>CP124714.1:127715000-137715000 GCA_031232105.1 Capsicum rhomboideum
AACTCTCTTTTCGTATGTGTGGAACCATGTACATTGCATTCTTTCTTTCTCTTGCCTTTACTTTACTTTACTTTTACATCACTCATATACTGTCTGGGCCCTCATCATGCAGGTGTTCTTTTCACCCCATGGATAAAATATCATCGTCATGCAGGTATTCTTTTCACCTCATGGATAAGATCATATCATCATGCGGGTGTTCTTGCACCCCATGGATAAATGAACATCATCATGCGGGAGTTTGCACCCCATGGATAAATTAACATCATCATGCAGGTATTTGTACCCCATGGATAACGCCCACGAACAAAATCAATATGCATTACTGTATTCTAACTTCATTTCGTAACTTTTGAGATTGATACCTTTACTTGTGAGAGATAGATACATTAACTTTCACATTACTTCTTTCATTGCTTTTGAGAGATTGGTACATTCACTTGCCATAACATTATTTGAAACACAACATCTTGGAACCATTGGAACAATAGTCAATGTATAAGAGATATGTGTATAACTCTATTGGAACTTTGGATCATGACATGATTGGAATAATGCTTATGCAAACTAAACAAGCCCTCTTTACCTCATTACTCTCGTTGAGATAGTTCTCTTAGAATTTACAACATTATGACAGCTTAGGAACTTTAGTCAATGAATATGAGATAAGTGAATCGTAATTCATCTAGGAGTAGGACACTTGTGAATAACAATATATGTCTACCTTAGTCAAAATATTGTAGGACCCCTTTGGAATGTAACACTTTTGGAACCTTAGGATAATGATCACTAAATACGATACATGTGGATAGCAACGGTTCACCAACCTGAGATGCAATACCCTAGAACATTTGGAACTTTTGACATGTTAGCCAATGAACATGAGTCAACCAATGGGCATGAGTCATATGATTCACCATTGAAAAATGAGTAAGGAACGTGTGAGTAACACTAGCCAACTACCGAATGCGGAATACCTTAGAGCATTTAGGAATCAAATGAGTACTATGACAATGCGAACACCTCATCTTGCAGAAGGATATAGAAGAGTAACCTTACATACCTTTAATTCCAAGTATGAGTACACAAGTCTATATATGAACACAACAGTCCAGCTTCTTCCTTATGTTTCACTCTACAATACAAGTCCACAATGGAACTCTCGTTAACAATTATTTACCGTACAAGTGTACAAAACGACAATGAACCATATGAATTCCATATAACTTATTTCACTCCTTACAATACAACCCACTGCATTATCATACCAACAACACCATAATCATTCCACACATTGACCAAGATATCATACATCTATAACATTTCACACCACACTTACCCTTTACGCTCCCTCATTATCATTCCGTCACAATTACCCTATAAATTTGCCTCATAACAACTTATGAACAATCATACATACTTAACATAGTCCAACATGACTCCACACGACACTTTAAAGCCATTAAAATGACATCACAAGTTGATAATTACATCCATGAAGGGTATAGGGGTTTTGGGTGGCCAAAGGGATGCAAAAACAAGCAATTCAGAGTTCTGGGCCGATCCGCTAAGCCACCTGCACCCGCAGGTGGATGAAATGCATCCAAAGGTGACCTTTTGCAGTAGCCAGAGGCACCTGCGCCCGCAGGTGCTTCGTTTGCGAGGGCGGGTGCCCGTTTCGGCCAAAAAGGGTCTCTTTTGGGTCTTTTTATGCAATGAATGGTCCATGATCATAAATAAACTTATTTTAACATATTTTTGATCATATTATATGTCAAAAATCAGCCATGGTCACACAACACACATAAACATCACCAAAACGACACTTTACGGTCAATACGTCGCCAAAACCATAACCAATTTCACAATAGAAATTCCAAACATTATACACCATGAAAAAACAAGGAAATGCTATAATCACATCTCACATGTCAATATTAAATCCATCATGTTCACTTCCTTTAAGACCATAAGTCCATGTTCAAGTTTACAAGGCAAAATCATCCTCCGATTTAGCAAACACAAGTTGTTTTACACATACTGAACTTCTCACACTTCACCAACATAACCAACATGATATAAACCATATACCACGCATAAAATATATTAAACCATAATAATAAACACTTACCAATACTCACCAAGTGATGATCTTTGGCCAAAACGATGAGAGCTTAGGGTTTGTGGAAATATTGAGAAAATTCTAGAAAGGCATGGGTGTCCAAATGAATAAAATTCTGATTTTTGGCTCTATTTATAGACCATTTAAGTCTCTCTTTATCCAAACACTTGGTCCAATAATAATGTAGGGACTCGTTCTTGCAAGAATGGGTCATTATACCCTTTTTGGGCCATGTCTTCATGCCAATTTTGGGCCTCATTTAACTGATTAACAATTTGTTAATTGAGCCCACCAATTGAATGAATAATTCCTCATATATATATATATATCCCTCAATTCACTCTTATCCATCTCTTGGCATTAAATGCATGGTTGATTAGTCAAATGGAAGATTGGATCATGTTTTGCCCCATTGGGCCAAGTCTTTCTTATGATCTTTGGGCCTCATTTGGCCCAATGGCTCAAGACTCATATAAGCCCCAACAAATAATTGCATAATTATTCAAATCTCTCATGGTTACTTAATTTCCTAAATGTACACGTAGTGGTATAGGTTCGACAACATACGGGGTGTTATACCTCCCACGAGGGTCTAATCCCATGTCCTTGGCCCAATATCCATTACCTCATCAATAACATTACACAATACATACTTTTTGCTCTCGACACTTAAGTAACCATTGTTCAACAACGTCAAATAGGGTTTGAGAGGTACGGGGTGTTACACATTCAAAAACGGCCTATGATCCTTTACCAACCACTATCCTATAACCTTAGCAAGACTAACCAGGCAAGTTATGGATCGCACACACAAAGTGAACTTGGTAATGACCTTACACACACATAGCATAAGGTTACACTATCAACTACTACCTATCCAGTTCATGCATTGCTAGCTACAGTCATGTTACCTATAATACTAATGCCATAACAAGATCCCACAGCTGTCATAAACTAACATACTACACACACATTTCAAAACAAAATTCTCAAGAGGGTTGTCCTTTAAAAAATCCAAAAACATCCTTATTATTCAAAATACGTTCAAAATTGGATTGCACTAAGGTTCCCCTATTTTTCTCCCAATTAATCATGAAAACACATAAATACTATAAATAACGACCTAAACATGCTAGCTCTACTATGATAGCACACCTGGGGGAAAAGAAAACACAACAAACCCCCCCAAGTGGTGGTATACACCTACCCCTAACTAAAAAATGGTGCACTGCCCCTAGTGCACAACTATAAATAGAATAAGTATAAGGGAGTGAAGACATACCTATGGTACCCCAGGCACCAGATATGGTCCCTCCCACAGCGGCATCATCAGCATTCTCTCTGGGCTCTCTTCTAGGTGCGTCCGGTAAAGGGGGTTCCTGATTAGAGGATGCACCCCGTGCCCTTTCCTCCTAAGCAAACTGAGTGGCATGGTACTTTACTCTAGAGGCCTTAACTACTCTCCAAAAATCACCCTCGAACTCATCACCACTACTAACCTGATCCTCCAGACTACGTGGTCTCTTGCCTCTATCAATAGGAGGCTCCTCGTCAGCAAACAAATCCACCTCAAAAATCGGCCTCATTAGGGCTGGAACTGGTATAGGTAGAAGAACAGGAGTGCTGCTCAGTGCCAAAGCTCTAACCTCCTCTTTCAACGCAACTACCTCCTATTTTAATCCTACTATATTAGGAATCTGTGTCGAACTCATCTGGGTGGCCATCCGTGTCTCAAAGCTATCAATCCTCCCATGCAGCTCTCTCATAAATCTATCCATAGCCATAATCATACGGGCCTCCACTCTAGCCTCTGTAGCCTCTACGTGGTCCTAACATATGGCTTAAGCTAGGATACCAACTTAGCCATCTGGGACTCAGTATGAGCCTGCCTCTCAAACATCTGTGTCTGTCTATCAACTAATTGCTATAGAAAGTCCCTCGAGACTGAAACCATACCAGAAGGGGTTGTGGTGCTGTAGTGCTTGTAACCTCATCATCAATCACCGGGCCTGTGTCCTCAGCAGGTGTACGCACTATCTCAGGTATACTCACTGGTACTGAGGTACTCACTATCTCTTCTCCATCTCCTGGCCCTTCAAAAAGGGCTGCTCCTGATGACATGAGAGGTTGAGACCTTCGTGAAAAAACTGGATGAGATCCCCACTGTTGCATCAACCCAATAGCTGCAATGCAAGTCACTCGATATAATGATCTATTGCAGGTATCTTAACCACACCACCACTATCAAATAGACCCTGAATCAGACAAAGAAAAGGGATGCTAGTAAAATCTCTAAAGGCACGCTCATGGATCTCCCTAATAATGTAATGAGAGATGTTGATGTCATATCCGGTGATGATGCTCGCTACCAAAATAGCCCGATCCAAAGTGAGTGAATTATCAGCATTAATGGGACCCAAATGGTGCCTAAAACCGACCACTAAAACTAGCCCGCAAAGTGGAGCATGGACTTCTTGATGTCCAGCTTCCCAGTTACCCAACTAGCATCTACATCATTCTTTGCTATATACCCCTCAATCTACCGTAGTAACTCCAACCGCTGATCGGCGTCCCTCATTTTAGTCCTATATCTGACAGTCTCCATATGGTGATCAAACTCAGTAGTCATGTCTGGAAATGGACGTTCAGCACCAAATAAGAATCTGTGGATGGTCTGCTCAAAGATATCTACTCTGGACTCCCAAACCAAAGTGTGAGTCAATGGTGGTTGGTCCCAATACCGCTGCTTAATAGGTGTGATCAACTCAACCGACACAGCATAGGAGGCATAAAACTCACGGACCAACTCTGGGCTATAGTGACCAGGAGGCTCCTTCATCCACCCAAATCCATAATGATCAAACACTGCCTTAATGTCGGGTAGTGACTTTAACTCCTCTAGTCGATATCGGGGCTCTTCATTAATACTTCATCTACACACGCCTTGCTTAGTAAGTTCGACATCCCTGTTATAAAAGTCCCTCATACCCTGATATGTGGAATTTGATGAATTGATGTGTTTTTGCCAATAGGGTTTATGTTAAGAGTTGGATTGTGACGGTTTAAGTCGGATTTGAGGTCGAAACCAAAATAAATCGGAGTTGGGTTGGGTCAGATCTCGAGTTAAATTTGTTTTTGAATCCCACAGCACAGACCCAAGTGACTTGGGTTGACCTATGCCACGTAGGTCCCTGTCATGGGTCGAGTTCTGTAGGTGATATATTTTCTATGATTCTAATGGCACAGACCCACGTGACTTGGGTTGACCTATGCCACGTAGGTTCCTATCATGGGTCAGGTTCTGCAGGTGTAAAATTTTCTCTGACTTCTACGGTACCAACCCACGTTACGTGGATGATCTTATGTCACGTGAATCAATGTCGTGGGTAGTACTGAACATATTCAGGTCAATATTGTGCATTTCAGCTAACGTATCCTCCAATTTTTAGATCACAACATAATCAGATCTTGGGTTGCCTCTCAAGCAGCACCTGATTTAATGTCGTGGCATGACATGACTAACTTGGATACTCAGACTTCACCAACCAGCCCATGGGTTACCTCCCATGAAGTGCTTGATTCGGCACGACATGGTTAGCTTGACTACTCAGACTTCATCAAGACTAATCTCTTCACTCCTCTTTATTTCTTCCGCAGTTCCCAAATAAAGCTTCACACGCTGGCCATTGACGTTAAAAATGATATCATTATCACCTTTTAGCTCCATTTCCCTATGCGGTAACACTCTAACAACAGTGAATGGTCCAGACCATTTGGACCGCAGTTTACTAGGAAAAAGGCAAAGCCTAGAGTTATAGAGCAACACCAAATCTCCCAGGTGAAATTCTCGTCATTCAATTTTGTAGTCATGATACAGTTTCATCTTTTCTTTTTAAAGTGCTGAACTTTCATAAACCCGTAGATGAAAGTCATCCATCTTATTCATCTGATCTAACCTCAATTTAGCCGCATCACTCCATTCCAGATTCAACCTCTTCAATGCCCATAATGCTTTATGTTCAAGTTTGATCGACAAGTGGCACGATTTACCATAAACCAGCTGATATGGAGATGCACCAATAGGTGTCTTGAATGCAGTTTGATAAGCCAATAAAGCATCATCCAATCTTCTCGCCCAATCAGTTCTATTGGCGTTCACCGTCTTTGCCAAAATAGACTTAATCTCACGATTTGACACCTCAACTTGCCCGCTTGTATGAGGGTGGTAAGGTGTGGCCACCCTATGTTTTACACCATATTTTTCAAGCAAGGTTTTGAACAACCGATTGCAGAAGTGAGATCCTCCATCACTAATGATTACTCGGGGTGTACCAAATTATGAAAATATGTTCTTTTTCAAGAATTCCGTGACACTTTTTCCTTCATTATTGGGAAGCACAATTGCCTCAGCCCACTTAGAAACATAGTCGACAGCTACCAAATTGTATTTCATCCTGAGTGACCTCACAAATGGGCCCATAAAATGAATTCCCTATACATCAAACAATTTGAGCTCAAGGATAGGTGTCATAGGAAGTTCGTGTCTACATGAGATATTCCCTTGTCTTTGGCATTGGTCACAAGCCCCAGCATAGTCGTGAGCATCTTTATAGATGGTGGGCAAATAATACCCACATTGTAAGACCTTATGAGCAGTCCTCGCACCTCCATGATGACCCCCAACTGGAGATGAATGGCATGCCTCCAAAATACTCATCATTTCGACCTCTGGAATACATATTTGAATTATACCGTCTGCACACACCCTAAACAAATAAGGTTCATCCCAGAAGAACTTTCTCACCTCATGCATGAATCTCTTTCTCTACTAATACGATATTTCTTTCGGGACTAGGTCACTTGCCAAACAAGGGATTAAGTCTTTTGATGCTGCCAACACTTGCTCATCTGGAAAAGTATCATCAATATCAAGATCATCCCTAATTTAAGCATGGACTCCTCCTCAAGAAGTGATAGATGGTCAGTGACCTGATTCTCAATTCCTTTTCGATCCTTGACTTCAAAATCAAATTCTTGCAGTAGAAGCACCCATCAAATCAATCTTGGCTTAGAATCCTTATTTGACATAAGATACCGAAGTGTTGCATGATCTGTATGCACAATTACCTTTGTGCCAATCAAGTAAGAACAAAATTTCTTGAAAGAGAAGACCACTGCCAACAACTCTTGTTTAGTCACAGTGTAGTTCTTTTGAGATGGATTAACTGCTTTGCTAGTGTAGTAAATTGGATGTAAAATCTTCTCTCATCTTTGGCCAAGAACAACACCCAAGGCTATTCCACTAGCATCACACATAACTTAAAACAACATCTTCCAATCTGGTGAGACAATAATGGGGGCTAAAGTCAATTTCCCTTTTAGACACTCGTAAGCTTTTTGGCATGCCTCATCAAACACAAACTTTACCTATTTCTCCAAAGTTTGCATAACGGATGTGCAATCTTAGAGAAATTCTTGATGAATCTTCTATAAAAGCCAACATGACCTAAAAAACTTCGCCTTTAACAAAAATAGGTGGGGGTAATTTTTCAATCACCTCAATCTTTACTTTGTCTATTTCGATACCCTTCTTTGAGATTCAATGCCCCAACATAATACCTTTTTTGACCATAAAGTGACATTTCTCCCAATTTAGTACCAAGTTGCACTTCATGTATCTTTGCAATACCTTAGCAAGGTGAGCCAAGTAATTGTTAAAAGAGTCTCCTACAACCAAAATATCATCCATAAATACCTCAATAGTGTCTTCCACCATGTCAGAAAAAGTGGACATCATGCAACGTTGAAACGTTACCAGTGCATTACATAATCGGAAAGGCATCCTCTTGAACACAAACGTCCCATATGGACAAGTGAAAGTGGTATTCTCTTGGTATTGGGGAGTGATGAAAATCTGATTATAACCCGAATAACCGTCGAGGAAACAATACCGTCCACTACCAGCAAGGCGGTCTAACATCTGGTCCATGAGGGGCATAGGAAAATGGTCCTTCTCAGTCCAAGAATTCAGCTTTCGATAATCCATGTAAACTCTCCATCCAGTTATTGGCCTCACTAGGATCAATTCATTTTTATCATTTGAAACTACAGTGATTCCTCCCTTCTTTGGTACACACTGAACTGGGCTTACCCACTTGCTATCTGCAATGGGGTAAACCATACCTGCATCTAACCACTTGATGATTTCTTTCTTCATAACTTCCTGCATAGGTGGGTTCAGACGACGTTGGTGCTCAATGCTTGGTATACACTCAAGGATAAGGTGGATCTTATGAGTGCAAATGCCGGGTGGAATCCCTATAATATCAGCAATGGACTAACCAATGGCCCTCTTAAATTTTTTCAATATCAAAACCAGAGCTTCTTCATGCCATCTTGCAAACTCAGCAGAAATGATTACGGGCAGGGTGTTATTGGCTCCCAAAAATGAGTAGGGAAGGTGAGACGGAAGATCCTTAAGATCCAATACTGGAGGCCCCTCAACAGAAGGGCGAGCTAGTGGTGTTACCCTATTCTTCAGATTAAGATCGAGTTTTTTTGGAGCATATGTGAATGATACCCTACCAGTAAGTGCACCAACCATCTCATTGTACTCCTCAATCCCATTACTATCAGAATTCATAATCACTGCTGCAAGTGCTTCTACCCCTAACCTTTCTTCAATTGGAATGACCAAGTCACTTTTCTCAAGTGCATCAATTACAGAAATCACCCTCATATCTTTCGATTGCTTCATGGAGCGACAAACATTGAAAATAACATGTTCATCATTTAACCTGAAATTTATTTGCCCAGTTTTCATGTCAACCAATACACAGCCAGTGGCAAGAAATGGTCTCCCCAGGATGATAGGAACCTCGAAATCAACTTTACAATCTAGAATCACAAAGTCAGCTGGAAAGATGTAAGATGCAACTTTCACCAAAACATCATACAAAATTTCCATTGGTTTTTCCACAGTTCTATCTGCCATAAGAAGCCTCATAGAAGTCAGTTTTGGTGCCCCCAACCCCAATTGCTTGAAAATAACTAGCGGCATTAAGTTAATGCTAGCACCCAAATCACATAGTGCCTTTACAAAGTTGCAAGACCCAATAGTACATGAAATTGTGAAAGCTCCTGGATCCTCCTTCTTTTCTACTAGGGAACGTGAAGCAACTGCGCTACAATGATGTAAGTTATCTGCTTTCTCAAAACTGATAGTTCTCTTCTTCGTCACCAAGTATTTCATGAACTTAGCATAACCTGGTATCTGCTCCAATGCCTCAACAAGAGGGATATTTATCGACTCTTTCAACATTGTAATGAATTTTTGGTATTTACCTTTCTCAACCTTCCTTTTCAATCTTTGAGAAAAGTGAGGAGGAGGTCGTGGGATAGTTTTCAACAATTGTGGAGCCTTCTTTTCCTACCTCTTTTTAGATTCAACTTCCTTAGTAATACTGTTGTCTACTGCTAAATTTCTTGGCTCCATCTCAAGCTCTTCATTGACCACCACTGGCTTATCTTTCTTACCATTATCTGCATGAATAGATGGGTTAGTTGTGCTCTTTCTGCTTCTTGTAGTAATGGTTAAACATTGACCATCAATTTTTGGATTTTGAAAGGTGTTGCTCGAAAAGGTGCATGGTTGACATTGATTCAATGCCACTTATATCTGCCCGAACTATTGCTCCAACTATTTTATGGCAGTTGAGTGAGATTCAACTTTCTAACTTATTTCCAGAATGTCCACCCTAATTTCCGTCAAGTAATTTTCTTATTTTTCTGATCTTTTAACCAATTTCGTAAGAAGGGTTTCCATTCGTGAATTTCCTTAGTTAGCATCACGTTCCCTAGTGAAACATAAGCACCACTTTTCTCCTTGTAATCATCTTTTCATCTCTAGTCTCCATCACGATCTCGTTCTCTGTCTCTATATCCTGACCTATTGTAATTGTCTCCATAATAGTTTCGACCTTGATTTCCTTACCTCGAGTTCCAAGAGTCTTGATTAGACCCTTGGCCCTTGGATCGAAAACCCTCCACTTCTCAATCTAAGTACTTAGCTTCCTCATCAGATTCATAATCGTCATGCTTAGGTGCATTACCTTGTGTACTTATGGTATGCACCTTTTCATCATCTCTAGCCGCAATCTGTTTGGCTAGCAAACCAATTTCTATTCTTAGTTGTGCAACCTCTTGAGCTAAAGATTCATCCAAAGCTCGTTGTGCTGCTGATGCTCCAATAGCGTATGACCCAGCAGATGTCTCTGCTCCCGAGTGTACCATCCTCAGTTGGTCTTAGTGATACAATCTAAAATCTCTGAAGCTTGTTCCCACCTCAGACTCATAAATGCTCCGCCAATGATAGTATATGCAACAGCCTTGGTATTTGCGTTTAAATCCCTGTAGAAGATTTCCAATAAACTCTTATCACTCATCCTATGATTTGGAACATTCTGCAGCTTCTTCTTAAATCTTAGCCATGTCTCATAAAGTGCATCAGAATGTAGTTGTCTGAAGTTGTAAATCTCATCCTTCAACTGCAGCATCTTGTAAGGTGGAAAAAATCTCTCCAGAAATTGATTTCTCAGCTCTTACCAAGTATTAATGGAGCCTCATGGTAATTCGGCCAACCACAAAGTCGCTTCTCCTGTTAAAGAGAACGAAAGCAATCTTAATCGAGTAGCCTCTTGGTCCTCTCCAAGCAAATTATATGAAGTGCAGACCCCCACAAAGTTCATCACATGCATGTTTGGATCATCCGTAGGAAGACCGATAAATACGCCTTTCAAGTTAAGCAGGTGGATCATAGCACTAGTAATATCGAACTTAGTGCCCTGAGGTAATTCTGGTGGAATAATGGCACCAGTATCTACTGACTCAAAATAAGCCACATCCTTTTCTTCTGGATCATCAAAAACTGGCACATATGGTTTCTGAGGTGCATGGTGCGCCCTTAGTCTTCTTTGCCTCTCTTCAGCATCAGCCAGATGCTGTGCTTCTTCTTGCATAGCTCGATTATCTCTTTCAGCTTGCCTAAGAGTAGCTTTCCTAGATTTCTCTTCCCATGTCAATTGAGCGGTAGTTTGGTCCGCTATTTCATGACCAACTGGATAAATTGGTTGGTTATGAATGTCACCCGCGACTGCGGGATCTTGAACTCCGTCGGTGTTCACCATTCTTCTATTGGTTATCAGTGTTCTTTCTATCTCAGGATCAAGCAAAATTAGGGTATTGCCTTAAATCCTTGTATTGGGAATACACTGGTATGTTCCTTAAAGATATAAAAAAAAACCCAATCAACTTAAACAACAAGCTACTCAACTTTCGTAACCGTACTTCCCCGGCAATGGCGCCAAAATTTAATGTCGCCCAAAATATACCTTCAAAAAAGTACACTGAGGTCATTGTATCAAATATAGAACCCAACTAGGTTGGGGTCGATCCTACAAGGAAACAGTACGTAAGTTTGTCAAATGCTAGTCTAAGTAATTAGCAAGCAAGTAAAACTGGGGATTCTTGGTAAACTAATAGTAACAGTAACAATTGTTGGTTTTTGGATTTGTAATCAATATGATCCCGAATGATTTCTTAACTTCACCAATTATTTGTGCTAGGAAAACCTGTCCCACTGCGTTGCATGCAAAATCTAACAAGATATGTTCATCTAAACGTCTCTTGACCTTAGTTAGACGAATTTCACTCTTCTCCTCTCGATCTTCGAGTGTCGCACTACTAACCCTTGTCCTGGATCTTAGATAACTAACCCTTTTATGGCTCAAGTTATTAGATGAAGGTTGATAGATTTAAATCTCTGTTGTTATTCTCTTTTCCCAATCTCCATCTCTATCTCGAGCAAGTTTAGAATACAGGCGAGTTTCTAACGTTTGCAACCATTAGAAGATCAATTATAACGAAGGTAATAACAATACATGCAGTCACACTGGTTTAGAATTGCTTTGTACTTAGCCAATTTTGTTAAGTACTCATGGTTCACACAACCCTTGTTAAATGGTCTAGCTGCTCATTATTGCAATAACACAAGAAGAATTTGAAGATGAAAATATAATTGTAAACTCACGATAATGAAGAAAACTTTAAAATCTCAATATTAATAAAAATCCTAGAACTGGTGCTCCAAGATTACAAAATCAATAATGTGTTTGTTGGCTCAAAATACTAGAAATATGTTTCAAACTAATGTACTGACTAACTCCTGAACATAGGAAAATACAGGGGTATTTATAGATACAAGATGAATCCTATCCTAAACAAAACAGGAAAACAGAGTCGGCAACTTTCCACAGTATCGTGACTTGGTGTCGTGGAACCAAGTCATGGCATGTAGGTTCTGTTGTGGAAATAAGGTTGCTTCAAATAGCTATAGGATTCAACCTATGTCACATTCCCACGCCACGTAGGTTGACTCACGTGACGTGGGTCCTACCGTGGGTCACTCCTCTGGTGCCGGACCTGGTTTTTTCATCTTCAGATACTCCATTTTCGAGCATGATTCTTCCTTGTTGATCATTTTTCCTCCAAAACCTATTCTCCTACAATATAGAATATAAAACATATCATACCTACAAAACATATCGAAGTTATTGCATGATTTCCTTGTTTTAAGCACCGAAAGTGTCATGAAATCATGGCGCATCGGTGGGATAGGACGATCGTTCTATGACTCATTCTAAGCAACCCCAGGTCAAGTACTAAAACTTGAAATTTTTCCTTATTGGCCATGAGTGGATACCACGACCCATTATAAGATCCCACGAGTCATAGGATTTTGTTGTGGTCACTAGGCAATCATAGTTCGGGAACTAACGATTCACAAAGAACAACTTGTGGTGATAACCAATGAGTCGTTCCATGTGGTTATGGAGACTGATTTAGAATTCCAAGAAAATGTCACAGTGACCATTAGTCAAACCTAAGATTTGTTAGTTCATTTAACGATCCGTTTGGTGACTCATCCATCGCAATCTGCAATTTTTAATAATAGTTTCTCATGGGTATTTTATACTTTCCTTATTTCCTAATCTCATACGATATTGTTTTAAGGCTTCTTAGGAGGGCATTGAAGGGGCTTAATCATCTCTTTTCCCTTATTATTCTAAATCACTCAGAAAATTAGAGAATCTTACGCTCTTATTCCCTTAAGTTAGAACTAGGGTTTCTCACCAAAAGCTTTAAGGCTTCAAGTATCCTAGCGATAATTCTTCACTCAAGGTATGTATGATTTGAGAAAGGATTCCCTTTCACCCCTGTGTCCCAAATATCTTTCAGTTAAACATCAAATTTAGATATTATGATTTTAGGGTTCTTTTCCTTTTTAAGAAATTTCTTCTATTTTAGTATTACCATGATTATGATTTGACAATTGCCTGTTTTAAATTGGTTTTTGTATCTTACATAATCTAAAATTTTATGACTTGATACTTAGTTTTATTTTATAGTATTTTCATATGGGTTAGTTTTCATTGATAAAGGTTGGTATGCTATGAACACAGGGTCCCAACATTCTTGATTATAACATGAATAAACATGCATAGTATTAGTTACAAACCTCCAATATATTGTTAGTTTTGATAGGTTCTTACTCAAGTAGTAAAACCTCAGTTTTAATGAGCATAATAAGTATTTTCAGTTATACAAATCTTCAAGATATTTTCAGATAATGTATATTCTGATTCAATTTTATGAGCTATCAGTATAAACTAGTTTGGGAGTAGTTCTTAGCATTGAGTTGGACTATGGTTGGGTGCACAAAAGTCCAAGAACTATGTGCCACCATAGGTTTATTTAGCCCTCCCATTTAGGCATCAATTTAGTGATCATGCTAGTCATGCCTGTATACCCTGTCAAGATATATTGGGTCCTCTTGATAGGGCGTATACATCGGATTCCATGTTTATCTTACATGGATTATGTCAGTTAACAGGCTCTCTCACAGACAGACTTAATATTTATTCATGACCCTCACTTAAGTCTTACTTTCTTTTAAACTATGATTTTCAGGATATCGGTACATATCAATATTTATATATATGTTTATGAAACCTAATAGGGTTATTGTACTACTTTTGCACCCAGTATTGCATTTCAATACAATGTTTCAGTATTTTTCCAGTGCCATCTCAGTAGCTGATAGTGGTGGGTCCTCTTTTTTTGGGTATGAGAGTTTATGATTAATTTCCCTTTCAATATTATTTTTAGTTTCAGACATTTAAAGTTAGTTGGGGGTTTGTGATCTTAGGTGTAATTGTACTCCCAAAGGTCATTATATGAGCTTTTAGCTTAACTTGGAGGATAAATTGAGGTGTTTGTTGAGATATAAAGAGTATATACGTGTATTTGTGTGTTAAATTACATGTTCATAGTGTTTAAAGTGCATTCAAACAAAGTCAAGAGTCAAAATGATCAACTAGGACTTAGACGAGGAAACTAGTGTCGCTAACTTGAGCTATGCTTGTTCTAGTGTACTTTGATGGGTTATATTGTTTTGTATGGACTTATGTTTGTGTTGATATGTTTTAGGGGACCATTTTAGGAGAAATTGAAGCTAAATCAATCCCACAACCAGGCCATAAGATGTACATAAGCAAGGGACAAGAGCGAGAAAAGTATGGACGCAACCCTCCATGGCTTAGAGTAGGGTGTGCGCCATACCCTCAATGGAATGGAATGGGGTGTGATAGAACACTCCATCATGAATTATAGGGTTTTATCTGTACCATGGGCCATACCAAGCTACTGGAATGTTCATGCGACCAGCCACGCGAAGCACCATCCCCGAATCCCACCCAAAGTTGGTTTTAACTTGTTTTTAAGTGGAGGTAAAGTTGTAAATGGATGAGATTCATGTGAGGCACCTATTGGAAAACCTAAAGAACTATAAAAGGAGTAATTATCCACAATCTTCCATATATTTTGAAATTTTCTACCGTACACACAATTTGGAGAGAACACAATGAATCAAGGAGCTCAAACTACGGTTCTTTCTTCCTTTACTTTTCTTTCTTGTAATTTTGATTGATGAACTCTTTTAAGGAGATTGTTTGTATGAATATGAGTGGATAAACACACTCATTCTATGGTTAAGGCTACGAACATGATTGCTTAATTATGGTTTTATAGTTGGTTTATTCATTTATCAAGTCATGTGATTGTTCTTGCGTTCTTGTTTTACAATTGTAAAGCGTCATGAACTTTAGAATAAATCTTAGTCTTGAAATGAATGGACCATAGGAGTGTATATATGGAATATATAATGTAAGGAGTGTGTATCATTTCTTTAATGGTTATATAATGATTGTTGAAGAATGATATACGGTTAGGATAGCAATATACCTAAACGCCCCACTTGGTTAATGAAACGGGAAGACAGTTTAATGCATCTGAATTAAAGACTCTTATCACAACTCAATGATGTAGTTATGAGATTAATTTGGGTATAATATTTAGAGGATTACCATTCCCAAGTTGACTATCAACCCCGTAGCTCAACAATCATGATAGACACTAACACCGGCTAGAAACCATAGTTAGGCATGGATGTGAAGTAAATGCGTCAATCCTAGAACTCTCCATATATTGTTTACAATCCAATTTACTTATTATTTCTATTTCTATTCTGCATTATAAAAACAAAAAAAATCTCTCTTGGTTACAATTTGCACTTTTTTAACATAAATAGTAACACTTGAATTAGATCACTTGTTAAACACAAGTCCCTGTTGGATTGATATTCGGCTCACGAAGAGCCACTATAGTATTTACATGACCAAGTACACTTGTGTGTGTGCTTGGACGCGACAAATTTTTGGAGCCATTATCGGGGACTGGAAAATTAGCAACCTTCTAATTCTCAGTTTTACTAGTTTGTTTGACAAGTGCTACCAACTTGGTCTTAGCTACTCAATTTCTAGGAACAAGTTTTTGGCGCAAGTTCATGAGACCTTTCCTGCAACAATGGGTGATGAACAACAACCCGCCCGCAGGACAGTGCGCGAAGTGGAAATCCCACTCGTAACTAATGTGACCTCTTGTAATCAAAACCCAGCCATAGGAGGTAGATTTAAGATGAAGCAGAACATGGTGCAATTGTTGCACACAAGCGGGCAGTTTACAGGCTTATCACATGAGGATCAAAATTTTATCTACAAAACTTTTTGGAGATTAGTGATACTTTTATTCTCACTGGAGTTTCTATAGACTATGTGAGGCTCACACTTTTCCCATTCTCACTTTTAGGGGAAGCGAAGAAATAGTTAAAGGCAGAGCCTTCAAACTCAATTACAACTTGGGATGATTTCGCAGAGAAGTGCCTCATCCGATTCTTCCCTTCGGTCAAAACTGCAAGGTCAAGGAGTGAGATTCTGAGTTTCAAGCAAAAGCCAGATGAGAATCTCTATCATGCATGGGAAAGATTCAAGTCTCTTCTCAGAGATTGTCTACATCACCAAAAGACTAATGAGGTATTAGCTCATACTTTTGTTGAAGGTCTTGACCACAATAGGAAAATTTTGTTAGATTTTGCAGCAGGTGGTCAGGCTTTGGAAAAACTTGTGATGAGTTGTACACTCTCCTCAATAGAATTGCTCAAGGTAATCCAGATTGGAATGGTGATATGACTAGAAGCATGGTGAAGAAGCCGACAGGTATGATTGAGGTAGATAGTATCACAACATTGTCCACATAATTGGCCAAATTTCAGAATCAAATAATGGTCTAGTTCAATAAGTTGAGTGTAGCTCTGCCTCAGACACATAATGACGTTCAACAGTCTATGAATTTTGTGGGTAATATGCAGAGAGGCAATCAAACTTATGGTAATTCCAACAATCGAAATTGGCAGAGTCAGCCAACTTATGTTAATCACTCATGGGGCACTAATCTGGCACAACCTCAGTAATTTCAGCAGTAACAAGGTATTAAAAATAACACTCAAGCCAATAATATTGAAGAGACGTTGAAAAAGATCATGGCCACCCAAGAATAAATGGCTGCAAATATCAAAAATCAATAACTTACCCAAAAGAATTTGGAGATACAAATGGGCCAGTTAGCTTAAGCATAGAATTCAAGACCTCAATGGGGTTTTCTTGGTTATACAAAAAATCCAAAGAAAGTGATGTCTATCACATTGAGAAGCAGTAGAGATTTGGGTAATGCACATCAAAAGAAAAATCACGAGATGCAAATTGAATTGATCACACCCAAGCAGACAAAAAAACAAGTTGAGTCTAAAGTTCCCAATGAAAAAGGAAAGTCTGAGTACCCAAAAGAGAAGCCGATTGAGCAACCTCGTAACAGACCACCACTACCTTTCCCTCAAAAGTTCAATAAAGTGAATAAAGATACTTGTTTCAAGAAGTTCTTTGAAAGGTTCAGAGAGCTTCACATTAACCTTCCTCTTATAGATATATTGAAGGGGATACCAAAGTATGCTAAATACTTGAAAGATTTGGTGATGAATAAAAGGAGGCTTGGTTATATTGAAACTGTGGCACTTACTGAAGAGTGCAGTTCGGTGGTCATGAGAAAGCTGCCTAAAAAGCTCACAGACCTTGGGAGTTTCACCCTTCCTATACAAATTGGTGAAAGTGATGTGGTCCGCGCCTTGAGTGATTTGGGGGCAAGAATCAATGTGATGCCCCTTTTATTTTTCAACTCTTGGTTTGGGGAAACCAAGTCTTTCCGCAGTGATCCTCCAAATGGCGGACAGAACCAGAGTGAAGGAATCATAGAAGACATTCTCATTAAGTTTGGTGAAATCCTTATTCCTGCTAATTTTATTGTTCTAACATTGATGCAGGGGACAAGGTACCAATCATATTGGGACGTTCATTTTTGGCGATTGGTGGCGCATTGATAGATATGAGAGAGGGAACACTCAAGATGAGATTGAATGATGAAGAAGTGGTCTTTAGGGTGTACAAAGAACTCAACACACCCTCACACTATAGATATATATGCATGATCACAACTATGGAAGTGGATGAGTGTAGGGTGTAAGAGTCCAAACCACCAATTACTTCTTCAGACTTTCTCATGTAGTTGTATGAATCAACTAATGAGCATGAACTCGCACTACTTGAATGGAAACCTGAAAAGATGGGGGAAAAAAATTGCAGACCTAAATTGGGAACAATCAAGAGGTATGAAAAGAAGGAAGAGATCGGCGCCAAGTATGAGGAAGAGGATGAGAGACTATGGATGATAAAGTTGTGATTTGAGTTGTGCCGCGACATTAAATCAGGCACTGCTTGGGAGGCAACCCAAGTTAAGGTAGTTATTTTATTTTATTTTTGTTTTTTTTAGTATCACCTTTGTTTTTGATTTTTTGTTTGTTTTGAGTTGACATGTTGAGGTGAAGTCTGAGTACCCGAGATCTTAGCTAAGGAGTATGGAAAAAACTCTGTGTGGGGTCCCCCGGACCTCTTTGATGAATATAATGCTACTAGCCAGGCCTAGAGGCCTCAGGGAGTATTTCTATCCTTACTTATAATTTATACTTTGGGGACAAAGTGTGATTTTAAATATGGGGTGGGAAATCTTCTGATTTGGTTAGGGTGGAGTGTGCTGTAGGAGTCTTTTGGTTAATTGATTATTTGCTTCTTGCTTATGTTGCTGAAAATTTTAAAAATACAAAAAGTTTTTCTTTTAGTAATTTTTAGTTTTATTTAGGAGCACACTTCATCCACCTCTCAATTTTTCTTTTCGGTTCTTTTTTGAGGGTAAGCCCTTTGAACCCAGTATCCTTTTTGACTTTTAGGAGTAATTTTTAAAATTTTAGAGATGCTCTAGTTAGATGCTACGCATGATTACTTGATGCAAGTGGTGTTGAATGTTGAAGCATGTGTAGTGAATTGAATGACTACTTTGAGACACCTAGCCTATTTTATATGACTCTTGTGTGATGTTGGCTTAATATTGAATTCTTGATATTGCTTGGTTGAGAGTCTATAGGGATCCATCTTGATTTGAACATGTGCCATATGTGAGTAATATTTTTGTGATATTCCATGTCCAAGTTGATTCCTAGAACTTGCTCAGTGTGTTTGCAAAGCAAAATAAAGATTGTTGAGTTTAGGAGATGATATAGGCATTTTTTTGATAGCCATGTGTTATACCTACTCTATCTACCCTTTTTTGCATAATCTTAGTTAACCCCATTGAGCCTTTAGCCTACTCTTTGGTAGCCTTATATGTAGCTTATTCCCTTTCTTTCAATTGACCGTAATTTGATCCAAAACTCCTAAGCGCTTTAGTTGAAAAATTAAGATGTTAAAGAGAGTGAAATTGAAGAAGGAAAAAAGTGAAAGTGATGCCCCAAGGAAATAACTTTTGGTGTGTTAAAATTTTTATGTGTTGTTGGTAAGAACTAATGTAATGGAAAGACAAATTGATCAAAAGTGAATCATGTGTTGATAGCAAATACTCCCTGCTAAAAATGTGTACGCTAGCTTAAAGAGATGGGGCAAAACAAAAGAAAGTTGGGAAGATTATAGTGGTGTAAAATAGGGTTGGTGGAGATGAGTTTAGTGGAAATTGTTATGTATTAAAGTGCTTAGGGAAGATAGTCACTATTCTTGGCCAAATAATTCCTACCCGTCCCTTAGCTTACATTACGACCCTTAAAGTCCTACTTGATCTGTAGCATTGACATTCTGATATTAGTAGAGTACTACACTAAGGGAAAGCTTATGGTTAATCTTATGTGACGTGAATTCTTTGTGAGAGTGAGCGGAATTTGATTCTTACACCCATTCTTGTGATAAAGTCTATATTTGTGAGTGAATGTAGGTGATAGGTGACTTATATGATCTCTTTGTTGAGTAATGTTCTTGAGTTTTCCAATTTGTTAGAGAGTCAATTCTTGAGGCTAGGAGGTTTTGAAGTAGTATTCATGTGTTTCAAAGTTGTAATATGACATGTCGAATGAAGAACATTCTATTCATGTAGTCAGTGTAGTCTAGCTTGAGTTTCTTAATTGTAATAGTGTTGTTAGAGTGTTCCTTGATAGTGATTACTGTAAAGAGTTGTTCGAGGTCTAACAAGGCTTTAAGTGTGGGGTGGTGATCTCGTAGGCCTAATTGTACTCCCAAAGGTCATTATCTATGAGCTTTTAGCTAAGTTTGGAGGATTAATTGAGGTGATTGTTGAGATATAAAGAGTATATATGTGTATTTGTGTGTTAAATTACATGTTCATAGTGTTTGAATTTCATTCAAACCAAGTCAAGATTCAAAATGATCAACTAGAACTTAGACGAGGAAACTAGTGTCCTTAGCTTGAGCTATGCCTGTTCTAGTGTACTTTGATTGGTTCTATTTTGTTGTATGGACATATGAATGTGTTGAGATTTTTTAGGGGAACATTGGAGGAGATATTTAAGCTAAATAAATAACACAAACAAGCAACAAGACGTATAGGAGCAGGGGACAAGAGCGAGAGAAGTCTGGATGCAACCCTCCATAGCTTCGAGTAGGGTGTGTGCCGCGCCCTCCATGGCATGGAATGAGGTGTGAGATTCACCCTAAATAATTCATTATAGGGTTTATTCCACACCATGGTCCATTCCAATCTCCTGTAATGTGCATGCAACCATCCACGCGACGCACCATCCCCGAATCCCACCCAAAGTTGGTTTTAACTTGTTTTTAAATGGGGTAATGTTGTAAATGCATGAGATTCATGTGAGGAACCTATTGGATGACTGAAAGAACTATAAAAGTATTACTTAGCCACAATTATTCACATCTTTTGAAATCTTCTACCTTACACAAGATTTGGAGAGAACACAAGGCATCAAAGAGCTCAAATTAGGGTTCTTTCTTCCTTTACTTTTCTTTCTTGTAATTTTGATTGATGAACTCTTTCATGGAGATTATTTGTATGAATATGAGTGGATAAACAACCTCATTCTATGTTGAGGATACGAACATAATTACTTAATTATGGTTTTATAGTTGGTTTAGTCGTTTATCAAGTCATGTGATTGTTCTTGCGTTCTTGTTTTACTATTGTAAAGCGTCATGAACTTTAGGAGAAATCTTAGTCTCAAAAAGAATTGAGTATTGGAGTGAAGTGATGGAAATAAGAATGTAATGAGAGTGTATCATGTATTTAATGGTTATATATTGATTGTTAAAGAATGATTTGCGGTTAGAATAGTAATAGACCTAAACGCACTACTTGGTTAATGAAAAGGGAAGATAGTTTAATGCATCTGAATTGAAGAATCTTGTCACCACTCAACGATGTTATTATGAGATTAATTTGGGTAGAATACTTAGAGGATGACCATTCCCAAGTTTAATATCAACCCCGTAGATCAACAATCACGATAGACACTAACACCAGCTAGAAACCATAGTTAGGCATGAATGTGAAGTAAATGACTCAATCTTGGAACTCTACATATATTGTTTACAATCAAATTTACTTATCATTGTTATTTCTATTCTGTATTTATAAAAACAAACTAAATGTCTCTTGTTTACAATTTGCACTTGTGTAACTTAAATAGAAACGGTTGAATTAGATCGCTTGTTAAACACAAGTCCCTATGGGATCGATATTATCCAATGTATTATTTATACGTCCACGTACACTTGCGTGTGCGCTTGGATGCGATAGTTTGTTCTAGTAACTCATCAGTTAGTATTGTCCTTTAGACAGACTCTAAGACATTTCTGCTTTATGATTTGTGTCAGACTTAGTATTTATTTCTATGATATATTCATACTCGTATTTGTTTCAGATAATCATTCCTAAAATTTAGTTTTCTTCCACATTACTAAACTAGTAAATTCAACATATTAGTGTTATGACAGGTCATGGGTCAGCTTGGAGTCACTTGTCGCTCTAAGCACCATGCTACACCTTGGGTTTAGGCTTGAGTCATGAAGTTCTCTCCCTATTAGAACTCACAAGAATTACTCACTCACTATTATATCCACATTGATTTAAGCATTACAACGCACATACACTTAGTCTCACCTCTATTTGTAAGGAACACTGCAAGCACCACCACAAAAAATGCACCTAAGGTACGATTGCCTCGCCTTTTTCTATTTTATTTAGCACAAAAAAATGGTGTAAGGTATGATAATTGAAAATTCCTCTCCAAAAACATGTGTCCAAGTTGAAAACCAAGGATTTCAAAACCCAAAGTGTGTGCATAAGTCAAACTCCCTGGTAATTAGACTGAGTCATTGGGAATATGAAATATATATGCCATATAATTCATCTACAGGCTACATATGATGTTTATTTTTACATAAATGAAAGGTGAATCTAAATATGTTGCTACGTGGAAAATGGATCACTTATGACCCATATACAACCACAAATTCCATTTGTATTCTGTAAATTGTGACCATAAATTAACGTTAAGAAAAGTGAAGTTCTATTTAAGGAATTTTGACTTGAGATATGGATCATACATGGGATTTCTTGAATGTTTGTCCATCGTATATAAGTTTCTGAGACCCTAGTACAACCAAAAGTTATATCTTATGGTTTGTACAATTCACTTACAGTCCTTATGTCTCACATACGTCCGATAGTTTATATTGTTTCTTGACTTTTCCAATAATGAATTTGTATTCTTTTTCTCCATCTTTTTGTCTATTTTTTCTATTTTCGTGTACTAACCATTTGATGTTGATAGAAATAGTGCCTAAAAAGATGTAAAGTTAGAAGTCACACCAATGCCTCAACATTGATCCCACCTCCAAGACGATCCTATTAATTTAGATAAGGAATGGACGACTCCACTCTTGAAACTAAGAAGCTAAATAAAGCTGGTCCAATAGGTCTCTAAAAAATGCTCGCAATCTAAAGAGAAAAGAGGTTCTCCAAAACCCATGGCCCATCTAGAGGGCAGTAAGAGCAAGAAAAATATGCCCTAATCTATAAGAGTAGAACATTGAGGATCATCACCCTCCGACTTATAGAAAATAACATAGAGCATAGTGTGTATAATTTGAGTAGAGATAGCCCAATCACCATGATTAGCTCCAAAACTAAAAAAAAGGTTGAGATACATAAACAACATAAAAGCTTACCTGCCAGAGGTTCTCAATTTCTGATTCAAAGAAAAATATAACAAATCAGCCTAAAGCATTTGAACAAACATATAACCATTCTCTCACGTCTATAGTTTTAGAAATAAGTGTTCCACAATCTTCTTCCTGGCAATTATTATGCAACTTGTATGGGTTTTCTTTGCCTCCAATAAATCATCTTTAGATGCCACCCAAAAAGGTCAAAAGACCCAATAGAAGCTAAGGGACAAGGTAATAGTTTTTAGGGTATATGTAGACATCACAAGTCAGGTAATGAACATGTATCATTTTGTGAGTCACATCTTTGGGTAGAAAATGATGTGTATAAATATAGTTTTAAAACCATGTTGAATCAATAGGGTTATTTTAACACCATAATTGCTTTAGTAACCCCTACCTAAGTAGCCATGCCATTCATGCCTATGTACAAAAGGGACTTTACCCTGGAGAAAAAATTCTAGTGAAGTATTTTTGATATATCAAGTATCTCATCAAAAAAGCAACAACACGCTTACTATTGATCAAGCAATCATACTCGCATACAATATGTCAAAATTTCCCATTGATCTTAGGAAACTACTTGCCCTAGACATCAAGGACAACACTTTTTAAGGTGCCACATCCATGCCATATTCATGCCTTATTATAGGGTTGTGTCGCTAGTTAAGGATTCTTTCTCTACCTTGAGAGGATTATTTTACAAAGATAAAACATGAGACAAACTCCGTGGTGCAAAAATATTTAGATATTTAGTGAACAATAGGTATCATACTCTGAGCCATGTACAACACTAGTTGACGAGTCTTCTATGGATGCTCTAATCTAGTTTTCTCCATTCGATCCCACACCAACAGGACTAATACATCCTCTGCTACTCCTTATAAATCTACTACTATGCCTGTTTTCTTAAGAACCATGCTTCTGATTATGCGAGAAAGTTTCATTAATTATGATATCAAATCATAGTGTGTAGCTAAGAAAATGTCTAGCCTCTTAGCCAAGTTACCAGTCTTTGTCACTAAAGCAATTGAAAATCTCTAAAGCCTTACATGGAGTCTGTGGCCACCTCCTCAACATTTAGCTTCCATAGAAATTGATAAAATGGATAAAATGTTACGAGCTAGAGAAGAGCTCCAATGCTATTGAGGTGAAAAACTAAAGGGCAAAGCTGAACAAGATGAATTCTATCATGAAAGTTATCTAAGAGAGTGATTCGAACTTATTAGATGATTCTTCCATGCCCTAGACTATGTAGATTCTTGATGGAGTCTGTATTGTGAACCTGCTTATCTACACTACTCTTCCTCAAGACATTTGTAAAGTACCATGTGAGGAGGGTAATGAAACAAACAATGATGCCTTTGATAAGTATATATAATATAATTAAGGTGGCATACTTTTGAGTGAAAAAGCACAGGTAAAGCTCGCCCTATAAAGGTTATTGTATGGCATAAATTTCAGACCCCATGTTGATGCTACTGTTGGTACATTACCAATGCCTGAAAGGTAAAGGTGGCCCATTCTACATAGGCAACAGTAGCCATGACTACCTCAAGTGAACCATCCATCATTAAGCCAGAGGTCGCAACACATACTACTAATGTACCTACATTACAGATTTACTAGTGCACCTTGAGTGATACAAGGAGTTATAACCCTACAACTTTATATATTTTATGGACTGAGAATAGTACTTGCTTTTCAGTTAGGGGTGAGGTAATCTCGGTAGCCTACTATTCTATAGTTTGTCCTGCTATTTGTTAATATCCTTGATTTTGATGATTTTGGTGACTATCTCAAGCATTAAAAGTTTGGTTGTTGTAATATCTGTCAATCTTAGTGTAATGCCTCCCAATTTTTCATAGTCATGGTTCTTTTCTAGCGGTATTTAATTTCTTATGAACCAACATGTTTGGGTAGTAAAGTCATAGTAGTATAATAAAAGTTTCAGATGAGACATTCCTATAGGAATCAGTCTTATATGGTGGTGGCATAAATACTTTGTCATGTATAATTGTTTTATTCTAAAATGCACCCTCTTCAAAAAATTTCAAATTGTAAGAACTATAATATGTTGTGGATTGTGACAATTGTATTTATTTGTGATACGATGATTGCAAGAACATAATCTTCATTGAATGAGGCCTACGATATGTGTTTTGTCCTCAAAGTGAAGTCAAATGAAATTTAGTGCCAATGTATTATGAGTAATTACAATATTTTTGTATGTAATGTTTGTAATCTAGATCATTTTTTGTTAGTCAGATTATTTGTTTGAGGATAGTTGGTTGTCGATATGAACTTAGGTCATTTTTGTAGTATGAAAGCCTCATTAGCCTATATGAGCATTCCAAATATTTAAAGTAATCTCAACTCTCCTATTTTGATCTTATGACCCTTTTTTTGGTTGGCCATAATTAAGACTTAACACTGGTATTTGAATAATCCTATTTTACACCCTTCCCTCCTTGACACTAGTAGTGATAATGAGGCATAAAAAGCCTTAATTTGAGGAGAGAAAATTGAGTCTTTAAACCTAAGTTGGGGGTAGTGAGAATTTATGGCTAAAGCATGACATAGGGTGCCACAAAAAAAGAAGAAAATGTATAAAAATAAACATAAAAGCACCATACCATGTTCATTGGGACAATAAAGTAGGGAAGAAGAAAAGGAGATTAGTAAAGGATGGTAAATACTAAATAAAGTGTAGTGTTCAAGGATGGTGTAGTCACTATTTCTTTATATATATATCCTACCCATTCCTAATCGTACATTAGAAGCTTAGATAGTCCTTATGCGACCTCAATTGAGCCGTCCAAAGATAGTGGCACTAGAAAATAAGGCAGGCTATGTCATTTTTATTTGCTGCATAAGAAATTTTTTGTAAGTGTTCGGTGTTTTATTTTCTCTTTAGTTTATTGTCCCATTTGTTCATTGTATATAGTGTGTGCATTTTAGGGACATCCTTTTGTCTATGTGTGGATATTTTGATTAAAATAGCAGAAATTACTGACTTCTCAAACTATGTCTCTTAAGTTTCTCTGTTAAGCTAATATCACAGTGTCACAAAGTTAGGCTTCATTCTTAAGCATAAATATGCTTGGATAATGCAATGTGTTTTTGGAAAAATGATTGAGGGATTGGTGATATATGAAAAGTATGTGCCTTTAGCTAACTACCAAAACTATTGTAGACAACATATTTTAGGATACTTATGCATAGATATTAGTCAACATATTATAGGATACTTAAGCATAGAAATAGTACAAAATCTTTTTTTATTTGTTTCTAGACAAGCAAAAACTTTAAGTTGGTGGTGTTGATGTGTTGCTAGCTTAAGACATATTTGATATATTTTATATCTTTTCACATGTGTTTTAGGTTTTTCTAACGTTATAATATTGTATTGTAGGTACTTTAATGAAATTAACAAAATACATGGAAAACTAGACAAAGGACAAAAAACCTTGGCAAGTACAGATCGTGCATTTGATATACAGGTCGTATATCCTAATATGGATGATGCTTAGGATAATGACATTGAAAATTTCAAGTATGGACCAAAGTAAAAAAGAACATATGATTGTATATCCATCTATGGGTCATATATCATGGTCGCAAGTCTTATTCAACCAATAAGAAACAACATTCCAGACCCAATGGAATCAAAGAAATGCCCAACGGAGGTTGTCTCGATGATATGTTGACCAAAGTCAACATATCAATATTTCACTAAAAACTCAATCAAGCACCCACATTAGTTTGAAAGCCTCAGGACTCAAACCAATGGTCCCCTCTAGCCCAAAATATAAGGTCCTCGGAGCTAACAAAACTGTTAGAATTTCCATCTAAGGCCATTTACTAAGAATGTTTGCTAAACTCAATCTTAACTTCAAAAGCTCCAAAATAGGGATATAGAACATCCCAACATGTTGTAGTATCTCAAATGGGCCAATCAACCCAGGGCTGAGTTTGCCCTTTTTGTTGAACCTTATCGTGCCTTTCATGGGTGATACCCGATAGAGTACCCTATCACCAACTTATAACTCCAAATGTCCCACTCTCCTATTGGCCTAACTCTTCTACCTGCTTTAACCTGTATGGAGTTTCTCCTCATTCACCTAAACCCTATCCAAAGAATTACACAATAGATTAGTATCCCATGGCCTAACCTTAAAAGCATCAAACTAACTCATCAGAGACTTGCACCTCCTACTATAGAACACCTTGAAAAGAGCCATCTGAATACTTGAATGGTAGAAGCTATTATACACGAACTCTGCCAAGGCTAAGAACTAGTCCCTCTAAACCCTAAAATTAATAACACAAGCCTGTAGCATATCCTCTAGAACCTGAATGGTTCGCTCAACCTAACATTTGTTTGACGGTAAAAAGATATACTAATCTCTACCTAGGTACCTATAAATCGCTTAATAGACCTCTAGAAGCATGATGTCAACTATGTTCAATGGTTAGAAATGATAGAAATTGGTACCCCGTGCAAACAAACTATCTACCAAAAATAAATCTGAGCACACCTCTAAACTGTAAGACATTTGAACCACTAAAAAGGTAGAAAACTTGGTCAACCTATTAACAATCACAAAATCCATAGCTTCTGCTTCCACTTCATCTCGGAAATGGGTAAACTTTGAGTAAAGACAATAGGCCTCAAGAGCTCAAACTTCACCTGCTGAAAGTTCAAGTACCAAGCTACAAAGTTTGTAATATCTCTTTTCATCTCACACAACCAGTAATGCTACCTCAAATTCCTAATTCATCATAGCTTCCCCTGGGTACATAGATTATCTAGAACAATGGGCCTACTGTATAATTAACCTAACCAACCCCCCGACTCTAGGAACATTGATACAACCCTCGATCCTCAAAAATCCATCTAAATATAAGGTCGAATTCCTAGACTTTCCCTTCAGCACCTTATCCCGAATCACCCTTAAATTCTCATCCTCGAACTGCCACTTCTTAATCTGTTCATTTAATATAGATCTAGCCCTCAACACAAGCGAGAGTCAGCTCATGCTATAAAATATAAAGTCAAACTAATTAGTTAGCTAAGGACTGGATATCCAAGACCCAGTGTTGCTCCAAAACCCTAAGGAAAGACAAAATCCTCATATTCACCTCCTTTAGGATTAAGTCATTAACTACTATGTTTGCCTTGTGCTGATGGTAAAGAATCGAGATTTGGTAGTCTTTAAGAAACTCCAACCACCTACACTGTCTCAAATTAAAGTCTTTTTTACTGAAAGATGTACTGTAGGCTACAATGGTCAATGAAAATCTTTCAGTGGACACCATATAAATTATGCATGCAAATCATCAGTGCGAAGACTATCGCTGCCAACTACAGATTGTAGGAGGGGATAGTTTCGCTCATGTACATTTAACTACCTAAAAACATATACAATAACTCTACCGTACTACATCAATACACACCCTGAACTAACTCAAGAAGAATCATAATATACTTAATTCCATTGGCCCTCAATAGGAAGAGTCAGGATAGGAGCTAATGTCAATAAGGCCTTGAGCTTAAGAAATCTCACCTCACACTTATTTGATCACTAGAAAGGGACAACTTTCTGTGTAAATCAAGCCAATGAACTACGATAAAAGATAACTCCTCAACAAACCATCTGTAGTAACCTACTAAATTAATGAAACTGCAAACCTCAATAGGAGAAGTAGGCCTAACCTAATCATGAACTACCTTAATCTTTGCTAGGTTTACCATAATCCTATACTTGAACACCACATGCCCCAAGAATGCTATAGACATAAGCCAGAAATCACATTTAGAAAACTTGACATACACCACTTATCTCTCAAAGTCTGGAGCACGATCCTCAAATACTTCCCATACTCCTCCATATCCTCGAGTAGACTAGGATGTCATCAATGAGCATTATCATGAAGGAGTCAAAACAAAGCCTGAACACAAGATTTATTAAGTACATAGATGCTGCTAGGTCATTAGTCAAATAAAAAGACATGACCAAAAATTGTAGCGGTCGTAATGAGTCCTAAAGGACATAATTAGGAATGTTTGTTTTTGTGATCCTCAACTGATAGTAGCTAGATCTCAAATCAATCTTAGAAAAGATGACTTCACCCTAAGGCTAGTCAACCAAATTATCAATATGCAACATTGAATACTTATTTTTTATAGGCACCATATTTAGATGCTGGTTGTTAATACACATATAAATGAAACCATATTTCTTCTTCACAAATAGGACAATAGCACCCCATAAAGAATCACTAGGCCAAATAAACCCCCTTGCTCAAAATATCCTGAAGCTACTCTTTAAGCTCCCTCAGGTTAGCTGGAGCTATCTTATATGGTCAAATAGAAATAGGAAGAGTGGTCGACTCAATATTAATACTAAAGTCAATATAATAAAAGGGCGAAAGACTAGGTAGATCGATAAAAATTACATCAGTAAGCTCACTAACCACTGGGACTGACTCAAGTGAAGGAGTGTTGGCACTAGTATCATGAATATATGCAAGATAAACCAAACACCCATTCGCTACCAGCCTCCTTACCTGAATGTATTATATGATCCCTCTTGGCACATAACTATCGATACTCATCGATACCTTACATAGTGAATGTAATAGTCTTTGTAAAGCAATCCAAGGTTGCATGATGGGGAGACAACTAATCTATGACTAGAATCATATTATAATCAACCATGTCTAGGATAATAAGACCTACCCAAGTGTCATAAAAAAAAAAATAGTCACCACACAAAACATATACACTCGATCCACTACTAATGAATAACATAGGAGAGTAGCCACACATATAGGCACAGATAAAGACTTGTCAGATAACTCCAAATGAGTAATAAATTAGAAAGACACATTAGAGTATGTATATCTCAGATAAAATAAAAGAGAAATTGGTTGACGATAGATGAAGATCGTACCTGTGAGAGTATTTGAAGCCTCAACCACTAGCCTACCCAGAAAAGTATATAAGTGACCATGTCTGCACTCGTATTGAGTACCCATAAAACACATGCATATCCTAAATGAGATCTACCTCTAGAACCCTAGAGAATACCTCTAACACCCTGTGTACCACCTCTAGTTAGTGAAAATGAAGCCCTAGGGGCCTGAACCTACTGACCTAACTATCTGGCAAGCCCAAGCATGAGGCACTCTTTAGCAAAATGTCCAACCTAACAACACTCATAGCAACCTATGCCAATCATACCCTAGTGAAAAGTCCCTACTAAAGCAAAATGGACACCACAACCTAAAGACCCTGAATGTGAAACCCAAGAAATCTAACATTAGATCTACTCACTATAACTAGAATCACCACCATCTTTAATCTATACTACATGAATAAGTCCACTATGTTGAAAGTGATGCCGATAAACCCTACCAAGAAAGCCCCTATCTCTAGAATAAGAACCATAAAAACTAGCCTGATAGTAGGGACTCATAATGTAATACCTTAATAGTCCTCACATGGTAAACTACCTCTAAAAATAATACGAGCACAGTTAGCTCAATTCATTCTATACCTATACCTTGAGCTACTCAAGTCATGGTGACAACTTAGACGTACCTTATAGAGCACAAAGGGATGGGCTTCCATATATGGATGATAGCTTAGAACTAGAAGAAAACCATGTCACAAGGAAGAAGGCATCAAAATTTCCCACTTTGAAAAGCTACAACTATCAACAAAGTGAAAGCCATGTTTGGCGATCAAGCTCAAGACAACATTTTTGAACATCAAGCCATGTTTGGCTTGTCACAAGAGCCTTTGGCTTGCACTAGCACACTTGTATGATGCCAAGTAAACTTGGGCGATGGACGGTGGCCCTTTGGAAATTATAAGTCACTTCGGTGATGCAAGAAGGGCCCTTGTGGGGTTATTTCCTAAATAGCCACTTTTGGGTTATTTTTATAATCGGTTATTTATGCAATGTCAATAATTATAAATAGGTGCCTTAGTCATTTATTTCAAAATATTATGTTGAATTGTGAATTAGTCTAGAATGACTTGATTTCTTAGATGGTAGCTTTGGGTAGATTCCCAATTATCTTTGCTTAGCATAGTAGGTGGATTCCCAATTAGGTAGTTAATCTAGGTAGAGCAATTAAGGGTGGATTCTCTTTATTATTCTTTAGCTTCTTCACTTGATTAATCATATAGAGTCATCTATTTATGCATTCAATTGGTTTCTCTTGTGTTTGATTAAGGGATTATTGTTCATTTATTAAGTTTAATTGGGAGGTCAGGGTATAGAGTCTCTTGTTGCCCATAAACTTGATTGATTTTCCTTAATCCATATATCATTTTTGTTTATTTTAATTCAGCTTTATTTTGATTCTAGTTTCTTGATTAGAATCATATCATTTGGTATCAGAGCTTAGGCCAGGGATTCGCTTCTACGGATCTCAATCCTAAGTTTATAAATCTAAAAAATTTAAAAAAAATGGTGAAAGATATTTTTGGAAAATTTCCAAAAAAAAAAATTTGTTTGTTTGGAGTTTGTTTTGTGTTTCTATCACTAGATTCATGTTTCTCTAGTGATATTGGGTCTAGATCTGAACTTTCAACTTGTTTGGAGGTAAATCAAACTTTACACCATTGTTGAAGGTAAAAGTTTTTGAGGAATAAAAAATAAGTTGAAGATCTAGGTTAAATTGAAAGCTGAATTATATTGGCATTTGTTCTCTATATCTAAAAGATTTTGAATTTGAAATTTGAGAACAAACAGATTTGAAATCTATTGGGGGTTAATTTTAGAAGTTCATCATCTTCATGGTGTTCTTTATATTTTGAAAAGCGCTTACAAATCTGAAAATTTTGGATCAAAATTGGAGGTTGAATAGCGTTGGGGTTTGTTCTCTATAGCAAGGGGAGCTTGAATCTCAAATTTTATCAAATATAGAGCTAAAATATAGAAGTTATGAATTTTTGAAGTTCATCCATATTCTTGGTGCTCTTCCTGATCTTCATAGCTTGAAGAAGAAGAAGAAGAAGAATAATCCAAAGGTATTGTTTGATACGAAAAAGAAAAACAAAAAGAGAGAGTACTTGTTTGTACAAAAAGGAATTTGCCATAAAGTGCAAGTACTAGATCAAGAAAAAGTATAGGGGAACACAAGGTACAATTTTTGTCCTCTTCAGGTGAGCTACTACTGAATTTCGCGAGCAGTAGGCTTACTTTTACGATGCAATTGAGCATAGCCAAACTTAGGGGCGATGCACAAAAGATTAGCACAGCAAAATTAGCCTAGGCTAATATTTTGCCAAGTTTGGTGCACCTAGGGTTAGTTTGGCTATGGAGTTTGGTGAAATGAGTAATGTTTAGTGATGGAGTGACATGTTTTGCATGCTAAAATGTTAGCTCATCAAAATAAAGTTGAATGTAACACCCCGTATCCTACGTGTACTAGTTCTACTTATATGTCACTTGATATAGCCTTATAGTACGGGTAATGGACTTGGTTTCCTATATGACTAGCGACGGTAAGATGGGTTGGAAGGAACTGCCCACACATTTTAATTTGACACAACTAAGTTAACATTGATGCAACTATTTAAACTTGGGATCGTGAGTAGGTATTTGGATCTAAAGTTTAAAGTGACCAAGAGTACACAAGCTGTAAGTTAAATTAAAGGGACTAAGAACTGAAAATGGAATTAACTATTGAGGTGCTTGCTTGACTTAATTAAGCTAGTAGGTGAATTACCTACTTGAGATATATGGACCAAGTTAATGGACCCAAGGTTATGGATCAGATTTGGGCCAAGTTAAATGTTCCAAAGAGGTGTATTACCTACTAAGTTAATGGATCAGATTAAGGCCTATATTAATGGACTCTTTTAAGGCCCAAACTAAGAAAAATAAAAGGAGAAAGGAATGGGCAGCCCAACCCCAAAAATCTGTCCCAAAAGCCTAATAATTTAAATTACCAATTTAGATAATATAAAGCAAGTAGGTGCATCACCTACTTTGACCTTTGAGCAGCTTGAACTCCCTAAGTAGGTGCATCACCTACTTGGATCAATTCGTGGCTGAAAATGGACCAAAACGAGGAGGTTATAGAGAGCCTATTTAAGGGTCAATTTGACACATTTTAACTCATAATAATTCAGAAAAATAACCAAAATTCTCACAAAGATAATAAGCTCTGACTCTCCCTTCAAGTAGCAGCCACAAAAAGGTTCTTGGTATAGTTGCCTCTTTGAAGCCAAGGTAAGTAGTGATTAGCTTATGGATTTAGTTTAATTTAACCATGAGAAGGTGATGGAAATCAGGTTTTTCATGTTCGAAGTGTAGAACAGGCCTCCAAGTTTGGCAGTCCACCATTATCTAATTTCTACAATGTTTCTCCTCTTTATGGTTCTAGTGAAAAGAAGTTCAAGTTCTTGTGGCAGTTGAGAGTATAAGGATTTCCACCAATAAAAGGTAAAGCTACTGCCCATTTTTTCCCTTTTCTATATACATGTCTTGGTGGAGAATTGTGTATATATTGTTGCTAAGAATGCAAGGGATAATGAGTTCAATATTGGGTTGCTGTAATAAAGGATTTTGAGACTGTTTTAGGGGCTGTTTTATGTCTATATTTGGGGAAAGCTTGGTTGGTCTTAAAAAAGAATGTGAGTTGATGATATTGACATATAAAAGGAGGGTGTAATGATACACCACTTAATTAGATGTTGTATGAGCTTGCTGCCTATCATACTTTGTGGACTATTTTGTACATGTTATGAAGCCAAAGGAGTCTCTGGGAATCTTATATGAATCCGTGTGTTGTACAAATTTAATTAGAGGAGAAGGGGTTGAAAGAACACCCTTGATTTGGTGAATTATGGGCGTGCTGCCCCGCTACTGTTTTAAGTGAAGTTGAGTAGCCCGAATTTATTAATTAATTACTAATACTAGTTTTACCACGTACTTCATTGTAGATAAGTAATCTGAAAGGAAGGAGGTTAATTTGGGGTTATATCGGAGTTATACAAGGTATGTAAGGCTACTCTATTCCGTTTTCTTTTGCATGAAATCCAACACTTGTGTTACAAAGTAAGCTTTCAAAGTTCTCCTATAGTAAATGATACATGGTGGCAGCGTATGATCTCCTATGTAGCTAACGGCCTTGTTCCCACTCCCTAACATGTTAAAATACTTCAATATGTGCTTATTATAAAGTCTACACGTCTACTTTCACTAGCAACTTTCAGGAGTTCTCCTTTTAGTTAAATAAGATTTATGTGTTATTTCAGCTCCTAAGCATTCCATTTGTGTACAAATTGCTCCCTACCTCATTGTTACTGCATCGAGTGTTTATTCATATGTCTTTTACTGGTGGACTACTGTCCAAAAGCTCAATAATATCATGACCACCAAAGTAACAATCTCAAAGGTAATAAACTAATAAATGAAAATCTCTTTTTATGAGGGTGGCAGCTCAGGGGCGTAAGCCTAGCATGGGCTAATCCCAATCTCTTTTTATTCGGGTGGCAGCTCAGGGGCATAAGCCTAGCATGGGCCGATCCCAATTCTATTATATAGGTGGCAGCTCAGGGGTGCATGCATAGCATGGGCCGATCCCAACTTGTGTATTTACCACTGATCAGTTGGTCATTTGTATCACATGGCTTACAAAGATTATAAAGTGAGAATGGTAAAGTGAAGAAAATAATGTAATATACATGATTCCACAGATACAGGTGGTCTATTAGCATTATTTATATGCTTGTACCTGGTTTCACTTGAGCTTCTGTGTTATGTATAACTACTTTCAGCCTTACATATTCAGTACATTTTTTCGTACTGACGTACCTTACGGGGGACCTGTATTTCATGCTGCAGGTACAAGAGCTAGTAGACCCCTCTAGTAGGAGCACAAGACATCCAGCGGCTATTGGTGAGCTCCAGATTGATTCAGGGCTTTTTGAGTCTGTTATCTATGTTTTGGTATTGTATAGTAGCTAAGTGTAAGGCGGGGACTTGTCCTGTAACACCCCGTATACTTCCAACCCTATGTGACGACGTTGAACAATGGTTACTTAGGTGTTGAGATGCCATGGGTATGTATTTGCGAAAAATTGAAATTTGCCCTTGTACATGTGATTAAACTTGCATAGGAGGTGTTTTGTGATTTTCGTGGAGCACTTGTGGGCTTCAAAATGAGGCTAAGAGTACCTCTAAACAAAGTGTGTTAAGGGTAAGAAGTAAGTTAAAGAATAGGACTTGAAGTATCTAACCAAACCCGCGAAGAAAAGTCGAAAAACAAAATTTTTGGAAAAACTAAGGCCCAGGCGCGCCAGAGGGCATGCCAGGACGTTCTGGACCAAATTTTTGTGCACATAGGCATCAAGCTGGCGCGCCCAAGGGCGTTCTAGGATGGATTTTTCAGTTTTTCGAAAATTAGAAATTTTCTAAGTCCTAAGGGTGCCCGGTGACGTACCGAGCCAATTTTTGTCACGTTTCTTATACAACCATGAGAATATACATGAAATGAGTAAAGTATTATATTGGTATGATAAAATTACTCGAGAACGAATTTGGCATCGAAATGACGATTTTACCCTTTTGGTCAAAATAGGCCATACGTGGCTAGAATCACTTGTTTTTGGGATTAAGGCTACGGATATGAATAGCATGAGTGGGAAAATTTTTGTAACACGTATAATATGACTTAAACATGATAAATTATTGATTTTAATGGGTTAAGTGAATTGGGCTCAATAAAAGGCCCAAAATGAGAAGAAAGCATGGCCCAAAAATGGGTCAAAAGACCCATTCTTGCCTTGACCTTAGAGAACACCACATTAAATGTTAAAGAGTGGCTAAGGATGGACTTGAGGGCCTATATAAAGTACAATAAATATGATTTTTATTGCTTTCAAAGTCTCATGCCTTTTAGACAAATATACAAGATATTTTCTTCAAACCCTAAGAGTTCAAAGCCAACTTTTGGAGCAAGATCTTCACTTTTCAAGCTTGGGTAAGTGATTATTGTTATGGATTAATATATTATATGCATGAAAGAGTTTGTAAATCATGTTTGTTGTGCTTGGAAATGTTGGACATGGCACTTTGTGTTTTTGTACAAGATTTGTGATCCATGAGGTTCAAACTTGAATTATGACTTGTGCCTTTGATGAAAGAGCATGGTATGGATAAAATATGAACATGTATGGTGTTATTTTGTTATTAAACTTGTTATTTTTCTATAAGTGTAAATTGTGGATTTTGGCTGATATGTGCTATGAAGAGTATTGAGGTGAATTGATGGACTATTTGTGATGTGGTGTGGATAGGAAAGTGTAAAGGAGAAGTGTTGTGGTGAAATGTATTGATTATTATGTATTGGTCAATGTTGGGAATATTGGGGGATTTGTGGAATAATAATTTTATCAATGGTTTTGTCAAGGGGAAATGGCATGTTTAAAGGCAAACATGTAACTCATTGACGTTATATGCATTTGTAAGGTAGTTGGTGGTTAATGTGAATTTCGTTATGTATTTGTGTTGTAGAGTGACACATAAAGAAGGAGCGGGACTATTGTATACGCATCTAAGATTGTATATTCGTATTTAGAATACAAGGTATGTAAGGTTACTTTGTCCGTATCCTTCTGCGGCAAATAGTATTCACATTGACATTTCACTAGTCCTATCCCGAAATGTGCTAAGGTATCCCATATCCGGTTATCAATGGTCATTGTCATATATTTCCTACTCATTGATCATTTGTGAATCTCATGTCTCATATTCATGGTTAATGTTATAAAAGCTCATATAAGGTTATGTTACAATGTTCCAATAGTGATTATACTCATGTCTTTTTTTCATGGATTATTGTCCAATGGTTCTAATAATGTTATGTTTCTCACAATGTTTATTTACATGTCTCTCACTCATTAGTTAATGATCCAAAGCTTCAAGGCAATTTATGACTATCATTGAAACAATCTCAAAAGTAATGAACAAAGTAATGCATATGTGGTCAATGATCAAGTATGGGTGGTAGCTTTGGGGGCACAATGCCTAGCTCAAGCCGATCCCGAGGGTGTTGGATCAGGGAGAAGTCCTAGAGGCATAAGCCTAGCTCGTACCTATCCTGACAGGGGGCAGCTCTAGGGGTAATAACCTAGCTCAAGCCGAACCTAAAATGTTGTATGAGTGGCAGCTCTAGAGGTACCAACCTAGCTCGAGCCGATCCCGACATATATATTGATTCATAGGGTGGCAGCTCTAGGGGCATAATCCTAGATCGAGCCGATCCCAACATAACATGATGTTATGTTAAAACCCACTGTTCAGTCAGGGTATCACAGGTCGCAAGAAAAGATGAATAATCATTGAATTAAAGATACAAAGAAAGTACCGAAAGCAATATACATGGTTTCTAAAGTACAGAATAGTGACTTATCTATGTTGGTCATTCATTTGAATTTGATTTCATTGACATCTTTACATATCATACGAGTTTCATATGGCCTTACATACTCAGCACATTCTTCATACTGACCCCTCTTGGGGAATATACCTTACTTGCTGCAGGCGCAAGTACTAGTAGGCCTCCACAGTAGGTTGCCAGTTGTTGCGGATCATTGGTGAGCTCCAGTTAGTTTGGGGCTTCTCCGAGTCACAATTGTACATATGTTTTGGTGTTGTACATGTTGTATAAAGCAGGGACTTGTCCCAACTTTTAGCTCATTTTGGTCAATGCATTTGTTAGAGGCTTTTGTAGACGTATATGGGTGTATGAATATAAGGTGGTATATGACGTTCTTGACTTGATGGCCTCAATGGCCAAGTTTCACATATGTATATATATATGTTCCATGTTCCATGTTTTTCGTTATTCATCTTTCATGCTCTTACGTGATGGTGGTGTTGCTTATGATATGCATATGAATGAATAGAAGTAAAGCTTGGTTCTCTCGGGCCATGTCGGCTACTGGTGCCAATCCGTTCCGATGGGATTCGGGGTGTGACAGTAGTCCTTCTCCTTCCAAGAGTTCAACTTTTGATAATCCATGCATACTCTCCACCCTGTCACTAATCTCATGGGAATAAGCTCATTTTTTTCATTAGGAACCACAGTGATTCCTCTTTTATTTGGAATATATTAAACTGAGCTCACCCATGTGATATTCGATATCGGATACACGATACCAGTATATAACCACTTGATTATCTCCTTTTTAACAACCTCTTACATGGAAGGGTTTAACCTTCATTGATGTTCAACACTCAATACACAATTAGACTCTAACTTTATTTTGTACGTAAAAATACCGGGAGCAATGTTGATAATATTTGTAATAGTCCACCCAATGGCTCGAATATACTACTTCACAATCAATTTCAATGACTCAAATTTCCATGGCAACAAATCCCACGCAATAATAATGAGTAAGGTGTTACCCTCCCCCAAGAATACATAGTGAAGGTGCGGTGGTAATTGTTTTAGCTCAAGTTGTGATGGTTCTACAATTCATGAAGGCTTTGTGGGAGGACTCTTCCGATTCTTCAAGTCAAGATCTAATTTGCATGGGTTCTTGGTGTAGGAACCAAAACCCTTAAATGAAGCCACGACCTCATCGTACTCTTTAACCTCTTTACTTACATAATTCCACAACACTCCCACTAGTGACTCACTAATAAATCCACCTCCATAGCATTGTCTACCTCATCATCAATCACGGAGATCACTTGAAATTCCTTCGGTTACTTCATGGACTTGAACACATAAAAAGTCGCCTCTTCATTGTTCACCTTAAACTTCATTTCTCCATATTACACATCAACCAATACCTTTCTGGTAGCAAGGAAAGGCCTACCAAGAATGATAGGAACTTCATAGTTAATCTCATAATCTAGGATCACAAAGTTAGTCGAAAATATGAATTTTTCAAATCTCACAAGCACATCATATAGTATTCCCACTGGTCGTTTGATGGACTGATCTGCCATTAAGAGTCTCATAGTGATTGGATTTGGAGCACCCAACCCCAGTTTCTTGAATATAGCTAGAGGCATAAAGTTTATACTTGCCCCTAAGTCACACAATGCTTTGCCAAATTAAAAAACTTCATTGGTGCAAGGAATGGTTAATACTCCGTGGTCTACTTTTTAGACCCGCCACATCTCAAATCCCATTAAGATGGACAGGTACCCGATGCCCTAAAGACATGATGGAACCCACTTATAACCTTATTGCCCATGCATATAACCATAATAATCATGAAACTTTGACAAATATATATAGGCTACAGTAGTGAAAGAACAACACAGATAGGACCAAACCACATATACATGACTTGGTCATTGGGGCTACAACTGCTACGAGACAAAATATATTTGAACTTAATACATTAGTCTACAAAGCCTCTATAAGATAGAAACTTAGTCTAGGTCAGGACTGGCCCTGCCTTACAAAACTACTGTATAATACCAAAATGCATATATCAAAGACTCGGTAAAGCCCCGAATCAACTTAGAACTCACAAATCACAATTGAGTGTTATGTACTCCTACTAAGGAGGTTTACTAGATGGAGTACCTATATCTATGGCATAAAACACAGTGTCCCCAATGAGGAACATCAGCACAAAAGAATGTACTGAGTATGTAAGTCATAAACTGACCATAAGTTAGAAAAGAGTTCAATGAAATCAAATATCAATAAATAACTATAAGAATAAGGATAAAATACCACCTTTGCCTGTATTTGTGGAATAATGTACTTTACATGCTTTACATTACTTTATTCTTCTTCATGTTTTAAACTTATAAGGCGTATAATATAAATGACCAACTGATCAGTGGTACAAGAGGATGACCCATGATAGGTATTTTAACCCCTGGGATATGGTCCTCATAAATACATAAATCGGGATAGACCCATGCTAGGCTTTCCTTTAAACCCTGGAAAACTACTCATAATATTGGGATTGACCCATGCTAGGTGTTCCTTCCACCCCTAGGATACCACCCAAGAATATACAGTTTCACTTTACATCATTTCTTTAATCTTTGAGATTATTCTTTTGGTGGTCAAAACATTATTAAGTTTTGGACTATGGACCAGTAGCAAGAGACATGTGATTCAGATTTAAGGAAGTAACAATGACATAGGGAGCAAATGTAATCTCAATGTATTATTTAGGAGCTTAAGGGACACAACGAACGTCACTTGACTAAACGGAGAGTTTACTAAGATTGCTGCCAAAAATACCATTCCTATATTAGTTCTTGCAAGAATAAACAAGTAGATCTAACAATAAATACACATTGAAGTATTCTAACACACTATGGGAACAAGATCGTTGGCTAAATAGGAGATGGTACGCTGCCACTATCATTTTACTAGGAAAAGCACTTAGAAAGTACATTTTGTAACACATGTATTAGATTTCATGCCAAAGAACATAGAATCGAATAGCCTTACATATCATGCTGCACAACTCCTACATTACCCCAAATTAACCTCCTGCCCTTAGGATTACTTGTCTACTATAAAGGAAGAAGTAAAACTAGTATTAGTAACTAATCAACATATATGGGTTACTTAACTTCACCAAAATAGTAACCGGACAGTAACCCTATAATTTATCAAATCAAGGGTGTTCTTTTAACCCTTTCTCCACCAATAACATTTGTACTATACGTAAATTCATATGAGATCCCCAGAGACTCTTTTGGCTTTATAATAGGTACAAAAGAGTTCCAAAGTATGATAAGCAGAAAAGCTTACACAACATCTAATTTAATGGTGTATCAATACACCTTCTTTTATCGGTCAATACTTACTCACATCTCTTTTTTAAGGTCAACCAAGCCGTCCCAAATATATACACATAAAAAAACCTCTAAAAAAGTCCCAAAATACTTTATTATAGCAAACAAATATTGAACTCATCATCTCTTGAGTTCTTAACAACAATATATACACAATTCTCCACCAAAAAATGTATACAGAAAAGGGAAAAAACGGACAGTAGCTTTACCTTAGTTTTTGTGATGGTTTATTCTCTTAACTTGTATATCTTTAATATATTGATTCCTTTAGCTTGGAATAAAAAGAAATACCAAGAACCCTAGTGGAATTAAAGGCTAATATATATCTAAGAGAGAGCAAGATAGAAAACCCTACAAAGCTGATTTTCTTGTCTAAGTTAAAATGGGTCAAATGAGCTGGTTTCAATCCCTTTAAAGGGACCAGATCTTGGCCGACTTTCTTTCCCTTTTTATCCATAAAATACCAGCTAGGTGATGCACCTACTTGGCCATTTAACTTTGGCCTTGATGGACTCAAACTTGTTGGGCCTTGGCTGCCCATTCATCTCTTATTTCTTTACTTAGTTTGGGCAAGAATTAATTCAAGTAGGTGGTGGTGTACTTGGACCAATAGTCTAATCAAAGGAGTCTTAGTAGGTAATTCACCTACATAGTTCTTAGGTTGGTCAATAAGTCAAAGTAGGTGATGCACCTACTTGTCACCTACTAGCTTAAATTAAGCTAAGCAAGTAGCTCACTTATTTAATACATATTCTAAGTCTTAATCCCTTTATGTTAACTTAATACTCGTATACACTTGGGTACGTTAATCCTTGAGGTATAATACCACCTTACTATCTCGTGTTTAAATATTTTCGTCAAGGTTAACTTGGCATATACATGCTGAAATGTTTGAGCTGTTATAATATCTTTTAAATCCTCTTTAAACCATCACTAATTATTTAAGAAACTTGGTCCCTTAAATTTACTACAATGTTACCTCATGTTCCATATCAATTGAATAAGTATACGTAAAATATGGGGTGTTACATCCTTCGTCCCTTAGGAACATTCGTCCACGATTATCAAAATAAGTTATGATAAATTATTCTAGCTGTAATAGATTCACCAACCAGTGTAAATTGAATAAGTATACGTAAAATATGGGGTGTTACATCCTTCGTCCCTTAGGAACATTCGTCCACGATTATCAAAATAAGTTATGATAAATTATTCTAGCTGTAATAGATTCACCAACCAGTGTAAATTACTCCTTCTTGCAATCGACATCTTCACTATATAGAGGGAAACAATTATTCAAGGTTAAATACAAATCAACCAACATCCTTAGCTCTATCGCACGATCTAAGAAATGAAGAAAAAGAAACAATACTTTAATGTCTCGTATCCTCCTACTTATAGATGTAGTGCACAACATACCCATAAGCAAGACTCTACATAGACACGACTTTTTAGACTCCCTAGGATGACCTACTCTGATATCAGTTTTGTCACACCTCAAATCCCATTGAGATAGATAGGCATCCGATGCCCTAAAGATTCGAGAGAACCCACTTATAACCATACAGTCCATACATATAACCATGATAATCATGAAACTTTGACAAATATATATAGGCTACAGTAGTGAAAGACCAACATAGATAGGCCCAAACCACATATGAGTGAAAGACCAACATAGATAGGCCCAAACCACATATACATGACTTGGTCGTTGGGGCCACAACTGCTATGAGACAAAATATATTTGAACTTAATACATTAGTCTACAAAGCCTTTATAAGATAGAAACTTAGTCTAGGTCAGGACAGGCCCCACCTTACAAAACTACTGTACAATACCAAAATGCATATATCAAAGACTTGGTAAAGCCCCGAATCAACTTAGAACTCACAAATCACAACTGAGTGTCATGTACTCCTACTGAGGATGTCTACTAGCTGGAGTACATATACCTGTGGCATAAAACACAGTGTCCCCCATGAAGAACATTAGCATGAAAGAATGTACTTAGTATATAAGGCATAAAGTGACCATAAGTAAGACAAAAGTTCAATGAAATCAAATATCAATATATAACTATAAGAATAAGGAAAAAAGACCACCTTTGCTTGTATTTGTGGAATAATGTACTTTACATGCTTTACTTTACTTTATTCTTCTTCCTGTTATAAACTTGTAAGGCGTATGATACAAATGACCAACTGATCAGTGGTACAAGAGTATGACGCATGCTAGGCATTTTAACCCCTGGGATACGGTTCTCATAAATACACAAATCGAGATGGACCCATGCTAGGCTTTTCTTTCACCCCTGGGATACAACCCATAATATTGGGATTGATCTATGCTAGGTGGTCCTTCCACCCCAGGGATACCACCCAAGAATATACAGATTCACTTTACATCATTTTTTTAATCTTTATGATTATTCTTTTGGTGGTCATAACATTATTGAGTTTTGGACTATGGACCAGTAGCAAGAGACATGTGAATATGTATTTAAGGCAGTAAAAATGACACAGGGAGAAAATGTAACATCAATGTATTATTTAAGAGCTTAAGTGACACAACGAACTTCACTTCACTAAACAGAGAGTTTACTAAGATTGCTGCCAAAAATACAATTCTTATATTATTTCTTGTAAGAATAAACAAGTAGATCTAATAATAAACACACATTGAAGTATTCTAACACACTATGGAGTGGGAACAAGATAGTTGGCTAAATTGGAGATGGTACGCTGCCACTATCTATCTTTTTACTAGGAAGAGCACTTAGAAAGCTCATTTATTAACACATGTATTAGATTGCATTCCAAAGAACATAGAATCAAATAACCTAACATTCCTTGCTATACAACTCCGATATTACCCCAAATTAACTTTCTGCCCTTCAGATTACTTGTCTAATTTAAAGTAAATAGTAAAACAAGTATTAGTAGTTAATCAACACATTTGGATTACTTAAATTCACCAAAATAGTAGCCGGATAGCAACCCTATAATTTATCAAATCAAGGGTGTTCTTTTAACCCTTTCTCCACCAATAACATTTGTACAACATACGAATTCGTATGTGATATCCGGAGAATCTTTTGGCTTTTTAATATGTACAAAACAGTTCCAAAGTATGATGGGCATAAAAGCTTGCACAACATCTAATTAAATGGTGTATCATTACACTTTCTTTTATCGGTCAATGTCAACTACTCAGATCCCCTTTTTACGATCAACCAAGTTGTCCCCAATATATACTCATAAAACAACCCCTAAAACAATCCCAATATCCTTTATAATAGCAAACCAATATTGAACTCATCATATCTTGAGTTCTTAACAACAATATATACATAATTCTCCACCAAAACATGTATATAGAAAAGGGCAAAAATTGGCAGTAGCTTTACCTTAGTTTTTGTGATGGTTTATTCTCTTAACTTGTATCTCTTTAATATCTTGATTCCTTTAGCTTGGAAGGAAAATAAATCCCAAGAACCCTAGTGGAATTAAAGGTTGTTGTATATCTAAGAGAGAGATCAAGATAGAAAACCCTAGAAAGCTAATTTTTTTGTCTAAGTTAAAATGGGTCAAATGAGCTGGTTTCAGTCTCTTTAAAGGGACCAGCTCTTGGATGACTTTCTTGCCATTTTATAGCCATAAAATACCAAGTAGGTGATGCACCTACTTGTCCATTTAACTTGGACCTTGATGGACTCAAACATTTTGAGCCATGGCTTCCCATTCTTCTCCTATTCCTTCACTTAGTTTGGGCCAGAATTAATTCAAGTAGGTGGTGGAGTACTTGGCCCAATAGGCTGATCAAATGAGTCTTAGTAAGTGATTCACCTACTTAGTTCTTAGGTTGGTCAACAAGTCAAAGTAGGAGATTTAGCAACTTTTTACATACTAGCTTAATTTAAGCCAAACAAGCAGCTTACTTATTTTAATCCATATTCTAAGTCTTAATCCCTTTATGTTAACTTAATACTTATATACACTTGGATAATTTAATCCTTGAGATAGAATACCACCTTACCAACTCACATTTAAATAATTTCATCAAGGTTAACTTGGCATGTACATGTTGAAATGTTTGGGGCATTATAATATCTTCTAAATCCTCTATAAACCATCACTAACTACATAAGAAACTTGGTCCCTTACATATACAACAAGGTTACCTCAAGTTCCATATCAATAGAATAAGTACATGCAAAATACGGGGTGTTACATGGCCATCATATGACTTGTCCTGATAGTGCTACAACTATACTAGATCTCTAGCATTTTTAATTCCATTGTTCTTTTCTTGGTCACCAAGTCCTTCATGAACTTAGCATATTCGGGAATCTCTTGGAAATCTTCTAACCAAGGAATCTTCACTGATAAGTTGAAATTTTGTGAGGAACTTCTTGAACTCGGTATCATCTTCATTCTTCCTGAGCCTTTATGGGAATTGTGAGGGTATTTTAATTTGCGGCTTTGAGACAACCGGACTTTCTCTTAGTTTTGATACATTATCAACAACCGTTTGTGGTATTTCTACAACTTCAACCTTCTCTTCCAACTCTCTCGGCTTCTCTATATGTGGTTTGCTTGGAATAGTAGCTTTGTTATTCGACTTATCAAACCACTTTCTCTTTCTGCTCACTTATTCTTTAACCTCTCAGTCTTTGGGGTCATCATCAAGATTCACAATATCATTACCAAAAATCCTACCACACATAGTGACAATTGCCATGATATGAGCACCATTTTTCATATTTTCCATGGTGTCACTAGGTAGACCACCCTTTTGCCTTGTGTTTAGATAAGCCGATATTTGGCCCAACTGCATTTTAAGTTGCTTGATAGAGGTTGAATGTGAGGTGAACGTTTGATTGAGTTTAAAAAAGTCACTCTTCATCTCTCTTAACATCTTGTCACTCCCCTTGATTTCCATAATAATACAAGCAAACATATCTTTCTTATAACATTTTGGGTCCATGGTGGTAGATTCCTAACCTTTTTGCCTATCGTAAAGAGGGATGTATCTATCATGGTTACATTCCTTGTCTCCAATCGCGATCCCCATCTTTTTCTTTATCCTTTCAATCTCTATCATGATCTCGGCCATTCTAATCATGGTCTTTCCAATCATGGTACTTTTCCTTCCATCCTTGATTCCAAACTTGCCTTTGATAGGTAGGTCGGGAACCCCCCAATTGGTTCGACAAGAACTGAATGTCTCCACCAAGTGACTCCGAATAATCAACTTCATATGATTTAGTTCCCATTGAATCTATGGCATTGGCCTCCTTTGGAGTTGAACCCATTACATGTTTTATGAGGAGATCCAATTGTGTCATTACTTTGGACATGTTTTCATCTCTCTCCTCATCCTTCTTCTTTTTCTCTTGGCTCATAAAAGATGAAGTGACCCCACTGCCACCTCGATATATCTTGTGTGCCATACTCTACTTTGCTTTGTCACTTGGTCCAATAACCCCAAAGCAACTTCAAAAGTTTGTTAAATTATAGATCCTCGCGTTATTTACCATTGTCTTGTTCAATCGGTCAAATGCTATATAGAAGATTTTGATAAGCATCTTATCTGACACTTCATGGTTTGGTCATTGTAGCAACTTCTTATTGAACCTTAACCATGCTTCATACAATGGCTCATCACTCTATTGCTGGAAGTTTATGATTTCATCCCTCAATTGGAGCATGTAGGATGGTGGAAATACTTTGTTCATCCTCAAGGTGTTCATCGAAGGTAGCAGTGTCACTACCATGTTAACTTATTATGTCGTGAAGCCTTAGATTATCACCTGAACAATACAAAAACAACAAATAAAGTAAATTTTAGATTATGGCTAACAAAAGTAAGTTATAACACTATGATGAATGAATGTTACGTTTCATTCCCCGACAATGTTTTTATTTTTGATAATGCCCAAATACACCCTAGAAATGAATGTACATGGTTGTTAGCAATATATTTACCCAATTTAAAATCTGGGTCGAATCCATAGGGAATGAAGGAGATAGCTTCACCCTCAAGTGCGAAAAGTGATAATGAGTTGGCTCGCAATGTTCAAAATAATGCAACAAAATAAAATAGGGGTTAATTTAAAAGGATTTTGTTTTCAAATTAAAAATTTTGATATTGGTTTGGAAAAAGCTATACTAAAAAGTGTAATCGATAAGTAGAGGTACTCAGGGTTATGCCATCTCAAGAGTGATTATAAGCAGGGTAAGAGAAAATGCACCTAAAATTCAATTGATAGTTACGACTAGGCTTGATCTTAGGATTGGATGTAATATTTCAATCTACCACCAAATTTCATAAGGTTATCTTTCAAACACCCGTATGTACATAATACCAAGCAATCGATAACCTCAAACTAGTTAGCCTATTTCTATCACTAGATATTAAGAGAGAAGTTCTCAAGTCTTTGTCAGCTAAATTTCTTCACCCTTGTCTTTTTTTTCAAGAAAAACAAGAGATCTACGCACGAATAAAGTTTGCAACCTCAAATTTTGAGTTGAAACATAGAGATTTAGCTAAAATTATAACATTCAATCAAATATGAAGGTAAATAATCACTACCCACATAATAATCAACACTCAATAATGCATAACCCCAAGCTTGGGAAACTAGCTACTCATAACAAGAGAAAAAGGAAATATACCTATATTCTCATTCAAATCTTCCATTGAATCCAAGTATTTCCAAGGGAATTCCAAATTTAAAAGAAAGAAATTAGCAATAATTAACTAAAATTACAACTAGGGTTTCAATTACAAGCTTTAGCTTCAAGAGTATGAAAAAATATAGGGTTCCAATTAGCCAAAAAGTCATAAATAGCTACTGCAAAAAAGGGCCTCAAAATTACAGAAATGTTACTGCATCTAATTCGGCTGAGGGATTGTCCATTGCCAAACAACTCGGCGATGCACCAAACTGTAATTGTCTCACTGATTTGACATTGTATTAAGCTCCATGGGTTGACATCTATTACATTTGGTGATGGGTGTTGGGCTTCACCAATACGGTTGATGATGTATCAAATTGGACTTTGGACCTGGCCTGAACTGTTATGTTTCATCATAACTGTTATGTTTCACCAAACATAGCCAATACGTTTGATGATGCATCAAAGGCCATGCCATATACACATTTCATGTCACGCCTCGAATCCCATCGAGACATGATTGGCACCCGTAGCCGATAAGGCCCGAGAGAACCAACCTTTGCCTATGTTCCATCATATGCATATCATAATCATAACCACCATTGTGTAAGTACATGAAAGACGAATAAAGGAAAACATGGGACATAGTCATACATGTATGTGAAACTTGGCCGTTGAGGCCATCCAGTCAAAACAACATATGTCTTTTACACTGATACATCCACATCCATCTACAAAAGCCTCTAACAAGAGCATTGACCAAAACAAACCAAAAGTCGGGACAAGTCTCTGCTTTATACAACATGTACATCATCAAAACATATATCTACTCTGACTCGGAGAAGCCCCGAATTAACTGGAGCTCACCAAGGAACCGCTAACACTAGCAATCTACTGGGGATGCCTACTGGGACCTGCGCTTGCAGCAAGTAAGGTAAATTCCCCGAGAGGGGTCAGTACGAAATAAGTACTGAGTATGTAAGGCTCAAATGAAACTTTGTAACACATGAAGATACTAGTGAACTCAATACAAATGACTAGACAATGTGAGTAAGTCACCATTTTGCATTTTGGGAAACATGTGAATTGCTTTCATTACTTCCATTACTTTCTTTACATTCAATGCTTGCCTGTCATACATGTGTCACAATGTACCCGGGCCCCTACTGATCAGTGGGTCTTTCCATGACTTATCATCATGTTGGGATCGGGTCGAGCTAGGCTTATGCCCCTAAGACCTGCCACCCATAAAGCACTGCATCGGGATCGAGTCAAGCTAGGCTTATTCCCCTAGACTTACCACCCATAAATCAATACATCGGGATCGAGTCGAGCTAGGCTTACGCCCCTAGACTTGCCACCCATAAATCAACACATCGGGATCGAGTCGCGCTAGGCTTATGCCCCTAGACTTGCCACCCATACTTGATCATTGACCACATTTGCATTACTTTGATCTTTACTTTGAGATTGATATTTGATAGTCATAACATCACTTGAAACTTTGGATCATTAGCCAATGAGTGAGAGACATATGAGATTGGTACATTCACTTATGAGAGATTGACATATTCATGTGACATAGCATGTTTGGAAACTTGGAACCATAATCAAAATAGAAGACATGTGAATAAACATTATTGGAAACATGACACCATTGGAACCATTGAACAATCATTCATAACAAGATACTTGAGCATAACCACTATTGGAACATTGGACCATAACCTTGTTTGAGCTTTTGGAACATTAACCATGATAATGAGACATGAGACTCACAAATGATCCATGAGTAGGAAATATATGACAATGACTATTGATAAACGGATATAGGATACCTTAGCACATTTTGGGATAGGACTAGTGAAATAGCAATGTGGATACTATTTGCCGCAGAAAGATACGGACAGAGTAACCTTACATACCTTGTACTCTCAATACGGATATACAATCCTAGATGTGTATACAATAGTCCCGCTCCTTTATGTGTCACTCTACAACACAAATACGGAATTCACATTACCCACAACTACTTCACAAATGCATATAACATCAATGGGGTAAATGTTTTCTTTGAAACATGTCATTTCCCCTTGACAAAACCATTGATAGCATCATTATTCCAAAAATCCTCCAATATTCCCAACATTGACCAATACATAATAATCATTGCATTTCACCATAACAATTCTCTTTTACACCTCCTTATCCATACCACATCACAAACAATCAATCAATTCACCTTAATACACTTCATAGAACATATTGGCCAAATTCCCACAATTTACACTTATAGACAAGAACAAGTTTAACAACAAAAATAACACCATAGACGTTCATATTTTATCCATACCATGATCTTTCATCAAAGGCACAAGTCCTAATTCAAGTTCAAATCCCATGGATCACAAATCTTATACAAAAGCACAAAGTACCATATCCAACATTTCCAAGCACAACCAACATGATTTACATACTCTTTCATGCATATAATATATTAATCCATAATAATATTCACTTACCCAAACTTGCAAAGGGATGATTTTGCTCCAAAATTGCCTTTGAGTCTTTAGGGTTCTTGATAGAATATTGTAGAAGGTTTGAGAAAATATCTCAAAGAAAATGAGAGTTTAAATGAATAAAATCTGATTTTGTGGTCCTTTATATAGTACTTGGGTCATCCTTAGCCTTTCTTGATATTTAATGCTTCAATTGACCAAGTCAATAGAAGATTGGGTCATGTGACCCATGTCTTTTATCCCATTTTGGGCTTTTATTGAGCCCAAATAACTTAACCCAATAAAATCAATAATTTCTCATCTTATACGTATTACAATAATATTCCCACTCATAATATTCATATCCATAGCCTCAATCCCAAAAACAAGTGATTCTAGCCACGTTTGGCTTATTTTGACCTTAGGGGCAAAACTGTCATTTTGACCCCAAATTCGTTCTCGAGTAATTTTATCATACTAATGTAATATGTCATTCATTTCATGTATATACTCTTGGTTGTAGAATAAACGTAGCAAAAATTGGCTCGGTACGTTCCCAGATACCCTTGGGACTTAGAAATTTCCAACTTTCGAAAAAGTGGAAAACCCAAGGTGGAACTCCCCTGGGTGCGCCAACCCACTGCCTCTGGGCTAAAAATTTTATCCCAAAGCAGCGTGGCACGGTCCCAAATGCGCCCCTCCTTAAATTTTTTCGAAAATTCTATTTTTCGACTTCTCTTCGCGGGTTTGGTCAGACACTTCAAGTCCTATTCTTTAACTCACTTCTTAACCTTATTATACTTTGTTTAGAGGTCTTATTATCCTCATTTTGAACCCCACAATGGCGTCATGAACCTTCCATGCAAGTTTAACCACATAACAAGAGCCAAATTCAATTATCTCACCACTAGCCTTACCAAATGCATACTTATAGCTCTCGATACCTACATACATATTATTTAATGTCGTCAAGTAGGGTTGGGAAAGTATGGGGTGTTACATTTCACTTCACTCCTTTACTTCATGAGACTGACGTCTTCACTTATGAGAAATAGATATATTAACTTGCACATCACCTCTCTTATTACTCTTATGAGATTGGTACTTTTATTTGTGAAAGATTGGTATAAATATAATCATCACATTATTGGACTTTGGAACATGACATGATCGGAAAATGCTTATTCACGATTAAATAGATTCTCTTATGTTATTACTCTCTTGAGATAGTTCTTTTTAGGAATTACCACGTTATGACATCTTTGGAACTTCAATCAATGAATAAGAGATAACTGAATCATAAGTAATCTAAGAATAGAACACATATAAATACAATATACGTCAACCTGAATTACTATACTTCAAGGCCCCTCGGAATTGAAATAAGCCCAATGTCAATATGAACAATATGTTGCAGAAGGATACGGAAAGAGAAACCTTACATACCTTGTATTCTCAATACGATTCTACAATCTTAAGTGTGCATACAATAGTCCCTCTCCATCCTTATGTTTCACTCTACAACACAAGTACATAACGTAACCAACATTAACCACCAATTACCTTACAACGACATACAATAACAATAAGTCACATGTTTGGCTTTAACATATCATTTCCCCCTTGACAATACCATTTATGAAATTATTGTACCAATAATCCCACAATATTCCATACATTTACCAATACATGATAACCAATAGCATGTCACACCAAGTTCATACTTTCCACTCTCCATTATCACAACATCACAATTATGCTATCAATTTGCTTCAATACACCTCACAACAACAAATAGGCCAAAATCCCATAATTTACACTTATAGAGAAATAATAAGTTTAGGACCATAATAACACCATACATGTTGTTATTTCATCCATACCATGCTCTTTCATCAAGACAACAAGTCATCTTTCAAGTTTAAATTCCATAGATGACATATCTTTTACAAAAATACAAAGTGCCATATCCAACACTTCCAAGCATAACCAACATGATTTACATACTCTCCCATGCATATAATATATTAATACATAAGAATAATCACTTACCCAAGCTTGAAAAATGATGATATTGCTCCAAAGATGACTTAGGGTTTGAGAGCCCAAAATGGTGTTCTTGAGAGTTCTAGAAAAAAAAGATAGAAAAGCATGTGTGTTTGTGGATTAAAAATCTGATTTTTGGCCCCTTTTATATACGTTTGAAGTCATACTTAGCCACTCTTGGCATTTAATGCAATGTATTGGCTTAGTCAATGTCAATGGAAGAATGGGTCATTTGACCCATTCTTGACCCATGTTTTCTTTCACATTTTGGGCCCTTTTTGAGCCTTATTCACTTAACCCAATAAAATCAATAATTTCTCATGTTTAATTCATTTCATACATGTTACTACAATATTCCCACTCACGCAATTCATACTCATAGCCTCAATTCCAAAAACGAGCAATTCTAGCCACGTATGGCTTATTTTGACCATAAGGGTAAAATCGTCATTTTGATGCCAAATTCGTTCTCGAGTAATTTTACCATACCAATATAATACTTCACTCATTTCATGTATATGCTCATGGTTGTAGAAGAAACATGGTAAAAATCAGCTCGGTACGTCGCCGGGCACCCTTGGGACTTAAGAAAATTTCCAACTTTGAAAAGTGGGCGAAACCAACCTGGCACTCCCTTGGGCTCGCTAGCTTGCTCCCTCTAGACTAAAAATTTTAGCCCATAGCAGTGTGGTACTCCCTCTGGCGTGCCGCCCCTTTATTTTTTTCAAAAATTTCATTTTTCGACTTTTCTTCGCGGGTTTGGTTAGATACTTCAAGTCCTATTCTTTCACTTACTTCTTACCCTTAATATCCTTTGTTGAGGTCCTATTAGCCTCATTTTGAACCCCAAAAATGCTCCATGAAAATAGTAAAACACCTCCTACGCAAGTTTAATCGCATGTACAAGGCCAAATTTCAATTTTCTCATCACTAACATTACAAATTACATACTCATGGAATCTCGACCCTTAAGTAACCATTGTTCAACGTCGTCACATTGGGTTGGGAGTATACGGGGTGTTACATTCTCCCCCCTCAGAAACATTCATCCTCGAATGTTAACGATGTCGCTTTAATTACAACAAATGCATCTCTATATTAGCATATGTACGCATAAACACTTAAGGCTCATGGATATTTACTTAGTATTGGTCCACTTCCATATTTTGAACCTTTTCCTTCGTTTGAAACAAATATGGGTATGTCGATTTCATCATTTTTTTTTAACTTCTCATGCGATCTCTTCGACTTGTTGATTTCTCCAAAGAAATCTTACAAAAAGTACGTCTTTACTTATTAGCCTTTTTCAATTGACGGTCTAGAATAACAATAAGTATTTAAATGGAAACAATATGAAATGAAACCTTTATGCGCCTCCGGCAAATTTCACATCCTTTCTTTCAAAATTCCCTTACCCCTTTTATTGGTGACACGTTCAAGAGTACTTACTCATCTATGATCACAACATCTACTATACCATTACGATATGTCCTTTTCACTATACTAAACTCATCGACAGGTGGAGATATTTCTATTAACTTAAGTAATAACCCCAGTGTACTATTAAATTCACAGTAGTCGATGGATTAACATACGATAGAGTCGAGCTCGAATCAGTCAATACATATACATCATGTAAAATATGGTAATATACCTAAATACCTGTACCGTCATTAGGAAATGCTTCCTCATTCTGCCGGTCCACTAAAGCATAAGTACGATTTTGGGCCCCACTAGAACTACCTGCTCCTCTCATATCTCTACCACGACCAATAGGCTGAACGCCTCTGCCTGGGGAAGGAACCGATGCTGGTGATACAACAGTTGATCCTGTAGGTCGTGCTATACAACTCGCACCCCTTTGTGGGCATTCTCTCATTATGTGCCCCTCTGTGCCACACCAAAAACAAGCATTTGTCCCCAACCGGCATTCACCTAAGTGGTACCTTCCGCAATGCTGACACGGAGGACGAGAAAATCCTGTTGTCTGTGAGCCTTGCACTCCGCTACTCTGTCCAGATGGACTACCTCTAGACCCTCGGAATTGTGAGTGAGCACCTGCTGTGGAATAAGAAAATGAGGGCCTAGGCGGTAACATTCGAGATCTAGATTCTCCTGGGACACCATAGACTGCCCCATAGGTCTCGCCCTTTTTGTTGGCCCTTCCTCAGATTCCTCTGTCTTTCTTCTTTTTCGTTGGTCCTCCATTTTCTACGCAAAGGCCTGGATTCTAGCTATATCCATATCTCTATTTAAGGCAGCAATAGTGCAGTCTCGTACCAAATAAAGCTCCAATCTGTCCACATATCGATGTACTCTATCTTCCATTGTGGCCACCACATTCGGAGCATATCGTTCCAAGGAATTAAATTTCAAACTATATTCTCTAACACTCATATTCCCTTGACTTAAGTTTAATAATTGATCCGTACGAGCTTCACGAATCTCATAGGGAAGATAGTGATCAAGGAACGCTGCTTTGAATTCTTCCCAATTTGGTGGCATTGCACCAATACCACGAGACTTTTTCCAATCTTCATACCACAATATCACCTATCCTTTCAATCTATAGGCCTCCAACTCAACCGTTTCCACCCCGGACACATACATAACCTTCAAAGCTCTCTGGATTTAATCCACGAAGTCCTGTGGATCTGCTTTCAAGTCTGATCCAGTGAATATAAGAGGGTCCAATTTTAAAAAGTCCTATGTATGCCGACTAGCTGCTCTAGCCGCGTCATCTTCATTTACCATTGGACCAGTTCGTCCTTGTGCTTGTGCAGCCACTAACTGAGTCAACAGATGTACTGCATTTTGTAAATCCTGATCAGGGGTGTTCATAGGTGGTTTCGCAGGTACTTCTCTACCTCTTGGCTCTTCTGGAGCTGGAAAAGTAGAGGAAGACTGTGATGCAATTTCGGCGTCAGCTCTACCTTGACTAGCTTGGTCAGGTGGTACTCTACTCATTCCTTCTTCAGCAGGCACATCCACCTACTTCCCTTTATCTCTACCTCTTCTCGTGATCGACATTTTAACTATACTAAAGAAAACAATCACCGTGGTCAGATACAATTCAACTTACAATACTGGCTCTATTGCACGATCTAGAAGTGAAGAAAAGAAACAACATCCTAAATGTCCCATAGACTCCTACTTATAAATGTGGCGCGTAACACATCCATAAGCAAGACTCTACTCAGACACGATTTTGTAGACACCCTTAGAATGACCTGCTCTGATACCACTTGTCATGACCCAAAATCTTATTCAAGCTGGACTGGCACCCGAAGCCGATATAGCCTGAGAGAACCAATCTTTGCTCATGAACATTCGTATGCGTAACCTCGTATGAATCTTATTATACCTCATGCGACTATGCGGAATACATGAATCATGGAAATATATGCTATATAAATATACATTTAGGAAACTTGGCCTTTGGGGCCATCAAGTCAAACGGACATTCGTCTTTTACATATTTGTACCTTACTAACATATACCCACATATGTCTACAAAAGCCTCTAACAGATGCATCAACAAGATCAACTTAAAGTCGGGACAAGTCCCCGCTTTATACTATATTTACAATATCAAAACAAATATACAACTATGACCTAGAAAGCTCCGAACCGAGTGGAGCTCACCAAAACTCTGCAAATGATCCCCAGTCTACAGAGGAGGTCTACTAATACCTGCACCTGCAACATGTAAGGTAAGTCCCCCAAGGGGGTCAGTACGAAGAATGTACTGAGTATGTAAGGCTCATAAGAAATCATCATATATCATAATGGAATCAAATATAAAAGAATTAATGAACGTGAATAAACTCTCTTTTTGTATGTGGGGAACCATGTATATTACGTTCTTTACTCCTCTTGTCTTTACATGCTTTCATCTTATTTGTTCTACCTATGCTAGGCTGTTCTGTCGCCCCTGGGATGAGATTAACCCATGCTAGGTACTTCGACCCCTGGGAAGTAATGTGAACCCATGCTAGGCTTTCGTGTCGCCCCTGGGATGTCATTAACCGATGCTAGGTGTTGTGACCCCTGGGATGTTATCGTAACCCATGCTAGGCTTTCGTGTCACCCCTGAGATGTACTGTGATAACCCATGCTAGGCTTTATATTTCCCCTGGGATGTATCAGGATAGAACCATGCTAGGCTTTTCTGTCGCCCCTGGGATACCACCCGTGTTATTGGGATCGACCCATGCTAGGTATTTTAACCCCTGGTATACCACCCATGATTACTTATTAATTATACATTACTTCTTTCTATTGTTATTCTTACTTCCATTCTTAAGAGTGATTGATACATTGAGGATCATAACCTTATTTGAAGCACACTCATATACACATTTCACTTCACTCCTTTACTTCATGAGATTGACGTCTTCACTTATGAGAAATAGATATATTAACTTGCACATCACCTCTCTTATTACTCTTATGAGATTGGTACTTTTATTTGTGAAAGATTGATATAAATATAATCATCACATTATTGGACTTTGGAACATGACATGATCGGAAAATGCTTATTCACGATTAAATAGATTCTCTTACGTTATTACTCTCTTGAGATAGTTCCCTTTAGGAATTACCACGTTATGACATCTTTGGAACTTCAATCAATGAATAAGAGATAAGTGAATCATAAGTCATCTAAGAATAGGACAGATATAGATACAATATACGTCAACCTAAATTACTATACTTCAAGGCCCCTCGGAATTGAAACAAGCCCAATGTCAATATGAACAATATGTTGCAGAAGGATACGGAAAGAGAAACCTTACATACCTTGTATTCTCAATACGATTCTACAATCTTAAGTGTGCATACAATAGTCCCTCTCCATCCTTATGTTTCACTCTACAACACAAGTACATAACGTAACCAACATTAACCACCAATTACCTTACAACGACATACAATAACAATAAGTCACATGTTTGGCTTTAACATGTCATTTCCCCCTTGACAATACCATTTATGAAATTATTGTACCAATAATCCCACAATATTCCATACATTTACCAATACATGATAACCAATAGCATGTCACACCAAGTTCATACTTTCCACTCTCCATTATCACAACATCACAATTATGCTATCAATTTACTTCAATACACCTCACAACAACAAATAGGCCAAAATCCCATAATTTACACTTATAGAGAAATAAAAAGTTTAGGACCATAATAACACCATACATGTTATTTCATCCATACCATGCTCTTTCATCAAGACAACAAGTCATCTTTCAAGTTTAAATTCCATAGATGACACATCTTTTACAAAAAAACAAAGTGCCATATCCAACACTTCCAAGCATAACCAACATGATTTACATACTCTCCCATGCATATAATATATTAATCCATAAGAATAATCACTTACCCAAGCTTGAAAAATAATGATCTTGCTCCAAAGATGACTTAGGGTTTGAGAACCCAAAAGGGTGTTCTTGAGAGTTCTAGAAAAAAAAGATAGAAAAGCATGTGTGTTTGTGGATTAAAAATATGATTTTTGGCCCCTTTTATAGAACTTTTAATTCATACTTAGACACTCTTGGTATTTAATGCAATGTATTGTCTTAGTCAATGGAAGAATGGGTCATTTGACCCATTTTTGGCCTATGTTTTCTTTCACATTTTGGGCGCTTTTTGAGCCCAATTCACTTAACCCAATAAAATCAATAATTTCTCATGTTTAATTCATTTCATACATGTTACGACAATATTCCCACTGACGCAATTCATAATCGTAGCCTCAATTCCAAAAATGAGCAATTCTAGCAACGTATGGCTTATTTTGACCATAAGGGTAAAATTGTCATTTTGATGCCAAATTTGTTCTCGAGTAATTTTACCATACCAATATAATACTTCACTCATTTCATGTATATTCTCATGGTTGTAGAAGAAACATGGCAAAAATCGGCTTGGTACGTCCCTGGGCACCCTTGGGACTTAAGAAAATTTCCAACTTTGAAAAGTGGCCGAAACCAGCCTGGCACGCCCTTGGGCGCTCCATATTGCTGACTCTGGACTAAAAATTTTAGCCCAGAGCGGTGTGGTACACCATCTGGCGCGCCCCCCCTTAATTTTTTTCGAAAATTTCATTTTTCGATTTTTCTTCGCGGGTTTGGTTAGATACTTCAAGTCCTATTCTTTCACTTACTTCTTACCCTTAATATCCTTTTTTTGGAGGTCCTATTAGCCTCATTTTGAACCCCACAAATTCTCCATGAAAATTTCAAAACACCTCCTACGCAAGTTTAATATCATGTACAAGGCCAAATTTCAATTTTCTCATCACTAACATTACAAATTACATACTCATGGCATCTCGAAACTTAAGTAACCATTGTTCAACGTTGTAACATTGGGTTGGGAGTATACGGGGTGTTACGCTTGTGTTTATAATATATGTGCACAATTTTTGTGATTATATTCATAAAGATAGTTATGGACAATATAGTTATGGGTGAATCTGGAAAACCTTAATTGTACCTGTTAGAACTTGTGTTCTTTACTTGTTGTTATTTTACCCTGAAAGGTTGCCATAGAATTTAGTTTTGTAGTTATATTGGTTATGTTTATTTTGGAAATTTGGAGATAGGAAGTTAAAATTGCTTAGATATATTGCAATAAGCTATCAAGGGGATGTTTGAGTACCCTAGGAATCAATTTAGCCATGAAAAAGATGGGTTTGTGTTGAATTATGCAGGGTTGGGGAAGAAAATGCAGTTGTGCGGCGACTCTTGGACCTTGTACGATATGCATTATTATTGTGCTATTCACACAAGGGAACCCTATGAACACATTTGTTTCCCATTGCTAAGGGGTTGAAAGTTGTGATTTGTGTGCTCTCCAACGTTAGTCCATTACTCTTGTGCGATGCAAACAAATTGATAATAAGCGCATAATGTTCCAGATTTTTTTGGGTTGGAGGGCTATGAGTTGTGTGCTATAAATCATGAGAGAATTGCTATTTTGTGATATGCATTAGTGTATCACACTATCATACATCTACTTGCATAACTCTTAAGTATGATTTACTCTGGGATAGTTTTTGTATGATTTACTGTTAAGGTTTGATTGTGTTTCCTAACCCCATTCTTGGATCTACATTGCTTGTTTATGCAGATATGGCTCCCAAAATAAGTTTACCTCCATCAAATACTTCCTTCTCCGAAGCTCTTACCTGCTCTAAAAATCAAACATACAAAAAGGTTACTATTTTGACATGTTCAAACCTAGTCAGGGGTACTCAAAAGAAAGTCAAAGTCACTACAATGTTGAACAAGCCAAGGCAACCACCTCAGCCTAAGCCAGGGCGAGTGATTAGTGAGTACGAGGGTGAAAGAGGTTAAAGCCCCGATTATGAATAAACCACATCTTGTGATAATAGATAACATGAACATGATGGTTTACACACTCATATCAATGATCCTATCACGCCCCGAATCCCATCGGGACAGATTAGCACTCATAGCCGACAAGGCCCGAGAGAACCAATCTTTACTTCTATTCAATCATATGTATGCCATAAGAAACCCATGATCACGTAAGAGCTTTAAATACTAACAACGGAATTCATGGAACATGTGATATATATATATATATATACATGTTCGAAACTTGGCCGTTGAGGCCATCAAGTCAAAAACGACATGTACCTATTACATTTGTACACCCACATCCGTATACAAAAGCCTCTAACAAATACATTTACCAACACTACCTAAAACTCGGGACAAGTCCCCGCTTTATACAACATGTACAATGCCAAAACATATGAACAACTGTGACTCGAAGAAGCCCCGAACTAACTGGAGCTCACTAATGATCTGCAACAACTGGCAACCTACTGTGGAGGTCTACTAGTACCTGCGCCTGCAGCAAGTAAGGTAAGTCCCACAAGGGACGTCAGTACGAAGAATGTACTGAGTATGTAAGGCTCAAATGAAACTGCATGAATCATAAATACGTCAATGAGCTCAATTACAAATGCATAAATAATATGGATAGGTCACTATACTGATCTTTGGAAACCATGTATTTTGCTTTCATTACTTTCTTTGTATTTTTACTTCTATGATTATTCATCTTTGCCTGTGACTTGTGATACCCGGGCCTGACTGAACAGTGGGTTTTAACATAACATGACGTTATGTTGGGATCGGCTCGAGCTAGGCTTATACCTCTAGAGCTACCACCTATGAATAAGTATGTATCGGGATCGGCTCGAGCTGGGTTATTACCCCTAGAGCTGCCACCCATACATACACATCAGGTTCGACTTGAGCTAGGTTATTATCTCTAGAGCTACCCTCTGTCAGGATCGGTCCGAGCTAGGCTTATACCTTTAGGACTGCCCCCTGATCCAACAATTTCGGGATCGGCTTGAGCTAGGTATTTCGCCCCCAAAGCTACCACCCATACTTGATCATTAACCACATATGCATTACTTCATTCATTACGTTGAGATTGATACAATGATAGTCATAACTTTACTTGAAGCTTTGGATCATTAACCAATGAGTGAGAGACATGTGAATAAACATTATTGGAAACATAACACTATTGGAAACATAACATTATTGGAACCCTTGGACAATAATTAATGAAAAAGATACATAATTATAACCACCATTGGAACATTAGAGCACAACCTTATTGGGCTTTCGGAACATTATCAAGGAATAAGAGACATGTGATTCACAATTTACCAATGAGTATGAAACATATGATATTGAAAATTGGTAACCGGATATAGGATACCTTAGCACATTTTGGGATGGGACAAGCGTAATGTCAACGTGAATATTATTTTCCGCAGAATGATACGGACAGAGTAACCTTACATACCTGGTATTCTCAATACGAATATACAATCTTAGATGTGCATACAATATTCTCGCTCCTTCTTTATGTGTCACTCTACAACACGAATACATAACGGAGTTTACATTAACCACCAACTACCTTACAAATGCATATAACGATAATGAGTTTCATGTTTGCCTTTCAACATGCCATTTCCCCCTTGACAAAACCATTGATGAAATTATCATACCAATAATCTCACAATATTCCATACATTGACCAATACATGATAATCAATAACATTTCACCACAAAACTTCTCCTTTATACTTTCTCATCCACACCATATCACAAATAATCCATCAAGTCACCTTAATACACCTCATAGCACATATCGGCCAAAATCCCATAATTTACACTTATATGAAAATAACAAGTTTAATAACATAATCACACCATACATGTTCATATTTCAATCATACCATGCTCTTTTATCAAAATCACGTCATATTTCAAGCTTAAATCCCATGGATAACAAATCTTTTACCAAAAACACAAAGCACCATGTTCAACACTTCCAAGCATAACCAAAATGATTTACATACTCTCTCATGCATATAATATATTAATCCATAATAATAATTACTTACCCAAGCTTGAAAAATGATGATCTTTCTCCAAAAGTTGGCTTAGGGTTCTTAGGGTTTTGAGAGAAAAATGGTTGAGAAATATCTAGAAAGCATGAGAGTGTCAAGTAAATAAAAATCATATTTTTTGGTCCTTTATATAAGCCTTTAATTCCATCCTTAGACACTCTATGGCATTTAATGTTATGTTCTAGAAGGTCAAGGCAAGAATGGGTCATTTGACCAATTTTTGGCCCATGTCTTCTTCTTATTTTGGACCTTTTATTGAGCCCAATTCACTTAACCCAATAAAATCAATAATTTCTCATGTTTAAATTATTTCATACGTGTCATGAAGACATCCCCACTCATGGAATTTATATGCGTAGCCTCAATCCCAAAAACAAGCGATTCTAGCTACGTATGACTTATTTTGACCACTAGGGTAAAATCATCATTTTGATGCCAAATTCGTTCACTGGTAATTTTACCACACCAATATAATACTTCAATCATTCCATGTACATACTCATGGTTGTAGAAGAAACGTGGCAAAAATCGGCCCGGTACGTCCCCGGGCACCCTTGGGACTTAAGAAAAATTTCCAACATTGAAAGGTGGACAAAACCAGCCTGGCACGCCCTTGGGCACCCAATATTGCTGCTTGTGGGCTAAAAATTTTAGCCCAGAGTGGCCTGGCACGCCCTCTGGCGCGCCTAAGCCTTAGGTTTTTTGAAAATTTCATTTTTCGACTTTTCGTCGCGGGTTTGGTTAGATACTTCAAGTTCTATTCTTTAACTTACTTCTTACCTCTAATATCCTTTGTTTGGAGGTCCCCAAAGCCTCTTTTTTAACCCCACAAATGTTCCACGAAGTCACAAAGCACCTCCTACGAAGGTTTAATCACATGTACGAGGGCCAATATCAATTATCTCGTCAATAACATTACAAAATACATACTTGTGGCTCTCGACACCTAAGTAAACATCGTTCAACGTCGTCAAGTAGGGTCGGGAATATACGGGGTGTTACATTCTTCCCCCCTTAGAAATATTCGTCCTCGAATGTTAACGATATAGCTTCAATTACAACAAATGCATCTCTATATTAGCATACATATACATAAACACTTAAGGCTCATAGATACTTACTTGTTATTGTTACACTTCCGCACTTTGAACTTCTTCATCCATTTGAAATAGATGGGGGTATTTGGATTTCATCATTTCTTCAGCTTCCCATGTAATCTCCTCTACTTGTTGATTTCTCCAAAGGACTTTTACGGAAGCTATGTCTTTATTCCTCAGTCTCTTTACTTGTCGATCTAGAATAGCAATGGGTACCTCTTCGTAAGTAAGATCCTCCGTAATTTGAACATCGTCAATGAGAATAATACGAGATGGATCCCCTATACATTTTCGAAGCATCGAAACATGAAATACTTGATGGACTGAGGAGAGTTCTTGAGGTAGTGCTAATTCATATGCAACTTTCCCAAATATTCTAATAATTTCATATGGGCCTATGTAACGTGGACTCAATTTTACTTTCTTTCCAAACCGCATTACCCCTTTCATTGGTGACACCTTCAAAAATACCCATCACCTATGGCGAATTCGAGCCCTCTTCGTCTAACATCAGCATATGACTTCTGGCGGCTTTGGGCCGTTCGTAGCCGCTGTTGGATCACTTTAACTTTATCTATAGCCTGATGAACAATATCTGGCCCAAGTAAAGCAGTCTCTCCCACTTCAAACCATCCAATTGGTGATCTACATGTCCTTCCGTACAGAGCTTCATAAGGTGTATTTCAATACTTGAATGATAGCTATTGTTGTAAGAAAATTCAATAAGAGGCAAATGGTCATCCCAACTGCCTTGAAAATCTAACGTGCATGTTCGTAGTATGTCTTCAAGTGTCTGAATAGTACGTTCTGCTTTTCCATCAGTTTAAGGTTGGAAAGCTGTACTCAAATTCACCTGTGTGCCAAAACTCTGCTGAAAAGATCTCCAAAAGTGCGCTGTGAACTGGGCTCCTCTGTCTCATATAATGGAAAGTGGAATACTATGCAATCGTACTATCTCTTTCACATACAACTTCGCATACTCCTCAGCTGTATAGGTGGTCCTAACCGGTAGGAAATGCACTGACTTGGTAAGTCTGTCCACTATAACCCATATAGAATCAAATTTTCATAATGTACGAGGAAAACCTGTGATGAAATCCATATTAATCATATCCCATTTCCAGACTGGAAGATTGATATATTGTATGTAACCTCCTGGTTTTTGATGCTCTACTTTCACTTGTTGACAATTTGGGCATTGAGCAACGAATTCTGCAATGTTCTTCTTCATATTTTCCCACCAATACACTTCTTTTAAATCATGGTACATTTTAGTATCACCCAAATGACTAGAATAACGCGAATGATGCGCCTCTGTCATAATTCATTTCCTCAGCTCATCTACATCGGGTACACATAATCTACCTTGGCATTGGAGCACCCCTTCTTGTGTAAGATCAAATGCCGCAGTTAGACCATGTTGCACATTCTCTTTAAGATGCAATAACATAGAATCCGCAAACTGCTTCTCTTTTACTTCAGCTATTAAGGAGGATTCTGCTGCATTCTGCATAATAACCCCTTCATCTGGAGATTCCCTAAGGCGAACTCCCAAGCTGGCTAATTGATGTAAATCTTTGACTAAACCTTGTTTTTCTGTCAATTAGCCACTTGTGCTTTCTACTGCCTTGCGGCTCAATGCGTCAGCTACCACATTTGCTTTGCCTGGATGATAAAGAATTTCAATATCATAGTCTTTTAAGAGCTCTAACTACCTTCGTTGCCTCAAATTGAGTTCCTTCTGCTTAAAGAGATATTGCAAACGTTTGTGATCCGTATATATATCAACATGAACTCCATACAAATAATGACGCCATATCTTTAAAGCAAAACCACCACTGCTAATTCAAGATCATATGTGGGATAATTTTTCTCATGTGACCACAACTGTCGTGAGGCATATGCTATGACATTACCGTGTTGCATCAATACACATCTGAGGACAACCCCGAAAGCATCACAATACACCACATAACCTTCGATGCCTTTGGGAAGTACTAAAACTGGTGTGGAGGTTAATTTATATTTCAACTTTTGGAAGCTTTTCTCACACACATTATTCCACTGAAATTTAAATGCCTTATGTGTAAGATTTGTTAATGGTGCAGCAATGGAGGAGAAACCTTCCACAAATCTTCTATAATAACCTGTCAGTCCAAGAAAACTATGAATTTCTGTGGGTGTCGTAGGTCTTGGACAATTTTTCACTGCTTCAATCTTTTGGTTATCAACCTGTATCCCTTCATCTGACACAATGTGACCCAAGAATGCAACTGATTTTAACCAGAACTCACATTTGGAGAACTTTGCATACAACTTACGCTCACGGAGAATCCGTAGCACCTGCCGTAAGTGATTAGCATGGTCCTCCGGTGATCTTGAATAAACTAGGATGTCATCTATAAATACCGTGACGAACACGTCCAGAAATGGCTTAAACACCCTATTAATCAAATCCATGAACACAACTGGTGCATTTGTTAGTCCAAATGACATAACTAAAAATTCATAATGGCCATACCGTGTTCGAAAAGCTGTCTTGGGTATATCTTTTTCTTTAACTCTGACTTAATGGTAACCCGACCTCAAGTCAATCTTTGAAAAACACTTGGCGCCCTGTAACTGATCAAACAAATCATCAATTCGAGGGAGGGGATAATTTTTCTTGATAGTTACCTTATTAAATTGTCGATAGCCAATGTATATTCTCAATGTGTCATCTTTCTTCCGTACAACTAATACCGGTGCACCCCACGGGGGCATACTAGACCTAATGAAGCCCTTGTCCACTAAATCTTTCAATTGCTCCTTCAATTCACATAATTCTGCTAGAGCCATTCTATATGGAGGAATAGAGATAGACTGAGTTCCCGTAATCACATCAATGCCAAACTCTACTTCTCGTTCTGGGGGTAAGCCTGGAAGATCCTCTGGAAATACATCTAGAAATTCATTGACCACTGGAACCGACTGTGGAGTGAGTGGTTCCACATCATTATCTTTCACTCGTACTAAGTGACATATGCAACCTTTAGCAATCATTTTCCTAGCTTTCAGATAGGAAATAAATCTTCCTCGTGGTGCCCCTACATCACCCTTCCATTCAAGAATATTCATATGTGGGAAATAAAAATGTACCTTCTTGGCCCGACAATCTACCGTGGCATAACAAGAGGCCAACCAATCCATTCCCATTATCACATCAAAATCCACCATGTCTAATTCAATGAGATCGGCCAATGTATCATGACTACACATAGTTGCAACACAGTAACGATAGACTCTTTTTGCAATAATACATTCACCGACTGGTATAGACACTTCAATTGATTTAATTAATAAATCTGGTTCCTTTTCCAATTTCGCAGCAACCAATGGAGTAACATCAAAAAATGTAGAACCCGGGTCAATCAATGCATATACATTATATGAGAATATGGATAATGTACCTGTGATAAAATCAGGGGAAGAATCTGAATTTTGTCTGTCCACTAAAGCATAAGTGCGATTCTGGACCCCACTAGTACTGGCTGCTCCTCTGGCACCTCTACCATGGCCAACAGACTGCACACCTTGGCCCAGTGAAGGAACTGATGCTGATGACGCAACGGCCGATCCTGCCGGTCGTGCTATACCACCCATGCTCCACTGGGGACACTCTTTCATCATGTGTCCCGTCATACCGCATCAAAAATAAGCATTTGTCGCCACTCATCATGTACCTGCATGAATACACCCGTAGTACTGACACTGCTGACGAGGAAAACCCGCTGCCTGTGATCCGTGACCTCTACTACTCTGCCCAGCTGGAACACCTCTAAACCCTCTAAACTGAGAGTGAGCACCTACTGTGGAATGCGAGAACGATGGTCTCGGTTGTCTAGGAAACATCCGAGGCCTAGATCCTCCTTGGGACATCGCAGATGGTCCCATAGGTCTAGCCCTTTTGGACTGCCCTCTGTCGAATTCATGTACCCTTCTTCTCTATCTTTGATCTTCCATTCTCTGGGCGAAAGCCTGAATTCTCGCTATATCCATATCCTTGTTCAATGCAGCGATGGTGAAATCCCTTACCAAATATGGCTCTAATCTGTCCACGTAGCGATGGACTCTATCTATCCTCGTAGCCACCACACTTGGAGCATATCGAGCCAAGGAATTAAATTGCAAACTATATTCTTTCACGCTCAAATTTCCCTGACGGAGATTTAGAAACTGATCCGCACGTTCCTCACGAATCTTGTAGGGAAGGTAATGATCAGGGAAAGCCGCTTTAAATTCTTCCCGATTAGGTGGATTTGCACCAATATCATGGGATTTCTTCCAATCCTCATACCACAATATCACCTCTCCTTTCAATCTGTACGCAACAAGTTCAACTGTTTCTACCCCCGTCACGTGCATAACTTTTAGAGCCCGCTGAATTTGATCCACGAAGTCCTGTGGATCTGCTTTTGGATCTGACCCAGTGAGTATAAGAGGGTCCAGTTTTAGAAAATACTGTGATCTGCGACTCGCCACTTTAGCCACATCATTCTCATATGTCATTGGACTAGCTCATCCTTGACTTTGTGCTGCCACTAACTGTGTCAACATATGTAATGCATTTCTAAGATCCTGATCTGTGGTGTTCATTGGTGGTTCTACGAGTACTTTTCTACCAATTGGCTCTTCTGGAGCTGGAAAAGTAGACGAAGACCGCGATGAAATTTCAGTATTTGCTCCACCCTGACTAGCTTGGTCAGGTGGTAATCTACTCATTCCTTCTCCAACTGGCGCATCCACCTGCTTCCCTTTACCTCTACCTCTTCTCGTGATTGACATTTTGACTATACCAAAGAAAAACAATTACCATGATCAGATATAATTCAACTTACAACACTGGCTCTATTGCACGATCTAGAAGTGAAAAAAAGAAACAACATCCTAAATGTACCGTAGCCTCCTACTTATAAATGTGGTGTACAACACATCGATAAGTAAGACTCTACTCAGAAATGGCTTTTGTAGACACCCTTAGAACAACCTACTCTGATACCACTTTTGTCACGCCCCGAATCCCATCGGGACGGATTGGCACTCATAGCCGACAAGGCCTGAGAGAACCAAGCTTTACTTCTATTCAATCATATGTATGCCATAAGAAACCCATGATCACGTAAGAGCTTTAAATACTAACAACGGAATTCATGGAATATGTGATATATATATATACATGTGCGAAAACAATACCTTTTACATTTATACAACCACATCCGTCTACAAAAGCGTCTAACAGATATATTTACTAACACTAACTGAAAGTTGGGACAAGTCCCCGCTTTATACAACATGTACAATACCAAAACATATGAACAACTGTGATTCGGAGAAGCCCCGAACTAACTGGAGCTCACAAATGATCTACAACAACTGGCAACCTACAATGGAGGCCTACTAGTACCTGTGCCTGCAGCAAGTAAGGTAAGTCCCACAAGGGACGTCAGTACGAAGAATGTACTGAGTATGTAAGGCTCAAATGAAACTGCATGAATCATAAATATGTCAATGATTTCAATTACAAATACATAACCAATATGGATAGGTCACTATACTGAACTTTGGAAACCATGTATTTTGCTTTCATTTCTTTCTTTGTATCTTTACTTCTATGATTATTCATCTTTGCCTGTGACTTGTGATACCCGAGCCCCAACTGAACAGTGGGTTTTAACATAACATGACGTTATGTTGGTATCGGCTCGAGCTAGACTTATGCCTCTAGAGCTACCACCTATGAATAAGTATGTATTGGGATCGGCTCGAGCTGGGTTATTACCCCTAGAGCTACCACCCATACCAACACATCAGGTTCGGCTTGAGCTAGGTTATTACCTCTAGAGTTTCCCCCTGTCAGGATCGGTCCGAGCTAGGCTTATGCCTCTAGGACTGCCCCCTGATCCAACAATCTCGGGATTGGCTTGAGCTAGGCATGTCACCCCTAAAGCTACCACCCATACTTGATCATTAACCACATATGCATTACTTCATTCATTACTTTGAGATTGATACAATGATAGTCATAACTTTACTTGAAGCTTTGGATCATTAACCAATGAGTGAGACACATGTGAATAAACATTATTAGAACCCTTGGACAATAATTAATGAACAAGATACATAAGTATAACCACCATTAGAACATTAGAGCACAACCTTATTAGGCTTTCGGAACATTATCAAGGAATAAGAGACATGTGATTCACAATTTACCAATGAGTATGAAATATATGATATTGACAATTGGTAACTGGATATAGGATACCTTAGCACATTTCGGGATGGGACAAGCGTAATGTCAACGTGAATATTATTTGCCGCAGAAAGATACGGACAGAGTAACCTTACATACATTGTATTCTCAATACGAATATACAATCTTAGATGTGCATACAATAGTCCCGCTCCTTCTTTATGTGTCACTCTACAACACGAATACATAACGGAGTATACATTAACCACCAACTACCTTACAAATGCATATAACGATAATGAGTTTCATGTTTGCCTTTTAACATGCCATTTCCCCCTTGACAAAACCATTGATGAAATTATCATACCAATAATCTCACAATATTCCATACATTGACCAATACATGATAATCAATAACATTTCACCACAAAACTTCTCCTTTATACTTTCTCATCCACACCATATCACAAATAATCCATCAAGTCACCTTAATACACCTCATAGCACATATCGGCCAAAATCCCATAATTTACACTTATATGAAAATAACAAGTTTAATAACATAATCACACCATACATGTTCATATTTCAATCATACCATGCTCTTTTATCAAAATCACGTCATATTTCAAGCTTAAATCCCATGGATAACAAATCTTTTACCAAAAACACAAAGCACCATGTTCAACACTTTCAAGCATAACCAAAATGATTTACATACTCTCTCATGCATATAATATATTAATCCATAAGAATAATTACTTACCCAAGCTTGAAAAATGATGATCTTTCTCCAAAAGTTGGCTTAGGGTTCTTAGGGTTTTGAGAGAAAAATGGTTGAGAAATATCTAGAAAGCATGAGAGTGTCAAGTGAATAAAAATCATATTTTTTGGTCCTTTATATAAGCCTTTAATTCCATCCTTAGCCACTCTATGGCATTTAATGTTATGTTCTAGAAGGTCAAGGCAAGAATGGGTCATTTGACCAATTTTTGGCCCATGTCTTCTTCTTATTTTGGACCTTTTATTGAGCCCAATTCACTTAAACCAATAAAATCAATAATTTCTCATGTTTAAATTATTTCATACGTGTCACGACGAGATCCCCACTCACGGAATTTATATGCGTAGCCTCAATCCCAAAAACAAGCGATTCTAGCTACGTATGGCTTATTTTGACCACAAGGGTAAAACCGTCATTTTGATGCTAAATTCATTCACGAGTAATTTTACCACACCAATATAATACTTCAATCTTTCCATGTATATACTCATGGTTGTAGAAGAAAAGTGGAAAAAATCAGCCCGGTACGTCCCCGGCACCCTTGGGACTTAAGAAAAATTTCCAACATTGAAAGGTGGACAAAACCATCCTGGAACGCCCTTGGGCACCCAATATTGCTGCTTGTGGGCTAAAAATTTTAGCCCAGAGTGGCCTGGAACTCCCTCTGGCGCGCCTGAGCCTTAGTTTTTTTGAAAATTTTGTTTTTCGACTTTTTCTCGCGGGTTTGGTTAGATACTTCAAGTTCTATTCTTTAACTTACTTCTTACCTCTAATATCCTTTGTTTGGCCTCATTTTTAACCCCACAAATTTTCCACAAAGTCACAAAACACCTCCTACGAAGGTTTAATCACATGTACGAGGGCCAATATCAATTATCTCGTCAATAACATTACAAAATACATACTTGTGGCTCTCGACACCTAAGTAAACATCGTTCAACATCGTCAAGTAGGGTAGGGAAGGTATGTGGTGTTACAGATCCATCTACTAGTAGTCACATACTCTTAACCACAAGAAAGCGAGTCAAAAAATAGATAAAGGTGGTAGCCCCTCCTATCCCTCAGATCATCCCCAGACTGTTGAACAAGTGCAAACTTTTTCTTGGCCAAGATATCTTAGAAGAGCAAGTGTTATTGTTGAATGGGTTGATTGATAGGTATCTAGCCATTTTGGCCAAGATTAAGCATCATAAGTGGTAGAATTTCTCCAAAACATTATGAAATTATAATGCAATATGGGAGAAAGAGTTTAATGAAGCATATGCAATGTTGTTGTCTCCAAAGAGGAAGAGAGGTTAGCCTTAAGTAGTGAAAGATGTGGTAATAGTTTGATGTTATGTTTTGTGAATCAATGATAAATGACATTCTTGGGCCAAGAAGCATCCAAATTATCGTCCTAGTCCACTACTACTTCACCATATAGAGAGATTACTTCGATAATCATTGACCTTGGCTTTGTGCTTTGTTATGTGATAAGAAACCAGTATGGATCGAGTAGGGGGGCATTATTCATAAGAAATATTTGAATGTCAAAGCACAATTGTGGCTTGGGTATGTGAGTAGCAGGCTCATGCCATCTCAAAATAAGTCAAAGCTCTGTTAAGAAAAAGTATTGTTGATTGGGTGTATTATGAAGAGGTGAAGGATACAATTTGGAGTGGTAATTCAAGCAAAAATTACAAAAGGTCCCAACAGGGTTAAGCATCTTATCCATTTCCTTGTTTGATCACACAAATGTGCAAAAGAGCATGGGTACATGAGAATATTGGTATTAATATCATGATCAAAGACTAAACAACTATTGATATTTTGAGATTTCAGTTTGCCTATGATCGTGAAGATTACAAGACTGAACAGGAGCAGTAAGTTGACAATTATCCTACAGTAGAGGTACTGTTGCTTAATTCTAGAGATGTCCCTACCTCGTCTACACTAATTCCTTCTCCTGTTCAACCTCAACTCCCTTTAGGGTATCTACTGCACCTTCTATAGTTTCAGCTTTTGTGCTAACACTCCTGAGTGCTCCACCGTCGAGTTTAAAACTGGTTTTAACTCAGAATATGGTGCTGAGAATGGGTGCCTTAGCCAAAGCAGGTGATGGGAGATTGTCTACTTTAGAAGAAAAGATCCCATATATAATTTTCTTAGCACTAGAACTTCGTTAGGAAGAATTGAAGGAGTTGAAGACAATCTTGCTTTCATATGGTTACAGCTTGAACAGGATGATTGAGAGGGATGGCCAGAGAGATCTCCAAGAGAAGGAGGGAGGTAGCATGTCTAGTGGAGAGAGTTGGGAAGATATTCGAACTGATTTCTACATTGTGGGCTAAGATGGATCAGTTACACTCCACAAATTTTTATAATGTGTTTAATGAGATACCTTTAGTTCTTCCATAGGCGGTGACTAAGCAGGTTGCCGCATAGGCTGTGACTGAGCATGTTTCCCACAGATTAATGAGCAAGTCCCAGAGAAGACTTCACTTAATATTAATAATGATGATGATGCTTTGATAATAGAGGAGAAAAAGGAGATTGGTCAGAGCGATCTTAGTAGGCATGGAGATGAGGCTGTTGATGTCATGTGGACAGAGGACATTAATGAGATTCAGGACATAAAGCATGTCAAAGTTATTACAACTTTAGAGCGATCATTGGTGGAGACTACTATGGAAGGAACCAACAACACCAAACCTGATTAGGAAACTTTTAATGTGAGCACAAACCCTACCACCTTACCTACTGCATCTCCCAGCTTGAACCAGGGCACTCATGCCCAACTTGAGGCCACACCAAAGGGAAAGACTCCTACTCTTCTTTATACATCAAAAGTGGACCAATACTTTTTATCTTCTATCTCTTATCTCTTTTTTGTATTTGATAACAAAGCATATTGATTTTTTTGGGGGTGTGGGTATTCATTCTGAGTTTTCTTTTGATGTGTATTATATAGGTATTTGGATTATGATTTTACTTGATGTGATTGAGTATTTTGACATGGCTTTTAGTTAAATTGCTTTATTTTGTTTTATTTCATTTTAGTTTGATTTTGTTTGACTTGTATTGGTTTTGGGCTCAAGTGAGTCATTTCTCGATATAAAATGCTTTAACTCAATTGATACTCTTGCGGAGATTGGAAATGACAAATAGATTTATGAATTGACCCACCTTTAAAAATATGCACATATTTCTTCATTAATTTTAGTTGGATGACTTGAAATGTTTAGGCACTAATTTTTGTGAATATTTGCATCTTTGACTACTTGAATACCTTCCTTGATTTGTGTAATAAATATGGCATGTCAATTGAGGAATTAAAAGTGTTGCTTTGAGAGTATAATTGAATGCCATGAGTGGAGAGGGTTTGATTTGATCTTGTATGTTTAATTCATCTAGAACTTGTCTTGTTGGTCCATAACTAAGCATAAAGTGTTGTGACATTGGAGAAACGACCTTAGGCAATCAAGCGAGAGTGAACCTTTGAAATTGATCATATAGCCTTCCCTCTTATGAGTTGAGTGACCAAACTTTGCCCAATTTGTGCCCCGTATCCCTTTTATTGGAAAACCATGTTACAAGCCATAAATCGTTCTCCTTTGATACCCTCTTTTGAACAAAAATTGCCTTAAAGTATGTAGATGAGGCCTTAAACTAACTCAGGCCAAAAGCCTATGTTGGGGTAGAGGAATTGTCGGGTAGGATTTGTGATTAGAAGTTTATAGAATGGGTGCCAATTACTTTCTTCTCTAGTTCATCCTAGCATCCCTTATATATAAAAAAAATGATGAGAATGAATGAAAATGAATTGAAAGGTTTAGTTAGAATGTAAATATTGTAGTTATTTTTCTTTGAAAAGATTGAGAGAAGGAAGTTAGCTAGTGCAACCTACATGAAATGGTTCATAACATGACAAATTCAGTGAGCTTTGGGGAAGAATTAAGTTGAGGTCTCATGTAGTACTTCAAGAAGGTACAGTAACTTTAACCATATGATATCCCACCTTATTTGTTTCCTACAATACAAGCTGTAAAAGACCCTTGTGATCTCCAACTTTGCACATTTAATTATGGTGAGATGGAAAATATGGGTAAGCCTATGGTATGGTACTCTTGTGGATGATTTTGTTTGGGAGTAAGAGTGATTTTTGTCGATCCATTGATTGCAAATTTGATTGCATAACGATAAATGGGATGTTATTGTTGTGAGGGTACTTGATTCCATTGATCACATTGACTAACCGTGGTTGATATCTAGGAGCACGTGCTTGGTTTGGTAGTGACTAGTCAATACTTGAGGCAACTAGTTCATGAATTAAATGTCTGATCGTGGGTACTTGTGCCAATGCTTTCTAATGTCATGAAGGAAATATAGATTTCACAAAGCGACATGTGCTTGTACTCCCAAGTAGTATCATTTGTAGACATTGTTATTTTGTTGAGAATATTGACTCACTTGAGGACAAGTGAAAGTTTAAGTTGGGGGTGTTGATTAGTCGACAATTTGTTACTCATTATACGTACAATTGATACTAAAGTGATATCCTTAATGCCTAGTTTGACATAATTCTTATGTTAATAATGTTGCATGTAGGTAATAAGGTTGAAAAACCTACCAAAGAAAGGAAAAGAGCCATAAAGGAGAAAAAGCTTGTAGGAAAAAAAGATGTGATGAAAGTTAGATCGTAAGTGTGATGCATGTCATCGCACAAGATGTGTGTGTAATGCACAAGGTGTTAAGTTGTGAAGGAAGTCTCGCACAAAAAGTCAGTTTTTGAAGGAAGCCTCCACTGACAATTGTGCAAGCAAGATTTAAGTTGTGTCTATCACCCAATAGTTATCTGGTGCCCTCAAATTGTTGCAAAAGTTAACAGAATACCCGAAGAACCAAGAACTGAAATACGAACTGTGTGTCTGAATTTGAAGAAGTGCTCGCACACAAGAAATACGTCCTCGATGAATTTCGCACAAAGTGCTCTGGTGGAAACTTTGTAATTATTTAGGTTCGTATTTCTAGGTCATATAAATAGAATCTTTTTAGATTTTAAGAATTATTCCATACTTTTGAGTTCTTGCTTTGAGTTTTTTAACCTTGTATTCCAAAGTATCTATCATTTGGGAAAATCCATAGTTTGAATTTCCAATTGTATTATCTTGAATCGATTGAAGAATATTCATAATATGGAGAGTTTGGCTAAGCATTTGGGTGTGATTTCTCCTTCCTTAATTATGCATAGCTAAACCACAACTTTTAGGGGTGTGTGATGAATGATTGTTAATAATTGTGTGGGTAATGATTTATTGCTTCTAATGTAAGTTATAAGTTGTGTGTTCAATTAAATCTCCATATTTTAATCAATGATTAGAGGTTGCAAACTCTTTTCAACCTTAGAACCTTTGTTTTGCTTGAAAGAGAAAACAAGGGTGAGGACATTTATTTTGACAATTACTTGAGGTATCTCATTTAATAGAATATGCTAGCAATAGATTTTCTAATTTGAAGCATTCGTTTGTTTAGAAAGGCAAACATGTGGAGGTTTGAGAAAATACTATGTGATATTTGGTGATAGATCGAGAGTTTTTTGCTAATATCAAAAACCCAACTTATACATACCTTTAACTCATTGGAGAATGATCAATTACCCATGCATATCATTAACTCTCAATCAAGCACATCCCTAAGTTCTTAATCATTATTAAATACGTATACACTATTTGAAGAATTACAAAGTTATGTTGACACTTAAAACCGTAACTTTTGTTATAGTAAAAACCCCCAGTTTACTTTTATTATTTTTAATTAATACATGGGATCATTAAGTGAGCTACTACACTCTGAAGCAAACTTTGCAAATTCATGCCAGTTGTTCGATCCCAACATCAAAGTTGGGTTACAAGTATTGACAATAATTGCGTACACTTTTTATGGGTGTAATTGAGCATTATCCAGATCCAAGCAAATCAATAATATAAATCCATAAGGTTAAGGACACATTATAATTAGGGAAAAGCCCCTCCACATTAATTCCATAACCAAATAGAACCCCTGCCAGATACTATCATTGACCCGTAGGTCGACAACCTCATAACATGAAAGAATAAAGAAGAAATGAAGACAAAAAGGGATATCAATAGCTCAAATCTAGTATACCTCGAGAGTCTACCCCAAATCAAGATTGAAAATCATCGACTAACCCTTAAGCTAAGAAAGTATCCTAAACTAAGGACCAAGTGTGAATCCTATTATACCCTCAAATCAAACCAAATAAATCAGAAATGTAACCTAACCTAAACCTAACTATTAAATTCCTCTAACTAATAAGCAATTTATCCTATAAAACGTCTAACAAAGCTATGTCGAGAAGAAAGAAGTTATAACTTATCTCGAGGTCGAACAATAATCACAAACGTCATGAGGAAGCCTTCCCCTTCTATAATGCCTCAGAACATTGCCATACTATAAATAAACAATCCACTCATTAAGATGAAACTAATGACAACCATATTATAAATATGAAAATGAGACCACAAATTGGGTAAAAAATCGACCCTCAAGGCCTGTTGAGTAAAAACATAAATTCCCTGCTTAGTTACCCTCCCCTAAGAGTAAAAAACTCAAGGCTAGTAGTTGGGCAGAGACGGAACCAAATTTGACCTTTATTTGGTTCAAAAAGCTTAATTTAATGGTGGAATTACCTAGAATAAGGGACCCAATTTGCGATTAAATGATAGAACTGATGCCAGATAAAGTTAAAGAATGTTGTGACAAAGAAGTTGGATTACCCATAAAAAGAATCACTAGATTTTTCCTAAAATCGAGCTTCCCAAAAGTTAAAGTAAAATGGATTTGAAAGTGAGAAAGATGGGATTATATACAACAATCATCTCTTCTGTAAAGGTTTGATTGGAGGAGTGACGTTTCTTTAGTGATGAATCCTCCATAGAAGCAGGGGTCATTAATATTTTTGTCCTCTACTTTAGTGGAGAATGTTATGTAATAGAAAACCCACTACTGTGAAAAAACCTCATAGAAGTAGAGTTGGGTGCACAGTGCACCCTCCGTTGAAGCGGAACTCCTTCTACATGAGCATCGAAACCTTCACAGAAGTGACCGCTCCTGACGATAGCAACCCATAGCATGTGCGGTTGGCTATCCAAAGGAGTTTTTTGACATTTGCAAGGCAAGCTCCACATCAGTGGCTGCACCATACATCAGCTGCATCAACAACTTATCCATATTTGCCAAGTCCCAAATAGAACTCTGTGATTCATTCAGAGTCCCATGAATGCAAACCAAATATGATACCCAACTAGAAACCACATTTTAGCCTCAGTGAAATCAACAAAATGACAAATGGAGATTGTCTCGGCGAAATGTTGAGGGAAGTCAACACTTCTCCTAATTTCACTAAAACCCAACCAAGCTCCCAAAACGAGTTTGAAAGCCTCAAAACCAGAACCAAAGGTCCCCCTAGCCAAAAATCCATGTTGTTGAGCTAATGAAACTGTAAGAATTTTCATCTAACTAAAGTCAAACTTCTTAACTTCAAAAGCTCAAAATAGGGAAATTGGATTAAAATCCAATCGAACTCCCCAAGAATCGACCCATCTATCTCAGCAAGTCCTGAATACTCTGTAGCAACTATAGGGTTGGTCAAATAAGGGATAATGCACAAAAATGAGTTAGAAGGTCATGATACCCTGAGTCCAATTTCAAGACATCTCCGATACATAAAGGATGATTTATGGATCGTATGTCACTTCTACTATCCGTTAGTGATGTCGATGTGACTCGTAGTAGATTTTTTTATTTTTTGACCAATAGAAATTCTTTATATAGGATTTTTGTAAAGCTCTCTCTTACAATTTTTCATACATATGAGTAGTAATCTATTAGAGTTCTTATTGTCTTTTCAAGGAATAATTATCGTCTTTATTGTGAATGTTTCATCATCATAATTATAAGTAGACTATGAATTCTTTATTGTTTTGTTGTTATTATAAAATTATAAGTAGTTAAATTTTATACTAAGTTTATTGTCATGACCAAAATTTCAGGTCATGATGGCACCTACTAAACCCACCAGTAGGTAAGCCGAACCCCATAGCCCGTAATAATAAGTAATGGGATAATAGCAGGAAAGAACAAATCATGGGATAGGTGACCTAGATATAAGTATTTCATAGATAATAGGGCGCATAAAATATGCGTAAAAAGGCTAAAGGAAAAAAATACACCCCAAGGCCTGTTATAGTAGGTAAAAAGTTGATAAATGCATAAGAGCACTACCTAGATACATAAGTGCAGGACCGTCTCCGTCTATAAAAAATAAAAATCATTCCAAGAAAATAAAAGCAGAATGAAAAACTCTAGACGTCAGGAGCTCACCCAAGTCTCCGATTGAAGATAGCTCCACACGAGGTACATGTCAGCGGCAAGAACTCGTACTAGGATCTACATCATGAAAAAGATGCAGAAGCATAGTATGAGTACCAAAACATGCGGAACACAGTAGGCATCATTGGATGACTGAGCTTAACAGATAAACGCAAGTATAAATAGCATGAAAGAAGACAATGAACAATGTAAGTAACATAAAAGAAGATGATATACAAACTAGCTAATCAGAAAGAAGGTGTTAACCTGCAAAAGCTAGCTTAACATTCTAACACAATAATAATTGCATTAAGGATGAAAGTGAATAGTAGTATACTCAGAATGTGTACCAAAAGAAAGAGAAACAACAAGATAATCTAACACTAGAGCCGGTAATGCTAAAGAAGAAGAGTTTATAAGACATACCTAGACTGCGAGTACACTACAATAACCAACCTGTTGTAAGCTATACAGTAATAATCAAACAATAACCTAACCAGGCCCCCATAAGACCAAATGGTACACACTAATAGATGAAAAAACCCAACCAGCCCCCATAAACACTACAGGTAAAAATAGCAAACATAACCCAACCGTCCACCATAAGCACGACAGGTACCAAACAACCATCATAATGGCGACGATAGTGCATATTAATAGATGAGTATGATGGAAATAAAGTGATGCAATATGAGATGAGGGTTACATCCAAACATAGTGTATACACCTCCTCCAGCCTTATGACTTATAAAGATAGGACCTATGGGGAACACCCCTCCTCTAACACTATCGCTTAAAGATGAAGGGACCCATAGGGGACTCGAGATATCCGTATACACTGTCCAGTCCCAAACTGGGACTTTGAAGTAATAATTTAACTTAATCATTAATATGACAAGTGTCTGGAGTCAAGCCGAGACTATAATAATCAATTTTTCCCTTGCTAAAACCAATTTATTTATAAAATATTTCATAATTACATGTCAAAGTCGAAATCAATGGGTGGAAATCAGGACCGATCATCTCCAAGAAAAATGATTGAAAAAATCAGAAGGTTTAAATATAACTAGTGCACGGTCTCTAATCAGAGCATAGATAGTGCATTTTAGTATTAAAAAACGTCATCCAACAGTAAGGGTGGTGCAATTTCCATTTTAAATTTAGTTTATGTGTAAAAAATGAGAATGAATTCCTTTATGAAATTAGTCGTGAAAATTAATGTTTTTTCATGGAATCGTGCCTAAATGCATGTACGTGCTCGTGTTAATATATCCATGCCATACTTAGTATGCAAACAATAGAGCATAATCACACAAGTATCCATAAACGAAGATTACCGCTCTCCTAGAGTAAGAAATACTAACCTGATATCCGACTAGTTTGTATCCAAGGCCTCGGGAACAGCAACATACATAGAAATAAGTTTCTATATATATATATATATACCACTAAGGAAAAGAGAGTAAATAAGGTAATCCATGATATTAAATAGTAGCCAACCAAGGAATACAAGTCCTATGATGATGTACTATCCCTAACCTACATTAAGGGTCACTAGCGTAATCCCAACATCATAGAACTTACAATTATCCCTATTCTAATCCTAACACTCCAGTAAGCATACAAAAATAAGGCCCAAGCTAATGGTCTACTCTAATATTTCCTAAAGAAGGTCAAAAATGGCAAAAATGCTAAGATGATCTCAAGTTTTTCTCAAAACCCCTACTTTACATGCAATTTATACTATACAAAATCTCATAGAGAAAAGTCTATAAGAATGTAGGATGTAGCCTAGTTGGAAGTCAAAAAGTAGCATCGTACTAACCATGAGCTGTACAAACCCTCCGTACAAAGCCAGAAAGTCACAATGCTATCACAAACATATCAACAAATCAAATAAGAGTAAAAAAGACCCATATTACAATTTTAAACATCACGTAAAAAATATGCCTTTAGGGCCCACTTATGGAATTCAAAAATTGAACCTGCCATTAGGTTACTTGTGGGATTAGGTCAATATGCTCAAAATTGAGCAAGAACAGAGCCTAAATCGAAGCTAAAAATAGCCCCACAAGAATAAGAAATCAAGACCAAGAAATTATATAGACTAAAAGGGATTTGATGAAACAACTAATGGGAAATGGTCACAGAAGGTACAATGATCATACCTGGGCTTAGTTGACTGATTTCCCATAATTTTGAAGCTTACAATGTCTAACAATGGTGATGGAGGATTTGAGAAATAATGGAGGAAAAATAAAGTAATGGAGTATCTTTAGACACTGATAGGGGTCCTTTCCAAATGCGGGACCCCTGTCAGGAATGTGATGGTCTAGCAGCTAGGACTTCACGAATGTAGTTGGTTCCTCGCAAATGTAAAGAACAAACTGGATCGAGCCAGACCAGCACTTCTTTGCAAATGCAAGGGTAGGCTCGCGAAGGTGATGGTCAAGAAACTTAACCCTTCGCGAACACCGTCAACTCTTCAAGAAAGCAATGGCTAATTGTGCCCCGCACCAGATGTTGGTGAACCATTAAACTGCTAAGTTGAAATTTACTCCGAATGAGTTTTTGTGATTTATTTAGAACACCGTGAATACAAACAAAATATGGTACCCTATTAGAAACGACATTTTAAACTCAACAAAAGTGGGTCCCACACCTAATCTTTGGTTTTTAACTAAAACCAACCTATTGCCCAAATGAGTTTGGAAGCCTTGCAACCCAAACCAAAGGTCCCTCTAGCCTAAAATCCACATTCTTGAGTTAGAGGACTGTCAAAATTTTCATCAAAGGTCATTTTCTAGAAGTTTTGTCCAAAGACCAATTTCTCAACATCAAAAGCTCAAAAATAGGAAAATTGGTATAGAAATCAAATAAACTGCATGGGAGCTGGACCATTGACCCTAGCTAGTCATAAATGACCTGGGGAAGCAATAGGTAAGCCCTAAATGCTGAAAATCTATGAAATAAAGTAAATGACCTAGCGTGTCATTAAAACATCCACTACTAAAAGGACTTTCATCCTCAAAAGTCAAGGAACAGAAAGAGTATGAAAATTTGAAAAGATAAAGGTACTTGGTCCGCATACCCCACAAGGCTCTCAAGATACCCTTTCGAACTGAACGACACCTCCACAGAACCTTAGGTATAGGATTCCCCTTGATTCTTACTTTATTACCTCACTGCTCAAAATAACAACCAACTTCTCCTTGAATTCCAAGTCCCATCAAACTGCACCATACACAAGACTCATCTATAATAAACCGATACTGCATAGACAAAAAAAAATAAGCGAACATACAACAAGGCTATAGGCAAGATAACTCATATACAAAATCACCAGCCTAAAGCTCTTAGTCCAGCATCCTTCGATCATCATAAGTCTCTGACCTGATCTGATGTACACAGACTATCTCCTATATCATCCGAATCATGTCCTTATAATCACATGACCATCAACATCAAAAGGAAAAAACTAACCCGTTGGAGATCCACATAGCCTAGCATATATAAAATGTATGGCAAAGATCAACCCAAAAATATCAGAATGGTAATGGCTGTTAGATGTAAAATCTGCCAAGGCTAAGAAGTGGCCCTAATAACCCTCAAAACCAATAATATAACTCTAAATAAAAAACTCTAGAAGCTGAACACTTCACTCAAAATATTCATCAATCTATGTGTGAAAAAGTTGTGCTAAAATCAACTGGAATTTCTATCTCTCTCTTAATAGACTTCTAGAAACCCAATGTGAATCGGGTACCAAAGTCAAAAGTTGTAGAAATTGACACCTTATATGAATAAACCATCCCTTGGATATAAATCTGAGACAACTCTATAGTCTGATGGAAAACTGAACAAGTAGGTAGTATGTAAGCCTACTCCACCAATCAACAATCCCCTAAATGGAATCAAACCCCTAAACATACTTTGTAAGCAATACATAAAATATGTAGTTATCTACTTAGCATCTGAGCTAAACCTTAAGGACCCCAGCGTTTAAAATATACCCATTGATAAACCAACATCTAAATAAAAAAAGTAATACACACCTCAGGCTCCCATCTGGTAGAGTCAACATTAGAAATAGAACCAATAAGGTATTGATCCTTAGAAGGCTCATCTCATACTTATGGGTTCTCTAGAGATGGACATATTTAAATCAACTTTGTCAACCATAGTGCCAAAGAAGAAATCCCTCAAGCAAGCTATCTGATATAACTTGCTAACCTGACGCACTGTCACCCTTGATAGGAGAAATAAGCCAAACCCTGACCATGAACTACTCTGGTCTTCACCAAGCATACCAAAATCCCATTCTTCGACACTATATGTCCCAAGAATTTCACAAACCCAAGCCAATCTCACACTCAAAACTTAGCATATACCCAATGATCGCATAAAGGCTGGAACTAAGGTATCATCGATAAAAACTATCTAAAATGAGTCTAATCCAAGCTTGATCACACAACCCTAAAAATCCATAACTGTTGCGGGGGAATCGGTAACCCAAGGACACAATTAAAGACTTATGGTGGTCGTTAAGAGTACTAATGGTAGTAAGATCTCAAGTAAACTCAAAAAATAGTCTGCACCATAAAGCTAGTAAAATCGATCCCTAATTCATAACATTAGATACTCACTGCCAACTATCAATAGGCAAAACACACGTATATAAAACTATCCTATTTTTTCATAAACCAAACAAAAGCACCCTCCATAAACATATCAGGCCAAGTAACACTAGACTCAAAAGATCCTGAAACTACAATTTTTGACTTGCCCCAACTCAATTGAAGCCATACGATAATATAAAGTAGAATGACTGAGCACCCGACTCAATATTAATACCAAAATTAAGATCACGATAGAGAAACAAACCAGGCAAACTAGGAGAACCATATTAATAATTCACCAACCTTAAGAACTGATGGAGTAAAGGAATATCAACATGAGCACCAGAATTTAATCAAGAAAGACTAAACACTTTTTTCTAGCAACCCCTTATTACCCCTGAATAAATGATAGAATACGTCTCGACAAACAACCCTCAAGCTCTTAACTCACAAACTATAAAAGGCCCATTGCAATCAAGGAAACAATCTAAGCAAGGCAACCAGATAGGAAAATAAAATAGTCTAAGCATATAATTATGTCAAAAAATCACCATGTCAGAGATAATGAGATCTACCTGAGTCCTATAACCCCAAGAAAATTGAAACACGCAATTGACCCATCTGATCCACCATTAAAAAAGGTTCTATAGGGGTATCTACACACATAAGCACATACAACAGTCCACAAGGAAAATACAAAAAAATGGAAAAGTAAGTAAACACAAGTATATGAAGATCCCATATTAAATAACATAGAAAAAAAAAACCAAAATCATACTTGTAGTAGATGCACCAAAAGCCTCAGCCTCTAGTTTACCCAAAAAAGCACATAATATATCACGTTCATCCCAGACTAAGCACCCACACAGCCACTTGTGCCACCTATATGTTAATCACATCTATCACTTTGGGGAACATCCCTAATACCCTAGGAATCACCTCCAACCGGTGGTTCACAACCTTAAAAGGTTGACCTAGCTTTAATGACTACCCAATAATCCTATGATGGGGACACTCTTTAGAAAAATGACCCTTTTCTCCATAATTATAACAATCCTATAATGCATTAATTAGAAAAGAATTGAACTCTATAAATTAAAAACCTAGAATAAGAACCCCAAAATGTCAAACCAGAACTCTGATCATTGTAGCCAATGTGACAGGTCTGAGCCATATCTATGATCTGAGACAAGAAACCTCTATTGAAAGAGTCCCTACCTCAGGATGAAATTCCACTAAAACTATATTGATGGTGGAGCCTCTTACTATTACCTCCATAGGTCTTGAGACATGCCCACTCTATAGTTCTCGTATGATCAACAAACTAAAGGAAGGGAGACTCAACTACAACTAAAGGCTCTGTCGCTAAATGGAGCAGTAAAATCAATCTCCTAAAAAATCTCTACACTCCCTCATGCACTATAGAAAAATCATTGAAACATGTCTAGCCTACTCAAGAAACCTAGTCTCATACATTGAAAACAATATAGAACCTTGCTAAATAACTGTGAAGTCATCTCTAGGATGAAAACCACTCATTGCACCAGGCACTACCATTGTTGGTGTCGTACTCTTAAGAATGGTTAAAATCCCAACCATGATATCTTAAAGAACTAATGTGGTCATAAATATTGTCGAAGTCTGAGATGGACTTGTCCTTTATGGATAATTATATAGATCCTCCATCACAGGTTCTAGTGAAATCCAACCTAGGAAGAGTGTGACCAAAAGAAGAATTTTAGTAGTAGACAGGCATAAGGACACATGGTAGAGAGTCCAAAAATGGTATTTTCCTAAGAATACCCTATAGACTCCTGTGGATAGGATACAGATGTTATCATACCAGTTTGCAAGACTCTACTAGGTATTTTTTATTTTAACAATGATATCGATTAACCTAGACTCTGATACCAAACTATCATGACCCATAATTTCAGGTTATGATGGCACCTACTAAGCCCACAATAGATAAGCCAAACCTTATAGCCCAAAATAGTTAGTAATAGGCTAATAGCAGGAAAGAATAAATCATGGAATAGGTGGCAAAGATATAAATACAACAAAGATAATGGGGCCCATAAAATTTGCATAAAGAGGTTGAAAGAATAAATTTGTCACACCTCAAATCCCATTAAGATGGACAAGCATCCGATACTCTAAAGGCTCGAGATAACAAACTTATAACATGTAATTACTATGCATGTAACTATGATAATTATAAATCTTTGATGAGTATAGGTAAGATGCTTGATTAATAGACCAACATACGTAGGCCCAAAATGGGTGCACATGACTAAGCCATTGAGGCCTTAATTACTAAAAAATAATATACAACTACGCTTTACTTTAAAATTAGTTTACAAAACCTCTATAAGATGGACAAACATAGTTTAGGTCGGAATAGGGCCCTGCCATAACTTTAACTATAATACAATATCGAATATGTGTTAAAGACTCAGCAAAGCGCTAAATTAATCTGGAGCTCAGCAAAAGTCGCTAAGCATCTATGCTTCTATTAGGGAGACCTACTTGCTGGAGTACCTATGGCATGAAACACAACATACCCTATGACTAATATCAATATGAATGAATGTACTGAATACCTAAGGCATGAAATAACCAAACTTAAAATAAGAGCTCAATTAAAATCAGGTACAAATGTATAGATAAGGATGAAAGACCACCTTTGCTTATACTTATAAAATCATATCCATTAAAATCTTTTCTTTTCTTTACTCTTCTTTGCTATATAAACTTTGTAGCAAGAAGGAGAAGAGGATGACCATGCTAGACATTTTAAACCATGCGATACGGTCCTCATAATTATATAAATTGAGGTCGACCCATGCTAAGTATTATAACCACTATGATACCACCCATAAATACATAGATTGGGATCGTACCATGCTAGGTATTATTACCCCTGAGCTACCACCCATTAATTGATAAATTGGGATAGGCCCATGCTAGGATTTTTCCCCTAAACTACCACCAATATATATATGTACATTCATTTTTTGGATAGATTTATGCTAGATCATGGACCGTGGGCTACCACCCATAATTACATAGATTCACTTTACCTTATTTCATTAATCTTTGAGATTATTCTTTTGGTGGTCATAACGTTTTTGAGCTTTGAAGCTACAAACCAGTAAAATGGGTCCTTTTTGGGTCTTTTTGTGTACTAAATGATCCAAGGCCACAAGTAAGCTTATCTTAACATATTTTAGGTCACTTAAACATCAACAAAAAACCATGGTTTCCACATGCACAAAAATATTACCAATACGACACTTTCCCTTCACTTACGCCACCTATTCCATGAACAAATTCACCGTAACAATTCCAAACATTAAGTACAAGGACAAAACAAGTTAAGGCCATAGTCACCTCTCACATGTCAATATTTAATCCATAAAGTTCACTTTCTTCAAGACTACAAGTTTATTTCCAAGTTTACAAGGTAAAACCCCTTGCTGATTTAGCAAACGTGCAATATTACACACATAGTGAATTCTCAACACATCACCAACATAACCAACATCATATAAGCACCCTCATATGCACATAATATATTAAACCATGAGCACAAACACTTACCAAGTCTTGCAAGTTGATGATCTTGGCCAAAGGAATGAGGCTTAGGGTTCTTGAGAGCAAGGAAATGTTGTGAATATTCTAGAAAAAGCATGAGAGTCCAAATGAATTAAAAATATTATTTTCTTGATTTATATAGCCCCTAAGTCACTCTTATCCCCTTCTTAGCATTAAATGCAAGGTTTGGTTGGTCAAATGGAAGAACAGGTCACTTTTCCCCATTGGGCCATGTCTTTTTACTCTATATTTTGGGTCTCAATTGAGCCCAATGGCTCAAGCCCACATTTTTACATGCCTAATTACTCAAAACTCCCATGTTTACTTAATTTCCATGAACATTACGAAATTTAATTAGATTCAAAAATATACGGGATGTTACATTAATCAAGGCCCAACATGACATGATCCAATTAAAAATAATCCAAGTAGGTGGGCTGTTTTGGACAGCTTAAATAAACCAAGTAGGTGCATCACCTACTTGGACTTTTTGAGCAGCTTGTATAGCCAAGTAGGTGCATCACCTACTTGGACTAGTTTTGACTAAAATTTGGCTAAGTATAGCCTTAGAGAGGTGGTTCAAAAAGGAAGAATATAGAGTTGAAATTCATATTATTTTCTTCACATTTCACTTGCCAAATTATAGCTTTTTAATTAAAAACTCTCTCCTCTCTCAAACCGCAACCAGCCGCCCCTATTTCCCTTTAGGATTCTTGGATAAATCCTCCACCTTGCAAGCCTTGGTAAGTGTTTACACTTATAGATTAGTGTAATATTTTCATAAGGGAGTATAGAAAGCATGTTCTTTATGTTTAAAAAGTATAGGGAAGTCCCCTTTAATTGTGGCAACCCACTTTTACTTGGTTTCTAAAGGATTTACCTTCTTTATGGTTTAAACTTGAAAAGGAGCTTAAGGTATTGAGGAAATTAAATTAAAAGGATGAAATTTTAGTAAGTTAAGGTGTGGTTCTTCCCCTAATTCGTTCCACTTTATGTATAGCTTGGTGGAAATGTTTATACATGTTTATATATGGAACGTTTGGGGTAGTGAAAAGAGAATACTCTCTTGTTATGTTAAAGTGAATTTTGAAACCATTGTGGACTTTATTTGGTATGTTTTTGTGGAAGGAATTTAGGTGTCTTGATTAAATAAATATGTGGAGTTGCATTGAAGTGGTAATGTGAAGTATGAACTTGGTAGGAAATCCTATCTGTTTGTAACATTTGTGTTGGTTTGTGGACTATTTTGGTGGTATTGTTGTTGTGAGGCAGTAAGTTATAGTGTAATGGGGTGGAATAAGGTTATTTGGCATTATAAAGAAGGGGGGAGTAATACACGATGTGTTTAGGAGGTTGGACGGTTTTTACTTCCCGTTAAGTAACTAATTACCATCTGGTAAACTTGTAATGTAATTAGCTTTTGATGTTAGTTCCATTATGTACTTAAATTGTAGAGTAACACTTAAAGGAAGGTCTGAATCGTTATAGGCACGTGGTGGGAATATAGGGTATGTAAGGTTACTCTTTTTTGTATCCTTTGGCAGCATAAAATGTCCACGTAGTTAACGACCTTGTTTCCACTCCGTAATGTCTTAACGTACCTAAATATATGTTTATTTTAAAGTTGGCATGTCTACCTTCACTAGCCAATTTCTGGTATTCCCATCTTAGTCAACTAAGATCTATCTATTAGTTTGGCTCCTAAGCATTTCAATTGTGTACAAGTATTCTTTACTTTATGGAAATTACATCAAATGTTTATTCGCACATTTTATTTTATTTTACTCGAGCGCTGTTATTCCAAAAAAATTCCATAATATTATCACCACCAATATAACAATATCAAAGACTAAATAAAGTAAGCAACTTAAAGTTGGTTATGTGCGGGTGGTAGCTTAGGGGCGAAAACCTAGCATGGGTCAATCCCGACTGATTTATATGGGTGGCAGCTTAGGGGCTTAAGCCTAGCATGGGCTGATCTCGATTTGTTTACCACTAATCAGTTGGTCATTTGTATTACATGGCTTATTAATATTATAAAGGAAAGAAGGAAAAAGGAAAGTAAAGAATGTAATGTACGTGGTTTCCCAGAGTGGGTTGTTAACATTATCTATACACTTGTACTTGATGTCACTTAAGCTTTTGGTTATGTACAGTTGCTTTGAGCCTTATATACTCAGTACATCTTTCGTACTGACATCCCTCTTGGGGGACCTACCTTTCATGCTGCAGGAACAGGAGCTAGTAGATCTATCCAGTAGGAGTACAGGACATCTAAAGGATATTGGTGAGCTCCAGGTTGATTCGGGGCTTTCCGAGTCAGTTGTATATATTTTTGGTATTGTGTAGTAGTTATGTGTAAGGCAGGGACCTGTCCCAACCTTAACTAAGTCTATGTATCTTTTAGAGGCTTTGTAGACATTGTAAAGATAAGCATGGTAGTGTCTTGTCTTTTAGAAGTTGTGTCCCCAATGGCTAAGTCTTGTATATCTATTTTGTATTTACCTACCTGCTTCACTTTATCGATACATCATGTCCATACACTATAACACATTTTCTAGCTCAATTACATGCATAAGAAGTATATGATCATAGGTTGGTTCTCTCGAGCTCTTACGGCTACGGGTTCCTGTCTGCCCCAATGGGATTTGAGGTGTGACACATATACACAAATCAGACATGAAGTCATGTGACAATTGAGGCCATGAGGGCATGTAGCAAATGAGCCATTAACATGTATAACAAGTGAGCAAGTGATCTTACTTAGAAAATAGAAACTGTGGTAGCTTCAAGTGAAAATATTTTGACATCTCAAATAGGGCATATATAGATACCAAGTGGAGACATGTAACATTCAAATGAAGAGGTTTTGGACTATATAATAAATATTTACTAGGTGATAACATATAAAAGGGTACATGAACATGTGAACTATTGAGGCACATAGGTAAATTCCAATTAAGGACGTATAAACTTTATAATCGTACGTATAAGGGCTTTATGAGGTAAGATAATAGCCTAAAATGATAGAAGTAATATCAAATGAAAGAAAATGTGAACATGTGAGCCAATGAATTATATGACAAAATGGATAGTTAGAACAATTTGGCAGTGCTTAGACAGATTGTATATTCAACGTATGAACACTCTTAACATGTGTAATCTAGGATATCATTGACTAGTATAAGAGAAACATATGACAAGGGTTCATGCTTTATTTATAATAGAAATTAGCCTTACATACCTTATCTTCTGATCAAAATACTTTATCAATTCAGCCTTTCCTTTAACTCTAATATCTATAATATAAGTACATAATGAAATTAATATTAATAGCTAATCATAATATAGTCCCTACAAAATTGTAGCTAAATACTTGACGGGCAGCAAGACCGTCCAATCCCCAAATACTTGGTGTATCACCACTCTCTCCTTCTATACTTCAATATATTTCAATTCAACAATCCTACAAGGTCGCCCTCACTTCCTCCTAATGACAATACATAAATTAGCCCCTTAGTACTCCCAAATCTTGCAATACAATACAAAAAATATTGAACTCGTGACTTTCGATCAGTGCCCCGTGAGTTCTTAACAATAATACATATAAAATCTTCCACCCAAACCAATACATAATGTCATAACTTGAGAATACCTCCTAGTCTTAACATGGTTCTTAGAGTGATGAGTGACCCCAAGCGAACCCATTGTCTGGCATGACACAAAGAAAACTGAAATAAAATTTGATATTACCGTGCGGAAGCTGAAAATAGAGTAATATAATAGTAATCAAAACAAATGACAATATATGAATTTAAATCATAAAGTTGTACATATAATTGTCTATCTGAAAGCCTCTTTTAGGACGAGTTGTTGGGACAAGCCCCCAGCTAACTCTGACTGGTTGAAAACTGGATGACTGAAATAAAAAAATAACATAAGTCTTATCCTTGAATTGTGAAACTCACCAAACTCTGATGCTAAGATGATAGGAGTTTATGATAACCACGAGCTATATGCTTAACGTCTGAACCTATTATAAAACAACATAGTGCAAATGAAAGTATGCAGTTGGTACTTTGAATGTACTTAGCATGTGAGATATGCACAATAATCTGCGAAGCAGAATACGATGAAAATTAGATGCTTGATAAAATATGGAACTGATACACATAACTTATTGCAATGACCAAGTAATAAACATGCAACTGAATAATAATGTAATGAATAACTAAATACAAGGTCATGAAATTTCTATGTCTGAACTGTGGGAGTTACTTTAATCGACAAACATTATGTAAGCAACATAGAATCCAACCTATAACAGAAGATGGGAGGGTGTCCTACACCTTACCATGGGTAAGAACCATTACTATGGTGGCACGTAGTTTGGGACTTTGGTTGTATGTACACGTGTCTTCTTGGTGCTAAGTACTACTCCCAACTAAAAGTAAATTGATATACTGAAATGTTTAACACCACTGTTGTTCTGAAACTGAAAGTTATGTGCTTTATCTGAAAGCATTCTAAATAATAAAGGTTGAAAGACTAAGTATTCAATTTATAATGCATGATATCCTAGGTCATCCGGTGTTCGTAGCCCGCAATCTCTAAAGAATGCAACTAGTCATGACAATTCTATACTTTGAACATAATAGGGAATTTCATAACTCAAGTCCCAAATCATAAATTTACTAATATTTTGAAAATTCATAGTTATGAGTATGTAAAGATACCAGAGTTCATGGGAAAACATGTATTCATGTCTTAATCAAAGCAAGAAATTGAAACATAAGAAAATTCGTACTTTTCATAGAAACCCTATTCTTGGAGGATTAATTAGACTAAGGAATTGAATTAACATTGGGACTCAACGGGTGAAAGAAAACCCAATGATGAAATCCCACATACCTGAAAGAAAAACCCTTGGTGAAATCTTCTGATATGGGGCCTAAAGTTGAAGAGCCCTTATTCTTACCTTGGAGAAGAAAATCCCCTGTTTGCTTGGAATATTCTAAGTGTCCCTTGATTTTTGACTTAATGGGGGATTTAAGGTAGTTTATGCTTATTAATCAGCTTTAGGATAGCTTAAACGATGTGGTTTTTGTGTTAAAAAGTGGAAAAAGACCAAACTACCCTTTTAAAATCACTTGAAAAGCTGCTGGAATCAGTCCTGATGACTCGTAGGGTCTGGAAATGAGTCAGGGCCTGAGTCATCGCCTAGGACTCTATTTTTACGTCGCTCTACCATCCTACCAAGTCACCTTATGACTCGTAAGGTCTTCCAATGAATCGTAGGGTCACTCTATGTCTCGTAGGGTTTGAGTAGTTGCCAGTTAAAGCTTTGATAGTGATTCAGTAAAATGGCCATAACATTTTACTATGATGCCAAATTTATAAATGATCAGTGGTTTTGGAAAGATAATTAAAATACCTTTCATTTAGTTTGTATTAGGCGACCTAAATCTCTATATACTAGTAGAAATGGTCATTTAAAGTTAACCCAAGAAGAATCTTATGCTAGAACTTACTCGAAAAAAGAGTTTTCAACCCTATTTTGGTTTAGGGACTCCTTATGATCTTAAATATTATCTAATACTCATGTCATGCTTATATAATGGTTCTTTATGTGATTGAAGATTAGTTTTGATCTTATCTTGGATTTTTGGGGTGTTACAATATCTCTTCTTGGGATCATTCATCGCCGAATGAACACTAACTAAGCTGAAAGGATAGGGAAAGAGCTACAATCCCAACACCGAATTTCTAAATGTTGAATATTGATGTGGTAACTAAGTCTATGCTAAAACATGGACTGAAATGAACTCATGAATGCATACTATGACATGAGAATAGCTGAGTGATATGAGATGAAAAGAATAAATTAAGGGGAAACTATTACCTCAAGCTAGTACTGAATTTTATGAGAAAAATGGGGGTACTTGGTCATCATATCCGCCTCTGCTTCCCAAGTAGTTCCCTCAACTAGCTGATTCTGCCAAGAAACCATTACTAAAGCAACGTCCTTGTTTCTCAACTTACAAGCCTCACGGTCAAGGATCTTAACTAGGACCTCCTTTTAAGAGAGACTATCTTTTGTACCCACAATATCTAATGGCATAACCAATGCGGGATAGACAATGTATTTCTTTAACAAGGACACATGAAAAATGGGATGCACTGATGCTCAGTCTAAAGGAAAATCCAACTCATAGGCTACATTGCCATTATGACCCAAAATTTTTAAGGTCCACCATAGCGGGAACTGACCTTTCCTTTCCTACCGAATCTCTTCACCCTTTTCGTGGGTGAAACTTTCAGGTAAACCAAATCACCAATAGCAAACTCAAGTTCCCTTCTCCTCACATCTACATAAGAATTCTAATAACTTTGAGCTATTTTCAGCCTTTCTCTAATTAGCTAAACTTTCATTATAGCCTTATCGACTGAATTGGGCCTTATCAAGGTAGCTTCACCAACCTTAAACCAACCAATAGGGGACCTACAACTCCTACGATATATTGCTTTGAACAGGGCCATTTGATTACTAGAGTGATAGATGTTAATATAAGCAAACTCAATCAAAGGAAAATGATTATCCCAACTTTCTTTGAAATTGATCACACATGATATCACTATATCATCTAAAGCCAAAATGGTCTGCTCTACCTAGTCATCTATCTATGGATTAAAAGTTGTACTGAGGTGAACTTGGGTCCCTAGAAACTTCAGAAATGTCTTCCAAAACTGAGAGATAAACTGAGTACCTCTATCTGAGATGATACTCAAAGGGACTCTATGCAATTTTACCAACTCCCTAAGGTAAAGTCTAGCATAGTCCTAGGCTAAATCTAAAGTGTTAACTGACAGGAAGTGGGTCGACTTAGTCATTCGGTCTATAATTATCCAAATAGAATTATGTTATCGGCGAGTACGAGGCAACCCTGTAATGAAGTCCATGTTCACGACTTCCCACTTCTAAGCCAGAATACTGATATCTTGAGTCAAACCACTAGGTCTTTAGTGTTCAACCTTAACCTGCTGGAAATTTGGACACTTTGCCACAAATTTCGTGATATCATTATTCATGCCATTCTACCAATAGACTTTTCATAGATCATGACACATCTTAGTGGCTCCTAGGTGAATTAAATATCGGAAATTGTGGGCTTTTATCAACATCTAGGATCTCAATTCATCCACATTTAGAACACACAATTTGCCTTGACAATGGAGAACATCATCTCCCCCTTAGGAGAAAACCTCAACTTTCTGATTTTAGATAGCTTCTTTCAACTTAAGTAAAATAGAATCATCATATTGCTTTTGTTTTACTTTTACAATTAACAAAGATTCTGAACCATTCTGTACCATGATACTACCCGCAGTTGAATCAACCAACCAAACTCCCAATCTAGCAAGCCTATGAACCTCATGAACTAACTTTTTCTTTTCATTCTCCACATGAGCAACACTCCCTATAAACAACCTGCTAAGAGCATCATCCACTACATTGGCTTTACCCGGATGGTTCAAGAAACTCATAGCATAGTCCTTTAACAACTCTAGTCATCTCCTCCGTCAAAGGGTTAGATATTTGTGACAGAACACATATTGAAGGCTCTTATGATCTATGAACACATTTATATGAACCCCATAAAGATAATGCCTCCAGATCTTTAAGGTAAGAACAACTGCTACAAACTCAAGATCATGAGTCAGGTAATTCTTATCATGAGGCTTGATCTGTGGAGAGGCATATGATATAACCTTACCATATTGCATCAACACACAACTAAGGACAACTCTAGAAGGATCACAATAAATTACAAACTTATCCAAAGCCTCTAGCAGAGTCAAAACTAGAAAGGAGATGAGTCGAGACTTCAACTCCTGAAAACTCTTCTAGCAAGAATTGGACCACTAAAATTTAACTTTCTTCTGAGTCAATCTGGACATGAGAGAAGCAATGGAGAAAAATTCCGCAGCAAACACCATGTAGTAACCGGCTAAACCCAAGAAACTCCTGATATCTAATGGAGTGATGGGTCTAGGCTAATTCCTAACTACTTTGGTGTTCTGAAAGTCAACCTGAATTCCTTCACCAGAGATGATATGACCAAGGAATGCTACTGATTTCAACCAAAATTTGAACTTGATGAATTTAGCAAATAACTAGTGATGTTTGAGAGTCTGCAAGATAATCCTCAAATGGTCTGCATGTTTATCCTCACTCCAAGAATAAACAAGAATGACATCTATGAAGACTCTAATGAACATGTCCAAGTACTGCTTGAACACCCTGTTAATTCTTTAAGAACTCAAACTTTCTTTCAACTTGAACCAAAGAGGAGGAGAAATCTCTTAGAAGTTAACTACCAAACTTGAAGAGGCCTATTCTATGCTTTAAACATAATGAACATGATTTTTATAATATACCATGGTAGAATTACGTTACACACATGAATTATTCACCTATCTTTAACATGGAAAGAGAGGAAATACCAAGAACCCTAATAGGAATTTTAGGGTCGCTGTATGAATCTTTGAGAAAGAGAGAGAGAGAGAGAGAGAACTTGAGAGAAATCTATTTTTTTCAAGAGAATAATGAAAAGGATAAGCTGATATTAGATCTTAAAAAGGGACCTGGTAAACTGCCTATTTTTTTCTCATGTTCAACCACAACTTGGCCAAGTAGGTGATGACCCTACTAGGTCATTTTAAGTTGGTCAAATAGTCTAAGTAGGTGATGTACCTACTGCCTTATTCTATTCTATTTAGCTTAAGTAGGTAATTCAACCACTTTCTCTTATAAGTTGGTCAAAAAGTCTAAGTAGGTGTTGCACCTACTTCTCACCTACAAGCTTAATTTAGTCAAGAAAGAAACTCACTTATTTTATCTCATTTTCAAAAGCCCAATCCCTTTACTTAGACTTAATAGTCAACTATACCCTTTAAGCTCAAATACCACCTTACTTCTCTAATTTAAATACTTCTGTCGATACAAACTTAATTGTATACATGTTGAAATTTACGTGGTATGACATCATCCCCCTTTAGATCATTTGTCCTCAAATGAGAGGTGTAGCCCAAAACTATGTTGACTCTAGAATTTGTCCAAAATATTTACCAAAGTTTCCCTTGTAAACATGACTATCTAAAACATGTCAGCTGACCATAATACACCTATGCGAGCCTCATACAAAATTTTAAGAGGTGTAGCATAATAAATAGTCGAATGAAAAGTAAGGCTCTTCTCGGCCACATATAATCAAGTGAAGTGATAATGAATAATGTAGCTTGCCTTTCTATATTTTTTACACACCATCTTGATGTGAAACACTTGGAATTTCAGAATCCAAAGTATGAACTACTTATTTGAACATATGACATATGCGTAAGATAACAAATGAACTAATCAGAAATTGAATAGGTTTACCAGGAAATAAGTGATCCTATAAACAAGTTAATAGATGCATGTGAAACTTATGATCGGGTAAGAATGACAAGTGACATTGGAACTTCCTATAGTTTCTTGGAACAAATATGGATACTTAGAAGTTGTAGAGTTCTCAAATTCCCAAGTGGCTTTTTATAAAGCTCTCTGACTCCTACACAATACTCTGACATAGGCTACATTCTTATCTCTCAACTTTCTAATTTATTGGTCAAGGATATACATTAGAACTTACTCAAGTAGCAAGCCCTCTATGAATTCAATACCCTTAGTGTCTATAATAAGTTATGGCCCCTAAATATTAACGTTGCATAGACCTATGAAATACTAGGTGTATGAAGAATAACTCTGAAGGTAGCACTACCTAAGGCTTCATGGTCAATTCTTTGTATGTTAAGGCCTAACACATCAAGGGTTTATGTTTCCTCCTTTCTGAATCTCATGAGGCTTTTAATACGTTAATTTTCTAAAAACACACAATTGTAAATGTGAAACTCAATTTTTTGTTCCTCACATCTTAATAGGGCACTATGCTTAGCCATCTATCTATAGGTATGGGTTATGCTAAAATTCATGTATATATCCAATATTTCCTGGTAAAATCCCTACTTATCAATGAAATGAGAGTGACTTATCCCAATATATTCAATACTTAAGTACAAGAGCAGAGAGGGAATATAGCATATGAACAAATAAGTTATGTAGAGTCTATGAAACATAAGCAAGAAGGCCTAAAAGATAACCTTATATATGTACGATGAGCGACAAAAAATTGCATTTAGCATATGAACAAGTGCACATAAAAGGCATACGACACATAAGAAATTTGAGCTATAGCGACATATGATCTATGTGCAAGTAAGTTGTAAAAACTATAGTATATGAGCATGTGAACTAGGTAGCATGTAAGAAAATAAAATAATACATGTACCGTGGAAAGTTGAATTGCAAAATTAAGACATGTACCGTGGAAAGTTGAATTACAAAACATTAGTACATGAGCAAGTATACTGTAAAATAGGTTGGGCAAATGAGCTAGATGAGCACATAACATGTGAGAACTAAAGTTATGAAAGCACATAATATATAAGCAAGTGGGCTAGGAATGTAGTCATATAATAAAGAAAAAAATGAAATATGAATCACGTGGGCAGATTCCATAAGTGGACTAACACATGAATAAGTATATTTTATGAAGTATGAGCAAGTGAGCATACGATACATGGGAAAATAAACTATATGGCCTATAATTCTTAAAAAAGTAGGCTTTGAGGCATGTAAGATAAAGGCAGATAGTCTATGAAGCATATAATATGTAGACAAGTGACTTGTGGTGTTTAAGAACCATGAGCAAGTAATTTATAATACCTATAGAACATGAGTCATTAATATGTGATGCTTATAAAATATGGACCGTGATATGTGGAAAGTAATTGATGAAAAAGGGTTAGGTCCTATGAAACATATAACAATAAGTTGGAGGTTTTATGAAGCAGATAATACCTACATGCAAGTGTTCTATGACATATGTAACATTTGAAAAAATAATCCACAAAGGAAATATGACCTACAAATAGATGAGCTATATGACATGTAGCATGTATAATTATGTAAGCAACCAGAGCCTTTGGAAATTATGAGACATCCAATAGAACCACTCTGCCGTGTCTTAAGTGCATGCATACCATCGCTAGTTCTAAATCACGAGTGGTGTAGATCAACTTGAAATTCTTTGCTCATCCTAAATCATATGCCATTTTTCTATGTTACCTTCTAGCCCTGAGATTTTTTAACAGGTATTTCAACTATCATAACTTTGCTACTTTCTGAGTCAATATAATTAATATGGAAAAGATAAAGAAGAGATACCCTATAATGCGGTTATAGGAGTGAGAGATTGAGGCTGAAACTACTTTTGTTACTAGCCAGCGATACATTATTACATTAAATGTTTGATACCTTAGTAAGTTTAAATAAGAAAATGAACAGGTGATCGTTAAGGGCTAATACATAATCAAGTGAATCTTGGCACTAGGGAACCAAATGAATATGTGATACCTATACCTTATAGTAAATTTACTCTATTAATAGTAATATCATTTAAGTACCTATCTTTCAATTGTACAAATGATGAAAGTGTATTTCAAGTTTTCACATTGGATCAAATGTATCTTCTATCAAAGTGATCTTTTGATTGCCCTCTATGTTCTTAAATGACTAGATACCAAAATTTGCAGCGATACTAAAATGAGTTTTCTATTTAATAAAGCTTCCAAAAAAAATTATTTAGAGAGTGCATCAGGTGTTCCCTTACAACTGATTAGGATTGAAGAGTCAATATCTCCTTCTTACACCATATGCTTAATATCCATTCTCCATAATAAGGGAACAACCTATGTCACCCATTTTTCTCAATACTCACATATGTTGTCTTTTTATACTATTAGGGAACTTTACTCAACTTGTCTCTTCATTCTATAGTATTCGAATACCGTTCTACTTTATTTCACATATAAACCAATACTCTCCTACTAGTGATAAGTTAACACTATGCCTTCTTCTCTTCTGTCTAACCCCTCCATATTATCAACCTATCTTTAGTCACATTCTATTCAGTAACCAAAACATATATCATAATAGGACACTATTGTACATATACTTTTATATGAACCAATCAAAACAGTTATCCTCTAAGTTTTCTAACAATAAAAAGGATCACACATTTTAACCTATTAGGGTGGTCATAAGCACATATCTTGTAATTCCAGCTACTAAACATGTTTGGGGTGATGAGTAAGAATCTACGCTTTATTGGCCAACTAAGAGTATATCTTGTCAATACAATTATGGAATATTCATTTATTGGACTATGCTACTTCCATATCTTTTGCCTAATACAAAATTGAATCAACAACATCTATTTCCAATACATGTATAACGTTAAATATTCTATATATATTGCTAACAAAGTATTGTATGTCCTCTATAGGATTAGATCCTATAACCACTGAAGGAGTCATGTTTGAGTAAATCTCAAACTCATGAATTGGTCACATTATCCTAAGAAGTTATACTAAAAAATGATCCAGCCCATCTCTGTGACTAGGTAATCATTTACTATGTAACACATAAATGACCCTACTATGTCCCGCTCCGATGAACAAAAATTATACAAGTGGTACAAATGCAACGATAGATACAATTAACACAGAAATCTCTACAAGCCTTTCTATAAATTTTGATAACATGTGACCTTTCTATGAAGATTACCTCTTAGGAAATATTGGTGTTGGCCCTTTGCCGCCTTTGAACTATACCATAGTAGGTATCATTTGGATGAAATAGATCATAGTATAAGTGGGACTAGACGTCTTAACATAGCTCTATCACACAATTTAAATTATGAAAGAAGGTCATATTTTCTAAATGTCCAAGTAGCCCCCTAATTATAAATATGTCGTGCAACACATTCATAAGTAAAGCTCTACTTGAAACGACTTTGTAGACTCCCTCAGATGACCTGCTTTGGTACCACTTTTGTCACTCCTCAAATCCCATTAAGTCGGACAAGCACCCTATACCCTAAAGGCCCAAGAGAACCAATTCATAACTTGTGCTTACTATGTATATAACTATGATAATTATAAATCTTTGATGATTGTAGATATGAAGCTTGATAAATAGACCAACATAGGTAGGCCCAAAATGGGTGTACATGACTTGGCCATTGAGGCCTTAATTACTAAAAGACAAGATACAACTACGATTTACTTTAACATTAGTCTACAAAGTGTAACACCCCGTACATTTCTGAACCTTTGTGATTACCGTAACATTTATGGAATTATTTAAACATGAGATGGGTTGGTTGATTATGCATTAATTTTGTTGGGCTAAACTAATATTGTGCTATTGGGCTCAATTGCGGCCCAAAATTACACCAAAAGACATGGCCCCAAAAGGAGGAAAATGATCCATTCTTTCTTTTACCAAGTAAACACCTCAATTATTGACTAAGTGTGGATAAGGATTACTACAAAGGACTATATAAAGCACAAAAATTCAGATTTTTATTCATTACAATGCACATGCCATTTCTAGAATTTTCCAAGATATTTCACACTTCTCTCAAACCCTAAGTTATCACTCTCTTGGACAAGATCATCCTTTTGCAAGCTTGGGTAATTGTTTAATCTCATGGTTTAATATATTATATTCATAATAGGGTGTATAAATCTTGTTGGTTATGTTGACAAAGTGTGGAGAAGTTCACTACGGTGAAACAATCTATGTTTGCTTAATCGGTAAAGGGTTTTGCCTTATAAACATGAAAGTGGACTTGTGGTCTTGAAGGAAGTGAATTTTATGGATTAAATATCAACATGTATGATGCGTTTATGTCCCTAACTTGATTTCTCTTTGTGTATAACATTTGGAATTGTTGTTGTGAAAATTATGCATGGAATTGGTGGTCTATTGAAAGGAAAATGTAGTTTGGTGATGTTCATGTGCGTTGTGAAACCATGTATGTTAGTTGAAATCCAAGAGAACTTAAAATATGAAAAGAGAAGCTTAATTATGACCATGGACCATTCATCGCGAAAAAAGACCCGAAAATGACCCCTGGAGGCTGAAAGGGGCACCCGCCCTCGCGGGCGGGGCACCTGCAGGCGCAGATGCCAATGCAGGTGGCCTTGGAAAGGGACAGATGGGAACCTGCAGCTGCATGTCATCCACCTGTAGGCGTAGGTGACCCCACAGGTCCCTACAGGACCCCGTTTTGCATGTTTTTGTCTCTGTTTGATCCCCGAAACCCCTATACCCTTCTTGGATGCAATTATCAACTTATTGTAACTTTTGAATGAATTTAAAGGAGTAGCCCAAAGGTATTTTGAATGGTATCAATTGTGGATTGTCTTTAATGTGTTATTGTGAAAGCTATTGAGATGACTTGATGGAGTAAATGTGACGTGGTGTTAATGAGGAAGTGTAAAGTATAAACTTGGTGTGAAATTCTATTGGTTTATGATGTTTTGGTTGATGTGTGGCATGTTGTGGTGTTGTTGGTATGGTAATGCATTAAATGGTATTGTGAAGGGTGAAATGATGTTATATGGCAGTCATGTAACTCATTGTCATCTTATGCACTTGTAATGTAGTTAGTTGTTAACGTGAGTTCCGTTATGTACCTGTGTTATAGAGTAAAATGTAAGGAAGGAGATGGATTATTGTAATCACATATAGTACTATGTATTCATATTGATAAGATAAGGTATGTAAGGTTACTCTTTCCGTATCCTTTGGCAACATCTCTTGTTCTCATTGTTGCCGACTTGTTCTCATTTTAGGTTGTCATATATTGTTATTCACATGTTTCTTATTCATTGACCAATTGTTATTCACATGTATCTTATCCATTTACTAATGTTCCAAAGCTCCAATAATGTTATGACTACCGATGTATCACTCTCACAAAAGTAAATGAATAAAGTAATGCATAGTTGTTGTTATTTATGGATCGCAATATAAGGGGCATAATCCTAGATTGAACAATACCAATGTTATGTTGTGTTATGTTATTTATGGATCTCACTCTAAGGGGCATAATCCTGGCTAGAACGATCCCAAAGTTATGTTATGTTACTTATGGATCGCAATCTAAGGGGCATAAGCCTGGCTGGAACGATCCCAATGATATGTTATGTTATGAATGTAAAAATAAAGAAAGTAATGAATGTAATGTACATGGTTCGACACATACAGAATGATGGTTTACCCAAAATGATTATTTACTTGTATTTGATTTCATTGAAGTTTTTATATTTTGTGCAGTTGCTCATAGCCTTAACTACTCAGTACATTCTTTCGTACTGATGTCCCATAGGGGACTTACCTTACTTGTTGTAGGCACAGGTGCTAGTAGACCTCTACAGTAGGCTGCAGGTCATCTATGAAATCTAGGTCAGCTCCAGTTCAGTTTGGGGCTTTTCGAGTCATGTGTACATTATTTTGGTACTAGGTAATAAATATTGTATAAAGCGGGGACTTGTCCCAACTTTAGGTTTGGTTATGTATCTTTTAGAGGATTTTGTAGACATTGTGGGACAAATGAAGGAATGTAAGGAATGTATGCTTTTGCCGTGGTGGACCTAACGACCAAGTTCCATATATATATATATACATACATATCATATGTTCTCCATGACTTCCGCCATTGGTATCTTGTACCTATATGTGATAGAGTGTTGTTCAATTAGTGACATGCATATGAGTGTACATGAATGAAGATTGGTTCTCTCAGACCTTAACGGATTTGGGTGCCAGTATGCCCTGTTGGAATTCGAGGTGTGACAACAGTGGTATCAGAGCACGTCGTCCTAAGGGTGTCTACAAAGCCGTGTCTGAGTAAATTCTTGCTTATGGATGTGTTGCGCGCCACATTTATAAGTAGGACGCTACAGGACATTTAGGAGTTGTTTCTTTCCTTCATTTCTAGATCGTGCATTAGAGCCAAAGTATAGGTGGAATTATAACTGACCATGGGAGTTTTTTTTTTTTGTCTTGAGTTATAATAGAAATGCCGATGGCAAGATGAGGTTGGGGAAAAGGTAAGAAGATAGATAGGATTACAGGAGAAGGAACCAGTAGAACACCACCTGACCAATCTAGTCAAGGTGGGGCTGAAACTGAGTTTGCATCACAGGATTCCTCTATATTTCCAGCTCCAGAAGAGTTAAGAAGGAGAAGAGAACTTGCCGAACCACCTTTTAATGATACTAAGCAGGATCTAAGAAATGCGGTGCAAATGTTGACTCGTATAGTTGCTGCACTGAGTCATGGACAAGTTGGTCCAACGACAAGTAATGATGGTGCGGATAGGGAAGCTAGTTGGCGGACACAGGATTTTCTGAAATTAGACCCTTCCATGTTCACCGGGTTAGATCTGAATGAAGACCCACAAGACTTCGTGGATCAAATCAAAAGGGATCTAGATGTTATGCATATGACTGGTACAGAAACAGTGGAGCTTGCAACATATAGACTAAAAGGTGAGGCTTTATTATGGTACGAAGATTGGAAACGATCTAGGGGTATAGGTGCACTTCCAGCTAGTTGGGAGGAATTCAAAACGGCATTCCTCGATCATTATCTCCCATATGAGATCCGAGAGGCTTGTACGGATCAGTTTTTAAATCTTCGTCAAGGGAATATGAGTGTCAGAGATTATAGTCTTTGTTTTAAATTTTTGGCTTGATATGCCCTTAATGTAGTAGCCACGATGGTGGATGTTCTCCATGACTTCCGCCATTGGTATCTTGTATCTATATGTGATAGAGTGTTGTTTAGTTAGTGACATGCATATGAGTGTACATGAATGAAGATTGGTTTTCTCGGACCTTAACGGCTCCAGGTACCAGTCTGCCCCATTGGAATTCGAGGCTTGACACAAAGCCTCTATAAGATGGACAAACTTGAATAGGTTGACACAAGACCCCTCCATAGCTTTAACTATAATACAATATCAAATATGTTCTTAAGACTCGGCAAAGCCCCAAATTAATTTGGAGATTACCAAAAGCCAGTGAGCATCTTGTGCTTCTATTAAGGTGATCTACTAGCTAGAGTACTTGTGAAATGAAACACAACATCCACCATGAGGGACGTCAACAGGAAAGAATGTACTAATATGTAAGGTATAAAGTAACAATATTTAAAATAAAAGCTCAAATGAAATCAGGTGCAAATGCATAGCTAAGGATAAAAGACTACATTTGGTTATACTTGTGAAATGAGATACTCCACTTTTTTTGCTTTGCTTTACTCGTCTTTATTTTATAAACTTTGTAAGGCATGTTATATAATTACCAGCTGATCAGTTCTAGAAAAGGATGACTCATACTAGGCATTTTAACCCCTTGGTTACAATCCTCATAAATGAATAAATTGGGATTCCATGTTAGGTATTATAACCCAGGATAACACTCATAAATATATAGATTAGGATCAGCCCATGCTAGGTATTACAACCCCTGAGTTGCCACCCATGAATATATGATTTGGGATTGTCCCATGTTAGGCTTTTGCCCCTAAGTTGCCACCCATATATATGTACATTCACTTTTGGGATCGACCCATGCTAGGCTCTTGGACCCTGAGGTGCCACCCATAATTACATAAATTCACTTCACCATGTTTCTTCAATCTTTGAGATTGTTCTTTTGGTGATCATAACTCATGTGAGCTTTGAAGCTACAAACTAGCAGTATAAGAAATGTAAATATATACATGAGGCAGTAAACATGGAACAAAAATCAATTGTAACATTAATTTGATACTTAGGAACTTATATTTCTCAAATAATGTCATTGGGTAAGATGTATATACACAAATAAGCAATGAAGACATGTGACAATTATGGCCATCAGGGCATATAGCAAATGAGCCATCAAAGTGTATATCAAGTGAACAAGTGATCTTACTTAGCAAATAGCAACTGTGGAAGATTTAAGTGAAGTCATTTAAACATTTTAAGTGTGGCATATGTACATACCAAGTGGAGACATGTAACCCTCAAATGAGGAGGTTTGGACTGTATAATAAGTATTTAATGGGTGTTAACAAATAAAAGGGTACATGATCATGGTAATTATTGAGGCACATGGGCAGATTCAAATTAGGAACAAATGAACATTCCAAATAAGGACATATAAATTGTATAACTGAACAAGTAAGGGCTCTATAAGGTAGCATTATAACCTAACACGATTAAAGTAATATCCAATGAAAGAAACATGTGAGCCAATGATGCATACGACCAAATGTACAATTAGAGCAATTTGGCAGTGTATAGACAGATTGTATATCCAATGTATGAACACACTTTACATGTGTAATCTAGGATCTTATTGACTTATATAAGAGAAGCATGTGACAAGGTTTCATACCTTAATGACGAAAGAGATTAGCCTTACATGCCTTATCTTCAGCCTAATGTTACTATACTAATTTAGCCTTTCCTTTAACGCTAATATCTATAATATAAGTACATAATGAAATTAATAATAGTAGCTAATCAGAATATAGGCCTTGCAAAATAGTAGCTAAACACTTAATGGGCATTAAGACCGTACAACCCCTAAATACTTAGTGTATCACCCCCCCCCCCTTTATATACTTCAATACAACTCAATTCAACCATCCTATAAGGTTGCTCGCTGCCTTCCAATAAAAATATCTAAAATATCCCTTAAAGAGCCCCAAATCCTTCAACACAATAGGAAAACCATTGAACTCACAACTTTCAATCACTGTCCCGTGAGTTCTTAACTATAGTACATAAAAAATCCTCTACCCAAACCTAGACATAAAGAGGGAAGGCATAGGGGTAGTAACCTTACCTTTGTTAGTGATATTCTTATACTCTCAACTTCTAATTCTTCAAGAACTTAAACTTTCTGTAACACCCCGTACAATTCCGAACCTATGTTATTACCGTAACATTAATCAAATTTTTTAAACTTGAGATGGTTGAGGTATTACCCATTAAATTGAGTGGGCTGAATTAGTCTTGTGCTAATGGGCTCAATTTAAGGCCCAATGATTAAACAAAAGGCATGGCCCAAATGGGAAAATGAACCATTCTACCTTTGACCAAGTACACCCTCAATTAGTGACCCAAGTTTGGCTAAGGATAACCATTAAGGGACTATAAAAGGAAACAAAAATCTTATTTTATACATTAAGACACACATGCAATTTCTAGATTTTTCCACAACATTCTCTCTTCTCTCAAACCCTAAGCTACTAATCCCTTTGGACAAGATCATCTCTTTGCAAGCTTTGGTAAGTATTTAATCTTATGGTTTAAGATATTATATGCATGATAGGGTGTATAAATCATGTTGGTTATGTTGGCAAAGTGTTGAGCAGTCCACTAGGTGTAAAACAGTCTATGTTTGCTTAATCGGTAAAGGGTTTTGCCTTCTAAACTTTAAAGTGGACTTGTGGTCTTGAAGAAAGTGAACTTGATGGATTAAATTTCAATATTTAAGATGTTTTTATGTCCCTAATTTTCTTTCTCTATGTGTATAACTTGTGGGATTGTTGTTATGAAATTGTGCATGGAGCCGGTGGCGTATTGAAAGGAGAAAGTAGTTTTGGTGACGTTCATGTGCATTTTGAAACCATGGTTGATAATTAGAATCAAAATTTACCTAAAATATTGAAATATAAGCTTACTTATGTCCATGGACCATTTATTACAAAAAACGACCCAACAGAGACCCATTTTGGTCGAACCGGGCATCCGCCTTCGTGAATGGGGCACCTGCGGGCGCAGATGCCAATGTAGTGGCCCTGGACAAGGCCAATGGGAAACTTCAGCCACACCTCACTTACCTACAGGATAAGGTGGCTTCACAGGTCCATCCAAAATTTTATTTCGATTGTTTTTGCTTCTCTATGACCCCCCAAGGCCCCTATACCATTCTTGGATGCAATCATCAACTTATGGTACCATTTGAATGGACCTAAGGGGTAGTACGGAGTCATTTTGAATTGTATCATTTATGGATTGATTCTAATTTGTTATTGTGAAAGGTATTTAAGTGACTTGATCGAGTAAATGTGATGTTGTGTTGAAGGGGAAGTGTAAAGTATAAACTTGGTATGAAATGCTATCGGTTTATGATGTCTTGGTTGATGTGTGACATGTTTTGGTGTTGTTGGTATGGTGATGCAGTAATGGTATTGTAAAAGGGTGAAATGACATTATATAGCAGTCACGTAGCTCATTGTCGTCTTATGCAATTGTAATGTAGTTAGTTGTTAACGTGAGCTCCGTTATGTACTTGTGTTGTAGAGTAACACGTAAGGAAGGAGATGAATTGTTGTATTCACATATTGGATTGTGTATTCATATTGGGAAGATAAGGTATGTAAGGTTATTTTTTTTCGTATTTCTTTGCAGCTACTATTGTTATTATTGTTACCAAACTTGTTTCCATTTCGAAATGTTCCAAAGTATCCTATTTCAGATTTTTCATATATTGTTATTCACATGTCTCCTATTCATTAACCAATGTTTCAAAGATCCAATAATGTTATAACCACCAATGTATCAATCTCACACAAGTAAAGGAAAAAAGTAATGCATATATGGTTACTTTATGGTTCTTTGAGACCGGGTGGTAGCTCAAAGGGGCGAAATCCTAGATAGAGATGATCCCAAGATTATTGGATCAGGGGGAAAGCTCAGTGGGACGAAAGCCTAGCTTGATGCCGAACCTGAAAAGGGGTAACCCGAAGGGGTGAAAACCTAGCTAGGGCCGAACTTGCTTTATTGATTTATGGGTAGTAGCTCAAAGGGGGGAAAGCCTAGCTAGAGACGATTCCAATGTTGTGTTATGTTATGATATGATTTCCCACTGATCAGTTGAGGCCCGGGCATTATATGACGGTAATATATGACGGTATTATTTGATGGTAATGAACGTAAAAGCAAAGAAAGTAATGAATGTAATGTACATAGTTCTACACATACAGAACAGTGGTTTATCCATAATGTTTATTCACTTGTATTTGATTCCAATTGAGATCCTATATTTCACGCAGTTTCTCATAGCCTTACATACTCAGTACATTCTTCGTACTGACGTCCCTTGGGGGACTTACCTTACTTGCTGCAGGCATAGGAGATAGTAGACCTCCACAGTAGGATACAGGTCATCTGCCGACTGTTGGTGAGCTTCAGGTTGATTTGGGGATTTTCGAGTCATATGTACATATTAGCTTTGGTACTGTGTAACTATTGTATAAAGCGGGGACTTGTCTCAACTTTAGGTTTTTGTTATGTATCTGTTAGAGGCTTTGTAGAAGTTGTCAGACGCTTGAAGGAATGTATTTCCATTTTGACTTGATGGCCCCAACGACCAAGTTTCATATCTATTGAATGTTTCTCCATGACTTCCGCCATTGAATTGGTATCTTGTATCTATATATGATAGAGTGTTGTTCATTTAGTGACATGCATATGAGTGTACATGAATGAAGGTTGGTTCTCTTGAGCCTTACCGGCTTCGGGTGCCAGTACGCCTCAATGGGACTTGAGGCGTGACACTTTCCTTCAACTTGAACGAAAGAAGATGCAAAATCTCTTAGAAGTTAAGCAAAAGTGGGACTGCCAAACTTGAACAGGGCTATCCAACCCTTTAAACCTAAAGAACATGATTTTCAGAATATTCCATGAAAAATTAAGTTACACATATAAATTATTCACCTACCTTTAAATTGGAATGAGAGGAAATCCTAAGAACCCTAATAGGAATTTTAGGGATGTTATATGAAGCTTTGAGTGAAGGAGAGAGAGAGAGCTTGAGAGAAATCTATTTTTTTCAAGAAAATAATGAAAAGGATAAGTTGATATTAGACCTTAAAAAGGGATCTGGTAAATTGACTCTTTTTTGCCCACGTTCAGCCACAACTTTGTCAAGTAGGTGATGCACTACAACCCCATTTTATTCTATTTAACTTAAGTAGGTGATGCAGCTACTTGCTCTTTTAAGTTGGTCAAAAAGTCTAAGTAGGTCATGAACCTACTTGTCACCTACTTGCTTAATTTAGTCAAGCAAGCACCTCACTTATTTTATCTTATTTTCCAAATCCTATTCTCTTTACTTAGACTTAACAATCAACTCTAAACTTTAAGCTCAAATACCACCTTACTTCTCAGGTTTAAATACATTCGTCTATACTTACTTAATAGTATACATGTTGAAATGCATGGGGTATTCCAAAAATACACCACAAGACCTAGTATAGTCGGTATAAAAGTTATTAAAATTATCAGGAGCACTACCTTGATATAATAAGTGTAGGACAATATCCAAATATACAAAATAAAGATTAGTCCAACAAAATAGAAGGAGAAGGAACAACATCAAATGTCAGTAGTTTACCCTTAGTCTCTGATTCAAGACAGCTCTGCACGAGGTACACATCAGCAGTGATAACTCGTACTAGGATCTGCATCAGGGTAGAGATGTAAAAGTACAGTATGAGTACCAAAATATGAGGCACTCAGTAGGCATTATAGGCCGGCTGAGCTCAATAGATAAATCCAAGTAAAAAAACATGAAATGAGATAATAAACAATGTAAGTAACATAAAAGGAGATGATATTCAAATTAGGTAACTAGAACGAAGGTACTTACCTACAGAAGCTTGACTAACAGTCTAACATAGCAAGAATCATATTATGGAAGAATGTCAATAGTAGTAAACTAAAACTGTCTACCCAATGTAAGAGAAAAAACAAGATACTAAGAGAAAAAACAAGATACTCTAACACTAGAGCTGGTAATGCTAAAGAAGGGGAGTTCACAAGACATACCTATATCGCGAGTACAACCGGTAACCAACCTACCATAATCTATATAATAATAATAAAATAATAAATTAACCAGGCCCTCATAAGCCTAGAAGTTCTAGATTAACAGACAAAAACCCAACTAGCCACCCCATAAGCATGGCATGTACAAACAACAAACATAACCCAACCATTCCCCATAAGTACGACATGTAGAAAATAATAATCATACTAGTGACGGCAATGCATATGAATAGATGAGTTCAATAGATATCATGTGATATAATATGAGATGTGTGTCACATCCAACCATAGTGTATACGCCTCCTCCAACCTTGTGTTTCATAAAGTCCATAGGGAACAACCCTCCTCCAACACTATGGCTCACAGATAGATGGACCCATAGGAGATTAGGGATATCCGTATACACTGTCTGGTCCCAAATTGGTACTTTCAAGTAATAATAAAAAATAACCATGAATATGATAGGTGCCTACAATCAAACTGGTACTAAAATAATCCATTAATTCATTGTTAAAACCAATGAATTGATAAAATCTTTCCAAATACCATGTCAAAGTGAAAATCAATGGGTACAAATTAGGACAGATCATCAGAAAAAATAATAGAGAAAAGCAGTACTAAGATGTAAATATAGTCAATGCTCAGTCTCTAACTAGAGCGTAGATAGTGCATTTTAGTCTTAAAAATTATCATCCAATAGTAAGGGTGGTATGATTTCCATTTTAAATTCAGTTTATGAGTGGAAAATTAGAATAATACCTTTTTGAAAATTGTAGTGAAAATCAATATTTTCCCATGGAATCTTACTATAATGTATGCACGTGCTCATGTGAATTTATGCATGCCATCACCAATATACAAACAATAAGAACATAATCACCTAAGTATCCATAAATAGAGTTCACCACTCTCTTAGAGCAAGAAACACTAACCTAATATCCTACTAATTTGTATCCAAGGCCTCAGAACCACCAACATATATAACAGTATGTATATATACCAATAGGGAAAAGAGAATAAATGGGGTAATCCATGATATTAAATAGTAGCCAACTGGGGAGTACTAGTCCCATGACGAAGTACTATCCCTAACCCACTCCAAGGATCACTAGCCTAATCCCAACATCATTAAACATACGGATAAACCCATCCTAATCCTAACACTATAGCAACCACACAGAACTAAGACCCAAGCTAATGGTCCACTCTAAGATTCCCCAAAAAATGTCATAAATGGCAAAAATGCTAAGATGATCTTAAGTATATCCCAAAACCCCTACCTGCAAGCATTTTATATTATACACAACCTAATAAAGCAAAGTCTATTAGAAGGTAGATTGTATCCTACCTAAAAGGCGAACAACAGCCTCAGACAGACCACGAGTTGCCTGCCTCCTCCGCAAAACCCCAAAACCCGACATGCTATCACAAATATAGTTTACATGCCATAGCAAGTAAAACAAGAACCATATTTTAATTCTAAATTTTACACCAAAAATTAGGTCAAAAATAGGTTTGTAGCACTCATTTATGGAATTCAAAAATTGAACCCTCTATTAGGTCCCTCACGAGATTAGGACCATATGTTCAAAAATTGAGCATGAACAGAGCCCTAATGAAAGCATAAAATTGTAATGACCCTCTAGGTTATTTTTGCATGTTTTTGGTGTTTCATGTTTTCCCATAGAAGTTACAGGTCATTTATGACTTATCGAGACCATTGGCTCAGTTCTCAGACAATTTATTTGGGTTTTAAGCCTATGTCCCTATTTTTTAGCTTTTGAAGTTGAGAAATTGGTCTTGTATTAAAACTTCTATTCAATAGCCTTGGATGAGATTCGAACAATTTTGTTAGCTTTAGAATGTTTATTTTGGACTAGCAGGACCCTTGGTCTGGGTTTCGAGGATTTGGGGCTCGTTTCAGGCTATTGGGTAGATATTAATAAAAATATAACAGTGGGTGTAGAGTCCTAAATGCTGAATTTGGTAGGGTAGCATAGTTTGTTTGTGTACACGCTGTTCTGAATAAATTTGGAGCCCTAGGTCAGAGTCCATTAGAACTTGGCATTTTTCCTGAATGAACCCTCAGCCCTTGGTCGGAGTCCATTAGAACTTGGCATTTTTTTGATGCAACAACACCTGGTGAGGGCAAAGGTTGCTATTTGCATTCGCGGGGAGTTGTCCACGTTCATGAAGGGTCATGTTTTTATACCTTCATTTTTGCGATCCTCCTCTCGCATTCAAGAAGAAGGGCCGGTCTGACCTAGACCATTTTCTTCTTCACATTCGTGAAGGACCCCTTGAGTTTGCAAAGGGTCAGGCTTGGGGGGTCCTGCATTCGCGATGAAGGACCCCTGGCCCTATATATTATTTTCTTCCTCAATTAGCCTTTATTTTGTAACTCTTTTACTGCCATTATTAAACTTTAGAGCACAAGAACTTGTAGGTATGAATTGCGGTTGGGATTGATTCAGGGATGTGTTGGTGATCATTTTCTTGTAAGTTTCTGCTGTAATTCTCCATTTAATTCTCGATATTACTCTTGGTTTTCATTAGCTTTTGGGGCTGTTTTGAGCCCCAATTGAGACTCCGTTTGGGCTCAATTTTTGAGCACGTACTCCTTGTCCTTCAAGGGACCTCTTGATAGATTCAATTTTGAACTTGATTATATATTTGTTATGACCTTAGGTTGACACTAGAATCCTTAGTGTAGGGATTGGATAAGTACTTTTCCATTTTGATGATTTTCCTTAGTTAAAAATTCTCGATAGTAGGATACCTCCCGTTGGTTCCTCTCTCGAGTTTCTATATGCTCTTATTGTTCTATATATTGTTGGGAACGAGGCCTTGGTTACAAGACCAGTTGGACACCAGGTTAGTTATCTATACCTTAGTTGTGTCTTAGTTTATAGATGCTTTGACGCTTACGCTTGCCTTGTTTCGATACTGGTTATGGCATGCATACATTATCCGCATTCTCACGCTTATTTTAATTAGAATATCATGACCTGATAGCTCATGTTATGATGGCACCAATTATAGCCTAACAGTGGGTAAGACAACCCATAGCCTAGAACAATGAGTAACAGGCTAAATAGAAAAATGGAAGCGTAAACTAAATAAAAAGGAGAAAGAAAACTAAAAGAAAGTAAATATAGAAAACCAAAAGAAAGTAAATAGACCCCAAAACCTGTTCAGGCCAATACAAGAGCTAATAACTGAATAAGACTATAAGGTAAATATGACATATAGATACAAAATTATCTATGAAATAAAAAATAAAGACCAACTCATCAACAGAGGGAAAGCAGGAACCACTCTGGATGCCAGGAGCTCACCCCAAGTTTTTGATCCCTAGCAGCTATTCACGATGCACACATTAGTGATGAGAACTTGTACTATGATTTGTAGGGTGCAAAAGTGTAGTATGAGTACTACAACTGAGGTAATCAGTAGGCATCAGCCAACTGAGATCCAAAGATAATGCAAGTATACATAACACGTAAGGAAGGAATATACATAACTGGCAACTAACTAAGAAATGAAACACAATAGGGATAATAGAGAGGTAAAGGTAAACTAATATACTCTATTAGTAACTAGAAACAATGGTGCGATACACTAAGTAGCTAAACAATATACTATAGGAGTTTGAAGGAAGAGATATATAATAGTAGTGCAAAAAAAGAGATATATACTAGTAGTACGAAGCAAAAAGGGTATGTATAATAGTAGTACAAAGGAAAAAAGTCATATACCATAGGAATAACTAAACTTAAAGGTGCCAACCTGAGGAAGCTAGCCTAATAACCTAAATATCACAAGGATTAAAATATCAAGAAGGGAGCTAGCTTTAGTATAATTAGGACGTCTAACCGTAATATGAATAACCACAACACAGTCTAATAATAATAAAGCTCAGCATAATAAAGATGAAAAAAGATCAAACATGTACCTACAACTTCGGGTACCAATCCATAACCCGTCTGCCACAAACTACACAATAATGACCAAACAATAACATAACTGACTTGCTTGAAGTAATAATAACCTAATTGGGACCCCATAAGCCCCAAAGGTATAAACAATCATTTAGTAAATAACAAACATCACCTAAACCTATCCAGTACACCATAAGACTAATTGATACAAGTGCCAAATAATTATACGAGTGATAGATAATGCATAGGAATGAATGAATACAATGTGAATACAATACTACCATACCAACCGAGTGCCATATCGTACCGAGTATCTACACCTTCTTTGGCTCACTAGCTTGTAAGGTAGGACATATGGTGTATCCCTTCTTCCAGCATGTGGTTCCTACCTTGAGGGACCCATAGGGGACTTGGGATATCCGTGTATACTGCATAGTCCCAAACTAGGACTTAAAATAATTAACCACCACCAATCTTCTCCATCTAGTACCAAGGATATGTAAGAGTATAAAATAATGCTCGACACTAATCCCAGACTAAATAAGTAGAAATCTATAAATAAATCCAGTGCTCGAGATCATATCCGGGACTAAAATGATAGAATAGTGTAAAAAGGGTCAGAATCTCCTCAGTCTGAGTTTCCAAAATAGCATGTTTAGGTTAACAGGTCATAAATCAATAATATGGGTGGTAAAACTTCAATTTAATATCACCTTTAAAAGTGAAAAAGTGGGAATAAACTTCTTTTTTGGATAACAGTAGTGAAACCATGGTTTTAGTTGGAATCGTACCTCTAAAATAAGCATGAGAATGAGGATAATGTATGCATGCCATCACCAGTATCTAAAAAAGGCAATCGTAAGTGTCTAAGCGTCTATAAAATAAGCCACAACTCTTTTATGGCATAGAGAACTAACCTGGTATCGAATTAGTATTTTAACCATGTCCTTGGGCCCAACAATATATAGAACAATAAGAGTATATATAAATATAAATTTAATAGTGTAACCAACGGCAGACATCATACTACCACGAGAGTTTAACTTAGGAAAACCTACAAAATGGAAAAGTGTTGGGTTCTAGCCTTGTTCTTATTATGTCTGTTAATCTTAGGTTTTGATGATTGACAAACCTCATCACTGGAATATAGTTCATTCATGTTTCATTGTTATTCATGTTCTGCTAATTGCCTAACTTGGGGGAAGGACCAGTTACGTGATCTAGTGTCACAGTATGCAGTTTTACAACTGCACACATTTTCTTATGAGGCAGTTGTCTAGTACTTTTCTAGACAATGTCAGCACATTAGTGGGATGAATTTTTAGTGATCCTTCTAGCATCCACCAATGAGGAATCTTCTGTACCAATGCTCATCATACTTGTACTACATCCTTAAGGAAAGAAGCTCACACTTTTGCACAAATCTGAAAAGAATTTTCCCAAGCAAAGGCCTCTCCAAATATAAGCAAGACACAACAATTTATAAACTCCATGCTTATAATGATATATGTTATTTGTTTCTAGGTTGACTGAAATTTTGCAATGAGTTTACAATTGTAAGCTCACATTATTTTTTAGAGATTCTAGTGATTATTTTGTTTAGCTTTGTTTGTTCAAATCTGAGTTATTCGTGTAGTTGGAGGTAGATATGGAGTCTCACAGTAGAGTTATTGCGAGAGTATGTTTGCGATAGTGTTATTACAAAGAACTAGGAATTAGAAGGTAAATTCCTAGGTTGTAATTGAAAGTTGCTCAGAGTTTAGTGAAGATTGTTAGTGAAATCCTACTAGGGTAGGTTGTGATTTTTTCTACCTTGATCTAGGAGGTTTCTATGTAATCATCTTAATTTGTTTACCTTACCGCATTATACTTTCCTTCCAAATAATTATATGTTCTTAGGGTTGCTAGAACCTGGTACTTTATCAGTTCCCCTGCATTTTGATGGAATATAACGACTCTTCAATTGGTATCAGAGCAATTCCTCCAAAAGGCTAACATCTAGGAGAATCGTATCTCAATGACTAGTCCATAATATCTTATGGAGGGACAATCAATTACCAAACCACTAATGTTTAATGGTCAACACTATCTGGTGTTGAAGATAAGAATGCAAGAGTTCATAATTTCTATGGATTGTGAATTATGGTAAATTATACATTATAGTCCTAGTGTTCTAATGAAGAAAGCAAGAGCAGAAGGCATTACCATAGCTATTTCCAAATTTTTTAAGAAATATAATAATATCAATAAAGGGATAGTTTTAAAAAATCTCAAAGCTAAAAGAATTCTCATAAATGGCATCTGTCCTAAGGAATGCAGTAGGGTCTCATCCTGTGAAATTGCAAATGAGATCTGGGAAATACTAAAATCTATCCATGAAGCAAAGAATCTAGCAGAGAAGAAAGATTTAGCTCACAATATAGTGGATAGTGACTCAAGTGAAGAGGATGGGGCTATGACCTACATAGTTAAAAGATTATAGAAGATGATGAGAAAAAGTGTTAGACCTTCCATAGATGAGAATTCAATCTAGTGTATCAGAAGTTATTATGCAGATCAAGGTAAAAGCGGAGCTGAAAACCATAATCAAGAGTAGTATGTTCAGGGACCTGATGATGATTACCAGGTCCCCTATAAGAACAAGTCAAAGATAAATAGCATGGTAATAAAGTTTAGTAGTAGTTGTATGAGGAGGGGGGGGGGACTCCTAAAGTGACTCGGATGAAGAACAAGGTGAAATGAGTATCTTTATCAAAAAAGATAGTGAAGAAGAGCTAGGACTTGTTGCAGAATCAGATAATAAAAATGTTGAAGAGGTAACTCTTATGAATATAAAAAAGGATCTTAAAATTTACTCACTGAGAAAACTGAGATGTATAACTAATGAGCTGATAGATGTCCTCAATGATCTTACGAAAGACAAGTGTGATACTATGTTATCTAAATGTGGTCTTCAACTTAAGAAGCAAAAAGACGTAGCTGAACTTGATATCAATGGAAAGGATGAAGGAAGCTATCTTCACTATGAAATTTAGGAGTCATTAAAAAGGGCCTAAATAAATCTCTTAGTTTCTCTTGAGAGGAACATAGAGTTAGAAAGATACATGTTCCAGATAATGCTGATCTTAAATAGTTTCTTAAATGGACTGGATCCTCACAATATCTGAATAGCTCAACTAATGAGAGACTCACCGGTGAAGAAAGTCATGATTGACTGAAAAAGGAAGAGAAGAAGAAGAAGAATTTTCATTATGACTCTAAAAGAAAAATTGCCTCAGATTCAACAAATTGGGTCCATGTACATCGTGGAAAGAATGACCTTTGGAAGGATGCAGGTACAACAAAAAGTCATTGTATAAGAAAACATCAGGAAAGAAAGGATTCAAAGGTAAAAATTGAGGGTCCTGGTCTTATCTCTAAAAGGGTTAGGTTACCCGCATGGATAAAGAAAAATCTGATTCTGCCTCTGTCCCCTCTTTGGTAACCCAAATTAAGATGGGTTCTCAAATCCAACACATGAAATACCAAGGAGAGAGGAGTGAGTGAAGACAGCCAAAATATGTTCTTAGGTTATGGCTGCACAAGGCATATAATTGAACAAAAAAATTTCTCTCACTCAAGGCATTTCAAGGAAAAAGTGTCTCTCTTTGAAATGGAAAGACTGATAAAATATTAGCTCAAGGAATTAACAAAATGAGTACTAGGTTAATGGTTAGAATCTAGTTGGTAAATGTGTCAAGAATATGTGACAATGAAAATTAGTGTTGAAGTAAAATAAATAGGTTGCATAATGGAACCTGGTCTCATCTTCAAAAGGGTGTGGAGAAACGATACGAAAGGGATTAGTTGCCTAAAAGAGTGTAGCACAAAAGATAAAAGTTGCCAACTTGAGAAACTAAGTAGGGATCAATTCCAATAGAAGTGTACTAATCCTGATCATGTTCAACTAATTCTCACTATTTTTTGAATGTCTCCAATTTTGTCTAGAAAAGTTGTTTCAGGTATCCAGGTAAGAATTTACTTAATCAAGTCTCACTCAGTCTTATGCACTACAGGTATACACTAACGATAGAGATGAATTGGCACCTAAGGGATAGAAGGATAGTAGAAGTGTAGTACATAAACTAAGACTTCATGGACGGACCTGGTTTCCATAAGGTTAGTCCAACTTTCTTTACTTTAGGAATTTTGGAAATTTTTAAAAAATACTGCCATGTCAGCCGTATCTATTCCCTCCTATTAGTAAAGTTGGAATGTCAGAAAGAATATTATTTGTCATCTCCTATCTCCATACGATGTGCCTCTTCTCTCTCCCCTTTTCATTAAATTGAAACCATTCATTTTATTTGGTTTTCTCCAAATTACTCAAATATATTTTAAATTACTTTTCCTCATTTCTCAAACTTTCAACTCTCCTCCTAAACGGCTCTCTTATTCTTCTATATTTCAAACCTGCATCAAAATGCCTAACTCCAGTTCTCCCACAAGTCCTACAAAGTCCTCCTCAGACCTCTAGACTCCCGAAACCACTATACAAATCAAAACAACCCAATTAACTTATGAGATGAGAAACCCTCATATGTTCTCTTAGGTTCCAGTCTCTTTTTGTTCCCCAAATCATTCCTATCAACGTAACTCTAAAAATGCCTACAGCAAGATTGCTGAGCCTGTAGATCTAGAAAGTGTAGATAGGAAAAATAGTAAAGCCTCATCTAAGAAATCCTTTGAAAATGAGCAAGTGTACTCGCGTACATATGCTGGGAAAGAAATTCCTCCCATGTTAGAGGACCAAAATCAGGAACCTAGTGCTATAATAATTCCAGGTCAGAGTTCTGTGACAAAATGTTAGTGTGGAAGATGCCTTGATGTTTGAGGAAATAATTGAAACACTATGTGTAGGTGAACTAACTATGGAAAAGGGAACTTCCTCAAACATACTTTATGGAAATGCTTAACTTGTTGCTATGATGAAAGAAAATGAAACTATAGGTGATGGGTCTGAATTTGTAGGTGAATCTCACAATGTTTCCCAAATGCTTGAAACCTTTGATGGTTCACCTAAGCATGATATCATATATTGCTCAGATACTCAGGGATGAATCTAAGGTGGATAGTGATTAAAAACCTCTAAGTGTCAGATATGGCATATCATACATTGTTCCTTCTCTAAACTATTGGATATGGCATTCTTTTAATTTTTTAAGTTCCTTATGTAATGATTGCTGGATTATCCTAAATATGATTGATGTTTTGTCTACATACTTGCCTACTTTTTGATCATATTATACTGTTGTCCCTATTGCCATAAGTTAACTTGCTTTCAATTATGCTTGGATCCCTGCTTACCTTTTTTGATGAGGCCAAAAGGGGGAAAATTTAATATAGTGATGATAGGGGTGATAAAAGGAACAAATACGAGGGAAACTAGTGCTAAAAAGGCCTAAGAAATTGGTGATACGGGGAACTGATGAGTAGAGGCTTGTTGGATTAATTAGGTGATATAGGTAATAGAGGGAACTGATGAGTTAAGAATGAATTACCATTGTTGGTGATAGGGGCAGCTGATGTGTGATAAATCAAAGAAGTTTAGGTTTGTACTCTAATAAGTCTAGGTTTGTCATCATCAAAAAAGGAGAAAATGTTGGGTTACAACTTTGTTCTTATTATGCCTATTATGCTTATGTGTTGATGATTGACAAACCTCATCACTGGAACCTAGTCCATGCTTGTCTGATTGTTATTCATGTTATATTGATTGCCTAACCTGGTGGAAGGACCAGTTACATGAACTGGTGTCCCAATATGGGGTTTTGCAGTTGAACAGATTTGTCTTATGTGCTAGATGTCTAGTACTTTTCTAGACAATGTTAGCACATTAGTAGGATGACTTTTTAGTGGTCCTTCTAGCATCCACCAATAAGAAAACTTCTCTCCCAATGCTCATCATATATAAACAACATCCTTGAGGTGAGAAGCTTAAGCTTTTGCACAAATCCAAAAAATATTTTCTCAAGAAAAGGTCTCTCCTAATATAAGCAACCCTCAATAATTTAGAAACTCTGTCCTTACAATGATATATGTTCTTTGTTTCAAGGTTGACTGATATTTTGTATTGAGTTTACAATTGTAAACTCACGTCTCTTTCTCGAGATTCCAGTGAGCATTTTGCTTTGCTTTGTTTGTTGAAATCTGAGTTGTTCATGTAGCTAGAGGTAGCTATGGAGTCTCATAGTAAAGTTATTGTACGAGTGTGTTTGCAACAATGTCATTGCAAAGAGATAGGAATTAGAAGGTTAATTCCTAGGTTGTAATCGAAAGTTACCCTGAGTTTAGTAAAGGTTGTTGGGTAAATACTACTGGGGTAGGTCTTGGTGTTTTGTTCATTGAGCAAGGATATTTCCACGTAAATATTATGTGTCGTTTACCATACTGCATTATACTTTCTTTTCAAATCATTATATGTTCTTAGGATTGCTAGAACCTGGTACTTTATCAAGTCCCCTACATTATGATGAAATATAGAGACTCTTCAAAAAGTACTACTTCAATCCATACACTAAGTATTCTAGTTTCATCCTAAGGTCATAAGAGGTATATAATCAAGTTCAACATAACCCTATAACTATAGCGGCTATTCTAGGCTAAGGCTCAAATTACAATTTTATTATAAAATCCCCTAAATAGGTTAAATAAAAATACCAAGATACAGATATCGTTAAACCTATCTAATAACCACCACCTAGCATGCAATCTATATAATACACAATCTCATAGAGAAGAGTAGACTATAGCCTACCTCATAGACAAATAACAGTCTTGAACCATCTGCAAACTACTCGTCTCTACTCCTCGAAATCTGAATGACCTTGCGTGATCAATTTCATAATCTATATTTTAACATAAGTAAAATAAGACCCATATTGAAATATGAGACACTAGGCAGAATATTGGGTCAGAAATAGGTTAGTGGGGCCCATTAATAGAATTTCAAAATTAAATCGATCACGAGGTCCCTCGAATGACAAGGAGCATGTGCTCATAAATTGAGAACAAATGGAGTCTCAATTAGATCTCAAAACAACCCTAAAAGCTAAGGTAAAATAAGAGTAAAATCAAGAATTAAATAAAGAACTAGAGAAGAAACTTCTGGGATAATGATCAACAACTTGTCCCCGACTCAATCGCACCTCCAATTTATAATTTCCCACAATTTCTTGAGTTCTCAAGTTCAATAATGGAGGAAAAAGATTTAGCAAATGAAGGAAAATCGGGGAAGACAACAATATATAGGGCCAGGGGTCCTTTATTGTGAACCCGGGACCTCAACAATGAACGTGGGACCCCATCAGCTAAACCCTTCACGAACGCAAGGAGTTTTTTGCAAATACAAAAAAAAAAAGCTGGATCGGGTCAGAACGACCCTCCTTCATGAATCCGAGATGTGGCTAGTGATGTGCCATGGTTTCATGGCACTTTCGATGCTTAAAACAAAGAAAATATGCAATAACATGGGTATGTTTGGTTGGTATGATGTGTTTTCTATTTTATATTGCAGGAGAATAGGTTTTTGGAAGCAAAATGGACAAAAAGGAAGAATCATGCACGAGAATGAAGTATTTGAAGATGAAAGAGCCAATTCCATATGAAAGGAGTGACTCACGACAGGACCCACATCACGTAAGTCGACCTATGTGACGTAGGTCGGTGTCGTGATTCAAGTCCTGAGAGTTGAGAAGTGTCTTGATTTCCAAGGTAGGACCCATGTGGCACAACTTGGTTCTTCGACACAAAGTCACGGTACCATGGAAAAGTACCGACTCTATTTTCCTGTTTTGTTTAGGATAAGATTCACCTTGTATCTATAAATACCCCGATATTTTTCAATGATTAGGGGTTGATCATTACATTGTTTTGAGATATATTTTCATTATTTTTAGTTCATAAATACATTATTTGTTTTGTAATCTTGGAACACAAATTCTAGGGTTTTATTGATATTGAGATTTCAGAGTTTTCTTCTTATTGTGAGTTGACAATTATGTTTTCATCATTGAATTCTTCTTGTGTTCTTACAATCAGGATTAGCTAAACCCATCAACTAGGGTTGTGTGAACCATGAGGAATTAGTGAAATGGGTTAAGTGCAAAGCAATTCTAAATCAATGTGACTGCATGTATTGTTGTTGTCTTCGTTATAACAGTTTTTCTAATGGTTGCAAACGTTAGAAACTCGCCTATATTCTAAACTTGCTTGAGAGATAGGTAGAGTTTGGGATAAGGGAATAACAACGGAGATATGAAGCTATCAACCTTAATCTGATAACTTGAGCCTTAAAAGGGATAGTTATCTGAGATCCAAGACAAGGGTTAGTAGTGCGACACTCGGAGACCGAGAGGAGAAGAGTGAAATTCATCTAACCAAGTTCGAGAGACGTTTAGATGAACATATCTTGTTAGATCTTGCATACAATGCAGCGGTACAGTTTTTCCAGCACAAGTAACTTGTGGAGTTAAGGAATCATTAGGGATCACAGTCCTAGTGTATTTCTCATATTGATAACAAATCCATTAATCAACAATCAATACTATTTGCTTTCGTCCTATTCCCTGTGGGATCGACCTAACCTAGTTGGGTTCTTTATTTGATACATCGATCACATTATACTTTTCTAGAGGTATATTTTAGACGACATTAAATTTTGGCGTCGTTTCCGTGGAATATGGTTATGGAGTTGATTAGTTTGTTTCTTGGAGTTGATTAGTTTTATTTTTCTACACTTTTAAGGGTACACACCGGTGTATGCCTAACATTAGGAGGCAAGGCAATCCCTTGATTCCACTCGATAGTGAGATAAAAAGAACACTGAGAGCAAATCGAAGAATGGTGAACACCGACAGAGTTCAGGATCCCACAGCTGTAGGAGATATTCATAACCAGCCAATTTGGCCAGTTGGTCATGAAACTACGGAACAAATCACTGCTCGATTAACGACTGAGGAAAATTCGAGGCAAGAAGCACTTAGACAAGCGGATAGAGATCATCAAGGAATGCAAGAAGCAGCACAATGTCTTACTGTACTTGAAGAGAGAAAAAGAATATGAGGGTGCAACAACTACCTCAATGGCCATATGTTACAGTTTATGATAATCCCAAAGAAAAAGATGTGGCTTATTTCAAGCTGATTGAAACTTGTGCCATTATTCCACAAGAGTTACCTCAGGCCACTAAGTTTGACAATATAAGTGCCATGATCCACCAGCTAAACTTTAAAGTTGTCCTTGTCGGTCTTCCTACAGATGATCCAAACATGAGCGTGATGAATTTTGTAGGGGTCTACACTTCATACAGTTTGCCTGGAGTTGACCAAAAGGCTATTCGATTGAGATTGTTTCCATTCTCTCTAATAGGAGAAGAAACTTTGTGGTTGGCTGAGTTAACATGAGGCTCCATTACTACTTGGCAATAGTTGAGAAATCAAATTCTGAAGAGATTTTTCCCAACTTCCAAGATGCTACAGTCAAAGGATGATATTTATAAGTTAAGACAACTACATTCTGAAGCACTTTACGTGATATGGCTAAGGTTTAAGAAGAATCTGCAGAATGTTCCAAATCATAGGATGAGTGGTAGTAGTTTACTTGAAATATTCTACAAGGCTTTGAAAGCCAATACAAAGAATGTAGCAGATACTATAACTGGAGGTGTATTTATGAGTCTGAGGTGGGAATAAGCTTTAAAGATTTTAGATCGTATCACTAAGACCAACCGAGGATGGCATACTCGAGAGGTTGATACACCTGTGGGGACGCATGCTATTAGAGCCTCGGTAGGACAACGGGCTTTGGATGAATCTGTAGCTCAAGAGGTCGCACAGTTGAGGACAAAAATTAGCTTGCTAGCCAAACAAATTGCTGGTATAGGTACTGAGAAGGTGCATACCATAGGTGCATAAGGAAAAACACCTAGGCATGAAGATTATGAATCTGATGAGGAGGATAAGTACTTGGATCGAGAGGTGGTGGATTTTTTAGCCAAGGGCCAAGGGTATAACCAAGACTCTTGGAACTCGAGGCAAGGGAATCAAGGTCGAAACTATTATGGAGACAAGTAAAACAAGTCAGGATATAGAGACAGAGACCGGGATTGTGAATGTGATTATCGGTGAAAGGATGATTACAAAGAGAAGAGTGGCCTTTATGTACCACCAGGGAACCGTAATGATGAGTCTGGAAATTCGAGGATTGAACCCCTTCTTAATAAATTGGTTACGAGGTCAGAGAGCCAAGAAAACTATCTGAAAGAGATTAGCGCATCCATTTTGGGAATAAGTCAAAGGGTTGAGTCTCACTCGACAGCCATCAAATAGCTAGAGCAATTATTCGGGCAGATATCTATAGCATTGAATCAGCATCAACAAGGTACACTTTCGAGCAACACCATCCAGAACCCAAAATATGATGTTCATTGTATGGCTATCATAACGAGAAGTTGCAAGAGTCTCATTGAGACACCCAAACATGTTGAGGGTGTTCATGCTACACTGGAAGAGCAAACGAATGCCACAAAAAAAGTAAATGAAGCTCTAAAGAAGTGTGTTCCATTTCCAAAACTTCCTCCACCATTCCCTTAACTTCTAAAGAGAAAGGTGGATGAAAATAAAATTGTTAGTGGGGAGATTATGAAAGAAGTTGAAAAGCCTCAGACTGATGAAAATAAGGTAAATGCTGAAAATGAGAAAGAATAGGAAGCTCCACAAATGCTAAACTCCATTCCTAAGCCTCCACCTCTATTCCCTCAGCACTTAAAGAAGAATAAGGAGGATGGAAAATTTCATAAGTTCATGTCCACATTGAAGAAACTTTCTATAAACATTCCATTAGTGGAGGCGCTGAACAAATGCTGGGATATGCAAAGTTTATGAGATAGTTGGTCACAAAAAAAAGAACTGTCAGTTATGAGTCTATAGGTGATTGACACCATTATAGTGAAATTGGATCCCGTTATCTTGTGCAAAAGAAAGATTATCCCGGTGCCTTCACAATCCCTTGTACAATTGTATCAGTTAACTTCGCCAGAGCTTTGTGTGACCTAGGTGCAATCAATAACTTGATGCCGCTGGAAGTATTCAAGAAATTAGGCTTGGGATCCCCCAAGCCAACAAAGATGCGGTTATTGATGACAGATCGTACGATCAAGGAGCCTATAGGCATATTATTTGATGTTTTGGTCAAAGTTGAAAACTTCATCTTTCCTACTGACTTTGTTGTCTTAGACTGTGAGGTCATTTTTGAGATGCCCATAATTTTGGGGAGACCATTTTTAGCCATCGACAGAGCATTGGTAGATATAGAGCGGGGTGAGCTGAAATTTAGGTTGAATAATAAGGAAGTCACATTCAATATTTATAGAACTATGATGCAGCCAAAGGACAAGAGGGTGGTTTTGGAAATAAATATTTTAGATAACCCTGGAGGCCAACCCAAGGGATATCTTGATGAAGTCATAGTAATCAATACACCCGTGTTGTGCCGCAACTTTAAATCAGGCGTTTCTTGGGAGGCAACGAAAGGTGTCTTGCTATTCCTACATTTGCTTTGATTTTAGTTATTTTGATCGAAATTAGACCCACTCACCAAGGGTGCCACAGGTATGTTCCTAACTCCCTTGTTTTACTTCGGTCTAATGCACTAGGGATAATGCATGCTTATTGGGTGGGGGCGGAGGTACTAGTGAGTCTATATGTCCTCTTGGGTTTTTTTGTTGTCGTGTTTCTTTTCCCTTAAGTGCTATCATAGTAGAACCGGCATGTTTAGATTGTCATTTATATTATTTATCTGTTTTCATGTTTAATTAGGAGAAAAATAGGGGAACCTTACGGCAGTCTAATTTTGAACATGTTTTGAATGATAATTATGCTTTTTAATTGTTTAAAGGAAACCCCTCGTGAATATTTTGTTTTGAATTATGTGTGTAGTATGTTAGTTTGTGACAACTATTGTATCTTGTTATGGCATTAGTATTATACGTAGAACGATGGTAGCTAGCAATGCATGAACTGGATAACTAGTAGTTGATAGTGTAACCCTGTGCTATGTGTGTGTGACGTCATTACCTAGTTCACTTTGTGTGTGTGATACAGAACTTGCTCGGTTATTCTTGCCTAGGTTATAGAATAGTGGGTAGGAAAGGATCATAGGCCGTTCTTGAATGAGTCCACTTTTCGCCTAAATGTCCGACCAAACGAATTAAGTATCCCTTGATCCTGAGTTTGAGCCTTAATTGACTTGTTTCTTTCATTATCCTATTTACCTTCCCATTTTAACTTACAATGAATCTGTCTTGGCCTTGGTCCCTTCTTGGACATTTTGTACCTTAACTCGGGAAAATTGCCTAAGTTAAGGGTTGCTATTATAGGGATGCGTAGTTTAACTTGGGTATGAATAAGGGGTTGGTAAAAGAAAAATAGAACAGATTTAGGTGTGAAAGAAAATGAGTGAAATAAATAGAAATTGCAAAAAAAGAGAAAAGGAGAAAAAAAAAAAGAGAAAAAAATTGTGTTTTGAAAGTATGAAGAAAATCACACCCAAAATCTGAAAATAAATGAAAGAGAATAAGGGAAAATAAAAGGAGAATGGTTGGAAAGTGGAGCCAAAAATAGTATAGTGTCAAGGAGGATTGAGTCACTATATCCATATGTACCACACCCATCCCCAAGCCTACATTACAAGCCGATGGAAGTCCTATAGTGATCCTAGTCCAACTGTCCAAAAAACTAAGGCATAGAAAATAAGGGCAAGCCTATGGTATTTCATGCACATTGTTGAACTTCTTTGTGAGAGAGAGTGTTTTGACCCAGTACCTACTTTGATATTCATTGGTATACTGTGAGTGTATGGGACTTCTTTGTTGTAAGAGTACAAGGGTTGCATTGTTAGCCGCTAGTTGTTCAGATAATGTCATTTGCATATATGCTTAGTTGTTTGTTCATAATCTGATGTCATCACTCAATCCATTCTGTGTCATGATAATATGCGGCATGTATTTACACCGTGGTTTTGATTTGAAAATAGGAGGGTAGGAAAGGTTTTGGTGCCAAAAACATTGAGTCGACTACTATAGATCTCTTAGGTTTCTCATAGTTAAGCATCGATTGTGTTTATTTTATTTTGTCTGCCTGAGGACATGCAAATGTTCTGAGTTGAGGGTGTTGATGTGCCATGGTTTCATGGCACTTTTGATGCTTAAAACAAATAAAATATGCAATAACATGGGTATGTTTGGTTGGTATGATGTGTTTTCTGTTTTATATTGCAGGAGAATAGGTTTTTGAAGGCAAAATGGACAAAAAGGAAGAGAATCATGCACGAGAACAAAGTATTTGAAGACGAAAGAGCCAATTCCATACTAGAGGAGTGACTCACGGCAGAACCCACGTCACGTGATTCGACCTACCCGAAGTAGGTCGGTGTCGTAAATCAACTCCTGAAACTTGAGAAGTGGCCTGATTTCAACGGTAGGACCCACGTGGCGTGACTTGGTTCCATGACACCAAGTCACTATTCCATGGAAAAGTGCCGATTCTGTTTTCGTATTTTGTTCAGGATATGATTCAACTTGTATCTATAGATACCTCATTATTGTCCTATGTTTAGGGGTTGGCCATTACATTGGTTTGAGATATATTTTCATTACTTTGAGTTCATAAATACATTATTGGTTTTGTAATCTTGGAACACCATTGATATTGAGATTTCAGAGTTTTCTTCTTATTGTGAGTTTACAATTATGTTTTCATCATTGAATTCTTCTTGTATTCTTGCAATCATGAGTAGCTAAACCCATCAACTAGGGTTATGTGAACCATGAGGAATTAACGAAATGGGTTAAGTGCAAAGCAATTCTAAACCGGTGTGACTGCATGTATTGTTTTCACTTTCATTATAATTTATCTTCTAATGGTTGCAAACTTTTGAAACTCGCCTGTATTCTAATCTTTCTCGAGAGAGCGGTAGATATTAGGAAAAGGGAATAACAACAGAGATTTGAAGATATCAACCTTCATCTAATAACTTGAGCCATAATAGGGATTGTTATCTGAGATCCAGGACAAGAGTTAGTAGTGCGACACTCGGAGACCGAGAGGAGAAGAGTAAAATTAGTCTAACCAAGGTCGAGAGACGTTTAGATAAACATATCTTGTTAGATTTTTCATACAGCGCAGCGGGACAGTTTTGCTAGCACAAGTAACCAATGGAGTTAAGGAATCATTGGGGATCACAGTCCTAGTGTAATTCTCATATTGATAACAAATCTAATAATCAACAATCGTTACTATTACTACTTGCTTACAATAATCCCCCTATTTTACTTACTTGCCAATTACTCAGACTAGCATTCGACAGACTTTTATCCTATTCCTTGTAGGATTGACCCCAACCTAGTTGGGTTCTATATTTGATACATCGACCGCGTTATACTTATCTGGAGGTATATTTTAGGTGACATCATCTAGCGAACGCGGCCAACACCCCTCTGATGCAAAGAGCAACCTTGGTTTGCACCAGCAAAATACCAAGTTCCAACGGACTCCAATCAGGGGTTCAGGATTCCAACGGAACCCCTTAAATTCTAATTAACTATGCTACCCTACAAAATTCAGCATTTCAGACTCAACAGAACCATTGAAATTTCCATCCGAAGTTTTTTCAATAAATAGTGGGCCCCACACCCACTATTCTTTTTTAACTATTATCCATCCAATAGCACAAAACGAGTCTGAAAGCATTGAGACCAAGACCAAGGGTCTCTCTAGCCCAAAATTTACATTCTGAAGCTAACATAATTTTCGAAATTCTCATCGTAGATCGTTTACTAGAAGTTTTATCCCAAGACCAATTTTTCAACTTTAAAAGCTCCAAAATAGGGACATGGGCTTAAAACCTAAACGAACTACTCGAGAACCGAGTCGATAGTCCCAGCAAGTCATAAATGACTTTTAGCAGCTATGGGAAAATATGAAACACCAAATATGTGAAAATGGAGAAAATGACCTGGAGGGTCATTAGAATATCTACTACTAAAGGACTTTTGTCCTTGAAAGTCAAGGACTAGCTAGATTCTGATTACTTGAAAGTATAAGGTACTGGGACAACATGCCCATACAAGGCTCCCCAAGTAACCTCTATTCCTTAGCAATGATTCTATGGGATTTTACTAAAGGTATCCCTTTTTCGCTCACTACCTTACTCCACTTTTTCAAGTAATAAAAAACTCATCCCCAAATGCCAACTAGCCTTCAACTGAATTGAGATCGAATGAAGCACACAAGCCCCAAACCAAAGCATACCACCATCACACCGACACAATCACAACTAAGTGAACAATAGACCAGGCTAAAGACACCCAACACAAGAACCATACAACCAACTCCAAACTCCAAATCTAACATTTTTTTGTCTTTCCAAACTTGCTGCCTACTCTGAAATACACAGAATTTCTCCTATATCATTTGAGTACTATCTGTATAATCACATCACACCAACCTTAAAGAATGAAGTTGACCCACCAACGATCTGGATAGATTAGCTTAAGAACACTATTTCATAAGGATCCATTTGAATACCCGAATGGTGGTGACTAAGGTTTACAACCTCTTCCAAAGCCAATAACTAGTCCCGATGACCTTTGAAACTAGTAGTCATGAGTCTGACGCACAACCTCTTGAAACTGGATGATCTGCTCCAGAATGCCCCCACCGACTGTGAGTGAAGCCATGTTAAGCCCCACTCGAATACAACTCCTACACTAAGTAGACTTCCAAAAGTTCAACAAAAATTGAGAACCAAGGTCAGAAGTAGTTGAAACCAACACCATTTTCCAACCAACCATCCCTCGAATATCCATCCAAGACAATCTCCTTGATCTTAAAGAAAACTGAATTTGTAGGTAGTAGTTAGGCCTAGTCAGCCTGCCTGTGACGCCTCAACTGACATAAACCTCAAAACATAGGCTGCAAATTAGTAACAAATTCATAGTTAAGCTTACCACCAAAGACAAACCACTTGACCTCAACTTTCCAAACCGATCCTACTGAAAGTGTAAGTATCTACACACTAGAATCTATCACAATTCTCAAGCCATCATCCGAAAGAGCCAAAATCAAAATTGGAGCCAATGAGTCTTCAAAAGTATCAAATATCCAAACCAATCTCATCTTCAGAAACTAACTATATACTCAACGGTTCATTCAAGAGCTAAAATTAAGATGTTGTCAAAGAACACAATCACAACAGAGCAAAACAAAAGCTAAAGACACGAGCAATCAATTCCATATCTGCTGAGGGGCTCAACACACCAAGGCATAACTAAGATCTTATTGGTACTGTAAAGAGCCTTAATGATAGCCACATCGAGAAACATAGAAAAAAATAGTCACTGGTACTCACTACCTAGAGTCACACCCTTTTTGTCACGACCCGAAATCCCATTAGGGCCGGACTGGCACCCGAAGCAGATGTGGCCCGAGAGAACCAATCTTTACTCATAAACCTTTGTACGCGTCTACTCGTATGAATCATATTATTCCTCATGCAACTATATGGAAAACATAATCGTGGAGACATATGCTATACATATATATATATTTAGGAAACTTGGCCGTTGGGACCATCAAGTCAAAACGGACATTCGTCTTTTACATACTCGTCTCTTACATCCATATACCCACATATGTATACAAAAACCTCTAACAGATGCATCAACCATACCAACTTACTGTCGAGACAAGTCCCCGCTTTATACAACATTTATAACATCAAAACAAATACACAACTATGACCCAGAAAGCTCTGAACCGAGTGGAGCTCACCAGATATCTGCAAATGATCCCCAGTCTACCGAGGAGGTCTACTAATGCTTGCAATTGTGATTCACATGTATCTTATCCATTGACTAAATTTCCTAAGCTCTCATAATGTTATAACTACTAAAAGAAACTATCTCAAGGGAAGTAATGATGTAAAGAGAATCTATTCATTCTTGAGTACCATATCCAATAATGTTATGTTCCCAAGTTCCAGTAATGTTATGGCCACCAATGCATCAACCTCTCACAGTAAAATGTATCAATATCACAAAAGTAAAGGAATCAAGTAATGCATATATGTGTTATTGTTTGAGAACCGAGATGACTCAAAGGGGTACATAAGCCTAGCTCGAGTGGACCCTAATACTATATTATGACTACCCACTGATTAAGTGGATGACTACCCACCGACAAGGTGGATGAATACCCACCGATAAGGTGGATGATTATATTATGACCCACCGATAAGGTGGATGACTTATAATGGTAGTGAACGTAAAGGCAAGAAAGTAATAAATGTAATGAACATGGTTACTCACATACATAGAACGAAGGGTTATCCATATTGATTATTCACTTGTATTTGATTCCATTGAAGTACTTATGTATCACGCCGTTTCATATAGCCTTACATACTTAGTACATTCTTAGTACTGACGTCCCTTGGGGGACATACCTTAATTGCTACAGGCACAGGTGCTAGTAGACCTCCATAGTAGATTGTAGATCATTTGCCAGTCATTGGTGAGCTCCAGTTGGTTTGGGGCTTTCCGAGTCACAGTTGTACATTTGTTTTGGTATTGTAAATATTGTATAAAGCGGGGACTTGTCACGACTGTAGGTTGGTTATGTACATGTATCTATTAGAGGCTTTATAGACGTATGTGGGAAGATAAATGTAAGAGATGAATGTCCATTTTGACTTGATGGCCCTAACGGCCAAGTTTCATATTTAGCATATGTTCTCCATGACTTTCGCCATTGGTATTTTGTAGTTACATGAGATAGAATGATATTCATACAGAGACATGCCTATGAGTGTACATGAATGAAAATTAGTTCTCTCGAGCCTTAACGGCTTCTGGTGCCAGTCTGCCCCGTTGGAATTCGAGGCGTGACAAAAGTGGTATCAGAGCAGGTCGTCCTAAGGGTGTCTACAAAGTCGTGTCTGAGTAGAGCCTTGCTTATGGATGTGTTGTTCACCACATTTATAAGTAGGAGGCTACGGGGCATTTAGGAGTTGTTTCTTTTCTTCATTTCTAGATTATGTAGTAGAGCCAATGTTGTAGGTGGAATCATATTTGACTATTGTATTTGGTTTTCTTTGTTATAGTAAAATGCGAATTATGAGATGAGGTAGAGGCAAAGGTAAGCAGGTAGATATGCCTGCCAGAGAAGGAATAAGTAAATCACCACCTGACCAAGCTAGTCAAGGTGGGGCTGACACTGAAATTGCATCGCGGTCTTCTCCTACTCTTCCATTTCCTGAAGAGCTGAGGGGTCGAGAAGTACCAGCAGAACCTCTTGTAAATACGACTGATCAGGATTTAAGAAATCCAGTTCATATGTTGACTCAGATAGTTACTGTACAAGCTCATGGACGAGTTGGTCCAATGACAAGTGAGGATACGCGGCTAGCATTTCTAGTCGGCGAACACGGGATTTTCTAAAATTAGACCCTTCCATATTCACTGGGTCAGATCCAAAAGCAGATCCACAAGACTTTGTAGACCAAATTCAAAGGGCTCTAGAAGTTACGCACGTGACTAGTGTAAAAATAGTTGAACTAGCGGCTTATAGATTGAAAGGTGAAGCTATATTATGGTATGAAGACTGGAAAAGATTGAGGGGTATTGGTGCGCTTCTAGCCAATTGGGATGAATTAAAAATGGCCTTTCTTGATCACTACCTCCCATATGAGATCTGGGAGGCACGTGTAGATCAGTTTCTAAATCTGCGACAGGGAAATATGAGTGTCAGAGAATACAGTCTTCAATTTAATTCTTTGGCTCGATATGCTCCGAATGTAGTGGCCACAATGAAAGACAGAGTCCATCGATATGGCGACAGACTGGAGCCGTATTTAGTAAGGGACTGCACCATTGCTGCTTTGAACAGGGATATGGACATAGCCAGAATACAGGCGTTTGCACAGAAAATAGAAGACCAGAGGCAAAGAAGAAGGGTACATGAATCTAGAAGAGGACAGTCCAAAAGAGCTAGACCTATGGGACAGTCTATGGCGTCCCAAGGAGAATTTAGGCCTCGGATGTTTCCTAGACCGCCTAAACCATCATTTTCTTATTCCACAGCAGGTACTCCACCTCAATTCCAAGGGTCTAGGGGCAGTCATGCTGGGCAAAGCAGTGTGGTTCGAGGTTCACAGACAGTAAGATTTTCTCATCAGCTGTGCTAGCACTGCGGAAAGTTTCATTCAGGTGAATACTGGTATGGACCAAATGTTTTCTTGCGGTTTGTTTTGCTGGGGCATCTGATAAGAGAGTGTTTACAAGGGGGAACGGGTAGTATGGCGCGACCTACGGGATCAGCCGTTGTGTCATCATCATCAGGTGTACAACCTGCTAGTGATGGTAGAGGTGCTAGAGAAGCATTTAGTTTTAGTGGAATTCAGAACCGTACCTATGTCGTAACGGATCAGTAAAATTTGGAGGTTTCTCCTGATGTAGTAACAGGTACATTATCCGTCTTTTCATATAATGAATTTACATTGATTTATGCGGGTTCTACCCTATCACATGTTGCTCTATTGATTATGGAAAAATGTAAAAGAACACCGGAGTATTAGTTAAGTCAATTGAAGTATCTACACCTGTTGGTGAATTTATTATAGCTAAAAGAGTATATCGCAATTGTATTGTAATTGTTTGTGATCATGATACATTGGTTGATCTTGTTGAGATGGAAATGGTGGATTTTAATGTTATAATGGGTATGAATTGGTTGGCTTCTTGTTGTGTCACGTAGATTGCCAAAGATAAAAAGTTATATTCTCATTTTTCCACAAAAGACCGTCCTTGAATGGAAAGGTAATGTTGGAGCACCGAGAGTTAAATTATTTTTTTCCCATTTAAGGCAAGGAAAATGTTATCCAATGGATTTATAAGACCTAGTATGCCCCCCTTGGGGTGCACTAGTGTTATTGTTACGGAAGAAAAATGGTACACTGAGAATGTGTATTGATTGTCAGCATTGTATAAAGTGACGGTTGAGAACAAACATCTCCTCCCCAGAATTGATAATTTATTTGAGCCGTTACAGGGTGCCAAATGTTTTTTTTAGAGATTGACTTGAGATCGGGTTACCATCAAGTCAGGGTTAGAGAAAAAGATATACTAAAACAACTTTTCACACATGATATGGTCATTATGCATTTTTAGTTATGTCATTTGGACTATCCAATGCACCAACAGTTGTTAGGGATTTGATGAAAGGGTGTTCAAGCCATTTTTAAATGTGTACGTGACCATGTTTGGAGATGATATTCAAGATCACAAGAGGACCATGCTAATCACTTGCAGCAGGTGTTACAGAAGTTTTCTAAATGTGAATTTTGGTTACAATCCATAGCATTCATGGTTCACATTGTATATGATGAAGGAATGAGGGTCGATACACAAAAGATAGAAGCGATGAAAAATTGGCTAAGGCCTAGGACGCTTACAGAGATTCATCGTTCTCTTGGGTTGGTTGGTTATTATAGGAGAATTTTTGAAGGATTTTTTTTTTTCTATCCCTGCACCTTTAACAAAGCTAACACACAAGGCAACTAAGTTTCAGTGGAATAATGCATGTGAGAAGAGTTTCCAAGAGCTGAAAGATAAATTGACTTCTACACCTGTATTAGTACTTCCCGAAGGTATAGAAGGGTATGGAGTATATTGTGATGCTTCAGGAGTCGACTTAGGATGCGTATTGATGTAACACAGTAATGTGATAGCTTATGCTTCAATACAATTGCATCAATATGAATAAAGAAATTATCTCACACATGATCTTGAGTTAGCAGCCGTGATAATTGCTTTAAAAAAATATATGGTTCCACTATTTGTATAGGGTTCACGTTGAGATACATACCGATCATAGGACGTTTGTAGTATATTTATAAGTAGAAGGACCTAAATTGGAGACAGCGAAGGAGGCTGGAATTACTTAAGTATTATGATAGTAACATCTTATACCATCCGTGAAACACAAACGTGGTAGCCGATGCATTAAGCCGCAAAGCAGTAGAAAGCACGAGTGGTCAATTGACGGAACAGAAAAAAATACAGTCAAGGATCTACATCGATTAGACAGCTAGGGAATTCGTCTTCTTGAAACACCATATGAAAGAATTATAGTATAAAAGGCAGCAGAGTCTTCACTTGTAGCTGAGGTAAAGAAAAAGCAATATGCAAACCCTATTTTATTTCAGTTAAAAAAGAATGTACAGCAAAGTTCGACAAAGGTAGTGGAGCTTACATAAGGGGAGAGTACTTCAATGCCAAGGTAACTTTTGTGTACCATATATATATATATATATATATATATATATATATGAGCTAAGGAAATGAATTATGACAAAAGCACATCATTCACGGTATTCTATTCATTCGAGAGCAACCAAAATGTACCATGGTTTGGAAAAGATGTATTGGTAAGGTTACATCATTGCAGAATTTGTGGTTCATTGTCAGGATTGTCAACAAGTGAAAGTAGAGCATCGAAAACCAGGAGTTTATATGTAATGTATGGATTTTCCAGTTGGAAATGGGACATGGTTAACATGAATCTCATCGCAAATTTACCTCATACACATAAGTTTGATTCATACACTTTGGAAAGTTGATTCCATGTGAGTGATAGTTGACAAGTTACCAACCAGCACACTTGTTGCCTGTCAAGACCACCTACACAGCTGAATAATATGTGAGGTTGTACATTGAAGAGATAGTACGACTACACGAAGTCCCAATCTCTATTACATCAGACAAGGGAGATAAATTTAGTGCCCATTTTTTTCTGGAAGTTTTTTTTTAGAAGAGTTTGCGAACCCAAGTAAATTTAAGTATGGCTTTCATCCTCAGACAGATGGGCAAGCCGAATTTATTATGCAAACACCTGAAGATATGCTTCGAGCTTATACAAGTGACTGGGTATTTGTGAAAGTGTCACCAATGAAAGGGGTAATGAGATTTGGAAATAGATTCCTTGAAAGTACTTCGGAGGAATGAGCAAATAGAAGAGATCACATGAGAAACCGAGAAATGATAAAGTCTAAGTACCTTCATTTGTTTCAAATGAAAGAGAAAGTTCAAAATGTGGGATTGGACCAATAACAAATAAGTCTTTATACTTACTGTGTGTATATGATAACGTGAAGGATAAATTTAAACTTAAATTTGTGTAAAGGGACAATGTCGCTAACATTCGAGGACGAATGTTTCTAAGGGGGGAAGAGTGTAACACCCCATACATTTCTGAACCTATTTAATTACCATAATATTTATGGAATTATTTAAATTGAGTTGTTTGGTGTATTATGCATTAACAATATTGGGCTAAATTAATCTTGTGTCTTTGGGCTCAAATGAGGCCCAAAATGAACCAAAAGACATGGCCCAAAAAGGGGAAAAATGACCCATTCTACATGACCAAGTAAGCATGTAATTATTGACCAAAAGTATTGGCTAAGGATGAATTTAAAGGGTTTATATAAGGTGAAAAATAAGATTTATTCACCATTCCACACATGTGCAAAATCTAGAATTTTCCCAAGGATATTTTCTCTTCACCTTTAAACCCTAAGGCAACTACACTTGTTTGGACAAGATCATCCTTTTGTAAGCTTGGTTAAGTGGTTATTCTTGTGATTTAATATATTATATGCATGAGATATTTTGTAGATAATTATGGTTATGTCAAAAGGTGTTAAGAAGTGCACTTTTACTTTTTTTGCTAAAAGGTGTGTCATCTATGTGTCCTAAACTTGAAAGAAGACTTGAGATATTGAAGGAAGTGAACTTGATAGATTAAATATCAACATGTAAGATGTGTTTATGTTCTTGACTTGCTTTATCCTTGTGTATAGAATTTGAAATTGTTGTTGTGAAATTGTGCATGGAATTGGTGACGTATTGAAAGGAAAATATAGTTTTGGTGATGTTTATGTTGTTGTGAAACCATGGATGTTTGTTGGCATCTAATATGATATAAAATATGTTAAGAGAAGCTTATTTATGATCATGGACCATTCATTACAAAAACGGACCCAAAAGAGACCCATTTTGGCCGAAAAGGGCACCTGCGGGTGCAGGTGACTTCGTAGGTAAGTCTGGACACTGCCAAGAGGCACCTGTGTCCATACCTCATCCACCTGTGGGTGCAGGTGGCTTCGCAGGTCAGTCCAGAGCTCTGTTTTGCATGTTTTTGCATATCTTTGACCCCCCAAAGCCCCTATACCCTTCATGGATGCAATTTTCAACTTATGGTACCTTTTGAATGAATTTAAAGGAGTATACCGGAGGTATTTTGAATAGTATCAATTATGGATTGTTGTTCATGTTTTGTTGTGAAAGGTATTGAGATGACCTGATGGAGTAATTATGACGCAGTGTTAATGGGGAAGTGTAAAGGATAAACTTGGTGTGAAATGATATTTGTTTATGATGTCTTGGTCAATGTGTGGAATGTTATGGTATTGTTGGTATGGTGATGCAATAAATGGTATGATAAGAGGGCAAAATGATGTTAGAAAGCAGTCACGTATTTCATTATTGTTTTATGCACTTGTAATGTAGATGGTTGTTAACATGAGCTTTGTTATGTACTTTTGTTGTAGAGTAACACGTAAAGAAGGAGCTGAATTGTTGTATTCACCTATTGATTGGATTTTTATAGTCATACGTTGGGAAGATAAGGTATGTATGGTTACTCTTTCTGTACCCTTCTGCAGCACATATTGTTCACATTAACATTGTACTTGTTCCATTTCAAAGTGTTCTAAAGTATTCCTAGCTTAGGTTGACATATATTGTTATTCACATGTTTGTTATTGTCACAACCCAAAATCCCATTCGGGCCAGACTGGCACCCGAAGTCGATATGGCCCGAGAGAACCAATCTTTGCTCATGAACCTTCGTATGCATAACCTCGTATGAATCTTATTATACTTTATGCAACTATGCGGAAGACATGAATATGGAAACATATGCCATAAATATATATATACCAAACTTGGCCGTTGGAGCCATTACGTCGAACTGAACGTACATATCTTACATTCAGGTACCCACATATGTCTACAAAAGCCTCTAACAGATACATCAACAAGACCAACTTAAAGTTGGGACAAGTCCCCGCCTTATACTACATTTACAACATCAAAATAAATATACAGATATGACTCAGAAAGCTACGAACCAAGTGGAGCTTACCAGAACTCTGCAAATGATCCACAGTCTACTGAGAAGGTCTACTAATGCCTGTACCTGCAACATGTACGGTAAGTCCCCCGAGGGGATCAGTACGAAGAATGTACTGAGTATGTAAGGCTCATAAGAAATAGCATCATACATGAGAATGTCAATAGAATAAAATATGAGAGAATAGTCAATGTATATAAACCATCATTTTATATAATATCTTTTATAACTACTCTCCTTCAAGGGAAATTACCTTCACACAAGAGACTTGACTCCAATAGATTCTTCTATACCCAAGAGATTCTTTCTTGCTTTTATGTTCATCACCGCTTTTGTTCATCTACTTGGTTAGTAGGTTTTAAAATAATAACATTCATCCACATACATCCACTCTAGTGGTGGGGTAACAATATAACATGCATCTACTCTATTGGGGGGTTAATAATATAACGTACATCCACTCTATTAACGTACATCCACTCTATTGGTGGTTTAACCTACATCCACTCTCATGGTGGGTTAGCATACATCCACTCTATGGTGGGTTAACGTACATCCACTCTCTTGGTGGGTTTACATACATCCACTCTCATGGTGGGTTAACATATATCCACTCTCATGGTGGGTTAACATACATCCACTCTATGGTGGGAGAACATACATCCACTCTATGGTGGGAGAACATACATCCACTCTATGGTGGGAGAACATACATCCATCCACTCTATGGTCGGAGAACATACATCCACTCTATGGTGGGAGAACATACACCCACTCTATGGTGGGTTAACATACATCCACTCTATGGTGGGTTAACATACATGGGAGAGATTGATATATCAACTTATAAGGGATTGATACATTCATGACACTATTTGAAACACACAAATATATTACCTCACTCTTACACTTCATGAGAGTAACACCTTAACTTGTGATGGATAGATATATTAGCTCACATTTCACCTCTTTTACTATTCTTATGAGATCTTATATAAGTAAGTATATGATATCGGACCTCCACCTTTGGTGGTCTCTACTAAATAACAAAGCATAATATTGAGACTATTCCATATTGAACTTATACCCTCTAGAATGTAATCCGTACTCTATGAAACATATAGCAACCATGCGCATTACCTCTTTACAATCTTATACCTTTCATTTAGTTATGAGAGTGACACATTAAAGATTATGAAACTAAAGCACACACTTATATACACGTCTCACTTCACCCCTTTGCTTCATGAGATTGACATCTTCACCTATGAGGAATAATTATACTAACTCGTACATCACCTCTCTAATTACTCTTATGAGATTGGTACAAATATGATCCTCATATTAAAGGATTCTGGAACATGACATGGTAGGGAAAATGCCTTTCAAGAATAAATAGATTCTCTTATGTTATTACTCTCTTGAGATAGTCCTTTTAGGACTTACCACGTTATGACATCTTAGGAACTTCAATCAATGAATAAGAGGTAAGTGAATCATCATTCACGTAAGAGTAGGATACATATGAATAACAACATACGTCAACCTGAATTGATATACTTCAAGCCTCTCAGAATTGAAACAAGCCCAATGTTAAGGTGAACAACATGTTACAGAAGAATATGAAAAAAGGAACCTTACATACCTTGTATTCTCAATACGATTCTACAATCTTAGATGTGCATACAATATTCCCGCTCTTTCCTTATGTTTCACTCTACAACACAAATACATAGCAGAACCAACATTAACCACCAATTACCTTACAAATGCATGTAACTTCAATGAGTTACATGTTTTCCTTTAAACATGCCATTTCCCCTTGACAAAACCATTGATGAAATTATTATTCCAAAAATCCATCAATTCACCTTAATACACTTCATAGCACATATCGGCCAAAATACCATAATTTACTCTTATATAAAAATAACAAGTTTAATAACAAAATCACACCATACATGTTCATATTTTATCCATACCATGCTCTTTCATCAAAGTCACAAGTCATAATTCAAGCTTGAATCTCATGGATCAAAAATCTTATATAAAAACACAAAGTACCATGTTCAACACTTCCAAGCATAGCCAACATGATTTACATACTCTCCCATGCATATAATATATTAATCCATAACAATAATCACTTACCCAAGCTTGAAAAATGATGATCTTGCTCCCAAAGTGGGCTTTGAGTTCTTAGGGTTTGAGAGAAAAATAGATGAGAAACATATAGAAAGCATGAGAGTTTACAATGAATAAAATATGATTTGTTGGTACCTTTTATAAGCCTTGAATCCATTCTTATCCAATATTACATGTGTGTGCCTTAGTCAATGGGAGAATGGGTCATTTGACCCATTCTTGGCCCATGTTTTCTTTCTCATTTTGGGCCCTTTTTGAGCCCAATTTACTTAACCCAATAAAATCAATAATTTCTCGTGTTTAAGTCATCTTATACGTGTTACAACAATATTCCCACTCATGCTATTCATATATATAGCCTCAATCCCAACAACAAGTGATTCTAGCCACGTAGGGCCCATTTTGACCATAAGGGCAAAACTGTCATTTTGATGCCATATTTGTTCTCGAGTAATTTTATCATACCAATATAATATTTCATTCATTTCACATATATACTCATGGTTGTAGAAGAAACATGGCGAAAATCGGCTCGGTACGTCCCCGGGCACCCTTGGGACTTAAGAAATTTCCAACTTTTGAAAAAATGGAAAAACCACCCTGGCACACCCTTGGGCACGCCATCTTGATGCCTCTGGGCTAAAAAATTTGGCCCAGAGCAGCCTGGTACGCCCTCTGGTGCGCTTGTGCCTTAGTTTTTCCGAAAATTTCATTTTTTGACTTTTCTTCGCGGTTTTGGTTAGATACTTCAAGTCCTATTATTTAACTTACTTCTTACCCTTAATATACTTTTTTTAGAGGTCATCTTAGCCTCATTTTGAACCCCACAAGTGCTCCACGAAAATCACAAAACACCTCCTATGAAAGGCTAACCACATGTACGAGGCCAAATTTAAATTTCTCATCATTAACATTACCAAATACATACTTATAGGTCTCAACACCTAAGTAAACATTATTGAATGTCGTCCAGTAGGTTTGGTAAGGTACGGGGTGTTACAGTTATTCTTAGACCAATTGTGATTCACATGTCTCTTATCCATTGACTGAAGTTCCTAAGCTCTCATAATGTTATAACTACTAAAAGAAACTATCTCAAGGGAAGTAATGATGTAAAGAGAATCTATTCATTCTTGAGTAACATATTCAATAATATTATGTTCCCAAGTTCCAGTAATGTTATTGTAACACCCCGTACCTTTTCGAACCTATAAGACTACGTTAACATTTATGGAATTATTTAAACATGAGAGGATTGGTGAATTATGCATTAATTTGTTGGACTTAAGGGAATCATGTGCCATTGGGCTCAAATGAGGCCCAAAATCATATAGAAGACATGGCCCAAATGGGGAGTGACCCATTCTTGTGTTTGACCAAGTAAACAGCATTTAATGTGGCTCAGGATGACCTTTGAGGCATTATATAAGGTGGAAAAATCAGATTTTATTCATTAGAGACACACATGCCAATTTCTAGAATATTCAAGACATTTCTCTTCAACCTCAAACCCTAAGCCATCACTCTTTTGGTCAATATCATCATCTTGCAAGCTTTGGTAAGTATTTATTCTCATGGTTTAATATATTATATGCATGGAAGATGGTGTAGATCATGTTGGTTATGTTGGTGAAGTGTGAGAAGTTCACTATGTGTGTGAAATAGTTTGTGTTTGCTTAATCGGTGAAGGGTTTTGCCTTGAAAACTTGAAAATGGACTTATGGTGTTGAAGGAGGTGAATTTTATGGATTAAATATCAATATTTATGATGTGTTTATCTCCCTAACCTACTTTCTCCTTATGTATAACATTTGGGATTGTTGTGAAATTTAGCATGGAATTGGTGACGTATTGAAAGAAAAATGTAGTTTGGTGATGTTTATTTGTTTTGTGAAACCATGGATGTTTGTTGGAATGTAAGATGATCTAAAAATATGTTAAGAGAAGGTTGGTTATGATCATGGACCATTTATTACAAAAAAGGACCCAAAAGAGACCCTTTTTGGCCAAAATGGGTACCCGCCTTCGCAGACGAAGCACCTGCGGGCGCATGTGATTTGTAGGTGCCCCTGGAAACTTCCAAGGGTAACTTGACGCCGTACCTCAGCCACCTTCAGGCGTAGGTGGCTTCGCAGGTCAGGCCAGAACCCCATTTCTTTTGTTTTTACACCTCTTTGATCCCCCAAAGCCCCTATACCCTTCATGGATGCAATTATCAACTTGTGGTACCTTTTGAATGACTCTAAAGGAGTAACCCGGAGGTATTTTGAATGGTATCAATTATGTATTGTTGTTAATGTGTTATTGTGAAAGCTATCGAGTGACTTGACGGAGAAAAGGCAACGTAGTGTTAATGAGGAAGTGTAAAGGGTAAACATGGTGTGAAATGTTATTGGTTTATGATGTCTTGGTTAATGTGTAGAATTTTATGGTATTGTTGGTATGGTGATGCAGTAAATGGTATTTTAAGAGGATGAAATAACATTATACGATAGTCACGTAATTCATTGTCGTCGTATGCACTTGTAAGGTAGTTGGTTGTTAACATGAGCTTTGTTATGTACTTTTGTTGTAGAGTAGCATATAAAGAAGGATCTGGATTATTGTATACACATATAGCACTGTGTATTCATATTGAAAAGATAAGGTATGTAAGGTTACTCTTACCGTATCCTTCTGCAACACATATTGTTCACATTGTCATCGCACCTGTTCCTATTCTGAGATGTCTCAAAGTATCTCATGTCAGGTTATCGTATTTTGTTTTTCACATGTCTCCTAATCATAAATTGAGGTTCCAAAGCTCCATTAATGCTACGACTATCAACATATCAATCTCTCAAAAGTAAAAGAAAGAAGGAATGCTAAGAAATGATATATAATTGATAGCTTTAGCCAAACCTGCTTCATATATTGACGGTTACTTTTATTGACGATTGCATATTGACGGTTAATTTTATTGAAGGTTGCATATTGACGGATGCATATGTTGATGGTTATGTATTCAACAGTAATGTGAATTGTAATGTACATAAGGAAAGATATTAATGAACATAAAGTACATGGTTCCAATCATTTAGATCGATGGTTCGTCTATATTGGCTATTCCTTCATATTTGATTCCATTAAGGGCCTTCTGTATCATGCTGTTTCTTATAGCGTTAAATTACTCAGTACATTCTTCGTACTGACCCCTTTGGGGGAATTTACCTTACTTGCTGCAGGCACAAGTACTAGTAGACCTCCACAGTAGGCTGCGAGTCATCTACAGAACATTGGTGAGCTCCAGTTCAGTTTGGGACTTTTTGAGTCATATGTATATGTGGTTTGGTACGACATAAGCGTTGTATAAAGTGGGGATTTGTCCCGACTATAGTTTTGGTTTTGGTATATGTTAGAGGCTTTGTGGACGTTGTGCAGTTAAAAGAAGGAACGTTGTACCTTTTTGACCATATGGCCCTAACGTCCATGTCTCATGTTTATATAATGTTCTTACTTAATTTCCATTATTGAAATGTTGTGACCATAAGTGACTTAATACTAGCCCATTGATGACAAGTATGTGAACTTATAGATTGGTTCTCTCGGGCCTTAACGACTTCGGGTGCCATGTCCGCCTCGTTGGAGTTTGGGGTATGACAAAAAGTGGTATCAGAGCGGGTCATCCTAAGGGTGTCTACAAAGCTGTGTCTGTGTAGAGTCTTTCTTTTGGATGTGTTGTGCACCACATTTATAAGCAGGAGGCTACGGGAAATTTAGGAGTTGTTTCCTTTTCTTCATTCTGGATCGTGCAATAGAGCCAATGTGGTAGGTGGAAGTATATCTGACCATTGTGATTGGTTTTCTTTGTTATAGTAAAATGCCGGTTACAAGACGAGGTAGAGGAAAAGGTAAACAGGTAGATATGCCTGTCGAAGAAAGAATGGGTAACTCACCACCTGACCAAGCTACTTAAGGTGGGGCTGACGCTGAAATTGCATCGCGGTCTTCTTCTACTTTTCCAGCTCTGAAAGAGTTGAGGGGTAGATATTTGCCGGCAGAACCTCCTGTAAATGTCACAGACCAGGAGTTAAGAAATGCAATGCATATGTTGACTCAACTAGTTGCTGCAGATCCATAGGAATTTGTGGACCAAATTCAAAGGGCCCTAGAAGTTATGCATGTGACTGGTGTAGAAACAGTGGAACTCGCAGCATATATACTAAAAGGCGAGGCTATATTATGGTACAAAGACTGGAAACGTTCGAGCGGTATTGATGTACTTCCAGCTAGTTGGGAAGAATTTAAAAAGTCATTCCTTGATCATTACATCCCATATGAGATCCGTGAGGCTCGTGCGGATCAGTTCTTAAATCTCCAGCAGGGCAATATGAGTGTCAGAGAGTACAGTCTTCAGTTTAATTCTTAGGCTAGGTATGCTCCAAATGTAGTAGCCACTATGGTCGACAGAGTCCATCGGTATGTGGACAGATTGGAATCATATTTTGTGAAGGACTATTCTATTGCTACGTTAAATAGAGATATGGATATAGCAAGAATACAAGCCTTTGCACAAAAAATGGATGATCAGAGGCAACGGAGAAGAATAGAGGAAGTTGAAGAAGAGCCGTCAAAGAGAGATAGGTTTATGGGACAGTTTATGGCATCCCAAGGAGACTTTAGGCCTCGGGTTTTTGATAGACCTCCAAGACCCTCACTTTATTATTCTATAGCAGACACTCAATCTCAATTCCAAGGGCTTAGAGGCAGTTACGTTGATCAAAGTAGTGGAATTCGAGATTCACAAACAGCGGGGTATCGAGAATAAGGAAGTATGAACTAATCGGGGTTTTCTCGCCAGCCGTGTCAACACCGCGAAAAGCTCCATTTAAAGGAATGCTGATTTGGAACGAATATTTTCTTTTGGTGTGGTATGTCCAGGCACCTAGTGAGAGACTGCCCAAGAAGGGGCACGGGTAATAGGACGCGACCTATGGGATCAACCGTTGTATCATCATCATTGGTTCCTTCATTAGGCAGAGATGTACAGCCTGTTGGTTGTGGTAGAGGTGCTATAGGACCAGCCAGTTTTAGTGGAATACAGGACCATACCTATGCTCTAGCGGGTCGGCAAAATTTAGAGGCCTACCTTGATGTAATGACAGGTACATTATCTGACTTTTCATATGAAGTATATGCATTGATTGATCCGGGTTCTACCCTACCATATGTTACTCTATTGATTGCTGAATTTTTTTTTTTAAAAGAACACCGAAATTATTAGTTAGCCCATTTGAGGTATCTACACCAAAAGGGGAATCTATTGTAGCTAAAAGAGTTTATCGTAATTATATAGTAATTGTTTATGGTCATTACACACTGATTGATCTTATTGAGATGGAAATGATGGATTTTGATTTTATAAAGGGGTTGTGCCATAGTAGATTACCGAGCTAAAAAGTTACATTTCCATCTTCCATAAAAGAATGTTCTTGAATGGAAGGGTAATGTGGAATTACGGAGAGCAAAGAAAATGATATCCAAGGGGATTTATAAGGCCTAGTATGTTCCCTTGGGGTGCACCAGTATTATGTGTATGGAAGAAAGATGGCACATTGAGAATGTGTATTGATTGTTGGTAACTGGATAAAGTAACGATTAAGAGAAAATATTCCCTCCCCAGAATTGATGATGTATTTGACTAGTTATGGGGTGCCAAATATTGTTTTAAAAAAAAAAAAAAAAAAAAAAAGATTGATTTGGGATCACCAAGTCAGGGTTGGAGGCAAAGTTATACCTAAGACAGCTTTCCGAACACGGTATAAACACTATGAATTTCTAGTTATGCCATTTGGGCTAACCAATGCACCAATAATTTTTAGGGATTTGATGAATAGGGTGATTAAGCCATTTTTTGATGTATTCGTGACCGTGTTTAGAAGTGATATTCTGGGTTACCCAAGATCACGAGAGGACCATGCTAATCACTTGCAGCAGGTGTTACTAATTTTTCGTGATCATAGGTCATATGCAAAGTTCTCTAAATGTGAATGTTGGTTAAAAATCTGTAGCATTCTTGGGTCACCAGGAATAAGAGTAGATACATCAATGATTGAAGCAGTGGAAAAAAAAAATTTGGCCAAGGCAATAGGAGAACAAAGCTAACACATAAGGCCAATAAGTTTCAGTGGAATAATGCTGGTGAGAAGAGTTTCCAAGAGTTGGAAGATAAATTAACTCCCACACCCGTATTAGTACTTCTCGAAGGCACAGAAGGTCTGTGGTATATTGTGATACCTTAGGTATCAGTTTGGGGTGTGTATTGATTCAGCATGGAAGAGCGATAGCTTATGCCTTAAGACACTTGCATTTACATGTGAGAGTTTGGGTTAGCAGTAATATAACGCTACCACTTATGGGGGTTCACATATATATATATATATATATACTGATCATGAAAGTTTATATTATATGTTTAAGCAGAAGGACCTCGATGTGAGGTAGTAAGGGTGATTGGAACTCTTAAAAGACTATGATACAGATGTTTTATATATCATCCAGGGAAGGTAAATGTGGTAGCCGATGTATTAAGCCGCAAAGCAATAGGAAGCAATAGTGGTCAGTTTATGGAAAAGCAAAGTATAGTTAAGGATCTACATCAATTAGACAGTTTAGAGTTTCATCTTCTTGAAGCTCCAGATGAACGAATTATAGTGTACAATGCAACAGAGTCTTCATTGTAGCTGAGAGAAGGAAAAACAGTATGCAAATCCTATTATATTTTAGTTGGAAAAAAAAGAGAATGTACAGCAAAGTTGGAAAAAAAGAAAAGAGAAAGTTGGCCCTATATAACATGTCATATGAAATTGTCCGAAGAATTAGCCAAGTTGCATACGAGTTAGCACTACCCCAAGAACTCTCCACAGTTCGTCCAGTATTTTATGTTACATGTTTTAATGCTTCAAAAATGCATGGGAGAGATGTACAAGTTATGGAGACTATCACATATGAAGAGGTACTTACTACTATTCTAGATCGATAAGTGAAGAAATAAAGAAGTAGTTTCCGCAAAGGTACTATTGAAGAAATCAGCAAGTAGAGGGAATCACATGGGAAACCGAAGGAATCATGAAATCTAAGGTACTCGTATTTGTTGTAAACAAAAGAGAAAGTTTAAGGTGCGGAAGTGAAGCAATAACAAGTAAGTATATACAAGTATCGTGTGTATATGAGAATACGAATATGAGAGCATGAAGGATACACTTGGATGTAAAATTGTTTCAGAGAGAGAATGTTACTAACATTCGAGGACAAATGTTCCTAAGGGGGGAAGGATGTAACACCCCGTACCTTTCCGAACATATAAGACTACATTAAAATTTATGGAATTATTTACACATGACAGTATTAGTGAATTATGCATTAATTTGTTGGGCTTAAGGGAATCATGTACCATTGGGCTCAAATGAGGGCCAAAATCATATAGAAGACATGGCCCAAATGGGGAGTGACCCATTCTTGTGTTTGACCAAGTAAACAAAATTTAATGTGGCTAAGGATGAGCTTTGAGGCATTATATAAGGTGGAAAAATCAGATTTTATTCATTAGAGACACACATGCCAATTTCTAGAATATTCAAGACATTTCTCTTCAACCTCAAACCCTAAGCCATCACTCTTTTGGTCAAGATCATCATCTTGCAAGATTTGGTAAGTATTTATTCTCATGGTTTACTATATTATATGCATGTAATATGGTGTATATCATGTTGGTTATGTTGGTGAAGTGTGAGAAGTTCACTATGTGTGTGAAACAGTTTGTGTTTGCTTAATCGGTGAAGGATTTTGCCTTGAAAACTTGAAAATGCACTTGTGGTCTTGAAGGAGGTGAATTTGATGGATTAAATATCAATATTAAAGATGTTTTTATGCCCCTAAATTTCATTATCCTTATGTATAACATTTGGGATTGTTGTTGTGAAATTTAGCATGAAATTGGTGACGTATTGAAAGAAAAATGTAGTTTGGTGATGTTTATGTGTGTTGTGAAACCATGGCTGTTCGTTGGAATATAATATGATCTAAAAATATGTTAAGAGAAGGTTGGTTATGATCATGGACCATTAATTTCAAAAAAGGACCCAAAAGAGATCCTTTTTGGCCAAAACGGGCACCCGCCCTGGTGCCCCTGGACACTGCCTGCAGCCACTCCTCAGCCACCTTCAGGCAAAAGTGGCTTCACAGGTCAGGCTAGAACCCCATTTCGGTTGTTTTTGCATCTCTTTGACCCCCCAAAGCCCCTATACCCTTCACGGATGCAATTATCAACTTATGGTAACTTTTGAATGACTTTAAAGGAGTATACTGGAGGTATTTTGAATGATATCAATTATGGATTGTTGTTAATGTGTTATTGTGAAAGCTATCGACTGACTTGACGGAGAAAAGACAACGTAGTGTTAATAAGGAAGTGTAAAGGGTAAACTTGGTGTGAAATGTTATTGGTTTATGATGTATTGGTCAATCTGTAAAATGTTATGGTATTTTTGGTATGGTGATGCAGTAAATAGTATTGTAAGAGGATGAAATAACGTTAAACAACAGTCACGTAATTCATTGTCGTCGTATGCAATTGTAAGGTAGTTGGTTGTTAACATGAGCTTTGTTATGTACTTGTGTTGTAGATTAACACATAAGGAAGGAGCTAGATTATTCTATCCACATATAAGACTGTGTATTCATATTGAAAAGATAAGGTATGTAAGGTTACTCTTACTGTATCCTTGTGCAACACATATTGTTCACATTGTCATCGCACCTGTTCCTATTCCGAGATGTCTCAAAGTATCTCATGTCAGTTTATCATATTTTATTATTCACATGTCTCATAATCATAAATTGAGGTTCCAAAGCTCCAGTAATATTACGACTATCAACATATCAATCTCTCAAAAGTAAAAGAAAGAAGGAATGCTAAGAAATAATACATATATGGTTACTTACTTTATAGTTACTTTATGGTTACTTTATGGTTCTTTGAGTACGGGTGGCAGCTCTGGAGGCATAATCCTAGCTTGAGCTGAACCTGCTTCATATATTGACGGTTACTTTTATTGACGGTTACTTTTATTGACGGTTGCATATTGACGGTTACTCATATTAACAGTTGCATATATTGATGGTTATGTATTCAATGGTAATGTAAATAGTAATGTACATAAGGCAAGAGATTAATGAACATAAAGTACATAGTTCCAAGCATTAAGATCGATGGTTTGTCTATATTGTCTATTCCTTCATATTTGATTCCATTAAGGGCCTTATGTATCATGTTGTTTCTTATAGCCTTACATTACTCAGTACATTCTTCGTATTGACCCCTTTGGGGGAATTTACCTTAGTTGCTACAGGTACAGGTACTAGTAGACCTCCACAGTAGGCTGCGGGTCATCTACAGAACATTGGTGAGCTCCAGTTTGGTTCGGGGCTTCCTGAGTCATATGTATATGTGGTTTAGTACTGCATAAGCGTTGTTTAAAGTGGGGATTTTTCCCAACTATAGTTTTGGTTGTGGTATCTGTTAGAGGCTTTGTGGATGTTGTGCAGTTAAAGGAAGGAACATTGTACCTTTTTGACCATTTCTTACTTAATTTCCATTATTGATATGTTGCGACCATAAGTGACTTAATACAAGCCCATTGACGACAAGTATGTGAACGTATATATTGGTTCTCTCAGGCCTTAACTTGTAACACCCCGTATATTTTCGAACCTAGTTAATTCCCATAACATTCGTGGAATTATTTAAAATAAGAGATTTGATGAATTATACATTAGTTTGTTGGGCATTAATGAGTCATGAGCCATTAGGCTTAAATGAGGCGCAAAACTAGAGCAAAAAGACTTGGCCCAATGGGGAAAATATGATCCATTCTTCCATTGACTAATCAACCATTGCATTTAATGCCAAGAATTGGATAAGAGAGACTTAAAGGGACTATAAAAGGGCCAAAAATTAGTTTTTATTTCATTGTGACACTTATGCCATTACTAGAATTATCTCAAACATTTCGTTATCTCACACAAACCCTAAACCTTCATCTTTGTGGACAAGATCACCATTGTACAAGACTTCGTAATTGTTTATTACTATGGTTTAGTATATGATATCTTTAAGATTGTGTATAAATCATGTTGGTTGAATTGGCAAAGTCTTGGACAGTGTGCTATGTGTAAAACTGTCTATTTTTCCAATCTGAGAATGGTTTTGTCTTGTAAACTTGAACATGGACTTGTGGTATTAAAGGAAGTGAACTTGGTACAGGTGGCTTCGCAGGTCAGCCCCAGGTTCGGTTTTGTATGTTTTCGTATCTATTTGACCCTCGGAGGCCCCTATATCCTTTATGGATGTAATTATCAACTTGTGATGCCGTTTTAATGACTTTAAAGGGTCGTATGGAGGTATGTTGGACTATATTCAGTATATATTGTTGTTCATAAGTTGTTATGAGGCAAGTTGATAAGGTAATTGTGACGGACTGATAATAAGAAAGCATAAAGGGTAAGTGTGGTGTCAAATGCTATTAATGTATGATATCTTGGTCAATGTATGGAATGTTATGGTGTTGTTGGTGTTATAATGCAGTAAATGGTATTGTAAGAGGATGAAATAACACTATACGATAGTCATGTAACTCATTGTCGTCGTATGCACTTGTAAGGTAGTTGGTTGTTAACATGAGCTTTGTTATGTACTTGTGTTGTAGAGTAACACGTAAGGAAGAAGCTGGGCTATTGTATTCACATATAGGATTGAGTTTTCATATTGAGATGACAAGGTATGTAAGGTTACTCTTTCCGTATCTTTCTGCAACATAGAGTATTCACCTTGTTATGGTACTTACTCATGTCCGAAGTGTTCTAAAGTATCCCAGTTCATGTTGAGGTATATTGTTATTCACATGTGTCCTATTCTTAGACGAATTATGATTCACTTATCTCCTATTCATTGACTGAAGTTCCAAAGCTGTCATAATGTTGTAATTTCTAAAAGAACTATCTCAAAGAGAGTAAGATGTAAAGAGAATCTATTTATTCTTGAATAGCATTTCCAATCATGTCATATTGCAAAGTCCAATAATATTATGATATTGTTTGTACCAATCTCTCACAAGTAAAAGTACCAATCTCATAAAGAGTAATGAAGGAGGTAATGTGCGAGCTAATATATCTATCTCCCACAAGTAAAGGTGTCAATCTCATGAAGTAAAGGAGTGAAGTAATTTATATATGTGTGTGCTTCAAATTATGTCATGATCCTCATTGTATCACTCTTAGCACGGAAGTAAGAATAATAAGAGATATGATAAGAGATATAATCAGAGATATAATTGATGAGTATTCATGGGTGGTATCCCAGGGGTTAAAATGCTTAGCATGGGTCGATCTCAATACATCCTAGGGGCGATATAAAAGCCTAGCATGGGTTATCACAGTACATCCCAAGGGCCACAAGAAATCCTAGCATGGGTTACTATAACATCCCAGGGGCGATATAAAAGCCTAGCATGGGTTATCACAGTACATCCCAGGGGCGACACGAAAGCCTAGCATAGGTTACTATAACATCCCAGGGGTTACAGTACCTAGCATGGGTTAATAACATCCTAGGGGTGACACGAAAGCCTAGCATGGGTTACTATAACATCCCAGGGGTCACAGTACCTAGCATGGGTTAATAACATCCCAGGGGTGACACGAAAGCCTAGCATGGGTTACTATAACATCCCAGGGGTCACAGTACCTAGCATGGGTTAATAACATCCCAGGGGCGACAAGAAAGCCTAGCATGGGTTAAAATAACATCCTAGGGGTCAAAGTACCTAGCATGGGTTAATCTCATCCCAGGGGTGACAGAACAGCCTAGAATAGGTAGAACAATAAAGATGAACATATAGGAAGACAAGAGAAGTAAAGAATGTAATATACATGGTTCCTCACATACAAAAAGAGAGTTTATTCACATTGACTATTTCTCTTATATTGACTCCATTGTTGTTGTTATTATGTATGATACAGTTATTATGAGCCTTACATACTCATTACATTCTTCGTACTGCCCCCTCTCGGGGGACTTACTTTAATTGCTGCAGGTGTAGGTTCTAGTAAATCTCCTCTGTAGGTTGTGGATCATTTGCAGATTTTTGGTGAGCTCCAGTTGGTTCGGGGCTTTTTGAGTCACAGTTGTACATTTGTTTTGATGTTGTAAATATTGTATAAAGTGGGGACTTGTCCCGACTTTAAGTTGGTCTAGTAGATACATCTGTTAGAGGCTTTTATAGACATATGTGGGTATATGAATGTAAAAGATGAATGTTCGTGTTGACTTGATGGCCCCAACGGCCATGTTTTATAAATATATATATATGGCATATGTTTCCATGTCCATGACTTCCTCATAGTTGTATGAGGTATAATAAGATTCATACGAGGATATGCATAATAATGTACATGAGCAAAGATTGGTTCTCTCGGGCCATATCGGCGTCGGGTGCCAGTCCGCCTCATTGGAACTCGGGGCGTGACAAAAGTGGTATCAGAGCAGGTCGCTCTAAGGGTGTCTACAAAGCCGTGTCTGTGCAAAGTCTTGCTTATGGATGTGTTGTACACCACATTTATAAGTGGGAGGCTACGGGACATTTAGGAGTCGTTTCTTTCTTCATTTCTAGATCATACAATAGAGCCAGTGTTGCAAGTTGAATTGTATCTGACCATGGGAATTATTTTTCTTTGGTATAGTAAAATGCCAATCACAAGAAGAGGTAGAGGCAAAGGTAATTAGGTAGATATTCCTGCCAGTGAAGGAATGAGTAAATCACCACCTCACAAAGCTAGTCAAGGTGGAGCTGACGCTGAAATTGTATCGCAGTCTTCTTCTACTTTTTCAGCTCCGAAAGAGCCGAGGGGTAGAGAAGTACCCGCAGAACCACCAATGAATGCCACTGACCAGGATTTAAGAAATGTAGTGCATATGTTGACTCAACTAGTTGCTGCACAAACTCAAGTACGAGTTGGTCCAACGATAAATGAGGATGATGTGGCTAGAGTAGCGAGTCGCAGGACACAGGACATTCTAAAATTAGACCCTCCCATATTCACAGGGTTAGATCCAAAAGCTGATCCACAAGACTTTATGGACCAAATTCAAAGGGCCTTAGATGTTATGCACGTAACAGGTGTAGAAACAGTTGAGCTAGCAGCTTATAGATTGAAGGGTGAGGCCATATTATGGTATGAGGACTGGAAAAGATCAAGGGGTATTGATGCACTCCCAGCTGGTTAAGAAGAATTTAAAATGGCATTCCTTGATCATTACCTCCCATATGAGATTCGGGAGGCACGTGCAGACCAATTTCTAAATTTGTGTCAAGGAAATATGAGAGTTAGAGAATACAGTTTGCAGTTTAACTCTTTGTCTCGATATGCTCTAAATGTAGTGGCCACAATGACAGACAGAGTTCATCAATATGTGGACAGATTAGAGCCATACTTGGTGAGGGACTGTACTATTGCAGCATTGAACAGAGTTATGGACATCACCAGAATTCAGGCTTTCGCACAAAAAATGGAGGACCAAAGGTAAAGAAGAAGAACGCAGGAATATGAGGAAGGGCCATCAAAAAGGGATAGACCTATAGGGCAGTCTATGGTGTCCCCAGGAGAATCTAGATCTCGAATGTTACCGCCTAGACCTTTATTCTCTTATTCCACAGCAGGCACTCAACCCCAATTCCGAGGATTTAGGGGTAGTCAATCTAGACAGAGTAGTGGAGTGCAAGGTTCACAGACAGTAGAATTTTCTCATCCTCCATGTCATCATTGCGGAAGGTATCATTTAGGTTAATGCCGATTGGGGACAAATACTTATTTTTGGTATGCCATAGCGGGGCATATAATGAGAGAATGCCCACAAAGGGGCGCGAGTGCTATAGCATGACCTACGGAATAAACCGTGGTTTACCGGTGTTGTTGGTACAAGAGCTAAGTGTTTAGTAGAGTCCTGCGGATCGGTGCAGAGACGTTTGTATCCTATCTTCGGGAGGCTACAGGGAATTCTTAGGAAATTCTAGTCTTGACTCCTTGTCATGTTTCCGTACTTCTGTGAACCTCTAAGTACTTCTTTTGACTCCATTCTGTATCAAAGGGATAACGTGAGGTCATCGATAGATGTGGATGGTATTTTAGTGCGTGTTACTAGGATTTCTGCCCAGCATTGGGCTAGAAAGTTAGAAATTGACATCAAAGATCTTCAACGTCAACCAGAGGGTATGGGGTCAGCCCAGGTTTCAACAAAGTTGTGACTGTCTCAGCTTTTCAGGATTCAGTGTTATGGGTTCTGAGTCTATTTTTGGATACCACTCAGCTAGAGGTAATGTCGGGTCCATCGAGTAGTTCTCAGACCCGAGTTGGATTTATTAGTGTTCAGCAGGGTTTTTTGTCTATTTCAGCGTATGAAATTGGGTTTCTTGAGTGGGCCAGACATACTCCTATGTTATTTTCTACTGAGTATGAGATGGTGCAGGGATTTATTGTTGACTTTAGCACTCCGTTTGGCATCGAAGCATTTGATAATAGCTGGGTCTTCTTTCTCTGAGGTTGTTGATCATGAGAGGGCTACAAAGAGGGCTTGCTTTAAGGAATATGGAAATGGCAGTATGAGGCCATGTCAGCAGTTTGGTATTAGGGGTATTTCGTTCGGAGGTCAGAATCTTCTCGATAGAAGTCAGCATAACATGCCACCTATTAGGCCTGTACATATGGCACCTCAGCTTGTGGATAGCTCTCAGGTTGATCATAGCAGTATCAGTGGACAGAGTCCTGCTCAGACATCACGGAGTATTCGATCTAGGTCTTTAGGCCGTGAAGACCTTCTGAATCAGTAGGTTCAATGACTCAAAGTATCCCAGGAGCATGTTTCAATTATAGTAAGTGTGGTCATTGGTATAATGATTTCCCCAGGCGCGAGTTGGTCAACCAGTTAGGGTTAGCTCGTGTTTCTACCAGTTTAGTACTTCAGGGGTTTGTTGTGACTACAAAAAGACCGATCACTGGTCCAGAGAGTGTCTCCGGTATGGGATCATTAGTCATTAAGATTATCCCGATCAGTCTCACAGTTTGTTGGCACCTTCAGTTAGAGGTAGTGAACCTAGTGTTTTAGTTCATCATTCAGACACTCAATCTGAGTTCAGATATGCTCAGATTTATACTCTTTCGGGCACACCAGACTTATGATGTTGGATTTCCACGGTGTGAAGTGTGCCTTTGATTCTATGCCTTTAGTTACTATTTGAGTTGTGTTGGGGTTTTCATACCCATCGATGATTATATACCTTGGTATTTCTATATTGGTTGTTGTATGCCTTGGCGTTTTCATGGTGATTGATGTATGACTACCCCCATAGATAATTCTTTAGTAGTGGATTAGTGTAGTATTGTCCTAGGGGTGTAGCAATTGGATTAAAGTCCCATTTTTCCTTGGCATATTGGCGTTGTTATGGCTATAGAGTGGATCAATATCATGTTTCCCTTGGGGTATGGCATTTGGGTTAAAGTCCCATTTCCTTGGCATTTCATTCTTGTTGTGACCCTAGAGTGGTACTTCGGTTGATTTTCATTTTAGTACCACCTATTTCTTATGCTGTTGATATTATGGTCATTACTTTGACATTGACTGATTTTCATTTGGTAGACGGCTAGACTAGCGTTATCTAGTTAGCATTTTCCCTTCCTTACGATTCTTATTTCCTTGGCATAGTTGGCTACCTCTATTGGTTAGCCTTCCCTTTCTGTTAATAATATTGGTTGTAGAGTGGATTGTGAGAATTAAGGTAAGCTTGACCTTCCAGGGCTTTATTATCACTATAACATTGATAGTCTTCTTCCATAGCTCATTTCTTTTGTGATGCATTTGGGAGTTGTCATTCTGTTTTGGATAGGTCATCACCCGGTAGTGGTCTTGATCTTGAGGTTCACATTTAGTTGGGGTTGGTGATTAAGTTCTATCGCACGTTTCTGAGACATATTTTTAGATTATGGATTCGTCTCCTGGTGAGCGTGTAGATCTTGGTTTTGGTGTGTAGTTGGATACTCCATTCTTCCTATGCTATGGTATTTGGTTCAACTGAGTTAAAAGTTGATGTAATTGGGAGAATTAAGAAAATTCTCATTTCTGCACTTGTTTGGCCTTGCATGACTTCGCGGAGTGCTTCTGCTTGATGATATGCGCCTATGGGTATTCGTCGCCGTAGATTACGTAGTGGTTTGACCAGATGCAGGCTAAGGTTGTATTCCCTCCGAGTTAATCGTGCGTTGACTATAAGTAGCACTTTTTACAGCCTTGGTGAGTTCTTGGTTATGCCGTGATACGATCTGACCTTAGAGGATTGGGTCTTGATTGCTCGTGTCTTCATCATGTTGCTTTTCCCCAGTTGGGATTATGTTCTTCAGCGACATTTCAGTTTCAACCTCGCGGAGATTGTTGGGCATGTGCTTGATCTTCTAATAGCAAGGTTGGTTGGGACAATTGGCCTTTGTAAGGACTTATTGGCTCCAGTTTTAGATTTTGAAGCCTTCGGATGATGGCTTGGGAGTTATGATAGACTTCAGTTTGTGGATGCCTACCCGCCAATAGGATCAGTTGGGATAGTTGAGATCAAGTAGTCTAGCCTCAGTGTTGGGGTTTTAGCTTGGGATTGCTTAACTAGGTTGCTTCCTCGTTTTGAGATTTTGCTTAAGTTGGGCATTTATTTATAGGCTGGCCAAGCCTACTCTTTGCATAACAGTTTAGTTTCCTCCAGTTGGGGTAGACCGTACTGGATAGATGGTCAGAAGACAGTCCATCAGTATATTGTATTGGTTTTTACTGCTTCCGACCTTAGTTCTCAGTTTCGGTCAGGATTATGAATTTTCTCCTCAGTAGGAGAAGTGCGCTTAAGTTGGGCTTAGCATGGCTTCATCTACGGTTGGTGGAACGTCTTGAAGTGGATCATTTAGTTTCATGAGATTGGCACTTCAGACTCTTGATTTTTAGTTTAGAGAGTAATCCGGGCCAATTGTAGCTTTGGCTTAAGAGTGCAGACTTTGGTCACCTTTGTTGTGTGTCCTGGTAGCACCTTATAGGCTTAATTCTTGGGCTTGCCATTATGGATTTTTCATAAGTCAACTTCATCCTTTCGAGGTCAGTGTGTTGTGAATGCACGGACAGGACTCAGATGATATCTTGTATGGTTCGGAGTAGGTAGCAGGTTTGAAAAGACAAAAAAAGGTAAAGTTTGGATGTTGGAGTTGTAGCATGATTCTGACCTTGGATTGCGTTTAGCCTGGCTGAGTTTCCACCTAGTTAGGCTTGTATTGGTGTGTTGACAGCATGTTGTGGTCTGGATGTGTGTGCATCAGTCATTCTTGATTCAGTTGGAAGGTAGTTGATTGTTGAGGTTGAGTTTTGGTTATTTGAAAAGTGAAGTATGGAAGTGGGTTGAAAAAGGGATACTTTTGGAAAAATCCCTTGAAAGAGTTATCTTTTCTTTGAGGTTGTCTGGAGAGTCATGTTCGGAGAATGCGAGCCCAGTACCTCATCCTTTCGAGCTTTCGGGCTCTTTCTATCCATTGACTTTCGTGGACGAAACTCCTTTTAGTAGTGGATCTTGTAATGACCCACCAAGTCATTTCCTCGATTTTTGTGTATTCCGATATTTCGAGCCTCCCTGTAGTGGTGACATGTCATTTATGACTTACCAAAACTGCCGGTTCAATTATCGGATAGTTCATTTGGGTTTTAGACCCATTTACCTATTGTTGAGAGCATGTGGAGTGAGAAAGAGTGGGGATTCACCCATTTAAGCTAAGGTAAGTTAGCTCATCACTCCTTGGTCATTATCCATAATTTTACTCGTTGATTTCCGTCCCATTTCATTGTAAATTCTTAGAAATTAGGTCTTTGAAATCTTAATCTTTGGGGACTGATTTGAACCCCGATTTACGCTCCATTTGTGTTCAACTTTTGAGCACAGATTCCTTATCGTTCGAGGGACCTCGTGACGGATTCAATTTTGGAATTCCATTAACGGGCCCCACAGGCCCATTATTGACACGATTTTGGGCCCGGAGTTTTATATTGCAATATGGGTATCGTTTTACTCTTAATGACGTGTAGGTTACAATTTTGATAGTGTGACGTTGATTCGGGATCGTGGAGCAAAGGTTGAGCGATTTGTGGACACTTCAAGAATTGCAGTTCGACATCAAGGTAGGCTTCAGTCTACTTTTCTCTATGAGATAGTGTATAGTATAGACTACATGCTAGGTAGGGAATATAGGGTATGATTATGGCTAATATAGCATGACTTAGCCTATTTTATGGAATTTGGGGTAGAGATGTGACCCGAACCCTAGTATAAATACTTGTTATATCCATAGAGCCCTATCGCCCTTGAATATAAGCATGTTAACCATAGCTGATAATTAAGGATCCTTTGGTATGAGACTTACCATTTGACTTAGCGATTTAGGAGGTTCTTCCCCGATTAGATCCTTGTGGTGGCTTTATGCTCTTTATTATTGTGCTTGCCCACGTAATGAGACCTTGCTATATTGGTTATATACCATTGGGCTCGAGACCGTGATTATGAGGCTAGTAGGACTTTAGTGAGTATTCTTCCCTTAGCAAGGGAAAGATTATCATTTATAGACGCTTAGGCGCTTATGGTTATGTTGTCTGGATACTGGTGATGGCATGCATACTATTTGGTGCATTCATGCTCATTTAGTGGTACGATTCTAACCAAAACATGGATTTAGTCCCACTTTTCACTTTTAAAAGGGTTATTTTATAACAGAAATCGTACCACCTTATTTACTAGATTATGAGCTTTTGGAACTGAAAATGATGTTTTAGAACTCCGACCGAGGATGATTTCAGTCCATTATTTATCCACTCATCTTACCACTACTATTTACTTCGATCGAGGGATATTCCGACCCTTTGTACATGATTATGATGATTTAGACCCGAGAATGATCTCGGGCAATGGATTTAAGGATTTATATCCTTTTAGCCACGATTCGAGTCTGTACACTAATTGTATTTATATATATCTCTCTCCGGTACTGGATGGAGTAGATGGATTATGATGGTTATTGGAAGTCCTGGATCGGGACCAGGTAGTGTATATGGATTTTCCCGAATCCCCTAGGGGCCCCTTCGTCCGAGAGCCGTCGAGCCGGAGAAGTTTGGTCACCGTAGGTCCTACCTTTGCGAGCTAGGTGAACTGGAGGAGGTATATACATTTGGTATGGTATGGTTTGAGATTATGGAACTGGTTCAAGTCCGGTGTCCCCGGTATGCTTTGAGATTGTGGAACTGGTTCAAGTCCGGTGCGCCCGACATGGTTATAGCATTTCGGTTGACGTTGCATTCATCCATTCATATGCATTGCCTATCACCAGTATAGTTGTTTGGCGCCTGTATCTATCGGTCATATGAGGGTTGTATAGGTACAGGTTATCATTGCTGTTTGCTGGGTGTTTCTGTAAACCTTTCGGGCTTATGGGGGCCCAGTTAGGTGCTTGTTTGCTCGGACTACCCGGTTACTTTATTATTATTTATTATGGTTAGTTTGTGGTAGGTTGGTTGTGGACTGGTAACTGAGATAAGAGGTATGTTTCTAATTCCTTTATCCTTTTGGTAGATTATATTACGGTTGGTTAGCCCAGGATTTGTCACCCTTTAGGTATAGGCTTGATGAGGCTAGTGATGGCTCCTTTACTTGGCTATGGACCTTGATATGTTAGGTTGACTCCCTTAAGTAGTTACCTTTTAGTTAGCCCTATATGTCTACTTATATGTATGGTATCACCGTATATCCCTTTTTTTTTTATCTATTTACATTGTATATGTATCCTTTGGCCTTGTGCTACTATTATATATATCCTTCTTTCGCTCTTCATTTGTATTTTGGCCAGTGATATACGGTATTGCACTTTAGCTCCTGAATGATGTTAGGATAGGATAGTTATCCCTATTGCCCCATTAGCATGGTTATGTCTAGTTTTGTGGATAGTTGCCTGTAGTCACTTTCATGCCTTCATGTTATTTATGCTTACATTATTTCTAGAGCTCAGTCGGCCGTTGCCTACTGAGTACCACGTGTTTAGTACTCATACTACACTTCTGCAGCCTTCAGGTCATAGTGTGAGTTATCGTCGTTGATGTGTGTATGTCGTGCGGAGAAGCTATGGATCGGTGATATGCGGTGAGCTCCCGATGTTTTGGAGTATTCCTACTCTCCCTCTTATTGTTAGACTGTTCTCTATGTTGTGTCAGAGACGGCTTGTATACATACATTTTTCCTGTATTTCACTTGTACTCCTAATATATTAGAAGCTCTTGTACTGGCTCCACCAGGTCTTGGGTTTATATTAGCTTTATTATTATATTTATTTCATTGTTTCCTTTATTTCTTTTGGTAGTCCGTTACTAGTTGTTTCGGACTATAGGTTGGCTTACCTACTGGTGGGTTATAGTAGGTGCCATCATAACCTATGAAATTGGGTCGTGACACTACCCACTGATAAAGTAGATGACTACCCACCGATAAGGTGGATGACTACCCACCGCTAAGGTGGATGACTACCCACCGATAAGGTGGATGATTATATTATGACCCACCGATAAGGTGGATGACTAATAATGGTAATGAACGTAAAGGAAAGGAAGTAATGGATGTAATGAACATGGTTCCTCACATATACAGAACGAAGGGTTATCCATATTGATTATTCACTTGTATTTGATTCCATTGAAGTATTTATGTATCACGCAGTTTCATATAGCCTTACATACTCAGTACATTCTTCGTACGGACGTCCCTTGGGGGACTTACCTTACTTGCTACAGGCACAGGTGCTAGTAGACCTCCACAGTAGGTTGCAGATCATTTGCTAGTCATTGGTGAGCTCCAGTTGGTTTGGGGCTTTCTGAGTCACAATTGTACATTTGTTTTGGTATTGTAAATATTGTATAAAGCGGGGACTTGTCCCGACTGTAGGTTGGTTATGTACATGTATCTGTTAGAGGTTTTGTAGATGTATGTGGGAGGATAAATTTAAGAGATGAATGTCTATTTTGACTTGATGGCCTTAACGGCCAAGTTTCATATATAGCATATGTTCTCCATGACTTTCGTCATTGGTATTTTGCAGTTACATGAGATAGAATGATGTTCATACGGAGACATGCCTATGAGTGTACGTGAATGAAGATTGGTTCTCTCGGGCCTTAACGGCTTCGGGTGCCAATCCGCCCCGTTGGAATTCTAGGCATGACTATAACCTGGAGGGTCATTACAAAAATAGCCCCTCAAGTTCAAGAAATTACACGAAAAAGGTGATGAGGTAGTATTTTACCATCTTATTGATCTTTTAATCTTGAATTATTATTTTTCATCCCATGATTTTAACAAATTCTTATGTCAAAATGCTTGTATTTGTAGATGTTTAAGAAAGATGTTCGTGAGAAGGGAATAGGACTCAAACGAAGCCTAAAACTGAGAAAATAAACCCAAGTGGCTGAGCTGAAAGAAGATGCCCTGAAATATGAAAACTGTGTGGAATGTAAAATGGATTCTGCACCCGCACAATGGTCCGCAAAATCTGAACAGAATGTTGAAAGAAAATATCTTGAAGTATAGACAATTGTGTGGAGTTCAAAATGGATTATGCCTTCCTACAATGGTTTTCAAAAACCTAAAAGAATGCTAAAAATTTTGCAGGAAAATTATGTGCGTATAAATATCATTTTTTGGAGGGGTATAAATAACATTTTTTGGGCTTCGAACCTATTATTCTACATCAGATTTTTAGAGTCTTGTGAAAGAAAACTTCATATTTTACTTTGGCTTGAGATTTTCATCTTAAAATTATAAATCGTGTGAAAATTTAAAGGTTGGTTTTGAACATCAATGGAAGATTTGAATCAAGATCATTTGGGTATTACTCTTTTTCCATTCTTTATAAGTAGCTAAACCACCAATCTTGGGGTGTGTGTGTGTGTGTGTGATGTATTACTCTAATTGTGTAGTTGGGTGTTAGTTAGTTGCTTCAATAATTAGTTATTAGTTGTGGGTTTAACCAATTTTCCATGTTTTCACATTCTGATTAGAGGTTGCAAACTCTAATTGATAGTATCCTTTATCTTACTTGAGAAAGGAGATAAAGATGAGGGAAGTTGGTTAACAAACACTTGATTATTGACATTTAATAACTAATACTAGAGATTACATTAGTTTATTTGAGGATTCAAGTTGGTTTTAACCATGAACACCTTAGGGTTCGAGAGAACCCATTGAGAATTCTGTTGACAGAACAAGAGATTATCAATGCATATATGGCCTAGCCTATCCATAACTATGATATTGTTGAAGTAAGACTAATTACAAAATTACAATACTTATGTTTATGATAACACACCCCTAAGATTTTTAATAACTTGATCCAAGATTGATTCTATAGATCTGTGTTATGCAATCATTTTAACTAGTTACTTGTGTTAACAAACTTATATTAGTTGTTACTCAACCCCCCCCCCCCCCAATTTACTTTTACGGTCATAGTAATAAATGAAAATATTTAGTGACTGATGTCGCTCAAGATATACCTTCAGAAATGTATAATGTGGTCGCTGTATAAGATATAGAATCCATCTAGGTTGGGGTCGATTCCACAGGGAACATGACAACATTATGTAGAATGCTAGTCTGAATAATTGGCAAGTAAGTAGAATGAGGGGTTTGTTTTTGTGGATAAGTGGTGACAGTAACAATTGTTGATTGTAGGATTTGTAGACAATATGAGAAATATACTAGGACTGTGATCCCCAATGATTCCTTAACTCCACCGATTACTTATGCTGGCAAAACTGTCCCGCTGCGTTGCATAAAAAATCTAACAAGATAGGTTCATCAAAATGTCTCTCGACCTTGGTTAGACGAATTTTACTCTTCTCCTCTTGGTCTCCGAGTGTCGCACTACTAACCCTTGTCCTGTATCTCAGATAACTATTCCTGCTATGGCTCAAGTTATTAGATGAAGGTTGATAGCTTCAAATCTCTGTTGTTATTCCCTTTTCCTAATCTCTACCTCTCTCTCAGGAAAGTCTAGAATACAGGCAAGTTTCTAACGTTTGCAACCGTTGGAAGATCAACCACAATGAAGGAAATAACAATACATGCAATCACAACGGTTCAGAATTTGCTTCGCACTTAACCCGTTTCGTTAATTCCTCATTGTTCACGCAACCCTAGTTGATGAGTTTAGCTACTAATGTTTTCAAGAGCACAATAAGAATTCAAGGATGAAAACATAATTATAAACTCACAATAAATAAGAAACTCTAAAATCTCAATTATGAATAAACCCCTAAAATCGATACTCCGAGATTACAAAACCAATAATATCTTTATGAACTCAAAATAATGGAAATATAACTCAAAACAATATAATGGCTAACTCCTGATCATAGGACAACAAAGGGGTATTTATAGATACAAAATGAAGCCTATCCTAATCAAAATAGGAAAACAGAGTCGGCTACCATCCACGGTACCGTGACTTGGTGTCGTGGAACCAAGTCACGCCACATAGATCCTGTCGTGGAAATCAGGCACATGGGACATCCTCAGAAGTTGGCTCATGGCAGCTACTCACGTCACGTGAGTTGACTCACGACATATGAGTCCTGTCGTGAGTCACCTCTTTGGTGCAAAACTTGAATCTTTCGTCTTCAGATACTTCGTTCTCGAGCATGATTCTTACTTTTTGTCCATTTTTCCTCCAAAACCTATTCTCCTACAATATAGAATAGAAAACACGTCATACCAACCAAACACACCCAAGTTATTGCATATTTTCCTTTTTTTAAGCATCGAAAGTGCCATGTAACCATGGCACATCAACACCCTCAACTTAAAATGTTTGCATGTCCTCAAGTGAACAAAACAAAATAAAAGCACTGATGCTTAACTAAAAGAAACCTAAGGTACCTACGACAATCGACTCATTGCTTTTGACCTCAAAACTTTTCTGACCACTCCTACTTGTAAATCAAAGCCACAGTGTGTATACATGCACCATATTATCATGACATAGAAGGGATCAAGCGATGGCATGAGATTATGAACAAATAACTAAGAATATATGCAAATGACATTATCCGAACAAATAGCAGCTAACAATGCAACCCATGTACTCTCACAACAAAGAAGTCCCATACACTCACAGTATACTAATGAATCTCAAAGTAGGGACTCGGTCAAAACACTCTCTCTCACAAAGAAGTTCAAACAGTGTGCATGAAATACCATAGTCTTGCCCTTATTTTCTATGCCTTAGTTTTTTGGACATTTGGACTAAGAACACTATAGGACTTTCATCAGCTTGTAATGTAGGCTTGGTACGGGTATGGTACCTATGGATATGGTGACTCAACCCTCCTTGACACTATACTTATTTTTGGCTTCATTTTCCAACCATTCTCATTTTTATTTTCCCTTTTTTTTCTTTATTTATTTTCAGATTTTGGGTGTGATTTCCTTCTTACTTTCAAAACACAATTTATTTGTATAATTTTTTGTGTTTTTTTTTCTTATTTTTTTCCCATCACACCTAAATCTATTCTCCTTTTTTTTCTTTTCTTCATATCCAAATCAATATATGCACCCCTCGAATAACCACCCTCAACTTAGACGATTTGCCTGAGTTGAGGTACACAATGTCCAAGGAGGGACCATAGCCAAGACAGGTTCATTATAAATCAAAATGGGAAGGTGAATAGCCTATTGAAAGAAATAGGTCAATTAACGCTCAAAATTGGGTTCAATGGATATTCATTGCATAGTTGGTCAGGCATTTAGGCTAAAAGTGGACTTTTTTCAAAAACGTCCTATGATCCTTTCCTAACCACTATCCTATAACCTAGGCAAGACTAATCGGGCAAGTTATGAATCGCACACACAAAGTGAACTAAGTAATGACCTCACACACACATAGCACGGGGTTACACTGTCAACTACTACCTATCCAGTTCATACAATGCTAGCTATAGTCATATTGCTTATAATACTAATGCCATAACACGATCCAACAACTATCATAAACTAACATACTGCATAAATATTTCAAAACAAAATTCTCTGGAGGGGTGTCCTTTACACAATAAAAAAGCATCCTTATCATTCAAAATATATTCAAAGTTAGACTGCACTAAGGTTCCCCTATTTTCTCCTAATTAATCATGAAAACACAATAACAACCTAAATATGTTGGTTCTACTATGATAGCACACTCAGGGGAAAACAAACACGACAATAAAAATCCCCATGTGGTGGTACACCTCCACCCCCAACTAAATAATGGTGTGCTGGCCTCAGTGCACAACTATTAATATGGTAAGTGGAAGGGAGTGAATACATACCTGAGGCACCCTAGGCGCCGGATACGGGCCTGCCCAATGCATGATCATCAGCATGCTCTCTGGGATTGCTGCTAGGTGCGTCCGGTGGAGGGGGTATCTGGCTAGAGGATGCACCTAGTGCCCTCTCCTCCTAAGCAATCTGTTGGGCATGGTACTCTACCCTAGAGGCCTTAAGCGCTCTCCGAAATCATCGTTGAACTCATCACCACTATCATCCTGATCCATCGGACTACGTGCTCTCTTGCCTCTATCAATAGGAGGCTCCTCGTCGGCAAATAAATCCATCTCAAACACCGACCTCATCAGGGCTGGAATGGGCATCGGTGGAATAACAAGAGAGTTGCTCGATGACAAAGCTCTAACCTTCTCTCTCAATACAACCACTTCTCGTGATAATTCAACAATGTCAGGTAGTTGTGCTAAACTCATCGGGTGGTCATCCGTGCCTCAAAACTATCAATCCTCCCATGCAACCCTCTCATCAACTGATCTATAGCCACAGTCATATGGGCCTCCACTCTAGACTCTGCAGCCTCTACCATGGTCCTAACCCATGTCTTAAGCTGGGATACCAACTAATCCAATTAGGTCTCAGTGTGGGCCTGCCTCTCAAACATCTATGTCTGTCTATCAATCAACTGCTGCAGGAAGTCCCTCAAAACTAAAACAATACCAGAGGGGGGCAGTGGTGCGGTAGGGCATACTACCTCATCGTCAATCACCAGGATTATTCCTTTAACAGGTATACAAATAGTATCAGGTACACTCACCAGTGGTGGAGCACTAATTGACTCCTCTCTATCTCTAGGCCTTTCAAAAAGGGCTGCTCCTGATGACCCGAAAGGTTGAGACCTCTGCGAAAAGACTGGGTGAGCTCCCCACTGCTGCATCAACACTATATGTGCAATGCGGGTCAACTCAATATGATGGTCTACCGCAGGTATCATGAAAGTACCAGCACTAACACATAATCCATGAATCAGATAGGGGAAAGGGATGTTGGTGTAATCTCTAAAGGCTCGCTCATGAATTTTCGGACTGATGTAGCATGCAATATTGATGTCATATCCAAAAATAATGCTAGCTACCAGAACAACCCGATCAAGAGTAAGTGAATTATCAGCATTTGCGGGACCTAGGCGGTGCCTCACAAAAGACCACCAAAATTGGCCCACAAAGTAGAGCGTGGACTTTTGGATGTCCAGCTTCCCAGTCACCCAACTAGAATCTACACCTTCCTATATTATATACCCCATAATACCCCGTAGTTAATCCAACCACTGATCAACATCCCTTATTTTAGTCCTATTTTTGACAGTCTCCATACGGTGATCAAATTCTGCAGTGCTAGTAAGAAATAGATGTTCAGTACCAAACAAAAACCTGTGGATAGTATGCTCAGAGATATCCACTCTGGTCTCTCGAACCAAAGTGTGATTCAATGATGGTTGGTCCCTGCATCGCTGCTCATTGGATGTGATCAACGCAATAGAAGCAGCATAGGAAGCATAAAACTCGCGGACCAACTCTGAGCTATAGTGTCCAGGAGGCTCCGTCATCCGAAACTATAATGGTCAAATACAACCTTAATCTAAGGCAAGGCTTTCAATTCATCTAGTCAATACCGGGGCTCCTCAGTGATACTCCTTCTACATATGCCCCGCTCAGTAAGTTTGATATCCCTGTCATAAATGGCCCTCATACCCTAAAAAAACCATCTTTTGTTTTTCCTTTGAACCGTAACTGCAGCCCGCTATGCAGCCACCTATCTCTGTAAGGAAATTATGGAGTTTAGACCACCAGTACCAGATATAGATGTTGTCGCATCAACCGCAGAATCATCCGAACCTTCAGCATTTTCCCCTGACCCGGATACATCAATGTTGGCATCATCCATATCCTCAACATTCTCCTCAGATCCAGATACATCAATCTCCCATTCGGCACCGATTGCAGCATCTTTCATCCCCTCATCAGACTGTGGGGTGGAATCAAAAGACTGAGCAGGGGCAACTAGTTGCAGGGGCTGTGAAATAAGCTGTTGGACAGCCCGGGCAGTAACTTGTGCCCGCATTTGTAGCCTCATTGTAAGAGGTACCAGTGCAATAGCATCTTTAGCAAGCTCGTATGCCGCTTCAGACCCACTTTTATCGGACACTGAAGGTTCATCATGTAATCTAGTTAAAATTTATGATTTTTGGTACAGATTCACGATGAAGAACCCATTTCTCCGTATTTGGGTTTTGATTTGGTGGCATGGGGTAAGTTTTTGGGTTGGGTAGGTTGGTTTTGGGTCGGGTGGGGGTAATTTTGGGTCGAATAGGTCGGGTTTGGGTCGAATTTATTGAATTTTGGACTGGGTGGGTTGGATTTTGAGTATTTGATGTTTAGGGTTCAAGAATTTTGGACTTGGTATTTTGAAATCTGATGGATTTGGACTATTTTTGTGGGAATTTGATGAATCTTGGCAACTAGCGTTTATGTTAGGATTTGGATTTAAGAAGGTAGGGTTTTGAATTGAAATTGGGTCGAATTTGGTAGACTGATATATATCTATATAGGTAGGGTCGAGTGGGGTCGGGTCGGGTTGGGTCGGGTCAAATCTTGGGTAATTTTCAATTTTTGATTTCCATGGAACCACCCACATGACATGGGTTCACCTACGTCACGTGGGTCCCCTGACGTGGATCGGGTTCTAAAATTGAAAATATTTCCTCTGATTTTTAATGGCATAACCCACGTGATGTGGGTTGACTTACTTTACATGGGTCACAGGCGAAGGTCAAGTTTCGAAAGTTAAAATATTTCCTGATTCTAACAGCACCACCTATGTGACGTTGGTTGACCTAAGTCACGTAGGTCGCTGACGTAGGTCAAGTTCAGACAACATGTGATTTCCTATGAATTCTATGACACCAACCCACGTTATGTGGATGAATTTATATCACGTGAATCAATGTCATGGGTAGTACTGAATAGCTTTAGTTTAATATTTTGAATTTCCGCTGACGTATCATCCACTGAACAGATCACAACCAACTCAGACCTTGAGTTTCCTCCCAAACAAGGCCTGATTTAACGTCGCGACATGACTTGGCTAGGTTGGTTACTCAGATTTTACCAACCAGCCCATGGGTTGCTTCCCATGAAGCGCCTGATCTAATATCACGACATAAATTGGCTAGTTTGAATACTCAGACTTCATCAAGACTAAGCTTCTCACAAGTGCTTATCATTTTCATCATTCCCATATAGTGCTTTACAGTTGCCCATTGACTTTGAATACACCATTATCTTCTGGTCCAAACAATTTAGACAGTAGTTTTCCAAGAAAAAGGTGAAACCTAGAGTTATAGAGTAGCACCAAATCTCTCGGCTGAAACTCCCATCGTTTGATTTTTCAATGATGATACAGTTTCATCTTTTATTTATAAAGTGCTGAACTTTCATAAGCCCGGAGATGAAATTCATCCATCTCATTCATCTGGTCTAGCCTCAATTTAGCCGCTTCACTCCCTTCTAGATTGAATCTTTTTAATGCCCATAATGTCTTGTGTTTAAGTTCAACAGGCAAATGGCATGTTTTACTAAAAACCAGCTGATATGGAGATGCACCTATTGGTGTCTTAAAAGTCATTTGATATGCCCATAATGCATCATCCAATCTTCAAGCCCAATCAGTCCTATTGGCATTCACCATTTTTGCCAATATAGATTTTATCTCACGATTTGACACCTCAACTTGCCCGCTTGTTTGAGGATGGTAAGGTGTTGCCACCTTATGTTTGACACCATATTTTTCAAGCTGGGCTTTGAATATCTGATTATAGAAGTGGGATCCTCCATCACTAATGATTACTCGTGGTGTCCCAAATCATGAAAATATGTTCTTTTTCAAGAATGTCGTGACACTTCTTCCTTCATTGTAGAGAAACGAAATTGTCTTCACCCATTTTGAAACATAGTCAACAGCTACCAAAATGTATTTCATCATATGTGAGCTCACAAAGGGGCCCATAAAATCAATTCCTCATACATCAACTAATTCGAGCTCAAGGATAGTTGTCATAGGGAGTTCATGTCTGCGTGAGATATTCCCTTGACTTTGCATTGGTCACTGGCTCGAGCATATTCATGATCATCTTTATAGATGGTAGGCCAATAATAACCACATTGTAAGATCTTGTGCGTAGCCAGCGTGCTACTATGATGAGCCCCAACTGGGGATGAATGGCATGCTTCCAAGATACTCATCATTTCAGCCTCTGGGATACACCTTCGAATCATACCATATGCACATACTTTAAATAAATATGGCTTATCCCAGAAGAATTTTCTCACCTCATGCATGAATCTCTTTCTTTTCTGATACGAGATATCCTCGGGGACTGCATCACTTGCTAGAAAGTTGGCAAAATCTGCAAACCATGGGATTAAGTCTTGTGATGCTGCCAGCACTTGCTCATCTGGAAAAGTATCATCAATATCAATATTATCCCTTAATTTACGCCTGGACTCACCCTCAAGGCATGATATATGGTCAGTGACTTGATTCTCGATTCCCTTTCGGTTCTTTACTTCAAAATCAAATTCTTGATGTAGAAGCACCCACCGAATAAATCTTGGCTTAGCGTCCTTCTTTGACATAAGATACCAAAGTGTTGCATGGTCTGTATGCATAATCACCTTCGTACCAATCAAGTAAGATCTGGATTTCTTAAAGGCAAAGACCACTGTCAATAATTCCTGTTCAGTCACAGTGTAATTCTTCTGAGTTAGATTAAGTACTTTGCTAGCATAGTAAATCGGATGTAAAATATTCTCACGTCTTTTTCCAAGGATTTCACCCAAAGCCACTCCCTAGCATCACACAAAACCTCAAAAGGCATCATCTAATCTAGTTAAACAATGATAGGGGCTGAAATCAACTTCTCTTTTAGACTCTCAAATGCTTTTAGACACGCCTCATCAAACACGAACTTAACCTTCTTCTCTAAAAGCTTGCATAACAGATCAACAATTTTCGAGAAGTATTTGATGAATCTTCTATAAAATCCTGCATGTCCCAAGAAACTTCGAATTCCTTTCACGGAGATAGGTGGAGGTAACTTTTCAATCACCTCAATCTTTGCCTTATCAACTTTAATACCTTTCTTCGAGATCTGATTTCCCAATACGATACCCTCGTTAACCATAAAGTGGCATTTTTCCCAATTTAGCATTAAGTTGCACTCCTCGCATCTTTGCAACACATTAGCACGGTGTTCCAAGCAATGATCAAATGAGTCTACCACAATAGAAAAATCATCCATAGGAACCTCAATGGTGTCTTCCACTATGTTGGAGAAAATAACATCATGTAATGCTGAAAAGTGGTTGGTACATTACATAAATCAAAGGGAATCCTTTTGAACGCGAACTTCCCATATGGACAAGTGAAAGTGGCCTTCTCTTGGTCTTCGAAGTAATGAAAATCTGATTATACCCCGAATATCCATCGAGAAAACAATACCATCCTCTACCAGCAAGACAGTCTAACATCTGATCCATGAAGGGCATAGAAAAATGATCTTTTTCTATCCAAGAATTCAGCTTTCGATAATCTATGCAAACTCTCCATCCACTAACCGACCTCAATGGGATTAACTTATTCTTGTCGTTTAGAACCACAATGATTCCTCCCTTCTTTGGTACGCACTGGACTGGGCTTACCCACTTGCTATCAGTAATGGGGTAAACCACACCTGCATCTAACCACTTGATCTCTTACTTCACAACCTCTTGCATAGGTGGGTTTAGACGACATTGGTGCTCAATGATCGGTATGCATTGAGAATCAAGTTGAATTTTGTTAGTACAAATACCGGGTGGAAACCCTATAATATCAGCAATAGACCAACCAATGGTCCTCTTAAATCTTTTCAATACGAAACCAAAGCCTCTACTTTCCATTCCACCAACTTAGCTGAAATAACCACAGGCAAGGTGTTTTTGGCTCCGAAAAATGTGTAGCGAAGGTGAGCCAGAAGAGCCTTAAGCTCCAAAACTGGAGGCTCCTCAATAGAAGGACGAGCCGGTGGGGTCACCCTAATCTTCAAATCGAGATCTAGTTTCTTTGTAGCATAAGTATATGATCCCCTAACAGTAAGCGCACCAACCATCTCATCGTATTCCTCAATACCATCGCTATAGAAATTCATAATCACGACCATAAGAGCTTCTACCCCCAACCTTTTTTCAAGAGGCACAATAATATCACTCTCCTCAACCGCATCTATTACCGAAATCACCCGCATATCTTTTGGTTCATTCATGGAACGACAACTATTGAAAGTGGAATGTTCATTATTTAACCTGAATTTCATCTGCCCTATTTATAAGTCGACCAGTGCACGACCCGTGGAAAGGAATGGTTTTCCCAATATGATGAAAACCTCGAAATCAACTTAACAATATAGAAGCACAAAGTCAGCCGAAAATATGAAAGATGCAACTTTTACCAAAATATCATACAAAATGCCCACTGGCTTTTTCACAGTCCTATCCACCATGAGAAGTCTTATAGATGTTGGTTTTGGAGCTCCCAACCCCAACTGCTTGAAAATGGCTAGCGGTATTAAGTTAATTCTAGCACCCAAATCACAAAGTGCTTTAGCAAAGTTGTAAGACTCGATAGTACAAGGAATTATGAAAGACCCTGGACCCTCGTTATTTTTAACTAGGAATGCGAAGCAACTGCACTACAATGATGTAAGTTATCTGAAGGCTCAAAACTGACAGTTCTCTTCTTTGTCACCAAGTCTTTCATGAACTTTGGATAACCTGGCATCTTCTCCAATGCTTCAATAATAGGGATGTTTACTGATAGCTCTTTCAACATTATAATAATATTTTGATATTTGCCTTTCTAAGCCTTCTTTTTCAACCTTTGAGGAAAGAGATGAGGAGGTCGTGGGATAGTTTTTAGCATTGGTGGGACTTTCTTTTCCTGCCTCTTTTCAGATTTTGCCTTTTCACCAGTATCATAAGGATTTGGAACTGTTTTGACCTTTGAATTATCCGGCTCTAACTCAGTTTCTACATCAACTATCATCGGCTCATTGGTCTTACTACTATCCATAGGCATAGATAGATCAGTTGTGCATTTCCCGCTTCTTGTAGTAATGGCCAGACAATGACTATCAGTCTTTAGATTCTTGACAGAGTTGCTTGGAAGAGTACCTGGCTGACGTTGGTTTATGCCACCGATATCTGCCCGAACTGTTGCTCCAACTGTTTAATAACAGTCGAATGGGATTCTACTTTCTAACTTATTCCCGAGATGTCTGACCTAATCTAATTCAAGCAATGTTCTTGACTCTCTAACCCTTTAACCAGTTTATTGAGAAGGGCTTTTATTCTTGAATTTCCATAGTCAGCGTCGCGATTTCCTAGTGGAACATATACGCCACTCTTCTCTTTATAATCATCCTTCCACCTCCAATGACCATCATGATCTCGTTCTCTATCTCTATATCCCGACTTATTATAATTGTCTCCATAATAGTTCCGACCTTGATTCCCTTGACTTTAGTTCCAAGAGTCCTGATTAGACCCCTAGCCCTTGGCTCAAAAACCCACCACCTCTCGATCTAGGTACTTATCCTCCTTATTAGAATCACTATCATTATGCCTAGGTGTTTTGCCTTGTACACCTAATGCATGTACGTTCGTAGTGTCTCTAGCCTATATCTATTTAGCTAATAAACCAATTTCTATCCTCAATTGTGTTACCTCTTGTGCTATAGATTTGTCCAAAGCCTATTGTTCTGTGCTGAGCCTCCAATAGCATATGTGCTAGTAGGTATATCTGCCTCCCGAGTATGCCATCCTTGGTTGGTCTTAGTGATACGATCTAATATCTCTGAAGGTTGTTCCCACCTTAGACTCATAAATACTCCGTTAGTGATAGTATCTGCTACAGCCTTAGTATTGATGTTTAAAGCCCTGTAGAAAATTTCAACTAAGTTTCTACCACTCATCCTATGTTTTGGCACATTCATAGCTTCTTATTGAACCTTAACCATGTCTCGTAAAGTGCTTCAAAATGTATTTATCTAAATTTATAAATCTCATCCTTCAACTGTATCATCTTGGAGGGTGGAAAAAATCTTTTCAAAAATTAATTTCTTAACTCTTGCCAAGTAGTGATGAAACTTCGTGGTAACTCTGCCAACCACAAAGTCGCTTGTCCTGTTAGAGAGAATGAAAACAATCTCAACCAAAGAGCCTCTTGGTTAACTCCAGGCAAATTATATAAAATGCAGACCCCTACAAAATTCATCACGTGCATGTTTTGATCATCAGTAGGAAAACCAGCGAACACACCTTTTAAGTTTAGCAGGTGAATCATGGCACTTGTAATGTCAAACTTAGTGCACTAAGGTAACTCTGGCGGAATAATGGAGCCGTCTTAATTGGCTCGAAAAAAGCCACCTTCTTTGGGATCATCATAAACTAGCACATATGGTCTTTGGTATTGTTGTTGCACCCTCAGTCTTCTTTGCCTTTCTTCAGCATCATCTAGACGCTGTGCTGCCTCTTGCATTGCTTTATTATCTTTATCTACTTGCCTAAGAGTAGCTTGCCTAGCTTTCTCTTCCCGTCTCAACCGAGCAGTAGTTTGGTCTGCTGTTTTATGACCAACTGACTGGATTGGTTGGTTATGAATGTTTCCCACGGCTGCAGGATCCTGAAATCTGTCGGTATTCACCATTCTTTGATTAGCTCTCAGAGTCCTTTCTATTTCAATATCAAGTGGAATAAGGGGATTGCCTTGACTCCTAGTATTGGGCACACACCGACGTGTACCCTTAAAAATATAAGGAAATAAAACCAATCAACTCCAACAAGTAAAATAGTCAACTCTGTAACCGTAGTTCCCCGACAACGGCGCCAAAATTTGATGTCACCCAAGATATACCTTCATAAAAGTGTAATGCGGTCGTTGTATCAAATATCGAACCCAACTAGGTTGGAGTCGATCGCACAGGGAACAGGACGAAATTATGTAGAATGCTAGTCTGAGTAATTGGCAAGTAAGTAAAAATGGGGGGTTTGTTTTTGTGGATAAGTGGTGACAGTAATAATTGTTGATTGTAGGATTTGTAGACAATATGAGAAATACACTAGGACTGTGATCCCCAATGATTCCTTAACTCCATCGGTTACTTGTGCTGGCAAAATTGTCCCGCTGCGTTGCATGTAAAATCTAACAAGATAGGTTCATATAAACATCTCTCGACCTTGGTTAGACGGATTTCACTCTTCTCCTCTCGGTCTCCGAGTGTCGCACTACTAACCCTTGCCCTGGATCTCAGATAACTATTCCTGCTATGGCTCAAGTTATTAGATGAAGGTTTATAGCTTCAAATCTCTGTTGTTATTCCCTTTTGCCAATCTCTACCTCTCTCTCAAGCAAGTCTAGAATACAGGCAAGTTTTTAACGTTTACAACCTTTAGAAGATCAATTACAATGAAGGAAATAACAATACATGCAATCACAACGGTTCAGAATTTTCTTCGCACTTAACCCATTTCGTTGATTCCTTATGGTTCACAAAACCCTAGGTGATGAGTTTAGATACTCATGTTTGCAAGAGCACAATAAGAATTCAAGGATGAAAACATAATTATAAACTCACAATAAAGAAGAAACTCTGAAATCTCAATTATGAATAAAACCCTAAAATCGATGCTCTGAAATTACAAAACCAATAATATCTTTATGAACTCAAAATAATGAAAATATAACTCAATACAATGTAATGGCTAACTCCTGAACATAGGAAAACAAAGGGGTATTTATAGATACTAAATGAATCCTATCCTTATCAAAACATGAAAACAGAGTCGGCAACAATCCACGTGTCATGCCCCGAATCCCATTCGGGATGGACTGGCACCCAAAGTCGTTAAGGCCCGAGAGAACCAATCTTTACTCATGTACACTCATACGTATGTCTCTGTGTGAATAGCATTCTTTCACACGTAACTTATAAAATACAAATGGCGGAAGTCATGGCAACATATGTTATATATGTGAAACTTGGCCATTAGGGCCATCAAGTTGAAATGGACATACATCTTTTACATTCATTTTCCCACATACGTCTACAAAGCCTCTAACCAATGCATGTATATAATCAACCTACAGTCGGGACAAGTCCCCGCTTTATACAATCTTTACAATACCAAAACCATGAACACATATGACTCGAAAAGCCCCGAACCAACTGGAGCTCACCAATGAACCGCGAATGACTCATAGCCTACAATGGAGGTCTACTAGCACCTGTGCCTACAGCAAGTAAGGTAAATCCCCCAAGGGGGTCAGTACGAAGAATGTACTGAGTATGTAAGGCTCAGATGAAACTGCATCATACATAATAACAACAATGGAGTCAAATATAAGAGAATAGTCAATATGGATAAACCATCGTTTGATATGTGGAAACCTTTACATTTATTTTGTTACTGTCATTTTTGATCAATCATTCATGTCCTTATTATTCACATAATATCTTTCATATACACCTTCATTCAAGATATTTGCCTTTATTCAAGAGATTCTTTCATTCAAGAGATTTCTTTCTTTGCTTTTACGCTCATCATCATTACTTTTTAGTCATCCACCTTATCGGTGGGTAGTCATCCACCTTATTGGGGGTAGTCATCCACTTTATTAGTGGGTAGTCATCCACCTATTTGGTGGGTAGATAATATCATCATGTAGGTGTTCATTTCACGTCATGGATACACCCATAATATTAGGAAGGTCATCATGAAGGTGTTTCCTTCACCCCATGGATATCATCATGAAGGTGTTTATTTCACCCCATGGATACAACTAATTTTACATTACTTTTTCTTTCATTATTCTTTCTTCTAAGAGTGATATCTTGGTGATTGAAACGTTCTTTAAACTTGGAACACATACATACATTACTTCACCCCTTTAATTTCATGAGATTGATATTTTGGTCGTGTGAGATTGATACATTTTCTTGTGAGAGAGATATGTTAATAGTCGCAACATTATTGGAGCTCTGGAAAAGAACGTTATTGGGTATGCTACTCAAGAATGAGTAGATTCTCCTTACATCTTCACTTTTCTTGAGATAGTTCTTGGAGTAATTACAACATTACGATAGCTTAGGAACTTCAGTCCATGGATAAGAGACATAAGAATGCCAATTGGTCAATGAATAGGAAACATGTGGATAACAATATATATCAACCTAAATGAGATACCTTAAAATATTTCAGAATGGAACAACTACTATGACAATGTGAACAATGTATGCTGCAGAAGGAGACGGAAAGAGTAACCTTACATACCTTATCTCCTCAATATGAATATAAAATCCTATACGTGAACACAATAGTCTAGCTCCTTTCTTACATTTCACTCTAAACCACAATTACATAACGGAGCTTACATTAACAATCAACTACCTTACAAGTGCATAAGACGAATAATGAGTTATATGTTTGCCTTATAACGTCACTTACCCCCTTACAATACCATTTACGACATCGTCACACCAATAATGCCACAACATTCCCAACATGACCAAAACATCACAACTCAATAGCATTTCACACCAAGGTCATCCTTTACGTTTCTTCATTAGCACGACATCACAATTACTCCATAAGGTCACCTCAATACACCTCATAACAACATATCGACAAAAATCCCACAATTCATACTTATAGAAAAATAACAAGTTAAGGAACATAACCACACAATTCATGTTGATATTTCATCCATACCATGCCCTTTCATCAAAACCTCAAGTCCTTTTTCAAGTTCAAATCTCATGGATAACACATCTTTTGCCAAAAAGCAAAAGTGCACTATTCAACACCTCTATACATAGCCATCATGATCTACATATGCTATCATGCATAAAATATATTAAAACATAAAATTAAATATTTACCCAAACTTCAGAGATGATGATCTTGTCCAACAAATGGTTGCTTAGTGCTTACGGTTTAAGAGAAGATAAGAATGTTTTCTTGAAAATTCTAGAATATGGCATGTGTGTTTTGAGTGATTAAAATCTTATTTTTGGGGCCTTTATATAGACCTCAAGTCATCCTTATCCACACTTGGTCCAATGATAACATGTTTACTAGGTCAATGGCAAGAATGGGTCATTTTGCCCTTTTGGCCATGCATTTTATTCCATTTTGGGCCTCAAATTGAGCCCATTTACACATATTAACTTAGCCCACCAATTTCAATGTGTAATACTCTCATTATCTCATGTTTTAATAATTCCATAATGTCAAGATAATATTCAACTCGCGAGATTCACATTTGTAGCCTCAATCCACAATAATACGCGATTTTTGCCACTTATGGCTTTATTTAACATAATTTGATAAAACACTTGTGACAAAGAATTAATCCAAACGCGTATGCCAAACTCACTCAAGAGTATTCCTACTATGATGCAATAATGTTACCATAACTCAAGAGTCCTCTTTATAGACTTATAATCGTAGAAGAAATTAAGCAAAAAGCACCCCGGCACGCTCCCGGACGCCCTAGACACTTAGAGAAAATTCCAGCATTCTAAAGGTGTGCAGGGGCGGCCTAGAATGCCCTTGGGTGTGCCCCCTTGCTTCCTGTTCCAACAAAAATTTACGCCAAAGAGGCCTGGCAAGCCACCTGCAGTGCCCCACACTTAGTTTTTGATTTTGACTTTTCTTTGTGGACTTTGGTTGGATCTTTCAAGTTCCAACCTTTTGCTTTCGTTTTATCTTTAAGATCCTTTGCTTGGATGTCCTTCAAGCCTCATTTATCACTCCTAAAATGCACCTAAAGGTCACAAACGCTTCCTACAAAAGTCTAAACACATTTGCTAACACACTATTAAATCTTCCACCAATATCAATACGAGGTACATACTTATTGCTCTCGAACCTTGGGTAAACATGGTTCAAGATTGTCAAGTGAGGTCATAAATGTACGGGATGTTACATTCTTCCCTCCTTAGAAACATTTGTCCTTGAATGTTAATAATATAATTCCAAATACCACAAATGTATCGCTATATTAGCATATCTATACATATACAATTAATACAATTATTTCACTTCCGCACTTTGAACTTTTTCTTCCATTTGAAAAAAGTACGGGCACTTTGAGTTCATAATTTCTTCTGCTTCCCATATGATCTTTTCTACTTATTAATTTCTCCAAACTACCTTTACGAAAACTATTTCTTTATTTCTTAATCTCTTTACTTGTTGAACCAAAATAGTAATAGGGATCTCTTATTGATGGAACTTAATCAACGGGAGCAATACAAGATGAGTCTCCTATGCATTTTTGAAACATCGAAACATGAAACAATGGATGGACTGAGGAAAGTTCTTTGGGTAATTTCAATTCACATGCAACTTGCCCAAATCTTCTACTAATTTCATATGGATCTACATAACGTGGACTCAACTTTTATTTCTTTCTAACTCTCATGACCCCTTTCATTGGTGACACCTTTAAGAATACCCAATCACCTATGGCAAATTTGAGCCCTCTTCTTCTGATATCAGCATATGACTTCTAAATTCCTGATGCTCTACTATTACTTGTTGACAATTCAGACAATGAGCTACTAATTTTACAATGTTCTTTTTATTTATATTGCCTCACCAACACATTTCTTCCATGCCATGGTACATTTTGATTGCTCCCGAATAAATAGAATAGCGTGAATGATGTGATTCTGTCATAATTCATTTCCTTAGCTCATCTATATTTAGTATACATAATCTACCTAGATAGGAAAGTATTCCTCCCTTATGTAAGCTCAAGTACCTTTTGACGAACTTTATTGTAAATTCTTTTTCAATTGGAATAAAATAGAATTTGCATATTATTTCTTCTCTCGGCTACCAATGAAGATTTTGCCGCATTGTACACTATAATTCTTTTATCTGGAGTTTCAAGAAGACAAAACCCCATACGGATTCATTGATATAGATTCTGTGACAATATCTTTCTTTTCTGTGAGCTGGCCATTAATACTTCCTACTGCTTTGCAGCTTAAGGTATCAGCTACCCCATTTGCTTTTCTTGAATGAGACAAGATACCAATGTCATAATCTTTTGATAGTTCAATCCACCTTCGCTACCTCAGATTTAAGTCCTCCAGCTTAAAAATATATTACACTTTCTTATGACCGGTATATATGTCAACATGAATCCCTTAAAAATAGTGACACCATATCTTTAAAGAAAATATCGCAGCTGCTAGTTCAGGGTCATGTATTGGGTAATTTGTTTTTCTTATGTGGCCACAACTGTCGTGAGGCATATGCTATTACCTTATCATGCTACATCAATACACATCCGAGGCCAACTCCAGAAGCATTACAATACATTGCATAACATTCTTATGCCTTCGGGAAGCACTTAAAACTTTTGTGGAAGTTAATATATCTTTCAACTCTTGGAAACTTTTCTCACATGCATCATTCTACTGGAATTTGATTGCCTTGTGTATAAGCTTTGTTAAGGGTGTAGGGATAGAAGAAAATACTTCAACAATTCTCCTATAATAACCAACCAACCCTAGAAAATGGTGGATCTCTATAAGCATCGTAGGCCTTAGCCAATTTTTCACCATTTCTATCTTTTGCATATCAACCTTCATTCCTTCATCCTATACAATGTGACTCAAGAACGACATGGATTGTAACCAAACTTCACATTAGAAAATTCTATAACACTTGTTGCAATATGATTAGCATGGTCCTCTTGTGATTTTGAATATCATCACCAAACATGGTCACATACACATTTAAAAGTGTCTTGAACACCCTATTCATCAAATCCCTAACAACTGCTGGTGCATTGGTTAGCCCAAATGGCATAACTAGAAATTCATAGTATCATAGTAACCATAACGTGTTCAGAAAGCTGCCTCGGGTATATATATATATATATATATTATTTTTTTCGACCCTTACTTGATGATAACTCGATCTCAAGTCAATCTTTGAGAAGCATTGGTTAAGTAAATCATCAATTCTAGGGAGGGGACATTTATTCTTGACTATTGCCTTATTCCGTTGCTGATAATCAATACACATTCTCAATGTGCCACCTTTTTTTGTATAAACAACACTGGTGTACCCCCATGGGGACATACTAGGTCTTACTAGGTGATATATGTACACTTTGGACATTATTTCCCTACCTCAAGATAGGGAATAAATTTACCCTTCAATGCTCCAACACTCTCATTTACATCTCAATAAACTCAACCAACGTAACATGATCGTAAACATTCACTATACCATTACGATCTATTCTTTTTGGTTTTTAACTATAATAAATGTGCCAACTAGCATAGATACTTCACTTAGCTTAACTAGTAATTCTTGTGTTCTTTCAAACTTTGCAGCAATCAATGAAGTAACTTATGATAAGGTAGAACCCGGATTAATCAATGCATATACATTATGTGAAGAGACAGATATTATACCTTTAACCTCATCAGGAGAAACCTCCAAATTTTGTCGGTCGAATAGATCATAGGTGCGATTCTGGGCTCCACTGGAACTAGCTGCCCCTCTAGCACCTCTCCCACTACCAGTAGGTTGTACACCAAACGACGATGCCACAACAGCTGATCTCGTAGGTCGCGCCATACTACCCGTGTCCCCTAGACACTCTCTCGTCAGATGCCCCGACATACTGCATCACAAGCAAACATTTGGTCCATACCAGCATTCACTTGAACGAAACTTCCCGCAGTGCTGGCACAGTTGTCGAGAAAATCTTATTGTCTGTTAACCTCGAACCACACTGCTCTGCCCCGCATGACTGCCTCTAGACCCTCGGTCTGTAGGGGAAGAAAATGATGGCCTAGGAGGCCGAGGAGAATTCTGAGGCCCAGATCCTCCTTGGGACACCATAAACTGTCTCATTGGTCTAGCCCTTTTTGAAAGCCCTCTTTCAAATTCATGTACCCTCCTTCGTTGCCTCTGATCCTCCATCTTTTGTGGAAAGGCCTGTATTCTTGCTATGTCCATATCTTTGTTCAAAGCAGCAATGGTACAGTCCCTTACCAAGTATGGCTTTAATCTATCTACATATCGATGGACTCTGTCTTCCATTATGGCTACCACATTCGGAGCATATCGAGCTAAAGAGTTAAACTGCAGACTATATTCTCTAACACTCATATTTCCCTATCGGAGATTTAGAAATTGGTCTGCACGAGTTTGTCGGATCTCATATGTGAGGTAGTGATCAAGAAAGGCCGTTTTGAATTCCTCCCAACCAGCTGGAGGTACATCAATACCCCCGATCTTTTCCAGTCTTCATACCATAATATAACTTCACCTTTCAATCTATAGGCCGCAAGTTCAACTGTTTCTATAACAGTCATATGCATAACCTTTAGAGCCCTTTGAATTTGATCTACAAAGTCTTGTGGATCTGCTTTTGTGTCTGACCCAGTGAATATGGAAGGGTCTAATTTCAGAAAATCCTGTGTTCTCCGACTAGCTACTCTAGCCTTACTGTCATTACCTCTCATTGGACCAACTTGTCCTTGACTTTGCTATCTGTGTCAACATATGCACTGTATTTCTTAAATCCTGATCAATCGCATTTGCAGGAGGTTCTGCCGGTACTTTTCTACCCCTCAGCTCTTCAGGAAACGGAAGAGTAGAAGTAGACCGCGATAAAATTTCAGCGTCATCCCCACCTTGACTAGCTTGGTCAGGTGGTGATTTACTCATTCTTTCTCCGGCAGGCATATCTACCTGCATACCTTTGCCTCTACCTCATCTTGTGATCGACATTTTACAATAAACAAGAAAAACAATTCCTTGGTCAGATAAAATTTTCACATACAACATTGGCTCTATTGCACGATCTAGAAATGAAGAAATGAAACAACTCCTATATGTCCCGTAGCCTCCTACTTATAAATGTGGCGCGCAACACATCCATAAGCAAGACTCTACTCAGACACAACTTTGTAGACACCCTTAGGATGACCTGCTCTGATACCACCTTTGTCACGCCCCGAATCCCATTCAGAATGGACTAGCACTCGAAGCCGTTGAGGCTCGAGAGAACCAATCTTTACTCATGTAAACTCATACGCATGTATCTGTGTGAATAGCATTCTTTCACACGTAACTTATAAAATACAAATAACGAAATTCAGGGCAACATATGTTATATATGTGAAACTTGGTCGTTAGGGCCATCAAGTCAAAATGGACATACATCTTTTACACTCATTTTCCCACATACGTCTACAAAGCCTCTAACCAATGCATGTATATAATCAACCTACAGTCTGGACAAGTCCCCGCTTTATACAATATTTACAATATCAAAACCATGAACACATATGACTTGGAAAGCCCTGAACCAACTAGAGCTCACTAATGAACCGCGGATGACTCATAGCCTACAATGGAGGTCTACTAGCACCTGTGCCTGCAGTAAGTAAGGTAAATCCCCCAAAGGGGTCAGTACGAAGAATGTACTGAGTATGTAAGGCTCATATGAAACTGCATCATACATAATAACAACAATGGAGTCAAATATAAAAGAATAGTCAATGTGGATAAACCATCGTTTTATATGTCGAACCCTGTACATTTATTCTGTTATTGTCATTTTTGATCAATCATTCATGTCCTTATTATTCACATAATATCTTTCATATACACCTGCATTCAAGATATTTGCCTTTATTCAAGAGATTCTTTCATTCAAGAGATTTCTTTCTTTGCTTTTACGCTCATCATCATTATTTTTTAGTCATCCACCTTGTTGGTGGGTTAATGTGGTCATCCACCTTATCTGTGGGTAGTCATCCACCTTATTGGTGGGTAGTCATCCACTTTATTAGTGGGTAGTCATCCACTTTATTAGTGGGTAGTCATCCACCTTTTTGGTGGGTAGATAATATCGTCATGCAGGTGTTCATTTCACCCCATGGATACACCCATAATATTGGGATGGTCATCATGAAGGTGTTTCCTTCACCCCATGGATATCATCATGAAGGTGTTTATTTCACCCCATGGATACAACTAATTATACATTACTTTTTCTTTCATTATTCTTTCTTCTAAGAGTGATATCTTGGTGATTGAAACGTTCTTGAAACTTAGAACACATACATACATTACTTCACCCCTTTAATTTCATGAGATTGATACTTTTATCGTGTGAGATTGATACATTTTCTTGTGAGAAAGATATGTTAATAGTCGCAACATTATTGGAGTTTGGAACACAACGTTATTGGGTATGCTACTCAAGAATGAGTAGATTCTCCTTACATATTCACTTTTATTGATATAGTTCTTGCAGTAATTACAACATTACGATAGCTTAGGAACTTCAGTCCATGGATAAGAGACATAAGAATGCCAATTGTTCAATGAATAGAAAACATGTGGATAACAATTTATATCAACCTGAATGAGATACCTTAGAATATTTCAGAATGGAACAACTACTATGACAATGTGAACAATGTCTGCCGCAGAAGGATACAGAAAGAGTAACCTTACATACCTTATCTCCTCAATATGAATATACAATCCTATATGTGAACACAATAGTCCATCTCCTTCCTTATGTTTCACTCTACAACACAATTACATAACGGAGCTTACATTAACAATCAACTACCTTACAAGTGCGTAAGATGAATAATGAGTTACATGTTTGCCTTATAACGTCACTTACCCCCTTACAATACCATTTACGGCATGGTCATACCAATAATACCACAACATGTCCAACATTGACCAAAACATCACAACTCAATAGGATTTTACCCCAAGTTCATCCTTTACGCTTCTTCATTAGCACGACGTCACAATTACTCCATCAAGTCACCTCAATACACCTCATAACAACATTTCGACAAAAATCCCACAATTCATACTTATAGAAAAATAAAAAGTTAAGGAACATAACGACACCATACATGTTGATATTTCATCCATACCATGCCCTTTCATCAAAACCTCAAGTCCTTTTTCAAGTTCAAATCTCATGGATAACACATCTTTTGCCAAAAAGCAAAAGTGCACTATTCAACACCTCTACGCATAGACATCATGATCTACATATTATCTCATGCATATAATATATTAAAACATAAAATTAAATACTTACCCAAACTTCAGAGATGATGATCTTGTCCAACAAATGGTTGCTTAGTGCTTAGGGTTTAAGAGAAGATAAGAATGTTTTCTTGAAAATTCTAGAATACGGCATGTGTGTTTTGAGTGATTAAAATCTTATTTTTGGTGCCTTAATATAGACCTCAAGTCATACTTAGCCACACTTGGTCCAATCATAGCATGTTTACTTGGTCAATGGCAAGAATGGGTCATTTTGCCTTTTTGGGCCATGCATTTTATTTCATTTTGGGCCTCAAATTGAGCCCATTTACACATATTAACTTAGCCCACCAATTTCAATGTGTAATACTCTCATTATCTCATGTTTTAATAATTCCATAATGTCAAGATAATAGTCAACTCGCGAGATTCATATTCGTAGCCTCAATCCTCAAGAATACGCGATTTTTGCCACTTATGGCATAATTTAACATAATTTGATAAAACACTTGTGACGAAGAATTAATCCCAACTCGGATGCCAAACTCCCTCAATAGTAGTCCTAATATTATGGAATAATGTTACCATAACCCAGGAGTCCTCTTTATAGACTTATAATCGTAGAATAAATTAGGCAAAAAGCACCCCGGCACGCTCCCGGATGCCCTAGACACTTAGAGAAAATTCCAGCATTTGAAAGGTGCATAGGGGAAGCCTGGCACGCCCCTGGGTGCACCCCTTTTCTGCATGTGCCAACAAAAATTTAGGCCAAAGCGGCCTGGCACGCCACCTGCAGCGCCCCATACTTAGTTTTTGATTTCGACATTTCTTTGTGGATTTTGGTTGGATCTTTCAAGTTCCAACCTTTTGCTTGCCTTTTATCTTTAAGATCCTTTGCTTTGATGTCCTTCAAGCCTCATTTATCACTCCTAAAATGCACCCAAAGGTCACAAACACTTCCTACAAAAGTCTAAGCACATTTACTAGCACACTATCGAATCTTCCACCAATATCAATACAAGGTACATAATTATTGCTCTCGAAACTAGGGTAAACATGGTTCAAGGTTGTCAAGTGAGGTCATAAATGTACGGGATGTTACACCACGGTACCGTGACTTGGTGTCGTGGAACCAAGTCACGCCACATAGTTTCTGTTGTGGAAATTAGGCACATGGGAAATCCTCAGAAATTGACTCACGACAGCCACTCACGTCACATGAGTTGACTTACGACACGTGAGTCCTATCATGAGTCACCTCTCTGGTGCAGAACTTGACTCTTTTATCTTTAGATACTTTGTTATCGAGCATGATTCTTTCTTTTTTTCCTTTTTACCTCAAAAACCTATTCTTCTGCAATATAGAATAGAAAACACAACATACCAACCAAATACACCCAAGTTATTACATAATTTCCTTGTTTTAAGAATCCAAAGTGCCATTTAACCATGGCGCATCAGTGACTTAAATACATTCTAGGGTGAATCTTTTATATTTATTCCATATAGGATTGATCCTAAGCCTAATTCCGGATAAATATATTGAAAATAATTACGTATATTTTAAAAGGTGTATTTGAGCATTATCAATAGGATGGGATTTGATGAAACAAATAATGTAAATGGACACAGAAGGTACAATTATCATACCTGGCTTAGTTGACTCATTTACAATAATTTTAAATCTTACAAGGTCCAACAATGGTGATGGGTTCAAGAAATAATGGAGGAAAAATAAAGTGAGAGGCATTTATAGTCACTGCCAAGGGTCCTTCGTGAAACTAGGACCTCTATCACGAACACGGTGGTCCACTAGCCAGGTCTTTGCAAATGTGGCCGATTCCATGAGTACGCGAAGAGCAGACTAGACCAAGACACACCGGACCTTTTTTGTGAACGTGACGATAGGCTCGCAAATTTGATTTACAAGAAATTTGAACATTTGCAAACGTGGACAACTCTTCAAAAACACAAAGGGCAACTGTGCCCTACACCATGTGTTGCTGAACCAGCAAAATCTTAGTTGGAATTTTCTTTAAATAGGTCCTTGGGGTTCTTTCAAAACCCCATGAATGCAGATGATAAAAAGTGGGTCACACACCTAATCTTTCATTTTTAACTACAATCAAGCAACTATCTAAAACAAGTTTCAAAGCCCTGGGACCCAAACCAAAGGTTCTTCTAGCTTAAAATCTATGTTTCAAAGCTAAAGTGGACTGCTCAACACTTTTTAAACATAACCAACATGATTTACACAACCTCTTATGCATATAATATATTAATATATAAGGTTAAACGCTTACCAAGGCTTGCAAGTGGAAGATTTGTCCAAAAATCCTTAGAGAAAATTAGGGTGGCTAGGGTTTTGAGAGAGGATAAATGTTTGATTGAAAATCTGATTTTTACAAGTGTATTGTGTAGAAAAATGAGCTGAATTTCAGCCTTAAGTAGTCCCTCCAAACCGCCTCTCTCTATGGTCATCCTTAGCCAATTATTTGGTCAAAAAGTCCAAGTAGATGATGTGTATACTTGGTCCATTTTTAAATGGATCATCTCCTTTTGGGCCCATGTCTTATTTACTTGATTTTGGGCCTCAATTGAGCCCATTATCATAATATTAATTCAGCCCAATAAATTTAGTGGGTAATACACCAACTATCTCAAGTTTAAATAATTCCATAAATGTTAAGGTAGTCAAATAAGTTCAGAAATGTACGAGGTGTTACAGCTAAATATTCTACGTGTGAGTTCTGGTTGTCTTTTGTGTCCTTCTTGGGGTACATGATGTCTAATGAAGGGGTTATTCTCTATGTGTAGAAGGTAAAAGCTGTTAATAATTGGTCTAGGCCCACGAATGTGATAGAAATTCAGATTTTTGTGGGGTTGGCCAGTTATTATCTTCAATTAATTAAGGGGTTTACTGCTATTGCTTCACATATCACCCTCCATACCCAGAAGGTAGTACTATTTGTGTAGGATGACAAGTATGAAGAGAGCTTCCAAAAGCTCAAAATTTGTAAATCTCACCCCCAATTCTCATGTCGCCTATTGAGGTTAAAGATTTCATCGTATATTGTGATGCCTCATGATTGGGTTTAGGTGCTAATTTTATGCAGGATCAGAGCATGATTGCTTACTCTTCGAGACAACTGAAGTCTTATGAGAAAATACCCCACACTTGTCGTAGAGTTGGCAGCCCTGGTGTTCTCTTTGATGATTTAGGGACACTACCTCTGTGGGGTGAAATATGGAGTGTTCATAGACTACCATAGCTTGCAATATGTGTTCACTCAGAGAGACCTGAATCTAAGGCAGAGAAGGTGTACGGATTTGATCAAATACTATGACATCTCAATCCTATATCACTTGGGTAAGGTAAATATGATGACACATACACTAAGTCGGAAACTAGTAAGCATTTGAATTTTAGCATGGCTAGAAGTGTCAAGGCGCCTATTGGTGAGAGAGGTACAGTCTTTGGTAACTAGTTTTCTGAGATTGCAGGAGACTAGCTAGGAGAGGATATTAGCATATGTGGAAGTCAGGTCCATATTCTTTGACCAAATCAAATACAGGCATTTTGAAGAAAAGAAGCTGAGTAACCTCAGGGAAAAAGTGTTGCAGGGTGTGGCTAGAGAAGCATTCCTTGATGATGAGGGAGTGTTGAGGAATCGGTGGCACTTGTGTGTACCCTGGGTAGGCAATTTGATTCCAACTATTCTAGTAGAGGCTCACAAGTCTAAGTACTCTACAAATTTGGGTGCCAACAAGATGTATAGAGACTTGAGACAATATTATTGGTGGAAAATAATGAGGCATGACATTGCGGATTTCGTAACATAGTGTTAAAACTACCAGTAGGTCAAATATGAACAACAAAAACCTAGTGGTACATTTCAGAGAATGCCCATTTCAAAATGGAAATGGGAAAGGATAACCATGGACTTTGTGGTTGGTCTTCCTAAGTCATTGAAGAAGTGCGACTCTATATGGGTCATTGTGGACCGATTTACCAAGTCGGCTTACTTTATTCTGGTAAAAGTACATTATAATGCGGCAAACTTGGCCACGATTTATGTGAAGGAGATTTTAAGGTTGCATGGGGTACCGGTTTCTATTGTGTCAGACAGAGGTACTCAGTTCACCTCTAATTTTTGTGAGAATTTCCAGTCGAAGTTGGGGTCTATATTGGACCTAAGTACAACTTTCCATCCATAGATCAATGGTCTGTCAGAGCGAACTATTCAAGTGGTTGAGTGCATGCTTCAGGCATGTGTTATGGACTTCGGGGGTTAGTGGGACTAATACTTATTGTCGAGTTAATTTTTCTACAACAATAGCTAACACTCTAATATTGATATGGCCCCTTTTGAGGCCTTATATGGTAGAAGGTACAGTTCACCAATTGGGTGGTTTGATGCATTTGAATTAAGGCCTTGGGGCACTGACATACTCAAGGATTTGATGGAAAAGGTAAGGTTTATATAAAAAAAAATCATAGCCGACATAAAGAGTTTGCAGAAAATATAATCAGAGATATGAAGTTTGAAATGGGGGAGAAAGTACTCTTGAAGTGCCACCCATGAAGGGTGTAATGCGTTTCGGTAAGAAGGAAAAATTGTGTCCAAGGTATAATAAACCCTTTGAGGTTTTGAATGAAGTAGGGTCATTAGCGTACAAGCTGGCCTTGCCTCTTAGTATGTATAGCATTCACTCGACATTCCATATGTCTATGCTAAAGTAATACCATGGAGATGGGAACTACATTATTCGTTGGGACCCCGAGTTATTTGATAAATAGTTATCAAACGAAGAAGAATAAGAGTCATAACATGTGTAAAGGTTCAGTGGAGGAAATGTATTATTGGGAAAGCTACTTGGGAGACAGAGGCTGATATGCGCAAGAAATATCGATACTTGTCCCTTGACCAAGGTAGTTTCCCTTGCTTAGTTATATCATTTGGGGCTAATTGTTGTTCGTGGACGAGCAAGGAGTAAAGTGGTATCTAATGTAATGACTCAAAATCATTGTTACGCTGAATTAGTAGGAAAATTTGTACCTAGTCCTTCTTAAGCAATTTCTGAGAATTTCAGGGCTAGTATAGTGTTGAACAAATTTTGAAGGTGTACTACTTTAGGAAAATCTGGTATAAATATGAGTATTAGTGGTGATTTTTGATTTGATATTAGATATATAATGAGTTTAAGAAGCCATAGAAACTTTCGACACCCGCAATGGAGTTATAGAACTCCAGTTATAGGATTTATCGTGAACAAGTTGGTTCATGATGTCATAATTCAAAGAATGTGTTGGAAAAGAAGCATAACTAATAAGAGACCCCGAGATTCTGCCTTGGGACCACTTCAACAATAAAGGGAACCACTGCAGGTGTACTACTGTAGTAGAAAAGCCACTGCCACAGTGGCAGCTAGTATCGGTGCAGTGATAATTTAACTGATGCAGCTGTAAAACACAGTATTTTGACAGTTTTAAAAACTAAGAAAACATTATTGATTCCCAATTTTCCAAAAAATGAGTAAGGTCTTAAAAAGGGCCAATTTCTGTAGTATTCTTAAGGTTTTCATCTTTGGAGATAATTTTCTTGCAATCCAAACTAAAATTTCTTCTTAGAATCCATAAAAATCATTAAAAAAACCTATTCATGATAGAATTTGGGGGTTTAACCCTAATTTATGGAATTTATGTTCATTGGTGAGAATGAGTATAAAATCAGTAGATAATGATCCTAGGGTCTTAGAAAATACAAATGGAATAGAATTTTAGTTGTTCATGCTAAATAATGTAGGGTTCATGAGGTTTAAGGAAATGGAAAACCCTGTGATGATGATTAAAGGCAATGTTGTGATTAAAATGGTTAATGTAATTCCTAATGGTTAAAGAGGGATGAATTTATTAAAATAGGTGTATAATCTTGTTGTTATAGATCAAGAGCAAGTTGAAAGGGAAATAAAAGGAAATCTTATGGACTAGAAGTGTTATTGAGCAAGGAATCGATGTAGGTTACACTTTATTATAACAATTACACTTGCTTGACTCTCTGCTTATATGTGATGTCTTTCGAGCACTACTTATGAATATTAACTGCATTACATATTCATACATAGTGATATTGTTGAGTCGGTGATCATGTTGATATACAACCCATGATGTTCATGATGTTGTTGATGGTGTTCATGAGAATGAGAGGGGAAAGAGATGATGTGCACATCTTGCATTCATATATTCATTAATGTGCATTGAATGAAAACTTATAATCTTATGTTATGATGTAACCTACTTCTTAATTTGACAAAGTGTAAAGTTACATGAGTATGGGCAATATTTCCCCTTAAGTGAAATGTCAAGATTACCTATTTGTCTTTCATTATGAGTTATGTTATGATCGCTTTCCAACTATTTGATTTACTTATTTTTATGGTGTCGGGTTGGGTCGACTTATGATAACTACCAATACGTGTTGTTATACTGATACTTCTATGCTCTTCTTTTTGTTGAGCGCAGAGTGTGTTTCATCATTTGAGACAAGACCTCGCCCTTAGCTAGCAGTTCCAGACTCAGTTTCAAGAGTGAGCACCATGACAGAAAAGCCTTTGGATCTTCTTATCATTGTTCATATTCCTTGTTTCGGGAATAATACATTCCTTATTTATTCCTTGTTTTGGATAATCATTTAGTTTTTAGACTTGATTTCTTTTAGATGTTCTTGTACGGTGACTTCAGGTCCCTTGGATGTAATAAATAGAAGTTTTCACATTCTATTAGTTTATCGATGTTGATGTCAGTTTGACAGTTTACTTATATATATATATATATATTTAATAAAGCCCTTTTTGAACTCGATTAAAAATGATATTAATAGAAAGTGAATGTGAAAGTGATTCTTGAGATAGTACGGATTGGGTTTGGTATAGTTCTCCTGCCATAGGTTAGGGTGGGTGCCAATCATGACTGGTTGGGTTGTGACAACAGTCTTCTAGTTGGGGCATAAAGTCATTTAGAATAACATAAACTATCAATTCCACATGCCAGGCATCGAGAGAGATTGGTAGTTTAGAGAACCTACAGAGTTATGAAATAATGGGGAACATAATCCTAGTTCATCATTCCCATTTATTTTATCAACATAAACTGATATTTGTTTACTTGTTACTTCAATTTAAAAACTATTTACTTGTTCTTTTAAATCCCCTAATTGGAAATAACCAACTAAAATCCTAAATAACCGTATTGACCTAGGTCCTAACCATGTTTCTTGCGGGATCGACCCCAACCTTGTTTGGGTATTATATTTGACTGCGACCGCTTTATACTTCATTGCGAGGTGCAACTTGGGCGACATCAAATTTTGACGCCATTGTCGGCGAATATAATTTAGGGTTAGATCAATTGTGATTATTTGACTATTATTCCTTATTTCTTATATATTTTTTATTTTTATCTTTGTTTTTTTTTCGAATATTTTACGACTCTTCTTGATATCACATCTTTATAAGATAAAGGTTGGAGTGATGAGGACTACTATTTTATAGATCCTTGCCCTTTTGATATAGCGCATTATTGCAGGGTAGTGATAGATTTATTGAGGGATCATAATGAGAGCATGATAGAAACACTAATACATCTCCCAACAGAAAAATGTGAGTTCACTCAAGAGATTAATAGGTTTGGCTTTGATAATCAAACCTAAAAAGAAGATTTGAGTGCAAAGGTTGATGCGTGTAACATCCAATAATTTAGTTTTGAGTTGTGTGAGGCTAAAAAATTCTTATAAGCTGAATTGAGGACCTAAAATTGGAGGGAAAATTACTCAACCATACTTTTATTGATGTTGTCACTATTGAGAAGAACACACTATAGTTATGTAAGGAAGTAGAAAGTATTCTTTTTAAAAACTCTAGTGTGTGTTAATATGAGGATGTAAATAATAATGTAATTCATGAGTTAAGGCATATTGAACCTCATTCTAATCATTTTTCCACATTTTGTTTATGTAGTATGATATTAATCGAGTAATCTGAGCCTACGAAAGAGTGTAAAAAGGAGGAAAATATATCTATATTCTTGAATTTATTGTGCCAAGATCAAAAAATTACAATCCTCACTTAAGGGCCAAAAATTGAAACATTTGACCTCAATTGCATGGATCCTTGATTTTTATACCTCCACCCTCTGAGCGTAGTAGAAAATTCAAAAATAAGTTAGAGGTGCGATTCTTAAGTATAATGTAGAAGAAAAAGTTGAAGACAACCCAACTAGTAGTGTAACTTCTTATTTTCTATTTATTTTTATAATGTCACAATTTTTTTCATTTTTTTGTTTTGTTTTTGCAGATTTAGTTGAAGTCTGAGTACCCAAAGTTGAAGCTAAGAAGCATATTTGAGCTTAATTGTGGGGTGAGCATGACCATTGATGAAAATGGAAGAAACATATTTCTAGCTAGGCCCTAGAGGGCCTCAGAGAGTGTCCTCGTTTAACTTTGTTTATTGCTTTGGGGATAACACATGATTTTGAGTATGGGGTGAGATGTCTTCCAATATTTGTTAAGGGTGAAGTATCGTATGGGATTTTCTTTTATTTATTTATTTATTTTTAGTTTAAAAAAAAATAAGAAGAAGAAATTGAAAAATTCCAAAAATACAAAAAGATTTTACTTTTATTCTCTAGATTAAAATAAGTTTTTGTTGGTTTTTAGTTTTTTAGTCTTTGGTAGAGCATACTTCACTCACCCCTTCATTTTTCTTTTCGCTTCTTTTCCAGATAAGGGGGGGGGGGGGGAGGGGGAGGGAGGCTTTGAACCGAGTTAATTTTTAGTATGAGTAATTTTATTTTTTTTTATTTGTAGGAATTTTTTTAAATTTTCTTATTTTTTAGGAGAGAAAAGAAAATACCCTTTTGATTTGTTTGATACTAGCAATTTAGGCCTAATCTTGAGTAGTACTTTTCTATGAGTGCTTGAGTATAAAATAAAATGCAAACTTTTTGACATCTATGCCCATGGCTGTGACTCTGTATATAACCTATTCTTATTTTGTAATTTGCTATGAACCTCTATGTCTTAGAAGTGGAATTGATCCATCTTGATTGATACTTGTGCCATGTGTGGAGAGGTTTTTTTTTTTGCATATATTTCATGTTTTACATCTTAGTCTAGAACTTTCCCTACATGTTATTGAAGCGAAATAAAAAGTATTGCTTTATTTAGAAGATGATAATAAGCTTTCTTTGTTATGTCTTCTGAATTTTAGCCTTTTCAGATATTATATCACTAGTTATCCCCTTGAGCTTGTAGCCTTTCCTTTGGTAGTTGTATTTTTTCACATTGATCCCTTTATTTTTCGAATACCACATTTTTGCAACTTGCTTCCTTGAGCACTATAGAGACTGTGTTGAACTTGCTAAATCTGAAGAAAAGGGATGATTGAGTGTAAAATGTGATCAATGATAGCCACATAGTGAGAAAAGGCCCTCTTTGAAAGATTGTGACATGAAAAAAAGAAAAGAAAAAAAATGATTGAGAAAAAAAATTGAACGTTCTTGATATGATGATAATACAAGTGAAAATAATTGTTGAAGAGAGGGATGAAAAAAAAGGGATGAAAATAATGGGTGATGAAGTTTAAAAAGTGTAAAGTGCTTAGGGAAGTATAAGTCATTATTATATAGTTTTCCTACTAATCCCCTAGCCAATATTTTAACCCATTAAAGTCCTATTTGATTTTATGTGAGGATAGTTAATTAGTGGAGATGTACATAATGGGCAAGCCTATAGTTCTTTGTGCATACATGTGAATTCTTTGTGAGTATGAAAGTTGTTCTTTGATGTTAAATCATTAAATTGTATTCGATCTTTTGAATTGAGTGTGTGGACTATTTCTTTTTGTGAGGGAACTTATTTCATTATAGATAGGTGATGTTATTAGCTTTCTTTGACAAGAATAGTAAGCGAACTTAAATATGATGAATTAGAGTCCATCTTTGAGGCTAGGAGGTTAGATGTGTTTGTTGTTTTTTTGTATTTCTTGCATAATGATCGGAAAGTGCACTTGATGTTGTGAATTACTATATGGTATAATTGTTTGTATCAACCAAAGTGGTGGCATTCTGAGATTTGATTAATTGAGATGAGATTTAATGCTTGCTCGAGGATAAACAAGAGTCTAAGTGTGGGGTGTTGATGTGAGGCCAAAATTATATATATTTAGTCATTATTTGTCTCCCGTTTGGTATTTTTATTTGTACTTTTTGATCATTGATTTTAAGGATTATGTTTAATTATTATATTTTTATTAATAGAATTAAATTGGTGTGAAGATGATGAAATTTGGAGCAACAACAAATTAGAAATGAGAAATCATATAAGGTAATCAAGCAAGTAGCTTAATGGATTAATTTTAATAAAATAATATAAAAGTGCAGAAATCAATTTCAAATGAAATTTCATTAAATTGCAGCTCATCTGGCCACGTGGCAGCATTGAAAAGAAGTTAGGCGGCGCAGCAATGCTCCGCTGTACGCGATCAAGTTCAAATCAATGCGGGTTTTTATTTCCTAATCTATTTTGGATTAAGTTATTTTATTTGATATTTTTTCTTATACCTATAAATATTTCATAAAACAATTTTTACATAACTCATGTAACTTTTAAACTTTTGATTTAGAGAGAGCTAGGAGCCGTCGTAGAGTCTGGAGAAAATTAGTATATTCTTTTCTATGCCATCTTTATTATTTTTTCTTTGAAAATTCAAGATTCCGGATTTATTCTACTCAATTTGCAAGTTTATAATTATGATTTTGACAATAATTTATAATTGTGATTTTCAAGCCATGAGTAACTAAATTCCACAACTAGGATTGTGAGAACCATGATTAATTAATGAAGTAGGACTATGTTCCCCATAACTTCATAACTCCGTAGGTTCTCCACACTAGTGATCTCTCCCGGTACTTGGCATGTAGAATTGATAGGTTATTATCATGTAAACGACTTTACGCCCCTATTAGATGACTATCCTCAATCATGTATTATTGTATTATGAGTTTGGCACTACTAACCCCTAACATGGATCCCATATTAGATATTCGATTTACCGGCTCAAGCTATTAAATAGAGGTTGATAGCTCCAAGTCTCGCTGTTAATTCCTTTTTTCCATCCATTACACCTTATTTCATTGCGAGTTAGGATAAGGCAAATTCTAACATATGCATCTGTTAAAAAGCAATTAAATTGAAGAGACTAACAATACATTTACAAATATCCTTTGAGAATCACATTGTACTTTGAACACTACTTTGTTAATCTGTCATGGTTCCAAAAACCGTAGTCGTGGTGTTCATCTACTCATAATCATAAGAACACGGCAGTAATTCTGAGAAAAAAGCATAATTATAGACTTACAAAGACTAAAATGAGAACCACAAATCTCACATTGAATTAAAACCCTAAAATCGATGTTTACACTTCAAAGAACAAAAATATTCCTCAAAAATATCAAGACAATGTAATCTAAAACAATAAACCCAAAAGGAGTATTTATAGACATAACAAATCCTGTCCTAAACAAAAAAGAAAAACAAGGTTGGTAGTGGCAACGGCTCAGGCAACGAGTATAGGGTCTGATGATGACTTATTGTGTGTCTCAGGCATCCATTGCCTACTCTTCTTCAAGTACTGAGGACGACTCATATGGTCACCCAACAACTCGTTGACATTGGGTCAGGTTTTGCATCTTTGTGTTGGGCAATTACACTCAGGACGGCTCTAGGCAATGACTCGTATAGTCTGGTGATGACTCATCAGTTGTACTCATTACCATTGACACCAACTTGCACCATCTCAGGACTTTTGATCAATCTTCTCAAGACAACTTTAACTACGACTCGTAGTGTGATCCAACGAGTCGTAGTGTGCCACGTAGCCAAGGTCTAACTTCAACACCGTATATTTCTTATTCTGCCAACATAAAGACTCTGGCTACGAGTCTTATTGTGACCCAATGACTCATATCCCAGACTCAAATTCTAGTACTTGTGCGTTTTTTCATCATTTTTCCTTTGCTCACTTCCAAATCCCCTATTCCAATAAAGCTAACAATAATAAAAAAACATATCCACATAAATGAGCCCTTGACTTAGTATATCTTCCTTGTTTCAAAGGTCGAAAGTGTCTTGAAACCATGGCATATCAACACCCTCCAATTAGAATGTTTGTATGTCCTCAGGCAAACAAAACAACACAAGGCTTACGATGCTTAATTAAGAGAAACCTAAGGGACCTGTAGCAATCAATCTACGCCTTTTAACACAACATTTTCAACCACCTATTTTACTCAAATTTTAAAACCCACTGTGCGTTTATACATTTCCCAATATAATAATGCAAAGGGATTACAAGATGGTTGCAGATTATAAACAAACAACCAAGAAATATAAGCTAATGACATTTGACCGAACAGATAGCAACCAACAATGCAACCCATGTGCCCTCGCAACAAAGAGGTCTTGTGCCCTCACTGTCTAAAGATGTAACTATAACCAATGACTGAATAGAAAATACTTACTCTCTCTTAAGGATGTTTGAACAATGTGCACAAAATACCATTGGCTTGCCCATATTTTCTACATGTTAGTTTTTTCTAGACAGTTTAGGATTACTATAGGACTTCTATTGGCTTGTAATGTAGGCTTGGGGACGGGTATGGACATTTAGAGTAAGTGACTCAACCCTTATTTGAACTACGCTACTTTTGGCTCCACTTTCAACCCCATTTATTTCTTCTCCTCCATGTAGACTTTTATGCTTCGAGTGCAGTTTCTTTTTGCAATTTTTCTTTTCTCTTTTCTTTTCAAACTTTATTTGTGGCATTTTTTTTCTTTTCTCTCTTTTTTTTTTCTTCTCAGAGTTTACCACCCTCAACTTTCTTTTTCCTTACCAACATTCTTCTATATACCCTATTCGTGCTATGTACCCCTTTGCTAGCCACCCTCAACATAGAAGATTTACCTGAGTTAAGGTACATAATGTTGAAGAAGAGACTAGGACCAAAATAGGTCATTGTAATAGAATTACCAAAACAGGTCATTGTAATAGAATTAAGGAGGTGAATTAGGCTAATGAAAGAAATAGGTGAACTTAAGCTCAAATTTTGGATCAACGGATAAACATTTTTGTTTGGTCGAGCATTTTCGCTAAAAGTGGACTATTTCAAAAATGGCCTATGATTCTTTCATAATCAACCATCCTACAAACTAGGAAAGACTAATCAGGAAAGTTCTGGATCTCACACACAAAGTGAAATAAGTAAGTATCTCACATACACACTGTAACACCCCGTACATTTCCGGCCCTACTTGACAACTTTGAGCAATATTTATTTAGGTGTCGAGAGCCACAAGTATGTATTTTGTAGTGTCGTTGTTGAAATATTTGATATTGGGCCTAGTACATGTGGTTAGACCTTTGTAGTGGGTGGCGTTTGTGACTTTGTGGAGCATTTGTGGGGTGAAAAATTGAGGTTTAAGGGACATCCAAGCAAAGAATCTTAAAGCTAAGAGGTAAGCCAAAGGTTGGGACTTGAAAGATCCAACCAAATCCGCATAGAAAATTCAAAATCAAAAATTTGGCATGGGGCACTGCAGAGGGCGTGCCAGGCTGCTCTGGGCCAAATTTTTGTTTCCACAGGCAGCAAAGGAGCGTGCCAAGCGGCGTGCCGGGGTGGTTTTCGCCAAAATATTTTTTCGACTATTATGATGTATATGAGACCTTTGAGTAATGTTATCATTACTCCATCATAGTACGACTATTCATAAGCACGTTTAACATCCGAGTGGGGGTTAATCATTCGTCACAAGTATTTTAACAAATTATGTTCAAATAAGCCATGAGCGACTAGAATTTCTATTTTGTGATTGAGGCTACGAACGGGAATATCATAAGTGAATATTATCGAGACATTTATAGAATTATTTGAACATGATATATATGGTGGATTATAATTTACATTTGGTGGGTTAAGATGACATGGGTTATTGGGCTCAATTTAAAGCCCAAAGAGAGACCAAAATGCAAGGCCCAATGGGTCAAATGACCCATTCTTCCATTTGACCAAGTAAAACACCTCAATTATTGATTATATGTGGCTAAGGATGACCATGAAGATTATATAAAGGCACAAAAGGCTGATTTTATTCATTATAACATATTTTGAGATATTTCCAACATTTTTCTCTCAACACAAATCCTAAGGCAACCAACTCTTGGAGACAAGATCACTCATTTGCAAGCTTGGTAAGTAATTATTCTTATGTATTAATATATTATATGCATGTGAGAGCATGTATATCATGATGGTTATGTCTAAAAGTGCAAGTGGTGCACTTTTGTGTTTTTGTAAAAGATGTGTCACTTTTGTGTATTAAACTTGAAAAGTGACTTGTGGTTTTGATGAAAGTGCATGGTATGGGTGAAATAACAACATGTATGGTATGATTATGTTACTAAACTTGTTATTTTTCTATAAGTGTAAATTATGGGATTTTGGCCGATATGTTGTTATGAGACGTATTGAGGTGACTTGATGAAGTAATTGTGATGTTGTGTTGATGGAGAAGTGGAAAGTATGAACTTGGTGTGACATGCTATTGGTTTATCATGTATTGGTAAATGTATGCAATATTTTGGGATTGTTGGTATGATAATTTCATAAAGGGATTGTCAAGGGGGAAATGACATTTTAAAGCCAAACATGTAACTCATTGTCGTTATATGCATTTGTAAGGTAGTTGGTGGTTAATGTAAAGTCCGTTATGTACTTGTGTTGTAAAGTGAAACATAAGGAAGGACCAGGACTATTGTATTCACATATAGGATTGAATATTCGTATTGAGAAGATAAGGTATGTAAGGTTACTCCCTTCGTGTCTTTCGGCAGTACATATTATTCACATTGACATTGTACCGATCCTATTCCAAAATGTTTAAAGGTATCCCATTTCCGGTTATTAATTATTGTTACTCACATGTTCCTTATTCCTACATCAATTATGATTCACATGACTCTTGTTCTATGGTTAATGTTCCAAGTTCTAATAATGTTACGATTATCAAAAGTATCAATCTCTCACAAACAAAGGTATCAATCTCTCATAAGTGAATGTATTAATCTCTCATGAGTGAGTGTATCAATCTCATGAAAGTAAGGAATGAAGTAATGTATACACGTGTTCCCAATGATGTTCCAATCACCAATGTATCACTCTCATAACAAAAGTAAAGAGAAGAAGCAATGCAAAGAAGTAATGCTTACATGGTTACTATATGGTTACTTTATGTTTCATTGAGTATGGATCAAATAAAAAGGGCATAAGCTCGGATGGAACAATCCCAATATTATGCTATATTATTATTATTATATAATAAGCCACCTATAAGGTGATGATCGGTATTATATTATAGCACACCAATAGAGTGAATGTATGTTATATTATTAACCTACCAATAGAGTGGATGTATGCTATATCATTAACCCACCAATAGAGTGGATGTATGTTATATTATTAACCCACCAATAGGTGGATGAATATTATTTTACAACCTATAACCAAGTAGAAGAATAATAATGATGATGTGCGTAAAAGCAAAGAAAGAATCTCTTGAATAGAAAGAATCTCTTGAATAGAAGAATCTCTTGGAGGCAAGTCTCTTGAGTGAAGGTAATTCTCTTGAATGAAGGGGTATATGGAGGATAGCATATGAATAATAAGGATATGAAAGAATAAACATAAATGACAATAACAGAAGAAATGTACATGGTTCCATATATAAAACGAGGGTTATCTGCATTGACTATTTCTTTTATATTGACTCCATTGTTGTTAGCATGTATAATGCACTTTCTTATGGCCTTACATACTCAGTACTTTCTTTGTACTGACCCCTCTTTGGGGACTTACTTTACTTACTGCAGGCGCAGGTGCTAGTAGACCTCTTCAGTAGGTTGCAGGTCATTTACAGATCATTGGTGAGCTCCAGTTGGTTCGGGGCTTTCCGAGTCACATGTGTACTTTGGTTTTTATTTTGGCATTGTATATATGTTGTATAAAACGGGGACTTGTCCCGACTATAGGTTGGTTATGTATGTGTATCTGTAGAGGCTTTGTAGACGGATGTGGGAAGACAAATGTAAGAGATGTATGATCATTTGACTTGATGGCCCTGACGACCAAGTTTCATATATAACATGTTTTCAATGACTTCTGCATAGTTGCATGAGACACAATGATGTTTATACGAGGTATGCATACGAATATACATGAGCAAAGATTGGTTCTCTCGGGCCATATCGACTTCGGGTGCCAGTCCGCCTCAATGTGATTTGGGGTGTGACACACACATGACACATGGTTACACTATCACTTACTATCTAATCAGTTCATTCAATGCTAAGCTACAGTAATTCTACCTATACTATTGCAATAACAAGATCCACAATGGTCATACTTTAAATAAAACACACAGTCAAATAATTTTTTTGAAGGAGTATCCTTTAAAATGATTTCAAAATCCCCAGGGTTGCTCAAACTTCACCCGAAAAAATCATCAACACTTGAATATATAAAGGTTCCTCTATTTTCTCATAATCAATAAGAAAAAAACACATAAAACATCAAAAAACAATCTAAACATGTTAGTTCTACTATGATATCACACCTAGGGTAAAAGAAACACAACAATAAAAAACCCCGAGTAGTGGTACACCCCCAATCCTAACTTTGAGAACATGCAGTGTCCTCACTACATGCATATAAGAAAAAATAAAAAATAAGGGGGAAGTACATACCTGTGATACTCTAGGTGCCAGATTCAGTCACATCCATTGTTGAGGTTTCAAAAGTCACCCAGTTGCAGCAACAGAGGCCTCGGAGGTGGTCGTGGCACTCAAATGAATGTTGGCTCCGATTGTGGCCGGTGCACTTAATGGTTGTAAAGCAATAGAGGCAACTTTCGGACCCCCACTCAACTTAGTAAAAGCAATCTTATCAGTGGAGGTCACGCTAAATATGGAGCATCCGGCTTCATGCCCCATCTCGTGTTTCTAAGATGAGTTGTCCTAAGAGGCTTATTTACCCACCACCATTTTTTTTTTTTAAAATGATCTTTCTCTTTCTTTGTTTTTTCCTCACTTGCACTCCCGTTCATCACCAACTTTGGCAGTCTTCTTCTTTCCCTTGGTGCACCATATATCATGCATCTCGACCTTCTCTATCTTCTTAATAATAGGCATAGTGGGAGTCGGGAAAGTGAAGTACAGACTCACATCTATTTCCTCAATCGCAGCTCATAAGGCAGCCAACTTTGCTTTTATCTCCTCAAGATTCGGGGGCCTAGCACCCTCAACTTTCTTAGTAATTCTCCACTCAAAACTATCAAGATGGTTTTGCATCCCGCTAATTTCAGTGTTTGAATTTCTTTCATTACCCACAGATGAACCCTTTTCTCAATGTTGTCCACTTTTCTCTCAACTGCGGCCAACCTTTTTAACATATAGTTTAAAATTTCATGTGGTACTAAAGCATACCACTAGATGGTGGACGAGGCATAGTGGGTGAAATAAAAACTGATGATTATCGAGAGATAGATGAAGTGGTAGCCTTAGCTATAGCCTGATGGTCGGGCCCTACAGTCCCATTTTGGGAAGCAAAGTATGTCTCTCTAATATTAATAAACCTTGTGGTGTCAATATACATCTACGTCCCTACTTAAAAAGGACTGTGTTGCAAAGCCACACCCATCTCAACCTTTACCCTCAAAACTGGGTTCGTCAGGTTGAAAATCAACTCCAAGTCCGTATTATGATGAACCACTATGAAATTATCAACATCTAGTAGAATTGGGACTCCCCTTTCCAAACACATCATCGTCACTAGGCAAGGGAATTGGATGCTAGTCTCAGAATTCACAGCTCTATCCCATATTTCACAGGCAATGAGCTTCACAATGTCAATATCATACCCCTCTATAATTCCAGCAACCAAACTAGCCTGGTCGGGGCTTCTGATGTTGTCACCGAATATGAGCCCCAACTTATTACAAACCAGTGTCCACCAAGACATAGCTACAAAGTTTAAACTCCCCTTATTGATTTGTGACAATGTACCAGCAGCCCAATGAACATTTTCTTTGTTAGTAGCAATGATATTTTCCATCCTACATAAGTGAACCATATTGTCCTCATTGGAAATTTGCTTTGATTTCACCTTTTTAATCTCATCAATTTAAAAATCAATTTCCACAGTGTTAGCCAGAGGCATATGATCCTCACCATACAAGAAACGCGAAATAGTCTACTCCAGCATAGACACATTGACCTCCTGAATAAACACTGTTTGGAGGGGGTCATGAATATTTCATAAAAGGCCTCACGGAGATAGTACCTTCAACAATGTCAGGTACGATGCATAAAACTCCCAAACTAGAATTGGGCTATATTTACCAGGTTTCACAGTGATCCACTCAAACTTGTATTTTCTGAACAACCTCTAAAATTTAGGTATTTTAGACATGCCCGACATAAAAAATCTTGGCTCTATGTAGAACCTTCTCTTAGGTCGACCCGTGCTTAGGAAGATGGCACTGCCTAACTCATATAGCTCTTGCATGCCTCAGATACCCCATTGATTCACTATCACCTAAGGGTCCACCACAACCTGAAGACTGGGCTTAGCATAAGGTGGAGGCTGTATTTGTTATGGGGGCCTCTCAGTGGAGTCCTCATCATTTGCTTCACTACCAGACACATTGGCACCTGACCCGAACAAACTTAATTTTTGAATGTACTTCCAGATGCAGTCCTATCTTCACTCCCAGAATCACTCTCATCATTACCACCATCTTTGTTAGACTCAAATTCTTCTTCCTCCTTAAACTGGGAAGGAGTAGGTTTGTGTGGTGGCGATTCCCTTGCTTTCTTTATATGGGGCCTAGCTCTACTAAATCGAGGCAAGCTCTCTCGTAGATCGACTAGGCCTGATATTTTGTAATCTACCCCTGAGCCACTCGACTACTCCTCTATGGGCATATCCTTTAGTTGCAAAGTGAACCGTGCCTATTTCTTGGGAATCGGCTTTCCTCCTTCTTGTTTCCCTTGGAGTATCATTCTTTGGTGCCATAGTTCTTACCATAGAATAGATTTTAGTAAATATCATGTATCATAAAGGCTTTCAAATCTCAGCAACACATTATACTTTATGTTATAGAGTTATGGGGAACACACAACCTAGTTGGGTTCGATCTTTGAACTGCAACTGCTTTATACTTTTATTAGAGGTGTAATTTGGGTGTAATAAAATTTTGGCGTCGTTGGTGGGGAATATGGTTTAGGGTTAGATCATTTGTTTTTATTAACTATAATTGATTATTTCTTATATATTTTTGTAGTTTTTTGTTTTTTGTTATTTTTATTCATTTATTTTCGAATATTTTACCACTCTTCATGATATGACATCTTTACAAGATAAAGAGTGGTGTGATGAGGACACCTATTTTATTGATCGCTTTTCTTTTTATATAGTATATTTAATAGATATTGCTTTATACTTCATTGCAAGGTGTAATTTGGGTGAAATTAAATTTTAGTGCCATTGACGAAGAATAAGGTTACGAAGTTGATAGATTGTATTTGTCTAGCTGTTGGTTGTTGTTTCTTGATTATACTTTTTCTATTGTTTCTAGGGAGAACACCGGTGCATGCACTACACTTAGAATTAAGGCAATCCCCCAATTCCACTTAATACGGAAATTGAAAGAACTCTAAGAGCTAGAAGAAGAATGGTTAACAAAGGAGTTCATGCGGGGGTGTTTTGAACCATGGGTTACAGAACTCAGGACTTCACGAGACTGCAGAACAAAACACCAACCTTTTGATTGCAGAAGAGAATGCAAGAAAAGAAGCTTCTAGGCAGGCATCACTTGAAGAAAGGGCTAGACAAGCTGAAGCAGGCCGTCTGGCTGCACTTGCGGAATAAAATAGGCAAAGAAGGAATAGAGGGCAACAACCTCTCCAACATTATGATCCTCAGTTTCACGATATAGAGGATGATCTATACATTATAGAGGTGACTGAAACATGTTCGATTATTCCACCGCCATTGCCACCAGAAAATAGTTCGATATTACCAGTGCTATGATTCAGTTGCTAAACTTGATGGGAGTGTTCACGGGTCTTGCTACTGTTGAAGCAAACCTTCATCTTATGAGATTTGTAGGGATTTGCAATTTTTTTAATTTACCTGGTGTGAATCATGATGCTATTAGACTGCAGTTGTTTCCCTTCTCTCTGACTGGAGAATCCACTCTATAGTTGATTGAGTTGCCACAAGGGTCGATCATAAATTGCCAAGAGCTAAAGACACAATTTTTGGAGCAGTTTTTCCCACCTTCTAGAATGTTGTAATTGTATGATAAGATTTACAACTTTAGCCAGTTACATTCGGAAGCATTGTATAAAACTTAGTTAAGGTTTAAGAAGAAGCTACAAAATATCCCAAATCACAGATTATTGGGCCACACATTGCTTAAGATGTTCTACAAATGTTTGAATGAGAACAATAAGGCTATAGCAGACACTATTACTGGTGGGGCGATTATGAGTTTAACTTGGGAGAAAGCTTCTTATAATTTAGACAGGATTATTAAAATCGATCGGGGTTGTCACACTCGAGAAGCAGACATGCCTGCAGATACTTATTTTTTATCATCTGAGAGTTAGCATAATTGAGGACTGAATTCAGCATGTTCAAAAAATAGTTTGCAGTAATGGGGGCAGAAAAGGTAAATATGGTTGGTTCACAAAGTAAAGAACCTATACATGATTGTGATTTTCAGGAGGAGGCTAAGTATCTAGATAATCAGGTGGCGGGTTTCCAAAACAAAGTCCAAGGGTCTAATTAAGACAATTGGCACTCTGTTCAAGGGAACCAAGATTGGAACTACTACAAAGACAATAAATACAAAAAGTGCGGGTATAGAGATAGCAGTCATTAGAGAGACTTTAATTAGAAGAGAAAGGATTATTACAAAGACAAAAGTGGTCTCTATGTTCCACCAACAAACTGTGATGTTGATTCAAGTAATTCAAGGATAGAAGACATGTTTGCTAAAATTTTAAAAGGAGTAGAGAAGACCGAAGAATGCCTCAAGGAGCTTAGAGCAGATATTTTAGAGATGAGTCAGAAAGTCGAGTCACATGCTACCGCTACTAAGCAGCTTAAGCAATATTTTGTTCAGATTTAAACCGCAATGAATCAACGTTAATAAGGAACATTCCATGCAACACCATCCAAAATCCAAACAATAATGGGCATTGCATGGAGATTACTATAAGGAGTGGTAAGATGACTGGTTATCCACCTATGCCTTCCATTATTATTAATAATGTGGAGCCAATAATTATTGATAATGAGAAAATAGTCAAATCTAAAAGTCTAGTTGATGATATAATTACATCTGGAAAACCTCTAGTTACTGAAAAAGAGGCTAAGGCTAATAAGGGGAAGGAAATTGAGGTCCCACAAGTATTGTCTCCCATTCTATGACCTCTTCTTCTTTTTCCATGAAGAATGAAAAAGATAACTAAAGAGGGAAAGTATCACAGGTTCATCTCAATGTTGAAAGAATTATTGTTGAACATCTCTCTAGTTGAGCCACTTGAGCAAATGCCGAGTTACAAAAAGATTATGAAGTATTTGGTGAAGAAGAAGAGGACTATGAGTTTTAAGCCCATTGATAATGCCACTATTGTAGTATAATAGCTTCCCAGTCTCTAGTTGAGAAGAAGGAAGATCCTGGAGCTTTCACGATTCTATGTACCATTGGGTCTTTCAATTTGTGTGACTTGGCGATAGCATTAATCTGATGCTGCTAGTAGTTTATAGACAGTTGAGGTTAGGGTCACCGAAACCAATTTTGATGAGACTCCTTATGGTGGACCGCACTGTGAGAAAGCCTGTAGGAATTTTATATGATATTGTTGTTAGGGTTGCTTCCTTCATTTTTTTGGTTGATTTTTTCATCCTCGACTGTGAGATTGTTTTTGAGATTCCCATTATCTTGGGGAGACCATTCCTCGTAGTTGGGTGAGCATTGGTTGATATGGAGTCTAGGTAGATAAAGTTTTTGTTAAATCATAAGGAAGTGACATTTAATGTATGCCAATCCATGAAGCAGCCAATGGACATGCTTGTTATCTCTGTGATTGATATAGTCGATGAGGATGCATTGGTGGCTCCTATTAATGAGAGGCTTTGAGTTGAATCACTTGCAATAGTTATTATGAATTTCAAGGGCGATGACATTAATAGTTATGATGAGATGGTGAGCACACTTTAAGGTTTGGGTTCCTAGACTTTTGCACCAAAGAAGTTCGATCTTAATTTGAAGAATAGAGTTACCATACCAGCTAGGCCTTCTATTGAGAAGCCATCTGTTTTAGAGCTTAAAGCTCTTCTACACCATCTTCGCTATGCTTTCGTAGAAGCCAACAATACCTTGCCAGTTATTATCGTAGCTTATTTGGTTAAGTGGTAGGTTGAGGCTTTAGTCTTTGTTTTGCAGAAGTTCAAGAGGGCTATTAGATGATCCATTGTTGATTTCATTGGGATTCTTTCTAGAATTTGGACATATAAAATCCAACTTGAGCCAGACTGTGTTCCTAGTATTGAGCATCAACGAAGACTTAATCCGCCTATGCAAAGAGGTAGTTAAGAAGGACATTATTAAGTGGTTGAATGTTGTTATGGTTTATCATATTGCTGATAGCAAATAGGTGAGCCAGATTCAATGTGTGCTGAAAAAGGGTGGAATTACGATGTTTCCAAACAAGACGAATGACCTTATTTCTATAAGGTCTTTTACTGGTTGAAAATTATGCATGGACTAGAGGAAGATGAACACACGGACTATAAAGGATCACTTTTTGATGCCTTTCATGGATCAGATGTTAGACCGCCTAGCTGGTAGAGGATAGTATTATTTTCTTTAAGGTTATTTAGGCTACAATCAAATTTTGATTACTCCCGAAGACCAAGAGATGACCACTTTCACTTGTGTAATGCACCAGCAACCTTTTAGTGTTGCATGATATCAATCTTTTCTGACATGGTAGAGGACACTATTGAGGTATTTATGGATGACTTCTTATTTTTTGTAGATTTATTTAAAGATTTCTTGGACCATTTAGCTAGTATGTTGAAGAGATGCGAAGATTGCAATTTGGGGCAGAATTAGGAAAAGTTCCACTTTATTGTCAAAGAAGGAATATTGCTTGGTCAAAAAATTTAGAAGAATGGGACTGAGGTTGACAAGGCAAAGAATAAGGTGATTGAATAATTACCTCCACCAAATTTTGTGAAAGGTATTTGGATCTTTTTGGGGCATGCTGGGTTTTATCATAGATTCATCAAGGACTTCTCTTAAATTACACATCCCTTATGTAAATTATTGGAAAAGAACGTTAAGTTTATTTTTGATGATGTGTATCTGAATAGATTTGAGTTTCTGAAAGAGAAGTTGATTTTAACCCCTACTATTGTGTCACCTGATTGGTCCATGACATTTGAGGTTATGTGTGATGCTAGTAGTGTTATGCTAGGAGTTGTCCTATGCCAAAAGTGAGAGAAGATTCAACATCCAATCTATTATGCTTTCCAAACACTTAATCCTGCTCAGAAAAATTATATTGTGACTGAACAAGAGTTGCTTGCTGGAGTTTTTACTTTTGAGAAGTTTTGATCATATTTGCTTAGCACAAAAGTAATCACTTATCACACAACTCTTCGGTACCTTATGCAAAGAAGGATGCAAAGCCAAGGTTGATTTATTTGGTACTTCTATTGCAGGAAATTGACTTTGGGGTCAAGGATCGAAATGGGACTGAAAATCAAGTGGCTGACCACTTATCATGGCTTGCTAAAGTTGAAGGATGAGCTTGAGATAGATGACACTTTTCCAAATGAGCAGGTAATGGAAGCATCACAAGACTCCATTCCATGGTTTTTTTATTTTGTAAATTATTTGGTGAGCAATGTGGTGCCTGAGGATCTATCATTTCAACAGCGAAAGAAGTTTATGCATGATGTGTGGAAATTATTCTAGGAAGAGCCATACTTATTCTGGATTTGTGCAGATGGACTAATTCGTAGATGTGTTAATAAGGAAGAGATGATAAGTATTCTTAAGGCATGTCATTCATCACCAGTTGAGGGTCATCATAGTGGTGCACAGACTGCTCATAAGATCTTACAATGTGGGTACTAATGGCCCACCATTTATAGAGATGCACATGACTATGCAAGGTATTACGATAAATGTAAAATACAAGGAAACATCTCCAGAAGACAAGAGCTTCCAATGATGGAAATACTAGAGATGAAGCTATTTAATGTTTGGGGCATTGATTTTATGGGCTCTTTGTGAGCTTATTTGGTATAAATTATATTTTGATTGCGGTTGATTGTGTTTCGAAGTGGGTGGAAACAGTTGCATTTCCAAAAAATGAAGGAAAAAGTATGACTGGATTTCTAAGGAAGAACATATATTCTAAATTTGGTACTCCAAGGACAATCATTAGTGATGAAGGCTCACATTTTTTCAATCGTCTATTCAGAGCCCTTCTTGAGAAATATGGTAAAAAACATAGGGTGGAAACACTCAACCATCCTTGGGCAAGTGGGTAAGTTAAGGTCTCTAATCGTAAGGTAAAGTCCATTTTGGTAAGAATAGCGAATTCCACTAGAACAGACTGGGCTAAGAAGTTGGATAATGCATTAGGGGCTTAACGAAGTGCATTTAAGACCTCTATTGGTGTCTCTCCATATCAGCTTGTGTATGGAAAGGCTTTCCACTTGCATGTTGAGCTTGAGCATAAGGCATTCTGGGCATTGAAGAGTTTAAATCTGGAGTGGAATTATGCGGCAAAGCTAAGACTTGAACAACTGAATGAGATGGATGAATTTCATCTTGGAGCATATGAAAGTTTCACTTTATACAAAGAGAAGATGAAGTCATACCATGATCGAACAAAGAAAAAGAGAGAGTTCACTGTTGGTGATATGGTTCTGTTGTTCGAATCCATGCTTTGCTTGTTTCCTGGCAAATATAGTCAAAATGAAGGGAGCTGTATCGAGTGGTTTTAGTGTTTCAATATGGTGCAATTGATCTTGAAAATAGTGAAGTCCTAAAGTTTAAAGTAATTGGCCAAATAGTAAAATAATATCTCGGTGATGTTAAGGAGGTCAAGGTGATATATGATATGGATATTGATGGTGCATGAGTTATCAGACACACCTAAGTCATGATACGACATTAAATCAAGTAATGCATGGTAGGTAACCCATGGGTTAGTTTGGTGAAGTCTGAGTAGCTAACCTATCCACATCGTACCGCGATGCTAAATCATGCACTGCTTGAGAGGCAACACAAGGATTTTGTACTTGTTTTTTACTTTTTATTGATAGGGTAACGTGTGTAGAAGTGTGCAGGGCATTGAGGAGCTAAAGCGAAATATTTTTTGTCTAGGCCCCATATGAAGGATTCCAGGGCATCGCCACCACATACACCTACTCCTTCCCAGTCTGAGGATAAAGGAGAATACGAATCTGACAAAAGATAGTGGTGATGATGAAAGTGACTCTAGGAATGACGATAGGATTATATTTGGCAGTAAATCCAAAGAAAAAGCTGGTTTGGGGTTTGGTGCCAATGTGTCATGCAGTGAAGTAGATGATGAGGACTCAACTGAGAGCCCCCAAAAATAATTTAGCCTCCACCTTCTACTCAGTATAGTCTTCATGTTGAGCTGGACCTTCAGGTGATAGTGAATTGACAGGGTATTCGAGGTATGTAGGAGTAATATGAGTGGGACAGTGCCTTTCTCCCAACCAAGGGTCGACCGAAGAGAGAGTTCTAAATAGAGAAAAGATAGCTGAAGATGAGCATGTTTGAAATGCCCGAGTTTAAGAGGTTGTTCAAAAAATACAAGTTTGAGCGGATGGCTACAAAATCTGGTAAATAAGACCAACTATTATTCGGGAGTTTTATGCAGCCGATCAGACATCATTGAAGGTATTATTTTTGTGAGGCCTTTCGTGGAAAGTTCCTGACCCCCTTCATAATGTGTTGATTTGAAAGGTCAATGCTAATGTGTCGATGCAGAGTATGTCACGCTTCTTTCATGGTGAGGATCATTTGCCTCATACTAATACTACTGAAATTGATTTTCCCATTATTGAAATAAAGATTGTGAAATCAAAGAAAATTGCCAATGAGGAAAAAAAGGTTCATTTTCACTGGATGGCGAACATCATTGCTATTGACAAAGAAAATGCCCCTTAGGATGCTGGACCATCGTCACAAATCAACAAGAAAAGTTTGAACATTGTAGCTAAGTCTTGGTGGATGCTGGTTTAGTACAGGTTGGGGCTCACATCTAGTGACAACATCTTAAGCCCCAACCAGGCTGCTTTGTTGGCTGATATTTTTGAGGGGTATGAGATTGTCATAGCTAAGATCATTACTGATGAAATCCGGGATAGAGCGATGAATTTCGAGACTAGAGTCCCATTCCCTTGCCTAGTTATGAGGATATTTTTAGAAGGGTGAGTCCCAATTCTGCTAGAGGTTGATAATTTCATAGTGGTTCATTGTACTACAGACTTAGGGGTTTCTTGTAACCTGAAGAACCTAAGGTAAAGGTTTTGACGGGTGCGACATTACTATAGGGTGCTTTCTAAGTTGGGACATAGATGAATATTGACACCCCATGGCTTTCCAGACTAAGAATGTAGGGCTCAATCCTTAGGCTAAAACTGAGGCTAACACTTTATACACCTCCCGACCACCACTAGTTCCTATTTCACCTAGCATGCTTCGTCTATTGGCCGATGGGTACTCTTTAGTACCTTAGGAATTTTTGAACCAAGTGTTGAAAAGGCAGGCCACATTTGTGAGAAAAGTGGACAACATTGAGATAGGGTTCATCCATGGGTAAAGAAAGAAATTTGGACAAAAATTAGCGAGATGCAAACCCGTTTTGATAGTTTTAAGAGGAGAATTACTAACCAAGTTGAGGGTGCTAAGCCCCCGGATCTTGAGAAAATGAAAGCAGAACTGGATGGCTTACAAGGTGTGGTTGAGGAGAAGGATTCAAGCCCATACCGCACTTTCCCGACTACTACCATGCCGATTATAGAGGAATAAAAGAGGTTAAGGTGCACGATATTTAGGGTACCAAGGGAAAGGAGAAGACCACAAAAGTTAGCGGTATGCGGGAGAGTAAAAGAAGAAAGACAAAGAGAGAGAAATATGATATGAAAAAAGCAATAGAGATGAGTAAACAATCCTATAAGGACCACTTATTTGGGATACCCAAGATGGGGCATGGAGTCAAAAGCTTCAGATTTGGTGTGGCCTTGACTTATGAGACTATTGTTGCTAAGTTGAGTGGGAGTACGATAGTTTCCCCTACTCGTTTACTACTATTGAGTGAGCAATCCATAATCGGTTTTAATGTTAATTTTAGTACCACAACCACCATCGAGGACACTGTTGTTGTGACTAGGATGACTTTTGGGACCCTAGTAGAGGATGTGACCAGATATGATATAGTAAGGACACTGCCTGTTCTCAAAATTAGGGGTGGCAGTCTACCACAACTCAAGGTTTTTTGTTACCGTATTTCTTTTCCCCCAGATGTAATATCACAGCAGAACTGGCATGTTTAGATTGGTTTTAGATGTTTTATATGTTTTTTTATTATGATTGATTAAGAGAAAATAGGTAAACCTTTATGTAGTCAAGTGTTGATAATTATTTTGGGGCGAAGTCACAGAAACCTCGGGGATTTTGAAATCGTTTTAATGGATATCCCTCCAAAAAAAATTCTTGTCGATTTGTTTTGTTTAAAGTATGACCATTGTGAATATTACTATGGCAGTAGTATTATAGTAAGAATGACCATAGCTTAGCATTACATAAATTGATTAGGTAGTAAGTGATATTGTAACCCTTTGCCATGTCTGTATGTGAGATGCTTACTTAGTTCGCTTTGTGTGTGCGATCCAGAATTTTCTTGGTTAGTCTTGCCTAGGTTGTAGGATGGTTGATTAGGAAAGGTTCATAGGGCATTTTTGAATTAGTCCACTTTTGGCCTACATGCCCGATCAAATGAAAACGTTTATCCCTTGAACCCAAATTTGAGCTTAAATTGACCAATTTCTTTTATTATCCTAATTCACTTTCCCAATTATATTACAATGAACCTGTTTTAGCCTTGGTCCCTCCTTTGACACTGTGTACCTTAACTCTGCCAAATAGCCTATGTTGAGGTGGGTAGTATAGCGATGTGTAGCACGAAGAGGGTATGTAGAAGGAAGTTGGCTAAGAAAAAGAGAGTTGGATATGGTAAAGTTTCAAAAGAAAAAAAAAGAGTGAGAGAAAAGAAAAAAATGAAGTAAATAAAGTTTGAAAAGAAAGAGAAAATAAAAATTGCAAAAATAAACCGCACCCAAAGATTAAAAGTCGAAAGGGAGGATAAGAAATAACTGAGATTGAAAAGTGGAAACAAAAGTAGAATCGTACCAAGGAGGGTTGAGTCACTTAATCTTAGTGACCATGCCTATTACTAAGCCTACATTACATGCCAATAGAAGTCCTATAGTGATCCGAATTCAACTGTCCAAAAAACACTAACACATAGAAAATAAGGGAAAGCCTATGGTGTTTGCATATATTTTTCAAACATCTTTTGAGAGAGTGAGGATTTTGTATTAAGTTCCTGGTTATAATTACACCTTTAGATAGTGATAGCACATAAACTTTTTGTTGTGAGGGTACATGGGTTGCATTGTTGGTTGTTATCTATTCAGTCAAATGTCATTTGCGCATATTGCTTGGCTGTTTGTTTATTATCTGGTGCCATCTTGTAATCCCTCAGTGTTATGATATTGGGAAATGTGTGCACGTACATTAGGTTTTTAAATCTGAGTAAAAAGGGAGGTTGAAAATGTTATGTTAGAAGATGTAGCTTGACTGCTATAGGTCCCTTAGGTTTTTCTTAATTAAGCATCATAAGTCATGTGTTGTTTTGTTTTCCTGAGGACATGCAAAAGGTCTAAGTTATCTGTGTTGTGTTCCATGGTTTCACGATACTTTCGATGCTTAGGATAAGGAAAATATGCTAAGTCAAGGGTTTGTTTATGTGTATATGATGTTTTTTATGTTAGTTTTGCGGAAAACAGGATTCGAAAGTGAGCAAAGGAAAAATGATGAAAAAAGGCACAAGTACTAGAATCTGAGTCTGGGCTATGAGCTGTTGGGTCATGTTACGACTCGTAGCCAGAATCATGGGTTTGGCAGAAAAGAAAATATATAGAGTTGAAGCTAGACTTGGCTATGTGGGCATATTACGACTCGTTGGGTCACGCTATGAGTCTCAGTATGAGTCAACAAGTTGTAGTATGAGTTTTCTTGAGAAGATTGCTCAAAATACCCACGAGGGTGCAAGCTAGTGTTAGTGGTAACGAGTGCAATCGATGAGTCATCACTAGACTATACGAGTCATTACCTATAGTCGTCCTGAGTGCAACAGGACAAAGTTTTTCAAAGGTGAAAACCTGACCCAGTGGCAATAAGTCTCCCAATGAGTCATTGGGTTACCATAAGAATCGTAATCAACACTTTAAGAAGAGAAGGCAATAGATTCCCTAAGACACTTAATGAGTCATCATCAGACCCTACGACTTGTTGCTTGATCCATTGTCACTGCCAATCTTGTTATCATATTTTTTTTAGGTCATGATTTGTTTTGTCTTTTTTTAATCTAACTCGAGCTATAAACCCATTTATTGGCAAAAGAGAAAAGTTATTTACATGGGCCAGGTCAAAAAGTAACCCAGTCCAAAAGTAAACAAAAATAACTAATAAATCAAAACAAAAAGCAGATAATCCTCTGAAAAAATAAAAGAGGAAAGGTGAAAGTGAAAATTAGGAAGTTTCTACAACATCAGAGTGAATCATCTTGAAGTCTCTTGCAGTTCAATCTTGCTCATTGTTTTCATCGCAACCTCTATAATAATTAATGTCCTAATTCTTAACTTCACTTTGTTAGCTCACTTCTTTGTTAGTGATGGCGTTTAGCTCAGAATATAACCAAGTAAATCCATTCTCTTCTCACAGCAGCAAAGTAAGGAGTCGTTATTACATATATATCTTGGATCTACTCCAGCTTTGACTGAATCGACTCCAACTGACCATCGTCGCTAAGATAAGTACCCTTATCTCCAAATATTTAATTAGCATCATCGTCTTCCTCTTTTAATTCCAAATCAATGGGTTGAACCTCTATTGAGGTTAATCCGACCATCTGATTCAAAGTTAAAATAGAGAAGAAGAAACAATGATAATCTATAAATACTCTTATTGAGGATATTGTTTTAGTTTACATTCTTTTGATACTTTCTAGGCTTATTATTGTTCCTTGAAGTATAAACATCAATTTTTAGTGTTTTAATTCAAAGTTAGATTTGCGTTTTTTATCTTATTCTTAGTAAGTCCGTAATTATGCTTTCTTTTAGAATTACTACTGTGTTCTTAGGATTATGAGTAGCTAAACACTATAACAAGGGTTGTTGGAACCATGATGGATTAACGAAGTAGCATTCAAAGTACAACGTGATTATCAAAGGGTATTTATACATGTATTGTTATTCTCTTTAATTTTATTGCTTTTTAATTGATGCATATGTTAGAACTCACCTTACCTTACTAGCGATGAAAGAAGGTGTAACAGATGGGAAAAACAATTAATAACGAGACATAGAGCTATCAACTTCCACTTAATAGCTTGAGCTGGTAAACTAGATAGTTAATATGGGATCCATGGTAGGGGTTAGTAGTGTAAAACACATGAGACGATAATACATGATTGAGGAAAGTCATCTAATAGGGGCATAAATTCATTTAGATTAACATAACCTATTGATTGTGCAAACCAAGCACCGGGAGAGATCAATAGTGTGGAGAACCTATGAATTTATGAATATATGGGGAGCACAGTCCTAGTGCCTTTATCATTATGATTCCAAACTGGTTAATATAAGCAATTGTTACTATTAGAAGTTTGAATTACAAAACCCCCCTTTTTCAGGAAATTACTTATTGATTGTTTAGATAAACAAATTGATAGAGATTTTGACCTATTCTTTGTGGGATCGACCCCAACCTATGTAGGTTCTATATTTGATCAGACAAAATTCTATACTTTTATCAAAGGTGTAATATAGGCATCATCAGCCATTCGATGGTCCATTGCTACCATTATTAGTATTTTGACTAGAATTTACACTCACAAAATCCAACTCAAAGCATATTATATTCCTAGTATTGAGCATCAGCGTAGGCTAAATCCATCTACGCAAGCGGTAATCCAAAAGGAAATCATGAAGTGGTTGGATACAGGTGTGGTTTATCCTATTAAATACAACAAGTGGGTACGCACAGTTTAATGTGTTCCAAACAAGGGTGGAATCACTTTGGTTCCAAATAGGAAAAATGAACTTTTTCTAATGAGACCAGTCACTGGATGGCAAATGTGCATCAATTATAGGAATTTGCATGAGTGGACTGAAAAATATCATTTTTCAATGTATTTTATGGATTATATGTTAGAACGTCTTACAGGTAGATGATGAGATTATTTTTTGATGGTTATTCTAGATACAATTAGATTTTAATTGCTTCTGAAGACTAAGAGAAGACAATTTTCACTTGTTCATATGGGAAGTTTGTGTTCAAGATGATGTCATTCAGATTATGTAATGCATAAGCAACCTTTCAGCGTTGCATGTTTTCTAACTTCTCTAACATGGTGGAGGAAACAATTGAGGTATTCATGGATGATTTTTTTATTATTAGTGACACCTTTGAAAATTGTCTAGCACATTTTTCTAGTGTTTTAAGAAGGTGCAAAGATTGCATTTTGGTGCTTAATTGGGAAAAGTGCTACTTTATAGTCAAAGAAGGTATAGTGCTTGGTCACAAGATTTCAAAGAAGGGGATTAAAATTGAAAAGGTAAAGATTGAGGTGATTGAAAAATTGCCTCCACTAATTTATGTGATGGGTATTCAAATCGTTTTGGGGCATGATGGATTTTATCGTCAGTTCATCAAGGATTTCTCTAAAATTACACAACCTTTATGCAACCTATTAGAGAAGGAGGTGAAGTTCGTGTTTTATTATGCATGTCTTAAGGCATTTGAGTGTCATAAGGAGAAGTTGACATCGACACATGTCATTGTTTCACCTGATTGGAACATATCTTTTAAGGTTATGTTTGCTTCTAGCAGAGTGGCGCTAGGAACAGTCCTAGGCCAAAGGCATGAGAAGATACCTCATTCAATCTATTATGCTAGCAAGACACTTAACGTAACTCAGAAAAATTATACTGTGATGGAACAAGAGTTTCTTGTTGTGGACTTTGCTTTTGAGAAATTTTGATCTTATTTTCTAGGCATGAAATGATTGTGCATACTGTGCACGCAACTCTTAGGTATCTTGTACTGAAAAAGATGCAAAGTATATATTGATTTATTTGGTACTTCTGTTATAGGAATTTAACTTCGAGGTCAAGGATCGAAAGAGGACCAAAAATAAATAAGCAATGTTGAAGTTGAATGATGAGATTGAAATTGATGATACTTTCCCAGTTGAGTAGGTATTGGCTGCATCATAATGCCTGATTCCATGGTTCGCAAATTTTGCCAATTATTTTGTGAGTGATGTGGTACCTGAGGAGTTATCCTTTCAGTAGCGGAAGAAGTTCAGGTTTGATGTGCAGAAGTTTTTCTAGGATAAGCCATATCTGTTTTGGATTTTTGTGGATGGAATAGCCCATAGGTGTGTCCCTAAGGTCAAAATGATGAGCATTTTAGAGACATATCACTCATCCCTATTAGGGGATCATCATAGTGGTATGAGGACAACTCATAAGATTTTACAATGTGGGTACAATTGGCTCACCATTCATCAAGATGCTCATGACTACGCAAGATCTTATGACTAATGTCAAAGACAAGGGAACATCTAACGAAGGCATAAGCTACCATTCATCCCAATGCAAGATATTGAGTTTTTTGATGTGTGGGGTATTGATTTCATGGTCCCTTTTATGAGTTCAGATGGTATTATGTACATCCTAGTTGTGGTTGATGATGTGTTGTGGGTTTACGGTATAAGGGATGCTTTAAACAATGAATATTTGCAAGTATAAGGGTATGTTTCTGTGGATATGATGGTTTTTTACATTATAACAGGATAAAAAGGCTCGGAGAAGGAATGTGCTAAAAAGTGGACTTAAAGAGGGTCAGACAAATGAAGGAAGGACCGTGGGATCTGACCACGGTCGTACCAATGTTGTCATGGCTTAAAGAAAAAAAGGGGTCCTTAGTATTTGATCTGACAAAGAGCTCCCATGATCGTACTTTGATTGTATAATCATAACTTTTGGTCGTGGGGGGAAGACCTAAAAACATAGCTGCAGAAGCTAAGTGTGAGAATAATCAGATAAGGGCTAATCTTGATCGGGTAATGAACATACGATCGTATCTTGAGGTCGTTGGAAGAATGCCCAGATGTGAAGACTGTAGATAATTTAGGTAAGGATGATCAGATGAGCACCATACATGATTGTGCCTAGGAACCACGAGGCCGTACTGAGAGGTGTACCAGCCAAGACATGAAGATGAATAATTCATGAGCCAAACCATGAGCACCAAAGGATGATCGTGGTTTCTAACAATAATTGTACCTTCTAATCATCCGATGCCACCGACCCAGATTTCCTGTTTGTATTAGGATAGGTTTTATTTTATCTGTAACTACTATTATAGGTTTTTTTTATGAGTTTACACTCTTTCATATTTTTACAACATATTATTGTGAGATTCTCAAACATATTCTTGGGATTTCATGAATATTGGTTCTAAAATTTTAGTTCAATTTGAGATTTTAGAGTTTTCTTATTCTTATTGCAAGTTCATAATTATGTTTTCATCTATCAATTTTTTTATCTGACTGCAAGAATGAGTAGCTAAACACCACAAATAGGGTTGTGGGAACCTTGACAGATTAACAAAGTATCGTTCGAAGTATAAGGTGATTCTCGAAGGGTAGTTGGGCATGTATTGTTGTTTCTTTGGAATTGGTTGCTTTCTAATAAGTGCACACGTTGGAACTTGTCCTATCTCTACCCTGGACTTTAGAAAGGGTAACCGGATAGGAATAGCAAATCAACAACAAGACTTGGAGTTATCTTAATTTAATTAGCCTTGAGCCGGTAAATAGAAAAGATTATATTGGGATCATAGATAGAGGTTAGTAATGCAAAACCCATGACACATGAACCTTTATGCATGGGGATAGTCATATACAAGGGGCATAATCTAGTCTGTTAGATGATACATAACCTATAGTTCTGAATCCCAAATACCACCGGAGATCACTAAAATATGGAGAACCTACGGAGTTCGGAAGTTATAGGGGAAAACAGTCCTAGTGCCTTTCTCATATTCATTACAAATACAACAAAACAACACTTGTTACTATTGATATTTTATTTCACTAAACCCCCCTCCTTACTTATTTTCCAGTTACTTAAACAAACACGTGATAGAATTTTGACCTATTACCTGTGGGATCGACCCTAACTTTGTTGGGTTATATCATTGATAAGCTACTGCTTTATAGTTTTTAGGAGGTGTAATTTGGATAACATCAAATTTTGGCGTTGTTGTTGGGGAATACGGTTACCAAGTTGATTAAATGTATTTGATAAGATTGATTGGTTGTTGTTTCCTAATTTATTTTTTTGTTGTTCTTAGGGTGCACACTGGTGTATGCCCAGCACTCAAAGTCAAGGCAATCCCCTGATTCTACTTGATAAAGAACTTCAAAGTACTATGAGAAACACTCAAAGAATGGTTAACGAAGGAGTTTATGATCTAATATCCATGTTATAGAGTGTTCAGAGTGGTGGTATGGTTCATGATCAGTTGGCACTTCAATTTTTTGGTCAAAAAAATGTAAAACGAGTCACTGCTCAGTTGATGGCTGAGGAAAACACTAGGCAAGAAGCTGCCAGGCAGGCAGCAAGGGAAGAAAGGGCTAGACAAGATAATGCAAATCGTGTAGTTGTGCTTGATGAAAGGGACAGACAGAGAAGAAATAGGGGACAATAACCTCTACAACAACATCTCCCTATTTATGAAGATTCAGAGGAAGAGTTAGGTTATGTGGAGCCAATTGAGACAGGAGTTAGCATTCCACCGGAGTTTCCTCAAGGGACTAAGTTTGATATTACGAGTTCAATAATCCAATTGCTGAATTTAAAGTGTGTATTTGTTGGCCTTCCTACTGATGATGCAAACAGGCTTATTAAGAACTTTGTGGGAATCTGCAACTCATATATTCTACCTGAAGTGAGTCATGATATGATTAGAATGAGACTATTACCATTCTGCTAAAGGGAAAAGCTACTCTGTGGTTGGGTGAACCACCAGGTGGAACTATTACTAATTGGAATGAGTTGAGGACTTAATTCTTGAACCAATTTTTCCCACCCTCCAGGATGCTACAATTGAAAGATGAGATATACAACTATAGACAGTTGCACTCTGAGGATCTATACTAACTTTGTTGAGGTTCAAGCAAAAGCTACGGAGTGTTCCAAACCACATAATGACTGGTAGAAATTTGCTAGAAATATTTTACAAAGCCTTGAATGCTAACAATAAGGTTGTAGCAGACACTATCACAGGTGGAGGGGGGGGGGAGGCATTCATGAATCTATGTTGGGAGCATGCTTCTAGATACTAGATCAGATCACTAAAACTAACCGAGGTTGGCATACACGGGAGGCAGATAAACCCCTAGGTAGTTATGAAATTGCAGCGTCTGCAGGACAATGAGCACTCTTTGAGACAGTGGCTCAAGAAGTTTCATAACTAAGGATTGAGATTCGGTTGCCTACTAAACAATTTGTGGCAGTTGGAGCAAAAAAGGTGAACATGGTGGGTGCACAAGGTAAAACGCCTAGGTATGAAGATTCAGACACTAAGAAGGAAGTAAAATATCTTGATAGAGAGGTGTTGGGTTTTCGCGCTAAGGGACAAGGGTCTAACCAAGACAGTTGGTACTCGAGGAAGCGAAATCAAGGTCGGAACTAATACAAAAAGAACTACAATAAGTTTGGGTAATGAGATAAGAGTAGAGATTGTGATGGTGATTTGAAGCAAAAAGATGACTACAAGGATAGTAGTGGCTTTCACCTTCCACCGGGGAATCGTGATACTGGTTCAAGTAATTCAAGGATAGAAGACATGCTGGCAAAGGTTGTGAAAGGGGTAGAGAAAGTAGAAGACTACCATAAGGATATTAAGACGGATATTTTTGGGTATGAATCAGAAAGTTTAATCACATGCTACCACCATCAAGAAGCTTGGGTAAAAATTTGGTCAGATTTATGTGGCCTTAAATAAGCATTAATAAGGTACTATCCCAAGTAACACTATCAAAAATACAAAGAATCATGGTCATTGTTTGGTTATTACTACTCAGACTGGTAAGAGGACTACAGATCTTCATATACCCATGATTGTTAATGATGCAGTTGAGCCAGTAATCGTACATAATGAAAACGTTGCCGACTCTAAAAAAGTGATGGTTGATGAGAATGCATGTAAAAATCCTCAAGTTGATGATCATGAGGCAAAGACAAGAAAGGGAAAGGACAAGGAGTTCCTGTCAGTATTGACTCCCATTCCACGACCTCCTCCTCTTTTTTTGCAAAGACTAAAAAAAAACTGAAGAGGGAAAGTACTAGAAATTTATTTCTATGCTGAAAGAGTGACTGTGAACATCCCTCTAGTTGAGGCACTTGAAAAAATGTCAGGTTACAATAAGTTTATGAAGTATTTAGTGACTAAGAAGCGGACGGTGAGTTTTGATTCAGTTGATAATTTGCAATATTATAGTGCAATTGCTTCTAGATATTTGGTTAAAAATAAGGAAGACCTAGGATCATTCACGATTCCATGCACTATTGGGTGTTTCAACTTTGCGAAGTCTTTGTGTGATTTGGGTGTTGGCATTAACTTGATGCTGCAAGCAGTTTACAAATAGTTGGGGTTAGGGTCGCCAAAACCTACATCGATGAGAATTATCATGGCGGATCGCACTATGAAGAAGCCAATGGGTATCCTATGTGATGTTTTACTGAGGGTTGTATCCTTTATCTTTCCAGCTGATTTGACATCCTTGCCTGTGAGATTTATTTTGAGGTTCCCATCATCTTAGGAAGAGCTTTCCTTATGACTGGGCATGTATTGGATGATATGGAGACTGGGCAGATGAAGCGTTGGTTAAATAGTGAGAAATTTACTTTTAATGTATGCAAGTCTAAGAAGAATCCACAGGATATGCATGTGATTTCTGTTATAGATACAGTCGATGAGGATGATGTGGTAGCTCCTATTGAGGAAAGGCATAGAGTTGACATCTTCGCAGCATCAATCTTGAATTTTTAGGGTGATGGTATTAATAATTATGATGAGATGGTAAGCGCGCTTGAGGTTAGGGGTTCATATTATTATACACCAATGAATCTTGATCTTGATTTGAATAACAGAGTGACCCCACCAGCTCGGCCGTCTATTAAAGAGCCTCTAGTCTTGGAGCTCAAAGTTTTTCCATCTCATCTTTATTATGTATTTTTGGGATCCAACAATACTTTGTCAGTTATTATTGTAGCTGACCTGGTGGAATGGCAAGTTTAGGCTACAGTTTTTATTTTGAAGAGGTTCAAGAGGGCCATTGGATGGTCGGGTCTATTACTGTTATCATTGGGATTCCACCATAAACTTGCATGCATAAAATCCAGCTTGAGCCAGATTGTGTGCCTAGTATTGAGCATCGGCGGAGATTTAATCCATAAATATAAGAGGTGGTGAAGAAAGAAATCATCAAGTTGTTGGATGCGGGTGTCATTTATCTAATTTTTGATAGTAAGTGGGTAAGCCCAGTCGAATATGTGCCAAAAAAAGATGGAATCACTATGGTTACAAATGATAAAAACAAACTTAATCCGATGAGGCCAGTTACAGGGTGGCGTGTATGCATGTATTATAGAAAGTTAAAATCTTGGACTGAGAAGGACCACTTTCCTATGCAGTTCATAGATCAGATGTTAGGCCAACTTGCGGGTAAAGGTTGGTATTGTTTTCTTGATGGAAACTCGAGTTATAATCAAATTTCTATTGCTCCCGAGGACCAATAGAAGACCACTTTAACTTTTCCATATGGGACTTTCGAGTTGAAAGGGATGCCTTTTTGGTTTGGGTAATACATCTGCAACCTTTTAGCATTGCATAATGGCTATATTTTATGACATGGTGGAGGATACTATTGAGGTTTTCATGGATGAATTCTTCGTTGTGAGAGACTTATTAGATGATTGCTTGACACATATTTCCAATGTTAGTCATATTTGCTTGGCACAAAGATCATTGTACTTACAGACCACGTAGCTCTTAGGTACCTTATGGAAAAGAAGGATGTAAAGTCGAGGTTGATTAGATGGGTACTTCTATTGTAGGAATTTGACTTTGAAGATGAGGAACGAAAGGGGACTAAGAATCAGGTGGCTGATCATTTATCACGCCTTGAGGAGAAGGCCACGCTGAAACTAAGGGATGAGCTTGAGATTGATGATACTTTTCCGAACGATCAAGTGTTGGCAGCATCACAAGACTTAATCCCCTAGTTTACAGATTTTGCCAATTATTTAGCTAGTGATCTAGTTCCAAAAGATATGTTATTTCAGTAGCAAAAGAAGTTCATGCATGAGGTGAGCAAATTCTTTTGGGATGAGCCATACTTGATTCGGGTTTGTGCAAATGGTGTGATTCGGAGATATTTTCTTAAGATTGAGATGATGAGCATATTAGAGGCTTGTCACTAGTCACCTGTTGGGGGGTCATCATGGGGGTGTGCAAACTATGCATAAAATCCTACAATACGGATATTACTGGCCCACCATTCACAAGGATGCCCATGATTATGCACATGCTTGTGACCAATGTCAAAGGCAAGGAAACATCTCGCTAAGATATGAACTTCTAATGACTACTATCCTAGAGCTTGAGTTGTTTGATGCTTGGGGTATTGACTTTATGGGCCCTTTTGTGAGCTCACATGGCATGAAGTATATATTGGTGGCTATCGACTATGTTTCAAAATGGGTGGACGTAGTTACGCTTCAAAACAATGAAGGTAAAAGTGTCACAACTTTATTAAAAAAAAAACATATTCTCTAGATTCGGAACACTTAAGGTTATCATTAGCGATGGAGGATCCCATTTTTGCAATCATTTATTTAAGTCCCTGCTTGAGAAATATGGTATGAAACAAAAGGTGGAGGCACCTAACCATCCTCAAACAAGCGAGCAAGTTAAGGTCTCCAACCGAGAGATCAAGCTAATTTTAGGAAAGATTATGAATGCCAATACGATGGATTGGGCTAGGAAGTTAGATGATGCATTATGGGTATATCGAACAATATTCAAAACCCCTATTGGTGCCTTTTCATATCAACTTATGTATGCCATAGCATGCCACTTGCCTGTTGAACTTGAGCATAAGGCTTTGTGTGCATTAAAGAGGTTGAATCTGGAATGGAGTGATACAGCAAAGATGAGACTAGAAAAGATGAATGAGATGGTTGAATTCCATCTCTACTCTTATGAGAGCTAATCCTTGTATAAAGAAAAGTTGAAGTTTTATCATGATCGCAAGATTGAAAGAACAGAATTAACTGCAGGCGATGTAGTACTATTGATTGACTCAAGGCTGAAGCTATTTCCTAGAAAATTGAAGTCAAAATGGAAAGGCCTATATAGAGTGGTTACAAGTTTTCCCTATGGAACAATCAAACTTAAAAACAAAGATGGGCTGAAATTTAAGGTCAATGGCCAAAGGTTGAAGCACTATTTGAGTCAAAGTAAGGACATAAAGTTTGTTTGTGAAGTGGATTTAAAGGAGGCTTGAGTAATCAAGACAACCCGAGTCATGCCATGACGTTAAATCAGGCGCTTATTGGGATGTAATCCATGGAGTTATTAGTGAAGTCTGAGTAACCAACATAACAACGTCGAGTTGCAACGTTAAATCATGTGCTTTTTTTTAGGAAACCCATGCTTTTGTACTTACTACTTTTATAGGGTAATGTGTGTGTTAATTGTGCCAGGATTATACAAGGAAAAGTGCAGAATTGGACTAAGTATTAAATACACGAGAAGATTGCACGACCATGGGAAGATCCCACGACTGTGGGATCAGTCGTCTGCACATATTTGACTAAGGTACTGCAAGGTGAAATCTAGGGAGTTATCTTACGATGGGTCACCATGATCATACCTATATGTCACTATCGTGGTGCCCATCGACTAATCAAACTCCTGCAAACCAACAAATCAAGACATCTAACCTATAATTTTAAGGAATGATCACAATTTAATACCACGATCGTCCTTAAGCACCATTAGTTCCCAAGTAAGCTTCCTTCAATCCTCTTACTACGACACATATGAGGCTCCCATTAGAAAAGCCACTTAAATCATGATGTCTCAATCCGACACGACATAAATGGTGTTTTAAACATTTAAATCCTTATCAGTGAGACCTGATCCGATACATTCATCATTTCCAATCATTACAACAACAAATCGTTGACTTCTAATCTATTCTAAGAGCAAGAATCGAGTGTCGTACCTGTGATCTGAAGCTATTCCTCCCATTATTACATCTAATCAAAAAAAAACTTGTAAGCACTCAAGCTAAATCTTAATCGATTGGTTAATTAATTGAGTTAAGAATTATTGAGTAAATTTTGGTCATGAGTGTGATAGAATTATTTTTGGGTCTGAGTTTTGAGTCATTGAAAGAATAGGGGAAGTCTGAGTACCCATTTGTGCATAATTTTTGGTCAATATTTGTCTCAAATTAGGTCTAAAAAGGGTCAATAATTGGTTTTTCAAATTTGCTAAGTGTCAGTGCACTCCACGACACAACCTACGATCGTGGTATTTACCTAAGGTTGTAGGTTGAATGGTCATTTTGCCGTACTAATGACTATCTTATCAGTGCTCACCATATGAGAACATACAACGATTCTCCTATCTAGGTACGATTGTGGTATGTACTCGTCTGGTATGACATGCCCCCAGTACATTTGAGTTGTTCTTACAATCAGAAGGTTCGATCATACCTTTTTTGTATGATCGTAGGAAGAATAATTTGAGACATTTCCTTCACCTATACACTATTTTAAAACTAGAACTACATTTGTTTTTTGACACAGGTAAAATGGTACCAAAGGCATATACCAAGCTCAATAAAGACATCTCTAAGTAGAGGGCACCAAAGGACACACCTTCGACCTTCAAAAGTGAGTCCGATAGATCTAGTGGGATGGAGGTGGAGTATTCTACTAGCCCCTCAGCTGAACAACACTCTCCTTAGACCACGAGAGGAAAGACCAACGAACTTGAGAAGGCCAAGGCCACCATATCTAGGGCCTTGGTGGAATCTGCTACCCCCCAAAACCTTCCCTAGTCTGAAAGGGGAAGGCAAGAAACACAGCAAGCTGAGGAAGACCATAGTGATAAGACAAGTTCTTCGGAGGAAGAGGAAACATCAAACCTTGAAATATGTAATGGACCAGCTATAGCCCTAGATCATAGATGGCCTGACCCTAGAAGATAGAGTATGGAAAACTCCAGGAACTTCTATTTGGATGAGGTTTCCTTAAAGGACAATGGAAATCAGAAGAGGAGTGTCCAAGAGGAACCCCGATATTGCTTGAATTATTGCAAAAGGTCCCTGAGATGGTCCGGGTATTTGACAAGTTCGGGTTGGGCTGGATGACTAGGCCCCTCCATATCTATGAGATGAAGCTTGTGAGGGAGTTTTATTTAAATTATGCTGCAATGCTAAAAAATATGACTCTCTCCGAAATAAACAATAATATGAAGAAGCACCCTCGTCTGGATACATTAATTGCTTAGGGAAATGATGTAGATATCTCTCTAAAGGCTATCTCTAATGTATTGTTTGAATAAGGTTTTATACCAGTTCAGGAGACTCCAAAATACAAAATCCAGATGATTGAATTAAAGAAGGTGAAAAAGTTGTCCATTGACGAAAATTCATGCACTACAAGTGATTGACGGACCAAATTGCAGAAGTAGGAGAAAATACCCCATGGATTAATAGGGCAACTATTTACAAAAATACACTCATGTTCACCTCCAAGGATTGGTGGTTTATTATAAGGAACCACATCACATCCACGACAAATGACAACATATTGGGTTCCTCCAATACGGGCCTTGTAGCAGCTTTCTTAGCGGAGCTAGATTTAAGCATTCTGCACATCATTGCAGAAGAGATTTAGGATAGGATTTTAGAGTTCAGCATGACCTTGTATTTCCCATGCTTGATCAGTCAGCTTCTACAGAATTCAGAGATGTCAACCATTCCAAAAGTCGACAAATTTATCCAATCGATAAAGACTGCAGATTTGGTAATGATCAAGTATTGTAGGAACCTGGAGGCTCCAATTTAGAGGCTTTTTCATGATGTACCATCAGAGGCTACATGAGGTTCCCTCGTCAGTGAAATCTCGATATCTGAAGATGGTGCTACTTTATTTACTTCACAGCCAGTTATTGTACCATTGGGTGCATATAAAAAGGCTCCAGACGATTACACACTGATATCGACCGCTCAGTTAGAGTAAATTTTAAGGACACATGTGCTATATAATGCATGAATTAGAAAGTTTAAGATAGGGATAAAACACCACGTGGCTGATAAGCTCAAAAAAAGTTGTGTGGCTAGTGCAGACCCACTTTGACAAGTTTAAGAGTCGAATATTGGCTAAGGTTGTTTTCGTCGAGGCTTTAGATATGAGAGCCATTACTGCTGATATGAAAATATTGAAAGAATCGATCTAGTTTCTTACTGAGTGCACCATACCGGTTGCATCTCCTCCACTGCTACCTATGTCTTAACTACTATAGCTTACATTGGATGTGGACTCCATGGTACCGAACATTTATACTAGGATGTTGAGGACTAGGGTTGATGATATTGATCTGAAAAGTATGGTTAAGGATTTACAACCTAATGAGAAGTAGCCCTGAGAAGAAGGAGGTGAGAAGAGGAAGGAGAGAAGAGTCAAAATAAAAAGAGATCACAGGATAACACACAGATCTCTGAGGCATTTATCCCAGAGGGAGTTAGGATATAACCAACATTTATGGTGGTTGAGAAGAGTTTAAGGGTCACACAAATTGCCCCTGCAGTTAAGACTTTGAGTGCACCAGCCGCCACCAGTGTCTACATAACTGAGAGTGCCCCATCCCGAACCGAGGCCATAGGTGGAGAAGAGAATGTAGGATTCCCATCTTGGAACCCCCTAATCAGAATACTAAGGAAATCTAGTTCGACCTAGGTATATCCTTTATTTTGGTTTTTATTTTTCATAATTTATTTGCAATGGGGACACTGCATGATTTCTAAGTTAGGGGTGGAGTGTACCACATTTGAGGGGCTTTGTTGCCATGTTTATTTTCCCTCGACCATGATATCAAAGTTAGAATCAACAAGTTTAAGTGTTAATTTATGTTTTTATGTTGTTTTTAACTTGTTTTGATGTTTTGTGTGTAACCTAGAGTAAACTGAGATAACTTGGTGCAGCCAGAATAAAAGAAGCATACAAACTTGTTTTCAAAAAAAATTAAAGTGACACCCCTCCAAAATTTTTTTTGGTGTGTTGTATTGTGTGCTTACTGGAACTGTAACCATTGTTTGGATCTCGTCATGGCATTACTATTAGTAGTGTGATAACCTAGCCTGACTATTCATGAACCAATTAGGTAGTGACTGAGCTAATATCCCTGAGCCATGAGTATGTGAGGTTTTACTTAGTTATTTTGTATGTGCGGTGTAGAACTTAGCTGGTTAGTCTCGCTAAAACTGTAGGATAGAAGGTTAGGAAAGGATAATAGGCCATATTTTGACATAAGTCCACTAAAAGCCTAAAAGCCTACCAAATGAACGAAATATCCCTTGAACCAAATTTTGAGGCTAAATAGACCATTTCTTTGAATTACCCTATTCACCTTCCTGATTTTTACAATGAACCTGCTTTGGCCCTAGTTCCTCCTTGGACCCTGTGTACCTCAACTCTAACAAATCGCATAAGTTAAGGGTGGCTACTGTAGGGATGCATCAAAAGTTGGGTATGAAGAATGTGTGGTGCAAATAAATAGAGATTCAGGTGCGGTGTGCAAAAGAAAGAAAAAAAGAGAAAAAGTCAAAGAAGATAAAATCGCACTCGGGGTCCAAAAAATGAACAGTGAAAAAGGGGGAAAAAAAAGAAGGAAGATAAAGTGGAATCCAAAACTAGTAATGTCAATGAGGGTTAGTTACTATACCTATATTTACCATGCCTACCCCCGAGCTTACATTACAAGCCAATAGAGTTCTATAGTGATCCTAACCCGACTGTCCGAAAGCTAAGGCGTAGAAAATAAGGGCAAGCCTTTGGTTTCAAATTCAAAAAGCCAGACTTCCTTATGAAAATGAGAGATTTGACTCTGTCCCAGATTTGATCTACATTGTACATACTATGTGTTTGGACTTCTTTGTCCAGAGGGCATAAGGGCTATATTTTAGTTGTTGCTTGATTAGGTAGTGTCATTTGTCTAACATGTTGGGTTGTCTGCTTCTAATGTAATTTCCATTTCTTGATACCATTGTATGATGGTGTTTAGTTTGAATATGCACTGCACTTGTTGGTTTTAAATATCATTGGAGGGTGTTGAACTATTTTTTGGTGAATGCGTCTTGAAAACTTGGTTATTTTGAAACTTGGACTGCGGTAGTATTCTTTGTTTTCTCTAGGTTAAGCTTATTATTTAGTTTATTGTGTTTTGGTTGCCTGAGGACATGCAACATTCTAAGTTGAGGGCGTTGATATCTTGTGGATTTATAGCGCATGAGACTAATAAAACTATGAATATTTGCAAGTACAAGGGTATGATTCTGTGGATATAATGGGTTTTTACATTATTGCAAGATAAATAGGCTCGGAGAAGGAAAGTTTTAAAAAGTAGACTTTAAGAGGATCTGAAAAATGAAGGCACGCCCATGGGATCTGACCACGGTCGTACCAATACTGTCATGGCTTGAAGCAGAGAAGGGGTCCTCGGGAGTGGATTAGACTTGAATCTCCAACAACCGTACTTTGATTGTATGATCATACCTTTTGGTCATAGGAGAATGACCTGAAAACATAGTTGCAATAGCTAGGAGTGAGAATAGTCAGACGAGGGCCAATAACAATTGTGTAATGAACATATGACCGTATCTTGAGGTCATAGAAAAATATCCCAGATTTAAAGACTGTAAATAATTGAGGTGAGAATGATCAGATGAGCACTGACCACGATCGTACCTAGGAACCACGAGGTTGTACTGAGAGGCATACCGGCCAAGAACTGAAGATGAATAATTCATGAGCCAAACCACAAGCACCAAAGGACGATCTTGGGTTCTAACCATGATCGTACCTTCCTGTCGTCTAATGCCAACGAACTAGATTTCATGTTTGTATTAGGATAGGTTTAATTTTTTCTATAAACACTCCCATACGGTTTTTTGTACTATTTTACACTCTTTCATATTTTTACAATGTATTATTGTGAGATTCTAGGGCATATTCTTGGGATTTCAATAATATTTGTTCTAAGGTTTTAATTCAAGTTGTGATTTTGGAGTTTTTTTTTTTCTTATTGTAAGTTAATACTTATGTTTTCATCTATGAATTGTTTTTATGTGATTGCAATTATGAGTTGCTAAACATCACAACTAGGGTTGTGGGAACCATGATGGATTAACCAAGTAGCTATCGAAGTACAAGGTGATTCTTGAAGGGTAGCTGGGTATGTATAGTTGTGTCATTGGGATTGGTTTCTTTCTAACGAATGCACACATTGAAATTTTTCCTATCTCTACCCTGTACTTTAGCAAGGGCAATCGGATAGGAATAGTGAATCAACAACAAGACTTGGAGTTATTTTCATTTAATTAGCCTTGAGCCAGTAAATGGGAAAGACTTTATTGGGATCATAGATAGAGGTTAGTAATGAAAAACCCATGACTAATGAATCTTTTTGCTTGGGGATAGTCATCTACCGATGGCGTAATCTAGTCGGTTAGATGATACATAACCTATCAATTTTGCTTGCCAAATACCACCAGAGATCACTAAAGTACGGAGAAACCTACAGAGTTCTGAAGTTATCAGGGAACAAAGTCCTAGTGCCTTTCTGATATTGATTGCAAATATAACAAAACAACACTTGTTACTATCAATCCTTTGTTTCACAAAACCCCTCTCTTTACTTATTTGCTAGTTACTTAAACAAACACCTGATTGAATTTTGACCTATTCCTTGTAGGATCGACCCCAACCTTGGAGGGTTATCTATTTGATCAACAACAACTTTATACTTATTGGGAGGTGTAATATGGACGACATCAGTTCACTCTATCTCGAACTGGGTTGAGGCGGTTTCACTTACAAACAATGAGGGAAAGAGTGTCACAACTTTTCTGAGGAAGCATATATTTTCCAGGTTTGGTATGCCAAAATTCATCATCATAGATGTGGGTTATCATTTTTTTAATCATCTTTTCAAGGAATTTCTCAAAAAATATGGTGTGAAGCATAAGGTGGAGACTAAGTCCATTTTGGTGAAAACTGTGAATGCTAATAGAATGAACTAGGCTAGGAAGTTAGATGGTGCACTATGAGCATACCAAACAACATTTAAAACTCCTATTGGAGCTTCTCCATATCATCTCGTGTATGGAAAAGTATTTCATTTGCCTGTCTAACATAAGAATAAGGCATTATAGGCTTTTAAGACACAAAATCTGTCATAGAATTATGCGGCAAAGTTGAGACTTGAGCAGCTGAATGAGATGGATGTGTTCCATCTTAAAGCATATGAGAGTTCAGCTTTTTACAAGGAAAATATGACGTTATACCATGACAGAAAGATTGAGAAGATAGAGTTTGTTGCTGGCAATATGGTTATGTTGTTCGATTCTAAGTTTTTTAATGGTTTCCTGAAAAGCTGAAGTCCAGATGGATAGGACCGTATCAAGTGGTGAGAGTGTTTCCTTATGGTTCCATTGAACTTGTGGTGAGAGTGTTTCCTTATGGTTCCATTGAGCTTGAGAATAACAATCACTAAAGGTTCAAAGTGAATGGCCAAAAGGTGGAATAACACCTCGTTAATGTGAAGGAGTTCAAGGTGATATATGATGTGTGTCTTTATGAAGTCTGAGTAATTAATACACCCAATTCGTGTCATGATGTTAAATTATGTGCTATATGTGAGGCAATCCAGGGGTTAGTTTGGTAAAGTCTGAGTAACCAAATTAGCCACTCATGCTATGACTTTAAATCAAGCACTGCTTGGGAGGCAACCCAATGATTTTTTTTATGTTTTTCATTGATATTTAGTATGTAATATAAGGTTAATGTGTGTTGAAGTGTAAAGGTGGTTGGAAACTAAAAATAAAAGCAGAATAAATTCTTGTGCATAGGACCACCAAACATCCCAATGAGTCGTACCCTAAGTCAATGACTTGTAGGATGAATTTTAGCCACTGGGGAAAAAAATCTTAAAAAGTGCTACATTATGGAATCTTTACCCCATGACTCTCATAACGAGTCGAAGTGACCCATAGGGTCTCACGATGACTTATCTCTTTGAGTCGTGGGGACTGGAAAGGAAAGGTCAAGTGTGTGCTCTAACCTAAATGCAATAAGGACATAAGACAATGCATAGCCAAAGGCAATGATCTGTAGGATTAGTCATATGCCCTAGGTCAAAATTAGTCAATAATTATAGGACCCAACCCGAATGACCCAATCCATGCTTATAAAACCCCAAGTCCACACCCGATGTGACTTTGTTTCTCCTATTTGAAAACTATAAATCCCTCCTTCTGAAAACCGACTCCAATCCTTCAATTTCTCCACAAAATCAGCCCCTATTATTGTAAATTTCCCATTAAAATCTCAACTTGTTCATCTGTTACCTTTCCAAAGCAAGTGATCGGGATTTCATGTTCTGTCTTTCTTCAAGCAATAGAGTCAAATATCAAAGTAAGTAAAAGTGTTTTTTAACTCCTTTGATTAATTGATTGTGTGGTCTTTCTAGATAGACTCGCTTGATTATGGACATGGGGACTTGTCTTAACTATTTTCAAGATAGTTTTGCTAACGGTATTCTAAATTTTTATTGGGGTTAAAAATAAGTAACCCTGATACATGGTTTAAACTGCTACACGTAAGGAATTGGTTTCTCATCCATTCTAATGATTGTCAATTGTTGAAATTGTGAAAAAGATGTCCTCCAGTCAAAGTATAGCAGAAACTACCAATTTGTAGTCCTTACGACTCTCACAATGACTTGTACCCTAAAACAATGAGTTTTCGCATGAGTTGTAATCGCTGGCACTTTGGTTTGAAATTGTAATGTTTCTGAACTTTATGGAAAATTATTAGTATGGGTCACCAAACGAGTCAAAGGAAGACCTAATGACTCATAGGGACTCTTCGTATTCAGAACCAATTATTATACATCTACATGAGTTGGACCCAATAAATCACCTAATGAGTCGAAGGGAGACCCAACGGCTGATAAGATAGATTCTATAGAGAATAGAATATGATAAAAAATTTGAGTTGTAACCTTAGAAGTCACCTTACTGGTCGTAGACACTGCAAACAACTCATTGCTTGACCTGTAGGGATTAACTGTTCATAAATGCTTACATTTTATTTTTATGATATTTTTTAATATTAACCTGTACCCACCATAGGTATCGTGGCACCCAGGAATGATGCACATAAAGGTTCTAATAAAGGGTAGAAACCTACTCCCAAGAAAAGGGCACAGTCTACTAGGCAACTGCAAGATGTTCTAACTGATGAAGAATCCAGTGGATTGGTAAAAGAATATCCACTATTGATTATTGTTGAGCCAAGTGAGAGCTTTCCTCAGGATGGTAGATCGATACCCCAAATAAAGAGCATAAGGCTATTTACACTGTACTCACCACCACCTCCCAGTCTTATGAGGGAGGTGAATCAGTGTCCGAGGAAAGTAAAGAGGAAAATAACTTTGGAAGTGGAGATGGGACTGTATTTTGTAGTCAGTTAAAGAATCAAGCAAGTTTAGGTTTTGGTACATATGTTTGTAGTGCGGCAGATGATGAGAACTCCACAGATACTTCCCTACCATAGAATCAACCTCCACCTCTAGCCTAGAATGCACTCCAGATTAAGGTAGCCCCAAGGGTTGATCGTTGGGGTATTTGGGGTAAGTATGCTATATATGATTGATATAGTTCAATCATCAAAAGCATGGGTCACCCTAAAATAGGGTTTTACAAGGAGCCATGACTGATTACTACAGGTATCTCTAAGATGCCTGAGTTCAAGAGGTTGGTCAATAAGTATAAGTTCGGATGGATGACTGGGGATCTGGGTAGATATATTTCGGCACTAGTTCAATAATTTAATGTAGCCTATCAGGACACATTGAAGGTGTTAGCTCCATAGGATATGTTATGAAGGTCCATGATCCAATACCAGTTGTGCAGATTTATGGTGTTGAGGTTAACATTTCAGAGAAAACTATTTCATGTTTCCCTCGTGATTGGGACATTGTACCACCGACTAATAATTTAGATATAGATCATCAAATAGAAGAGATGAGGAACGTGAAGTTGAAGCAAATTAGCAGTCATGACAAAATGGTACATTTTTGCAGGATGGTGAATATTATTATTTCTGCAAAGGAAGATGTTGAATGATTTGGCTGGTAGATCATCGACTATAAACAAAGGTAGATTAAACTTTGCTATAAAATCTTTGTGTACCATGGTTCATCATCGATTGGGTCCCATATCCGCAAACAATATTCTGAGCCTTGATCTAGCTATCCTATTGGAAGGAATTATGGAGGGTTATGAGATTAACATCGCCAAGTTTGCCTTAAAAATCAAGGATAAAGAACTTGAGCCTGATACGAGTATAATATACACATACTTGGTAACACGAATATGCTTGGAGGTTGGTACTCCGATATTGCCCGAGGAAGATCATTTTATCGTGGTTCGTCGCACTACTGATCTTGGGCTAATTGGGGACCCAGCAAATATAGTTTCCAAGGAAAAAGTTTTAGTAGGTGCTATGTTATTAGAGAAGTTATTTCAGTTAGTCATGAACATGGAGATTGATATGCCCTTCCTTACAGATATTGGGGCCACACCGACAAAGTAACAGACTGAGGCATTGATGCTCGAGACCCATACCTCTATTAATGCCACCACTTTTTCTACTTCATAGCATCCTTCAGTTTCCATCTCATTGACTCCTACTCCAGGAGCATCCATTCCTCGATGATCTGCTAGTGGGTATGTTTTAATACCACATGAGTTTTTACAAACTATGCTTAAATGATTGTCCACAGTTAAGCGAAGGGTTAAGAATATCGAGAATAGAGTTCAGCCTTAGGTCAAGGTGAGATTAGGACAAAGATTTGTGGGATACAAACCCACTTTGATAGTTTTAAGGAGATAATAACCGACAAGATTGAGGGTGTGAAGTCCCCGAATTTGGATAGAATTAGTGAGAAGTTGGTTTCCCTTCATGTTGTGGAAGAGGATATATCATCTAGACAGTTTCGAAATTTTGCTGCTTCGACCATGCCCATTATAAAAGAGATTGAGGATGTCAAGGTGACAAAAATATGGTGCACGAAGGGTAAAGAGATAAGTGCCAAAGATGGTGCAGAGCTAGAGCAATAAAGCAGTGAAAATCTGAAGAAAGGAAGGAGGCGAGCAAGCAAGTCTCCCAGGATCACTTGTCAAAGATACATGAGATGGGGTGAGAAGCTGGGATTTCTATCATTTGTTAGGCCCCGATAGATGTTTCTGTTGCTGCTTTTCATAGTGGTGGGTCTACGACAGTTCCCCCACTTGTTCTACACCTTTGATTGCACTGGCTACCACTTGTGCCAATGTTGATTTTAGTGCTTCGACCATTGCCGAGGCCACGAGAGTAGAGAATAGGGTAAGCATTATGACCCCAACAACTGATGAGACCATATTCGGTACCTAGAGCACTGCAGGTATGTTCTTACCCCTTATTTTTACTTTTTCTGACTATGTGTATATAATGAGGACACTGCATATTCTCAAAGTTGGGGGTGGGGGTGTACCACAACTCAGGGATTTTGTTGTCGTATTTCTTTTTCCTGGGGTGTGCTATCAAAGTTGAACAAACATGTTGAGGTTTTATTTTTGTTTATGTTGTATTTTGTTGTATTTGATTAGGAGGAAATGAGGGGAACCTTAGTGCAATCAAATTTTGAATGTTTTGATTTTGATTTTGATGTGTAAAGGATACCCCTACTTAATTATAGGGACGCTCGTGACCCCTATTATTTCCTTTTCCCACTTGTACTCAGCACCAGCCAGAAAGGCTGACGAGTGTACTGATGTATTTATTGTTCTTCAGCAAGTATATGGGCCGTAGCTTTGTCTACTGTTTCATGAACTTTGAGATTTAGAACTCCATCATGTTATCCATCGTCAACTATTTTTCTCCAATTCCTTAAGAGTTCTCTCAGGTTCAAGATAAAGTGGAATAAAGGGATTGCCTTGACTCCTAGCATTAGGCATGTGTCACGACCCGAAATCCCATTCGGGCCAGACTGGTAGCCGAAGACGATATGGCCTGAGAGAACCAATCTGTGCTCATGAACATTCGTATGCGTAACCTCGTATGAATCTTATCATGCGACTATGAGGAAGTCAAGGACATGGAACATATGCTATATAAATACATCTTTATGAAACTTAGCCGTTGGGGCCATTAAGTCAAAACGGACATTCGTCTCTTACATCCACGTACCCACATATGTCGACAAAAGACTCTACCAGATGTATCAACAAGATCAACTTAAAGTCAGGACAAGTCCCCGCTTTATACTATATTTACAATATCAACACAAATATACAACTATGACCCTGAAAGCTCCGAACCAAGTGGAGCTCACCAAAACTCTACAAAGGATCCACAGTCTACTGAGTAGGTCTACTAATGCCTGCACTTGCAACATGTAAAGTAAGTTCCCCCGTGGGGGTCAGTACGAAGAATGTATTGAGTATGTAAGGCTCATAAGAAATAACAACATACATGAGAATGTCAATCGAATAAAATATGAGAGAATAGTCAATACGGATAAACCATCATCTTATAATTTTATAATTACTCCTCTTTAAGGGAAAACTTACCTTCACTCAAGAGACTTTCCCTTAATAGATTCTTCTATATGCAAGAGATTCTTTTTAGCTTCCATGTTCCTTACCACTATTGTTCATCTACTTTGTTAGTATGTTGTAAAAGAATAACACTCATCCACATACATCCACTCTAGTGGTGGGGAGTCATAATATAACATACATCTACTCTATTAACGTACATCCACTCTATTGGTGGGGCAACATACATCCACTCTCATGGTGGGGCAACATACATCCACTCTCATGGTAGGGTAACGTACATCAACTCTCATGGTGGGGTAACATACATTCACTCTCATGGTGGGGTAACATACATCCACTCTCATGGTGGGGTAACATACATCCATCCACTCTCATGGTGGGGTAACATACATCCACTCTCATGGTGGGGTAACATACATGGTAGGGATTAATATATTAACTTATGAGAGATAGGATCATGATACTATTTGAAACACACAAATATACTTTACCTCACTGTTAGACTTTATGAGATTAACACCTTAACTTTTGAGGGATAGACGTATTAGATCGCACTTTACCTTCTTCACTAATCCCATGAGATCTTATATAAGTAAGTATATGATACCGGACCTCCACCTTTGGTGGGCTATACTAAATAACAAAGCATAATATTGAGACTATTCCATATTGAACTTATACCCTCTAGAATGTAATCCGTACTCAATGAAACATATAGCAACCATGCACATTACCTCTTTACAATCTTATACCCTCTACTTATTTATGAGAATGACACGCTAAAGATCATGGCATTAAATCACAGACTTATATACACATCTCACTTCACTCTTTTACTTCATGAGATTGACATCTTCACTTATGAGGAATAATTATACTAACTCGCACATCACCTCTCTTATTACTCTTATGAGATTGGTACAAAGATGATTCCCATATTAAAGGATTCTGGAACATGACATGGTAGGGAAAATGCCTTTCAAGAATAAATAGATCCTCTTATGTTATTACTCTCTTGAGATAGTCGTTTTAAGACTTACCACGTTATGACATCTTAGGAACGTTAATCAATAAACAAGAGGTAAATGAACCATATATAAACATGTTGCAACAATATACGTCACCCTGAATTGATATACTTCAAGCCTCTCGGAATTGAAACAAGTCCAATGTCAATGTGAACAACATGTTGCAGAAGGATATGGATAAAGGAACCTTACATACCTTGTATTCTCGATACAATTCTACAATATTAAGTGTGCATACAATATTCCCACTCCGTCCTTATGTTTCACTCTGCAACACAAGTACATAACATAACCATCATTAACAACCAATGACCTTACAATGGCATACCATAACAATAAGTCACATGTTTGGCTTTAACATGTCATTTCCCCCTTGACAATACCATTTATGAAATTATTGTAACAATAATCCCACAATATTCCATACATTGACCAATACATGATAATCAATAGCATGTTACACCAAGTTCATACTTTACACTTCTCCATCATCACAACATCACAATTATGCCATCAATTTAATTCAATACACCTCACAACAACAAATTGGCCAAAATCCCATAATTTACTCTTATAGAAAAATAATAAGTTTAGGACCTTAATAAAACCATACATGTTTCTATTTCATCCATACCATACTCTTTCATCAAACCCATAGGTCATATTTCAAGTTACAATTCCATGGATAACACATCTTTAGCAAAAACACAAAGTGCTATATTCAACACTTCCAAGCATAACCAACATGATCTACATAACCTATCATGCATATAATATGTTAATCCATAAGCATAAACACTTACCCAATCTTGGAAAATGGTGATCTTGCTCCAAAGATGACATAGGGTTTGAGAGCCCAAAAGGGTGTTCTTGAAAAGTCTAGAAAAAAGGGATAGAAAAGAATGTGTATTTTGTGGGTTAAAATCTGATTTTTGTGTCCATTTTATAGAGCCTTGAAGTCCTCTTTATCCACCTTTCTCAATTATTGATTAGTCAAAGGAAGAATGACCCATTCTTCGCCCTTGCTTTCTTTCACATTTTGGGCCTTTTATGAGCCCAATTCAATTAACCCAATAAAATCAATAAATTCTCATGTTTAATTCATTTTATACGCGTTACGAAAATATTCCCACTCACACAATTCATACTCGTAGCCTCAATTCCAAAAACAAGCAATTCTAGCCACATTTGGCTTATTTTGACTACAAGGGTAAAATCGTCATTTTGATGCCAAATTCGTTCTCAAGTATTTTTTCCACACCAATATAATATTTCACTCATTCCATGTATATTCTCGTGGTTGTATAAGAAACGTGGCAAAAATCAGCTCGGTACGTGCCCGGGCACCCTTAGAACTTAAGAAATTTCCAACTTTCGAAAAATGGAAAAAACAGCCTGGTACGCCATTGGGCGCGCCAGCTTGCTGCCTATGGGAACAAAATTTTGGCCCAGAGCATCCTGGCATGGTCCCTAACGAGCCCCTCACTTAAATTTTCCAAAAATTTTGTTTTTCGACTTTTCTTCGCGGGTTTGGTTAGATACTTCAAGTCCTTTTCTTTAACTTACTTCTTACCCTTAATATCCTTTGTTTAGAGGTCCTCTTAGACTCATTTTGAACCCCACAAATGCTCCATGAAGATCCCAAAACACCTCCCACGCAAGGTTAATCACATGTACAAGTCCAAATTTCAATTTTCTCATCACTGACATTACAAATTATATACTCATGGCATCTCGACACCTAAGTAACCATTGTTCATCGTCGTCATATTGGTTTGGGAAGGTACGGGGTGTTACATTCTCCCCCCCTTAGAAACATTCGTCCTCGAATGTTAACGATGTCGCTTCAATTACAACAAATGCATCTCAATAATAGCATACGTAGACATAGACACTTAATAGTCATAGCTACTTACTTCATATCAGTCCACGTCCATATTTTGACCCTTTTCTTCTATTTGAAACAAATATGGGTACGTTGATTTCATCATCATTTTTTTTTTCAACTTCTCATGTGATCTCTTCGACTTGTTGATTTCTCCAAAGAACTCTTACCAAAATTACGTCTTTACTTATTAGCCTTTTTCACCTGTCGGTCTAGAATCACAATAAGTATTTCAATGGGAACAATATGAAATGAAACTCTTATGTACCTTCGAAAAATTTCACATCCTTTCTTTCCAAATCCCCTTACTTCATTCATTGGTGACACTTTTAAGAGTACGTACTCATCTAGACTTACAAACACCTACTATACCATTTCGATATATGTCTAGAATTCTAATAAATTTACTAACAGGTGGAGATAGTTCAATCGACTTAACTCATGACCCCAATGTCTCACAAGGAAGTAATATATGATAGGGTATATGTATTATTTGCACATATGGATAAGATACCTGTATCTCTATCAGTAGGTGCCTCCATATCCGGATGGTCCACTAAAGCATAGGTGCGATTCTGAGTTCCACTGGAACTGGCTGCTCCTCTAGCACCTCTACCTCAACCAACAGACTGTACACCAGCTGTCGATGCCACATCGGTTGATCCTGTGGGTCATGTCATACTACCCGTAGGCCTTTGTTGGTATTCTCTCATCGTGTGTCCTGGCCTACTACATACAAAGCAAACATTCGTATCAAACCGGCATTCGCCTGCATGAAATCTCTCACAGCGTGGGCACAACTGACGAGACAATCTCGTTGCCTATGATCCATGAATACCACTACTATGTTCAGATCGGCCAACTCTAGACCCTCAGAATTGAGAATGAGCACCTGCTGGGGAATAAGAGGATGAGGGTCTATGCGGTAATATTCGAAATCCAGCTTCTCCCGGGGACACCACAGACTGCTCCATAGGTCTCTCCCTTTTTGATGGACCCTCCTCAGCTTTCTGTGTCCTCTTTCTTTGCCTTTGATCCTCCATTTTTTACACAAAGGCCTGTATTCTAGCTATGTCCATATCTTAATTTAAGGCCACAATAGTGCAGTCTCATACCAAATAAGGCTCCAATCTGTCCACATATCGATGGACTCTATATTCCATGGTGGCTACCACATTTGGAGCATATCTAGCCAAGGAACTAAACTGTAAACTGTATTTTCTAACACTTATATTTCCTTGACGCAAATTTAGAAATTGGTTTACACGTGCCTCCCGAATCTCATACGGGAGGTAATGATCAAGAAATGCCATTCTAAATTCTTCCCAACCATCCGGGAGTGTATCAATACCTCTTGATCTTTTCCAGTCCTCATACAATAAAATAGCCTCGCCCTTCAGTCTATAAGTTGCTAGCTCAACTGGCACCCGAAGCCGATATGGCCCGAGAGAACCAATCTGTGCTCATGAACATTCGTATGCGTAACCTCGTATGAATCTTATCATGCGACTATGCGGAAGTCATGGACATGGAACATATGCTATATAAATACATCTTTATGAAACTTGGTCGTTGGGGCCATTAAGTCAAAACGGACATTCGTCTTTTACATCCACGTACCCACATATGTCTACAAATGCCTCTACCAGATGTGTCAACAAGATCAAGTTAAATTCGGGACAAGTCCCCGCATAATACTATATTTACAATATCAACACAAATATACAACTATGACCCTGAAAGCTCCGAACCAAGTGGAGCTCACCAAAACTCTGCAAAGGATCCACAGTCTACTGAGGAGGTCTACTAATGCCTGCACCTGCAACATGTAAAGTAAGTTCCCCCGAGGGGGTCAGTACGAAGAATGTACTGAGTATGTAAGGCTCATAAGAAATAACAACATACATGAGAATGTCAATCGAATAAAATATGAGAGAATAGTCAATACGGATAAACCATCATCTTATACTTTTATAATTACTCTTCTTCAAGGGAAAACTTACCTTCACTCAAGAGAGTTGCCCTTAATAGATTCTTCTATATGCAATAGATTCTTTTTAGCTTCCATGTTCCTTACCACTATTGTTCATCTACTTTGTTAGTATGTTGTAAAAGAATAACACTCATCCACATACATCCACTCTAGTGGTGGGGAGTCATAATATAACATACATCTACTCTATTAACGTGCATCCTCTCTATTGGTGGTTTTAACCTACATCCACTCTATTGGTGGGGCAACATACATCCACTCTCATGGTGGGGCAACATATATCCACTCTCATGGTGGGGTAACGCACATCCACTCTCATGGTAGGGTAACATACATCCACTCTCATGGTGGGGTAACATACATCCACTCTCATGGTGGGGTAACATACATCCACTCTCATGGTGGGGTAATATACATCCACTCTTATGGTGGGGTAACATACATCCACTCTCATGGTGGGGTAACATACATCCACTCTCATGGTGGGGTAACATACATGGTAGGGATTAATATATTAATTTATGAGAGATAGGATCATGACACTATTTGAAACACACAAATATACTTTACCTCACTCTTATACTTCATGAGATTAACACCTTAACTTTTGAGGGATAGACGTATAAGCTCGCACTTTACCTCCTTCACTAATCCCATGAGATCTTATATAAGTAAGTATATGATACTGGACCTCCACCTTTGGTGGGCTACACTAAATAACAAAGTATACTATTGAGACTATTTCATATTGAACTTATACCCTCTAGAATGTAATCCGTACTCAATGAAACATATAGCAACCATGTGCATTACCTATTTACAATCTTATACCCTCTACTTAGTTATGAGAATGACACGCTAAAGATCATGGAATTAAAGCACAAACTTATATACACATCTCACTTCACTCCTTTACTTCATGAGATTGACATCTTCACTTATGAGGAATAATTATACTAACTCGCACATCACCTCTCTTATTACTCTTATGAGATTGGTACAAAGATGATCCTCATATAAAAGGATTCTGGAACATGACTTGGTAGGGAAAATGCCTTTCAAGAATAAATAGATCCTCTTATGTTATTACTCTCTTGAGATAGTCGTTTTAGGACTTACCACGTTATGACATCTTAGGAACGTCAATCAATAAACAAGAGGTAAATGAACCATATGTCAACAATATGTAATCTAAGAATAGAATAGGACACATATGAACAACAATATACGTCACCCTGAATTGATATACTTCAAGCCTCTCGAAATTGAAACAAGTCCAATGTCAATATGAACAACATGTTGCAGAAGGATATGGAAAAAGGAACCTTACATACCTTGTATTCTCGATACGATTGTACAAGCTTAAGTGTGCATGCAATATTCCCGTTCCGTCCTTCTATTTCACTCTACAACATAAGTACATAACGTAACCATCATTAACCACCAATGACCTTACAACGGCATACCATAACAATAAGTCACATGTTTGGCTTTAACATGTCATTTCCCCCTTGACAGTACCATTTATGAAATTATTGTAACAATAATCCCACAATATTCCATACATTAACCAATACATGATAATCAATAGCATGTTACACCAAGTTCATACTTTACACTTCTCCATCATCACAATATCACAATTATACCATCAATTTACTTCAATACACCTCACAACAACAAATCGGCCAAAATCCCATAATTTACTCTTATAGAAAAATAATAAGTTTAGGACCATAATAACACCATACATGTTGCTATTTCATCCATGCCATGCTCTTTCATCAAACCCACAAGTCATATTTCAAGTTACAATTCCATGGATAACACATCTTTAGCAAAAACATAAAGTGCTATATTCAACACTTCCAAGCATAACCAACATGATCTACATAACCTCTCATGCATATAATATGTTAATCCATAAGCATAAACACTTACCCAATCTTGGAAAATGGTGATCTTGCTCCAAAGATGACTTAGGGTTTGAGAGCCCAAAAGGGTGTTCTTGAAAAGTCTAGAAAAAAGGGATAGAAAAGAATGTGTATTTTGTGGGTTAAAATCTGATTTTTGTGTCCATTTTATAGAGCCTTGAAGTCCTATTTATCCACCTTTCTCAATTATTGATTAGTCAAAGGAAGAATTGGTCATTTGACCTATCCTTGGCCCATGCTTTCTTTCACATTTTGGGCCTTTTATGAGCCCAATTCAATTAACCCAATAAAATCAATAATTTCTCATGTTTAATTAATTTCATACGCGTTACAGCAATATTCCCACTCACACAATTCATACTCGTAGCCTCAATTCCAAAAACAAGCAATTCTAGCCATATTTGGCTTATTTTGACTACAAGGGTAAAATCGTCATTTTGATGCCAAATTTGTTCTAGAGTATTTTTTCCACACCAATATAATTTTTCACTCATTCCATGTATATTCTCGTGGTTGTATAAGAAACGTGGCAAAAATTGGCTCGGTACGTCCCCGGGCACCCTTAGGACTTAAGAAATTTCCAACTTTCGAAAAATGGAAAAACCAGCCTGGCATGCCCTTGGGCGCGCTAGCTTGCTGCCTATGGGCACAAAATTTTTGCCCAGATAAGCCTGGCACGGTCCCTAACGCGGCCCTCACTTTAATTTTCCAAAAAATTCATTTTTCGACTTTTGTTCGCGGGTTTGGTTAGATACTTCAAGTCCTATTCTTTAACTTACTTCTTACCCTTAATATCCTTTGTTTAGAGGTCCTCTTAGACTCATTTTGAACCCCACAAATGCTCCATGAAAATCCCAAAACACCTCCTACTCAAGGTTAATCACATGTACAAGGCCAAATTTCAATTTTCTCATCACTGACATTACAAATTATATACTCATGGCATCTCGACACCTAAGTAACCATTGTTCATCGTCGTCACATTGGGTTGGGAAGGTACGGGGTGTTACAGCATGCACCAGTATGCACCCTAAAAACAGCAGAAAAAGTTAAATCAAGACGTAAAAAACTAATAGTTAGACAAACACTATCGATCTAATCCTAAACCATATTCCCCGACAACCGCGCCAAAATTTAATGTCGCCCAAATTACACCTTGCGATGAAGAATAAAGGGATCGCTGAATCAAATGTAAAACCTAACTAGGTTGGGGTAGACCCTTAGGGAATAGGCTAGAAGCTTAGTTGATGCGATAATCTAAGTTATTAATAAATTATTCCCTTAAATTGGGGGATTTTTTAAGTTGGTTTTTTAACAAGTGACAATTTTGAATTTTCTTTAAGTTTATAATCAATAGAGGAGAGACACTAGGATTGTGTTCCCTATAACTTCATAACTCCATAATTTCTTTGTACTGGTGATCTCTTTAGATGATTAGCATGTAGAATAGATAAGTTAAGTTCATCGAAATGACCGTCCAACGCCTATTAGATTACTATCCTCAATCATGCATCCACGTCTCATGAGTTTTGCTATCTAACCATTATCATGGATCCCATATTAGCTTACCTACATCCGCGACTCAAGCTATTAATTGAGGTTGATATATCCAAGTCTCCGTTGTTTGTTCCCTTTTCCCATCCATTACCTCTTCATCCAAAAAAAGAAAGAATAAGGTGAGTTCTAGCGTTTGTAGATGCTAAAAAGCAATCAAAGTGAAGAGAACAACAATACATGCATACACACTCATCATGAATCACTGGGTACTTTGAATCTTACTTTGTTAATCCATCATAGTTCCCACAACCCTAGTTGTGGGTGTTTATCTACTCATAATTACAAGAGCAAAATAATAATTCATGGAAGAAATCATAATAATTAACTTACAAGAGGAAGAATTAAAACCTCGAAACTCAACTACTACTTAAACTCTCAAAGAATGTGTTTACAACTCTCAAGAACAAGTATATGAACTCAAAAGTAGTAAGAAAATGTAAATTAAACATAAAACCTAATAGGAGTATTTATAGATACAAAAACAAACTTGTCCTACATATAATAGGAAAACTTAGTCGGCAGTGGTAACGGCTCTGGCAACAAATCGTATGGCTTTGCTATGCCTCATCACATGTGATATAGCTGTCGTTGCCACTGAGGCACGCTTTGACAACCTTATGAAATTTGGTCACATTTTCTTAGGATGATTACTGGCAATGGTCTGTAGTATCTCCTGACAACTTGTAGGAAAGAGTTGTAGTCAATCACTTGAGTTGCATGCTAGCGAGACTTTGGGATAAGTTGCTCGGGATGGGTCACCTTATGACCCGTCCCCTCTCCCTATGGCTCCTAGAATGTGGTTGTAGCCAATTACTTCATCATTAACCTCTTGACCTTGCTCACTATTAACACAATGGTTCTGTCCACGGCTCGTAGCATGACCCAACGAGTCGTGGCCAACCATTAGTTTCCATACTTGGTGTATTTTTTCATTCTTTTTGTGTTTCTCACTTTTGAAACCTATTTCCAGCAAAACTAACACAAACACATAATATCCACATAAATAAACATTAGAACTAGCATATTTTCCATGTTTTGAGCGTCGAAAGTACAATGAAACCGTGGCACATAAGTTATTTACATTTTCTCCCATATAGAGCCTCAAATGGAGCCATGTAAATACTAGAGTGATAGTTGTTGTTGTATTAAAATTAACACAACGATAAAAATTGATCCCAATGACCCTCAAATCAGCTACACATGCCTGAAGCATGTCTTCTAGCATCTGAATAGTCCTCTCAAACTGCCCGTCAGTCTGAGGAAGAAATGTTGTACTGAGATCTAGCTTAGTGCCCAACTCCTCATTTAACTTAGGAAAAAACATAGAGGTAAAATGCATACCTTTATTGGATATAATAGAGACAGGAATGCCATGCAATTTCAAAACCTCCTTAACGTATATGTTGGCAAACTTCTCTGCATTATATTTCATCATGATCGGAATGAAATGTGTTGACTTTGATAGCCTGTCAACAATAACCCAAATAGAATCATACTGTACCAAAGTCTTAGGAGGTCCCACTATGATATCCATAGTGATTCTCTCTCTTTTCCTTTCATAAATGGGTATCCTCTGAAGTAGACTTACCGGCTTTTAATGCTTGTATTTTACATGTGGATAATTCTAAAACTTGGCGACATACTCTATTACATCTTTCTTTATTTTGGGCCATTAATAGAGTTGTCTTAAGTCACAATAAATCTTAGTTGCACCAGGATATATAGAGTATCTAGAGCCATAAGCTTTGTCTAGAAAATTAGTAATCATCTCATCAACACGAGGTACAAAAACAAATCTCTTCACCCTTAACACGCCATTAGCATCGAGTGTGGCCTCTTGGGCCTAACCACACACCAACTTATTTCAAATCTTATTCAGCTTTACATCTTCACACTACTTAGCCTTGATCTGATCAAGGAATGTTAACCCCACCTCAACACTAGCAAAATCTCCACCCCTTTCAAACACCCCAAACTGCATAAACCGCATTCCTAGAGTTCAAATCTCTCTAGCTAACATAGTAATCTTTTAGCAACTCCATCGACCTCTGTTGCCTCAGATTTAAGTCCTTCTGAGTAAACACCAATTGTAGGCTATGATGGTTTTTGAAAACCTTACACTTGACACCATATAGGTAGTACCTCCATATTTTAAGTGCAAAAAACACCGCTGCCAGCTTTAATTCATGAGTTGGATAATTCCTCTCCTAAAACTTAAGTTGCCTTGAAGCATGGTTATCACATTCTTATATTGTATAAACACAACACCCAAACAAAAATGTGATGCTGTAACACCCCGTACCTTCCCAACCCTACTTGACGACATTAAATAATGTTTACTTAGGTGTCGAGAGCCATACGTATGTATTTGGTAATGTTATGAATGAGAAAATTAAAATTTGGCCTCGTATATGTGATTAGCCCTTCGTAGGAGGTGTTTTGTGATTTTCATGGAGCAGTTGTGGGGTTCAAAAAGAGGCTAAGAAGACCTCTAATTAAAGTATATTAAGGTTAAGAAGTAAGTTAAAGAATAGGACTTGAAGTATCCAACCAAACCCGAGAAGAAAAGTCGAAAAATGAAATTTTTGAAAAATCTAAGGGTGGGGCGCACCAGAGGGCGTTCCACGCCGCTTTGGAACAAATTTTTGTGCCCAGAGGCAGCAAGCTGGCGCTCCCAAGGGCGTGCCATGCTGGTTTTGCCATTTTTTGAAAGTTTGAAATTTTCTAAGTCCCAAGGGTACCCGGGGTCGTACCGAGCCGATTTTTGCCACGTTTCTTCTACAAAAATGAGTATATACATGAAATGAATGAAATATTATATTGATATGATAAAATTACTCGTGAAAGAATTTGGCATCAAAATGATGGTTTTACCATTGTGGTCAAAATGAGCCGTACGTGGCTAGAATCACTTGTTTTGGGGATTTAGGCTACGGATATGAATAGCGTGAGTGGGAATATTGTTGTAACACGTATGAGATGATTTAAACATGAGAAATTGTTGATTTTATTGGATTAAGTGAATTGGGCCCAAAATGTGAAAGAGGACATGGGCCAAAAATGGGTCAAATAACCCATTCTTGCCTTGACCTTCTAGACCAAGCATTTAATGCTTTAAGAGTGGCTAAGGATGGACATAAAGTCCTATAAAAGGGACCAAAAATATGATTTTTATTCTTCACAAGTCTCATGCCTTTTAGAACAAAGAGATAAGATATTTGCTCTCAAACCCTAAAGATTCAAAGCCAACTTTTGGAACAAGATCATCATTTTTCAAGCTTGGGTAAGTGATTATTGCTATGGATTAATATATTATATGTATGAGAGAGTATGTAAATCATGTTGGTTATGCTTGGAAGTGTTGTACATGGTACTTTGTGTTTTTATATAAGATTTGTGATCCATGAGATTCAAGCTTGAATTATGACTTGTGACTTTGATGAAAGAGCATGGTATGGATGAAATATGAACTTGTATGGTGTGATTTTGTTATTAAACTTGTTATTTTCTATAAGTGTAAATTGTGGGATTTTGGCCGATATGTGCTATGAGGTGTATTAAGGTAATTTGATGGATTATTTGTGATGTGGTGTGGATAAGAAAGTGTAAAGGAGAAGTGTTGTGGTGAAATGTATTGATTATCATGTATTGGTCAATGTTGGGAATATTGTGAGATTTTTGGAATAATACGTTCATTAATGGTTTTGTCAAGGGGAAATGGCATGTTTAAAGGCAAACATGTAACCCATTGATGTTATATGTATTTGTAAAGTAGTTGATGGTTAATGTGAATCCCGTTATATATTTGTGTTGTAGAGTGACACATAAAGAAGGATCGGGACTATTGTATGCACATCTAGGATTGTATATTCGTATTGAGAATACAAGGTATGTAACGTTACTCTGTCCGTATCTTTCTGCGGCAAATAGTATTCACATTGACATTACGCTTGTTCCATCCCGAAATGTGCTAAGGTATCCCATATCCGGTTATCCATGGTCATTGTCATATATTTCCTACTCATTGATCATTTGTGAATCTCATGTCTCATATTCATGGTTAATGTTCCAAAAGCTCAAATAAGGTTATGTTCCCATGTTCCCAATAGTGATTATACTTATGTCTCTTGTTCATGGATTATTGTCCAATGGTTCCCATGGTGTTATGGTTCTAATAATGTTATGTTGCCAAGTTATTCATATGTCTCTCACTCGTTGGTTAATGATCCATAGTTTCAAGTAAGGTTATGACTTTCATGGTATCAATCTCAAAGTAACGAATGAAGTAATGCATATATGGTTAATGATCAAGTACGGGTGGCAGCTTTGGGGAGAAATGCCTAGCTCAAGCCGATCCCAAATCAGGGGGCAGCCCTAGGGGCATAAGCCTAGCTCGGATAGATCCTGACAGGGGGCAGCTCTAGAGGTAATAACCTAGCTCGAGCCGAACCTGAAATGTTGTATGGGTGGCATCTCTAGAGGTACTAACCTAGCTCGAGCCGATCCCGATATATACATTGATTCATAGGGTGGCAGATCTAGGGGCATAAGCCTAGCTCGAGCTGATCCCAACATAACGCTATGTTATGTTTAAAACCCACTATTCAGTCGGGGCCCGAGTACCACATGTCACAGTCAAAGACGAATAATCATAGAAGCAAAGATACAAAGAAAGTAATGAAAGCAAAATACATGGTTTCCAAAGTACAAAATAGTGACTCATCTACATTGTGACTTATCTATATTGGTTATGCATTTGAACTTGAATTCTTTGACATATTTACATATCTTAAAAGTTTCATATGGCCTTACATGCTCAGTACATTCTTCGTACTGACCCCTCTTGGGGAATTTACCTTACTTGCTGCAGGCGCAGGTACTAGTACGCCTCCACAGTAGGTAGCCAGTTATTGCAGATATTTGGTGAGCTCCAGTTAGTTCGGGGCTTCTCCGAGTCACTGTTGTACATATGTTTTGGTGTTGTACATGTTGTACAAAGCAGGGACTTGTCCTGACTTTTAGTTCATTTTGGTCAATGCATTTGTTAGAGGCTTTTGTAGACGGATGTGGGTGTATAAATGTAAAAGGTATATGTCGTTTTTTACTTGGTGGACTCAACGGCCAAGTTTTATATATGTATATATGTCGCATGTTCCATGAATTTTCATTTTTAGCATTATAAGCTCCTACGTGATAAGGGTGTTTCTGATGGCATGCATATAATTGATTAGAGGCAAAGCTTGGTTCTCTCGGGCCTTGTCGGCTACGAGTGCTAATCCGTCCCGATGGGATTCGGGGCGTGACAGATGCATCACAAAATACTATAAAATACTTACCTTCAACTGGCAAAGCATGAATGGGTGTTGTAGTCAGAAGAGACTGAAGTTTTTGAAAAATTTATTAACACTTGTCAAACCAAATGAAAGGTACCTCATTCTGAGTCAGCCTTGTCAAGTGAGTAGTAATCGAGGCAAAGCCCTTGAAAAATCTCCGGTAATAGCTAGCTTGACCTACGAAGCTACGAACTTCAGTAACAGAGGTAGGCCTAGCCTAATTCTTAACTACATCTATGTTTAGGGAATACACCATTTCCCATTTCTTAGAAAGCACATGCCGCAAAAAGGACACGGATAATATCCAAAACTCACACTTAAGTATTTAGCATAAACCATCTTCTCTCTCAATATATCTAAGACAATGCATAAATTGCCTGCATGCTCCTCCTTAGTGTTAAAGTGAACAAAAATGTCATCAATAAATACAATAACAAATGAATCCAAGAAAGATTTAAAGATATCATTCATCCAACCACATGAAGGTCGTCGATGCATTAGTCTACTCAAAGGAAATCACCAAAAAATTGTAATTCCTGTAACAAGTCCTATAAGGTGTCTTAGAAATATCCTCAGGCAGAATATTCACATATTGATATCCCTTCCTTAAATCTATCTAAGAAAATAATGAAACACCCAGCAACTACTCAAACAAATCATTTATTCTGGGTAAAAGGTACATATTTCGAATGGTTACCTTATTCAGTAGCCGATAATCTATACACATTCTCATAGTACCATTCTTTTTTTTTGACAAACAACATTGGAGCACCCTAGAGTGAAGAACTAAGATGAATAACCCCCTTATAAAGAAACTCCTACAACTGAGTCTTAAGCTCTCTTAACTTAGCCATAACCATCCTATAGGGAGGAAAAAAGATGGGGTGAATGCCTAAATCTAAATCAATGTAGAAGTCAATGCCTTAATCCAGAGGCATATCAAGCAAATATGTAGGGAATACTTCATGAAATTCACACACTAAAGGAACTGACTCAATTTATGGAACCTTTGCACTAGTGTACCGAAGATGTTCTAAGAATACTAAACACCCTTTCCATACTAAATTTTTAGCATGAATGAAGGATATAAGTTTCACCGAGTCGGGTTTATAGACACTCTCTCACTCTAGTTTATCCATCCCTACCATGGATAAGGTCTCAGTCTTAGCATTACAATTCAAAATTGTATAATACAAACACAATCAGGTCATATCCAAAATAATATCAAAGTCTAACATATCTAGAATAACTAGGTCAAGCCAAGTCTAAAAGCCTATAAACATCACATAACAAACACAATATACATGAGTCACTACCATAGAATCCCCAACTAGAGTAGATACATAAATAGGTGAATCAAGTAGATCATAAACCATGTCTTACCCCAAAGGCAAATTAATAGACACATAGGGAAAATTATAACCTAAATCAAACAAGATCGAATCACTCTGGTCAAAGACATGAATGGTACCTGTAATAACTGCATCTAATTCCTCAGCCTCAGATTTTCTTGAGAACGTATAACAATTGTATTTGTCATCAATTTCAGCAAATTCTCTAGCCGATTGTGCACCAACTTTACCAACATTACCACCCCCCCAATTACTACTATGCACTGCCTGATAACTATCATGACCACCATGTGGAGAACCTCCACCTTCTCTGCCAACCAGAACAAAAGCTATGCACTGCTGCTGAGCTTAAAAACCTGATAATCTTCCATTAGGATAGTTCCTCTTATAATGAATTCCACCATAAGAAACACAAGCTCAAACTAAAACTTGTTAGCATAAGAATATGAATCCCCTTGGCTACCCCCACTTGAAGCCTATTGAGTGGTCTGTGATGGACGCCTTATAGAAATGGACAAAGCTGACTTTATTAGACTTATATGGTATGCTTGAGAATTGTGGTCTCTAAAGTAGGATCTGCTAAAGTTTTCCCAATTTTGAGTCTTCTTCCCCGCAATTTTTTCATACCCATCCTTTCTAGCTCCCTCAACTTTCTTCACAAACTCCACTACCTCATTAAAGGTCTTTCTTGAGAAAGTCACCTACAGTACTGAAACCTGTAAATTTTTATTCCAACCCTTCCCAAAGAAGTAAATCCACTCTTCCTCTATAACAAGAAACTAAATGGAAAACCTGAACAAGGCATGACACTAAGCCTCATAAGTTGCAAAAGTCATATTACGCTGCTCAAGGGGGAGAAACTCATCTTTTTTCTTGTCATGCAATGTGCACGGAATATATTTCCCTAAAAATAAGGTGTGGAACTGAGTCCATGTTAATGGATGCAATGATGATGACCGAAACTCTACATATATGTTATACCAATGCTTAGCATCTCCTTGCAGTTGGATGGTCACAAAATCTACTCCATATTGCTCCACAATACCCATCTTGTGCAACCTCTCATGAAACTCTATATTAAACTCAAAAGCATCCATCGTATTTAAACTAAGAAAAGTTGGGGGTTTCATCTTTAGAAACTTACACAATAATTCATACCCATTCCCAATCATAAAAAGGACCAATACAAGATAAGGGAACCCTTTTATCCCAGAAATATCATCCATCCCAGGGCTACGACAACAACATGTTGCACCCCTGGATACTGGTGAATAGGTATTATAGGCAAGGCCCCAGTACCAGCTAGCCTACTTAAAAAACCAAAATCTTGCTTAAGTAGTTTTGAAGAAATCTATAGAGGGGTTGTACCTTCTTAAACTGGTACGACATCCTCCTTTCTAAGAATCTCCTCATTCATAACCTTATCGTGATCATTCTTTGGTGGGGAGATGACTCAGATCTCTTCTTGGATGGATTAGTTGAAGCCTGACCTCTACTTCTGGCAGGTGTTGCCCTACCTCTTCCCCATTCTCTACCCCTTGCCCATCATCTGCCTTTAACTACGGGTTCTACGACAGGAGAATTTGTTGCTGGAATATCTGCTCTAGCGCCATTTGCTCTTGTATTCACCATCTGCAAAAATAAAAAAATTAAGAGATCAGATATAAATTTGAATCACCAGATACCAATCAGAATCAAGTTATAGCATGAAAGAAAGAAGAAAGTACAATTTTCCTAAAGTCTTGTAGCCTCTTGAAGAAAAGTACAGACATCTCTATACTGTTCTACAAGACTTTACTAGACTCATTCTGGTATGATGAGATCAACAAACCTAGGGATCTGATATTAACTTTGTCAGAATCGAAACCTATTGTGAGTGGCACTGACACTAACCCTTCGGTGGGAGAACAATCTCACCTGAAATGACCAATTCACAAAACACTTAACTATTTTTAAAAAGAGAAAAATAATTCCTTTAATAACAAAATCTCTAACAGTTTAAAATCAATGTGGAATAACATCATATATTATAAACTGCCCCCCAAAAATAAAGGTCATCGTGCGAGAATATTTAACTAAACACATATATCGGTACAACCCAGAAAATAAATAATAAAACAAAAATTGTCTTTGCACAAAAATAAATGGACAAGATGTAAACAAGATAGATCTATGGCTACTCAAAATATGATATCTCACCTTTGTATCTAAAGTCGTATTATGGTCAATGGATGAGGTTTCATCAAAGCCATTGGAATATACTTTGCACTCAACAAAAAGAAGAGCACAGGGTTATATCAGTATAAAACCACTATGTATTGGTAGGATCATAGGCCAACGTATCCCAATCCGTGTGAACACTTAACTAAAAATTTGTAAGCAAGTAGCAAAAACATGTCATCTTTAGCCACTATGCATACAATCGGTCTTTCCACAGCTATTCTACTTTAATCAATCAAGTCAACTAAATAATCAATCACCTTTAAGCAAATAGTAATCAACACAAGCCAAGTATGAAAGATCTCCTAAAAATAATTCAACTTATTACTTCCTCATAAAAACAACTTATTATCATACATCAGCAAGTATTAACTCATTTCAAGTAAAGTATAAAACAACCGGACCACACAAGGATCCAATGTAATTCCAAGTAACTGGACTACTCAAGGATCCAAATATAATGATCAACACAATGTAACCCTATTTATTCAAGAAACAATCAAATCTCCAAATCACGATGTACATACATGCTATGGTCTTATAAATACCTACTAACCATGACCTACAGCGGACGAGCTCAGTCAATGTTTTAGATAACCCACACAGCTAGTGCCTTCCACCCTTATCCCAAACCAAGTGTTATACCACCCTTATTCCAATGTCTCTACCCATATCCTCCCTAAAATCACCCAATTCAATCATGATCAAACTTTACCAGTTCATCTCACAATAACAAATAGTAGCATAAAACAAGTACGATCACATAGTGACTAAATCCACCACCTTGCACATCAAACAAGGTCCTTTTACCACTCTTATTATAGATTATAAATTTTTTAACTTGTATTCAACAATCAAAAAATTCTACATTTATTAGCATGCATTGCAACTAAATAAGCAAATAATCAGTTAACATGAGCACATACAATCAACTTAAGTTTTAACGCTAATTCAACCATCACCTACCTCAATCCAAGCCTTGCAAAGCCCTAAATAACTTTACCCCTTTCCTTTCTCATAGAGTTTGACCTCGGTCTAAAATAACAAATAGAACATAATTTAACCAATGTACTAACAATTCTAGGTATTATAACAAAAATTCATAACTCTAAGGTCAAGTTCATGAACAATTCCACTACTCTAGGGTTTTCTTACACTTCATTCCACCCAAATTATCCATAAATTATGTTTAGGAGGCAAAATTCTAGTTTAGAATACTCAATTTACAACTTCTAAACCATTAACAAGTAATTCAAATCCCACCTCAAGCATTTCCTAACAATCTAGGGTTAAACCCATCATCCCCACCACAATCAACCTAAGAAAATTCAAAGGATTTGGAGATTAAATATAGAGTAGATTTGTGGAATAACTTACCTCAATTGTCGAATTCAAGAAGAAACTGAAAAAAATCACCCAAATCAAATTCTCCCCTAAATGACCTTTGGATATTATTGGATGAAAAATAATGTTTAAGTCCAACAACTGAAATTTACTTTGTTTAGCCTTCTATAGCAGCATTGCTATAGCGGAATCTGCCTGCTATCACAGAGCTGACCCAAACGAATTCTACTATAGCGAGACCACGATAGCAACCTACCACCTGCTATAGCAAGGTAGGCAAGGCAATATCTCCTGATAGGTTTATATTTTTTCCATTTTTACAACACATTCTTATATTTCAACTTGACTAACTAACCTCTATACATAAAATACTATATATAATGTTCTACTAATAGAAATCCCACTCAGAAAGTTTCTATGAACTTCCTAACATCTTAGATAACACGTTAGGATCTTAAATCATAGAATCACCTCTCTATCAATTATCAGATTTACCTAGACCACAACACAGCTGAATTTAATTCAAGACTAGTGTTGCTAAATTTTTCAATACTTCATCCTGGGAAAATCATAACGCAAATTTGTGCATGCTAAGCTATACCATAACGACAGAAAGAATCATTACTCTTTATGTATTCCTTTTTATTACATAACTTATCTATATTCTATCATCAGCAAAATGCATTTTTCAGACATTATTTTTTACGTCTCTTACACATTTACTTATGTATATTTCATTTCAATAGTTGCTCTTTACATATTGTTTATATACACATTTTTATACACACACATACATTTTTTACAGTAATATATATATATATATATATATATATTTTCCAAGTTACTATTATACCTTCTCTTTTACACTCCTTTATACATTCTTTAAATATAAATTATATACTCTATCATACATACTAAACATACATTCTCTTCTTTACATACTTTTATTCATGTCGACATGAACTTTTGTCATTCTTGTGCACATACTTTATCCTATTATTTCATATGTCCTTCACTGCACATATTTATACTTTTAAAAAATGATTTTTTACCTCCTCTCACATTTGTTAAATTATTTCTAGTCAAAAATCACATTGTAAAAGCTGAAGGTTGTCTGACACCTTTATTTCTAGATAATTTAAATCCTTACGTAGAATCTACGCTAGCTTACGCAAATTAATTTTGACTAATACATGCAGAACCACGAAAATGACCTAAGGCTCTTTTCTCCTCTATCTAACTCTACCTTGATGCCTCACCCCTTCCACTTTCTTTACAAACTCCACCATCTCCTAAAAGGTTTTCCTAGAATAGGTCATTTAAAGTGCAATCACTTAAAGGCCAGTGTTCAACCCTTCACAAACAGTCTGACTCTCTCATTTTCAGTAGGTATCTACAGTAAAGTATACTAAGAAAACATGAAATTTTGCCTCATAGGCCACTACTGACATATCACATTGTTCAATCTCTCATGAACTAATTTTTATTCCTATCCCACAAAGTATGGAGAACATATTTCTCAAGAAACACAACCTAAAACTGAGACCAAGTTAGGGGAGGTAAAATTACTCTACACTCCACAAAGGCTCTCCGCCACAACTTGGCCTCTCCCTAATAATTAAAGGTCAAAAATTATACTCCATATCTCTCCACATTCCCCATCTTGTAAAAATACTTATTAAAATTTGATAAAAGACTCATAAGCATCCTCCAATTAAGTACCATAAAACACTGTGATTTCATTTTAAGAAACTTACAAAATAATTCATGTTCATCACAAGTCATAATTGGACCCAATACCTATTAAGGAAAACCTCTTGTCTCAAAACCCTCATCATTCTGAGGTTCTACAACAGCGGATGATAACGCTCAAATACAATCTATTAAGGATGTAGGATGTCATTATACAATAAAAAACCCAACTCATGAGTTGGGGTCTATCCCACAGGGAATGAAAATAAAAGTTTCACTTTTAAGTGTAATAAATCACTAAGTGTTTGTGCGCAATGAGTAAAATGCAAGGAAATTAAATTGGGGGGGGTGATGTGCCATGGTTGTATGGCACTTTCGATGCTTAAAACGAGGAAAATATGCAATAACTTGGGTGTGTTTTGTTGGTATGATGTGGTTTCTGTCCTAATTTGCAGGAAATCGGGTTTTAAAGGTAAAATGACCAAAAGAGGAAGAATCAAGCCCAAAGATGATGTGTCTGATGAGGAAAGAATGAATCTGCACGATGGAGTAACCCACTACATCATTCACGAGCCGTGGGTTGTGTCGTGAAAGACTTCCAGAGGAATAACATTTCACCTGAGTTCCATGACAGGATTCACGCCACGTTACTGACATCCACGTGGCGTGATTTGATGGCGTGAGTTCACTTCAGAGATCCAGGAAAAGAGCCTGATTCCCATGATACAAGTCATGTGCCGTGACTTGGTTCCATGACACCAAGTCACGACATCGTGAAAACTACCGACTCTGTTCTCCTATTTTGTTTTGGACAGGACTAGTTTTGTATCTATAAATACCCCTAGTTAGTTCTAAATGAAGGAGAGGAACAATTTACTATTTGGAGAGTTATTTTACATTGTTTGAGACATATATTTTGGTTTTGTATTCACAAACCCTAATTCTGAAGTGGATTGATAATTGAAATTTCTGGTTTTCCTTCATTCTTGTGAAATCATAATTATGCTTTCATCTTTGGATTATTACTGTGTTCTTGCAATTATGCATAGCTAAACCCATCAACTAGGGTTGTGTGAACCATGAAGAATTAACAAAACCTGTGACGTTCAAGACAACTTTGTACGGCTGTGTATGCATGTATTGTTGTTTCCTTCATATTAATTGCCTTTCTAACAGCTGCAAACGTTAGAATCTTGCCTATATTCTAGACTTGCTCGAGAGAGAGGTAGAGATTGGGAAAAGGAGATAACAACAGAGATTTGAAGCTATCAACCTTCATCTGATAACCGAAGCCTTAGCAGGACAGGTTACCTGAAGTCCAGGACAGGGTTTAGTAGTGCGACACTTGGAGACCGAGAGGAGAAGAGTGAAATTCGTCTAATGTCAGTCGAGAGACAGTTAGATGAATCTAACTTGTTAGACTTTGCATGCAGTGCAGTGGGGCAGTCTCGTTAAGTACAAGTCACCGGTGGAGTTAAGGAATCATTGGGGATCATAGTCCTAGTGAATTCCTCTTATTATTTACAAACTCAATATCAGTCAGCAATCGTCATCGTTACTAGTTACTAGCAAATCCCCCAGTTTTAGTTATTTGCCAGTTATTCCTTCCAGTAGTCTACTCACACTTCGACCTATTCCCTGTGGGATCGACCCCAACCTAGTTGGGTTCTATATTTGATACAACGACCGCATTATACTTTTCTGGAGGTATATTTTGGGTGACATCAAATTTTGGCGCCGTTGTCGGGGAATTACGGTTATGAAGTTGAACATTATTGGTTGGAGTTGATTGGGTGTGTTCTTACATACTCTCGAGGGTATACGCCGGTGTATGCCAAATACTAGGAGTCAAGGCAATCCCCTGATTCCACTTGATCTTTAGATCGAAAGGACTTTAAGAGCTAATTGGAGAATGGTGAATACTGAAGGAGTCCAGAATCCCGCAGCTGCGGGAGATGTTCACAATCAGCCATTGTATCCGGTTGGTCAGAAAACAGCGGAGCAAACTACTGCTCGATTGACCCAAGAAGATCATGCTAGACAAGCTGCTCTTAGACAAGCAGAAAGAGATAATCGAGCTATGCAGGAAGCAGCACAGCGTCTGGCTGATGCTGAAGAGCGACAAAGACAATTAAGAGAACAACCAAGACAACGTGTGCCTGTTTATGATGATCCTGAAGATGAATATGTGGATTATTTTGAGCCGAATGAGAATGGTGCTATTGTTCCACCTGAGTTACCCCCAGGCACTAAGTTTGACATTACCAGTGCCATGATCCATCTGCTGAACTTGAAAGGTGTGTTCGCGGGCCTTCCTACTGATGATCCAAATATGCATATGATGAATTTTGTGGGAGTCTGCACGTCATACAATCTGCCTGGAGTTAACCAAGAGGCAATTCGGCTGAGATTGTTCCTATTTTCTCTTATAGGAGAAGCCACTTTGTGGTTTGCTGAGCTACCAAGAGGTTCGATCACCACTTGGCAGGAATTGAGAAACCAATTTTTGGAAAGATTTTTTCCACCAACCAAGATACTGCAGTTAAAGGACGAGATCTATAATTTTCGGCAGCTTCATTCGGAAGCACTCTATGAAACATGGCTTAGGTTCAAGAAGAAGCTGCAGATGGTGCCGAATCATAGGATGAGTGGTCGAAATTTACTTGAAATCTTCTACAGAGCTTTGAATGTCAACACAAAGAGGGTAGCGGATACTATCACTGGTGGAGCATTCATGAGTCTGGGATGGAACCAAGCTTCTGAAATATTGGATCGAGTCACTAAGACAAACCGAGGATGGCATACTCGAGAGGCAGATATGTCGGCTGGGACTTATACTGTTGGAGCTTCAGCAGCTCAAAGGGCACTGGATGAATCTGTCGCGCAAGAGGTTGCTCAGTTGAGGACATAGATTGGTCTTCTAGCCAAACAGATAGCTGCTAGAGATGCAGAAAAGGTGCAAGCTGTTGGTGCACAAAGTAAATCAGCTAGACATGATGATAGTGAGTCAGATGAAGAGGCGAAGTATCTAGATCGTGAAGTGGCGGGTTTTCGAGCCAAGGTACAAGGGTCTAATCAAGACTCTTGGAACACAAGACAAGGGAATCAAGGTCGTAACTACTATGGGGACAGCTACAACAAATCGGGATACAGAGATCGTGAACGAGACTGTGATGGTGATTGGAGGCGAAAAGATGATCATAGAGAAAAAAATGACACGTATGTACCGCCTGGAAGACGTGATGAGGAATCTGGAAATTTGAGGATGGAGGCACTTCTAAATAAATTGGTGAAAGGAGCAGAAAGTCAGGAGAATTGTTTGAAAGAAATTAGAACTAACATTTCGGGCATATGTCAGAAAGTGGAGTCTCACTCGACCACCATCAAGCAGTTGGAGCAACAGTTTGGGCAAATTTCAGTGGCACTGAATCAACGCCAGCCAGGCACCCTTCCAAGTAATACTGTCCAGAATCCTAAAAATGATAGTCATTGCCTCGCCATCACTACTAGAAGCGGGAAGTGCACAACAGATCCACCTATGCCGGCCGACAGTGGTATGCCTAAGGATCCAGTGGTTATCGATGTTGAAGTTGAGTTAGAGTCAAATAATGCAAAGTGTAACAAGATTCCAAATCAACAGGATAATAGCGACAATGCAAAATCTGAGAAGAGGAAGGAGAATGAGGTACCAAAAGTACTCAAAACTATTCCACGACCTCCTCCTCCCTATCCTCAAAGGTTAAAGAAAAAGGCGGAGGAAGGAAAGTATCATAAATTCATCACCATGCTGAAGGAGTTGTCAGTTAACATCCCTCTTATAGAAGCATTGGAGCAGATGCCAGGCTATGTCAAGTTCATGAAAGACTTGGTGACTAAGAAGAGAACGGTCAGTTTTGAGCCCGCAGATAACATCCATCATTGTAGTGCAATTGCTTCACGGTCCTTAGTTGAAAAGAAAGAGGATCCAGGAGCATTCACAATCCCATGTACTATTGGGTCATACGACTTTGCTAAAGCATTGTGCTATTTGAGGGCTAGCATCGACTTAATGCCATTAGCCGTGTTTAAGCAGTTGGGGTTGGGTGCACCAAAACCAACCTCCATGAGACTTCTCATGGCTGATAGAACTGTTAAAAAGCTAGTAGGTATTCTGTACGACATTTTGGTGAAGGTTGCTTCTTTCATATTTTCGGCTGATTTCGTGATCCTCGATTGTGAGGTTGACTTTGAGGTTCCCATCATAATGGGGAGACCATTCCTTGCCACTAGTCGCGCACTGGTTGATATGGAAACCGGGCAGCTGCAATTTAGATTGAATGATGAGCAGGTTACGTTCAATATTCGTCGGTCAATGAAGCAGTCAAAAGATAAGAGAGTCATTTCAGTGATAGATGCGGTCAATGATATTAAAGTTGTCGTGCCCATGGAAGAAAGGTTGGGAGTAGAACCTCTGGCTACAGTGATCATGAACTTTGGAGACGATGGTATAGAAGACTATGGCGAGATGGTGAATGCCCTAGCTGGTAATGGAGCGTACACTTATGCGCCCAAGAAACTGGATCTTGATTTAAAGAATAGGGTAACTCCACCAGCTCGCCCATCTATAGAGGAGCCTCAAGTGTTAGAGCTTAAGGCTCTTCCGTCCCACCTTCGCTACATATTCTTGGGAGCTAATAATACCTTGCCAGTAATTATTTCTGCTAAGCTGGCAGAATGGCAAGTAGCGACTTTGGTTTCGGTGCTGAGAAGATTCAAGCGGGACATTGGTTGGTCCATTGCAGATATCATAGGTATTCTACCTGGCATTTGCACTCATAAAATTCAGCTTATGCTAGAATGCGTCCCTAGAATTGAACACCAACGTCGTCTAAACTCACCTATGCAAGAGGTCGTAAAGAAAGAGATCATAAAGTGGTTAGATGCAGGAGTGGTTTACCCTATTGTCGATAGCAAGTGGGTGAGCCCGGTTCAGTGTGTGCCGAAAAAGGGAGGAATCACAGTGGTTCCTAATGACAAAAATGAGCTGATTCCAATGAGACCAGTGACTGTATGGAGAGTTTGCATGGACTATCGGAAGCTAAATTCATGGACTGAAAAGGATCATTTTCCTATGCCCTTTATGGACCAGATGTTAGACCGACTTGCTGGCCGAGGATGGTATTGCTTTCTCGATGGTTACTCAGGGTATAACCAGGTCTTTATTGCCCCCGAAGACCAAGAAAAGACCACTTTCACTTGTCCATATGGGACGTTCGCATTCAAGAGGATGCCCTTCGGTTTGTGTAATGCACCGGCCACCTTCCAACACTGTATGATGTCTATTTTCTCCGACATGGTGGAAGACACTATCGAGGTGTTTTGGATGATTTCTCTGTAGTAGGTGACTCATTTGAAGGCTTCTTGGCACACCTTGCTAATGTGCTATAAAGATGCGAGGAGTGCAACCTAGTGCTGAACTGGGAAAAGTGTCATTTTATGGTCAATGAAGGTATTGTATTGGGGCATCAGATTTTGAAGAACGGCATGGAGGTGGATAAGGCAAAAATTGAAGTAATTGAGAAGCTGCCCCCACCTATCTCTGTAAAAGGGATTCGGAGTTTTCTGGGTCATGCTGGTTTTTACAAAAGGTTCATCAAATATTTCTCCAAGATTGCTCATCCCTTGTGCAAACTTTTAGAGAAAGAGGTGAAGTTCTTATTTGATGAAGCATGTCTTAAAGCGTTTGAGTGTCTGAAAGAAAAGTTGGTGTCAGCTCCTACAATTGTCTCACCGAATTGGACGAAACCTTTTGAGGTTATGTGCGATGCTAGTGGAGCAGCTTTAGGAGCAGTTTTGGGTCAGACACTTGAGAAGAAATTACATCCTATCTACTACGCTAGCAAAGTGCTTAATCCAGCCCAAAAGAATTACACTGTGACTGAGCAGGAATTATTGGCAGTAAGGTGATAGTGCACACAGACCATGCGGCTCTTCGGTATCTTATGTCGAAAAAGGATGCTAAGCCAAGACTGATTAGATGGGTACTGCTGTTGCAAGAATTTGACTTTGAAGTCAAAAATCGAAAGGGGATCGAAAATCAAGTGGCTAATCATCTGTCACGCCTTGAGGAGGAGGCTATGCGTAAATTGAAAGATGATCTTGAAATCAATGATACCTTTCCAGATGAGCAAGTGCTTGCAGTATCCCAAGATTTAATACCATGGTTTGCTGATTATGGCAACTTTTTGGCAAGTGATCTAGTCCCGGAGGATATGACATACCAGCAGAGAAGAAAGTTCATGCATGAGGTAAGAAAATTCTTTTGGGATGAGCCATATTTGTTCAGAGTGTGTGCTGATGGAATTATTCGAAGATGCATCCCAGAGGTCAAAATGATGAGTATTTTGGAAGCATGTCACTCATCCCCAGTTGGGGGTCATCATGGAGGTGCAAGGACTGCCCATAAAATCTTGCAATGTGGGTACTATTGGCACAGCATTTACAAGGATGCTCATGACTATGCCCGCGCTTGTGACCGGTGTCAAAGGCAAGGTAATATTTCTCGCAGACACGAACTTCCCATGACTACGATTCTCGAACTTGAATTATTTGATGTGTGGGGAGTTGATTTTATGGGTCCATTTTTGAGCTCGCATGGAATGAAGTATATCTTGGTGGCTGTTGACTACGTTTATAAATGGGTGGAGGCAATTGCGCTTCCCAATAATGAAGGAAGAAATGTCACAGCTTTCTTGAAAAAGAATATTTTTTCACGATTTGGGACACCTCGAGTTATTATTAGTGATGGTGGATCCCACTTTTGCAACCGGCTGTTTAAAGCTCTTCTTGAAAAATACGGTGTAAAGCATAAGGTGGCCACACCTTATCATCCACAGACAAGTGGACAGGTTGAGGTATCAAATCGTGAAATCAAGGCTATTTTAGCAAAAACAGTCAATGCAAATAGGACTGATTGGACTCGTAGATTAGATGATGTATTGTGGGCATATCAGACAGCTTTCAAAACACCAATTGGTGCTTCACCATATCAGTTGCTTTTTGGAAAAGCTTACCATTTGCCCGTCGAACTGGAACATAAAGCATTGTGGGCATTGAAGAGGGTGAATTTAGACTGGGATGAAACGGCTAAACTGAGACTGGAACAGATGAATGAGATGGATGAATTTCGTATCCGGGCTTATGAAAGTTCAGCATTGTATAAAGAAAAGATGAAATTGTATCATGATCGTCGCATTGAGAATCGAGAGTTTCATCCGGGAGATTTGGTGTTGCTGTATAACTCCAAGCTTCGCCTGTTTGCTGGAAAGTTAAAGTCCAAATGGTCTGGTCCATTTACAGTAGTTCGGGTATTCTCACATGGTGCTATTGAGTTGAAAGGAGCAGATAATGTCCTATTCAAAGTCAATAGACAATGTGTCAAGCACTATGTAGGAGTTCCGAAAGAGATAAGGACGATTGAAGAACTTGAACTTGATGAAGTCTGAGTAGTTAAGTTAGCCATGTCGTGCCGCGACGTTAAATCAGGCGCTTCATGGGAGGCAACCCATGGGCAACTTGGGGAAGTTTGAGTATCCAAGGTAGCCACGTCATGACGCGACGTTAAATTAAGCGCTGATTGGGAGGCAACCCAAGATTTTGTTATGTGGAGATCGAATTATTGAGTAGCAGTTATTTGAAAATCACAACATCTAAAATAGGTGGTGAAATGTCATCCACGACATGAATCACGCTGCGTAAGGGGGTTCTACGCCACGTGGATGATATCTTTAAACTCAGAGAAAGATTTCCAGGTTCTGCATCAGTTTCACGGAAGTAATTCACGTGATGTGGATGGGATCCACGCCACGGGACTGGTGTCATTGAAATCAGACATTCAGTCCAGTTACAGAACACCAGTCATGATAGACTCCACGTCATGTGGGTGTCAGTCAAGTGGTGTGGGTCCTGTCGTGGTACTCAAAAACAACCGAAATCAGAATCCGACCCGACCCGAACCCAGTTTTTCCAATATATACCCGAAACCATTTCTTCCTCACCCGATTTATACCCGAATAAAACCTTTTCTTTCCCACTTTCAATTCATTCATCTTAAACCCGAAAATTCCATTTACCCCTACTTCTCCCCATTAAATCCGAACCACATCTCTCCCAAATTCCAAATATACGAAAACCATACCCCAAACACGTACCAAATCCATTTCATATTCGAAAACCCAAACCCCATTCCCAAATAGATCCAAAAATTTGAATTCACTATACAAACCCGACCCAAATTCGACCCCAAACCCAAAAATTTATACACACCCATTGTTATGCCTCCAAAATCTAATCCCAAAAGTGACCACCTTGATGCGTCATCCCGGATTCGAACCAAAAATTCGGACTTACCGACCCATCTGAGGGATGAACCCACTGAGTCTGAACCAAGTGGTTCCATGGAGGAATTTGAGATTAGTCAGGACGACACAGCCTTAATCCCACGGGATACTAGGTTACAGACGCGTGCCCGAGCGGCTGCCAGGGCTGCAGTTCAGCCGGTCCCACCACCTGTTGAGCCGGTGGTACCAGCCGTATCTTCTGAGTTGGCCCCCCAGTCTGAAGAGGGGGAGGATGCTTCTGAGTCAGAGTCTGCGGCTGATGCTACCGGCCAGGGTACGTCTGCATATGAGCCTACAGGTCAGGATACATCTGTGGCAGAGGCTACAGCCTCTCCCTCCGGTACTGGTGCCGAGAGTGCCCCGACTACTGCACAGGATAGGGGAGTTCAAAGGTGGTGTGTCCAGGGCATGCGTGCTATCTATGATCAGGATGCTGCGCTGACAGAGCGTGGTGTGTGTCGGAGAAGTATTATGGAGGAGCCCCGATATAGGATGGAGGAACTGAGGTCATTGCCGAATATTTGGCCTCTGTTTGAGCGATATGGTTTGGGTTGTATGGCGCAGCCGTCTGGCAGGTATAGCTCGGAGGTGGTGCAAGAATTTTATGCTTCCTATGCTGCATCTGTTGGTTTGACCACCCCAGTGGGGCAGCGATACACTTTGCAGCCAGTATTACATCATGTCATGGTGCGCGGGACCCGAGTCGACATTTCGGAAGAGACCATTCACCTGGGCCTGACCGTCCAGTTCTAATTTCGACAGCTGAATTTGATCACAGGCTAGCCACAGTCAGAGATAGAGTTAGAATGAAAGATGCCGAGGAGAAGTTAAAGTTCGTTAAATGGATTGCAGGTTACATAGCCGAGGAGGGTGTAGCGGCTAGTTGGGTGACTGGGAAGCTGGACATCAAAAAGTCCACGCTCCATTTCGCTGGTCGTTTCTGGTGGTCAGTGGTTCGTCATAGGTTGGGTCCAACCAATGCTGATAATTCTCTCACACTGGACAGGGCGGTAGTAGTGGCCAGCATCTTGGCTGGTTATGAGATACATTTCGCAAGATACATCATCCAAGACATCCACGAGCGAGCATTCTGAGATCACACAAGTATCCTTTTCCCATGTCTGATTCAGGGTCTGTGTGATAGAGCTGGGGTTGCCAGCATACCTGCCATCGATAATTCTATAGAGGTGACTCATTTGGCAGATATTGCGATAATGCAGCAGAGGGGTTTGCACCCCCTTATTCCCCGAGGATCACAGCCGTCTGAGGCATCAGGTGCTGCACTGGATGAGGTGAGTGGCGTACCTTTACATATTCCTACACCAGTTAGACTACCGGCACCAACTGAGGGCACTGGCCCTATTGATGTGAGCATTCCCAGTACTAGTGCCCCACCGACACCTGCTAGAATGGTTTTCGTCTCTCGAGACTTTTTACAGTAGCTTGTTGACAGGCAGACAAAGATGTGTGAGCATCAGGCTCTTACTGAGACTCAGATGGCTAAGTTGGTATCTCAACTTAAGCCTTGGGTTCGATCTACTGTCGATGCTGCTGAGACTAGGGTTGAGGCACGGATGACTGCAGCTATGGACCAGTTTATGCGGGGCCTGCATGGGCGGATTGATAGTTTTGAGGCACGTATGGCCTCCCACTTGAGTGCTACACCAAACCCTGACTTGGTCAGCTTGACCTCGGAGGTTGCTGCGTTGAGAGAGGAGGTTCGGACACTGGCATCGACTAGCACGCCAATGATACCACCTATGCCTTTCCCGACCTCCATACGCCCAATATTTGAGGTGGATTTGTATGCGGATGAGGAGCCAGAGATGGATAGAGGAAAGAGACCTCGTAGTCAACGGATGGGGGTGCGAGTGATGATGAGTTCGATAGTGATCTGAGGAGGGCTGTTAAAGCCTCCCGGGTAGAGTACCACGCGAGCCAGATTGAGGCAGAGCAGAGGGCGCGTGGTGCCTCTGCCAGTCAGACTACCTCCCCACCGGATGCGACCACTGCACAGTCTGATGATCTCGCGGCTGGCGGGCCCACTTTTGGCTCTTAATATCGCCACAGGTATGTCTTCACTCCCTTATTTTTTTAATATGATATCGGTGCATTGAGGGCATTGCACCATGCTTAGTTGGGGGTGGGGGTGTACCACCACTTGGGGTTTTTTGTTGCTGTGTTTCTTTTCCCCCGAGTGTGCTATCATAGTAGAACCGGTATGTGTAGGATGATATTGTTGATGTTTTGTTTTATGTTTCTTGCTATATTAGGAGAAAAATGAGGGAACTTTAAGTGCAGTTCAGTTTTTGAAACATTTCTTATGTGTTTTTTTTTGCTAAGGATACCCCTCCTGAAACTTTGGTTTTTGGAACATGCTTTGTGTGTGATTGCTGCTGGATCTTGTTATGGCACTAGAACTATAGGCAAACAACCGTAGCTAGCATTGCATGAAAGGATAGGTGGTAGTTGGTAATATAACCCTGTGCTATGTGCGTGTGAGGTCACTACTTAGTTAGCTGTGTATATGCGATCCAGAACTTGCCCGGTTAGTCTTGCCTAAGTCAGAAGATAAGGATTAGGAAAGGATCATAGGCCGTTGTTGAAATAGTTCACTATTATCCTAAATGCCAAACCAAAAGAATAAGTATCCCTTGATCCCGACTTTTGAGCCTAATTATCCTATTTCTTTCATTAGCCTATTCACCTTCCATTTTTTAATCACAATGAACCTGTCTTGACCCTGGTCCCTCTTTGGACACTATGTACCTTAACTCAGGCAAATCGCCTAAGTTGAGGGTGGCTATTATAGGGGTGCGTAGATTGAAGTTGGGTATGAAGAAGGGTTAATAAAAGAAGAAGAGAAGACAGATTTGGGTGTGAAAAAAAAATAAAAATATATATATATATGCATTTAAAGTTTGAAAAGAAAAAAAAAACACCAAAATCTGAGAATAAAGAATGAAGAACAAGGGATAATAAAAATTAAAAAAGGTTGGAAGTGGGAGCCAAAAATAGTGTAGTGTCAAGGAGGGTCGAGTCACTATATCCGTATACACCATACCTGTCCCTAAGCCTACATTATAAGCCAAGTAAAGTCCTATAGTGATCCTAGTCCAACTGTCTGAAAACTAAGGCGTAGAAAATAAGGGCAAGCCTATGGTATCTAACGCACACTGTCTTAACTTCTTTTTGAGCGTGAGTGTATTGACCTCGTCCCTATGTTGATATTCATTAGTATACTGAGAGTGCATGGGACTTCTTTGATTGTGAGGGCACATGGGTTGCATAACTAGCTGCTAGTTGCTCTGGGAATGACAATTGCATATACGCTTAGTTGTTTGTGCATAATTTGGTGACGTCACTTGATCCCTGCTATGTCATGTCTGCATTGTTTACAAATTCTACGAGGAAAATAGGAGGGGTCGGAAAAGTTTTTGTATCAAAAAGCAACAAGTTGACATGCAAACATTCTAAGTTGAGGGTGTTGATGTGCCATGGTTGTATGGCACTTTCGATGCTTAAAATAAGGAAAATATGCAATAACTTGGGTGTGTTTTGTTGGTATGATGTGGTTTCTGTCCTAATTTGCAGGAAATCAGGTTTTAAAGGTAAAATGACCAAAAGAGGAAGAATCAAGCCCAAAGATGATGTGTCTGATGAGGAAAGAATGAATCTGCACGATGGAGTAACCCATGACATCATTCACGAGCCGTGATTATCATTCACGAGCCGTGGGTTGTGTCGTAAAATACTTCCAGAGGAATAACATTTCACCTGAGTTCCACGACAGGATTCACGCCACGTTACTGACATCCACATGGCGTGATTTGATGGCGTGAGTTCACTTCAGAGATCCAGGAAAAGAGCCTGATTCCCACGATACAAGTCACGTGCCGTGACTTGGTTCCACGACACCAAGTCACGACATTGTGAAAACTGCCGACTCTGTTCTCCTATTTTGTTTTGGACAGGACTAGTTTTGTATCTATAAATACCCCTAGTTAGTTCTAAATGAAGGAGAGGAACAATTTACTATTTGGAGAGTTATTTTACATTGTTTGAGACATATATTTTGGTTTTGTATTCACAAACCCTAATTCTGGAGTGGATTGATAATTGAAATTTCGGATTTTCCTTCATTCTTGTGAAATCATAATTATGCTTTCATCTTTGGATTATTATTGTGTTCTTGCAATTATGCATAGCTAAACCCATCAACTAGGGTTGTGTGAACCATGAAGAATTAACAAAACCTGTGACGTGCAAGACAACTTTGTACTGCTGTGTATGCATGTATTGTTGTTTCCTTCATATTAATTGCCTTTCTAACGGTTGCAAACGTTAGAATCTTGCCTATATTCTAGACTTGCTCGAGAGAGAGGTAGAGATTGGGAAAAGGAGATAACAACAGAGATTTGAAGCTATCAACCTTCATCTGATAAACGGAGCTTTAGCAGGACAGGTTACCTGAAGTCCAGGACAAGGTTTAGTAGTGCGACACTTGGAGACCGAGAGGAGAAGAGTGAAATTCGTCTAATGTCAGTCGAGAGACAGTTAGATGAACCTAACTTGTTAGACTTTGCATGCAGTGCAGTGGGGCAGTCTCGTTAAGCATAAGTCACCGGTGGAGTTAAGGAATCATTGGGGATCACAGTCCTAGTGAATTCCTCTTATTATTTACAAACTCAATATCAGTCAGCAATCGTCATCGTTACTAGTTACTAGCAAATCCCCCAGTTTTAGTTATTTGCCAGTTATTCCTTCCAGTAGTCTACTCCCACTTCGACCTATTCCCTGTGGGATCGACCCCAACCTAGTTGGGTTCTATATTTGATACAACGACCGCATTATACTTTTTTGGAGGTATATTTTGGGCGACATCAGGGGGGGGGAAGGGCTAGTTTTGAATCTTCTGTAATTAATTAATCAATCATAAGCTTGGTATGTAAAAGTGAGTACTAGAAGTTTGTAATCAAGGATTAAAAACACTTAGGGTTATGCTTCTATGAGAGTGAGTACTTGTATGTGTAATTAGATATTCGCCTAAGTTCAATGAAAAGGTATGTGTAGGATAGGTCTTACAACTTAACATTAATCTTTCAATAAAACATTAAACATCACAAGTGGTTTTTTTTGACCACCGCATTAGTGTACTTCATAACAAACCTAAAACCTTAATCTAGTAACCTTATGTCTAAGAGCTACCATTAAATGATAAACAACAAGTTAGTGTTGACCAATACTCCCCAACACTCCCCAACCTTATCCCATTTATCAAGGATGATAAAGGATCTAGAGTTAACTAGAGTTTACAACCTCCAATTATAGGTTAATAACATTGATTAGAGGTCAAACCCATAATAATTAATCAATTAGGAAGCCAGATAAACTACACTCAGACAATTATAACTACTCATTCATACATATCCCCAAGTTGGGATATTTAGCTACTCATAGAGAGAGAAAAAGGAATTTTACCCATATTCTCGTTAAAGTATTCCATTGAATCTAACTATTCGTAAATAAAATCCAAATTCAAAATAAAAGAACATGAAAGAAACAAATTTCCACTTAGGGTTTCAACTACAAACTTCTAGATCTCAAAATTGACCAAAAAATTGGGTGGTTTCTATGCTGCCAAAAAGACTTTATTTCTGAAGTAGAAATGAGACTAAAAATTATAGAAATTCCACCGTGTCCCCTTCGGAGATGGAACCTCGGCATCGCCAAAGGGAATCTTCATTTCCAAATTGACGTCAACTTAAGGCTTTAGGGATTTTGCATCTGGTAAGATTGGCGATGGATTCATGCTTTGATGAAATGATTGTTGATTCTCTAAACTCCTTTGATTTATCATCATTTTGTTTCATCTAGGACTTGGTCAATCTATTGAGTTAGGAGAAATATTCTTCTATTAAGTAATACGTCGGTAACATTGGTGATCCGTCGAATTCCATAATGATGCCTTCTTACACTTTTAGCTACAATTCTCTATCTTTTTGCACATTACATTCTTTCAATCACTTTTTGGCCTCAAACCTGAAAACAAACCAAATTAACATTAATACTTGCACAAATTGTGATTGAGGACTTGATTCTTACCATTTTTAGGCTTAATGAGTTGTAATTTGCTGACTCATCAACACCCCCTGCATAAATCATGGCTCATCATTAAGTAAATCAATGCACACATAAAAAAATCAACATTGCGTATAAACGGTACTACTTAGGATCTTAGACACATGATTCTTTTTTGAAAACACTTCGCTCTCATGGTTTTGAAAATAGTGGCACAAGTATCACCCATCAAACACTCAATTTGGGAACAACAAGCCTTAAATATTGACTACATATTACCAAGCCATGTACATTATCATAGACCAAAACTAAGATTAAGACTTTTCAAACATTGCAATCAAGTGCCCTCACAACAAACAAGCCTCTTCCCTTATGAAAAGGTCATATTTAAATAAGGGAAAGGGACAACCACGACTCTGTAACACCCTAGAAATTCAAGCTAAGATTAGAACCGTACTTCAAGTATCTTTAGAACCAAACATCATGATTTTGTAGTATGAGAAGTGATTTATATATAAATTAAGGCCATAAGTAATTGCTAGCTCATGGCCAAGTTGAAAGCTTCCTTACCAATTGAATTCTTGCTTAAAATCTATCTATAATCAACTTCAAATGATCATAACTCCTTCTATATTAAGAGTTTTACAGCTCAAAACCCACCAAATTGAAGTTATTTGAGTCTTCTTTCCAATGCATCTAATTTCTCATCAATCCAAAACCTGAGTAAAATGTTATGGTTCATTTTACCGAAGGGTGTCCGTCTGCTAGAGAGTGATGGACCGTCAGGCTTGATCATCAAGCATAACAAGTAAGCTTAAAATATAGCCCAAAAGAGTCTAGATGGGTGAGGATACGTTAAGGGGGGATGAGACGTCACCTAAGTCGTCAAGGACTGTCCTACACTATTAAAACATTTTCAAAGGGGTTGTTTGGTCTTTTTCAACTGTTTTAACACCAAAAATACATCATTTAAGTGATCCTAAGGCTGATTAATAAGCCTAACCTACCCCAAATCCCTCATTCCCCCAAAATCAATTGACGCTTTGAGAAAAATTAGAGAAAAAAGACAATTTTCTTCTCAAAGGACTATGATATGAGTTTCTTATACCATCCACGTAAAGCCAATGTAGTGGCTGACTCTCTTAGCATGTTTTCTATGGGAATTGTTTTTCATGTAGATGATGAGAAGGAAGAGTTTGTTCATGAAGATCATAGGGTTTCTAGATTAGGAGTTCGGTTGGTTCATTCAGCCAAAGGTAGTGCTGAGGTTCAGAATGGTTCAGAATCTTCTTTAGTAGCCTAGGTAAAAGAAAAGCAAGATAGTGATCCTATTTTTCTTAAGTTGAAGGAAGCAGTCCAAGAATTAGAAAGGTGAGGTATTCTCCTAAGGGGAAGATAGTGCTCTTCGTTGTCAGCGAAAACTTTGTATTCCAAGTGTCGATGACTTGAGAAAGCGAATGTTGATAGAAGCTCACAATTCTTGGTAATCAATTCACTCCGTAGCCACTAAGATATATCATGATCTACGGGAAATCTATTGGTGGAATGACATGCAGAAGGATATCGTGGAATTTATGACTAAGTGTCCCAATTGCAAGCAGGTTAAGGTTGTGCACCAAAGACCTAGTCGTATAATTCTAGATATCGGTATTTCTACTTAGAAGTAGGAAGTGGTGAACATGGATTTCATATAGGGTTTCCTCATACTCGCTGAAAACATGATTCTATTAGGGTTATTATGGATCAAATGACTAAGTCAGCCCATTTCCTTCCTATTAACACTTTAGATTCAGCCAAGGATTATGCTAGACTCAATCCTATGGAGTTGGTGAAATTTTATAGAGTCACTTTAACTATCATATCAAATAGGGGTACTCATTTCACTTTTATGTTTTGGAAGACATTTTAGAAGTGTCTTGGTACCCAAGTTCGTCTCAGCACAACTTTTCATATGTATACAGATGGTCAGGAAGAGCAGACCATTTACACTTTAGACGACATATTGAGAGCTTGAGAAATTGATTTCAAAGGTTGCTGGGAAGATCACTTTCCTTTGATTGAGTTTGTGTATAATAATAGTTATCACTCCAGTATTCAAATGCCCTCATTTAAAGTGCTTTATGGTAGGAGGTGTAGATCTCCTATTCGTTGGTTTGAGGTTGGTGAAGCTACTTTGATAGGTGATTCAGTCCATAAAGCTATGGAGAAAGTTTAGTTGATTAGAAAAAGGTTGAAAATAGCTCAGAGTCATCAGAAATCCTATACAGGTGTGATGTGGAGGGATCTTGAGTTTACTATTGTTTATATGGTAATGCTTCACCCATGAAAGAGGTGAAGAGATTTTGTAAGAAAGGAAAACTCAGTCCCTACTATGTTGTCCCTTATAGGATTTTGAGTCGTATTGGCAATATAGCTTATGTGTTATACTTGCATGAAGACTTAGCATTAATACATCTAGTTTTCATGTGTCCCTATTGAATAAGTGCATTGGTGATCCAACTTTAGTTATGCCTCTATAGAGTGTAGGCATGTAAGATAGTCTCTCTTACAAAGAGGTCCTAGTTGAGATTCTTAATTGTTAGTTTCGTAAGCTGAGAAATAAGAAAGTCACTTCAATAAAAGTTCTTTGGAGGAATCAGCTAGTTGAGGAAGCTACTTGGGAAACAGAAGCAGATATGATGACCAAGTAACCTCATCTTTTCTCTTGGAATCCAGTTTCAGCTTATGGTAATGGTTTTCTCCTTAATACCCTTCTCAGTCTCACATCACTCAATGACTCTCATGCCTTAGAATGCATTCATGAGTTCAGTTTAGCCATTCCAATATAGATTCAGTTTTTATGTTAGTATTCATCTCTCAGAACTCAGTGTTGGGATTGCAGCTCTTTCCCTACCCTCTCAGCTTAGTTAGTTTTCATTTGAGGATGAACGATCCCAAGGGGGAGATATTATAACACCCCAAAAATTGAAGCTATTATTAGAACCATACTTCAAGAATATTTAGAACCAAACATAGTGATTTGCTAGTATGTGAAGTGATTTAGACATGAATTAAGGCCATAAGTAACTCCTAGTTCATGGCTAAGTTGAAAGATTCCTTACTAATTGAATTCTTGTGTAGAATCTTTCTACAGTCAACTTCAAATGATCATAACTCCTTGAATATGAAAATTTTTGTAGCTCAAGACCAACCAAATTAAAGGTCTTTGAGTCTTATTTCCAACACATCCAATTTCTCATTAATCAAATACCTGAGTAAAATTTTTTGCTCTTTTTACCAGAGGGTGTCCATCCGCTAGAGAGTGATGAACTGTTAGGATTGGTTGTCAAGCTTAACTAGTCAGCTTGAAAAATTTCCTATAAGTTAATATATGTATGACGAGATGTCAGTGGGGTAGTGATACATCACCCACGTCTTCAAACGGGATTGTTCTTCAATGTTAAAACATTTTCAAAGGGGTTGTTTGGTCTTTTTCAACTCTTTTAATACCAAAAATAGTTCGTTTAAGAGATCCTAAGGCTGATTAATAAGCCTAAACTACACCAATTCCCTCATTCCCCAAAACTCAATTGACACTTAAAGAAAAATAAGAGAAAAGAGGTGATTTTCTTCTCCAAGACAAGAATAAGGGTTCTTGAAATTCAGGCTCAAAATCGAATGTCTAAAATTCATGATTCCTCAATATATTGAATAATTCATGATTTTGGACTTGTGTTTAAAAATTTCACATTCTATTAAGATTATAGAATTATCATGAGTAGTAGCATTCTTAAGAGATGGTGGGTTATGAACACCCAATGACTTAGGATCTCATGCATTGTTCGTTAAACACAAAGTCCTTCAGGATCATACGATGTAGAATGCTTTCAGATAAAGTACTCAGCTTCAGTCTCAGAACATCAATATTATTGAGCTAGCTATTAAGTATATCAGTTTATAATCAGTTGGGAGAAGTACTTAGCATCAAGGGGATGCAAGGATGAAGGCTCACCCATCTATTAGGCTGAGACCTTTAATAGAAGTCCTTATGTCTAAGAACTACAGTGCCAGACGTCAGACCAGGATTGATACCTTAGTCCATTTGGACATCAGCTTAGTGGATCTAAGTCAGTAAGTGTTCGTACCTTTGGCAAGGTTCTTCCAGTTGGGGATACTAGTTTGACACCATATAGCTCAGATAGAGTATGTTGGTTAACAGTAGCTACCACAGTTAAGACTCGGTTAAAGCATGACCTTGGATTCAGTTTATTCAGCATATTATTATTCAGTTACATGTTTATTTACTTGGTCATTGCATCAGTTTACATGCCTCAGTTCCATGTTCAATTCATCCTCTCATGTTCAGTATATATAGAATAGTGCATATCTAGCATGCTCATACATTCAAAGTACTGACCACATACTTTCTTTTGCACTATATTGTTTTATAATATAGGTTCAGATGCTCAACATCCAGCTCCCAGTTAGCATGATCTCCTATCATCTCATCAACAGAGTTTGGCGAGTCCTCATATTTCAAGGACAAGACTTATGTTTATTTTCTTTATTCAGTCATTCAGTTTTCACATAGTTAGAGTTAGCTGGGGACTTTTCCCAGTAATTCATCCTAGTAGAGGCTTTCAGATAGAGAGTAGATGTTCAGTTTTATATTATGTTAGGTGATTTCTATTTTTATTCAAACATTGACATTTGTTTTTGATTATTAAATAATTCAAACTTTAGCTTTCGCATAGTATTATCCAGTTTTATATGGTATTCTTAGTGTCATGATAGGCCATGGGTTAGTTTTGGGTAAGTTGTGACTCTAAGCATCGTGTTATGATTAGGGTGTAGTCTTGGGTTGTGACACAATCATTCACACTCTCAAAGACAATCATGAACAAAAATATCACGCCATAGGCTTGCCCATATGCTCCACTTCACCACATTCAAGCATGCTATATTAGATATCACTAAGGTATTAGTTCATCTTGTAGCGTTGGAAATCGGTAGGGTAGGAAAAGTTAGGGTTGTAGTGACTCTACCCCCTCAAAGAACCTAAAGAGAACTCAATTACAATTCTTTCCCCAAAGTGGAATTTAATGGTCCCCACATTATGAAATTTCGATTACAAAACTAGTCCAATGGCTCTTCCACCCCCATCTTAGGTTTTTTGGCTAAGTTGGTGTTCTGCTTCACGTAGACACTTCAAGATGGGTTTTAGTTAAAAGAGGTAATTGTGGAAGAAGGGTTTTGGCTTGCATTGTCATTTTCCAAGAAAAAGGGTTCCAAAGCACAAATTGGGGATAAAATTGGTCTCTCTACTCACAATATGGATGGATCTTTTTGTTAAATTGAAGGTTCAATCACAATTAATGGCGTAGGATCACTTCTCTAACATCGTACATTCTTTGCTTTGGTATAGAGAAACTGGGAAACTTTTAGGTAGACTCAATGAGCAAAATCGAGTCGAAGCCTCACCCATACAAGGCACTCTATCACACAATCAAAGAACTCTTTCTCAATTGATGTACCACGTTCATAGCACATGTCAAGAAGGTACTACAAACAGTTAAAACAACATGTGGGTGTTCACAAAAAAATGAGTGCCTAACTAGTTCAACTAAACCAAAGAAAAATTTTTAAAAAATTGAAAATGGGCACATATTAAAAAATGGAGCAATTCACAAATGATTTATCATTTTTATGATTTGCACATACGAAAAATATCTCCAAGAGTACTATTTGAGTCAAAGTGTTCTATTGATAGTACACTTTTCTTTTAGGCACCAATGCCATAAAGAACTTTATTGAACACTAGGCTACGAACTACCAATCAAAAATAAAAATAAGGAAATGAAAAATGAAAAATCACACACCACACTCGAATCAATCCTAACACCAAATCTAAAATATTACAAACCAAATCAAAATATCAAAAAAATCATCTGAATCATGGTCTCAAAAAATCAAAGTCACCACCAAAATAAAACAAAGTACCGAAGTGTCAAAGGCATAATATCTCAAAGAAAGAGCTGAATATTATAGATCCAAAATAAATAATACACCCCCTCCCCCCTCCAACTTAAAAGTATGCTTTGTCCTCAATGACTTAAAAGTTCCTCAACTTAAGCAGCTCTGGTCTCTCCAACATAGAAATGATTCAACCTTTGCCCATTTACCATGAACCTTCTCTTCTCATGGTCTTCCAACTATATTATACCAATACAATATATATTTACCACCATGAAAGGACCTGACCATATGGATTTGAGTTTCCCAACAAAGAGTTTCAATGCCAAATTGAAAAGCAACACCTCATCTCTTGCTCAAACCTCTCTCTTAAATATCTTGGCATCATGCCACCTTTTCATTTACTCTTGTATAGAACAACCTCTCATACGCCCGAAGATGAAAGTCCTCCAACTCTTGGATTTGCTCTACACGAGACATAGAAGCCTCTTCCCAATCCATGTTAAGCCTTTTTAAATTATAAAGTGCTTGATGTTCTAACTCCACCAGTAGGTGACAAACCTTCCCAAAAAAAAGTTTATAGGGAGACATATCAATTGGCATTTTAAAAGCTATTCGGTAAGACCAAAGAGTGTTGTCCGATTTCCCAGCTCAATTGGTACGTCCCACATTAATGGTTTTCTCCAAGATTGCTTTGATTTATCAATTTGAAACTTCCATTTGGCCACTATATTAAGGATGGTATAGAGTAGCAACCTTATTTTTCACCCTATACCTTTCGAGCAACGCACCAAACACCTAATTAAAAAAGTGAGAGCCTCCATCACTAAGAATTGCCCGGTGAGTACAAAACCTTGTAAAATGTACTTCTTCGAGAAGAACATAATTCTATTACTCTCATTATTTGGTAAAGTAATTACTTCAACCCACTTTAATATGTAATTAACAGCCACTAATATGTACTTGTTTCAGTACAAACTAACAAAGGGTCCTAGAAAGTCAATGCCCTAGACATCAAATAGTTCCACCTCGAGATAAGGCTTCAAGGTCATCTCATGCCTCTTTGAAATACTTCATTGCATTTGGAATTGGGCACAACTTCTAACCAATTCATGAGAATCTTTATGAAGTGTAGGCCGATAAAATCCTCTTTGAAGAACCTTGGCAGCCATTGTTACACCACCGTGGTGACCACCGAATTAGGATAAATGGAAAGCCTCAAGAATGGACCGTATCTTTGACTCCATAACACACCACCGAATCACTCCATATGTGCACTCCCTAAAAATTAAGGTTCATCCTAATATTACTTCTTCACATTATGGAGGAGTCTCTTCATTTGGTAGTGATTCAAATCATCAGAGAGTAAACCCTCTGATATATAATTTGCATTATCCATATATCATAGTTCTACTCCCTTTATAAGAGCCATGACCAGCTCATCTTGAAAAGCTTCATCAATATAAATTTTTCCAAACTTCTCATTATTTGACTCGAGGCAGAATAGATGATCTGTCACTTTATTTTGCACCATTTCCAATATTTTACTTCAAAGTTAAACTCTTGAAGTAGAAAGATACACCGAATTAGCCATTGCTTAGCCTCTTATTTATCCATCTAATATCGAAGAGTTGCATGGTCAGTATACACAACAACCTCTGTGCCCAATAAGTAAGCACCATTTTTTTCAAAAGCATAAACTACGACAAGAAATTCTTGCTCCGTAACTGTATAATTGATTTGTGAATCATTCAAGGACATGCTAACCAAATAGATCGAATGAAAAAGCTTGTCCTTTCTTTGACCTAGAAACACATCCAATGACAAACCACATGCATCACACATTACTTCAAAAGGGAGTGACCAATTTGGGGCCATTATGATGGGAGCTGATAAAGTTTTTCTTTGAGACAATTGAAAGCTCTGACATAATCTCCATCAAAATCAAATTTTCCTTCCTTTTCAAGAAGCTTACACATTGATTGGGCTGTCTTGAAAAAATCCTTGATGAACCTTCTATAGAACCTGGAATGTCCTAGAAAGCTTCGTACATCCTTAATAGAAATTGGAGGAGGTAACTTGGTAATGACTTCGACCTTGGATTGGTCGATTAGAATCCCTTGTCCTAATATCTTGTGTCCAAGTACAACCGTTTCTTTAATCTTTAAATGGCATTTCTCCCAATTTAGCACTAGATTAGTTTCCATAAACTGTTGAAGGTTTTTAGCGAAGTACTCAAGACAACCCTCAAATGTGTCACCAATTACTGAAAAGTCATCCATGAAGACTTCCATAGAATATTCCACCATGTCTATAAATATTGATAGCATGCATCATTGAAAGGTGGCGAGGGCATTGCATAGCCCAAGGGGCATGCGTTTGAAAGTAAATGTACCATAATGACATGTGAAAGTGGTCTTCTCTTGATCCTCCTGTGGGATGAAAATTTGATTATATCCGAAATACCCATCTATGAAACAATACCCACTCAACCGACTAAATGAACTAGAATTTGATCCATAAATGACATCGACAAATGGTCTTTTTCCATCCAAGAGTTGTGTTTTTGGTAATCCATGCATACTCTCAAACCTATAACCGATCTAATGGGCACAAGCACATTATTTTCATTAGAAACCACCTTTATTCCTCCCTTTTTTGACACACATTGAATGGGTCTCACTCAATTACTATCCGAGATGGGATATTCCATGCCCACATCAAGCCACTTAATTATTTCCTTCTTAACCACCTCTTGCATATGAGGGTTCAACCTCCTTTTATGTTTCACACTTGGCATACATTCAGGATCCAACTCAATTTTATGAGTACAAATACCGGGAGGAATCCTGTTAATGTTGTCTATAGTCCAACCAAGTTCCTTTATGAATTTCTTTAGTACTTATTTTAATGCTTCGACTTGCCACACCAACAAGTCCACCACAATAATAATGGGCAAGGTGTTGTCTTTCCCCAAGAATATATAGCAAAGATGAGGAGAGAGAGGCTTGATTTCATATTATGGAGGCTCCTCTATAGATGGCTTAGCGGGAAGGCTCTCCCGATTTTTTAAATCAAGTTCAAATTTATGTGGGTTCTTATTGTATGAGCCAAGACCTATGAAGGAAGCTATGACCTCATCATACTCTTCAATCTCTTCACTCCCATAATTTCATAAAACTCCCGCTAGTGGCTCACTAATGAAATCCACCTCTATAGCATCGATCACCTCATCATCAATCATCAAAATCATTTGCAAGTACTTTGATTATTTTATAGACTTGCACACATTGAATGTCACCTCTTTGTTATTCACCCCAAACTTTATTTTTACCACATTTCACATCTAATAATTCCCTCTTAGTATCAAGAAAAGGCCTACCAAGAATGATTAGAACTTTGTAGTCTATCTCATAATAGAGGATCACACAGTCGGTGTCACGCCCCAAAGCCCATTGAGGCAGACTGGCACCCGGAGCCGATGAGGACCGAGAGAATCAATCTTCATTATCATACACTCATGCACATGCTACTTAAGAAACATCACCACCATAAATAGATATAATATTCCAATAACAGAAACCATGGAAAATACATGGTAACTATGAAACTTGGCTGTTGGGGCCATCAAGGCAAAACATACATTTCTTACATCTTATTCATCTGTCCCACAATATCTACAAAACCTCTACATATGCATAACCATAACAAACCTAGAGTCGGGATAATACCCCACTCTATACACATATACAATACCAAAATAAATGTACATAGCAAATCAGAAAGCCCCAAACCAACTGGAGCTCACCCAAAGTCCGCAAAAGATTCGCAACCTACTGTGGAGGTCTACTAGTACTTGCGCCTGTAGCAAGTAAGGTAAGCCCCCCAAGGGAGGTCAGTACGAAGAATGTACTGAGTATGTAAGGCCATATGAAACTTTCATAAACACGTTAATAGAATCAAAATGTAAAGGAATAGTTAATATGAATAACCCATCGATCTGCTTATGTGGAACTATGTAACTTACATAAATGTTTTTGTTCACTTTATTGTTTATTTCATATCGCTTATATCATATCGTACTCAGGCCCCAACTGATCAGTGGGTCTTAACATAACATAACATTACGTTGGGATCGGCTCGAGCTAGGCTTATGCCTCTAGAGCTACCACCCATAAGTCAAGATATTGGACTCGGTTCGAGCTAGGTTATTCCCTCTAGAGATGCCACCCATAAACCAATATATCAGGTTCAGCTCGAGCTAGGTTATTACCTCTAGAGCTACCACCTGTCAGGATTGGTCCGAGCTAGGCTTATACCTCTAGGACTGCCCCCTGATCCAACAATTTTGGGATCGACTCAAGCTAGGCTTATGCCTCTAGAGCTACCACCCGTACCCTTACCACCAACAAATATGAATTACTTATTCTTTACCTTTGAGATTGATATAATGATAGTCATAATATTATTGGAAACATAACATTGTTGGAACCATTGGAAAAATAATCAATGAATAAGAGACATGTGTAAAACCACTATTGGAACTTTGGAATACAACCTTATTGAGCTTTTGGAACATTAGTCAATGAATATGAGACATGTGAATCACAAGTGACCAATGAGTAGGAAACATGTGATAATGACAATTGATAATCGGATATAGGATACCTTAGCACATTTCGGGATAGGACAAGTGTACTGTCAAAGTGAATACTATGTGCTGCAGAAGGATACAGACAGAATAACCTTACATACCTTGTATTCTCAATACGAATATACAATCTTAGATGTGCATACAATAGTCCCGCTCCTTCCTTATGTTTCACTCTACAACACAAATACATAACGGAGTTTACGTTAACCACCAACTACCTTACAAATGCATATGACGACAATGAGTTACATTTTTGTCTTTAAAAATGTCATTTCCTTCTCTACAATACCATTTACGGCATTTTCATACAAAAAATACCCCAATCATGCCATGCCTTGACCACAACATCATATACCAATAGCATTTCACAACAAATCTTCTCCTTTACACTTTCTCATTCACACCATATCACAATTAATCCATCAAGTCACCTTAATACACCTCATAGCACATATAGGCCAAAATCCCATAATTTACACTTATAGAAAAATAACAAGTTTAATAACATAATCACACCATACATGTTGATATTTCATCCATACCATGCTCTTTTATCAAAACCACACGTCATCTTTCAATTTTAAATTCCATAGATGACATATCTTTTACAAAAACACAAAGTGCCATGTTCAACACTTCCAAGCATAACCAACATGATCTACATGATCTTTCATACATATAATATGTTAAACCATAAGATTAAACACTTACCCAAGCTTGAAAAATGATGATCTTGCTCCAAGATATGATTTGAGGTTCTTAGGGTTTGAGAGAAATATCTTGTATTTTATCTAAAAGGTATAAGAGTTTTGATTGAATAAAAATCAGATTTGTGCCTTTATATAGGCCCTCATGTCATCCTTAGCCAATTCTTGGCATTTAATGCTATGTTTGGCTAGGTCAATGGAAGAATGGGTCATTTGACCTATTTGACCCATGTCTTTTTCCTTATTTTGGGCCTTTATTGAGCCCAATTCACTTAAGCCAATAAAATCAATAATTTCTCATGTTTAAATCATTTCATACGTGTTACGACAATATTCTCACTCACATAATTTCTATTCGTAGCCTCAATCCCAAAAATAAGTGATTCTAGCCACATATGTCTTATTTTGACCGAAAAGGTAAAAACATCATTTGGATGCCAAATTCGTCCACGAATAATCTTATCAAAATTGAATGCCAATATTTCAATTATCCCATGTATAGGCTCATGGTTGTAGAAGGAATGTGGCAAAAAGCGGCCCGGTACGTCCCCGGGCACCCTTGGGACTTAGAAAAATTTCCAACATTTGAAAGGTGCGTACAAGCAGCCTGAGGCGTGCCACCTTGCTGCCTGTGCCCAAAAAATTTGGGCAATTAGCGGCCTGGCACTCCCTCTGGCGCTCCTGGCCCTTAACTTTTTTAAAAACTTTGTTCTTCGACTTTTCTTTGCGGATTTGGTTAGATACTTCAAGTTCTATTCTTTAACTTACTTCTTACATTTAATATCCTTTGTTGGGAGTCCTCCAAGCCTCGTTTTTAACCCCACAAATGTTCCACGAAGTCACAAAACACCTCATACGAAGATCTAATCACATATACGAGTCCCAATATCAATTATCTCATCAACAACATTACAGAAATACATACTTGTAGCTCTCGACACCTAAGTAAACATTGTTCAACGTCGTCAAGTAGGGTCGGTAAGGTACGGGGTTTTACATTCTTCCCCCCTTAGAAACATTCGTCCTCGAATGTTAACAATATCACTTCAATTACAACCAATGCATCTCTACATTAGCATACATAGACATAAACACTTAAGGCTCATGGATATTTACTTTTATCGCTCCACTTCCACACTTTGAACTGTTTCATCCATTTGAAACAGATGAGGGTATTGGGATTTCATCATTTTTTCAGCTTCCCATGTGACCTCCTCTACTTGTTGATTTCTCCAAAGGACTTTTACGGAAGCTATGTCTTTATTCCTCAATCTCTTTACTTGTCGATCTAGAATAGCAATGGGTACCTCTTCATCAGTAAGATCCTCTGTAACTTGTACATCTTTAATGGGAGTAATAGGAAATGGATTTCCCATACACTTTCGAAGCATTGTATTATGAAATACTGAATGAACTATGGGGAATTCTTGGGGTATTTCAAATTCATGCGCGACTTGACCCAAATCTTTGAACATTCTTACACGGCATGTTGTTTAGGGCCTACTTTCATTTATTTCCAAATCTCATTATCCCTTTTGTTGGGGATACTATCAAACTACCCAACCACCTATGGCAATTTCTAATTCCTTTCTTCTAATATAGGCATATGACTTGTGTCGACCTTAGGCTGTCTATAGCTGTCATTATATCACCTTACTTTTCTCTATATCTTGATGAACAAGATCTGTCTCGAGTAAATAGTGTCACCCACTTTAAATCATCCAATTGGAGATCTACACCTTCTTCCATATAAAGCTTCATATGGGGCCATTTTGATGCTTGAATGATAGCTAGTATTATAAGTAAATTCAATAAGAGGTAGGTGGTCATACCAACTACCTTTAAAGTAAAATGTACATGCTCGTAGCATATCTTCAAGTGTTTGGATAGTACGTTCTTCTTGTCCACCTGTCTGAGGATGAAAAGCAGTACTCAAATTTACTTGGGTCCCAAAACTTTTCTGAAAAGACTTTCAAAAATGTGCGGTAACTTGAGCTCCCTTATCTGGTATAATGGAGATTGGAATCCCATGTAATCGCACTATCTCTTTACCATACAGCTGTAACACCCCGTACATCTCGGAGTCTAGCTGACTACCGTAACATTTATAGAAATATGAAAACATGAGAGGTTTGATGAATTATGTATTGAATTGTAGGCATTTAAAAGTCTTTCACAATTGGGCCCAAAATCATAAGGTAAGACATGGCCCAACATGGGATTTTGACCCATTCTTCCAATTTTCTCCATTTGACCAATCAACCCTTGCATTTAATGCTAAGAAAGAGATAAAAGAGACTTGAGGGACTATATAAAGGGAGAAAAATCAGATTTTTGTTTCATATTGGACTCTCATGTTTTTTCTAGACTTTACCAAATAATTTCCTTTGTCCCTCAAGAACCCTAAGTCATTCCTTTGGCCAAGATCATCCTTGTACAAGACTGGTTAAGTGTTTATTATGATGGTTTAATATATTTTATGCATGAGAGATGGTGTATATTATGTTGGTTATGTTGGTGGAGTATTGAGAAGTGCATAATGTGTGAAATGTTACATGTTTGCTAAATTGGAGGATGGTTTTGTCTTGTAAACTTGAATACGTACTTGTGGTCTTGAAGAAAGTGAACTTGGTGGAGTATATATTAACATGTGAGATGTGATTATAGTCTTACTTTGTTTTATTCTTGTGTATAATGTTTGGAATTGATATTGTGAAATTGGTTATGGATTTGGTGACGTATTGACCAAGAAGTGTCGTTTTGGGTGTTGTTTACGGGTGTGGTGAGACCGTGGCTGATTTTTGGTATTCAAATGATCAAAAAAATGTCAAAATAAGTTTGTTTATGATCATGTACCATTCATTGCATTAAAAGACCCAAAAGAGACCATTTCGGACCAAAACGGGCATCCGCCCCCCCAGACGAGGGAATCTGCGCAACGCAGATGCCCATGGAATTTCCCAGAGTCCATCTGCGTGTGCACCTCATCCACCTACGGGTGCAGGTGGAAGCGCATGTCAGCCCAATTTTTCGTTTTGTATGTTTTCGCATCTAGTCGACCCCCGAAGGCCCCTATACCCTTTTTGGATGTAATTATCAACTTGTGATGTCGTTTTAATGACTTTACAGTATCATATGGAGGTGTGTTGGACTATATTAAGTATGGATGGTTGTTCATATATTGTTATGAAGGAGTAATGGTGATGGAATGATAAAGAGAAAAGTGTAAAGGGTAAGTGTGGTGTGTAATGCTATCGATGTATGATCTCTTGGTCAATGTGCGTAATGTTGTGGTGTTGTTGATATGATAAGGCCTTGGATTGTATTGTAAGGGGTGACATGACATTATACAGCATCCATATAGTTCATTGTCTCCTTGTACGCCTCTTGTATAGTGACTAGTTGCTAATGTAAGTTCCGGTATGAACTTGTATTGTAGAGTAAGACGTAAGGAAGAAGATGGACTATTGTGTTCATACATAGGCTCGTGTGTTCATACTTGGAAGTGAAGGTATGTAAGGTTACTTTGTCCGTATCTTTCTTCAGCATATAGTACTCGCATTGACGATACGCTTGTCCTATTCCGAAATGTGTTAAGGTATACTATTCCCGGTTACCAATGGTTATTATCACAAGTTTCCTAGTCGTTGATCAATTATGAATCACATGTCTCCTATTCATTTATACTGTTCCAAAATCCCAATAAAGTTGTGTTCCAAAGTTCCAATATTGTTTATGCCTATGTATCTTGTTCATTGATTATTGTCCAATGGTTACAATAGTGTTATGTTTCCAATAAGGTGATGTTTCCAAAAATGTTTACATGTTTCTCACTCATTGGTTAATGATCCAAAGTTTCAAAGAAAAGTATGACTATCATTGTAGCAATCTCAAAGTAATGAATAAAGTAATACATATGTGGTTAATGATGAAGTATGGGTGGCAGCTTTGGGGGCGAAATGCCTAGCTCAAACCGATCCCAAGATGGTTGGATCAGGGGGCAGTCCTAGAGGCATAAGCCTAGCTTGGACCAAACCTGACAGGAGGCAGCTCTAGAGGTATAAACCTAGCTCGGGCCGAACCTGATATATTGGTTTATGGGTGTCAGCTCTAGAGGTAATAACCTAGCTCGAGCCGAACCCAATGCTTTGAATCTTAGGGTGGCAGCTCTAGAGGAATAAGCCTAGCTCGAGCCGATCCAAACATAATGTTTTGTTATGCTAAACCCACTGTTCAGTCGGGGCCCGGGTATCACAGTTCACAGGCAAAGATGAATAATCATAGAATCAAAGGAACAAAGAAAGGAAAGAAAGCAATATACATGGTTTCCAAAGTTCAGTATAATGACTTATCCATATTGGTTATGCATTTGAATTTGATTTCATTGGCATATTCACATATCATACATTTTCATTTAAGCCTTACATACTCAGTACATTCTTCGTACTGACCCCTCTTGGGGGATTTACCTTACTTGTTGCAGGCGCAGGTACTAGTAGACCTCCACAGTAGGTTGCCAGTCGTTGTAGATCATTGGTGAGCTCCAGTTAGTTTGGGGTTTCTCCGAGTCACAGTTGTTCATATGTTTTGGTTTTGCATATGTTGTATAAAGCTGGGACTTGTCCCGACTTTTAGTTCATGTTGGTCAATACGCGTGTTAGAGGCTTTTGTAGACGGATGTGGGTGTATAAATGTAAAAGGTACATGTCGTTTTTGACTTGATGGCCTCAACGGCCAGGTTTTATATATGTATATATGTCGCATGTTCCATGAATTTTCATTGTTAGCATTATAAGCTCCTACGTGATAAGGGTGTTTCTGATGGCATGCATATGAATGAACATAAGTACAGTTTGGTTCTCTCGGTCCTTATCTGCTACGAGTGCCAATCATGCCCCATTAGAATTTGGGGCGTGACAAAAGTGGTATCAGAGTAGGTCGGTATGAGGGTGTCTACAAAGTCGTGTCTGAGTAGAGACTTACTTATCAATGTGTTGTGCACCACATTTATAAGTAGGAGGCTACGGGACAGTTAGGATGTTGTTTCTTTTCTTCAATTCTAGATTGTGCAATAGAGCCAGTGTTGTAAGTTGAATTGTATTTGACCATGGTAAATGTTTCTCTTTGATATAGTAATCATGTCGATCATGAGAAGAGGTAGAGGTAAAGGTAAGCAAGTGGATATGCCTGCTGAAGAAGGGATGAGTAGATTACCACCTGACCAAGCTAGTCAAGGTGGAGCAAATACTGAAATTTCATCGCAGTCTTCTTCTACTTTTCTATCTCCGGAAGAGCCAGTTGGTAGAGAAGTACCCGCAGAACCACCAATGAACACCACAGATCAGGATCTTAGAAATGCAGTACATATGTTGACACAGTTAGTGGCAGTACAAAGTCAAGGACGAGCTAGTCCAATGATACATGAGGATGATGCGGCTAGAGTGGCGAGTCGCAGGACACATGATTTCCTAAAACTGGACCCTTCTATATTCACTGGCTCAGATCCGAAAGCAGATCCACAGGACTTTGTGGATTAAATTCAGAGGGCCTTGGAAGTTATGCACGTGACGGGGGTAGAGACAGTTAAACTTGCTGCGTACAGATTGAAAGGAGAGGCAATATTGTGGTACGAGGATTGGAAGAAATCCCGTGATATTGGTGCAAATCCACTTACGTGGGAAGAGTTTAAAGTGGCTTTCCTTGATCATTACTTTCCCTATGAGATACATGAGGCACGTACGGATCAGTTTCTAAATCTGCGTCAAGGAAATTTGACCGTGAGAGAATATAGTTTGTAATTTAATTCCTTGGCTCGATATGCGCCAAATGTTGTGGCTACGATGACAGATAGAGTCCATCGATACGTGGACAGATTAGAACCATATTTGGTAAGGGATTGTACCATTGCTGCCTTGAACGAGGACATGGACATAGCTAGAATACAAGCCTTCGCCCAGAAAATGGAAGATCAAAGACAGAGAATAAGGGCACATGAATTTGACAAGGGACAATCTAAAATGGCTAGACCTATGGGACCATCTATGATGTCTCAAGGAGGATCTAGGCCTCGTATGTTTCCTAAACCACCTAGGTCATCGTTCTCTCATTCCACAAAAGGTTCTCACTCTCAGTTTTGAGGGTTTAGAGGTGGTCCAGTTGGGCAGAGTAGTGGAGGTCACGGATCATAGGCAGCAGGTTTTCCTCGTCAGCAGTGTCAGCACTGCGGGCGTATTCATGCAGGTACATGCAGATTGGGGACAAATGCTTGTTTCTGGTGCAGTATGACAGGACACATAATGAGAGAGTGTCCCTAGAGGAGTATGGGTGGTGTAGCACCACCGGCAGGGTCGGCCGTTACGTCATCAGCATCGGTCGCTTCTTTGGGCTGAGGTGTGCAGTCTGTTGGCCGGGGTAGAGGTGCCAGAGAAGCAGACAGTACTAGTGGGGTTCAGAATTGCACTTATGCTTTAGTGGACCGACAGAATTCAGAGGCTTCCCCTGATGTCATCACAGGTATATTATCCATATTCTCATATAATGTATATGCATTGATTGACCCTGGTTCTACATTGTCCTATGTTACTCCACTGATTGCTGCGAAATTTGCAAAGGTACCAGAATTATTAATTAAATCAATTGAAGTGTATACACCGGTTGGTTAATGTATTGTTGCAAAAAGAGTATATCGAAATTGTGTGATAACTGTGTGTGGTCATTATACATTGGCAGATCTCATTGAACTAGACATGGTAGATTTTGATGTGATAATGGGGATGGATTGGTTGGCTTCTTGTTATGCCACGGTTGATTACCGGGCCAAGAAGGTGCATTTTTATTTTTCGAAGGAAAATGTTCTTGAATGGCAGGGTAATGTAGGGGCACCACAAGGAAGATTTATTTCCTATCTGAAGGCCAGGAAAATGATTGCTAAGGGTTACATATGTTATTTAGAACGGGTGAAAGATACTGAAGTGGAACCACTAACTCCGCAGTCGGTTCCAGTGGTCAATGAATTTCTAGATCTATTTCCAGAGGATCTTCCAGGCTTACCCCTAGAACGGGAAGTAGAATTTTGCATTGATGTGATTCCAGGGACTCAGCCTATTTCTATTCCTTCATATAGAATGGCTCCAGCAGAATTGCGTGAATTAAAGGAGCAATTGAAAGATTTGCTGGACAAAGGCTTAATCAGGCATAGTATATCACCGTGGGGTGCACCGGTATTATTTGTACAGAATAAAGATGGCACGTTGAGAATGTGCATCGACTATCGGCAATTGAATAAAGTAACGATCAAGAACAAATATCCCCTCCCTCGAATTGATGATTTGTTTGATCAGTTACAGGGTGCCAAGTGTTTTTCAAAGATTGACTTGAGGTCTGGTTACCATCAAGTCAGAGTTAGAGAAGAAGATGTACCCAAGACAGCATTTCAAACACGGTATGGCCATTATGAATTTTTAATTATGTCATTTGGACTAACAAATGCACCAGCTGTGTTCATGGATTTGATGAATAGGGTGTTTAAGCCATTTCTGGAAGTGTTCATCACAGTATTTATAGACGATATTCTGGTTTATTCAAGATCACCATAGGACCATGCTAATCACTTACGGCAGGTGTTACAGATTCTCCGTGAGCGTAAGTTATATGCAAAGTTCTCCAAATGTGAGTTTTGGTTGAAATCAGTCGCGTTCTTGGGCCACATTGTGTCAGATTAAGGGATACAGGTTGATACACAGAAGATTGAAGCAGTGAAAAATTATCCAAGACCTACGACACCCACAGAGATTCGTAGTTTTCTTGGACTGGCAGGTTATTACAGAAGATTTGTGGAAGGTTTTTCCTCTATTGATGAACCGTTAACAAAGCTTACACATAAGGCAGTTAAATTTCAGTGGAATGATGCGTGTGAGAAAAGCTTCCAAAAGTTGAAAGATAAATTAACCTCCACACCAGTTTTAGTACTTCCTGAAGGTTATGCAGTGTATTGTGGTGCTTTCGGGGTTGGCCTCGGATGTGTATTGATGCAGCACGATAATTTCATAGCATATGCCTCACGAAAGTTGCGGCCATATGAAAAAAACTAACCCACACATGATCTTGAATTAGCAGTGGTGGTTATTGCTTTAAAGATATGGCGTCATTATTTGTATGGAGTTCATGTTGATATCTATACTGATCACAAAAGTCTGCAGTATATCCTTAAGCAGAAGGAACTCAATTTGAGGCAACGAAGGTGGTTAGAGGTTTTAAAAGACTACAATATTGATATCCTTTATCATCCAGGCAAAGCAAATGTGGTAGCCGATACATTGAGCTGCAAGACAATAGAAAGAACTAGTGACCAATTGACAGAAAAGAAAGAGATAATCAAAGATATACATCAATTAGCCAGCTTGGGGGTTCGTCTTCTTGAATTCTCAGATGAAGGAGTTATTGTACAAAATGCGGCTGAATCTTTGCTAATAGCTGAGGTCAAAGAAAAGCAGTTTGCAGATCCTATGTTAATGCAGTTAAAGAGGAATGTAGAACAGAATTTGACAAAGGCATTTGATTTTACACAGAAAGGGGTGCTCCAATGCCAAGGTAGAGTATGCGTTCCAGATGTGGATGAACTGCAGAAACGAATTATGATGGAGGCGCATCATTCGCGCTATTCTATCCATCCGGGTGCTACTAAAATGTACCATGATTTAAAGGAAATATATTGGAGGGGAAAGATGAAGAAGAACATTGCAGAATTCATCGTTCAATGCCTGAATTGTCAACAAGTGAAAGTGGAGCATCAGAAACCAGGAGGTTACATGCAATGTATCAATCTTCCAGTCTGGAAATGGGATATGATTAATATGGACTTTATCACAGGTTTGCCTCGTACACTGCAGAAATTTGATTCTATATGGGTTATAGTGGACAGGCTTACCAAGTCTGCGCATTTTCTACCAGTCAAAACCACTTATACAGCTGAGGATTATGCAAAATTTTATGTTAAAGAGATAGTACGGTTACATGGTATTCCACTTTCCATTATATCAGACAGAGGGGCATAGTTTACTGCGCATTTTTGGAGATCTTTTCAGCAGAATTTGGGTACAGAGGTGAATCTGGGTACGACTTTCCATCCTCAGACTGATGGACAAGCAGAACGTACCATCCAAACACTTGAAGATATGCTACGAGCATGCACGTTAGATTTTCAGGGAAGTTGGGATGACCATTTGCCTCTTATTGAATTTGCTTACAACAATAGCTATCACTCAAGTATTAAAATGGCACCTTATGAAGCTTTGTACGGAAGGAAATGTAGATCACCAATTGGATGGTTTGAAGCGGGTAAAACTGCTTTACTTGGGCCAGAACTTGTTCATCAGGCTATGGAGAAAGTTAAAGTGATTCAGCAATGATTACAAATGGCCCAGAGTTGACACAAGTCATATGCCTATGCTAGAAGAAGAGGACTTGAGTTTTCCATAGGTGATTGGGTATTTTTGAAGGTGTCACCAATGAAAGGGGTAATGCGATTCGGACAGAAAAGAAAGTTGAGTCCACGGTATATAGGCCCATATGAAATTATTAGAAGATTTGGGCAAGTCGCATATGAGTTGTCACTTCCCCAAGAACTCTCCACAGTTCATCCGGTATTTCATGTCTCGATTCTTTGAAAATGCATAGGAGATCCATCTCGTATTGTTCTAAGTGAAGATGTCCAAGTTACGGAGGATCTTACCTATGAGGAGGTACCTATTGCCATTCTGAATAGACAACTGATGCGGCTGAGGAATAAAGATATAGCATCCGTAAAGGTACTTTGGAGAAAATAGTAAATAGAAGAGGTCACATGGGAAGCTGAAGAAATGATGAAATCCAAGTACCCTCATTTGTTCCAAAAGGAAGAATGACAAGTAAGTATTTATAAGCTTTGAGTATATCTCTATATGATGACATTAAGAATGCTCCTAAACTTGTAATTGGTTACTTTGAAATGATAACACTAACATTCAAGGACGAATGTTTCTAAGGGGGGAAGAATGTAATACCCCGTACGTCTCGGAGTCTAGCTGACTATGGTAACATTTATAGAAATATGAAAACATGAGAGATTTGATGAATTATGTATTGAATTATGGGCATTTAAAAGTCTTGCACAATTGGGCCCATAATGAAGCCCAAAATCATAAGGGAAGACATGGCCCAACATGGGATTTTGACCCATTCTTCCAATTTTCTCCATTTGACCAATCAACCCTTGCATTTAATACTAAGAAAGAGATAAGAGAGACTTGAGGGACTATATAAAGAGATAAAAAATCAGATTTTTATTTCATATTGGACTCTCATGTTTTTTCTAGACTTTACCAAATAATTTCCTTTGTCCCTCAAGAACCTAAATCATTCCTTTGTCCAAGATCATCCTTTTACAAGACTTGGTAAGTGTTTATTATGATGGTTTAATATATTTTATGCATGATAGATAGTGTATATTATGTTGGTTATGTTGGTGGAGTATTGAGAAGTGCATAATGTGTGAAATGTTACATGTTTGCTAAATCGGAAGATGGTTTTGTCTTATAAACTTGAATATGTACTTGTGGTCTTGAAGAAAGTGAACTTGGTTGAGTAGATATTGACATGTGAGATGTGATTATAGTATTACTTTGTTTTATTCTTGTGTATAATGTTTGGAATTGCTATTGTGAAATTGGGTATGGATTTGGTGACGTATTGACCAAGAAGTGTTGTTTTGGGTGTTGTTTATGGGTGTGGTGAGACCGTGTGATACACTATCAAGCCCACAACACAAAGTTCCCATGAAATCAGCAACAAGAAGAACAAAATAACACAAAAATCAGCAAGTTGAACAACAAGTGCTAGTGAATCGAAAGAGCCCCACACGGTTTCACTAGACTTCAAGATTACAAATACAACATTAACAAGATCACAAAAAGATAGTAACTTGACATAAGAGATTCAAGAGTCTAAAAACCCTAACAACAAGAGAGGACCCTAAGACTATTGAATATTAACACCAAGTTCTTACTTGGACCAAGAGGAACTCTATGACCTCAAGATCCTTGTTTCTAACCAAGATACAACACAAGTATCACTCTACTTGTGAGATGGAGTAGAGAGAGAGAGATCCCAAATATTGAAAGTGTTATGTTCAAAATCTGATGGGAGGACTACCTAAATAACCCTAATATGTTCTATTTATATTACAAGGAAAAATAACCAGCTTGTCCTTGTCATTGGGGCCGGCCTTGGAGTGTAAGTTTATTATACTTCAAGGTCCCTCTTCACACTTAAAAACATTTAAATCCTTAGGTGGATCAGTCACCAACTCGCACACGGCCATTTGCATGAACAAGGCTTGGAGTTTTTGTAATTCCCGAGCTTGGCTTTGTGTGAAAGATCGTGTACTTGTTGGACAGCTTGTCCCACCCGTATCATCCTCTCCATCTTGAGAGGAATTTGACCTCAAATTCAGCATTTGGTCATCTTCAACTGCATCGACAAGGGAGAGATCACAAACGTTGAAAGTGTTATGTACTTGATATTCCGGTGGAAGGTCAATCTTGTAGGCGTTGTCATTGATTCTCTCAAGTACTTGCAATGGACCATCACCCCTAGGCATCAATTTGGACTTTCTTTGAGATGGAACCCGATCCTTCAGAAGATGCACCCACAACCAATCTCTCGGTTCAAGAATGAATTTCTTTCTCCCCTTGTTGGCCCTCCTTGCCATTTCTTGGTTTTTCTTCTCAAGTTGAAGCCGCACCTTCTCATGTAACTTCTTCATAGAATCTGCCCGCTTGCTTCCATCTAAGATAATCATGAGATCACTTGGCAAAGGCATTAAATCCAAAGGGGTAAGGGGGTTGAGGCCGTATACACACTCAAAGGGAGTCATTCCCGTACTTGAGTGTATGACACAGTTATAGGAAAATTCAATCAATGGTAAGTGCTCTTCCCAAGAAGTCATTTTTCCCTTAACCATGGAACGTAGCATAGTACCCAAAGTCCTATTTACTACTTCCGTTTGGCCATCGGTTTGTGGGTGGCAGGACGTAGAGAAAAAAAACTTGGTACCAAGCCTACCCCACATGGACTTCCAAAAGTGGCTTAGGAACTTAGAGTCCCTATCACTCACAATGGTCCTCGTAACACCATGCAATTTAACAACATTATCAACAAATAAAGAGGCCATGCTAGGTGCGTCATCACATTTAGAGCAAGGAATAAAGTGTGCCATTTTAGAAAACTGGTCGACTACAACAAAAATACTATCCCGGCCTCGTTGAGTTCTTGGCAGCCCCAACATAAAATCCATAGATATATCAAGCCAACGACGTAGAGGAGTGGGCAGTGGGGTGTACAAATGGTGAGGTAGGAGCTGAGATTTGGCTCTCTTGCATCCTACACATTGGCCGCAAATCCTAGTCACATCCTTGCGCATTTTGGGCCAATAGAATTGCTCCTCCAATATTCCGAAGGTCTTTTCGACCCCAAAATGACCCATTAGACCGCCATCATGTGCTTCCCTCACAAAAATTTCTATCCAAGAGCTAGAGGGTACACACAATCGCCTACCTTTAAATAAGTAACCATCAAACTTGGCATAGGGATTTGAACCCCTAGCCGAGTCCCACTTATCCCTACCCAATTCTTCGTATTCCCTAAAGATAGGAGCAAAGTGAGGGTCCTTGGGATACAACTCTCTTAAACTCTCAAAACCCATCAATTTTGATGACAAGGTGGACATAAGGGCATGTTTTCTAGACAAAGCATCGGCTACTACATTGTCCTTACCCTTTTTGTATTGGATAACATAAGGGAAGGTCTCAAGAAACTCAATCCATTTGGCATGCCGTTTGTTAAGCTTGTCTTGGGCTGAAGATGCTTTAAGGATTCATGGTCCATTCGGATCACGAACTCCTTAGGCCATAAGTAGTGTTGCCAAGTGGCCAAGGCTCTAATCAAGGCATACAACTCTAAATCATACGTGGAGTAGTTTAAAGTTGTTCCTTTGAGCTTTTTGCTAAATAAAGCAATAGGTTTTGAATCTTGCATCAAAACAGCCCCTATGCCTACTTTACTCTCATCGTACTCGACTTTTAATGTCGTATCAACGTTGGGCAATTGTAACAAGGGCGCGGAGATGAGCATAGCTTTTAAGGCTTCAAAGGCCTTAGCTTGCTCGTCTCCCTACTTGAAGGGTTTTTCTTTCCGAATGACCTCGATCAAGGGGGCGGCTATGGTGCTAAATCCTTTGACAAACCTTCTATAAAAACTAGACAACCCGTGGAAGCTTCTTACTTCTCCAACGGTTTGTGGGGTTGGACAATTTTTGATAGCATTTATCTTGGATTCATCCACTTCGACCCCTCTTGAACTAACAACAAAACCCAAGAAAACAACTTCATTAACACCAAAGGAACATTTTTCCAGATTTGCATACAATTTTTCCTTTCTAAGGACATCAAGTACACATTGTAAATGCATCACATGCTCTTCTAAAGACTTGCTATACACCAAGACATCATCAAAGTAGACAACAACAAACTTTCCAATAAATGGCCTCATCATATGATTCATTAGCCTCATAAAAGTACTTGGAGTGTTTGTTAGGCCGAAGGGCATAACCATCCATTCATAGAGACCAAACTTGGTCTTGAAGGCGGTTTTCCATTCATCACCGGGTTGCATTCTTATTTGGTGATAGCCACTTCTTAAATCAATCTTGGAAAACAAACATGAGCCATTCAATTCATCTAGCATGTCATCTAACCGAGGGATAGGGTGACGATATTTTACCGTAATCTTGTTGATGGCTCGGCAGTCCACACACAATCGCCTTGTTCCATCCTTTTTGGGCACTAGCAGCACCGAAACCATGCACGGACTCATGCTTTCCTTGATGTACCCTTTGTTGAGGAGTTCCTCAACTTGATGTTGCAATTCTTTGGTGTCTGTAGGGTTGCTCCTATAAGCCGGCTTGTTTGGCAATTGTGATCCCGGCACAAAGTCAATTTGGTGCTCAATTCCCCGAAGTGGGAGCAATCCTTGCGGAAGTTCTTTAGGAAAGACATCTTCATAATACTGCAACACACAAGAAAGCAAAGGAGAAATGGAAGAATTAGTGGGGTTAGTATTGAAACACTGAGCCAAAAGTAACATAGGTGTGTCCTCATCATGATCCACGAAGAGTTCCCTCTTCCTAACCAACATCACCATGTTCTCCGTCCCTTTTGATGTTGAGGCAGCCTCGGATGCCCTTACTGCCCCACCTACAGAATTCCCTCTTTTTTCCCCCTTTTTGGACTCCTTTCCCTTTTCCTTCAATTCTCTCATCCTTTGATGGCACTCATTCACTTAGGAAGGCGAAAGAGTATGAAGTGTAACCTCTCGGCCATCCTTCTCAAGTGTCTATTGATTGGACCTCCCATCGTGTTTGGTAGACCTATCATATTGCCAAGGTCTACCTAGTAGCAAGTGACATGCTTGCATTGGTATCACATTACAAAGCACTTCATCGTGGTAGTTTCCCACCTTAAACCGTATCACACATTGCCTTGTAACCTTTAATTCACCACATTCATTCAACCATTGTAACTTGTAAGGACTAGTGTGCGGAGTAGTTGGTAACTTCAAGAAATTTACCATAGCATTACTAACAACATTTGTACAACTACCACTATCGATCACCAAGGTGAACACACTCCCCTTTACAAGACATTTAGTATGGAATAGATTTTCCCTTTGGCTTGGGTCATCAATTGCCTTACCAATCATGACGCACCTAACTACAAAGTTTGGAACCACACACTCCCCCTCTTGCGGATAAACATCTTCACCACCATCACCATTATCATCATGTGGTCCATTATTGGGTTCCTCTCCATATTGAGGCTCGGCCTCATCCTCTCCCTTTTTAAGGTCCACCTCCTCACCAAGATAATACAATCTCCCTTCCCGTAGGATCATGCTGCATCGGTTTGGACATTCATTGGCCTTATGTCCCCAACCTTGGCACTTGAAATATTGGAATCCCTTTGGGTTACGATACTTGTGAGCTTCCAGTTTTGGAGGAATTTTGTGGAATGTTTTGGGCTCGAGCAGCCTTGTAGTGGCGGGTTGGTCCTTGTTTTTAGACCAGCCTGAGGTGGCTTGTCCCCTTGCCTTGAAAGACGATCTCTCTTTAAGTTCCCTTTCAATCTCAAGAGCCGCTTGGAAAATACCTTCAACGGTATCAAACTTGGGAAGTGTTAAATGAGTGGAGATCTCTTTGTTCAACCCACACCTGAACCGGATGACGTTATGACTGATTTGTTCCCCACGATGATCAAGTTTTAACATGAGTTGTTGAAACTCATCAAAATACGCCATCACACTCTTGTTACCTTGATGCAAGTTGTACAATCTATCAAGCAACTCATGGCGATATCTCTCGAGAAGGTATCGTTGTCTCATCAAGTATCTCAATCAAAACCAAGGTGGTGGCTGCCCATCAACTACTTCATTACCAAACCGCTTGATATACTCCCACCAAGTGTTAGTATAACCCTCAAAATCAGCAATAGCATAAAAACCTTTCTTTTCTTTCGAGATATCATTAACTTGGAATACTTTGTCACAAGCTGATTCCCAAGCTAAGTAGGCCTCCAGGTCACTTTCACCTTTAAAGATGGGTAGGCTCAACTTGATGGTGTTGATGCCTACGTCTCTCTCTTGGTGTCGGTTTCCCCTTTCCCCATACCCTCGATATCTCCTTAGATCTCCAAGACCCCCTCTCATCTCTTCCTCCTTCATGTAAGCATCATCAAAGGCTGCATATCCTTCATATTCCTCTCTATAATACTCTTCAAAGTGGGCTGGACGATTTTTGGCATTTTGAACTTGATTTGGAAGAATTGGATTTTGTGGAGGTGGTGGTCTTTGGTTTAATGGAGCTTGGAATGGATAGTTCGGATTTAGCGGAGGTACTTGACGTCCAAATCCCTCTTGTGGGACTTAAGGAGTTTGGAAATGTATTGGTCTAGTGGGGTCACGGTTTTAAGGGAAAAGAATGGTTTGGCTTGCGGCATTTAGTGGAACTTGGGGTGTATTTAGCATTTGGTGCAATGTTTCGGGAGTGATGGTGGCGGAGGAAGTTCTATCATGCCCATTAGTAGAAACATGTAGAGGAGTAGAAGGCCGAGAGTTCCTTTGACTCTCCACTTGTTCTAATCTCCCACTAATAGTCGACACACCTCCCTTTATCGTTGCCAAATCCCCTCTCACGGCTCCAAATTTCATATTCAACCTATCAAACATTCGGGTAACGGCCTCAAGAGTGGCCCTCATAGAGTAAAGAGCAATATTATCCGCATTGTGGGATGCGGTCCCTTCCATTTCCAAGGTATTACACTCTTTGGATCACCTAACGCTTGAGTTCCACAAGTGTTGTAGATTGGCTAGTAACCGTGAATCCTTTAAGGTATGAGTAAGCTCTTATCCGGAAAGGAATTTTGTTTGAAGACTCAAATAATTCTCGTCGGACTAGAACCAAGAAGTAACAACGTATTCAAAAGATAAAAAGCACCCAAGTAATCGTTGACACGAACAACGGATTCAAAGGACTAATTGACAACCTAGTAGGAATGTACTAGTTTGTTAATTAGTTCAAGAACCAAGTAAGGAAACCAAGAATCAACTATTAAAAACTAGGAAAAGAGTATCCAAATTTGAGCTTATTAGTGACGTGGCAGCATGTAATTGGTCTTGGGCCCACACGATTTATTTTTTTTTTGTCAAAAATCTGAAATTTCAAGATTCACACAACTTGTAATGGATGACAATGGTTTTGGAGGGAAGGTAAAGTCTTGTACTCTTTTTCAAATTTTCAAACTCAAAAGGTAAGATTTGACTATACTAATCCCACAAAACAAGGTTCCGTGATTTAAAGAAAAGTGGTTGTCAAGTCTAGGAAGTGATGTGTGCAAGTCTTCTCACCAACAACTTTATAACTTTTGTCCTACAACCCTTTGGATCTATTTTATACTTTTGTTGTCTTAAGTTGTAAGAATAGATGAAGAACAATATGAACACCACAACAACATTCAAGAGAACAACATCAACTTCTTCAAGAACATAACACAAAAGCCACCAATGGTCATTAACAAGGTACAACCTACGGCCCACTTCAAGTCACCATAACAATGGTCAATATTATAAGCTCAACTTTAGATCTAGACACTTTAGTGTTGGTGAGAAAGAAGCCAACACTAGAAACACACTAAACAAGCAAAATAACACCTAGATCTAAACACACAAACACCAATCTCGATTGAGGCAACAAGACGGACAGATTTCTCTTCTCTTTTTTTTTTTTTTAAAACCGAGATAGCCCAAGATTGGTAGTGTAGGAACACAACCAGCCTTGATATTGATACCAAATGATACACTATCAAGCCCACAACACAAAGTTCCCACGAAATCAGCAACAAGAAGAACAAAATAACACAAAAATCAGCAAGTTGAACAACAAGTGCTAGTGAATCGAAAAAGCCCCACACGGCTTCACTAGACTTCAAGATTACAAATACAACATTAACAAGATCACAAAAATATTGTAAATTGACATAAGAGATTCAAGATTCTAATAACTCTAACAACAAGAGAGGACCCTAAGACTATTGAATATTAACACCAAGTTCTTACTTGGACTAAGAGGAACTCTATGACCTCAAGATCCTTGTTTCTAGCCAAGATACAGCACAAATATCTCTCTATTTGTGAGATGGAGTAGAGAGAGAGAGATCCAAAATATTACAAGTGTTATGTTCAAAATCTGATGGGAGGACTACCCAAATAACCCTAATATGTTCTATTTATATTACAAGGCAAAATGACCAGCTTGTCGTTGTCATGGGGGCCGGCCTTGGAGTGTAAGTTTATTACACTTCAAGGTCCCTATTCGAACTTAAAAACATTTAAATCCTTAGGTGGATCAGTCACCAACTCACACACGGCCATTTGCATGAACAAGGCTTGGAGTTTTTGTAATTCCCGAGCTTGGCTTCATGTGAAAGGTCGTGTACTTGTTGGACAGCTTGTCCCACCCGTATCACCGTGGATGATTTTTGGCATTCAAATGATCAAAAATATGTCAAAATAAGTTTGGTTATGATCATGGACCATTCATTGCATTACAAGACCCAAAAGAGACCATTTCGGATCAAAACGGGCATCCGCCCAGCAGATGAGGGCATCTGCGGGCGCAGATACCAATGCAGATACCCCTGGAATTTTATAAAGGCTATCAGCGTGCACACCTCAGCCACCTATAGGTGTAGGTGGAAGTGCAGGTCATCCCAGTTTTTCGTTTTGTATGTTTTCGCATCTAGTCGACCCCCGAAGGCCCTTATTCCCTTTTTAGATGTAATTATTGACTTGTGATGTCGTTTTAATGACTTTAAAGTATAGTATGGAGTTGTGTTGGACTATATTATGTATTTATGGTTGTTCATATGTTTTTATGAAGGATTAATTGTGACAGAATGAAAAAGAGAAAAGCGTAAAGGGTAAGTGTGGTGTGTATTTGTATCGATGTATGATCTCTTGGTCAATGTGCGTAATGTTGTGGTGTTGTTGATATTATAAGGACTTGGATTGTATTGTAAGGGGTGAAATGACATTATACGGCAGTCATATAGTTCATTGTCTCCTTGTATGCCTCCTGTATAGTGACTAGTTGTTAATGTAAGTTCCGGTATGAACTTGTATTATAGAGTAAGACGTAAAGAAGAACCTGGACTATTGTGTTCATACATAGGCTCGTGTGTTCATACTTGGAAGTGAAGGTATGTAAGGTTACTTTGTCCGTATCTTTCTTCAGCATATAGTACTCACATTGACGATACGCTTGTCCTATTCCGAAATGTGTTAAGGTATACTATTCCCGGTTACCAATGGTTATTATCACAAGTTTCCTAGTCATTGATAAATTATGAATAACATGTCTCCTATTCATTGATAATGTTCCAAAATCCCAATAAAGTTGTGTTCCAAAGTTCCAATATTGTTTATGCTCATGTATCTTGTTCATTGATTATTGTCCAATGGTTACAATAGTGTTATGTTTCCAATAAGGTGATGTTTCCAAAAATGTTTACATGTTTCTCACTCATTGGTTAATGATCCAAAGCTTCAAAGTAAAGTATGACTATCACTGTAGCAATCTCAAAGTAATGAATAAAGTAATACATATGTGGTTAATGATCAAGTATGGGTGGCAGCTTTGGGGGCGAAATGCCTATCAGGGGGCAGTCCTAGAGGCATAAGCCTAGCTTGGACCAAACCTGACAGGGGGACGCTCTAGAGGTATAAACCTATCTCGAGCCGAACCTAATATGTTGGTTTATGGGTGACAGCTCTAGAGATAATAACCTAGCTCAAGTCGAACCCAATGCTTTGAATCTTAGGGTGGCAGCTCTAGAGGCATAAGCCTAGCTCGAGCCGATCCCAACATAACGTTATGTTATGCTAAACCCACTGTTCAGTCGGGGCCCGGGTATCACAGTTTACAGGCAAATATGAATAATCATAGAATCAAAGGAACAAATAAAGGAAAGAAAGCAATATACATGGTTTCCAAAGTTCAGTATAGTGACTTATCCATATTGGTTATGCATTTGAATTTGATTTCATTGGCATATTCACATATCATACAGTTTCATTTGAGCCTTACATACTCAGTACATTCTTCGTGCTGACCCCTCTTGGGGGATTTACCTTACTTGCTGCAGGCGCAGGTACTAGTAGACCTCCACAGTAGGTTGCTAATCGTTGCATATCATTGGTGAGCTCTAGTTAGTTCGGGGCCTCTTCGAGTCACAGTTGTTCATATATTTTGGTTTTGTATATGTTGTATAAAGCGGGGACTTGTCCCGACATTTAGTTCATGTTGGTCAATACACGTGTTAGAGGCTTTTGTAGACGGATGTGGGTGTATAAATGTAAATGGTACATGTCATTTTTGACTTGATGGCCTCAACGGCCAAGTTTTATATATGTATATATGTCGCATATTCCATGAATTTTTGTTGTTAGCATTATAAGTTCCTACTCGACAAGGGTGTTTCTGATGGCATGCATATGAATGAACATAAGTACAGTTTGGTTCTCTTGGGCCTTATCAGCTACGAGTGCCAATCACGCCCCGTTGGAATTCGGGGCATGACAACAGCCTTGCATAATCTTCAGTTGTATAGGTGGTCCTGACTGGTAGAAAATGCGCTGACTTGGTAAGCCTATTAACTCTCACTCATATCGAATCAAATTTCCACATTGTACTAGACAAACCTGTGATAAAATCCATATTAATCATATTCCACTTCCAAACTGGAAGATTAAGACACTTCATATAACCTCTAGGTTTCTGATGCTCTACTTTGACTTGCTAACAATTTGGACATTAAGCTACAAATTTCGCAATGTTCTTATTCATATTCCCCCGCCAATACATGTCTTTCAAATCATAATACCTTTTGGTAACTTCCGGATAAATATTTAGCTCATCTATATCCAATACACACGATCTACCTTGACATTGAAGTACTCCTTCTTGCGTAAACTCAAATTCCTTCGTCGAACCTTGTGGTAACGTTGCTTTTCCTTCACCTCTACGAATGAATACTTTACCGCATTTTGTGTTATAACTCTTTGATCTGGAGTTTTAAGTAAATGCACTACCAAACTATTTAATTAAGGTAGACTATACCTTGCTTTCCCACGACCCAACCATCAGTACTTTCTAGTGCTTTGTGGCTTAACGAATCGGCCATCACATTTTCTTTTCCTAGCTATGATCTCAATATCATATCAATGAAAATTTTGCCACATTTGACACTATAATTCTTTCACCTGAAATTTTATACAAGTAGTGGTGCCATCTGTTACAAGCAATTGTCACAACTGTTAACTTAATATCATATGTGGGATAATTTCTCTTATGTGAACGCAATTGTCTCAAGGCATACACTATTATCTTACCATGCTGTATTAACACATATTCAAGGTCAACCCCGGAAGCATCACAATACATTGCATAACCTTTTGTGCCTTCGAGGAATACTAAAACTGGTGTAAAAGTTAATTTATCTTTCATCCCTTGGAAACTTTTCTCACATGAATCGTTCCATTGAAACTTAATTGTTTTGTATGTTAGTTTAGTTAAAGGTGTGGGAATAAAAGAAACCCTTTCACAAATCTTCTGTAATAACCTGCCAATCCAAGAAACAACGAATCTCTGTGGGCGTCGTAGGGATTGGTCAAATTTTTTTTTTTTCACTTCTTCATTTTTTATTTTTTTTTATTTTTTTGCGTCTCAATCCTTATTCCTTCATCCGACACAATGTGACCCAAGAATGCTACGGATTTTAACCAAACTTCATACTTAGAGAACTTTGCATACAACTTACGACCCCGGAGAATCTGTAACACCTGCCGTAAGTGATTGGCATGGTCCTCTTGTGATCTCGAATAAACCAGAATATTATCTATTCAAATCCATAAAAGAAACTGGTGCATTTGTTAGTTCAAATGACATAACTAAGAATTCCTGGTGACCATACCGTGTTCAAAAAGCTGTCTTGGGTACATCTTTTTCCCTAGCTCTGACTTGATGATAACCCAATCTCAAGTTAATTTTTGTCAATATATGGCACCCTGAGATCGTCAATTCTAGGGAAGGAATATTTGGTCTTGGTTGTTACCTTATACAATTGCCAATAATCAATGCACATTCTCACCGTACCATCTTTCTTCCGTACAATAATACCGGTGCACTCCACGGGGACATACTAGGCTTGATGAAGCCCTTGTCCAGCAAATCTTTTAATTGTTCATTTTAATTCCCGTAGCTCTGCTGGAGTCATTATATACGGAGGAATAGAGATAGGTGGAATTCTTGTAATCACATCAATACTAATCTCTACCTCCCGTTCTGGGGTTAAGTCTGGAAGATCGTTAGGAAATACATCAAGAAATTCATTGGCCACAGGAACCGATTGAGGACTTGGTGCTTTCACATCAGTATCTTTCTCTCGGACTAAATGACACATATGCCCCTTGGCTATCAATTTCGTTGCTTTCAAATAGGAAATAAATTTTCCTCTTGGTGCCCCCACATTACCCTGCCATTCAAGAACATTTTCCTGTGGAAAACAAAAATGCACCTTCTTGGCCCGACAATCTACCGTGGCATAACAAGAAGCCAACCAATCCATCCCCATTAACATATTAAAATCCACTATGTCTAGTTCAATAAGGTCAGCCAGTGTATCATGACCACACACAGTTACTACACAATTACGATATACTCTCTTTGCTATAATATATTCACCCACCGGTGTAGATACTTCAAATGGATTAACTAAAACTTTTAATGTCCTTTCACAATTTTTTTTTTCAACAATCAATAAAGTAACATATGATAGGGTAAAACTCGAATCAATCAATGTAAATACGTTACGTGGAAAGACAGATAATATACCTGTCACGTCATCAAGCGAAGCCTCAAATTTCTGCCAATCCGCCACGGCATAGGTACTGCTCGGAATGCCACTAGAACTAACTACTCCTCTAGCACCTTTACCATGACCATCAGGTTGTACATCTAACGATGATAACGCAACGGTGGCTCCCGTAGGTCGTTTCATACCACCCACTACTCTTTGTGGTAACTCTCTCACCATGTGCCCTGGCACACCACACCAAAAGCAAACATTTGTTCCCAATCGGCATTTACCTAAATGATACTTCCTGCAGCGCTGACACTGCTGAAACCAGCATTCACCTAAATGATACTTCCTGTAACGCTGAAACTGCTGACGAAGAGGCCTCTATTGACTCATACCTCCTCGTGCTCGATATCCCACTAGCCGTAAATCTTGAATCTCACTTCCTTGCCCAAACTGGTTGCTTCTAAACCCTTGGAATAGAGGGGGAGTATTTGTTGTGGAATGGGGAAATGATGTCTTAGGCGATCTGGGAAAACTCTGAGGCCCAAATCCTCCTTGGGACGCCATGAACTGTCCCATGGGTTTTGCCCTCTTTAACGATCCTACTTCCAATTCCTGCATCTTTCTCCTTTGCCCCTGTCCCTCCTTCTGCTGCACAAGAGCTTGTCTTCGAGCTTGTGCAGCAATTACACGGGTCAATATTTGCACTGCACTCATTAAATCCTGCTTAATAGTATTATCGGGCAGTTTTGAAGATACTTCTCTCTTTCTCGGCTCTTCTGGAGCTGGAAAAGTAGAAGAAGACCGCGATGCAAATTCAGGGTCAGCACCACCTTGACTAGCTAGGTCAGGTGGTGATCTACTCGATCCTTCTCCGGTAACTATAACAATTTGCTTACCCTTGCCTTTATCTCTTCTTGTCATCAGCAGTTTACTATATCAAAGAAAATCAATCACCAATGGTTAGATATGATTCCACTACAATATTGTCTCTAATGCACGATCTAAGAATTGACGAACAGAAACAACTCCTAAATGTCCAGTAGCCTCCTACTTATAAATGTGGTGCACAACACATCGATAAGTAAGACTCCACTCAAACACAACTTTGTAGACACTCATAGAACGACCTGCTCTGATACCACTGTTGTCACGCCCCAAAGCTCATTGAGGCGGACTGGCACCCGGAGCCGATGAGGCTCGAGAGAACCAATCTTTATTCTCATACAATCATGCGCATGATACTCAAGAAACATCACCACCATAAATAGATATAAGATTCCAATAACGGAAACCATGAAAAATATATGGTAACTATGAAACTTGGCCGTTGGGGCCATCAAGACAAAACATACGTTTCTTACATCTTATAAATCTATCCCACAATATCTAAAAAGCATCTGCAGATGCATAACCATAACCAACCTAGAGTTGGGACAAGACCCCGCTCTATACACATATACAATACCAAAATAAATGTACATAGCAACTCAGAAAGCCCCGAACCAACTGGAGCTCACCAAAAGCCCGCAAAAGATCCGCAACCTACTATGGAGGTCTACTAGTACCTGCGCCTGCAGCAAGTAAGGTAAACCCCCCCAAGGGAGGTCTGTACGAAGAATATACTTAGTATGTAAGGCCATATGAAACTGTCATAAACACGTCAATAGAATCAAAATGTAAAGGAATAGTTAATATGAATAACCTATCGATCTGCATATGTGGAACCATGTAACTTACATAAATTATTTTCTTCGCTTTATTGTTTATTTCTTATCGGTTATATCATATTATACCCGGGCCCCAACTGATCAGTGGGTCTTAACATAACATAACGTTATGTTGGAATCGGCTCGAGCTAGGCTTATGCCTCTAGAGCTACCACCCATAAGTCAAGATATCGGGCTCGGCTCAAGCTAGGTTATTCCCTCTATAGATGCCACCCATAAACCAACATATCAGGTTCGGCTTGGGCTAGGTTATTACCTCTAGAGCTACCACCTGTCAGGATTAGTCTGAGCTAGGCTTATACTTCTAGGACTGCCCCCTGATCCAATAATTTTAGGATCGGCTCGAGCTAGGCTTATGCCTCTTGAGATACCACATGTACCCTTACCACCACCAAATATGGATTACTTATTCTTTATCTTTGAGATTGATGCAATGATAGTCATAATATTATTGGAAACATAACATTGTTGGAACCATTGGAACAATAATCAATGAATAAGAGACATGTGTAAGACCACTATTGGAACTTTGGAATACAACTTTATTGAGCTTTTGGAACATTAGTCAATGAATATGAGACATGTGAATCACAAGTGACCAATGAGTAGGAAACATGTGATAATGACAATTGATATCGGATATAGGATACCTTAGCACATTTCAGGATAGGACAAGTGTACTGTCAAAGTGAATACTATGTGCTGCAGAAGGATACGGACAGAATAACCTTACATACCTTGTATTCTCAATACGAATATACAATCTTAGATGTGCATACAATAGTCCCGCTCCTTCCTTATGTTTCACTCTACAACACAAATACATAACGGAGTTTACGTTAACCACCAACTACCTTATAAATGCATATGACGACAATGAGTTACATGTTTGTCTTTAAAAATGTCATTTCCTTCTCTACAATACCATTTACGGCATTTTCATACCAAAAATACCCCAATCATGCCATACCTTGACCACAACATCATATACCATAACGCCCTCTGGCGCGCCTGGCCCTTAATTTTTTTAAAAATTTTGTTCTTTGACTTTTCTTTGCGTATTTGGTTAGATACTTCAAGTTCTATTCTTTAACTTACTTCTTACCTTTAATATCTTTTGTTGGGAGTCCTCCAAGCCTCATTTTTAACCCCACAAATGTTCCACGAAGTCACAAAACACCTCCTACGAAGATCTAATCTCATATACGAGGCCCAATATTAATTATCTCATCAAAAACATTACAAAAATACATACTTGTGGCTTTTGACACCTAAGTAAACATTGTTCAACGTCATCAAGTAGGGTCGGTAAGGTACGGTCAGCTAGAAATATGAATTTGTCAAACCAAGCTAGAATATCATATAGAATTCCCACTGGCCTTTTAATATATTGATTTGTCACTAATAATCTTATGTTTGTGGACTTTGGAGCTCGTAATACCAACTTATTGAATATAGCTAGAGGCAACAAGCTTTACTTGCCCATACATCATATAAAGCATAACCAAATTGATACACTTCAATGGTGCACTAGATAGTAAATGTACCGGGGTCTTCTTTCTTGACCACCATATTACATGACATGATAGTGTTACAACTATGTGAGATATCCACCAATTCGAAGACCATGGTTCTCTTCTTCATCACCAAGTCTTTCATGAACTTGGCATAACTGGGTATTTTAAGTAAAGTTTCAACAAAATGAATGTTCACAGACAAGTTGCAAAATTTGGAGAGAAATTTTTTCAACTTGGTATCATCCTACTTTTTCTTGAACCTTTGTGGGAATGGGGGAGGTCTTTTGATTGATGGATTTGGCGCAACCGAACTTTCCTCCAGTTTTGGAGCATTTTCATAAACCATTTGTTGCCTTTCGTCACTCTCAACCTTCTCTTCAACCTCTTCCAGTTTTTTTAACATTCGACTTATTGGGAATAGGGTCTTCATCATTCGACTTTTTTAGCCTTTTTCTCTTTTCACTTACTTTCTCTTCAAGTCCCCTCTTATTGGGGTTTTCCTCAAGATCTAAAACTTTATTACCGAGTGTCCTTCCACTCCTAGTGACAATAGCCATGCAATGAGACTCATTTTTAGGATTCACCACGGTGTCACTAGAAAGACCACTCTTTTTTCTAGTGTTAAGGTGAGCCAAGATTTGGATCAATAGAGTTTAAAGTTGCTTAATCAAGGTCGAATGGGAAGTGACCATTTGATTGAGTTGTGAAAAGTCGCTCTTCATTTCCTTTATCATCTTGTCACTCCCTTCAACCCCCATAAGAATTCTAGCAATTGCATATTCATTCTTGTAATAATTCAGATTAATAGAGGTTTTCTCCAATCACGAGCTCTATCTCGCTCCATATCCTTCCAATAGGGATTACGGTCACGGTCCCTCCAATCTCGATCCTTCCAATCTATATTATTTCAATCTCTATCCCTATCCTTCCAACCATGATTCTCGCCAGACCTTTGGTAGGTTGGTCGGGAACCCCCAATTTCTTTCGATAAGACACGAATTGTTTCATGAAGTGACTCGGCATCGTCATCCTTATATGCTCTATTTCCCTTTGAAACTATGACATTAACCACCTTCAGGGTTGAACCCATGACATGCTTGATTAGGAGGTCCATTTACGTCATTATTTTTGCTATCTTTTCATCTCTCTCCTCATTCTTTTTTCTTTATTCTTGGCACAGAAAAGTAACGAAGAGAGCCCCCACGGTCACCTCGATATCTCGTGTGTGCCATGCTCTACTTTGCTTCATCATTTGATCTAACAATCCTGTAGCAACCCCAAAGATTTGATTTATCAATGACACACCAGCCAAGTTATCCACCACGGCCTTATTCAATTTGTCCAATGATCTATAGAATATTTGAAGTAACATTTTATTGGACAACTCATGGTTTGGGCAATATAGCAATTTTTTTTAAACCTCAACCATGGTTAATGCAATAATTCACTGCTTACATGCCAGAAGTTTGTGATCTCATCTCTCAATTGTAGCATGTAGGATAGAGAGAAAAAATGATCAAGAAAGGCCTCCATCAATTCAACCCAAGATGTAATAGAGCCTTCGGGAAATTCCCGTAACCAGAAAACTGCTTAACCCATCAACGAAAATGGGAACCACCTTAGCCGGATGGACGCTTGTGAGACATTAGAGATTTCAAACAGATTGTAAACATCTATAAAATTCTTCAAGTGAGTGTTTGCATTCTCATGAGCTTGTCCTATGAATAGTCCCTTCATTTTGAGTAGGTGAAACATAAAACTTGTGACGTGGAAGGCCGTGTTTCTCACCATAGGTGGTAGACAAATTGCACTCACCCTTCCAACATCCTCCAAGTGATCTTCATCTTCAAGCTGCCCATCAAAGGTCGCGGTTTCGCTACCATGTTAACTCATCATGCCGTGTTGCCTTATATTATAACCTAAGCAAGACAAAAGAAACAAATAAAGTAATTTCAAATCACGGGTAACAAAAGTGAATCAAAATACTACAAATGAATTCTAAATTTCATTCCTTGGCAACACCACCATTTTTGCATAACGCTCAAATACAATCTATTACGTATGTAGACGGTCGTTATACAATATAAAATCCAACTCGTGAGTTGGGTTCGATCCCACAAGGAAAGAAAATAATAGGTTCACTTTTAAGTGCAATAAATGACTATGTGCTTGTGCACAATGAGTAAAATGCAAGGAAAGTAAAATGTGTGTGTGTGTGTGTGATTATTTTTGAACATTTTTTAATTAATTAAACTATCGTAAGCTTGGTATGCAATAGTGAGTACTAGAAGTTTGTAATCAAGGATTAAAGTTGGGGTTAAGCTTTTGTGAGTGTGTTTACATGTATGGGTAATTAGATATTTGCCTAATTTCAATAAAAAGCTATGGGTAGGCTAGGTCTTATATTTTAATGTAAATCTTTCAATAAAACATCAAACATCACAAGTGGGTTCTTTCGAACACCTCACAAGTGTACTTTATAACTAGCCTAAAACCTCAATCTAGTAGCCTTATGTCTAAGAGCTACCATTAAATGATAAACATCAAGCTAGAGTTGACCACTACTCCCCATCCTTATCACTTTTGTCAAGGATGATAAAAGATCTAGAGTTAACTAGAGTTTGCAACCTCAAATTATAGGTTAATACATGGTGTAGAGGTCAAACCCATAATAATTAATCAATTAATAAGTCAAATAAACAACATCCATACAATTATCACTACTCCTTCATACATAACCCCAAGTTGTGAAATTTAGCTTCACATAGAGAGAGAGAAAAAAGAATTATACCCAAATTCTCATTGAAGTCTTCCATTGAATACAAATATTCACAAATGAAATCCAAATTAAATGTAAAAGAAAAAGAAATCAACCAAATTCCCACTTAGGGTTTCAACTACAAAATTCTAGATCTAAAAATTGACAAAAAAATTAGGTTCTAAGTTTCCAAAAGGCTTTTAATAGTTGAAGCAGAAATGGGCCTAGAAATAATAGAAATCCCATTGCGTCCCCTTTGGAGATGGGACCTCGGTATCATTAAAGTCCACAGCGATATACCGAAGGGACTCTTCATTGCTAAACTGATGTCAACTTCAGGCTTCTGCGATTTTATATCTGGTAAGATCAGCAATGCATTCATGCTTCACTGAATTGATCGGTGATCCACCAAACTCCTTTGCTTTATCGCCAATCTTTTCATCCGAGACTTGGTGGATCTGTTGAGCTAGATGACAAATTCTCCTATTTTTTCATATACCGGCAACATTGGCGATCCATCAAACACCATCAAACTCCATGGTGATGCATTCTTGCACTTTTAGCTCCAATTCGACACCTTTTTGCTTTTTTACGTTCTTTCAACTTCTTTTTGACCTCAACTCTAAAAAAACCAAATTAACGTTAATACTAACTAAAAATGGCACTGAGGACTTGATTTCTTAGCATTTTTAGGCCAAATGAGTTGCAATTTGCCAACTCATCAATGGCATGCTGCACAATTTAAGGTTGGAAGGACGAAACTATTTGAGTAGAACCAGTGCCAGCTAAACTGCTCAAAAATCAAAAAACCTACTGATCAACTCTGCGGGCAAGGGCACCTGAGATGCACCAACTTGTACAGGCACAACATGTTCTGGAACTGGGACCTCCCCGTCCTCAATTATTATCTTCTCAACCTAAACTAAGTCTGGAGCAGCCTCATGTGGGGGAGGACATTGTGATCTCTGCTTAGCCGGTCCTCTTGCTACCTCGGCTCAATCCCTGATCGGTGCTTCCCCTCACACTCTTTTTCTGCCCTTTCCTTTTACCCAAACTCTTTCCCGAGTCATAGCCCCCAACTATCTCACGCGCATTTGTTATTGCTGCTCTAAGTGAGTGAATATTCACAATCTGCAAAATATGAATAAAGAAAATCAGATACAAATTTGGATCACCAGATACCAATTGGAATCAAGTACTAGCACAAATGAAAGAAAGAATTAAGAGTTTTTCCTAAAGTCATGTAGTCTCTTGAAGAAAAGTACAAACGTCTCTGTATCATTCTGCAAGACTCTACCAGACCTATTATTATACGATGAGATCAATGAACTCAGGGCTCTAAAAACATCTTTGTCATGACCCAATTTATCATGAGTCTAACCCACCCTAACTCTACTGTGGGAGAACCAATTGACCCTACCCTTAGCCCAAATACTCAACAATTTAGCTCAACATTTACTAAGTCCTTTCCAAAACCATTATTTATTCACTTTAAAAATTCAAATCAATAACATAAGTCAACATTTCTAATAACCCAATAAAATAACAATCGTGTGGAATTATCTATAATTATTATATCTCCCCAGGACCCAAAAGTCACTATACAGGACCTACTATTCAGAAATAAAGTCTAGATTCATACCCAAAAGCCAATATAAAATGAGAAGTGTCATAGTGTTGAATAGAGGGCATGAACATAATGAAGATCCAATGAATGCTTGGACATGGTTCTCACCCATGAATTGAAGCTGCTGATTACAAGTAAAAGATGAGGTGTAGTCTCAAACACTAGAACACCGTCTGTGCTCAACAAAAAGAAGAGCACAGTTAATATTAGTACAAAGCACTATGCAATAGTAGGCATTGTTAAACTACTTAACTTAGCACCATACAAATAAATAATTCAAACAAAAGCAAGAAGTTATTAAGACATAACTCATAATCAACCAACATTTCAGTACATATTCATAATTACCTCAACTAAACAATCCAGTCAACAATAATCAAGTAGCTAACATATGAAATAAAATCAATCAATACATGCCTAATGATAGTGTACACACATACATGGGACATTAGGAACCCTTAGTCGAGCTCGGTCCATGTACTATACTAGTGTGGTACCTATTCCCAATAGCAAGGCTGTCAATACTTGTACCAGCTTGGCACCTGATCCCAATATCATCAAAAATGGGTAAAAACCTCAACAATAATGCTCAAAGCATGATAATATAAACAATCAAGTTCATATTCCATTTATCAACACAAATAACCTTCAAGTTTATCATTTAAACTTAACCCTAACATCAACTCAACTAACAATCACAAGCAGCATGCCTAAGTGCTAATCACAATTATCTAACTCAAATATAAGCATAGAGTTAAGACAAGTCTATAAATATTTTCAAATAATAACCTACCTCGTATTCTCATTCAAACGCACTATTAAGTAAAAGCATTGCCCATTCTCATTGGTTTTTCTCATTCTTGGCCTATAAACAACAAAAAAGGATGATTCAATACTTCATTCCCCATTTCTAAGTATTAAAAACCCAAACCTACAGATTTTAGCACAAGAAATTAGCCTCATTCATTATTTTTTGGTTTTTTTACCTTTAATCTCTATGAATTGCCAGAAGAATTGTACACTAGGAACTGATTTCTAACAACCTAGAGTTGTACACTAGAAAGTGAAAACAAACCAATCCCCTCTAACCTCCACCAATGCATCAAACCTTGGGCTAAACCTTAATTTTCAGCCATCATGATGATCTTTACAATCCTAAGGATTAAGTGAAGTAACCATAATTGAAAATGATAGAAAATCCTTACCTCTACAATGGAAAACCCCTAACAATGGAAAGAATTGCCTCTTTTTGCCATAGGTCAAAAACTAAAATTTTTAGAATGAAAAATGATAATTCTAAGAGTTACTAGTATAAACTGCTTAATCATTACTATAGTGATAGCTTTGTCGCTCTAGCGACATCGCTGTAGTGGAAGGATTTCCGCTGTAATGAGGCTTAAGCTAAATGGACCTCTACCATAACAGTCCCTTTGCTCGATGGGACTACTCCGCTACAGTAAAAATCCCACTACCAAAGTGGTACTTAAATAGTAACCCATGATTAATTCCCAGCTTGCACATTTTACAACATACTTTTTCAATTTTGACATCACGTACTAACTCTCTCACAAAAATTGCTATAACTGGAGTTCTACTAAACCATCTTACGCATCAGAAGTATCTATGACTTTATAAAATTGATATATAACATAAAATAAATTCAAAACCTATAGCTAACCCTCCAAGAATCACCACATTTCAGAAGTATCTATGACTTTATAAAATTGATATATAACATAAAATAAATTCAAAACCTATAGCTAACCCTCCAAGAATCACCACATTTCCATAGACAACACAACATCAAAAATCCATCCAAAACTAGTCTAGCCTAAAGTTTACAATTTTAGTCTAAGGAAAGGCTAAGTCTAAAAGTTTACCCACCAAATCACCGTAATAATGTTTTGGGTTGTTACATACCAGTATGTAAGATATTATTAAATAATATAGTTTGAACAAGCAGGACATAAATAGTTTATTGGATCACAAGCATAATATACCCAAAAGATTAATTGAAGAAAAATATAAGTCAATAAAGCGACTGTACTAGAACTACGGGACTTAAGGGGTACCTGACATATTCTCGTTCGTCAACAATATTCTTTATCTAGATTACTAGCTCGCAGATTAATATAACAAAGAGGCAAATTTTCTTTTGATGAGGAATCCAAATATAACACCTCGTACATTTTTGACCCTACTTGATTGGTGATATAGGGCATATTTATATGCCTTATTTCCAACTTTGAACCATGTTTACCTTAGTTTTGAGAGCAATAAGTACGTATTTTGTATTGTTTTTGATGGAATATTTGATAGTGTGCAAATAAATGTGATTAGACCCTTGTAGAAGGAGTTTAAGACTTTTTGGAGCATTTTTGGAGTGAAAAGTATGGCTTGAAGGACTTCCAAGCAAGGATATTAAATATAAGAGGCAAGCTAAAGATTTGAACTTGAAGAATCCAACAAAATCCGCAAAGAAAAGTCGAAGAAAGGAAAAAAAATTGGAGTTTAAGTGTCAGGCGCGCCAGGCAGCGTACCGGGCCGCTTTTGACAGAAATTTTGATGGCATGGATAGCAGAGGGGCGCGCCAGGTAGCGTGCCAGACCGATTTTTGCCAAATTTCTTCTCTGACCACCAGTCTATAAATAGGGCTCTTGAGTTATTATATCATTATTCCATCTTGGTAGAACTACTCTTGGGCGATTTCGGCATCCAAATTAGGGTTAATTCTTCTTACTTTTTATTTTTATTTATTTATTTATAATTTTTATCAATTTATGTTAAATTAAGCCATGAGTGGCTAAAATTGCTTATTCTTGGGGTTGATGCTACAAACATGAATCTCGTGAGTTGAATATTCTCTTAACATTTATGGAATTCTTTAAACATGATATAGTTGGTGGATCATGCATTAAATTTTTTGGGCTGAATTACCATGTGTTAATGGGCTCAATTTAAGGCCCAAAATTAAGTCATAAGACATGGCCCAAATGGGAAAAAATGACCCATTCTTGTGTTGACCAAGTAAACATAACATTTATGACTAAGTATGTGGCTAAGGATGATCATGAGGGCCTATATAAAGGCAAAAAAAATCAGATATTTAGTCCACAAAACACACATGCCATTTCTAGACATTTCCAAGATATTTCTTTTATCTCTCAAACACTAAGCCATCACTCCCTTGGACAAGATCAGCCTCTTATAAGCTTCTGTAAGTGTTTACTCTCATGGTTTCATATATTATATGCTTAAGATGGTGTATAAATCATGTTGTTATGTTGACAAAGTGTTGGACAGTTCACTATGTGTAAAACTGTCTACTTTTGCTCAATCGGTAAAGGGCATTGCCTTATAAACGTGAAACAAGACTTGTGGTATTGAAGGAAGTGAATTTGATGGATTAAATATCAACGTAAGATGTGGTTATGTCCTTACCTTTATTTTTATATGTGTATAAATTGTGGGATTGTTGTGATGCAACGTATAGAGGTGACTTGATGGAGTAATTGTGACGTAGTGTTAATGAGGAAGCATAAAGGATAAACTTGGTGTGAAATGCTATTGTTTTATGAATTCTTGGTCAATGTGTGGAATATTGTGGTATTGTTTGCATGACAATGCCGTGAATTATATTGTAAAGGGTGAAATGACATTATAGGGCAATCATGTAACTCATTGTCGTCTTATGCACTTGAAAGGTAGTTAGTTGTTAACGTGAGCCCCGTTATGTACTTATGTTGTAGAGTAAAACGTAAGGAAGGAGTTGGATTATTGTATTCACATATAGGACTGTATATTCATATTGGGAAGATAAGGTATGTAAGGTTACTCTTTTCGTATACTTCTACAACACATATTTTTTGCATTGACATTGTACTTTTACCATTCCAAAATGTCCAATTTTATCTCATTTCAGGTTGTCCTATAGTATTACCCACAGGACCAATTATGATTCACATTTCTCATGTTCATTGAATAATGTTTCAAAGTTCTAATAATGTACAATCACCAATGTATCACTCTTATAATGAAAGAAAGAAGTAATGTATAATTGTTTGTATATTCTTGAGTAACATCCCAGGGGTGACAGAAAAGCCTAGCATGGGTTATCATAGTAACATCCCAGGGGTGATAGAAAAGCCTAGAATGGGTTATCACAGTAACACCCCATGGGCGATATAAAAGCCTAGCATGGGCTATCACAGTAACACCCCAGGGGCGACAAAAAAGCCTAGCATGGGTTAATCTCATCCCAGGGGTTAAAATACCTAGCATGGGTAATCCTCTTTTACCACTGATCAGTTGGTCAATACAATTTCTTAATGCAAAGAAGGATAAAGTTAAGTAATGAAAAAGAATGATGAATAAACGTAAAGGCAAAGAAAGTAATGAATATAACTTACATGGTTCCTCACATACAGAACGATGGTTTACCCATATTGACTATTCTCTTATATTTGATTCCATTGATGTTCTTATGTATGATGTTGTTTTTTATAGCCTTACAGTTTCTTATAGACTTACATACTAAGTACATTTTTTGTACTGACGTCCCTTAGGGGACTTACCTTATTTGTTGCAGGCGCATGTGCTAGTAGACCTACACAGTAGGTTGCGGGTCATTTGCAAATCATTGGTGAGCTCCAGTTGGTTCGGGGCTTTCCAAGTCATATGTGTACATTGATTTAGGTACTATTTAAATGTTGTATAACGCGGGGACTTGTCCCGACTTTAGGATGGTTGTGTACATGTATCTGTAGAGGCTTTGTAGATGTTGTGGGACAAAATAAAGGAAATGTAAGGAATGCATGCTTTTGAATTGATGGCCCTAACGACCAAATTTCATATATACTATATGTTCTCTATAACTTCTGCCATTGGTATCTTGTAATTACATGGGAGAGAATGTTTTTCATTTAGTGACATGCATATGAGTGTACATGAATGAAGATTGGTTCTCTCGGGCCTTAACGGCTTCGGGTGCCAGTCCGCCCCGTTAGAATTCGAGGCGTGACACAAAATAAGGTGACTTATAACACCAAAACTCAATTCTAATGGAAAACACTGTAAATAAATAATCCCTTCTCAAAACCGTCATTTTAATTAGAAATCCTTTTTTTCAAACTGCCTTCTTAGTGTGGTGCATAAAAAATTAGGATGTGACAATGATATGATTAACATGGTTAATATTACAAAATAAAAAAACCTTTTGAGTCCTTACATGACTATTCAAAATATTTTTGCTCATAGATGTCTATTGTCATGAACCTTAACTGAAATGCATTTACAACTCCTGTCGAACAGCAACTTAGGTGTATGTTTATTTTAAGTGCATATCCTACTTTATATAACCCTATTGCAGTATTTTGTTCTACTTCGAGGTAAATTAAAGATTTGTATACATATCTTCCTATATTTGAAATAGTAAAATGAATTAAGACCAGGGTTGATCAAATAAACTCATACACCAACTTTCATGTAGTTACCATAACTATAGAACAAAGGTGTTTAGCTACTCGTGATTCGAATATGAAAATAATAATTCATAAATATTACAATAAATAACATTGAAATGAAAAGGAAAAGAAAGAAAACTTGATAGAATAATGGTCTATGTTGTTTCTTATTAAACTTGATAGAATAATGCGGCACACTTTGCTCTACTCTTTCTCAGGTCTATGATACATTTTTCTCATCAAAAAGGGATATTTATAGATTATGAAGATGCCTATTTCATTTAAAACTAACTCTTTAGTGGACCAGGAAATTAGTAGTTGTGCACCAAACTTGCTTCTCTAGCGGTGGCGCAAATATGTAATACAGATTCAAAGGCAACAATTTGTAACAACCCGCATAGCAATTTTTAGAAATTTTATTTCTATTGACCATTCGTCCTCACCCCATTATTGCTTTATGGTATTTGTGAGTTGCAGAAGTGGGTGGAATGTTTTCCCTTGGCAATTGAGTGTGTTTTATATTAAATATTCTTTTGGAGGTATTTAAAGTTAGAATGATTGAATTCGATAAATATTTGGTTAACATGACCTTGTTTGGGTGTTTTGATGATTCCATCAGGTTCGTAATGCATATTGCAAGTAGTTTGCACTATTGCTTTGTGTTTGGGAGGTCTCGAATGTGCTTTGGGTACTTGTTTGGAGTTTGGAGTAGTTCAATGTTGAGTTTTAATGGTATCATCTATTTTAATGAGCTATTTGGGTGTTTTGATGGTACCGTTAGATCTGTACCAAAATTTCAGAGCCAACATATAAATAATCGACGTATTTTATGTCTATATGAGGGATATATTGTCATTTTAGTGTGGATATTATTGTTGGAGCAACTTATGCGATCTCAAGGACTAGTTTTGCAATCCGTAAAGAAGTTTGCAAGCTCACTCGACCATAGTAAAAGTTGACAGTGGACCTTAATTTTATGGGCAAATTTTGTGAGCTCGTGAGCAGTTATGCACATAATATAACACTTTTGTGAGCTCGGAGCCCAGTTTTGTAAGCTCGTTTCAGATAACAAAAGTGGATCTAGAGGCAATTTTGTAATATTGTACATCTTATGTTTATAAGCTTTTTTTTCAATTTAAAAATCCCATAACTCATCTTTTGAGCTTTGAGACATGATTGTGGGAGTTTCAAAAGGGGATTTCAAGGATTTATTGTTGGGTAAGCTTCTATATGATAAATTTATCTTTTCCCAATGATTAGTTCATGATTTGAACCTCAAAACTTTGTTTTTAAATCTTAAATTTTTGGGTTTTATGGGTAAAGACAAAGTATGATATTTTGATGATTTCAAACTCGATTTTAACCCTGTTTTCAATCAAAATTTTAGATTTGAACACCTTAAGTTATGAGTAAATTAATTTTCTAACAAAATCTAGTTTTACCCTTTGATTCTTGAGTTTTATTTTTGGATTATCTTTTTAGACCCGTCTAGAGCCTTAGCAATATAGGTATCATTTGAATTGGGTTTACATATCGAATTTGTTTTGGATGATTTGGAGCTATCCGAGGCCACATGAAATGGAAAAGCTATTTTGTGAATTTTTTGAGACCTGCGGTCAACTTTGAGGTAGGTCATAACTTAAATTTCTTCAAACTTTTCATGGGTGGGTGTTTATCGGGTAAAGTATTGTATGGGTAGGGTGATTTAGTAATGATCATTATGTTGGAGTTGTTTTGTGTTATTTCAATGCCTGTATTAGGGCTTACCGTGACACCTCCATTTTTCTAGGATGCCACGGACAAAACCATGACCCGTTATAGGGTCTATGGTCAGTGGGTTCAACCATGGAATAGAGTATAGGAGTTACAACTTATCCCATAATTTGACGGGTAAGCTCCATGAGATGGATGACTTACTATGAGAAACTGTCAATCTGTGCCAGTGAAGTCTGAAAAAGGTCCCATGAAGCGGCAGTCCAATCGACGTCTCGCGGGATGATTGAAGGATTGTTGAATCGAGCCATGAAATCCCTCTAGAAAATTTAGTAAAATTTTCTCAATATTCAACAATTCAAACCACAGACCGTACCAACCATACGATGAAATCCTTGTAACTTTACAATATTTTTTAATGGGTGTTTTTATCCTTTCATTTCCCTAGAACTGTCACTATATTTTAACACCCAAAAAGAGTTATTTTGAGTTTAAATCCATCTTTTCCCATTCCCCTCTAAAAATCCCAAAACAAAAGAACGCTCTTCAAGGATTCAGACCTAGAATTTTAGCTCAAGCAACTCTTTCAAGTTCTTCCATTAGAATCTTTCTTTTCTTCAGGTATGTAAGAGTTTAATGAGGAAACAATTTCATCATCATAATTAGGCTTTGAAATTTAGCATGATTTAAGTTAGGCTTTCCCCAAATAAGTAGATCTTTTCCCTATTTCCAATTGTAGTTGATTTTTAATGATTCTTACTCTTGTATAATTATAGAAAAGTATGAATTTTGTAGTCTTTTTATTATATACAGCGTGAATTTAGTAGAATTTATCATTTATATTTCATAGGTTAGAATATGATACTTAGAAAGATGATTTTTGAGTAAAGTTTCATATGACTATTACTATATAATTGATTATATAATTGATTTTGAGTATATGACTATATAATTGATTTTATGAGGATTATTTATTATCAAGAGGATACATGTTTAGCTAACCCAAGTACCATAACTACGTGTCACCATAGGATTTATGATTGCAGTGCAAGTCGGTTGATCTCTCTTAGCCCAAAAGGCTAACTTGGAGGATCCACATATAGATAGATATATGTCCTATACCCTGGAAAGGTATAGGGTAGCCTCCCAACTGGGTTAGACGTTGGACATCATGAGCTCACATGATATATGTTGGTTAGAAGAAACTCTCACCTAAAGACTTAACATTATTTTGAAAGCTTATTTGATTTGATCATTTTTGCAGTTATAGATAGCATGATTTTCAGATATGCATTCTCAAATATGTTTTAGTTCATGAAGGTTCATCTCTAAAAATCCTTATTTTATGGTTTTAGTTGCATTCACTCTTACCTTTCTAATCATACTTATGGAAATCTTTTTTCCACTTCTGAAGCACATTAAATATATGATTTTAATTGTTTAGCCTTAATCTTACATAGTCAATACCATCCATGTACTGACCGCATACTTTCTTTGTGCTACATCTTTTTATTGATGTAAGATGTAGATTTTGGTGCTCGTTCTAAAGCTCATAGCGAGGTAGTTGCAGATTTTCGTTTAGCAGTTTTTGAGTCCTCTTCATCTGGGGAGTAGAATAGATTAATTTTTTAGTTTCTTTAATTGTTCAGAGAAGCTCAAATAAGGAATTTAAAATCAGATGCAGGCATCCTCTCTTTGTGAATTGGAGCACTTGTCATGATTACCAAGATGAACCAACTAGATGCTTTGTGAATGCAGATCCATTATCGTGAATACGAAGTCTTAGATAATGTGGTCCATCTGGTCCCTCTTCAAAATGTGAGTACGGTCCAATAGTTGCAAGTGACCACTTGATCCATCTTGGAAAATGAAATCAACCCTTTGTAAATGTAAATATGGTGTGCCTGAACAATTGACAATGAAAATAAGATGATCTATATTCTCAAAATGAACCCTCAAAACTCATTCTAGACCTCTCAAATATAAATATATAGTGCAAATCAGTCATAAAATAGAATCTACATTCGTGGGAATAGTCAAAATACTATTTCAGCATTGTTAAGATCATATATTGGTTGAGGTCAACTCAAAACTTAAGAAATTTTAAAAACTAACAAAATGACCTAAACATACCCCGAATGCCTCCGATATAGAACCAAACTTCCACATAGGCCAAAAACCATACTCCAATTCTACTGGAATTGTCAAAACTCAGATTCGACCTCACCAACACCAAATAATGACTTTGATCAAACTTCAATAGTTCTAAACTAAATGTGATAATTTCTTCTAAAATACATCCAATCACCTTGGGAATTGAACCATGATGTGAAGCCAAAATTCATGAATTGATACGATTATTTGACTCATATTTATTCTCTTTTTTAATATATGTAAGAATCCATTCTATTGTTATTAAAATGTAATAATCCTCTAGGTTATTTTCTCCAATTTCATATGTTTTCTATGTTTTGTTCTTTCCCATAGAGGCTTGTAACACCCCGTAGATTCCCGAACCCATGAGACTACCTTAAAATTTATAGAATAATTTAAACATGAGAGAGTTGGTGAATTTATGCATTAATTTGTTGGGCTTAAGTGAATCATGTGCCATTGGGCCCAAGTGAGGCCCAAAAAGCATAAAAAGACATGGCCCAAAATGGAATTTGACCCATTCTTCCATTGACCAAGTAAGCACATTAAATGTGTGGCTATGGATGATTAGGAAGGGACTATATAATTCAATAAAAATCAGATTTTTATTCATAAAAGTACACATGCCATTTTCTAGATTTTTCAAAATATTTCTCTTCTCCCACAAACCCTAAGGCAACTACTTGTTGGACAAGATCACTCTTTGGGAAGCTTTGGTAAGTGTTTATTCTTATGGTTTACTATATTATACGCTTAATATTATATATACATCATGTTGGTTATGTTGGCACAGTGTTGGGCAGTCACTATGTGTAAAACAGTGTACTTTTGCTTAATCGGTGAAGGGTTTTGCCTTCTAAACAGTGAAGTGGACTTGTGGTCTTGAAGGATGAGAGTTTGGTGTGTTTAATATCAACATTTATATATGGTTATGTCCTTAACTTGTTTCCTTTTTTGGTGTATAACACATGGCGTTGTTATTGTGAAATTGGTCATGGATTTGGTGACGTATTGAAATGAAAGTGTAGTTTTGGTGTTGTTTATGTGCGTTGTGGAAACATGAATGTTCATTGGTATCTAATATGATATAACTTATGTAAATAAAATCTTAATTATGGCCTTGGACTATTTATTACACAAAAGGACCCAAAAAGGACCCTTTTTGGCCTATTTGGGCATCCGCCCCCGCAGACCATGGCACCTGCGGGTTCAGATACCAATGCAGGTGCCCCTGGACACTTCCAAGGGTCACCTGCGAATGCATTTCAGCCACCTGTGGGCGCAGGTGGCTTCGCAGGTCACCCCAGAATGTCATTTTATATGGTTTTGTCCCTCTTTGATCCCCGAAGGCCCCTATACCCATTTTGGATGTAATTATCAACTTATGATACCTTTTTAATGACATTAAGGGGTTTTATGGAAGAATATTGGATTATATTAATTATGGATTGTTGTTCATATTTTTTTATGAGACAATTTGATGGGGTAAATGTGATGGAATGATAATGAGGAAGCGTAAAGGGTAAATGTGGTGTGAAATGCTATTGGTATATGATGTATTGGTCAATATGTGGAATGTTATGGTGTTGTTGGTATGGTAATACATTGGATTGTATTATAAAGGGTAAAATGACGTTATATGGCAGTCATATAGCTCATTGGCGTCTTGTACGCTTGTACGGTAACTAGTTGTTGATGTAAGCTCTGTTATGTACTTGTATTGTAGAGTGAAATGTAAGGAAGGAGCTAGACTATTGTGTTCATATATAGGCTTGTGTATTAATACTTGGAAGTGAAGGTATGTAAGGTTACTCTTTCCGCATCCTTCTGCAGCATGTAGTATTCACCTTGTTATTGTACTTACTCATTTCCGAAATGTTCTAAGGTATCTCATTTCAGGTTATCATCTATTGATAATCATATATACCTTATTATTGATCTATTGGTATTCATTTGTCACCTAATCGTGGACATGGTTCCAAAGTTCCAATAATGTAATATTCAAAAGTTCCAATAATGACTTGATCATCGAATGAACTATTTCAAAGAGTAAGAAGTGAGGTAATTAAGTCTCTATTCTTGGGTGGTATCCCAGGGGTTAAAATACCTAGCATGGGTCGATCCCAATATTTCGGGTGGTATCCCAGGGGTGAAAAAAACATCTATCATGGGTCAATCCCGCTACTATGGGTGGTAACCCAGGGGCAAAAGAAAAGCCTAGCATGGGTCGATCCCGAAAACTATTGATTACCCACTGATCAGCTTGGGGCCCGGGCATTGTAAGAATGGAAGGATGAGTAGTGAATGAAGAAGTGAGTGATGAACAAATGAATGAGCGTAAAATTAAAGAAAGTAATCCATGTAATGTACATATTTCCATACATACGGAATGGTAACTTATCCATATTGGTTATTCACTTATACTTGATTCCATTGAAGTATTTATGTATTATACTATTTCTTATGGCATTACATGCTCAGTACATTCTTCGTACTGACGTCCCTTATGGGACTTACCTTACTTGCTGCAGGCACAGGTACTCGTAGACCTCCACAGTAAGCTGCGGGTCATCTACTGATCTTTAGTGAGCTCCATTTGGTTCGGGGCTTTCCGAGTCACAGTTGTACATTGGTTTTGTATTGTAAATATTGTGTAAAGCGGGGACTTGTCCCAAATTTAGGATGGTTATGTATCTGCTTCTGTTAGAGGCTTTCGTAGACATATGTGGGTATATGAATGTAAGAAATGTATATCCATTTTGACTTGATGGCCCTCACGGCCAAGTTTCACGTATGTATCACATGTTCCATGATTTTCGTTATTAGCATTTTATGTCCCTTCGTGATGGTGATGTTTCTTATGGCATGCATATGAATGGACATGAACAAATATTGGTTCTCTCGGGCCTTATCGTCTTCAGGTACTAGTCTGCCCCATTGGATTTTGGGTCGTGAGAAAAGTGGTATCAGACCAGGTCGTTCTAAGGGTGTCTACAAAGTCGTGTCTGAGTAGAGTCTTGCTTATGGATGTGTTGTGCACCACATTTATATGTAGGAAGCTACAGGACATTTAGGAGTTGTTTCTGTTCTTCAATTCTTAGATCGTGCATTAGAGCCAATATTGTAGTGGAATCATATCTAACCATGTGACATGGTTTTTTATTTGTATAGTAAAATGCCGATTATAAGATGAGGTAAAGGTAAAGGTAAGCATGTAGATATACTTGCCGGATAAGGAACCAGTAGATCACCACCTGACAAAGTTAGTTAAGGTGGGGCTGACGCTGAGGTTGCATCACGGGCTTCTTCTACTTTTCCAGCTCCAGAAGAGCCGAGAAGGAGAGAAGAACCTGCAGAAGCACCTGTTAAGGCTACTGAGCAAGATCTCAGAAATAGAGTGCAAATGTTGAATCAGATAATTGCTGAACAAAGTCAAGGACGAGCTGGTCCAACAACAAGTGATGATGGTGCGGCTAGGGCAGCTAGTCGGCGGACACAGAATTTTCTGAAATTAGACCCTTCCACATTCACTGGGTCAGATCTGAATGATGATCCACAAGAGTTTATAGATCAGGTTCAAAGGGCTTTAGATGTTATGCATGTGACTGGGGTAGAAACAGTTGAACTTGCTACATATAGATTTAAAGGAGAAGCAATATTGTGGTATAAAGATTGGAAGAAATCTCATGGTATCGGTGCAAATCCACCTAATTGGGAAGAATTCAAAGCGGCATTCCTTGATCACTACCTTTCTTATGAGATCCGAGAGTCTCGTGCAGATCAATTTTTTAAATCTCTGTCAAAGAATACAGTCTGCAATTTAATTCCTTGGCTCGATATGCTCCGAATGTAGTGGCCACAATGACAGACAGAGTACATCGATATGTGGACAGGTTGGAGCCATATTTGGTAAGAGACTCCACTATTGCCGCTTTAAATCGAGATATGGATATAGCAAGAATTCAGGCCTTCACACAAAAGATGGAGGACCAAAGGCAAAGGAGTAGGGTAAATGAATCTGAACGAGGACAGTCCAAAAGAGTTAGACCTATGGGACAGTCTATGGTGTCCCAAAGAGAATCTAGACCTCGAATGTTTCCTAGACCGCCTAGACCGTCATTCTCTTATTCCACAGCTGGCACTTAAGCTCAATTCTGAGGGATTAGAGGTAGCAATGTTAGGCAGAGTAGTGGGATTGGAGGTTCGCAGACCGCTGGATTTTCTCATCAGCCATGTCAACACTGTGGACGGTTTCATTTAGATGAATGCCGGCTTGGGACAAATGTTTGCTTTTGGTGCGGTATGACGGGGCATATGATGAGAGACTTCCCACGAAGAGGCTTGGGTAATGTGGCGCGACCTGAGGGATCAACCATTACATCATCATCATCAGTTCCTCCCCTAGGCAGAGGTGTACAACATGTGGGTCGTGGTAGAGGTACCAGAGGAGCATCCAGTTCCAGTGGAACTCAAAATCGTACTTATGCTCTAGTGGACCGGCAGAATTCGGAGGCTTCTCCTGATGTCGTCACAGGTACATTATCCATATTTTCATATAATGTATATGCATTGATTGATACGGATTCTACATTGTCATATGTTACTCCATTGATTGCTGCAAAATTTGAAAGAACACCGGAACTATTAACTAAGTCAATTGAAGTATCTACACCAGTTGGTGACTACATTGTTGCAAAAAGAGTATATCATAATTGTGTGGTAGCTGTGTGTGGTTATGATACACTGGCCGATCTTATTGAACTGTACATGGTGGATTTTGATGTCATAATGGGCATGGATTGGTTGGCTTCTTGTTATACCACGATAGATTGCCGAGCTAAGAAAGTACATTTTCATTTTCCACAAACGAATGTTCTTGAATGGAAGGGTGATGTAGGGACACCAAGAGGCAAATTCATTTCCTATCTTAAGGCTAGAAATATGATATCCAAGGGGTATATATACCACTTAGTGAGAGTGCATGATATTGACGCGAAACCACCAACTCCTCAATCAGTTCCAGTGGTCAAGGAGTATCTTGATGTATTTCTAGAAGATCTTACAGGTTTAACCCCAGAACGGGAAATAGAATTTGGTATAGATATGATTCTAGGAACTCAGCCTATCTCTATTCCCTCATATAGAATGGCTCCAGCAAAATTGCATGAATTGAAGGAGCAATTGAAAGATTTGCTGGACAAGGGCTTCATCAGGCCTAGTATGTCTCCGTGGGGTGCACCAGTATTATTTGTGCAGAAGAAATATGGCACATTGAGAATGTGCATTGACTATCGGCTATTGAATAAGGTAACGATCAAGAACAAATATCCCCTCCCTCCAATTGACGATTTGTTTGATCAGTTACAGGGTACTATATGTCATACCCCAAACTTAGGGAGGTGCGACTGGCACCTGTTTCCATACATGACTAAGTATATCAATTAAAACCAAATAAAGCAGTACTAGTGGACCATCAAGGCTTCTCTATTAGCGGAAATACAATAGAGACAAACTTGAATATGACCAAAGTATAATGCAAGGAGAACCAGACTATAATTGACTACCAGACCCACAACAGTTGTCTACAAGCCTCTAGGATGAGAAATCGCTAACCGCTAGTCGGGACGTGCCCTATAGTACCTATTAAATATACAAAGTCAAAACAAACTCTAGACTCAGCAACTCCGGAAAGAATGAAGCATACCAACCAGCAGCTGAACTCGATCACACATAGCAAGGATCCCTTTTCACCTAATAACCTGCAGGCATGAATGCAGTGCCCCTAGGCAATGGGGACGTCAGTACAAAGAATGTACTGAGTATGTAAGGCGATAAGTAACTGTATGAGATATAAGAACTTTAATAGAATCAATAACAATATAGATAAACTACCATACGGTATATGTGCGAAATCATGTACATTGCTTTCTTTACTTTACTTTACTTTATTGTGCTTTACTGTACTTTACTTTACTTTACTGTCCATCATCACTATACTGTACATTATCAATCATCAATCATATAATACCCGGACCCAACTGATCAGTGGGAAATAACATAATAATCGGGATCGACTGCCATGCGGATGTTTCTTTCATCCCATGGGATACCACCCATAATAATGGGATCGACATTCATGCGAGTTTTCTTTCACTCCATGAGATACCACCCATGCTATAACAATCGGGATCGATAGCCATGCGGATGTTCCTTTCATCCTATGGGATACCACCCGTAATAATGGGATAGCCATTCATGCGAGTGTTTCTTTCACCCCATGAGATACCACTCGTACTCAAGCAAATATGCATTACTTCATTTCTTTAATTTTCTTGTGAGATTGTTACATTGGTGGTCATAACATTATTGGAGCTTTTGGAACTTATAGACATGTGATGTAGACTTGTGAATAAAATACTCGAGGCAACAACAATGATATAGGAAGTAAAAAAGGAACTTCAACGTGATACTTAGAAACTTGTATGACTCAATGAACATTGGACACAACGAATATACACAAATGAGCCATGAATATGTGTGAGAAGTAAGGACTTTAGGGCATGTATAAATTGTCCATTAAGGTGTATTAAAAAAAAGAAGAGCAAATGGGACATGCATTCAAGTCGATACATGTAACTCCTCCATGAATAGGTTTGGTCCCTATAATAAATACTTACTAGGTGAGAAAGAATAAAAAGAGTACATGAGCATGGGGACTGTTGAGGCACGTGGGCAGACTCCAATTAGGAACAAAATGTACATTCTAAATAAGGACATAAAACTACATAATTAAATTAGCAAGGACTCTATAAGTCTCATTATATCCAAACACGACAAAAGTGATATTGAAATAGAGGAACATTTGACTATGTGAACCAAATGAAGTATATGATCAAATAGGCAATTGAAGAATACATAACAATGGACATTTAAAATATGCCAGCAAGTAACAAGAATACAAGTTCAACTTTATACACAAACCCTTGTCTTTTAACATATAAACAGTCCAACCATATTTTAAAGCATCCAAATTGTAACCCGAACAGTTATTTCGAGTCCCTCAGTATATACATGAGTATGCACAACCTTGACACACAATTAAATACCTCTTGAACTTACAGTAATTCCAGTTTGTTGAAATGTATCATAATTAGCATCAAAAGTAAGCCTAATTTGTGTAAATTACATTAAACCCTCAAGACAATAAATCTGGACAGCCCCACTGTCTAGTGTTGTAGCTTAGTTTTAAATAGGTAAACGGCAGAACCAAGCTTTATAGCCTTCATGAGAGTTGTAGGTATATGTCTTGGGTTTACAAAGGGATTATAATCACTAAAAAATACATTTTTTACAAAAAGATATGATTAAGATACTAACAATTGCACATAGGGGATTTCTAAATTGGAAATCTGGGAAGAACTAGTTCTCTCTTGCGTCCACTATTTCGGATCCCTAACAGAAAAACCAGTTTTTGTCATAAAGTTAAAAGTTGTAGAGCTATGTTTTAGCTTTCCAAAACATAATTTTGTACTTAAAACTAGCTCTACACAATGATATATGCTATGTTTACTAAGCCCTGCATAATCTCAAAATGTACAATGACCTTTTCTTTTTAGGTGTTAGGCTATAATGAGATAAGTGGTAAAACTAGTATTAAAAGCCAATCAACCAATAATTTACTTAGGCCCCCATAAGCTCAGCAGATACCAACCAAAATCACATGATAATAAATGCAATGCAATGCAAAACTATCAGTACCAAACAAACCACAGGCTCATCAACCTTAATGCCCCTATTTCAACTCATACAACTATTACAACTATCACACGACAACCTACTACCGATAACTCACTGCCAATTCTATTTGTGCCTTATTCTCATATCACCATAGCACCCATAACTTACTAAGCCTCCATAGGCCCCACACATAACTAACAACAACAAACTAAAGTCATATTACACAACCATAAGACATGTAATGCAATGCATGTAGTATCAGCGTAAACCCTGCTCTTCAACCTCAAAAGACATGAAATGCATATAAGCAACCAATAAGTAAATCATACCACAACAATAATTTTGACTAACCAACAGTCCATAACAGAGTAAGTAAATTTGCTATGCGGGTCGACAAGACCACCATGATATCTACAAACAGGGAGTAAATCATGAACATGTACTTATGATAAGTAGAAAACCCACTCTCAATCCATATATAATCGCATTTCCCATACCACAATCATAACAATAATACCACCCCCAACAATCACAAGAACCCGATAAGTGCAATAGTGTATCTACCACCTCCTACTCCTCAACTTGAGTAGGCATCTATGACAAAGGTTTAATTAGCAACTAATCCAACAATAAGGAGAACGAACATTCCCATATCCATGGGATCATTGGTACTCTAAATAGGCTAAATAATTCTAGTCTCAAAGTCCATATCCTATACTAGGCAAACTTAAGTTGCACACTCCTGTCAAATATAAGACTAGTACATCACTTATTTCCCTTATCTAGTAAATATTAATCTATACAGATGAATGTACTATACCGATATGAAGCAATGGTTCGAAGTATACTTGAAGAAATCATCTACACTAGTCCAATTATGTCTTATCTTTTCTGAGCTTTCTACACTTTTCATTTAATTAATGGATAGCTTCAAGTTCTACAAATATTTCTCCAATCATTAAAAAATATTCTTCAATCAGATAATTGTTTCATAATTCCTCATGGCCAACCAAAATAAATTGGTTAATAAAAAGACATACAAACCAACCTTACCTTTCATGTAAACAACCATAAAACCAAACAAAAATGGAGAACTATATAGAAATCAAAGACTAATCATATAACAATATATAATCAATTCAACAAATTGACCTAACACGGGATATGACCTTTTAACTAAGATAACACCAACAATAATGTAAAGACATCTATCATCTAGATATGATAGCGCGCTAGACCCAAAAATTACAAATCTTATGGAATCATGCCAAAAAGAATAAGAATAGCCTTAACATACCTAGAACCCAAGTTTGAATAACATGGTGTAGATAATCATTTTCTTTTAGGGCCGAATAAATAGCCAAAACAGTTTTCCCTCCTTTAATTTGTCAACGAAACCATATGGAACGTAGTACCAAAATATGACCACTAGTAATTTAGTTAAACAAAATGAATGATAATTGCACAGGAACATCATATTTGTATATAAGAAGAGAGGGAGCTAAAAGACTAGCTAAGTGCTGCAACAAATCAAGGATGGTGGCAGCATATATTTTTCCAAGAGAAATTAAAAACCTATCGGTTTGGGACAATATTATATGTAAGCTTAAAGATAATGGTATATGTAGCTACTAGTGGCGGTGGGAAAATCTTGAGATGCTAAAGCTGTAATAAATTCCCTTCCCTTTATTAATTATAATACTACTTAATTGGTTAAACTAAACTAAAAGTAATAAAGTTTCTTCACTTCAAAGAAATCTAGTTTATTTTTTTTAAAAAAGAAACTAACTAGGATGTGTACAAAAGCCATCATTTAACATTAATTGGTTATCACATATACACAAAATTGCTAAATATGCAACAGAAATGGTGGAGACCCTATTTATTTGACAATGATATCCCACAAATAATAATTTGTCTATGAGATTCATATCTCACTTAAAATATTAAGAAATTATAAAATTCTTATAAAGTAAATACACACACAATTATATCATAACTAAAGGATTTTTATAAATATCTAAACATTTTAGAAAGGCAATAAAATATATGTTTTGTCGAATTTTAACTTAAACAAATATTTTTGAATACACGCGGTGTAAATAAAACTTTTAAATTTAGGCTCGCAACCCTCTAACATAGGATGAAGGACATCCTTAAACACCCAGAGTGTTACATCCTTCCCCCCTTAGGAAAATTCGCCCTCGAATGTGGCGAATGTGGAATAAAACACAAAATTGAAATAAGCCAACTCTTAAGAAGTTTCTCTATAACACGATTTGGAAGATGAAAGAATAGAAACTAATCGTAAATGCCTTGTAGCCTCCTGATTATAAGTGTGGTGCACAACACACCCATAAGCAAGACTCTACTAGACATGGCTTATAGACTCCCTAGGACATGTCATTGCTCTAATACCAACTTTGTCACGCCCCAAACTTAGGGAGGCGCGACTGGCACCTGTTGCCATACATGACTAAGTATATCAATTGAAACCAAATCAAGCAATACTAGTGGACCATCAAGGCTTCTCTATTAGCGGAAATACAATAGAGACAAACTTGAATATGACCAAAGTATAATGCAAGGCCAACCAGACTATAATTGACTACCAGACCCACAACAGTTGTCAACAAGCCTCTAAGATGAGAAATCGCTAACCGCTAGTCGGGACGTGCCTTGTAGTACCTATTAAATATACAAAGTCAAAACAAACTCTACACTCAGCAACTCCAAAAAAAACGGAGCATACCAACCATCAGCTGAACTCGATCACACATAGCAAGGATCCCTTTTCACCTAATAACCTGCAGGCATAAATGCAGTGCCCCTAGGCAATGGGGACGTCAGTACGAAGAATGTACTGAGTATGTAAGGCTAGAAGTAACTGTATGAGATATAAGAACTTTAATAGAATCAATAACAATATAGATAAACTACCATACGGTATATGTGCGAAATCATGTACATTGCTTTCTTTACTTTACTGTACTTTACTGTACTTTACTGTACTTTACTTTACTTTACTATCTATCATCACTATATTGTACATTATCAATCATCAATCATATAATACCCGGACCCAACTGACCAGTGGGAAATAACATAATAATCGGGATCGACTGCGATGCAGATGTTCTTTTCATCCCATGGGATACCACCCGTAATAATGGGATCGACATTCATGCGAGTTTTCTTTCACTCCATGAGATACCACCCATGCTATAACAATCGAGATCGACAGCCATGCAGATGTTCCTTTCATCCCATGGGATACCACCCGTAATAATGGGATCGCCATTCATGCGACTGTTTCTTTCACCCCATGAGATACCACTCGTACTCAAGAAAATATGCGTTACTTTATTTCTTTAATTTTCTTGTGAGATTGTTACATTGGTGGTCATAACATTATTGGAGCTTTTGGAACTTATAGACATGTGATGTAGACTTGTGAATAAAATACTCGAGGCAACAACAATGATATAGGAAGTAAAAAAGGAACTTCAACGTGATACTAGAAACTTGTATGACTCAATGAACTTCATTGGACACAACGAATATACACAAATAAGCCATGACTATGTGTGAGAAGTAAGGACTTTAAGGCATGTATAAATGGTCCATTAAGGTGTATAAAAAAAAAAAAAGCCAAAGGGACATGCATTCAAGTCGATACATGTAACTCCTCCATGAATAGGTTTGGTCCCTATAATAAATACTTATTAGGTGAGAATGAATAAAAAGAGTACATGAGCATGGGGACTGTTGAGGCACGTGGGCAGACTCCAATTAGGAACAAAATGCACATTCTAAATAAGGACATAAAACTATATAATTAAATTAGCAAGGACTCTATAAGGTCTCATTATATCCAAACACGACAAAAGTGATATTGAAATAGAGGAACATTTGACTATGTGAACCAAATGAAGTATATGATCAAATAGGCAAATGAAGCATAGATAACAATGGACATTTAAAATATGCCAGCAAGTAACAAGAATACAAGTTTAACTTTATACACAAACCCTTGTCTTTTAACATATAAACAGTCCAACCATATTTTAAAGCATCCAAATTGTAACCCGAACTGTTATTTCGAGTCCCTCAGTATATACATGAGTATGCACAACCTTGACACACAATTAAATACCTCTTGAACTTACAGTAATTCCAGTTTGTTGACATGTATCATAATTAGCATCAAAAGTAAGCCTAATTTGTGTAAATTACATTAAATCCTCAAGACAATAAATCTGGACAGCCCCACTGTCTAGTGTTGTAGCTTAGTTTTAAATAGGTAAACGGCAGAACCAAGCTTTATACCCTTTATGAGAGTTGTAGGTATATGTTTTGGGTTTACAAAGAGACTATAATCACTAAAAAATACATTTTGTACAAAAAGATATTATTAAGATACTAACAATTGCACATAGGGGATTTCTAAATTGGAAATCTGGGAAGAACTGTTCTCTCTTGCGTCCACTATTTTGGATCCCTAACAGAGAAACCAGTTTTGTCATAAAGATAAAAGTTGTAGATCTATGTTTTAGCTTTCCAAAACATATTTGTGTACTTAAAAAATCTCTACAAAATGATATATGTTATGTTTACTAAGCCCTGCATAATCTCAAAATGTACAATGACCTTTTCTTTTTAGGTGTTAAGCTACAATGAGATAAGTGGTAAAACTATTATTAAAAGCCAATCAACCAATAATTTACTTTGGCCCCCATAAGCTCGGCAGATGCCAACCAAAATCACATGAAAATAAATGCAATGCAATGCAAAACTATCCGTACCAAACAAACCGTAGGCTCATCAACCTTAATGTCCATATTTCAACTGATACAACTATTACAACTATCACACGACAACCTACTAGCGATAACTCACTACCAATTCTATTTGTGCCTTATTCTCATATCACCATAGCACCCATAACTTACTAAGCCTCCATAGGCCCCACACATAACTAACAACAACAAACTAAAGTCATATTACACAACCATAAGACATGTAATGCAATGCATGTAGTATCGGCGTAAACCCCGCTCTTCAACCTCAAAAGACATGAAATGCATATAAGCAACCAATAAGTAAATCATACCACAACAATAATTTTGACTAACCAACAATCCATAACAGAGTAAGTAAATTTACTATGCGGGTCGACAAGACCACCATGATATCTACAAACAGGGAGTAAATCATGAACATGTACTTATGATAAGTAGAAAACCCACTCTCAATCCATATATAATCGCATTTACCATACCACAATCATAACAATAATACCACCCCCAACAATCACAAGAACCCGATAAGTGTAATAGTATATCTACCACCTCCTACTCCTCAACTTGAGTAGGCATCTATGACAAAGGTTTAATTAGCAACTAATCCAACAATAAGGAGAACGAACATTCCCATCTCCATGGGATCATTGTTACTCTAAATAGGGTAAATAATTCTTGTCTCAAAGTCCATATCCTATACTAGGCAAACTTAAGTTGCACACTCCTGTCAAATATAAGACTAGTACATCACTTGTTTCCCTTATCTAGTAAATATTAATCTATACAGATGAATGTACTATACCGATATGAAGCAATGGTTCGAAGTATACTTGAAGAAATCATCTACACCAGTCCAATTATGTCTTATCTTTTCTGAGCTTTCAGCACTGTTCATTTAATTAATGGATAGCTTCAAGTTCTACAAATATTTCTCCAATCATTAAAAAATATTCCTTCAATCAGATAATTGTTTCATAATTCCTCCTGGCCAACCAAAATAAATTGGTTAATAAAAAGACATACAAACCAACCTTACCTTTCATGTAAACAACCATAAAACCAAACAAAAATGGAGAACTATATAGAAATCAAAGACTAATCATATAACAATATATAATCAATTCAACAAATTAACCCAACACGGGATATGACCTTTTAACTAAGATAACACCAACAATAATGTAAAGACATCTATCATGTAGAGATGATAGCGCGCTAGACCCAAAAATTACAAATCTTATGGAATCATGCCAAAAAGAATAAGAATAGCCTTAACATACCTAGAACCCAAGCTTGAATAACTTGGTGTAGATAATCATTTTCTTTTAGGGCCGAATAAATAGCCAAAATATTTTTCCCTCTTTGAATTTGTCAACAAAACCATATGGAACGTAGTACCAAAATATGTCCACTATTAATTTAGTTAAACAAAATGAATGATAATTGCACAGGAACATCATATTTGTATATAAGAAGAGAGAGAGCTAAAAGACTAGCTAAGTGCTGCAACAAATCAAGGATGGTGGCAGCATATATTTTTCCAAGAGAAAGTAAAAACCTATCGATTTGAGACAATATTATATGTAAGCTTAAAGATAATGGTATATGTAGCTACTAGTGGCGGTGGGAAAATCTTGAGATGCTAAAGCTGTAATAAATTCCCTTCCCTTTATTAATTATAATACTACTTAATTGGTTAAACTAAACTAAAAGTAATAAAGTTTCTTCACTTCAAAGAAATCTAGTTTATTTTTTTAAAAAAAGAAACTAACTAGGATGTGTACAAAAGCCATCATTTAACATTAATTGGTTATCACATATACACAAAATTGCTAAATATGCAACCGAAACGGTGGAGACCCTATTTATTTGACAATGATATCCCACAAATAATAATTTGTCTATGAGATTCATATCTCACTTAAAATATTAAGAAATTATAAAATTCTTATAAAGTAAATTCACACACAATTATATCATAACTAAAGGATTTTTATAAATATCTAAACATTTTAGAAAGGCAATAAAATATATCTTTTGTCAAATTTTAACTTAAACAAATATTTTTGAATACACGCGGTGTAAATAAAACTTTTCAAATTTAGGCTCACAACCCTCTAACATAGGATGAAGGACATCCTTAAACACCCAGAGTGTTACATTATATGTTTCTCAAAGATTTACTTGAGGTCGGGCTACCGTCAAGTTAGAGTTAGAGAAAAAGATGTACCCAAAACAGCCTTCCGAACACGGTATGGCCATTATGAATTTTTAGTTATGTCATTTGGACTAACAAATGCACCAGCTGTGTTCGTGGATTTGATGAATAGGGTGTTTAAGCCATTTTTATACATGTTCGTGACGATATTTATAGATGACATCATGGTTTATTCAAAGTCACAAGAGGACCATGCTAAGCACTTACGGCAAGTGTAACAAATTCTCCGTGAGCGTAAGTTGTATGCGAATTTCTCTAAATGTAAATTTTGGTTGAAATCCGTATCATTCTTGGGTCACATTGTGTTAGATGAAGGAATTCAAGTTGATTCACAAAAGATTGAGGCGGTGAAAAATTGGCCAAGGCCTACAACGCCCACGGAAATTCGCAGCTTCCTGGGGTTAGTAGGTTATTATCGATGATTTGTTGAAGGGTTTTCTTCCATTGCTGCACCTTTAACGAAGCTTACACACAAGGCTGTCAAATTTCAGTGGAATGATTCATGTGAGAAAAGTTTTCAAGAGCTGAAAGATAAATTGACTTCTACACCGGTGTTAGTACTTTCGGAAGGCATCGAAGGTTACGCAGTATATTGTGATACTTCTAAAATTGTCCTAGGGTGTGTATTGATGCAGCACGGTAATATAATAGCATAAGCCTCACGACAGTTGCGGCCACCCGAGAGAAACTATCCCACACATGATCTTGAATTAGCAGCGGTGGTATTTGCTTTAAAGATATGGCATCATTATTTGTATGGAGTTCATGTTGACATCTATACTGATCACAAAAGTTTACAGCATATCTTTAAGCAGAAGGAACTCAATTTGAGACAACGAAGGTGGCTTGAGCTATTGAAAGATTATGATATTGATATTCTATATCATCCAGGAAAAGCAAATGTGGTAGCTGATGCATTGAGCCGCAAGGCAAGAGGAGGCGCTAGTGGCCACTTGACAGAAAATCAAGATTTAGTCAAAGATATACATCAATTAGCCAGCTTGGGGGTTTGTTTTCTCGAATCCTCAGATGAATGGGTTATTGTACAAAATGCAGTTGAATCTTTATTGATGGTGAAAGAGAAGTAGTTTGTGGATCCTATGTTATTGCACCTAAAGGAAATTGTACAACAGGGTCTGACTAAGGTCTTTGATCTTACACAAGAAGGGGTACTTCAATGCCAAGGTAGATTATGTGTACCGGAGGTAGATGAGCTGAGGAGACAAATTATGGCAGAAGCACATCATTCGCGATATTCTATTCATCCGAGAGCTACCAAAATGTACCATGATTTGAAAGAAGTGTATTAGTGGGGAAATATGAAGAAACAAAATGCAGAATTTGTCGCTCAATGCCCGAATTTTCAACAAGTTAAAGTGGAGCATCAGAAACCTGGAGGTTACATGCAATGTATCCATCTTCCAGTCTGGAAATGGGATATGATTAATATGGATTTCATCACAGGTTTGCCTCGAACACTGCGGAAATTTGATTCTATATGGGTTATAGTTGGCAGGCTTACCAAGTCAGCGCATTTCTTACCAATCAAGACCACCTATACAGCAGAAGATTATGCAAGGTTGTATGTTAAAGAAATAGTGAGGTTACATGGGATTCCGATCTCCATTATATCAGACAGGGGAGCTTAGTTTACTGCGCATTTTTGTATATTTTTAGCAGAGTTTGGGTACACAGGTGAATCTGAGTACGGCTTTCCATCCTCAGACTGATGGACAAGTAGAACGTACTATCCAAACGCTTGAAGATATGACCATTTGCCTCTTATTGAATTCGCGTACAACAATAGCTATCATTCAAGTATTAAAATGGCACCTTATAAAGCTTTGTACGAAAGGAAATGTAGATCACCAATCGGATGGTTTGAAGCAGACGAAACTGCGTTACTTGGGCCAGATCTTATTCATCAGGCTATGGAGAAAATTAAAGTGATCTAGCAGCGACTACAAATGGCCCCAAGTCAACATAAGTCATATGCTTTTGTTAGAAGAAGAGGACTCGAATTCGCCATAGCTGATTGGGTATATTTGAAGGTGTCACCGATGAAAGGGGTAATGCAATTCAGAAAGAAAGGAAAATTGAGTCCACGTTATATAGGCCCATATGAAATTATTAGAAGATTTGGGCAAGTTGTGTATGAGTTGGCACTACCCCAAGAACTCTCCACAGTTCATCCAGTATTTTATGTTTCAATGCTTCGAAAGTGCATAGGAGATCCATCTCATTTTACTCCCATTGAAGATGTGCAAGTTATGGAGGATCTTACCTATGAGGAGATACCTATTGCCATTCTGGATAGACAAGTGAAGAGGTTGAGAAATAAAGACGTAGCTTCCGTAAAGGTACTTTGGAGAAATCAGTAAACAGAAAAGGTCACGTGGGAAGCTGAAGAAATGATAAAATCCAAGTATCCTCATTTGTTTCAAAGGAAAGAAAAAGTTCAAGATACGAGATCAGAACAATGACAAGTAAGTATTTGTAAGTATTAAGTATATATATGATAACATGAAGAATGCTCCTAGACTTGCATTTGTTTAAATTGAATGATATCACTAACATTCGAGGACGAATGTTTCTAAGGGGGGAAGAATGTAACACCCCGTACATTCCCGAACCCATGAGACTAACTTAACATTTATAGAATCATTTAAACATGAGAGAGTTGGTGAATTTATGCATTAATTTGTTGGGGTTAAGTGAATCATGTGCCATTGGGCCCAAATGAGGCCCAAAAAGCATAAAAAGACATGGCCCAAAATGGTATTTGACCCATTCTTCCATTGACCAAGTAAACACATTAAATGTGTGGCTAAGGATGGTTAGTAAGGGACTATATAAGTCAAGAAAAATCAGATTTTTATTCATAAAAGCACACATGCCATTTTCTAGATTTTTCCATATATTTCTCTTCTCCCACAAACCCTAAGGCAACTACTTGTTGGACAAGATCACTCTTTGGGAGGCTTTGGTGGGAAGATTTGGTAAGTGTTTATTCTTATGGTTTACTATATTATATGCTTAATATTATGTATAAATCATGTTGTTTATGTGGGAACAGTGTTGAGCAGTCACTATGTGTAAAACAGTGTACTTTTGCTTAATCGGTGAAGGGCTTTGCCTTCTAAACAGTGAAGTGGAATTGTGATATTGAAGGATGAGAGTTTGGTGTGTTTAATATCAACATTTATATGTGGCTATGTCCTTAACTTGTTTCCTTTTTTGGTGTATAACACGTGGCATTGTTATTGTGAAATTGGTCATGGATTTGGTGACGTATTGAAATAAAAGTGTAGTTTTGGTGTTGTTTATGTGAGTTGTGGAACCGTGAATGTTCTTTGGTATCTAATATGATCTAAATTATGTAAATAAAATCTTAATTATGGACTTGGACCATTTATTACACAAAAGGACCCAAAAAGGACCTTTTCTGGCCGATTTGGGCATCCGCCCCCGCAGACCAAGGCACCTGCGGGTGCAGATGCAAACGCAGGTGCCCCTAGACACTTCCAAGGGTCACCTATGGATGCATTTCATCCACCTTCAGGTGCAGGTGGCTTCGCAGGTCACCCCAAAATGTCATTTTGTATGGTTTTGTCCCTTTTTGATCCCCGAAGGCCCCTACACCCTTTTTGGATGTAATTATCAACTTATGATACCTTTTTAATGAATTTAAGGGGTCGTATGGATGAATTTTGGATTATATTAATTATGTATTGTTGTTCATATGTTGTTATGAGGCAATTTGATGGAGTAAATGTAACGAAATGATAATGAGGAAGCGTAAAGGGTAAACGTGGTGTGAAATGCTATTGGTATATGATGTCTTGGTCAATGTGTGGAATGTTATGGTGTTTTTGGTATGATAATGCAGTGGATTTCATTATAAAGGGTAAAATGATGTTATATGGCAGTCATATAGCTCATTGTCGTCTTGTACGCTTGTACGGTAACTAGTTGTTAACGTAAGCTCCATTATGTACTTGTATTGTAGAGTGAAACATAAGGAAGGAGCTGGACTATTGTGTTCATATATAGGCTTATGTATTCATAATTTGAAGTGAAGGTATGTAAGGTTACTCTTTCCGTATCCTTCTGCAGCATGTAGTATTCACCTTGTTATTGTACTTACTCATTTCCGAAATGTTCTAAGGTATCTCATTTCAGGTTATCATCTATTGTTAACCATATATACCTTATTATTGATCTATTGGTATTCATGTATGACCTAATTGTGGACATGGTTCCAAAGTTCCAATAATGTTATATTCAAAAGCTCCAATAATGACTTGATCATCGAATGAACTATTTCTAAGACTAAGAAGTGAGGTAATTAAGTCTCTATTCTTGGGTGGTATCATAGGGGTTAAAATACCTAGCATGGGTCGATCCCAATATCTCGGGTGGTATCCCAGGGGTGAAAACAACACCTAGCATGGGTCAATCCTGCTACTACGGGTGGTATCCCAGGGGCAAATAAAAGCCTAACATGGGTTGATCCCGAAAACTGTTGATTACCCACTGATCACCTTGGGGCCTGGGCATTATAAGAATGGAAGGATGAGTAGTGAATGAAGAAGTGAGTGATGAACAAATGAATAAGCGTAAATGTAAAGAAAGGAATCCACGTAATGTACATATTTCCATACATACGGAATAGTAACTTATCCATATTGGTTATTCACTTATATTTGATCCTATTGAAGTATTTATGTAGCATACTATTTCTTATGGCCTTAAATACTCAGTACATTCTTCGTACTGACGTCCCTTATGGGACTTACCTTACTTGCTGTAGGCACAGGTACTAGTAGACCTCCACAGTAAGCTGTGGGTCATCTACTGATCTTTAGTGAGCTCCATTTGGTTCAGGGCTTTTCGAGTCACAGTTGTATATTGGTTTTGGTATTGTAAATGTTGTGTAAAGTAGGGACTTGTCCCGTTTAGGATGGTTATGTATGTTCTTCTGTTAGAGGCTTTCGTAGACATATGTAGGTATATGAATGTAAGAAATGTATGTCGATTTTGACTTGATGGCCCTGACGGCCAAGTTTCACGTATGTATGTATCACATGTTCCATGATTTCTGTTATTAGCATTTTATGTCCCTTCGTGATGGTGATGTTTCTTATGGCATGCATATGAATGGACATGAACAAAACTTGGTTTTTTCGGGCCTTATCGGCTTTGGGTTCTAGTCCTCCCCGTTGAAATTTGGGTCGTGACACGGCTATAGGTCGTTTATGACTTGTTGGGATCGTCAGCTAAGTTCCAGGGTAGTTCGTTTGGGTTTTAAGCCCATTTTCCTATTTTGAAATTTTTGAAGTTAAGAAATTTTTATTCCGCTAAAATTTTAGGTAAACCACCTTGAATAAAAATTCTGCCAGTTTCGCTAGCTTTGGAACGTGAATTTTAGGCAAGGGGAACCTTTGGTTCCTGTCTCAAGGCTTACGAACTCAATTTGTGCTATTGGGTGGAATTTGGTAAAAATAGAACATTGCATGTGGGCCCCACTATTTATCAAAATGACCTCTGATGGAATGCTGAATTTGCTAGGGTAACATAATTTATTTGCGTGCATGGGGTTTCGAATCAATCCCGAGACCTCAGCCAGAATCCATAAGGACTTAGCTTTTTTGTTGGTGTACAACACCTAGTGCTGGACCAGGTTATTCTTCGCGTTCATAAGGAGTTGCCCGCATTCGAGAGGGATCATGTTTTTGACCATCACGTTCGCGAGCACCCTCTCGTGTTTGAAAAGAAGTGCCAGCCTGGTCGGGTCCAGCGATTGCGATGAAGGGCCCCTAGCAGTATATATTCTCCTCTTCCTTGATTTCTAGCCATTTTTAATTCCTATTTTGCTATTTTCAGACCTTGGAGTTGGAGAAGCGATGGAAAATCATCTAATTGAATTGAGGTATGTTAATTCAACCCTCTTTGACATTTCCCATCATTTGTATCGTCTCATTTGACCTATTTAAGGGACTGTAGAAAAAAATTGTAGTTTGAGCCTTAGTCTAGAATACCCGCTATAGCTATAGGGTCATGTTAAGTTTGCTTACATACCTAAGATGACCTTAGGTTGAGATTTATAACCCTTAATATAGGATTTGGGTTAGTACCTTTCTATAAAGACGATATTCCTTTGCTAGATTCTCCTAGTAGCGTGATACTCCAATTTACCTAAGCTTTTTGAGTTACAATATCAATATCCTTTTATTTTTTACATTGTTGGGTTTGAGGCCTTAGTTACGAGACTAGTTAGACATCAGGTTAGTTTTTTGTGCACTGAGAGAGTTATGATTTAAGTTTATAGATGCTTGGGTGCTTATATTTCTATTGTTCGAATACTGGTGATGGCATACATATATTTTCATGTTCTCATGCTTACTTAAGTGGTACGAATCCAACTTAAACCTTGGATTTTCTACTATTTTTCCAAAAAAGGGATTTATTCCTCATCATTCACTTTTAAAAATTGATTTCTAAACTAAAGACTTTCCACCGTTACTATTGGATGACAAGTTTTAAGACATAGAGGCATTGATTTCTACTATTTTAGTAGTGATTGAGCTTAGGTATTGGATATCTATGGATTTCCACTTGTTTTAGTCTCGGTTTAACTCCGAGCACTTATTACACATACTTATCTTTGGTACTGGATGGATGGGATTGATCATGGATATTAAAGAAGTCCTAGTTTGGGAACAAGCGATGTATATAGATATTTTGAGTCCCTTATGGGCCCCTTCATCCAATGAGCCATAATACAAGAGAAAGATGGTTACCATAGGTCCTGCCTTTATGAGCTATTGAGCTGGAGGAGGTGTATACACTTGTGTTGGATATGTCACTTGGTTCATCCTACATCACCAGGTTTTACCTTGCATTTGCTCATTCATATGCATAACCTATCACCAGTATGTTTGTTTGCTATTTGTACCTACCATCTTATGGGGGGCTGGTTAGATTATGTTTGATGTTGTGTACCGTCTGGGCTAATAAGGGCCTAGTTAGGTTATTATTTGTTCGGTCTTACTCGGTTCTTTTATTATATAAATATTAATGTGTAGTTCATGGTAGGTTGGTTATGGATTAGTACCTGAGGCTATAGGTACATTTCTGAGTTCTTTTCCTCTTTGATATTATGAACCTTATTATTATTCATATTTTGGGTTATATATTCTAATTGTACTAGAGCTAGAACCTTTTTTGTTTATAACCCTAGTGAGATTTAGGCTTTTAGGAAAAATTCCTTAGATTAGTACCTTTGTGTTTAGCCTCTTGTACAATACTATTATATATCTATTTCTCCTCTAGTTAGTCTTTTGGTATATCACCTTCGTTCCTCATACTACTTTGTATGTCTCCTTCTTCGTACTACTGTTGTATATCATTTATGCACCTATTGTATAGAACTTTCATCCCTGATTAGTGGTAGAATGTGGTAGTTCACCTTTACCTCTCTATTATCTTTATTTGGTTTCATTTCATAGTTAGTTGCATGTAATATATATTCTTGCCTTACGTGTTATTTATACTTGCATTTTCAATAGAGCTTAGTCGGCTGATGCCTACTAAGTACCTCATATTGGGAACTCATACTGCACTTTTGCACTATGCAGATCATAGTTTGAGTTCTCATAGCTGATGTGTGCATCGTGCAGAACTGTCATTGATCATAGAATTGGGGTGAACTCCTGAAGCTCGGAGTTGTTCCTTTCCCTCCCTCTTTTGCTGGAATGATCTTTATTTTGTATTTCAAACATGGTTTTGTATATATATATTATCATGCTTACCCTGTACTCTTGTCTTGTTTGTGGCTCTTGTACTGAACTTACCAGGTTTTAGGGGAAATGCTTTGCTTCTTCTAGTTCTCTTTTTTTTTTCTTATTAATTTTTGTTATTTCTCTTATTAACCTGTTACTCGCAGTTCCAGTCTATGGGTTGGCTTACCTACTGAGGATTATAGTAGGTGCCATCATGACCTAATAAATTGGGTCATGACATTAAATATCAATGATAAAGGTGTAATAATTTATAACTTTTACCTTTATATATTTAAGTTTGTAATAACAATTAATTTTGTTTAATAAATGTTAAATAAAATAGAGTTAAAGAAGTTGGGCTAATCAGATGAGTCTACCATATTAGTCTGATTGCCGCTATAGCAAGATCACTGCAGCGAGGATATGATTGCTGCAGCAAATTTTGTGAACTAGATTGTTGATTTTTAGTTAATTTAAAATTCTAGATCTCATTCTAAAGGGGGATTTTGTTCTAAAAATTCCCCTAATGTTCTTCCCAAGTTAGAACACCAAGAACAGAGGGAAAAAACTCTCATGGAATTACAATTCCATCCTCATCCTCGTGGAAACTCCATAAAAAACTTTTGGATCGAGAATAAGGAGAAAGGTTACATGTATCCTATTGATGAAACTTGATGTCGAGGTAGGCTATTTGTTTATTGAGTAATATACTTTGATTTGTATTGCATATACTATATAGAATTGATAGGAGAAAGCATGATTAGGCCTTCAAGTATGGTTTGCTTAGATGGATAGTACTTATAATCACATAAAAGGGACTGCATGTGCAATAATATGTATATGTGGCTGTCATTAGGTTTTAATTATTTGAATAAGACTAATGTGAGTGGTGATGGAAAGATTATGTGCTAATGCAACTATAGACTTAGACTAATAATATTATTGGTTGGAAGAAATTGTGGGATTGATAAACCTATTTATTTGTGTTTTCGATTGTGTGTTAAACTTGAGGTGATTTGTTCTTGTGGTATAGATATGAAGTGTGAAGCAGTGTTAGAATTGTAAATGTTCTAAGAGGAAATATGATTAAATGTTAAAGTATGATCTGTATTAAAAGGTAGATAAATTAGGATTGGCCTTGTATGTAAAATATTGACAAACTGTCTAATAAATGGCTAATGATTTGGTGTTCATGAATATGATAATAATATTAATTATGGTTCCTCACACTAGAACTGGATTCGATGGTCCATGGCGTGATAATTATTGGTGAGTAATTGAGAGGAACTTATGAGTGTTTATGTGGAGTTAGACTTTATTTAGACTCTTGTATGTATTGTGATTGATAAGCATGTTGATTGGTCGTAGGACATAGTCTATTGTTGTATATGTCTTTAGCTTGACAATGCTTGTATGACTGACTTGTATAATTGTTTGAAGCCTATCTTTAAATGACTTATGACTATGATGTGTACTAGTCATATTTTATGTACTTGTTGTACTATCCTGAGTGATGAGTGAGATGAAAATATACTAAGATATGTTGATAAGAACTCAGACTATACATACTATTCTAATATTATGTGGCTCAAGTTTGATATAAGTTTACAGATGAGCGATTATGTTGTGGAGTGGATACCATACTGGTACAGTACATGGACCCTAGACAGTTCTCTACAGGTCATGACTAGTTTGGTAGAAATAAGAGCCTTTAGTATGGGTGTGTAGATTAGTGATTATTGTGAGTCCTGATATAGTTAGGGTGAGACTAGTGAGATACAAAGTATATACAATTGTGAACTCATTGTGGACACGATCCATGTTTTGTGATGGGACTGCTTATAATTGATGGGTTCTGTGATGACTTGATATGTCTATTTTTATGACCTATATGTCCTTGATTGTTTGACTTTGATGTGTACAGATATTTGGTTACTACATGTTGTTATAGACTAGATATTTGATTTCCTGTACGACTAGGGTAATTTTGTAATGACCCTCTAGTAGTTATAGAGGGGTTACGATCTATAAACAATGCTAGAGTTCCCCTTGTGAGTTGAGTTAGTAAAACCTCAAGGTGGGGTGGTTGGAGCTGGAAAATTAGTATTGTGCCTATGCGTGTTGAATCTTGATTCATGGTATTGTGTTTGGGGGTGTTGAATCCCGTTAGGGGGTGACACAATAATCTAGACTTCCATAGAAAAAATTTGAGGCTAAAAATAAAGTTGTAGCATGTAGTTTGAAGGGTTAACACATTGGCATTACATCGTGATATCTAATTTGGTAAAGTGTTTTTTGAAATGAGGCTAGGTAGCAACTATTCATGAGTTATTATTTAGGGATCACTGCAGTGGTAGAAATTGTAACACCCCATACATTTCCGTACTTATTTGACTACCTTAACATTTATGAAATTATTTAAACTTGAGATAGTTGGTGTATTACCCACTAAATTTATTGGGCTGAATTAATATTATGCTAATGGGCCCAATTGAGGCCCAAAACTAAGTAAATAAGACATGGGCCCAAAAGGAGATGATCCATTTAAAAATGGACCAAGTATACACATCATCTACTTGGACTTTTTGACCAAATAATTGGCTAAGGATGACCATAGAGAGAGGTTGTTTGGAGGGGCTATTTAAGGCTGAAATTCAGCTCATTTTTCTACACAACACACTTGTAAAAATCAGATTTTCAATCAAATACTTTCTCCTCTTTCAAACCCTAGCCGCCCTAATTTTCCCAAGGATTTTTGGACAAATCTTTCACTTGCAAGACTTGGAAAGCGTTTACCCTTATAGATTAACATATTATATGCATAAGAGGTTGTGTATATCATGTTGGTTATGTTTAAAAAGTGTTGAGCAGTCCACTTATTGTGAAACAGTTCACTTTTGCTTAGTCGCTAAAGGATTTGCCTTCTATGTGGTTTAAAATTGAAAGGGGTCTTAAGATCTTGAAGGAATTGAATTAGATGGATGAAATTTCAGTATGTTTAAGTGTGGTTCTATCCCTAATTAGTTACTGCTTGTGTATGACTTGTGGAAATATTTATACGTAATTGTACATGGAACGTGTGGTGTAGTGGAAAGAGAATATTTTCTTGTGATGTTGATGCGAATTTTGAAACCATTGTGGACTGTTTTTGGTTTTTTTTTTGTGAAAGGTATTTAGGTGACTTGATGGAATTAATATGTGATGTTGTATTGAGGTGGAAATGTAAAGTATAAACTTGACGTGAAATCTTATCGGTTTGTGACGTCTATGTTGATGTGTGGACTGTCTAGGTATTGTTGGTGTTGTGAGGCAGTAAATTGTATTGTAGGAGGGTGGAATAAAATTATATGGCAGTATAAAGGAAGGTGGAATGATATACCATGTGTTTGGAATGTTGGATAGTTTTTACTTCCCATCAAGTAGCATTACTGTAGTCTTACTTCATTTCTTAACTTTTGAGATTGATACCTTTACTTGTCAGAGATAGATACATTAACTTGCACAGTACTTCTTTCATTACTTTTGAGAGATTGGTACATTCACTTGCCATAACATTATTTAAAACACAACATCTTGGAACCATTGGAACAATAGTCAATGCATAAGAGACATGTGTATAACTCTTATTGGAACTTTGGGATCATGACATAGTTGAAAAAATGCTATTCAACTAAACAAGCCCTCTTTACCTCATTACTCTCGTTGAGATAGTTCTCTTAGAATTTACAACATTATGACAGCTTAGGAACTTCAGTCATTGAATAAGAGATAAGTGAATCGTAATTCATTTAGGATTAGGACACTTGTGAATAACAATATATGTCTACCTTAGTTAAAATACTATAGGACCCCTTTGGAAGGTAACAACTTTGGAACCTTAGGACAATGATCACTAAATACAATACATGTGGCTATCAACTATTCACCACCCTGAGATGCAATACCTTAGAACATTTGGAACTCTTGACATATTAGCCCATGAACGTGAGGCAACCAATGAACATGAGTCATATGATTCACCATTGACCAATGAGTAAGAAACATATGAGTAACTCTTGCCAACTATTGGATACAGAATACCTTAGAGTATTTCGGAATCGAATGAGTACTATGACAATGTGAACACCATATGTTGCAGAAGGATATAGAAGAGTAACCTTATATACCTTTACTTCCAAGGATAAGTACACAAGTCTATATATGAACACAACAGTCCAGCTTCTTCTTTATGTTTCACGCTACAATACAAGTCCATAATGGAACTCTCGTCAACAAAGTGTACAAAAAAACCATGAACTATATGACTGCCATATAACTTCATTTCACTCCTTACCATACAATCCAATGCATTTTCATATCCACAACACCATAACATTACACACATTAACCAAGAAGTCATACATCGACAACATTTCACACCTCACTTACACTTTACGCTTTTCTCTTTATCATTCCGTCACAATTTATCCTTCATAACAACATATGAACAACCATAAATACTTAATACAGTCCAACACACCTCCATACGATACTTTAAAGTCATTAAAATGACATCATAAGTTGATAATTACATCCAAAAAGGGTATAGGGGCCTTCGGGGATCAACTAGAGACGGAAGCATACAAAACCAAATATGGAGGTTACCTGCGCTGCCACCTGAACCCGAAGGTTTCTGAGGTGCACGTATAGATGCCCTCTGGCAGCATCCAGAGGCATCTGTGTTGGCATTTGCGCCCGCAGGTGCCTCCGTCTGCGGGGGCGGATGCCCGTTTTGGTCCGAAATGGTCTTTTTGGGGTCTTTTTATGCAATGAATGGTCCATGATCATAAACAAACTTATTTTGAAATATATTTGATCATATTAAACACCAACATTCATCCATGTTCTCACAACACACATAACAACACCAAAATGACACTTTACGGTCAATACGTCACAGAAACCATAACCAATTTCACAATAGAAATTCCAAATATTATACATTATGAAAAAACAATTAAATGCTATAATCACATCTCACATATCAATATTAACTCCATCATGTTCACTACCTTCAAGAACACAAGTCCATGTTCAAGTTTGCAAGGCAAAACCATTCTCCGATTTAGCAAACATGTAACTTTACACACATAGTGAACTTCTCAATATTCCACCAACATACCCAACATAACATACACCATATATTATGCATAAAATATATTAATCCATCATAATAAACACTTACCAAATCTTACCAATTGATGATCTTGGCCAAAGGAGTGACTTAGGGTTCTTGAGAGCAAAGAAGATAATGTTGGAAAAATCTAGAAAATGTTATGAGAGTCCAATGGTATAAAAAATCTGATTTGTTTTCTTATATAGTCCCTCATATCTCTCTTATCTTTTCCTTAGCATTTAATGCAAGGGTTGGTTTGGTCAAATGGATCAAATTGGAAGAATGGGTCAAATTTCCCATGTTGGGCCATGTCTTCTTGTTATTTTGGGCTTCATTTTTGGGCCCAATAATACAAGACTTATTAATTCCCACAAATTCATGTATAATACATCAAATCTCTCATGCTTAATTATTTCCATCAATATTACGATAGTCATCTAGACTCAGAAATGTACGGGGTGTTACAGGTAGCTCTGGGGGCATAAGCCTAGCTCGAGCCGATCCCACTGTTATTTACCACTGATCAATTGGTCCTGGGTATTGTATGATGTTTATTGATATGAAGGTAAAAGGAAAGAAATGAATGTAATGTACATGGTTCCACATATACAGTACGGTGGTATATCAATATTATCTATTCACTTGTGTTTGATTCCATTTGAGTTCCTATATATCATATAGTTACTTATAGCCTTACATACTCAGTACATTCTTTTGTACTGACGTCCTTTGGGGGTCCTGCCTTACTTATTGTAGGCACAAGAGCTAGTAGACCTTCACAGTAGGGTACAAGTCATCTGCAGGCTATTGGTGAACTTTAAGTTAATTCGGGGATTTTTGAGTCATTTGTATATATTTTTGGTACTATGTAGTAGTTGTATAAGGCGGAGACTTGTACCAACCTTAGTCATGGTTATATATCTTTTAGAGGCTTTGTAGACATTGTAAAGTCAAACGTAGGAGTTGCGGCCCCAACAGCCAAGTCCTGTATATCTATTTTGTACTTACCTACCTGGTTTAATTTATCAATACATCATGTCCATACACTGGAGCACATTTGTTAGCTCAATTACATGTATAGGAAATATATGATCGTAGGTTGGTTCTCTCGGGACTTTACGGCTACGGGTGCCTGTTAGCCCTAATGGGATTTGAGGTGTGACAAAAGTGGTATCAGAGGATATTGTCCTAGGGTGTCTACAAAGTCGTGTCTGAGTAGCGTCTTGCTTATGGATGTGTTGTACACCACATCTATATGTTGGAGGCTACGGTACATTTAGGAGTTCTCTCTTTTCTTCATTTCCTAGATCGTGCAATAGAGCCAAAGTTGTAGGTGGAGTCATATTTAACCACTGAATTTGTTTTATGTTTTTGTTTCCTCAGTGTAGCAAAATGTTGATTGCAAGAAGAGGTAGGGGTAAAGGTAAGAAGGGAGACATGGCTGCCAAAGTAAGAACCAGTAAATCACCACCTGAACAAGTTAATCAAGGTGAAACTGAAAATGAGTTTGCATCGCAGGCTTCTTCTATTCTTCCACCTCCTGGAGAGCCAATAAAGAGAGGAGTAACCCCAGAACCACCTGTTAATGCTACTGAGTAGGATTTAAGGAATGTGGTGAAATTGTTGACTCGTGTTGTTGCTGCACAAGGTCAAGGAGAAGCTGGTCCAACTATAGGTACCATTGGTGCAGATAGGGCAGCTAGTCTTCGTACATAAGATTTCCTTAAATTAGATCCTCCCACATTTATCGAATTAGATCTTAATGAAGGCCTGCAAGATTTAATGGATCAAATCCAAAGGGCTTTGGATGCCATGCATGTATCTGGTGCAGAATCAGTTGATCTTGAAGCATATAGATTAAAAGGAGAGGCTATATTATGGTATGAAGATTGGAAACGATTTAGGGGTATCGGTGCACTTCCAGCTAGTTGGGAAGAATTCAAAGCAACATTCCTTGATCATTACCTTCCATATGATATCCTAGAGGCTCATGCATACCAGTTTCTAAATCTTCGTCAAGGTAATATGAGCATCAGAGAGTACAGTATTTGGTTTAACTCTTTGGCCAGGTACGCTCCTAATGTAGTAGCTACTATGGACGATAGAGTTCATCGGTATGTGGATAGACTGGATCCATATTTGGTTAGGGATTGTACTATTGCTGCTTTTAATAGAGATATGGATATAGCTAGGATATAAACTTTTGCACAGAAGATGGAGGATCAGAGGCAAAGGAGAAGAACACAAGAATTTGAAAGAGGACCGTCAAAGAGGTCTAAACCTATGGGACAATTCATGGCATCCTAAGGAGAATTTAGGTCTTGGGTTTTTAATAGACCGCGTAGACCATCATTTTCTTATTCTACAGTAGTTAATGTATCCCAATTTTGAGGGTTTAGAGGCAGTCAAGTTGGGCAAAGTAGTGAGATTCAAGGATCATAGACAACAGGGTATCAAGAACAAGGAAGAATGTACCAATCGAGGTTTTCTCATCAGCCGTGTCAGCAGTACGAAAAGCATCATTTATGTGCATGTCGGCTTGAGACAGATGCTTGTTTCTAGTGTGGTATGTCTGGGAACATAATGAGAGAGTGCCTACGGAGGGGCATAGGTAGTATGGCGCCACCTACTGGATCAGCCATTGCATCATCATCGTTGGTTGTACAGCCTACTGGGCGTGGTAGAGGTGTTCGAGGAATAGATAATTCTAGTGGAGTCCAAAACCGTACCTATGCTTTAGCCGATCGGCAGAATTTGGAGGCTTCTCTTGATGTGGTTACAGGTATATTATCCGTCTTTTCACATAATGTATATGCATTGATTGATCCGAGCTCTACCCTATCATATGTCACTCCATTGATTGCTGAAAAATTCAAAAGAACACCGGAATTACTAGTCAAGCTATTTGAAGTATCTACACCAGTTGGTGAATCTATTGTAGCTAAAAGAGTCTATCGTAATTGCATAGTAATTGTTTATGATCACGATACATTGGCTGATCTTATTGATCTAGATATGGTAGATTTTGATGTTATAATGGGTATGGATTGGTTGGCTTCTTGTTATGACACGGTAGATTGCCGAGCTAAGAAGGTACATTTCTATTTTCCACAAAAGACCGTCCTTGAATGGAGGGGTAATGTTGGAGCACCGAGAGGTAAATTTATTTCTTATCTTAAGGGAAAGAAAATGATATCCAAGGGGTACATATTCCATCTAGTAAGAGTGTGAGATACCTATGTGAAGCCACCAACTCTTTAATTGGTTTCGGTGGTAAATGAATTCCCTGATGTATTTCCTGAAGATCTTCCAGGTTTTCCTCCCGAACGGGAAGTAGAGTTTGGTATTGATGTGATTCCAGGTACTCAACCTATCTCTATTCCTCCATATAGAATGGCCTCGATAGAGTTACAGGAATTGAAGGAGCAATTAAAAGACTTGTTGGATAAGGGATTCATAAGGCCTAGTATGTCCCCGTGGGGTGCACCAGTGTTATTTGTATGAAATAAAGATGGCACGTTGAGAATGTGTATTGATTATCGGCAACTGAATAAGGTAACAGTCAAGAACAAATATCCCCTCCCCAGAATTGATGATTTGTTCGATCAATTACAGGGTACCAAATGCTTCTCAAAGATTGACTTGAGATCGGGTTATCACCAAGTAAGGGTTAGAGAAAAAGATATACCCAAGACAGCTTTCTGAATACGGTATGGTCATTATGAGTTTTTGGTTATGTCATTTGGGCTAACAAATGCACCAGCAGTTTTTATGGATTTGATGAATAGGGTGTTCAAGCCATTCTTAGATGTGTTCGTGACAGTGTTTATAGATGATATTCTGGTTTATTCAAGATCAAAAGAGGACCATGTTAATCACTTACGACAGGTGTTACAGATTCTTCGTGATCGTAAGTTATATGCAAAGTTCTCTAAATGTGAATTTTGGTTAAAATTTGTAGCAATATTGGGTCATATTGTGTCAGATGAAGGAATAAGGGTTGATACTCAAAAGATAGAAGCTATGAAGAACTGGCCAAGACCAATAACGCCTACAGAGATTCGTAGTTTCCTTGTGTTGGCAGGTTATTATAGAAGGTTTGTTGAAGGATTTTCTTCTATTGCTACACCTTTGACAAAGCTAACACACAAGGCAACCAAGTTTCAATGGAACGATGCATGTGAAAAGAGTTTCAAAGATCTCAAGAATAAATTGACTTCTACACCCATATTGGTACTTCCAGAAGGCACAGATGGGTATGCGGTGTATTGTGATGCTTCAGGAGTCGTCTTGGGATGTGTATTGATGTAGCACAGTAATGTAATAGCTTATGCCTCAAGACAATTGCGGCCACATGAGAAACATTATCCGACACATGATCTTGAGCTAGGAGTAGTAATATTTCCTTTAAAGATATGACGCCACTACTTGTATGGGGTTCATGTTGACATATATACCGACCATAAGAGTTTGCAATATATCTTTAAGCAGAAGAACCTAAATCTAAGGCAGCGAAGATGGCTTGAACTGTTAAAAGATTATGACATTGATATTTTATATCATCCGGGGAAAGCAAATGTGGTAGCTGATGCATTAAGTCGCAAGGCATTGGGGAGCACTCATGGATAGTCCACAAAAAGACTAGGGATAATCAAAGATCTACATCAACTAGATAGCTTAGGGGTTCGTCTTCTTGAAACTCCAAATGAAGGAATTATGGTACCACATACGGCAGAATCCTCGTTAGTAACTGAAGTAAAAGAAAAGCAGTATGCAAATCCTTTTTTATTGCAGCTGAAAGAGAATGTACAATAAAGTTTGACAAAGGCCTTTGATCTTATGCAAGAGGGAGTACTTCAGTGCCAAAGTAGATTGTATGTACCTGATGTAGATGAGTTTAGGAGATAGATTATGAAAGAAATGTATTGGTGGGGTAACATGAAGAAGAACATTGCAGAATTCGTATCCCAATGTCCAAATTATGAATAAATAAAAGTAGAACATCAAAAGCCTGGAGGTTATATGCAATATATGGATCTTCCACTTTGGAAGTGGGACATGATTAACATGGATTTCATCACTGGTTTGGCTCGTACATTTCAGAAATTTTATTCCATATGGGTGATAGTTGACAGACTTACCAAATCAGCACACTTCTTATCGGTTAAGACTACTTACACAGCTGAAGAATATGCGAGATTGTATATTAAAGAGATAGTTTGATTGCACGGAATTCCAATCTCTATTATATCGGACAGGGGAGCTCAATTTACTGCAAATTTTTGGAAGTCTTTTCAGAAGAGTTTGGGTACACAAGTGAATTTAAGTACAACTTTTCACCCTCAGCCGGATGGACAGGCAGAGCGTACCATACAAATACTTGAAGATATGCTACGAGCTTGCGTGTTGGACTTTAAAGGTAGTTGGGATGATCATTTATCTCTTTTTGAATTTGCCTACAATAATCGCTATCATTCAAGTATCAAGATGGTGCCTTATGAAGCCTTATACGGGAGAAAATGTAGGTCACCGATTGGGTGGTTTAAAGTAGGTGAGACTGTTTTATTTGGACCAGATATTGTTCACCAAGCCATGGAAAAGGTTAAGGTGATACAACAACGGCTAGGAACAGCCCAAAGTCGACACAAATCATATGTCGATGTTAGAAGAAGGCTAGAGTTTTCTATAGGTGATTGGGTATTCTTGAAAGTATCACCAATGAAAGGGGTGATGAGATTTGTAAAGAAAGGAAAGCTAATTCCGCGTTATATAGGTCCATATAAGATTATCCGAAGATTTGGTCAAGTTGCGTATGAATTAGAACTACCCCAATAACTCTCCACAGTTCATCCAGTATTTCATGTTTCAATGCTTTGAAAGTGCATAGGAGATCCATCTCATATTGGTCCCACTGAAGATGTACAAGTTACAGAAGATCTCACCTATGAAGAAGTACCTATTGCTATTCTGGATCGACAAGTTAAGAGGTTAAGAAATAAAGAAGTAGCTTCTGTAAAAGTTCTTTGGAAAAATCATCAAGTAGAAGAAATGAAATGGGAGGCCGAGGAAATGATGAAGTCTAAGTACCCACATTTATTTCAAACTGAAGAGAAAGTTCAAGATGCGGAATTAGAGCAATAACAAGTAAGTATATTTAAGTATTATGTGTATGTGATAATATGAAGAATGAACTTAGACTTGAACTTTTTTAGATTGGATAATGTTCCTAACATTCGAGGACGAAAGTTACTAGGGGGGGGGGGGGAGGGGGGAGGATGTAACACCCTATACATTTCCGAACTTATTTGACTACCTTAACATTTATGGAATTATTTAAACTTGAGATATTTGGTGTATTACCCTCTAAATTTATTAGGCTGAATTAATATTATGCTAATAGGCTCAATTGAGGCCCAAAATGAAGTAAAAATCAGATTTTCAATTAAATACTTTCTCCTCTTTCAAAACCTAGCCGCCCTAATTTTCCCTAAGGATTTTTGGACAAATCTTCCACTTGCAAGCCTTGGTAAGTGTTTACCCTTATAAATTAATATATTATATGCATAACAGGTTGTGTATATCATGTTGGTTATGTTTAAAAAGTGTTGAGCAGTCCACTTATTGTGAAACAGTCCACCTTTGCTTAGTCACTAAAGGATTTGCCTTCTAAGTGGTTTAAACTTGAAAGGGGACTTAAGGTCTTGAAGAAATTGAATTATATGGATGAAATTTCAGTATGTTTAAGTGTGGTTCTATCCCTAATTAGTTACTGCTTGTGTATTACTTGTGGAAATATTTATACGTAATTGTGCATGGAACGTGTGGTGTAGTGGAAAGAGAATATTTTCTTGTGATGTTGATGCGAATTTTGAAACCATTGTGGACTGTTTTTGGTGTTTTGTTGTGAAAGTTATTTAGGTGACTTGATGGAATAAATATGTGACGTTGTATTGAGGTGGAAATGTAAAGTATAAACTTGGTGTGAAATCCTATCGGTTTGTGACGTCTATGTTGATGTGTGGACTGTTTTGGTATTGTTGGTGTTGTGAGGAAGTAAATTGTATTTTAGGAGGGTGGAATTAAGTTATATGGCAGTATAAAGGAAGGTGTAATGATATACCATGTGTTTGGGATGTTGGATAGTTTTTACTTCCCATCAAGTAGCTAATTATCGCCTTATGAACTTGTAATGTAATTGGCTTTTAATGTGAGCTCCATTATGTATTCATATTGTAGAGTAACGCTTTAAGGAAGAGCTGAATTGTTATAGTCACATGTTGGAAATATAAGGTATGTAAGTTTACTCTTTTCCGTATCCTTTGGCCACACCTATTGTTCACATCGTTACCAAACTTGTTTCCACTTCGAAATGTTTTAAAGTATCTCATTTCAAGTTTGTTAGAAATTGTTATTTATGTGTCTCTTATTTCCAAAGCTCCAATAATGTTATGACCACCGATGTAACAATCTCAGAAAAATTCAATAAATGAAGTAATGCCTATTTGGTTGAGTACGGGTGGTAGCTTTGGGGCGAAAGCTTAGCTCGAGCTGATCTCGATGTATTATTGGCTATAGGGGGTAGCTCTGGGGGTGAAAACCTAGCTCAAGCCAAACCTAATTTATTGATTTATGGGTGGTATCTCTGGGGGTATAAGCCTAGCTCGAGCCGATCCCAATGTTATTTACGACTGATCAGTTGGTCCTGGGCATTGTATGATGTGTATTGATATGAAGGTAAAAGAAAAGAAATGAATTTAATGTACATGGTTCCACATATACAGTATGGTGGTATATCAATATTATCTATTCACTTGTATTTGATTCTATTTGAGTTCCTATATTTCATACAGTTACTTATAGCCTTACATACTCAGTACATTCTTTCGTACTAACGTCCCTTGGGGGGCCTGCCTTACTTGTTGCAGGCACATGAGCTAGTAGACCTTCACAGTAGGGTATGGGTCATCTGCAGGCTATTGGTGAGCTCCAGGTTAATTTGGTGCTTTCCGAGTCATTTGTATATATTTTTGGTACTGTGTAGTAGCTGTATAAGGCGGGGACTTGTCCCCACCTCAGTCATGGTTATATATCTTTTAGAGTCTTTGTAGACATTGTAAAGTCAAACATAGAAGCGTATTACCTTTTAGAAGTTGCGGCCCCAATGGCCAAGTCCTGTATATATCTATTTTGTACTTACCTACCTGGTTTACTTTATCGATACATCATGTCCATACACTGCAGCACATTTGTTAGATCAATTACATGCATAGGAAGTATATGATCGTAGGTTGGTTCTCTTGGGCCTTTACGGCTACGAATGCCTGTCCGCCCTAATGGGATATGAGGCGTGATAGAAATCTTACATCAGTGAGACCACCATTGCGGTAAAAGTCCCACCATAGAAGGACTGAGAAAGTTGGTTACTGTCGCTATAGAATGCCCTATTTCACTATTGTATAAAACCGGTCTGCCATAGAAAAGAACGTGAGGTGGAATGCCTTATTTAAGTGTTATATTTAAAATTTCATCCCAAAAACTCTAAGTTAAATTCTAGAGCTTTAGAGAGGCAATATTCCCAATTCTAGGGAAAAAATCCTTCGTTGAGGCAAGTTTTTCTGTTAACTCCTTAATCAAGAAATCCACTAACAACCTAGAATTATTAGGCAAAATGTTAGGATAAATTCATTGGTTAAAAACTCTAGGTTCAAGAATACAACAACAATAACATACCCAGTGTATTCCCACAAAGTGGGGTCTGGTCTAGGTTCAAGAATAATGTGGGAAAATCCTTAGGTAGATGTAATATCATCTATAATATCTTTTAAATAGTAAATTTGCTTCCTAGTAAGAATTGGTTGTTCTTAAACATAAATTGTGGTAACTGGGAACCTTAGTTCAATAAATATTAGACCTTTAGCATAAAGACTACTCAAAAGGGGATAATCAAAGTGGAAACTTCATGAATTAAGGTAATGTGAGTAGTGTGGGACACATAGTAGCTTAACTAACCCTTGGGTAACATTATAGACTGTGAATAAGAGTAGTGTTGGTGAGTTTGAATCCCAAAAGTGTAGAATCAAAGTGTAGATGATTAATAACTCTTAACTTTGCTTGTTTTAGACCGTGAGCATTCGGAGGCATTGAGGAAGGGAAATGCTTCCATGGTTTAGATTTCTTATTCTAGATTCTTCGATTAAGATAGGTTAAGGTTTAAGTTGAGTTAGGCTTTATAGGTTAAGGTTTAAGTTGAGTTAGGCTTGAAATAGTCTCAAGTATGTGTTATGAGTTGATGAATATGTTGATTGGTCTTTCAACATGATTTGCAATTTCTTGATTTTTTTTGTCTTTTCATTACTTGTATGAATAAACTTCATATTTTTTAAGCCTAGGTTAGTGATTTGTTAATACACTTGTTAACTTGATGAGTACTACTGAGGAAAATAAGAGAGATAGTTTAATACTAACATACTAAGTTATGTTGACAGTGATTGATAATGCCATATATAATTCTAAATATTGAGTAGCTAGAGTCTGATGTGATTTTACAAATAAGCGAATATGATATAGGTAGGTGCCATACTGCTTTGATACATGGACCCTAGGTTATCCCCTGTAGTTCATGACTAGTTGGGTACAAATAAGACCCTTTAACATGTGTGTCCAAATGAGTGATACTTGTGTGTTCTGAGATGGTACAAAGTATGATTGATGAGCTACATAACTTTATTATCATGAGATCATTCTACATGTTATTCCCTAGTTGTGATATGACTGCATTATATTTCTAAGTTGTTCCACGATGGTTTGTTTTACTTGCTGATTGAATTATATGTCATCATTTGTTTACCTTAATGCATTGGAATATTAGTGATTTATTTGGCTATGTTTTTATGTGATTTATGTGTTAATGTACCTTTTTGTATGATTTATTACTTTATGAGATATACCTATTTCTATTTCAAGTCGGTAAATAATGTCTACCCATTCCTAGTGTTTGTTCTTATGCTACTCATGAATTCTTTTTATTGAGCACAAATTGTGTTCCAAAGTTTTCGACACGACCTCACCTCTGGCAACTTCAATTTACCCGATTCGAGTGTGAGCTACTCTTTTTCAGGCTTCCATGGATCTTCATAGTTACAATTCTCTTTCTTTCCTATATTTTTTTATTTATTAATGATTTGGATTACTCTTAGACTCATTTTGTTAGCGTCATTTGCACAATGACTTTTAAAATCTGGGTATATAATAGTTAGACTTTCACACTTTTATTTATTTAAGTTTGACATTATTTATTTTAGTGCCTTACTGTGTTAAATGAATTGGCAAGTCTTGGGTTAGATGGTTCTCCCATTGGATGGTTAGTGTGGGTGCCACTCTTGGCCAGTTTGGTCGTGAAAAAGTTAGTATCAGAGTCCTAGGTCCGTTGATCTCTTATTATAAGGACATAGCTTTTAGAGTCATGAGGAACGATACACAGACGTTTATACTTTTCTTCAAGAGGATACAGGATATTTGCAAAATTCAACTCTTTTATTCTTTATTCTTATTGCTTGAGTCCAATTGGTATCTGTTGATCCAAGTTGGTATTTGATGATGAGAACATATGCTATAGAGGAAAGAGTAGAGGTACTCGAGCTAGTCGCTAGGGCTGTGGCTCATGGTAAGGGACGTGTGAAACAAGAAGCGCCCACCAGGGGCAGGTGAAGAGTAGTACCAACTAGGGGTAGGGTTAGGACCACTGGATAGGCTTGGGATATAGAATCCCCTCCCCCAATAGAGAATATCTCTGATGTAGCAGCCAGGAAAGCAGAGACACTAGACCAGGCAAAGGTTGCACCTTATCCGGTTGCCTCAGATATTATATAAAAGGTATTGAGGCCTAAAAGAAAATGATTTTCTCACCATCGATAGTTGGGCCGATGATAACTAGGGAGGAACGCGATTTATTTTGGAGGTTTTCTAAGATGAAGCCTCTGGTCTTTTATGGTACTTTTGTAACACCCCGGAACTACCAAACCCTACTTGACGACGTTGAACAATGTTTACTTAAGTGTCGCGAGCCAAAAGTATGTATTATGTAATGTTATTGATGATATAAGTGATATTGGTCCTAGTACATGGGACTAAACCTTCGTGGGAGGTGTAATACCCCGTACGTTGTCGAACGTATACAACTACGTGTACATTTATGGAATTAATTAAACATGAGAGAGTTGAAGAATTATGCAATTATTTTTTGGGGGCTTATATGAGTCTTGAGCCATTGGGCCAAATGAGGCCCAAAGATCATAAGAAAGACTTGGCCCAATGGGGGCAAAAATGATCCAATCTTCCATTTGACCAAATCAACCATGCATTTAATGCCAAGAAATTGACAAGAGTGACTTGAGGGATCCATATATATATAATGAATTGTACACAAAAATTTGGTGGGCTCAATTTTGTAGACGTATGTGGGTATATGGATGTAAGATATGTACGTTCAGTGCGACGTGATGGCCCAAACGGCCAAGTTTTATATATGTATATGTATGGCATTGTACATTTCATCAATTACATAAGACAACATGCTATTCATTCGAGGTTATGCATACGAATGTTCATGAGCAAAGATTGGTTCTCTCGGGCCATATCGGCTTTGGGTGCCAATCACGCCTCGTTAGAATTTGGGGTGTGACAAAGTGGTATCAGAGAGGTTCGTTCTAAGGGTGTGTACAAAGCCGTGTCTGAGTAGAGTCTTACTTATCAATGTGTTGTGCACCACATTTATAAGTAGGAGGCTACGGGACATTTAGGATGTTGTTTCTTTTCTTGATTCCAGATCGTGCAATAGAGCCAGTGTTGTAAGTTGAATTATATCTGACCATGGCAATTGTTTTCCTTTGGTATAGTAAAATACCAAGCACAAGAGGAGGTAGAGGCAAAGGTAATAAAGTAGATATGTACTGATTAATTCGATCTCTAGTCTACCGTATGTTACTTTATCGACTACCGTGAATATGACGGGACACCGGGGTTATTAGATAAGCTAATTGAAGTATTTCCACCTGTCGGTGAATTTCTTATAGTTGAAAGGGCATATCGTAATGGTATAGTAGATGTTTTTGATCATGTTATGATGTTTGATCTTTTGGAGATGGAAATGAAGGATTTTTTTTTAATGTTGTAATGGGTATGAAGTGATTGGCTTTTGTATGTCACGAAGATTGCCAAGCAAGAGATACCTATGGCTATTCTAGACCGACAAGTGTAAGGGTTAGTAAATAAATGATGAGAAGCTGAAAACAAAGTGATGAGACTAAGGTGCCCATATTTGTTCCAGATGGAAGGAAAAATTCAAAAGTGTGAAAGTGGAGAAAGACTAAGTAAGTACCTATATGAGTATATGTATAGAGATGCCTTGTTACACATGAGTCAATGTTGTTAACATTCGAGGACGAATGTTCCCAAGGGGGGAAGAATGTAACACCCCGTACCTACCAAACCCTACTTGACGACATTGAACAATGTTTACTTAAGTGTCGAGAGCCAAAAGTATGTATTATGTAATGTTATTGATGATATAAGTGATATTGGTCCTAGTACATGGGACTAGACCTTCGTGGGAGGTGTAATACCCCGTATGTTGTCGAACGTATACGACTACGTGTACATTTATGGAATTAATTAAACATGAGAGAGTTGAGTAATTATGCAATTATTTTTTTGGGGCTTATATGAGTCTTGAACCATTGGGCCAAATGAGGCCCAAAGATCATAAGAAAGACTTGGCCCAATGGGGGCAAAACTGATCCAATCTTCCATTTGACCAAATCAACCATGCATTTAATGCCAAGAAATTGACAAGAGTGACTTGAGGGATCCATATATATATATAATGAATTGTGCACAAAAATTTGGTGGGCTCAATTAACAAATTGTTAATGAGCTAAATGAGGCCCAAAATTTGTATGAAGACATGGCCCAAAAAGGGCATTCTTGACCCATTCTTGCAAGACGAAGTCCACAAATTAATTATTGACTAAAGGTATGGGATAAGGATGAACTTAAAGGGTCTATATAAGCAAAGAAAATCAGATTTTAATTCATTTGGACACCATGCCTTTTCTAGAGTTTTCTACAACATTTGTTCTCTCCACACAAACCCTAAGCCTTCATCCTTTTGGCCAAAGATCATCACTTGGTGAGTATGGGTAAGTGTTTATTATTATGGTTTAATATATTTTATTCATGGAAGATGTTATATCTCATGTTGGTTATGTTGGTGAAGTGTGAGAAGTTCACCATGTGTGTAAAGTTACATGTTTGCTAAATCGGAGGGTGGTTTTGCCTTGTGAACATGAACATGGGCTTGTGAACTTGAATAAAATGAACTTGATGTATTCAATATTTACATGTGAGATGTGATTATAGTCTTTACTTTTTTTATTCTTGTGTATAATGTTTGGAAAAGTTATTGCGAAATTGGTTATGGTTTTGGTGGCGTATTGGCCGTAAAGTGTAGTTTTGGGTGTTGTATCTGTGTTGTGAGACCATGGCTGGTTTTTGGCATGTTAGATGATCAAAAATATGTTAAAATAAGTTTGGTTATGATCATGGACCATTCATTGCATAAAAAGACCCCAAAAAGACCATTTCGGACCAAAACGGGCACCCGCCCTCGCAGACGAAGCACCTGCGGGCGCAGGTTCCAAGGCAGGTGCCTCTGGCTACTGCCAAAGGTCACCTGGGGACGCATTTCATCGACCTGCAGGTGCAGGTGGCTTAGCGTATCGGCCCAGGACTCCAAATTGCTTGTTTTTGCATCCCTTTGGCCCCTCGAAACCCCTATACCCTTCATGGATGTAATTATGAACTTGTGGTGTCGTTTTAATGACCTTAAAGTGTCGTATGAAGGCATTTTGGACTGTATTAAATATGTATTGTTGTTCATATGTTGTTATGAGGCAAATTGAGAAGTGTAAATATGACGGAATGATAATGAGAAGGCATAAAGGGTAAGCGTGATGCGAAATGCTGTTGTTGTATGAAATCTTGGTCAATGAGTGGAATATTATGGTAGTGTTGGCATGTTGATACGATAAATGACATTGTAAGAAGACAAAATGACGTTCTAAAGTAACTATGTGATTCATGGTCATCTTGTGCACTTGTAAGGTAATTGGTTGCTAACATAAGTCTCGTTATGTATTTGTGATGTAGAGTGAAACGTAAGGAAAGAAATGGACTATTGTATTTCCATATAAGCTGGTGTATGCATAGTAAGACGCAAAGGTATGTAAGGGTATTCTTCTATATACTTCTGCAACATATGGTGATCACATTGTCATAGTACTTATTGGATCCCGAAATGTGTTAAGGTATTCTAAATTCGGTTGTCAATGGTCACTACCCTATGTTTCTACTCATTGATAGATTATGAATCTCATGTCTCATATTCATGGTTCATGTTCCAAAAGCTCAATAAGATTATGTTCCAAAGTTCCAATAGTGGTTATACTCATATCTATTGTTCATTGATTATTGATCCAAAGTTTTATATAAAGTTATGATTATCATTGTATCAATCTCACACAAGTTAAAGTATCAATCTTATGAGGTATAATGTATCACTCTCATAACAATGATAAGGAAAGAAGTATGCAAAGGAGTAATGTACACATGGTCACTTTATATTTCATTGAGTATGGATCAAATCAAAAGGGGCATAAGCTCGGATGGATCAATCCCAACATTATGTTACAGTATTAGTGTTATATATATATATGATTTTAGCCCACTGATCAGCTGGATGGCCGGTATATATTATAGCCCACTGATCAGCTGGATGTTCGGTATTATATTATATGCCACCTATAAGGTGATGAACGGTATTATATTATATGCCACCTATAAGGTGATGAACGGTATTGTATTATAAGCAACCTATAAGGTGATGAACGGTATTATATTATATGCCACCTATATGGTGATGAACGGTATTATATTATAAGCTACCTATAAGGTGATGAACGGTATTATATTATTATCCACCTATAAGGTGATGAACGGTATATATATGATTATCCACCTATAAGGCGATGAGCGGTATATTATTATTATTAGCCACCTATAAGGTGATGGACGGTATTGTATCATATTCAACCTATAAGGTGATGATCTCATATAGGTAATAAAGGAAGTAATGTGCAAGCTAGTACACCAATCTCTCTAGAGAAAGAAATTAAGTTACATATGTTGATTGGGGGCAAAAGTGCAGAAAGATCATAGATGTAAGGTAGACACGATTCAAAAGTTCCAAATGTTCTAAGGTATTGTATCCCAGGATGGTGAACAGTTGATATCCACATGTACTGTATTTAGTGATCATTGCCTTAAGGTTCTAAAAGTGTTCTATTCCAAAGGGGTTTTATAGTATTCCAACTAAGGTTGATTTATATTGTTACTCATATGTGTTTTATTCCTAGATGAATTATGACCCACTTAGTTCTTATTTATGGACGAAAGTTCTTAAGTTATCATGATGTTGTAGATCCTAAGAGAATTATCCCAACCAGAGCAATGAGATAAAGAGAGCTTGTTTAGGTGAATAGCATTGTTCCAATCATGTTATAAGTCCAAGTTTGAATAGAGTTATACACATATCTCATATTCATTAGTAATGTTCCAAAAGTCCAATGAGGTTATGTCCCAAGGTTTCAATAGTGGATATACTCACGTATCTTGTTCATTGATCATTGTCAAATGGTTCCAACAGTGTTATGTTTTAATGCTTATTCACATGTTTCTTACTCATTGATTATGGATCCAAAGCTTCAAAAAAAGTTGTGACTATCATTGTACCAATCTCTCAAAAGTAATGAAAGAAGTAATGTGCAAGTTAATGTATCTATTCCTCACAAGTAAAGGTACCAATCTTACAAGAGTAAAGATGTGATGTAATATTAACCCTAACCAAAGAGTGGATGTATGTTGAATGACTAATCATAAAGATAATGAGCGATAAGCAAAGGGAGAATCTATTGAATGAAAGATATCATATGAAAGATAAGGCTATGATTGAATGATCAAAAATGATGATAAAAGAAAGGTACATGGTTTGATATGTAGAGTTTTCTCTTATAATTATTTCCATGGAAGTTCTTGTGCATTGATACAATTTCTTTGTGGCCTTACATACTCAGTACATTCTTCGTACTGACCCCTCTTGGGGACTTACTTTACATGTTGTAGGTGCAGGCATTAGTAGACCTCCTCGGTAGACTGGGGATCATTTGCAGAGTTTTGGTGAGCTCCACTTGGTTCGGAGCTTCCTCGGTCATAGTTGTATATTTGTTTTGATGTTGAAATGTTATCTAAAGTGGGTACTTGCCCCGACTTAGTTGGTCCTGTAAATGCTTCTGTTAGAGGCTTTTGTAGACGTATGTGGGTATATGGATGTAAGATATGTACGTTCAGTGCGACGTGATGGCCCAAACGGCCAAGTTTTATATATGTATATGTATGGCATTGTACATTTCATCAATTACATGAGACAGCATGTTATTCATTCGAGGTTATGCATACGAATGTTCATGAGCAAAGATTGGTTCTCTCGGGCCATATCGGCTTCGGGTGCCAATCACGCCTCGTTGGGATTCGGGGTGTGACAAATTTAAAATAAAGATGCTTACAAGTTCATAATTGACTATCATTGGGGCCTTAGAGTGATATGGGGTGGAGTTTGTTCCTTTCAGTTGCATGGAGATGCTAAGTACTGGTGGAGAGTGTTCATGGAGTGTAGTCTAGTTGGGTCGCCTCTTATAACTTAGACCCAATTCTACTTTTTCTTCCATGAGAAGTATGTTCCTCATATATTATAAGATAGGAGGTGGTTTGAGTTCCCCAGTATTGAGCAGAGTAATTTTTATATTATAGATTATGAGGATCAACTTCACTCTTTCTCTAGACATTCATTATTTTTGTTGCACACTGAAGATGAAATGATCCATTGGTTTATTAATGGGAAGAAAAAAGGGCTTTAGTTGTCATCTCTTTAAATAGTGTCATTAGGTAGAACTTTTTAGGAGGTGGTGGAGCATGGTTGGAATGTAGGGGGGGTAAAACCGGATGGGTATGAAAAGTATGTAGAGAAGAAGTCTAGAGAAGAAGTCCCAAAATGGTGATAGTTACAATGGCTTGTTTTCTAAGGGCATGGATTCTCAGGGGTATTCTGGGTGCCTCGTTCAGTCGGTTATGCATGTATTAGTTAGAGGTCTATATGGGGCCAGCTTTCCTACTTCAAGTCATCAGGATGACATCACTTCTTTGGCTTTGGCGCATAGGTCCACTGTCACGCCTTGAATTCCAACAGGGTGGACTGGCACCCGAAGCCGTTAAGGCTCGAGAGAACCAACCTTCATTCATGTACACTCATATGCATGTCACTAAATGAACCACACTCTATCATATATAGATACAAGATACCAAGGGGAAGTCATGGAGAAACATTCAATAGATATGAAACTTGGTCGTTGGGGCCATCAAGTCAAAATGGACATATATTCCTTCATTCATCTTACAACGTCTACAAAGCCTCTAACAGATACATAACCAACCTAAAATCCGGACAAGTCACCACTTTATACAACATTTATATAGTACCAAAACAAATGTACACATGTGACTCAAAAAGCCCGGACCGAACTGGAGCTCACCAATAGTCCGCAGATGACCCGTAGCCTACTATGGAGGTCTACTAGCACCTGTGCCTGCAACAAGTAAGGTAGGTCCCCCAAGGGACATTAGTTCGAATGAATGTACTGAGTGTGTAAGTCTATAAGAAACTGTATTATACATAATTACTTCAATGGAATCAAATATAAGAGAATAGTCAATATGGATAAACCACCGTTCTGTGTGTTTGGAACCATGTATATTACGTTCATTACTTTATTTGCTTTTATGTTCATTAATTATCATTCCTCAATATCATTCATATAATATGCCCGGGCCCAACTGATCAGTGGGAAAATAATAACATAACAATCGGGATTAACCCTTGCTAGGCTTTTCCTTTGCCCCTGGGATACCACCCGTAATATTGGGATCAACCCGAGCGAGGCTTTTCTTTTACCCATGGGATGCCACCCGTAATATTGGGATCAACCCGAGCTAGGTGTTCCTTCCACCCCTGGGATGCCACCTAAGAATATAGTGATATTGGGATTGACCCTTGCTAGGTGTTCCTTCCACCCCTGGGATGCCACCCAAGAATATATAAACAATTATGCATTACTTCCATTCTTTCGTTATAAGAGTGATACATTGGTGGTTATAACATTATTGGAACTTTGGAACAATAGATCACAATTATGAAACATATGAATAACAATTGGTGACAAACCTGGAATGAGATACTATAAACATTTTTAGAATAGAAACAAGTACAGTAACGATGTGAACAATAGGTGCTGCCAAAGGATATGGAAAAAGAGAAACCTTACATACCTTGTCCTTCCAACGTATAACTACACAATCCTATATGTGAATACAATAATTCAGCTCCTTCCTTACGTTTTACTCTACACACAAGTACATAACGGAACTCACGTTAACAACTAACTACATTACAAGTGCATAAAATGACAATGAACTACATATAGGATGCTACAGATTCTTCACCGCTTCTATTTTTTTTGTGTATCAACCCTTATTCCTTCATCTGACACAATCTGACCCAAGAATGCTACAGATTTTAATAAAAATTCACACTTAGAGAACTTTGCGTATAACTTACGGTCACAAAGAATTTGTAAAACCTATCGTAAGTGATTAGAATGGTCCTCTTGTGATCATGAATAAACCATAATATCATATATAAACACGGTCACGAATACATCTAAAAATGGCTTAAACACCCTATTCATCAAATCCATAAAAACTGCAGGTGCATTTGTTAGCCCAAATAACGTAACTAGAAATTCATAATGACCATTGTAACACCCCGTACCTTCCTAACCCTAATTTACTACATTCAATAATGTTTACTTAGGTGTTGAGACCTATAAGTATGTATTTGGTAATGTTAATGATAAGAAAATTGAAATTTGGCCTCGTACATGTGATTAGCCTTTCATAGGAGGTGTTTTGTGATTTTTGTGGAGAACTTATGGGGTTCAAAATGAGGCTAAGAGTACCTCTAAACAAAGTATATTAAGGGTAAGAAGTAAGTTAAAGAATAGGACTTGAAGTATCTAACCAAACCCGCGAAGAAAAGTCAAAAAATGAAATTTTCAAAAAAACTAAGGGTGGGGCGCACCAGAGAGCGTACCACGCCGCTTTGGGCTAAAATTTTTAGTCCATAGTAAGCAATAATGTGCGGCCAAGGGCATGCCACGCTGGTTTTGGCCACTTTTCAAAGTTGGAAATTCTCTTAAGTCCCAAGGGTGCCCGGGGACGTACCGAGCCGATTTTTACCACGTTTGTTCTACAACCACGAGTATATACATGAAATGAATGAAATATTATATTGTTATGATAAAATTACTCATGAACGAATTTGGCATCAAAATGACGATTTTACTTTTGTGGTCAAAATATGCCATGCGTGGCTAGAATTGCTTGTTTTTGGAATTGAGGCTACGAGTATTAATTGCATGAGTGGGAATATTTTCGTAACGAATATGGAATGAATTAAACATGAGAAATTATTCATACTATTGGGTTAAGTGAATTGGACTCAAAAAGGGCCCAAAATGTGAAAGAAGACATGGGCCAAAAATGGGTCAAATGACCCATTCTTGCCTTGACCTTCTAGATACAACATTAAATGTTGTATGAGTGGATAATAATGGACTTGAGGACTTATATAAAGTACCCAAAATCTGATTTTATTCACTTGAAACTCTCATGTTTTCTAGATATTTCTCAACTTATTTTCTCTCAAACCCTAAGAGTTCAAAGCCAACTTTTGGAGCAAGATCATCATTTTCCAAGCTAAGTAAGTGATTATTGTTATGGATTAATATATTATATGCATGGGATAGTATGTTAATCATGTTGGTTATGCTTGGAAGTGTTGAACATGGTACTTTGTGTTTTTGGTAAAAGATGTGATATCCATGGAATTGTAACTTGAACTAAGACTTGTGACTTTGATGAAAGAGCATGGTATGGATAAAATATGAACTTGTATGGTGTGATTTTGTTATTAAACTTGTTATTTTCATATAAGTGAAAATTATGGGATTTTGGCCGATTTGTTGTTGTGAGGTGTATTGAAGTAAATTGATGGCATAATTGCGATGTTGTGATGATGGAGAGTGGGAAGTGTGAACTTGGTATGAAATGCTATTGGTTATCTTGTGTTGGTCAATGTTGGGAATATTGTGGGATTATTCGTATGATAGTTTCATAAATGGTATTGTCAAGGGGGAAATGACATGTTAAAGCCAAACATGTAACTCAGTGTTGTTATATGACCTTGTAAGGTAGTTGGTGGTTAATGTTGGCTCCGTTATGTATTTGTGTTGTAGAGTGAAACATAAGGAAGGAGCGGGACTATAGTATTCGCATTTAAGATTGTGTATTGGTATTGAGAATACATGGTATGTAAGGTTACTTTTTCTGTATTTTTCTGCAGCATATAGTGAACACCCTGTTGTGGTACTTACCCATTTCCGAAATAACCTAAGCCATCTTGTTTCAGGCTATCATCTATTCTTAACCACATATACTTTACTCTTGATCTATTGTCATTCATAGACCACATAATTATGAACATGGTTCCAAGTTCCAATAATGTTGTGACTAAAAACAAAAACGGTTTCAAGGGAAGTGACGACGTAAGGAGAATCTATTCATTCTTAAGTCACATATTCCTCATTCATTAGTTATTGTTGTTCATGAGTTACATAATGACGGACATGTTCCAAAAGTCCCAATCATGTTGTGTTCTTGAGCTTCCAATAATGTTGTGCCTATGTATATATACGTTAATCTCTCATAATTGATTGTATCAATCTCTCATAAGAGGATGAATCAATCCCTCGCAAGTACATCTCTCAAAAGTAAGAAATAAAGTAATTCATATTTGTTGGTGGTTAATGGTTGAGTATGGGTGGTAGCTTTGGGGGCAAAATGCCTAGCTCAAGTCGATCCCGAAATGATTGGATCAGGGTGCAGTCCTAGAGGCATAAGCCTAGCCCGGACCGATCCTGACAGGGGGCAGCTCTAGAGGTATAAACCTAGCTCGAGCCAAACTTGATATGTTGGTTTATGGGTGGCAGCTCTAGAGGTAATAACCTAGCTCTAGCCTAACCCAATGCTTTTATTCTTAGAGTGGCAGCTCTAGAGGCATAAGCCTAGCTCGAGCCGATCCTAACATAACGTTATGTTATGTTAAGACCTATTGATCAGTTGGGGCCTAGGTACGATATGATATAAGCGATGAAGAATAAACAACAAAGCGAAGAAATAAAGTATGTAATGTACATGGTTCCACATATGCAGATCGATGGGTTGTTCATATTGACTATCCTATTACATTTTGATTCTATTGACGTATTTATGACAGTTTCATATGGCCTTACATACTCAGTACATTCTTCGTACTGACCCCTCCTGGGGGCTTACCTTACTTGCTGCAGGCGCAGGTACTAGTAGACCTCCACTGTAGGTTGCAGATCTTTTGCAGACTTTTGGTGAGCTCCAGTTGGTTCGGGGCCTTCTGAGTTGCTATGTACATTTATTATGGTATTGTATATGAGTATAGAGCGGGGTGTTATCCCGACTCTAAGCTTATCATAGTTATGTATTTCAGCTAGAGGCTTTTGTAAACATATGTGGGTATGTGTATGATGGTGAAAGAAAGAGATGTATGTCCTTTTTACTCGATGGCCCCAACGTCCAAGTTTCTTTAATGCATATATAATGTTCCATAATATTCGCACTTAGAAGTTTATGTCTTTATGAGGTGGTGATGATTCTTATGGTGTGCATATGATTGGGCATGAGTAAAGATTGGTTCTCTCGGGCTTTATCGGCTTTGGGTGCCAGTCCATCCTGAATGGGATTTCGGGTCGTGACAAAAGTGGTATCAGAGCAGTTCGTTCTAAGGGTGTCCACAAAGTCGTGTCTGAGTAGAGTCTTACTTATTGATGTGTTATGCACCACATTTATAAGTAGGAGTATGTGGGACATTTAGGATGTTGTTTCTTTTCTTCATTCATAGATCGTGCATTAGAGCCAAAAGTGTAAGTGGAAAAAAAAATCATATCTGACCATGGTAATTGGTTTTCTTTGATATTGAAACTGCCGATGACAAGAAGAGATAAAGGCAAGGGTAAGCAGGTTGTTACGCTTGCCAGAGAGGGATTGAGTAGACCACCACCTGACCAACCTAGTCAAGGTGGAGCTGATACTGACTTTGCATCACGGGCTCTTCCACTTTCCCAGCTCCGGAAGAGCTGAGAAGAAGAGAAGTATCTTCAAAACTGCTCGATAATGCTATTGAGCAGGATTTGATGAGTGCAGTAAAAATATTGACCCGTGTAGTTGCTGCACAAGCTCAAAGACAAGATCTTGTGCAGTATAAGGAGGGACAGAGGCAGAGGGAGAGGATGAAAGAATAGGAAGAAAGATCGTCAAAAAGGGCTAAACCCATGGGACAAATCAGGGTGTCCCAAGGAGGATTTGGGACAAGGGTTTTTCACAAACCACTTAGGCCATCATTTCCCCATACCATAAAAATTACTCCTCCTCTATTCCACGAGGTTAGAAGCAACCAGTTTGGGCAAGGAGGTGAGATTCAGGGTCTACGGACAGTGGGGTATCAAGAACAAGGAAGTATGAACCGCCCGAGGTTTTATCGTCGGTTTTGCCAGCGCTGCAGAAGGTTTCATGTAGGTGAATGCAGATTCGAAATGAATGTTTACTATTTTTGCGGTATGCCAGGGCACGTGGCAAAAGGGTGTCCACAAAGGAACACGGGTGGCATGGAACAACCAACTGTCGCATTGATATCATCTGTGCCTCCTCTAGGTAGAGGTGCACAACCTGTTGGTCATGGAAGAGGTGCTAGAGTAGCATCTAGTGCTAGTGGCATTCAGGGCAGTACCTACGTCGTGGCAGATCGGCAGAAATCTAAGGCTTCTCCTGATAACGCAACAGGTATATGATATGTTTGTTTTTACGTAACGTATTTACATTGATTGATTTGGGGATTTACCCTATCATATGTTATCCCATTGATTGTTGAAAAAAAATTTAGAAAAAGTAGAAACTTTGTGAGAGGATAGTAGAAATTTTAGTTAATCCATTTGAGATAACTTAACTGTGTGTGGTCATAATACATTGGTTGATCTTATTGAATTGAAAATTATGGATGTTGATATTATAATAGGATTGGATTGATTGGTTTCTTGTTATGCCACAGTGAATTGTCGGGCTAAGAAGGTATATTTTCATTGCCCATAAGAACATGTTCCTAAGTGGAAGGGTAGTGTGGGGGCACCAAGGAAAATTTTATTTTCTATCTTAAATCGACGAAATTGATAGCCAAGGGGTATGGATGTCAGTTAGTCTGAGAGTAAGATACTGATGTGAAACCACCAAGTCTTCAATAGGTTCCGGTGGTCAATAAATTTCTTGATATATTTCCTGATGTATTTCCAGGCTTACCCCCAGAACGGGGAGTAGAGTTTAGCATTGTTATTCTAGGCATTCCGCCTATCTCACTTCCTCCGCATAAAATGGCTCTAGCAGAGCTATGGGAATTACAAAAAACAAAAAAGAACACGTAAAAGGTTTGGTGGACAAGGGGTACATAAGATCTTGTATGCCTTTGGGATGCATCTATGTGCGTATGAAAAAAAAAAGATGAAATGGCACATTGAAAATGTGTATTGACTCTTGGCAACTGCATAAGGTAACAATCAAGAACAAATATCCCCTTCCAAGAATTGATGATTTTCTTGATCAGTTACGGGGTGCCAAGTATGTTGTTCCTTTTTATCAAAAGGATTGTATCCACTCTTTCTTCCACCAATTTCCATGAATCAAAAGTGACTTGAGACCGGGTTATCACCAAAGTTAGAGTTAGAAACAAAGATATGCCCAATACAGCCTTTTGAACACGGTCTGACTATTATAATTCTTAGTTGTGTCATTGGGACTAACAAATGTACCAGCTGTTGTTATGGATTGGGTGAATAGGGTGATCAAGCTATTCTTGAATGTAATTTTGGATGTGTTCACGGATGATATTCTGGTTTATTCGAGACCACAAGAGGACCACATTAATCATGTGCAGCAAGTGTTATAGAAGTTTTCTAAACGTGAATTTTGGTTATATTTATAGCGTTCTTGGGTTACATTGTATAGGAAGAAGGAATAAAGGTCGGTACGCAAAAGATAAATACGGTGAAAAAAAAAACAAAGGGAAGAGAGTTTACACACAAGATAATTAAGTTTTAGTAGAGCGATGCATGCGAGCAAAGTTCCAGAGTTGAAAGATAAATTAACTCTTACACCAGTTTTAGTATTTATCGAAGGCACAAAGGTTATACAATATATTGTGATGCTTCCGGGGTTGACCTCGGATATGTGTTAATGCAGCATGATAAGATAACAGCGTATGCCTCACGACAGTTGCGGCCATATGAGAAAAACTCTATCACACATGACTTTGAGGTAACAGTTGTGGTATTTATTTGAAAGATATGACACTACTACTTAGGGTTCATATCGATATATAAATATTGATCATAAGAGTTTGCATTTACTGTAAACAGAGGGACTTAAATCTGGGGTAGGGAAGATGACTCAAATTATTAAGAGATTAAGATAAGATACTGAGATCGCATTCGGGAAAAGCGAATGCAGTGGTCGATGCATTAAGCTGTAAAGCTCTAGGAAGTACTAATGGTCGGTTCATGGGGACACAAGGTATAGTTGAGGGTCTACATATTAATTAAACAGTTTGGTAGTGCATTTACTAGAGATTCCAGATCAAAGGGTCATAGCGCAAAATACAGTAAAGTCTTCATTCGTAGAGGTGAAGGAAAAGCAACATGCGAATTCTATTTTTAGTTCGGTAAAAAGAATGAATCACAAGGTTCGATGAGATTTGACTTTACGTATGAGGGATTATTTCAATATCAAGATAGATCAGGTATGCCAAATATAGATGAACTAAGGAAATGAATTATGACCAAAGCACATCATTCATGGTATTCTATTTTATTCGGGAGAAACCAAAATGTACCATGGGTTGGTAAGAAGGCATTGGTGAAGCAATATAAAGAAGAAGAACATTATAGAATTTGTAGATCCTTGACCAAATTGTCAATAGGTAATAATAGATCATCAAAAACCTGGAGGTTATATGCCATGTATACATTTTCCAGTTTCAAATAAGACATGGTTAACATGGATTTTATCGCAAGTTTGCCTCATACACATAAGGGTTGTCTCATATATTTTAGGAATTTTATTCCACGTGAGAGATAGCTGACAGGTTTACCTACACATCACACAAGTTGCCTTTCAAGACCACCACCTACATGGCTGAAGAATATGTGAGGTGGTATATTAAATACGAAGTACAACTATATGGAGTTCCGACCTCTATTACACTAGGAAGGAGGGATTGATTTGCTACACATTTTCTTTGATGTTTCTTTTCAGAGAAGGTTGGGTACACAAGTGAAATTGAGTCTAGCTTTTCACCCTCAAACAAACGGACAAACAGAGTATACTATCAAAACATTTGGAGGTATACTACGAGCCTGTATGAGAAACTTAAAAGGTAGTTGGGATGATCATCTACCCTTATTGAATGTGATTATCATGATAGCTATTGTTCAAGTGTCAAGATGGTACTTTATGAAGGTTTACATAAAAGAAAGTTTACATCATCTTTTGGGTGATTTACACCGAGTGGAACTGCCTTATTTGGGGATAGATTTTGTTCACTACGCTATAGAGAAGGGTAAGATGGTACGACAGTAGCTACAAGCTAAAACAAGTCATATACTAAGATCCATTATTGTTTATTAAATGTCCAAGCTATGTGGTATGTCACTTATGAAGGGATATATATATTGCCATTCTATATGGATAAGTGGAAAGAGGGGAAGAAAATAATAATAGCTTTGGTAAAGGTACAGTGAAGAAACCGAATCATGTAGGGAGCCAAACAAATAATGAAGTCAAAGTACCCGTGACTATTTTAAACGGGGGAGAAAGCTCAAGGTATGGAGTTGGGACAATAACAAGGAAGTATCCATAAGTATTATGTGTATATATGTTAAAATAGAGATGCATGGGATGTACATGAGACGATGTTACTAATATTCGAGGACGAATATTTCTAATGGGGGAAGAATGTAACACCCCGTACCTTACCAACCCTAATTTATGACATTCAATAATGTTTACTTAGGTGTTGAGACCTATAAGTATGTATTTGGTAATGTTAATGATGAGAAAATTGAAATTTGGCCTCCTACATGTGATTAACCTTTCATAGGAGGTGTTTTGTGATTTTTGTGGAGCACTTGTGGGGTTCAAAATGAGGCTAAGAGTACCTCTAAATAAACTATATTAAGGGTAAGAAGTAAGTTAAAGAATAGGAATTGAAGTATCTAACCAAACCCGCGAAGAAAAGTCAAAAAATGAAATTTTCCAATAAACTAAGGGTGGGGCGTGCCAGAGAGCGTGCCACGCTGCTTTGGGATACAATTTTTAGTCTAGAGACAGCAAGCTGGCGCACCCAAGGACGTGCCACGCTGGTTTTGGCCACTTTTCAAAGTTGGAAATTTTTTTTAAGTCCCAAGGGTGTCCGGGGACGTACCGAGCTAATTTTTGCCACATTTATTATACGAACACGAGTATATTCATGAAATGAATGAAATATTATATTGGTATGATAAAATTACTCGTGAACGAATTTGGCATCAAAATGACAATTTTACCGTTGTGGTCAAAATAAGCCATACGTGGCTAGAATCGCTTATTTTTGGAATTGAGGCTACGAGTATGAATTGCATGAGTGGGAATATTTTTGTAACGCATATGGAATAAATTAAACATGAGAAATTATTGATACTATTGGGTTAAGTTAATTGGGCTCAAAAAGGGCCCAAAATGTGAAAGAAGACATGGGCCAAAAATGGGTCAAATGACCCATTCTTGCCTTGACCTTCTAGATACAACATTAAATGTTGTATGAGTGGATAATAATGGACTTGAGGACTTATATAAAGTACCCAAAATCTGATTTTATTCACTTGAAACTCTCATGTTTTCTAGATATTTCTCAACTTATTTTCTCTCAAACCCTAAGAGTTCAAAGCCAACTTTTGGAGCAAGATCATCATTTTCCAAGCTTAAGTAAGTGATTATTGTTATGGATTAATATATTACATTCATGGGATAGTATGTTAATCATGTTGGTTATGCTTGGAAGTGTTGAACATGGTACTTTGTGTTTTTGGTAAAAGATGTGATATCCATGGAATTGTAACTTGAACTAAGACTTGTGACTTTGATGAAAGAGCATGGTATGGATAAAATATGAACTTGTATGGTGTGATTTTGTTATTAAAATTGTTATTTTCATATAAGTGAAAATTATGGGATTTTGGCCGATTTGTTGTTGTGAGGTGTATTGAATTTAATTGATGGCATAATAGTGATGTTGTGATGATGGAGATTGGAAGTGTGAACTTGGTATGACATGCTATTAGTTATCATTTGTTGGTCAATTTTGGAAATATTGTGGGATTATTGGTATGATAGTTTCATAAATGGTATTGTCAAGGGGGAAATGACATGTTAAAGCCAAACATGTAACTCAGTGTTGTTATATGACCTTGTAAGGTAGTTGGTGGTTAATGTTGGCTCCGTTATGTATTTGTGTTGTAGAGTGAAACATAAGGAAGGATCAGGACTATTGTATGCTCATTTAAGATTGTGTATTGGTATTGTGAATACAATGTATGTAAGGTTACTTTTTCTGTATTTTTCTGCAGTATATAGTGAACACCCTGTTGTGGTACTTACCCATTTACAAAATGTCCTAAGCCATCTTGTTTTAGGCTATCATCTATTTTTAACCACATATACTTTACTCTTGATCTATTGTCATTCATGGCCCACATAATTATCAACATGGTTCCAAGTTCCAATAATGTTGTGACTACTAACAAAAACGGTTTCAAGGGAAGTGACGATGTAAGGAGAATCTATTCATTCTTAAGTCACGTATTCCTCATTCATTAGTTATTGTTGTTCATGAGTTACATAATGACGGACATGTTCCAAAAGTCCTAATCATGTTGTGTTCTTGAGCTTCCAATAATGTTGTGGCTATGTATATATACGTTAATCTCTCATAATTGATTGTATCAAACTCTCATAAGAGGATGAATCAATCCCTCGCAAGTACATCTCTCAAAAGTAAGAAATAATGTAATTCATATTTGTTGGTGGTTAATGGTTGAGTATGGGTGGTAGCTTTGGGGGCAAAATGCCTAGCTCAAGCTGATCCCGAAATGATTGGATCAGGGTGCAGTCCTAGAGGCATAAGCCTAGCCCGGACCAATCCTGACAGGGGGCAGCTCTAGAGGTATAAACCTAGCTCGAGCCAAACTTGATATGTTGGTTTATGGGTGGCAGCTCTAGAGGTAATAACCTAGCTCGAGCCTAACCCAATGCTTTGATTCTTAGAGTGGCAGCTCTAGAGGCATAAGCCTAGCTTGAGCCGATCCTAACATAACGTTATGTTATGTTAAGACCCACTGATCAGTTGGGGCCTAGGTACGATATGATATAAGCAATGAAGAATAAACAACAAAGCGAAGAAATAAAGTATGTAATGTACATGGTTCCACATATGCAGATCGATGGGTTGTTCATATTGACTATCCTATTACATTTTGATTCTATTGACGTATTTATGACAGCTTCATATGGCCTTACATACTCAGTACATTCTTTGTACTGACCCCTCCTGGGGGCTTACCTTACTTGCTGCAGGCGCATGTACTAGTAGACCTCCACTATAGGTTCAGATCTTTTGCAGACTTTTGGTGAGCTCCAGTTGGTTCGGGGCCTTCTGAGTTGCTATGTACATTTATTATGGTATTGTATATGAGTATAGAGCGGGATGTTGTCCCGACTCTAAGTTTGTCATAGTTATGTATTTCAGCTAGAGGCTTTTGTAGACATATGTGGGTATGTGTATGAAGGTGAAAGAAAGAGATGTATGTCCTTTTGACTCGATGGCCCCAACGGCCAAGTTTCTTTAATGCATATATAATGTTCCATGATATTCGCACTTAGCAGTTTTTGTCGTTACGAGGTGGTGATGAATCTTATGGTGTACATATTATTGGGCATGAGTAAAGATTGGTTCTCTCGGGCTTTATCGGCTTTGGGTGCCAGTCCGGCCCGAATGGCATTTCGGGTCGTGACAACCATATAGTGTTCAGAAAGCTATTTTGGGTATATCTTTTTCTCCAACCCTTATTACACATTCTCAATGTGCCATCTTTCTTCCATACAAATAACACCGGTGCACCCCAAGGGGACATACTAGGCCTTATGAATCCCTTGTCCAACAAGTCTTTTAATTGCTCCTTCAATTCCCATAACTCTGTTGGGGCCATTCCATACGAAGAAATAGAGATAGGTTGAGTGCCTGGAATCACATCAATACCAGACTCTACTTCCCGTTTTGGAGGCAAACCCAGAAGATCTTCAGGAAATACATCAAGGAATTCATTGACCACTAAAACCGATTACAGAGTTGGTGGTTCCACATCAATATCTTTCACTCTTACTATGTGACATATGTACCCCTTAGATATCATTTTCCTTGCCTTAAGATAGGAAATAAATTTTCCTCTCAGTGCTCCAATATTACCCCTACATTCAAGGATGATCTTTTGTGGAAAAATGGAAATGTACCTTCTTAGCTCGACAATCTACCGTGGCATAACAAGAAGCCAACCAATCCATACCCATTATAACATCAAAATTCACCATTTCCAGCTCAATAAGATCAACCAGTGTATCATAACCACAAACAGTTCCTATACAATTACGATATACTCTTTTAGCTACAATAGATTCACCAAAAGGTGTAGATACTTCAAATGGATTAACTAATAATTTTGGTGTTCGGCTTAACTAATAATTTTGGTGTTCTTTCAAAAAAAAAAAATCAGCAATCAATGAAGTAACATATGATAGGGTAGAACCCGGATCAATCAATGCATACATTATGTGAAAAGATGGCTAATGTACCTGTAACTACATCAGGAGAAGCCTCCAAATTCTGGCGATCCGCTACGGCATAGGTACGGTTCTGAGCTCCATTAAAACTGGCTACACCTCTATCACCCCTACCACGACCAGCAGGATATACATCTCGGCCTAAGGAAGGAACCAATGATGATGATGCAATGGTTGATCTCGTAGCTCTTGCCCTACTACCCATGCCCTTTTGTGGACACTCTCTCATTTTGTGCCCCGACATACCACACCACTAGCAAATATTCATTCCAACCCAACATTCACTTAAATGAAACCTTTCACAGTGCTAACACAGCTGACGAGAAGATCCCACTGTCTGTGAACCTTGAAATCCACTACTCTTCCCCACGGGCCACCTCTAATCTCTCGGAATTAGGATGGAGTACAGACTGTAGGGTAAGAAAATGATGGTATCGTCTGTCTATTAAAAACCCGAGGCCTAAATACTCCTTGGTACTCCATGGACTGCCCTATAGGTCTATCCCTCTTTGATGGCCCTTTTTCAAATTCGTGCGCCTTTCTCCTTTGCCTTTGATCCTTCTTCTTCTGTGCATAAGGACCAACTTGTCCGTGATTTTGTGCAATGACTATCTGAGTCAACAAGTGCACCACATTCCTTATATCCTGCTTAGTAGCATTAACAGGTGGTCCAACAGGTTCTTCTCTCCTTCCCGGCTCTTCTAGAGCTGGAAAAGTAGAAGAAGCCCGCGATGCAAATTCAGTTTCAGCCCCTCCCTGACTAGCTTGGTCAGGTGGTGATTTACTAGTTCCTTCTATGGTAATCATCTCTACCTTGTTACTTTTGCCCCTACCTAGTCTTGTAATCGACATTTTACTATACAGAAGAAAACCAATTTCAATGGTCAGATATGATTCCATCTACAACATTGGCTCTAATGCACGATCTCAGAAAAGAAGAAAAGAAACAACTCCTAAATGTCCCATAGCCTCCTACTTATAAATGTGGCATGCAACACATCCATAATCAAGACTCTACTCAGACACGGCTTTGTGGACACCCTGAAGACAAGCTGCTCTGATACCACTTTTGTCACGCCTCGAATTCCAATGAGGCGGACTGACACTCGAAGTCGTTAAGGCTCGAGAGAACCAACCTTCATTCATGTACACTCATATGCATATCACTAAATGAACCACACTCTATCATATATAGATACAAGATACCAATGGCGGAAGTCATGGAGAAAGATTCAATAGATATGAAACTTGGTCGTTGGGGATATCAAGTCAAAATGGACATACATTCCTTCATTCGTCTTACAACGACTACAAAGCCTTTAACAGATACATAAAAAACCTAAAGTTGGGACAAGTCCCCGCTTTATACAACATTTACATAGTACCAAAACAAATGTACACATGTGACTCGAAAAGCCCCGGACCAAATTGGAGCTCACCAATAGTCCGCGGATGACCCATAGCCTACTGTGGAGGTCTACTAGCACCTGTACCTACAACAAGTAAGGTAGGTCCCCCAAGGGACGTCAGTATGAATCAATGTACTGAGTATGTAAGGCTATAAGAAACTGCATGATACATAAGTACTTCAATGGAATCAAATACAAGAGAATAGTCAATATGGATAAACCACCGTTCTGTGTGTTTGGAACCATGTACATTACATTCATTACTTTCTTTGCTTTTACATTCATTCATTATCATTCCTCAATATCATTCATATAATATGCCTGGGCCCAACTGATCAGTGGGAAAATAATAACATAATAATCCGAATTAACCCTTGCTAGGTTTTTCCTTTGCCCCTGGGATGCCACCCGTAATATTGGGATCAACCCGAGCTAGACTTTTCTTTTGCCCGTGGGATGCTACCCGTAATATTGGGATCAACCCGAGCTAGGTTTTCCTTCCACCCCTGGGATGCCACCCAAGAATATACAAACTATTATGCATTACATTCATTCTTTCGTTATAAGAGTGATACGTTGGTGGTTATAACATTATTGGAAATTTGGAACAATAGATCACAATTATGAAACATATGAATAAAAATTGGTATCTGTGTTCCTTCTGTACTAATAAAGGTTTTTTCTTCTACGGGGTATTCTTCTTTATTCATCTGTATACTGTTGTTTTAAGTCATAATGTTCCAATTTTAATTTAGTTATTACATGTTTTTGGGCTTCTAGTGATAGCATTGTTAGGGTAAACTGATTGGTGCTGAAACCCATAGTAATGACCAAACGGATAATTAAACATACTGAATTACTAAGTGATGAAGGTAATAATACAAGTAGAGGTTAAAGGGAATACTGATTAAAAACACAAAATGAAAAGAATGACAGAACCTAAAGAAATTTCTATAGATATACCTCAAACCAGTGAAAACATAGAAAAATACAAAATTAAAACACCTAAATATCTAATCAATGAAGACAGTAACTATAAAATATTACTCTTATATACACTTAGAAAATTACATAAAGATTCAATACAAATAATATATAACCTACTACTAACCCATGAAATTATAGATCTAATGAAAGAATCATGGTTAGAAAATATACTTAATAGCACAGAAGAAGATGATTATAAAAACAATGATATATACTACGACATAGATTCCGATGGATACTTAGATTTTAACTAAAAAATGGATCAACAAAATCTAGAACACTGGCAGCAAACTATAAATGAACTAAGAGAAAGAGAAACACTTATCCAATATAACTTAGACAAATATATACAGACTCAGAATCTTGACTATCTAGACTTAATAGTCCAAGATATTAACCAAATACTTAGATTGATTAAACAAAGAGATATTTATTATAATTCCGCATTTACATAATGAACAAAGAAGAGAAAGATCAAGGGACCACCCCTGGTTTATCCATTAATGGTTTGTTTAAATGCTATAGTTAGTTTATCTAATGCTATAACTAAGTTATTCATAGCTTTATTTAGGTTACGTATTTCATTTATTATTTGGATTAACATTTTTAGAATAGAAACAAGTACGGTAACGATTTGAACAATAGGTGATGCCAAAGGATACGAAAAAAGAGAAACCTTACATACCTTATCCTTCCAACGTATGACTATACAATCCTATATGTGAATATAATAATCCATCTCATTCCTTACATTTTACTCTACACACAATTCCATAAGGAAACTTACGTTAACAACTAACTACATTACAAGTGCATAAAACGACAATGAACTGCCTGACTGCCATATAAATTCATTTCACCATTCACAATACCATTCACTGCATTACCATACCAACAACACCAGAACATGCCACACATCCACCAAGACATCATAAACCAATAGCATTTCATACCAAGTTTATACTTTACACTTCCTCTTCAATACAATGTCACAATTACCTCACTACGTCACGTAAATACCTTTCACAACAACACATTAAAGACAATCCATAATTGATACCATTTAAAATACCTCTAGGATACTCCTTTAAAGTCATTCAAAAGGTACCATAAGTTGATAATTGCATCCAAGAAGGGTATAGGGGCCTTGGGGGGTCAAAGAGAAGCAAAAACAAACAAAACAAAATTCTGGACTGGGTTGTGGATCCACCTGTGCCTGCAGGTGGATGAGATGTGTCCACAGGTGACCATCTGTCCTTATCCAGGGCCACCTGCATTGGCATCTGCGCCCGCAGGTTCCCCATCCACGAGGGGGTGCCCGTTTCAGCCTCCAGGGGTCATTTTAGGGTCTTTTTTCACAATAAATGGTCCATGGTCATAATTAAGCTTATATTTTCATATTTTAAGTTATATTGTATGCCAACGAACATCCATGGTTTCACAACGCACATGAACATCACCAAAACTACATTTTCCTTGCAATGGACCATCAATTCCATGCCCAATTTCATAACAACACTCCCACAAGTTATACACATAGAGAAAGAAAGTTTGGGACATAAAAACATCATAAATATTGACGTTAAATCCATTAAATTCACTTCCTTCAAGACCACAAGTCCACTTTCAAGTTTAGAAGACAAAACCCTTTTACCGATTAAGCAAAAGTAGACTGTTTCACACATTGTGGACTGCTCAACACTTTGCCCGCATAACTAACATGATTTATACAACCTATCATGCATATTATATATTAAACCATAAGATTAAACACTTACCAAACCTTGTAAAAGGAGGATCTTTTCCAAAGGAATGGTTGCTTTGGGTTTGGTTGAAGAGAAAATATCTTGTGAAAAATCTAGAAATGGCATGTGTGATGTTATGAATAAAATCTAATTTTTTTTGTGCTTTATATAGTCCTTTGTATTCATACTTATCCACACTTAGTCAATAATTGAGGTGTTTACTTGGTCAAAGAAAGAATGGATTATTTTCCTCCTTTTTGGGCCATGTCTTTTGGTGTAATTTTGGGCCTTAATTGAGCCCAATAGCACAAGATTAATTGAGCCCAACTAAATTAATGCATAATCCACCAACTATATCATGTTTAAATAATTCCATAAATTTTAAGACAATCAATTAGGGTCAGCAATGTACGGGATGTTACACCCACTTTGGACCAAACTTGTTATGAGTATTGTGAGATTAGGCATATTCAAAGGTGGTGTCCTAATTTTAGATATATAGTTAGTCAGGTCAGCAGTAGGCTTATCGATCTCCAGCTTTAATAGGTAGAGGCGGTGGTGCTTATGGTAGAGACCATCTTCAAGGAAGGTGTGGTGGCAACAAATAGATAGAGGTGTCCCCCAACTTAACTGAGGTAGTGGACATATTGGTTAAGATGGTACTCAACCCGGTAGGGATGGTGCATAGGTAGGTAGGCGGACCTTCTTCAATACTTTCCAGGGTATTCCAGGTGCAGAGGCATCTGACGTAGTGATCATATGTAATATTCTATTCAGTTATCGGATGGCTACAACCTTATTTGATATCGACTCTACTTTTCCTTGCGTGTCTACTTATTTTGTTGTGGGACTGATTATAATGTGTGATTTTATTGATGTTCATTTCCATGGTACTGCCCCTATTGGTGATTCTGTGATTGTGGATGAAGTTTACTGTGCATGTCTTGTTACTTTTTTTGGGATTTAAAACCTGGGTAGACTTATTGATTCTTAAAATGATAGACTTTAATGACATTTTAGGGATGATTTGGTGTTCTCCTTACCATATTATATTATATTTTTATGTTAAGACAGTGACCGCAGCTATGCTGGGTATGTATAGGCTTGAGTGGAAGGGTGATTATAGTCCTGTTCCCAAAAAGAACATATCCTATGTTCATGCCAAGAAGCTGATAAAAAGGGGGTGTTTGGCATTTTTAGCCCACCTTTGGGACATTATTGTTGAGGTTCCACCAGTTGGGTCAGTTCCTATGGTTTGTAATTTCCTACATATATTTCTAGTGAACTCACTTTGTATACCACTAACCTGTGATGTAGACTTCATTATTGATTTAGATCCTGGTACCCATCTTATATCTATTCCTCATAATATGGCATCGACTGAGTTGAGAGTGTTAAAGGTTTAGTTGCAGGACCTACTTTGTAATGGTTTAATTCGTCTGACTCACCGTGGAGTTCTCATGTGTTGTTCTAAAGAAGAAATATGGGAGTATGAATATGTTCATTGACTATCTTTAGTTGAACAAGGTCATTTTCCATAATAAGTATTATGTTTCTCGCATAAATGACTTGTTTGTTCAGCTTCAGGGTGCATTAGTCTTATCTAAGATTTACTTGAGGTTTGGATATCACCAGCTTAAATTCGAGTTGAGGATATTCCTATGACAGATTTTCAAACCAGGTATGGACATTATGAGTTCTTGCTAATGTATTTTGGGCTTACTAATCCCCAAACTCCTTTTATGAGTTTGATAAATATAATTTTTAAGCCCTATCTAGATTTTTTTGTTATTATATTTTTTGATGATATTCTGGTGTACTAGAAGAGTAAGGAGGAGCATGAGAATCACTTAAGAGTTGTGTTTGGTTGTTGAAGGAGAAGCACTTAAATGCAAAATTTACCAAGTGTGAGTTTTGGCTGTCATCTGTGTCTTTCTTGAGGCATATGGTTTCAAAGGATGGAATTATGAAAGATACGTAGAAAAAAGAGGCAATTAAGAGTTAGGCTTGCAACCTCAGTGACTCAGTTTCGTAGCTTTGTGGGTTGGCTAGCTATTATCTATAACACCCCGTACCTTCCCAACCCTACTTGACGACATTAAATAATGTTTACTTAGGTGTCGACAGCCATACGTATGTATTTTGTAATGCTATTGACGAGATAATTGAATTTTTCCCTCGTATATGTGATTAAACCTTCGGAGGAGGTGTTTTTTGATCTTCGTGGAGTATTTGTGGGGTTCAAAACGAGGCTGAGAGGACCTCTAAACAAAGGATATTAAGGTTAAGAAATAAGTTAAAGAATAGGACTTGAAGTATCTAACCAAACCCGCGAAGAAAAGTCGAAAAATGAAATTTTCGAAAAATCTAAGGGTGGGGAACACCAGAAGGTGTGCCACGCCTCTCTGGGCAAAATTTTTGTGCCCATAGGCAGTAAGATGGCGCGCCCAAGGGCGTGCCACGCTGGTTTTGCAATTTTTGAAAGTTGGAAATTTTCTAAGTCCCAAGGGTACCCGGAGTCGTACCGAGCCGATTTTTGCCACGTTTCTTATACAACCATGAGTATATACATGAAATGAGTCAAGTATTATATTGGTATAATAAAATTACTCGAGAACGAATTTGGCATCAAAATGACGATTTTACCATTTTGGTCAAAATAGGTCGTACGTGGCTAGAATCACTTGTTTTTGGGATTGAGGCTACGGATATGAATAGCATGAGTGGGAATATTGTTGTAACACGTATTTGATGATTTAAACACGAGAAATTATTGATTTTTTTGGGTTAAGTGAATTGGTCTCAAAAAGGGCCCAAAATGTGAAAGAAAACATGGGCCAAAATGGGTCAAAAGACCTATTCTTTCCTTGACCTTGTAGAACACCACATTAAATGTTAAAGAGTGGCTAAGTATGGACTTTAGGGCCTATATAAAGGGAAAGAAATTTTATTTTTATTGATGCAAAGTCTCATGCCTTTTAGACAAATATACAAGATATTTTCTTCAAACCCTAAGAACTCAAAGCCAACTTTTGGAGCAAGATCACCATTTTTCAAGCTTGGGTAAGTGATTATTGTTATGGATTAATGTATTATATGCATGATAGAGTATGTAAATCATGTTGGTTATGCTTGGAAGTGTTGAACATGGTACTTTGTGTTTTTATATAAGATTTGTGATCCATGAGATTCAAGCTTGAATTATGACTTGTGCCTTTGATGAAAGAGCATGGTATGGATAAAATATGGACATGTATGGTGTGATTTTGTTATTAAACATTTTATTTTTCTATAAGTGTAAATTATGGGATTTTGGTCGATATGTGCTATGAGGTGTATTAAGGTAAGTTGATGGATTCTTTGTGATGTGGTGTGGATAAGAAAGTGTAAAGGAGAAGTGTTGTGGTGAAATGTATTGATTATCATGTAATGGTAAATTTTGGAAATATTGTGGTCATTATCATATATTTTCTACTCATGACCACTTGTGAATCTCATGTCTCATATTCATCAATCATGTTCCAAAAGCCCAATAAGGTTATGTTTCAATAGTGATTATACTCATGTCTCTTATTCATGGATTATTGTCCAAAAGGTCCAATGGTGTTATGGTTCTAATAAAGTTATGTTTCCCACAATGTTTACCTACATGTCTCTCACTCATTGGTTAATGACCCCAAGCTTAAGGAGCAATTGAAAGATTTGCTGGACAAAGGCTTCATTAGGCCTAGTATGTCCCCGTGTGGTGCACCGGTATTATTTGTATGGAAGAAAGATGGCATATTGAGAATATGCATCGACTATCGGCAATTTAATAAGGTAACGATCAAGAACAAATATCCCCTCCCTCGAATTGATGATTTGTTTGATCAGTTACAGGGTGCCAGGTGTTTTTCAAAGATTGAGTTGAGGTCGGGTTACCATCAAGTCAAAGTTAGAGAAGAAGATGTACCCAAGACAGCTTTTCGAACACAGTATGGCCATTATGAATTTTTAGTTATATCATTTGGACTAACAAATGCTCCAGCTATGTTCATGGATTTGATGAATAGGGTGTTTAAGCCATTTCTGGACGTGTTCTTCACGGTATTTATAGATGACATCCTAGTTTATTCAAGATCACCAGAGGACCATGCTAATCACTTACGAAAAGTGTTACAGATTCTCCGTGAGCGTAAGTTGTATGCCAAGTTCTCCAAATATGAGTTTTGGTTAAAATTAGTCGCATTTTTGGGTCACATTGTATCAGATGAAGGGATACAGGTTGATACACAAAATATTAAAGCAGTGAAAAATTGGCCAAGACCTACGACACCCACAGAAATTCATAGTTTTCTTGGACTGGCAGGTTATTGCCTATAATTTGTGGAAGGTTTTTCCTCTATTGCTGCACCGTTAACAAAGCTTACACATAAGGCAGTAAGATTTCAGTGGAATGATGCGTGTGAGAAAAGCTTCCAAAAGTTGAAAGATAAATTAACCTCCACACCAGCTCTAGTGCTTCCCGAAGGTACCGAAGGTTATGTAGTGTATTGTGATGCTTTCGGGGTTGGCCTCGTATGTGTGTTGATGCAACACGGTAATGTCATAGCATATGCCTCACAACAGTTGTGGCCACATGAGAAAAATTATCCCACATATGATCTTGAATTGGCAGCGATAGTTTTTGCTTTAAAGATAAGACGTTATTATTTGTATGGAGTTCATGTTGATATCTACACGGATCACAAAAGTTTCAATATCTTTTTAAGTAGAAGGAACTCAATTTGAGTCAACAAAGGTGGTTAGAGCTCTTAAAAGACTATGATATTGATATTCTTTATCATCTGGGCAAAGCAAATATAGTAGCTGATACATTGAGCCGCAAGGTAGTGGAAAGCACTAGTGGTCAGTTGACTGAAAAGCAAGAGATAATCAAAGATTTATATCAGCTAGCCAGCTTGGGAGTTTGCCTTATAGAATCTCCAAGTGAAGGGGTTATTGTGCAAAATGCAGCGAAATCCTCCTTAATAACTGAGGTGAAATAGAAACAGTTTGTGGATTCTATGTTATTGCAGCTAAAGGAAAATGTACAGCAGAATTTGACGAAGGCATTTGATCTTACACAGGAAGGGTTACTTCAATGTAAAGGGAGATTATGTGTACCAGATGTAGATGAGCTGAGGACACTAATTATGATAGAGGCGCATCATTTGCGCTATTCTATTCATCCGGGTGCTACTAAAATGTACCATGACTTATTGGTGGGGAAATATGAAGAAGAACATTGCAGAATTTGTCTCTCAATGTTCGAACTGTCAACAAGTGAAAGTAGAGCATCAGAAACCAAGAGGTTACACGCAATGTATCAATCTTCAAGTCTGGAAGTGGGATATGATTAATATAGACTTCATCACAGGTTTGCCTCGTACATTACGGAAATTTGATTCTATATGGGTTATAGTGGACAAGCTTACCAAGTCAGCGCATTTTCAACCAGTCAAGACCACCTATACAGCTGAAGAGTATGCAACTGTATGTTAGAGAAATAGTGTAATTGCATGGTATTCCACTTTCCATTATATCATACAGAGGAGCACAATTCACAGTGCACTTTTGGAGATCTTTTCAGCAGAGTTTGGGTACACAGGTGAATTTGAGTACGACTTTCCATCCTCAGACTGATGGACAAGCAGAACGTACTATTCAGACACTTGAAGATATGCCACCAGCTTTTACGTTAGATTTTCAAGGCAGTTGGGATGACTATTTGCCTCTTATTGAATTTTCTTACAACAATAGCTATCATTCAAGTATTAAAATGGCACCTTATGAAGCCTTGTACGAAAGGAAATGTAGATCACCAATTGGATGGTTTGAAGCGGGTAAAACTGCTTTACTTGGGCTCGATATTGTTCATCAGGCTATGGAGAAAGTTAAAGTGATCCAACAGCGGTTACAAACGGCCCAAAGTCTCCACAAGTCGTATGCCGATGTTAGAAAAAGAGGGGTTGAATTCGCAATAAGTGATTGGGTGTTTTAAAGGTGTCACCGATGAAAGGGGTAATGCGGTTTGGAAAGAAAGGGAAATTGAGTCCACGTTACATAGGCCCATATGAAATCATTAGAATATTTGGGCAAGTTGCTTATTAATTAGCACTACCTCAAGAACTTTCCTGAGTCCACCCAGTATTTCATGTTTCGATGCTTTGAAAATGCATAGGAGATCCATCACGTATTGTTCCAATTGAATATGTCCAAGTTATGGAGGATATTACTTATGAAGAGGTACCCGTTGCTATTTTAGAACGACAAGTAAAGAGATTGAGGAATAAAGACATAGCTTTCGTAAAGGTATTATGGCGAAATCAACAAGTAGAGGAGATCACATGGGAAGCGGAGGAAATGATGAAATCCAAATACCCCTATCTATTTCAAATGGACTAAGAAGTTCAAAGCACGGGAGTGGAGCAATAAAAAGTAAGTATCCATGAGCCTTAAGTGTTTATGTATATGTATGCTAATGTAGAGATGCATTTGTTGTAATTGAAACGATATTGTTCACATTCGAGGACGAATGTTCCTAAGGGGGGAAGAATGTAACACCCCGTACCTTCCCAACCCTACTTGACGACATTAAATAATGTTTACTTAGGTGTCGACAGCCATACGTATGTATTTTGTAATGTTATTGACGAGATAATTGAATTTGGCCCTCGTATATGTGATAAAACCTTCGGAGGAGGTGTTTTGTGATTTTCATGGAGTATTTGTGGGGTTCAAAACGAGTCTAAGAGTACCTCTAAACAAAGGATATTAAGGTTAACAAATAAGTTAAAGAATAGGACTTGAAGTATCTAACCAAACCCGCGAAGAAAAGTCGAAAAATGAAATTTTTGAAAAATCTAAGGGTGGGATGCACCAGAGGGCATACCATGCCGCTCTGGGCAAAATTTTATTGCCCAGAGGCAGTTTGGGCGTGCCACACTGGTTTTGCCATTTTTTAAAAGTTGGAAATTTTCTAAGTCCCAAGGGTACCCGGGGTCGTACCGAGCCGATTTTTGCCACGTTTCTTATACAACCATGAGTATATACATGAAATGAGTCAAGTATTATATTGGTATGATAAAATTACTCGAGAACGAATTTGGCATCAAAATGACGATTTTACCCATTTGGTCAAAATAGGCCGTACGTGGCTAGAATCACTTGTTTTGGGATTGAGGCTACGGATATGAATAGCATGAGTGGGAATATTGTTGTAACACGTATGAGATGATTTAAACATGATAAATTATTGATTTTGTTTGGTTAAGTGAATTGGTCTCAAAAAGGGCCCAAAATGTGAAAGAAAACATGGGTCAAAAGACCCATTCTTGCCTTGACCTTCTAGAACACCACATTAAATGTTAAAGAGTGGATAAGTATGGACTTTAGGGCCTATATAAAGGGAAATAAATCTTATTTTTATTGATTGCAAAGTCTCATGCCTTTTAGACAAATATACAAGATATTTTCTTCAAACCCTAAGAACTCAAAGCCAACTTTTGGAGCAAGATCACCATTTTTCAAGCTTAGGTAAGTGATTATTGTTATGAATTAATGTATTATATGCATGATAGAGTATGTAAATCATGTTGGTTATGCTTGGAAGTGTTGAACATGGTACTTTGTTTTTTTATATAAGATTTGTGATCCATGAGATTCAAGCTTGAATTATGACTTGTGCCTTTGATGAAAGAGCATGGTATGGATAAAATATGAACATGTATGGTGTGATTTTGTTATTAAACTTATTATTTTTCTATAAGTTTAAATTATGGGATTTTGGTCGATATGTACTATGAGGTGTATTCAGGTAAGTTGATGGATTATTTGTGATGTGGTGTGGATAAGAAAGTGTAAAGGAGAAGTGTATGGTGAAATTTATTGATTATCATGTATTGGTAAATGTTGGGAATATTGTGGGATTTTTGGGATAATAATTTCATCAATGGTTTTGTCAAGGGGAAATGGCATGTTTAAAGGCAAACATGTAACTCATTGACGTTATATGCATTTGTAAAGTAGTTGGTGGTTAATGTAAATCCCTTTATGTATTTGTGTTGTAGAGTGACACATAAAGAAGGATCGGGACTATTGTATTCACATCTAAGATTGTATATCCGTATTGAGAGTACAAGGTATGTAAGGTTACTCTGTCCGTATCTTTCTGCGGCAAATAGTATTCACATTGACATTACGCTTGTCCCATCCCGAAATATGCTAAGGTATCCTATATGCGATTATCAATTGTCATTATCATATATTTTCTACTCATTGATCAATTGTTAATCTCATGTCTCGTATTCATGAATCATGTTCCAAAATCCCAATAAGGTTATGTTCCAATAGTGATTATACTCATGTCTCTTGTTCATCGATTATTGTCCAAAGGGTCCAATGGTGTTATGGTTCTAATAAAGTTATGTTTCCCACAATTTTTACTTACATGTCTCTCACTCATTGGTTAATGACCCCAAGCTTAAAGTAAAGTTGTGACTATCATTGTATCAATCTCAAAGTAATAAATAAAGTAATGCATATGTGGTCAATGATCAAGTATGGGTGGTAGCTTTGAGGGCAAATGCCTAGCTCAAGCCGATCCAGAGATTGTTGAATCAGGGGGCAGTCCTAGAGGCATAAGCCTAGCTCGGACCAATCTTGATAGGGGTCAGCTCTAGAGGTAATAACCTAGCTCAATCCAAACCTGATATGTTTGTACGGGTGGCAGCTCTAGAGGTAATAACCTAGCTCGAGTCGATCCCTATCTATATTGATTCATGGGTGGCAGCTCTAGGGGCATAAGCCTAGCTCGAGCCGATCCCAACATAACATCATGTTATGTTAAAACCCACTGTTCATTCGGGGCCCGAGTATCACAGATCACAGACAAAGATGAATAGTAAAGATACAAAGAAATTAATGAAAGCAAAATACATGATTTCCAAAGTACAGAATAGTGACTCATCTACATTGTGTCTTATCTATATTGATTATGCATTTGAACTTGAGTTCTTTGACATATTTACATATCTTACAAGTTTCATATGGCCTTACATACTCAGTACATTCTTTGTACGGACCCCTCTTGGGGAATTTACCTTACTTGCTACAGGCACAGGTACTATTAGGCCTCCACAGTAGGTTGCCAGTTGTTGCAGATCATTGGTGAGCTCCATTTAGTTTGGGGCTTCTCCGAGTCACAGTCGTACATATGTTTTGGTGTTGTAAATGTTGTATAAAGCGGGGACTTTTCTCGACTTTTAGTTCATTTTGGTCAATGCATTTGTTAGAGGCTTTTTAAGACGGATGTGGGTGTATAAATGTAAAAGGTATATGTCGTTTTTGACTTGGTTGCCTCAACAGCCAAGTTTCACATATGTATATATATATTACATGTTCCATGAATTCAATTGTTGGTATCCAAAGTTATTATGTGATTATGGTTTCTTATGGCATGTATATGATTGAATACAGGCAAAGCTTGGTTCTCTCGGGCCTTGTCGGCTACGAGTGCCAATCCTTCCCGATGGAATTCGGGGCGTGACATTTTCTCTATTGTGTGAAGATTTTTGCTTGTATTGCATCTCACTTTACTCATTTGACTCTAAAAGATGTGCCATTTCAATTGTCTGAGGTGCATAAGGAGAGATTCCTAAAGCTCAAGACTTAGTTGACTACAACTTATTTACTTGCTTTGCCTGTGGAGGGTAAGGATTTTGTTGTTTATTGTGATGCTTCACATTCTGGTTTGGGTGTTGTTTTGATGCAATAAAAGAAAGTCATTGCATATAGCTCTAGGCAGTCGAAGGTGCATGAAAAGAACTCTCTTGCGCATGACTTAGAGTTGGTGTCGATAGTGTTTGCCCTTAAGATTTTGAGGCAATACTTGTATGGTGTTCATTGTGAGGTGTTTACAGATCACCACAGTCAGCAACACGTATTCACTCAGAGATTTGAATTTGAGGCAGCATTGATAAATGGAGCTACTCAAGGACTATGTTATTACTTTTCTAAATCAGCCGGGTAAGGAGAACGTGGTGGCTGATGCTTTGAGTAGGAAGCCAGGGATTATGGGTAACTTAGCTTATTTAGAGGCTACATAGCATCTTTTGGCTAGAGAGGTTCAGGCTCTAGCTATAAATTTTATACGGCTTCAAGTGTTTGAATAGGGTGGAGTGTTAGTGATAAGTCATAATTGGATGACTAAAATTGAATCGGCATGGAAACTAAATCATATGGTTTCAATTAGGGAAACTAACCGAAATTGGTTTCAAATAACAAAATTAAAGATAAAGGAAAAATAAGAGATAAGAAGGGAAGAATGAAATGCTAAATGATTCTGCAATCAACCAAGGAGGAAGAGACTTGAACTTCTAGAGATTGAGAAACCCAAGTAAAATACACAAATGAGTAATCCAATAATAAAATCAAGGAAAAGAAGTTCTAGATAAATCAATGGGAATCCACCCAATTAACTATTCTCGTTACACTAAGCTAAATCTTTACGAAGCTAAGGAATTCCACCATCTACTACTCTCAAAGAGTTTGTTCAATCAATACTCATCAAAATCTATCTAATGAAATGACTAAGGCATCTAATTATAGTTTTGCCTTTTACAAGCATTGTCTAAGAGTGGATTATTTAAAATATGGCCCAAAAGACAATTCCTTGCCAGCCAATGTGATAGCCAAACATTGGTGTGTCTCCAAGGAGTTTGGTGATGGATATGTAGCTCCCCAAAGTTTGCAGAATGATGGTGCAAGCTTGGCGAGCTTACATTGAGTTTTTCAAAGTGTTTGTCAATGGAAATTGGTTTTCCATAGTGGACTTACTTGTTATCTCCATCTTCCTTACTCTGTTGGATCTCCCATGCTCCAAGTTATCATTAGAACTTGGTATTGCTCTAATAGGAGCTCAAAAGGGACATTCCAACGCATGTCTTTGCGTCTTTAAGGTGAGCATGGCTTGGATCCCTTTGAATAAACCTTGAAGGATAGGTCATGAAAGGTGTGTGCTAGCCAGGGTGATATCATCCTACCCTTCTTGAAAAGAATTCTACCTCGTTTCAAAACCTTGTAAGAGTATAAGAAAGATAAAAAACCAAACATTTCTTATAGTACGAGGGTTAGTACAATGGTTAGTACGAATATCATCAGACAAAGGAGGCATATCTTGAAAGAGTAACCAAGTATCCCGCATCATCAAGACCATCCCGTAAATAAATGGGGCACAAAGGAATTGTCTATCCCACACATAAAAAAGATAAGACTACCTAAAAGATCGCACCACTATTAGTTCTCATACCTCAAAAGGTCTACTGGGGTAAAAATGTTAGAAAGTCAACATAAATTGGTTTTTTCAAACAAGTATGTGGCCCAATGAAACTCTTTCCTACATATAATGCATATCGAACACAAGTATGGAAGTCATCACATTCCAAAAAGATAGCAGATAAAGGTGCTATGCACAATTATATCACCTAAGGTGCTTCTATATGTAATATCACAAGTTGGCCTGAAAATCCAATCAAGCAATTCATTACAAGGTGGAAAACGTAAACACAACATGATGAAATTAAGGTAAACCTCACCTTCTCTTGTCTACCTCCATAAAAAGCAAAAACAACAAGATCATGATTATCATCATATACAAAGAGTTCGTAAATAAAGATGCCAAGAAAACTAATCTTCCCTAATGTGTCATCACATGCTAGCTCACAAATAGATTCACAAATCTTATGAAGCACATCACTACAAGTTGAGGCACATGAAGACGACAATATCTCTTGCGGAAAAAGACCACATTTATTTTCCAAACAACCCTCCCAAAATAATGGTTATCACATGGAGTCATGCTAGTAGAAAGGTGGGGGATCCACTAGACTCATGTTAATTAAGAAACAAGTGGTCCTCCGAAGGAATTGTCTTCCCTCTACTCAAAATTTTAAGTATACTCCCTAGAGTCGAATCCAATACTTAAATTTTTCCATCCCCATGAAGGTGAAAAGAAGTATTAAACATAAGCTTAGTACAAAGTGTACCCCACGGACACTTCCAAGTCAAATCACACTCAAGAACTCTCAAAAACAATTCAAAGAACATCTCAAAAAATACCATTGAATAATAATTACAAGAGATAAAATGGGTGCTATAAGAAAGTTCAAGAGGAATAGAAATAACCACTATGACTTTGGAAATTCCAAGAATAAGCATAAGCCATGAATACGTACCATCCTTAGGCATAGGAAGATTTAAAGTACCGAATTGGATTAGTTGTCAAGGTGGTTGGATCCATTGGTTGTCTCATTTAGCCTCATAGGTTCTATCCAAAGCTTCCATTAGCATCTTCTCACCCTTGAGTTTAGAACCTCTAGAATAGACGCATCATAAGGATGTTCTTTAACCATAACATGGCTCTCCTTCTTTGAAGAACATTATTCTTTATTGGAAACCAAGGCTTGCTTGTCATCTTAACCAAACATCACCACACAAATTCCATAATTCAAATGATATTCGGGGTCAAACAAAATAAAATTCCACAAACTTAGGTCAAGAAAATACCCATTTTCCCCATTGGCACTCTTATATACATAAAACCTACTTTTCATACAAATAAAACTATTGTCATATGCAAATAGATAATAGCGAAAGGTGTCACATAAACTAATTTCATCTATTGTGTTCTCATGAGAAGGCTCACCCCTTGATCAAAAAACATTAAAGCCTTTACCAAGAATGGAAACACACAATGATGAAGTGGAAATTGTATCACAAACACCACCTTTCTTTCGAACAACATCCTTTCCAATAAACATACTATCATCTTCCAAGAAGCGATTTTCATCATCGAAGAGTGTGTCTTCGCACCATAGTGGGTTTTTAAACAAGTTATAGTCTTCAAGAGTGGAGACATCCTTATCATTGTAAGGTTTTCCATTATACACGCTTTCAATAGCCCTTTCATTATCAAATAGGAGATTATCCTTAAAAACACACAACCTCAAGACTCTCATGAGAAGAGAAAGAAATGTTATAAAGATCTAAGGGCTCATCACCTTTAAGTAAAGATCCTACATAACTATTCACAAGATCAACTTCAACATCATCATCACTAAATTGAGTTTCATTTAACACAACATAATTTCCCTCATTTAGTGCATTAACCACTAGTTGTACACAACTTGTACTCCCAAAAAAAATTCACCTTGATCATCACATAGGTCAACATGTGTGTGTAAACTCTTATCACATAATAATGAATTAATTCAAATCATAAGTGCCAACACTATATGTGGAACTAGATAGAGACAAATCGATCTCACTAGGATAATCAACTTGGTCATCAAAAGGATCAACTACTGTAGTCACTTTCACAAATGTCATTATCTATATCCAACAATGAGTTATGAAGAACTCCACAAGGTAAAGGCTCGTTAAGATCATACAAAAGTAAGCTACTACCCATACTCAAGTCATTTTCATGTGCATTCACAATATTTGGAGTGTTGATATTAGCTATGGTAACTTTAAGATTATAGGAAAAATTTCCTTTACCTCAGTTATTAACATTGGAGCATAATTTCTCCTTTGTGAAGCTTTCAAGTACCTTACACTTTGAGGTCCTTCACTAGGCTTTCTTCTAAGAATATTGTACAATCATTAAGATAATAAAAAGTAAAAGAGAAGTTACAAGAGTTAGTATAAGTTCTTGACAACCGTCTTACATCACTTCACACAACCTCTCCTCTTTCCACTCTAGAGTTGTCACTTATCACAACTTTACTCCTCTCAATCTTTTGTCTCTAATTTTTTGGAGTTAGGACAAGTGCCAAGGATTCCTTAAGGGTTAGGAGATCTCTTCAACTCTAGCTTCCAATTTTGTGCACAAGGAGTGGATGTTTTGTCTTTCATGGTCCACTCGTTAGTGCCAACCTCACCAGGAGTAGTATGCTTTGTTTCCAATGGAAACTCATTGGATTCATCTTCATGAGGAGTAGTTGTATTCATCATCTCTTCAAACACCTTGGGCTTAAGCTTTGTGGCTAATTGAAAAATCTATTCAATGTTCCTTTGCATTGAAGCAAATAATTCTTGTACACTTTAAGTTTTGAGATCCTTATTAGAAGTGGTTCACTTGTGTTCACTTCTCTAGGAGGTGTTGAGTGAAAGATAGTCTTTCTGTTGTAGTCCATGGCATACTTATACCAATCTTGCACATATGGGATACCATGAATTCGGAACCAAGCAAACCGCAAACACATATTACAAGTATCTATCAAGCCTATCCCACATCAAACCTCCTCTTGATATTCTCCAAGTGAAATTTGTACCTTTACTTGTTGGTTAATACAAACCCATATTTCATCAAGGAAAGGATCTTAAATTGGATGTAAAGATAGTCTAAGATATTCCACCACTTAATGGGATATGATATTGGCAAAACTTTGATCATCAAGAACAAGATCAAATCTCGAGACACAATGAACACTCACTCTAGTTCCAAGAATTCACCTCTCTGGGTCATGCCTTTCTTGAAACCTTGGATTCACTAAACTTCTAAGGCTTAGTGTTCCTCTCACTATACCTCTAACCTCATTACCATGTGGAGAACAAGGTGCATTAGAAATAGGGTTAAAAGCATAAGTACTTGTATTTTGAGAAGAAGGGAATGTACTTTGTCTTTGGTCCACATGACGACTCTAAAATGGTCCTACCCATATATCTATACCTCTTTAATTAGGATAGGAAATAGCACAAGATGAGGAAGGAAAATCAACCTCACCACTTCCTTTGCTATCACAATCTTCCCTTAAGGTTTCATAGTACAAATGAGAGAAAGCATTGTACCTCACATCGCCTTCATAACCATGGTGTAAGGCATGAGAACCTTCATAACCTTCATCTTTATTATGGTATACTCCACAAGGTTCTTCTAAACCTTTAATATTATCACAAGAGTCATAGGCCCCATTCATCTCACATTCATCTCCAAGGTTGTAGTTCTCACCACCAAGTATTCCTTTCCACATGGACCATCATAGCCCTCATAAGACTCACCATTATACTCATGAGCCCTATTACCATACTCACAAGGACCATCATAGCCCTTATAAGGTTCATCAACACACTTATGAGCTCCATCACCATACTTATAGCCCATATTTCTCCAAGCATCCTCACTAATGTTGTCTCTATGATAATTCAAAACAATGGATGACATTTTTACCTTTATTTCCTTTTGCACTTACCTATAAAACTCAACAAACAATGTTAGTAGTAAAAGCCTTACGCCTATTGTATATGGAAACTCTCTTTTAACTTCCTTCCTAGTACGTCATCCTAAATTTCATAAAGAACTAGCCTTTTTTAATCAATTCACAAGGTTACTAATTTTTTATGGAAGGATAGATTCTAGTTAATTGAATAACAGACAACACAAAATTTAATGGACTTGAGCCAAGAAGGTTTAATGAATGTGCAGATGAAAAAATTCTTAGAAAGAATTAGCACACAAAAAATGGACTCAAGAACTAACTAACAACTAAGTATGACAATTACTAGTTGAAAATTAGTTTTAGGAATCCAGAAGTTATTACAAATCAAAGAAAGGAAACTAGGAGGTTAAAACCTGAATCTCTTCACATAAAATGAAGTTGGTGATTGCCAAACTTTACTATAGCTAACCAAAGCTTAGAAAGGTTTACTGTAGATCTCCAAAGTTTTGTGAGTTTACTGTAGCTCGGCAAATTTGATAGAAACTTCTTGAAGTTTAGCGAGCTGACTTGCAGTATTGTGAGTCTCCAATCACTTAGCAGAGCTCGTTTTAGCTCACCAAACTCATTAGTTCAGCACACCTAAAGCCTCCAAATTTTGTACCTTTGTGGTCCCCTTCTACTCCTTTTGTACTAGTACTTGCCCCTTTTCGTAGATTCCTTTTGTACAACACAAGTACTCCTTATTTTTATTTTCCTTTTGGAGCAAACACTCCTTTTTCCAAGATTCTTCTTCAACTATTTATGAAATTCATGAAGAACACCAAGAACATGATGAACTTCAAAAATTTATAACTTTTTCATTTTGCCTCCAATTTCCATGAAATTCGAGATTTAAGCTCCCCTTGCTATGGGGAACAAACCCCGATGCTTTTTAACCTTCAATTCCAAGCTAATGAAATCATATTTTAAAACTCATTTCCTCATTCTTCAAGCTACGAAGAACACCATAAACATGATAAACTTTCAAATTTTGAACCTAATGGATTTTAACTCCGATTTTTCTCAAATTTTAGATTTGGACCCCTAATGATACTGAGAACAATCCCCAATAAATGTAACCTCCAATTTCACCTAGATCAACACACCCACATGTTTGGCCTTTAAGTTCTTTAACCCAAAAATGGTCAAAATCTTAAATCAACCCCAAGCAAGATGAATCTCTGATCTAGACTCAATAAAAACTAGAGGAACATAAATCTAGTGTTGAAAACTCAAAAAAATACTAATAAAATGTTTTTTTTTATTTTCAAATTTTGACAGTGTTTTTTTTTAATAGATGAACCTAAGATGGAAAATTATAGGAAAAAATTTCTAACCTAAGATCTGACACTAAATGATATGATACTAATTAGACAACTACAATTGAATCGACAAGAAAAATAAATGATACAATTTCAAATAGGGAAACTAACCAAATTCGGTTTCAATAATGAAATTAAATATAATAGAGAAATAAGAGATGAGAAGGGATGAAATAAAGAATAATTGGATCCACAATCAACGAGACTATTTCTTGTCGCTCTAAACTTTGGTGTGTCACCAAGAAGTTTGGTTATGGCTATGTAGCTCACCAAAGTGGGCAGAATGTTTTTCTAAGCTTGGCGAGGTTCCTTTGAGTTTGGCGAGTGGCCTTTTAGTTTGCCAAATGGTTAGACGATGACACTTGGTTAGCCAAAGTGGGCATACTTTTTTTCTCCCTCTTTCTCACTCTATTGGACCTTTCCCAAATACGATATTGTTCTAATCAAAGATCAAAAGGGCCCTTCCATGAATATCTTTGCTTCTTTAAGGTGAGCATGGCTTGGATCCCTTTCAGTAGACCTTAAAAGTATAGGTCTCAAAGGTGTGTGCTAGCCCTGGTCATATCATCAATGATAAGATCCTGATTGGATGACTAGAATCAAATTGTCTTTGAAAACTAAATGATATGATTGCAATTAAGGAAACTAACTAAAAATAGTTTCAACCAAGAAGATTAAAGATAGAGGAGAAATAAGAGATGTGAAGGGAAGAAAGAAAGGTTCATTGGTTCCACAATCAACCAAGGGGGAAGAGATTCGAATTTCTAGAGATTGAGAAGCCCAAATGTAATCCACAAATGAATAACTCCATATGAAAATCAAGGAAAAGAAGTTCTAGATCAATCAATAGGAATCCAACTAATTAACGAATCTCACTACACTAAGCTAAGTATAATCTAATCTTAGGGATTCCACCCTCTACAACTTTGAAAGAGTTTCTTCACTCACAATTCATCAAAATATATCGAATGAAATTATTAAGGTATCTATTTATAGTTTTGCCTTTTACAAGCATAGCCAAAAAGGAGCTAACTTAAAATACGGTCCAAAAGACCATTACTTGCCTTCCAATGTGATCGCCAAACTTTGGCATGTCGCTAATGAGTGTGACAATGGTTATGTATCCCACCAAAGTGGGTAGAATTTTGGTCCAAGCTTGGCGAACTTCCTTTGAAATTTTTGAGTAGTCTTTGAGTTTGGCGAAGGGTTTGGCAATCAAACTTGGTTCTCCAAAGTTGGTAGACTTATGGTATTTATCTTCCTTACTTTGTTAGACCACCCATGCTCCAAGATATAATCCAAACAAGTTATTGTTTGAATGGGAGATCAAAAGGGCCCATCCATGCATGTATTTGCGCTTTTAAGGTAAGCATGTCTTGGATCCCTTTGAATGGGCCTTGAAGTATAGGGCTTGAAAGGTGTGTTCTAATCATAGTCATACCAGTTAGCTTGCCTGGAGGAAAGATCTTTATTCTTAGAGAAGATCAAGGCCTGATAGTTTGAGGTTGCAAAGTTAAGTTAGATTTGTGATAAGGTCTTGCAGAAAGAGGCCAAAGAGAACATGATTGATGAAGATGGTATCATGAAAATTAAGGGGCTTGTATGTGCTCCTCGTGTTGATAATTTGATTCAGACTATCCTTACAAAGGGTCATAGTTTGAGGTACTCTATAAATCCCAGTGCAACCAAGATGTATTATGATCTATGACAACATTTTTGGTGGGGTAGGATGAAGCATGATATTGTTGAATTTTTTTCTCAATGTTCTAATTCTCAGTAGGTAAAGTATGAGCACCAGCAACCTAGAGGGATGCTTCAAAGAATGCCTATTTTTAAATTAAAGTGGGAAAGGATTGAAATGGACTTTGTAGTTGATTTTCCAAAGACCTTGGGGAAGTTTTATTCTATATGGATGATTGTGGATAGGTTGAACAAGTTTACACATTTCATTCCAGTTCAGAGAATCTATAATGCAGAGAAGTTAATCTTTTGAGGGAGTCACTAGAGAAGGTAAAGTATATTTAAGAAAAGCTCCTAGGAGGCATACAAAGTATGCAGACAATAAGATTAGAGATATAGAGTTCATGATATATGAGAAAGTTTGCCTAAGGTTTCACCCATAAAGGGTGTAATAAGTTTTGGTAAGAGAGGTAAGCTCAACCTAGGGTATATTAGGTTGTTTAGGATTCTTGAGTGTTTGGGGAAAGTAGTCTATGAATTTGCATTGCCTTTAGGTTTATCAAAAGTTGATAAGTTGGCAATTTGCCAACTTTTTAGCCGTTTACGCCTGAATTATCATATAGTTTCCTTTGATTCAAGGTGTATCTCATGTTAAATTACTCATTTTTGTAGGTAGTCGGTGAATATGAGGTCGAGCTAACCATACGAGTAAAATAGAGTTCAAAAATAAAGGAAAGGATCTTAAAATAATGCATGGAAGGAATACTGGTCACATGCGCACGCAGGTGAGGAGGTACGCACATACATGAGGCCGCACATGGAAAAAATAGTGAACTGGAAAGATCTTGAACCCTCACCTACAAATATGCCTGTGTGCACATATACCCACCTGTGCTGGCATGTGCGCCAACATGTGACCAGCGGTGGCATTTTCATAATTACCTAAAACACAATTTTTGAGCTATAAAAGGGATTTTTCAGATTTGAAACTCCATCTTTTTGCCATTTTTGAGATCCAAAGCTTGTAATTGAAACCCTAATAAGGGGATTTAGTACATATATTTGATTTTCTTTCTTGGAATTTGGAATTTCCTTTGAAGATTTTGGACTTTATGGCTGAAATTAATGATAATATAGGTATATCTTCTGCTTCTCTTGTTAGTAGTAGCTAAATACCCAACTTGGGGTTATACATGATTTAGTTGTGATTTGTGTGTTGGTAGTACTTATTTGCCTAGATTATTAATTATTCATTGAGGATTTAATCATTACTCCATGATTTAACCTAAGATCAGAGATTTTAAACTCTAGTTTTTCTTAAAACCCTTTTCATCCTTCTTAAAGGGGAAAATGGTGAGGAGTACAGATTAACAATAACTTGATTTTATCACTTAATAGTAGATATAAGAAATAAGGATTCTAATTGAGGTATTTTTTGGGTTAAAAGGAAACATGTGTGAGGTGTTCGAAAGAACCCACATAAGAAATTTCAACGTTTTATTGAAAAATTGACGTTGGAACCTATAACTTAGCCTATCCACAATAATTAATTAAGTCTTAGGTAAATTGGTACTTACCCAGGCTTATACTCACACTCATGAGGGCGTAACCCCAATTCTCTCATATACTTGATTACTTTCTTAAGATTTCAATTATGCACACCATTAAGATTTCAATTGTGCACACCAAAATTTGAGATTAATTATTTGAAAACAAAATTGATTGAAAAAAACACCCCCATTTTCTTTTTTTTTGCTTTATTTGTAGCATTACATGCCAACTTATAGTTACTTGTGACACTTGAAAATGAAGCTATTGCTCACATTCCCTGTGGATTCAACCCAACTTTAAGTTGGGTAAATATATTTCTAAAGACTGCGTACATTCATTTCCTAGAGTGTATTTGAGCGTTATCAAAAATGGCGCAGTTGTCGGGGAATAAAATGCAGCATTCATTTTTTGTAGTGTTATAAGTTACTTTTGTTAGCCGTAGTGTAAAAATTACTTTATTCATTTTTTTTTCTTGTTTTAGAGGATAATCTAGGCCTTCACGACACAATGAATCTAAATGGGAGCGATGTCGCCTCCTTCGATGACTATCTTGATGATAAGGATCACCTAGGGTATGCTAGAAAGGCAAGTGCAATTTGCATCCCAACCGCGGAGGATAATGGTGTGCTTCATGTCACAAGTGTGATGCTCCACTTACTCTAAATGAAGGGCCTATTTAGTGGTCAAGCTCATGAAAATGTAAACCTCAACTTGAAGAACTTCTTAGATGTTTGCACTCTATTCGACATTGCTCATATCTCATAAGAATCCATCCGATTGAGGAAATTTCAATTCTCATTGATGGGTGATATAGTATTATGGTTGTGGGAGTTGCCCGCGGGATCTAGTACATCTTGGTTGAATTAGCGAAAGCTTTTTTAGATTGATTATTTCCACCATCCCATAAGTTCTAATTGAGAGATGAAACCATAAACTTTTGGTAATTGAGTGGTGAATCATTGCATGAAGAATGGTTATGGTTTGATAAAAAGTTGATACAATGCCCGGATCATGAAGTGCTAGAAAAGATACTTCTTCAAATCTTTTATAGAACATTGGACTAATTGAACAAGATGGTTGCGAATAATGCGGCCAGAGGATCTTTGATTAAACAAACCTTCACTGTTACTTCAGGGATATTGGACTAAGTGACAAAGCAAAGTATAGCATGGCACACACGAGATACCGAGGTGGCTGTAGGGGATCCCTCCGCATCTTATGTGAGACAAGATCAAAGGAAGAAGGATGAGGAAATATGTCCAAAGTAATGACATAATTAGATTTCATCACAAAGCACATGATGGGTACAACTCCAAAGGAGGTCAATGCTATAGTTGCAAAGGGGACAAAATCATATGATGATGATGATACGTAGTCTCTTGATGAAGAAATTTCGTACTTGTCGAACCAAATGGGGTGTTTTCGACTGACTTATCAAAGGCAAGGTGGGAATTAAGGTTGGTAGAAAAGGGATCGAGAGTGAAAAATCATGATCATAATAGAGATTAGAGGGATAAGAAGTGAAATAGGGACCATAATTAGAGAGACAAAAAAACATGAACGTGATAGATATATCCCTCTTCATGATAGTCAAAAAGGTAAAGATACTACCACCGTGGAACCAAAAATTTAAAAGAAAGAAGATGTTCTTTCTCGTATCATTATGGGGGTTAAAGGAAGTGAAAATATGTTAAGGGAGATGAAAAGAAACTTTTCATAACTTATCCAAATGGTCACTTCACACTCTGCCGCAATCAGAACACTTAAGACACAATTGGGCCAAATCTCGACTCAACTAAGTGCAAGCCAAAAGAGTGGTTTACATAGTGACACTATGGTGAATCTGAAAAATGATGCTCATATCATGGCAATTATTACTAAGAGTGTTAGAACTCTTGGTAATTATGTTGTGAATCTTAATGAAGACCCTAATGAGAAGGGAGTTGATGAACAAGGTAGTGGAAAGAGGAAACAGCTTGATAAATTGAATGTTGAAGTTTCTATTCAAAATGAGCCAAATATTGAGAAGCCAGACAAAGTGGAAAAAAAGGGTGAAAATAAAGAGATGCCTCAAGCGAGTGATGATAATGTCTTAAAACCACTGGAAAGTTCAGTTTTTTCAAAGCCGTAAATCAAAATCCCTCTACCTTTCCCTCAAAGGCTCAAGAAGAAAGAGGATGATTCAAAGTTCAAAAAGTTCCTCTTAAAATCTAGCAACCTATTGGTTAACATAGCATTATTGGAAGCATTAGAAGAGATGCAAGGGCATGCTAAATTCATGAAGGATTTGGTAACAAAGAAGGGAGTCATGGATCTTGAAACAATTGAAGTGACTCATAATTATAGTGTGATCATGTCTAGCACAATGGTTTTGAAGAAGTAGGATCCGGTAGCATTCACCATCCCATGTATTATCGGGGTGTACAAATTCGAAAATACTTTATGTGATCTTGGGGTGAGTTTTAATTTGATGCCATTGGCCGTGTTTTGGAAGCTAGGCTTGGGTGCTCCCAAGACGACTACAATGAGGCTTTTAATGACCGACCATTCTATAAAGAAGCCTGTGGGAGTGTTTTATGATGTATTTGTGAAGGTGGATCATTTTATTTACCCAGCCAATTTTGTTATCTTGGATTAAGAAGTTGACCATGAGGTCTCTATCATTCTTGGTAGGCCATTCTTGGCTATCGAATGGGCTTTAGTCGATGTTGAGTATGGTGAAATGAAATTTTGGGTAAATAATGATGAGGTGTCCTTTAATGTGTGCAAGTCCATAAAGAAACCTATGGATTTGCAAGTTATCCCCGTAACTGACATGATTGATTATGATATAGCCGATGCTATGGAGGTCAACTTTTTTAGTGATTCACTAGCCGATTTTGTAGAATTATGGAAAGGAGGTGATTGATGAGTATGATAAGGTCAGCGCTTCTTTGTCGTGTCTTTGTTCCTACACCAAGAAGCCATTCAAATTGGATGTTGACTTGAAAATTTGGGAGACTCCTCCCGTAAGGCCTTCAATTGGAAATCCAGCACAACTTGAATTCAAACTATTCTCATCTCATCTTTGTTATGCGTTCTTGGGGAAGGTCGAACCTTACCTATGAGTATTGCAGGAGACTTGTTTTCTTGGCAAGCTGAGACATTGAAGTCGGTAGTGAGATGGTATATTAGGGCTCTTGGATGGACCATATCCCATATTATGGGGATTCCCCCAAGTATATGCACCGATAAAATCAAACATAAGTCGTAGTATGTAGCAAGTGTGGAACATCAATGGAGGCTAAACCCTCCGATACAAGAGGTTGTGAAGAAAGAAATAACCAATTGGCTTGATGTAGGTGTTGTCTATCCTATCTTAGATAATACTTGGGTAAGCCCTGTTCAATGTGGCCCCAAGAAAGGTGGTATCACGGTGGTCCCAAACTAGAACAATGATCTTATACCAGTCCATTTGGTCATAGGTTGGAAAGTGTGTATTAATTATCAGAAGTTAAATTATTAGGCGGAGAAGGATCACTTCCATATGCCCTCCATAGATCAAATGCTTGATAGACTAGCGGGAAGGGGTTGGTATTGCTTTCTCGATTGACACTCTGGATGCAATCAAATCATAATAGACCCCGAAGACCAAGACAAAACTAATTTCACGTGTCCCTATGGAATATTTTACTTCAAGCGCTTGCCCTTTAGGATATGCAATGCACCCGCCACTTTTCAACGGTGTATGCTTTCTATCTTTTCTGACATGGTGGAAGATTCTATGGAAGTATTTATAGACAACTTCTTAGTTATTGGTGATACATTTTAGGATTGACTTAAACACTTGGAGAATTTTCTTGAAAGGTGTGTGGAAAATAATCTAGTATTGAATTGGGAGAAATGCCACTTTATGCTGAAGGATGGGATTATTCATGGACGTAAAATTTTGGGCCAAGGAATACAAGTTGATCAAGCAAAAGTGGAGATCATTTTTAAGTTACCTCCCTCCCTCCCGATATCTATCAAGGGGTGAGAAGATTTCTTGGACATGCGGGTTTTTATACGAAGTTCATCAAAGATTTCTCTAAAATTGCTCATCCTATGTGCAAGCTTCTCGAGAAGGAAGAAAATTTTAAATTTGATAAAGAGTGTGTGAGGGAATTCAATTGCCTCAAACAAAAGCTTGTATCGAGTCCCATTATTATGGCTCCTAATTAGTCACAATCTTTTAAGCTCATGTGTGATGGAAGTGGTTTTACATTAAGTGCGACGTTAGGTCAATAGAAGGATAAACATTTCCATCCAATCTATTATGCTAGCAAGTCTTTAAATGAGGCACAACAAAAAAACATGGTTACAGAGAAATAATTGCTAGTCGTAGTATATGCATTTGAGAAGTTCCGTGCCTATTTGTTGGGCATGAAAGCCATTGTGCACACCGATCAAGCCTCCCTTCGATATTTGATGGCCATAAAATAAGCAAAGCCTTGATTGATTGGGTGGATCTTATTGCTCCAAGAATTTGATTTTGAAGTTAAAGATCGGAAGGGGTGTGAGAACTAAGTGGCGGATCATTTATCCTGCCTCGAGTACAATAAGGACAAGTTGGATGAAATTGAGATTGATGAAACCTTTCCTGACGAGCTAATCATGGCACTTTTGGGGAGTGTAGAATAGTGGTATGCAGATTATGCAAATTATGTGGTATGTGGTTTGCTCCTTGATGACATAAATTATTATCAAAAGAAGAGATTTCTCCATGATTTGAAAAACTATTATTGGGATGAACCCTATCTATTTAGGGAGTGTACAGATAGAGTGATCTATAGGTGTGTGATGGAATCAGAGATGCGGGTTATTTTTGAGGTTTGCCACTCATCCCCATGTAGTGGCCATCGTGGTGGTGTGAGAACGACCTCTAAATGTCTTCAAAGTAGGTTCTATTGGCCTATCCTTCATAGAGATACTTACAACAAGGTTAAAACATATACTCATTACCAAATTCAAAGAGGTATTTTGAGGCGGCATAAAATGCCCTAGAAACCTAACCTCGAAGTAACGTTGTTTGATGTGAGGGCCATTGACTTTTGAGTCCCTTTATGAGCTCATATGGTAACATATACATATTGGTGGCCATATATTATGTATCAAAATGGGTGGAAGGAATTTCCTTTCTGAACAATGAGAGCAAAAGTGTCACATTCTTCTTGAAGAAATACATCTTTACAAAGTTCGGGACTCCCCGAGCAATCCTTTTTGATGGGGGATCTTACTTTTGTAATCGGGTGTTTGGTGCTTTACTTTATAAGTATAGGGTGAAGCACAAGGTGGATACCCCATACCATCGTCAAACGAGTAGCCAAGCAAAAGTTTCTAATAGAGAAATCAAGTCAATCTTGGAGAAAATCGTGAATGAAGGATGCACGAATTAGGCAAGTAATTAGATGATGCTCTTTAGGATTATAATTGCGTTCAAAACTCCTTTTGGAATGTCGCCATATCAATTGGTTTTTGTAAAGGCTTGTCATCTCCCCATAGACTTAGAGTACAAGCACCACACCTGTGGCTTCACCTTGATCTGATGCCCCTTAAAATTCTAGTGGAGCTAATTCATCTATTGATCCATCTCTTGCACCACCTATTTCGGGCACTACATAGGTTCCTTCTCAGTCTACTTAGCCTCTTAGAGTTGATGCGCCTATTACTTTTGCTAAGACGGCATCTATAACCCTTGCTAATAACAACACTCTAGCTTGTTTAGTCATTGATATAGATTGCAGTCTTGAGCTTCTTCATTCTTAAATATAAGACTATAAGCGGTTATTGGCTGCAGTTGAGGTAAGAGAAGATAGTGTGGTAGTTACCATACTTAGGGTTGTTCCTGATAGATTTTGCTCAAAGATCTAGATGATACATCCCTTCCTTTCTTTAGACAATTCTCAGATGACTCTCCCTTAGGTTGGTGCTGGCATGGTTCTATAATTTGTTGATTTTTTCAGGCACGCTATCATCGGATATGAGGTAGGAGTTGACCTTAGTGCAAGGCTTACCGACGCCCAAGAGATTTGGCTTGCCATATAGTTATTTGTAGATTATCAACATGTCAAGATGGTTGGTGTGATTTCTAGTTTGCAACCTATTGAGGATCAGCATGTCAGTTTGGGTACAGTCACATAAGCCCTATCCGAGGAGGCTCCTTGTGTTTTAGTTTATGATCCATTACAGACCACTCATATTATAGTTACACGCGCCTAGTGCACCTTAGGGAGTCCTTACCCTTCTTACCTATTATTCTCTATTAATTACATTGGGGACAATGCAATGTTCAGTAGTTGGGGGGTGGGATATTCTATTCCTGACATTTGATTGTTGGTCTGTAATATTATTTTGTTGACATTTCCCTTGCCTGGCCCATTTTATTATACACTTTTGCTATTTCTCTCACCTGTCTTGTGTTTGGATTGATATGTTTTTTGCCCTTACTGGGACCATATTATGCGCTTGTTATCATTTGAGACCCATATGCATTTTTCTCACGTAGATTATTGCTTTTGGGTGATGTCTATTTTTTACATGCTCATTATTTTATTTGCCTTGTGTATATACTTGTCAAATAAACTTCAAGGTTTTTTTTTGAAACTCGGTTCTTTCCCAAGGAGCATTTTTTTTTGTTATTTGGTTTTCTTTGTCGAACTGGGTGGTATTTCCCCATGATAGATGGATCAGGCCACTTTATTAAGGGAAATGCCCATTGTTTTGAGTTAGAGTCAAGTTGGTGAGTTTGCAAAGTTCAAAAGGCACCTCCGAAATTTGTCATTGGCAAGAAAAAATGATTTTTTGAAAACAAAAGAGTACGAATTTCCAAACTTTTTCTTGAATCATGTCCTTTAAGTTCAACTCGTGGCTCTTCCTTCACAAAAGAATTATTTTCCAATTTGGAGTGGTTTCTCAAGTTCATTTTCTCAACTTGTTTGGAAGACTAGCTTTCTATTTTAAGAGTGTGATACCATGTGTGGTAAGGTTTTCAATAAATTCTAGTGCATATATTTTAGTGTAGAAATTGCGCCGAGTGTATTCAAGGCGAAATCCTAAGGCATGCTTGGCTTCAAAGATGACTCGAGGCCCTTTTTAGACCGTCACATGACCTAAATCCCACCTTAACATGTTCCCTAGTCAACCCACTTGAACCTCTTCCCATTATCCTCTTTCTTTATGATGACCATACTATGACGCCATGACTCTTTTTATAACCCATCTTTTGGCACCCAATCTTTTTAAAAGAATTTCATTGATCTAAGGTAGGCCAGTATAGGCAAATGCCTATGTTTGGGGGTGCATATTTGTGAGAATGAAAAAATTAGACCAAAAGTCCAAGTTTGGGGGGAGTTGCATGATTTGTTTATGAGAGATGTATGCTTGGTTTTCTTAACAAATGCTTTATAAGACAAGAGATGAGCTTGAAAATAAAAGCAAAGATCCTAGCCCATAGAGAATGAACTAAATAAGTGGAAAAGCATGAGAAGAGAGGGCATTAATGTCTAGTGAGTAAGAAATATCTTGAAAGAACCAAAGAAATGAATGAAGAGGAAAAGATCATAAGTGTGATTAACAAAAGGATGAAAAATATATAGGGAAACAAAAGAAAAAAAAGGAAAGGAAAAGCCTATGGTTCAACTTGTTGTGGTTGAATTTATTTGCAAGAGTGACTGAAAATTATTTCTAACTTTTGTGAATATGTGATGAAATAACCCTCGTATTGTGGAGGCCAATTGGGAGTCTAAATAAGGTATCTATAGTAAGTTTCCCCATATTTTTATCAAGTTAGGTAACTTTTCACTTGTTTTTCTTTCGTATCCATTTGGGGATGAATGATTGTTTAATTGGTAGCTAATGTAATGACCCATTAGTCGTTATAGAATGATTATGGCCTAAGTACCCTGCTAGAATTACCCCAGTGAGTTGCATTAATAAAACATCAATGTGGGTTGGTTTGAGTTGGAAAATTATATTGTGCCTATGCATAGTGAATCTTGATTCATTGTGTTATGTTTTGGGGTGTTGAATCCTGTTAGGGGTGATCTAGTAATCTAGACCTCTGTGGAAAAATTCTAAGGGAAAAAATAAAGTTGTAGCATCTAGATTGAGGGGTTTCCATATTGGTGTTACATCATGATGTCTAAATTAGTAAAGAGTGTTGTTAAATAGGGATGGGAAGAAACTCTTCCCTAGTTACTATTTAGGAACTGCCACATCAGTCAAAATCCACCTGCAGTGAGATGCCAAAGTGGTTGGAGTCTTATTGTAGCATGACTGAGGAAGTTGGCCAAGGTTGCTATAGCATTTCCTTTCACACTGTAGTGAGGCCACTGCAGCGAAAAATGAGTCTGCTGCAGCAAATAATAAGAGACAAAACGCTTGATTTAAGTCTTATATACTGAGTTTCATCTCAAAAACTCTAAGTTACATTTCAAAGCTTCAGAGAGGTGATTTTCCCAAGGCTAGGGAATCATTAAGATAATTTTTAGGGTGGATTCATGGGTAAAAAATCCTAGGTTCATGAATAATGTGGGAAAACCCTTGGGTAGATGTAATACCATCTAGAATTGCTTTTAAAGTACAAATAAATACTTCATAGTAAGAATTGGTTGTTCATAAACATGAACTGTGGTAATTGGGAACCTTAAGCTTAATAAAGATGAAACCTTTAGCATAAAAAACTACTTGGAAGGGTATAATTGGAGTAGAAACTTCATGAATTGAGGAAATGTAAGTGTGTGGAACTAGTAGTTGGCTTACTAACCCTTGGGTAACATTATAGACCGCAAATAAGAGTAGTATTGGTGAGTTTGCATTCCTAAAAGTGTAGAATCAAAAAGTAGATGATTAATTACTCATAACTTTACTTGTTTTAGACCGTGAAAATTCAAAGGCATTGAAAAAGTGAAAAGCTTCTCTGGTTTTGCTTGCTTGTTCAATATTGTTTGATTGAGGTAGGTTATGGTTTATATGGAGTTAGACTTGATATTATCTCATGTATATGTTGTGATATGACCAATATGTTGATTGGTCTTCAGACTTGATTTGCAATTGCTTAATTTGTTTGGCTTGACATTACTTATATGAGTAAGCTTGATATTGTTTAAGAATGTGTTAATGATTTATGAGAAATGGTGTACATTTGTTAACTTGTTGTGTGCTATTGATGATATCTTGAGAGATAGGTGAACCCTAAAATAGACTGAGATATATTGACAATGATTTAGATTACCATATATGTTGAGTGTCTATAGTCTAATGTAAGCTTACAGACTAGCACATATGATATGGGTGGGTACCACACTGGTATAATACATGTGCCCTTGGTTGTCCCTTGTATGACATAACTAGTTGGGAAGAAATAAGACCATTTAAAATGTGTCTAAAGATGAGTGGTACTTGTGAAGTCTAAGATGGTGCAGAGTGTAACTAATGAGTTACAAACTTCATTATCATGAGATTTGTTTAGGTGTTAATCCCTAGTTGTGATATGACAGAATTATATTTGCAGAGTTGTTCCATGATGGTTTATTGTACTTGCTAAGTGACTTACATGTCATTGTTTGTTTACCTTAATGGGTCTGAATATGAATGATTTGTCTAGCTGGTGTACTTACATGAATTATTTGTTGATGTACCTTTTTGCATGTTTTATTGATTTATAAGATATATTTGTTTCTCTTTTGAGTCGGCCTATGATGCCTACTAGTATATAGTGGTTTTACTGATAATACTCTTATAATTTTTTTATTGAGTGCAGACTATGTTCTAGAGACTTCGAGGCAACCTCACATATAGCGCCTTTAGTTGATTTAATTTAAGGGTGAGCTAGTCCTATTAAAGCTGCCACGGATCTTCATAGTTGTAGTTATCTTTCATGTGGATAATATTTTATTTATTTGTGATTTGGATTACTCTTCCACTAGCTTTGGTGGTGTCCTTTGTACGATGACTTTCAGATTCTTGGGATGAAATAGTTTGACTTCTGCATATTTATTTATTTAAGTTTGAGACTATTTATTCTATTGCCTTGTTGTGTTAAATGAATTGGCTAAGTATTGGGTTAGATGGTTCTCCGTTGAAGGGTTAGTATGGGGGCCACTCATGGTCACTTGGGTCATGAAAAACTCAATTTACGTGAATTTGTCTTCAATGATTGATCAAGTCATTAATTGTTTTTTTAGATTGAATGTATGTACTATTATGCCTTTTTGTTGGGTTGATTTGGGTTGACGAATCTTTAATAGTTGATAGGTCAAATGATAGTAATATTTAATGATACTTAAACTGCCTAGAGCTGATAATGGGTGTACCTAATCTTGATGATGCTAAGTGTCAGTAATTGTGTTAGTAGTTGTCAAACTTATCGTAAGTGAAATGGAATGCTTAATAATATTTACTTAGATCTAGTAGTAATAAGATAGACAATTCAAAACCTTCAGACATGTTGAGAAATCTTAATAAGTGGTGTGAAATTAGGATGCAAAGTTGTTGCATGAGATTGTCTGCTGATTTTGTTGATTTATATTTGGTATTGCATGAATTAATCCTAGTTGATCTATGATTCCTACAAGTACATGTGGTGTACTGATACTACTCTTTCTACAATATTTTGGGGTGTAGGTGTGTTATAGGTTGATTGAAGTTTCTTGGTTGAAGTGGTAGTATCCATCATCAACTTCTGCATACCTTATTCCTCAAGCGAAAGTTGTGTCTATTAATTTTTTTGTCATTACTCTATATTAAAAGCTCTTATATAGGTCAAGACTAGGTCCTTGGGAAATATTATATTTTATTGAATTATAGACTTGAATTGTTTTTGAAGAAATTAAATACGATTATGAGATTTCAATTGAATTGATTATTATAACAATGTTATTTTCAAGAAATTATGCTTTAAAATGATTGGGTAGTAATGTGTTCTCCTATCAAGTTAAAATCAAATAGTATCTGCATGATCATGTAATTTGTGTTGAGACAATTGGTAATAGAGCATTAGGTTACCGGTCTCACAAGTACAAGAGCAATGTCAAGTAGTGGATTAGTGTGTGGACATCCACATCAAATCCTCTGAAAACTATGAGGCATCTAGGAGCCATTCCTTATGTTCTTTCCTATCATGTTGTCTTAATTTATCATCTACCTGGGCCGAGTTTAATTGGTATCTACAACACCCTGAACTTTCGTTCTAAGAATTAAGCCATTCTAATTATATTTTTAGACCTAAACCCATTGATTTTTATTAATATCTCGGTGTTACAAACAAGTTTTATGCATGGTAACATTATCTCATATGATTCAAGGTCATAAGAAACCCATAACACTATGTTGAGTTGAAAACTCCTCTACCGATTATGTTATTGTATAAGATTCTACTAGGGTCAACTTTAAACGATCATTCCTCTTAGAATATGAAAAGATACATAGACAAATACCTACCAAATAAAAAGTTTTTAAGTCTTCCTCCCAATGCCAACAACCATTTGTCAATTCAAGTTCGGAGAAAAATGTTATGGGTATTTTAGTGGAACACTATCAAACAGGGACCACGACTCAAAGTACGAATCATACCCTATGAGTACAAATCATTCCTTATGAGTACGAATCATACTATGTGAGTACGAGTCATACCTTGACCATACTGACTAATTCAGAGAAGTGTCACCATGGTTTGAAAACTCCCATTGACCACGAACTAGAATACAAGTCGTACTCAAAACCACGACTTGTGACATGAGTCGTGGTGTCTTGTAATAGGAAAATTCCAGCACATCTGAGCAAAGGTTAATTTGACTTTTTAATAGTAGTTTACATTTTCCCAAGATATCGTGGTCACCAAAACCTATATATGTGAGATCCTAAAGCCCATTCTTCTGATATACTCTCTAGCACAAGTCTATAACAAGTCTAAGAAAAGATTAAACAAGCTAGGATTCCTAACTAAGCAATTTCATCAAGTTTTCCTTGTCAAGTGTTCATCTTTATTTAGGTACACGAGATTCATTGATATATTCCTTTCACCCGCATGCCCAATTACTGTTATGGTATATGAAATTATGATTTAAAGTTTAGCTTGTGCGGTCTTTGGTGGCGGGGGTTGATGGTGATGGTGTAGGGTCATGTCTTCGGGCGGGGTTAGGTGAAAGGCCGGGGGCCGAGGCGAGGGGTAGGGGGTAAGTGGGTTAAGGGAGCCCCTAGGTTGAGAATAGGGTCGTGGAACATAGGGTCTTTATTGGAGAAGTCCGTAGAGCTAGTGAAAATTCTTAAGAAGAGGCGAATAAGTATAGCGTGCCTTCAAGAAACCAAATAGGTGGGTACTAAGGCGAGGGTAGTAGACGGTTATAAGTTATGGTAATCAGTAAGCGTGAGGAATAGGAATGGAGTAGGTATCCTAGTAGATGATAAGCTTAGGGAGCACGTGATAGAGGTTAGAAGGTTCAACGATAGGTTGATGACGATTAAATTAGTTATGAAGGGGTCTTCTTTGACCATTATTAGTGCGTATGCCCTGCATGTAGGCTTGGATCAGGATGAGAAGAGGAGTTTCTGGGAGACTTTGGATGGGGTGGTGAGGGGTGGTGAGGGGTGTTCCTAACAATGAGAAGTTATTCATAGGAGGGGACTTCAATGGTCACATAGGGTCTTCTTCGAGCGATTATGTTGATGTGCATGGAGGATTTGGGTTCGGTGTAAGGAACGAAGGTGGAGTTGCCCTTTTGGATTTTGCTCGGGCTTTTGGGTTGCTGGTAGTTAATTCGTACTTCCCAAAGAAGGAGGTTCACTTGGTTACCTTCGGTAGTTCAGTGGCCAAGACCCAAATAGACTTTTTGCTCCTTAGGAAGGGTGATAGGGGTCTTTGTAGAGATTGTAAGGTTATACCTATTGAGAGTTTGTTGACCCAGCATAGGCTTTTAGTGATAGACTTGGAGATCAAGAAGGAGAGGAAGAGAAAGGTATGGAGGACAGGTCGAGGATTAGATGGGGTAGACTGACTATGGACAGTGCGCTTGAGATAGGGGAGAAGTTGAGTGCGAGAAGAACATGGGAGAGTAGAGGGGACGCGGATAGTATGTGGGATAAGACTGTCAGTTACATCAGGGAGATGGCTAGAGAGGTGTTGGGTGTCTCGAAAGGTCGTTCGGGCAAGCACTGAGGGGACTGGTGGTGGAATAGAGAGGTTAAAGGAAAGGTGGAGGTGAAGAAGAAGTCTAATGTGAAATTGGTCGAGAGTAGGGATGAGGAGGAGAAGCGGAAGAATAGGGAGGAGTATAAGATGCTAAGAAAGAGGCTAAGTTGGCTGTTTCGACAGCTAAGGATGTGGCTTTTGAAAGCTTATACAAGGCGTTAGAGGGTAAAGGTGGTGATAAAAAGTTGTATAGGCTAGCCAAGGTTAGGGAGACGAGGGCTCGGGACCTTGACCGAATAAAGTGTATTAAGGATGCAGACGGTAAAGTTTTAGTGGAGGAGGTTCTTATTAGGAGGAGGTGGCAGTCGTACTTTCATAAGCTCTTGAATGAAAGAAGGGACACTAACATTGTGTTGGGGGATTTGGAGCAATCTGAGAGGCTTCGCGACTACGGCTATTATCGGAGGATTAAGGTAGAGGAGGTTAAGGGTGATATTCGTAGGATGCATAGAGGTAGAGCGACGGGGCCAGACGAGATCCCGATGGATTTTTGGAAGTGCACGGGAGGGGCAGGGTTGGAGTGGTTGACTAGGTTATTTAATACCATTTTTAGAACCACAAGGATGCCGGAAGCTTGGAGATGGAGTCCGATGATTCCTTTGTATAAGAATAAGGGTGACATTCAAGATTGCAACAATTATAGGTGTATCAAGTTGTTGAGCCATACTATGAAGGTTTGGGAGAGGGTGGTAGAGTTGAGGTTGCGTAAGATTGTGCCTATTTCTGAGAATCAATTTGGATTTATGCTGGGACGCTCGACTATTGAGGCCATCCACCTCATAAGGGGACTAGTGGAGCAATATAGGGAGAGGAAGAAAGACTTGCACATGGTGTTCATCGACTTGGAGAAGGCTTATGATAGAGTCCCTAGGGAGGTTTTATGGAGGTGCTTGGAGGCTAGAGGTGTTCCTATGGTGTATGTTATGGCTATTAAGGATATGTATGATGGAGCTAAGACTCGGGTTAGGATGGTGGGAGGGGACTCTGAGCACTTTCCTATCTTGATGGGGTTGCACCAAGGATCGACTCTTAGCCCATTTTTATTTGCTTTGGTGATGGATGTTTTGACTTTGCAAATTCAAGGTGAGGTGCCTTGGTGTATGCTTTTTTCGGATGATATAGTTTTGATTGATGAGACCCATAGTGGAGTTAATTATAAGTTGGAGGTTTGGAGGAAGACCCTCGAGCCTAAGGGATTTAGGTTGAGCAGGTGCAAGATGGAATACTTGGAGTGTAAGTTCAGCTAGGCGTCACATGAGGCTGAGGTGGTCATAAATCTTGATACTCAGACCATTCGGAAGAGAGATAGTTTCAAGTATCTTAGATGTATGATTTAGGAGAGTGGAGAGATAGATGAGGATGTCACTCACCGAATTGGGGTAGGATGGATGAAATGGAGGCTGGCGTCTGGAATCTTGTGTGATAAGAAGGTGTCGCCTAAACTCAAAGGAAAGTTCTACAGAGTAGTGGTTAGACCGGCTATGTTATATAGAGCGGAGTGTTGGCCAGTCAAGAAAGCTCACATCCAAAAGATGAAGGTGGCGGAGATGAGGATGGAACGGTGGATATGTGGGTGTACTAGGAAGGATAGGATTAGGAATGAGGTTATACGAGGTAAAGTGGGAGTAGCATCGGTAGAAGACAAGAAGCGGTAAATGAGGTTGAGATGGTTTGGGCATGTGTTGAGGAGGGGCACAGATGCCTCAGTGCGGAGGTATGAGATATTGGCTAGGGATGGATTCAGGCTAGGAAGGGGTAGACCGAAGAAGTATTGGAAGGAGGTGATTAGACATGATATGGAGCAGCTGCAGCTTACCAAAGACATGACCCTAGATAGGAAGGTGTGGAGGAGGCGGATCAGGGTAGAAGGTTAATAGGAAAGGGGCGTCAGTGTTAGTAGATTGGAGAATTTTGTTGCATTAGCAGTGCTTGTAGCTAGAGTATTTTTATTACTTCATAGTGTGTTATTATTTGTTGGATTACTTGGTGGGTCCTGTTTATATTATTATTGGGTGCGGTTTTACATTTCGTATCTTGTCCCTTACTATTTCTTGTCTACACTATTGTTTCTTGAGCCTGGGGTCTTTCGGAAACAGCCTCTCTATCTCACTTCTAAGGTAGTGGTATGGACTGCATACACTTACCCCCCCCCCCCCGAGACCCCACATGGTTAAAGCTAAAGTTCATGCCCAAATTACTAAAGGTGGTTTCTTTACATGTTTTACTTGATTTCTATGAAAGGGTTAATCTATGATCTTATTATTTTCATACAAAGCTCTTATTGATGCATTAAAACTCATGCTTTAAGGTTTATTTATGAATTACAAACTCTATTTTTAGAATCTATAAAACTATACATGTTTTAAGCAAGTTTTCGATGATTTATGTTATAAGCATGATTACAAGACATGTTTAGATATATGATTTTCAGCATATGATTTATGACATGACATGGAGCTTTGGCTCACAGTAGTAACGTTTATAGACATGATGAGTACAATCTCAAAACTATGATTTTGTTAGGTTACAGAGCACTAGTATGATTTACGAGGACTATTTAGAATCAATAGGAGAAGGGTTCAGATAATCTACATCCCATAACTACATAGCTACCATAGGTTTCACCAAAGAAGCATGATTATAGCATCTTTATATACATGGTTCTATCTTTTGCCAGTTAGAGCAGCTCTTCCAATATAGGTAAGATATTGGACATCATGACCTCACATGGTGTTTGTCATTTATGATAAACTCCCAAGTGCATAAAATTTATGAAATTATATATATATATATATATATATGAATTTAACTTGCATACCAATACATTCCATTGTATTCACTGCATCTTGTACTATATTTTTTTTCATGTGATGTTGATTCTACTCGAGCTTATTGTTTCCTTCTAGACGTTTGGGAGCACCTAATATTCAGCTGATTGGTGAGTGCTCCTATCATTAAGGAGGCTTGGAATTTCTTTTCATTTTATTTATTTTTGGTTTAGATTTTTGTTTTAATAAAGGTTTTGGAGTCTTGTCCCGATTGACTCTCATGTTTAGCAGTAGATGTTTCATTAGACAAATAGTTATGTAATACTTAATAACATTCTATTTATTTCCAGTTATGTCTTAATAAAAAAAAATTCTCTTCAGATTTAGCCCATAATCAATGTCTATGTTTACGCATCACTTTAAATTTTTTATATTACACTTTAGATATGCTATGCCAAGGGTCTTTCCAGACCACTAGTGAGCAGCTAGATATGGCTCATTGCTAGGGGGTAGTCTTGAGTCGTAACTAAATTTGTATTAGAGTAATAGGTTCAAGTGTCCAAGGGTGTCGATGAAGCCATGTCTAGTAAAGTCTTGCATAAAGATGTGTTATACACCACACTTATAACCAGGAGGTAATAGGAAATTTTGGAATATTCACTTCTTTCATGATCTATTTCGTACGATAGAGTTTTACTTTATTTATCTCTTCCAACTCATGCTTTATATGTGTTACTTAAGGATTTTGTTCAAAGCAACCCCACTTTCAGCTAGTACACCTATACTAGACTCTCAGATTTAGAGTAACATTACATAGAGAACCTCTAAGTACCCCGCTTGTAGTAGGTATGGTTAGAGAGGGTTTCCAGGTATGGTAGTCAGGTCACGTCCTAAAGGATTATCCCTCAGTGTGATGAGATAGCGAGAGATCAAGATTCAATTTTGACAGGCGATAGTCAGAATCACTTCTATGCATTAATTAGTCATAAGAATTAGAAAAGTTCCCTAGAAGTTGGGATGAGTATGTTTTTGGTTATTTCTTGAATAAATCTAGAGTCCTTATACCCTTATTACTTGATATAAGTTATCTTAGATTAGAATATAGAGGGTATGAGTAAGTAACTATATAAGGGTTATTATGTTAGCTTGAGGATTTGATACTTGTAGGTTTGATGTAGCATAAGAAGAAGTACGTATTATTTTGTGAAAAATATGGAAGATGTATCTCTTAGGTGGGATGAAAAAGGGTAGGCTAAGTCAATAGGTGAAGAAGAACCTTAGATTCTAGGAGGTGAGATAGGTTCTAGGTTTGAATTGTGCTAGTTGAGGTCTAGTATAAGTGTTACGTGTGATTAACAACGTTGGTGGGTCCCTAGTGTATAGTTATGATACCATACTATTAAGGGGATAGTTTAACACGAGGGATAGTCCCACAGGCTTTAGGTGTCATCCTTTAAGCTAAGCGGGAGATGAAAATGATATACTGGTATTTGTGAGGGAGTCCTTGAGGTTGTTTAGTGGTAGGCTTGAATGTTCTGTAGATATGTGTGTGGTCAATGGCATGATGTAATTATTGATTTTCTTGGTTTGGACCCGAGGTTTGATGATTAAGGTGGGTGGAAGGAGTAGTGTTTTGGAGATATGGGTTCTAAGAAAGTCCCTTCTTTATGTCTTAAAAAAAGCAACATAAGCCTAACTCACATTCTTATATAAGTTTTGTATATCCAAGCCAATTCCAATGCTCGTAACTCACGCATTATCATTCCTTGAAGTTGGTTGTTAACCCTTATCATTAGTGTGGTTTAAGTTCAATCTTATTGGTGAATACAGCTCCTGATAAGTCAATCGAAATCAGTTCCATTTCAATCCATGTTCTTCCTTCTAGCCCAGATCAGTTGTTCAAGGATCATTGTGTAGTTCCATGTTTATGTTCATGTTCATATACTCTATATTTGAGTTCCAAGCCTCATTATGATTCAATTAAGTTCAACTTATGATAGTTCCTTTTTTCCTTTGATCCGAGCCCTAGTCTTCATTCGAGGATGAATGATCCCAAGGGGAAATATTGTAACACCCCAAACTTTTAGGCAAATAATTGAGCCATTTTAAGTATCTAGTTAGACCTGAGCCCATTGATTTTTAAGTATACTTAGTTGATTAGGTCAATTTTTATGTTTTGCAAGAGTATTTGATAAGATTCAAGGTCATAAGAAACCCAAAACTAAGTTGAGTTGAAAACTCCTCTACCAATTAAGTTTTTGTATAAAATACTACTAGGGTAAACTTTAAACGATCATTCCTCCTAGAATATGAAGAGTTATGTGTCCCAACACATACCAAATTAAAGGTTTTTAAGTATACTCACCAACTCCCTCAATCGTTTATCAATACAAGTATGGAGCAAATTGTTATGGGCATTTTAGTGGAGAATTATCAAGTAGTGACCACAACTCAAATAAGAGTCATACCTTGTGAGTGTGAATCATACCTGGTGAGTATGAATCGTATCATGTCAGTGTGAATCATACCTTGTGAGTACAAATCATACATTATGTGCATGAGTCATACCTTGACTCATATTGACTGATTGAGAGAAGTGTCACCAAGAGTTGAAAACTCCAAGTGACTAGAAAAATGAGTACGTGTCGTACTCAATACCATGACTTCTGACATGAGTCATGGTGTCCTACACTAGTGAAATTCTAGCACATCTCATTACGGATGAATCTTTTTTTTGGTATACAAGATTCAGTGATGGATTCTTTTCATCATCATCCTCGTCCTCAAGTACTTTCCATATATATGAAATTATGATTCAAAGCTATGGTTAATATTCAAATACCTAAAGTTGGTGTCTTTACTTGTTTTACTTGATTTCTATGAAAGGTTTCTCTATGATATTATAATTTCCATATAAAGCTTTTATTTATGCGTCAAAACTTATGTTTAAGGTTTATTTATGAACTATGAACTCTAGTTTTAGAATATATAAAGCTATGCATGTTTTAAGAAAGTTTTCCATGAGTTATGTTGCAAGCATGATTTGCAAGACATGCTTAGATACATAATTTTCATCATATGATTTATGACATGACTTGAAGCTTAGGCTTACAGCAGTACAATTACAGACCTAATGAGTACAATCTCAAACCTATGGTTCAATTATGATACAAACCACTAGTATGATTTTGGAAGGATTATTTATCACCAAGAGGACAAAGGCTTAGATAATCTAAGTCACATAACTATGTTGCCATGGTAGGTTTTGCCCAAGAGGCATGATTATAGGATCCTTATGCACATGGTTCTAACATTGGCCGATTATAGAAGCTCTTCTAGCGCGGGTAAAACACTTGGCATCATGAGCTCACATGCATTGTGTTTGTCGATTATGAGAAACTCCCCATGTGCATAAATTTTATAAAATATATTATTTATATACTCATGAAATATTTTAATGCAGAATTTAGTTATCATGATTTCAAATACGTTTATGACTTTCTGGTCTCATTATATACGTTTTAAAGAAAGAAGCTCTTATGCAACATTTTTAGGCATCAGATACTCATCAAATTTTTAGCATGTTTAAGTTGCTTCAAAGTCTTTTCTAATGATTTGTGATTCAACGACATCCAACTAAGCTTTTCATATTGTATTGACTGTGTCTTGCACTATATTTTTTTCATATGATGTAGATTTATGTACTCAAGCTTAAGATTTCCTGCTAGACATTCGGTAGCACCTGACATACAACTAATTTGTGAGCGCTCCCATCATTCAGGAGGCTTGGAGTTTCTTTTGATTTCCTTCATTATTTCTTTAAACTTTTTTAATAAAGGTCATGGGGTCTGGTCCCGATTAATTCTTGTGTTTAGCAGTAGAGGCTTCATTATACAAATAGTTATCTAATAGTTGACAATATTCCATTTATTTCCAGTTATGTCTTAATAAAGATTATTTTTTTCAGATTTATCCCACTATCACTGTCTATGTTTCAACATCAATTTCATTTATTATATTACACTTTTAATATGCTATGTCAGGGGTCCTTCCGGAATACTAGTGAGCAACTAGATATGGCTCACGGCTAAAGGGTAGTCTAGGGTTGTGACATTATTTAGTCGATTCCAATTAGTATCTTGATGAATTTAATTGATAGCTAGTCAATTCCAATTTATAGCTGGACAAATTCAATTGGTATATAATTGATTCTAATTGGTATCTTTATGAGATCAATTGGTATTCTGTCGATTCTAATAGGTATCTGGCGATAGAAGTAATGTTAGTGTGTTGACAATATGATTGTATGACTCTATAATATTTAATATCTGATGCAGTTGTAATATTGGTGTGAGTTAAGAATATGATGCTATTGATGAGATAGAGAAAATGATATAAGTATGCTAGAAAGTAAAAAGTTTCAGCACTATATTCCGCCTGACCCCTATCGTTGTAGCAAAGTAATCTTCACGCTAGTGGTGCCACTTCTATGAGGAAGTGACCGCTATAGTGTAGGTGTAAAAATATGTAGGTCCTCCAAAGATAGATATCCCTTGCCATAGCGCACCTCTGTGAGTTTGAAAAATCTACCACAGTGAACCTATCATCCAGTAGAACCTTCACCATTGAAGACATGCATGAGACAAAATTTGCGAATTCAGTCTCCTATTTTAGGAACTTCACTTTTTCAATGCAATTCAAGAGCAAGAATTCATATGATAAGTGATATCATAAAATTTACATGCCTAAGAGCAACATCGTCTCCCAAAGTTCCATCGATGGCACACATGAATCAAAAGAAACTAAACTCAAAACATGCGAGAATGTAAAATTTTCTAAATGAAGACCTACACGGGCAAATGATTAATAATCAGAAATAAAGGGGAATGGGGAGGGAGAGATACACCATGCCACAGCCTAACTAGACCCTTCATTTTTCTTCGATGCTTTAGTTATCGAAAACCTCTTCGTCTAATCCAATCAAGAATGAGAACCATTGGGAATCCACTTTATTCATTTTTAGGACCTTCTCACTCAAGGTTAGGGTCTTTATGAGGGACTTTACCCCCTTCTACATCCGAACTAGCATCTTATTCTAGGAGCACATTTTCTTCTTTTCTGCATTCAGATATTCTCAAAACTCTACATGAGCTTGGGCCATAAACTCAAAAGCTCCCTAAAAGGCATATGACAGACCTGCAATACTCAATGATGTGGATTCCTCAAAGGCACTATCAAACCCCTTAGGAGGACCTTTATAATAGTCATACCCGCTCTGATGACCTTTATAATAATCATAGCCTATGAAGATCCAGCCCTAGCTCTGGCACACCCTGAACCACCACTGGTATCTCCTTAAGATCCCACTTTCCTTTTCCTCTTGTTAGGCTCTGGTACGCCTTTCACTCTAAATGAGTTGAATGCCATATTTCACTCAATGGCAGAGTCATCACACACTTTGGGCATATTTTCTTGCTGGCATAGGATGTAATCCGAGAGGGAAATGGAATATCCCTCATACTAGTCATGGAAAAGAACCTCATATCCACCTTAATCTTTGTCCACTTATTCACTAGCACCTGGTCTAGGATGCAAGCCACCACTAATGCCCATAAATAGATTACATCGCTGACATTACTGGAAGGAAGAATCCTTTTAGAAATCAAGGGTAAAATATGTGCTCTTAATCCTCATATGGATATAAACCCAAGATATTTTATCCTTCAATAATAACATATTTACTAGCCACTACCCGTCGTTCAGGTCTTTTTTTCCCTTTCGCTCATTCTCCGGGGTATTTGACAGTCTATAGCTTCATTTATGGACATCACCTTAACTCATATGTCCACATTGCAAATGCAAATTATTTGTTCTATAATAGTCTAGTCTACAGTTGGGAGCATAGCATAAAATTCCCTCACCCAATTTTCATTTCTTCCATAGGGCTGCTTTAACACCCCAAATTTCAAAAAAAAAGATCCAAAAATTCTTCAAATGCATATAGATGTAAGCCCGATGATTTCCTAGTGTGATAAATACTTTGGATATGAATTAAGTTCATTAGGAACTTCTAGCTCAAAGTTAAGTTTAAAGCTTCTTTACAAATCAGGTTCTAGTGTAAGATTCTTCTTAGGTCTAATTAAAATGATCACTACTTCTAGTATATGAAGAGTTAGGTGGCCTAATACCCACCAAATTAACGGTCTTTGATTATTCTTTCCAACGCTACTGACCATTAGTCAATCTGATTCTGGAGAAAAGAGTTATGGCCATTTTAGTGAAGCAATGTCAAGTTAGCAGAAACCACGACCCATACTATGAATCGTTGGTTCTTAGGATAATATGTCCAATATGCTGTCTATAGAGCATCCAAAAAGTCCTAAAAGTGAGCAAAAAACCGCAGTGGACAAGAGAGAAACTAATGACCCATTGGAAGAACCAATAAACCGTCCCTTTGGTCGTCTGATAATGTCCAAAGAAACCTTATGAACCATCAGTAGCAACACCAAAAATGAATGGCATGTTGGTTGATAGAATGGGCCATTGGTTGGTACATTCGTTGTCTCTACCAACTTTTTAGTTATGATTTTTAAAAGGCAATTCTATTTTTTCCTATTATTTAACCCCCTATACTATGTCATTTTGGCTATCCCAAAGGGGAATACTTAAGCCTAACCCACTCATAAACCTTCATTTCCATCAAACTCACATAAATTCTTAGAGAAAAATCAAAAACAGGCGATTAAACTTTCTCTTTAACCAAGAAACTAGGGTTCTTTACTTTCAACCTCCAAGGTCTAAGTTATAGAAAGGATTTCACTCCCAGGTATGTGGGATTTCATCAATGGGTATCCTTTCACCCATTAAGTCCCTAAGTAAACTCAATTTCTCAGTTCATCCAGTGATTAGAAATTAGGGTTTCATTAAAGGCATGTTCTCTTGGTATTTCAGTTCCCCATGATTAATAGTATATAAATACATGTTTTCTCATAAAATTAAGTACCTTATATTGACATTTAGTATTTTTGGACTTGTACTTTATGAATTCTTACCCTATACAAAATGTAGAAATTATCATGAATAACTAGACTCTTTGAAGATGGCGGGTTATGAACACCCGATGACTTAGCTTCTCGAGAATATTTAGTTCAATATTTAGTCCTTTAGTTCCATAGGTTTTAGAGTGCTTTCATACAAAGCAGTTATCATTCAGTCTCAGAACATTAGTATTATTCAGCTATTTAGTATATCAGTATAAAATTTTAATTTGGAGTAGTACTTATCACCTAGTGGATGTGGGGATGAAGCCCCACCCTACCATTTAGGCTGAGGACCTTTAGTTAAAGTTACTAAGTCCCAGAGCTACATTGCCACCATCGGTTCTAAAGAGTCACACTCCATATTAGGCAACTTAGTCCTTTTCAAACATCAATTTAGTGGATCCACGTCAGTCAGTGTTCGTACCCTTGGCAAGGTACAAAGCACCCTTTTAATTGGGGTTATGGGTTGGACCCTATTTTGCTCATATGGGGTATGTAGGTTAATAAAAGCTCCCAAATTTTAGTCTCAGTCATTGCATGCCTCCAAATTCAGTCTATTTTGTTATTATATTTATCAGTTTTATTCTTATTTTCTTAGGTTATTGCATCATCTTATATTTATCAGTTCCTTGTTCAATTCAGTCTCATATATTTAGCATGTTCAGTTATAAATTTTTGATAGTGCATATCTCACATACTCAGTATATTTAAAGTACTGGTCACATACTTTTTTGCGCTATCTTATTTTATAATATAGGTTAAAATGCTCAACATCTAGCTCGCGATTTGCATGATCTCATACTCAACTCAGTAGTTGTATTTGGTGAGTCCTCATCTTCTGAGGTTCAGATTTATTATTATTTCCTTATTTAAGTTATTTCAGTTTTTCAAATAGTTATAGTTAGATGGGGGCTTATCCCAGCAACTCATCATTAGTAAAGGCTTTTAGACAATCAGTTAGATATGTTTTCAGCTTTATGATATGGTCAGACATATGTCCATTGGATTATTCATTATTACTATTAAGTTATCTTCCACACTTTTTTATTCAGCCTTATAGCAGAAACATAGTATATGCCAGACCATGGGTTAGCTTGGTGTCACTCGTAATACTAAGCATTGGATTGTGATTAGGTTGTAGTCTTGGGTCGTGATAAATTTGATATTAGAGTATCTAGTTTAAAGTGTTCTAAGGTGTCTAAAAGCCTCGTTAAGTAGAGTCTCATTTATATGTATGAAGTGGAACATACTTATGAGTGAGAGGCTATGAAATGTTTTAGGAAAGTTTCACTTCTTTCATATACATATTGTGTGATAGAGTTTGAACTCTATTTAATCTTCTGCTAATTTGTGCTCTACACATTTACAGAAAATGCCTCCAAGAAGAGCAAAAAAAAATGAGAAATGGAAATGGAAACCAACAAGCACCACTATCTCTATCCAATCCCTTGAATGAGCAAGTTACACATAATGAATTCAAGGCTGCCTTTCAGGTGCTTGCTCAGGCAATGACCACCCAGTTCAATCAATAAGTTATTGAACTAATTAAGTCAAACGGGAAATGTGGTAGCAATGAGAGTCTAGGACTTCATTTGGATGAATCCTCCTGAGTTCTATGGTTCCCAGGTGGAGGAGTAACAATATGAGTTTATTAAAGAGATTCAGAAGGTATCTCAGATTATAGGCATTGCTCTAATTGAGAGTGCAGATTAAGATACTTATTAATTGAAAGGAGTGCGTCAGACTTGGTGCAATCAGTGGAAGGAGGATAGAGGTGTAGATGTCGGCCTAGTGGATTGGATTAGTTCATGAATTCCTTTTTGGATAGATTCTTTCCCTTTGAGTTAAGGGAAACTAAGGTTGAGAAGTTCATCGATCTAAAATAGGGTAACATGACAGTGAAGGAGTATTCTCTGATGCTTACTTATCTCTCTAAGTATGCTCCAATGTTGGTTGCCGATGAGGACTCGCATGAGTAAGTTTGTTTAAGGTGTCTCTGAGTTATTGGTCAAGGAGTGTAGGATTACTATGTTGGTCATGAAACCAGAAATCTCCAGGTGTAGGACTCATGCTCAATATATTGAGGAAAAGAAGATAAAAGAGAAAGAAAGGGAGACTAAGAGAGATAGAACAAGAAAATTTGATTATTCTCAGCAGAAAAAAAGTGGTGGAAATCGCTCTCAATTTCATCAGAGGTCTTTATCTCCAACCCTATCCTCTACTAGTGCCCTATTACCCAACTTTAGACAGGAGTATTGGGATTGGGCACCAGGCTCTAAGTCCCAAGGAAGCGTCACTAGTGAATGTACTTTTCTAGTTTGCAAGAATTGTGGTAAAAACTACCAAGGGGAGTGTATGGCTGGTAGTAGTGGTTTTTTCAGATGTGGCAAGCCAGTACATAGATTCAGAGAGTGCTTAGTGACCTTACATAAGGGGAGAGATGTTCGCCAATAGACCCTATCTAATTCCTCAGTATCTCATGTAGGTCACCTAACTCAGCAGGATGCTTTGTCTAATTCAGTTGGTGGGCAATGTTAAAATAGGTTCCATGCTTTGCAGATTTGACAGGATTAGGAGGGTTCCCCTGATGTAGCCACTAGTATTTTACGAGTCTTCCATATTTATGTATACTCCTTGTTAGATCCCGGAGCTACACTTTCCTTTGTGACTCCCTATATTATAGTAGACTACAATGACAGCCCTAAAATCCTTACAGAACCTTTCTCAGTCTCTACACCTATTGGTGTTTCAGTCATAACTAAATGGCTAAAAAAAATTGCCCAATCACAATTTCCCTGAAAATCACTACAATGGATCTAGCAGAGTTAGATATGATCGATTATGATGTCATTCTTGGCATGGATTGGCTATATTCCTGTTATGCCCCAGTCAACTATAAAAAATTAGTCATACTATTTCAATTTTCAAATGAACCTATCATAGAATGGAAATGTAGCACTTCAGTGCCTATAGGTCGGTTTATCTCATACCATAATGCCAACAAAATAATCTCAAAAGGGTGTATCTATCATATTTTTTGAGTCAAGGATTTCATGTCCAAAACCCCAACTCTTCAGTCAGTTCCATAGGTTAACTAATTCCCAAAAGTGTTTCCAGAAGTTTTGCACAGAGTTTTTCCCAAGCAGGAAATTAACTTTTAAATAGATCTCTTTCTAGATACCCAGCCTATTTCAATTTCTCCTAGTAGAATGAATTCTCAATCTCATATCAATCAGTTGCTAATATGTCTTAGTCTATATTCATGTCTCATGAGTTCAGTTCTACCTATGTTCCAGTTAGAGATTCAGTTATCATGTCAGTATTCAACTTTTATAACTAAGTGTTGGGATAAGAGCTCTATACCTATCTTTTTAGCCTAGTTAATCTTCATTAATGGATGAATGATCCCAATGGGGAGATATTATAAAACCCTAAATTTATAAAATAAGATCTGAACCATTCTACAAATGCGTATAAAACTATACCCAATGATTTCCTAGTATGATAAGTGCTTTGGATATGAATTAAGTTCATAAGAAACTTCTAGCCCAAAGTTAAGTTGAAAGCTTCTTTACAGATAGAGTTCTATTGTAAGATTCCTTTTTGGTCAACTTCAAATTATCATTACTCCTAGTATATAAAGATTTAGTGGATTAATACCCACCAAATAAAATGTCTTTGAGTCTTCTTTCCAATACCACCAGCTTTTTGTCAATCCAATTCCAGAAAAAAGAGTCATGGCCATTTTAATAAAGCACTATCAAGCTGTCACATACGAAAATCCATACAACAAACCATTGGTTCTTATGATGAACCGTCCTATATTCTCATCTGTACAACAACCAAAAAGTCCTGAAAGTGAGAAAAACACCTTTATGGCCACGAAAGGAACCAACAACCCATTGGAAGAACCAATGAGTCATCCCTTTGGCCGTCTAATAAAGTCCAGAGAACAATCATGACCCATCAGTAGCAACTATTAAAACCAATGGTCCGTTGGTTGATAGGACGAGCCATTAGTTGGTCCATCCATTGTCTACACTAGCTTTTCAGTTACAATTTTAAAAGGGAAATTCAATATTTTCCTATTATTTATGTCACGCCTCAAATCCCATTGGGGCGGACATGGCATCCGAAGCCGTTAAGGCTCGAGAGGACCATTCTATACGTTCACATACTTGTCGTCAATAGGCTAGCATTCAGTCACTTATGGTCACAACATATCAATAATTGAAATCAAATAAAAACATTTTATAAACATGAGACATGGCCGTTAGAGCCATATGGTAAAAAAAAGTACAACGTTTCTTCTTTTAACTGTACAACGTCTACAAAGCCTCTAATAGATATATAACCAAACCTACAGTCGGGACGAGTCCCCGCTTTATACATCTGTAATACAATACCAAAATCAACATGTACATACGACTCGAAAAGCCCCGAATGAACTGGAGCTCAACAATAATTCACAGATAACCCGCAGCTTACTGTGGAGGTCTACAAGTACCTGTGCCTACAGCAAGTAAGGTAAGTCCCCCAAGGGACGTCATTATGAAGAATGTACTGAGTATGTAAGGCTATAAGTAACTGTATGAGATATAAGAACTTTAATGGAATTAAGTACAAGTGAACGAACAATATAAATAAACTACCATATGGTATATGTGTGGAATCATGTACATTGCTTTCTTTACTTTATTGTACTTTACTTTACTATACTGTACATCGTCAATCATCAATCATATCATGCCCGGGCCCAACTGATCAGTGGAAAATAACATAATAATCGGGATCATCATCCATGCGGATGTTCCTTTCATCCCATGGGATACCACCCGTAATAATGGGATCGACATTCATGCGAGTGTTTATTTCACTCCATGAGATACCACCCATGCTATAATAATCGGGATCGACATTCATGCGGATGTTCCTTTCATCCCATGAGATACCACCCATTCTAAAAATTAACCATTACACAATTACTCACATTACTTCATTCTTTAGCTATAAGAGTGATACATTGATAACTGTGCTTTCTTGGAACTTTAGAACTTTAGAACGTAACATTATTGGAACGTTAAAACCATGTTCAATGAATGATATATAAGTGAATAACAAGTACTACTAACTCTGAAATGAGATACTCTAAACCATTTAGAGGAACAAGACACTGTACAACCCTTTGGGGATAGGACAAGTGTTATGTTAATATGAATAATAGATGCTGCAGAAGAATGCGGAAAAGAATAACCTTACATACCTTATCTTCCCAACATGTAACTACAATGATTCAGCTCCTTCCTTATGTGTTACTCTACAACACAAGTACATAACGGAGCGAACATTAACGGCTAGCTACATTACAAGTTCACAAGACGGTAAGTAGGTGCTTAACGAAAAGTAAAAATCGTCCAACCTCCAAAACACATGGTGCATCACTCCCCCCCCCCCTTCATTATACTACCAAATAACATTATTACACCACATTACACTATAACTTACTGCTTTTGCAAAACAACAACACCAAATCAGTCCACACACCACCAAAACAGTCCACACATCAATATAGACATCGCAAACCGATAGGATTTTACACCAAGTTTCTACTTTACATTTCCGCCTAAACACAACTCCACATATTTATTCCATCAAGTCACATAAATACCTTCCACAACAATATACCAAAAATAGTCCACAATAGTTCCAAAATTCAGTTTAACATACCAAGAGAGTATTCTCTTTTCATTATACCAAACGTTCCATTTATAAACACGTATAAACATTCCCATCAAGCCATACATAAAATGAACTATTTAGGGGCAAAATGTCACGCCCCGAATCCCATTCGGTACAGACTGGCACCCGAAGCCGATAAGGCTCGAGAGAACCAATCTTTGCTCCTATCCATTCATATGCATATCTTCGTATGAACCTCATTATGCCTCATACAACTATGCGAAAGTCATGGAAACATATGCTATATATATATATATACGAAACTTGGCCGTTAGGGCCATTAAGTCAAAACGGACATACTTTTCTTTCATTCATATACCCACATACATCTACAAAAGCCTCTAACAAATGCATCTACAAGAACAACTTAAAGTCAGTATAAGTCCCCGCTTTATACGACATTTACAATAACAAAACAAATATACAACTGTGACTTGGAAAGCCCCGAACCAACTGGAGCTCACCAATGATCTACAAATAATCGGCAACCTACTGTGGAGGTCTACTGGCACCTGCGCCTGCAGCATTTAAAGTAATCCCCCAATGGGGTGTCAGTACGAAGAATGTACTGAGTATGTAAGGCTATAAGAAACTACATCATATATAAGAATGTCAATGGAATAAACTATGAGAGAGTATTCACTGTGGATAAACCATCGTTTTAAATGTGGAAATATGTACCTTGCTTCTGTTATTGTCATTTTCCGATCATTCACTCATCTCCTTATCTTTTATATAATATCTTTCATAATTACTTTCATTCAAGAGAAATGCCTTCACTCAAGAGACTTGCCTCTAAGAGATTTCTTTCGTTGCTTTTATGCTCATCATCATTAGTATTAGTATCTATCGGGGGTTATAATATATAACATACATCCACCTTTTAGATGGGTTATAATATATAACATACATCTACCTTATAGGTGAGTTATAATATAACATACATCCACCTTATAGGTGGGTTATAATATAATACCTATAGATTTCTTCATTCCTTACTTGGGAGAGATTGATTCATTCACTTATGAGAGATTGATATAATGATAGTCATAACATTATTAGAACTTGGAATATAACATTCTCGGAACTTTGGAGTCATAATATTGTTGGAACTTTGTAATCGTGTCCACCCTACGTCTATTATTTTCCTTCACTTTTACAACCAACAAATATATGTAACTTACTTTATTTCTTTTGAGAGATTGGTATATTTGCTCATGAGGGATCTGTATATTTGTAGTCATGAAATTATTGGAAGCTTTAGAGCATAACATTATTAAGACTTTAGAGCCATGTCTATATTTATGTAACACATGAACAACAATGACTAATGAATGAGGAATATGTGACTCAACAATAGATAACAACCTGAAATGAGATACCTTTGGACATTTCAGAATGGAATAGGTACAATGTCAATATGATCAATATGTTGCAGAAGGATACAGAAAGAGTAACCTTACATACCTTATCCTCTCAATATGAATACACAGTCCTATATGTGATTATGATAATCCAGCTCCTTCCTTACATGTTACTCTACATCAAAATTTCATAGCAAAACTTACATTAACAATCAACTACCTTACAAGGGCATAAAACGACAATGAATTACATGATTGCCCTATAACGTCATTTCACCCTCTTACGTTAACATTTAGTGCATCACCCAAACCAAAAATACCATAACATACCACACATTGACCAAGACATCATAAACCAATAACATTTCACACCAAGTTTACCCTTTACACTTCCTCATTAACACTACGTTACCTTTTCTCCGTCAAGTCACTCGATAGCTTTCACAATAACACTTTAACACCAATCCATATTTTATACCATTCAAAATAACTCCGGTATACTCCTTTATATTCATTTAAAAGGTACCATAAGTTGATAATTGCATCCATAAAGGGTATAGGGGCTTTGAGGGGTCAAAGAGATGCAAAAACAACCGAACTGAACTTCTGGGCTGACCTGTGAAGTCACCTGTGACCAAAGGTGGCTGACCTGCATCCTCAGGTGACCCTTGGAAGTATCCATAGGCACCTGCGAAGTAACCTGCGCCCGCAGGTTCTTCGTCTGCAAGGGCGGGTGCCCGTTTCGGCCAAAAAGGGTCTCTTTTGGGTCCTTTTATGCCATGAATGGTCCATGATCATAAATAAACTTCTCTTGAAATATTTTAGATCATATTGGATGCCAAAAATCAGCCATGGTTTCACAACACACATGAACATCACCAAAACCACACTTTTCCTTCAATACACCACCAAATCCATGCCCAATTTTGCAATAACAATTCCAAACATTATGTACAAGAATAAAACAAGTTAAGGCTATAATCACATCTCACATGTCAATATTTAACCCATAAAGTTCACTTCTTTCAAGATCACAAGTCCATTTTCAAGTTTACAAGGCAAAAACCTTCACCGATTAAGCAAACATAAATTGTTTCACACATAGTGAACTTCTCACACTTCACCAACATAAACAACATGATATAAACCATATTACATGCATATAATATATTAAACCATGAGATTAAACACTTACCAAAGCTTTCCAAGGAGTGATCTTGTCCCAAGAAGAAGATAGCTTAGGGTTTGAGTGTTGAGAGAATGTTGTGGAAATGTCTAGAAATGGTATGTGTAATATGGTGAATAAAATCTGATTTTTGGCCTTATAATATGGTCATCCTTAACCACTTAAGTCAAAGATGAGGTGTTACTTGGGTCACTTGATGAATGGGTCACTTTCCCCTTTTTGGGCCAAGTCTTTTTGCCTAATATTTGGGCCTTAATTGAGCCCAATTCATTAGATTAAATTCAGCCCACTTAAATTAATGCATAATACCTCAAAACTCCAATGTCCAAATAATTCCATGAAGGTTCCGGTAATCAACTAGGTTCGGAAATGTACGGGGTGTTACACAGAACCACACTTTAATATACTGAAATTTCACCCTCCTAACTTAATTTCTTCAACACCTTAAGCCCCTATACAAGTCCAAACCACAAGGAAGACAAATTCATCAAAACTAACACAAGTGGACTGCCAACTAATTAAGGGACTGCCTTATATATTTGAAACATAACCAACCTGACTTCCACACTTTCTTATACATATATTACATTAATCTACAAGGGTAAAAACCTTCCAAGGCTTGCAAAGTGGAGGATTCACCCAAGAACCCTAAAGAGAAATTAGGGGCGGCTGATTTTTTTGGGGTTGGGAGTGTTTTGTTTAAAGCTGGAATTTGCAAGTGAAGTGAATGGATAAATGAGCTGAATTTCAGCTCTTTATACCCCCTCTTAGCCACCTCCTTTATCTCATTCTTATCCAATTTTTGGTCAAAAATAGTCCAAGTAGGTGATGCACCTACTTGGCTATATAAGTTGTCCAAAACAGTCCATTTACTTAATTTATTTCTACTTGGATCATGTCTTGTTGGGCCTGAATTAATAGTAGGTGTTGGGCTGGTCATCTTTCCATTTTTATGTACTTACATTGGGACTTAATTGAGTCCATTAACTTATATCCAAATGCAGGCCAATAGTTTAATTAGGTGATACACCTACTATCTTAATTAAGTCACGGAAGCACCTCGTTTATGTTCTCCCATTTTTACAACGTCTTCCTTCTACTGTAATTCACCGCTTAACTTTAATTTTTACACTTAGGTACATCCTTATTCTCTCAATTTTAAATACCTTTACCCATATTAGGTTGGTCGCACAAGTTTCAAAAACGTACGAGGTGCTGTACTTGAATCAAAGAACTAGTTAGTCCATTACCTATTGCCATAAGTCCGTACCATTTTCCATATAATTAAGAGTTGTATCTATAGAATACGGGGTGTTACATCCTTCCCCCCTTAAGAACATTCGTCCTCGAATGTTAGTACCATCACTACACAGCTTAAACAAGTTCAAACCTAAATTTTATCTTTATGCTATCACTTAATACTTATATATACTTACTTGTTACTGCTCCAATTCCGCATCTTGAACTTTCTATTCAGTTTGAAATAATTGTGGGTACTTAAACTTCATCATTTCCTCCGCTTCCCATGTGATTTCTTCCACTTTCTGATTTCTCCAAAGTACCTTTACGAAAGCTACTTCTTTATTTCTTAAATTTTTAACTTGTCGATCCAGAATAGCAATAGGTATCTCTTCAGAGGTAAGATCCTCAGTAACTTGCACATCTTCAATGGGAGTAAAATGAGATGGATCTCCTATGCACTTCCGAAGCATTGAAACATGAAATACTGGATGAACTGTGGAGAGTTCTTGGGGTAGTGCCAACTCATACTCAACTTGTCTAAATCTTCTAATAATTTCATATGGGCCTATATAACGTGGACTCAATTTTCCTTTCTTTCTGAATCGCATTACCCCTTTCATCGGTGACACCTTTAAAAATACCCAATCACCTATGGCGAATTCGAGCCCTCTTCTTCTAACAACAGCATATGACTTGTGTCGACTTTGGGCTGTTTGTAGCCACTGCTGGATCACTTTAACTTTCTCCATAGCCTAATGAACAAGATCTGGCCCAAGTAAAGCAGTTTCAACTGCTTCAAACCATCCGATTGGTGATCTACATTTCCTTCCGTACAAAGCTTCATAAGGTGCCATTTTAATACTTGAATGATAGTTATTGTTGTACGCAAATTCAATAAGAGGCAAATGGTCATCCCAACTGCCTTGGAAATCTAACGTGCAAGCTCATAGTATATCTTCAAGCGTCTAGATAGCACGTTCTGCTTGTCCATCTTTCTGAAGATGGAAAGCCGTACTCAAATTTACCTATATACCCAAGCTCTTCTAAAACGATCTCCAAAAATGTGCAGTAAATTGTGCTCCCCTGTCTGATATAATAGAGACCAAAATTCCATGTAATCGCACTATCTCTTTAACATACAATCTTGTATAATATTTTGATGTATAGGTGGTCTTCACTGGTAGGAAATGCGCTGACTTGGTAAGCCTGTCAACTATGACCTATATAGAATCAAATTTCCGCAGTGTACGAGGAAAACCTGTGATGAAGTCCATATTAATCATATCCCATTTCCAAACTGGAAGATTGATACATTGCACGTAACCTCCAGGTTTTTGATGCTCCACTTTAACTTGTTGACAATTTGGGCATTGAGCTACAAATTCTGCAATGTTCTTCTTCATATTTCCCCACCAATACATTTCTTTCAAATCATGGTACATTTTGGTAGCTCCCGGATGAATAGAATATCGTGAATGATGCGCCTCTGTCATAATTCATCTCCTCAGCTCTTCTACATCCGATACACAAAATCTACCTTGGCATTGAAGCACCCCTTCTTGTGTAAGATCAAAGACCTTAGTCAGACCCTGTTGTACATTTTCCTTTAGCTGCGATAACATAGGATCCGCAAACTGCTTCTCTTTCACCTCAGCTATCAATAAAGATTCAGCTGCATTTTGTACAATAACCCCTTCATCTGAGGATTTGAGAAGACGAACCCCCAAGCTGGCTAATTGATGTAGATCTTTGACTAAATCTTTTTTTTCTGTCAAGTGGCCACTAGTGCCTCCTATTGCCTTGAGGCTCAATTCATCAGCTACCACATTTACTTTTCCTGGATGATATAGAATATCAATAGCATAATCTTTCAATAGCTCAAGCCACCTTTGTTGCCTCAAATTGAGTTCCTTCGGCTTAAATATATACTGTAAACTTTTGTGATCAGTATAGATGTCAACATGAACTCCATACAAATAATGATGCCATATCTTTAAAGCAAATACCACCGCTGCTAATTCAAGATCATACGTGGGATAGTTTTTCTCGTGTGGCCGCAACTGTCGTAAGGCATATGTTATTACATTACCGTGCTTCATCAATACACACCCTAGGCCAATTTCGGAAGCATCACAATATACTATGTAACCTTTGGTGCCTTCCGAAAGTACTAACACTGGTGTAGAATTCAATTTATCTTTCAGCTCTTGAAAACTTTTCTCACATGCATCATTCCAATGAAATTTGACTGTCTTGTGTGTAAGCTTCGTTAAAGGTACAACAATGGAAGAAAACCCTTCAACAAACCTTTGATAATAACCTGCCAACCCAAGGAAGCTACGAATTTCCGTAGGTGTCGTAGGTCTTGACCAATTTTTCACTGCTTCAATCTTTTGCGTATCAACCCTTATCCCTTCATCTGATATAATGTGACCCAAGAATGCCACGGACTTCAACCAAAATTCACATTTAGAGAACTTTGCATATAATTTACGCTCATGGAGGATTAGTAACACTTGCCGCAAGTGATTAGCATGGTCCTCTTGTGATCTTGAATAAACCAGGATGTCATCTATAAATAATGTCATGAACACGTCTAAAAATGGCTTAAACACCCTATTCATCAAATCCATGAACACAGCTGGTGCATTTGTTAGTCCAAATGACATAACTAAAAATTCATAATGGTCATACCGTGTTCGGAAAGTTGTTTTGGGTACATCTTTTTCTCTAACTCTGACTTGATGGTAACCCGACCTTAAGTCAATCTTTGAAAAACACTTGGCGCCCTGTAACTGATCAAAAAAATCATCAATTCTGGGGAGGGGATATTTGTTCTTGATCGTTACCTTATTCAATTGCCGATAGTCAATGCACATTCTCAATGTGCCATCTTTCTTCCATACAAATAATACCTGTGCACCCCACGGGGACATACTAGGCTTGATGAAGCCCTTGTCCAGCAAATCTTTCAATTTCTCCTTCAATTCACCTAATTCTGCTGGAGCCATTCTATACGGGGGAATGGAGATAGGCTGAGTGCCTGGATTTACATCGATACTAAACTCTACTTCCCGTTCTAGGAGCAAACCTGGAAGATCCTCTGGAAATACGTCAAGAAATTCATTGACCACTAGAACCAATTGAGGAGTTGATGGTTTTGCATCAATATCATGCACTCTCACTAAGTGGCATATTTATCCCTTGGATATCATTTTCCTAGCCTTAAGATAGAAAATAAATTCGCCTCTCACATTACCCTTCCATTCAAGAACATCCTTTTGTAGAAAATGGAATCGTACCCTCTTGGCTCGACAATCTACCATGGCATAACAAGAAGCTAGCCAATCCATTCCCATTATAACATCAAAATCTATCATGTCTAGCTCAACAAGATAAACCAACGTATCATGACCACCAACAGTAACTATGCAATCACGATAAACTCTCTTTGCTATAATAGATTGACCAACCGGTGTAGCTACTTCAATTGATTTAACTAATAATTCTGGCATTTTTTTGAATTTTTCAGCAATCAAAGGAGTAACATATGATAATGTAGAACCCGGATCAATCAACGCATATACATTATGTGAGAATATGGACAAGATACCTGTAACTACATCAGGAGATGCCTCTGAATTCTGATGGTCCGCTAGAGCATAAATGCGATTTTGAGTTCTGCTAGAACTAGATGCTCCTCTAGCACCTCTACCGCGTCCAATAGGTTGCACTCCTCTACCTAAGGAAGGCATCGATGATGATGATGCCACAGTGGATCCCACAGGTCATACCATGCTTCCCGAGCCTTTTCATGGGCATTCCTTCATCATGTGCCCCGTCATACCACACCAATAATAAACATTCATCCCCAGCCGGCATTCACCTGAATGATATCGTCTACAATGCTGACATGGCAGCCGAGAAAACCCTACTGTCTGTGAACCACGACTCCCACTATTTTGCCCGGCTTGATTACCTCTAAACCCTCACAATTGAGATGAAGTGTCTGTTGTGGAATGAGAAAATGATGGCCTAGGTGGTCTATTAAAACAACGAGGCCTGAACTCTCCTTGGGATGCCATAGACTTTCTCGTAGATCTATCTCTCTTCGACGGCCCTTCTTCAAACCCTTGTGTTCTTCTCTGTTGCCTCTGATCTTTCATTTTCTGCACAAAGGCCTGTATTCTAGCTATGTCCATATCCCTGTTCAACGCAGCAATAGTGCAATCTCGAACCAAATATGGCTCCAATCTGTCCACATACCGATGAACTCTATTGGTCATCGTAGCTACCACATTAGGAGCACACCGGGCCAAAGAGTTAAATCGAAGGCTATACTCTCGGACGCTCATGTTACCCTGCCGCAGATTCAAGAACTGGTCCGCACGAGCCTCTCGGACCTCATATGGGAGATAGTGATCAAGGAATACCATTTTAAATTCTTCCCAACCAGCTGGGAGTGCATCAATACCCCTCGACGGTTTCCAATCTTCATACCATAAAATAGCCTCGCCCTTCAATCTATAGGCTGCAAGCTCAACCGTTTCCACACCGGACACATGTATAACCTCCAAATCCTTTGAATTTGATCTATAAAATCTTGAGGGTCCTCATTTGGATCTAATCCAGTGAATGTGGGAGGATCTAACTTCAGAAAATCCTGTGTCTGTCGACAAGCTATTCTAGCTGCACTATCATCACTTGTCGTTGGACCACCTTGTCCCTGAACTTGTGCAGCAACTATTCGGGTCAACATTTGTATTGCATTCTTTAAATCCTGGTCAGTAGTATTTATTGGTGGTTCTGCAGGTACTTCTCTTCCTCTTGACTCTTCTGACAATGGAAGAGTGGAAGAAGCCTGTGATAAAAACTCATTTTCAGCTTCACCTTGATTAGCTTGTTTAGGTGGTGATTTACATGTTCCTTCTTTGGCATCCATGTATACCTTCTTACTTTTACCCTTAATTCTCCGTGTAAACGACATTTTTCTATATTGAGGAACAAAAAAAAAACATAAAACAAATTCAATGACCAGATATGATTCCACCTAGAACTTTTAGCTCTATTGCACGATCTAGGAGATAAAGAAAATAGACAACTCCTAAATGTCCCGTATCCTCCTACGTATAGATGTGGTGCACAACACATCGATAAGTAAGACTCTACTCAGACACGTCTTTGTAGACACCCTAGGACGACCCGCTCTAATACCACTTTTTGTCACGCCTCAAATCCTATTGGGGCGGACATGTCACCCGAAGCCGTTAAGGCCCGAGAGAACCATTCTATACGTTCACATACTTGTCGTCAATGGGCTAGAATTCAGTCACTTATGGTCACAACATATTAATAATTGAAATCAAATAAAAATATTTTATAAACATGAGACATGGCCATTAGAGCCATATGGTCAAAAAAAGTACAACGTTCCTTCTTTTAACTGTACAACGTCTACAAAGCCTCTAACAGATACATAACCAAACGTACAGTCGGGATGAGTCCCTGCTTTATACTTTTGTAATACAATACCAAAATCAACATGTACAGACGACTCGGAAAGCCCCGAACGAAATGGAGCTCACCAATAATTCACAGATAACCCGCAGCTTACTACGGAGGTCTACTAGTACCTGTGCCTGCAGCAAGTAAGGTAAGTCCCCCAAGGGACGTCAGTACGAAGAATGTACTGAGTATGTAAGGCTATAAGTAACTGTATGAGATATAAGAACTTTAATGGAATTAAGTACAAGTGAACGAACAATATAAATAAACTACCATATGGTATATGTGTGGAATCATGTACATTGCTTTCTTTACTTTATTGTACTTTACTTTACTTTTCTTTACTATAATATACATCATCAATCATATCATGCCTAGGCCCAACTGATCAGTGAGAAATAACATAATAATCGGGATCGTCATCCATGTGGATGTTCCTTTTATCCCATGGGATACCACCCGTAATAATGGGATCGACATTCATGCGAGTGTTTCTTTCACTCCATGAGATACCACCCATGCTATAATAATCGATATCGACATTCATGCGAATGTTCCTTTCATCCCATGAGATACCACCCATTCTAAAAATTAACCATTACACAGTTACTCACATTACTTCATTCTTTAGCTATAAGAGTGATACATTGATAACTGTGCTTTCTTGGAACTTTAGAACTTTAGAACGTATCATTATTAGAACGTTAAAACCATGTTCAATGAATGAGAGATAAGTGAATAACAAGTACTACTAACTCTGAAATGAGATACTTTAAACCATTTAGAGGAAGGAGACACTGTACAACCCTTTGGGGATAGGACAAGTGTTATGATAATATGAACAATAGATGCTGCAGAAGAATGCGGAAAAGAATAACCTTACATACCTTATCTTCCCAACACGTAACTACAATGATTCAGTTCCTTCCCTATGTGTTACTCTACAACACAAGTACATAATGGAGCGAACATTAACGTCTAGCTACATTACAAGTTCACAGGACGGTAAGTTGGTGCTTAACGAAAAGTAAAAACCGTCCAACCTCCAAAACACATGGTGCATCACTCACCCCTTCATTATACTACCGAATAACATTATTACACCACATTACACTATAACTTACTGCTTTTGCAAAACAACAACACCAAATCAGTCCACACACCGCCAAAACGGTCCACACATCAACGTAGACATCGCAAACCGATAGGATTATACACCAAGTTTCTACTTTACATTTCCGCCTAAATAAAACTCCACATATTTATTCCATCAAGTCACATAAATACCTTCCACAACAATATACCAAAAACAGTCCACAATAGTTCCAAAATTCAGTTTAACATACCAAGAGAGTATTCCCTTTTCACTACACCAAACGTTCCATTTATAAACACGTATAAACATTCCCATCAATACATACATAAAAGTAAAGATTTAGGGGCAGAACCACACTTTAATATACTGAAATTTAATCCTCCTAACTTAATTTCTTCAACACCTTAAGCCCCTATACAAGTCCAAGCCACAAGGAAGACAAATTCATCAAAACTAACACAAGTGGACTGCCAACTAATTAAGGGAGTGCCTTATACATTTTAAACTTAACCAACCTGCCTTACACACTTTCTTATACATATATTACATTAATATACAATTTTAAACACTTATCAAGGCTTGCAAAGTGGAGGATTCACCCAAGAACCCTAAAGAGAAACTAGGGGCGGCTGATTTTTTTGGGGTTGGGAGTGTTTTGTTTAAAGCTGGAATTTGCAAGTGAAGTGAATGGATAAATGAGCTGAATTTCAGATCTTTATACCCCCTCTTATCCACCTCCTTTATCTCATTCTTATCCAATTTTTGGTCAAAAATAGTCCAAGTAGGTGATGCACCTACTTGGCAATATAAGCTGTCCAAAACAGTCCATTTACTTACTTTATTTCTACTTGGATCATGTCTTGTTGGGCCTGAATTAATAGTAGGTGTTGTGCTGGTCATCTTTCCATTTTTATGTACTTACATTGGTCCTCAATTGAGTCCATTAACTTATATCCAAACGCAGCCCAATAGTTTAATTAGGTGATACACCTACTATTTTAATTAAGTCACGGAAGCACCTCGTTTATGTTCTCCCCTTTTTCCAACGTCTTAATCCTTCTACCTTAATTCACCACTTAACTTTAATTTTTACACTTAGGTACATCCTTATTCTCTCAAGTTTAAATACTTTTACCCATATTAGGTTGGTCGCACAAGTTTCAAAAACGTACGGGGTGTTGTACTTTAGTCAAAGAACTAGTTAGTCCATTACCTATTGCCACAAGTCCATACCATTTTCCATATAATTAAGAGTTGTATCTATAGAATATGGGGTGTTAAAATTTAACCCCCTATACTATGTTGTTTTGGCTATCCAAAAGGGGAATACCTAAGCCTAACCCACTCCTAATCCTTCATTCCCCTCAAACTCACATAAACACTCAGAGAAAAATTAGAAACCGATAATTAAACTCTCTCTTCATCAAAGAAACAAGGTTTCCTCACTTTAAAGCTCCAACTTCCAACTTATAGAAAGGATTTCACATCCAGATATGTGGGATTTCATCAATAGGTATCCTTTCACCCATTGAGTCCCTAAGTAAACTCGGTTTCTCAGTTCATCCATTAATTAGAAATTAGGGTTTTCATTAAAAGCATAATTCTCTTTGTATTTCAGTTCCCCGTAATTAATAGTCTATAAAAATATGTTTTCCCGTGAAATTAAGTTTCTTTATAGACCTGTTATGTTTCGGCTCCTAAGTATATTGACATTTAGTATTTTGGGACTTGAACTTTATGAATTCTTACTCTATCAAGAATATAGAAATTGTCACGAATAATTATACTCTTCGAAGATGGCACGTTATGAACACTCAATGACATAGCATCACAAAAATAGTTAGTTCAGTATTCAATCCTTTAGTTCCATAGATTTTCGAGTGTTTTCAAACAAAGCATTTATCATTCACTCTCAGAACATTGATATTATTGAGCTATTTAATATATTAGTTTAAAATTCAGTTAGGAGTGGTACATAGAACCAAGTGGAAATAGGAATGAAGGCTTACCCATCAGTCAAACTGAGACCATAAGTAGAAGTCCCTAAATCCCAGAACTACATTGTCACCCTAGGTTATTGTCACGCCCCAAATCCCATTGAGGAGGACTGGCACCCGAAGCCGATGAGGCCCGAGAGAACCAATCTTTCCTCAAGTCTATTCATATACATGTCACTCAAGAAGTAGCACCATCACATAGAGATATAAGATGTCAATAGCGAAAGTCATGGAAACATGTGATATATACATATAAGAAACTTGGTCGTTAGGGCCATCAAGTCAACATGGACATACATTCTTTCATTTATCTCACCTCGTCCGTCTACAAAGCCTCTAACAGATGTATATACATAACCATCCTAAAGTCGGGACAAGTCCCCACTTTATACAATATTACAATACCAAAACAAATGTACATATGAGACCCGGAAATCCCCGAACCAACTGGAGCTCACCAAAGATCGGCAAAAGATATGCAACCTACTGTGGAGGTCTACTAGCACCAGCGCCTGCAGCAAGTAAGGTAAGTCCCACAAGGGACGTCAGTATGAAGAATGTACTGAGTATGTAAGGCTCATATGAAACTGTATAATACATAAATACTGCAATGAACTCAAATACAAATGAATAACCAATATGGACAAGTCACCATTCTGTACTTTGTAAACCATGTGTATTTTTTTCATTATTTTCTTTGCTTCTTTACTTCTATGCTTGTTCATCGTCACTTGTGTAACTATGTACCCGGGCCCCGACTGATCAGTGGGTCTTTACATAGCATAACGTTATGTTGGGATCGGCTCGAGCTAGGCTTATGCCTCTAGAGCTACCACCCATGAATCAATATATCGGGATCGGCTCGAGCTAGGTTATTACCTCTAAAGCTGCCACCCATACACCAACATATCAGGTTCGGCTCGAGCTAGGTTATTACCTCTAGAGCTACCACCTGTCAGGTTCGGTCTGAGCTAGGCTTATGCCTCTAGGACTACCCCCTGATCCAATAATCTTGGGATCGGCTTGAGCTAGGTTTTTTCCCCCAAAGCTACCACCCATACTCATCATTAACCACATATGCATTACTTTATTCTTTACTTTTGAGATTGATACAAGGATAGTCATAACATTGTTTGAAGCTTTGGATCAATAATCATTGCATAAGAGATATCTGTATAAACACCATTGGGACTTTGGAACATAACCTTATTGGGAATATGGAATCTTTGGAACATTAGTCAATGAACATGAGACATGTGAATCACAATTGATCAATGAGTAGGAAACATGTGATAATAACAATTGGTAACCGGATAAAGGATACCTTAGACCATTTCAGAAATAAGTAAGTGTCATAACAAGGTGAATACTATATGTTGCAGAAGGATACGTATAGAATAACCTTACATACCTTATCTTCTCAATACGAATATACAATCCTATACGTGAATACAATAGTCTAGCTTCTTCCTTATGTTTCACTCTACAACACAAGTACATGATGGAGTTTACATTAACCCCCAAATACCTTACAAATGCACATAACGATAATGAGTTTCATGTTTGTCTTTAAAACGGTCATTTCCCCCTTGACAATACCATTTATGAACTATCATACCAACAATACCCCAATCATTCCATACATTGACCACAATATCATATACCAATATCCTTTCACAACAAGTTTCTCCTTTACACTTTCTCATTAACACCATATCACAATTAATCCACCAAGTCATCTTAATATACCTCATAACAACATATCGGCCAAAATCCCATAATTTACACTTATAGAAAAATAACAAGTTTAGAAACATAATTCCACCATACATGTTGATATTTCATCCATACCATGCTCTTTCCCCAAAATCACAAGTCACCTTTCAAGTTTAATTTACAAAAATGACACATCTTTTACAAAACACAAAAGTGCACTACTTACTCTTTTATACATAACCATCATGATCTACATGCTCTCCCATGCATATAATATATTAATCCATAAGAATAATCACTCACCCAAACTTGTAAAATAATGATCTTGCCCAAAAGAGTGCCTTAAGGTTCTTAAGGTTTGAGAGAAATGTGTTAGAAAATATCTTAGAAGGCATGAAAGTTCCAATGAATTAAAATCTGATTTTTGGTCATTTATATAGTACTCAATTCATCCTTAGCCATTTCCTTGCAATATTTTCTTGGTCAAAGTGGAAGAATGGGTCATTTGTCCCATTGGGTCTTGCATTTTGGTCTCTCTTTGGGATTTAAATTGAGCCCAATAACCCATGTCATCTTAACCCACCAAATGTAATGTGTAATCCACCATATATCTCATTTTCAATTAATCCTATAAATGTCTCGATAATATTCACTTACGAGATTCTCGTTCGTAGCCTCAATCGCAAAATAGAAATTCTAGTTGCTCATGGCTTACTTGAACATAATTTGTTAAAACACTTGTGACGAAGAGTTAACCCCAACTCAGATGCTAAACGCGCTTAATAATAGTCCTACTATGATGGAGTAATGATACCATGACTGAAAAGTCTTATAAACATCATAATAGTCAAAGAAAAATTTTGGCGAAAAACAGCCCGGCACGCCGCTTGGCACTCCCCTTTGCTGCCTGTGGCACAAAAAAAACAGCCCAGAGCGGCCTGGTACGCTGCTTAGCGTGCCCCAAGTTTGCCTGTGCTAAAACAAATTTGGCCAGAAACTGCCCGGCACGCCCCTGGGCGCGCCCCACACCCAAAATGTTAATTTTTTTTTCCTTTCTTCGACTTTTCTTTGAGGATTTGGTTAGGTCCTTCAAGTTCAATTCTTTTTCTTACCTCCTAACCTTAATATCCATTGCTTGGAAGTCCTCCAAGCCTCATTTTTCACCCCACAATTGCTCCACAAAGTCACAAACACCTCCGACAAAGGTCTAATCACACGTACTAGGCCCAATATCAAATGTTTCGTCAATGACACTACCAAATACATACTTATGGATCTCGACACCTAAGTAAACATTGTTCAGAGTCTTCAAGTAGGTTCGGTAAGGTACGGGGTATTACATTCTTCCCCCCTTAGAAACATTCATCCTCGAATGTTAACAACATCGTTTCAATTACAACAAATGCATCTTTATATTAGCATATATACATAGACACTTAATATTCATAGATACTTACTTGTTATTTGTCCACTTCAGCACTTTGAACTCGTTCTTCCATTTGAAATAGATGGGGGTACTTGAATTTCATCATTTCTTTAGCTTCCCATGTGATCTCCTCTACTTGTTGATTTCTCCAAAGGACTTTTACGGATGCTACATCTTTATTAGTCAATCTCTTTACTTGTCGATCTAGAATTGCAATGGGTATCTCTTCATAAGTAAGATCCTCCTTAACTTGGACATCCTCCATGGGAAAAATACGAGATGGATCCCCTATGCACTTTTGAAACATCGAAACATGAAATACTGGATGGACTGAGGAGAGTTCTTGGGGTAATTTAAATTCATATACAACTTGCCCAAATCTTCTGATAATTTCATATGGGCCTATATAATGTGGACTCAATTTTCCTTTCTTTACAAATCGCATTACCCCTTTCATCAGTGATACCTTCAAAAATACCCAATCACCTATGGCGAATTCAAGCCCTTTTCTTCTAACATCAGCATAGGACTTGTGTCGACTTTGGGCCGTTTGTAGTCGTTGTTGGATCACTTTAACTTTTTCCAAAGCTTGATGAACAAGATCTGGACCAAGTAAAGCAGTCTCACCCGTTTCAAACCATCCAATTGGTGATCTACATTTCCTTTCGTACAATTCTTCATAAGGTGCCATTTTAATACTTGAATGATAGCTATTGTTGTAACCAAATTCAATAGAGGCAAATGGTCATCCCAACTGCCTTGAAAATCCAACGTGCATGCTCGTAGCATATCTTCAAGTGTTTGGATAGTACGTTCTGCTTGTCCATCAATCTGAGGATGGAAAGCCGTACTCAGATTCACCTATGTACCCAAACTCTGTTGAAAAGATCTCCAAAAATGCGCAGTAAACTGAGCCCCCCTATCTGATATAATGGAGATCGGAATCCCATGTAACCGCACTATTTCTTTAACATATAATCTTGCATAATCCTCAGCTGTATAAGTGGTCCTGACTGGTAGGAAATGTGCGAACTTGGTCATCCTGTCAACTATGACCCATATAGAATCAAATTTCCGCAGTGTACGAGGCAAACCTGTGATAAAATCCATGTTAATCATATCCAATTTCTAGACTGGAAGATTGATACATTGCATGTAACCTCCTGGTTTTTGATGCTCTACTTTCACTTGTTGACAATTCAGGCATTGAGCGACAAATTCTGCAATGTTCTTCTTCATATTTCCCCACCAGTGCGCTTCTTTTAAATCATGGTACATATTAGTAGCACCCGGATGAATAGAATAGCGCGAGTGATGCACCTTTGTCATAATTCATTTCCTCAGCTCATCTACATCCGGCACACATAATCTTCCTTGGCATTGAAGTACCCCTTCTTGTGTAAGGTCAAAGGCCGCAGTCAGACCCTGTTGTACATTCTCTTTCAGCTGCAATAACATAGAATCCGCAAACTGCTTCTCTTTTACTTCAGCTATTAAGGAGGATTCCGCTGCATTTTGCACAATAACCCATTCATCTGGAGATTACATAAGGCGAACTCCCAAGCTGGCTAGTTGATGTAGATCTTTGATTATCACTTACTTTTCAGTCAACTGGCCACTAGTGCTTTCTACTGCCTTACGGCTCAATGCATCAGCTACTACATTTGCTTTGCCTGGATGATAGAGAATATCAATATCATAGTCCTTTAAGAGCTCTAACCACCTTCGTTGCCTCAAATTGAGTTCCTTCTGCTTAAAGATATATTGCAAACTTTTGTGATCAGTATAGATATGAACATGAACTCCATACAAATAATGACGCCATATTTTTAAAGAAAAAACCACCGCTGCTAATTCAAGATCATGTGTGGGATAATTTTGCTCATGTGGCCATAACTGTCGTGAGGCATATGCTATGATATTACCGTGCTGCATCAATACACATCCGAGGCCAACCCCGAAAGCATCACAATACACTGCATAACCTTCGGTGCCTTCGGGAAGTACTAAAACAGGTGTGGAGGTTAATTTATCTTTCAACTCTTGGAAGCTTTTCTCACACACATCATTCCACTGAAATTTAATTGCCTTATGTGTAAGCTTTGTTAACGGTGCAGCAATGGAGGAAAAACCTTCCATAATTCTTCGATAATAACCTGCCAAACCAAGAAAACTACGAATCTCTATAGGTGTCATAGGTCTTGGCCAATTTTTCACCGCTTCAATTTTCTATGTATCAACCTGTATCCCTTCATCTGACACAATGTGACCCAAAAATGCGATGGATTTAACCAAAACTCACACTTAGAGAACTTTGCATGCAACTTACGCTCACGGAGAATCTGTAACACCTACCGTAAGTGATTAGCATGGTCCTATGGTGATCTTGAATAAACCAGGATGTCATCTATAAATACCGTCACGAATACGCCTAGAAATGGCTTAAACACCCTATTCATCAAATCCATGAACACAGCCGGGGCATTTGTTAGTCCAAATGACATAACTAAAAATTCATAATGGCCATACTGTGTTCGGAAAGCTGTCTTGGGTACATCTTCTTTTCTAACTCTGACTTGATGGAAACTCGACCTCAAGTAAATCTTTGAAAAACACTTGGCACCCTGTAACTAATCAAACAAATCATCAATTCGAGGGAGGGGATATTTGTTCTTGATCGTTACCTTAATCAATTGCCAATAGTCAATGCACATTCTCAACGTGTCATCTTTCTTCCATACAAATAATACCAGTGCACCCCACGAAGACATACTAGGCCTAATGAAGCCCTTGTCCAGCAAATCTTTCAATTTCTCCTTCAATTCACACAATTCTGCTGGAGCCATTCTATATGGGGGAATGGAGATAGGCTGAGTTCCTGGAATCACATCAATACCAAACTCTACTTCCCGTTGTGGGGGTAAGCCTGGGAGATCCTTTGGGAATACATCAAGAAATTTATTGACCACTGGAACTGACTGCGGAGTTAGTGGTTCCACATCATTATCTTTCACTCTTACTAAGTGACATATGTACATCTTGGCAATCATTTTCCTTGCTTTCAAATAGGAAATAAATTTTCCTCTTGGTGCCCCCACATTACCCTGCCATTCCAGAACATTTTTTTGCGGAAAACAAAAATGTACCTTCTTGGCCCAGCAATCTACCGTGGCATAACAAGAAGCCAACCAATCTATCCTCATTATCATATCAAAATCCACCATGTCTAGTTCGATGAGGTCGGCCAGTGTATCATGACCACACACAGTTACCACACAATTACGATATAATCATTTTGCAATAATATATTCACCAATCTATGTAGACACTTCAATTGATTTAATTAATAATTCTGGTGCCTATGTAAATTTCACAGCAATCAATGGAGTAACATAGGACAATGTAGAACCCGGGTCAATCAATGCATATACATTATATGAAAAAATGGATAATGTACATGTAATAATATCTGGAGAAGCCTCTGAATTCTGTCGGTCCACTAAAGCATAAGTGCGATTCTGGACCCCACTAGTACTGGATGCTCCTCTGGCTCCTCTACCCTGACCAATAGACTGTACACCTCGGCCTAAAGAAGGAACCGATGATGATGACACAGCGGCCGACCCTGACGGTCGTGCTATGCCACCCATACTCCTCTGGGGACACTCTTTCATCATGTGTCCTGTCATACCGCACCAAAAACAAGCATTTGTCCCCACTCGGCATGTACCTGAATGAATATGCCCGTAGTGCTGACACTGTGTCGAGGAAATCCTCCTGCCTGTGATCCGTGAACTCCACTACTCTGGCCAGATGGACCACCTCTAAACCCTCGAAATTGAGAGTGAGTGCTTGCTGTGGAATAAGAGAATGATGGTCTAGTCGGTCTAGGAAACAGCCGAGGCCTAGATTTTCCTTGGGACATCATAGACTGTCCCATAGGTCTAGCCCTTTTGGATTGTCCTCTGTCAGATTCAAGTACCCTTTTTCTCTGTCTTTGATCTTCCATTTTCTAGGCTAAGGCTTGTATTCTAGCTATGTCCATATCCTTGTTCAAGGCAGCAATGGTGCAATCCCTTACCAAATATGGCTCTAATTTGTCCACGTATCGACGGACTCTGTCTGTCATTGTAGCCACTACATTCGGAGCATACCGAGCCAAGGAATTAAACTGAAGACTATATTCTTAAACACTCATGTTCCCTTGACGTAAATTCAGAAACTGGTCTGCACGTGCCTCCCGAACCTCATATGGGAGGTAATGATCAAGGAATGCCATTTTAAATTCTTCCCAACCAACTGGAAGTACATCAATACCCCTTGATCTTTTTCAGTCTTCATACCACAATATCGCTTCCCCTTTCAATTTATAGGCTGCAAGTTCAACTATTTCAACACCAGTCACGTGCATAACTTCTAGAGCCCTCTGGATTTGATCCATGAAGTCCTGTGGATCTGCTTTTGGATCTAACCCAGTGAATATAGGAGGGTTCAGTTTCAGAAAATCCTGTGTTCTGTGACTCGCCACTCAAGCCGCATCCTCCTCAATTGTCGTTGGACCAGCTCGTCCTTGACTTTGTTCCGCAACTAACTGAGTCAACATATGTACTGCATTTCTTAGATCCTGGTCAGTGGCATTCGTTGATAGTTCTGCGGGTACTTCTCTATCGATTGGCTCTTCTGGAGCTGGAAAAGTAAAAGAAGCCCACGATGCAACCTCAGCGTCAGCCCCACTTTAACTAGCTTGGTCAGGTGGTGATTTACTCGTTCCTTCTCTGGTAGGCATATCTACCTAGTTACCTTTACCTCTACCTCTTCTTGTGATTGGCATTTTACTATACCAAAGAAAAACAATTATCATGGTCAGATACAATTCAACTTACAACACTGGCTCTATTGCACGATCTAGAAGTGAAGAAAAGAAATGACTCCTAAATGTACCGTATCCTCCTACTTATAAATGTGTTGCACAACACTTCGATAAGTAAGACTCTACTCAGACACGTCTTTGTAGACACCCTTAGAACAACCTGCTCTGATACCACTTTTTTCACGCCCCAAATCCCATTGAGGCGGGCTGGCACCCGAAATCGATGAGGCCCGAGAGAACCAATCTTTGCTCAAGTCTATTCATATACATGTCACTCAAGAAGTAGCACCATCACATAGAGATATAAGATGTCAATAGTGGAAGTCATGGAAACATGTGATATATACATATATTAAGAAACTTGGCCGTTAGGGCCATCAAGTCAACATGGACATACATTCTTTCATTTATCTCACCACGTCCGTTTACAAAGCCTCTAACAGATGTATATACATAACCATCCTAAAGTCGAGACAAGTCCCCGCTTTATACAACATTACAATACCAAAACAAATGTATATATGAGACCCGGAAAGCCCCGAACCAACTGGAGCTCACCAAAGATCGGCAAAAGATCTGCAACCTACTATGGAGGTCTACTAGCACCTGCGCCTGCAGCAAGTAAGGTAAGTCCCACAAGGGACGTCAGTACGAAGAATGTACTGAGTATGTACGGCTCATATGAAACTGTATAATACATAAATACTGCAATGAACTCAAATACAAATGAATAAACAATATGGACAAGTCACCATTCTGTACTTTGGAAACCATGTGTATTTCTTTCATTATTTTCTTTGCTTTTTTACTTCTATGCTTGTTCATCGTCACTTGTGTAACTATGTACCCGGGCCCCGACTGATCAGTGGGTCTTTACATAACATAACATTATGTTGGGATTGGCTCGAGCTAGGCTTATGCCTCTAGATCTACCACCCATGAATCAATATATCGGTATCAGCTCAAGCTAGGTTATTACATCTAGAGCTGCCACCCATAAACCAACATATCAGGTTCGGCTTGAGCTAGGTTATTACCTCTAGAGCTACCACCTGTAAGGTTCGGTCTGAGCTAGGCTTATGCCTCTAGGACTACCCCCTGATCCAATAATCTTGGGATCGGCTTGAGCTAGGTTTTTGCCCCCAAAGCTACCACCCATACTCATCATTAACCACATATGCATTACTTTATTCTTTACTTTTGAGATTGATACAAGGATAGTCATAACATTATTTGAAGCTTTGGATCAATAATTATTGAATAAGAGATATGTGTATAAACACCATTGGGACTTTAGAACATAACGTTATTGGGACTATGGAATATTTGGAACATTAGTCAATGAACATGAGACATGTGAATCACAATTGATCAGAGTAGGAAACATGTGATAATAACAATTGGTAACCGGATATAGGATACCTTAGAACATTTCCAAAATGAGTAAGTGCCATAACAAGGTGAATACTATATGCTGCAGAAGGATACGGATAGAATAACCTTGCATACCTTATCTTCTCAATACGAATATACAATCCTATACGTGAATACAATATTCCAGTTCCTTCCTTATGTTTCACTCTACACCACAAGTACATAACAGAGTTTACATTAACCCCTAAATACCTTACAAATGCACATAACGATAATGAGTTTCATGTTTGCCTTTAAAACGGTCATTTCCCCCTTGACAATACCATTTATGAACTATCATACCAACAATACCCCAATCATGCCATACATTTACCACAACATCATATACCAATATCCTTTCATAACAAATTTCTCCTTTACACTTTCTCATTAACACCATATCACAATTAATCCACCAAGTCATCTTAATATACCTCATAACAACATATCGGCCAAAATCCCATAATTTACACTTATAGAAAAATAACAAGTTTAGAAACATAATTCCACCATACATGTTGATATTTCATCCATACCATGCACTTTCACCAAAATCACAAGTCACCTTTCAAGTTTAATTCACAAAAATGACACTTCTTTTACAAAACACAAAAGTGCACCACTTACACTTTTAGACATAACCATCATTATATACATGCTCTCCCATGAATATAATATAGTAATCCATATGAATAATCACTTACCCAAACTTGTAAAATTATGATCTTGCCCAAAAAGTGCCTTAGGGTTCTTAGGGTTTGAGAGAAATGTGTTAGAAAATATCTTAGAAGGCATGAAAGTTCCAATGAATTAAAATCTGATTTTTTGTACTTTATATAGTAATCAAGTCATCCTTAGCCATTTCCTTGCATTAAATGCAATATTTTCTTGGTTAAAGTGGAAGAATGGGTCGTTTGCCCCATTGGGCCTTGCATTTTGGTCTATCTTTGGGCTTTAAATTGAGCCCAATAACTCATGTCATCTTAACCCACCAAATGTAATGTGTAATCCACCATATATCTCATGTTCAATTAATCCTATAAATGTCTCAATAATATTCACTTACGAGATACCCGTTCGTAGCCTCAATCGCAAAATAGAAATTCTAGTCGCTCATGGCTTACTTGAACATAATTTGTTAAAACACTTGAGACAAAGAATTAACCCCAACTCGGATGCTAAACGCACTTAAGAATAGTCCTACTATGATGGAGTAATGATACCATGACTTAAAAGTCTTATATACATCATAATAGTCGAAGAAAAATTTTGGCGAAAATCACCCCGGCACACCGCTTGGCGCACCCTTTTGCTGCCTGTGGCACAAAAAAAACAGCCCAGAGCGGCATGGAACGCTTCCTGGCGCGCCACAGGGCTGCCTGTGCTAAAAGAATTTCGTCCAAAAGCGGCCCACACCCAAAATGTGAATTTTTTCCTTTCTTCGACTTTTCTTTGCGGATTTGGTTAGATCCTTCAAGTTAAAGTCTTTTGCTTACCTCCTAACCTTAATATCCATTGCTTGGAAGTCCTCCAAGCCTCATTTTTCACACCACAATTGCTCCACGAAGTCACAAACACCTCCGACAAAGGTCTAATCACACGTACTAGTCCCAATATCAAATGTTTCATCAATGACACTACCAAACACATACTTATGGCTCTCGACACCTAAGTAAACATTGTTCAGAGTCGTCAAGTAGGGTCAAAAAGGTATGGGGTATTACAGTTATAATGGGTCACCAGCCAGATTAGGCTGACAACTTAGTCCTTTTGGAACATTAATTTACAGGATCCATGTCAGTCAGAGTTCATACCCTTGATAAGGTACAAAGTACCCTTCCTACTGGTGCTACAGGTTGGATCCAATTTATCTCAAATAGGGTATGTTGGTATATAGTAACTCCCGCATTTTAGATTCAGCCATTTCATGACCCCAGATTCCGTCTATTCAGTTATTATATTTATCAGTTTTATGCTTATTTACTTGGGTCATTGCATTATCTTATATTTGCTAGTCCCATGTTCAGTTCAGTATCATAGATTCAGTATGTTCAATTATATATTTTATTATGTGTGTCTCTTATTCTCAGTACACACCCAGTATCAAGCTCACGCGGTTTGCACCATCTCATACTCAATACAACAGTAGTGTGTGGTAAGTCCTTATCTTCTGAGGATGAGATTTATTGTTATTTTTTTATTTCAGTTATTTTAGTTTTTCAGATAGTTGGAGTTAGTTGGGGACTGGTCCTACCTGTCAACTCATCATTAGTAGAGGATTTTAGATAATCAATTTGATATGTTTTCAGTTTTATGATCTGGTAAGACTTATATCCATTGGATTATTCATTATTACTATTCAATTAGCTACCGCACTAAGTTATTCAATCTTACAGCAGAAGCTATAGTATATGCCAGACCATGGGGTAGCTTTGGGTCACTCCTGATGCTAAGCATCGTATTGTGACTAGGGTTTAGTCTTGGGTCTTGAAAAACTTGGTATCAGAGTATCAGTTTTAAAGTGTTCTAGGGTGTCTGAAAGTTGATTTAAGTAGAGTCTCGTTCATGGGTGTGAAGCATATCATACTCATACGTGAGAGGCTATGAACCATTTTTGGAAAGTTTAACTTATTTCATGTTCATATCATGTGATAGAGTGTGATCTCTATTTAATCTTCTTCTAATTCTGCTCTACATATTTACAGAAAATGCCTCTAAGAAGAGCAAATGGAAGGAAAAATTGCATTAAAAACCAGCAAGCACCACCAGCTCCAGACAATCCTTTGAATGAGAAAGTGCCACATGCCAAATTTAGGGCTGCATTTCAGGTTCTTGATCAGGCAATGACCACTCAGGTTAATTAGTAGGCTATTGCACTAGTTAACTCGAATGGGAATGCAAGACCAACGAGAGTCTGGGGCTTAACTTTGATGAATCCTCCAGAGTTTCATGGTTCTAAGATGGAGAAGGATCCGTAAGAGTTTATTGAAAAGATTCAGAAGGTCTCTCAAATTATGGACATTCTTCAGTTAAGAGTGTAGATTTAACTGCTTATCAGTTCAAGGGTGTGTCTCAGACTTAGTGCAAATAGAGGAAAGATGATAGAGGTGTAGATACATGCCTAGTGGTTTAGGATGAGTTTGTGACTTCCTTTTTGGATAGATTATTTCCCTTGAGTTGAGGGAAGCTAAGGTTGAGGAGTTCATCAATCTAAAATAGGGTACCATAATCGTGAAGGAGTATTCTCTGAAGTTTACTCGGCTCTCTAAGTATGTTCCAGAGATGGTGGTTGATTCAAGGGCTCGCATGAGTAAATTTGTTTTGGGTGTCTCTAAGTTAGTGGTCAAGGAGTGTAGAAATTCTATACTAGTCAAGGAAATGTACATCTCCAGGCTTATGGGTCATGATCAACATATTGATAAAGAGAAGATAACATAGGAAGAAAGGTAGACTAAGAGAGCTAGAATATGAAATTTTGATTATTCTCAGTAGAAATTAGGCATGGGAAATTTCTCTCAGTTTCATCAGAGGACTTCAACTCCAACCACATCCTCTACTAGTGCCCCCGTACTCATGTTCAAACACGAGCATCAGTATAGGGCACCAGTCTGTAAGTCCTAGGGCACCGTTACTAGTAGACATACTTTTCCAATTTGTAAGAAGTATTATAAGAACCACCAAGGGGAGTGTATGGCTGGAAGTGGTAGTTTTTTGGATGTGGCAAGCTAGGTCACAGGTTGAGGGAGTTCCCAGTGGTCTCATAAAGGGGGTGAGATGTTTGCCAGTTGACCCAGTATAATTCCTCAGCAGCTCCAGTAGGTCTCCCAACTCAGCAGTTTGCTTCATCTAGTGCAGGTGGCAGACAACGTCAAAATAAATTCTATGCTTTGCATACTAAATAGGATTAGTAGGGTTCCCATGATATAGTCACTGGTATATTACGAGCCTTCCATATTAATGTATATGCCTTGTTAGATCTTGAAGCCACACTTTTCTTTGTGACTCCCTATATTGAAGTAGACTTTGTGTCAGTCCCAAAATCCTTTCAGAACCTTTCTCAGTCTCTACTTCTATTGGTGACTTAATCATAGCTAAATGGGTATACAGAAATTACCCAGTCATAGTTTTTGAAAAAATCACCTTAGTTGATCTAGTAGAGTTAGATATGACCGATTCTGATATCATTCCTTGAATGGATTGGCTATATTCTTGTTATGCCACAAATGACTATAGAAACAAATTCATCCAATTTCAATTTCCAAATGAATCGGTCTTACAATGGAAGGTTAGCTCTTCAAAGCCTATAGGTCGATTTGGCTCATACCTTATGGCCAGCAAAATGATCTCAAAAGGGTGTATCTATTATCTTATTCGAGTCAGAGATTATAAGTCCAAAACCCTAAATCTTCATCCAGTTCTAATGGTTAATGAATTTTCAAAAGTGTATCTAATAGATCTGCTCGGAGTTCCTCCTGAGCTGGAAATTGACTTCAGAATAGATCTCCTTCAAGTTACCCAACCTATTGCAATTCTTCCTTAAAGAATGGCTCACACCGAGCTTAAGTAATTAAAGAAATAGTTAAAGTACCTTTTAGACAAAGATTTCATCAGACCCAATATTTCTTTATGGGGTGCTCCAACTTTTTTTATGTGTAGGAAAGATGGTTCTATCAAAATGTGCATCGATTACTGTCAACTAAATGAGATCATAGTCAAGTATATAAGTATCCCATCCCTAGGATTGATGAGTTTTTTGACCACCTTCAGGATGCCTGTTGTTTTTAAAGATAGACCTCAGATTCGGCTATCATCAGATCAGAGTCAGAGAGCATGACATTACAAATACAACCTTCAAAACTCAATATGGTCACTTCGAATTTGTTGTTATGTCTTTTGGAATAAAAAATTCCCCTGCAGCTTTTATGGACTTGTTTAACAGAGTGTTCAAGCAGTACTTAGACATCATTTTCAACCATTTGAGGATTGTCTTGCAGACTCTCAAAGATTGCTAGTTATTTGCTAAGTTAAGCAAGTGTGAATTCGGGTTAAAAGCAGTAGCATTCCTTGGTCACATCATTTTTGATGAGGGAATTTAGGTTGATCCTCAAAAGATCGAAGCAGTTAGGAACTAGCCTAAACCTATCTCTCTGTTAGACATTAGGGGTTTCTTTGGTTTATTCGGTTACTACAAATTCTTTGTTAAAGGATTTTCCTCTATTATTTCTCCTATGTCCAGATTGAATCAAAAGAAATTCAAATTTTAGTGGTCCAACACTTGTGAGAAGAGTTTTCAAGAGTTAAATATTCAACTCACCTCCGCTCTTGTGTTGACTCTACCAGAGGGTCCAGATGGGTTTGTAATTTATTGTGATGCTTCACGAGTTGGCCTTAATTATGTGTTGATGCAACATGGTAAGGTTATAGTGTATGCCTCTAGACAGCTCAAATCTCATGAGAATAATTACCCAACTTATGATCTTGAGTTGGCAGCAGTTGTTCTTGCCTAGGATTTCACCCAAATGATACTTCTCAATGATATAGAAAGCGGTCGTTATACCAAATATAGAACCCAACTAGATTGGGGTAGATCCCACAAGGAATAGGCCAAAATCTAAACCAATGTGGTTATCTAAGTAATTTGTTCATAATTTCTAATAAATGGGGGGTTTTGAGTTATGTCGTTGAACATGTAACAATTGCTAATTTCTTCAAGTTGTAGTCGATAGATGAGAGGCACTAGGACTGTGTTCACCATAACATTATAACTCCATAAATTCTTCATATGAGTGATCTATCCCGGTGCTTGGCATGAAGAATCGATAAGTTAAATTCATCTAAATGACTTTACGCCCATATTAGATGACTATCCTTAATCACACTTTCTCATTTCATGAGTTAGCTTTCCTGCTTTCTTGGCTCAAGCTATTAAGTGAAGCTTGATAGCTCCAAGTCTATAATGTTTGTTCTCTTGTCCCATTCGTTATCCTTTCTTTTAAAGAAAGTAAATATAAGGATATTATAATGCGTACACTCATTAAAAAGCAATCAAATCAAAGAGAATAACAATACACGCCCAAACGCGTTTTGAGAATCAACTTGAACTACGAACCCTGCTTCGTTAATCTGTTATGGTTCCCACAAACCTAGTTGTCATGTTTAGATACTCATGCTCATAGGAACACAATAATAATTCTGGAATGAAAACATAATTATGAACTTACGAAGAGAAAGATGAAAACCACAAATCTCAACTATGAATTAAATCCTCAAAATCAATGTTTACAACTTTCAAGAATAAGTATATGACTCAAAAGTAGTAATAGAACATAAACTAAAACATAAAACCTATTAGGAGTATTTATAGACACAAACGAATCATGTCGTAAACAAAATATGAAAACAAAGTCAACAGTAGCGACGACTCAGGCAATGAGTCTTAGGGCCTGCATCCAACTCATTGCATGTAAAGGAATACTTGTTGTCTGGTCTTAATGCATCTCTAGAAATAACTCATATGGTCACCCAACGACTCCTTGGGTGAACTATTCCCACTGGGTCAACTTTTGTAATCTTTATATCTTTGGGCAATGTGCTCAAGATGAGTCTAACCAACGAGTGGTAGCTATTAGTGACGGCTCGCAGGATGAATTGTTGTCACTGACACCAATTTGCACCTTTGCAGAACATTTGAACAAGTTGCTCAAGATGGGTCACCCTACAACTCATCGCCTCTCCTAATGGTTCGTAGTAAGAATTTGTAGATAATATCCAACTTTCAACCTTCCACACTTTGTTAACTAATAATGCAACGGTTAGGACCACAACTCGTCCTATAACCCAACAAGTCATGGCCAAGCCTCAGTTTCCAATACTTTGTTATTATTTGCTCTTTTTTCATTCAATCATCACCAACACCTATTTCCCCGCAAAACTAACATAAACACATCATATCAACATAAACAAGACTTAGTACTAGCATATTTTCCTTGTTTTAAGAATCAAAAGTGTTGTGAAACCATGGCACAACAACACCTTTAACTTAGAATGTTGGCATGCCCTCAGGCAAACAAAACAAGACAATAACTATGATGCTTAACTAAGAGAGACTTAAGGGACCTACAACAATCAATGCAATTCTTTTTAGCATAAAATTTTCACCTCCACCTATCAAGGAATTCTAAACCACTATGTGTACATATACAGCCTATTCTCATAACATAAAGGGATCAAGAGATGGCATCAGATTATGAATAAAAAATTAAGCACGTATGGAAATAACATTATTTGAACAAATAGCAATCAACAATGCAACCCGTGTGCCCTTACAACAAAGAATTCTTGTACGCTCGCAGTCTAAAGATGCAAATATATTCAAGGACTGAATAAGGACACTTACAGTACCAACTACTACCTATTCAGTTCATGCGTTGCTAAGTTACAATTATTCTGCCGATAATACTAATGCCATAATAATATCCAACAATAGTTATAATACATAGTCTAAAATAAATCTTTAGGAGGGGTATCCTTTAAACATTTAAAATCCCAAATCAAGACATTCAAAACTTGAATGCACTAAGGTTCCCCTATTTTTCTCCTAATTAAACATAACAAAACATATCAAAAACAAAAATATAAACCTAAACATGACAGTTCTAATACGATAGAACACTAAAAGAAAAAGAAATACGACAATAAAAAATCCTAAGTGGTGGGACACCCCCACCCCCAACTTAAGGAACAAGCAGTGTCCTCACTACATACACATAGTAAGCAAAAAGAAAAAACAAGAGGTAAGGACATACCTGTTGGGCTCTAGGTGCCATATATGGTCTCATCAACTTATGGGTCTTAAACTCACCCCGTTCTCTAATTTCATACCCTCGGTGGTGGTTGAGTAGCTCAACTCAACATTGGCACAAGTTGTGTCCGGTGCACTCAAAGGTATCGAACTAGTGGGGGTAACTGTCATACCCCTAGCATTATAAACAACATTATTAGCAGTATCACTTGGGGAATCACAAACTCCGGAGCTCCCAACTCCATGCCCTCTCTCATTAATCTTGGACATATGGTCTTGGAAGGTATGGTTGATCACCTCCATCGCTTTCTTCATATTTTCTTTGTCTCTCTTTCTCATCCCCCAGCACCATCATCGATATTCTTTTTCTTGCCCTTAGTCCCTCATATGTCGACCACCTCAACCTCCTCAATCTCCTCGAAGGCATGGTAGGAGTTAAAACTACTGGATATGGTCTAGATGACATATCCTTGATAGCAGCACGTAGAGCAACCAGCTCTTCTCTAATCCCATCCAAGTCTGGGGACTTTCTCTCCGGTTTGTCAGTAATCCTCTTATCAAAGCTGTTAAAATGGGTCTACATCCCCTGTATCTTTATCTTGAGCTCCTTGTTCCCCTAAGGTTGGATATTTTTCTAATGTTGCCAACCCTTTTCTCAACTATGGTCAACCATTTTAGCTGGGTGTTTAGAAACTCCTATAGTACTAGAATGTACCCACCTACAAGTGAGTGAGGCATAGCTGAACCAAGAGTAATAGTGGGTGAAATTGGGACTAAAGCTGGCTAGGAGGCAAACAAACTGGTAGAATCAACAGTAAACTGAGTCTCGAGCCTCAAAGTATTAGTCTGGGACTCAACCTGTGTCATCCCAATATCAGTTAAGCTAGATGTGTCAATATCCATCGGCGTACTGGATTGAAAAGAACTTTGCAGCAATGTGTCTTTCGCTACAACCTTCACCCTAGAAACTAGGTTCATCGAATCTTGAATAAGCCTCAGCCTCAAATTTATAGTGCGAAGAACCATTATAAATTGATCAATATTATGCAGAACTAGAACATCGGCTTCTAAAAAAATCTACATGACTAGGAATGAAAATAGGATGCTAGTCTCTGGCCCAACAGCTCTATACCGGATCACCTGGCTAATCAACCTAACAATGTTTATGTCATATCTTTACCTGATGCCTACCACCAAAGCAACTCATTTAGAGATTAAAATGTTATCTCTAGATGTGGGCCCCAACCAGTGATGAACTAATGTCCACCACAATTTGGCAGTGAAGCTCAATTGTCCCTTCTTAATTTGCAATGATCTACCAGCTTCTCAGTCAACATCCTCTTTTTTTTAAGCAATAATATTTTCCATCCACTGAAAGTATACCAATTTCTCCTTGGTACTAATTTTTTTTAATTTCACTTTTCGTATTTCATTTATGCGGTTGTCGATCTCTTAAGTGTTGGTCGAGGGCACAAAATCAGGACCATGGAGGAACCTTGAAATCATTTGTGTTGAAATATTAACTTCTATACCACGAACCATCACTGCTTGTATTGGGTTAAGAAATTTTTGTAGCAAACCCTGTAGAGCCAACACCTTTATTTGAGCCTGATATATGACATAAAATTCTCGAACAACAATGGACTATATATACTTGGCTCCCTAGACATTCATTCAAACCTGTATTTATTAAACAACCTCTCAAACTTAGGTATCTCATACATACCCTTGGTAATTAATCATAGCTCCTCATAGACATCTCTTTTAGGCATACCCATGCTTTGGACTATTGGAATGTCCCCATCATAAATCTCATGCATGCCTCAGATACCTCATCTCTAGACTTATGGGGATATCGCAATCTGATGTGTGGGATGGCCTTGTGGCAGAGTATGTGGTTGAGGCTGAGTCTGTTGTGGGGGGATCTCTACAGAATCCTCATCATTATCAGAACTACTTAATAGATTTGTATCAAACCCCAAACTAACTTACACTTTGGATTGACTACCAGATGCAGTCTCTTCTCTATTTTCGGAGTCACTTTCATCCTCTTCATCCCAAGACTCTGTTATACCACTCATCTAAAGACTTAGGAAGAGGTAGTGAGTATGGTAGAGAAATTGTAGTGCTTTTCATGTAAGGCCTCAATCAACCAACCTGAGGCAAGCTCTCTCATGGCTCAACTGAAGGCAACAGTGGATACTCCTCCATTGAGCCACTTGATTCCTCATCAATGGGCACGTCTTTCAGTGGCAGTGTAGATTGTGCCTATTTTTTAGGAGTCAGATTGCCCCCCTTATTGGCTCCTTTATAAATTCCATTATTAGGTGTCATAGTACCTTTGGAGTATACACATCAGTACATAAAAGGATCAAAAAAAAAAGTACGAGTGTCAAAACTTAGTCAGCCCCTACGGGTTAGACAATGAGTCATTTACTTGGGCTATGACCCATCAGGTGACTCATAGGGGCATGTTCCAATTATTACTTTATCATTGTTATCCAAATAATTCAACACTATGAGTCGTTGGGTCTCCTTACAACTCGTTGGGTGAGTTATTGGGTCCATACTCAAGCAAGTCAAACTAGAAAGACTACATAAGTAATAATCAAAGGAGTTAAACTCGCTTTTAATTACTTCGATCTTTGACTATGATGCTTGAAGGAAGAAACAACAGAATTCCTTAACACTTGCTTTGGACAAATAAAGGATGCACAAGTTGGGATGATACTGGGAAATTTGCAATAATGAAGGCTAAATTTATGGAGAAATTTAAGGAGTGTAGTCAGTTTTTGATAAGCAAAGAGTTATGGTTTTCCAATGGGAGAAGAAAAGTCTGATCGGGTGTGTATTCATCTAATGATGACGACCAACCCTATGATCGGGTGTGTATGACTCATTGGGATAGCCGTTGGGCATGGGCACAAGAAAATCTTTTGGTTTCCTTTTAAGTCTATAATGATCTGCACACTTAAGCACATATTAACCAATACCATACTCTGAATATAAAGGAAAAAATAAGAAAAACAACTTGGGTTGCCTTCCAAGCAGCGGTTTATTTAATGTCCCAGCATGACGTTGCTACTTTTGCTAATATAACTTCACCAAACTAACTTATGGGTTTCTCCCATGCAGTGCCTAATTTAACATCATGGCATAACTCAGGTGTCTTGATTACGTAGCCTTCTTCAAGAACCACATTGCATATCAACTTGATCTCTTCAACATAACCAAGGTAATGTTTTACCCTTTATCCATTCACTGAAAACTTGAGGCCCTCATTATTTTCAAGCTCAATGGCACTATAAGGAAACATCATCACCACTCGATAAGGACCCCTTCATCTTGACCTCAACTTGCAACAAAACAAACAAAGCTTGGAATCTAACAACAGAACCATATCGCCAGCAGTGAACTCTTTTTTCTCAATCTTACGGTCTTTGTATATCTTCATCTTCTCTTTGTACAAGGCTGAAATTGCGTATGCTTTGAGACAGAATTCACCAATCTCATTCAAATACTTTATTCTCAACTTTGTTGCATCTCTCTGTGTCAGGTTCAACCTCTTGAGTGCCCACAATGCCTTATGCTCAAGTTCAATAGGCAAGTGGCATACTTTACAATACACAAACTGATATAGAGAAGCACCAATAGGAGTCATGAATTCTATCCGATAAGACCATAATACATCATCCTACTTTTTAGCCCAGTCTGTTTTATTGGCATTCACAATCTTTGCCAATATAGACTTGACCTCTTGGTTGGAGGCCTTAACTTGCTCACTTGATTGAGGATGGTAAGGTGTTTCCACCTTATGTTTTACACCATATTTTTCAAGTATGCCTTGAACAAACTATTACAAAGGTTAGAGCCCCCATCATTGCTGATGATGGCTCTTGGTATACCGAATCTAAAAAAATATGTTCCTCCTCAGAAATGTTGTCACAGTCTTCCTTCATTGTTTGGAAGCACAATCGCCTCCACCCACTTCAAAACATAATCAACAGAAACTAAGATATACTTCATACCATACGAGCTCACAAATGAACCCATGCAATCAATACCCCACATATCAAACAACTTAATCTCCAGAATCAGGGTCAATGGAAGCTCATGCTTTCATGAGATGTTCCCTTGTCTTTAGCATTGGTCACAAGATCTTGCATAGTCATGAGCATTTTGATGAATAGTGGGCCAATAGTACCTATATTGTAAAAACTTATGAGTAATTTTCGCACCACTATAATGACCCCCAACTAGGGATGAATGGCTTGCCTCTAAAATAATCATCAATTCAATCTCCGGGACACATCTACATATCACCCATCAGCACAAATCTGAAACAAGTATGGCTCGTCCAAGAAAACTTTCTGCACATCAAGCATAAACTTCTTCCGCTGTTGCTCCTCAAGCACCACATCACTTACAAAATAATAGTAAAAATCCACGAACCATGGAATCAAGTTGTGGGATGCAGTCAATACCTGTTCATCTGGAAAAGTATCATCAATCTCAAGCTCATCCATTAATTTTTGTACTGCCTCTTTTTCAAGTTGTGATAAGTCGTCAGCCACTTGCTATTTGGTCCCTTTTTGATCCTTAACCACAAAGTCAAGCTCTTGTAACAGAATTACCCAACAAATCAATCACGACTTTACATCCTTTTTCGCCATAAGATACCTAACAATATGCATAATCACTTTTTTGCCTAGTAAATACGATCAAAATGCAAAGACAGCATCAACGAACTCTTGTTTTGTCACAGTATAATTTTTTAGAGCTGGATTAAGTTATTTGCTAGCATAATTGATCCGTTGAAGGATCCTCGCACACCTTTGGCCTATGACTGCTCCTAGCGCCACACCACTAGCATCGCACATAAGTTCAAATGGCATGGACTAATCGGTTGAAATAATAATAGGGGCCAAATTCAACTTCTCTTTCATACACTCAAATGCCTTTAGAAATACATCATCGAAAATGAAATTCACCTCCTTCTCCAACAACTTACCCAAAGGATGTGAAATTTTAGAGAAATCCTTGATGAACCTACAATAAAATCAAGCATGCCCCAAAAAGCTTTGAATACCCTTTATAGAAAGTGGTGGAGGCAATTTTCCAATCACCTTAGTCTTCACCTTTTCAAACTCAATCCACTTCTTTGAAATCTTGTGACTTATCACTATCCCTTCTTTTACCATGAAGTAACACTTTTCCCAATTAAGTACCAAATTACAATCTTCGTGCCTTGGCAAAACACTAGCCATATGGGCCAGAAAATCTTTAAAAGAATCACCATCAACCCAAGAATCATCCATAAATACCTCAATAGTGTCTTCCACCATACCATAGAAGATAGATATCATGCAACACTATAATGTGGTTCCTGAATTACATAGTTTGAAAGGAGTTTCTTAAATACAAACATTCTATATGGAAAAAGCGAAAGTGGTCTTCTCTTGGTCTTTGGGAGCAACAAAAATCTAATTGTATCTAGAACTAAACCCTGTGATTTCCTAGTGTGAGAAGTTCTTTGGATATGAATTAAGTTCATAAGGAACTTCTAGCTCAAAGTTAAATTGAAATTTTTTTACAAATCGAGTTCTAGTGTAAGTTTATTATTGGGTCAAATTCAAGCGATCATTACACCTAGTCTAAAAAAAATTTGGTAGCCTAACAAAATTAAAGGTCCTTGAGTCTTCTTTCTAATGATACCGACCGTTTATCAATCTAATTCTGGACCAAAAAGTTATGGCCAGTTTAGTAAAGCACTATCAAGCTGTCAGAAATAACGAACCATACAACAAACCATTAGTTCTTAGGATGAACCGTCCTATATGCTTGTCTGTAGTGTAGACAAAAAGTCCTGAAAGTGAGAAAAACACCTCAGTGGCCACAAGAGGAACCAACGAGTCATCTTTTTGGACATCTGATGAAATTGAGAGAACCCTCATAAACCATCAGTAGCAACGACCAGATCCAATGATTTATTGGTTGATAGGATGGGATATTTGTTGGTCCGTCTGTTGTCCACACCAGCTTTTTAGTTATAATTTTTAAAGGGCAATCTAGTCTTTTCCTGTTATTATACCCCTAAACTATGTAGTTTTGTCTATCCCAAAGGGGAATACTTAAGCCTAACCCACTCCTAATCCCTTATTCCCCTCAAACTTACGTAAACACTCAGAGAAAAATAAGAAATAGGTAATTAAACTTTATGCTCAAACAAGAAACTAGGGTTCTTCAATTTCAAGCTCCATGGTCTAAGTTATAGCAAGGATTTCACTTCTAAGTATGTGGGATTTCATCAATGGGTATCATTTCACCCATTGAGTCCCTAAGTAAACTCAACTTCTCAGTTCATCCATTGATTAGAAATTGGGGTTTTCATTAAAGGCATGATTCTCTTTGTATTTTGGTTCCCATGTTTAATAGTCTATAAATACATGTTTTTTCATGAAATTCAGTACCTCTACTGACCTGTTATGTTATAGCTCCTAAGTATATTGATATTTAGTATTTTAGGACTTGTACTTTATGAATTCTTACTCTATCAAGAACATAAAAATTGTCATGAATAACTATACTCTTCAAAGATGGCGGGTTATGAACACTCGATGACTTACATCCCAGGAATAGTTAATTTAGTACCTTCAGTTCCATAGATTTTAGAGTGCTTTCAGACAAAGCATTTGTCATTCAGTCTCAAAACATCAGTATTATTGAGTTATTTAGTATATAAATTTAAAATTTAGTTTGGGGTTAGTACTTAGCACTAAATGGGAGTAGGGATGAAGGCTCTCCCATCAGTTAGGCTAAGACTTTTAGTAGAAGACCTTAAGTCCTAGAACTATGTTGCCACCATAGGTTCTAAAGGGTCACCCACCAGATTAAGCTGACATTTTAGTCCTTTTTGAATAAGTTAGTGGATCCACATCAGTTAGTGTTTGTACCCTTGACAAGGTACAGAGTACCCTTCCAACTGGGGTTACAGGTTGCACCCCATTTAGCTTAGATGGGGTATGTCATTTAATAGTAGCTCCCATAATTCTAACTTAGTTTTTACATGAACCCAAAGTTTTTACATGAACCCAAAGTCAGTCTATTCAGTTATTATATTTATTATTTTTATGCTTATTTTCATGGATCATTACATTAGCTTATATTTATCAGTTCCATGTTCAGTTCAGTCTCATTTATTTAGCATGTTCAGTCATAAATATTTTATAGTGCATATCTCACATGCTCAGTAAATTTAATGTGTTGATTCCATACTCTTTTGCGCTATATTATTTTATAATATAAGTTCAGATGCTTACCATCCAACTCGCGGTTAGCACGATCCATACTCAACACAGCAGTAGTATGTTGTGTATCCTCATTTTTTGAGGATGAGATTTATTATCATTTTCTTATTTCAGTTATTTATGTTTTTCAGATAGTTAGTGTTAGCTAGGGGCTTGTCCCAAAAACTCATCATTAGTAGAGGCTTTCAGATAGTTAGTTAGATATGTTTTCAGCTTTATTATATTGTCAGACTTATATCCATTGGATTATTTATTATTACTCTTCAATTATCTTTCGCACTCAGTTATTCAGTCTTGCAACAGAAACCATAGTATATGCCAGACCAGGGGTTAGCTTGGTGTCACTTGTGATGCTAAGCATTATGTACGACTAAGGGGTAGTCTCGGTTCATGACAACTATTCTACCAGTGGAATCCACCCTATCACCTATTACTATTATAGAATTCTGGTGCATCCTCTTCTAACCTATCCATTATAAAACCTTGCTCGTGTGTAAAACTCAGATATTCTTCCCTATATATCTCCTCTTACACTGAGCATTGGCAAACCATTTATAGGGAACATTACTACTTCTAGTCATAGTGGTAGTAGTATCTATAAAGGGAAAAAAGTACATTAGACAAGGTGTTTGATGATAAACAATAAAAGGCTAAACATAAAAGCAATGAAGTCATAGAAAATTAGCTTTGGAATTTATGTCCCCTCAAGGCAGTTAGTTCGCCTCAAGGACTCCGCTATAGCAAATATTATTCCATTGTAGTGAGGTCACTAGAGCGAGAAAAGGACTTCAAGAGCAGACAAGACCAAAATAGTAAGCATATAATCTCTATGGTGAATCCACAACAATGGGAGTATTTCTGCCATAGCGGAGTCATCATCCCCAGCAAGACCTCAACTCCAAAAATGGTGTTTTCCAAATTTTAATTTGTTTTATCAATTTTAAACATAGATCAGGCATTATGTCTGGTGTATGACTTCTACATTTCATCTTTATGATGATTAACACCCAAATCAAGCCCCAAGGGATCAAAAGATTTTAAAAACTTCGTCTGAGTTACCCTACCTATTTTCAAGTTCAAACATTCATGAACTCCATAAATCTTAAGCCAAGAATGATATAGTAAAGTTAAGAATATAATATGAACTAGCATGGTTCAGATTTACCTCTCTATAAGGGAAAACCAAACTCTTGCCCCTTCACCCTAATTTTGTATCAAATCAAGCAATTTGGCCATGAATAATGCGATGTAAATGTTCTAAGCAATGAAACAATGCAATAAAAGAGAGATTTTACCTAAGGAATTCAAAGTAGGAGGGGAAGTTGTAAAGGAATTTTTGTGAATAAGGGAGTTAAGTTTTTTTTAAATTAAGGAATGACCCTTTTTCTCATCCCTAAATCTGCCAGATATCTTGCTGTATTGGCCTATTTCCTGCTGTAGCAAACTCATTGCAATGAGAATCCCATCATTGCAATGACTTGTCTTTCATCCCATGTTATGATTTTTTTGGATTCTTAATCCTATTCTTCTGTATATCATTAGTCCTTTAAGAACTACATAAATAAATTCTTCCCCAAGCTGGGAAATTACAAGAGAAATAATTCAATTTATATGTAATACTTAATTCCACACTTTATTATTTTGAAGATTCTTGATAGAGAGTCTGAGTGTGAAATTTTTATTGGTTCAGTAAGTGTGAGAAAGTGAGTCATGTGAGAGCACAAAATAATTAACCTTAAAAGAAATTTATTTTAAATTTTGACTTCTGACTCCATGTCACTCGAGTCTATTTAGGGATTATTTAATTGGTATCTGATGTAACGATCAATTTTGTCATTATTAAAATATCTATGATAAAGGTGTAAGAATTTAAAATATTTACCGTATGAATTTTAGTTTGGATAACAATCAATTTTGTTTAATAAATGCTGAAGAAAATAGAGTCAAAAGAAGTGGGCTAACTAGACGAGTCCACTGTAGCGGTTTGTTAGCCTCTATAGTGAGCTTGCTAGTGAGAATATGATTGTTGTTGCTCAGCCCTAGAACTAGAATCTTGAATTAAAGTTAATTTCAGATTCAAGCTCTCATTCTAAAAGACAATTCTCTCCTAAAAATCCCCCAAGGGTTATTCTCAAGTTAAAACACAAAGAACATAAAGAAAAACTCTAAAAGAAATGTGATTCCATTATCCTCCTCATGGGTTATATGTTAGAAACTTCAAGATCTATAATAAGGAGCAAGGTTTCATATATCGTATGGCAATAGCTTGGCACCGAGGTAAGTTATGGTTTATTGAGTAATAGACTTTGATTAGTGAATCAATTTTACTATGTATAATTGACGGAAGGAAGCATGATTAGGCTATTGAGTATGGTGTTTGGATGGATAATAGATAGAATAATGTATGAAGGACTACAAGTGATTATATATATATATGTGTGTGTGTGTGGTTATCATTAGATGTTCTTAATTTGAATAAGACAAATATGAGTAGTGATGGGAAGATAATGTGCTAATGTAACTATAACCTAAACTAACAATGTTATGCATTGGAAATAATTGTGGGATTGATAAACCAATTAGTGTATGTTCTTGATGGTATATTCACCTTAAGGTGATTTATTCTTGTTTTCTTGATATGAAGTATGAAGCAGTGTCATAACGTAGATTTCCAAAGAGGAATCATGAGTAAATTTTAATGTTTGATCTATAGTAAAAGGTGGATAAAATAATATTGCCATTTTACGTTGAATAATGACAAACTTTCGAATAAACGGCTAATGATGTGGTGTTCATGAATGTGATAATAATAATGATAGGTTCTCACGCTTAGAAACTAGATTTAATTGTCCTTGGCATAATAATTGTTGTTGAGTAATTGAGAGGAACTTGTGTCATTCAAAAGCAGTTGTGTAACACCCCGTACATTTTCGACCCTACTTGCCAACTTTGAACCATGTTTACTTTAGTTTTGAGAGCAATAAGTGCGTAGTTTGTATTGGTTTTGATGGACTATTGATATTGTGCTAATGTCCGCAAAGAAAAGTCGAAGAAAGGAAGAAAATCAAAATTTTAGTGTCAGGCGCGCCCAGAGGGGTGCCAAGCCACTTTTGACAGAAATTTTTTTGGCACAGGCAGCATAGGGGCGCGCCAGGTAGCGTACCAGGCCGCTTTTTGCCAAATTTCTTCTCCGACCACTAGTCTCTAAATAGGGCTCTTGGGTTATGGTATCATTAATCCATCTTGGTGGGACTACTCTTGGACGATTTTGGCATCCAAATGAGGGTTAATTCTTATTCCTTTTTATTTTTTATTTCTTTTTATCAATTTATGTTAAATTAAGCCATGAGTGGCAAAAATCGCTTATTTTTGGGGTTGAGGCTACAAGCATGAATCTCGTGAGTTGAATATTGTCTTAACATTTATGGAATTATTTAAACATGAGATAGTTGGTGGATCATGTATTGAATTTGTTGAGCTAAATGGGTCTTGTGCTATTGGGCTCAATTGAGGCCCAAAATGAAACAAAAGACATGGCCCAAATGGGGCAAATGACCCATTCTTGTGTTGACTAAGTAAACATGACATTTAATGACCAAGAATTGGCTAAGGATGACTTGAGGGGCTATATAAAGGCACCAAAAATCAGATTTTTATTCCACAAAACACACATGCCATTCTAGACATTTCCAAGAGCCCTAAACCATCTCTTTGGACAAGATCACTCCTTTGCAAGTTTGGGTAAGTGTTTAATCTTATGGTTTAATATATTATATGCATGAGACATTGTGTAGATCATGATGGTTATGTCTAAAAGTGTTGAGTATTGCACTTTTGCTTTTTGCTAAAAGATGTGTCATATATGTGACTTGAACTTGAAAGGAGACTTGAGGTTTTGATGGAAGTGAATGGTGTGGATGAAATATCAACATGTATGATGTGGTTATGTTCCTGAACTTTTTTTTTTCTATGTGCATAACTGGTGGGATTGTTGTTATGAAACATATTGAGGTGACTTGATGGAGTAATTGTGACGTAGCGTTAATGAGGAAGCGTAAAGGATAAACTTGGTGTGAAGCGCTATTGGTTTATGATGTATTGGTCAATGTGTGGAATGTTGTGGTATTGTTGGTATAACAATGCCGTGAATGGTATTGTAAAGGGTGAAATGACGTTATAGGGCAATCATGTAACTCATTGTCGTCTTATGCACTTGTAAGGTAGCTAGTTGTTAACATGAGTTCCGTTATGTACTTGTGTTGTAGAGTAAAACGTAAGGAAGGAGTTGGATTATTGTATTCATGTATAAGTTGTGTATGCATATTGGAAAGATAAGGTATGTAAGGTTACTTTTTCCGTATCCTTCTGCAGCACATAGTGTTCACATTGTCATTGTACTTATTCCATTTTGAAATGTTTTAAGGTATCTCATTTCAGGTTGTCGTCTATTGTTATTCACATGTTCCTTATTCATTGATCAATTGTTATTCATGTGTCACATAATTGTGGACATGGTTCCAAAGTTCCAATAATGTTATGTTCCAAAGTTCCAATAATGTATCAATCTCATACAAGTAAAGGTATAAATATCTCACAAGTAAGGAATGGAGTAATGTGTATATATATATATATTATGGCCCACCGATAAGGTGGATGATTGTTGATATTATATTATGGCCCACCGATAAGGTGGATGATTGTTGATATAATACATTATATTATGTTATGGCCCACCGATAAGGTGGATGATTGTACTATAGCCCACTGATCAGCTGGATGAATGATATATGGCCCACTGATCAGCTGGATGAATGGTAATAAGGATGAATGTAAAAGCAAAGAAAGTAAAGCACTTGAATGAAAGTATATCACTTCAAGGAAAGTATATATGAACGATATATTATATGAATGATAATGATATGAATGAATGATCGAAAATGAAAGTAATGAAAGCAATGTACATGGTTCCACATATACAGAACGGAGGTTTATCCATATTGATTATTTCACTTGTACTTGATATCATTGAAGTACTTATGTATCATGCAGTTTCTTACAGCCTTACATACTCAGTACATTATTTGTACCGACGTCCCTTGGGGGACTTACCTTACTTGCTGCAGGTACAGGTGCTAGTAGACCTCCATAGTAGGTTGTGGGTCATTTGCGGATCGTTGGTGAGCTCCAGTTGGTTTGGGGCTTTCCGAGTCACTATGTATATTTGTTTTGGTATTGTAAATTTTTTATAAAGCGGGGACTTGTCCCAACTTTAGACTGGTTATGTCTATGCATCTGTAGAGGATTTGTAGATGTTGTAGGACAAAGGAAGGGATGTAGGAAACGTATGCTTTTGACTTGATGGCTCTAACGGCCAAGTTTCATATATATATATCATATGTTTTCCATGATTTCCGCCATTGATATTGTGTATTTGCATGAGATGACATATTGTTCACTCGGGGATAGTCACATGAATGTACATGAATGAATATTGGTTCTCTCGGGCCTTAACGGCTTCGGGTGCCAGTCCGCCCCATTGGAACTCGAGGCATGACAAGTTGTATTACAAAAAGAAAGGAGACAGAATTTTCTCTCTCCAATAGTCAGAACCCTAGCGATATCACTGTCTCTAACATGGACAGAACTGGCATTGGTCAGTCAACTACAGCTAGCCAAGTGTTTTCTCTTACCTCTCCAATCAATTTCCCAGAACTATATCATGCGACTTTGCCTAAAAAGCCATATTTGCCCAATGAGCCTACAAGTTTGCCTAGCATCGATAATAATAAGGGACAAAGTGTTAATGAAGATGTGAATAAAGATAAAGTAAAGTATGTTGACCTGGTGAAGCCTAATTTCAACGCACAACATGATAACAAAGTTTTACGTGACTTAATTTTGATAAAGATGCTGGAATACAAGAATGGGGTACCACAAGTCACACGGTAAGAAAAAGAGGTTCCAAAAATGAATGTCATCGAGGATTTACAACTTGCAGTGATTGGCAAATTATCCTATGGATGGTCAGAATTGGAAGATCTCAGAATTCAAATACCAAAGCAATTTAAGGTGAAGGGTGACTGGAAAATTGGATTGCTTAGGCATAGACACATTTGAATGAGATTTAACCTAATGGAGGACTTTATAAACATGATGGCTAAAAATGTTTACTATATTACTACGAAGGATTGAGTAGCATATCAAATAAGTCCCCTCATTAATGTTACCAGATTTAAATCGAGTAAGGAGACAACACAAGCAATGGCTTGGATTTCTATTCCTGATCTCTTGCTCACCTTTTTTGTAAAGAAATCTTTGTTTTCATAATTTGTTGTTGTGGGAAAGCCTTTCCACCTAGATATGGCTACAATTAATAAGACTCGTCTAATTTGTGCAAGGGTTAAAGTCCAAGTAGAATTGGATATGAAGTTACCCGAATATGTAGATCTTGAGGCAGTAAATAACAAGACTAATGAAGCTAGAGTTCAAAAGATAAAGATATAATATGTTTTGTTGCAAAAATATAGCCATACTTATAAATTAAAAGGACATGAGGAAGACAAATGCAGAAGCCTACATCCTAAATTAAAGAAGGCATTTGAGGAAGTATGGCAAGAAGAGGAACAAGGAAAAGTTGAGGAACAATCAATAGTCCCTATACAAAAGAGGGTGATAAATGGCAGGCAAGGTGGAATCCCACTAGTCGAAGATTTAAATTAGAAAAAGTCACCACTAATTGATTACTGAGGAGCATTGGAAGACTATGAAAAATAGCAAAGGAGTTATCACAGCAAACTCTTTTGATACACTACAGGATGATAAGGTGGAAAATAGAATAGATGGAGTAGATGCCAGGGTGATGAATGTAGAAAATAAAAGGAGGTGAGTAAGTCTGCGATAGAGCTACAGATGCAACAATGTGACAATCAAATAAAAGATAAAAGCGGTGTGACATGCCAATAACAATCACAACATGATACTATCAAAGATGATGCATAATTATAGGCTATATAAGATAACCACACCAGCAGTAGTAATGATCACATACACAGATGCAGAAATGCAGTTGAAGATGTAACAATGAGCATAAATGAGAACAAGTTGTTACAGACAGGGGAGGAAGAATATCGTAAAGCAGAAGAAGTGCAACAATCACTTGAAATTCAGCAATAATTAGTTCAACAGTAGTAGTAGCCCTAATAGTAGTAGAAACTGCTTCACCACACTAGCAGCAGCTTTGGAAGAGTCAACAGCAATTGAGAGACCCTAAAAAAGCAATTATGATAAAGCAACATGATTTTAAGAAAGATGAAGGCAAAACAATTGAGATGCAACAAGTCTCTTTACATCAACAGAATAAAGAATGGGGTTTGGAGGAAAAGGATATGTATGAAATCCATGATCTGTCACAAGAAACATACCATGAACCATTACAGGTGATGGTTCCTGATAACAACATAGGGGTGGATGATAAGGATGTATAAGTTTTAGAAATTAGTTGTTACCCAGCAAAATAGCCTGAAGCAGCAGAGATTTATAAAGTATTGACAAATTTACCTGACACTCAAGCAGTGGTGTATCATATGTCCAAGTCTCTAATACAAACCGTGTATAATGTGATGTCCCATTAGTTACATAATGAACCTGAAAATAGCAGCAATATGGTTGAAATGGAAAAAAAAAGATTAAAGATAGTGAAGAAGTTGATAGAATGCAAAACATGTCATAGATTCAAAAAGAAGTAGGGATTTCTCCATAATAAGTGTTAAAAGGAAAGAGGCAGAAGAGTAAAATTGATACAAGTAGTAAGCCAACAAGGGTGATTGCTAGAAGGGGAGATAAAGCTACTTCTAAATAAGTTGCAAAGCCTTGGTGTGGAACATTAGGTCTATGAGAACTCAAAATGCTTTTCATAGAGTTTGGATGCTTTACAGATACCATAAATATTTTCTAATTGCTTTGATGGAACCATCTCAAGAAGTCAATAAAATATAAATATACAAGAGAAGGTTAGGTATGTAGTATGCAAATTTAAATATCAAAGGAAAGAGTTGGGTATTTATTCAGGAGCACATTCAAGTTGGAGTCTTTTTTGAATCAGAAAAACAATTGACCCTACAGCTAAATGTTCAGGATGGAAAGGTTATAATCACAACTTTAGTATATGCTAAATGTGATGCTTTAGAGAGATTAGCTTTATGGGAAGATATTTACTCTATAGGTCATAATTTGAATTTACCTTGGTTTGTAGGAGGTAATTTCAATGTGATCTTGGGACCTGAAGAGAAGATTGGTGGTCTACTTATTCTCTCTCATGAATATAAGGACTTTGTCTTTTGTATTAATTCTTGTGAGTTAATTGACAGGAATTTTATGGCAATCCTTTCACTTGGTAGATTGGAAGAGCAGATGAAGCATGCATCTTTAAAAGATTTGATAGAATTGTCTTTAGTCAAGTGTTTTTGGATCTGTTGGAAGGAGTTGAATTACAACACATGGTCAGGAGTGGGACTGACCATGCTTCTCTTTTGCTTACTTGAGGAGTTCAATTGGAGCAGTTTAGCAAGCATTTTAAATTCTTAAAATTTTGGACTGACCATGATAAATTCAAAGATATAGTTAGCAGTAATTGGGTAAATGCAGGCTCAGACGATGTTTTATTAGCTTGAACCAAAAAAATGAAGAATATCAAATTTGCTCTGGCTACTTGGAGCAGAGATAGATTTGGTGACATTTTCAAGTAGCTTATTATAAGGGAGGAAATTGTCAGACTTAAAGAGGATTTGTCTAATAAGGTAGTTTTAAAGAGATCTTAAGTAGAAATATTAAAATATTTACACTTTGAAGAGGAATATTAGAGGCATAAAGCTAGGGTTCAATGGTTCACTAAAGGCAACAAAAATACTAGGTTTTTTTATAGCCTAGTAAATGGTAGAAAGAAGAGATTCCCTCTTACAAGGATGAGAAGAAGGGATGGCAGTTGGTCTGAAGGAAATGATCAACTAATTAAAGAAGTAATAGAATTCAATAAAGAACAATTTACAGGGGCTTTAGTATATGGTGATGCTTCTTTGATTAAACTGATTCCTAATGTTATTTCTGAGGCTGAGAATGAGGCTCTTAATTTACTTCGTGCTGAAGAGGAAATTAAGAGAGTAGTTTTTGAACTAAATGGTGATAGTGCAAGTGGGATAGATGGTTTCACAAGTATTTTCTATTAACATTGCTGGGACATTGTAGGAGGATACATAATTTCTATGATTCATGCTTTCTTTGATGGTGTTATCTTGCCAAAATTAATTACTCACACAAATCTAGTATTGTTGCCTAAGAAAGAGGAGGTTCAGAATTTCTCAGATCTAAGACCTATTCGCCTTACAAATTTCATTAATAAGGTAATTTCAAGGGTTATCATGATATATTAAAAGGTATTTTGCCCAAGATCATCTCTCAGAATCAATCTGGTTTTATTAAAGAAAGGAGCATCACTGAAAATGTTTTGTTGGATCAAGAGATAATTATTGGTAGTAGGAAGAGAGGAAAGCCTACTAATGTTGTGATAAAGCTTGATATGGAAAAGGCTTATAATAGGGTGGGCTGGGACTTCTTGATAAAGGTGATAGAAAGGATGGGTTTTGATATAAAGGTGGTTGATAAGATATGGAGATTGGTGGCTAACAATTGGTACTCAGTGCTGATTAATGGGCAAGCACATGGTTTTTTCCACTCATCAAGAGGGGTCAAATAAGGTGATCCACTATCCCATACTTTATTTATCTTATCTGTAGAGGTGTTATCTAAGGCATTGAATAACTTGTTCAACACCAAGAAGTTCAAGGGCTTTAGATAACCCAAATGGAGTGATAATAGTAACCATCTTTCTTATGCAGATTACACTATTATTTTTCTAGCTATTGAAAAGAAGTCTCTAGAACTGGTTATGGATACTTTAAAGGAATATGAGAAGCAGTCAGTGTAGCTGATTAATAAAGAAAAGAGTTTCTTTTACATGCACAACAAGGATACCCACTCTTCTAAATAAGAAGTTGATTCCATTACTGTTTTTCAGGAAAGGAAGCTTCCACTTACTTATCTGGGATGTCAAATTAGACATGCTAAGAATAGAAAGGCTGATTTTATGGAGATTATCAAATAAGTTAAAAGTTTGGAAAGGTAGATTATTATCTTTTGGGGGTAGAGCAGACTTGATCAATAATGTATTACAAAGCATGCCTATATATTTGTTATCCACGATGGTTTCTCCTAAATGTGTTATATTAGAACTCTATACAATTTTTGCAAAATTTCTACAGTCTTTCAATGAGGAGAGGAGGAACAAACACTAGGTTGTTTGGGAGGAGGTACGTATTCCTAAAGAAGAAGGAGTCTTGGGTTTAAGGTCATTATTTTATATCTGCAAAGCTCTCTTTTCTAAGCTTTGGTGGATCTTTAGAACCAATAAATCTTTGTGGACCAATTTTATGTAGAAAAAATATTGTAAAAGGAACTTGCCTCAAGTTGTTGAATGGAGAGGGGGGTCTCATGTATGGAAACATTTATTAGAATTCAGAGACTATGTGGATCAAGAGATTTTGTGGGAGCCTAGATGTGGTCATTCAAGCATTTAGTTTGATAATTTGACCAACATAGGTGCCTTATATTATTATATGACTTTTCATAACATTAATTAATCTAATGTTGAAGATGTGTAGCAACTCATGCTGCAAGGAATATGAAATGAACCACTGTTACAACAAATGTTTACTGAAGAGGACTGTTATCAGATTTCTAAAAAAATAATTATGATTGAAGAAACAAATAAATGGGATAAACGTTGGTGGCTATTGAATAGCAATGATAAGTTCTCAGTAAGCAGTGCTTGGGAGCTCATGATACATAATGGAGAACATCAGGAGATAATGAAGGAAATCCTGATAAAAGGGGTTCCTTTCAAAATATCCTTTTCTTTGGAAGGTTGTGGAAAAAAAGAATACCTATTGGGGATTTTCTTGTCAGGATTGGAGTTGTAGATGATTTTAAATATTGTTGTTGTGATTGTGATAGTCATGAGATGATAGAACGCCTATTTATTAGTGTCTTGCTACTAATATTACTTGGAAGTTTTTGCAGATCCAGTTGGTTTATCGGGACTATTTCTATAACTCAAACAAATAATTTTTAAATGGTGGGAATTTGATTGTGCAGTCAAATGGAAGCCTTTTTATAAGGCTATGCCTGGTCTTATTTTGTGGCAGTTATAGAAGAGAAGGAACAATCTTTTACATGGTAAGAGAATATCAAGTCACAATATGTTGCTGGAAATAAAAAGAAATATGCACCTGCAAGCTATTAGTAGGTATCCTTGGTTGAAAGGGATACCCACTTTTTGGCCACTGATGATCAAAAATTTTGAAGGTTACAGTCCCTAATTGGATTACAAAGTCATACACTAGAGCGTGCCTAAGGTAGGAAGTTTTAAATGTAATAGTGATGGGTATACCAAAGAAAATATAGGGCCAAGCTCTAGTGCCTTTTGTATTAGAGATGGGAATGGAAATTTTGTATATGTAGAGACTAGAGGTGTAGGTGATAGTACTATCCTAACGGCAGAAGCTAAAACTATTAGATTTGGACCAAAATTTTGCATTGTCAATAATCTCTTAACAGTCACTCTGGAGACTGATTCTTTAACACACACAAAAAAAATATTAGATTGCATATGAGAAGTACCATGGAGCATAGTCTTAGATATCAAGAAGATTAACCAACTAACAGAGACTAGAATGGTGGAGGTGCAACACATTTATAGAGAAGGAAACAGCCTGGTGGATTTTTTTGCTAATGAGTTTTTAAATTTTGCAAGTAGATTAATCAAAAAATAAGACACAATTCATAAGGTACCAGCCAAAGGAAGAGCAATATTCTACTTTGAAAAACATCAAGTTCCAAACATTCACATAACAAATTGCCAAAACACAAGTTATACAACATAATAAAGCACACAAAGGGGTAAATAATACAATACCTAAATCGAGCATTGAGCTAACTTAGTCACTATTTAACATTGAAGATGTAGCTAAAAAGAGTACGAATGATGTATCTCTTATGCTTTTGGACTTTGTAGTGGTATTAACTTCTTATGAGGTTCATACTGTGGGGAAAGAATGCACATGAGTATATCCTTTACATATCTTGATAGAGATTATATAAGAGAGTCTTTTGAAGATTAACTGATCCAAGTTTCTTTTTGGGTTGATATAGAGATAAAGAAGTCATCAATGGGTCCAATTTCATGATGCTTGTGAGATTTAAAGCATCTATTGTGAAATATGCTCAAGCTCTATTGTTATACTCCAAATTAGCTATAGAAAATAGGGATCTTAAATCGTGCTCTCTCTTTGATGTTCATTAATTTCTCCAATATCTTGGTCAAAATAATGGCAGTGATGAACAGGGGGTTTTGAGGGTGAAGATGGTTTAGGACCTAGAAGCTTCTCTTGACCTCCATAACTTAGTTTTTTTATACTTAGCTGTATTTTATTTTGTTGCTTTCCATTTCTTCATTTTTAGGTGTTATGTCCTTTTTTGCTTTTGGCCTTGGATTGCTTTGGATTGGGTCATGAAATCTTCTTTGGTTTACAATAAATGGGTTTTGCCCAACCTTTTAATTAAAAAAAGAGTAACTTATGGGTGTTTATGTGGAGTTAGACTTGATTTTGTCTCTTGTATGTATTGTGATTGATAAGCATGTTGATTGGTCTTCAGACATAGTCTATGCTTGCGTGTTTGTTTTTCTTGAAAATGCTTGCATGAATAAGCTATACAATTGCTTGAAACATGTCTTGACTTGTGATTATGAAGTGCACTTGTCATACTATTTGTACTTGTTGTATTATCCCGAGAGATGAGTAAGATAAGAACTTACTAAGATATGTTGATGAGAACTGAAAATATACATACTATTTTGATTTGAGTGGCTTGAGTTTGATGTGAGTTATGTACAAGTGGTTATATTGTGGAGCGGTTACCACACCGGTATGGTAAATGGACCCTAGATCGTCCTTTGCAAGTCATAACTAGTTGGGTAAAAATAAAACCATTTAGCATGTGTGTATAGAGGAGTGATCATTGTTAGTCCTTATATGGTTAGGGTTCCATGATGACTTGATATGTCTATTTTGGTAACTTATATGTGCTTGATTATTTGAATTTGTCATATATTTGGCTACTATATGTTGTTTAGACTATTTGATTTCCTATGCTGCTGGGGTAGTTTGATTTACGTGAATATTCCATCAATTAGTTGATCAAGTCATTAGTTAGTTCTTTGTTTTATGAGGCTAAATGTATGTTTTGTTGTTCCTTGTTGATGTGTTGATTTGGGTTGTCGGTGAGGATTCTTTAATAGTTGATAGGTGATAGGTGACTTGAGAGTAATATTTAATGATAGTTAAATAGTCTATTGGTGATAATGGGTATGCATAATCTTGATGATGATAATTGTCAGTAAATGTGGTTGTGGTTGTCAAACTTATTGCAAGTGAAATAGAATGCTTAGAAATATTTACTAGGATCTAATCAAAATAAGAAATATAATTTGAAATCTAGAGACTTGTTGAGAAAGCATAATAAATGGTGTGAAATTAAGATGTAAAGTTGTTGCCCGAGATTGTCTGCAGATTTTGTTGATTTATCTGGTGCTGCATGAACTAAACTTAGTCAATCAATGATGCCTACCAGTATGTGTGGTTTACTAATATGACTCTTACTATTCTCTGTTGGTGTGTATCTGTGTTACAAGTTGATTGAAGTTTCTTGGTTGAAATGGTGAGTTTCTATTATCAACTTTTGCATACATCATTTCTCAGGCGGAAATTATGTCTTTTATTTTCTTGTCATTACTCTGTATTAGAAGCTCTTGTACATATCTAGATTAGTTTCTTGAGAAATGTTGTATTTTGTTGAATTAAAGACTTGTATAGTTTTAGATGATATTAAATATTATTATCAGTTATCAATTGAATTGAATATCATAACAATGTTGTTTTCAAGAAATTCTTCTTAAAATGATTGGGTAGTAAGGGGTTCTCCTATCGAGTTAAAATCAAATAGGTACCGACACAATCTCATAACTTGGGTTCTGATAATATTGTTTTAAGCCTACTTGATGTGAATTACGCTTATGTCAGCTAATTTTTTGTATAGGATTGAGATTAATGGAGTTTGAGCATAATTGAGCTTTAAAGTCTGAGTAGGAACCAAATATGATGATCCAGAACAAGTTCAAATGTGTAGAACCAAGACGAAAGCATAATGAGATCAAACAAAGAAGAAAAAAGTCAAGTCAAAATTACACTAAGGGGGTGCCTGGAGAATCGCCCTAGACTAATAGAAAGCCAATCAAGCCACTTCCAAATTACTTAGGGAGATGTCTGGGGAACCGCCTTAAGCCAAAAATGGGTTGGGTTTATCCTGGTCTAATATTTAAAAAGTAGCACGGTTCGGGTCCTTTTTGAACTCTATATATGTATCTCATTTAGGTCTTTATTCATTATTCAAGATTAAAAACGTAGAGAGATGTAGAAGAATATAAGTTTGTAGGGTTTTATTTATTTTTCCTTTCGTTGATCATTCTAACACTTATATTCATGAAATTGTTTTCTTGTATACAATTCATGAGTAGCTAAATTTCTAGTATCACAGTTATGGTTTGACATTTTGATAATCGTATTGTTTTATTTGGATTTCCATTTTTGAGTTAATTATGTTATGTTGATCTTAAGTAATTGAATCTCTGACCAATTATCAAATTCTACCTATGGTGAATATATTGGACTAGGAATAGGAAATTTATGTACGCAGTAAGAGAAGGTAAGGCTTGGTTGGGAACTCTATAAGAAAGGAGGAACAATTTGCCAACATGTTTAATTTGATCCAAATTGGCCCTAATGCACCTTACGGATAGTGTATTATTAAAGAAGGAATTAACATAGTGGAAGATGGTTGTCATGACCCAACTAGCTGGATCATGCGGGCAACTACTCTAATCTACCTAGATATGAGAACCCTTACTACTCATTTTAGAAAACATGTGGAAGTTATAAACAATTTCATTAAGATCTCAAAATCTAACAAATATCATAACTTGTTTCAAGAATATGATAAATGAAAATACTTTTCCTAAGGACCTAGTCTAGACATGTAAAAGAGCTTCTAAAATAAAGAAAGAATAACAAAAGACACAGCTTCCACCAAGAGAATGAAAGGACAGAAGTTACTGGAGATCTCTAACTGCATTATACAAGAAATATCAACTGATCCTGTAACCAGGCTATACCTCAAAAGGGTATAGCAAGAGTAGTATCAGTACAACCCCACGTACTGGTAGGCATCATTGGTCCACCAAGGTTAAATCACATAAGTGCAAAATAAAAATATAGAATCAATCATGAACATATAATATACTAGTTTCATTGCTTAATTTCATATTTCCAACTACTACTATCCTTACTATGTCCTCACTAGAAGACCTTATTCATTTCTTATCATTTCTCACTAATGACCACTAGGTTCATGATATAATTACTCATGAATTCTTTCACCATCACATTTCACCACTAACTACACATCGGCCAATATTTTATTTTACTGACACTAAAATAGATATTTATAAATAATATAATAGACATATCAGTTTAATAATGCAATTAAAGTTAGGCTACACCACAATGATCCCTTTTAATATCACCCAAATCTAAAAGGTATACAAGATCACATTTATGTAGATTAATATTAAATCCAAAGTCAAAACACAACAAGAACTCGCAAATCAAATCAGTTCAACATTACTTTTGAACATCTTATCTACCACAGCCTTAAGTAATAACTCAGTTCATGGGCAATATAGTAACATTAAGTCAATTCCACAGTTCACTCAAGAAACACAAGAAATATCAATAGCCAATGGTCCACACAAGGAACCCAATATACATATAACAAAAAATAACCCGATTCACTTAAGGAACTATCAAACTCTCCAAAATTATAGTGTAGCCCACTAGCCATGACCTGCATGAGACGAGCTCAGTCCATGTACCAAAATACTAGATAACTAGTGTCTTTCCACCCTTATCCCAAAATAAGTGGTTTGTCACCCTTATCTCAACATCCCCACCCTTGTACCACCTCAAATCATCAATTCAATCACAACCAACATTTACCAAATCATTTCATAATAATAATTAAGTACTATTTATAAGTACAATCTCATGGTAAGTTCAAATCAACAACACTTGAATTTTAACAATGTCTTCTTACCAATTACGTTATGAAGTATAAAATCCAACACCTTTATTCAATATTCATCAAGTTTGTCATTTATTAACATGGGTTGTAACTAAATAAAAGAACAATTAGTTTAACATGCACACATCCAATTAAATTGAACCTTAACTCTAATTCGACCATAACCTACTAGACACATTTATGTTTGGGGACCAAGTAACAGATAATCAAGGAACTTACACACGATAATTTGGATTTAACCTCCTATTTAACGAGACACACGGGGGTGTATATAATTTCTCATAAGCTTCTTCATTTTAAATTAGCATTCAATCATGACCATAACCTCCTATCCCTCCACTTTCGTACATATTCCACCACCATAACCAATTATCAAGACATGAACTATTCTACATCCCAACACCTACCTTTTTTAACACCATAATTGTTTGTTTTACTACCCAACTTCCTATAATTACCTTTTAACCTGAAGCACTAATGCATATAATTTTCTAGTTAAAATAGAGAACAACACATGAGACAACCATCAATAAGTCTGGATAATTCAATGAACTAAAATTTGTACTAATACAAATTTTTTTTTAAACCAAAGTTGGACAAGAGAGGCCTTTCATTATAAAAAAATAAAATTTAAACAAGCCCAAGAATCGGTCCAAGCAAAAATCCCAATCCAATTCTCACACAAAAGAGAAAAAGAAACAACGCTACTTCTAGAAACAAATAATAAATAGAAAAATCTCAAAAATCTACTAAGCTTCACTGATTCTCATTTATCTTCTTCACATAATTCGATGCTTCACTCTAAGAAGCAACGACGAGATGGATGGGTAAGACCAGAGTGGAACCATGCAGGAAAAGTCCCAAATCCATGAAAAGGATAAGTTATGGAAGATTTCACATAAGACATTTACAAGTCTCACAAATTTTATGAAATCAGTCAAAACAAAGACTTTTTCAACTTTTCTTTCATCAGATCGAAGTTTTTAACACTCAGATAAGTCTAAATTTTATCTCCAGACTATTTGATTAAGTGATTCCAATGGAAAATGTCACAATTGTATTTTTCCCTTAGCAGACTGAGCGCAACAAGCAGATGATACCACTGTCTAAGGACAGTAGCTCAAACAATCCAGCTTCAAATAGATCTAGTAAGAAATCCTCTTCTACGAATACCACTCCTTGAACTTTACCGATTGAATCATGTTCATACCCTAACTCAGTCCCTTGTGTTCCATTCTCGTACATTGTCACTGCTGCAGATACCTTATGGACAATAACATGCAGCACAGTTACAAAACGTTATAAGTCTAACCACACCCTTGCCTTATTCTGTGCAAATTTCTCTTGTGTATAGTTTTGACGCTTTAAATTTATGCTCCTAGTTTTGTTGTCTTTATCATAAAGTTTTGTATAAAAATCTGACAACTCCTTATACTTGAAAATCCCTATTCTGGCATTTTACAATCTTTATTGTAGGGATTTGATTCTTGTCCAGTGTAAGAATACCTCTTCCTTCATTTGTGATGTAACACCCCATATGTTTCCGAACCTAGTAAAGTATTGTAACATCCATGGAAGTATTTAAACATGAGAGGGTTGGTGAATTATACATTAATTTGTTGGGCTTAAATGAGTCTTGTGCCATTGGGCTCAATTGAGGCCCAAAGATGGAGCAAAAGACATGGCCCAAATGGAATTTGACCCATTCTTCAAATTGACCAAGTATTTATGAATAATGTATGGCTAAGGATGAGAGTACATAGGACTATAAAAGGGACCAAGAATCAGATTTTTATTCACAAAGACTCATATGCCATTTCTAGATTTTTCTCAAATGTTTCTCATCTCGCACAAACCCTAAGCCTTCATTCCGCTTGGACAAGATCACTCTTTTTCAAGCTTTGGTAAGTGTTTAATTTCATGGTTTAATATATTATACACTTAATATGGTGCATAAATCATGTTGGTTATGTTGACAAAGTGTTGGACAGTTCACTATGTGTAAAACTGTCTATTTTTGCAATCGGAAAAGGGTTTTGCCTTATAAACTTGAAAATGGACTTGTAGTCTTAATGGACTCAATATTTACATGTGAGATGTGATTATAGCCTTAACTTGTTTTATTCTTGTACATAATGTTTGGAATTGTTATTGCAAAATTATGCATAGACTTGGTGGTGTATTGAAGGAAAAATATGGTTTTGGTGATGTTCATGTATGTTGTGAAACCATGGTTGATTGTTGGCATCCAAGTTGACCCAAATTATGTAAATGGAAGTTTATTCATGGCCATGGACCATTTATTACAAAAAAGGACCTAAAAGAGACCATTTTTGGTCGAAACGGGCATCCGCCCTAGCGTCTAGAGCAACTGCAGGCACAGATGCCAACGCAGGTGGCTCTGGGCAAGGCCAGAGGTCACCTTCGGCCACATTTTAGCCACCTATGGGCACAGGTGGCTTCGCAGGATAGCCCAAAAACTCATTTTGTATGTTATTTCCTCTCTTTGATCCGCGAAGGCCCCTATACCCTTTTTGGATGTAATTATCAACTTGTGATACTTTTTTAATGACTTTAAGGTGTCGTATGGAGGCATGTTGGATTATATCCATTATGGATTTTTGTTAATATGTTGTAATGAGGAGAATTGATGAAGTAATTGTGACGTAATGATAATGAGGAAGCGTAAAGATTAAACTTGGTGTAAAATGCTATTGGTTTATGATTTCTTGGTCAATGTGTAGAATGTTATGGTGTTGTTGGTATGGTAACGCAGTGGATTGTATTATAAAGGGTGAAATTACATTATATGGCAGTCATATAGCTCATTGTCGTCTTGTACACTTGTACGGAAAGTAGTTGTTAACGAGAGTTCCGTTATGTACTTGTATTGTAGAGTGAAACGTAAGGAAGGAGCTGGACTATTGTGTTCATATATAGGATTGTGTATTCATTCTTGGAAGTGAAGGTATGTAAGGTTATTCCATCTGTATCCTTCTGCAGCACATAGTATTCACATTGACATTGTATTTGTTCCATTCCGAAATGTTCTAAGGTATCCTATTTCCGGTTATCAATTGTTATTATCACATGTTCCCTGCTCATTGATCAATTGTGATTCACATGTCTCATGTTCATTGACTAATGTTCCAAAGGTCCAATAATTTTATGTTCCAAAGTTCAAATAATGTTATGACTATCATTGTATCACTCACTCAAAAGTAAGAAATAAAGTAATGCATATTTGTTGGTTGTAAGAGTACGGGTGGTAGCTCTAGAGGCATAAGCCTAGCTCGAGCCGATCCCGAGATTATTGGATCAGGGGTAAGTCCTAGAGGCATAAGCCTAGCTTGGGCCGATCCTGACAGGTGGTAGCTTTAGAGGTAAGAACCTAGCTCGAGCCGAACCTGATATATTGGTTTATGGGTGGAAGCTCTAGAGGTAATAACCTAGCTCGAGTCGAGCCCGATATATTGACTTACGGGTGGTAGATCTAGAGGCATAAGCCTAGCTCGAGCCGATCCCAACATAAAGTTATGTTATGTTAAGACCCACTGATCAGTCGGGGCACGGTTACATTGTGACACAAGTGATGATGAACAAACATAGAAGTAAAGAAGCAAAGAAAGTAATGAAAGCAATACACATAGTTCCCAACATACAGAATCGTGACTTATCCATATTGGTTATTCATTTGTATTTGAATTCATTGAAGTATTTATGTATCATACAGTTTCATATAATCCTTACATACTCAGTACATTCTTCGTACTGACATCCCTTGGGTGAATTACCTTAATTGCTATAGGAGCAGGTGCCAGTAGACCTCCATAGTAGGTTGCGGGTCAATTGCAGATCTTTGGTGAGCACCAGTTGGTTCGGGGATTTTTGATTCACAGTTGTACATTGATTTTGGTGCTATGTAAATGTTGTATAAAGCGGGGACTTAGCCTGACTTTAGGATGGTTATGTATATTCATCTGTTAGAGGCTTTATAGACGAATGTAGGAATATGAATGTAAGAGATGTATGTCCATTTTGACTTGATGGCCCTGACGGCCAAGTTTCACATATGTATGTATCACATATTCCAGGATTTCCGCTATTAGCATCTTGTGTCCATACGTGTTGGTGGTGTTTCGTGAATGACATGCATATGGATAGACATAGATGAAGATTGGTTCTCTCGGACCTTATCGGCTTCGGGTGTCAGTCTGCCTCAATGGGATTTGGGGCGTGACATATGATGTCTTGTACAGAATTGTAGTTAATTACTAATGTACCTGCTAAATAGAAAACTTCATTAACTAATAAATTTTTCACCTTGTTTCCCTCCCTTTGAGTATGTTCCACCTCCACTTGATTTTGTTCCTTCAGCCAAAGGATCCTTTTAATATCTACAACAATCTTCTATGGCACTGCCCATATTCCATCTAAGATCTTCTTAAGTATTAAGGCGTTTGTTTCCATGACAACAGGAAGACAATTTTGATCAACACAATACTTCAACCCCTATCACTTGTTTCAGCTTCCAAGCTAGACAAAATTCCAAAAAATATGCAACTACAAAAACAAAATCCCCTACAATATTTATTATACAAAATGCACCAGTACTTGGACCTAGATTTCCTTTAGATGCACCATCTGTATTACACTTAAAAAAACCTTCAGTAAGGGGATTCCACTTCACTGGTTTAGCTTTTATAGTATGCTTATAAGCTTCAAAAATTTAACCAACATAGGACAGTTGTTGGGAAAATTTCTTAGCCACAGAATACCTAAACCTAGCAAGTAGATATAGGTTTCTATTCACATCTAATGACATACTATGAATAGACATCCTACCACTATGTTTAATAACATTCCTTCTCTTCCAAATTTACCACAAAATGAAGGAAGGGACAGCAATGTAAAGAGGCCTGAGTTTAGCAACACACTTTGCATTCCACCACTTAAAGATTGTGTCTTTTAACTAAAGAAATAGACCCAGTACTCCAGTTATAGCTGCAAAGCATGACCATAACCTATAAGCTGCAGGGCAATTGACAAATAAATGTTCATATTATTCATGAACTGTCACATCACACCAAAGACAATTTGCCACTTCTTCCAATCCCGCATTAATGAGAAAATCTCCAGTTGGGAGCCTTCTTTTCCATAACTTCCAAAAGAAAAAGGATATCTTATAAAGGATCCCTTTTTCTCATATAAATCTAAAGTCATTATTTATAATACCCTACTGCCTCATAACTTCCCATGCACTACTAACAAAAAAATTTCCTGGACTTTGTAACATCTATCATGGCTTATACCAAGCCTCTGAGATCTCACCTACACCAATTTTGGTAATCACATGACTGCAGATATTTTCAGAAAGTATTTTATTAATCAGATTCACATTCCACCAATCATGATTCATCAGTTGTTGCACATCTTCTAAAACTAGATTAGGATTATAAGAAACTAGAAGATAATAATGTAAATCCCTAATTTGGGTCCAATTATCAAACCAAATGCTAGCATGACCACACTTAGGCTCCCACCATATCTCTTTATTAATGAAATCTCTAGCCTATAACATAAAATTCAAAGTTTGAGAACCCTTTTTCCATTTCACCACCTAAGGTCTATGCCTTTTGCAATACTTATTCCACATAAAATTAGTCCACTTTTTTTTGTTCTAAAATCCACCATAATATTGTAAACAAAGCTTTAGACACTCAAACAAAGAACTAAAGCCCAAACCACCCTCATTCTTAGGTAAACAAACATCAGACCAAGCAACCCACAACTTATTTATCCCAATTTCTTTAAAGTTCTATAAGAATTTGGCAAAAAGTATAAGAAGATCATGAATCACACATTTTGAAGGCATAAGAGCTGATAACTGATAGATAGGAATACTCAGTGACACATTATTATTCAACACAGCTTTACCTTCAAACAATAAAAGCTTGCCCTTCCACAATTATAATTTGTTCTGTACCTTTTTCAATAGATCTGAGAAATGACTTTTCCTCTTCCTAGTATGTCTAATTAGACACTCATGATATGTCGAAGGGACTTTTCCTTCAAAAAATCCAATACATTCTTCCACTAACTAAACATCAGCCTTAGCAGCCTAGTTATATACGAAATAAGAACTTTTCTCCTTGTTTATCTTCAATCCTAATTGATTTACATATTCTCTAAGCATCTTCATTATTAGCTGTAATAAAACCCTGTCAATAGAAGTAAAGAAAATTGGGTCATTATCATAAGCAAGGTGATTTATATTTTCACTCTATTCAAGCATTCTACAGCTCTTAAAGTCATTATAGGCAAACAAACTATTAAGTGTGCTCAAGAGAACACTACAGCAACTAGTATAAATAGAGATAGTGATAGAGGATAACTTTGCTTCACTCCCTTGGTAGAATTAAAAAAAACCATGATCCTGACTATTTATAAGAATTGAGTACCAATTATTAGCCACTAATCTTCATATCATATCAATGAAGCCTCTAGAAAATCCCATTTTTTCCAACACTTTGATCAGAAAATTCTAGTCCTCCCTATCATAAGCTTTGTTCATGTCAAGTTTAATCACCACATTTTTGGTCTTACTCCTCTTTCTAATGTCACAAATAATCTCCTGTGCAAGTAGGAAATTTTCAGTAATGCTTCTGCCTTTAATAAAACTAGGTTGGTTTTGAGAGATGACCTTTGGCAAAACACCTTCCAGTCTATCATAAGGAATCCTTAAAATGACTTTGTTTAAAAAATTACTCAAACTAATAGGTCTTATATCAAAAAAGTTTAAAACCTTCTTTTTCTTTGGTAATAACACTAAATTAGTTTAAGTAATAGATTTGGGTAATGTCACTCTACCAAAAAAATCATGAACTACCTTCACAATGTCTTCCCCAATATTATCTCAATACACTTGATAAGAATGACTAGTAAAACTATCTGGAACACAAGCGTTGTCACGATTTAACTCAAAGACCACCTTTTTTACCCCTTCTGTAATAAATGGAGCCTTCAGACTCAGATTATCTTCTTCTGTGATCATATTAGGAACCAAGTTAATTAAGGAAATGTCTTCAGTAGTACTACAACTTATGAATTGATCTTGATAAAATTAAATGTCTTCAGCAGCCACATGATCCCTGCCCTCAACCCATGATCTATCACATTTTTGAACTATGTTAATCTCTAATCTCTTCCTTCTACCATTTACAAGATTGTGGAAGAACTTTGTATTTCTATCCCCCTCAGTGAACCACTAAATACCTACTTTTTGCCTCCAAAACTCATCTTCACAATGTAAATACGGCCCTGAGCCCTCTGAAGAATAGTTCTATTTGCAGTAGTAGGACATTATTCAAATAGGTCCTCTTTAATTCTTACTATATCCTCTCTGATGGACAATTATTTAAAATATCTCCAAATTTTAACCTGCTTCATAAGGCCAGAGCTAGCTTGGTCTTCTTTTTTGCATAAAATTTATAAAAATATCCCTTGAATCTGTTGACACCCAACTCTGATGTACAACCTCTTTGAAGTTCTCTTTTTCAGTCTAAAATTTCAAAAACTTAAAAGGTTTATGAAACTGAGGATTCTAACCAACAAAAGATAAAAAAGGGGGCATGATCAGAACCAATTAGAGCAAAGTATTCCACCTCTACACACCCCATTAGACAAAGAAAAGCTTGATTGATAACAATTCTATCTAACCTTTTGAAAATATACTGCTCATCAGCCCTTCCTTTTCACCAAGTAAAAGGGCTTCCTTTAAAATTGATATCAAAAAGATCACATGAGTTGACACAAAAGGAAAAGTCCTCATATTCATTAGGATAAATAGGAAGACCCTCGATTTTCTCCTCATTATTCAAAATAATATTGAAATCCCCCCTACCATCCAAGGTACTCTAATGTTTTGGCTCAATGAGTATATATCTTCCCACTGCACCAACTTTTCAACTGCATCACATTAAGCATATACAACTGTAGCAATCACTTGATGCCCATTTTTAAAAGAAAGATGAATAGTGAGTTGTTGTTCAGAATCAGTCAAAACCACCTCTTGAATATGCTTTTGCAAAAAAATAAGATCTTGATATTGTAATTTGCACACTGCATTCCTAATCTCATTTTGTACCTCTGTAAATGCCTTATATATTAAAGAGGTTCCATTAATGAAATCAAAGAAAAACTATTATGTCTGTGTAACATTTGGACTCTATGAAATAAGTATTGAGACTTGACAGATCTGATGTTCCAAAACAAAGCTTTCAACTTCATCTATTATTGGCTTTACCACTCCTTCTAGGGATGACCCTTGTAGGCTTGTTAGCTTTGATCTTACCCTTTTTTACCTTTGTATTTTCTTGTAGAGATAAACCTGTTTCATTCATTAGTTGGTTCAACTTGGTCTAGTTTTATCCTTCTTCTTTGTCTTCTATCATGGCTTCATCATTATATGCACTTTTCTATTCTGTAACTATTGATATTTGGTGTGATACCAAATTATGCAACACTTTGACTGGAGATTTATTACCAAAACTAATGATATAGTATTTCTTGCTAATGCTAGTAATTCAGTTTGTGCTTTACTAGCAACTAACAATTCTCTTTCTATTCCAGGTGGGAAATTCTCTTATGTATCCATATGATCATCTTTATTACCTTTTCTAACCCTTTAAACATCAACTTGTAGGGATTTATGGCATGTAGATTGTGCAAGTGCCAACTGAACAACTTCAGCATCCATTTCAAAAAGTATATCTTTTTGCACTACAAAACTATCTCTATTACTTTTATCTTCAGCATCAAGTTCTTTCTCAGAACCCTAAATATCTTCTATTATTTTTTGTGTTGCAGTATTATTGTCAGCTATTTGATTGATTCCTATGTTCTCATCTATGGGTTGAAGGCTTTGATGATCCAAGCTTGTCTTTTTTTGCTACAATAGGGCCTGGTCTGAGTCATTACATAGCATCATATTTATGTTATCTCCTTGTTGGTGTTCTACTAGATTTTGCTTGGCTTTTTCCTTATTCCTCTTAACTACCTCTACCTTGCTTTCGTCACTGTTACTGTTAGAAAACTCTTCTCTCCCATATTCTTTTGTATTTTGCTCTTGTCAAACCCTGATGTTCTCCCCTTCCTCTTGTAGAATATCAAAAGAGTTTGCAATGATGACACCTTTAATGGACTGGATTGTCTCCTAACCTTTACTATCCTCTTTCAAATCAACTACCTTGCTCAAATATTTATTTGTGCCTTTTTCAATGTTGAATCTTCTGCTTGCAGTATTCCATTTAGAAAACACTACCTTCCCATTTATATATATTCTTTGCATAGGTGTAGCATTATGATACTTTGTTATTCTTCTCTCCTTTATGTCTGTCATCTTCTACATATGATTTTAATTCAAGGTGAAAACTTCTGCATTCTACTTTCTCATGTCCCTAGAGTTTGCATGTAAAATAATATTTAGGTAGTATGTCTTACTGTATCTTGATTGTTTGGATCCCTGTTTCATTTGTCATAATATTCACCACTTCTATCTCTACATTATCTGGTAGTTTCACCGCCAAATCAACTTGAACTTTCATCCTCGTTCAACTAGGATGGGTCTTGTTAATAGTGGCCATATCTAGGTGGATTGGTTTTCCAATAGCAGAATCTAGTTAGAAGAGGGATTTTTTCACAAAGAAAGTAGGTACTAGATCAGGGAAGAATAACCAGGCCATTGCTTGAGTAGTCTGCTCATCAGGTTAAAATTTGGCATTATAAATGAGGGGTCTTATTTGATATGCCACTCCATCATTTACAGTGATTTAATAAACATTTATAGACATCATGTTTATGATATCTTACATTAAATTAAATCTCATCAATATATTTCTATTTCTAAGTAAACCAATTTTGCAATCCCTTTCACTTTGCATTGTTTGGGAATTTGACATCTAAAATCTTTGTGATCAGGCCAACCACTGGAAAACTTTCCTATTACTGTAAATTGTAGCTCATCTAGAATATTCATCTTTTGGAGCTCCTCCTCTGTCAATATAACTCTAGGTAAACAATTATTATATTCTACAGGTTTTATTGCAATCGAATCCTGCTGAGGCTTTTTACCTTGCTGCATATTCATATTGGGCTTCATTAAATCAGCATATTTCAATTTATTTGAAACTACTTCTTCATTAATGTTACCTTGCTCTTTATCATACGAATCAACAATAGATAACTCTTTAGGATCGGTAGGCAAACCAGGATTTTTGGGAGAATTGGGATGATAAAGTTCAGGGAAGTTTGTAAGGGAACTAAGATAAAACTTCTGGCAAGCCTCATCAAGCTGACCAGTGGTCAGACCAACTATGTCAGTGGTGAGATCTAGGGTTTGTGGAATCTTTTAGGGTTATCAATGTTTAGGCTAGAGAGTGTGAGTGTGTTTTTTGAAACCAACCCGAACTAACACAAGTTCACCAGAATTTACTAATTTCATGATCAATCCATATTTCATTACTCAATTAGCAAGAGAACATAACCACATGCAGGCATCAATCACAACTTAATCAATTACACTTACTCTGAATAAACTCATATCTACCATAATTAATCTAGTTTTATCCACCAAACCCCCTGCCTGTAGTCCTAAACATGAAATCTCCTATCAATCTATATCATGTTCATGCATTTTAACAATAGTCTACAACTACCTAATCAAAACCTAGCATACCTAGGCACTAAGCTGTTGTTACGGAGGCATAAACTCTTATACCTTGACCCATTCTAGCAATTTCTAGTGTGAATTTCACAAGAAAACTTTCTATATTTTCCCCCTCAAAGTGACACCTTCATTTCCATCATTCTCAGGATTAGAGATAACCCTAGGGTATTTTTAAGAATGGGGAAATGTCATGAGTTTGCATATGAGAAGGAAAAGGGTTTTAAATTATAGAGTGACTACTCGTTGTCCTACTATAGTAGCCTGGCATCCACTATATCGGGAAGCATCACTATAGTGGGGTGCTGTCAATCTGCCTCCCCCAAAATTTCTGACTTTTGAGTTTGTCTACCACTAATTTTTAATGGATATCTAGGAAATTTCAAAATTAAACACTTAGAGGTAGTGATTACAGTAATAACGGGTTGGATCATTGCAATGGTTAACGTTATAAGAAGAGAGTAAAATTTGTATGTTCATGTTCTATAGACGTGGTCAATAGAAAAAAAAATAAAAAAGAGAATCAAGAAAGATTTAAAAGAGAGAGAGAGCACAGTATTGTATGAAAGGGGGAAAATAATTTTGTCTGTTTAAGGAGTTATGGAGTAGTGTAAAAGTATATAGTGTTTAAAGGACAAACGATTGTAGAAATAAGAAAAGTAATCGTCTTAAAGTACATAAGGATATTAGTTAGTATTAGCCAAATAGTTCCTACCCTCCCTTAGCCGATATTATAACCATGAAAAGTACTTTTGATCCTACAAATTGATGCTTTGTTTGATTAAGTAATACGCTTTATGTTATGTTGTGTGTGTTTGAAACTTTCTTTGGAGTGTGACTGTATTTCTTGCTTAAAGTGTCCCCCTATTATAATTATATGATGTGAGATTTGGGGCCTTACTAGACATGAGGGTACAAACAGTGAGAACTTGGTGAACTAATGAATCCAATACTAGGATACGATAATGTTGGCTGCCCTATTTTGCATAATGAGTCAGTTTTAGAGGTTGTGTAGTTTCATTCAAAGGTGCTTGGAGTTGTAAAACCGTGCTTAATTGAGTGGATTGTGGATCATGATTAAATTGTTTAGATTTTCTAATTATAGGTAGTTGAGTTAAATTGGTATTGTTAAGGTTTGAATTATGTGAGCATGTATAATGAATTGTTCGAGGATGCACAAGGCTTTAAGTATGGGATGGTGATCCTAGGCTTATTTAAACACCCAAGCATCGTATTTTACCATATTTTAGTTAAGTATTTAGAACAAATATGTATTGCTTTATGTGCTTCGTTATTTAGTTGATATAGATGAACAAAAATACGTGATTAGCATGTTTCAGGTCAAAATGCGGCTGGAAGTGAACCAAAGTGATGGGGGAAATATGAGACGAGCTTAATATGTGAAGTAAGGAGAATTTAGAAGCATAATCAGCCTCTGCACCACACTTTAAAGAAACCAAATGGAGCCTCCACATCGCATATCAAGAGGGAAAAGGCTATTGTCCAGCCTGCTTAGTGGATATCGTAATGCAAGGCTTAGCCTATACGTTGTCCCTCATGCTGCACACCCTTATTTTGATGGGAAATTGTCTTTTAAATGAATACAATCCTAATGAGATTGAGATTAATTTATTCCACATCTATAAATACCTTGAGGATGACTTTCAGAAGGCTATCATGTATTCTTTAGAGAAAAAACACATAGAATAAAGGATTTCATTAGGTTTCTTTTTCTTTAACTCATCTACTCTTTATTTTGTCATGAATAACATCACTTTTGAAATTTTATTTCTGAATATAAGTAGCTAAATTACCCTTGTTCTGGCTAAACACGTGATGGGTAGCATACATCTGATTTAGGCAAGATTTATATATTATATTGGTTGTTTCTATTCTCTTGCTCTTACTGTTTTGATGTTTGGCCAACATTAAAATATATTTATAAGCTTTGTGTGCACCCTAAAGGAGAATTATTAAGATCGAATGAAGAGTATAGGGAGCAAGATCTCTTCTTTAATAAAATAAAGAATAGATTTGCATCTAGGATAGGAATATAACTAGAATGCCTCGTTTGGTTACAAAATGGGAGGATATCTTCATGCATCTTGGATCATCACATCCCCACTTAATGATGTATCTGTGAAGTCAATTTATGTAGATGATTAAAGGCTCGAAAGACCATAATCATAATACCAACCCCGTAAACCAACAACTAGATAGACAACTTAGCTAATGAAACAGAAATGCAATACATGATTGCAAGAAATGCCTTAAACTTGGAATATCTCTGCAATATTGATTATAACACCTTTAATTATCTTGTTATTTTATTAATAGTTATAGAATTATTAAAACAAACAACTTATTTGGTTACTCATTCACTTGCTTAACGTTGAAGCATTAATTGAATTGGATTGATTGCTAAATTACAACTCCCTATGGATTTGACATTCAACTTAAAAGTGCTATTATATTGCTTGTACGACCATGTACACTTGTGTGTATGGTTGGAATTGAAGAAACAGAAAGAGGATGCATGTTTTAAGAGATTGATGGAATTATTGAAACATGTGCACATTAATCTTTCTCTTGTTGATGTATTGTAGTGAATTCCAAAATATGCTAAGTGCATCAAGGACATAGTGGAAAATAAGAAAAGCGTAGTGGAATATGCTACTATTGCACTTATTGAGGAGTGCACTTTAAGAATATAAAATAGACTCCCAACAAAGCTGAAGAATCTGACACCTTTAGTATTTAGATTACCATTGAGCAGTCCATCATTGCTCGTGGTTTATTTCATGCCCAAATCCATTTTCTACAAAATGGGTTTGGGCAGTCCAAGTTTCACCTCTATTATTATGTAGTTAGTTGATCATTTGTTGGTAAGGCCAGATGTCCCTTTTTGGATATCAAATGTGCTTTAATAAATGTAGTTACAGGGCAACTAATTATGAGAGCTCATGAGAAGGTTGAGGTTTTTGATGTGTACAAAACCATGAAGCTACCAGCAATGTATGGGGAGTTTTCTATTATCACTGTAATTGATATTGAGTCAGAACTCCTGCTTATCACATCCAAGGACACTCTTGAGAGAGCACTCATGGGTTATAATATTTTTGGTGATACAGATGCTCATGAAATGGTTCAGATATTAGATGTTGTAGCCATTCACTTCCACAGTGGCAATATTGAGCCTCTTACAAGACCTCTTTGGCCTTCTCCCAAGCTTTCTATTGAGAAAGATCCCAAGTTAGAGTTGAAGGTATTACCTCCAAATTTCAAGTATGCATTCTTGGGGGATAATAACACCTTATCGGTTATTCTATCTATAGGATTATCTGATGTGTAGGTTAGAGAATCTTTGGCAGTGCTAAAAAAGAGAAAAAGAGCTATCGGCTGGTAGATGTCAGATATCCATGGAATTAGTCCTGCATTTTGTATGCATAAGATCTTTATGGAGGAGGAATTCAAGCCTAGTATGCAGCATCAAAGAAGGTTAAATCTGGTGATGCAGGATGTGGTGCCCAAATAAGTAATCAAGTGTCTTGATAGAGGTATTATGTACCCCATTTGTGATAGCAAGTAGGTCAGTACAGTTTAATATATCCCTTGAAAAGGAGGGATGATAGTGCTCACTAATGAGAAGAATGAACTAATTCTAACACCTACAGTTACTAGGTGGAAAATTTGCATGGACTATAGGAAGTTGAATGAGGCCACTCGCAACAATCATTATCCTATTCCATTTATAGATCAGATTTTGGATATGTTGGCTGGTCAAGAGTACTATTGCTTCTTTGATGGGTATTCTGGCTATAATCCGATAGCCCATGCTCTAGAAGATTAGTAAGAGATAATATTTACTTGTCCATATGGTACTTACAACTTCAAGCATATGCCTTTTGGACTTTGTAATGCACCGCCACTTTCCAGCGTGGTATGATGGCAAAATCTTATGACATGGTGGAGGACTTTGTAGATGTAGTCATGGATGAATTTTTTGTATTTGGTAACTCTTTTGAAGTTTGATTTCAGAATCTTGATAGAGGGTAGGCTCAATGCATTTGGTGATGAACTAGTAGAAGTGTGACTTTTTGTTCAAGGAAAGCATTGTCCTTGGTCATAAGGTGTCATGAAAAGTTATGGAAATAAATCGTGCCAAGATTGAAATGATAGAGAAGTTTCCACTGTCAGTATCTGTGATGGCTGTTTGCAATTTTCTTAGGCACATAGCTTTTTACAGGCGGTTCATCAAAGACTTCTCAAAAAATTTTAGACCCATGTGCAAACTTCTAGAGAAGGAGGTAAAATTTCAGTTTTGTGGTTATTGTGTAAAATCCTTTAAGGCATTAAAGAAGAAGTTGATTGAAACTCCAATATTGATTGCTCCTGATTGGGAGTTTCCCTTTTAATTAATGTGTGAAGAAAGCGATGTAGTTGTGGGTGCTATTTTTGGGAAACAAAAAGAGAAGGTGTTTTATTCTATTTACTATGTCAACAAGACACTTGATGCAACATAGACGAACTATACTGTGTGAGAAATAAATGCTAGCACTGGTATATTCTTTTGATAAATTTCGATCCTATCTTATGGGATAAAAGGTGATTGTTCATACGTATCATGCTTCCGTCTGTTAAATATTCTAAAAAGACACAAAACTAAGGTTTATTAGGTGGATTTTGTTGCTAAAAGAGTTCGATCTTAAAATTTGAGATAGAAGATCGATCGAGAACCAAATAGCAGATCACCTATTTAGACTGGAAGATTGGTCCCATGTGACCAAATATGGTCAGATTCATGAGGAGTTTCCCAATGAACAACTCCTCTGCTTGAGTATTTCAGAGCTACCATGGTATACATATATTATGAATTTGCTGGTGAGTGGAGTGTATCAACCCAAAGCTAATAGTCAGTATAAGAAGAAGCTTTACTATGATTCCCGCTTTTACATATGGGATAAATTGTATTTGTTCAAACAAGGTTCAGACTATGTGATTCGAAGATGCATTCTAGAATGTTAAGTGAAGTAGATACCTGAAAGTTGTCATTCATCTCTATATGGTGGACATCATGAAAGAGAGCTGATAATTCATAAAGTGTTGCAGTCAGGGTTCTTTTAGCCTACCTAATTCAATGATGTCGCTATATATATGAAAGAATGTGACCAATGTCATAGAATAGGTACCATTTCTAGGAGGCATGAGATGCCTTTGAATAACATCTTTGAGGTAGAGATATTGATGTGGGGGTAGATTTCATGGGACCCTTCCTACCATCAGTTCGAAACACATATATTCTTGCTACAGTCGATTATATTTAAAAGTGGGTGGAAGAAATGGCTTTTCCCACCAATTATCCAAAAGTGGTGGCATAGTTTGTAAGAAGCACATCTTCACAAGGTTTAGAACTCCAAGAGCAAACATTAGCATTGAAGGGTCATATTTTTTCAATAATTAGTTTTGAAATTTGTTGGCTAAGTATAGGTAAGACACAAGGCCACAAAAACTTATTATCCCCAAACTAATGGTCGAGTTGAAGTGTCAAATCATGAAGTAACGTGGATTCTCTAGAATACACTTAATGTACGGTGAAAGGATTGGTCCATTAGGCTAGATGATATGTTATGGACTTATAGAACAGCCTACAAAACACCTATTGGGACCTTACCTTATCGGTTGGGTTTCGGGAAGGCATGCCATCTACCTATGGAGTTGAGCGTCAAGCTTATTGGGCCATGCAAATGCTAAATCTTGATCCTAAAATGGTGAGTCAAAAACAAATGTTTCAGTTGCATGAGCTTGATGAGTTTAGATTGAATGCATAAGAGAATTGAAAGTTGTACAAGGACAAGACCAAGAGATGGCACGATAAGCATATCATACCTCATTAATTTGAGCTAGTCTAGAAAGTGCTACTATTTAATTCAAGGATGAGGCTCTTTCTTAGAAAGATTAGGTAAAAATGGTAGGGTCTTTTTGAAGTTGTGAAAATGACTCTGCATGGATCAATTGAGTTGTGGAGAGTGGATAAAGCGCGACATATTTTGTAAGTGGGTAAAGAGTAAACCACTATTGGGTTGAGGATGAAGACTGACAAAACACTTCCATCACATTGTCAAATGATTGATTATGCATCGTGCCACTACATTAAATCAAAAGCTACTCGAGCGGCAAATCGAGAATGTAATGTAATTATTTAGGACATATGAAAAAAAAATACAAAAAAGATGTCATACCACAACTAAAACTAAAGCGCTTGGTGGGAGGCAACACAACTTTCAAATAAGTGTTGTTGTTTTTGTAGTGATTTACAAGTATTATGGAGCAAATTAATGTTGGTTAAGGTAAAAGCAAAGCAAAAATGCATCAAGGTAAGAAAAATGACGTGAATAATGGCTCCATAGTATGGAACCAATACCCCACATCGACCATCATGATGCATGACAAAGTGATGGGAATCAGTGGTAGGGGTGAGAACCTGGCTACACAGTGCAGACTCTTTTGCTCCGTGTTGAGCTTTGCCCGCACTCGACCCCATTTGTTTCCCTAATCTTCATTAAACCCACTGAGTCAACCCAACCTAGTGGGTTTCTTTAAATACCCCTAACCCAAAAATCCCCTCATTCTATCCTATAGATCCACCTCTTAACCTATTTCTCTCAATGTTAGCTCACAAAGTGCATGTAATTCATCAATTCTTCTTCTTTTTCACTTTATCTAAGTTCAAGAGGTAAGATTCCATGACTTTCTTTATTAATTTTTGATAATTATTTTCTAAACCCCAATTCTTAGGACTTTGGTTGGCCGAGAATTGATGCAAAAATATTGGATCATGTTTAAATCTCGTGGATGCTATGTGATTAAAAGGGAAATATATTCTTACAGGTATAAAGGGTGCATGAGTTTGAATAAATTTTGTGTTGGAACAGTTTTAGGTCAAACGGTTATGATAATTGAATGAAAAAATTGGGTTATGTGTTATGTTTAGGTGAAGAAATCATGAAATAATAGAGAAATTGTCTTAGGATTGCTAAATTTTTTGAGTAAGGCATGTTAATTGGAGAAAATATTGTGATAATGAGTTATGAAATTGCTCATGATGTTTGGTATATGTGTGATGATAAATTAACTGGAATTGTGTTAATTGAGCACTTGATATCCATTGTGAGTATACATTGTTCTATTGTTCCTAGGATATAGTGTGACTCTAAAGAAATCGTTTGTGGATTTGATATAACTATGGATAATGCATCCTAGTCAATGACTTGTGAGTAGGGGAAATCTGAGTACCCAAAAACAGAGTGATTGTGGTGTGCTAACAAATTAAGTGTGGGGTGAGTCCAATCACCTACAAACTTGATTTCTATTTGCCACTTGGGGCTATATTAATTCTCTTAAGTATTTTTCATGGTAGGTAAAATGGCACCCAACCCTTGCATCTTCATCCATACCAAAGATGCCCTGCACTGGACAAACTATAAGTTCTCATCTAGCAGCACCTCGTGTGACTCAACATAGGTATAGGGTAAAAGTGGTTGATAAGGATGGACTCAAATGGTATATATATAATAGGTAATCCAAGTACTTACCTATAGAGAAAATTTATAGCAAGAGTCTGGTGGATAAGTTCCCATGTATTCATAAAAGGATCCCCTAGTTGGGAATGGATTTTATTTTTAATGATCTGGGTGATTGCAATCTTGATCTGATTAGAGAATTTTATGAAAATTGGTTTCCAAAGAAGCAAAGTCGTGAGGTTTAAATTTAAGGGTAGGTGGTGATATGTAATGCGACATTGCTAAACTACTTCCTCGACACACCACAGGTGGCTCATAAACCTTTGAGGGAGTCAAAAATCATGCCACCTAATTGGTATATATGCTACACACTTTATGGGAAAAGATCGACTACAAGATGGACCCATCATAAAGAAAAGGTGAACCACAACACCTTCCCCTTTATACATTTGATTAGGGAGGCTTACATATGTTTAAAAACTATTTGTGCATGCTTGATCCTGGAAATCCACATGACTAACATCACTCATGATCGGGACAAGTGAAGATCCAAATGCGCCTACAAAAGCCTCTAACATATGCATTGAACAAAACAAACTAAAAGTCGGGACAAGTCCCCGCTTTATACAACACGTACATCACCAAAATATATATACATTCTGACTCGGAGAAGCCCCGAATTAGCTGGAGCTCACCAATGAAATGCTACCAACTGGAAATCTACTGAGGAGGCCTACTGGTACCTGCGCCTGCAGCAAGTAAGGTAGATTCCCCAAGAGGGGTCAGTACGGAATAAGTACTGAGTATGCAAGGCTCATATGAAACTATGTCACATAGGAACATATCAATGAACTCAATACAAATGACTAATCAATGCGAGTGAGTCACCATTTTGTACTTTGGAAACCATGTGTATTGTTTTCATCACTTTCTTTGCTTTCTTTAATACAATGCTCAATGATCAATACGTGTGTCACAATGTACCCGGGCCCCTACTTATCAATGGGTCTTTACATGACTTATCGTCATGTTGGGATCGGGTCGAGCTAGGCTTATGCCCCTAAGACCTGCCACCCATAAATCAATGCCTCGGGATCGGGTCGAGCTAGGCTTATGCCCCTAAGACCTGCCACCCATAAATTCAAGCTAGGATGATACCCCTAGACTTGCCACCCATAAATCAATGCATCGGGATCGAGTCGAGCTAGGCTGATGCCCCTAGACTTGCCACCCATAAATCAATTATTAACCACATTTGCATTACTTTGATCTTTACTTTGAGATTGAATACTTTGAAGTTGGTACAATGATAGTTATAACATCACTTTGAACTTTGGTACATAGCATCGTTGGAGCCATGAAATCTTAGGGAATAATCAATGTATATGAGACATGTGAATGGAAATTGATAAATGCATACAGAACATGTGAAGAAGCATAATTGAAACCCGAAAATAGGATACCCTTAGCTTATGAGAGATTGACACTTTTGTAGATCTAACATTGTTGGAAGCTTTGGAACAATAACCAGTGAGTAAGAGACATGTAACTAAACATTATTGGAACTTTGAAACATTAGCCAATGACTATGAACCATGAGAATCTCCATTGACCCTATAAGGAATATGATATGGCAACTTGAATTGAAATACCTTTGGACATTTCTTAATGAAATAAGTACCATGTCATTATGGACCATATGCTACCGAAGGATACGAAAGAGTAACCTTACATACCTTCACTTTCCAAGTATGAATACACAAGCCTATGACTGAACACAATAGTCCAGCTTTTCGTTACGTCTTACTCTACAATACAAGTTCATACCGGAACTTACATTAGCAACTAGTCACTATATAAGTGTACAAAACGACAATGAACTATGTGGCTACCATATAATGTCATGTTACCCCCTCACAATACAATCCACTGCATTTCCATATCAACAACACCATGACATTACACACATTGACCAAGAGATCATACATCGATAGCATTTCACACCATACTTACCTTTTATGCTTCTCCCTTTATCATTCCATCGTAATTATGACTTTATAACAACATATGAACCATCATACATACTTAACATAGTCTAAAACACCTCCATACGATAATTTAAAGTCATTAAAACGACATTACAAGTTGATCATTACATCCCAAAAGGGTATTGGGGCTTTCGGGGATCAACTAGGGACGGAAACATGCAAAAATCAATTCTGGAGGTGACCTGAGCTGCCACCTGAACATGAAGGTGGATGAAATTCGCACGCAGATGGCTCCTGGACAATTCCATGGCCTTCTGCGTTGGCATCTGCGCCCGCAGATGCCCTCGTCTGCGGGGGCGGATGCCCGTTTTGGTCCGGAATGACTTTGTTTTGGGTCTTTTAATGCCATGAATGGTCCATGATCACAATCAAACATATTTGAACATATTTTTGATCATATTAAACACCAAAATTCATCCATGGTCTCACAACACACATAACGACACTCAAAACCATATTTCACGGCCAATACGACACCAAAACCACAATCAATTTCTCAATATCAATTCCAAATGTTATGCACAATAATAAAACAAATTAGTACCATAATCACATATCACATGTCAATATTTACTCCACCAAGTTCACTCTCTTCAAATCCATAAATCCATAGTCAAGTTTACAAGACAAACCACCCTCAGGTTTAAGCAAACATGTAACCTTTCACTTTTATGAACTTCTCAATATTCCACCAACATAACCAACATAATATTCACCATATATTATGCATAAAATATATTAATCCATCATAATAAACACTTAACAAATCTTACCAATTGATGATCTTTACCAAAGGAGTGATTAGGGTTCTTGAGAGCAAAAGGGCAATTTGTTTTTGGTAAAGTCTAGAAAGAACATGAGAGCTTAATGCAATAAAATCTGATTTTTCCTCTTTATATAGTCCCTCATGTATCCCTTATCTTTTAATTAGCATTTAATGCTATGTTGATTTGGTCAAATGGATCAAAATGGAAGAATGGGTCAAAAATAACCCTTTTGGGCCATGTCTTTCTCATAATAATTGGGCCTCATTTAGAGCCCAATTGTACAAGCCTTTAAATGCCCACAATTTAATGCAAAATTCAGCAATTCTCCCATGTCTTCATATTTCCATAAGTGTTACGGTTTTTAGCCAGACTTAGAAACGTACGGGGTGTTACATTCTTCCCCCCTTAGAAACATTCGTCCTCTAATGTTAGTGTGAATAGTCAAAGTGAACAATTACAAGTATAGGAGTATTGTTCATGTCATCATGAGATGTACTCAAAGCTTATAAATACTTACTTGTCATTCTTCTCTTTGAAACAAATGAGGGTACTTGGATTTCATCATTTCTTCAGCTTTCCAGGTGACCTCTTCTCTTTGCTGATTCCTCCAAAGTACCTTTACAGAAGCAATGTCTTTCTTCCTCAATCTCATCACTTGTCTATCTAGAATCGTAATTGGTATTTCCTCGTAGGTAAGATCCTCTGTAACCTGTACATCATCGACAAGAGTAAAACTAGATGGATCCCCCATACACTTCCGAAGCATTGACACATGAAATACCGGATGAACTGTGGAGAGTTCCTGGGGTAGTGCCAATTCATACGCAACTTGCCCAAATCTTCTAATAATTTCATATGGGCCTATGTAACGTGGACTCAATTTCCCTTTCTTTCAGAACCGCATTACTCCTTTCATCGGCGACACCTTTAGAAATACCCAATCACCTATGGAAAATTCAAGTCCTCTTCTTCGAGTATCGGCATAGGACTTGTGTCGACTCTGGGCCATTTTTAATCACTGTTGAATCACTTTAACTTTCGCCATAGCCTGATGCACCATATCCGGTGCAAGTAAAGCAGTTTCACCCGCTTCAAACCATCCAATAGGTGATCTACATTTTCTTCCATACAAAGCTTCATAAGGTGCCATTTGAATACTTGAATGATAGATATTGTTATAAGCAAATTCAATAAGAGGCAAATGGTCGACCCAACTGCCTTGAAAATCTAATACACAAGCGCGTAGCATATCCTCAAGTTTCTGAATAGTACGTTCTGCTTGTCCATCAATCTGAGGATGGAATGCCGTACTCAAGTTCACCTGTGTACCCAAACTCTGCTGGAAAGATCTCCAGAAATGCAAAGTAAATTGTGCCCCTCTGTTTGATATAATGGACAAAGGAATACCATGCAATCGTACTATTTTATTCACATACAACTTTGCATAATCCTCAGCTGTGTAAGTGGTTTTAACTGGTAGGAAATGCACTGACTTGGTAAGCCTGTCCACTATAACCCATATAGAATCAAATTTCCGCAATGTACGAGGTAAAACTGTGATGAAGTCCATATTAATCATATCCCATTTCCAGACTGGAAGATTGATGCATTGCATATAACCTCCTGGTTTTAGATGCTCCACTTTCACTTGTTGACAGTTCGGGCATTGAGCGACGAATTCCGGAATGTTATTCTTCATATTTCCCCACCAATACACTTCCTTTAAATCACGATACATTTTCGTAGCACTCGGATGAATAGAATAGCGCGAGTGATGCGCCTCTATCATAATCTGCTTCCTCAATTCGTCTACATCCGGTACACATAATCTTCCTTGACATTGAAGTACCCCTTCCTGTGTAAGATCAAATGCCTTTGTCAAATTATGCTGTACATTTTCCTTTAGCTGTAATAACACAGAATTTGCAAACTGCTTCTCTTTTACTTCGGTTATGAAGGAGGATTCCGCTGCATTCTGCACAATAACTCCCTCATCTGAGGATTCAATTAGAAGAACTCCCAAGCTGGCTAACTGATATAGGTCTTTAATTATCTCGTTCGTTTCTTTCGATTGGCTAGTAGTAACTCCTGTTGCCTTACGGTTCAATGCATCTGCTACTACGTTTGCCTTCCCTAGATGGTATAGAATGTCGATATCATAGTCTTTCAAGAGCTCTAACCATCTTCGTTGCCTCAAATTGAGTTCCTTTTGCTTAAAGATATATTGTCAACTTTTGTGATCAGTGTAAATATCAACATGAACTACATATAGATAATGACGCAATATATTTAAAGCAAACACTACCGCTGCCAATTCAAGGTCATGAGTGGGATAATTTTTCTCATGTGGCCGCAACTGTCGTGAGGCATATGCTATCACCCTACCATGCTACAAACCCTTCTAAAAATCTTCGATAATAACCTGCCAAACCCAAAAAACTGCGAATCTCTGTGGGTGTCGTAGGTCTTGGCCAATTTTTCACTGATTCTATCTTCTGTGTATCCACCTGGATCCCTTCATCTGACACAATGTGACCCAAGAATGCAACTGATTTTAACCAAAACTCACATTTGGAGAATTTTGCATACAACTTACGCTCACTGAGGATTTGCAATACTTGGCGTAAGTGATTAGCTTGGTCTTCTGTTGATCGTGAATAAACAAGGATGTCATCTATAAATACTGTCACGAACACATCTAGGAATGGCTTAAACACCCTATTCATCAAATATATAAACACAGCCGGTGCATTTGTTAGTCCAGATGACATAACTAAAAATTCATAGTGGCCATACCGTGTTCGGAAAGCGGTCTTGGGCACATCCTCTTCTCTAACTTTGACTTGATGGTAACCCGACCTCAAGTCAATCTTCGAAAAACACTTGGCACCTTGTAACTGATCAAACAAATCATCAATGCGAGGGAGGGGATATTTGTTCTTGATCGTTACCTTATTCAACTGTCGGTAGTCAATGCACATTCTCAATGTGCCATCTTTCTTACCTACGAATAATACCGGTGCACCCCACGGGGACATACAAGGCCTGATAAAGCCCTTGTCCAGCAAATCTTTCAACTGCTCCTTCAATTCACGCAGTTCTGCTGGAGCCATTCTATATGGGGGAATAGAAATAGGTTGAGTGCCTGGAATCACATCAATGCCAAATTCTACTTCCCGTTCTCGGGGTAAGCCAGGAAGATCATATAGAAAGACATCAAGAAATTCATTGACCACTAGAACCGACTGTGGAGATAGTGGTTCCACATCATTATCTTTCACCCGTACTAGATGACATATGTATCCCTTGGAAATCATTTTCCTTGCTTTCAAATAAGAAATAAATCTTACTCGTGGCGCCCCTACATTACCCTGCCATTCTAAAACATTTTCCTGCGGAAAACAAAATTATACCTTCTTGGCCCGGCAATCTACCGTAGCGTAACAAGAGGCCAACCAATTCATTCCCATGATCGCATCAAAATCCACCATGTCTAGTTCAATGAGATCGGCCAATTATCATGACCACACATAGTTACCACACAGTTACGATATACTCTCTTTGTAATAATAAATTCACCAACCGGTGTAGACACTTCAATTGATTTAATTAATAATTCTGGTGTCTTTACAAATTTTGCGGCAACCAATGGAGTAACATAGGAAAATATAGAACCAGGGTCAATCAATGCATATAAATTGTGTCAGAATATAGATAATGTACCTGTGACAACATCAGGGGAAGCCTCTGAATTCTGGCGGTCAACTAAAGCATAAGTGCGATTCTGGACCCCGCTAGTACTGGTTGCTCCTCTGGCACCCCTACCATGGCTAATAGGCTGCACACCTCGGCCTAGTGAAGGAACCAATGCTGATGACGCAACGGCCGATCCTGCCGGTCGTGCTATACCACCCATGCTCCTCTATGGACAATCTCTAGCTATATGCCCCGGCATACCACATCAAAAGCAGACATTCATCCCTGACCGACATGTGCCTGAGTGAATACGCCCGCAGTGCTGACACTGCTGATGAGGAAAACCTGTTGCCTGTGATCCGTGAACCACACTACTTTGCCCAGCGGAACCACCTCTAAACCCTCGGGACTGAGAATAGGCACCCGCTATGCAATGAGAAAACGATGGTCTAGGTGGCCTGGGGAACATACGAGGCCTAGACCCTCCTTGGGACTTCATAGGTGGTCCCATAGTTCTAGCCCTTTTGGGATGTCCCCTGTCAAATTCATACACTCTCCTACTCTGTCGTTAGTCTTCCATTTTCTGAGCGAAGACCTGAATTCTCGCTGTGTCCATGTCCTTATTCAAAGCAGCAATGGTGCAATCTCGTACCAAGTATGGCTCTAATCTGTCCACATATCGATGAACTCTATCTGTCATCGTCGCCACCACATTTGGCGTATATCGAGCCAAGAAATTAAATTGCAAACTATATTCTCTGAGGCTCAAATTTCCTTGACGGAGATTTAGGAACTGATCAGCGCGTGCTTCCCGAACCTCGTAAGGAAAATAATGATCAAGGAAAGCTATTTTAAATTCTTCTCAATTAGGTGGATTTGCACTAATATCACGGGATTTCTTCCAATCCTCACACCACAATCGCCTCCCCTTTCAATCTGTACGCAGCAAGTTCAATTGTTTCTACCCCTGTCACGTGAATAACTTCCAAGGCCCTCTGAATTTGATCCACGAAGTCCTGTGGATCTGCTTTTGGGTCAGACCCAGTGAATATAGGAGGGTCCAGTTTCAGGAAATCCTGTGTCCTGCGACTTGCCATTCTAGCCGCATCATCATCATGTGTCATTGCACCAGCTTGTCCCTGGCTTTGTGCTGCCACCAACTGTGTCAACATATGTACAACATTTCTAAGATCCTGATCTGTGGCATTCATCGGTGGCTCTACTGGTACTTCTCTACCAATTGGCTCTTCCGGAGCTGGAAAGGTAAACGAAGACCGAGATGAAATTTCAGTATTTGCTCCACCTTGACTCGCCTGATCAGGTGGTAATCTACTCATTCCTTCACCAGCAGGCACATCAGCCTGCTTTCCTTTACCTCTACCTCTTCTCGTGATAGGCATTGTTACTATATCAAAGAGAAACAATTACGAAGGTCAGACACACTTCAACTTACAACATTGACTCTATCGCACGATCTAGAATGAAGAAAAGAAACAACATCCTAAATGTCCCATAGCCTCCTACTTATAAATGTGGTGCACAACACATTGATAAGTAAGACTCTACTCAGACACGGCTTTGTAGACACCCTTACAACGACCTGCTCTGATACCACTTTTGTCATACCCCGAATCCCACGAGGCATGATTGGCACCCGTAGCCGATAAGGCCCGAGAGAACCAAGCTGTGTTTCTATACATTCATATTGATGTCATAGGAACACTACTATCACATAATAACATGGACGACTAGTATTGGAAATTATGGAACATGTGACATTTATATATAGATACACATTTGAGAAACCTGGCCATTGGGGCCATCAAAACACGACTTCATGAGTTACCTTATATATATATACCCACATGCGCCTACAAAAGCCTCTAACAGATGCATTGACCAAAACAAACTAAAAGTCGGGACATGTCCCCGCTTTATACAACATGTACATCACCAAAATATATATACATTCTGACTCGGAGAAGCCCCGAATTAGCTGGAGCTCACCAATGAAATGCTACCAACTGGAAATCTACTGAGGAGGCCTACTGGTACCTGCGCCTGCAGCAAGTAAGGTAGATTCCCCAAGAGGGGTCAGTACGGAATAAGTACTGAGTATGCAAGGCTCATATGAAACTATGTCACATAGGAACATATCAATGAACTCAATACAAATGACTAATCAATGCGAGTGAGTCACCATTTTGTACTTTGGAAACCATGTGTATTGCTTTCATCACTTTCTTTGCTTTCTTTAATACAATGCTAAATGATCAATACGTGTGTCACAATGTACCTGGGCCCCTACTGATCAGTGGGTCTTTACATGACTTATCGTCATGTTGGGATCGGGTCGAGCTAGGCTTATGCCCCTAAGACCTGCGACCCATAAATCAATGCCTCGGGATCGGGTCATGCTAGGCTTATGGCCCTAAGACCTGCCACCCATAAATCACTGCATCGGGATCGAGTCGAGCTAAGCTGATGCCCCTAGACTTGCCACCCATAAATCAATGCATCGGGATCGAGTCGAGATAGGCTGATGCCCCTAGACTTGCCACCCATAAATCAATCATTAACCACGTTTGCATTACTTTGATCTTTACTTTGAGATTGAATACTTTGAAGTTGGTACAATGATAGTTATAACATCACTTTGAACTTTGGTACATAGCATCGTTGGAACCATGGAATCTTAGGGAATAATCAATGTATATGAGACATGTGAATGGAAATTGATAAATGCATACAGAACATGTGAAGAAGCATAATTGAAACCCGGAAATAGGATACCCTTAGCTTATGAAAGATTGACTCTTTTGTAGCTCTAACATTGTTAGAAGCTTTGGGACAATAACCAGTGAGTAAGAGACATGTAACTAAACATTATTGGAACTTTGAAACATTAGCCAATGACTATGAACCATGAGAATCTCCATTGACCCTATAAGGAATATGATATGGCAACTTGAATTGAAATACCTTTGGACATTTCGTAATGAAATAAGTACCATGTCATTATGGACCATATGCTACCGAAGGATACGAAAGAGTAACCTTACATACCTTCACTTTCCAAGTATTAATACACAAGCCTATGAATGAACACAATAGTCCAGCTTTTCGTTACGTCTTACTCTACAATACAAGTTCATACCGGAACTTACATTAGCAACTAGTCACTATATAAGTGTACAAAACGAAAATGAACTATGTGGCTACCATATAATGTCATGTTACCCCCGCACAATACTATCCACTACATTTCCATATCAACAACACCATGACATTACACACATTGACCAAGAGATCACACATCGATAGCATTTCACACCATACTTATCCTTACATTTTTCCCTTTATCATTCCGTCGTAATTATGACTTTATAACAACATATGAACCATTATCCATACTTAACATAGTCCAACACACCTCCATATGATACTTTAAAGTTATTAAAACGACATTACAAGTTGATCATTACATCCCAAAAGGGTATTGGGGCTTTCGGGGATCAACTAGGGATGGAAACATGCAAAAATCAATTCTGGAGGTGACCTGCGCTGCCACCTGATGTCGCCCAAAATATACCTCCAGAAAAGTATAATGCGGTCGCTGTATCAAATATGAAACCCAACTAGGTTGGGGTCGATCCCACAGGGAACAGGTAGAAGTATGAGTAAACTACTGGAAGAAATAACTGGCAAGTAACTAAAACTGGGGGTTTTTGCTAGTAAATAGTAACTATGACGATTTCTGACTGATATCGAGTTTGTAATTAATAAGAGAAATTCACTAGGACTGTGATCCCCAATGATTCCTTAACTCCACCGGTGACTGGAGCTTAACAAGACTGCCCCACTGCGCTGCATGCAAAATCTAACAAGTTAGGTTCATCTAACTGTCTCTCGACTGTCATTAGATGAATTTCACTCTTCTCCTCTCGGTCTCCAAGTGTCGCACTACTAAACCTTATCCTGGACTTCAGGTAACCTTTCCCGCTAAGGCTCCGGTTATTAGATGAAGGTTGATAGCTTCAAATCTCTGTTGTTATCTCCTTTTACCAATATCTACCTCTCTCTCGAGTAAGTCTAGAATACAGGCAAGATTCTAAAGTTTGCAACCGTTATAAAAGCAATCAATATGAAGGATACAACAATACATGCATACACAGCAGTACAAAGTTGTTTAGCGCTTCACCGGTTTCGTTAATTCTTCACGATTCACACAACCCCCGTTGATGGGTTTAGCTACTCATAATTGTAAGAACACAAGAATAATACAAAGATAAAATCATAATTGTGATCTCACAAGAATGAAGGAAAAACCGAAATTTCAATTATCAATCAACTTCAGAATTAGGGTTTATGAATACAAAACCAAAATATATGTCTCAAACAATGTAAAATAACTCTCAAAGTAGTAAATTGTCCAACTCTCGTACTTAGGAATACATAGGAGTATTTATAGATACAAAACTAGTCCTATTCAAAACAAAATAGGAGAATAGAGTCGGCAGCTTTCACGGTGTCGTGACTTGGTGTCGTGGAACCAAGTCACGGCACGTGACTCGTGTCGTGGGAATCAGGCCCTTTTCTTGGATCTCTGAAGTGAACTCACGGCAGGCTTCCATGCCACATGGGTGTCAGTCACGCCACGTGACCCCTGCCGTGGAAATCAGGCTGGAATTTTCTGTTTCTGCACTTAGTCACAATAGCCACTCACGTGGCGTGAGTGACTTCCACGCCATGTGACTTGTGGCGTGAGTGGTGCTCTTTTGCAGCCTCTTGTTCTTTTTTCATTTGACACTTCGTTCTCGGTATTGATTCTTCCTCTTTTTCTCATTTTGCCTTTAAATCCTGTTTTCCTGCAAATTAGGACAGAAACCACATCATACCAACAAAACACACCCAAGTTATTGCATCTTTTCCTTGTTTTAAGCATCGAAAGTGCCATATAACCATGGCACATCACCACCTGCGCATACAGGTGGCTGACATGCGCGCGCAGATGGCTCCTGGACAATTCCAGGGCCTTCTGCTTTGGCATCTGCGCCCGCAGATGCCCTCGTCTGCTGGGGCGGAGGCCCGTTTTGGTCCGGAATGACTTTGTTTTGGGTCTTTTAATGCCATGAATGGTCCATGATCACAATCAAACATATTTGAACATATTTTTGATCATATTAAACACCAACATTCATCCATGGTCTCACAACACACATAACTACACTCAAAACCACATTTCACGGCCAATACGACACCAAAACCACAATCAATTTCTCAATATCAATTCCAAATGTTATGCACAAGAATAAAACAAAGGACAATAATCACATCTCACATGTCAATATTTACTCCACCAAGTTCACTCTCTTCAAAGCCACAAATCCATAGTCAAGTTTACAAGACAAACCACCCTCCGGTTTAAGCAAACATGTAACCTTTCACTTTTATGAACTTCTCAATATTCCACCAACATAACCAACATAATATTCACCATATATTATGCATAAAATATATTAATCCATCATAATAAACACTTAACAAATCTTACCAATTGATGATCTTTACCAAAGGAGTGATTAGGGTTCTTGAGAGCAAAAGGGCAATTTGTTTTTGGTAAAGTCTAGAAAGAACATGAGAGCTTAATGCAATAAAATCTGATTTTTCCTCTTTATATAGTCCCTCATGTATCCCTTATCTTTTAATTAGCATTTAATGCTATATTGATTTGGTCAAATGGATCAAAATGGAAGAATGGGTCAAAAATAACCCCTTTGGGCCATGTCTTTCTCATAATAATTGGGCCTCATTTAGGGCCCAATTGTACAAGCCTTTAAATGCCCACAATTTAATGCAAAATTCAGCAATTCTCCCATGTCTTCATATTTCCATAAGTGCTACGGTTTTTAGCCAGACTTAAAAACGTACGGGGTGTTACATTCTTCCCCCCCTTAGAAACATTCGTCCTCTAATGTTAGTGTGAATAGTCAAAGTGAACAATTACAAGTATAGGAGTATTGTTCATGTCATCATATAGAGATGTACTCAAAGCTTATAAATACTTACTTGTCATTATTCTCTTTGAAACAAATGGGGGTATTTGGATTTCATCATTTCTTCAGTTTCCCAGGTGACCTCTTCTCTTTGCTGATTCCTCCAAAGTACCTATACAAAAGCAATGTCTTTCTTCCTCAATATCTTCACTTGTCCATCTAGAATTGCAATTGGTATTTTCTCGTAGGTAAGATCCTCTGTAACCTGTACATCATCGACAAGAGTAAAACTAGATGGATCCCCCATACACTTCCGAAGCATTGACACATGAAATACCGGATGAACAGTGGAGAGTTCCTGGGGTAGTGCCAATTCATACGCAACTTGCCCAAATCTTCTAATAATTTCATATGGGCCTATGTAACGTGGACTCAATTTCCCTTTCTTTCAGAACCGCATTACTCCTTTCATCGGCGACACCTTTAGAAATACCCAATCACCTATGGAAAATTCAAGTCCTCTTCTTCGAGTATCGACATAGGACTTGTGTCAACTCTAGGCCATTTGTAATTGCTGTTGAATCACTTTAACTTTCTCCATAGCCTGATGCACCATATCCAGTCCAAGTAAAGCAGTTTCACCCGCTTCAAACCATCCAATAGGTGATCTACATTTTCTTCCGTACAAAGCTTCATAAGGTGTCATTTGAATACTTGAATGATAGCTATTGTTATAAGAAAATTCAATAAGAGGCAAATGGTCGTCCCAACTGCCTTGAAAATCTAATACACAAGCTCGTAGCATATCCTCAAGTGTCTGAATAGTACGTTTTGCTTGTCCATCAGTCGGAGGATGGAAAGTTGTACTCAAGTTCACCTGTGTACCCAAACTCTGCTGAAAAGATCTCCAGAAATGCGCAGTAAATTGTGCTCCTCTATCTGATATAATGGACAATGGAATACCATGGAATCGTACTATTTCTTTCACATACAACTTTGCATAATCCTCAGCTGTGTAAGTGGTTTTGACTGGTAGGAAATGCACTGACTTGGTAAGCCTGTCCACTATAACCCATATAGAATCAAATTTCTGCAATGTACGAGGCAAACCTGTGATGAAGTCCATATTAACCATATCCCATTTCCAGACTGGAAGATTGATACATTGCATATAACCTCCTGGTTTCTGATGCTCCACTTTCACTTGTTGACAGTTCGGGCATTGAGCGACGAATTCCGGAATGTTCTTCTTCATTTTTCCCCACCAATACACTTTCTTTAAATCACGATACATTTTCGTAGCACCCAGATAAATAGAATAGCGCGAGTGATGCGCCTCTATCATAATTCGCTTCCTCAATTCGTCTACATCCGGTACACATAATCTTCCTTGACATTGAAGTACCCCTTCCTGTGTAATATCAAATGCCTTTGTCAAATTATGCTGTACATTTTCCTTTAGCTGCAATAACACAGAATCCGCAAACTGCTTCTCTTTTACTTCGGTTATAAAGGAGGATTCCGCTGCATTCTGCACAATAACTCCCTCATCTGAGGATTCAATTAGAAGAACTCCCAAGTTGGCTAACTGATATAGGTCTTTGATTATCTCGTTCTTTTTTGTCGATTGGCTAGTAGTAACTCCTGTTGCCTTACAGCTCAATGCATCTGCTACTACGTTTTCCTTCCCTAGATGGTATAGAATGTCGATATCATAATCTTTCAAGAGCTCTAACCATCTTCGTTGCCTCAAATTGAGTTCCTTTTGCTTAAAGATATATTGTAAACTTTTGTGATCCGTGTAAATATCAACATGAACTCCATATAGATAATGACGCCATATCTTTAAAGCAAACACTACCGCTGCCAATTCAAGGTCACGAGTGGGATAATTTTTCTCATGTGGCTGCAACTGTTGTGAGGCATATGCTATCACCCTATCATGCTGCATCAACACACATCTGAGACCAATCCCGGAAGCATCACAATACACTGCATAGCCCTCCGTGCCTTCAAGAAGTACTAACACTGGTGTGGAGGTCAACTTATCTTTCAGTTTTTGAAACCCTTTTTCACATACATCATTCCATTGGATTTTAATTGCCTTGTGAGTTAACTTTGTTAATGGTGCCGCAATAGAAGCAAACCCTTCTAAAAATCTTCGATAATAACCTGCCAAACCCAAAAAACTGCGAATCTCTGTGGGTGTCGTAGGTCTTGGCCAATTTTTCACTGCTTCTATCTTTTGTGTATCCACCTGGATCCCTTCATCTGACACAATGTGACCCAAGAATGCAACTGATTTTAACCAAAACTCACATTTGGAGAATTTTGCATACAATTTACGCTCACGGAGGATTTGCAATACTTGCCGTATTGATTAGCATGGTCTTTTGTTGATCGTGAATAAACAAGGATGTCATCTATAAATATTATCACGAACACGTCTAGGAATGGCTTAAACACCCTGTTCATCAAATCCATAAACACAGCTGGTGCATTTGTCAGTCCAAATGACATAACTAAAAATTCATAGTGGCCATACCTTGTTCGGAAAGCGGTCTTGGGTACATCCTCTTCTCTAACTCTGACTTGATGGTAACCCGACCTCAAGTCAATCTTCAAAAAACACTTAGCACCCTGTAACTGATCAAACAAATCATCAATGCAAGGGAGGGGATATTTGTTCTTGATCGTTACCTTATTCAACTGTCGGTAGTCAATGCACATTCTCAATGTGCCATTTTTCTTACGTACAAATAATATCGGTGCACCCCACGGAGACATACTAGGCTTGATAAAGCCCTTGTCCAGCAAATCTTTCAACTGCTCCTTCAATTCACGCAGTTCTGCTGGAGCCATTCTATATGGGGGAATAGAAATAGGTTGAGTGCCTGGAATCACATCAATGCCAAATTCTACTTCACGTTCTCGGGGTAAGCCAGGAAGATCATATGGAAAGACATCAAGAAATTCATTGACCACTGGAACCGACTGTGGAGATAGTGGTTCCACATCATTATCTTTCACCCATACTAGATGACATACGTATCCCTTGGAAATCATTTTCCTTGCTTTCAAATAAGAAATAAATTTTCCTCGTGGCGCCCCTACATTACCCTGCCATTCTAAAACATTTTCCTGCGGAAAACAAAATTGTACCTTCTTGGCCCGGCAATCTACCATAGCGTAACAAGAGGCCAACCAATCCATTCCCATGATCGCATCAAAATCCACCATGTCTAGTTCAATGAGATCGGCCAATGTATCATGACCACACACAGTTACCAAATAGTTACGATATACTGTCTTTGCAACAATAAATTCACCAACCGGTGTAGACACTTCAATTGATTTAATTAATAATTCTGGTATCTTTGCAAATTTCGCGGCAACCAATGGAGTAACATAGGAAAATGTAGAACCAGGGTCAATTAACGCATATAAATTGTGTGAGAATATAGATAATGTACCTGTGACAACATCAGGGGAAGCCTCTGAATTCTGGCGGTCCACTAAAGCATAAGTGCGATTCTGGACCCCGCTAGTACTGGCTTCTCCTCTGGCACCCCTACCACGGCCAATAGGCTGCACACCTCGGCCTAGTGAAGGAACCAATGCTGATGACGCAACGGCCGATCCTGTCGGTCGTGCTATACCACCCATGCTCCTCTATGGACAATCTCTCGCTATATGCCCCGGCATACCACACCAAAAGCAGACATTCGTCCCTGACCGACATGTGCCTGAGTGAATACGCCCGCAGTGCTGACACTGCTGATGAGGAAAACCTGTTGCCTGTGATCCGTGAACCCCACTACTTTGCCCAGCGGAACCACCTCTAAACCCTCGGGACTGAGAATAGGCACCCGCTATGCAATGAGAAAACGATGGTCTAGGTGGCCTGGGGAACATACGAGGCGTAGACCCTCTTTGAGACATCATAGGTGGTCACATAGGTCTTGCCCTTTTGGGCTGTCCCCTGTCAAATTTATGCACTCTCCTCCTCTGTCGTTGGTCTTCTATTTTCTGAGCGAAGTCCTGAATTCTCGCTATGTCCATGTCTTTATTCAAAGCAGCAATGGTGCAATCTCACACCAAGTATGGCTCTAATCTGTCAACATATCGATGGACTCTATCTGTCATCGTCGCCACCACATTTGGCGCATATCGAGCTAAGGAATTAAATTGCAAACTATATTCTCTGAGGCTCAAATTTCCTTGACGGAGATTTAGGAACTGATCAGCGCGTGCTTCCCGAACCTCCTAAGGCAAATAATGATCAAGGAAAGCTGTTTTAAATTCTTCTCAATTAGGTGGATTTGCACCAATATCATGGGATTTCTTCCAATCCTCACACCACAATATCGCCTCCCCTTTCAATCTGTACGCAGCAAGTTCAACTGTTTCTACCCCTGTCACGTACATAACTTCCAAGTCCCTCTGAATTTGATCCACGAAGTCCTGTGGATCTGATTTTGGGTCGGACCCAGTGAATATAGGAGGGTCCAATTTCAGGAAATCCTGTGTCCTGCGACTTGCCATTCTAGCCGCATCATCATCATGTGTCATTGCACCAGCTCATCCCTGGATTTGTGCCACCACCAACTGTGTCAACATATGTACAGCATTTCTAAGATCCTGATCTGTGGCATTCTTCGGTGGCTCTACTGGTACTTCTCTACCAATTGGCTCTTCCGGAGCAGGAAAGGTAGACGAAGACCGAGATGAAATTTCAGCATTTGCTCCACCTTGACTCGCCTGATCAGGTGGTAATCTACTCATTCCTTCACCAGCAAGCACATCAGCCTGCTTCCCTTTAGCCCTACCTCTTCTCGTGATAGGCATTGTTACTATATCAAAGAGAAATAATTACGAAGGTTAGACACACTTCAACTTACAACATTGGCTCTATCGCACGATCTAGAATGAAGAAAAGAAACAACATCCTAAATGTCCCATAGCCTCCTACTTATAAATGTGGTGCACAACACATTGATAAGTAAGACTCTACTCAGACACGGCTTTGTAGACACCCTTACAACGACCTGCTCTGATACCACTTTTGTCATACCCCAAATCCCACGAGGGATGATTGGCACCCGTAGCTGATAAGGCCCGAGAGAACCAAGCTGTGCTTCTATACATTCATATTCATGCCATATGAACACTACTATCACATAATAACATGGATGACTAATATTGGAAATTATGGAACATGTGACATTTATATATAGATACACATTTGAGAAACCTGGCCATTGAGGCCATCAAAACACGACTTCATGAGTCACCTTATATACATATACCCAAATGCGCCTACAAAAGCCTCTAACAGATGCATTGACCAAAACAAACTAAAAGTCGGGACATGTCCCCGCTTTATACAACACGTACATCACCAAAACATATATACATTCTGACTCGGAGAAGCCCTAAATTAGCTGGAGCTCACCAATGAACTGCTACCAACTGGCAATCTACTGAGGAGGCCTACTGGTACCTGCGCCTGCAGCAAGTAAGGTAGATTCCCCAAGAGGGGTCAGTACGGAATAAGTACTGAGTATGCAAGGCTCATATGAAACTATGTCACATAGGAACATATCAATGAACTCAATACAAATGACTAATCAATGTGAGTGAGTCACCATTTTGTACTTTGGAAACCATGTGTATTGCTTTCATCACTTTCTTTGCTTTTTTTAATACAATGCTAAATGATCAATACGTGTGTCACAATGTACCTAGGCCCCTACTGATCAGTGGGTCTTTACATGACTTATCGTCATGTTGGGATCGGGTCGAGCTAGGCTTATGCCCCTAAGACCTGGCACCCATAAATCAATGCCTCGGGATCGGGTCGAGCTAGGCTTATGCCCCTAAGACCTGCCACCCATAAATCACTGCATCGGGATCGAGTCGAGCTAAGCTGATGCCCCTAGACTTGCCACCCATAAATCAATGCATCGGGATCAAGTCGAGATAGGCTGATGCCCCTAGACTTGCCACCCATAAATCAATCATTAACCACGTTTGCATTACTTTGATCTTTACTTTGAGATTGAATACTTTGAAGTTGGTACAATGATGTTATAACATCACTTTGAACTTTGGTACATAGCATCGTTGGAACCATGGAATCTTAGGGAATAATCAATGTATATGAGACATGTGAATGGCAATTGCTAAGTGCATACAGAACATGTGAAGAAGCATAATTGAAACCCGAAAATAGGATACCCTTAGCTTATGAAAGATTGACTCTTTTGTAGCTCTAACATTGTTGGAAGCTTTGGGACAATAACCAGTGAGTAAGAGACATGTAACTAAACATTATTGGAACTTTGAAACATTAGCCAATGACTATGAACCATGAGAATCTCCATTGACCCTATAAGGAATATGATATGGCAACTTGAATTGAAATACCTTTGGACATTTCGTAATGAAATAAGTACCATGTCATTATGGACCATATGCTACCGAAGGATACGAAAGAGTAACCTTACATACCTTCACTTTCCAAGTATGAATACACAAGCCTATGAATGAACACAATAGTACAGCTTTTCGTTACGTCTTACTCTACAATACAAGTTCATACCGGAACTTACATTAGCAACTAGTCACTATATATGTTTACAATATGACAATGAACTATGTGGCTACCATATAATGTCATATTACCCCCTTACAATACAATCCACTGCATTTCCATATCAACAACACCATGACATTACACACATTGACCAAGAGATCATACATCGATAGCATTTCATACCATACTTACCCTTTACGCTTTTCCCTTTATCATTCCGTCGTAATTATGCCTTTATAACAATATATGAACCATCATACATACTTAACATAGTCCAAAACACCTCCATATGATACTTTAAAGTTATTAAAACGACATTACAAGTTGATCATTACATCCCAAAAGGGTATCGGGGCTTTCGGGGATTAACTAGGGACGGAAACATGCAAAAATCAATTCTGGAGGTGACCTGCGCTGCCACCTGAACACGCAGGTGGATGAAATTCGCACGCAGATGGATCCTGGACAATTCCAGGGCCTTCTGTGTTGGCATCTGCGCCCGCAGATGCCCTCGTCTCCGGGGGCGGAGGCCCGTTTTTGTCCGGAATGACTTTTTTTTGGGTCTTTTAATGCCATGAATGGTACATGATCACAATCAAACATATTTGAACATATTTTTGATCATATTAAACACCAAAATTCATCCATGGTCTCACAACACACATAACGACACTCAAAACCATATTTCACGGCCAATACGACACCAAAACCACAATCAATTTCTCAATATCAATTCCAAATGTTATGCACAAGAATAAAAAAAAAGTAGGACCATAATCACATCTCACATGTCAATATTTACTCCACCAAGTTCACTCTCTTCAAAGCCACAAATCCATAGTCAAGTTTACAAGACAAACCACCCTCCGGTTTAAGCAAACATGTAACCTTTCACTTTTATGAACTTCTCTATATTCCACCAACATAACCAACATAATATTCACCATATATTATGCATAAAATATATTAATCCATCATAATAAACACTTAACAAATCTTACCAATTGATGATCTTGACCAAAGGAGTGATTAGGGTTCTTGAGAGCAAAAGGGCAATTTGTTTTTGGTAAAGTCTAGAAAGAACATGAGAGCTTAATGCAATAAAATCTGATTTTTCCTCTTTATATAGTCCCTCATGTATCCCTTATCTTTTAATTAGCATTTAATGCTATGTTGATTTGGTCAAATGGATCAAAATGGAAGAATGGGTCAAAAATAACCCTTTTGGGCCATGTCTTTCTCATAATAATTGGGCCTCATTTAGGGCCCAATTGTACAAGCCTTTAAATGCCCACAATTTAATGCAAAATTCAGCAATTCTCCCATGTCGTCATATTTCCATAAGTGTTACGGTTGTTAGCCAGACTTAGAAATGTACGGGGTGTTAAAATTTGCTCATCTAGTTGTACTTGTGATATCTAAGTCCTTTGTTGGTTTGTGTTTCTATTTGTGTGTATTGCTAATATTTGAATACCCGTGGTTTTTAATAGCTAGTAATCAGTACTCTTTTTGGTTTTAATTGGTATGTAGTAATAACTTATGTTAGTATTGTTTAGGTTATGTTTGGGTTCCTCAGTTTTTGTTTTTGGTGCTTTTCCCAAGGATAGTCCCATTGAACCGTATTGTATTTTTTTTTAGGATTTTATGTAACTTGTGTTAGTCATAGTTAATTACATTTTTAGGATTTTATGTTTCTCTTGTTAGTCATTTAGGTTATGCTAGACTTCATGTTAAATCCACTCAGAAAAGCATAAAAAGTAGAAAACTTCATTAGAAACACATAAAGCTCTTAAACTTAAATCCAAAAGGAAAAGGAAGGGATTAATAATGGAAGACATTCATTTTGATTGTGTTGTGTGGATTGAAGTCTAGGTTAACCATTTTCAAACCATTGTACCATGTGTGATTAGTACTTGTGGTGTTCCTAACATATTAGACATCTAGAACTTGCCCCATGTGTGTGAAAAATTAAACATGGTGTGTAATATTTAGGACATGATCAAGGTATTCCTTTGTAAGCCTAGTTCTTTCACCGTTATTTGTACCTACCCCCTTGCATTATCCTTAGTAAGACCAATTTTTCCTTTAAGCCTCTTCTTTAAAAAAAAATATATTATGTAATTGAATTCCCTTTGTTCAAGTGGCCGCATGTTTAGTTTTATCCAAATAGGCCCCAATACACTTTATTGGCAGTGTATTGTTAAAAAGGGATGAACAAAGCAGAAGACGGTTTATGTGATAAGAAGAGAGTAACATGTGTATGCCCATGTGCTATAGAAGTTGTCAATAGGAATAAATTAAAAAGAGAATCAAGAAAAATAACCAAAAAAAAAAGAAAAGAAAAAAGAGAGTGTTCACACTATTATATGAAAAAAGAGAAAAGTAATTTTGTCTAGTTATAGAGAAGTGTAAAAAGATAGGGTGATGGAAGGAAAGATGATTGTAGAAATAAGAAAATTAATTATCTTAAAGTCCATAGGGATATTATTCATTATTATCTAAATAGTTCCTACTCATCCCTTAGCCAACATTACAACCATGAAAAGTCTTTTTGATCCTACAAATTGATGTTGTGTTTAATTAAGTAATACATTGTGGGCAAGCCTATGTTATGTTGTGTGTGTTTGAAACTTTCTTTAGAGTGTGAGTGTATTTCTTATTAAAAGTGTCCCCTATTACAATTATGTGATGTGAGATTTAGGGAACTTGCCTAAACGTGAGGGCACAAAATGGGTGGGAACCTGGTGAACTAATGAATTCAATACTACCATACGATCATGTTGGCCCTATTGTTCATAATGAATTAGTTTTTGAGGTTGTGTAGTTTTGTTTGAAAGTTCCTGGAGTTATAAAACCGTGCTTGATTTAGTGGATTGTGGATCATGATTAAATTGTTTAGATTTTCTAAGTGTAGGTAGTTGAGTTCAATTGGTGTTGCTAAGGCTTAAACTATGCAAGGATGTATAATGAGTTGTTTGAGAACAAACAAGGCTTTAAGTGTGGGGTGGTGATCTTGGACATATTTATACACCCAAGTGTCATATTTTACCCAAATTTTAGCTAAGTTTTGAGAACAAATTTGTATACTTTTATGTGTTTTGCAATATGTTTGATATAGGTGAACTGAAACATGTTATTAGCATATTTCAGGTTAAAATACGACCGAAAGTGAACCAAAATGATGGAGGAAACATGAGGCAAGCTTGATATGTGATATAAGGAGAATTCAAAAGCATAAGCAGCCTCCGCGCCATGCTGTAAATTCACCAAAAGGAACCTCTGCATCGCGCAGCAAGAGGAAGAAGGCTAATGTGTAGTCTGCACAGTGGATAGCACACCACATGGCTTAGCCTGCGCGTTGTCCCTCATGCCGCAGACCCCTTTTTTGATGAAAAATTGTATTTTAAATGAGTACAATCCTAATGGTCTTGGGATTAATTTATTCCACCTCTATAAATACCCTAAGGATGACTTTCAGGAGGCTATCACATTTTCTTTAGAGAACAAAGGATTTCATTAGGTTTCTTTTTCTTTAACTCATCTACTCTTTATTTTGGCATGAGAAACATCACTTTTGCAATTTTATTTCCAAATATGAGTAGCTGAACAGCCTTGTTCTGGGGTTAAGGCTAAATGCATAATTGTGTAGCATACAATTTATTTGTGCAAGGTTTATCTATTGTATTAGTTGTTCCTATTATCTTGCACTTAATTTTGATGATTGGCAAGTATTAAATATATTTATAATATTTGTGTGAGCCTAGAAAGAGAATCATTAAAATAGAACAAAGAGTATAGGATTCAAATATCTTAATTAATAAAATAACGAATAGATTTGCATTTAGGATCGGAATATACCTAGAATGCCTCATTTGGTTACAAAACAGGAGGATATCTTCATGCATCTAAATTGGGCCATCACATTCCCTCTCAACGATGTTGTTCTAAAGTAAATTTAGGTAGATGATCAGAGGCTGGAAAGACCATAATCATTATACCAACCAACAACTAGATAGACAACTTAGCCGATGAAAAAGAAATATTATACATGATTGCAAGATATGCCTTAAGCCTGGAATATCTCTGCAATATTGATTACAACACCTTTAATTAACTTGTTGTTTTATTACTAGTTATAGAATCGTAAAAAGAAAAAACTTATTTGGTTACTCATTCACTTGCTTAATAATACAGTATTAATTGAATTACATATATTGCTAAATCACAAGTCCTAGTGGGTTTGATATCCAGCTTTAATGAGCTACTATATTGCTTGTATGAACACGTTCACTAACGTGTGGGGTTGGACACAAAAATTGAAGAAATCATTCAAAAGATAAGTTTGCACTCCATCCCCCTACTACACCACATATTCCTGTGCTTAACTTTGTGAGGAACTTTGTGAGGCTGAATCAAGAGAATTCCTCCAAAGCTATTGGTAAGCCAACTATCGTTGGAAATTTTGAGATAAGAGAAGGCATGGTGCAACTGGTACAAAACACTTGCCAGTATGAAGGTAAATCTTATGAAGAACCACACAAGCATATGCAAGTGTTTGCCAAGCTGAGTGATATTTTTCACTATCGAAACATATCTGATGAATATGGCAGATTAACCTTGTTTTTATTCTCAATAATGTAACATCTCGTACCCTCCCAACCCTATGTGACGATGTTGAACAATGGTTACTTAGGTGTTGAGATGTCATGAGTATGTATTTTGTAATGTTAGTGATGAGAAAATTGATATTGGGCCTCGTACATGTAAGTAGACTTGCATAGGAGGTGTTTTGTGACTTTGTGGTGCATTTTTGGGGTTAAAAATGAGGCTTGGAGGACCTACAAACAAAGGATATTAAAGGTAAGAAGTAAGTTAAAGAATAGAACTTGAAGTATCTAACCAAATCCGCAAAGAAAAGTCGAAAAATGGAATTTTTTGAAAAACTAAGGGTGGGGCGCGCTAGAGGGCGTACCAGGCCGCTCTGGGCTAAAATATTTAGCCCACAGGCATCAAGTTGTCATGCCCAAGGGCGTGCCGGGCGTGCCAGGCTTGTTTTGTCCACCTTTCAATGTTGGAAATTTTTCTTAAGTCCCAAGGGTGCCCGGGGACGTACCGAGTCAATTTTTGCCACGTTTCTTATACAACCACAAGCATATACATGAAATAATTGAAGTATTATATTTGTATGGTAAAATTACTCGTGAACGAATTTGGTGTCAAAATGACGGTTTTACCCTTGTGGTCAAAATAAGCCATACGTGGCTAGAATCGCTTGTTTTTGGAATTGAGGCTACGAATATGAATCGCGGGAGTGGGAATATTGTCGTAACACGTATTAAATGATTTAAACATGATAAATTATTGATTTCATTGGGTTAAGTGAATTGGACTCAATAAAAGGCCCAAAAATAAAGAAGAAGACATGGGTCAAATGACCCATTCTTCCCTTGACCTTCTAGATATAGCATTGAATGCTATAAGAGTGGATAAGGATGGAATTGAGGGCTTATATAAAGGGCCAAAAATCTGATTTTTTATTCATTACAAACACACATGCTTTTCTATCTTTTTCTAGACAATTCCAAGAAAACCTCTTTTGCTCTCAAAACCCTAACGCACTTCTTGGAGAAAGATCATCATTTTTCAAGCTTGGGTAAGTGATTATTATTATGTATTAATATATTATAAGCATGGGAGAGTATGTATATCATGTTGGTTATGCTTGGAAGTGTTGAACATGGCACTTTGTTTTTTTGTAAAAGATGTGTTATCCATGGGATTTAAACTTGAAATATGACTTGTGGTTTTGATGAAAGAGCATGGTATGGATGAAATATAAACATGTATGGTGTGATTACGTTATTAAACTTGTTATTTTTCTATAAGTGTAAATTATGGGATTTTGGCCGATTTGTTGATATGAGGTGTATTGAGGTGATTTGATGGAATAATTGTGATGTTGTGGTGGTGAAGAGTGGAAAGTATGAATTTGGTGTGACATGTTGTTGGTTATCATGTATTGGTCAATGTATGGAATATTTTGGGATTATTGGTATGATAATTTCATAAATGGTATTGTCAAGGGGGAAATGACATTTTTAAAGCCAAACATGTAACTCATTGTCGTTATATGCCATTGTAAGGTAGTTGGTGGTTAATGTAAATTCCGTTATGTACTTGTGTTGTAGAGTGAAACATAAGGAAGGAGCTGGACTATTGTGTTCATAAATAGTCTTGTGTATTCATACTTGGAAGTGAAGGTATGTAAGGTTACTCTTTCCGTATCCTTCTGCAACATATTGTTCACATTGACGTTGGGCTTGTTCTATTTCGAGAGGTTTTGAAGTATATCAATTCATGTTGACATATAATGTTATTCATATGTGTCCTATTCTTAGATGACTTATTATTCACTTATCTCTTGTTCATTGATTGAAATTCCAAAGATGTCATAACATTGTAATTTCTAAAAGAACTATCCCAAGAAAGTAATAATGTAAAAGAATCTATTTATTCTTAAATAGCATCTTCCAATAATGTAATGTTCCAAAGTCCTATAGTATGATGATTATCTTTGTACCAATATTTCACAAGTAAGCGTACCATTCTCATAAGAGTAATAAGAGAGGTGTTGTGCAAGCTAATATATCTATTCCTCATAAGTGAAGATGTCAATCTCATGAAGTGAATGAGTGAAGTAATATGTGTATATGAGTGTGCTTCAAATAATGTCATGGTCCTCAATGTATCACTCTTAATAATGGAAGTAAGAATAACAAGAGTAAAGACGTAAAGTAATGTATGTATGTGTTTCAAGTTCAAGAATGGTTCAATCACAAAGGTATCACTTCTAGAATGAAAGAAAGAGTAACAAGAGAAAGAAGTAATATATAATTAATGAGTATTCATGGGTGGTATCCCAGGGGTTAAAATACCTAGCATGGGTCGATCCCAATAACATGGGTGGTATCCCAGGGGCGACACGAAAGCCTAGCATGGGTCAATCCCAATACATCCCAGGGGAGATATAAAATCCTAGCATGGGTTATCACGGTACATCCCAGGGGCGACACGAAAGCCTAGCATGGGTTACAATAACATCCCAGGGGTCACAGTACCTAGCATGGGTTAATGACATCCCAGGGGCGACACGAAAGCCTAGCATGGGTTCACATAACATCCCAGGGGTCAAAGTACCTAGCATGGGTTAATCTCATCCCAGGGGCAACAAAACAGCCTAGCATGGGTAGAACAATAAAGATGAGCGTATGTAAAGACAAGAGAAGTAAAGAATGTAATGTACATGGTTTATCATATACAGAAAGAGAGTTTATTCACATTCGCTATTTCTCTTATATTGACTCCATTGTTGTTATTATTATGTATGATGAATTTCTTATGAGCCTTACATACTCAGTACATTATTCGTACTGACCCCTCTTGGGGGAATTACTTTAAATGTTGCAGGCGCAGGTGCTAGTAGACTTCCTCAGTAGGTTGTGGATCATTTGCAGATTTTTGGTGAGCTCCAGTTGGTTCGGAGCTTTCTGAGTCATAGTTGTATATTTGTTTTGATGTTGTAAATGTTGTATAAAGCGGGGACTTGTCCCGATTTTAAGTTGATCTTGTTGATGCAACTGGTAGAGGCTTTTGTAGACATATGTGGGTATGTGGATGTAAGAGACGAATGTCCATTTTAACTTGATGGCCCTAACGGCCAAGTTTCATAAATATATATTTATATAGCATATGTTCCATGTCCATGACTTCCGCATAGTTGCATGAGGTATAGTAAGATTCATACGAGGTTACGCATACGAATGTTTCATGAGCAAAGATTGGTTCTCTCGGGCCATGTCGGCTTCGGGTGCCAGTCCGGCCCGAATGGAACTTTGGGTCGTGACAAATAATTAAAAAGGAAAAGATGTGCAGTGAATCCTCTAGGTCTGTTAAATCATGGTATATCATGTGTAAAATGTTTCTCAACAAATTTTTTAATGTAGAATAATAAAAGATCTCAGTGGCGGGATTTTCAAGTTTGTATAGAAAGATAATGAATCCCTTCCATATGTTTGGGAATGATACAAGGGATTTCTATGAGACTGTTTGCATCCTAAGGAGATTATTGGGCATAATATTATTAAAAGGTTGAATCCAGACTTTATATATATATATATATATATATCTTCTAGATGATACAGCTCAAGGACAAATATTGTCCAAGAGTTATGATGAGATTGAGGCTCTACTCAACCTAATGTCATGAGGAGATAGAGATTATCAAAATCCTAATAAAGTGTTCACTGCTACTAAGAAACACTAGTTAAGCTAGAGCTTGATGATGTCTTAGCTATCCAAGTTGATATTAGTCAGTTGTGTACATTAGTGAGGCAGACATTGACAGCTCCAAGTGTAGGGTAGATTTAATAGGTACAATAAGTCCAGGCAACTGTATTATTTTGTAATAAATGTGCTAAAATCATGCTTATTCAAGATGTCCTTTGAATCTTGAATCTATATATTATATGGGGCAGAAGAATAGGGGTCATGGTTATCAAAGCAACACTTTTGACCTAAATTTTAGAAGCCAACTAAATTTGTCTTGTGGGTGGGAACCAGAGGCAGCAGTATACACAAGGGTCAGTTGGTGAGTAGTTCTTTAGATGAGAAGCTGACTCAATTTATAACCAAGAAGAAGAAGGCTCAGTAAGCATAGGCTCATATTAATGTTAAGACCAAGAATGGTATCACAAACTTGCAGATTCGAATGGGGAAACTTGCTACCTTGCTTTTTGATAGACCCTAGGGTTTCTTACCTAGTTATACAGAGACGCCCAAGAAGGTATGGTGATCACTTTGATAAGTTGACAAGACTTTTCCATAATAAGAGCCTTCAAAGAAGAGGGTAGGTCACTGGTCGGATGGCCTTTAAATATTAAGCATCCACCTTCTTTTCTACAAAGGCTGATTCCAACACAAACTCCAGAGCCAAAGACTATGCAAGAGAAGGTAATTAAGAAGGAGTATTTTGATCGGCCTGAGATGGTAGTTGGGAGACCTCAAGCACCATTCCCCCAAAGGTTCCAAAAGAGAAAGAAAGATGCTAATATTCCTATGATTGATGATATAAGAAACATACCAAAGTATTCTAAGTACTTGAGGAATGGTGTGGAATGTAAAAGATGGAATATGGAGTTTGAGACTGTGGAACTTTCTAAATAGAGCAGTTTGAGGCTCTTGGGAAAGCTTCCACAAAATATTAAGGACCTCGATAGTTTCACTCTCCCTATACAAATTGGTAAAAGTGTCATGGGGCATGCATTTTGTAATTTGGGGGTGAGTATAAGCTTGATGGATGTATTCAAGTTTGAGACACTTGGCTTGGGAGAGCTATGCCCCACCACTATCGTTCTACAATATGTAGACCATTCTCGTGTTCAATAAAATGAAGTTATTGAAGATATTCTCATTAAGGTTGGTAAGTTTGTCATTCCTCCTAACTTTATTATTTTTTATTTTAAGGCAGATGATAAGCTACCAGTTATATTAGGAAGCCTATTCCTAGCCACTTGTGGAACATTGATAGATGTGATGAAAGTGGAAGTAAAGATGAGAGTACATGATAATGAGATGGCATTAAAGGTTTATAAGTCACTGTCTACTCTATCACACTATAAGGATTTATGCATGGTCACAAAGGTGGTCGAAATAAGGGTGGAGTAGATGAGACTGGGCTTGAAAGAGTTGAGAATTTGAAGATTGCTACCAAATTATCTGAGAAGTAGAAAAAAGAATTGCTCAAAGTACTATGAAAGCATGAGAATGTGATTAAATGGCCCAAATGTGATCTTGAAAGACGTATAGTGATGAGAAAATAAGTGATTGATAAAGAAGGTGAGTCCCCTAAAGAAAAGAAGAAGCAAGAGTTGAATCATAGGGGAAGGAAATGTTTAAGGGAATCTTGAGTGTTATGACATGTTTTGTGCCATGACAATAATTTAGGTGTTGATGGGAGGCAATCAAATTTTGAATAGTGTAGCTTGTTTCGTTCTTTCTATATTTTTATTTTATTTTTTTTACAGATTTGGAGAAGTTTGTGTACCTAAATTTGGAAGCTAAGAAGCGTGGCTGAAACATAAGTGGGGATTATCCGCCCCTTAATAGAAAATATTGAAAAAAACATGTTTTTAGCTATGCCCTAGAGGACCTCATGGAGTATCTCTAACCACGATTTTAACTTCTTTAATGCTTAAGGGATAACCTATTACTTTAAGTGTGGGGGGGATATTTTTCGATATTTGTTAAGGGCGAAATGTGACATAGGATTTATTTTTATAGTTGCTTGCTTTAGAGTTTCTTGCTTTAGATGATAAAATTTGGAAAAAAATGAAAAATGCCTAAAACATAAAAATATTTTTCTTTTGTTCTTTAGATTAAAATAATTTTGTTGGTTTTTAGCTTGATAGTTTTTTAGTAGAGCATACTTATCCCACCCTTGGGTTTTTTTAGTTCTTTTTTGAGGGGGAGCCCTTTGAACTGAGTATCCTTTTATCATTTAGGAGTAGTTTTTGTTTTATTTTTAGGTAGAATGGTTTGTTCTGAAGATACATGGATAACAACCATCTTGAGGGAAGTGTTAGTTTTTAGGAGTTATAGAGTCTTTAGGAACAATTGAATGCCAGATGCTCTAGTTAGGTGCTATAACAGATTGAATGAGGCAAGTTATTTTTGAATTTGGAAGCATGTTGTGAAAAAGGTTAATAACTTCTTTTGATACACCAAGGCTATTTTTCTTGACTCTTGTATGTGTTTAGCTTAAATTTGAACTCTTCTTGTTTTTTTAATTTAGAGCATGTATGGATATGTCTTGAGTTGAGCATGTGTCATGTATAGATCAGTTTAGAACTTGTCTGGTGTGTTTGAAAAGCAAAATGAAGAATGTTGAGTTTAGGAGATGATATAGTTGTTTGTTTGATTAATGTTGAGTTAAGGAGATGATATAGTTGTTTGTTTGATTAGCCTTATTTTTATCCTTTTCTTTACCTACCCATAATGGATTATCCTAGTTAGCTTTGTTGAGGTTGTAGACTATTTTGTTGGTAGCCATATTTGAAGCTTAATCCTTTTTTTCTAAGTAACCTTAAATTTTTTTTTTTGAAAATTCCTAAGTACTTTAATTGAAAAATAAGGAGTTGAAAGGAGTAAGAATGGAAAAAGTGAAATAATTATAGATGGAAGCTTGTAGAAAAGTCTAACAGTGCAAGCACTAAAAAATTCATATATTATTGGTAGGGAGTAGAAAAAGAAGAAAAAATGTGTATTTGATAATTCCTTACTAGTGGTGTATGAACTTTCTTACACAAATGGAAAAACAAAGAAATCTATGTGTGAGAAGGAAAAAAGAAGTGGTTGATTGAAGAATGAGCAAAAGAATGAAAGAATTGTGATGTATTATAGTTGTATGGGGTAAAATAGGGTTAGCAAATATGAGCCATCTCGGGTTGGGTAAAATTGGAAACTGCCAATGATCAGGTAACCCCAAGAATGATACCAAGATGAAAAACACCCTCCCAATTTAGGAAAACATAAAAAAAGGCCACCAGCAATAGCGACTCTGCACAAAAGAACATACAAGGTACCAAAGTATCAGAGCTCTCAAGTGCGCAGATGATCCTTGGCAGGTCTATGTCAGATGTAGGATATTTGGCTAGAATCACCCAATGGTTCTTCGGTAAAAGGTGTTTGATCATTGGACACAGTATAATAAGGTAAAAGTGGCACTATATTACTGGTCATAGACCAACCATGTACACTATAAATATATTCCTCCTCCCTATTGTAAATGATCCATCTATTTTTTTCCTCTCTTCCCCTAAGCAATAAAATTCTTTAGCATTGTCTCTAAGTTTACTCTGTTGTCTAAATTATAGTTTTCTCGTTTCTTAATCTAATCAGATATTCTAGTTGAAGTCGGCTTCTGTATCGTGCCTCATCTTTGTTCTCTAAATTTACCTCATTTGTTGCTTACATTATTTTTAGTATTTACTTATCATTTTACAATATTTTTCTACTAATGCAAAGTTAAGTTGTAACGCATATTCTTGAAGCCCCTACAAATTTAATTATCCCAAATCAACGGCACACAATTTGGTGCCTAGCATGGGACAAGAGAAAAAAGTGTGGGTTTAGCTTCTTCTTTCTAGTTTTCTTCTATATTTTTCTTTACAGAAAAGTAGGACATGGACAACGATGGTGATTGTGTGGAGGATCCCACTCTTCAAAAGATGTTAGGGACTTAGCCAACGAACCCCATAGGATAAGGAGGACAAGCATCCCTTGAAAATAGAGACTAACCCTTCTTCATGAACAAAATGAACGTGAACATGTAGAGAAGGCGGAAAAGTCCCACTAGTCTTGAGGACGATGAGGCGGAAGTGGAAGACATGGACTCCTGAAGGATCCCACATCCCTCAAGGAGTTGATGGCCCAGATAGAAGTATAGGATAATAGAACAGATAAACTGCAGAGGACATGGCTCAGGTTACTCCAGGCACTTTGAGGTAAACTAGAAGAGATGAACCAGATAAACAAGAGCATGAAGATGGGATGAAGAGAGTAATTATGGCATATGATGAAGCCAAACATAAATACGCAGCTATTGTGGAATTTCTATAGAAGGATATGAAAAGGCATTACTCTAAGTTTTAGTTTTGGATGAACCCTATAGTGGGAGCACCGCTAGTGATAAAGGGGAATGATTCCAAGAGTTATGCCAAGGTGCCTTACACAGCCAGCATAATAATGAGGCCCACACCAAAGACGTTCATGATGCAAAAAATCCTAAAATATGATGGGAATTCAGTTCCTAGGAGCATTTGATTTTCTTCATCATGGCAATGAATGGAAATTATCTGGCTAAGGAAGAGTCTTAATCAGTCATGGTGAAAAAGTTTGGTGAGATGCTCTCAATAGAGGCTCTAGTGTGGTACTTATTTCTGCCAGAGACCTCTATTAAATGATTCAATATAATGGTCGACAGTTTCATTAGGGCCCATGTTGGGACCAAGAAGGTATAGCCTCATCGAGGGGATATTTTCAAGATAGAAAAAAGAGACATGGAGATGTCGTGAGAGATTTTCACCATGTTCCAAAAAGAGAGAATGTAGCTACCAATGTTGTCAGATGACTAGGTGGCAAAGTCCTTCACCAAATAGCTAAACCCGATGAGCTCAATTGTATCATTCAAGCTCAAAGAGAGTTTGAATGAGTTCAATGTAATGACTTTGGATGATGTGCACAATCGGTACAAGTCAAAGATCTTGATTGAGTATGATTCAAACAAGTCATTAGGAGCACCCCGCGGATGTGTAACAAACAAAGGCCCAGTATATGAGATAGATCAGCTCAGAACACCCTATAATGGAATGATTTGAATAGCTCGATCTAAGGGCGATATGCCAACTATATGGTGGAAACAAAGGACAGCAGTAATGGGGGATTTCAAGTTCCAATCCAATCTCGACACGACAAAATGACAAAAAGAGAATATTGCAAAGAAAACTACAGACCTAGGAGATGGTATAACCCGTGGTGAATGCCATCATTAAAGAACCCATGCTCTCAAAATAATGCATCAATATCATCTCTAAGTAGCTAGCTTCAGCAATCTGAGATACCAAGGTAGAAAAATTATCGGAACCACTTTATTCTAACCAAAATGCAAGGGACAAAAAATATTTGTGCGAATTCCATGGGACGTATGGACATGAAATTGAGGAATTTCACCATCTATGGAGATGGTCACTAAACTGCTAAAGGGCGGGCACCTTAATGAGGTTTAGAGAAAGTGGGCCAAGGGAAACTATGGAAAGGCCCTGACGGTAATAGGGCACCCACAGAACATGAGGCTCCTTGAAAGATGATAAACTAAGCAGCAGCCCCTGGAATGGTACATTACTTTTGCTTGTATTTTCCTTACCTAACTATTTTGTTATTTTCCATTGGGTTCTTTATACGGCATATGCATGACAGATGAAGCTCTGATGCTGCTATCAAAGGATCGAAAGGACTGGGTGCACTATTTTTTCCTTCATTTAGTTTTATCCCAAAAAGGGTTTTTCTAGCAAGGTTTTTAACAAGGTAGCAGTAGGGACATTCAGTTATAAGTTAGGAAAGAAAATCTTTATTGTAAAAGTAAGTGCCCTATGAACTATTGAAAGAATAAAAGTGATTTTATATATTGTTAGTATATATGTGTACTATCTAGAATTGAGTTATGTTTTGATCACCAGAGTGGATCTTCTGGTCCGATTGAGACTTACTATAGATAAGCATTGTCCCTTAGGCTGGGGATCCCCAGTGCTCCAAAAACCTAAAGGGAAATACAATCAAACAATAATTTCCCCAACCCAAATAGCCAGGAATGAGACAACGAATTTGAGGTTTATACTAAGGGATCGATGAAGAGGTCTAAGGCAACTTAATTAATTAATGGACTCAAGACTCTCTTTTGCAGATGTAAACGCTTAATTTACAACCTCCCAGGGAAGCATAATAGCATAAACTGCACTGACTGATCATCTAATTTTGAAGAATCTAAGACTGCATCACAACATACTCGGACCAAGATGCCTGAACGAGAGGCACAATTGAGAACTTATCTGAAATTATTTTTAACTGTCCCTGAGAATGATCCATTGAGTAGATACCGACTATAGCTAGGAGATGTTTAGGTTTAGCCACTCAGCAAAATAAAAAACTACAAGGATCCCTCCTTAAGGTCAAGAGGTATGAAAATGGTCTGAGAATCTTAGGGTTATGTTTGAACCAACAAATTTAGATGACTCAAAAGGTATACCAAAATGAATAAAAACCTATTAGCAAATGTATTCAATAATCAACTACATAATGACCCAACACGTCGTTATAGTGAGTTGGTGGATAAAAATTTCAACTTAGCCTCCCCCTAGGCTAAATTTGTGAAATTTAGGGCTAGCCTAGTTTTGGACAAATTTTGGGTGTTGTGTTATCTAAAGAAATATAGTAGTTATTGGTGGGTTAATTGTGGCAATTGATTTGATTTTATGTTAGATGACGAGTTTAGGAAGTTATAAAAACTTATGGTGCGTGAAACAGGTTAGTAGAACTCTGGTTATAGCAATTTACGTGAAAAGGTTTGTACGTAATGTCAAAATCTGAGATGTGTGTTGTGAAATAAGAATAGCTAAAAACCAAACCCAAGTTTCTATCTAAGCACCACTGCAGGGGGTAGAATTACCAATGCAGCAACGTCGTTGTAGCGAGGGAAGAGCCATCACGACAGAGGGAAAGTTTAGCCGAAGTTCCACTATAGTGGAAGGATTTCCGCTGCAATGACAAATCGATTGTTGCAGCAATGATTAGGCAGTTTTAATACCTAGAATTTAAGACTTAGCATTTTTCATCCTAAAACATTCAGTTTTTGACCTAAGGCTAAGGAAGGGTAATTTTGTTCATTCCTAGGGGTTTTCCATCATTGAGGTAAGGTTTTTCATTCATTCTAACTTGTGAATACTCTATTAAATACTAAGAATTGTAAGGATCATAATAATGGTAGAAAGTATGGGTTTAGCCCTAGGTCGATGAACAGGTGGGAATTGGTTGTCAAAGACTTTAATTCACTTGTTATTAACTCTAGGTTGTTAGAATTCACATCCTAGCATAGAATTCTTCCTTGTAATCATGAAATATGGAGAATTTGAAGAGATTAAATGGTAGAAAGTTCTAGAATGATGAACTAGGTTAAGTTCATGAGTTAAAATTAATGGGTTTGGGGCTATAATGCCTAAAAGTGGGGAATGATGTATTGAATCATTCTCATTTGTTATGTATAGACCAAGAAAGAGTAGAACTTGTAAGAAAAGGAAAAGGTTTTGGCTAGTTAATGCATTTGGATTGGATACTAGGTAGGTTATGGTTTAAAAGTAGTTGTAGACTTGATTTGACTCTACATTTATATTTGAAGTTAGATGATTATGATTATCCTTCAGGTATGCTTGTAATTGTTGGTTGAGAGGATGTTAAGTTAAGCAAAATGATTAATTTGACAATTGAAGTATTGATGAATGAAATATAAATTTGCTTACTGATATTCTTGTGTTTAAGCATTGGGTGAGGCTCTAACTTATTTGATGATATTGGGGTCGGGTGTCATACCGACATAGATTGATAGTGGGATTCGGTACCACACTAGTACGGTACATGGAGTGAGCTCGACCCCTGCAATCATGACTAAGGGTCCCTATTGACCCTAGTATGTATGTACACTATTCTAGGATGTATTTATTGATTGCACTGCACATATTGTTGGTTACTTAATTATTTTTAATTTGATTACGTAAGTGTAAATGATTAACATGAATAACTTGAAAGGGATTTCTATGAAGAGGATAGTCAATGGTTAGTAAGTTGCTGAGATTTATGATTATGTGTTGATATGTTAGTTGATTTTAAGTTGTTTCTTGGTCGCTTCTTGATTTTGTTTAACTTATTTATCAGTATAGTGTTAAGTTAAGTCGGCCGATGATGCCTACCAGTACATAGTTTTTGTACTGATACTACCTGTGCTCTTCTTTTTGTTGAGTGCAGAGTGTGTTCCAATGTTTGAAACTAGATCTCGGCTTTAGCCTATGATCATCAGCTTTGATTTAAGGCTGAGCCATATTCGGGCAACCATTGGATTTTTCTCTTGTTCATGTCCTTTATTTCATATTATGACTACTCTATCTTTGATATTAGTATTTGGATCATGGTTTTCATACTTTGTTTTGATTAGCAGTTCCTGTACTGTGACTTTTGGGTCCCAGGAAAATGTAATAGTTTAGAGATACTTCCGTACTTTTATTATTTAATTAGGTTTTGGAGATATAGACTGATATTATGCTTTTATATGCTTTAAGATAATAAAAGGTTGTTTTGGAAAAGGGCTTAGTAAATATTAATTTTTAGTGTTTAATTGTTCGGCTAAGGGTTGGGTTGATTAGTTCTCCTATTGCAAAGTTAGTGTGGGTGCCACTCACGACCATTTGGGTCCTGACAAATTATAACAACTCAATAATTACTAACTCGATGATGTTCGAATAGGCTCATGAAGGACCACATTCAGGGTGTGGCCTTTTCTTGACTCATGAAAAAGGTGATCATCACCACCTCAAAAAGCCTCTTGGGAGAAATATACTAAAACATGCCTCGGAGTTAACAAGTTTGAGTTTATTATATGAAATGAAGTACAATGATTTCATACAAATGAATTATGGATTAATTGTCTAAATCAGAAGAAATACTTAAAAGGCACCAAGATCGTCAACAACACCATTGCACGAAATCCTTCTAAACAAAAAAGGGTTTTGGGATTACCTACTATAGCACCCAAAATGGGATGAACATAAGGGTAGTTCAGCAATCCACTGCGAAGCAAGCAAACTTGAATTCAATTTTATGCTCTCTCGATTGCAACTTAGCAACCCTAGATTTGAATAGTCATCATCCATAATTAGGACCAAGGGCGGAGTTCCCCAGGCTCAAGGCGGTTAGATTAAGGTAGGTCTGATAACCTTAGGCTAATAAGCTCCCTCAAAAGTGGTCATATGGATATGGAGGCAGATCTTTACTCGCTAAGAGTCTTTCACAAGTTTATTCTGCACATCTTTGAAACTTGCTACTTCTATAACCATCAAGCCAGGAAAAGGAGCACAAAATCTCAAAGAGCCAGGGCGCCATCTCAAGGGAGTTAGAGAGGAGAGGAGCGGGGAGATTAACTTCAGACCTCTTTTACCCTTGACCTCACCCATAGTTTTTTTCTTACCCTTGTTGACGGCCTTAATGGGATAGCTTGAGGTCAAACTCCAGGATCAAAAATGATGATAAGGCAAAAATTGTAGTAGAAACCCAGATCAAAGTCTAAACACAAAGGAAAATAAAACAGGAATGCCATGACAAAAATATGTATTTCTATATTCTTACTTTTCTTCTTCCCTTAGTAGCAAAGAGGAAAGACAATGAAGGGGATGTGATATTGGGTCTAGAAAGCTGCTACTTATCACAGAGACCCTAATACTGCACAAAAAGTAAAAGGTCTTGAATGGATGGAATGTGGCTAGCTCAATGAATTGAAACATATTTCAAAGAAAAGATACTTAGAATTTGAGGCATCAAACCTAAATCGTCTCCTAAAAACTCAAACATTTCAGATATCAAAAAGAGAATTCCTTTTGGGCCTCTTCCTTTATCTAAAAGGAGGAGGAGATGGAGACACAAATAGCTAAGTAACTTTATAAATAAATATAATGTTAAGTATAGGAGGTCGCCTATAAAATCTTGATCGTGAGGCCCGGGGAGGGAATACAAGTCTTTCAAGATATGCTCAGAAAAACTAACCCTCTATCATGTTTGGCCCTAATCTCCAAGGCCTTAAAATAAACCATCCACGAATGATCTACCTTCAAAAGAAGGATAAAACAAACCCATATTATTTGAGGATAGTTGGTTCGTAAGAAGGGCCCTAGCCTGGGTCTCATAGGGCTCATTAATACAAGTAGAAATCACCGACAAAACCCCTCTTTAGGATGCTGAGGTAAACAAGATAAACATCTTAAGCTCAGGGGCTCGTTAGGCAGAGACCTGCTCGAAGATCAAATGGTCTCTTATAGCAACCAGAGTTTTCTCAATATGGGAGCATTTCAATAAGAGGCTCTCTCTCTTTTATAATGCATATTATATATTTTGCAACACAAACAATGGCTTAAAGGAGATAATACATGTCAAAAAGGAAAAGAGTTACTGCAAAAACACTATGGGATATTTGAGTTACTCGTTCTGGGTGACAGCTTGAACATGATCATCCCGCCAGAGCAACACTACTGTGGCTAGCACAGAAGATAATTTTTCTAGTAGTAGTGGTAATGAAAAGTCTAAAAGCTCTCGAGACACATAAAATATTGAATAATCAAAGTTTCATTTTTAATTAAAACATAGCCTATAAATGGAGAAGAAGATTACACAGTACAAAATTGAGGGGTTTTGTTAGACAGCACAATATACAAGGCTAAGACTAGAGTAACGACCAAAAGAGTGTGTTGTTATCACACGTCCGATACAAGCCAAGGTTGAGAATTTGTGGCCTATAGAGATCTTGAAAGGAAAGTCATGCAGCTTAGGAAAAGAAATAAGTCTACAAGTAGGCCAGAGTTCACCTCATCTCAGGTTCTATCATCAAAGTCAATAGGAGTGCCTCAATATCGCAGCCTTTACACAACTATTGGGCACCTTAAACGCTTCTTACATTTTAATCAAGGTATCTTTGGGACAAGATTCGGCCATGCTTGATGATGGTAATGACCTAAATCTTGGCACCTTTGGTAGAAATCAGGACTGTTGAAGAGGAGAATGGTTGATTGGGGAGAGCCTCACTACCTTAACCCTTGAACTTTCCTATAGTTCTCATTCTCATTAGGTACCCGAGCATATGAACTGCAGATATCTCATGAGGATCTAAGACAAAAATGAGGCAAGGACTATCGGGAAAACAAAGGGCAGTTATGGTAGCCCAATAAAGGCATTCAATTGAACTGATCCTCCTCTCTTTTCCTTTCCCTCTTTATTTTCTCTTCTTTATGATAGGTGACAACAGAGAAAGGAATGGATGAGAAAAATGTTGGTGAGTGTGGCTTGTTTTAATCTGAGATCCATTTAACAAGGAGAAAGCAAGAGGCCTTAGATCCTCGTTGTATGGATAGCTGGCAGCGCAATATTCAAAAATTTGTGATAGACAGAATGATAGGAATAACACATCACTTCCTAAAGTTAATGGTCAATTAATCAAGGTAAACTATTCAAATTAAGCACCTGGTCAATGAGTAGACAAGGAAAAGAGTAGAACTGTGTGAAGAGGTAAAGATTTTATGGGGCTGCTATATCAAAAGGGAAGGATAGACAAAATAAGGACACCACACCAAGGACATGATCTCGGGATCACCCCATAAATTTTGTAATAAGTCATACCATTCGACTGTTAAAGTTGAAGCTATAGGTCGGGAATCAACTAGAGTTGACATTTTGGTTGGGGAGTTTTTCACCATCAGTCAGTCGGGATTAATGAAGTCGGGATGATTCAAGCAAGAGAATCCTTGGTTTGATGAACAGAAAGGTTCCTCATGTTTATTTCTATCTTTTGATCACAACAAAATATTGCATCTAAAAGATAGAGGGACTATATGTATGGGGTAAAATAGGGTTAGCAAATGTGAGTCATCTCAGGTCAGTAAAATTAGAAACCGCCCATGATTAATTCACCATGAAAATGATACCGAGCTAACAAAACACCCTCATAGTCTAGGCAAAGCTAAAAAATTCCACCAAAAATAGTGACTGTGCATGAAAGGATATACAGGGGACCAAAGTGTCAGAGCTCTTTGATGCATGGACGATCCTCAGTAGTTCTGTGCCAGATGCAGAATATTTAGCTAGCATCTTCCAATGGTTCGTTAGCAAGTGGAATTTTTTCATTGGCCACGATATTATAGGGTATAAGTGGCACTCTTTTATTCATCATAGGCCAACCCTATACACTATAAATTAATGCCCCCTCTCTATTGTAATGGATCCATCTATTTTTCTCCTCTTTTCCCCTAAGCAATAAAATTCTTTAACCTTTTCACTATGCTTTTTCTGTTATCTCTATTTTGGTTTTCTCTTTACTGAGTCTAGTCTGATATTTTATCAAAGTCGGCTCATGTCTATTGAACCTCGATTATACGGTATATGTCGTGCCTCAGATTTATTCTGTAACTTTACCTCATTTGTTCTTTACATTATTTTCAGTATTTACTAGTAATTTTGCAAAAAAATTCTACTAACTTGAATCTAAGACGTAACGTGTGCTCTTGACCACCTACAAATTCAACTATCCCAAATCAACGGCAAATAAAAGTACTTAGGAAAGATAGTCACTATTTTAGCAAAAATAATTCCTACAGGTACCTTAGCTTATATTCCAATTTTGAAAGCCCTACTTGATCTTGATTTGAATTTTCTTATATTAGTGGAGTAGTACACTAAGGGAAAGCTTGTGGTTCATCATATGTTGCATGTGAATTTTGTAGTGAGAGTGAGCATAATTCTATTCTTATACCCATGTATGAGATATTGCATATATTTGTGAGTGAATATGAATAACTCTCTTATTATGAAGTCATATAGTTGATGAAATATAGGTGAAGTATTTTATTTCTTGGTTGGGTGGCTTATGAATGTTTGTTAATATCGTATAGTCAGTTTTTGAGGCTATATGAGGTCTTGGACTAGTGGTTTCTGATCTTTGAATGAATGAAGCATGTTTTATTATGAGTTTTTCATCATTAGTCATTGTAGTATTATCTTGATTCAACTCATTCAATTGGTGTAGTTTGTAGTATAGTCCAAATCATGAGTGAAAAGCTTATGCGAGGATGAGCAAAGGTTTAAGATGGGGTATTGATGTGAGACTAAAAGTCAAGCATTTATGCTATCATTTACCTCACATTTTTTTCTCTTAATATAGTTTTGATCTTATTTGATATAAATTACACTTATGCTAGCTAATTTGTTATGTAAGATAGATATTAATGGAGTTCGAGCATAATTAAGCTTTGAAGTCTGGGTAAGAGCAAAATATGTTGATTTGGAACAAGTTCAAAAGTGTGAGCCCAAGACGGGAGCTTAACGAGATCAAAACGAGAAGAAAATGTCAAAATTTCACTAATGAGATGCCTGGAGCATCGCCCTAGTACAAGAGAAAGCCAAACAAGCCACTGCCAAAATGGCTTGGGGTGCCTCCCAAAGTCAAAAATGGACCAATTTTCGCCTGGTGTCAAAATAAATGGGTAGAACAGTCTGGGTCCTTTTGGAACTCTGTATATACCTCATTTAGGTTGTATTTATTTATTCTCCAACCTTAGAAACCCAAAACGAGGTGAAAGAATGTAACTTGGTAGGTTTTTCATTAAATTCTCTTTTCGTTAATCATTCTTTTTCTTAAATTAAAAGCAGGCTTATAGCCTTTTTATAAATCAAAATTTAGGTCAAATATATAAAAAAAAAAAAATGGGCCAGGTCCAAAAGTGATCGGCCCAAAAGAAATTAACAAAAATAGTCCAAAAAAGAAATGAACTATCATCTCATTTTAGGAAATATCTGAAAGTAGCCTTTAGAAGCTTCCTGGTTGCTTCATCGTTCTCGACTCTTGCTCTTCCGATCTGTGAATTTCATTGATTCCACTCCTTTCTCTCTTAAAATCGCTTATTTTCTTAATTATGTGCTTCTGTTGAGCTACTTTGTAAGCTTCAACAAGCTTCTGACGGAAAAACTCGAAGCCTCCATGATTTTTGTTTTTGAGTAGCTGTTGTTCAGTTCTTAAATCCAAGCTAGGATCTACTTATGCCACCCTATCATCTTTCTATCGTAGATAAGTAGCACCTTCTTAATTTTGTTAAAGCTTTATTACTTCCCCCTTTTCTCCAAATCGGTGGATTGAATCTCAACTGAGATTAATACCACCACTAAATCTAAAGCTAAAATGGAAACAATAAATGAAAAAATGAAATATTTATGATGCATCATCTTTTTTGCAGGTGAAATCAAGCTTTCAGATTTGATTAAAAAAGTAAATAGCCCCGATGCATACTTGTCTTGATTTGGTATCTAAGGATCACCCAAAATTCTCATAGGTGAAATACTCAAATCACTTGAAATCACTTCATACAAAGTACCAATATAGGTGCTTAATCTTTTAAAATCTGAAATTTGAAAAAAGAAACTTAACAAAACCTGCTTAAAAATGATTTTCACTTATATGTCCACTTTGTTTCTCATGATGTACGTGTTGAGAACCTCTCTATGTTTGGTGTTCCTACTTTGTATAAGTTAAGTAGTCTTTTACTTGTATTTGGAATCTCTTGGAACTGATTTATCTGATAATCTCCTACAAAAAAAAAACAAGGTTAGCAAAAAAATCAGCAAGAGTATTTCCCTCCCGAAGGGAGTGTTGTACTCTCACAGATAGTGAATTCCTTATATCATTAACGCACTACACTTCCACTGATATTATCCATGGAACCTCCCATTACCCTTACAAAATATAAACTAGCGCCATAGAGTCAGACTCTAGAATTATATTATAAATACTGTTATCCCTGCAGAACACCAAACCCTCTCTTATGGCGCTTGCTTCTACCACTAGATTAGTAGCGTCATAAATTTTGATGCCCTTAGCAACAACCAAATCACCCTCTGAATTCATAATACAGAAAGCAGCTAAACAAGGTCCAATATTTCCCCTGCAAGCTCCATCTGTATTGCATTTAAACCAATTAATAGGAGAAGGAATCCACCTAACAATTTTAAAATTTTAAATTGCACTGTATCCCTCCAAAACAACAATAATTGTATGCTGATTTTTATTCTCTAGACACACCTTGAATCTGCTGTAAATTAATTTCTTTATCATCTATGTTATCTCCCAAATGACTTTCTCAATAGAGAAGGTACCCTCATGCATTATTATGTTCCTCTTTTTCCATAAGTACCATAGAATAAAAATTGGAACCACCTAGAAATCCCCTCTAAGTCTATCATTTCCATCAAAGCTCCATCACTTTCTATTACTCTGTTTCAATTTAAAAAAAGGACAAATCCCTGCTACTTTTGTAAAATAATTCCAAATGAATTGTGCAGTTTCTCCCCTCAGAAATAGATAATTTATTAATTCCACTTCTTGATCAGTACAACACCTACAAAACTAGGAAACATTAGCATTTTAAGTATGTAATAACTAACAAACTGGTATGTCGCTTCCAAGCACACACGCAAGTGTACGTGGTAGTTTCAAGTAATAAAGTGGCTCTCCCTGAGCCGGATGTCGAACCCACAGGGACTTGTGTTTAACAAGAGATCTAATTTAAGTGTTACTATTTCAAGTTAAATAAGTGTGAGTTGTAACCAAAAAGAAGTTGAGATTTTTTTATAACTAAATACTAAAATTAACAATGATGAGGAATTCGGGTTGTGAACAATATATGGAGAGTTCCAGGGTTACAACATTCTATACAATCATGTATGGTAGTTATTTTATTCAAGGATCTTTATTTCTCGGATTATGGGTTTCGGGGTTAAGTGCTGATCCAAGAATTGCCATCCTCTAAATCTTCTACTTGAAATAGTCCTCACAACTCCATCGCTGAGTAGGGATGTGATTCCATAATTCAAGTGCATTCATTAATCATCCTATCATGACCAAACAAGGCTCCTAGGTATACGTATTTCTTAGTTGTGAATCAACCCTAACTTACTCTAGAGATGATCTTGTTCCTTAAGTTCTTTGTCCTATTCATACAATCCCATGATCAGTTTATGCATGAATTACTCATATATTCTAATGTTGATCAGACTTCAAAATAGTAGAATCAAGAACAAAAGCATAATTGAAAAGTAAAGAGCACAAAACCCTAGTGTAGAGCTCCTTGCCTTCTCCTTTGCTCTCCAATTCGTGTGTATGGTGTATCCCCCTTTTAATTGTGGTCAAGTACTCATTTTATAGGGATTTTATTCTTCCAAGAGGATCCCAAGTAGAATCTCAATCAATTAAAACTTTACCCAAACTTAAAACAACATTAGAAATCAATTTCGGTCGGTTTTGGGACTTGGTGCGTCGCTTCCTCCATCGCGTGGGAGTGGAGGCGCGACACGAGCTCAATACGGGATCAAACCAGTAGCTAATATCCCTACCATGTTTTATGCACCCCTTATTACATGTATTTTAGGGTGCGATGCACCTCCCAATATGGGTGGTGGAGGATGCGACGTGCTTCTTGTTCAAGGCTCTAGCAATTCGCGTCCAATCTTCTCGTGCTCTTGTCCCTTGATCCCAAATGTCTTGTGCTTTGATTGTAGGCTTGATTTAGCTTCCTTAGCTCCTCAAATATTCCCATAAAACATCTCAATACAACCATAAGTTCATACAACTTAATAGAACACATCAAAGGACACTAGAACAAGCATAGCTCGAGCTAGCGACACTAGTTTCCTCGTCTAAGTTCTAATTGATCATTTTTACTCTTGACTTCATTCAAATGTACCTTAAACACTATAAAAAAGTACCTTAACACAAAAAGACACATAAATACTCTTTATGGTTCACAATAATGTCGAATTGTCCTCAACACTAAGTTAAAAGCGCATAGATAATGACACTTAGGATTCCAAATACACCTAAGATGACCACCGCACACTTAAAGCCTTGTTCGTACTTGAAAAACTATTTACATTTATCACCATCAAGGAATAATCTAACAACAATACTAAAACTAACACGCTCAAGTTAGAACCACACATACCATATGAATAGCAAGTTCTACATTCAGCATGTCATATTACAACTTTGAAACACATGAATACTACTTCAAAACCTCTTAACCTTAAGAATTGACTCTATCAAACTGGAAAACTCATGCATACTACTCATCAAAGAGATCATATATGTCACTTATCTATCATCATACATGCGCCCTCACCACAAGAGAGAGTCACCCATATTCACTCACAAGTATGCTATTCATCACAAGAATGGGTGTAAGAATCAAATTTCGCTCACTCTCACAAAGAATTCAGATGACACCCTTAGTGTAGTACTTCACTAATATCAGAATTTCAAAGTTCAAGATCAAGTAGGACTTTAAGGGTTGGAATGTAGGCTAAGGGACGGGTAGGAAGTATTTAGTTAAGAATTGTGACTATCTTCCCTAAGCTCTTTAATACACTACAATTTTCATTAAGATCACCTCCAACCAATCTATTTTACACCACTATCATCTTCCTAAATTTCTTTTGTTTTGCCCCAACTCACACATATTAAGTAAGGAGTATTTGCTATCAACACAAGATTCACTTCTTTGGATCCATTTCTCTTTTCATTACATTACTCCCTACCCACTATACATAAACCTTTTTATACACCAAAAGCTATTAACTCAAGGCTTTAGTTTCACTTTCTCCTTCTTCCATTTTTACACTGCTTAACATCTTAATTTCTCAACTAAAGAGCTTAGGAGTTTTGGATCAAATTACGTTTAATTGAAAGAAAAGGATTAAACTACATGCAAGGCTACCAAAGAATAGGCTAAAGGCTCAACAGGGCTAACTAAGATAATACAAAAAGGATAGATAAAGTGAGGTATAACACATGGCTATCAAATAAATGCCAATATCATCTCCTAAACTCAACACTCTTTATTTCGCTTTGGAAACACATCGGGCAAGTTCTAGACATCAATATACAAACCTGGAATATCACTAAATCTCACTCACTCCTAGCACATGTTCAAATCAAAAATGATTCCTATAGACTCTCATATTCAATATTAAGCCAACATCACACAAGAGTAATATAAAAGAGCCTAGTTGTCTCAAAGTTGTCCTTCAATTCACTACACATGCTTCAAAATTAAACACCAACTTGCAATTCAGTAATCATGCATAGCATTTAACAAAAGCATCTCTAAAATTTAAAAATTACTCCTAAAAAATAAAAAGAATACTAGGTTCAAAGGGTGTCCCCTTGGAAAAGAGCCGAAAAGAAAAATCGAGGGGTGGATGAAGTGAGCTCCAAAAACAAACCAAAAACAAATTACTAAAAGAAAATCTTTTTGCATTTTTCAAATTTTTGCGTAACATGAGAAAAAACAAATATCCAAAAGACATAACCAAAAGACTCCTATAACACACTCCACCCTAACCAAATCAAAGATTTCCCACCCCACACTTAAAATCACACTTTGTCCCCAAAGTATAAATTAAAGGTAAGGATAGAAATAATCTCTGAGGCCTCTAGGCCTAGCTAGTAGCATCAAGGAGGTTTGGGGGACCCCACACTCAGTTTTTGCCATGCTCTTTAGCTAAGATTTTAGGTACTCAGACTTCCCCTCAACCTGCAAAACAAAACAAAGGTGATACTAAATAAAAACTAAAAAGTAAAATACTACCTTAAATTGGGTTTCCTCCCAAGCAGCTCCTAATTTAATGTCGCGGCACGACTCAAATCACAACTTCATCATCTACATTCTCTCATCCTCTACCTCCTGCTTGGGGCGCATCTCCTCCTTCTTTTTTGACCTCTCAAGTGCTCATGATTGAGTTCTGTAACTTTTCTTGCACCTACCTTTTCAGAATACCACTCAAGTTTTTCGGGTTCAGGCTTATTTATCAATATTGGGCAACTCCCTGAGAAAGTCTAAAGAAGTAATTGGTGGTTTGCACTCTTTCACCCCACACTCATCCACTTCCATAGTTGTGATCATGCATAGATCTCTATAGTGTGAGGGTGTGTTGAGTGCTTTGTAAACTCTGAAGACCACCTCTTCATGATTCAATCTCATCTTGAGTGTGCCTTCTCTCATATCTATCAATGCTCCCCCAGTGGCCAAGAATGGTTCCCTAATATGATTGATACCCTGTCATCTACATCATAATCAAGAACAATAAAGTCGGCAGGAATAATTAACTTACCAACCTTAATGAGAACATTTTTTATGATTCCTTTGGCCACCACTCATGTTCTGTCTGCCATTTGTAACACCACTGAGGAGGGCCTTGACTTTCCCAAACCAAGAGTATTAAAAATTGAAAGGGGCATCAAGTTGATGCTTACCCCCAAATTACTCAAGGCGTGGACCATATCACTTTCACTAATTTGTATGGGGAGGGTGAAACTCCCAGGGTCCTTGAGCTTTTTGGGCATCTTGCTCATGACCACAGAACTGCACTCTTCAATAAGTGCCACCGTCCCAATATCACCCAGCCTTCTTTTATTCATGACCACTTCTTTCAAGTACTTAGCATACTTTGGCATTCCCTGCAACACATCTACAAGAGGATGGTTAATATAAAGCTCTCTGAACGTGTCAAAGAACTTCTTGAAATAACCCTTTTCTTTTTCTTATTGAACTTTTGAGGGAAAGTTGATGGTGATCTACTTCGAGGTTGCTCAATCGGCTTCTCCATTGGGTACTCAAACTTCCCATTTTCATTGGCAATTTTAGACTCAACTTGCTTGTCTCTCTACTTGGCGTGAACAATTCAACTTGCACCTCGTGATTTTTCTTTGGATGTGCATCACCCAAATCTCTACCACTCTTTAATATAATAGCCATAACTTGTTTTGGATCTTGATCTGTATCACTAGAAAAATCCTCTTGAGGTCTGACATTCTGAGCCTGAGCTAACTGACCCATTTGTATCTCCAAATTCTTTTGGACAAGTTGCCAATTTTTGAGATCTGCAGCCATTTTCTCTTGGGTGGCCGTGATTTTATTCAATGACTCTTCAATATTATTGGCCTGAGTATTAGTCTGCGTACCTTGCTACTACTTATACTACTGAGATTGGGTTTGATTATTGGCCCAAGAGTAGTTAGGTTGAGCCATGCAATTGCGGTTGTAGGTATTACCATAATTATGATTTCTTCTCTATGCATTACCCACACAATTTACTGATTCTGGATTTACTGCATAATAATCTGAAGAGTGACCACCATTACCACACGTTTTGAACCAAGTTTGAACATGTTGCATTGCATTAACCTGTGCTTGAGGTTGAGCCATGCTCAATTTTCTAAATTGGGCCATTATTTGATTCTGAAAGCTGGCCAATTATGCAGACAATACTGTGACACCATCTACCTCTATCATACCTGCAGGCTTTTTCACCATGTTTCTTAACATATCACAATTCAAGTCTGGATTACCTTGTGCAATTCTATTCAGTAGAGTGTAGAGCTCATCATAAGTTTTCTCCAATGCTTGACCACCTGTAGCTAAATCTAGCAAAAATTTTATGTTGTGGTCAAGTCCTTCAACAAAAGTGTGAGCCAGTACCTCATCGGTTTGTTGGTGATGTGGGCAATCTCTGAGGAGAGACTTGAATCTTTTCTATGCATGATAGAGATTCTCGTCTGGCTTTTGCTTGAAACTCAGAATATCACTTCTTAACCTTGCATTTTTGCCTAATGGGAATAATTGAATGAGGAACTTCTTAGCTAAATTGTCCCAAGTGGTGATTGAGTTTGAAGGTTTTGCCTTCAACCATTTCTTTGTTTCTCCCAAAAGTGAGAATGGGAAAAGTGTGAACCTTACATAGTCTGTGGAGACTCCGGCGGGAATGAAAGTGTCACTTATCTCAAAAAAATTCTGAAGGTGGACCTGTCGATCCTCATGTGACAAGCCTGTGAACTTCCTGCTTGTGTGCAACAATTGCATCATGTTCTGCTTCAGCTCAAATCTGCCTCTTGCGGCTGGCTTTTGAATACAGAAGGTCACATTACTTGCAAGTGGGATTGCCACATCACGCACTGTACTGTGGGAGGGTTGTTGTTCATCACCCATTGTTGCAGGAATGGTCTCGTGAATTTGCGCCAAAAACTTGTTCCTGCAAATTTAGTAGCTAAGGCCAAGTTGTTAGCACTTTATCAAACAAAATAGTAAAACTAAAAATTAGAAGGTTGCTAATTTTCAAGTCGCCGGCAACGGAGCCAAAAACATGTCGCTCCCAAGTGCACATGCAAGTGTACGTGGACATTTCAAGTAATAAAAAGTCTCTTCATGAGCCGGATATCGAACCCACAGGGACTTTTGTTTAACAAGTGATCTAATTTAAGCGTTACTATTTCAAGTTAAACAAGTGCGAGTTGTAACCAAAAAGAAGTTGAGTTTTGTTTTTATAACTAAATATTAAAATTAACAATGATGAGGAATTCAGGTTGTGAACAATAAATGGAGAGTTCCACGGTTACGACATTCGATACAATCATGCATGGTAGTTCTTCTATTTAAGGATTTTTATTTCTCGAATTATGGTTTTCAGGGTTAGGTGTTGATCTGAGAATTGTCATCCTCTAAATTGTCTACTTGAACTAGTCCTCACAACTCCATCGTTGAATAGAGATGTGATTTCATAATTTAAGTGTGTTCATTAATCATCCCGTCATGACCAAACAAGGCTCCTAGGTATACGTCTATCCTAGTTGCAAATCAACCCTAACTTACAATAGAGATCATCATGTTCCTTAAGTTCTTCATACTATTCATACAATCCCAAGATCAGTTCATGCATGAATTACTCATATATTCTAATGTTGATCAGACATCGAAATAGTAGAATCAAGAACAAAGCATAATCGGATGAGAAACGATGTCACTGAATAAAACAAACAACTAAACAATCAAGTTCTAGACATAACCCCAGGATGATGGTGTTTAGCCACTCATATTCATACAAAAAATCTCCAAAATATAATTCATAACTTTAAATAACAAGAATGAAAAGTAAAGAGGACAAAACCCTAGTGTAGAGCTCCTTGCCTTCTCCTTTGCTCTCCAATTCATGTGTAAGGTGTATCCCCATTTTAATTGTGACCAAGTACTCCTTTTATAGGTCTTTTAGTCGTCCAAGAGGTTCCCAAGTCGAATACCAATCAATTACAACTTTACCCCAACTTAAAACAACATTAGAAACTAATTTTGGACAGGTTTGGGACTTGGTGCGTCGCCTCCTCCATCGCGTGGGAATGGAGGCGCGACGCTAGCTCAATACGAAATAAAACCAGTAGATAATCGCCATACCATGTGTGATTCTCCCCTCATTACATGTATTGGAGGGTGCGATGCACCTCCCAATACGGGTGGTGGAGGGTACGACGCGCCTTTTGTTCAAGGCTCTAGCATTTCGCATCCAATCTTCTCGTGCTCCTATCCTTGATCCCGAACGTCTTGTTATTTGATTGTAGGATTTATTTATCTTTCTTATCTCCTCCAATTTTCCCCTACAACATCTCAACACAACCATAAGTCCATACAACATAATAGAACACATCAAAGGACACTAGAACAAGCATAGCTGAAGCTAGCGATAATAGTTTCCTTGTCTAAGTTCTAAATGATCATTTTGACTCTTTACTTTATTCAAATGTACTTAAACACTATATACAAGTACCTTAACATATAAATACACATGTATACTCTTTATGGTTCACAAAAATGCCGAATTATCCTCAAAACTAAGCTAAATGCGCATACATAATAACACTTAAGAATCCAAATACGCCTAAGATCATGGTACTTGCCCTATCCAAATTCTCCACGAAAAGAATGAGAATTTTAAAGGTATATATTTACACCACAACTGCTTTAAATCATCACATATTTCTTCTTTATTTCTTAGCATCTCCCAAGCACTTTTAACACTGAAGTTACTTGTGCTTGTAACAGTCCACCAAGGTTTATCCCCTTGGTTAACTAGATTTGACAGATTCATGGTGTTTCTAATATATGCCACTACATAATCTGGAACAAAATTCACCATGTTTTCAAAGTCCTATCCTTGCACTGTAAGAAATTCATCAACATCTTTCATTACATGACATGATTTTAACTCAGTTTGGTTTTTGAAAAGATGACCTAAATTGGTCCAATCCTTCTACCAAATACTAAAATTACCTCCCTTATTCTCCCACCACAAGACTGGCTCAATCTTATCTCTATTCTCCAACATACGTTTCCACACCTGAGAGCCTCCTTTCCATTCTACAAGTGCAGGGTTTTGGTTTTTTTACAATATTTGTTCCAAAGAAAATTAGACCACATATTGTTTTGGGTTCTGAATCTCTACCAAATCTTAGCATATAAATCTTGAGAAACATCAAACATGGACTAAAACCAAGATCCCCTTCCTATTTTGGTAGACAAACTTTATTCTATGCAGCCCAATGTTTGTTTCTCCCTATTTCCTTGTTACTCCATAATTTAGAAAAGATTCTATGAATTTTTTTAATGACACAAACAAGGTTAACAATAGATAAAGGAACATAAATAGGAGTAATTTGTAAGACACTAGAAATAAGCACCTCTTTACCTCCATAAGACAGCATCTTACATTTTCAGGGCTGCAACTTTCCTTTAACTTTTACAATCAACTCTGCATAATGTTCCTTTCTCTTTTTTGTGTGTGTTATGGGACATCCTAGATATTTCATAGGAAAAGAACCCCTCTTCATCCCCAAACGCTGTTCAACCTTACCTGTTGTAGCCCTTGTTGTATTTTGGTGCATAAAATAAAAGTTTTTTTCAATATTCACCTTCTGACCAGACTGTCTCTCATAATTCTATAAAATCTCCATAATCTTCTTCAATGAAAATTCATTAGCTGATGAGAATATAATAGTATCATTTGCATTAGCTAGATGATTTAGATTAGAACTCTATTTAGGCATCTTATATCCTATAAGATGATCCTCAAGTACCAATGCATTAAGAGCCCTTATTAGTACTTCTAATGAAAGAATGAATAAAGAACGGGATAGGGGATTTCCTTGGTTCACTCTCCTAGTTGAATGAATGAAGTCATGAGACTGACTATTAATTAATACTAAGTAGTAATTATTGGAAATCAGCCTCCATATCATGTCCACCACCATAATAAAGTAACCCATCTTTTTTAACACCTTCATTAACAAATACCAGGAAACCCTATCATAAGCTTTGTCCATATCAAGTTTAATGACCACATTTGTTGGTTTTCTCCTCTTACCAATAGCAGTCACCAATTCTTGAGTAGGCAAAACATTTTTAACAATACTCCTCCCTTTGACAAATCCTGACTGATTAGTAGAAATAATATTTGGGAAAATCTTTTCCAATCTATAATGAATAATCCTAGAGAGGATTTTGTTTACAAAATTACTCAAACTAATTGATCTCTAATTCAAGAAAGTTTGAACCAGCTTTTTCTTAGGAATGAAAACCAAGTTAGTATAAGTAACAGATTTAGGAAGAGAGTTACTTGTAAAGAAACCATAACCATTCTCATAATATTTGACCCAAAATTCTTGATAGAATCTGTGTGATAGCCCATCAGGACCACAAGAACTATCCCCTTTTAGACTAAACACAACTTTCCTCACCTCTTCCATATTCGATATGATGCCCAACATATCATTGTATTCTACACTAACTATTTCTAAAATATGAGACAGAAGTGAGAAATTATTATAGTTTCTTTTTTACTGAAACTGATTCTTGTAGAAAGATATTGCAACTTCTGTTATTTCTCCTTCATCTTCCAACCAGCAGCCCTGAGAGTCTTGAATTCTCTTCACTTTCAACCTTTGCCTTCTACCTTTAACCACACTATGAAAAAATGTAAAATTCTTGTCTCCATTTTCAAACCATTCATATCCTTTCTTTTGTTTCCATTAAGACTCCTCAAAAGCTAAATATTTACTATACTCAAATTTAGCTTTTTGCATGATAATTCTATTTTCAACAGATTGGTCTTCTTCAAACAGCTTTTCTTTGATTCTTGCTATATCTTCTCTATTATCAATTGCTGGAATATGTCCTCATATGTCTCTTTACTCCATAAAGTTAGGGCCTTTTTGATCTTCTTTATTTTTTTCTTAAAATCCAAAATTGGATTAGAAGAAGATTTAGTATCTCATTCAGCCTTACCACTTCCTAAAAAGAGTAATGTGAAGTACAGAATTTAAGAAATTTAAAAGGTTTACTAAACTTGGGAGAATCAGTCTGACAAGACAAAAGTAATGGTGCATGATCTGAGCCATTTTTATGCAAGTGCTCCACTTTTGCATGAGCAAATTATTCTTGAAATTCAATATTAAAGAGAATTTTGTCAAGTCTTTCAAAGATATAGTCATTTCCAAATCTACCATTCCACCGTGTAAAAGGGCTACCCTTAAGAGGGACCTTACCAAGATCACAGGACTCTATAAATGTTCTAAAACCATCAGAGTCACCAACAATAACAAGGAGGCCACTTATTTTCTCTTCCTAATTCAGAACCACATTAAGGTCTCCCCCAACCAACCATGGGTGAGTCAATCCATGAGCTACATTAAAAATACTATCCCACAGCTATAGTCTGAGATTACCATCACACTTTGCATACACTAGAGTGATGCACAATAGGAACCCTGAATTTTAGTCCAGCACCTTTAGAGACAATTGTTGCTCAGAATCACTAATAATTGTAATATCATAACTATGGTTGATGAAGACCCAAATATTCCCATTAATGTTGTGATGACCTAACTTCATTTTTAATCTAGATTTATATATATTGATGTTTCTGGCATGTTGAAAAGGTTCTAGTAATGCCACAAAAGCAAACTTATGAAAATTGTGCAACATTTGCACTCTCTGAAATACTTTTGTGACTTTACTGACCTTATATTCCATAAAAAAAAAGCTTTCACCATTTACCACTTTGATGGGGTCCCATATTCTTTTTTGGTTACACTCTTATAGGGTGAGAAGCCTGGCCAATACCTTGCTTTTTTCCTTTTCTGGCTGATTTAATCATCTTGATTGCCCTTGGAGAAATATTTGCATCTCTGTCAATTTGATATTCACTTAAAACATATTTTTCACCATCACCTTCTCTACTTTCAAGAATTCCTGCACTGCTTTGGGTATTTCTACTACTGCAAGATGGTTCTGAACATTAATCTAACTGCTTGTGATTTCTCCTACTGACATTGTTGAAACCTGACCACTTGTGATTTCTCTTGTTAACATTGCTGAAAGCTCCCTATGGTCACTGATTTTATCAATACTCTAATATGGAATGCTATCTACTGACGTAAGATCTGCAGGTGTTGATGTACTCAACTTATCTATAACATCTTTAACCTTCTCTATTTCTTTTTCACTGTTGCTTTGCTCATTATTCTCTTTCTGGTCTACTGTAGGGGATTTTGAAGAAGATGGAGCACCTTTCACCAGATCTTTACGGAAGGATTTAGATATCCAATCCTTTGTTGACTCAGTAGTTAGTTTTGATCTTTTCTCCATATCTATTGTTGCATATGTTAATTGTATTAACTGAATCAATTCCCCATTGATGGTTTTTGTTGTTGTACCTAATGGTTTTGTTATTGTATTTTTTGCTGCTTTTACTGCATCTTTTTTGGTGTTATTTTTGACTTATGCCTTGAGGGTTATTGCTGTTGTAACCTTTGTGTTTTCATCCTCCTTGCTTGCATTGTCATTTTTCCCTTTAGTCTTATTTCTTTGAACATGCACCTCCTTGTTTCCATCCCCTTCTTCTTGTAAACCATCAAAAGGATTACAGAGTGTAACTTCTTTGCTAGAAGTGTCAGCTTCTAGTGTTGTAGCATTCATCAAGCTTGAATCTGCCCCTTTCTCAATCCTAAATCTCCTACATATAGGATTCCACTGTGCAGTAACCATTTTTCCATTCATATATCTTCTCTACTCAGGTGTTTTTTCTTGTTGATTCACATTTTCATCATACTCTTGTTGCTAGTTCCTTTTTAGATTTGGATGCAACTTCATGCACTCTGATTCTTCATGACCCAGCAACTTGAAAGTGTGACAATATTTGGCAAGCATATTATATTGAATCCTTATTGCTTGTAATCTAGTTGTTTTTGTCTTATTACTCACCACCTCTATCTCTACATAGTTAGGTACTTTATCAGCCAAGTCCACTTGAACCTTAACCCTCGTACAACTAGGTCGGGTTCTATTTATAGTAGCCATATCTAGATTAATAGGCTTTCCAACTGAAGCTTACGTAGACAAGAGTGATTACTTTACATAAAATATTGGTAGAAGGTCTAGGAAAGAAATCCACGCCATTGCTAGTGTTGTCTCCTCTTCTGGTTTAAATTTGGAATCATAAATGAGAGGTCTCATTTGTTATGCCACTCCATCCTTAGCAGTAATATAGTACAAATTATTTGACATGATGTTCACAAAGTCCTCCATCAGATTCAGCCTTATCAGTAGAGTGTCTGTTTCTTAGTAAACCAATCTTAAGTCTCTTTTAATGTTGCAGTGTTTAGGAATTTGGCTTCTCAATTCTTCAAGATCTGGCCATCCATAGGAAAATTTTCCTATTACTGTAAATCGTAACTCCTCAATTAAATTCATCTTATGAACTTCTTCCTCTCTAAGGAATATGAGGGACTCCATTAACATACTCCACTGCCTTTAAAGGAATCGCATATGTATCGCCTTTCTTGTTGATTAAATGATTGGTTATGGGCTTCATGAGATCCATATACTTTAACTTGTTAGGGTTATCATCACTAGTTTGTTCTTTTGATTTGTCATCAATGCTAGGCAACTCTATAGGCTCACTATGCAAATTAGATTTAGAAGGGGAATTGGGGTGATGGAGTTCTGGGAAAACATTAGGGGATGAAAGAGCAATGACCTGGTCAGTCTTATCAGGCTGGACAGTGGCCGGATAGGCCATGTCGGTGGTAGAGACTAGGGTTTTCAGGTGGAAGTAGGGTTATCAGTAGGAGAGAAAAAAATCGCCTCTTGACCATTCTAGTTAAGTAATCATTTTCGTTAATCATTCAAAACCTTGTATTCATGAAATTTTTTGCTTGTATCCAATTCATGAGTAGCTAAAATTCTAGTATCTAGGGTTGTGGTTGGACATGAAAATGTAGTTTTATAATCGTATTGTTTGATTTGGATTTCCATTATTGATTTATTCATCTTCTCTTGATCTTAATTATTTAATTATTTGGTCAATTATCAAGTCGTATATATGGTGCGTAGATCGGACTAGGAATAGGAAATTTATGTACTCAATAAGGGAAAGTAGTGCTTGGTTGTGAACTCTATAGAGAAGGGGGAACTATTTTCTAACGTGGAAAGGAATATACCCATTATCCTTTTCCATTTGATATGGAAGAGAAATCAGATGCACTTCACTATCGATTGACGACCATAGAAATATAGGCGTTAGGAATTATTGAGTAGACCTAGATTTGTTGACATAATGCACAATATGTTTAAAATTTACCCCTCAAATAGTAATTCAGGAAATCAATTAAATGTATGGTTTCACAACTCAACTGGATTATCATAATACCACAATCCTAAATCATCTCTCTCATTTAAATTTTGTTAAAATTATTATTAGCTTGTTTCATATTCATTAGATAGTTAATTTCAATTAAAAGTAGCATAGTGAATTTCAAAATATTCCCAATTATTTGTTACAAACTGAATAGTTTCAATAAGAATTCAATTTAGATAATCAATTCACCAAACCCATGTGGGATCGATAACTGTACTTAACCTCCTATGTTACTTGTACGGTTGCGTTTGCATTAGATGCAACAAACCATCCATCACTGTAAGTCATAAATGCCAGTCTAAAGCTAAAGTGAGGATCAAATGGTAAGAAACAACTGAAAATCACAAAATGACCTTGAGGGTCGTTACAACATCCACTACTAAAACACATGTCCATCCTTGAACATAAAAAATAAATCATACCAAAAACCTCAAAAAGTTGGGGATATCTACTCTGCATGTCTAACTAAGTATCTCAAGTGGCCTCCTCTATCAAATGATTCTTCCTTTTCACTTTCATTGAAACTATCTCCTTGGATCTCAACTTGTAAATTTTCTTAGAAAAAATATATCTAGGTTACTCATCAAATGCCAAATTCTGATGCAATAGTACTATGTCCCGTTTATTCACATGGTAACCATCTGAAAGATATTTCTTCAACATGGAACACTGTGTGAACACCCGAAAGATCTGGAGGTAAGGCTAACTAAGCCACCTCACAAATGTGCTGCAAGATCTCAAATGACCAATGAACCTATGCCTAAGCTTTACCTTCTTCCTTAATCTCATGACATCCTTTGAAGGTGATACCTTAAGTAAGACCTTCTCCCCAACCATTAGCTTTACCTCCAAAACATTTGGGTTTGCATTGCTTTTTTCCCACTTTAAGCTTTCAAAAGACACTTCTGGATCAACTTTACTTTCTTCATAGAGTTTCTCAACATACCTATGCCCCAAGGCCTAAACTCTAATGCACAAACCAACCCACTAGACATCTACTTCTTCTATCATACAAAGCCTCAAATGGTGCCATTTGACTGTTAGAATAGAATTTGTTATTATAAGAAACTTGGCTAAAGGCAAAAATTGGTTCCAATGACCTCAGAATTCAGTGTCACATACTCAACGCATATCCTCAAGGACCTGAATAGTCATATTTGACTCACCATCAATCTACGTGCGATATATTGTACAAGCTCAATTCGACTACCGAATAACTTCTGCATCAACCTTATATATTAGATATGAATTGAATACCTCTATCAAATATGATGAAAAAAGGCATTATATTCAAATGAACTATCTCTCGAATGTAAATTTAAGCCAACCTATACGAATTCTAGCTAGGTTGAACTACCATGAAATGAGCAATTTGGTCAGTCCATCCATAATGATCCAAAGAGCATCAAATTTCCTCAATATATATGTTAAGCCTACGACGGAGTCCATAGCTATTCATTCCGACTTCCTCTTGGGTATAGGCACCCTCTGAATCATTCCACCCGATCTATAGTGCTCGTACTTCAATTGCTAACAATTCAAACACATACTTCATGATATCCTTCTTCATCCTACACCACTAACAGTATTGCTTTATGTCATGATACATCTCTGCTGGCCCTGGATGAATAGGATACCTGGAACTATGAAACTCCTTCATGATTAATAAAGTCAAGTCACCCACTCTAGGAATACAAACACGACCCTTAATCCTCAAAATCCCTTTCAAATCTAATATTTTCTCTCTATCCTCAGCCCTCTACATTTTGTCTCAAGCCAACTTCAATTTTGCATACTTAAATTATTAAGCCTTAATATGCTCCAAAAGCATAGACCGAGCCTCTACACAGCTAAAAACTATCTTGGGTTCAAAAATATCAAGTCTCACCAACTGATTGGCCAAGGATTCAATTTCCAAACTAGAAGGATGTTCCTCAACAAATAACAATTCAGGGCTACCCATACTTACTACGTTCCAACTCAAGGCATCCACCACCATATTGACCTTGCTTGGATGATAAAAAATTGTCATGCCATAGTCCTTTAGAAACTCCAACCACCTACACTACCTCAAATTAAGATTCTTCTAGTCTAAGATGTATTGTAGGCAAAGATGATATGTGTAGATCTCACTATGAATGCCATAAAGATAATACCTCTAAATCTTTAAAGCATGAACCACCACTACAATCTCCAAATCATAAGTGGGGTAGTTCTTCTCATTAACCTTTAACTGTCTACTAGACTAAGCAATAACCTGGCCTTTCTGCATCGACACACACCATCACAATACACAATAAAGCCCTCACACTCTACCTGTAAAGTCAAATTTAAGCTCAAGTTAATAAAGATTTGAGCTTTTAAAAGCTTGATTCACACTCATCAAACCACTAGAAAACCACATTCTTTTGAGTTAACTTATTTAAAAAATATGCGATTAAAGAGAACCCCTCCAATAAACGTATATAGTAACCAACTAACCCAACAACGCTCCAAATATTAGTAGGTGAAGTATGCCTAGACTAATGTTGCACTACCTTAATCTTTTTTGGATTCACCATAATTCTATCTTTGGATACCACGTGCCCCAATAATGCCATGAACTCAAGCCAAAACTCACTATTCGATAACTTTGCATACAAATGTTTATCTTTCAATGTCTAGAGCACAATACTCAAATGTTGCTCAAGATCCTCTATACGACTAGAGTAGATCAAGGTACCATCAATGAAAACAATTATTAACGAATATAAATAAGGTTGAAAAATCATATTCATCAACTATATAAATATTGTCGAGGTATTAGTAAATGCAAAACCTATGACAAGGAACTCGTAGTGGCCATAATGAATCCTAAAATGATCATAGGAATATCTGAAGCCCTACTCTTCAACTGATGGTAGTACAATCTCAAATAAATCTTTGGGAACATCAATGCACCCTGAAATGGAGCAAACAAATCATCTATATATGGTATATTTATTCTTGATAGTAACCTTTGTAACTACTAATAGTCGATACATATCAATATATAACCATCACATTTCTTCATAAACAAGATAGGATCACCCCAAGGGAAACACTAGGTCTAATAAATCTCTTACTCAACAAATCCTATAATTCTCCTTCAATTTTTTTAACTCTGTTGGAGCCATTCTATAGGTAGAATGTAAATGGGTTGAGCGCCCAATTTTAAATTAATACAAAAATTAATGTCACAGACTGCTGAAATATCTGGACAGTCTATTAGAAAGATTTCAACAGACTCACTCACCATATGAACTAAATCAAGTGAGGGAGTGTCAATACTAGAATCCTGAATGTGTGCTAAGTAAGCCAAACACCCTTTCTCTACCATCCTTCATGCTCTCAAAAATGAAATCACTTTTTTGAGGCATGGCTAACTTCACCTTTCCACACTAAATAAAGAATACAAGGAATAACTAAGTTAATGGTCTTGGCATGACAATCCAAGATAACGTGATAAGGCGACAACCAATCCATATCTAATATCATATTAAGAATAATAAGACCCACACAAGTATCATACCCCAACTAGGTCTTACCTTTAGATTAGTACCCTCGATCCACTACTAATGAAATACCTACATGGTCAGAAATACAAATAGAAACTACCAGGGAATCACAAATATCTAGGTTCATAGCAAAATAGGCAGACACAAATAAATAAGTAGATTAAGGTCATATAACACTAATGTAGGTCAATAGAAAACTAAAATAGGACATGCATTGACGTCATCTAAAGCCTTAACCTTTTGTCTAATAGAAAAGAATAACACTAGCCACATTTGTCTCAAACAATGTGCCTCCATGACCTCCCAATGTCCTGCTTAAGCTTAACCCCTAGCAACCTAAGAATCACATCTACCACTCTATACACTTTTTATAGCTAGGGTTGTTGGTGCTCAATGACCCTAAATTTGAGAACCCTATTGTACCCACACTCGGCTTGTGCCTAAGGCACTCTTTGGCAAACTAACCCAAATCCCAAAAATCAAAGAATTATATACCATTAATGGACTGAGGAGATGGAGTAGATGAACTAGAGAGCCCACTATGACCTAAGAACCCATAGATATTTGCCTTGAACTCTAGATACCCTAACTATTATACCTTAAATAAATACCATCGAAAGCCTATAATGTCGCATGAATTGGCCTGCTAGTCTGGTAATAATGACTACAATTTGAGAAGCCCCTACCTTAGGATGATGAATCACTGAAACTACCATATCTGGGAACCTTCTTATACCGCCTCTATATGTACAATAATAAATTTGGTTGATACTTTTGGCATGATTAATTACCTATTGAAAAGTAAGCCTAGTAATCACAAGATGCTCGGTATCCAAATAAAGAGGGGTAATTAATCCCTTCATAAACTTCCTAACTTGCTCATTCTCTATAGGCAAATTAATAAATGCATGCCGAGCCAAGGCATGGAACTTAGTATCATACTTAGTAATTGTCATAGTACCCAACCCTAGGTTATCAAATTGGTCCATCTGACATTTTTATACTATGGAACATATACTTCTCTAGGAAGTCCTTACACAACAATGTCCAAGTCATCAGTGGCAACCTCAAATCTAGTATGTGAACCATCAAGAGTGATAACTAGAACTCCCATCTATGTCATACCCTTTAAGAAGCTTAAAATATAAACCATAGTGTCTTGTAGTACTGGATAGCTATGAAACCTTGTGGCATCTAGGTTGGCCCTAAACACTCAAGATGATATGCCACGATGATATGCCACATCCTCAACCTCAATCTAAAGCTCAAGGGACACCTGTTCTAGAATGACTTAGAGATAGTGCAGCAGCCCATGCCCTACTTTTTAAAGAACCTCAAACCAATGTTGGGGCCCTAGAAATAGGTGTAGACGCATCATCTCCTATTATAACAAATCTCATTCTCACCATCTATGAGAGAATGATATATAATAACACTCAAATACATCTCAAGATGTATGTGGTTGCTAGTAATATAATTTTTTACCCAACTTAGAGTTGGGGTCGATTTCACAGGGAATGAAGGCGATAGATTCACCTTGGAGTATCACAAGTGACTAAATGTTTACTCGTAATGCTAAAAAAAATGCAATAAAGTAAAATGGGGGTTTGTTTAATTGATTTCGTGTTTAAATAGTCAACTTCGAACTTCAATTTGCAAAAGTGAATTCTAACGTGTATAATCAAGAGTAATAGATACTTGGGTTTCTACCCTCATGAGTACGAATATATGCATGGGTAAGTACTAATTTGCCTATATTCAACAAATTGTTTAGGATAGGCTAGGTTATAGGTTTCAACATCAATATTTTAATAAAACATTGAAATTTCATATGTGGACTCTTTTGAACACCTCACATTAGATTCTTCGTAACCAACCAAATACCTGAATTAGTAGCCTTATGTCTAAGATCTACTATAAAATGATAAAAACCAATTTATTCTCAATCACTAATATCCCACTCTAGGGTTTCAATGACAAGCTTTAGACTTTAAAATTTTATATAAGATGGAGTTTCAAATCTGAAAAACTCTTTTTATAGCTAGAAAAATGCGTAACAGATAATTATGAAAATGCCACTACGCCTGGAACATGCTGGCACACATACCATCACATGTGGTAAGATGTGCACGGATGTCACCTTCACATGTCAAGAGATGGTTGTTGTCAACTTACTGCCTAGCCATATACGTGTGTGAGATGCTGGTGCATATGCCCATGTACGTGCACATACGGCCACGCATGTCACACCAGTTTTCTTCAGTGCTTCTGTCCGCTGAAATGCCCCCTCACATGTGGAGGCATATGGTAAAATACTGGAGTATGTGACCATGCCAATCCCTGTCTTCCTTCCATGCATCATTCTAAATCTTTTTTCTTCATTCTTGTGCTCTTCTTGACTCGTAAGGCTAGCTCATCCTCAAGTTCATCAACTACCTACACAAATGAGCATTTTGACATAAGATATGCATTGAATCAAAGAAAACAAGACTATAATTCAAGCTAAAGAAGACTAAAAAGTTGGCAAAATGCCAACTTATCAACCCCCCAAACTTAAACTATTGCTTGCCCTCAAGAAATAAGGACATTCCCAGCCACAAAGGACATTATTAACACCAAAGCAATCACCACACACTAAGCTATATGACCAAGATTACAAAGTTCAATTAGTTCTCACGACAAGTCATGGCAAACAATCAATTAACACTTCTCCTTCCAAGATACAAATTCTTTTACTTCAAAGGTAGAGGATATTAAAAAGTAAGAGTTTTAAAAGTAAGGTGTTCCTCAAGTCTTGACACTAGATTTTCAAAAATTGTCTCAAATTCACTTTGCGGCTTGTCTTGCTCGCTTTCCCCTAATTGAAAGTAAGACATCACTCTCCACTTCAAAGTATAGGTACCATTCATATGGAAGAATTTGATCCACTCACATAACATAACGAAAATCACAAGGAACATTGAGATAGAAAGAATTCCACTCACTCTTACAAAGAAATTGAAGTATAATAAGTAGAACCATAGGCTTTCCCTTTGTGTCATTCGCCACTAATATAGACCTACAAGGTTTGAAATTGCCATGGACTTACAGGAATTGATGTAGGCTAGGGTTAAGGAGGTAACTTTAAGGATCAAGTGATTAGAGAACCTCCCCAAACACAATCGCTTAAAGAATCCCTAAGGCCTATTTCTTTCAAATTTTCCACGTTATACACCCTTTTTTCTTTTCTTTTATTTCCCTAATTCTTTTTTATCACTTTGCTAATCACACTTTTGAACTTTTCCTTTTCATTCATTTCTTTGGTTCTTTCAAGGGACTTTATACTAACTAGCCATCCATTCCCACTCTTCTCATGCTTTTCAACATATTTCTTTCAATTTCCATAGGCTAGGCTCATTGTCTTCATTTCCAAGTTCATCTATTATTTTCATGAAGTATTCTTTTAGACAACCAAGCATACACTTTTCATTACTAAGTCTTACAATCTGACCCAAACTTAGGGTTTTGGCCAAATTTTGTCATTTTTACAACTATGCACCCTCAAACTTAGGCATTTGCCAACATTGGCCTACATTAGAAAAATATGACGCGTTCAAGTAGGTTGGGTTCCAAAAGAGGGGATATTCAAAAAGGTTATGGTGTAATAGTATGGGTATCATAAAGAAAGAGGAAAATAGAAAGAGGTTCAAATGGGTTTGACTAGGGAACATGTTAAGGTGGGATTTAAGCAATGTGATGGTCCAAAGAAGGCCTTGGGTCATCTTCCAAACAAAGTGTGGTCTAGGATTTCACCTTAAATATACTCGGGTCAAGTTCTAGACTACAATACATGCATAAGAATTTATTAACAACCTCACCACACAAGGCACCGCACTCTTAAAATAGAAAGTTAATCTTTCAAACAATTTGAGCAAATGAATTTGACAAACTACTCCTAATCGGAAACTTTTCTTTTGTGAAGAAAGAGCATAGAATTGAATTTAAAGGTCATGATTCAAGAAATATCTCAAAAATTCTTTGCTCTTTTCTTTTCAAAAACCATTTTGCTTGGCAATGACCAATTTTTGGATGTACCTTTAGAACTTTGCTACTCACTCACTAGACTTTTAACTCTAAAAGATGGTCATTTCCCTTAAGAAGGTCGACCATTCCATCCATCATGAGTAAATACCACTCGATTCGACAAAGGAAACAAAATAACAAAAAGAAAACATTCTCCTTGGGAAAGAACCGAGTTTCGAAGAAAACCCTTGGAGTTTATTTGACACGTATTTACAAGAGGCGAATAATTTTATATGCTTACCCAATTTTAGACATCACCCAAAATCAATAACCAACACAAGAAAAATGTGCATGGGCCTCAAATGAAATAACAAGTGCATAACACTGCCCCGATAAGGGCAATGACATAATAAGCACATTATACGGGCCCAACAAGGGCTAGAAAATGTAGGAAAGCAATCCAAAACAAGTTCGGTGAGGGAAACATCACTAGTATATCAAAATAATATTACAGACCGTGAATAAAATATCAGGAATAAAATATCCCACCACCACCCCAACTAAAGAACGTTGCATTATCCCCAATGCAATAATAAAGAATGATAGGAAGGAAGAGTAAGGACTCCCTAAAGCACACTAGGTGAATGTATCTGCATCTTGAGTGGTTTGTAACTGATCATCATCTAAAATATTAGGAGCCTTCTCAGATTGGGCTTCCATGACTATAACCGAACTGACACAATGCTCATCAGGCGGCTGTGAACTGGATCTAGCACCAATAAGTTTGGTATACTGATCATCGAATGACAACTATTTGGCATCCTGAATCTATTTGGCCTCAGTCAGTCCAGTGCCTAAATCAACTCCTTCCTCACCTCTCTTGGTGGTGCTGTCGAACAAATCAGCAAATCGTAGAATAGGGTAAAGGGCAACCTGAGGTAGTGTCATCTAGGCATCAACCAAAGATAAGAATGGTTGTACCAACTGGAACTCCTCCTGAAGGCTAGTAAGATTGTCCCTGAGAGTAGCAACAACCTCACTATCCTCTGTCTCCTCAACTACTAGCAATCTTTGCTCATAATTTCACATCTGAGCATGCAGGAGTTCAAGACTCTTCTCAATGGAAACCTAGATGAACTATGGTATATCAATGACAAGATGATCTAGAGTTCTATTATTTGCAAGGGTCATGGAGGAAACCTTATCAAACGTGACAGCTAAACCATCTCTAGAATGCTGAGTAGGCTGAGGAGGAGACCGTGTAGTGCTTGAAGAAAGTGGTGTAAGAGGTGGATCAACAATTGGAGTAGTACCACTAGAAGTTTGCAGGGCATCTAATTAAAGTGAAATCACATTTTGGGTGCTCGTACCCTCAATACTAGGTAACCCTCCTAAAGACGAACTAGACATCTCAGAAGCTTTCCTCTTTTTCCTATAGGGTTGTCATCATCCTGACTTTGAGTGATATCAATCACCCTAGTACACTTATCTTGTTGATCAATCCAAGGAAAGAGAGGAACCTTGGATGCAAAATAGAAAACAGATATGAGAATAAGAAAAGGTAACAAAGTCCCATGCTGCTTTGCTCTTAGCTTGATCATCTCAGTAATTATTTCCCCCACATTGATGTGTACACCACTCATAATGAACCTTACAAGGATGGCCCTCTCAATAGTAACGCTTTGATTATTAGTGGAAGGGTAAAACTGGGAACCCATAAATCCAAGCCGATGCTTGCTTGAATAGAAAGATCCCGCCTTTTGATTTGTCCTTCACCATTGGCCTATGTAGGAATGCCTTTAGCAATGATTAGAGCAAGCCAAGGAAATTAAGTGCACCAACCATTCACCTACTCTTTACATGCAATGTCAAGTTCAGAAGGGTTATCACAGTAAATCTTTTTAATGGCCTCAAGGGTGCCAGGCACCTCAACTCCTCTCACGAGAACTAGGTAAGTAAGGTTGTAGCTCCACAATTTTTTTATACTTGTGTTACTTATGCCAAATGTGGTAAGAAGAATAGAACTCCCTAACAATCTCTGGAAAGTACATATTAGGACTTTTTGAAACATTAACATCTGTAAAGATTTTCCATACACGCTCCTGAATTTGTTGAACCACATCAGGGAAGTGATCGGGATATTCCTTTCAAGCTGAACATTTTTTGGGGGTTGAACCCATGGGTGTTTACCCAGTCATCATAAAGATCATGCACCCCCTCTTGTGCAAATTGAATCTTGTCTTCTTTATCCCTTCTACGCACCTCAGCATCCTTTTCCAACCCCATAGAAAGATGAATAGTTTTTTGAAGCTCGGGATCCAAAGAATCACCATTTTGAGCTGGAGCTTTATTTTTAGAAGTGGTGGCTTGAGACTTACCCTTATCCTTGGCATTCTTTGCAGCACGAGTCATTGGTTTTCTAGAAGTCATATTTGAGATGAGAACAAAAGAAATGACCAAAACAAAAAGAAAAGGTAAAACATGTTTTTGGATTCTTATCTATTATCAAAGAAAAGAAAATACTATGCTAAAATAAAGGAATGCAAAGTAAAAAAAGACATGAAAGAGCAGACAGAAATACATGAGTGCAAAAGAATGACCATGCAAACCACAAGCACTAAGATGCGGGTATATCTTAGCACAAGCGGATGCATGGCAGTGCGCAGGTGAGGGCATGTGAAAAATAATAAGCTGAGAGGTCACATGTGGGGTAAATATGTGCACGCATGTGACCCAATTTTGTATAGGTAGAATTATTTCAATGCAAATGGAAGCTTTTGACTATATATTTGGGTTTTGAGGGGTTTGGCATGAGGTGTGTGTTCCGTGAAAACTCTAAATGAGTTATAGTGGTTATGCACCTTTCTCCTCTAGTGTTTTCAAGGACACATAACAAGTTCTAAACATGTCAAATCCCAAATGAAAGTCAAACAAATTAATAGAACTCACAAACCAATTAAGCTACGACATTGTACATGATATCACTCCACAGACTTAGCATTTGGACACAAGAATGAACCATGACCATTGGATTAACCAAATGATGATTTTCCCTTAGAATGATGTCACACGATCACCCGATCTATCATTGGCCAAATCATGCATTTTGCTTAATGGGGTTACTCAAACATCACCCTAAAGTTGAACTTACACACAATCTAATCAATCCATCAAGGTTCATAACCATAACAACACTCTTCAATTAACAAGACACCACTCACTCAAACTACCAACAAAACACTCTTTAAAAGACTTGATAACTTGAATTTAAGTGCATATAGTAGCAAGAACACTTCCTAATAGCAATTAGTTCATGAACAATGAAAGAAAGTAGAGAAAACTATACTTAGGCATTTTATCGAACATATGGCGGGAATCATAAAGTGAACATCTTTAAGAGTAGAGTGGGTACTCAAGAATTCCCTAAATTTCATATTCAAACTATTCCCAATCACTACAAACCACAAAAAAATAATATTCCTTTCCACACCATTAACTTCAAGTTAAAACAACACACAAAAGAAAAGAGGGAAACTAAAAACAAGCTACCTTTTAAGTACAATTGTGTGATTGAATATTTAAAGAAGAACTTACCCAAAATTTGAATAAAACTCAGAAGATTAAGCAAAAGAAAAGTGAGGAGGTATTTACCAGAGTTAGATCCATTGTACGTTAGAGTTGTATGGTGGTGCATGAGTTGCGATTGTGAGAGAGAGAAATTAGGTATGTGGGTAATTGAGTGAAGAATGGGGGATATAAGGGTAAAGGGGAAAAATTAAAAGGGTTTTGGGGGCTAACTGGGTTAGTTCAGGCCCAACAATCTCATTTAAAAAAAATTGAACACTTACCTTTGGTATGCGTGTGGAGATGTGCACGCATGTGCGTTGGTGCGCATGCGTGAACCTAAGATTTTTGGGCCAAATTTCCTCCAGTTGCACTACCTCTTGACATGCGCTGCCAAATGAGCATGTAGGGTGGCATGTGTGCATGCATGTGAGGCGTCCCCATGTCCAGAATGTTACCTTGTTTAGCTTGGCACATGCTCGGCCAAATGCGCCCACATATGGGAATGTACACCCGCATGTGCCCTCTCTTTGACCAAAACAGTGCTAAACTTTGTCTCAAACTTATATTTTTACCTGCCTTTACCAACACAACTGAAAATAAGTACTCAAACAAATATAAAACGACAAAAAGTAAGCTTGGGTTGCCTCCGAAGAAGCACCCTAGTTATTGTCGTGGCACGACGTAGTTCCTTATAAACAAGCATCTTTGAAATTGAGTGCCTCAAATTTAGCAACTCCGGGTCCACCAATATAGAAGTGTTTAAACTTTTGACCATTCACCATGAACCTTCTCTTCTCGTGGCCTTCCTACTACTAGGATACACACTCACCACCATGAAATGGACTAACCATTTAGACTTAAGTTTCCATGTGAAGAGTTTTAACCTCGAATTGAAAAGTAACACCTCATCTCCCGCACGAAACTCTCTCTTTAAAATCATGGCATCATGACACTTTTTCATCCTTTCCTTGTATAGCACCAAGCTCTCATATGCTCGAACATAAAATTTCTCTAACTCTTGTATTTGCTCCACTCTAGACTTGGAGGAATCCTCTCAATCCATATTCAACTTGCATAAGGCCCACAATGCCTTGTGCTCTAATTCAATAGGTAGGTGACAAGCCCTTCCAAAGCCCAATTGATATGGAGACATGCCAATAGGAGTTTTGAACGCAGTTCTATAGGCCCAAAGAGCATCGTCTAATTATCTCAAGATTGATTTAATTTCTCTATTTAAAACGTCCACTTGGACACTCTTTTGGGGATGGTATAGGGTAACAACCTTATGCTTCACCCCATACTTATCAAGCAAAGCACCAAACACCTGATTACAAAAGTGAGACCCTTCATCACTAATAATTGCCCAGGGAGTCCCGAACCTTGTGAATATGTGTTTCTTCAAGAAGGTCGTGACACTCTTGCTCTCATTGTTTGGAAAATCAATTGATTCCACCCACTTTAACACATAATCCACAGCCACTAATATGTACTTATTCCCATATGAACTCACAAAGGTCCTCATAAAGTTGATGCCCCACAAATCGAACAACTCTACCTTGAGATTAGGCTTCAAGGGCATCGCATATCTCCTTGGAATACCTCCTTTCATTTGGCATTGAGTACAAATGAGAACTAATTCATGAGCATCCCTATAGAGTGTGGGCCAATAAAACCCACTTTATAGGACTTTGGCAGCCGTTCTCACACCACCGTAGTGACCACCAAATAGGGATGAATGGAAAGCCTCAAGAATGGCCCACATCTCTGATTCCATCACACTCCTATGGATCACTCCATCCGTACACTCACTAAATAAATAGGGTTCTTCCGCACACTCCCTAAATAAATAGGGTTCATCTCAATAATACTTCTTTACATCATGGAGGAATCTCTTCTTTTGATAATGATTTATGTCATCAGGAAGCAAACCACATACCATATAATTCGTATAATCCACATACCACGGCTCCATACTCCCTGATAATGCCATGACTAGTTTGTCGGGAAAGGGTTCATCAATCTCAATTTCACCCAACTTCTCCTTATTGGACTCAGAGCGGGATAGATGATCCACCACTTGGTTTTCACAACCTTTCCGATCCTTAACTTCAAAATCAAACTCTTGAAGGAGAAAAATCTACCTAATCAACCCAGGTTTGGCCTCCTTCTTAGACATCAAATACCAAAGCATTGCATATTCAGTATGCATAAAACCTTCATCCTTAATAAATAAGCATGAAATTTTTTGAAAGCATAGACTACGACAAGTAACTCTTGATCCGTAACTGTATAATTCCATTGCGCATCATTCAAGGACTTGCTAGCATAATATATTGAATATAAAAGCGTAGGCCTAATACCGTACCCAATGTTAAACCACTCACATCACACATCAATTCAAAAGGAAGGGCCCATTTTGAGGCCATAATAATGGGAGCCGACACAAGTTTCTCCATGAGGTAATTGAATTCCCTCTCACAATCACCATTAAAATTGAATTTCACTTCTTTTTCAAGAAGCTTATGCATTGGATGAGCAATCTTGGAGAAATCTTTAATGAACCTTCAATAGAAGCTGGCATACCAAAGAAAACTTTGAACACCTTTTATGGAGATTGGAGGAGGTAACTTGGCAATAACCTCAACTTTACCTTGGTAAACTTGAATACCTTGACCCGAAATCTTATGCCCAAGTACAATGCCCTTCTTCACCATGAAGTGATACTTTTCCCAATTCAACACAAGATTAGTTTCAGCACATCGTTCAAGCACCTTGACTAAATGTTCAAGACATAATTCAAAGGTATCACCTATAATGGAAAAATCATCCATAAACACCTCTATAGTATCCTCCACCATATCCAAAAAGATTAATAGCATGCACCTTTAGAAGGTGGTGGGTGCATTGCTAACCCAAATGGCATACACTTGAAAACAAATGTCCCATATGTACATGTGCTCTTATCTTGATCTTCGGCGAAGATGAAAATATGGTTATAACTGGAGTATCCATCTAAGAAACAATACCAACCCTACCCCGCCAAATGACCAAGCATTTAATTCATAAATGGCATGGGAAGTAATCCTTTTCCATCCACGAATTCAATTTTTGGTAATCCATACATATTCTTCATCCCGTAACCAGTCTCATAGGGATAAGCTCATTGTTTTCATTAGGAACCACCATGATTCCCTCTTTCTTCGAGATGCATTGAGTCAGGCTTACCCATGTGTTATCCAAGATTGGATACATAATGCCCACGTCCAGCCACTTGATTATCTCCTTTTTTACCACTTTTTATATTTGAGGGTTGAGCCTTCATTAATGTTCAACACTTAAGAAACAATTAGTCTCAACCTTAATCTTGTGAGTACAAATGTCGGGAGTAATCCCGATAATATATGTAATAGTCCACCCAATGGCCCAAATGAATTTTTTCACAATCGATTTCAATGCTTGTATTTGCCAAGGCAATAAATCTCTCATAATAATACATAGCAAAGGTGCGGTGGCAATGGTTTGAGCGCAAGTTGTGATGGACCTTCAATTGAAGGCTTCGCTGGAGGACTCCCCCAATTTTTCAAGTCAAGGTCCAATTTGCATGGCTTTTTGGTGTAGGAGCCAAGACCCATCAAATAAGTGACGACCTCATCATATTCTTCAATATCCTCCTTTACATAATTCTAAAATACAATAGCTAGTGGCTGACTAATGAAATCTACCTCCATAGTATCGGCTACCACATCATCAATCATGTCAATTATGGAGATCACTTACAAGTCCTTTGATTGCTTCATGGACTTGCACACATTGAAATTCACATTTCAATATTGACTCTAAACTTCATCTCTCCACTTCCACGTCAACTAATGCTCTCTCGGTAGCAAGGAAAGATCTACCAAGGATAATTAAAACTCCATAGTCTATCTCACAATCTAGGATCACAAAGTTGGAAGGAAATATGAATTTGTTGAGCTGAACAAGAATATCATATAGAATTCCCACCAGTCATATAATAGACCAATCTGACATTAAAAGCCTCATGGTTGTGGACTTCGTAGCTCCCAACCCCAACTTGTTAAATATAGCTAGAGGTATCAAGTTAATACTTACTCCTAAGTCGCACAAAGCCTTGTCAAATTGATACACCCCAATGATGTAAGGGATAATGAATGCACCGGGGTATTTTTTTCTTGACCACCATGATGCTCGACATAATAGCTCTACAACTATGTGATATATCCACTATTTCAAAGTCCATGGTTCTTTTCTTTGTCACCAAGTCCTTCATGAACTTGGTATACCCAAACATCTCTTGCAAGGCTTCCAATAAAGGAATGTTCACTGATAAGTTGCTAAATTTTGAGAGAAAATTCTTGAACTTTGTATCATCATCCTTCTTTTTGAGCCTTTGTGGGAATGGTGGAGATATTTTGATTGGTGGCTTTGAGACACTATTATCAACTGCTTGTGGTATCTCTTCACTTTCATCCCTCTCTTCTATTTCTATCAGATTTTCCTTGTTTATCTCGTTTGGAATAGGGACTTCATCATTTAACTTAGCAAGTCTTTTTCTCTTTCCACTCACTTGTAACTCAACCCTCTCTTTCATTAGGGTCTTCATCACGATTCACTACATTATTGCTAAGAGTCCTACCACTCTTAGTGACAATCGCCATGCAATGACCATCATTTTTCAGATTTGTCATGGTGTAACCAGGTAAACCACCTTTTTGTCTTGTGTTTGATTGAGCCGAGATTTGTCCCAATTGAGTTTTAAGTTTCTTGATTGAGGTCGAATACAAGGTGACTGTTTGATTGAGTTGAAAAAAGTTACTCTTCATCTCTCTTAACATTTTGTCACTCCTTTCAACCCTATAAGGACACAAGCAAGCACATTTTATTTCTTATAACTTTTTGGGTCCACGGTGGTAGTTTCTTTACTTTTTTGCCTATCATTAGGAGGTATGTATCTATCATGGCCATGCTCTCTATCTCTTTAATTGTGGTCCCTATCTCTCTCCTTATCCCTCCAATCACAGCCCCTTTTCTTCCAACCTTGATTCCTGTCTTGCCTTTGATAGGTAAGTCAGGAACCCCCCAATTTAATTTGACAAATACCGAATTTCTTCATCAAGTGACACTACATCATCATCTTCATATGCTCTATTCCCCTTTGATACCATGACATTGACCGTTTTTGGTAGTGTACCCATTACATACTTTGTAAGGAGATCTAATTATGTCATTACTTTGGCCATATTTTCATCTCTTTCCTCATTCTTATTCCTTTGCTCTTGACTCACATAAGACATGAAGTGAGCCCCCACGGCCACCTGTTATCTTGTGTGTGACATGCTTCCAATAACCCTGAAGCAACTCCAAAGGATTGGTTTATTAAAGATCCTCCAGCCGCGCTGTCCGCTATCGTCTTGTTCAATTAGTCCAATGCTCTATAGAAGATTTGTAGAATCATATTATCCGACACTTCATGGTTTGGACAGTGTACCAATTTTTTTTTAATCTCAACCATACTTCATGCAATGGTTCATCACTTACTTGCCGAAAGTTTGTTATCTCATCCCTCAATTGAAGCATGAGAGATGGTGGAAAGAATTGGTCTAGGAAGGCCTCCGTCAACTCAACCCAAGATATAATAGAGCCTTTAGGCAATTCCCTTAACTACAACACCATATCACCAGTAAATAAGAATGGGAAGAGCCTCAACCGTATAGACTCTCATGAGATATGAGCAATGTTGAACGGGTTTCAAACTTCTATAAAGTTTTTCAAGTGGAAGTTCACATCTTCATGAGCTTGACCACATAATGGGCCCTTCATTTGGAGTAAGTGGAGCATCTCACTTATGACATGAATACTCCATTACCCTCCGTAGTTGGGATACGAATTGCACTTGCCCTTCCGGTATCCCCTAGGTGATCATCATCTTCAAGTTGTCCATCAAAGGTAGTGGTGTCGCTACCATGCTGACTCATCATGTTGTGAAGACTTAGATTATCACTTGAACAATACAAAAACAAAAAATAAAGTAAAGTTTACACTACGGCTAACAAAAGTAACTTATAACACTACAATGAATGAACGCTACATTTCATTCCCCGAAAACGGATCCATTTTGATAATGCTCAATTACTCTTTAAGGAGTACGCGTTCACTAGCAATATTTTTGTCACCCAACTTGGAGTAGGGGTCAATTCCACAGGGAATGAAGGCGATAGATTCACCTTCGAGTGTCACAAGTGACTAAATATTTGCTCGTAATGCTAAAAACAATGCGATAAAGTAAAATGGGGGGTTTGTTTAATCAATTTTGTGTTCAAATAGTCAACTTCGAAATTCGATTTGTAAAAGTGAATTCTAACATGTGTAATCAAGAGTAAGAAATACTTGGGTTTATGCCCTCATGAATACGAATATATACATGGGTAAGTACCAATTTACCTAAATTCAACTAATTGTTTAGGATAGGCTAGGTTATAGGTTTCAACATCAATCTTTTAATAAAAAGTTGAAATTTCATATGTGGGGTCTTTCGAACCCTTCACACATGATTCTTTGTAACCAACCAAATACCTCAATTAGTAGACTTATGTCTAAGATCTACTTTTAAATAATAAAAACCAAGTTATTGTCAATCACTACTAATCACCCTTATCTCCTTTGTCAAGGATGAAAAAGGTTCTAAGCAAAACTAGAGTTTGCAACCTCTAATCTTAGGTTGAAACATAAAGTAATGATTAAATCCTTAATAATTAATTGATTATCTAGGAAAATGAGCACTACCCACACACAAATTATAAATCAATCATGCATAACCCCAAGTTAGGGATTTAGCTACTCATAACAAGAGAAGAAGTACATATACCTATATTCTCATTAAAATCTTCCATAGAATCCAAATATTCCAAGAGAAATTCAAAATTCCAAGCAAGAAATCAAGCACAAGTACTAAAATCCCACTCTAAGGTTTTAATTACAAGCTTTAGACTTCAAAATTTGATAAAAGATGGAGTTTCAAATATGAAAAATTCCTTTTATAGCTGGAAAAATACATAACATATAATTACAAAAATACCACTATGCCTGGCACATGCTGGCGCACATGCTAGTGCATCTGGCAGGATGCACATGCATGTCACCTCCGCATGTCAACGGATGGTTGTTATCCAGTTTACTGCCTAGCCATGTGCATGCGTGAAATGCTGGCGCTCATACCCATCTGTGTACGCATATGGCCATACATGTCACACAAGTTTCCTTCGATGCTTCTGTTTGCTGAGATGCCCCCTCATATGTGGGGCCATATGGTAAGATGCTGGAGCATGTGACCACACCAATCCTTGTCTTCCTTCATTCTAAGTCTTTTTCTTCATTCTTATGCTCTTCTTGACTCGTAAGGCTAGCTCATCCTCAAGTTCATCAACTACCTACACAAATGAGCATTTTAACATAATATATGCATTGAATCAAAAAAAATAAGACTATAATTCAAGATAAAAGAGACTAAAAAGTTGGCAAACTGCCAACTTATCAATATACAAAGGGTAAAAACTCAAGAAATAACTGATTTTTTATGATAAGGAATCAGAGAGCAAAATATTCTTAAAAATGTCTCATAGCCTCCAAAAGATTGATACAAAAGTCATCATACTAATTCGTAAAAATGTCTCATAGCCTCCAAAAGATTGATACAAAAGTCATCATACTAATTTGTGGGACTCAAATTTGGGTTAATATTTGATTGTTGGGAGATCGGCACTTATCCAAATCCACAATAACCTAAAACTAGTTAGGAACCGCGTTAGAGATTGAAGTTATGATCTACAGCAACAAAGGTACAGAAAACATAGGGTAAGTACAAACCACTAGTACTTAGAAGACATCATGGGCCGACCAAGATTAAGAACTAACTATATTGAACAAAGAATGCTAAAAGTAATCCTATGTAAAAAAATTCCACATGTTCAATAATATCATAATAACAATAATAAGTCAAGACGGATTCTAAATTAGATACTGAGTTGCACATGATGGATTCTAAAAGAGTGGTTAGGTATCTTAAAGAAACTCTAATTTATGGCATCAAATTTACCAAAAATCATAAGTTCAAACCTTGTGGATATTCTGGCAGTGATTAGATTGGGTCAATTGATGATATGTAAAGTACTTATGGATATTTCTCTCACTTTTGGATAAGGATATTTCTCATGGTGATCAAAGAAGCAAGAAATATAATCACAATCAACAGTTGAGTTGAAGTAGAATTCAACGCAACAACAACTATTGTTAATCAAGGACTATGGCTTAGAAAGATTTTGATAGACCTGCGGCTAGAGCAAGAAGAAAGCACTAAGATATTTATGGATAATCAAGCTTCAACAGACATATCCAAAGATCTACTGTTTCATGAAAGGACTAACACTTCACTATCAAGTATTATTTTGTAAGAAAAGTGTAAAAAAAGATGAAGTGATTTTACTCTATAGCTAATCAAAGAAGAGAATCAAGTGGCAGACATATTTACCAAGTCACTTTAAGTTAGAAGATTTGAATTTCTTAGAAAAAAGTTAGGAATTTGTAGCTCCTGATCTAGGAGGAGATGTTCGTGTGTCATGTATCTCTCTGGAGTGGAGTCAAATCCTTCAAAAAAAAAAAATTAGGAGATAAATCTTTCTTTAGTCGTTATTCAGATACTTTATTATATTTTTTTTTATTTTCTAGGCATGTTAGTATATTTTAGCTATTTCGTCTTCTATTTCAGTTGTAGTGCTCATTTATTATTTTCCCGTGTCAATTCGTAAAATAATAATAATCACATAAATATTATTAGAATTACATTTTAGTTACAACTTACCATAGAAACATAAAAGAAAAGTGTGAGTTTTTGGAATTGATATATCCTATTATCTAATTTAATAATAGAAGTTAAATCGTATCCATCAAAAGGTTTCAGATGTCTTGTTATCATTTGGATTCACATTGCTCGCAATGATTTTTTGATTATCTATGAAATTAGGTTTTATTTGATGAAATAACTTGAAAAGGTATGCATGAATGCAGAAAATTGCACAAAAGATGGAACAAATAAAATCTTTAACACAAGAAATAATAAAATTATGACAATATTAAGCAATATATTCAGATAGCTTCTTTGCAACAGAACATGTCGTTAAAGCAGCATATAACATGACCGTACTTCTTTGGGGCATACTTCTTTCCAAGACAATTACTAAAATTTCTTTTCTTACAACTGAAGATTTATGTTTTTTTAATAAAGATCGATCTCAAATAGAAGAAATATAATTAAGTTGGAGTATTGTAATTCAAATTTTATGTAACAACTTACATAGGAAATTGAATGAAGAAAGAAATGAGGAAAATAAAATCCTCCAAATCATAGTGTATAAGCTCTCCAAACGACAGGTTGAAAAATAGTTCACTTCAAATTCTTTACCATGTATCAGCATTAGTTTCCATTTATTGAATTAGCTAATTGAATTTAAAGCAACACCTTTTGGTATTCTTTTTTGTTTGTGTACCAAGTGTGTTAGGTAGTTAAACAAGAGAATGTACAGACATTTGTAATAAAGAAGAGAACAATTCAAATGAAGATAATGAAGAGAAGAAAATTTTATAAAATAATGCTTAGCAAAAGGGTAGAAACTATAGGAAGAATCGTTACATAATTAGTTGACTTTTATTTTGTTGATAAAATACGTAGACATGTATTGAGCAAATAGTACATAATCCAACAAAACATTTTTTTAAAAAAGGTGCCAAAGTCATTATGTAGAGGACGATTATTTATCGTAATTCACTTCGTCTCAAATTATCTAACTTTGCACTAATATAGGATATCTGGGTTTCTCTCGTTCTTCAAGGCTACCTTTCTCAGAGTAGGAAGCGAGGAAATTATTGCATCTGATGAGTAGAGTTATAAAATGTCATGACCCAAATATAAAGTTGTGATGGCATTTACCCAAACTAGTAAGTGAACCAATTACACTACTAAGTTCATTTTAACAGTGTAGCTAACTTCTTCACTTATTCTTTATCTCTTCTTAAGGATATGTGAGGACCTGGTTCTTGAATCATCAAATGCTATTCTTCAGTCTCATTAATTGACTCTTCTACATGGTTTTCTTTTCTTTTTTGTCAATGTAATCACCCATGTAAGCATGGGTGAGCTTTTATTCCAACCAAGCAAATGATGAGGCGCATAAGCCCGCACTCCTATTCAAAAGCCAGATGAACAAACATCCTTAAGTTTTATGAGCTAACTGGCCAAAACATCCACCAATTAACTCCTATAAAAAAAAATGATAACATTTTAACTAACAAAGAAATTAGCTTTGTCGTATCTAATCCTAAAGATGGGCAGTTGACTCTTATCCAAATAATAAGGGCCCTTAGCTTCTCTAGGCAGATTGTGATAATTACAGAACATGAAAGATTCAACACTCTTAGAAGTAGTTTTATCTAAAGCATCAGCTACTAGACTAGCTTCCCTGTAGCAGTGAGTAGTTGTAGCATTAGCTTGTGCTAGAATTTGTGATATTTCTTCAGTAATGGTAACTAGTTTCTGTCTGGTTATGAGTGATCATGTCTTTGATGATGAGTGAGTCCATCTCTAGTGTGAAGCCAGTATAACCATTTTGCCAACACCAAATAGCTCCATGTCTGGCAGCCCCGGCCTCCAAATCCTACATGGTTAATTTTCCAATTGTCAAAACATCATGACAGTCTTGAATATATATAGATTCAGAGTTCATTATAGTGCTTCAACACTTGTATTCATTCACATTGAAGGAAGATAACTTGGTTAAAATCAAAACATTCATGTAATCACTAATAAGCCGGAGAAAAGTTTTCCATGTAATTTCTTTGATATGATATATCTCCAATTCACCTTGTAAATGAGGCACAACTTGGCGGCCCGATTCAGTATAGGTGGATGGATCCTTTGAATAAAGAAATAACCCTACATTATTATTTACTACAACATTTTAGGCTTTTAGCCACTCCAGCAAAGTGTGGCCTAAACTGTGAAAAAGTGTTGTCTTTGATCAAAGGCCACACTTTCTGACTTTAGACAAAGTTTTTGCAGGGGTGGCCTAAAGAGGCATAACCTTTGACATTAGGCCACGCTTTTCAAGTGTTGTCATATCAGCTACGCCTCAAAAGCATGGCCCATGAGGCATAATGGCTACGCTTATATTATTTCATATGGCAACACTTTCCATTACCTTAAACTACATTTTTTAAGTGTGGACTTTTCTACTTTAGGCCACACTTGCAAAGAGTGGTTGTTGCTACCTCCTCTAATGCCAGGAAATTATATGGGATGTCCCTCATAGTGGGTGGCTTTGTATTTTTACCCCCCATAAGAAAAGTCTTTAAAGACTAACCTTCCTTTCTTTTTATGTATACAACAAGTACATTTTTACCCCTCTTCTCCTCAAATGTTTTTACTCTTTCCATGCTCATTTGTCTCTCAACTTTTTTTTTCTTCTTTATTTTTTTCTCGTTTTTTACTGTTACTTGATTTTTTTTATTTTTTATTTTTTTAATTCATTTGTCTCAACCTTTTTTTTCTTTTATTTCTAAAACATTATTTATTTTTTATTTCTCTTTTTTTTAATTCATTGTCTCAACCTTTATTTTTTTTAATTTTTTGTTTTTTTCTTTTCTCATTTTTTTTCATTTTTCTCAAACTTTATTTATATTTTATTTTATTTTTTCTTCTCATTTTTTTTCTCAACTTTTTTTTTTCTCTTATTTTCTTTTTTTCTTAACCTTTATTTTTTTCTTCTCTTTTTTTTTCTTTTTTCTCAATCTTTATTTTTTTCCTTCTCTTTTTTTTTTCTCAGCTTCTATTATATTTTGTTAATGAACAGAGAGTTAGATAATCCGCAAAAATGATCTTCTTTCTTTGACATCAAAGTAAACTTAAGGACATGACTTGCCGTTTGGAAGTTCTTTGGGATAAGTCTTGCCTCTAAGGAAAGAGTTATAGAACATCTCATAAATAAAAACACAATATGGTAGTGTCAACTCTTGCCCATGGGGCGTAACTTATTGTTTGAAAGCCCTTGGTCTAAGTCTTGCCTCTAGGGCAAGAGTTATAGAGCATCTCATAAATCAAGACACAATGTGGTAATGCCAACTCTTGCCCATGGGGCATAATTTATTGTTTTAAAAGTCATTGGACTAAGTCTTGCCTCTAAGGCAAGAGCTATAGAGCATTTCATAAGTCAAAACATAATGTGGTAGTGTCAACTCTTGCCCATGGGGCATAACTTGTTGTTTAAAAGTCCTTGGGCTAAGTCTTGCCTCTAAGGCAAGAGTTATAGAACATCTCATAAATAAAAACACAATATGGTAGTGTCAACTCTTGCCCATGGGGCGTAACTTATTGTTTGAAAGCCCTTGGTCTAAGTCTTGCCTCTAGGGCAAGAGTTATAGAGCATCTCATAAATCAAGACATAATGTGGTAATACCAACTCTTGCCCATGGGGCATAATTTGTTGTTTTGAAAGTCATTGGACTAAGTCTTGCCTCTAAGGCAAGAGTTATAGAGCATTTCATAAGGCAAAACATAATGTGGTAGTATCAACTCTTGCCCATGGGGCATAACTTGTTGTTTGAAAGTTCTTGGGCTACGTTTTGCCTCTAAGGCAAGAGTTATAGAACATCTCATAAATAAAAACACAATATGGTAGTGTCAACTCTTGCCCATGGGGCGTAACTTATTGTTTGCAAGTCCTTGGTCTAAGTCTTGCCTCTAGGGCAAGAGTTATAGAGCATCTCATAAATCAAGACACAATGTGGTAATGCCAACTCTTGCCCATGGGGCATAATTTGTTGTTTTGAAAGTCATTGGACTAAGTCTTGCCTCTAAGGCAAGAGTTATAGAGCATTTCATAAGTCAAAACATAATGGGGTAGTGTCAACTCTTGCCCATGAGGCATAACTTGTTGTTTGAAAGTCCTTGGGTTAAATCTTGCCTCTAAGGCAAGAGTAATAAAACATCATAAATTAAGAAGCAATGTGGAACATCACATAAATTAAGAAGCAATGTGGTAGTATCAACTCTTGCCCATGGGGCGTAACTTATTTTTTTGGAAGGAATCGAAGAAAAGAAAAAAAAAATGATAAAAGTTGAGGAAAAAGAAAAAATATTTTTTAAAAAAATAAAAGTCAAAGAAAATACAAAAGAAAAAAATTGAAGTTGAGTGGAGAAAAAGAAAAAAAAAAGTTGAGAAAAAAGACAAAATAAAGAAAAAAAAATGACAAAAATAAATAAATAAATAAAGGCTGAGAAAAAAAATTTTAAAAAAAGAAAAAGAAAAAGAGAAAAGAAAAAATAAAAATGAAAGAAAAATAAAAAAGAGAAAAAAAATAGAAGTTGAGAGGAGAAAAGAAAAAAAAAGTAAAGGTTTAGAAAAACTAAAAAAAAAAAAAAAAAAAAAGAGAGAAGAAAAAATAAAAATCAAAGTAAAATTAAAAAAAGAGGAAAAAAAGAGAATAAAAGTTGAAAAATAAATAAGCATGAGAGAGTTGTTTAAAAATATTTGAGGTATAGAGGGGCAAATAGATATTTGTTCAATACATAAAAAAGGAGAGGTAGTTTTGCAGGACTTTTATTATGGGGGACAAAAAAGCAAAGCCACCCACTATGGGGGACATTTATGTAGTTTACCCCTCTAATGCAACATTTTCTAAGTGTTGTCTTTGCTAATATACATGCCACAATTTATATGCCTATGGCCATGCTTTTGAAGTGTGGCAATGCTAAGTAGGCTACAGAATATTATTTTAAAACAATTTAAATTCGCATATATTCAATAATCATATGATGTATTATTACCCCTATTTAAATGATCTCAAGCATTAAATTAGGCAATAAGTAACTCAAAATAATACTTCAAATGTATAGAATTACAACAAATTTAAAAAAAAAACAATATCTTGTATACCATACATATGAAGCAATATTTCCATATATGCACTAGCATTGAATTCCACAAAAATAAATATAAATTCAAATATTACAATTATTCAAAAAAGTCTTCATTATTCTCTTCAATAGATCAATGACCTGTGATCACCATTTCAAATTGATTCATTCACATTTTCCTGCACATGCAAAACTAAATTAATTTTATACAGGTACTAACTGTACCAGGCGTTAGATGAAACCAGGGAAAACAATAACACGACAATTTTATTATAAACATATCAGTACATACCACATCAGACCAAACACAAGATCTATAATTTCTACCATGTACCTGAGGAGCATTAGCTACCACGAATAACATCAAAAGATGAAATAAATATTCCTTCCATGAAAAGCAGCAAATGTCTTATAAGATCACAAAGCAGGGTTATAGTTCCAAAAGAGTTCAAAATTTGTTACTGTGTGCGGGCAACAGAGAGACAAGAGATCCAACAATGTTTATATAGTAATGCTTTGTTGATAATTACAAGTTAAACAAAGTAAGAATAATGAGTTTTTTTCCGACAAATGGACCATTAAGTTATTTACAAACAGAATGACAAAATGAAGCAGTATTTTACGAAGTTCATCATATTCCCTGCATTAAATCGTAAAATGCCCCACGTGATAAGAGAACATACTTCCATAACATGTACTCCTATAAAGTAAATTATTTATGCCATGATAGAGAATAAGGAGTTCAAAAAAAATAAAGATATTAAAGCAATTTTCATGTAAAATAAATGTGATAAATATAAGATATTGATCCAAATGTTATAACACTGAATGTTGATGCTTGACATTTCATAATGTGAAACTGAGTCTATGCCTCAACTAAGAACCTCATCAGGACTCTTAAAAAGTAGATGAGTATGAATTGGGATCCAGTATTTTCTTCCTTTTGTTGTCGGCCTTGTAGTTCACACGCTTATGTGGCACAATATGAAAAGTAAAACTTGGTATCCACATGTAAAATAAAGATATTCCTAAAACTTGGTCTCCACATGTAAAATAAAGATATTCCTTACTAAAATATTATAAAAACTAAAGATATTCCTTACTAAAATATTATAAAAACTGCACAGTGCACAACTTTTCCTTGCCATATGGTTTTAATCAATTTAGCCATGGATATTGAGAGTACCTGAGGTTAGACCATTAAAGTGGACAGAAGAAAATATTTGAAACCAGTTTCATATATGATTGTCATTTGTGTACTTACTGGTTTAAACTATCTCCAACACTTAAATGTAGGCAAATGCATGAGCCAAATTGAGTAATCTTTGTCCACACCAAAATATTGTATCCATTCTTTACTCATCCAACTTCCTCTTAGTACTTTATCATAATACAGGAACAGTTCATATGCACTGCAGACCTTAGCGCAAGTGCAGTTCAAGCATACATTAAAAGTGAAAAAGTTTGAATTGGTTGGGTGTCAGCAAAAAATTTAGGTTCTTTTCAGAGAAAACTCAACCAAAACTTTTGTATAAATATGTCAGTTATCAAATAACATCAGCTCTAAGTTTAATGCACAAAGAAAGATGCACTTTCACTGCACTCCATGGCATAGCAAATTCAACAGTTTGAAGGTAAGTTCAATTCACATACTGCACTCAAACAGATTGAACTCACCGGAAGCTAGAACCAAGCAACAAGTGTACTTTGTCTATTATATTCCCTTACCTCTTAGAAATCGATAATTCTCTTGCAATCTAGATGATATCAAATGCTACAGAGAAGAAGGATAATGTCTGAACAAAATAGGCATAAGGAAAAAGGCGAGAGGGGAGAGAAACGGATGGAGATCCAGATCAGTGAAGACAAAGAGGATATATGAGAGGGATAAACGTGGCAAACTTAGTTGTAGGTTAAAAGACACGTAAGATAAGCACATCTCAAAAGTCAAAAATACCCTTAATTTGAATTGTATTACCATGAAACAAACATGTCGAAATGTACAACAACAACATACCCAGATTTGTGTTATCCCATTCTGTTGTTTGTTTTTATGCTTTTATATTTTTATGTTTGTTATACTATTATTTGTCCTGAACCAGGGGTCTATCGAAAACAGCCTCTCTACTTCACCTGAGGTAGTGATATGGACTGCGTACACTTTACCGTCCCCAGACCCCACTTTGTGGGAATACACTGGGTGTGGTGTTGTTGTTATTGTTGTGAATATACTGGAGCACACTTTCAGGAATATGTCATAAAGAAGAAAAAAAAATTAATTTTCTGTCGATGTTGCCAATGTCTTGAATGAAAATCGTCCATTAACAATACATCTACTAAAGAAATAGAGAAGCAGAACGGAAGATTTTCATACGAATGTAAGACCAAAAATCTAAAGTTAAAGAACTGAAATGTCAAAGTTGTATAACCTCCCATGTCTACAGATGAACTATCAAATAGCACTGTAAGAAATCTTATCAGATGGCAGAAGCTACTGAGTAAGAAGTGACTTGTATCTAAAGGCAAATACCACGAAATAGGTGACTCCTCAACGAGATCCTTATCCCAACAATCTTCATAACTACAAGTAGAATTTACTAATCAAATGACAAAGAGTAGTAAAATGCTTGATAATAATATTATAAGAAAATGACCTTTTACTAACTTCAAAACTAGCCTTCTTCACTTCTTGAGGCACTGTGTCGTTAATCTAACCTCAGGGAAATCATTTCCAAGCTCAATTTCTGCTTATGGACAACGTACAACTAACATAATATGAAAATCCAGCGAATCAACACAAGTGCACAGTCCAATAAATGATATATGACTTCAACACTTCAAGATGTATCTTAATCCTTTTGTGCTCTTCGTCATAGGGATTGTACCAATTGGACGAATCGATCACCACTCATAAATAGCAAAACTTAACCACGGTTCATCACCCTTTAGATCCTTTTTATAGATCCAACTAAGCAAAAATTACATGTATATTAAAACCAGCAAACAATTAATCTAAGTCAAAATTGAACAAATAATAATATACACACACTAGATCTGGTTCATGGTGGGTAGCATCTTTTGTGTATACTGCATCAAAGCTATTGTCAGGGAATGATATTTGCATGATATCACCCTGAATAAACACCACATGACTATCAAGAACGGAACAGGAAATTCAGAGAAGATCGACTCCTACAACATTTCTACCTTTACAAAGTTAAAACTATGATCTAATCTTTCTTTGCGGCTCAATACCTGTAGGGCAAAGGTATTAGACAACTCGAGAATTGGCACCTCAATAATAAGCAAATTACAAAACTTAGTTAGAGATGCCAATCAATAAAGGCACAATTGAAAGTTTCCAAGCAGTTTTTTTAAAACTGAAGCAGTTAACTTTTCAATTAGACATATCTGACTCGATCTATGTTCTCAAACTGAATGCTTCCATTCATTTATCAGTAGATGAATGTAAGAACAACACACGAAAAAAGAAAGCACACTGAACTTCCAAAAAGAAGGTTAACAGAAACAAAGGAATGGTGAATAAGCTAAGCAACCCAATGCAAACTCAATACATGGAGCACCACTGATAATAATGAGTTAAAACATATTCATCTAAATCCAGAGCCACACCTGAATATAACAACATTCCAAAGCATTATATTGTTGTCATAAGGAGCACCACTGATACCAGCAGGAGGATCCTCGCCGACTTTGACATCCGCACTGACTAATACACAAATTGCAATCCAACAAGTTTCTAAATTACACACAAAATTAGAAGTTGTTATGAAATCGAACCGAGTCAAAATCAGTAAATCAATAAAACCCTAGATCCCCATATAAATCAGAATTAAAATTGATTATTTTCTTGTTCTTCTATAGATGTGTTATGATAAAATCTATTTTTTGTTAAAAATTCAAGGAACTTTAACTCTATTGTCAAATTCTCCAACTACATGTACACAAAGAATGATTTCCCTCTTTCTTTCACACATTCATGATTTTTTTAAAACTGAGAAGATGTCGAACACAACACTACTCCAAATCGATCAATAAGGCAGTGGTGAAGCGAGATTTCAATAGAAATGCTAAAGAGAGAATTGAAATGATGTGCGGACGTTTACAAAAACAACAACATACCCATTGTAATACCATCAGGTGAGGTCTTGAGAGGGTGGTGTATGCAGGCAGACCTTACCCTACCTTATGGAGGCAGAGAGGTTGTTTCCAAAAGACCCTTGGCTCAAGAAACTCATAACAAATCAATTTTTAGAAATAATATACAGACTGGAATGCAGACATAGCAAATAATAACGAAATCATTACAATGTCTAGTAATCAACTAGCAAAAGAAAAGGGTTGGTTTAAACAATTACTCACATTATATCTCAGAACTTAACTCTCAGCTTAAATGGTGGTCTTTCCTCTATAGCAACTACAGCTGCAGCTTCAGCAACCTCAGTTTCATTTTCTCTTTCTTCGGGGACTCTGTCTCATCAGCTTAGGGTTCCCCTTGAGAATCAGCTTCAGCTCTAACAACAAAAGAATGACTTTACCAATTTGAACTTAGGAATCCAGAAGCAAAAACACCTATACATTCATCAGAGAATGTCTTCTACGCAGGCAAAAAATGCCAGCTTCTAGAATTCTGTGGGGTTTCAGGGAACCACAAATAACGCTAGAGGCAGAACAATAAAACCCATTTTGCATATGAGGTGTAAGGAAATGTAGGGTTCTTTTTCATTAAAGTTAAGAAATGGAAGAAGCAAAAGTCATGGAAATCGAGTGCAAAATAGCATTTTCTTATCTGGGTATTCACGAGTTGAATGTGTCGATGGTAGTAAAGGGGAAAACCTAATTTTCTTGTGCCCATGGAGATTTTAGAGGGGCAAAAATATTTTTCATTTTGAAAGAGAGGGAAAATTTTCATTAAAAGAGCGCACTAACGAGTTTATAATTTCGTAAAAATTTTATTGATAATTCTTACGGCATAGTTATGAAGATTTGATTTTAAAATTATAAAAAAGGCACACTTACAAATGTAGCTATATATATATAGGTAAATAAGTGTTGCCATTTGTTTTATGATTTGACAACACTTATATAGTGTAGTCTTTATTATCAATGGTTATATTTTAAAAGTGTGCCCTAATATTTTGTAGTCAAAAACTCTGATTATAGGTCACACTTTAAAAGTGTTCTCCTAAATACTTTTGACAATATTTTTTAAGTGTAGCTCAGAATTAGTGTGGTCATAGGATAAATTTATCGTGTATATAATTTAATTCTTGAAAATATAATTTTTCTAACATGATATTATATAGGATTATTGAAAAGTCAAAATTGTTTGCTAAGCATAGCGCTAAGATTGAAGTGTCTATATATGAAGTCTATCACTGCAACAAAAATGATCTTCAACGACAATTAATTAACGAAAATAGCTTAATTATTGCTAATATAGTTTTTTAGAGGCAATTACTAGTGACAATTACATTTTAGCACTTTTTTTAAAATGTTCCTAAAGTCTATAGCAATATTAGATCTAATGACAATTAACTAATGCTGATAAAAAATTTAACACTCTTTATTAAAATACATATTTATTGGTAAGCAAACTACACATTTATGTTCTTATTATTTCGAGAATTATGTGTCAAATTCGAGAAATAGTCTGAATCAGCACGATTTAGAAGGTGAGAGTGACCCTTTGACCCCACTAATGTTCATTTTCAACTAACCAAGTCAAAGTTCTTCTAAAAAGTGTAAGAAGAAGCCTTAATCCTATGGAGAAAAAGTTAGTTGCGACAAACTTTAATTTGTTGAATAATCCGAAATTTCAATCATTTCTTAAGTAGTAAGTGCTTAGTTATATTATATTATTCACTTAAATGGAAGATTCATCCACAAGGTGATGTAATTAATGAAATTCTTCAATGAGCCGGACGGTTACTTCGTGAACTTTTCGGCCATGATGTTGTATATTCCTTGTTTGTGTGTAAAGAGTTTGTAAGTGTAAAACTAAAAACGTATTGAGATATCCATTGATTATAAAATATCCATATTAGCTAACTTATGATTTTTGTTTGACGCTATATAGGTCCCTAATCCAATTAATAATGGTGTAACTTACCATTTCTTGAAATAACTCGGAGACCTGACAGTGAGATCAATTCAATGTCTATATACTACTTGAATTTTATAAATTCCATACAAAAGAGTATTCTAAGCTTAAGAAAAGCAATAACAACGTAACAGGGTGTGGGTAAAAGGGGGTGATGGCAACTAGGATGACATTATATTGTTGATTATTATGGTGTGTTGTAAGAGATTTTAGTACTAGTGTATCCTAGTTGACTATACAAAAAGATGCTATTTTGTATGCAAGTGATTTAATTTGATCCAATCCCGAATAGAGCTACGAGGCTGCACTCAGGATACCGCATAATTGAAGTTAATCACATGAGGGAGTCGAAAATATAATTTTTTAGGGAAAATTGGAAAATTATACAATATGGTGGGTAGTTAATTAAATTATGTGGGTAGGTGAAAATTGAGAATGTGATAGGTGTTACATATCAATTGGGTGCATCAAGTATTCACCAAATGATGGACGATGAGCTAGGAAATAACTTAGAGCATCCTCCACACATATTATATTAGAAGAAATTAATTATGAGGAAACAACATCCAAAGCAAATGAGAAGGAAGAATCAGTTAATGTCTCTGTATAGAACAAATATGATAGACGACTATGTTGCAAAAGACATGCATACATATATGTTTTTGGTATTTTTCCTCTAGCAAAGGGGAAGTGGTGAACCATTCCACTCCTTCAAGCAATTAAGTAATGGATCTACCAATTTACCTTCATTCATGGATGTGAATACCTTGTTAAATTCTTCTCCAGGTGATAGAATTTTCTCACCAGTCAAGTAATTAGTCTCTAGTTCTTCTCTCACAAACTTGTACAATGGATAGGACCTGCATTCTTTAATTTTGTTAGGAATGGATGACTTGCCATAATCAAAGTCACATCTAGCATTCTCAATTTCTTTAGACAAAACAACTTCCAATTCTTCCTCAAATGTACTGATTTTTTGGAAGATTGAATTACTTAAAATTTTCTCCTCGTCTCGAGCATGATCCACCAAGACTTGTCGTAACTTTTGAATTAATGGATAATTAGCACTACAAGGGTCATTAGCATACGTAAAAGTGTATTCGCTATCAACCACTTTAAGCAAGTCTTTCTCGCAAAACCTCGAAAGGTGATCAAGCTCTCCATTTTGGCTTACTGTCAGCACTTTTTTCGCCACTAGGCTCACTGCATTCTTCACTGAGGCTTTGAGATTTTCTTCCAAGTGCCTCAAGTCAATGGCTTGGCAAAGTGCTACTAGATAAGTTGAAGACATGAGTTTTAAAATGTCCAGTGCCTCAGATGTCTTTCTTGAGGAGATTAAGCCCAAAGAGTTGACATCTTGATTGTGTTGCTCAGCACTTTGGACATGGTTGGTCACTGGATTGGCAAGAAATTGAAGTTCAGCACAGTAAGAGGCCATGGCAATCTCAGCACCTTTGAAACCATAATCCAAGCTAGGATTCCCACTCCCAGAGAGATTTGAAGGCAATCCATTATTGTAATATTCATTGACAAGCTCAGAAAACTGGGCAAATATAAGTTTTCCAATGGAGGCAAGTGCTAGCCTAGTGTTGTCCATTGATACCCCTATCGATATCCCTTGGAAATTCCCACCATGTAGTGCCTTGTTCCTTGAAACATCAATCAAGGGGTTGTCATCAACTGAGTTAATCTCTCTCTCAATCATCTTGGTTGCTTCTCTAATGACCTCTATTTGAGGATGTAACCATTGTGGAGAATTTCCAAGAATGTAATGATCTTGCTCAGGCTTTTCATAAATTTCCCTGACAGTGGAACTTCCGTTCAAAATATGTTCCATAATTTCTGCAACTTCTATTTGGCCAGGGTGATGCTTCACTTTATGAGTCAAATGGTTTGTGACTTCAAGTCGTCGTCCATGCATCGCTTCAACAAAAATTGTTGATAGAACTTCAGAAAGGACAACAAGAATGTTAGCCTCATAAAGAACAATGGAAGCCAAGCCAGAACCAACAGAAGTGCCATTCACCAAGGCTATTCCTTCCTTGGGCTGCAACTCAAAGAATCCACTGTCAATACCAACCCCTTGAAAAACCTGGACAGCATCCAACAGTTCTCCATTAGGCCCAGTGGCTTTGGAGTTGGGTCGGCCTGTTAAAAGCCCGGCAATATACGACAGTGGTACCAAGTCACCACATGAGTTGTGGAGGGGAAAACACGGGGTGATATCATTGTTGAGCAATTTTGTCATAGTTTCCAAGATTTCAAACCTTATGCCGGAGTACCCTTGAAGTAGAGTATTGATTCTAACCAACATGGCAGATCTTGTGGCAGAGTGTGGCAATGTGTGACGATACATCATCCCATTTCCAAAGACTCCAGCGTTCAAGAACCTGGTTCATATGAATTTTCATGTAGCAAATAAGCTAATTGAACGTACAAATTTACTCTTACTACGTACTAACAAAACCTTTAATTAATATAACCTGTCCTAAGAAATATAGGAAAACAAAACCTTTAATTAATATAACCTGTCCTAAGAAATATAGGAAAATCTTATATGCTCTCATGTATGCATATAATGAATGTGGATATGGTAAAAGTTTGCCTCAAACATGTGATAAAAGTGCCAGTTAGAACATATTTCAAGTCTTTACAAGGGTACAGCCGAATTTAGAAACAACGTGCACTTATTCCCTCAGAAAAGTGCTAATTTTGGGTGTGTTGGATATGAAGGAAAATATTTTCCTATTTTCTTATGTTTTGGTTAAAACTTTTGGAAATATTTTTTTAATAAAATAAATTCCTTCAAATTAATAAAATGACTTCCTTAATCAAAGTAGGAAAAACAAATTAAAATATCTCACAGCACTCTCAAATTACCCATCCCCATCTTTACCCTTCCATCTTCCACCCACCATCCACCACCACCCAAAAAAAAAATTCTTACACACCCCCTATCCCGACCCCCAACCTCCTGCCAGTCACCCCCTCAAAAACAAAATTAATTTCTTTTAGTTTGCTCTTAAAAAAAAAGAATAATAATAATAATAATTTCTTACAGCTAACCCCAACCCCCTACCAGCCCAACCCCCAACCCCCGGCGGCCCCAAAAAAAAAAAAAATTAAATTTGTTTTTAAAAAAATTAAATTTTTTTCTTACCCAACCTACACCCGACGCCCCACTCTCTCCTAAAAATGTTTTAAACTTTTTAGGAGTCGTTTGGCCATGAATATTATTATTATTTTTTGAAAAAATTATTTCACTTTTTTGGAAAAATACTATTTGGCCATGAAAATTCTAAATACAACTTAGAGTTGTATTTGAAATTTGGAAAACAATCAAAACCTTGTTTTCACTTTTTAATTTATTTATTTATTTCAAAAAAATCATAAATTTTTATCTTCATAAAATAACATCATTTAAATTATAGTATATGTTCTAATAGTAATATCTTACATATTTTAAAAAATATACATTTAAATTCTAAATATTAACTGCAAAAACTATTGATATTTCAAATAAAGTGAATTCTTTTGGGTTTTCATGGCCAAATTGTTTTTAAAAAAAAATTCTAAATTTTTTTTTTACCCCACCACCACCACCACACCCCTACCCCGACCTACTCGCCCAATTTTATTTTTTTAATAATTTTTTTATTAAAATGTTTTTCTTACCCCAACCCTCCCTACCCCCTCCCCCACCCCAAAAAAATATTTTTTAAAAAAAAATTAATTTTTTTTTCTTACCTGACTCACCCACCCACCCCAAAAAAATATCCTACCCTACCCTCATCCCTTAAAAGAAAATACATTTTTTTAGTTTTCTGTTAGATATATACAAATGCTTTTAGAAAATTTTTTCTACTTACATATCGAACGCAAGAAAATAAGTAAGAAATAAGTTGTTTTCCTAGAAAATATTTTCTTGAAAATATTTTTTTCATGGAAATCAGTTTCCTCCATACCAAACACTCCTTTATCTCATAACCAGTTTTCACTATGAATTTAAGCTATATTCAGTTTTTCTAAATTACTAGTATACGTGCCCACATGATGCATGGATTATTTCAAAGAAAAAAGAGCGAAGAGAGAAACATATGTATATGAACCACGCGTGACATATTAACAATGTTTTATTTTTGTTTTTTTAGATCATATATACCACTAATTCTAAGATGAAACTCCTTATGTTAGAAAATCTAAATTTTTTGTTGTTTAGAATAGATATTTTCGTAAGTATATACATGTATGAAAAATTAATTGTTATAAATAAAATTACAAAATTATAAGTATATTTAGTAAATTTTCGTATGCTTTCCATTTTGTATGATCTTAAGTAATAAAATGAATATGATAACTGAAAATTTATCATATCTTTTCATTATTAAAATTCTTGCAAAGCAAAATAATTTCTTATTTATTTTATTGTACTCGATTTATATCCTACCTAATTTGATATTACATTTAGTTAGAAAATAGGCATTGTATGCATCATTATTACACGAGAAAAAACATAAAATCACCCCTAAACTTGTTAGTCAAACTTACTTTAACACTTTAACTTTATGGATAATTATTTATCCCCTAAACAACTTTCAATTGAGTTAATTGCCACCTCAAGACTACAATACTAGTCTCACTATGAAAAGTGTATTACACACGCGTTATGTCATTGTCACATCAGCACCACGTCATTGTCATGTCAGAAATTATTTAAATTTTGATTTTTTTTTTCTTTCTCACTCTCTCTCTTCCATGAATGAAATAAGATTTTGCTAATGAATGAAATAATATTTGGACTCAAAAAATTCTAACTTTTATAGACTATGATCTCCCATTTTCAAAATTTTGGCCTAGAAAAACTCTAATTTTCTTGAAATAAAACACTAATTAATTCCTAAAATTATAAAATATGTTAACGCGATTCGATTTTGTTCAATAGAAATTTTAATTGTGAAAGGAACAAAGTTTGATGATTTACCTATTTTGATACGAGCACGGTTAGTACAATTCGAGCTAGACCTATACCTCGGGCTACACAAGTCGTGATCATGGAAAGAGGAGCTTGGGAAGGACTTGAACTACCCTAAAAGAAGGTCTACAACGTGTGGGAGGTTCAAGAAAACAAAGACAAAGAGGACATTCTATCCATTTGTGCCAGTATATCACACAACCAGCCAGCCTTAGATGCACAGTTGGCCAAACCTTGGACCACAACAAGCCTTAGATGCACAATCAACTCTTGGACACACAGATGGGCTTATGGATGCACAACTGGGTTGGCTACCTTTTAAGTGAGCCACTTTTGGGCTTAGCCACTTTTGGGCTAGAGTTGTAAAGGCAAATACTATAAATACTTATCTTAGTTATTTCATTTAGTAGATTTTGATGAATTGAATATTGAGAGCTTTTCAAGCTAGTAGTTTCTAGGTGAAGCCTAGCATTAGGTAGATTGTAGTTGATAATCCTAGCTTGAGTAATTAGGGTGAATTCTCGATATTGCTCGTGTTAACTTCTTCTAGCTTAATCAATCATCGAGTTTTTCTTTTTGTGGATTCAATTTTGTTTTCTCGTCTTTGATTGAGTCGGTGTTATTGTTGTTTAATTGGGTCAATCGAGAGGTGAAGGTATAAATCCCTTTGTTGCTGGTTATTTCAATCGAATTTCAATAATTCCACATATCTTTTTCATTATTTCAATTTTGTATTGTGTTTGCTCTTCTTTTCTGTATTTTGATCCTAGTTTTTGGATTAGGATTGTATCATTTGTTATCAGAGCTTAGGCTAAAGGATTGTTCCATCAATTCTCAATCCAAGGTTCGAAATCTGAAAAATTTTAAAAAAAAACTGAGAAGTTTGAAATTTTTTTAAAAAAATTAGAAATCGGAGTTGAATCGAGTCTTGTTTTGAGTTGCTAACGTTAGATTAGTGTTCTCGTGCGTTTTTGAAATTCGGATCTGAGATTTTGTCTGATTTGGAGTTGGTTGAAAATTTCACCATTGTTGAGCTTGGAAAAACTTGAAGAAGGTGAATTTGGGCTATTTGATTGGAGCTTAATTGGAGTTCTAATTGTATTGGGGATTGTTCTCCTAATTAATTGGAACTTCGATCTGAAATTTAGAGGCTATCGAAGTTGAAACTCACTAAGTTGAATTTTGGAGTTCATCACGTTCATGGTGTTTTTCATGGTTTGAAGAAATTGCAAGTGGATTTAATTTTTAAGAGCAATTGATTAAGGATTGGAGCCTAAAAATGATTGGGCTTTGTTCGGGAGGTTGAAAGAAGCCCGTGGTTAAAATTTCGTTGAATTTGGAGCTCATTTGATCGAGGGTCAATTTTTGAATGTTTAAGTGTTCTTCATGATCTTCATGTCTTGTTGAAGAACATTCAAAAAGATGGAGTTTGATCCAAAAATGAGAAAAGAGGAAGTAGAATAATTGTTGGTACAAAAGGAATTTACCAAAAAGGGTAAGTACAAGGTCAAGGGAGTACAAAGGCCCCACGAAAAGTACAAAATTTGAAAGTTTCAACTGTGCCCGCTGGACCATTGTGCGCTCATAAGCGGGCTCACATAAGGCCTGTGCTAAACGCACAAGGAGGGGTCTGATCGCACAATCATAGGGGAGATTCTAGAACTTTGTGTGTCTACACTGTAGCATCGCACAAGTCTAGTGTTATACGCATAAATGAAGGCAAATTGTGCGTTCATGGTCTAAAGAATTAAAGTTGACGATCTAACGAGCTAGTTCAGCGAGAGAAAGTTGAATTTTGGAGCTCCTAAGCATTTTGTACAACTAATCTCAGGTTTTAACTCCTTGGGTGTTTCATTCCTTTGATTCTAAATCACTTCTCTGGATTCCCAAACTAATTTACAACTAGTAATTATTCTACTTAATTGTTAATTGGTTCTTGAGTCCATATTTTTCGTGCTAATTATTTGAAGCTTTTCTCATTTTACATAATCGTTGAACTTTCTTAGTTCCGTCCGTTAGACTTTGAGTGGTCCTTTCTTTTGGTCAACAAAAATCCATTCTTCCACAAATATAGGAGACCTTGAATTGATTGAGCGGAGCTAGTACACAATCAATATTGAGAAGAAGCCGTAGAGGTGAGTTGAGAATTACATACGAGTGACATGAGGGTTTTATTACTAACCTCGTGTGTTGAGTTTTACAGGTACAATGTCAAATCACTTTCCTTATAACTATAGAGAAAAGAGCTCGGTGAATAATAGGGCGTCATATGCCAATGTATCAAGGCAAGTGACCAATGTGAATGGAAGAGTAATCAAAATGAATGAAAGGTTTGGAGGTATGGAGAAAAGGGTGAGAAGGGTGGATAATGGAAGTAAAAGGAGGACCTTGCGTCAAGATCACAACTTTTACTATCCCTAACCACACTAGAACAAAACCTACCCTCAAACTACATTCCGAATGAACCCGAGCTATGTTAGACAAGTCACCCTATATCCAAATGAACAAACATATCATTCCCCACAAAGTAGTCATTATTTTGTGGAAACCCAAGTTAGGAACCAAGAACCTCCAAAAAATGTATCATATGCATCTTTGCATGTACACTATGTTCTAACCCAACAACATTATCCACAAATACCCTACCAAGATGTTTATTATCAAAATCCTCTTTATGATGAGATGTGTGAAGAAGCTAAACTAGATAGATGATGGTAAGGACCCAAAGGCTTTGGTACGAACTAAGTCATGGGATGTCAAGGGAAATAGGATAGTGGAGATAGGTATAGGGATGACGAAGAAAGCTGTGGAGATCAAAGTGAGTAATATGGTGATCAAGAGAAGGATGACATCATGGAGAGTCTTCCAATTCTCCAAGATGGTAGTCAAGCTAGCTACAACACGAAAGGAGAAGACCAAGTTTATAGAGGTAATCATGATATACCTCAATCTTCTTGTCCTTCTATTGTTCAATGTTATGAATGTCAAGGTGAAGAACATGATGAGAGTGAATGTCCACATAGGAGGTCAAATGTGATCTTATGTGATAGACCTTGTGCTAAAAGTAATATAAAGTGTGAAGTTGAGGATGGTTATGGTGAGCCTAAGGATAGGCATGATGAAGTAACATCAACCGGAGAAGATGAACAATTGGCGGAGGAGTTGAACTCTTCTTATGCTTTAAAGCAAATCATGGGAGACCTTTCTAAAGAGGAACTTGAGCAAATATGAACCTGTTCCATGCAAGATTAAAGATCATAGAGAGAATATGTTCCTTGGTCATTGATGGTAGGAGTAGCACTAATGTGGTATGTTGCACCATGGGTTGATCGAATGAAACTTCCTACACAAAGGCACCCCAAGCCAGATAAAATATAATAGCTCTACGAGAATGATGAAATAGAGGTAACCAAGCAAGTGGTCATGAATTTTAGCATTGGAAAGTATCGAGATGTGATATTTTTCCTATGAATTCTTGTCATATGTTGCTTGGTAAACCTTGGCTAGTCGATAGGGATGTCCAATATCAAGAGGAGTACAACAAATACTCACTTGTATTTGGAGGATGAAAGCACGCTCTTGTGCCCTTAACACCCTATCAAGTGAGTGAGGACTACAAGATAATGAGGGAGCTCTAGGAAGTACTTAAGAGAGAAGAAGTTAAGGAGGAGGAGAATGAAGTTTCTCTTATTCAAAAGGAGAAAGATATGGCTCAAGAAAAAGAGGTGTATGTGAATGATAAAGCAAAGAGTGATTTGAATAATGTGGATAAGAAACACTTAATAGTGGAACTTGTCAACACCGATCCCTTGTTACATGCTAACCATGATACAAGTATTTTACCTAGTATCATTCCTTCTCTTTTGTAGGTTCATAAGAAAATACTTCCAAAGGAGGATCTAAAAAGAGTTTCTCACAAACATAGGCCTGAAGGCCTAAAAGAGTTCTTAGCTAAGGATTCCAACTTTATGAAAAAGGTTGGTATATTTAACCTTTGAGCTTAATGATGGAGTAACCTACCGAGGCAACTCCTACGAAGAAACAAATGGACCAAGTCTATAGGACTGATATGATACACGGAAAGGAAAGCTTTTGGGAACCATGTGTGGTGGGAAAGAATGCAAACTCAAGGGACCGTCTTTGAGTTATGTACCCTTCCCCTCCTATTCCAAATGATCCTTGGAGTCATGGTGACATTTTTCCTATGGTAGGTAGGTTCTTGAAATTGTATGACCTCATATCCTACCATGAGAGTGATAATGTTTCCCAGACCTCTTCAGGGTTTGTTATTGCTATGCTTATAATATGTGGGCTCTGCAATCTGGATGTTCAGTCTATTTATTACTTTAAGAAGAGTCCATGGTGCATACTTGATGTCCAACTCTTATTTCCTACTCCTTGTCACACTTATGTGGTTGGACAAGTTGCAATGTTAGGATGGACTCTTAAGAGTATGCTAATTTTGTGAATGGGGATAACTCAACTTCTCAGGTGGGCTATTTGTTGAATGACAATATGATCCATAGTTCTTTCTATCTCTTTAGTAGCATAACTCTATTTGTTGATACACTCCTTTTGGGAGCTTGTGTGAGAAAGAAATTTGAAATGTACTTGAAATGCCTTAACTTTCCTCCTTGTGTTCTAAATTGTGATGACCTTATTGCTAGCATTCAAGCTTCTAAATGTATATTTACAATTAAGAAACTAGGGATGAGTTTAGTGTCCTTCAATCCTTTCGCAACTACTTGTTTGCATTTGATGAACCCTTTCTAGTAAGTGATATCATGTAAATGTGTCAGTGCCTACTTTGGGTGTTGATTATCTACTTGAATCCATGTGTCAGTGCCTACTTTGGGTGCTGATTATCTACTTGCATCCTTGTTTGACACACTTGTGCTTAATTTATGTGAATCACAACTTATGGATGCTAAGTCTCTTATTGGTTTGTGGAAGAGTCCATGGATGTTGAAGACTTCTTGTCACCTTCATAGAGTTAGACAAATGGAAGTATCAAATGGACCTAGTGGGAGCATGCTAAATGCCATGAATAGTGGGGACCCAACTTCTTGGGGAGACTATTTGTTTTGGAGTAAATTGGTTTCTTATAGATTCCCCAATTCCTCTAGTAGCATGACTCCATTAGTGAATGCACTTCTCTTGGTAAGTTGCTTGAAAGAAAGAGATATGGTGTGCTTAAAATGCATCTTCTTGTCTTCTTGTGTTCTTATCTTTGAGAGCACCATCAGTGAGAATAATGACGTTAGCACTTTTCTTTTCTATCTTTTTTCCTATGATGATGGCGATGCTTGTGTTGAGTATGCATTTTGTGTAAGCATGAGTTATCTTGAGAGAAAGGATCATGTGTACCCTAATGGATTGAGTACATCCTTAGTTGTCCCAATTTGTAGTAAATTGCTTGCTAGCTCCCTTGAGCCTATTAACACTCTGGTCTATAGGGACAACTTGGATGGGACTTATATTCTTGAGTCCTTTCTCTACTACGTCTTTGCCTGTGATGACATCCATATTGATATTGGATTTGTTTTATATGGAGGTAGGGGTTCTTTGAAATGGTCCATATATTTGTGTGACCAAGCTATATGGGTCTTTCATATCTTTGACCACGGTAAAACCTCATGGATGTTTGAGCCAATAACAACACCACTTTTGGTATAGTCTTATGGCGGAATAAGGAAACAAATGTGTCTTAGGACCTTTGAGGTTTCTTTGTTCCATGATGATTATGGTATTAACCCTTGTGCTAACCCTTATTCTATGAGGGATTCTTGTTTATTTGTCCTTCTCATCTATTTGCAGGATTTGGCTTCAAGGATGAATGCATGATACGGGCACGGTTAGCACAATTCGTGCTAGACCTATACCTCGGGCTACACAAGTAGTGATCATGGAAGAGGAGCTTGGGAAGGACTTGAACTACCCCAAAAGAAGGTCTATAACGTGTGGGAGGTCCAAGAAAACAAAGACGAAGAGGACATTCTATCTATTTGTGCAAATATATCACACAACCATCCATAGACACACAACCAGCCAGTCTTAGATATACAATTGGCCAAACCTTGGACGTACAACAAGCCTTAGATGCACAATTATCTCTTGGACGCACAAATAAGCTTATGAACACACAACTGGGTTGGCTATCTTTTAAATAAGCCACTTTTGGGCTATAGTTGTAAAATACTTGCCTTAGTTATTTTATTTGGTAGATTTTGATTAATTGAATATTAAGAGCTTTTCAAGCTTGTAGTTTCTAGGTAAAACCTAGCATTAGGTAGATTGTAGTTGATAATCGTAGCTTGAGTGATTAGGGTGGATTCCTGATATTGTTTGTGTTAACTTCTTCTAGCTTAATCAATCATCGAGTTTCCCTTTTTTGTGGATTCAATTTGATTTTCTCGTCTTTGATTGAGTCGTTGTCATTGTTGTTTGATTGGGTTTAATTGAGAGGTGAAGGTATAGAGCCCTTTGTTACTCGTAAATCTAATCGAATTTTGATAATTCCACATATCTTTTTATTATTTCAATTTCGTATTGTGTTTGTTCTTCTTTTCCGCATTTTGATCCTAGTTTTCAGATTAGGATCGTATCATATTTTTATCAATGATTTTGATAATTTTGCTTTTTTTAGTTTATCTAGAAAAAAAATGACAAGAAAAAATAATTGAGGTGCAGTAGGGTGGGGGAATTTTGCAGAAGGAGAAAGGGGGTAGGGGGTTTTAAGAAGAAGAAAAGGGTTGTTGGGCGGGGGGAAGAGGAAGTTGTGGGAGTTGGTATGTTAGGGTGGGTTTGAAGGAGAAAAAAAAATGGGGTTTCGCAGAAGAAGAATGGGGTAGGAGGTGGGTAGGTTTGAAGAAGAAGAAAGAGGATGGGTTAGGGGGTATTTCTTATTTTTTTAAAATTATATAATATACATATTAGTAGTAGGGTCACTTTTCAAAAAAAATACGCGCTTTTAATAATTTTTTGTTTATGTCCCGTCAGTGTTAGAGGTGAAATTAATTCAGTCGAAAGTTATTTAGCTAATTATCCGTAAAGTTAAAATGTTAAAGTAAATTTAACTGACAAGTTTAAAGGTGATTTTATGTCTTTTCGCTTATTGCAGTTTAGAATCCACTATAATTGCTCCACAATCATTATTAAATTTCATTACGTCTACATATGACAATTCACATTATTTTAGAGAATGATTTTATTTATATTCATGATCTTTTCAATTGATATACACGGACAACATTGTAAAAAAAAAAAAAAAGAACAGTCCGGTGCATTAAAGCTCCTGCTATGCGCAGACTCTCAAAACAGCCCAATCACAAGAATCTATATTGTGGAATATAAATTTTTCATTATTTAAATAAAGTGAATTTATGGCCATCAAACAACTTATTTATTTCTTTTTCTTTATTGAAATACCATACTATATGGAGTGTAAGAAAAAGAGTAGGTGGTCTTCTTTCTGTTCACAACATCTACATTTTATTAGCCAACATTCAGCCTAAAACTAGTAGGTAGGGACTGAATGACGTTTCAACATTTTATTATCCTTAATAAAATGATTTTTTTTCTCACACAAATATATATATGGATGCTTAATTTGAACCACAAATTCAAAAATAAGTCCTCCTTTAATTCTTAAATTTTTAAATACCTTCACATAAATGGGGATGAGTAAGTAAGATGGGACGGAGGAGGTAGTATTAATTAGTTGAGAAAGATGGGACGGAGGAGGTAGTATTAATTAGTTGAGAAAGAATGACTCTTAATTCAGCCTTTATTATTTAATAGAAGTAATAATATAATAGTAATTAAATCTATACGTATCTATCTAACTTTTTTATATACCCAAAATACCCCTTCACCACTTCGAAAAAGAAAATAAAGTACCATAGACAAATTCTTTAGCAAAACATTAATATCCGTCTCTATATTGTAAGCTATGAGCTATTTAGCGATGAGTAACTAATTTCATTCTTAAGGGTAATTCGAATTTGATAGTTCCAACGTTTAGGTTCTTACCATTGATTTTGTAATTTGTTTTCTAACAAAAAGTAGTGATTTTTACTATAGTGAGAAGTTTAAATAATTAACTTATTCTCATCTTATAGTAAAACAATGATCATTTTAATGCTTATCATTAAGGACAAAATAAAAATTTTAAATTAAATTATTTTTAAATTTTTAAAAAATGATCCTTGTTTTAACAGATTAAAAAAAAAAACAAGATAGGAGGGAATACTATTTTGTGTTTACCTTATTAGCTCCTTCTGTAGTGCTTCACCTTGCTTAGTCCTCCTATGTGATGTTGCACCAAAACCTGTGGTAACACCATTACTATCAGTCCCTTTATTGATGCCTTCAATGATCCAATCACTGCTGGCCTTGACGCCAGCCCTGGCTGCTTCCGACAGCTCCACCTTCACCAGCTCTGTGCCCGAACGTCTGGCTATGGCAACCACATGAGCTATCGTCAGCGTCTCACCACCACCTAATCGGACCACCGGCTTCCTAAACTCCTCCACCATTCTCTTGACTTCATCATGGTGGCTACCCTTGAGGGTGTCTGCTGCTATGTTCCAACACAAAGGATCATCTCGTTGTTGATGATGAGTCTTAATACTAAAATCTTGACTATACTCCATTGCTGAGAAACGATAAATTCACAAGGTTTTATTTGGCTTTTTTTCTTCTTTTTGGTTGGTGGTGTAAGATAATTAATATGCAGCATAGCAGAGATTAAAACGCAAGCATAAGCTTACCGTTCATCTCCATTAAAGCGTATGCTAGGTTTTTTCTAATAGAAAAGGGAAAGGAGTTGACATCTATTTATATAGTGCCTATCCATCATAGACTAATAGTTATTGAGCGTAACTTGTCTGCACACATAATAATTTAGTAATATTTATTAGGCATCCACCACTTGGTTAGCTTTAGCTGAATTCTTTGAGTTTGCTAAGCCAAAAATAAATAGAAGGGAAAATATAGTGACATTGAGCGTGTGTTTGGTGTGGAGGAAAATATCCCTTTTTTTTTATATTTGGCTGGCTAAAATATTTTTGAAAATATCTTTTCTAAGAAAAACGATTTCTCTAAAGATCAAGAAGAATGACTTTCTCAAAGAAAATAGTGAAAATAAATTCAATAACATTCTAAACTTATTATTGTCTCCTTTTCACCGCAATTATCGTATCACCTCTTGACTCCATCCCTACCTCTAGACCTCTAAGCTCATAATATTTTTCTAAATTATATATACATGTTATTAGAATAATATGTTTTTGCTTATTTATCAAAAAATAAAAAAAATAATTAAAAATCTCTTATTTTAAAAAAAATTATTGTCTACGAAAACATTTTTCATCAAATTTATTTTTCTTTATACTACCAAACACACCCGAGTGTTAGGAATCAAGAATAGGCAACATGAGGCGGTTGTATATGAAAAATGAAGGGCAATCAGGTCTTTTCACCACTAACAAGTACTCCAGTACTTTTTCTGTCCCAATTTATATGACACACTTTTCTTTTTAGTCAGTCCCCAAAAAATAACACATTTCTATATTTAATAACAATTTAACATTAAAATGCCCACTTTACCCTTAATGAAATGATTTATAGCCACAAAAATATCTATAATTTATTTTAGATCACAAGTTTTAAAAATCTTCTTTTCTTTCTCAAACTCTGTGTCAAATTAAATTACATCACATAAATTAAGACGAAAAAAATAACATGTATTTTTCAAAGTTCAAACTCCACCCCTCGTCCCCTGTCATGTCATCCTGAAAGAATCCACCAACCCCTCGTTTTCCTTTTTTCATCTTTCGTGGAAGTAGACATAGACGGTAGAAATACACACAGGTTTGAATCGTCACGTTTTTAAATACGGAAAAGGACCTAAAATATTCTTTACCTATTGATAATGGTATAAAAATATCCTTCATTCACCTTTAAGCTCCAAAATATCTTTCACATCCATCTTTGGGCTCCAAAATGCCCTTCACATCCACCTTTGGGCTTCAAAATGCCCTTTATTTAACATTCTCAATATTAAATTGAAAAAAAAAATTCATTAATGACGTGTCAACTTCCCATTGTTAAATTATAAAGATATACGTATTACATTTAACAGAATAGAACAAAGTAACTCTTTTCAAAAAAAAAAATAATGTTCTAAAAGATAATTGTCAAGTATTACATAGTTTAATATACAAAAAGAAATTATAAAAAATAAGTAAAATATTTGCAACAATGATTAAGTTTGCTAATTTAGCAATGCATTATAATTATATAATTATTTAAATTAATCAATATTAAAACTCACATACAATATTTTTTATTAGGGGTGTTCATAATTTGGTTTAGATCCTTTATTGGTTAAAACTAAAATCAAATCAATTTAGTTAATTTTTTAAAATCAAATATAATTCATATCCATCAATTTGGCTAGTATAGGTTTGGTTCGAAATTTTTTATTTTTAAGAAAATAATAATATTTTCTTCTCTTATTTTTTCCCTACAAGTAGAAAAAAAGTATTTCATTATTTTTCAACTTATAATCTGTTATTAACCTATTACTATGGTGGCTATAATTTTCTTGAATTGTGAAGGAAATGTCTTAAAAAAATTTATAAGCTTAATTTAATCAAGTGAATAAAGTTAATAATAAAATAAAATAAATATATAGGTAAATCTCAAGTTATTGTTTATTTTTTGAATAATAAGTTTGGATTCATGACTTTCTTTTAAAAAATGAGCGGGTAACAATGTGGATCGGATCTATTAGTTTTTGGGTGGAGTTTTTTAATTTTTTTTTTAGTTGGTTAAATGGGGACAAATGGAAAATTGACACGTCATTAATGAAACTTTTTTTTTAATTTAATATTAGGGATATTTAATAAAGGGCATTTTGGAGCGGCATTATGGAGCCCAAAAATGGATGTGAAGAGCATTATAGAGCCTAAAGGTGGATGGAGGGCATTTTTATACCATTTTCAATAGATGAAGGGCGTTTTAGGCCCTTTTCCGTTTTAAATAAAATAAAAAAGCAAAACATTCATGAATATCAAAATCACTCATCACCAAGAAACCACTGACCCTTCTGTTAGAGTTTTAGAGGTTGTCGATATATTATTGTGAATGAACAAGAAATTAAAGAAATGTTTATACGTAAAATTAAAATTATTAATATAAATATTTTTTTCAACTTGGATTCAAGAGGTTGTTTATAAATTTGACTGATAAGATATATTATTGTGAATGAACAAGACATCAAAGAATTGTCTACGCATAGAATCAAAATAATAAATACAAACTTTTTTTTCCAATTGAAAAAAAAGGAATCTTACATGGCCGATTTAAGAATTTATATTTTATGAATATAGTACTAGGTGGAAAAAAAGAACATAGAAAGAATTTATATCTAATGAATATAGTAGATGGAACAAAAGAATATATAATTCAAGAATTTATATTTTATGAATATATTCATGGGTGGAAAAAAAGAACATTGAAATAATTTATTAATTAAAGGTTAGTAGGATCGAATGACGTACCTGTTTGAGTCATAACTGATTGTAGGACGGACTAGGTCTTCCTCTCTATTACCCTTATCATTAAAGTGGCGTTAATGAGACAATAATCTCACACTCTCATATGTCTCTAGTGATAAAACAAAAGAGCCAAAAAGATACCTTATATAGGGTTAGAAGAGGGGGCCTAGCTGCAATTATTGAAACCCTAATGGGCCCATTGGATTAAGCTTATACTTATCGCTTCACTAGACCCACCAATCACATAAAGTGCACGGCCCAATATTCAATTATCACACTTATAATTGGATGTCAGCCCATTTTTTCAACATTCTCCGACTTGGGATACATTAATTAGGAAAAACTATTATCGAAAATAAAACAAAGTTTGGCTTTTTGAAAAGAGATTTTCCGGATTGATGAAAGAAAATATTTGTGCTCATATTTTTTTAAAAAATAGTCTATAAATTTTAGTCGGTCATTTTCTGACTTATCTTGAATATAGGACTATGGTTGTCTATGTGTTCTTTAGAATACGAGACCTTTCATAATCACAGTATTTTCAGTTAAGCAGCAAGACCATGGTCTTGCAGTGTAGTAAGGAATAGTGCCCCATATGATATATATGTACAAGAATATGGACTCAAGCACTATTACCTTATCAATCCTCCATATGCCATGAAAGGCGTATAATGATACACCTATTGGGCGAACCAATTTCATCTCAAGATATTGTATTACCGAATTACATCATACACAGAAAAGGATGCCCTCTTGAATGATTAAAATTTCATCTAAAGATACTGTATTACCAAAATGCATCCAGGGTAAGCAACTAATGTTGCAAACAATTGCACATCTAAATTACCTCTTGGGCGAACCTATTCCACCTCAAGATACCATTATGTGACTAACCAATAATGTGAACAATAATGATGATAATCATAACACAAAATATGAAAGAAATCCACATTTTATTTCATATAATTAAAGTTCACAATAACAGAATATTACAGACTCTCACTAACTCAAAGTATCAAAAAAAATATAAGACACCCATATTAGTAACATGATGTTTAAAGTCAACAGGCATAAGGCCCTTAGTGGAATCAACTAGCATTTCGTCTGTTCCAATATTTTGAATAACAATGTCTCATTGTCTCTCCAAATCCCTGACTGTCAAGAACTTAATCTGCATGTGTTTGGTGCCGCTACTCAGCTTATTATTCTTAGAAAAGAATATAGTTGCAGTGTTGTCACAGTACATTACAATAGGTCTCTGAATTAAGTTAACAACTTTGAGTTCTCTAATAAAATTTTGAAGCCAAACAACTTGTGTAGATGCACCATAACAAGCTCCGAACTCAGCATACATAGTTGAAGACGTGACCAACATTTGCTTCACACTTTTCCAAGATATGGCACCACTAGCAAGTATGAAGACATAAAGCAAAGTGGATTTATAATCATCAGTGCACCCACAAAAATCGGCATCTAAATAACCAACAACTTCAAGACTGTCAACCTTTTGATATATCAACATGTGATCCTTAGTCTTCTAAAGATATCTCATTACCTTCTTGGCTGCAATCCAATGGTCATGACCGATATCAGACAAGTATCTGCCAAGGACATTTATAGTAAAGGCTATGTCAGGTCTTGTCATACCCGTGCATACATCAAACTACCTACTGCACTAGCATAAGGAATGTCTTTCATAACTTTTCTCTCCAAATCATTCTTAGGGCATTGTGTCCTGCTCATTTTGTCACATTTGGCTGCTAAAACATCTCCAGCCTTGCAAGATAGCATATTAAATCTGGAAAGAATTCGATCAACATAAGACTTCTGAGATAACCCAAGAATATTATGAGATCTATCATGATGGATCTCTATGCCAAGTACGAAAGAAGCTACCCCAAGATCTTTAATCGTCTCACACTACTAAAAAAATAGGAAAACCGACCACAGCCTGTGGTCGGACAAAAACCAACCACATGGTTGGTTTTTCATTAAATTTATTTTTAATAAAAACCGACCACAAGTGATCGGTTTTTATATTTTAAAATTGCGGGAAAGTAATTAAATTAACCCGTGAAAACATAATTTCTTAAAACCGACCACTTGTGGTTGGTAATAACAAAAATAAATAAAATAATTATTTAAAAATTCTTTTTATTTTTTAATACAAAATATATTAAATTTTTGTGAAATTTATTTTACTAAAACCGACCACTTGTGGTCGATTTTTGATTAAGAAAAAATAAAAATATTTTACAAAAAACCGACCACTTGTGGTCGGTTTTAGATTAAAAAAAATTAAAAAATATTTTATAAAAAATCGATCACTTGTGGTCGATTTTTGAATTAAGAAAAATAAAAATCAATTAATATTTATAAACCGACCACACGTGGTCGGTTTATAAAAAGAATTAATAAAAACCTACCACTTGTGGTCGATTTTTGTAAAAAAATATTAAAAATGAATTAAGAAATAACATAAAATACAATCTTTATTTTTTACTTACGTTTCAATAAAATAAATATATTGTCCATCGAGTATATACATATATATATATATATATATGTATGTATGTATGTATACGCGTATATCACGTGTAGTTATTTACGTAGTAGTCAAAAGCTAATTTAATGTATACAAGTATATGGAATACGTTGATATCATACGATCGAGGTAATTTTAATATATTGTTGGAGTTATAATACTGTAAGGTAAATAGTTGACAATTCATTAGAGTATAAGGAATACGCTGTATTATGAGGTAATATACTCGTACTGCATGTGATGTATATGTATATCTCGTGTAGTAATGTACGTAGTAGTCAAAAGCTAACTGAATCTATCTAAGTATATTGAATACGTTGATATCATACGATCGAGGTAATAATATAATGTTGAAGTTATAATAACGTAAGATAAATTAACCGATAATTCGTCAGAGTATATATGAGATACATTGTATTACGGGGTAATACACTCGTGTATGTGATATATCTCGTGTAGTGATATATATACATAGTAGTCAAAAGAAAGTTAACTGAATCTATCCAAGTATTTTGAATAACACGTTGATATCATGCGATCGACGTACTAATATACTTTTGAATTTATAATAAGGTAAGCTAATTAATCGATAATTCATTATATTATATATGAAATACGCTGTATTACGAGGTATATAATACGTATTGATCAAAAGCTAACTAACCCAAAATTCATCCTGATATACGAAATACATTGATATTATTATACAACTGAGGAAATATACTACTCGTGTGTGACGATGAATTAACTAATTATCTTATTAATATACATCGTATTAATTCTGAGAGGACGAGGAAGAGAGAGGAGGAAAATGCTGAGAGGACGAGAAAGAGAGAGTAGGAAATGGCTATGCAAATGAAAATGTTGCAGGACCAGATTAATAGTTTTCGTCATGCTCCACAGATACTTCCTCCACAGTTTTGTCTTGAATACATTGATAATATACAATCAAGGTGATAACAGATAATCCATCAGAGTATATGGAATAGTCATCAAAAGCTAATTAACAGACAATCCATTAGAGTATATGGTATACGTTGTATTTACGATGTAATATATATACTCATGTACGTAAATGATGTATATAGTACGCATCAAAATAATCTGGTGGAATAATATAACAAACCAAACTTAATATATATACTCATGTACGTAAGTGATGTATATAGTCCCTCTCTCTCTCCGTTATAATTACCAAACTCAATAAGTTTTGTAAGCTTCGTATAATATATTGCTATTTATTGTAAGTTTCATATAATTATTACAAATAATATATAATTTATCGGTAAGTAATTTTAGAAACGGCGTTTTAGACGATGTTATTAGTATTAGTAATAATAGTTGTTATTATTATTTTTGTCTATTAAATTATACATATAAAATATTTATTAAATGACAGTCTAATTCAATTCAATCTCTCAATTCATTTAAATTCTGGGCAATGACTGCTCAATTGATGTCAATTTTAGCCTAAATTAATTCTAATTATACTTATCCCAATTTAAAATTTCCAATCTGTTGACCCAATTTTGACCCGGATCCAACCCAAATATTAATGTCAATCTTAGCCATTCATCCAATATGATCCAACGGCCGAAATTAAACCTCACTTACTTTCCTCTTTTAATTACCCAACTCCCATAACTCTCGTTCGCTGCTCCTTCCCTATCCCATTTTCGTCACTGCATCGCCGGGCTTTCAAGATCTAGAATTGGGTCGATCATCGGGTCCCCGTCGGGGCTATATAAACGGGAAGCACAACCCAACCCAAGCTGTGGATTCGGTAATTTTCAGATCAACACTATGGTATCGATGTTTCAGAGGTTGGCTAATACCCTAGGTACCCCTAAGGATACCGTCGAGATACGAGAGAAGCTGTGAGTTTTTTTCTGACAGTTTGTTGTTTTATTTTATGATTTTGATTGATAGTGAACAAAATTAGAATCAGATTTATGAGATTTGAGTTGATGCTTATGTTGTTGTTGATGTTCTGCTGGTTCTTGTGGTTTATAAATATAATGTGTTTTAGTTGTTGAGATAAAATTAATGTGTACAAATTATAATGAGCATTGTCAATATTAATGTGTTTCAGTTTTGGAGATCTTATAACAATTACTCTGCTAGCATTACATTACAGCTTTTAGAGTTTCTAACAGTAAGTTTCTGTGAGAACATTCTATCTTATTCGATTCATGTTTGTACGAGCTGAAATGTTGTGATTTAAATTGAGTTCGTTAATGTGCTTCCAAGATTTTCTTTAAACAAGATTACAAATGTATTAGTGGAGATTCTCACTAGTGGAGATAAGGTGTTGGCTTTTGTGTTAAATAAAATACCCATTTGAAGTTAAGTTCAATACTAGTGCATAATCTTGTATTATAGATCTTATGGCTTGAATTGGAGTTTCTGTGAGATCCAATATGTCAATATTCTTAATTTATGGAATGTTAGAATTCAAAGTGACAATTTAATTTTTTCATTGGTATTTTATCTTTTGCATATACTTGTATCACGTGACAATTATTTGTTCTTTGACTCCTATTTCGAGGCTAGACATTTTAATTGATAACTGTTAGCCTTTTAAACTACTTACTTTAAACTACTGAAATAGTGAATTTATATTGTGAACTAGTGACTTGATATTGTGAAGTAGTGACTTGAAATAGTTAAGTAGTGAATTGAAAATGTGAAGTAGTGATTTGGAATTGTGAAGTAGTGACTTTAAACTAGTGAAGTAGTGACTTGATATTGTGAACTACTTACTTTAAACTAGTGAAATAGGGAATTGATATTGTGAACTAGTGACTTGATACTGTGAAGTAGTGACTTGGAATAGTTAAGTAGTGAATTGAAAATGTGAAGTAGTGACTTTTAACTAGTGAAATAGTGACTTTAATCTAGTGAAGTAGTGACTTGATATTATGAAGTAGTGACTTGAAATAGTTAAGTAGTGAATTGAAAATGTGAAGTAGTGACTTTTAACTAGTGAAATAGTGACTCGGAATTGTGAATGAAATTGTGAACTAGTGACTTTAAACTAGTGAAATAGTGAAGTAGTGAATTAAAAATGTGAACAAGTGACTTGGTATTGTGAAGTAGTGACTTGGAATAGTAAGTAGTAGATTGAAAATGTGAAGTAGTGACTTTTAACTAGTGAAGTAGTGACTCAGAATTGTGATTGAAATTGTGAACTAGTGACTTTAAACTAGTGAAATAGTGAATTGAAAACGTAAAGTAGTGACTTGGTATTGTAAAGTAGTGACTTTAAACTAGTGAAGTAGTGACTTGGAATAGTTAAGCAGTGAATTGAAAATGTGAAGTAGTGACTTTAAACTAGTGAAATAGTGACTCAAAATTGTGATTGAAATTGTGAACTAGTGACTTTAAACTAGTGAAATAGTGAAGTTGTGAATTGAAAATGTAATTAGTGACTTGGTATTGTGAAGTAGTGACTTTAAAATAGTGAAGTAGTTACTTTAAACTAGTGAAATAGTGACTTAGAATTGTGATAGAAATTGTGAACTAGTGACTTTAAACTAGTGAAATAGTGAAGTGCAGTGAATTGAAAATGTGAAGTAGTGACTTGATATTGTGAAGTAGTGGCTTGTAATAGTAAGTAGTAGATTGAAAATGTGAAGTAGTGACTTTTAACTAGTGAAATAGTGACTCGGAATTGTGATTGGAATTGTGAACGAGTGACTTTAAACTAGTGAAATAGTGAAGTAGTGAATTGAAAATGTAAACTAGTGACTTGGTATTGTGAAGTAGTGACTTTAAACTAGTGAAGTAGTGAGTTGATATTGTGAAGTAGTGACTTTAAACTAGTGAAATAGTGACTCGGAATTGTGATAGAAATTGTGAACTAGTGACTTTAAACTAGTGAAATAGTGAAGTGTAGTGAATTGAAAACGTAAAGTAGTGACTTGATATTGTGAAGTAGGGAGTTGGAATAGTAAGTAATAGATTGAAAATGTGAAGTAGTGACTTTTAACTAGTGAAATAGTGACTCGGAATTGTGATTGGAATTGTGAACTAGTGACTTTAAACTAATGAAATAGTGAAGTAGTGAATTGAAAATGTGAAGTAGTGACTTGGTATTATGAAGTAGTGACTTGATATTGTGAAGTAGTTACTTGGTATTGTGAAATCATGATTTGAAATTATGAATTAGTGACTTGAAATTGTAATTGGAATTGTATAAGATAGTGACGTTAAACTAGTGAAATAGTGACTTTGAATTAGTGAAATAGTGACTCGAAATTGAAATAGGAATTGTGAACTAGTGACTTTAAACTGGTGAAATAGTGAAGTAGTGAATTGAAGCGACGCTATCCGTCACTTTTGTTTCCATAAAGTTCTTCATATGAAGAACAAAAGCGACTGACAGCGTCGCTTTTTCTGAAAAAAAAATTATTTTTTAATCAAAAAGCGACGCTGGCCGTCGTAAAAAAAGCGACGTTGTCCGTCGTTTTGAAAAAAACCAAGTCACTATTTGGAAATGCTGTCTTGACATCCATCTGGTGGAGCTTGAAGTCAAAATAAGTCACAAGTGTCATGATAATTCTGAAAGCATCTTTAGTAGAAATAGGAGAAAAGGTCTCATTAAAATCAACTCCTTCTCTCTGAGTAAAGCCCGTTACCACCAATCGAACCTTAAATATATCAATTTTTTATGACTATCTTTCTTGGTTTTATAAACCCATTTACAGCTGATTGGTTTGTTACCTTGAGGCAATTCAACAATGTCCCAAACACCATTATCATACCTGGATTTCATTTCATCATACATGGCATCTAGCCAATTATCTAATTTATGACTATTAACAACTTGTTTATATGTCACGGGATCCTCAATGTGGCTATTATCATAATCAGCTTCACAGAGATACAGTTGATAATCACTAGAAATAGCAGACTTTCTATCTCGTTGTGATCTCCAAAGTGAAATCTCTAAAACTTTAGAAAGTGATTTATCAACTTCAATAGATTGAACATTCTCATTTTCTACCACCATAGGAGCAATATCATGTTTATTGCTACTACTCCCTTAGCTCATGAGATCGAGAGTCACTTCCCTCAGTAAAATCTAACTCGAGAAATTTTTTAGTTTGAGATTCGACAATTTTAGTACCTCATGAGGAACAATAGAACCTATAGCCTTTGGAATGGTCTGGATATCCCATGAAATAACAACAAACAATCCTAGGATCAATTTTCTTCTATAGTAGATCAAAGATTTTATCTTCTGCTGACAATCCCAAACCCGAAAATGATTTAGATTTGGTTTCCTCCAAGTCCATAATTCAAATGGTGCTTTAGGAACAACCTTTCTAGGAACTCGATTCAGAATATAAGTGGACACTTTTATGTCTTCATCCCAAAGGAACTCTGGAATATTAGTTCGACTCATCATACTACTTTTTATGTCTATCTATATGAGATTATATCTTTCAGCCACACCATTCTGCGTAGGATCTGCAGGCATAGTAACTTGACCAATAATTCCATTTTTTTAAAGATACTTGGCAAAAGGCCCCAAGTGTTGATCAGTCTCAGTATATCTCCAATAATATTCACCTCCATGCTAAGATCACACAATTTTGATGACTTTTCTCAAATGCTTTTCAACTTGAGCCCAAAAAATCTTGAAAACATCAAGAGAATCAAATTTTCCCTTAATCAAATAGAGATAAAAAATATCTAGAATAGTCATCAATGAAGGTGATGAAGTATTTATTTCCACACAGAGTAATAGAATATGATCCAATGATATCAGTATGAACAATCTCTAAAAGACATTGACTTCGAGTTGCACCCTTTGTCCTGGTCTTAGTCAACTTACCACAAACACAATCAACACACAACCCATACTAAGAGGTCTTATATGCCCAATAGTCATGACCTGCAGGGGATGAGCTCAGTCCATGTACTATATCGGCATGGTACCCGACCTTTGAATATCATGCTGTAAGCAACATGCATTGGTGTGGTACCCAACCCATCAAATATCCTGATATATGAATATCTCAATCAATATCAATAAGAATATGATGTAGTGCACCAAATATGCAATTACACAATTAATCTAGACACTTGGTCATATTCAAGATTTATCATTTCATGTATACAAGCAACTACCAAGTCAAAGCACCAATTACAAATATTCCCAAAGGTTAATTCATACTTATTCAACACATGGATAGGCATGGAATTCAATTTAAGTCTATAACAACGATTAAACCATAACCTACCTCGAATCAAGCCCCAAAATGCACTACTTCACTTGAGCATTTCCTTTTCTTACAATTTTAGCTTGATCTTGGTCTAGAAACAATCACAAAGAACAATTCAATGGTTCATTCTTCAACGCTAGGCATTAAGAACCCAAACCCACTGATTAACCCATAATCATAATCTAAATCATAATTTTAGGGGTTTTCACCCTTTAATCCACTCTAATTCCCTGTAGTTAATGATTAACCAAACAAATTCTACTGTAGGAAGTGTATTCTAGTAGCCTAGAGCCATTAACAAGTAATACAAAGTCACCCATAAATAATTTACACCGGTTCATCCAACCTAGGGTTAATACCCATAAATTCCACCATGAATAAGTTCTAATGATTCTAATGATTAAAAAAAGTAATTATGCATTAGAATGGTGAAATAAACTTATCTTAGTAGTAGGAAACCCCCAAGAATGTAGAAAATTGCCTTTCTCTTAGCCTTAGGTCAAAACTCGTGAGTTTTGGAAAAATAATGCTAAGTCTCAATTTTTCTGGGTATAAACTGTCCCGACATCGCTATAGTAGTCACATTGTCACGGTAGCAACATCGTTGAAACTATGAGTGTTCTGCTGTGGCAAAATTGTTGAAGTGAGGACCTCAGTTGCAGCAACCCAAACATCACTGTATGATGTTGTGTAATAACTCATTTCACCATTACTGAAAATATCTGCTGTAAAGGCATAAGAATCTGAATTTCCATAGGTGTTAAGGTCAATTCCTTAGTGTGGGAGTGCATTAGATATTAATTAAGGTCGTATAAAATTCCTAGCACAAAGTTGAGTTGAAAATTTCCTTACCAATTTAGTTTCAGTATGAGTTTTTACTAGGGTCAACTTCAAATGATCACTCATCCTAGAATATGAAACTTTATTAGATGCAATACCTACCAAATCAAATATCTTTGACACTTCCTTCCAATGCCACCGATCGTTCTTTAATTTGCTTTTGGAGTAAAATGTTATGGACATCTTACTAAAAGGTGTCTATGTAGAGAATTGGCTAAGGGTAAGGACCACTACGGCGACCCTTAGGTCCGTTATAGTGGTAGAAAGCAGTACTTAACTCATTTTTTGACGGGTTTTGAGTCCTCAACTCAAAAACCTCATTTCAAATCTCTATATGGGAAATTTTCCTAGGGTTAGGATGAAAATTCTTCGTTGAGGTAAGATTTTTATTCCTCTTTTACATTAATTAATCTGTTCTTCTTCTAGAATATTTTAATGGAGAATTATGGTGAAATTCTTTAGGGTTAAATCCTAGGTTTATGAAATTATGGGAAAAACTTATGGGTATGTGTAATATCACTTAAAATTACTTCTATATTATTAACTAACATTTTGTAACATGAGTTGGTTATTCTAAAACATGAATTTTGGTGGTTGGAAACCTTGAGTTCAATAAAGATGAGACTTTTAGCATTAAAACTCCATCAATTGAGATAATATGAGTATGAAAGAACTAGTTAATGGTTAACTGACTCTTGGGTAATGTTATAGACCGTGAATAAGGATAGAATTATTGGGTTTGAATGTCCAAAGTGTTTATTCAAAGAGTAATTAATTAATTACTCTTATAATTACTTGTTTATTAAATAATTGAGTATTCAGAGGCATGAAGGAAGGGAAGGAGCATTCGTGATGTGTCTTTCTTGTTCAAAGATCTTTGGTTGATGTAGATTGTGGTTTATGAGCAGTAGACTATGGTTAGAAATTGTATGCATAATATAGATTTGACGGGTGAATCATGCTTACGCCCCCGGGCACGGAGTTTGGATGGATAAAACATAGAATTTAAGTAAAAGAGATTTAATTATGTGTTGATATATTGTTTTATAAACTCCTTGATGAGTATTTTGTATTTGTGTGACTTACATGATGAATTACAATGTGAATATGTGAATGTGGGTAACAATAAATGAATTGTATGAGCTTGTAATCTATAAAACTCGTCTTTAATACCTTAAAAAGGGTGAATTCACTATTGTGTATGTTTTGAATGTGGGATATTCTTGTTGAAAGACGGTTATGAGAATTGATCATTATAAGAAGATGCGGTGTCATTACTTAAGAACCTAAAGTTAAGTTTGGCTAAGTGTTAGGAAGTAAGATGTGTAAAGGTGTATAACTAAAGCTAGAATTGTAAGTTGAATTGAGTCGAATGGTTGAATAATTGGATAATAAAATAGTGATTTGAACCTAGTAATGACTTGAATGTAAGGGTTACAATTTAGGAACTGAATTCACCAATCTCGATGTGAGTAAAAGAGGATCAAATTAGTGAACGAACTTATGTATGTTGAATTAAAGTATAAACTTGATTTGATTGATAATGCTTATATGAATAAGCTATTGATTGGTCTTCAGACATACTTATAATTGATGAATATGGTTAATAATTCCTGTATGAATAAACTATTTAATTAGCCTTCAGGTATACTTGTGATTGGTGAGTTGAGTGATATTGGTTGTTTACATGAAATGGTGAATATTGAATATTGAATATGACTAAGTTTCTAGATAAAGTGTGTACTTGCATTATTTGTGTTCTGCATTATATCTTGAGTGATAATTGATTTTGATATCTTATATTATGATATTTGGAGGGTCGGGTGTCACGCCGGTACATGTTACTTATCTATTGATATTTGGAGGATTGAGTACCACATTGGTACATACATGGATGAAGCTGGTCCCCTGCAGGTCATGAATATTTATGCAGATAAGTCCGGTTAGTATGTATGTACAGATGTGAGTATATGTAGTGATGGTTGTGATTTATATTATGATATTTAGAGTGTTGGATACCACACTAGTATGGTACATAAATGAAGCTGGTCCCCTGTAGGTCATGACTATTGGGCATATAAGTCCCTTTAGTATGTGTGTGCAGATTTGCGAAGAGGTTGTGACATTTATGATTGCATTATGACATATTCATAGTCATTTTATTGCTTATTTGCATTATATAAAGTGTTGTGGTAAATCAATATGGCATTAGACTACTTTTATTGATTGTAATTGTGAAATTAGTGATAAGGTGAAGGTTTGTCTTGTTGAGGTTATTGGTGTTTAAGCAGTTTTCTGTGTATGGTAATTTGTTGGTTGAAATTACTTGTTATAGGTTTATTGCTTATTTACTCATATTTGATTTGTGTTAAGTGTGGTAGTGATTTTTTTTAGTTGAGATATTTTATGTGTCATGTGACTTTTACGCTTTGACGATTATTGTGATGTTTCCATAATCAGATAAGAGGATAGAAGGATAGTGGCTACTATCGGCTCATAGAGTTAATTATAGAGTTAGTACTTGTTGTGTGTGTGTTGTACTAATAGTAAAGAACCACTGGTTAATCCTTGAGTTGGAAATTATGAGGAGTTGACTAGTTGGATAATGTTCACAGGTTTAGTGAGGAGGTAGGGCTATTAGACGAGGCTTGAATTGGCCATTGAATTCTAGTTAAATGGGTCACTTAAGTTAATGAAATATAATTGGAAGCTCCTAGGAAGGTGATGTGTGACATATGAATTGTGAATTGTAATTAAATTGTTATTGTCATGCTTTTTTGTGATTTCTATATGATATTTACGTGATCTAACCCTGGTCAGTTGATGATACCCACTAGTACATGTAGTCGTACTGATACTACCTTGATATATCCCTTTTTTGGGATATAGTTATGGTGCAGGATCTGTTGTGTTTTCTTAGTTAAAGCGACAAGTATTCACCAGCAGCTTCTGCTTATCTTATTCTTACGGTGGGAGTTGTGGCTTTTGGTTTTCTGTTCTTTATTTGATTAGAAATTCTTATACATATCTAGACTAGGTCTTGGGTAATGTTTTAAGTTGTGGATCTCATTTCTTAAACATTGTAAAAGTTTCTATTTTATGATTATGCCGAATATATATTTGGATTTTCTTAAATGTAATAAGGCTTTTATTGAACTTCCAACATAATAATTAGTTGGGTGATAAGGGTTATCCTATCTAGTTAGAGTAGAGTAGGTGCCTACACGAACCCATAATTTAGGACGTGATAGTTGGTATCAAAGACCTAGGTTACCAGTCTCACAAGTACAAGAGCAATATCGAATAGAGTCCTACAGATTAGTGTGTATACATCCACATCAAATCCTTAGGGAGATACAAGACATCTAGGAGTCATTGATTTTTCTTCTTTCCTATCATCTACCTTAGTTTGTTGTCTATTTAGGTTGAGCCCAATTTGTATCTAGTCGATTCCAATTGGTATCTTTGCAATCACAATTAGAATATAGTTGATTTCAATTGATATATTGATGAGTTTGTAATTGGAACCTAGTCGATTCCAATTGGTATCTGTTGATAAGAGTCAGAACTTGCAATTGTTATGTGAATTACTATAAAATTGTTTGGTTAATCCTTATTGTAGATGTTGATAATAAAAAAAAGACGTACGTTAGGTTTATGATGATCTACGGTTCATTGATGTATGCTAATGCCTTTGTGTGTTGATTGTGTGGATCATGGTGAAAATATTTGATTAATTGTTGCTTGAAGAGTCATTAAATAGAGGCATGTGATAGGATTGCAATAAATTATGGTGTGTTGGTATTATGCTAAATTGTTCTATGTATTAGAGAGATAATGAAATAGAATTCAAATTCTTTGAAGTGGTAGATATGATATATTAACTGAACTATTAAGGCTTGTGAAATAAGTAAACTTGATTGTAATTGATGATCCTTAGTCGTAGGGTCGATTGATGAACTAAATTTATGATATGTGTTTATGCGTAGTCACACAAATCTCTTTGTTGCATGATGATTGTTGTTTGGTATTACTCATTAGTTAATTATAAAGTTCAAATTCTTATTATGCCGATCAGAAATGGTTCCGACAAGTGTTATTATGCCAATGGGAAATGGTTCCTGCGAGCGTTATTGTACCAATGATAAATGGTTTCAGTGTGTTACTATTGTGAGTTATAAAATGGGTTGTGATGACTTGATATATCTATTAATGACTTGTATGTCTTATTCATTGGCTTGATATGTCTGTTTGGTGACTTAAATGTCCTTATAATTATTGACTTAACTAGGATGGCTATTGATTACCATCTGTTGTCGTGGTCTACAGATTCCTATATGATTGGGTAAACTTGAATAATGTTAAGATGCTCTAATGGGTGGATTTAAATCAATAATTGGTATTAACGCAGTGAAGAAATTATGCATTCAGCGAATATATGTAAGTAACCTAATGTGATATCAACCCGAATAGAAAAATGTGAGTTGTGGTGGAGTATTTATGTGTTACTGAAACTCATAGTGGCGTGTTTGTTGGTTGTTGTACTACATAAAATTGATTCTTGTGCGCTGACTATTTAGGTGTGAACAAGAGTAAAAATATAGATGTCTTGTGGGGAAAGGATGGTGTAGTGTTTAGTGGTGTTATGTTTTTTATGGCATTGATTAGGGTGTAAGTGTCTGGGTAGAGTTTTTCCTAGGATGAGAGTTGATAAAATCTCAGGCTAGGACAGTTTCCAATGAAAATCTGGTGTTGCGTGGTTTAGAGATTGTTTGTGTCTCATGGTGTAGCGTTAGATGGTGTGATGGATGAATTATGATAGTCGAGGGGCATAGTAGCCCATAGAAAATTTCAAAATGAAAACCGAATTCATAAAACCCCGGTTATGGTATTTGTCGCGATTGGATAAATCAATTTGTCATATTTCTAAGAGAGTGTTGTGAAAGGAGGAATTTCTGGAAAATTGCTTGAATCACTTGTTAAGGACTACTATAGCGGTCATAGTACTTCCATAGCGGGTCAGCTGACCGCCAAAGTAATCAGCAATAGATTGGGACTGCTGTAGTGAGCCACACCACAGTAGCGGTCAAGCGACCACTGCAGTAATTATCAGCAGTGAAATTGCTCGATTCCCAAGTTTTGACCTTATTCCTCCCTAAAATTCAAAGGGTTCATTCTTAGACCATTGGAGGGAAATGATTTGATTCGTGCATAAATGTTTGATTCCACAGTTCTTTGTTTTGAAAGTGTAACACCGCAAAAGTTTCTAAGACTCCATTTCAGACTTGGCACAGAAAATCCAAAAATTCTTCATTGAACGACTTAGGTAATGAGTTGTCATTAGTTCCAGTGACTCGTTGGGTGAACCACCCTGAGTGTTAGCCAAAAAGTTGTTAGGATTGATTTTATTTGAAGTGGCAATGACACTAGGGGATGAGTCGTCGTCACCTCAGACAACTAGTCAGGTCACTCATCCTAACGAGGACCTGAGAGTTGATAATATGGGTCTAGTCACAACGAGTCAACACAATGACCCATCATTAGTAATGATGAGTCATTGTGTCCCAGTCGTACCCAGATCCATCAAATCTTACCTAGTCATAACGAGTTAAACTAAGAGTCGTCGTCAGACATGACGACTCATTTTGTGACCCATGATGAATGGGTGATGTCGCCCAAAATATACCTCCAAAAAAGTATAATGCGGTCGCTGTCAAATATAGAACCCAACTAGGTTGGGGTCGATCCCACATGGAATAGGTAAAAGTCTATTTAGAATACTAGATGGAATAATTGGAAAGGAAGTAAAACAGCGGGGTTTTGCGAATAAATAGTAACAATACCGATTGCTGGTTGTATCGAGTTTGTAGACAATGAGAAAAATACACTAGGACTGTGATCCCCAATGATTCCTTAACTCCAGCGATTACTTGTGCTAACAAAACCGTCCCGCTATGTGGCATGCAAAATCTGACAAGATATGTTTATCTAAACGTCTCTCAACCTTGGTTAGATGAATTTCACTTTTGTTCTCTCGGTCTCCGAGTGGCGCACTACTAGCCCTTGTCCTGGATCACAGATAACCATTCCCGCTAAGGCTCAAGTTATTAGATGAAGGTTGATAGCTTCAAATCTCTGTTGTTATCTCTTTTTCCCAGTCTCTACCTCTCTCTCGAGAAAGTCTAGAATACAGGCGAGCTTCTAACGTTTGCAACCATTAGAAGAGCAATCGCAACGAAGGCAACAACAATACATGCATGCACAGCGATACAGAATTTCCTGGCACTTAACCGGTTTCATTAATTCCTCATGGTTCACACAACCCTAGTTGATGAGTTTAGCTACTCATAATTGTAAGAACACAAGAAGAATTCAGAGATGAAAACATAATTATGATCTCACAACAATGAAGAAAAACTAAAATCTCAATTATCAATAAAACTCGAATTAGGGTTTGTAACGACAAAACCAAGAATATGTTTATGAACTCCAAAACAATATAAAATATCTCTCAAAACAATATAATGACTCACTCTCGTACATAGGACTATACAAGGGTATTTATAGATACAAAGCTAATCCTATCCTAAGCAAAATAGGAGAATAGAGTCGACAACTTTCACGGTGTCGTGACTTGGTGTCGTGGAACCAAGTCACGCCACGTAGGTGAGTGTCGTGGAAATCAGGCTCAATTATACTTCTTCAGAAGTTGAGTCATGCCACTTTTCCACATCACGTGGGTGGACCCATGCCACGTGGATGCCTGACATGGAAATCAGACACTTTTTTCACACTGGGAGGTGACCCACGGTACCACTCACGGCACGTGAGTGGTGTCTTGACTCCCTCTCCGGTGCAGATTTTTTTCTTTCATCTTCCGACACTTCGTTCTCGGGCTTGATTCTTCCTTTTTGATCATTTTGCCTTCAAAAACCTATTTTTCTACAAAGTAGGACAGAAACCACATCATACCAACCAAATACACCCAAGTTATTGCATATTTTCCTTGTTTTAAGCATCGAAAGTGCCATGTAACCATGGCGCATAAACACCCTCAACTTAGAACGTTTGCATGTCCTCAGGCGAACAAAACAAAAACACACATATACGATGCTTGATTAAGAGAAACCTAAGGGACCTATGGCAGTCTACTCATTTCCTATTTTTGACCCCTCCTATTTTCAAATCAAAACCAAAGTGTGTATACATGTAGCATATTATCATGACAAAAGGGATCAAGTGATGGCACCAGATTATGCACAAACAACTAAGCATATATGCAAACTACATTTTTCGAACAAATAGCAGCTAATAATGCAACCCATGTACCCTCACAATCAAAGAATTCCCATCCACTCACAGTATACTGATGAATATCAAAGTAAGGACTACGTCAAAACACTCACTCTCACAAAGAAGTTCAAACAGTGTGCATGAAATACCTTAGGCTTGCCCTTATTTTCTACGCCTTAGTTTTCGGACAGTTGGACTAGGATCACTATAGGAATTTACTCGGCTTGTAATGTAGGCTTGGGGACGGGTATGGTACATATGGATGTGATTACTCAACCCTCCTTGACACTACACTATTTTTGGCTCCAACTTCCAACCTTTCTCATTTTTCTTCTCCCTTATTCTCATTTCTTTTATTTTCAGATTTTGGGTGCGATTTACTTCATTTTCAAAACAAAATTTACTCTTCTTTTCACTTTATTTTTTTCTTTCTCTTCACACCCAAACCTGTTTTCTCTTTTTTTTTTATTAACCTCCTCTTCATACCCAACTCAATCTACGCACCCCTATAATAGCCACCCTCAACTTAGGCGATTTGCCTGAGTTGAGGTACACAATGTCCAAGGAGGGACCAGGGCCAAGACAGGTTCATTGTAATTAAAATGGGGAGGTGAATAGGATAATGAAAGAAATAAGGAAATTACAGCTCAAAGTCAGAATCAAGGGATACTTATTCATTTGGTTTGGCATTTAGGCTAAAAGTGGACTTATTCAAAAACGGATTATGATCCTTTCCTAATCCCTATCCTCTAACCTTGGCAAGACTAACCGGGCAAATTCTGGATTTTACACACAAAGTGAACTAAGTACTGACCTCACACACACATAGTACAGGGTTGTATTATCAACTACTACCTATCCAGTTCATGCAATGCTAGCTACTGTTATTTGCCTATAATCCTAGTGCCATATCAAGATCCAACAATTGTCACACATAAACATGCTACACGCATATACTTTTAAAATACAATTTTTTCAGGAGGGGTATCCTTAACATTCAAAAAGCATAAATTTTTTCTAAACTGGACTGCACTACAGTTCCCTTACTTTTCTCCTATTCAAACACAAATACACATAATAATAAAAATCTAAACATGCCGGTTCTACTAAAATAGCACTTGAGGGAAAAGAAACACGACAACAAAATCCCCCAAGAGGACATATAGACCCACAAGTACCTCACACCCTCAACTTGTAAGCATGCATTATCCCCAATGCAATAGATAAAATAAAACAAGGGAGTTAGGAACATACCTATGGCACCCTAGGTGCATGGGTCTGATGTCAATCAAAATCAAAAATCAATGAAAGTGTAGGAATAGTAAGACACCTTGGGTTGCCTCCCAAGCAGCGCTTGATTACTCAGACTTCATCAAGATCCCCACTGGGTTGTCCTCCAGGGTCATCAAAAATGTATATTTCCGAAACCACCCTCATGTCCTTTGGCTGTTTCATAGTTCTGCAAATATTGAATGTGACTTCCTTATTATCCAGCCTCAGTTTCAGCTCACCCCGATCCATATCTACCAATGCTCTGCCAGTGGTTAAAAATGGTCTCCCAAGATTATGGGCATCTCAAAATCGACCTCACAGTCCAAGACCACAAAGTCAGCAGGGAAGATGAAGTTTTCAACCTTGACCAAAATGTCACATACTCTGCCCAAAGGTTTCTTGATCGTACGATCCGCCATCAATAACCGCATCTTTGTTGTCTTGAGGGTTCCCAAACCTAATTTCTTGAATATTGCCAGCGGCATCAAGTTAATGCTCGCACCTAGGTCACACAAAGCTCTGGCGAAGTGAACCGACCCAATTGTGCATGGAACTGTGAAGGCACCAGGATCATCTTTCTTTTGCATAAGAGAACGGGATGCAATTGCACTACAATGGTGCAAATTATCAACAGACTCATAACTAATAGTTATCTTCTTTGTGACCAAGTCCTTCATGAACTTCGCATAACCTGACATCTGCTCCAACGCCTCCACCAATGGGATGCTTATAGAAAGTTGCTTCAATATGGACATGAACTTCTGAAATTTTCCATCCTCCTTCTTCTTGTTCAAACGCTGAGGGAATGGAGGTGGCGGCCTAGGAATGGGGGTTAGCACTTGTGGGGCTTCTTTTTCTTTCTCATTTTTAGCCTTCACCACATTCTCATCAGTTTGAGGATTTTCAACCTCTCTCATGATCTCCCCACTAACACTTTTATTTTCATCCACTTTTTTCTTTAGACGTTGAGGGAAAAATGGAGGAAGCTTTGGGAATGAAGTATACTTCTTTAAAGCATTCTTTACCTTTTTCGTGGCATTCGTTTGCTCTTCCAGTGGAGCATGAACACCTCAACTTGATTGGGTGCCTCAATGAGAGTCATTCCACTTCTTGTTGTGATATCCATACAATGAGCATCATTCTTCGGATTCTGGACGGTGTTGCTTGGAAGGGTGCCTGGCTAACCTTGATTTAGTGCCAATGATATTTGCCCAAACTGTTGCTCCAACTATTTAATGGCAGTCGAATGGGAATCTACCTTCTGACTTATTCTCAAAATATCTGTCTTAATCTCTTTAAGACAGTTTTCTTGGCTTTCTGACCTCGTAACTAGTTTATTCAGAAGGTCTTCAATCCTTGAATTTCCATCCTCAGCATCGCGGCTACCTAGTGGTACGTAAAAATAATTCTTCTCTCTATAGTCATCTTTTCGCCTCCAATCACCATCACGATCTCGTTCTCTATCTCTATATCTCGACTTGTTGTAATTGTCTCCATAGTAGTTCCGACCTTGATTTCCTTGCCTCGAGTTCCAAGAGTCTTGATTAGACCCTTGGCCCTTGGCTCAGAAACCCGCCACTTCTCATCTCGGTACTTGGCCTCTTTATCAGACTCACTATCATCATGTCTAGCCGATTTACCTTGTGGCCCTAGAGCATGCACCTTTTCAGCATCTCTGGCCGCTATTTGTTTAGCCAGAAGACCAATTTTTATCCTCAACTGAGCGACCTCTTGAGCCACAGATTCATCCAAAGCCCGTTGTGCTGCCGAGGCTTCAATAGCATATGTGCTATCCGGTGTATCTGCCTCCTGAGTATGCCAACCGCGATTGGTCTTTGTGATACGATCTAATATTTCAGAAGCTTGATTCCACCTCATTCGTATAAATGCTCTACCAGTTATAGTATCTGCTACAGCCGTAGTATTTACGTTTAACGCCCTGTAGAAGATTTCAAGTAGGTTTCTACCACTCATCCTATGATTTGGCACATTCTGCAGCTTCTTCTTGAACCTTATCCATGTCTCATAAAGTCCTTCAGAGTGTAATTGTCTAAAGTTGTAGATTTCATCCTTCAACTGCAGCATCTTGGAAGGTGGGAAAAACCTCTCCAGAAATTAATTTCTCAATTCTTTCCAATTAGTGATGGATCCTAGTGGTAATTCTACCAACCACAAAGTCGCTTCTCCTGTTAGAGAGAATGGAAATAACCTTAGTCGAATAGCCTCTTGGTCAACTCCAGGCAAATTATATGATGTGCAGATCCCACAAAATTCATTACGTACATATTTGGATCATCCGTACGCAGACTGGCAAACACACCCTTTAAGTTTAGTAGGTGAATCATGGCACTGGTAATGTCAAACTTAGTGCTCGGAGGTAACTGAGGTGGAATGATGGCACCAGTCTTGATTGGCTCAAAATAAGCCATATCCTCATCTTCAGGATCATCATAAACAGGCACATATGGTCTCGGTTGCGCTCTCAGTTGTCTTTACCGCTCATTAGCCTCAGCCAGTCGCTGTGCTGCTTCTTGCATTGCTCGATTTTCTCTTTCTGCTTGCCTAATAGCATCTTGCCTAGCCTGCTCTTCACGTGTCAATCGAGCGGTAGTTTGATCCGCTGTTTCATGACCAACTGGCTGAATCGGTTGTGATGAAGGTCTCCCGCAGCTGCGGGATCCTAAACTCCTTCAGTATTCACCATCATTCGATTAGCTCTCAGAGTTCTTTCAATTTCAAGATCAAGTGGAATCAGGGGATTGCCTTGACTCCTAATATTTGGCATACACCGGTGTATGCCCTCAAAAGTATGTAAAAACAAAACCAATCAACTCCAACCAGTAATAATCAACTCCGTAATCGTAATCCCTGGAAACGGCGCTAAAATTTTGTTGTCGTCCAAAATATGCCTCCTAAGAAGTATAAAGCGGTCGCTGTCAAATATAGAACCCAATTAGGTTGGGGTCGATCCCACAGGGAATAGGTAGAAATCTGTTTAGACTACTAGATGGAATAATTGGAAAGTAAGTAAAACAGGGGTTTTTTTGTGAATAAAAAATGACAGTAACAATCGCTGGTTATATCGAGTTTGTCGACAATGAGAAAAATACACTACAACTGTGATCCCCAATGATTCTTTAACTCCACCGATTACTTGTGCTAACAAAACCGTCCCGCTATGTGGCATTCAAAATCTGACAAGATATGTTCATCTAAACATCTCTCGACCTTGATTAGATGAATTTCACTCTTCTCCTCTCGGTCTCCGAGTGTCGCACTACTAACCCTTGTCCTGGATCTCAGATAACCATTCCTGCTAAGGCTCAAGTTATTAGATGAAGGTTGATAGCTTCAAATCTCTGTTGTTATCTCCTTTTCCCAATCTCTACCTCTCTCTCGAGAAAGTCTAGAATACAGGCGAGTTTCTAATGTTCGCAACCATTAGAAGAGCAATTGCAACGAAGGAAACAACAATACATGCATACACAACGGTACAGAATTGCCTGACACTTAACTGGTTTCGTTAATTCCTCATGGTTCACACAAACCTAGTTAATGGGTTTAGCTACTCATAATTGTAAGAACACAAGAAGAATTCAGAGATGAAAACATAATTATGATCTCACAACAATGAAGAAAAACTAAAATCTCAATTATCAATAAAACTCGAATTAGGGTTTATAACTACCAAACCAAGAATATGTTTATGAACTCCAAAACAATATAAAATATCTATCAAAACAATGTAATGACTCACTCTCGCACATAGGACTATACAGGGGTATTTATAGATACAAAGCTAATCCTATCCTAAGCAAAATAGGAGAATAGAGTCGGCAACTTTCACGGTGTCGTGACTTGGTGTCGTGGAACCAAGTCACGCCACGTAGGTGAGTGTCGTGGAAATCAGGCTCAATTATACGTCTTCAGAAGTTGAGTCATGCCACCTTTTCACGTCACTTAGGTGGACCCATGCCACGTGGATGCCTGGCATGGAAATCAGACACTTTTTTCACACTGGGAGGTGACCCACGACACCACACACGTCACGTGAGTTGCACTCATGGCACATGAGTGGTGTCTTGATTCCCTCTCCGATGTAGATTTTTGTTCTTTCATCTTCCGACACTTCGTTCTCGGGCTTGATTCTTTCTTTTTGATCATTTTGCCTTCAAAAACCTGTTTTCCTGCAAAGTAGGACAGAAACCACATCATACCAACCAAATACACCCAAGTTATTGGATATTTTCCTTGTTTTAAGCATCGAAAATGCCATTTAACCATGGCGCATCAATGGGTATAGCAGAAACAAATACATTTTAATTGGAGTATTTTCATACTTTCCCTATTTCGTAGACCTGTACTACGTCATTTTAAGGGTATTTTGAGAGGAATTAAGAGGGATTAGTCAACCCTTTACTTCTATTTTTACCCAAACTCAGAAAAACATATTAGAAGGCGATTCTTTTCTCTCAAGTCCCAAGAAGCTAGGGTTCTTCTTCAAAAGCTTGAAGTCCAAGTTCTTAGCATTAATTCTTCAAACTTCAGGTATGTGGGTATTCAATGAGGGACTTCTTTCGCCCTTATGCCCAAAGATGTTTTCAAGTTCAGTTTTTAAGAAATCCATGAATTAGGGCAAGATCCCAAGTATCTCAATTCTTATGATTTCTTTCAGTAATTGTGTTTCTAAATATCTTATGATCATTAATATCAGTTTATGTATGATTTTAAATAGGTCTTTTGTATATGTTGATGTGTTATGAACACACAATCCCAGATTCTTGAATAATTAGCATGAAATATCTAATTGAAGCATAATTTTAGACAAGTATTCACTATACCATGTTTATCAAGATATTTTAGAGATAGTAAATTGCATGTAACTATTTCCATGATTTCAGTCATCTTCAGTTATAGTAAATTGAACTAGTTCAAGTATTTTACTCAGCTTTCAATATAATTATGAGCATATGCATATGATTATGGGAGTAGTACTTAGCACCGATAGGACATAGGTTCAAATAATTCAAGTCCTAAACTACATGCCACCATAAGTTCAAAGAGGTTCTTGCCAGTTGAGAGTGTGTCCCTTAGACCGAATGAGCTCATGCGTGAATCACTCCAGATATGGTTCTTACCCTTGGAAAGGTATAGGACATCCTCCTAACTTGATTATAGGTTGGATTCCATATTGCTCACATGGTCTATGTTAGTTACGAGAACCTCTCATAACTTCATATTCAGTATAGTATATGACCCTTAGTTCAGTTGTATATACTTAAACTCATGAATTTTCAGATTATGACTTTGTATTAGTGTTTATACATATGTTTATGCATCTCGGATATGGTTATTGTACTTTAATTCAATTTTACATCTCAGTATACCATTTTAATATTTATCAGTATATTTTATATTTGTATATCTCACATGCTCAGTTCATTCAAAGTACTGATTACATACATTTTCCTTGTGCTGTATCATATCATGCTATATGTTTGGATGGTCAACATTCGTCCAACCGTCGATACATTCCTGTTCCTTTCCTGCAGCTGACAGTGGTGAGTCCTCATCAACCAAGGATGAGAGTCTATGTTTTACTTCAGTATTTCCTTCTAGTTTTTAGACAGTTTAGAATTAGGACTCGTCATAACAACTTATCATTAGTAGAGGCTTTTAGATAGATAGTTAGATTTCAGCTTTATGGTTATGTCAGACAGATTCTAGTTTTGAATTTTAGTATTAGTTTTCATAATTATTATTGAGTTTTAGTTTTAGCTTCTACTCAGTATATTTCAATTATATTTAGCATTCTTAGTTTCATGCTATACCATGGGTTAGCTTATGGCTACTGTGGCCCCATGTTATGACTATGGTGTAGTCTCAGGTCATGACAAACCGGTATCAGAGCATTATGTTTAAAGTGTCCTAGGGTGCCTGAAAGTCGCGTTAAGTAGAGTCTTGTTCATGGGTGTGAAACAACGCACACTTATAAGTGAGTGGATATGAAACATTTTAACAAATTCTCACTACTTTCATATTCATATCGTTCGACAGAGTGTGAACTCTATTTAATCTCCTTCTAATTCATGCTTTATGCATTTATAGAAAATGCCTCCTAGACGAGCCAATGGAAAGAGAAACAACAATGGTAACCAACAAGCTCCACCAACTCCTGCAGATCCCCTTAATGAGAAAGTCTTTCATGCTGAATTTAGGGCTGATTTTTAGGTGCTTGCTCGGATTATGACCAACCAGGTCAATCAACAACCTGTTACACCAGCTAACCCGAATGGAAATGCAGCTTTTATGCGAGTCGAAGACTTTACTTAGATAAATCCTCTAGAGTTACATAGTTCAGTACTGGAGAAAGATCCATAAGTCTTTATTGATGAAGTTCAGAAGATCACTCAGATTATGGGTATTACTCCAGTTAAGTGTGCAGACTTAGCTACTTATCAGTTGAAGGAAGTGGCTCGGACTTGGTGATATCAATGGAAAGAAGGTAGGTGTGTAGATGCAGGCCAAATTGATTGGGATGAGTTCGTGACTAATTTTCTAGATAAATTCTTTCCCCATGAGTTGAGGGAAGCTAAGGTTGAGAAATTCATCAATCTGAAGCAGGGTAACATGACTCTGAAGGAATATTCTCTAAAGTTTACCCAGCTCTCCAGGTATGCTCCAAAGATGGTTGCAGAGCCAAGGGCTCGAATAAGTAAGTTCGTGTCAGGTGTTTCTGAGACAGTGGTTATAGAGTGCAGGACTGCTATGCTTGTTAGGGATATGTTCATCTCCATATTTATGACTCATGCTCTGAAGATTGAGGAATAGAAGTTAAAGAAAAAAGAAAAAGAGACTAAGAGATCTAGGATAGACAACTTCGACTATTTTCAGCAGAAGTCGGATGGTGGCAATCACTCTAAGTATCATCAGAGATCTTCAGTAACAACATCACCGTCTACCATTGTTCCATCTACCAGAACCAGGCTGGATCAAAAAGGAAGAATGCCTGGGTCAAAGTTTCATTATAGTGCTTCCAGTGGTTGTACTTTTCAAACTTGTAAGAAGTATGGGAAAAACCACCCGGATGATGTTTGATGGGTAGGGATGGATGTTTTGGTTGTGAAAAGTCAGGACACAGACTTTGAGATTGTCCATTAGCTAAGACAAGTGATATCAGTGGTTGTACTCAAGCTACCTCCTCGGCAGCTCCAGCAGGTCACCCAACTCAGCAAGGTGCCTTATTTAGTGCAGGTGGCAGTCAGCGTCAGAATAGGTTCTATGTTTTACAGACTCAACAGGATCAAGAGGGTTCCCCTGATATAATCACTAGTATGTTTTGAGTTATCCATATTGATATTTATACCTTGATACTTCTAGGAGCAACATTTTCCTTCGTGACTCCTTATATTGTAGTAGATTTTGGTGTCATCCTCGAAACCCTTTCAGATTCCTTATCAGTCTCTACTCTTATTGGTGACTTACTTATAGCTAAACGGGTGTAGAATTTGCCCAGTCATAGTTTTACTAAAAATCACCCTAGTTGATCTAGTAGAGTTAGAAATGACCAATTTTGATATCATTCTTGGCATGGATTGGATACATTCCTGTTATGCCTCAGTCAAATTTAGAACCAAAGTTGTGAAGTTCTAGTTTCCAAATGAACCAGTCTTAGAATGGAAGGACAGTATTTCAATACCTATAGGTCGGTTTGTCTCTTACCTTAAGGCTATAAAAATAATCTCTAAGGGTTGCATATACCATCTAGTTTGGGTCAAGCATTCAAAGTACAAAACCCCAACTCTTTAGTTAGTTCTAATAGTAAATGAGTTCCTTGAAGATCTGCCCAGAGTCCCTCCCTAGCGGGAGATAGACATTGGCATAGACCTTCTTCAGATACCCAGTCTATCTCAATTTCTCCTTACAAAATGGCTTGAGCTGAGCTTTAGAAATTGAAGAAACAGTTAAAAGACCTCTTATACAAAGGTTTTATTAGACCCAGTATCTCTTCATAGGGTGATTAAGTTTTCTTTGTGTGTAAGAAAGACAGTTCCCTCAGAATGTACATCTATTACCACCAGTAAAACAAAGTCACAGTAAAAAATAAGTACCCTATTCCAAGGATTAATGACTTGACAAACTTCAGGGGGCCAGTTGTTTTCAAAGATAGAACTCAGATCCCGCTATCATCAGCTCAGAGTCAAAGAGTATGACATTCCAAAAATAGCCTTTAGAATATATAGTCACTATGAATTTATTGTTATGACTTTTGGACTAATAAATACTCCTGTAGCTTTTATGGACTTGATGAATAGGGTGTTCAAACAGTACTTGGACATGTTTTTCATTGTCTTTATAGATGACATCCTCGTTTATTCTCGAAATAAGAATGAACATGCAGACCATTTGAGGATTATCTTGCAGACTCTCAAAGATTGCAAGTTATTCAGAAAGTATAGAAAGTGTGAATTCTGGTTGAAAGCAGTAGCATTCCTTGGCCATATCATTTCTGGTGAACGCATTTAGGTTGATCCTCATAAGACCGAAACAGTTAGGAACTGGCCTAGACCTATCTATCTATCAAATATTATAAGTTTCATGGGTTTAGTAGTTAGTACAGATGATTTGTTGAAGGATTTTCCTCTATTACTTCTCCTATGTCCAGATTGACTCAGAAAAAAAAGTCAAATTTTAATGGTCCGACCCTTGCCAGAGGAGTTTTCAAGAGTTGGAGACTCAACTCACTTTCACTCCAGTTTTGACTATACTAGAGGGTCTCGATGGGTTTGTGGTTTATTGTGATGCTTCAAGAGTTATCCTCAATTTTGTGTTGATATAGTATGGCAAGATCATAACCTATTCCTCTAGAAAACTCAAACCCCATAAGAAGAATTACTTAACTCATGATCTTGAGTTAGCAACAGTTGTTTTTGCCTTAAAAATTTAGAGGCACTCTCTTTATGAAGTTCATGTGGATGTGTTCATACATTATAAGAGCCTTCAGTATGTGTTCAGTCAGAAAGACTAAAATCTTTATCAGATGAGATGGCTAGAATTATTGAAAGATTATGATATGAGTATCTTGTACAATCTGGGAAAAGCCAAGGTAGAGGCTGATTCTTTTAGCAGACTTTTGATGGGTAGTGTTGCTCATGTAGAGGATGAGAAGAAAGAATTGGTTTGTGATGTACACAAACATGATAGATTAGGAGTTTGATTGGTTGATTCAGCTGAAAAGAGTATTCTAGTTCAGAATAGTTTGTAATTTTCTTTAGTGGAAGAGATGAAGGCAAAGAAGGATAGTGATCCTATTTTTCTTAAGTTAAAGGAAACAATCCAAGGTCAAAAAGTTGAGGTTTTCTCCTAAGGAGAAGATGGTGTTTTTTATTATCAGGGTTGGTAATGTGTTCCAGATATTAATGACTTGAGATAGCGAATGTTGATAGAAGCTCACAGTTCTCAGTATTCTATTCACCTAGTTTCCACTAAGATGTATTGTGACCTATAGGAAGTTTATTGGTATAATGGCATGAAAAAGGATATCACAGAGTTATGACTAAGTGTCCAAATTTCCTGCAGGTTAAGGTTGAGCACCAGAAACCAGGTGGTATGACTCAGGATATCAGTATTCTTACTTGGAAGTGGGAAGTAGTGAATATGGACTTCATTATAGGGTTGCCTCGTACATGCCGACAACATGATTTGATTTCGGTTATTGTTGACCAGATGAAAAAGGCAACACATTTCCTTCCTGTTAACATACATATTTAGCCAAGGATTATACTAGACTCTACCTCAGAGAGTTGGTCAAGTTGCATGCAGTCCCTTTGACTATCATTTTGGATAAGGGTACCTAGTTCACTTTGAAGTTATGGAAGTCCTTCCAAAAAGGTCTCGGTACCCAAGTTCATCTCAGTACAACTTTTCACCCGCAAACCGATGGTCAGGCAGAGTGAGCCATTCATAATTTATAGGATATTTTGAAAGCTTTTGTAATCAACTTTAAAGGTAGTTTGGATAATCACTTGGCTCTTATTGAGTTTACCTATAGTAATAGTTATCACTCCAGTATTCAGATGACCTCATTTGAAGCCCTTTATTGTAAGAGGTGTAGATCTCCTATTGGTTGGTTTGAAGTTGGTGAAGCTACCTTGATAGGGCCTGATTCAATTCATATGGATATGTAGAAGGTTCAGCTGATAAGAGAAAGGCTGAAAATAGCTCAGAGTCATCAAAAATCCTATGCAGATGTGAGAAGAAGGGAGCTTGAGTTTGCAGTTGAAAATTGGGTATGATTGGGTTTACTTGAAAATTTCACCCATGAAAAGGGTGATGAAGTTTTGGAAGAAAGGAAAACTCATTCCACGATATATTGGTACTTATAGGATCTTGAGGCGCATTGGCAATGTGGCCTATGAGTTAGATATGCCTGCAGATCTAGCATTGGTGCATCTATTTTTTCATGTGTCTTTGTTGAAGAAATACGTTGATGATCCAGCTTTAGTTATGCCTTTAGGGAGTGTGGGTGTAAAAAATAGTCTTTCTTACAAAGAGATTCCAATTGAGATTCTTGACCATCAGGTTTGTAAGTTAAGAAATAAGGAAGTCACATCAGTGAAAGTCCTTTGGAGGAATCAGCTAGTTGAGGGAGCTACATAGGAAGCAAAAGCAGATATGATGACCAAGTACCCTCATCTTTTACCTTTGAATTAAATTCCACGTTTTCCTCCTTAGTATTCCTCTTAGTTTTATATCCCTCGATTGCTCTCATTCCTTAGTATGCAAGCATGTTTCATGAACTCAGTTCAACTTATGTTTCAGTCAAAAATTTAGTTATCATGTCAGTAATTAGCTTTTAGAACTTAGTTTGGGATTGGAGCTCTTTCCCTATCTTTTCAGCCTAGTTAGTTTTCATTCGAGGTTGAATGTTCCCAAGAGGAATATATTGTAACACCCCAAAAGTTCCTAAGACTCTATTTTAGACTTAGCATAGAAAACCAGAAAAATCTTCATAGAATAACTCAGATAATGAGTCATTATTAGTGCCAATGACTCGTTGGGTGAGCCGTCCTGATCCTGTTAGACAAAAAGCCCTGAAGATTTATTTTTGTCCAAGTGGCAATGACTCCAGGGGACAAGTCATCATCACCTCAGACGACTCATCAGGTCATTCGTCATGACGAGGACCTAAGAGTTAACAATTTGAGTCCAGTCACAACGAGTCAACATAATGACCCGTCATCTGTGATAACAAGTCATTGTTTCCCAGTCATCCTAGACCAATAATTCTTACCCGGTAACAATGAGTCCAACAATGAGTCATCATCAGACATGACGACTCATCTTGTGACCCGTGATGGCTGGGCACAATGGAAATAATTACATTTTAATTGGGGCATTTTCATACTTTCCCTATTATATAGACCTATACTACATCATTTTATGATTCTTTAAGAGGGATTAATAGGGGTTTGCCGAACCTTTACTCTCATTCTCACCCAAACTCAGAAATATAATAGATGGTGATTCTTTTTCTCAAGTCCCAAGAAGCTAGGTTTCTTCTCCAAAAGCTCCAAGTCCAAGTTCTTAACATTAATTCTTTAAATTCCAGGTATGTGGGTATTCAATGAGGGCCTCCTTTCGCCCTCATGCCCAAATATGTTTTCAAGTTCAGTTTTTAACAAATTCATAAATTAAGGCAAGATCCCACGTATCTCAATTCTTATGATTTCTTTCAGTAATTGTGTTTCTAAATATCTCATGATCATTAATATTAGTTTATGCATGATTTCAAATAAGTCTTTTGTATATGTTAGCATGTTACGAATGGACGATCCCAAATTCTTAACTAATTAGCATGAAACATCTAATTAAAGAATAATTTCAGACAAGGATTCATTATACCATGTTTAGCAAGATTTTTTAGAGATAGTAAATTGCATTTAACTAGTTCCATTATTTCAGTCATCTTCAGTTATAGTAAATTGAACAACTTTATGTGTTTTACTCAACTTTTAGTATAATTATGAGCATATGTATATGATTATGGGAATAGTACTTTACAACGAGAGGAAAAAGGTTTTAGATAACCCAAGTCCCAAACTACATGCTATCATAGATTAGAACATGTCCTTGACAGCTGAGAGTATGTCCCTTAGCCCGAATGGGCTCATGAGTGAATTCATGCTAGTCATGGTCCTTACCCTTGGTGAGGTATAGAACACAGATTCAGTATGGTACATGACCCTTAGTTCAGTTGTATTTACTTAAACTCATGATTTTTAAGATTATAACTTCATTTTAGTGTTTATACGTATGTTTATACATATCAAATAGGGTCATTATACATCAGTTAAGTTTTACATCTCAGTATACTATTTTAGTATTTATTAGTATATTTGATATTTGTATATCTCACATGCTCAGTTCATTCAAAGTACCGATCACATATCTTTTCTTGCATTGTATATCATGATATAAGTTCATACACTCAGCATTAGTCCAACAGTTGATACATTCCAGTGCCTTTCCAGTAACTAGCAGTGTTGAGTCCTCATTAACCGAGGATGAGAGTCTATATTTTACCTTCTAGTTTTCAGATAGTTTATAGTTAGCTAGGTACTTGTCCCAGTAACTCATCATTAGTAGAGGCTTTCAGACACACAGTTAGATTTTCATCTTTATGGTTATGTCAGACAGATTTTAGTTTTGAATTTGAGTATTGGTTTTGATAATTATTAGTGAGTTTTAGTTTTAGCTTCTGCTCAGTATATTTCAGTTATATTCATCATTCTTAGAATCATGTTATACCATGGGTTAGCGTGGGGTCACTTGTGGCCCTAAGCACTGTGTTAGACTAGGATGTAGTCTCAGATCATGATAAAAAGGTCTCAATAGAGAGGTGGAGTATAAAATATTATTTGTTAATAAAGGAGTGCAATTGGGGAAGGTAAGGGCACAATATGTAACCTGAAGATAATGTCCTTCTATTTCCAATTTTTTACTCCTCTTCACCGATGTCTGTCCGGGGATGAATGTTTGGTACAATGGTATCTAATATAACAACTTGTTTCATCTTTACTGAAAATATCTATGGTAAAACCATAAGAATTTTATTTTTCATAGGTGTTAGGTTCAATTCCTTAGTGTGGGAAAGCATTTGATATGAATTAAGGTCGTATAAAATCCCTAGCATAAAGTTGAGTTGAAAACGTCCTTACCGATTGAGTTTCAATATGAGTTTTTACTAGGATCAACTTCAAACGACTCCTCCTCCTAGAATATAACGAGTTATGGGACCCAATACCTACGAAAATAAATATTTTTGAGTCTTCTTTCAAATGTCATTGACCGTTTGTTAATCAGCATCCGAAGTAACGTGTTATGGGAATTTTACTAAAAGGTGCCTGTACGCATAGAATTGGCTATGGGTAAGGACCCTATAGCAACCCTTAGGTCAGCTATAGCGGTGGCAAGATGTACTTAACTCATTTTAATGGGTTTTGTGTCCTAAACTTAAAATTTTCATTTCAAAGCTCTAGAGGTGCAATTTTCCTAAGGTTAGGATGAAAATTATTCGTCGAGGTAAGATTTTTACTCCCTTTTTAGATCAGTTAATCTGTTCTTCTTCTAGAATCATTAAAATAGGAAATTGTGGTGAAATTCTTAGGGGTTAAAACCCTAGGTTCATTAAATTATGGGGAAATATTATGGGTATGGGTAATATCACCTAGCATTACTTCTAGATTGTTAATTGACGCTTCGTAACATGAATTGGTCGTTCTAAAACATGAATTTTGGTGGTTGGGAACCTTGAGTTCAATAAAAATGGGACTTTTAGCATTAAAACAATAGTAATTAAGATAACATGAGTATGAAAGAACTAGTTAATTGTTAATTGACCCTTGAATAATGTTATAGACCATGAATAATGATAGAATTTGTGGATTTAAATTTCCGAAGTGTCAATTCGAAGAGTAATTGATTAATTACTCTTATAATTGCTTATTTATTAGATGATTGAATATTCTGGGGCATGTAAGAGGGAAAGAGCATCCATGGCGTGACTTGCTTGCTCCAAGATCTTCGGTTTAGATAGGTTATGATTTATGAGTAGTATATCATGGTTAGAAATTATATATATAATATAATTTTGATGGAACAATCATGCTTAAGCCTGCGGGCATGAAGTTTGGGTGGATAAAATATGGAATTTAAGTGAAAGAGATCTAATTGTGTATTGATATATTGTTTAATAAATTCCTTGATGGGTGTTTTTTATTTGTATGACTTTCTTGATGAATAACAAGGTGAATATGTGATTATGGATAACAATATATACATGAATTGAATGAGGTTGTAATCTATAAAAATAGTCATTAATCCCTTAAAAAGGGTGAATTCGCTATTGTAGGTGTTTTGAATGTAGTATGTTCTTGTTGAAAGATAGTTATGAGAATTGATCATGATAAGAGGATGCGGTATCATTACTTAAGAGCCTAAAGTCAAGTTTGGCTAAGTGTTAGGAAGTAAGTATGACTAAAGCTAGAATTATAAGTTGAATAGAGCCAAATAGTTGAATAATTGGCTAATAAAATAGTGTCTTGAGCCTAGTAATGACTTAAATATAAGGGTTACTATTTAGTATCTGAATTCACCAGTCTCGATGTGAATAAAAGAGGATCGGACTATTGAATGAACTTATGTATGTTGAATTAAAGTATAGACTTGATTTGTTTGGTAATACTTGTTTGAATAAGCTATTGATTGGTCTTTGAACATACTTGTAATTGATGAATATGGTTGATAATGCTTGTATAAATAAGCTGTTGAATTGTCCTTTGAACATACTTGTGATTGGTGAGTTGGGTGATATTGGTGGTATCCATGAAATAGTGAATGTTGAATTTGACTAAGTGTATAGATAATGTGTGTACTTTCATTATTAGTGCATTGCTCTATATCTTGAGTGATAATTTATTTTGATATCTTATATTATAATATTTGAAGGGTTGGGCACCCCACCGGTACATGTTACTTATCTATTGATATTCTAATGGTCGGGTACCACGCCGATATGATACATGGACTAAGATGGTCCCCTACAAGTCATTACTATTGCGTAGATAAATCCCCTTAGCATATTGTATAGATGTGAGTGGACGTATTGATGGTTGTGATTGATACTATGATATTCGGAAGGTTGGGTACCACGTCGATACGGTACATGGACGAAGCTGGTCCCCTGTAGGTCATAACTATTGGAAATATAAGTCCCCTTAGTATGTGTATGCAGATTTAAGAAGAGGTTGTGACGTTTATGATTGCATTGTTACATATTTATAGTCATTTAATTGCTTATACATTACATAAAGTGTTATCGTGAATCGAGGTAGCATTAGACTACTCTTATGAGATGATTAAGTGATGAATGATTTGGTGTGGTTTGTTTAGAGGAGTCATAGAAACCCCCCCTTTATTGTTGAACTTATACTTATGATTGTAACTATGAAATCAATGATAGGGTGAAGGTTGGTCTTGTTGAGTTTGTTGGTTGTTTAAGTGGTTATCTGTATATGGTAATTTGTGTGTTGAAATTACTTGTTATATCTTGATTTCTTATTTATTCATATTTGATTTGTGTTAAGTGTGGTTGTGCTTATTTGATAGATGAGATCTTTACATGTCGTGTGACTTTACGCCTTGACAATTGTTGTGACATTACCTTAATCGGATAAGAGGATAGGAGGATAATAGATACTACCAGCTCATCGAGTTGATTATGGCTCACTCTGTGTGTGGTGTCAATAATAAAGAACCATATGTTTATCCTTGAGTTGAAAATTATGAGGAGTTGACTAGTTGGACAATGTTCACAAGTTCAGTGAGGAGGTAGGGTTATTAGATGGGACTTGAATTGACCTTTGAATTCTAGTTAAATGGGTCGCTTAAGCTAATGAAATATAATTGGAAGCACCTAGGAAGGTGATGTGTGGACATATGAATTATGAATTGGAATTAAACTATTATATGACATGCTTTCATTCTGTAATTTCTATATGATGTTTACGTGTGATCTAACCCTAGTCGGCCGATGATACCAACCAGTACGTGTGGTTGTTCTGATACTACTCATGCTATATCCCTTTTTTGGGAAATAGATATGTTGTAAGATCAGTTGAGTTTTCTTTTTTGAAGCAACAAATATTCACCAGTAGGTTTTGCTCGTCTTATTCCTACGGTGGGAGCTGTACCTTTTGTTTTTTATTTTTCATTGTATTAGAAGCTCTTATACCTATCTAGACTAGTTGTTGGATAATATTGTAAGTTATGGATCTTGTTTATTAAATATACTAAGAGTTTCCATTTTATTATTATGTCGAATATATATTTGGATTTTCTTAACTGTAATAAGGCTTTTAGTGAACTTCCACATAATTATTGGTTGGGTGGTTCTCTTATCTAGTTAGAATAGAGTAGGTGTCCATACAATCCTGTAGTTTGGGCCATGACATGTTGCTGTAGTAGAACCTTCTTCAGTTGCAATGGCAGTGAGGTAGAAAGTCGAGATGCATTCCTATCCTAGTCCATTTTTCAACACACTCCCCAGATTTTGACATTAAGGAATAACCCACTTACAACAATCACTTTAATCGGAGTTCTACGAACCTGGATTTCGTTCCAAAAGTTTCTATAGTTTACTAAACCTTTTGGATAACATGATATCATTTTAAATCCATCAAATACTACACCACCAACCACTATAATATTCTAGAACACACAACACTAAAATTCATCCGAACTTAGCCTAGCTTGAGATTTGGAAACTTAATCCGGACCTTTGTATGTCAACCAACACTAAAACGACGATATGCGTCATTACATTAGATACCAATTTGCCCACTATTTATCCCCGAATAGAAACAAGAGGAAAAAGAGGAAAAAACGAGAATGTTACCTGAATTGGCAAACAATTGTGGGTAAAGCTTGCTCATATCCGCTTGAGTCTTCCAAGTGGATGATAAAGCTCAAGTACACTCTAAAAAGGATGTTCAAGGTAATTATGCACTATATTTACCCAACTCGTGAGTCGTGATCGATCCCAAAGGGAATGAAGGAGATAGATTCTTTGAGTGTAATAAGTCACAAGATATTTGCTCGTATAAATAAAAATGCAATAAAAGTAAATGGGGGATGTTGTAACTATCTTTGAATGTTTTAGAATGTAATTATCACAAGAGAATACATTCATAAATTAAACACATGAGTTGTAATCAATATGAGAATGAGTGTATTAGTTTGATAGTTGAGATCATGTACGAGTGGTTGATAATGGTTCAATAAGCAAGAAATATGAGTAGGCTAGGTTTTTAATATTGATGACAATCTTTCAGTCCATCATCAAATTTCATATAGGTTTATTTCAAATACCCATATGTATACCTTACCAAGCAACCCAAAACCTCAATTTAGTTAGTCTATTTCTAGCACTATCTATTAAATCAGGAATACTCAAGTAATTGTCAACTAAATCTCTTCACACTTGTTTTCTCTTTCAAGCAAAACAAGGGATCTAAGCTTGAATAGAGTTTGCAATCTCAATTTTTGAGTTGAAACATAGAGATTTAGCCAAACTCACAATTTCTAGCTCAAATTAGAATCAAATAGTCAACACCCACCCATAAATAAACCATCATCCATCACACCCCCTAAGTATTGGGGATTTAGCTATTCATAGAAGAAATAAATGAAATTATACCTTCCTTCTCATCAAGAGCTTCCATAAATTTGAATATTCAAGATGAAATCTTCAAATCCAGAATGAAAAGCTAAGATGTTTACTAATCCCAATCAAGGGTTCAATTACACTTCCTAGGTATCAACTCCTGCAAAGTATCAATAATACTCTCAAAATTTTGGAAAAGATTACATTTATATGACCTAGAAAAATGGACCAAAATAATTACAAAGTTGCCACCAAAGCTTAATGTGAATCTAGCATCGGGTTCATATAACCTTTGTGCGGAGCATATTTTCAGCTCATCCAGACACACAAGGTGCTTTTCAGGTCTTAAATCTTTAAGAGTTCTATTAAATTATGCATCTTCCTTCCGTATGCGTATAGCAGTTGTGCGATGCACACAACTCATTTCCATACTTGCACAATCATCGTTGGATGTTTCCTTTGGACTCTATTTCTTTGTGTGATGTTATCTCCTATTTTGCATCTAGAACTGACCTTGTACAATGCGAACTTCACTTATACGATGCCACATGTTGATATTGTAAATATAACCTTCATCATATATTTATTTTATCCAAGCTTTTTCTCCTTTATGGTTTTTTTCATCCCTTGGTAGGTTCCTCAGCCTTATTACCTATATGCAACCAAATTAACATAAGAATTGACTTAAATTAGTCATTAAGGACATTTCTTTAATGTCATTCGTATGCATATTAAGTCACAAATTGTAGAATCATCAACACCCCCAACTTAAACTTTCGCTTTCCCTCAAATGAATCAAAATTCTCAACAAAACAACAATGCCTACAAATGATACTACTAGGGTGTCAAACACATGCTTCTTGTGAAAACAACTTTGCCCTCGTGTTTTTGAAAACGTTGGCATAAGCATCACCTATCAAATACTCAATTCATGAATTGCAAGCCTCAAATGTTGACTAAATGCTACCAAACCAAGCATATGCTCATAGACTTCAATTAAGGTCAACAAATGTTCCCAAGATATGCAATCAAGTGCCCTCACAACAAAAGAATGTCCCTTTCTTCAAAATATGATCAAAATTTAAACAAGGGATTAGAATGATTCACTCTCGCTCTCAAAGATGATCATGAACATAATTTCCATACCATAGGCTTGCCTATATGATCCACCTCACCACACGTAAACATGCTATATTAGAGATCATAAAGGTCTTACTTCCGCTTGTAATATGGGCAATGAGTTAGGTAGGATAGATTAGGATTATAGTGACTCTACCCTCTTAAAGAACCAAATGAGACCTCGACTACATTCCTTTTCCAAAGATTACTTCTTGGGACACACTAAGGACCAATTCTATAAAATTCATATACCATCTTCCTCCTCCTATCCTTTTAAAAATAAACTCTTCAAGTGTTTACAAGCTAAGTTCAAGATTGCAACTCTTTTTCGCTTCTTTTCATTCTTTTTCTCTATTTTTAAGTATCACTGACTAGAGGAGGAAGTGAGCGGTCCTCAAATCTACGAACTTCTGATTACAAATCTCACTCGATAGCTCTTTCATACCCAACTTAGGCTTTGGTTTAAGGCCTCACCTAAATTCTTCAAGAAGGATTTGGTTCAAAAGAGGGGATTGTAGAAGATGGGTTATGTCTTGTAATGAGGTTGTCCAAGAAATAGGTTCCAAGGCACAAATTGGGACAAAGATTGGTCACTCAACTCATAATAGGGATGTCTATTTGTTCAATTCAAAGGCTCACTCTCACTTGATGGCCTAAGGTTATTTCTCCAACATCACAACACTTTTTTGCTTAGTGAAAGATCAATTGGGCAAGTTCTAGATGGACTCATGAACAAGATTGAATCGAAGCCTCACCACTCATGGCACTCAATCACATACTCAAAGCAACACTTTTACTACCTCAATAGATGTACCACAATCATAAAACATAACAAGAGAGGTAATTGAGTAGTCAAAACAAGATGTGGGAATTCACAAAAATGAGTGTCTAACTACTTCAATTTAACCAAATAAAAATGTAAAAATGGGTATATTTTGCAAGTTGGAGCAATTCACAAACCAAATTTACATGTTTTCAGAGGTTCTCATGCAAAAGATCTCTACAAGAGTACTCTTTGAGACAAAGCATTCTATCTCTATCTCGAACCATGTCTCACCCAAGCTCAACACCAATATGTTCCAAAGAAATTAAAACTAAGAAATTTAGACTAAGATTAACATAAAACTCAATAAAGCAATAAAATAACTAAAAGCATTGTCAAAAGCACACAAGCACAAGCATAGTCTAAGTACCTTAATAATACACACCAAAATTAAAATCCAAATGAATACCCACGCTCCCAACAAAAATAGTATGGTTTATCCTCAAATGCATAAAAGAGAGATAGATAAAGGAAAATGAGAAAAAAGGTGCAGGTCCCCCTGTAGTGTCTACAGAGTATAAGTCTATCCCTTTATTAGAGCCTCAAGATGGGCATTAGTGCTCTGGTTTGAGCTAGGTGGTAAAGTGGCTGAGATGGACAGATACGTGCTCCTATACAATGTCTCCTTAGCTTGTTTGGAGTTGCTGGGTCCCTCCATAGTAGTCTCTACCCATGAATTCTCTAGAGTGGCTATAAGGTTGACATCCTCGATGTTCAAAAGCTTAGCAAAATTTGTATGCTCACCAAGTTCATCCTCTCTGATATCCTCCTCCTCAGTCACTGAAGCATTATTATCATCAATATCATCTGAACTAACAACCCTCTCAGGAATCTGCTCAACAACCCATGGGGAAACCTGAGGTACAACTTATTGAATAATAACTGGTGGAGTAGTGGATGATATCTCTATAAACACACTGTCAAATTCAGTAGAGTGCAAATGATCCATCTCTACTCTTAACTTTACAACATCGACTCATATGGCAGCCTAACTATCAAAACCTGGTCTAATAATTCCCTCTTTTCTTGCTAGTCTCTCTGGTCAGCTCTCTTGGTCAACCTATTCAACCTATCTCCATGTGACTGCAAAGTCTACTATATCCCTCAAATATCATCATGAAGAGGATCCAATACCAAATGGATCATTTTTGGGATCTGGTTTGATAAGAGAGTCATCCTAGTATCGGTAGCCTTAGCCAAGGCCCCATACTCAACTCCATCACTTGTGTAAGAACCTGTGTTGAGCCCGATGGTGGAGCACTAAGAGGTGCTGGTATGAAAGCTACAACTGGGGTAGGTGCAATAGATGTACTAGGGGGGGGGACTAAAGTAGTAGTAGTAGGTGGCACTAGGGTAGCTAAAGTTGAATCATCTCTAGGTGCAAGTGATTGCACAACAACTGTGGGGGACTGAGAAACTGTATACTCTAACTAAGCTTTATAATTTGCATGATCACGATCAAAAGCTGCCTGAATCATCAAGATATCAACAGTGGTCTTAGTAGGGACCATGACATTAGTGCCAACATTCTCAGGCACTTTAGTTTTCTTGCACATCTGAGAAATTAGACACGAAAACGGATAAGATGATTACCCCTATTGGGACCTTTTTGCAATCTCTGGTTAAATAATCATTCCCAAGTTAATCCTCGACGTCTAACAAGGCTTTTTATTAGATGATTTTAGACTCATTTTGGGAAGGCATCAACATGCTACTCACAAACCTAAGCCAGAAACGTCCTTCCATATTCATGTATTTATTTTGAATATCAGTCCTGCTACCCTACTCAATCGATGAAGGTGTTTGTCATATTTCAACACACATATCCATGCACGATGAACATCAAACTCATCTTTCAATATGGTATAGTAGTAATGGTTGGTGACGATGGTCTGAATACTCTAAGGCCTAAGAATATCATTGATGGTTGTCTGACAACACTTCACGTCAAATCCATAAATAGTTACCACATCTTTCACCAATTGAGGCTGTCCTCTCTTATGTTTTGCAGTCAAGAGTTATGTATAAGCCTTATAGAATTCTTTCACCCATATAGCATTGTAATCCAGCAATGGCTTTGTAAAGTTTTGAAACTCTTGATGCTTTATTTTGGGCCAAATGGTCGGATAACTATCAATTAAACCATTCAATGATACCACTTGCTCTTCTAAAATTATTTATCCAAAAACAACATGCATCTATTCAGCAATCGGGGAATAACATGAGGAATGGGAGTAGGTGACACTGTCTTTTCATTTTTAACTCGCTTTCTCTTAGTTGAGGGATTTTTTGAACTATCAACTGGGTCATGAATAGGTGTAAGAGACCTCTCTTATTTTTGTTCCGAAGATGTGGTCCATTCAATCATAGGGCTTGAACCCCCTTCATCCTCGAAGTCACTCACCACATACCTGGGCTTATGCTTATGTGGTTACCTAGGTTTGTCTAACCCTGCAGTCACTTTTTCTTTCTTCATCATACCCCTGATTGGGTTTGAACATTTTGGAATATTATCTTCCTAGTCTTATGAAACTTCAGAGCAGGCGGGAGTTTTGAAGGAGGAGAGATCAGATGGAAGAGTATTTTTTGGAGCTATATCTGTACAAGGGAGCAATGCACATTCAACTACGGGGTTAGTAGACATAATTAATCTTAATAAAAACATAAGCCAAAATCCTTCAGAGGTATTGCACAAGAGTGATGCGCATCACCCAACAGTTGTCTGAGCAGATGTGTGTATAGCATAAGGTAACAGTGCTTAACCCCATGAGAGGTGGTCATAGCGCAATGGCAAGGGGTAGTTGTGTGCATCTCACCAAAGTTATATGTTCACATGAAAATGTACAACTTGCACCTCTCCAACTTTAACATTTCTGTAACATTTTATGCTCACTAGGACTATTGTGCATATCGCATACAATCTTTGCGCTCACAATGAAGAGTGCATAACTAATACCTAGCCACCCTTCATCTACTAGATCTATATGCATTTATGGGGTGCCCTTTTACACATTTCATAATGAAGATACGTACAACACAAGGGCTCAGACTCATTGCACAAAGTACAACACAAGGGCTCAGACTCATTGCACAAGTGCTTCATCTTCCCCAATCCGACAAAGTTCAACACCAAACACCATTTTAATGGCGAATTTGATCTCAAGGGTACTTAAACTTCCCATTTTTATATCTAATTAACACATAACCAAGTTATTTAAACTTCCAATCAACAAAAATTAATCCCCAAATTTGAGCATGATAATCCCCATTAGATCCATGAAGTCAAAACAACCCATTAATAATAGAGATAGATTCAAACAACCATTTTCACAAGATACTGAGGAAAACACATGAACTAAGCATCATTTATCAATAACTATCCACAAAATAAAATAACCAAAAATGAATTAACCGCGGGGACTTATGAATGATCGGAGAAGGTGATCAGTGGTGCAAATTCCAATGAGTATGTCTGTGTGTTCTTGATAGCAAGGCTTGAGCAATAGTGAGGTGTGTCTGAGTTAAGTATGAGTGTTACAATAGTGAATAAAAAAGGAAAAAGTTTTAGGGGTTTAATTGTAGGTGAAGACAAAAGGTCACCCCCTTAGTCTTCTACATGATTTAAATAACCCCAACTTACCAACAGTCGTGCCCATACGACTTTGCATGCATAACAGGGATACAATGTACACAAAACTTATGCGAGGATATTCCTTTGACTTTCAATGGGTTGGCCACTATAACTTTTGGTGATTCACTTGTGCGGTACGCATAAGTTTGATGCAATGTGCACAAGTGTCTCACCAAGCTGGGGCTTGGCTTATGGCCACTGTAATTTTGTGTAAACAACCTCTACAATATGAATTACTGAAGTGCAAAGCATACAAGTATTGTATCCCATTGCACAGGTGTTGCAAGTCAACCATTTGTAAACTTTCCATACCAACTCATTTATATACTTGTACCATTGAACAAACATTATTTAAAATAACAAAATGTAGAACTTGGGTTTCCTCGCAGGAAACGTCTTATTTAATGTCATGGAATGACATGATTAGGAGTCTTCAAGCATCATAAAGGTAGAACTCCTCAACGAAATTCACCTTTGGCATCATTCGAAAGTAATGCTTCACCCTTTGACCATTCACCATGAATCGGGACTCCTTTTCACCTTCTAATTCAATAGCTCTACTTTGTAAGCTTTATAGCACCTTAAATAGTCCCGACCACCTTGAGTTGAGTCTCCCCAAGAATAAATTGTATCTCAAGTTGAACACTAGTACATCATCACCACTTTTGAACTCTTTTTTTAAAAATCTTGGCGCTATGCCATCTTTTTATGCATTCCTTGCAAAGGGCGGAGCTCTCATAAGCTTTCAAGTGGAATTCATCGATCTTTTGAAGTTATTCCACCCTCAAATTGGAGGAATTTTTCCTAATTCATATTCAATTTACTCAAGGACCACAAAGCTTGGTGACATGCCAATAGGAGTTTTGAAAGAGGTTCTATATGCCCAAAGGGAATCATCGAGCTTCCAGGCCCAATTCGTTTGATTAGAATTTATTGTCTTGGCCAAAATTCCCTTAATCTCTCAGTTCAAGACTTCCGCTACCCCATTTGCTTGAGGGTGGCATGGTGAGGCCATCTTATATTTTAGTCCATACTTGGCAAGAAAAGAGTCTAAATAGTGGTTACAAAAGTGAGAGCCACTATCACTTACAATAGCACGGGGTGCTCCAAACCGAGTAAAACATGCTTTTTCAAGAATTGAGTGACACTCCTAGCTTTATTGTTTTGCAACGCAATAGCTTGAACCCATTTGTAAACATAATCTACCGCTACCAAGATATAACATTTCCCATATAAGCTCGCAAAGGGTCCTATGAAGTCTAATCCCCATACATCAAACAACTCAACATCTACACTTGGCTGTAATGAAATTTCATGCCTTCTTGAAATTCCTCCTCGCTTTTGACATTGCTCACATGCACGAACCAACTCATGTGCATCACGATACAAAGAGTGCCAATAGAATCTGCTTTGAAGTACTTTTATAGCTGTACGCACACTACCATGATGGCCTCTTACCGGTGAGGAGTGACATGCCTCAAGAATTGATCATACATTGTTTTCATCCACACATATCCAAACCATATTATCGGTGCATTCCCTAAATAGGTAACACTCATCCCAAAAATACCATTTCACATTATGAAGGAAGCGCTTTCATTAATAATGATTAAGATCATTGGAGAGTATACCACACATAATATAGTTTGCATAATCCACATACCATAGTTCCTCACACGCCAAAAAATCCATGACAAGCTCATCCAGAAAGGCTTCATCAATATCAATTTTTCCCAACTTCTCATTATTAGACTTAAGGAGGGATAGATGATCCACCACTTGGTTCTTGCACCCTTTCCTATCTTTGACTTCAAAGTTGAACTCTTGAAGTAACAATATCCACCAGATCAATCATGGATTAGCCTCTATATTAGCTATCAAATATCAAAGAGCAGCATGGTTTGTATGCACAACAACTTTAGTTCCCAACAAGTTAGCATCAAATTTTTTAAAAGCATAAACTACAACTAGAAATTCTTGCTCTATAATTATGTAGTTTCTTTGTGCATTATTCAAGGATTTACTTGTATAATATATTGGATGAAAGAGCTTGTACTTTCTTTGACCAAGAACCGTACATAACACCAATCCATTTACATCATACATTAATTCCAAAGGAAGTAACCAATTCGGTGCCACAATAATAGGAGTTGATACATGTTTCACATTGAGACAATTGAATGATCTCATACAATCTCTATCAAAGTTTAATTTTTCTTTCTTTTAAAGAAAGTTACACATTGGATCAGCTATCTTAGAGCATTAATCATCGATGGAAAATGACATATCCTAAGAAGCTTCAGAGAACCTTAACAGAGATTGGAGAGGGAAACTTGGCAATTACTTTGACCTTTTCTTGGTTGATTTGTATTCCTTGGCTCGATATCTTATGCCCTAGTACAATCCCTCCTTTTACCATGAAATGGCATTTTTCCTAATTTAGCACTAGGTTTGTTTCCACACACCATTGAAGAACTTTAGCCAGGTGCTTAAGAGAAGCCTCAAATGTATCACCCACTACCAAAAAGTCATCCATGAAGACTTCCATTGTGTCTTCCACCATGTCTGAAACTATTGTAACATTCACCTTTGAAAGGTTGATAGAGAATTACATAACCTAAAAGGCATACATTCAAAAGTAAATGTACCATACAGATATATGAAAGTTGTATTCTCTTGGTTTTCGGGGGATATGGAGATTTGGTTGTATTCGGAGTACCTATCAAGAAAACAATACCAACCCCACCTCGCCAAATGATTTAGCATTTGATCCCTGAAAGGTATAGGAAAATGGTCTTTTTCCATCCATGTGTTGATTTTCTGGTAATCCACGCATACTCTCTAACTCATAATCAGCCTAATAGGGACAAACATATTATTTTCATTGGGAACCACCGTAATTCCTCCATTCTTAGGTACATATTGTACCGGGATCATCCAAGTGCTATCTGAGATAGGATACACTATGCCCACATCGAGCCACTCAATGATTCCTTCTTAATCACCTTTTGTATTTGAGAGTTTAACCTCTTTTGATGTTCCACACTTGGGACACATTTAGGCTCCAACATGTTTTTATATGTACAAAAATTGGGAGAGATCCCGATAATACTGGCTATTGTCCAACTAGTAGCCCTTATGAATTTCTTAAATACCAATATCAATGCCTCGGCTTGCCACACCAACAAGTCTTCCATAATAATGGGCAAGGTATTATCTTACCCCAAGAATACATAGCAAAGGTGAGGAGGGAGCGACTTGAGTTCAAGTTGTAGAGGCTCCTCTATTGATGGCTTGGCCGGAGGACTCTCCCAATTCTTTAGGTTAAGGCCAAGCTTACATGGGTTCTTATTGTATAAGCCAAGGCCAATCAAAGAATCTACAACCTCATTATATTCATCAACATATTCACTTCTGTAGTTCCAAAAGACCACCATTGCCCCAAAATTTTAACTCCCCACACTCCACATCAACAAGTGCTCTTTTGGTAGCCAAGAAGGGCATACCAAGAATAATGAGGATCTCATAGTCGATCTCACAATGTAGAATAACAAAATTGGTGGGGAATATTTGTCAACTCAAAGAAGAACATCATAGAGGACTCCCACCGATCTTTTTATGGATTGATCCATCATCAAAAGCCTCATAGTGGTGGCTTTGGGAGTTCCCAAGCCTAACTTTTTGAACATGGACAATGGAAACAAATTTATGCTTGCCCCTACATCACACAAAGCTTACAAAATTGATAAACACCAATGGTACAAGGAATGATAAATGCCCCTGAATCTTCCTTCTTTACCACCATGTTACTAGATATTATCACACTGCAATTATGCGACACTTCAATATTTTAAAATCCATGACTCTCTTTTTGGTTACCAAGTCCTTCATAAACTTAGCATAATTAGGAATTTCAAGCAAGGCCTCAACTATTGGGATATTCACAGACAAGTTGCTAAATTTGGAGAGAAACTTTTTGAATTTAGTATTATCCTCCTTCTTTTTGAGTCATTATGGGAATGGAGGAAATATCTTGATTTTTGGATTTGAAGAAACTGGTCTTTCATTTGAGTTTAAGAAATTTTCATAAACCACTTGGTGTTTCTCTTCATTCACAATCACATCCTAAACTTCTCTAGGTGTTTCAACATTTGACTCTTTGGGAAGAGGAACTTCTTCATTCAACTTGTCAACCTTTTTCTCTTTACACTTGCTTGCTGTTCAACTACCTTATCATTGGGATTTTTATCGAGATCCAATACCTCACACCACGTATCCTTCCTCTCCTAGTGACAATGGCCATACAATGAGCATCATTCTTGGGATTTATCACGGTGTCACTCGGGAGCCCTCCCTTTTATTTAGGGTTAAGGTGAGCTGAGATTTGGCTCAATTGGGTCTCAAGTTCCTTAATAAAATCCACATGGTAAGTGACCATTTGATTTAGTTGATAAAATTCTCTCTACATTTCCTTGAGCATCTTGCCAGTCCATTTAACTCCCATAAAGATTCTAGCAAGCACATCTTCATTTTTGTAGTTTTTTGAATTAACAGAGGTGGCTTCTTTGCCCTTTTTTATATCATGAGGGGGGATTTATCTATCACGATCACGCTCCTTGTCCCTCCAATCATGATCTCTCTCTCTCTTTTCTTATCCTTCCAATCACGATCATGATCACGATCTCTCTAATCTTGATTCTTCCAATCTCTATCTCTATCCTTCCAACCTTGCCTTTGGTAGGTAGGTCGGGAACCCCACATTTAGTTTGATAAGAAATAGATCTCTTTATTAAGTGAATTGGTATCATCATTCTCATAAGCTCTATTTCCTCTTAAATCTATGGCGTTAACCACTTTTAAGGTTGACCCCATGACATGCTTTGTTAAGAGATCCATTTGTGCCATGATCTTGTCCATGTTTTTGTCTCTCTCTTCATCCCTTTTCCTTTGTTCATGGCTCACATAAGACACTAAGGGAGCCCCCATGGCTATCTCAGCATCATGTTTGTGTCAAACTCTACTTTGCTTCGTCATTTGGTCTAGAAACCCCATAGCAACTCCAAAGGTTTGATCATTAAAGATCCTCCAGCTAAGTTATTTGCTAAGGTCTTATTCAATGAGTCCAAAGACCAATAGAAGATTTAAAATAATATCTTATCCAAAATTTCATAATGCATAGACTATCAAAATATCATTTTTAAAAGAGTACTGGGAGTTTACATATGTGCATAGAATACCCTCAGTTAAATAAGGTTATGATCCATAACAAGTATCCTTTACACTACATCGATGATTTATTTGATCAGCTGTAGGTTGCATCAGTATTTTCTAAGATTGATTTGAGATTCAGATATCATCAGTTGAAGATTTGGGTCGAATACATTCCTAAGGCTGCATTTCAGAATTGGTATAGGTACTATGAGTTTTTAGTGATGTCATTTGGGTTGGCCATGCCCCAACTACTTTCATGGGTTTATTGAATGAGATATTTAAGCCCTACTTAGATTCTTTCATGATTTTTTTCATTTATTAAATCTTAGTTTATTCTAAGAGTAGAGAAGAGCATGAGAATCATTTGCAAATTGTGTTGCGCTTACTAAAGAAGAAGCAATTTTATGTGAAATTTTCTAAGTGTGAATTTTTGCTGGCTTTGGTGTCTTTTTTGAGACATGTGGTTTCAAAGGAAGGGGTTATGGTGGACCCATAAATTATTGTAGCAGTTAAGAGTTAGGCTAGGTCTACTTTATTGATCGAGACTTGCAGTTTTGTAAGATTGGCTAGCTATTACCTCAGATTTATGAAGAGGGTTACCTCTATTTTTTCTCACCTGACCCATCTAACTCAGAAAGAGTTACCATTTCATTGGTCTAATTAATGTAAGGAGTGCTTCTAAAATCTCAAGACATTATTGACTACCGCTCCTATTATTTCTTTTCCAGTGGAGGGTAAGGATTTTATTGTTAATTGTAATGCCTCACATTCTAGTTTAGGTGCTATTTTGATGCAGGAAAGGAACATTTTTGTCTATGCTTCCAAGATATTAAAGGTTCATGAAAAGAATTATCCTACACATGATCTAAAATTGGCTACAATAGTTTTTGCACTTAAAATATGGAGGCACTATCTGTATGGGGTTTGTTGTGAAGTGTTCACTAACCACTATAGTTTGCGACATATATTCACATATAGGGTTTTGAATTTGAGGTAGCTTAGGTGGATGGAGTTACTCAAAGATTATGATGTCACTATTCTATATCAACCATGTGATGCTAATGTAGTAGTTGATGCTTTAATAGGAAGACTAAGAGCATAGGAAGCTTGGCTTGTTTGGTGGTTTCCTAACGTCTATTGTCTAGGGAGGTTTAGTCTCTATCTAACAGTTTTATATGGCTTGAGTTACCTGATAGAGGTTGGTTGCTAGCCAGTGTAGAGGCAAGGTCTATATTTCTTGATCAGACCAAGGCTAAGCAATTCAAGGATGCTAAGTTAAGCAAATTTCATGATAACGTGTTGCAGGGTGAGACCAAGGAGGCCTTGCTTGATAGTGAGGGTATGTGGAGAATCAAAGGTCCAATTTATTCCCCATGTTAATGACTTGATTAATATTATTCTTGTTGAGGCCCATAGTTTGAAGTACTCTATACATCCTAATACGACCAAGATCTACAATAATTTGAGATAGTACTATTGGTTGGATCGAATAAAGTGAAACATAGTTGATTTTGTTGCAAAATGCCAAAATTGTGAGTAGGTGAAGTGTGAGCATCAAAAGTCTGGTAGTATACTTCAGAGGATGCTCATTCCTTAACTGAAGTAGGAGAGGATAGCTATGGATTTTGTTGTAGGTCTCCCCAAGACTTTGACAAAGTTTGATTCTATATGGGTTATCATGGATAGGCTGACTAAGTCTGGACATTTCATTCTTGTTTAAATAATGTACAATGCAGAATAGTTGGCTAAGATATATCTCAAGGATATTATTTGGTTACATTGGATCCCAATTTCTATTATTTCAGATAGAGGTACACAGTTTACCTCTAAAATTTGGGAGAAATTACATAAAGAGTTGGGAAGTAGGTTAGACCTCAATGTAGCTTTTTGCCCTCAGACCAATGGGTAGTCTGAGTGGATAATTCAGGTGTTAGAGCATATGGTTCATGCATATGTTATAGAATTCAGAGGTCATTGGGACCAATTACTGCCTTTGATTGAATTTGTATATAATAATAGCTACCATTCGAGTATCAATATAGTGCCATTTGAGGCTTTACATGGGACGAGGTGAAATATCCTATTAGGTGGTTTGATACCTTTGAGGTAAAACAATGGGGTACTAATCTTTTGAAATACTCATTGGAGAAAGTGAATTTCATCCAAGAGAAGATTTTAGAAGCTCAAAGTAGACTAAATGAGTATGCAGATTAGAAAGTAAAAGATATGCATTTCAGGATGGGTGAGCAAGTGTTGCTCAAGGTTTCACCCATGAAGGGTGTCATGCATTTTTGTATGCAAGTTAAGCTTATTCCAAGATATATTGGACCGTTTGAAGTTCTGAAGCATATGGGGTCGATGGCCTATAGATTGGCTTTACCTCTGAGTTTATTGGGATTTCATCCCGCGTTTCATATTTTTATGCTGAAGAAGTTTCATGGAGATGGAAATTACATCATCAATTGGGATTTGGTCTTATTGGATGAAAACATTTCTTATGAAGAGGAACCTGTGGCTATTCTTGATAGAGATGTTCATAAGTTGAGAACTAAGAAGATTATATATTTGAAGGTCTAGTGGAAGAACCGTCTTATTAAGGGGGCCACTTGGGAGATCAAAGAGGACATGCATAACAAGTATCCACATTTTTTTGCCGAATCAGGTTACTCTTTGTTTCCCTTTTCATTTTTTGTTGCCCGTTGGGGATGAATTATAGTTTAGTCGGTATCTATTGTAATGACCCATTCCATCGTTATAACATTATTTCAAGCATAAGTACTCGATTAGAGTTTTCCCTAGGATGAGAGTTGATAAAATCTAAGACTAGGATAGTTTTTGATGAAGGTGTGCTTTAGATATATCTCATGGTGTAGTATTTGGTGGTTGTGTTTTTGTTATAGGATGGTTGAGTGGCATAGTTGCCTGTTGAAAGGTTCAGAATGAGAAATGGATTCATAGAACTCCAGTTATAGAGGTTGCCGCATTGGGATAAATCTATGTTGTCTAGAATCAAGGTGTGTGTTACAAAATGAAGGAATTAGTTAAATGCTCTTAAGTCCAAAAATAAGAGTTTATTTGCCAACACTCAAATTGTTCATGCTTAAGCTTAAGAGAAGCAATTTTCCACTAACTTAGGGAAACTTTCTCCATTAAGGTAAGTTTATTACTCCATTCTAACAACAGTTAATGTGTTTGATTGTAGAATCATTAGAATGGGAGTTTATGCTGAATTTTTTGAGTTTAGGACCCAAGTTCATGAATTGGTGGGTAAAATCTATAGGTAGATATTAATTTGCCTAAGAATATTTCTAAGTATCTACTTAACACTTCCTATTGTAGAATTATCTCCTTTGAATATGAATTACGGGAATTTGGGAAAAATTGATGGTTGAAAACCCTTAGATAAGGTTTTAGGCTATGAAAAAGGTAAAACTATTGGGGTTGAATCCCCAAGGCTTATAATTGAAGAGTAAGTGATTAATTACTCTTGCTTGTTTGTTTTTAGACCATGAATGAACCAAAGCATTGAGGAAGGGTAGCGCTCATGCAAACAATCATGGATTCAAATTCTTCAGGTGAGGTAGGTTATGGTTAAATTGAAGTTTAGACTTGATTTGGTTGCATGTGTGCTCCTAAATTGAAAACTTGTTTGTTGGTCTTCAGACATGCATGTGATTGATGATTAAGGTTGCTTATGCTTGAATGAATAAGCTATTGAATAACAAACTTGATTGAAATACATCATTATTATAAGTGTACTTGTAAATTGGATGCACTGTGTTATATCCTGAGATATAATGGAATTTAAAATATACTTTGATATTATTGTGGTGGATTGGGTAGCGTACCGGTACAAATATTTATATTATTACTATTATGGAGGATAAGGTAACACGCGGATATGTTACATGAACTTAGATTATCCCCTGCAGGTCATGACTAGTTGAGTGGAAATAAGTCCCGTAGAATATGTGTATAGAATAGTGTTGATATGTGAGTTAGTATGGTTTATTGTGGTGAAAATAAGACTAATGAAATTATACTTGTGAGATTGAGGTGGACACATATCCCCGTGTGTTGTGATTATTGACTTGTGGTTATTTATAATATGGTTGATATTGTTGATGGTTATGTGACTTGGTTGTGGATATTGCTTGGTCTATTGTGAATACTTGTTATGTGTTGAATGTTACTTACTATTTGGTTTATGCATATGCATGTTTTCTAAGTTGAGTTGGCCGATGATGTCTATCAGTACATACTAGTTTTGTACTGATACTACCCTATACTCTTCTTTTGTTGAGTACAGACTGTATTTTAGAAACTCCGATGAAACCTCATCTCTAGCAGTGATAGCTGATTTCGATCCAAGGGTGAACATTCCATCTTCAGGCTACCATGGGTCTTCGTATTGGTTCTTGTTCTTCTTCTTGATAATGAGACTTTTCATTATTTTTGGTTTTGATATTATCTTACACATAGTTTTCACATAGAGGTCTTGTACAATGACTTTTGCGTCTTGGAGATTGTAATAGATAGTTGTTCATTATTCCGAACTTATTAATTATTGGTTTTGAATTATTATTATTAGAGTTGTTTTTTGTGATTATCTCTTCTTAAAATGCTAATTGAATAGATTTAAGTTTGGGTTAGATGGTTCTCCCATCGGAGGGTTAGTGTGTGTGCCACTCACGGCCATTTGAGTCATGACATGAATATAAAAGCAGTCATGGTGCTATTTAAATCATCACTTTTATTGATAATTTTACCCAATTCGATTATGTATACCTGATTTCTCATAAATTTGAAAATTTGAGTTGCTTTATTAAGATTATGAACTTAGTTCATCTAGACAGAAAAATTAATGATCTAAGAATCTATCAAGGAAGAGAGTATTTGTTTGATGAGTTCAAATGATGGTGTAATGAAAAGAAAATTCATAGACTATTAACTGCTCCCTATATTCTACAACAAAATGATGTTACGGAACGATGAAATAGAACCTTGTTAGAAATGGTTAGATCAATGATGACACAAGCAAACTTTTATATCACCTAATGAGGTGATGCTTTGCTCATTGCTTCATTTGTACTTAATCGTATCCTTTCTAAATTAGTTACAACTACATTGTATGAGTTATGGACTAAACAAAATCTCAATTTGAGCATTATAAAACTTTGGAGTTGTGCTTCTTTTATTCATAATCCTTTTTTGTATGAAAATTATTTCCAAAGAGAAGTAAATGTATCTTTTTATGATACTCTGACTATTCTAAGGATTATGTGTTCATGGGAGAAAAACATAGTGACACTGTAACTAAAATTGAGTCAGACGATATTACATTCATAGAGAATGATTTTCCTAAGCAGGGCGAGATAGGTCAAGGCTTATCTCTTTATCAAACTACGGATCAAATCCCTTTCTCTACAGATGTTCAAATAGATTTGAGTGATAGTCATTTTGATGATAATATATCATTTTCTATTTTCACAGATACATCATCTGAATTGAATTATTTTGATATTGTTGGTCCAAGTGAGAATAAATTATCAATTGATTAATTAATTTATCAATGTCAACCTCGACGAACAAGTCTTTCACATATTCTCCATCATCAATTTATGATTAAAGGGAAAGCATTTATAGTTATATCTGATGATGAAGAGCCACAAAATATAAATGAGGTTCATACATACCCTGCTAAAGAAAAATGATTAAAAGCAATGAATAAAGCGATGTAGTTAGTGAAATCAAATCAAGTGTGGGAATTGATTGATCTACCTATAGGCCGTAAAGCTATTTAAAATAACTGGATTCTCAAAATCAAGCGTAAGACCGATAGTAGTGTCAAGAGATTTAAATATCATGTAGTAGCTAAGGGGTACACACAACAAAACGGAATTGATTATGAAGATATTTTTTTCACATGTTATATGTTTTGTTTCAATAAGGCTAATTTTATCAATGGTAGCTATGTTGGATCTTAAATTACATCAAATGAATGTGAAAACCTAATTTCTCAATGGAGAACTATGAGAGAAAATTTATATGAAATAACTTATAGGTTTCTTGATGAAAAGTGTAGAACATAAAGTATGTCAATTTTGTAGGTCAATTTATGGCTTCAACAATTTTCTAGATGATGGTATTACATTTTCATAATGTGATCATATCGTATGATTTCGTTATAATTCATGAAGATGATTGTGTGTACACCAAAAGATCCAAATATATGTTTGTGATCTTATCATTGTATGTAGATGATATACTTATAGATGCAAGTGACATCGAGTATGTAAAGAAATAAAAGAGTGGTGATCATCTACTTTTGAAATGAAGACATGGGTGAAGCATTATATATTCTTGGAGTTAAAATTTCAAGAGATCGTTCTAAAAGATTGTTATCTTATCAGTAAAAAAGTTATTGTATATTTAATATGCAAGAATACAAACCCATAAGTACCGTAGTTTCTAAAAGTAAGGATTTAAAATGAAGGATGAGCCCTCAGACTCCACAAGAGAAGGAACAAATGAGAAAGGTTCCTAATGTCAATACAATCGAAAGTTTAATATATGTTATGATGCGCACTAGACCCGATATTTATTACGTTATTAGGTTAGTTAGATGATATCAATTCGATACAGGACAAGAACGCTAAAAGCATTTAAAAAGATGTTGAGGTATCTCAATGGCACAATTCACTATTTCTTATATTGCCAAGGAAATGATTTGCAACTCGATAGAAAAACTAATGCTGATTGGATAGGAGATTCAAATGTGAGAAAATTTACCTCTCAATATGCATTCTTTCTTTAAAATGGAGTCATATTATGGAATATCAAGAAGCAGTCATGTATTTCCTTATTTATAATGGAAGTTGAATTTATAACACTTTCATCTACTGTGCAAGAAGTTGTTTGGTTTAAATTTTTTTGATCCAATTGGATAAGTGCAACAATATTATTAAAATCATCACAATAAATTGTGTAATGACCCATCCCGTCATTATGGTATTGGTTAACATGCAAAGGTACGGGTTAATTTTCCCCTTGGATAAAAATTGTTAAATCTCAGGCTAGGTTGAGTTTGGTTAAATTTTTAGTATTGTGTGGTTTAGAGAATTCTAGTGGTTGACGGTGTAGTATTTGATGAATTTAATATGATATTATGTTATCCAAGAGGTTTAGTAACTATAAAAGCTTTTAGAATGAAATTTGGGTTTGTAGAACATAGGGTCTAGTGATTGTCGTAAAGGGTTATTCCATAATATCAAAATCTAGGGAGTGTGTTATAAAATAGACTAGGCAAGGAAGGCATCCCGACTTTTTGCCTCACTGTTGCTGTAATTGATGTTGCCCAAATTACACCTCTAAAGTGAAGTATAAAGAAATCACTGTTCAAATATAGAGAATCAAATTTAGTTACCAACAGTAAGTTGATGTTGTTTGTAATCAATGAGAATGATGGACTAGGATTGTGTTCCTGTGATTTCATAACTTAGTAAGCCTGTCGTACTAGTAATCTATCTTGGTGCTTAGCATGCAAAATTGGTAAGTAAGGTTCACCTAAATTATTGGTCCCCTAGATAAATGAATATCACTATGAAACTTGATCCGTCTATGAGTTTTTACTTTACTAGCCCTTACCCTTGATCCTAGATTAGCTATTCCTGGACAGGTCTCAAGCTATTAGATGAGGATTGATAGTCTCAATTTCTATTTTTAATCTCTTTTCCTGTTCTCTACCTCTTTGGTCTAGTAAGTAAATAATTAAGGTGAGTTCTAACATTAGCCACCATTGAAAAGCAATCATTATAAAGGGAAGAACAATACATGCATAAACACCATTCAAGAATTACTAAGTACTTTAGCCTACTTTGTTAATTCGCCATGGTTCCCACAACTCTAATTGTGGGTTTAGCTACTCATGTTCATAAGAAAACAACTAGAAAAAGATAATGAATTCATGATAATAAACTTACAAGATGAATAAGAGAAACCCAAAATCTTAAATTATTAACAAAAGCTCAATAATCAAGAATTATTGTAGAAATAATCTCTCAAACCCAAGAACAAAACAATGTTGTATGTTTCTAGGACCTAAGAGTAAGTAATAAAGCGTAAACATAAAAGAAAATCTAGGAAAGGTATTTATAGATAAAAACAAAACCTATCCAAAAAATAATAGGATTGTAGGTTCGATAATGCCTACGAGTTATAGGGTGTCATCATGACTCGTAGGTCTAGGTCACGGTTCCTTCTTTATTCATCTTTAATTCTGCTGCTTTGGCTCAGTACGATTCATTCTTTGATCATACGAGTTGTACAATGACTTGTATCCGCTAGGTCTTATTTTGAACCTTTTCAGTAAGTGTAGCCTACAACTTCTTAGAACGAGTCGACATGACTCATGCCTTTATCTCATGAATCATAGCTTCCTTTCATGGTGACTAACTCTAACTTTTCAACCTTCTATTCTTTCTTCCCATGATCCATCAGAACAAGTGAGCATGACCCATATGTTGACTTCATGACCAAGCCAATTTTATATCTTTATACTTTTCTACTTCACGATTTCTCAGAACAAGTCAAAAAGACTCATAGCTTGACTTCATAACTCGTATCCAATAGTAGTATGTTGTACTCTTATTTAGTTTTCAAGACTTCATCTTTTGTCATTACAACGAGCCTTGGTATGACTCATTCCATGACCTTATGAGTCGTACCATGGATTTTAGGGTCAACACTTATACTTTTTTAGTCTTTTTTCATTGTTCACTTCAGAGACCTATTTTCCTACACAAACTCACAAACACACCTCTAAAGCAAACTATAATGTGGTCGTTGTTCAAATATAGAACTAAATGAAGGTTGGGGTTGATCCTTGAGAAATATGGTTACGACTAAAGTCAATGTGGCTCTTTAGGCTTTGAGTCCTTTATTTTCAATGGGGGGATTTCAAGTAACAAGTAATTATGAATCAAATTTAGTAACCAGAAATAAGTTGATGTTGTTTGTAATCAATGAGAATGATGGACTAGGATTGTGTTCTCCATGATTTATAACTTAGTAAGCATGTCGTACTAGTAATCTATCTTAGTGCTTAGCATACAAAATAGGTATGTTAGGTTCACCTATATGGTTGGTCCCCTAGATAGATGAATATCACTATGAAACTTGGTCCGTCTATGAGTGTTTGCTTCACTAACCCTTACCCTTGATCTCAGATTAGCTATTCCTGAACAGGGCTCAAGCTATTAGATGAGGGTTGATAGCCTTAAATCTCCATTTTTAATCCCTTTTCCTATTCTCTACCTCTTTGGTCCAGTAAGTAAGGAATTAAGGCAAGTTCTAACATTGGCCACCATTAAGAAGCAATCATTATGAAGGAAAGAACAATACATGCACAGACACAATTCAAGAACCACTAATTACTTTAGCCTACTTTGTTAATTCATCACAGTTCCCACAATCCTAGCTGTGGGTTCAGCTACTAATGTTCATAAGAAAACAACTAGAAAAAAACTATGAATTCATGATAATAAACTTGTAAGAAGAATAAGAGAAACCCAAAATCATGAATTATTAAAGTAAGCCCAATAATCAAGAATTAATGTATGAATAATCTCTCAAACCCAAGAGCAAAACAATGTTGTATGTTTCTAGGACTTAAGAGTAAGTAATAAAGTGTAAACATAAAATAAAACCTAGGAAAGGTATTTATAGAAAAAAAACAAAATCTATTCTAAAAATAATGGTATTGTAGGTTCGGTAGTGCCTACGAGTCATAGGGTGTCCTCATGACTCGTAGGTCTAGGTTCCTTCTTCATTTGTCTTCAATTCTGCTGCTATGGCTCAGTACGACTCATTCTTTTATCATACAAGTCGTACAGTGACTCATGTCTACTAGTTCTTGTTTTGCACCTTTTTAGTAATTGTTGCCTATGACTTCTAAGAATGAGTCAACATGACTCGTGCCTGTATCTCACGAGTTGTGGCTTACTTTCGTGGTGACTAAATCTAACTTTTCAACCTTCTATTCTTTCTTACCATAATCCATCAAAATAAGTGAGCATGACCCATATTTTGACTTCACAAGTAGTTCATTCCATTCGTGTAACTGAGCGAATTTTACATCTTTCTGCTTTTCTACTTTTCGGCTTCTCAGAATGAGTCAAGAGGACTCATGGCTTGACTTCACAACTCATAGACAATAGTTGTATGTTGTATTTGTATTTCAGTCTTCAGGACTTCATCTTTTGTCATCAAAATAGGCCTTGGTATGACTCATTCCATGACCTTACAAGTCGTACCTTGGCTCTAAGGGTCAACACATAGTACTTTTTTAGTCCTTTTTTGTTGTTCACTTCTGAGATTTGTTTTCCTATGCAAACTCACAAACGCACATCAAATCTTCCAAAAAGTACGTAAGAACGTACAACAATTCCTTGTTTTATCTTTGAAAGTATCGTAAAAAAATGACACATCAACAGAAGAAGAAGGTTCTACTGCAGCAACATTGCTTTAGTGGTGTTGGGTTGCTACAGTAGAGGTCCTCACTTCAGCAGTTCTACCATGGTGGAACACTCATCCCTACATCAACATCATTGTAGAAACAATGCGACAACTACAGTGATGTTGGGATAATTTATACCCAGAAAATCTGGGACTCAGTGTCATTTTTCTAAAATGCTCAAGTTCTGACATAAGGCTAAGAGAAAGGTGATCTTATGCATTCTTGGGGGTTTTCTACCACTAAGGTAAGTTTATTTCACCATTCTAATGCGTAATTACTTCCTTTAATCTATAGAACGTGTTCATGGTGAAATTATGGGTATTAACCCTCGGTTGGATGAACTGGGGTAATTTTTTATGGGTGACTTTATATCACTTGTTAATGGCTCTAGGTTACTAGAATACACTTCCTAGAGTAGAATTCGTTTGGTTAATCATAAACTACAACATATTAGAGTGGAGTAAAGGGTTAAAAAAAATCCTAGAATGATGATTTAGGTTATGATTATGGGCTAAATTAGTGGGTTTGGGTTCTTAATGGTTAGATTTGAAAAATGAACCGTTGAATTGTTCCTTCTTGTTGATTTAGGCCAAGATCACTCTCTGGCTAGAGAGAGGCCGCTCTATCTCGCCCTCTTGCTAGAGCCACTCTTCGTACCTGGCCTCTACCTCGGTCTCGACCGAGATCCCTACCTAATCCCCTAACTGGGACTCCTACAGTGGGTGCTAGCTTAGCATCCTCAATAACTCTTGATCGAGTTCTCACCATCTTCCCAGAAAGAGTGGAATACAAGTTTAGAACACTGGTCATGAATAACACGTACAATAAGGAATCAAATTATAGAAGTTTTCCTTAAACTACCCCATAACCTCCTGAAGATAGATACAGACATCAATGTATCAATCCGCGGGACTCTATTAGACATTTTGTTATTTTACTCATGAGACCAGTAAACGTAGCACTCTGATACCAATTTGTCACGATCCATAATCTGAGGTCATGATGACACCTATCCCTACCCAACCTTTGTAGGTAAACCCAACACCAAGAAAGAAATAATTATAGAAAGAAGGTAAATAAATAAGTAAAATACGATAACAAAGGTGAATATATTAAATACAACTCAATATCTAAGACAAGTACAACTTAAAACCCCAAAGATCTAGTGTCACAAGTAAAGAGCATTCTAAATCTTACATAGTGTACGAAAATACATAAAGTCTATCTCTGGATGTAAAATAAAGACATAAAACTGGATGAAGCCGAGCACAAACTCCAGAATGGAGAGCTCACCCTGACTTTGAAATTCTCAAACTGCACAAACTCACAATTTGCGGGTCGTACTTGAACTAGGATCTACACCAAAAGTAGGAGTGCATATGGTCCACTTGTACTCAGTAGGCATTATATGCCAAATAAGAAAAGTAGATAACTAGACATATAAAGGAAACTATAAGCGATGCTTCCACCCTCATACATAAAAGTTTCCAACGGCCGCTTAAGTAGTACAGTGCCTAATAATATCAGTAATACCACTACTAAATAGTGTAAGAGTAACTATACAATAGATATACATAAAAAGGAAGACTAACATACACGATATCAAACGCATAAGAGAGATATAAGTGATGTAATACAATGAAATGATAAGGATGCAATGTATCAATGTCACTTTGTATACACCTTTCGAGCATTAGCTTCCAGGAGAGAACCCATGGGGGTTTCACAACCCATATACTATCACAATCTCATCAATCAACCTTAACGACACATTCCTCAGTTAGTGTCTCATTTTTAAAAAAATAGTGTTTCTCAGTGGTAGCAGTTTCATGAATATGGATGAATAAATAAGGATACATGCTCATAACCAGTTCAACATCATATAATGAATCAACTCAAGAATATTATAAATGAGCTCAAGTCACCTCAAATCTCAATAGATCATGATACAAACCATCTCATAGCAACACAGTAGTAGAGATTCATATAAAACATCAATAATATCAATCCAAGCCCCGACATAGGTATCACAATAATAATAAAGGATAAATAATGCTCAAACAAGACCAATACCATCCCCGTATGAACATCTCAATGATAATAATCTCTGAAGTCAATAATAATATCCACACAAACTCCCACATGGGAAACACAATAAAATAATGATCTCAAAAGAGTATGCCACGATAAAATCCCCAACTCATAGTAAACATTACATGAATGGTTAACGAACCAATCCAGTCTGAAGAATATTAAGCCATAACAGACCTCAAAAAGCTAAAACACAAGCCTGGACCCTCAACAAGAAGCCTTTTCTTTTTGTACAGCCTTATAATGAACCCAACCTATCAAAAATAGAATTTACACATCAATAGGAGTCTAATAATACCCATAATAGCCACTTTTGTTTGGGGTCCAAAAATACTTCAAAAATTGACCTCAAAATAAAAGGGTAAAATTGGAAATTTTATCAAATAATCAATTCACCCATACTTTAAGGGTTCTAAATATGAAAATCCATTGAAAAAAAAGTTGAAATTAAGCTTGAAATCATAGAAAAACCATTTTCTCACTTTACCGGGTAAAACCCCAAAATTCAAACTTTCAAATCCAAGTTTTGAAAATGGTTAAGAAATATAATCAATGGGTAAAGATAGATATTAGGTTGAGAAGCTTACCCAAACAAGTATGAATATAAACCCTCTTTGAAATCGCTTATCCTGAGGTCACAAGGTTCAAAAATGGTAAAAATGGAGTTGGAATTGCAAAAATGGAGTGTTTATACTATTTTGTGAACAGTACCTCATGATCGTAGGACTCTCCATGCGATTTCTTGGGTCAATGTTGACCGAAACTAAATTGTTTATCCCAATTGTGGGGTTGGGCCTCGCCACCGTGATGAGTAATCTGACCTGGTCCACTAGGTAACTCTTCGCAATTGCAGTGACCCACCTCGCGATCACGATGAGTAAGCTGATCAAACCTTGTAATCACTATAAGTGTCCATGCAATTGTGATGAAGGGATAGATGCTACACCAGAAAACTGCACCAATAGTGATCTTGGACAAGAAATTATCCCGATTGAACCCTCAAGATTTTTTTAGGACCCTACAAAAATAATTCGATAATGCTACTAGGATAATTTTGATGTTTCGAACTCAATGGAACCATTAGATTTACCAAAAGAGGTCATTATCAATAAATTACCCCTGGGAACCCCTTTAGGCTAAATAAACTAGTTTTACGTCTAAAAGCTCAAAACTCAAAATATAGTCTCGAAAACTAAACCAACCATGCTACTAACCCAAAATAAGCATTCCAATCCTGATGAAACTGACATAATCACCATCCGATGCTTATATTTTAAAATGTTGATCAAAGTTAAATTATCACACTTGAAGGCTACTCAAAAACCCATATAAATCACTCTTGAATGTTTTGGGGACCGTGCCAACCATATCCACAACTCATAAATGATATAATAGAAAACACGAGGAAGAGAAAAAATTTCAAAACATAGAAAAAGTTAAAATAACAATGAGGGTTGTTACATCAACTCAAGAAGGATCTATACTGACTCTGAACCAAGCGACCAACAAGAGTTATAGTTTAAGCTAAAATCATACAGGAGTCTAGTAAAAGAGCCAAGGTGTCTAAAGGGAAGTCATTTAAGTTTTTACAGCATGCTTTTAACTCAAAACCAACTTGCATAATTCAGTCATGTGTAACACCTAACAAGAGCTCCTCGTATTCACTTGGTCCTAAAGACTCTCTAACTCCTAATGACTAACTTTTCCCTCAAGACGGTCGTCAATCATCCATCGTAGAAAATGTCATTCTTCATGTAATAAAATAAAAACTATCTAAAAATAAAAAGGATAGTCGGTTTAAGGGCCTCCCCTCGGGAAAAAAAAACTAAAAAGAAAAAACAAGGGGTGGGCGAAGTATGCTCGACTAAAGAACTAAAAATCTAGAAACCAACACAAAATATTCTAATTTGGAAAGTTAAAGAAAAATCTTTTTTTGTTTTTAGATTTTCTAATTTTTTTTTTCACAATTTATTAATTAAAGCAAGTAACTAAAATAAAGGAACTCCTATAGCATACTTCACCCTTAATAAATATCAGAAGAATCCCACCCCACACTTAAATTCATGCTTTGACCCCAAAGCATTAAACAAAATAAAACAATGGTTAGAAATACTCCCTGTGAACCTCTAGGACTTAGCTAGAGCATGTCTTACTCAATCTCTCCATTAAAGGAGTGAATGGCCCCCACTTATGCTTCGTCCATGCCTCTTGGCTTCTAAATTTGGGAGCTTAAACTTCCCCAAATCTGAGCAAACCAAAAAACAAAAACACAAAAATAAAAAGTGACACTATAAATATAATACTACAATATTACAAAATTGCCTCTTAAGAAGAACCTGATTTACCATCGCTGCATGACTAAAGTCATAGATCAAGAGAATTCTCTCAATCTCTTCCTCCCTGTATGATTCAACTTTTGGCTCTTCTTACCTTTGGAAGGATCACCATCATCATTCACTCTCTTTATCTTTAATTCCCCTTTTGAGTCATATTCAGTATTCTAAATGACATGCTTATGTTGTCAATAATAATGGAAAGGTCATTATAGAAATATTCATCTATTGGGATATTTGGTGGGTCAGGTACCATGCTGGTACATGTTGCTTACAACTTGATATTTGTAGAGTCGGGTACCACATCAGTACGGTACATGGACTAAGTTTGTCCCCTGTAGGTTATGACTATTGGGCATTTAAGACTTCTTAGTATGTGTGTACACATTTTATGGTTGATGTGATGATTGAAATGCATTGTTCATATTATTGATTCATTTATTATTTACTTGCACTGCATGAGTGTTGTGACTAATAGATGTAGAATGAAACTACTTGTGAGATGGTTAAATGAATATGACTTAGTGTATTACTTTGGTGATAAGTAGAGGGTCATGGGCTCCTCCTTTGTTGTAGTTGAACTTATGTGTTGAAGTGGTAGTACAAATGTGTTGATAGGACAAAACTGGTATTGTTATGTTAGTTGTTTTTGTAAGAGGTTATTATGTAGATAGTGGTGTATGGTGCAATTACTTGTTATGTTCTGATTGCTAGTTGTTCTGTCACGCCCCGAATCCCATCGGGACGTGATTGGCACCCGAAGCCGATAGGGCCCGAGAGAACCAATCTTTGCCCATGAACCTTCGTATGCATATCCTTGTATGAATCACATTATACCTCATGTAATTATGCGGAAGACATAAATCATGAAAACATATGATATCGATATATGAAACTTGGCCGTTAGGGCCATCAAGTCAAAACGGACATTTACCTCTTACATTTCCATACCCACATATGTCTACAAAAGCCTCTAACAGATGCATTTACCAGATCAACTAAAAGTCGGGACAAGTCCCCGCTTTAAACAATATATACAATATCAAAACGATAAGCAACTATGACCCAGGAAGCTCCGAACCAAGTGGAGCTCACCAAACTCTGCAAATGATCCCCGGTCTATAGAGGAGGTCTACTAATGCCTGCACCTGCACATGTAAGATAAGTTCCCCCGAGGGGGTCAGTACGAAGAATGTACTGGGTATGCAAGGCTCAGAATAAATAGCATCATACATGCGAATGTCAATAGAATAAAATATGATAGAATAATCAATGTGGATCAACCATCATTTTATGTAACATCTTTTATAATTATAGACCTTCAAGGAATTTACCTTCACTCAAGAGACTTGACTCTAATAGGTTCTTCTATACCCAAGAGATTCGTTCTTGCTTCTATATTCATTACCGCCATTGTTCATCTACTTGGTTGGTAGGTTATAACAGAATAACCCACATACATCGACTCTAGCGGTGGAAGTAACATCATAACATACATCTACTCTCTTAACGTACATCCACTCTATTGGTGGTTTTAACCTACATCCACTCTATTGGTGGGGAGACATACATCCACTCTCATGGTGGGAGAACATACATCCACTCTATGGTGGGAGAACATACATCCACTCTCATGGTGGGAGAATCATACATCCACTCTCATGGTGGGGGAATCGTACATCCACTCTCATGGTGGGAGAAGTCATACATCCACTCTCATGGTGGGAGAAGTCATACATCCACTCTCATGGTGGGGGAATCGTACATCCACTCTCATGGTGGGAGAAGTCATACATCCACTCTCATGGTGGGGGAATCGTACATCCACTCTCATGGTGGGAGAAGTCATACATCCACTCTCATGGTGGGAGAATATTGACATGTCAACTTATGAGAGATTTGTACATTAAGGATCATGACACCAATCAAAACACACAAATATACTTTACCTTACTCTTACACGTCTTGAGATCAACACCTTAACTAATGAGAGATAGATATATAGAATAATAAATAACATATCACAGTCTCGGGATTTTTCCATATTAAACTTATACTCTCTAGAATGTGATCTAAACTCAATGAAGCGTATATCAACCATGCGCATTACCTCCTTACAATCTTATACCCTCTACTTAGTTATGAGAACGACACGCTAAATATCATAGCATAAAAGCACACACTTATATACTTCACTCCCTTACCTCATGAGATTTACACTTTCACTTATAGGAAATAATTGTACTTACTTGCACATCACCTCTCTTCTTACTCTTATAAAATCTTATGAGATTGGTACTCTTACTTATGAACAATTTGCACAAGGATAACCATCATCCTATAGGACTTTGGAACAAGACAAGATTGGAATAATGCTATTCAACTAAACAAGCCCTCTTGACCTCATTACTCTTGGGATTTACAACATATGACGACTTAAGAACTTCCTTCCATAAATAAGAACTAAGTGGGTCATAATTCATCTAGGAGTAGAACACAATGAATAGCAATATGTATCAACCTTAGTTGGAATACTATAGAACCCCTTTGGAATAGTACACTTTTGGAACCTTAGAATAATGATCACTAAATACGATACATGCGGATATCAACTGTTCACCAACCTCAAATGCAATACCTTAGAACATTTGGAACTCTCGACATTTAAGCCAATGAACATGAGTCAAGCAATGGACATGAGTCAATCAATGAACATGAGTCAACCAATGAATATAAGTCATATGATTCACCATTGACCAATGAGTAAGAAACAACCATCGGATATGGAATACCTTAGAGCATTTCGGAATCGAATGAGTACTATGACAATGTGAACACCATATGTTGAAGAAAGATATAGAAGAATAACCTTACATACCTTGTATTCTTAATACGAATACACAATCTTAGACGTGCATACAATAGTCCTGCTCCGTCCTTGTGTTTTTCTCTACAACACAAGTTCATAAAGAAACCAACATTAACCACCAATTACCTTACAATAGCATACAATAACAACAAGTCACATGTTTAGCTTTAACATGTCATTTCCCCCTTGACAATACCACCTACGAAATCATTATACCAATAATCCCACAATATTCCATACATTTACCAACACATGATAACCAATAGCATGCCACACCAAGTTCATAGTTTACACTTCTCCATCATCACAACATCACAAATATGTCCTCACTTTACTTCAATACACCTCACAACAACAAATCGGCCAAAATCCCATAATATACCCTTATATGAAAATAACAAGTTTAGGACCATAATAACACCATACATGTTGTTATTTTATCCATACCATGATTTTTCATCAAGACCACAAGTCATAATCCAAGTTACAATCCCATGGATTTCACATCTTTTACCAAAACACAAAACACCATATTCAACACTTCCAAGCATAACCAACATGATATACATGATCACTCATGCTTATAATATGTTAATCCATAATAATAATCACTTGATGATGATCTTTCTCCAAAAGTAGCTTAGGGTTTGAAGAACCAAAGAAGCTTTCTTGAGACTTTTCTAGAAAAAGATAGAAAAAGCATGTGTGTTTCCCTTGAATAAAAAATCTGATTTTTGGGGCCTTTATATAGACTCTCTTGGTCATCCTTAGCCACTAATAATGCATGTAACACTAGGTCTAGAAGGTCAATGGAAGAATGGGTCAATTTGACCCATTTTGGCCCATGTCTTCTTCTCATTTTGGGCCTCTTTTGAGCCCAATTCACTTGATCCAACAAAATCCATAATTTCTCATGTTTAATTCATTTCATACGTGTTGCGACAATATTCCCACTCATGCAATTCATACTCGTAGCCTCAAGTCCAAAAACAAGCAATTCTAGCCACATATTGCCTATTTTGCCCAAAAGGGTAAAATCGTCATTTTGACTCCGAATTCGTCCTCGAGTAATTTTATCATACCAATATAATATTTCACTCATGTCATGTATATTCTCATGATTGTAGAAGAAACGTAACAAAAATTGGCTCAATACGTCCCCGGATACCCTTGGGACTTAAGAAAAATTCCAACTTTTGAAAGGTGGCCAATCCCAGCGTGACACGCTACCTGGCGCGCCCCCTTGCTGCCTCTGGGCTGAAAATTTCAGCCCAGAGCGGCGTGGCACGCCCCTGGGCGCGCCTAGCCCAATTTTTTTTTTTTTTTTTTTTTTTTTTTGGACGTTCATACAATATCAATAGTCCATCAAAACCAATACAAAATATACACTTATTGCTCTCAAAACCAAGTTAGACATGGTTCAAATATGACATATATATCACCAAGCAAATAGGGTCAAAAAGGTACGGGGTGTTATATGTTCTTATTTGATTTATGTTTATGTACGAGTTTTAAGTTAAGTTAGCCAATGATACCTACCAGTACATAGTGTTTATACTAATACTAAATGTGCTCTTCTTTTATTGAGTGCAGAAAGTATTCCAGCAATTGAGACTAGACCTCGGATCTAGTTCGTGATTAGCACTTTTCGATCCCAAGGTGAGCATCTACCTTCAGGAAGCCATTGGATCTTCTGATTGATCGTGTCCACTCATTCGGATAATGACACTCCTTTATTAGTTGTTTTGAGATATTCACTTCAGACTTCGATTTTATTTAGAATGTTCTTTTACGGTGACTTTCGAATTCTTGATATAATTGTAATCGGTAGTTATTTCCATTCTATTATTTATTTATTGAATTATGGTGATTAAATATTTGTCTTAGCCGAGATTATTATTTATTATTGCCTATAATGGTGTAGTGATTAGGTTAAGATTTGGGTTAGATGATTTTTCCACCGGAGGATTAGTGTGGGTTCAACCCAAGACCATTTGAATCATGACAAATTGTGATAGTCTGACCGAAATAACCGACACAAAAAATTCAAAGTACCATGAAAAGATTAAACATATGACATTAAGTATAATTTATTAGAGACATTATTGTTTAAAAAAATTAAATGTGAAATAAATATCTATGCATCAGATGATAGAAGATCCCTCAACAAAACTCATAGCATGTGATGCTTATGAAAAGCATGTGAAAGCATTAAACTTACATATATACTGATTTATTTGTATTTTATTTGTTTCAATTATGTTCATGTAAATTTACATTACATTAAACTTACATATATACTGATTTATTTGTATTTTATTTGTTTCAATTATGTTCATGTAAATTTACATTATTAAAGTTAATGTGGATTTATGCCTAATTTTTCATCCTTGTTGATTCATTTACTTATAATAGTGTACATAAATTTTTTAGAATAAAAAATATGCTGGATAGATACAAAGATTAACCTATTCGTATAGGCAATCACCTCTATTTTCTATATGACAAATAGAGGTAAGACAGTTATAAACTAATTAATGTTTCATGTGATGCTAAAAGAGAGATAAAAGTTTATAATGAGAATGCCGTTTGTTTGTTTGTGCTTAATCATATCGATTAAAACGAGTTAGTCATTTCTAATGTCAAATATGAGTTCTAATGAACAAAATGATTGTGTAGATTTGCTAACTCAGAGTTAGAAATGAGCTATCTGAACAATCATCTACACAATATTGAATTTATAAAAGACATACTTTTCATAAGAAAGGAGTCAATACTATGACACATATTTTGTACCATGTATGCATATGATGACCCATAAGGCGATATAAGTTTAGTCTCTACTTGCTATAGCTTGAAGTCCTAAAAATTAGAAATAATTTTTCATATTTTACCCTCATCAATTTAATCATTTCTTGAGATTCAATTTGGTGTTTGCTATCCTAGTATGTTGCAAGAGATCATGCTTGATTCGATGTGGCGGGACATTTATAGAAAAGCATATTACGTTGAGATTAGCGTGTTCACCAATCTTTGGACAACCCCTTTTCAATTATTTTTCTTTTGGGCTTCATCGCATAATACGCGAACTGTACCACCATTGCTTTCTTCACTTGCAAAAGATGGAATACTCTCCACAAATAACTTCATATAGTACTTTTTTTGGGGAAAAAATATATTTTTGAACTAGTTTATTTCTAACAATAACTAAATCATAAGTTTCTCCATTTTCAAACTCTTCTTTCTTATATATTTCTTAAGGAATAAACTCGGTGCAGTCTAGAGTTAAATGATTTTAAATGATAAGAAAGGAAACAAAGTCAAATATAACCCCTCAACTTCATGGTTTAGTGTGAGTTATACCACTCGTAAAAGAGTGGTATAAATACAGGGATGATTTCAAATCTATACAAAAAAGTAATTAGTTTACAAAAAATATAGCCAAATATTTTTTACAAAAAAAAAAAATATAGCTTGAAAATGAACTATCCAAAAAAAAAAAAAGAATTACAACAAAAATAGCCGCTTATGTGAGACTTACACTTATCTTTAGTACTCTGTGTTTCGGGAACAATTTTATGTAATTAACACTAAGAGTTAGTTTATCATTACATCACTAACAGTTAAATATTCCTTTATCTATATATATGTCATGTATATGTATATGTAAAGTATTGTTATTGTATAAATGTGTATAAAAGTATATCGATATTGTATAAATGGTGTATAAACGTGTATGAAAATTATACAAATAGTGTATAAATGTGTATTGATATTGTATAAGAGTTATGTAATGTATTTATATTGTATAAATGATGTATAAACGTATATCGGTCTTCTTCTTTTAGATATGAGGCACGTCATATGAATACAAGAATTTCCAACTTAATGAAGTTAACAAAAGCCATTAGTCTTGGGTTATGAACCAGAAAGAAGAAATTGCTAAAGGATGCCCAAAATCTTAATATTTTCAAGTAATAGATGAAGTGATCAAACAATCCCAAATTTTAGCTATGAGCTCGTTTAGATGTTTTGTGTATTTCTGTATATAATTCGTTCAAAATGATTCACATTTGTGGTATGTCGAATTTAAAAAAATAAGAAGAAGAAGAAGAAGAAGAAGAAGAAGAAGAAGAAGAACAAGAAGAAGAAGAAGAAGAAGAGGAGGAGGAGGAGGAGGAGAAAGACCGAGTGGCCATTTTTCCGAAAGTCGGCTATTATTTTGGTAAATAATATGACCGAGAGGTCATTACCCATAATTATACCCTCCTCATTTAACAATTTGTGCATATATACTCTCATCGTGCGGTTTTAAAAAATTAACTTACTCATTTTCTTTACCCCTTCAGACACCACCTCCAAACTAAAAAAAATACTCAATCCCTCTTTTGTTCAGATTTGATCCAAACCCATTTGATAACTACGTAAAATAGAGATTGAGGTTTTTTTATCTGGGTTTGTTCTGGAGCGTTAAAAAATTGGGTGAGGTAATATTTTAAAAATATATGAAAATTTTGTAATTTAAAAATCAGCTTTGATTTTCTTTTAATTCAATAAATATAGATATGTTAACAAAAATGTTAATATGCCTTAAATTTTAAACGGCAGAATTATTGTAAGATAACCTGATTAGGAGTTAGGGGTCATCAAACCTATCCTAACTCTAACTCAGAGGCGAATCTAGAATTTTAAACTAGTGGATTCCTAATAGGAATAAAATAAATTAATACGCAATAATAATCGGACAATAAATGAGTTATAAAACTCTGTATATATTTAAAAAGTAATGAACCACTTAAATAGAAAGTATTAAAATAAACATTACCATTGTAATTGTATCGAGCGAGTTGTCATTTTTTGAATACGATCAATGATCGCATCCTTAGGTATACTTTTAAATATTTCATCCTCTATATAACAAAGTAAATAATCATTCAAAAGTTCATCACCAATTCTGCTACGTAAGTCATTTTTAACATATTTCTTCAAAGAAAAAGATCTTTCCAGTGTTGTTGTAGCAGCATGTAATATTAAACTCAACTTCACAAGAAAATAAACAAGCTTCTAAGTGTTGTGCAAATTTATTTTAACCAATGTCTCAAAAAGATCTCCAAGTCCTTTCGAATTAGAAAAATCATTGTCGCCTTCTCTCGCATAGTCAATATAGTAGTCAAGCTCAAAATTAAGATTCTCAAGAATGAAAATACTAAAATCACTCGTAGGTACAAATTTCAAAATCCCATCTTTATCATAATTTTTGAAACAATTACTGATAAGTTGGTATTTACCAATTTATTGGTTTTTTAATCTTGAATTATCACTTTGTTCCTTATGATTTCAAGTAATTGTTATGTTAAAATGTTCATATTTGCAGGCATTCAAGAGATTTTATAGTGAACGAGGATTTGGACTTAAAAAAGTCCAAGAAGCAAGAGTACAAGTCAAGCTAAGAAGCTAAAGTGCAATTAAATTCACTAATAGAAAAATTGGTGAAGTGCTAAACGCACTTCGGAGAAAAGGAAGCACACCTTGATACAGTGAGATGGATGATTTAACTGAAGAAAAAGTGGAGAAGTGCTAAATGCACTTGAAGAAATTCAAGCGGCACCCTTAAACAGAATATCTGGCAAGGCTGCCCCTTAAAGTGCTAAACGCGCTTCACTAGATTTTGAGCAAAATTTTACAATTATGAGGGCAATTTGTAATTTTTTTGAGCCGACATTTAGGGGTTTAAAACCCATTTTTTATGGGTTATACTTGATTATAGAACGTGAGATTTTGAGAGATTGAGCTAAGAAACTTCATCTTTTCACTTTGGCTTGAGATTTTCATCTTCAATTTGTAAATTGTCTATAGATTTAAAGCTTGGTTTTGAACATTGACATATTTGAATCAAGAGAATTTGGGTATTTTATCTTTTCAATTCCTTATGAGTAGTAACTAATTCTTCATTTTTTTTCATTTATAATTAGAGGTTGCAAACTCTAATTGAGTCTAAGATCCTTTATTTTGCTTGAGAAAGGAGAAAAAGGTGAGGGGAACTTAATTGACAAAGAGTTGATTATTTTCATTTAATAACTAATTCTAGAGATAGTTAGTTAATTTTAGGTTTTATCTTGGTTTGTACTATGAACACATTGGGGTTCAAGAGAACCCATGGTTAATTGCATTAATAGATTGAGAGATGATCAATATAACTATGACCTAGCCTACCCACAACAATAATATTGATGAAGTGTACATAACCATTCCATGGATATAGCATTGGTTGGGGTGTAAACGCCTGGGTAGAGTTTTCCTTAAGATGAGAGTTATGAAAATCTCAAGCTAGGGTGAATTTAGATGAAAACTGAGTATTGTGTGGTACAGAGACCATTTGTGTCTCATGGTGATTTCTATGATGTTTTTATGGGTGTTATATGATAGGTAAGAGGTTTACTGATCTATGAAAACTTTAAGAATGAAATTCGGGTGTGTAATAAAATGTGTTGTTGAAAAAAAAGAGTGTTGTAAAGGGGAAAATTATGGAAATTCCCCCTAGCTACTGGTTAAGCTCTATTTTAGCAGCCCTATTACTACTACAGTGGGACCATCATAGCGATCAGTAACGTGAGGCGAGGGACCGCTATAGCAGGCCTTTAGGCCACTATAGTGGGACCACTATAGCAGTCGGACCAACCATCATAGCGGTCAGTGAGGTTACTTGATGGACTGTTATAGCAGGCCACTAGGTTACTATAGTGGGACTGCTATAGCGGGCAATGGGCCGCTACAATGGTCACCTGGTAGTGTTTAACCCTAAGTTGCAATTTTTGATGTTATTTTCTCCCAAAACATCCAAAACTCAACCCAAGGCTGGTGTGGGCAATTCTCTTCTTGTTTGGGTGATTTATACTCTTGAGGTAAGTTTATTCCATTATTATAACATAGATTAATTCATTCTAATCTACAGAATCACTAGAATTAAGTGTTATAAAGGATTTCATGGGTTAAGCCCTAAAATTGATGAACTGATGGGAATTTCCTCTGGGTAGGCTTAAAATCAATTATTAATGGTTGTAGGATGTTAGAATTTCATTTCTAATGTATAATCCTTCCTTATTAACGTAAATTTGAGGGTAAAATTAATGGGTTTTAGTTCCTAATGCCTAGAAATGGAGAATAAGTTGTTGATTTCTTCTTGTTTACTATTTTTAGACCAAGAACGATTCGAAGCTGCAAGAAAGGGCAAGGATTTAGCGGATTAGTGCCTTCAAGCTTATGTTTTAAGGTAGGTTATGGTTTATTTTATAGTTATAAACTTGATTTAGTTTTCATGCCTATTTGCAAGCTAAATATTTATGAATTGCCTTTCGGACATACTTGTGATTTTGTAAGTTGGTGGATATTGATTGTATACATGAAATGTTAAACCTAAATTTAACTAAGTATCCAAAAAAAGTGTGTACTTGTATATTGGTGTATTGCAGTTTATCCTGGTTTATATTTGATGATGATATTCATATTTTATGATTTTTAGAGGGTCGGGTACCACACCGATATACGTTACTTATATTCGGAGGGTCGGATGCCACGCCAATATGGTACATGGATGAAGTTGGTATCCTACAGGTCATGACTATTGGGCATATAAGTCCCCTTAGTATTTATGTACAGATTTAGAGGATGTAGTGATGGTTGTAATGAATGGTTTAATATGCTGTAACACCCCGTACATTTCTGAACATATGTTATTACCGTAAAATTTGTGGAATTATTTAAACATGATATGGTTGGTGTATTACACCTTAATTGTGTTGGGCTGAATTTAATTTTGTGCCATTGGGCTCAATTGAGGCCCGAATTGATGAAAAAGACATGGCCCAAAAGAAGCAAATGATCCATTCTTTCTTTGACCAAAGTAAAACCTCAATTATTGACCCAAAAGTTGGCTAAGGATGACCATTAAGGGGCTATATAAGGCCAATAAAATCAGATTTTTATTCATTTGAACACACATGCCAATTCTAGAAATTTCTACAATATATTTTCTCTCAACTCAAACCCTAAGGCAACTACACTTGTTTGGGCAAGATCATCTCTTTGTAAGTATTGGTAAGTGTTAAATTTTATGGTTCAATATATTATATGCTTAATATGGTGTATAAATCATGTTTGTTAGGTTGGCAAAGTGTTGGACAGTTCACTATGTGTCAAACAGTGTACTTTTGCTTAATCGGCAAAGGGTTTTGCCTTGTAAACTTGGAAGTGGACTTGTGGTCTTGAAGGAAGTGACTTTGATGGATTAAATATCAACATGTAAGATGTGGTTATGTCCTTAACTTGCTTTCTCTTTATGTGTAACATTTAGAATTGTTGTGGTGAAATTGTACATGGAACCGGTGGCGTATTGAAAGGAAAAGTGTAGTTGTGGTGATGTTTATGTGCGTTGTGAAACCATGTCTGTTCATTGGCAAAAAATATGATCTAAATTTATGATCATGGATCATTCATTGCGAAAAGGACCCTAAAATGACCCCCGGAGGCTGAAAAGAGCATCCGCCCTCGCGGGTGGGGCACCTGCGGGCACAGATGCCAACACAGGTGACTCTGGACACTGCCAAGAGGCACCTGCAGACACACCTCAACCACCTACGGGCGCAGGTGGCTTCGCAGGTCAGCCTAGAGCTCTGTTTTGCATGTTTTTGCATCTCTTTGACCCCCCAAAGCCCCTATACCCTTCATGGATGCAATTATCAACTTATGGTACCTTTTGAATGACTTTAAAGGAGTATACCAGGGGTATTTTGAATGGTATAAACTATGGATTGTTGTTAATGTGTTATTATGAAAGCTATTGAGTGACTCAACGGAGAAAAGGTAACGTAGTGTTGAAGGGGAAGTGTAAAGTATAACTTTGGGTGTGAAATGCTATTGGTTTATGATGTATTGGTCAATGTATGAAATGTTATGGTATTGTTGATATGATAATTCCGTGAATGGGATTTTAAAGGGTGAAATGACGTTATAGGGCAATCATGTAACTCATTTCGTCTTATGCACTTGTAAGGTAGTTGGTTGTTAACGTAAGCTCCGTTATGTACTTGTGTTGTAGAGTAAAACGTAAGGAAGTAGATGGACTACTGTATTCACATATAGGACTGTGTATTCATATTGGGACGCTAAGGTATACAAGGTTACTCTTTCCGTGTCCTTCTGTAGCGTATATTGTTCACATTGATATGGTACTTGTTCCATTCCGAAATGTCCAAGGTATCTCATTTCAGGTTGTCATATAGTGTTACTCACATGACCAATTGTGATTCACATGTCTCATATTCATTGACTAAGGTTCCAAAGTTCCAATAATGTTCATTCACTTGTCTCTTATTCGTTGATTATTGTTCCAAAGCTTCCAATAATGTTATCACAAGTAAATGTATCAATCTCTCACAAGAAAATGTATCAATCTCGTAAAAGTAAAGGAATAAAGTAATGCATATATGGGTTATTGTTTGAGAACCGGGATGACTTAAAGGGGCACATAAGCCTAGCTCGAGCGGACCCTAATACTATATTATGACCCAACGATAAGGTGGATGACTACCCACTGATAAAGTGGATGACTACCCACTGATAAGGTGGATGACTACCCACTGATAAGGTGGATGACTACCCACCAATAAGGTGGAAGACTACCCACCGATAAGGTGGATGACTATATTATGACCCACCGATAAGGTGGATGACTAATAATGATGATGAACGTAAAAACAAAGAAAGTATCACTCGAATGAAGGTATATATGAATGATATTATAGAAATGATAATGATATGAACGAATGATCGAAAATGAATATAACGAAAGCAATGTACATGGTTTCACATACACAGAGCGGAGGTTTATCCATATCGAAGATTCACCTATACTTGATATCATTGAAATAATTATGTATCATGCAGTTTCTTATAGCCTTACATACTCAGTACATTCTTCGTATTGACCCCCTTGGGGGACTTACCTTACTTGCTGTAGGCACAGGTGCTAGTAAACTTCCACAGTAGGTTGCGGGTCATTTGCAAATCATTGGTGAACTCCAGTTGGTTCGGGGCTTTTCGAGTCTCATGTGTACATTAATTTCAGCTTTATGTAAATGTTGTATAAAGCGGGGAATTGTCCCGACTTTAGGTTGGTTATGTATATGTATCTGTAGAGGCTTTGTAGACGTATGTGGGAAGATGAATGTAAGAGATGTATGTCCATTTTTGAATTGGTGGCCCTAACGGCCAAGTTTCATATATATATATATATATATATATATATATATATATATAGCATATGTTTCCATGACTTCCGCATAGTTGCATGAGATATAATGATGTTCATACAGAGACATGCATATGAATGTACATGAGCAAAGATTGGTTCTCTTGGGCCTCAACGGCTTCCGGTGCCAGTCCGCCTCATTGGAATTCGGGGCGTGACATATGCATAGTTATTTGATTGCTCATTTGTATTGTTGAATTGAAATTTAGGTGACATAGTTTACTCTTATGAGATGACTTGGTGGTAAATGTTTTGATATGCTTACTCTGGTGGTATTTAGAGGAGTCTTAGTACCCTCATTTTGTTGTTGAACTTATGTGTGTGCAGGTTAGTCTAGCTGAGGTTATTGGTTGACTAAGTGATTATATATGGATAGGTAATTATTAATTGAAATTACTTGTTATGTGTTGATTGCTAATTTACTCATGCTTGACTTATGTTTTAAGTGTGGGCCTAAGTCAAGTTGGTTGATGATGCTTACCAGTACATAGTGTTTGTATTGATACCACCTGTGCTTTTCTTTTGTGAGTGCAGACAGTGTTCTAGCGATTGAGATAAGACCTCAGATTTAGTACGTGACCAACAACTTTTGATCCAAGGGTGAGCATCTACCTTCAGGAAACCATTGGATCATCTTATTAGATCATGTCCACTCCTTCAGACAATGATACTCTTTTATTATTAGTGTTGGATGTTTATCTTAGACTTTGTTTTAGTTAGAATGTTCTTATACGATGACTTTCGAGTACTTGGGAATTTGTAATCGGTAGTTGTTTTATTCCTCACTTTTATTGTTATTGGTTTTTCAAGATTTTTATCATTAGTATTAATTAGTTGATATTTCTTTCTTAAAAATGGCTAAGTATTCGGGTTAGATAGTTCTCCCACAGGAGGGTTAGTGTGGATGCCACTCATGACCATTAGGATTGTGACATGAAGAAATAATAGTTACCCAATTACAACATTTCAGTTCATGCCAGGACACTCGTAAGACCTTATTGATTAAAGCTTGATAAACTAGATTTGTATTGATAAATTGTTTCAAATAGATAATTGTGTTCACAAGTGTTTTAAGGGGTGCAAACATCTAGTGAATTGAATACACTCTTGTCACAATCTAAAATAGGGACCCTGATGGTACCTGTCATACCCTCCATGTCACGACCCAAATCATGGATCGTGTGGGCACCCATCCAACTCTATTCTATATAGGAGAATCCTTACCACCCAACCATTCAATTAAGTACGGATGATATAACAAAAACAGTTCTAAATATAATTAGTCTCTTACTAAAAGAAGAATTTCTTATTCAACAGGTCTTATTTCACAATTACATTGCGGAAGTTAAAATACAATTTCCCTAGAACCTAGTCTAAACTGGTACAAGAGCACTAAATAAATGGAACAAGGACTCGAGACACAACATACATGTATAAGAAGGATGATATGAGCTACTAAAGAATAATCACCATTGTACCTATAGAAACTCCAACTGACCTGCAACATGGCTATATCCCTAAATGCAGATATAGTAAGTATAGTATCAGTATAACCATACGTACTGGTAGGTATCATCAACCGACCAGGATTAGAAACATATAATAACATATAGCAAACAAGAAAAAATCATGACAAGCATATAGGTTTAATAACTGAACATACTTAACCTACTTCAACTTCCAACCTTACCGCCCTTCCTTTATAATAGCATTATTAATTTACCCTTAGGGCGTGACTAACTAACTATATTCCATAGATAGACCTAACCCACAATTCTTATGCACTTACCTTATTACAACAACTCTATATCCTTCTCTCTCTCTCTCTCTCTCTCTCTCTCTCTCTTTCATAAATCCTCTTTTGTGACAACTCTCGCTCCCTATTATACTACTATTAACTATCGAAATTCCAACAACCAAGACAATTATTAACATCATCAACATAACCATAACGCATGCTACAATATACATCACGTATATAACTAATACATAGGAGAATAATACTTATACATAATCCAGGACGCACCTTATATTCACACTTTGCTACAATGCACAATCACAATCATCAATATAACCTATCCACTCAAGGAATCATCAACAACATATAAATATAAATGTACATTCAAATGCATATAATAAATTTATGCATGCAAGATGTACGCATCATCTCATTCTCATCTCAACATCATCATCACTATCATCTCATCATGATTTCAATATTATCACATCATCATTTCAATTTCATCATCTCAACATGCTCAGTACCATCATTATTTCAATATTATCATCTCAACAAGATCTCAAAACCATCATCAATATCATCTCATCATCATCTTCATATTATCTCAAATATCATTATCAATATCCATGCAAATGCAAGATGCAGTCAAAAATAACAAATAGTGTCTGACAGCAATCACGAACATCCAATTCAAATCAAATACAAGTAATAGCAATAAAAATAGAACTTACAATTAATGACAATCAAGTACAGGTATAACACTTGACAACATCAGGATTATAAGTGCCCAATTTCACCAATTACACTTAGGCAGATTCTTCAACAATAATCAAAGACAACCATATTCAAAAGTTAAACCCAATCATCAATCACAACATGTTCGGAGACCAATCAATCAAGTATCTATTTTTGGAGGGCACATTCCATCAGGATTGATATCTACACTCTAATTCATCATCCTATTTCATTCGTCAATCAAACTCTATTTTATTCATATTTGAAATCGATACATTCAGTTACTAACTAGTAACCATTACACTCAAGTCATCACTCAATTTAAGACACTGTCCCCTTTTGTCGATCATTCAACCATTCGGCTCTATTCAACTTACAATTCTTGCTAACGTCATACAGTTTTACACATCTTACTTTCTAGCACTTAGCAAAACTTGACTTTATGTTCTTAAGTTATATCATCACCTTCTCTTATCGAAATCAATCCTCCAAGCTATCTTCTAGAAAGAATATCTCATACTTCAATTACACACAATATCGGGTTCACTCTTCTATTATTATTCACATTCACATATTAAGCTCTATAAATCATCAAGTCAGTCATACAAATACAAACACCCATCAAGAAATCCAAACAAAATATAATAACACACACAATTATATCATTATTACATTATTTTCATGTTTTATTCAGCCAAACTCTGTACCCGTAGGTCTAGATATGAAATCTCCCATCATCTATTGCTATTACATGCAACTAATCCAAGTCTACTACACATTAAACCATAACCTACCTCGACCGAAGATCTTTGATTAAGCAAGCTGCACCAAGGTTGCTCTTTCCTTTACTTCATGCCTCAATTAGCACAATCATCTAGAAATCAAATAATTATAAGAGTAATTAAGTAATTACTTTTTGAATAACTAATTTGGGAATTCAACCCACTAATTCTATCCTTATTCTTGGTTTAAATCATTACCCAAGGTCAATTAACCCTTAAATAGTTCTATCATACTCAACGCATCTACATTAATGGAGTTTCAAAGCTAAAGGTTCCATTTTTATTGAATTCAAGGTTCCCAAGAATCAATTTTATGTTTTAGAAACACTAATTAATGTTAGGGATTGTTAATTAGCAATCTAAAAGTAATTTTAGGTGATATTAACCCAACTCATAGGTTTTCCCCAAAATATCATGAACTTAGGGTTCAAATCCCCAAGAATTCCACCATTAAAGATCGTTCTAATGATTCTAAGATGTTAAAGGATTGATATACGAAGAAGATGACGGAAAAACTTACCTCAGCGAAGAATTTTCACCCAAGAAGTTGAAAAATTGTCCTCCTAGGGCTTTGGGACAAAGTTTATGGGTTAAGAACCCCAAACCTATCAAAAATAAGGTTATATACTGCCTAGTTACAGCTGTAGTAGTAAAATTACTGCTGCAACGGTACCGCTGCGGCTATCAACTTCTCAGCGCGGACAATGTTTAGTAAAACGGTCATAAAGTATACTCCTAAAGAGGATTAACGAATGGTCTGATGCGTTGGAAAGAAACTCAAATATCTTTCATTTGGTGGGTATTCAACCACATAACACCATATATTCTAGGAGATATGCTTGTTCGAAGTTGACCCTAGTTTACACTTAGCTTAAAACTTAATCGATAAGAACACTTCCAACTTAACTTTGTACTAGGGGTATTGTATGACCTTAGTACATGTCCAATGCACTTCCATACAAAAGAATTGGTACTATAACTTATAATGAAAGATATTATTATGCTTTTACCACAGACATTTTCAGTAACAACAAAATGGGTCATTACATTAGATATCAATTACCCACCATTTGTCCCCAAATAGTCATTGGTAAAAAGGGGAATCTTTTTTTAGCACGATTCTAGGAATTCAGTGTACACAAAGGTTAAGAAATTAACGCAACCTCCTATCCAATTCTAAAATAAATTAGTAACACTTACTGAACCGGCGTCCCATAGGTAACACCAACAGCTACCCAACCAACCTACTCACCACAAGTCACTAAGCTCTAAGCATAAAGCATGATAACCATAATCCAAGAGTAGATACCTAGAACACCACATGATATTAAGACACACGAACATTCAGGCCGACAATGGAAATAAAGGGGAATGAAAAGTTGAAACCTACATTTTTACCACTGCGACGGTAAAATTACAGCTTTAGCAGCTCGCAGGCCTACTAAGGTCACCGCTACAATGGTACTTTTATTGCTACAATGGTCCAGAGGTAGTAACTGGGGATTTCATCCCAGTTTAGGCTATTTTACAACACACCTCTCAAAACTCGATATCACAAATTAACCCTTTTACAGTAATCACTATAATCGGAGTTCTACCAACCAGTTTTACACACCGGATGTTGCTATGACTCCTAAACTAGTTCTCTAACACATTAACTACTAAAATCCACCAATCAACACATGATGATCCACCATTCAACACTAATTCACACAAAGCTTGATTTTTAACCAAAACTATACTAATCCGATGTTGTCATCCCTATACTAGGAAAAAGTTTAGTGGGTACTTACACCCTAACCAATTCTATAACATCACAACACCACTAATCACATAACTATGGTTTTTCATTAACACATAAATTCTCCACTACAACTTACATTAGTCTATTCGACCCCCAACATACCTCAACCACTCAAGGGGGCAATACCAAATAAGTATTATCATGTGTCGACATGAGGGATATGAATATGGATGAACACATCTAATAACTCTACTCCCTCAGTCGACCCTACAACTAACGATCATCAACCATAGCCAAGTTAACTTATTTTACCAAACTTATCAACTCAAATAGCCCACAATCAAGGGATACTATTAGCCAATATTTATTCCCATACAAAAAGTATATACGCAATATCAAGCCATAAAGAGCCAACTACAAGGTCTGTCTAGTAGCCTTGCCTCTTCACTAAGTCTATGAACATTATCCTACTATCACTTTATTCACATCCTTAAAACTCAACCCATTATATTCATTCATAGCCACCATGGATTTTGTACAACCGATAGTCTACCTTTAGGACATTAACACCCTTACCCTAATAAGATCATTCAAGTCACCTAACCAAATAAGCTACATCATTTTCAGTCACACAGTTAAGGTTTAACTTACCAATTCTATATACCTACTCAATTTACCTTGCATTAGTGATATCAACTACACCACTTAACTCACATTCAAGTCACCAAGGTTGTGCAAAACAACTACGTTCATCTCAGTTTAACCAATCACTTATTAAGGCATTATTAACAAGTCAACTCATTGACTAGATTATTCACTCTAGGATGACCCAATAGCACTTCAGACCCAAAAATAATCATCAAAGATCGGATCACTCAAGGATCCCAACTATAATCATCAAAGATTGGGACCACACAAGGATCCCAAGAATATTGTCAAAGACCAAATAGAAATCAAGACATACCTCAAAATCACACTCAGCCTTTATGATTCACGGATATTCTTTTGTAACAACTCATCTCATATCACTCATAATGATTACTTACACTTAAGGAACTCAGTCATCAAACGACAAAGCAATAATATAGTCAATGCAATAATAATCCACATAAGGAATATATGTAGCACCTATCAAAACACAACACAATATTTAAGGCATAAGTATTTTTCTAGTAAGCACAACCGATCAATTAATGAAAGAGTTACATTTACCAACCGTACTGACAACTACAATGTTTACTACATCAAATAACATAACCACTTGAAGGTGCATGTATCACTCATGCAAAACATAATTCACAACATTAGAATACAAGTCCTATGCCTCTTATTGACCTCTATTGGTTAGAATAACACTATTCCAACCTTCCAAGCATTTCCCAATTAGGACCAAGTAATCTCAATTGGATTGTTGAGATATCAATTGGAATATGCTAGATACCAATTGGACTCAACTCAGGGAGACAATATTAAAATAGCATGATATGAGAGAAAAAAGTGAAATAGATTCCTAGATGCCTTGTAGGTTCCTACAAATTTGATGTAGATGCCAACACACCAATCTGTAGGACTCTACTAGACATTTGCTCTTGTACTAGTAGACCGGTAACCTGGGCTTTGATACCATCTTGTCAAGACCCAAATCACAGATCGTCCGGAAAACTACCCAACTCTATCCTAGATAAAAGAACCTTTACCACCCAACCATTTAATTAAGTGTGGAAGATATAATAAATAGTTCTAAATATATTTAGTCTCTTAAATAAAAGAAGAATTTCTTATTCAAAAGGTTTTATTTCACAATTACATTGTGGAAGTTAAAAGACAATTTCCCAGAACCTAGTCTAAATCGGTACAAGAGCACTAAATAAATGGAACAAAGACTCAAGACACAGAATCAATATAGGAGGATGACATGAGCCGCTGAAGAATAATCACCATTGTACCTATAGAAACTCCAACTGACCTGCCATGGTAATATCTCAGATATAGTAAGTATAGTATCAGTACAACCACACATACTGGTAAGTATCAATGGCAGACTAGGGCTAGAAACATATAATAACTTATAGTAAACAAAAAGAAATCATAAGAAGAATATAAGTTTAATAACTTAACATACTTAACCTACTTTAACTACCAACCTTACCTCCCTTCCTTTATAATAGCATTATTAATTTACCCTTAGGGCGTGACTAACTAACTATATTCCATGGATTAACCTAACTCACAATTCTTATGCACTTACCTTATTACAACATCTCTATATCCTTCTCTCTCTCTCTCTCTCTCTCTCTCTCTCACTCACTCACTCACTCACTCATAAATCCTCTCTTGTGACAACTCTCGCTCCCTATTATACTACTATTAACTATCGAAATCGCAACAACCAAGACAATTATTAACATCAACAACATAACCATAAGGGACTCTATGATATACATCACGTATATAACTAAATACACAGGAGAATAATACTTATACATAATCCAAAACATACCTTATATACACACTTTGCTACAATGTACAATCATAACCAGTCCACTCAAGGAATCATCAACAACATATAAATATAAATGTACATTCAAATGCATATGATAAATGCACACATGCAAGATGCACGTATCATCTCATTCTCATCTTAACATCAGTATCACTATCATCCTATCATGATCTCAATATCGTCACATCATCATTTTAATAGCATCATATCAACAGCATGGTCTCAATACTATCATCAATATCATCACATCATTATTTCAATATTATTATCTCAATATGATCTCAGTACCATCATCAATACCATCTCATCATCATCTTCACAACATCTCAAATATCATTATCAATATCCATGCAAATGCAAGATACAGTTAATAATCACAAGTAGTATCTGACAGCAATCACAAATATCTAATTCAAATCAGATGCAAGTAATAGTTCAAAATAGAACTTATAATTAATGACAACCAAGTACAGGTATAACACTTCACAACATCAGGAATACATGTGCACAATTACACCAATTACACTTAGGCAAATTCTTCAATAATAATCAAAGGCAATTATATTCAACAATTAAACACAATGATCAATCACAACATGTCCGGAGACTAATCAATCAAGTATCTATTTTAGGAGTGTACATTCCACCAAGATTGATAGCTACACTCTAATTCATCATTCTATTTCATTCACCAATCAAACTCTATTTTATTCATATTTTAAACTGATATATTCAGTTACTAACTAGTAACCCTTACACTCAAGTCTTCACTAAGTTCAAGACACTATCTCCTTTAGTCTATCATTCAACCATTCAGATCTATTCAACTTACAATTCTAGCTAGAGTCATATACCTTTATACGTCTTACTTTCTAGCACTTAGCAAAACTTGACTTTAGGTTCCTAAGTTATATCATCACGTCCTCTTATTGCAATTAGTCATCCTATCTATTTTCTAGAAATAATATCTCATACTTTAATTATACATAATATTGGGTTCATCCTTTTTAAGGTATTAAAGACTAGCTCTATAGATTAGAAGGTTAGCTAATTCTTCTATTATTATTCATATTCATATATTAAGCTCTATAAGTCAAAAATAAATCATACAAATACAAACACCCATCAAGGGATCCACACAAAAAACAATAACACACACAATTATAGTATTATTACATTATTTTAATGTTTTATCCATCCAAACTCCATGCCCATAGGCCAAGACATGAAATCCCCAGTCAACTAAAGTTATTACATGGAACTAATCCAAGTCTACTACACATTAAACCATAACCTACCTTGACCAAAGATCTTGGAATAAGAAAGACACACCAAGGTTGCTCTTTTCTTTCCTTCATGGCTCCATCATCCCAATCATCTAGAAATCAAACAATTATAAGATTAATTAAGCAATTACTCTTTGAATAACTAATTTGGAAATTCAACCCACTAATTCTTTCCTTATTCATGGTTTAAATCATTACCCAAGGTTAATTAACCCTTAACTAGTTCTATCATACTCAACTCATCTCCATTAATGGAGTTTCAAATCTAAAGGCTCCATTTTAATTGAATTCAAGGTTCCTAAGAATCAATTTCATGTTTTACAAACACTAATTCATGCTAAGGTTTGTTAATTAACAATCTAAAAGTAATTTTAGGTGATATTAACTCAACCCATAGGTTTTTCCCAAAATATCATGAATTTAGGGTTCAAATCCCCAAGAATTTCACCATTAAAGATTGTTCTAATGATTCTAAGATGTTAAAGAATTGAAATACGAAGAAGATGACTGGAGAACTTATCTTAACGAAGAATTTTCACCAAAAAGTTGGAAAATAGCCCTCTTAGGGATTTGGAATGAAGTTTTTGAGTTAAAAACCCAAAATCCATCAAAAATAAGGATATATACTACGCAGTTACCGCTGCAGTGGTAAAATTATTGCGGTGGTTAAATTGTCAGCCTTGATAGTGTTCAGTAAAATAGTCATATCTCTTTACTCCAAAGGTGGATTAACAAACGGTCGGATGAGTTGAAAAAAGACTCAAAGAGATTTCATTGAGTGGGTATTGGGCCCAATAACTCATTATATTCTAGAAGATATGCTCATTTGAAGTTGACACTAGTTTACACTTAGCTCAAAACTCTATTGGTAAGAACACTTCTAACTTAACTTTGTGTTAGGGGTATTATATGACCTTAGGACATGTTCAATGCACTCTTATACTAAATAATTGGTCCTATAACTTATAATGAAAGAGGTTATTTGTTTTTACCATAGATATTTTTAGTAACAACGGAACAGATTGCTACACTCAAGGCCAAGTAAGTCTATCCCAACCCAAACACAATTATCTAAGTAAAACAGAAGTACAAGAAGTAAAAATAGAAATAATCCCCAATTAAAATATGAGAGCGGTACAATATCAACACAATATCCCAGGTCTAGTTGTCACTAGTACAAGCCTCTAATACCAAATACAATGAAATAATTTAAAGTATCTCAATGAAAAAAGCATCAGATAAAAGAAGGATAGATCTAGGTAACCTTTTTGATCCAATAACTGCTACCTCAATCCCCAAAAAGTAGACACTAGGAAATCATATTCAATGCTCAGGCTACCCATTCAGTACCTACACGTAGATGCAGAAAATAAATGCATGGGTGAGTATGAAACATATGTACTCAGCAAGCCTCATCACAACCAACCCTAATCAAAAGTGATGGAGAGGAACACCACACCAACTATCCAAATTACCCTAAATAATCCTACACTCAGAAAAGTCCCAGCCTAATCTAGTAGATAACAACAATTAACAAGGTAGTCAAACCAGTTCAACAAAGTCAGACACGTATAGGTTTAGTATCAATAATAGTAGAATAACTCAAATCAAGAGAGAATTTCTGTAACATAGTATTATATCCACTCACCATGCCAAACCAGCACTACAAGATAAGATAAAAAAGGGCATATCAGGCAACCAACAAATGTGATGTATCAATCTTAATGGATCAAAGCCGCAACAAATACACAATATATAATAAGGATAGATCTAGGTAACCTTTTTGATCCAATAACTGCTACCTCAATCCCCAAAAAGTAGACACTAGGAAATCATATTCAATGCTCAGGCTACCCATTCAGTACCTACACGTAGATGCAGAAAATAAATGCATGGGTGAGTATGAAACATATGTACTCAGCAAGCCTCATCACAACCAACCCTAATCAAAAGTGATGGAGAGGAACACCACACCAACTATCCAAATTACCCTAAATAATCCTACACTCAGAAAAGTCCCAGCCTAATCTAGTAGATAACAACAATTAACAAGGTAGTCAAACCAGTTCAACAAAGTCAGACACGTATAGGTTTAGTATCAATAATAGTAGAATAACTCAAATCAAGAGAGAATTTCTGTAACATAGTATTATATCCACTCACCATGCCAAACCAGCACTACAAGATAAGATAAAAAAGGGCATATCAGGCAACCAACAAATGTGATGTATCAATCTTAATGGATCAAAGCCGCAACAAATACACAATATATAATAATATCTCAACCACAATATTACCAAAGAGAAAGTGCAATGCAATGCAATGATATGAGATGGAATGCAAAGGCCAAAGTACACCTAGTATACATCTTCCAAGCTTAAGCTTCTAGGAAAGGAACCATGGGAGGTTTGTAACCCATATACCAATCACAATCTCAAATAATTGATATTTTCGGCACTTTCCTCGGACAAGTCATTTTAGAAGATGTTTCCTTTTCTTTCAAAACCCATTGTTTATCAGTGGTAAAAGTTCCATGAATGATGCAATAAATGAGTATGCACAAACATGGTAATGTCAATCCCAGATATAAATCAAATGCATTAAATTAACCCAATGAGAATTAAATATGAATCAATATTCCCAAATATCAATAGTTCAGGATACAAGCTCCCATGTTTGTGTCACAATAACAATCAGAAATAAATAATACACTAATAAGCTCAACACTAGCCCCCCCACAGGCATCACAATGATAATAATCACCCTGACTAGTAATAAGGTCAACATAAGCCCCCATATGGGCATCACAATAATAATAATCTCCCAGCTAAATAATAAAGTTCACCCAAGCCCCCACACGGGCAACACAATAATATTAAATCAACCCAAATAATGTAAATATTAAAAATTCACCCAACCAATAGCATGATCTACGTGATAGGTTTTCTAGCTTTCCCAATTATGACATAATTAGACTCAAATACTCAAAAGAAAAATATACTCGTCATCAAACATATTCAGAAATTCACTTTTATTCACAATACATAGTAATCATGCTAGAGTTCCTCATTGTTAACTCTCTCATTTATAGCCTTATATCTTTATACCCTAAGTAGTTGCTAAACCCAATTATTCCATCAAACTCCACTAAGCATAATTCAAATCCAGTAGATACTCACTATCAATTTTGTTATGCCTAAATTACACCTCAATTTAGAAGTATAAAGTGGTTGCTATCAAATATAGAACCAAACTATGTCGGGTTCGAATCCCATACGGAATAAGGTGAAAACTAAGCCTTATGCGGTTACATTGACTTCTAGCCAATCACTTCCACAAAAATGAGGGTTTGTGAAAAGTGTTTGTTCTTCAACTTCTAAATATGTTTAAGTAACAATGTTGGAATTTCAGTAACTATAATCAAGTAATAGAGAGAACTAGGTTTGTGATCACCAAGGCTTCATAACACAATTAGGCCGCTAACAATAGTAAATTCCTCTAGTGCTAGGCATGAAGGGCTATTGACTCTTTCAGTACATCTAAATGTTTCTCAACCTAATAAGATGATATTCACCTGAATTCTCTCGAATTACAAGTAATGAAAATACAAAACTCACTAATTACCCTAAGTTTGTTAATCTTACTACAACATTAACTTTTAGGTAGGAGTTGGAAATCCCGAATCCTTATTATCAAATCTTTTTCTAGCTTTAACCTCTTTCTCAAGCAAGTTAACCCAAAGGTATGTTCTAATGTTTACAACCATTAGAAATCAATTACGATGAAATATTTAATAATAAAAACAATAGCACCATCTGAATCTACATTAATATTGACCCTAGAGATGTTAATTCGCCATGGATCCCACAACTCTAGTTGTGGGGTTTCTATCCACTTATAGCTTTTGAAGATAAATGAGCAATACAACTCATATATGAAGAATAATCTTACAATAATGAATCCAAGAACTCAATTTGTCTTCAAATTCCAGGTTTAATTGCTTTGAAATTTAAGAAATATCATAAAAACAATATTAGTTTGCTCCCTAAAACGTAGGATATCCAAAATAAACCCTAACAGTGGCTATATATAGTCCAAGGTAATTTGAAATCTAATTTAAACTCATAACTGGCTGCCCTCTCACAACAAAGTTGACAATTTATCAGAGGGTTGACGCCTCATCAACAAGCTCTCATACGAGCATCACAATGATAATAATCTCCCAACTCAATAATAAAATTCACACAAGCCCTCATCCAGGCATCACAATAATAGTAAATCAATCCAAATAAGTTAAACATTGAGAATTTTACATTATAAGTTTCCTACCTTTCCCAATTCTGGCACAATTAGACTGAAATACTCAAAAGGAAAATATACTCGTCAACAAGCATATTTAGAAGTTCACTTTCATTTATAATACATAGTTATCATGCCACAATTCCTCTTTATTTAACTCTCTCAATTATGACCACAATCTCTTTATACCCTAATATAATGACCCAATTTATTTTTATTAAAAATACCCCAAAGCAAACCTGAGTTTAATACTTTACATCAATGTTGAGTTAATGTCGTGATTAGCCATTGTCAGGGGTGGAAGAATTTTTTAGACTAAAATTAAAGAGAGGTGGACTGTATAGGACCGCTACAGCAGTCCCTTAGCCACTACAGTAGGCTCACTGTATCAAAGCCCAGGCCACTGTAGCAGGCCTCGATAGTGATCCTCCCAGATTTTTAAACCCTTTTACCTTGTCCTTGTTTAACATATTTGCCTCATCCTAAAAAATCACCGAGGGTTTTTTCGAAGCCAAAACTACTAGAACAGAGAGGTAAGGCGTTGGGAGAATGCATCCCAATTATAATCCCGTGATTTCTCCATCAAAATTACTAGAATGGAATTAAGGAATATGGATTCATGCACCTCATAGTAGCAGCTTGGCATCTAGGTAGGCTATGATTTATGAATAGTATACTAGGGTTTAGAAAACATAATCATAATATAGATTTGACAGGAGAATTTTGTATAAATTTTTTGAGGTGAATTTTGCATAATTTTTTATTTTAGTATTGTATGTTGTATGATCTCTATGCTAATTTTATGTGTTTAGGTGATTGTATATATCATTGATGAAGTCATGTAAATGTATACCATAAAGAACTGGACTAAATATTTAATAAGGGTGATACATATGTTGTGCTTAGCTTAGTATAGGTGTGTATTGCTGCAATGTTTATCATATGGTGATTACGGTGGAGAAAAGTGATGTGGTAGTTAGTGTAGTCTAAGGAATTATGAGGCTATGGTGAATGAATAACGAAATATGGTGTAGATGAGGTTATACTCAAGTTGATCGTAGGTTATGGTTTGAATTATAGTTATAGACTTAATTTAGATTCCATGGCTATTTGTAAGTTAAATGTTTGTGAATTGGCTTTCAAGCATCCTTGTGATTTTGTGAGTTGGTGGATATTGGTTGTATACATGAAATGATGGACTTAAATTTAACTAACTGTCTATAAAAAGTGTGTACTTGCATATTTGGTGCACTACATTATATCATTGTTGATATTTGATAATGATAATTATATATTGTGATATTTGAAGGGTCAGGTATTGTGCCGTTATATGTTACTTATATTTAGGAGGGTCGGGTACCAGGGCAATATGTACATAGATGAAGCTGGTCCCATGCAGTAATGACTATTGGGCTTATAAGTCCCCTTAGTATGTATGTACATATTTGTGGAAAGGTGGTGGTAGTTGTTATTACATTGTTGGATATTCATAGTCATTGATTTCTTATTTGCATCTTATTAAGTGTTCCAGTGAATTATGGTAGCACAATACTATACTCGTGACACGATTAGATTATGAATGATTTGGTGTTGTTTACTTATGGTAATTAAGGAGTCATAGATCTCTCCTTTGTTGTTTGGGCGTATACTTATGATTGTATCTGTGAAATCAATGATTTGATTAAGTAGTTGTCTGTCGAGGGTAATTTTTTGCTGAGATTATTTGATATGTGTTGACTATTAATGTACTCATGTTTGATTTATGTTTTAATTGTGGTAGTGCTTATCTGTTAGTTAAGATATTCTATGGATTTTTGTGACATTTCCTAAATTGATAAGAGGATAGAGAATTGTAGTGAAGCGCATAGAGACAGAGTGGCAACTATCAACTAGTAGAGTTGATTATGGAGGTAGTATTCGTGGTGTATGCCTGGTGGAAATATCTAAGAAACATAGGTAACCTTTGAGTTGGGGAAGTGAGGAGTCATCTAGTTAGATAACGTTCACAGGTTTAGTGAGAAAGCTAGAAGCATTAGATGGAATTTGGATTGTTTGCTCGTAACTAATTTGGTCAAACTCAACTAAGAAGTTATAAAAGTTAATAGAAAGGTAGTGTGAGAATGGAAACATGTGAACTTGGTGTTGAATTGCTATATGAATTGTCATGCTTTTTTTAGTAATTTCTATATGATGTTTACGTGATCTAACCCTAGTCGACTGATGATGCCTAACAATACTTGTGGTATACTGATACTACTTTTTCTATGTCCCCTTTTTGGGATATAGATGTGTTGCAGGTTTACTAGAAGTTTCTTGTATGAAGCAGAAGTTATTCAGCATCAACTTCTGCACCTATTTCTAGGAAGTTGTGTCTTTATTTATGCTTGTTCTCATCATAGAAGCTCTTGTACATAGCTAGACTAGGTGTTGGATAGTGACTAAGTTGTTTGATTATGTATTTAAATGTTGTAAAGATCTTGTTTATTGATTATGTTAAATTATTTATAAGGTTTTTACTTGAATTTCCGCATAATATTGGTTGGGTGGTAAGGGTCCCCTATCTAGTTAAAATAGAGTAGATGCCCACACAATCCCATAATTCGTAATACCTAAGTAGTTATTGAACCCAATTACTCTATCAAACTCCACTAAGCATGATTCAAATCCTCAAGTAGATACTCACTATCAATTTATTCATGATAAATAAGTCATTTATCAGTACAAATTTACCATAAACATATCAACAAGTAGAGAGAATAGTCAAGATGTTCATTTTATTACTTTTAACCCATCCATAGAATCTGGTACCCTCATAGATGCTCCCCATCTCATATATACGGGGACCCCCAAACTCCAGTTATTCACAATATATAAGCAACTACCACATAGCACATAAACAGCTCAAAAAAGAGACAAGGTAAATCTCAACTTGCCTTAAAGAAGATGTACAAAGCCAAACCACAACCTGAAGAATCTAATGGAAGCTCTAATCCCTCGAATCTCTATTGAGCATGTCCAATCTAATCAAATATGAGATCTACACGTAAATACAAGTCCAATAATACCCATATGATATACTTTGGTTTAGGGTCCCAAAACTCAGTCTGAAAATTAACCTCGAGCCCACAAGGGCAAAGCTGGACATTTTGTATAAAATCACTTTACCCATAATCTAAGGATCTTAAATATAAAATCCTATCAAAAATGTAGTTGAAATCGAGTTTGAAATCATATATTTTTAGCTTTACCAGGAAAACCCCAAATCATCATTAGCAAACATGGTTTAAAATACGAAATTTCGATATATTTTTATCAAAATCAGTTTATCCATAATACAATGACCTAAAATTCCAATAATCAATGAAAACCCATCACAAATCGATCCTAAAATGAAGAACTTTTGATTTCATAACTTTGGGTTTCAAATCTCAACTTTATGAATCAAAATCATGAAAAATAAAATAGATATTCTTGAAAAATGAGATAAATGAAGGTAGACTCACATACCCAATAATTACACAAGAAAAATGCATTGAGAACTGCCTCAATCGGAGCTTTCGATCTCCCAAAATGTCAAAAATATGAAATAGGTGCGGTTTAGGACTTAAACTCAGTAATTTTCGCTTAAAGCGGACAAATCCTCGCTTAAGCAGCGTCACTTAAGAGGCATTGCTTCAGTGATCCAACCATTGCCTAAGCACCATGTTCACACATGCAAACCCATTTCCGCACTTAAGCAACCCAACAACACCAGCAACAACAAGCTTCACCAAAAACAACATAACTTCCTCATACAGACTCCAAATTTATTGATTATTTTTGTGTTGATTCAAAAATTTCGATACGGATCTAATGGTACCATCCAAACATCCAAAAAATCTCATTAAATTTAGTTGATACTATTAACACTCAAGAATGTAAAACTCCAAACTCCAAATAAGTATCCAAAACTCATTTGAGACCTCCCAAACCCAATCCAATAGTGCAAATTGCTTGTAAAACATATTTCAAATAAGATGGAATAGAAGATATTTTCATCCGACGCTTGGATCACAGAATGTTGACCAAAGTCAACTATAATAGCTTAAAAGCTTTTATAAACCAAAAACTCACATAAAATTATCTCGAATACTTCGGGGACCATGCCACCCACTCCCGCAACTTACAAATGCTATAAGAAAAAAATTAGAAGGGCAAAATGGTCAAAATATAGAAAAATCTAAAAATTACTATGAGGGTTGTTACATTATCCATTAATAAAATACACACTCATCCTCGAATGTGATGGTAAGAAAAGTACCAAAACTGACAAGTAACCAAAAATACCACCGTAGACCTCATGCAAGCACTCTCACGTAGAGTCACATATGTTATACCACCAGTTCACTCTAGTAACCAAAATTCCTTCACATTTTAACTCTTATGGCCACCACTCTAGTATCCAAAACTAGATTTCTCAATGTGGCCGATTTTCTTTATTTCTGGACTACCTTTATACCCAATAACAGAGTTGATGCAATAAAAGTTTTGAACATACCTGAATTACCCAAATTTGTCATTGATACCACAAGCAACTAACTGTACCATAAAACCAATATCATCATTGTACCAACTAAATATCAAGGAACTACATTGTCACTCTCCACAATACTGAATCATGCCTCCCTCTCTCTCAAATGAATTTTTTGCTATTTTCAAGTTCACTTTATTAATTTTCTGATTGAATCATACTTACCCTAGTTTGATACCATAAATGTCGAATTGGATAGTCTTGTCTCTTCGAGCAGAAACAACTGAGTCAGAAATTGATATCAATTCCACACAAATTCTCAAAGGTAATACCTCAATCACCATCCAAATAGTCATATTCTCATGCTCAATTCTTGGAGAAAGCCATGAATCACCACAAAACTCTCCATACCACAATAGGTACCCTTTATACATTCACCAAATTCTTATGCAACTCATTTATGGTGGCCTGTCTAATTTTTCAGCAACAAAATAATAAAAATCAATCCGAAGTTTGTAATAACTCTGTAGCTTTGAAGTCTCTTTTTGATAACACATGCATAAGTAACCCGTCATAACAATGAACAATTCAACCTAGAGAAGAAATGCAAGATTACCATATTTCACTGATTGTCACCCAAATCAAAATCAAATCTTAGGAAAGTCACCATTAATCCATTCATAAGTCACTGTCGAACCATGATGCCAAGATTTCGAATTCCCAACTCATACCCATAACACAATTATGAATACCTCAAAATTTCCTATGTATAAGTTTCTTATCATTTTCCCTTAACTTGCTCACTATTATGTATTTTTTGACACAAAACCTATGGAATAATACATCATACTCTAAGTCCAAATGATGTGTCATGGTTTTGCGGCACTTTTGACGCCTAAAATATGGGATTGCTATATAGTATTAAGCACTTTTTGGTAAATTTGATGTGTGTTTGTGAGTTTGTGCAGTAAAACAGGTTTCAAAAGTGAAAAATAAAAAAGAGCTGAAAAAATAGTAAGGACTAACTCATGGAGCTAAGGTATGACTCGTAGGGTCAAGGTATGAGTCATACCAAGGCCCATACTGATGACCAGAGTGGAGATCTATAAGAGTTTAAATTCAAGTCAAACATAGGACTTCAACCTATGAGTCTTTAGTACAAGTCACGAGTCCATCTGACTCATATTGATGGATCGTGAGAAGAAAGAATAAAAGGTTGAAAAGTTAAGTCAGTCACTACTGATGGAAACTACGACTCATTTGATGAAGGTACAAGTTTTGTTGACTCATACTGTGAAGGTGTAGGAAGTAAAATACTGAAAAGGTGCAAAAAGGACCTAATGAAAATGAATCATGGTATGACTCTATTATCTTCCAATGAGTCGTAAGTCAAAGATATAACAAAGATGAAAGAACATCAAGGAAGAGTCATGACCTAGAACTACGAGTCGTGAGTACAGCATATGACTCGTAGGCACTGCCAAACATACAATACCATTATGTTTAGGATAGGTTTTGTTTTTGTCTATAAATACCTTCCCCAGGTTTACTTTTACAGTTTACGCACTCTTAATCCTTAGAAGTATTTTACATTGTTTTGTTCTTGGGTTTTGGAGAATAATTCATACTTTGATTCTTGGTAATTAAGCTTTGATTGATTATTCAAGATTTCGGGATTTATTCTACTTCTTTCATAAGTTCATTATTATGATTTTGTCTATATTATCTAACTATGATTCTGAAGTTATGAGTAGCTAAATCCTATAATTAGGATTGTGGGAATCATGATGAATTAACAAAGTAGGTTAAAGTACTTGGTAATTCTTTAATGGTGTTTATGCATATGTTGTTCTTTCCTTCGTATTGATTATTTTTTAACAGTTGCAAACATTAGAACTCTCCTTATTCTTACTTCTAGACCAAAGGGGTAACAAATGGGCAAAGGGATTAACAATGGCGATTTGAGGCTATCAACGCTCATCTAATAGCTTGAGCCTTGTTCGGGAATAACTAATCTGAGATCAAGGGTATGAGTTAATAAAGCAAACACTCATAGACAGAACAAGTTGCATAGTGATATTCACCTAGATAGGGGGCCAACTGTTTAGGTGAACCTAACGTACCGATTTTTCATGCTAAGCATAGGGATAGATCACCAGTACGCTACGTTTACTGAGTTATGAAATCATGGGGAACAGAATCCTAGTCCATTCATATTATTGATTACTATCAACAAATTCTTAACATGTGTTACTTGTTACTTGATTATACAAGTTGTTACTTATTACAAAACCCTTTTTTTGGAAATAATCGACTATTGGCTTAAATAACCGCATTGAACTAATACCTAGAAGTATTCCCTATAGGATCGACCCCAAACTAGTTGTGTTCTATATTAGATTCAAAGACCATTTTATACTTCATTGTGAGGTGTAATTTAGGGTACATCACCAAAATCTTGAATGGAATACTTCATTAAGCCCTTTAACTTCCAAGGTAATAAATTCTACAACCCATGTGCTTTTCCACGCACAATTCCTTGCAAGTCCTCTAACACTGACATGTGTAATCTTCTTATCCTTCTAATCCATACTATAACACAATCCACTACCACTATGTAACCTTATCACAAAAACTCATAATTCTAACCTCAACCCATGTAGACAACTTTCTTTACCAACCAATAACAACCCATTCACTTATGGATACAATAAAAATCAAATCCTTAGTACACCACCTATCATATTTCAATGTCTAAAGACTTCCTTCTCTAGCATCCACATTAGTTCTCAACCAATTTAAAACACGAAGTAGTACCATTAAAATCTAAACCAGGCCCAAGTAACCACACCTCTCTAAATGCAAGTCTCAACCCTTAAAGATGACCATAACCTTCCAAATCAAAAGCAGATAACCTTATAAGTTGAATTCCTTCAAGTCTTCCTAACAAGTGTTTCAAAACACCATAAATTTTTCCATAAAAGTAAAGCTAATCACCAAGGTAGTAACAAATTGCACGCCTTGAATGCCTAAAAATCCTTTCCTACCTAACTAGAATCCTTTAATTGAAATCTTTTCAGGTTAGTCATACCACAAGTCTAATCCATTAAAAGGTTTTCTTGCCTAATATAATTAGTATCCCTAGTCATCCCATATATTGATCTCATCGTCAATGCGCTAACCCAAACCATAAATATACCAATTTGACCCTGTAAGATAAATAACCTATGCACGCACACTTCTGCTAACACATGCAGATAATTCTACACAAGTATGCTCACTGTACACCTCTCTAGTCCACAAACTTATCGTCTTAATATCATTTTTCTCTCTTATCCTTAACTGATATCATGACCCTCAAGTAACCCTTTGGGAAACACTTTCATAATCCAAACACACCAATATCCACCATCGATCCACCACTATTCCACAAAGTAACCATCGAATAGATCACACCCAAATCTATAATATATAGAACAACCAAATCTACCCCAGTGACATACTCTAAATGAGTCACAACACAGTATTGGTAAGCCCAATCCACCACAAAAGGATCATCTATCGAGGTAGCAATATGAATAAACATGGAAAGAATGAATCATATCAAGACCCAATGCAGAATAACTAAGAACATAGGAGAATATAGAACCATAGTCAAACACTACCAAGACAGATCAAAAGTGTATTGAAATCATACACGTGACCACTATATCGGAAGCTCCTACTTTGAGTCCACTCTAAGAAGCTTAGTACGGAGCCATGTCATCTCCCCAAGCTACTAATGATGTATCTCTTTGTCTATGTTATGGGAAATCCCTCCTATAATACTCGAGATCCCCATATATGAAGCAACCCGAATAAGTAGTAGTCTACTGGACTAAATTTGAAGAACCCTAAATTAGTGTGCTGAATGAAAATCTGAGCCATCCCCTCAAGGAAACCCCACACCTGTACTAAGAAATCCTTAAGCATAAATATGAACATGAAATTAGGTAGTGTCTCTGTTGGGCTCAACTTTCTGTTCCAACAAACCCATCATCATGAGTGACTCCTGACCATGAGGAGGCAACCCCAATATATCTCTAACTGGTCCGGATGAACGAGTCTAACCTCTGTCTCGACCTCTGTCCCTATCATGTATCAAAGGTACGAGGTTTGAGTCTCTAGCCAAAGAAAAATGTATCCTCTCCATCTGTGAGAGGGTGAATAAGAGGTTTTTGAGTTATATTAAACTCTAAAAGCACGACAGAGAATGAAGAAGTTGATTTCTTCTAAAGTCCAATAGCCTCTTGAAGATAGATAATGGGCATCTCCGCACTGATCTGCAAGACTCTAATAGACTCCGCTTGTACTTATGAGAACAATGAACCTGAGGCTCTAATATCAACTTGTCATAACCCAAAATAGGGACTGTGATGGAACCTGTCACACTCTCCTATAAAGGTAAGCCTATCCCAACCCAAACACAATTATCAAAGTAAAACAAAAGTACAAGAAGTAGAAATAGAAATAATCCCCAAATGACATATGAGAAAGGTATAATACAAACACAATATTCTAGGTCTAGTTGTCACTAGTATAAGCCTCTAATACCAAATACATTGAAATAGTTTGAAGTATATCAAATTGAAAAAAACATAAGATACAAAAAGGAGAGATCTGGGTAAGCTTTGAGATCCATCAGTCACTACCTCAATCTTTGAAAAGCAGAAACCAGGAAATCACAATCAATGCTCAGGCTACCCATTCAATACTTCACGTAGGCGTAGAAAAGAAAAGCAAGGGTGAGTATGAAACATATGTACTCAACAAGTCTCATCGACAACCGACCCTAATCCAAAGTGATGGCGAGAAACACCACACCAACTATCCAAATTACCCTAAATAATCCTACACTAAAAAAAGTCTCAGCCTAATCTAGCAGATAGCAATAATTAACAAAGTAGCCAAACCAGTTCAATTAAGTATGACATGAGAGGTTTAGTATCAGCAGTAGTAGAATAAGTCAAATCAAGAGAGAATTTCAGTAACACAGTATTATATCCACTCACCATGCCAAACCAACACTACAAGATAAGATAAAAAAAAGTGCATATCAGGCAACCAACAAATGTGATGCATCAGTCTCAATGGATCAAAGCCGCAACAAATACACAACATATAATAATGTCTCAACCACAATATCACCAAAGAGAAAGTGCAATGCAATGCAATGCAGTGATATGAGATGGAATGCAAAGGCCAAAGTACACCTAATATACATCTTAAGATTAAGCTTCTAGGAAAGGACCCATGGGAGGTTTACAACCCATATACCAATCACAATCTCAAATAATCGATATTTCTAGTACTTTCCTCGGATAAGTCATTTTAGAAGATATTTTCTTTTCTTTCAAAACCCATTGTTTATCAGTGTCACAAGTTCCATGAATGATGCAATAAATGAGTATGCACAAAAATTGTAATGTCAATCCCAGATATAAATCAAATGCATCAAATTAACCCAATGAGAATTAAATATGAATCAATATTCCCAAATATCAATAGTTCAGGATACAAGCCCCCATGTTTGTGTCACAATAACAATTAGAAATAAATAATACACTAATAAGCTCAACTCCAGCCCCCACACAGGCATCACAATGATAATAATCACCCTGAACAGTAATAAGGTCAACATAAGCCTCCATATCGGCATCACAATAATAAGAATCTCCCAGCTAAATAATAAAGTTCACCCAAGCCCCCACACGGGAATCACAATAATATTAAATCAACCCAAATAATGTAAATATTAAAAATTCACCCAACCAATAGCATGATCTACATGATATTTTTTCTAGCTTTCCCAATTATGACACAATTAGACTCAAATACTCAAAAGCAAAATATACTCATCATCAAACATATTCAGAAATTCACTTTTATTCACAATACATAGTAATCAAGCAAGAATTCCTCATTGTTAACTCTCTCATTTATAGCCCTATATCTTCATACCCTAAGTAGTTGCTAAACCCAATTATTCCATCAAACTCCACTAAGCATAATTCAAATCAAGTAGATACTCACTATCAATTTTGTTACGCCTAAATTACACCTCAATTTGGAAGTATAAAGTGGTTGCTGTCAAATATAGAACCAAACTATGTTGGGTTCGAATCCCATACGGAATAAGGTGAAAACTAAGCCTTATGCGGTTACGTTGACTTCTAGCCAATTACTTTCATAAAAATGAGGGTTTGTGAAAAGTGTTTGTTCTTAAATTTCCAAATATGTTTAAGTAACAATGTAGGAATTTCAGTAACTATAATCAAGTAATAGAGAGAACTAGGTTTGTGATCACCAAGGCTTCATAACACAATTGGGCCGCTAACAATAGTAAATTCCTCTAGTGCTAGGCATGAAGGGCTATTGACTCTTTCAATACATCTAAATGTTTCTCAACCTAATAAGATGATATTCACCTGAATTCTCTCGAATTACAAGTAATGAAAATACAAAAATCACTAATTACAGCATTAACTATTAGATAGGAGTTGGAAATCCCGAATCCTTATTATTAAATCTTTTTCTAGTTTTAACCTCTTTCTCAAGCAAGTTAACCCTAAGGCATGTTCTAATATTTACAACCATTAGAAATCAATTATGATGAAATATTTAACAATAAAAACAATAGCACCATCTGAATCTACATCAATATTGACCCTAGAGATGTTAATTTGCCATGGATCCCATAACTCTGGTTGTGGGGTTTCTTTCCACTTATAGATTTTGAAGATAAATGAGCAATAAAATTCATATATGAAGAATAATCTTACAAAGATGAATCCAAGAATTCAATTTGTCTTCAAATTCTAGGTTTAATTTCTTTGGAATTTAAGAAATATCATAAGAATACTATTAGTTTTCTCCCTAAAATGTAGGATATCAAAAATAAACCCTAACAGTGGCTATATATAGTCCAAGGTAATTTGAAATCTAATTTAAACTCATAACTGGCTGCCCTTCGTCCTACAACAAAGTTTACAGTTTATCAGAGGGTTGACGCCTCGTCAACTAGTCTTCGAATTTTCATTCATTCTGTTTACGCTTGATATTAGTGTTGACGACCCATTAGAGGGTTGACGCCTCATCAACTGGGCCGTCAACTTTTCTTTAGATTATGACTCATTCTACTTAAGCCTGATGTTGGGGTTATGATTGACGCTTCATCAACTAGGCCATCAACTTGACTTCATTTTGGCACTTAGTCTGTTTAAGCTTGATGATTCAGTTGACGATCCGTTAGTTGGGTGTCATCTTTTCAAGTAGGCCGTTAGTTCCTCTTTTATCACAATTCCCACTGTTTTCTACCTTGTCACCTTTGTCTACACATAAAAAGTAAAAACAATCAAATCTAACAAGAGCTGTTCAAGAACTTGCAAATATTCATAGTCAAAAGCCTCAAATATGCCGTCAAAATTTTGGAACATCAACATTCTCAACTTAGAATGTCTGATTGTCCTCAAGTAATAAAACAACACCAAACTATACATACCTTAAGCAACAGAAACTCAGGGAACACTACAACAATTTCATAGCTTTTTGGCCATTATTTCTCAAAAATTTAACCCCATTCTTTCCTTTCTTTTAATAAAACCAGTGTGCGTAAAATCATTCATCGAATTAACTCATAAGGCTCTATGTATGACATTAAGATATCAGTGAACAATGGGCCATACATATATGATAGCTGCCCTAATAACCAGCAATTAACAACGTTATCCAAGTGCCCTCACTATAAAGAAGTCCCACACACAATTTTTCTTCAAATTGGTACTGAAGTGAATGTTCTTACTCTCACAACAAAGCTCAAACACTGCATACATAATACCATAAGCTTGCCCTTATTTTCTATGCTTCAGCTTTCAGATAGTTAAACTAGGATCACTCTAGAACTTTTTTGGGTTGTAATGTAGGCTTAGGGGTAGGTATGGTACATTTGAATTCACTGACTAAGCCCTCTTTGACATGACACTATTTTTGCTCCATTTTTGACTAGCCCTTTTTCTCCCATTCTTCATTTATTCACTCTTTCTTCCACTTTGGGTGAAACTTTGTTTTCAATTGCAACTCTTTTTTTTTTTACAATTTTTTTTTTCTTTTTTTGGCACAAGCCACACCCACTTCCCTCTTTTATCACTAGCTTCTTCTTTTCATACACCATTATTATTTTCATACTTTTTTACCATAGCCACCATCAACTTAGGCAATTTGCCTGAGTTGAGGTGCATAATTTCCTAGATTGGACCAGGCCAAAATAGAGGTTCTGAGGATCCTCTACAGTAGCCCCCCCCCCTCCCTAACTTAGGCTATTTGTTAGAGTTGAGGTACATAATGTCTGAGGAGATACCAGGGCCAAAACAAAGGTTTCAAGAAAAATAGGGAAAGTGAATAGACTAATAAATAAAAGGTCAATTAGGCTCAAAACTGGGAGCAAGGGGCAATTTACATCATTTGGACTGTCATTTGGGTAGAGTGGACTGAAATCAAACAAGGCCCACTATCCTATAACATACACCAGATAAATTGGGCAAGTTTTGAATTGCATACACAAAGGAAGAACTAGACAATAGAAGCTCACACACACTTGGAACCGAATAGTAAAATCAATTACCAATTATTAGGTTTATGCCCTAGCTTAAGCAACAGTCATCACATTCATATACACCTAATGTCATGCAAATATCCATAGTGGTCAATATATCAACATAGATATGCACACATGTCACACAAAATTTGGAGGGGTCCTCATTTCTTCAAAACCAACTGTCATAAGTTCACCTAAATTCCTTTTGCCCAAACAAAACAAGCACAAACATCCTAAACATACCAATTTTACTAGATAGCACACCCAAGGGAAAAGAAGCATGGTAAGAAAAACCCTCAAGTGATAAAACACAGTAACACCCACCAACCATTAAAAAGGTATGCATTATTCCTAATGCATTATAAAATCTGCCAAAGTGCTAGAGGGAGGACATATCTGTAGCGCTCTAGGCGCTGGAGTCTATTATGATAGATTAGGATGATACATCCACCACCTCATCATCAATCATAATGGTAGTGGTGATCGGTGCACTTAAAGTAATAATTAGTAGAGTAGAAGCCTCCACGCTCAAACCAGTAGTCAGTGTCGGTATGATAGAAGAGGGTCCAATAGCTCGAGCCCTTAATTTTTCTTCATTCTTCTGGTGGTCCTCTATCAACCTTTTTCATGCTCTTTTCATATCATTCTTCTCTTTCATTTTCCTCTTTTTCTTAGTCTTTGCTAGATCCTCTTTCTCTTCTCAAGACTTTTACCCTTGCCCTTAGATTTTATAGGTATAACCATCAAATTAATTAGGGACTCCTCCTCTATAAACTTCTTAATATCTAGGAACACTATGGTGGGTCTATTTTGAAGTTTTATAATGTTCGCTTAGGTCTTTTCTAACTCAGCTTCAAATTTAGCCAAGTCTGGTAGAGTTATGGATTTGAGCTGCTCATATATTCTCTCTTCCATCTCATCAATATGGCCATGTAGACTAGCATATAATACAAGTGCATCTTGGATAGATTAATTAACAAACAGTTCAAACTATTTTGCAAACAACTTTGGTTTTTCCTCAAACCTTTATGACTGCTTGACTCACCTCTTGAAATTCTAGGGAGTGAGCAAGTACTCTAAAGTCTGGACAATAGCAGCACCAGTGTCAATAAACTCAGTAGTCGGGGTAGTGCCAGCAGTCTTAGATGTAGTAGAAGTAGTTGGTGGAACAAAGGAGACAACTAGCTGCATGCCTGAGGCTGCTCTCAAAGCCTCTGATGTAGTAGAGGGATCCCCTGATGTTTGAGTACTAGGTTCAAACATCATAGACTTGTACACCCTCAACTCAAACTTTCCTTCACCGTGGGATCGCTCAGGATCATATGTCTTTGACACTGCCACCTCATCATCTATACTGGTCAACACCAGATAATGGACTTCCTTGTACAACTGTGCAACAAAACATGGGAATGGTAATAAAGTTATGGACCTTGTTTCCCCTATTTTCATTTATTCGGCTATGATTTTTCCAAAGTTTAGCTTGAAATCGGACATCAAACAAGCTACCAACTAGCTTTATATTCACCCATTGTGTTGTCTCCTTTGGTAGGAATTAAGTGAAAACACACAACCGCCCACCAAAACTTGTCTATAAAAGTCAATGTCCACTTGAAGATCTTTTATTTTTAATTTATCAACCATTCTAGTTGACTATCAGTCAACATTTGTGCTAACCAAGAACGATGATTCAATCTATCCAACATTTTGTGATCAAAGTCTAGAGTACTAGCTGGTGGCACATAGTATTACCTATATAGAAACCAGTTGATTGTCCGATCTGATATATAGACTGAAATTCCTCAGATCGAAACTCTATTAGTATTTGTAAATAGCTGGTTTCCAACCCTTAGTGCACATGTTGTCAAGAGTTGTAGCATAATTTACGTAGAACTCCTGAACTATATAGGGGTAATAAAACCCCACTATTATGCTCATCTATTCTAGGCCATAGTTTTTTAACCACCGCTTAATCTCAAGATATTTTGCAAGCTCTAATAAGATAATCCTAACCTCCTCAGCAAAGGGTCTCTTTATACTCCATTTTCCCATTGATGTGAGACCATCTTTAAAGTATTTATCTGACATTTTGACTTGTCAATAGATGCTATCTCTAAACCTTAGATTTTTTATCTTGATAACATCGCCCCTCATGGGTTCAGGTTCAACTTCTGGACTCTTGGTGGTATCAGTCCCATTCTCCTCATCAGCCTAAGAACTTGTACCATTCGTACTAGCCTCATTGTCTGATGAGTCCTCTCCCTCATCAGATTAGGGAGTGAGTTCCAGTTGTTTTGCACATTACTTAATGTTGTAGGCTTAGGACTCTATCTCCTCGATTTTATTTTTATATTTATCAACAAGTTTTTTGGGTTGAGCTTGCCCTTTCGGATGTCTTCTCGATCCCTCTCATTTGGTTGAAACTTTGGAGGCATTTTAACCTATGAAGGGGTATAGTTAGCTTAGAAACACAAATATATAAGAATGACTTGAAATAAAATAACCTCATTTGTACATGTGTGATGACTTGAGTTGACGTCCCATGAGCGACTTGACATCTCATCAAGCGCCACCATCAATCTTGACAGTTTTCAATTAATAGTTGAAGATTCAAGTTAACAGTCTGCTAAGGACTTGGTGTCTCATCATCTAGACCTTCAGACTTATCCAGTATATATATGTTATATTGATGGTTCATTTGATGGCTTATCAAATGGTTGGTGATTCGCCAAACAACCCATTAGCTCAAACAGAATCTAACAAAGGCATGGGTGAGTAGTCACATTGAAATTGCTTAACTCTCCATTACACTATTAAGGTTACAAGCTCAAGCAAGGTGTAAGTCTCATGGTACAATGGAATGTTAACAATTTCTCAAATACAAGTCAGGGTTACTCAAACTTCACCTTTAAGTTGATCACTCCTTCTTTCAAATTGAGTTGGTAGGCAACACTATTTCTACCAAAATTTTGGGTTTTAAGTTGAAAACATGTTGCTATCCGATTTATTTAGTGACTCACTCAGCCTTAACACCAAAAGTAAAAAAAGGCAATACTCCAAAAATAATGCACAAAAACATGCCTTGTTGAAGATGGAATGAAAAAGACAAATCAATTCTTGTCCTAGAACTTTCTTTAGCAATAAAACAAAGGAAGAAAATGGTTGCGATGGGGAGTGAATCGAGTAGGTTATATGGCAAGGAAATGGAGAATTGGGGAGTTTTGGACATGAGTGAAGGCAATGGGAGAGGAATTTAAGAGGGAGACCGATCAATTTTGAAATAGATCCCTTTTAAATTCCTTTAGGGTTCTAGATCGGATACTTAGGGTTTGGGTTGGATCGGGTTGGATCATGTTACAAATAGATGGGTGCAGGTCGGAATGTATTTGTAACACCCCATACATTTTCGAACCTATAAGACTGCGTTAGCATTTATGGAATTATTTAAACATGAGAGTATTGGTGATTTATGCATTAAATTTGTTGGGCTTAAATGAGTCTTGTGCCATTGGGCCCAAATGAGACCCAAAAATCATAGAAAGACATGGTCCAAAATGGAATTTGACCCATTCTTTCATTGACCAAGTAAACACATTAAATATGTGGCTAAGAATGATACTTCATGGGACTATAAAAGGGACTAAAAATCAGATCTTATTCACAAAGACTCTCATGCCATTTTCTAGAATTGTCCATATATTTCTCTTCTCTCACACAAACCCTAAGCACTAGTCTCTTTGGCCAAGGTCATCATCTTGCAAGATTTGGTAAGTATTTATTCTCATGGTTTAGTATATGATATTTTTAATATGGTGTATAAATAATTTTGGTTGTGTTGGTCAAGTGTTGGACAGTGTGCTATGTGTAAAACTGTCTATTTTTGCAATCGGAGAAGGGTTTTGCCTTATAAACTTGAAAATGGACTTGTGGTCTTGAAGGAAGTGAACTTGATGGATTAAATATTGACATGTGAGATTTTATTATAATATTAAATTATTTTACCCTTGTGTATAATGTTTGGAATTGTTATTGTAAAATTGGTTATGGATTTCGTGACGTATTAAAAGGGAACTGTCGTTTTGGTGTTGTTTATGTGCGTTATGGAACCATGGTTGTTCATTGGTCTTAAGTTGATCAAAAGTATTTAAAGGAAAGATTATTTATGTCCATGAACCATTTAATGCAAAAAAGTACCCAAAACGAACCTCGGTGGCCGAAAATGGGCACCCGCCCTCGCAGGTGAGGCACCTGCGCAATGCAGATGCCCCTGGACAGTGCCAAGGGCCATCTGTGTCTGCATTTCAGCCACCTACGGGTGCATGTGGCTTCACATGTCACACCAGAATTCCATTTTGTATGTTTTCGTCTCTCTTTGATCCCCGAAGGCCCCTATACCCTTTTTGGATGTAATTATCAACTTATGATACCGTATTAAAGACTTTAAAGGGTTGTATGGAGGCATGTTGGAATATATTAAGTATGAATTTTTGTTCATATGTTGTTATGAAGGAGTAATTGTGACGGAATGATAATGAGGAGACATAAAGGGTAAACGTGGTGTGAAATGCTATTGATGTATAATGTCTTGGTCAATGGGTGGAATGTTATGGTATTATTGATATGGTAATGCAGTGGATTGTGTTGGAAAGGATGAAATGATGCTATATAGCAGTCACGTAACTTATTATCATCTTATGCACTTGTAAGGTGGTTGATTGTTAACGTAAGCCCCGTTATGTACTTGTATTGTAGAGTGAAACGTAAGGAAGGGGCTGGACTATTGTATTCGTATATAGGATTGTGTATTCATACTTGGAAGTGAAGGTATGTAAGGTTGTTCTATACTTATCCTTCTGCAGCACATAGTAGACATATTGACATTTTAATTGTTCCATTCCGAAATGTTCTAAGGTATCCTATTCCTGGTTACCAATTGTTGTTATCACATGTCTCCTACTCATTGATCAATTGTGATTCACATGTCTCGTGTTCATTAACTAATGTTCCAAAGATCCCATGATTCCAAAAATGTTATGTTCCCAATAATGTTATGACTATCATTGTATCAATCTCAAAAGTAATGAATGAAGTAATGCACATGTGGTGAATGATTGAGTATGGGTGGTAGCTTTGGGGGCAAAAGCCTAGCTCAAGCCGATCCCGAGATCATTGGATCAGGGGGTAGTCTTAGAGGCATATGCCTAGCTCGGACCGAACCTGATAGGGGGTAGCTCTAGAGGTAAAAACCTGGCTCGAGACGAACCTGATAGGTTGGTTTATGGGTGGCAGCTCTAGAGGTGATAACCTAGCTCGAGCCGATCCCGAAATATTGATTTATAGGTGATAGCTCTAGAGGCATAAGCCTAGCTCGAGCCGATCCCAACATAGCGTTATGTTATGTTAAGACCCTCTGATCAGTCAGGGCCCGGGTACATTATGATAAAGTGATGATGAATAAGCATAGAAGTAAAGAAACAAAGAAAGTAATGAAAGCAATGTTCATGGTTCCCAACATACAAAATGTTAACTTATCCATATTGGTTATTCATTTGTATTTGAGTTCATTGATGTATTTATGTATTATACAGTTTCTTATGAGCCTTACATACTCAGTACATTCTTCATACTGACGTCCCTTGGGGGAATTACCTTACTTGCTGCAGGTGCAGGTGCCAGTAGACCTCCACAGTAGGTTGCCAGTTATTTGCGGATATTTGGTGAGCTCCAGTTGGTTCGGAGCTTTCCGAGTCACAGTTGTACATGTGTTTTGGTATTGTACATATTGTATAAAGTGGGGACTTGTCCCGACTTTCAGTTGGTCTTGTAAATGCATCTATTAGAGGCTTTTGTAGACGTATGTGGGTATATGAAAGTAAGATATGTATGTCCATTTTGAATTTGATGGCCGTGACGGCCAAGTCTCACATATGTACATATCACATGTTCCATGATTTCTGCTATTAGCATTTTATGTCCTTACTTGATGGTGATATTTCTTATGGCATGCATATGAATAGACTTGAGCAAAGATTGGTTCTCTCGGGCCTTGTCGGCTTTGGGTGCCAGTCCACTGCAATGGGATTTGGGGTGTGACAAAAGTGGTATTAGAATAGGTCGTTCTAAGGGTGTCTACAAAGCCGTGTATGAGTAGATTCTTACTTATCGATGTGTTGTGAACCACATTATAAGTAGGAGGCTACGAGACATTTAAGAGTTGTTTCTTTTCTTCATTTCTAGATCGTGTAATAGAGCCAATGTTGTAAGTGGAATCATATCTGACCATTGTACATGGTTTTCTTGTTTATAGTAAAATGCCGATGATAAGAAGAGGTAGAGTCAAGGGTAAGCAAGTCGTTATGCTTGTCGGTGAAGGAATGAGTAAATCACCACCTAACCAAGCTAGTCAAGGTGGGGTGGATGCTGAGGTTGCATCGCGGGCTTCTTCTACTTTTCCAGCTCCAGAAGAGCCAATTGGTAGAGAAGTATCCGTAAAACCACCAATAAATGCCACTGACCAGGATCTAAGAAATGCAGTACATATTTTGACTCAGTTAGTTGCGGTACAAAGTCAAGGACGAGCTGGTCCAACGACAAATGAGGATGATGCGGCTAGAGTGGCGAGTCACAACACACAGTATTTTCTGAAACTGGACCCTCCTATATTCACTGGGTCAGATCCGAAAGCATATCCACAGGAATTCGTGGATCAAATCCAGAGGGCTCTAGAAGTTATGCATGTGACTGGTGTTGAAACAGTTGAACTTACGGCTTATAGATTGAAAGGTGAAGCTATATTGTGGTATGAGGACTGGAAAAGGTAGAGGGGTATTGATGCACTTCCATCTGGTTGGGAAGAATTTAAAATGGCCTTCCTTGATCATTACCTCCCATATGAGATTCGGGAGGCACGTGCAGATCAGTTTCTAAATCTCCGTCAAGGAAATCTGAGCGTTAGAGAATACAATTTGCACTTTAATTCCTTGGCTTGATATGCTCCGAATGTGGTAGCCACAATCACAGACAGAGTCCATCAATATGTGGACAGATTAGAGCCATATTTGGTAAGGGACTGCACCATTGCTGCCTTGAACAAAGATATGGACATAGCTATAATACAAGCATTCACCTATAAAATGAAAGATCAAAGACAGAGAAGAAGGGTACATGAATCTGACAGAGGATAATCCAAAAGAGCTAGACCTATGGGACCGTCTATGATGTCCCAAGGAGAATCTAGGCCTCGAATGTTTCCTAGACTGCCTAGACCATCATTCTCTTATTCCACAGCAGACGCTCACTCTCAATTCAGAAGATTTAGAAGTGGTCAATCTGGGCAGAGTAGTGGAGTTCACGGATCACAGGCAGCAGAATTTCCTCGTCTGCAGTGTCAACACTGCGGGCGTATTCATTCAGGTACATGCCAGTTGGGGACAAATACTTGCTTTTGGTGCAGTATAATGGGACACATGATGAAAGAGTGTCCCCAGAGGAGCATGGGTGGTATAGCACGATCTGTGGGATCGACCGTTTCGTCATCATCATCGGTTCCTTCTTTAGGCCGAGGTGTGCAGTCTGTCGGTCGTGGTAGAGGTACCAGAGGAGCAGCCAGTACTAGTGGGGTCCAGAATCACACTTATGCTTTAGTGGACCGACAGAATTCGGAGGCTTCTCCTGATGTCGTCACAGGTACATTATCCATATTTCCATATAATGTATATGCATTGATTGACCCGGGTTCTACATTGTCCTATGTTACTCCATTGATTGCTGCAAAATTTGCAAAAGCACCAGAATTATTAACTAACTCAATTGAAGTATCTACATCGACTGGTGAATATATTATTTCAAAAAGAGTATATCGTAATTGTGTGGTAACTGTGTGTGGTCATGATACACTGGCCGATCTCATCGAACTAGACATGGTGGATTTTGATGTGATAATGGGAATAGATTGGTTGGCTTCTTGTTATGCCACGGTAGATTGCCGGGCCAAGAAGGTACATTTTCATTTTCCACAAACGAATGTTCTTTAATGGAAAGGTGATGTAGGGGCACCAAGAGGAAGATTTATTTCTTATCTGAAAGCCAGAAAAATGATTGCTAAGGGTTATATATGTCACTTAGTACGAGTGAAAGATATTGAAGTGGAACCGCTAACTCCTCAGTCGGTTCCAGTGGTTAATGAATTTCTTGATGTCTTTCCAGAGGATCTTACAGGTTTGCCCCCAGAACGGGAAATAGAATTTGGTATTGATGTGATTCCAGGAACTCAGCCTATTTCTGTTCCTCCGTATAGAATAGCTGCGTTAATTGAAGGAGCAGTTAAAATATTTGCTGGACAAGGGCTTCATTAGGCCTAGTATGTCCCCGTGGGGTACACCGGTATTATTTGTATGGAAGAAAGATGGCACGTTGAGAATGTGCATTGACTATCGACAATTGAATAAGGTAACGATCAAGAACAAATATCCCCTCCCTTGAATTGATGATTTGTTTGATTAGTTACAGGGTACCAAGTGTTTTTCAAAGATTGACTTGAGTTCGGGTTACCATCAAGTCAGAGTTAGAGAAGAAGATGTACCCAAGACAGCCTTCCGAACACGGTATGACCATTATAAATTTTTAGTTATGTCATTTGGACTAACAAATACACCAGCTGTGTTCATGGATTTGATGAATAGGGTGTTTAAGCCATTTCTAGACGTGTTCGTGACGGTATTTATAGATGACATCCTGGTTTATTCAAAGTCACAAGAGGACCATGCTAAACACTTATGACAAGTGTTACAGATTCTTCGAGAGCGTAAGTTGTATGTAAAGTTCTCTAAGTGTGAATTTTGGTTGAAATCCGTAGCATTCTTGGGTCACATTGTGTCAGATGAAGGAATTCGAGACATAAAAGATTGAGGCGGTAAAAAATTGGCTAGGACCTACGACACCTACAGAGATTCATAGTTTTCTTGGATTAGCAGGTTATTACAAAAGATTTGTGGAAGGTTTTTCCTCCATTGCTGCACCGTTAACAAAGCTTACACATAAGGCAATCAAATTTCTGTGGTATGATGCATGTGATAAAAGTTTCCAAGAGCTGAAAGATAAATTGACTTCTACACCGGTATTAGTACTTTCGAAAGGCACAGAGGGCTATGCAGTATAATGTGATGCGTCCAGAATTGGTCTAGGGTGTGTATTGATGCAGCATGGTAATGTCATAGAATATGCCTCACAACAGTTACGGCCACACGAGAGAAACTATCCCACACATGATCTTGAATTAGTAGCAGTGGTGTTTGCTTTAAAGATATGGCGTCATTATTTGTATGGAGTTCATGTTGATATTTATACTGATCACAAGAGTTTACAATATATCTTTAAGCAGAAGGAACTCAATTTGAGAAAACGAAGGTGGCTTGAGCTATTGAAAGATTATGACATTGATATGCTATATCATCCGGGAAAAGCGAATGTGGTAACTGATGCATTAAGCCACAAGGCGATAGGAGGCACTAGTGGCCAATTAACAGAAAAGCAAGATTTAGTCAAAGATCCACATCAATTAGCTAGCTTGGGGGTTCGTCTTCTCGAATCCTCAGATGAAGGGATTATTGTACAAAATGTGGCTGAATCTTTATTGATTACTGAAGTGAAAGAGAAGCAGTTTGTAGATCCTATATTATTGCAACTAAAAGAGAATGTACAATAGAATTTGACAAAGGCATTTGATATTACACAGGAAGGGGTACTTCAATGCCAAGGTAGATTATGTGTACCAGATGTAGATGAATTGAGGAAATGAATTATGATCGAAGCGCATCAGTCATGCTATTCTATTCATCCGGGAGCTACGGAAATGTACCATGATTTAAAAGAAGTGTATTGGTAGGGAAATATGAAGAAGAACATTGCAGAATTTGTCGCTCGGTGCCCGAATTATCAACAAATAAAGGTAGAGCATTAGAAACCCGGACGTTACATGCAGTGTATCAATCTTCCAGTCTGGAAATGGGATATGATTAATATGGATTTCATCACAAGTTTGCCTCGTACACTGCAAAAATTTGATTCTATATGGGTTATAGTTGACAGGCTTACCAAGTCAGCGCATTTCCTACCAGTCAATACCACCTATACAGCAGAAGACTATGCAAGGTTGTATGTTAAAGAAATAGTGCGATTACATGGGATTCCGATCTCCATTATATCAAATAGAGGAGGACAATTTACTGCGCATTTTTAGAGATCTTGCTATGAGCTTGCACGTTAGATTTTCAAGGCAGTTGGGATGACCATTTGCCTCTTATTGAATTTGCTTACAACAATAGCTATCATTCAAGTATTAAAATGGCATCTTATGAAGCTTTGTATGGAAGAAAATTTAGATCACCAATCGGATGGTTTAAAGCAGGCGAAACAGCTTTACTTGGGCCAAATCTTGTTCATCAGGCTATGGAGAAAGTTAAAGTGATTCAACAATGGATACAAATGGCCCAAAGTCGACACAAGTCCTATGCTGATGTTAGAAGAAGAGGGCTTGAATTCACCATAGGTGATTGGGTATTTTTAAAGGTGTCCCCGATGAAAGGGGTAATGCAATTCGGAAAGAAAGGAAAATTGAGTCCACGTTATATAGGCCCATATGATATTATTATAAGATTTGGGCAAGTTGCGTATGAGTTAGAACTACCCCAAGAACTCTCCACAGTTCATCCAGTATTTTATGTTTCGATGCTTCGAAAGTGCATAGGGGATCCATCTCGTTTTACTCCCATTGATGATGTACAGGTTACAGAGGATCTTGCATCTGAGGAGATACCTATTACCATTCTGGATAGACAAGTGAAGATGTTGCGGAATAAAGACATAGCTTTCGTAAAGGTACTTTGGAGAAATCAACAAATAGAAGAAGTCACATAGGAAGCTGAAGAAATGATGAAATCCAAGTACCCTCATTTGTTTCACAGGGAAGAAAAAGTTCAAGATACGAGATCGGAAAAATGACAAGTAAGTATTTATAAGCATTGAGTATGCATATATGCTAATATGGTGAATGATCCTAGACTTGCCATTGTTTAAATTGCATAATGTCGCTAACATTCGAGGACGAATGTTTCTAAAGGGGGAAGGATGTAACACCCCGTACATTTCCGAACCTATAAAACTGCGTTAGCATTTATGGAATTACTTAAACATGAGATTATTGGTGATTTATGCATTATATTTGTTGGGTTTAAATGAGTCTTGTGCCATTGGGCCCAAATGAGACCCAAAAATCATAGAAAGACATGACCCAAAATGGAATTTGACCCATTCTTTCATTGACCAAGTAAACACATTAAATATGTGTCTAAGAATGATACTTCATGGGACTATACAATGGACAAAAAATCAGATTTTATTCACAAAGACTCTCATGCCATTTTCTAGAATTGTCGACATATTTCTCTTCTCTCACACAAACCCTAAGCACTAGTCTCTTTGGCCAAGGTCATCATCTTGCAAGATTTGGTAAGTATTTATTCTCATGGTTTAGTATATTATATGTTTAATATGGTGTATAAATCATGTTGGTTGTGTTGGCAAAGTGTTGGACAGTATGCTATGTGTAAAACTGTCTATTTTTGCAATCGGAGAAGGGTTTTGCCTTATAAACTTGAAAATGGACTTGTGGTCTTGAAGGAAGTGAACTTGATGGATTCAATATTGACATGTGAGATGTGATTATAGTCTTAACTTGTTTTACCCTTGTGTATAATGTTTGGAATTGTTATTGTAAAATTGGTTATGGATTTGTTGACGTATTGAAAGAAAAGTGTAGTTTTGGTGTTTTGTTTATGTGTGTTATAGAACCATGGTTGTTCATTGGTCTTAATTTGATCAAAAGTATGTAAATTAAATCTTATTTATGTCCATGAACCATTTAATACGAAAAAGGACCCAAAACGAACCACGGTGGCCGAAAATGGGCACCCTTCCTCGCAGGTGAGGCACCTGTGGGCGCAGGTGCTAATGCAGATGCCCCTGGACACTGCCAAGGGCCATATACGGCCTCATTTCATCCACCTTCGGGTGAATATGGCTTCGCATGTCACACAAAAATTCCGTTTTGTATGTTTTCGTCTCTCTTTGATCCCCGAAGGCCCCTATACCCTTTTTGGATGTAATTATTAACTTATGATACCGTATTAATGAATTTAATGGGTCGTATGGAGGCATGTTGGACTATATTAAGTATGAATTGTTGTTCATATATTGTTATGAAGGATTAATTTTGACAGAATGATAATAAGGAGACATAAAGGGTAAACGTGGTGTGAAATGCTATTGATGTATTATGTCTTTTTCAATGGGTGGAATGTTATGTTATTGTTGATATGGTAATGCAGTGGATTGCGTTGTAAAGGATGAAATGACGCTATATAGAAGTCACGTAACTTATTATCATCTTATGCACTTGTAAGGTGGTTGATTGTTAACGTAAGCCCCGTTATGTACTTGTATTGTAGAGTGAAACGTAAGGAAGGAGCTGGACTATTGTATTCATAGATAGGCTTGTGTATTCATACTTGGAAGTGAAGATATGTAAGGTTATTCTATCCGTATCCTTCTGCAGCACATAGTAGACACATTGACATTTTAATTATTCTATTCCGAAATGTTCTAAGGTATCCTATTCCCGGTTACCAATTGTTGTTATCACATGTCTCCTACTCATTGATCAATTGTGATTCACATGTCCCGTGTTCATTAACTAATGTTCCAAAGATCCTATGATTCCAATAATGTTATGTTCCCAATAATGTTATGACTATCATTGTATCAATCTCAAAAGTAATGAATGAAGTAATGCACATATGGTGAATGATTAAGTATGGGTGGTAGCTTTGGGGGCGAAAGCCTAGCTCAATCCGATCCCGAGATCATTGGATCAGGAGGTAGTCCTAGAGGCATAAGCTTAGCTCGGACCGAACCTGACAGGGGGTAGCTCTAGAGGTAAGAACCTAGCTCTAGCCAAACCTGATACGTTAGTTTATGGGTGGCAGCTCTAGAGGTGATAGCCTAGCTCGAGCCGAGCTCGAAATATTGATTTATGGGTGGTAGCTCTAGAGGTATAATCCTAGCTCGAGCCGATCCCAACATAACGTTATGTTATGTTAAGACCCACTTATCAGTCGGGGCCCGGGTACATTGTGATACAAGTGATGATGAATAAGAATGGAAGTAAAGAAGCAAAGAAAGTAATGAAAGCAATGTACATGGTTCCCAACATACAAAATGTTAACTTATCCATATTGGTTATTCATTTGTATTTGAGTTCATTGACATATTTATGTATTATACAGTTTCTTATGAGCCTTACATACTCAGTACATTCTTTATACTGATGTCCCTTGGGGGACTTACCTTACTTGCTGCAGGCGCAGGTGCCAGTAGACCTCCACAGTAGGTTGCCAGTTATTTGTGGATCTTTGGTGAGCTCCAGTTGGTTCGGGGCTTTTCGAGTCACAGTTGTACATGTGTTTTGGTATTGTACATGTTATATAAAGCAGGGACTTGTCCCGACTTTCAGTTGGTCTTGTAAATGCATCTGGTAGAGGTTTTTGTAGACGTATGTGGGTATATTAAAGTAAGAGATGTATGTCCATTTTGAATTTGATGGCCCTGACGTCCAAGTCTCACATATGTATATATCACATGTTCCATGATTTCCGCTATTAGCATTTTATGTCCTTACTTGATGGTGATATTTCTTATGGCATGCATATGAATAGAATTGAGTAAAGATTGGTTCTCTCGGACCTTGTCGGCTTCGAGTGCTAGTCCACCTCAATGGGATTTGGGGTGTGACAGTATTAGGTCAGTAGTTAGAGTTGGGAACTGATTAGGTAAGGGCTTTGGGTCAATTTATTTAAACAAAAGAAATTACTTACCTAGGTTGCTCGATGATTATTGATGGCTCGTCAAGGGAACCATTAGCCTTAGACAGATTAGTCACTTTTTGATGCACTATTTGACAATATGGGTGATGACTTGTTCATGAAACGTAAGATAAGCCATCACCCTTATCCATATTCTAACCATTTACTAGTCATAAGCGACACTTGTTTAAATGAGCCGTCAGCTTCCTGACGGTCTGTCATACAAGTCGTCACCTCGAAGCAGTTATCTTCCTTTCTCTCTAATTTCTTCACCTACACACTTCAACAAATGCATCAACCCACTCCAAGGTATACATAGTAATTAAAACTTAGTTTACAACAATAATCATGTGTTGCCTCCCAGTAGTTCTTGATTTAACGTTGTGAATTGGGTACCTTGATTACTTAGACTTCATCAAGGTACACCATCTCTAACTGCTTTACCTCTTCGAGTACTCCAAAGTACTGTTTCACATATTGGACATTAACTTTGAAGAGTTACCCTTTTTTATCCTCCAATTCAACCACTCTAGAAGGGAACACTTGTGTTACTGTAAATGCGTCGAACCATTTGGACCTGAGTTTGCCTGGAAATAATCAGAGCTTAGAACTGAATAGCAATAATAAGTCACCAGAATTGAACTCCCGCTTCTCAATGCTACAATCATGATACATCTTTATCTTCTTTTTTGCATGGCCAATCTTTCATATTCTCTCAACCGTAATTCATCTAGCTCGTTCATTTGTTCAAGCCTCAAGTTAGAGGCATCACTTCAGCTCAAGTTGAGATTTTTGAGCACCTATAAGGCTTTGTGCTCAAGCTCCACTAAACAATGATATGCTTTGACAAAGACCAACGGATATGGTGTCATCCTGATGGGAGTCTTGTACATAGTCCCATATGCCCATAGGGAATCATCAAGCTTTCGAGCCCAATTAGTTTGGTTGGCATTCACTGTTTTGCAAGAATCATCTTTATTTCTCAGTTTGATACTTTCACCTGACCATTGGTTTATGGATGATAGGGAGTGGTCACCTTATGTTTATTTACTCCATTCCTTTCCAACAGAGCATGAAATACTTTGTTACAAAAGTGTGAACCCCCATCACTGATGATTTCTCTTGGAGTACTAAACCTTGAGAAGATGTTCCTTTTTAGGAATGTAGTTACACTCTAGCTCTAATTTTTTGGTAGTACCACAACTTCTACCTATTTAGAAACGTAATCCACCACCACCAATATGTATTTCTGGTTGAAAGAACTCATGAAAGGACCCATAGAGTCAATGCTCCGTACAACAAATAATTTGACTTCTAGGACTGGAGTCATGGAAAGCTCATGCCTTCATGAGATAGCCCCTACCTTTGGCATTGGTCACATGCCTTTATAAACTCTTACACATCTTGATAGATTGTGGGTCAGTAGTACCCATATTGTAATATTTTCTATGCTATGCACTCACCACTATGATGTCCTCCCACAGGGGATGAATGGCATGCTTCTAGTATACTGATCATCTCAACTTATAGGACACACCTTCTTATCAAGTTTTCAGCACAAAGCCTAAACAGATATGGTTTATCCCAAAAGTAATTGCTCACATCATGTAACAATTTCTTCCTTTGATGAAAATTTAGATTTTTCTGCATCATATCACTAACAAGATAGTTAGAAAAATTAGAAAACCAAGGTGCTAGATCATGAGAAGCATTAATACCTGCTCATCTAGAAAAGAGTCATCAATCTCTAACTCATTCTCTACTTTTCACTCATCTTCAAGTCTAGATAGATGGTCAGCAACTTGATTCTCGCAGCCTTTATGGTCTTTGACTTCAAATTCAAATTCTTGAAGCAAGATCACCCATCAAATCAACCATGATTTGGCATCTTTCTTTCCCATGAGGTATCTCAAGGCATCATGATTTGTGTGCACTATAACCCTTGTTCCAAGCAAGTATCCCCTAAATTTCTCAAAGGCATATACCACTGCAAACAATTCTTGCTTAGTCACCATATAAATTTTTTGTGTGCCATTTAATGCTTTGCTTGCATAATAAATCGAGTGAAGATTTTCTCCCACTTATGACCCAAAATAGTGCCAAGTACTACCCTATTTGCATCACACATTACTTTGAATGGTTTGGATCAATCCAAAGCAACAATAATAGGAGCAGAATAAAGGTTTTCTTTACGGCAATGAAATGTCTACAAATAAGAATCATCAAAAAAGAATGCAACCTCCTTCTCTAATAACTTTCAAAGAGGATTAGAAATTTTGGAGAAGTCTTTTTTGAACCTCCAATAAAAACCTGTATGACTAAGAAAAATCCAAACCCCTTTAACAGAGATTAGTGGAGGTAACTTCTCAATTACCTCAATCTTTGTTCTATCAACTTCAATAACCTTTTAAGAAATCCTAACCCCTTTAACAGAGATTGGTGGAAGTAACTTCTCAATTACTTCAATCTTTTCTCTATCAACTTCAATACCTTTTTATAAAATCTTGTGTCCCAGAACAATTCCCTCCTTCACAATAAAGTGGCATTTCTCCCAATTCAGCACCAAATTTGCTTCTTCACATCCAACCTTGCTAAGATTGGCCAAGAAGTCTTTAAAAGAATAACAAACTACAAAAAAATCATCCATAAACACTTCCATAGTATCCTCCACCATATTCAAAAAAATAGACATCATGCATCTTTGGAAGGTGGCAGATGCATTGCATAAGATAAATGGCATGCACTTAAAAGTGAACGTACTATAGGGGCATTTGAATGTTTTTTCTCTTTATCCTCAGATGCGATAGATATCTAGTTATACCCACAGTAAACATCTAAGAAGCAATACCAACCTCAGCCTACTAATTGATCCAGTATTTGGTCAATGAAAGGCATTGGGAAATAATCTCTAACTATCCAAGAGTTCAACTTCTAGCAGTTCATATATACATACCATCCTATGACTAGCCTAAGTGGGATTAACTCATTGCACTCATTAGTAACCACTGTTATACCTCCTTTCTTTGGGACATATTATAACAGACTTACCCATTATTTTTCTGAGATAGGATACACCACCCCTACATCTAACCACTTAATGATCTCTTTCTTTACCATCTCTTTCATATGTGGATTAAGTGTGCATTGATGCTCAATGGTTGGGATGAAATCTTCCTCCAACTGAATCTTGTAAGTGCAAATCCTAGGAGGGATCCCAATAATATTAGAAATGGCCCACCCAATTGGCCTTTTGAAACATCTCAACACTGACACAAGTGCCTCAATCTTCCACTCAACCAAATTAGCATCGACAATAATAGAAAGTGTACTATTCTCTCCTAAGAAATCATAGCATAAATGACCGAGCAACACTTTCAGTGCTAATACCGGTGGCTCTTCAATTGATGGCTTAGATGGAGAAGTAGGATTATTTTTAGATCCATGTCTAACTTCTTCAGAGCATAGGAATAGGAACCCATCCCAATCACTGCCTTCACTGTTTAATCACAGTCTTCCATGCTATCACCATTGAAGTTCATCATCACTGCAGCTAAAGTTTCAACTGCAATCCTTTCTACAATTGGCAGCTCAATCAGTTCCTCATCCAACACATTAATCACTAAGACAACATTCATGTCCCTCGATTGTTTCATGGACTGACACACATTGAATTTCACCCCATCATCATTTAACCTTAATTTTAACTCATTGCTTTCCATTTCGACTAATACTCTTCCAGTTGCTAAGAAGGGACTTCCTAAGATAATGGGGACTTTGAAGTCAACTTCACATCTAAGATCACGAAATCATCTGTAAATATAAACTTCTCACCTTCAATAAAAGATCACATAAGATCCCAACTGGTTTCTTAACTGAATGATCAGCCATTAATAGCCGCATTGTCATTAGTTTGGGGATTTTATGCCCAATTATTTATAGAGAGCAAGCGGTATCAAGCTAATGCTTGCATTAAGGTCGTACAGTGCATTAGCAAAATTAAAGGCCCTAATGGTTCAAGGGATGGTAAAAGCATCGGGATATTTCTTCTTCTAAACCAAGGTGAGCGAAGCAATTGCACTACAATAGTGTGGGTTATCAACAGGTTTGAAACTGACTGTCCTCTTCTTAGTGACCAATTCTTTCATAAACTTGGCATTTTTTCTAATGCCTCCAGCGAAGAAATATTGACTGACAGCTTCTTCAACATAGAGATGAATTTGTGGAACTTATCGTCTTCCACTTTTTTCTTCATCCTTTGAGGAAATGGAGGTAGGGGTCTAGGAATTAAAGTCAAAGGTTTTGCAACCCTTTCCTTATTTTTATTCTCAGTATTCTCATCTTTATCATTTGTAGCTTTTTCAGCATATATAATAACATCATTAACAATCACCATCTTTTTAGAGCTAGCCGAAACTCTTTGTTTAAAGGCATCATTAGCCGCAACTACAGATTTGGAAATAACAACCTCCTCCTTCTCTTTAATAATGGGTACCAGATCTGGAAACACTCTTCCACTTTTAGTAGTGAAGGCCATGCATTGGCCATTATTTCTTGGGTTTTAGATGGTGTCACTAGGCAAGGTACCACTCTTCCGCTGACTCAAAGCTGCGGACATTTAACCCATTTCGTATTCCAACTATTTGATGGAAATGGAGTCTGAGTCCACTAGTAGGCTGATGTTATAAATCTCACCCTTCATTTCTTTAACACCCGAGTTGGTGGATTCGACTCTTTGCAAAACTTGAGCCAACATATCTTCCATTCTAGAATTTCCTAAATTATTACAAGTTCGATCATAAATCTCGAGAGGCACATAAAGACCATTTCTATCATTCTTGCTCTTCCAATTACCTTGAACCCTATCTTTTAACCATCCTTTTTGTAGTAATTGTCTCTCTAATAGTGATCTTGGTTTCCTTGGGCGTTGGTCCCTAAACCCCCCATCTGATTATTCAGATAATTTTCCTCCTCCTCATCTAATTTAGCTACATACCTTGTGAATCTACAATGCTCACCTTTTTAGAACCACTTGCCAACAAATGTTATGTAAGCAAGTCTATTTGTGTCTTCATATGAGCCATGTCTTGGTCATGTTCCTTCTCTCTACGGCTTTGTTCAGCAGACATACTGACAGAATATGTACCACCTATAACCTCAGAGTATCAAGTGTGCCAAGGTCTGATGGTCTTTGTAAGCCTTCCTAATATTACAAAAGCATCCGCATAATTGAGCGACATGAAGGTTCCTCCAGTGGCATTATCAGTAACCGGTTTAGTTAGGAATTCAAAGACCTATAAATTGTCTCTAACAAATGATCATCCGTCAGCTTATGTTAGGGACATTGATTAAGCTTCTTCTTAAACCACAATCAGACTTCATGTAATGCCTCACCAGGTAACTGTCTGAAATTACTGATTTCATTCCTTAGATACAACATCTTGGAGGGTGGAAAGAACCTTTCTAGGAAAGATCCTTTTAACTGCCCGCATTTAGTGGAATTAGGTTGCAGCTCTGTCAACCATATGGTAACAACCCCAGAAAAAGATAATAGGAATATTTGCATGCAGATGGCATTTTGACTCACTTGGGGCAGCTCATAAGATTTGCAAATTTCCATGATGTTAATCAAGTGCAAGTTTAGATCATCGCTAGCCATACTTCACCCTTTAGATTCAACAGCTGGATCATAGTGCTAGTAATATTGAACTTTTCTCTCGAAGCTAGTGGTGGAGGGATGATGGCCCCAGTGGTTACAATCCCATCCAAATCTGCATCATCTTTATCATCCACATCAAAGGGTATGTCTTGTTGTTGTTATCCTCTGCCTCTTTGATGTTGGTGGATTGGAAGGGGCCACATTGTCATCAATTTGATCCTCTATATCATCACCAATAATACCATCGTTGTTGGGTGTATTTTGGTTATTGGCCCTAGCCTGAGCTTCAACAAGTTGTTGTAGCCTTATTGCTTCTTGCTACTATGCAATCAATACTCTTCGAAGAGTATTCTCCAGCTTGGGGTTGTAAGGTAATAATGGTTACCCCGCCTTTGGGTATTGGGCATGCACTAACCTTGTCACGACCCAAATGTACGTTAGTGGCACCCACCCTATTCTCCGGTGGGAGAACCTATTACCCCAAAAACATTAACCAACACTTAAGGAACATAAAAGCAACTAATCCACTGATAATCTGAAAAGAAATTCATGGTCAAAAACAACAAGGAGAATTGCAGAACATACTCCTAAATAAAATAACCATCCCTAGGAACCAAAAGTCGATGTACCAAAACTACTAAAGAATGTCAAGTAGGGATGAAACCCCAAAAACTAAAAAGAAAAACATGAGTCCAAAAAAAAGGACTATATCATCTAACAAGGATTCATAGTAGCCTGAAATATGTTGCCCACCCTTGAATCCAAAGTCCAACGGTAGAATCACAAGTGAGGTCTTGCAGAAGCCACTGGAATATGCGCTGCACTCAATAAAAGTGAGAGTGGGTGTAGTATCAGCACACAAGAAAAAAACTGTGTACTGGTAGGGTCATTTGGCCAACCCAAAATGAGAATATGAACACTCAACAACAAAATAGGACAAGAAGTTAATACATGCTTGTCCTAACTACACCATAATACAACACATAACTTTTAAAGCAGTTTAGGATTTTGAGAAACAAGATAAAGACATCTACAAGTATACAAATCAGTTAAGTCAATTAAGTCAAGTCAAGACAAGTCAAGCAGATACCGCAATATATAAATACAATATCCAGTTCACTCGTGAAACCATTAAACTCACATGTACCTTGTAAATACACGCTAAGGGTATCATAACCACCCTCTAGTCATGACCTGCAAGGGACAAGTTCCATCTATGTACTTAATCCCAGAAACAAGTGACTACCATCCTTATTCCATCATTAAACCGTGAGAATGACCAACTACCGAGACATTCCACAATCAACAATCGAATATAACAAATCATGCCAACCAAGATATCAACCAACACTTATAATATGCACAAGCTTTTCATAAAAGTTCATTTGAAAGAGACCACACTAATCAACATACACTAACAAGCAATACTAAGAAATAGTTAGCATGCACATATCACCCAAATTGGATTAAACTAGGCAACCATCACCTACCTCAATCCAAGCGTGCAAAACTTAACTAACTCTGAACCTTTTCCTTCCGTGCAATCCCTAAGGCCAAGTTCATGATCATTCCCTCCCCGTTCTAGGGCTTTTCTACTAAAATCAATCTAAAACTACCAATTTTATGGATAATTTAGTTAATTAAAAGCATGCAAGAGTAATTTAATGATCATTAACCCAAACCCAATAGTTTTCTACCTAAATTACTCCCTTGCACCAGGAAATCAACTAAACCCAGCCTTTAACCCTCTCCAAACTACATAAACGAACAATTCAAAGGCTAGATTATCAATTTACTAGTTAATAGGGATGAATTCCTTACCTTAATGAAGGAGAACAATGATAAACTGATTATTTTTACCCAAAATGTTTTTTAGAAAAATAAAACATTTTGGGGGGGTTTTGAGATAAAACAATAATTTATGTTTCTAAACGGCCTTTGACTGCGTTGACGGTCGCTATAGCGGAACTTTCTCCGCTTTTAGGTATATCATTGTAGTGATATGCACGTTTCTATAGTGACGTCGATCGGATAAAATGTCTAGTTTCCTTCAAAAATCCCCTTTTTCACAACACACCTTAAATCCAAGACATCCTAAACAATATCCTTTTTGCTAAGATCAATTCTGGGAGTTCTACTTACCCGAATTCAATTCTGTAAAATCCTACGAGTTTCTTATTGTCTTAGCTAACAAGAAATTAAAACACTATCATACTTTCCCAATTCCTTCCTGGATTTCCCTATACTACATCTTGCTCAGATTTTGTCTGAAACTAGCCTAGCCTAAAATTTATAATCTCAAATTCGAGAAGAATCTTAGACCAAATTATGAAATGAGAGACTTATACGTAATGACAGAAAGGTTCATTACAACATATACCAATTTACCCATCATTTATCCCCAAATGATCAAATGAGAAAATAAGTTGAAACAAGGAAAGAAAAGAGTACTTGAATCCTCAAACAAGTGAGGGTACTTGTCCTGCATGTCCTTCTTGGTTTCCCAAGTGGCTTCTTCAATCGAATGGTGTTTCCACTGAACCTTGACCAAATAAATTTCATTCTTTCTCAACTTCTGAACATCTCGATCAAGAATTGCTATCAGTTCCTCCTCGTATGCCAAATCCTTATCTAATAGAACTGAGTATTATTAAATGATGTAATCTTCATCCCCATGGTACCATTTGAGCATGGACACATAAAATTCCAGATGAACTCCTGACAACCATGATGGCAATGCTAGTCTGTACATAACCGGACCCACATCCTCAAGAATCTCAATGGGGCTAATATACAGAGGGCTGAGCTTGCCCTTCTTACCGAAACTTATGACTCCCTTAATAAAACACACATTGAGCAACACTTGTTCACCAACATTGAAAGCCATGTCCCTTACCTTACAATCTACATACTCCTTTTGTCTACTTTAAGCAGACAACAGCTTGGTTTAAATAACCCTTATCTTTTCTTGAACCTTTCTTATTAAGTCAGTGACCAATGGTTCAACATCCCAGTCTCAAACCATCCAATAGGTGACCTACACCTTATCCTATAAAGTGCCTCAATTAGTGCCATACCGATACTGGAGTGATAACTGCTATTGTGTGAAAACTCACACAATGGCAGAAACTAGTCCCAATGACCACCAAAGTCAATAACACAGGCTCTCGATATGACCTATAGCACTTGAATTATCCTTTACAACTGCCCATCATTTTGAGGATGGAAGGTTGTGCTAAAGGTGAGCTTAGTACCCAACTCCTCGTGCAACCTGTCCCAAAATTTAGAAGTATATTTCATATCCCTATCAGAACTAATGGTAAGAGGCACCCCATAAAGCCTTACTATCTCCTTGATGTAGATTTTAGCTAATTGCTTGGAGTTGTAGTCTACTCAAACTGGAAAGAAGTGAGCTAATTTCGTCAACTGATCCACTATAACCCAAATGGAATCATACTTTCCTAAGGTCTTAGAAAGACCCACCACAAAATCCATAACAATATTCTCCCATTTCCATACAGGTATAGGCATTCTCTGAAGCAATCTCACAGGACTTTGATGTTCACACTTCATCCTAGGCCACCAACAAAGTTGCCTCAAGTCATGATACATTTTGATTGCACTCAAACGAATAGAATAATGTGAACCATGGGCTTTAAAAAGTACATCATGAATCAAATCACCAACTCGAGGGACACATATCCTTTCCTTAAACAACATCACCCCATCCGCGTCAAGTGTGGTATATGCTACCTCTACACACATCATTTTATTTTGGAGTGTATTCAACTTCTTGTGCTCAAACTGTTTGTCCTTAATATGGTCTAGAAATGTTGACTTCACCTCAACACTAGCCAACACTCCACCCCTGTCTGAAATATCAAACTTCATACACTGAGATGCTAGAGTTTGAAACTCTCTAACTAAAGGTCATTTGGATACCCTCAAGAAGAACAAACTACCCATACTTACAGCCTTTTGACTTAATGCATCTGCCACCACATTAGCCTTTCCCAGATGATACTGAATAGTCACATCATAATCCTTTAACAATTCCATCCATCTTCGCTGCCTTAGATTCAAATATCTTTGAGTAAACATATAGTGCAGGCTACGGTGGTCTTTGAAGACCTCACACTTGACACCATAAAGATAGTGCCTCTAAATCTTTAGTGTAAACACTACCGCTGCTAGCTCCAAATCATGGGTTGGGTAGTTCTTCTCATGAGTCTTCAACTACCTCGAAGCATAGGTGATGACATTCCTATCCTGCATTAACACAGCACCCAAGACCAAAAGTGAAGCATCACAAAATACTATAAAGTCCTTACCTTCAACCGGCAGAAAAAGTTTGCATGCCGGTACCAAAAATCGATGCCTTACCACTTGGCTATACTCCATAGGCCTGTTTTGGACGGTAGGAACGGGGAGAGAGGGAAGGGAGAAGCAGGGCTCGAAGAACGATCCATGCAAGGATGCGGGGATATAGCAAGTAAGCAGCAAGGTTATCCCCTTAGGACCGACTACAACAAGCTCGAGACTCTAATAGAAAGAAAGGGTAAGCTCTCTGCTCTATTTGCTTGCAATGCTATGCCTATCAAAGTTGGCGAAGGATTCTGTAATCTTAGACTCGTTACAATGTTCGACCGAACTCGTTAGCTCCGCGTACACCAAAAGTCGGTAACCTTTGTCACCATCAGTATTTGGTACTCTCTCGATAGCTTCAATGCCTAATGTCACCGGGAGCGAGTTGGTAGGGGGGGCTGAGATCTTGAGAATTGATCAAGGAAATCCTGATGCTCCACCAGCCATTCCTCATGCTGAATAGGCTATGGGGGATCTGTATGAGTTGTATTTAAAAGTGTCTTAAGCTTTTGTAAGCTTTCCTCACTGTAACACCTCGTACATTTCCGAACCTATACGACTACGTGTACAATTATGGAATTAGTTAAACATGGGAGATTTGATGAATTAGACATTAATTTATTGGGGCTTACATGAGTCTTGTGTCATTGGGCCAAATGAGGCCCAAAGATCATAAGAAAGACTTGGCCCAATGGGGCAAATATGACCCATTCTTCCAATTGACTAATCAACCATTGCATTAAATGCCAATAATTGGATAAGAGGGACTTAAAGGGACTATAAAAAGGGCACACCATCAGATTTTTATTCATTTGTGACACCCATTCCTTTTCTAGAATTAACTCAACATTTTCTTATCTCACACAAACCCTAACTCTTCATTCCTTTGGCCAACATCATCATCTTGAAAGACTTGGTAAGTATTTATTGTTATGGTTTAATATATTTTATACATCTAATATTGTTTATATCATGTTGGTTATGTTGATAAAGTATTGAGAAATTCACTATGTGTAAAATAGGCTAGTTTTGCTAAATCGGTAAAGGGTTTTGCCTTGTAACTTGAAAGGATACTTGTGATATTGAAGAAAGTGGACTTGATGGATTTAATATTGAAATGTGAGATGTAATTATAACCTCAACTTGTTTTATTATTGTACATAATGATTAGAATTTTTATTTTGAAATTGGGCATGAAATTGGTGACGTATTGAAAGAAACATGTAGTTTGGTGATATTTATGTGTGTTGTGAAGCCATGGATGTTTTTTGGCATCTAATATGATCTAAAATATGTTATTATAAGTTTAACTATGATCATGGATCATTCATGGCAAAAAAGGACCCTAAAATGACCCCTGAAGGCTGAAACGGGCATCCGCCCTCGAGACTGGAGCACCTGTGGGCGTAGGTGCGAATGCAGGTGCCTATGGATACTTCCAAAGGGCACCTTCGGATGCAGTTCATCCACCTGCGGGCGCATGTGGCTTAGCGGGTCGGCCCAGAACTCCAAATTTATTGTTTTTGCACCCCTTTGACCCCCCGAAACCCCTATACCCTTCATGGATGCAATTATCAACTTGTGATACCTTTGTTGATGCAATAAATAGTATCGTAAGAGGGAAAAACGACATGATAAAGACAACTATGTAACTCATTATCTTCTTATGCACTTGGAATGTAGCTTGTGGTTAATGTTGGTTCCGTATGTACTTGTGTTGTAGAGTAAGACATAAGGAAGGAGATGGATTATCGTAATCACATATAGGATTGTACTTTCATATTGAGTACATAAGGTATGTAAGGTTACTCTTTTCGTACCTTTCTGCAGCATAGCGTATTCACCTTATTATGGTACTTACTCATGTCCAAAGTGTTCTAAAGTATCCCAGTTCAGGTTGAGATATACTGTTATTCATATGTGTCCTATTCTTAGAAGAATTATGATTCACTTATCTCTTATTCATTGACTGAAGTTCTTAAGTTATCCTAATGTTGTAATTTCTAAAAGAACTATCTCAAAGAGGGTAAGATGTAGAGAGAATCTATTTATTCTTGAAAAGTACTTTCCAATCATGTCATGTTCCAAAGTCTAATAATATTATGATTATCTTTGTACCAATCTTATATGGGTAATGAAGGGAGTAATGTGCAAGCAAATATACCAATCCCTCAAAAGAAAGAGATTAAGTTACGTATGTTTGTTGGGTGCAAAAGTGCAGGAAAATCATAGATGTGAGGTGGACACGATTCCAAAGTTCCAACAATATTATAACTCTAAAGTTTCTAGAATGTTACGCTCCAAGTTTCATAATGTTATGACTATCATTATATCAATCTCTCATAAGCGAATGAATCAATCTCTCCGAGGTATGAAATGAAGAAAGATGTGTATAATATTTAACCCACCATGAGAGTGGATGTATGTTAACCCACCATGAGAGTGGATGTAGTTATTAACCCACCAAAGAGTGGATGTAGTTATTAACCCACCAAAGAGTGGATGTATGTTAACCCACCATGAGAGTGGATGTATGTTAACCCACCCAAGAGTGGATGTAGTTATTAACCCACCAAAGAGTGGATGTAGTTATTAACCCACCAATAGAGTGGATGTATTCTAATCAAGAAGATGAATAATAACGATGATGAGCGTAAAAGCAAAGAAAGAATCTATTCCATATAAAGAATCTCTTGGAGGAAAGTCTCTTGAGTAGGAGTAACTCTCTCTTGAATAAGGGGGTATATAGAGGATGGTAAATGACAATAACAGAGGAAATGTTCATGGTTCCTCACATATAGGAAGAGAGTTTATTCACATTTACTACTTCTCTTATTTTGACTCCCTTGTTGTTGTCATTATGTATGATGAATTTCTTATGGCCTTACATACTCAGTACATTATTCGTACTGACCCCTCTTGGGGGAATTATTTTAAATGCTGCAGGCGCAGGTGCTAGTAGACCTCCGCGGTAGATTATCGGGTATTTGCAGATCCTTGGTGAGCTCCAGTTGCTTTGGGGCTTTCCGAGTCACAGCTGTTTAGATGTTTGATGTTGTAAATATAGTATAAAGCGGGGACTTGTCCCTACTTTAAGTTGGTCTTGTTGTTGCATCTGTTAGAGGTTTTTGTTGTGGGTATATGGATGTAAGAGATAAATGTCCGTTTTGACTTGATGGCCCCAACGGCCAAGTTTTATAAATATATATAGTATATGTTTCCATGTTCATGTCTTCCGCATAGTTGCATGAGGTATAATAAGATTCATACGAAGGTTCATTAGCAAAGATTGGTTCTCTTGGGCCATATCGGCTTTGGGTGCCAGTCCGATCCGAATGGGATTTCGGGTCGTGACAAAAGTGGTGTCAGAGCAGGTCGTTCTAAGGGTGTCTATAAAGCCGTGTCTGAGTAGAGTCTTACTTATCAATGTGTTGTGCACTACATTTATAAGTAGGAGGATACGGGACATTTAGGATGTTGTTTCCTTTCTTCACTTCTAGATCGTGCAATAGAGTCAGTGTTGTAAGTTGAATTGTATCTGACCATTGGTGATTGGTTTTCTTTGATATAGTAAACTGCCGATGACAAGAAGAGGTAAAGACAAAGGTAAGTAGGTAAATATGCCTGCCGATGAAGGAATGAGTAAATCACCACCTAACCAAGCTAGTCAAGGTGGAGCTGACGCTGAAATTGCATCGCGGTCTTTCTCTACTTTTCCAGCTCCGAAAGAGCCAAGATTTGAGAAATGCAGTACATATGTTGACTCAGTTAGTGGTTGCATAAGCACAAGGACAAACTGGTCCACTGGTAAATGCAGATGACGTGGCTAGAGAAGTTAGTCGTCGTACATAGGACTTTCTAAAATTAGACCCTACCATATTCACAGGGTCAGATCCGAAAGCAGATCCACAGGATTTTGTGGACCAGGTTCAAAGAGCACTAGAGGTTATGCACGTAACAGGTGTAGAAACAGTTGAGCTAGCAGCTTATAGATTGAAGGGTGAGGCCATATTATGGTATAAGGACTGGAAAAGATCAAGAGGTATTGATGCACTCCCAGCTGGTTGGGAAGAATTTAAAATGGCATTTCTTGATCATTACCTCCCGTATGAGATTCGGGAGGCACGTGCAGACCAATTTCTGAATTTGCATCAAGGGAACATGAGTGTTCGAGAATATAGTCTTCAGTTTAATTCCTTGGCTCGATATGCTCCAAATGTGGTGGCCACAATGGAAGATAGAGTACATCAATATGTGGATAGACTAGAGCCATATTTGGTATGAGACTATACTATTGCAGCATTGAATAGAGATATGGACATCGCCAGAATTCAGGCCTTCGCACAGAAAATGGAGGACCAAAGGCAAAAAAGAAGGATGCAGGAATTTGAGGAAGGGCCATCAAAAAGGGCTAGACCTATGGGGCAGTCTATGGCGTCCCTAGGAGAATCGAGGCCTCTGATGTTTTCCAGACAACCTAGGCCATCACTCTCCTATTCCACAGCAGGCACACACTCTCCATTTCAAGGGTTTAGAGGTAGCCAATCTAGACAGAGTAGTGGAATTCATGGATCACAGGCAACAAGATTGTCTCGTCAGCTGTGCCAGCGCTGTGGGAGATTTCATTTAGGAGAATGCTGGTTTGATACGAATGTTTGCTTTTTGTGTAGTAGACCAGGACACATGATGAGAGAGTGCCCACAGAGGCCCACGGATAGTATGACACGACCTACAGGATCAACCGTTGTGGCATCGGTGGATGGTGTACAGTTGGTTGGTCGTGGTAGAGATGCCAGAGGAGCAGCCAGTTCCAGCAGAACTCAAAATCGGACCTATGCTCTCGTGGACCGGCAGAATGAGGAGACACCTCCTGATGAAGGTACAGGTACATTACCATATTTTCACATGATGTATATGTACTGATTGATTCAAGCTTTACCCCATTATATGATACTCCATCGATTACTGTGAAATATAACGGGACATCGGGGTTATTAGCTAAGTTAATTGAAGTATTTCCACCTGTCGGTGAACTTGTTATAGTTAAAAGAGCATATCGTAATGGTATAGTAGATGTTTATGATCATGTTACGATGGTTGATCTTATGGAGATGGAAATGAAAGATTTTTAATGTTGTAATGGGTATGAAGTGGTTGGCTTCTTGTTATGTCACGAAGATTGCCAAGCTAAGAAAGTATATTTCTATTTTTCTTCCACAAAGACCGTCCTTGAGTGGAAAGGTAACTTTGTTTCCTATCCTGAGGTAAGGAAAGCGATGCCCAAGGTATACATATGATAGCTAGTAAGACGTAGTATGTCCCTATAGGGTGCACCAGTGTTGTTTGCACAAAAGAGAAATGGCACATTGAGAATGTGTATTGATTATTGGTAACTGGATGAGGTAACAGTCAAAAATGCAGAAAGTTTGGGTATACAAGTGAATTCGGGTATAGTCTTTCATCCTTAAATAGGTGGACAAGCAGAATGTATCATCCAAAAACATGAAATATGTTAATAGCTTACACATTGTACTACATAGGTAGTTGGGATGATCATCTACCCCTTATTGAAGGTGCTTATAATAATAGCCATTTTTCAAGTATCAAGATGGTATCTTACGAAGGTTTATATAGACAAAAGTTTAAAGCAAGTGGAACTACCTTGCTTGGGGTCTAGGTTTTGTTCACTAGGCTATATACAAGGTTAAGGTGGTACAATAGTAGCTACAAGCTAACCCAAGTCATACACCGATATCCATTGCTTTTATTGAAAATGTGCAAGTTATGGAGAATCCCACTTATGAAGAAATATATATTGTTATTCTGGAGGAGTAAATGAAAAGATTAGGAAATAAAGAATGTAGTTCCATAAAGGTACGGTATAGGAATCGACAAGTAGAAGAGAGCACATGGGGATCCAAACAAATTGTAACACCCCGTACATTTCTAAGTCTAGCTGACAACCGTAACATTTATGGAAATATGGAAACATGAGAGAATTGATGAATTATGTATCAATTTGTGGACATTAAGAAGTCTTACACCATTGGGCCTTAAATGAAGCCCAAAATCATAAGGGAAGACATGGCCCAACATGGGATTTTGACCCATTCTTCCAATTTTCTCCATTTGACCAATCAACCTTTGCATTTAATGCTAAAGAAGAGATAAGAGTGACTTGAGGGACTATATAAAGAGAGAAAAATTAGTTTTTTATTACACTTGGACTCTCATGCTTTTCTAGTCTTTACCAAAATTTCTTTTTGGTCTCTCAAGAACCCTAAGTCATTCTTTGGGCCAAGATCATCTTTGTACAAGGCTTGGTAAGTGTTTGATGTGATGGTTTAATATATTTTATGCATGATATATGGTTTATAATATGTTGGTTATGTTGGTGGAGTATTGAGAAGTGCACAATGTGTGAAATGTTATATGTTTGCTAAATTGGAGGATGGTTTTGTCTTGTAAACTTGCATATGCACTTGTGGTTTTGAAGGAAGTGAACTTGGTGGAGTAAATATTGACATGTGAGATGTGATTATATTCTTACTTTGTTTTATTCTTGCGCATAACGTTTGGAATTGTTATTGTGATATTGGTTATGGATTTGGTGACGTATTGACCGTAAAGTGTAGTTTTGGGTGTTGTTATGTGTTTTGTGAGACCATGGCTGAATATTGGAACTCAATATGATCAAAACTATGTCAAAATAAGTTTGGTTATGATCATGTATCATTCATGACATTAAAAGACCCAAAAGAGGCCATTTCGGACCAAAACGAGCATCCGCCCCCGCAGACGAGGGCATCTGTGGGTGCGGATGCCAAGGCAGATGCTCCAAGATTTTTCCAGAGGCCATCTGCACGCGCATCTCATCCAGCTTCAGGTGCAGGTGGCAGCTCAGGTCAGCCCAGTTTTCTGTTATGAATGTTTACGTGTCATCTTGGTCCCCGAAGGCCCCTATACCCTTTTTGGATGTAATTATCAACTTGTGATGTCATTTTAATGACTTTAAAGTATTGTATGGAGGTGTGTTGGACTGTATTAAGTATGTATGGTTATTCATATGTTGTTATGAAGGATTAATTGTGACGGAATGATAAAGAGAAAAAGTGTAAAGGGTAAGTGTGGTGTGAAATGCTATCGATGTATGATCTCTTGGTCAATGTGCGTAATGTTGTGGTATTGTTGATATGATAATGCCTTGGATTGTATTGTAAGGGCTGACATGACGTTATACGGCAGTCATATAGTTCATTGTCATCTTGTACTCCTGTATAGTGACTAGTTGCTAATGTAAGTTCCGGTATGAACTTGTATTGTAGAGTAAGACGTAAAGAAGGAGCTGGACTATTGTGTTAATACATAGTCTTGTGTATTCATACTTGGAAGTGCAGGTATGTAAGGTTACCTTGTCCGTATCTTTCTGTAGCATATAGAATTCACATTGACGTTACACTTGTCCTATTCTGAAATGTGTTAAGGTATCCTATTCCCGGTTACAAATAGTTATTATCACAAGTTTCCTATTCATTGATCAATTATGAATCACATGTATCTTATTCGTGGATAATGTTCCAAAAGCTTAATAAAGTTTTCCAATGGTTCCACTAGTGTTATGTTTTCCATAAGGCTATATTTCCAAATAATGTTATTCACATGTTTCTCACTCATTGGTTAATGATCCAAATCTTCAAAGTAAAGTATGACTATCATTGTAACAATATCAAAGTAATGAATAAAGTAATGCATATGTGGTTAATGATTAAGTATGGGTGGCAGCTTTGGGGGAGAAATGCCTAGCTCAAGACGATCCCAAGATTGTTGGATCAGGGGGCAGTCCTAGATGCCTAAGCCTAGCTCGAACCGAACCTGACAGGGGGCAGCTCTAGAGGTATAATCCTAGCTTGAGCCGAACCTTATATGTTAGTTTATGGGTGGCAGCTCTAGAGGTAATAACCTAGCTCAAGCCAAACCCAATACTTTGATTCTAGGGTAGCAGCTCTAGGGGAATAAGCCTAGCTCGAGCCGATCCCAAAATAACGTTATGTTATGTTTAAAACCCACTATTCAGTCGGGGCCCGGGTATCACAGGTCACAGGCAAAGATGAAGAATCATAGAAGCATAGATACAAAGAAAGTAATGAAAGCAAAATACATGGTTCCCAAAGTACAGTATAGTGACTTATCCATATTGAACATTTATTGTATGTGAGTTCATTGACATGTTTACATATCATACAAGTTTCATATGGCCTTACATACTCAGTACATTCTTCGTACTGACCCCTCTTGGGGGATTTACCTTACTTGCTGCAGGCGCATGTACTAGTAGGCCTCCACAGTAGGTTGCCAGTTGTTGCAGATCATTGGTGAGCTCCAGTTAGTTTGGGGCTTCTTTGAGTCACAGTTGTACATATGTTTTGGTGTTGTACATGTTGTATAAAGTGGGGACTTGTCCCGAATTTTAGTTCATTTTGGTCAATGCACTTGTTAGAGGCTTTTGTAGACAGATGTGGGTGTATAAATGTAAAAGGTACATGTCGTTTTTGACTTGATGGCCTCAACGGCCAAGGTTCATATATGCATATATGTCACATGTTCCATGAATTTTCATTGTTAGCATTATAAGCTCCTACGAGATAAGGGTGTTTCTGATGGCATGCATGCGAATGAACATAAGTACAGTTTGGTTCTCTCGGGCCTTATCGGCTATGGGTGCCAATCATGTCTCGATGGGATTCGGGGCGTGACAAAAGTGGTATCAGAGCAGGTCATTCTAAGGGTGTCTACAAAGCCGTGTCTGAGTAGAGTCTTATTTATCGATGTGTTGTGCACCACATTTATAAGTAGGAGGCTATGGGACATTTAGGATGTTGTTTCTCTTCTTTGATTCTAGATCGTGCAATAGAGCCAGTGTTGTAAGTTGAATTGAAATCTGACCATGGTAAATGTTTCTCTTTGATATAGTAACCATGCCGATCACGAGAAGAGGTAGAGGTAAAGGGAAGAAGGTAGATGTGCCTGCTGACGAAGGAATGAGTAGACTACCACCTGACCAAGCTAGTCAAGGTGGAGCAAATGCTGAAATTTCATCGCTGCCTTCGTCTACTTTTCCAGCTCCGGAGGAGCCAGTTGGTAGAGAAGTACCCGCAGAAACACCAATGAATGCCATAGATCAGGATCTTAGAAATGCAGTTCATATGTTGACACAGTTAGTGGCAGCCCAGAGTCAAGGACAGCTGGTCCAATTACACATGATGATGATGCGGCTAGGGTGGCGAGTCGCAGAACACAGGATTTCTTAAAACTAGACCCTCCTATATTCACTGGGTTAGATTCTAAAGCAGATCCATAGGACTTCGTGGATCAAATTCAGCGGGCTTTGGAAGTCATGCATGTGACGTGGGTAGAAACAGTTGAACTTGCTACGTATAAATTGAAAGGAGAGGCGATATTGTGGTATGAGGATTGGAAGAAATCCCGTGATATTGGTGCAAATCCACCTACATGGGAAGAGTTTAAAGTGGCTTTTCTTGATCATTACCTTCCCTATGAGATCCGTGAGGCACGTGCGGATGAGTTTTTAAATCTCCGTCAAGGAAATTTGAGTGTCAGAGAATACAGCTTGCAATTTAATTCCTTGGCTCGATATGCGCCAAATGTGGTGGCTACGATGACAGACAGAGTCCATAGAAATGTGGACAGATTAGAGCCATATTTGGTACGGGATTGCACTATTGCTGCCTTGAACAAAGAAATGGACATAACGAGAATTCAGGCCTTTGCCCAGAAAATGGAAGATCAAAGGCAGAGACGAAGGGTACATGAATTTGACAGGGGACAATCAAAAAGGCCTAGACCTATGGAACCATCTATGATGTCCCAAGGAGGATCTAGACCTCGTATATTTCCTAGACCCCCTAGACCATCGTTCTCATATTCTACAACAGGTGCTCACTCTCAATTTTGAGGGTCTAGAGGTGGTCTATCTGGACAGAGTAGTGGGGTTCCCGAATCACAGGCAACAGGTTTTCCCTGTCAGCAGTGTCAGCACTGCAGATGTATTCATTCAGGTACATGCACAGTGGGGACAAATACTTGCTTCTGGTACGGTATGACAGGACACATAATGAGAGAGTGTCCCCAGAGGAGCATGGGTGGTATAGCACGACCGACAGGATCGGCCATTGCCTCATCAACATCAGTTCCTTCACTAGGCCAAGGTGTGCAGTCTGTTGGCCGGGGTAGAGGTGCCAGAGGAGTATCCAGTACTAGTGGGGTCAGAATCGCACTTATGCTTTGGTGGACCGACAAAATTCTGAAGCTTCTCCTGATGTTGTCATAGGTACATTATCCATATTCTCATATAATGTATATACATTGATTGACCCCGGTTCTACATTTTCCTATGTTACTCCATTAGTTGCTGCAAAATTTGCAAAGGCACAAGAATTATTAATTAAATCAATTGAAGTGTCTACACCAGTTGGTGAATATATTGTTGCAAAAAGAGTATATCATAACTATGTGTGGTCATGATACGTGGGCCGATCTTATTGAATTATACATGGTGGATTTTGATGTGATCATGGGAATGGATTGGTTGGCATCTTGTTATGCCACGGTAGATTGCCGGGCCAAGAAGGTGCAATTTTGTTTTTCGCAAGAAAATGTTCTTGAATGGCAGGGTAATGTAGGGACACCACGAGGAAGATTTATTTCCTATCTGAAAACCAGGAAAATGATTGCTAAGGGTTACATATGTCATTTAGTAAGGGTGAAAGATACTAAAGTGGAACCACTAACTCCGCAATCGGTTCCAGTGGTCAATGAATTTCTAGATGTATTCCCAGAGGATCTTCCAGGCTTACCCCCAGAATGGGAAGTAGAATTTGGTATTGATGTGATTCCAGGCACTCAACCTATTTCTATTCCTCCATATAGAATGGCTCCAGCAGAATTGCGTGAATTGAAGGATCAATTGAAAGATTTGCTGGACAAAGGCTTCATCAGGCCTAGTATATCCCCGTGGGGTGCACCGGTATTATTCGTATGAAAGAAAGATGGCACATTGAGAATGTCCATCGACTATCGGTAATTGAATAAGGTAACAATCAAGAACAAATATCCCCTCCCTCGAATTAATAATTTGTTTGATCAGTTACAAGGTGCCAAGTGTTTTTCAAAGATCAACTTGAGGTCGGGTTACCATCAAGTCAGAGTTAGAAAAGAAGATATACCCAAGACAGTTTTTCAAACACGGTATGGCCATTACGAATTTTTAGTTATGTCATTTGGACTGACAAATGCACCAGCTGTGTTCATGGATTTGATGAATAGGGTGTTTAAGCCATTTTTAGACGTGTTCGTTACGGTGTTTATAGATGACATCCTGGTTTATTCAAGATCACCAGAGGACCATGCTAATCACTTACGACAGGTGTTACAGATTCTCTATGAGCGTAAGTTGTATGCAAAGTTCTCCAAATATGAGTTTTGGTTGAAATCAGTCGCGTTATTGGGTCACATTGTGTCAGATGAAGGGATACAGTTTGATACACAGAAGATTGAAGCAATGAAAAATTGGCCAAGACCTACGACACCCACAGAGATTCATAGTTTTCTTGGACTGGCAGGTTATTACAGAAGATTTGTGGAAGGTTTTTCCTCTATTGCTGCACCGTTAACAAAGCTTACACATAAGGCAGTAAAATTTCAGTGGAATGATGCGTGTGAGAAAAGCTTCCAAAAGTTGAAAGATAAACTAACCTCCACACCAGTTTTAGTACTTCCTGAAGGTACTGAAGGTTATGCAGTGTATTGTGATGCTTTTGGGGTTGGCCTTGGATGTGTATTGATACAGCACGGTAATGTCATAGCATATGCCTCACGACAGTTGCGTCCACATGAAAAAACTATCCCAAACATGATCTTGAATTAGCAGCGGTGGTTTTTGCTTTAAAGATATGGTGTCATTATTTGTATGGAGTTCATGTTGATATCTATACTGATCACAAAAGTCTGCAGTATATATTTAAGCAGAAGGAACTCAATTTGAGGCAACGAAGGTGGTTAGAGCTTTTAAAAGACTACGAAATTGATATCCTTTATCATCCAGGCAAAGCAAATGTGGTAGCCGATGCATTGAGCCGCAAGACAATAGAAAGCACTAGTGACCAATTGACAAAAAAGAAAGAGATAATCAAAGATATACATCAATTAGCCAGCTTGGGGGTTCGTCTTCTTGAATCCTCAGATGAAGGAGTTATTGTGCAAAATGAGGCTGAATCTTTGCTAATAGCTGAGGTGAAAGAAAAGCAGTTTGCAGATCCTATGTTAATGCAGTTAAAGGGGAATGTAGAATAGAATTTGAAAAAGGCATTTGATCTTACACAGGAAGGGGTGCTCCAATGCCAAGGTAGAGTATGTGTTCCAGATGTAGATGAACTGCAGAAATGAATTATGACGGAGGCACATCATTCGCGCTATTCTATCCATTCGGGTGCTACTAAAATGTACCATGATTTAAAAGAAGTGTATTTGTGGGGAAATATGAAGAAGAACATTGCAGAGTTCGTTGCTCAATGCCCGAATTGTCAACAAGTGAAAGTAGAGCATCAGAAACCAAGAGGTTATATGCAATGTATCAATCTTCCAGTCTGGAAATGGGATATGATTAATATGGACTTCATCACAGGTTTGCCTCGTACACTGCGGAAATTTGATTCTATATGGGTTATAGTGGATAGGCTTACCAAGTCTGCGCATTTTCTACTAGTTAAGACCACTTATACAGCTGAGGATTATGCAAAATTATATGTTAAAGAGATAGTATGATTACATGGTATTCCACTTTCCATTATATTAGATAGTGGGGCATAGTTTACTGTGCATTTTTGGAGATCTTTTCAGCAGAGTTTGGGTACATAGGTGAATCTGAGTACAGCTTTCCATCCTCAGACTGATGGACAAGCAGAACGTACCATCCAAACACTTGAAGATATGCTACGAGCATGCACGTTAGATTTTCAGGGCAGTTGGGATGACCATTTGCCTCTTATTGAATTTGCTTACAACAATAGCTATCACTCAAGTATTAAAATGGCACCTTATGAAGCTTTGTACGGAAGGAAATGTAGATCACCAATTGGATGGTTTGAAGCGGGTGAAACTACTTTACTTGGGCCAGACCTTGTTCATCAGGCTATGGAGAAAGTTAAAGTGATTCAGCAACAATTATAGACGGCCCAGAGTCGACACAAGTCATATGCCGATGTTAGAAGAAGAGGACTTGTGTTCGCCATAGGTGATTGGGTATTTCTGAAGGTATCACCAATGAAAGGGGTAATGCGATTCGGAAAGAAAGTGAAATTGAGTCCACGGTATATAGGCCCATATGAAATTATTATAAGATTTGGGCAAGTTGCGTATGAGTTGGAGCTACCCCAAGAACTCTCCATAGTTCATCTGGTTTTCATGTGTCAATGCTTCGAAAGTGTCACGCCCCGAATTCCATCGAGACATGATTGGCACCCATAGCCGATAAGGCCCGAGAGAACCAACCTTTGCCTATGTTCATTCGTATGCATATCTTCGTATGAACCTTATTAAACCTTATGCAACTATGCGGAAAACTTGAACATGGAAACATATGCTATACATATATTTATTTAGGAAACTTGGCCGTTAAGGCCATTAAGTCAGAATAGACATTCGTTTCTACATACTCGTCTCTTATATCCATATACCCACATATGTCTACAAAAGCCTCTAACAGATGCATCAACAAGACCAACTTACAGTCGGGACAAGTCCCCGCTTTATACAATTTATATAACATCACAACAAATATACACCTATGACTCAGGGGGCTCCGAACCAACTGGAGCTCACCAAATAGCTGCAAATGATCCCCAGTCTACATAGGAAGTCTACTAATGCCTGCACCTGCAACATGTAAGGTAATTCCCCCGAGGGGGTCAGTACGAAGAATGTACTGAATATGTAAGGCTCATAAGAAATTCATCATACATAATAACAACAATAATGGAATTAATATAGGGAAATAGAAATGTGAATGAACTCTCTTTCCGTATGTGGGAAACCATGTATATTACGTTATTTACTCCTCTTGTCTTCATCTTTTATTCATCTTTATTCTTCTACCCATGCTAGGCTTTTCTGTCACCCCTGGGATGAGATTAACCCATGCTAGGTACTTTGACCCCTGGGATGTTATGTGAACCCATGCTAGGCTTTCGTGTCGCCCCTGGGAAATCATTAACCCATGCTAGGCTTATCGCCCCTGGGATGTTATATTAACCCACGCTAGGCTTTCGTGTCGCCCCTGGGATGTACCATCATAACCCATGCTAGGCTTTTATATCGCCCCTGGGATGTATCGGGATCGACCCATGCTAGGTTTTTCTGTTGCCCCTGGGATTCCACCCGTGTTATTGGGATCGACCCATGCTAGGTATTTTAACCCGTGGGATACCACCCATGATTACTTCTTAATTATACACCTCTTACTTTTCTTGTTATTCTTACTTCCATTCTTAAGAGTGATACAATGAGGATCATGACATAGTTGGAATCACACATATATATATTACTTCTTCACTCTTGCTTCATGAGATTTAGATATATTAGCTTGCACATCACCTCTCTTATTACTCTTATGAGATCTTATGAGATTGGTACTTTTACTTGTGAAAGATTGATACAAAGATAATCATCATAATTGAGGACTTGGAACATGTCATGATTGGAAAATGCTATTCAAGAATAAATAGGTTCTCTTATGTTATTACTCTCTTGAGATCGTTCATTTAGGAATGATAACGTTATGACATTTTTGGAACTTCACTCAATGAACAAGAGACAAAAGAATCATCATGCATTTGAGAATAGGACACATATGAATAACAATATACGTCAACCTGAATTTGAGATACTTCAAACCTCTCAGAATTTAAACAAGTCCAATGTCAATGTGAACAACATGTTGCAGAGGGATATGGAAAAAGGAACCTTACATACCTTGTATTCGTACTTACGATTACACAATCTTATACGTGCATACGATAGTCCCGCTCCTTCCTTATGTTTTGTTCTACAACATAAATACATGACGGAACCAACATTAACCACCAATTACCCTATAATGTCATACAACAACAATAAGTCACATATTTAGCTTTAACATGTCCTGTCCCCCTTAACAAAACCATTGATAAAATCATTATTCCAAAAATCCTCCAATATTCCCAACATTCACCAATACATGATAATCATTACATTCCACCACAACACTTCCCCTTTACACTTTCTTATCCACACCACATCACAAACAATCCATCAATTCACCTTAATACACTTCATAGCACAAATCGGCCAACATCCCACAATTTGCACTTATCAAAAAAATAACAAAATAACACCATAGACGTTCATATTTTATCCATACCATGATCTTTCATCAAAGGCACAAGTCCAAATTCAAGCTCAAATCCCATGGATCACAAATCTTATACAAAAGCACAAAGTGCCATGTCCAACATTTCAACCATAAACAACATGATATACATATTATCTCATGCTTATAATATGTTAAAGTACAATAATATTCACTTACCCAATCTTGAAAGATGATGATCTTGCTCCAAGAAGTGCCTTAGGGTTTTGAAAGCCAAAGAGATGTTCTTGGGAAATTTCTAGAAAAAGATAGAAAAAGCATGAGTGTTTCTCTTCAATAAAAATCAGCATTTTGCCCCTTTATATAGGCCCTTAAGTGCCCTCCTTAGTCACTCTTTATCATTAAATTTTGGGTTCTATAAGGTCTTGCAAGAATGGGTCATTTGACCCATTTTGGGCCATGCTTTCATTTCATTTTTGGGCCCTTTTTGGGCCCAATTCACTTAACCCGATAAAATCAATAATTTCTCGTGTTTAAGTCGTCTAATATGTATTAAAATAACATTACCACTCATGCTATTCATATCCGTAGCCTCAATCCAAAAACCAAGTGATTCTAGCCACGTTTGGCTTATTTTGACTATAGGGGTAAAATCGTCATTTTGGCCCCAAATTCGTTCTCGAGTAGTTTATAATACCAATGTAATATGTCATTCATTTCATGTATATACTCTTGGTTGTAGAAGAAACGTAGCAAAAATCGGCTCGGTACGACCCCGGATACCCTTGGGACTTAGAAATTTCCAACTTTCGAAAAAGTGGAAAACCCAAGGTGGCACGCTCCTGGGCGCGCCAACCCACTGCCTTTGGGCTAAAAATTTTATCCCAGAGCGGCGTGTCACGGTCCCAAATGCACCCCTCTTCAAAATTTTCGAAAATTCCATTTTTCGACTTCTCTTCGCGGGTTTGGGTTAGATACTCAAGTCCCATTCTTTAACTCACTTCTTAACCTTATTATACTTTGTTTAGAGGTCTTCTTAGCCTCATTTTTAACCCCACAAATGCGCAATGAAAATTTCAAAACACCTTCTATGCAAGTTTAACCACATAACAAGAGCAAAATTCACTTAGCTCACCAATAGCATTACCAAATGCATACTTATAGCTCTCGCTACCTAAGTACATATAATTTAATGTCGTCAAGTAGGGTTGGGAATGTACGGGGTGTTACAGAAAGTGCATAGGGGATCCATCTCGTTTTACTCCTATTGACGATGTACAGGTCACAGAGGATCTTACCTATAAGGAGATACCTGTAACTATTCTGTATAGACAAGTGAAGAGGTTGAGGAATAAAGATATAGCATCCGTAAAGGTACTTTGGAGAAATCGACAAATAGAAGAGGCCACATGGGAAACTGAAGAAATGATGAAATCCAAGTACCCTCATTTGTTCCAAGGGGAAGAATGACTAGTAAGTATTTATAAGCTTTGAGTATATCTCTATATGATGACATGAAGAATGATCCTATACTCGTACTTGTTTACTTTGAATAATAACACTAACATTCGGGGACGAATGTTTCTAAGGGGGGAAGAATGTAACACCCCGTACGTTTCTAAGTCTAGCTGACAACCGTAACATTTATGGAAATATGGAAACATGAGAGAATTGATGAATTATGTATCAATTTTTGGACATTAAGAAGTCTTACACCATTGGGCTTTAAATGAAGCCCGAAATCATAAGGGAAGACATGGCCCAACATGGGATTTTGACCCATTCTTCCAATTTTCTCCATTTGACCAATCAACCTTTGCATTTAATGCTAAAGAAGAGATAAGAGTGACTTGAGGGACTATATAAAGAGAGAAAAATCAGATTTTATTACACTTGGACTCTCATGCTTTTCTAGACTTTACTAAAATTTCTTTTTGGTCTCTCAAGAACCCTAAGTCATTCTTTGGGCCAAGATCATCTTTGTACAAGGCTTGGTAAGTGTTTGTTATGATGGTTTAATATATTTTATTCATGATAGATGGTGTATAATATGTTGGTTATGTTGGTGGAGTATTGAGAAGTGCACAATGTGTGAAATGTTATATGTTTGCTAAATCGGAGGATGGTTTTGTCTTGTAAACTTGCATATGCACTTGTGGTTTTGAAGGAAGTGAACTTGGTGGAGTAAATATTGACATGTGAGATGTTATTATAGTCTTACTTTGTTTTATTCTTGTGCATAACGTTTGGAATTGTTGTTGTGATATTGGTTACGGATTTGGTGACGTATTGACCGTAAAGTGTAGTTTTGGGTGTTTTTATGTGTTTTGTGAGACCATGGATGAATTTTGGTACTCCAGATGATCAAAAATATGTCAAAATAAGTTTGGTTGTGATCATGGACCATTCATGACATTAAAAGACCCAAAAGAGGCCATTTCGGACCAAAACGGGCATCCGCCCCCGCAGACGAGGGAATCTGCAGGAGCAGATGCCAATGCAGATGCCCCTGGATTTTTCCAGAGGCCATCTGGGCGTGCATATCAGCCACCTGCGGGTGTAGGTGGCAGTGCAGGTCAGCCTAGTTTTCTGTTATGAATATTTACGTGTTGTCTTGGTCCCCGAAGGCCCCTATACCCTTTTTGGATGTAATTATCAACTTGTGATGTCGTTTTAATGACTTTAAAGTATCGTATGGAGGTGTGTTGGACTGTATTAAGTATGTATGGTTGTTCATATGTTTTTATGAAGGAGTAATTATGACGGAATGATAAAGAGAAAAAGCGTAAAGGGTAAGTGTGGTGTGAAATGCTATCGATGTATGATCTCTTGGTCAATGTGCGTAATGTTGTGGTGTTGTTGATATGATAATGCCTTGGATTGTATTTTAAGGGGTGACATGACATTATACGGTATTCATATAGTTCATTGTCATCTTGTATGCCTGTATAGTGACTAGTTGCTAATGTAAGTTCCGGTATGAACTTGTATTGTAGAGTAAGACGTAAAGAAGGAGTTGGACTATTGTGTTCATACATAGACTTGTGTATTCATACTTGGAAGTTCAGGTATGTAAGGTTACCTTGTCCGTATCTTTCTGCAGCATATAGAATTCACATTGATGTTACACTTGTCCTATTCTGAAATGTGTTAAGGTATCCTATTCCCGGTTACCAATAGTTATTATCACAAGTTTCCTATTCATTGATCAATTATGAACCACATGTCTCTTATTCATGGATAATGTTACAAAACCTTAATAAAGTTGTGTTCCAATGGTTCCAATAGTGTTATGTTTTCCATAAGGCTATATTTCCAAATAATGTTATTCACATGTTTCTCACTCATTGGTTAATGATCCAAAGCTTCAAAGTAAAGTATGACTATCATTGTAACAATATCAAAGTAATGAATAAAGTAATGCATATGTGGTTAATGATTAAGTATGGGTGGCAGCTTTGGGGGAGAAATGCCTAGCTCAAGACGATCCCAAGATTATTGGATCAGGGGGCAGTCCTAGAGGCCTAAGCCTAGCTCGGACCGAACCTAACAGATGGCAGCTCTAGAGGTATAATCCTAGCTTGAGCCGAACCTAATATGTTAGTTTATGGGTGGCAGCTCTAGAGGTAATAACCTAGCTCGAGTCGAACCCAATGATTTGATTCTAGGGTGGCAGCTCTAGGGGCATAAGCCTAGCTCGAGCCGATCCCAACATAATGTTATGTTATGTTTAAAACCCACTGTTCAGTCGGGGCCCGGGTATCACAGGTCATAGGCAAAGATGAAGAATCATAGAAGCATAGATACAAAGAAAGTAATGAAAGCAAAATACATGGTTCCCAAAGTACAGTATTGTGACTTATCCATATTGAACATTTATTGTATGTGAGTTCATTGACATGTTTACATATCATACAAGTTTCATATGGCCTTACATACTCAGTACATTCTTCGTACTGACCCCTCTTGGGGGATTTACCTTACTTGCTACAGGCACAGGTACTAGTAGGCCTCCACAGTAGGTTGCCAGTTGTTGCAGATCATTGGTGAGCTCCAATTAGTTTGGGGATTCTTCGAGTCACAGTTTTACATATGTTTTGGTGTTGTACATGTTGCATAAAGCGGGGACTTGTCCCGAATTTTAGTTCATTTTGGTCAATGCACTTGTTAGAGGCTTTTGTAGACAGATGTGGGTGTATAAATGTAAAAGGTACATGTCGTTTTTGACTTGATGACCTCAACGGCCAAGTTTCATATATGCATATATGTCACATATTCCATGAATTTTCGTCGTTAGCATTATAAGCTCCTACCAGATAAGGGTGTTTCTGATGGCATGCATACAAATGAACATAAGCACAGTTTGGTTCTCTCGGGCCTTATCAGCTACGGGTGCCAATCATGTCTCGATGGGATTTGGGGCGTGACAGAAATGATAAGGTCGAAGTACCCGTAATGGTTTCAAACGGGAGAGAGAGTTCAAGGTGTGGACTTGGGGCAATAACAAGGAAGTATCCATAAGTATTAAGTGTATATGTATGAAATCTGTTAATATAGAGATGCATGGGATGTACATGAGACGATTTTACTAACATTCGAGGATGAATGTTCCTAAGGGGGGGAGAATGTAACACCCCGTACGTTTCCGAACCTATACGACTACGTATACAATTATGGAATTAGTTAAACATGGGAGCTTTGATGAATTATACATTAATTTGTTGGGGCTTACATGAGTCTTGTGTCATTGGTCCAAATGAGGCCCAAAGATCATAAGAAAGACTTGACCCAATGGGGCAAATATGACCCATTCTTCCAATTGACTAATCAACCATTGCATTAAATGCCAAGAATTGGATAATAGGGACTTAAAGGGACTATAAAAAGGGCACACCATCAGATTTTTATTCATATTTGACACCCATTCCTTTTCTAGAATTAACTCAACATTTCCTTATCTCACACAAACCCTAACTCTTCATTCCTTTAGCCAAGATCATCATCTTGCAAGAATTGGTAAGTGTTTATTGTTATGGTTTAATATATTTTATGCATGTAATATTGTTTATATCATGTTGGTTATGTTGATAAAGTATTGATAAATTCACTATGTGTAAAATAGGCTAGTTTTGCTAAATCGGTAAAGGGTTTTGCCTTGTAACTTGAAAGGAGACTTGTGATATTGAATAAAGTGGACTTGATGGATTTAATATTGACATGTGAGATTTAATTATAGCCTCAACTTTTTTTATTCTTGTACATAATGATTGGAATTTTTATTTCGAAATTGGGCATGGAATTGGTGACGTATTGAAAGAAACATGTAGTTTGGTGATGTTTATGTGTGTTGTGAAGCCATGGCTGTTTTTTGGCATCTAATATGATCTAAAATATGTTATGATAAGTTTAATTGTGATCATGGATCATTCATGGAAAAAAAGGACCCTAAAATGACCCCCGGAGGCTGAAACGGGCATCCGCCCTCGAGACTGGAGCACCTGCGAGCGCAGGTGCCAATGCAGGTGCCTCTAGCTACTGCCAAAGGGCACCTGCGGATGTAGGTCATCCACCTACGGGCGCAGGTGGATTATCGGGTCGGCCCAGAACTCCGAATTTATTGTTTTTGTACCCCTTTGACCCCCCGAAACCCCTATACCCTTCATGGATGCAATTATCAACTTGTGATACCTTTTAAATAACTTTAAAGGAGTATCCCAGAGGTATTTTGGATGGTATCAATTATGGATTGTTGTTCATGTTGTCACACCCCGAATCCCATTGAGACATGGCACCCGTAGCCGATAAGGCCCGAGAGAACCAAGCTTTACCTATGTTCATCATATGCATATCAAGCAACCCCATCATCACGTAACAACATGAAAGACGAATAATGGAAAACATGGAACATGTGACACACATATATATACATTTGAGAAACTTGGCCGTTGAGGCCATCAACACAAGACTTCATGAGTCACCTTATATACATATACCCACATGCGTCTACAAAAGCCTCTAACAGATGCATTGACCAAAACAAACTAAAAGTCTGGACAAGTCCCTTCTTTATACAACATGTACATCACCAAAGCATATATACACTCTGACTCGGAGAAGCCCCGGATTAGCTGGAGCTCACCAATGAACCACTAACAGCTGGAAATCTACAGAGGAGGCCTACTGGTGCCTGCGCCTGCAGCAAGTAAGGTAAATTCCCCAAGAGGGGTCAGTACGAAATAAGTTCTGTGTATGCAAGGCTCAAATGAAACTGTACAATACATGAATAACTCAAATACATATGAATAATCAAATGAATAAGTAACCATTCTATATTTTCGGGAACCATGTGTATTACTTTCATTGCTTTCATTGTTTCTTTACTTCAATGCTCACTTGTCATTACATGTGTCACAATATACCCGGGCCCCAACTGATTAGTGGGTCTTTACATAACATATCATCATGTTGGGATCGGGTCGAGCTAGGCTTATGCCCTTAGACCTGCCACCCATAAATCAATGCATCGGGATCGGGTCCAGCTAGGCTTATGCCCCTAGACCTGCCACCCATAAATCAACATATCAGGTTCAGCTCGAGCTAGGTTTTCACCCCTAGAGCTGCCCCCTGTCAGGTTTGGCTTGAGCTAGGCTTTCACCCCTAAAGCTGCCCCCTGATCCAATAATCTCGGGATTGGCTTGAGCTAGGCATTTCGCCCCCAAAGCTGCCACCCGTACTCAATAATTAACCACATATGCATTACTTTGTTCATTACTTTGAGATTGATACAATGATGGTCATAACTTTATTTGAAGCGTTGGATCATTAGTCAATGAGTGAGAAATATGTGAATAACATTATTGGAAACATTACCTCATTGGGAACATAACATTATTGGACAATAATCAATGAACTAGATACATGAATAGAACCACTATTGGAACTTTGGAACACAACTTTATTGGACTTTTGGAACCTTAGCAATAACTATGAGACAAGATTCTCCATTGTACAAAGAGTAGGAAACATGTGACAATAACCATTGATAACCGGAAATAGGATACCTTGGTACATTTCGGAATCGAATGAGTACTATGACAATGTGAACATCATATGTTGCAGAAGGATATAGAAGAGTAACCTTAAATACCTTCACTTCCAAGTACGAATATACAAGCCTATTTATGAACACAGTAGTCCAGCTTCTTCCTTACGTCTTACTCTACAATACAAGTTCATACCGAAACTTACATTAGCAACTATTCACTATAAAGGCGTACAAGATGACAATGAACCATGTGAATACCATATAACATCATGTCACCCCCTTTCAATACAATCCAATGCATTTCCATATCAACAACACCATAACATTACACACATTGACCAAAATATCATGCATCGATAGCATTTCACACTACACGTACCCTTTATGCTTTTCCCTTTATCATTCCGTCGCATTTAATTCTTTATAACAACATATGAACAACCTTAAATACTTCATACAGTCCAACAAACCTCCATACGATAGCATTTCAAAGTCATTAAAACGACACCACAAGTTGATAATTATATCCAAAAAGGGTATCGGGGCTTTCGGGGATCAAAGGAATACGAAAACAAACAAAACATAATTCTGGGCTGACATGCACAGACACCTGCACCTTAAGGTCAGCCACCTATGTACGCATATGGCCCTTGGCAGCAGCCAGTGCCATCTGCGTTGGCATCTGCGCCCGCAGATGCCCTCGTCTGAGGGGGCGGATGCCCGTTTTGGCCCAAAATGGTTTTCTTTGGGTCTTTTGATGCCATGAATGGTCCATGATCACATTCTAAAATATTTGAACATATTTTTGATCATATTAAACATCAACATTCATCCATGGTCTCACAACACATATAGCAACACTCAAAACAACATTTCACGGCCAATACGGCACCAAAACCATAACCAATTTCACAATAACAATTCCAAACGTTATACACAAAGATTAAACCAAGTAAGACTATAATCACATCTCACATGTCAATATTTACTCCACCAAATCCATTTCCCTCAAAACCACAAGTCCATAGTCATGTTTACAAGACAAAACACCCTTCGACTTAGCAAACATGTACACTTCACTTATTGTGAACTTCTCAATGCTCCACCAACATAACCAACATAATATACACCATATTTTATGCATAAAATATGGTAATCCATCATAATAAACACTTACCAAGTCTTACCAATTGATGATCTTGGCCAAAAGAGTGACTTAGGGTTCTTGAGAGCAAAGGAGAAAATGTTGGAAAATTCTAGAAAATGTTATGAGAGTTCAATGAGATAAAAATCTGATTTTTCCTTTATATAGTCCCTCATGTCTCTCTTATCCTTTCCTTAGCATTTAATGCAATGTTGATTTAGTCAAATGGATCAAAATGGAAAAATGGGTCAAAAATCCCCTTGTTGGGCCATGTCTTCTTATGAATTTTGGGCTTCACTTATGGCCTAATTGTACAAGACTTATTAATGCCCACATTTTAATGCATAATTCAAAAATTCTCTCATGTTTTCATTTTTTCCATAAATTTTACGGTTGTCGGCTAGACTCAGAAACGTACGGGGTGTTACACATGTGTTGTTACAAAAGGTATTGAGATAACTTGAAGGAGTAATTGTGACGTAGTGTTAATATGGGAGTATAAAGGGTAAAGTTGGTGTGAAATGTTATTGGTTTGTGATGCCTTGGTCGATGTGTGACATGTTATGGTATTGTTGGCATGTTGATGCAATAAATAGTATCGTAAGAGGGCGAAACGACATGATAAAGACAACTATGTAACTCATTATCGTCTTATGCACTTGGAATGTAGCTTGTGGTTAATGTTGGTTTCGTATGTAGTTGTGTTGTAGAGTAAGACGTAAGCAAGGAGCTGTATTATCGTAATCACATATAGGATTTTACTTTCATATTTAGGACATAAGGTATGTAAGGTTACTCTTTCCGTACCTTTCTGCAGCATAGCGTATTCACCTTATTATGGTACTTATTCATGTCCTAAGTGTTCTAAAGTATCCCAGTTCAGGTTGAGATATACTGTTATTCATATGTGTCCTATTCTTAGACGAATTATGATTCACTTATCTCTTATTCATTTACTGAAGTTCTTAAGCTATCCTAATGTTGTAATTTCTAAAAGAACTATCTCAAAGAGGGTAAGATGTAGAGAGAATCTATTTATTCTTGAAAAGAATTTTCCAATCATGTCATGTTCCAAAGTCTAATAATATTATGATTATCTTTGTACCAATCTCATATGGGTAATGAAGGGAGTAATGTGCAAGAAAATATACCAATCCCTCAAAAGAAAGAGATTAAGTTACGTATGTTTGTTGGGTGAAAAAGTGCAGGAAAATCATAGATGTTGTCACGCCCCGAATTCCAACGAGGCGTGATTGGCACCGAAAGCCGATATGTCCCGAGAGAACCAATCTTTACTTCTGTACATTGGTATGCATATCCTCGTATGAATCTTATTATACCTCATGCAACTATGCGAAAGCCATGAACATGGAAACATATGCCATATCTATATATATATATATATATGAAACTTGGCCGTTAGGGCTATCAAGTCAAAATGATCATACGTCTCTTACATTCACATACCCACATATGTCTATAAAAGCCTCTAACATATGCATTTACAAGACCAACTAAAAGTCGGGACAAGTCCCCACTTTATACAACATTTACAACATTAAAACAGCTGTACAACTATGACTCGGAAAGTCCTGAAGCAACTGGGGCTCACCAATAATCTACAAATACTATCAACCTACAGTGGAGGTCTACTAGTGCCTGCACCTGCAACATGTAAGGTAAGTCCCCCAAGGGGGTCAGTACAAGAAATGTACTGAGTATGTAAGGCTATAGAAACTACATCATGCATGAGAAAGTCAATGAAATAGAATATGAGAAAATATTCAATGTGGATAAACCATTATTCTAAATGTGGAAACATGTATATTGCTTCTGTTATTTTTATTTTAGATCACTCATTTACATCCTTATTATTCATAGAATATCTTTCATACACATCTTCACTCAAGAGAATTCTCCTTCACTCAAGAGATTCTTCTCCTCTTTTCAAGAGATTCTTCTATTCAAGGGATTCTTCTATTCAAGAGTTTTGGATTAATAATATAACGTACATCCACTCTATCCACTCGATTGGTGGTTTAATAACGTACATCCACTCTATTGGTGGGATAACATACATCCACTCTATGGTGGGAGAACATACATCCACTCTATGGTGGGAGAACATACATCTACTCCATGGGTGGGTTATCATATATCCACTCCATGGGTAGGGAGAGACAGGATCGACCCATGCTAGGTGTTCTTTTCACCCCTGGGCTGCCACCCGAGAATTCTTATCAATTAAATCTCTTCTTATTCTTATTTTTCTTGGAAGAGGTTGATTTATTCACTTATGAGAGATTGATACATCGAGGATCGTGATACTATTAGAAACACACACACTTTACTTCATTCCTTAACTTCATGAGATTGACTCCTTTACTTCATAACATCACTGACACACATCCTCTTGTGAGAGAGATACATTTTCCAACCAATCATTACTTCATCCCTTCACTATTTTTTACTTCATTCTAAGAGTGATAAATTGGTGATTGTATATCATTTCCTTCTTTACTTTTATGAGATTAACTCATTGGTAGTCATATCATTGATAAAGCTTGGAACACATACATACATTACTTCCTTCATTATTCTTATGAGATCTTATGAGATTGGTACTTCAACACTTGTGAGAGAGAGTGGTACAAACATAATTATAACAATATTATTGAACTTGGAAACATAACATGATTGGAAATACTACTCAAGCATAAATAGATTCTCCTTACACCTTACTCTTTTCGAGATAGTTCTTTTAGGAATTACCACATTATGACAGTTTTGGAACTTCAGTCAATGAATAAGAGATAAGTGAATCATAATTCGGCTAAGAATAGGACATATGAATAACAATATATCTCAACCTGAATTGGGGTACTTTAGAACAGACATGAGTAAGTACCATAACAAGGTGAATACTCTATGCTGCAGAAAGACACGAAAAGAGTAACCTTACATACCTTGTCGTCTCACTACGATTACAAAAGCCTATATGGGGATACAATAGTCCAGCTTCCTCTTTATGTTTCACTCTACAACACAAGCATACATTAGCAACTAGTTACTATACGAATGTATAAAATGACAATGAGCTATATGACTGCCTTATAACGTCATGTCACTCCTTACAATACAATCCACTACATTCTCATACCAACGACACCATAACATTCCACACATTGACCAAGATATCGTAAACCAATAATATTTTACACCAAGTTTACACTTTACACTTCCTCATTAACACTACGTTATCACTCGATAGCTTTCACAATAACACTTTAACATCAATCCATATTTTATACCATTCAAAATACCTCCGGGATACTCCTGTATAGTCATTTAAAAGGTACCATAAGTTGATAATTGCATCCATGAAGGGTATAGGGGTTTCGGGGGGCCGAAGGGATGCAAAAACAAGCAATTCAGAGTTCTGGGCCGACATGCTAAGCCACCTGCATCCACATATGACCTTTTCCAGTAGCCAGAGGCACCTGCATTGTCACCTGCGCCCGCAGGTGCTTCGTCTGCGAGGGCGGGTGCCCGTTTCGGCCAAAAAGGGTCTCTTTTGGGTCTTTTTATGCAATGAATGGTCCATGATCATAACCAAACTTATTTTAACATATTTTAGATCATCTTATATGCCAAAAATAATCCATGGTCTCACAACACACATAAACATCACCAAAACCTCACTTTCTTTTCAATCCGTCACCAAATCCATAACCAAATTTACGACAACAATCCCAAACATTATACACAAGGATAAAATAAGGAAAGAATATAATCACATCTCACATGTAAATATGGAATACATAAATTTCATTTCCTTCAAGATTACAAGTCCATGTTCAAGTTTACAAGACAAAACCATCCTCCGATTTAGCAAACACAAATTATTTTACACATAGTGACCTTCTCACACTTAACCAACATGATATAAACCATATTCAATGAATAAAATATATTAAACCATGATAATATACACTTACCAAGTCTTGCAAGATAATGATCTTGGTCCAAAGGATGAAGGTCTAGGGTTTGTGTGAGATAAGGATGTGTTGAGAAAATTCTAGAAAAGGCATGGGTGTAATAAATGAATAAAATCTGATTATTTCCATCTTATATAGTCCCATAATGGTGATTTTTAACCACACACTTGGTCCAATCCTAATATATTGACTTGGTCTTGCAAGAATGGGTCAAGGATGGGTCATTCCTTCATTTGGGCCATGTATTTATATGATTTTTGGGCCTCCATTGAGCCCAATGGCTCAAGACTTATTTAGACCACTAAATTTTATGTATAATTCCTTATATATATACATATAGGTCCCTCAAGTCACTCTTATCCATCTCCTGGCATTAAATGCATGGTTGATTAGTCAAATGGAAGATTGGATCATGTTTTGCCCCATTGGGCCAAGTCTTTCTTATAATCCTTGGGCCTTATTTGGACCAATGGCAAAAGACTCATATAATCCCCAACAAATAAATGAATAATTCATCAAATCTCTCATGTTTAATTAATTCCAGAGATGTACACGTAGTCGTACAGGTTCGACAACATACGGGGTGTTACACCTCCTACAAAGGTCTAATCCCATGTACTAGGCCCAATTTCAATCATCTCATCAATAACATTACAAGATACATACTTTTTGACTCTCGACACTTGAGTACCCATTGTTCAACGTCGTCATGTAGGGTTTAGTAGATATGGGGTGTTACAGATGTGGGGTGGATACGATTCCAAAGTTCCAACAATATTATAACTCTAAAGTTTCTAGAATGTTACACTCCAAGTTTCATAATGTTATGACTATCATTATATCAATCTCTCATAAGCAAATGAATCAATCTCTCCCAAGTAAGAAATGAAGAAAGATGTGTATAATATTTAACCCACCAAAGAGTGGATGTATGTTAACCCACCATGAGAGTGGATGTATGTTAACCCACCATGAGAGTGGATATATGTTAACCCACCAAAGAGTGGATGTAGTTATTAACCCACCAAAGAGTGGATGTAGTTATTAACCCACCAAAGAGTGGATGTATGTTAGCCCACCATGAGAGTGGATGTATGTTAACCCACCCAAGAGTGGATGTAGTTATTAACCCACCAAAGAGTGGATGTAGTTATTAACCCACCAAAGAGTGGATGTAGTTATTAACCCACCAATAGAGTGGATGTATGCTAATCAAGAAGATGAATAATAATGATGAAGAGCGTAAAAGCAAAGAAAGAATCTATTACATATAAAGAATCTCTTGGAGGCAAGTCTCTTGAGTAGGAGTAACTCTCTCTTGAATAAGGGGGTATATAGAGGATGGTAAATGATAATAACAGAAGAAATGTTCATGGTTCCTCACATACAGGAAGAGAGTTTATTCACATTTACTACTTCTCTTATATTGACTCACTTGTTGTTGTCATTATGCATGATGAATTTCTTATGGCCTTACATACTCAGTACATTATTCGTACTGACCCCTCTTGGGGGATTTATTTTAAATGTTGTAGGCGCAGGTGCTAGTAGACCTTCGCAGTAGATTATCGGGTATTTGAAGATCTTTGGTGAGCTCCAGTTGCTTCGGGGCTTTTTGAGTCACAGCTGTTTAGATGTTTGATGTTGTAAATATAGTATAAAGCGGGGACTTGTCCCGACTTTAAGTTAGTCTTGTTGTTGCATCTGTTAGAGGCTTTTGTTGTGGGTATACGGATGTAAGAGATGAATGTCCGTTTTGACTTGATGGCCCTAACGGCCATGTTTATAAATATATATAGTATATGTTTCCATGTTCATGTCTTCCGCATAGTTGCATGAGGTATAATAAGATTCATACGAGGTTATGCATACGAAGGTTCATGAGCAAAGATTGGTTCTCTCGGGCTATATCGGCTTTGGGTGCCAGTCCGGCCCGAATGTGATTTTGGGTCGTGACACTCACATTGGTCTGACCAAACAAAAGGTACTTCCTTCTAAGTTAACCTTGTTAAGTACGTTGCAATGGATGCAAAGTTCTTGACAAATCTATGGTAATAACTGGCAAGACCCACAAATCTCCTTACCTCGGTTATTGAACTAGGCCGGACCCAACTCTTAACTGCCTCAATCTTCTAGGGATCTACCATCAACCCCTTTTTTAAAACAACGTGCCCCCAAAAAGGCAACCGAAGACAACCAGAACTCACACTTTAAAAACTTGGTATATAACCACTTCTCTTTTAGAATCCCCAACACTATGTGAGATGACCTACATGCTCCTCCTTACTCTTGGAGTAAGCTAGAATATCATCAATAAACACAATAACAAAGGATTCCAATAATGACTTAAATATACTGTTCATCAAGCTCATGAAGGCTGCAGGTGCATTAGCTAGCCCGAAGGATATCACCAGAAACTAATAATTGTAACACCCCGTACGCTTCCGAACCTATGTTATTACTGTAACATTTATGGACTTATTTAAACATGAGACTTGTTGGGGTTTTACATATTAATTTGGTTGGGCTGAATTCACATGTGATCATGGGCTCAATTTGAGGCCCAAAATTTACAAGAAAGACATGGCCCAAAATAAAAAAAAATGATCCATTCTTGCTTTGACCAAAGACAACCCTCAATTATTGACTAAGTGGATGGATAAGTATGAATTTCAAGGGCCTATATAAAGGTCAATAAATCAGATTTTATTCACACAAAAGCCACATGACCTTTCTAGATTTTTCTAAACTTTTCTCTCAACACCCAAACCCTAAGCTATCTTCCTCTTGGGACAAGATCACTCCTTGGAAAGATTTGGTAAGTGTTTAATCTCATGGTTTAATATATTATAATCATGTAATATTTTGTATATCATGTTGGTTATGCTGGTGAAGTGTGAGAAGTTCACTATGTGTGAAACAATTTATTTTTGCTTAATCGGTGAAGGTTTTTGCCTAGTAAACTTAAAAATGGACTTGTGGTCTTGAAGGAAGTGAACTTGATGGGTTCAATATTTACATGTGAGATGTGATTATATCCTTAACTTGTTTTATTCTTGTACATAATGTTTGGAATTGTTATTGTAAAATTGTGCATGGATTTGGTGGTGTATTGAAGGAAAAGTGTGGCTTTGGTGATGTTCATGTGTGTTGTGAAACCATGGATGATTGTTGGAATCCAAGATGATCTAAAATATGTAAAAAGAATTTTAGTTATGATCATGGACCATTCATTGCATAAAAGGACCCAAAAGAGACCCTTTTTGGCCGAAACGGGCACCCGCCCTCGCAGATGAAGGCACCTGCGGGCGCATGTGACTTCGCAGGTGCCTCTGGCTACTGCCAAAATTCACCTGCAGGCACAGGTGGCTTTGCAGGTCAGCCCAAAAGTTCGTTCGATTGTTTTCTCATCTCTTTGATCCCCGAAGACCCTTATACCCTTTATGGATGTAATTATCAACTTATGATACCTTTTAAATGACGTTAAGGGGTCGTATGGAGGCATGTTGGATTATATTAATTATGGGTTGTTGTTCATATGTTGTTATGAGGAAATTTGATGGAATAGTTGTGAAGGAATGATAATGAGGAAGCGTAAAGGGTAAACGTGGTGTGAAATGTTATTGGTTTATGATGTCTTGGTCAATGTGTGATATGTTATGGTATTGTTGGTTTGGTGATGCACTAAATGATAACTTAAGAGGTAGAAATGACGTTATACGGCAGTCACGTAACTCATTATCGTCGTATGCACTTGTAAGGTAGTTGGTTGTTAACATGAGCTTCGTTATGTACTTGTGTTGTAGAGTAATAGTTAAGGAAGGAGATAGATTATTGTATTCACATATAGGACTGTGTATTCATATTGAGAATATAAGGTATGTAAGGTTACTCTTTCCGTATCCTTCTGCAGCAGATATTGTTCGCATTGTCATAGTAGTTGTTCCATTTCAAAATATTCTAAGGTATCTCATTCAGGTTTGATATATTGTTATCCATATGATTCCTGTTCATTGACCAAATGGCATTCACATGTCTCTTATCCATTGACTGAAGTTCCTAAGCTCTCCTAATATTGTAACTACTAAAAGAAACTAGCTCAAGGAAAGTGATGAGGTAAGGAGAATCTATTCATTCTTGAGTAGCATATCCAATAATGTTGTGTTCCAAAGCTCCAATAATGTTGCAACTATTAACATATCAATCTCTCCCAAGAAAATGTATCAATCTCACACGACTAAGGTATCAATCTCATGAAAGTAAAGGAATGAAGTAACGTATATATGTGTTCCCAATAATGTTTCAATCACCAATGTATCACTCTCATAACAAATGAAAAGGAAAGAAGTATGCAAAGAAGTAATGTACACATGGTTACTTTATGTTCCATTGAGTATGGATCAAATCAAAAGGGCATAAGCTCGGATGGAACAATCCCAATATTATGCTATGTTATTATTATTATATATATGACTATAGCCTACTGATCAGCTGGATTTCCGGTATTATTATTATATATACGACTATAGCCCACTGATCAGCTGGATGTCCGATTTATATCATAGCCCACTGATCAGCTGGATGTCTGGTATTATTATTATATATACGACTATAGCCCACTGATCAGCTGGATGTCCGATTTATATTATAGCCCACTGATCAGCTGGATGTCGAGTATTATATTATAACCCACCTATAAGGTGATGATCGGTATTATATTATAACCCACCTATAAGGTGATGATCGGTATTATATTATATCCCACTAACTAGTTGAATGAACAGTAATGAAGATAGTTGTAAAAGATATGAGAGTATATCCCTTGCATGAATATATAAATATGAAGGTTATTATAAGAATGATGATGATAAGAATGAATGATCAAGTAATGAAAATAATGGAAGTAATGAACATGGTTCCACATACTCAGAACGGAGGTCTATCCATATTGATTATTCTCTTACGCTTAATTTCTTGGAAGTATTTATGTATTATATATTTCATATGGCCTTACATACTCATTAGTTTCTTCGTACTGACCCCTCTTGGGGGACTTACCTTACTTACTGCAGACACAGGTGCTAGTAGACCTCCACAGTAGGTTGCAGATCATTTGCGGATCATTGGTGAGCTCTAGTTTCTTTGGGGCTTTTCGAGTCATTATGCACATTTGTTTGGTATTGTACATGAGTATAGAGCGGGGTACTGTCCCGACTCTAGGTTTGTTATGGTTATGTATCTGTAGAGGCTTTGTAGTCTTATGTGGAAGAATGATTGTAAGAGATGTGTGTCCATTTTGACGTGATGGCCCTAACGGCCAAGTTTCATATATATATATAGCACATGGTTCCATACCGTCCGCTATTAGCATCTAGTATGTATACGTGATGATGATGTTTATTGAATGACATGCATATGAATGGACATGAGCAAAGATTGGTTCTCTCGAGCCTTATCGGCTTCGGGTGCCAGTCCTTCCCAAATGGGATTCGGGGTGTGACAATAATGGCCATACCGAGTTTTAAAAGTTGTCTTTGGTATGTCCTCCGATCTAATTTCTAGCTGAAGATAACCTGATCGTAAGTCAATTTTTGAAAATACCATTTTACCCTGTAACTGGTCAAACAGATCATCTATGCAGGGCAAAGGATATTTATTCTTAGTGGTAACCTTATTCAACTATCTATAGTCAATATACATCCTCATGCTACCATCTTTCTTCTTAACAAACAGGACTGGAACACCCCAAGGTGAAGACTTGGACGAATAAACCCCTTGTCGAGTAGTTCCTGCAATTAAGTTTTGAGTTCTCTCAACTCTGCTGGAGACATTCGACAGGGAGGAATAGAAATAGGGCAAGTGCTCGGCTCTAACTCGATGCAAAAATCAATATCTCTATCTAGAGGCATACCTGATAAATCTGAAGGAAACACTTCCTAAAATTCAAAAACCACCGGAACTGACTCTATGGAAGGGGACCCTATACTCATATCCCAAAGATAAGCTAAAAATGTTGAACAACCCTTCCCCACTAACTTCCTAGACTGGACAAACGATATAATTTTCACTGGTTTGGCCTCATACACTCTCTCCCACTCTAGCTCATCCATCCCAAGAATACCTAGAGTCACAGTCTTAGCATTATAGTTTAGGACAACATTATATGGAGATAACCAGGTCATACCCAAAATGATATCAAAGTCCAATATATCCAGAATAATCAAGTTTACCCAAGTCTGAAAACCCATAAACAACATGGTACAAGAACGATAAATATGGGTTACTACCACAGACTCACCAATCGGAGTAGACACATATACAAGATAGTCAAGTATATCACAAACCAATTTTAGACCCATAATAAACTGGATAGATACATAAGAATAGCTAGACCCTAGATCAAATAAAACAGAAGCCATCTGATCACAAATGAAAATGGTACCTATGATAACTACATCAGAAGCCTCGGCATCAATCTTTCATGGGAAGGCATAATAGTGAGCCCGATCATCAATCTGAGCTAACTCTCTACCTGGTTGCACTCCTCCCTCTACACCGCCATTTCCTTGACTATTCTGACCACCTATCTGATTTCCCTATCCACCCTGTGGATGACCCCTACCATTACCTCCTCACCTCTATTTGCTGGAACTATGGCCCAAGTCTGTTGTTGCCCCTGGCCATTCGCCTATCTCAAAGGATGCACTCTCTTAAAATGACCAATAGCACTACAATAATAACATCCCCACTAGACAAAAGGTCGACTGGTAGAAGAGTAATAAGCCCATTGGCTCCTAATAATCTATAATTGAGAAAAGGCCTTAGCTGGACCCACAGTAGAAGCTGGCACTGCCGACTGAATAGGGCGAGCTGGGTAGGCCTGCTAACTGTGGCCCTTGGAGTAAGAAACACTGAAATTTCTAACATTGCGAGACTTATTAGCTAACATCTTAGCCTAGCCTGCCAATCAAAAACCTAATCAAACCCTTTTACTATGGAAGTCATATAAACAGACAAAACCTAAAGATCATAATTCAAACCCTTGACGTAACGTCGAATCCTCTCCTCTTCAATAGCCAACAGCTGAGTAGCACAACAAGACAAGCCATGAAAATTATCCTCATAGGCTGCAACTAACATATCACCCTGCTCCAATGCCAAAAAATCATCCTTTTTACGACCACGAAGGACCAGAGGCACATACTTCTCTAAGAACAAAGCATTAAACAGTTCCCAAGTCAACGGAGGAAAAGCCGGCGACCGACATTCAAATTCACCCTCCACCATTGTTTAGCATCCTTCTCCAATAGAAAGGTCACAAACTCAACCCCATGCTTTTGCACAATGCCCATATTATGTAAGCGTTCATAACAGTCAATAATGAACTCAAAAACATCTTCAGACTCAGTACCCTGGAATGTTGGAGGTTTTATCTTCAGAAATTTGGTCAGCAGCTCATGTTCAGTACCAGTCATCACAGAACTCAAAATCAGACAAGAAAAAGCATCCATCCCTGAAGCCTCATCCATTCTAGGATCTATAGTAATAGTACGATAAGCAACTGGAGCCTGAACAGCTGGTACAGTAGGAGTGGCTCCAGTGCCATCCAAACCACTCAAAAAAGCTAACACCTGTTAAACAGTCTCGACAGACATAGGAATAAAATTGTACCTCCAGTTGGTGCCACCACCTCTAGCCCCACTACCTGCTCCTCTACTACATTTATTTCCACCAAATAATCCTGGAGTGGGGTAGGTGATACTGACCTTTCATGATCCTGGCCAGCAACTGATTGACCTCTACCCTTGGAGGGTGTGGCTCCTCCCCTTCCTTTCCTACCTTTTCCTATTACTCATCCTCTTCTTCTTATGGTTGGCTCCACAACTGGAGCTTCCAATGCAAGGGCAGCTGCTCAGGTTCCATTCAACCTAGTAGTAACCATTTGCGAACAAAAAAGTGAAGATAATTAGATACCAACTAGAATCAAGTTACAGTACGAAAAAAGCAAGAATGACAATTTCCTAAAGTCCTATAGCCTCCCGAAGAAAAGTACAAACATCTCTAAACCATTCTGTAAAACTATACTGGAACCATTTTAGTACAATTAGATCGACAAACCTAAGTTTGATGCCAACTTTGTCATGACCAAAATAGACCCGAAAACACTAACCAACACTTAAGAAAAATAAAAGCAACTAATCCATCGATAATCCAAAAAGGAATTCAAGGTATAAAACAACTAGGAGAATTACGGAACATACTCCTAAATAAAATAACCATCCCTAGGACCCAAAAGTCGGTGTCCAAAACTACTAAATAATATCAAGAAGGGGATGCAACCCTGAAAACTAAAAGGAAAAACTTGAGTCTAGAACAAAGGACTATATCATCCAAAAAGGATTCATGATAGCCCAAAATATGTTGCTCACCCTTAAATCCGGAGTCCAACGCTATAATCACAAGTGAGGTCTCCGAGGAGCTGTTGCAATATGCGCTGCACTCAATAAAAGTAAGAGCAGGTGTAGTATCAGCACACAAGAAAATAACAGTGTATTGGTAGGGTCATTTGGCCAACCCAAGATGAGAATATGAACACTCAACCACAACATAGTACAACAAATTAATACATTTTTGTCCTAACTACACCAAAATACAACACGTAACATTTAAAGCAGTTTAGGATTCCTAGGAACAAGACAAAGACATCAACAATTATACAAATCAGTCAAGTCAAGTCAAGACAAGTCAAGTCCAATCAAGTCAATTCAAGACAAGTCAAACAGATACCGCAACATATAAATACAATACCCAGTTCACTCATGGAACTGTCAAACTCACCTGTACCTTGTACATACACGCTAAGAGTATCATAACCACCCTCTAGTCATGACCTGTAAGGGACAAGTTCCATCTATGTACCTAATCCCAGACACAAGTGCCTGCCATCCTTATTCCACCATCAAACCATGAGACTGTCCAACTATCGAGACATTCCACAATCAACAATTGAATATAACAAATCATGCCAACCAAGATATCAACCAACACTTATAATATGCACAAGTTTTTCATAAAAGTTCATTTGAAAGAGACCACACTAATTAACATGCACTAACAAGCAATACTAAGAAATAGTTGGCATGCACATATCACCTAAATTGGATTAAACTAGGTAACCATCACCTACCTCAATCCAAGCTTGCACAACTTGACTAAGTCTGAACCTTCCCCCTCCGTGTATTATCTGTTTGCTTTTGGTCTAGAGGTAAATACAAAACACACAATGAATGAAATGACCTACCCCGTTGAGGATTATAACTCATTCCTAAACCCTAAAACCAAGTTCATGATCATTCCCTCCCCGTTCAAGGGATTTTCAACCATAATCCATCTAAAACTACCAATTTTATGGATAATTTAGTGAATTAATGGTATGCAAGAGTAATTTAATGATCATTAACCAAAACCCAATGGTTTTCTACCTAAATTACTCCCTTACACCAGGAAATCAACTAAACCTAGACCTTAACCCTCCCCAAACTATGTAAACTAACAATTCAAAGGCTAGATTATCAATTTACTAGTTAACGGGGATGAATTCCTTACCTTAACGAAGGAGAACAATGACAAACTAATGATTTTTGTCCGAAATCGCCTCTCATTTGCCCAAAAATGTGTTTTAGAAAAATAAACCATTTTGGGGGGGTTTGGGATAAAAGAGAGATTTATGTCGCTATAGAAACATACATCGCTATAGTGACACATATCGCTATAGCGGATTTTGACTGCATTGATGGTTGCTATAGCAGGACTTTCTTCATTTTGGGGCATGTTGCTATAGCAACATAGATGGGATAGAATGTCCGATTTCCTCCAAAAATCCTCTTTTTCACAATACACCTTAAACCAAGACATCCCAAATGATATCATTTACACTAAGATCAATTTCGGGAGTTCTACTTACCCGAATTCAATTCTACAAAATTCTATGGGTTCCTTATCGTCTTAGCTAACTAGAAATTAAGTGAAACACTACCATACTTTTCCAATTCCTTCCTGGATTGATCTACACCATACCTCACTCAGATTTCATCCGAAACTAGCCTAGCCTGAAATTTATAACTTTAAATACTGAAAGAATCTTAGCCCAAATTTTTATATGAAAGACTTATATGTAACGACGAAAAGAGGTTATTACAAACCTGTACCCTATAGCAACCAAAAACCACAACTAAATTAAAATTAGGAAATAATACTAATACTCAAATAACACACTTTGACTTAATTGACAACCATATTCCCGGCAATGGAGCCAAAATTTTATACACCCAAATTACACCTCAATTTAGAACTATAAAGCAGTCAATGTCAAATATAGAATCCAACTAGGATGGGGTCGAATCCTATAGGGAATAAGGTAAAACTAAGCCTTATTCGATTATTTTGACTTCTAGTCAGTTACTTCCATAAAAAAAGGGTTTTGTGAAAAGTGTTTGTTCTTCGATTTCAAAATATGTTTAAGTAACAATGTCAAAATTTCATTAATTGTAATAAAGTAATTGAGAGAACTAGGTTTGTGATAACCATGGCTTCATAACACAATTGGGTCGCTAACAATAGTAAATTTCTCTAGTGTTAGGCATGCAGGGCTAGTGACTCTTTCAATACATCTAAATGTTTCTCAACCTAATTATATAATACTCAACCAAATCTTCTCGAACTATGAGTAATGAAAATACAAAACTCACTAATTACCTTAAGTTGGTTAACCTTATTACAATATTAACCATTAGACAGGAATTGAAAATTTTGAATCCTTAATATCAAATCTTTTCTTAGTTTTAACCTCTTTCTCAAGCAGGTCAACCCTAAGGCATGTTCTAATATTTTCAACCATTAGAAATTATTTAAGATAAAAGATTTGACAATACAAATGATATCACTATCTGAATCTACATTGATATTGATCCTAGAGATGTAAAATTTGCCATGGATCCCACAATCTTAGTTGTGGGGTTTTTATCCACTCATAGCTTTTGAAGAGAAATGAGCAATATAATTCATAAATGTAGAATAATCTAACAAAGATGAATCCAAAATCTCAATTGTCTTCAAATTACAGGTTCAATTGCTTTGAAACTCAAGAAATATAGTAAAAACAATATTAGTTTTCTCTCTAAAACTAAGATATCAAAAATAAACCCTAACAACGGCTATATATAGTTTAGGGAAATTTGAAATCTAATTAAAACTCAGAATTGGCCACCCTTTGTTTCACGATAAAGTTGACGATCTATCAAAGGGTTAACGCCTCATCAACTAGACTGTCAACTAGTCTTCTAATTTTCATTCATTCTATTTACGGTTGACATTGGCATTGATAGTTCATCAGAGGGTTGATACATCATCAACTAGGCCATCAAATTTTCTTCAGATTATCACCCATTTTGCTTAAGCCTGACACTAGGGTTGACGGCCCGTCAGAGGATTGATGCATCGTCGACTCGGCCATCAACTTGACTTTATTTTGGTTCTCAAACTATTAAGCTTGACCCTTCAGTTGACGGTCCGTCAGCTGGTTGACGTCCCTTCAAGTAGGCGTTCATTTCCTTCTTTATCACAATTCCTACTATTTTCTACCTTGTCACCTTTCCCTACACATAAAAAGTAAAAATAATCAAATCTAACAAGAGTTACTCAAGAACTTGCAAATATTCATAGTCAAAAGCCTCAAATGTGCCATCAAAATGCTGGCACATCAAATTTATTCATGATCAGTAAGTTATTTATCAACACAAATTTACCATAAATATATCAACAAGTAGAGGGAGTAGTCAAGATATTCATTTTATTAATTTTAGCCTATCAATAGGCTTTGGTGCCCATATATATGATCGCTGTCTCATATATACAGGACCCCAAACACCCAGTTATTCACAGTATACAAGCAACTAGCACACAGAACATAAACACCTCATAAAAGAGTGAAGGTAAATCTCAACTTACTTTAATAAAGACCCGTAAATTCCAACCATAGCCCGAAGAATCAGATGGAAGATCTAATCGTATATATAAGCCCAACAATACCCATATTGATATACTTTGGTTTCAGGTCCCAAAACTCAGTATTAAAATCAACACCAATCCCACAAGGACAAAGTAGGAATTTTTGTATAAAATTAATTTACCCATAGTCTAATGGTATCAAATCTTAAATTGAGTTTGAAATCATTGAATAATTAAATTTTATCTTTAGGCGGAGAACCCCAAATCTCCATTATAAAATGCAGTTTAAAATAGGAAATTTTGATAAATTTTTATCAAAATCAGTTTACCTATAATACAAGGACCTTAAATCCCAAAAATCAATAAAAACCCATTCCAAGTTGATCCTAAAATGAAGAACATTTGATTTCATAAATTTGGGTTTCAAATCTTAACTTTATGAATAAAAATCATGAAAATGAAATAGATATTCTTTAAAAATGTGCAAAATGAAGGTAGAATCACATGTCCAATGATTATACGAGAAAACTGCATCAAAAATAGCCTCAATCAGAGCTTCCTAGCTCCCAAAATGTCAAAAATATAAAATAGGTGCGGTTTAGGACTTAAACTCAGTGATTTTCGCTTACGCGGACAAATCCTAACTTAAGAGACCCAACCATCACCAAAGAGACCTTCTACTCTTATGCGACACACCATCAATAACAATAGTAAGCTTCACCAAAAATGGCATAACTTCCTCAAACAGACTCCAAAATTTGTCGAATTTTTTTGCATTGGTTTTGAAATTTTGATACGGATCTAATGGTACCATCAAAAAACCCAAAATATCTCATTAACTTCAGGTGATACTATTAAAACTCAATGACATAAAACTTCAAACTACGAACAATTACTCAAAACTTATCCGACACCTTCCAATCACAATCCAATAGTGCAAACCGCTTGTAAAACATATTTCAGTCATGATGGAACTGACAAAATTTCTATCCCATGTTCAGATCACAGAATATTAACCAAAGTTAACTATAACAACTTAAAAGTTTCTAAAAACCAAAAATTGGCATAAAACTCTTCCAAACACTTTGGGGCCCATGCCACCCACTCACGCAACTCACAAATGCTATAAAGCAACAATAAGAAGGGGTAAAATGGTCAAAACACAAAAATATATAAAATCATTATGAGGGTTGTTACAACTTGAGGGCGAAACTCAAATTTCATTCCCTGTGAGATTGACCCCAACTCTTTAGTTTGATAAATATATTACATATGACCTTTGTCACAATGAGGACTCACTCAAAGTTGATAGACTATGCCTACTGAAGAGTCTGATTATGTACCTGCATATATTTAAGCTACATTATTAAAAGAATGTAGCATAATGAAAGTATGTGTTAGTATAAGACAGGTACTGAGTACATAAGATAAGGGCTAAGCAATTTAAGAAACTAACTTACATACTGAAACTGAATCTGTATAACTGAAGAACTTAGTGACTAAATCGGACTATCTTAGATCATAAGTTTAATTTAATGTTAAGCCTCAAGAAAGTATAAAAACAAAGTATTGTGAATAAACTTGTCTTAAAAAGTAGAGGCTCTATGCCAAAATAGTCTTTCTAGAAAATAGGGAAAAATAAAGATAAGTCATAAAGCATAAATATTCCTCAAAGAGGAGCCTTTCAATACTTGAATCATATCTAAAGTAGTATATCTAATAGAGAATCAGCATATCTATGCCTTCATAAATAACCAACTCAATTTAAAATAGTAAAATATAAAATTCTTTAAGTAGGAGTTTCTTACAACCGACATACACTATGTGAGCTCATGATTTCCAACGTATAATCCCAATTCAGAGGGCTAACCTATACCTTGCCAGGGTATAGAACCTATTTATTTATCTATTTGTGGATCCACTAAGTTAGCCTTTTAGGCTATAAAGGTCAACCAACTTGTGGTGCTATCATAAATCCTATGGAGGAACTTAATTATGGGATATTTGTTATCTAAACATATTTCCTTTTGGTGCTAAATAATCTTCCCAAAATTATTTGTATTATCATATGCTCTTAACTATGAAAATTTATATCTATCTGAAAGTAAAGTATATATCTTTACTAAGTTCCTCTTTCAAGAACTATATTCAAAATCACCCTTCTATGGGTTTGTACTATTTTCTTGAAAATTTATAATAGCTTAAAAACTCTTAAATCGTGCATTGAAATATAAGCTTCAATAACAATGCATAAGATCATATCAAATTAAAAAGGGCAGCAAGGAAACCTTACTAAGCTTATAAGTAAATTCAATATATACAAAATCCACAATAATAGATAAAGACTTCAAGAAAATGGTATAATTTACTAAATAAAAGGGGAATTTGAAAGTGGGTTTACAAATCCTAACTGTGATCTTTAATTAAAGAAAACCATAAAGTTTGGAAATGAGGATGAAAGAAAGTCCTCATTGAATTATTACATACCTTAATTTCTTCATAAAAAATCTAGGAGGAACCCTAGCTTGAGTAAGATGATTGAACTTTTCTTGAAAATCGTAAGATTATGGAGCGGAATTTCATTAGAAATTTATAATTGAATGATAGAACTGATTAGAATTAGAGAAAAATTCATGAAATTGACTTACCTTGGTGATTAAGGATGAGGAGAGAAAAAGAACTTAGGGATGATGGGAAAGAGAAATAAAGTGGAAAAGATCAGAAAAATAACCTTATAATAAATCTCGTCAGCCAATTATGTGAGGTCGAGTAGAGCTCGCATAACTGCAATGTTACTCGCACAACTAGAGCTCTAAATCACACTTTGGAAAGTTTTCTAAAAGTTTTAGTAAAGTTTTTTGAGCTAAAATGCGATCTGCATACAGTTTTACGATTGTACTTGAGCTTACCAAACTTCCCAGCATTGTTACCTTTTAGTAAAACAACCATAACTTTTTACTCCAGAATTAGATTAACAATAGTTAGTGAGATTTGAAAGAAGACTTGAAGAAATTTAATTTGACAGGTATAGGGTCTCATAACTCTTCATATTCTAGGAGAAATAATCACTTGAAGATGACCCTAGTAAAAATTTATATCAAAACTCAATTGGTAAAGACGCGTTCAACTCAACTTTGTGCTAGAGTTTTGTATGACCTTAATTCATATCCAATACACCATCCACACTAAAGAACTGATCTGACCACATATGAAAAAATAAACTTCATCAAGTTTAGGTCTATCTAGACACATAGGATGGTTCAAGTCTTAGTCTAAAAGTTTGAGTTGTTACAATATCTCCCCTTGGGATCATTCATCCTCGAATAAAGTTCAAAGTTAAAACGAATATGCAAATGGAATCCATAAAAAATTCCTTTGGGATATATGAGCTACACTTACTAACATAAACTAAACTATATCATATCAAGGTCTTTAGATTCAACTAGAGAGTACATGAGCATGAGCATAAGCTTGGAAATATAGCAAGACACTTATGAATAAGAGCTTCTAGGGGTTACTATAGGGAGAGGAATATTCATATGAGACATCTGAATTTCAATCACTACCATGACCTGAGTATCTTAATCACCTGACATGGGTTTATAGAGTATGAATGACATAGTTTTGGACATCAGTCACACTCAATATAAAGTTATATGACTTGAAACATGAGTATATTGGGCATGGAGTAAGAATAGGACTATTTTTTCCGTAAGTGATTATATGGACAACCTATAAGATTAGAAAGACATCTCAACTATGCTTTCTCCTCTGAACACAACCACTAATCATATGTAACTTACAATACCCATGCGAACACATTACTACTAGAGTTTAAGTCTAACTACGTGTTGTTCCCATGTTCAATCCTAACTTGGAGGTACAAGATTCTTCATATACTAATCTAAGTCACAATATTCTATATTGTATATCCCTTTTCGAAACTTTAATCCAAAATAATACTTCTTCTAATTACCACCAGAAACAACTAAATGTGAGTTCTAATCAAGGAGTTACTAGCCATATCATAGCATTTCCCATATGTTTATCAACACGATATTCAAGCCTATCACTATAATCACTTCATGGCTACTTTGTAGATAAAATTATCTAAGAATTATTTTCTCATATTCCTTATCATATCTACAACTACAATAACATGAACCTCTATGAAGAGGCATAACATATTCTGATCTAACTATTACATAGAGCAAAATCTCATCTTACTCTCCCTTCATACACAACCTTAGATAGAATAAACATACTGTGATCTTCATAATAAGATATATGTGTTCTCTTATGTAAACCATCACTAAGTTGCTACCAAATCCATTATCATATCATAAGATGGGTCACTGAAGGATTACTATTCAACCATGAGTTATACCTATCATAACATTGACATCCAAATAAGGCTAGAGGGGTACGATATAATAGGCATGAATGCTTCAGGTACAAAAGTAAAAATCCTGAATGGAGAGTCAATTTGTAACACCCCGTACTTTGCTAACCTCACTTGATACCTTGGGGTCATATCTACCTAGGTGTTGAGATGACATGAGTATGTGTTTTATAGTGTCATTTGTGACACATTTGATATCGGACCTAATATGTGCGATCAGACTTTTGGTAAAACATTTGATATCGGACCTAATATGTGCGATTAGACTTTCGTAGGAGGTGTTTTGTGATTTTGTGGAGTATTTGGGTAATACCCTGTACACATTCTAACCTCATTTGGTGACTTGGATTCATGTTTACTTGATGATTAAGATTACTAAGTATTTTGTAATGTTTTGATAAGGTATTGGACGCTATGCAAGTATTGAAGAAGTGGCCGAAAAATTCAGCAAGGTGCTGAAACTTGCGCCACTACCCTGTTTCTGGAGGTGTGGCGCAAGCCACTGATTCATAGGGGGTGTAATTCTTGCGCCACTTCCTTGCTTTACAGCAGTGGCGCAAGGCACAAATATTGTGCCCTTCCGGACTCATTTTGTAACGCAATTCTACGACGATTCTTGGATGGTTTCTTTTGGTTCTTTGGAGTTCTTTGAGCATTGTTAAAGCTTAAAACAATTCAATACACTCCTACATACTCCTACATGATCAAATCATGAAACATAAATAGTTATCCAAAATTTCTAATGAAGCCATGGGCGACTAGAATTCCTATTTTTGCGATCGAGACGATGAATGAGAATCTCGTAAGAGAATATTGTCGTGATATTATGGAATTATTTAAACATGAGAAATATGGTGAATTATACATGAAATTTGATGGGTTAAATGGATATGTGTTATTGTGCCCAAATTTAGGCCCAAAATGGGATTAAAAGACATGGCCTAAAGAGCAAAATGACCCATTCTTCCACTTTGACCACATTTAATGCCAAGGAATGGCTAAGTATGACTTGGGGTATATATAAAGGCCCCAAAATAAGATTTTATTCATCCAACACTCTCATTCCTTTTAAGATATTTTCTCAAACATTTCTCTAGTTCCAAACCCTAAAGCAAATAATTCCTTTGGACTCTTTGGTAAAGATCATCCTATTCCAAGCCTTGGTAAGTATTTATTCTCATGGATTAATATATTATATGCATGGGAGAGTATGTAAATCATGTTGGTTATGTTGGCAAGATGGTGAATAGTGTATTTTTGCTTTTGGTAAAAGATGTGTCATTTTTGTGATTTGAACTTGAAATATGACTTGTGACTTTGATGGAAGAGCATGGTATGAATAAAATATGAACATGTATGGTGTGATTTTGTTAGTAAACTTGTTATTTTTCTCAAAGTGTAAATTGTGGGATTTTGGCCGATATGTGCTATGAGGTGCATTAAGGTAATTGGATGGATTATTTGTGATGTGATATGGATAAGAAAGTGGAAAGGAGAAGTGTTGTGGTGAAATGTATTGATTATCATGTATTGGTCAATGTTGGGAATATTGTGGGATTTTTGGAATAATAATTTCATCAATGGTTTTGTCAAGGGAAAATGGCATGTTTAAAGGCAAACATGTAACTCATTGACGTTACATACACTTGTAAGGTAGTTGGTGGTTAATGTGAATTTCGTTATGTATTTGTGTTGTAGAGTGATACATAAAGAAGGAGCGGGACTATTGTATACGCTCCTAAGATTGTGTATGCATATTAAGAATACAAGGTATGTAAGGTTACTGTTTCCGTCTCCTTCTACAAGATATTGTTCTTATTGACATTGGGCTTGTTTTAATTCCGAGGGGCTTGAAGTATATCAATTCAGGGTGACGTATATTTTTATTCATATGTGCCCTATTCTTAGATGAATTATGATTCACTTATCTCTTATTCATTGATTGAAGTTCCAAAGATGTCATGATGTTGTAATTCCTAAAAGAACTATCTCAACGAGATTAATGAGGTAAAGAGAGCTTGTTTAGTTTGAATAGCATTATTCCAATCATGGCTTGTTCCAAATTCCTATAGTATGATGATTATCCTTGTGCAAATTTTTCATAAGTAAGAGTACCAATCTCATAAGAGTAATAAGAGAGGTGATGTGCAAGTTAGTATCATTATTCCTCATAAGTGAAGTTGTCAATCTCATGAGGTAAAGGAGTAAAGTGAGATGTGCATATAAGTGTGTGCTTAGTTAAGGTGTTAATCTCATGAAGTATAAGAGTAAGGTAAAGCATATTGGTGTGTTTCAATTAGTGTCATGATCCTTAATGTATTAATCTCTCATAAGTTGATATATCAATTTCCCCCACCATAGAGTGGATGTATGTTCTCCCACTATAGAGTGGATGTATGTTCTACCACCATTGAGTGTGTATGTTCTCCCACCATAGAGTGGATGTATGTTCCCTCACCATAGAGTGGATGTATGTTCTCCCACTATGAGAGTGGATGTAGGTTAAACCACCAATAGAGTGGACGTACGTTAATAGAGTGGATGTACGTTAATAAAGTGGTTGTACGCAAGTAGATGAACAATAGTGGTAATGAACATAGAGTCAAGAAAGAATCTCTTGGGTATAGAAGAATCTATGAGAGGCAAGTCTCTTGAGTGAAGGTAGTTTCCCTTGAAGGAAAATAATTATAAAAGATATTATATTAAATGATGGTTTATCCACATTGACTATTCTCTCATATTTTATTTTATTAACATTCTCATGTATGATGCTATTTCTTATGGTCTTACATACTCAGTACATTCGTCGTACTGACCCCTCTTGGGGAATTTACCTTACTTGTTGCAGGCGCAGGTACTAGTAGGCCTCCACAGTAGGTTGCCAGTTGTTGCAGATCTTTGGTGAGCTCCAGTTAGTTCGGGGCTACTCCGAGTCACAGTTGTACATATGTTTTGGTGTTGTATAAAGCGGGGACTTGTCCCGACTTTTAGTTCATTTTGGTCAATGAAATTGTTAGAGGCTTTTGTAGACGGATGTGGGTGTATAAATGTAAAAGGTATATGTTCATTTTGACTTGATGGCTCTAACGGCCATAGTTTCATATTGTACATGTTTTCCATGACTTACGCCATTGGCATTTTATATGTTATTGGTTACATGAGATAGTACGATGTTCATACGAGGATATGCATATGTACATGAGCAAAGATTGGTTCTCTCGGGCCATATCGGCTTCGGGTGCCAATCACGCCTCATTGGGATTTTGGGGCGTGACACAATTCTAGGCATAGAACATAACATAGTCATCCATCACCATCATTGGTGGACATACGTGGGACTTAAAAAAGAGATCATAGCATAGATTGTTCAAGAAATCTGATCTAAGAACATACATGATGTAGCATGATTTTACTAGCCATTAAGGACATATCCTAAGTTCATGGGACTGAGCATACCATGAAACATGAGTGCATATATCATAAGTTCTATAAGATGAGGCTTGAATTTATAGATTCATAGACTAAGATTGAGGTCGCCGTTCTGAGACTATCACTTCTTATTCTAGGAACTGATCATGGATGTGAATTTTGTATGAAGTGCATGAGTATGGGTCATGAGAATGATTCTAACACGCAATACATGAGTAGGGTGTCATAATGACTGAAATATGAGGAATATACTAGAGTAGGAATAGATTACTATCTCATCACAACTCTTTTTGAAACACGTCACTATCTTATTCGCAAGACCTAATTTTGTTCTTCATCCTATCATATCCTACTTAGATCAATACCGATATTCCAAGTTTGTGGACCACCTTAATATTCTCTAAACTGAACTATAATCACCTTACTCTAATGGTGGGTTGTCACTATGCATATGAATGCTAAACTTACCCGAATAAACTATATTTGGAAAATACTAACTTCATTATAGGATATTCTTTTTAGAGTTACTACTCTTAGCTTTCTGTAGCTTGTAACATCATCATTCTATCACTTCTATGCTTATTGGCAAACAAAACTACTTCCTCTAATGCTACACAAACTGACCTTCTCTTATTGGTCTACTAACAATCGCACCTCTATATTCACATTCACCTAAATCCATGGAAATTAAAACAATACGAAGAGATTCAACCTCGTCTATCTTTAATCCCCTAATTCAGTTGTTAAGAACATCATATACAATATAATTAGCCTCTTCCACACTTAGAAACTCAAGGGCACTAACTAGGCACATACAATACTTAGTATTCATAGAATATCACATCCTACCGTGGGTACACACCTATGTGTAATCACATACTAACTTGGGTACACATCTATCTTTCTAATGTTTAAGGCTTTATCAAAAAACTTAGTCACCATTCAATTAATGCAAGCTAGCCAACTTAAATCCATGTATATGCTTTGTCAAGCCTACAAGATCATATAGCTAGCATCACTACCCCCAAGTTATCATTATCTCCACATCGGTGATCATCCATAGTTCAAACTTAGTGTCTTGTACTAAACATAAGTAGAAACACAACTACTTACATACTGCACAGACTTACAACTACAAGATAAGAAAATCAAGACATACTGGCCTACTGAGAATTTATAACCAAAAATGATCCACCTTAACCACACCCCTATCTAACCTCAACCTATAAGCACATTCTTCTCCACAGGATTACCACTACTCCTTACAACGTCTTTATACAGTTCTTCCCTAAATTGGCTTCATGACCTTGCAATAAGTCAAAGGTCCTCCCTTCAACTCATAGAGTATCGTCTAAATCTACCAATTTGTTAACTATTTTACCCTTTCATTCTCAATCTATACTTTGTCCTTACTAGCGCAATGACATACTATGAGGCATATTAACTTGAAACTTTTTCTATATACTACCATGAAATCTACACCGCACTTACTACCCCTTAGTTAACACCTAAAGATATTACTTCAATTCTAACTTACTGGATACATAACTCTATCTATATACTATACCTTAATAAATCACTCTCCCCACCTTTCTAGTCATTACACTTCTAAACTCATACTTTTGGCTTTGCTAGAAACATACTCTCCTTTCATGGGTGTTATCTGTAACAAAGGGTCAGAGAAGAATCTGAAAACACATCATATTCTAGCTCAACAATCGGAAATTATATTTAAATATCCATAGTCCCTTATTTATAAATATGGATCCCTCACAATCATAAACAAGATCATACTAACACGGCTTCATAGACTACCTATGACACTTGAACTCTTGCTCTGATACTAAGTTTGTCAAGCCCCAAACCTATATCTTGGACGCGACCGTAATCTGGTCTAGCATAACTATAAAATTAAATGACTAATACTGATGCAACAACTAAAATATAGGCTAAACTATTTGAAAATAAAAGTAAAACAAAATGGTATAAACTTTTTAAATAAATAAAACAAAGAATCCTTTGGAAATTGGTTACATATGAATAAACTTGATTGTCTGTCTATGAAGCCTCTACTACAACTGAATATGACTAACTTTGTGTAAATGAACGAAACTGATAACTTGGATTACTAACAAATCCTTTGGCACAATGAGGACTCACTCAAATATGATAGATGAAGCCTATTGAAGAATTAGATTACGTACCTGCATATTTGTAAGCTATATCTATAAAAGGATGTAGTGCAAGGAAAGTATGCGTTAGTATAGGGAATTGTCATAACCCAAATCACGGGATCATGCGGTCACCAACTCTATTCTAACTAGGTAGGAGAACCCTTACCACCCAACCAATTATTATGTGGAAATTCAAGTAAAATCTTTATTGTAGTTAAACAATCCCACTATGTAAGTTGACATAATTATAAAAAACAAAAATCTTTACAAGCATTTATATACATGATCAACAGCTTATAACATTACCCAAGACCTAATCTAGACATGTACAAGAGTTTCCATGTTGAGAACAACAATAAGAAAGTCACAACTTCCACGGAAAAGAGATGCAGAAGTTGACGCTGAATGACCGCTGCTCCACACAGGAAACTCCTAATCAACCTACAGTATATTTGTATCCCAAAAAAAAGATATAGCAAGAGTAGTAATAGTACACCACAAGTACAAGTAGGCATCACCGATCGACTAGGGTTACATCACGTAAACATCATATAGCAATCAATAAGAAAAAATTGACAATCTCAATTAAGTCACCTAACTCCATATCAAGTTTCATATTATAACATCCCAACAACTCTCAACCACTCTGTCCAGATGGACCACCTCTAGACCCTCGAAATTGAGAGTGAGCACCTGCTGTGGAATAAGAGAATGAGGGTCTAGGCGGTAACATTCGAGATCTAGATTCTCCTAGGGATACTATAGACTGCCCCGTAGGTCTAGCCTTTTTTGATGGCCCTTTCTCAGATTCCTGTGTCCTTTTTCTTTGCCTTTGGTCCTCCATTTTTTGCGCGAAGGCCTAAATTCTGGCGATGTCCATATCTCTGTTCAATGCTGCAATAGTACAGTCTCGTACCAAATATGGCTCCAGTCTATCCACATATCGATGGACCCTATCTTCCATGGTGGCTACTATATTTGGAGCATATCTAACCAATGAATTAAACTGCAAACTGTATTCTCTAACACTCATATTTCCTTGACATAGATTTAAAAACTGATCCGTACGAGCCTCACAGATCTCATAGGGAAGATAGTGATCAATAAATGTCGCTTTAAATTCTTCCCAAACGGCTGGAAGTGCATAAAGGCCTCTTGATCTTTTCCTGTCCTCATACCATAAGATGGCCTCACCCTTCAATCTATAAGCTGCTAGCTCAACTTTTTCTACACCTGTTACGTGCATCACCTCTAGTGCTCTTTGAACTTGGTCCACAAAATCTGTGGATCTACGTTCAGGTCTGACCCAGTGAATATAGGAGGGTCCAATTTTAGAAAGTCCTGTGTACGCCGACTAGCTGCTCTAGCCATATCATCTTCATTTACCATTGGACCAGTTCGTCCTTGTGCTTGTACAGCCACTAACTGAGTCAACATATGTACTGAATTTCTTAGTTCTTGATCTGTGGCAGTCATTGGCGGTTCTACAGGTACTTCTCTACCCCTTGGCTTTTCTTGAGCTGGACACGTAGAGGAAGACTGCGATGCAATTTCAGCTTCAGTTCCACCTTGACTAGCTTGGTAAGGTGGTAATCTACTCATTCCTTCTCCAGCAATCATATCTACCTACTTACCTTTACCTCTATCTCTTCTTGTGATTGGCATTTTACTATACCAAAGAAAAATAATTACCATGGTCAGATAGAATCCAACTTACAACACTGGCTATATTGCACGATCTAGGAGTGAAGAACAGAAACAACTCCTAAAAGTCCCGTAGCCTTCTACTTATGAATGTGGTGCACAACACATTGATAAGTAAGACTCTACTCAGACACGCCTTTGTAGACACCCTTAGAACGACCTGCTCTGATACAACTTTTGTCACGCCCCAAATACCATTGAGGCGGACTGGCACCCGTAGCCGATAAGGCCCGAGAGAACCAATCTTTGCTTATATTCATTCATATTCATGCCATAAGAAATACCACTATCACGTAAGAACTTAAATGCTAATAACGAAATTCATGAAACATGTAATAAATATATACATATGTGAAACATGGCCGTCAGGGCCATCAAGTCAACATGGACATACATCTCTTACATTTGTCTTCCCACAACCGTTTACAAAGCCTCTACAGATGCATGACCATGTCTATACAATATTTACATAATACCAAAACCTAGTGTACACATGTGACTTGGGAAGCCCCGAAGCAACTGGAGCTCACCAAAGATCAGTATGTAGTCCGCAGCCTACTGAGGAGGTCTACTAGTACCTGCGCCTGCAGCAAGTAAGGTAAATCCCCCAAGAGGGGTCAGTACGAATAATGTACTGAGTATGTAAGGCCATAAGAATTACATCATACCGAATACCAATAACAATGGAGTCAATGTATGAGAAAGAGTCAATGTGAATAAACTCTCTTTCTGTAAGTGAGGAACCATGTACATTAGGTGCTTTATTTCTTTTGTCTTCACATATGTTCATCTCTTCTTTTTGTGTTCTACCTATGCTAGGCTGTTCAGTCTCCCCTGGGATGAGATTAACCCATGCTAGGTACTTTGACCCCTGGGATGTTATTATAACCCATGATAGGCTTTTGTGTCGCCCCTGGGATGTACTATCATAACCCATGCTAGGTACTGTGACCCTTGGGATGTTATTATAACCCATGCTAGGCTTTCATGTCGCCCCTGGGATGTTATTAACCCATGCTAGGTACTGTGACCCCTGAGATGTACTGTAATAGCCCATGCTAGGCTTTTCTGTAGCCCCTGGGATGTTCTTATGTTAAATTGGGATCGACCCATGCTAGGTATTTCAACCCCTGGGATACCACCCAAGATTAGTCATTTATTATACATTACTTCATGTCTTTACTCTTGAAAGATTGACGCCTTTTCTGTGAGGGATAGATACATTAGCTTATACATTACTTCTTCAATACTCTTATGAGATCTGGTGAAATTGGTACCTTTACACTTGTGAGAGATTGGTACAAACATAATCATAATATTATTATTAAACTTGGAAACATGACATGATTGGAAATACTACTCAAGCATAAATATATTCTCTTTACACCTTACTTTCTTTGAGATAGTTCTTTTAGAGATTTCCACATTATGACAGCTTTGGAACTTCAGTCAATGAATAAGATATAAGTGAATCATAATTCATCTAAGAATAGGACATCTGTGAATAACAATGTATCTCAACCTGAACTGGGATACTTTAGAACACTTCGGACATGAGTAAGTACCATAACAAGGTGAATTTTCTATGCTACAGAAAGATACGGAAAGAGTAACCTTACATACCTTCACTTCTCAGTATGAGTACACAAGTCTATAGATGAACACAATAGTCCAGCTCCTTCCTTATGTTTCACTCTACAATACAGGTTCATAATGGAACTTTCGTTAACATCCAATTACCATACAAGTGTACAAAACGACAATGAGCTATATGAATGCCGTATAGTGTCATTTCACCCTTTACAATACAATCCACTGCATTCTCATACCAACAACACCATAACATTCCACATATTGACCAAAATATCACACATCAATAGCATTTCACATCACACTTACCCTTTATGCTTTCTCATTAGCATTCCATCACAATTACTCTATCAACTTGCCTCATAACAACTTATGAACAAAAATACATACTTAACATAGTCCAAAAAGCCTCCATACGACTCTTTAAAGTCATTAAAATGACATCACAAGTTGCTAATTATATCCATAAAGGGTATAGGGGCCTTCGGGGGTCAAAGGGGGGAAAAAACATGCAAAATGGTGTTCTGGAGGGGACCTACGAAGACACCTTCTCAGGTGGCTGACCTGCGGCCACAGATGACCCTTGGTAGTGTCCATGGGCATCTGCGTTGACACCTGCGTCCGCAGGTGCCTCAACTGCGAGGGCGGATGCCCATTTTCGGCCACCAGGGTTCGTTTTGAGTCTTTTAATGCAATGAATGGTCCATGATCATGACTAAACTTCATTTAACATATTTTTTATCATATTATATGTCAAAAATCATACATGGTCTCACAACACACATAAACATCACCCAAACCTCACTTCTTGGTCAATACGTCACCAAATCCATAACCGATTTCACAAGAACATTTTCAAACACTATACACAAAGATAAAACAAGGAAAGACTATAATAACATATCACATGTCAATATTGAATCCATCAATTTTACCTTCTTCAAGAACACAAGTCTATGTTCAAGTTTACAAGGCAAAACCATCCTCCGATTTAGCAAACACAAATTGTTTTACACATAGTGAACTTCTCACACTTCACCAACATAACCAACATGATATAAACCATATTCCATGCATAAAATATATTAAAACATAAGCATAATCACTTACCAAGTCTTGCAAGATGATGATCTTGGCCCAAGGAATGAAGGATTAGGGTTTGTGTGATATAAGGAAATGTTGTAGAGAATTCTAGAAAAGGCATGGGTGTAACAAATGAATAAAATCTGATTTTCCCTTGTATATATAGGCCCCTTTAAGTCTCTCTTATCCAATACTTGGCATTAATTGCATGGTTGATTAGTCAAAAGGGAAGATTGGGTCAATTTTGCCCCATTGGGCCTAGTCTTTTGCTCTTGTTTTGGGCCTCATTTGGCCTAATGGCTCATGACTCATTAATACCCAACAAATTAATGTATAATTCATCAAGTCTATCATGTTTTACTAATTCCATAAATGTACACGTAGTCGTATAAGTTCGACAACATACGGGGTGTTACACCTCCTACGAAGGTCTAATCCTATGTACTAGGCCCAATATCAATTATCTCATCAATAATATTACACAATACATACTTTTGGTTCTCGACACTTAAGTAACCATTGTTCAACGTCGTCAAGTAGGGTTTGGTTGGTACGAGGTGTTATAGGTTCATACTTCCTTGTTCTTGATACCCCGCTATTTGTGAACCTCAAATCCCACTACTTTGATCGACGTAACTGCCTCTAAGCCCTTGGAATTAGGATTGAGTGTCTGCTGTAGGATAAGAAAGTGAGGGTCTCGGAGGTCTATTAGAAACCCTAGTCCTAAAGTCTCCTTGGGACGCCATAAACTGTCCCATAGGTTTAGCCCTCTTTGACGGCTCTTCTTCAAATTCTTGTGTCCTTCTCCGTTGCCTCTGATCCTCCATTTTTTGTGCAAAGGCTTGTATTCTTGCTATATCCATATCTCTATTTAATGCAGCAATAGTACAGTCCCTCACCAAATATGGTTCCAATCTGTCCACATACCGATGGACTCTATTGGCCATTGTGGTTACTACATTCGGAGAATATCGAGCCAAGGAATTAAACTGAAGACTGTATTCTCTGACACTCATATTCCCTTGACGTAGATTGAGAAAATGGTCTGCACGTGACTCCCGGATCTCATATGGGAGGTAATGATCAAGAAATGCCATTTTAAATTCTTCCCAACCAGCTGGAAGTGCATCAATACCCCTCGATCTTTTCCAGTCTTCATACCACAATATAGCTTCACCTTTCAATCTATAGGCCACAAGCTCAACTATTTATACATTAGTCACGTGTATAACATCTAGAGCCCTTTGAATTTGGTCCATGAAGTCCTGTGGATCTGCTTTCGGATCTGACCCTGTGAATATAGGAGAGTCTAATTTCAGAAAATCCTACGTCCGTCGACTAGGTACTCTAGCCGCGTCATCCTCACTTGTAATTGGACCAGCTCATCCTTGAGTTTGTGCAGCAACAAGCTGCGTCAACATATGTACTGCATTTCTTAAATCCTGGTCAGTGGAAGTCATTGGCGGTTCTGCGGGTAATTCTCTACCTCTTGGCTCTTCCAACGCTGGAAAAGTAGAAGAAGACCGCGATGCAACTTCAGTGTTAGCCCCACCTTGACTAGCTTGGTCAGGTGCTGATTTACTCATTTCTTCACCGGCAAGCATATCTACCTGCTTACCCTTGCCTCTACCTCTTCTTGTTCTTGTTATCGGCACTTTACTATAAACAAGAAAACCAATTACAATGGTCAGATATGATTTCTATTACATCATTGGCTCTATTGCAAGATCTAGAAATGAAGAAAAGAAACAACACCTAAATGTCCCGTAGACTCCTACTTATAAATGTGGTGCACAACACATCCATAAGCAAGACTCTATTCAGACACGGCTTTGTAGACACCCCTAGGACGACCTGCACTGATACCATTTTTGTCACGCCCCGAATTCCAACGAGGCGGACTGGCACCCGAAGCCAATAAGGCCTGAGAGAACCAATCTTCATCCATGTCTATTCATATGCATGTCATTCAAGAAACATCACCACCACGTATAGAGATATAAGATACCATTAGTGGAAGTCATGGAAACATGGAATATATACATATAGGAAACTGGGCTGTTAGGGCCATCAAGTCAAAATAGACATACATCTCTTACATTCATCTTCCCACATACGTCTACAAAACCTCTAACAGATGCATATACATAACCATCCTAAAGTCGGGACAAGTCCCCTCTTTATACCACATCACAGTACCAAAACAAATATATACACAAGTGACTCAGAAAGCCCCGAACCAACTGGAGCTCACCAAAGATCGACAAAATGATCCACAACCTACTGTGGAGGTCTACTAGCACCTGTGCCTGAAGCAAGTAAGGTAATCCCCACAAGGGACGTCAGTACGAAGAATGTACTGAGTATGTAAGGCTATTATAAATTGCATGATACATAAGGACCTCAATGGAATCAAATATGAGAGAATAACTAATATGGACAAACCATCGATTGAATGCTAGAGCCATGTACTTTATATTCATTAATTTTCTTGCCTTATGTACAGTACCATCAACCATTACCGTTAAATACATAACCACCAATATATGTAACCGTCAATATAAGTAACCATCAATGTATGCAACCGTCAATAAATGTAACCATCAATAAATGCAACCGTCAATGTATGCAACCGTTAATAAATATAACTGTCAATGTATGCAACCGTTAATAAATGTAACCGTCAATAAATGCAACCATCACTAAATATAACCGTCAATAAATGCATATATATATATATATATAACCGTCAATAATACTGTAAATCAATAAAGTAGGTTCGGCCCGAGCTAGGCTTGTGCCTCCCGAGCTACCACCCGTACTCAAAGAACCATAAGGTAACCATATATGAATTACTTCTTAGCATTACTTCTTTCTTTTACTTTGAGAGATTGATACGTTGATATTCATAACATTATTGGAGCTTGGAACAGTAGTCCATGACTATGAGACACATGAATAACCATTGACCAATGAATAAAGAAATACGTGAATAAAAATAGATAACATCCTGAAATGAGATACCTTAGAACATTTTGAAATGGAATAAATACAATGTCAATGTGAACACTATGTGCTACAGAAGGATACGGAAAGAGTAACCTTACATACCTTATCTTCCCAATATGAATATACAATCCTAAACATGAATACAATAGTCCAGCTACTTCCTTACATTTCACTCTACAACACAAGTGCATAATGGAGTTTACATTAACCACCAACTACCTTACAAATGCATATGACGACAATGAGTTACATGATTGCCTTAAAATGTCATTTCCCCTTTGACAATACCATTTATGAAACTATCATACCAACAATACCACAACATCCCATACATTGACCAATACATCATAAACCAATAGCATGTTACACCAAGTTCATACTTTACACTTCTCCATCAACACAACATAACAATTACTCCATCAAGTCACCTCAATACACTTCATAACAACATATCGACAACAATCCCATAATTTATACTCATAGAAAAATAAAAATTCAAGGAACTTAACCACACGATACATATTGATATTTCATTCACACCATGCACTTTCATCAAAACCCCAAGTCTCCTTTCAAGTTTAAATCACAAAGATGGCACATCTTTTAGGAAAAAGCAAAAGTGCCCTATTCAACCTTGCCAACATAACCATCATGATCTACACCATATCTCATGTATATAATATATTAAATCACAAGAATAAACACTTACCCAAGCTTGCAAAGTGATGATCTTGTCCAAAGTGTCCAAAGAAAATAGTTGCCTTAGGGTTTGGAAGATAGAGAAATGTTTTGGAAATATCTAGAAATTGGCATGTGTAATTGTTGGCATAAAAATTTGATTTTTGGTCTTTATATAACCCCTCAATTCATCCTTAGCCACTTATTGTCATTAAATGCCATGTTTTACTTGGTCAAATTGGAAGAATGGGTCATTTGCTCTTTGGGCCATGCATTTTATTCCATTTTGGGCCTCAAATTGACTCCATTAACACATATTAACTTAGCCCACCAATTTCAATGCGTAATACTCCAATTATCTCATTTAAATAATTCCATAAATGTCACAACAATATTTAACTCACGAGATTCATATTCGTAGCCTCAATCTCCAAAATAAGAAATTCTAGCTACTCATGGCTTAATTGAACATAATTTGATAAAACACTTGGGATGAAGAATTAACCCCAACTCGGATGCCAAACTTGCTCAAGAGTAGTCCTACTATGATGGAATAATGATACCACAACTCAAGAGTCCTCTTTATAAACTAATAATCGTAGAAGAAATAGGTCAAAAAGCACCCCGGCACGCTCCCGGGCGCCCCTGAGACTTAGAAAAATTTCAACTCTGGAAAGGTGGCCAGGAGCGACCTGGCATGCCACCTGCAGCGCCCCATACTAAATTTTTTATTTCGACTTTTCTTTGTGGATTTGGTTGGATCTTTCAAGTCCCAACTTTTTGCTTGCCTCTTATATTTAAGATCCTTTGCTTGCATGTCCCTTAAAACTCACTTTTCAACCCACAAATGCTCCACAAAGTCACAAACACCACCTACTACAAAGGTCTAATCACATTTACTAGCACAATATCAAATGTTCCATCAATAACAATGCAAAATACGTACTTATTGCTCTCGAACCTAGGGTAAACATGGTTCAAGGTTGTCACGTAGGGTCGTGAAGGTACGGGGTGTTACACAACCACTCTCAACCATACTGATTACCTACTTCAATTCACTTAGTCCATTTAGTTACGCTAAAATATTTTATAATCCGCTAAGGCTGGTGTTATTATCCATCTACTAGTATCATCCCATAATAATAACTCAAGAAACACGTAAGTTCAACCTCCCTTATAGCCTAATAAATACCAGCCACAACAATAATCCCAATTAGAAATAATTAACAATACAAACATCATCACATACAACAAAACAACCATTTAACAAAACAAACAGTCTAATCAACCATATAGAGTTTACAAAGAGAGCATATAAATCATACTTGGTATCACAATAGCCCCTACTCTAAAACAACATCCATAATATTATAATATCAAGTAATTCAATAAGGTCAACAAGTGCAACAACCACAACCAACAATGTCATAGACAACCACATAAGCAATAATAGTATAAACCACTTCACAAATAACCATGAAAACAGCAATCATGTCATAAATGTAACTTATTCATCTCAACCTCACAATTTAGAACACCATAGTTCTTTATCAATTATCAACCATATTACCTTTTTCAACATACATACATGCTAAAGGGACTTATTAGCCCAATAGTCACGACCTGCAGGGGACCACCTTCATCTATGTACCATACCGGAGTGGTAACTGACCCTTAAAAATCTCAATAGATAAGTAATATATGCTAGTGAAACACTCGACCCTCTGAATATCACAATATCAACCACAATAGTCACAATATTTCTTCAAATCTATACATTCTTACTAAGGGGATTTATTAGCCCAATAGTCATGACCTTTAGGGGACGTACCAGGGTCCATGCACCGTACTAGCTTGTGGAACTTGATCCTCAAAAATCATATAAATAACCAAATCCATACCAGCTCGTAGCACCCGATACTTAATAATAACATCAATAACCAAATCTGTACCGGCTCATGTCACCTGATCCTCAATAATCACATTATATGTATTTTATGAATTAAACAATCTCTTAGGATCTATCACAGTGTACTACATTTGCTGGCACACATTATAATCACAATTAAAGTCATTAGAGTATCAACAATCAACTATCACCAAATACAAGTATGTCCAAAGACCAATCAACAACTTATCACTATAAGCATGACCAACCATATTCCTCAATTATAAGTATGTCGAAAACCAATCAATAGCTTATTCATCTAAGCATTATCAACCATATCGAATCTATACTCTAATTCAATATACATAAGTTCATTCACTAATCCGATCCTCTTTTATTCATATCGAGATAGATAAATTTAGTTACTAAATAGAAACCCTTGCATTAAAGTTATTACTAGGTTCAAGACACTATTCTCTTAGCTGATTATTCAACCATTCGACTCTATTCAGCTTATAGTTCTAACATTAGTCATGCACCTTTACACATCTTACTTCCTAACACTCAGGCAAACTTGACTTTGGATTCTTAAGTTATGACACCATATCCTCTTATCATGATTAAATCTCATAACTATCCTTCAGCGAGAATATCCATTATTCAAAACACTCACAACGGTGAATTTACGCCTTAGAAGGTATTAAAGACGAGTTTTAATTATTATGAGCTCACATAATTCCTCTATTATAACCCACATTCACATATTCACCTTTTAATTCATCAATTAAGTACTGCAAACACAAAACACTCATTGAGGGTTTCACACAACAACGTATAAACACACAATTAGATCTCTTTTACTTAAAATCCATATTTTATCCATCTGAATGCCTTGACCGATTCTCCCATCAATTCTATATTATGCATACGATTACTAGTCATAGTCTACTACTCATATACCATAACCTACCTTGACCAAAGATCTTAGAACAAGCAGGCCACACCATGAATGGTCTTTCCCTTCCTTCATGACTCAAAACATCAAATCATCTAATAAATAAATAATTATAAGAGTAATTAATCAATTAATCTTTAAATAAACACTTTGGGAATTCAAACCCACTAATTCTACCCTTATTCATGGTCTTTTACATTGCCCAAGGGTTAATTAACCATTAACTAGTTCTATCATCCTCACATTATCTTAATTAATGGGATTTTAATGCTAAAGGTTCCATCTTTATTAAACGTAGGGTTTCCAACCCCCAAAATTCATGTTTTAGAATAATAAATTTATGCTAGAAAGCATTAGTTAACAATATAGAATTAATTCTTTGTGATAATACACCTTCCCATAGGTTTTTCCATAATTTCATGAACCTAGGATTCTAACCCTAAAGAATTACACCATAATTCCCCATTCAAATTATTCTAGAAGAAGAACGAACTAATTGATGTAAAAAGAGAGCAATAATCTTATCTTAATGAAGAAATTTCATCCTAACCTTGGGAAAATCACTCTGCTAGGGCTTTGGAATGAAGTTTTTAAGTTTATAACATCAAACCAGATAAAATAAGACTTATGTACAGTTTGCTACCACTGTAGCAGACTGATAAGTGGCGGTTTTTCCACTTATTTGTATCTCTTTTCTTTTGATTTTTTATGTTGTTAATTCATAATATGAAGCTAATTATCCTTTGATTGGTGATCATCTCAGGTACTTTGGGTTTACAAAGAGTTTTGATGAAAAGAAGTGCAAAAATAAAGGATAGGGGCTTAGAATTATGCATGGATCAAATATTAGACACCCGCCCACGCAGATGTGGACCTGCCCACGCAGATGAGGCCATAGATAGCCAAAACAGTGAGTTGGAAGGGGCTGAAACCTCACCTGCGCCGTGACCTGCGGGGGCAGATGCCTCACCTGAGCTCTGACCTGTGGGGGAAGATGCCCAACTACGGGGGAAGATGCCTCACCTGCATCCTGACCTGCGGGGGTAGATCCTCACCTATGGGGGCAGATGGGAAAGCAGGTAACCAATGCGGTGGCATTTTTGTAATTATTTGAAATGCAATTTTTGAGCTATAAAAGGGATTTTTCAGATCTGAAACTAGATCTTTGGCATATTTCTAAACCTTGGAGGCTAGGGTTCTTGACCCAACACCCTTAGAGTGAAGATTTGGAAGCTTTGTTGTGAATATTTCTTAATCTTTTCTTCATTTCATTACTTGTGTTGAATATTTGGGTGTAGTTAGATTCATTCTTGAATGTTGTTATTGGACACAATGCAATATTTGTGTTTTGAATTTGGGTTTTGATGTTATCTCATGCTTTTGTGTTAATTGATTACTCTTGATTTATAAATGAGTTTTGCTTGTTTAAATTAATCTCATGCTTTATCAATTTCTACTCTAATTGAGCTTGAAAGAGGAGATTAGAGTGAGAATAGCCCATCTAGTTCGATTAATGCTTGAAAGAGCTAATTGAGGTTGGAAAAGATTAATTTAGCACAATTTAGGACATATGACCCATCTAATGAATTTGTTGCTAGACATAGTCAAATTTTGGTGTAGCCATAGATTGGAACTACTTGTGTTGACACTTGGCTAATGTTAGATGGAACTTAGCCAAGAAATATCCGTCAATCAATAGAAATACGTGGAGGATACTTGAGGTTCGAAGGCTAATTTTTTAATCCGTGAGTAATTCATGAGTAATTAGTTAAATATAATGGATTGTTGGTAAAATTGATTCCCCGTCATCATTTCCCTTGTTTTCCATCTTTTGTAAAAGCCATTGATCAACTTGTTCATATTAAAATAGGTTCTATCCTTGTTTCATTTTTATATATCAAAAATCCCCAAAACACTTGTATCTTTATTTGGATTTTAGCGAGTTGTTTTAGTTTCGTACTCTCTCGATCGCTAGTCACATTGTTCCTCGTGGACTCAACCCCGACTCTTGTTGGGTAAATATATTGCTAACGACCACGTACACTTATTTCTAGGGTGTATTTGAGAGTTATCAAAAATGGCATCGTTGTCGGGGAACAATTTGGCGTATTGAGTTAGTTTGGACTTTAGCTTACTTGCTTTGATTCGGACTTGTCAATATTTGTTCGTGATTTTATTTTGTTTTTTGTCCTAGTTAGATTTTTTTGTTATACTTATTACTATGGCATCATGGAATGAAAATGAAATTGGTGTTTGCAAATCTCATGTTGATAACCCTTGTCCTTATTGTGGAAGGCCCGACTTTTGGCAAAATTATGAAAAAGCTCCCGGGAGAGAGGTGTATGCACCATCTCAATCTTATATGGAGTCTAATTGTTGTGAATGTGGTGGTCAAAGTATACATAGTGATGCTTGTGAAAATGTCCCTTCCCCCTCTCCAAGCTCTAACAAATTTTCTAGTTGTGCTTTTGGGTTTGATAGGAGCAATAACATGGAGTTGGAAGCATAAAGAGTCAGTCATAAAGGCATTCAAGTAATGCTTCAAACTAACTTGAATCGGGTACCTAAATGTGTGAGAAGGTACCTTTTATGCATCAATCCATGGTGGAATCAAAAGTAGGTAGTGAAGGAGAAGAAGACCCTTGTGAAGATGCCTTTCAAAATGAAGAAACATATGACAAATTGGAAATAGTGAGCCAAAAGTGGCTCTTGAATCGAGCTCAACATCTTGAAGCCTATGGGAAACTACGTGAGGAAATCCTAATAAAGGATGATTTTTTACAAATACATGTTGAGAAATGTCATGAAATGATCTAACTTGAATTTACCATTTATGAGTTAAAGTCCAATATGAGAGCAAAACTTGAGGCATATGATGATCCTCTTCAAATGGTCAAGGATAATGATTTCAAGTTGGGTTCCAATGAAGATGCGGTGAGATTATTGTTGAAGAATTCATGGTGTTTTACCAACCAACCGAGCCAAAAATAATGAAGGATACCGAAACTGAAGAAGTGATACTAGAGTTTCATGAAAAAGTAAATCAAATTCTTTGTGAAGACTCTAGTTTATTTTGGGGTGAGAATGTCAAGAAAAATGCAAACTCAAAAATGGAAAGGTGATCTCATTCCAACCATTTTTCTACATTGTGCTTGGAAGATGTGAAAATTGAAATAACCGGGCAAATGGAGAATTTTGGAGATGAGGGACAAAGTCCTTATATTTTAGAGTTTTTCATTCCAAGAGGAAAAAATGGCGTCCCTTAATTGAAGGCCAAGAATTTTAAAATATAGTGTCTAGCAAGTGTCCTAATGATCTTCTCACCAATGCCCAATGAGCCTAAATGAAATTTGATGTGAAGTTAGGTAAAAGATTTAAGTCTTCAAAATGGCGAGATAGAGTTGGGCTCGTCGCTTCCTTACATTTGCCCCACAAGCTTCATCGAAATCTTGATGTCAAGTTGGGATGAAGATTCAAATCCTCAAAGTGGAGAGATAAATGGCAAGATTGTTTGCGTCGTGATGCAACATTAAATCAAGAACTTGATGGGAAGCAACCCATCGTTCTAAAAAAAATTTACATTTACTTTTGAAATTTTAATTTTTAGAATAGCTTAGGAATTTATTTTTTTGACTAATCCACAAAATTTTAGAGTTTTTTGGAAGTGATTTGAACAGGTTTGGATGCAAAAAAATTGATGGAAATGAAACATGAACCCAATCTAAGGAGGCTCCTAGTATTTCAATTATTACACTACTACAGGTAACTCTTATGTCGTTCATCGCACCTAGTGCACTTCAGGGAGCCCATTACCTCTTTCTCTACTTTATTTTGCTTGCATTGGGGACAATGCAATATATTTTAGTTGGGAGTGGAATAGCTTAGTTTTCATGTGGGTGTGTACTATTGATATATTTTGATACATTTGTTTCCTTGTCGAGCGTTGTTGCAAATTGTTGTGCCCTTGTTGGGCTTGAAATGAATTATGTGGAATCAAAAATTGTGGTCTTTGTGAATGGTTTAGTATGGGTGTCACATTTGACATGAATTTTGAGGAATTCTTGAGTACCCACTTTAACACCCACCATATGTTTGATAAAAGTCCTAAGTGAAACATCCACCTTGTTCTTTGTTACTCCATGTTCCAATTGCTAATATAAAGTGTTTTTGTTATTGTGTGGAGATAATATCAAGATGTGGGATGTGTTGTTAGTTTTTTTAAGTTGATTTATGTCAATTTTTGTAATTCTTGAGTACCCACACTACTCTTAATGATGTTTACTTTATGATGCCCACCATGTGTTCGATGAAATTCCTAAGTGTAGTTTCTCTACTTTCTTCCATTTTTCATATGCTAATTGCTATTAAGAAGTATTCTTGCTACTATATGCACTCAATTACAAGTTGTCAAGTCCTCTAAAGATTGTTTTGTTGGTAGCTCAACTTGAATGATATTTTTTTGTGGTTATGAATGTTGTGTGCCCTTTTTGGGTTTGAGCTTAATTTTGATTTTGTTGGATTAGTCATTTCGCTTGTTTTTATTTCTAGATTAGTTTCTTTATCGTGTTAGCTTCTTATAGGTTTTATTTTTGGTAGTTGTTTTTGGCCACCTTTTCCCAAATGATGGATTGAGTGATGACATTCTTAAGAAAAAAATCATCATTATTATTGTTTTTGGGTGTTGGTGTCATTTGTGCAGGGGAAGTCTAAGTACCCATGGAATTATTGCCCTTGTTGGAATCGAAATGTAGGATTGTCGCTTGTTTGGTACTAATAGATTTAGTCTTGCATTGTGAAATATTGGAATGAGCATACCCCTCCAAAAATTTTTTGTGAAAAACTAGTGCATGAAAGTGAATTATGTTTGTGACAACACTTTGACTCTTTTTGTGAGTTCGTACTCATTAGGTGGTGATAATGTGGAAAATGACTCTTTCATTCTTGTTTAGAAAGTGAAATCGATCCTTCTAGAATAATTTGCATGCCATGTGTGGTGAGTTTTGTGGAATAATTCTTGTGCTTACTTGTGTCATCTAGAACTTGCCTCGTTGGTCTTTTCAATGCTATTCTTGATTGCTTTTGGTTGGAGGAATGATCTTAGGCCTTCTTTGTGATTTTTGAAAACCTTTTTAGCCTTAAAAGCCTATCTGTGCATAAATGTTATCACTAGTTACCCCATTTGAGCCTCATAACCTTTCTTTGGAAACCAAATTACAAGCCTTGAAACCTTTTAAAAAATTTTGCTCTCTTGAACCCAACCCTCTTTGAACTTAAAATTGCCAACTTGAGGCTAAAAGCCTAAGTTGGGGGTGTGGTGGAACTTGAAAGAGGTGATCATGCGCATGGTTTTGTAAGTGAGTGCCTTAAAAAAATGATTGAATAAAATGAGAGAAAATTATAAAAGAATTGAAAATGAGAAAAGAAAAGGAAAAGAGAAAGTTGTCAATAAGGTGGTAAACTAGAATGAAAAAAATAGGCATTTGTGTTGTATGAAAATGAAGAGACAAATGACCAAAGTTTGAATCATATTGTGTTTTGTAGAGTTCAAGGAAGGTGTAGTCACTTTTATCCTAAATGCTTACCCTACCCTTCCCCAAGCCTACCTTACAAGCTAGAAAAAGTCCTTTGAGATCTCCAACCGATACTTTTGAGTTAGTGGCGATTGAAAATAAGGGAAAGCCTATGGTATGATACTTGTTTGCATTGGAAATTCTTTATTGAGTGTGAGTGTTTGTGCATTTTTCCCTTGTCTAAGTGTTGTAAATATTGTGAAGTTTGGGACTTTCTTTCTTGTGAGGGCATGTAAACTAGGATAGATTGGTGAAATTGATAAATTCCTAAAAATAAGGCAAAGTAGCATGTTCGATTGGCTATTGATTGGGAGTCACTTCTTGAGAATTGGTTGTTGTAACTCGATCATTCTTGAAAATCCATTGTATTCTTGAAAGTGTGTTTGATCTTGAGGGAGTTGCTTGGGTAAGACTCACATGCTTGTTGACTAATTATTAGTACCAACCAAAGTCATAGTCATGGTGCCTAATTGAAAAATATGATATGAAAATGTTGATATTGGCTTTTGAGCTTAAATAGATAGCCCCATTAAGTTTTGATTTTATGTTGCTTGAGGACAAGCAAAGTTTTTAAGTTGGGGGTGTTGATAAGTGGCAGTTTTACCATTTATTTGTATCTCTTTTCTTCTGATTTTTTGTGTTGTTAATTCATAATATGAGGCTAATTATCCTTTGATTAGTGATCATCTCAGATACTTTGGGTTTACAAAGAGTTTTGATGAAAACAAGTGCAAAAATAAAGGATAGGGGCTTAGAATGATGCATGGATCAAAAATTGGTCACCCGCCCATGCAGATGGGGACCTGCCCACGCAGATGAGGCCGCAGATAGACAAAACAGTGAGTTGGAAGGGGCTGAAACCTCACCTGCGGCCTGACCTGCGGGGGCAGATGCCTCACCTATGCCCTGACCTGCGGGGGCAGATGCCTCACCTGCTTCCTGACTAGCGGGGGCAGATGCTCACTTGTGGGGGCAGATGGGAAAGCAGGTAACCAATGCGGTGGCATTTTTGTAATTACCTGAAACACAATTTTTGAGCTATAAAAGGGATTTTTTAGATCTGAAACTGGATCTTTGGCATATTTCTAAACCGTGGAGGATAGGGTTCTTGACCCAACACCCTTGGAGTGAAGATTCGGAAGCTTTGTTGTGAATATTTCTTAATCTTTTCTTAATTCCATTTCTTTGTGTTGAATATTTGGGTGTAGTTAGATTCATTCTTGAATGTTGTTATTGGACACAATGTAATGTCTATGTTTTGAATTTGGGTTTAGATTTTATTTCATGCTTTTGTGTTAATTGATTACTCTTGATTTATATATGAGTTTTGCTTGTTTAAATTAATCTCATGTTTTATCAATGTCTACTCTAGTTGAGCTTGAAATAGGAGATTAGAGTGAGAATATCCCACTTACTTCAATTAATGCTTGAAAGAGCTAATTGAGGTTGGAAAAGATTAATTTAGCGTGATTTGGGACATATGACCCATCTAATGAATTTGTTGCTAGATATAGTCAAATTCTAGTGTAGCCATAGATTGGAATTACTTGTGTTGACACTTAGCTAATGTTTGACGGAATTTAGCCAAGAGATATCCATCAATCGATCAAAATACGTGGCGGATACGTGTGATTCCAAGGCTAATTTTTTAATCCATGAGTAATCCATGAGTAATTATTTAAATACAATGGAACGTTGGTTGAATTGATTTCCCGTTATCATTTCCCTTGTTTTCCATCGTTTGTGAAAGCCATTGATCAACTTGTTCATATTAAAATAGGTTCTATCCTTGTTTCATTTTTATATATCAAAAATCCTCAAAACACTTGTATCTTTATTTGGATTTTAGCGAGTTTCTTTAGTTCCGCACTCTCTCGATCGCTAGTCATATTGTTCCTCATGGATTCGACCCCGACTCTTGTTGGGTAAATATATTACTAACAACCACGAACACTCATAGGGTGTATTTGAACGTTATCACGGACCTATTGGTTGCTACAGCAGCCTCTTTGTAGAAGTCGTGGCTGCTTCAGTGGTCCTGACCCACAACAGTTTCTCAACACGGACACCTTTTAGTAAAACACTCATAACCGTTTACTTTGAAATCAGATTAATAATCGGTCAGTGGCATAAGAAAGAAGACTCAAAGAAATTTAATTTGATAGGTCTTGGGCCTTGTAACTCTTCATATTCTAGGAGGAATGATCCTTTAAAATTGACCCTAAAAACTCATATCAAAGCTCAATCAGTAGGGTTGCTTTCAACTCAAACTTTGTACTAGGGATTATGTATGAATTAATCTTAACACCTATGATAATTATGATTTTTACGCACTTACCTCAGATATTTTCAATAATGACAGAATAGGACGTTACCTTAAGGTACTGAGTATTTAAGATAAAGGCTAAGCAATTTAAGAAAATGATAAACATATTGAAACTAAATCTAAAGAATTGAAGAACTCAATGATTAAATCATACTATCTTAGATCATAAGCTGAATTTAAGTTTAAACCTCAAAAGCAAAGTATTGTGAATAAACTTGTCTTAAAAACTGAATGTTCTATGCCAAAATAGTCTTTCTAGAAAATAGGGAAAAACAAAGATAAGTATAAAGCTTAAATATTCCTCAAAGAGGAGTCTTTAAAAACATGTGCCATAAAATGATATCTTTAAAAAGAAATTGAACCGTATCTGAAGCTTTTTATCTGATAGAGAATCACCATACCTATGTTTTCATAAACAACCAACTCAATCTAAAATAGCAAAATATTAAGTTCTTTAACTGGGAGTTTCATACAACCAATATACACTATGTGAACTCATGACTTGTAGTGCTATCATAAATCCTGCGGTGGTATGTAGTTATGGGATATGTGTTATCTAAACCCATGTCTTCTTGATACTAAATAATCCTCCCAAAACAATCTATATAATTATATCTATCTGAAAGTAAAGTATAAATCTGTCATGACCCAACTACCCAGATCGCGTGGGCACCTACTTTAATCCACCTAGATAGGAGAACCCTTACCACCCATTTCAAAATATATGTGGAAGTCAATAAGAAAATAAAGAAATACCTTCAATATTACAACTAGTTTGTAAAACTTTAATTACAACTGAAAACACTTCAAATATAATTGTAACCCTTCCCTAGGAACTAGTCTAAACAAGTACAAAAGCGGCTAGGAGAAAGTACAACAAAAGACACAGCTTCTACCATGGGAACAAATACAGAAGCTACTGGAGATCTTTATCGTGTCAAGCCTGAAACACCTACTGATCCTGCAACCATACTATACCCCAAAAATGGTATAGCAAGAGTAGTATCATTACAAAACCACACGTACTAGTAAGCATCATCGGTTGACCCGAATCAAATCACATAAAAATCATATAAATATTCAAAAAGAAACATACAATGTGAGGGGTATTAATTCAGAATCATTCATTAACCGATCATTATCGCTTTAATAATAACAACCTTTAAACACCAAGTGTCCATCACTTGCCAAGTCAAGCTTAATCCGTAAATTATCTACGAGTCCTACAATTTTGACCCCAAGGTTTCTTACCCTTAACCAATCATAATTAATACTCTTATGTAACCCTTAGCCTTGTTTCACAAAATCGGTCATACCTTGACACTCTAGCATCATTCAGTTAATTTTAGTCTACAAGCACAATTAAGAAGATGGTGACACCTACCTTCCTGGCCCAAAATACAATAACCACTAGACCACCTACCATATCATAACATACAATCATGGACACTTATCCAGTGAAGGTCAACATAGATAGCATCTCAAGTCAACACACCACTACCCACCTTAGACATTCAGACAGCATAGTAAAAATAGGGACATATCAGGTCAACAATCATAACTCAGCCATAATATACCTCATCTTGCCTCATTGCCCTAAGTAAGTAGGCAACATAGATTAAACCCCTTCTTTACTAATCTTAACCCGGACCTCTCACAAATTTCCAACATGGTCAACAAATAAGAAAACATTGTAATGATGAGTCCCAGTTCATAAAAGGTCCAATACACCAGTCATCACATAGTCCAGTTTATGCAAGGAACCAATATAGAAGGATAATAAATAAGTCGGTCCTCTCAAGAGACCAATACAACACAGTAATGGAAAATATCATGCATCCTGGTTTATATAATGAAACCACCTTTAGTAATTAAGTACATAACCCATTTCACTTAGGGAACCCACATATATGATAACATGTAAGCCCGGTTCACTCAAACAACCCTCATATAATGATAACAAGTAAGCCCGGTTCACTCAAGGAACCCACATATAATGATAACAAATAAGCCAGGTTCACTCAAGGAGCCATCACACTCACCTATACCTTGTACACATACGCAAAGGGTCTTATGTGTGCGCCTACTAGTCATGACATGAAGGAGACAAGTCCTAGTCCATGTACCAAATCCCAAACATTAAATGTCTACCAACCTTTATCACTAATCCCATAAAGATATCCAAATACCGATACATTCCATAATAATGACAGATAGCACAACAATCACAACCATAATAATAACAGAATAACAATTGTAAAATTTAACAAGCTTTCATATAAGTTCATTGCATGTGATTAACACTTAGGATATCAAACAATCATTTACTTTTCTTGAACATGCATTGTACAAACAATACTAGGAATTAGTTATCATGCACACATAACACAAATTGGGTTTTCACTACATTAAAACCATCACCTATATTTATACGTACAATCTGTGGGTTATGACCCACCACCATTCGTTCATCCTAACAGTTTGCTATATTACCAATCTTTCATTCCTTTGGTTACCACCGTAGATTCTTCTGAATCCACTAACACCAACCACCCATAATGAATAAACATTTAATTAATTAACCCAATTCCCAGTTCTACACCATTATTAACCAAACAAAGATGAACAATAATAATGTAATACGTAATTCTATGACAAATTCATTATTGTAACATAACAGTAATTTCCCGCCCAATTTATCCGTGTTCCATTTGTTTTATCCATCCAAACGTCGTGCCTAAAGGCCTAAGCATGTAATCTCCCATCAATCTATGTCATGCTTATGCTTTCTAACCCAGGTCTAAACTTCTCAGTTAAACCTAGCCTACTTGGATACCAAGCAGCTGCTACAGAGGTATGAACGCAATTTTTGACTCCGTGAAGGTGGATACTAATGTGCAATTGGCGGAAAAGCCATGGGTTTTGCCCTATTTATATGGAAACCCCTCTTCCATTGCTCCTAGTCCATGAGGTAACCCTAGAAGGGTTTTTGAATAAACCACATCCTTTTACAACTGAAGAGGAGAAAAGAGAATATAAAAATTTGTACCTGGGGTTTCTGGTCCCATCATTCGGCTATAGCAGCCTACCGGCCACTATGGTGATGCAGCTATAGCGGAAAAATTTCTACTATAGTGGGATGACATCAGCCCGACCAAAATTTCAAATTTCAAATTTTTAAGTCATGTCACCCCATACTAATTTGAGATCATATTTTTGAATTTTTCCGTAATCCGTGCCCATAACGAGGTGTCTTTTAATAACGACAGAGTAGGTCATTACAAAATCTTTACTAAGTTCATCTTTCAAGAACTATATTCAAAATCACTCTTCAATGGGTTTGTACTATTTTCTTAAAAAATTATAATATTTAAAAAACTTTTAAATCATGCTTTAAAATAGAAGCTTCAAAAACAATGCATAAGATTATATCAAACCACAAAAGGAAACAAGGAAACCTTACTAATCTTATAAGTAAATTTAACATGTACAAAATCCATAATAATAGATAAAGACTTCAAGAAAATTATATAATTTACTAAATAAAAAGGGAATTTATAAGTGGGTTTATAGACCCTAACTGTGATCTTTAATTCAAGAAAACCATAAAGTTTTGGACATGAAGATGAAAGAAAATCCTCATTTAATTGTTATATATCTTAATTGTTTTTCAAGAAGTTTAAAAGGAACCCTAGCTTGAGAAAGAAGTTCCACGAATTTAATTCTTGGAATTATAATTGAACTTTCTTGAAAATCCTAAGGTTATGGAGAGGAATTTCATTGGAAATCCATAATTGAATAATAAAACTAATTAGAATTAAGGAAAAATTTGTAAGAGAGACTTACCTTGGTGATGGAGGATGAGAAGATGTGAGAAAACCAACTTAGTGTGGATGGAAAAGAGAAATAAAGTGGAAAACATCAAAAAATTACCATTTAGTGAATCTTGTCGCCCAATTATGTGAGTTCGAGGTGCGCTTGAATAACTTGAGCTCTGTATCGCACTTTGGATAGTTTTCTAAAAGTTTTGGGTAAGTTTTGCGAGCTAAAATATGATATGCATAGCCCTTTTTTTACTATATGTGAGCTCGTGAAACTTTCCAACACTACTACCTTTTAGTAAAACATCTATAACTTTCTACTCCAGAATCGAATCAACAAACAGTCGGTGGTGTTGGAAAAAAGACTAAAAGATCTTTAATTTGGTAGATATTGGGTCTCTTATATCTTCATATTATAGGAGGAATACATGTTTGAAGTTGACCCTAGTAAAAACTTATATCAAAACTCAATGGGTAAGGACACTTGCAACTCAACTTTCTATTAGGGATTTCGTACTACCTTAATTCATATCCAATGCACCTCCCACAATAAATAATTGATTTTAAAACCTATGAATAATTAAATTTCATCTGGTTCGGGCCTATCTACATACATAGGATGGTTTATATCTTAGCCTAAAAGTTTGAGGTGTTACAACGATACTCCTTTTATTGCAAATGAATGGTATATTTGGTGGTCAACCATATGAAGATGCACATTGATGTGTCATGATAAATTGACACTTTTGACGCTTAAAACAAGGAAAATATGCAATATCTTGGGTATGTCTAGTAGGAATGATGTGTTTTCTATCCTATTTTATAGGGAAAGAGGTTATGGAGGCAAACTGGAGATAAAGTGAAGAATATTACACCAAAACAAAAGTATCAGAAGATGAAAGAGTCAAGATGAAATAACAGAGGAGACCCACGGTAGGGACCTATGTGGCGTAGGTCAACCCATGTCACGTAGGCCTGTACCGTGGATGAACTTCAAATAGTTTAAATTACAACCTGCTTCCCACGGCAGGCATCCACGTGGCGTGACTCCACTTACGTGATGTGAGTGGGTGTCGTGAATAGACTTCAAAGATTGTATGGTGCTTCCTGATTCTCACGATAGGGACCCACGTGACGTAGCTTGGTTCTACGATACCAAGTCACGATACCATGGAAAATTGCCGACTTTAGTTTCCTACTTTGTCTAGGATAGGATTCATCTTGTATCTATAAATACCCCTGTATTTTCCTTTGTGCAGGAGTTAGTCAGTACATTATTTTGAAATAGTTTTGTCATTATTTTGAGTTCAGAAACACATTATTGATTTTGTAATCTTGGAACACCGATTCTAGGGTTTTATTCATAGTTGAGATTTCAGAGTTTCCTTGCTATTGTGAGTTTACAATTATGTCTTCATCCTCTAATTCTTATTGTGCTATTGCGAATATGAATAGCTAAACTCATCAACTAGGGTTGTGTGAACCATGAGGAATTAACAAAATGAATTAAGTGCAAAGCAAATCTGAACCGTTGTGAATGTATGTATTATTATTTCCTTCATTGTGATTGACCTTCTAACGGTTACAAATGTTAGAAACTCACCTGTATTCTAGACTTGCTCGAGAGAGAGGTAGAGATTAGGAAAAGGAAATACCAATTGAGATTTGAAGCTATCAACCTTCAACTAATAACTCGAGCCTTAGCAGGAATAGTTATCTTAGATTCAGGACAAGGGTAAGTAGTGCGACACTCGGAGATCGAGAGGAGAAGAGTGACATTCGTCTAACCAAGGTCGAGAGACATTTAGATGAACATATCTTGTCACATTTTGCATACAACATAGCGGGACAGTTTTGTCAGCACATGTAACCGGTGGAGTCAAGGAATCATTGGGGATCACAGTCCTAGTGTATTTCTCATATTGTCTACAAACCCTCTATAATCAAAAATCGTTACCATTATTACTTACTTACAAAATCCCCCCAGTTTTACTTACTTACCATTTACTCATACTAGCATTCTACATAACTTCGACCTATTCCCTGTGGAATCGACCCCAACCTAGTTGGGTTCTGTATTTGATACAGCGATTGCATTATACTTCATTGCGAGGTGTAATTTGGGCGACATTAAATTTTGGCATTGTTACCGGGGAATACGGTTACGGAGTTGATTAATACTTATTGGAGTTGATTGGTTTTGCTTTTCTAGACTGTTAAGGGCACACGCCGGTGTATGCCCAATACTAGGAGTCAAGGCAATCCCCTAATTCCACTTGATCTTGAAATAGAAAGGACTCTGAGAGCTAATCGAAGAATGGTGAATACCGATGATGTTCAGGATCCTGATGCCGTGGGAGACATTCAAAATCAACCAATTCAGTCGGTTGGTCATGAAACAGCAGACCAAACTATGGCTCGGTTAACACGATAAGAGCAAGCTAGACAAGCTGCTTCTAGGCAAGCAGAGAGAGATAATCGAGCTATGCAAGAGGCAACCCAGTGACTGGCTGAGGCTAAAGAGAGACAAAGAAGACTGAGAGCTCTCCAACCACTTCAAAGACTGCATGTGTCAGTTTATGATGATCCTGAGGAAGAAGATGTGACCTATTTCGAGCCAATAGAGAATAGTGCCATTATTCCACCAGAGTTACCTCAGGGCACTAAGTTTGATATTACCAGTGCCATGATTCACCTGCTAAACTTGAAGGGTGTGTTCATCGGTCTTCCTACTGATGATCTGAACATACACGTGATGAATTTTTTGGGGGTTTGCACTTCATATAATTTGCCTGGAGTTGACCAAGAGGCTATTCGATTGAGATTGTTTCCATTCTCTCTAACAGGAACAGCCACTTTGTGGTTGGTAGAATTACCAGGAGGTTCCATAACTACTTGGCAAGAATTAAGAAATCAATTTTTGGAAAGATTTTTTCCACCTTCCAAGATGCTACAGTTGAAGGATGAAATTTACAACTTCAGACAACTACATTCTAAAGCACTTTATAAGACATGGATAAGGTTGAAGAAGAAGCTACAGAATGTGCCAAATCATAGGATGAGTGGTAGGAATTTACTTGAAATCTTCTACAGGGCTTTAAATACCAAGACAAAAGCGGTAGCAGATACTATCACTGGTGGAGCATTCATGAGTCTGAGATGGGAATGAGCTTTGAAGATATTAGATTATATCACTAAGACCAACGGAGGCTGGCATACTCTAGAGGCAGAAATGCCTACTGGCACATATGCTATTGGAGCCTCAGCAGCACAACAGGCTTTGGATGAATCTGTATCTCAAGAGGTCGCTCAGCTGAGGACAGAAATTGGTTTGTTAGCTAAATAGATAGTGGTTAGAGATGCTAAGAAGGTGCATGATGTAGGTGCATAAGGTAAAATGCCTAGACATGATGATTATGAATCTGATGAAGAGGCTAAGTATTTGGACCGAGAAGTGGCGGGTTTCCGAGCCAAGGGCCAAGAGTCTAACCAAGACTCCTAGAACTTGAGGCAAGGGAATCAAGGTCGGAACTACTATGGAGACAGTTACAACAAGTCGAGATACAGCGATAGAGAAAGAGATCGTGACAGTGATTGGAGGAGGAAGGATGATTATAAAGAGAAGAGTGGCGTATATGTTCCACCAGGAAACCAGAATGCTGACTCAAGAAATTCGAGAATGGAATCCCTTCTCAATAAACTGGTGAAAGGGTCAGAGACACAAGAACAGTGCCTGAAGAAAATTAGGTAAGACATCTCGGGAATAAGTCAGAAAGTAGAATCCCATTCGACTAATATTAAATAGTTGGAGCAGCAATTCGGGCAGATATCGATGGCATTGAACCAACGTCAGTCAGGTACCCTTCCAAGCAATACCGTCCAGAATTCAAAGAATGATAGTCATTGTCTGGCCATTACTACTAGAAGCGGGAAATGCACAACAGAATCCATATATACCTGTGGATAGTAGTAAGACCAATGAGCCGATGATAGTTGATTTAGAAACTGAGATAGATCCAGATAATTCAAAGGTTGAAACAGTTCTGAATCCTCGTGATACTGGCAAAAAGGCAAAATCCAAAAAGAGGCACGAAAAGAAGGTCCCACAAATGCTGAAAACTATCCCACGACCTCCTCCTCCCTTTCCTCAAATATTGAAAAAGAAGATCGAGGAAGGCAAATATCAGAAGTTTATTGCAATATTGAAAGAGCTATCGATAAACATTCCTCTTGTTGAGGCATTGGAGCAGATGCCAGGTTATGCAAAATTCATGAAAGACTTGGTGACAAAGAAGAGGACTGTCAATTTTGAGCCGACAGATAACTTACATCATTGTAGTACAGTTGCTTCGCGTTCCCTAGTTAAAAAGAAGGAGGATCCAGGAGCTTTCACAATTCCTTGTACTATCGGGTCTTACAACTTTGCTACAGCACTTTGTGATTTGGGTGCTAGCATTAACTTAATGTCGTTAGCTATTTTCAAGAAGTTGGGGTTAGGAACACCAAAACCAACCTCTATGAGACTTCTCATGGCGGATAGGACTGTGAAAAAGCCAGTGGGCATTTTGTATGATGTTTTGGTAAAAGTTGCATCTTTCATATTTCTGGCTGACTTTGTGATCCTAGATTGTGAAGTTGATTTCGAGGTTCCCATCATATTAGGAAGGCCATTCCTTGCCACTGGTCTTGCATTGGTCGACATGGAAACAAGGCAGATGAAATTCAGGTTAAATGATGAACAAGTCACTTTCAATGTTTGTCGTTCCATGAAACAACCAAAAGATATGATGGTGATTTCGGTAATAGATGCAGTTGAGGATAGTGATATTGTCGTGTCTCTTGAAGAAAGGTTGGGGTAGAAGCTCTCGTGGTCGTGATTATGAATTTTGATAGTGACGGTATTGAGGAATATGATGAGATAGTTGGTGCATTCACTGGTAAGGGAGTATACATTTATGCTCCAAAGAACATTGATCTCGATTTGAAGAATAGGGTGAACCCACCAGCTCGTCCTTCTATTGAGGAGCCTCCAGTTTTAGAGCTTAAGGCTCTTCCGGCTCACCTTCGCTACACATTTTTGGGAGCCAACAACACCTTGCCTGTGATTATTTCTGCTAAATTGATGGAGTAGCAAGTAGAGGCTCTGGTTTTGGTATTGAGAAGATTTAAGAGGGATATTGGTGGGTCCATTGCTGATATTATAGGAATTTCGCTCGGTATTTGCACTCATGAAATTCAACTTAATCCTGAGTTCATACCAAGCATTGAACACCAACATCGTTTAAACCCACCGATGCAAGAGGTTGTAAAGAAAGAGATCATCAAGTGGTTAGATGCAGGAGTGGTTTACCCCATCGCTGATAGCAAGTAGGTGAGCCCAGTTCAATATGTACCAAAGAAGGGAGGAATCACTGTGGTTCTAAATGACAAGAATGAGTTAAACCACATGAGGTCGGTTACTGGATGGAGAGTTTGCATGGATTATCGAAAGCTGAATTCTTGGACAGAAAAAGATCATTTTCCTATGCCCTTCATGGATCAGATGTTAGATTGTCTTGCTGGTAGAGGATGGTATTGTTTTCTCGATGGCTATTTGGGGTATAATCAGATTTTCATTGCTCCGGAAGACCAAGAGAATACCACTTTCACTTGTCCATATGGGACATTCACGTTTACAAGGATGCTCTTCGGTGTATGTAATGCACCGGCCACTTTCCAACGTTGCATGATGTCTATTTTCTCTGACATGGTGGAAGACACTATTGAGGTTTTTATGGATGATTTTTCTGTTGTGGGAGACTCATTTGATGATTGCTTGGCACACCTTGCTAATATGCTGCAAAGATGCGAGGAGTGCAACTTAGTGCTAAATTGGGGAAAATGCCACTTTATGGTCAATGAGGGTATCATATTGGGGCATCAGATTTCAAAAAAAGGTATTGAAGTTGATAAGGCAAAGATTGAGGTGATTGAAAAGTTACCTCCACCGATCTCCATGAAAGGAATTCGAAGTTTCTTGGGACATACAGGATTTTATAGGAGATTCATCAAAGACTTCTCGAAAATTGCTAACCCATTAGCATAAACTTTTAGAGAAGGAGGTGAAGTTCGTATTCAATGAGGTACTTCTAAAAGCATATGAGTGTCTGAAAGAGAAGTTGGTTTCAACCCCTATCATTGTGTCACCAGATTAGACGATGCCTTTTGAGGTTATGTGTGATGCTAGCGAGGTGGATTTGGGTGCAGTCCTTGGCCAAAGACGTGAGAAGATTTTACATCCGATTTACTACTCTGGCAAAGTGCTTAATCCAGCTCAAAAGAATTACATTGTGACTAAACAGGAATTGTTGGTAGTGGTCTTTTCTTTTGAGAAATTCAGATCTTACTTGGTTGGTACGAAGGTGATTGTGCATACAAACCTTGTAGCTCTTCGGTATCTTATGTCAAAAAAGGATGCTAAGACAAGGTTGATTCAGTGGGTACTTCTATCATAAGAATTTGACTTTGAAGTCAAGGACCGAAAGGGAACCGAGAATAAAGTTGCCGACTATCTATCACGCCTTGAGGAAGAGGCCATGCTTAAATTAAGGGATGATCTTGAGATTGATGATACTTTTCCAGATGAGCAAGTACTGGCAGTATCACAAGACTTAATCCCTTGGTTTGCTGATTTTGCAAACGTTTTGGCAAGTGATTTAGTTTTGGAAGATATGTCGTATCAGCAGAGAAAGAAATTCATGCATCAGGTAAGAAAATTCTTCTAGAATGAGCCGCATTTATTTAGGGTATGTGCAGATGGCATGATTCGAAGATGTATTCTAGAGGTCTAGATGATGAGTATTTTAGAATCATGTCATTTATCTCCAGTTGGGGGGTCATCATGGAGGTGCGCGGATTGCCCATAAAATCTTGCAATGTGGGTACTATTGGCCCAGTATTTACAAAGATGCTTATGATTATGCTCGAGCTTGTGACCAATGTCAAAGGCAAGGTAATATCTCACGGAGACACGAACTTCTCATGACAACTATACTTGAGCTTGAATTATTTGACGTGGGGGGAATCGACTTTATGGGCCCTTTTGTGAGCTCACATGGGATGAAATATATTTTGTTAGCTGTCGACTATGTTTCTAAGTGGGTGGAGGCAATTGCGCTTCCTAATAACGAAAGAAGAAGTGTCATGGCATTCTTTAAAAAGAACATATTTTCAAGATTTGGTAGACCCCGAGTAATCATTAGTGATGGAGGTTTCCACTTCTGTAATCGGTTGTCCAAGGCCTTGCTTGAAAAATATGGTGTTAAACATATGGTGTCAACACCTTACATTCCTCAGACAAGCGGGCAAGTTGAGGTGTGAAATCATGAGATCAAGTCTCTTTTGACAAAATGGTGAATGTCAATAGGACTGATTGGGCTCTAAGATTGGATGATGCATTATGGGCATATTGAACTGCTTTCAAGACGCCAATTGGTACATTACCATATCAGTTAGTTTTTGGAAAATCTTGTCATTTGCCTGTCGAACTTGAACATAAGGCTTTATGGGCTTTGAAAAGGTTGAATTTAGACTGGAGTGAAGCGGCTAAATTGAGACTTGACCAGATGAATGAGATGGATGAATTCCGTCTCCGAGCTTATGAAAGTTCAGAAATATATAAAGAGAAGATGAAATTATATCATGATCGATGCATTGAGAAATGGGAGTTTCACTCGAGAAATTTGGTGCTACTCTATAACTCCAAGCTTCGCTTGTTTGCTGGAAAGTTAAAGTCCAAATGGTCTGGACCATTCACAGTGGTCAGGGTATTCCCACATGGAGCAATTGAGTTAAAAGGAGTTGATAATGTTCTATCTAAGGTCAATGGGCAGCGTATAAAGCACTATGTGGGAATCACGAAAGAAATAAGGATATGTGAGGAGCTTGAGCTTGATGAAGTCTAAGTAGCCAAGTTAGTCATGTCGTTCCGCGACATTAAATCAGGCACTTCATGGGAGGCAACCCATGGGCTGGTTGGTGAAGTCTGAGTATCCAAGTTAGTTGTGTCGTGCCGTGATATTAAATCAGGCGCTACTTGGGAGGCAACCCAAGATCTGATGATGTTGTGATCTGAGAATTGGAAGACACGTTTGCAGGTCAATATTATTTGTACTATCCACGCCAGGAACCTACGATACATAAGACAACCCACGTCTAGTAGGTTGGTGCCTTTAGAATCAGAGAAAATATATCGCCTGTAGAATCCGACCCACGACAGTATACCCATGTGACGTGGTTCCGTGATACTCAGAAACTATCTTTGTCCTTCTGAATCATAAATTCAACCCAGACTTGACCCACACACGAAACAAACCTGACCCACCCATTCCAAAATCCAACATCATGCCCCCCAAACCAAACCCCAAACATGACCACCTTGATTCTTCGTCAAGAATTCAAGCAAAAAATCCAGAAATTTTGACCCAATTGCATGATGAACCATCAGTGTCAGGAAAAAGTAGGTCCGAGGAGGTTTTTGATATTGGAACTGATGATACTATACTAGTGCCTTGTACCACGAGGTTACAAACTCAGGCACAAGTTGTTGCCCAGGCTGTACTTCAGCCTATTCCACAGCCTGTCGAGCCGGCTGTTCCTGATCAATCTTCTGAGTCTCCCCCCAGTCTGAAGAGGGGGAGGATGATTCGGTATCAGGCTCTGCAGATGATACTACAGGATAAGGTACCTCTGCGGCAGAGGCTACAGCCTCTATTTCGGGCACTGGTGAACAGAGTACCCCGACTCCCTCACAGAGAAGGGATATCCAACGTAAGTGTGTTACGGGCATGTGGGAATTTTATGATAGAGATGTCTAGCTTACTGAACGGGGTGTGTGTAGAAGAAATATTACAGCTAAGCCCCGATATCGGATAGAGGAGGTAAAAGGCATTGCCCGATATTTGGAATGTGTTTGATCAGTATGGATTTGGATGGATGATGGAGCCTCCTGGTCGCTATAGTCCAGCATTGGTCTGAGAATTTTATGCATCCTATGTTGCGTCTGTTGATTTGGTCACACCTGTTGGGTAGCAGTATCGGGACCAACCACTATTGACTTATATTTTGGCTCGAGGGACCAGAGTCGATATATTTGAGTAGACCATCCACCGATTCTTTTTTGGTGCAGACCGTCCATTGCCAGCTACGACGGCTGAGTTTGATCACCGTATGGAGACTATTAGAAATAAGATTAAAATGAGGGATACTGATCATAGGTTGGAGTTATTAAGGTGGATTGATGGTTATCTAGCAGCGGACGGTGTTGATGCTAGTTGGGTGACTGGGAAGCTGGATATAAAGAAGTCGACACTCTATTTTGTTGGCAGGTTTTGGTGGTCGGTTGTTAGGCATTGGTTGGGACCCACTAATGTTGATAATTCACTCACCTTGGACCGGGTTGTTATGGTAGATAGCATCATTGCCGGTTATGATATTCATATCTCCAGGCATATTATTAGGGAGATCTATGAGCGTGCCTTTTGAGACCATACCAGTATCCCTTTCCCTTATTTGATTCAGAGCCTGTGTGATAGGGCGTGTGTGGTTAAGCTACCTACCATCGATCACTATATCGAGGTGACCCGCATAGCAGATATTGGGTTGAAGCAGTAGCATGGATCTAATCCCATTGTTCCATGAAGGTCTCAACCTTTCGGGTCGTCAGGAGCAGCCCTTTTTGAAGAGCTGGGAGATAAAGAGGAGCCAGTAAGTACCCAAGAACCAGTGAGTATACCCGAGATAGTGCATACACCTGCTGAGGGCACAGTACCGGTGATTGATGATGAGACTCCAGGCACTATCATACCACCGCTCCCTTCTGGTATGGTTGATAGGCAGACGCAGATGTTTGAGCGGCAGGCCCACACAGAGGCACAGATGGCTAAGTTGGTATCCCAGCTTATGCCATGGGTTAGGACCACAGTTGAGGCTGCAGAGGCTAGAGTGGAGTCCCGTATGTCTGCATCTATGGATAAACTTATGCGAGAGCTGTATGGACGGATTGATAGCTTTGAGGCGCGGATGGCTACCCGATTGGGTATGGCACAGAATCCTGGTATGGCTGCATTGAAATAAGAGGTAGCTGCATTTTGAGAGGAGGTTCGGGCTTTGACACCAAGCAGCACCCCTATTATTCCACTTATGCCTGTTCAGGCTCCGATGCGGCCAGTTTTTTAGGTAGATTTGTTTGTCGATGAGGAACCTCCTATTGATAGAGGCAAACATCCATGCAGTCCAGAGTAGCAGGTGGATAGTGGTGACGAGTTTGAGGGTGATCTCTGGAGAGTGGTTAAGGCCTCCGGGATGGATTACCATACTAGTCAGATCGCCCAGGATCAGAGGGCACGAGGTACATCCTCTAGTCAGGCACCCCCTACACCTAATGTACCTAACAGAGAGCCCAGGGAGCATACTGATGATCCCGCTATGGGTAGGCCCACTTTCGGATCTTAGGGAACTGCAGGTATGTCTTCACTCCCTTACATGTATTATATTGATAGCTGTGCACTGAGGGCAGTACATCATTGTTAGTTGGGGGTGGGCGTGTACCACCACTTGGGGGGTTTTATTGCCGTGTTTTTTCCCCCAAGTGCGCTATCATAGTAGAACCAGCATGTTTAGGTTGTTATTTATATTAGTTATGTTTTTTCATGTTTAATTAGGGGAAAAATAGGGGAACCTTAGTGTAGTCAAATTTTGAATGATAAGGATGCTTTAGCTTTTGGATTGTTTAAAGGATACCCTTCCTAAAATTTTTGTTTTTAAATGGTGTGTGTAGTATGTTAGTTTGTGAAAGTTGTTGGATCTTGTTATGCCATTAGGATTATAGACAAAATAACTGTAGCTAGCATTGCATGAACCCAGATAGGTAGTAGTTGATAATGTAACCCTGTGATAGGTGTGTGTGAGGTCATTACTTAGTTGACTTTGTGTGTGAAATCCAGAACTTGCCCGGTTAGTCTTGCCTAGGTTAGAGGATAGTGGTTAAGAAAGTATCATAGGCCATTTTTGAATAAGTCCGCTCTTAGCCTATATGCCTGACCAAATGAATTAAGTATACCTTGATCCCGATTTTGAGACTTAATTGACCTGTTTCTTTCATTAGCCTATTCACCTTCCCATTCTGATTTATAATGAACCTGTCTTGGCCCTGGTCCCTCCTTGAACATTGTGTACCTCAACTCAGGAAAATCGTCTAAGTTGAGGGTGGCTATTATAGGGGTGCATAAATTAATTTGGGCATGAAGAAGGGGTTACTAAAAAAAAGAGAAAACAGATTTGGATGTGAAGAAAAAGAGAAAAAATAAAATGAAATGCAAAAAAAAAAAAAGAATTGTGTTTTGAAAGTATGAAGGAAATCACACCCAAAATCTGAAAATAAATGAAGGAGAATAAATAAGCATGGTAGAAAAGTGGAGCCAAAAATAGTGTAGTGTCAAGGAGGGTTAAGTCACCATATCCATATGTACCATACCCGTCCCCAAGCCGACATTACAAGCTGATTAAAGTCCTATAGTGATCCTAGTTCAACTGTCTGAAAAACTAAGGCATAGAAAATAAAGGCAAGCCTATGGTATTTCATGCACACTGTTTGAACCTTTTTTGTGAGAGAGAGTGTTTTGACCAAGTCCCTACTTTGAGATTCATTAGAATTCTGTGAGTGTATGGAACTTCTTTGCTGAGAGAGTACATGGGTTGCATTGTTAGCAGCAATTTGTTCAGATAATGTCATTTGCATATATGCTTAGTTGTTTGTTCATAATCTGATGCCATCACTTGATCCCTTCTGTGTCATGATAATATACTACATGTATACACATCGTGGTTTTGATTTGTAAATAGGAGGGGTCAGAAAAGTTTTGAGGTCAAAAGCAATGAGTCGATTGTCGTAGGTCCCTTAGGTTTCTCTTAGTTAAGCATCGTATATGTTTGTTTTGTTTTGTTTGCCTGAGGACATGCAAACGTTCTAAGTTGAAGGTGTTTATGTGGCATGATCACATGACACTTTTGACACTTAAAACAAGGAAAATGTGCAATAACTTGGGTATGTCTTGTAGGTATGATGTGTTTTCTGTCCTATTTTACAGGGAACTAGGTTATGGAGGCAAACTGGAGATAAAGTGAAGAATATTGCACCAAAACAGAAGTATCAGAAGATGAAAGAGTCAAGATGAAATCACAGAGGATACCCACAGTAGGGACCTATGTGGCGTAGGTCAACCTACGTCACGTAGGCCTGTACCGTGGATCAACTTCAAATAGTTTGAATTATAACCTGCTTCCCACGGCAGGAATCCACGTGGTGTGACTCCACTCACGTGACGTGAGTGGGTGCTGTGAATATACTTCAGAGATTGTGTGGTGCTGCCTGATTCTCAGGACAGGGACCCACGTGACATGGCTTGGTTCCACGATACCGTGGAAAATTGCCGACTTTAGTCTCCTACTTTGTCTAGGATAGGATTCATCTTGTATCTATAAATACCCCTATATTTTCCTATGTGCAGGAGTTAGTCAGTACATTATTTTGAAATAGTTTTGTCATTATTTTGAGTTCAGAAACACATTATTGATTTTGCAATCTTGGAACACCGATTCTAGGGTTTTATTCATAGTTGAGATTTCAGTGTTTCTTCACTATTGTGAGTTTACAATTATGTCTTCATCCTCTAATTCTTATTGTTCTCTTGCGAACATGAGTAGCTAAACTCATCAACTAGGGTTGCGTGAACCATGAGGAATTAAAGAAACAGGTTAAGTGCAAAGTAAATCTGAACCGTTGTGAATGCATGTATTGTTATTTCCTTCATTGTGATTGACCTTCTAACAGTTGCAAATGTTAGAAACTCACCTGTATTCTAGACTTGCTCGAGAAGGAGGTAGATATTGGGAAATGAAAATACCAACAGAGATTTGAAGTTATCAACATTCATCTAATAACTTGAGCCTTAGCAGAAATAGTTATCTGAGATCTAGGACAAGGGTAAGTAGTGTGATACTCGGAGACCAAGAAAAGAAGAGTGACATTCATCTAACCAAGGTCGAGAGACGTTTATATGAACATATCTTGTCAGATTTTGCATGCAACATAGCGGGACAGTTTTGTCAACACAAGTAACCGGTGGAGTTAAGGTATCATTGGGGATCACAGTCCTAGTGTATTTCTCATATTGTCTACAAACCCTCTATAATCAGAAATCGTTACCGTTGTTACTTACTTACAACCCCCCCCCCCTCCAGTTTTACTTACTTACCAGTTACTCAGACTAGCATTCTACATAACTTTGACCTATTCCCTGTGGTATTGACCCCAACCTAGTTGGGTTCTATATTTGATACAGCGACCGCATTATACTTCATTGCGGGGTGTAATTTGGGTGACATCACATATAACCACGTCAATAATTTTATAGACATTTGCAATCACTTCAATAAAGCAAATATCACTCAAGAATCCATATGAATATGGTTGTTTCCCTTCACTAATGGGAGAAGAAACGACATGGCTTGGAGATTTCCCTGAGGGGTCACTCACTTCTTGAAATAAACTCACAGAGGCATTCCTCAACAATTTCTTCCCTCTATCTTGGATGTTACAATTCTGAGATGAGATTACCTATTTCGACCAATTAATCAATGAGCCTCTTCAAAAGGCATGGCTACATTTTAAGAAGAAGCTTCAGTGCCCAACCCATGGACTCCTAGAAAATGTGTTGCAACAAACATTCTATGGATCCTTAGATTCATTGAATAAAGTAGTTATGGACAATTTTACTGGTGGCTCTTTAATGAGACAATCCTTTTGAATGGCTATTGCTTTACAGAATAGAATGACAAAAGCCAATTGTGCTCCTTCCTCCTCACGGAGTACCAAAGAGAAAATGAAGAACAATGAGGAGAGATATGAAAACATAGCTAAGATGATGACCCAAATGGATCTTCCCACTAAAAATGTTATGAGTTTGGCTTCCAAAGGTGTGAACGTCATTGCTAAAAAAGGGAATTGACTTTATGAGATGATAATTTTGATGCTCTATACAAGGAAGAAGTTTAATTTTTGACCAATCAATTGGGGAGTTCTCGACCTACCTACCAAAGGCAAAATGGGAACCAAGGTTAAAACAAAGATAGAGATTATTATTGGAAGAATAAGGATAGAGAAGGTAACTAGCATGATCATGATAAGGATAAGCGTGATTGAAATAGAGATTATAGGGATAAATACCATGATAGAGATTGTTATTTTCCTCCATATGATAGACCAAAGGATAAAGAATCCACTACCAACCCCAAAAGCTATGGAACAGAGAATATGCTTGCTAGAATTATAAATTGGATTGAGGATTTGGACAAAGTTCGTAAGGAAATAAAAGATTAATTCTCCACTTTGAATCAAACTGTGACATCCCATTCGGTGTCAATTAAGCAACTTGAGCCCTAAATGAGCCAAATTTTAGTCTATTTTAATCCAAGGCAAAAGGAAGTGATCCCTCATTATGCGGTGAGCAATCCAAAAAATGTCAATGCACATTGCATGACCATTGTCACAAGAAGTGGAAAAGTGTTTGGTGATGAGATAGTAGAGGGGTATGAGTCTCCTAATGAATATGGGAATGTTGGGCCAACTAACGTAAAGTGCAAGCATGTGGAAAAGTCATTAGAGGTTGGCGATACTTCAAAACTCAATAATGAGGAGTCAAAGGCCAATGGGATGAAAGTGGAGAAACTAGTGATGGTTGATGATGACGTTAACGAGGATGAGCCACAAAGGGATGTCGATGTTAAAAATAAAAAGAAGGATGAGAGTCCCCCTATTCCTAAACTTATGCCAAAAATTCCTCATCAATTTCCCCAAATGCTAAAAAAAGGAGGAAGATACTCAATTTTAAGAAATTCCTCTCAATATTTAAGAAGCTCTTCATAAATATCTCTTTGATGGATACATTGCTCCAAATGTCAAGTTATTCAAAGTTCATGAAAGAGTTAGTTACCAAGAAGAGATGCATGGATTTTGAAACTTTTGAAGTTTCACATCATTATAGTCCGATAATATCAAGTAAATTGGTTACAAAGAAAGAGGATCCCAAAGCGTTCACCATTCTTTGCACCATTGAGATGCATCAATTCGCAAAAGCATTGTGCGATTTGGGTGTAAGTATCAACTTAATTCCTTTTGCAATATTCAAGAAGTTGAGGCCAGAGGATCCAAAGCCCACGATGATGAGGTTACTTATGGCCAACCAATCCATCCAATAATTGGTTGGAATATCGTAAGATGTTTAGGTGAAGGTTTACAAGTTTATCTTTCCCACGTATTTCATCATCTTTGATTGTGAGATTGATTTTGAAGTTCCAACTATTCTTGGGAGACCTTTCCTTTCTTGTAACACCCCGTACCTTTCTGACCCTAATTGATTGTTTTAACATTTATGGAATTATGTACACATGATATTTTTGGGGTATTATACATTTAATTAGTTAGGCTGAATTAACATGTGCAATTGGGCCCAATTTAAGGCCCAAAAATTACCAAGAAGACATGGCCCAAAAGGGGAATTGACCTATTCTAATGTGACCCATTCTTGGTCAAATAATGGATCTAAGGATAGACTTGAAGTGGGAATATTTAAGGTGACAAAAATCAGATTTTTATTCCACAAAAGCCACATGCCATTTTATAGAATTTTCCACAAAAGAGATATTTCTCTCTTCTCTCAAACCCTAAACCACCATTCTCTTTGGACAAGATCACTCCTTGGGAAGCTTTGGTAAGTGTTTATTCTTATGAATTAGTATATTATATGCTTAAGATGGTGTGTACATTATTTTGGTTATGTTGGTAAAGTGTTAGACAGTACACTATGTGTGAAATAGTGTGCTTTTTCTTAATCGGTGAAGGGTTTTGCCTTCTAAACTTAAAAAGGGACTTGTGGTATTGAAGGAAGTGAACTTGATGAATTCAATATTGACATGTGAGATGTGATTATATCCTTAACTTGTTTTATCCTTGTACATAATGTTTGGAATTGTTATTGTAAAATTGTGCATGGACTTGGTGGTGTAGTGAAGGAAAAGTGTGGTTTTGGTGATGTTCATGTGTGTTGTGAAAACATGGGTGTTTGTTGGAATCCAAGTTACCAAACATATGTAAAGAAAATCTTAATTAGGGCCTTGGACCATTTATTACACAAAAGGACCCAAAAGAGACCCTTTCTGGCCAATTTGGGCATCCACCCCCGCAGACGAAGGCACTTGGGGGCACAGATGCCAATGCAGGTGCCCTTGGACACTGCCAAGGGTCACCTGTGGATGCATGTCATCCACCTTCAGGCGCACTTCGCAGGCCACCACATAATGTCATTTTGTATGGTTTTGTCTCTCTTTGATCCCCGAAGGCCCCTATACCCTTTTTGGATGTAATTATCAACTTATGATACCTTTTAAATGGCTTTAAGGGGTCGTATGGAAGCATGTTGGATTATATTAATTATGGATTGTTGTTCATAAGTTGTTATGAGGCAATTTGATGGAGTAAATGTGACGGAATGATAATAAGGAAGCGTACAGGGTAAACGTGGTGTGAAATGCTATTGGTTTATGATGTCTTGGTCAATGTGTGGAATGTTATGGTTTTGTTGGTATGATAATGCAGTGGATTGTATTATAAAGGGTAAAATGACATTATATGGCAGTCATATAGCTCATTGTCATCTTGTACACTTGTACGGTAACTAGTTGTTGACGTAAGCTCCGTTATGTACTTGTATTGTAGAGTGAAACGTAAGGAAGGAGATGGACTACTGTGTTCATAGATAGGCTTGTGTATTCATACTTGGAAGTGAATGTATGTAAGGTTACTCTTTCCATACCCTTCTGCAGCACATAGTATTCATAGTAACATTGTACCTGTTCCATTCCAAAGTGTTCTAAAGTATTTCTAGCTCAGGTTGACATATATTGTTATTCACATGTTTCTTATTCTTAGACCAATTGTGAATCATATGTCTCTTATCCATTGACTGAAGTTCCTAAGTGTCACACCCCGAGTTCCAACGAGGCGGACTGGCACCCAAAGCCGTTGAGGCTCGAGAGAACTAATCTTTGCTCATGAACCTCCATATGCATGTCCCTTTATGAATGGCATTCTATCTCATGTAACTTATAAATTATAAACTACCAATGGTGGAAAACATGGAAACACATGCTATATTTATGAAACTTGGCCGTTGGGGCCGTTAAGTCAAAATGAACATACATCTCTTACATTCGTCTTCCCACATCCGTCTACAAAGCCTCTACAGATACATATACATAACCAACCTACAGTCGGGATAAGTCCCCGATTTATACAACATATATACAGTGCCAAAACCAAAACCAATGTACACATATGACTCGGAAAGCCCCGAACCAACTGGAGCTCACCAATGATCTGTAAATGAACTGCAAGCTACGGAGGAGGTCTACTAGCACCTGCGCCTGCAGCAAGTAATGTAACTCCCCCGAGGGGGTCATTACGAAGAATGTACTGAGTATGCAAGGCCATAATAAACTGCATCAATACATAAAAACTTCAATGGAATTAAATATAAGAGAATAGCCAATAAGAATAAACCATCATTCTATATGTTTGGAATTTTGTACTTTGCTTTTAATACTTTCTTTGCTTCTTTGCTTCTATGTTCATTCATCTTTGTCTGTGTTATATCATACCCGAGCCCCAACTGATCAGTGGGAAAAATAACATAATAATCGAGATTGTCGTCCATGCGGATGTTCCTTTCATCCCATGGGATACCACCCGTAATATTGGGATCGACATTCATGCGAGTGTTTCTTCACTCCATGAGATACCACCCATGCTTTAATAATAAGGATCGCCATTCATGCGGATATTCTTTTCATCCCATGAGATACCACCCATAATATTGGGATCGACATTCATGCGAGTGTTTCTTTAACTCCATGAGATACCACACATTCTCAACATTAACCATTGAACAATTATTCACATTGCTTCATTCTTTAACTGTAAGAGATTGATACCTTTGCTTATGATAGATTGATACTTTTGCTTTGGAGAGATTGATACTTTTGCTTTTGAGAGATTGATACTTTTGTAGTCATAACATTTTTGAAAGCTTTGGAACAATAACCAATGAGCAAGAGACATGTAAATAAACACTATTGGGACTTTGGAACATTAGTCAATGAACTATGAGACATGTAAGTTACACAATTAGGTATGTGAGTAATACTATATGACAATACCTTTGGACATTTCGGAATAGAATAAATACTATGTCAATGTGAACAATATATGTTGCAGATGGATATGAAAAGAGTAACCTTACATACCCTATCTTCCCAATATGAATACACAAGCCAATATGTGAATACAACAATTCATATACCTCTTTACGTTTCACTCTACAACACAAGTGCATAACGGAACCAACATTAACCACAAATTACATTCCAAGTGTATAAGACGACCATGAGCTACATGATTGCCCTATAACATTATTTCACCCTTTACAATACCATTCATGGCATTATCATACCAACAATACCATAACATTCTATACATTGAACAAGACATCATAAACCAATAGCTTTTCACACCAAGTTCCTCTTTTACATTTTCTCATCAACACCACATCATAATGATCCATCAAGTCACCTCAATACACTTCATAACCACATATCGACAATAATACCACAATTTGAACTTATATCAAAATAACAAGTTAAGGATCATAACCACACCATACATGTCAATATTTCATTCACACCATTCACTTTCATCAAAACCTCAAGTCTCCTTTCAAGTTTAAATTTCATAGATGACACATCTTTTAGCAAAAAGCAAAAATGCATTATTTACACTTTTAAACATAACCATCATGATCTACATACTCTCCCATGCATATAATATATTAATCCATAAGAATAATCACTTACCCAAACTTGCAAATGAGTGATCTTGTCTCCAAGAGTTGGTTGCCTTAGGGTTTGTGTTGAGAGAAATGGGTTTGGAAATATCTCAAAAGGCATGTGGGTTTTTAATGAATAAAATCAGCCCTTTGTGTCTTTATATAGTTCTCATAGTCATACTTAGCCACATTTAATCAATAATTGAGGTGTTTTACTTCGTCAAATGGAAGAATGGGTCATTTGACCCATTGGGCCATGTCTTTTGGCTTCATTTTTGGCTTTAAATTGAGCCCAATAACACATGTCATCTTAGCCCACCAAATTTCATGTGTAATCCATCATTTATCTCATGTCTAAATAATTCCATAAATGTTGCGACAATATTCAACTCACGCGATTCATGCTTGTAGCTTCAATCTCAAAGATAGAAATTCTAGTCACTCATAGCTTAATTGAACATAATTTGGTAAAATAATTACGACGACAATTTAACCCCAACTTGGATGCCCAACTTACTCAAGAGTAGCCCTACTATGATGGAATAATGATACCATAACCCAAGAGTCCTATTACAGACTATTGCTCGACGAAAAATTTTAGCCAAAACCAGCCTGGCGCGCCCCTTTGCTGCCTGGGCCAGAAAAATTCTGGCCAAAAGCGTCCTGGCACGCCCCTGGGCGCGCCCCACCCAAAAATTTCAAAAAAAATTTGTTCTTCAACTTTTCTTTGCGGATTTGGTTAGATACTTCAAGTTCTAATCTTTAGCTTGCCTCTTGTCATTAAGAACCTTTATTTAGGAGTCATTCAAGCTTCATTTTTCCACTCCAAAGGTCATAAACTTTTCCCACAAGGGTTTCATCACACTTACTAGCACAATATCAAATGTTCCATCAATAACAATGCAAAAATACGTACTTGAACCTAGGGTAAACATGGTTCAAGGTTGTCAAGTAGGGTCGAAAATGTACGGGGTGTTACACTAAGCTTTCACAACGTTGCAACTACCTAAATAAACTATCTAAAAGGAAGTGATAATGTAAGGAGAATCTTTTCATTCTTGAGTAGCATGTCCAATAATGTTATGTTCCAAAGTTCCAATAATGCTATGGCCACCAGTGTATCAATCTCTCATAATAAAATGTATCAATCTCTCACAAGAAAATGTATAAATCTCACAAAAGTGAAGGAATAAAGTTATGCATATATAGTTTATTGTTTGAGAACCGGGACGACTCAAAGGGGCACATAAGCCTAGCTCGAGCGGACCCTAATACTATTTCTATTGACCCACCAATAAGGTGGATGAATATCCGTTAATACAGTGGATGACTACCCACTAATAAAGTGGATGACTACCCACTGATAAGGTGGATGAATACCCACCAATAAGGTGGATAACTACCCACTAATAAAGTGGATGACTACCCACTAATAAGGTGGATGACTACCCACTAATACAGTGGATGACTACCCACCGATAAGGTGGATGACTACCCACCAATAAGATGGATGACTACCCACCGATAAGGTGGATGACTAATAAGGATGAGGATCGTAAAAGTAAAGAAAGTATATTACTTAAATAAAGAATATATGAATGTTGGTTTATGAACGATAATGAGTGATCGAATAATGAGAGTAACAAAATCAATGAACATGGTTCTACAAATAGACCGGTGGTGTATCCATATTGACCATTCTCTTATATTCTGATTCCATTGAAGTACTTATGTATCATACAGTTTCATATAGCGTTACATACCCAGTACATTCTTTGTACTGACCTCCACAGTAAGTTGCGGGTCATCTACTGATCTTTGGTGAGCTCCAGTTGGTTCGGCGCTTTTTGAGTCACAGTTGTACATTGATTTTGGCTTTATGTAAATATTGTATAAAGCGGGGACTTATCCCGACTTTAGATTGGTTATGTATATGTATCTGTAGAGGCATTGTAGATGTATATGGGAAGATGAATGTAAGAGGTGTATGTCCATGTTGAATTGATGGCTCTAACGGCCAAGTTTCATATATATAGCATATGTTCCATGAATTCTGCATAATCGCATGAGATAGAATGATGTTCATATAGAGGCATGCATATGAATGGACATGAGCAAAGATTGGTTCTCTCGGGCCTTATTGGTTTCAGGTGCCAGTCCGCCTCAATGGGATTTGGGGCGTGACAAAAGTGCTATCAGAACGGGTCATCCTAAGGGTGTCTACAAAGCCGTGTCTGAGTAGAGTCTTGCTTATGGATGTGTCGTGCACCACATTTATAAGTAGGAGGCTACGGGACATTTAGGAGATGTTTCTTTTCTTCATTTCTAGATCATGCAATAGAGTCAATGTTGTTAGTGAAATTGTATCTGACCATTGGAATTGGTTTTCTTGTTTAGAGTAAAATGTCGGTTACAAGACGAGGTAGAGGCAAAGGTAAGCAGGTAGATATGCCTGCCGAAGAAAGAATGAGTAAATCACCACCTGACCAAGCTAGTCAAGGTGGGGCTGATGTTGAAATTGCATCGCGGTTTTCTTCTACTTTTCCAGCTTCAGAAGAGTTGAGGGGTAGAGAAGTACCGGCAGAACCTCCTGTAAATACCACTGACCAGGATTTAAGAAATGCAACGTATATATTGACTCAGCTAGTTTCTACACAAACTCAAGGACACGTTGGTCCAATGATAGGTAATGACAGTGAGGCTAGAGCAGCTAGTCGGAGGAAGCAGGATTTTCTGAAATTAGACCCTCCCATATTCACTGGGTCAGATCCAAAAGCAGATCCACAGGATTTCATGGACCAAATCCAAAGGGCTCTAGATGTCATGCACGTAACTGGTGTGGAAACAGTTGACCTGGCAGCCTACAGATTAAAAGGAGAAGCGATATTGCGGTATGAAGACTGGAAAAGATCGAGGGGTATTGATGCACCTCCAGCAAGTTGGGAAGAATTTAAAATGGAATTTCTTGATCATTACCTCCCATACGAGATTCGGGAGGCACATGTAGACCAGTTTCTAAATCTTCGCCAAGGGAATATGAGTGTTAGAGAATACAGTCTGCAGTTTAATTCCTTGGCTCGGTATGCTCCAAATGTAGTGGCCATGATGACAGACAGAGTTCATCGATATGTGGAAATATTAGAGCCATATTTAGTGAGGGACTGTAACATTGCTGCTTTGAACAAAGATATGGACATAGCCAGAATTCAGGATTTTGCACAAAAAATGGAGGACCAGAGGCAAAGAAGAAGGACACAGGATTCTGAGAGAGGGCCATCAAAAAGGGCTAGACCTATGGGACAGTCTATGGTGTCCCAAGGAGAATATAGGCCTCGGATGTTTTCTAGATCGCCTAGACCATCATTTTCTTATTCCACAACAGATACCCCACCTCAGTTTCCAGGGTCTAAAGGCAGTCATGTCGGGAAAAGCAGTGTGGTGCGAGGTTCCCACAAAGCAAAATTTTCTCTTCAGTTATGCCAGAACTGCGGGAAGTTTCATTCAGGTAAATGTTGGTATGGACCGAATGTTTGCTTTCGGTGCGGTATGTCGGGGCATCTGATGAGCGAGTGTCTACAAGGGGGCACAGGTAGTGCGGCGTGACCTACAGGATCAGCCGTTGCATTATCATTGTCGGGAGTACAGCCTATGGGGCTTGGCAGAGGTTCTAGAGGTACAGTTGGTGTTAATGAAACCCAGAACTGTACCTATGCCTTAGCGGATCGACAGAATTCGGAGGCTTCTCCTGATGTCGATGCAGGTATAGTATTCGTATTTTTACATAAGGTATATGCATTGATTGATTCGAGTTCTACATTATCATATGTTACTCCATTGATTGTGAAAAAAAATGTGAAAGAACACCAGATTCACTAGTTAAGCCATTTGAAGTATCTACACTAGTTGTGAATCTATTATAGCTAAAAGAGGATATCATACTTGTATAGAAAGTGTTTGTGGTCATGATACATTGATTGATTTTATTGAGCTTGAAATAGTGTATTTTGATGTTATAATGGGTATGGATTGGTAGACTTCTTGTTATGCTACGGTGGATTGTCAAGCTAATAAGGTACATTTCTATTTCCTACAAAAGACCGTCCTTAAATGAAGGTGTAACATTAGAGTACCGAAAGGGTAAATTTATTTCCTATCTTAAGGTAAGGAAATGACATCCAAGGGGAGTCAATGTGCATTGGTTATCGGCAACTGAATAAAGTGACAGTCAAGTATAAATATCCCCTCCCCCAAAAGTGATGATTTGTTTGACCAACTACAGGGTGCCAAATGCTTTTCAAAATTGACCTGAGATCGGGCTATCATCAGGTAAGGGTCAGAGAAACAGATATACCCAAGATAGCTTTCTGAATGCGGTAGGGTCACTATGAAATTTTTGGTTATGTCTTTTGGGCTAACAAATGCACCTGCAGTTGTTATGGGTATGATAAATAGGGTGTTCGGGTCATTCTTGGATATGTATTGATGCAGCATAGTAACATAATAGCTTATGCCTCAAAATAGTTGTGACCACACGAGAGGAACTATTCAACACATGACCTTGAGCTAGCAGTTGTGACATTTGCTTTAAAGATATGGCACCAAAAAAGGATTTGCAATATCTTTTTAGTAGAAAACTTAAATTTGAAGAAGCAAAGGTGACTGGAACTATTAAAGACCATGATATTGATATGACATCCGGGAAAAGCAAGTGTAATAGCCGATGCGTTAAGACGCAAAACAATAGCAAGCACTAGTAGCCAGTTGACCGAAAAGCAAAGTACAGTCAGGGAATTACATCAATTAGCCAGCTTGGGAGTTCATCTTCTCGAAACTCCAGATGAATGAATTATAGTGTAAAATGCGGTAGAATATTCATTTGTAATTGAAGTGAAGAAAAAGCAATATACGAATCTTATCGTATTTCAGCTGAAATTGAATGCACACAAGATTTGACAAAGGCATTTGATCTTACGCAAGAGAGAGTGAATTAGGGCCAAAGTAGATTGTGTGTACCGGATATAGATGAATTAAGGAAACGAATTATGACAGAGGCACATCATTTATGGTATTCTATGCATTCGGGAGCTACCAAAATGTACCATAATTTGGAAGGGATGTATTGGTAAGGTTGCATGAAAGAAACATTGCAGAATTTGTAACTCATTATCTGAATTATCAATAAGTAAAAGTAGAGCATCCGAAACCTGGAGGTTTTATGCAATGTATAAATCTTCCAGTAGAAATGGGACATGATTAACATGGATTTCATCACAGGCTTATCAAGTCAGCGCATGGTCTACCAGTCAAGACCACTTATACAGCTAATGATTATGCAAGGTTGTATGTTAAAGAGATAGGGCGATTAAATGGAATTCCACTCTTTATATCCGACAAGGGAGCTTGATGTACGACACACTTTTGGAAATCTTTCCAGGAAAGTTTGGGAATCCAAGTGAAATGAAGTACGAATTTTCATCCTAAGACGGATGGATAGGCAGAACGTACTATATTAACATTTAAAGATATGCTGGCAGTTGTACATTGTATTTTAAAGGTAGTTGGGATAAACATCTATCACTTATTGAATTTGCCTACAATACTAGCTATCATTTAAGTATCAAAATGACCCCTTATGAAGCTTTGTATGGACGGAAGGAAAGTTGGCCCTATATAACGTACCATAGGAGATTACTCAAAGAGTTGGGTAAGTTGCATATAAACTATGATTACCCCAAGAACTCTCCACAGTTCATTTAGTAATTCATGTTTCAATGCTTCAAAAGTCCATAGAAGATCCATCTTGTATTGTTTCCATTGACGATGTACAAGTTACGGAGGATCTCACCTATGAGGAGATCCTTATTGCTATTTAGGATCGGCAAGTGAAGAGATTACAGAATAAAGAAGTAGCTTCCGTGAAGGTACTTTGGAGAAATCAACAAGTAGAAGAAATCACATGGGGAATTGATGAAATGATAAAGTCGAAGCACCCGAATTTGTTTCAAATGGAAGAAAAAGTTCGAAGTGCAGAATTAGAGCAATAGTAAGTATCTATGAGAATTATGTATCTATATGATAACATGAAGAATGATCCATCTGTGTACATTGGATAATGTTACTAACATTCGAGGACGAATGTTTCTAAGGGGGGAAGGATGTACCACCCCGTACCTTTCCAACCCTAATTGATTGTCTTAACATTTACGAAATTATGTAAACATGAGATTTTTGGGGTATTATACATCTAATTAGTTGGGCTGAATTAACATGTACAATTGGGCCCAATTTAAGGCCCAAAAATTACCAAGAAGACATGGCCCAAAAGGGGAATTGACCATTCTAATGTGACCCATTCTTAGTCAAATAATAGGGATAAGGATAGACTTGTAGTGGGAGTATTTAAGGTGACAAAAATCAGATTTTTATTCCACAAAATCCACATGCCATTTTCTAGAATTTTCCACAAAAGAGATATTTCTCTCTTCTCTCAAACCCTAAGCCACCATTCTCTTTGGATAAGATCACTCCTTGGGAAGCTTTGGTAAGTGTTTATTCTTATGAATTAGTATATTATATTCTTAAGATGGTGTGTACATTATGTTGGTTATGTTGGTAAAGTGTTAGACAGTATACTATGTGTGAAACAGTGTGCTTTTGCTTAATCGGTGAAGGGTTTTGCCTTCTAAACTTAAAAAGGGACTTGTGGTCTTAAAGTAAGTGAAATTGATGAATTAAATATTGACATGTGAGATGTTATTATAGCCTTAACTTGTTTTATCCTTGTACATAATGTTTGGAATTGTTATTGTAAAATTGTGCATGGACTTGGTGGTGTAGTGAAGGAAAAGTGTGGTTTTGGTGATGTTCATGTGTGTTGTGAAACCATGGGTGTTTTTTGGCATCCAAGTGACCAATAATATATAAATAAAAGCTTACTTATGGCCTTGGACCATTTATTACACAAAAGGACCCAAAAGAGACCCTTTCTGGCCGATTTGGACATCCTCCCCCGCAGACGAAGGCACCTGCGGGCGCAGATGCCAACGCAGGTTCCCCTGGACACTGCCAAGGGTCACCTGCGGATGCATTTCAACCACCTGCGGGCGCATATGGCTTCGCAGGTCACCCTTGAATGTCATTTTGTATGGTTTTGTCTCTCTTTGATTCCCGAAGGCCCCTATACCCTTTTTGGATGTAATTATCAACTTATGATACCTTTTAAATGACTTTAAAGGGTCGTATGGAAGCATGTTGGATTATATTAATTATGGATTGTTGTTCATATGTTGTTATGAGGCAATTTGATGGAGTAAATGTGACGGAATGATAATAAGGAAGTGTAACTGGTAAACGTGGTGTGAAATGCTATTGGTTTATGATGTCTCGGTCAATGTGTGAAATGTTATGGTGTTGTTGGTATGATAATGCAGTGGATTGTATTATAAAGGGTAAAATGACGTTATGTGGCAGTCATATAGCTTATTGTCATCTTGTACACTTGTACGGTAACTAGTTGTTGACGTAAGCTCCGTTATGTACTTGTATTGTAGAGTGAAACGTAAGGAAGGAGATGGACTATTGTGTTCATATATAGGATTGTGTATTCATACTTTTAAGTGAAGGTATGTAAGGTTACTCTTTCCGTACCCTTCTGCAGCGCATAGTGTTCATAGCAACATTGTACCTGTTCCATTCCGAAGTGTTCTAAAGTATTTCTAGCTCAGGTTGACATATATTGTTATTCACATGTTTCTTATTCTTAGACCAATGGTGAATCATATATATCTTATCCATTGACTAAAGTTCCTAAGCTTTCACAACGTTGTAACTACCAAAAGAAACTATCTCAAGGGAAGTGATGATGTAAGGAGAATCTTTTCATTCCTGAGTAGTATGTCCAATAATGTTATGTTCCAAAGCTCCAATAATGCTATGGCCGCCAGTGTATCAATCTCTCATAAGAAAATGTATAAATCTCAAAAAAGTAAAGGAATAAATTATGCATATATGGTTTATTGTTTGAGAACCGGGACTACTCAAAGGGGCACATAAGCCTAGCTCGAGCGGACCCTAATACTATTTCTATTGACCCACCAATAAGGTGGATGACTACCCGCTAATACAGTGGATGACTACCCACTAATAAAGTGGATGACTACCCACCGATAAGGTGGATGACTACCCACTAATATAGTGGATGACTACCCACCGATAAGGTGGATGACTACCCACCAATAAGGTGGATGACTACCCACCGATAAGGTGGATGACTAATAAGTATGAGGATCGCAAAAGTAAAGAAAGTATATTACTTAAATAAAAGAATATATGAATGTTGGTATATGAACGATAATGAGTGATTGAATAATGAGAGTAACAAAATCAATGAACATGGTTCTACAAATAGATCGGTGGTGTATCCATATTGACTATTCTCTTATATTCTGATTCGATTGAAGTACTTATGTATCATACAGTTTCATATAGCCTTACATTCTCAGTACATTCTTCGTACAGAGCCCTTGGGGGACTTATCTTACATGCTGCAGGTGCAGGTACTAATAGACCTCCATAGTAAGCTGCGGGTCATCTACTAGTCTTTGGTGAGCTCCAGTTGGTTTGCGGCTTTCCGAGTCATAGTTGGACATTGATACAATCCAAATCAGGTCCAAACCGTTCTCTAGAAGTCAACCACGAGAACTCCAAGCGCTTCAAGGAATGTTCATGAAATGAGAGGTACTTGACGGCATCCTACTACCATCAAAAGGGTGCTACGTGGTGGTGATTACATCTAAAGAGGATCAAGGGACCTTGGAGGGGTCAAACGGAAGCCAAGAAGGGCAAAATGGCACATGGAGCGCCCTGGAAAGCTCACCTGCACCAGCAGGTGAGCCGCATGCTCGCGCAGATGGTGGGCAGTGCCACCTACGGCCTTGACCTGCGGGCGCAGGTGCCCATTTGCGTGGGCAGGTGGCCTATTTTGGCTACCAAGCCAATTTTAAATAAATGGGTCACTTTTGGGCCCAATTATGTAATAAATGACCCATGGGTATAAATACCCAAACCATGCTTTATTTTAGCTAGTTTTTCCTTGAATATTGATGAACAAATCTCTTGAGAGAGTTATTTTGGTAAGTATTTGTCGAAGGTTGCTTAGTAACGCGTGGTTTTGAGGGCGTTTCGATTCCCTCTTGGTCACCGTAAGAATTAGGTGTAGTTGGTGAATGTAATTCAGGAGTTCTAGGGTTTAATATATCCTATTGTTCTTGAATACTCATCTACTTGTGTCTAATTACTCACCTATCTATTGATTATCTTTTCGTTTCTTAGTTAAATTCTAGTTTTCGTAGTTCTCCGGTTATCATTTGGTATCAGAGCCAGGTTTCGATCTTGGGACCTGTGGGTTATGGGCCCACATGACCTGTGTTGGCCACATGCTGCGTGGGTAGGTCGTGGTCTGCGTCCGCAGGTCACCCCAATGCACCTCAAGGGTCCAAAATCTAATTTTGCTCAGGTTCCATCCTTTTGGCTTCGTTCATTGATTCTCGATTCTAAAACTAATTAACCACTAATAATTCACCTACTTAGTTGGTTGGTTAGTTCTTGAGTTCGTTTCCCTTCTTTGTCCTATTTCTTTTGTGCTTTTCTACTTTTCTTTCGTCGATACTTCTTGACTCAAGTCCGTAAATATTTCTTTTGAGTCTTTCAAACAAAAATCCAATCCGATCAAGAGAACAGAATTGACACCTCAACTACCACCCAGAGAATAAGCCAATCTTCAACATTTGCGAACCAAGCGTGAGGCATACAAAGGTCTGAAGAGTTGTGAGGTTCTTTATTTAACGCTAACTTAATTGTTGTTTCTGTTTAGTGTTTCTTCTTATTAGGTACAATGGCTCCGGAAGATGATGCGCAAGGTTCTTCGGGAGAGGTTAACATGGAATCCTTAATGGCGGCTATTTTGGGTATGAGATAAGAGGTCAAATGACCATACTTCAAGGGAGTATGTCAACCAGGATGAACAACATAGAGGGTCGTCTAAACTCCAACAACTCCACCCCCCAAAACTATCATGCCTCCTCTAGTGGGCATGCTCCAGATACATCCGCTACTATCTCCCCGAAAACATTCCATCAAATGTTCAATCCACCAAGACAAACACTAGACCCCATAATCCAAACCACTAACTATCCACATAATCGAAACCCCATTCGTCCACTACAACCTCAATTCAACCAAACCAATCAATAAGGACCACAAGACCAAATTCCCCATGACCGAAACCCTCAACCTCAAGCACCACCAAACCAAAACCCTCTACCTCAAGCTCCACTAAACCAAAATCCCCCACACCAAATACCCCATAACCAAAATCAGCCCATTCAAGCTGAGGGAGGAGGAGAAGAGGATCCACAAGTTTATTTTGAAGAGTATGATGAAGAGGCTGCACATGCGTAGTATTGGAGGAATAGACCTTTGCCTCAATGCGGATTTCGAGGTCGAGGAGGAAGATTTGGTCCGGCACCTTATGGAAGAGGAAACTTAGGGAATCGTCTTCAAGGTGAGAACCAATGGAATTGAAATGATAATCAAGGTGGCAACGAGGGTAGAGATAATGGGATCAATTCAATCAAGACTAGTCTTCCAATTTTCAAAGGAGAGAGTGATCCCGAAGCTTATTTAACATGGGAGTCTACTTGTGAAAGAATATTTCAAGCCAATGATCTTACCGATGACAAAAAGTGTTAGTACCAAAGAATATTCCAAAAGGGGAAGGTACTAGGAAAGAGAAACCAAGTGGGCCCACAAAAGAGGAAAAACTCGGAGCCCCCAGCTAAGCTGCCAGGGCCACCTGCGCCAAGACATGTGCACGCAGGAGCCCAGATTAGTCCAATGTGGCATCCTTGTTTATAGAACATGTTGTCAAGATACACGGAATTCCCCGGACCATTGTTAGTGATAGGGACTCTAAATTCCTTAGTCACTTTTGGAAATCATTGTGGGATAGGCTTGGCACCAAGTTATTTTTCTCAACATCTTGCCACCCACAAATCGATGGTCAAAACGATGTTGTGAATAGGACCTTGGGTTATATACTCCACACCATGGTTAAAGGGAAAATGGCCTCTTGGGAGGATCACTTACCCTTAGTCGAATTTGCTTACAATCGTGTTATTCACTCGACTATTGGTATGACTCCTTTTGAATATTTTTATGGTTTTAACCCCCTTAGATCTCACCCCTTTGTCTAGTGATGTTGTGATTAGCTTAGATGGGAGAAAAAGAGCAGAAGCAATGAAGAAGATGCATGAGAAAGTGAGGCTTATCCTTGAGAAAAAAAATCAAGCAATAGCCAAGAGAGTGAACAAAGGGAGGAGAAGACTTGTACTTGAACCGGGTGATTGGGTATGGGTACATCTCCGGAAGGACCGGTTCCCAACCCAAAGGAAAGTTAAATTGATGCCTCGAGGTGATGGCCCATTCCAAGTACTTGAGCGAATAAATGACAATGCTTACAAGGTTGACCTCCCACCGGAGTATCAAGTGCACAACACATTTAATGTGTGCGACCTTTCACCCTTTGATATGATAGAGGATGATAATTTGAGGTCAAATTCTTCTCAAGATGGAGAGGATGATACAATCCAAATCCGGTCCAAACCGTTCACTAGAAGTCAAGCACGAGAACTCCAAGCGCTTCAAGGAATGTTCATGAAATGAGAGGTACTTGAAGGCATCCTAATACCATCAAAAGTGTGCTACGTGGTGTTGATTGCATCTAAAGAGGATCAAGGGGCCTTGGAGGGGTCAAACGGAAGCCAAGAAAGGAAAAATGGCACATGGAGCGCCCTGAAAAGCTTACCTGCGCCCGCAGGTGAGCCGCATACACGCGCAGATAGTGGGGAGTGCCACCTGTAGCCTTGACCTGAGGGCGCAGGTTCCCATATGCGTGGGCAGGTGGCCTATTTCGGCTGCCAAGCCAATTTTAAAGGAATCGGTCACTTTTGGGCCCAATATGTAATAAATGACCCATGGGTATAAATACCCAAACCATGATTTTATTTTAGCTAGTTTTTTCTTGAATATTGATGAACAAATCTCTTAAGAGAGTTTTTTGGTAAGTATTTGTTGAAGGTTGCTTAGTAACGCGTGCTTTTGAGGGCGTTTCGATTCCCTCTTGGTCACCGTAAGAATTAGGTGTAGTTGGTGAATGTAATTTGGGGGTTCTAGGGTTTAATATATCCTATTGTTCTTGAATACTCATCTACTTGTGTCTAATTACTCACTTATCTATTGATTATCTTTTCGGTTCTTAGTTAAATTCTAGTTTTCATAGTTATCCGGTTATCAGACATTGATTTTGGCTTTATGTAAATGTTGTATAAATTGGGAACTTGTCCCGACTTTAGGTTGGTTATGTATATATATCTGTATAGGCTTTGTATATGTATGTGGGAAGATGAATGTAAGAGGTGTATGTCCATGTTGAATTGATGGTTCTAACGGCCAAGTTTCGTATATATAGCATATGTTCCATGACTTCCGCATAATCGCATGAGATAGAATGATGTTCATACAGATACATGTATATGAATGGACATGAGCAAAGATTGGTTCTCATGGGCCTTATCGGCTTCGGGTGCCAGTCCGCCTCAATGGGATTTGGGGCGTGACATTTCTATTGGAAGGTCTTGGTAGATGTTGAAAGTAGGGAGTTGAAGTTTAGGGTCAATAATGAAGAAGTCACTTTCAATGTGTGTAAATCAATGAAGCAACCGAGCAATGACTTGAGAGTTATTTTGTTTATTATCTCTATAAATGAAGCGGTGGCTTGCACCTCAGAAGTTGGGTTTGTAAGATAATCTTTAGTTGTGGTGTAGCTAAATCATAATGGTGAAGAAATAGATGACTATGATAAAGTGGTGGAAGCTTTGATTGGTTTAGGTTCTTATTCACAAAACCAAAGAAATTAGACCTTAATTTAAGAATAGAGAAAGCCCACCCGCAAAGCTATCCATTGAACAACTACCAATGTTGGAGCTTAAGGTTCTTACCTCTCATTTTTTATATGTTTTTTTGGAGGGATGATAACATTTTACCCATTATTTTTGCTTCCAATTTGTTAGAATGGCAAGTGCAATCTCTAGTGTTCGTGTTGGAAAAATTCATTAAAACAATAGGATGGACCATAGAAAACATTATCAAATTAAAGCCCAAATGTTGTCCTAGTATTAAGAATTAAAGGATATTAAACCCCTCAATGCAAAAAGTTGTTAATAAAGAGATTATTAAATGGTTGGATATGGGTGTGGTATACCCAATCTCAAATAGCAAGTGGGTTAGTCTGGTCTAATACATGCTGAAGAAAGAAGGAATTATGGTGGTTCCTAATGATAAAAATGAAATTATCTCATTAAATCCCGTTACGAGATGGCTCATGGGCTAAAGAAAGTTAAAATCATGGACTCAAAAAAACCACTTCCCAATGCCTTTTATAGATCAAAGGCTTGAGCGTCTTGTAGGTATGGGTTGGTATTACTTTTTTGATGGATACTCGGGCTAAAACCAAATCAAAATTGCACCCAAAAAATAAGAGAACACAACATTCACTTGTCCTTATGGGACTTTTGCATTCAAGTGTATGCCATTTGGGTTGTATAATGCCCCAGCTACTTTTCAAAAATGTATATTGTCTATCTTCTTAGATATGGTTGAGGACACTATTTAAGTGTTCAAGGATGATTTATCAATTGTGGGTGATACTTTTGAAGCTTGTTTGGATCATCTATGTAAAGTATTACAATGTTGTGAGGAGACCAACCTCGTACACAATTGGGAGAAATGTCATTTTATAGTAAAAGAGGGTATCATTCTTCGTAACAAAATATCCAGTCAAGGTATCCACATGGACCAAGCCAAGGTCAAAGTGTTATCCAAGTTACCCCCGCCCATATTCATAAGAGGTGTGAGAAGTTTTCTCAGGCATGTGGGCTTCTATAGGTGGTTCATTAAAGATTTCTCCAAAATTGCTCATCTCTTAAGCAGGCTTCTTGAAAAAGAGGTCAAGTTCAATTTCAATGATAATTGTTTGAGATCATTTAATTATTTGAAAGAGAGACTCACTATTGCTTCTATCATTATTAAACCAAATTTATCCCAACCTTTCGAGCTCATGTGTGATGCAAGCGGTGTTGCATTTGGTGTAGTGCTTGGCCAAAGGAAAGATAAAAATTTTCACCCAATCTACGATGCAAGCATGACTTTAAATGTAGCCCAACAAGACTACATGGTTATAGAACAAGATCTTTTCAGTATGGTCTATGATTTTGAAAAGTTTTGAGCTTATCTTTTGAGCATGAAAGTGGTTGTTCACCTTAGAAATGGTGTGAAAATCAAGTTGTGGACCATTTGTCTCACCTTGAATAAAACGAGAAGAATTTGGGAGAAATTAACATTGATAAGTCATTTCCCGAAGAATGTGTCATGGTTGTTTCAGAGGGTATGGTACCATGGTATGCAGATTTTGCAAATTACCTTATATGTGGTATACTCCCGGAGGGCCACAACTCGCACCAATGAAAGAAACTTTTGCATGATGTCAATAGGTATTAATGGAATGAGCCATATCTTTTTAGATAATGTGTTGACAATGTGATTCGTAGTTGTTCATCCAATCATGAAATGAGACCCATACTCGAGGTATACCACTCCTCTCTGATGGGTGGTCATCATAGAGGAATTAGAATAGTTGTTAAAGTTCTTCAAAGCAGTTTCTATTACACCTCACTATACCATGATGCATATGAGTTGGTTCGCAAATGCAAGCAATGGTAAAACCAAGGTGGAATCCCAAAAAGACATGAAATGCCCTTGAAATAAATACTAGAGGTGGAGTTGTTCGATGTGTGAGGAATATACTTTATTAGACCTTTTGTAAGCTCATATGGGAATAGGTACATTTTGGTGCCTGTTGATGATGTGTAAAAATGGGTGGAATTTATAGTATTGGAAAACAACGAAGGTAGGAGTGTACCCACTTCTTGAAGAATATATATTCACATGGTTTGGGACCTCTCATGTTATCATTAGTGATAGCGGTTCCCATTTCTGTAACAGGGTTTTTGGTACCTTTCTATATAAATATAGAGTCAAGCATGAGGTGGAAACACCTTACCATTCCTAAGCTAATAGGCAAGTTAAAGTGTCAAATCGGGAGATAAAGAGGTTCTTGGCTAAAACTGTGAATGCAAACCAGACTGATTGGGCTAAAAAACTTTGATGATGCCTTATAGGCATACAAAACCACCTTTAAGACCCCTATTATAATGTTTCCATACCAACTGGTGTTTGGAAAGCATGACACCTACCTATAGAATTGGAATATAAGTCCTTGTGGGCCTTGAAGCAATTAAATATATGTTGGGATGATGCCTCTAAGTCTAGGATGGAACAAATGCATGAGATTGACAAATTTCACTAACGGGCATATAAAAGCTCCACCCTCTACAAGGAACATATGAAAATATGGCATGATGTCAAGATACTAAAAAAGAAATTTTAAAATTAGTGATGAGGTGTTGTTGTTGTTCCTAGGTAAACTTAAGTTGAAGTGATCAGGACCATTCAAAGTTATCCAAGATTTCCCTAGTGGTGTGGCGGAGTTGGAAGAGGAAAATGAATCAAAATTCAAGGTGAATGGCCAACATTTAAAGCATTATTTTGGTGTTGAGCCAAGGTTGCTAAGGTTAAGGTGCTATGCCTTAATGATGTTTGATGAAAAATGTATCCATGTCGTGCCACGACATTAACTAAGGTGCTTCTTGGGAGGAAACCCAAGCCTTGCTTTGAGAAGTGCTCTTAAAAGTTTAAAAGGCACTTTTCAAAGTGCTCAATTCACTTCAATAATGGGGAGCAATACCCTTAAACACGCACCCTTAAAGAAGTGCGCTTGGAAGTGCTAAGGCACTCAAAGAAGTGCAAAACTCACTTTAGAAAAATGGACACACACCCTTATGCAAAATGACTAGGAAATTAAGCCAAAAAATTTAATGAAGTGTGCTTGGAAGTTCTAAGGAACTTTAATGAGTGCTAAATGCACTTTTCCAACTCTAATTTGTCCCCTTATATAGTGAAGGCTTTAGGTAAGCTTTAAATTTTTTATTTTTTATTCGATCGACCCAACCTTGACCTGGCCCATTTTTTCTTTTAATTTCCCTCTTTCTCTTCTTCTCTATCACCCCTTCCCTCAAAAAAAAATCAATACTCTTCCACTATCTCCATAAATCCCAAACACTGACTGCTCTTCTCCAATCCCTGACGGCTGATTTGCTCCGGTGACCCGCTCCATACTATTTTCCATATATTTCAACCACATTCATCTCTTCTAGACTTGGGCTTGAAGAAATTTATATCTAGGGTTCTTGTTCTTTCAAAATTTTAAATTTTTCTTTGGGTCATCTCCATTCTCAAGTAAGTTTTCTTCCTTAATTCTTTTACTTTTTTATTCACTTTGCGCTATTTGAAGTGTGTTACGCTATCATGCCCTCCCATTCCCTTTTTGCCCCAAATTTTGTCTTATAATGATTACTTGCTTAGTTTTGGTTGTGGATACATTATTGAATTGTGCTTATTTTGAACAAATGATACTTTTATTTGGTGAATTTTGCTAAGTCTTTGGAATGTGAGTTGAAGGTTCTCGGATTTTGGAATTCCCATTGAATGTTCCTTAGAATTTTAGTTAGGGGTGAAGTCTGAGTAACCCCATTTGCTTGTGATACATGAATTTGCCCGATGATGGATTGGGTGAAGTCATTCTTAAGGGTAAATCGTTGTTGCAATTGAATTTATGGTAGTTTTACTATAGATCTTTGTTTTCCTCGATGAGCACTCTTGGTCTTGAGAGTGAGTGATTTATACCTGTTGTGGTTAACATTGCATTACTTTCCCGATGATAGAATGAGTAACGACTTTCTTAAGGGAAATCGTCATGGTGAAATTAAGTGGGAACTTGTGTGAGTTATTACTATTGGTTACATGAGGGAAGTCTGAGTACCCATTATGTTGTTACACTTTTCAAGAGCCATATCCCACCTCTTTGCTTTCCTTCTCTCCTTAGCTTTTTTTGTTTCTTTGTTGTTGTTTAATGCCTTCTTCTTTACTTAATACTAAAACACAAAAAAAAAAAATCATTTGTGTTGTTTTCCCGTGTTTTCTCACATGTTTACATAAGTATGACATCCAATCGATCATCAAGAGCCCGAGCACCAAACAAAAATTCTTCTAAGGGCAAGAAGCAGGCAGTTACAACACCCTCAACCCATACTAATGAGAGAGATGCCACACATTTTGTGTTGAGGGAATGAAAGAACTGTACATGTTAGGGCTAAATTGCAGGGCCTTCAATATTGAAAAAGTGCTTAGCATGAAAACCATAGACAAGGACTTCCCATAGATGGCCCACCAAATTGATAAATGGGATTGAGGTCCATTCACTAATACGGTTGAAACTTGTACATTCTTACCTGAATTGGTCCATGAATTTTATGCTTCCTACCAAGCAATGCAAAATTGAATGGGGTACAAAGGACCAGTCACTGAGTATCCATGCTTTCCTAGTGTTCTTGTGCAAGGGGTGGAGGTAGACATTACTCCTTAAGGCTATAAATAGTGTCATATTGTCCTGAGGAAATTCCCCTAGGTACCAAGGCTGCAGAGAGCTTTAAGAAAAAATTCCATCAGCATGGTTAGATGGCTCCGATTATTTCTAGCGATACTCTAATTTATGTGGTTACTGGCGGTAAGGTTTATTAACCAGACATAAAGCTTGAGGCCAATATTTGGGTCAATTTGTGTTTCTCTCGAATTACTCCCTCTAAGAATGACAACAAGGTAACCTTCGCGCTAGCAATCCTAGTGGCTCATATTATAGGAGGGGTGCATGTGAGTTTTGGTGAACTAGTCGTCGAACATTTTTGAGAATAGCAATACAAAACAAGACCTCATTGTCATTTCCTTGCCTTATTATCGTGTTGTGTCTTTGAGATAATGTTCCTTTTTACTCTGACCTTGACAAGAAGATAATAGCTCGTAGATAGGTTGACATTGACATGAGCCGAGATGAACAGAGGAATTAATTTCATATTTGGGTGTTACTGAGATAAAAGTATTTGTTATTAATGAGGATGCAGATTCTAAGGGTGTCCATGACACACAATCCAAGTAGGTTGGCTCAGACACACCTATATTTTAGATCCAGGGCACTCACCTTCTAGTTCTATGCCTCCTAGGCTACCTCAGCCCTCTAGAGCTTTTTCTATGTTTAATACTTTTCAGTAGGTGGTAGACATGACCAAGAAGAGCAATGATTCATAGATAAAGTTGGTCAAGGAAATCCCCAAATATATTCAGCTTGGTATAAAGAAAGCCCTTCAGCTCTCAGGTAAAAAAATTATGTGGCTAAGAAAAAGTTCTTGAGGCTACGATCACCACTCTTCAGGCATAGATCGCTCAATTAAAGTAAGATACAAAATATCATCGACCTGAGTTTAGCTTGTTTGATTCCACTATGACTGCATCAAAAGGAGCAAATTTTATCACTTTGCCATTGGATGAGCTATTGAGAGATGAGGTGGAGGATCGGAGTTCTGAGATAAACAAATCAACTTTAGGGACTGATGATGGAGTTGAGGTGACACAGAGATACATAGAGTCTCATTAGATAGTGTATGCTACTTATATTTCTATAGATGCTCAATTGGATTTAAGGGTTGGAGCTAGTTCGAGCTCCCATATGCTGAGCAATCTTCCCATGCCATCACCTATTTAGATCCTAGGTGTTCTAGAATAGTCTGAGGAGGCTCACATTGATGTTGTCTCACCCACACACCATAGGCTTCATGATTTTAATCTACATGTTTAGTATACTACATGGAGTCTTTATCCTCTTCTCTTGCTTTTATTTCTATGCATTAGGGATAATCCTATACTTTTTTGTTGGGGAGGGGTACTTATTTGATTTGGCCTGTATATTAATTCTTTTTTGATACTTTTGTTTAGTTTCCCTTGTCGGGCTTAGTTAGATATTTTGTTGGTTCTCTTTGTGAGGCTTGGATTGTGTAAATTTGACATTTCATTTGTGTGATTTGAATGCCCTTGAGGGGTTTGGTCTGTATAAATTCTCTATATTGTGGCCCTTGTCTAGCGTGTTGCTTTGTAGTAAATGGAGGTCATTACCAAATGGAACTTGCTTGGCATGTGAAATTTTTTTTGGTAGCCCAGTTGCTAGTTTGTCCTTTCGATTCACGGTAGTGCCTTTGTCTGGCCAAATTGCAGAGTTAGATGAGTACATCGGATGTAATAGTCATCTTTTATAAATACATGTCAAATAAACTCAAAGAATTTTCTTCGAAACTCGGTTCTTTTCCAAGGAACATATTTTTTTAATTTTGTGTTTGTTTTTGTTTGTGTCACGATCCAAAATAGAGTTTGTGATGGCACCTATCACATCCTATGATATAGGTTAGCCTAACCCAACCCAACATGATAATCAAAATAAAATAGAAGCGAAAGAAGTAAGACGAAGAGAGAGACTCCAAATTATAATAAAGAAGTATAATCTCAAAGATGCATCCTAGGTCTAGTTGTCACTAGTACAACCCTCTAATACAGAATATGATCAAATAATTAAAAGTATCTTAAAAGTGAATAAAACATAAAAGAAGATAAGGAGAGATCCGGGTAAGCGCTGAGACCCGTCAGCTACTACCTCAATCTCCGCAAACCCAACATTGAGAGAACAAAATCTAAGCTCCGCTACTCAAATCAATACCAGCATGAGGTACAGGAAAAAAAAAAGCAAGGGTGAGTACGAAACATGTGTATTCAGAAACTATCATCGATAACTGAACCTAATCCAAAGTGTTGGCGAGGACCACCACACCAATCATCTAATTTACTTCAAATAAATATGCACTGAGAAATTTCCCAGCCTATCCTAGTGGATGGCAACACTTATCAAGATAATCAAATCAATGTGATTAAGGCAGGCACGTACAGGCTCAAGATCAACGGTAACAGAGATAAGTCACATCAAAAAAGAATCTCACCAACATAGGCTATGATATCTACTCACCATGCCCAACCAACAATCCTAGATAAGGTAAAGAAAGTATGTATCACGCAACCACTAGATGTGACACAATAGTCTCAACGGATCAAGTCGTACCAATACCCCATGTATAATAATATCTCGACCACCATATCACCCCAAGAGGACGTACAATGCAATGCAAGAAGTGATATGAGATGCAAAATACACAATATCACAAACAAGATCTAATCATTATAATACGACACGAAAGGAATTAATCAAACGGAATATTAATCACATAAAAGAATGCAATGCAATAAATTATGATGGTATGGCATGTATGGAATGATCATATGTTTCACCTCGTATACATCTTTTGAGCATAAGCTTATAGGATAGGATCAATGGGGGATTCGCAACCCATATACTATCACAATATCATCAATCAACCTTACCAACACATCCCTCGGTTATGGCATTTTATAAAGTGTCTCATTTTTTTTTTCAAAATTAGTGTTTCTCAATGGTACTAGTTACATGAATATGGATGAATGAGATGAGGATGCATGCTCATAACCAAATCAACATCATGTAATGAACCAATTCAACAATGGTATAAATGAGCTCAAGTCACCTCAAATCTCAATAGATCATAATATAAGCCATCGTATGGCAACACAGTAGTAGAGAGTCATGTAAGTCATCAATAATAGTAATCCACGCCCCCATCCAGACATCACAATAATAATAAAGAATAAATAATGCTTAAATAATACCATTACCACCCCTGGCACGGGCATCTCAATGATAATAACCTCTCAAGTCAATAATATAGTCAACACAAGCCCCCACTCAGACATCACAATAATGATAACCAATCCAAATAACATAACACAAAGAGTTTACCCAAACCATAGATTGTTTTACACGATAAGGTTCCACTTTTCCCAATCATGACACCTTTAGACTCAAACATTAAAAGGGGAACTATACTAGTTAACAACTTGCCCTAAAGTTCTCCTTCACTCACCTACCTAACAACCAAGCCAAGGTTCCTCTCTTAACTGCTTAATTATACTATCATCTATTTATAACCTAAGCGATTATTAAATCCCAATAATTATATCTCATACCACTAAATTTATTTACACCCTAAGTGTTTACTAAATCTCAATCATTTCATCAAATAACTTACAAAACATAATTATCTCCTAAGTGGTTACTAAACCCTAATTATTCCATCAAAATCTACTAAACATGATTCAAACTCTTAAATAGATACCCACAATCAATTTACTCAAGATCCATAAGTCATCTATCCACAATTTACTATAAGCATATCAACAAGTAGAAATGCAGGTAAAATGTCCATTTTATAATTTTAACCTATCAATAAACTCTGGTACCCGTGGAGATACTCGCATCTCATCTAAGCAAGACTCCTAAACCCATAGTGATTCACAAAACACAAGCAATAAGAATATAACACATAAAAACCTCAAAAAAGAGTCAAGTTACATCTTAACTTGCTTTAAAGAAGACCCGCAAAGCCACATCACAATCTGAATAATTAAACGGAAGCTCTACTCTCTCGAATCACTACCAAATATATCTAATCTAATCAAATATGACATCTACATGTAAATACAAGACCAACGGTTTTCATATTGACATACTTTTATTTCAGGCCTAAAATCACCTCAAAAATCAACACTAAAAATAAAAGGGTAAAACTAAACTTTTAGTAGAAAATCACTTTACCCATAATCTAAGGATTTCAAATCTAAAATTCTACCAAAAACGAAATTGAAATAGAGTTAGAAATCATCCAAATATCAATATTTGACTTTACCGAGAAACCACAAAATTTCCATGTTCAAAAGTGGTTTAAAATGAGAAAACGATTGGGGAATCAGTAATTTTTTGTCAAAATCCATTTACCCATAACATAAAGATCCTACATATGAAATTTCATCAACAACTGAGTCCAAATCGATAAAATCCCAATTTTTCTCCGATAAATTTACGGATAAAGAAAGAAAACTAGCTGAAGAAATCATGAAGGAATACCAACCTAAGCATTAGATACTTTTACCCTTGATAAACCAAGAAGAATACTGCAAGAATTCAATTAATTCTGAGCTCTAAAACTTCCAATATACTCAAAATACCAATAAACACAGTCTGAAATTTAAATACACTATTTAAAAAATTTGCACCAGCTATTTATGCACTAGAATTTTTGCACCAGCAACATTATTTCTCACTAAAAAGGTCATACATTCCTCCTATGATAATGAAATGGCCTGATTCTTTTTTTTGTAATTCCTAAATAATGATTCGGACATACTCGTTCAATTAGAACTCAATTTCATGCTTGTTTGCCCAGTCAGATATTATTTTTACTTGTTAAAAAATTATTTCATGTTTTGCAATAAAAACTCGATCTCAACTAATCAAAATTATACCAAACTTTCTAGATCAGCCCTATAATTCATGCATGACATTTCAGAAGTCTCAGAATAATTTTTAAATCTTTAAAACTAATAACAGACCTTTTTGTCGACAGATTTTACTTAAACAAGGTCAAAGCACCTAAAATATTCAAAAACTAATCCAAAACTCATCTGGAACCTCCCAAACACAAACCACATATGCTAATAGCTTGGAAATGACATTTTAAACTCAATGGTGTATTCAAACTTTCCAATGGAAGTTGTTATAGATGGAAGTTGACCAAAGTCAATATTAAGCATAAAATTCCAACTTCTCATCCAAATACTCAAAATCACACTGAAAGCCTTAGGACTAGAACCAACATGCTATCAATCTAATTTTGATATTTTGGAGCTAATGGAACGGACAGAATCACCATTCGATGCTTGGATCACAAAATATTGACCAAATTCAACTATATCACTTTAAAGGCTACTCAAAACCAGATGAATGCTTTGGGGACCATACCAACCATCCCCACAAACTCATAAATGACATAAAGTAACTACTGGAAAGGACAAAATAGTCAAAATATAGAAAAGACTAAAAATCACCACGAGAGTTGTTACAGTTTGTCAAACTAAGTGGTGTTTCCCTATGATGGATGGAATAAGTGGCCTTCTTAAGGTAAATTCATGTTTTAGATAGCAATTCGAGTTAGTAAGTATGCAAGGTTTAATTGGTACCTCCAAAAACTTAAATTGGCAAGTCAAATAATTTTTGAAAAAGGAAAAAGAAAGAAAATGTCAAGCTATCTCTTTAATTGTGACCTTCAAATTATTTACTTGGCTCTTTCTTCACAAAATAATAGCCTTTGTTTTGGAGTAGTTTGTCAAGTTCATTTGTTTGTGAGAATAATTCTTTATCTTGAGAGAGTGGTGCCTTGTGTGGAGAAGTATTAGTTAGTTCTTGTACGTTCATTGTAGTCTAGAACATTCCCCACTGTATTCAAGGCAAAATCCTAGATCATACTTGATTTGAAAAATGACCCTTGGCCTTCTTTGGACCGTCACAGTTTCTAAATCCCACCGGAGCATGCTTCCTAGTCAAACCCATTTGAGACTTTTTTTTTCTTGATAACCGAATTAGTACACCATACCCTTTTTAATACTCCTACTTTTGGCACCTAACCTCCTTGAACTCTTCACATTTACAAATGTAGGCAAAACGCCTAAGTTTGGGGGTGCAAAGTTACAAAAATATTTTTAAAAAATAGGCCTAAAGCCTAAGTTTGGGGGTGATATGACTTGATAATGTGAGGTGTATGCTTAGTTGTCTCAAAAAGGGGGAAGAGTAATATAAGAAAAAAGAGATAAAGAAAAGAATAAAAAATGAAATTGAAGAATCTCTTCCTCTTAAAGTTGAAAATGAGCAAGTTTGAAAGCATGAGAAGTGTGGATGACAAATAGAGGGGAAATTGTTGGTATTGATTGAAGAGGTGATTAAGGTGGAAAATTATGAAAGAAATTGGCCTAAGAAATTCACTTAATGGCAGCGTTTAGGGAGGTATTAAGTAACTCAATCTATAAGTTCCCTTCCTTGACCCGAGCCTTCATCAATGCCCGCAGGCCCTTGAAGATTTCAAGCCTTATATGTCTATATTAGTGCTGAATCACATGAGGGGCAAACATATGGTTAAACTTGTTTGTCCTTGAACCTCTTTGTGAGAGCGAGGTAAGTTTTGAAAGTCTGGTGTCAAGACTTGAGTAGCTTAGCCATTTTTGGTTTTAAATTGTGATGTTCCTTCATTTTGTAATAAAAAGGAAATAATATTGAAAGAGAATGAGAAGTGTTTACTTGCCTTGAATCGTTCAGAGTGCCAATTGAACTTTGTGCATTTGCTTGAATAGTATGGTCCTCTATAATTGTTTTGTGTCAAGTGAATCCCTTGTATTGACAGGAATGTCTATGTTTGCTTAAGGACAAGTAATAGTTTATGTTTGATGGATTGATAAGTTGGTAAAATACCAACTTATTAGTCTTTTAAGCTTGAATTATCACTTTGTTTCTTATGATTTCAACCAATTCTTATGTTAAAATATTCATATTTACAAACATTTAAGAGATTTTATAGTGAACTCGGATTTGGATCAAAAAGAGACTAAGAAACAAGAGTACAAGTCAAGCAAAGAAGCCAAAGTGTAAAAAAATTCACTGATAAAAAATTGATGAAGTGTCATTTCGAAGAGTGCGAAATACACTTCGAAGAAAAGGAACCTTGATGCAGTGAGATGGTTGAGTTAACTGAAGAAAATGTGGAGAATTTCTAAACGCACTTTCAAAAGTGCTAAATACACTTAGGAAATTCAAGTGGCACCCTTAAATAGAATATCTAGCAAGGCTAAGGCAAAGTTCCCCTCAAAGTGCGAGCAGCACTTTGTAAAGTGCTAAACTCACTTCACTAGATTTTGAGCAGCACTTTGTAATTATAAGGGTAATTTTATAATTTTTTAGCCAACTTTTGAGGGTTTAAAACCCATTTTTTAGAGTTTATACTTGAATATTGAACATCAGATTTTGAGAGATTGAGCTAAAAAACTTCATCTTTTAACTTTGACTTGAGATTTTCATCTTCAATTTGTGAATTTTGTGAAGATTTAAAGCTTGATTTTGAACATCAATGACATTTGAATCAAGAGAATTTGGATAAATTTTTTTCAATTTCTTATGAAGAGTTAAACCCCCAATTTTGGGGGGGTGTGATGTATGAATCTAATTATGTAATTGGGTGTTGATTACTTGCTTTAATAATTAATTATTTGTAGTGAATTTAGCTAATTTCCCATGTTTTTATTATGATTAGAGGTTGCAAGCTCTAATTAAGTCTAGAATCCTTCATTTTACTTGAGAAAGGGGATAAAGGTGAGGGGAATTGGTTGACAAAGACTGGTTATTGTCATTTAATAATTAATTCTGAAGATAGATTAGTTAATTTGAGGTTTTAGGTTGGTTTGGACTATGAAAACTTTGGGGTTCGAGAGAACCCATGATAATTGTGTTGATAGATTGAGAGATTATCAATACACCTATGATCGAGCCTACCCACAATGATAATATTGTTGAAGCAATACTAATTACCCCATAACAAAACTTAGGTTCATGCCAGCACACCCCTAAAACCTTTAGTTACTTGATTCAAGCTTGATAAACTAGATTTGTGTTCATAAATCATTTCAAATAGTTAACAAGATTGTTCTAATTTTTCTAAAAACAAACTCCCCCATTTACTTTATGTGTTTTGTTTTAAGGCATGCAAACATCTACTGAATTGAATACAATTTCGGGCAAAACTCAAAATTCATTCTCTGTAGGATTGACTCCGACTCTTTAGTTGGGTAAATATGTTGTGTACGATCATTTACATTTCTTTTCTAGAGGTATATTTAGACATTATCAACTATCTGGACTCAAACTAGCCATATCAAGAAGCAAATCAACACTCACTTCATCAAAACTATTGTTAAGATCAGCGAGGTGCAAATAAATAACAACATTAAAAACTTCTACACACAAATGATGAGAATATGTAACACGTGAATTCTTACGCGCTGATTTTTCAAGAGCATATTTTTTATCCCATTTCGGGGATCAAAATATCATGCTTGATACAAAATGAAGAAATATCTTTTATCAAAGAATTTCATTTAGAATCTCTTATAGATTACAATTGTCTCTTCGTGGAACCAACGGGGTTTATAGCACTTATGATATCTTGATATTTTCTTTGCAAAGTCATATTTTGATCATGTGTAATTGTCAATACCTTCAACATCAAATGAAATGTATACACAAACTCATAAGATCTTGCGTCATCTACTAATTTTTTTGTCAATGATCTCTCTTGATAATTTGAACCCTCCTTAGCAAGAACTTCAAGTGCATGAATAATTGAAGGGAATAAACTAATAAAATATGCACTGTATAAACTTCATCAAGCACTAACAATCATTCTAATTTTTCAGCGCTTAAAAAAATATCCACAACATTTAAAACATTAGCAAGAATATAAAAAAAAAATGATCTACCTCATAATGTTTCTTTACAAAAACTACAAGAGTCAACTGCAATTAATGAGCAAAGTAATGGATGTAATATGCTAAAGGAGAATCTTGCATAATCAAAGTTTTAAGACCATTGATTTGTTCCTACATGTTACTAGCTTCATCATAAACTTGTCCTTGTATTTGAGATTAATCCAATGAATGTTGTGTCTTTCAATGATCATGCAGATGTATTTTTTATCATGAATAATGTTAAGGAACCTCTCAATAAATTTATCCTCTTTGTTGACATACCGCAGAACAAGGATCACTGTTCTTCATATAAGACATCCTTATATTCATCAACTATTGTTTCAATTAAATAGTCTTCAATAATTATTTTCATGATTATGTTTTGCACAAAAACACACAATGTCTTGTGGGATACTTGGACAAATCATGATGTCAATTTGTATAATATTTTCTAACACAACTTTTTGCACATTTTTCTCCTTATCTGCATAACATATTGAGAGATATAAAAAATTTCGTCTTCTTGTAGAAGTTTTACTCACATCATGACCTTGAAAAGGCATTCCTTCTTTTAATAGAAATCTTGCAACATCAGTTGAAGCATTCAAGCGAACCCGATATTCACTTTTAGTTTTCTTAAATTGCTTATCAAAAGATGTTAGAATAGATTGTGCTTGATTCATTAAATCTAACATCCTCTTAAAAGATCGATTGTGATACTATTCATTTCACCCGCATGTTTATTAAGTTTTTCTATGCCATTATTCTAATTTCTAAAATTATTCATTGTGAAGTGTTCACATACTTTTTTTTCAACTCTTACAATCTCATTTTTAAACAAATAATAATATAAGTAAAACTCTGCATCTTTTTCAATGATGTATTGTAACCATCTTATATATGCCTTAAATCAGTCAGGATTAAAATGATGAGATTTATTATCAAAATTTCATGTTGCAAAACAAAATCACTAGATTTACAGGGCCCCTTTTCACTGTAATATCTCCTCACTCTATCAAGTTGATTAGGAGGATAGTCTGAAATTTGTTTTCTTTTCTGAAGATCAGATTCAAGAAGATTAAGTAGGCGTTTGGCCATAAAAATTAAAATTTTTGGAGTTAGAGTGGAAGTTGGAGTGGAAGTTGGAGTTGGAGTTGGAATTGGAGTTATGTTTGGCCATGAAAATAAATTAGAGTTCTTTTTTACTTTTTGTGAGAGAAGTAGGAGTGAAAAAAGTGAAAACAAGAAAAACTTGTTTTCACTTTTTCGGAAAAAAAATTCACTTTAGTGAAATAAATTTCGTGGTCAAACACCACTTGTTTTCACTTTTTTCACTAAAGTGAAATAAATTTTCAGAAAAAAGTGAATTTTTCTTATGGCCAAACGGGTCCTAAAAGTTAATATTTTGTCTTTATCAGATGATTGAGGAGGATTGGCATCATTTTGAATAATTGGACAGAAAGGAGAGCTTAAAGATGGAGAGTTTGAAGTAGTTTGAGTGTTGAGTAAATATGTGATCATATCGACTCTCACTTAAGAATTTCAACCAATTTAAATAAATTAATTAATTAAAAATAAATAATTAAAACCTCAATCTTGATATTATTGATAATGGTGACATAGGCAAAGAAAATAAATTACTGCCCATAATTATGATCGAACTAAAAAATAAGTATGACTAAAATAGTATGCAAGATTTCAACCAACAAATTAACTCATACCCATATAAAGATACAAACAATAAGTAAAAAATTGATTTAACAGATTTCATGAAAAATCTTAAACTCATGTGGCGACATAGAATATGAAAATCTAAAATAAATAACAAAAATAATATACAGTATTAGAGGATAAGGGTGGAAAAGACTCAAAAATATAGAAAACGTATCATTGTTATCTTTATTTTACAGTGATCACCAGCAGCAAAAGCAGGCAATTGTTAAAATTCTAAGTTTTTAAGTTCTAAAGTTGATTTGTATTGAAATTTGGATAAATGTTATATTTTGTTAATAGTCTTTTTTTTAGTTGACTTAGGTTAGAATTTTAGAAAAGAAAACATAGAAAAAAATGCTGAAACTCAATTTGTTTGAAAAGAGTTGACTGGTGTTAAAAAAGTAAAGGGAAAAGGCGAAAGAACGTTCCCACGAGGATTCTATCCCGCGTCTTGCAAGCCCAAAGAAATTTTGTTTGGTCCTTCATTTTCATGGTACAATCCAACAACTTTGATTGTGAGTTCACATCACTTAGATACTTATACGTTTAACAGTTTTTTAAAAGGAAAGAAGAAGAAAATCTTTTAAGACAACATTTATGTTGAGAAACTCCAAAAAACTCATAACAATGTTGTTAATACAGCTGCAGGAACTAGTACAAGACCTAGTACCAGTACAAGCGCAAGCAGCACAGGAGCTACAAAACAACCCAGTAGAAGGCAAAATACAAACTTAAATAGTCAGTTCTCAAAGCCATTTGTCCAAAACCAACAACCAATAGTTCCTATTATGATGTCTCTTGTTGTAAATTCATAATTGTACATAGTTTTTATGATTAATATCTTATCCCATATTTGGATTTTAATATTTTTTGCTACGTAGGTAATCATACTGCCTTCGTCATTAAATCCTGTAAATACTGTTGGGTCTTTTAATTTTTCCCATTTTGTTTCGGGTAAACAATTATATCTACATAGATTAGCTTCTGAACCTGTATCTATCATTGGTGTATAATATCGACTATTATATCCTTCTATTATTATCTTTGCTAATATATATACTTTGGTCATTTTTTGCTTTTATACCTTTGTTCTGGCGATTTTTACATCCTTATTTTGATAATGAATTATTAATTGTGTATCTCCAATTTTATATGGTTTTACTTGTTCTAGCCAAGTTAGTCCTAAAATAGACATACAAACATACAAACCGCGTAAGTGCACAGTGCTATTCACTGTGTGCTTTGCGACTTTTTAAAAGAAAACGCGGCTAGGAATAGTAAAAAGAAAACGCGTACTATCCTAATTCTAAAAAGCAAGCATAATGCTCATTGTTATTTTTGTACTAAAAGGTTCTGGTAATTTTGTAAAGTATGATTTTCTAACTTCTATTGCTTCTTGATGTGTATATGTTCCTTTATAATAATAATCTCTAAATGCGCATGTATACTGATCTATATAACACATATTACATATTGATAATTTATTCATTAATTGTCTGTTTAGATCCCTATCTTTTTCTTGTTCTGCTATTATTTTTAAAATTTTCTTCTTCATCACCATCATTTAGTATATTTTCTAACCATGCTTCTTTCATTAAATCTATAATTTCATGAGTAAGTAATAAGTTATATCTGTTTTGTATGATGTCTTTGTCTAATCCTTTTAATATATATAAAACTAATATTTTATAATCTTTATCTTCATTTATTAAATATTTAGGCATCGGATTTTTATATTTTTCTATGTCTTCATTAGTTTTGTTATTTTTATCAATATTATCAATTTTACTGACTGTTCAAATGATAATAAACATTTATATAAAGCAAATAATTCTTTTCGATTTATTTCCCATTTAGCTTGGGGTTCCGTATAAGATCCTGAACAATATCTACAATGATGTTCTTTAGTTTCATTTATATATTTATATTTTAATACTCCTCCATAACTATGTTCACTTGAATCTGTTTCTACTATATAGTTAAATTGCTTCTTTTCATCGGGGAAATATAATTTTGGTAATTGCTTACATAATTCTTTTATTTTCCGTATATGTATTTTGTCTGTATCATCAAAGTGATATTCGACATCCTTTTTTAGTTTCTTGTTTGTCTCATTTTCTATTTTTTGTATTATTTTTTCACTTCTGGAACTACGTCGATCGGAAGACGGTAAAAATCCAAACCTAGAAGGAGACGTTGAGAAACTCCAAAAAACTCATAACAATGTTGTTAATACAGCTGCAGGAACTAGTACAGGACCTAGTACCAGTACAAGCGCAAGCAGACGGAGTTGAATTACAAAAAATACCAGAAATATATGACAAACTGACCATGACTGAAGTCATAAAACAACAAGAAAATCAAGATAACGAAACTACAAGTCAAAAGATAATATTTGATACAAATATATTCAACCAAATTAAGAAACAAGAAATATCACTAAAAATAGATAATGTTTTAGAAGTACCCTAGCCAAGTTAGTCCTAAAATAATGTTTGTATTTATAGGTGTTATAGTGAATTGTATAGAGATGGGTATTCCTCCTATAATTAATTCTTGTGTTGTTTTTTCTTTCGTTTGTCTTAGTTCTTTAGGTAAATCTAAACATTCATTTTCTTGTATTGTTATATCAGTGTCTAATACTAATTCTCTAGTTATATAATTTTCTTCTTCTCCAGTATCTATAAGTATTAAATATTTTCTTTGTCCTAATATTCCTGTTATATAATAATGATGTGGTTGTATTTCTATTGGTAATTCATATTCTAATCTTCTAGATGTACTCATTCTAGATGATGTTGTTGGGGTATCCATTATTCTTTTAGATTTTCCTATTCTTTCATTTACTATTTCTAATTCTTCATTCATATTTAATTCATCATAACTATAATCATTGTTATCGATTGCCGTTACTATATTGTCAAATATCGTATCTATTTTTATTTTATCAATTTTACTGACTGCTCTTACTGTATGTTTAGTCGTTAGTATGTATAAGTTTTTACATCTTGCTGTAAATATTTTACTTCCTGTAGTTAATTCTATTCCTGTTAATTTCCAATATAATACTAAAGATTTGTCAATATTTTTATCTTTAATTGCTACTGAGTAGTTGGGATTTACTATAAATTTGAATTTTTGATATATCAAATTTCCTTTTACTGCACTAATGACACTTTTTTCTATTGGGTATTTTATTCTATCATCTGATAAATATAATTCTATTGGCGTATCTATTCCTTCTCTAAAACATGCTGTTATTAATATTTCTATTGCTCCTAAATGTACGTGAGTTATTTCATTTTTTGTTTTTAATGCTTGTATTTCTTTATTTAATTCTTTTTTATTAAGTATTGGTACCATAGCTCTTCCTATTGCATATTTGCAATCTACTGTATGTTCCTTTTGGCTTATAACATAATATTCTTCTTTAGGTTTTTTAAACCAATGTTTTATTATTGGTACTTCTAAAACATTATCTATTTTTAGTGATATTTCTTGTTTCTTAATTTGGTTGAATATATTTGTATCAAATATTATCTTTTGACTTGTAGTTTCGTTATCTTGATTTTCTTGTTGTTTTATGACTTCAGTCATGGTCAGTTTCTTCTATATCTGTATCTTCATTACTTATTTGGTCAATATCTTCTTCAAGATCTGCTATGTTATCTATTTTATCTAATTCATATATACTATCTTCACTTTCCATATCATAATCAATATATGGTAATTCAGTATATGTATCATTTTTTATTTGTATTTCTGTTATTTGTTTTTTCTTTATATCTTTAGGTACTTTGCAATCTTTTGCTATATGTCCTAGCTTTCCACAATTGTAGCATGTACATTCTGATAGTTTTTTCTTTGGTTTATATGGTCTTTTCTTTTTATAATTTTTAACGTAATAACGTTTTCTTGGTTGTTTATATTTATACTTAGATTTAAAACTTTTATATTTCTTAAATCGTTTTTTATATTTGTATTTATTTGTTTGTTTACATCCAAACTGTGGTGCTGTTTTTTGTGTACAACACGACATATTTTTATCTAATACTTTATCAAATTTTTGTTTATTTTTATAGTCATTACATAATCCTATAAACCATGTTTGTAAATATTTTATCCTTGCTCCTAAGGTATCTGTTAAGGCTGCTGCTTCCCAATCCATTGTTATTTTTGTACTAAAAGGTTCTGGTAATTTTGTAAAGTATGGTTTTCTAACTTCTATTGCTTCTTGATGTGTATATGTTCCTTTATAATAATAATCTCTAAATGCGCATGTATACTGATCTATATAACACATATTACATATTGATAATTTATTCATTAATTGTCTGTTTAGATCCCTATCTTTTTCTTGTTCTGCTATTTCTGTAGTCATACTACCAAATTCATTTCTAATTCCATATTCATATTTTCCTAGTATATCTATATTTGAGGTTGTTATAGTTCCATCTTGATTTTTATTATTTCTTAATACTGTCCTACTTTCTTCTGTTATATTATGTAACCATAATTTTACTGATCCTACTAATGTTCTTTCTATATATCCTGGTGTATCTGCAACTGATATTTTATTATCAACTAATTGTTTTGCAATGTTTCCTATCCATAATTGTATTGTTTTATTGGTATCTACCACACAATCTAAATCTAAAAATTGAGATTGTTCTGGGGTTTTATTAGGTGTCCATTTCGTATTTAATCTACTGTTCCATATTGCTTCATATCTATTATCATCTGTTACTGTGTAATAAGTTGGTCTTGCTGTTCTTGGATTATCATATCGTCTTTTATCATATGTTTTTGTTCCACTGCTACTAGCTTCATTTTTCATGGTATTTATATTTGGTTTAGCATTTGTTGTATTTACGTCTAATCCTATATTTGTGATTTGATCCATGGTTTCGGTATAAGTTTCACTTATATCTTGATCTTCTTCGGATTGTATTTCATGATGTTGGATATTATCTATATTGTCTATATTATCTATTCTCAAGGTTGTAATTTCTTCTGTTATTTCTGGATTATTTTCTTCAATTTGTATTTTTTCCTTAATTTTTTCTAATTCTTCTGCTAATTGTTTTTCCTTATTTAGTTTCTGGCGTTCTTCCCTTTCTCTAACTTTCTTTGCGTATATTTGTTTTAGTAATGCTAATTCTTTTTCCATTTCTCTTATTTTGGTGGATGATTCGAGATCAACTTGTGGGTTATTTTGATTTATTTCATGACTTAGTTCTTGTTGTGGTTGTGGTTCTTCTTTGACTTGTTTAAATTTTAACTGTTCTATTTCTTTTTTCGCTTCCATGCGTATTTTTTCAACTTCTAATTTTTGATCTATTTCGTTATTTTCTTTTTGTAATCTTACCATTTCTGCTAGACTATCTTCTAGTTTAGCCGAATTTTGATCTGGCATTAAATGTAATTTAGTTCCTATTTTTCTATATCGTCGACCTAAATTTGAGTGTACTATAATTATTTGTGTACCTTCTGTTCCTATAAATGTTTTTTCTTCTACTGGATATGACTTTGATGATTTAGATGAATTTAGACTTCATATTACTGAATTACTCACAGGTAACTATATACAAGAAAGCAATAGTAAACATACTAGTCCTGCGTTTATTGTTAATAAACACAGTGAACAAAAAAGAGGGAAAAGTAGAATGGTTATAGATTATCGAAATTTAAATGCAAAAACTAAAACTTACAATTATCCAATACCAAATAAAATCTTAAAAATAAGACAGATTCAAGGATATAATTATTTTAGCAAATTTGATTGTAAATCAGGATTTTACCACTTAAAACTAGAAAACGAATCTAAAAAATTAACAGCATTTACAGTACCACAAGGATTTTACGAATGGAACGTATTACCCTTTGGATATAAAAACGCACCTGGAAGATACCAACATTTTATGGATACATACTTTACACAACTAGAAAATTGTGTTGTATACATAGACGATATATTATTATATTCTAAAACAGAAGAAGAACATATACAGTTACTAAATAAATTTATAAATATTGTAGAAACTACAGGAATAAGCTTAAGCAAAAACAAGGCAGAAATAATGAAGAACCAAATAGAATTTTTAGGAATACAAATAGACAAAGATGGTATAAAGATGCAAACACATATAGTACAAAAAATAATTGATTTAGAAGAACTTTTAGATACAAAAAAGAAGTTGCAATCCTTTTTAGGATTAGTAAACCAAGTACGAGAATATATACCTAAGTTAGCAGAACATTTGAAACCATTACAAAAGAAACTAAAAAAGGATGTCGAATATCACTTTGATGATACAGACAAAATACATATACGGAAAATAAAAGAATTATGTAAGCAATTACCAAAATTATATTTCCCCGATGAAAAGAAGCAATTTAACTATATAGTAGAAACAGATTCAAGTGAACATAGTTATGGAGGAGTATTAAAATATAAATATATAAATGAAACTAAAGAACATCATTGTAGATATTGTTCAGGATCTTATACGGAACCCCAAGCTAAATGGGAAATAAATCAAAAAGAATTATTTTCTTTATATAAATGTTTATTATCATTTGAACCATATATTGTATATAACAAATTTATTGTTAGAACAGATAACACCCAGGTAAAATGGTGGTTAACAAGACAAGTACAAGACTCAGTTACAACAAAAGAAATAAGACGACTTGTATTAAGCATACAGAATTTTACTTTTACAATCGAAGTAATTAGTACTAACAAAAATACTGTTGCAGACTACCTATCAAGACAAAGCAACACAGACGACACCAGAAACAGATAATAGTATGGAAACTATGATAAAAGCTATTACTACACTTTGTAATAAAGTGGACAGTATAGAGCTTGAAATACAAAAGCTAAAGATTAATGAAGTACATCTGAAATCTCGGGACATGATCATACCAGAAGAAATAGAAAGACAACCAGAGATACCTGAAATTGATATACCGACCTTTTATGCTAACAAAAGACTTATTGGACTCCAAGTGATTATTCAAGAACTAGCAAATAACTACACCAATGGACATGCTATATGGAAATATTATTGCAGAAACCAAGTCATGATATATGCAAATTCAAGAGAACTACACCAAGAAGATATGGAAGAAGTCCGTAGATAAAAATATTGACAAATCTTTAGTATTATATTGGAAATTAACAGGAATAGAATTAACTACAGGAAGTAAAATATTTACAGCAAGATGTAAAAACTTATACATACTAACGACTAAACATACAGTAAGAGCAGTCAGTAAAATTGATAAAATAAAAATAGATACACCATTTGACAATATAGTAACGGCAATCGATAACAATGATTATAGTTATGATGAATTAAATATGAATGAAGAATTAGAAATAGTAAATGAAAGAATAGGAAAATCTAAAAGAATAATGGATACCCAGTGGACAGTATAGAGCTTGAAATACAAAAGCTAAAGATTAATGAAGTACATCTGAAATCTAAGGCTCAAGAAAGTCAGCAGCATGACTCAAAACATGCGGAACTACGTCGATCGGAAGACGGTAAAAATCCAGACCTAGAAGGAGACGTTGAGAAACTACAAAAACCTCATAACAATGTTGTTAATACAGCTGCAGGAACTAGTACAGGACCTAGTACCAGTACAAGCGCAAGCAGCACAGGAGCTACAAAACAACCCAGTAGAAGGCAAAATACAAACTTAAATAGTCAGTTCTCAAAGCCATTTGTCCAAAACCAACAACCAATAAATACATCCAGTCCAAATATCCCAAGTCCACAAACATCCACTTATGCGGCAAGCCTAAACCAAAATAAAGAAGTTTATAATCACCTTTCCAGAGCCTACATCAAAAATATCCACAAAACCCAAACTTACTTAAATTTAAATCCAAGATCTCTCACAACCAGTGACCCAAAAAGAGATTTCATAACCCAAAAATTACAAGGATATAATAAACTAATTGCCCAACCAGGCACTAATGCAAATCTAGTACGAACATGTTACGAATATGGACTCCTAGCCACAGTATATACGACAGACGGAGTTGAATTACAAAAAATACCAGAAATATATGACGCATTCACAATATACAAAAGAGTAACAAATGGATCATTCTTTTACATAAGATTCTACACGGCACCAGCAGAAATACTATACAATGAGATAAAACCACTTATCCAAGTAGTCAAAATTGGACTTACTCGGGACATGATCATACCAGAAGAAATAGAAAGACAACCAGAGATACCTGAAATTGATATACCGACCTTTTATGCTAACAAAAGACTTATTGGACTCCAAGTGATTATTCAAGAACTAGCAAATAACTACACCAATGGACATGCTATATGGAAATATTATTGCAGAAACCAAGTCATGATATATGCAAATTCAAGAGAACTACACCAAGAAGATATGGAAGAAGTCCGTAGATGGATATGGATACTATTAAAACCAGAAGATACTCCAACAACTAGAGCAATCAAGAAAGATTTTATTTCAGAAAAATTATTAACAAAATATTGCCAATATCTTGGACCAAAATACCAAGACCATCAATGTTCAAAATGCAGTGGTGGAAATACAGTCAATATACCAGAAGTGAAACTAGAATGAAGACAGCTAACCGGAAAAACTACAGACAAGAAGAGATATGACAAGACCCATGAATAGTTAGAGTTTTGTTTTTATTATGTAAATTATTAAGCATCTTTTCTTTCCTTTATTTTTTAGTCAAAAGGGGAATATAGTACCCCCACACGTTTTTAAAGCAGAGCATTATGCTTGCTTTTTAGAATTAGGATAGTACGCGTTTTCTTTTTACTATTCCTAGACGCGTTTTCTTTTAAAAAGTCGCAAAGCACACAGTGAATAGCACTGTGCACTTACGCGGTTTGTATGTTTGTATGTCTATAAAAGGGTAAGGCAAAGAGAAGGGGAGGATCATCAGATCACTGAGAACTATAAGCTCTCAAACCCCCTCTCATGTGCTGAGAACTCCCTACATAAATAAAAATATAAGTTTTTAGCTAAAGCATGGAGGAATCCAATATAGAAACATCTATATCACATACCACAGAGGAAATAACTACAAAGGTATACTCATATTTCAATATGTGTAACTAAATTTAATATTCCTATTTAATCTCTAGAGTATTATTATTGTTTATCATGTAGTAGTTTAATTATGTTATATTATCCCAGTAAGTTTGCTATGGTTAGGTAAGCTAAGAATAGGTAGCCTAGACTAAGCCATCCTAAGGGTCGAAACCAAAGAAGGCGAGGAATGCCGTAAAGAGGGTAGTAGACCAGTGTTGAGGCATTGTTAAGGCAACTGATTGAGGCTAAAACCCATAGTAGTGACACAAAGGATAATTAAACATACTAGACTAATAAATGATAAATGGAAATAATATGATTAGAGGTTAAAGGGAATATGATTTTCACACACATAAGATGGAAAATATGGCAGAAAGTAGTAAAAATATGGATAGGACAGAAACTAGTAAAAATAACAAAACTAATGAAGACATAGAAAAATATAAAAATCCGATGCCTAAATATTTAATAAATGAAGATAAAGATTATAAAATATTAGTTTTATATATATTAAAAGGATTAGACAAAGACATCATACAAAACATATATAACTTATTACTTACTCATGAAATTATAGATTTAATGAAAGAAGCATGGTTAGAAAATATACTAAATGATGGTGATGAAGAAGAAAATTTTAAAAATAATGATATCTATCTCGACGTAGACTCAGAAGGACATCTAGATTATTACTAAAATGAACCAAGAACACCTAGAAAATTGGCAAAAAACTATAGATGAACTAAGAGAAAGAGAGACATTAATACAATTTAACCTAGATAGATATATACAAACTCAAAATACAGGTTATTTAGATCTAATAGTGAGAGATATTAATATACTACTAAGACTTACCAGAGAAAGAGATACGTATTATAATTCCGCATTTACAAATCAACAACAAGATAGATAAGATCAAAAGGACCCCCCCCCCCCCCAAATGGTATCAGAGCATAGGAACAAAGTTACAATAGCTAAGCACAGTTATAAAAAATTTAATAAATACAAGGACAGAATAACTAACCCTCATAAAAAACAGTTTATAAACCCAACAGATAACATGAAAGGAATCGAGTATGGTGAAGAACTACCAGATGAACATCCTAGATGTATACGATTAGAAAAACAAATAAATATAGCAACTAAAATACAGAAAATAAGACTAGATTTACAAAAACTATACGAAAAATACGAATATACTAAAATACCAGAATTAATAGATACAATCTCTTATACAGAATACGAGTACATTAGACAACTTATAAAACAACAGGAATATAAATATGACGATTTATAAATGGTTAAGCCCATAGGAATATATTATTTGAAAAAGATTCATAAAAGACATAGAAGTAACTTCCAAAGAAAACAAAAACTTAAAGAAATAACAAAAATAATTAAGGAAATGAATAGATTAAATAAAGCGATGTCAAAATTAATCATAGCATTAGACAAAATAACTATAGCATTAAGACAAACTATAAATGGATAAACCCGAATCAAGTAACCAACCAAGTAACCTAGATATATCGAGAATAATAAGAAAAGCAGAATTATTGAGAAAAATTATAGATATACGAGATGAAATTAACCATAGAAAAGAAAGATTGAATTATAATATATTTGCAGGAGTAACTAAAAAATCAATAAATGCACAAAAACAAACTATAAGTGAATTAGAATTACAAAAAGACATACTAGAACATAAGTACGCATATGAATAGAGAAGAATATCCAGTAGAAGAAAAAACATTTATGGGAACAGAAGGTACACAAATAATTATAGTACACTCAAATTTAGGTCGACGATATAGAAAAATAGGAACTAAATTACATTTAATGCCAGATCAAAATTCGGCTAAACTAGAAGATAGTCTAGCAGAAATGGTAAGATTACAAAAAGAAAATAACGAAATAGATCAAAAATTAGAAGTTGAAAAAATACGCATGGAAGCGAAAAAAGAAATAGAACAGTTAAAATTTAAACAAGTCAAAGAAGAACCACAACCACAACAAGAACTAAGTCATGAAATAAATCAAAATAACCCACAAGTTGATCTCGAATCATCCACCAAAATAAGAGAAATGGAAAAAGAATTAGCATTACTAAAACAAATATACGCAAAGAAAGTTAGAGAAAGGGAAGAACGCCAGAAACTAAATAAGGAAAAACAATTAGCAGAAGAATTAGAAAAAATTAAGGAAAAAATACAAATTGAAGAAAATAATCCAGAAATAACAGAAGAAATTACAACCTTGAGAATAGATAATATAGACAATATAGATAATATCCAACATCATGAAATACAATCCGAAGAAGATCAAGATATAAGTGAAACTTATACCGAAACCATGGATCAAATCACAAATATAGGATTAGACGTAAATACAACAAATGCTAAACCAAATATAAATACCATGAAAAATGAAGCTAGTAGCAGTGGAACAAAAACATATGATAAAAGACGATATGATAATCCAAGAACAGCAAGACCAACTTATTACACAGTAACAGATGATAATAGATATGAAGCAATATGGAACAGTAGATTAAATACGAAATGGACACCTAATAAAACCCCAGAACAATCTCAATTTTTAGATTTAGATTGTGTGGTAGATACCAATAAAACAATACAATTATGGATAGGAAACATTGCAAAACAATTAGTTGATAATAAAATATCAGTTGCAGATACACCAGGATATATAGAAAGAACATTAGTAGGATCAGTAAAATTATGGTTACATAATATAACAGAAGAAAGTAGGACAGTATTAAGAAATAATAAAAATCAAGATGGAACTATAACAACCTCAAATATAGATATACTAGGAAAATATGAATATGGAATTAGAAATGAATTTGGTAGTATGACTACAGAAATAGCAGAACAAGAAAAAGATAGGGATCTAAACAGACAATTAATGAATAAATTATCAATATGTAATATGTGTTATATAGATCAGTATACATGCGCATTTAGAGATTATTATTATAAAGGAACATATACACATCAAGAAGCAATAGAAGTTAGAAAACCATACTTTACAAAATTACCAGAACCTTTTAGTACAAAAATAACAATGGATTGGGAAGCAGCAGCCTTAACAGATACCTTAGGAGCAAGGATAAAATATTTACAAACATGGTTTATAGGATTATGTAATGACTATAAAAATAAACAAAAATTTGATAAAGTATTAGATAAAAATATGTCGTGTTGTACACAAAAAACAGCACCACAGTTTGGATGTAAACAAACAAATAAATACAAATATAAAAAACGATTTAAGAAATATAAAAGTTTTAAATCTAAGTATAAATATAAACAACCAAGAAAACGTTATTACGTTAAAAATTATAAAAAGAAAAGACCATATAAACCAAAGAAAAAACTATCAGAATGTACATGCTACAATTGTGGAAAGCTAGGACATATAGCAAAAGATTGCAAAGTACCTAAAGATATAAAGAAAAAACAAATAACAGAAATACAAATAAAAAATGATACATATACTGAATTACCATATATTGATTATGATATGGAAAGTGAAGATAGTATATATGAATTAGATAAAATAGATAACATAGCAGATCTTGAAGAAGATATTGACCAAATAAGTAATGAAGATACAGATATAGAAGAAACTGACCATGACTGAAGTCATAAAACAACAAGAAAATCAAGATAACGAAACTACAAGTCAAAAGATAATATTTGATACAAATATATTCAACCAAATTAAGAAACAAGAAATATCACTAAAAATAGATAATGTTTTAGAAGTACCAATAATAAAACATTGGTTTAAAAAACCTAAAGAAGAATATTATGTTATAAGCCAAAAGGAACATACAGTAGATTGCAAATATGCAATAGGAAGAGCTATGGTACCAATACTTAATAAAAAAGAATTAAATAAAGAAATACAAGCATTAAAAACAAAAAATGAAATAACTCACGTACATTTAGGAGCAATAGAAATATTAATAACAGCATGTTTTAGAGAAGGAATAGATACGCCAATAGAATTATATTTATCAGATGATAGAATAAAATACCCAATAGAAAAAAGTGTCATTAGTGCAGTAAAAGGAAATTTGATATATCAAAAATTCAAATTTATAGTAAATCCCAACTACTCAGTAGCAATTAAAGATAAAAATATTGACAAATCTTTAGTATTATATTGGAAATTAACAGGAATAGAATTAACTACAGGAAGTAAAATATTTACAGCAAGATGTAAAAACTTATACATACTAACGACTAAACATACAGTAAGAGCAGTCAGTAAAATTGATAAAATAAAAATAGATACACCATTTGACAATATAGTAACGGCAATCGATAACAATGATTATAGTTATGATGAATTAAATATGAATGAAGAATTAGAAATAGTAAATGAAAGAATAGGAAAATCTAAAAGAATAATGGATACCCCAACAACATCATCTAGAATGAGTACATCTAGAAGATTAGAATATGAATTACCAATAGAAATACAACCACATCATTATTATATAACAGGAATATTAGGACAAAGAAAATATTTAATACTTATAGATACTGGAGAAGAAGAAAATTATATAACTAGAGAATTAGTATTAGACACTGATATAACAATACAAGAAAATGAATGTTTAGATTTACCTAAAGAACTAAGACAAACGAAAGAAAAAACAACACAAGAATTAATTATAGGAGGAATACCCATCTCTATACAATTCACTATAACACCTATAAATACAAACATTATTTTAGGACTAACTTGGCTAGAACAAGTAAAACCATATAAAATTGGAGATACACAATTAATAATTCATTATCAAAATAAGGATGTAAAAATTGCCAGAACAAAGGTATAAAAGCAAAAAATGACCAAAGTATATATATTAGCAAAGATAATAATAGAAGGATATAATAGTCGATATTATACACCAATGATAGATACAGGTTCAGAAGCTAATCTATGTAGATATAATTGTTTACCCGAAACAAAATGGGAAAAATTAAAAGACCCAACAGTATTTACAGGATTTAATGACGAAGGCAGTATGATTACCTACGTAGCAAAAAATATTAAAATCCAAATATGGGATAAGATATTAATCATAAAAACTATGTACAATTATGAATTTACAACAAGAGACATCATAATAGGAATGCCTTTTATAGATGATTTATATCCACATATATTGACAAAAAAATATTGCTGGTTCACAACACCAGATAAACAAAAAATAGCAGCTAAAAGAGTAGCAAATAAAACCAGAAAGCCAACACCATGGCAAAAAGGAAGTGAAAAAATAATACAAAAATTAGAAAATGAGACAAACATAGACAAACATATAGAAATAATAACCTTTTCTATAAATACATTACACCCAATACATAGTAAACTAGAATCCTTATACAATGACAATCCCCTTCAAGGGTGGGACAAACACAAAACCACAGTTACAATAGAATTAATTGATATAAATAGTATAATTACCCAAAAACCACTCAAATATAACTTTGATGATTTAGATGAATTTAGACTTCATATTACTGAATTACTCACAGGTAACTATATACAAGAAAGCAATAGTAAACATACTAGTCCTGCGTTTATTGTTAATAAACACAGTGAACAAAAAAGAGGGAAAAGTAGAATGGTTATAGATTATCGAAATTTAAATGCAAAAACTAAAACTTACAATTATCCAATACCAAATAAAATCTTAAAAATAAGACAGATTCAAGGATATAATTATTTTAGCAAATTTGATTGTAAATCAGGATTTTACCACTTAAAACTAGAAAACGAATCTAAAAAATTAACAGCATTTACAGTACCACAAGGATTTTACGAATGGAACGTATTACCCTTTGGATATAAAAACGCACCTGGAAGATACCAACATTTTATGGATACATACTTTACACAACTAGAAAATTGTGTTGTATACATAGACGATATATTATTATATTCTAAAACAGAAGAAGAACATATACAGTTACTAAATAAATTTATAAATATTGTAGAAACTACAGGAATAAGCTTAAGCAAAAACAAGGCAGAAATAATGAAGAACCAAATAGAATTTTTAGGAATACAAATAGACAAAGATGGTATAAAGATGCAAACACATATAGTACAAAAAATAATTGATTTAGAAGAACTTTTAGATAAAAAAGGTCCAAGTCATTCTGAAAATCATCAATAAGAGAGAAAATATTTGAATTCATTATAAGTGGTGACCCTATAGGGGTCCCAAACATCTACATGAATAAGATCTAATAATATAGTAGATTTAGAAATACTGACAGAAAATGGTATCCTGATTTGTTTGGCTAATGGACAATTATAATGAAGAGTGTCAGACAACAGACTACTTATCACAAGAATCTTAAGCAAAACAGATATGGGAGCATGCCTCAGTCTTTGATGCCATAAGTATGAAAGTGACGTAGTAACTTCACTGCACATGCACTTGGGAGAGGAGGTAGCAGAAGATGTTGAAGGATTGAGGATGTACAGGTCACCCTCATATTTACTAGTCCCCATTTATCTTGTCACTAAAGAGGTCCTGAAACATGCAAAAATCAGGATCAAAGTGTACTAAACAGTTCAGTTCTCTTGTGTATCTGGATAAAAATAACAAATTGAATTTTACCTAAGAAATATACAGCACATTGTGAAAAATATCATAGTTGAATAGAGTACAAGATCTTGTATGTGTAATTTTAGTACTATTTTTATTTGGTAAGTGAACATAAGCAGGTTTAGAGGATGAAATGGGATTAGGATTTAGGATCAGATTCAAGGATGAGGTCATATGATTTGAGGCACCAGAGTCAACAATCCAAGAGTCTTAAGTTAGTAGTGAACTTACGTACCATGTTCCACATCAACTGGTGCTTTGTCCTTTTTATTGCCCTTGTCCCTTTTCCTGGCTTTGTCCAACATTTTCATGAGTTGCAGATATAGTTCATTATTAAGGCATTGAATCACAGGAACAACCCCTCCAGCTTTTCTAATAAACTCCTCTCTATCAATCACATTATGAGTTGTTGACTGATCAAAGAATCCTTTCCTTCTGCTGTTTGTGATCTTAAAACTAGAAGGGTATCCAATAAATTTGTAACATGTATCTCTAATGTTCCCCTTCAACTTACAATAGTCACACCTTAATTTTGCATTTGTGTTCCTTTTGAAACTTTTGAAACTTGTGTTCGATGCATTTACAGCAATAGATGAGTTAATATCTCCTTCCATAAGTGTTGCCCCCAAATTCCATTATGCATCATGTTTCCACTAGTAGTTTCCTCTTGAATCATCATAGAATATGTTGATTTAGAGTATGAGTAGGACTCATCATGAGAATTTGACTCCTCTGTGGAGCATAAGTCTCGTTCAATCCCACTAGAAAATTTCATAAACTTTTGTTAATGCTAAAAAGTAGTAAAAGTCCTAGATCTATCGCAGTCATAACCAGGAAAAGGTATTATCGGCTTAAATTCTTTCCACAAATCATTCAATTTCGAGAATAGACAGAAATGCTTAGAATTGCTTGATTGATCATGCAGATTTTCTTATACAGATGAAAAAATTTAGTGGCATTTACTTTATCAAATTGTTCCTTGAATTCTTTCCACGCTTGATGAGCACTCTTAGAATACACGATTCCTTTCTTTAATTCCTGAGTTACAGAACTCATAATTCATGATTGTACAATCGCATTGCACCTATCCCATTGATGTAATTTGACTATCATGCATGTAGCTTTCTCTTTTGCAAGTACCATCAATGTATCCCACTTTATTCTTCACCAACAACATCATCTTAGATCCACTCCACTCCGAGTAGTTTTCAATTTCAATTAATAATTGGGGAACAAGAGAGATACCTAGTGTATCTGATCGTTGCATGTATAGTGGATCGTTGCAATCCAACCAAGGAATTGCTCGTAAGGATCCTGGCTTTGTAATTGTGTAGCATTCAATATCACAGCTGAATTCAGAATATTGAATCAAACAAGAAGATGAAAGAAAAAAAGATGAAAAAATCAATTTGGATTAAAGGAGAAGTTTAGGAACATAATGCTAATAAAATAGTCCTACACATTGCACCTGGCTGGCAGTATTGTAATAATTATTCCTTTGCTATAAATGGAAGGATCTGGTTATCATGGGATGACAGAGTATTAAAGGTAAAGTTCATCAAGGCTGCTGCTCAGTACATTTATTGTTACATCAAGGATAGAAGAAGTGGGATGGAGTGCAATCTTACAGTAGTATATGGTTTCAACACTTAAACAAAGGAAAAGTTTATAGATAGACCTGCTAGACATAGCACAAAATAACACTCTACCATGGCTTCTTGTAGGTGATTTTAATGTTGTACTTTCTACTCAAGATAGACTGTATGGCAACCTAATTTCAGCTACTGAAATCAGAGATTTTGCAGATTGTGTTACTAATGCTGCTATTACTGAATTGCCTCGAAAAGGTAACTAATATACCTAGTGTAATAAGAATAATGCCACTGATAGAATATATAGTAGGATTGGCAGATTATTTGGGAATGACAAGTGGATGCGGAAATGGGGACACATTGTGACTGAATATGGTCTTCCAAATATATCAAACCACTCCCCAATGTTGTTGCATATTTCCCAAGTTGCTTGGACCCCAAAGCTCCCTTTCTGATTTTCCAATGTATGGTTAGAACACACTGATTATATGACTATTGTAGCTCAGGGGTGGACTCAGAGGATGCATGGTGGGAGAATGAAACATGCTTGAGAGAGTTTAAAACACCTTAAGCCAGGGTTCAAAAATCTAAACAAGGAAGAGTTTCAACATATTTCTCAGAGGGTTGCTAAGTATAGAACTGAGTTGCAACACATTCAGATTGAAATAAGAAAAGGGCATAGAGAGAGATTGATTCAGATGGAAAAGGAGTCACTACTCAATTTAGAGAAGTGGTCTCTTATTGAAGAAAGTGTCATGAAGCAAAAATCAAGAGTCAGCTGGATCAGGTTGGGAGATGCAAATACAAAGTATTCTCTGCAGTCATGAAAGAACAGCAACAAATGAAATAAATTATGACTTACATCTCTTACAGGCATGAAGTTAGTAGAACCTGATGCTATCAAGGCAGAGATAATCCAATTTTATAAAGGTCTTATGGGGTCTGCAGCTAATAGCCTTCCTGCAGTTAACAAGCTGATTATGCAGCAAGGTCCTGCACTTGATCATGAACAGCAATTACACCTGTGTAGGGAGGTAACTACATATGAGATAATGGAGGGACTTAAGGCTATTAGATCTGACAAAGCTCTAGGTGTGGATGGGTATAATACAACTTTCTTCAAAACAGCTTGTCTTGTGATTAAAGATGACATAGTAGCTGCTGTGGAGGAGTTTTTCTATACAGGTAAGATGTATAAGCTTGTGAACTGCACTGCTGTCACTTTATTACCTAAGGTTGCTAGTCCTACTACAGTAAAAGAATACAGACCTATTACATGTTGCACAGTCTTGTATAATCTCATATCTAAAGTGTTGACAATTAGAATCCAAAAAGTCATAGCTTGTATTGTGTGTGAAGCTCAGTCTGGATTCATTCCTGGTAGAAAGATCTCTGATAATATAATTTTGGCTCATGAGTTGGTGCAAGTTTACAGTAGAGAGCATATCTCTCCAAGATGTATGTTAAAAGTTGATTTGCAAAAAGCTTATGATAGTGTGGAATGGGTTTATCTAAGGCAAGTTATGGAATGTATGAGATTTTTGCTAAATTTATTGATTGGGTGATGGAGTGTGTCCAAACAGTTAGTTACTCTATTGGTGTGAATGGGGAATATACTGACCCTTTCCAAGCTGCCAGGGGACTTAGTCAAGGTGATCCCATGTCTCCGTATTTGTTTGTCATAGCCATGGAGTACCTAAGCAGGTTTTTGAATAGATTGCAGCGTGATCAGAGTTTTAAATATCATCCAAAGTGTGCAAAGCTAAAAATGACACATTTGAGTTATTCAGATGATCTTTTACTTTTTGCTAGAGGTGATCTTAACTCTATAGATGCATTGCATCAGTGTTTTCATCGGTTTTCCTTAGCCTCTGGGTTGAAATCCAATTTGGAGAAGAGTTGTGCCTATTTTGGAGGTGTGAAACAGAATGATAAAAAAATATTTAGGCATTGCATTAGCTACTAAAAAACTCACTTTACTCCAATGGCAACCACTCATTGAGAAGATAGTGAAGAGGATTGCTCTTGAATTGCTTAAAAGCTGTCTTATGCAGGAAGGATTCAATTGGTGCAAACTGTGATATTTGGGATTCAGGCATATTGGGCTCAGATGTTTGTGCTGCCTAGTAAAGTGGTGAAGACTATTGAGGCTTACTGCAGAAGTTTTGTGTGGTCAGGCACCAATACCATAACCAAAAGAGCTCATGTTGCTTGGGAACAGGTTTGTAATCCAAAGTCTTGTGGAGGTTTTAATGTTGTCAATCTAAAACTGTGGAACAAGGCAGCCATAGCAAAGGTGTTTTGGGATATCACATCATAAGCAAGACTGGCTATGGATAAGGTGGTTAAATGCTTATTACATCAAAGCTCAGGATCTTCACACTGTGCATTCCAAAGCAAGCACGTTGGATGACAGAGAAAATAATGGAAGCAAGGAGCATCTGGGCTCAACAGCAGCACAATGTTAATATCTCCAAAGGGGTGATCAAAGGGTTATACCTCCAGCTTCTAGGGAATAGAGCAAGGATGCAATGGAAATGTGTTATGTTTGCTAATACAGTCAAGCCTAAAGCCATCTTCACAATGTGCTACAACTTCATGCAAAAATGCTTACCAAGGATTGATTATTGCAGTGGGGGATGGATGTGAATGCTACTTGTGTGATGTGTCAAAGAGCACCCGAAACAAAACATCATTTATTTATGTGTTGTGACTTCATCAGACAACTATGGGCTAGAATGCTATCATGGATGCACAGGCAGCAGCAGAAGAGTAACACCAATTAGGAGGATCATCTAAAGTCAATAATTCAGAATGCAAAAGGAAAATCTCAAGATGCTCACATAGTTAAAATGGTTTATGTTGAAGTAGTGTATGCTACATGGATGGAGAGGAATCAAAGGGTGTTTGAACAAAAAGAGATGGATGTTGAAAGCTTAGCTAGGAGGATAGCATACATCTGTAATGTTAGAGCTAGTCCTAGTAGTAATGCAGTTATGCAGCACCGGATGATGTAATGTCTATTTTACATGTCCTTAGGTTCTTGTGGTAGATGAGGCAAGTGAGGTGTGTGGATTCTCAGTTAGACTAAGTTGGCAGTGGTGCTGGCTGCATTGTAATTCTTAATCAGGTGATTAATGCAAAAGTTAGTTACCTAAAAAAAAAAAGTTCATCAATTTTGGATCGTACTGAACCGAGCTCTTCCACCATGATAAAATCAGCGCCTAGGTCACCATTATGAACTTGATTAAACTTGAGAAGAAGAAGAACAGTTTCGAGAGAAATATAGGAGAGAAAGTACTTTGTGTATTGAATCAATTGAAAGACAAAATCAATACAAAATATCTCTATATGTAAAGATCTAACCGACTAAGCCTACAACTAACTATACACATGTCAATCAATGATTGGCTGATTAAATAACAAACTTTTAACCAACTCTGTACAGCTGGCCACAACTAACTATTCACTGCACTAGCCACTAATTGTTTTTCTAATTGCTCATTTCTACAGAGAATACCTCAGCACCACTAGTGAGTTAGAGATCATGCACACAGCACACAGCCCTTTTCACCTTGGCATGGTCGCCTCCAGGAACAATAGTTGGTGGTTGGTAGTTGATACCTCACTTGAATCCAGTAAGGCACCAGTCAACAAATTGGATATCACGCTTGATCTGGATGGTGGCCTCAGCAGCAATGACATCCTTTGGCACAACATCACCACGGAACATACGCAGCAAGCCATGTACTGGCCATGGCGAGGATCATAATACGGTGTATTTATAACATTGATTGATTAATGTCTCACTTGTTACATATTATTTTTTTAGAAGCAATGTACCACTAAAAAAAGAATGTACATATGAGCGTTGTAAAAATTAGAAATCATACCATTAATAAAGGCGCTAAAGTTACAAAAGGTGATAATACCAATAAATTAAGCATTACGTATAGTAGGTGAAAGCCACTGGGGTAGAAACTAATCAACACTAGCCAAAGGATCAAACTAAAGCTCCTCAACCATGAGGAACTAAAATCAGACCCTAATGTAGAGGACGTACCTAAAACCTGAAAATACTGGACCATTAGGTAGCAGACTTGTTAACTAACACCTGGAGAAAGGAGAGCTGTTGATTCAATATGGTGTTATATTACGGAAAATGACATTAGGCCATTCAGCAGTATGAGCAAATTCAATTGGAAGCTGAAGAATAATGTTTTCGTTTGCACTCATAAAGGCGAGCACACCACATTATGTTGTCTAAATAGAAACAAACTAACACATGCATCAGAGGGAACATGAAAGGATTAAATCCCAAAAAAAAACACCAAGTTACTTCATGTTTCTACATAAGCCTTGGTGGGCAAAGTTATCAATAAATACATTCGGAATAGTCGAATGGCATCCAAACTAACAAGCACTACCATTATTTAAAAAATTTAAAAATCAACAAAAAGAGGAAACATGAGGCCTTCCTGCAAACTTGCTGCTTATAACTAGGTACAGCATTGGCAATCAGCTACCTAAACCAGACAAGTGACGCACAGGCCACAATGAGCAACAGCTTGCCCCCAACAGGGATGTGGAGATAGGTGTAGTTGTGCCAAACATCACAGCTCTTATACTGGAAACAATCAAGACACAGAGGGAACTAATGGCAAGTTCTAAAATATTTTGTAACCAATTTCAGGGAAATGTAATAGCGTAATTGTTAATGCACAAGAACATCTAGTTATTACAGTTCACTAGGAAAGTTTTCAAGTCTAGCAAATGTCTACTACTGAAACTGCACAGCTGAACCCTCTTCTCCTCCGAGCCAGTAACATTACTTCAGGGTGAAGAAATCCTTTTTACCCTCTTCCTGAAAGCAGAGAGGAAGAGGGCCAAGTGCATCAAGAGTTGCCTAACTCCACAAATCACCTGTGCATTCTATCCTTCCAAGCTTTTATCCGAGTTTACAGAAAGAGCATAAAAAATAAAGCTCTTTGAATGAAGAAACTTCGAAGAGTGACCAATAACCCCATTTCTTTCAGACATAATACACAGTTATGTAAGACAAGACGACCATCACAAAGAAGGTAAAGGATAAAGAAACTCATCTTTTCCTTCAATGAAACAAAAGAAAAAGTCGAAAGAAGAAAATGATTTAAAAAAAAGAGAGAAGAAACAGGGAAAGAAGATGGTGCGAGAAAATGGGGGGAAAAGAGTTGGATTAGGAAGAAGAGGAACTTTAGGCCTTAAAACGACGCCTAACATATATGCATACCCTTGCTTCCAGCCTTCTATATTCTCCTGGACTGATACTGAAGCAGAACATGTTGCGGCAAAGAGAAGCCAGAAAGTAACCTTGAGAACTACGGATGTACAACTGCACTCAGCTAACAGCTTACAGATTCGGGATTTATATGTCCACTGCTTCCACCATGAGCATTGAATCCAGTAACAGGCATGGACCGCTGAGCAAAATTCAACAAAAGCTTCCTTTGTAGGTCATTTGTATGTGGAAGACTAGCACGTAAAAGTTCCACAGGCATTTCTCTGCTTACGGCTCTTGCAGCCTCTGAACCAATCATTTCAGTGTCTAGCTGGGACTGTGCTAGTATCGATTGCATGATACTATCATACTTACTCAGACAATACTTTGTAAGTAAACCAAAAAAGGCATCAAAAGATGCCTGCCAAAGGGCAGGATTAGGCATGCTGAAGCTGTTAGCAGCCTGAGAATCAGTTAATAGATGAGTGGCCCTTTCAAGAACAGATTTTAGAATAATAGAGGCTCCATCTCCAGCAGGGCTTCCAAGAGGGCGAAGAGGTGGCTGTTCCGACGAACACACAACAGCAGCAAGACAAGCACTGAGTGAGTTGAGGTCCATGCCACTAACACATTTAGAGACTATTTTTGCAAGATCAGTGATAGTCTCAGCTGCTTCTAGATCAGGTGGAAGACCGCCAAACAAAAACCTCAAATGGCGGAAAATTGCCATACAAACTATTCTGACAAGCTCGCTGCCAGGTAGAAGAAGCTGAAGATACCTTGAGATGAGCTTTCGGCCCTTGGGAAGAGACACCAACCATAGAAATACAATGTCATCTTTAGGGGTAAGCCCAACAGAACTGCCACTTTTACCAAGCGGGTCAACTAGTTGAAGTGAGGCAGCCATGCCTTCCAGCAGGATCTGTCGCTTCCGCCTGAACTGAGCACCACCGTCTTGGGGCTGACTAAACTGAAGGAGCCTGTCAATGTCATCTAACTCAGTTAGAAGATAGAAACCATCTTCTATTGTAATTCTAGCTGCAAGCATTGGCTCCTGTTCCAAGGGTCTCTCAGATATCTGGTCAGTACTGCCATCAATGCAAACAAAGCCTGGTGGATCAACTTCAAGAAGTGGACGAGGCCTGCGGATGGAAGAAAATGACACCCGTCCCTGAGCATCAACATGGAGATGAGGCTGTAATTCTGCACTATTACGCGACCGAGAAGACTGCTCCTTATTTGGACAGAAACGATGTTTTGACCTTGACTCGGCTGCTTTCTTTGCAAGGCGGGCCTGGTGATAGTAGTCGTCTACATATGGATCATTGCCATGTGCTGCAGAATGCTGCATTTTCAGGATGCTCTCTATTTCATCACCAGTCATATACTTAGATCGGAACTGTGGCACATTACTTTCACTTTTGTGGCTAGCAGCATCAGAGCCTTGTTTAGAAAAGCGCACATTTTGTCTAACCTTGTGTGAGGGCTTAGATCGTGAATCTCTGAAATCTGCCAATCCATGCTTTCCTAGATGAGATGGTGAAGGGAAGGAATTAAACAATTGGGATCTTAGTGCTGAAAAATGAGCTAAAGAAGGCTGAACTGAAAGATGAAGTCTCTGCTGTTGCAGCTGCTGTGGGGACAGTAACTGGGGAGATAGTAAGCTGTTTTGATGAGGAAACTGATGCTGCAAGAAGCTATCTAAGAGACCAGAATGGTCCCCATGGATGAGTCCTGCATGGCTGGTCCACTGATTTTGCAGCCTAGTATTAAGAGAGAGACCTGTAGGGTTCAATTGTGGGATGTTGCCACCACTATAATGGAGCCCATGAGCCAAGCCTGTCAAATGCATAGTAGAGTTCGACAAAGAAGAGAGATTAGATGAAGAATAGGGAGACTGAGGTCCAGCAGAAAGAGATGACATGTTTTGTCGCGAAAGGCTGTGTGGTGAGGGTTGAGATCTACCACCAGGAGGAGGAAAAGAAGTAAAAGATGATTTCGGTAGTAAAATGGGTTCACTTGAGTAGTGCTGAAGTTGTTGGAGTTGGGGGGGTTGATCAGGGTATGAGGATGTTCTATACAATGGTTTTGATTCTGTAAGATGCACTGCAGAGATATGTGGCTGTGAGGACCATTTTTTGCTTTCCTGGTAACATTCAGTGTCAGATAAATGCTGATCAAACCAATCATGAAAGTCTGCTTCTTTCGCCCATTCAGTTGCAGATGAACCTGTAGATACCAAGTACACATAAGGATTTGTTATTCTCAACATGTCAATTCATTCTCAATAGAGCATGTCATTAAGAGAAAAATGAAAATGTCAAGATTAAAAAATTTCAAATACAGAAACACGTTGATCTTTACAGTAGTACCTTGTCATGTGAAATACAACGGAGGGAGAATGCAAGTGTCCAACATATAATACTAACTTAGCATAAAAGAAAATAGAAGGAACTCACATTCAAGTTTGTCAAATTTGAACTAATTCAGAGAGGACTCCCATAAAAATAAACATTACCCTTCTACTCTCTTAACTAATATGTCATGCAACATGGACCTTTTTTCGATGTGAACATGTCTATTTCCCTAAAGACCTCTCTAAAAGCACATCTTAGTGTACATAGTAATAAAACTGCAACTTAAGATTGAGAGCTGGTAGCTGGCATTCCAGATGACATATTTTATTAACAGAATGCAAGTCAAACAGCAGAATTTGTACACCTCATAGATACAGAATATCACATAAGTGAGTAACAAACTCGGTGCCTAAAAGGAGGCATGAGATGGAAGAGGGGTTGAAAAGTGTGCCACAAGAAAACATGCTTGTCAAAGCAATATTGGTGCAGATCCAGTAAGTGAAGGAGATGCGGAAAGGAAAAAACAAACTAAAAACAGAAAAACAACAGGAAAAAAGTTAAGGGGCACTGAAGATTAAGCTTTGATAAGTTGATCTCATTGTAACAAACAACAAAATACATATGGCTAAATCCTATGAACCTAATACTCTACATGTCACCATCTAAGAAAACCACCTTTTTCTTTTCATTTCTCTTTGTTTTGGGTGGTTTGAGGTGTGTTTTTTTTTTTTTGGACGGGTTGGGGGTTCTCCTAAGCTTATAATGACACTACTAGGGCATTATACATATAATTGAAGATGATAAATCATTTCATGAAGTTTTTAAAGCACCCAAGGACACATGCCAGGATAGATTTCCCTCATAAATCATCCAGAAACGGTGAAGTTATATTGCAGTATTTGTACCACAGTCTCAAATCATTTTTAATGGTAATGGCAAGGATAAAGGATTGCTGATTTTCAGAAACCAAGAAAAAAGAGCAAAACCAAGACATCTACCATCGGTCTCCCAAAGGGATAACTACCGAGTAAGACCATCTACCATGCACATATAAACATACAGTCCCCAGATGGGAGAACTATTACTGACCTTAATAACCAAGCACGAAGATGAAACAGACTTGTATTGATTATCTACAAGACTACAACTTGTACCTACCAAGGTCTGAAATCAAGTTCCTTTATATGACATCTGAAAGATCAAAAGATCTAGGACGATTGCGACAACCGTCTGAGTTTGAGGTGCCTACAAATGATATCACAAATATCTGGGACTGGTGGCACAAATGTGCATGGACGATGGAACAATGAAGGGGCACCATTTCTATCTTAAAGTGACCTCAGGCAAGTTAACAAGTAAAACTATATTTCAGGCAATACAGAAACTAGTCCAGGAGATTTATCAGATATTCAGATAACAACATCAGGGAAGGATTAAAGATGGCACTTACTTTCCCTTGAAAAAGAGCCTGATCCCCGGTCACCAATAACACCAGGATGCCTTGGTCCGGCGACATTTCTGTTCAGCTGGAGAAAAGGAAAGAAAAGTATTCGCTATTCAGATCGATCCAGTACAAGTAGATATTTGCTGCTCCGTAGAGAGGATATAAAAAGTTTACCACAGTTTAGTGTTTTAGATGTTTTTACATTATAATCGTACAAAATAAGTTCTATGGCATCTTATATGTTAGGAATCAATTACACCAAGACATACTGTGTATCGCGGAAAAAGTCAGGAAAGAGAAAAGACTCATGCTACTAGGAAGGCACATGATAAGACAAAAGTAAAATAAGTCCAAGCCAAACAGCTCACAACATCAAGAAATCAAATGATTCAAATCAATATTGCCACTTAAAAAAGCAGCTGCATAGCTTACCTTTGAAAATGTCGTTGCTAGATCATCTATGTCTGATAAAGAGCCCAAGACAGATCCCTGGAAATAAAGCACAGAATTAGAGGCACTAAAAGAAAAAATTGCCGAAGCCTGCAACTTATCGAGGTAATCAGCAAATATAGCATATTTACAACACAAATCATAACAAAGATGCTTGGAGATTACTTATAGAATAAATGAAACTAACTTTAAAGGTTACCAGCACCAACTGACAAACCATTTATTCAGAATAACAGAAAGTGGAGCACATATTTTAGAAAAGAGAGCGAGCGAGCGCGCGCACGCGAGAGAGAGAGAGAGAGAGAGAGAGAGAGAGCAAAGTTAATCTAAGCAATATAAAAAGCTATTTATTAAAGAAGAGATAATATTTATAAGATCTTCCTGCCAACTTCTAAGGTCTGTTTGGTGGTCCTGAGATTCATGAATTCTCAAGTCATGGCAAATTGAGCAGTTCGCAGAATTAACAAAAAACAACAACAACATACCCAGTGTAATTCCTAAGTGGGGTCTGGGAAGGGTGGGGTGTACGCAGACCTTACCCCTACCTTGTAGGGTAGAGAGGTTTTTTCCAATGGACCCTCAGCTCAAGAAAAATCGTGTTCCAGAACATGTTAGCAAAAGATAAAATGCACGAGTAAAAAGCTACGACGAAATACTGAAGAAAGAAAAATACTGACAGTAGAAAGTTCGCAGAATTAACAAACGAAATTAATAAAAGGGCAATTCTTTTTTTGAAAGTATAGCTTCCTTTGTTTTTGAAATAGGAAACAGTTTTACTGAAAGTGTAGCTGAAGTCCAACTTCAAAGAAACTTGTTCTATTCCGCTCAACAAATTCAAGTTTTAATTAATAAAAGAAATGACATAATCAAGTCAACCAGTGTATCTAGTTAAACAAGAACCAAATGACCCATCTCCTTCTGCCACTCTTAAAACATTTCTGCTACAATTTGTCAGAACCAAGCACAAAGCTTCACTTATCTTAAAACTCTTCAAAATTTTGCTGCTACTAATCATGTCTCAACAAATATAAGTACCTAGTGCCACATCAACCTTAAGTTGCAATCACTAATAAATCACACACACTTCAAAATCTTGCTACTAATCTATGTCTCGACCAATACAAGTACCTAGCGCCACAAAAAGTCTAAGCTGCAATTAATTGTAAATCACTTAATGACTGCAGTTGGCACAAATTGAGCCCATATTTCCTTTACCTCAATAGAGGCATGAAAAACACCTTGGGTTTGGAGAAAATATTTTAAAAGGTTATTCCCACCACAATAAGCAGATGAAAGATAAGATTGGCGGATGATTTAATTTCTTACTCCATCGCACGATTGCTTCTAAATTAGCAAACTCCCAAATTTCAACATTTTATTCAAGCATGGTACTTAACAAAGGCACAAATAAGTGAAGATGCCTCGTATCTTTTTGATAAGTCGGCCCTAGGGCCCTAGACCCTCATGACGGTTATAGCATTTTGAAGAAAACACATAATAAAGGATCACACTTTGGGATCACACTTTGCAAAATTAGATCATTGCCTGGCTAACACCATCATCAAAGCCCCAGTAGCCACTTAGACTTATGGTGAACTACAGAGACGGGGAAGGCTCATCATTGTAGAGTAAGGGGGAGATAACTTTTAAGATTAGAATGTGGAGGCGTTTCAGGGTACTAAGGTGAGAAAGCAACAAAAGACAGGATCAGGGTGCAGCAGAACTATAAAACTTCCTTCTATTTGCTGACTCCATTACCAAAACAACTACACTAGCTCAATTCGTACAAGATTGAAACTGAAAGTGCTGACCACAAACACGTGAACTGAAAACAAAGAGCAATAGTAAAACGCTTAGCAAAACCTAATCATTTGTAGAATCATTTGTCAAGTGATCACTAAATAACTTTTAACCAATTTCCCCAATTTCATGGCCTACAGCATGAAAATAATCTCCATGTATTGGTATTATAGATGTATGATGGATTTTGTAAGTTAAACAGGTCCTCATACTTTCAGGCGCAACAGGAGAACATGTTGATTACACCCTTGATTGAAATACCAAGCCTTAGCAGCAAATATTTCATGCAAAGTCCAAGGGAAGTGAAAACAGATTGTACCTCGTCTTTCTCAAATAAATGATACTCATGTATCTCGTCGTCACCTAATCCACCTCCAACAGCCAGATCACTATTGTCTTGTTCATCCTCTAAACCACCCAATTCAACTTCCTCCGCTATATCTCGCCCAAAAAATGCATATTGTGATGCATCAAAGAGGGCACCATCTGCATCAAAGCCCAAATAAGCAGTCAACTCTACCACATACCTTACACAGTTTTAAAAAAAAATAGAAAACTTGACTTTCTTTTCCCATACTAACAACGACAGGTTAAACAAAGAAAATCAAGAAATTAGAATGTAAAGTAAGGTATTGAAGAAGAGCGACACAAGTACTATCTACAACTCAATGCCAAAAATTGAAAACCCTTTCTTCTGCCCTCGCCACTTCTTTTGCTGACCCTATCCACCTCCTTTGTGGAATACCAGAAAAAGAGATGAATTAACGGATCATAGGGCTAAGTCGAAGCATGCCTAAACCTTCTTCGTGGAGACTGAGTTAATATACAATCCCACTTTGGACACTTAATTTCGATGCTCGATCTCTATTCCTCGAAAGCTACTCACAATCTATGGCTCACTTAGGGCTAGAAAGAAAGGATTCTTCATACAAAGCCAACAAGGTATCTCATTCCAACGAATGAAAACACGTTTAGAACTCCTGACCTCTATCCCCAACACACACACACCAAAAAAAAAAAAAATCAACCTACAAATCATTACACCTCAATCGTAAACTAGTTGGGTCGGCCACATAAATCCTCTCTCTCTCTCTCTATTACGGCCTGTCATCCATTTGATCCGAATACTGATTAAGTATAGAAAAACAACGAGTCAAAGCAAATTTTACCCTAAAAACAGAAAGTAAAATCCTTACACCTCAATCCCAAAATAGTTCATGTCAGCTATATAAATCCTCCCCTACTACGCTTTGTTTGGACCTATCAGCGAAAATAATGATGTGCAGATTCAAGATTGAACAGTGAACTACCTGAGATGGAGCTAGAAGAGCTGGTCAAGTCTTTGAAATCTCTACTATTGGATCTCTCCATAACAACAAAGGTGAAACTTTTCTAGAAAATTGGTGATCCCATCAATTATAAATACACCGACAAAGAAGGAGAATAGGTGAAAATTCCACCGAATAAAAATCCCCTTTTTTCCCTTAAAAACCTGAGATTTCTAGGGTTTTCAGGGAAAGAGACGAAAAGGAGAGGGAACATAGCGTATTACATAGTCTACGTGTTTGTGTTGGTGTGTGTGTGCGTGGTTGGGTGGGGAAGTGATGGATAGGTATGAAGAGGGAATAGAATAGAATGGTAGTAGTGTGTTTTTGTTTTATTTCCTTTAATTAAAAAGTGAGAGTGCAGAGATATATATATATAGAGAGAGAGAGAGAGGGGTTTAATTATTTAGCTTTCAATTGCATATATTAGAGTTATGATCAGTGTGGTGGGTCAATTGCACAAACCTTTGTTTCTAAGCTTTGGGCGGAAGTGATTTCTTGTGACCGCTTATTAATGAAAAAAAAGGGAAAAAATTATAAAGAATGGTAAATTTTATCCTTTAATTAAATAAAATAGTAATATTTTAAAAAAATTAAGTGGTATATCAAAATAGCATTATTTTAGTCACTCTTTATTCTTTCTTATTTTTTTCTCTTTTTTTTTTTATCTCTGACTTTTTTTTTTCTTTTTTTTTTTCTCTTCTATCTCTAGCCTTTTTTTTCTTTCTTTTTTTCCTTTTACTTTTTTTTTGGTTTTTTTTTTCTATCTTATCTTCTTCTTTTTTCTCTTTTCTATTTCTAGCTTCTAATTCTCTTTCATTTTTCTTTTTTGGTTTTTTATTTTTTATTTTTTTCTTTCTCATTTTTTTCTTTTTCACTTTTTTTCTTTTATTTTAATTATATTTTTTTTTCTTTTTTTTTACTCTTCTATCTAGCTTCTATTTCTCTTTCTTCTTCCTTTTTTTTAAATTATTTTTTTGGTTTTATTTTATTTTATTTTTTTATATTTTTTGGAAAATATAGCTACGTCGAGCATAAATCATGGATAATGATGAAAATATCACAATCGCTTATTGTATTTGTATTTGCATCATCATAAATGTATTCGTTGATATAATTGTATTTGTATTTTTATAGTTCGCACCATCATTTATATTTTATACAATTTGCACTTGTATTTTAAAGAATTATTTTGTATTTGTATTTTATAGTTGACTGCACATTGTATTTGTATTTTGTTTGTATTTATATTTGTATTCTATTTTCATCGATACACTTGTATTTTTTAAAGAACTATTTTGTATTTATATTTTTAAGTTAACCGCATATTGTATTTGTATTTATAATTTCATTTGTTTGTATTTTGAATTTGTAGTTGGCTGCATCATTTGTATTTTTAAACAAGTGAAAAAGAATTGTTATTTTTCTTTCTATGAATACTTGTATTTATATTCATTGATAAGAATTATATTTTATTGATACAAATTGAACAATACAAATATAAATGATAAATTATACAAATACAAATGTTATATTTGTATCAAATGATACATGTTTATACGACTTGAACCATACGTAAATAAATGATACTTGTTTATATACAAATACAAATGATAAATATAAAAGAAACATTTATTAGTCAGAGAGAAAATGACCACCCTCTCTCTATTTTCACCAATTCTGACGTAAGCATGACCCAAGCTTCCACTATCTCAAGGGACCAACCCCCACTAGCCCCACCGGAGCCTCCGGATGCAGATGGATGCTAAATGGCAATAGATCCAACGAAAAAAGTCACATACAGCGACATAGTAAAGGGAAAAAACCTTTCTTTCTCCACTACTTACCCTATTAATCAAAATGTAGAATCCTCCACTATTACAGATCTAGATGATGAGGCTATTCACATCTCCGCTGAAGAAAAGCAAAAACTGTACGCTCCTTGGAGATTTTCAATCATTATAAAGTCTTTGGGAAAAAGTTCAATCACCAATATCTCAAATTGAAACTCTCAGATCTTTGGAAACAGAAAGGAAATATTCCCTTCATAGATCTAGGTTTGAATTTTTATACAGTCAAATTCGATTCCGAGGAAAACCAAAGAAAAGCCCTCCAGGATGGACCTTGTTTCATAGTAAGAGCTTTTCTTTCAGTCAGAATCTGGGAGCCCAATGTTGTGCCCAAAGAATCAAAGATTTTTTTCCACGGCAATTTGGATCAGACTTCCGCAATTACCCACAGAGTTTTATGATAAAGCTATCTTAGAATGCATTGGAAGGAAAATAGAGAGACTGGTCAAGGTGGACTCTTGCACATCCGCTACTCTAAGAGGGCGATATGCAAGAATCTGTGTCCAGATACCATTGGAAACCCCGGCTAAGACTTCAGTGATAGTAGGCAATCATAAACAAACCATTCTCTACGAAGGGAAGGGAATTTTGTGCAAGGATTGTGGAAGGTTGGGACATGTGGCTTCTAATTGTTCTTACTCCAAAAAGCAGACACAAGCCCAAGCCCAAGCCATAGCAGACAAAGCAGTCACCACCAACGAAACAAGTGATAAATGGATAACTATGCCATTCACACACAAGAAAAAAAGGAGTGGTAACTCAACAGCAAACCAAAGACAAGGGGATACCCAGCTCAAGTCAACCAATCAAGGTGAAAATGTTCGATGCCAGTACAGGTATGTTCCTTGAAACCAGAGAATTCCTCTACAAAGCTCCAGAAGTAGCCATTGCCAACGCCGACTTCGACAAAAGCAAGGGTAAGGCTAAAGCTGGCATGGGGCACTTTGAAAACAACCCCCAAGGGCAAAATAATTCTATTGCAATAAGCCCAATAAGGATTAGGATGGGCCCACACCCAATGGGCCCATCCTAAAAGACTTTGGTTACAGTAACACTATAGTCTCTCAGCCCACCACAAAGGTCTAAGGGTCTTTAAACCCTAGCCCAAGTACTATTTATGACTCTAGTAACCCCACTCAAACGAAGTCAAAGGGTATGATACCCCCTCTGAAAGATCCCTTACCCATCAAATATGTTGTCACTAAGGCCAGTACTTCAAACTCTCTCTCTATCTTAGAGAAACAACCCTCTCTCAATGAAATGCCAGCTAAGGTCAATCACAACAGTGACACAACCGTCGATGATGAGATACTCACTGTCAAACCTGAAACTCCATTATTAGTTATCCAACCTAGCAATAATGATGAAGGCTTCTATCACTCAAGTCTCACTCACCCCTCCTCTTCTCTATCCACCTCTTTTCCAGTTATTCTCAGGGAAAAAAAATATCCATCAACATGAGTTTTCCACCACCAGACTCGATCACGATCACCATAGAATCATTACCACTGGACCACCACCCAACCTCATGGTCAGAAATGGGACTATAAAACCTGATGGTCCCACTCAACTTCGAGGTGGAAGGTTGAAAAACCACACTTTTAATCCAAAACCCACACTACCTAGCACAGGTAGTGATGGAAGGTCTGAACCAGAGTCTATTGTCCTTTGGTCAAAACATCTGGATGACCACCATGATGAGGATAATCAGCCAAAATCATCAATGAAATCTCATTCCAGAATTGATTTCAAAGGAGATGAACTGGACATCTCAAAGCCTCCCCTTTTTTCCACCAAGGGATCAAGGGTTGTTGGAAATGGGACCTCCTTTTACGAAATACTTTGGTGTACACCCTCCCAACCCAAACATGGAAGCACAACCAACCCATCCTCTTTCCCTCGAAATGTCAGAAAGAGCCAAAACAATGCGGGTTCTAAAGGAAAACAACAGAGAGATGGAGAAAATCGTTACATCTCTCAAAATACCCAAAACAGAGGTGAGCACCCTAGAAAAATCACTAACTCAAAAATTTGAGGACTTGGTAAGCAAAATGATAATTGTTTTACTTCCTCAAGACCTTACCAAATTCACATTAGAAGTTCTGATGCCAATTTTCTTGAAGGAGAACCTCTTCACCACCACCATGACACCTTTCTCCAGGAAAAGAAAAGAACCAGCAACTCAGGGGACTCCGAATCCCCAGAGCAAGGGCAAGAAAACATGGAGGGAATCTCCAAAACCAACATACCAAATGATGATGAATTGCATCATATGGAATGCTAGGGGGCTAACAGTACTGAATTCAAGAGGCACTGCTCTTTAATGATTAACCTCCATAAACCCAACCTTCTTGCTCTTTTAAAAACTAGAATGAGTGACCACCAAACACTCACTGAAGACCTTGGCTTCAATAGTCATCTTCAATACCCTGCCACTGGAAATTCTAGGGGTATAGTCATTATGTGAAACAAGGAGGATCTTGATATTAATGCCATCTCCATCCTCTCTCTCAAGGCATCCATGTGTCTGTCCAGGTACAAAATCCTCCTTTCTTCTGGTTCTTTAGTACTATTTATGCTAGCAATAGCTTTAATGATAGAAAGCTCATGTGGGAACAACTGATTGATTTTTCCAATACCATTAAAGACACTACTCATGATAGTTAGCTTATAAGTGGTGACTTTAATGAGATTCTAAAAGCTAATAAGAAGTGTGGGGGTAATAGTATCAGCAATAATAGGGCTACTTGCTTTTGAAACTACATTGACTAGTGTAATCTCATTGACCTAGGTTTCAAGGGTAGTAGGTACACCTGGACCAATAAGAGGTACAAAAATAGGAAAGACCTCATTCTTGAAAGACTTGACAGATGCCTTGCTACTGACTCCTAACCAAGTTTTTCCCTGAAGCCTCTGTCTCTGACCTTCCCAGGACTCATTCAGACCATTACCCTCTTTTTGTCAATCTCACTAAAAGCATTCCCATCTCAAACAAGCCTTTTAGGTTAGAAACCATATGGTGCTCCCATCCCACTTTCCCCAATATGGTCAAAGGCTCATTTGAGAACTCCTCGCACCTCTCCAGTGCTATCTCCCACTTTGAAATACAAATTAAAAAGTGGAACAGAGAGACCTTTGGACATATTTTCCACAAGAAAAAACATCTACTGGCTAGGCTAGCTGGTATTCGGAAATCCACAAGATTTCCTCACAGTTCTTTCTTTAGAATCTTGAGAAAGAACTCACACAGGAATTTAGTGATATTCTCATACATGAAGCTGAATTCTGGAAGCTCAAGTCCAGAATAACTCGGCTCACTGAGGGTGACTCTAATACTAAATTCTTCCACACTTCTACCCTCAATAGGAGAAGAAAGAATCAGATTAATTCCTTGAGAGATGACCAGGGCAATTGGGTATACTATCAATCAGGCATCCATGATAAGATCCTCACTTTCTATTCTCTCCTCTTCACCTCTGAACATGGCTCATCCCCCCTTAGATATCAGAACAACCCTTCTAGCCATGGCTCTATTGACCCTAAGAATCACCCCCACCTTGAATCTATCCCCTCCATGGATGAACTCAAAAGAGCCACTTTCTCCTTCAAACCAACTAAGGTCCCTGGGACTGATGGTATTCATCCATTGATGTACCAGAAATACTGGAACATCATGGGTCAGGCAGTGATAAAATTCTACATTGATACCTTCACTAGTAAAACCATGGAGGAAAAAGTCAACTCTACTTATCTTTGCCTCATCCCTTAGTATGCAAATGCCACCAATCTTAGAAATTTTAGGCCTATTGGCATCTGCAATACCCAATATAAGATCATCATCAAGATTATTGCTAACAGAATTAAACCTCTCTTGGCAAACATCATTGGATAAAGTCAATCAAGTTGCCTCTCCAATAGGAGGACCTCTGACAATGCTATCATTGTCGAGGAATACACCTCCCACTTCTCCCAAATGAAAGGAAAAAGAGCCTACATGATTCTTAAAATTAACCTTGAGAATTGACAGAATTGAGTGGTCCTTTATCAGACTAGCTCTATATTTTTTTAACTTCCCTAATGGTCTTATTAAGCTCATCATGTCTTGTATATCTACCTCTTCTATCTCTGTCCTCATCAATAGTAGTAAAACCAAATTCTTTAAACCTACAAGAGGGATAAGGCAGGGTGACCCTATTTCTCCATACATATTCATTCTTTGTATGGAACTCCTATCTAAGAGAATAGATCATGAGGTAGACATTCTAAATTAGACCCCTATATCCATTAGCACTGGAGGACCCAAAATCTCCTACCTCTTCTTTGCTGATGATCTTACTCTTTTTGCAAAGGCTGATAGCAAAAACTGCACTACCATCATGAATACCCTCTCTAGCTTTACCTATCACTCAGGGCAAAAAATCAATAATGCTAAATCCAAGGTCATCTTCTCCCAAAACTGTAGTAGTGAGGATAGGAATACTTATGCCACCCAACTCACTATTCAAGCTAAAGACATATTTCGGAAATACCTTGGTTTCCCCATCTTCCACAAAGCCCCTACCAACAGAGATTTTCAATTCATAATTGACAATCTCCACACCAAATTGGCAGGTTGGAAAACCAAATTCCTTAATATGGCTGGGAGAACCACTCTAGCCAAATCCTCTCTGAGTAGCATCCCTACTCATGTCATGCAATACATTCTCCTGCCTAGGAAAATCCACAAGCTAATTGACAAAACTCAAAGGAATTTTATCTGGGGATCCTCTGATGACAAAAAGAAAATACATATGGTAGGGTGGGATACTTTGACTCTGCCTAAGAAGGATGGGGGCTGGGTATGCAAAGAGCCTTAGTAAAAAATGAAGTAATGCTTTCCAGCCTTGCTTGGAGATTCCATAATAACCCTCAGAAACTCTGGGCTAGGGTTCTTAAGGCCGAATACAATAGGAAAAACACCCACTGCAAAAAAATAGGTTTCTAGAACCTGGAAAACAGTCCAAACTGGATGGAACATCTGCAAGGAAGCCTCCTATTGGGTGATTCATAATGGAAATAAGGTTAAGTTTTGAATTGACAGATGGCTCCCAAATCACAATTCCCTCAGGGAGCACATCCAAGGTCCTTTTTCCCAAAACCAAGAGGAGACTTGCCTCTCAGATGTTTGGTCCAATAGAGTCTGGAATATTTAATGCTTCCCTTCACTATTCCTCACAACATTACCCAATCCATACAAAGCTCCTTCTTTCCTAATCTGAAAGCTTCTAAAGATTTTTCCATTTGGAACCTCACCAGTAATGGACTTTTTACTAGCTCAAGTGCTTACTATTTCATTGATAGCAAGAAGAGACACCCAAATGATAACAATCATAAAACCTTTCTCTGGATTTTGAAAATGTAGATTCCTTCCAAAATCAAGTTTTTCCTCTAGCTACTTCAACACAATAGTCTTCCAACTAATTTAACCCTTAAAATGAGAGGCATTAATATCAGCCCTGCATGCCTAGCATTCAATCAACCTGAAGACATCTCTCACATCTTCTTTGAATGTCCTATCATTCAAGATTTCTGGAATACTATTCTCCAGAAAACTCCTACGATTTCCCTTTCCATCACCAACTTTCATCCTTCCAACTAGTCCAACATGTGGAACTCCCAACATGATCTAGCCTTTGATCATTATATTCCTTGGAAGTCCCTGCTTTCTTTTTGTCTCTGGACCATTTGGATAAACAGAAACAATAACACTTTCAACAACAAATCAGAAAAGCCTGTCTTTGTACAAGCTTACTCTAAAACTGTGGAATACATCCATCTGAACAATCACCACACTCTATTTAACAACGTGATCACTATCAACATAAAATGAAATCCACCTGCAAGGGGTTACTACAAATTGAACACTGATGGCTCATGCCTTGGTAATCCTGACAAGGGTGGCATTGGTGGAGTTTTCAGGAACTACAAAGGCGATTGGGTCTTGGGTTTCCACAAGAGCTACCAAAAAGCTACTAACATTCAAATGGAACTCTTAGCCCTAAATTAAGGCCTTTAACTGGCTGAGGAAAACAATTTTACTCCTTTGGAGATTAATATTGACTCAAAGGAAATCATTACAACGCTTACAAAAGGAAATCTCCACTATAACCCCATTATTCATGTTTGCAGGTCAAGGCTAAGGAGGTTGGGATGTCTAGCGGTGCACCATAGTTACAGAGAGCAACATAAGGTAGCAGATGCCCTGGCCAAGAAAGGGGTAAGCTCAGCAGACTTTGCAACAACAAAAGTTTTTGTAGTTCCTCCAATGTATGTTCATGAAGTGATACGGGCAGACATCTTAGGAACTATTTTTGAAAGAAGGATAAACTCTACTACTAATCCTAGAATGGGGAATGCTCTAGGTACTTATGCAATTAATCCGGACTAGTTCATCCGGATAATGCTTTATGTTTTATGTACTGAACTAAATTGCTTAATATAAGTATCCAGTTTACCAAAAAAATGATAAATTTGACATACAAATACTAGCGATACAATTGTATTAAATGATACATTGCATATTTATATATTTAGACTCTAGCAAATACAATTAATACATAAACTTGTTTGTATATAAATATAAATGATAAATTGTACATATTCACAGCTAAACTATTTAAATATAAATAATAAATTTATTTAAAATATAAAGTTTGATACAAATAAATATAAAATATAAAAAACATATAAATATAAAATACAAAAAAAAAAATACAAAAAAATGAAAAAGAAAAAAGAAAAAAATATCAAAAAAGAAAATACAAAAAAAAATGTGAAGAAAAAAAGAAACAGTAAAAAAATGAAAAAAAAAAACTAAGAAAAAAACTGAAAAAGGAAAAAAATAAAACAGAGAAAAATAGAAAAAGATTTATACAAAAAAAAAATTCAAAGAAAAAAAGAAACAATAAAAAAATGAAAAAAAAAGGAAAAAATGAAAAAGAAGAGAGAGAAAAATAGAAAAAAGATTTTTTTTTAGTTTTGAAACTTATAAAAAAAAGCTTCCTATTTTTAGAAATAGAATCTTCAATTGAACATGATTTAAGGAAGCTAAAATTCTTTTGCCTTTTTAAACTCAAGTTGTTACCTAAAAATAAGGTAATTAACTGTATATGTATTTGATGTTGTCTTGCGCATCAAATACATATACATATTGCTATTTAGGGTAATTAGCAAAAAGTTGTTATGTGCCTTCTAATTAATGGGGATGTGTCATGGGACCCGACTCCCAACCTCGACCCGAGATCCAAGTCTCAACCCCCACACGTGACCACCGACTCTCTACCCCGGCCCCAATTTGAGTCTCAACTCTAGACCACGACTTGATATTCGACTTTGAAATCGAAACCTGAGACGCAGAATCTGACCTCGACCCGAAACCCGACTTTCGATCCAAACCCCAACTAGTTATCCAAATATCGATCCCATCCCGTTTCCAAGACTTACGATCCGAGTCCCAACTTTGACTCCCCGAACTGAGACCCGATCCTGACCTGTGAACTAACATTAACCCAAGGACTCGACCCCGACTCGGGACCCAAACCCGACTCTCGAGTCCTGACTCAAGACCCGAGACATAGGACCCAACCCAGACTCCCAAATTCCGACTTGACACCTAACCCTGATAACCGACTCGGGACCGACCCAAAATCCTAACTCCTGACCCAAGATCCGACCCAGACACCCGACCCAAGACTCGATCCCCAATCTAGACCCAAGACACACTTCAAATCCCGACCCGGGACCCAATACCGACACCCTACTTTGACTCTCGACCCAGGACCCGACCCCGACTTTCAACCTCGAATCTTGACCCGAGACCCCACCTTAAATCCTGAACCTCGATCGAGACCCGACCCCCAATCCCAACTCGAGACCTGACCCTAACTCTTGACTTGAAACCTGTCCTCGACTCCTAACCCGAGACTCGACCTAGAATCCAAACCTGAGACCCTACCCCAAATCTTGACTTGGGATCTATCTTGGGACTCGACCTCAAATCCAAACCCGAGACCTGATCCCCAACTCCCAACTCTGGAAAGACCCAAAATCCCTACCTCTTCCCTCGACCCAGTCCCCAGCCCCGAATCTCGACGGGGACCTAACCCTGAATATTGACCCGGGATTCGACACCGATTTCCTACCCCGACTCTCGACCTGGGAGCTGATCCCGAATCCTGACCCGTGACCCGACCCCTAATCCCTACCTAGGATCCGACCTCAAATCCCGACCTGAGACCTCACCCTGACTCCCGACTCAGGATCAATCCAAAATCCCGGCTCTTGACCCTGAATCCGAATCAGGGACCCGAAAAGTTAAAAGTTAGGATTATGCATTTTCATGGTCAAGGTTGGGCCATCTTGATGGGTCTATTTGGATTGTTAATTTATGATGGGTCAACTTGGGCTTAGCTCACATCAACCCATCATCAAAAATCACTCTGGCCCAAAACCATTCAAACTTGGGCAGGTCATATGGTTTTGGGCTAGTTTTGCTACCCCTAATTTTTGGGAAACATATTTCACTTTTATTTTAAAGAAAAAACATAAAATATGATTTAAATCCGTACGTTCTAAAAACTATTAAAAATACATATAAGTTTGTACTATCATTTTATAATGGACATATTCCGTTATTAAAAAGCTCCAACCATTACTGACATATATGCATAAATGCAAACCATTTCATTAGTTCGCTAAGGGACAAGAATGAAAGGAAAGCCACGTGATGCTCATTGCTAGATCTAAGAATAAGCTTTAATGAGCACATTATCGAGCAAAGATTACCCTGAAAGTACATATTCATTATGCCATTGCTATGCACCAACTAGCTAATTAATTATTAATACTATACACTGAGGATAGTGAGCAAGAAAAAAAGAGGAATACCTAGAGCAAAATAGGAGGAAATTGCCATATTCAATGTTCTGTAAGCATCTTCTTCATTTGAATTCAAACTATATATATGCTCATTACCCCTCAATTTCGAAGTAGACCACATTAATTCTCTGTAACTGTAACTATGCAGCTCATTATATGTTACGATGATTACTTCTAATTCGACTATTTTTACGCTGGTGGTAACCCTTTTCCAGATAATTCGACTATTTTTATGCTGGTGGTAACCCTTTTCCAGATATCCAGGCATGGACCAGCTACATTTTCACACAAGAGTAAAAAAGGCAGCCCGGTGCACTTAAGCTCCCGCTATGCCAGGGGGGTTTGGGGAAGGGCCGAACCACAAGGGTCTATTGTACGCAACCTCACCTTACATTTCTGCAAGGGGCTGTTTCAACGGCTTGAACCCGTGACTTCCTAGTCACATGGCTTACACTTTCAAATAAGAGTAAATATACATATAAAGATTGTTGAAAACATATATTCATATCAACTATCAAGTACTCAGTAATCATCGCATAAGAGTAAGAGTAGTGAGCGCAGTAGTACTCCACACACATTGACTTCGAATCTTGGGTATCCTAAAATGCTTTTCTTTGAGGCAGTACGCTCAAATGTCACTCTCAATACTTTTGCTGGTGAAAGACTCAGAAAAGCCAATGCTTCTTTCTGCGCACGCTGGCAGGCACCTCTGTTGCACATCAAGTTAAGAAGATATGCCCAATATATCAGCAACCAATTATAGCCAAGACAAATTCTTAAGGAAGAATGGAAGCATAAGAGGTAAGGTGGGTAGAATATGGATTCAATGGGTTCAACTGATCCCATCAGTTATGACACGGAAAATTGAATAATTGATTCAACAAATACTATTATGAACACAACTTCAAAAATGTAATAGATTTAGTGGTAAGAAATAAAGGATGAACCCATTGAGTTCAAATTTTAGATCTGCATCAGAGAACAAGACTGACGTACCTCCAATTTCGTATAGAGAATTGTAATGCACTTCACTCCAGAAACTCAGCCACAATTCTGAAAATAAATAACATACGAAGATACAAAGATGAGAAGAAAAATCAACACCCAAGACAAATTGAGAACGCAAACTAAATTAAAAGGCAATCCTATTTTTATGTTCATAGAGAGCACACGTGAATTTGCTCAACTACTACATCGTTCTTCCATGGTAAATATTGAAACAACAAATTTGAGACAAACAATGCCCCTTCTTGAAACTGGCCAAATTTACTTGAACATTTTAATTAGTTTTTGTCTAGATGATCACACACAGAAATGTTTGCCTATCTAAAGAGAATCAGCATAAGAACATCCACAAACATGAATTAAATTTGTACTTCCGCGGGAGAAAGCATTCAGTTACTACTATAGTACATCAAAATTCCTATCAAGCACAAAACATCCGATTAGTTTATTTGCATAGCAGCTAGGTAGCTGTCTATGTAAGTATGTGTGCACATACACATACGAATGTATGCATGCAAGTGTGGGTGTTTATGTGTGTATATGACAGACATGTATGCATGCATGTGGGTGTTTGTTGTATATGACAGACAAGATGTATGTACGTACCTCTAGAAGGCTGTATGTCCTTGGGAAGGATCTCAATGTAGCCATTTTCGCGAAAAGAAGTGACCAAACATATTTTTACTCCATACTGCAATCAAAATCCAACAGAAGCAAAGAGTTACAACACCAGCTCCGTGGCCCGCCCGAAAAAGGGAAGAAAAAAAATATAGATAGGAAAGCATAAGCAGCACAAGAAAGAAGAAATGGGCAAGGCAATTCTCAGAAATCAAGAGTCCAGAAATCCTTTAGGTGGAAAATGTCCAAATCGACCTAGTGATTTGGGCTATAAAACTTGAAAAGATGTAATATCCTTTCTTTACATCAGTCATACACTACCTAGGGTGATCGATACGGGTGCAGATCTAGAGGTCGTATCCTTCATGATCTAAATTTTAAGATTCGGAAGTATGGATTTAGGTATGGATACAGGTGCAGAGATTCGGCTAAAAATAATTCAATTATCTAAATATAGAGTTGTAAAAGTATGCCTAAGTTATGGTGGACTTTGAAAGAAAAGGAATGCATGAATTTTTGAGAGCAAGTATGAATTACTAATTATTATTAAGTACAAATGCATCTCCTCACAATTCTCTTGGTGTAACATGGCTATTTAAATGATATAGAGATCATGATAGACTTACTGATTTAATTGCACATTCAACAGTGATATTGATCTGTAAATATCTTTAAAGCACCTTCTATTTGCGGACTTTTAAATACAAGTATCTTCTAACGATAAAAAACATGTGCCTAAATTATTATTTTGCCCTATCCTTTGTTTTGATTTCAGAAACCATTGTATCTCTCCATTGATTTTGGCCAAAGTACCCTAAATTGATTGACCATATCTGGTGCGAACCCCACACCCACACCCATGTAATGTCGACACGGGTGCGACACCAAAAGTAAAAAGTCTGCGCAACTTAGGTCATAGGTCCCTGATCATGTAATCTTTTTTTTTCTCGAACCTTCTATGTTATCCAAAATTTACTGTAACTTTTACTGCATGAATAAACATGTACCTTGCACCCACACATGATGAGGTTTTAGGAAAAGAAATAGCTGGCAGACGTAGTTTTAACAAGTTGCTTTGCACTTCATCTCATGGGAATGTTCTATTGTTTGTGTAAATGGATAAGGAGAGAGGAGATATTGAAGACATGACTGTTGCCATTACACAATAAGGGCTCCTTATATAAGGAGTCCTAATCTAATAAAAGTAGGGAAATATTTTACAATATTCTCGTAATCAAATATAGTAAATCTAGACATCTTAATCTATTAACATCTACCATATAAACTCCATTTATTTTCGTGATTCAACATTTTAGTTTGGGAATGGATTTCTTCATGTACTATTCTTTCACCACGAAGGAAAGATAGATGGAAACTCTTGATATAATAACCTACAAGGGTCCAATTAGAAAATTGAATTACTTAATACAAAACATAAAAAGAAAAGACACTATCAACATTCTCGGTATGAAGTACTCCAAATACGGAAAAAATTGTAATACCCCCTACCTACTAGTACGTGTATGACTAAGTTAATGTCGACGAAATTACTTGAACTCAAAAGATTTGAGGTATATCTGAGACTAAGAAGCTATGTACCAGTGTATAAAAGTGAAAGTAATAGTTGAAGGGAAATGATTATAGAACAAAGTGATTCACCTATGTTTTTCACCTACTTGTTGGGATGTCCTACTTGTTTAAACTACTACTTGACGTCTTAGTTATTTGAGCTACTTGTTTCAAGTCCTACTTGCTTAACAAGGATGGCCCATCTGCTTAAGAAAAATGAATGACCTACTAGTCCAAGTAGGTGACACACCTACTTAAAACAAGTAGCCCACATTAAGGGAAAATAAGGATAAGACAAAGGTTAAGTAGGTGATGCACCTACTTATATATACTTGGTCTATACTAAAGAGGGAGCAAAGATAAGACAAATGTCAAGTAGGTGATGCACCTACTTAAAATTACTTGGATTAGAATAACTAAGCCAAAAGAGATAAAGACAAAGAATGGCCCTAAGAGGTGGGGCGATCATGGGACAGCCTATGACCCATCTGCACCAGCCCATTAAAGGTTATATACACGCATATAGGCTGCTCGAATTAACATTTTGCACTTAGAAAACATTTCTACAAGCTTACAAGTATCAATCTCCAAAAGCTAGGCAGCCGCCTCCTTTTCCAACAAGGGTTCTTGAGGTTTCTTCAAGTTTTGCCCACTAAATCATTTCTCTCCTCTCCAACTTTGAATATATTGGAGAGTTCTTCAAGGGGAGTGAAGTGGAGAGAGCCATATGGTGTTATGGTGGCGACTTTGTAAACCTCGTAGGGAATTGAGTTATGGTGTTCCAAGTCACATTTTTGACTCTTTTTATAGGTCTGCGAAAATAAAAGACCGGAAAAGGAATTCTATTTACTCAGGGGAAGGTATGAGGCACCCTTGAATCCTGTGGTTCTATCATGGTCGCTTTTATCTACTTATACTTGACGCAAATTAATCTTGGATAAAATGTATTTATTAATTATGCCTACAGTTTGATTCAAATTGTTGAATTTTTATTAGTCTTAACTAAGACGTAAAGTTGTGACCTCACTTCAACATACACAGGTCAAGACGCGTAAATGCGACCTCGACTTGCGTATCACACTCTAAATTGAGCCTACTCGCCTCGATTAAATCAACTATTATTATTTTCATTTTAAAGTGTTTGGGCCATTTTTATTTGTTTTTTGAACTTGTTAACTTTGTATTATATCACAAAACAGTACATGGGTTGTACTGAAACCTTATATACAAGTGGTCCCCAATTCTTACTACTCTATGACTAAATTGAATCTAAAACATCAATTATAGAGACAGTATCATTTGAGTAAAACTGATTACACCAAAAACATAATAGCAGAATACAGTTAAGTTTCACATTCTGCACACTATTCTCTATGCTCTCAAAACACCTAGAGTTCCTCTCTTTCCATATTGCCCACCATATAGCAGCAGGGATAAGTCTCCATCTGTCTCTGTCCTTTGCCTGTACTTCTGCTTCCTCCCAGCTCTTTAAAGCTTCAGAGACTTTCCTGGGCATAGTCCAGGAAATGCCTTTAAGACTAAAAAAAATTCTCCATAGTTGTTGAGTGTACTTGCAGTGTAGAAACAGATGGTTAACAGTCTCTAATGTTTCCCCACAAAGAAAACATCTAGAAAATAAGGTTATCCCTCTCTTCATGACATTGTCTTGAGTCAGGGCTGGTTCTTTGGCCAACAACCAGACAAAGCATGATACTTTATGGGGTATTCTACTTTTCCAGATTTGTTTCCATGGCCAATTTGTATTCTGCTAGTTTGTCTGATCCATCAACTTATAAGCTCTATTGACTTTGTATACTCCTCTATTGTTTCCTGTCCACCAAAAGATATCCTCCCCTGTTTGGAGTCCATTGAAAGGCTCCACTGTGTTGAAAAAATCAGCTACCCTCTGAACTTCCCAGTCATTAAGCTTTCTCCTGAAGTTGAAGTTCCAACCCTGCGGTGTCCATAAATCTACTATATACCCTTGCTGAAATGTGACTAAGTTGTAGATGTCAGGGAATAACTCTTCCAAGTTGCCTTTCTCATGCCAGTTATCCTTCCAGAACATGGTCTTGGCCCCATCAAACACTTTCACCTTTGAGTTGCTCTTCACTTCATCCCACAGGTTCCTAATGGATCTCCAAAGGTTGACCCCATAGGGAGTAGTCACCTCTTTGGTCATCCATTTGTCTTCTGCTATATATTTAGCCCAATCACCCTTTGCCACAACAATTGGTTACCATTTGCATACTTCCATAACCATTTCATTCTAAGAGCTTTACTTTGCAAGTTTAGGTTCTTAATCCCCAGACCACCATTCTTCTTTCCAGTTATCACTGATTTCCACTTTATCAAATGAAATCCTTTCTTTTCCTTACTACCATGCCACAAAAATTTCCTCCTAATGTTGTCCAGCCTCTTGATGACCTCTGCGGGGATGGGAAAAAGGGACATCATGTAGGTTGGAAGAGCATCAAGTACTGAATTGATTAGTGTCAATCTTCCACCCATAGACAAGTATTGTGTTTTCCACCTGGCTAGTTTTTTCTCACACTTCTCAATCACACTGTTCCATATATCTATGGACTTAGATTTAGCTCCCAGAGGTAATCCCAAGTATGTAGTTGGCAGAATGCCAATTTCACCACCAAGGATTGTTGCTAACCAGCTCATGTTGTTGACTTGATTAATAGGATACATTAAACTCTTTCTCCAATTAATATGCAAACCTGAAACCCCTTCAAACAAAACCAAGATTACCCTTAAGTGCTTCAGATGATCTTCCTCAGCATCACAAAAGATAAGTGTGTCATCTGCGTATTGAAGGTGTGTCACTTCCAGGTTGTCAACCCCTCTCTAGCTACTTCAAAACCACTTATCCAACCTCTCAATTTGGCTGTCTTGATCATGTTATTCAGTCCTTCCATAGCAATTAAGAACAAGAAAGGTGACAAAGGATCACCTTGCCGAAGTCCTCTCTGTGATTGGAAGAATCCTGCAGGAGAACTGTTGACTAGAACTGAAAAGCTGACTGTTGAAATACATTGCTTCATCCATTTCAACTACTTCTGCCCAAAACCCATCATTTCTAATACCTTCATAAGGTATCTCCAGTTAACATGGTCATACGCTTTCTCTATGTCCAGCTTGCAAAGAATGTCTGGTTTCTTCTGCTCAACTCTGGAGTCAACTGCTTAATTGGCAATCAGGACTGCATCCATAATTTGTCTCCCTTTAATGAATGCCATTTGCTGAGAATCTACCAACTTGCTAATCACCCCTTTCAATCTCTCAGTCAGTACTTTAGAAAGCAGCTTGTAAATACTGTCGATCAGACTTATAGGTCTAAAATCTCTCAACTCCTTGGCACCTTTCTTTTTAGGAATAAGTGCTATAAAAGTTGCATTAAAACTCTTCTCAAACATTTCCTGATCATGGAAGTTTTGAAAAGTGTCCAGAATGTCCTGCTTCACCACCTCCCAGAACTTTATAAAGAAACCCATTGTGAAACCATCTGGCCCTGGTGCTTTATCAGCTGCACACAACTTGAGGCACCTCAAAACTTCATTCTCATCAAAGTTGCCATGGAGAGCCACCCTCTCCTCCTCTGTTAGAACTGGGCACTGAGTATTTTGATAGATAGGTCTCCACTGGACGGTTTCTGTGTACAACTTTTTGTAATAGTCCACAATTTCTCCTTCAATTCTGCTTGGTTCTTTGGTAACTTCTCCCTGTATCACTAGTTGGTCAATATTGTTGTATCTTCTATGAACATTTGCCATTTTGTGAAAGAATTTAGTATTCTTATCACCTTCCTTCAACCAGAGAACTCTTGACTTTTGTGTCCATGAAATCTCCTCCTTCTTAAGCAACTCCTCATATTTTAGAAGTAATTCAGACTTTTTAGTTGTCTCCTCATCAGTTAGTACTCTATCTTCCCTCTCAGTATCCAAGTCTGCCATTTGTTCAAGTAATTTCTTCCTCTGTATGCCCACGTTTCCAGTCTCCCCATTCCTCCATTCTTCAAGTTTGGATTTCAGATCTTTAAGCTTGCAAGACAGGAGATAGTCAGGCCTCCCTGAGAAATTGAAAGAGGACCACCAGTTTTTGACTCTGTCAATGAAGCCTTCTGTCTCCAGCCACCACTTTTCAAATTTAAAATAGTTCTTGTTCTTTTCCCAAGGCCCTCCAAGCAGTGCTATAGGGATGTGGTCAGAGCTCAATCTCTGAAGTGGGAGTTGTTTCATACTTTGAAAACTCTCATCCCACTCTTCTGATACCAGGAACCTGTCAATCCTAGAAGCAGTTTCATGTTGGTCTCCTTTGAACCAAGTATACTTAGCATCCTCTAATTGCAAGTCAACTAGCTTCATATCTTCGATAAAGTCGAAAAATTCCCTCATGCCCTTTGTTTTATTTGTACAATTCTTCTTCTCGAAAATGTATCTAGTGACATTAAAATCCCCACAAATGGCCCAAGGCCCTTCCATAAGTCCCCTCACAGAGCCCAATTCATCCCAAACCATTCTTCTTTCTTTGTAACAATTGGGTGCATATACGCCTGTGATGTGGCACTTGAAAGTCTGAAGTTGTGATTCAAACTTACAGGTGATAAGAGTACATTCCTATCTCCAGGACTTCTCTCTTCCAAACCCTCTCATCCCACATCAATAAAATACCCCCCCCCCCCCCCGTGTTCCACTTGCTTCCAGATATGCATGTCTAACCCATCTCCCTCCCCAAATTTGTTTAGCCATTTCTGAAACATTCCCTTCTAATTTTGTCTCTTGAAGACAAATAATGTCTGCCTTCCACCCCCAAACCAGACTGGTTACCAGCCTCCTCTTCTCTCTATTATTTAACCCCCTAACATTCCAAGACACTAGCTTGAACTTCATCAAGAACTAGAACTTGTATTTCCCCCCTTGTTCCTGTTCCTTGTGCTTTTGAATTTAACATCAAAAGATACTAGACTTTTCAATTCTTGTGCACCCTTGATCCTTGTCTTTTTGACTTCAATATCGTGTCCCATTCTTCTTGCTTGCCTGCAATTGTCTATCTGCATTAAGAGTTCTGTGGCCTCCTCTTCGAGTCCTTGAAAATCAACCCCAAATATTTTCCCCAATTTTATCAAGTTTTGTTGCACCCAGACTGATGTTTCTTTTTCTCTCCCTTGCAAAATTTGTTGTCCTTATCTGAGACGCACAGTTGCGACCTCAATCAAGACGATATATTATTCATGCAATGTATCCGTCTAGAATTAAAAGGATCTTAAAATTTGTCGATTTGATTTACGGGCTAGGCATCCAATTGAAGTGACAACAGAGGTGTTTTAAGCCCAGATATATTCTTCGTTTTCTAAATTAGACCAAACAAAGCAACAACAACAACATCATACCCAGTGTATTCCCACCAGGTGGGGTCTGGGGAGGGTAAAGTGTACGCAGTCCATACCACTACCTCAGATGAAGTAGAGAAGTTGTTTCCGATAGACCCCCGACTCAGGAATTAAACCAAACAAAGCAACCTATTTAATTGTTAAAGTGAACACAACCCAAATTCCCTTAATTCTCATTAGTCAAATCCCAATGAATAGCCAAAAATGATAAGTAAAACATTTCGAGCCCAATGAATAGCCAAAAATGATAAGTAAAACATTTTGAGCCCAATCTTTGTCATTTTTAATATTTTATTCCCACAACCCATTCTTGAACAAACAAAGCTCATCAATCTATGAACGGACAATTAATAAATCCATTCAATCATTTCATTAAGCAAATTTCAAACCAAACAATCAAATCAAGTGCATGAGAACATTCAAGAGTCATCGATTAAAGCATGTTATGAACCTAAACTAGAAACAGGGAAAGGAAAAAGATTGGACTTCACGGTGATTCACACCAAAATGGAATCTAACTTTGTTTTTCCACCACAACCGGAGATGTGGACGATGACCTTAACTCATCGGAAACCTCACACCAATTGGAACGAAGAACTCACGGCTACCTAGCGAGAACTATTATTGATCGGAGGAAAGCGGAGGTGGTATTATAGTAAAAAGGAGGTCATTAACCATATTTTTTGCAGTGGTTTAATGGTAGTTCTGTCGTTGAGTTATCAGTGGTTGGACAAAGAAGGAAATGAAGGATGGTTTTAGGTGGGTTTACATGGTGGTGGATTGAAGCGCTGTTTAAGAGCCCGTACTCTCTGTTGGCTCCTCCTCTGCGTTTTTCCTTCTATTCTCTCTCATGTGTTCTATCTAATCTCCCTTTGCTCTCTATTTTATCCCCTGTATCTTTTTTTTTGCTTACTCCTCATTTCTTTTCTTCCCTTCGAGACTTCTGGAACCATTTTGAATCACCTGTGTCATGGCTTTCAAAGCAGCTTGGCTTACAATCTTTCCAGACTTGATGCCATTTTCCACCATTTCGCCAACCTAAATAACCTCGGCGAATGTTTTCCCAACGGATTCTTGTGCCTAGAGAAAAACATCAATCACCTCTGACTCCTTCATTGGTGGCTTAAACCTAGCAACTTGCTCCCTCCACCTAATAACATATTCACGAAAACTTTCAGTGGTCCTTTTCCTCATGATGGCAAGTGAGGTGCAATTTGGCACTATGTCAATTTTGTATTGGAACTGTGAACATAACATTGAGCCAAATCATCCCATGTATGCCAGTTAGCAATATATCCTGATCAATGAACCATTTTGAGGCAGTTCCTACCAAGCTTTCCCCGAAATAAGCCATGAGCAATTCCTTTTTACACCCAACCCTCTCAATTGAATGCAATATCTCACACAGAGAGAAAAGTTGGTTTGTGGTCATACTAGTAAGTCATCACTACTTCACAAAGTCAAAAGGGCAGTGTTCCAATGACAGAAGGAACTGCAAACTAATAACATAGGAAATGAAAATAAACAGAAAATGGCATCTTATTCATCATTCATTCTTTCTGAAATACAAGTACGAAATAAGAGAATCACTTAAAAAAAGACCTTGCAAACTAATAACTGACCTGAAACTAAAACTTCAACAGACACAGCTAAACGAAAGCCATAGACTAAGACGGAAGGACAAAAGACTGCAACAAAAGGATACAAGGCCCCATATCATTGGTAACTGGGCTTCAATATCCCAAGCTCTACCGGTTATGCTCAAGATCTCATCATGCCTACTCATAGAGAATCCGGTCTCAAATATCCTCCAAAACCCATGTATATGTCTTGCAAAGAGGTGATTAGCAAAGGCAGGTACTGGTGCAAAAAAATTGTTCATGGTCCAACCCTTATTAATCCACACCCATTTGAGTAGTGCAGCCGGCCAGAAGATGGACCTTTACTCGTAGTGAATTGAAAGCTTGATCCCATCCTCGTATTTGTTGATCACGATTGACAACAATTTCCATAGTACGTCACTCTTGAGCCAAAGCGAACTCTACTCGTAGCATCCCCCTTTCATGAATCCAGTGGGCTCTTTCCTGATCAAAATCTGTCTGAACTCTCTAATCATATTCCTGCAATTGCCACTGACGAGATGCGGCGAGTTTTGCAATCTATGCGCCCGTGATTGTTGCCAATTTAAGCTTTCCTTGGAGTGTGGCTTCAATATGGGCCGATTCGACTTTTTCCTCTGCAATATTTACTCATTGTTCATCAATTAGATCCCTAACTCTTTACAAGTCGGCAATTAAGGCTTGAATGGTGGATATATAGTCTTTCGACCTCGAACTGCCTTAATTCTCATCTCAACCTCCATTTCTCTATCTACTGCACCATTTACAGACCCTTCTGGCCTGACCTTAATGAGGGGTTGAGTATCTAACCACAGGAAGTATATGGGGTCCACTTCTTCCTGATCGTGATTTGCTACCATAGTACCCGAACCTAGAATCCGTTAACTACCCCAAATTTTATGAGCTTTTGATTCCAGATGTGGAACTTCAGATGTTACTTCTCGTACAAAGCGTGGCCCTAAACCGCAGGCACACTTGTTTATGACCTAGCTGGCGTAAAACTTGAAGGGGTGAATATGGCCAAAATTCTGCTAAGATTCATTAAAACAAAAAATAGGTGATAGGATAGATCACCACTTATAAAGTACCAATGATAGTTCCATGTAAGCTGAGATGCAATCAACCCGAGAAGATATTCTCTCCCAACCTTAACACTCTTTGGTCATTTTTCTTTCAGTATCCTCCATTTTATCTGGATGACTCAAAATATAGCTCGTCCACTCTAATTTGAATGTTGCCGCATAACGTGGCGATACAGGTGCTCAAGAAACCATATTACCTTCAAAATAGTCAGCACCGTCTCCACATTTGGCAAAGGCATGATAGATATTGGGTCGAATAATCGGCAAGAATGCTCTCTCTTCATCATAACTGTGATTATCCCAAACAAATGGATATTGATTTTTCCATCTCGTATTGGACAAACCATGGTTCCCAAGAATGCTTCCTGCATATATCTTACCCATGTAGGGAAGTGTTGTCCAATTTTGAGTTTCTTCCCATATTTCTCAAATCCTTTTTTCTTTCCATATCTCGAATACAAGAACTTCAAATAAACCCACCTGTTATCCAAACACTCCACATGAGGATGGTTGATGCGCATTTGTTCTAAGAACTTATTTCTGCTGACATTCCTTGGAGCTAGAGGTTTTTTTATGGAGATCCCTGCCTAACCCCTTGAGACCACATAATTCTTCGAAGGTGGGAGTCAACTCAAAATCGCTAAAGCGGAAGACATTATTTGTAGAATCCCAAAATGAAATTAATGCCTCAATTAAACTCTGTCTAGATTGAATCTCATAATGTATGTAAGTAATGCAGCCGGCCAGAAGATGGACCTTTGCTCGTAGTGAATTGAAAGCCTGATCACATCCCCGTATTTGTTGATCACGAGTGGCAACAATTTCCATAGTACGTCACTCTTGAGCCAAAGCGAACTCTACTCGTAGCATCCCTCTTTCACGAATCCAGTGGGCTCTTTCCTGATCAAAATCTGTCTGAACTCTCTAATCATATTCCTGCAATTGCCACTGACGAGATGTGGCAAGTTTTGCAATCTATGCGCCCGTGATTGTTGCCAATTTAAGCTTTCCCTGGAGTGTGGCTTCAATATGGGCCGATTCGAGTTTTTCCTCTGCAATATTTACTCGTTGTTCATCAATTAGATCCCTAACTCTTTACAAGTCGGCAATTAAGGCTTGAATGGTGGATATATAGTCTTTCGGCCTCGAGCTGCCTTAATTCTCATCTCAACCTCCATTTCTCTATCTACTGCACCATTTACAGACCCTTCAGGCCTGACCTTAATGGGGGGTTGAGTATCTAACCACAGGAAGTATATGGGGTCCACTTCTTCCTGATCGTGATTTGCTACCATAGTACCCGAACCTAGAATCCGTTAACTACCCCAAATTTTATGAGCTTTTGATTCCAGATGTGGAACTTCAGATGTTACTTCTCGTACAAAGCGTGGCCCTAAACCGCAGGCACACTTGTTTATGACCTAGCTGGCGTAAAACTTGAAGGGGTGAATATGGCCAAAATTCTGCTAAGATTCATTAAAACAAAAAATAGGTGATAGGATAGATCACCACTTATAAAGTACCAATGATAGTTCCATGTAAGCTGAGATGCAATCAACCCGAGAAGATATTCTCTCCCAACCTTAACACCCTTTGGTCATTTTTCTTTCAGTATCCTCCATTTTATCTGGATGACTCAAAATATAGCTCGTCCACTCTAATTTGAATGTTGCCGCATAACGTGGCGATACAGGTGCTCAAGAAACCATATTACCTTCAAAATAGTCAGCACCGTCTCCACATTTGGCAAAGGCATGATAGATATTGGGTCGAATAATCGGCAAGAATGCTCTCTCTTCATCATAACTGTGATTATCCCAGACAAATGGATATTGATTTTTCCATCTCATATTGGACAAACCATGGTTCCCAAGAATGCTTCCTGCATATGTCTTACCCATGTAGGGAAGTGTTGTCCAATTTTGAGTTTCTTCCCATATTTCTCAAATCCTTTTTTCTTTCCATATCTCGAATACAAGAACTCCAAATAAACCCACCCGTTATCCAAACACTCCATATGAGGATGGTTGATGCGCATTTGTTTTAAAAACTTATTTCTGCTGACATTCCTTGGAGCTAGAGGTTTTTTTATGGAGATCCCTGCCTAACCCCTTGAGATCATATAATTCTTCGAAGGTGGGAGTCAACTCAAAATCGCTAAAGCGGAAGACATTATTTGTAGAATCCCAAAATGAAATTAATGCCTCAATTAAACCTCTGTCTAGACTGAATCTCATAATGTATGTGAGAAATTTGAGATGTTTGAAATATTGCGGTATGTCCAAATAGACCCATGTCGTTCCACCATGACAGGAGCATCGGTGGGATTTTGTCTGGGATCAGAAGTGTTAGGGGTTCATTAACCTCAACTCTCGGCCTTTAGTTACACCTCATTGGCTACACTTTACCTAATCGGGGAAAGAACTTGAGATTAAGACCATGTTCGACTTGGTTGTTATAAAATCTATAACCCTTTCGAAAGGTTCAAGGACAAGTAAAGTTGCCAAAATTAGACTCACTCTGAAAAAAAGTTGACAAAGTGGGAGTCTTTCCCTATCTCAAATACAAGAATTCTAAAGAAAACCACCAGTTATCCAAGCACTCCGTATGAGGATGGCTGATGAGCATTTGTTCTAAATGTTGACAAAGTGGGAGTCCTTTTCAACGAGAGTCTAATTTTGGCAACTCTACTTGTCCTTGAACCTTTTCGGAGGGTTATAGCTTTTGTGACAACCAAGTCACACATGGTCTTAATCTCAAGTTCTTTCCCCGATCAGGTAAAATGAAGTCAATAAGGTGTGACAAGAGGTCGAAAGTTGAGGCCGTTGAAGAGATTAATGAACCCCTAACACCTCTTATCACAGACAAAACCCCATCGATGCTTATGTCCTGGTGGAGCAACATGGGTCTATTTGTACATATCGTGATATTCAAACATCCCAAATTCCTCACAGACATTATGAGGTTTAGTCCAGACAAAGGTTTAATTGAGGCATTAATTTCGTTTTGGGATTCTACAAATAATGTCTTCCACTTTAGCAATTTTGAGTTGACTCCCACCTTGGAAGAATTAGGTGGTCTCAAGGGGTTAGGCAGGGATCTCCATAAAAACACCTCTAGCTCCAAGAAATGTCGGCGGAAATAAATTCTAAGAACAAATGCACATCAGCCATCCTCACATAGAGTGTTTGGATAACGGCTTGTATTAGAGATATGGAAAGTAAGAAGGATTTGAGGAATATGGGAAGAAACTCAAAAACGGAAAACACTTCCCTAAATGGGAAAGACATAGGCAAGAAGCATTCATGGTAGCGTTCTTGGGAACCATGGTTTTTCCAATACGATATGGAAAAATCAATATTCATTTGTCTAGGATAGTCACAGTTATGATGAATAGAAAGCTTTACACCATTTTGCCGATGATTCTAGCCGATATCTATTGTGCCTTGACCGAATGTGGAGACGATGCTGATTATTTTGAAGGTTGTAGTGTCGTGTTACAAATATGGTTTCTTGAGCACCTGTATCGTCATCGTTATGCGGCAACATTCAAACCAAAGTGGACGAGCTATATTTTTTAGTCATCTGGATAGAATGGAGATACTGAAAGAAAAATGGCCAAAGGATGTTAAGGTTGGGAGAGAATATCATCTCAGATTGACTGCATCTCAGATTACATGAAACTATCATTGGCATCTTCATAAGAGGTGACCTATCATATCGCCCATATTTTATTTCAATGGGCCGTAGAGAATTTCGACCATATTCGCCCCTTCGAGTTTTATGCCAGCTAGGTAAGAAAAAAGTGCGCTTGCGGTTTAGGACATGCGACGCTTTGTATGGGAAATAACGTCAGAAGATCCACATCAGGAATCAAAAGCTCAAAAAATTTAAGGTGGTAAACGGATTCTAGATTCGAGTACTATGGTAGTGGATCGCGATCAGGGAGAAGTGGACCCCCTATACTTCCCGTGGTTAGCTACTCAACCCCCTTGAGGTCAGGCCTAAAGGTCTGCAAAAGGTGCAGTAGATAGAGAAATAGAGGTTGAGATGAGAATCAAGGCAACCCAGCTCGAGGACGAAAGAAATTTTGTCCACCATTCAAGCCTTTATTGTCGACTTGTGAAGAGCTAGGGATATAATTGATGAGCAACGAGCAAATATAGCAGAGGAAAGAGTCGAATCAGCCCATATTGAAGCCACACTCCAGGGAAAGCTTAAACTGGCAATAGCCAGGGCGCATAGATTGCAAAACTCGACGCATCTCGTCAGCAGCAATTGCAAGAATATGATCAAAGAGTTCAGGCAGATTTTGATAAGGAGAGAGCCCAATGGATACATGAAAGGGGGATGCTACGAGAAGAGCTAGAGTTAACTTCAACTCAAGAGCCACGTACAATGAAAATGGTCGCCACTCGTGATAACAAGATACGGGGATGGGATTAGGCTTTTAATTCACTTCGACCAAAGGTCTATCGTTTGGTTGTCCAAACTACGCCAAGATCTGATTCATGTCCCGACATGATATGTAGGCATTCCCAACAAGTTCATAGAAAAAAGGGGTGTATCGGGATAAAACATAAGGCTTTCCCTGCTAGAATTGGAGAATGCATTTAGTTGCATAACATAGTGCATGATTATAATGTACAAAATGCATTACACTAACGCATTTGTTGGTTATCACACAGAGAGAGAAAAGTTAGTTTAAAGGTAGTTGGTTTGTGGTCATACTGGCAAATCATCAATACTTCACAAGGTCAAAGGCAGTATTCCAATGACAGAAGGAATTACACTCCCAATCATTAACACTGGGGACCCAACAGAATAAGAGGCTCAACGAGAGTCTGTCGTTACTGAGGGAAACAGGTTTGCTCAAACAGAGAATGATTGAGATGCTGCAGAGATGGTCAAATGGGCAGCAACCGCCTCAATCAATCCCCGATTTACCCGACATCAGTTTTGCTGCACAGGCATACTCACAAACACCTCTCTCCACAGCAGAAGACCCAATATACCCATCCGAGTTTGGCCCTTACGTCAATATGCCCAACATTGCTGGAACCTCCTTGAGTCATCCTCCAAGGGTACAAATCAGGACTGATTTTCAAGGTATTGCAATTGAGCCACCTGTTTATACATTTGAACAGCCTCAACAGTGGTACAAAGGCCAAGTCACTATTCATAGTTTGTTACCCGTCAAGATCCAGACTTCACATTCAATGCCCGAGATCCTTGTCATCTTAGTCCACAGTTTAATACTCCTGATGATATTGAAAGACCTATTAAGAATGCAGAACAAGAGAAAATGGCAAGAAAAATGAAAAGCTTGGAGCATAGTGTAAGAGATATGCAGAGATTAGGAGGCCACAAAACCATCTCACTCAATGATTTGTGCATGTATCCCTACGTTCATTCACCTATTGGTTTTAAAACCCCGAAGTTTGAGAAATATGATGGTCAGGGGATCCTATAGCTCATTTGAAGAGATATTGAAATCAACTGAGAGGGGTTGGGGGTATAGAAGAATTACTTATGGCTTATTTCGAGACGTATGGGTTAATGGCCCATCACGCTTCCGTTACGCTACACATTTGTATAACATTTCTGGCGGCTCTAAGTGGTCTTTAATCGATCCTGTATCAATTTAACTTTTTTAACTGCCTGATAGACTGATGGACCAAGTACCCGTGCTTCACCTAACTCAAACCAACCGATAGGTGATCTTCAACGACTTCCATATAGGGCTTCAAATGGTGTCATTTTGATGTTGGAATGATAGTTGTTATTATATGCAAACTCAATAAGGGGCAAATGATCATCCCAGTTAACTTTGAAGTCTAGCACACATGCTTTCAACATATCTTCGAGCAAAGAGAGATGAACCTAAGCCATAAGAGATGGCTAGAGTTGCTGAAACACTATGATGTCGACATCCTCTCAGTATTATCAAAGGCGTGCTTAAGGCCTAAAGCGAGGCTCAAAACGTGTTCAGCGCTTTGCCTCTCAATATCGTCATCAATTTTCTAAGGCATAGTTTTCCTTGTCAATGAGCCTCTTCTGAAGAGGCGACATTAAACAATTGATATTTCACTTTATCGTAATATTTATTCAATTTCTTTATTCATATATTTATTTATTTATTTATTTTTGATAACCGTGGTGTCCGGGCCAGCTTGCGCGCACCTCGACTAATTCCACGAGATACCTGTCACCTCCTACCAATAACAGGTATCAGTTAACTTTGTCCAACAAGGCTAGAACAGATGGGAAGAAATCACCTAGTGTTTGTCTCTGTTGGGAATTGAACCTGAGACCTCATGGTGCTCAACTCAACTTCATTGAACCACTAGGCCACGCCCTTGGGTGCTTCTTTATTCATATATTTGTCATTCATGTTTATAATTTTTAATCTTGGATTGAACATATATATTTGTATTTTTCTCCCTTTGCGCTTTTTTTCACATTTTGCGCTTAAAGCCCCAATGGACCTTATAGAGTTTTTTTGTGCTTTTCGCTTTTGATAACACTGCCCTCTATCACCCAAGTAAAGGTAATGTTGTAGTTGACGCCCTCAGCCTACATCCATGGGCAGTCTAGGGGTCCGACTCCTAGACTCTGAAGATGGTGGCATCATTGTTCAGAACACTACGAAGTCATCCGTAGTGATACCAGTGAAAGAAAGGCAATAAGATGACCCCTTATTTCTTCAAGACAAAAAGGGGATCCACCAGTATAGGGTCACATCATTTGAACTTGCAGGAGATGGCACCTTAAGATGCCAAGGTAGATTATGTGTCCCAAATGTTGAAGGGCTATGAGAAAAGATTATGGTTGAAGCACATTGTTCACGGTTGGGGGTGGCAAAATTAGCCCAAACCCATATAACACGTGCAATCCGCCCAAGTTTTAATGGGTTTGGGCTACAGTGGTTTTTATGATGGGTTGATTTGGGCGCGCCCAAATCGGCCCATCATTAAACACCCCAAATAAACCCATCAAGATGTGCAACCTTGACCAATAAAAATACTTAATCTTAACTTCTAAGGTTCTACTCTATATTAAGATTTTTGCATGTGAATAATTATTTAAATTTTTTTCATTATCATAGATTGCTATAAATAATGGAAACTATAATTATTAATATAAGATAAAATATTATCTATTACTTTTTTTTATAAAGGATTGGACATCAGTCAGATATAAGAATTTTAATTGGAATCTACAAATTATTTATATAAATATAATCTGAGACATCAGCAGAACTATTACCGTACTTTTAGAGGTGCAACAATCATTTTTACAAGATTCTTCTTCTCTTTACCCTAAATTTCTCATCTACAAAGGATTAAAAACATAAAAGAAGTTTGAAAGAAAAACACCACAATGGATTACGCAAAATTGTGGCGTCAAATCTAAAAGTTTGGTTGAAATTTCTTTTTTTAGCAGTAACAGAAATCAGCGGATTGGTTAATAGCTTTAACAAGCCAAAATAGTAGATTTTCTTTTAATAAGAAAATTGAATCACGCCACATACACCACTATATCTGATGTAGGATGTATATCACAGTATCTACCTATACAAACCCTAATATCTTCATCAAATTTTTAATCTAGATCACTAGCAATATCATAGAGGCGACCGTTATGGATTGTGAATGTAACTTCTACCGGCATGTGGTAGCATAATTCCATATAGGAATTAGTTCTCACAATTAAGACTAGTCACTCACTGTTATGCTTCGATACCATAGTTGCACCTTGGTTCCATTCCTAGTTTAGAGAATTATTGAAATTCATTTTTGCTCATCCAACAGGATCCATCCTTAGCGAAAGTTTAATCAGAAAACTTATTTTTTGAACTTGGTAAGTTTAATCAGAAAACTTACTGAATTCCTTTTCGCTCGTCTAAGAGGATTTCGTTGTTATAATAAAACAATGTTTTTGCTCATCTAATAGAATTTCCTTTGAAAGTTCCAAGTCCATGTTGTCAATAGGGAATATAAAAAAAAATTCCAAGTTAAAATCTACCAAAACAAGTTATAGTCATTTGATGTTGGACAGGTATCACATCCTACTTATTACAGAGCATATTTTTAGCTTTAAGAAGATGTCTTACAATGATCTATACCTGCTTACACATGTATTGAGTTATGCCGCTAAAGCAAGTTAAGAAAGAAAAGAGAATCTCTCACTTACTCGATCTGCCGCTGCTTGGAGAGTGATATGATCTCCCCATTCCCCCAACCTGGCTTGAACAAGAAATACGTAGTTAATGGTCTGTCAGGTCTTCTTCATGTAAGTCTATAGATTGAAACCAGATTTCACCTCTTCATCTTCTTCAGGTAGCTTTTGTATTTCATGGGAACATAACTTTCATAAAACTTTCTGAAATGCTTTAGCTGAAACAAGTTAGAAACCAGAATAAGCACAAGCACAACAACAACGACATACCCAGTGTAATCCCACAAGTGGGGTCTGGGGAAGGTGGTATGTATGCAGATCTTACCCTACCTTGTGAAGGTAGAGAGGCAGAAACCAGGATAAGCACATATAGATTATATAGAATATGGCGCTTAAATGTGATTTGGAGTCACGACTGATCATATCGATGGGGCACCATTTCAAGACATTAGGTCAACCTCATAAACTAAGTCTTAAAAGAATATACTGAATTATAATGAAAAAAAAAGGTTTTCCAGTATCAACTTTGTGAATAAGTAGCCATCCTTTGAAAGAGGAACGCAAGGAAAACTCAAAGAGAAAAGAAAATCTCATACTAACCATGAAATATTGTCACAAATGATCGCTCTAAGGCTAATTGACTTAACAACTTGCAAATCACTGGACATATCCAATCCAATGCACAATTGTTTGATATAATAGCAGCACAGATTTTCATGTGTAAAATAAAATATTCATGTGTTATACTCTCTAGTATGAAAAGTTTGGTTCTTATACTAGAAAGAATGTCGAAAACCAAACAGGTAACTGCACTGCAGTAAGACAACGATAACAAAGTAGTAGCTAAATCTGGATTTAATAGAGTTGACATCGTTCCTATTCCCAAATTTTACTTTGGCAAAGGTTGATATCCTATCTTATGGGATCGAAATAACTTATAAGTTTAAGCTTAGAAGACTACCTAGTACCTTTATTTAGGTATTTTCAATATATCAGACAATGTTCCGATGTTAAACAGATTTATGCATTCTTAGAAGCTCTTGTACGCATGACACCGAGTCTTGGGGGTTGTATTTAGTTACTTTCTTCACTTGAGGATATATAAAGATTCTTATGATTTAAACTTATACTTGTCTTATTTATGCATTTAATTAATTTATCTTCAAAGTTTGTTTGGTTGGTGGTTTGGCTTACCTACCAAGGGGAGAGTGTAGGTCTCATTCAAGACCCTTATGAATTTTGGGTCGTGACAAAACACTTTTAAATTGCTACAATTTGATACAATCGCTATGTTTTGTTAACCTCGGACATTTTGACATGGAATTGAATAAGGAAAGATTTTATTCACTTCTACTAAACCAAGTCCATGAACACCAACAATGACAATGTTATTACTTGTTATTTCATCTCTTCCTTGGCTACAGCTCAACCTTTCACAATGACAATGTTATTACCTGTTATTTCATCTCTTCCTTGGCTACAGCTCAACCTTTCTTTTTTTTTTGGGCATTGCTATCAAACACAAGATTCGTAAAGAATCTTTACGAATCTTGCAAATCTCAACACTTCCTCATTCGAGTAAAGGTTTGAGTTTGCAAATAAAAAAAGGGCAGCCCGGTGCACTAAGCTCCCGCTATGCGCAGGGTCCGGGGAAGGGCCCGACCACAAGGATATATTGTACGCAGCCTCACCTTACATTTCTGCAAGGGGCTGTTTCCAAGGCTTGACCCCGTGACCTCCTGGTCACATGGCAACAACTTTACCAGTTACTCCAAGGCTCCCCCTTCTGAGTTTGCAAATAAATCACAAAAATATGACGACTGAAATATGATTAAAAATCAGAAACTGCACCCTAGCAAAACTGCCATTGTCCAAATTTCAGTCGCCCTTAGGCTTGCGGTAGATAATTGTGATAAAAATAGTCTGCGGTGTTTAATTCAAACTTGAAATGACAAAAAGCAAAAAAGCTACAACATTATTGGGCTGGGAATTATACTTCAGGTACATAACCCTCAAAGCAGCAATTGTATCTGTTTTGATGGTTAAAACTAATAATCTTACAAAAATCACGTGAAGAGAATGTAAGCTGGAATATGTGATGATCCTTGAACAAAATGATAGTATCTTTGGTAACATCTTAGTTTATAACAGATATGAAAAGAAAATACCCGTACCTGTTTGACAACCTCCTTCCTCACATGCTTATGATACTCCGGATTATGATACAACTGATCTGCAAGGGCTCGAAACTGTTCAATAAGGCGAAGGTAATAGTCACAAATAGCACACATGTCTGTCAAGTGCAGCAATGGCTTGTAGACTAGTTAAAGTAGACTAACCTGGCAATTCCCATCACCTTGAATTTGAAATTCAGCAAGTCCATATGCTGCCAACCTGAATGACAGATAACATTACCTAGACGCATTAACAAGAAACGTATTACCAGAATAGTACAGAGATAAAAAGTAGCAACATCTTTTCTCTTTTAACAATTTATGGCTTTCTTCCATAAATTATGATGTCAACTACAGATCACAAATAAGTACTTTTAACTATCCCCTGGAGAACGATATATTGTAGAGTAACACCCTAAAAACAGTAGGGCTAATGAACACCCTAAAAACAGTAGGGCTATGACACATTAAGTAAAGTGATACACAACCTGCTAGAGAGCCTCCCGTGGTCAAGTGTGGCATCATTAGGATCAGGTATCTGCCCAATAACCCTTGGAGTGTGCTGCAAAGACAGTAAGATTATAAGCGGAATATGATGGTTGGTAGCATATGATCATTCCAAGAATTAAAGCGTGCACTGAATCACTGCTCACATCAATGCAACTCTGTACAAAAACTCATTAGTATAACATATTTTTTTGACCAAGAACCTGAGACGAAAACTCATTATAACATATTTCTATAGACGATGGACGAAACTTTAAATTTACAAAACAAGCAAATTCTTGATAACTTACAACATTACAATATTGAAAAAGAACTTCATATACATAGAACATTTTCTTTTCTTATAAGTCTCAAAATTCTGTCTAGTACAAGTAAATACGATTGTACCGGGATCGAGTCCAAATGAGAGAGTCTCTTCGCAAGCTTTCCCCCATACCTCGAAGCAATTTCTTCTTCTTCAGCCAATATTTTGGCAATGGCATGATCATCCTCAGTACCTTGTGAACTGCTATTCAAACTAGACGCAGAACTCGAACTTGCTCTTGAGTTGCCATAATGTTCAGTCATATTACCATCAACAACTTCTCCAAATACAAGAATAGACCTATACAGCAGGAAACAATTCCTATATACAATTAGTATTAAGAAAAAAAAAAAAAAAAAAAAAAAAGGGAAATCTAGTATTCTTTGCGAGGTCCGTATGAAAAAGAATGGCAGTGGGGAATAACAAGAAATGCATCTAATTTTGAATCTAGAATCTCTTTAATCAAATAAAAGACCCACAATCAAGAACCAAAAAAGATTAATTCAAGAACAAATGTAAAGTACCTTTTGGCCCGAGAGCACAGTTTAGGAAAAGGGTTGATTTTATTACAAGAAAAAGAAAGCAATAATGGGTGTTTGATTTTGATTCAAGAAAAGGGAGAGGGGCCCAGTTGTGGAAGCGAAGAGTTAGTTGGGTGGGGGAGTCTCGTGAGTTGTGACGTCGGAACGCTTGGATTACAAGTCATTCACGATTTTGGCAAGAAAAATACAAGATGTTACCTCCTCAAACTAATATTTGTCCATCAGTTTACTGTCCATCAGTTTACTGTTCGAAAAGGACGACACTGCACGATTCAGGAATTAAAGCGGGTAAGAATGGACACTCATAAATTAAAGGAAGGGGGTCGGGGTGGGGGGTGAAAATATAATTAAGCAATTAGATAATATACATATTATTATTATTCATAAATTAAATTGACAAGATGTGAACAATAGATACCAATTTACAGGATTTCTGAGACGGACGGTAGTCCATATAGTTAGACAGATCTAGCTAAGAAGCACCTTTATATCAAGATATAAAAGAATTTATTTATTTCTTTTAACTGTATGGAAGGCGTATGCCTTTTACCCAAGCAAGGGATCTGTAAGAATTTAATACATATTTATAATGAGCTCATGCGTCTGGAGATTCTAACCGAAAAAGATCGTCCTTTCTTTTCAACTTTTACGGGCTTAGGAAATCGGCTTACCAGAATTAGTCACTAAGACAAAGCCATTATAAACAGTACTAGATTCGACTGTATCACCATCTCAGAACCAAGTCAAAAAGAAATATACAAATTGTCTCATATTTTGATAAAGCCAGATCTCTAAGATCAAAGTGTAAAAGAGGCTAAGTACTCAACATAGACAAGGATTTTAGCCGGACATAGTCACGGCTGATAGACTAAACTGAGAAGGGGTGTCACCTGTTAGACCCGGCGGCAAGGGTCGGTGCCTGGAAGCAAGGGCTTTAAGCCGTATAATCAAGGCCTGTATTTGTGTCCAAAATTATGGACGTTTTCTGAATTTTTATTAATTACAAAAGGAAAACTTTACAACTCTTGAACTAAGAAAATTAAGAGAGAAAGAGGAGAAGAGAAACTAGAGAGAGAGGGAGTTGCTAAACTCTGCCTCTGATTAAAGAAAACAACGTATATAAAGAAAAAAGAATCTAAAACAGTAATGTACAGTGAATAGTGGGACCTAGCTGTCTCCTAAACAGTGAATCTACTGTGCTGGGTACTGTTGTGGCGGCTAATCTTCCTCGACTTTATTCTTTATTGTTTGTTCTTGCCTTGCATTTTATCTGCAGACTTCATGCGTAGTATAAACGCCTCTGTGTTTTCCATCTCCTTTTCAGTCATCACTGTTTCGAGTTCAGGAGGTTGGGCATCGGTAAAACTGTCATCATCGTTGTTACTTCCACTGTTGACGGATGAATTTGTTTCCATCTGTAGAAGTGAATTGAGTAAATTCTTTTTCATTTCGTCCAGATATGCTTGGACTGAAGTGGTTTTATCTCCATCTTGATACATAATTTTTCGAGCAAGTTGTTTAACAGTAGGGTCCTCCAATTTTGATTGCTCGGCAGCTGACTCATCAGTCTTAATAATTGATCCATTAAAGCTTGTCCATTAAGGATTTGGGTTGCAGGGTCATATTTCATTAACCTGTCCCAGAAATTATTAAAAAAGGTGTGATATAGGCACGGTATCTGATTGTCGGTATAACCGAATTCTGGGGTCCATTTATGGCTCTAAGGGGTTGAAAATTCTAAAAAGAAATAGATCTGATCAATCTGATCTGGGTAGCATAGATGATCTGCTTTATATAAATTCTCTAAATCTGGAGAAATAATTTTCCATTTTTGATATAATATAAGGTTCTGGTAAAATCTTTACCGTTGGGCCGTGATATGACCACCAGTTTAGAAACCAATTAGGAATAATTGTGTCGAATATCTTTGAGCATATCTTTATAAACCAAGTATGCTTATGCCTTGTATTATTATAATATAATACTTTGGAAAAGGCTTGGACATAGTCCCAGAATGTTACGTTCATTGTAACATTATTAAAATTTATCTGCTTTTCTTTCATGGTGGTTATCCCCCAGTTTTCAATAGAATGGATCTGTTTAATAATAATCTTAGAATAGCTATATTCTGTTTGATTGACAGGAAAATGCGAAATCTCCGCACTACCAGTTTCCTTTAGTATAGCTTCATAATAGGTTCGAGTCTTATAAGACTCTCCGGGAAAATATAATCCCTGAATTAGATAGCGGTCAAATATTGCCCATGGGTCATGACTCCGCAATATCTTGGAGTTGTCAACAATGAATATCATTTCTTGTTTTGGTACCCTTTCATAAGGTTTGAGATCATCGTATCTTTCTTTAGTAACTGAAGCAAAAGATTTTTTTTTGCTTTTGAGAGGCCAAATATGCCTGCATTTGCTCATACAGAGGATGATCTGCTGGAATATCGTCCAGATGAATAGAAGTACCTGAAGAGGATTCTCCTTGTGATATTTTTGAATTTATCAAAGTCTTTTTTCCCATCTGTGTCACAGGGGAATTAGATGAAGAGCCTTGGCTATAAGCCCTGGATGGAGAAGGAGGGAATCTCCCCCTTCCTCGGCCTCGACCGCGATCGCGACCACGACCACGAGTTATATGAGTCCATGACTCAGCCATCCTGTAAATATTCACGAGATAAAAAATCAGGCAGGGAATTATCAATTCCTTTTTTATACTGAATTTCAAAATCAAAGGGAGTCAATTGGGCTTGCCATCTAGCAAAGATCATTTTTGAGGCATCATGCTTAAAATCTTTATTAAACATATATTTAACTGATTGAGCATCAGTCTTAATCAAAAAAATTTGATTGTATAAATCGTCTTGAAATTTCAAAACACATTTGACAATAGTCAACATTTCATGAGCCACAGTAGCATATTTTTTCTGGGCTTCAGTCCATTTACCTGAGTGATATCTAATCAGATATTCACATTTGTCATTGGGATTAATTTGTTTAAAAATCCCACTAAAACCAGTGTTAGAAGCATCGGTCTCAATAATCTTTTGTCAAGCAGGGTTGACAAGAGTTAAAACAGAAAGAGCTTTAACTCGTCTTTTAACCGTTTGAACAATTGTTGTATGTCTTTCAGACCACGGTTCTTTATAATTCTTTTTTAATCTATCATATAAAGGAGCTAAATCTTGGGAAAGATTTGCATAAAATGGAGCAATATAATTTAAACTTTCCAAAAATCTTTGTAGTTGAGTCCTATCAGTAATAACATCAGGAAATTTATCAACAAAACTAATCGCACGTTGTATAGGGGTAATTTTGCCTTGGCAAATGGTATGTCCTAAAAATCGGACTTCTGTTTGGAAAAGACTCATTTTTGGTTTAGAAATCACTAAACCATTTTGAATGACAATTTTCTTAAAAATGTCTAAGTGCTTAATATGTAAGTCTAAAGTTTTGGAGAATACCAAAATGTCATCAATGTATACAATAATGAAGTCCATATAGGAATTGAAAATATCATTCATAATTTTATGAAATTCAGAAGGTGCATTTTCCAATCCAAATGGCATAACATTCCATTCATATTGTCCAAATGGGACATTAAAAGCAGTTTTATATGTATGCTCTTTTGAAATCTATATTTGCCAATAACCAGATTTTAAATCGAATTTTGAAAAGATATTGGCATCATATAATCTAGAAAGAAGATCCTTTTTATTTGGAATAAGCTATCTAATCCATTTTAAAAATTTATTAAGAGGTTTATAATTAATGATCAATCTGGGTATTCCTCTTTTCTTTTCGGCTGCATTATTTACATAAAAAGCAGTGAAAGACCATGGTGATTTAGAAGGTTTTATCAAACCTTTTTGCAATAAACTATCAATTTCTTTTTTACAAAAATCTACTAACTCTGCATTTATTTGACAGGGCCGAGATTTAGTAGGAATATTTTCTTCCGAAAAATCATTTTCATAAGGAAGAGTGACAACATGCTTTTTTCTGTTCTAGAAAGCACTGGGATGATCGGTACATATATCAACAACAAATTTTTCCGAAATTAATTTGATTTTTTCTTGCACTTTCGGAGACTGTAATGCATCAGTAATTTGTATGCTACAAATTTCTAGTTGAATAGAATCAACATGCTTTTGTTTTAAATCAATCAAAGCATTTATATCTCTTGTTACTGGTTCTGTAACAAATTCATAGCTAATTGGCCTATTATTGAATGTAGCACAAAATCCTTTATCATCAATATGAGTATAAGGATAAATAGCATTTATAAAGGGGGTTCCAAGTATAATTGGAGGGTTAAGTTGATTCTTAACTAAAAAGAAGAAGTGTGGAATACAAACTTTGTTTTGGCAAATACGCGTATTAGATAATTTATATTCTATATCTAATGCATGTCCTGATGCAGACTTAACCATATGGGTGGTTTTTTGAACATATTTAGAAGGTATTAATCCTTCCTGAATGCAACTAACATCGGCACCACTATCAATCATAGCAATGTTAGTAATAGAAAAATGATTATCTATTAAGATGGTGCAATTAATATACCATCTATGAGCCGTAACAATCTGCATTAATCCTAAAAATGTATCAGTTTTCGGACTATATGAAGCTTCTGTCATATCAGACAATTGATCCTCTTTAGGCAAATCATCGATTTTCCTTTTTCCATGCGGATCAGTAGTGAAAGAATTTTCAACCTGAGTGATTCTATGATCAGAAATCATTTGATTTTGTTTGAGAATTCTTATCTCATTTTTTAAATTCTCAATTTCAACTTTCAAATCAGCAAGAGAGGTTTCTCTGGAAGAAGAATGTTTCTTCAAAAGTCTCTTTTGAACTTCAGAAATAGTATAAGGACTAAAAGTCTTAATATCAGTTTTTGAACTGGGTTTTGAAATAGAGGGGTTGGTGCTAGAAGTAGAACCAACTAGCGAAAGATTAATAATTTTTTCACGAAGGCTACTATCAATAACTTTCTTTAATAATTCAATAACATTTTCTGAAGAAATTGTTTGAACATTCAAATCTTAAAATTGTGTTTGAAGTTGATATAACATATTGTTTTCGCAAACACAAGTATCACCTGTGCAAGTATTACAAGCAAGAGCAATGTTTTCATTCTCATCATCAGAGAAATCAATTAATTCTTCTTTAATCTCATTATCCAAATGAGTATTCTCATAATCAGAGTCAGAACCAGAGGTTATATAATAAACCATAGATTTTGTCATGCAGACCATCATCTAATTCTAAGGTTTTGAGTTTTTCTAACTTACAGTTAGGAGCAATGTGGCCAAAATTGCCACAGCGATAACACTTAATTTTTTCTAAGTCGCGCTTAGATCTATTCTTAGCAAATCTGGTGGACTTTCTGTGAGCTCTTTTAGCTTCCCGGTCTTCCTTAGATCTATATCTAGATCTCCTTTTTTATAGACATAACCATCGGGTGTAGAGGTTTTGATAAACTTAGACCTTTTCTTCTTATGGGTGGAAGAAGGTTGGGACATGCCGAATTGGGCACAAAAATCTCCTAATTGGGATTTTTCTTTCAGCTTTTCCATTTTAAGCTGATGATTTAACTTAAGGTCGTTACACAAGCTTAATCCTTCTTGTGTACAAACTCCTATCAGGTTTCCATATGTATAATCGGAATAAGGGATTGTAACCTGAGAACCTCGAAGAGTTCTTCTAACCCTTTCAGCAAATAAGGGAGGAAGGCCATCTATAAATTTAGCTTTCCAATGATCACTATGATCTTCTGGTGGTAATTCTAAAACTCTACTTAAAAAAGTATCTTTATACCACCTAAATTCACCTAAATGTTTACATCGTAAACCATTTAATAGAGTTCTAACTGACTCATAATTATTGGTAAATCTACCCCCAAAGTGTTCGAGAATAGTCATTACTAGAGTATATACTGCATTTTCTCGTCCTGCTTCTAGCTTATGACCTAAATTATCGGTGCTGGTTTCCATGTTTTTCATTTCGATAATCGTCTATCTATCTGTTTGGGTCAGGAAATTATCCCACCATCCACGAAGTTGACTCGTAAAACCTGCAACTATCATTTTGCAGATTGACTTATCAAAATTTTTTGGAGTTCCATCTGAATTCCTAGTGGCTTTACAGATAGTAGAGTACATCATCATCTTATGTACTTGAATGGTCATCTGTCTATCGGTCAGACCATCTATGTTCCATTCATAGATTGTTGTTCCTTCAAAAAAGGTATTAAAGTTCCAATCTCGTTCCTCTATAAGAACGTCTTGAGGAGTCGACCTAGAATAATAGGTAGTCTTCATACTAGGCTTACTAGCATAAGGCAAAAATTTATTACTATGACGAAGTTTATTGAATTCAGAAACAATTTGTTCTCGGGGAATAGAAAAATGTTCTAATTCATCAGCAAATTGAACAGATAAATTGATAGGTTTTATTTTTAAATTGGAAAACTTTTGTTCAAGCAAATCTTCAAGATTATCAAAAGTTTTTATTGAAAAATTTGAAATCTCGGGAGGTCGTTGAATAGAACTAGTAATTATACGAGGAAGAGATATTGCTGCTTTAGACGAACTACCTGTTTCGTGTACAGGCTTTTTGCCAACATCTTTCTCCATATCATCACCAAGTTCATCAAGTTTATTCAAAACTTTATCTAGTTTGACTTGATTTAAAAATCGGACAGAATTGGATAGATCATCCAATTTTTTATCAAGAGAAACAATATGTTCTCCTAAAACCTTTACATATAAACCCAAATAATTATTTTGAGCAATAAGTTTGTTAATCTCAACAATAGTAATTATGCCAACATCTTGGTCTATGAACTGCTGAAAAGCATTAAAGGTTATACCAGTATTATTAGGCATAACAAAAGATGATTGAGGAGGAAACTTAGCAGTAATAAGATAGATGATTGAGGAGGAAACTTAGCAGTAATAAGATTTCCATTACTATCCTTATAAGTTCGTTCTAGGACCTTAACATATAAAGGTATATATGTGGCTACAAACCACGGTATAAAATACATAATTTGATTATGTAAAGCACAAGTTTCATAGAATTCTTGGGAAATATTATGTTGGTCTATACTACTATAAGTAGCAAAAAACCAACTTCTAAATTGTTTCCATTTAATATCCAAAAATTCTTTTTGAATATGTTTCCGTGCCAGTGATCCTGGATTAAAATCTATGAGGTGTGGAATCATTAAACACGATTAGGGTCAAAATCCATTTCGAATGCAGAAGGAATATCCTTGTCGGAACTATCATCGCATCCCTGTACTATATTAGTACGAGGATCAATCTTTACTTTTGACGGACTAGAGGTCGAAGGGATAGTATGCAAAGAAGAAAGTTTATTAACTCTAGCTGGACCGTATGTGGGTTCAACTGGAGCTATCAAAGAAGGCATAGAAGTTAATCTACTTCGACTACCAGAGAAGGACTGTCTGCTATATACAGAAGTCTTATCATCAAATTGAATACAAATTTGACCGTCCTCGGTCTGAGAAATATGCGAATAGTCATCATTATTGACTCTATCAACCAATTGTTGTTGAGGAATAATTGAGTTTAAAACCCAAGTATTTGGAAAATTAATTTCTTCCCATAGAATAGGTCTACGAGTAGTAATTTTTGATTTTAAAAAATTAGTTTCAATCAAAATCGTTTGATCTGATGTATCATATAGTTTACATCTAGGATTTAAAGAAGTTAAGAACTTATAATATATAAGATAGTATAAACAAATAAGTTCAGATCCAGGTGCATAATTATAACCATGAGTTTTAACATTTAATATTAAAGCATCTAGAATGTTCACATCAGACAAAGATAATTGTAAATTTGGCTGAGTATTAAAATAAACTGGACCATAGGCCACAGTGGATTCTATCGATCCCATTAAAGACTGTCGAAAATTCAAATTTCATGCATCACGAAGTGCTGCTAGAAATGTTTTCGATAACCTTTTCAGAGTTAAAGGCTTGAATGCAATCTGAACCATGCCAATCTGAACAAACTATTCGTTTGTTAAGCAACAGGGACATTGATGTTTATAAGCATAAGTATAATTTTATGCATATTGGCATGGTTTAGAAAAAATAATAAAGAATAAAGTCACGGAAGATTAGCCTCCACAACAGTACCCAGCACAGTAGATTCACTGTTTAGGGGAAAACTACGTCCCACTATTCACTGTACATTACTGTTTTAGATTCTTTTTTTTTCTTTATATACGTTTGTTTTCTTTAATCAGAGGCAGAGTTTAGCAACTCCCTCTCTCTCTAGTTTCTCTTCTCCTCATTCTCTCTTAATTTTCTTAGTTCAAGAGTTGTAAAGTTTTCCTTTTGTAATTAATAAAAATCCAGAAAATGTCCATAATTTTGAACACAAATACAGGCCTTGCTTATACGGCTTAAAGCCCTTGCTTCCGGGCACTGACCCTTGCCACCGAGTCTAACAGGTGACACCCCTTCTCAGTTTAGTCTATCAGAATATAGCTATTCTAAGATTATTATTAAACAGATCCATTCTATTGAAAACTGGGGGATAACCATCATGAAAGAAAAGCAGATAAGTTTTAATAATGTTACAATGAACGTAACATTCTGGGACTATGTCCAAGCCTTTTCCAAAGTATTATATTATAATAATACAAGGCATAAGCATACTTGGTTTATAAAGATATGCTCAAAGATATTCGACACAATTATTCCTAATTGGTTTCTAAACTGGTGGTCATATCACGGCCCAACGGTAAAGATTTTACCAGAACCTTATATTATATCAAAAATGGAAAATTGTTTCTCCAGATTTAGAGAATTTATATAAAGCAGATCATCTATGCTACCCAGATCAGATTGATCAGATCTATTTCTTTTTAGATTTTTCAACCCCTTAGAGCCATAAATGGACCCTAGAATTCGGTTATACCGACAATCAGATACCGTGCCTATATCACACCTTTTTTAATAATTTCTGGGACAGGTTAATGAAATATGACCCTGCAACCCAAATCCTTAATGGACAAGCTTTAATGGATCAATTATTAAGACTGATGAGTCAGCTGCCGAGCAATCAAAATTGGAGGACCCTACTGTTAAACAACTTGCTCGAAAAATTATGTATCAAGATGGAGATAAAACCACTTCAGTCCAAGCATATCTGGACGAAATGAAAAAGAATTTACTCAATTCACTTCTACAGATGGAAACAAATTCATCCGTCAACAGTGGAAGTAACAACGATGATGACAGTTTTACCGATGCCCAACCTCCTGAACTCGAAACAGTGATGACTGAAAAGGAGATGGAAAACACAGAGGCGTTTATACTACGCATGAAGTCTGCAGATAAAATGCAAGGCAAGAACAAACAATAAAGAATAAAGTCGAGGAAGATTAGCCGCCACAACAGTACCCAGCACAGTAGATTCACTGTTTAGGAGACAGCTAGGTCCCACTATTCACTGTACATTACTGTTTTAGATTCTTTTTTCTTTATATACGTTGTTTTCTTTAATCAGAGGCAGAGTTTAGCAACTCCCTCTCTCTCTAGTTTCTCTTCTCCTCTTTCTCTCTTAATTTTCTTAGTTCAAGAGTTGTAAAGTTTTCCTTTTGTAATTAATAAAAATTCAGAAAACGTCCATAATTTTGGACACAAATACAGGCCTTGATTATACGGCTTAAAGCCCTTGCTTCCGGGCACCGACCCTTGCCGCCGGGTCTAACAGGTGACACCCCTTCTCAGTTTAGTCTATCAGCCGTGACTATGTCCGGCTAAAATCCTTGTCTATGTTGAGTACTTAGCCTCTTTTACACTTTGATCTTAGAGATCTGGCTTTATCAAAATATGAGACAATTTGTATATTTCTTTTTGACTTGGTTCTGAGATGGTAATACAGTCGAATCTAGTACTGTTTATAATGGCTTTGTCTTAGTGACTAATTCTGGTAAGCCGATTTCCTAAGCCCGTAAAAGTTGAAAAGAAAGGACGATCTTTTTCGGTTAGAATCTCCAGACGCATGGGCTCATTATAAATATGTATTAAATTCTTACAGATCCCTTGCTTGGGTAAAAGGCATACGCCTTTCATACAGTTAAAAGAAATAAATAAATTCTTTTATATCTTGATATAAAGGTGCTTCTTAGCTAGATCTGTCTGGCCGTGCGGACTACCGCCCGCCTCAGAGATCCTGTAGATTGGTATCATAAATTATGAGTAATATAATAAAGAAAAATATGAAACAAATTTTTTTTTTTATTACAGAATTGTCTTTATTCATATAGATTTAGTTAGTGGGCTGGAGTTTGGGAGGGGGCATTGGGGGGAGAGGGGGCATTTCGTTGAGTTAAAATATGGAAAAATTATACAAAATAGTCATTGTGTTAAATTTTTACATAAAAAATAGTCCACTTATCTTTTTATTGCAAAAAATATCCTTTTAGCCCACATTGTAACTGAAAATGGCCATTGGGCCGTAGTTAGTGCACCTTTTGGAGCCCATTTAGCCTGTATCCCATTTTGGCCAATATCTGAAGCCCACTAATTTTTCTTTCCTTTTTTCTTCTTCTAATATTAAGTACTAATAAAATCTCCTCTTTTTTTCTCTTTCTAATTTTAAAAAAAACATATTAATTTTTTTTTGTTGTGCTATTTTTTTTTTTGTTTAATTTTTTTTTTGTTTCTCTTTTTTAAATTTTTTTTATTTTCTAATTGTTTCACTTCTTTTGAGGAAAAAAAGAATATTTATATTATTTTATTATTTTTTATTTATACTTTTATTTATTAAGGTGGGAACGCATGATAGTCAAATAAATATCGATATTGATACATTACATAATTGTTTATATAATATCGATATACGATTATACACCATTCATACAGTGTCAATACATTACATACCTATTTATACAATATCGATACATGTCTAAATACTATTTATACAATATTGTTACACGCTTGTACACCATTTATACAATGTCGATACGTTACATAACTATTTATACAATATCGATACACATTTAGACAATATCGATATATTATATATACACTACATAACTATTATACATCACATATACATGTTTATACACCATTCATACAATATCGATACACGTTTATATATTATTTATACAATATCGATGCATTACATATACACTACATAACTATTTATGCAATATCAATACATTACATATACACCACATAACTATTTGTACATTATATATACATGTTTATACACCATTTATATAATATTGATACATGAAAAAAGTTGTACGGAAAAAATTTGAAAAAAAAAACAACAAAAAAAGTTTTTTATTTTTTTTAAAAAAACAACTGCTACAAAAAGAAAAGGAAAAGGAAAAAAAATGGCCGAATGACTATTTTTGTTGTAAACAAAAATTTGGCTATTTTTGTTGTAAACTATTTACTTTTTTGTATATAATTGAAATTTCCCCTTAAAATATTATAGTTGAACTTTTTTAAGGTAATATCATTTAACATGTCGAACAAGCATTGCAATCTGAACATTAAAAATAATATTTCAATATTATTCGTGCATTGTACGGGTATGTATACTAGTACTAATTAATAGATAAAATGTTCATTGAGTTAAATTTCTTACACAAAAAATAGTCAATTAATAATTTACTACTTAAAATAGCCATTCAGCCAAAGTTCTTACCCAAAATAGCCAGTCGGCCAAAACAATTACTATTAATTTGGCCATTCGGCCATTGGTCTACTTCTTCTTCGCTGGTCCGTCATTTATATCTTCTTATTCTTCCTTCTTTTTCTTCTTCTTCTTCTTCCATATTCAAGCATTAAAGCTTCTTCAAAAGCTTGATTGTAAAATTCGACGTACCGCAAACGTGAATTATTTTGAGTGAATTATATTTCCAAAAACTCAAAACATCGAGAGGTGCTCGTATCTAAAATTTGGGAATGTTTAAAGAAGATTTTATGTAAGTCAAGATTGAAAGAACTACTTTCTTATATTCGACAAATGCTATTTGGGTGTTGTTCTGTTTGCATTTATAATCATGTTAAACATATTGCTTAATACATGACCTGAACTTTGATTAATCTGAATGTTGATTGTCTTTCAATATGAACTGCCTCCCTGCATAATAATTGGTGTTAGTTGGGGTAGGGTTGGGTGCATCTTATGAATATCTCTGTTGTTTACAACAATAGAACAACTATCACTTGTTTTTTCTTTTTTGCTATTGTGCACTGGAAGTGCAAATATGCAAACAATATGTCCTAGCGAAAACATTTGTACAAGTTTTTTTGTTATGGTACAATCTACATGCATCTTATTATACAATATTGATACACATGTATACACCATTTATACAATATTGATACTCATTTATACAACATTTATATAATATTGATACATACATAACTTTTATACAATATCCATACATTATATATATATTACATATACATGCGGCTATTTTTTTTGTGGCTAGTTCATTTTTGAGCTTTTTTTGTAAAGAAAACTTGACTATATTTATTGTAAACTAAATACTTTATTGTACATATTTGAAATTATCCAAATATTTTTACCTCATTAAAAAAAAGAAGTAAAGCTAATAAACATTTTCCTCATCTTCCTCCTCGGTTTTTATTTGTTTTCCTCATCTTCCTGCTCGATTTTTATTTTCTTTATGCAGGCGTTTGGCCATGAAAATAAAAAAAATTACTTTATTTGAAATTTTTAAAGTTTATGTTTGGCCATAGTTTTTGAAAATAATACATATTTAGAATTTAAATATACTTTTTAAAAAAATATAAAATATTATTTGAACATGAATATAATTTAAGTGGAGTTATTTTATGAAAATGAAAAATTTAGGATTTTTTTGAAAAATAAATAAATTAAAAAGTAAAAACAAGTTTCAGGTTGTTTTTCAAATTCCAAATACAACTTCAAGTTGTATTTGGAATTTTCATGGGCAAACACTATTTTTCAAATAAAGTGAAATAATATTTCGAAAAAAGTGAATAATATTCATGGTCAGACGGGTTCTATATGTGCGGTAAAAAAATTGAAGCTTGATAGGCAGCTAGAAGATCATGTTTTTAGCTATATTTTGCCTCTTATTTTGCTATTTTTTCTTGTCTTTAAGTTCATTCGGTTTACTTTATTTTTAATATTTGTGTTTACCGTGTATGAGATGATTTGATGAGAAAGTGATAATTTGATGCGAAAAATGATGAAAAAATAGCTTTGAAGTTTAAGTAGAAGTCAATACCAAATATCAGGATCAAGTTAAGGACCCAAGTATGTAGAAAAAGAAGGTGAAGAAAATTAGGAATTGTCGAGAAAGACATGTTGCACCACCCAATTTAGTGAGTGATGCGCCGCACCAGTGTAAATTTCAGGAAAATCTGCATATTTCAACTCTCTGAATAAATGACTTGGCGTGGCACATGGCTTGCCAAGTGACATGCCGCGGCAAGCCAATTTATGGCCAATTTGGGTCAGATTTAGAGTAGAAATGGTATTTAGGCCCAAGGTCATTCCTACACAGTATTAATACACCCTAAACATGTTTTTGAATAGACATTCAAGAGGTGTCCTTAAGTAGGAGACTCTTATACTTCATTTCAAAAAGCAGGAAAAGGAAATGTTGTGCTTGCCACCAATTTAAATGGCCCAACTTTGGACTATATGACCTGAATACACTTTAGGTCTAAAATAAACATAAGTTGTCGCGTCCAAACACATATACAAGTGTACGCGGTCGTACAAGTAATATAGGATTGAGAGTCAAGATATCGTACCCACGAGAACTTGTTGATTAACTATTTGCAAAATTAAAAATTATCTATTCAAGAGGTAGATCCCGAAGATATATTTATGAATTAAGTAAACTAAAAATAAAAAGGAAATAATTAATGAATAATTAACCATACGAAGAGCAGATTTTATGTAATCAATGTGATGAAATTGATCTAGGGTAACGGATTTGCTAACAATCATATTGAGTAATCAATTTCATCGACTTGTTTGATTTATCTAGTTGTTGATTACGGTGTTAATAACATGATTATGGTATTCTGAGCCTCTAATCGTCTATTTACATGAACTTCTATTATATTCTTATGATAATAAAAAATGAATATGCAAATGCAATTGCTTCTCCCGTTTTGTAACCAAGTAAGGCGATCTAGGTAAATTCCTATCCTAGCCGCAAATCAATTTCTTATTTTACTAAAGTAAATATCTTACTCCCTATATTCTTTATTCAAACTCACGATTCCTCTCCCGAGTTCAAAATGAGAATATGAATTTATTCTACTGGTCATGAAGCAGTAAAATAGTAAGCTCAAGAATATAAGAACAACTAATATGATAATCTTCACAAATCGAATCAAGAGTCTACTATAAAAATCATGAAACTACCATAATCCTAGAATAAGAAGTTTAACTCCACTTAAACATGGAGAAATTACAACAAATCATCCAAAGAAAAACGTAAAAATAAATAAGTATGGAGAAGAAAAGATTAAACCAATTTTCTCTGGCCTCCACGGTGGCTCCTAGCTCTCCTTGGATCAAAAGTTCTATACAAATCATGTTTGGAATATATTTATACAAGTTGGAAATAACCCGCAATGCTTATTGAACTTGGACTGACATTAGAAATACTCTGATGTTATATTGCCTCCTTCGCATCGTAAAAGTCATAGCGCAATCCTGGTCATGCGGTGCAAAGCCCACGGCAGAGGAGAGGCAGTTTGTCTCTCTTTCTGAAGTTTACCTATAGGTGAGATGTGTAGCCTATCTCGGTGGCTTGATAGAGCGGTGCAAATTCCATTTCTTCACTGCCAAAAAATTCTTTTTAGTTTGTAATGTTCCTCTTAGCTTTCTTTGTCATTTTGGGTCAATTCCTTGTGCATTTTAACTCTGAAACTTATTTAATCACATATATTAACTTACCCACATAAATTAGCACAATAGACACAGATATACGTGAATTTATTCTTGGAGCTTAAGCTTAAATAGGTAAAATGCGGTACTTGGTATATAAATACGTGCAAGATCATAAGTTAAAATCAAATCCTAAAATTTCAACCTTCACTTTCTTCTCTCTTTCTGGCAACCCACTCTCCTCTCTCCTCTCCTCTCTCTTCTCTCCTTCGCCTATTGCTAGTGGTGACGAGCCACCAGTCGCTACCCACTCCATTTCAACTACCTAAATGAAATTTGTGTGACATTTGATTGTTTTACCATCCACTTTTCATACACATATGTGTTAAGACTAAGTGGAAGCATTGTTATACAATGTAGTGTGGTGAGAGTTTCCATCAGTATAGTTTTCTATGATTTTTGAAAATATGTAAAAGTAATTTTGGATTGAACTTTGAGGGCTAAACATTCCTTAGAATTTTTCTCTAATTCTATTTGATCCTTTTGGCTATTTTGAAATAATAAATATGTAAATATTTGAGCTATTATAAATAAATAATTTCATAAAAAAAAGGGCAGTCCCGTGAACTAAAGCTCCCGCTATGCGCAGGGTCCGAGGAAGGGCCCCACCACAAGGGTGTATTGTATGCAGCCTTACCTTGCATTTCTGCCAGAGGCTGTTTCTAAGGCTTGAACTCGTGACCTCCTGGTCACATGGCAGTAACTTTACCAGTTTCTCCAAGGCTCCCCTTCAAATAATTTCATAAAGATTGTAATATTTTATTAAAGATAAGAAATATTGACTCATCAACTAATTTCAACATCCATTTTTCAAGCCTTGCTGATATATATATATATATATATATATATATAAATAATTATTGTAATATACATTATACTCTAAGTATACATTAATTATATATTTATTATACATAGAAATGTATATAATGTGTATAATATACATTTGGCTACAATATGTCTTTAGGTTTTATGTGGTCATCTGATTGTCAATATTTTCACTAAATGAGTAGTTATGTCCTTTTTCCAAAAAATAAGGCTAATATATACTTTCGTCATGGTTTGTCTTCTTCTTCCGCCTCCTTCTTTTTTATTTTCTTTATATGTGCAGTAAAAAGTTGAACATTGATCGACAACTAAAAGTACATATTTTTAGCTATATTCCACCTCATGTTTTGTTATCTTGTCTTGTGTTTAATTTCATTTCATTTACTTTATCCTTAATATTTGTGTTTTACTGTGTAGATGATAATTTGATGAGAAAGTGATAATTCGATGTGAAGACTAATGAAAAATGACTTTGTAATCTAAGTAAAGTCAATACCAAATATTAGGATCAAGTTGAGGATCCGAGGTCAAGTATGCAAGAAAAGAAGGTAAAAAAAAATGAAAAATCACACAGAAAAACATGTGAGTAGTGTGCCGCACCAGTTTAAATTTCAGAAAAATCTGTTTATGTCAACTTTATGAATGACTTGGTGGTGCATGAATTGCCAAGTGCATTCCACACCAAGTCAATTTACACCAATCTAGGTCAAATTTTGGAGTAAAATTGGTATTTAGACCCAACATCATTCTTACATAGTATATACACCCTAAATATGTTTTTTAATATATGTTTGCCAAACAAAGATCACAAGGATAGCTAGAGCACTGTGAAACGGAGATTCGCATAGTTTATTACTTTCTTCTTCTATTTTTGTAGTTGAGTTTTTAGTATGACTTATGTTTTTGCCACCAACATGAGTCTAGTTTTCTTTATTCTAGGGGTGTGGGATTAGCCATGAATATTTTATTTTGAAGCTTTATGTTAGCGCTTTGTCTATTCATATTGGTTTATTTATTTTATCATGTGCTTAATTATTTGATTAAATGATCACAAATTCAATATTGTCTATGAATCTAGGGTTAAAATCGAGAGATAAGATAGGATAAAATAGAGCTTGTTCTTTAACATGGACATCGATAAATAAATTCGTGTTTAGAATAGAAATATACTTACTCACATAGCTAAGTCAAATGCAGGAGATGCAAATGAGTTCTTATTACTGTTGACTACCATAGGGATATAGGCATTGGGGTAATTTGAATAGGCAATTGGAGACTCGAGAGAGCCCATGAAAATATTTGTAACAATCCCCAGGTTGTTTTTTTTGGTGTGTTTTGACTATTTTACTCATTCCAGTAATTACTTTATGGAACTTGTGGCCTGCAGATGTGGATGGCACAATTCCCAGGTGGTTGGTTGGATATTATGTGAGTTTTTTATTTTGGAAGATTTTGAAATTGGTATGATTGACTTCATCAACATTTAGTGATTTTAAAGTCGTATGGGAATACTATCAGTTTCTTTAGCTTCAAAATGTCATTTTTGGGCTAGTAGGATCTTTGGTTGGGGTCTTGAGGAGTTCGATTAAATTTTAAGTAGTTGGTTGGAAAGTTGAAAGTTTATGACATAGAGTTGACTTTGGTCAAAATTCATTGATAATGATTTATGTTTGGTGGTTTGATGATTCCATTGAGTCTGGAATGTCATTTTTAACCTAGTTGCATAATTGATTTGTGTTTACGGGTTTTTGAAGAATTTTTTAGGGTCAGTTCGATGAATATTTGGTCTTTCCTGTTGCTGGTGCACCTGTTCTGGTACAGTGATATTTCCTCTTTGCAATTACGAAGAGACCTCACGCGATCATGAAGAACGGTGGTATTGGTCATTGCGATCGCGATGAAGGGTCCACTATCGCGAAGAGCTTTTGGAGTGGGTCTTGATTGGGTAGAAAATTATAGTTCACGTTTGTAAAGGTTAGGGTTCGATCATGACAGTTAGGCTTGGGTCAGGACCGCGATCATGACGGTCCAGCCTCAATTGTGAAGAAGGAAGTGCTGGACAGATTCTTAAATTTTATTTTCGAAGCAAAACTTCATAACTCAATTTTTGGAGACTCAAAATGTGTTTTTCAACAATTCTTCTTTGAGTAAGATTCTTATAATATTTTTACACATTCCTTAATAATTTATTCGTGATTTCATCTTCTAACCTTGGTCTTTTAACTTGAAAATTTGGGGGTAAAGTTAAGAAAGGGTGTTTGGATTATTTCAAGGTCGAATTTAACCATATTTTCGATAAAATTTCATATTTTAATTCCTTAATTTATGGGTAACTTGATTTTTAAATAAAATTCCATTTTTGACCTTAGGGGCTCGGGGTTGATTTTTAGATTTTTTTGAATATGGGATAAAGTATAGGAATATGGGTATAGATAGATTTGTATTTTACATGTAGAACTTGTTCTTGATAGTTTGAGAGCAATTAGAGGCTATTTTGGAAGGGAATACTCCTTGGTGGTGGTTTGTGGTGCATTTGTTTGGCTTCGAGGTAGGTTATGACTTATCCTTCTTTGGACTTAACTTGGGTAGAGACTTATCGTGTAAACAAGTTATTGGGTGGGATAATTTGTGAACTAAGTAGTAGATGAAATGGATTGTTATTTTGAAGTCTGAATTGGGGCTTATGTCATTAAAGTAACGTGAGATTTTTATTTCTGACTTGATATTGAGGCTTGAAGTCTATACTTATAAGTTGAATATTGTCTTGAGAGTTTTCATATATATATATATATATATATATATACACACACACATATACATATATTGTATCTGAATTTTTTTTATTATTGTGATCATGAATATTCATTCATCTTATGGATCACTGGATTGTACCATTGAAAATACTAATTTGAAAGAAAATGAATCATCTTCTATTGATTTAATCTGAGGTAAGATTCTGGATGGGGCATATGGACCTCATGAGTTCCCTATGGGTCCTGCCTTACAACATACTAGTGTGGAGAGTGTGTGTATCAGTAGGTATTGACCATTACATTTCATAATTTATCATTGCATTACATCATTCCTTGATTGTTGTGGTGTACTTCTAAGATGATCTTTATTGATATATTGATATTAAACTGGTGGAACTTTTCTGTGTGTAGGGCTAGATATGGTATTCCTTTTTTGATGTAGTATCTGCTTGAGCTCATTTGACCTATGATTCCTACTGAGAACTAGTAGTTGTACTCAATCCTTCCTTTTTGCATCCTTCTAATACAGATTCTAGTATGAGTTGCCAGTGTGGTCCTTGATTCATGCGAAGTTTGCCTATTTGAAGTTGTGGTGAGCTCCTATGTTTGGAGATTGTTCTAGTTTCCTCTATCTTTAATTTTTGCTTTATTTACTTCTTAGACAACTTTGTATATCAGTTTTTGACATTCTATTTTAAAGGTTGCTATTGTACTTGTGATAGATGAGTCTTAGGATTTTTGATGTACTGTTTCACTTTTGTTTGAGAATATTTGGAGTTATTATGAGTTACTCATATTGATGTTTTATTATTTGCTATTATTTGAGTTGACTGTGTTTGTTGAGTTTGGCTTACCTACCAGGATTAAGTTGGGGTAGGTGTCATTTCCACCTTTATTATTTTGGATTGTGATAAGTTGGTATCAGAGTGCGAGGTTCACCAGTCTCATGAGTGTAAGTTTTTAGTAGGGTCTCGCGGATCATTATGATGACGTCCATATCTATCCTCGGGAGGCTATAGGACATTCTTAGGAAAGAATTCTATTCTTTGACTCTTTATCATGCGAAATTTCCTACCTCTTGAATTCTAAACTTTGTGTTTCATTCTTTCAATAGATGGTAAGGAAAAAATAGCTACTACTGAGGATGATGTGCCTGCACCTACTATAAGGGCTGTAGAGGTAGAGTAAGAGGCACAAAACCAGTTAGGGGTCATGCCAGAGCGATATCTCATGAGCCTAAGGTTGAGATTGAGGATGTGGCTTATCAACTCAAGGGAGTAGAGACACCCCAGGTTCCATAGGGTTTTGTAGCCACCATAGTATTGCAGGATATGGATTTTGAGTCTCTTAGAGGGTATGGATCGAACATGAGCTCTACATATCACTCATGATAGATCACAATAAGAAATAGAGTTTAGCTATTAGAGTATGTACCCGTTCAGGGGTTTTGGACTCTTGGCCATAGCCAGCTGCTTTTGTGGCTCTATATATTGATGCTCTGCCAGTTTGACTTATTTCTCCATTGGCTGTGGCTAGGTTGGTGATGTCAGTTGAGGAGAAGAAGGTGTTCAATAGATTTGTTAAGATGATTCCTTCCAAATTTACTGGTGCACCTGAGTAGGATGCTTATGAGTTTTTGTTGACCAAGTTTTATTCCCTAGCTAGGCATGCCTTGATGAGTATACCTTTGGAAGAGGAGCATATTAGAAAGTTTGTGAAGGGATTGATTACTCCTTTTCACTTGGCTACTAAGCAGTTAGGGACCACTAGAGGGTACTTTCTAGCAAATAGTGGGTAATGCTAAGAGTATTGAGGATATTTAGAGTCTTGCCTATGGAGGCAATGATAAAATGGTTCAAAGACATAATGGGTTCAATGGTGTATCATCTTGGGGAAGATACTTCTTATTAGGGGCTATTATCAGCATAGCAAACAAGTTCAGGACATATATTTAGTGGTTCAGGAAAGGTAGCCATAGTTCAGGACATATATTTAGTGGTTCAGGAAAGGTAGCTAGAGTTCAGGACATATTTTTAGAGGTTATCATTCTGGGTTTTTGGGTTATTGAAGGCACTCTAGTTTGTCTGGACCACCACAACACCCCTTTGTAGGTAGGGGTGTTTAGATTGTGGTGACCTGGCACATTTCGTGAGAGACTACCCTATGCATAGACATGGATGGGCACTTTAGCATTCTTAAATTTAGGCCCATCGGGCACCAGCACCACCAGCTAGAGAGGGTGCACAGAGTGGCAGAGGTGGTTCAAAGGTTTCTAAGGGTGTAGCTTAGGCAGTTCTTGGGTTAGTTATAGAGGTACTCAGTCTGAAGGAAGGAGTAGATAGTTTTATTCTTTTCTAGGTAGACCCAATACAGAGACCTCCAATGCAGTTATTACAGGTAGTATCGCAGTTTTTCATCAACATGCTTTAGTATTATTTGATCTTGGTTCTACTTTCACCTTTATGTCTGCATATTTTGCATAGGGTTTTGTCATGATGCATGAGTCACTTGTTATGCCTATTCGTGTTGCTACCCTGGTAGGTGATTCTTTAGTGATGGATGAGGTGAACCAATCATGTATTATGACTCTTTTGGGGTGTGATACTTTGATGGACTTGATCATTTTGGATGTAGTATATTTTGATGTAATTTTGGGTAAGGATTGGCTCTCTTCATATCATGTTGTTTAGGATTGTCAAGCCAAGAAAATTACCTTAGTTATGATAGGTGTACTGAGGTTAGAGTGAAAGTGTACCCAGGGTTCCTATCCTGAGAAAGTGAATACTTTCCATCAGGCTTAGTGGGTGGTTAAGTAGGGGTGCCTTTCCTACTTGGCTTATGTTCATGATACTAGCACTGACACGCCTCTTTTGGAGTTAGTAAGGGTGGTTAGAGAGTTTTAGCATGTATTTCCTATGGATCTTCCATGCATCCCACCAGATAGAGATATGAACTTTGGCACTAATTTGGAGCTGGGCACCAAGCCCATTTTCATTTCTCCTTACCTTATAGGATGGATACGACAGAGTTGAAGGACTAATTATAAATTTTTTTAAGTAAGAGATTTGTAACACCCCATACATTTTTGAACCTAATTGATTACCGTAACATTTATGAAATTATTTAAACTTGAGATAGCTGGCGGATTCATCACTAAAATTCTTGGGCTGCATTAATTCCATGTTAATGGGCTCTATTGAGGCCCAACAATTAAGTAAAAGACATGGCCCCAAAAGGGAAAATGACCCATTCATCTTTTGTCCAAGTAAACACCTCAATTATTGATCAAAAGTGGCTAAGTATGACCACCTAGGGACTATAAAAGGAAACAAAAATCAGATTTTATTCACAAAAACACACATGTCTCATTTCTAGATTTTTCCACAACATTCTCTCGTCTCACAAACCCTAAGCAACACTCTCTTGGGACAAGATCATTTCTTTGCAAGCTTTGGTAAGTGTTTACTATTTTGGTGTAATACATTATATGCATAATAGGGTGTATAAATCATGTTGGTTATGTTGACAAAGTGTTGAGCAGTCCACTATGTGCAAAACAGTCTACATTTGCTTAATCGGTAAAGGGTTTTGCCTTCTAAATTTGAAAGTGGACTTGAGGCCTTGAAGGAAGTGAATTTGATGGATTAAATGTCAACATGTATGATGTGGTTATGTCCCTAACTTGATTTCTCTTTGTGTGTAACATTTGGAATTGTAATTGTGAAATTGTGCATGGAACCGGTGACGTATTGAAGGAAAAAGAAATGTAGTTTTGTGATTTATATGTGCGTTGTGAGACCATGGTTGTTTGTTGGCATCCAAGTTAACATAAAATATGAAAAGAGAAACTTACTTATGGCCATGGACTATTTATTACAAAAAAAAGGACCCAAAAGAGACCCATTTTGGTCGAACCGGGCATCTGCCTTCGCGGATGGGGCAACTGCGGGCGCAGATGCCAACGCAGGTGGCCATGGACAAGGACAATGGGCACCTTCAGCCGCACCTCATCCACCTGTGGGCGCAGGTGTCTTCGCAGGTCCCTCCAGAACTTCATTTTGATTGTTTTTGCTTCTCTTTGACCCCCTAAGGCCCCTATACCCTTTTTGGATGCAATTATAAACTTATGGTACCATTTGAATGGACCTAAGGGGTAGTCTGGAGGAATTTTGAATCGTATCAATTATGAATTATTGTTTTATGTGTTATGGTGAAAGGTATTGAGATGACTTGATGGAGTAAATGTGACGTGATATTAATAAGGAAGTGTAAAGTATAAACTTGGTGTAAAATGCTATTGGTTTATGATGTCTTGGTTGATGTGTGGTATATTGTGGTGTTGTTGGTATGGTAATGCAGTGAATTGTATTGAGAAGGGTGAAATGACATTATATGGCAGTCATGTAGCTCATTGTCGTCTTATGCACTTGGGTTGTTGTATTCACATATAGGATTAAGTATTCATATTTGGAAGATAAGGTATGTAAGGTTACTCTTTCTGTATCCTTTGGCAGCATCTCTTGTTCTCATTATTCCCAACTTATTTCCATTTCAAAATGTTCTAAAGTATGTCATTTCAAGTTTGACATATATTGTTAATCACATGTCTCTTATTCATTGACTATTGTTCCAAAGTTCCAATAATGTTATGACCACCAATGTATCAATCTCACAAAAGTAAAGGAAAGAAGTAATCCAAAGAAGTAATGCATATATGGTTACTTTATGATTATTGAGTACAGGTGGCAACCCAAAGGGGTGAAAGCCTAGCTAGGGGCGATCCCGAATGATTATTGGATCAGGGGGAAAGCTCAGTGGGGTAAAAGCCTAGCTTGATGCCGAACCTGACAGGGGGTAGCCCAAAGGGGTGAAAACCTAACTAGGGCCGAACCTGCTTTATTGATTTATGTTATGTTATGTTATGTTATGTTATGACCTACTGATCAGTTGGGGCTCGGGTAATATTTGATGGTAATATATGACGGTATTATTTGACGATAATATATGACGATATTATTTGACGGTAATGAACGTAAAAGCAAAGAAAGTAATGAATGTAATATACATGGTTCCAAACACACAGAACGGTGGTTTATCCATATTGAATATTCTCTTATATTTGATTCCATTGAAGTACTTGTGTATCATACAGTTTCTCATAGCCTTACATACCTAGTACATTCTTCGTACTGACGTCCCTTGGGGGACCTACCTTACTTGCTGCAGGCACAGGTGCTAGTAGACCTCCACAGTAGGCTATGGGTCATCCGCAGACTATTGGTGAGCTCCAGTTCGGTCCGGGGCTTTCCGTGTCACTTGTGTACATATGTTTTGGTGTTATGTAAATATTGCATAAAGTGGGGACTTGTCCCGACTTTAGGATTGGTTATGTATCTGTTAGAGGCTTTTGTAGACGTTGTGGGACAAATGAAGGAATGTATGCTTTGACGTGATGGCCCTAACGTCCAAGTTTCATATCTATTGAATGTTTTTCCATGACTTCCACCATAGGTATCTTGTAACTACATGTGATAGAGTGGTTTTCATTTAGTGACATGCATATGAGTGTACATGAATGAAGATTGGTTATCTCGAGCCTTAGCGGCTTCGGGTGCCAGTCTGCCCCATTGGAATTCGAGGCGTGACAAAATTCATCAGATGCAGTGCTTCATGGGTGGTTCAGTGTTGTTTATGAAGAAGAAGGATGGGTTTATTCTTATGTGTATCAATTATCGACAGTTGAACAAAGTGACCATTAAGTACAAGTGTCCTCTTCCACACATTGATGATTTGTTTGATCAACTTTAGGGTGCTTTAGTGTTTTTAAAGATCAACTTAAAGTTGAGGTACCATTAGTTGAGATTAGTGCTTTGAATATCCCTAAGATGGCTTTCAGGACCTGCTATGGTCATTATGAGTACCTTGTGATATCATTTGGGTTGACCAATGTGTTAGCGATATTTATAGAGTCGATAAATGGAGTATTTTGTTCTTGTCTTGATTCTTTCATGATTGTGTTCATTGATGATATCTTGGTGTATTCCAAGGGTGAGGCAGAACATGTGCGACATTAAGAATTATGCTTTAGAGATAGATAAATAGGATGTTGTATGATAATGTAACAATCCAAACTGTCGTTAAGTATAAAAACACCCCGAGAATAATTTACGACGAATAATGGACTCAAAATGGATCGTGAAAATTTAAATCAGGGAGGCAAATCGGGTCCTAAGGGAATTGGGCCAAGAGGCCCAATAAAGGACTGGGCCGGTTGACCGATAACCGCTGCAGTGGTTGATTAACAGCTGCTGTGGTACCACTGGAACGGTAATAGGCGGTAACCCAGCCGAGGGATTTTTAAAAATCCTCTCTTTTATTATTTTCCTAGGTCACTCCCTTCCTCCAAAAATACCCTAAAAAACCCTATTCACCCAGCCATGAGATTTCAAAGGCCTAGGTTTATTAGAGTGATTATGAGGCACAACTCGGAGGGAACTCGATATGGGAATATATCTAGCACATGCAGGACAACTTACTCCTCTCCTTAGCAGTATGTTTTGCCTAAGAGGTAAGATAAGGTTTATTTTTAGCAACTAGACCTGGGCTAGATGCATTTAATGTTAATAGTAATATCGGGAGAATCATACATTAGGCCTTCAGGCACGGTGTTGGATGGATGGACATGTTTAAAAATCTGGATAGGCTTGATTTTACTGAATTACTTAATGTTATGTTAATGTTTGATTGGGCTAAGCGATGGATAGGAAAATGGAGCGAATGTGCGTAGTATGTTATCTTTCATGGTTTGAGTACAGTGGAAAGTTGAATGAAATAGTATGAAATGGTAAAACAAGAAAGTTAAGGTGCCTCGACTAATATTTAAATGTTTTAATTGCCCAAATTGCGTTAGGTAGACTCGTGTAATTCTAATGCCTTGATAGTTATAATTGATGTTTTCCATAGTTTTGAAGACGAGATAGTGAGTAAAAAGGTATTGAGACGAGATAGTGAGTAAAAAGGTATTCAGACGAGATAGTGAGTAAAAGGGTATTGAGGTTATCCGATTTGCAGAGTTGGCATTGCTTGTCATATTATCGTGATCAATGCTTTTCAGAGTTTAGAAGATAATATAAGAATCTCAAGGTTGGGATACGGTTAGAGGGAAGGTGCATAATAAATGAGAACTTGGGTGACGACAACCGCATAGGGGTGTTTATAAATTATGAATATGTGTTTATAAATTATGAATATGTCATATATATATGTGAAGACTAAGGTCACCAATTGAGGAATTAGATGATTGATGTAACTGTAGATTGGATTGGCCCGTGTTAGGTTATGGACAGACATTGTTATTATCTACTGTATGAATTATGATTTATGGATTTCATGCACTCATTCATATACATTGGGATGATATGTTGTGAGATGAGTTGGATACCATGCCGGTACAGATATAATATGGGTTGGGTACCATGCCGGTACATATATGGTATATTGTGTTATGGGTCGGGTACCACGCCGGTACATTGTGATGTTATTGGTGATGAGATGGGGAGGGATAATGAGAGATGATGCGTGCATCTTGCATACATATATTATTGCATTTGTTTGAATGTTTTGTTATTTTATTTTGCTTTCATACATGTTACTGTTCTGGTAAGAGATGAAAGATGGTACGAAGGTACATTAGGTCCCAAGGTGGGACGAGTTGAGAATGAGATTTTACAGTCCCCTGAGAGGACCAGGTGTGATGGTATATGATTGGTAGGATTCAGAATTTCGGGTGGATGTAGACTAAAGTATTGTAGATATTATAAGGATAAGTTGGTATTGGAGGGAGAGGTATAGGTTGGAATAGACGGTCAAAGGACAATGATATACAAAAATATTAAATGACAGGTAGGTCATAGAGATACTAAGTGTAGGTCATAGAGATGCTAAGTGTAGGTCACAGAGATGCTAATTGTAGGTCATAGAGATACTAAGTGTAGGTCATAGAGATGTTAAGTATAGGTCACAGAAATGCTAAATGCAGGTGACACAGATGCTAATGTGCGGTAATAGGAATTGTTAATTAGGTATTGAAAACCAGAAAATTTAATTGATGTTGTGATTTCTCCGTATTTGTTATTGATGTTATTTGTTTCTAACCCTGGTTGGCCGATGACGCTTACCAATACGTGTGGTTGTATTGATACTACACTTACTATATCTCCAATTGGGGATATAGCCATGGTGCAGGTTAGTTGGAGTTTCTATGGTAACGATTCGACCTTTCAATAGCTGCTCCTGCCTTCTCTATATTATATGGATGCTGCATCATGGATGTCCCTACTTCTTATCTTATGCTCTTGTACTGATTTAGGATAGGTTCTGGAGAGTCACTAGTAGTTACTTTTTGCATTTATTTTTCTTATTTGATGTATTAAAACATGTTTTGGGAAAGAATTAAACGAGTAACAATATTTCAACTTGATTAGATTTTTCATATAATGAACATTAAGTTGGCTAGGTTTATATATGGTATTAACTTTCATATTAGTTGAATCATGGGATATTCAGGGTTCTCCTATCTGGGGTAGGTGTAGGTAGGTGCCCAGCACGATCCGGTGGGTTGGGTCGTGACAGCTAAGTTCTTAAAGTGTGAGTTTTGACATAGTTCTACAGCATTCTTGGGACATGTTGTGTCCAAGAAGGGTATTATGGTCGATCTATACAAGGTTGAGGGATTTGAGATTGGTCAAATCCTACTTCACCTACAGAGATTCAGAGTTTTATTGGGTTGGTTGGCTACTATAGACAGTTCATGCAAGACTTCTCTACTATTACAGCTCCTTTGACTAGATTGATTCAAAAAAATATTTCCTTTCAATTGTCTCTGATGAGTGTGAGGAGAGCTATCAAAAGCTTAAAACTTTATTGACTTCAGCACCTATCTTGACCTTACCTGTGGAAGGTGAAGGTATTACCCTATATTGTGATGCTTCAAGAGTTGGCCTTAGTGGTGTTTTGATGCAGAAGGTAAAGATGATAGCCAATGCTTTGAGGCAATTAAATACCCATGCAAAGAACTACCCCAATCATGATATGGAGTTAGCAGTGGTAGTGTTTGTTTTGAACTTATGACGATATTACTTGTATAGAGTTCATTGTGAGGTGTTCACTGACTATCACACCCTACAATATATATTCAACCAGAATGATTTGAATTCGAGACAATGCAGGTGATTGAAGCTGCTGAAAGACTATGAAATGACTATTCATTATCACAAAAGAAGGCCAATGTAGTGGTGAATGCTTTGAGTTAGAAGGCAGTGAGTGTGAGTAGTCTTGCTTTATTGGTGGCGGAGGAGTGACCTTTGGCTATGAATGTTCAGAGTTTGGATAATAGCTTCGTGAGACTTGATATTTCTGAGCCTGGAAGAGTTTATGCTTGTGTTGAGGCATGGTCCTTGTTGATGGAATAGATTAAGGATTGGCAGTTTGAGGATGAGAAGTTGTGCACTATTGGGGACAAAGTATTAAAAGGTAAAACTAAGTAGGTGATTCTTGACCAGGAGCATGTTTTAAGGATCAAGAGTCAAATTTGTTTCCCTAGGGTTGGTGTCTGACTATATTGATCATGGAAGAGGCTCATAGTTTGAGATATTCTATTTAGATGCAAAAAAGATGTATCATGACCTAAAGCAACATTATTGGTGGTGTAGGATGAATAGAGATATCATGGAGTTCGTAGATATGTGTTTGAATTATCAACAAGTGAAGTGCGAGCACCAGAGACTAGATGGGTATGAATTAGATGATCCCTATACCTGAGTAGAAGTGGGAGCGTATCACTATGGACTTCATGGTTGGGTTGCCTTAGAATTTGGGTAAGTTTGACTTTATTTGGGTGATTGTGGATAGATTGACCAAATCAGCGCATTTTGTATTGGTGAAGATTAACTATAATATATAGAAATTGCTAAGGTCTTATGCATGAGATAGGTTGGCTACATGGTATATCCAATTCCATTATTTTAGATTGAGGTACTCAGTTCACATCATACTTCTAAAGTTCTATCAGTGAGAATTGGTCACCCAGTTGGAGATAAGTATGGATTTTCAGCCACAAACATATGGCCAGTCAAAGCTAACTATTAAGGCTTTGAAGGATATGATTTAATAATGTATGACTGATTTTGGTGGTCAGTGGGATTGATTCTTGCCCTTGGTGGAGTTTGCCTACAACAACAATAACCATTCCAGCATTCAGATGACACCATTTGAGGCTTTTGTATGGGAGAAAGTATAGGTCTCTGGTTAGATGATTTAATTCCTTTGAGGTTAGGACATGGGGCATGAACTTATTAGGAGATTTGATGGATAGAGTAAAGTTGACACAAGAACAACTCTTGACACAAAAGTGTTATGCAAATCGGAGAGTTTGTGACTTAGAGTTCATGGTTGGCGAGTTGGTTTTTTTGAATGTGTCACCCATAAAGGGTGTCATGAGGTTTGGAAAGAATGGCAAACTTATCTCGAGGTTTATTGGTCTTTTTGGGATCCTTCAGTGTATTAGGCAGGTGGCATATGAGTTGGCTTTACTCCAGGTCTTTCAGATGTGCACCTAGTTTTTCATTTCTCGATATTGAATAAGTATCATTCCGATGGTTGTCATGTAATTTGGTGGAATTCAATGGATTTGAATAAAAATCTGACGTTTGAGGAGGAGCCCATAACCCTTTTGGACAGAAAAACTTAGAAGTTGAGGTCCAAGGAAATAACATTAGTAAAGGTTCAGTGGAAACATAGACTAGATGATGAAGCTACTTGGTAGACAAAGTTGGATATCAGAATAGATATCCACATCTTTTTGATGGTTCAGGTATTTTTCTTATCCCTATGTTCGAAGACGAATGTGTATTTTACTAGTGGATGGATATAACAACCCTAAGGTTGATTTTTTCTTATTTTTGATGCATTTTGAGTATTTTATCCCTTCTCATAGTTGTTTAATGGTATTTATGGTTTGTGGGTCTGGGTTGCATGGTTCTCGAGATGGTTGGTTGGGTACTACACGAGTTTTTTATTTTGGAAGATTTTGAAGTCGTGTATGATTGAATTCAATCAATATTTAGTGATTTTGAGGTCTTGTGGAAATTCTGTCAGTTTCATTAGTTTCGGAATATCATTTTTTGGGCTAGTAGGATCCTTAGTTTTGGTCCCAAGGCATTTGGTTGAATTTAGAATAGTTTGTTAGAAAGTTAGAATTTTATGGCATAGAGTTGACTTTGATCAACATTCGTTGATAATGACCACCATTTCATGATTTGATGATTCCATTGAGTCCAAAATATTGTATTTAACCTAGTAGCATTTTTGGTTTGTGTTTACGGGATTTTGAACGATTTCTGTGGGTTTGCTCGGTGAATTGTTGGTCTTTCCTCGTTGCAAGTGCTCCAGTTCTTGTGCAGTGATATTTTCCTCTTCATGATCGCGAAGAGATATGGTTAGAGCTGTCAAAATGGGCCAGCCCCACCCCACCCCTCCTAAGCCTAGTGGGCCTAGAAATTTGATGGGCAAGGGCGGGTTGGACCTTCACTTGAAAGAGCCTTAAAATGGCCAATCCAATCCAACCCAACCCTATAAGAGCCGCGGACTGGAGCAAGCTAGCCCTTCATTTTTTTAAGAATTTTTTTCTTTTCGAACTTAAAATTCTACCAATATATTAACATGTCTAGCAAGATTATATGAAAGTACATAATAATTACTTATAACATACATTATACTTATGATTACTTGTGCTTCAACTTACAATCCCATATCTGAAATATATAACATAAAGAAAATGAGAAGATTTTCAAATCAAATATGGCAAACAATTAAATTGTTTCAATAATTCTAGATAAAAATCTACTAAAAAATATTAAAAGAAAAAGATAATTTTTTTTGACAAATAAATAAGTAAATGAAATTTAAAAAAGCAAACCTATAAATTGATTTCTGAATAACACACATGGCTTAAAACTTCGAGTAGCAACTAACAATACTCAGAATATTTTGTTAAGTAAAATCATGAAATGCCAACCAAATATTAATAGTGTGTCACGACCCAAACCCGCCGTGAGTGGCACCCACACTACTCACCCAGAGGGAGAACCATCTACCCCAAATACCAACTCATAATCAACGCTTAAAGAAATAATTAGAACTAACCCATAAATAAATATCCAAGTCTAAAAGAAAAATCGAAAGTACAGCTAATTGCGGAACATTGTATTTAACAAAATAAAACCATCTCTAGGAACCGAAAGTCGTCCGTACCAAGACATCTAAGATTTTCAAGAAGGGGATGCAACCCTAAAATTGAAAGAAAGTGCATAATGTCCAAAACAAAGGACTATGTCATAAAGGAAAGATTTCATGGTAGCCCGGCTATGCCGCTCACCCTGAAATCTGAAGTCAACCATTGGAATCACAAGTGAGGTCTCGTAGGAGCCGCTGGAATATGTGTTGCACTCACAAAAGTAAGAGAATGTGTAGTATCAGCACACAAGAAAACAACAGTGTACTGGTAGGGTCATTTGGCCACCCCAAGATGATAATATGAACACTTAACTAAAATATAGTACAACAAGTTAATCCATACTCAACTAACATACACTTAGAACATAAAAAGCCAAATAACAGTTTATGAATAAAAACCAACAAGTCAACAAAATATCATCGAGTCACGTTTAGTCAAGCCAAGTCAAGACATGTTAGACAAGTAACCAGTTACCAAGCATATAAATATATTTTTTGGTTCACTCATAGAACCGTCAAACTCAATTGACCCTCGTATATACACGCTATAGGTAATACATCCACCCTCTAGCCATCACCTTCAGGGGATAATTTTCGTCCATGTACTAATATCCCAGCAGACACAAGTGTCTGCCAACCTTCTTTCACCAATAACCCGTGAGAACGTCCCAAATACTGAAACATTCCACATTTAGAAATAAGGTAGGTCAAAATCATACAACAATGCAAAATTCTTGCATTGACCACACCAAACAACATGCACTAACATGCCACACTATAAAGTATTTAACATACACATATAGCACAAATTGGATTAAACTATAATACCATCACCTACCTCGAACTAAGCATGCACACTCCTCTAATACGGAGCTTTACTCTTCCGAGCAATTTCCACTTGCTCTTGGTCTAGAACACGCATATAAACACATAATTAATGAAATGGCCTACCATGTTGAGAATTATAATTCACACCCAACCCCTAAGGCTAAGTTCATGATCATTCCCTTCCTGTTCTAGGATTTTTCTACAGCAGTTCACCTAAAACTACCCATTCCATGGGTAAATTAGTGAATTAACGGAATACAAGGTTAAAATAACTATTAATAATCAATACCCATTAACTTAATACTTAATTTTCCCGTTGCACCAGAAAACAACCAAAATCAGCCTTAAAACCTCCACGAACTCCGTAATTTAGTAATTCTAAGGCATAATTATCAATTACTAGTTAACGGGGATGAATTTCTTACCTTAACAAAGCCGAATGATGAAAACGAGTGTAAATGTCCCTAAATAGCCCTTTCTTTATCCCAAAATGAGTTTTAGAAAAATAAATTATTTTGAGAAAATAATTAATTAAATCTACGACTTTCGTCTCTATAGAGGCATACTCCGGGATGGAAAATTTAGAGTGGGAGGGGTGTAAGGAGTTTTTAGCCCATCTTCAGGAAGATAATTCTGTAGTACCTCCTATAGTGTCAGTCCCAGTTGTATGTGAATTCTTAGAAGTATTTCCTGATGACCTTCCTGGTATGCCTTGGACCATGAATTTGACATTTTATTGACTTAAAGCTCAAAAATCGCCCCATATCTATTCCTCCTTATCGTATGACACCAGAAAAGTTAAAGGAAATTGAAGTCTCAGTTGCAAGAATTATTATAGAAGGGATTTATTCACCTAAGTGTTTCTCCTTGGGGTGCTCCTATTTTGTTACTGAAAAAAAAAGGATGACAGTAGGAGGATGTGCATAGACTACTGTCAGTTGAATAAGGCAACCATTCACAACAAGTATCCCTTGCCTAGGATAGATGACCTATTTGACCAGTTGCAGAGAGATACAATATTCTCCAAAATTAATTTAAAGTCAGGTTATCATCAACTCAAGATTAGGGTGGAGGACATCGCACAGACTGCTTTTCAAACTCGTTATGGGTACTATGAGTTTCTACTCATGTCTTTTGGATTGACCAATGCCACAGTTGCTTTTATGAGTTTGATGAACGTGGGTTTTAAGTCATTTTTGGATTCTTTCATCATTGTCTTCATCAACGACATTTTGGTTTACTCCAAGAGTGTAATGACCTTCTAGGTTATTTTCTAGGTTTCCATGCATTTTTAGCATTTTGTGCCTTCCTATAGTGGCTACAGGTCATTTATAACTTACTGAAATTGTCAGTTCGATTTTCGGACAGTTCGTTTGGGTTTTAGGCTAATTTCCCTATTTTGGAGCTTTAGTTGTTAAGGAATTGGTCTCAGCCCAAAAATCCTAGTAAATGGACTCGAATTGAAATTTAGATAGTGCCATTAACTCCGAAACTTTAATTTTAGGCTAGAGGGACCCTTGGTCCAAGTCCCAAGGCTTCCGGACTCATTTTGGGCTATTGGGTAGAATTTAGTTAAAATAAAACTAGGTGTGGGACCCATATTTAATCGAAATGATCTTAGATGAAAATTTTGATGGTCCCATTGAGTCCGGAATGTCAAATTTTTTATAGCGGCATAGTTCATTTGTGCGCACAGGGTTCCGAAAATCTCGAGCACCAGGTCGGAGTCAGTTGGGACAAGCTTTTGCTGGTTTTTCAGCATCTGGTGCAACCAATATTTGCTTTTCGCTTTCATAAAGTTTAGGCCGCATTAAAAAAAGGTCAAACTCTTGACCTTCACGATCGTGAGCCTTCCCTCTTTGGTTTGCGATGAAGGGTGACCCGACCCAGTCCCTTTTCTTCTTCACGATTGCGACCTTAAGTGTCGCATTTTTGATAGCCTGATTTGCGTACCTTAGCGTTTGCGACCCTTTGCTCACATTAGCAAAGGTCCTTTTTCATCATCATTGCGTTCGCGACATCTGGCCCTCGCGATCGCGATGGGCAATGGCTTGGTAGTATAAAATCCCCTCTTCCCCAATATTAATAATTTTCTCGCCCATTTCCTCCATTTTTAGCCCTAGGAGCTCAAGAAACTCGCGGGGAATCATAAGTTGCTGTTGGGGATGAGTATAGGGTGTTGAGGTGATCATCCCCCGCTAATTTCTTTGTAAGTTTCCGTCCTAATTATCCGTAAATTCTTGATTTTTCTATTTTATTTTCTCTTAACTTTGTGGGCTGATTTGAGCCATGATTTGTGCTCCATTTGTGCTCAAATTTCGCACACACATTCCTTGTCCTTCAAGGGACCTCATAATAGATTCAATTTTGGGGTTTCATTAGCGGTCCCTATAGGCCTATTTTTGACCTGAATTTCAGCCCGAGCTTTTATATTCCAATATGGGTATCATTTTACTCATATTAACCTGTGGATTATTATTTTGATAGCGTCGCATTATTTTGGGATCGTGGAGCAAATATGAGCCATTTATGGGCGATTCAAGATTACGGTTTGACAATGAGGTAGGCTTCAGTTTACTTTTCTCTATGAGATTGTGTGTTGTTTAGATTGCATGCTAGGTAGGGATTATAGAATTGGATTATGACTAGTATATCATGAATTAACCATTTAGGCAATTTGAGATAGAAATGTGACCCGAATCTTATCCTAGAATACCCGTTATAGTCGTAGGATTCTATTACACTTTATTATATGCTTGTTTGAACTTAGGTTGACATTAAGGATCCTTTAGTATGGTACTTATTGTATTATCTAGTGATTTGGACCATATTCCACGATTAGATCCTTCTAGTAGCTGTGTGCTCTAATTTTCCATAGTTTCCCCCGACCATGGTGCTTTTAGTATGCTGGTTATGTATTGTTGGGCCCGAGTTCGTAGTTACGACACCAGTTGGACTCCAGGTAAGTATTTTATCCTTAAAAAGGACATGATTCTAGTTTATAGACGCTTAGGCGCTTATGGTTGTATTGTTTGGATACTGGTGATGGCATGCATATGTTTAGGCATATTTATTCTCATTTAGTGGTACGATTCCAACCAAAATCTTGATTTTTACTACTATTTTCTTAAAAGGGATTTATTCCCACTTTTTACTTTAAAATTGATTCTTTTACAGTGGAAGTTGTACCACCTTTATTAATGGTTTATGTACTTTTAAAACTAAATGTTTTACTTTGGAAAATTAGACCGAGGTTGATTCTAGGCCATTATTAATCCACTATTTTCACCACTATAATGCACTTCGGTCGAGGGATATTTTGACTCTTTCTATAGTATTATGCTGATTTAGACCCGAACTCGATCTCGGATAATGGATTTGCAGATTTATCTTCTTCTAATCTTGGTTCGAGTTCGAGCACTTATTATACTTATATATATCTCTCCTATACTAGATGGAGTAGATTGATTATTATGGTTACTGGAAGTCCTAGTTCGGGAGCAGGTAGTGTATATGGATATCCCAAGTCCCCTATGGTTCGTCCGTGAGCCACAGTGCTGGAGAAGGATGGTCGCTATAGGTCCTACCTTTGCGAGCTACTAAGTTAGAGGAGGTATATACACTTGGTATGCTATTTCACTTAAATTGGATATGGTATTGCCAGTTATGTTGCATTGATTCATTCATATGCATCGTATATCACCAGTATAGTTGTTTGAAACTTATATCTATCAGTCTTATAGAGGGATGCATATGTGTAAGTTATGGTTGCTATTTTCTTAGTGCTTGCTTGAACCTTTCGAGCTTATCGGGGCTCGATTAGGTTATTATTTATCCGAACTAGTCGGTTACTTCATTGTTGGTTACTATGGTTAGTTCGTAGCAGGATGGTTATGGACTGGTACCCGAGATTGTCGGTATGTTCCTGGTCCCTTTTCTTTATTTTGGTAAGTTACACTATTGATAGTTTATCTTATGATTAGACACTTTGGTTAGAGACTTTGATCATGCTACTATTATCTACCTTACTTGGCTATGATCCTCGAGATGTTAGGTTGGCTCTCTCAGGATATTACCTTTGATTTTAGTCCTATACACACACACACACACATACATATATATATATATATATATATATATAAGTTACACTATTGATAGTTTATCTTATGATTAGACACTTTGGTTAGAGACTTTGATCATGCTACTATTATCTACCTTACTTGGCTATGATCCTCGAGATGTTAGGTTGGCTCTCTCAGGATATTACCTTTGATTTTAGTCCTATACACACACACACACACATACATATATATATATATATATATATATATATATATATATATATCCTATTACCGTATATCCCTCTCTTTTGTTATCTATTCATATTGTATATGTATCCTTTGACATTGTATTACCACTATATATCTTTCTTTCACTCTTCAGCTGTATATTGACTAGTGATATATAGTATTGCACTTTTGTTCCTGAATACTGTTAGAGTAGGATAGTTTATCCTTATTGCTCCATTAGCGTTATTATAAGTTGTTTCTTGGATAGCTGCCTGTAGTTATATTCCTGCTTTACATATTATTTATGCTTGCATTATCTTTGGAGCTCAATCGACCGACTCTTGCTGAGTACCACATGTTTGGTACTCATACTAAGCTTCTGCAGCCTACCGATCATAGTACGAGTTCTCGTCATTGATGATTGTATCATGTGGAGTAACCATGGATCGGAGATTTGGGGTGAGCTGCTGACGTTCGGAGTATTCCTGCTCTCCTTCATATTATTTTTTTGATCTCTATTTTGTATTTCAGAGACTGCTTTGTATATATATTGACTCTGTATTCCACTTTGTACTCCTATTGTATTTTAAGCTCTTGTACTGACTTCTCCAGGTCATGGTGTTATAATCTATATTAGTCTCGTGTTTAAATTCCTTTCTACTATTTTTTTAATTTTTCTTGGTAGTCCATTAATAGCTATTCCAGACTACGAGTTGACTTACCTACTAGTCGGCTATAGTATGTGCCATTATGACCTGAGAAATTAGGTCATGATAAATTGGTATCAGAGTGTAGGTTTATCGTTGTTGTTGGCACAAGAACTAAAAGCCTAGTAGAGCCCTGCAAATCAGTACAGAGACATGTGTATCCTATCTTTGGGAGGCTACATGGTATTTCTAGGAAATTCTATTCTTGATTTCTGGTCATGTGTCCGTACTTCTATGAACCTTTAAGTACTTCTTTTGATTCCACTATTTCCTAGATGGATAACATGAGGTAGTTGATAGATGCAGACAAGACTTCTCCACGCTTTGCCAGAGTTTTAGCTCAGCGTCGGACTAGGGAGTTAGAGATGGATATTGAGGATCTTTAGCGTCAGCCAGTGATGATACCCGGTACATCAAGTGATTCTCAGGCTAGAGTTGGGTTTATTGGCATTCGGTAGGGATTTTTGTTAGTTTCAGAGTATGAGATTGGGTTTTTTGAGTGGGCCAGTCAGACATCTATGTTATATGCTACCGACCATAAGATAGTGCAGAGATTTATCATAGAATTAGATTTACCACACCGTTTGGCATTGGAGTATTTGATAGCAGTTGGGTCTTCTTTCTCTCAAGTCGTTGATCATGCGAGGGCTAAAGAGATGTCATGTATTAAGATATATGAAGGTGGCGGTAAGAGGCCATATTAGCAGTACAATGTTAGTGGTATTCCATTTGGAGGTTGGAATCCTTCCAGCAGAAGTCAGCATCATTTGCAGCCTATCAGGTCTATACAGGTAGCACCTCAGCTTATGGGTAGCTCTCAGGTATATTATGGTGGTTGTAGTTGTCAGAGTTATAGTCAGATATTAAGGGTATTCGGTCTAGGTTTTCATACCTTGGAAGCCATTCTGGGTCAGCATGCATAGTATATTAGAGAGTCCCAAGGGCATGTTTTGTGGTTAGATTGGTCATTGGTCTAGGGAGTTCCCCAGGCGTGAGTTGGTCAGCCAGTTGGGGACAATTCATGTTTCTTAACAGGTTAGAGCTTCAGGGGTTTGTTACGACTATAGAGAGACTGGTCACTGGTCTATAAAGTGTCCCCAATATGGGATTATTAGTCATTCAGCTTATCCAAATCAGTCTCATAGAGTTGTGGCACCTTCGGTTAGAGGTAGTACACTTAGTGCCTCAGTTGGTCATTCAGACGCTCAGTCTGGGTTTGGACGCGTTCAGATTCATACTTCTTTAGACAACCCAGGACTATGACTTTGGATCTCCATCGTGATAGGTGCGCCTTTGATTTTCTACCTTTAGTCTCTATTTGAGTTAAGTTGGGGTTTTCATACCCATTGGTGCTTGTATTCCTTGATGTTGCTATAGTGAGTGTTGTAAGCTTTTGTGTAGATTTATACGTGTTTGACTACCCCCCATATATATTTTCTTTTATTAATGGATTGAGTGGAATAGTGTTGTGATTTTCTTGGGGTGTAGCATTTGGGTTAAAGTCCCTTCCCTTTAGCATATTGGCCTTGTTATGGTACTAGAGTGGTATTGGTTGATGTTTTCCTTTTGGTGCCACCTTCCTCTTATACTATTGTTATTATTATTTTTGTTGTTTCACCTTGATTGGTTCCCTAATTAATAGACGACTAGACTAACGTTACCTAGTTAGTATCTCCTTCTTTGCATTTCTTGTTCGTGTGGATTAGACAACTATCTTGGTTGGTGGGTTTTCCTCTTCTGTTTGTAAAGTCGGTTGTTGAGTGGATTGTGAATATAAAGGTGGGTATGGCCTTCCATGATTTGGTGGTGATTTTAGCTTCGATGTTCTTTTTCTATAGCCGCTTCTATTGTTGATAAGTCTAAGGTTTGTTATTCTAAATTATCTGGTTCATCTCCTGGTAGTAGTCTTGATCTTGGTGTTGGTGTTGCGATTGGTACTCCATTCTTCTGTGATGTGGTTCATGGTTCAGTTGAGTTAAGGTTGATTTATAGGGGTCAATCTAGAAATTTGCTCATCTTTGTACGTGTTCGTCCTAATATGACTTCGTGGGATGCCTCTACTCAGTTTTATGTTCTTGGGTATCAGTTATTGGTTACCAAAATGGGAGTCTATTGAGAATGAGTATTTGTCGCCATGTATTGAGTACTGATTTGACCAAATCCAGGCTAAGATTGAGATTTTCTGAGTTGCTTGAGTTTTGGCTATCGTTAGTATTCTTTGCAGCCTCGACGTGTTCTTGGTTATGCCTTGATGCATTATGCCCTTCAGCAGATATGGAGTTGTTTGCTTGTGTCTTCAACCGGTGGTTTTCCTCTATTGTGATTATGTTCTTCGGTAACATTTTAGTTTTAACCCTTGCGGGAATCGTTGGGTAAATACTGGAATTCTGATAGTGAAATTAGTTTAAGTATTTAATATCTGTGAAGACTTGTCGGCTCCAGTTTTGGAATTTTGACTCTCTTGAATGACAGCTTGCAAGTTATGATAGCTTTTGGAATATGGATATTGCTTGTCAGTGGGATCGATTTGGATAGTTGAGATCGAGTAGTTCAACTTTGATTTGAACATTATAGCTATGGATTGCGTAACTTGATTGCAGCCCCCTTTCCAGATTTGTTTTAGTTGAGCATTTATTTATGGGCTGACTAAGCCTACGCTTTACCTACCAGTTCAGTTTTCTTCAGTTCAGATGGGTTACTTTATAAATACTCGAGGGATGGTCTGTTGGCACACGATATTGGTTTCTACTGCTCTTGACCTTGGTTCTCAGTGTGTGTTAAAATTTTGAATATTTTCTCAGTAGAAGAAGTGTGCTTAAGTTGGGCCTAGCGTGGTTTCACCTACTATCAGTGGGGTATTCTGGAGCGGATCATTCAGCTTCGAAAGATTTTCTTCTGATTCATGACTATTAGTTTCGAGAGTCATTTGGACCAGTTAGTGGCTTGGCAGAGATCGCAGACATTGATCATCACTATTTGAGAATTCTGGAAGAGCTTTGTGGGCTTTGTTCTGATGCTAGACCATGTGGATTTTTGATGGATCAGCTTCAGTGTTTCAAGGTTATTGTGACGTGATTATGCAGTAGGACCTAGATGATGCTAAAGAGATTTAATGCAATTCAGAGTTGACGTCAGGTTTGGAAAGACAAGAGAATGTTAGATTTAAAATTTAGAGTTGGTTGTATGATTCATGCCTTGGGTGGTCTTCAACTTGGTTGAGTCTCTTCTTTGTTTTGCTTGTTTTGGTGTGATGTCAGCATGCTGTGGTTTGGGTTTGCGTGCTTCAGTCGTACTCGATTCAGTTGGAGGCCAGTTAGTTGTTGAGATTGAGTTTGTGGCTATTTGGAAAGTGAAGTAAAGAAGTTGGTGAAAAAGGGGATAACTTTAGCAAACTCCCTTGAAAGCATTGGTTTGCCCTAGAGGTTATCTAGGGAGTCTTATTCGGAGCATGCGGGCCCAATACCTCATCCTTTCAAGCTTTCGGGCTCTTTCTATCCATTGACTTTTGGGGATGAAAGTTCTTTTAGTAGTGGATATTGTAATGATCCTCCAGGTCATTTTCTAGGTTTCGATGCATTTTCGGCATTTCATGCCTTCCCATAGTGGCTATAGGTCATTTATGACTTGCCGAAACTGTCGGTTTGGTTTTTGGACTGTTCGTTTGGGTTTTAGGCTTATTTCTCTATTTTGGAGCTTTGGCTGTAAAGGAATTGGTCTCGTACAAAAAATCGTAGTAAACGGGCTTGGATGAAAATTCTGACAGTGCTGTTAGCTCCGAAACATTGATTTTAGGCTAGGGAGCCCTTGGTCCAGGTCTCAAGGCTTCCAGATTTATTTTGGGTTATTGGGTAGAATTTGGTTAAAATGGAACCAGGTGTGGGATCCATATTTCATCAAAATGATCTCAGATGAAAGTTTTGATGGTTCTATTGAGTCCAGAATGTCAAATTTGGTATGGTAGCATGGTCTGTTTGCACACATGGGGTTCTTAATAAATCTCAAGCACCCGGTCTGAGTCCATTGGGACTTGAGCTTTTGTTGGTTTTCCAGCATCTGGTGCAACCAATATTTGATCTTTGCGTTTGTAAAGTTCAGGCCATGTTCACGAAGGGTCAAACTCTTGACCGTCGAGATCGCGAGCCTTTCCCTTTGCATTCGCGATGAAGGGTGACCCGTCCCAGTCCTTTTTCTTCTTCGTGATAGTGACCTTAGGTGTTGCATTCGCGATAGACTGAGTAGCCTACCTTAGCATTCACGACCCCTTGCTCACGTTCGTGAAGGGCCCTTTTCTTCATTTTTAAGTTTACGACATCTGGCCCTCGCGATCGTGATGGGCAATGGCCTGGGAGTATAAAATCCCCTCTTCCCTGATTTTTCATCATTTTCTCACCCATTTCTGCTATTTTTAGCCCTAAGATCTCAAAAAACTCATGGGGAATCATAAGTTGGAGTTGGGGATGAGTAGAGGGTGTTGAGGTGATCATTCCCCGCTAATTTCTTTGTAAGTTTCCGCCCTAATTATCCATAAATTCTGATTTTTCTCTTTTATATTCCCTTAACTTTGTGGGCTGATTTGAGCCCCGATTTGTGCTCAAATTTTGAGCACACATTCTTTGTCCTACCGATCCATTTTTGGGATTTTGTTACAGGCCCCATGGGCGTCCATTTTTGACCCAAATTTTGGCCCGACCTTTTATATTACAATATGGGTATTGTTTTACTAGTATAAATTATGGATTATTATTTTGATAGCGTGGCAACATTTTGGGATCATGGAGCAAAGTCCAGCAATATGTGGGTGATTCAAGATTGCGGTTCGACAGCGAGGTAGGCTTCGGTCTACTTTTCTTTTTGAGATTGTGTGTTGTATAGATTGCAAGCTAGGTAGGGATTACAGAATGAGATTATGACTAGTATATCATGACTTAACCTATTTAGGGAATGTGAGATGAAATGTGACCCGAATATAAGCCTAGAATACCCATTATGGTCGTAGGATCCTATTACACTTGATTATATGCTTGTTTGGCCTTAGTTTGACATTAAGGATCCCTTAGTATGATACTTATTGTATTATCTAGTGATTTGGACCCTATTCCCCGATTAGATCCTTCTAGTAGTTGTGTGCTCTAATTTTCCATAGTTTCCCCGATCATGGTGCTTTTAGTATGCTGGTTATGTATTGTTGGGCCTGAGGCCTTGGTTACGACACCAGTTGGATTCCAGGTAAGTATTTTATCCTTAAAAAGGACATGATTCTAGTTTATAGACGCTTAGGTGCTTATGGTTGTATTGTTTGGATACTGGTGATGGCATACATACGTTTAGGCGAATTTATGCTCATTTAGTGGTACGATTCCAACCAAAACCTTGATTTTTACTACTGTTTTATAAAAAGGGATTTATTCCCACTTTTCACTTTAAAATTGATTCTTTTACAGCGGAAGTCGTACCACCTTTATTAATGGTTTATGAGCTTTTAAAACTAAACGTATTACTTTACAAAATTAGATCGAGGCTGATTCTAGGCTGTTATTAATCCACTCTTTTCACCACTACTATTTACTTCGACCAAGGGAGATTCCGACTCTTTCTACAGTATTATGCCAATTTGGTCCTAAACTCGATCTCGGGTAATAGATTTACAGATTTATGCTCTTTTAGTTTTGGTTCGAGTCCTCATTATACTTATATATATATGTATCTCCATTACTGGATGGAGTAGATTGATTATAATGGTTACTGAAAGTCCTGGTTTGGGACCAGGTAGTGTATACGGATATCTCGAGTCCCCTATGGGCCCTTTCATCCGTGAGCCACAGTGCCGGAGAAGGATGGTTGCCGTAGGTCCTACCTTTGCGAGCTACTGAGATGGAGGAGGTGTATACAGGTAGTATGTTATGGCACTCAGATTGGAAATGGTATTTTTGTTTATGTTTCATTCATTCATTAATATGCATCGTCTATCACCAATATAATTGTTTGGCACTTATATCTATCAGTTTTATGGGGGGCTGTATAGGTATAAGTTATGGTTGTTGTTTGCTGAGTGCTTGCTTGAACTTTTCGAGCTTATGGGGGCCCGGTTAGGTTATTGTTTGTCCGGACAAGCTGGTTACTTTATTGTTGGTTATTATGGTTAGTTCATGATAGGATGGTTATGGACTGGTACCCGAGATTGTCGGTACATTCCTGGTTCCTTTTCTTTATTTTGGTAAGTTACACTATTGATAGTTTATCTAATGATTTGACACTTTTGTTTGAAACTTTTATCATGCTACTATTATCTCCTTTACTTGGCTATGATCCTCGAGATGTTAGGTTGGGTCCCTCAGGATATTATCTTTAAGTTTAGTCCTATATATGTATATGTATATATATATATATATATATATATATGGTATTACCGTATATCCCTTTCTTTCCTTATCTATTCATATTGTATATGTATCATTTGGCCTTGTATTACCGCTATATATCCTTCTTTCACTCTTCAGTTGTATATTGGCTAGTGATATAGGGTATTGCACTTTAGTTCCTGAATACTGTTAAAATAAGGTGCTTTATCCTTATTGCTCCATTAGCATTATTATGTTTAGTTTCTTGGGTAGCTGCCTATAGTTTTATTCCTGCTTTACATGTTATTTATGCTTGCATTATCTTTAGAGCTCAGTCGGCCGACGTCTACTGAGTACCACATGTTTGGTACTCATACTACACTTCTGCAGCATGCAGATCATAGTACGAGTTCTCGCTGTTGATGTGTGTATTGTGTGGAGCAATCATAGATCAGAGATTTGGGGTGATCTCCTAACGTTGTTTGAGTTCCACTTTGTACTCCTGTTGTATTAGAAGCTCTTATATTGACTTCACCAGGTCATGGGGTTATAATCAATATTATTCTCTTGTTTAAATTCCTTTCCGCTATTTTCTTCATTTATCGTGGTAGTCCGTTACTAGCTGTTACGGACTACGGATTGATTTACCTACTAGTGGGTTATAGTCGGTACCATCATGACCTGAGAAATTAGGTTGTGACAAAGAGTGAAGAAGAGCATGAAACTCACTTGGGTATAGTGTTGAGGTTTCTTAAAGAGAAGCAACTATATGCTAAATATTCCAAGTGTGAATTATGGTTGTTTTCTGTGTCCTTCTTGGGGAACATGGTGTCTAAGGAAGGAGTTATAGTAGACCTGTAGAAAGTAGAAGCTTTTTAGAATTGGGCTAGACTGACGAATATAATAGAAATTTTTAGTTTTGTGGGATTGGCCAGTTACTATTGTAGATTTTTTAAGGGGTTTGCTGCTATTACTTCACATATGATCCGCCTGACTTCGAAAGAAGTTTCATTTGTGTGGGATGACAAGTGTGAGGAGAGCTTCCAAAAGCTCAAAATTTTGCTAACCTCAACCCTAATTCTCACTTTGCCTATTAAAGGTAAGGATTTCATTATATTTTGTGATGCCTCACGGTTGGGTTTAGGTACTGTCTTGATGTAGGATCAGAATGTGATTGTATATGCTTTGAGGCAACTTAAGCCTTATGAGAAAAACTATCCTAAAACTATCCCACACATGACCTAGAATTATCGGCTGTGGTATTTTCTTTGAAGATTTTGAGACATTAACTTTATGGCGTGAAGTGTGAAGTGTTCACAGACCCCCACAGGTTGCAATATGTGTTCACCCAGAGAGACCTAAATTTGAGGCAGAGAAGGTGGATAGAGTTGATCAAAGACTATGACATCTCAATCCTATATCATCTGGGAAGGCCAATGTGGTGGCAGATGCATTGAGTCGGAAGCCAGTATGCATGGGAAGTTTACCATGAGGGGAACAACAGCTGGAAACTGCTGCTAATACCCCGTAGGCTGAGGAGCAAAAGGAGGAATCCGCCCGAGGAGGGGCTCGCGTCTGATTAGCTAGTTGGTGAGGCAATAGCTCAGTAGCTGGTCCGAGAGGATGATCAACTATACTGGGACTGAGACATGGCTGGAGGTGTCAAGGCACCCATTGGCGAGAGAGGTACAGTCTTTGACTAATGATTTCCTGAGTTTCCAGATGACTAGCAAGGGATTCAAAATCTGATCTAGACTCGGGACCCGAGACCTGACCCCGACTCTGGACTCGAGTCCCGTCCCTGACTCGGGACCCGAGACCCGACCCCGATTCGGGACCCGAGACCCGACTCCGACTCAAAACCCGACACCGACTCGATACCTGAGACCTGACCCTGACCCTGACTAGGGACTCAAGACTTGACCTCAACTCAAGACCCGAGTTCCAAGACACAAACCCAACTCTGGACCCGAGATCCCAGACCCGAACCCAAATCAGGACTCGAGACCCAATCCCGGCCCTAACTCGAGACTTGAGACTCGACTCCGACTCGTGTCCCGAGACTCGATCCCAACTCAAAACCCGACCTCGAACCCAACTCCAAACCCGAGACCTTATCTGGACTTGGTACCCGAGACCCCTCTCTCCTCACCCACCCACCCACCCCCTAAATTTTTTTAAAAATAAATAAATAAATAAGTTTTTTTTCAAAAACAAATTTAAAATTTTGTTCTTCCCCCTTCCTTAAGCACCCCAGCCCACCACATCCCCCTAAGTTTCTTTAAAAAAAATTAATTTTTTTTGTGCAATTAGAGATTTTGAGCATAAGTGGGTGATCTATGGGTTTATATGGATACCCATATTTTACCCATTTTGTCCATATTTGTATGAGTTTTTAAAATAGGTTGAAGCCCATATTTACCCATTTCAATTATGAGTGATCCAATTAATTGAATATGGGTTAAATGGACTCCTTTTACTAATATGGGTATTGGGTTGAAATTGCCACCCCTAATCCACACTTAGATTCTTGTTTGTCCTCGAGCAAGCATTAAAGCTCATCTCAATTAATCACGTCTAGGAATGCCACCACTTTGGTTGATACAAATAATTAGCCATATAACAATTCACAACATCAAGTACACTTCTTGATCATTATGCAAGAAATACAAACAAACAACAAACCTCTAACCTCCTACTCTCAAAGATGGACTCTAACTCATCAAATTTAAGTTCGGTTATCTATTTTTGTCAAAGAAAGTTAATAACATCACCTATATATCATGAAATAAGTGCCCTCACAAGAATAAATAGTCCACACACTCGATTCAAAAGATTGAATATAATTAAGGACTTATTATCAAAGAACAACTCTCACACTCACAAAAGAATTCACATGTATGCACAAAGAACCATAGGTTTTCCCATTATGTACATCCTCACTAATTAAGCATGTTTGAATAGAATCAAATAAGACTTTAACGGGTTGTAATATTGGCTAGGGGACAGATAGGAAAACAATATAATAATACTTACACTTCCCAAAGCACTTTGTGCTTTTTAAACTTCATCACCCACTATTTTCATCAGTTTATTGTTTTTCCAGCCCTTTCTTCATCAATTATTTTCACTCGTATTCTCATCATATCAAGAACGTTCCAATCATTTTTTTTCTCAAGCCTTTTTTCTTTCTCTTTTTTATTTTAGTCACATTCTTTCAAAGAGGGCCTTTTCATCACTTTGTAGCTATCATTGGTCACCTTTTACACTCAACCATTCATTTTCTTCAGATTTATCTTCAACACTATCTATGCTACAGTACTCAAAGAAACAGGGTGCAAAAATTAGGGATTAAAAAAAAAGAATCAAGGTAAAAATACGGCTACCAAAAGAAAGGCTACAAGCTCAAAGGGGTTAACTAGTGATATAATAGCTAAAAAGGCTTAAATTCAAAAGGCATATCAAAGAAAGCCTATTATCATCTTGTAAACAAAGCAATACTACTTCGCTTCAATAATATGCAGGGCAAGTTCCAGACTAAGATGTAAAACATGAAATATATGCAAAAAAATCCTCACCATATTTGGCATAAGTATCAATCAAGATGGATCAATTCCACTTCTAACACAAACAGGATCATAACAAGCTATAAAATCAGAATAAGCTATATACAGAATCACAATCATGAGCCTAGATGTAAAAAAGTTAGCTATTTTATTTTATACTCAAGCACTCACAGAAAAGTACTACTCAAGATTAGGTCTAAATTACTAGTATCAAACAAATCAAAAAGGTCTTTTCTTTTTTCCCCTAAAAACTAAAAAACTAAAAAAATACTCCTACAAATAAAACGTAAAAAATTACTCCTAAACAAATAACTCGGTTCAAAGGCCCCCCCTCGAAAAATAACTGAAAAGAAAAAGCAAGGGGTTGACGAAGTATGCTCTACTAAAGACTAAAAAAACTAAAAATCAACAAAAACTATTTTAATCTAACGAATAAAAGTATATTTTTGAACTTTTTCAATTTTTTTCTTCTTTTTTTTTTTCAACTAAAAATAAATAAATAAAAGAAAATCCTATAACATACTTCACCCTTTACAAATATTGAAAGATATTCCACCGCACACTTAAAATTATGCGTTGTCCCCAAAGCAATAAGCAAAGTAAAATAAGGGTTAAAGATACTCCTTGAGGTCCTCTAGGGACTAGCTAGCAACATGTTTCTTCAATTTTCATCAAGGATTGCGCGTACCCACACTTAAGCTCAAACATGCTTCTTAGCTTCAAATTTGGATACTCAGACCTCCCCTAAATCTTTAAAAACAAAAACAACACAAAAAAGAAAAAAATATGATACTATAAAAATAAATAAAAAATAAGAATTTACACTACTAGTTGGGTTGCCTCCCACTTTTTCTTCCACTTTGAACTTATGAATCGTACCCCTAACTTCTTTTCCACTTTTCTACTACGCTCAATGGGTGGCGGTACAAAAATAAAGGAACCAAGCAATAGAGGTTACATGTTGCAATTCGTGTCCCTTAAGTGAGGAATGTAATTTTTTGATTTTGGCACAACAAATTCAAGAATATAGGCATATTTTTTCTCCTCTTTACACTCTTCCATAGGCTTAGATGACTCGATTAATATCTTACTAGCTAAATACAATATGAAAAAATGATTAGAATGACGTCCAGTACGCTCTAATTCATGAATTGCATTATTATTTGCATCCTTATATTTACACAAACTAGATTTTTTTAAAATAATACTATCTACTTCCTCACATAACTCGTATGATAATCAAGAGGAGGGGTGGGGTGAATTGAAATTCTTGGACTTCAAGTCGACTAATGCTATCAGTTAGTCGACTTCCCTGCAAAGAAATTTTAGTTCCAGAAAATGATGATAACAGAATATAAATAATAGGAATTAAATAAATAGATGATACAGTAAGATTTATCCTGATTTGGAACACCTTTGTGGTGCCTACTTCCAATATTCTTAGGTTACAAGAGGTTTCCTTTAGAGAAACTTGAATGTTTACAGAATCTTTCTCCGATAGCTTATAGGTAAGCTTCTCTGAGAAGGTAGTAGCCTCTACTCGTATAGCACCTAGTTTTCTCTCTCTCTTTTATGCTCAGTATAACTTATTGCAATGAATTGTATAAGGCTAAAGAATTAACTAAAATATTGCTCAAGTGAAGATGTACAAGAATAAACCTATGCTGCTATGCGCTATTTATACAAGAGTTTGAATATTATGACCGTCGTATCTTCAGAATATTGACCGATCTTTTCTTACCGTTGTAATTGATTTTGTCTTGATTTGAGGGAATTAGAATTTCCATTCTTCTAATTCCATGCTCTATTATATCAGGAAACCTAAGAAATTTGTCGGGTCATCTAGGTTGTGAATTGAATACCCAGATGATGTAATATGTCTGTATCAGATACGTCCATATTTTTTTCCTTATATTCATGTGCTGAATATACTCCTTCCGTTTGAGATGAATCCTTACAATAGCTTTGAGATCTTGATTGATTTTGGACTGATTGCTTTGCTTTCATAATAATCCTTCTGATTTGTGGCTTTTCCTTTTTGAGCACTGCTTTATCCTTGCTTCCTTTATTATCCTGCACATAATTTGGGATTAGTGTTGTCATTATTAAAACTATATTTGGGGCTAACAATCTCCCCTCTTTTAATGATGACAAAAGTAAAAACTTATTCTTTAAACTTTCCTGTAAGTTTCCTCCTGAATTGTAAGAGCTGGCTCCCCCTCAAATTGTGCATCTCCTTTTTACCTATACTTTCTCCCCCTTGTGCATAGTCAAAAAGAAAATATGCAAATACCACAGAGCAGATAAACATGCAGAGAGCATATGATAAATGACATAGTTTAATAGGAATAACCCCTGAGAAGGGGAGGAGTTAGATAGAGTAGTGCAAAAATAGTACCAAAAAAATTGTCTTATAGGGACACATCCCTATTGAATCAAGGACTAAAAGAGTTACTTCTTTTTCAAGAAGTAGGGCAAGGTATTGATCACGTTACTGCAAAAGGCATCATAGGATTTTTGCATATTTTTTGAGAAGGTTGAATAAGAAGTCTGAAAAGTGACAACAAGTTCGTTGTGAGAAAAGCTGGCTCCGAAATTGAGAGTCAACTTGCTTGATCAACTTATTCACAGTCCAAATTCCCTCAAACTTCAGGCTGTCTACTGCCAGCCTCATCAATCTTATGTTTGTGCTTGTAACCTTAGTAACTTGACTGATTTTTCCAACAATTTCCTACAGAGAAATTATTCCTTCTTCCAGAGCCATCAACTGTTCCTATATACCTTCCACTTCTTTGAGCAATATTGCTACAGAGTCAACTAGGGCCTTTCTAGAGTTGGTTTTCACATATCGTGTTTTGGCCGAGTCCTTTTTACACCATTGGAAATCAACTAGCACATATCCCATGCTTTTAAAATCTTGGGTGTCAAAAGTTGCAGTAACATCCACAACAGGAAAACCAGACAAATCAATCATTGAGTCAAGCAACATACAAGAAATTAGTTCCCCGTGAGGCAAACTAGCAGAAGAACTAGAGTTTTGAGCACTTTCCAGCGTATACTCTCAAAACCATGTGCTCTAATCTAGATGATACTTCTTAATTAGACAGTATAAAAAAGCAAATCCCTAGTAGATATGCTACTAAGAGAACTATTTTGGGGAACCAAGGTGTTAGCAATTATGTGGGCTAAAATTCTATTTTCAAAACTTAGAGACAGGGGTCCAAAATCACAAAGGTCAGTCCCAGATTCGGTAACTGCCATCTTTGCTCCTTAAAATGACACTTTGAAACCATCTGGCCAAACACCATTTATATATGGAATACCTCCAGATGAGTTAATTTCAAATACTTTTTCAAACAAAAAGTCATTCAACACAATTCTAATGCTAAACACGAGGGTTTCAAGTTCTCTACTTTCTCGAGATACTCAAAGTTTGGCATAAAACAACCGAATAGGGTCCTCATAAACTTCTATACCACAAACCTTGAAAAACAATTTTAGTTTCTGGGATTTGAAGATATCACTTATCGAGCAATGAGACTTCTTGAGTTGCTTCAAATTTATCACCCTGCCAGAGAGAACATATCGAATTTTAAAAAGCTCAAATTTTTCTTTTTGCTCAACCCCCCAAAACTTTTGTATATCTTCCTGAGTGAAGGATCCATGAAAGTATACTTGGGGTTTCTTGCAGGAAGAACCTTTTTCATAAGTGGACCACTTCTTAAATACCTTTTCTACAGGGACATGGGATTCTCCTTCAGAGGAGTCCGAAGAGAGACTTAGAATATTTGTGGAGGAGTTTTTTGATAAGTCGGCTTGAGGAGAAAGAAGAGATACCAAGAGATGATTTAATAGATGAAGAGACGATTCAGTGAATCGACTTAAAAGACACTGAAAGGGGGAAGAAATAATGAGAATTTTGATGGTTTATTTATGGATTAGTGTGAAATATTTATAGGGGTTACGGGAAATAAGGGATTTGATTTCAATGAGTATGCAATGTAATTAATAATCATAGATTAATAAAGTAAATAAGGAAGCATTGAAATTAACTAACAAGTTTTTTAAAAAAAGTGACATACACAAAGAAAAATTAAATCCTTGTAATACCGAGCCTTTTTCTCAGAAAACTAAATCTTTCCTAAAAATGTTGGCAAGCAGATTTTCAGAATCAACAAAATTTAGAACAAAATCTCCATTTTCTACATGATCTCTAATAAAATGATGCTTGATATCAATATGCTTAGCTTTCGAATGATGAACAGTATACTTAGAAAGATTAATAACACTAGTATTATCACACATAATAGGAACTAACTTATATGAAATATCATAGTCAAGTAGTTGATGCATAATCTATAATAATTGAGTACCGCAACTACCAACAACCATGTATTCGGATTTTGTGGTGGATAGTGCAATGAAAGTTTGCTTTTTGATGTGCCATGACACTAATGAGTAACCAAACAATTAGCATGTTTTCCTAGTATTTTTTTGATCATTTTTATCACCTACAAAGTCAGCCTTTGAATCTCCAATTAAATTAAAATTTTAACAATGAGGATACCATAAACCAAGATATTTGAGTCTCAATGAGGTAATGAATTATCTTTTTTATTGCCGTGAGGCGGGACTCTTTTGAAGCTTATTGGAATCTTGCATATTTGCACATACTGAATATGATATTTGTATGACTTAGAGTTAGGTAGAGGAGTGAACAAATTATTCCATGATAAGTCTTTTCATCCACGTTTTTTCCTTTGGCATCAGTTTCAAGATAGGTTGAGGGACTCATTGGTGTTCCAAATGCCTTTCCCTTTTTCAAGCAAAATTTCTTTATTAGTTCCTTTGTATATTTGCTTTGGCTTATGAAGTTTTCGAAAGTCAATTGCTTAAATTGAAGCCCCAAGAAGAAAGTCAACTCTCCAATGAGACTCATCTTGAATTCTCCCTTCATAAGATTAGCAAAATTCTCGCACAATGAGGTGTTAGGACTTTCAAAAATAATATCATCCACATAAATTTGCACAATAAGAATGATTGATTCTAACTTTTGAATGAAAAGAGTAGTATTAATTTTTCCTCTTTGAAAATTATTATTTAATAAAAAGGTACTTAGTCTCTCATACCAAGCTTTTGGGGCTTGCTTGAGACCGTAAAGTGCCTTGGAAAGTTTGAAAATGTAATTAGGATAAGAGGGATTTTCAAATCCGGGAGGTTGTTTGACAAACACTTCTTCATTGATAAAACCATTTAAGAAAGCACTTTTTACATCCATTTGAAATAGTTTGAAGTGTTTGAAAAAGGCAAAAGCTAAAAGAATATGAATAGATTCCAACCTTTCTACGGGAGAAATGGTCTCATCATAATCAATACCTTCTTGTTGATAATAACCTTGATCTACTAACCTTGCTTTATTTCAGATAAAATTACCTTTTTCATTCATTTTATTTCTGTAGAATTATCTAGTCCCAATGACTGAGCAGTTCTTTGGTCGGTTTACTAAGGTACAAACTTAATTTCTCTCAAGCTAATCTGGTTTTTCTTTCATGTCTTGAATCCATGATTCATCTTCAAGTGCCTCAATAATTCGTTTAGGTTCAAACTGAGATACAAGGGCCACTGATTCTTGCTTTCTTAGTGAAGCTCTTGTTTGCATTGATCATTTGGATTTCCAATAATGAAGTCATTTGGAAAACTTGCACTGTGTCTTCATTCCCTAGGAATATTTTCTTTTGGAGGATCATAGAAGTTAGTTGGCTCTTGTGTTATTATAGTCGACTCTGTGTCAATTTGTTCCTTAGTTTCTGTAGTATCCTTGACTTGAGAGTTGTTTCCCTGTTCCTCATCAAGGTTCATACTCACAAGAATTGGGTTAGATTCATCAAAGACAACATGTATCAATTCTTTCGCACTTAAAGTTCTTTTATTAAAAGCTTTAAATGCATGACTAGTAGGAGAATATCCAAGAAAAATACCTTCATCACTTCGAGGATCAAATTTTCCCAGAGTGTTCTTACCATTTTTATGAATGAAGCATTTACAACCAGTTGGATAAAATTAGATGACGTTTGGCTTCTTTCATCTCTAGAGCTCGTAGGGTGTCTTTTTTTAAAATGGGTTTGATCAAACATCTGTTAAGTATGTGGCATGCTGTACTTACTGCTTCTGCCTAGAAGTGGTTAGGTAGACTTTGTTCTAACAACATAGTTCTAACAGTCTCTTGAAAAGATCTATTCTTTCGTTCAACCCCTCCATTTTGTTGAGGAGAGCGAGGTGAGGAAGAGTTCTGAGTGTAGCCGTTTTATGCACAAAAATCTTCAAATGCTTTATTTTCAAATTATCCTGCTTCTCTTTGAACTCTTATACAAAATATTTCAAAGTTAGTGAATGCTTCATGCTTGTGAGTAAGAAACATTACCCTTGTAAAATGTGAGAAATCATCAATAATAACAAAAACATATCTTTTTCCACCAATACTAGCTGTTTTAGTGGGTCCAAACAGATCTATGTGGAGAGTTTGGATGTGCTAACAATGTCCTTGACTTTGAATAATGTTCTAGTATGCTTACCTATAATGAACCAAACCATCCTTACGTATAAAAACACCCTGAGAATAATTTACGATGAATAATAGACTCATTATAGATCGAGAAAGATTAAATCAGGGAGGAAAATTGGGGCCTAAGGGAATTAGGTCAAGAGGCCCAATAAAGGACTGGGCCGGCCTATCGGTGATGACTGCAGTGGTCAATTAACCGTTGCAGTGGTAAAAGTTTCGCTGCAGCGGTAACAGGCAATAACCCAGCTGAGGGATTTTTAGAAACCCGCCCTTTTATTATTTTCCCAGGTCGCCCCCTTCCTCCAAAAAAACCCTGAAATACCCTACTCTCCCAGCCATAAGATTTCAAAGGCCTAGGTTCATGAGAGTGGTTATGAGGCATACTCGGAGGGAACCCAACAAGGGAATATGTCTAGCACATGCGGGACAACTTACTCCTCTCTATAGCAGTACGTTTTGCCTAAGAGGAAAGCTAAGGTTTATTTATAGCAGCTAGACCTGGGTTAGATGCATTTAGTGTTAATAGTGATATCAAGAGAATCATGCATTAGGCCTTCGAGCATGGAGTTGGATGGATGGACATGTTTAAAAATATATATAGGCTCGATTTTACTGAATTACTTAATGTTATGTTTATGTTAGATTGGGCTAAGCGATGGATAGGAAAATGGAGCGAATGTGCATAATGTATTATCATTTAGGGTTAGAATACAGTGGGAAGTTGAATGGAATAGTATTAAATGGTATAAAAAAAAAGTTAAGGTACCTCGACTAATAAATAAACCTTTTAATTGCCAAATTGCATTTGGTAGAATCGTTCAATTCTAATGCCTTGATAGTCATAATTAATGTTTTCTAGAATTTAGAAGATGAAATAATGAGTAAAAAGGTATTGAGACAAGATAGTGAGTAAGAAAGTATTGAGATGAGATAGTGAGTAAAAGGGTATTGAGGTTAGCCGATTTGCAGAGTTGGCATTGCTTGTCATATTATCATGATAAATGCTTTCCAGAGTTTTGAAGATAATATGGAAATCTCGAGGTTGGGATACGGTTAGAGGGAAGGTGTGTAATAATGAGAACTTGGGTGAAAACAACCCCATAGGTATGTTTGTAAATTATGAATATGTCATATATATATATGTGAAGAATAAGGTCACCAATTGAGGAAATTAGACGGTTGATGTAACAGTAGACTGGATTAGCCCGTGATGGGTTGTGGATTGACATTGTTATTATCTGCTGCATGAATTATGATTTATAGATTTTATGCACTCATTCATATGCATTGGGATGACATATTGTGATATGGGTCGAGTACCACACTGGTACAAATATGATATGGGTCAGGTACCACGCCGGTACAAATATAGTATGTTGTAATATGGGTCGGGTACCATGCCAGTACGTTATAATGTTGTTGATGATGAGATTTTGAGGGATAAAGAGAGATGATGCACATATCTTACATCTGTTTGAATGTTTTGTTATTTTATTTTGCTTTCATACATTTTATTATTGTGGCAAGAGTTAAAAGATGGTACAAAGGTACGTTAGGTTCTCAGGTGGGACTAGTTGAGAATGAGACTTTACGGTCCGCATGAGAGGATCGGGTGTGATAGTATATGATTAGTAGGATCCAAAAATTTGGGTGGATGTAGACTAAAGTATTGTAGATATTATAAGGATAAGTAAGTATCGGAAGGAGAGGTATAGGTTGGAGTAGATGGTCAAAGGATGAAGATATACGAAAATATTAAATGACAGGTAGGTCACAGAGATACTAAGTGTAGGTCATAGAGATTCTAAGTGTAGGTTACAGAGATGCTAAATGTAGGTCAGAGAGATGCTAAGTGTAGGTCACAGAGATGCTAAGTGTAGGTCGCAGAGATACTAATATGGGGTAATAGAAATTGTTAATTTGGGATTTAAAACCAAAAACTTTAATTGATTTTGTTATTTCTCCCTATTTGTTATTTATGTTATTTCTTTCTAGCCTTGGTTTGCCGATGACGCTTACCAGTACATGTGGTTGTACTGATGCTACACTTATTATATCTCCAATCAGGGATATAGCCATGGTGCTTATTAGTTGGAGTTTATATTGCAGCGATGTCGACCATTCTGCAGCAACTCCTGCCCTCTCTATTCTATATGGATGCTATGTCATGGATATCCCTACTCCTTGTCTAGTGCTCTTGTACCGATTTAGGCTAGGTTTTGGAGAGTCACTGGTTGTTATTTTTTGCATATATTTTTCATATTTTATGTATTAAAACATGTTTTGGAAAAGAATTAAATGAGTAACCGTATTTCAACTTTATTAGATTTTTCATATAATGAACATTAAGTTGGCTAAGTTTATATATGGTATTAACTTCCACATTAGTTGAATCATGGGATATTCAGGGTTCTGCTATTTGGGGTAGGTATAGGTAGGTACCTAGCACGATCCAGTGGGTTGGGTCATGACAAAGATGGTATCAGAGCCCAGGTTACCGATCTCCCAGTACAAGGAAAAGGTTGAGTAGAGTCCTACGGATTGGTGTGTTGACGTCCATATCAATCTGTAGGAAGCTACAAGGCATCTAGGAATCCATCACACTTTCTTTTTTCCTATCGTGCCCTCTCAATGTTATACCCCCGGGTTAAGTTCAATTGGTATCTAGTTGATTCCAATTGGTATCTCAATCATCACAATTGGTACTAGTTAGTCCCAGTTAGTATCTCTTAACATGGAAAGTTGGGATAAGATGCCCAACCGATAGTGGTTAATAAGAAACTTAATAGTGGACTATTATGTTGTGCTCAATAGGGTGTTAAGTTGTTGCGATAAAGCAATAATGTGTTGAAATATGCTATGTGTATTGTTGTTGATGGTAGCTTATGGTAACTTGCTTAGTGATGTTTAAATTCTTGAATATGACTGTTGAGTGTGTATGTGGTTGGATGGTGTGTAGACAAGTAGACCAGTGGACGTAAGGACCGGGTGTGATCTCGAGAGTGTCTTCATTTCCGTAACATGAGCTACAACTCATATCTCCATGACTTAAAGTACTACTTGTCTTCTATCTGATCCCGTGTGAACCACCCGAATGCCTGGCTGTTGGTGAAGCACTTTTTAGGATAGTGAATTGAGTAAGTAAGAAGGTTGATGAAAGTGTAACGCTATTTAATTTGATAGATGAAAAGTTCTATTGGTTGAGGTTCGGCGGCAATAGAGTTGAGAATTCAAATTATATGAAGTATAATGAGAGATTATTGCACTACTTGAGCATACATAAAAAGAGTTGTGTGTAGAAAGAACCTGAGAATGGGTAAGGGAAAAATCAAGCGGAGTTACTGGAGGCTGCCGCTATAATGGATCTTTTTACTGCTGCAGTGGTAAAATTAACCGTTGCGGTGGCTCCAGACAGATTCCTACCAGGCAACTTCCCTGTTTTTGCAATTTTGCAATTGTTGCGAAGCAACCCTAATTTCAAAGCAATAAAGTGATAAAAACCCATCCAACATGCATTATCAGATAAAATAAGGGGACGGGGAAAGAAAAACGTCTGCAAAGTACAAAAATAAAAGAAAGTAAATTGTTTGTTACATACCCCAAACGGGGGTAATTCAACTCCAACAACATAAAATGTAACCAAAAAGGGGGAAAAGGAATAACGAGCAGTCAGCACTGTCTCCCAGACTCGAGGCATCCAAGCCCTCCTCCTCCATCCACTAAGGAAGGAGAATTCCTCAGCGTCCTTCCTGGTCAACTTCAAAAACTTCTTTGGGGGAGAAGCACACCTGAACATCACCTAGAGCTCCTTCCACATTCTCACAAGCATGTGCTCACAAGAGCGATGCTTCTTCTTTCTTTGTTCTGCTCTTCCCAAAGCTCTACAAAAGCTCGGGTCGGGTCCAATGGGGTAGTAGAGCTCAAAGGAGCCTCTCCGGGAAGGGGTAGGTAAGACCTCTCTAAGATACCTTGGACTGCGGTAAGATCGGCTTCCCAACCACCGAGAGATGTGGGAGCCTGAGTAGAAAGGCAACTCGACCTCTCAGCCCCACCAGCCTGACTGCCCTCACCCTCTTACCATACCTTTCTCTTCTTCTTACTTCTTCCCCAAATCCCCCTACCCCGTAAGGGGTTATATGCTACCTCACAGTTATCTATAGTGTCTTGGATCTCTCGAGGCACATCTACCCTATCACAGAGTGTGGTAACCAAAGAAGGAAGGAAAAGATCTCATGCCGACCTCTCCCAAACATAAAAATACTTTCAATCATCCGTAATCTGAGCCCCCACATTCCCCTGGATCCCTGATATAGCACAAGCCACTACCATGGCCTGGTGGAAGGCCACATCTGTGATGTTACCTGAGGGCCGTATCCTCTGGGACAACAATTGTAATAATACCCTATCCTCAGTTGAGAAATAAGTGCTCATCATCCCTTTAGAGCTGGACCATCTCACCTCGATAGTTCGTCCTTTTGGCGCTAAGATCCCGGCCGCCCACTCTAATTCGATGCTCGAATCTTTGCCTCACAGGTAGCATTGGAAGGGTTTGGGACACCCAAAACATCATTGATGGTCGCAACATCCACCAAAACCCTCTTTCCTCAAACACAGATAGTAGGGTGAGGCACTGACCAGTTTACGGTTGGGAGATTGGCATAAAACTCCCAAATGAGCTTCATATTATGTTGAGGAATGGGCTTGGTCAATGTTTCCCACCCAACGTCCTTCAGTTGGGCATAGAAGCCCGACAACTCTTCTTCTACATGGGTCATTACCATGCCTCGCTCGAGAAGGATACCCCTATTATGCAATCCTTCCTAAAAGCGGTCACGACATTATTCATTGGGAAATCGGCAGTAGGTGGGTTGTTGGGACATTATGATCCTATATATACCACGAGAAAAATAGTTAGAACCATATCAAAAAAAACCACCAAGGGAGGGAAGAAGAATTTAAAGAGTTCAGAAAAGGTAGAAACTAGGGACACATTTCCCAGTACCGATGCGACAGTTAATTTACTGCTGTAGTGGTACTGCAGCAGTGGTACTTACCGCTGCAGCGGTAAAGTTGCCGCTACAGTGGATAGTTATCTTCAATCACCAACTTCCCCTCCATGGTTGATTTTTGACTTTTCTTTGTAATTTTGAAAAGCAAGCATAGATCGGGCTTGGAAAAGTGTGTGTGAACCTTGTTACACTAAAATGGGGGTGTGAAACACCCAAAATCATGCCCAAAATCGAAGGAATTCATTAGAGAAGATGACTTTTCATCTTCAACCCTCCCATAAGTGAAACCCACTATGAATTAAGTCAATCTTACGTCCTGAACGCTATAGGAACATTGAAAATGTAAGAAAACTAAGCATGCCAACCAATATACTCAAGATCACTACCAAATTTAAGTTCAAAAATTTGCACCCAAAACCACCCAAATTCCCTCTATTCTAACGTAATTCTACAATTCTATAATGATAAATACGTAAGGTAAGTAGAAGAGACAAAGAAAATACCTTGAATTTGTTGATGTGGAGAGGTTTTTGTAGAGAGAGTTGAGAGGATTTGAGAGAGAGTGAAGTGAAAATGGGGGAAAATGAAAATTTCCCCTATTAACTGTTGCAAACTGCTGCCGCAGTTATTTACTGCTGTAGCGGTACCACTGCTTCAGTAATTAACCGCTACAGTGGTAAACCTTTTTCTGAACCAACTTCATCTTGACTTTTTGTGCTTTGAGATAGTATGATATATTCGGTTAGTTGTTCTAATAATTAATTGTGTGATCCGTCTTAGGGAAAAATGTAGTAATAACCATCGGGCCTAGATTGGGAAATGTTATAACGAGTGCCCAGTAAGGAGTATGGATGTATAATGATCTAGCATTAATTAATTCTCCTTGTGGCTTTTTGTAGCTAAAAATCTATCAATCGCTCGTACAAATGTTCTGACCTCACCCTTTAGGGCCGTTCGAGGATGAACGATCGGTAAATTGATATCTAATGTAACAACCCAAACCATTGTTACATGTAAAAACTCCCCAAGAATAATTTACAATGAATAATGGACTCCAAATGAATCGGGAAAAAATAAATCGGGGAGGAAAATAGGGGCCTAAGAGAATTGGGCCAAGAGGCCCAATAAAGGACTGGGTCGGCCTACTGGTAACCACTGCATCGGTTGATTAACTGCTGCAGTGGTACCGCTACAGTGGTAACAAGAAGTAACCCAACCGAGGGATTTTTAAAAACCCTCCATTTTATTATTTACCCAGGTCACCCCCTTCTTCCAAAAACATCTTGAAAAACCCTACTCCCCCAGCCATGAGATTTAAAAGGCCTATGTTCATGAGAGAGGTTATGAGGCACACCCGGAGGGAACCCGACATAAGAATATGTCTAGCACTTGTGGGATAACTCACTCATCTCCGCAGTAGAATGTTTTACATAAGAGGTAAGCTAAGATTTATTTATAGCAAATAGACCTAGGCTAGATGTATTTAACATTAATAGTGATGTCAGGAGAACAATGCATTAGGCCTTCGGGCTTGGATTTGGATGGATGGACATGTTTAAAAATCTGAATAGGCTCAATTTTATTGAATTACTTAATGTTATGATAATGTTTGATTAGGCTAAGTGATGGATAGAAAAATAGAGCGAATGTGCGTAGTGTATTATCTTTCAGGGTTTGTGTATAGTGGGAAGTTGAATGAAATAGTATGAAATGGTAAAATAGGAAATTTAAGGTGCCTCAACTAATATTTAAATGTTTTAATTGCCCAAATTGTGTAAGGTAGATTCGTACAATTCTAATGCCTTGATAGTCACAATTGATGTTTTCTAGAAGAAGACGAGATAGTGAGTAAAAAGGTATTGAGACGAGACAGTAAGTAAAAAGGTTTTGAGACAAGATAGTGAGTAAAAGGGTATTGAGGTTAGCTGATTTGCTGAGTTGGCATTGCTTGTCATATTATCATGATCAATGCTTTCCAGAGTTTGGAGATGATGTTGAACTCTTGAAGTTGAGATACGGTTAGATAGAAGGTGCATAATAATGAGAACTTGGGTAACGACAAACCCATAGGGGTGTTTGTAAATTATATGTCATGTATGTGTTGAGGAGGGGCACGGAGGCCCCAGTGCGGAGGTGCGAGATGTTAACTAGGGATGGATTCAGGCGAGGGAGGGGTAGACCGAAGAAGTATTGGAGGGAGGTGATTAGACATGATATGGAGCAGTTGCAGCTTACAGAGGACATGGCCCTAGATAGGAAGGTATGGAGGAGGCGGATTAGGGTAGAAGGTTAGTAGGGAAGGGGTGTCAGTGTTAGTAGATAGGAGAACTTTGTTGCATTAGTAGTGCTTGTAGCTAGAGTATTTGTACTACTTCATAGTGTGTTATTATTTGTTGGATTACTTGGTGGGTCCTGTTTATATTATTATTGGGTGTGATTTCACATTTCGTATCTTGTCACTTACTATTTCTTTTCTACACTATTGTTTCTTGAGCCGGGGGCCTTTCGAAAACAACCTCTCTATCTCACTTTTGAGGTAGTGGTATGGACTGCGTACACTTACCCCCCCAGACCCCACGTGGTGGGAATATACTGGGTATGTTGTTGTTTCATGTATGTATATATATGTGAAGAATGAGATCACCCATTGAGGAATTAGACAGTTGATGTAGCTATAAACGTGATTGGCCCGTGTTAGGTTGTGGACTGACATTGTTAGTATCTGCTACATGAATTATGATTTATGAATTTCATACACTCAATCATATGTATTGGGATGATATGGGTCAGATACCACGTCGGTACGTTGTGATGTTATTGGTGATGAGATGGGCAAGGATAAGGAAAGATAATGCGCACATCTTGCATACATACATTCTTGCATCTGTTTGAATATTTTGTTATTTTTATTTTGCTTTCATACATGTTATTATTGTAGTAAGAGTTGAAAGTTAGTACAAAGGTACTTTAAGTCCTAAGGTGGGAAAAGTTGAGAAGTAGATTTTACGATCCCCCTGAGAGGACTGGGTGCGATAGTATATGATTAGTAGGATCCAAAATTTCTGGTGGATGTAGACTAAAGTATTGTAGATATTACAAGGATAAGTAGGTATTGGAGGGAGAGGTATAGGTTGGAATAGATGGTCAAAGGACAAAGATATTCAAATATATTAAATGACAGGTAGGTCACAAAGATACTAAGTGTAGGTCACAGAGATGCTAAGTGTAGGTCATATAGATGATAAGTATAGGTCACAGAGATGCTTGATGCTACCCAAACTATACCTCCAGAAAAGTATAACGCAGTCGCTGTATCAAATATAGAACCCAACTAGGTTGGGGTCGATCCCATAGGGAATAGGACGAAAATTTACCGAGTGTTTGTCTGAGTAATTGATACATAAGTAAAAAAAGGGGTTGTTGTAAACTAACAGTAACAGTAACAATTGTTGATTGTCATATTTGTGATCAGTACTAGAAAGGCACTAGGACTATGATCCCCAAGATTTCTTAACTCTACTAGTTACTTGTACTGGAAAACTGTCCCGTTGTGTTGCATGCAAAACCTAAAAAGATAGGTTTATCTAAACGTCTCTCGACCTTGGTTAGATGAATTTCACTCTTCTCCTCTCGGTCTCCGAGTGTCCCACTACTAAAACTTGTTCTTGATCTCAAATTAACTATCCCTATTATGACTCAAGTTATTAGATGAAGGTTGATAGCTTCAAATCTCTATTGTTATTCTCTTTTCCCAATCTCTACCTCTCTCTCGAGTAAATTTAGAATACGGGCGAGTTTCCAATGTTTGCAACCATTAGAAGATCAATTATAATAAAGAAAATACCAATATATGCAGTCACACCGGTTCGAAATTGCTTCACACTTAACCCATTTCATTAATTCCTCATGGTTCACACAACCCTAGTTATGGGTTTAGCTACTCATGATTGCAAGAAGACAAGAAGAATTCAATGATGAAAACATAATTATGAACTCACAATAAGAATAAAACTCTGAAATCTCAATATAAATCAAAACCCTAGAATCGATGTTTGGGATTACAAGATCAATGTTTTTATGAATCTCATAACAATGTAATAGACAACTCAAAATAAGGTAATGATTAACTCCTAAACATAGGACAACCTAAGGGTATTTATAGATACAAAGCGAATCCTATCCTAAACAATGTTGGAGAAAAAAGTCTGCAACTTTCCACAGACCGTGACTTGAGGTAGTGGGTTCAAACCACGGACCATGGGTCCAGACCTTTGGAATCAGGCTCCATGCACAATTTCAAAAGTTGACTTACAGACTTGACCTACGGTCTATAGGTCATAACCGTGGGTCACTTTTGTTTTCAACTCCGCTCTTTTTGTCTTCAAAAACTTCATTCCAGTGCATGTTTCTTCCCGTCTTCTCCATTTTTCCTCCAAAACCTATTTTCCTGCAAGATAGAACAGAAAACACATCATACCTACCAAACATACCGATTTAGGTATTGAAAGTGCCATGAAATCATGGCACATCAACACCCTCAACTTAGAATGTTTGCATGTCCTCAGGCGAACAAAACAAAACAAACACATTCGATGCTTAACTGAGAGAAACCTAAGAGACCTACGACAGTCAACTCGTTGGTTTTGCCACCAAAACTCTTTTGACCCCCTCCTATTTGCAAATCAAAACCACAGTGTGTATACATGTATCATATCATCATGACATAGAAGGGATCAAGTGATGGCATTAGATTATGAACACACAACTAAGCATATATGCAAATGACATTATTCGAACAAATAGCAGCTAACAATGCAACCCATGTACTTTCACAACAAAGAAGTCCCATACACTCAAAGTATACTAATGACTATCAAAGTAGGGATTGGGTAAAAACACTCTCTCACAATGAAGTTCAAACAGTGTGCCCTTCTTTTCTATGTCTTAATTTTATGGACAGTTGGACTAGGATCACTATAGAAATTTCATCGGCTTGTAATGTAGAATTGGGGATGGGTGTGGTACATATGGATATGGTGACTCAACCCTCCTTGACACTACACTATTTTTGGCTCCACTTTCCAACCATTCTCATTTTATTCTCCCTTATTTTCCTTTATTTGTTTTCAGATTTTTGGGTGTGGTTTTTCTTCATACTTTCAAAACACATTTTTTTTCTTTTTCTTTTCTTATTGCAATTTCTATTTATTTCACTCACTTTTTTTTCCTTCACACCCAACTATGTTCTTATTTTTCTTTTACCAACCCCTTCTTCATACCCAAGTCAAACTATGCACCCCTATAATAACCACCCTCAACTTAGACGATTTGCCTGAATTGAGGTACACAATGTCCAAGGAGGGACCTAGGCCAAGACAGGTTCATTGTAAGTCAAAATGGGAAGGTGAATAGGATAATGAAAGAAAAAGGTCAATTAAGGCTCAAAATTGGGATTAAGGGATATTTACGTCATTTGGTTAAGCATTTAGGCTAAAAGTGGACTTATTCAAGAATGGCCTATGATCCTTTCCTAACCACTATCCTCTAACCTAGGCAAGACTAACTGGGCATATTCTGGATCGCACACATAAAGTGAACTAGGTAATGACCTCACACACACATAGCACAGGGTTACACTATCAACTACTACCTATCCAGTTCATGCATTGCTAGCTACAGTCATTCGACCTATAATACTAATGCCATAACAAGATCCAACAACTATCACAAACTATCATAACTACACACACAGTTCAAAACCAAATTTTCAGGAGGGGTGTCCTTTAAACAATCAAAAAGCATCATTATCATTCAAAGTTCATTCAAAATTGACTGCACTAAGTTTCCCCTATTTTTCTCCTAACTAAACATGAAAACACATAATAAAACATAAACAACAACCTAAACAAGTTGGTTCTACTATGATAGCACTTGAGGGAAATGAAATACGACAACAAAAACACCCAAGAGGACGTATAGACCCACAAGTACCTCCATCCCCACCAAATATACATGTATTATCCCTAATACATTAAAGCGAGGAAAAACAAGGGGTTAGGAACATACCTATGGCACCCTAGGTGCGTCGGTCTAATGCTGATCAAAATAACAAAAATCAAAGCAAATTTAGGAATAACAAGACACCTTGGGTTGCCTCCCAAGCAGCACTTGATTTGACGTCGCGGCATGACGCGGGTGTCTTGATTACTCAGACTTCATTAAGATATCCCTTGGGTTGGCCTCCAGGGTCATCTAAACTATTTATTTCTGAACCCATCCTCATGTCCTTTGGCTCCTTCATAATTTTACAAATATTGAACGTGACTTCCTTATTATTCAACCTGAATTTCAACTTACACCACTCCATATCTACTAATGCTCTATCGGTGGCTAAAAATGGTCTCCCCAAAATTATGGGCATCTCAAAATCGACCTCACAGTCTAAGACAACAAAGTCAGCAGGAAAGATAAAGTTTTCAACTTTGACCAAAACATCAAATAATATTCCCACAGGCTTCTTAATCGTACGATCCGCCATCAATAACTGCATCTTTGTTGGCTCGGGGGCTCTCAAGCCTAATTTCTCAAATATTGCCAGCGGCATCAAGTTTATGCTCGCACCTAGGTCACACAAAGCTCTCGCAAAGTTAACTAACCCAATTGTGGATGGAATTGTGAAGGCACTAGGATTATCTTTCTATTGAACAAGAGAACGGGATGCAATTGTAATGCAATTGCACTACAATGGTGTGAATCTCCAATAGACTCATAACTTACAATTCTCTTATTCGTGACTAACTCTTTCATGAATTTTGCATATCCCGACATTTGTTCCAACGCCTCCACTAATGAAATGTTTATAGAAAGTTGCTTCAGTATGGACATTAACTTATGAAATTTTCCATCCTCCTTCTTCTTTTTCAAGCACTGAGGGAATAGAGGTTGTGGCTTAGGGGTTAGCATTTATGGGGCTTCCTTTTCTGTCTCATTTACAGCATTCACCTTATTTTCATCAGTTTGAGGCTCTTTAACTTCTTTCATGATCTCTCCACTAATAATTTTATTTTTATCCACCTTTTTATTTAAACATTGAGGGAAAGGAGGAGGAAGTTTTTGGAATTGAACATACTTCTTTAGAGCTTCCTTTACCTTTTTTGAGGTATTCGTTTGCTATTCCAGTGTAGCATGAAGACCCTCAACTTGTTTGGGTTCCTCACTAAGAGTCTTCCCACTTCTCATTATGATAGCCATACAATGAGCATCATTTTTTTTGGTTCTGGATGGTGTTGGTCAAAAGTGTACCTTGTTGAAGCTGATTCAATGCTGAAGATATTTGGCCGAATTATTGCTCCAACTATTTAATGACTGTCGAGTGAGACTCAACCTTTTGACTTATTCCCAAAATGTCTACCCTAATCTCCTTCAGACAGTTCTCCTGGCTGTCTGACCCCTTAACCGGTTTAATAAAAAAGGCTTCCATTCATGAATTTTCAAAATCAGCGTCATGATTTCCCAGTGGAACATATGTACCACTCTTCTCTTTGTAATCATCATTTTGCCTCCAATCACCATCACAATCCTGTTCTCTGTCTCTTTATCCTGACTTGTTGTAATTTTCCCCATAGTAGTTCCGACCTTGATTCCCTTGCCTCGAGTTCAAAGAGTCTTGATTAGACCCTTGGCCCTTGTCTCAAAAACCCGCCACCTCTCAATCCAAATAATTAGCATCCTCATCAGATTCATAATCGTCATGCCTATGTGTTTTGTCTTGTACACCTACGACATGCACCTTTTCAGCACCCCCAGCCGCAACCTATTTGAATAGCAAGCCTATTTCTGTCCTCAACTGTGTGACCTCTTGAGCTATAGATTCATCCAAAGCCCATCGTGCTGCCGAGACTCTAATAACATACGTCCCACTAAGTGTATTTGCCTCCCGAGTATGGCATCCTTGGTTGGTCTTAGTGATCCGATCTAAAATCTCTGAAGCTTATTCCCATCTCAGACTCATAAATGCTTCGCCAGGGATAGTATCTACTACAGCCTTGGTATTGGCGTTTAGTGCTCTGTAGAAGATCTCAAGTAAATTTCGACCATTCATCCTATGGTTTGGAGCATTTTACAACTTCTTCTTAAACCGTAACCAAGTCTCGTAAAAGGTCTTCAGAACTTAGGTATCTAAAAGTATAAATCTCATCCTTCATCTGTAGCATCTTGGAGGATGGGAAAAATCTCTCCAAAAATTAATTTCTCAATTCTTGCCAAGTACTGATAGAACCTCATGGTAACTCGGCCAACCATAAAGTCGCTTCTCTTGTTAGGGAGAATGGAAATAATCTCAACTGAATAGCCTCTTGGTCAACTCTAGGCAAATTATATGAAGTGTAGACCCCTACAAAGTTCATCACATGCATGTTCAGATCATCTGTAGGAAGACCGACGAATACGCCTTTCAAGTTTAGCAGGTGGATCATAGCACTTGTAATGTCGAACTTAGTTCTAACTCTGGTGGAATAATCGCACTAGTCTCAACCGGATCAAAATAATCCATATCCTATTCTTTAGTATTATCATAAACCAGCATATATGGTCTTTGTGGTTGTTGTTGCACCCTCAGTCTTCTTTGTCTCTCTTTAAGTGCAACAAGACGTTGTGCTGCCTCTTGTATTCCTCGATGATCTCTATCTGCTTGTGTAAGAGCTGCTTGTCTCGCATTCTCCTCAGGCGTTAATCGAACAGTAATATGCTCAGCAGTTTCATGACTATCCAGATGAATTGGTGGCTGGTTATGAATATCTGCAATGGCTGTGAGGTCCTGAACTTCATCTGTATTCACCATTCTTCGATTATTCCTTAGCATTCTTTCTATTTCTATATCAAAGGGAATCAAGGGATTACCTTGACTTCTAGTGTTGGGAATACACCAGCGTGTGCCCTCAAAAAGACAGAAAAGTAAGGCCAATCAACTCCAATAATTCAAAGTCAATAAACTCCGCAACCGTATTCCCCAACAACGGCGTCAAAATTTGATGTCGCCCAAACTATACCTCCAGAAAAGTGTAACGTGGTCGCTGTATCAAATATAGAACCCAACTAGGTTGGGGTCGATCCCACAGGGAATAGGACGAAAGTCTACCGAGTATTTGTCTGAGTAATTGGTACGTAAGTAAAAAAGGGGGTTGTTGTAAATAAATAGTAACAGTAACAATTGTTGATTGCCTGATTTGTGATCAATACGAGAAAGGCACTAGGACTGTGATCCCCAAGATTCCTTAACTCCACCGGTTACTTGTGCTGGCAAACTGTCCCACTGCGTTGCATGCAAAACCTAACAAGATAGGTTCATCTAAACCTCTCTCGACCTTGTTTAGATGAATTTCACTCTTTTCCTCTTGGTCTACGAGTGTCGCACTACTAACCATTGTTCTTGATCTCAGATTAACTATCCCTGTTAAAGTTATTAGATGAAGGTTGATAGCTTCAAATCTCGGTTGTTATTCCCTTTTCCCAATCTCTACCTCTTTCTCAAGCAAGTTTAGAATACAGGTGAGTTTCCAATATTTGCAACCATTAGAAGATCAATTATAATGAAGGAACTACCAATACATGCAGTCACACCGGTTTAGAATTGCTTCGTACTTAACCCATTTCATTAATTTCTCATGGTTCACACAACCCTAGTTATGGGGTTTAGCTACTCATGATTACCAGAACACAAGAATAATTCAATGATGAAAACATAATTATGAACTCACAGTACGAATAAAACTCTAAAATCTCAAAATAAATCAAAACCCTAGAATCGATGTTTGGGATTATAAAATCAATGTGTTTATAAATCTCAAAACAATATATTAGACAACTCAAAATAATGTAATGATTAACTCCTAAACATAGGACAACCTAAGTGTATTTATAGATACAAAGCGAATCCTATCCTAAACAAAGTTGGAGAAAAAAGTTGGTAACTTTCCACGGATCGGGACTTGAGGTCTTGGGTTCAACCCACAGACCGTGGGTCCAGATCGTAGGAATTAGGCCTCCATGCACAATTTTACAAGTTGACTCAAAGACTTGACCTACAATCCGTAGGTCCACCTATGGTCCATAGGTCATGACCATGGGTCACATTTTTTTTTCAACTCCGCTCTTTTTGTCTTCAAAAACTTCATTCCAGTGCATGCTTCTTCCTGTCTTCTCCATTTTTTCTCCAAAACCTATTTTCCTGCAAGATAGAACTAAAACACATTATACCTACCAAACATACCCAATTTATTGCATATTTTCCTTATTTTAGGCATCGAAAGTGCTATGAAAGCATGGCACATCAATGCTAAGTGTGGGTCATAGAGATGTTCAGTGTAGGTCACAGAGACACAAACTGTAGGTCACAGAGATGCTAATATAAGGTAATAGGAATTGTTAATTGGGGTTTCAAAACTAGAAACTTTAATTAATGTTGTGATTTCTCCCTATTTGTTATTGATGTTATTTATTTCTAACCCTGGTTGGCCGATGATGCTTACCAGTACATGCGGTTGTACTGATGCGTGAAATCCTACTGGGGTAGTTTGTGGTTTTACTCCCTTGAGCAAGGAGATTTCTACATAAACATCTTGTGTCCTTACTTTACTGCTATTTACTTTGTATTCTTGTAGTTCTTCATTTTCTTCCTATAAGGACCAGATATCAAATCAGGTACTTGTTGCTATGGTGGACTCATATAAACAATCAATTGGTATCAGAGCTAAATTCTTCCTCAAAGGTTAACACCTAGGAAAGATCCTGTTTTTGATGGCAGCACCATCCAATCTCAAGGAAGGACAATCAATTACCAGATCACCAAGGTTTAATAGCCAATGTTATGGATGGTGGAAGACTAGGATGCATGATTTTATCATAGCTAAAAATAGTGAGTTATGGGATATTATCTGTGATGGTCCTCATGTGCCCATGAATTTCATTGAAGAAGGGGGAATTTTCAAGTCTGTTCCCAAAACAAGAAAAGATTATAATGATGCTGATCGGAAGAATATTGAAAAGCATTTTAAGGCCAAAAAGATCCTTGTGTGTTGGATAGGACCTGATAAGTACAATCGTGTCTCCATATTTTAAACTACTAAAAAAGTATGGAAAGCTCTTCAAACAGCTCATGAAGGGACAAGTTAAGTGAAACAATTTAAGATTGACATGTTTATGACTCAATATGAACTCTTTGCCATGAATAAAGGTGAACCTATCCAAGATATGCACATTCAATTCACTTCCATCACTAACGAGCTTCACTGTGTTAGTGAAGTGATAAAGCCTAGTAAAATCATTCGTTAAATACTGAGAATACTACCAAAATCATGGGAAAGCAAAGTTGGCACAATTTTTAAAGCAAGATATCTATAAACTCTTACCATGGTTAAGTTAATTAGGAATTTGAAGACTCATGAGCTCAAAAAGCAACAGGATCAATAGAGACATGAGCCCAAAAAGGAGAAAAGTTTGAGTCTCAAGGCTACCAAAGTGACTCAAGTGAGGATGATGCTAATATTGCTTACATTACTTGGAGATTCCAGAGAATGATGAGGAAGAATAATGTTTTTCCAAGAAAGAAAAGTGCAAGCAAGTTTACCAGGGAAAATGATTGATGTCATAACTATGGAAAACATGGAAACTTTATCAAAGAGTACCCTCTGTACAAACAGGAGTACAAGGATTATAGAAAAGACACCTAGGAGAGGACCTTCAGGAGAAACTCGATCCCTGATAAGTTAATAAAAAAACAAGTTGCTGATAAAATTGTTAAACAAGAACTTGTTGCTTAGGGAGATACCTTCAGTGAATCTGAAGGAGACAATGATCAAGAGGACACTTCCATGTTAGTTGTTGATAGTAAGTCTTCAAAGTTTTATTCATTGTTTGCTCTTATGGATAAATTTGATACTGAGGATGAGTATGAGGTTAGTCTTCTTGAAGTTAAACAAAATCTAAAGGGATATTCTAACAAGAAACTTAGATCTCTTGCAAATATTTTAATTGATGCCTATCAAGAGTTAATTAAATAAAAGGATTCTCTCCTTGATGAACTTGCTGAATCTGAAACTGCAAAAATGGTTCTAATTAACAAAATCTCTGAGTTAGTGGTAGTTCTTAATAATGTTTTTGTTGAAAATGATGCACTTATTATGAAAATGAAAAATAAGTCTGATTTTGTTGCTAAAGGGAAGAAAGAAGTAAGTGATGTTCAGTTCAAACTTGAGGAAGAAATCAGTAAAGTCAAATTAGACCTTACTGTTTCTCTTGAAAGGAATAGGGAACTGTAAGAGGACCTGGTTCGAATCAAAGATGATATTGAAAAATCCCTCAACTGGACAGATTCCTTAGAAAATCTAGCTCATCTTACTAAAATGAGGCCAAATAATGGTGAGGGTCTGGTTTTTAGAAAGAAAAGTTCTCCTTACAATCCTCATAGAAAATATGTTGAAACACAAGGGAACTCAAGGGGGCCCAGTCCTTCATCCAAAAAAATAACTCTATGTCCTACTAGAATATCTACTATTGAGAAGTATATGAAGTATGCTGAGATAGAAGGGAACTCAAGGGAACCTGGTCCTAAGTCTATAAGGACCATGTTACTAGCATGGATGAAAAGAAATTTCATCCATCCTCTTTAACCCTTCTAGGGACCTAAACTTGTTTGGGTTCCCGAATCTAACAATTGACCCTTTCTGTCGAGAAGAGTGAGAGGAGACAACTAAAGTTGTTTTATGGATAGTGGCTGCTCTAAGAAGATAACTTGGAGAATGGAAGATTTCCTCTCACTCAAGGCTTTTCAAGGGAAAGTGTCTCCTTTGAAAATGGAAAGAAGGGTTATATTCTTAGTGTTGGAAGAATTGGAAGCTCTCTTACTTGTACCATAGAAAATGTTTATTATTGCATTTGAAATTATTCTGGTTTGTGGAGCAGAAGGTTATGGATTGTCAATCCTTTTGTAGCAACCTAAATCATCGTTACGCTGAATATAAGAAGTGAAAACCCCGCCAAATTTTACTTAGGCAATTTTTAAGAAATTCAAGGTTAGGCTAGGTTTAGATGAATTTTGAGGGTGTACTATTCTAAGAAAATCTGGTGTTTATGTGAATGTTGGTGGGGATGTTTGACTAGATTTCTAGATAGATAATGATTTTATGAAGCCGTAGCAACTTCCGATATGTAAAACAGAGTTATAGAACTCCGCTTATGGAGTTTACCATGGAAGAGTTCATTCACGATGTTGTAATTCAAGGAATGTGTTATGAATGGACACAATGGTAAAGAGGTCTCAAGTTTGTACCCGGGACTGCTACAATAGAAAATGAAATCGTTACAGCAGTACCACTGTAGCAAAAAGGGTATCGCTGTAGATGAAGCCTCTATTTCGTTGCGAACTGCTGCAGTGGTAAAATGCGGTAAAATGCAGGTTAAAAAACCCAAAAATGTATTCATTCCCCATATTTTGAAAAACAAATCAAAGCTCCATGGGAGGCAATTTTCTATATATTTTCAGAGGTTTTCATCTTTAGAGGTAAGTTTCTTACATTCTAAACTTGAATTACTTTTTAGAATTACTGAGAATCGTTAGAAACTAGTTCATGGTGGAAATCGGGGTTTAGCCCTAATTCAAGAACTTAATGTAAATTTGTGAGAATGAGTATAAAATTAGTAGACAATGATTCTAGAGTGTTAGAAAATACTAATCAGTGTAGAATCATAGTTGTTCATGCTAAATAAGGTAGGGTTCATTAGGTTTAAATAATAGAAAACCCTGAAAACCCTAAGATGATTATTAGGGAAATTTATGGTTAAACATTATTAGTTATCAATCCCTAGTGGTTAAAAGGGATGAATTGATTGAAATGGGTGTATAATCTTATTGTTATAGATTAAGAACAAGGTGAAAGAGAAGGAAAGGGAAAGTTTGTGGACTAGAAGTGACTTTGAGTAAGGGATCGAGGTAGGTTATGATTTATTGTATCAATTAGACTTGATTAACTCTGTACTTATATGTGAATTGAGTATTTATGATTGGTTTTGAGCATTATTTGTGATTATTGACTATATTTCATATTCATATCCATTGATGTGGTTGAGATGAATGACTATGATGATGATATATAACTTATGATATTCATGAGGTTGTTGTTGATGATGATATTGACTAGATGATAATGATGAGGATGTTGTTGAAATCATGAAGTTCATGATGATGTAGATGAGATTGAGAAAAGAAGTAGATGATTTCCACATCATGGATTCATGCATTCATTCATGTGCATGGAATGTTTTATTATAACCTTATGTTGTGCTACAACTTGTTTCTGAATTTGACTAAGTGTAAACATACGTGAGTATGAGTTCGTACTCCCTCTAAAGTGAAGTGTCATAATTGTGTTATTGTCTTTGATTATAAGTTCTATGATGATTGCTTTGCATTTATTTGGTTTACTTATTTGTATAGCGTCGGGTTGAGTCGACCCATGATGCCTACCAGTACTTGTTGATGTACTGATGCTACTTGTGCTCTTCTTTTTTGAGTACAAAGTGTCACACCTTGAATTCCAACGGGACAGCCTGGCACCCGAAGCCGATGAGGCCCGAAAGAACCAATCTTTGCTCATGTCTATTCATATGCATGTCTCTCAATAAGCAGCACCATCACATAGAGGTATAACATGTCAATAGCGAAAGTTATGGAAACATGTGATATATACAGATAAGAAACTTGGCCGTTAGGGCCATCGAGTTAACATGGACATACATCTCTTACATTCCTCATCCCATATATGTCTACAAAGCCTTTACCAATACATAACCATAACCAACCTAGAGTCGGGACAACACCCCGCTCTATACACAACATTTTAAATGCCAAAACAAATGTACATATGACTCGAAAAGCCCCGAACCAACTAGAGCTCACCAAAAATATGCAAATGACCCACACTCTACTGTGGAGGTCTACTAATACCTGTGCCTGCAACAACTAAAGTAAATTCCCCTAAGGGGGTCAGTACGAAGAATGTACTGAGTATGCAAGGCCATAAGAAACTGTATGATACATAAATACTTCAATGACCCCAAATATAAATGAATAACCAATATGGATAAACAATCAAATTGTATGTTTGGAACTACGTATATTGCTTTCTTTAATTTCATTACTTCCTTTACTTTTACGCTCATTCATCCATTCATCACTCACTCCTTCATTCATTACTCATCCTTCCATTCATATAATGCCCAGGCCCCAAGCTGATCAGTGGGAAAATAATAACATCATCATGCAGGTGTACCTTTCACCCCATGGATACATCCCGTGATATTGGGAATAAACATCATGCAGGTGTTCATTGCACCCCATGGATACATCATGTAGGTGTTCCTTCCACCCCATGGATACATCCCGTAATTCGGGGAACAGTCATCATGCAGGTGTTCATTTCACCCCATGGATACACTCATAATGTTGGGATCGTCATCATGAAGGTGTTTATTTCACCCCATGGATACACTCATAATTATACCTTTCTTCATTCTTTAACTTTTACGAGATTGGTACCTTTACTTTGTGAGAGATCGATACGCTCACTCATGAGAGATTAATACATTCACTTATGAGAGATTGATACTCTTGTTTGTGAAAGATTGATATATTTGTAGTCATAACCCTATTGGGAGGTTTGGAACATAACATTGTTGGGATTTTGGAACCATGTCCATAATTATGTAACACATGAGCAACAACGACTAATGAATGAGGAATACGTGACTTAACAATAGATAACAACCGGAAATGAGATACCCTTGGACATTCGGAATGGAAATAGTACAAAGTCAATATGACCCATATGCTGTAGAAGGATACAGAAAGAGTAACCTTACATACCTTATATTCTCACTATGAATACACAGTCCTATATGTGAATACAGTAATACAACTCCTTCCTTATGTTTCCCTCTACAACACAAGTACATAACGGGCATACGTTAACAATCAACTACCTTACAAGTGTATAAGGGTCACAATGAGTTACGTGACTGCTATATAGCGTCATTTAATCTTTCACCATACAATCCACTGCATTAACATACCATTAATACCATAACATACCATACATTGACCAATATAACATAAGCCAATAACATTTCACACCAAGTTTATCATTTACACTTCCTCATTAACACTACGTTACCTTTTCTCCGTCAAGTCACTTGAAAGTTTTCACAATAACACATGAACAAAAATCCATGATTTATACCATTCAAAATACCTCTGGTATACTCCTTTTAAGTCATTCCAAAGGTACCATAAGTTGATAATTGCATCCATGAAGGGTATAGGGGCTTTGGGGGGCCGAAGGGATGCAAAAACAAGCAATTCGGGGTTCTGGGCCGACCTGCTAAGACACATGCACCCGAAGGTGGATGAGGTGCGCCCACAGGTGACCTATGGCAGTATCCATAGGCACCTGCGAAGTCACCTGCGCCTGCAGGTGCTTCGTCTGCAAGGGCGGGTGCCCGTTTTGGCCAAAAAGGGTCTCTTTTGGGTCTTTTTATGCAATGAATGATCCATGATCATAACTAAACTTCTCTTGACATATTTTAGATCATATTGGATGTCAAAAATCATCCATGGTTTCACAACACACATGAACATCACCAAAACCACACTTTTCCTTCAATACACCACCAAATCTATGCACAATTTTGCAATAACAATTCCAAACATTATGTAAAATAATAAAACAAGTTAAGGCTATAATAACATCTCTCATGTCAATATTGAACCCATCAAGTTCACCTCCTTCAAGACCACAAGTCCATTTTTAAGTTTACAAGGCAAAAACCTTCACCGATTAAGCAAACATAAATTGTTTCACACATAGTGAACTTCTAACACTTCAACAACATAACCAACATGATCTACACCATATTCCATGCATATAATATATTAAACCATAAATATAAACACTTACCAAATCTTATCAAAGAGTGATCTTGGCCCAACAAGTAGTTGCCTTAGGGTTTTGTGTGAGAGATAATGTTTGAGAAAAATGTTAGAAAAGGCATGTGTGCTTTGATGAATAAAAAATCTGATTTTCTTGACTTATATAGTCCCTCACTAATGATGCTTATCCACACATTTAATGGTTTACTTGGTCAATGAAAGAGCAATGAAAGAATGGGTCAAATTTCCATTTTGGGCCATGTCTTCTTATGATATTTAGGCCTCATTTGAGCCCAATTGCACATAATCCATTTAAGCCCACTAATTAATGCATAAATCACCAATACTCTCATGTCCAAATAATTCCATGAATTTTACGGTAATTAAATAGGTTCGGAAACATACAGGGTGTTACATTCTTCCCCCCTTAGAAACATTCGTCCTCGAATGTTAATAACATCATCTCATGTACATCCCATGCATATTTATATTAACACACATATATACATATACACTTAATGCTTATGGATACTTCCTTGTTATTTTTCCAATTCCATACCTTGAACTTTCTTTCCCGTTTGAAACAATTACGGGTACTTCGACTTCATTGTTTCTTTGGCTCCCCACGTGATTCCATTTACTTGTCGGTTTCTCCACTGTCCCTTTACCAAAGCTACTTCTTTATTTCTTAATATTTTCACTTATCCATCTAGAAGAGCAATATATATTTCTTCATAAGTGAGATCCTCCCTAACTTGTACACTTTCGATAAAACAATGGATCTCGGCATATGACTTGTGTTTGCTTGTAGCTACTATTGTACCACCTTCACCTTCTCTATAGCTTAGTGAACAAAATCTGACCCGAGCAAAGCAAATTTTATCAGCTGTAACCCATCCAATTGATGATCTATATTTTCTTCCATATAAAAATTCGTAAGGTGCCTTTTGATACTTTTATTGTAAGCAATTTCAATAAACGATAGATGTTCATCCCAACTACCTTTAAAGTCCAATGTACGAACTCGTGGCATAGCTTCAAATGTTTATATAATATGTTATGTTTGTCCATCCATCTGAGGATGACAAGCCATACTTACACCCACCTGTGTATCCATGCTTTACTGAAAAGACTTCCAACACTGTGCAATAAAGTGAGCTCTCCTGTTTGATATAATAGTGTGTGGAATCCCATGTAATCATACTTTCTCCGTAACATACAACTTTACATAATGTTCAGATGTATTGGTGGTCCTAACTGGTAGGAAATACGCTGACTCAGTAAGCCTATCAACTATTACCTATATGGAATTAACCTTCGCAGTGTACAAGGCAACCCTGTGATTAAATCCATGTTATTCATGTTCCTCTTCAAACTGGAAGAGTAATACATTGCATAAAACATACAGATTTCTGATGCCATACTGTTAATCAGTGACCGCTTGGACATTGAGCTACAAATTCTACAATGTTCTTCTCATGTAACCTTGCCAGACATCCCTGCTAAACCATGGTACACTTTGGTTACTTCCGAATGAATAAAATACCGTAAATGATGTGCTTTGGTCATAATTCATTTTCTTAACTCAAATATATTTGGTATACATAATCTACCTTGATATTGAAGTATTCCTCCCTTGTGTTTTTTTGAATACCTTTGTCGAACTTTGTTGTACATTCTTGTTGATTTACATATTGCTTTTCCTTTATCTCAAATACCAATGAAAATTCTGCCACATTTGACACTATAATTCTTTCACATGAAGTCTTATACAAGTAGTGGTGCCATCTGTTACAAGCAATTGCCACAACTGTTAACTTAAAATCATATGTGGAATAATTTCTCTTATGTGAATGCAATTGTCTTAAGGCATACGCTATCACATTGTCGTGTTGCATGTATACACATCCTACACCAACTTTTAAGACATCACCATACACTGCATACTCTTATGTGCCTTTGGGAGGTACTAGTACAGGTGTAGGAGTCAATTTATCTTTCAACTCTTGCAAACTTTCTCACCTACATCATTCCGCTGAAACTTGTTTACTTTGTGTGTTAGCTTTGTGAAGGGTAATGGCCGAAAACTTCTTTTTTTTTTTTTTTTTTTTTTTTTTAAAATTCTTCTGTAATAACTGGCCAACTCAAGGAAGCTACGAATTTCCGTAGGCGTCATAGGCCTTGGCCACTCTTTTTGTATATATTAATCCTGATTCCTTCATTCTATACAATATGTCCTAAGGACGATACAGATTATGACCAAACTTGTATTTAAAGAACTTGCATAGATCTTATGGTCACGAAGAATCTGTAACACCTGTCATAAGTGATTAACATGGTCCTTTTGTGATCTTGAGTAATCTAGTATAACATCTAAAACATTATCACGAATATGCTTAGCGATGGCTTAAACACCCTAATTATCAAACCCACCAACGCAGCTGGTGCATTTGTTAGCCCAGATGGCATAACTACGAATTCATAACAACCATACCTCTATTTGGGTATCTATATTTTCTCTGACCCTTACTTGATGATCTCCTTCCCTTAAGTCAATCTTTAGGAAGAATTTGGCACCCTATAACCGATCAAATAAGTCATCAACTCTGGGGAGAAGACATGTAGTCTTCGTTGTCACCGTATTCGGTTGCCGATAGTAAACACACATTCTCAATGCGCCATTTTTTTTGTACTGTGAACACTGATGCACCCCAAGGGGTCGTACTAGGTCTTATGAATCCCTTGTTCATCACATCTTTTAATTTCTCATTTCATTCCCATAACTATACTGGGGCCATGCTATATGAAGAAATAAAAATAGGCTGAGTACCTGACATCCCATTAATACCAGCTCATACATTGAGAAATTCATTTACCACCAGAACTAATTGAAGATTTGGTGGTGTCACATCAGTATCTTTCACTCTTACAAAGTGACATATGTATCCCTTAGAGTATCCTTTTTTTTGCTTTAAGATGGGTAATAAATTTTCCTCTTGGCGCCCCCACATTTCCCTGGCCATTCAAAAACATTCTTTTGGGGAAAACGACAATATAACTTCTCAGTTCGGCAACCTACTATGGCACAATCCCTTTATTACATCAAAATTCCACTATTTCCAGCTCAATAAGATCAACCAGTGTCTCATGACCACAAACAATTACTATGCACTTATGATATACTCTTTTAACTACTATAGATTCACCAACTGATGTTTAGACTTCATGTGACATAACTAGTAATTTTGGTGTTCTTTTGAATTTTTTTAGCAATTAATGAAATAACATATGTTAGTGTCGAATATGGGCCAATCAATACGTATATGGTACCTATAGCTACATCAGGAGAAGCCTCATTTTGTGGCCCGACATACCACACCAATAACAAACATTCGGCCCCAACCGACATTCACCTAGATGATAACTTTCGCAGCACTAACACGGCTGACGAGGAGACTCCGGTTAGTTCCTACTTTCTACGTTCTTGTGCTTGATACCCCATTGCCCATGAATCCTGAATCTCACTTCTTTGCCCAAACCGATTGTCTCTAATCCCTTGGGATCAAGGTAGAACATTTACTATAGACTAAGGAAATAATGGTCTAGGCGGTCTGTTGAACACCCGAGACCTAAATTCTCTTTGGGATGCCATGATCTGTCCCATAGGTCTAGCCCTCTTTGACGACCCTTCCTCAAATATTTGTGTCCTTTTTTGTTGCCTCTGATCCTCCATTATCTGTGCAAAAAGACTGCATTCTGCCTATATCCATATCTCTTTTCAAGGCCGCAATAGTACAATCCATCTGTCCACATACCGATGCACTCTATCGGTCATAATAGCTACCACACTTGGAGCATACCTAGCCAAAGAATTAAATCGAAGACTGTACTTTTTGACACTCACAGTCCTTTGGCAAAGATTTAACAATTGGTCCGCATGAGCTTTTCGGACCTTATATGGGAGGTACTGGTCAAAGAATGCCATTTTAAATTCCTCCCAACGAGCTGGAAGTACATCAATACACAGTCACATGCATAACATCTAGAGCCCTTTTGATTTGGTCTATAAGGTCCTGTGGGTCTTCATTCAGATCCGACCCAGTGAGCGTGGGAGGGTTTAATTTCAGAAAATCATGTGTTCGACGACTATCTGCCCTAGCCGCACCATTATCACTCATCATTGGGCCATCTCGCCCGTGCCATTATACAACAACTATCTGAATCAACATATGTGCTACATTTCTTAAATCCTGTTCAGTGGCCTTTATAGGTGGTTCTACGGGTACTTCTCTACCTTTGGCTAAGAGAAACTCGTATTGCAAATTCCATGTCAGCCCCACCTTGACTAGCTTGGTCAGGTGGTGATTTACTCATTTCTTCTTTGGTAGGCATATCAACCTTCCTACCTTTGCCCTTATCTTGTCTGATAATCAGCATTTGACTATGCAAAAGAAAACCAATGTCAATGCTTACATATGAGTCCTCATACAACTTTGGCTCTAATGCACGATCTAGAAGTAAAGAAAAGAAACAACTCCTAAATGTCCCGTAGACTCCCGCTTATCAATGTGGCGCACAACACATCCATAAGCAAGACTCTACTTAGATACGGCTTTGTAGACACCCTTAGGACGACCTGCTCTGATCCACTTTTGTCACGCCTCGAATTCTAACGGGATGGACTGGCACGCGAAGCCGATGAGGCCCGAGAGAATCAATCTTTGCTCATGTCTATTCATATGTATGTCTCTCAATAAGCAGCACCATCACATAGAGGTATAAAATGTCAATAGCGGAAGTTATGGAAACATGTGATATATACATTTAAGAAACTTGGCCGTTAGGGCCATCGAGTTAACATGGACATACATCTCTTACATTCCTCATCCCACATATGTCTACAAAGCCTTTACCAATACATAACCATAACCAACCTAGAGTCGGGACAACACCCCGCTCTATACACAACATTTTAAATGCCAAAACAAATGTACATATGACTCGGAAAGCCCCGAACCAACTAGAGCTCACCAAAAATATGCAAATGACCCACACTCTACTGTGGAGGTCTACTAATACTTGTGCCTGCAACAAGTAAAGTAAATTCCCCCAAGGGGGTCAGTATGAAGAATGTACTGAGTATGCAAGGCCATAAGAAACTGTATGATACATAAATACTTCAATGACCCCAAATATAAATGAATAACCAATATGGATAAACAATCAAATTGTATGTTTGGAACTACGTATATTGCTTTCTTTAATTTCATTACTTCCTTTACTTTTACGCTCATTCATCCATTCATCACTCACTCCTTCATTCATTACTCATCCTTCCATTCATATAATGCCCGGGCCCCAAGCTGATCAGTGGGAAAATAATAACATTATCATGCAGGTGTACCTTTTACCCCATGGATACATCCCGTGATATTGGGAATAAACATCATATAGGTGTTCATTGCACCCCATGGATACATCATGTAGGTGTTCCTTCCACCCCATGGATACATCCCGTAATTCGGGGAACAGTCATCATGCAGGTGTTCATTTCACCCCATGGATACACTCATAATGTTGGGATCGTCATCATGAAGGTGTTTATTTCACCCCATGGATACACTCATAATTATACCTTATTTCATTCTTTAACTTTTACGAGATTGGTACCTTTACTTTGTGAGAGATCGATACGCTCACTCATGAGAGATTAATACATTCACTTATGAGAGATTGATACTCTTGTTTGTGAAAGATTGACATATTTGTAGTCATAACCCTATTGGGAGGTTTGGAACATAACATTGTTGGGATTTTGGAACCATGTCAATAATTATGTAACACATGAGCAAAAACGACTAATGAATGAGGAATACATGACTTAACAATAGATAACAACCTGAAATGAGATACCCTTGGACATTCGGAATGGAAATAGTACAAAGTCAATATGACCCATATGCTGTAGAAGGATACAGAAAGAGTAACCTTACATACCTTATATTCTCACTATGAATACACAGTCCTATATGTGAATACAGTAATACAACTCCTTCCTTATGTTTCACTCTACAACACAAGTACATAACGGGCATACGTTAACAATCAACTACCTTACAAGTGTATAAGGGTCACAATGAGTTACGTGACTGCTATATAGCGTCATTTCATCTTTCACCATACAATACACTGCATTAACATACCATCAATACCATAACATACCATACATTGACCAATACATCATAAGCCAATAACATTTCACACCAAGTTTATCATTTACACTTCCTCATTAACACTACGTTACCTTTTCTCCGTCAAGTCACTTGAAAGTTTTCACAATAACACATGAACAACAATACATGATTTATAACATTCAAAATACCTCTGGTATACTCCTTTTAAGTCATTCCAAAGGTACCATAAGTTGATAATTGCATCCATGAAGGGTATAGGGGCTTTGGGGGGCCAAAGGGATGCAAAAACAAGCAATTCAGGGTTCTGGGCCAACCTGCTAAGCCACCTGCGCCTGAAGGTGGCTGAGGTGTGCCCATAGGTGACCTATGGCAGTATCCAGAGGCACCTGCGAAGTCACCTGCGCCTGCAGGTGCTTCGTCTGCAAGGGCGGGTGCCCGTTTTGGCCAAAAAAGGTCTCTTTTGGGTATTTTTATGCAATGAATGATCCATGATCATAAATAAACTTATCTTGACATATTTTAGATCATCTTGGATTCCAAAAATCATCCATGGTTTCACAACACACATTAACATCACCAAAACCACACTTTTCCTTCAATACACCACCAAATCTATGCACAATTTTGCAATAACAATTCCAAACATTATGTACAAGACTAAAACAAGTTAAGGCTATAATAAAATATCTCATGTCAATATTGAACCCATCAAGTTCACCTCATTCAAGACCACAAGTCCATTTTCAAGTTTACAAGGCAAAAACCTTCACCGATTAAGCAAACATAAATTGTTTCACACATAGTGAACTTCTCACACTTCACCAACATAACCAACATGATCTACACCATCTTCAATGCATATAATATATTAAACCATAAATATAAACACTTACCAAATCTTATCAAAGAGTGATCTTGGCCCAACAAGTAGTTGCCTTAGGGTTTTATGTGAGAGATAATGTTTGAGAAAAATGTTAGAAAAGGCATGTGTGCTTTGATGAATAAAAAATCTGATTTTATTGAATTATATAGTCCCTCACTAATGATCCTTATCCACACATTTAATGGTTTACTTGGTCAATGAAAGAGCAATGAAAGAATGGGTCAAATTTCCATTTTTGACCATGTCTTCTTATGATTTTTGGGCCTCATTTGAGCCCAATTGCACATAATCCATTTAAGCCCACTAATTAATGCATAAATCACCAACACTCTCATGTCCAAATAATTCCATGAATTTTACGGTAATTAAATAGGTTCGGAAATATACGGGGTGTTACACAAAGCGTGTTCCAACATTTGAGACAAGACCTCAGCTCTAGCCAGTAGTTCCAAATTTTGATCTAAGGGTGAGCACCATGACTAGGTAGCCTTTGGATCTTCAACTTTATATTCACGTCCCTTCTTTAGGGACTAAGACACTCTTTTTTTATTTCTGCATTTTTGGATACTCTTATGGTTATAGACTTGAATACTCTTAGATGTTCTCGTGACTTCAGGTCTCAGGGATGTAATAAATAGAGAATTGCCACACTCTATTTTTTTAGTTTGGTTTTTTTTTAGGATCGTAACCTTGTTTCCTTAATGAATAATTGGGTTTAGTAACTCATTAATGATAAGGTTGATGATAAGTAAATTGATGACTATTAAACTTGCTAATTGAGAGTTGGGTTAAATAGTTCTCCCACCGTAGTTTAGGGTAGGTGGCAATAATGACTGTTTGGATCGTGACACCTTCACTTTTGAATAAGTTAATCTCGAAGGACCTGGTCTATGGTCTGACCAACTTGAAGTTCTCAGATGAAAAGTTTTGCAATGCCTGTGCTCAGGGAAACAAATTCAAATGAATGATCTTGATGATGGAAATGTAGCTGATCACGTTAAGATATATGTAGAGGAAGAGTTAGTAGATGATTCCAAAGGACCTGACATAACTCATGATCTCTTGGAAAATAAGAATCAGTAAGGAAGTATTGAAGTCAATCTCCGAAACTCAATTCCTAAAGAATAGTCTACAGAAAAACCTGGTCCTAGTCAAGAGCAATCCATGGCAAAGTTCTCAACTGGAAACACATCATATCCCTAGATTGAGCCTAAGAATGTTTATAGAAGCCTTGAAGGATCTGGATTTGGTCAAATCTACCAAGAAGAACTTCATCAATTTTAGAGGAATGAGGTCTAATATCTGGTTCCTAGACTCTCTGATAGAACTATCATAGGTACCAGGTAGGTGTTCAAAATTAAGTTAGATGAACAACAACACTACAAGGAATAAGACCTAACTTGGTATTCAAGGATGGCTATATGGAGTGTATTTCTGAGCAGGCACCTGAAGGATGAAATGTATCTCAAGTAGCTTCTTATTTCTGAAGATGTTGATTATCCTCACCATATGTTCAAATTGGATAAACTTTTGTATGGGTTGAAACAAGCTCTAAGGGACCTAATTCTCTAATGAATGAAATAATGTATCAAGACATTATTAGATCCTTGTACTTCTTGATGGCTAGTAGGTCCAACGTCATATTTAGTGTGGGTATGTGTTCAAGATCTCGGTCCTATCCAAAGGATTCCCCCCTGAAGGCTACAAAAAGGATGTTGAGGTATCTAAAGGGAACTCCTGATCTTATTCTGTTCTATCCATCAGGGGACAGTTCTTTTTTGGTTGAATATGTTGTTGTCGACTATTTTGGGTATTTGGTAGATAGAAAGAGCACTTGAGGAGTGGCTCACTTTCTTGGATCTCATGGAGGACTAGGTAAGAGGACAAAGTATCTGACAATTTCACAAAGGCGCTGAGAAGGAAACATCTTGAAAATAATCATTTTAAGCTTGGATTGATAAAGATGAACTGATCCCCCCTTCATCAAAATCTCTCTCTGATGGCTTGATCAGACTACAGAATCCAAGTAAGGGTTTATTAACTATGTCTAACACAACTTTATACCATTATAGGTATGTACACATGGCAAAAAGGGAGAAAATAAGAAGCGGAGATCATCTAGACAACTCAAATTATGTGCTCAAAAGTTTAGAAGAGGGACCAGGTTCCCCTTCACAGGTTAGTACTACTAAATGCACTCATAAAAGTTTTGAAACCGTCTTGAAATTCCACATAGATTTTTTTCTCTTTCCCGCTCTTCTGTAATTTTGTCATGTCATTTGAAACTCATTCATCATCACTTTTCCTTGACACGACAAATTGATTCTTCTCTTCTTAAAGGCATAATCCTAACCATTCCTTCATTTTAAGACCTTCATTAAAGAATAACTAAAAATTCCTCAAAACCCTTGGTCTGATAGTTCCTTCTAGACTCTCTACTCCAAAATCCAACTCTTCTTACTGAACCACTTTCTAAGAACTTTGGACCCTACTTAGACTTATCCTGTGATACTACTTCATGTAAAGGTTCGGATGAAAATCATAAGGTTTAAGATCAGGAATAGGTCTCTCAACATAGTCCAGTGGAGTTTGGTAAGAATGTACAAGAAAAGGAGAAAGTAAATATCGTGAAGGAGACTGTACATATTCAGGAACCTGGTTCCTCTACTGTGTCCAGATAATAGAAAGTTGTGGAATTTGATATTGTGATGTCCGAGGGCTCTGATAGACAGTTGTTTGAGGGAAAATTTGCCTGAGAAAAAGGGAAGTTATCAAATATTCTAGTTATAGAAGAGTAGTTAGTAGCTCAATGCTTGACATCAATAGCAAGAGGTGATACTAGAATGGGTGGCCTTGGTGTTGGAGGTAAAATTACTTCAGCCTCACAAGAATTTAGGTCTCCAATCTAAGCGGTCCATTATAGAGAAAGAAGGAAAATAAATGAAATTAGGATCCAAAAGAAAAAGGGATGCATCAAAGTTTGAGGGACCTGGTTCCCTTACTGAGTCATCATAGTAGAAAGTGCCTACAAAGGAGTTCACTCATGAAGAAAGGTAAGAAATTCTGAAAAAAGCAAAAAATATGCTTCATGGATAGGTGTTTGATTCTAAAATCGCTGAATTGCATACAAGCTTCCTTCGAGTCTAATGGGGGACTAGGTGCTCTGATGGATCTTGGTGAGGAATGAGATTCTCAAAAGTTGAAGTATCTCAGTTGCAAACCAAAGTTGGGGACCTGAACCAAAAGCTTCCCCAAGCTCATAAAGATACCAATGCCCTTAAGAACTTGATGCTCAAGACAATGTTTAGGTCCTCTTGAACCAACTCTTATCTTGTCTTCCTTAATGTTTAGGTCCTTTTGAACCAACTCTTATCTTGTCTTCCTTCCCAATGTCTGTTCCTATCCTCTTTCTTTTCGCTAACCTTTATTTTAGACCATATGTGGCAAGTTAACAGTTCTCTCCTTTTATGTATGCTTTTTATGTTATTAACGTAACATTTTACATGTATTATTATTGACTATATCTGTGTTTCTTCTCTATTCCTTTTACTCATGTTAGTGTTGCCCTAGTGGCTATGTGTTAACATGTATTAATTCTCTCTTTTACTTGATTTACTATTTGTTAATTTTAATGATGCCAAAAGGGGGAAGATCTTGGTGAGATAGGGAATAATAGTGATAAAGGGAACATGTGAAGGGAACTGGTAATAGAGGAATAATGGTGATAGAGGGAGCTGGTGACAAAGGAAATAATGTGATAGGGGGAACTGATTGTTTGTCATCATCAAAAAGGGAGAAATTGATAAAGCATAGACGTTGAAGTACTATGCCTTAATTAGATGATTTGACAAACATGTTGAGGGACCAAATATGCTACCTAAAGAACTTGATCCATTTATCAGAGTCAACTCTATGAGAATCTAGTTTTCCAGGAAAACTTGCTTCATTGTGTTTGCCATCATCAAAAAAGGGAAAATTGATGATACATGGTTACTACGGTACTATGGTTTGTTTAGATGATTTGACAAACCTACAGAGGAACCAAAGGAGGGACCAGGTATGCGCACTAGGTTGATCCATATGAGTCAACTCTGACAACTATCCATAGCTGTAAAGGTGCTGCCAACTGTGACAACTTGCAGTACTACAGTCCCTCCCTCTCAACTAATAAAAAACACTCAACGTTTTCCCTCCCACAAGATTCATATATATATACATCATTATGTGGGATGAAAACCTAGTTTTTGCAAATACAAAAAAAGAGCATTCTTTCTTCAATAAAAACTGTGTTCTTATCCAGAAAGGCAAAGCTTCAACATCCTAGAAACACTTCTGCTCGTGGTGAAAAATGCTTTTGTTTCTAGGTTGATTGAATCTTTTTATTTTTTTTATTACAATTGTAAACTCACATCTAAATCAATGATTCTTGTGGGTATTTCTCTTTTGGTTTATATTGAGTTGTAGTATTTTAACTAGAGTTAGCAATAGAGTCTTTCAAGTGGAGTTACTATAAAAGAGGTGTAGCAATAGAGTTGTTGCAAGTGATTAGGGATTAAGAGGTTAATCCTTAGATTGAGTCTTTGCAATAGAGTTATTGTGAAAAGTACTTGCAATAGAGTTATTGCAAGGTGTTAGGGATTAAGAGGTTAATTTTTAGATTGTATAGGGTTGTAATCTGAATTTTTGCTTGCTGATAGTGAAATGGTTGGTGAAATCCTACTGGGGTAGGTCGTGGATTTACTCCCTTGAGCTAGGAAGTTTCCATATAAACATCTTGTGTCCTTACTTTACTACTATTTGCTTTGTGTTCTTGTTGTTCTTTGTTTTCTTCATACAAGGACCAGGTATTGAATCAGATCCTTGTTGCCGTGGTGGACTCGTATAAACTATCAATTGGTATCAAATCCAGATTTTTCCTAAAAGGTTAATACCTAGGAAGGATCCTGTTTTCAATGGTAGCTCCACCCAGTCTCGAGGAAGGACAATCAACTACCAGACCACTGAGGTTTAATGGCCATTGCTATGGATGGTGGAAGACTAGGCTGCATGATTTTATCATAGCTGAAGATAGTGAGTTATGGGATGTCATATGTGATGTTCCTCGTGTGCCCATGAATGTCATTGAAGAAGGGGGAATCTTCAAGTCTGTTCCCAAAACAAGGAAAGAGTATAATGACTAAGATCAGGAGAATATTAAAAAGAATTTAAGGCCAAAAAATATCCTTGTGTGTGGGATAGGACCTGATAAGTACGATCGGGTATTTGCGTGTGAAAATGCTAAAGAAATATGGAAAGCTATTCAAATAGCTCATGAAGGGACAAGTCAAGTCAAACAGTCCAAGATTGATATGCTTACTACTCAATATGAACTCTTTGCTATGAAGGAAGATGAACTCATCCAAGATATGCATACTCAATTCACTTCCATTACTAACGAGATTTATTGTGTTGGTGAAGTGATAAAGTCTAGCAAACTCATTTGTAAAATACTGAGTGTACTGCGAAAATCATGGGAAATCAAAGTTGACACAATTTCTGAAGTAAGAGATCTACAAACTCTTACCATGGATGAGCTTATTGGGAATTTGAAGACTCATGAGCTCAAGAAGCAACATGATCAGCAGAGACATGAGGTAAGAAGGAGAATAGTTTGAGTCTCAAGGCTACCAAAAGTGACTCAAGCGAGGATGATGCTAATATTGCTTACATTACTAGGAGATTCCAGAGAATGATGAGGAAGAATGTTGTTTTTCCAAGAAAGGGAAGTGCAAACAAGTTTACCAGGGAAAATGATCATTGTCATAAATATGGAAGACCTATACACTTTATCAAAGAGTGCCCTCTGCACAAGATGAAGTACAAGGATTACATAAAAAACACTTAGTAGAGGAATGTATGCCGCCTCACTGTTGCTGTTGTTCATTACTTGTCTACCAATGGCAGTGCAGTAGCCGCCTCAATTCACTTCGTGCAATTCACAAATGCAGCATACCATAGTATAATATTTTATTAAATTTAATCTATTAATTTGCCTACTTTATTTCCTTATATAACTTCTCAATTTTAATTTCATTTTTGGTCCAAATCTCTTCATCTTCACACCAATTTAACCCTACACATAAACATATAATATTAAGCATAATTCATAAAATCAATGCTCAAAAAGGACAAATAAAAATACTAAATAGGAGGCAAATAATGGCTAAATATATATAATTTTGGCCTCACATCAGATATATACGAGAGAAATTTAGAATTTTACAAAACAACCTCCAATTTTCATTAACAAAATGGTAGTTAAACAAATATATCCCCCAGAATTAGATGATGTGCAACAACCATAAATTAAACATAGCTTATTAGGAAGTTTAGCTAATGTTTGTTTCAATTTCTCCCTCTTTGTCTCTCTCTCTAATATACAATTCATTGACATCTGCACTACAAGTGTTCTTAGAAGGCATCATAACATCTAGACTTATAATTTACCCAAGTATTGATTCCATCGTATTCAATAAAAGAATACGGTAAGTTATGTTTAATGATAACTTCAGCAAGCATTCCACATTGTGTCCATTGATTAATTTTTCTAGACTACATTTTACCTTTTTGATTAATGAACATTTGACCTATATCATGAACTTTATGCATTGGACATCTACCTATATGACGCTGCAAATGTGATGTTCCATAAATTTTATGTTGATTATCTGGAGTTGAACTAGACTTACAAACTGTCCTTTCAATTCCATCTTTAGCTCTACCAGATCTTTTGAAATAGCGTCAAACAACTGATGTTAACTTAACTTTTCTATGACTTGGTTCTATAGGATCATTTGCCTCCATAATATTCTCACCATGTTCATGTGTGCTATTTACATCCTCCATTGATCAACTTGTAATGGACTTCACAAGAATATAAAAATATTGGCAAAACACCTGAAATTATATAAAATCTAAAAGCCTAACACTAATACTTTAACATGTCATTTGGTACCAGGATGAGATAAACAAATTAATCTCATGGATTGAAATATTTAATAGGATTAGTTATTTCATTATATATATGAAATAACTTATCAGTCACTATGCGATAAAATAATTCTACTTTTATTCTGAGATTCTTATTTCTTTTCCCTCATACCAAATACTCATTATGTTACACTGATTATCTAGTATTTCAATTGGCAATATGAAATTTTTGACTTGTGATGTGTTAATAAGATACTGATATGTTAGTCATGTGTCTATGCAACTCATATTTCAAGTTTTATTTACTTAAAAATGATATTAAAATGCAAGATCCATTCAAAATATATTCACGTAGAATAAGTTTCATAATTGTCATCAAGACGAGAGAGTTTTGAAGATCACAATACTTCCATCATATATTCACAAATTTTTTTAATATGAACTATGAAACAAATAGTTTGTCTCATATCATTAAAATCTTAAAGAACATTTGAAGATCTTTTACACCAACATTTAAGAGTGTTTCTATTACCAAAAAAAAATAATAATTTAAAGGTATTTTAAAATCAACTTAAATCTATACAAATATTAACTAATGAAAACTAAAAATAATTCATAACAATTCATATTTGTTTAACTTTCAAGTGTTAATACAGAAAGAACTTTTTTTTTTGGGTGAAATAGACATTATATATAACTAATAAAAATAGTTTACACATAGCCCTTAGGCAGGCTCCATAACAACAACAGAAGGGCCAAGCCAATGAAAGTTTGAGTTACACACAATTTCCCTATCATAGTTAGTTCCAATGATGTCTGTCCAAACAACCTCCACTACAAACACGAGTGGAACTACAAAACACAGGGTTTTAAAAAAAATATTCATGGCAGCACCCTTGTTAGCCATTGCATCCACAACTCTGTTCTGCTCTCTGTAGCTGTGGTGAACAACTATCCCTCTAATTATTCTTATCATTAACTGTAGTCATCAATAATGGGGTTATAAAGCTGGTTACTATTGTAAAGCATTGTGATTACTTTTTTGGAATCAACGTTGATTTCAATGGGCATGAGATTTTGCTCTTTTACCAGTTTAAGACCTTCCCTATGAGCCAAAAGTTCTGAAATTGTCAAGATAGCTTCTAGTGAACCCCAATACCTAATCACCACAGTTGTTTCTTACAACATCCCCAATGCCTCCTCTTCTGGGGTTTCCCAAACAGGTGCCATCAGTGTTAAGCTTAAAGAGACCTCTTGGAGGAGGAGTCCATTTAACTTTAATCCTAGTCCTATGAGTTATATTGGTAGTGGAGCCATTTAGATAATAGTATTCAACAACCTCAACATAAGCTTTGCGAAAATAGGATTTTCCTTTTTTATTCTTGAACACATTATCATTCCCGGTCTTCTAAATATTCTAGATGTAGAAAGGGAGGAGTACATCCCAAGTGATGCTGATGTCATATTTGACATTTTGAATAGTTCTCCAAGTATTATCCAGTTAGACATAGATAAAAAACTAGAGTGGAGGGGAGTAGCACAAGTAGACTTATGGATAATGGTATTCCAAAAGTTAGTAGAGTGGAGCCATTCAAAAATGATGTGTTGAATTGCAATGACCCTCCAGGTAATTTTTCTCTTTTTCCTGCGATTTTTGTATTTAGAGCTTTCCTATAGCTTCCTTTAGTTATTTGTGACTTGATGGAACAGGTAGTTCAATTTTCAGTCAGTTCATTTGGTTTTTATGCCAGTTTCTCTATTTTGGAGATGTTGAAGTTGAGAAATAGGTCTTTTTCCTAAACTTCAAGTAAACAGCCTCAACTGAGAATTTTGACAGTTTTGTTAGCTTTGGAATGATGATTTTAGGCTTGGGGGACCTTTGGTTCGGGTCTCAAGTCTTCTGGGCTTGTTTTGGGCTATTAGTTGGAAATTGGTTAAAACAGAATGATTGGGTGTGAGACCCACTTCTTGTAGAAATGACCTTTATTGGGAATTTCATAAATTCTATTGAGTCCAAAATGCAATTTCTGGTAAGTTAGCATAGTTCATTTGTGTGCATGGGGTTCTAAACAAATCCCAAGCACTCGATTGAAGTCTTTTTGGACTTAGGATTTGGCTGGTTTAACACCAACTAGTGCAGGTCCTAGTGCTCTTTGTGTTCGTGACCTGGTAGTTCTGTTCACGAAGGTCAATGAAGTTGAACTTCGCAATCGTGGCCAGACCTGTCGCGTTTGTGATGTAGGGTTAAAAGGACCCAAACCTGGACCTTCTTTGCAATTGTGACCAGGGCCATCACATTTACGATGGACATCTTAGTGGGGTCCCGCAATCACAACCAGGGGTTTTGTGAACGCAATAAAGAAACCCCTGGCCGTATATAAAGCTTCCCTTTATGTTTCAACTCATTTTTCTAAGTTTGAACCACCATTGATGACCTTGGAGCTCTGAAATTATTGGAGAATTATAGTTTGAAGCTGGGACTAGTTAGGGGTTTACATAGTGATCAATTTCCAATCATTGTAACATAAGTTTCCGGTCTTTTTTCTAATTAAATTCCTTTGTAATTCTTTAAATTATCTTAGACTTTGAGTGTTGTTTTGGAGCATGAATAGAGGGCTGAAGGTGCTCAATTTTTAAGCACAAGATCCTTGTCTCACGAGGAACGTTATTGTGGGTCCAATTTTTGAATTCCATAAGCAGGCCCTATGGATGAGTTTTAGCCAAATTTTTGGTTTAGAATACTTTATATCAATGTGGATATTGTCATTCTCATCTTGATGAGTCGATTACTATTTTTTGTTAGTGCGACAACATTCAGAGGCTTCTAGGAAGAGAAAAGCTCTGATCTAGTGGATTAATGTGTGTGTTTGGCTTCCAGGTAGGCTACAACTTACCTACTTTTAGACTTTTCTCATTTAATATATTTGCGTGATGTATTGCTAATTATTAGTGGGGTACTATGGCTAGAATAATTTATTTAGGTGTTTATGATTCTTTTAGCCAGTTAGGGGGCCTTAGGGTAGAATTCTTTCTTTGGATCCTTAGGTTTGGTAGTCGTATCTCCTTTAGGACTTGACTTAGCATACCTAGGATCCTTGGGGTTTGGACTTAGATGCTTTAGTCTAGGTTCGGATAATACTTATCTTAGGTTGGGTTCACAAGTCTTGTAGATAGCGTTACCGCTCCTTTAAAGATGAATCATATTGGGATAGTTTCCCTTCCTAGTTACTTACTTATATTTCTCATAATTGTCTAGATTTTGCCTATTATTATCTTTCTGACCCTATCTTTTCTTACCTTTAGCGTATATTCATACTTTATTAGGCTTTTATCTTATTTGAGCTTAGTCGACCTATGAGTACAATGTATTTTGGTACTCATACTACACTTCTGCATCTTTTTTCCCAATACAGATCCTAGTATTAGTCATTGTCGTTGACACCATCCTCGTGCAGAGTTGTCGATCAAAGATTAGGTTGAGCTTTTTGCGACCCGAGATGATCCATCTCCTTCTTTTTTAGGATTAGTCTTATATTGTACTATCGGAGACTATTCTATATATATATTTATCTTGTCTAGTACTCCATATGTTTAGTGGCTCTTGTACTGACTATACTAGGTCTTAGGGAGATTCGTTTTGCATATTTTGTCCTCTCTCTTTCTATCATATGCTTGTTTTATCTATTATCCATCATTTATAACTTTATTTTGTGATATTACCCCATACTTCTCACTTTCTCCTGTTAGACCGTTACTTGTCATTCTGGGCTATGGTTTTGGGTCACCTACTGGTGGGTTATAGTAAGTGATAGCATGACCTGAGTTTTGGATTGTGACAGCTTGGTCTCAGATCCTAGGTTCACTGGTATCAGTTGTATAAGAACAATTTTCGAGTAGAGTCCCACGGGTCGGTAGGATGATGTCCGTATCCTATCTTTGGGAGACTAAAGGACATTCTTTGGAAAGTCTCACCTTTTGATTTTATTGGTTTTTGGATTCTTATTTGTTTTACTCTTTCACAGATGGCTAAGACGAGGGCTATGAAAGCCAAGGGCGAGGCCTCTAATCCGAAAGTTAGGGCTCCAGTTAATGGCAGAGGTAGAGGTCGACCCCGAGGTCAAGGTTGGGCTCGATCTGCAGCACTAACTCAAGGCCAGGATAGAGAGCCTTCACCAAAGTCGGTTAGTGATCCAGAGCCAGACATTGAACCAGAGGTAGTGCCAGAGGATCTGCCACCACAACAGCCAGTGGGCCAGGGACCAACCCAGGCTCCACCCGATTTTATATCCACGTCTTTCCTTCGACATGCCCTTGTCTAGTTATTAGGTATGCTTGGAGGTCAGCCGATGAATGGGGCCTAGACATCCTCTCAGGGGGCAGTAGAGGGTGGACTAGGTACAAAGCCGTAACCTGCAGCTACGGCTCCCCGAGTAGAGGTTCCACCAGGACCATTAGTTGCACTACCAGCGACATCCTGACTATCCATTACTTTTGAGGAGCAAAAAATGCTGGATCAGTTTCTTAGATTGGCTCTGTCTAGCTTTTCACGAGCCCTAGGGGAGGATACAATGAGTTCCTTACCAGTTGCGAGGAGAGGTTGCGTAATCTTGGCTTAGTGGATTCTCATGGTGTGGATTACACCATATTTCAGCTTGACAGTACAGCTAGATTGTGGTAGAGGGTGTACATTGAGTGCAGTCCAACTAGGTCCCCTTCTATGACTGGGGTACAATTCTCTGAGGTTTTCTTAAAAAGTATATGCCTCGCAACATACGTGAGAATCTGAGGGATAAGTTCTTGAGGTTAGACCAGGGTTCTATGAAAATATCTGAGTACAAGGCCAAGTTTCACTAGTTAACTAGGCATGCCACTATGATTCTACATATCGATCATGAGAGAGTGCGATGTTTCATCAGAGGGTTAAGACTTCAGCTCTGTATGGCTACCTAGAGCATAGTATCTTCAGGTAGATTATTTGTAAATGTTGCTGATCATACCCGTATTATAGAGGATTTGCATTGCGAGGCCTTTGGGGGTAGTGATAAGAGACCCCACTATTAGGGTAATTTCAGTGGTAGTCATAATGGGTCAAAGTTCCAAGGTAGAGGTTTCCCCCTCAGGCATCATCAGCAATATCAACAAATGGTTAGTCTAGTAGGCCTATTCATGCTTCGTTTTAGATTTCAGATACGGTCAGACAAGTTATGGTGATTTCAGCAGTTAGAGCTCCGGTTTGCCATCGTGGGGTTTTTAGTCTGGGGCTTCAGTTTATGGCAGCCATTCTAGTTTAGCAAGACCCTCTTGGTAGGGCAGGGCACCCGAGGCATGCATTGATTTTGGAATTGTTGGTCACTTTGCTAGGGAGTATCCCTGGCGTGGGATGATTGGGACTTCAGCACCGACAGCTCAAACCATGATACTACCAAATTACACCTTAAATTAGAAGTATAAATCAGTCGCTATCAACTATAGAATCCAACTAGGTTGGGGTCGTATCCCACAGGGAATAAGGTGAAAACTAAGCCTTATGCAGTTACGTGGATTGCTAGTCAATTATTTTCGTTAAAAAGGGGGTTTGTGAAAAGTGTTTGTTATTCAGTTTCTAAATATAGTTAAGTAACAATGTTGGAAATTTTACTAAATGTAATCAAGTAATAGAGAGAACTAGGTCTATGTTCACCATGATTTCATGACATAATCGGGCCACTAACAGTAATAGACTCTTCTAGTACAAAGTATGCAAGACTATTGATTACTTTAACACATCTAAATGCTTCTCAACCTAATTAGATGATATTCAATTCAATTCTCTCAAACTAAAAGTGATAAAAATGTGAAACTCGATAATAACCCAAGTTGGTTAATCTTATTACAACATTAACCATTACACGGGGATTGGAACCCTGAATACTTATTATTAACCCTTTTTCTTAGTTTTAACCTCTTTACTCAAGAAAGTTTAACCTAAGAAATGTTCTAATGTTTGCAACCATCAGAAATTAGTTAGAATGAAAGAATTAACGATGCATACATTTGTACTTTTCAAATCTAAACCAAAATTGACCCTAACGTTGTCAATTCACCATGGATCCCACAACCCTAGTTGTGGGATTTATCCACTCATAGATTTTGAAACAAATAAAGCAATATAATTCATAACAGAAGAATAATCTTACAAAGATGAATCAGATAACTTAATTGTATTCAATCACCAAGTGTAATTGATTCAAAACCCACAAAGTATTATAAGAACAATAGTCTTTTTCTCTCTAAAACATCAGATACGTAAAATAACCCTAACAGTGACTATATATAGTATAGGGAATTAAAAACCAAATTAAATTTGTAGGAAATCCTGCCTCTCATTGCACGATCAAGTCGATGGCCGGTCGACTGAGCGACAATTCGTCTCTTCTTCCATCATGGCTATCCAGTAAATATGCCAAAATTCTGCTTAAGCCTCATGGCTTGGACGACGGTCCATCGAGTCATCAAAGGTCCATCCATTTCTCTGTCACTTAAAATCTTAAATTGGTTCATTTTTCTTAAGGCCGACGACCAAGGGGATGGTCCGTCGAGTAACCGATGACCCGTCAGTTTTTCCATCACTTGAAATCTTGAACTGGGTAATTCTGTTTAAGGCCGATGATCAATGAAATGGTACTTCAGAGGTTTTGATGGTCCGTCTAAATTCCTGTTTGCTTGATTATTTTAGCACAACTTATCTTCTTTCATGCCTTAGTATGTTTCCCTGCAATTAAGACCAAAAATCAATCAAAACTACCAAAAATTTCTTAAGATCTTGCATTTATTCATGGTTAAAAGCATTAAGCGTTCCATCAAATGTCGGCACATCAACACCCTCAACTTAGAACATTTGCTTTTCCTCAATCAATGACACAACCATAGTTATTAATGTCGCGAAAGAAAAAGAACTTTAGGACAAACTAAGGCAGTCACGAGCTTTTGCAATTCATCTCCAAAGTACAAGCCCTTTATCTTTCTAAATACAAAACAAGTGTGCATGAAATAACTTATCAACTTGACTCAAGAGGATCTAAGGATAACATTACGATCTCAATAAACAACTTTGTATACACAACAAACAAGTTCTCTTGCAATTAGCAATCAATAGTACATTCCCAGTGACCTCACCACAAAGAAGTCCCATACACACAATATTCATTTAAAATTTTGACTGAAACAAATTCGCTCACTCTCATAATGAAGTTCAAATAATGCACACACAATGTCATAGGCTTGCCTTTAATCTCTATGCTTCAGAATTCAGACAGTTAGACTAGGATCACTATAGGGCTTTTTTCGGCTAGTAATGTAGGCTTGGGTCCAGGTATGGTACATTTGGATCAGTGACTAAGCACTCCTTGACACCACACTACTTTTGCTCCATTTCTGACCAATCCTTTTTCCTCCTTATTCTTTGTTTATTCACTCTTTTCTTCCACTATATATGCGGCTTTCTTTTCAACACAATTCTTTTATATATATATATATCCACACCCGTTTTCCCTTTTTTATCACTAGTATCACTACTGGAAATTTGGGGCTATGGCAATGGTTATCGTTATAGTAGACGTCATAGCGTCACAGTATATCTATGGGAACGGTTGTGCCACTTGCTAAAACTGATCTCGTTACAATAGCTCTAATGTTATGGTTTGTTTTGACGGTTCAAAAAAAGTCACTATAAGACACTTTATGGAGACAATTTTGGTTACTAGTGATATGCGACGGTTTACAGTCTAGTGAGACAGTTATAACCATCTCTGTAGAGTTTTATGTAACTTTATTTAACCTTCTCTTTATATTCTATTGCGACGTTTGTTTGTAATCTGCTGTAACAATTATATTTTTCTAATGCAATGATTTTGACCGTTACTCCCCAGTCTATAGCAACAATTTTATGAAGCTACTGCAACAATTTTTTTAAGCAACTATCACAGTTTATTATTTATATATCGATCACAATTATTAAACATGTAACATAAATCGATCACGCGTCGCCACTTCATTACCAAATTACAACCCAACAAGAACCAAATATTTCTTGACCATTCAAAAAGTGCAACATATATATATATATATATATATATATATATATATATATATATCCATCACGAGTTGATCATTACCAAAATTACAATTCAAGAACAAATTTCTTGACCATTCAAAAAATTGCAACCTGTACTACTATATGTCAATATTTCAAAATAGAAGATGTGCAAAGTTTTCAACAATAAGAACCCAATTTGATCAATCTCCTAGGTCAGGTCATGTTCATCAAGTTCATCATCACTTTCATTCCCATCTTCAATATGATCATTACTTTCATTCCCATCTTTAATGTGATCATCATCACCTACAATATTAATAGAAAATAACTAATAAACGTTTGCGAGACGTTATATGTAAATATACTAATAAATACTAGAACACACACACACACACACACACACATACACACACACACACACACACACACACACACATATATATATATATATATATATATATAAATATATGCACTGATCAATTAAATAATTTGATGCAAATACGCTGGAAATAGTAGAAGCACCTGTTTGTAGAGTGCAACAAGTGGACTGCTACTATTAAAAAATGTTAGATGCATTTCAGTGGATCAAGAGAAGAAAGTGGAAGTAGTTTTGGAAAGAGGTGGTAGGAGTAGTGCTAGGTGCTATGGTCTACTACACATTTGAAATTTAATGGGAAGTGGAACAATAAAAATCTGAATCACGGCCAACAGTATGTTCAAGCTTGAGCCTAGCTACCTATGCACAATTTTTTTCTGTATAGTGTTCACCCACCCCAGAAGTACTACATGTCATGAATGCATATATATGTATCAGTCTTCTGATCCCATAATGCTCAAGTTCTAGCCTATGTACATACACACTCTTACAAATATATAACAAGGCAATCGAGAGATATGTGAATTCCATTGTAGTTAGGGGAGAGTGATGACAGGAATGCAAATCTCTAATGAAATCCCATATGAATTCAGTTGTTAGGTAAGCTTCTTAAGAAATTATGTTGTCTAACCATATTTAACATTTTGAGCATAATTCCTATTTTCAAAAGCTGAAAAGGAAAGTTGTACCAATTAGATTATTAAGCATATTCATGATTAAAAGGACATCTAGATGAACTTGAAAATTGCTACACCAACTTTATACTACAAGCATGTAAACACATGTGCGACTTAACACAAGTGAACCATAATATATCCATAAAACACCATAGCAGGCTAATACTTAGAAAATCAATGAACCAAACACATTTAAACTGTCCGTAGCTACCTCTGTCCATCCATACTGTAATACCTTAACAAGATCAAAATTTCTATAGAATGACAAACTATATTTGAGGGGCTAAACCAATAAAATAAAAAGTTACTAAAGATGTTTTTAAATGGGTAGTTCTGTCACATTTCTTATTTATAATAAGTATTATATTTATGGACACAAATGAAGTAAATTGTCTTAGAGACAAGTATTCATGGAAACTTAGCAACAAACCAAACATATATTGATCATTTCCATGTTCATTTCAACCTAATAAAGCATACCCAAAAAGCACTTTCTAGTAAGTAAAAACTAAGAACAAATACTTGATGTCAATAAAAATTAAACTTGCAAAGAGATTACTTCATACAATTTTACTAATTGTGTCTTCATTCGAGGCCTTGTAAGAACGACCAGGTTTTCTTGCTCTTGTGGCAACAAACATATCCTTAAGCGATATAGTTCCCCCCTTCTTTTTTTCCTAATCATATAAAATAAATATAAAAATTTCTTATATGACAGGTTAAACTCGATAATAAATAAGAGAACACACTAATTTATTGCGAATTGCAGCAAAATTCTTTTTGCCGGCAGTGTGTCGATTCAACAACTTCTTTCGATTCTCAGTATTTGTTTTAGACATTTTCTGTAAAATAAATCAATACCATTAACCAAAGGTAATAAGGGGATACAAAATGTAGCATGCTAACGACAATATGATCGCAGATTCTGAAATAATGTTTTACCTGAAATTTTTCTAACTTCCAATATATGAGGAGCGCTTTAAATTGATATTCTGGAATATTATCAGGCCTTTTGGCCAATCGATCTTCATCATTTTCATATGGATCATAACAATCTTCATTTAAATCACTTCTATGCTTTATCCAAGCTTCTCGAATTCTTTCAAAAGCCCAACCTTCCACAACATTAGGGATATCATATTTCATCTACAATTTGGGGTCATTCAGTTAGCTAATATATGTTAAAAACTTTTACGAATAACTAAATATTGAAAAGTTCACACCTTGGTATACTCCCATAAATCTTCTTTAGTGTCTATGCGCCTCCAATTAAATATATCAAGTGGGCAAAGAGTCGCATTTTGTGTGAGTACGCCCAGAAAGCTACTTAACCCTATTACAACTTCATCAGTAGGACCAACGGGTTGATTATTCCTATTTATTAGGATCAATTTTTTTTTCAGTTCGGCCATGTACTTTGTGCATTTGTGTTGTACCCCTTGTCTTTTTAGTGGAAAGCCTTTCAGGTATAAGAAAAAACCAAGAAATTAGAAGTCATGAAATAATTCAACAAGTTCTAAGCTATATGTTACCTGGTTGATCTTCAGACTGCTCATTTGTTGGAGGAGTACTGCTCGAACCTATTTGAACTTAATCCTCTACAGGTTGTTGTTCCTCTACAGGTTGTTGTTCCTTTCTGAGCTGCTCTGCTATAGATTGTTCAGTTGCTTTGGATTGTGGTGCTACTGGCTGTTGTTCATCAATTAATTTTAGCAGCTACTCTTTCTCTGACCTTATGGCTTGAAAAGTTTCATTTATTGTCAATACCCGTCGTTTCTTATTTAAAATAGCTGATAACAATCCAGGTTTAGAAAATGTCTTTTTTTTCCTCCTTTGTTTCTTGTTGAAGGTCCTTGTTGGTTCATGGCTATCTAAATCTCTGTATCAAAAAATGAAACAAATTAAAAATTCTGAAGGGGTACAATTGCACTTAAACATAATCACCAAGTCAAATAGGGAAACACAAATGAGACCCGTCCAACAATGAAAACCCCACTCTACACTATATGTATGCTGGTTAATACACTAAGATTATATGAGCAATCTCAATTATTGGATGTAAGTATAATCCTAGAACAACCATTACCCACCGTTCTACATAAAATTAGATGGACTTGTTTCAACTAAATGCATTATGACCGTTAGAACATGCATTTATCTATTAAGTTAGAGGAATGAAAGCAATGTAAAGTTACATGAAGCCTCAATTCCACATTACACAAGTCTTTTAGCATTCAGATATTCATCGGTTGTTATCAAAGACTACATTTTTATAGTATTGCTAACAACCAAATGCTACACACAACTCAAGTAATACACTACTATCAGATGTCTCGAACCAACACGGGCAATAACTCGACAAGTACAAAAAAAACCAACCTGACTATCTTTTTTATACTACACTTAACCAAATAGCTACCTTTTCATTCCCCATTCCAATATTCTTGATTTCAGATTAAGTATATCACCCGTGTCACTCAAAATTAATATCCAACAACAAGGATAAAACATAAAATAGAACACTGGTACAAACTCGACAAGTTCCACCATGAATGTCTTTTTTACACTATAGTTCGAACTACCAATACGTATTAGCACTCAACATTCATAGCCAACAAGAAAGAGAAAAAATAAAATAGAAAACTGGTACAAACTCAATAAGTTCAAATTATCAAAGAACTTACATTTGTATTATAACAACTCAATTAATCCACTATTATCCGCTATGTCACACCATCACAGGTAACAACTCCAAAAATGATAAAAATGCACACTATAGTTCAAACTATCAATACATATTAACTGTAGCACTCAAAATCCATAGCCAACAACAAAAAACAGTGAAAAAAAATTGATTCATTAAACAGATATAACAAGTTTTTAGCAAATAAAGCACAAAAAATAGTAACACAAAAATAAATTTGTCAGTCATCAGCTTCCATCCAATCCCAACAGTATCATTAATGTCATCCTTCTCTTCCGATGATTCCATTGTCATATCTTTTATTGGTTGTGCAACAGAAGGAACATCAATGATATCTGCAAAGAGATCTTCTCTCGACTGTCTGACATCAATATCGACTACTCTTTTTGATGTACCAATGTCATCACTAGCCTCTCTCTAAAATGTTTCTTCAATATTAGGACAACTCTATTCATCCAAATCATACAAATCAACCAGAACTTTATTTTTAGCATACTAAACTTCTTTCTCAGTTGGATCTTCCACATAAAAAAACTTAATGTACTTGAGATGCTAGTACAAAAGGATCATCTGTGCTACATTTTTTGTTGAAGTATACTCGAGTCAACCCATATTCATCTACTTTATTATGAAATCAATCACATCTAAAAAATACAACACTAAAGCAACCCCAATAATCAAACTTAATGATATCTTGAATTACTCCATAATATATAATCATACCATTGACAAAATTCTGGTCCCTAGCACTACTAAAACTATCCGTTGTTGCTGACAAAGTCACTCCACAGTTTTGAATCTTGCATGGGGCATCCCATGTCATCGTATGAAATTGATACCCTTTAATGAAATATACAGTATACCTTTTAGCCACATAATTAAGCCCCTTAGCTATCCATTTTAAATGACTTGGCACTTCCATATTTTTAATTTCCCCCCTAATCCAGTCACCAAATTCTTGAATGTGAATCCGTGCTTTTACTGATGTATTTCCTATGGTATGTTTATCAATTAAATCCTTATATTCCCTACAAGCATGTATTATAAATTCAATCAATAATAATACAGAGAAGTTAAATTTAAACAGATTAACCAGAATATATAAATGAAGTTAAAATAAAAATATCTTACTTGATAAATGCCTCTACTTGTTCATCTTCGATATTGAACAAAGAATACCGATGTGCTTCAACCCACTGATGATTATCCATGTCAAAAGTTTTGGCTTTCTTTTTATTCTTACTTCCAATTGGGTGGCCCATCTTTGGAAATATTTCTGGAACAACATCACCCTCTGTTTGACTGCCCTCATCATCCTCTGTTGGATACCTGCTGAATTTTTTCTTCACCTTATCATCTAGGTATCTCGAACAAAAGTTCAAGCATTTTACAGCCAAAAAACCTTTGCTATTGATGCTTCTAAAGTATTCCAACTACGAATAAGCCCCTTAAACTCACACAGATCCCTTTCAATAGGATACGTACAACACAAATGAGTCGGGACCCCAAGCTTAATTTCATCTACTAAATGAATAAGCAGATATGTCATTATATCAAAAAAGGTTGGAGAAAAGATCTTTTCAAGCTCACATTCTATATCTATGATTTCTGCCCTCTGTTTATCAAGATCACTTCTTCTTATAACCTTGCTACATATGGCTCTAAAATAATTCCCCAACCTAATCAAGGCCATAGACACATTCTTGGGAACACTTTCCTAACTGCTATCTGGAGCAAGTAATGCAATATGAAATGAGCATCATGGCTTTTGTATCTTGATACTTTCATCTCATCTACTTGCACACAATTTGATATATTAGAGGCACACCCTTTAGGAAATTTGGCACCTTTTAAAATTGTGTAAAATAGTTTTTTCTCCTTTGATTTCATGTAGAAACAAGCTCTAGCCAGATGAACTTTTCCACGGTTAACATTTTCTACTGGTTGAAGCTCTTTGGGTATCCCCATCTCATGCAAGTCATAGCGAGAATTTACATGATCTTTGGACTTTCCAAGTAGATCCAACAAAGTACCAAGCAAACTATCACACACATTCTTCTCTATGTGCATCGGGTCAAGATTGTGGCTCAATTTATTTGTTGGCCAATATGGCAGCTCAAAAAATATGATTTTTTTTCCATGGACCATCGCTGTTTCATTTTCGTTTTTTGGCTATTTCCAAAAACATTGTTGAATTCAAGTAGTTCTTCAAGGACTTGTTCACCTGATAAGGCAGTAGGCGCGGATCTGTGCTCCTCTTTACCCAAGTAGCACATCTTGTGACTGTGTTTGAGATATTAAGAGCAAGTATCATGATTACAAGTGGGGCATGCCCATCTCCCCTTGGTTCTCTATCCAGAAAGAATTGCGAGTGCTGGAAAATCACTTACCGTTCACAACAAAGCTGTACGCATATTAAATGTTTCCTTAGTTTCAGCATCATATGTTTCCACTCCCACCTACCATAGTTTGTTCAACTCTACAGTTAGTGGCTGTAAGTATGCATCTATATCATTTCTAGGTGATGCGAGACCTGGAATAATCATTAACAACATTTGATACTCCGGCTTCATACATATCTATGGTGCTAAATTATAATTTGTTAACACAACCGGCCATGTTCTATGAGAAATGCTTATTGTTCAGAATGGATTGAAACTATCGCTTGAAAGACCTAATCTAACATTCCTTGCATCTTTAGAGAAGTCAAGGTGCAAGGAATAAAAATATTTCCAAGCTTCACCATCGACAGGATGTCTTAAATTCCTATCTCCAGGTTGATCAGTAGTATGACATCTTATAGCAACAGATGTTTTGGAACACATGAATATCCTCTGAAGCCTAGGCTTTAAAGAAAAGTACCTTAACACCTTCACTAGAACTTCAGTGGTCTTGTTAGTCAACTCATCAGAAAAATTCTTCCATCTAGAAGACCCACAAATCGAGCAATTATCAAGTTCTGCATTATCTTTCCAGAATAACATGCAATCGTTAGTGCATGCATGTATTCTTTCATAATTAAGACCCAAATCTTTAATCACCTTTCTTGCTTTGTGGAAAGACTCGGTATTTGAGCAAATGGAAAAGACTCTTTTAACAAGTCTAACAAGTCTGAAAAGGCTAAATTACTCATCCCGTGAATGCATTTAAACAAGTACAACTTGATGGTTAAAGCTCATCTTAGAAAAATTCTTACACCTCGGATACAACTCTTGTTTCCCTCCTCCAGTAATTTAAAAATTTCTTTGCATCTTCAGATGCTCCCTCTCTTACTCCTTCATTCTTGATCTGTTCAACGTCTACACTTCTAAAAGTCTCATGAAGTAGATTATCAATATCATCAGGCATATCGGAAGTTTCTGCATCATTAGTTAGATGTACCCCATTTGGATGTGACATATTTCTTGAGGAAAACCCTTCTCCATGGAAAACCCATTGGGTGTATTTAGGTACAAACCCATGACCAAGCAAGTGATCCTCCACCACAGCTCGAGAATGCCAAGAATGATTAAACACCTCCTACAAGGGCATAATATTTCACTTCCAAGGGAAGCTCTTTCAAATGCCTTATTGATAAAATCCTCGACTCCACGTTCAAACTCATCAGTGGATCTGGGGAGATACATCCAACTTTTATCGCCAATGTCCATTGAATATCCTATGTTTCAAGAATAAAACACCAAATTCATAAAATCATGAGTATAGGCAGTGTTAATAGAACTTAACCAGTCATGAGAACAGGTAGTATCATTAGGTAAGTTAATCCTTTCTATAACAAATATTTAATAGAGAATAAAAATAAGAAATGTTAGCCATACATTCAGTTACATATTTTAGTTACTATAGAAAAAACAGCAACAACAAACATTAAAACTATTTACTAACAGACTCCTAATAAAGAGACAAACAGAGAAATTTTTATGTAAATTTTTATTTCAACTCAAGTGTTAATTGAGGCATGCCACTGTAAGCTATTTACTTGAGTGAAAACCAACAAAAGAGACACAAATGATGATCAAATTGTTATTATAAAGGAAAGACATACTTATCAAAACATATATATACATCTCAAGATTTCTCTACTCTTTCTCTCTTTCTCTCTCTCTTACTCTCTACTAGTATGACATAGCAACAATCCTCATTTTCATGCAATTACTGGCCATTGTTTAAAATTTTCATTACCATTTTGTATAAGACAAATTCAAACCTCCACATTAATTAAAGATACACTGTGACAGTCTTAAGAGTAGAACCCGACAAACATTGAGAAATTAAGTGGTTTACCACCTTTTACGATTTTATAAGCTCTGTATAAATGGATGACAAAGAATCAGATTCCGAACTAATTAAAGAAAGTTCGTATTCAAATATTCAACTAAATCAAAGAAAGCTTTGTAATCTAGTAAATTTTTGATTGTCTACAAACAAACTATACGAATAATATGTATTGACCGACCATCATATTTACCACAGAAAAGGAAAAACACATCAATGCAACTTCAATTTTAAGTTTCTTTAGAGTATAAAGGACATGATAAATACACTTAACATTTTTACGAAATATACATGATTAAAGATAAGGCAATACATAGACATACACAATACAGAACCTGGAAGCTTCACAGCTTCCAAATATTACACTCTTAGTAAATGTTTCAGAAGTACTATACCAAACGAGACGGCAGAATAACAAGATGGGCTGCACAAGGTTGCTGGTGCAAAACTTGATCAAACAAATCATGTAAAATCATATATTAAGGAATGATAAACATATAGACATATATAAATGGATACTTTACCTGGTGACCAAGGCAGAGGTGTAGTATCAAAGTATTTCAACCAATAATATATTTCAGTTCACATTCAAAGACATCTTGACAATGTCTTTAAATCAGTAATCCACATCAAGCGTGAACTCGAAAATTTTAGCACAAAATCAGCTACAAGTTGCGACATCATGAATTCCACAGAACTAGGTTAGACATAAGTTGAATGAAATGTTCTATTCACAAATAATAACTTCAAACTTTTAACCAACAATTCACGTTGACAGGCCAAACTCAAAATACAAATCAGATTTCTCAAAGACAATAATGAATTTCAATACACATTGACAGACCAAACCCAAATCAAAAAACAAAATTCTCAAAGCCAACGATAAATTTCAATTCACATTGACAGACCAAACTCAAAACACAAAACATAATTCTCAAAGTCAATGATGAATTTCAATTCATATTGACAGACCAAACTCAAACACACAAAATAGAATTCTCAAAGCCAATGATGAATTTCAACATTATATACTCCGACCAAACTCAAAGCACTAAAATAGAATTCTCAAAGCCAATGATGAGTTTCAATTCACATTGACAGACCAAAAAAAACACACAAAATAGAATTCTCAAAGCCAACGATGAATTCTAATCACATTATATACTCTGACCAAACGCAAAACACAAAATAGAATTCTCAAAGCCAATGACGAATTTCAATTCACATTATGTACTATGGACAAAAAACATAACACAAAATAGAATTCTCTAAGCCAATAAGGATTTTCAATACTAATTGTCTACTCTGGACTAAACTAAAAACACAAAACAGAATTCTCTAAGGCAACGATGAATTCCAATTCACATTGTATAATCCAGAACAAACTCAAAACAAAAAATAGAATTCTTTAAGCCAACGATAAATTCCAATTCACATTGTATACTCTGGACAAAAATCAAAACACAAAACAGAATTCTCTAGGATGAATTCCAATTCATATTATATACTATAGATAGAACTCAAAACACAAAATAAATTCTCTAAGTCAACGATGAATTCCAATGCACATTATATACTCTGGACAAAACTCAAAACACAAAACAAATTCTCTGAGCCAACGATGAATTTCAATTCACATTATAAACTCTGGAACAAACACATAACACAAAATAGAACTCTTAAATATTCACATGCATTGTTCAAATCAACTCTATACTTAAACTCTTACATCAGCTATAACTAATCACATAATCAGTATAAATCACTACAACACATCAAGTCCATCTAAAACCCAAACAAATGAGACCACAAAATTTCTCTAAAACCCTAAAAAAATTCTCAAAATAGAGACCACTAAATATTCACATGCATTGTTCAAATCATCTCTAAACTTGAAGTGAAATTCAAAAAATCACAAAATCACTCAAAAACCCTAACAAAATTCTCAAACAGAAAAAAACAAATATAATTTTTTTTCACTGAACCCATCTAATTTTTCAAAAACATAATATCATAGAAACCCATTTGTGTGTTCTTTAATTTTTTTCAAAAAACCCATCTAATTTTTCAAAAAATTCCACATGCATGTCAAAAATAGACAGATGGTCCATGAAATCTTACATGCAAAAACTTTGACAGAGATTCTTTTCACCGTCGGAGAACCTTGAACCTGTCGAAGAACCTTGAAACTGTCGAAGAACATTCAAATGCCAGAGAACCTTCAAATGCCGGATAAAAAAAATGCTTTAACAGGAGATGCCTTTCACTGGAGAACCTTCAGCTATCGCAAAATTTGATTTTTATGTGAGCTAAGATAGATTAGAGTGAGAGAGTGAGAGAGTGAGAGTGAGAGAGTAATGTGTCTGAGAGGGAGTGTATATTTTATTTTTGTTTTATTTTTCATGGGCCAAAAAAATGTTCCCGCGGGTAGCCAAAATTAATTGGGGGCAAAAAAACCCCGGGTAGCCATTAATTTCAACCGTTGCCATAGTTACTTTATAGCGGCAGTTAGTAAAATAGTTACCATAGATACACTTTAGATGATGGTTCTAAATATTATGCAATAATTTCTTTTAATAAGTGTGCTATTAGATTCAGTGACAGTAGGCGACGGTTATAACCGTTGCTATATGTTTTTTGTCGTAATGGTTGCAAAACTGTTGCTACATAAGTGTTTCCATAGCCCTAATTTCAAGTAGTGTCTCTTCTTTTTACACTCGATTCTTCCTTTCATACCCTTCTATAGTGGCCATCCTCAACTTAGGTGATTTGCCTGAGTTGAGGTATACAATATCCAAAAATAGACCAGGGCCAAAACAAAGGTTTTAAGGAGCCTCTATAGTAGCCACCCTCAACTTAGGTGATTTACTAGAGTTGATGTACATAATGTCCAAGAAGGGACCAGTGCCAAGACAAGGGTTCCAAGAAAAAAATAGAGAAAGTGAATAGACTAATAAAATCAAAAGGTCAATTAGGCTCAAAATTCTGGAATAAGGGACAATTTACATTATTTAGATTGTTATTTTGGCTGATTGGACTGAAATCAAACATTACCCATGATACTTTCCTAATCCACTATCTTATGAACTATGCAAGATAAATAGGGAAAGTTAATAAATTGTATACACAGAGTAAGAACTATACAAACGCAGCTCACACACATACATGGCATAGAATATAACAACAACTGCTAACTATTAGGTTCATGCCCTAGCTTAAGAAATAGTTATCACATCTATATACACCTAATATCATGCAAAGATCCATATTGGTTAAGATATCAAAGCAGATATACTCATGCCACACAAAATTTTGAGGGATCTCTATTTTTCAAAATAGATTATTTCAAAACATACTCCTTAAATTCACCTAAATTCTTTTTACAAACACAACTACAAAACAACATATAAAACACTACGCATTAAAAACATCCTAAACATACTGGTTCTACTAGATAGCACACCCGAGGAAAAAATGTGGCAATAAAAACCCTTAGGTGGTGAATCACACAAATACCCCTACCCCCATAAAAAAGACATGCATTATCCTCAATTCAGCATAAAACCAAATAGTAATATGCCAGAGGAAGAATGTACCTATGGCGCCCTAGGCACTTGTGTCTAGTGACACAGAGTGGGCTGCAACATCTACCATAACATCATCAGTCGTGGTGACAAGTGTGACCGGTACACTCAATGTAATAGGTGGTGGAGTGGGAGACTCCACACTCAACTCTATACCACCAGATGTCCCTGGTGGTAAGATAGAAGAGGTTCCAACAACTCGTGCCCTCATTTCTACCTCTTTCTTCTCTCTATCCTCTATTGACTTCTTTTGTTCTTCCTTTATGTTATTTTTTTCTTTCCTCTACCTACTTCTCTCGGCCTTTATAGGATCTTCTTTCTCTTCTTATGACCTCTTACCTTGGCTTTGATAGGCCTACTTATTAAGTCGATGAAGGACTCCTCTTTCTCTAATTCCTCAACATCTGGGATTAGGAATACTATGGAGGGTCTATTTTGAAGCTCTGTAATGTCAGATTGGGCTTTTTCTAACTCAGCCTCAAATCTAGCCAAATCTTGTATAGTCATAGCTTTTAGCCACTCATTTATTCTCCTCTCAATATCATCAATGCTACCATGAAGGACGACATATGGCACATGCGCAGCCTCAATTGCCTTCTCAACAAGTGGCTGAAATTGTTATACAAATATCTTGACTACAATTCAAACCTCCAAGAACTCTTAAGTAATTTCACAAAGTTTTGAAGAGTCAATAGGTATTTTGAATTCATTACTGCAGCAGATGCAGTGTCAACTGACTTAATAACTGGTGTGGCTCCAGTACCACCAGAGGTAGATTGCGTAGTTATTGAAATAGTATTAAGAGCTAGCTCCATGCTTATGGCAGCTCCCGACTTCTCTGAAGGTGTACCTTTTACCGCTTGACTACTTGACCCAAAGACACGAGGCACTAGTTTATACACTCGTAATTCAAATTTAGTCTCATCTCTAGACCTTTCGATATCATGTTTCTTTGAAGTTATAGCATGTTCATCAATACCTACCAAAATTGAAACTTAAGCCTCTTAACACAACCTAGTAATGAGGCAAGGGAATGAAAGAGAATTAGAGGGCTTTGTTGCTTGGATTCTTATTTCATTAGCTAGGAGTATGCCAAAGTTCATCTTGTATACTGATATTAAACTAGCCACTATAATTGCTATATCTTCAATAAACTAACTATCCCCTCCAATAGGACTTAAACAAAGATGCACCACTGCCTACCAGAACTTAGCTATGAAATTCAGAGTCGCCTTAAAGATCTTTTTCTTCATATTTGACAACCATGGTGGCTGACTTTCAGCTATGACTTAAGACAATCATGGGCGCTGATTATACCTATCTCTTATTTTGTGTTAAAAATCTACAATGTTGGTTGGTGGTACAAAATCAGACCCATATAGAAAGCAATTAATCATTTGATCTGAAATGTCTACCAAGACCCCACAATCTTAAACCCTATTCAGCATTCAAAAATCTATAGGTTTCTGGCCTTTCTTGTAGTTATTGTCTAAAGTAGTAGCATAGTTTACATAGAATTCATGAACCATAGAGGGGTAATAGTACCCTGGTACTATGCTAGTCCACCTCAAGATATAATGGTTAAACCATCTCTCAATCTCTAGGTATTCTGAAGCTCTGATGAGACAATTCTAACCACCTCAGCAATTGGTCTTTTGAGATTACCTTTTGCCCTCATCGTCAGACCTTCTTGGAAGTACTTATGGGAGCCCTTCACTTGCCAACAAATTCCTTCACAGAACCCCAGAGTTTTTCTTTTGATAACCTTATCTGGAATAGGATCTGGTTTTTCTTTTGGACTCTTAGTGGCATCAGTGCCACTCTCATTATTGGCATCCAAACTTAAGGCCTCCATACTAGACTCACTATTAGAGGATTCTTCTCCCTCATCAGATTGGGGAGTATTTGGTTGTTGTCTAGTGGCTAGTTTAGTGTAGTAGCCTTGTGCTTCTTTTGCTACTTTAACCTCTGGGTCAGGTTCATATCTCAATGCATGAGTTGTGGTATCCTTTCTGGACCTTTTGTGAGCCCCTTTACTTGTGGGTTAGAATTTAGGAGCCATAATTACCCATGGAGTAGTAGTGTTAACATTATAAAAACTATAAAAATAAAAAATAAAAGAAAGTTTTATAATATTCTTGGACCTAATGGTCCGTCACCTACCCTGTAACACCCCGTACCTTCCCAACCCAATGTGACGACGATGAACAATGGTTACTTAGGTGTTGAGATGTCATGAGTATGTAATTTGTAATGTTAGTGATGAAAAAAATTGAAATTTGGCCTTGTACATGTGATTGAACTTGCGTAGGAGGTGTTTTACGATTCTCATGGAGAATTTGTGGGGTTCAAAACGTGGCTAAGAGGACTTCTAAACAAAGGATATTAAAGGTAAGAAGTAAGTTAAAGAATAGGATTTGAAGTATCTAACCAAACCCGCGAAGAAAAGTCGAAAAACAAAATTTTCAAAAAAACTAAGTCTGGGGAGTGCTAGGGGGCGTGCCACGCCGCTCTGGGCTAAAATTTTTAGTCCAGAGGCAGCAAGCTGGCGCGCCCAAGGGCGTGCCACGCTAGTTTTTCCACTTTTTCAAAGTTGAAATTTTTCTTAAGTCCAAAGGGTGCCCGGGGACGTATTGAGCTGATTTTTGCCACGTTTCTTCTACAACCACGAGAATATACATGAAATTATTGCAGTATTATATTGGGATGATAAAATTACTCGAGAATGAATTTGGCATCAAAATGACGATTTTACCCTTTTGGTCAAAATGGGCCATACGTGGCTAGAATCACTTGTTTTTGGGATTGAGGCTATGGATATGAATAACATGAGTGGGAATATAATTGTAACATGTATAAGATGATTTAAACATGAGAAATTATTGATTTTATTGGATTAAATGAATTAGGCCAAAAAGGGCCCAAAATGAGAAAGAAAACATGGGCCAAGAATGGGTCAAATGACCCATTCTTCCATTGACTAATGCAACACATTGAATTAAATGCCAAGAGTGGCTAATTATGAAAATTAAGGGCCTATATAAAGGGGCAAAATGCTGATTTTATTGAAGAGAAATACACATGCTTTTTCTATCTTTTTCTAGAGAATTCTCAAGAAAGCTTCTTTGGCTCCCAAAACCCTAAGGAATTTTTGGACAAGATCACCATCTTCCAAGCTTGGGTAAGTGATTATTCTTGTACTTTAACATATTATAAGCATGAGATATTATGTATATCATGTTGGTTATGGTTGAAAGTGTTGGACATGGCACTTTTGGTTTTTGTGAACAAGATATGTTATCCATGAGATTGTAACTTGAATTATGACTTGTAGTTTTGATGAAAGAGCATGGTATGGATAAAATAACAAAATGTATGGTGTTATTATGGTTCTAAACTTGTTATTTTTCTACAAGTGTAAATTATGGGAGTTTGGCCGATTTGTTGTTGTGAGGTGTATTGAAGTAAATTAATGGAATAATTGTGATGTGGTAGTGATGGAGAAGTGTAAAATATGAACTTGGTGTGACATGCTATTGGTTATCATGTGTTGGTCAATGTATGGAATATTGTGGGATTATTGTTATGATGATTTCATAAATGGTATTGTCAAGGGGGAAATGACATGTTAAAGCTAAACATGTGACTTATTGTTATTGTATGCCATTGTAAGGTAATTGGTGGTTAATGTTGGTTTCATTATGAACTTGTGTTGTAGAGAGAAACATAAGGACGGAACGGGACTATTGTATGAACACTTAATATTGTAGAATCGTATTGAGAATACAAGGTATGTAAGGTTACTCTTTCCGTATCCTTCTACAACATATTGTTCCTATTGACATTGGACTTGTTTCAATTCCGAGAGGCTTGAAGTGTAGCAAATCAGGTTGACGTATATTATTATGCATATGTGTCCTATTCTTAGATGACTTATGATACACTTATCTCTTGTTCATTGATTGGAGTTCCGAAGATGTCATAACGTTGAAATTTCGAGAAGAACTATTTCAAGAGAGTAATAACATAAGAGAATCTCTTTAATCTTAGATGGCATTTTCCAATCATGTCTTGTTCCAAAGTCCTATAATATGATGATTATCCTTGTACCAATCTTTCATAAGTAAAAGTACCAATCTCATAAGATCCCATAAGAGTAATAAGAGAGGTGATGTGTAAGTTAATATGTCTATTTCCTCATAAGTGAAGATGCCAATCTCATGAAGAACAAGAGTGAAGTAATATATATGTGTGATTCCAATTATGTCATGATCCTCAATGCCTCTATCACTCTTAAGAGTGGAAGTAAGAATAACAAGAGAAATAAGAGATGTGTAACTAATAAGTAATCATAGGTGGTATCCCAGGGGTTAAAATACCTAGCATGGGTCGATCCCAATAAACGGGTGGTATCCCACTGGCGACAGAAAAACCTAGCATGGGTTGATCCCGATACATCCCAGGGGCGATATAAAAGCCTAGCATGGGTTATGACGGTACATCCCAGGGGCGACACGAAAGCCTAGCATGGGTTACGATAATATCCCAGGGGTTACAGCGCCTAGCATGGGTTAATGATATCCCAGGGGCGACACGAAAGCCTAGCATGGGTTCACATAACATCCCAGGGGTCAAAGTACCTAGCATGGGTTAATCTCATCCCAGGGGCGACAAAATAGCCTAGCATGGGTAGAACAATAAAGATGAATAAAAGATGAAGACAAGAGGAGTAAAGAACGTAATATACATGGTTCCCCACATGCAGAAAGAGAGTTTATTCACATTTCTATTTCTTTATATTGATTCCATTTTGTGGTTATTATGTATGATGAATTTCTTATGAGCCTTACATACTCAGTACATTCTTCGTACTGACCCCCTCGGGGGAATTACCTTATTTGTTGCAGGTGCAGGCACTAGTAAACCTCCATTGTAGGTTGACATTGCGGATCTTTGGTGAGCCCCAGTTGCTTCGGGACTTTTCGAGTCATAGGTGTACAGTTGTGTTGATGTTGTAAATGTTGTATAAAGCGGGGACTTATCCCGACTGTTAGTTGATCTTGTAAATGCATCTGTTAGAGGCTTTTTTAGACATGTGTGGGTTATAAATGTAAAAGATAAATGTTCGTTTAACGTGATGGCCCCAACGTCCAAGTTTCCTAAATATGTATATAACATATGTTTCCATGTTCATGTTTTCTGCTTATTTGCATAAGGTTTAATAAGGTTCATACGAAGATATGCATACGAATGTTCATGAGCAAAGATTGGTTCTCTTGAGCCATATCGGCTTTGGGTGCCAGTCTGGCCCGAATGGGATTCTTGGTCGTGACAAAAGTGGTATCAGAGCAGGTCGGTCTAAGGGTGTCTACAAACTCGTGTCTAAGTAGAGTCTTACTTATCGATGTGTTGTGCACCACATTTATAAGTAGGAGGCTATGGGAAATTTAGGATGTTGGTTCTTTTCTTCATGCTATATCGTGCAATAGAGCCGGTCTTGTAAGTTGAATTGGACCTGATCATGGTGATTGTTTTTCTTTGGTATAGTTAAAATGCCAATCACGAGAGGAGGTAGAGGTAAAGGGAAGCAGGTGGATGTGCTTGCTGAAGAAGGAATAAGTAGATTACCACCTGACCAAGCTAGTCAAGGTGGAGCTGACGCCGAGATTGCATCACAGTCTTCCTCTACTTTTCCAGCTCCAAAAGAGCCAAGAGGTAGAGAAGTACCTGCGGAACCACCTATGAATACCACTGATCAAGATTTATGAAATGCAGTACATATGTTGACTCAGTTAGTAGCTGCACAAGCACAAGGACGAGGTGGTCCAATGGTAAATGAAGATGACGCGGCTAGAGCAGCTAGTCGGCGTACACAGGACTTTCTAAAATTGGACCCTCCTATATTCACTGGGTCAGACTTGAAAGCAGATACACAGGACTTCGTGGATCAAATTCAGAGAGCTTTGGAGGTTATGCATGTGTCCGGGGTGGAAACGGTTGAGTTGGCAGCTTATAGACTGAAGGGCGAGGCGATATTATGGTATGAAGATTGGAAGAAGTCTCGTGGTATTGGTGCAATGCCACCAAATTGGGAAGAATTTAAAACAACATTCCTTGATCATTATCTTCCCTATGAGATTCATGAGGCTCGTGCGGATCAGTTTTTAAATTTACGTCAAGGAAATATTAGGGTTCGAGAATATAGCCTTTAGTTTAATTCCTTGGCACGGTATGCTCCAAATGTGGTGGCCACAATAGAAGATAGAGTCCATCGATATGTGGATAGATTAGAGCCATATTTAGTACGAGACTGCACTATTGCTACCTTAAATCGAGATATGGACATTGCTAGAATACATGCCTTCGTACAAAAGATGGAATACCAAAGGCAAAGAAAGAGGATACAAAAATCTGAGGAAGGGCCAGCAAAAAGGGCGAGACCTATGGGGCAGTCTATGGTGTTCCCAGGAGAATCTGGATCTCGAATGTTACCGCCTAGACCCTCATTCTCTTATTCCACAGCGGGTGCCCACTCCCAGTTTCGAGGGTCTAGAGGTAGTCCATTTGGACAGAATACTGGATTGCATGGCTCACAGACAGTAGGATTTTCTCGTCCTCCGTGTCAGCATTGCAGAAGGTACCATTTAGGTGAATGCCGGTTGGGGACAAATACTTGTTTTTGGTGTGGCACAGAGAGGCACATAATGAGAGAATGCCCACAAAGGGGTGCGAGTGGTATAGCACGACCTGCGGGATCAACCGTTGTATCATCAGTATCGGTTCCTTCCCCAGGCAGAGACGTTCATTCTATGGGTCATGGTAGAGATATGAGAGGAGCAGCTAGTTCCAGTAGGGCCCAAAATCATACCTATGCTCTAGTGGACCGGCAGAATGAAGAGGCAACTCCTGATGACGGTACCGGTAGTTAGGGATATTACTATATTTTACATGATGTATATATAACTACTCTATCGTATGTTACTCCATAAGTTACTATGAACCTAATGGGACACCGGAGTTATTAGTTAAGTCAATGGAATATTTCTATCCGTCAGAAAAGTTAGTCTATATCGAAATGGTATGGTAGATATTTGCACTCATAGATGATTAAGTACTCTTCAAAGCGTTATTCATGAAAGGTATAATAGAATTCAGAAAGAAGGGAAAATTGACCCTATACTACATGCCATGTGAAATTGTCGAAAGTGTATAAGAATTTCTTTTCATATTGTTCCCATTGGAAATATACAAAGTTTGGAGGACCTCACTAGGGAAAGATAGATATGGCTATTCTAAACCGACAAGTGTGAAGGTTAATAAAGAGAGACGTACTTTCTGTAAAAGTCCTTTGGAGAAAACAACAAGTACAGGAGATCACATGGTAAGCTAGCAAAATGATGAAATCAACGTACCCATATTGTTTCAAATAGAAGAACAAGTTCAAAGTGTGGAAGTAGACCAATAACAAGTAAGTATTCATGAGCCTTACGTGTTTAGGTATATGTATACTCATAGAGAGATGCATTTGTTGTAACTGAAGCAACATCGTTAACATTCGAGGACGAATGTTTCTAAGGGGGGGGGGGGAGAATGTAACACCCCATACCTTCCCAACCCAATGTGACGACGATGAACAATGGTTACTTAGGTGTCGAGATGCCATGAGTATATAATTTGTAATGTTAGTGATGAAAAAAATTGAAATTTGGCCTTGTACATGTGATTGAACTTGCGTAGGAGGTGTTTTACGATTCTCATGGAGAATTTGTGGGGTTCAAAACGCGTCTAGGAGGACTTCTAAACAAAGGATATTAAGGGTAAGAAGTAAGTTAAAGAATAAGATTTGAAGTATCTAACCAAACCCGCGAAGAAAAGTCGAAAAATGAAATTTTCAAAAAAACTAAGTCTGGGGCGCGCTAGGGGGAGTGCCACGCCACTCTAGGCTAAAATTTTTAGTCCATAGGCAGCAAGCTGGCGTGCCACGCTGGTTTTTCCACTTTTTCAAAGTTGGAATTTTTCTTAAGTCCAAAGGGTGCCCGGGGACGTATTGAGCTGATTTTTGCCACGTTTCTTCTAAAAACAGGAGAATATACATGAAATGATTGCAGTATTATATTGGGATGATAAAATTACTCGAGAACAAATTTGGTATCAAAATGATGATTTTACCCTTTTGGTCAAAATAGGCCATACGTGGCTAGAATCACTTGTTTTTGGGATTGAGGCTATGGATATGAATAGCATGAGTGGGAATATCATTGTAACACGTATAAGATGATTTAAACATGATAAATTATTTATTTTATTGGATTAAATGAATTGGGCCAAAAAGGGCCCAAAATGAGAAAGAAAACATGGGCCAAGAATGGGTCAAATGACCCATTCTTCCATTGACTAATGCAACACATTGCATTAAATGCCAAGAGTGGCTAATTATGAAAATTAAGGGCCTATATAAAGGGGCAAAATGCTGATTTTATTGAAGAGAAATACACATGCTTTTTCTATCTTTTTCTAGAGAATTCTCAAGAAAGCTTCTTTGGCTCCCAAAACCCTAAGGAATTTTGGGACAAGATCACCATCTTCCAAGCTTGTGTAAGTGATTATTCTTGTACTTTAACATATTATAAGCATGATATATTATGTATATCATGTTGGTTATGGTTGAAAGTGTTGGACATGGCACTTTTGGTTTTTCTGAACAAGATGTGTTATCCATGGAATTGTAACTTGAATTATGACTTGTAGTTTTGATGAAAGAGCATGGTATGGATAAAATAACAACATGTATGGTGTTATTATTGTTCTAAACTTTTTATTTTTCTATAAGTGTAAATTATGGGAGTTTGGCCAATTTGTTGTTGTGAGGTGTATTGAAGTAAATTGATGGAATAATTGTGATGTGGTGGTGATGGAGAAGTGTAAAATATGAACTTGGTGTGACATGCTATTGGTTATCATGTGTTGGTCAATGTATGGAATATTGTGGAATTATTGGTATGATGATTTCATAAATGGTATTGTCAAGGGGGAAATGACATGTTAAAGCTAAACATGTGACTTATTGTTGTTGTATGCCATTGTAAGGTAATTGGTGGTTAATGTTGGTTTCGTTATGAACATGTGTTGTAGAGAGAAACATAAGGATGGAGCGGGATTATTGTATGAACACTTAATATTATAGAATCGTATTGAGAATACAAGGTATGTAAGGTTATTCTTTCCGTATCCTTCTACAACATATTATTCCTATTGACATTGGACTTGTTTCAATTCCGAGAGGCTTGAAGTGTAGCAAATCAGGTTGACGTATATTATTATGCATATGTGTCCTATTCTTAGATGACTTATGATACACTTATCTTTTGTTCATTGATTGGAGTTCCGAAGATGTCATAACGTTGAAATTTTGAGAAGAACTGTTTCAAGAGAGTAATAACATAGGAGAGACTCTTTAATCTTTGATGGCATTTTCCAATCATGTCTTGTTACAAAGTCCTATAATATGATGATTATCCTTGTATCAATATTTCATAAGTAAAAGTACCAATCTCATAAGATCCCTTAAGACTAATAAGAGAGGTGATGTGTAAGTTAATATATCTATTTCCTCATAAGTGAAGATGTCAATGTCATGAAGAACAAGAGTGAAGTAATATATATGTGTGATTCCAATTATGTCATGATCCTTAATGCCTCTATCACTCTTAAGAGTGGAAGTAAGAATAACTAGAGAAATAAGAGATGTGTAACGAATAAGTAATCATGGGTGGTATCCCAGGGGTTAAAATACCTAGCATGGGTCGATCCCAATAAACGGGTGGTATCCCACTGGCGACAGAAAAACCTAGCATGGGTTGATCCCGATACATCCCAGGGGCGATATAAAAGCCTAGCATGGGTTATGACGGTACATCCCAGGGGCGACACGAAAGCCTAGCATGGGTTACGATAATATCCCAGGGGTTACAGCGCCTAGCATGGGTTAATGATATCCCAGGGGCGACACGAAAGCCTAGCATGGGTTCACATAACATCCCAGGGGTCAAAGTACCTAGCATGGGTTAATCTCATCCCAGGGGCGACAAAATAGCCTAGCATGGGTAGAACAATAAAGATGAATAAAAGATGAAGACAAGAGGAGTAAAGAACGTAATATACATGGTTTCCCACATGCAGAAAGAGAGTTTATTCACATTTCTATTTCTTTATATTGATTCTATTAATGTGGTTATTATGTATGATGAATTTCTTATGAGCCTTACATACTCAGTACGTTCTTCGTACTGACCCCCTCGGGGGAATTACCTTACATGTTGCAGGTGCAGGCACTAGTAAACCTCCATTGTAGGTTGAAATTGCGGATCTTTGGTGAGCCCCAGTTGCTTCGGGACTTTTCGAGTCATAGGTGTACAGTTGTGTTGATGTTGTAAATGTTGTATAAAGTGGGGACTTGTTCCGACTGTTAGTTGATCTTGTAAATGCATCTGTTAGAGGCTTTTATAGACATGTGTTGGTTATGAATGTAAAATATAAATGTTCATTTAACGTGATGGCCCCAACGGCCAAGTTTCCTAAATATGTATATAGCATATGTTTCCATGTTCATGTTTTTCGCATAGTTGCATAAGGTTTAATAAGGTTCATACGAAGATATGCATACGAATGTTCATGATCAAAGATTGGTTCTCTCGAGCCATATCGGCTTCGGGTGCCAGTCCAGCCCGAATGGGATTCCGGGTCGTGACATACCCGACTGTCCATAGGTCAAAATGTCAATCTCAAACAATTTACAAAACCCCAACTGACGGTTAAGTCGATGGTCTGTCACCTTTGGGATGGTCCGTTGGTTAAGATGTCACTCTTAACTAGTGTTCAGGTGTAGTTGATGATTGAGGCAATGGTCCGTCGAGTAGTGGATGGTTCGTCCACCAAGACATTGCACCTAAACAAAATTAAAGTTCATTTTCTAGGCAGTGATGATTAAATCGATGCTCCATGGACCATGTGACAGTCTGTGGGCTTACCCATCACCTAAAAATAGTTTCTAAACCAATCCTATGGATGGAAACATCTATCAAATTATTCAACTTTTCACTATGCATTTAAGGTTACAAACTCGTACAAGGTGTAAATCTCATTGTGTGATGAAAAGTTTTACAATCTTCTAGGCTACATAGGGTTACTCAGACTTCACCCTTCTATCTCCCATCCATTCAAAATTGAGTTTTCCAAGAATTTTATTTCCAAAATTCAAAATTTTTGTCGTCCTACTACTTAATAAGATTCCTTTTTTAAAAATGAGTTACCAAGACAATACAACATAAACTAGACTAAATTGAAAGAAGGAACAAAATTCATACCTTGAAGGAGATGTGCAGAAGAAATAAGTGAACTTTTTTACCTAGAAAATTAATTACTCAAATAAAAATTCAACAGAGAAAATTTTTATGATGACGAAGAGTGGTTATCGATGTTGGGTAGTTTATATAGAGTTGAAGGTGGGAGATATGGAAGATTGGGGCTAATAAAAGGGAAATGGTCCTTTGATTATGGGTGAAGAAGGTGAAGCGAGAGTGAAATAGAAATCAACAATTTTGAAATGGTTCATATTAAATCTCTAGGGTTTGGATCGAGTTGGTTAAATCTGGGTTGGATCGGGTGTATTTTTGTTTGGTTTGGGTCGAAATGGCATTGGGCAATGGGTCAAATTCTAATTTGGTGATGGCGGGGTCGGCTTAATTAAGAGAAACTTAAACTTACCTGTGTCCAACGTTGGTTGTATGGACTATTTACTTCCCGATAGAACATCAAGGGAGCCATTAGGCATAGCCAGAATGTTCCTTATTTGAGTGACAATAGACGGTCAAAGCGGTGGACCATCCCAAGGTTGATGTTTCATGGACTCATCCATCGCCCTTAACCAGAATATCTCTCAATTGACTTCTAGGTGATGGTTAAGGAAATGGTCCATCTAGTACCCGATGGTACATAGATTTTCCCATCTTTCTTATCTAGAATTAACATATTTGAGGATCTTAATTGATGGTTAGGTCAATGGGTCATCATCTTAATCATGGACCATCCGCTAAATCATCGCTTCATCCCAGTTTCAAGATTTGTGCCTGCACACTTCGTACACATATCAACTATGTCCAAGATATAAAACTCAACACAAAACTAGTTTTTACACATAAAAATCATAAGTTGACTCCTAGTAGCGCCTGATTTAACGTCACGGCACGACTCGGGTACCTCTATTACTTAGACTTCATCAAGGTACGCTATTTTGTATTAGCTTTACCCCTTCGAGTACTCCAAAGTACTATTTCACACATTGGCTATTGACTTTGAAGAGTTCCCTTTTATTATTTTCCAGTTCAACTACTCCCAAAAGGAAATTTGTGTCGTAGTAAACGGATCAGACCACTTGGATCTGAGTTTTCCCGGAAATAACCGAAGCTTAGAATTGAAAAGCAATACCAAGTCCCTTGGACTAAACTCTTGCTTCTTGATCCTAAGATCATGATACCTCTTCATCTTTTCTTTATAAAGGGCCGATCTTTCATATGCTCTCAACTAAAACTCATCCAACTCATTCATTTGTTCAAGTTTCAAGTTAGAGGCATTACTCTAACTAAGGTTAAGCTTCTTGAGCACCCATAAGGCTTTATGCTCAAGCTCTACTAGCAAATTACATGCCTTGCCAAAAACCAACTGATATGGTGACATACCGATAGGAGTTTTGTATGCAGTTCTATATTCCAAAGACCAACTGATATGTAGACATCCCGATGGGATTTTTTTAAGTAGTCAGTCCTATCTTCCCATAGGGCATCATCAAGCTATCGATACCAATCAATTCGGTTGGCATTGTTTGTTTGGGAAAGGATCATCTTTATTTTACGATTCAACATTTCCACTTAACCACTAGTCTGTGGGTGATAGGGGGTGGCCACCTTGTATTGCTTGACTCCATACTTTTCTAGGAAAGCACGGAATACTTTGTTGTAAAAGTGCAAACCCCCATCACCGATAAGCTCTTGGCGTACCAAATCTTGAAAAGATGTTCCTTTTTAGGAACACAGTCACACTGTTGCTCCCATTATTTGGTAGTTCCATAGCTTTCATCTATTTAGGCACCTAATCCACTACCACCAGTATGTATTTTTGGTTGAAAAAACTCATGAAGGGACTCATAAAGTCAATTCCCCATACATTAAATAATTTAACTTCTAGGTCTGGGTTCATGGGAAGCTCATGCGTTCATGATATAGCTCTCTGCCGCTGGCATTGGTCACATGCCTTCAAAAACTCATGAGCGCCTTGGTGGAATGTTGGCCAATAATACCCACATTGTAAAATTTTTTTGTGTAGTGTACGCACCACCATGATGTCCATCTATAGGGGATGAATGACATGCTTCCAGTAGACTCATCATCTTAACTTTTGGGACACATCTTCTTATTAAATTATCAGTACAAAGCCGAAATAGATATGTCTCATCCCAAAAGTAATTGCTTACATCATGTAGAAATTTCTTCCTTGTATGAAAGTTTAGCTCTTCCAACGTCATGTCGCTAACAAGGTAGTTAGCAAAATCAGCAAACCAAGGAACACGATCATGGGAAGCCACTAATACCTATTCATCTAGGAAGGAATCATTAATCTTTAACTCATCCGCCACTTTTCTCTTATCTTTTAGTCTAGACAAATGGTCAAAAACTTATTTCTCGTAGCCTTTACAGTCTTTGAATTCAAAGTTAAACTCTTGAAGCAAGATCACCCATCTAATCAACCATGGTTTTGTATCTTTCTTTGCCATAAGGTATTTCAAGGTAGCATGATTTGTGTGCACCACAACTCTTGTGCCAAGCAAGTATGCCTAAAATTTTTCAAAGGCATAAACCACTATAAGCAATTCTTGCTCGGTCACAATAACATCTTTTGTGCTCCATTCAAGGCCTTGATCGCATAATAAATTAGGTGAAAGATTTTCTCCTACTTCTTACCGAATACAGCACCAAGCACCATACCACTTGCATCACACATCACTTTAAATGATTTGGATCAGTTTGGAGAAACAATGATAGAATCAAAAGTAACCTTTTATTTAAGGCACTGAAATACCTTCAGACAAGCTTTATAAAATAGGAACATAACCTCCTTCTCCAATAGTTTGCTAAGCAGATTGGTAATTTTGGAGAAAAGTCCTTTATAAACCTTCAATAAAAACCTGTATGGCCAAGAAAATTTTGAACCCCCTTTACAGAGATTGGTAGAGGTAACTTCTCAACCACTTCAATTTTTACTCAATCAACTTCAATACCTCTTTCAGATATCTTGTGTCCCAGAACAATGCCCTAATTCACCATAAAGTGTCATTTCTCCCAATTTAGTACCAAGTTTTTTTCCTCGCACCATTGTAAGACCTTTCCAAGATTGGCCAAATAGTCTTTAAAAGCATTACCAAACACCAAAAAATCATCCATGAATACTTCCACGATGTCCATATTCGAGAAACTAGACATCATACATCTTTGGAAGGTGGTAGGTGTATTGCATAAGCCAAAGGGCATGCACTTGAATACAAATGTATTGTATGGACATATAAATGTAGTTTTCTCTTGACCCTCTGGTGCAATTGAAATCTGGTTATACCTAAAATAACCATCCAAGAAGAAGTACCAACCTCTGCCTGCTAATCAATCTAGCATCTGGTCCATGAAAGGCATTGGGAAATGATCTCTAAGTGTCCAAGAGTTCAATTTTTGTAATCCATGCATACGCGCCAACCTATAACTGGCTAAGTAGGATCAACTCATTATTCTCATTTGGTACCACCATCTTACCTCCTTTTTTAGGGATACATTACACCGAACTTGGCCATTTTCTATCTGAGATAGGATACACTACCCCTGCTTCTAACCACTTAATGATCTCTTTATTCATCACCTCTTGATTGGCAAATTAAGTATGCGTTGATGCTCTATGCTTGGGATAAAATCCTTCTCTAACTAAATTTGTGAGTGTAAATCTCGGGAGGGATTTCAATGATGTTGGCAATGGTCCACCCAATTACCCTTTTTAAAATGCCTCAGCACTGACACAAGTGCCTCAACCTTCCACTCAACTAAATCAGCTACCATAATAACAGGTAGTGTACTATTCTCTCCCAAGAAATCATAACATAGATAACCGGGAAATACTTTCAATTCTAACACCGGTAGTTCTTCAATGGAAGGCTTAGCTGGATGAGTAGGTCATCTATCCCAACCATAGCTTTCACTGTCTCATCATAATCTTTGATGTCATCACCATCAAAGTTCATCATCACTACAACTAAAGTATCAAGTGCAAACCTTTCTTTAATAGGCACCTCAATCACCCCCTTATCCATAATATTTATCATAGAGACAACATTCATATCATTTGGTTGCTTTATGGACTGACAAACATTAAAAATAACCTCCTTGTTGTTCAACCTAAACTTCAGTTTATTGCTTCCAATGTCAACTAAGGCTCTATCAGTCGCTAAGAAGGGTTTTCCTAAGATTATAAGAACTTCAAAGTCTACTTCGCAATCTAAGATCACAAAATTAGCCAAAAAGATAAAACTTTCCACCTTGACTAGCACATCACATAAGATCCCAATAAGCCTCTTGAATGAACAGTCAACCATCAATAGCCATATTATTGTCGATTTGGGGGCTACCAAGCCTAACTATCTATAAATAGTGCAGGACATAAAGTTGATGCTAGCACCAAGGTCGCGCGGTGCCTTAGAAAAATTAAAAGCTATGATGGTGCATTTATTAATAAAAGCGCCAGGATTTTCATTCTTTCAAACCAAAGAGCGCAAAGCAATCGTACCATAATGGTGTATGTTGTTAATGGGTTCAAGATTAATTGTCCTTTTCTTTGTGACTAAGTCTTTCATAGACTTGGCATAACCCGACATTTGTTCAAACACCTCCCCAAAGGAATATTATCTGACAGCTACTTCAACATAGAAATGAATTTGTGGAACTTGTTGTCTTCCACTTTCTTTTTCATCCTTTGAGGGAATGGAGGTGAAGGTCTAGGAACTTGAGTCAAAGGCTTTTCAACTTTCTCCTTCGCCTTATTTTCAAAATTACCAACTTTAACACTTGTAGATTTCTCAGCATCTACAACGACATCATCAATAATCTTCGGCTTCTCAGAGTTAGCCAGAACTCTTTATTCTATAACATCATCAATTATAATTCTAGAATCGAAAACAACATCCTTCTCCCACTCATAAATAATGGGTACCAGATCCGACAATACTCTCCCACTTCTGGTGGTGACAACCATGCATTGGCCATTATTTCTCATATTTTAGATAGTATCGCTAGGCAACGTGCCATTCTTCCGCTGATTCAAAGCTGCAGACATCTGACCCATTTGATATTCTAGTTATTTAATAGAAGTGGAGTGTGAGTCCACTAGTTGGTGAATGTTAGAAATCTTTCCCTTCATCTCTTTAACACCAAAGTTGGTAGATTCGACTCTTTGCAAAAATTGATCCGACATATCTTCCATCCTCAAACTTCCTGAACTATTACTAGTTAGATCATGATTCCCAAGAGGCACATAAAACCACTTCTATCATTCTTGATCTTTTGGTTACCTTGATCCCTGCCTTTATAACCAGCCCTATCATAATAATTATCATTTTGATAGTTTTGACCTTGGTTTTCTTAGGCGTTAGCCAGGAAACCCCCTGTCGGATTATTTAGATAATTTGCTTCCTTCTTGAAATTTGATTCATCTACTTTACCTTGTGAACCTACAATGTTCATCCTTTCAACACCACTTGCCAACAAATGTTTTGTGAGTAAGTCCATCTGTGTTTTTATAATGGGCCATATTTTTGTCACGTTTCTCTTCTTTCTGATATTGTTTAGAAGGAATGACCACTAAGTACTTATCACTTGCAACCTCAGAGTCTCTAGTATACCAGGCTCTATTGGTTTTTGTAAGCCTATCTAAGATCACAGATTCATCAACATAAGTGAGAGACATGAAATATCACCAGTAGCACTATCAACAATCAATTTAGTTACTGAATTCAAAGACCTATAACAACTCTCCACTAAATAATCATCTGTCAGGTTATAGTTGGGACATTGATTCAACTTCTTCATAAAATGCAACCACGCTTATGTAGTACCTCACCAGGTAGCTGCCTGAAAATACTAATCTTGTCCTTCAGTTGCAGCATCCTGGAGGGTGGAAAGAATATTTTTAGGAAAGCTCCTTTCAACTGCCTCTATTTAGTGATGAAATCATGTTGCTACTTTTTAATTATGAGGTTGCATCCCCATATAAATATAGTGGGAACAAACATAAATAGATAGTATGTTGACTAACTCCGGGCAGCTCATAAGACTTGCAAATTCCAGCAAAGTTCATCAAGTAAAGGTTTGGGTCATCACCAGCCACCCCTCTAAACAATCCTTTCAGCTTCAACAACTATATCATAGAGCTAGTAATATTGAACTTTGCTCCCAGATATAATGGTGCGGGGATGATGGTCCTAGTGGCACCAATCCTATCTAAATCCATATTGTCTTCATCATCCATATCAAAGGGCATAACCTGCCACTACTGTCCTCTGCCTCTTTATTGTTGACATGGATTGGTAGGGGCTATATTATCAATATTTTGATCATCTATATCATCACAAATAATTTCATCATTGATAGGTGCATTTTGGTTGTTCACCCCAGCCTAAGTTTCAGCAAGCTATGCGCTTTCATCACTCTCCTAAGAGTATTTTCAAGTTCGAGGTTGTAAGGTAGTAATGGTTCACCCTGACTTTAGGTATTTGGGATGCACTGACTAGTACCATGTAGCAAATAGAAACAACAAATAACGTAAAATAAGGAAATAAGACTAAGAGTCAAATAAACACACTTAATTTAATTGACAACTATATTCCCTGGTAAGGTACCAAAAATTGATATGCCCAAATTACATCTCAAATTAGAATATAAAACGATTGCTGTCAAATATAGAACCCAACTAGGTTATGGTCGAATCCCACATGGAATAACGTGAAAACTAAGCCTTATGCAGGTCCCAGTGCTCTCTACTTTCACGACCTGGTAGTTTCGTTTATGAAGGTCAATGAAGTTGATCTTCGTGATTGTAGCCAGACCTGTCGCGTTTGTGATGAAGGGTCAAAAGGACCCAAACCTGAACCTTCTTTGCTATTGTGACTAGGGCTATCACATTTGCTATGGTCATCCTGGTAGGGTCTCGTGAATGCAATAAAGAACCCCTAGCCATATATAAAGCTTCCCTTTATTTTTTAACTCATTTTTCTAAGTTCGAACCACCATTAATGACATTGGAGCTCTAAAATTATTAGAGATTTGTAGTTTTAAGCTGGGACTAGTTAGGGGATTGCATAGTGATCAATTTCTGATCATTTTATCGTAAGTTTTGGGTTTTTTTCATTAAATTCTTTTGTAATTCTTTAAATTGTCTTCGACTTAGAGTGCTATTTTGGAGCATGAATAGAGGGCTGGTGGTGCCCAATTTTTAAGCACAAGATCCTTGTCTCACGAGGAACGTTATTGCGGGTCCAATTTTTTGATTCCATAAGCAGGCACCATGGATGAGTTTTTGCCCAATTTTTGGTTTAAATACTTTATATAGATGTGGATATCTTTGTTCTCATCTTGATGAGACAATTCCTATTTTTTGTTAGCGCGACAACATTCAGAGGCTTCATGGAAGGGAAAATATCTGGTCTAGTAGATCAGTACGTACGTGTTTGGCTTCCAGGTAAGCTATGACTTACCTTCTTTTAGACTTTGCTCATTTAATGTATTGGCATGATATATTGCTAATTATTTTTGAGGTATTGTGGCTCAAATAATCTATTTATGTTTTTATGATTCGTTTAGCTAGTTAGGGGCCTTAGGGTAGAATTCTTCCTTTGGATCCTTAGGCTTGGTGGTCATATCTCCTTTAGGACTTGACTTAGCGTAACTTGGATCCTTAGGCTTGGACTTAGATGCCTTATTCTAGGTTTGGGTAATTTCTTGTCTTAGGTTGGGTTCACGAGTCTTGTAGCTAGTGTTACCGCTCCTTTTAAGATGAATCACCTTAGAATAGTGTCCCTTCCGACTTACTAACTTATATTTGTTGTAATTGTCTAGCTTTAGCCTATTATTCTCTTTCTGACCTTGTCTTTTCTTACTTGTAGCATATATTCACACTTTATTATGCTTTTATTCTTATTTGAGCTCAGTTGACTTATGATGACTACTGAATACCATATGTCTTGGTACTCATACTACACTTCTACATCTTTTTTCCTGATGCAGATCCTAGTATGAGTTATTGCCATTCACACCATTCTCGTGCAGAGCTGTCGATTAGAGATTAGGTTGAGCTTTTGGCGACCCGAGCTGATCCATCTCCTTCTATTTTTGGATTAGTCTTATATTATACTGTCGGAGACTATTCTGTATATATATTTCTCTTGTCTAGTACTCCATATGTTTAGTGGCTCTTGTACTGACTATACTAAGTCTTGGGGAGATTAGTTTTGCATATTTTCTCTCCCTTTTTATCGTATGCTTGTTTTGTCTATTATCCATCAATTATAACTTTATTTCGTGATACTACCCCGTGCTTCTTTCTTCCGCCTGTTAGACCATTACTTATCATTCTGGGTTATGGTTTTAGGTTACCTATTGGTGGGTTATAGTAGGTTACATCATGACTTTAGTTTTGGATTGTGATAGCTTGGTCTCAGAGCCTACATTCACTGGTATCCGTTGTACAAGAGTAAATGTCTAGTAGAATCCCATGAGTCGGTAGGATGATGTTCGTATCCTATATTTGGTAGGCTATAGGACATTCTTAGGAAAATCTTACCTTTTGATTTCTTATCATGAGTTGTGTCTATATTGGTTTCTGAATTCTCATTTGTTTCACTCTTTCAAAGATGGCTAGAATGAGGGCCATGATAGCTAAAAGCGAGACCCCTAAGTCGAAAGCAAGGGCTCCAGTTAGGGGTTGAGGTAGAGGGTGATCCTGAGGTCAAGGATGGGCTCGAGATACAGCACTAGCTCAAGGCCAGTATAGAAAACCTTAACTAGAGCTAGTTAGTGATCCAGAGCCAAGAATTGCACCAGAGGTAGTGCTAGAGAATCTGCCACCACAACGACCAGTGGGCTAGGGACCAGCCCAGGATCTACCCTATTTTATAGCCACATCTTTCCTTCAATATTCCCTAGTCTAGTTATTGGGTATGATTGAAGTTCAGTCGATGAATGGGGCCTAGACATCCGCTCAGGAGGCAGTACAAGGTGAACCAAGTACAAAGCTACATCCTGCAGCTGTGGCTCTCCGAGTAGAGGTTGTATCAGTAGTAATATCAGTAGCAACAATAGTATCAGTAGTATGGTTAGTCTAGTAGGCATGTTCATGCTTCGCTTAAGATTTCAGATAGGGTCAGACAAGTTATAGTGATTTCGGTGGTTAGAGATATAGGTTTCCATCGTGGGGTTTTCAGTATGGGGCTTCAGGCTGTGCAGCCATTCTGGTTTAGCAGGACCCTCTTGTCAGGGCAGGGTACTCAAGGTATGCTTTGATTGAGGAATTGTTCGTCACTTTGCTAGGGATTATCCCTGGTGTAGGATGATTAGGACTTCAATGCCAATAGCTCAACCTATGATACGCCTAAATTGCACCTCAAATTAGAAGTATAAAGTAGTTGCTATCAAATATAGAATCCAACTAGGTTGGGGTTGTATCCCCAAGGGAATAAGGTGAAAACTAAACCTTATGTAGTTATGTTGACTGCTAATTAGTTATTTTCGTTAAAAAGGTGTAACACCCCGTACATTTCCGAAACTTGTACGATCAACCTAGAATGGATAAAATTATTTAAACTTGAGATAATAAGGACATATTTAAGCATAGAATTAAAGTTAAGTGATGGATTAAGGTAGAAGGATTAAGACGTTGGAAAAAGGGGAGAAACATAAGTGAGGTGCTTCCGTGACTTAATTAAGATAGTAGGTGTATCACCTACTTAAAGTATTGGGATGCATTTGGATATAAGTTAATGGACTCAATTGAGGCCCAAACTAAGTACATAAAAATGGAAAGATGACCAGCCCAACACCTAAGATTAATTTAGGCCCAACAAGATATGATCCAAGTAGAAATAAAGTAAGTAAATAGACTGTTTTGGACAACTTGAATAGCCAAGTAGGTGCATCACCTACTTGGACTATTTTTGACCAAAAATTGGCTAAGAATGAGCTAAAAGAGGCGGTTCAAGAGGGAGTATATAAAGCTCATTTAATCTTATTTTCCATTCATTTCTCTACTGAAAAATAGTATTTAAAATTAACACTCTCCTCTCTCCCTCAACCCTATCTAGCCGCCCCATTTTTTACTTAGGGTTCTTGGACAAATTCTCCACTTTGAAAGCCTTGGTAAGTGTTTACCCTTATAGCTTAGTGTAATATATGTATAAGAGGTTGTGGAAATCATGTTGGTTATGTTTAAAAGGTATAGGGCAGTCCCTTATGTTGGTGGCAGTCCACTTGTGTTTAGTTTTAAAGGATTTGTCTTCCTTGTGGTTTAAACTTTTAAAGAAGCTTAAGGTCTTGCAGAAATTAAGTTTTAGGGATGAAATTTTAGTATGTTAAATCGTGGTTCTTCCCCTAATTCATTTCTTCTTATGTATGGCTTGGCAAAAATGTTTATACGTATTTGTATATGGAACATTTGGCGAAGTGAAAAGAGAATACTTTCTTGTTATGTTAAAGTGAATTCTGATACTATATGGACTGTTTTGGGTATATTTTTGTGGAATATATTTATGTGACTTGATGGAATAAATATGTGGAGTTGCATTGAGGTAAAAATGTGAAGTATGAACTTGGTGGGAAATCTTATCGGTTTGTAATGTCTATGTTGGTTTATGGACTGTTTTGGTGGTGTTGTCTTGGTAAGGCAGTAATTTATAGTGTAATAGGGTGGAATAAGGTTATATGGAAGTATAAAAAAGTGGGGAGTGATACACCATGTGTTTTGGAGGTTGGCGGTTTTTACTTCTCGTTAAGTAACTAATTACCGTCTTGCAAACTTGTAATGTAATTAGCCTTTAATGTTAGCTCCGTTACGTACTTGTGTTGTAGAGTAACACATAAGGAAGGAGATGAATTTTTGTATTCACGTGGTGGGAAGATAAGGTATGTAAGGTTACTCTTTTTCGTATCCTTTGGCAGCATATAATATCCACGTAGTTAACGACCTTGTTTCCACTCCGTAATGTCTTAACATACCTCAATATATGTTTATTTTCAGTTGGCATGTCTACCTTCACTAGCCAATTTCTGGTATTCCCATCGTAGTCAACTAAGATCTATCTATTAGTTTGGCTCCTAAGCATTTCAATTGTGTACAAGTATTCTTTACTTTATGGCAATTACATCAAATGTTTATTCGCGTGTTCTTTTTACTCGAGCACTGTTATTCCAAAAATTCCATAATGTTATAACCACCAATATAACAATCTCAAAGACTAAATAAAGTAAGCAATTTAAGGTTGTTTATGTGCAGGTGGCAGCTCAGGGGCGAAAGCCTAGCATGGGCCGATCCCGATTGATTTGTATGGGTGGAAGCTCAGGGGCGTAAGCCTAGAATGGGCTGATCTCGATTTGTATACCACTGATCAGTTGGTCATTTGTACTACATGGCTTATTAAAGATTATAAAGGAAAGAAGGAAAAAGGAAAGTAAAGAATGTAATGTACGTGGTTCCCTAGATACTAGCTAAGGTGGGTTATTAACATTATCTATACACTTGTACTTGATGTCACTTAAACTTTTGGATTATGTACAGTTGATTTTATCCTTATATACTTAGTACTTTCTTTCATACTGATGTCCCTCTTGGGGGACCTACCTTTCTTGCTGTAGGCACAGGAGCTAGTAGATCTCTCTAGTAGGAGTACAGGACATCTAAAGGCTATTGGTGAGCTCCAGGTTGATTCGGGGTTTTCTGAGTCAGTTGTATATATTTTTGGTAGTGTGTAGTAGTTATGTGTAAGGTGGGGACCCTCCCGACCTTAACTAAGTCTATGTATCTTTTAGAGGTTTTGTAGAGATTGTAAAGTTAAGCATGGTAGTGTCTTGTCTCTTAGAAGTTGTGGCCCCAACGACCAAGTCCTGTATATCTAATTTGTATTTACCTACTTGGTTCAGTTTATAGATACATCATGTCCATACACTGCAAAATATTTATTTACATACATAAGAATTATATGATCATAGGTTGGTTCTCCCGGGCTCTTACGGCTACGGGTGCCTGTCCGCCCCAATGGGATTTGAGGCGTGACAAAAGTTGTATCAGAGCGGGTCGTCCTAGGGAGTCTAAATAGTCGTGTCTATGTAGAGTCTTGCTTATGGATGTGTTGTGCACCACATCTATAGACAAGAGTCTACGGGACATTTAGGAGTTGTCTTCTTTTTTTTTTCATATCTTAGATCATGCAGTAGAGCCAAGATTGTAGGTGGAGTCATAGTTAACCATTGAATTTGTTTTTTGCCTCATGATAGTAAAGATGCCATTTGCAAGAAGAAGTAAGGGTAAAAGTAAGAAGGTGGACATGGATGCCGGAGAAGGAACCAATAAATCACCACCTAAACAAGCTAATCAAGGTGGTGCTGAAGATGAGTTTGCATTGCAGACTTCTTCTACCTTTCCATCTCCTGGAGGGCCAAGGAGGAGAGAAGTACCCCTAGAACCACCTATTAATGATACTGAGTAGGATATAAGGAATGCAGTGCAATTGTTGACTCATATAGTTGTTGTACAAGGTCAAGGACAAGCTGGTCCAACTACAGGTACTACTGGTGCAGATAGGGCAGCTAGTCTACAGACACAAGATTTCCTTAAATTGGATCCTCCCACATTAACCGGATCAGATCTTAATGAAGACCCGCAATACTTTATGGATCAAATTCAAAGGGCTTTGGATATTATACATGTATCTGGTGCAGAGACATTTGAACTTGCAGCGTATAGATTAAAAGGGGAGGCTATCTTATGGTATGAAGATTGGAAATGATCTAGAGGCACCGGTGCACTTTCAGCTAGTTGGGAAGAATTCAAAACAACATTTCTTGATAATTACCTTCCATTTGAGATCCAAGAGGCTCATGCAGACCAGTTCTTAAATCTTCGTTAAGGTAATATGAGCGTGAGAGAGTACAGTCTTCGGTTAGGTATGCTCCTAATGTAGTAGCTACTATGGATGATAGAGTTCATGGATATGTGGATAGATTGGATCCATATTTGGTTAGGGATTGTACTATTGATTCTTTGAATAGAGACATAGATATAGAAAGAATACAAGCTTTTGCACAAAAAATGGAGGATCAGAGGCAAAGGAGGAGAACACAGGAATTTGAAAGAGGACCTTACAAGAGGGCTAAACCTACGGGGCACCAGTGTTATTTGTATGAAAGAAAGATGTCACGTTGAGGATGTGTATTGATTACCGACAATTGAATAAGGTGAAAATTAAGAACAAATACCCCCTCCCTAGAATTGATGATTTGTTTGATCAATTACAAGGTTCTACATTTTTCTCAAATATTGACTTGAGGTCGGGTTACCATCAAGTAAAGGTTAGAGAGAGATATATACCCAAGACAACTTTTCGAACACGGTACATCATTATGAGTTTTTAGTTATATCCTTCGGGCTAACAAACGCACCAGTAACTTTTATGGATCTGATGAATAGGGTGTTCAAGCCATTTTAAGACGTGTTCGTGATAGTATTTATAGATGATATTCTTGTCTATTCAAGATCAAAAGAGGACCATGCCAGTCACTTACGACAGGTGTTGCGGATTCTTCGTGATCGTAATTTATTTGCAAAGTTCTCTAAATGTGAGTTTTGGTTAAAATCTGTAGCATTCTTGGGTCATATTGTATCTGATGAAGGAATAAGGGTTGATACTCAAAAGATAGGAGTTGTGAAGAACTGGCCAAGACCTACAACGCCTACAGAGGTTCGTAGTTTCCTCGAATTAGCAGGTTATTATAGAAGGTTTGTTGAAGTATTTTCTTCTATTGATGCACCTTTAACAAAACTAACACACAAGGAAACCAAGTTTCAATGGAATGATGCATGTGAAAAGAGTTTCCAGGATCTGAAAAATAAGTTGACTTCTACACTTGTATTGGTACTTCCAAAAGGCACAGAAGGGTATGCGGTGTATTGTGATGCTTCAGGAATTGGCTTGGGATGTGTATTGATGCAGCATGGTAAAGTGATAGCTTGTGCCTTAAGACAATTGCAGCCACATGAGAAAAATTATCCGACACATGATCTTGAGCTAGCAGCAGTAGTATTTTGCTTTAAAGATATGGTGCCACTACTTGTATGGGGTTCATGTTGACATATATAACGACCATAAGAGTTTGCAATATATATTTAAGCAGAAGGACCTAAATCTGAGGCAGCGGAGGTGGCTTGAACTATTAAAAATTATGACATTGATATTTTATATCATCCGGGAAAAGCAAATGTGGTAGCTGATGCATTAAGTCGTAAGGCAATGGGGAGCACTTATGGCCAGCTCACAGAAAGACAAGGGATAATCAAAGATCTACATCAACTAGATAGCTTAGGAGTTCGCCTTCTTGAAACTCCAAATGAAAGAGTTATTGTGCAAAATGCGGTAGAATCCTCGTTAGTAACTGAAGTAAAAGAAAAGCAGTATGCAGACCCTATTTTATTACAGTTTAAGGAGAATGTACAGAAAGGTATGATGAAAGCATTTGAGCTTACGCAAGAAGGAGTGCCTCAGCGCCAAAATATATTATGTGTACCTAATGTAGATGAGTTAAGAAGAAGGATTATGACAGAGGCACATTCTAGGTATTCAATCCATCTGGGATCAACTAAGATGTACCATGATCTGAAGGGAATATAATGGTGGGGTGACATGAAAAAGAACATTGCAGAATTTGTAGCCCAATGTCCAAATTGTCAACAAGTAAAAGTAGAGCATCAGAAGACTGGAGGTTATATGCAATGTATGAATCTTCCAATTTGAAAGTGGGACATGATCAACATGGATTTCATCACTGGTTTGCCTCATACATTTCAAAAATTTGATTCCATATGGGTGATAGTTGACAGACTGACCAAGTCAGCACACTTCTTACCTGTTAAGACTACGTATACAACTGAAGAGTATGCAAAATTATATGTTAAAGAGATAGTTCAACTACACTGAGTTTCGATCTCTATTATATCTGATAGGGGAGCTCAATTTACTGCAAACTTTTGGAAGTCTTTTCAGAGGAGTTTGGGTACACAAGTGAATTTAAGTACAACTTTTCACCCTCAGACTGATAGACAGGCAGAACCTACCATACAAACACTTGAAGATATGTTGCGAGATTGTGTATTGGAATTTAAAGTTAGTTGGGATAATCATTTACCTCTTATTGAGTTCGCCTACAATAATAGCTATCATTCATGTATCAAGATGGCGCCTTATGAAGCCTTATACGGGAGAAAATATAGGTCACCGATTGGGTGGTTTGAAGTAGGTGAGACTATTTTATTTGGACCAGATCTTGTTCATCAAGCCATGGAAAAGGTTAAGGTGATACAACAACGGCTAAGAACAGCCCAAAGTCAACACAAATCATATGTCGATGTTAGAAGAAGGGGGCTAGAGTTTACTATAGGTGATTGGGTATTTTTGAAAGTGTCGCTAATGAAAGGGGTAATGAGATTTGGAAAAAGGTGAAAGTTGAATCCACGTTATATAGGACCATATAAGATTGTCCGAAGATTTGGCCAAGTTGCATATGAGTTGGAACTACCCCAAGAACTCTCTACAGTTTATCCAGTGTTTCACGTCTCAATGCTTTGAAAGTGCATAGGAGATTTGAAATATTTAACTAATTGGGTTTCAATGGAATATTATCGAGTAATTAATAAGAATAAAGATCGCTCTTCCTTTCAAAAATCTTTATGTACGTGGGATTTCGAGGATCATGTTGAAAACCTTCTTCCCCTCTCTATAACTATTTAGGGATGAATGATAGGTAAATTGGTATCTAATGTAACAATCCAAATCATCGTTATGTAAATATTGTCTCAAAAAAATGTTTCGACTAAGAAATCCTTGTCCCAGACCTTGTAGGAATTATTTTGTAGGAAAAATCCTTGGCCCAAATCAAATTAGGCGAAAATTATGAAAATTTCGGCTAGGCCACTAACCTGCTGCTGTAGCGGTAGATCTATCGCTATAGCGACACTCTCGTCGCTGCAGCAACAGTCAGGCAGTAGCCAGCATGAGGGTTAATTAAAACCCTCATTCATCTAAGGCCTCTTATGTTATTTCTCTCCTTAAAAACACCCCAAATGAATCCTATACCTAGAACAATGATGATTTAGAGGCCAAGCTCTATGAGGGAAATTTCAAAGCATTCACTCAGAGTTTTTGGCATTAGAAAAAGGCAAGGCACGCTTGGGACAACTTTCTGCTCTCCAAAGTAGTGGAATTCATCTATAAGGTAGGTTATGTTTTAATTATAGTAGAGTTAGGCTAGATGCATATAATAAACAATAACGATGTTTGGAGACTTCATACCTAAGGCCTTTGGGCAAGGAGTTTGGTTGGATGGAATAATAATCGTACTAGGATAATGCATGTGTGATTGGAATGATAAGTTATTGAACTATTTTTGTCCCTTTAGTTGTCCAAGGGTATGAGTTTTGCATGAACTAGAGGTAGGTTGATGAAAAGAAGTGTATTTACTAGTTAGAGGAAGGGTTAGGGTGACTAACAAAGTAATGAGTGCGAGCTAGGGCCTGAGTATGCATTTAGTGGTAATGATAGTCTATTCGAGCTCTGTTTTGGAGTGAAGAGAATAGGTAGTTGGTGCCTAGAAGTCGTATTAAGTCGAGAGGAGTCAGAATATTTGTGTGTGTGTGTGTACTATATTTGTTGGTAATTGTTAATAGTAGGTGATCTTGGGTGTATTTATACCTCAAAGTATCATTTTATACTCATATGATAACTTAGTTCTCGAGTTAATTTGATTATACTCTCATGTATTTTGGTTAATTTATGTCCATGAACTAACATATATGATTAGATTTTGTGTAGGATGAAATTGCTAAAAGATCAAGCTTAAGTGAAGACAATGGAGCTAAGCTTAAATATGGATGCTACAGATTTGCTCATGTGACACTCCTCAAGATAAAGAATGTGCATTTGAAGTAAAATATTTACCAAGAATGAGATGTGATGCTTTCAAAGCCATGGCAAGGGGCTAAGGATCACTTTTGAGTGGGTTTGGACTACCAAAATAGTGGCCATCCGTGACATTAATGTGCCACAGAGTCAAGGAGTAGAAGAAATAAAGTCAAAATGAGTTAAGGCGGCTAGGCTGTACACTGCCTCAATATTAGAGTGACACAAAGGTTGGCCTCTGTGATATTGGGGTTCCATGGAGGTTGACCTCCACATTATTAGGGTGTCATGGACGTTGATTTTTTTGGGTACATATTGTCCTACACTATTAATAGGACACTTAGCTTTAATTCTATTGATGATTGGACGACTTGGAACGACTTTGGATAGGAGAAAACCCGAAGAATCTTCTCTTTGGGTTCTTATTCTACTCTTTTTCATAACTTAATTCTTTTATGAACTACATCAATTTTGTAATTTCTAAGTAGAGTATGAGTGGGTAAAAACCCTTGTTTCGGGGTTGAGGCTACGAATGTGATTGTATAGTGCTATTCTTAGTTGGTTTGAATTTGTTTATCAAGTCTTGGTTATTCTTATGCTCTTGCTTTCACTATTTTAAATATTAGCTACCTTTGAAATAAATCTTTGAGCCTAAAGTGAATTGACCAAGGGAACAGAGGGTTACAACAAAAAACGTAAGGAATGAAATCTCATCTTTAGTAATTAAGGGCTTGATTTGCTATTAGGATAGTAATATACCTAATTCAGCTCATTTGGTTACTTTATGGGAAGTAATATAAATGTGTTTGAATTAGATCCTCACATCTCCGCTCAACGAAGTAGTTATAAGGCTAGTTTAGATAGACGATTAGAGGATGACCATTCTCGAATCATGTTATTAACCTCGTGAATCAATAATCAAGATAGACGATTAAACCAATGAGAGAAAACTGCTATACATGACTGTGAATTATGCCTTAGTGCTGGAATTCTCCTTGATATTGTTTACACCCAATTTACTTATGTCATTACTTTTACTACTTATTTAAAATCATAAATCAACAACTCTTTTGTTACGATCGCACTTGTCCAATTTTAGAGTATTATTTGGGTTAGATTGTTTGCTAAGTATCAAGTTTCTATGTGATTGATATCCAGTTTATTAGAGCCACATAATTACTTGTACGATCGCATACACTTGTGTGTATGTTTTGATGCAACAAGGTTTTGGTACCATTGTCGGGGACTTGAAAAAATTAGCAAACTTGTTATTATTAGTCTTACTATTTTAATTAATAAGTGCTAGCAATTTGGTCTTAGAAATTGAATTTATAGGCACAAGTTTGAATTTTCAGCAAGCTGGCAAGGGAAAGGGATTTGGTTGAACCACATCTTGAACCTGAACAACGTTTGCATCAGTTGAGGAGAAAAACATCACTTCACTATCACATACCGCATATTCAGCAGGATCAACAGGACAAGGTTATCTCTAAATTAATGTCTTAGAGACCAATTCGCAAAGAGGAAATCCCACTTACAAATAATGTTACCTCAAGTATATGCAAATCAGAATCGGGAGGTAGATTTGAGTTGAAGCAAAATATGGTGAAGTTGTTGCACACTAATGGGTAGTTACAGGCTTGTCACATGAGGATTCATCATAGCATTTGCAAAACTTTTTAGGGATCAGTGACACTTTTATTCCTGCAAGAGTCTTTACTAATAATGTAAGGCTCACTCTTTTCCCGTTCTTACTTTTGGGAGAAGCAAAGAGATGGTTGAAGGCAGAAGCTTCAAATTCAATCATTACTTGGGATAACCTTGCTAGGAAGTTCCTCATCTGATTCTTCCCATATGGCAAAATTATAAGGTTAAGAAGTGAAATATTGAGCTTTAAGAAGAAGCCTAAGGAGAATTTATATCATTCCTAGGAGATATTCAAGGGTCTTCTTTGAGATTTCCCATATCACAGCAGACGAATGATGTGTTGGCCCACACTTTTGTTAAAAGTATTAACCCGAATATAAGGATCTTGTTAGATTCAGTGGCAGGTGGTCAAGCTTTGGAGAAGATGTATGATGAGTTGTACACTCTTTTGAATCGTATTACACAGGGTAATCAAGAGTTGCATGGTGATGCATCTACAGGTATGGTAAAAAATGTTATAGGTATGTTAGAAGTTGATAGAATCACCGTATTGGTTGCACAGTTGGATTTATTTTAGAATCAAATGATGACCCAATGTAACAAGTTGAGTGTAGCTCAGACTCAGGCCCCAGTGAATGCAATTCAACAGGCTCATACTTGGCATACAATCTGTGGGGGTAGTGTTCATTCTAAAGGCTTGCGTGGAGCAAATTTTGAGTCAGTTAATTTTGTAGGTAATGCACAGAAAGGAAATCAAAACTTTAGTAACACATACAATCGTAACTGGCAGAGTCATCCAAAATTCTCATGCGGTGGCAACCAAGGACAGAGTCAAAATTTTCAGCAACAAGTTCAGGGAAGCAATGCTAGTTCTCAGTCTAGCAATATAGAGGAGATGCTGAAAAAGATCATGGCCAACCAACCACAGATGGAAGCTGATCTGGCTCAAATAGTTGCAGACCTTAAAATCAGCAACTTGCCAGTTAGAACTTAAAGAAACAAATGGGACAATTGGCTGGAGCACATAATACATAACCACATGGGGGATTGCCAAGTGACACTGAACCAAATTCGAGGCAAGTAATGGCAATCACCTTAAGGAGTGGCAAAGAATTAGATGACGTACCTTATAAGTAGAAAAATTATGAGGTATAAGAGGAGTTGACTAGCTCAAGCCTGGCAACAGAGAAGGTTTTAAAGGAGGTAGTTGCAGAGAATGTGGGCAAGAAAGAAAAAAATAAGAGACCACCACTACCATTCCTACAAAGGCTCCAGAAAAGCAAATAGGATGCATATTTTAAGAAGTTATTTGACATCTTCAAAGAACTACATATAAATCTTCCTCTGCTTAATATTTTACAAGGAATGCCTAAGTATGCTAAGTACTTGAAGGGTATAGTGAAAAACAAGAAGCAGTTTGTAGATTTGAAGACTGTGGCACTCACTGAGGGTGCAATTCGAGAATGAGCAAACAACCCAAGAAGCACAAAAACCCTGAGAGTTTCATACTCCCAATACAAGTTGGTGAAAGTGAGTTGATGCAGGCCTTGTGTGATTTGGGGGAAAGTATAAATTTGATGCCCCTATCTATGTTCAATAATCTTGGCTTGGGGAAACATAGGCCTTCCAAAATTTCCAAAGTAGTTTTACAGCTTGCTGATAGATCAAGAGTTGCTCCAGAAGGGATCATTGAGGATGTTCTCATAAAAGTTGGCAAGTTTGAAATACCTATTGATTTTATTATTCTTGACTATGAAGCCGGTGACAGGGTGCCAATCATATTGGGACTTTCATTCTTAACGACTGGGGGTGCTTTGGTTGATATGAGGGAAGGCAACTAAAAAATATGGGTGAATGAAGAAAAGGTCACCTTTAGAGTGTACAAAGCACTCAACACACCTTTGCACTACCAAGATTTGTGCATGATCACAGTGGTACAAGAAAATAAGTGTGGGGAGAGAAGTGTGTGCTTGAAACTGTGTAGCCTGTAGATATTACTGTTGAATGATCTGAGGGAAAAATAGAGAAAGTGCAGAAGCTACAAAGTGAATATGAGCATGTGGTTGAAAAGATTGAATGTGATCTTGGGATTCATTTGAAGTTAAGAATGAGGGAAAATTTTGATGGTGATCCCTCAAGAATGAGGAAAACAAGAAAGCAAAACCCGAGAGAAAAGAAGTAAGGAAAGGGATCCTAAAGTAGTTGTTACCTACATTGTGTCGCGATGTTAAATTACTACTTGGGTGGTAACCCAAGTTGTAATAAAGTTAGTTTTTATTTATTTTTATAGTGTCACCTTTTTTTTGTTTTTGCTTTGTTGGTTTTGCAGATGAGGGAAAGTCTGAGTACCCAAAATCTAAGCTAAGGAGCATGGCAAAAACATAAGTGTGGGGTCCTCCGGCCCCTATGATAGAAATTATAGAGAGTGAAAACTTGTAGCTAGGCATAGAGGCCTTAGGGAGTATTCCAAACCCTTGTTTTAAGTTTGATTTAAGCTTTAGGGACATAGCATCTTTTCAAGTGTGGGGTGGGAGCTTCCGACTTATTTAGGGTGAAGTATGCTATAGGATTCTTTGAGGAGTTGTTTGTAATTTTTTACTAAATCCAAAAAGACAAAAAGATTTTTGTTTGGTTTGTTTTCAGTTTTTGTTTGTATTTTGAGTAGAACCACACTTCATCCACCCCCTGATTTTTCTTTTCGGTTCTTTTCCGAGGGGGAACCCTTTGAACCTAGTATTTTTTTTTATTTTTAGGAGTAAATTTAAAAAAATTTAAGTCATATTTAGGGACTTTTCCCAATGATGGATAGATGACGACCGTCTTAAGGGAAAATTAGTCATTAGAAATAAATAGAAACTTTCGCCGATTGAATTTTAGGTGCTCTTGTTAGGTGCTACACATAATTGATTGATGTAAGTTGGTTTTAAATTCTAAAGCACACTGTGAAAATTGAATAACTTCTTTTGAGACACCTAGGCTCTTTTATTTGAATCTTCTAACGAAAATAGCCTTGCTACTTCTTCTGAGGTAGTGGTATGGACTACGTACACTTTACCCCCCCCCCCCCAAACCCCACATTAAGGGAATACACTGGGTATGTTGTTGTTGTTGTATGATGTTGGCTTAAATTTGAACTCTTGTGTTTGCTTGATTGAGAGTCTGTATGGATCTTTCTTGATTTGAACATGTACCATGAGTGTTAGGTATTTGTGATATTCCATGCTTCCATATTGATGTATAGAACTTGCCCAAGGTATTTTCAAAGCGATATAAAGAATGCTGAGTTTAGAAGATGATATACGCATTTTTTAGATTGGGCATGTTTTTATCCTCTATTTTGACTTACCCTAAAAGATGATCCTAGTTAGCCTCATCGAACCTTTAGCCTATTCTTTGGTAACCACATATGAAGCTTGATGCTTTTCTTTCAATTGTCCTTTAATTTGATCCAAAACTCCTAAGTGCTTTATTGAAAAAAAAAAGGTTAAAAAGAGTGAAAATTGAAAAAGGGAGATATTTGATTTAGGGAGCCTGTAGAAAAGATTAAGGGTGCAAGTGACTAAAATTTAGTTGTTCCTGGTAGGAAGTAGAAAAGAAAAGCAGAAAGTGTTTGATACTTTAGTACTTCTTACCAGTGATGTGTGAAATTGCTTAAAGAGATAGGAAAACGAAGGGAGTCTTTGGGTGAAAAGAGTAAAGAAAGAAGAAAATGATTGATTGAAGAGGGTGCTTAGTAAAATTGTGATATATTAAAGCGCTTAGGAAGATAGTCACTATTACTGGCCAGAATAGTTCCTACCCGTCCCTTAGCTTATGTTACAATCCATAAAGTCCAACTTGATCTTGAACTTAGATGTTCTATTATTAGTGGAGTAGTACACTAAGGGAAAGCTTATGGTTCATCATATGTGGAGTGTGAAATTCTTTGCGATAGTGAGCATAATTTTATTCTTATACTCATTCTTGTGATAAATGGTATATTTGTGAGTGAATATGAGTAACTCTCTTGTGGTAAGGGCACATGGTTGGTGAAATATAGGTGACATATTTTATTTCTTGATTGGGTAACTTATATGAGTTCGCTAATATTGTAAAGCCGGTTCTTAAGGTTAGGAGGTTTTGAAGTAGTTATTCATGAATTTTAAAGTGATGAATAAAGCATGCTTGATAAGAACTTGTTATCTGTGTTAGTCGTTGTACCCTTAGCTTGAGTGATCCTGTGTTGATTGGTGACATTAAAGGCCTCCGTGTAGCATGAGAAATAAGAGAGTTGTTCAATGACGAACAAGGACTTAAGTGTGGGGTGGTAATCTTGGGCGTATTTATACATCCATATGTCATTTTATACTCACATGATAACTTAGTTCTAGAGTTTCGATTATACTCTCATGTATTTTGGTTAATTTGCATTCATGAACTAGCATATGTGATTAAGTTTTGTGTAGGATGAAATTTATAAAAGATCAAGCTTAAGTGAAGACAATGGAGCTAAGCTTAAAGATGGATGCTAATGATTTGCTCATATGACACTCCTCAAGCTTAAGAATGTGCATTTGAAGTCAAATACTTCCCAAGAATAAGATGTGATGTATTTAAAACCATGGGAAGGGGCTAAGGATCAATTTTGAGCGAGTTTTCTACTACTAAAAAAAATGGCTATCCGCGATATTAACGTGCCACGGAGTCGAGTATAAGAAATGAAGTTGGAATGAATTACGGCGGCTAGGCAGTGAACTGCCGAGCTATTGGGGTGCCATGAGGTTGGCCTCAGCTATATTAGGGTGCCATGGAGGTTGGCCTCCACAATATTAGGGTGTCACGGACCTTGGTCTTTTTGGGTACAAATTTTCCTACACTATAAATAGGATACTTAGCTTGAATTCTATTGATGGTTGGATGACATGGGACCACTTTGAAGAGGAGAAAACACAAAGAAGGCTTTTCTTAGGGTTTTTATTCTACTCTTTTTCATTACTTGATTATTGTATGAACTATATCAATTTTGTAATTGCTAATTAGAGTATGAGTGGTTAAAAACCCTCGTTGTGGGTTGAGGCTACGAACATGATTGAATAGTGCTATCCTTAGTTGGTTTGGATTTGTTTATCAAGTATTGGTTATTCTTACGTTCTTGCTTTCACTATTTTAAAGTTTAGCTACCTTTGAAATAAATATTTGAGTCCAAAGTGAATGAACCAAGGGAACAAAGTGTTAGAATAAAGGATGTAAGGAATGAGATCTCGTCTTTAGTAATTAAGGGCTTGATTTGCGATTAGGATAGGAATATACCTAATTCGCCTCATTTAGGTTCTATACGGGAGGAAATATAATTGCGTTTGAATTAGATCCTCACATCCCCTCTCAATAATGTACTTGTGAGGCTAGTTTAGATAGACGATTAGAGAATGACCTTTCCTGAATCAGGTTATTAACCCCGTTAATCAATAACCAAAAAAGACGATTAAACCAACGAGAGAAAATTGCCATATATGATTGTGAATTATGCCTTGACACTGAAATTCTCCTTGATATTATTTACACCCAATTTACTTACCTTCATTACTTTTACTACTTATTTAAAATAAAAAACCAATAACTCTTTTGTTACGATCGCACTTGTCCAATTTTATAGTATTACTTGGGTTGTATTATTTGCTACCAAGTCTTTGTGGGATTGATATCCGGATCGCAAGAGACACTTTATTGCTTATACGACCGCATGTGCATTTGAATGCAATAGTAGGATGGGCGTAGATGTAGTAGGAGTTAAGAGAAGTGAGAGGTAGGCATATTATCTAGGATTGAGGTCTTCAGTAGAAGCGTGGGTGATGGATAGGGGTATGGTTGTTATGTTAGGTGAGTGTGAGTCATCAAGTGTATGTGAAATCAAATTACTCTATGCTTATATGTGAGTTAGATGTTGTGATTAGCCTTCGGGCATTATTTGTGATTATTGACTATATCATGCATTGAAAATATGGTTTTGAGATGGAATTGAGATGATATATGGATCAGGTGTCATACCGACATTGTTATATGGATCGAGTGTCACATCGATACTATTATTAGATCGGGTACCACGGTGGTACTAGTACATGTACTAAGTTCGTCCCCTGCAGGTCATAGCTGAGAGTCTTTGCTGACTCTACTATGTGTGTACACCTTGCATGCATATATTTATCATTTCATTGAACGTAGTTATTATGGTAACTATGGTTGAAAGAATTTGCCTAAGTGTAATTGATGTACTTATGAACTCGTATTCCTGATGAGATGAAATGATATGACTGTACTAGGTTCATGTTATGTGTCATGAAAGTGGGATATTGGGTGATCTGGTCTAGTCTCTATAGTACTCTAAATAGTTAGATTGGTAGTCTTATCAGTGTGATTTAGAGGTAGAGTAGTGAGTCGTAATCTTGTTGGGTGTAGAGCCAAAGGGTTGTTATTGAAGGAGGGAAGGTAGGAGTTAGGGAAAGTCAAAGGAAAAAGATACACAAAAATGTTAAATGGCAGGTAGGTTGCATAAATGCTAAGGGCAGCATGTCAAAGACCTGAAGAGAGAGGCTTAGGAAGGATTAGTTATCCGGAATCTTAACTGGTGTCATAATTTCCTCCCTATTTTCTCTTTTTATTATTTGTTTCTAATTATGGTCGGCCGATGATACCTACCAGTACTTGTGGTTGTACTGATACTACACTTACTATATCTCCACTTGGAGGTATAGCCATATTGCAGGTCAGTTGGAGTTTTTATAGGTACGACGATGGTTACTCTTAAGCAGCTCCTGTCATCTCACTCTTACATGGATATTGTACCTTGGGTCTTCCTTTTCTTCATTTTCTTTTGCTTAGTGCTCTTGCACTGATTAGATTAGGTTCTAGGGAATCACGGTTATTTTATTTCTGCATTGTAAATAGTTAATAAATATATTGGGATAAGAGTATATTTTTTATTAAAGAATTATTTCTTTTAATGATCATAATGTTTAATATCCGCACTTTATTAAATGGTTGGATGGTAAGGGCTCTCCTATCTATGGTAGAGTTAGATAGGTGGCCGCACGATCCTTGAATTGGGTCTTGAAAGGAGCTGGTGGGTTTTCAAATATATTAATTAATTGGGTGATAGTAGAATCAAAATACAAAGATTTCACAAATTTCTTTGTTTGATAGGGCTTTATAGTTTCACATATAATTTTGCCAATGTTAATAGGATAGCGTTCCATAATTGTATACATCCAATGAGCCCTCCTTGGATGAATTTCATAGGTATTTCTATTTGGTTCTAACCTGCAACTCAAAAATAGCATCCATACCTTAGTTACTAAACTGTGATTTCTAGTCAGAAACTAATAGCTCTGAACATGTGAATCAACGTGCCATCTAATTCCAAGTGGGCACAGATCAAGACCAATCTCATCCCAAATCGGGTCACGAAGTAAAGCTTGCAAGCGTGCATCATCCAAATCAGGGGTCTCATACAACCTATTTCTAACATATGGAGCAAAGAAAGTGGTATGTCCTCTAACACTGGAAGTGTTAGTGGTGACATCTATGTAAGCGTAAATTTCTCGAACAACCATTAACACTATTGGTCCAGGATTTTGGACAAACTTGTTCCAGCAAAGTGGTTCAATTAATGCTAGAATAGGTCAGATTTGTTCGCCATCTACTTCAGTAAGTGCAAGTCTGCATTCTTCAACGATATGATGGCCCATTTCCTCTTTCTCTCATTCATTAGCATCAAAAGATATAAATTTATTTCTATCATACCATTCATAAGTCATGAGCATTGTGGCGCCATTTTTAGAATAGACGCATGGAACTTTTTCTTCTTATGGATATTAACTTTTAATAGATGGGAATAAGCTTTATAGGAGCTAAATAACCTATAGATCAAATAGGTCAATGACAGTTCTAGAGCTTTACAAATAGTAAACTTCGTGCACACTGTGTTTTAGATTTCAGGTTTTGTTATGTTCACTAATACAAATTGGGTGTTATGATTACTTTTCACTTTTACAAAATCTTTCTGCATTCTTAATGTCGAAGTAATATTTCACTATGACTCTTTTTCCCTTTAGGGTATTAGTTTATTCTCTATATTTATTATATTTGTATTAAGAATATATACTATTTATATTTAGAAGGAAGATATACTATATTCATACATATACACACACACACACACAATGGACGTATGATGAAAGAAAAATTGGAGACTCCCCTTTTTTTATAATAAAGAATATAGACTGATTTTGCATCACATTATCAAATAGTAGGTGTAAATAAGACATGTAATTTGATTTATGAAGAAAATTCTTAGTCTTCCATGTTCAAAATAATAGATATGTATTACTGAAAACTTACTTTTCTCAATTGATCTTCAAAAGTGATAAGTAAAAGTAGAGTCTTCCGTTTACACTCATACGCCAAATAGAAATAGAGTTGTTCATGATATGGTGGAAAAATAAATTCAAACCACAAACCAATTCGACAAAAGCCAAACCAATGATTTTCTTTAAGAAGAAAAAAAAAGACTAAATTAATTTAATTTTTATTCTAAAACCGATCCAAATTAAATCATGAATACCCATACACACAACAATATAAAGTTTAAACAAACGAGTATTTCTTTGTAACTTTTCCCCCTTTTTTATATATAATATATATAGTCAAAAAGGAAATAGTTATATTTCTAAAGACATTAGAGAGAGAAGGACATTAGTTCTGAGGTTAACGTCGTCAGCTCGACTTAAACGTTATATTTAATTTTAAATTCCTTATGACGGATGAGGTTATCATACCATCTCTTTCTCTTTTCTATATACAATTTAGCATTTTTGTATGCTTCAAGCTTGAATTCCTTCAATTCATCAAGCTGCAACAAATGATTCTTACCTGCCTCTAGCAAATTTAGATTCAATAATTTTATACCCCAATATGCTTTATGTTCTAATTCCACATGTAAATCACAAGACTTTCCAAACACTAGTCTATAAGGAGATGTACCTATAGGTGTTTTAAAAGCAGTTTTGTATGCCAATAAAACATCATTTAGTTTTAAAGACCAATCTTTTAGAGAGAAACTAATAGTTTTTTCTAACATTCTTTTCAATTCTATGTTGAATACTTCTGCATGTCCGCTTATTTGAGCATGATATGGAGTTCATATGTTATGAATTACTCCATATCGTGATAACAAACTAGCAAATTGTTTATTTACAAAATGGGTTCCTGGCCACATATGATAACTCGTGGAGTTTAAAATTTGAAAAATATACTTTTCTTAAGGAAGGCACAAACAACACGAGCCTCATTTTTTCTGGTTTCTATTGCCTCTACCCATTTTGAAACATTGTCAACTGCAATTAAAATATATTCACAATCATTAGAAGGAGAAAAAGGACCCATAAAGTCAATGGCCCAAACATCAAATATTTCACACATAAGAATAAAATTAAAAGGCATCTCATCCATTTTGGAAATGTTACCACTTCTCTGACATTTATCACAAGTAGCAACATATTGTCATGCATATTAGAATAGAGAGATCCAAAAAATAAAATCCAGCTTCTAGCACTTTAGCCGTTGTTTTTTTTCCTCCATAATGTCCTCCTACATCTGCATCCTGACAGTGACTTAGGATGTTGTTTATTTATTTTTCTAGTACACATCGCTTTATCATCATCAGCACAAAATTTAAATAAGTAAAGGTCTTCCCAAAAATAGTATCTTATTTCTTTTTTAAGCTTTTTTCATTTTTCATAAGAAAAATCTTTCAGGATCCACCGTTCAACTACATAACTTGAGATATCTGCAAATCAAGGTGGCTAATCTACAGATATTGTGATAGTATATATATGCTCATCAGGAAGTTCATCCTTGATATCTGATTTCTCAGTATGAGGATTTTCCAAATGAGACAGATAATCAGCTACCTGATTTTCTGATCCTTGTCTATCTTTAATTTCAAGATCAAATTCTTATAAAAGGAGTATCCATCTTAGCAATCTAGGTCTTGCATCTTTCTTTGCTAAGAGGTACTCTAAGTTTGCATGATCAGTGAATACTGTCACTTTTGTTCCTATTAGATAGGAACAAAATTTATCAAATAAAAATACTACTGTCAATAGTTCTTTTTCAGTTGTATCATAATTCTTGTGAGCTTCATTGAGGGTTCTACTAGCATAGTAAATATTCCTAAAAATATTGTCTTTCTTTTTTCCCAGTATAATTCCAACTGTTGTATCACTTGCATCACACATAATTTCAAAAGGTTGACTCCAGTGAAGAGTAACAACAATTTGGGAAGAATCTTAAATGCTTTTCTGCAATCATCTAAAAAATAAAAGTTCACGTCTTTCATTAGTAAGTTAGTTAGAGGTTTTGAAATTTTTGAAAAATCTTTTATAAATCATCTGTAGGAATCTGCATGCCCTAAGAAACTTCTAATACCTTTTAAAATAGTAGGAGGGGGTAATCCTGCTGTAAGATCAATTTTAGCCTTATCAACTTTGATTCCTTTAGTAGTGATTTTATGTCCTAAAACAATTCCCTCTGTTACCATAAAATGATATTTTTTCACTTCAGAACTAGATTTGTCTCTTTACATCTTTCAAGCACCAAAGTTAAATGATAGAGATAATCTTAAAATGTTTTATCAAAAAGTGTGAAATCATTCATAAAAATTTCAAGAAATTTTTCTATTACGTCTGAAAAATTACCGACATGCACCGCTGAAATGTACCAAGAGGATTACATAATCCAAATGACATTCTTCAATAAGCATACGTACCTTAGAGAAATGTAAAAGCAGTTTAATCCTGATCTTCAGGAGCAATGTATCAAGAATATCCATCAAGAAAATAATAAAAACCATGACCTGCAACTCTTTTAACATTTGGTTAGTAAAAAGTAGAGGAAAATGGTCTTTTATTGTGGCCTCATTGAGTCATCTATAATCGATACAGACTCTCCATTATATGACTGTTCTACTAGGTATGAGTTCATTATTTTTATTTTTTATTACTATTATACCTCCTTTATTTGGTACTACCTGCACATGACTCACCCAGGGACTTTTAGATATCAGGTAAATAATACCTACTGCTAGAAGTTTTACCACTTCATTCTTGAAACCTTCTTGCATATTTGGGTTTATTCTTCTTTAAGGTTGGACTATTGGCTTATAATTATCCTCCATGAGGATTCTATGCATGCAAATAGTTGGACTTATTCCTTTGATATCAGTTATAGACCATCCTAAAATATTTTTATGTTCTTTCAACACTTCAATCAATTTGCTTTCTTGTTTCATAGTGAGGGAAGATGAAATAATTACCGAAAATAATTCATATTCAAAAAACACATTTTTCATATGAAAAGGAAGAATTTTAAGTTCAATTTTGGGTTAAACTTTTTATGGTGAGATTTTCTCATTTTCTAAATCTTTTTCTAGTGTTTTAGCTTCTTCTTTTATTATGGGGGCATCATCACTTGTGCTAACTGACTTGGCCAAAAATCTTTTGAGTGAATCAGTAATGAATTGATCATATCTATATTCTTCTACAAGGTTATTTTGTAAATCAATTTGAAAACAAGAAGTTGATGAATCATCTTCGAGAAATTCCATTATTTTCTGCATGTCAAAAATTACTCTTTCCTCAACAACTCATAGTATCAATTATCTTTTATAGATATCAATGATTGCTCATTCAGTTGCGAGAAATGGTCTATCTAAAATTAATGGTACCTCAGTGTTTTCTTCCATTTCAAGTACTATAAAATCTACTGGATTGCACAAGCAATATTTCAGCCATCCGATTGAACAGGATGATGGCGACAGGCTTGCTATGCAGTAGATACAAATTAAGTTCCAAAAGGACCCTTTAGTAGCAGAATTGCAGAGTGAAGAGAAAGCTTTGAGGAAGTGATTCATTAAGTCCTCTTATCTTGCTGAAGCTATGTTGCAACAGAAGTGTAAAGTGCAATGGATAAGGTTAGGAGATGATAATACTAATTATTTCTTCTTAGTTTTGAAGAAGAGGAGGATGTTATAATCAATAACTCAATTAAGAGATGAGATTGGTCAGATGCAGCATGATCAGCTCCAGATATCCTATATCTTTGTGAGATATTATCAAGGGATATTAAGAGAAAATGGTGGTTCCAGGAGGAATTCAAGGAAGTCTATTTTTGAGCAAGGCTACATACTAAATACAGACCAACAGGTTGTTTTGTTGTTACCTGTGTCTCACAGTGACATCAAGAAAACTATGTGGAGTATCAATGGCCCTGGTCTTGATGGTTATAGTGGGGGATTTTTCAGGTATGCTTGGTATATTATGGGACATGATGTATGTAGTGCCATACAGGAGTTTTTTCAGAATGAAAGGTTATTGAAGCAGCTCAATACAACTATGATTGCCTTGATTCCTAAAACTGCTAACCTTGAGAATGCTAGTGAGTTCAGGCCAATTTCCTGCTACAACACCATTTATAAATGTATTTCAAAAATCCTAAGTAAGAGGTTGAAGAGTGTGCTTTTAGAACTGGTGGATACTACTCAAGCAACATTTGTCTCTAGGAGGTCATTGCTACAAAATGTTCTGATTTGTCATGATCTTATGAGACATTATGGTAGAAAGGCAACACCTAGATGTTTGATGAATATTGATCTTAGGAAGGCTTATAACATGGTCAAGTAGGACTTTATTGGTGAAATTTTGACTGGTTATGGGTTTCCACCCAAGTTTAAGCAGCTTGTCAAGGAATGTGTCACTACAACTAAGTTCTCAATTAAGGTGAATGGAGAGAGATATGGTTTTTTAAGGGAAGAAGGGCCTGAGACAAGGTAACCCCATATCACCTTTGTTATTTGTGTTGGTTATGGCATATTTCTCAAGGTTGATAAGTAGAATGAAAATATTGACCGATTTCAGGATCCAATGTGCAAAAAACATCAACTCACTCACATCACCTTTGTAGATGATCTCATGATCTTTTGTAAAGGTAATGAATAATCAGTGAATAGAGTAATGGAGGCTATAAGGTGTTTTTCTGAAACCATAATTCTATCTACAAATTAGGAGAAATCCAACAAGTTTATAGCTGGTGTGACTGAGACTACCAAAGCTAAACTACTTGTAGTTACTGGCTATCGATTGGGTTTATTTCCAATCAGATACCTAGGTTTGCCATTGTCACATAAGAAGTGGAGCAAGTGTGACTGTCATCAACTATGTCATGCTACATTAGCAAGACACTTATCCTATGCAGAAAGGCTTCAAGTTATTAATTTTACAATATTTTCTCTGCAAAACCTTTGGGGGTCAGCACTATTGTTACCTCTAAGTGTTCTCAAAATTATGGAAAAAGAGTGTAGAAGGTTCCTATGGGGGAGAGGGTACATAGGAGAAGATAAAGGTATCCTTAGTAAAATGGGATATAGTCTGTAACTCAAAAGCTTAGGGTGGATTAAATATCAAATATAGTATACTATAGAATATGGCAGCAGTAGGAAAGATGATCTGGTGGATGGAGCAGGATAAGGAGCAATTGTGGGTTCAATGGGTCCACATCATATATATGAAGGAAGGTGAGACTATATGGACCCATCAACCACCTAATGATTGCAGTTGGTATTGGAAACTACTTAATAAGATCAAACTTAGAATGACTGAGTGGTATACTGATGAAACATATAACCTCACTGAAACTGGTACGTACTCCATCTCAAGAAGCTATTGTGCTCTAAAGGAGGCAGGACATGCTATGAGTGGTTCTAAGTTGATATGGAGTAAAGTATCACTGCCTAAGCATAGATTCATATTATGGGTGGCTGTGCAGAAGAAGCTACTGATAAGAGAAAGACTGAGGAAGATGGGCATGCATTGTGAAGACACTAAGTGTGTGTTGTGTGACGAAGATCAGTATGAAACATCTGATCATCTCTTTGGAGGGTATCCTATTACCTGTTGTTTATGGCCAAGAGTATCATAATGGTTGGAGGTGCATGCTAGCTTAAGGGATACACCAGCCACCATCAGTTGGATCAAACACAAGCATTGGAAGAGTGTTAAGAAGCTGATAGTAGTAGTTGGTTATGGTGCATTGATATATACTGTCTGACAGCCCTGGAATGCTAAATTTTCAAAGGTCATGCTGTGAATAACAATTTCTTGTTCTACCAAATACAGTCAATAATGAAAGTGAGGATTGAAATATATAGAGGATCGAAGTTAGCTAGGCAAGCTGAGGAGTATGTAGATAGACGTTGTTATTAGCTTGGCTGTTTTGTTTGCTTTTTTGATTTGCTGAGGCTTATTTTGCTAGAGATATCCAGCAACTAAGTGCTCTTTGGTTGTAAAAATATTTTCATTTGTATGGTCATATTTACATTTTATTACCAAAAAAAATCTACTGGAAACATAAATTTATTAACTCTTACGATAACATCTTCAATTATTCCTTTCGATTTTTTAGTACTTTGATTGTCCAATTGAAGAGATACACTAGTATTTTTAATTTTACCAAGTTATAATTTTTGAAAATTGAAAAAGGCATTAGAATTATTGAAGCACCTAAATCACATAATGCTTTTTTAAAAAAGAGCGCCTCCTAAGGTAAAAGGGATTGTAAAACTTCCCGGATTACTAAGTTTCTCTGGACGCTTATTTTGAAGTATAGCACTACATTTTTCTATAATCTTAACTACAAAATCTTCTTCTAAATTTCTTTTACTTGAAAAAATATCTTTAAGAAATTTAGCGTATGAAGGCATTTGTGTCAAAGCATCTGTGAAAGGTATGTTAATGTAAAGTTGTTTTAAAATTTCAAGAAACTTTAAAAACTGTTTGTCAAGTTTTTCTCTTTTCATCTTTCGAGGAAAAGGATGAGGTACAAAATGAGGATTTTTCATCAATTCACTTTATTGCACCTTTTTCCTTTATCTTTTTGTTCTTTTGGAAGTTCAAATTTTCCTTTATTCTCACGTTCATTTACCTATTCCACATTTTGTGAATTTTCTTGTTTACCTGCATATGGATCATCAAGACCCTACCCTGACCGCATAGAGATGGATTTGAGATGTTCCTTTGGATTTTTCTTAGTGTTACTTGGTAGAGCACCTTGCATTTATCCAGACATAAGGGTTGCTAATTGACTTACCTGAATTTCTATGTTTTTGATGGTTGAATATTGACTTTCAACCTTCTCATCAGTAGCCTTAATGAATTTGTACATCAAGTCCTCAATGCTTTATTGGTGAGCTCTTTGTGGTGGTGGTTGATATTGTTGAAAATTTTGCTACCCTTTTATTTGATTTTAAAAACCAAGTGGTCCTTGAACCTGCTGCTTTTGATTAAAAAAATCTTTGAGGATTTTCAACACCATTAGGATTACTCCATTGAAATTCCAGATGTTTATGTGTCATTAACCAATAACATTTACATGTTCCTCATTTTGTGTTGAAGCTTGGCACTCGTCATTAGGGTGATTACCTCCACAAATATCACAATTTTCAAGTTGAAGTAAGGATACCATTTTTGTCACAACCCAAATGGTCATGATTGGCACCCACTCTAACACTATAGCGAGAGAACCATCTAACCCAATCCATACCAAGTCAGTGTAACACTTCACAAGTTATTTTCATTAAAGCTCTTAATCTCAAGCTACTAAACACATCAATAGTCATCCAAATTGAAAACCAGTTTAATCAAATATCACAACTAAGGTATAGAGTGCAGAATCTCTTTATTTATTACAACCCCTAGGCCTGAAGTCACCGTACAAGAACAACTAAGAATATCCATAAGTCTATAACTAAACAATTATCCAAAAATATCAAATAAGTACAACAATCTCTTAGTCCCGAAACAAAGGACATGAACAAAAGTAAGATGATTCAATGGCTACCCAATTATAGTGCTCACCTTTGAACCAAAATCTAAAACTGTTGGCTAAAGTAGAGGTCTTATCTCAAACACCCGAACATGCTCTACACTCAATAAAAATAAGAGCATAGGTAGCATTAGTAAATCAATAAGTACCGGTAGGCATCATAGGCCGACTCAAATCAACACCATACAAATAGGTAAATCAAACTTAGGCAACAGAAATCAAGACAAAACTTATAATTAGAGACAACCAAATATAGATATGACACTTCATTAGTTAAATTCTTCAATAAGTTCACTTAATCATAGATGTATAAATGTAGAATCAAATGCATATGATAAATGCATGTATGCAAGGTGTATGTATCACCTTTTTCATATCTCAACATCATCAACATCTCATTATCATCATCATAAATATCAAATTTAAAATTATCATCATCATCATGATATCAATATCATCATCATCATGGTCTCACTACCATGATCCATATCATTAACTCTTCTTTACAATACTATCACAATCATCATCAACATGTATGAATATGCAAATAAAGTCAATAATCACAAGTCGTGCCTGATGACAGTTATGAATACTCAATTTACATATAAGCATAGAATCAAGCAAGTCTAATTGCTACAAATAAACTGTAACCTACCTCGATTCCCTGCTCAAAATCACCTTTAGGCCACCAGCTTGCCTTTTCTTTCCCTTTCACTTTGTTCTTGATTTATAAAAATAAGTTTACATACCCAGTTCAATCATTTCATCCTTTCTAACCATTAGGGATTGATAATCAACTATTTTAACCATAAATTTACCCTAGTTCATCACCCTAGGTTTTCCTACCATTTAAATCTCATGAATTCTACTTTACTTAGCATGAACAATTATAATTCTACTCCAAATAGTATTTTCTAATACCCTAGGATCATTAACAACTGATTTTACACCCATTCCCATCAATTTGTGTTCAGTTCATAAATTAGGTTTAAACCCCAATTTCTACCATGAACATGATTCTAGCGATTTCTAATAATTTTAGAAATAATTCAAGTTTAGAATGTCAAAAAATCTTACCTCCAAAGATAAAAACCCTAAAAAGTTGTAGAAAATTGCCTTCCCCAGTGCCTTGGTTTGTTTTTCAAAAAAGTAGAATGAAAAACTTGTTTCTGATTTTTAAAATTGGAAACTACACTTTACCGCTGCAGCAGTAAAGTTACCGCTACAGCAGTAGAGTTATTGCTCCACCGATTTGCAGGGTCATTGAAGTCACTACTGCAGTAGTAACTTTTACCGCTTCATAGGTCCCAATCAAGTCCTATTTTCAAACTAGTCCATTTTCTAACACACTCCTCAAAATACAACATCGCAAACCAACCCTTACACGATAAACTCTTTAACTAGAGTTCTATTGATCCGTTTTACGTGCTGGAAGTTGCTACGACTTCCTAAACTTGTTCCTTATCTAAAATAAAGTCAAACATCCCTAAAAACACTCATATTAATACCATATTACCTTATACTATCACACCCTCAAAATTCACCTAATACTAAGCCAATGCTGAATTTCTTAAAAATTGTCTGAGGGAAAATTTAGCAAGGGTTCTACTCTTTAATTAAGAATAACGACTATTTGGGTCATTATATTAGATACCAAATTACCACTCGTCCATCCCCAAATTACAACTAGCCCAAAATAGCATAACTAAAGCAAGAGTATTTACCTGAGTCCATGAACAAGTGCGGGTATTACTTATGCATCTTGATGCGCCATGGTTACATGGAGCTTTCGATGCTTAAAACAAGGAAAATATGCAATAACTTGGGTGTATTTGGTTGGTATGATGTGGTTTTTGTCCTACATTGCAGGAAAATAGGTTTTGAAGGAAGCAAATGATCAAAAGAAAGAATCAAGCCCTAGAACGAAGTGTCTAAAGAAGAAAGAACAAGAATCTGCACCAGAGAGGGAGTCACGACACCACTCACATGCTGTTAAGTCCACTCACGTGACGTGAGTGGCTTTCGTGAGTCATCTTCAGAGATGATCAAATGTGGTCTGATTTCCACGGCAGCACTCACGTGGCTTGAGTCCACCTACGTGGCGTGAGTCAACTTCTGAAGATGTCTAATTGAGCCTGATTTCCACGACATTCACCTACGTGACGTGGCTTGGTCCCACGACACCAAGTCACGACATCGTGGAAGTTTGTCGACTCTGTTCTCCTGTTTTGATTAGGATAGGATTAGCCTTGTATCTATAAATACCCCTGTATTGTCCTATGTTCAGGAGTTAGTCAGTACATTGTTTTGAGAGATATCCTCTATTTTTTCTGAGTTCACAAACATATTATTGGTTTTGTAATCAAAAACCCTAGATTCGAGTTTTATTCATAATTGAGATTTCAGTTCTTCTTCATTATTGTAATTGTGCAATTATGTTTTCATTTTTGAATCCTTCTTGTGTTCTTGCAATTATGAGTAGCTAAAATCATCAACTAGGGTTGTGTGAACCATGAGGAATTAACAAAATAGGTTAAGTGCAAAGCAACTCTGAACCGCTGAGAATGCATGTATTGGTATTTCCTTCATTGTGATTGATCTTCTAACGGTTGCAAACATTAGAAACTCGCCTGCATTTTAGACTTGCTCGAGAGAGAGGTAGAGATTGGGAAAAGGAGATAACAACAGAGATTTGAAGCTATCAACCTTTATCTAATAACTTGAGCCTTAGTGGGAATAGTTATCTGAGATCCAGGACAAGGGTTAGTAGTACGACACTCGAAGACCGAGAGGACAAGTGTGAAATTCGTCTAACCAAGGTCGAGAGACGTTTAGATGAACATATCTTGTCAGATTTTGCATGCAACATAGTGGGACGGTTTTGTTAGCACAAGTAACTGGTGGAGTTAAGGAATCATTGGGGATCACAGTTCTAGTGTATTTCCCTTATTGTCTATAAACTCGATACAGTCAGCAATCATTACTGTTACTATTTATTCATAAAAAACCCCAATTTTACTTACTCACCAATTACTCAGTCTAGTATTCTAAACAACTTCGACATATTTCCTGTGGGATCGACCCCAACCTAGTTGGGTTCTATATTTGATACAGCGACCGCATTGTACTTTTTCGAAGGTATATTTTGGGCGACATCAAATTTTGGCACTGTTGTCGGGGAATACGGTTACGGAGTTGATTAGTTTATTTGTTTGAGTTGATTGGTTTTGTTCTTCTTATAATTTTACGGGCAAACGCCGGTGTATGCCCAATATAAGGAGTCAAGGCAATCCCCTGATTCTACTTGATCTTGAAATAGAAAGGACTCCGAGAGCTAATTGAAGAATGGTGAATACAGACGGAGTTCAGGATTCCATAGCCGTGGGAGACATTCATAACCAGCCAATTCATACGATTGGTCATGAAACAGAGGATCAAACTACTGCTCGATTGACTCAAGAAGAGCATGCTAGACAAGCTGCTCTTAGGGAAGTAGAGAGGGATAATTGAGCTATGCAAGAGGCAGCTCAACATCTGGCTGAGGCTGAAGAAAGACAAAGAAGATTGAGAGCTCAACAACATCTACAAAGACAATATATAGCAGTCTATGATAATCTTGAGGAAGAAGATGTGGCCTACTTCGAGCCAATAGAGACTGGTACTATTATTCCACCAGAGTTACCTCTGGGAACTAAGTTTGACATTACCAGTGCTATGATTTACCTGCTAAACTTGAAGGGTGTGTTTGTCGGTCTCCCTACTGATGACCCAAACATTCACGTGATGAATTTTGTGGGGGTCTGCACTTCATATAATTTTCTCGGAGTTGACTAAGAGGTTATTCGACTGAGATTGTTCCCATTCTCTCTAACAGGAGAAGCGACGTTGTGGTTGGTAGAATTACCATGGGGATCCACCACTACGTGGCAAGAATTGAGAAATCAATTCCTGGAGAGGTTTTTCCTACCTTCAAAGATGCTACAGTTGAAGGATGAGATCTACAATTTCAGACAACTACATTCTGAAGCACTTTATGAGACATGGCTAAGGTTCAAGAAGAAGCTACAGAATGTGCAAAATCATAGGATTAGTGGTAGGAACTTACTTGAAATCTTCTACGTGGCTTTGCCAACACGAAGGTTGTAGAAGATACTATCACTGGTGGAGCGCTCATAAGTTTGAGATGGGACCGAGCTTCAGAGATATTGGATCGTATTTCTAAGACCAACCAAGGATGGCATACTCGGGAGGTAGAAACGCCTGCTGGCACATATGCTATTGGAACCTCAGCAGTACAACGGGCTTTGGAAGAATCTGTAGCTCAAGAAGTCGCTCAGTTGAGGACATCAATTCGTTTTCTAGCCAAATAGATAGCGGCTAGAGATGCTGAAAAGGTGCATGTTGTAGGTGCACAAAGTAAAACGTCTAGACATGAAGACTATGAATCTGATGAAGAGGAAAAGTATCTGGATCGAGAAGTGGCGGGTTTTTGAGCCAAGGGCCAAGGGTATAATCAAGACTCTTGGAACTCGAGGTAAGGGAATCAAGGTCGGAACAATTACAATAAGTCGGGAAATAGAGATTGAGAATGAGAACGTGATGGTGATTGGAGATGGAAGGATGATTATAGAGAGAAGAATGTCCTCTATGTACCACCAGGAAGCCGTGATGATGAGTCTGGAAATTCAAGGATGGAAGCCCTTCTTAATAAACTGGTCAAAGGGTCAGAGAGCCAGGAAAATTGCTTGAAGGAAATTAGGTCAGACATTTCGGGAATAAGTCAGAAAGTGGAGTCTCATTCAATTGCCATTAAACACTTGGAGAAATAGTTTGGGTAGATATCATTGGCACTGAATCAACGTCAGCCAGTCACTCTTCCAAGCAACACCATCCAAAATTCGAAGAATGATAGCCATTGTTTAGCCATTACTACTAGAAGCAGGAAATGTACGATTGATCCACCTATACCTGCCGTCAGTGGTAAGACTAATGAGCCGAAGGTTATTGATGTAGAAACTGAGTTAGAGCCAGATAATGCAAAGGGAAAAACAATTCTAGACAATCATGATACTAGCGAAAAAGCAAAATCTGAAAAGAGGCAGGACAAAGAGGTACCACAAGTGCTAAAACTATCCCACGACCTCCTCCTTCCTTTCCTCAAAGGTTGAAAAATAAAGCTAAGAAAGGAAAATATTAGAAGTTTATTACAATGTTGAAGGATCTATCGGTCAACATCCATCTTGTTGAAGCATTGGAACAGATGTCAGGGTATGCTAAGTTCATGAAATACTTGGTGACAAAGAAGAGAACTGTCAGTTTTGAGCCGGTAGATAACTTACATCATTGTAGTGCAGTTGCTTCACATTCCCTAGTTGAAAAGAAGGAGGATCCAGGAGCTTTCACAATTCCTTGTATTATTGGGTCCCACAACTTTGCTAAAGCACTTTGTGATTTGAGTGCTAGCATTAACTTAATGTCGTTAGCCGTTTTCAAGTAGTTGGGGCTGGGAGCACTAAAACCAACCTCTATGAGACTTCTAATGGCCGATAGGACTGTGAAAAAGCAGGTGGAAATTCTATATGATGTTTTGGTAAAGGTTGCATCTTTCATATTTTCGACTGACTTTGTAATCCTAGATTGTGAAGTTGACTTCGAGGTTCCGATCATATTGGGAAGACCATTTATTGCCACTAGTCATGAATGGTCGACATGGAAACAGGGCAGATGAAATTCAGGTTAAATGATGAACATGTCACTTTTAATATTTATCGTTCCATGAAGCAACCAAGAGATAAGCGGGTGATTTCGGTAATAGATGCAGTTGAGGATAGTGATATTGTCGTGTCTCTTAAAGAAAGGTTGGGGGTAGAAGCTCTCGCGGCCGTGATTATGAATTTTGATAGAAACAGTATTGAGGAATATGATGAGATGGTTGCTGCACTCACTAGGAAGGAAGCATACACTTATGCTCCAAAGAAACTTGACCTCGATTTGAAGAATAGGGTGACCCCACCAGCTCGTCCATCTATTGAGGAGCCTCTAGTTTTGGAGCTTAAGGCTCTTCCAGCTTACCTTCTCTACACATTTTTGGGAGCCAACAACACCTTGCCTGTGATTATTTCTGCTAAATTGGAGGAATGGCAAGTAGAGGCTCTGGTTTCAGTATTGAGAAGATTTAAGTGGGCCATTGGTTGGTCCATTGCAGATATTATAGGAATTCCACCCAGTATTTACACTCATAAAATTCAACTTACTCCTGAGTGCGTACCGAGTATTGAGCACCAACGTCATCTAAACCCACCTATGTAAGAGGTTATGAAGAAAGAGATCATCAAGTGGTTAGATGCAGGAGTGGTTTACCCTATTGCTGATAGCAAGTGAGTGAGTCCAGTTCAGTGTGTGCCAAAGAAGGGAGGAATCATGTGGCTCCAAATGACAAGAATGAGTTAATTCCAATGAGGCTGGTTACTAGATGAAGATGTTGCATGGATTATCGAAAGATGAATTCTTAGACAGAAAAAGATCATTTTCCTATGCCCTTCATAGATCAGATGTTAGATCGTCTTGTCAGTAGAGGATGGTATTGTTTTCTCGATGGCTATTCAGGGTATAATCAGATTTTTATTACTCCCGAAGACCAAGATAAGACTACTTTCACTTGTCCATATGGGACATTTGCATTTAAAAGGATGCCTTTCGGTCTATGTAATGCACCGGCCACTTTCCAACGTTGCATGATGTCTATTTTCTCTGATATGGTGGAAGACACTATTGAGGTTTTTGTGGATGATTTTTCTATTGTGGGAGACTCATTTGATGATTGCTTGGCACACCTTGCTAATTTTCTGCAAAGATGCGAGGAGTGCAACTTAGTTCTAAATTGGAAAAAATGTCACTTTATGGTCAACAGGGGTATCATATTGGGGCATCAGATTTCAAAGAAAGGTATTGAAGTTGATAAGGCAAACATAGAGGTAATTGAGAAGTTACCTCCACCTATCTATGTGAAAGGTATTCAAAGTTTCTTAGGTAATGTTGGCTTTTATAGAAGATTCATCAAGGATTTCTCTAAGATTGGACATCCTTTATGCAAACTTTTGGAGAAAGAGGTGAAATTCGTGTTCGATGAGGCATGTCTAAAAGCATTTGAGTGTCTGAAAGAGAAGTTGATTTCATCCCCTATTATTGTGTTACCAAATTGGATGATGCCTTTTGAGGTTATGTGTGATGCTATTGGAGTGGCCTTGGGTGCATTCCTTGGCCAAAGACGTGAGAAGATGTTACATCCGATTTACTATGCTAGCAAAGTGCTTAATCCAGCTCACAAGAATTATACTGTGACTGAGCAGGAATTATTGGTAGTGGTATTTGCTTTTGAGAAATTCAGATCTTACTTGATAGGTACGAAGGTGATTGTGCATGTAGACCATGCATCTCTTCGGTATCTTATGTCAAAAAAAGATGCTAAGCCAAAATTAATTCGGTGGGTTCTCCTACTACAAGAAATTTACTTAGAAGTCAAGGATCGTAAGGGAACTGAGAATCAGGTTGTTGACCATCTATCACGCCTTGAGGAGGAGACCATGCTTAAATTAAGAGATGATCTTGAGATTGATGATACTTTTTTAGATGAGCAGGTATTGGCAGCATCGCAAGACTTAATCTCTTGGTTTGCTGATTTTGACAACTTTTTGGCAAGTGATGTAGTTTCGGAAGATATATCATATCAGCAGAGAAAGAAATTCATGCATGAGGTAAGAAAATTCTTCTGGGATGAGCCGTATTTATTTAGGGTGTGTGCAGATGGCATGATTCGAAGATGTATTTCAGAGGTCGAGATGATGAGTATTTTGGAAGCATGTCATTCATCTCCATTTGGGGGTCATCATGATGGTGCGCGGACTGCCCATAAAATCTTACAATATGGGTACTATTGGCCCACTATTTACAAAGATGCTCATGATTATGCTCGCGCTTGTGACCAATGTCAAAGGCAAGGAAATATCTCACGCAGACACGAACTTCCCATGACAACTATACTTGAGCTTGAATTGTTCGACGTGTGGGGAATTGACTTTATGGGCCCTTTTGTGAGCTCACATGGGATGAAATACATCTTGATAGCTGTCGACTATGTGTCTAAGCGGGTGGAGGAAATTGCGCTTCCTAATAACGAAGGAAGAAGTGTAACAACATTCTTGAAAAAGAACATATTTTTACGATTCGGTACACCCCGAGTTATCATTAGTGATGGAGGATCCCACTTCTACAATCGTCTGTTCAAGGCCCTGCTTGAAAAATATGGTGTTAAACATAAGGTGGAAACACCTTACCATCCTCAGACAAGCGGGCAAGTTGAGGTGTCAAATCGTGAGATCAAGTCTATTTTGTCAAAAACAGTGAATGCCAGTAGGACTGATTGGGCTCAAAGATTGGATGATGCATTATGGGCATATCGCACTACTTTCAAGACGCCAATTGGTGCATCACCATATCAGTTAGTTTTTGGAAAGTCTTTCCATTTTCCTGTCGAACTTGAACATAAGGCTTTATGGGCTTTGAAACGGTTGAATTTGGACTGGAGTGAAGCGGCTAAATTGAGACTTAAGCAGATGAATGAGATGGATGAATTTCATCTCCGGGCTTATAAAAGTTTAGCAATGTATAAAGAGAAGATGAAATCTTATCATGATCGACGCATTGAGAAACGAGAGTTTCATCCGGGAGATTTGGTGCTACTTTATAACTCCAAGCTTCGGTTGTTTGCTGGAAAGTTAAAGTCCAAATGGTCCGGACCATTCACGGTAGTCAGGGTATTCCCACATGGATCAATTGAGCTAAAAAAAGTTGATAATGTTCTATTCAAGGTCAATGGGCAGCGTGTCAAGCATTATGTTGGAATCACGGAAGAAATAAGGGCATGTGAGGAGCTTGAGCTTGATGAAGTCTAAGTAGTCAAGCTAGTTGTGTCGTACCGCGATGTTAAATTAGGCACTTTATGGGAGGCAACCCATAGGCTGATTGGTGAAGTCTGAGTATCCAAGTTAGCTGAGTCATGCCGCGACGTTAAATCAGGTTCTTTATGGGAGGCAACCCATGGTCTTGTTGTGTGTGATCTGGTGAAGACTGAGAAAAGAAGGATAAGTTAACTAGAATTTGAAAGAGTGAATGGATTATGTTCAGTTCAAGTCACGATACCTAATCACGTGACGTATGTGGAACCACGTCATGTGAGTGGTGCCGTGGAAAATCAGAAAAATGTTGGTCTTTTTGAATCTTACCTACGACATGGTACCCACGTCACGTAGGTAGACCCACGTGACATGGGTGGTATCGTGAAAATTAGAGGTTATTTACACTTGCAGGAGCTGAGTTACGACATATACCCACGTGGCGTAAGTTCAACCCATGTCACGTGAGAGGTTCTGTGAAAATCAGAAGTTCAGATACTCCGACGACCCGACCCGACCTTTTTCTTTTTGTAAATTTCAGTACCCTCCTTCTTTACCCGATAAAAATCTGAACTCACCCTACTCTTTCTCTCATTTAAACTCATAAAAATAAACCCTAATTCCTAAAACCTTCCCATTCCTAGCGTATAAATCCAAGATTCTTCCATTCCTCAACTACCAAATTCGAATTCCAACAACACCTTCACCTCCCCAATCCCCAATTACCCAAATCCGACCCACTCACTATCAAACCCGACCCCAAATTCGAACCCTACCTATAAAGTCGACCTAAAATTCAAACCCTACGTACTAATCCAACCCAAACACAACCCAACTACCCAAAATCCGCCCCAAACCCAATTCCATGCCGCCCAAGTCAAACCCCAAAAGTGACCACCTTGATTCCTCATCCAGAATTCGCACCAAAAATTAGGAATTAACAACCCGTTTTCGTGATGAACCGACTGAATCATAAAAAACTAGGTTCGTGGAGGAGTTTGAGATTGGACATGATGATACAGTATTAGTACCTCGTACCACGAGGTTACAGACTCGGGCCCAAGCTGCTGCTCGGGCTGCACTTCAGCCTATTCCACCACCTGTAGCGCCGATTGTTCCAGATCAGTCTTTCAAGTTTGCCCCCTAGTCTAAAGAGGGGGAGGATGATTCAGTTTCAGGCTCTGTGGATAATGCGACAGGGTAGGGTACTTCAGCGGCTGAGGCTACAACATCTATTTCAGGTACTGGTGAACAGAGTGCCCCGACCCCCTCACAGAGACAGGATATACAGCACTGGTGTATTGAGGGCATGTGAGATTTTTATGACAGGGATGCTTAGCTGACAGAGCCGGGTGTATGTAGGAGGAGTATTATGGAGTAGCCCCGATATAGGCTTGAGGAGTTAAAGACATTGCCTGATATTTGGGCTGTGTTTGAGGGGTATGGATTTGGTTGGATGGCGGAGCCTCCTGGTCGCTATAGCTCGGCTTTGGTATGAGAAATTTATGCCTTATATGCTGCTTCTATTGATTTGAGCATACTGGTTTCACAGCGATTTCGGGATCAGCCCTTATTGACACATATTTTGGTTAGAGGTACCCAAGTTGATATATCGGATCAGACCATCCACCGCTTCTTATTTAGTGAAGACCATCCACTAACAGATGTGATTTCTGAGTTTGATCACTGCATAGACACTGTCAAAAATTGGATTAAGATACGGGATGCGGATCAGAAGTTGGAGCTGCTAAAATGGATTGCATGGTATATCACGGAGGACGGTGTTGCTGCGAGTTGGGCGACTGGAAAGCTGGATATCAAGAAGTCCACACTCCATTTTACCAGCAGATTTTGGTGGTCAGTTGTTCAGTATCGATTGGGTCCTACTAATGCTGATAATTCACTTATATTAGACCGAGCTGTGGTGGTAGCCAGCATCCTTGCAAGGTATGATATTCATATTGCCAGATACATCTTACGGGAGATTTATGAGCGGGCCTTTCGAGACCATACGAGTATACCGTTCCCCTGCTTGATCCAGAGTCTATGTGATAGGACGAGTGTGGCTAGGCTACCTACCCTTGATCATTATATAGAGGTGACCCGAATAGCGGATATTGGTTTGATGCAGCAGCGGGGATCTCACCCCATTGTTCCACGAGGGTCTCAGCCTTCCGAGTCGTCAGGAGCAGCCCTTTTTGAAGGGCTTGGAGATAGAGATGAGCTGGTTAGTAAACCTAAGCCTATTCCGTTACCGGTTTGGGTACCAGAGACTATTCATGTACCGGCTGAGGGCACTGGCCCTATTGATGATGTGGTACCGGGTACTACATCTCTACCACCTCCCTCAGGTATGGTTTTAGTTTCCAGGGACTTTCTGCAGTAGTTGATTGATAGACAAACGCAGATGTTGGAGCGGCAGACCCACACTGAGACCCAGATGGCTAAGTTGGTATCCCAGCTTAAGCCATGGGTTAGGACCACGATAGAGGCTGCAGAGGATAGGGTGGAGGCCCAAATGACTGCGATGATGGATCAGTTTATGAGAGGGCTGCATGGAAGGATTGATAGCTTTGAGGCACGGATGGGCTCCCAGATGAGTTTCGCATAGGGTCCTGATATGACCAGATTGACAAAGGAGGTGGCAGCATTGAGAGAGGAGGTTAGAGCTTTAGCATCGAGCAACACTCCTGTTATCCCACCTATGCCTGTTCAGGCATCGATGTGACCAACCTTTGAGGTGGATCTGTTTGCCGACGAGGAGCCTCTGATTGATAGAGGCAAGAGACCACGCAGTCCGGAGGACCAGGTTGACAGTGGTGACGAGTATGAGGGTGATCTCCGGAGAGCGGTTAAGGCCTCTAGGAGGGAGTACCATGCTATCCAGATAGTGGAGGAGCAGCGGGCCCGCGATGCATCCTCCAGTCAGGCACCCCCTCCATCGGATGCACCGAGCAGAGAGCCCAGAGGGCAGACTGATGATCCCACTATGGGTGGGCCCACTTTTGACGCTTAGGTCGCTACATGTATGTCTTCACTTTCTTGCATTTATTCTAGTGATAGCTGTCCACTGAGGGCAGTGCACCATTGTTAGTTGGGGGTGGGGGTGTACCACTACTTGGGGGTTTTTGTTGTCGTGTTTCTTTTCCCTCCAAGTGTACTATCATAGTAGAACCGACATGTTTAGGGTATTATTTATAGTATTTTTGTGTTTCTTATTGAATTAGGAGAAAAATAAGGGAATCGTAGTGCAGTCTAGTTTTGAAAAAAAAAATTATTATGCTTTTTGAATGTTAAGGATACCCCTCCTGAAAATTCTTATTTTTGAAGTATGTGTGTGTAGCATGTTTATGTGTGACAGCTGTTGGATCTTGTTATGGAACTAGGATTAACAAAATAACTGTAGTTAGCACTGCATGAATCAGATAGGTAGTAGTTGATAATGTAACTCTGTACTATGTGTATGTGAGGTCATTACTTAATTAACTCTGTGTGTGCGATCCAGAACTTGCCCGATTTGTCTTGCCTAGGTTAGAGGATAGTGGTTAGGAAAGGATCATAGGCCGTTTTTTAATAAGTCCACTTTTAGCCTAAACCCCCAACCAAATAAATTAAATATCCCCTGATCCCGATTTTAAGCCTAAATTGACCAATTTCTGTCATTAGCCTATTCACCTTCCCATTTTAATTACAATGAACCTGTCTTGGCCCTGGTCCCTCCTTGGACACTGTGTACCTCGACTCAGGCAAATAACCTAAGTCAAGGGTGGCTATTATAGGGGTGCGTAGATTTATTTGGGTATGAAGAAGGGGGTAATAAAAGAAAAAGAGAAAACAGATTTGGGTGTGAAGAAAAAGAAAAAATGTATGTATATAAAGTGAAAGAAAAAAAATTGTGTTGTGAAGTTTGGGAAAAATCACACCCGAAATCTGAAAATAAAAGAAAGGAGAATAAGGGAGAGTAAAAATGAGAATGATTGGAAGTTGTAGCCAAAAATAGTGTAGTGTCAAGGAGGGTTGAGTTACCATATCCATATGTACCATACCCGTTCCCAAGCCTACATTACAAGCCGATTAAATTCCTATAGTGATCCTAATCCAACTGTCCGAAAAACTAAGGCATAGAAAATAAGGGCAATCCTATGGTATTTCATGCACACTGTTTGAACTTTTTTGTGAGAGAGTGTTTTGACCGAGTCCCTAATTTGAGATTCATTAGCATACTGTGAGTGCATGGGACTTCTTTGATTGTGAGAGTACATGTGTTGCATTATTAGCTGTTATTTGTTCGAATAATGTCATTTGCATAGATGCTTAGTTGGTTGTTCATAATCTGGTGCCATCACTTGATCCCTTCTGTGTCATAATAATATGTTGCTTGTAAGCACACTGTGGCCTTGATTTGCAAATAGGAAGGGTCGAAAAAGTTTTGTGCCAAAGGAAATGAGTCGACTGCCATAAGTCCCTTAGGTTTCTCTTACTTAAGCATCGTACATGTCTGTTTTTGTTTTGTTCACCTGAGGACATGTAAACATTCTAAGTTGAGGGTGTTGATGCGCCATGGTTACATGGCATTTTTGATGCTTAAAATAAGGAAAATATGCAATAACTTGGGTGTATTTGGTTGGTATGATGTGGTTTTTGTCCTACATTGCAGGAAAACAGGTTTTGAAGGCAGCAAATGATCAAAAGGAAGAATCAAGCCCGAGAACGAAGTGTCTGAAGAAGAAATAATAAGAATCTGCACCAGAGAGGGAGTCACGACACCACTCACATGCCGTGAAGTCCACTCACGTGTTGTGAGTCATCTTCAGAGATAATCGAATGTGGTCTGATTTTCACGGCAGCACTGGCGTGGCGTGAGTCCACCTACGTGGCATGAAAGGGTGGCGTGAGTCAACTTCTGAAGATGTCTAATTGAGCTTGATTTCCATGACATTCACCTACGTGATGTGGCTTGGTCCCACGACACCAAGTCACGACATCGTGGAAGTTTGCCGACTCTATTCTCCTATTTTGATTAGGATAGGATTAGCCTTGTATCTATAAATACCCTTGTATTGTCCTATGTTCAGGAGTTAGTCAGTACATTGTTTTGAGAGATATCTTCTATTGTTTCTGAGTTCATAAACATATTATTGGTTTTGTAATCAAAAACCCTATATTCGAGTTTTATTCATAATTGAGATTTCAGTTCTTCTTCATTATTGTGAGTGTGCAATTATGTTTTCATCTTTGAATCCTTCTTGTGTTCTTGCAATTATGAGTAGCTAAACTCATAAACTAGGGTTGTGTGAACCATGAGGAATTAACGAAACAGGTTAAGTGCAAAGCAACTCTGAACCGCTGTGAATGCATGTATTGGTATTTCCTTCGTTGTGATTGATCTTCTGATGGTTGCAAACATTAGAAACTCACCTGCATTCTAGACTTGCTCGAGAGAGAGTTAGAGATTGGGAAAAGGAGATAACAACAGAGATTTGAAGCTATCAACCTTCATCTAATAACTTGAGACTTAGTGGGAATAGTTATCTGATATGTAGGACAAGGGTTAGTAGTACGATACTCGGAGACCGAGAGGAGAAGAGTGAAATTTGTCTAACCAAGGTCGAGAGACGTTTAGATGAACATATCTTGCCAGATTTTGCATGCAACATAGCGGGACAGTTTTGTTAGCACAAGTAACTAGTGGAGTTAAGGAATCATTGGGGATCACAGTCCTAGTGTATTTCCCTTATTGTCTACAAACTCGATACAGTCAGCAATCGTTACTGTTACTATTTATTCGCAAAACCCCCCAGTTTTACTTACTCACTAATTACTCAGTCTAGTATTCTAAACAACTTCGACATATTCCCTGTGGGATCGACCCAAACCTAGTTGGGTTCTATATTTGATACAGCGACCGCATTGTACTTTTTTGAAGGTATATTTTAGGCGACATCACATGTACACCTTTGTCTCTCAAGTTGCTTCCTCAATTAAGTGGTTCCTCCATTGAACCTTTATAGATGGAATGATTATGGTTCTCAATTTCCTTACATCCCTAGCCAATATAGCAATTGATTCTTCTTTGTAAGATAGCTCCTTATCGAGCAATTCAGAGTCCCAACGGATGATTAATCCCCATCTCCGTGGTACTTATTTAGCATGGATATGTGAAATAGTAGGTGAACCCAGACAAGTTAGCAGGCAAAGCCAGCTTATAGGCTACTTACCCTACCTCTTTTTAAACCTCAAAGGGTCTGATGTACCTTAGTATCAACTTGCCTTTCTTACCAAAATGCATTACCCTTTTTATGGGTGATACTTTCAAAAGCATTTTCTCGCCTATCTCAACTTTACATCTCTTACCTTGTTATCCATAAACTCCTTCTGTTGGCTCTAAGTTGCTACTAACTTTTCTTATATAAATTAACTTTCTCCATTGAATCCTTAACCATATTGGTTCCCTAAGGTCTCACCTCAAGGGAATCAAACCATCCAATCGGTGAGTACATCTTCTACCATATTAGGCTTCAAAAGGAGCCATGTCAATACTGGAGTGGCAACTATTGTTGTAGGAAAATTCACATAAGGGTAAGTATCGGTCCTACTGACCCCCAAAATCCATCATGCAAGCCAGAAGCATCTCTTCAAGCACTTACATCATTCGTTTTGACTATTCGTCGGTCTGTGGATGGAAAGTTATACATAGGTCCAATCTCAAACCCAACTCTAACTGAAACTACTCCCAAAAGTTGGAGGTAAACTGAGTACCTCAGTATGACACAATAGAAATAGGTACCTATTGGAGCCTTACAATCTCCTTCACATAAATCTTGTCTAATTTAGCCTCATCATAATCTACTTTTACCATAATAAAATGAGCCGACTTGGTCAATCGATCAATGATAACCCATATAGAGTCACACTTCCTCAAGTTCTTAGAAAGACCCACCTCTAAGTCCATGGTTATTATTTCCCACTTCCACTCTGGAATGGGTATCCTTTAAAATATGCCACCAGGTTTTTCGATGCTCATACATAACTTGTTGGAAATTCTGACACTTGGTCACAAAATCTGTAATGTCAGATTTCATTCTTCTCCACCAGTAATGTTGCCTCAAGTCTCTATACATCTTGGTCACACTTGGATGTATAGAAGACTTGGAATTGTGATCCTCTACAAGAATAGTGCAAATCAAGTTTCCGACATGAGGCACACATAAGCTGCCCCAAATCCTCAACACTCCTTCACCATCAAGAATGGCGTCTCCAACCTCACCTTGTAACACTTTCTCCCTAAGGTTGCTCAGCTTCTCATCCTTAAATTGCCTGCTTTTGATTTAGTCAAATAACATGGATCTAGCCTCCACATGGTCTAACACTCCTCCCTTGTTTGTCACCTACAATCTCCAAAAATCATTAGCCAAAAACTGTAGCTCTCTAGCTAATGGACACTTCAACACTTGTACCCTTGCCAGGCTTTCCATGCTTACCGGCTTCCAGCTCAATGCGTCTGCAACCACATTGGCCTTTCCTGGATGATATAAAATTGAGATGTCAGTCTTTAATCAATTACATTCATCTTCTCTGTCTCAAGTTTAGGTCTCTCTGGGTGAACATATATTGCAAACTACGGTGGTCTATGAACACTTTGCATTTCACCCCATGGAGATAGTGCCTCCCAATTTTCAAAATAAGGACCACAGCCGCAAATTTCAAGTCATGGGTGGGACAGTTCTTCTCATAAAGATTCAGTTTCCTCAAAGCATAATCAATCACATTCTGACCCTACCTCAAAACAATACCCAAACAAAATTGAGAAGCATCATAAAATGCAATGAAATCTTTACCTTCCACAGGCCAAGTGAGAATTGGGGCTAAAGTTAACAGAGCTTTGAGAGTTTGGAAACTCTCCTCAAACTTATAATCCCATACAACTAGAACTTTTTTCTAAGTCAAGTGGGTCATTTGCAAAGTAATAGCATCAAACCCCTTTAAGAACCAGCAATAGTAACTGGCCAAACCCACAAATTATGAATCTCGATAACATTTATTGGTCTAGACTAATTTTTAATGGCTTCAACTTTCTTAGGGTCTACCATAACCCCTTTATTAGATACTATGTGCCCTAAGAAGGACACTTAAGATAGCCAAAACTCACACTTGGAATATTTAGCATATAGTTGCTTCTCTTTAAGCAACCCCAATATTGTACACAAATGAGCTTCATGCTCTTCTTCACTCTTGAACTAAACCAAAATGTCGTCAATGAAGTCAATCAAGAAAGAATCCATATATGACTTAAAAACCCCATTCATCAAACTCATAAAAGTAGCTGGGGAATTGGTCAAACCAAAAGACATAACTAGAAACTCATAGTTCCCATAACGAGTTCGTAAAGAAGTCTTTGGGATGTCCTCTGCCCTAATCTTGAGCTGATGATAACTTGAACTCAAATCAATTTTGGAGAACACTGTCACTCCCTGTAACTGGTTGAACAAATCATCCATTCTAAGCAAAGGATATTTGTTGTGGATGGTCACCTAGTTCAACTAATGGTATTCTATGCACATTCATATACTACCATCCTTATTTTTCACAAACAAAATGGGAGCACCCCAAGGAGAAACACTTGGGCAAATAAATCCATTCTCTACCAATTTTTGCAACTGAAACTTCAATTCCCTTAACTCCGTCGGTGCTATATAGTAAGGAGGGATAGAGATGGGGAGAGTTCTCAGCTCTAAGTCTATACAAAATTCAAATTCACAGTCCAGAGGCATACCAGGAAAGTCATCAGGACATACCTCTAAAGATTCACACACAACTGGGACCGAAGCTAAATGAGAAACTACAAAACTTTCTTCCCAAAGATGGGCTAAAAACACCCTACACCCTCTCTTAACTAACTTTTGGGCATGAGTAGCTAACATAATTCTTACAGGAGTAGGCTTAAAAGGACCCTCCCACTCTAATTTTTCCATCCCAGGCATTGCTACAGTGACAGTCTTAGCATAACAATCAAGAATGGCAAAATAAAGAGACAACCAACTCATTCCCAAGATATTATCAAATAATATAGAAGCCATATGATTACAGACAGGAATAGTACCTGTGATCAAAGCATCAGAAGCTTCTACTTCAGGAAGTGTCAGAACAGCACAAAGTTGGGCTCTATCACCACCCTGACTGCTACCTCTACCAGCCTGAGCACTACCTATACCAACCTGTCCTCCACCTTGATTGGCTTAGTAGCCACCTCTCCCTAAAGCCTAGCCACCACACCCATCTTGGGGATGACCTCTACCATTTCCTCCACCACCACGACCTGCTGGAAAGAGCACTAGAAATTGGTTTTTGAGTTAACTAACCTATAGTTAAGAAATTAGGACAATACCTCCTTAAGTGGCCTAAACCTCCATACTCATGGCACCTGATGCCCAAAGCAGGTCTCTGAACTACATAGGACAAAAGTATATAACTACATGTCCATGAAGGCTAATAACTGACCCATAATGGGCCCTTATAGACACAAGCATGGATGAATGATTGGGCCAAGAAAAAGGACCCTGATAACCATGACCTTTCAAATAAGTAACACTGAATTGTCCCGATGTCCAGGCCTTCTTTACCTCCATCTTTACCTTCCCTTTCTTCCCAATAGCTTAAGCCTTCTTAGCAAAGTCAAATACCTCCAGGAAATACTTGCTCTAAGCCTCTACTGACAAGGTAACCAGCTGAATCCCTAAGTTCAAACCTTTTACAAAGTACTTGATCTGCTCCTCCTCTATAGTAATCAATTGTAGTGCATAATAGGACAATGCATGAAACTTGGCCTCATAGGCCACCACAGTCATATCATCCTACTCTAACCTTAAGAACTCATCTTTCTTCTGATTGCGGTAAGTGTGGGGAATATATTTCTCAAGAAATACATTCTGAGATTATTCCTAAGTAAGTGGAGGTAAGGCAGCCCTATACTCAATAAAGGACCTCCACCATTGCTTGGATTCAGCTGCAGCTGAAAAGAAACAAATTCTACATAGTACCTTTCAACAATACCCATCTTATGCAGATGTTTATGACAATCTATTAAGAACTCAAAGGCATCCTCAGACTCTATACCCTGAAACACTAGAGGTTTCATCTTTTTGAACTTGCAAAACAATCCATATTCATCATCAGTCATCACCGGTCCCAATACCTATTGGGGACACACTCCGATATTATAGCCCTTATCCTTTCTAGGTGCCACAACAGTTGTATATTATAAGGCTAGAGGAAAAAATACAGGAAAAACTGGAGTAATACCGGTGCCAGCCAAGCTGCTCAGAAATCCCAATACCTATTAAATCAATTTGGCAAACGTGGGCGCTTAGGCTGCACCATTTTGCACAGGTACCACATTTTCAGGGATCACTACTTCTTCCTCCTCAACCTTCACATCGTCATTCTGAACCAACTCTAAAGCATCCAGCTGAGGTAGAGGGTATGGTGTTATCTGTCTAGCCAATCCTCTGGATGTCCGTGCTCTACCCCTAGCAGGTGTTGCCCCTCTTCCTCCTCTCCTTATCCTGCCTCTCTCCTGAGGTCTACCCTATACTGGAGCCTCAGTGACTAGTGCGGGTGATACTGTTGGTGTTGCTGCTGCTCTGGAGGAATGAGTATTCACCATCTACAAAACAAGAATTAATTAGATACCAATTTGAATCAATAGATACCAATTGGAATCAAGTAATAACATGAAAGAAAGAAAAAAAGGAATTTTGTTTCCTAAAGCCCTGTAGCCTCTCGAAGAAAAGTACAAACATCTCCATACCATTTTGCAACACTCTACTAGACCTGTTCTTATACAATGAGATCTACAAACCCAGTGCTCTGATAGCATCTTTATCACGAACTAAATGGTCATGATTGGTACCCATCCTAATACTATGGTGGAAGAACCATCTAACCCGACCCACACCAAGGCAGTCTAACACTTCACAAGTAATTTTTGTTAAAGTTCTTAATCTCAAGTTACTAAACACATCAATAGTTAACAAAATTGGAAACTAGTTTAATCAATTATTACAACTAAGGTATAGAGTGCGGAATATCTCTATTTATTACAATCTCGGGACCTGAAGTCACCGTACAAGAAGAACTAAGAATATCCATAAGCCTATAACTAAACGATTATCCAAAAATATCAAATAAGTACGACAATGTCTTAATCCCAAAACAAAAGACATGAACAAAAGTAAGATGATTCAATGTCCACCCATCATGGTGCTCACCCTTGAACCAAAGTCTGGAACTACTGGCTAAAGTCGAGGTTTTATCTCAAATGCCAGAACATGCCCTGCACTTAACAAATAGAAGAGGAAAGGTAGTATCAGCATATCAACAAGTACTGGTAGGCATCATAGGCTGGCTCAACTCAACACCATACAAATAGGTAATCAAACATCGACAATAATAATCAAGACAAAACTTACAATTAGAGACAACCAAATATAGATATGACACTTCACTTAACAAGAGTACAAGTACAAGATTTCACTTTCAACACTAAGCTAAATTCTTCAACAAGTTCAGTTAAACATAGATGTATAAATGTAGAATCAAATGCATATGATGAATACATGTATGCAAGGTGTACGTATCACCTCTTTATCATATTAACATCATCAACATCTCATCATTATCATCATCAATATCAATATCAACATTATCATCATCATGATCTCAATATCATTAATTTTATTATCAATATCATCATTATCATGGTCTCACTACTATGATCCATATCATCAACTCATCTTCACAACACCATCACAATTATCATCAACATGTATGAATATGTAAATGCAGTCAATAATCATAAGTCGTGCCTGACGCCAGTTATGAATACTCAATTTGTATATAAGCACAAATTCAAGCAAGTTTAATTACTACAAATAAATCGTAACCTATCTTGATTCCCTTCTCGAAATCACCTTTAGGCCAGAAGCTTGCTTTTTTTTTCATTTCATTTTGATATATAACAACAAGTTTAAATACCCTTTTCAATCATTTCATTCTTTCTAACCATTATGGATTGATAATCAACTATTTCAACCATAAATTTACCCTAGTTCATCACTCTAGGCTTTTCTACCCTTTAAATAAGCATCCCACGACCGTACCTTGATCATACAATCATACCATCTAGTCGTGAAAGGAAGACCTGAAAATTAGGCTATAGGAGCTAAGTATGAGAACCATCAGATGAGAGTCCCCACAACCTTGATTTGAAGTTACAGTCGTACCTTGATGTCGTGGTAAGAAGGCTTAGATGAGAAGGCTGTAAATGATTAAAGTAAGGGTGGATCAAACGAGCACTTGACACGATTGTGTCTAGAAACCACCAGACCATACTAAGAATTGTCACAGCCAAAATCCTGAAATATTATAAGTCTAGTTCTAAGAACGAGCACCAAGGGACGATCGTGAGTTCTAACCACTATCGTACCTTTCATCCGTCTGAGGCTGTCGACCCAAATTTTTTATTTTCTTTAGGCTAGGTTTTATTTTGTCTATAAATACTCTTATGGGGTTTATTGTACGAGTACACACTCATTCATATTTTACAACATTACATTGTGAGATTCTAAGGCATATTCTTGGAATTTTACTAACATCATTTCTAGTGTTTTAATTCAAGTTGAGATTTTAGAGTTTAATTCTTATTGTAAGTTCATAATCATGTTTTCATCTATGAATTCTTCTTGTGTTCTTGCAATTATGAGCAGCTGAACACCTCAACTAGGGTTGTAGAAACCATGAGAAATTAACGAAATGGGTTAAGTGTGAAGCAATTCTATACCGGTGTGCTTGTATGTATTGATATTTTCTTCATTATGATTGCTTTTCTAATGGTTACAAAGATTAGGAACTCGCCTGTATTCTAAACTTTCTCAAGAGAGAAGTAGAGATTAGGAAAAGGAAATAACAATAGAGATTTGAAGCTATTAACCTTCATCTAATAACTTGAGGCATAACAGAGATAGTTAGTCTACGATCAAGAATAAGGGTTAGTAATGCGACACTCGGAGGCCTGGAGGAGAAGAGTGAAATTCATCTAGTCAAGGTCAAGAGATGTCTAGATGAACTTATCTTGTTAGATTTTGCATACAATGCATCGAAATAGTTTGCTAGCACGAGTAGCCTGTGTAGTTATGGAATCATGGGGATTAAAATCCTAGTGCTCTTCTCATATTGATTACTAATCCAACAACTAACAACTGTTACTATTTCTCTTTTATTTCATAAAATCCCCCTCTTTTACTTATTTGCCAGTTACTTAGACAAATGCTTGATAGAACTTCAACCTATTACCTATGGGATCGACCTCAACCTCGTTGGGTTCTATATTTGATTCATCAACCGCTTTATACTTTTTAGGAAGTGTAATTTGGGAGACATCAAATTTTGGCGATGTTGTCGGGGAATACGATTATGGAGTTGATTGATTGTGTTTGTCGGGTTGTTGGTTTTGTTTGCTGATTTTCTTTTTTATTATTTCTAGGACACATGCTGGTGTATGCCCAGTACTCAGAGTCAAGGGAATCCCCTAATTCCACTTGATACAGAAATCGAAAGAACTTTAAGAAATAATCAAAGAATGGTTAACGACAGAGTTTATGATCCAACAGCCTTGCTCGAAGGTACTCATGGTAGTGGTGAACTTCAAAACCAGCTATCACTTCATCTAGTTGGCCATTATACTGCAGATCAAACCACTGCGTGATTAATAGATAAAGAGAACGCCAGACAAGAGGCAGCCAGACAAGAAGCTAGGGATGAGAGAGCAAAGTAAAATGAGGCTAATCGGCGTGCTTCACTTAACGATCAAGAAAGATAGAGAATGGCAAGGGTGAATAGCCACTACAATAATATCTTTGTGTGTATAAAGATCCAGAGTAGGATTTGGATTATTTAGAGCCAATTGAGACAGGTGCTATCATTCCACCAGAATTGCCTCAAGGGACTAAGTTTAATATTACAAGCATTATGATTCACTTGCTGAACCTAAAAGGGGTATTTGCTGGACTTCCTACTGATGATATGAACATGCATGTAATGAATTTTGTGGAAATTCGCACATCGTATAATCTGCCTGATATGAGTCAAGAGACAATCAGACTGAGGTTATTTTTATTCTCTCTGATGGGAGAAGCTACTCTGTGGGTGGCTAAATTACCATGTGGATCTATTACTAACTAGAATGAGTTGAGGACCCAGTTCTTGAACTAATTTTTCCCACCCTCCAGAATGTTGTAATTGAACAATGAGATATACAACTTCAGACAGTTACATACGGAGGAACTATACAAGACTTGGTTAAGGTTCAAGAAAGAGTTATAAAGTGTTCCAAACCATAGGATGATTGGTCGAAACTTGCTTGAAATATTCTAGATATCCTTGAATGTGAACACTAAGGCTATAGTGGGCACTATCACAGGTGGGGCATGCATGAGTCTATGTTGGGAGCAGGCTTTAGAGATTCTTAATTGGATCACTAAAACCAATGGAGGTTGGCATACTCGGGAGGCAGACAGGCCCGCAGACACTTATATAATTGAAGCATTAGTAGAGCAAAGAGCACTAGATGCGATAGTAGCTCAAGAGGTAGCACAATTGAGGACTAAGATTGGATTGCTTGCTAAGCAATTTGAGGCTGTTGGGGTAGAAAAAGTGAATGCGGTAGGTGCAAAAGGTAAGGAACCAAGGTATGAAGATTCAAATTCTGAGGAAAAGGCTAACTATCTTGATAGAGAGATTGCGGGTTTCCAAGCCAAAGGCCAAGGGTCTAACCAAGATAATTAGAATTATAGGCAAGGGAACCAAGGTCGGAACTACTATGATGACAACTACAACTGGTCTAGGTATAGACACAGAGATAGAGATAGTGATGGTGATTGGAAGCTGAAAGATAATTATAAGAAAAAGAGTGGTCTTTATGTTACACCGGGGAACCGTGATTCTGATTCTGGCATTTCGAAGATGGAAGCTTTACTTGTAAAACTTGTTAAGGGGTTGAAGAGCCAAGAAAATTGCCTTAAGGAGATTAGGGCAGGCATTTCAGAAATGATTCAAAATATTGAGTCTCATATGACTGCCATCAAATAGCTTAAGCAATGATTTGGGCAGATGTCTGTCGTATTGAATCACCGTCAACCAAGCACACTTTCGAGCAACACCATCCAAACCCCCAAGAATAATGGCCCTTGCCTAGCCATCACTACTAGAAGTAGGAAGACTACTATTGATCCACTTATGCCTGTGGTTGATGACAAGAAAAATAGGCCCGTAATTATGGATGATGAGAAAGATACCTAAGTGGAAAATTTAGTGGTAGATGATGATGCATCTCAAAATCCTCAAGCTACTGAAAAAGAGGCTAATTTAACAAAGGGAAGGAAAAGGAGGTCATACAATTGATGAAGCCCATTCCACGACCTCCTCCGCCTTTCCCACAAAGGTTGAAGAAGAAAGCTGAAGAGGGAAAATATAAAAAGTTTATCTCAGTGTTAAAGGAGTTGTCGATGAACATCCCTTTTATAGAGACTTTAGAAAAAATGCTAGGCTATGAAAAATTTATGAAGGATTTAGTGACGAAAAATTGGACTGTGAACTTTGAGCCCATAGACCATATGCACCATTATAGTACCATAGCTTCTAGATCATTAGCTGAGAAAAAAGGAAAACCCAGGCGCGTTCATGATCCCATGGAATATTGGGTGTTTCGATTTCACGAAGGCATTATGCGATTTGGGTGCTAGCATTAAATTGATGCCACTATCAGTTTATAAACAGTTAGGGTTGGGTTGCCCAAACCGACTTCAATGAGACTACTCATGACGAACCGCACTATAAAAAAGTCGGTAGGTATTTTATGTGATGTTTTGGTGAGGGTTTCATCCTTTATCTTTCCAGCTGATTTTGTCATTCTTGACTATGAGGTTGACTTTGAGGTTTCCATTATCTTGGGACCCTTCCTTGCGACTGGACGTGCTTTGGTTGATATGGAGACTGGGCAAATGAAGTTTTGATTGAATAAAGAGTAAGTCACTGTTAATATATGCCAGTCTATGAAGCAGTCGAAGGATATGCATGTGATTTTTGTGATAGATACAGTCGAAGAAGATGCGTTGGTAGCTCCCATTGAGGAGAGACTTGGAGTTGAGGCCCTCGCGGTAGTTATCATGAATTTTGATAGTTATGGTATTGAAGAGTACGATGAGATGGTGAATGCACTTGTTGATAGGGGTTCATACAATTAAGCAACAAAGAAACTGGATCTTAATTTGAAGAACAGAGTAACCCATCCAGCAAAACCTTCTATTAAGGAGCCTCCAACTTTGGAGTTCAAAGCGCTACCATCGCATCTTCGATATACGTTTTTGGGGGCCAACAACACTTTTCCAGTTATCATTGCAGTTGACTTATTAGAACGGCAAGTTGAGGCCTTAGTTTCTACTTTTACAAAGGTTTAAACGGGCCATTAGTTAGTCCATTACTGACATTATTGGAATCCCCCCTTAAATTTGCACACATAAAATCCAACTCGAGTTGGATTGTATAGCCAGCATCGAGAATCAACATAGTTTAACCCACCCATACAAGAGGTTGTGAAGAAGGAGATCATTAAGTGGTTAGATGCGTGGGTCATTTATCCTATTGTTGATAGCAAGTGGGTGATTTCGATCTAATGTGTGTCAAAAAAATGTGGAATCAAGGTGGTTCCAAATGAGAAAAATGAGTTGATTCCTATGAGACCAGTCACCTGATGGAGAGTTTGAATGGACTATAGGAAGTTGAATTCATGGATCGAGAAGGATCATTTTTCCTATGTCATTTATGGACTAGATGTTAGACTGTCTTGCTAGTAGAAGATGGTATTGTTTTATTGATGGTTATTCGGGGTACAATCAAATTTCTATTGCCCACAAGGAACAAGAGAAGACCACTTTCACTTGTCCATTTGGGACGTTCGCGTTCTAAAGGATGCCTTTTGGTTTATGTAATGCTCCTGTAACTTTTTCAGCGTTGCATGATGCCCATCTTTTCGTACATAGTGGAGGACACTATTGAGGTTTTCATGGATGACTTCTCAATTATGGGTGACTCATTTGATGATTGTTTGGTACATCTTGACAATGTTCTACGGAGATGCAAAGAGTGTAAGTTGGTATTGAACTGGGAGAAGTGCCACTTCATGGTGAAAGAAGGAATAGTGCTAGGGTACAGAATTTTGAAGAAAGGAATTGAAGTCGACAAGCCAAAGATTGAGGTGATTGAAAAGTTACCTACACCAATTTATGTGAAGGGCATTCACAGCATTTTAGGGTATGCAGGTTTTTATAGCAGATTCATCAAGGATTTTTCCAAGATTCTAGAAACCCTTTATGTAAGCTATTAGAAAAGGAGAAGGAGGTGAAATTTGTGTTTGATGATGCATTTTTGAAATCCTTCGAGTGCCAAAAAGAGAAGTTGATTTTGGCCTCCATTATTATGTCTCCTGATTGGAATTTGCCATTTGAGGTTATGTTCGATGCTAGTGGCATGGAATTAGGTGCATTCCTAGGCCAAAGGCGAGAGAAGATCTTACATCCCATCTACTATGTGAGAAAAGCACTTAATCTGGCTCAAAAGAATTACACTGTGACTGAACAAGCGAGAAGTTTCAATCTTATTTGCTTGGAACAAAAGTGATTGTGCATACTAATCATGCAGCTCTTAGATACCTTATAACGAAGAAATATTCAAAGCCAAGGTTTATTGGATGGGTACTCCTGTTGCAGGAATTCGACTTTGAGGTCAAGGATCAAAAAGGGACCGAGAATCAAGTGGCCAATCATTTATACCTCCTTGAGGAAGAGGCCATGCTAAAACTAAGGGATGAGCTTGAAATTAATGATAATTTTCTATACAAACAAGTGTTGGTAGCATCATAAGACTTAATCCCCTGGTTCGCAGATATTGCTAATTATTTGGCTAGTGATCTAGTTTCGGAAAATATATTATTCCAGCAGAGAAAGAAGATCATACATGAGGTGAGGAATTTTTTTTAGGATGATCCATAATTGTTTTGAGTTTGAACTAATGGTGTGATTCGGAGGTGTATTCCTAAGGTTGAGATGATACATATCTTAGAGGCCTGTCACTCGTCACCAGTTGGTGGTCATCGTGGATGTGCACGAACTGCACATAAGATCTTGCAATGTGGTTACTATTGGCCCTCCATTTATAAAGATGCACATGACTATGCTATGGATTGTGACCAGTGTAAAAGTCAAGGGAACATCTCTCGCAGACATAAATTTCTAATGACGACTATCCTTGAGCTTGAGTTGTTTGATGTTTGGGGTATTGACTCTATGGGCCCCTTTGTGAGATCATATAGAATAAAGTACATCTTGGTGGCTATTGTTTATGTATCCAAATGGGTGAGGCAATTGTACTTCCAAATAATAAAGGTAAGAGCATCACCGTTTTTTTGAAAAGGAACATCTTTTTTAGATTTGGTAACCCTCAAGCTATCATTAGTAATGGTGGTTCGCACTTCTGCAATCGTTTCTTTAAAATATTACTTGATAAATATGGTGTTAAACATAAGGTGGTAACACATTACCATCCTCAAATGAGTGGGTAGGTTGAAGTATCAAATCGAGAGATCAAGTCTATCTTGGCGAAGACTATGAATGCCAATAGGACAGACTGGGCTACAAGTTTTTATAATGCATTATGGACCTACTAGACAACATTCAAAACCTCTATAGGTGCCTTTCCATATCAACTTCCATATGGTAAAGCTTGCCACTTGCCTGTAGAACTTGAACATAAGGCATTGTAGGCATTGAAGAGGTTGAATCTAGAATGGAGCAATGAAGTAAAAATAAGATTGGATCAGATGAATGATATGGATGAATTCCATCTTCGTGCCTTTAAAAGCTCCACCCTATATAAAGAAAAGATGAAATTTTACCATGAACAGAAGATTGAACGAAGAGAATTCCACCCAGGAGACTTAGTATTGTTGTACAATTCGCGACTTTGCTTGTTTCCTGAAAAACTGAGGTCCAAATAGTCTGGACCATTCACAGTGGTAAGAGTGTTTCCGCATGGTGTAAGTGAGCTAAAAGAAGATGAAAGTGCACCATTCAAGGTAAATGGTCAGTGTGTAAAGCACTATGTAGGAACTACAGAAGAGATAAGGTCTTGTGAGAAGTTGAACATTGATAAAGCCTGAGTAGTCAAGGGAGCTGGGTCATGCTGAGACGTTAAATTAGGAGCTTCATGGGAGGTAACCCATGGGCTAGTTGGTGAAGTATGAGTAACTAACCTAGCCACATCATAACGCGACGTTAAATTAAGCGTTTCTTGGGAGGCAACCCATGTTTTGTACTTTTTATTTTATTGGGTAACGTTTGTTATTGGTATAGGGATTATGCAAGAAAAAGAAGTTGTTGAACTGTACTCAAGATTGAACCCATGAGAGTATTGTACGATCGTGGAAGATCCCACGATCATGGGTTCAGTCGTCTGAGATTTTTTGGTCAAAGTCCTGAAGGATGAAACTTTAGGAGTTATCCTACAATGGGTTACCACGATCGTACCAAGATGACAAACTCGTGGTGTCCATCATCTGATCACACTTTTGTAAAGAATCAATATGGGCATCGAACCTATGAGTTTAAGGAACAATTGTGGTTACAAATCATGATCGTCCTTAAGCTTCGTAGGTTCCTAGGTAATTTGTTTCGTTCTTCTGCTATGAGAAGAAGACACGATCATGGAACCAAGCCACGATCATATGATCGAGTCGTCTGTTGAGACTATTTAATGAACTTGCGACCCAACCCAACCTAACTAAGGTTTAAACATTTAAACCCTTAAACGTACAAACCCGACCTTTCTCCCTTCCTCATTTCAAAGTTTTACAACACTACATCCGTACCGTAATCAATCTTAAAAGCAATCATCAAAATCATTACCTATGATTCGAAGCAAATCTTGTCGTTTTCTCACCCAAATTGAATCCAAAATTGTAAGTATTCACACAAATTTTTAAGATTGATAGAATTATGCATTGAGATATGAATTAGTGAGTACATTTTAATCATGGGTGTATTATAACTATTCTGAGATTTTGGTTTTGGGTCATAGAAAGCACAGAGGAAGTCTGAGTACCCGTTTGAGCATAATTGTTGTCAATAATAGGCTCAAATTGAGTCTAAGGAGGTTCAAAAATGGTCAAAGAGGGTCAATATTAAAATTAGATTTCTGATTAAGTGTTAGTGTATTCCACAACAAAACCTATGATTTTGGGATCTACCTGTGATCGTAGGTTGGATCGTTATAGGTACTAATTGTAACTCTTAAGAGTTCATCAGATGAACACATCTCACGATCGTGAGATCAATGTACGATCATGGTATATGCTCGTCTGAGGTGACATAGCTCCAGTACTTTTGTCACGACCCGAAATCCCATTCGGCCCGGACTGGCACCCAAAGATGATATGGCATGAGCGAACCAATCTTTGCTCATGAACCTTCGTATGTATATCCTCATATGAATCTTATTATACCTCATGCAACTATGCGGAAGACATGAACATAGAAACATATGCCATAAATATATATACCAAATTGGCCGTTGGAGCCATTACGTCGAACTGAACGTACATATCTTACATTCATATACCCACATATGTCTACAAAAGCCTCTACCAGATGCATCTACAAGACCAACTTAAAGTTGGGAAAAGTCCCCACCTTATACAATATTTACAATGTCAAAACAAATGTACAACTATGACCCAGAAAGCTCTGAACCAAGTGGAGCTCACCAAAACTCTGCAAGTGATCCAAAGACTACTGAGGAGGTCTATTAATGACTGCACTTGCAACATGTAAGGTAAGTTCCCCTGAGGGGGTCAGTACGAAGAATGTACCGAGTATGTAAGGCTCATAAGAAATAGCATCATACATGAGAATGTCAATAGAATAAAATATGAGAGAATAGCCAATGTGGATAAACCATCATTTTATATAATATCTTTTATAATTACTTTCCTTCAAAGGAAAAAATTACCTTCACTCAAGAGACTTGCCTTTAATAGAGACTTTTATATGCAAGAGATTCTTTCTAGCTTCTATGTTCATTACCACTATTGTTCATCTACTTGGTTAGTAGGTTGTAAAAGAATAACACTCATCCACATACATCCACTCTAGTGGTGGGGTAATAATATAACATACATCTACTCTATTAACATACATCCACTCTATTGGTGGTTTAACCTACATCCACTCTCATGGTGGGGTAGCATACATCCACTCTTTTGGTGGGTTAACATACATCCACTCTCATGGTGGGTTACCATACATCCACGCTCATGGTGGGTTAACATACATCCACTCTCATGGTGGGTTACCATACATCCACGCTCATGGTGGGTTACCATACATCCACGTTCATGGTGGGTTACCATACATCCACTCTCATGGTGGGTTACCATACATCCACGTTCATGGTGGGTTAACATACATAGGAGAGGTTGATTTATTCACTTATGAGAGATTGATATATTGAGGATCATGACACTATTATGATTTACCTCACTCTTATACTTCATGAGATTAACACCTTAACTTGTGAGGGACAGATATATTAGCTCGCACTTTACCCCCTTCACTATTCTCATGAGATCTTATATAAGTAAGTATATGATACCGGGCCTCCACCTTTGGTAGGCTATAATAAATAGCATAGCATAATATTGGGATTATTCCATATTGAACTTATACCCTTTAGAATGTCATCTATACTCAATGAAACATATAGTAACCATGCACATTACTTCCTTACAATCTTATACCCTTTACGTAGTTATGAGAGTGACATATTAAAGATCATGACAGTAAAGCACACACTTATATATTACTTCACTCCTTTACCTCATGAGATTAACATCTTCACTTATGAGGAATGGATATATTAACTTGCACATCACTTTTCTTATTTCTCTTATGAGATTGTTACTTTAACTTATGAAAGATTTGTACAAAGATAATCATCATACTATAGGACTTTGGAACATGACATGATTGAAAAAAAATGCTTTTCAAGAATAAATAGATCTTCTTACCTCTTACCTTCTTTAGATAGTTCTTTTAGAAATTTCAACGTTATGACAACTTTGGAACTTCAATCAATGAATAAGAGATAAGTGAATCATCAGTCATCTAAGAATAGGACACATATGAATAACAATATACGTCAACCTGAATTAATATACTTCAAGCCTCTCGGAATTGAAACAAGTCCAAGGTCAAGGTGAACAATATGTTGCAGAAGGATACGGGAAAAGGAACCTTGCATACCTTGTATTCTCAATACAATTATACAATCTTAAGTGTGCATACAATAGTCCCGCTCCATCCTTATGTTTCACTCTACAACACAAGTACATAACGGAACCAACATTAACCACCAATTACCTTACAATGGCATACAATAACAATAAGTCACATGTTTGGCTTTAACATGTCATTTCCCCCTTGACAATATCATTTATGAAATTGTTATGCCAACAATACCACAACATTCCCAACATTGACCAAAATATCATAAACCATGAGCATGTCACACCAAGTTCATACTTTCCACTCTCCATCATCACAACATCACAATTATGCCATCAATTTACTTCAATACACCTCACAACAACAAATCGGCCAAAAATGATGATCTTGTTCCAAAAGTTGGCCTTGAACTCTTAGGGTTTGAGAGAAAATAAGTTGAGAAATATCTAGAAAGCATGAGAGTTGCAAGTGATTAAAAATCAGATTTTTGCCCCTTTATATAGGCCCTCAATTTCCATCCTTATCCACTCTTATGGCATTAAATGTTTGGTCTATAAGGTAAAGGCAAGAATGGGTTATTTGACCCATTTTTGGCCCGCCCATGTCTTCTTCTCATTTTGGGCCCTTTTTGAGCCCAATTCGCTTAACCCAATAAAATCAACAATTTCTCATGTTTAACTCATCTCGTATGCGTTACGACGATATTCCCACTCACTTGATTTATACTCGTGGCCTCAATCCCAAAAACAAGCAATTCTAGCCACGTATGGCCTATTTTGACCAAAAGGGTAAAATCATCATTTTGATGCCAAATTCGTTGATGAGTAATTTTACCATACCAATATAATACTTCACTCATTTCATGTATATGCTCGTGATTGTATAAGAAACATGGCAAAAATCAGCCCGGTACGTCCCCGGGCACCCTTGGGACTTAAGAAACTTTCCAACTTTGAAAAGTGGCCAAAACCAGCCTGGCACGCCTTTGGGTGCGCCAGATTGCTGCCTCTGGGATAAAAAATTTATCCCAGAGTGCCCTGGCACGCCCTCTGGCGTGCCCTGACTCTTTTTTTTCAATTTTTCATTTCTTCGCGGATTTGGTTAGATACTTCAAGTCCTATTCATTACCTTACTTCTTACCTTTAATATACCTTGTTTGGAGGTCCTCTTAGCCTCATTTTGAATCCCACAAATGCTCCACAAAAATCACAAAACACCTCCTACGAAGGGATAATCACATGTACGAGGCCAAATTTTAATTTTTTTTTCATCACTAACATTACCATATACATACTTATGGCATCTCGACACCTAACTAACCATTATTCAACGTCATCACATAGGGTTGGGAGTATACGGGATGTTACAACTTTGGGAGTGTTCCTACGATCAGAAGGTACGATCGTTCTTCTAATGCATGATCATAAGAACTAGCCATCTGATGTACTGTTCGCCCAGTACTTTTTGGGGAACCCAACCCACGATAAGAAGGTACGATCGTACCTTTAATGCACGATCGTGTGGAAGGTAGTCTAATAAAATTCCTGCACTTGTTTAAAGTTTTCAAATTGATCCTAAATTTTTCTAATACAGGTACAATGGCACTAAAAGCTCAAACCAAGCTGAAGAAAGACATTTCAAAAAATTGGGCACCCAAGGACACACCTCCGACTTCAGAGAGTAAGTCCGACAGCTCTAGTGGGACTGAGGTAGACTTCTCTATGAGTTCATCTGATGAACAACACTTACCTCGGACCACAAGAGACAAGGCTAAGGAGATCAAGAAGTCCAAGGCCACCACATCTATGGCTTTGGTAGAAGCCTCCACCCCCCATCAACCCTCCCCAGTCTGAAGAGGGAAGGCAAGGCACCCAATAGGGTTGGGGTGTATAAGTTGAGAAAAAAAGTTCCTCAGAGGAGGAGGATGAGTCCAATCCCAAATCCTCCGAGGGTGCTGCTGCTACCCTACCTCAAAGAGGCATATATCCGAGACACTGGGTGGTTTCAAACTCCAAGGACTATTACATTGATGGGGTCACACTGACAGACCTAGACAACAAAAAGAGAATCATCCAGGAGGAGCCTCGGGTCTTATCTGAGTCACTCCAGAAAGTCCTAGCACTGGTATAGATCTTAAAAGGTGTGAAATGGGGTGGATGACAAGACCCCTTCGACTATATGTGCCAGAGCTAGTGCATGAATTTTACGCCAACTATACGGCAATGCTGGAAAATATGACTCCTTTGGGTAAGGAGAAGGACATGAAAAGGCAGCCCAGACTTAACACCATCTGAGTCCCATCAAGTCTATCTCAAGAGCCTTATTCAAAGAAACTTTTGAGCCTATTGAGGAGACCCCAGAATATAATTTTTGGATGAATGACTTACAGAGGGTTAATAATTTGAGTTATGGATGATAAAGTGATGCATTATAGGTGGGTGGAGAGCCACATTGCTTAGGATGGTGAAAATTCTCTATGGGTCAACGAGGTAATGATTTACAAAAACATGCTAAAGTTTGTCGCCAAGGCTTAGTGGTCAATTTTCAGGCACCGAATCACACCCACAGCCAATGATAATATATTGGGTGTGACCAATGCATGTTTGGTTGCTTTATTGGTTTTGTGTATCAAGTTGAACATCCAGCAGATCATCATAGGGGAGATTCCAGGTAGGGTGCTACAGATCCACACAAAAATTCCCTTTCCCGGTCTTGTCACACAGTTGATACAGAGCGCTCATATGCCAACCATTGATGCAGTGGACAGAGTGATTCAGCCTACGAAGGTTGTTAATATGGCACTGATTAAGGATATGAAGAACCCAGATACTCCGGCTAGAGGATTGGAGATTCTGGATGTAGTTGGGGGCGCCATGGTTACATGGCATTTTCGATGCTTAAAATAAGGAAAGTATGCAACAACTTGGGTATGTTTTGTGGGTATGATGTGTTTTCTATCCTATTTTACAGGGAAATAGGTTATGGAGGTAAATGGAGATAAAGTGAAGAATATTGCACCAAAATGGAGTATCTGAAGTACCTAGCATGGGTTAATATAACATCCCAGGGGTCAAAGTACCTAGCATGGGTTAATCACATCCCAGGGGTTAAATACCTAGCATGGGTTAATCTCATGCCAGGGGCGACCTAACAGCCTAGCATGGGTAGAACGATAAGGATGAATAAATGTAAAAGCAAAAGAAGTAAAGTACATAATGTACAAGGTTCCACATATGCAGATCGGTGCTTTATTTGTACTGACTATTCTAGTATATTTGATTTCATGGAAGCACCTACAGATCATGCAGTTTCATTTGAGCCTTGCATACTCAGTACATTCATCGTACTGACGTCCCTTGGGGGACTTACCTTACATGCTACAGGTGCAGGTACTAGTAGACCTCCACAGTAAGTTGCGGGTCATCTACTGATCTTTGGTGACCTCCAGTTGGTTTGGGGATTTCTGAGTCACAGTTGTACATTGATTTTTGTATTGTAAATATTGTATAAAGCGGGGACTTATCCCGACTTTAGGATGGTTATGTATGTGCATCTGTTAGAGGCTTTTGTAGATGTATATGGGTATATGAATGTAAGATATGTATCTCCATTTTGACTTGGTGGCCCTAACGGCCAAGTTTCATATATGTATGTATCACATGTTCCATGATTTTCGCTATTAGCATCTTATGTCCTTACGTGATGGTGATGTTTCTTATGGCATGCATATGTATGGACATGAGCAAAGATTGGTTCTTTAGAGCCTTATCGGCTTCGGGTGCCAGTCCGCCTCAATGGGATTTAGAGCGTGACAAAAGTGGTATCAGAGCAGGTCGTGCTAAGGGTGTCTACAAAGTCGTGTCTGTGTAGAGTCTTGCTTATGGATGTGTTGTGCACCACATTTATAAGTAGAAGGCTATGGGATATTTAGGAGTTGTTTCTTTTCTTCATTTCTAGATCGTGCAATAGAGCCAATGTTGTAGTGGAATCATATCTGACCATTGTACATGGTTTTCTTGTTTATAGTAAAATGCTGATGACAAGAAGAGGTAGAGGCAAAGGTAAGCAGGTAGATGTGCTTGTCGGAGAAGGTACAAGTAAATCACCACCTGACCAAGCTAGTCAAGGTGGAGCTAACACTGAAATTGCGTCGCGGTCTTCTTCTACTTTTCCATCACCGGAAGAGCCAATAGGTAGAGAAGTACCCGCAGAACCGCAAATGAATGCCACTGACCAGGATCTGAGAAATGAAGTGCATATGTTGACTTAGTTAGTTGCGGCACAAAGTCAAGGATGAGCTGGTCCAACGACAAATGAGGATGACGCGGCTAGAATGGCGATTCGCAGGACACAGGACTTTTTGAAATTAGACCCTCCTATATTCATGGGGTCAGATCCAAAAGTAGATCCATTGGATTTCGTGGACCAAATTCAAAGGGCTTTAGAGGTTATGTACGTGACTGGTATTGAAATAGTTGAACCTATGGCATATAGATTCAAAGGAGAGGCGCTATTGTGGTATGAAGATTGGAAGAAGTCTCGTGGTATCGGTGCAATTCCACCTAATTGGGAAGAATTTAAAGCGGCATTCCTTGATCACTATCTTTCCTATGAGATCCGAGAGGCTCGTGCAGATCAGTTCTTAAATCTCCGATAAGGGAATCTGAGTGTTAGAGAATACAGTTTGCAGTTTAATTCTTTGGCTCGATATGCTCCGAATGTAGTAGCCACAATGACAGACAGGGTTCATCGATATGTGGACAGATTGGAGCCATATTTGGTAAGGGACTGTACTATTGCTGCTTTGAATAGAGATATGGATATAGCGAGAATTCAAGCTTTCGCACAGAAAATGGAGGACCAAAGACAGAGAAGAAGGGTACAGGAATCTAACAGAGGACAGTTCAAAAGAGCTAGACCTATGGGACAGTCTATGGTGTCCCAAGGAGAATCTAGGCCTCGGATGTTTCCTAGACCGCCTAGACCCTCATTCTCTTATTCCACAACAGGGCCTCAAGCTCAATTTCGAGGGTTTAGAGGTAGTCAATCTGGACAGAGTAGTGAAATTCACGGATCACAGGCAGCAGGATTTTCTCGTACTCTGTGTCAGCATTGTGGGAGGTATCATTTAGGTGAATACCGATGTCACGCCCCGAAATCCCATTCGGGCCGGACTGGCACCCGAAGCGATATGGCCCGAGAGAATCAATCTTTGCTCATGTACATTTGTATGCATAGCCTCATATGAACATCATACTATCTCATGTAACTGATAACATATAAAATGCTTATGGCGGAAGTCATGAAAAACATGTACAATATGTGAAACTTGTCCGTTAGGGCCATCAAGTCGAGTGAACATACATCTCTTGCATCCATATACCCACATACGTCTACAAAAGCCTCTAATAGATGCATATACAAGACCAACTTAAATTTGGGTCAAGTCCCCGCTTTATACAACATTTACAACATCAAAACAAATGTACAATTGTGACTCGAAGAAGCCCCGAACTAGCTGGAGCCACCAATGAACAGCGAACAACTGGCACTTTACTGTGGCGGCCTACTAGTACCTGCGCCTGTAGCAAGTAAGATAAATTTCCCAAGAGGGGTCAGTACGATGAAAGTACTGAGTATGTAAGGCTCATATAAAACTACATGAGATAAAAATACTGCGATGGAAACAAATGTAAGCGAATAATCAGTGTGAATAGGTCACCATTCTGTATATGTAGGGAACCATGTACATTACGTTCTTTATTTCTCTTGCCTTTACTTTACTTTACTTTTACCTCACTCATATACTGTCTGGGCCCTCATCATGCAGGTGTTCTTTTCACCCCATGGATAAGATATGATCATCATGCAGGTATTCCTTTCACCTCATGGATAAAATCATATCATCATGCGGGTGTTCTTGCACCCCATGGATAAATGAACATCATCATGCGGGTGTTTGCACCCCATGGATAAACTAACATCATCATACGGGTATTTGTACCCCATGGATAACACCCATGAACACAATCAATATGCATTACTTTATTCATACTTCATTTGTTTACTTTTGAGATTGATACCGTTACTTGTGAGAGATTGATACTTTTGCTTATGAGAGATCGATACAATGATAGTCACAACTTTATTTGAAGCTTTGGATCAATAATCAATGAGTGATAAACATGCAATAAACATTATTGGGAACATAGCCTTCGTGGAAACATAATACTATTGGAACCCTTGGACAATAATCCATGAACAAGAGACATGAGTATAATCATTATTGGAACATTGGAACATAACCTTATCTGAACTTTTGGAACATTAACCATGAATATGATACATGAGATTCACCAATGATCAATGAGTAGGAAATATATGACAATGACCATGGATAACCGGATATGGGATACCTTAGCACATTTCGGGATGGAACAAGCACAATGTCAATGTGAATACTATTTGTCGCAGAAAGATACGAACAGAGTAACCTTACATACCTTGTACTCTCAATACGGATATACAATCTTAGATGTGCATACAATAGTCCCGCTCATCCTTTATGTGTCACTCTACAACACAAATACATAACGGGATTTACATTAACCACCAACTACTTTACAAATGCATATAATGTCAATGAGTCACATGTTTGCCTTTAAACATGTCATTTCCCCTTGATAAAACCATTGATGAAATTATTATTCCAAAAATCCCACAATATTCCGAACATTGACCAATACATGATAATCAATACATTTCACCACAACACTTCTCCTTTACACTTTCTTATCCACACCATATCACAAATAATCCATCAACTTACCTTAATACACCTCATAGCACATATCGGCCAAAATCCCACAATTTACACTTATAGAAAAATAACAAGTTTAATATCAAAATCACACCATACATGTCCATATTTTATCCATACCATGCTCTTTTATCAAAGTCACAAGTCATAATTCAAGCTTGAATCTCATGGATCACAAATCTTATATAAAAACACAAAGTACCATGTTCAACACCTCCAAGCATAACCAACATGATTTCCATACTCTCTCATACATATAATATATTAATCCATAATAATAGTTACTTACCCAAGCTTGAAAATGATGATCTTGCTCCAAGAAATGTCTTAGGGTTTGAAAAGGAGAGAAAATATCTTCAAGAAATGTCTAGAAAAGCATGAGACTTAGAATGGAATAAAAATCTGATCTTTTGGCCTTTATATATTACTCAAGTCATACTTATCCAATACTTGGGCATTAAATTCCATATACTCTTTGTCAAATGGAAGAATGGATCATTTTCCTCTTGGGCCCATGCATTTTGGCTTCATTTTGGGCCTCAAATTGGACCATTAACACATATTATCTTAGACCATAAAAATCAATGTGTAATCTATCATATAACTCATATTTAATCAATTCCATAATTTTCACAACAATATCCACTCATGTCTAGAAGGTCAATGGAAGAATGGGTCATTTGACCCATTTTTGGCCCATGTCTTCTTTCACATTTTGGGCCCTTTTTGAGCCCAATTCACTTAATCCAATAAAATCAACAATTTCTCATGTTTAAATCATATATTACGTGTTACAACAATATTCCCACTCATTCTATTCATATCCATAGCCTCAATCCCAAAAAAAAGTGATTCTAGCCACGTATGGCCTATTTTGACCACAAGGGTAAAATCGTCATTTCGATGCCAAATTCGTTCTCGAGTAAATTTATCATACTAATATAATAATTGACTCATTTCATGTATATACTCATGGTTGTATAAGAAATATGGCAAAAATCAGCTCGGTACGTCACCGGGCACCCTTAGGACTTAGAAAATTTCCAACTTTCAAAAAATGGCAAAACCAGCGTGGAAAGCCCTTGGGCGCGCCAGTTTGATGCCTCTGGACTAAAAATTTTAGCCCAGAGAAGTGTGGCACGCCCTCCAGCGTGCCCCAGACTTAACATTTTTGAAAATTTCATTTTTTGACTTTTCTTCTCGGGTTTGGTTAGATACGTCAAGTCCTATTCTTTAACTTGCTTCTTACCCTTAATATACTTTGTTTAGGGGTCCTCTTAGCCTCATTTTGAACCCCACAAATGCTCCACAAAAATCACAAAACACCTCCTATGTAAGTTTAATCACATGTACAAGGCCAAATTTCAATAATTACAAAATACATACTCATGGCATCTCGACACCTAAGTAACCATTGCTCAACGTCGTCACATAGGGTTGGGAAGGTACGGGGTGTAACAGCCGATTGGGAACAAATGCTTGCTTTTGGTGTGGTATGACGGGGTACCTGATGAAAGAGTGTCCTTAGAGGAGCATGGGTGGTATAGCACGACTGACGGGGTCAGCCTTTGCGTCATCATCATCAGTTCCTTCTTTAGGCAAAGGTGTGCAGTCTGTTGGTCAGGGTAGAGGTATAAAAGGAGCATCCAGTAATAGTGGGGTTCAGAACCGCACTTACGCTCTAGTGGACCGACAGAATTCGGAGGCATCTCCTGATGTAGTCATAGGTATATTATCCATATTTTTGTATACTGTATATGCCTTGATTGATCCGGGTTCTACATTGTCATATGTTACTCCATTGATTGCTGCTAAATTTGAAAGAACACCGGAACTACTAACTACGTCAATTGACGTATCTACACCAGTTGGTGACTATATTATTGCAAAAAGAGTATATCGAAATTGTGTGGTAACTGTGTGTGGTCATGATACATTGGCCGATCTCATTGAATTAGACATGGTGGATTTTGATGTGATAATAGGAATGGATTAGCTGGCTTCTTGTTATGCCACGGTATATTGCAGGGCCAAGAAGGTACATTTCCATTTTTCGTAAGAAAATAGTCTTGAATGGCAGGGTAATGTGGGGGCACCAAAAGGAAAATGACATTTTTTGACCTCAAACATTTTCTGACCCCTCCTATTTACAAATTAAAACCTAAGTGTGCATACATGCAGCATATTATCATGACTTAGAAGGGATCAAGTGATTGCATGAGATTATGATCAAATGGTGTGCATGAAATGCCATAGGATTGGCCTTATTTTTTATGCCTTAGTTTTTCGGATAGTTGGACTAGGATCACTATAGGACTTTCATCGGCTTGTAATGTAGGCTTGGGGACGGGTATGGTACATATGGATATGGTGACTCAACCCTCCTTTACACTATACTATTTTTGGCTCCATTTTCTAACCCTTCTCCTTTTTATTTTCCCTTATTCTCCTTTATTTATTTCCAGATTTTAGGTGTGATTTTATTCATACTTACAAAATAAAAACAATTTTCTTCTTTTTCTTCTCTCTTTTTTATTCTCTTTTTTTTTTCTTTTTTTTTTTTGCTTCTTCCACCCAAATCGGTTCTCTTTCTCTTTTACTAACTCCTTCTTCATACCCAAATCAATCTACGCACTCCTATAATAGCAACCCTCAACTTAGGTGATTTGCCTGAGTTGAGGTACATAATGTCCAAGGAAGGACCAGGGCCAAGATAGGTTCATTATAAGTCAAAATGGGAAAGTCAATAGGCTAAGGAAAGAAATAGGAAGATTAAGGCTCAAAATTGGGATTATGGGATATTTATTTCATTTGTTAGGGCATTTAGGTCAAAAGTGGACTTATTCAAAAACGACCTATGATCCTTTCCTAACAACTATCCTCTAGCCTAGGCAAGACTAACCAGGCAAGTTCTGGATTTCACATATAGAGTGAACTAGGTAATGACCTCACACACACATAGCACGGGATTACATTATCAACTACTACCTATTCGATTCATGCAATGCTAGCTACAGTAGGTTGTCTATAATACTAATGCCATAGCAAGATCCAACAGCTATCACAAACTAACATGCTACATACACATTTTAAAATAAAATCTTCAGGAGGGGTATCTTTTAAATAATCAAATAGCATAACTTGTTCAAAACTGGACTGCACTAAGGTTCCCCTATTTTTCTCCCAATTAAACAAGAAAACACATAAATACTATAAATAATAACCTAAACATGTTGGTTCTACTATAATAGCACACTTGGGGGAAAAGAAACACGGCAACAAAAAGCCCCAAGTTGTGGTATACCCCCACCCCAACTAAACAATGGTGCACTGCCCCTAGTGCACAGCTATGAATATAATAAATGGTAGGGAGTGACGACATACCTATAGTACCCTAGGCGCCTGAAGTGGGCCCGCCCATAGCTGGCTCATCAGCATCCGGTGGAGGGGGTGCCTGACTAGAGGATGCACCTCGTGCCCTTTGCTCTTGAGTGATCTTACTAGTATGGTACTCCAGCCTAGAGGCCTTAACCGCTCTCCAGAGATCACCCTTATACTCGTCACCACTATCAACCTTGTCCTTCGAACTGCGTGGTCTCTTGCCTCTATCAACAGGAGGCTCCTCATCAGCAAACAAATCTACCTCAAAAACTGGTCGCATCAGAGCCAGAACGGGCATAGGTGGAATGACAGAAGTGTTGCTCGATGCTAAAGCTATAACCTCCTCTCTCAATGCAACCACCTCCTGTGTCAATCCTGCCATATTAGAACTCTTAGACAAACTCAACCTTGTAGCCATCCGCACCTCAAAGCTATCTATCTGTCCATTCAACTCTCACATAAACTAATCTATTGATGCAGACATACGGGCCTCCATTCTAGCCTCAGCAGCCTCTACCATGGTCCTAACCTATGGCTTAAGCTGGGATACCAACTTAGCCATTTGGGCCTCTGTGTGGACCTGCCGCTAAGCATCTGTGTCTGCCTATCAACCAGCTGCTGCAGAAAGTCTCTCGAAATCGAAACCATACCAGAGGGTAGCGGTGGTAAGGTAGTACCTGGAGCCGCATCATCAACCACCGGGTCTATGCCCTCAGTAGGTGCAAGAACAGTATTAGGTACACCCATCGATACCTGAATAGGCATAGGTGTACTAACCGGCTCATCCTTATCTCCAGGCCCTTCAAAAAGGGTTGCTCCTGATGACTCGCAAGGTTGATACCTTTGTGGAATAATGGGGTTAACTCGCTCCTACTGCATCAACCCAATATCTGCTATGCGGGTAACTATGATATAGTGATATATGGTAGGTAACTCAATTATACCAGCCCTATCACATAGGCTCTGAATCAAACAAGGGAAAGGAATACTGGTAAAGTCTCGAAAGGCATGCTCATGAATCTCCATAATAATGTACTGGCGATATTGATCTCATAACCGGCGAGGATGCTAGCTACCACAATAGCTTGGTCCAAGGTGAGGGAATTATCAATGTTAGTGGGTCCCAAACGATGCTTAACAACCGACCACCAAAACCTACCAGCAAAATAGAGTGTGGACTTCTTTATATCCAACTTCCCAGTCACCCAACTAGCATCAACACCCTCCTCCGCTATATAACCAGCAATCCACCTCAGTAATTCCAATCTCTGATCAGCATACCTCATTTTAATCCTATATTTGACAGTCTCCATACGGTGATCAAACTCAGCAGTCGTAGCTGGCAATGGACGGTCAGCACCAAACAAGAATCTGTGGATAGTCTGCTCAGAAATATCAACTCTGGGTGTGATCAACTCAACAAATGCAGCGTAGGATGCATAAAACTCTCAAACCAATTCTGGGCTATAGCGACCAGAAGGCTCTGTCATCCATCCAAATCCGAGCAAACACAGTCCAAATGTCGGGCAATGCTTTTAACTCCTCTATCTGATACCAGGGATCCTCCATAATACTTATTCGACACATGCCCCATTCAGTAAACTCGGCATCCCTTTCATAAAAGTCCTGTATGCCCTGAACACACCATTATTGGTATTCCCTTCTCTCCGAGGAAGTCGGGGCACTTTGGTCACCAGTGCCTAAAAGAGATGCTGTAGCCTCTACTGCAGAATCACCCTGACCTGTAGTACTATCCACAGAGCCAGATACCAAATCATCCTCCCCCTCTTCAGACTGGGGGCGGACTCAGAAGACTGAACAGGAACAGCCGACTGGACAAGCTGCGGAATAGGCTGAAGTGCGGCCCGGGCAGCAGCTTGTGCCCGAGTTTGTAACCTCATTGTGCGAGGTACCAGTGTAGTATCATCAGCTGTAATCTCAAACTCTTCCTCAGACCCATTTGGGTCTGACCATGATGGTTCATCACATAACTTTGTTGGAAATTTGAGATTTTTGGTTTGAATTCTCAATGAAGAACCCATGTCTCCATGTTTGGGGTTCGATTTGGGCAGAATTATGATGAGTTTGGAATGGGTATTTGGGTCGGATCTTGGGAATATCGGGTCGAGTGGGGTCAAGTACGAGTCTGGGGGTTGGATTCGGGTCTGGAATGGTCGAATTTACGGGTTTAGGTGAAGAATAGGGGAAATTTGAAATTAGTGTAAGGGAATTTGAGGATTTTGAATGTGAACTTTAGGAATTTTAAGAATTTAGGAGTGAAGGTATGAGAATTTGGTGAATTATTGGAAGCAGGGTTTATGTTTAGGATTTGAATTTGAGATGAATGAGTGACAATTGAAATTGGGTTGGATTTGAGGAGAGTATCAAAATATATGAATAGTTGGAATGGGTCGGGTCGGGTCAGGTCTCGGGTACCTGCAATTTTTTGCTTCCCACGATACCACCCACGTGACGTGGGTTGACGTCACGTGGGTCTCTGGCGTAGATCATTTCTGCAGGTGTCAATTGCCTCTGCTTCTCATGATACCACCCACGTGACGTGGGTTGACCCACGTCACGTGGGTATATGGCGTAGGTCAACTTTTGCAGGTGACAGTTTTCCTCTGACTTCTACGGTACTAGTCCACATTACTTAGGTGAACTTGCATCTCGTGAATCACTTCTGTGGGAAGTACTGGCACATACTCAGTTTAATACAGCGAATATCAGTGAACGTATCCGCCAATGCTCAGATCACACATAAGAAAACCTTGGGTTGCCTCCCAAGCAGCGCCTGTTTTAATGTTGCGGCACGACACGGCTAACTTGGTTACTAAGACTTCACCAACCAGCCCATAGGTTGCCTCCCATGAAGCGTTTGGCTTAACGTCACGGCACGATATGACTAACTTAACTACTTAGACTTCATCAAGCTCAAGCTCCAAACATGTGCTTATTTCTTCTGTGATTCCCACATAATGCTTTACACACTGCCCATTGACCTTGAATAGAACTTTATCATCACCTTTTAGCTCAATTGCTCCATGTGGGAACACCCTAACCACTGTGAATGGTTCGGCCCATTTGGAATTTAACTTTCCAGCAAACAAGCGAAGGTTTGAGTTGTAAAGTAGTACCAAATCTCTAGTTGAAACTCTCGTTTCTCAATTCGCCGATCATGATATAATTTCATTTTCTATTTATATATTGCTGAATTTTCATAAGCCCGGAGACGAAATTCATCCATCTCATTCATCTGCTCAAGTCTCAATTTAGTTGCGTCATTCCATTCCAGATTCAATCTTTTCAATGCCCATAATGCCTTATATTGAAGTTCGACAGGCAAATGGCACGATTTACCAAAAACCAACTGATATGGTGATGCACTGATTGGCGTCTTGAAAGCAGTTCGATATGCCCATAATGCATCATCCAATCTTCGAGCCCAATCAGTCCTATTGGCATTTTGCCAAAATTGATTTGATCTCACGATTTAACACCTCAACTTGCCCGCTTGTATGAGGATGGTAAGGTGTTGCCACCTTATGATTAACACCATATTTTTCAAGCAGGCCCTTGAACAGCCGATTATAGAAGTGGGATCCTCCATCCTTAATGATTACTCGGGATGTACCAAATCGTGAAAATATGTTCTTCTTCAAGAATACCATGACACTTATTCCTTCATTATTGGGAAGTTTAATTGCCTATACCCACTTAGAAACATAGTCGACAGCTACCAAATATATTTCATCCATGTGAGCTCACAAAAGGGCCAATAAAGTCAATTCCCCATACATCAAACAATTCGATCTCAAGGATAGGTGTCAAAAGAAGTTCGTGTCTGCGTGAGGTATTCCCTTACCTTTGACATTGATCAAAAGCCTGAGCATAATCACGAGCATATTTATAAATGGTGGCCAGTAATACCCGCATTGTAAGATCTTATGAGAAGTCCGCACACCTCCATGATAACCCCCAACTAGGGATGAATGACATGCTTCTAAAATATTCATCATTTGGGCTTTCGGAATACATCTTCGAATCATATTGTTAGTACACACCCTAAAAAAATAAGGTTCATCCCAAAAGAACTTTCTTACCTCATGCATGAATCTCTTTCTCTGCTAATACGACATGTCTTTTGGGACTAGGTCACTTGCCAAAAAGTTGGCAAAATCTGCAAACCAAGGGACTAAGTCTTGCGATGCTACTAGCACTTACTCATCTGGAAAAGTATCATCAATATCAAGATCATCCCTTAATTTAAGCATGGCCTCCTCCTCATGGCGTGATAGATGGTCTGCGACCTGATTCTCTGTTCCCTTCCGATCCTTGACTTCAAAATCAAATTCTTGCTGTAGAAGCACCCACCGAATCAATCATGGTTTAGTATCCTTTTTTGACATAAGATACCGAAGAGCTGCATGATCATTATGCACAATTACCTTCGTACCAATCAAGTAAGATCTGAATTTCTCAAAAGAAAAGACCACTGCCAACAATTCATATTCAGTCACAGTGTAATTCTTTTGAGTTGGATTAAGCACTTTGCTAGCATAGTAAATCAGATGTAAAATCTTCTCACATCTTTGGCCAAGGACTACACCCAAAGACACCCCGCTAGCATCACACATAACCTCAAAAGGCATTATCCAATCTGGTGAAATAATGATCGGGGTTGAAATCAACTTCTCTTTTAGACACTCAAATGCTTTTAGACATGCCTCATCGAACACGAACTTCACCTCGTTGTCTAAAAGCTTGCATAATGGATTAGCAATTTTTGAGAAGTCTTTGATGAATCTTCTATAAAACCCAGCATATCCCAAGAAACTTTGAATTCCTTTCACGGAGATGGGTGGAGGTAACTTTTAAATAACCTTTATCTTTGCTTTATCAACTTCAATACCTTTCTTTGAGATCCGATGCCTCAATACGATACCCTCATTTACCATAAAATGGCATTTTTCCCAATTTAGCACTAAATTGCACTCCTCGCATCTTTGCAGCATACTAGCAAGGTGAGCCAAGCAATCATCAAATGAGTCTCCCACCACAGAAAAATCATCCATAAAAATCTCAATAGTGTCTCCCACCATGTCGTAGAAAATAGACATCATGCAATGTTGGAAAGTGGTCGGTGTATTACATAAACCGAAAGGCATCCTTTTAAACGTGAATGTCCCGTATGGACAAGTGAAAGTGGTCTTCTTTTGGTCTTCGGGAGTAATGAAAATCTGATTATATCTCGAATAGCCATCGAGAAAACAATACCACCCTCTACCAGCAAGCCTGTCTAACATCTGATCCATGAAGGGCATAGGAAAATGATCTTTTTCTGTCCAAAAATTCAGGTTTCCATAATCCATGAAAACTCTCCATCCATTAACCGGCCTCATTGGGATTAACTCATTTTTGTCGTTTGGAACCACAGTGATTCCTCCCTTCTTTGGTACACATTGAACTGAGCTCACCCACTTGCTATCAGCAATGGGGTAAACCACACCTGCATCTAACCATTTGATGATCTCTTTCTTCACAACCTCTTGCATCGGTGGGATTATATGACGTTGTTGATCAATGCTTGGTATGCACTCAGGATTAAGTTGAATTTTGTGAGTGTAAATGCTGGGTGGAATCCCTATAATATCAGCAATGGACCAACCAATGGCCCTCTTAAATCTTCTCACTACTAAAACAAGAGCCTCTACTTGGCACTCTACCAATTTAGCAAAAATAATCACAGGCAAGGTGTTGTTGGTTCCCAAAAATATGTACCGAAGGTGAGCCGAAAGAGCCTTAAGCTCCAAAACTGGAGGCTCATCAATAGAAGGATGAGCTGGTGGGGTCACCCTATTCTTTAAATCGATATCAAGTTTCTTTGGAGCATAAGTGTAGGATCTTTTACCAGTGAGTACACCAACCATTTCATCGTATTCCTCAATACCGCCGCTATCAAAATTCATAATCACGGCCGCAAGAGCTACTACCCCCAACCTTTCTTCAAGAGACACGACAATATCACTATCCTCAACTGCATCTATTACCAAAATCACTTGCATATGTTTTGGTTGCTTCATGGAACGACAAACATTGAAAGTGACTTGTTCATCATTTAACCTGAATTTCATCTGCCCTGTTTCCATGTCGACCAATGCACGACCAGTGGCAAGGAATGGTCTCCCCAATATGACGGGAACCTCAAAATCAACTTCACAATATAGGATCACAAAGTCAGCCGGAAATATAAAAGATGTAACTTTTACCAAAGCATCATACAAAATGCCCACCAGTATTTTTACAGTCCTATCTACCATGAGAAGTCTCATAGAGTTTGGTTTTGGTGCTCCCAACCCCAACTGCTTGAACACGGCTAACGACATTAAGTTAATGCTAGCACCCAAATCACAAAATGCTTTAGCAAAGTTGTAAGACCCGATAGTACAAGGAATTGTGAAAGCTCCTGGGGTCCTCCTTCTTTTCAATTAGGGAATGCGAAGCAACTGTACTACAATGATGTAAGTTATCTGCCCACTCAAAACTGTCAGTTCTCTTTTTTGTCACCAAGTCTTTCATGAACTTCGCGTAATCTGGCATCTGTTCCAATGCCTCAACAAGCAGGATGTTTACTGAAAGCTCTTTAACCATTATAATAAACTTCTGATATTTGCCTTCCTCAGCCTTTTTTTTCAATCTTTGAGGAAAGGGAGGAGGAGGTTGTGGGAAAGTTTTCAGTATTTGTGGGACCTTCTTTTCCTGCCTCTTTTCAGATTTTACCTTTTTTCCAGTATCATGAGGATTTGGAACTATTTTGACCTTCGAATTATCCTGCTCTATCTCAGTCTCTACATCAATTATCATCGGCTCATTGGCCTTACTACTATCAACAGGTATAGATGGATCAGTTGTACATTTCCTGCTTCTAGTAGTAATAGCCAGACAATGACTATCATTCTTTGGATTCTGGATGGTGTTGCTTGGAAGGGTACCTGGCTGACGTTGGTTCAATGACATCGATATCTGCCTGAACTGTTGCTCCAACTGTTTAATAGTAGTCGAATGGGATTCTACATTCTAACTTATTCCTGAGATGTCTGACCTAATCTCCTTCAAGCAATGTTCTTAACTCTCTGACCCTTTAACCAATTTATTGAGGGCTTCCATTCTTGAATTTCTATAGTCAGCATCGCAGTTTCCTAGTGGAACATATACGTCACTCTTATCTTTATAATCATCCTTCAACCTCCAATCACTGTCACGATCTCGTTCTCTATCTCTATATCCCGACTTGTTGTAATTTTCTCCATAGTAGTTCCGACCTAGATTCCCTTGCCTCCAGTTCCAAGAGTCTTGATTAGACCCTTGACCCTTGGCTCGAAAACCTGCCACTTCTCGATCAAGGTACTTAGCCTCCTCATCAGATTCACTATCATCATGCCTACGTGTTTTACCTTGTGCACCTACAACATGCACCTTCTCAGCATCTCTGGCAGCTATTTGTTTAGCTAATAAACCAATTTTTGTCCTTACTTGTGTGACCTCTTAATCTACAGATTCATCCAAAGACCGTTGTGCTGCTGAGGCTCCAATAGCATATCTGCCAGCAGGCATTTCTGCCTCCCGAGTATGCCATCCTTGGTTGGTCTTAGTGATACGATATAATATCTTCGAAGCTCATTCCCATCTCAGACTCGTGAATGCTCCACCAGTGATAGTATCTGCTACAGCCTTTGTGTTGGCATTTAAAGCCCTGTAGAAGATTTCAAGTAAATTCCTACCACTCATCCTATGATTTGGCACATTCTGTAGCTTTTTCTTGAACCTTAGTCATATCTCATAAAGTGCTTCAGAATGTAGTTGTCTGAAGTTGTAAATTTCATCCTTCAACTGTAGCATCTTGGAAGGTGGAAAAAATCTTTCCAGAAATTGATTTCTTAATTCTTACCAAGTAGTGATGGAACCTCGTGGTAATTTTTCCAACCACAAATTCACTTCTCCTATTAGACAGAATGGAAATAATCTCAACTGAATAGCCTCTTGGTCAACTCCAGGCAAATTATATGAAGTGCAGACCCCCAAAAAATTCATCACGTGCATGTTTGGATCATCAGTAGGAAGACCGGCGAACACACCCTTCACGTTTAGCAGGTGAATCATGGCACTTGTAATGTCAAACTTAGTGCTCTGAGGTATGGAATAATGGAACCAGTCTCTATTGGCTCAAAATAGGCCACATCTTCTTCCTCAGGATCATCATAAACTGGCACATGCAGACTTTGAAGTGGTTGATGAGCTCTCAGTCTTCTTTGTCTCTCTTCAGCCTCAGCCAGTTGTTGGGCTGCCTCTTGCATAGCTCGATTATCTCTCTCTACTTGCCTAAGAGCAGCGTTTCTAGCTTGCTCTAATCGTGTCAATCGAGCAGTAGTTTGGTCTGCTGTTTAATGACCAACTGGCTGAATTGGTTGATTATGAATGTCTCCCAAGGCGGCAGGATCCTGAACTTCATCGGTATTCACCATTCTTTGATTAGCTCTCAGTGTCCTTTCTATTTCAAGATCAAGTGGAATCAGAGGATTGCCTTGACTCCTAGTATTGGGCATACACCGGTGTGTGCCCGTAAAATTATAAGAAGAATAAAACCAATCAACTCAAATAAATAAACTAATCAACTCTGTAACCGTATTCCCTAGCAACAACACCAAAATTTGATGTAGCCCAAAATATGCCTCCTAAGAAGTATAAAACGGTCGCTGTATCAAATATAGAACCCAACTAGGTTGGGGCCGATCCCACAGGGAATAAGATGAAATTAGTTTAAGTTCTTGTCCGAGTAATTGGCAAATAAGTAAAAGGGGAAAGTATTTGTAAGCAAGTAGTAATAGTAACAAGTGTTGATTCTTTGGATTTGTTTTCAATATGAGAAATACACTAGGACTGTGATCCCCAATGAGTCCTTAACTCTACCGGTTACTTATGCTTGGCAAAACTGTCCCACTGTGTTTCATGAAAGATCTAACAAGATATGTTCATCTAAACGTCTCTCGACCTTGGTTAGACGAATTTCACTGTTCTCCTCTCGGTCTTCGAGTATCGCACTACTAACCCTTGTTCTTGATCTCAAATTAACTATCCCTGTTACGGCTCAAGTTATAAGATGAAGGTTGATAGCTTCAAATCTCTGATTTTATTTCCTTTCCCTAATCTATACGTCTCTCTCAAGCAAGTTTAGAATACAGGCGAGTTTCTAACATTTGCAACCGTTAGAAGATCAATTATAACAAAGGCAATAACAATACATGCATAACACCGGTTCAAAATTACTTTGCACCTAACCCATTTTGTTAATTCCTCATGGTTCACACAACCCTAGTTGATGGGTTTAGCTATTCATGATTGCAAGAACACAAGAAGAATTCTCAAATGAAGACATAGTTGTAAACTCACAAAACAGAAGAAACTCTGAAATCTCAATAATGAATAAAACCCTGGAATTGATGTTCCAAGATTACAAAATCCAGCAAAGTGTTTATGAACTCAAAATAATAAAAAAGACTATCTCAAAACAATGTAATGACTAACTCCTAAACATAGGACAATACAGGGGTATTTATATATACAAGATGAATCATATCCTAAACAAAACAGGAGAACAGAGTCGGCAATTTTCCATGGTATCGTGACTTGGTGTCGTGGAATCAAGTCACGCCATGTAGGTTAGCTCTGTGGAAATCAGGCACAATTAGACATCTTCAGAAGTTGACTCACGCCACCCAGTCAGGCCATGTAGGTGGACTCACGGCACGTGAGTCCTGTCGTGGAAATAAGACTCTTCCACTCATCTGCAGGAGTCACCTACAGCAAAGACTCATTCCATGTAGGTTGACTCACGTGACGTGGGTCTTGCCGTGGGTCACCCCTATGGTGCAAGACCTGGTTCTTTCATTTTCAGATACTCCGTTTTGGTCCAATATTCTTCACTTTATCTGCATTTTACCTCCATAACCTATTTCCCTGTAAAATAGGACAGAAAACACATCATACCCACAAAACATACCCAAGTTGTTGCATACTTTCCTTGTTTTAAGCATCGAAAATGCCATGTAACCATGGCACATCAGTTGGGGGAGCCCCGAATAATGACATATCAGCGTTTAACGATGGTCTCTTCATTATCTACACCACCGACCTCCAAGCACAGTCATCCACTGGTTTCGACTGGATATACACTGATTCCAACTACACAATTGGAAGAGATTATCTAGAACTAGATATTTAATAATGCCCGCATTAAAAAATTAGAGGTTAAGGACAAGCCTTATATGAGTGATGAGATTCGAGCAGCGGTTAGGACTGTGCAGACCCGAGCAGACAAATTTGAGAGCCAAATGACGGCTCGAATTGATGCAGTACAGGCCCCGTAGTTTACAGATATTAGAAGACACTTGAATAAGCTTAAGGAAGTAGTCAGGGTGTTGACTGAGAGGGTTTATGCTGCACCTCCTCCACCATTATCTATGTTGTCATTGGCAGCCTTTACGGCGGACGTAGACACTTTGGTTCCTGATTTCTACACTCCTGTACCAGTTATTAAAGAGTCTGATACTGAGGAGGTGGGAGTGACTTGGATCCTCATAAGAGGCGGAGAGGTGATAAGTCAGCAAAGAAAAAGAAAGGAGAAGGTGCCTGAGCAGACATCTGAGAAAGTAATTTCGGAGGGGGAAGGGATACCACTATAAAGGTGGGGGTACAGAGAGTATCCCCGGATTGACTACCTTAAGTGCACCAGCCATCATTGGTGCCCATATAGCTGAGAGTGCCACGGCCATAGCCCAGGCCACTAGAGTAGAGCAGACTATTGGGGACAGACCCACCTGGGTCCCTACATGATTAGAGTTTTACAGGTACTTAGAGCACCGTAGGTATGTCCCTTACCATTTTTAGATTTTATGATTTTATGCAATGGGGACATTGCATGATTTCCAAGTTGGGGTAAGGGTGTTTCACAGCTAAGGGTTTTTGTTACCGTGATTCTTTTCCCTCTGTTGCGCTATCATAGTTAGAAATGGCATGTTTAGGTATTTCATTTGATTTCTATATTGTTTTGATGTTTTCAGTGCAACATAGAGTAATTGAGAAAACTTGGTGCAGTCAAAATCATTAAAGCATGCGAACCTGTTTTGACTGTAATGATACCCCTCCAAAATTTGTTTTGTTTTATGATGTTGTGTGTTTGCATGTACTATTTTGTAACCAATACTTGGATCTAGATATGGCATTAGGATTGTTAGTGTGATAACTTGGCCTGATTTTGCATGAACCAAGTAGGTAGGAACTTAGACGAAAGCCCTGAGCCTAGAGTGAGTAAGGTTTTTATCTAGTCGGTGTGTGTACGATCTAGAACTTGCCCGGTTAGTATCGCTAAAAGCAGTAGGATAGTAGGTTAGGAAAGGATCATAGGCCATATTTGAAAAAGTCCACTATAGCCTAAATAACCTACTAAATAATCATGTATCCCTTGAACCCGAATTTTGACCCTAAATAGACCTTTTCTTTGAACTACCCAATTCCCTTCCCAATTTTTACAATGAACCTTCTTTGGCCCTGGTCCCTCCTTGGATACTGTGTACCTCAACTCAGGCAAATCACCTAAGTTAAGGGTGGCTATTGTATAGGGGTGCATAGAAATTTGGTATGTAGAGTATGTAGTAAAAAGTAAAAGGGATTCAAGTGTAGTAAGAGAAAAAGAAAAAAAAGAAAAAGTGGTGAAAAGAAGGAAAAACAAGGGAAAAAGAAAAAGAAAGAAAAAAAAGTTGTTGTGAAAATAAAACCACACCCGGGGTCCAAAAAGAAATAAAAGTGTGAAAAAGGGAGAAAAGTAAGAAAAAATAAGAAAGTGGAGCTAAAACTATTCTAGTTCCAAGGAGGATTAAGTCACTGTACCCAAATATGACATACCCGTCCCCAAGCCTACATTACAATCCTAGAAAAGACCTATAGTGATCCTAACTCGACTGTCCGACTGCTGAAGCATAGAAAATAAGGGCAAGCCTATGGTATCAAATGCACACAACCTGACTTCGTTGTGAGAGTGAGAGATATGATTCAGTACCAGTTTGGTAAATTTGTTACATATATTGAGTGATTGGGGACTTCTTTGATGTGAGGGCATAGGGGTTGTAGTCTAGTTGCTATTTGTTTAGGTAGTGTATTGGTCTAAGTGTTCGGTTGTCTATTCACAATGCAATGCCATGTCCGTATCCCATTGCGTTAGGATGCTTATTTTGCATACACACTGCATTGGTTGGTTTTGCTAAGTTGGAGGGTGTTGAAAATAGTTATGTTGTTTTCATGTAGGAAAATTGGTTTTGCAAAAGTGACTGCCGTAGTGATGTTGGTTTTTCTCTAAGTTGAGCGTCTTAGTGAGGCTAGTTTATTTTGTTTGACTGAGGACATGCAAATGTTCGAAGTTGAGGGTTTTGATGTGTTGTGGATTTACGGAACTTAAGACGGTTAAAACTATGAATATTTGCAAGTACAACGGTATATTTATGTGGATAAAATGGGGTTTTTACCATTTGCAGGCTAAATGGACTCGGAGAAGGAAAGTGCTGAAAAAAGGGACTAAAAGGCATCAGACGACCATTGCCGCGACCGTGGAATCGAACCACGGTCGTACCAAGCCTATCGTGACATAAAACAGGAAAGTGTTCCTTAGGAGTTAATCAGATAAGGGATCCCACGAACGTACCTTGATCAAATGATCATACCATCTAGTCGTGGGAGGAAGACCTAAAAACAAAGTTGTAGGAGCTAAGTATGAGAACCATAAGACAAGAGTCCCCACGACCGTGATTTGAAGTTATGGTCGTACCTTGATATCGTGGGAAGAAAGCTCAGATGAGAAGGTTGCAGATGATTGAAGTAAGGGGTGGATTAGACGAGAACTTGGCAAGATCATTCCTAGAAACCACGAGACCATACTGAGAACCATCACACCAAAATCCTGAAAGATTACAAGTCCAGTGCTAACCACGAGCACCAAAGGACGATCGTGGGTTCTAACTACTATCGTACCTTTCTTCTGTCCTAGGAAGCTGACCCAGAGTTTCTATTTTATCTTGTCTATAAATACTCTTATGGGGTTTATTGTACGAATACACACTCATTCATATTTTACAACATTATATTGTGAGATTCTAAGGCATCTTCTTGGAATCTTACGAACATCGTTTCTAGGATTTTAATTCAAGTTGAGATTTTGGAGTTTAACTCTTATTGTAAGTTCATAATCATGTTTTCATCTATGAATTTTTCTCGTACTCTTGCAGTTATGAGTAGTTAAACACCTCAACTAGGGTTATGGGAACCATGAGGAATTAACAAAATGGGTTAAATGCGAAGCAATTCTAGACCGGTGTGCTTGTATGTATTGGTATTTTCTTCGTTATATTGCTTTTCTAATGGTTGCAAACATTAGAAACTCGCCTGCATTCTAAAATCGCTCAAGAGAGAAGTAGAGATTAGGAAAAGGAAATAACAACAGAGATTTGAAGCTATTAAACTTCATCTAATAACTTGAACCATAACAGGGATAGTTAATCTGAGATCAAGAACAAGGATTAGTAGTGCGACACTCGGAGATCGAGAGGAGAAGAGTGAAATTCATCTAGTCAAGGTCGAGAGACATCTAGATGAACCTATCTTGTTAGATTTTGCATACAACGCATCAGAATAGTTTGCTATCACGAGTAACCTGTGTAGTTATGGAATCACGGGGTCACAATCCTAGTGCTCTTCTCATATTGATTACAAATCCAACAACCAATAATTGTTACTATTGCTCTTTTGTTTCACAAAATCTCCCTCTTTTACTAATTTGTCAATTACTTAGACAAACATTTGATAGAACATCGACCTATTCCCTATGGGATCGCCCCCAACCTCGTTGGGTTCTATATTTGATTCAACGATCGCTTTATACTTTTTGAGAGGTGTAATTTGGGCGACATCACTGGTCCACCGTGAATGAAAAGAAGAAGCCTGGACCGGCAGGCCGGCTACCTCTTCACGAATACGACTATCAGCCCATAGATATGAAGGTTAAAAATCCTTGACCCTTACAAACATGGACAAAGGCTCGCGTATGCAAAAACAAATTTTGGTCTGCACCAAGTGTTGATGGACCAGCAAAATTCTAAGTCCTAACGGATTTCGATCAGGTGTTCGGGATTCATTCGAAACTCTGTACAAGGAAACAAACTATGCTAACCTACCAAATTCGGCATTTCAGACACAATAGAACCATCAAAATTTCTAATAGAGGTCATTTAGACAAAAAGTTGGCTCGACACCCAAGGTTCTATATTTACCAATAGCCTAAAATGATTCCAAAAGCCTCGAGACCCAAACCAAAGGTTCCCCTAGCCTAAAATCAACATTACAAAGCTATAAAAACAGTCTGAATTGTCATCTGAGGCCATTTACCTGAAGTTTTGAATCGAGACCATTTTGTCAACTTTAGAAGCTCTAAAATAGGGTAACTGGTAGAAAAATCAATCGAACTACCCGGGGACCAAACTGTCTATCCCAGCAAGTCATAAATGACTTAGGCAGCTATAGGAAAGCTCTAAACGCAAAAAAAACACAAAAAAGCCTAAAATAACCTAGAGGGTCATTACAACATCCACTACTAAAAGGACTTTCATCCGCAAAAGTAAAGAGTTAAGAAGTACCTAAAAGGATAGAACATGTGAGGATACTGAGTCCGCATATCATACTCAGTCTCCCAGGTAGCCTCCTCAACTGGATGGTGTCTCTACTGAACCTTAACTATAATAATTTCTCTGGAAGACAACTGACTGACAACTCTGTTTAGAATAGACACTGGCTCCTCTACGAAGGTCAACCTATAATCTAACTAAATCGAGTCCCACTGGATCATATGAGACTCATTCGGGATATAGCGGCAGAACATCGACACATGAAAATTGGGTGAATAATTGAAAAGGCTGGAGGTAAGGCTAAATCATAAGCTACCTCCCCAACTCTTCGAAGAATTTAAAATGGCCTGATATACCTGGGGCTAAGCTTGCCCCTTCTCCCGAACCTCATCACGCCCTTCATGGGTGACACTCAGAGGAAAACCCGATCACCAATTACAAACCTCAAATCATGAACCCTACGGTCACCATAACTCTTCTGCCTACTCTGGGTTACCCGTAGCCTATCTTGAATAACCCAAACACTGTTCAACAACTCTCAAAGAAAATTAGTACCTCGTGGCCTACCTCTACAATCTCAAACCAACCATACGGAGATCGACACCACCTACCATATAATACCTCAAATGGTACCATCTGAATACTCTAATGGTAGATATTATTGTCGTCAAACTCCTCTAAGGCTAGAAACTGCTCCCACTGACCACCAAAATCTATGACACAAGCTCAGAGCTTATCTTTAAAAACCTGAATAGTCCACTCCGACTAACCATCAGTCTAAGGATGAAAAGTCGTGCTAGGGTCGACCTTGGTACCCAACTACTCCTGAAAAGCTCTCCGAAAGCTAGAGGTGAATTGGGTATCTCTATTAGAAATAATAGATGCAGGTACCCCATCAAGATGAACTATCTCTCGAACATAGATCCCACCCAACCTCTTGACACTGTAGGAAGACTGAATAAGCAGGAAATGAGCTGACTTGGTCAAATGATCTACGATAACCCAAATGCTATCAGAACCATGAGAAGTATGAGGCAATCCACCCACGAAATCCACGGTAATCTGCTCCACTTCCACTCAGGAATATGTAGCCTCAGAAGCAGTCACCTGGTCTCAAATGCTCAAACTTTACCTCCTGACAACATAAGCACCGAACGATGAAGTTTGCTATATCTCTCTTTATATTGCACCACCAGTAATATTGCCTCAAGTCTCGGTAAATCTTAGTTCTCCCTACGTGAATAGAGTATCTGGAGCTATGGGTCTCCTAAAGTATCAACTGAATCAAACCTTCTACCCTCAGAACACAAATGTGACCATCAAATCTCAAAATATCCTTAGAGTCTAAGGTATCCCTCCTGGACTCGCCCATCCCACTTAATCTCGAATACCACATAACCGACTATCCTCAAACTATCAATCTCAAGTCTACTCCAACAAGGTAGCCCTGGCCTCTACACTAGCAAAAATCCTCCTGGGGTCTATATTATCGAATCAACCTATTGGCAAATGACTGAATGCCCAAGGTCAATGGTCACTCCAAAATTAAAAAAAGGCCAAGCTCCCCATACTCACCGCCTTCCAACTCAAGGCATCCGCTACCACATTTTCCTTGTTCGGATGGTACAGAATAGAAAGATCATAGTCCTTCAGCAACTCAAGCCACTTGTGCTGTCTTGAATTAAGGTCCTTCTGAGTCATAATACACTGAAGACTATGGTGGTCAGTGAATATCTCACAGAGAACACTATACAGTTAATGCCTCTAAATCTTAAGCACAAAAATTATCGCAGCCAACTCTAAGTCACGAATGGGGTAGTTGCGCTCGTGCACCTTCAGTTGTCTCAAAGTATATGCTATAACTCAGCCTCACTGAATTAGAACACAACCCAAATCAATACTAGAAGCATCATAATATATGGTGACCTCTACTAGAAAAATCAAAATAGGAGCTGAAGTGAGTAAGGCCTTAAGCTTCAGAAAGCTCACCTCACACTCATTGGACCACTGAAATGGGACCTCCTGCCTTGTCAATCTGGTCATAGGTGTTGTTAGAGGAAAACCCCTTAACAAAATATAAGTAATAGCCTGTCAATCCAATAAAGTTACAAACCTCGGTTGAAGATGTGGGTCTGGCCCAATCACTAACTACCTCAATCTTTGTTGGGCCTACCATAATCCCATCTTTGGACACCATGTGCCCCAAGAAAGATACAAACTCAATCCAAAACTCGCAGTTTGAGAATTTGGCATAAAGTCATTGATCTCTCAAAGTGTGGAGCATAATCCTCAAACATTGCTCGTGCTCCTCTATACTCCTCAATTAAAAAAGTATGCCATCAATAAACACAATAACAAATGAGTCCAAATAGGTCCTGAGTATGCAGTTCATCAAATCTATGCACACAGTTGGGGCATTGGTTAACCTAAAAGACATCACCAAGAACTCGCAATGGTCGTAGCGAGTTTGGAAGGCTATCTTAGGGATGTCCTCTACTCAAATCCTCAACTAATGGTAGCCAGATCTCAAGTTAATCTTAGAAAACATGGATGCACCCAGTAGCTTGTCAAATAGGTCATCGATACGTGGCATAAGATACTTATTATTCACTGTCACGTTATTTAACTGTCTGTAATCGATACACATACACATAAAGCCGTCTTTCTTCTTCACAACTAGAATGGTAGCACCCCAAGGCGAGATACCCGGCCTAATATACCCCTTACTTAGAAGATCCTGAAGCTAAACATTTAGCTCCTTTCGCTCGGCAGAAGCCATGCGGTAAGGTGTAATATAAATAGGTTGGGTGCATGGCTTAAAATCAGTAGCAAAGTCTATATCACGCTTAAGTGAAAGTCCAGGTAGGTCTGTTAAAAAAAATCTGGAAAATCACGGACTACAGGGACAGAGTCAAGCAAAGGACTCTCAATACTAACATCTCGAACATACGGAAGATAAGCCATACAACCTCTCGATACCAGTCTCTAAGCCCAAACATAAGAAATAATACCCATTGGCATGTTGCTAAAAGCACTCTGCCACACAATTGGGGGTATGTCAGGCATGGATAAGGTAATGGTCTTAGCAAAGCAATCCAAGACCGCATGATAGGGGGATAACTAGTCTACGCCTAGAATCCTATCGAAATCAACCATATCAAGTACAATAAGATTGGCCTGAGTGTCACACTCCTAAATAGTCACAACACAAGATCTATACACATAATCCACTACTAAAGAATCACCCATGGGAGTAGCTACACGTATAGGCACCGATAATGGATCATAAGATAACCCCAACCGAGATGCATAATAGGTAGAAACATAATAATAAGTAAAGCCTACATCAAATAATACAGAAGCCGGCTGATGGCATAATGAAATCGTACCCGTAATAATAGCATCTAAAGCCTCAGCCTCCATCCTACTAGGAATAGCATATAGATGACCCCACCCGCCTCTGGACTGGGTACCTACCTAACCACCAACTCTGCCTACCTGAGTACCTCCTCAAGAACTATGGGGACTACCCCTATAACCCTATGCACCACCCCTGACTGGGGGCAGCACTGACCTGATCGGCAGAACACTCAGTGTAAAAGGCTTAATCATCCCACGTCGGGAACACTCCCTAGAAAAATAACCCACAATAACACAATCAAAGCATGCCCCAGGTACTCTAACCTGACGAGAAGGTTCGGGTGACCCAAAATGGCCATCTCATCTTAAAGACCCTGACTGAATACCCCTCGATGACTCACCACTTCCCTAGCCACTGAAATCACTATACCCAGCCTGACCTCCATCTAAAATCTATAGCGTTGCAGGAATGAGACTACTAGACTGACTCGACTACTGATATGGTTGTTGCTGCGGATATCGACCTTGGAAACCTCTACCCCTAAACTGTGAACCACTATGGTTCCCACTGTAATTTCCTTAATGATGGGGTCTCTTATCACTGCCCCGACGAGCCTCGCTATGCATCTCCTCCATTGTGTGAGCATGGTCAGTAATATCTATAAATTATCTACCTAAAGATACCAGACTCTGGGTAGCCAAACGAATTGAAAGTCTCAGCCCTCTAACAAAGCATCACACTCTCTCGTGCTTAGTAGTTAGAATCATGGTGGCATGCCTGGCTAGCTCATGAAATCTATCCTCGTACTCATCCACTGTCATAGATCCCTCCTACAACCTGGTAAATTCATCTCTCAGAAGCTTGCGCATATGGTAAAGTATTTACTTCTCCAAGAAGGCGTTAGAGAACTGATCTTATGTCAAAGAAGGAGATCTAGCATTTTCTGCTCCTCAGAAGTCATGGTTGGCCAGGCTGCTGCTGGCTGTGTAACTACTGATATTGGTGGGACCTCTACTCTTGAAGCCACAGCTGTAAGTTATTCTTCTATACTGAGTCTACCCTGAGCTGCCTTCTGAGTAAATGTCTGGGCCCTATCCGTCAGCTAACCACCAACCATACTCAGTAACTGAACCAAGGCATCATAGAGTACATATGAAAATATGAATTCGAGTGGAGCCTGGGCTACTCCCTGGCCTATTGATTGTTGTGGTGGCAGATAAGTAGGTACAATCTCTGGTTTAGGATCAATAATTAGCTTTGGTGAAGGCTCCATAGCCTGGCCTTGAGCTAGTGCTACAGTACTAGCCTCACCACGACCTCAGGGTCGACCTCTGCCTCTGCCCCTAACAAATGCTCTAGCTACAGGCTCGGGGGCCTCGCCCCCGACAGACGTGGCCCTTGTACTAGCCATCTACAAAATAGTGAAACAAATGAGAATCTAGAAACCAATATAGATACAATGCATGATAACGAACCAAAGAAAGTGAAAATTTTTGGAAGAATACCTTGTAGCCTCCCAAAGATAGGATACGGGTGTCATCATACCATTTCGCTGGACTCTGCTAGATATTTGTTATGGTACCAAAAATATTGATAATCCTAGCATCTAATACCAAACTATCATGACCCAAAACCTCAGGTCATGATGGTACCTACTTTAACCCACCAGGAGGTAAGCCAACACTATAGCCTAGAATGGTGAGTAATGGGCTAATAGGCAGAAGAGAGAGAAATAAGGATAAAATAGTAATATAAAATGACTAGAAGAGAAATATATATATATATATATATATATATATATATATAAGCATAACATACAAGAGAGGGGAAGGGACAAGATACTCAAAATAAATCCCCCAAGACTTGGTGAGGTCGATACAAGAGTCATTATATACAAGAGTACTAGAAAAGTTGCCAAAATATATAAAGTAATCTCTAGGTATGCAAGACAAAACTAGTACTAAAGCAGAAGGAGAAGGATTAGCTCCAGACGTTGAAAGTTCACCCATATCCCCAATCAATAGCTCAGCTCAAGTGTGTAATCAACTGTGATGACTCATACTAGGATCTGCATCAGGGAAAAAGATGTATAAGTGTAGTATGAGTACCAAAACATGAGGTACACAGTAGGCATCATAGGCTAACAGAGCTTAATTAAAGTAAAAGCATGAATAAAGTGCGAATGAATCGATATAGAAGGGCAATAAATAGGGTCAAAAATAGAAATCACAGGCTATGCTAAGCAAATGCAGAAGATCAAATATAAATAACTCAAAAGCAGAAATAAATGCCTAGATATAACCTAACTGGACCCCCGTAAACCTAGAAGGTACACACAATGAAAAATAAGCCCAACCGAACCCCGCAAGCAAGGAGTAACACTAATGTAAGAAGTAAAAATGATCCAAAATGTGTGATAAGCATACATTATATCCTTCCTTAATACATAACTATAAATTCTACCAGTCTCAATTGGATTTCCAACCAAAGATCAATAATAATAAAGGTTGGACTCAAACCAGAACTATCGGATAAGAAACAATGTACCAGATGTCGGACTCAAATCAAAACTAATAAATATGCCATATGTAGTAGTATTCCAGGGTTCTAATTCATTCCAATCCTATCTAGTCCTCTTTCCCATTTTAGAAGGCCCAAATTTATTAAAGGAGTGCAAGGTTCTATTTATTAAGTCTAAATTTGTGATTTAATGCCAAAAAAGCTAACATACCAAGGATATAAAAGCTAACGAGCATAAAATAGTGATTAAGTCAACCCAATATCAATAAATAGTATCTTGAAACAATCCTATAATCATCCATGTCAAAAGTGGGTGTTTTTCTAAAACAACCTACCTTAAAAGGGTAATAAGGCCAACTACAAGTCTCGAAAATCCAACCTAAGGCAAGCATCTAGCAAAACCTAGGCTAAGGATTCTAAATCTCGTACCAAGGCCCTAGGTATGATAATTCAAGTCCTAAAAGAGAAGCAACAACTAGCTTAAGGGAAACGATGCCAAAATCTACCCCTAAAGCCCCCTGATCGACCAAAATAATCAGAAACTAACTAAATGACTATCTGAATCATAATAACCCACCAACAATTAGAACAATATCATACCAATACCATAAGAGACCAAATTCTGAGGAAAGGTAAGCCTAGCCTACCTGGATACCGTCAAAACACTCAAAATCCTCTATATCGGAGCTTTGTCCTTCTAATAAGCCTCTGACTGCTGTCATGCTATCAAAATAATAATCTAGGCATCAAGATGAGAACAACAATACTTATATTGTGAATTTATGCTCTGGGTCAGAAATTGGGCTAAAAATCACCTTAGGGCTGGCATGTAGAATCCCAAAATCGAAACTGCAATAACGTCCCTGGGGAATAATGAGCTAGTGCTCAAAAATTGGGCATGACCAGCCCTTGAATTAGAGTCTTAAACAACCTGCAAAGTTTAAGGAAAAACAAGAAATTAAACTATAAATTTGATGGGATTTAGACTGTAAACTTATGAGATAACGATAGGATAATGATCACTAACACACCCCCTCGCTATTACCAGCTCCAACTTATGAATTCCCACAATATCTTGAGCTACCAAGTTCAACAATGGAGTATTTTACACTTAGAAATAAGCTAAAAATTTTGGGGAGTATTTATATTATGGGGAGCATACGGGACCTCTGTTGCAGACGTAAAGATAGAATGGGCCAGGACTTTGCGAATGCGGTTGGTCCACCGCGAACGTGAAGAAGAAGCCTAGACCATTCAGGTCGGCTTTCTCTTCCTGAATGCGATGACCAACTCAGGCACGTGAAGGTTAAAAATCCTTGACCCACGCATATGCAGTAAGGGCTCGCGTAAGCAAAGACCAATTTTGGTCTGCACCAAGTGTTGATGCACCAGCAAAATTCTAAGTCCCAATGGACTCTGATCGGGTGCCTGGGATTTGTTTGAAATCCCGTGCATGTAAATGAACAATGATACCCTACCAAATTTGGCATTCTGGACTCAATGAAACCATTAAAATTTCCAACAGAGATCATTTCTATAAAAAGTGGGTCCCACATCCAAGGTTCTATTTTTACCAAAATCTAGTCAATAGCCCAAAATGAGCCTGAAAGCCTGAGGACCAGAATCAAAGGTCCTCCTAACCTAAAATCAATATTTTGGAGCAAACAGAACCATCAGAATGATCATCTGAGACTGTTTACCTAAAGTTTTGGCCCAATACCATTTTCTCAACTTCAGAAGCTCCAAGATTGGGAAACTAGTATAAAAACCAAACGAATTACCCGAGAACCAAACTGTCAGTCCCGGCAAGTCATAAATGACTTGGGCCAGCTATAGAAAAGCTCTAAATGCAGAAAAGGAATGAAAAAGCAGAAAATGACCTAGAGGGTCATTACATATTTTATTAAAGGAATTGGTTTTTGGTATTATTAAAGATGGTTAAGTAATTAGTGACGGTAGTTTGGGTTAGATGGTTCTCCCACGGAATGGTTTGTATGGGTTCCACCCACGATGGGTTTAGATGGTGACAATCAATTACATTTTTAACAGAGGTTTTAAGATCAAGTTAAAAATATATAAAATGTCAGGATCTGAAATTTCATGATGTGGGCATTTTCTTAACATTGCTCACAGTCTTTCCCATGCTTGATATACAGATTCAATATTTGTTTGTGTAAAATTATTAAGTTTTTACTTTATTTTAAATTTTTTTTTTTGCAAGTGAAAAGTACTTGTTAAGAAAATTTGAGTCATTTGATCCCATATAGAAATGGAACCTCTTGTTAAACTTAGTAACCATGTCTTGGCTTCTCTTTTTAGTAAAAAAGGAAAAAGTCGTGATTTGATAGAGTCTGTTGTGACTCCATTATACTTACAAGTCTCGTCTAGTTCAAGAAAGTCGATTAGATAGGTATAAGGATCTTCACTTGTGTCACAAGTAAATTGACAAGAATTTTGGATAGTCTAAATCAAGCCTATGTGGATTTCAAAGTTATTTGTCGTTATTGCTGGCCTCCTCACACTTGATTCTCCTTCAAAGTGATCTGGTCTTGCATAATCTCTAAGTATTCTATTACGTTGTAGTACTACCTCATCAAATTATTCTTCCACTTGATGTGGTGGAAGTACGTTATTATTATTACTAAGCTCTTCATTCTCTATTTCTTTTTGTGAAGAAAATTAAGATTAAGAGGCATGTTCTTTTCGTAACAACCACAAAAAAATTTAAATTTTGGGATTGTACGTAATTAGTTCTCTTGAAGAAGAACGAGTCATATAATTTCTGAAATTTTACTTTAAAACTAAAACAATTAGACAAATAAAAAATTTAAATTAGTAGTAAAACAGTTAATCTATAGTAGATTTTTGCCAATTCCCAGCAACGGCACCAAAAATTGACGAGTCACTGGCATATATATATTCTTAACTCGCACTTTGTCAAATAATAGTATAGAAAGATGTCGAACCCACAGAGATTGGTTTATCTATTCTACAGATGATTGTTTTAATTACTATTTGAGAAAATCAGAAATAGTTGAATGGTGAATTAACAAATTAATAATATGTAAACAGAAAAGTAGAAAAAATGTTTTGTTTTTCACAAGATGCTAAAATATGTTGGGATCCTGACCTCTCTCTATATTTCTATGTAAAGTAAATTCTTTATTCCTCAATTTCTACTTCTCATAAAAGTATAAACACCTCACGATTATATTTATATATTATTACTGAAGTTGAACAATTAAACGCACTCCTCTCTGTTATACAATTTAATCGTCAAAATTATAATATTAAAGAACTCTCTTTTAAGTAAGTCCACTTCGGTTACCTTACTTGTTATAACTAATTATTACACTATCGCCTTTCTCAATTACAAATAAGTGTAGAATTGATTATAACATAAAATAGATAGATGTCACTAAATAAATATTAACAATCTATCAATACTCCAATTAATGGTATTACTTCTTCCGCCTCTCTCGATTACAGAGTTAGTAATATGTTAGTATGTAGTATAAAATAGATAAATGTTAATAATTAAAATAACATCTAACTGTAAAGAAGATAGAAATTAATTGTAAAGCTTCAGCTCACGCACGTGAAATTTAGGAATTAATTGCATTATATAGAAATATCAAGATCCATCGTTTTTCCAACACAATAGAAAATTACTCCATACTAGATTTGGTACTACTAACAGAAATATTCTTCTTCATTAAATAAGAAAATAGAAAAAATATTCAAGACGAATAATTTTGCTATTTAATTAAAAGTAGAAACTAGAATTATTTCTACCATAAAATAACTAAAATAAAGAGTAGAAGAAGAACTAAAAATATTAGAAGTGTTGTGCAGCTCTCCCAATTGTTCCCCCCTCTAGATGCTTGATGTCATCTCTATTTATAGAGTGTATATCATGTCAATAATGTAAATAATTGTTCCTTTTTGACAATTTATTCATTACAACTTGTGACTGCTTACAGCATTTCCTCATTTGCCAACTTTCAATTAATGTGTTGTACACTTTTATTTTCTCCTTTTCTTCTTTTCATTTTTCATCAAATGGTGGGTCCCATGAATAACAATTTGATCAATTTAATTTCCAACTTTGCACACTTCTTCATCTCTTTTTCTTTCTTTTTCTTTTTTATTTTTGTTTATGGGTTGTGTTGAATCCTTCTTTGCAAAATTAGTTCTTGGTTCTCTTTTGCCACATATTTCTTTTGTTATTGAACTATTGACCTTCTTATTAAATTATGACATCTTTCTGCAAAGAAAAATATAAATACTAGTATTAAAATTAAATAACAATTTAATTTATATATCGTATTTTTCTCTCATCAGCTTTTATTCACTCATCATAGTCTCAAGAAGAGCAAGGATAACAGGCTGGTGGATATGGATCATGGACTTGCAGTGTCTCCTGAACTCAGCATTATTTGCTCCCCTAGTATTCCATATTGTGCAGTTCATCATCATTTGTCTTGGAGTTGTTAGGGGTTCCCTCATCCCATCTTTCCCCTTGCCCTATGGGTTGGATGTTTTTGTCATTTTTGGTTCTTTTCTTTTCCTGAGAGTGGTATCATCTTTGCCATGAAGTGTTCCCCTGTCATAAGATTTGAGATGCTTAAGTCTATTTCTAGTTTGGTGAGTTCCTGGGGAAGAAAAATAATCACCATTTTGTGGATGAGCTTTGTGAATCCTAGGCTTAAGGGTTTTTCCAGGGTGGTGACATCTGTTCTTGGGACTTTGGGTTGTGCTAGGATCCCCTCCATCTCCTTGTTTCTAGTTCTCAGGAACTCCATTGTCTTCTCTCTTTCCAATATTTTCAAGGCCATTATTAAGGGTGGGATTACAACTTGCTCCTCTTGGAATGGGTTCTCCTGCTTTTCCCCACTGTATTTCACAAAAGTTGGGCCTTGTGAAAGAAGAATAGGGTTTGGTTGGGGGAAGAAGGGTAGACTCTAGCTCATAGAGCTCATCATTTCCGACAAGCTGGCCGGAGTTAGGTCTTCCTGGTTTATATTGCTAATCACATGGAATAGAGTTGCCATCCAAACATTTTGACCAAAGCTTAGGACCCTCTAATTCAAGCTCTCCATTGCTACTAGAGCAGGGTAGCTTGGGTCCTGGATGAAGATAATCACTTTTCTTCCCTCCCATTCTAACTTGGAGGGGAACAGTCTGGTTTAGAAGGCTTATTTCCAGCTAGGAAGAGGCTGGTGAGTTAGTTGTAGTGGCTCCATTATGAATGTTACAATGTTCGAGCTCGAGCTTGGAGGAGGAGAAGCCGTTGAGAGAGGTGGAATGGTATAAAATTAGCGAGGTTGAGTTTTACACTTAGCAATAGTGGAGGGAGGTTACTCAAGAGAATTTTTGTTGGTACTATCAGACACATTAAATATAATATCCACTGATGTGACAGTTTTCATCAAATCACTAGGTCCAGTGGAAGAATTGTGTTGACATTTGACAAGAAAAGCCTTCAGGCATTTGGTTACCAGAGGTGAGCTGGTGTGTATTATATCGTGGAGTATCTATATTCTTTTCGCTCTCTTTTCCTATTTTGAGAAGAGTAGAGAGAACCTCGTTCCCACTCTCTTTAGCTCCTAAATTCTCTGCTAGGTTGAAATTTATTAAGTTGATTGGGCTAATCTTTTTGGATTCGAAGTTTGGACCAAATTGACTTGTTTGTAGTTGTAGTCTAGCCAAATGCCTATCAAGGAGGAGCTTGGATTTATGGGCCTCTTTTTAGAAGAAGAAGAGTGAGGCCCAATTTTTTAGCTTTCCTTGGCAGGCCCAGAGGGGTTGGGCAAACCTATAGATTAAGAGTCATTGTCGATGACAAAGCTTTTGGTCAGAGGTAACATAGTTGTCAGAGTTTTGAAGAACTTACCTGACGCTGCATCAAAGATTTTTACCTTTATGCTTTGTGTCACGCCCCAAATTCCATTGAGGCGGACTGGCACCCGAAGCCGTTGAGGCTCGAGAGAACCAATCTTTGCTCATGTACATTCATATGCATGTCTCATATTATATCATGACACTATGCGGAAGTCATGAAAAAACTTGTACAATATAGGAAACTTGGCCGTTAGGGCCATCATGTCAATATGAACATTTACCTCTTACAATCATTCTCCCACATAAGTCTACAAAGCCTCTACAGATACATAACCATAACCAACCTAGAGTCGGGACAACACCCCGCTCTTTATACATATGCAATACCAAAGCAAATATCTATAATGACTCGGAAAGCCCTGAATTCAACTGGAGCTCACCAACAATCCACAAATGATCTGCAACTTACTGTGGAGGTCTACTAGTGCATGTGCCTGCAGCAACAATGTAAGTCCCCCAAGAGGGGTCAGTACGAAGAATGTACTGAGTATGTAAGGCCATATGAAACTGTAAGAGATATAAATACTTCAATAAACTCAAATACAAATAAATAAACAATATGGATAAGTCACCATTCTGTATGTTGGGAACCATGTATATTGCTTTCATTACTTTCTTTGCTTCTTTACTTTTGTGCTTATTCATCTTTGCCTGTGACCTGTGATACCCGAGCCCCGACTGAACAGTGGGTTTTTAACATAACGCGATGTTATGTTGGGATCGGCTCGAGCTAAGCTTATGCCCCTAGAGCTGCCACCCTACGAATCAATATAGATCGGGATAGGCTTGAGCTAGGTTATTACCTCTAGAGCTGCCACTCATACCAACACATCAGGTTCGGCTCGAGCTAGGTTATTACCCCTAGAGCTGCCCCCTGTCAGGATCGGTCCGAGCTAGGCTTATGCCTTTAGGACTGCCCCCTAATCCAACAATCTCGGGATCAGCTTGAGCTAGGCATTTTCCCCCAAAGCTACCACCCATACTTGATCATTGACCACATATATGCATTACTTTATTTATTACTTTGAGATTGATACAATGATAGTTGTAACTTTACTTGAAGCTTTGGATCATTAACCATTGAGTGAGAGACATGTGAACAAACATTTTTGGAAACAACTCCTTATTGGAAACATAACATCATTGGACAATAATCAATGAACAAGATACATGAATATAACCACTATTGAAACTTTGGAACGTAACCTTATTGGACTTTTGGAACATTATTCATGAATATGAGACATGAGATTCACAATTGATCAATGAGTAGGAAATATATGATAATGACCATTGATAATCGGATATAAGATACCTTAGCACATTTCGGGATGGGACAAGCGTAATGTCAATGTGAATACTATTTGCCGCAGAAAGATACGGACAGAGTAACCTTACATACCTTGTATTCTCAATACGAATATACAATCTTAGATGTGCATACAATAGTTCCGCTCCTTCTTTATGTGTCACTCTACAACACAAATACATAACAGAGTTTACATTAACCACCAACTACCTTACAAATGCATATAACGATAACGATTTTCATGTTTGCCTTTAAACATACCATTTCCCCCTTGACAAAACCATTGATGAAATTATCATACCAATAATCCCCCAATATTCCATACATTAACCAATACATGATAATCAATAACATTTCACCACAAAACTTCTCATTTACACTTTCTCATCCACACCACATCACAAATAATCCATCAAGTCACCTTAATACAACTCATAACACATATCGGTCAAAATCTCATAATTTACACTTATATGAAAATAACAAGTTTAATAACATAATCACACCATACATGTTCATATTTCATCCATACCCATGCTCTTTCATCAAAATCACAAGTCGTATTTCAAGCTTAGATCCCATGGATAACAAATCTTTTACAAAAACATAAAGTACCATGCTCAACACTTTCAAGCATAACCAACATGATTTACATGCTCTCTTATGCATATAATTTATTAATTCATAAGAATATACACTTACCAAGACTTGCCAATTGATGATCTTGTCCAAGAAGAGAACTTAGGGTTTGAGAGTTTGAGAGAAATATCTCTTTGAAATGTTTAGAAAGGCATGTGCCTTTTGAATGAATAAAATCTGATTTGGTGGCCTTTATATAGCCCTTTTTAATCTTATCCTTAGTCATGCTTGATCAATAATTGATGGTCAAAGGGAGAATGGGTCATTTGACCCTTTGAGCCAAGTATTTTGCCTCATTTTTGGGCCTCAAATTGGCCAATTAACACATATTATCTTAGCCCACAAAAATCAATGTGTAATCCATCATATATCTCATGTTTAATTAATTTCATAATCTTCACGGCAATATTTACTTACGAGATTCCCAATCGTAGCCTTAATCGCAAAAATAGAAATTCTAGCCGCTCATGGCTTCTTTGAACATAATTTGTTAAAATACTTGTGATGAAGAATTAACCCCAATTCGAATGCTAAACGCGCTTAAGAATAGTCCTACTATGATGGGGTAATGATACCATGACTTATAGCTCTTATACGCATCATAATAGTCGAAGAAAAATTTTGGCGAAAACCACCCCGGCATGCCGCTTGGCGCGCCCCTTTGCTGCCTCTGGGCTGAAAATTTCAGCCCAGAGCGGCCTTGCACGCCCCTGGGAGCGCCCCACCTTCATTTTTTTAATTTTTCGTTTCTTCGACTTTTCTTTGCGGATTCGGTTAGATACTTCAAGTTCTATTCTTTAACTTACTTCTTACCTTTAATATCCTTTGTTTGGAGGCCCTCCAAGCCTCATTTTTAACCCCACAAACGCTCCACGAAGTCACAAAACACCTTCTACGAAGGTCTAATCACACGTACGAGGCCCAATATCAATTATCTCATCGATAACATTACCAAATACATACTTATGGCTCTCGACACCTAAGTAAATTTTATTCAATATCGTCAAGTAGGGTTGTGAAGGTACGGGGTGTTACACTTTGTTTCATGGTACATGTAGCTTTCTCGGTCTCATAGGCGGAGCTGGGATTTAAAGTTTGTGGGTTCTAAATTTTAAAACAGGACAATGACATTAAAGATGTAAAAAATATAAAGTTGTTGATGGGTTTCGAACCCACAATCACAAGGACTGAAGGGCTCTGCAGGCCATGCTCATATCGTTGGGCTACACGCATCTCTTGTATTGTGGGTTCGCACGCAGTCCATATATATGTTTCTTCTTGATTTTTCAGTACTAATATAGACTCTATCCAAAAGCTACTGGGTTCACCCGAACCCCTATAGCACTATAGCTCCGCCCCTGCTAGGTCTGTTGATCGGTCTTCTTTTTCCTTGTGAATGGGACAGTTTGCCATTCATCCTCGCTCTTCTTTGGTAGTGGAGGGCTCTCTAGTGGGGATACTAGTCTTTCTTTTTTGACATGGGAACACTTCACCGAGGTACGGCCTAGACATCCACAGTTCTTACAAAGTATACCTTCCCCCCATAACAAATGACCTGGCCATGGTGACCAATTGTTATTGTTGTTTTACTGGAGTATCCAAGGGAATCTGTACACAGCTACTCGCATATCTCCCTCTATGCGTGGAAGAGGCGCAAGCATCAATCTTAAGCAGTTTTCCAATTTTTCTGCCGAATCGTTCTAGAGTTGCAGTATCGTAGAACTCCGTCAATAGTTGGGGTACTCTGAGCCAAATCATTGTGGAGGTGATTTTTGTCTCGCTAGGGATAAAATGTGGTTCCAAGTTCAAACAGATAGAAAATGCCCTGCTATAAATCAGGGGTCGGGCCCTCTTGTAGCACCTTTGATTGTCCTTCAGATGAGTTAAATTTGATGGTGAAGTAATCGAACACCAAGTCTATGAGGCAGAGGGGTTCTTTCGGCTTCCATGGATCTTCTAGTTTTGTCTTTAGGTATTGGTGGTTGAATTTTCTTCCAAAGACTTTAACAATGACTGAGAATCTCCATGGGGTGTATAAGCGTTGCTTATCCTCCACAGTCAGATTAATCAAGTCATTATCCAATTCGTTGCTATTACCGTCCTTATTGGTATAATCCAAGGAGTTGTAGATTGGGGATGGAGCCATTTTATCTGTAGCACTGTCCTTGTAGGACTGAATGGTGTCTGTCATTTGGTGATTTTCATTGTTTATAAGATCTGGTGGACTATAGGGAAGGCATAATTTGCTTGATCTGGGGAATGGGTCGTATTCTGGAGTAGTGTTTGATGAAGGAGGTGGTAGTGTTAGAGAGAAGGGGGTCTTTCTCGAGAAAAATGAGTCAAAAGACCTTCTCAAGTTTTCAATTAAATAAAAGGGGTAAATAAATTTTAAGTAAAAAAAAAAAAAAAAGTTGCTCAAATAATTACAAAAACTTATTTCATAATTGTATTAAAAAGTTTAAAAAAAAAATTATCACTTTTATCTAATTTTTAAAACTTGAAGAATTTTTACTTAATTGATAAATTTGAGAGGGTCTTTTAATCACAAATCCCGTCTTTCTCTTTCTATCCCATGACTCATATTGTTTTTTTTGTTTCAGAAAGAACTAGTAGATGGCAACTAGTAATAGACTAATATTAACATTAAAAATTACTTGATTCAACATTTGTCAGAGAAGAGAGGAGTCAGCAAAGAGACTATGAGATTAAGGAGGCAGAATGGTGTGGTTGTGAAGTATGAAAAGGTAAAGTAGGGATTAAGGATTTAACTTTTAGGAGTCGTTTGGTGTGATGGATAAGAACAAATAATTCTGGGATAAAATTTTATTGCCTCTTAATTTCTTGTTTGGTTGCACAGCTTGGGATAACTTATTCCAGAATTACTAATTAATATCGGGACAAGTTATCCCTCCCACTTGGTGGTATAGTAATTCTAGGATAAGTTATCTTGGGATAAAGTAATTAAAATGACAAAAGAAACCCTCACACCCTTTTTATAATCACTTTTTACATTTATGCATATTCACATTATTTTAATACAATTTATAATAACATTCACAACCTCCACTACTCGTTATTCTATGATAATTTTTCATATTTTTTATTAAAAATTACACTATATAAATATTTTATTTATTTATGAATATATTATACGTTGAATTTATTTGACTAATCTTATGTTTATTTATATTTTGATTTCTCTTAAAAGTAATAAAAATGTTGACTCCGTTGTTGAATTACATATTTTAAATTAAATAGTTTTTTAATCACTTAAAAAATTGTGTTTTATATATCAATTAAAATGATGATAATTTTAATATTTTATAATATATGAGTGATATGTGTTTAAATGATGTGACATAAACAACAAATCTTTTTTTACTTTAACCAACTTAAGATGGAAGCTTTATTTTAAGCTAAATAAGATGAGAGATTTATTTTTAAACACACACGGCATAATCATAGGAAGGCACACACAAAAATTTAAGCTAAATAAGATGAAAGTTTTATTTTTAAAAATACACGGCATAATCATGGGAATGCACACACACAAAAAAAAAATTAAGCTAAATAAGATGAAAATTTTATTTTTAAGAATGAATAACTAAAGCTTGAAAAGAAAATATAAAAAAACTAAATAAGGTGGAGGGTATTTTTGTAAACAATTAACTTATTCTTAGAAACTATGCAATACATATTATTTTGAATACAACAAACCAAACACTCAATAAGAAATAATCTCAGCATAACTAATCCCGGAATAACTTAACCCAGCATAACTAATCCCAGCTTAACTTGTATTCAAACCAAACGACCCCTTAAGGATACTTTAAGAATCAAGCCTTTAGGTTTTACATGTTACTTTTAATTATTTTTATATTAATTTTTTTCTTTTTAGTTTTTTCTTAATTTTAATACTTATTTTAATTGAATTAAATCATATTTTTGGTCCACGGGCTAACCTCGGCCCGACCTAGGTCAAGCCTCAAGGGCTAAGGGCTAACTCGGGTCGGGCTTGTAAGCCTCGCTTTTAAATGGACTTATAAAATCTTAACCCAACCCTATTGTAGTAGCGGGTTGGGTTGGGTCGGCCCCCTGGGTCAAGTCCATTTTGACAGCCCTAGCTGTAATCTTAGTCATCGCAAACGCAACTGAGGGTTTGCGATTGCGAAGAGCTTTTGGATTGGGTCCGGGCTGGGTAGAAAATTACCCTTTGTGTTCTCGAAGGTTAGGGTCGCGATCGCGATAGTTGGGCCTGAGGCAGGACCATGATCATGACAATCCAACCACGATCGCGAAGAAAGAAACGCTAGACAAATTCTTAAATTCTATTTTCAAAGTAAAATCCTATAACTCAATCCGGACGGGATTGTGAGTCTGAGTTTGATTTCAGATGGGTATATGGACCGACAACTTTTACTTATTATTTTTAGGGAGAGTTGTATTATGTCAAAAGACCTGTATAGTCAGGAAAGTTTTACAAATTTTAATAGTTTATATGGAAAGTGAATGGCTTAATAAAAAAAGGTATCGAAATAAAAGTAAGAGGAACTACAAATAAAGGGATTGATTGCGCTATCTCAAAGAATTAAAGGATCAATTATAAGAGCAATTGTTTGTATGTAAATATTCCTTCTTGTTAGGAATCTATCAGCTTTAAGATTGGAATAAAGCTTCATATATATATATATATATATCATGCACTAATATACGAGTATACATTTGCTAGCTTTTCTAATGGACGGCTATTTATTTCAATTTCTCTTTAATAATCTATCCACCTTAATTATCTTTGGCTGCTTTTGACTGACCGGTCTAATGATCGAACATTGGAAAATAGTTGAAAGTGTCTTCCAATCAATCCAAAATCTTTTATAGTTATGATGGTACTCCATAAATTAATTTACTTATTTATTTTTTTTGGCTTCTCAATTAGTTTATCGATAGTGGTTTCCACCTTTCCTAGGTTCGTCAGCATGCATCCTGTGAATGAATGACATTTCAGTTGAGTGGAAAATTCAGAAAGAACAAGGAAAACACAAGCTAATTAAGTCTATCTCAAGCAAATATACCAGCAAGAACAAACACTACAAAAAAAAATATGAATTACAATGGATAATTTTTTTTCGCTAATTAAACCGTAAATGTTCATGGCTAATTTTATTTTACGATGTATTAGTGCAGATTATGAAATAGTCTTGTTAGCTATGAGCTATATATTTAGTCACAGATTAACAATGAATGTTTTATATTTTCTAGTACTGTTAGCTATGAGCTATATATTTAGTCACAGATTAACAATGAATGTTTTATATATTCTAGTATTTTTTACATAATTTTCAAATATGTAAATTTTATTTTAAAATTTTAATTATTTCATATCTGATGAGTGTATGGTCAAAATTTAAAACTTTGGCTCTCGGAATCTAAATAATGTTACATAAATTACGACAAAAGAAATATATCAAATATTTATGAATGGTAGACTATGATTTTATTTTTTTTCAAATTTAGCATAGACTATGGTTGTTCATCCAACTAAAAATGATACTACCCGCGTGGTAAGAGTTCTCATTTCTTAGCGCAAGACAAGACAAAATCTATTTTTATTCTTTGCTTAGTATTAATGTAATCTTAAAGGACCTTTATGCACTGGTTATATTCTCTAAATTCAATCTTCTAAGGATAATTAAGAAAAGTTTCAAAAGGTGACCGTTAAACTTAAAGGAATAGATTAGAAAATTACCAGGTACTTGAAATTTATTGATCTTTTTCAAGTTTAATTATTAGGGATCTTTATATAAATAACCGATCAGTTTCATTACTTTTAAAACTATTTTTCAAGCGGTAATTAACCTATATAATAATCTATCCAACCGCTTAATTAAATTTAAAATAGTTGAGGAATATATATATATATATATATATATATATATATATATATAATGGTATACTTAGTATATATAGAATTAAGGGTGTTCAAGAGCCTGTTTGGGTTGGTTATTGGTTAAAATCAAAACCATATCAATTTAATCGGTTTTAAATTATTAAAATCAAATCAAACCGAATATAATATACATTTATCGGTTTGGTTGTCATCGATTTCGTTTCGGTTGTTCGGTTATTAATCATACACGAAAATTAAAAATATTATTCATTCAAAAGGAAAAAAATAATAATAATAATAATTCATTCAAAAAAAAAATCCTGAGATCGCCATATAAACAGTATGCCACTGACATGACGTGTGTTTAATATAAGATATTTAAATTATAAATATATTCTGATGAAAATATTTATAAGATAATCTGTTCCAGACCAAAGAGGGGTGTGTTTCTCATTTTCACTAATTGATGCACATGGAACGCACAAAATGTACGTGTAATCTTGGCTAGCTTGTTTTTCTTGCGCTATGCCCTTAAATGCACGTGGAACACATAAAGAGTGTTATGGTAAAATTACCCCTATCATTTACTGTTTCTTAACATGTATGTCAAGTCAATAGTGGACAACTAATGATGAACGGAGGAAATAGCTTGAATAATTTGATTTTGCGTGACTAAAGTCCTCCTTAAAAACATAAAACGCCTTGTGTTAAAAGTTTTTCATTTTTAGTACTCAAACATAAATTCTTTAATCACATTTCACATGTGAAGAGATAATGAATCGGTCGTTCATGTTGGGGATAAATCCCGCCACAGAAATAATATTTACGGTAATAATAGCGGAATAATAACGTAGCACCGTGATATGGTAATCAACAAAAAAAAATAACAAGGACACAAATATTTTAACGTGGAAACCCTTCTGAATAAGGGAAAAAACCACGGGCCCGAGAGGAGCAAAATAATCCACTATAATGAGGAATTTTACACTTTGTAGGTTTGAGTAAATACTCCAGGAACCACTACACACTCAAAAGAAATAACCCTCTTTTGAATTTTTTTTCACCTCACTATAATACCGCTCACACTCTCTATTTTTTCTCACACACAATTTTCTCACACTCTCTATGAGATGCTCTCCACAACTACTTCTTAGTTTTTGTTTTTGGATGTGTTACAAATGAGGAAATAATGCCTCCTATTTATAGGAAAGATGGCCAACATATCATCCAATCAAAATGCTTGAATTTGTTGCAAGTTGTGCAACTTGACAATTTGCAAATCTTGCTTGGATTGGTTGCAAGTTGTGCAACTTGACAATTTGCAAATCTTGCTTGGATTGGTTGCAAGTTGTGCAACTTGACAATTTGCAAATCTTGTTTGGATTTGTTGCAAGTTGTGCAACTTGACAACTTGATAATTTGCAAATCTACCCACAACAAGCTTAAACAAGTTGGCAAATTGTCACCTACCAAAAACAAGTGTTATTGCCCACAAGCTACTTGTATTTTGTTATTCATTTTTATTTTTCTTTTCCATTAAATGGGTATGGACCCTATCAATCTCCCCCTCCAGACCCATTAACCGAAAGGAGATAGCACCAAGCTTCTAGTTTGAGTGCATACCGACAAGTTCCTTGCATAACTCGAACTTGTCTCTTGGCACCACCTTGGTCAGCATATCCGAAGGATTCTCACTAGTAGGGTCCTTCTTGACCTACATAGATCCTTCATTTAGCTTTTCTCGAATCCAGTGATATCTCACGTTTATGTGTTTCATCCTTGCATGATACATGGAGTTCTTGCTCAAGTCTATTGCACTTTGACTGTCACAATAGACTACATACTCCTTCTGATGCAAGCCAAGCTCTTGAAGGAACCGTTTCAGCCATACCATCTCTTTGCCAGCTTCAGTAGCTGCAATATACTCCGCTTCAGTTGTAGATAGTGCAACACACTTCTGCAACCTCGACTGCCATGATATAGCTCCCCCTGAAAAGACAAACAAATATCCAGTAGTGGATTTTCGATTATCAAGATCACCTGCCATATCAGCATCGGTATTGCCCTTCAAGATTGGTTTCGATCCTCCAAAACACAAACAGTCTCCAGAGGTACCTTTCAGGTACCTGAGTATCCACTTGACTTCTTCCCAATGTTCTTTTCCAGGGTTTTTAAGAAACCTACTAACAACACCAACTGCATGAGCAATATCTGGTTTGTACACACCATTGCATATATCAAACTCCCGAATGCTGAAGAATAAGGAATTTTTGCCATATTCCCTTTCTCCTCTTTTATTGCAGGACACATCTTCTTGATCAACTTCAAATGACCCGCAAGAGGTGTGCTAACAGCTTTAGCATTTTTCATGTTGAAGCGTTCGAGTACACGTTCAATGTACTTATCCTGAGATAGCCACAACTTTCTGTTTACTTGTTCTCGAACAATCTTCATCCCCAGAATTTGTTGTGCTGGGCCCAAGTCCTTCATATCAAATGACTTGGACAAATCTCCCTTCAGCTTGACAATCAGCTCCTTGTCCTGTCCTACAATTAGCATGTCATCCACATACAACAACAAAATAATAAAGTTGTTGTCAGAAATCTTTTGAAGTATACACATGGATCAGAATAAGTCTTTGTGTAAGTTTGACTTTGCATGAATGAGTCAAAGTTTTTGTACCACTGCCTCGGTGCCTGCTTCAACCCATAAAGACTCTTATTCAGTTTACACACCATGTGTTTCTTTTTAGCTACTTCAAATCCTTTTGGCTGCTCTATATAAATTTCCTCTTCCAAATCTCTGTGCAGAAATGCAGTTTTCACATCTAACTGATCCACCTCAAGATCTAGGCTAGCTGTTAAGCTCAAAATGGTTCGAATAGAAGTCATTTTGACAACAGGTGAAAAAATTTCATCAAAATCAATACCTTTCTTCTGTTCGAAGCCTTTTACCACCAATCGAGCTTTGTATCTGACCAGTTTGCGATTTCCATCTTTCTTGAGTTTAAAGACCCACTTGCACTTAAGCGATCTTTTACCTTTTGGAAGTTCAACCAGCTTGTACGTGCCATTTTCTGTAGAGATTCCATCTCTTCTTGCATGACTTTCATCCACTGGTTCTTTTCTGGATGGGACAACACCTCCTTAAGACTTTCTGGCTCCCCCTCATCATTGATAAGGACATACTCTGAGGAAGGGTATTTGGATGACTTTACCCTTTGCCTTTCTGATCTCCTCAGAGGTTGAGATTGATCTTCTTGATTAGGGTACTCCACTTGCTTGGTATTATCACCAAGTTGCTCCTCCTGCTCGACAATCTCATCAGGTTGCTCCCTCTGCTGGGCAACCTCATCGGTTGTACCTTCTGCATTTCTGGGATGGCTAGAAGTAGAAGGAATGGTAATAAGGTTAGGGATTATACCATTCCGTTTCTTGGCCTTCTCTGACAAATCATCAGCAATTCCGACTTCACTTTCTCGGAATACAACATCTCTGCTTCTGATGACCTTCTTCTTTACAAGATCCCACAATCTATACCCGAACTCTTCATCTTCATATCCGATGAATATGCAGGGAACTGATTTATCATCCAGCTTTGTTCTCTGCTCCTTCGGTACATGTGCAAAAGCTCTGCAACCGAACACCTTCAGATGTGATTAGGACACCTCTTTATTAGTCCAAACTCTCTCTGGAATATCAAACTCCAATGGAACTGATGGACTGCGATTGATCAGGTAACAGGCCGTCTGAACTGCTTCACCCCAAAATGACTTAGGCAGTTTAGCCATTCTGAGCATGCTTCTCACCTTCTCGACAATGGTGCGATTCATCCACTCAGCTACACCATTGTGTTGTGGGGTTTCAGGAACTGTTTTCTCATGTCTCATTCCATGACTTGAACAGTACCCTTCAAATTCCCTTGAAGTGTACTCACCTCCATTGTCAGCTTGGAGACGCTTTAGCTTTCGACTCGTCTCCCTTTCCACCAGAGCATGAAACTTCTGGAATGCTTGAAACACCTGATCTTTGGTTTTCAAGATATAAACCCATAATTTTCGTGAAGCATCATCAATAAAAGTAACAAAATATTTGTTACCGCCCATCGATTCTACCTCCATTGGACCACAAACATCCGAATATACCAAATCAAGTATATTCAACTTTCTTTCAGCCGATGTCTGAAATGAGACTCTGTGTTGCTTGCCAAACAAACAATAGTCACATGGTTTTGCCATCGTACCTTTGGAAAAAGAGATGAGTGATTTCTTGGCAAGAATCTGCAATCCTTTCTCGCTCATATGACCCATTCTTTTGTGCCACAAGTCAGCAGAAATCTCTTCTCGAGCCGCATTTAATTCACCTCGGCATATTTCTGCATTTGTCCTGTACAACGTGCCACGAGCAACTCCTTTTGCAATCACCAATGCTCTCTTGATGAGTCTCCATTTTTTATTTGCAAAATAGTTCTCGTACCCATCTCGGTCTAAAGCAATTCCCGAGATCAAGTTCAACCGCAAATCAGGTACATGGCGCACGTCTTTCAGAACCAATGTGCATCCCATATTAGTCTTGATACTAATATCTCCGATCCCCACAATCTTTGAGTAACTTGTGTTACCCATTTTCGCAGTGCCAAAATCACCTTCTACATATCTGCAGAATAGATCCCTTACCGGTGTAGCATGGTAAGATGCTGCTGTATCAACCACCCATTCCAGCTCTAGACCTGCCAAGTGCATGCACTCCTCTTCATCGTTTATGAAGAGAACAACATTATCATTGTTTTGCACTGTGGCAGCCGTGTTGTCGTCATTCTTCTGGCCACTACTTTCACCTTTGCCTTTTTTTAGAATTGGACAATCTCTTTTGAAGTGACCTGGTTGATTGCAATTGTAGCAATTTCTGGCTCTTGATTTAGATCGGACCTTAGACTTTCCACGACCTTCGGATCTGTCATAGTTACTTGAACTCCTCTGGTGACTCCTGTCTCTACTTTCTGAGATGAGAGCCTGACCATGATTTTCAGGCTTTTTTCTCATCTTCTCATTAAGTAGAAGAGCTGACGTGACATCCTTCAGCTCAATAGAGTCTTTACCATGCAAGATGGTTGTTGCCAAAGTATCATAAGAAGATGGCAACGAGTTCAAGAGCATAATGACTTTATCTTCCTCCTCGATCTTTACCCCGAGATTAGCCAGCTGCGTGATTAGTCCGTTGAGAACATTTAAATGTGACAAAAAATTCATACCTTCACCCATATGTAGGGCGTACAATTGCTTCTTTAGGTATAATTTATTTGTCAGTGTTTTGGACATGTATAGATTTTCTAACTTTGTCCAAATGTCACATGCACTATCTTCGTCGATGATGTTATTGACCACATCATCTGTTAAGTGTAACCTGATTGCACTAGCAGCCTTTTCATCCATTTCTTCCTAATCCTCCATTTTCATGGATTCAGGCTTTTTGGATTTGCCACTTAGTGCCTTGTGTAATCCTTGTTGGATGAGCAGATCCCTCATCCTTCTCTGCCATGTTGAGAAACCGCTATCACCGTTAAATTTTGCTACCTCATACTTTACTCCGGACATTTTTATTTCTCCAAGTATAGTACGACCCACCACAAAAAATTATTTTCATGAATAAGCAAAACCTGGCTCTGATACCAGTTGTTGGGGATAAACCCCGCCACAGAAATAATATTTGCGTTAATAGTAGCAGAATAATAACGTAGCACCGTGATACGGTAATCAACAAAAAGAAATAACAAGGACACAAATTTTTTAACGTGGAAACCCTTCTGAATAAGGGAAAAAACCACGGGCCCGAGAGGAGCAAAATAATCCATTATAATGAGGAATTTTACATTTTATAGGTTCGAGTAAATACTCCAGGAACCACTACACACTCAAAAGAAATAACCCTCTTTTGATTTTTTTTTTCACCTCACTATAATACCACTCACACTCTCTATTTTTTCTCACACACAATTTTCTCACACTCTCTATGAGATGCTCTCCACAACTACTTCTTAGTTGTTGTTTTTGGATGTGTTACAAATGAGGAAATGATGCCTCCTATTTATAGGAAAGATGATCAACATATCATCCAATCAAAATGCTTGGATTTGTTGCAAGTTGTGCAACTTGACAATTTGCAAATCTTGTTTGGATTGGTTGCAAGTTGTGCAACTTGACAATTTACAAATTTTGCTTGAATTGGTTGCAAATTGTGCAACTTGACAATTTACAAATCTTGTTTGAATTTGTTGCAAGTTGTGCAACTTGACATTTTGACAATTTGCAAATCTACCCACAACAAGCTTAAATAAGTTGACAAATTGTCACCTACCAAAACAAGTGTTGTTGCCCACAAGCTACTTGTATTTTGTTATTCATTTTTATTTTTATTTTTCATTAAATGGATATGGATCCTATCAGTTCACATGTGGCAACTTAGAGACAAATCATAATAAGACTTTGAGAATAACAAGATAGAAAGAAAAACGATGTAAATGTGAGACCAAACAATGGAAGGATTTGAAAAGTCAGGCGAACGCGTTTCCCTCATTGTTCGCGACTGAGTAACGCGGATAAGATATACCATACGACATTCCAACGTAACAACAAATGAAAAATGATAATTTTAGCATTCGGCTTGTCCTCTTTCCATTCCCATTTTGACTTTGCTTCTTTAACTTGGCCCTCCCTCGGCAAACATTAATTACTTTGTTAGTAGAATTTTTTATATTTTTTTCGCTGAAGTGGAAAATTTCCTCTTTTTTTCTTTTTTGGGTTGGAGTGGGAAATTTCGATTTTTCTTTTTTGGTTGGACTGAAAAATTTCGCTTTTGAACCGCAAACCATCTTTCATTTCCATTTTGGTTTGACATTTAACCGTCTATATCATAAATCACAATTTTTAATGTTTCATCTAATAGTGACATTCTTTTTCTTTTTAATGTTTTATTCTTTAGAAAAGATTGATATTTATATGTGTTTGCAAATTATCTAATTTTTAATATCTCATGTCATAACTTGTTGAGGGTCCTACTTGATTTGAATGTTGAATTTCAATTAGGAAAAAAAGATGAAAGGACACGTAGAATTCTACTCCCTTCGTTCAGATTTACTTGTCATATTTTAACTTGACACGTCTATTAAGAAAATATTGATTGATATAGTGATTTTACCATATTACCCTTATTAATTGATGTTTAGTACTTCCTCCGTCCCATTTTAGTTGGGCATATTTCATTTTACGCGATGATTAAGAAATCATAAATGCAGTGATGATTTTTACTATTTTACCCTTTATCCATATTAATGATATTCATTGGGCATAGAAATGGATATTGGAATTGTAATTAATTGTAGGGGTAAAATGAAAAAAAATTAATTACATCTATCTTGATTTAGTAAGTGATCAATTAATATGAGACATTTATTTTTAGTAAGATGACCAGCTAAAATGGGACGGAGGAAGTAATAGGTATTGAAAAATAATTTGGAGAATAAGTAATTGATGTTACGTGTAAAATATGAAAAAAAATTATTTTTTCTTGATTTGTCAAAAATGATAAGTAAGAATGAAAATCAAATTAGAAAAATAGTGAACAGTAAATCCGAACGAAGGGAGTATCACCTTTCAATCAATCAAAAACTATTGAATTTTAAGTTTGAATATGAAGTCATTTTTGTTAGTAAACATCTTATTTCTTAATACAAGATTTTTTGGTATGAATTTTTAATTGAATCTTAATGTAAATATCAAATACCAGGTGGGAGGAAAAAATATTAAAAGTGCAATTTTGCTACTAATTTACTTTGCATATATTGTTGTCAATCTTTATTTTTAAAATTCCTGTAAATATCATAACATACAATGACGCCTAAGTAAGCTAATATTCCTAGTTCCTACATAGTTTTATAATTCCGTAAAAGAGCACCACATTGATCAATGAATTTTCTTGAAATGAAGACTTGACTTATCTAGAAGGAAAATTATTCAACATCTAAGAAGTTGTTTAGAGGAATTACGATCTCATGACTACTTATAAAATGAATAGAAGAAAATAGCATTTTTAGATTTCTTATGTGTGAAAATAAAATTTTCTCATAAAAAAGACCAAAAAAGATTTCAAAAAAAAGTTTTAAGTGACCTAGCAAATCTATTCTCTCCATTGTTTAAACTGCATTTCGCTCACTTAATTCTCTTATACGCGTAAATTATGGTTGAATAAACATAATTTAGAGATTGTAAAAAGGGGATTAATTTTTTTTACTGAAAATAGTTCTATTATATCTTATAATCCATAAAGTAGGTAATGATTAAGTAAACAACTTACTACTTAATAAATAATAGACCATAAAATAATTAAGTAGACAACTTACTACGTATTAAATAATAGACCAAAAATAATTAAGCAAAACAACTTACTATGTAATAAATAATAGACCCAAAAAATTGGGAAATTTTCAAAATATACAATTCAACATAAAATATTATGTCACATAGTCTAATATATAATATTATACATCACTTATCAAGATTATATAAAAATGTATAATAATATATGAAAGGTATTTATCACAAATATGAGCTAAATCAGATAATAAACTTAAAAATATGGCTATGTGACTTATATATTTTTTTGCAGTAGACATAGAGTAATTTTTCCAATAAAATAAAATAAAATAACGGATATTCCCTTATTCGTCCCAATTTATGTGATTTCCTTTAAACTTCTTATTTTACTCTTGATAAAATAGTTTATATCTACATAAATATTTAATAAGTATTACTTATTTCAATCCATAAATTTTTAAAATCTTCCTTTCGTTCTAAAATTTTATCCCTATCAAATACTTTTAAATTGGTATAGATGGAATAATTCTTCATTCTTTTCATTTTACTCGACACTTATTGATTTGATACATCTTTTAAAAAAAAATTAATTAAAAATTTATTTTATTAAATTAACTTTATTAATAATATTTTATAATTCTAAATTTGATTATTATTATTTGATTTTAATTTTATAGAGACAAGTTTAACAGAGTGAGTAATAGTTAACAGATGTAGCAGGTGTTACGGCGACCGTCTTACGTTACGTGTCCTGTCCTTATTGTCTTCAACAACTCCACTTGTGAATTTCCTCCTCTTCTTCCATCCTCTCAAACTCCCCAACTCCAGCAACTATATATACACACCGAAGGCACACACAAAATATCACAAAATCTGCAGTTATTTAATTTACGTCTTTAATTTCCAAAGAAGAATATAAGTATTATACCTTGCTCCTTCATTTTTATTCAACATGAGTAGCTACAACCAAAACCAGGCTCAAGGTGCCCTTTTTACTTCTTTATTTGAATTTATTGTTCATTAGAATTGTTTCATTTGTTTGATAAAGATTGTATATAATTTGGTTTTAATTTGTTGAATTTTTGCAGGAACAGCCTATGCACAACAACAGCCACAAGGTGGTGCTTTTGTGGCACCTCCACCGCCTGCTGGTTATCCAACTCGTGATGTACAAGGCGATTCATCTGCTCCAGTCACTACTCAATCCAGAGGTGATGGCTTCTGGAAGGGCTGGTTAGTATTCTTTTCTTTTTCTCTCTTTTCCATTATTCAAATTTGGTTTGCTACATATCAATTGAAATAAAGAATAAATATTGTATCACCACAAATAACTGTCCCATTTTTTATTTTTTATTTTTTTTGCAGTGTATTGATCTATTTCCTGAATTATATTCTTTAATCGATCTGATGTAAAAAGGATCATATCTAAGAATATTGGGCGATAAAGATAAACCGTTTAAAGATGAAATCATCTTTAACATGTTCTTGGTTTTTCGGTATGACAATTACAAAAGTCTAAGAGTAGTTTGGTTTGCGGACTAAATTATCTTAGGATTATAATTTTGATATTATAATTTTTTGATTAATTTATTTTATATGGGTAAATAATACCAAGTTTCATATGATAAAATGGAATTTTTACGATCGAGAATAGGATAAAACTTACACTGTGTTTAATGGTGAATAAATTTCTAGTATCAGCCAAATACAAATAAATTTTATGATTCATTTGCTCTTTCGTGTCAACAAATAAAATCTATCTTGTATCTGCAAGATTTTATATTATAAACCAGTTTTGAATGGACAAAGCTTAAGCCAGAGGGAAAGTAGAATTATTTGGTAGTACCATATTTCTTTCAACTGCTAAAAAACCTAACAATAAAAGTGGCAGCTTGTTTTTTTTTTTTTTTTTTTAAGCTCTCACTTTTTTTACTCCTTAACCACTCGAACTTTAACCTTAGAATTGGAGGGGAAGGAAGCTTATTTCTTAGTCAAACATAATTGAAGTTAAAACAATTTTTAAGAAATTCGCAATTGTACTTACCCTTGGAATTTTCATATGAAAAATATCAAATGTTGATAAAAATGTGTTGATCTAAAGGCATAATCTTTCACTATCACTCAACCTTTACTTTCCATTGGAAGAATAAGAAAGTCAGTGGGCACTATAATTTTGACCTCTTCTATTTTTCTCATTTTGATTATAATCATTTTCAAGAATTTGAGATAGCTTGGATGAAGGGTAATAAGGGTATTCGAGAAATGATTCATTCTTAGAAAGATTTCAATAATTATACTAAAATGTCAAATTATAAAGAAAGCTGCATGTTCTCTTTTACCAACTATTTTCATCCTTTTAGAATTACAAGTTGTGTGTAATTTTGGGATTGTTCTTTTAATTTTATTATTTTCTCATTCTTACTAATTTTGATTGATTGATTGATTAGCTGCTTCTTTTTGCGCGTGTGGTTTGTGCGTTATAACATTTTCTTTTTGTGCGTTGTTGCAGTTGTGCTGCCTTGTGTTGCTGCTGTGTCTTGGATGCTTGTTTCTAACAAGTGACGCCAGTTTCCCTCTGTGTGGATTTACTTTTATTCCTTGTAATGTTATGTTTTTAAACATCTTTGTTGCCTTGTCCAGATTTGTTGATGTAAAATTTGTTTGGGATTTCTTTCTTACATCCCTTTATGACATTCGTTAAGCATATGTTTTGAAATATTGTTTAATTAATTGACTTTTCTTGGTTGTTTAGTGTGATTAACGGCTTGTCAATTGTTTTAGAGTCTGTTTGGATGGATTGATAGCTTATAAACATAATTTTAACTTAGTTTTGATTTATTTTTATTACTCTTGACTTGAGTCTGTTTGGATGGACTGATAGCTTATAAGCATAATTTTAACTTAGTTTTGATTTATTTTTATTACTCTTGACTTAAAAATAAGTGTTTAAAAATATATTTTTCATTATATACAGACTATAAAAATATTTAAAGAATGTTTAACATAAAATACCTAAAATAAGTCAATTTAAATAAGGTTCAATTGTCAATCATCACGGTCATCGTTCTTATCTAGTTATTTAATTTGACGGAGATATATTGCCACCACATGATAGCGATTGGTTAGGTCAAGTAGGCCAATTGGCATAATGAAACTGCGTCACGCATATGTTTTGCTTAAATTAATCAACTTATATTGATGGCGACTATTTTTAGGAGGGGAGGAAAAGAATAACACTTCGGTACAAAATATTGCCACCGAATTGACTATGGAATTTGGTTTTCCATTTTTTGGCCTTTTGACCTATGTTGACTGGCAAGGACAGTAATTTTTCACCTTTATGAGCTACTACTTTTCTTTTGTTGCTTTTTAATTTTTTTTTTATTGCAATTATTTTTGCAAAGAAAAATTACTGGTCCTTTTCTTCATTACTTTTTTTTTCAACTCTTTTTGTTAAAAATAAAAATAAAAAATTTTTGGTTGCACTTTTTTTTAACAATCAAACACAAAAATAGTATTTTTTTAAAAAATACAATTAAAAAAAAATGGATAAGTGTATATTTGATAGCAAATATATATATCTTTAATATCAGATACAAATACACATTGTATACAACAATTATATAATTTTTATGCACATTCTATACAAATACATATTTTATACAATAATGATACAGTTTCTATGCATATTCTATACAACATTTAGTTGCAATTTTTATATATATCTTATATAAATACATATTCCATTAAACAACAACTATACAATTTCTATACAATTATCTTTAATTGTATAAAAGAACAAAAAAAAAGAAGAAGAAAATTCAAAGTAGACGGAACAATAACAAATCAGAATTGATACAATGGAGAAGAAACTCTTTTTAAAAAAGAATAAACATAGAAATCAACCAGAAAAAGATGAAAACACTCTATTAAAAATTCAAATCCCAAAAAGCGAAATCCAGATCCCCAATTACATAAACTTATAAATCTAAAGAAAGAGACAAAACTCGTCAAACCAATTGTTAGAAATCGAACGATATGTGTGTGTGTAATACACCCAAAAAATGGAGAAGGGAGAGAGAGAGATCTTACAATGATCTGATGAACAAATGGCAATCAAAAGAGAGAGAAGGGGGCAAAATCTAGAAAAAAACCTTAGTTGTCAAATATCTATGTGTTATTGGTTTTGTATATTTCTATTTGAGGTGGGTGGTCCATCTCTATCTCCATCTCTATCAGTAGCTACAAAATGAAAATATTTTCACCGAAGGACCATGTTTTGTACAATAGCCCAAACTTGGGCCATTAATTTTGAAAAAGGTCAGCCCATGTCCTTTTCCCTATTTTTTATGGATTATTTTGTTGGGGCATTTTCAGGCAGTTCGGTTGGAAGGATTGAAAAAGGTGAAATTGGATCAAATTTATGCTTTTCAATATATTTTTTCTTGTCATCTGATTTTCAGGTCATATTATCTTAGTCGGTTACATTTACATTTCTTCCCCTTAATTTTCAATACATGGAACCTATATGACTTATTTTTTCCCCAATTAAGTTTGATCATCATTTAAAATAGGGGTGTATATGGATCGGGGTGATTCGGGCTTTTTAAATTCCAAATCAAATCATTTGCATCGAATTTTTAAATCTATAAACCAAACCAATAAAACTTAGATTTTTCAACCTTGGTTTTTTTCGAATTTTTCGGTTTTCTAGAGTTTTTTGGGTTTTGTTGGATTTTTTTTGATAAAGTCTTCATACAAACATATAATTAACTTGTGCTTCAAATATTTTTCAGTTCTAGCAAGATACAACTATCTTAGGTGTTTCTTAAAAAAATAACACAAAATATGAAATGAGTGATGACAATAAAATATCCAACAAAACAATAATAATAAAATCATATAAAATAAATATTGCATATTAATAAGTTAAAATCAAAATAATCATAATTTAAAAATATTAAGTCATGTTAAAATAAGTCTAGTAAGTATCAATTACATGACTAAATATTAAATAAAAAAAAAATTAGGTTATGTATTTATGCAAAACTAAAGAATAGATATCCAACGTTATTGTCATTCCTAGTGTTTAACTAAATATTTTTGTTGGCATTAGTATTGATTTGAGTTACTAATACCTATGAGCTATTGGATCATTCAAAATTCTAAGTTTAAACTTGAAATAATATGTTGAAAGATGAAAAAAAAAAAGTTTAAGAATTATTTATAAATTATATTACAGTAAATATTTTTATGTATTAAATATTTTTAAAAATTGTATAAATGTAATATCGAGTTGGTTCGGTTCGATTTGACTTTTTTTAGTTAAAATCAAACCAAATCAATTACAGTCGGGGTTTTTTCCCCAACAGCAAACCAAGACAAACCAAATCACTAGTCGAGTTTTTTTTCTGTTTGATTCGATTTACGGTTTGCAATTCAATTTTGTTCACCCCTAATTTAAAAATGAGGAAGTTTCTTAAGTAGCAAACATGAGACTAGTGCTCTCGATGCATGTTAGCTTGACTTGCTAAAGTGCGCCTACTGATCGAAATGGCAAGAGAAAGGCAAAAAAAGAATGTGCCTACACCGGAGACAACAACATCGGGGGTGAGTAATGTTGATTTAGGGGAAACAATAGCTCGTGAGGGTAATCAACCAATGGAATAGTGGCCACCTCTGCCGGCAAAAGAGGTGACCCCAAAGTCTATTGGAACAGTGATAACACCGATCAACCCAGGGAACGAGGTTACTACTGAGACGAATAAGCTGGTGCAGCATGAGGTGAGGACGGAGGAATCAGCTCCTCGAGGAACTACACAAAGAAAGCTAGATCTAAATGCAGAACCTACTAAGAAATGGGAAATTTTTTTTGATACTAATCGCATGTCAGCTAAAGGAATAAGCCTAAGCTATGTGGCACCAGTGATAAAGAATAGGGGAAAGGTGATCGAATTGAATAAGGAGGAAGTTAATCGAGCAACTGAGGAGTGGAAACAGGCCCTTATCTTGTATGTAGTGGGGGATTCACCCACCATTGCTGCTGTAGAGAGGTATTTTACTCTACAGGTAAACACTGCTAGTAAACTTAAGGTGTATTATCATAAATATGGCTATTTCTTAGTTAGATTTGCAAGCTTGGATGATAGAAATGAATTGTTGTACTCAGGACCACATATGATGAATAACTGACCAATTATAGTCAAGATGTGGAGTGCTGATTTTGATTTCAATAAAGAGGTACTACAGACAGTTCCGATTTGGGTGAAGTATCCCAATTTGCGTTTGAATTGTTGGAGCATGGATTCACTAAGTAGAATTAGTAGTGGACTAGGGGCACCACTATATGCAGATGAATATACTATCAAAGTGGATCAAATATCTTTTTTTCGTGTGCTTGTGGAAATGGATGTGGCAAGGGAGTTTTCAAAGAAGATCCAGGTTAAAGACCCTAATGAAAGAATATTTGAGCATGTTGTGCAATATGAGTGGGTGTCTGATATTGTACTAAATGAATGCAGGTTAGGCATAAATATCATACAAAGGAGGGGCCTAGAGGTAAAGCTGCACCTAAAATGGTTAACAAATGGCTGGAGAAATCAGACACAAGTACAAAAGTGGTCACCTCAAAACAGGGGCCTGATCATGAAAGTAAAGGGGAAAAGGGGCCTGTAGAGTATTTCAGCATAAGCAGAAAACAAAGCAGCTCATTGTCAGGTAAATCATTCATGATGTTCATGGAAGGGGAGCTCACCAGTCCAGATGAGCTCACGGGCTACTAGAACTCAATGTATTTCCCTAGTGTTTAAAGTAGTATTTAGATGGGGATTAGATGATCTTGGTTGATTGATTAGCAAGGCTTGGGGCTGTTTGTCTAAGTTTGCTATTTTTCTGATTTATAATGTTGCTTTGATAAATAAAAATTTACTTACAAAAAAAAAACATGAGCCTATAATTAAGTCTTCTATAGCAACACTTTGCTAATTACATCCAATAGCAACTCAGCTCTCCCCCCTTATTTTCTCTCTTTCTCTCTCTTCTACCTCTAGCCTCTATTTTTTTTATTTTTTTTTTTATATTTTATAGTTTCACATCTCCCTCACTCTTTGTATTTTATGTTTTCACCTCTCTCTTTCTCATTTTTTTATTTTTCTTTTTGTATTTTATATTTTCACATCTCTCTCCCTCCTTGTATTTTATATTTTCACCTCTGTCTCTCTTTCTCATTTTTTTGTATTTTTTGTATCAATTGATACATTTTATATAAATTTATCATTTTTATTTGGATGGTTTATCCGTGAATATGTATAATTTATCATTTGTATTTGTATACAAATAAGTATATGCATTATTTGCATTTACTTGAGTCTGTCATATACAAATATGCAATGTATCAGTTAATATGAATGTGTTGTTTGTATTTGTATGTCAAATTAATCCTTTTAAATACAAATACAAATAAAAATTCAGGTGTATACAAATACATATCACAGATATATACAAATACAAAAAATTACAATTGTATTTAGTCATTATAGAATCATCCAAATACAAATGATTATATATTTGTATTCTACATATGACATGCTCAGGAAAATACAATGAATGTATAAAAAGGAACAAATACACTTGAATACATTGATACTGTCGCGCCCCATTTTTCTCGCAAAAAGCGGGATTCGACGTGACAACTCTTTTAGGATGATTTGAAAGAGTGAATAGTCGCCACCTAGCGAATTAAGGTGTGTTAGGGCACCATTTTAATCTAACTACGAATTTATTAATCAGTCTACGTCACCAGAAATTCGGGTAAGGGTTTAAGTTACCTCAAAAGGAAGGTGTTAGGCACCTTTCGAGGTCCACAAATGTGGGTCCCGGCCAAATTCATATGTTATGTGAGGAATTCTATGTGATAAACAAAAGTCAATTATTTTATTAACTTAATATTAGCTAAGTGCTTAAAACAATAAATAAACTAAGCATGTGATTCGATTATTACCTAATTAATAATAATAATAATAATAATCTAAGTGATCAAGTAATAAGGTGCATAAAAATGTGAATCAAATAAGCGAGAAGATAGAAGGAACACAGTTTATATAGCAATAGATTTAATTAAATAATAAGTCTAAACTACCCCAAATAATTAAACATTCAAAGAAAAAAGAAGCTAATTTAAAAGATTTGGACACATGTTGATTTTATCCTATTCGGATTAGCGTCCGACTTATTGACAGATGACAATGTTGTATGTCGCATTTGTCGGATTCTGCTCGGGTCAACTTCCATCATTTTCGACTATTTACCCACCCGACCTAGTTGGTTATTAAACCTAAGAGCGTTCTATAGAAAACGATAAGACTAATGTTTCCTAAAATATCTACCCGTCCCAATTTAATGTCCAAGAGACATTGGATTGACTATTTTGGATTTGGGTCTAGACAACAGAAAGCTTAGGTTGCCTAATAGACTCGAGGTTCGCGTCAAACAAAATACATCAAACGAACAAGTAGCGCACACTGGTTTCAAACAAATCTTGATTAGTTAAATTTGATTAAATGGTTAACATGCTTGAAAAGGTAACTATTCATTTTTACGTAATGGAAACCTATAGGCATGATTTCTAGGCGAGAAGCATTAATCAGTGTGCCGGAAATTAAATTAAAGTGTTGGAAATTAAATTAAATATGCTGAAAACTAATTTTAAGTGTGCAGGAAATTAGTTAAAATATGCAGAAATTTATTAAAAATATGCAGAAAATTAATCAACTGTGCAGAATATTATTAAAAGTGTGCAGAAAATTAATTAACTGTGCAGAAAAACTATTTGACTTACGCAAAAATTCATTTAAACTACGCAGAAAATTATTTAAAGGCTGAAAGTTAATTTAAAAATACTGAAAAGTAATTTAGCATGCTGAAAATCAATTCAATATGCTGAAAAAAAAAGTGAGTAAACATGCACTAAATTACCTAACATTATGGAAACTTGGTTGTGACATGCCGAGAATACGTTGAACATGTTAAAAATGGTTAAACATGTTATAACTTAAATCGATATGTTCAAAACTAGTCTGCTACGTCGAGAGTTGATTAATAATCCTAAAACATGATTTCTAAGTGATAAAACAGTTAATTAGGTGATAAAGTAATTCAATGAAACATGTTTAAAATTCGTAAAATATCATATAGGCATGACATCTAAGTGATAAGTTACTCGAATCACAGAATCTCCACCCCCATAAGCAGTCCCTGAACTTTTATTAATGGATAGATTTTATACAAAAATTATCACATGCCGACTAATCAAAAATATGAAAATCTGCACTAAATGGCTTTGTGAGCCAATTGGTTTCGTCCTTTCCGAATCCCTGGCAACTCTCTAGTCAGTCCCAAACGAATCTATGTTGTAGATTCCTGTCAACACAAATACATATACACATGTCGTCTAACATGAAGGATCAAATATGGTAAAGTTAAATGCTTCCAAAGTCATGGTCTCAAGGTTGAAGTCAAAGTAGTGAAACCCCAAGAAGACTTCCTTTTGTTATTTCACTTAGAGCTACTATTTTTTTGGCTATTGAAGGGAGCAAAAATATAAGTCACAATGAATCCACTTCCCACGAACATGGTGTCTAGCCTTAAGATATCAAAACAAATACACTCAAACTTGAATGTGATTCAAGTAAGCAATACGTACCATGACAATTCAGAGATAAGATTAAATAGATAAAACATATGCAAGTCATCGATTCTTATAAACTGGGTATCTAAAATACTATGCATACTTCAATTAAACAGGGAGAAGAAGCACATAGCAGTCAAACTTGAACACGACAGGTTGCGATTGTTCATGACATCCACATTCCTCATAAAGAACTAAAGCATATTCCAGTCAAAGAAACATACCTGCTCGCTTTAAGGGATTCAATTTCTCCATTTAACTAAAAGCAAGATTTAAACTAACATAATATCGAATGCATCGTCAAGGGGACTAACCAGTTAACAACAGGAAGTAAGTAGAACCAAGCTTTAAACACCATGCAAGATGAGACTAGTTGACAACGAAACAACATACCGGAACCAAGAAATACCACTTCTCGAACACTAGCAAGATGAGAACTTTAAGTTTATTTTTTTTATGCTTAGGAAAAGCGTTTAAGAGTATAGATGAGTGGGAGCCAAAAAGTTTGTCCAAAATAGTGAAGAGACGTGTTGTTTATATAGTAACAATTGAAGAAAATCCGTAAAGAGAAGAGAATAATTAAGAGATGCCAATCATGAAATTCTTTTCCTTAAAGAGCCTCCCAGAATCAATTGAGTGAGGAAAAATATGTCATAATTACCACAAATAAACAAGTAAAATCTGTCCTAACTAAAAGAAAGGGTAGACAAATCGATAGAAAACAAATCATGAGAAATTTACCTTACATAGTTGACTCTAAAGCTATCATAATAATAAGTTAGAAAACAAATGAGAGAGTAGGAATCAAAAGAGATTTCCATAATCAACTTAACACGAAATCAGTCTGAATTACCAAAACCAGATTCTGTCACATACCATAATTAACACAAAGTAAAGATTATGGGATTTGTACAAAGTAAAGATCTCAAGTTACCATAATTAATCATACAAGGAGGCTGTCATGATTCAAACTTGAGAGGGGAAGGGGGATGGATTTATCAAAGTTATCAAGAATAGACAAGTACCATACTTTCACACAATCTTGAATCTTAACGTTGCCATAATTAAATACACACAAAAGGATGACATGAATCAATTTCTTAAAAGGGAGAGGGAAAACAGATTAATCAAAGTCACTAAAAAATACTAAATGATTTGGAGGAGAATCATAATCACAGATGTCAAAACCAAATCCAAAACGAGGCAAAATGAGATCGAGATATTGATAATCGAGAAGGAAAATCGTCCAGTGCACCAACTTGGAATAGAAATTATATGAACATGTAGATTGACTAAGCAACAGAACAATGTTCAAGACGATTCACATATAACAATACACAAAGCATCTAAAGAGCATGAATAGACATGTACTAATCAAAACTTAATCACCAAATTTAGGCCAATATCGAATCACAGAGAAATCAGTCATACATCAAGATAGAGGGGCAACCAATTGAGCATAACATGAGCACCAAAAGATCATCCCTGGACCGATTCTTGCGAATCCATCTTAGAATTGGAACCTTGAAACTTCAATAAAAACAGAGATGAAACGAGCATCTCCAAAGCTTTCAATCATCTAGAACATAGCCATGAGAAATCGTGGGTGTTCCGTATAAAGTGCCTGCTCCGAGCTTTGTAAAATCCACCGAAGAAGAAAGAGTTTTGGAGTTTCTAACTTAAGAGACAGAGATACGAGTAGAGAGAGGATGTCCATGAAGGAGTTCGTTGGCCAGGAGAGATGGAGTGGTGCAGTGTTGATGGTGGGAATTCACCGGTGAGACAAAAGTGGCTACGGAGAGTAGCAACGGGAGAGAGGAAGAGTAAAGCGGTGGCGTCTGGTGGTTCATGGTGGTCTATAGGCTATAGGCGGCCGACAATGGTTCGCGGTTAGAGAGAAATGAGAGAAAAAAAGAAGAAAAAGGGAAAAAGAAGGAAGAGAGAAGAGGGTGGCGGTCACAGTGGCTGGTGGTTGTCGGATTGCGATCTACCTGTGGCGGTGGTGCAGCGACAACGGTTGAGAGGAGATCGAGAGGGAGACGACAGTGATAAGGCTACACTGTTGGTGGTGCAGCGGGTGACAGAGGTTGAGAGAGGAGAGAGGTCGGGGAGAGAGAATAGAGGGTTGGCGGCTGTTTGGAGAAAAATTGGTTTAGGGTTAGATTTTGGGGGTTATTTGATTAGAAAAAGAAAGAAAGTGGTAAGTTAATCTCAGCCGTTGGATCAATCTTGATCAATGACTGGGATTTAAAATTACAACATGGGTCAGATCCAGTTTTAAATCGGGTCAGGAATTGGGGCATGTTTAATATTGAATTGGGGATTTTGAAATTGAGTCAAATTAGACTCAATTAGGCTAGAATTTAAATAAATTTGGGAAATTAAAATGAGTTAGGCTGCTATTTAATAAATATAATAGTGATCCAATAATAATAATAAAAATAATAAAATGTCCCAAAAATCGTTATTCTTACAATAAATTATATCTATAAAACTAATGTTACGTAAAATCTTATATAAAATTGACGATGATAATAATAATTTGATTATAAGTCAAGAAATGCTGCTATAATAATAATAATAATAATAATAATAATAATAATAATAATAATAATAATAATAATAATAATAATAATAATAATAATAATAGTAATAGTAATAGTAAACTATGTGTTTGCAAATTGTAAGCATGTATATTTGCGGAAATAATTCAATAAATATCAACAAAATTATGTAAAATACTATATTTAAATTAAAAATATTAAAATAAACTACATACTTCAAAATCATGAATGCGAGACGTCAAGATTTATTTGATATTAAAATAACAAGTAAATAAATAATTAATATTCAAAACTAATTATTTTTTTGTAAAATAATAGTCTGAGAGGAATATTGGGAGGTCAAAATTGGGTGTCAACAGATACTCATTGATACAAAAAGTATAATAATAAACTGATGCAACTGAATATGTTGCTACAAATGTATAAGAATGAATAGATACATAGAAATTCTCCCGAAACACAGGAAATATATTCGGATACACTTGAAAAACTAATACAAAGTGTAACAAAGAATTGATACACTTAAATTGACATGGATCTTAAAAAGTATAATAAAGAATTTATACAGATCTGAAAAACTTCAAACAGTTGAATTGCACAGAACTCGCAAACACCTTTGAATCTTAGGCCACTACCTTCAATAAAGAAGAAAATGACGAATACATGAAAAGGCAAAAATGAAATTTGGGAGGGGTGGTGGTGGTGAGGGTGAGGCGGAGGCTCGATGATTGAAGAGGAATGGTGCTTTGAAAATAGAAGACAGAGAGAGAGTAGCAATTTTGGAGATAAGAATGGGTGGGGGAGGGTTTAATTTGGGAAAGAGGAGAGAGTTGATTTATATGAATAAAATCAGCAAAGATATGGACCCACATTAAATAATGCTACTTTTGCTACGGTTATAATTTTTTTTAAAGTGCTATTTAAAGTCATAATTAAGGGCTTTGGTTTGTTATCCCATGTAGTTTTTCCTTTAAAATATGTACCCACTTCATAATCAATCTCCAAATAGCTTCATGTGCAAATAATAATAATAAAATCATAGATGCTCTTTGAGAGTAGATCAGTCTCTCACAAAGCGACGTGTGGGCTTTAGTGGATATTTTTCATTCTCCATCCAATCCTTAGTAGTCTTTTCAAAGTAAACCTAACCCTATGTTCTGATTAAATAAATTCGAATATAATGATATTATTTAATTCTTTATTATGTAGGAGTTTTAGCCCATATAAATCTAATAAAATTATTAGTTATATACCATATTTAGTACTATAAGGTGTATAACTAATACATAGCAAATCATGGTATTAGAAATAATAGACTACTAATACATGAATAAGCAAGGGTAAAGATAGAATTGCCCTTATTGCAAAGGCTGAAACACGGCTATAGGTGAGAAACGAGATGACTCATATGTTATAATGTTATCTTGATATCTTGAATGCTTAAGAAAAATACTAATTCAACTTTAGGGATTTGACTCAAGATGTCTATCCATGTTACTTGTCGTATTGTGTTTGAGAATCATAGCATAAGCATTAGACACTTACAATGTATGTCTCTTAGAGGAATTCAAAGTTTGTCTAGATCCTCCTCTAATCAAGGATAATAAATTCTCAATATGGATCATCTCAGTCCAATAGTATTACTTCATTACTATAACAAATAAAAGAAGTTATCAATCCAGCTCATTAGATGATGATAATGATGGTAGTGATAGCGACTAGAGCAGAGAGTCTCAAGATCAACAGGTATAATATTATTGAGGTTGCATGCTCTATTTCCTATGATATTGTAGCCAGCTGCCATTGAATTAGTTTGGATGGAAAAAGACATCAAAATTATAACATTTTCTGTCACAACCCAAATCTCAAGTTGTGATTGGACCAGTCTCATCCCTCGTGATAGGTAAACCAGCCCAACACTCAAACAATAATAATCAAGTAAATACACGGAAGAAGTACAATAATGATAAGTCTCAAATTGAATTACATAAATCAAATCATAAAGAAGTACGAGAGTCAAAAACTACTTCAAAATCTGGAAGTCACACAGTACAAGCCTTTAAGGGTAAGAAGGTACAACTAAAAGTATGAAGTATATCTATAGAGAAAAAATAACATAAAACAAAATCAAAGTGATCTGGTAGGCACTGGAGTAGATCAACCACTACCTCTAAATTCCTAAGGAGTAACCCAAATGCGTACTCTGACTCAGCTCTCAGGGATAATCGACTTAGTACCTATACGTAAAGTACAGAAACAAACAAGAGTGATTACCAAATCGCATGTACTCAGTAGCATTGTCGACTGACCATAAATTAAAACGATGGAAAGAACTACCTAATATACTACTACCGACTATATCCTTGAATACCTGCCAAATCAGGAAAGCCAAACCTAATTTAGCAGTTATACAACAATATTAGGGATACAACACTGTACAAAATCTCACAAACACTTCAAACTAGAACAAGACTAACGAATCACTATTCACAACAATACTAGTACAAGTCAAATGTAAATGATTAGATGCATGTATATGATGCAATGTATGCTACAATATACACCCGCTACCCTGTATAGATAGTTGGGACCCATGGAGAATTCACGAGGTCCATATACCCACCCAAATTTTTTTTCCATCGGACATGCAAATTATAAATGCATCAGAAATAATTTCCCACTGGGCCAACAAGTCAAAAATTAGTAAAATCTATCTGAAACACTTTCTCATCTGGCATGCAAGTTAGAAAATAGTAGATATTCACACAAAATACTTTTCCATCAGACATGCAAGTCATAAAATAATAAAAATCTACTTGCAACACTTTTTTATCGGACATGTAAGTCATTTTAAAATATTTATCTCAAAATATTTCTTTAACAATGCCATAAAGCGAATATGAGTGAGTATGCACGATTCACAATGATAAGAGGATTTCAAATATCTTAATCAAGACAAATAAAGTCATATTCAAATCAAGACCACCGGCTACAAGCCCAAATACCACCAATCTTTCTTAATTTATCCAAATCACACTCATAAGAGAGAGTACCATCATCATCAATAACTATCAATTTTGATAAAATCATTATCTCACTTTTCACACTATATCTCAAATATCAAGAATAAGGGAAAATAATCAATCAAGTTTATTATTTATTTTAATACTTCACATAATACTCATACCCCCATAGATGCTCGTCATATCATCTATACGGCACTCCCATCTCTCTATTACTCCCCATACAAGCAACTAGCACATAAATACTTTGAAAGAGAGTCAAAGAAAGTCTCAACTTATCTTAAAGGAAGTCAAACTAAAGATTTACCCTTTTGTAGATCCTCCGAATGAGCCAATTCTGATCAAATACATATTCTACATAAGAAAAAAAAATCATAAACACCCATATTGCCATACTTTCAAGTTTAAAAAGTCAACTCGAAGCCCACAAGAGAAAAACATGAATTTTATTTGAAATCACATTACCTCTAAAAGATATTCCCAGCTTCCTCTATATGTCAGTGTTGCTTCACCATATCAATCAAAGAATTATCTTTCACCCAAAAGGCAAGAAATTTAAATGGCTTGGCTATGGCCTATGTGTTGATTTCCTTCTTCCATTGTAAGGAATAAATGAGCATAATCTGATCCAATTTTGGGAAAGTGCTCAACTTCAAGATTAGGGAACCATACCTTGAATAAGAGTTTGACAACAACCTATCCAATCTTTTAAATATACAATCAGTCTCTGCTCTTCTATCCCACCATGTGAAAGGGCTTTCTTTAAAAGAAATCTCTTCAAGCTCACAAGAATTAACATAAAAGGCAAAATCTTCCATTTCCTGATGTGTCACTGGAAGCCCCTCTATCTTCTCCTCTTCATTTAAGATAGAATTGAAATCCCTACTACTCAACCATGACAAGTTGGTATCTGCCATATATGTGTGCTACTCCACAAATTAACTCTTTCAACCTCTGTACATTTTGCATGTACCATGGTAATAATCATATGTTTTTGGTCATCTATGAACAAAACTTTTATGGTCAGTTGTTGCTCTATGTCACTTAGAATCTCCACTTTTATGTCATCTGTTATAAAATACCATACCTTCCCATTTGAATTAGCCTTTGCATTTTTCATATTCAGTTTTCTTTTGTACCTTTACAGTTGACTCACCTGTTCAGGCTCTGCTCTTTCATTCCACCATGTGAAAGGGCTTCCTTTAAAACAAATCTCTTCAAGCTCAAAAAAATTAACACAAAAGGCAAAATCTTCCATTTCCTAATGTGTCACTGAAGGCCCCCCTATCTTCTCCTCTTCATTTAGGATAACATTGAAATCCCTACAAATCAACCATGACAAATTGATATGTGCCATACTATGTGTGCTACTCCATAAATTACCTTTTCAACCTCTATACATTTTGCATATACCATGGTAATAATTATATGCTTTTGGTCATCTATGAAATTTTTTTTTTGGACAGTTGTTGCTATGTATCACTTAGAATCTTCACTTTTATGTCATCTATTATAAAATACCATATCTTTCCATTTTCATTGGCCCTTGCAGTTTGCATATTTAGTCTTCTTTTGTACCTTTGCAGTTGACTGGCCCATTGGAATGGCTCCATAAGAGCTCGAGAAAACACTTATGATATCTGTTTAGCATTTATAATCCATTAAAGGTATGCTAAGTATTCACAGAACTAATATTCCAAAATATTGCTTTTATCATCATTTAACAGCCTTGTTTGGAACCCTTCTTCTTAGAGCAACCCTCTTGGGTTGTTGATTTTTTGTATATGTAATGTGAGGCTAAAATTCATGTTATTTTACCATCTTTCGCCTCACATTTGTTCTCCTTTTGATGTTGTCTTGAGCTTAAATGATGTGATTTACACTTGTGTTTCATGTCTTGTGTATGTAGGAGTGCATTGAGGTATTTGGAGCTTAAACAAGAAGAAAAAGAGCACCAACGAATCAAAAGGAACTAAGGAAGAATCTACATCGCAATGCATTACAAAACAAGTGCGGAAAGACCAAATTGATTGTGGCTTGTGCTACTGCTGCAAAGCAAGCAGTGGTGCAAGTTTTACTTGCTGTCTGGATCAGGGACTTGTGCCACACCCTCCAAAGCAAATAGTGGCGCAAGTTTATCCACTGTTTTGGAAATTAAGTTGTTCCTTGCGCCACAGCTCTTTTTTTGGGCTGTGGCATGAATCGAGACTTATCCTAACCCTATTGGGATTGGTTTTAGACATTCTAAGGGTTCCTAAACTCTATATAAACCACATCCCATATTTTTAAACAAGAAGAACTGATTTGGGGAAGGCAAAAGCTAGGGAAAAGCTCAAGAACAAGGTTTAATTTATTTCTTTTATTTTATTTTCGATTTCTACCTTGTAAACTCATGAAATCTCTTCTTCCAAAGAGATTCATGAGTAACTAAACTTCTTAATTTCTAGGGTTGTGGTTGAACATGAAAGTTGTGGCTTGAACATCACATTGTCTATTTTGATTTCCATCTATTGAGTTATTTATTTCTTCTTGCTTTAAATTATTCGTTTGATTGATCACCTTGTGATATTATCTAGGGCTTAATTGTTGGACTTGAAAAAAGGAACGACAAGTGTAAAAACAGGAAATAGGGCTAATTTGTGAACCTTATAGGGAAAGGGAATCGATTCGTCAGTGAGGATAGAAATATACCCTGTGACTAAGCTTAGTTGATACAAATGATATCTTTATGCACTTCACTATTAACCGAAAACCATGGAAATATAGGCATTAGGGATAGTCGAGTAGGCTTAGAGTTGTAGGAAAAATGCTCAATATAGCTACAATTAACCTGCAACTAGTAACTCAGGAAAGCAAATTATACTAATGATTGGATAGAATAATTGGATTGTTAAAATACCGCAACCCTAGGTCATTTCTCAAATCTGAATTACAACACAACTAATCTACGACTTGTTTACAATTGTTTTATTTACATTCAAAACACACAAATCACTGTTATTATTGGTCACCTACTGAATAGCTTGCCTAAGAATTCAAAGTAGAATTTCAATTCATCAAATTCCTGTGGGTACGATATTTGGACTTACATCCTCTATTACTTGTACGACCACATACACTTACATGCGCGAAAGGACGCAATAAGTTTTTGGCGCCGTTGCCAAGGATTTATTGGAATTGATACTATTTTGAGTTGTTATTGAACTATTCAGATTTCACTTTTATTTGTTGTTTTTGTTTCTTTCAGGATATAGGTTAGTTTATGCTAAATACCCGAAGTCAAGGCAATCCCTTGATTCCAATTAACCACGAGCTTGAACGTACTCTTAGAGGGTTGAGAACGATGGGTGATAACTTGAACAATCCAATTCTTTAAGACCCACCGAATGATGTGAAGTATAGAGCTGCAGCCCAGCTCCCTCCTGCACCACATGTTCCAGTGTTGAATTTTGAGAGGTCGAATCATCAAAATACCTCCAGAGCTATTGTAAAGCTAAATATCACCAAAAATTTTAAGCTTAAAGAGGGCACGGTACGACTAGTGCAGAACACTTGTCAAAATGATGGTAAACCACATGAAGACCCACACAAGCACCTACTAGAATTTACTGAGTTGAGTGAAAACTTCCACTACCAGAATGTTTCAGATGATTACGTGAAGTTTACACTATTCCCCTTCTCACTAATTGGGGAAGTGAAGAAATGATTGTGGTATGAACCGACAAGATCTATCACGTCTTGGGATGCTTTGTCTGAAAAGTTTCTCAACAGGTTCTTCTCATCTAGAAGAACAAAAGAGCTTAGAGGCAAGATTTCCAGATTTGTTCAAAAAGCTGCTGAATCCCTTCCCCAAGCTTGGGAGAGATACAAGGGATACATGAGAAATTGTTCGCATCACCATCAGCCCAAGGAAATTGTTGGGCATAATTTTATTAAAGGATTGATGCCAGACTCTATATTTATTAGATGCTACAACACAAGGGAAAATTTTGTCGAAGAGCTATGATGAAATAGAGGAACTGCTCAATCTTATATCTGTAGGTCATCGAGACTATTCAGAGCCCAGCAGAGTATTCACTTCTACATAAAAAACATCGGGTAAGTTTGAGATGGATGATATATCAGTTATTCGAGCTGATATTGGGCAGTTGTGTGTCTTAATGAAGTAGAGTTTATTAGCTCCAAGTGCAGGTCAAGTTCAACAAGTACAACAAGTCCAAGTGGCTGCTTTGTTTGTGAAAAGTGTGGTGAAAATCATGCTTACTCTAAATGTCCTTTGAATCCAGAATCTATATATTATGTGGGGTAGCAAAATTATAGAAACCACCCAAACTTCTCTTGGTGTAGAAATCAGCAGGCCCAAAGACAACATTATACACCACAAGCTTCACAAGTGAGCAATTCTTTGGAGGAGACAATGAAATAGTTCATGGGACAACAAATTCAGATTGTGAATGAAATACGGAAGTCTATTCATGAACTTGAGCGTCAAGTGGTCCGACTAACTTAGTCACAACATGCAAGGCCTGTAGGTGCACTATCGAGTGATACAAAGAATAGTACTAAACATGTAATGATATTCTCACTCAGAAATGGAAGAGAGCTAGTTGAAGCTCCTCCTTAAAAGAGGTGTCAAGATGCAAGTGTAGAGTTACCAAATACAGAGCCTCCAAAGAGGAGAGTAATTAACCGGGACAACTATAAGCATCCATCTCCTTTCCCACAAAGGTTAATCCCACCACCAACTCCAGAGATAGGCCTATGCAAGTAGAAAGAAGAGAAAAAGAGGTTGTTGAGCAACCTGAGAGTGCAATGGGGAGACCTCCACCACCATTCCCACAAAGATTCCAAAAAAGCAAAGAGGATGTGAATTTTAAGAAGTTTCTTGATATCTTTAAGCAACTTCACATCAATATTCCCTTGATTGATGCTCTGAGGGACATGCCCAAATATGCCAAATATCATAGAGAAGTGGTGGCTGGAAAGAGAAGACATAGAATTTAAGACAGTTGCACTCACTGAAGAGTGTAGTTCGAGGGTATTGAGCAAGCTTCCTAAAAATCTCAAAGATCCTGGGAGTTTCACCCTCTCCATATAAATTGGTAAAGATGAGGTTGGGCATGCATTGTGTGATCTTGGGGCAAGTATAAACTTAATGCCCTTATCTGTGTTTCAGACACTTGGTTTTGGAGAGCCACACCCAACTACTATCTCTCTATATTGGCAGACCGCACTCGTGTGCAACCAGAAGGAGTAATTGAAGATGTGCTCATCAAGGTAGGTAAGTTTGTGATTCATGCCGACCTTATTATTTTAGATTTTAAAGCTGATGAGCGGGTATCGATTATTTTGGGACGCTTTTTTTGCCACTGGTGGAGCCTTGATTGATGTGCAAAAAGGGGAGCTTAAGATGAGAGTCCATGATGATGAGGAAATTTTTGAAGTGTATAATCCACTTTCCACTCTTTCATACTATAGAGACTTGTGTATGATCTTAGAGGTGATCAATGATAAGTGTAGGGTGGAATACTGTGGGCCTGAAAAAGTTGAAAATTTGAAGACAAAGAGAGTGAATGATAATTGTGATCCACCTAGATTGAAGAAGAGGCCGATGTTGCATCATATGGAAAGGAAAAGATTGAGAGAATTTGGTTGATCTATGACTTGCGTTGTGCCATGGGGTTAAATCAGGCGCTGCTTGGGAGGTAACCCAAGTTGTAATAATGTAGTTTTATATTTATAGTGTCACTTCTTTTTCTTTGTTTTTTGTTTTTGTTTATGCAGATTTGGGGAAGTCTGAGTACCCGAATTTGGAAACTAAGAGGTTTGGATGAAGAATAAGTGTGGGGTCATTCACCCCTTTTGATGGAAAGATTGAGGAAGACATGCAGCTAGCTAGGCCCTAGAAGGCCTCAGGAACCACTATTTTATGTTGTTTAATGCTTTGGGGACAAAGCATGACTTTAAGTGTGAGGTGAGATTCTTTTGATATTTGTTAAGGGTGAAGTATGCGATAGGAGTTGCATTATTTTAGTTACTTGCTTTAGTTGAAAAATTTGTGATTTTTTTTTAAAAAAAATACAAAAGCACACACAAAAAAAGTTTTTTTTTTTTTTTTTACCTTTCTAGATTAGAGTAGTATGTGTTGGTTTTAGCTTTTTAGTAGTAGAGCATACTTCGCCCATCCCTTGGTTTCTCTTTTTGGTTCTTTTCCAAGGGAAAGCCCTTTGAACCGACTATCCTTTTAATTTTTAGAATAGTTTTTTATTTTATTTTTAGGAAGAATAACTTTTCTTGACGATGGATGGTTGATGACTGTCTTGAGGAAAAAGTTAATCATTAGGAGCGAGAGAGTCTTTAGGACCAATTGAATACGAGGTGCTCTTGTTAGGTGTTGCACATGAACTGAATGATGCATGTTGATTTTAAATTAGAGCATGCTATGAAGAAAAATGAATGATTGCTTTTAAGACACCTAGGCTCTTTTACTTGACTCGTATGTGATTTTTAGCTTAAATTTGAACTCTTGTTGTTTTCTTGAATTGAGAGTATGTGCAGATCCTTCTTGAGTTGAACATGTGCTATGTGTGTTAGGTATTTGTTGATATTCCATACTTTCATATTGATGTCTAGAACTTGCCCGACGTGTTTGCAAAGAAAAATGAAGAATGTTGAGTTTAGGAGATGATATAGGTGTTTCTTTGATTAGCCTATTTTTATCCTTTGCTTTACCTACTTACAATGGATGATCCTAGTTAGCCCCATTGAGACTTTGGCCTATTTTCTGATATCCACATATGAAGCTTAATGCTTTTCTTTCAATAGACCTTTAACTTGATCCTAAACTCCTAAACACTTTAATTAAGAAATAAGAGTTAAAGGAGTGAGAATTGAGAAAAGGGAGATAGTTGAGGTGGGAATCATGTAGAAAAGTCTAATGGTGCAAGTAATTAAAAAAAAAATTCATATGCTATTGGTAGGGAGTAGAAAAAGAACAAAAGAAAAGTGAAAAAAAAAGTGTTTGATGATTGAGAATTCCATACTAGTGGTATGTGAACTTGCTTAAAGAGATGGGAAAACAAAGAAATCTATGGGTAAAAAAGAAAAAGAATGAGTTGGTTTATTTAAGAGTGAGCAAACGATGAGAAATTTGTGATGTATTAAAGTGCATAGGGAAGATAGTCACTATTTTAGCCAAAATAATTCCTACTCGTCCCTTAGCCTACATTACAACCTGGAAAGTCCTACTTGATCTTAAATTTTTATGTTTTTGTATTAGTGGAGTAATACACTAAGGGCAAGCTTATGGTTCATCATATGTTGCATGTGAATTCTTTTTGTGAGAGTAAGCGTAATTCTATTCTTATACCCATTCTTGCGTTAATTTGTATACTTTGAGTGAATATGGGTAAATCTCTTGTTGTGAGGGAACATGGTTGGCGAAAGATAGGTAAAGTATTTGATCTCTTGGTTGGGTGAATTGTATGAGGTTTCAAATATCATAGAGTCGGTTCTTGAGGCTAGGAGGTCTTAAGTAGTTGTTTAAATGTTTGGTATGAATGAAGCAAGTTTAATAAGAACTTGCCATCTATTGTAGTCGTTTTAGTCTTAGCTTGAGTAATCTTATATCAATTAGTGTAGTTGTCGTAGAGTCTAAGTCATGTGTGTATAGCTTACTCGAGGACGAGCAAGGATATAAGTGTGGGGTGTTGATACGAGGCTAAAATCCATGTTATTTTACCGTCTTTTGCCTCACATTTGTTATCTTTTTGATGTTGTCTTGAGCTTAAATAATGTGATTATACTTGTGTTTCATGTATAGTGTATGTAGGAGTGTATTGATGTATTTGGATCTTAAACAAGAAAAAAAAGAGCACCAAGAAATCAAAAGGAACTAAGGAAGAATCTACATCGCAATGCATTACAAAACAAGTGCAGAAAGACCAAATTGATTGTGGCTTCCGCCACTGCAGCAAAGCAAGTAATGGCACAAGTTTTACTTGCTGTCTAGATTAGGGACTTGTTCCACGCCCCCCAAATCAAGGAGTGGTGCAAGTTTAGCCACTGTTTATGAAATTGAGTTGTTCCTTGCGCCACAACTCGCTTTTTGGGCTGTGGCGCGAGTCGAAACTTATCCTAACCCGATTGGGATTGGTTTTAGACATTCTAAGGGTTCCTAAACTCTATATAAACCCCCTCCCATATTTTTACACAAGAAGAACTGATTTGGGAAAGGAAAAAGCTTGGGCAAAGCTCAAGAACAAGTTTTAATTTATTTCATTTATTTTATTTTTGATTTCTACCTTGTAAACTCATGAAATATCTTCTTCCAAAGAGATTCATGAGTAACTAAACTTCTTAATTTCTAGGGTTGTCGTTGAACATGAAAGTTATATCTTGAACATCATATTGTCTATTTTGATTTCCATCTATTGAGTTATTTATTTCTTCTTGCTTTAAATTATTCGTTTGATTTATCACCTTGCGGATATTATCTAGGGCTTGTTTGTTGGACTTGAAAAAGGGAACGACAAGTGTAAAAAGAGAAAATAGGGCTAGTTTGTGAACCTTATAGGGAAAGCGAATTAATTCATTGTTGAGGATAGAAATATACCCTGTGACCTAGCTTAGTTGATACAAACGATATCTTTATGCACTTCACTATTATCAGATGACCATAGAAATATAGGCGTTAGGGATAGTCGAGTAGGCTTAGAGTTGTTGGAAAAATGCTCAATATAGCTACAATTAACCTGCAACTAGTAACTCAGGAAAACAAATTAGATGAATGATTGGACAACGCAATTGGATTGTCAAAATACCGCGACCCTAGATCTTTTCTCAAATCTGAATTACAACACAACTAATCTACGACTTGTTTACAATTGTTTTATTTACATTCAAAACACACAAATCACTGTTATTATTGGTCACCTACTGAATAGCTCGCATAAGAATTCAAAGTAGAATTTCAGTTCGTCCAATTCTTGTGGGTACGATATTTAGACTTACATCCTCTATTACTTGTACGACCACGTACACTTGCATGTGCGAAAGGACGCAACAAGTTTTTGGAGCCGTTGCAGAGAATTTGTTGGAATTGATACTATTTTGAGTTATTATTGAATTATTCAGATTTTACTTTTGTTTGTTGTTTTTATTTCTTTCAGGGTGTAGGTTAGTTATGCTAAATACCCGGAGTCAAGGCAATCCCTTGATCCCAATTGACCACGAGCTTAAACGTACTCTTAGAGGGTTGAGAACGATGGGTGATAACTTGAACAATCCAATTCTTTAAGACCCACCGAATGATGTGAAGTATAGAGCTGCAGCCCAGCTCCTTCCTGCACCACATATTTCAGTGTTGAATTTTGCAAGGCAAATCAGCAAAATACCTCCAGAGCTATTGTGAAGCCGAATATCACCTGAAATTTTGAGCTTAAAGAGGACTCGGTACGACTAGTGCAGAACACTTGTCAAAATGACGGTAAACCACATGAAGATCCACACAAGCACCTACTAGAATTTACTGAGTTAAGTGACAACTTCCACTACCAGAATGTTTCAGATGAATACGTGAAGTTGGCACTATTCCCCTCTCACTGATTGGGGAAGCAAAGAAATAGTAGCGGAATGAACCGGCAAGATATATCACATTTTGGGATGATTTATCTAAAAAGTTTCTCATCAGGTTCTTCTCATCTAGAAGAACAAAAAAGCTTAGAGGCAAGATTTCCAGATTTGTTCAAAAAGATGTTGAATCCCTTCCCCAAGCTTGAAAGAGATACAAGGGCTACATGAGAGATTGTTCGCATCACCATCAGCCTAAGGAAGTTATTGGGCATAATTTTATTGAAGGATTGAGGCCAGACTCTATCTTTATTAGATGCTACAGCTCAAGGGTAAATTTGTCGAAGAGCTATGATGAAATAGAGGAGCTTCTCAATCTTATGTCTGCAGGTCATCGAGACTATTCAGAGCCTAGTAGAGTACTCACTTTTACACAGAAAATGTGGGTAAGTTAGAGCTGGATGATGTGTCCGTTATGTGAGTTGATATAAGGCAGTTGTGTGTCTTAATGAAGTAGAGTTTATTAGCTCCAAGTGCAGGTCAAGTACAACAGGTCCAAGCGGCTGCTTTGTTTGTGAAAAGTGTGGTGAAAATCATTCTTACTCTGAATGTCTTTTGAATCCAGAATCTATATATTATGTGGGGCAGTAAAATTATAGAAACCACCCAAACTTCTCTTGGGGTGGAAATCAACAGGCCCAAAGACAACATTATACACCACAAGCTCCACAAGTGAACAATTCTTTGGAGGAGACAATGAAACAGTTCATTGGACAACAAACTCAGATTGTGAATGAAATGCAGAAGTCCATTCATGAACTTGAGCGTCAAGTAGGCCAACTAACTTCATCACAACATGCAAGACCTGCAGGTGCACTACCTAGTGATACAGAGAATAGTGCTAAACAGGTAATGATATTCTCACTCATAAATGAAAGAGAGCTAGTAAAAGCTCCTCCTAAACAGAGAAGTCAAGATGCAAGTGTAGAGTTGCCAAATGCAGAGCCTCCAAAGAGGAGAGTAATTAACTAGGACAACTATAAGGATCCACCTCCTTTTCCACAAAGGTTAATCCCACCACCAACTCCATAGATAGAACCTGTGCAAGTAGAAAGAAGAGAAAAAGAGGTTGTTGAGCAACCTGAGAGTGCAATGGAGAGACCTCTACCACCATTCCCATAAAGATTCCAGAAAAGCAAAGAGGATGTGAATTTTAAGAAGCTTCTTGATATCTTTAAGAAACTTCAAATTAATATTCCCTTGATTGATGCTCTAAGGGACATGCCCAAATATGTCAAATACCTTAGAGAAGTGGTGGCTGGAAAGAGAAGATATACAAAATTTGAGATGGCTGCGTGTCACGCCCCAAATCCCATTGAGGCGGACTAGCACCCGAAGCCGATAAGGCCCGAGAGAACCAATCTTTGCTCATGTACATTCATATGCATGTCTTCATATGAACCTCATTATACCTCATGCAACTATGCAGAAGTCATGGAAACATATGCTATATATATATATATATATATATGAAACTTGGCCGTTATGGCCATCAAGTCAAAGTGGACATTCATCTCTTACATTCGTCTTCCCACATCCATCTACAAAGCCTCTATAGATACATATACATAACCAACCTACAGTCGGGATAAGTCCCCGCTTTATACATCATTTACAATACCAAAACAACGTACACTATGACTCGAAAAGCCCCAAACCAACTGGAGCTCACCATAGATCTGTAAATGACTCGTAGCCTACTGTGGAGGTTTACTAGCACCTGTGCCTGCAGCAAGTAAGGTAAGTCCCCCAAGGAGGTCAGTACAAAGAATGTACTGAGTATGTAAGGCCATATGAAACTGCATCAATACATAAGAACTTCAATGGAAATAATTATAAAAGAATACCCAATATGGATAAACTATCAATTTGAAAGTTTGGGACTATGTATATTACGTTCTTTACTTCTTTTGTCTTCACATTTATTCATCTTTATTGTTCTACCCATGCTAGGCTGTTCTGCTGCCCCTGGGATGAGATTAACCTATGCTAGGTATTTTAACCCCTGGGATGCTAGATTAACCCATGCTAGGCTTTCATGTCGCTCCTGGATGTTATTAACCCATGCTAGGTACTTTGACCCCTGGGATGTTATATTAACCCATGCTAGGCTTTTATGTCTCCCCTGGTATGTTATTAACCCATGCTAGGTACTTTGACTCCTGAGATGTTAGATTAACCCATGCTAGGCTTTCATGTCTCCCCTGGGATGTTATTAACCCATGCTAGGTACTTTGACCCCTGGGATGTTATATTAACCCATCCTAGGCTTTTCAGTCACCCCTAGGATGTTATTAACCCATGCTAGGTACTTTGACCCCTGGGATGTTATATTAACCCATGCTAGGCTTTTCAGTCGCCCTTGGGATGTAATTATGATATATTGGGATCGACCCATGCTAGGTATTTCAACCCCTGGGATACCACCCAAGATTGTCCAAACCATTATACATTACTTCATTCTTTCATTAGAAGGGTGATACCTTATTTCATTTCTTTACTTCTGTGAGATTGACACGTTGAGGATCATGACATTATTGGAAGTACACATATATGCATTACTTCACTTCCTTTCCTCTTGTAACCAACAAATATGCTTTACTTTATTTCTTACTTTTGAGAGATTGATACATTCGCTTGTGAGAGATTGATACATTCGCTCGTGAGAGATTGATACATTCGTTGTCATAACATTATTGGAACTTTAGAATGTAACGTTATTGGAAATGCTACTCATGAATGAATAGATTCTCCCTACATCATTACTTTTCTTGAGATGATTTCTTTTAGTCGTTACAATATTATGAGAGCTTTGGAACTTCAGTCAATGAATATGTGAGTCAGAATCGGTCTAGGAATAAGAAACATGTGAATAACAATATATGTCAACCTGAGCTAGGGTACTTTAGAACACTTCGGAAGGGAACAATTACAACTTCAATGAGAACACTATGTGCTGCAGAAGGATACGGAAAGAGGAACCTTACATACCTTCACTTCCAAGTATGAATACACAAGATTATATATGAACACAATAGTCCATCTCCTTCCTTACGTTTCACTCTACAATACAAGTACATAACGGAGCTTACATTAACAACTGGTTACCGTACAAGTGTACAAGAAGACAATAAGCTATATGACTACCATATAACGCCATTTTAACCTTTATAATACAATCCACTGCATTAGCATACAAAAACACCATAACATTCCACACATTGACCAAGACATCATAAACCAATAACTTTTCACACTAAGTTTACCTTTTACACTTTCTCATTAACACTACGTTACCTTTTCTACGTCAAGTCACTTGATAGCTTTCCCAATAACACATTAACAACAATCCATATTTTATACCATTCAAAATACCTCCAGGATACTCCTTTATAGTCATTTAAAAGGTATCATAAGTTGATAATTGCATCCATAAAGGGTATAGGGGCTTTGGGGGGGTCAAAGAGATGCAAAAACAATCGAAACGGGGTTCTGGACTGACCTGCGAAGCCACCTGCACCTGCAGGTGGCTGACCTGCATCCACAGGTGACCCTTGGCAGTGTCCAGGGGCACCTGCGAAGTCACTTGCGCCCGCAGGTTCTTCGTCTGCGAGGGCGGGTGCCCGTTTCGGCCAAAAAGGGTCTCTTTTGGGTCATTTTTTGTAATAAATGGTCCATGATCATAACTAACCTTCTATTAACATATTTTATATCATATTAAATGCCAACGAACATCCATAGTTTCACAATGCACATAAACATCACCAAACTACATTTTTCTTTCAATACGTCACCAATTTCATGCCCAATTTCGTAATAACAATTCCAAACATTATGTACAAGGATAAATTAAGTTACGAATATAATAACATCTCACATGTCAATATTGAATCCGTCAAATTCACTTCCTTCAAGACCACAAGTCCATTTTCAAGTTTACAAGGCAAAACCCTTCACCGATTAAGCAAACACAAATTGTTTCACACATTGTGAACTTCTCACACTTCACCAACATAACCAACATGATCTACACCATCTTCCATGAATATAATATATTAAACCATAAAAATAAACACTTACCAAGTCTTGAAAAAGGGTGATCTTGTCCAAAGGAATGGTTGCCTTAGGGTTTGTGTTGAGAGAAATATGTTTGGAAATATCTAGAAAGATATGTGTGCTTTTATGAATAAAAATCTGATTTTTTTGACTTATATAGTCCCTTCCTAATCATCCTTAGTCACACATGTAATGTGTTTACTTGGTCAATGGAAGAAATGGAAGAATGGGTCAAATTCCATTTTGGGCCATGTCTTTTTATGATTATTGGGCCTCATTTGGGCCCAATGGCACATGATTCACTTAAGCCCAACAAATTAATGCATAAATTCACCAACTCTCTCATGTTTAAATGATTCTATAAATGTTAAGGTAGTCTCATGGGTTCGGGAATGTACGGGGTATTACACTGCACTCACTGAAGAGTGTAGTTTGAGGGTATTGAGCAAGCTTCTTAAAAATCTCAAAGATCCTGGGAGTTTCACCCTCCCTATACAAATTGGTGAAGATGAGGTTGGGCATTCATTATGTGATATTGGGGCAAGTATAAACTTAATGCCCTTATTTGTGTTTCAGACACTTTGTTTGGGAAAGCCACGCCCAACCACTATCACTCTATAATTGGTAGACTACTCTCGTGTGCAACCAAAAGGAGCAATTAAAGATGTGCTCATCAAGTTAGGTAAGTTTGTGATTTCTGTCGACTTTATTATTTTAGATTTTGAAGTTGATGAGCGGGTACCAGTTATTTTAGGATGTCCATTTTTAGCCACTGGTAGAGCCTTGATTGATGTACAAAAAGGGGAGCTTAAGATGAGAGTCCATGAGGAGGAGGAAATAGTTAAAGTATATAATCCACTCTCCACTCCTTCACACTATAGAGACTTGTGTATGATCACAGAGTTGATCAATGATAAGTGTGGGGTGGAAGAGTATGAGCTTGAAAAAGTTGAAAATCTGAAGACAAAGAGAGTGAATGATAATTGTGATCCACCTAGAGTGAAGAAGAGGTTGAAATTGCATCATATGGGGAGGAAAAGATTGAGAGAATTTAATTGATCTATGACCTGCATCGTGCAGCGAGGTTAAATCAGGCACTGCTTGGGAGGCAACCCAAGTTGTAATAATGTAGATTTATATTACAATGTCACTTCTTTTTCTTTGTTTTTTTTGTTTATGCAGATTTGGGGAAGTCTGAGTACCCGAATTTGGAAGCTAAGAGGCATGGATGAAGCATAAGTGTGGGGTCATTCACCCCTTTTGATGGAAAAATTGAGGAAGACATGAAGCTAGCTAGGCCCTAGAAGGCCTCAGGGAGTATTTCTAACCACTATTTTATGTTGTTTAATGCTTTGGGGACAAATAAGTGTGGGGTGAGATTCTTTCGATATTTGTTAAGGGTGAAGTATGTTATAGGAGTTGCTTTATTTTAGTTCTTTGCTTTAGTTGAAAAAATTGTGAATTTTTTTAAAAAAAAATCCAAAAACACACACAAAAAAGTTTGTTTTTTTTCACCTTTCTAGATTAGAGTAGTATGTGTTGGTTTTAGCTTTTTATTTTTCTAGTAGAGCATACTTCGCCCATCCCTTGGTTTATCTTTTCAGTTCTTTTCCAAGGGGAAGCCCTTTGAATCGACTATCATTTTAATCTTTAAAATAGTTTTTGTTTTATTTTTAGGAAGAATGACTTTTCTCGACGATGGATGGTTGACGATTGTCTTAAGGGAAAAGTTAGTCATTAGGAGTTAGAGAGTCTTTAGAACCAATTGAATACGAGGTGTTGTTGTTAGGTGTTGAATGTGCACTGAATGATGCAAGTTGATTTTAAATTCGAGCATGCTATGAAGTAAAATGAATGATTGCTTTTAAGACACCTAGGCTCTTTTACTTGACTCGTATGTGATTTTTAGCTTAAATTTGAACTCTTGTTGTTTTCTTGATTGAGAGTATGTACGGATCCTTCTTGAGTTGAACATGTGCCATGTGTGTTAGGTATTTGTTGATATTCCATACTTTCATATTGATGTCTAGAACTTGCCCGGTGTGTTTGCAAAGCGAAATGAAGAATGTTGAGTTTAGGAGATGATATAGGCATTTCTTTGATTAGCCAATTTTTATCATTTGCTTTACCTACCTACAATGGATGATCCTAGTTAGCCCCATTGAGACTTTAGCCTATTCATTGATAGCCACATATGAAGCTTAATCCTTTTCTTTCAATAGACCTTTAACTTGATCCTAAACTCCTAAGCACTTTAATTAAGAAATAAGAGTTAAAGGAGTGAGAATTGAGAAAAGGGAGATAGTTGAGGTGGGAAGCATGTAGAAAAGTCTAATGGTGCAAGTAATTAAAAAAAAATTCATATGCTATTGGTAAGGAGTAGAAAAAGAACATAAGAAAAGTGAAAAAAAAAGTGTTTGATGATTGAGAATTCCTTACTAGTGGTATGTGAACTTGCTTAAAGAGGTGGGGTAAAAAAGAAAACTATGGGTAAAAAGGAAGAATAAAGAGTTGGCTTATTGAAGAGTGAGCAAACGATGAAAAAATTGTGATGTAATAAAGTGCATAGGGAAGATAGTCACTATTCTAGCCAAAATAATTCCTACCTGTCCCTTAGCCTACATTACAACCCGGAAAGTCCTACTTGATCTTAAATTTTTATGTTCTTGTATTAGTGGAGTAATACACTAAGGTCAAACTTATGGTTCATCATATGTTGCATGTGAATTCTTTTTGTGAGAGTAAGCGTAATTCTATTCTTATACCCATTCTTGCGTTAATTTATATACTTGTGAGTGAATATGGGTAAATCTCTTGTTGTGAGGGCACATGGTTGGCGAAAGATAGGTAAAGTATTTGATCTCTTGGTTGGGTGAATTGTATGAGTTTGCGAATATCATAGAGTCGGTTCTTGAGGCTAGGAGGTCTTGAGTAGTTGTTTAAATGTATGGTATGAATGAAGCATGTTTAATAAGAACTTGCCGTCTATTGTAGTCGTTGTAGTCTTAGATTGAGTAATCTTATATCAATTAGTGTAGTTGTAGTATAGTCTAAGTCATGTGTGTAAAGCTTACTCGAGGACGAGCAAGGATATAAGTGTGGGGTATTGATGCGAGGCTAAAATCCACATTATTTTACCGTCTTTCACCTCACATTTGTTATCTTTTTGATGTTGTCTTGAGCTTAAATGATGTGATTTACACTTGTGTTTCACGTCTTGTGTATGTAGGAGTGTATTGAGATATTTGGAGCTTAAACAAGAAGAAAAAGAGCACCAAGGAACCAAAAGGAACTAAGGAAGAATCTACATCGCAATGCATTACAAAATAAGCGCGGAAAGGCCAAATTGATTGTGGCGTGAGTTTTACTTGCTGTTTGGATCAGGAACTTGTGCCACACCCCCCAAAGCAAGGAGGGGTGTAACTTTAGCCACTGTTCTGGAAATTGAGTTGTTCCATACAGTACAACTCGCTTTTTGGACTGTGGCGCGAGTTGGAACTTGTCCTCACCCGATTGGGATTGTTTTTAGACATTCTAAGGATTTCTAAACTCTATGTAAACCCTCCTCCCACATTTTTAAGCAAGAAGAACTAATTTGAGGAAGGCAAAAGTTAGGGCAAAGCTCAAGAACAAGTTTTTATTTATTTCTTTTATTTTATTTTCGATTTCTACCTTGTAAACTCATGAAATCTCTTCTTCCAAAGAGATTCATGAGTAACTAAACTTCTTAATTTCTAAGGTTGTGGTTGAACATGAAAGTTGTGGCTTGAACATCATGTTTTCTATTTTGATTTCCATCTATTGAGTTATTTATTTCTTCTTGCTTTAAATTAATTGTTTGATTGATCACCTTGTGGATATTATCTAGGGCTTGTTTGTTGGACTTGAAAAAAGGAACAACAAGTGTAAAAAGAGAAAATAGGGCTAGTTTGTGAACCTTATAGGGAAAGGGAATTAATTCATCGTTGAGGATAGAAATATACCCTGTGACCTAGCTTAGTTGATACAGACGATATCTTTATGCACTTCACTATTAACCGACGACCATAGAAATATAGGCGTTAGGGATGGTCGAGTAGGCTTAGAGTTGTTGGAAAAATGCTCAATATAGCTACAATTAACTTGCAACTAGTAACTCAGAAAAGCAAATTAGACGAATGATTGGATAGCGCAATTGGATTGTTAAAATACCGCAACACTAGATCTTTTCTCAAATTTGAATTACAACACAATCAATCTACGACTTGTTTACAATTGTTTTATTTACATTCAAAACACACAAATCACTCTTATTATTGGTCACCTACTGAATAGCTCGCATAATAATTCAAAGTAGAATTTCAATTCGTCAAATCCCTGTGGGTACGATATCTGGACTTACATCCTCTATTACTTGTACGACCACGTACACTTGTGTGTGCCAAAGGTCGTAACAATATGTCTGTTTTTTTTCCTTTTTATTTCATTTCTTTGTAGTCCTAGAAGATAAGTTAGCTTGTTGGCCCACATGCTCTAAAACATTAAACTCATCCCTCTCCACATCTTCAGTAAAACTAACCTATGATTTTGTTGTTGTTGCAAATATCTCATCTCTATTTGGACTCTTCTGATTAGAAGCTACTGCCAGGTCCAACTACTCTTTCCCAGTGGTGTGGCATAATTCCTTATCCTTATCTTACCATGTATCATCTAAATCTATGGGTGAACTAATATCCTCCCTAGTCTCATTCAAAATCTTGCATTCATGATCATCTCCCAAATTATCAATAGTTGTATCTTCTATAGCAATTGCTAATGGATGAGAAGTAATCACTATGTCTTGACAATTATTATCCTATTTCTGCCTTTCCTTTATTGAAGTACTGTCTATTTCCCATTTCTCTAAGTTATAATCATTCTCCATATCTACTCTTATCACTCTATTTTGTACTCCTTTCTCACATTGTCTAAGAAGAAACTGCTTTGTTGTTATCTTGTTGCATTGATGAGGTATTGGAAGCTTCCTATATCTGCTTTTGCTTTGGATTTCTTTAGATGACGTCCTTTATGCCTTTTGATTTATGTTTAAAGGTTTTCTCTACCCAACCCATGTTGTTATTCTCTTACAGCTCTATAATACTTGATGATGGCTTATTTATAATATTGATGGTGTCTTGTACTTTATAATGTACTTCTTCAGTTAGAATCTCAAAAGGGTTGGTTGTTGTAATGTCGTCAGCAGTTTCAACAACCACGTCACTTAGGAATTTATCAACATTTTTGTTCAAAGTGAACACCCTACTTGTTGGGCTCCATTTATCTATGTTCCCAGGACATGTCCCATTTCTCAATCTCCTTCGTTGCAAATTTTAAGGTTGTGTTGGTTCTTCCCCAGCCTTCTCTATATCTTTCTTCAATTCAGGATGAAGCATCCTACACTCTTGCTCTTTTTAACTAAAGGATTTCAAATAAATTTCCATTATTTATAATTGCTAATTTGGTAATCTTTCTTTTTGGTAATAAATGATAGTAATAGTATAGAAACTATTACAATAATTGGCTGAAACTTTTTTAAATAGGAATCTCAGGTTTCCTAAATATTTATGCTTGGTAAAAGTAATTCCCAAGTCTAGCCAAACTATTACAACAACTGGCTGAAGTTTTTTTATTAATTGCTACTTTTAGTCCCTTTGCAAATAAATGACATATAGAAAAAATACAAGAATTTACGTTCATTTTACTCTAGTTGTAAAATCTCCTACTTCTTTTTTTTTTTGGGTTTACTGTTGGTGCTCGAAATAGGATTTTTTTCATATGAGGACCTCTAATTAAGGATTGAAGGATCTCAAATATTCCAGCACAATTCATGTTAGTGTAAACTATCTCCCACTATATACTACTACAGTACTAAATATATATCAAATAGTTGGGCTAAGGCCTACAATGGTTCACGTAATTAAAGAGTAAAGTAACTTGTCTACATACTTGCGCATTAAATTAAAATTCACAAGAAAAAAAAATAGAAAGTGGCATTTCTTATGAGTTGTATTCCATTATTGAGACAGTCACTTTTTGATCCCTTGATGGATTTTAATTTGATTATTATGTAATATTTTACTAAACATATTTAACCAGACATGGTAAAATGTATGTTTTTGGCCCCTTTATATAAAAATATGCTATGTTGAATTTTTTTTAGAACGATATATTATCCATAAATATAGATTAACAACAAAATAAGTATAACACATTGCTTACATGTAGGGTTGCATAACAATCGATCGGGTCAGTATTGAAGGTTATCGATTATCGATTTATAAATAAGTTAAACCATTAAGAGTTATTGGTTAATCGGTTATCGATCGATTATCTATTTAATGTTAAAATTTCAGAAGAAACTTTCAGACAACATGACAAACCAATATGCGCACCCCTAAATACTCCTTCTTTATTCACCTTAATATGCTAAATTTAAAATACACAAATTAAAGAAAGGAAATTATAAATATTGACACTTGACAGTATCTTTAGGAGTTCTAGAAAAGGGCCTACTATACTTGTTCAAGGTCAGTACTTAAGTTTCCTTTCTTGAACTTGGGAATATTAATTGAGAACAATTTATCTTTATCAAGGTTAAAGGTTGTAATACAGAAGTATAGTGATACACACCTCGAAGCGTTGGCAAACATTTGGTCTAGTCAATGTCTTGGTATGTTTCGCTAGCCATTAGCTGATAGTTCAGGTAGGAAACTCATACTCTCAATAATTTAGGCAAAAAAAATGGGAATACTTTAGGTGTAATTTTGACTTTTAACTCTTCATTAAATTAAAATTGATTATCGATCGATTCACCCGCTAAGAAAATTGGTGTATGTTTTCTGATATGCATGTCGAAATCTTCCTCTTATACTTGGCTTTCACATGGATACACATTGGTTATATTCTTTAATTTTCCATTAAAAACAAAAATAGAAGTGATGAAAGAAAAAAAATAAGGAAATAACATGAAACGCCAGAGAGATTTTGATGCATATATTATAACTGCAAATAAAGTGGATATGTTTCAACATTCTTTCAGTGGTAGTATAAGAATTAGCCTCGACGAAATAAGTAATTCTAAAGCTAATAAATTGCATGAAACAAATCTCTTACGCATCTAAAATTTGGCACTAATTTAGTACGGAAAAGATTGTATCAAGATAAAACTGAAATACTTATTATAACGAGTATTACATCTAGCAATATACATAACATAAGTATATAGAAAACCATTAATTCTTGGCTTGCATTCTGTAAAAAATTGGAATTGAAACTAAAAACTAATCAAGAGTATAGAATATATAGTAGCTTTCTCTCCTTGTAACTTTATTGTGGTGCTGCTTCGTAAACTAAAATCCACACTGCGCAACACTTCAAATTTATACCTTATACCTAAAACAGGCATAAGACAAATACGTTCATCCTTAATTCTCTTGTTCTCTATTGCTGCACCTCTGGAATCCCAACTGTTAACTTCAATGCCAAGGACAATAGGAAGCAGAGGTTGGTTGAAATTGGCTAGTTGAGACATCATAGTCCAAGCAAAGGAAGAAACTCATCGGATGACGGGTATCATTCTGCACAGAGGCACGCTTACAGAGCTTAGTATTTCACAAATACTATCATCCAAAACAACATTGTCACGAATCATAGCATTACTCTGCAAATAGAAAGATTCCATGATATATGGACCCCGAGGTTCCTCCACAATGAAATCCCTTTTCTTTGACAGATAATGAACAAATTCTTGAACCCAAATTTCAATCAATATAACGGAGAAGTAGAAGGGTTGTTGGTCCTGATGCTCTTCAAGTTGATCTTCTTCGGAATGATAAAATCATCTATCCAAACTTCGAACTCATCGGTGATTTGTGGAATCTCCATCTTCAACTTTTGTTGTGATTGCAAATTTGGAAGTTTAATTAAACACTAAACGCAGAAAAGAGGATGTGTGATGAGTTGTTCTAGCAGTGAAAGTCTTTTATACACTTTGAGGAAAGCCTAATTTGTCCAGGACTTGAAAACAAAATTGTAACTTTTGAAGCAAGTTTTAACGAAAAAAAACTTGTGAAGCTAGTAATATTAGGCAATTATATGGCCTTATGAGACGAACGGTTCTGAAGAATAGAATGGAAACTAGGGTAATGGATTTCAAATAAAATTTTCATCATTTATTATTTCTATTTTGCTACTCTTTTTTTTTTTTTTTTTTTGATAATAAATGATAGTAATATTATAGAAAATATTAGAACAACTAGACACAACTATTTTAAATAGCCATCTCAGGTATCCTAAAATTCCATGCTTGCTAAAAGTAATTCCCAAGTCTAATCAAACTATGCCAGAACTATTACAACTGGCAGAAGCGTTTTTATTAATTGCTACTTAGTTCTTTTATAAATAAATGATATATAGCAAAAATACAAGTATTTAGACTATTTTACTCTAGTTGTAAAATCTCCTACTTTTTTTGGGGCTTTCTATTTCGGTGCTCGTAATAGGATTTTTTTCACATTGAAGACTAGAACTCGAGACCTCAAATTAAGGATTGAGGGATCTCAACTATTTCATCACAATCTATGTTGGTGTAAAACATCTCCTACTATATACTACAATACTAACTATATCAAATATTTGGGCTAAGGCCTACAATGATTCACTTAATTAAAGGGAAAACTACAAGGCATAACATACTTAAGCCCTTAATTGTGACCTATGACAACACTTTAAAATAATTACCAAACACAACAAAAATAACAATATTTTAGTGGGTCCTTTCCCTTCCTTATTTTTCTCTTTCTCTCTCTTCTATTTCTAGCCTCTATTTTTTTTTTTTTTCTTCTATCTCTAGCTTCCATTTTTCTTTTTCTTTTTTTTTTCCTTTTTTTCTTTTTCTTTTCTTTTCCTTTTTTTCTTTTTCCTCTCTTCTATCTCTTGCCTCTATTTTTCTTTCTTCTTTTTTTTTTCTTTTTTGTTTTTCATTTTTTCATTTTTTTTATTTTTTTATTTTTATTTTTTTCTTTTTCTGTGTATTTTCTTTTTTTCTTTCTCATTTTTTTGTTCTATTTTATATTTTATATTTTCGAAAACATGGCTACGTCGAGCACAAGCCATGAATGATGACAGAAACACCACAATCGCTGGGTGTATTTGTATTTACACCATCATTCATATTTTTGTATTCGTTGATATAATTGTATTTATTGATAAAAATGGAACCATCCGAATAAAAATGATATGTTTTGATACACTTCTATTTTCATTGATGCACTTGTATTTTAAAGAACTGATTTGTATTTGTATTTTATAGTTGACTGCATATTGTATTTATATTTTGTGATTTCATTTGTTTCACTTTGTTTATATTTGTATGTGTATTCTATTTTCGTCGATGCACTTGTATTTTAAAGAACTATTGTATTTGTCTTTGTAATTTGATTACATATTGTATTTATATTTGTAATTTCATTTGTTTGTACTTGTAGTTGGCTGCATCATTTGTATTTTTAAATAATTGAAAAAGAACAATTATTTTTCTTTCTATGAACACTTGTATTTGTATTCATTGATACAAATTGTATTTTATTGATACAAATTGAACAATACAAGTACAAATGATAAATTATACATATACAAATGATATATTTGTATCAAACGATACATGTTTATACAACTTGAACAACACACATACAAATGATCTTGTTTATATACAAATACAAATGATAAATTTGACATACAAATACTAGCGATACATTTGTATTAAATGATACATTGTATACTTGTATATTTTAGACTCAAGCAAATATAGTTAATGCGTATACTTGTTTGTATATAAATACAAATGATAAATTGTATATATTCATGGTTTAAACAATCCAAATACAAATGACAAATTTATTTGAAATATATCATTTGATACAAAAAAAATATAAAATACAAAAAACATATAAACTATAAAATACAACCAAAAAAAGAAAAAAAATGAGAAAGATAAAAAGAAGAAATACAAAAAAATAAAGAAGAAAAAAAACAACTGACAAATAAAAAAAGAAGGTAAAAAATGACAAAAAAGAGAAAAAACGAGAAGAAAAAAAAAAGAAACGAAAAAGATACAAAAAAAAAATTAATAAAATAAAAAAAAAAAGAAAAGAAAGAGAAATAGAGGCCATAGATAAAAGAGAGAGAAAGAGAGAGAAATAAGGGAGAGAGTTGAGTTGCTATGGATGTAATTAGCAAAGTGTTGCTATGAAAGAATTAGTTATACGCTCAGGTTTGCTATTTCTGAAATTTCCTCTTAATTAAAAGACTAAAGTAACTTGTCTACATACTTGCGCTTTAAATTAAAGGGGAAAAGACATGGGTTGGCTCCTAAAAGAAGAATTGGCCCATGTTTGGAGAAATGGACACTCTATGGCCCGTCTCCCTATTTTATTTCCAACTTTAGCCATCTGCGCTTTTGGGACCAAAAAAAGGACCATTAAATGCAGATTACCGTTAAGGTTTAACACATACTTTCCTTTATCGATTTTACTTTTCCAAATTCCCTTTTCTTCTCTACTGCCCTATATCGATCACCTGGGTATTTTCCGATCAACAACAAAATCCTTTCTCTTGTCTTGTGCATTGCAAATTGCTATGATTATATTTTTGCATGCATATGACCATCATGAATTAAAAAATGAAAAGGAAAGGAAGATTGAAATTAGCTGGTAAAGGGGTCAAATTTGACCCCAATTTTGTTGTTGCTGATGATGATTTTACAGAATCATCATATACAGGGCTTCACTTGAAGCATTCTTATAGTCCTAATACTCCTAAGTTGAAAAAAAAAGGTCAACCAATGGCAACTCCTCCATCTACTCGAGTTACCAGGTCTCAAGGCAATTCTCCCCATCGTCCAAAAGCCACATCTCATAGTCAATCTACTACTGAGAGAATGAGTCTGTCACAGAGTAAGGAATGTGTTGGTTCATCCAAAGTTAAACAAAAACACCCTTCTAAAGGGAAGCAGAATATGGTTGATGAAAGCCTTGTTGTTCCTCCGAAGAAAATAAAGAAGCGTATTCATGCAAAGAATGGAGATGATGAGGTTGTACCCTCAAAAAAGAAAAGCCACAAGGTTTTTGTTCAGCTGAGCAAACCAAATTATAGTCTATCTGATGTTGAGGTATATTCTCAATTTTTTACTACAAAAATGTATATTTTTTATATAGCCGATGTATAGCTAATTCTTATTGCATAGTCAAGTGTGCAGTATGGTAATACACTGGGTATGTTGTTGTTGTTTGTAGTTGTGTGTGCGTGCAATGTGGGAATACATTAAGGATGTTGTTGTTGTTTGTAGTTGTGTGTGCGTGCAATGTTGGAATACAATGAGTATGTTGTTGTTGTAGTCATGTGTGCAATGTATAGTGTTATGAGTATCTATACGTATGATTTTTAAAAAAATAGATGTATGTTTGCGATTTTTTTAGAAATACACCTTTTTGTTTCAGATTTGGGATTTTGTTGTTCGTCAAGCTGACTATTACAAGACTCATGTTAGCGTACACACAAATTGTTTGATCGTGACTGAGTTGAAAGCTAATTTGGATAAGGCGTAACTGGATATGTTTAGAAAGACCTGTTTTGGACAGTTTTTAGACTTGCCACCTGTTGTCACCCAAAATCAGTTGATACATGGCTTGTTGCTTAGGAAAGTTATGTCTACTCGAGATGATGAGATATGGATTAAAGTGAATGACATAAAGCTGCAATTTGGTCTGTCAGAATTTGCAATTGTAAGATTAAAGTGTATAGGTGATTCTACGACAACTTGTAATTTGAGTTAGTCAAGTCGACTGATGGACCTGTACTTTCCAAGTCAATCCAAAATTACCAAGTTTGAGATGAAAACTTTTTTCATGGGAAAAAAATGGCAATCTGATGAGGACGCGTTGCAGATTTCCATTTTGTACTTCATTCACAGTTTTCTCTTTTCAATCACGTATGGTGACTTCATAACGAAGGATGCCTTTTTGTTGGTTGAGTCTGGTAAATTTGAAACATTTCCCTGGGGAAAATTGTGTTTTCGTGTCATGTTGGAATCAATGAAGTACAGGTTTATAAGTGAAATGCTATGTACCGATGTAGTGGATTTACCATGGCATTCCAATGTTGGTTTTATGAATTTGTCCATATGCTAATAATAAACTAATTGTTCGAGTGGGAGATAGTGTTCCCCGTATACTTAATTGGTCTATGACGACCAGACCAAATTACAAGAAGGTGAAGCCTGAATTTAGTGATATAAATCGCGAGCAGGTATGTAGTTTGTTTTAAAATTTAATGTCTATCTATTTATACAATGCTCTTTTTCTTATACTTTTAATTTGCTTTATTGAATTTGTTTTTATTTTGTATGTGTAGGTGGTGTTAACTAATATTGAGTCAACCTGTCTTGAGAAAAGCATTCTCCAGTTGACTGTTTTTGAACCTGTGCCTCAACAGGAACATGTCGTGAACATTGAATCTGACAGTTTTCCTGGTTCAAGCAAACAACACATGAGAGACGAGAGTCCTGTGAATTCTGACAATGAGTTGAAAATGCTGAGAACTGATTTAAATTTTGTGTGTGTACATATTTTAAAAATTTAGTAGCAGAATTTTATTAGTTGTGAATTATTAAAAATTGATGTTTTTTCTTTGCCTTTTCTTAAATGTTTAGCTAAAGGATGAGGTTTCGTCAATGAAAGAGTTGATGAAATCATCATTTGACCTGATTTTTAGAGCGCTACATATAAATGAAGCTTCTAAGGTATTTTTCTTGTTATTTTTCTTAATAAGACTCATATACACTTTAGATACTAATATTTTTTCTAAACTTTTAAAAACAGTCTGCCACACCGAATGGGGATTACAATGGTGATAATGTGGAACTGAAAACTGATGATACACCTACAAAAAATCCCATACCTATTAATCTGGTTGACAATGCGGGACAACAAACTAATGATAAACCAAAGGTCGATCACCTAAGTGATAATATGGTTGATGATGTTTGACAAGAAAACGCTAGTGTAGGTGATTATGTTGATACAAAAGCTGTTGATAGAACTATTACAGGTGGTGAGTGGAGTAATTTTCTAAATTTAGATTTTTTGAAATTTACACCAAGTTCAAGTGAAAATAAGGTTGCGGGGAAGGATAAAAATAGTCAAGAGGAAAGTTGGTCTAATTTTTTTGATTATGAAGTTTCAAAATTTACCCAACCACTTTATGAAGAGAATGCGCAGTCTATGAAAGATGGGGTTCAGAATAGCCAGGAAATTGATTGGTCAGTTATTCCTGACAGTGAAATCTCTAAGTACACTCAACCAGATAATTTTTTTGCACTGGCAGATACAAATGCTATGATTAAGGATGTTGTTGGAAAGATTGATACAGATTTAGGTCCTAAAAGTGTTGCATTGGAGGATACAAATATTTTGGGTGAGGATGTTTTAGTGAAGGGCAATGCAGAAGTTGACTTTGATGTTGGAAGGGTAAAGAAAAATATTGATGATGCTTCTGTAGGTGATAAATTTGTTATTATCTTGGATGACACACCTGTTGTCCCTCGAAGAATAAGGAAACCAGCGGCAGTATATGAATCACCATACGTGTCCAAGTTTGATTCTGATTGTAGCAACCTTCAAGGTCAACCAGATAAGTACGTAGAGAAAGGACATTCAAGTAAACACATCTTTTCTCTCAAACATCCATTTATCATCAGTATTACAGAGCCATTTATTGATATGAAGTTGTTGTCCTTGTTTAACAAGTTTGTTGACAAATCATTACGACTTAATTCAAAGTAAGTTTTTTTTTCTAGATTCTTAAAGTTTTTAAATTTTTACCATTTTGTGTCATAGATAATGCCTTCTGTCATGATTTTTTTACAGTCCTGTTTAATCAGAATATGTCAGTGGCTTTTGACTTTGGTGTTGTCCCGGTTAAAATAAAAGAATGGTTCTACACGCTTGGATATCCAGGAGTACCTTTAAGTGATTCAGTAAGTCTGTTATCCACCATGCTTTGCTACTTTAATAGTACATAAATACTTTTTTTTATTCTGGTAGTGTATGTTTCACAGATGTAGTTTTAAAAAATGTTCTTTTATTTTTATTTTTTCAGCATATTGATGTAATTTTTTATTATTTGTGAAAGAAATCAAAGTACACTCCTGTAGATTGTGCAGTTACATTCACTACCACTGATTGTTGGTTTAACTACCTGATACAAACTTTGTATGTAAAGTTTTTGAATAAAGGGAAAGATGTTGTGCTTATTAGAGAAGATGATAAAATTGTTGAGTATGTACTTGGATTTGTTATGAGGTGCAATGTGTCGTGGTGTACTGTTGATAATGTTCTTTTCCCGATAAATCTTTTTGAGAACTTTCATTGGATTTTGGCGCAATTGTCTTTTAATGATCATTGCATTTATGTATATGATTCGATGAGTGGCGCACGACATATGCGTGTTGTTGAGAAAGTTGTTTCAGCATATTCAGAGTTGATACAACACTTCCTTTCTTCTATTGATTTTTGGGACCAAATAAGTGATGAAATTTTAGTTGCTAACTCGTTTGCGATTCGTATGGTTGATGGATTGTCAATTCAACAAAACACGTAAATTATTACTTAAAGTTAATTTTGTCCGCTCATTTTTAACTCTTTTTGGTGATTATACTCATTTTGAAATATGTTTGCAGGGACTGTGGTGTTTTTGTAGCTGCTTTTGCGGAGTACATGGTTGAAGGCATTCAAATTCCTGCCAGTATAGATATTGATGACATACAGAGCTGATATGGTGTATTACTGTGGAACTATGGAAAGACGAAACAAAGGTAGGGTGCAATTAGTGATGATGAGTCTAGTGGTAGACTAAAAAAGAGAAAAGAATCTTCTAAAGCAGCAGTAGTTTAGCATAGCAAGTGTAGTAGGTGGTTTTATGTAAAGTTTCATATACAGTTTGAATTGGTTAACTGGTATTTTTTACGGGATATACTTGCATAGTTTCCCTTTTTGTTATGTTTTTTTTGAAGAATCTGTATTAATTAATGTTGACGATTATATCATTTTAGAAATTTATGTTTTTGTTATCGGATACACGTACTTGTCTATGCATATTGAATTTACTACTTATCTATGTAAAATTAGTTGCAGTATATATGTCAACTGATTTGCATCCTGATACAGTTTTCATGATTAACTAGCAGAGTATTTGTACAAATAAAGCATACACAAAGAGGTGTCTGTAATTGACAATCAATACAGATTGTTTATTCCTGGATGCGGACACATTTTTCACCTACATATAGTGTCATTTTAATAACGGTGAAAATCCTGTATAAGTACAAATGAATGCACCTAAAAGGATTATTTACAGTCATGCTAACTTACACAACAATAGGGAAAATGCTTTCCCCCTGTAAATAGATATATCACCTGCATATGGTGTCATTTAACAAGCACTGTACATTGTACAAATGAATCTTACAGTATAGATGTGATGAAAATCCTGTATAGATATTATATACACATCATACTATGGAATAAATTCACCAAAAAGATATCTATATTATCATATAATGTTGAAATTTTTCATTTGCAATGAAACTAGAAAATATAAAAGTAATCATAGGCAGAATCTATTACATTTCATGTAAAAGTAGCAAACTCTTCACATTTCAACTTGACTTAAAATGTAAAATCAACTCCTGTAATATGTTTTGCATTATACAATGAACTGGTCCATTTGAAAAAATAGAAGAGAAAACATAAAACTATCTTATTAGATTCTTGTTGGAGCATTTCCGCAGGTTCTTCGATTGTGTCCCATCTTTCCACACCGTCCACATGAAGCTCGGCTTGTAGAGAGGTAGTCTACAATGCCCTTGCCTCTAGTTTTACTCTTTGGTCTACCTGGTCCAGGCTTCCAGATTAGAGGGAGGACTATAATATCTGACACTTCTCTTGGAATATCCCACGCGCTTTCATCAGGCAGTAGAATAATGGGAAATTCATAGGCTTTCAAAAAGTTTTATTTGGTGTAGTAAAGAGCACAATAGTTTTGTAACTCCATATGAATATAACTCAACACCGCCATGGCATAGGGACATGGAATTCCGTCAACCTGAAACTGTTGGTAGTTATATCTCTTCTCATGCATATTCACAATGTTCCGCTTTTGAGCTTTGTCAATTACTGAATATACATAGTTAGTATATGCCCTTACCTGAAATGTAGAAAAATCATCAAATACTGGTAAAGTAGGAGATTTTCAGCTGTATGAAATAGAAATAAAATAACAAGTCAGACCTTTGAAACATTAGTGAATTATATGCAATGTCAACTTTTTACCTTCATGTTATCTGACAAAGTGAGATTTTTCCATATTATAATGTTGTATTTGTTTCCTAGCTTAGTAAAAGTTTCCTCTGCAACCTTGTATTTTCATTATTCCATCTTATGACCAGATTCATCATGAACTCTAGCAATTTCTTTATTCGCAGGTCTCTTACCTCTCTATTTGCTGAATTTAGCGACTCTGTTATGTTCGAAGTCATCACCATGGACCTATTGACATTAGAATGAGCTATGAACCATTTTTCATAGCCACTACCAAACAGGTAATCCCTTACCCTATCATCGATGTTGTTTATATCTTCCATCAATCAATCAAAATCTGCTTTTACGTATGTTCTGGCCATTGCAAAAAATATCCCCTTTAGCTGCTTTTAATTCTTATTGAAATTACTTTTGATGTTGCTCCATAGATGGTAAATGCATATACAGTGAGGTACATTTGGATATACAATTGCAGCACCCTTCAAATGCTATCATGTCGATCAGATACTATACACATATTTTCTCTTTCACCATAGACCATTTTAAACATACGAAAATACCATTCCCATGAAGCATCGTTTTCAGAATCAACAACAACATATGCTAATGGCAGAATTTTCCCTGATTAAGCAAAAGAAAGGGCGTCAACACATCAAATTAGTTTGAATAACAAAATTGTGTCAGACTATACATACTTAAGCTGGATCACTACATTTCTAAAAAATGTACTATTGTATAAAAAAAATTCATAGATACTGATCTGCTGCATCAAGCATACTAGCACACAACATGGTCCCTCGATATGCTGATTTAAGGAAAGTATGATCAATAACTATAGTTGGCATACAGTATTCCCATCATCTAATTGATTCATTCAGCGCGACAAAAGCATATAAAAAAGTGATTGTCCTTTGTTTTGTGTAACATTGTGAATGATCCTGAATTTATTGTATTTACCATATACAAGTAAGCTGGTAGTTTACCAAAAGATTCACACAGTGATCCTCTGATCGGTTCAAGGGCTTTTTTTTTTGATCTATATGTTTTTTTATAGTTCATCCTAATCCCATGAAGGGTTCTCATTTCATCCACGATCTCTGCTGGAGTGTATGATGATTTCAAATTTAGATACTTATTCTTCACCATTTTAGCAATGGTTAATGAAGTAGCATGATGTTGTCCAAGCATTCTCTCCGCAATAGGACAAATGTGAATTTCAATGAATTTGGTCACCATGAAGATTTGTGATTGTTTTTGACTTGCAGATCTAAAAGTCCATTGGCATCTTTGATTCACACATTTAAGATAGTACCTATAAAGATACATTTATATAGAATAGATTATACAGTTCTCATACAATATTGATGCATTTTTTCTACAGAAATTTGTGCATATGCAGGTTTTATACTATATTGATACAGTCCCTATACCATATTTATACAGTTTTTAAAAGGGAGTGGGGTCGGGGTGGAAATCCTACGCATATGTAATTTCTTTACCATATTCACACAGTCCATATATAACATTGATACAGTTAATACAAAAAAGCTATGCATGTAAGTTTCTATATCATAGAGACTTGCTATACGCCATTGATGTAGGTTATAGAGAGTGATTTTTAGCATATATACATGACTGAGCCAAAACTACTTGGTTTGGATGAATGAGTAAGATGTATGTTAGATGCTTCCTTGATTCAAAGATAGGAAGAAAAAACATTCACATGTATAGAGTTGCTCAAGTTAGTTGGCTAGAAAAAACAGATTCAGTTTAGACTAAATATATTTAAATAACAACATAAATTAGTTTCCTCAAATTGAATTGACTTAAAGGTGTATAAACAATGCTTAAAGGAACAACAAGAAACTTGACATGAAATGAAATGAAAACAATAGTTATGGAATGAGTATTGCCAACCTCATCAATAAGGAATCAGGTAAATACTATGTCTCAAGGTCGACTAGTGAAATATTACTCCTGATGCAGCGTGGCAGGTCATTTGGCCTATGCTCTTTAGGTATACATAGCTACAAGGAACTTATTCATATACAACCCCTATACAATGTTTATACAGTCCCATACCATAGTCTTATAGGTGTCATACCAAAATTGATGCATTTTATACAGAAAAAGCTATACATATACTGTTCATATAGCATAATTTTTGCATCTCCTATACAACACTACTGCAGTTTATACAGAAAAACTTATGCACATACAGCCATATTGATATAGTCCCTACACCACATTTTGATACTGTTTATATAAGGGGGACCTATGCATAGGCAATCAATAAAACACATTGATACACTCCCTATACCACATTGATATTGTTTATACAGGGGAAAGTTATGCATATACAGTCCATATACTTTTATACACTCCCTATACCACATTGGTGCATTTTTTTATACATAAAAAGTTGTGCATATACTGTTCACACACAACACTATTGCAGTTTATAGAGAAAAACTTAGAACTTATGCATATACAATCCATATACCATATTGATACACTCCCTATACCACATTGATACTGTTTATACAGGGGGGAAGTTATGCATATATAGTCCATATACTATTATACACTCCCTATACCACATTAATACTTTTTTTATACATAAAAAGTTGTGCATATACTCTCCACACAGAACACTGTTGAAATTTATAGAGAAAGAACTTATGCATATATAGTCTATATACCATATTGATACACTCCTTATACCACATTGATACTGTTTATACAAAGGGTGGGGGGAAGTTATGCATATACAGGCCATATACTATTATACACTCCTTATACCCCATTGATGCATTTTTTATACATGAAAAGTTGTGCAAATACTCTCCACACACAACACTGTTGCAGTTTATAGAGAAAGAACTTATACATATACAGTCCATATACCATATTGATACACTCCCTATACCACATTAATATTGTTTATACGGGGCGGGGGGGGGGGGGGAGTTATGCATATACAGTCCATACACTATTAAACACTCCTTATACCATATTGATGCATTTTTTTTACATAAGAAGCTGTGCATATACTCTCCACACACAACACCGTTGTAGTTTATAGAAAAAAACTTAGAACTTATGCATATACAGTCCATACACCATATTGATACACTCCCTATACCAAATTGATATTGTTTCTATGCACTAGTCATACCTTGATATTGATGATCTATCGACCTTAAACTGGAATCTGTCTTGTATTGTATAATGCTTCATCACACTAGAGATTGTATCTTTGTCCCAATACAGTTGCCCTTCTTCAACTTTTCTATGAAGTGGATCCATTATTATAGACTTTGGATCTTCATCCTTTTGATTCTCAGGGAAATTATCTCAGGATCAGAAAATGGATCAACTGCAATAGGCATCTGATGAAGCTGTATAGCACTAGAAGATGTTTCCACCAAAGTAGAAGTTGAGGATTCACCATTTTCAAATGAATGTTTTAGTGTTATACAAAGTGGATATTCATCAATGTCTATATTTTTCTTCTTCATCTCCATATATAATCTGATAGTCATATCATTGTAAATAGGGATGGATCCAGCCTTTACATTGTATTTTATATCCATTAAACCTGAATTTGGCTGTATATTTAAGTGCTTATGCAGTTCATCAACAAAAAAAATGATAGCTGCAATCCGAGTTGAAAAGCACTCCATTAATGGTGAAATTTTCGAATGCAACATCACTTATCCATTCACCTCTATACTATATCATAATAGGAATCAAAATCAAAACCATTGTTTTTGGTATCAATTTGAACGAATTTTGAATGAAAAAAAGTTTACAGAAGCTAATTGACGGTGAGTTTTAATAGGTTTTATATACAATGATGAATGAATCACGAATGAAAAGGGAGTTTTCAATATCCGAAAGAGAAGGGAGATTTATGAGCTTGAGTAGGTAAGAAAATCGTGAATTTCAGGAAAGATATTTTTTTGGGGATTTGGGCGAGTTTTTCATTGGTTTTAAGTGAGGCGTTAATAATGATTATAGAATGGAATTAGTTTAGTGGCTAATTAGAGGTAATTAACTTGTAGTGGCTATTTAGTGGGAATACTTTACAGCTATGGGCCATTTCTGTCCTTTTCCCCCTAAATTAAAACTAGTGAATTTTCCCGCGCTACGCGCGATTATGAGAAAATCAAAATATGGTCTTTGACAACTTGAGAAAAATTTGTGGAGGGGCCAGAGTATACAAAATTTTTTATTAGACAATTTTGCCTTACCTCATCTTCCGCTATTAAATTTTATGAAAAATCAATACTCAGTAATTAAACATCTCTTAGAGATTCTACTAAATAACTTATAACTTGTAAACTTACACTAACAATAAGACATTCATGTTTAATACTCCCCCTTTTAAAAAAGAATGACTCACTTTCCTTTTTAGTATGTTTAAAACAAGAATGACCCCTTTTCTTTTTTTGGCAACACTTTAGTTCCAACTTTCCACGTGACATATTTAAGACCACAAGACTAAAGGACATTTTGGTACATTTGACATAACTTTAATTTAGGACCACAAGATTCAAAAGTCTTCTTTATTTTCTTAAACTCCGTAGCAAGTCAAAATATGTCATTCTTTTTGAAATGAAGGGAGTATATATTTTTAATGATTAGTGTACATAAGGTAAAATCTCATCTTTAAGCACTTGAAAATAAAAACTTCCTAGATTCACCTAAATGAAATGACTCCTCCATCTTACTATAAAAAAGATGAGGCCACGACATTGACTTTAACAATAGGAAATTAATAGAAGTATCGATAGGCAAATAACATTATTGAAATCTTCACAATTGTTTTTTTAAAAGAAATCTCCGAATTATACACTTTATACTAAAGAGGAAAAGTCTTCAAAGTCAAAGTACTATTGATATTATATTGCTCCTATTTAAGAAACGAAAACACCCTAAAAACTAACTTGAGAAAATGAAATTTTAAAAATAAGTACTACACTACAAAAAGCTTTGAGGAATTCTTGCTTCAATCACTATTTCCTTCTCATTCACCATTTCAGTCATCCTACTTGTTCGGCTTTAATTCAGCGACAACCAAACCTGTCAAATCTTTTCAACAGAGTCTTAAACACTCAACTTGACATTATTGGCAGAGGGTTCTTGGAAAGCACATCAGTTCGGATATAATATTTAATAAACAGGAGTACTTACAGATGCCAAAAGTCCAACCTCAAATCAAGCATTAGTCAAAAAGTTTTAACAAACAACCAATGACTAACAAACATCTTGCCTTAGTACTATTATCTATACAAAAAAGGTTATCTGAACTTATGTTGCTCGGACTCTTCAAAAAAGTCAAGGGATACGATTCTCCAAAAATAGTGTATTTTTAGAGAATCCGACACGGATGCAGCGTCGAGAGTGAAGAGTTCACACAACTAGATATGAACATTCAATATGTAATGTATTTCAGAGTAATTAAATCAATGGACGACAACAACAACATACTTTGTGTAGTCTCACACAGTGGAGTTTAGGGAGGGTATAGTGTACGCAGACCTTACCGCCACCTCAGACGTAAAGAGACTGTCTCCATTAGACCGTCGGGTTCAAGGAAAAACAAATCAAATCAATCCAGAAAAAAAGTAACAGAACAAAAGATATTGAACAGTAACTACATAAAATCGGTTAGAATAATGTAATTAACTCCTCATGATTAGTAAACAATAGTAGTTTAATAAACTAATTAGGAATCAACAGAATCTTACATAGGGGGCTTTGTTGCCTGAGCTCTCTCCCAACCATTATCATCGGGCTAAACAAAGAGTAATTCTTGAGAAAATATAGAAGGAAATTTAGTAGCACATGCCCTTGGAAACTGAACAACTTTTAGCTTCAAGTCCTTCAGATGCAGCTTGAGGAATCCTTGTACAAGATCCACATCCACTAAATGACCATCTATCATATGAACACTGAAAATTTCATTTTAATCTAATCTCTCTTCATATAAAGGATCAAGACAACATAATAAAATATGTAGACTTACTAAAAGAAAAGCTATTACATTGAGATAAACAAAACATATATCATAAGCAATAAGAAAAATGCTGGTGAAAAACCTACTTGAATGGACAGTGAGTAAAAGTACAAAAGACAGATCAATAGGCTAAAAATGTTTTGTGAATGAGTGTATGTTGGCAGCATAAGAAATGACAATCAATGTTCTTCTCACTTCACCATATTTCTTTCACTATTCAAAATGAACCTGAAATATCAAACATGAACTAAATCAAATATATGCATCCATAATATTTTACGCACCTGAGTATATTCCACTAAAGATTACACAGAAGAATTGAGATTGGGTCTTCAAAAGCAACATGGTTTTAACCAAGTTGAAGTATGCCACAAGGATTATAGAAAATCCAAGCTCAAAACAAATAAAATAAGGATATCTTACTGTTTTTTCTTCCATAATTTCTCAGTTTTCAAACTGAAAAATCAAATCTTGAAACTGAAGAACATGGATAGCAAAATAATAGTAATAATAAAAGATGAAGAAGAAGGAAAAAATAGACTAACTACATTTGGTCATTCTAGGAAAGAGCCATTGTCAATTTTCCCTTTTCACTTTTGAGCAATGGAGAATTGTGCAACGTGTAAAACTATACATTCGATGATGGTGCAGTATATCGGCTAAGAATAGAGAAATGAGAGACATATCAAAAAGAGGAAAATTATAGTTCAGAACGTCCAGGTCCATGTACCTGCGACTTTGTAGCCGACTGAATTTTCCAATGGTTGCATTGAAAAAAGAAGAAAGATTTTAGCAAGGGAAAAGAACTGACCTCATGGCTTGTAACTGATGCGACTCTCCAGCTTGTATAGTATCGATTTAGATAATATGAGAAACCCCAAAAAATGGAGCAAGAAGATAAAGGATATTCATGATTAATGCCTTTGCCACGACAACGACCTTTGTCCCTCAAATATAGTGAGGTGCTCTTCCTTTTAGGTTGGTTTTACACCATCGAGAATAAACATATTGAGCGAATCGATAGGAATCCTTTGATGTCAACTCGAAACATGTTAAGCATGTCACATAGGAGCGTTAAAATTTGGCACAAATCAACACCATGTCTCTTTATCACAAAATTAGATGAAATAAAACTGACAAAAGAATCACCAATCAATATGTTTGTCTACTTTTTATCTAAAATTTCATATCGAGCAATGATAATTTAATGCTAACAGAGTATGTAAAGATATTGAATATATTATATATCAACTGAATTGTGTAAACATCAAGCATGAACGAATATAATTACTAAAGCTTAGAAGCCTTATGCGTTTGTAAGTTAATTTATGTTAGTTGCCTCATTCTACCAATTTCGACGGTAGGCACGATAATTAAATAGAAGCACCTAGTTGTTGACAAAAAAAAAATCAACTTAAAAGAAAAAGGGGAGGAAAACGGCATTACCAAGTATCAATGATAGTGGTTGATCTTTTTATCCAATTCAAAGGAAGGTGCTTCTGTTCACTCTGTAATCGAATCTGCAAGAAAGTGAAGCGGAATGACCAAAAGCTTGAAATTTTAGCGACGACATGTAATGGAAACACAGTCCATAATAGCTTTTTATGTTAAAAGATGAATGGGTGTGTGTCATATCGGATGTGAAGTATAAATTTCAGGGAATAAGTTGTGTTAGTCTCTGATCAAATTTCTAAAATGAACAAAAAAACAATTTAAGTGTGTTTTCTTCCCTTCAATTACCAACTTAACTTTTGATACTTACCTTGATGGATTTTGAACTGTTGGTGCATAGGAAAAGCGTGGTTGTCACGCCCCGAGTCCCATCGGGACAGATTGACACCCGTAGCCGATAAAGCCCGAGAGAACCAAGCTTTACTTCTATTCGTTCATATGCATGCCATAGGAAACACCACTATCACGTAAGAACATAAAAGGTTAATAACGAAAATCATTGAAACATGTGATATATATACATATATGAAACTTGACCGTTGAGGCCATCAAGTCAAAAATGACATGTATCTTCTTACATTCATACACCCACGTACGTCTACAAAAGCCTCTAACAGATACATTTACAAGACCAACTGAAATTCGGGACAAGTCCCCGCTTTATACAACATGTACAATACTCGAAACACATGTAAAACTGTGACTCGGAGAAGCCCCGAACTAACTGGAGCTCACCAATGATCCGCAAACAACTGGCAACCTATTGTGGAGGCCGACTAGCACCTGCGCCTGCAGCAAGTAAGGTAAGTCCCACAAGGGATGTCAGTACGAAGAATGTACTGAGTATGTAAGGCTCAAATAAAACTGTATGAATCATAAATACGTCAATGAGCTCAATTACAAATGAATAACCAATATGGATAAGTCATCATTCTGCGTTTTGGGAACCATGTATATTGCTTTCATTACTTTTTTTGCTTCTTTGCTTCTATGATTATTCATCTTTTCCTGTGACCTGTGATACCCGGGCCCCGACTGAATAGTGGGTTTTAACATAACATAATGTTATGTTGGGATCGGCTCGAGCTAGGCGTATGCCTCTAGAGCTACCACCCATGAATCAAGATATCGGGCTCGGCTCGAGCTAGGTTATTACCTCTAGATCTTCCAGCCCTAAACCAACATATCAGGTTCGTCTCAAGCTAGGTTATTACCTCTAGAGCTACCCCCTGTCAGGTTCGGTTCGAGCTAGGCTTATGCCTCTAGGACTACCCCCTGATCCAATAATCTCGGGATCGGCTGGAGCTAGGCATTTCGCCCCTAAAGCTACCACCCATACTCAATCATTAACCACATATGCATTACTTTATTCATTACTTTTGAGATTGATACAATGATAGTCATAACCTTGTTGGAAGCTTTGGATCAATAATCAATGAGTGAGAGACATGTGAATAAACATTATTGAAAACATAACATTATTGGAGACATGGGACCTTTGGAACTTTTATCAATGCATACGAGACATGTGAATTACCATTGCTCAATGAGTAGGAAATATGTGATAACAATAATGGATGCTCGAGAATAGGCTACCTTAGAACATGTCGTAATGGAACAAGTATAATGTCAATGTGAATACTATGTGCTACAAAAGGATACGGATAGAGTAACCTTACATACCTTTACTTAAAAGTATGAATACACAAGCCTATATATGAATACAATAGTCCAGCTCCTTCCTTACGTGTCACTCTACAATACAAGTACATAACGGAGCATACGTTAACCACTAGTTATCGTACAAGTGTACAAGATGACAACGAACTATATGACTGCCGTATAACATCATTTAACCCTTTAGAAGACAATCCAATGCATTATAATACCAACAACACTATAACATTCCACACATTGACCAAGATATCATACATCAATAACATTTCACACCACAATTACCCTTTATGCCTTCTCGTTATCATTTCGTCACAATTACTCTATCAACATGCCTCACAACGACTTATGAACAACAATACATAATTAATATAGTCCAACATACCTCCATATGACCCCTTTAAAGTCATTTAAACGGCATCACAAGTTGATAATTACATCCAAAAGGGTATAGGGGCCTTCGGGGGTCAACTAGATGCGAAAACATACAAAACCAAACCTGGGGATGACTTGCGTTGCCACCTGAGCCTGCAGATGGCTGAGGTGCGCCCTCAGGTGGCCTTTGGCAGATGCCAGAGGCACATGCATTGGCATCTGCGCCCACAGGTGCCCTCATCTGCGGGGGCGGATGCCCGTTTTGGTCCAAATTGGTCTCTTTTGGGTCTTTTTATGCAATGAATGGTCCATGATCAAAACTAAACTTATTTTGACATATTTTTGATCATATTGAATGCCAATAATCATCCATGGTCTCACAACACACATAACAACACCCAAAACTACACTTCTTGGCCAATACGTCACCAAATCCATAACCAATTTCACAATAACAATTCCAAACATTATACACAAGGACAAAAAAAGGTAAGACTATAATAACATCTCACATGAAAATATTGAATCCATAAAGTTCACTTCCTTCAAGACCACAAGTCCCTGTTCAAGTTTACAAGACAAAACCATTCTCCGATTGCAAACATAGACAGTTTTACACATAGCACACTGTCCAACACTTTGCCAATACAAATAACATGATCTACACCATATTCCATGCATATAATATATTAAACCATAAATATAAACACTTACCAAAGCTTACCAAAGAGTGAACTTGGCCCAACAAGTAGTTGCCTTAGGGTTTTGTGTGAGAGATAATGTTTGAGAAAAATGTTAGAAAAGGCATGTGTGCTTTTATGAAGTAAAAATATGATTTCTTGACTTATATAGCCCCTTTATAATGATCCTTATCCACACATTTGGTGTGTTTACTTGGTCAATGAAAGAGTAATGGAAGAATGGGTCAAATTTCCATTTTTGGGCCATGTCTTCTTATGATTTTTGGGCCTCATTTGGGCCCAATGGCACAAGACTTATTAATGACCACAAATTAATGTATAATTCATCAAATATCTCATGTTTAAATATTTCCATGAATGTTACGGTAGTCAACTAAACTCGAAAACTTATGGGGTGTTATATTCTTCCCCTCTTAGAAACATTCGTCCTCGAATGTTAGTGACATTATTCAATTTAAACAATTACGAATCTAGGGGCATTCTTCATGTTATCATATACATATACTCAATGCTTATAAATACTTACTTGTCATTGTTCCGATCTCATGTCGTGAGCTTGTTCTTCCCTTTGAAACAAATGAGGGTACTTGGATTTCATCATTTCTTCAGCTTCCCATGTGACCTCTTCTATTTGCTGATTTCTCCAAAGTACCTTTACGAATGCTATATATTTATTCCTCAACCTCTTTACTTGTCTATCCAGAATGGAAATAGGTATCTTATCATAGGTAAGATCCTCCATAACTTGTACATCGTCAATAGGAGTAAAACAAGATTGATCCCCTATGTACTTTCGAAGCATTGAAACATGAAATACTGGATGAACTGTGGAGAGTTCTTGGGGTAGCGCCAACTCATATGCAACCTGCCCAAATCTTCTAATAATTTCATATGGGCCTATATACCGTGGACTCAATTTCCCTTTCTTTCCGAACCGCATTACCCCTTTCATCGGTGACACCTTTAAAAATACCCAATCACCTATGGCGAATTCAAGCCCTCTTCGTCTAACGTCAGCATAGGACTTGTGTCGACTCTGGGCCATTTGTAATCGCTGTTGAATCACTTTAACATTCTCCATAGCCTGATGAACAAGATCTGGCCCAAGTAAAGTAGTTTTACCTGCTTCAAACCATCCGATTGGTGATCTACATTTCCTTCAGTACAAAGCTTCATAAGGTGCCACTTTTGTCATACCCCGAGTCCCATCAGGATGGATTGGCACCCGTATCCTATAAGGCCCGAGAGAACCAAGCTTTACTTCTATTCATTCATATGCATGCCATAGGAAACACCACTATCACATAAGAACATAAAAGGTTAATAACGGAAATCATTGAAATATGTGATATATATACATATGTGAAACTTGGCTGTTGAGGCCATCAAGTCAAAATTACATGTATCTTCTTACATTCATACACCCACGTACGTTTACAAAAGCCTCTAACAGATGCATTTACAAGACCAACTGAAATTCGGGACAAGTCCCCGCTTTATACAACATGTACAATACTCGAAACACATGTACAACTGTGAATCGGAGAAGCCCTGAACTAACTGGAGCTCACCAATGATCCGCAAACAACTGGCAACCTATTGTGGAGGCCGACTAGCACCTACGCCTGTAGCAAGTAAGGTAAGTCCCACAAGGGACGTCAGTACGAAGAATGTACTAAGTAAGTAAGGCTCAAATGAAACTGTATGAATCATAAATACGTCAATGAGCTCAATAACAAATGAATAACGAATATGGATAAGTCATCATTCTACGTTTTGGGAACCATGTATATTGCTTTCATTACTTTTTTTTTTCTTTGCTTCTATGATTATTCATATTTGCCTGTGACCTGTGATACCCGGGCCCCGACTGAATAGTGGGTTTTAACATAACATAACGTTATGTTGGGATCGGCTCGAGCTAGGCTTATGACTCTAGAGATACCACCCATGAATCAAGATATCGGGCTCGGCTCAAGCTAGGTTATTACCTCTAGAGCTTCCAGCCCTAAACCAATATATCAGGTTCGAATTGAGCTAGGTTATTACCTCTAGAGCTACCCCCTGTCAGGTTCGGTCCGAGTTAGGCTTATGCCTCTAGGACTACCCCCTGATCCAATAATCTCGGGATCGGCTGGAGCTAGGCATTTCGCCCCCAAAGCTACTACCCATACTTAATCATTAACCACATATGCATTACTTTATTCATTACTTTTGAGATTGATACAATGATAGTCATAACCTTGTTGGAAGCTTTGGATCAATAATCAATGAGTGAGAGACATGTGAATAAACATTATTGAAAACATAACATTATTGGAGACATGGGACCTTTGGAACTTTTATCAATGCATATGAGACATGTGAATTACCATTGCTCAATGAGTAGGAAACATGTGATAACAATAATGGATGCTCGAGAATAGGCTACCTTAGAACATGTCGTAATGGAACAAGTATAATGTCAATGTGAATACTATGTGCTGCAGAAGGATACAGATAGTGTAACCTAACATACCTTTACTTAAAAGTATGAATACACAAGCCTATATATGAATACAATAGTCCAGCTCCTTCCTTACGTGTCACTCTATAATACAAATACATAACAGAGCATACGTTAACCACTAGTTATCGTACAAGTGTACAAGACGACAACGAACTATATGACTGCCGTATAACGTCATTTCACCCTTTATAATACAATCCAATGCATTATCATACCAACAACACCATAACATTCCACACATTGACCAAGATATCATACATCAATAATATTTCACACCACACTTACCCTTTATGCCTTCTCGTTATCATTTCGTCACAATTACTCTATCAACTTACCTCACAACGACTTATGAACAACAATACATACATAATATAGTTTCCAACATACCTCCATACGACCCCTTTAAAGTCATTAAAATGGCATCACAAGTTGATAATTACATCCAAAGGGGTATAGGGGCCTTCGGGGGTCAACTAGATGCGAAAACATACAAAACCAAACCCGGGGCTGAACTGCGTTGACACCTACGCCCACAGGTGACTGAGGTGCACCCACAGGTGGCCTTTGGAATATGCCATAGCCACCTGCATTGGCATCTACGCCCGCAGGTGCCCTCGTCTGCGGGGGCGGATGCCCGTTTTGGTCCAAATTGGTCTCTTTTGGGTCTTTTTATGCAATGAATGGTCCATGATAATAACTAAACTTATTTTGACATATTTTTTATCATCTTGAATTCCAATAATCAGCCATGTTCTCACAACACACATAACAACACCCAAAACTACACTTCTTGGCCAATACGTCACCAAATCCATAACCAATTTCACAATAACAATTCCAAACATTATACACAAGGAAAAAACAAGGTCAGACTATAATAAAATCTCACATGAAAATATTGAATCCATAAAGTTCACTTCCTTCAAGACCACAAGTCCCTGTTCAAGTTTACAAGACAACCATTCTCCGATTGCAAACATAGATAGTTTTACACATAATGCACTGTCCAACACTTTGACAATACAAACAACATGATCTACACCATATTACATGCATATAATATATTAAACCATAAATATAAACACTTAACAAAGCTTACCAAAGAGTGATCTTGGCCCAACAAGTAGTTGCCTTAGGGTTTTGTGTGAGAGATAATGTTTGAGAAAAATGTTAGAAAAGGCATGTGTGCTTTTATGAAATAAAAATATGATTTATTGACTTATATAGCTCCTTTATAATGATACTTATCCACACATTTGGTGTGTTTACTTGTTCAATGAAAGAGTAATGGAAGAATGGGTCAAATTTCCATTTTTGGGCCATGTCTTCTTATGATTTTTGGGCCTCATTTGGGCCCAATGGCACAAGAATTATTAATGCCCACAAATTAATGTATAATTCATCAAATCTCTCATGTTTCAATATTTCCATGAATGTTACGGTAGTCAACTAAACTCGAAAACTTACGGGGTGTTACAGTGGTGTAGAAAAAGAACTACACGAATGAAAAGAGAAGAAATTTGTTTCTACATGGAAAGAGAAAATAGAGATGAGGGTTTGGATTAATTTCCTTGATGAATGAAGGAATAAGAAACATTCGGGAGAAACTGATGCGTTTGAATATGAAAAAGAAATGGTAGGTTTTATCAGTAGGTTTTCTTAACAGTGGGTATTCTCCAACTTGGTTGTGTCATTAATTATTAATTTTTATGCGATAAATAGGAGAGAATAAGGAAAAAATTTCAAAAATTGGAGAAAAAAGATAAATGCAATTCCTGATTAGTTAAGCATGCCACTTTGCGGGCTTATGTTCCTGCTTTATATTATTATATAGATATATATTCACTGAAAAGAAATTGAAAGTGGCATTCCTTGTGAATTATATTCCATTACTGAGATAGTCACTTTTTGATCCATTGATAGATTTTAATTTGGTTGTTATGATGTTTTACTAAACATATTTAATCACACATTAGTATAATGTGTTTTTTGTCCCTTTATATAAAAATATGTTATGTTTAAATTAAATTTAGAGCCATATCGTCCTTAAATATAGATAACCAGCAAGACTTAATATAACACATTGCTTACATGTAGGGTCGCATAACAATCGGTTTGGTTTGATATTGAAGGTTATTGATTTATTGATATGCTAAATCGTTAAGATATATCGATTAATCGGTTAATCAATTAAGTTATCAATTTAACCATTAAAATTTCACAAAAGAACTTTCAGACAATATGACAAGTTCATATACAAGCCCCTAAATGATCCTTCTTTATTCACCTTACTATGCTAACTTTAAAATACACAAATTAAAGAAAGGAACAAGTAAATATTGATGCATATATTATAACTACACATGATAAAATGGATATTGTTTTTAGAAAAGATGATTTGTTCCTCTTCTGCTCTAAAATAACATCAACATTCTTTTAGTGCTAGTATAAATATCAGCCTTGAGGAAATATAAGGTTAACCGAAGTAATTGTACAGATAATAAATTGCATGAAACAAATGTCTTACGCATCTAAACTTTGGCACTAATTTTTATGGAAAAGTTGTATCAAGATAAAACTGAAATACCTATTATAACGAGTATTACATCTAGCAACATATAGACATAATATAAGTATATAGAAAAACCATGAATTCTTGGCTTGCAGTCTACAAAACATTGGAATTGAAACTAAAAACTAATCAAGATTATTGCATACATAGTAACTTTCTCTCCTCCTTGTAATTTTCTTGGTGCTGCTTCATGAATTAAATTCCATACTGCACTATGCTTCAACCCTATACCTTTAACCTAATACAGACATAAGACAAGCACGTTCTTCTTTAATTCTCTCGTGCATGATTGCTGCGCCTCTGGGATCCCAATTGTTAACTGCAATACCAAGAACAATAGGAAGTAGAGGGCATCCAAAATTGGCAGGTTAAGACATCATGCTCCTAGCAAAGGAAGAAACTCTTCAGATGATGGGAATCATTCTGCACAAAGGTACGCCTACAGAGTTTAGTATTTCATAAATACTATCATCTGCAGTAGAATTGTCACGAATCACAACATTACTAGGCAAATAGAAAGATTCCACGATAAATGGACCTCGAGGTTCCTCCTCGATGGAATCCCCTTTCTTTGAAAGATAGTGAACAAATTCTTGAACCTAAATTTCTATCAAGAACAATGGAGTAGCAGAAGGGTTGTTGTTTATATTGATGCTCTTCAAGTTGATCATCCCCGGAATGATGAAATCGCCTATCCAAACTTCAAACTCATCGGCAATTTGTGTACTCTCCATCTTTAACTTTTGATGTGATTGCAAATTAGAAAGTTATAAGTTAAACAGAAATTTGTAGAGAAGAGAATATATGATGAGTTGTTCTAGCAGTGGAAGTCTTTTATAGACTTTGAGAAAAGCCTAGTTTGTCCTGGACTTGGAAATAAAATTGTAACTTTTGAAGCAAGTTTTACCCAAAAAAAAAAAAAGAACTTGAGAAACAAGTAATAATTAGCCAATTGTATGGCCTTGTGAGATGAACGGGTGTAAAGAATAGACTGGAAACTAATGGATTTCAAATAAAATTTCCATCATTTACAATTTCTAATTCACTACTTTTTTTGGGTAATAAATGATAGTAATATTATAGAAACTACTATTACAATAATATTGGCGAAAACATTTTGTAAAGATCCAGACAGTCGTTACGTATGGAAATTCCCAGAAAATAATTTATGATAAATAATACGCTTAATTTGGGTCGAAAAAAAATTAAAATGGAAAGGTAAAATGAGGCCCAAAGGAATTGGGGCTTTTCAGCAACCTACCACTGTAGCGGTACCACTATAGTAGTAAAAGAACAGCTGCAGTGATACCCGACAGTAGCCAGCCCGAGGAAACATTAAAAACTCTCCCTTCTATTATTCCCCCAAGTCGCCCCCTTCCCCCAAAAATACTCTGAAAAATTCCACTCTTCCTAACCATGAGATTTCAGAGACCAGGGTTCATGAGAGCGGTTTCAAGGCATACCCGATGATAACCCGACACGGGAAGGTGTTTAGCACTAATGGGACAACTCTCTCCCCTCAATATTATCCTTATTCGACTATGAGGTAGGTTATAGTTTTTATTCATTGTAGCAAATAAACTCGGGCTAAATCCATTTAATCTTGATAGTAATGTCGGGAGTTATCATGAATTAGACCTTCGAGTACGGTGTTTGATAGGTCAAAAATGATAAAAATCTGGTTAGGCTTTAATATTGTGAGTAATTGTCGTAACACTTGTTTCATCCGATATTCGTGGTGTGGAATGAGTTAACTTTGAGAGAATCTGGACTAGTTGAATGAATGTTATAGCCGTAAGCATGGGGTAAGTTAAATACGGTAGAAAGGAGGAGTAGTTTTAAGTTAGGGTATGACATCGGTGTTTTCGGTGAACTAATAGTTATGTCTGCATTGAAGAAGAGTAACAAAATGTAAATGGGGAATAGGGTTGAGAATAACCTAAGAGAGTTTTAGCTTAACTAGTGACAGGGGGTGTACTCAGAATGGGTAAGTGAATAAGAGTCATGGAATGATCGAGACAGGGAGGTAAGGCTAGGCGTGAGAGTTTGTAAAAGAAGTATTTAATAAGTAGTAAGTATTAGGTTAGAGATATGAATGAGAGTTGTGAATAAATATATTGAGTAACTTCGTCTAGGTGTAAACCCCCAGTGGGGTAAGAGATGTAGAGTGGAAGATTAAATGACGCATGCACCAAAGTATACGTGGACTACAAGTGATTTTGTGATGATTATATGTGGAATGGTAATTGTGATTGTTTTTCAAGCTATGTTTGTGATTGTTGAATGCATTACATATTCATACATTATGGTGTTATGGAGGTGAGATGATGGGAATGTTGATGTTAATATAGAAATCATGATGTTAATGATATTGTTGGTTGTGATAGAGGGTCATGTATTACGCCGGTACGATGTGATGATGATTGATATGTAACCCATGATGTTCATGGGGTTGGCTATATTTATGATGTTGATGAAGTTTAGAAGGGGAAGAGATGATGCAGACATCTTGCATACATGCATACATTCATATGCCCTGACTTCTATTATATCATTGTATTGTTGTTGGTTTCTTGAGCGGATCAGTCCTTTGGTAGAACTGGTGGAATGTAGAGGCACCCATGAATCCAAAGTATGGATTACTTCAGGTCTAATATTGATTGTTGAGTCTGTAAGTATGGAAGTATATTATAAGGTATTATTTCCCCTAGCAGGGGTAGACAGGTCATAGGTACTTTAGTGGGTAGACCCTATAGTTGGTTGTATTAGCACAATATCGAGGTGGTTCGGTTCAGTTATGGTTGTCTCAAGTTGTAATTTCGTAGGGTCTATAGGGTTGATTCAGTGGGAGTTAGGAGTAGTGGAAATACGGTCAATAGATTAGCTAAGTGCCAATGGTTCGTGAGGTAGAGTGGGCTATTAAAACGACAAAGATATAAGAAAAAGTAAATGACAAAGATATACGAAAATGTTAAATGGCAGGTAGGTCACATAGATGTTATAGGTGTGGTATTATGAATTCATCTTATGAGATCTAGAAACCAAAATTGTACTAAATGTTATGATTTCTCCCTATTTGTTATTGATGTTATTTAGTTCTAACCCTAGTCGGCCGATGATGCCTACCAATACATGTAGTTGTACTGATACTACACTTATATTATCTCTATCCATGTTGCAGGTTAGTTGGGGTTTCTATAGCAGCGACGATGATCACTCAGCGACAGTTCCTGCCCTTTCTATTTTGCATGGATGTTGTGTCATGAACTTTCCTATCCCTTGTGTAGTGCTCTTGTGCTGGTTTAGGCTAGTTTTTGGGGATGCATTACTGTTTTTTTTTGCATCACTTTTACATCTATAATGTATTAGACTGGAGTTATATTTGATGGTAACTAGATTAATAGATTGAATGGAGAACTTCTTAAATTTAATTAACCGAGTATATTATTGAAAATGAATGGTCTTAACCTCCATACTAAATGAATGGTAGATTTACAAGGTTTCTCCTATCTGGGGTGGGTGTTAATTAGGTGCCCGTACGATCCGGCTAGTTGGTCATCACAAGATGGTATTAGAGCCTAGGTTACTGATCTCCCAGTACAAGAGAAAATATCGAGTACAGTCCTGTGGATTGGTGTGTTGACGTCAACATAAAATCTGTATGAGGCTACAAGGCATCTAGGAATCAGTTTCACTTTTTTCTTTTCTATCGTACAATTTCAGTGTTGTCTCCTCGGGTTGAGTCTAATTGGTATCTGACAGATTCCAATTGGTATCTCAACCACTATAATTGGGACTAGTTTCCCCTAATTGGTATCTTGTAACGTTAACAATCTGGAATGAACTTTCTAACCGGTAGAGGCCAATAAAGATGTGTAGGAGATTGATTGATATAGTTGCTCGATGATGTGTAAAATACTTGTTGTAAGATAATGGTGTGTTAATAGTCACTATATATGGTGGTATGAATCTTACTGAAGTGCAACTTGAATTATGATGGTTAAACTCTTATGTATAGTTGCTTGTTATGTATGCTGCCTGAATTGTGTGTGGCCAAGGAACTCAGGCATCGTAGGGATCGGGTGTGAGATCGAGGGTGTCTTCATTTCCGTAACTTGAGACACGTCTCATCTGTCCGTAATTTGGAGTATTCCTTGACTTGGATTCGAAGCCCGACAAACTACCCAGGTGCCTTGTCGTTTGGTGAAAAGTATTGTGTGGGGTATGGTGCTTGAGAGGAAAGAAAGGGAAAAGTGTGTTAAGAATGGATTAAGTTGAGGAATTAGTTGCATTTGCAAGGGCTTGAGTCACGATATAATTACTTTAGACCTAAAAAACTCAGGTACATGAGAGTTAGAAACTATAATAGTGTTCAAGGGATAGCGTAGTATGGGAACAGTTAGTAAAAAGAGAAAAGCAAAATAGCTGGAGGTTATCACTGCAGCAAAACTTTACCACTGCAATGGATTCAGGCAGTAAGTTGCCTGAGTATTCCCCTATTTTTAGTGAATTTACTATCTTTACAAAGCAACCTTGTTTTTGAAATGATAAAATGACAAAAATCAATCCGACATGCATTATAAGCTAAAATGATTATTATTAAGGGTGCGGGGACGAAAAACATTTTAAAATGCAAGAAAATAAAAAGAAAGTGATTGTTTCTTAAATGCCCCAAATGGGGGCAACCCAAATCCAAAAACAAAATTAATATAACCTAGGGGGAGAGGAAATCTAGCTGGTGGCACTATCTCTAAGGCTTGAAGCATTCAAACCCTCTTCCTCCATCCTACTGAGGAAGACGAACTCCTCAGAATCCTTTTTGTCAGCTTTAGGGGCTTCTTGGTGGGGGAGGCGCAATCGAACATCACCTGGACCACCTTTCATATCCTCACCAACATGGAGTCATAGGAACAATGCTTTTTCTTTTATTCATCCATCTTTGCTCGGAGCTCTGCATATGCTCGGTCCAGGTCCGATAGGGAAATCGAGCTCTGTAACGATCGAATCCATCATTATAAGGAAATACCTCGATATTAGTACGGAGTTCAAAAAATATCGAGATGTTATATGAAAGCTTATGAGGGACCATGGGTATTTAAAATTTGGGGAATTAAATATTTGGGTCGAGCTGACATTAGCCCGCTATAGCAGGATTTATTCTGCTATAGTGATGAGCCTGCCACTATAGCGGGGTGATGCAGTCCAGAATCCCACTTAAGCGGGATTTATTTCCCTTCTCCATTTTGGCTGAAATAAACATGTGAGAGGCTCCAAAAATCCTAAGAGCTGCCTCACATGTCTTGAAGCCATGGAGATAAGGAGAAAGGAGCGTGGTTGGGTGCAAACCCATGGATTTTTCAGGACTAGCGCATCCGTGATCTTGACTTCAGGCTAGAATTTTATTGGTTCATCCTTCCTACAGCTGGTTGACATCTAGCTACGCTAAGGTTAATTGAGTAGCTTAGACCCGGGTTAGAGAGCATATTTATAATGTAGATGGACGAGAGATTTCACGTCTAGGCCTTTGGTCATGGATTTGCAATGGCTAAAATTAGTTAAAAGTTCGGGTAAAGTATTATATTGGGGCTATCCATATACCTTATCATGTTTATGCTATATATGTGTTATAAATTGGATGGTTCATGGTTGCATACTTGTCATTGGGGTAGTAAAATGATGATTTATCGGTTGTTAGTTGATCCTTAAGGTAATTAATTACACCAAGTAAGGTAATAGTGAACCTCCGAAGATTCTAAGGGGGAAGTCCTTGGGGTGGTCTTAGGAGCGTAGCAGTGTGGGTGTGTCATGGCTAAGGCCATAGCCGGTAATGTAGGTGATGGTATCATAGTTTAATCCCACTTGTATTATGTTTGCATGTTTCCTACTTGTAGGGTGGCAGGTTGATGCATGTTGTATAGTGTGGTCAATGCAATGATTTTACTTGCTTATTGATTTGACCTGTCTTATTTATAAAATGTGAAATTTTCTGGTATTTAGGATATTCTCATGGGTTATTGTTGAAATAAGGTTGCCAGACACTTATGCCTAGGGTTTAGTACATAGACAAAATTTGTCCCCTGCAGGTCATGTCTAGAGGGTGGATGCATCACCCATAGCATGTATGTACGAGGGTCAGGTGAGTTTGACGGTTCCATGAGTGGACCGGGGAATATATTTATATGTTGTTATATGTTTGGGATTCTTACATGGTCCGATTCTGGTCATATATTTTGGGGACTTTTGGGTAAAAGAGTCATCGTATGTTGACATTGATCTTGGAATTAAATATAATCCTTCAACTGGTATTTATGGAATGGATTCTTATGTTGTATTGGAATGCCCTGGATGTTGTGTTGACTTGATTATGGTTTGATTTAACTAATCATCTCTTGAAATTGCCTGTATAAAATGTCTGAACTTGACTTGGTGTTGAGGTGTTGGCTTGTTAGTATGATCCTCTAAATGCCTTTTGTTGCTTGTTATGCTAAATGTTTGTTGGTTTCGAGTCTGGATTAACTTGTTGCTCTGTAATGTAGTTAACAGTGGTTAGTCTATAGTGTAATTCTTATTTGTTATATTGTCTTGGCTTATTATATTGCATCAGGTAGTGGAATGAATAAGGAGGTGAGGTGTTGGGTAGGGAATCCTATGCTAGCAGGATAGGGAGAGGATCGGGTGTGGGTTAAAGATTAACTTTGATTTAGTATTAGGGCCGGAAGGACAAGTAACATGTCCGGGCGAGTCTTCTCAAGGCATGCTATGCGACTTACTAGATTTAAGAATTCAGGCCTACGATTTCCTTATTGGAGTTGTCTTTTGAAGTTAGGGTAATCCCTTGTGTGGGGTCAGACTTAGTGGTTCAGGGGTGGTAGAGTCGTAAGGGGAGGTATTGGACTTTGGAGTTCATGACTAAAGTTTAGTAATGGGAATGGGGTAGTCCTAACGATTCAAAAATAAGAATAAAAGACTGCATATTTCTTTTGGATATTTATGTCATATTCGTGTAATCTAATTCGGGTCAACCGATGAGGCTTACCAGTACGTGTGGTTAGTACTGATGTTACTCTTGCTATACCCTTTTCAAGGTATAGTTTTTTGTAGGATTCAGTGTTGGTTTCTTGACTATTGCGGTAGTGATCATTCAGCAGCTTACACTCTTTCATTCATGGTAGAAATTGTGTCTTGGCTATTTCCTCTTTAGCAACTCTTGTACCTGTTTAGACTAGGTCTTAGGGTAGTTTCTATTTCTACATTTTCATTCCTTTAACACTGTTGTAATAAAAGCTGGTTATTTCCAATGATTAAAAACTTTCGCATGTTCCAATGATTAAAGACTTCTACATATATGTTGGTTGGGTAGTAAGGGGTTGTCCTATCTAGGTGGTTTAGATTAGGTGTCCCCACGATGTGAAAAATTGGGTCATGATAATTTAGTATAGGAGCCTAGGTTACCGGTCTCCTAGTATAAGAGCAAATATCGAGTAGAGTCCTGCGGATTGATGTGTTGACGTCCACATCTAATCTTCGAAAAGCTATGGGGCATTATAGGAAACTATTTCACTTCCTTCTTTCTTTCGAGTGATTGTTTGTTTGTTGTATGGGTTGAGTCCAATTGGTATCTCGTGATTCCAATTGGTATCTCAACTAAGCAAGTGGATGTCACTTGACTCCGTTTGAAGGGATATAAGCAACGCGAATTGGAACTTGGAAGGTTCCAATTGGTATCTGGCCCTTCGGGCTATGTAATTTATTAGATGATCCACTTGGGGTCGTCACATGCACAGTTACGTGTTGTATTATTAAGGCTTAGGCCAGTGATGCTGGATTCTGGTTTTCCGTGATTTTATATATGGTGATTGTAGTTGCTTGATTTGCTTGAGTCAATGCTATGTGAATGTTGTGAAGTGTTATGTATTGTGTGGTGGTAGGTAATCTTAGACTATGATTGTAGTATGGGTTGATAGTGTTATAAAAGTTTAAACTGGTGCCTAAGGATATGGAACGGAGGTGCTTATTCAAAAGTCATACCTGTTTGAGATAGAGTAGAAGGTGTCATTATACGGAGTCTAACTTTTTGTTGTTGTTGAACACCGGTAAACCTGTGCTCTAGTTAAACGTATGAAATTTGCGTGGTTGTTCATTGTTGACAAGGTTAAATTTCTTGATATGAAAAATACAGTTTGGATTTTGCAATAGCGGGGTTAGTTTATAAAGGATTATCTCGTGTATATGTGATTTTGTGAAACATTATGTGTTATAATGCAAGGTTATGGTTGATTTGTAATCAATTTAAACTCGTTTCTGTGGAAATTAACAAGGTTTCAACTTTTTTTGGGTTGCATTATGGGTATTAAGGAGCTGGGCAAGAAAACATAGGAAGAGTTGTTTAAAATCTGGGCAGCCCCTGTTCGGGCTGCCACATCGGCGTGAAGCACCACTATAGCAGTAATGCTGCTATAGCGGGATTTTCTCTGCTATAGCGGGATTTTCTCTGCTATAGCTATACCGCTATGGAGGAAGTCATGCCGTTGTAGCGGTTTAGGCGGGGCAGTAGCCCTGCCCTATTTTCCTCTGTTTCTGACTTTCTTGTTTGCTTGATTATTTTTGACATTCAGAGTGCGGGACATTGCATTAATATAAAAATCGCATAAATACCATATAAACAACTTTATTACTTATTAATGCGGGAATAAAAATAGCATCCATGTGCGGAAAATAAAAGAGAGAAAGGTGAAGTGTCTAGTACATACCCCAAATGGGGGCAATCCAAATCAATCATAATATAAGGGGAGAGGGAAAAAGGGACCAAGCTGAATGCCCTGTCAGTCCCAGGTTACTGGGGAAGGGTCGTCTCCTTACACATCACTTAAGAAGGGAAACCCCCTCAGATCCTCCGGCTCCAGCTTGGGGAGCTCCCGGTTGGGTACTATGCACCCAAACATCACCCTCATAGTCTTTTATATGTGGGCAACCAGCCGATCCCAAGAGTGTCTTTTCTGCCTCTCTTCGTCGAACTTTGGGCAGAGCGCTGTGATATCTTGGGCAATGGATGGGGCTGTAGAACTGGAGGGGTACTGCTCCATATACCTCTTAACAATGGTCAGGTCCTACTCCAGCTGACTGCTAGAGATCAGGGGCTGGGACTGGGAGGGAGGGGCATCATCATCATCCTCGTCCACCTCAGGGACCTCCTCTGCCGCTCTACTACTCTCCACCCCATCGGCCTTCCTCTTCGTTTTCTTCTGGGATAAGGGCTCTCTCACTAAGGGGGTGGGGGTGGAAGGGAATGTCCATCTCCGCCATCATATCATTGGGCTCCTCCGGTATCCCCGCTCATCTGTACAACTCTGACACCAGCTCGGGAAGGAAGGGACCTATCCTAGAGCACCGATAGAAGTCCTTCCACTCCATCACAATCTGCTCCCCTACGTTCAGCTGAATGCCCTTAATAGCACAGGCTACCACCAAGGCCCGAGGATAGGTTACGTCAGTAGTATTATTCGACGGATGAATCCTCCGGGTCACCAGGTTCAGGCACCTCCTAGTATCGACTGAAAAATAGGTACCGGTGATGCCTTTAGTCGAGGGCCAGTATACTTTATTCATGAACTCCTCCGGAATCAGAGCGTCCATCAGCCACACCATGTCCATACTCGAACCTTGGCTATATAGTTAGCATTAGAGATGTGGGGTACCCCAAGCACCTCATTAATAGTGCGAGAGTTAATGGGGACATCCACAACCCGAATATGAATAGTGGGGCTAGGGGAATCCCATAGCACAGTAGGGAGTATGACAAACAACTCCCTTGTCCAAGTTGTGACCTCGTTGGGGGGAGATACCATTAGTGGGCCGCACTCAAACCTCTGCAGCCAATTATAGAATTTTGGTGATTTCTGCTCCATCTTCTTCATGTCAAAGCCTCACTCGAACCAAAGCCCCATTCGTCGGTGCTCTCGAAATCGTTCCAAACAAGCCTCGTCGGGAAATCTTTCATAGGCGGGGGAGTTAGCTTGGTTTCCGGTCATTCTATATGTTAACCTGTAAAATTTGACAAAAGAAATTCATTAGCATTCATCAAGCGTCAAGTAAAGATCAGATGGAAAAGTTTAAAATTTCTAGCTTTAACTAGAAGGCCACTGCCTGCGGCCTCCCTCTATAGCAACAAAGATCGCTATAGTGGTTTTCATCATCCCCAGTAGTCAAGGGGTGCATCAATGGTGCCCCTTGACTTAAATTTTCCCATTTTGAAATTTTGGACTCAGATCAGTGTTCCATCAATGTCCTAGAACTAGTTTATACAAAAATTCGGGCATGATAACTCCTAAATCATGCCTAAATCGCCATTTGAAACCCAAAAATAACCCTTCGAATTCTATTATGTTTCAGACCTGTTTAGGGCATAAACTTTGAGTTTTTTATGTTCATAACGCAATGGAAGTGTTGTGAACGTAAGGGAAGCAACCATGCTTCAAATTTTCAACACTACCAAGCCTTAAAGATCAAAAAATTTGGAACTCACTCAAACTCTCTTTTCCAAAGTAAATCTAGCCTAATGCATGCCATTTTATGAGTATCGAAGTAATGGGGAGTAAAAGAGTGGAATATTTACCTTTTTTGGCGTTGAGACGAAGTGATCGGGAGAGGGATAGAGTAAATTTTCTAGTAGAGAAGGGAAAATGGGAAATGAACCCATTTTTCCCTCTATATTCTACTTCAAACTGCTATAGAAGGGTGATGGCCGCTAGAGCTGCGTCGCTATTGCGGGTTAATGGACACTATAATGGGGTCCCACATTGGGCTCCACAGATTTTTGAGTTTCAATCCTTTAACATCCCGTCCGATGTTCGTAGTTTGACTAGTTTTGGGTATTTTTAGCCTCCGGAGGGTAATTCCTTATACGCATCATACTCATGTGAGCACGAAGTACCTTTTCCAGATTGACCGGTGGCAGGGTCTTAATTTGTGCAATTAGTGAATCGGGGTTTGTGCTATTGTGTATCGATAAAATCCGCTGGGTATTTTGAATTTCAATTAGGATCCAGGAAGTGGTAATTAGTGTCTTACGATCTCGTGGGGAGGGTGTTAAATCCAAAAAGTATCTAGACTTGGGCCGTTCCTTCTTTTGATCTTTCAGGGATGAACGATGGGTAAATTGGTATCTGTTGTAACGATTGAATTCGTCATTATTAGGAAACACCTTGATATTAGTGCAGAGTTCATAAAATATCGGGATGTTATTTGAAATCTTAGGTGGGACCATGAGTATTTAAAAGTCGGGAATTTAAATATTTGGTATTTTGCGAAGAAAATGACTTGACTTTAAAAATCATTTCGGAAACTTGTTCAAGTTTTATAACAACTTAAGAAGGAAGCAAGAGCCGCCACTTAATTTATTAAGGGAAAATCAAGAAAACCTTTGAAAAATACTTAGAGATTTAAAACAGAAAAAATCAAAATCTTCAAGTTTTAAGAAATTCGGGTAAGGGTTCTTATTAATACTCTTGAAAGGGTGTTAAGGCACCAAGAGTATCCGCTAACTCACGATTATCCGATATATTTGAACATAACTTTTATGACTAACGTAGAAAATGGATTTTTGGTTATTTGGAAATCTTTTAAATAAAAGTCAAATTTCAGGCAATCCGGTTTAAAAAATTTGAATTAAAGTGGGTTAGATTAAATGAAACCAGTCCAGTTTAAAACTTAAGCAAAACCCGACAACTCTATGAAGGGAAATTCAAGTAGATTGAAACCAAGAATATTAATGTTAAATAAGTAAATAAATATACAATGTATAGTAAATAAAAGGTATGGGAAGAAATTGGATTTAGGCTCGTTAAAGCCCAACCCCCCTAAAGTGATGGACTTCCAATACTTTTGGCCTATTTCTGTTTTATTTCCTGTCCTAATTTTCTATTTTTGGGGCCTTTGAGAGCTCAAAACAATTTCAAGACTTTTGAGTCTTGCAAAGGCTGCTAACTGCTTCTATTTTCATGGGCCCTGGCCCATTTAATCCTCCAAAATTTGTATCATGCCTCCCTTTCCTCATTTTCTTCATGTATCACTGTATTTTCACCTACTTCTCGTGTATGCAGGTTGATATACACTGTATACTGGCGAGATATGATCCTCTTGGGATTGGCTCGGCTAGACTCGAGAGAGAATAGGCCTCCTTGGCCTATTTGGGAATGTGCAAGGAAAAAGGAGTCTGTTTGGACTCCAAAACAAATTTCACATGCCACCAAAAATAGATAAAGATTAGGATCCGAATTAATATATGGGAAAAGTACAAGAAGTAGCAAACTTAAGTTCATAATTAAGCTAAATAGCAACACTTTTACAAAATTAAGTTATATAGCAAAAAATAGCAATATTTTCAGTGGGACCAAGCCACTACCACTTTTTATAGTTACCATGTGTAACTCATCCCCTTTTCACTCCTATGCATTTATCTCCTTTCTTTTTTGATTTTTTCTCTTTTATATTCTCCCAATTATTCTCCTATTTTTTAGATTTCAAATTCAACTATATTTCTCACGTTTTCTACACAAAAATCATGTTCCACAAAATCATGTAAGCACTAATTTCAGTTATTGCATGTTATCTCTTCCCCCAAATTCATCTAATTTATATTTTGTATTTTTCTCTTTACCATCGTTATCGCCATCTCCCATTTTTTTAAGCTTTTGTTTTTAAAATTATGGAGATTTGCTCTAATGGCAGAGCACACACCACGTAGACTATCTAATAGAGGTATACCCCCTATCAATTTAATTTCTGATAATCCATCATCCTTTAGTATTGGACTTTCTCAAATTGAAAATACAAATGTAGTTTCTACGCCTATACAATCACCAAAATTAGTAAGCATTGAAGAGGTGAGATCAAAGCATCGTAATGATCCAGAGAAGATGGCTAAAATTATGAAAGAAAAGGGATTGAAAAAAGTTTCTTCTGCAAAACCCCCCAAAGATTCAAAAACCAGAAAAAAAAAAAGGAAAGCAAAAGAAATTGGAGGAACTAGAAAAATTTCAAGTCTGTATTTTTGAACCAGCAAAATACATATTCCAATTTTGAATATGTATTTTTAAGTGAGTGTACAAGTTTATATAGTATTTTTTTGTAAATACAGTTGCAAATACATATGTAACTGCATAAGTATTTGTAAGTGAGTGTACAGGTTTGTATAGTTGGGCATGGGCATACATATGTGTTTTTTAAAATACAGCTGCAAATATATATATGTAACTTCATACGTATTTTTGTTTGTAGATAAGTACATATATATACAGCTGAAACTACATATGTAACTGCATATGAATTTTTAAGTGAGTTTACAGGTTTATATAGTTAGGCATACATATGTATATATTTTTCAAATACAATTGCAAATATATTGTAACACCCCGTATGTTTCCGAACCTAACCTAGTTAATTTCCGTAACATTCATGGAAATATTGAAACATGAGAAATTTGATGAATTATACATTAAATTGTTGGACATTAATGAGTCTTGTGTCATTGGGCCAAATGAGGCCCAAAAACCATAGAAAGACTTGGCCCAATGGGGCAAAAATGATCCAATCTTCCATTTGACTAATCAACCATGCATTTAATGCCAAGAGTTGGATAAGAGTGACTTTATGGACCTATATATTTGAGGAAAAATCATATTTTTAATTCATTGTGACACACATGCCTTTTTCAAGAATTATCTCAAACATTTCCTTATCTCACACAAACCCCAGGCCTTCATCTTTGTGGACAAGATCACCCTTGTACAAGCCTTGGAAAGTGTTTAAGACTATGGTTTAGTATATGATATGTTTAATATGGTATATAAATCATGTTGGTTGTGTTGGCAAAGTCTTGGACAGTGTGCTATGTGTAAAACTGTCTATTTTTGCAATTGGAGAATGGTTTTGTCTTGTAAACTTGAACATGGACTTGTGGTATTGAAGGAAGTGAACTTGATGTATTAAATATTTTCATGTGAGATGTGATTATAGTCTTACCTTGTTTTATCCTTGTGTATAATGTTTGGAATTGTTATTGTGAAATTGGTTATGGATTTGGTGACGTATTGACCGAGAAGTGTAGTTTTGGGTGTTGTTAATGTGTGTTGTGAGACCATGGCTAATGTTTGGAGTTCAATATGATCAAAACTATGTTAAATGAAGTTTATTTATGATCATGGACCATTCATGGCATAAAAAGACCCAAAAGAGACCAATTCGGACCAAAACGGGCATCCGCCCTCGCAGACGAGGGCACCTGCGGGCGCAGATGCCAATGGAAGTGCCTCTGGAATCTGCAAAAGGCCACCTGCAGGCGCACCTCAGCCACCTGCGGGCACAGGTGGCTTTGCAGGTCAGCCCCAGGTTCGGTTTTGTATGTTTTCGCATCTATTCGACCCGGAAGGCCCCTATACCCTTTTTGGATGTAATTATCAACTTGTGATGCCGTTTTAATGACTTTAAAGGGTCGTATGGAGGTATGTTGGACTATATTCAGTATGTATTGTTGTTCATAAGTTGTTATGAGTCAAGTTGATAAGGTAATTATGACGGAATGATCATAAGAAAGCATAAAGGGTAAGTGTGATGTGAAATGCTATTGATGTATGATATCTTGGTCAATGTGTGGAATGTTATGGTGTTGTTGGTGTGATAATGCAGTAAATGGTATTGTAAGAGGATGGAATAACATTATACGATAGTCACGTAATTCATTATCGTCGTATGCACTTGTAAGGTAGTTGGTTGTTAACATGAGCTTTGTTATGTACTTGTATTGTAGAGTAAGACATAAGGAAGATGCTTGGTTATTGTATTCATGTATAGGATTGAGTGTTCATATTGAGAGGACAAGGTATGTAAGGTTACTTTCTCCGTATCTTTCTGCAGCATAGAGTATTCACCTTGTTATAGTACTTACTCATGTCCGAAGTGTTCCAAAGTATCCCAGTTCAGGTTGAGGTATATTGTTATTCACATGTGTCCTATTCTTAGACGAATTATGATTCACTTATCTCCTATTCATTGACTGAAGTTCCAAAGATGTCATAATGTTGTAATTTCTAAAAGAACTATCTCAACGAGAGTAAGATGTAAAGAGAATCTACTTATTCTTGAATAGCATTTCCAATTATGTCATGTTCCAAAGTCCAATAAGATTATGATTATCTTTGTACCAATCTCCCATAAGTAATAGTACCAATCTCACAAAAGTAATGAAGGAAGTAATGTGTAAGCTAATGTGTCTATCCCTCACAAGTAAAGGTATCAATCTTACAAGAGTAAAGACGTGAAGTAATGTATGTATGTGTTCCAAGTTTCAAGAATGTTTCAGTCACAAGGTATCGCTAAGTAATGAAAGAAAGAGTAATAAGAGAAAGAAGTAATGTATAATCGATGAGTAATCTTGGGTGGTATCCCAGGGGTTAAAGTACCTAGCATGGGTCGATCCGAATGTAACATAAGAACATCCCAGGGGTGACTGGAAAAGCCTAGCATGAGTTAATCTCATCCCAGGGGTCAAAGTACCTAGCATGAGTTAATAACATCCCAGGGGTGACACGAAAGCCTAGCATGGGTTATCACAGTACATCCCAGGGGTCACAGTACCTAGCATGGGTTAATAACATCCCAGGGGCGACATAAAAGCCTAGCATGGGTTAGTATAACATCCCAGGGGTCAAAGTACCTAGCATGGGTTAATCTCATCCCAGGGGCGACAGAACAGCCTAGCATGGGTAGAACAATAAAGATGAACATATGTGAAGACAAGAGAAGTAAAGAACGTAAAAATACATGGTTCCTCGCATACAGGAAGAGAGTTTATTTACATTGACTATTGCTCTTATATTGACTCCATTGTTGTTGTTCTTATGTATGATACAGTTCTTATGAGCCTTACATACTCAGTACATTATTCGTACTGACCCCTCTCGGGGGACTTACTTTAATTGCTGCAGGCGCAGGTGCTAGTAGACCTCCTCTGTAGGCTGTGGATCATTTATAGATTTTTGGTGAGCTCCAGTTGGTTCGGGGCTTTCTGAGTCACAGTTGTACATTTGTTTTGATGTTGTAAATGTTGTATAAAGCGGGGACTTGTCCAGACTTTAAGTTGGTCTTGTAGATGCATCTGTTAGAGGCTTTTGTAGACATATATGGGTATATAAATGTAAGAGATGACTGTCCGTTTTGACTTGATGGCCCTAACGGCCAAGTTGTATAAATATATATATATAGCATATGTTACCATATCCATGACTTCCGCATAGTTGCATGAGGTATAACAAGATTCATACGAGGATATGCATACGAATGTACATGAGCAAAGATTGGTTCTCTCGAGCCATATTGGCTTCGGGTGCCAGTCCGCCTCAATGGGATTTGGGGTGTGACAAAAGTGGTATCAGAGCAGGTCGTTCTAAGGGTATCTACAAAGCCGTGTCTGAGTAGAGTCTTACTTATCGATGTGTTGTGCACCACATTTATAAGTAGGAGGCTACGGGACATTTAGGAGTTGTTTATTTTCTTCATTCTAGATCGTGCAATAGAGCCAATGTGGTAAGTGGAATCATATCTAACCATTGGACTTGATTTTCTTTATTATAGAAAAATGCCAATGATAAGAAGAGGTAGAGGCAAAGCTAAGCAAGTGGATAGACTGGACGGTGAAGGCACAAGTAAATCATCACCTGACCAAGCTAGTCAAGGTGGAGCTGATGCTGAAATTACATCGCAGTCTTCCTCTACTTTTCCATCTCCAGAAGAGCCAAGAGGTAGAGAATTACCTGCAGAACCGCCTATGAATACCACTGATCAGGATTTACAAAATGCAGTCCACATGTTGACTCAGTTAGTGGCTGCAAAAATACAGGGACGAACTAGTCCAATTGTAAATGAAGATGACGCGGCTAGAGTAGCTAGTCGCAGGACACAGGACTTTCTAAAATTGGACCCTCCTATATTCACTGGGTCAGACCTGAAAGCAGATCCACAGGACTTCGTGGATCAAATACAGAGGGCTTTAGAGGTTATGCATGTGTCCGGTGTGGAAACGGTTGAGCTTGCGGCCTATAGATTGAAGGGTGAGTCCATATTGTGGTATGAGGTCTGGAAAAGATCAAGGGGTATTGATGCACTCCCAGCTGGTTGGGAAAAATTTAAAACGGTATTCCTTGATCATTACCTCCCATATGAGATTCGGGAGGCACGTGCAGACCAATTTCTAAACTTGCGTCAAGGAAATATGACTGTTAGAGAATACAGTTTGCAGTTTAACTCTTTGGCTCGATATGCTCCAAATGTAGTAGCCACAATGGAAGATAGAATCCATCGATATGTGGATAGACTGGAGCCATATTTGGTACGAGACTGCACTATTGTTGCTTTGAACAGGGATATGGACATCGCCATAATTCAGGCCTTCGCACAGAAAATGGAGGACCAAAGGCAAACAAGAAGGACACAGGAATCTGAGGAAGGGCCATAAAAAAGGGCAAGACCTTGATCATTACCTCCCATATGAATGTAAGAGATGACTGTCCATTTTGACTTGATGGCCCTAACGGCAAAGTTGTATAAATATATATATAGCATATGTTACCATGTCCATGACTTCCGTATAGTTGCATGAGGTATAACAAGATTCATACGAGGATATGCATACGAATGTACATGAGCAAAGATTGGTTCTCTCGGGCCATATCGGCTTCGGGTGCCAGTCCGCCTCAATAGGATTTGGGGCGTGACATATATATAGGCAAATAAGTACATTTGTATATGTATTTTTGTATATACAGTACATCTGTATATGTATTTTTGTATATACAGTACATCTGTATATGCATTTTTGAATATATGTATTTTGCAAATATATGTACGCGTGATTGTAATGATTAGGATATTCAGTTCCTTATTTATCTCAATAGAGTAGAGAAAAAAGTGCGTTGTTCAGATTCTTGTATATGTATTTTTTCGGTAAAAAAGTCCTCAAATACAAAATACAAGTTGCTATTTCGGATAATTAGCAACTTGTTGCTATGAAGCGCTTAATTAAAGGCTCAAGTTTGCTATTTCTAAACTTTTCCAGTAATATATTTGACATTAATTCACCACAAATGAACTGCACACGTGTCAAGCGAAACATGAACAACTTTTATCCTAATAACAACAGGGATTAACTAAATTTAGACCCAAACAAGAGTTTTTGACTTAAGCTAGCAGAAATAAGGCAGCCTTGAATTATTGCAAACTTTCAACCAACCGTAGACTTGCTCGAACTTATAATCAAATCAAATTAAAGTAGCTTCATTCATATTCATTCTACCAGACCAAACAGAATAGGTGGGAAGGCAACCAAATTGTTTGGGGAGATAAAAATTTACTTCCGTCTAATTTTTTAGACCATTAGGTGAACAATTTTTTAGATTACATACAAATCTTATCATGCTATCTTCAACCAAACAAATCCACAAACATCAGGTAAACAGTGAAGTCTAGGAAAGGGTGAACATGATTAAGTTGGAATTAAGGACATATTCTGTTAAATGTAGGTATAAAACCAGAACCCAAAGCTTATCACAAAACAATGACTATACAGGGGAAGTGGAATGGGATGAACATACTTGTGACTATGTCGAACTAGCCCCATCATATTTTTATTGCCCTAAAAAAATCTTGAGGTACCAGATCAAGAACTTTCAGGAAACGAAAACAGACCACTTCGAAGGAGAGTCTCGTCCTTAGTTTTGATCTTAAACAGAAGAAAACCAATAGGAGATTAATCTTTGACAAGCACACATACTCAAGATTCCCAACCTCCGTTCATATCTAATATTAAAAATAAACTGCTAGACATTGCACATTCTTCATATATCAGACAAGAACAGAAAAATTGTAAACAAAATGCACATGCATTCAAAGAAACCAATTTCTGGATTTCAACATCTTAATAAGAGAATTTTGCCCTAATCAAAACTCATGCTATACTAGTTCATGTCTAACTAAAACAAAGCCATAACACAATTTTCAGAGAACAAGCTCACATGTGGGAACGAAAGCTACTATTAACTATGTTGAATAAGAGGGACAAATGGGTATGGTTTCGTCTCCTCCTTACTTGACGCTATAGGCCAAGAAGATCCTTAGAGAGTCCTTGAATTGGACATGAATTAATATCACATACCCAACAACATTCAAACATCAATATAAAATCCATACACATAACTCATTACTCGTTTTCAATTTCTATTCATATACCAGAACAAACCACTCGCAAATAAATCAACTATATTCTGGGAAAAGAAACATAAGCAAGGCTTATTTCAATTTGGTAACCATGGCTTCAAGTTCAACTCAAAATCTCTACCATAACCAAATTTTCACAACAAAACCCAAAACGACCATTGAATTTTGTTACACTTCTTGACACATGGAGGTAGAAAAGAATAGAAAATAAAAGATGAAGCATTTCCCACACTAAAAGAAATTCGTACAATACCAACGAGCCCAATTTCAACCTGAGGCAAAAACATCAGTTTCAAAGTGCAAAGACCAAAAATGGAAGGGAAAATAGATTAGGTGAGTAATTTACCTATTTGGGGGCAGCAAATTGAGACTCGAGCTTACAACATAGCTTCCCTACCACCGTCTCTGAAAAAAGGCATTAGATTTTGTACCTTAGGATTTCAAGCTCAAAGTTGAGTCTCACAGAACCTTTGGCACTGAAATCTTTTAGATAGCAAAATCCCACATTATTTTGGGGCTCCCTCTTATCCAACCCTTAACCCCAATAATAAAAAGGAGAGGGGTTTATATAGGAATGGATTCGGGGCTAAAAATCAATTTTCATTGATGTGGGATGGGAATTTCTAGGGACTTTTCTGGAATTTCGCCTGAGAAAAATCCAAATCCTCTTTGAGGGTAAGCGATGAGATGTGAAATCGTATGAAATTGAGTCGATAAATTTGAATTGGAATGGATGGAATTTGAGAGAGGAATCGAGAGGCACCACATCGTGGGTTCTAGAACTTTCATAGTACAACGCTCGTACCTTACACATGATGATGTATGAAGGGGAGGGAGTATCATGAGGCAGCGGCGTTTGGGTGAAGTCATCGCTGGTGGTGTTGATATTGTCATATTTGTTGTTGTTGTTCTGGTTGTTGTATGTTAGAGCCCATTTGGATTGGCTTATTTTAAGTGCTTTTAAGCCAAAAATGACTTTTAAGCACTTCTGAAGTGTTTGGGTAAATTTAAAAAGTGCTTATAAGCACTTAGCTTTAAGCTTAAATGCTATAAAATAAGCCAAAAGTCATAGGTTAGAAATCCTAACTTATGGCTTTTGGCTTAAAATGCTAAAAATAAGCCAAAAGCCATAAGTTGAAATTTCTAACTTATGGTTTCCGGCTTATAAGTTAAAAGCCAAAAGCCAATCCAAACGAGCACTTAGATGAGAAGAAGATATAAGGGGTGGGGTTGGGATGGTTTGATGGAGTAGGCCGGGTCAATGGTGAATTCGGCCCAAATTTAAATAAGAATAAGGAAGTAGCTAAAAATTTGCCTATCAATTAAATAACCTAATAGATTAGGAATTCAGCCAATTGTATTTAAATTTTAACCAAATTGACAAATCAATTGGCCAATTGCATTGTAATTGTGGCCAAATTCAATAAATTAGCTAAATTGAATCAAAATTTGATAAAAACTATAAACCGAGTTAATCTCGAGTTTCTTGATTTAATAAAATCAAATGATTATTTTCCAAATAATTCATTTTAATGACAAAATATATTTAAATCAAGATTTATCTATTAGAATTAATAATCAAGAGGAGTGTTGATTAAAATCTTATATTCGATAAAACAATTATTTAAGTAACAAAAATTATTCGATCTCATGTATACGAATACAGAAATGTATAATCATCACTTAAAACAATAAAATTAACTCAGATACATATTTTGAAAGGTTTTTATTGGGAAAATATATTTTGATTTTATTTAAAATTGAAGCAACTCAAGATTAAACCTAGTCGTGGAGGTCAAAAATTAGGTGTCAACACGGGCTGACGTCAGCCCGCTATAGTGGAATTTATTCTGCTATAGCAATGAGCCTGTCGCTATAGCGGGGTGATGCAGTCCAGAATCCTACTTAAGCAGGATTTATATCCCTTCTCTATTTTGGCTGAAATAAACAACGTGGAAGGCTCCAAAAACCCTAAGGGTTGCCTCCCATGTCTTGAAGACATGGAGAGAAGGAGAAAGGGGTGTGGATGGGTGCAAACCCATGGATTTTTAAGGACTAGCGCGTCCTTGATGTTGACTCCAGGATAGAATTTCATTGGTTCATCCTTCATACTTCTGGTTGACATCCAGGTAAGCTAAGGTTAATTGAGTAGCTTACACCCAAGTTAGAGAGCATGTTTATAATGTAGATGGATGGGAGTTTTCATGTTTAGGCCTTCGGCCACGGAGTTGGAACGGCTAAAATTGGTTAAAAGTTCGGGTAAAGTATTATATTGGGGTTGTCCATATACCTTATCATGTTTATGCTATTAATGTGTTATAAATTCGATGGTTCATGGTTGCATACTTGTCATTGGGGTAGTGAAATAACGATTTACCGATTGTTAGCTAATCCTTAAGGTAATTAATTACACCAAGTAAGGTAATAGTGAACCTCCGAAGGTTCTAAGGTGGAAGTCCTTGGGGTGGTCTTAGAAGCGTAGCAGTGTACCACGCCAGTACGGATATGATATATTGTGATAAAGGGTCGGGTACCACGTCGGTACGTTATGATATTGTTGGTGATGAGTTGAGGAGGGGAAGAGAAGTTCTGCATCTTGCATATATACATTCATCATATGCATTTGAATGCACAATTATATTTATAGGTTGTTGATTGTTCCTTTTCTTGTAAGGTTTCTGATATTATCTATTGTCTTGGTAGTTGCAATCCTAATAGTTAATGATAGTATAATATGACCGAGTGTTGTCCAATAAGGAGATTAATGAAAAGGGAAGGGAGAAGTATATAGAGTTATTGTAATAAGGTAAATATGTAAGAATTGTGGGATTGATTAATCCCTAGAATATAATTAGTTAATCACGCCCTAAGGGCAAAGTAATATTACTTAAACAAACAAAAGATAGTAGGTTTTGAAAGTTGAAGTAAGTTAATTATGTTCATATATTAATCTGTATGCTTGTCATTATATCTTCTTGTTTTCTATATGTTGTTATATATTTTAACCCTGGTCGGCCGATGATACCTACCAGTACGTGTGGTTTGTACTGATACTACACTTACTATATCCCCTTGTTTCATGTTAATTGGAGTTTCTATAGCAGTGACGGTGATCATTCTCCAATAGCTCCTGCCCTCTCGATCTTACATGGATACTGTGTCATGGATGTCCCTACTTCTTACCTAGTACTCGTGTACCAATTTAGGCTAGGTTCTAGGGATTCTCTTATAGTTATTTTCCGCATTCATTTTATGCAATAGAGGTATTAAACCTGTTGTGGAACAAATCTAATTGGGTAATCATAATTGAAACTGTTGATTAGTTATTCATATGGAAGACATAAATTGACTAAGTGAATACTGTAGTAACTTCTGCAGATGTTGAATGATTGAGAAAAAAGGATTCTCATATCTGGGGTAGAGTAGGTAAGTGCCCGACATAATCCATGGTTTACTTGGATATCTATGTATGGTCCGATCGTTGATGATAAAAATATCTGGGATCCTTGTGTGGTCTGGTTTTGGATAATGATAATGGGGATTCTTGTGTGGTTCAATTAATGATAATGATATTTAGGATCCTTGTGTGGTCCAATCTTTGATGATTATATTTTAGCCTGATGTGCTATTGGGTCATCTTTGTATGAATAATCTAGTTAATGGGTTGGCTTGTTAATGATTCCTTCATAAGTTATTGGTTAAACTGAAATGAATTTAGTTATTTTGCACAAGCTTGGTGACTTGAATAAAGGTGAATTATGTAGTTAATGTCACTAATGCAAGGTAAATGGACTAGGTATATAAAATAGGTTACTTCCTGTAATATAATAAGGGGAGATGGTAATAATGGTTTTACTTGGTATGGGTAAGTTGAACCTTAACTATGTTATTAAAAATTATGTAGCTGATTTGGTTAAGTGACTGGAATGATCTTATGAGGGTAACGACGTTGATGTCCTAAAGGTAGACTAGCTAGTTGTACAAAACCCATGGTGGCTATGAATGAATATAATGGGTTAAGTTTTAGGGATACAGATAAAGTGATAGTTAAATAATATTCATAGGCTTAGTGAGGAGGCAGAGCTACTGGACTGACCTTGTAGTTGGCTGATTATGAATTGATATTTCGTAAATGCTTAGTGTATGTACGGGAATAATTATTGGTGAATAGTATTCCTTGAATGTGGTGTAGTTAAGTTGATAAGGTAGGTGAAATATGTTAGCTTGACTATGGTTGATGATCGTTAGATGTAGGGTAGATTGAGGGAGTGAAGTTATTAGATGTGTTTATCCAAAGTCATAGCCCTCCTATATATACATGATAATACTTGGTTGGTGTTGCCCCTTGAGTGGTTGAGGTATGTTGTGTGGTCGAATAAACTAATACGAGTTGTGGTGGAGAATATATGCGATTGTAAAAACCCATAGTGGTGTGATTGGTGGTGTGGTGATGTTAAGGCATTGGTTAGGGTGTAAGTATCCCACTAAACTATTTCCTAGTATAGGGATGAAAACCTTAGAGTAGTGTGGTTTTGGTTAAAAATCTGGCATTATGTGAATTAGTGTTGAATAATAGAACATGGTGTGTTGATTCATGGATTTTAGTAGTTAATATGTTAGAGGATGAGTTTAGAAGGTCATAGAAACTTTCGATCCGTAAAATGAGTTGGTAGAACTCTGTTTTTAGTGATTATCGTAAAGGGGTTAGTTCATAATGTCTAATTTTGAAAAGTGTATTGTGAAATGGCTTGAATTGGGACCAAGTCCCAAGTTAATACCTCAGTCCGTTGCAGCGAAACATTGCTGCAAACAATTTTATTCCCCATTAATGTCCTTAAGTCAAATATTGTGTGGTGTTTCGGGTATTATAAATGACCCATTACATAAGTTTCATTACAAATTGTATACCTTGGGTTATAGTGATCGTGCTTTGTACCTAGAGCTTAGTGTCCCGTGGTGCGTAGGTTGGTTGAGTATGCTGAGTTCAGAAATCATGCTAAAAACTCTCCTCTTCACCAATGACCTTTCGGGGACGAACGATGGGTAAAGTGATATCTAATGTAACAACTCATTTCGTCGTTATTAAAAATATTTGTGGTAAAAGAATAAGAACCTCATTCGTCATAAGTTATAGGATTAATTCTGTAGTATATGAGTGCATTGGACATGTACTAAGGTCATACAATACCCGTAGCACCAAGTTAAGTTGAAAGTGTTTCTACCGATTAAGTTTTGAGCTAAGTTTAAACTAGGGTCAATTTCAAATGAGCATATATCCTAGAATATAAATATTTATGGGAAAAAATACCCATCAAATGAAAGATCTTTGAGTCTTCTTTCCAACGCATTTGATCGTTTATTATTCCACCTTCGGAGTAAAATGTTATGACCATTTTACTGAACACTGTTAGGGCTGAGAAATTTACCATTGCAGCAGTACCATTGCAGCGGTAACAGACATTATTTAATGCTGATTTTACGGGTTTGAGCCCTAAAACTCAAATATTTCGTTCCTAAGCCCAAGAGGGGCGATTTGCTCATGGTTGGGGTGAAAATTCTTTGTTGAGGTAAGTTCCTTCCGTCATCTTCTTCGTATTTCAATTTTTTAACATCCTAAAATCCTAAAAACAATCTTTAATGGTGAAATTCTTGGGGATTTGAAACCTAAGTTCATAAGATTTTTGGAAAAACTTATGGGTTGGGTTAATATCACCTAGAATCACTTCTAAATTGTTCATTAACGATTCTTAGCGTGAATTAGTGATTCTAAAACATGAAATTGGTGGTTGGGGATTTTGAATTCTACAAAAAAGGAACCTTTAGCTTTGAAGCTCCATTAATGGAGATGGGTTGAATTTGACACAACTTTCTAACGGGTAATTGACCTTTGGATAATGTTTTAGAACATGAATAAGGATAAAATTAGTGGGCTGAATTCCCAAATTAGTTATCAAAGAGTGATTGCTTAGCTACTCTTATAATTGTATGATTTCTAGATATTTGGGCTAATGGAAGGATAAAGGAAAAAAAATAGCAATCTTGGTGTAGCTTTCTTGTTTCGAAATCTTTGGTCGAGGTAGGTTATGGTTTAATGTATAGTAGACTGGGATTAGTTGCATGTAATAACTATAGTTGATGGGAGATTTCAAGTCTAGGCCTACGACACTATGTTTGGATGGATAAAACATGGATTAATGTAATAATAATATAATTGTGTGCTATTGTTTGTTGTGTGGATCCCTTGATGGGTGTTTGTGTTTATATGACTTACTTGATGATTGATAAAGTTTAATATGTGAAGGTGTGTAATATTAGAAGAATTAGATGACCTTCTAATCTATAGAGCCAATCTTTACTACCTTAAAAGGGGTGAACCCGACTGAAACGGGCACCCGCCCTCGCGTCTGGAGCACCTGCGGGCGCAGATGCCAATGCAGGTGGTTCTGGACAAGACCAGAGGGGAACCTGCGGCTGTATTTCATCCACCTGCGGGCGCATGTGGCTCCACTTCCCAGTCCAGAATTCCATTTTGAATGTTTTTGTCTCTCTTTGACCCCCAAGGCCCCTATACCCTTTTTGGATGCAATTATCAACTTATGGTATCTTTTGAATGACTTTAATGGTTTTTTTGGAGGCATGTTGGGTTATATAAATTATGGATTGTTGTTAATATGTTATGGTGATAGGTATTGAGGTGACTTGATGGAGTAAATGTGATGTGGTGTTAATAAGGAAGTGTAAAGTATAAACTTGGTGTAAAAGGCTATTGGTTTATGATGTCTTGGTTGATGTGTGACATTTTGTGGTTTTGTTGGTATGGTAATACAGTGAAATGTATTGTGAAGTGTGAAATGACGTTATATGGCAGTCATGTAGCTCATTGTCGTCTTATGCACTTATAATGTAGTTAGTTGTTAACGTGAGCTCCCTTATGTACTTGTGTTGTAGAGCAACACGTAAGGAAGGAGCTGCACTGTTGTATTCACATATAGGATTGTGTATTCATATAGCGCAGATACGGTATGTAAGATTACTTCTTCCATATTTCTTCGGCAGCTTCTATTGTGCTCATTATCACCAAACCGGTTTCTATTCCAAACTGTTCTAAAGTGTCTCATTACAGGTTGGTTATGAATCGTTGTTCACTTGTCTTTTATTAATTGATTATTGTTCCAAAGTCCCAGTAATGTTATGACCACCGAATGAACTATCTCAAAGATTAAAGAAGTGATGTAATGAAAGTCTTTATTCTTGGGTGGTATCCCAGGGGTGAAAAAAACACCTAGCATGGGTCAATCCCAATATCTCAGGTGGTATCCCAGGGGTGAAAAGAACACCCAGAATGGGTCGATCCCCCAACAACGGGTGGTATCCCAGGGGTAAAATCCTAGCATGGGTCGATCCCGACTGATTATTGTTATTTTCCCACTGATCAGCTTGGGGCCCGATCATTATATGAATGAATGATGAATGAATGAATGAACATAAAAGCAAAGAAAGTAATGAATGTAACGTACATGGTTCCACACATACAGAATGGTGGTTTATCCATATTGATTACTCACTTGTTTAGTTCCATTAAAGTACTTATGTATCATATAGTCTCTTATAGCCTTACATACTCAGTACATTCTTCGTACTGACGTCCCTTGGGGGAATTACCTTACGTGCTGCAGGCACAGGTGCTAATCGACCTCCACAGTAGGTTGTGGGTTGTCTACTAATTATTGGTAAGCTCCAGTTCGGTTTGGGGCTTTTCGAGTCACATGTGTACATATTAGTTTTGGTAGTGTATGGATGTTGCATAAAACGGGGACTTGTCCCTACTTTAGGATGGTTATGTAAATGTATATGTTAGAGGCTTTGTAGATATTGTCAGACAATGAAGTTATGTATGTCCGTGTTGACTTGATGGCCTTAACGGCCAAGTTTCATATATAGCATATGTTCTCCATGACTTCCGCCATTAGTATCTTATAATTATATGAGATTTAATGTTGTTCATACACAGACATACATACAAATGTACATGAATGAAGATTGGTTCTCTTGGGCCTTAACGACTTCGGGTGCCTGTCCGCCCTATTGTAATTCGATGCGTTACATAAGTGGTATCAGAGCAAGGTCGTTTTAGGGTGTCTACAAAGCCGTGTCCAGTGTAGAGTCTTGCTTAGGAATGTGTTGTGCACCACATTTATAAGCAGGAGACTATGGGGTATTTAGGAGTTTTTTCTGTTCTTCATTTCTTAGATCGTGCATTAGAGCCAATATTGTAGTCGAATCATATCTGACCATTGGAATTGGTTTTCTTTTGTATAGTAAAATGTCGATTACAAGACAAGGTAGAGGCAAAGGTAAGCAGGTAGATATGATTGCCGGAGAAGGAACGATTAAATCACCACTTGACCAAGCTAGTCAAGGTGGGGCTGACACCGAGTTTGAATCGTGGGCTTCTTCTACTTTTTCAGCTCTAGAAGAGCAGAGAAGGAGAGAAGAACCTGTAGAACCACCTGTTAATGCTACTGAGCAAGATCTCAGAAATGCGGTGCAAATGTTGACTCAGATAGTTGCTGCACAAAGTCAAGGACGAGCTGGTCCAATGACAAGTGATGATTGTGCGGCTAGGGCAGCTAGTCGACGGACACAGAATTTTCTGAAATTAGACCCTCCCACCTTCATTGGGTCAGATCTGAATTAAGACCTGCAAGACTTTGTGGACCAAATAAAAATGGCTTTAGATGTTATGCATATGACTGGTATAGAAACAGTTCAGCTTGCGACATATAGATTGAAAGGAGAGGCGATATTATGGTACGAAGATTGGAAGCGATCTCGTGGTATCGGTGCACCCACCTAATTGGAAAGAATCTAAAGCGGTATTCCTTGACCACTATCTTTCATATGAGATTCGAGAGGCTCGTGCATACCAATTTTTAAATCTTCGTTAAGGGAATATGAGCGTCCGAGAGTACAGTATGCAGTTTAACTGTTTGGCAGATATGCTGCCAATATGGTAGCCACTATGGCCGATAGAGTTCATCGGTATGTGGATCCGTTGGATGCATATATGGTAAGAGATTATACTATTGCTGCGTTGAACAAAGATATGGATATAGCCAGAATACAGGCTTTTGCACAGAAGATGGAGGACTAGAGGCAAAGAAAAAGGGCGTACGAATTTGAAAGAGGGTCGTCAAAGAGGGCTAGACCTATGGGACAGTCCATGGCATCCCAAGGAGAATCTAGGCCTCGTATTTTTCCTAGATCGCCGAGACCATCATTTTCTTCCCCTACAGCAGGTACTTCATCCCAATTCCAAGGGTTTAGAGGTAGTCATGTTGGGCAGAGTAGTGGGATTCAAGGTTCGCAGACCGCAGGATTTTCTCGTCAGCAGCATCAGCACTGCGAAAGGTTTCATTTAGGTGAATACCAGCTTGGGACAAATGTTTGCTTTTGGTGTGGTATAACGGGTCACATAATGAGAGACTGCCCACGAAGAGGCTTGGGTAGTGTGGCGCGACCTGCGGGATCAACCGTTGCATCATCATCATCGGTTCCTTTCGTAGGCTGAGGTGTATAGCCTGTTGGTTAGGGTAGAGGTGCTAGAGGAGCATCCAATTCTAGTGGAGTACAGAACAGTACCTATGCTCTAGCGGATCGACAGAATTTGGAGGCTTCTCCTGATGTAGTGACAGGTACATTATCCATCTTTTCACATATTGTATATGCATTGATTGATCCGGGTTCTACCCTATCATATGTTACTCCATTGATTGCTGAAAAATTTGAAAGAACATCGGAATTACTAGTCAATCCATTTGAAGTATCTACACCAGTTGGTGAATCTATTGTAGCTAAAAGAGTATATCGTAATTGCATAGTTAATGTTTGTGGTTATGATACGTTGGCTGATCTTATTCAGTTTCCACAAAAGGATGTCCTTGAATGGAGGGGTAATGTTGGGGCACCGAGAGGTAAATTTATTTCCTATCTGAAGGCAAGGAAAATGATAGCCAGGGGGTACATATTTCATCTAGTAAGAGTGAAGGATAGTGATGTGAAGCCACCAACTCCTCAATCAGTTTCGGTGGTCAATGAATTCCTTGATGTATTTCTTGAAGATCTTCCAGGTTTACCTCCAGAACGGGAAGTGGAGTTTGTTATTGATGTGATGCCAGGCACTCAGCCTATCTCTATTCCTCCGTATAGAATGGCTCCAGCAGAATTGCGAGAACTGAAGGAGCAATTAAAAGACTTTCTGGACAAGGGGTTCATAAGGCCTAGTATGTCCCCGTGGGGTGCACCAGTATTATTTGTACGGAAGAAAGATGGCACATTGAGAATGTGAATTGACTATCGGCAATTGAATAAGGTAACGATCAAGAACAAATATCCCCTCCCCAGAATTGATGATTTGTTTGATCAGTTACAGGGTGCCAAATATTTTTCAAAGATTGACTTAAGATCGGGTTACCATCAAGTCAGAGTTAGAGAAAAAGATATACCCAAGACAGCTTTCCAAACACGGTATGGCCATTATGGACTAACAAATGCACCAGCTGTTTTCATGGATTTGATGAATAGAATGTTTAAGCCATTCCTGGATGTGTTCGTAACAGTATTTATAGACGATATTCTGGTTTATTCAAGATCACAAGAGGACCATGCTAATCACTTACGGCAGGTGTTACAGATTCTTTGTGAGCATAAGTTGTATGCAAAGTTCTCTAAATGTAAATTTTGGTTAAAATCCATAGCATTCTTGGGTCACATTATGTCAGATGAAGGGATAAGGGTTGATACACAAAAGATAGAAACGGTGAAGAATTGGCCAAGACCTACAACGCCTACTGAGATTCGTAGTTTTCTTGGATTGGCCGGTTATTATAGAAGATTTGTTGAAGGGTTTTCTTCCATTGCAGCACCTTTAACAAAGCTTACACACAAGGCAATCAAGTTTCAGTGGAATGCTGCATATGAGAAAAGTTTTCAAGAGCTGAAAGATAAATTGACTTCTACACCAGTATTGGTACTTTTGGAAGGCGCAGAAGGGTATGCAGTATATTGTGATGCTTTCAGAGTTGGCCTAGGATGTGTATTGATGCAGCACGGTAATGTAATAGTGTATGCCTCACGACAATTGCGTCCACATGAGAGAAACTATCCCACACATGATCTTGAGCTAGCAGCTGTGATATTTGCTTCAAAGATATGGCGCCACTATTTGTATGGGGTTCATGTTGATATATATACTGATCACAAGAGTTTGCAATATATCTTTAAGCAGAAGGACTTAAATCTGAGGCAGCGGAGGTGGCTGAAACTATTGAAAGACTACGATATTGATATCCTATATCATCTAGGAAAAGCAAATGTTGTAGCCGATGCATTAAGCCGCAAGGCAATAGGAGGCACTAGTGGCCAGTTGACGGAAAAGCAAGACCTAGTCAAGGATCTACATCAACTAGCCAGCTTGGGAGTTCATCTTCTTGAATCTTCAGATGAAGGGGTTATTGTGCAAAATGCATCAGAATCTTTATTAATAGCTGAAGTAAAAAGGAAGCAGCATGCGGATTCTATGTTATTGCAGCTGAAAGAAATTGTTCAACAGGGTCTGACAAAGGCATTTGATCTTATGCTAGATGGAGTACTTCAGTGCCAAGGAAGATTGTATGTGTCAGATGTAGATGAACTAAGGAAACGAATTCTGACAGAGGCACATCATTCACGGTATTATATATTCGAGAGCCACCAAAATGTATCACGATTTGAAAGAAGTGTATGGGTGGGGTAACATGAAGAAGAACATTGCAGAATTCATAGCTCAATGTCTAAATTGTCAACAAGTAAAAGTAGAGCATCAGAAATTGGGAGGTTACATGCAATGTATCAATCTTCCAGACTGGAAATGGGACATGATTAACATGGATTTCATCACAGGTTTGCCTCGTACACTGTGGAAATTTGATTCCATATGGGTAATAGTTGACAGGCTTACCAAGTCAGCGTATTTCCTACCAGTCAAGACCACCTATACAACTGAAGATTATGCAAGGTTGTATGTTAAAGATATAGTGCGATTACACGGGAATCCAATTTCTATTATATCAGACAGGGGATCTCAATTTACTGCACATTTTTGGAAATCGTTTCAAAGGAGTTTGGGAACCCAAGTGAGTTTGAGTACGGTTTTTAATCCTCAGACAGATGGACAAGCAGAACGTACTATCCAAATGCTTGAAGATATGCTACGAGCGTGCACGTTGGCATTTAAAAGTAGTTGGGATGATCATCTACCTCTTATTGAATTTGCCTACAATAATAGCTATCATTCAACCATCAAAATGGCACCGTACGAAGCTTTATATGGAAGGAAGTGTAGATCACCAATTGGATGGTTCGAAGCAGGTGAAACTACTTTACTTGGGCCAGATCTTTCTCACCAGGCTATGGAGAAAGTTAAGGTGATCCAATAGTGGCTACAAACGGCCCAAAGTCGACACAAGTCATATGCTGATATTAGAAGAAGAGGGCTCGAATTTGCCATAGGTGATTGGTTATTCTTGAAGGTGTCACCGATGAAACGGGTAATGAGATTTGGAAGGAAAGGAAAGTTGAGTCCCCGTTATATAGGGCCATATGAAATTGTTCGAAGATTTGGGCAAGTTGTGTATGAATTAGAATTACCCCAAGAACTCTCCATAGTTCATCCAGTATTTCATGTTTCGATGCTTTAAAAGTGCATAGGAGATCCATCTCGTATTTCTCCCACGAAATATGTACAAGTTACGAAAGATCTCACCTATGAAGGGATACCTATTGCTATTCTGGATCGACAAGTGAAGAGGTTAAGGAATAAATAAGTAGCTTCCGTAAAGGTACTTTGGAGGAATCAACAAGTAGAAGAGATCACATGGGAAGCTGAAGAAATGATGAAGTCTAAGTATCCTCATTTGTTTCAAACAGAAGAGAAAGTTCAAGATGCAGGATTGGAGAAATAACAAGTAAGTATCTATCAGCATTATGTATATATATGATAACATGAAGAATGATCCTAGACTTGTATTTGTTTAAATTGGATAATGTCACTAACATTCGAGGATGAATGTTTCTAAGTGGGGAAGGATGTAAAACCCTGTACATTTCCCAACCTAATCGATTACCTTAACTTTTATGGAATTATTTAAACATGAGATGATTGGTGAATTACACATTAATTTTAGTGGGCTAAATTAACATGTGCTAATGGGCTTAATAAAGGCCCAAAATTAAGTCACAAGATATGGCCCAAAGGGAGAAAATGATCCATTCTACCATTGACCAAGTAAAACACATTTAATGTGTGGATAAGGATGACCATTGAGTCACTATATAAGGCACAAAATCATATTTTTATTCATTATAACACACATTCCATTTCTAGAATTTTCCAAAATATTTCACACTTATCACAAACCCCAAGCAACTATCTCTTTGGACAAGCTCACCCTTTTGCAAGTTTTGGTAAGTGTTTACTCCAATGGTTTAATATATTATATGCATAAGAGGGTGTATAAATCATGTTGGTTATGTTGGCAAAGTGTTGGACAGCTCACTATGTGTGAAACAGTCTATGTTTGCTTAATCGGTAAAGGGTTTTGCCTTATAAACTTGAAAGTGGACTTGTGGTCTTGAAGGAAGTGAATTTGATGGATTAAATATCAACATTTAAGATGTGGTTATGTCCTTAACTTGATTTTTCTTTGTGTATAGCATTTGGAATTGTTGTTTTGAAATTGTGCATGGAATTGGTGACATACTGAAAGAAAAATGTAGTTTTGGTGATGTTCATGTGTATTATGAAACCATGGTTGTTTTTTGTCCTACGAGTTGACCTAAACATGTAAAGAGAAGCTTATTTATGTCTATGGACCATTTATTACAAAAAAAGGACCCTAAAATGACCCCTGGAGGCTGAAACGGGCACCCGCCCTCGCGTCTGGAGCACCTGCGGGCGCAGATGCCAACGCACGTGGATCTGGACAAGTCCATAGGGGCACCTGTAGCCTCATTTCATCCACCTACAGGCGCAGGTGGCTCCACATCCCAGTCCATAATTCTATTTTGCATGTTTTTGTCTCTCTTTGACCCCCCAAGGCCCCTATACCCTTTTTGGATGCAATTATCAACTTATGCTATCTTTTGAATGACTTTAAGGGGTCGTTCGGACGCATGTTGGGTTATATCAATTATGGATTGTTGTTAATATGTTATGGTGATTGGTATTGAGGTGACTTGATGGAGTAAATGTGACGTGGTGTTAATAAGGAAGTGTAAAGTATAAACTTGGTGTGAAATGCTATTGGTTTATGATGTCTTGGTTGATGTGTGACATGTTGTGGTTTTGTTGGTATGGTAATGAAGTGAAATGTATTGTGAAGGGTGAAATGATGTTATATGGCAGTCATGTAGCTCATTGTGGTCTTATGCACTTGTAATGTAGTTAGTTGTTAACGTGAGCTCTGTTATGTACTTGTGTTGTAGAGCAACACGTAAGGAAGGAGATGCACTGTTGTATTCACATATAGTATTGTATATTCATAATTGGCAGATAAGGTGTGTAAGGTCACCGAACCGGTTTTTATTCCAAACTGTTCTAAAGTGTCTCATTACAGGTTGGTTATGAATCGTTGTTCATATGTCTTTTATTCATTGATCATTGTTCCAAAGTCCCAGTAATGTTATGACCACCGAATGAACTATCTCAAAGATTAAACAAGTGATGTAATGAAAGTCTTTATTCTTGGGTGGTATCCCAGGGGTGAAAAAAACACCTAGCATGGGTCAATCCCAATATCTCGGGTGGTATCCCAGGGGTGAAAAGAACACCTAGCATGGGTCGATCCCACAACCACGGGTGGTATCCCAGGGGCAAAAGCCTAGCATGGGTCGATCCCGATTGATTATTGTTATTTTCCCACTGATCAGCTTGGGGCATGGGCATTATATGAATGAAAGATGAATGAATGAATGAACATAAAAGCAAAGAAAGTAATGAATGTAACGTACATGGTTCCACACATACAGAATGGTGGTTTATCCATATTGATTACTCACTTGTTTTGATTCCATTAAAGTACTTATGTATCATATAGTCTTTTATAGCCTTACATACTCAGTACATTCTTCATACTGATGTCCCTTGGGGGACTTACCTTACTTGTTGTAGGCACAGGTGCTAGTATACCTCCATAGTAGGCTGCGGGTCATCTACTGATTATTGGTGAGCTCCAGTTCAGTTCGGGGCTTTCCGAGTCACATGTGTACATATTGGTTTTGGTAGTGTATGGATGTTGTATAAAGCGGGGACTTGTCCCTACTTTAGGATGGTTATGTAAATGTATCTGTTAGAGTCTTTGTAGACGTTGTCAGACAATGAAGTTATGTATGTCCGTGTTGACTTGATGGCCCTAACGGCCAAGTTTCATATATAGCATATGTTCTCCATGACTTCTGCCATTGGTATCTTATAATTATATGAGATAGAATGTTGTTCATACAAATACATACATACGAATGTACATGAATGAATATTGGTTCTCTCGGGCCTTAACGGCTTTGGGCGCCAGTCCGCCCCATTAGAATTTGAGGCGTGACATCCTCACTCCACTTTACGGGCAAGTTTTGGTGGTTGGTTGTACAGAACCATCTCGGTCCCACATGTGCTGATAATTATCTTACTCTTGATTGAGTGGTTCTAGTGGCGAGCATCATGGAAGGTTATGACATCATCTTCGCCCATTACATTATTGAGGAGATTCACGGGTGAGCTTTTTGTGATTTCACCAGTATTCCTTTCCCATGTCTGAATCAGGGTTTATGTAATGTTGCTGGTGTGGTCACGCTACCTAGGGTTGATCACCATAATGAGGTGACCCGAGTGGCTGATGTAGGGTTGATACAGCATCGGGCCAACCTAATTTCCCAGAGGAGGTCTCAGCCCTCTACTTCATAAGGAGCAACTTTTTTTAATCGGCAAGTGGATCGAGAAGAGTCGGTTGTCACCCCAACACCGATTAGTAAGCTTGAGGCTATGAGAGTACCTACTGAGGGCACAGGCCTCATGATTGATGAGAGGGCAGTAGGCATTACTACACCACTATCCCCATCTGGTATGGTTTCAGTCTTGAGAGACTTTCTGCAGTAGTTGGTGGATAAACAGACACAGGCAATTGAACGGCAGACTTACATAGAGACCCAGATGGCTAAGTTGGTGACTCAACTTAAGCCATGGGTCTTGTCTTCAATTGAGGCATCTAAGGCAAGAGTCGAGGCACACATGCTGGCTGCCATGGATAGATTTATACGAGTGCTGAAATGGAGGATTGACAGTTTTGAGCACCAAATGGGTAATTGGCTGTAGGAGGCCCATATTCCAGACTTAATGAGTTTGACATAGGAAGTGTCTTCTTTGAGGGAAGAGTTTGGAGCTTTAGCATTCAGCCACACTCCTATCATTCTTTCTATACCGACATCGGTCCCGACAGTACCGGCTTTTGTGATTGATTTGTTTGCTGATGCTATTGATAGAGACAAGAGGCCACAGAGTCCCGAAGGCCAGAGTGTGAGTGGAGATGAGTTTGAGAGTAATATGAGAAGGGCGACTAAGCCCTCCCGAGCAGAGTTCCAGGTTAGCCAGATTACCCATGAGTAGAGAGACTTGGGTGCATCCTCTAGTCAGCCACCCCCTCCTCCTTCAGTACCCAACGTGGAGCCCAGAGAATATACAGATGATCCTACTGCGGGTGGGCTCACATTCGGCGCCTAGGACACCACAGGTATGCTTTTCACTCCTTTACACTTATCATATTTATAGCTATGCTCTAAGGGCAGTGCACCATTATTTAGTTGGGGGTGGGGCTATACCACCACTCGGGGGGTTTTGTTGTCGTGTTTCTTTTTTCTCAAGTGTGCTATCATAGTAGAATCAACAAGTTTAGGTTGTTGTTTGTATTTCATTATGTGTTTTCGTGTTTAGTTAGGAGAAAAATAGGGGAATCTTAGTGCAGTCCAGTTTTGAACAAGTTTTTGATGATGTTTTTGGTGTTTAAAGGATACCGCACCTAAAAATTTTGTTTTGGACTGTGTGTGTTGTTATGTTAGTTTGTGACAACTATTGGATCTTGTTATGGCATTAGTATTATAGGCAAAATGACTGTAGCTAGCAATGTATGAACTGGATAGGTAGTAGTAGATAGTGTAACCCTGTGCTATGTGTGTGTGAGGTCATTATCGAGTTCACTTTGTGTGTGCGATCTAGAACTTGCTCGGTTAGTCTTGCCTAGGTTATAGGATAATGGTTAGGAAAGGATCATAGGCTGTTCTTGAATAAGTCCACTTTTAGCCTAAATGCCTGACCAAATGAAGTAAATATCCCTTGATCCCGATTTTGAACCTTAATTGACCTTTTTCTTTCATTAGCCTATTCATCTTCCCATTTCAACTTACAATGAACCTGTCTTGGCCCTAGTCCTTCGTTGGACATTGTGTACCTCAACTCAGGTAAATCGCCTAAGTTGAGAGTGGCTATCGTAAGGGTGCGTAACTTGATATGGGTATGAAGAAAGGGTTATTAAAAAAAAAAGAGAATAGATTTGGGTGTGAAGAAAAAAAGTGAGTGAAATAAATAGAAATTGCAAAAAAAAAAATAAATGTGTTTGAAAGTATGAAGAAAAAACCAAACCCAAAATCTGAAAACAAATGAGGGAGAATAAAATGAGAATGGTTGGAAAGTGGAGCCAAAAACGTATAGTGTCAAGGAGGGTTGAGTCACCAAATCCATATGTACCACACCTATACCCAAGCCTACATTACAAGCCGATGAAAGTCCTATAGTGATCCTAGTATGACTGTCCAAAAAATTAAGGTACAGAAAATAAGGCAAGCCTGTGGTATTTCATGCGCACTGTTTGAACTTCTTTGAAAGAGAGTGTGTTTTGATCCAGTCCCTATGTTGATATTCATTAGTATACTGTGAGTGTATGTGACTTCTTTGCTGTGAGAGTACATGGGTTGCATTGTTAGCTGCTATTTGTTCGGATAACATATTTGCATATATGCTTAGTTGTTTGTTCATAATCTGGTGCCATCACTTGATCCCTTCTGTGTCACGATAATATGCTGCATGTATACGCACAGTGATTTTGACTTGTGAATAGAAGGGGGTCAAAATTTTTGGTACCGAAAGAAATGAGACGATTGCATAGGTCTCTTAGGTTTCTCTTAGTTAAGCATCAAATGTGTTTGTTTTATTTTGTTCGCCTGAGGACATGCAAACGTTCTAAGTTGAGGGTGTTGATGTGTCATGATTTCATGGCACTTTCGATGCTTGAAAAAAGGAAAATATGCAATAACTTGGGTATGCTTGGTAGGTATGATGTGTTTTTTTGCTCTATCTTGCAGGAAAATAGGTTTTGGAGGCTATTATTACATTATTTGAGTTGTCTATTACATTGTTTTGAGGGTTATAAACACATTGATCTTGTAATCTCAAACATCGATTCTAGGGTTTTTATTTATATTGAGATTTCAGAGTTGTATTCTTCTTGTGAGTTCATAATTATGTTTTGATCATTTAATTCTTCTTGTGTTCTTGCAATCATGGGTAGCTAAATCTCTCAACCAGGGTTGTGTGAACCATGAGGAATTAACAAAACGGGTTAAGTGTGAAATAATTCTGAACCGGTGTGACTGTATGTATTGTTATTTCTTCGTTATAATTGATCTTCTATCGGTTGCAAACGTTGGAAACTTACCTAAATTCTAAACTTGCTCGGGAGAGAAGTATAGATTGGGAAAAGGGAATAGCAACAGGGATTTGAATCTATCAACCTTCATCTAATAACTTGAGCTATAACTGGGATAGTTATCTGAGATCAAGAACAAGGGTTAGTAGCGCGACACTCGGAGACCGAGAGGAGAAGAGTGAAATTCATCTAACCAAGGTTGAGAGACGTTGAGATGAACCTATCTTATTAGATTTTGCATGCAACGCAGCGGGATAGTTTTCTAGCACAAGTACCCGGTGGAGTTAAGGAATTTTAGGGATCACAGTCCTAATGCCTTTCTCATATTGATCACAAATCCGACAATCAACAATCATTACTGTTACTATTTGTTTACAAAATCCCCCTTTTTTACATACTTGCCAATTACTCGGACAAACACTCGATAGAATTTTATACAACAATCGCGTTATACTTTCCTGGAGGTATATTTTGGGCGACATCACCACGCAATCAAAATAATAATCAATGCATTAACACGAGAATAACAATAGCCATATTGCATATAAATGCTCCGAGTCCAAAATTGAGCTAAAAATCGCGTGTGGGGCCCATTTGTGGAATAACAACTTTGAGACCGTCAATACGTCCCTCTAAGCTCAAGGATCATTTATCCTCAAAATGGATAAAATTTGTGCTCAAACGAACCCTAAATCAACCCATCAAGTAAACTGGAGATTTAAATTTAAATCGAAGAATTAACTAAGAAATTAAGGGAAACTTACGGAATAATCGACGGGAAAATGACTACAATCAGGCCTCCAACTCGCCCCGAATAACCAATGATCGACCTCCACTCTCCACAAGCTCTCGAGGGTTTATAAGGTGTCGGTACTTAAGAAAAATGAAGAGAAATCGGGTTCCACAACATTAAATACTGCCAGGGATCCCTTCATTGTGATCGCAGGGACCCTATCGCGAACGTGACATGTAACCCAGCTTACCCTTCACGATCGCGAAAGAGGGATTCTGGTCTGAGAGACCATTCATGAACGAAGAGACAATCTCGCGAACACGATGGCCGATAAACTTGGCATTCGCGAATGTGACCAAGGTATCACGATCGCAATAGGTTATTACCTTGGACTTTGCGAACACGGCCAAGGCCTAGTGAAAGAGAAGGACATTTTGTCCTGCACTAGCAGTTTTGGTCATGTGCCAAAACTTCAATTGGATCTTTGGGATTCATTCGGAATCCCGAGAACGCAAACGAACTATGCTACCCTGCCAAATTCGACATTTTGGACTCAACTGTGCCAGCAAAATTCCCAATCGAGGTAGTTTTTTATATAATGTGGTCCCCATACCCAAGGGCCATTTTAACCAAAATCCACCCAGTAACCCAAAATGATTCTGGAAGACTTGGGAGCCGAATAAAGAGAATTGCCTTAGTTTCGAAGCTAACATAACTGTTAGAATTGGCATACGAGGCCGTTTACCTGGAGTTTTGGAGTGACACCCAATCCTTAATAGCGAAGACTTCAAAATAGGGAATTGGCTCTAAAAACCAAATGAACTACTCAGTAACTGAACTATCAGCTTCAGCAAGTCATAAATGACCAGGGGCAGCTATGGAGAAACTCTAAATGGTGAAATAGTGCAAAAATGTAGAAAATGACCTGGAGGGTCATTAAAGTATCCACTACTAAAGGGACTTTCATCCACGAAAGTAAAGAATGAAGATGTACCTGAATGCTCAAACAGGTGGGAAAACCGGGATAGCATCTCACTCTTGATCTCCCAGGTAGCCTCCTCGACTGGACGGTATCTCCACTGGACTTTAATTGCTGGGATCTCTCTAGAGCGCAATCATCTGACATCCCTGGCTAGTATATTGACTGGCTCATCCACGAAGGTCAACCTTTCATCTAGCTGAATCGAGTCACACCGAAGCATATGTGACTCATTAGGAATGTAGCACCGCAACATAGGGACATGGAAAACTGGATGAATAGATGAAAAATTTGGGGGCAAGGCTAACTCATAAGACACCTCACCAACGGTCCAAAGTATCTCAAATGGCCCAATATACCTGGGACTGAGCTTGCCCCTCTTACCGAACCTCATCACGCCCTTCATAGGCGATACCCAAATGAATGCCCAATCACCAACTCCAAACTTCAAGTCACGAAGTTAAAATAATAATCTATGCATTAACACGAGAATAACAATACCCATATTGCATATAAATGCTCCGGGTCCAAAATTGAGCTAAAAATCCCATGTGAGGCCCACTTGTGGAATCACAACTTTGAAACTGTCAATACGCCCCTCTAAGCTCAAGTATCATTTACCCTAGGAAATAGGTGAAATTCGAGCATAAACAAACCCTAAATAAACCCATCAAGTAAACTAGGAATGCAAATTTAAATCGGAGAATTAACTAAGAAATTAAAGGAAACTTACAGAATAATCAACGGAAAAATGACTACAATCATGCCTCCAACTCACCCCGAACACCCAATGATCAACCTCCACTCTCCACAAGCTCTTTAGGTTTTATATGATGTTGGGACTTAAGGAAAATGGAGAGAAATTGGGTTTTGCAACATTAAATACTGTTACGGGTCCCTTTATTGTAATGGAGGGGACCCATCGTGAACACAAAATGTAACCCGGCTTACCCTTCACAAACGTGGCTTGTCCACCGCGATCGCAAATGAGGGATTCTGGTCCGGTCTGGAAGAGACCCTTCGCAAATGAGGTGACAAGCTCGCGAATGCGTTGGCCGATAAACTTGGCCTTTGTAAATGCGAACAAGGTCTCACGATCGCGATAGGATATTACCTCTGCCTTTGCAAACGCGACCAAGGCCTCGCTAATGCGAAGGATATTTTGTCCTGCACCAGCAGTTTTGGTCAAGTGCCAAAACTCCCATCGTACCCTCAGGATTCATTCAGAATTTCGTGAATGCGAACGAACTATACTACCCTACCAAATTCAACATTTTAGACTCAAAGAAACCATCAAAATTCCCAACCAAGGTTGTTTTGATATAATGTAGGTCCCACACCCAAGGGCCGTTTTAACCAAAATCCTCCCAATAACCCAAAACTAGTCCATAAACCTTGGGATCTGAACCAAGAATCCTCATAGCCTAAAATTATCGTTCCAAAGCTAACAAAACTATCTGAATTGGAATACAAGGAAATTTACATGGAGTTTAGGCCTGATACCCAATCTCTAATAGCGAAGACTTCAAAACAGGCAATTGGCTCTAAAAACCAAACGAACTGCCCGGTAACCAAACTGTCAGCTCCAGCAAGTCATAAATGACTTGGGCCAGCTATGGGGAGGCTCTAAACTGTGAAATAGTGCCAAAATGTATAAAATGACTAGGAGGGTCATTACAGTATCCCCTACTGAAAAGACTTTCATTCATAAAAGTAAAGAATGAAGATGTACCCTAAGGCTCAAATGGGTAGGGATACGGGGCTCGTATCTCACTCTCGATCTCCCAAGTAGCCTTCTTGACTGGACGGTATCTGTACTGGACTTTAACTACTGGGATTTCTCTAGAGCGTAACCGTCTGACATCCCTGAATAGTTTAAGGACTGGCTCCTCCACGAAGGTCAACTTCTCATCTGGCTGAACCGAGTCCCACCGAAGCACATGTGACTCATCAGGAATGTAATACCACAACATGAATACATGGAAAACTGGATGAACAGCTGAAAAATCTGGGGGCAAGGATAACTCATAATCCACCTCACCAACGGTCCAAAGCATCTCGAATAGCCCAATGTACCTGGGACTGAGTTTGCCACTCTTTCCGAACCTCATCACGCCCTTCATAGGCTATACCAAAGGAAAACCCGATCATTAACTCCAAACTTCAAGGCATGAAGTCTACGATCAAATAACTCTTCTGTCTACTCTGAGCTGCCCTCAGCCTATCCTGAATCACCCGAACCCTATCCAATGACTCACGAAGTAAGTCAGTACCACATGGCCTAACCTAGGAGGTCTCAATCCAGCCTATCAGAGATCGACAATGCCTACCATATATTGCCTCAAATGGTGCCATCACAATACTAGAATGGTAACTATTATTATAAGTGAACTCTGCTAAGGCTAAGCGCTGCTACAACTAACCTCCAAAGTTCATAACACAAGCACGGAGCATATCTTCAAGAACCTGAATAGTCTGCTTTGACTGCCCATCGATCTAAGGGTGAAAAATGGTGCTAAGGTTCACCTAAGTACCCAACTCCTCTTGAAAAGTCCTCTAGAATCTAGAAGTGAACACTAAGCCTCTGTCTGAAATAATGGATACGGGTACTCCATGCAGGCAAACTATCTCATGAACATAGATGCGAGCTAACCTCTCGACGCTGAAAGACATCTGAATTGGGAGGAAATTGGAAAATTTTGTCAATCGATCCACAATGACCCAAATACTATAAGAACCACGAGAAGTACGAGGTAAACCACTCATGAAGTCCATAGTAATCTGCTCCCACTTCCACTCATGAATGGGTAATATCTGAATCAGACCACCAAGTCTCTGATGCTCGGCCTTTACCTACGGATAACATAGGCAATCAACTACAAAGTATGCTACATCCCTCTTCATGCCACTCCACCAGTAATGTTGTCTCAAATCTCTATACATCTTAGTTGTCCCAGGGTGGATAGAATATCGGGAGCTATAAGCCTCCTTCAATATCAACTAAATCAGATCTCCAATCCTCGAAACATAAATATGACCATCAAATCTCATTTGGGTTATGTTCGGACTCCTTGGCAAGGCCCAAATACGGACCCCTATTGTTTTGGGGTAGCATTAAGCCCCGAAACTCATTCTAAAAATTCCAATACATTCCCTAATGGTCCCGTTACCATTTATAATCTCTAATCAACCTAAAAATCACATCAAAACACGTGGGAGCTATCAAAATTAAATTGTTGAACTTATGGGGTATAACACTATCACTTTATCTTAGTTTGGAGTATTATTTTAGATTTAGCCCTTTATTCCTGACTTTAGTTTACATTCTCACATTTTATTATACTTTTATTATGATTTATCTCAGTCAGCCGATGATGCCTACTGAGTACCCGTTGCTTTTGGTACTCATACTACACTTCTGCATCTTTTTCTGATGCAGATCCGTGTCCGAGCTATCGTTGCTGACATATTATTCAGTTTTGCTATGGTTTTGGAGATAGGATGAGCTTTTAGAGTCGAAGATGATCCTTCCTCCCTCTACTATTTTGGATAACTTTTACTTATTCCGAGACTACCTATATATTTGTTACTATCTAGTACTCTTATTTTTTATTTAGTGGCTCTTGTACCGACCTTAATAGGTCATGGGATACTCTTTTGCATATTTTTCTCCTTTTCCTCTGTTGTCCAGTACTATCATATTTATATATTCCATTGCTTAGCATTTCTATTGCATGTCTAAATTCTGTATTCTTTTACTTTCTGTCGTTTAACCCATTACTCACCATTCCGGGCTATGGTTTGGCTTACCTACTGGTGGGTTAAAGTAGTGCCATCATGACTCGAGAAATTGGGTCAGGACAAATTTTTGTCAGAACCAGTTTCATCGGTATTGTTGGTCTAAGAGAAAATGTCTAGAAGAGTCCCGCAAATCTGCTCAAATAAGGTAGACCTAGCCTCAACACTAGCAAGGATCTTCCTGGAGTATGAAATGTCAAGTCGAACCATCAAGTTGGCTAAGGACTGAATGTCCCAAGCCAACGGCCGTTCCAAAACTTAAATAGAAGCCAAGCTACCTATACTCACCGCCTTTCGGGTCAAGGTGTCTGCTATCACATTTGCCTTGCCCGAATGGAATAGAATAGAAATATCATAGTCCTTCAGCAACTCAATCCATTTGCGCTACCTAGAATTAAGCTCCCTCTGAGTCATAATGTACTGAAGACTACAGTGATCAGTATAGATCTCACAGCAAATACCACACGAGTAATGCCTTCAAATCTTAAGCACAAAAACTACAGCCGCAAACTCCAAATCATGAGTGGGGTAGTTGCGCTCGTGCACCTTCAGCTGCCTCGATGCTAAGTAATAACTTGGCCCTGCTGCATCAAAACACAACCCAAACCAACACCAGAAGCATCATAATACACAATAAACCTCTCATGGGAGCGGAAGTGATCAAGTACTTGAGTTCTGAAAGCTCGACTAGCACTCAACGGACCACTGAAAATGAACCTCTTTCCTGGTCAATCTGGTCATAGGAGCCGCAATGGTAGCAAATCTCTCGATAAACCATCTATAGTAGCCTGCCAATCCAATAAAACTACAAACCGGTCGGAGATGTAAGTCTAGCCTAATCACGAATAGCCTCAATCTTTGTTGGATTTACCATAATCCCATTCTTAGACACTACCTGTCCTAGGAATGTCACAGACTCGAGCCAGAACTCACACTTTGAGAATTTTGAAAATAGCCTATGAGCTCTCAAAGTCTGGAGCATAATTCTCAAATATTGTTCATGCTCCTCTCTATCCCTCGAATAGACAAGGATATCATCGATGAAAACTAATATGAAGGAGTCCAAATAGGGCCTGAAAACATAATTCATCAAGTAAATGAACCCGGCTAGGGCATTAGTCAACCCAAAAGACATCACCAAGAATTCATAGTAGCCATAGGGAGTCCTGAAGGCTATCTTAGAGACAACTAGTGGTAACCTGATCTCAAGTCAATCTTAGAAAACACTGGCACACCCTGAAGGTGGTCAAATAAATCATTAATACGAGGCATAGGATACTTATTCTTCACTGTCACCTTATTCAGCTGCCTGTAGTCGATACACATATGCATAGAACCATCTTTTTTCTTCATGAACAAGGCAAAAACACCCCAAGGTGATACACTTGGCCTAGTGAAACCCTTACCCAAAAGATTCTAAAGTTGAGAATTTAGCTCCTTAAGTTCGGCAGGAGCCATGCAGTAAGGTGCCATAAAATTAGGTTAGGTGCCCGGCTCAAGATTAATAGCAAACTCAATGTCATGCTCAAGAGGAAGGCCAGGTTGGTCGATAGAGAAAACATTAGAAAACTCACGAACAATAGGAATAAAATCAAGTAAAGGAATCTCGGAACCAATATAACAAACATAAGCAAGATAAGACTCGCAACCCCTAGACACCAGTCCCCTAGCCCAAACATAAAAGATAATCCCCGTTGGTGTGCGGCTAATAGAACCCTGCCACAGGACTGAGAGTATACTGGGCATGGCTAAGGTAACGATCTTGGCAAATCAATCCAAGACTGCATGATAGGGGGATAACCAATCCATTCCTAGAATCACATTAAAATCCACCATATCTAGCACAATAAGGTCAGCTCGAGTATCAAACACTAGAACGGTCACCAAAGATGATCTATAAACCCTATCCACTATTAAAAAATCACCCACGGTAGTAGATACACATAATGTCATAAATAAAAGCTCCCAAGACAACTCTAACTGTGGTGTATAATAATAAGAAACATATAAATAAGTGTATCTCGGATCAAATAAAGCAATAGCTGGTTGAAGGCTTACCAAATTGTACCTGTATTGACAACATCCAAAGAATTTGCCTTCGACCTACAAGGTACTGCATACAATTGACCCCGTCCACCTCCAGACTAGGCACCTGACCTACCACCTGTCCTATAAGCCTGAGGACCTCCTCTAGAACCCTAGGGACCACCCATGTGGCCCTGGACACCACCACTTACTGGAGGCGGCACTGATCTAATAGGTTGAACACTCTGCACTGCAGGCTAAATCATCCCACACCAGGGTTATTTTCTAGAAAGATGGCTAAAAACCCTACAATCATAGCAAGCCCCAGGCACTCTACTCTACCCAGAAGATCCGGCTGTCCTAGAATAGCCGCCTTGGCTAGAAGACCCAGAATGTGCACCCCTAGAAGTCTGACACCTGCCCTAACCACTATAGTTGCTATAACTAGGCTGACCCCTGTAAGTTATCTGAAGTGCTACATGAACGGGCATACTAGACTGACCCTGGTTCTAATAAGACTGACGCTGAGGGTACCTACCTAGAAAACCTCTACCCCTGAACTGCGTGCCACTTTGTCTCCCACTGAAACTATCCTGCTGACGCAACCTCTTATCACTGCCCCCTTGAGCCTCGCAATCCATATCCTCTATAGAAAGGACATAAGCAGTAATATCAAAAAAAGACTTCCCTGAAGTACCCAAACTTTGAGTAGCTCTACAGAGCGGTAGACTCAACCCTCTGACGGAGCACCGAATCCTCTCGTACTCTATAGGCAGAATTATGGTGGCATGTATGGGTAACTCATGAAATCTTACCTCATACTTGGCCACCTTCATAGAACCCTGTCTCAAAGCAGAAAACGCATTCCCCAGGTGCTCACACATAGTAAGAGGCATGTACTTCTCCAATAAGGCTCGGAGAACTAGTCCAAGCCATAGGCAGAGATCCAGCTGGTCTGGAATCAAGATAACCCCTCTACCACTGTCGCACCACCCTATCAAGCTGATAAGCAGTATAGTCTACTCTATGCGACTCAACTAACCCTAAATTACAGAGCCTCTCCTCACAACTAGCCAAAAACTCATAAGCATCCTCTTTTAGGCCCCAGCAAACCTAGGTGGAGTCAATCTCAGAAATTGGCCCAACATCTTTTGCTCCTCGACAAACATAATAGTCTAAGCAATTATCGGTTGTGGAGCTACCGATGCTGGAGAAATCAAAACTCTGGGAACCACAGCTATAGGATACGCCCCTACATCCGTACCACTATAATCTGTGGACTGAGTACCATTAGATAGTGCACCACCAACTAATCCCAATAACTCGACCAAGGCATCTCTGAGCAATGAAGAAGAAATAAACCCCGGTAGAGCCTGGGCTGGCCCCTAACCCACCAATGGCTGGGGTGGTAGAATCTCTAGTTCGAGAGCAATAACAGGATCTGGTAAAGGCTCTCTATATTGAACACTAGCTAGGGTTGTACTCTAGCCTGACCTCGACCTCTGGGTCAAACACGGTCTCCTGGTCATTGTAGCTCGCATCCTAACCATCTACAAAAGTGTGGAACAATGAGAAATTAGAAACCAACTTAGACTCAAAGCACGAAATGTACAAAAAAAAGAGATTTTCCCTAAGAATATACAGCCTTTAAAAGATAGGATACAAACGTAATTGTTCTGATATGCGGCACTCTACTAGATACTTGCTCTTGTACCAACAATATTAGTGAACCTAGGCTCTGATACCAATTTGTCACGACCCAATTTCTCAAGACGTGATGGCACCTACTATATCCCACAAGTAGGTAAGCCAAACCATAGCCCAAAATGACAAATAATGGGCTAGTTGGTGGAAGGTATATTAAATCCCAAAAGTAGGCATTCAATAGAATTATAGGTGATAAAATATAACAGAAATAGTACAAATATCATAGGAGAGAGAAAAAGTATGCAAAACAATATACCACGACCTAGTAAGGTCGGTACAAGTACTAAATCCAAGAGAATAAGAGTACTAAATAGTATCAAATATACAGGTAGTCTCAAAAAGTAAGGACTATCCAAAAAGTAGTAGATGGAGAAAAGATCAGCTCCAACTCTGAAAGCTCACCCTATCTCCGAATCCCAAAAGCAAGCTAGAATAGAACGTCACCGGTGGTGACTCATACTCGGATCTGTATCAAAAAAAGATGCAGAAGTGTAGTATGAGTACCAAAACAATAGTTACTCAGTAGGCATCATCGATCGACTAATCTAAATCATAATAAGATGCAAGAATGTAAACTAAAGTCAGGGATAAAGGGGCAAACCTGAAATAATGCTTCGACTGACAAATGATAAGTAAACAAGATAAACAATTTCAAAAGAATACAAGCTAACTACAACCTTGCTGGGGACCCATAAGCCCAGAAGGCACAAGTAAGAGGGGATTAACCCAATCGAACCCCTATAAGCCCGATGAGTACAATCAAGGAAGAGTCGCCGATAGTAGTAAGCATAAAGTAAGCGACAACCAAAATCCTGTCTGAGAATACCTTCATGCCATAAACACCAGACTCAAACTGAAACTTTAGCATCATAAGTGAACAGTAAATGCCGGACTCAAACCGAAACTTTAATTTCGCAGGTGAATGTCAGACTCGAACCGAAACTTAAAGTAAATACTAAATAACAAGTCTAGCCAAGGTATAAAAAGATATCTAAATCATCCTATGGTTCAAGATTATATAAAAGATGATGAAAGAAGTCCTCCTAGGTCTACAAAGATAATTAGTATATTTGACCTAAAAGAAGGTCGGTGGGGCCTGCTACTAACCCCGAAAGTTCATACTAAGGCAATTTCTATCAAAAAGTAGACTAAGGATTTAGAGTTCTATTTCAAGGTATCAAATAAATCAAAACTAATCTAAAGGTACAATCTAACTCAAAGGAGGAAGAATGGGTCAAATTCTATCAAAAACGGCTCTTCAATCGGCTAAAAAATCCAAAATTTGCTAAAAATGCAACCAAGCCATAAATAACCACCCAAATCTAGCACAGTACTATACTAATACCATAATAAATCTCAATCTATGAGGAAAGTAAGCCTAGCCTACCTGGATGCCGCTCGAGAAAGTCCACTAGATCTGAGCTTTCCCCTTCTGAGAAGCCTCCACACAATACCATGCTATCAAAATAATAACCTATGTATTAATACAAGAATAACAATATCCATATTGCAAATAAATGCTCCGGGTCCAAAATCAAGCAAATATTTCCATGTGGGGTCCGCTTACGAAATCACAACTTTGAAATCGTCAACACGTCCTCTAAGCTTAAGAATTATTTACCCTAAAAAATAGGTGAAATCCCAGCACAAACGAACCCTAAATCAATCCATCAAGTAAACAAGGGATTTGAATTTAAATCGGAGAATTAACTAAGAAATTATAGGAAGCTTACAGAATAATCGATGGGAAAATGAGTAAAATCACGCCTCAAACTCACCTCGCACACCCAATAATTGACCTCCACTCTCCATATTCTCTGTAGGGCTTACATGGTGTTGAGACTTAAGAAAAATGGAGAGAAATCGGGTTCCACAACATTAAATACTGCTAGGGGTCCCTTCATTGTGATTGTGGGGACCCCGTCGCAAACTAGACTCGTAACCTAGCTTACCCTTCGCAAATGTAGTTGGTCCACCATGATTGCGAAGAAGGGATTCTGGTCCGTTTTGGCAGAGACCCTTCGCGACCGCAGAGACAAGCTCACAAACGCGATGGCCGATAAACTTGGCCTTCGTGAACGCGACCAAGGCCTTGTGATCGCGATAAGATATTACCTTAGCCTTTGTGAATGTGTCCAAGGCCTCACAAATTTGAAGGCCATTTTTGACTTGCACGGACAGTTTTGGTCAAATGCCAAAACTCTGATTGGACCCTCGAGATTCATTAAAAATCCTGTGAACGCAAATGAACTATGCTACCCTACCAAATACGACATTCTAGACTAAATGGAACCATCAAAATTCCTAACCGAGGTTGTATTGATATAATGTGGGTCCCATATTCAATGGTCATTTTAACCAAAATCCACCCAATAGCCCAAAACAAGTCTGAAAGACTTGGGACCCAAACCAAGGTTTCGCCTAGCGTAAAATCAATGTTTCAGAGCTAGAGGAACTGTTAGAATTTGCATATGAGGCCATTTACCTAGAGTTTAGGCTCGACACCCAATCTTTAATAGCGAAGACTTCAAAACAGGGAATTGGCTCGAAAAACCAAACGAACTACCCGGTAACTGAATTGTCAGCTCCAGTAAGTCATAAATGACTTGGGGTAGCTATGAGGAAGCTCTAAATAGTGTAGAAATTTAGAAAATGACCTGGAGGATCATTACAGATACATTACAATTGTGGTGGTGGTTTGACCTATAAATTCACTTCTTTGTTTTGTTTCTTTTTGTTGCAACAAGGTTCACCACTCATAACTCCTAACCAAAGGAATATTCTACCTAAGGGTAAACAGGGTAAAGATGGTTTGCCTCCAACTAATAAGGGAATTAATGCACCACTCAGTTTTGGTGGGGATCTGCAAATCTTAATCATGATCATAGGGGTGGACACGATTAAAGATCTATAGGAAGTCAGACTCCCAATGACTTATATGTGGACAACAGTGATGGAAATGATCAGACCCAAGGTATCGTGAGAACTAGTGTAAATCCTGACTTTAAAATAAAAAAAGAACATACTGACACGCTTTTGCCCCATGATCGGATCATAATAGAGATTCAGTAAATGATAGAAGATTATCCAAGAATGTCAATTTGGGAACCCCAGTGTCACCTACTATGGCTACTCCCACCCATGGAATCCCAAGTAATATCCAAAGTTCCTTTGAGATGGAATTCATGATATAAGCTATCACATGGTATAAAAGAGCTCAAAAATCAACTCAATAAGTCGTTAATTCATGATATAAGCTATCGTATGGCACCACCAGAATAAAAAGTCATATGAGACATCAATAACATCCATTCAAGCCTCTTTCTCGGGCATCATGATAATGATAGAGGCAAATAATGCTCAAATAAGGCCTATAATATCAAGTTAACCCCCCGCATGGGAAACACAACAAATATAATATCTCAAGTCCATAATAATATGAATATAAGCCCCATAGGGGCAACATGATAGTACTAATAATCTCAAAATATGAATCCCACGACTAATAGAAAGTCATGTAAGACATCAATAATATCCATTCAAGCCTCTCTCTCGGGCATCATGATAATGATAGAGGCAAATAATGCTCAAATAATGCCTATAAAATCAAGTCAAGCCCCCGCGAGGGCATCACAACAAATATTATCTCTCAAGTCCACAATAATATGCATATAAGCCCCACATGAGCAACACGGTAATACTAATAATATCAAAATATGAATCCCACAACTAATTCCCCAACCCATAGCATGCTTTACATGAATGGTTAACTACCTTAACCAGTCTGAAGAAAGTTAAGTCATAACCTACCTCAAATCACTGAAACTCAAGCCTAGACCCTTCAACGTAGAGCCTTTCCTTCACGAGCGGTCTCAGAATAAACAAAATATATCAAAAACGTAATCTACACATTAAAAGGAGTCTAATGATACTCATATTGCCTATATTTATTTTGGGTCCAAAAATAATTCAAAAATTAGCTTAGAATCAAAAAGGATAAATCTGAAATTTTATTTAAGAATCATGCTCCCCATATCAAGAGGAGTCTAAATCTGAACATCCAACTAAAAACAAGTTAAAATCAGACTTTAAATCAAAGAAAAAGCAATTTTGTACTTTAACTGTAAAAAACTCAAAATTCAAGTTTGAAATCATGATTTCTAAAGCTATTTTAAAGATAAAATCCACGAGAAATGATGAAAATATGAATCTAGAACTTACCCACACAAATTTGATGAAAATCTCCTTTGAAATTGCCACTACCTGTGGTCTCAAAGATGAAAAATGGTGAAAAACACAAAAATGGGAGAAATATTTTGTTTTGATAAACAGTACCTCGCAAATGCGGTCAATTCTTTGCGTTTCTGAGGGCTAACATTGATCGAAACTAAAAAAGTTCTTCCAAATGCCGTATACCTCTCCCAAATTGATAACACTCAAATTATACCTCAAGAGTATAAGCTATCGTTGTCAATATAATTACCCAACTTAGAGTTGGGGTCGAATCCATAAGGAATGAATGTGATAGCTTTTACCTCTAAGTGTCAAAAGCAACTAGTACTAACAAGTGATGCTATAAGAATAATGCGTAAAAGTAAATTGGGGGTGGGGGTTAGTTTATCAATTTGTAATTATCAAAGTAATCGTAATTTGAAATACACAATTCAAAGATTAGAGAAATAGAGTTGAAATCGAGTGTAATACGGGACTTGGGGTTATGCTATTGTAAGAGTGAAAGCATGAACAGGTGATTGAATATTTGTCTAGATTTAGCTAAGAGTCATGTGTTGTCAAGATTATGAGTACTTAGCGTTAATTTGTCAATGAAACACCAAGATATCACAAGTGGGTTCTTTTGAAAACCTCACGAGTGTGACTATATAACCAATCTAATACCTCAGTTGGCATCCTTATGTCTAAGAGACACTATTAAGTGATAAATATCAAGTTATTGTTCACTCCTATTCCTCACCCTCATCCCCTTTGTCAAGGATGATAAGAATTCTAGAGTTAATTAGAGTTTGCAACCTCTAATTTTAGATCGAAAATATGGAATAGGAAAAAAACCCACAATAATTATCTAACCTGGAAGATGAATAAACAACACCCATACAATTATCACACCCTAATCAAGTATAACCCCAAGCAAAGAAATTAGCTACTCATAGAAAGAGAAAGAGGAAAATTACTGAAATTTTCCTCCCATTGTTCCATTGAATCAAATATTATCACAAGATTTAAGATCCAAATTCAATACAAAGCAAAAGAAAGTAACTAATTTTACTCTTAGGATTTCACTCTATGTTATCAAGCTTCAAAAAGTGCAAAAGATCCAATTCTAGAGCTGAAAACCCCTTTTAAAGCCCTAAATTCATGCTCCTCAAAATTACAAAATTACCATCACACTGGTCACCTGCTGGAGCAGGTGCCAGTGCAGGTGGATGGCATACGCACACAACTTCCTCAACGCAGATGCCACTGCCTCGGCTCACTCTTGCCACCTATGTGTGCAGCTCATGACATGTGTATGCAGGTGGCTTCAAAGTTCTAATATGTTGGTTTTAAGCTCCTTTTCTCCACTTCTCACATCCCAATTGACTCGTATGGATAGCTTGACCTCATATTCACTTATTACCTGCACAAAAGAGATATATCACATGAGAATTACATTGAATCAATGAAAAATAAAAGATAATTCAAGCTTAAACGTGTTAAGAAGTTGGTAAATTGCTAACTTATCAACCCTCCAAACTTAAACTATTGCTTGTCCTCAAGTAATCAAGAGTGTTCACAATGAAAAAGAATCTTTTAACTGTAAAACAACCACAAGGGACTACGCTAGACAACTAAGACTACAAAGTTCAATTGGTTCCTCCAACAAGTCACGACAAACAAGTAAATCACACTTTTCCTTTCAAGAGCCAATTTTCATCAAGCAATGATGTAAAAAATCAACAAGTAAGAACTTTAAATCGAGATGCTTCTCGAGGTGTGACACAAGATTTTCAAAGATTGCCTCAAGTTCAATTTGCGGTTTGTCTTGCTCATTTTCCCTAATTGAAAATAAGACATCACTCTTCCCCTCAAGGTATAAATGCCTCTCACTTGGAAAAGTTTGCTCGACTCACACAAAATAATGTAGTTCATAAGGAACATAAATATAGAAAGCACTTTCGCTCACTCTCACAAAGAAATTCAAGTACAACAAGTAGAACCATATGCTTGCCCTTTGTGTTGTTCGCCACTAATGGAGACCTACAAGGTTTGAAGTCATCGATGACTTGCGGGCATTGATGAAGGTTAGGATGAGGGAAAGGATTTATGGATCAAGTGACTAGAAGATCTCCCTAAACACAATCGCTTTATCACTTCTTAGGCCCACTTTTTTCAAATTCTCCACATTATTCGCCCTAGTTTGTTTTGCCTTTGCTACTTTTGATATCTAACCTCCTTTTTCTAAACATCCGTATGAACTTACCTCTTTATTTGATTTTTTTATTCTTTCAAGAGACTTTCTACCCCTTAGCAATTCATGCCCCTCTTTTCTTTTTGTAAGTTTTTTCACTTTTCCCGAATCACTCTAAGGGCTAGGCTCTAGGCTTTCATTTTCGAGCACATTTCTTGTCTTATGAAGCACTTACCGAGACAACCAAGCATACACCTTTCTTAATAATCTTGCACATCTCCTTTCCCCCAAACTTAGGTTTTGAGTCCATCTTAGTCATTTTCACAATCATGCATCTCCAAACTTAGCCATTTGCCTACATTGGCCCACATTAGAATCATGCAATGTGTTTACGGAGGTTGAGTGACAAAAGAGGGATTTGGAAAAGACAAAAATAGGGTGTCATAGTATGGCTATCTTCAAGAGAAGAAGGAAAATGGGAAGAGGTTCAAATGGGTTAACTAGGGAAAAATGTCAAGGTGGTGTTTAGGTCCTGTGACAATTCAAGAATGGCCTCGGGTCATCCTCCAAACCAAGCTTGGTCTCGGATTTTGCCTTGAATACACATGGGGAAAGTTCTACACTACCATGTATGCACAAGAATTGGTCAAAAACCTTACCACACAAGGCACCCTATTTATTAAAATAGAATGCTAGTCTTCCAACCAATGTGAGCAAATGAACTTGACAAACTACTCTGAGTCAAAAACTCTTCTTTTGTGAAGAAAGAGCCAAAAACTGAATTAAAAGGTCACAACTCAAGAGAAAGATTGAAATCTCTTTGATCTTTCCTTTTCAAAAACCATTTTCAAAGACTATCTTACTTTTCACAAATTATTTTGCTTGCCACGATAAATTTTGGAAGGTACTTTTCAAACTTTTCCAACCACCACTTGACTCTAACTTAAGACAATAGGTATTTCCCCTAACAATGTCTCTCGATCCATATATCATGGGGGAGTACCACTCAGTTCGACAAAGAAAACAAAATAACAAAAAGAAGATGCTCCTCGGGAAAGAATTGAGTTTCGGAGAAAACCCTTGGAGTTTATTTGACACGTATAGACACAAGGCGAATAGAACGATACGCATGTTTAAAATAGACATCACCCAAACAAGAATCAATATGAGAATAATGACATCTGGGTCTCAACTAATAACAAGCGCATAATATGGGCCCTACAAGGGCAATATCCAAATCATAATAATAAAAAAGGCCCGACAAGGGAAATATCCAAATCAACAACTCAAAGAAGGCCTGGCAAGGGCAATATTTTAATAAAATCATGAAATAATATTACAGACCATCAAATAAAATGCCCCACCCCCAACTGAAGAACATTGCACTATCCCCAATGCAATAATGTATAATGAGAAAATAGGAGGGTAAAGACTCCCTGAGGTGCACTAGGAACGCGAATCTGTATCATGTGATGTCTGTAATTGCACAACAGTTGCAATACTAGGAGCCTCCTCAGGCTGGGCTCTTGTTACTGCAACTGAAGGAATATATACCTCCTCGGGAGGTTGAGAGCTAGAACTAGCACCAACCATCCTCGCATACTGCTTCTCAAGGGATTGCAGCTTAGCCAGCTCTACCCGTTGGACCTCAGAAAGCCCTACACTAAAATCAATCCCTATATCTTTTACCACTATAGAATACCTGAATAAGTAAGCAAATGGTAAGATCGGACCAGTAGCAACCTGTGGGATGGTAACTTAGGCATCATCAAGAGTGAAGGAGGGCTGGATCAACTGGAAATCCAAATGCAGGCAATCAAGGTTAGTCCTCAAAGTAGCAACTGCCTCGCTATCCCCTTTGGCCTGAACCACGAATAATCTCTGCTCATTGTCTGACATTTGAGCACGTTAAGGCCCAAGACTCCTCTTAATATCCACCTAAATAAAATGGGGGATATCAAAAACCAACTGAGATATGGAACTATCATTTGCCAGTGTCATGGCAGCAACCTTAGCAAATGTCATAGTAGAAGACCGTGGAGTCTGGGTAGACTGAGTAGTGCCTAAAGGAGGTGGTGCCTGAGGTGGATCAATAATCAAAGTAGTATCACTAGAGATCAGTGGAGCATCATATTCATGTGAAATTAGAGGAGAGGTACTAGTGCCCTCAATAATAGGTATCTCACCCAAGGACGAATCGGAGACCTCACTAATCTTTCTTTTCATTCCCATCGAATTTTCATCATATTGAATAGTTCGAATATCAATAATATCAATGCATTTTATCTTCTTGCTAATATTGGGGAATAGAGAAACCTTATGAACAACGCATAATGTGGAGATAAGAGAGAGAAAAGGTAACAAAGTGTCTGATTGTTTGGATCTTAGTTTGATCACTTTGGCAATAATCTCCCCAGGATTAACATCTAATTTATCCATGATGCACCTAACAATGATATCCCTTTCAATGGTGACATCTTGATCATTGGTAGAGGAAAGCAACCGATTACCCACAAAGCCAAGCCAATGCTTAACTTGAATAGAAAGGTCCCCCCTTTGATTTGTCCCATGCCATTGGCCCAAAGAGGAAGGCCCTTTGCAATTGTCCTGGCAAGCCAAGGAAAATGGACACGCCGACCTAGCACCCATTTCCTACATTCAATCCCAGGTGAGTACTCATAACCAAAGTAGATCTTGCTTATCACGAATGCGGAGCAAGGAACCTTAACCCCTCTAACAAGCACACTAGGCAAACAGAGTTGGTCTGCCACCGATGGTTTGTACTTGTGTTGGCTATGCCGGATGAGATAAGAAGCATAGAATTCTCTGACAAGATCAGTATGGTAAAAATTGGGAGAAAATTTGGGATTCATATCCATGAAGCCTTCCCACCCACACTTGTTGAATTGTGTTATGATATCCGAGAAGTGATCATGTACACCTTTCAAGCTAAATACTTTTTCGGGATTGAAACCCCGAGTGTCAACCCATTCGTCATATAATTCACGCATTTCCTCAATTTCAAATCGAATTTTGTCTACATCCTTAGTTAATCCCTTTGAAAGATCAAGTGTGTTTTGAACATCGGGGATACTAGGGGCTTCTTGTTGTACCAGTGCTTTTTTGTTGGATGGGGTATCCACGACCTTTCTGTTATATTTTTTATTATCCTTCTTTGCAGCTCGTGGCATTGGTTTCCTCGAAGTCATGTCTGAAAAAGAATAAAAGAAACAACCAAACAAAACTAAAAGGTAAAAGATGTTTTTTTTTGTGTATTTTTCATTTTTTTTTATAAAAAAGTAAATGCAAGGTAAAATATTATATGAAAGCACATGGAAGCAATACATGAACAATTGTCCACATGCTACAAACTTAATCTTGATGCCCACACTTATTTCATGACCATTACATTAACAAAAATGACGATTTGCTCTTAAGAATGACGTCATCCAATCTATCATTGGGAAAAACATGCATTTTTGTCAATGGGGCTACTCAGACTTCACCCGAGAATTTGACCCATAATAATTTACGCAACAAAGGTCATGATTGATCAATTTTAGTAACACATAGCACTAACTTGAACTACCGACTTATGATCCGTTATAAGGTGAGTTAACTCACATGATGACTCAATGAATGGCCAAATGATGTCCCAAAATTAAGTTCATCAACTACCTTAAACAATCATGCCAAAAACTTCTCATGTGAATTCCAACAAACATTTGGTGTACATCACAAATAATGAGTAGGACACTTTAAAAGCATGTCAAGCTACACTTCTCAAATTCAAAAATTTATAAACAATCATTCATTGATGGAATAGTACTCAAAATATGCACAAGAAACTTCAATTATCTCTCTTAGATCACCCACAAAGAGAAAACATAAAGAAAAGTTCATGTGGGAATTTAATCAAACACATGGGGTGCATAAAGTTGGGTACTCAAGAATTCCCCAATGTGCATATAAAACATGAAACCCATTTCAAATAATCCACAAAAACATCAATGTTACACCAAAGGGAGTTCACATAAACCAAATCATCATAAGAAACTAGCATAGGATATGGGGCACCATTTTAACCCAAGAGAATTTGAGTAGAAATTAAAAAAAAATGAACTTACCAAACCAAGGGAAGATACAAGGTTATGAAAAGAGAATATCAAGATTAAGATCCTCAGAGTTTTAGTTGATGATGTATGAGTGCATTTTTTGAAAAGGATTTGAAAAAAATTTAAAGTATGAAGAAAGAGAAAATTGTAGAGTGGAAAGGATGAAAATCGGGTCTTGTGTCTTTGTGTGTGGTATGGATGTTGAAATGGGATATTTTATTTTAAAAGAGTAATGGGTATACAAGGGTTAGGTCGACCCAACAAATTAAATGAAAGAGGATTAGAGTAACTTACCTTACCTGTGCCCTACCCTGTGCACACAGGTGGGTAGGTTGACCCGAGGCAGTTTACCTGGGAACTGAGGCAATTGTCACTGCTTCACCTGCATTGTCCAGCCTGCGCATGCATGTGCTTGGCCTGCGCCCGCAGGTGAACATAGTGGCATAAGAAAGTGAGGTCATTGGCAAGGCCACCTGCGTTGGCCAGCCTGCACACATATATGATTGGCCTGCACCTGCAGGTGGCTATGTTGCACCAAACTAGTGTGCTATCTTTCTCCCGCCAGCCACATGCGCCCTAACATGCGTGGGCATGTGCACTAGCGGGTGCCTGAATGAGCTCAAAAAAGTGTGATGTAGCCCCCCATACTTAGAATCTTCACCTGCATTCAGCAAAAAAAACCTAAAATTAATGCTCAAACAAGCAAAAAGAAAATGACAATAAGTAAGATTGGGTTGCCTCCCAAGAAGCGCCTTGATTATCATCGTGGCACGACGTTGTTCCACAGCATCAAACATCTTTAAAATGGAGCAACTCAACCTTAGTAACTCCGGATCTACCTACATAAAAATGTTTTAGCCTTTGACCATTTACCGTGAACCTCCTCTTCTCGTGGTCCACCAACTGGATAGCCCCACTAGGATAGACATTAACCACCACAAAGGACCCGACCACTAGAATTTTAGCTTACCCGCAAAGATTTTTAACCTTGAATTGAAGAGTAGTACTTCATATCCCACATGAAACTCTCTTTTCAACATCTTAGCATCATTCTATTTCTTTATTTTCTCCTTGTATAACACCGAGCTCTCATATGCCTTAAGTCAGAACTCCTCTAACTCATACATTTGGTCTACTCTTGACTTGGAGGCATCCTCCCAATTCATATTCAACTTACACGAGGCCCACAATGATTTATGCTCCAACTCAACGGGAAGGTGACAAGCCTTTCCGAACACCAATTGATAGGGCGACATACCAATAGGAGTCTTGAATGCGGTCTTATATGCCTAAAGAGCATCATCAAGTTGTCTTTCCCAATTTGTGCGTCCGAAATTTATGGTTTTCTCCAAGATCAAGTTGATCTCTCTATTGGACACCTCCACCTGGACACTCGTTTGAGGATGATATGGGGTAGCCACCTTATGCTTCACCCCATACTTATCAAGAAAAGTACCGAATAACTGGTTACAAAAATGAGAGCCACTTTCACTAACGATGGCTCGGGGAGTCCCGAACCTCATAAAGATGTATTTTTTAAGAACAATGTAACGCTTTTACTCTCGTTGGTCGGCAAGGCAATGGCCTCCACCCATTTGGACATGTAATCAACAGCCACCAATATATACTTATTACTATACAAGCTCACAAAAGGGTCCATAAAATCAATGCCCCACACATCATATAACTCCACCTCGAGGTTAGGCCTCAAGGGCATCACATTCCTCCTAGAGATACCACCATGCATTTGATATTACGTACAATTTTTCACCCATTTGTAAGCATTACGGTGGATGGTAGGCCAATAATACTCACTCTAAAGAACTTTAGTGGCGGTTCTCACACTAATATGATAGCCACCAAATGAAGATGAATGGCAAGCCTCAAGAATTGATTTCATCTCTTCTTCCATAAAAAACAACGTATAACTCCATCCGTACATTCCCTAAAAAGATAGGGTTCTTCACAAAAGTATCTTTTCACGTAATGGAGGAATCTTTTCTTTTGATAGTAGCTCAACGCATCGGGAAGCATTCCACTCACTATATAGTTTGCAAAGTCAGCATACCATGGTGATGTAATCCCCTTTAAGCTCAAGAGAAGTTCGTCTGAAAATGTATCATCAATTTCAAAATCGCCCCAATTATCTTCATTTGTTTTGAGACGTGATAGGTGGTTAGCTACTTGGTTTTCACAACCCTTTCGATCCTTCAGTTCAAAGTCAAATTCTTGAAGTAGTAGAATCCACCTTATCAATTGAGGTTTTACTTCTTTCTTGGCCATTAGATATCGGAGAGAGGCATGATCGGTGTGTACGATAACCTTTGTGCCTAACAAGTAAGCTCGAAATTTCTCAAACCCATAAACCATGTCTAGTAATTCTTTCTCCGTAATGGTGTAGTTCTTTTTTGCATCACTTAATGACTTACTAGCATAGTAGATAGGATGAAAAAGTTTCTCCTTTATTTGGCCAAGCATGACTCCCAATGCAAGTCCACTAACATCACACCTGAGTTTGAATAGTTGTGACCAATTAGGGGCCACGATAATAGGAGTCGAGACAAGATTCTCCTTAAGGAAATTAAAGGCCCTCTAACACACTCCATTAAATTCAAACTTTACTTCCTTCTAGAGGAGTTTGCACATCGTATGAGCAATTTTAGAGAAATCTTTAATGAACCTCCTATAAAAACCCGTATGGCCAAGGAAACTTCAGACCCCTTTGATAGATATTGGAGGTGGTAGCTTAGCAATGACCTCCACCATAGCTTGATCGACTTAGATTCCTTGGCCTGATATTTTATGTCCAAGAACAATCCCTTCCTTTACCATAAAGTGGCATTCTCCCAATTCAACACAATATTATTTGCCACACATCTTTCAAGAACCTTTTCCAAATGTTCAAATAAATCCTCAAACGTGTCACCAAAAACCAAAAAATCATCCATAAATACCTCCATCGAATCCTCCACCATATCCAAAAAGATAGAGAGCATACACTATTGAAAAGTGGTGGGTGTGTTGCATAGTCCAAATGGCATGCGCTTGAAGGCAAAAGTTCCATAAGGGCATGTGAACGTAGTTTTGTCTTGATCTTCATGGGATATTAATATTTGATTGTAGCCCGAGTATCCATCAAGGAAGAAATACCAACCCCTTCTCGCAAGTCTATCAAGCATTTGGTCCATAAAGGGCATGGGGAAGTGGTCCTTCTCCATCCATGAATTCAACTTTTGATAGTCAATACGCACTCTCCATCTCGTGACTGGATGAACGGGGATAAGATCATTGTTCTCATTTGCGACTACCGTGATACCACCTTTTTTTGGAACACATTATACCGGGCTCACCCATGTACTATTCGCGATAGGATAGACGACACCCGCGTCAATCCACTTGATGATTTCTTTCTTTACCACTTCTTGCATAGGCGGGTTTAATATCCATTTATGCTCAACACTTGCCACAAACTCGAGATCAAGTTTTATTTTGTGGGTGCATATACTGGGGGAATCCCTATAATATCGGCTATGGTCCATCCAAGAGCCCCAACATATCTTATCACCACTGATTTCAATACTTCAATTTGCCAAGAGGTTAAGTCTCCCACAATAATAATAGGTAGAGTCTCACCTTCTCCTAAGAACACATAACGGAGGTGAGGTGGCAATGGTTTGAGGTCAATTTGTGGTGGATCTTTAATTGAAGGCTTTGTGGGAGGAGTTTTGCGTTTCTTCAAGTCAAGGTCCAACTTGCAAGGATTTTTGGTGTAGGACCCAGGACCTTTCGAAGATGCAACTACTTTTTCATATCCTTCAATCCTCTCGCTTTCAAAATTCCACAAGACTCCCACCAAAGTCTCACTAACAAAGTCAATTTCCATAGTATTAGCCACTTCATCATCGATCACATCAATTACGGAGACAACTTGTAAATCCATAGGTTGCTTCGTGGACTATCAAATGCTAAATGACACCTCTTTATTGTTTACTCAAAATTTCATTTCACTGCATTCAACTTTAACTAGAGCCCGTCCGATAGCCGAGAATGGCCTACCAAGAATAATAGGGACCTCATGGTCAATTTCACAATCCAAGATCATAAAATCAGCTGAAAAGATGAAATGGTCCACCTTCACAAGCACATCATACAACACACCCAGGGGTTTATTTATAGAACGGTCGGCCATTAACAGCCTCATTGTTGTTGGCTTTGGAGAACCCAAGCCTAACTTTTGAAACATGGTTAATGGCATCAAATTAATACTTGCCCCAAGATCACATAAAGCTTTCCCGAATTTTTACACTCCAATAGTACATGGGATGGTGAATACTCCCAGGTCATCCTTCTTCACAACCATTATGCTAGACATGATAGCACTACAATTATGTGTCACTTCAATTTTTTTGAAGTCCATGATTCTCTTCTTTGTTACCAAGTCCTTCATAAATTTAGCATACCCGGGCATCTCTTGTAGGGCTTCCAACAATGGTATATTTCCCGAAAGGTTGCTAAATTTAGAAATGAACTTCTTGAACTTTGAATCATCTTCTTTATTCTTAAGCCTTTGTGGGAATGAAGGAGAGATTTTGACTTGTGGCCTTGAGACAATCGGGTTTTTATCTGGTTTTGAATTACTACCATCAAACTTTCAACCTATTCTTCCACTTCTTCTGGCTTCTCAATACTTTCCTCTTTTGACATCTGAGTTTCATCTTTTGAATTATCAAGCCACTTTCTCTTTTTGCTCATTTGTCCTCCAATGCCCTTATTACAAAGGTCATCATCAAGATTCACAACATCGTTCTCAAGAGTTCTTCCACTTCTAGTGCCAATTGCCATGATGTGAACATCATTTTTTGGGTTTACAACCGTATCACTAGGAAGGCCTCCCCTTTGTCTTGCATTTATTTGGAAGGAAAGTTGACCCATTTGGGTTTCAAGTTGATTTATCGAGGCCGAGTGTGAGGTGACAGTTTGATTGAGATGTGACAATTCACCTTTTATTTCTCTTGACATCTTATTACTTCCTTCAACACCCAAAAGGATACGAGCAAGCACATCTTCATTCTTATACTTCTCTGGATCAATAGAAGTTGTTTCTTTACCCTTAGCCCGATTATGTGAAGGAACGTACCTATCATATTCCCAATCTTTATCTTTCCAATCATGGTCCCTATACTTATCTCTCCATTCTCGATCTCTATTAAGATTCTTCCACTCACGATCTTTCCAATCATGGTCATTATCCGTCCAACCTTGATTCCTGCTTTTGCTTTGATAGGTGGGGTGGGAACCCCCCATTTAATTTGACATAAAACATATTTCTTCATCAAGAGTTTCCATTTCATCATCATCATAGGTCTTACCACTCTTGGAATAAATGACGTTAACTGTCTTTGGTGTTGACCCTATTATATGTTTGGTGAGGAGTTCTAGTTGTGTCATCATTTTTGCCATACTCTCATCTCTCTCTTCATCCTTCTTTCTTTGCTCTTCGCTCAGAAAAGATGTGGAGGGAGCCCCCACGGCCACCTTGGAATCTCTTGTATGCCAACTTCGACTTTGTTTAGTGACTTAGTCCAATAATGCCAATGCAACACTATAAGTTTGTTTCACTAAAGATCCCCCGACTGCATTGTCCGAAACCATTTTGTTCAATTGATCTAGTGCTCGATAAAATATTTGGAGGAGCATCTTATCTGAACCTCATGAGTTGGACATTGCATCAACTTCTTGTTAAACCTTTGCCAAGCCTCATGTAATGGTTCGCCATTCAATTGGTGAAAGTTAATAGTCTCATCTCTCAATTGTAACATTCGGGATGGTGGAAAGAATATATACAACAATGCTTTCATCAATTCCACCCATGTAGTTATTGAACCTACAGGCAATCACCTCAACCACAAAATGGCTTCGCCCATCAATGAAAAGGGGAAGAGTCTTGTAACACCCCGTACATACCAAACCCTACTTGACGATATTGAACAATGGTTACTTAAGTGTCGAGAACCAAAAGTATATATTGTGTAATGTTATTGATGAGATAATGGATATTGGGCCTAGTACATGGGATTAGACCTTCGTAGGAGGTGTAACACCCCGTATGTTGTCGAACCTATACGACTACGTTTACATTTATGGAATTAGTAAAACATGAGAGATTTGATCAATTAGACATTAATTTGTTGGGTATTAATGAGTCATGAGCCATTGGGCCAAATGAGGCCCAAAACAAGAACAAAAGACTTGGCCCAATGGGGCAAAACATGATCCAATCTTCCATTTGACTAATCAACCATGCATTTAATGCCAAGAGATGGATAAGAGTGACTTGAGAGACCTATATATATATATGAGGAATTATACATTAAAGTTGATGGTCCAAATTAATCTTGAACTATTGGGTTCAATGGAGGCCCAAAAAGACATCTAAGACATGGCCCAAAAGGGGTATTTGACCCATTCTTGCATGACCAAGTTGCTATATCATGATTGGACCAAGTGTTTGGTAAATCAAGGACCTAAAAGGGGCCTATATATATGAGAAAATCAGATTTTTATTTCATTTCAACACCCATGCCTGTTCTAGAATTCTCTCAATATTTCCTTTGCAACACAAACCCTAGACATTCATCTCTGGGATCAAGATCATCATATTGAAAGAATTGGTAAGTGTATATTATAATGGTTTAACATATTTTATGCATGTAATATGGTTTATATCATGTTGGTTATGTTGGTGAAGTGTGAGAAGTTCACTATGTGTAAAATAATTTGTGTTTGCTAAATCGGAGGATGGTTTTGCCTTCTAAACTTGAACATAGACCTGTGATCTTGAAGGAAGTGAACTTGATGAATTAAATATTGACATGTGAGATGTGATTATAGTCTTGCCTTTTTTTATTCTTGTGTATAATGTTTGGAATTTATGTTGTAAATTTGGTTATGGATTTAGTGGCGGATTGAAAAGAAAGTGAGGTTTTGGTGATGTTTATGTGTGTTGTGAGACCATGGCTGATGATTGGCATATGATATGACCAAAAATATGTTAAGATAAGTTTAGTTATGATCATGGACCATTCATTGCATAAAAAGACCCAAAAGAGACCCTATTTGGCCGAAACGGGCACCCGCCCTCGCAGACGAAGCACCTGCGGGCTCAGGTGCCAATGCAGGTGCCTCTGGATACTGCCAAAGGTCACCTGCGGGCGTAGTTCAGCCACCTGCAGGCGCAGGTGGCTTAGCAGGTCGGCCCAGAACTCCGAATTGCTTGTTTTTGCATCCCTTTGCCCCCCCGAAACCCCTATACCCTTCATGGATGCAATTATCAACTTAGGGTACCTTTTAAATGACTATATAGGAGTATACTGGAGGTATTTTGAATTGTATAAAATATGGATTGATGTTAAAAGTGTTATTGTGAAAGCTATAGAGTGACTTGACGGAGAAAAGGCAACATAGTATTAATGAGGAAGTGTAAAGGGTAAACTTGGTGTAAAATGTTATTGGTCTATGATGTCTTGGTCAATGTGTGAAATGTGATGATTTTTTTGTCATGGTAATGAAGTGGATTGTATTGTAAAGGACGAAATGACGTTATACGGCAGTCATATAGCTCATTGTCGTTTTATACGTTGGTATAGTAATTAGTTGCTAATGTAAGCTCCGATGTATGCTTGTGTTGTAGAGTGAAACATAAAGAGGAAACTGGACTATTGTATCCCCATATAGGCTTGTGTTATCGTAGTAAGATGACAAGGTATGTAAGGTCACTCTTTCCGTATCCTTCTGCAGCATATAGTATTCACCTTGTCATTGTACTTACTCAATTCCGAAATGTCCTAAGGCATCTCAATTCATGTTATCATCTATGTATTAGTATTGATCTATTGTCATTCATGTCTCACATAATTATGTACATGATTCCAAGTTCCAATAATGTTATGTTCCAAAGCTTCCAATAATGTTACAACTTCAAAAGTATCAATCTCAAGAACGTAAAAGACTGAAGTAATGCGGTTATGTGTTTCCCATAAGTGTATGATCTCCAATGTGCCAATCTCATTAAAGTAAAAGAGAGAAGTAATAAGAAGTAATGAAAGTAGGAATTCCCCTATGGTTACTTTATATTTTTCCTCATGGTTACCTTATATTTTCCTCATGGTTACCTTATATTTTTCTTATGGTTACTTTATATTTTTCCTTATGGTTACTTTATATTTTCCTTATACTTATTGAGTACGGGTGATAGCTTTGTGGGGGCACAAGCCTAACTCAAGCCGATCCCAATATTGTTGGATCAGGGGAAAGCTCAGTGAAGCAAAAGTCAAACTTGATGCCGAACCTGCTTCACTCCTTTTTGAGTGATGGCAGGGGGGAAGCTCAGTGGGGCAAAAGCCTAACTTGATGCCGAACCTGATAGGGGGTAGCCCTAAGGGCCGAACCTGCTCTCTCTCTATATATATATTGACGGTTGCATATTGACGATTGCATATTAACGGTTGCATTGCATATTGATGGTTACTCTAACTACTAACGGTAACGAACATAAAGGCAAATGGAATAATGAACGTAAGGAACATATTTCCACACATACTGAACGATGATTTATCCACATTGACTATTCTCTTGAAATCAAGTTCGTTGAGATTTTTTTTTAGTTTCATGAAGTTTCTTACAGCCTTGCATACTCAGTACATTCTTCGTACTGACCCCTTTGGGGGATTTACTTTACTTTTTGTAGGCACAGGTGTTAGTAGACCTCCACAATAGGCTACGAGTCATCCGCGGATCATTGGTGAGCTCCAGTTGGTTCGGGGCTTTCCAAGTCACCTGTGTACATTGTTTTGGTATTGTAATTATTGTATAAAGAGGGGACTTGTCCCGACTATAGGGTTGTTGTGTTCATGTATCTCTTAGAGGCTTTGTAGACATATGTGGGAAAGTGAATGTAAGAGATGTATGTTCTGTTTGACTTGATGGGCCTAACGGCCAAGTTTCATATATCGTATAAGTTTTCCATGACTTCCGCATAATTGCATGAGGTGTATTAAGATTTATACAAGGTCATGTATACGAATGTTCATGAGCAAAGATTGGTTCTCTCGGGCCATATCGGCTTCGGGTGCCAGTCCGCCTCGTTGGGATACGGGGTGTGACAAGTCTCAACCAGATGGACTCTTGTGATATATGGGTGATATCAAATGGAATGCATACATCAATGAAATTTTTCAAATGAAGGTTTGCGTCTTCATGTGCTTGAACCTTAAACAATCCCTTTATTTGAAGGAGATGGAGCATTTCGCTAGTAATATGAAACACTGTGTTGCCTTCCGCGGGCGGGATGTGGATAGCACTAGCTCTCCCGGCATCTCCTAAATGGTGTTCATCCTCTAAATGTCCATCGAATAAAGCGATATGACTACTGTTTTGACTTATTTATTTGTGACGACTTTGGTTATCACCTGAAGAAAATAAAAACAACAAATAAAGTAAACTTAAGCCATGGCAAATACAAGTAACTTAAAACACTAAAAAGAATGAATGCTACGTTTCATTCCCCGGCAACGACGCCATTTTTTGATAACGCTCAAATTATACCTCAAGAGTATAAGTGATCGTTTTCAATATAATTACCCAAGTTAGACTTGGGGTTGAATCCACAAGGAATGAATGTGATAGCTTTCACCTCTAAGTGTCAAAAGAAACTAGTACTAAGACATGATGCTATAAGAATAATGCGTAAAAGTAAATGGGGGGTTTATTTTATCAATTTGTAATTATCAAAGTAATCGTAGTTTGAAATACACAATTCAAACATTGGAGAAATAGAGTTGAAATCGAGTGTAATATGGGACTTGGGGTTATGCTATTGTAAGAGTGAAAGCATGTACGGGTGATTGAATATTTGTCTAGCTTTATATAAGATTGAATATTTGTCTAGATTTAGCTAAGAGTCATGGGTAGTCAAGATTATGAGTACTTAGTGTTAATTTGTCAATCAAACACCAAACTATCACAAGTGGGTTCTTTCTAACACCTCACGAGTGTGACTATATAACCAATCTAATACCTTAATTAGCGTCCTTAGGTCTAAGAGACACTATTAAGTGATAAATATCAAGTTGTTGTTCACTAATATTCCTCACCCTCATCCTTTTTGTCAAGGATGATAGAGTTCTAGCGTTAATTAGAGTTTGAAACCTATAATTTTAGATCGAAAACATGGAATAGAAATAAAACCCACAATAATTATCTAACTAGGAAGATGAATAAACAACACCCATACAATTATCACACCTTAATCAAGCATAACCCTAAGCAAAGAAATTCACTATTCATAGAAAGAGAAAGAGGAAAATTACCCAAATTCTCCTCCCATTGTTCCATTGAATCAAAGATTATCACAAGATTTAAGATACAAATTCAATACAAAGCAAAAGAAAGTAACTAATTTCACTCTTAGGGTTTCACTCTATGTTATCAAGCTTCAAAAAGTGCAAAAGATCCAGTTCTAAAGCTGAAAAACCCCTTTTAAAGCCCCAAATTCACGTTCCTCAAAATTACAAAATTGCCACCGCACTGGTCACCTGCGTGCGGTCACCTGCTGGCGCAGGTGCCAGTGTAGGTGGATGGCATATGCATGTAGATTCCTCAACGCAGATGCCACTGCCTCAGCTCACTCTTACCACCTGCGTGCGCAGCTCATGACATGCATGCGCAGGTGGCTTCAAACTTCCAATATGTTTGTTTTTAGCTTCTTTTCTCTACTTCTCGCATTCCAATTGACTCGTATGGATAGCTCGACCTCATATTCACTCATTACTTGCACAAAAGAGATATATAACATGAGAATTACATCGAATCAATGCAAAATAAAAGATAATTCAAGCTTAAACGTGTTAAGAAGTTGGTAAATTGCCAACTTATCACAAATACAGAGGCTACCGATTCAAACCACCCATGAATGCAGTGGCCTAATCAAAAACATGAAGAGTACAAACCCGACCCTACCCCAGATTACCCTTCTCGAATGCGGCCACTACCACGCATTTGCGATGAATAAAATTGTTGCACACATAAGTTCAATAATTTTACTTTGATAGCTCTCGTGAGATTTGAAGTGATTTTGAGATAGGTTGCTGATGAGGAAGGACTATGGGACCACTAGGAAGTGTTCCGTGATTTTTAGGATGAGTTTCGGGGTCAAACACATCACCAAAATAGTAGGGATCTGCGTTAGGGTAGTATCATGGAAGCAAGGCACGAACCAAGTGCCAAAAATAGTGGGGCACCATGATATTGCCTTGACACGGTGCCTAGGCAGTATGATGGCTCTGTGTCATACTGCTGGTCTGGCGCAGTAAGGTCGTGCCACGCTAGTGCCCCGGTGACGTAATTTCTCTATTTTTCTTTTGTTTTTTCAAGGGTGAATCAGTCCTTTTGACCCTAAATGATCCTATAAATGATATAAAAACGTTATTCCCTCAACACTTAGTAATATTTCACCATATACTCTCGACTCAACTCTCAAGAAACCAAAGAAAGGGTATTCTCTCAAAGTTCAACTTCCAAGGCTCCAATTTCAAGCTTTCCTTCAAGTAATTATCAATCCCAGGTATGTGGAGTTTCAAAAAGGATTCCCTTTTGTCCTTGTGCCCAAAACACTTCGTTTTCATTAACGAATTACAAAGTTACCAACTAGGGTTCAAACCTAATTTTCATGATCTTAAATTTCATGCTTCTAAATGAGATTATTTATGCTTTATTACTAAATTTATGACCTTATTGATTTTATTTATCGCTTCATTCATATGTTTAATTGTATGATACACTTTTTCATCATTCTTGACATAAAATCCCATGGTTTGGTAAACATTACTTGATTTTTGTTATGACATGAACTACACAACATAAATTCGATACTATGAACTTAGATTCTTTATGAAGCTCATGAATTTAACTTATCGTTATGAAACATACGCAGAAGCATAAGTGGTTTTCAAACTAATAATCTAGTTTATGCTTACTTCATGACTATTTCCTACAGTATGAGAAATATAAATATTTTTGGGAGTAGTATTTAGCACTAAGAAAATGTGGGTTTAGATAAAGACCAAATTACCAAACTACGTGCCATCGTGGGTTCAGGAGGTGGTCCTCACCAATTGAGACTGTCTCCCTTAGCCCAAAATGGGCTTATGAGTGAATTCACGCCAAATTATGGTTCTCTACCCCTGACAAGGTATTGAACACCCTCCCAATAAAGGTAACAATTTGGGCTCCATGGTTGCTCAAATGGAGCATGTAGGTTAAGAGAATTTCCCACAATTAAAAAGTTTTAGAACTATAAGTGTATATGGCTCACTAGTTTGTTTAGCTATGATTTCTTTATACCTTACAACCATGTTTCATTATTTTAGTTCTATTAAATAAAGGAAGTGAGTCGTTATATACTTTTTATGTATACGTTTTACTCTCCACATGATTTACCTTAGTTATATTTACTTCATGCATTCCTCGCATACTCAGTATATTCACAGTACTACCTCAAACTCTTTGTGTTACATCTTATCATTATGTAGGTTCTAGTGTTCATCCTCATACTTACGATTAGAGGTAATTGCCAGTGCCTACTCCCGTTAGTTGGTGAGTCCTCATGTTCCAAGGACTTTAGTTATGTTTCCTATTTTCAAACTACTTCAGTTTCATGTTCTATTCAGACTTTATGAATTTTTGGGTTAGCTGGGGTTTTGTCCCCGCAGCTCTTCAATATGGTTAGAGACTTGTCTAGACTTTGCATATGTTTTAGTTCTTTAGTATCTTCAAATATTTTTTAGTTGATAATGAAATTTTTGGGATCTGTTTTATCTAATTCATTTTAGCCTTATGAAATTATAGTTTTCGTTCATGATTTTAGGTTATTTAGAATATGAATTCAGTGTTATGACAGATGCCACGGGTAAGCTTTGGGCTACTTGTAGTCCTATGGACCGTGCAACGTCCATGGAGGTAGTCTTGGAGCATTACAAACTTGGTATCAAAGCTTAAAGTTTACAGTTTCCTAGGGATTCTGACAAACCGTGTTACATAGAGTCTTATTCATGGGTGTGAAGCGCTCCACACTTATGAGTAAGAGGCTATGAGAAGTTATTAGGAATTTTCTCTTTTTTAATAATCTTTGTTGTGATCTAGAGTTTAACTCTATCTCTCTTCTAACTCATGCTTTCACGTGATAGAAAATGCCTCATCATAGAGCTAACAGTCATAAAACTGGAAACCAGGCAGCCCCACCAGCACCTACGAATCCTTTCAATGAACATACTTTCTATGCTGAATTTTAGGCTGCCTTTCAGGTGTTGTCTTAAGCTATGACCGCTTAGGTCAATCAACAGGCGGTGGACCCAATTTAGGAAAATGGAAACTTAGCTGCAGCTAGGGTCTGAGATTTCATGTGGATGAATCCACCTGAGTTTTTCGATTCAAAAGTGGATGAGGATCCATAACACTTTGTAAATAAGACACAAAAGGTTACCCAGGTTATGCATATTAATGAGGTAGAAAGTGTGGATTTGGCATCGTATTAGCTAAAATATGTTGCTCATGGTTGGTTTAAGTAGTGGAAGGAAGGTAGAAGTGGGAATGCAACTCCTATTGATTGGAGTATGTTTGAGGCAACTTTCATGTCAGGTTTTTTCCTTGTGAGATAAGGGAAGATAAGGTAGAATAATTCAAGAATGTCAAGTAGGGCTCTATGTAAGCAAAGGAATATGCCCTCTAATTCACTCAACTTTTGAGGTATGCTCCAGAGATCGTGTCTGATCTAAGGGCTCGAATGAGTAAGTTCATTACTGGTGTGTATGAATTAGTAGTCAAGGAGTGTATAACTTCTATGTTAATTGGGGATATGGATATCTCCTAAATGACACATATTCAATACATTAAGGCAGAAAAGTTGAAAAAGAAGGAGATGGAGACTAAGAGGGCTGAGACCAGACAGTTTGAGTACAGTCAGTACAGGTCAGATGGGGGAAATCAGTCACAATTTCATAATAGTTCATCATCCCCCGCACTATCTTTTGTCAGTGCTCCAGCCAATTCCAAGCAGGAGCAGTGGGGCAAGGCACCGGCCACCAGATCATAGGATAGCATCACAAGGAGACGCACTTACCTAGTTTGCAAAAAAGGAGGTAAAAATCATCCTGGTGAGTGTATGGTAGGTAGGGATGGTTGCTTTGGGTGTGGCAAGCCAGGCCATCGATTGAGGGATTTTTTATCTGCCAAGCAGGAGGTAGAGATGCTTGACTCAAACATAATTCACTCCTTTAGTAGCTCATACAGGTCACCCAACCCAGTAGTAGGGTGCTTCACCAGTGCCGGTGGCAGTCAAAATCAATTTTATGCTCTGTCTTCTCATGAAGAGAAGAAGAGCTCCCCAGATGTGGTCATTAGTATGATTCGTGTCTTTTATGTTGATTTTTATATGTTGTTAGATCCAAGGTCTAATTTATCTTTCAGAACCCCATTTATTGATGTTAATTTTAGGGTCAGTCCTATAAGTCTTTTTGAACGTTTCTTGGTTTATACTCCTGTTGGAGAGTCAGCCATTACTAAAAGAGTATACATAAATTTCCCTATTATAGTATTTTTTTTAGGGTCGCCTCAGTAGATTTAATAGAGTTAGAGATGACTAATTTTAATGTCATTCTTGTTATGGATTGGCTCCATTCATGCTATGTTTCAGTTGATTATCAAACCAGGGCTGTGAAATTTCAGTTTTCTAATGAGTCAGTCCTCGAGTGGAAAGGTAGTCCAGTGGTACCTAGAAGTCATTTTATCTTCTATCTCAAAGCTAGGAAATTAATCTTTAAAGGGTATATCTATTATCTAGTTCGGGTTAAAGATTTTAAGTTTGAGACCCCAAATCTTAAGTCAGTTCCTATAGTTAATGAGTTTCTTGAAGCTTTTCCTAAGGATCTTCCTGGAGTTCCTCCCGATAGGGAGATTAAATTTGGGATAGACCTTCTCCCGAATACCCAGCTCATTTCCATTCCTCCTTACAAAATGGCTCCAGCAGAGCTTAAGGAGTTGAAAAAGCAACTTAAGGACCTCTTAGACAAAGGTTTCATTATGCCCAGTGTTTCTCCATAGGGGGGCTCTAATTTTATTCATGTGAAAAAAAGATGGTATTCTCAAAATGTGTATATACTACAAGAAGTTGAACAATGTCATCATCAAGAATAAGTATCCTATTCTCAAAATTGATGACCTGTTTGATCAGTTTTAGGTTGCTCAGTATTTTTCAAAAATTACCCTCACATCAGGATACCATCAGTTGAAGTTTAGGGGGTATGACATCTTAAAGACTGCTTTTAGAACTCGGTATATCACTATGAGGTTGTGGTTATGTTGTTTGGACTAACAAATGCTCTTACAACTTTTATGGATATGATGAACAGGGTCTTCAAGCAGTATTTAGACATATTTATTATTGTTTCATTGATGACATACTTGTTTATTCTCAAAGTAAGGAGGAGCACGCAGACCACTGGAGAATAGTGTTACAAACCCTCAAGGATTGTCAGCTGTTTGTGAAATTTAGTAAGTGTGAACTTTGGTTGAAGTTTTTTGCCTTTCTGGGTCATGTGATTTCTAGTGAAGGAGTTCATGTAGATCCCTTGAACATATATGTAGTCAAGCGTTGGCCTGAGCCCATTACTCCATCTGACGTTTGGAGCTTTTTGGTCCTAGATGGTTACTATTGGTGGTTTGTTGAAGGATTTTCTTCGATAGATACATCGTTGACTAGGTTGACACAGAAAAGGGTGAAATTTCAATGGTTAGACTTGTGTGAGAAAAAATATCTAGAGTTGAAGAATAGATTGACTTCAGCACCGATATTAGCTTTACCATAAGGATTAGATGGGTTTGTGGTTTATTGTAATGCCTCCAGGGTTGAACTAGGATGTGTTTTGATGCAAAAAGAAAGTGATAGCCTATGACTCCCGACTACTCAAGGACCATGAGAAGAATTATCCAACACATGACTTGGAGCTGGTAGCAGTAGTCTTCGATTTGAAAATTTAGAGACATTATTTATATAGAGTACATTTAGATGTTTTCACCGACCACAAAAGTCTGCAATATGTGTTCAGTCAGAAGGAGTTAAATCTCCGCCAGAGGAGATGGTTAGAGTTGTTGAAAGACTACGACATAAATGTGCTCTATCATCCATGTAAAGCAAATGTGGTTACAGATGCTCTTAGTATATTGTCTATGGGTAGTTCCCCATGTTGCAGATTAGAAAAAAGAGTTGGCTAAAGATGTGCATAGATTGGCCTGGTTAGGGGTTTGACTGCTTGATATAGATGATAGGGGTATGATGATATAGAATGGTTCAGAGTCATCTATTGTGGCAGAGGTAAAAGAAAAGCAGTGTAATGATCATGTACTAAGTTAATTGATAGATGGAGTCCAGCAACAAAAGGTGGAAGTTTTCTCCTAAGGGGGAGATGGTACACTTCGCTATCAGGCCCTCTTATATATCCCCAATAGGTTGAGATATCGGAAGTTAGCGGAGGCTCATAGTTCCAAGTATTTGAACCATCCAGGTAACACTAAGGTGTACCGTGATCTATAAGAAGTCTATTGGTGGAATGGTATAAAGAAGTACATAGAAGATTTTATGGCTAAGTGTCCCAAATGTCAGCAAGTGAAAGTTGAGCATCAAAGACTGGGAGGTATGCTTTAGGATATTAGTATACCCACTTAAAAGTGAGAGGTTATAAATATGTATTTTAATATAGGACTTCCTCGTACTAGGCATCAGCATGATTCAATTTGGGTCATCATGGATCAAATGACTAAGTCAGCTCACTTTTTGTCAGTCAAGACCTCGCATACAGCTAAGGACTATGCCAAATTATATGTCCCAAAGTTAGTAAAACTTCATGGGGGGGTTTTATTCATTATCTCTGATCGAGGATGATAAGTGACGATTTTGCCACTTATTTGTATCTTTTTTCTTATGATTTTGTGTCATTCTATTCATAATGTGAGGCTAATTATCCTTGAAATGTGATTTTTTTAGGTATTTTGGTTTTACAAGGAATTTTGATGGAAATAACTGTAAATGAGAAGAAAAATAGCTAAAAAAAAGAATTGTAAAGAACAAGGAAAAATTGTCCTTAGGTACAACTTAAGCAACCTGAGGACCACTTAAACAATGGTCAACAATAGTCAAAGGGTGCTTAAGCACCAATCATGATCGCTAAAGCGACCGATCAACCTCAGTCAAAATTTGCTTTAGTGGCTAATTTGACCGCTTAAGCGATCCATTCAAAGTCAACATGAATGCTTTAGTGGCTAATTGATCGCTTTAGCATTCATTGGAGCAGATTTCAAGGGCAAGGCTAGAATTTCACAATGTTCGACCCTAAATCACATGAAACTGAATCCAAGCCATTCCAAGACTATATTTGGCTTATTTCTCAACTTTGGAGGCTAGGATTCTTGACCCAACACCCCTGGATTTGAAGATTGGAAGCTTTGTAGTGATAAATCCTTACTCCTTTCTTTATTTTACTTACGTTCTATTGACTATTTGGGTGTATATAAATTCATTCTTAGATATTGTTGTTGGACACAATGCAATCTTATGTTTTGAATTTGGGTTTTTTATTCTATTTTATGCTTTTGTATTAATTGATTACTTTTTGATTTATGAAATGGGTTTTGCTTGTCTAAATTAATCTCTTGCTTCACTTGATTTTTGAAGGGAGTAGCTAACCCGAGGACTAACCCATTTACTTTGATTAAGCTTTAAAGAGTTAATCGAGGTTGAAAAATATTAATTTAGCGCGATTTGGGACGTATGACCCATCTTATGGATTTGTTGCTAAACATAGTCAAATCTTAGTGTAGCCAAAAGTTGGGTTGCAATTCATGCTTCTTAGCTTGGTTTGAAAAAACAAGTGATGACTAAACCCTCAATGGTTGAAAGACGTTTGTGGGTGATTTTAACTCCAAGGCTAATTTGTTAAATCCATGATTAAATTGGGGGTAATTAATTGAATACGATGGACCATTGATAGAATTGATTCCTCGTATCATTTTCCTTGTTTTCCATTATTGTGAAAGCCATTGATCAACTTGTTCATATTTTATTTGGTTCTATCCATGTTATGTTTTTATTATTAAAAAACCCCCAAAACACTTGTATTATCGTTTGGATTTTAGTGAGTTGCTTTTATTCCATTCTTTCCCGATGGCTAGTCACATTGCTCCTCGTTGATTTGACTCTGACTCCAAATTGGGTAAATATATTGCTATAATCTCGTACATTCATTTCTAAGGTGTATTTGAGTTTTATAAAAAAATGGCATTGTTGTCGGAGAACAATTTGGCGTATTGAGTTAGTTTGAAATTTTAGCTTACTTGCTTTGATTCGAACTTGTGAATATGTGTTTGTGATTTTCTTTTGTTTCTTGTGCTAGTTAGATTTTTGTTTTTGTTATACTTGTTACAATGGCATCATGGAATGAAAATGAGTTTGGTGGTTGCAAATCTTAACTTGATGATCCATGTCCATATTATGGAGGACCCCACTTTTGGCAAGATTGTAGAAATGCTCTCGGGAGAGAGGTGTATGCACCATCTCGATCCTATAAGAAGTATGATTATTACTTATGTGGTGGTCGAGATGGACATTGGAGTGATTGTCCCAACTATTGTGCCTCCTCTACTAGTTATGCTAATGAAAATGTGAGTTGTTCTTTTGAGTTTGATAGGTATCATGATGTGGCAATGGAAGAGAAACGTACTGGACACAAAGGTGTAGAAGCAATACTTCAAACTATCTTGGACAGGGTGACTATAATGGGTGAGGATATGTATCTCTTGCACTAATCTATGGTGACACTTGGAAAGGAATGTGGAAAGGTGAAGAACTTTGTAAAATGCCAATATCTCAAATGCCATGAATTTGCCCAATTCTCAAAATGAAGTAGTTGAATAAGAAGTTTCATGTCATGGGGTTGAGCTAAAAATGAGTGATGACTCAAATGAAAATTACCAAAGTGAAGAAGTAGCTCAACTTGAAGATGAAGAACAAAATGATGATGAAGAAATCTCAGATTCTCTAAGGAAACAAGTTGAAGAGATATTGAATAGCATAATGGAGAAGAATGAAAAATATGGAAAAGTCTTGGATAAATGGTGGGACCTAATCCAACATGGTGAAGATGAAGTTGTACAGAATATTGATTTTTTCATGGGTGGATTTTTGCAAGCGGTGATTGAGTCATAAAATGAGAAAAAACTTGATAAGGAAGAAATTGTGAGCCAAGAGTGGCTATTGAATCAAGCTCAACAACTTCAATTCCATGAGGGTCAACTTGATAGAATGATACTAATGGTGGATGAATCTCTCAAATTGCATATTGAGCAATGTCAAGTGTGGATTCAATTTGAAATAGCTACCCGATAATTGGAAATCAGGTTGAATGCAAAAATTAAGGTATGTGGTGTTCAATGTCAAATGGTCATGAAAGATTGTGATGAGGAGGTTTCCAATAAAGATGTGAGTGAGATTGATTTCAAAGAATTCATGGTGATTTACCAACCAACCGGGCCAAAAATAATGCAAGATGTTGGAATTGAAAAAATGATACTAGAGTTGCAAGAAAAAGCCAATCAAATCATTTGTGAGGAATCTAGTTCATGTCGGGATAAGAATAACAAATATGCAAATTCAGAAATGGAGAGGCTTAAACCTTATTCCAACCATTTTTCGACATTGTGCTTGGTGGACATGATGGAAATCAAAATAATCGAGCAAATGAAGAATTTTGGAGATGAGGGACTAAGTCCTTACATTTTGGAGTTTTTCATCCCAATGAGGGATCCTCCAGATCATTTTCTCAATTTTTGCATGTTTTCAGTGTTCAGTTATCAGATAGTTCGTTTGGGTTTTAGGCTCATTTTCCTGTTTTGGAGCTTTTGCAGTTAAAAAATTAGTCTCGGACCAAAACTCCTAGTAAACAACCTCAGATGGAAATTTTGATAGAGCCATCAGCTCTAGAATGTTGATTTTAGGCTAGAGGGACCCTTGGTTCAGGTCCCGAGGCTTCCAAACTCATTTTGGGCTATTAGTTAGATTTGATGAAAAATGAAACTATGGGTGTAGGGCCCACATTTAATCAAAATGATCTCGGATGAAAGTTTTGATGGTTCCATTGCTTCCGGAATGTAAAATTTGGTCTGGTATCATAGTTTATTTGCGCGCACGAAGCATCCGGTTGGAGTCCATTTGGACTTAGCGAAAATCTGATGCCTGATATCTGGTGTAACCACTTTTGCGGTCAAGGTCCACTTAAGCAAACCTCACTTTAGCAGTAGTTGTCTATTTTAGCAGATGTCGGTTAAGTGACCAAAGTGCCGCTTTAGCGGCAGCTCACCTTTTTACACTAGCGGTCAGTAGCCGCTTTAGCGGTGGTCGCTTTAACGGCCAAGTTACTGCTTTAGCGACACCTGGGGGTTTTAAATCCCCTTCTTCACTCGATTTTCCATTCATTTCTCAACCCTATTCTCCCATTTTTGAGAGCTTGAAACAACGAAAAGTATGGGAAATCATCCATTGAAGCTAAGGTAAGCTATCCCAACACTCCTTGGTCGTTTCCCATTATTTTCCCCGTTAAATTCCATCATTTCCATTGTAAAATTCTTAGAAATTAGGTCTTTGGTTTATAAACTTTAGGGGCTGATTTGAGCCCCGATTTACGCTCAGTTTGTACTCAACTTTTGAGCACACATTCCTCATCCTTCAAGGGACCTCATGGCAGATTCAATTTTGGATTACGTTTGTGGGGCCCGCGAGCCCATTCTTGACCCAACTTTTGACTCAACCACTTAAATAGCAATATAGGTTTCATTTTACTCATAATGATGTGTAGAGTATTATTTTGATAGTGTGGCAGCATTTCAGGATTGTGGAGGACTTGTTGTTCGGCATCGAGGTAGGCTTCAGTCTATCTTTCTCTAAGATGGTGTTATGCATAGATTGCATGCTAGATAGGGATTATAGGATGGGATTATGACTAGCATATCATGACTTAGTCTATTTAGGGAATTTGGGGTAGAAATGTGACCCGAACTTTAGCATCGGATACTTGTTATGGCCATAGAATCCTATTACCCTTGATCATAAGCATGTTAACCATAGTTTGATTATTAAGGATCCTTTAGTATAGAATTTCCATTTGGCTTAGTGATTTGGATGATATTTTCCCCAATTAAATCCTTTAGTGACTTTACGCCCTCATTTACCATTGTTTATCGAGTTATGAGGTGTTATTATGTTGACTATATATTATTGGACCCGAGGTCGAGGTTACGATGCCAGTTGGACTCCAGGTGAGTATTTTATCCTTAAGGAGGACATGATTCTAGTTTATAGATGCTTAGGCGCTTATGGTTGTATTGTTTAGATAATGGTGATGGCATGCATACTTTTAGGCACATTCATGCTCACTTAGTGGTACGATTCTAACTGAAATGTAACACCCCGTACCTTCCTAACCCTACTTGAAGACATTGAATAATGTTTACTTAGGTGTTGAGAGCCATAAGTATGTATTTGGTAATGTTAGTGATGAAAAAATTGGAATTTGGCTTTGTACATGTGATTAACCTTGCGTAGAAGGTGTTTTACAATTTTCATGGAGAATTTGTGGGGTTCAAAATGAGGCTAAGAGGACCTCTAAACAAAGGATATTAAGGGTAAGAAGTAAGTTAAAGAATAGGACTTGAAGTATCTAACCAAACCCGCGAAGAAAAGTCAAAAAATGAAATTTTTGAAAATTCTAAGCATGGGGCGCGCTGGAGGGCGTGCCACGCCGCTCTGGGATAAAATTTTCAGTCCAGAGGCAGCAATCTGGCGCGCCCAAGGGCGTGCCACGCTGGTTTTGGTCACTTTTCAAAGTTGGAATTTTTCTAAAGTCCCAAGGGTGCCTGGGGACGTAATGAGCCAATTTTTGCCACGTTTCTTATACAACCATGAGAATATACATGAAATAAGTGAAGTATTATATTGGCATGATAAAATTACTCGAGAATGAATTTGGCATCAAAATGACGGTTTTACCCTTGTGGTCAAAATAGGCCATACGTGGCTAGAATCACTTGTTTTTGGGATTGAGGCTACAAATATGAATCACGTGAGTGGAGATATTATTGTAACATGTATGAAATGATTTAAACATGAGAAATTATTGATTTTATTGAGTTGAGTGAATTGGGCTCAATAAAAAGCCCAAAATGAGAAGAAAACATGGGCCAAAATGACCCATTTTCCCTTTGACCATCAATTATTGATCAAGAATGAATAAGGATAAGATTAAAAGGGTCTATATAAAGTCCACCAAGTCAGATTTTATTCATTCAAAAGGCACATGCCTTTCTAAACATTTTTTCCAAAAGATATTTCTCTCAAGCTCTCAAACCCTAAGTCCTCCTCTTGGGCAAGATCATCATCTACAAGCTTGGGTAAGTGTTCATTATTATGATTTAAGATATTATGTACATATATATATATATATATATCATGATGGTTATGTTGGCAAGGTGTTGAATAGTGCACTTTGGCTTTTTGCTAAAAGATGTGCATCCTTGTGAATTAAACTTGAAATATGACTTGTGGGTTTGATGAAAAGGCATGGTATGGATGAAATACCAACATGTATGGTGTGATTATGTTATTAAACTTGTTATTTTCATATAAGTGTAAATTATGGAATTTTGGCCAATTTGTTGTTGTGAGGTGTATTGAAGTAATTTGATGGCATAATTGTGATGTTGTGGTGATGGAGAAGTGTAAAGTATGAACTTGGTATGACATGATCATGTATTGGTCAATGTATGGAATATGGTGGGATTATTGGGATAATAAATTCATAAATGATATTTTGGTCAATGTTGAGCATATTGTGGTATTATTGATATGACCATGCCGTAAATGTTATTGTAGAGAAAGAAATGACATTTTAAAGCCAAACATGTGACTCATTGTTATTATATGCCATTTTAAGGTAATTGGTGGTTAATGTTGGTTCCGTATGTACTTTTGTTGTAGAGTGAAACATAAGGACGGAGCGGGACTATTGTATGCACTTAATATTGTAGAACCGTATTGAGAATACAAGGTATGTAAGGTTACTCTGTCCGTATTTTTCTGCGGCAAATAGTATTCACATTGACATTAAGCTTGTTCCATCCCAAAATGTGCTAAGGTATCCTATATCCGGTTATCAATGGTCCTTATCATATGTTTCCTACTCATTGATCAAGTATGAATCTCATGTCTCATATTCATGGATATTGTTCCAAAAGCTCAATAAGGTTGTTTTCCAAAGTTCCAAAAGTGATTATGCTCATGTATCTTGTTCATGGATGATTGTCCAATGGTTCCAATGGTGTTATGTTTCCAATAAGGCTATGTTTCCCATAATGTTTATTCACATATCTTCTATTGTGGTTATGATTCCAAAGCTTCCAAAAATGCTATGTCAAATGACTATATCAATCTCTCACAAGTAAATATATCAATCTCTCACAAGTGAATATATCAGTCTCTCAAAAGTGAATATATCAATCTCTCAAAAGTAAAGAAGTGAAGTAATGCATATGTGGTTAATGATCAAGTACGGGTGGCAGCTTTGGGGGCGAAATGCCTAGCTCAAGCCGATCCCAAATCAGGGGGCAGTCCTAGAGGCATAAGCCTAGCTCGGACCTATCCTGACAGGGGGCAGCTCTAGAGGTAATAACTTAGCTCGAGCCAAACCTGAAATGTTGTATGGGTGGCAGCTCTAGAGGTACTAACCTAGCTCGAGCCAATCCCGATATATGCATTGATTCATAGGGTGGCAGCTCTAGGGGCATAATCCTAGCTTGAGCCGATCCCAACATAACGCTATGTTATGTTTAAAACCCACTGTTCAGTCGAGGCCCGGGTATCACAGGTCACAGACAAAGATGAATAATCATAGAATCAAAGATACAAAGAAAGTAATGAAAGCAAATACATGGCTTCCAAAGTACAGAATAGTGACTCACCTACATTGTGACTTATCTATATTGGTTATGCATTTGAACTTGAGTTCTTTGACATATTTACATATCTTACAAGTTTCATATGACCTTACATACTCAGTACATTCTTCGTACTGACCCCTCTTGGGGGATTTACCTTACTTGCTGCAGGCGCAGGTACTAGTAGGCCTCCACAGTAAGTTGCCAGTGTTGCAGATTTTTGGTGAGCTCCAGTTAGTTCGGGGCTTCTCCGAGTCACAGTGTACATATGTGTTGGTGTTGTACATGTTGTATAAAGCAGGAACTTGTCCCGACTTTTAGTTCATTTTGGTCAATGCAATTGTTAGAGGCTTTTGTAGACGGATGTGGGTGTATAAGTGTAAAAGGTACATGTCATTTTTGACTTGATGGACTCAACGGCCAAGTTTCGCATATGTATATATATCACATGTTCCATGAATTCCATTGTTGGTATGTAAAGCTCTTACGCGATCATGGGTTTCTTATAGCATGCATATGAATGAGTAGAGGCAAAGCTTGGTTCTCTTTGGCCTTGTTGGCTACGAGTGCCAATCCGTCCCGATGGGATTCGGGGCGTGACATGAAACCTTGATTTTACTACTATTTTCCAAAAAAGATTTATTCCCACTTTTTATTTTTAAAATGGACTCTTTTATGACGGGAATCGTACCACCTTATTTAATGAATTGTGAGGTTTTGAACTAAAAATGATATTTTGGAAATTAGACCGAGGTTGATTTTGGTCCATTACTAATCCACTCTTTTACCACTACTATTTACTTTGATCGAGGGATTTTGACCTTTTCTATGCTATTATGCCGATTTAGCCCCGACGTTGATCTCGGGCAACGAATTTACAGACTTACACTCTTTTAGTCATGGTTTGAGTTCGTGCACTTATTATATATATATATATATATATATATATATATCCAGTACTGGATGGAGTAGATTGATTATGATGGTTATTGGAAGTCCTAGTTCAAGATCGGGCAGTGTATACGGATATCCCAAATCTCCTATGGACCCCTTCATCCGCAAGCCACAGTGTTGGAGAAGGATAGTCATTGTAGTTCCTGCCTTTGTAAGCTACTGAGATGGAGGAGGTGTATACATTTGTTAGGTTATGGCACTTGGATTGCGCATGGTATTTTTGATTTATGCTGCATTCATTCCTTCTTATGCATTGCCTATCACCAGTATAATTGTTTGATGCCTGTATCTATTAGTCTTATGGGGGGTCGTATAGGTATGGGTTATGAGTGTTGTTTGCTGAGTGCTTCCGTGAACCTTTCACGCTTAAGGGGTCCCAGTTAGGTCATTGTTTGTCTGGGCTAGCCGATTACTTATTTATTAGTTATTATGGTTGGTTCGTGGCAAGATGATTATGGACTGGTACTCGAGATTGGTTGTACATTTTTTATTCCCCTCTTTATTATGGAAATTTACATTATTGATAGCTACCTCACAGTTAGACATTATGGTTAGGGACCCTGATTATGCTAGTATTAGCTTCCCTACTTGGTCATGATCCTCGAGATACTAGGTTGACTCCCTCAGATATTCACCTTTGAGTTAGTCCTATACGTTTGTATATATATATATATGGCATTATCGTATATCCCTCTCTTTCCTGTCCACTCAAATTATACTTTGGCCTTGTATAGTACTAGATATACTTCTTTCACTCTTCATTGGTATATTGTCTAGTGATATACGGTATTGTACTTCAGTCCCTGTATACTATTAGAATGGGGTATTTTATCTTTATTGCTTCATTGGCCTCATTATGCTTAGCTTACCTGGATAGTTTCTTGTAGTTATATTCATGCTTTACATATCATTTATACTTGTATAATTTTTAGAGCTCAGTGGACCGATACCTACTGAGTACCATGTGTTTGGTACTCATACTACACTTCTACAGCCAGCAGATCATATTATGAGTTATCGTTATTGATGTGTGCATCATACGGATCAGCCATGGATTGGAGATTTAGGGTGAGCTTCTGAAGCTCAGAGTGCTCCTACTCTCTCTCTTATTATTAGACTGATCTCTATGTTGTATTCAGAGATATCTTTTTATATATATTTACCATGTATTTCACTTGTACTCCTGTTATATTAGGAGCTCTTGTACTGGCTCCACCATATTTTGTGATTATAGTAGCCTATTTATTATATTTATTTTGCAGTTTCTTCTTTCTCTTAGTTGTCCGTTACTAGCTGTTCCAGACAATGAGTTGGCTTACCTACTAGCGGGTTAGAGTAGGTGTCATCATGACATGAGAAATTAGGTCGTGACAAAAGCCAAAATGTGCAAAATGTGAGTTCTAACAAGTGGCCTAATGATATTCTTACCAACACCCAATGAGCCTAAACAAAATTTTGATGTGAAGTTGGGTAAAAGATTTAAGTCTTCAAAATTGCGAGATAGAGTTGGTATTGTTGGTTCCTCACATTTGTCCCACAAGCTTTATCGAAATCTTGATGTGAACTTGGGCCAAAGATTCAAATCCTCAAAGTGGAGACACAAATGGTAAGGTTTCTTGCGTCGTGCCATGACGTTAAATCACGCGCTTGATGGGAGGAAACTTATTGTTCCCAAAAAATTTTGATTTACTTTTGAAATTGTAAGTTTTAGAATAGCTTAGGGTTTTATTTTTGACTAATCCACAAAATTTTAGAGTTTTTGGAAGTGATTTGAACAGGTTTGGATGCAAAACTTGAGTTAAAATAAAGTTAGGGGTTGTACTATCTTGAAAATGGGAGTTTGAACACTTTTTCGAGGTGTTCGACTCACTAAACTCAGTAGCGTACCATAAAAGTGGAACGACCTATCGCCTAATTTGACCGAATCAACCTAGGTATGAGATGCCTCAGATACTACTAAAGCGGTCACACAACCGCTAAAGCGAAGGCCGCTAAAGCGGCCCGTGGTCTTCTTAAGCGACAGTTAAAGAAAAAGTCAGGGCCACTAAAGCGGACGATCAAAGTGAGGTCAAGACCGCTTAAGCGGTCAAGTGTCCGCTAAAGCGGAATCCGACGTTCAAAATACCCTTTGCATAACATAGAATATTCAAAATAGTGCAAAAACGATTTCTTCTAAAACATATTCTCTCAAATGCTTTCAAAACTCACCTTTATCTCACTCATTCTTGCACAAATCAAGCTACAAATTGCAAAACTCTCTTGCTCCTAGGTTGGTACTTTGTTTTATATATTCTCTTTTCCCCTTTTATATCCACTGTTTAGGGTAGAAATTATGTGCAAAATTATGGCTTCATAAATTCAAAGTTGGTATAGTTCTTTATTAAACATTAAGTTTAGAATGTGAATCATGGTAATCAACCCATGGGGAAGTCTTGAGTACCCATGGGTTGCTAAAAAATAATTGGAAAAAAAATAGTGTGATGTGTGTTCGTGTGAATCTTGTGGTTTAATGGTGAAATTTGAATGAAATAATAAGAGAGATTAGATTGTATTTCATTTTTTGTTGAGTTATAAACTGTGTTTGCTGGTGTTTGGTGCGACAAAATGGTTTAAAAATTGGTGTTGAGTTTGTTGGGGATTAAGGGTCCACTTAAGAGGCCCTCCTTCGCTAAAGCAACCTCTGGGTGAAAAAGTGGCATCAGCATAAGTGACCCCTTTGGGCTAAAGCGATGTCCGCTTAAACGATCCCTGGGCACTTTAGCGACACCTGCGACCAAATTACTGCAGGGGCTAAAAATTAAAACTTTATGTTTGAGTCCCAAATTGATCCTTAACTCATTTCTTTGGCTTCTCTCACTTACATTGCATTGTTTTACATGTTGATCTTGCACGTTCATGCTTGTGTGATGTTTTTAGGTTTTCAAAAATCCATGAATGGACCACCGCCTCATTGATGAAGTAGAGGTTGGACAAAAGTATGATTAGAATCGGTTTCTCTCTGGAGTGTCAGACCACCTACTACTCTAACTTGGCTAGGAAGAACTTGTTCCCCAAGAGAAGGGTTGCACTTGATCAAGTCCTTGAGATCTCTCTAACTTTTATCAAAGGTTGGTGACTATCAGGTGGATTTTTTTTTGCTCCCGAACCTTGCAAAGCCAACGAGCAGTGGGTGAGTGAATTTTATGCAAATATCAAGGTCGTAAAGCTAGCTACCCGGGTGATGAAAATTCAAGGCAAGACTATCAACTTCAGAGCCTAGGAGATCAATAGGTTTTATGAGATGCCAAATTCTAACCCTTCTAAGTTCAAGGCAAAAGATTGTGCTTTGGGTAGTTAGTTAGTGTCTGAGCTTTGTCCAGGCAAAAATGTTCCTAGGGCTACCTCAAAAGCAGGGATAACTTCTAAAGAGTTCACGGCCAAAGCGAGGAATTAGATCTCGATCATTTGTAGCAGAGTCTCTCTATGTGGTAATGTGACTAACATCCAAGTGACGAGGGCCCAAATGGTTGCTTGTATTCTAGAAAACATTTCGGTGAATGTTGGTCATTTTATCATCCTGGAGCTCCTTGAATTCAAGTTATAAATAGCCCCCCTCTGATGTCTTCTTCATTGATTATCGAATTGTGTAAGTGGGTTGGGGTTGATGAGTACCTGGGAGATAATTGGGTAGAACCAAAGGCACTGATATATCCATTGAAGAAGCATAATGAAGGCACTATCGCTAAAAGTAAGAAGAGAAAGATTGATTAAGGGAAGTTAATTCAGGTTGAGACTGATTCTTGTAGGCCATTGGCTGCAGGACCATTTGAGATATTGACTGATGAGGTTAGGATGGTCCGAGATTTAGTGTATCGACTCCCTACAGATCCAGGTAAGACATCTTAGGGGCCTACTATATTTGTCCCAAAAAAGGACTTTGATAAGTTTTTAGAAGATCAAAAGAGGCAGGGGTCCTACCGTTCTAGATTGGATAAGGAATACACCTAGCTAGCCAAGTCACATGGAGAGTTGCATAAGTCTCACACTAAGATGAAGAAGAGAGAAAAAGAGAGACAATTTTTTCACACGGATGTGGAAAGGTGTGAAAGGGTTGTGGAAGGTCCTAAAGCCTAAGGATCCATTTCTATCTTCGAGGCTAGAGAAGGAGGAGGATATTCCCATACAGTTTTCTGATGAGGATGATGTTGATGTTGAGGGTGTGGATGATGATGAAACTGAGAGTGATGGAAGTGCATGATGCAGCTTCAGGGAGCCCACTACATTCTTCTCTTTCTTTATTTTGCTTGCATTGGGAACAATGCAATATCTTTTAGTTGGGGGTGTGATAGCTTAGCTCTCATTTGGGTCTGTACTTTTGAGATATTTTGATACATTTGTACCCTTACTGGGCCTAGATCTGTTTTATGTTTATCTTGATACATTTGTTCCCTAGTCGGGCTTGACGTTGATTATGCCCTTGTCGGGCTTTTTTATGGCATGGATATTTTTTGCCTTTGCCTGGCTTTATTATATTTTGATGTTTTATTGTGTGCCCTTGTTGGGCTTTGTTTTTATGGTTATGGATGTTGTGTGCTCTTGTCGGGCTTGAGCTTAATTTTTATTTTGTTAGATTAGTTGTTTTCATTTTTTAGATTAGTTTCTTTATCGTGTAGCTTTTGTAGTTTTTTTCTTATAGTGGTTGTGGGAAAAATTTTCCCAATGATAGATTGAGTGACGACATTCTTAAGGGAAAATCTTCATTTTTGGGGTGGTGTCATTTGTGCAGGGAAGTCTGAATGCCCATAGCCATTGTGAATTGGGATTATGATTGTTGTTTTGGTGAAGCCTGAGTAGCCATGGAACTATTGCCCCTGTTGGAGTCAAAATGTGAGATTGGGGCTTGTTTGGTACTAATAGAGTTAGTCTTGCATTATAAAATGTTGAAATGAGCTACCCCTCCGAAAATTTTTGTGAAAAAAGTGCATGGAAGTGAATGATGTTTGTGACAACACTTTGACTCTTTTTGTGACTCTTAACTCATTAGGTGGTGTAAGTTTGCATTATGAGACATAGCTCCTTTTGTTCTTGTGTAGGAAATAAAATTGATCCATCTTGAATAGTTTGCATGCCATGTGTGGTGAGTTTTTTTTCAAAAATTCTTGCGCTTACTTGTGTCATCTAGAACTTGCCCTATTGGTCTTTCAATACTAGTCTTGATTGTGTTGGGTTAGAGAAATGATCTTAGGCCTTCTTTGTGATTTTTGAAAACCACTTTAGCCTTAAAAGCCTACCTGTGCACATCTATCACAAGTTACCCCATTTGAGATTATTACCCTTTTTTCTGAAACCACATTACATGCCTTGAGCCTTTTTGAAATTTTTCCTATCTTGAACCCTACCCTCCTTGAATTTGAAAAATTCCAACTTGAGGCTAAAAGCCTAAGTTGGGGTAGTGGAACTTGAAAGAGGTGATCATGCGTCGTGGTTTTGTAAGTGAGTGCCTTATGAATAAATCAATGATTGAATAAGAAGGTTGAATAAAGCAAAGAAAAGAAAAGAAAAAAAAAAGGAGAAAAGAAAAGAAATTGAGAAGATAATAGAAAATGAGAAAGTTGTCAATAAGTGGGTGAACTAGAATGAAAAAGAAAGGAACTTGCACTGTATGGATATGAAGAGGCAATTGATCAAAGTTTGGATTGTATTGTGTTTTGTAGAGTTCAAGGAGGGAGCAGTCACTTTTATCCTAAATGATTATCCTACCCTTTCCAAAGATGACATTACAAACTAGAAAAAGTCCTTTAAGATCTCCAACTGATGCTTTTGAGTTAGTGGCGATTGAAAATAAGGGCAATCCTATGGCATGATACTTGTTTGCATTGGAAATTCTTTGTTGAGTGTGAGTATTGTGCATTTGTCCCTAGAATAAGTGTTGTAAATATTGTGTGTTTTGGGACTTTCTTTCTTGTGAGGGCATGTGAACTAGTATAGATTGGTGAAGTTGACAAATTCCAAAAATGAGTCAAGGGAGCATGTTTCGCTAACTAGTGATTTTGAGTCACTTCTTGAGAATTAGTTGTTGTTAATTGATCATTCTTGAAATTTCATTGTATTCTTGAAAGTGTGTTTGAATTTAAGGGAGTTGCTTGGGTAAGACTCACATGCTTGTTGACTAATTATTAGTACCAACCAAAGTCATAGTCATGGTGCCTAATTGAAAATAAATGTGAAGTGAAAGTGTAGATGTTGGTTTTTAAGCTTAATTTGATATGTTCACTAAGTTTGATTTTGTTTTTGCTTGAGGACAAGCAAAGTCTTTAACTTGGGGTTGTTGATAAGTAGTGATTTTATTTGTATCTCTTTTCTTATGATTTTGTGTCCTTCTATTCATAATATGAGGCTAATTATCCTTTAAAATGTATTTTTTCAGGTATTTTGGGTTTACAAGGAGTTTTGATGGAAAGAAATGGAAATGAGAAGAAACAAAGCTGAAAAGGAAGAGTTGGAAAAGACCAAGGAAAAATTACCCTCAGTTACCACTTAAGAAACCTGAGAACTGCTTAAGCGATGGTCAAGAATAGTCAACGGGTGCTTAAGCGCCTATCATGATTGCTAAAGAGACAAGTCAGTCTTAGTCAACAGCCACTTTAGCCACTAATTTGACCTCTTAAGCGATCCATTCAAAGTCAACATGACCGCTATAGCGGCCAATTGACCGCTTTAGCGGTCATCGGGGAAGATTTCAAGGGCAAGGCTAGAACTTCACACTGTTCGACCCAAATCACATAAAATTGAATGCAAGCCATTCCTAGACTATCTTTGGCTTATTTATCAAATTTGGAGGCTAGGGTTCTTAGCCCAACACCCTTGGATTTGAAGATTGGAAGCTTTGTAGTGATAAATCCATACTCCTCTCTTTATTTTCTTGCTTTGTATTGACTATTTGGGTGTAGATAAATTCGTTCTTAGATATTGTTGTTGGACACAATGCAATGCTTATTTTTTGAATTTGGGTTTTGATTCTATTTTATGCTTTTGTATTAATTGATTACTCTTTGATTTATGAAATGGGTTTTGCTTATCTAAATTAATTTCTTGCTTCACTTGATTTTCGAAGGGAGTAGCTAACCCGAAAACTCACCCATTTACTTCAATTAAGCTTGAAAGAGTTAATCGAGGTTGGAAAAGATTAATTTAGCATGATTTGGGACGTATGACTCATCTTATAGATTTGTTGCTAGACATAGTCAAATCTTAGTGTAGCCAAAAGTTGGTTTTGCAATTCATTCTTCTTAGCTTAGTTTGAAAGAACAAGTGAGGACTAAACCCTCAATGGTTGAAAGACGTTAGTGGGTGATTTTGAATCAAAGGCTAATTTTCTAAATCCGTGATTAAATTGTGAGTAATTAATTGAATACGATGGATTGTTGATAGAATTTATTCCCCATATTATTTTTCTTGTTTTCCATTGTTGTAAAAGCCATTGATCAACTTTTTAATTTTTTATTTGGTTTTATCCGTGTTATGTCTTTAATATTGAAAAATCCCTATACGCTAGTATCTTTGTTCGAATTTTAGTGAGTTATTTTTATTCCATTCTTTCTCGATTGCTAGTCGCATTGTTCCTCGTGGATTCGACCCCAACTCCAAGTTGGGTAAATATATTGCTAACTACTGCATACATTCATTTTTAGGATGTATTTAAGCGTTATCAGAGGGGCGTAGTTCACCTCTCAGTTTTAGAAATCATTTTAGAAGGGCCTTGGTATGAAAGTAAATCTTAGTACCACATTCCATCCCCAGATAGATGGTCAGGCCGAGCGTACTATCCAAACTCTAGAGGACATGTTGAGAGTGTGTGTGATCAATTTCAAGGAAAATTGGGATGATCACTTACCCCTAATTGAGTTCGCGTATAATAACAGTTACCACTCTAGTATCCAAATGGGACCATTTGAGGATTTATATGGGCATAGATGCAGGTCCCCTATTGGGTGGTTTGAGGTAGATGAGGCTACCTTGATTGGAGCAAATTCAGTGCTTGAAGCTATGGAGAAAGGTTAGTTGATTCAGGAGAGGTTAAAAATGGCTCAAACCCGTCAGAAATCATGTGTAGATGTAGGGAGGAGAGAAATTGAGTTTGTTGTGGATGATTGGGTGTTCTCGAAAGTCTCACCCATGCAGGGGTGATGAGGTTTGGAAAGAAGGGGAAGCTTAGTCACTGTTACATTGGCCCTTACCCAATTTAGAGGTGTATTAGAGATGTGGCTTATTTGTTAGATCTTTCGGTGAAGTCGGCCCAGTTTTCCACGTGTCCAAGTTGAAGAAGTTTATGGGAGATCCATCTTTAGTTGTTCCTATAGATAGTAGCGGTGTGAAAGACAGCATATCCTATGAGAAGGTTCCAGTCAAGATCCTTGATCATAAAGTACGAAAGTTAAGAAATATGGAAATTGCTTCAGTGAAGGTGTTATGGAGGAATCAATTAGTTGAGGAAGCGAATTGGGAGATAGAGGTAGACATGATGAGCAGATATCCTCATTTATTCACTCCTAGCAGAGAATCAGCGTGAGGTATAGCTTTTCTCCTAGTTGCATACCCTTGAAATTCAAGTCCTTATGGTTTCAAGTGGTTCTATGTATTCATGCATGTTCAATATATTTCAGTTAAACCCGTACCTTCAGTATAAGTCAATTTCCAGTTATAGCGTATGATTAGTATCAAGTTCTAGTTAAATGCAGCTTTATTCCATCTAAATCTTCATTCAAGGGTGAATGATCCCAAGGGAAGGATATTGTTATAACCCATAAGTTCAATAATTTTATTTTGATAGCTCCCACAAGATTTGAAGTGATTTTGATATGGGTTGTTGAATAGGAGGAACTACGGGACCATTAGGAAGTGTTCTAGAATTTTTAGGACAAGTTTCGGGGTCAAACATATTACTAGAACATTAAGTGTATGTGTTAGGGTCGTGCCATAGAGGCAAGGCAAGACCCAAGTGCCAAAAATAGTGGGGCACCATGATATGGCCATGCCACACTGCTGGCCTGGCACGTTAAGGTCGTGCCACTCCAGTTCCCCAGCGACGTAATTCCTCCTTTTTCATTTGGTTTGTCAAGGGAAAATCAGTCCTTTTGACCCTAAATAACCCTATAAATGATGTAAAAATGTTATTCCCTCAACACTTATCAACTATTCATCGTATACTCTCCTCCAACTCTCAAGAAACCAAAGCAAGGGTTTTCTCTCAAAATTCAACTTCCAAGACTCCAATTTCAAGCTTTCCTTCAAGTAATCGTCAAGCCCAGGTATGTGGGGTTTCAACAAGGATTACCTTTCATCCTTATGCCCAAAAAACTTTATTTTCTTTAACGAATTACAAAGTTACCAACTAGGGTTCAAACCCAATTTTTATGATCTTGAATTTTATGCTCCTAAATGAGATTATTTATGCTTTATTACTAAATTTATGACCTTATTGATTTATTTATCACTTCGTTCGTATGTTTAATCGTATGATACACTTTACCATCATTATTGACATGAAATCCCATTGTTTGGTAAACATAACATGATTTTTATATGACTTTTTATATGACATGTACTACACATCATAAATTTGGTACTATGAACTTTGATCCTTTATGAAACTCATGAATTTGCCTTATGGTTATGAAAAATACACAAAAGCATAAATGGTTTTCAGACTTATAAACTAGTTTATGCTTACTTCATGACAATTTTCTATAGTATGAGTAATATGAATGTTTTTTAGAGTAGTATTTAGCACTAAGGGAATGCAGCTTCAGATAAAACCCAAATTCCAAAACTACGTGCCATCATAGGTTAAGGAGGTGATCCTTGCCAATAGAGACTGTCTCCCTTCGCCCAAAATAGGCTCATTAGTGAATTCACACCAAATCATGGTTCTCTACCACTGGCAAGTTATTGAAACCCTCCCAACAAAGGTTACAAGTTGGACTCTATGGTTGCTCAAATGAAGCATGTCGGTTAAGAGAATATACCACAATTAAACAGTTTTAGACCTATAAGTGCATATGGCTCACTAGTTTGTTTAGCTGTGATTTCTTTATACCTTACAATTATGTTTCATTATTTTAGTTCTGTTAAATCAAGGAAGTGAGTCGTTATATACTTTTTATGTATATGTTTTACTCTCCACATGATTTACCTCAGTTGTATTTACTTCATGCATTCCTCGTATACTCAGTACATTCCATAGTATTGATCACACGCTCTTTGTGCTGCATCTTATCATGATGTAGGTTTGGGTGTTTGCCCTCAGACTCACGATTAGTGGTGATTGCCAGTGCCTACTCCCTTTAGTTGGTGAGTCCTCATGTTCCAAGGACTTTGGTTATGTTTACTAATTTCAAAGTAGTTTAGTTAAACTTTTCAATTTCCTCTCTGGTAAACAAACGGCAAGAGTTTGCAACGACAACGACTGCATAGTTTGTGGACAGGATGGTAGACTTCTTATTTTGTGGAATTTGGCACTACAAGGCATAGTCATGTTAGCTGCTACTATTTTTATTTTGTGAGCATTCTTATTGATGTCATGTTAGTTTCTACTGTTACACAACATTGAAAATCATTATATTGCGCCACATTGATATTTATCTTATGAGCATTATCTTATCGGTTAAATCAAAAATCGAACTGTTAAGGATCAAAAACTGACAAACCAAAAATCGATAAAAAATATCTTATTGGTTGGTTATTAGTTTAGCATATTTAAAAATTGAAAAACTAAACCAATAATACATAAAACCAAACCAACTGATGCACAACCTTAGTTATGATGTGGAAGGTTGTGCAGTTATGTTCGCGTGCACCCTTCCAGATAGGGAGCTCCCGCAGTTGACCACAGAGGACGTCGAAGAGTTCTCCTTCCTTAGTGGCTTAGATGAGTATGGCCCGTATGCTGCAGGAATTAGAAAAGATGCCACCATCTAGATGTTCCCCTGCCCTTCCCCCTTGGTTACATTTTATGTTTTTGGATTTGGGTTGCCCTCGTTTGGGGCATGTAATAAACAATTTATTATTTTTATTTTTCGTACTTTGTAGAAGTTTTACTTCTTCCCCCGCCCCTTTAATAATAAACATCTTATTTTATAATGCATGTTGGATGAATTTTTATCACATTACTTCTTTGAAACAAGGTTGATGTGCAACAATTGCAAAATTGCAAAAATTGGGAAATAACTGGCAGGATTCTGATTGGAGCCGCTGCAGCGGTAGCCTCCAGTAACTCCGCTTTAATTTTTTCCTTACCCAGTTTTAGGTTCTTTCTAGACAGCACTCTTTTTATGCATGTTCTAGTAGCGCAATAATCTCTCATTATACTTCATATACCTGGATTCGGAACTCTATTGCTCTCGATTCTCAACCAACACAATCTTTTGTCTACCAAATTAAATGATGCTACACTTTCATTAATTTTCTTAACTACTCAATTCGCCATCTTCAAAAGTGTTCAACCAATAGACAGGCACTTGGGTGAATCGCACTAGATTGGATAGAAGACCAGTAGTACTCCAAATAATACACTATATTGAACACAACATAACAATCCACTTTTATGTTTCTTATTGATCACTATCGGTTGGGCATCTTATTCCAACTTTTCCATATTAAGAGATACCAATTGGGACCAACTATTCCCTATTATGATGATAGAGATACCAATTGGAATCGACTAGATACCAATTAAATCCAACCCGGGGTACGACATTAAAAGGGCACGATAGGAACGAAGAAAGTGTTAGAGGTTCCTATAAGCCTTGTAGCATCCTACAAATTTGATTGGACATCAACACACCAATCCTTAGGACTAAACTCAACATTTTCTCTTATACCAGGAGACCGGTAACCTGGGCTCTGATACCATCTTTGTCACGACCCAACCCACCAAATCATGCCACGCACCTACCTACACCTACTCCAGATAGGAGAACCCTAAAAATTGCATGATCCAACTAATGCGGAAGCTAAATCCATACATAATCCTAGTCTACTAAATGTTCATATAAAAATCTAATCAAGTTAAAATACGGTTATTCATTTTATTCTTTCCCAATATGTTGTAATACATCAGATATGAAAAATAAATGTGAAAAATAACTACAAGTGACTCCCCAGAACCTAGCCCAATCTGGTACAAGAGCACTAGACAAGGAGTAGGGACATCCATGAAACAATATCCATACAGAATAGAGAGGGCAAGAGCTGCTACTGAATGATCGACATCGCTTCTATAGAAACTCAAACTAAACTGTACCATGGCTATACCCCCGATTGGAGATATAGTAAGTGTAACATCAGTACAACCACACATGCTGGTAAGCTTCATCGGCCAACCAGGGTTAGAAACAAATAACAACAATAATAAATAGGGAGAAATCACAACATCAATGTAAAGTTCCAATTTTAATCCCCAATTAAACCACTCATATTACCCCGCACTTAGCATCTCTATGACCTACACTTAAAATCTCTGTGACCTACCTTTCATTTAATATTTTCATATATCTTTCCATCTATTCCAGCCAATACTTCTACCTCCAATACTGACCTATTCTTATAATATCTACAACCCCTTAGTCCACATCCATCCAAAATTCTGGATCCTACCAATCTTATACTATCACACCCGGTCCTCTCAGAGGGACCTTAAAATCTCATTCTCAACATGGCCCACCTAGGGACCTAACATACCTTTGTACCATCTTTCACTTCTTACCACAACAATAACATGTATGAAGGCAAACTAAATTAACAAAACATTCAAATAGATGCAAGAATGCATGTATGTAAGATGTGCACGTTATCTCTCTTTATCCCTCCCTATCTCATCACTAACAAAATCATAACTTACAGGTGTGGTACCCAACCTAAATCATATCTGTACCGACGTGGTACCCAAACCACATCACATCATACCATATCTATACCGGTGTGGTACCTGACCCATATCACAACATATCATCACAATGCATATGAATGAGTGCATGAAATCAACAATCATAATTCATACAAAAGATGATAACACTGTGAGCTCACAACCCAACACAGGTCAATTCAGTCTATGGATACATCAATCATCTAATTCATCAATTTAGTGACCTCATTCTTCACACATATAACATATATGAGATTGTAATCATGGCAATATGATAAGCAATGCCAACTCTACGATTGTCTAACCTCAATACCTTTTCACTCACTATCTCGTCTCAATACCTTTTTTTTTCACTGTCTTGTCTCAATACTTGTTTACTCGCTATCTCATCTTCTAAATTCTAGAAAGCATCAGTTAAGACTATCAAGGTATTAGAATTGTACGAATCTTCCCAACAATTCAGGCATTTTAAGCATTTGTAAATTAGTTAAATTACCTTAATTTCCTGCTTACCATTTCACACTATTTCATTCAACTTTCATTGTATTCAGACCCTAAAAGATAATACACTACGCACATTCGCTCCATCTTCTTGCCCACCGCTTAGCCGATTCGAGTATTAACATATCATTAAGCAGTTCATTAAAATTGAGCCTATCCGGATTATTAAACATGTTCATCCATCGAACTCCGTGCCCAAAGGCCTTATTCATGATACTCCCAACATCATTTTTAACATTAAATATATCTAGCACAAGTTTAGTTGCTACAAAATAAACCTTAGCTCACCTCTTAGGCAAAACATGCTGCTACAGAGAGGAGTGAGCTGTCCCATGCAGGCTGGATGTATTCCTATGTCGAGTTTCCTCTGAGTCTGACTTGTAACCACTCTCATGAACCTAGGCCTTTGAAATCTCATGGCTAGGGGGAGTAGGGTTTTTCAGGGTATTTTTAAAGGAAGGGGCGACCTTGGGAAATAATAAAAGGGTGGGTTTTTAAAATCCCTCGGTTGGGCTACTGCCTGTTACCACTACAGTAGAAATTTTACCGCTGCAGCAGTTAATCGACCGCTGCAATAATTACCAATAGGCTAGCCCATTCCATAATTGGGCCTTTTAAGGCCCAATTTTCTTCCTCGATTTAATTTTTTCACATTTCTATTTTGAGCCCATTATTCGTAGTAATCTATTCTCGGGGTGTTTTCACACGTAATGAAGGTTTGGGTCGTTACATCGACAGCCACTAAAATCACATGTATGACTTTATTTTCATTCTCAATTTTTGTCTATGGTGGCCTAGATCACTAGGTCACCCTCTAATGGAATACAGCCCCATGAATCACGAATCAACATTGACACACATAATGCTAGTTTTTAGCTTTAAACCACCCTACCTTGAAATTTTATTAATTCAACTCACTAGGGGAACTCTAACAGGGTACTTAGGACCTAACCATTCCATAACAACTAGGAGGGTTTTTACATACGATAAGCCAATAAAGTTGTACACTAACAAAATAGTAAAGAAATTCTATTGGAAAGGCCAGAATAATAAAACTTTTTCTTTTTAATCGAACGTTTCGTGAACATTAGATAAAGATTCTTTGTAATATAATTAATTATAGTTTTGTTATGTTTTTTGAAAGATAAGACCAACTGATTTATATAGTCAAATTAATTGAAAAGTAACTGAACGGATATATCCATTCAAACAAAAGTCACACCCTTTCATTTAATTTTATTTTAAAATAAAATATTAATAATTATATTTATGCAATAATTTTCTAACACTTATATTAACCCATAAAAGTAATATTACACTGTATTGACTTGGATGACAGTGATTTCATTTAGAGCAATAAAATTTGTATGATTGAGCTTGTGTATATCATACACTGAAGTGAGAAATTTTACAAAAACACAAACAAACCTGCCACGACCCAATTTTTTAGGTCATGATGGCACCTACTATAACCCACCAGTAGGTAAGCCAACTCGTAGTCCGGAACGACTAGTAATGGACTACCAAGAGAAATAATGAAACTAGAGAATAAATATAATAAAAAGATTAATATAGTCCCAAAAACTGGTGAAGCCAGTACAAGAGCTTCTAATAGAACAGGAGTACAAGTGAAATACAGGAAAAGTATATATACAAGCCGTCTCTGATACAACATAGAGAACAGTTTAACAATAAGAGGGAGAGTAGGGATACACCAAAACACCAGGAGCTTACCCCAAATCTTTGATCCAAAGCTGCTCCGCACGATACACACATCAACGGCGATAACTTGTACTATAACCTACAGGCTGCAGAAGTGTATTATGAGTACCAAACACGTGGTACTCAGTAGGCATCGGCCAACTAAGCTCCAAAAATAGTGTAAGCATAAAATGACATGTAAGGCATGAATGTAACTACAGGAAATTATCCAAGGAACTAGGCATAATAATGTTAATGGAGCCATAAGGATAAACTATCTTGTTCTAACAGTAACCAAGGTCTAAGGCATAATAATGTATATCACTAGCCAATATACAAATGAAGAGTGGAAGAAGGATATATAGTGGTATAAAAGCGCCAAAGGATACATATACAATATGAATAGATAAGGAAAGAGATATACGGTAATGCCATCTCTCTATATATATATATACGTGTAGGACTAAACTCAAGGGCAATAATCTGAGGAAGCCTACCTAACATCTCGAGGATCATAGCCAAGTAAGGGAGATAATGCTAGCATACTCAAACCTCTAACCAAAGGGTGACTAATCATAAGGTGATTTATCTATAATGCAATTTACCATAAAAAAAAAAAAAAGGAATCAAAAACTTACAGCCAATCTCAGGTACCAGTACATACTCATCCTGCCACAAGCTAACCATAATAACCAATAATAAAGTAATCGGCTAGTCCGAACACATAAATACCTAACCGGACCTCCATAAGCCCGAAAAGTTCACGAAAGCACTCAAAAATCAGCAACCATAACATGTACCTATATAGCCCCCCATAAGACCAATATATACAGGCGCTAAATAATCATATTGGTGATAAGCGATGTATATAAATGAAAGAATACAACATATCTATAAATACCATATTCGATCCAAGTGCCATAACATAACAAGTGTATACACCTCCTCCAGCTCCGAATTTTACAAAGGCAGGACCTACGGCGACCATTCTTCTCTGGCACTGTGGCTCGCGGATGAACGGACCCTAAGGGATTTGGGATATCCATATACACTGCCTAGTCCCGAACCAGGACTTTCAATAATTATCATAATCCATCTACTCCATCCAGTATCGGAAAGAGATATAAGTATAATAAGTACATGGACTCAAACCATGACTAAAAGAGTGTAAGTCTGTAAATCCATTGCCTGAGATCAAGTTCGAGACTAAATCATCATAATAATGTAGAAAGGGTCGGAATCTCCATCGACCGAAGTAAATAGTAGTGGTAAAATGAGTGGGCAAACCATGGATTGAATTCAATCTCGGTCTAATTTCCAAAACATCACCTTTAATTTCAAAAGCTCACAACTCATTAACAAGGTGGTACGATTACCATTATAAAAGAATCTATTTTAAAAGTGAAAAGTGGGAATAAATTCCTTTTTAGAAAATAGTACTAAAATAAAGGTTTTAATTGGAATCATACCACTAAGTGAGCATGAATGCGCCTAACAGTATGCATTCCATCACCAGTATCCAAACAATACAACCATAAGCGCCTAAGCGTCTATAAACCAGGATCATGCCCTCTTTAAGGGAAAAATGCTCACCTAGAGTCCAACTGGTATTGTAACCACGGCCTCGGGCCCAATAATACATCATGAATATAACAAGCCTTATAACTCGAGAATCCATAGTAATCAAGGGCATAAAGCCACTACAAGGATCTAATCGGGGAAATACCTCCCAAATCACTAAATCAAATGATAAATCTTATACTAAGGGATCCTTAATATTAACTATGGTTAGCATGCTTATAATAGAGGGTAATAAGATTCTATAGCCATGAAAAGTATTTTACACTAAGGTTCGGGTCACATTTCTACCCCGAATTCCGTAAATGGCCTAAGTCATGCTATAATTGTCATAAAGATATCCTACCATCCCTACCTAGCATGCAAACTATACTATCCACAATCTCATAGAGAAAAGTAGATCAAATCCTATCTCTATGCCGAACCGCAAGTCTTGAATCATCCATAATTCACTCGTCTTTGCTCCACGATCCCAAAATGCCGCCACGCTATCAAAATATTTAACTAAACATCATAACGAGTAAAATGATACACATATTGCTATATAAAAGCTTGAGTCAAAATTTGGGTCACGAATGGGCCCGCAGGACCCGCAAACAAAATCCAAAATTAAATCCATCACGAGGTTCCCAAAAGGTCAAGGAATGTGTGCTCAAAAGTTGAGCATAAATGGAGCGTAAATCGGGGCTCAAATCAGCCCGCAAAGTTTAGGAATTCAAGCCCTAATTTCTAACAATTCACAATGAAAAAAGATGGAATTTGACGGAGAAAATAATGGAAAATGACCAAGGAGCATTGAGCTAGCTTATCTTTGCTTCAATGGATGATTCCCCACACTCTTCCATGTCCCATGCTCTCAAAATGGGGGGAAAAAATTTGAGAAAATCGGGTGAAGAAGGGGATATAAAACCCTCAGGTATCGCTAAAGCGGTCACTTAACAGCTAAAGCAGCTACCGCTAAAATGGTCGAGGAAGGAAAGGTGGAGGCCGCTAAAGCGGAACTTGGCCGCTAAAGTGACGTCCGCTTAAGCGGACCTTGACCGCTAAAGTGGACCTCAGCCAAGTAGCTAAGGCCGCTAAAGAGGCACAAGGTCCCTAAAGCAACTACCACTAAAGCGGTCCTTCGGCCTCTCATGCAGTTGCACCAGAAACTTTGAGGCATCAGATTTTCAAAGTCCAAATGGACTCCGATCGGGTGCTCGATATTCGTTCGAAACCCCATGCGCGCAAACGAACTATGCTACTATACAAATTCAAAATTTTGGACTCAACAAAACCATCTAAACTTCCATCCAAGGTTGTTTTGATAAAATGTGGGGCCCACACCTATAGTTTTATTTTTCATCAAATCTACCTAATAGCCCAAAATGAGTCTGCAAGCCTCGGAACCCGAACCAAGGGTCCCCCAGCCTAAAATCAATGTTTTGGCACTGATGGAACTATTGGAATTCTCATCTGCAGCCATCTACAATGAGTTTGTTCGAGAGCAATTCCTTAACAACGAAAGCTCCAAAATAGGAAAATGAGCCTAAAATGCAAGTGAACTGTCCGATAATCAAACCGACAATTTTGCCAAGTCATAAATGGCCTGTTAACGCTATGGGTAGGCTCGAAACGCTGGAAAAGCGAGGAAAATAAGAAAATAACCTGGAGAGTCATTACAAAACTATGTCACAGAATTGTTAAAATTTAAAGCTCCAAATTATCTGAACACGAGAAATTTGACAATAATAAAATAAACTCTTTTTTACAAAAAAAAAAAAAAAATTAAAGTCAAATAAATGAAATTCCAAAGTAGCATAAAGACAAGAAACTTGACATAATACCACAAACCCGTTTCATAGAATCATTAAAAGCTAAAAACTTGCATCTCCAAAATTCAATTTTTTGGTTAACCAAATTTACATTTTCAAAAATTGAAAACCGAATTAGTTCGATTGACTTTTTTGATTCAAACCAAAATATGAAGAGCTATATTTAAGGGAAAAAAGATTAAAAAATACCCCTCATCTTTCATTTATTGCTAAATTTATCCTTCGTTATATTATTGGGCCATATTTAAATCCTTCATTATCAAAGTTTTCACAATACCCTAGTTGGATGAAAACCCTCAAATCAGCTGAAACTATTTGATTTTTCTTTTTTTAAAAGAAACCACCACCCTCATCTAACCCGCCTGACCCATCTAACTAAAAAAAACCAAACAATAAATGGAAGTTGAGGAATGAGGAGTACGTATATTTTAGTCAACCTTTACTACTCTTGTAACAATTTGAATTGTGATTTTTGGATTTTTATGTAATTTAACAATTTTACCTCTTCCTGTTGTTGTATTATGATATTTGTGAGATGCGAGAATAGGTGACGTGGTTGCCGAGGTGTTTGGTCAAGTTTTATGCAAGTTTTTGGTTTTGGAAGATTTTGAAGTTGGTAGTGTTAACTTTGGTCAATATTTGGTGCTTTAGGCATCATATGAGAATTTTGTCAATTCCACTAGCTTCGAAATGTCATGTTTAGGTTAGCATTGTTTGTTAGGATTCTGAGGTATTTCGATGCGTTTTGAACATTTGATTGGAAAGTTGATAAAGTTTGATCTAGAGTTGACTTTGGTCAAAATTTGATGATAACAACCTCCGTTAGAGATTCAGATGGTTCTATTAAGTTCGGAATGTTGAAATTAGTCTAGAAGCATAGTTGGTTTGTTTTCATGGGGTCCCGAACGAATTCTGAGGGTCCATTCAAATAATTTTGGCCTTAGTTTCTGCTGGTGCAACATTTTTTCTAGTACATTGTCCCTTTCTTCATGTTTGTGATGAAGGATTGGGGTAAGCCTTTGTGTTTACATAGAGACCCTAGTATTCAAAAAGGGCAATCGAGAGCCAAGTCGGGGAAACTTCCTCTTTGCATTCGTGATGGGTTGTGGTCTGGGTCGGTCGCATTCACGACAGGCCCGCCACATTTGCAAAGGCATTTGGGACCTGGATACATTAAATTTTAATTTTCAAACATAAATCCTATAACTCAATTTTTGAAGCTTTGGAATACAATTTTGAGACATCTATAGGTACATTTTCAACATTTCTTCATTGGGTAAGTTTATAAATAAATATTTTAATCCCACTAATTATTTCAAGATTTCACCTTTAAATCATGGTTTTTTAGCTTAAAATTTTGGGATTTCCCTGATAAGATTAAGAAATGGTATTTTAATGATTTCAAGCTTGATTTTAACTCCATTTTTGATAAAATTTTAGATTTGAATTTCTTAAATTATGGATAAATTGATTTTCTAATAAAATTCTAGTTTTTTTTTGGGAATCTTGCGATTGACTTTTGGGTTAACTCTTTGGACCCGAAATAGAAGTATAGCAATATGGGTATCATTGAACTTATATTTAATTGTAGAACCTATTCATGATAGATTGGGAGCGTTTGGAGGCCGTTCAGAAAGGAAAAGTACTTGCTAGTTTTTTTAGAGGCTTGTTGTTTGGCTTCAAAGTAGGTTATGGCTTAATTTCTTTTAGATTTAGCTTGGGTGGGGACTTATCATATAAAACATGTGATGGGTTGGGTGAATTTGTGAATTTGGAGTGTTCTACGAGATAGATTATCATTGTGATGACGAATTGGGACTTGTACTGTTGTAGTGATATGAAATCTGAATTTTTGGCTTGATATTGAGGCTTGTATCCTGTATTTATGAGTTGAGTATCGCCTTGAGATTTTATACATATTTGTTGTATCTGACTTCATCTTATTATGATGATGAACAAACTCACTCATCTCGTGAATTATTAAATTTTTACTATTAAAAATTGAAAAGAACAATCCCTTCATTATAGCATAGTTTAGGATGTAAGTGCCCCGGTAGAGTTTTTTCTAGGATGAGAGTTGTTAAAATCTCAAATTAGGATTATTTCTGATGAAAATTGAGTGTTGTGTGGTTTAGAGATCATTGGTATCTTGTTATGTAGCATTAGATGGTTTTGAGGTGATGGCATGATAGACGAGGGATATAGTGGTATATAGAAATTTTTGAAATGGGGAATGGGTTTGTAGAACTCCAATTATGGCATTTACTGTGATAAGATAAATCTGGGTTATCATATTTCCAAGTGGGTGTTGTAAAATGGGGGAAGGCTGAGAGTGTAACACCTCAGAAAAAGATTACGAATTTATTTTAACACTTTAAACAAGTGTAATTTGTAAAGAGTTACGTGTCGTGTATTTTATTTAAGTAGAATTATAGTGCTTGTATATTAAATGGAGCATTCATATTAAGTGGAGTGACTTAGTGGTGCCCATTTTATGAGTTAATTAGAAAAAGGGATAAGAATGAATTAGGAAGAACAGAAAGGCATGAGTATTAATACTTAGAAAATCAAGGGCTAATTATCTTATTTCATTCTGGAAAAGGTACAGGACTAGTGCTTGGCCTCAATTCTCCTCTTCTACAATTTTCCTTCTCCTTTATTCTCTTGTAACAATTATTAAGGAATTTTGGCTTGTAATTCTCCTCTTGCTGTCAAAAATGAGTAGCAACAGTAGTATTATATGTTCTCTTCCTTCAGTGGCGTCGCCAGAAATTGGAGATTGATTTTAATTAGGTAATTTCTCTACCCTTCACTTGAATATTATTATGAAATACATGTTTAGGATATCGTAGAAGGCAGTAATTACCATTTGAATTGAATTTCGTACTAGTTTTTGAAATGGGTTTTATAATTAGGGTTCTTGAAAAAATGAGGAAAAGATGAAGTTGTGATAAAAGTGGATTTTTTGGGTATTTTTAATGACGGGGGCAGATTTAATATAGAACGATTGTTAAGGAATTTGATTAATTTTGAGTGTAAAGAAAGAACATTAAAATAAATTGTTAGATGAACCTACGAATTGTTTAGGAATATATCTATATATTGTATATGTAGTTGATTATGTTGGATTGATTGCTCACCATTTGGGTGGTTGAAGTTATTGATTGGTTGGTTGCGAAAGACTACGCCTAGGAATGTTGAGTTGTTTGAAACTCGTGATCCTACCGTTAGCTAGTGAGGTATCCAAGTTATGTAAAGCTAAAATCTCCTCCGCCATTAAAGCACGACCATAAGTCACTTGTTTCTCCAAAAAGAGACAATATAGTTTACTTGATATAAGTGAACAAAGTCTTTCCTTTTATATGTCAAACACATGACTACATGTCTAATATGATCAAAATATCTATATGCTCGCTCCACTTAAAATTTCTTGTCTTCGCACTTTATACGCTTATCATATTTCTCCTTTGAGTCAAGTACTCATAATGTTTTGCACGATCTTAAATGTAGTCATAGAAATCATATTACTCCTTTGAGTCATGTACTCATAAGGTTTCACATGACCATAAGTGTTTTTACTTGAAATACTTACAAGTAACATAGTATACCCGTCGCATCTTATAAATGCGATTAAATGGCCATAGTGTATATATGCCCTCTCCCTTTGAAATTATTTGTCTTCACACATCCTATGTGCATTTGTTGAAGTCACAGTACTCATATTACTTGTGTCGAGTCTAGTAACTATAGATCCTTACATAACTGTGTTTGTCTTCACTAGAAATTCTTTAAAGTCACATGGTATATCTAGCTTATGCTATAAATTAGAATAAATAGACATAGTATAGTCGCACTATTATATTTGATCACATAGCGATATAGTTATAAGATGATGAAGATATAAAGAACTAGCTTTTAAATAGCTAGATACCATTAAAAAGGTTAATTGTATAAGAAAGCACTTAAATAGCTAAACAGTCTTTATCGTAATTTACATGTCATAGACCTGTAAGGATTCATTTGATAAATGCTAATGACGAGAAAATCATAGGTTTTACTTCACATACCCATGCAATGTGATTCTGTGCACAGGATCAAGACCAGGTCATTATAATGAGCCTAAATATTGTGGCGTACCTGCCCTTGTGGCGTCATTTTCATTTGAAGTTAGCTAGAATGTTATGCACTGGTCCCCCTTACTCAAGCTGATATACAACACATATGGAATATGGGTAGACCACCATAATGCACCCATGGGAAGCGTACCCTGTATAAAATCATAATTACAGTTATGAGTATAAAATCATAAAAATGGATATTTGCACAACATATGCCTTACACTTGACATAGATCGCCTTTGGTAGGCCATCATATGATTATTTCAATTAAAAGTAGGCATAGGACATCACCTAGGCAAATTACTAGGTGTTTCATAATGATGAATCAATCACAAGACGTTACATGATGCGTTAGTCAGACAAATGCATAGGTTATAGTTTATATTGTATATTGGTTACTTGTATGCTCATAAATTATAGTCTAGAGGAGAGTTTCTAGTATTCAACTATCTATAGTTGCTCATTTTGTTATTTAATTCATTGAGCGTCCTTATATGTCTACTTATTATTCAGTCTGCTTTACATACAAGTTATGTTGTATATGTACTGATGGCCCTACTTTTGGGGGTCCTGCATCTTTGTATATACAGGATCAGGTACACCAGGTACCAGACTTCTATATTAGGCACTCGTTTTGATTCAGCAGAGCAGTTGGTAAGCTCTTATCTTATTTGTAGCTAATAGATGTCTAGCACTCTTTAAGTGATATTTACAGTTATAGCTTGGGTATGTCGGGTCCTATCCCAACCATCTGTCATAGTACAGTAACAAATTTTATTAGGCTTCATAGATGATGTAAGTTATCATATGTAATCATAGTTTTAGTTTCCCATTGCACTAGTGCGACTAGTCGGCCAATGCTACTTATGTACCACTCTTATAATTGCCTTATGAATAGTATCTCATCCACTTAATGTAGGTCATTTGTATAGAAAGAGTTCATATGGACCCTTTCCCACCCCTTCTGGTCTGGGGGCATCATAAACTTGATATGAGAGCCTTAGGTTCATGTATCCTAGGGAGTGTATAAAGTTGTGCCTAGTAGATCTACACTTACGGATGTGTTGTGCACCACATTTATAAGGGAGGGGCTATGTTGGCATTTAGAAATTATGACCATATTTCATGATCTAGATCGTACGACCACACCAAGTCATAGGGAGTTACTTCTTATTCACATTCTGCACTAACGTTATATAGATTATGCCTAATAAATAGAAGCTCATACCAGGCCAAAAGACCAAATTTAGTATGGACAAATAGGCAGTTTCCAGCTCATAATCACTAGTCGTATAGAGGCTCATATGTTGGTTGTAGATGGAACAGAAGAATGGTTTGATGAGATTCATGTACCCTCTATAGTTATTGTTGATTTTTATCGCCCCTAGATTTATCTATGCAGACCCAAAGGGGGGAATTAGTCAAAGAATTACTCGGTTATTATTGCTTATTTACAGAATCAGGAAATGGTGCCTCCGAATGTAATTTTTGTTGAAGAATATAGTCAATTTTTTAATTCCAAAAGCTTTTCTGTATGATCCCTTTGCTGCTTATAGGACTTAAGCATATGAAGGGTTTTTACTACTTTGGTGATATAATCAGAAGCTTCAGGATTATGTGTACGCTAGTAGGAGCGATCGAATAGAATAGACCCCTTTTTAAGTTGAAGATGTAATGGTGGACTGAATTGTTAAGTAAATGTGCCACATCAATGTTAACCAGAGATATCCTTAGTTGATTGACAAGGTTTAGATGATTTATTAGATATTATTTCTAGGTGAGAACACAGATGGCTTCTATAGATTATATGAATTAGAGTACCCTGATTAGGAAATGATCTATGTAAGTCCATCTTAGGTAGTAAGAACGGGGATAAGTGTTGCAATTAATTCATAGGAATATATGTAAAGGTATGTCTCATCGTGGTTTGTATTGGTATTAAGAATGGTATTAGTATGTGGCCAAAGTTTAGGGTCAAAATAATAAAGGGTTAGTCATAAATTAAGATTTATCAGAATACTCAAATTAGCAGAAGACATAGTATCTATTAAATAATTATAGGAATGCAGTTGTTACATACAATCAAATTTTATCTGAATAACCTAGACTAAGTGTATATATGGAATAGAGCTTCCAGTTAGGATACGACCCTCATGGGGTTACATGATGTTATAGAGGAATGATTAATAGCATCAATGTTGGTGTCGTATTACGTGAATTGGTGTTGGGATCAATGTGATTTCTAGATACCCATAGGATTAAGTTGTCATGAATCCATATATGTAAATGTTATAGCTTACTTGCTCATTGAATTACACATGTTATATGCCTTATAACTTAATTGTTAATCTGTCACTTGTTTTCATGAGCTTATTAGTTTATATGATTATGTGCCCTTAGGGATTATTTGTTTGAATGTTATTTGTAATGTTGATCCTTTGTATATAATGACATGTTATATGAATCATTATTTATATCATAAATATATTCTAGATCGTTTTTCTTTTAGCTACAAGCTACATAAACTATTTTTTATATGTTATATGCTTTATAAAGAGTGTGTTTATATACTATATGTTTCATAAGATATTGATTCATATGTTAGACGTTTCCTGAACTATTTTTTTTATATGTTATTCGTATCCTATATCATTTGCTTATAGGCTATATGTTGCTTGAATATTGGTTCTATATTACATGTTTTGTAAAGGAGGTGCTTATACGCTATATATCGATCTACATGATTAGGTGTTTTACAAATTACTTGTCTATATGTTATTTGTTTTATGAAATAATTGATCACATGTTATGTACATACACACTAGAGGGTATTTTTTTTTCTTTCTTTTTTCCACATATGTCATGGGTTATTTATTTACATGTTATAGACATTATAGGTCACCCATTTCTTCATTACATACTCTATAGCTTATTTATTTAAATGTTGTACGTTTCAAAAGTTCATATGATTAGAATGTCAAAATTAAACTGCTCATACGACATATGATTAATTGTTTATAGGTTTTAAGGATATCTGTTTAGAGGTTATCATTCATGTGCCCGTATGTCATAACCAAGTTATTTTCATGTTATATATTTCAACAATTTTTGTGATTTAGGAATTAAGTTATTTCATAGTTTACTTGTATATTTGATTATATAGTAAATGTCACATTATAGTCCACTTGTTTACATGTTATATGCAACACTTTTTTTTAATATATATAGATTATAGGCTTTATGGATTATTTTCCTATATGTCACCCTATTTCATGTTTAGTTGCTTAAGTAGTATATGTCAATGTCTCAAGGGTTCACCTATTTAGAGATGCCTAAAGTTTACTTACTCATATAATATATGTTTATTTGTTTATAAAGTTTATATGATTTGATCGGATTTCTAGTTAGATGAATTGTAGATAATGTGCATGATAAGTGTTCATAATGAGTATTATAACGAGTGAAAGCTGAAAAACGATTTATGGTCTAGTCCTCTACTTTGAAAACCATTATAATGTAGCTAGAAAGTTGCATCTACTCATTCTTTCATCATCTCAGGACTATAAATGAGGGTTTCAATGTTGGATCTATTGGATTCATTATCAAACTAGAAAAAAAATACTTATTCAATTGTCAACATGTTAAAAAAACCAATAGTTTGGAAGTTAAAAGCTAAATCAAGTACATGGTTGTATTTGATACATACCTTTAAAGTAGGATCTTGCTCTAAAATAAATTTTGTGTTGATCAAAACCTTTGTTTGCTTCTATTGGTTCGTTGCTTTACTTCTTTTTCAGAAAGTGATGATATTTCTTCAATTAGGATCCTCCATCTCCATATGGTATCCACCAAGGTGCTTGATATTAGTGTTAATGCAAATTACACATTCATGTGTGTAACCAAATTTTCTCACCTACATGCTATGTATTTTACAGTTTTAGAACTCATGTTTTAGGTGTTTTTATATCTACATACTTGTATATCGCAGTTAATTTAGTTATACGCTATTTGTCTCTTTGGTTTAAAAATCTCATGTATTAAGTAATTTTATAGTCTAACTGCTTATATGATTACATGATATATTTTGCGTCATAACTCATCTATTTACATTATTGTCCATCTGTTTATAAGCTATTTTATAGTTTACAAGTTCATCTGCTATAGGTTTTCGCAGCTTGCCTTATTACATGTTATATTCTTCTCTAGTTATTAAGTTATACGCCTATCAGATTTACATGTTCATAGGCTAAAGCCTTTTTATATGGCTCATATGTTTACATGATTACATACCCTTCATGCTTATTTGCTTACATGTTATAATTTCTGTGTGATTTGATTTTTATTTAGATGTTGTATGCCTCCATGTATACCTACTAAGTAAAGAGGTAAGAGTTAAGTTTATCCCAAGTCACAGACAAGCAGGGTGATCTATTTGATTGGGGTACATAAAGTGTACCTATGATTCTAGAAACTTGCATAGATGCAACTTCAAGATGCATGATATAAGGTAAGTTACAGTATTGGTTATAGCTATCATTTGACTATAAGGCCAAATAGAGCCTTGTATATTCTCTGTTGAGCATTGTATTTGTCATGATGCTTTGTGAAGCGTATTTGTATTTATTCTAGCTAGCTGGCAGGTTCCCCATAGACTTATTTATAGAGATAGCGAAACTTTAAGGCCTTATAATAGGGAAAGTAAAATGGAAGGTGAGTAGGTGATCTCATGGATTTCTTTAATAATTATAGGACTAAAAGTGAGCTACAAGCATATTTCGAGGACAAATGATCCCAAGTGAGGGAGATTGTAACACCTCGAAAAAATATTCTGGATTTATTTTAACACTTTAAACGAGTGTAACTTTTAATCTATAAAGAGTTATTTGTCGTGTATTATTTTTTAAGTAGAATTATAGTGCTTGTATATTATATGGAGCATTCATATTATGTGGAGTAAATTAGTGGGGCCTATTTTTTTAGTTAATTAGAAAAAGGGATAAGAATGAATTGGGAAAAACAGAAAGGTATGGGTATTCAATACTTAGAAAATCAAGGGATTATGCTCTTATTTCATTTTGGAAAACGTACAATACTAGTGCTTAGCCTCAATTCCCCTCTTCTATAATTTTTCTTCTCCTCTATTCTCTTATAACAATTATTAAGAAATTTTGGCTTGAAATTCTCCTCTTGCTGTCAAAAACGAGTAGCAACAGTAGTATTATATGTTCTCTTCCTTCAGTGGCATCGTGAGAAATTGAGGATTAATTTCAATTAGGTAATTTCTCTATCCTACACTAGAATATTATTATGAAATACATGTTTGGGATATAGGGGAAGGTAATAATTACCGTTTGAATTGAATTTTACACTAGTTCTTGAAATGGGACTTATAATTAGGGTTCTTGAAAAAAAGGAAAAAAGATGAAGTTGTGATAAAATTGGAATTTTTGGGTATTTCTAATGGCGGGGGAAAATTTAATATCGAATGATTGTTAAGGAATTTGCTTAATTTTGAGCGTAAGGGAAGAATATTAAAATAAGTTGTAAGATGAACCTACGGATTGTTGATGAATATATCTATGTATTGTATATATAGTTGATTATGTTGGAGTGATTGCTCACCATTTGGGTGGTTGAAGTTATTGGTTGGTTGGTTGCGAAAAACTACACCTAGGAGTGTTGAGTCGTTTTAAACTCATGATCCTATCGTTATCTAGTGAGGCATTCAAGGTATGTAAAGCTAAAATCTCCTCTGCCATTAAGGCACGACCATAAATCACTTGTTTCTCCAAAAAGAGTCAATGTAGTTTACTTGATATAAGTGAACAAAGTCTTTCCTTTTATATGTAAAATACTCCCCCCGGTCCTATCGAACCAGACACTGAATACCTGGGGATGGCTAGGGCTTTCGAATTAAAGCATGACTACATGTCTAATATGATCAAAATTTATATATGCTCACTCTACTTAAACTTTCTTGTCTTCGCACTTTATAAGCTTATCAAATTTCTCCCTTGAGTCCAGTACTCATAATGTTTTGCATGATCATAAATGTAGTCATAGCAATCATTTTACTCCTTTGAGTCAAGTAATCATAAGGTTTTGCATGACCATAAGTGTTTTTACTTGAAATACTTACAAGCCACATGGTATACCCGTCACATCTTATAAATGTGATTAAATGGCCATAGTGTTCATATGCCCTCTCCCTTTGAAATTACTTGTCTTCACACATCCTATTTCTATTTTTTGAAGTCACAGTACTCATATTATTTGTGTCGAGTCTAGTATCTATACAGCAATACATAACTATGTTCGTCTTCACTAGAAATTCATAAAAGTCACATGGTATATGTAGCTTATGCTATAAATTAGAATCACTAGCCATAGTATAGTTGCACTATTATATTTGATCACATAGCGATATAGTTATAAGATGATATACATATATATTTATATATATATATATATAAGAACTAGATTTTAAATAGCTAGATACAAATAAAAAGGTTAATTATAGCCAAATGGTTTTTACCAAAATTTACATGTCATAGGCCTTTAAGGCTTCATTTGTCAAATGCTAATGACAGGAAGGTATTCATAGGTTTTATTTCACACACCCACGCAACGTGATCCTATACACAGGATTGAGACTAGACCATTATAGTGAGCCCAAATATTATGGCGTTATTTGCAATTGGAGTCAATTGGAACATTATGCACCGGTCCCCCTAACTCGAGATGATATATAACACATGCGGACTGCAGGCAGACCATCATAGTGAGCGTATGGGAGGCGTACCTTATATAAGATCACGATTACAGTTATATGTATTAAATCATAGCAATGGATATTTGGGCAACATATGCCTTACATTTGACATAGATCGCCTTTGGTAGGCCATCATATGATTGTTTCAATTAAAAGTAGGCATAGGACATCACCTAGGCAAATTACTAGGTGCTTCATTATGATGAATCACTCATAAGATGTTACATGATGAGTGAATAAGACAAATGGATAGGTTATAGTTTATATTGTATATCGGTCACTTCTATACTCATAAATTATAGTCTAGAGAAGAGTTTCTAGTATTCAGCTGTCCATAGTTGCGTATTTTATTATTCAATTCATTGAGCATCATTATATGTCTACTTGTTATTCAGTCTGCTTTACATACTAGTTATGTTGTATATGTACTGACGTCCCTACTTTTAGGGGTGCTGCATCTTTGTATATCAGGTACACCAAGTAGCAGACTTCTGTATTAGGAAATCGCTTTGATTCAGCAGAGCACTTGGTGAGCTCTTTTCTCATCTAGAGCTAATAGATGTCTAGCACTCTTTAAGTTATATTTATAGTTATAGCTTGGGTATATCGGGTCTTATCCCAACCATCTGCCATAGTACAGTAACAAATTTTATTAGAGGTTTTGTAGATAATGTAAGTTATCGTATATAATCATAGTTTCAGTTGCCCATTACACTAGTGTGGCTAGTTGGTCAGTGCTACTTATGTACCACTCTTATAATTGTCTTATAAATAAAGGTACATATGGTTAATGCAGGTCCTTTGTATAACAAGAGTTTATATGGACCCTTGCCCAGCCATTCTGCTCTCTGGGGGCATGATAGAGAGTTTTCCCGACTCTCTGCCAACCACCGCTGCAGTCGGTCCCTCACTGCTGTAACGAGACCACTGTAGCAGTCGACCAACCTCTGTGGTGGTTAGCAAGGATTTCATTCGGTACTTCCATAGTAGGAAGCTGCTCGCCGTAGTGGGACCGTTGTAATAGGAAGATGACTGTTACAGTGGTTATCGACAGACTAAATGCCTGATTCTCTAAGGTTTGACGTTATTTCTCCCAAAACATCCAAAGTTTTGGCCAAGGGCTTGGGTGAGTCTATTTTCTCCTAGTTTTGATACTTCCTACTGTTCTGGTAAGAATCTTATACCATTCTAACATAGTTTAATCCATGTAATCTTTAGAATCACTAGAATAAAGGGGTTTAGTGAAATTCTTGGGTTTAAGCCCTAATTTGATGAACTAGTGGGAAAACCATATGGTAACTCCTAATTTCTCCAAGAAATGGTTCTAGGGTGTTAGATTACATATTTTAAAGTAGAATTGTTTTCCGTTAATGTGGTATATTGGAATTTGGGGTGAATTAATGGATGAAAACCCCTTATACTATGCTTTAAGCTACGAAAAGGAGTGAAATCAATGAGGTATAATCCTTAAGGCTTAGAATGGAAGAGTGAGTGGTTAATTACTCTTATTTGAGTATTTTTAGACTTTAATCATTTCAAGGAGTTGAGAAAAGATAAGGCTCGTGTGGACTAGCTTACTTTTGGGTTCATCAGATTGAGGTAGGTTACAGTTCAATTGGAGTTTAGACTCAATTTGATTGTATGCATTCTCCTAATTTGGATGCTTATTGATTAGTCTTCAGACATGCTTGTATTTGGTGATAGTTGAGTTGTCGATACTTGAATAACCTAAATTATGATTGTAATATGTACTAGTAATTGTAGTGCACTATAATGAATCTTAAGAGATTGTATATTTCATAAAATACGTTAATATGATTATGGAGGATCGGGTGCCATGTCGGTATAGATATAGTTGTTGATGTTATTGATTTTGATGGATCGGGTACCACAAGCCAGCATGATACATGGACAAAGGGAGTCCCCTACAAGTCATGAATAGTGGGCAGTAATGTCACGCCTCGAATTCCAACGGGGAGGACTAGCACCCGAAGCCGTTAAGGCCCGAGAGAACCAATCTTCATTCATATACACTCATACGCATATCACTCAATAAGCACAACCATCACATAGAGATAAGATGCCAATAGCGGAAGTCATGGAAAAATATGTGATATATATGAAACTTGGTCGTTGGGGCCATCATGTCAAAAGCATATGTTCCTTACATCTCCTTCATTTGTCCCACAACATCTACAAAGCCTATATAGATACATGGACATAACCAACCTAAAGTCGGGATAAGTCCCCTCTTTATACAACATTTACAATACCAAAACAAATGTACATAGTGACTCGAAAAGCCTCGAACCAACTGGAGCTCACCAATGATCGGCAAATGATCCGCAACCCACTGTGGAGGTCTACTAGCATCTGTGCCTGTAGCAAGTAAGGTAAGTCCCCCAATGGACGTCAGTACGAAGAATGTACTGAGTATGTAAGGCTATAAGTAACTGCATAAGATACAAGGACTTCAATGAAATCAAGTACAAGTGGGTGGCAATATAGATGAGCCACCGTAATATACATGTGTGGAGTCGTATACATTGCATTCATTTCTTTCGTTTTCGTTCATATCATTGTCATAATCGTTCATAAAATATTGTTCATGGAATATCATTCATACAATCTTTCGGGATCGCCTCTAGCTAGGCTTCCGTCCCTTTGAGTTGCCACCCATTCGGGATCGCCTCTAGCTAGGCTTATGCCCCTTCGAGTTGCCACCCGTTCCCAGTATTCATTCAGGATTACCTCTAGCTAGGCTTAAGCCCCTTCGAGTTTCCACCCGTTCCCAATATTCATTCGGGATAGCCCCTAGCTAGGCTATTCGCCTCTTTGGGTTGCCACCCGTACTCAACAAGTGTGCATTACTTCAATTCTTTTGTTATAAGCGTGATATGTTGGTGGTTGTAACATTATGGAGCTTTGGAACATTAGTCAATGAATAAGAGACATGTGTGTAACACCCCGTACCTTCCCAACCCTATTTGACGACGTGGAACAATGATTACCTAGGTGTCGATAGCTATAAGTATGCATTTGGTAATGTTAATGAAGAGGAAAAATTGACATTTTGGACCTGTACATGTGGTTAGCCCTTCGTAAGAGGTGTTTTGTGATTTTTGTGGCGCAGTTGTGGGGTTCAAAATGAGGCTAAGAGGACCTCTAAACAAAGCATATTAAGGCTACGAAGTAATTTAAAGAATAGGACTTGAAGTGTCTACTCAAACCCGCGAAGAAAAGTCGAAAAATGAAATTTTCGGAAAGTTTAAGTGTGGGGCGCGTTTGGGACCGTGCCGGGCCGCTTCAGGCTGAAATTTTCAGTCCCCAGGCAGTGTTGGGTCGCGCCCAAAGGCGTGCCGGGCTGCTTGTGCGCACCTTTCAAAAGTTGGAATTTTTCTTAAGTCCCAAGGGTATCCGGGGACGTATTGAGCCGATTTTTGCTACATTTCTTCTACAATCATGATCATATATATGAAATGAGTCAAATATTATATTGGTATGATAAAATTACTCGAGAACGAATTTGGCGTCAAAATGACGATTTTACCCTTTTGGTCAAAATAGGCCATACATGGCTAGAATTGTTTGTTTTTGGGATCGAGGCTACAAACATGAATCTCGTAAGTGGGAATATCGTCGTAATGCATGTGAAATGAATTAAACATGAGAAATTATTAATTTGATTGGATTAAGTAATTTGGGCTCAATAAAGCCCAAAAATGAAGAAGAAAAGTATGGGCCAAGAATGGGTCAAATGACCCATTCTTCTTTGACCAAGCAATAATTGAGAAAGAGACTTCAAAGGCCTATAAAAGGGGCACAAAATCAGATTTTTTACTACAAAGAACACACATGCTTTCTATTCTTTTTTCTAGAATTATCAAGAACATCTCTTTTGGGCTCTCAAACCCTAAGTCATCTTTGGATCAAGATCATCCTCTTCCAAGCTTAGGTAAGTGTTTATTCTTATGGATTAACATATTATATGCATGGGAGAGTATGTATATCATGTTGGTTATGCTTGGAAGTGTTGTATATGGCACTTTGTGTTTTTGTAAAAGATGTGCCATTTATGGAATTTAAACTTGGAATATGACTTGTGGTTTTGATAAAAGAGCATGATATGGATAAAATATCAACATGTATGGTGTGATTATGGTCCTAAACTTGTTATTTTTCCATAAGTGTAAATTATGGGATTTTGGCCGATTTGTTGTTGTGAGGTGTATTGAAGTGAATTGATGGAATCATTGTGATGTTGTGGTGATGTAGAAGTGAAAAGTACGAATTTGGGGTGACATGCTAGTGGTTTGTGATATTGGTCAATGTTGAGAATATTGTGGGATTATTGGTATGGTAGTTTTGTAAATGGTATTGTTGGTGTGATAGTTTCACACATGGTACAATCAAGAGGAAAATGACATGCTAAAGCCAAACATGTAATTCATTGTCGTTGTATGCATTTGTAAGGTAGTTGGTGGTTAATGTAAATTCCCTTGTATATTTGTGTGTTGTAGAGTGAAACATAAGGAAGGAGCGGGACGATTGTATTCACGTATAGAATTGAGTGTTCATATTGAGACGATAAGGTATGTAAGGTTACTCTGTCCGTATTTTTCTGCAGCACATATTGTTCATGTTGTCATTGTCCTTGTTCCATTCCAAAATGTTAAAAGGTATCTCATTTCAAGTTGTCATATGTTATTATTCTCATGTATCACATAATTATGGACATGATCCCAAGTTCCAATAATATTATGTTCCAAGGCTTCCAAAAATGTTACAACTTCATAAGTATCAATCTCATGAACATAGAAGATTGAAGTAATGCACTTATGTGTCTCCAAAAAGGTTATGCTCCCCCAATGTGTCAATCTCATCAAAGTAAAAGAGAGAAGTAATCCAATGAAGTAATGGAAGAAGTAACTCCCGTATGATTACTTTATTTATTTTCCCTCATGGTTACTTTATAATTTTCCGTATGGTTACTTTAACATTATTTTATAATATTACTTTATGGTTACTTATGACTCTTTGAGTGCGGGTGATAGCTTTGGGAGAAAAAGCCAAACTTGATGCCGAACTTGCTTCCTTGTTTTCCGGGTGGTAGCAGGGGGAAAGCTCAGTGGGGCAAAAGCCAAGCTTGACGCCAAACTTTATTATATTCACTGGATCAAGGGGGAAGCTCAGTGAGGTAAAAGCCAAACTTGATGCCGAACCTGCTTCCTTGTTTTCCGGGTGGTAGCAGGGGGGAAGCTCAGTGGGGTAAAAGCCTAGCTTGATGCCGAACTTGAGACGGTTGCATATTGACGGTTGCATTGCATATTGACGGTTGCATGTTGACGGATGCATTGCATATTGACGGTTGCATATTGACGGATGCATTGCATATTAAAGGTTGCATATTGACGGATGCATTGCATATTGACGGTTGCATATTAACGGTTATACATTATGGATGGTTCTAACTGTTAACGGTAACGAGCATAAAGGCAAATGGAGTAATGAACATAAAGTACCTATTTCCACACATACTAAATGATGATTGATCCACATGGACTATTCTTTTGAAATCGAGTTCATTAAGGTTTTTAAGTTTCATGAAGTTTCTTGTAGCCTTGCATACTCAGTACATTCTTCGTACTGACTCCTTTGGGGAACTTACTTTATCTGCTGCAGGCACAGGTGTTAGTAGACCTCCACAATAGGCTACGGGTTATCCGCGGATCATTGGTGAGCTCCCAGTTGGTTCGGGGCTTTCCGAGTCACATGTGTATATTGTTTTGGTTTTGTAATTATTGTATAAAGCAGGGACTTGTCCCGACCATAGGTTGTTGTATTTCTGGATCGGTTAGAGGCTTTGTAGACATATGTGGGTTGTGGATGTAAAAGACAAATGTCCGTTTTGACTTGATGGCTCCAACGGCCAAGTTTCCTACATATAATTATATAGCGTATGTTTCCATGTTCAGGTTTTCCGCATAGTTGCATAAGATATCATAAGATTCATACGAGGGTATGCATACGGAGGTTCATAAGCAAAGATTGGTTCTCTCGGGCCATATCGGCTTCGGGTGCCAGTCCGGCCCGAATGGGATTTCGGGTCGTGACAATGTGAATAACAATAAACGACAACCTAAAATGATATACCTTAGAACATTTTGGAATGGAACATCTACAAGGACAATGTGAACACTATGTGTTGCAAAAGGATACGGAAAGAGTAACCTTACATACCTTATCTTCCCAATATGAATACACAGTCCTATACGTGAATACAATAATCCATCTCCTTCCTTACGTTTTACTTTACAACACAAATACATAACGAAGCTCACGTTAACAACTAACTACCTTACAAGTGCATAAGACGTCAATGAGTTACATGATTTCCCTATAACGTCATTTCATTCTTTTACAATACCATTCACGCCATTGTCATACCAACAATACCACAAAATTCCATACATTGACCAAGACATCACAAACCAATAGCATTTCACACCAAGTTTATCCTTTACGCTTCCTCATGAACACAACATCATAATTACTCCTTCAAGTCACCTCAATACGTTTCATAACAACAATCCCACAAATTATACATATAGAAAAAAAAAAGTGAAGAACATAACCACACCATACATGTTGATATTTCATCCACACCATTCACTTCTATCAAAACCTCAAGTCTCCTTTCAAGTTCAAGTCACATAGATGACACATCTTGTAGCAAAAAAGCAAAAGTGCACTACTCAACACTTTTAGACATAACCATCATGATCTAAACTTAAAATGTGATTTTCTTCCTTTCTTCGACTTTTCTTTGCGGACATTAGCACAATATCAATAGTCCATTAAAAACACTACAAAATACGCAGTTCTCTCTCTCAAAACTAAGGTAAACATGGTTCAAATATGGCATATAAACCCTAGAACACCAATCAAGTAGGGTCAAAAATGTACGGGGTGTTACATCCTTCCCCCCTTAGAAACATTCGCCCTCGAATGTTAAAACAAATGCACCTTCATGTTAACATATATACATATACACATAATGCTTATAGATACCTACTTGTTATTACTCTACTTCGGCATTTTGAACTTTTTCTTCCGTATGAAACAAATAGGGGTACTTTGACTTCATCATTTCTTCAGCTTCCCATGTGATCTCTTCTACTTGTTGATTTCTCCAAAGTACTTTACGGAAGCTACGTCTTTATTCCTTAACCTCTTCACTTTTCTATCCAGAACAACAATAGGTATCTCCTCAAAGGTGAGATCCTCCGTAACTTGTACATCTTCAATGGGAGCGATACGAGATGGATCTCCTATGTACTTTCGAAGCATCAAAACATGAAATACTGGATGAACTGTGGAGAGTTCTTGGGGTAGTGCCAATTCATACACAACCTGCCCATATCTTCGGACAATTTCATATGGCCCTATATAACGGTGACTCGAGTTCCCTTTTTTTCCAAATCGCATAACCCCTTTCATCGGTGACACTTTCAAGAACACCCAATCACCTATGGCAAATTTGAACCCTCTTCTCCTAATACCAGCATATGACTTGTGTCGACTTTGGGCCGTTTACAGCCGCTGTTGGATCACTTTAACTTTCTCCATAGCTTAATGAACAAGATCTGGCCCAAGTAAAGCAGTTTCACCCGCTTCAAACTATCTAATCGGTGAACTACACTTTCTTCCGTATAAAGCTTCATAAGGTGCCATTTTAATACTTGAATGATAGCTATTGTTGTAGGCAAATTCAATAAGAGGTAAATGGTCAACCCAACTGCCCTTAAAATCTAACGTGCAAGCTCGTAGCATATCTTCAAGTGTTTGGATAGTACATTCTGCTTGTCCATCTGTCTGAGGATGAAAAGTCGTACTCAAATTCACCTGTGTACCCAAGCTCTTCTGAAACGATCTTCAAAAATGCACAGTCAATCGTGCTCCCCTGTCTGATATAATGGAGATTGGAATTCCATATAATCATACTATCTCTTTAACATACAACCTTGCATAATCTTCAGTTGTATAGGTGGTCTTGACTGGTAGGAAATGTGCTGACTTGGTAAGCCTGTCAACTATTATCCATATGGAATCAAATTTCCACAGTGTACGAGGCAAACCTGTGATGAAATCCATATTAATCATATCCCATTTACAGACTGGAAGATTGATAAATTGTATGTAACCTCACGGTTTTTTATGCTCTACTTTTACTTGTTGACAATTTGGACATTGAGCGACGAATTCTGAAATGTTCTTCTTCATGTTACCCCACCCATACACTTCTTTAAAATTGGGATACATTTTGGTGGCTCCCGGATGAAGAGAATATCGCGAATGATGTGCCTCTGTCATAATTTGTTTCCTTAGTTCATCTATATCTGACACACACAATCTTCCTTGGCACTGAAGTACTCCCTCTAGCGTAAGATCAAATGCCTTTGTTAGACCCTGTTGTACATTTTCTTTCAGCTGCAATAACATAGGATCCGCATGCTGCTTCTCTTTTACTTCAGCTATTAATAAAGATTTTGCTGCATTTTGCACAATAACCCCTTCATCTGAAGATTCAAGAAGACGAACTCCCAAGTTGGCTAGTTGATGTGGATCCTTGACTAGGTCTTGCTTTTCCATCAACTGGCCACTAGTGCCTCCTATTTCCTTGCGGCTTAATGTATCGGCTACAACATTTGCTTTTCCTGGATGATATAGGATATCAATATCAAAGTCTTTCAATAGTTCCAGCCACCTCCGTTGCCTCAGATTTAAGTCCTTCTGCTTAAAGATTTATTGCAAACTCTTGTGATCAGTATATATATCAACATGAACCCCATACAAATAGTGGCGCCATATCTTTAAAGCAAATATCACAGCTGCTAGCTCAAGATCATGTGTGGGATAGTATCTCTCATGTGGCCGCAACTGTCATGAGGCATACACTATTACATTACCGTGCTGCATCAATACACATCCTAGCCAACTCTGAAAGCATCACAATATACTGCATACCTTTCTGTGCCTTCCAAAAGTACCAATACCGGTGTGGAAGTTAATTTATCTTTCAACTCTTGGAAACTTTTCTCACATGCATCATTCTACTGAAACTTGATTGCCTTGTGTGTAAGCTTCGTTAAAGGTGAAGCAATGGAAGAAAACCCTTCAACAAACCTGTGATAATAACCTGCCAACCCAAGGAAGCTATGAATTTTCGTAGGCGTCGTAGGCCTTGGCCAATTTTTCACCGCTTCAATCTTTTGCGTATCAACTTGAATTCCTTCATCTGACACAATGTGACCCAATAATGCTATGGATTTCAACCAAAATTCACATTTAGAGAACTTTGCATACAACTTACGCTCACAAAGAATTTGTAACACCTGCCGTAAGTGATTAGCATGGTCCTCTTGTGATCTCGAATAAATCAGGATGTCATCTATAAACACCGTCGCGAACACGTCTAGAAATGGCTTAAACACCCTATTCATCAAATCCATGAAAACCACTGGTGCATTTGTTAGTCCAAACGACATAACTAAAAATTCATAGTGGTCATACCGTGTTTGGAAAGCTGTCTTGGGTATATCTTTTTCTCTAACTCTGACTTGATGGTAACCCGATCTCAAGTCAATCTTTGAAAAACATTTGGCACCCTGTAACTGATCAAACAAATCGTCAATTCTAGGGAGGGGATATTTGTTCTTGATCGTTACTTTATTCAATTGTCAATAGTCAATGCACATTCTCAACGTGTCGTCTTTCTTCAGCACAAATAATACTGGTGCACCCCACGGGGACATACTAGGCCTGATGAAGCCCTTGTCCAGCAAGTCTTTTAATTGCTCATTCAATTCACGCAATTCTGCTGGAGCCATTCTATATGGAGGAATAAATATAGGCTGAGTGCCTGGAATCATATCAATACCAAACTCTACTTCCCGTTTTGGGGGCAATCCTGGAAGATCCTCAGGAAATACATCAAGGAATTCATTGACCACTGGAACCGACTGAGGAGTTAGTGGTTCCACATCAGTATCTTTCACTCTTACTAAGTGACATATGTACCCCTTGGATATCATTTTCCTAGACTTAAGATAGGAAATAAATTTGCCTCTCGGTGCCCCTACATCAGGCTTCCATTCAAGAACATTTGTTTGTGGAAAATGAAAATGTACTTTTTTAGCTCGGCAATCCATCGTGGCATAACAAGAAGCCAACCAATCCATACCCATTATGACATCAAAATCCACCATTTCTAGTTCAATAAGATCAGCCAGTGTATCATAACCATACACAGTTACCACACAATTACGATATACTCTTTTTGTAATAATAGATTCACCAACTGGTGTAGATACTTTAATTGACTGAATTAACAATTTCGGTGTTCTTTCAAATTTCGCAGCAATCAATAGAGTAACATATGACAATGTAGAACCCAGATCAATCAATGCATATACATTATGTGAAAATATGGATAGTGTACCTGTGACTACATCAGGTGAAGCCTTCGAATTCTGCCGGTCCACTAGAGCATAAGTGCGATTCTGGGCTCCACTGGAATTAGCTTCTCCTCTAACACCTCTACCATGCCCAATAGGCTGCACTCCTCCGCCTAGGAAAGGAACCGATGATGATGATGCAACGGTTGATCCCGTAGGTCGTGCTATACCACCCATGCCCCTTTGTAGGCACTCTCTCACCATATGCCCCGGCACGCTGCAAAAATAGCAAATATTCATTCCAACCCAACATTCACCTAAATAATACTTCCCACAGTGCTGACACGGTTGGCGAGAAAATCCTTCCATTTGTGAACCTCGAACCATACTGCTCTGCCCAAAATGGCTGCCTCTAAACCCCCGGAACTGGGATGAAGTACCTACTATAGGGGAAGAAAAGGATGGTCTCAGTCTAGGAAATATCTGAGACCTAGATTCTCCTTGGGACACCATAGACTGTCCCATAGGTCTAGCCCTCTTTGACGACCCTCATTCAAATTCGTGTACCCTTCTTCTTTGCCTCTGCTCCTCCATCTTCTGTGCGAAAGCCTTAATTTTGACTATATCCATATCACTGTTTAGAGCAGCAATAGTGCAGTCCCGTACCAAATATGGCTCCAATCTCTCCATATATCGATGGACTCTGTCTGTCATCATGGCTACTACATTCGGAGCGTATCGAGCCAAAGAATTAAACTGCAGACTGTATTCTTTGACACTCATATTCCCTTGATGGAGATTTAGAAACTGGTCTGCATGTGCCTCCCGAATCTCATATGGCAGATAATGATCAAGGAATACCATTTTAAATTCTCCCCAACTAGCTGGAATTGCACCAATACCCCTTGATCGTTTCCAATCTTCGTGCCACAATATGGCTTCTCCTTTCAATCTATAGGCCGCAAGTTCAACTGTTTCTACACCAGTCACGTGCATAACATCTAGAGCCCATTGGATTTGATCCACGAAATCCTGTGGGTCTGCATTCGGATCTATCCCAGTGAATGTGGGAGGATCTAATTTCAGAAAATCCTGCATCCTTCGGCTAGCTACCCTAGCCTCACTGTCGTTACTTGTCATTGGACCAACTTGTCCTTGATTTTGTGTGACAACTATACGAGTCAACATTTGCACTGTATTTCTTAGATCCTGTTCAGTAGCATTAACAGGTGGTTCAGCAGGTTCTTCTCTTCTTCTCGGCTCTTCTGGAGCTGGAAAAGTAGAAGAAGCCCGCGATACAAACTCAGCGTCAGCCCCACCTTGACTAGCTTGGTCAGGTGGTGATTTACTCATTCCTCCTTCGACAAGCATATCTACCTGTTTACCTTTGCCCCTACCTTATCTTGTAATCGGCATTGTACTATAACAAAGAAAAATAATTCCAATGGTTAGATATGATTCCACTTACAACATTGGATCTAATGCACGATCTAGAAATGAAGAAAAGAAACAACTCCTAAATGTCCCATAGTCTCCTACTTATAAATGTGGATCACAACACATCGATAAGCAAGACTCTACTCAGACACGACTTTGTAGACACCCTTAGGACGACCTGCTCTGATACCACTTTTGTCACGCCTCAAATTCCAACGGGGCATATTGGTACCCGAAGCCTTTAAGGCTCGAGAGAACCAATCTTCATTCATATAAACTCATACGCATGTCACTCAATAAGCATCACCATCACATAGAGATAAGATGCCAATAGCGAAAGTCATGGAAAAACATGTGATATATATATATATATATATGAAACTTGGCCGTTGGGGCCACCATGTCAAGAGCATACGTTCCTTACATCTCCTTCATTTGTCCCACAACATATACAAAGCCTCTACAGATACATGGACATAACCAACCTAAAGTCGGGATAAGTCCCAGCTTTATACAATATTTACAATACCAAAACAAATGTACATAGTGACTTGGAAAGCCCCGAACACACTGGAGCTCACCAATGATCAATAAATGATCTGCAACCTACTGTGGAGGTCTACCATCACCTGTGCCTGAAGCAAGTAAGGTAAGTCCCCCAAGGGACGTCAATACGAAGAATGTACTGAGTATGTAAGGCTATAAGTAACTGCATAAGATACAAGGACTTCAATGAAATCAAGTACAAGTGGGTGACAATGTAGATGAGCCACCGGAATATACATGTGTGGAGTCGTATACATTGCATTCGTTTCTTTCATTTTCGTTCATATCATTGTCACAATCGTTCATAAAATATTGTTCAAGTAATATCATTCATACAATCTTTCGAGAACGCCTCTAGCTAGGCTTACGCCCCTTTGAGTTGCCACCCATTCGGGATCGCCTCTAGCTAGGCTTACGCCCCTTTGAGTTGCTACCCGTTCCCAGTATTCCTTTGGGATTGCCTCTAGCTAGGCTTACGCCCCTTCGAGTTTCCACCCGTTCCCAATATTCATTTGGGATAGCCCCTAGCTAAGTTATTCGCCCCTTTGGGTTGACACCCGTACTCAACAAGTGTGCATTACTTCAATTCTTTTGTTATAAGCGTGATATGTTGGTGGTTGTAACATTATGGAGCTTTGGAACATTAGTTAATGAATAAGATACATGTGAATAACAATAAATGATAACCTAAAATGATATACCTTAGAACATTTCAGAATGGAACAACTACAACGACAATGTGAACACTATGTGCTGCAGAAGGATACGGAAAGAGTAACCTTACATACCTTATCTTCCCAATATGAATACACAGTCCTATATGTGAATACAATAATCCATCTCCTTCCTTGCATTTTACTCTACAACACAAATACATAACGAAGCTCACGTTAACAACTAACTACCTTACACGTGCATAAGACGTCAATGAGTTACATGATTTCCCTATAACGTCATTTCACTCTTTTACAATACCATTCACGCCATTGTCATACCAACAATACCACAACATTCCATACATTGACCAAGACATCACAAACCAATAGCATTTCACACCAAGTTTATCCTTTACGCTTCCTCATGAACACAACATCACAATTACTCCTTCAAGTCACCTCAATACGTTTTATAACAACAATCCCACAAATTATACATATAGAAAAAAAAAAGTGAAGAACATAACCACACCATACATGCTGATATTTCATCCACACCATTCACTTCTATCAAAACCTCAAGTCTCCTTTCAAGTTCAAGTCACATGGATGACACATCTTGTAGCAAAAAAGCAAAAGTGCACTACTCAACACTTTTAGACATAACCATCATGATCTACACTATCTCTCATTCATATAATATATTAAATCACAAGAATAAACACTTACCCAAGCTTGCAAAGTGATGATGTTGTCCAAGGAAGATGGTTGTTTTAGGGTTTGTGAGATGAAAAATGTTTTAGAAATATCTAGAAAGGCATGAGAGTTATAATGAATAAAAATCAGCTTTTGTGCCTTTATATACTCTCTCAAGTCATCCTTAGCCAATTCTTGGCATTAAATGCCATGTTTACTTGGTCAACATAGAAGAATGGGTCATTTGCCCTTTTGGGTCATGTCTTTTACTCCATTTTGGGCCTTAAATTGAGCCCGTTAACACATGTTAACTTGGCCCACCAAATTCGATGTGTAATATCCCAACAATCTCTTGTTTAAATAATTCCATAAATGTGAAGACACTATTCAATTTACGAGATTCATGTTCGTTGTCTCAATCCCAAGAATAAGCGGTTTTTGCTACTCATGGCTTAATTTATCATAATTTGCCAAAATAATTATGAAGAAGAATTAACCCCAACTTGGATGCCAAACTCGCTCAAGAGTAGTCCTACTACGATGGAATAATGATACCATAACCCAAGAGTCCTATTTATAGACTAATGGTCGGAGAAAAAATTTGGCAAAAAGCACCCCAGTACGCTGTCTGGCGCGCCCCTATGCTGCCTATGCCAGAAAAATTTCTGGAAAAGGCGGCCTGGCACATTGCCTGGCGCACCCCTGTGCTGCCTGTGCCAAAAAAAATTCGGCCAAAAGCGGCCCGGCACGCCCCTGGGCGCGCCCCACACTTAAAATGTGATTTTCTTCCTTTCTTTGACTTTTCTTTACGGACATTAGCACAACATCAATAGTCCATTAAAAACACTACAAAATACGCACTTCTCGCTCTCAAAACTAAGGTAAACATGGTTCGAATAGGGCATATAAACCCTAGAACACCAATCAAGTAGGGTCAAAAATATACTGGGTGTTACAAGAAATAAGTGCCATAGCATGTGAGTATAGATTATTATGACTGGGAGAGGTTATATGGTTAATAATTCATAATGAATTAATGGTGTTCTAATTGTGAGGTTTAGAAGTATAAAGTTCCTACTTATACTATGATTGCTAATTTCATGGTTAATTATGATGTGGTTGATACTCTTGTTTGCTTACATGGGTTGTTTATGGCATTGTTGGGCATAGTTGATGTACTTGTTGATTTCATTGAATTACTTGCTATGTGTTGAAGCCTGTTTACTTGTATTTGATTTATGTGGTATGCATATTGTGGAGTTGAGTTGGCCTATAACACCTACTAGTACATGGTGGTTTGTACTGATATCTTTGAAGGCCTTTGAAACCCCCAAGACCCTGTACTCTTCTTTTGTTGAGTGCAAAAAATACTCCAAAGGCTCAGACATGACCTTTCATATAGCGTTTGACTATTGATACTGATCCAAGGGTGAGCACTACTTCTCTAGGCTGCTATGGATCATCATCTAGATTCTTACCTTTCTTTCGAGCAATGAGACAATTTAGTATTTTGTTAGTTTTTGGATATTTCGTAGACATGTTTTGTTTTAGCATTCTTGTATGATGACTTTCGTTTCTTGGGGATTGTAATAGATAGTTTGATTATTCCGCATTCTTTATTAGTTGTTTGATTTTGGAGATCTTAATTGCTTAAGTTGAGTTTCGTTATTATCTTTTCTTAAAAAATGGCTAGGTTGGATGGTTCTCCTACCGGAGGGTTAGTGTGAGTGCCACTCATGACCATTTGGGTCGTAATAGAAATTCTAATTTTTGAAAGAAAAGGAACAAACTTCTATTAACTTAGTCCGATGTAATATTTAGGGCTCATTAGAGGTAAGATTCCAAATGGGATATATGGACCTTATGATTCCTCCATAGGTCCCACCTTAAAGTGAAAATGTTGGTGTGGGTGTATACCAGTAGGTATTAACCATTGCATATCATCACATATTATTGTATTGCAATGTTATTGGTATAGATGTGATTAAATTGCTATATTTATGGATATTGAACTGTAGGACTTTTATGCATGAAGGGTTAATTTAGTATTCTTTATTTTGATGTAGTTTTTGGCTTAAGCTCAGTCAGACTATGATGACTACTGAGTACAAGTTAATCGTACTCACTCCTACTTTTCTGCATCCTTTTAATGTTAACCCAGTTTGAGTGGTCTCCACAGTGTGTGATTGTGCTTATTAGTTGTACTTTGAAGCTGTGGCAAGCTCATCCTTCCAGGAGTCTACTTTGGCTTCCCCTTTATTTATTTTCGTCCTTATTGACTTTTTATAGACAATTTTATATTTACCGATTATGACATTCTGTATTCAGAGTTATGCTTGTGCTTATGACTACTGAGTCTTGGGATTTAATTTGTATTTGTTTTGTTTAGTTGTTGTAGAGTTGTATGGATTTCTATTATGGTTTTTAGCTATCTACCTTAATTTGGGACTTGTTATTTCCATTTCTTTATTTTCTTTAGCATGTGAGTCAGGCATACCTACCACGATGGAGTGGGGTAGGTGCCATCATAATCCATGGGATTTTTGGGTCGTGATAAGTTGAAGTCAGAGCGCTAGGTTCACCACTCTTTTGAGTACAAGAGAAAATGTCTAGTAGAGTCTCACAGATCAGTACGATGAAGTCCCTATCTATCTTAAAGAGGCTATGTGATTTTCTTAGAAAAGATTTTACTTTTTGATTCTTTATTATGCACATTGTCATCTTTTTGAATTGTAAACCTTGTATTTTATTTTCTCAACAGATTGTGATGATAAGGTTAGCTGCTACTGAGGGTGACGCGCTTGCACCCACTACTACAACTCTAGCTAGGGGTCGAGGTCATGGCAGATGTAGAGCACGGGGTACAACACCAGCTAAAGGACGTGCTAAGGAGGCATCTCCAGATCCAGAGGTTGAGCTTGATGATGTAGCATATTAGCCAGATGGCATGGGGCCAGCCAAAGTTCCATAAGGTTGTATGGCCATCTCAGTGTTACAGGATACTATGATTAGACTCTTGAGTTATTTTGTGGGTATGGCTCAGACAGAGGCTCTACCTATCACTCTTTATAGGTCTCAGACTAGAGAAGGTGTTCAATTACCAGGGCAGGTACCATGTTTATGGTTTTTAGACTTCTAGGGTACAACGAGCTATTGTTATGGCTCCATGCATTGATGTTTTGCTAGCCTAACTAATTTCTCCACCGATTGTGCCTAGACCAGTGATGATAGTTGATGAGCAGAAGATGTTTGATAAGTTTGTGAGATTGGGTCCTTCCTAGTTTACTGGTGCTCCTGAGGAGGATGCATATGAGTTCTTAGTTAGTTATATGGAGAGATTGTATAACCTCAGATTGGTTGAGTCATATGGTGTGGACTATACTATTTTTCAGATAATTGGGGCAGCGAAGCAATGGTGGAGGTATTAGTTGGATTGTAGGCTAGTAGGTTCCCTTTTTATGACATGGACACAATTTTTTGAGACCCCTTCCTTGAGAAAGAGAGGTTGAGAGATGATTTTAATGATATAGAGTAGGGTACCATATCAGTTTCCTACTACAAGGCTAGATTTCATATCCTAACCAAGCATACCTTGATGAGTATTTCGACAAAGGAAAAGTGGATTAGGAAGTTTGTGAAGGAGTTTATTACTCTTCTTTAGTTGGGTACAACACAGTTAGTGACTACAGGTGGCACTTTTCAGCAGCTAGTGGACCATGCTAAGAGGATTGAGGGTATATGTTATGATTCCCAGGGGGTAGCTGCACGAGAGTTCTTAGATAAAATGGTTTCAGCTGTTCATTATCTCAAGGCAGGGACTTTTTCGATAGAGGTCATCATTTCCAACATAGTAGGCTCGTTCAGGTAGCATTGAAGAGTTCTAATGGTGGTTATTTAGGGTCTGGTATTCTGGGTGGTCAGAGTTTGGATCAAATAGCTAGAGGTTCTCACTCTGGGTTTTCAAGTTACGGCAGACACTTTAGTCTATCTAACTGTTGAAGTGTTCTCTATCAGGCAGGGGTGTTTTAATTATAGTGACGTAGGTCATTTTTATAGAGATTACCCCATATGTGGGTAGAGCTATTCATAGTAGGGTTCTTATGTACAGATTTATTGGGAACTGGTACAACTATCTAGAGGAGGTGTCCAGAGTGGAAAGGTGGTTCACAGGGTGCTAGGGGTGGAGCCTAGGTGGCTCGTGGTGGTGTTCATGGAGTTTCTCAGTCCGAATCCCAGGTAGACCTAAGACAGAGTCCTCTGATATAGCTATTATATGTATCATCCCAGTTTTCCATCGACCTACTTCATTATTATTTGACCCCATACCTACTTTCTTCTATGAGTCTGTATATTTTGCTTTAGGTATTGATTTAAGGTGTAAGTCCCTTACCGTGCCTATTTATAGCTCTACACCGGTACGTTATTCTTTAGTGATGCATCAGGTGTACCAATCTTTTGTTGTGACTCTTTTGGGGTATAATACTTAGGAGAACTTGATTATTCCTGATATGGCAGATTTTGACATGATTTTGGGTATGGATTGGCTTTCCCCATATCATGTTGTCTTGGATTCCATTCCAAGATCATTACTTTAGTCATGACGAGTGTGTCGAGGTTTGAGTGGAAAAGTACTCTGGGTTCATATCCTAAGGGGGTTATATCTTTTTTCGGGCTCAGCGGATGGTCAAGAAGGGGTGTCTTTCTTACCTGGCATATGTACATGATACTAGCACTAACATACCTCATTTGGAGTCAGTATGTGTGGTTAGAGAGTTTGTGGATTTCTTTCCTTCTAGGGGTGTGTATTATTCGGATTAAACCAAAAAACCAAACCAAATCAAATCGAATTTTAATTTGGATTGGATTTTTGGTTTCTTGGTTTGATTCGGAGTATGATTTTACTTTTTTCAGTTTTTGGTTTGGTTTCAGATTTAGAAAAATAAAAATTGAGAAATCAAAAAAACCAAATTATATATATATATATATATGTAATATTTAGGTTTAGAATTAGAATTTGAGTTTACCTCTTTCAGCCATTTTTATTATTGCCTTGTTTATTAGGGTACTACCATATTTACGTATTAGCCTGTTACATTTAATTATTGCTCAATTAATTATATTAAAACTTTTGTAATGATTTGGTTTATATTTATGTTTGTACATCTTTTGGTATATTCTAAATATTGTGTTTTAAAGTTTTGATCGTGACTTATATTAAAAATATATTTAATATATATATTATTAATTTTCTGTGTATATATATATAATTTTGATTATGTTATTAATTATTGACATAACCAAATAACCGAATCGAAAAAACTAAACCAAAAAGAGAAAAACCAAACCAAACCAAATCAAATTTATTTTGGTTCGGATTGGGTTTCAATTTTTCAAAACCATAAACCAAAAAACCAAAATCGAATAACACGAAACCAAATCGAAAGACCAATTGCACACCCTAATTTTCTTCTGATTTATTGAGTGTTCCTCCAGACCGAGACATTGATTTTGCTTTTAACTTGGAGCCGCGCACTAAGCCTATCTCTATTCCTACATATAGGATGGTTCCAATGGACTTGAAGAAATTGAATGACCAGTTGCAGAATTTGTTGAGTAAAGGGTTCATTAGACCTAGTGTTTAACCTTGGGGTGCTCTAGTTTTGTTTGTGAAGAGAAAGAATGGGTCTATGCACATGTATATCGATTATCGATAGTTGAACAAGGTGACCATCAAGAATAAGTATCCTCTTCCACGTATTGAAAATTTGTTCGATCAGCATCAGGGTGCTTCAGTGCTTTCAAAGATTAACTTGAGGTCTGGGTACCATCAATTGAAGATTAAGATGTCCCTAAGACTACTTTCCGGATATGATATAGACATTATGATTTCTTGGTGACATCATTTGGGTTGACTAATGCCCCAACGACATTTGTGGAGTTGATGAATAGAGTGTTTTAGCCTTATCTTGATTCTCTCATGATTGTGTTCATCGATAATATCTTAGTATATTCCAAGAGTGAGGTGAATCATGTGAAGCATTTATAGATTGCGCTCTAGAGGTTGAGAGAGGGAAAGTTGTGTGCCAAGTTCTCAAAGTGTGAGTTTGGTTAAGTTTTGTGTCTTTCTTGGGTCATGTAGTAGCCAAGGATGGTATTATGGTCGATCCAACCAAAGTAGAGGTTGTTGGGGATTGGTCTAGACCTCCTTCTCCTACAGGGATTTGGAGTTTTGTTGGTTGGTTAGCTATTATAGAAGGTTCATGCAGTGCTTCTTTTCTATTGCGATTCCTTTGACTAGATTGACTCAGAAGAATATTACTTTTCAATAGTCCGATGAGTGTGAGGATAACTTTCAAAAAGCTGAAGAACTTGTTTAGCATTTATCTTGATCTTACCTATGGAGGGTGAAGGATTTATTATGCATTGTGATGCTTTAGGAGTAGGCCGTGGTAGTGTGTTGATGCAGAAGGGCAAGCTGATAGCCTATATTTTGAGGTAGTTAAAGACCTATGAGAAGAATTACCCTACTCATGAGTTCGAGTTGGTGACTGTAGTATTTATTTTAAAATTGTGGTGGAATTGTCTATATGGGGTCCATTATGAGGTGTTCACTAATCATCACAGCATTTAAGTATATCTTCATCCAGAAGGATTTAAATTTGAGACAGCCCAAGTGGTTGGAGTAGCTGAAGGATTATGACTTGACTATACTCTATCATCCGGGCAGGGCCAATGTAGTGGCAGATGCTTTGAGCAAGAAGGCAGTGATCATGGATAGTCTTTATTTATTAGTAGTTGAGGAGAGTCCTTTAGTCATGGATGTTCAATGTTTGGCCAATATCTTTGTGAGACTAGATATTTGGAGCCGGGTAGAGTCCTTACTTGCATTAAGGCACGATTATCATTGTTGGAATAGATCAAGGATAGACAATTAGAGGATGAGAATTTGTGTATCATTTAGGATAAGGTGTTGAGTGGTGGAGGTAAGGAAGTAATTTTGGATCTGGAGGGTGTTTTGAGGATCAAGGATCGAATTTGTGTTCCTAGAGTAAGTGACTTAAGTAGACTTATCATGAAAGAGGTTAACAGTTTGAGGTATTCTATTCATCCGAGTATGGCAAAGAAGTATCATGACCTAAAACAACATTATCAGTTGTGTGAAATAAAGAGGGATATAGTGGATTTCATGGCTAAGTAATTGAATTGTCAGTAAGTAAAGTATGAGCACCATAAATCGGGTGGCTTGACTCAAAAGATGCCTATACTAGAGTGGAAGTGGGAGCAAATTACTATGGACTTTATGATTGGTTTACCTCAGACTTATGGAAAGTTTGACTACATCAGGGTGATTGTGGATAGATTGACCAAATCAACTCATTTCATTCTAGTGAAGGTAAACTACAACGCGGAGAAGTTAGCAAAGATCTACATTCGAAAGATAGTCTGGTTGCATGGTGTGCCTATTTCCATCATTTCAGATAGAGGTACTAAGTTTACTTTACACTTTTAGAGTTTTATGCAGCGTGAGTTGGGTACTCAGTGGAACTTTTCACCCTCAGATGGATGGCCAGTTGGAGTGGACTATTTAGGTTTTGGAGGATATGCTTCGGGCATGTGTTTTACGGATTTTGGTGGTCATTCTAGTTCTTACCTTTGGTAAAGTTTGCCTACAACAACAACTATCATTCTACTATTCAAATGGAACTATTTGAGGCTTTATATGGGAGGAGGTAAAGATCACTGATTGGGTGATTTGATTTCTTTGAGGTTAGACCTTGGGGTATGGATCTAGTGAAGGAATCAATAGACAGAGTGAGGTTGATTCAAGATCGACTCTTGGTAGCCTAGGGAAGATAGAAGTGTTATGAAGACCAGAGGGCTCGTGACTTAGTATTTGCGGTTAGTGAATGGGACTTGTTGAAGGTATCACCCATGAAGGGTGTGATGAGGTTTGGTAAGAGAGGCAAGCTTAACTCGAGGTTTATTGTCCCTTTTGAGATCCTTCGACAGATTGGGGAGGTGGCCTATGAGCTGACTTTACCTTCAGGTCTTTCAGTTGTGCACAGAGTTTTCCATGTCTTGATATTGAAGAAGTATCATTCTGATGGTTCTCATGTGATTTGGTAGGATTCGGTTGATTTGGATCAGAATTTAACTTTTGAGTAGGACCCCTTGCTATTTGGATAGATAAACTAGGAAGTTGAGGTCCAAGAGCATTGATTCAGTAAAGATTTAGTCGAAACATTATCTGATTGAGGAAGCAACTTGGAAGATAGAGTCAAACATATGGAGTAGATATCCCCAGCTTTTTGACAGTTCAGGTACCTTCCTTTATATTTGAGGACGAATGTATATTTTAGTGGTGGATGATGTAACAACCCATATAGTGATTTTATGGATTTTTATGTATTTGAACCATTTTACCCATCTTTACAGTTATATTATGGTATTTTTAAGTTGCGGGAGTGGGTGGCGTAGTTCTCGAGGTGTTTAGTCAGGTTTTATGCAAATTTTTTATTTTGAAAGATTTTGAAGCTGGTAGAGTTGTCTTTGATTAACATTTGGTGTTTTAGGTATCATATGAGAATTTGGTCAGTTTTGTTAGCTCTGGAATGTCATTTTTGGGTTAGTAGCATTGTTGGTTTGGGTTTCGAGGCATTTTGATGTGTTTTGAGCATTTGCCTGGAAAGTTGGTAAAGTTTGGCTTGGAGTTGACTTCTATCAAAACTTAATGATAATGATCTTCGTTGGTGATTCTGATGGTTTCATTGAGTCTGGAACATCGAAATTAGCTTAGTAGCATAGTTGGTTTGTTTTCGTGGGGTCCCGAACAAATTTTGAGGGTCTATTCAGAATAATTTTGGCCTTAGTTTGCTGTTCGTGCAGCATCTATTCTGGTGCATTCTCTCTTTCTTCGTGTTCCCAGAGGTCTCATCGTGTTTTCGATGAAGAGTTGGGGTAAGCCTTCGCATTCACATAGAGACCCTCACGTTCGCGAAGGGCAATCGTGGGTCGGGATTGGGAAACTTCATCTTTGCATTAGTGATAGAGGCTTCGCATTCACGATGGATTGTGGGTCAGGTCATCACGTTCGCAATAGTCCTGCCGCGCCTACGAAGGGTATTTGAGACCTGGACAAATTAAATTTCAATTTTCGAATATAAACCTCATAACTCAATTTTTGAAGCTTTAGAACACAATTTTGAGATATCCAAAGGGAGATTTTCAACATTTCTTCATTTGGTAAGTTTCTAAATCAATATTTTAACATTCCTCACTAATTATTTCATGATTTCATCTTCAAATCTTTGTTTTTCTGCTTGAAATTTTGGGGGGGTTTCGGTAAAGTTAAGAAATGGTATTTTGATGATTTCAAGCTCGATTTTAACTCTATTTTCAATGAAATTTCATATTTAAACTCCTTACACTATTGGTAAATTAATTTTCTAATAAAATTTCAATTTTGCCCTTGCGATCTCAGGGTTGACTTTTGAATTTACTTTTTGGATTCAAAATAGAAATATAGCAATATGGGTATTATTGGACTCATATTTACATGTAGAACCTATCTTGATATATTGGGAGCGTTTGGAAGCTATTCGGAAAGGAAAAGCTACTTGGTGTTTTTTAGAGGCTTATTGTTTGGCTTTGAGGTAGGCTATGGCTTAATTTCTTTCAGACTTTACTTGGGTGGGGACTTATCGTGTAAAACATGCTATGAGTTAGGTGAATTTATGAATTCTGAGTATTAAATGAGATGGATTATCATTGTGATGCCGAATCGGGGCTTGTATTGTTGTAGTGATATGGAACCTGGATTCTTGACTTGATATTGAGTCCTGTAGCCTGTGTTTATGAGTTGAGTAGTGCCCTGAGATTCTATACATATTTGATATATCTGACTTCATCTTATCATTATGATCATGCATACTCACTCATCTCTTGAATTATTGAATTTATACTATTGGAAATTCTGTTTTTTGAAATAAAAGGAATAAACTTCTATTAACTTAGTTCGATGTAAAATTCCGAGCTCATTCCAGGTAAGATATCGGATGGAGTATATGGACCTCGCTAGTCCTTCATGGGTCCCACTTTACGGTGAAAAATGCTGGAGTGGGTGTATACCGATAGGCATTGGCCATTGCATATCATCTTATATCATTGCATTACATCATTATTGAAATTCTAGATGTGATTAAAGTAAATTGTGTTATTTATTGATATTGAACTGCTGGGACTTTTCTGCGTGCAGGGTTGATTTAGTATTCTTTGTTTCGATATAGTTTTGTGCTTAAGCTTTGTTGACCTATAATGCCTACCGAGTACAAGTGGATTGTACTCACTCTTACTTTTCTATATCCTTTTGATGTAGATCCCGGCTTGAGTGACCCCCCCCCCCGGTGTGTGATCATGCTTGTTGGTTGAGGTTCAAAGCTATGGTGAGCTCCTCCCTCCAGGAGTCTCAGCTTCCTCTATCCTTATTTCTGTCTTTTTTTTTAACTACCAATTATGACATTCTGTATTCAGAGTCGCTCTTGTGCTTAGGACTACTGAGTCTTAGGATTTAATTAAGATTTGTCTTATTCAGTTGTTATAGAGATTGTATGGATTTATGTTATAGTTTTCAACTCTCTACCCGTATTTGGGACTTGTTATTTTCATTTCTTTATTTTTTTGGCGTGTGAGTCAAGCTTAACCCATGAAATTTTTGGATCGTGACAACTCTTTCAAACTAGATCAAATGATTGGTAGAAAATAAAAAAATAAGAAAAGAAGTATTTTCTTGTCCAAACGCCAATAAGAAAAAATTAAAAGTCGATAAATTGACGTAAACTCTAAAAGATAATTCATGAAGGATGCATCTGACTATTTCAAAAACTTATGGAAGCTTTCTGGCTATTCCTCAAACCACAAGGGTCATAAAGGAAGAGAGAAAATGACCAAAATGGTCCTTAATGTATAAATTTGAACTATTTTAGTCCTTCATATATACCACGTAGTGGTCCTTAATGAATAAAAATAAATGATTATTTTATTATTTTATCACGTAACTGAAATAGTCCTTAATGTATGAATAAAGTGAACATTTTATTCCTTCATAAATACCACTTAATCGGAATAGTATATGTGAAAAAAGTGATCATTTTAGTCATAAATCTTAAAAGTGATTGCACATGTAAAAAAATCAGTTAAATTTAACAAGCCACTCACGTGAGGGAAGCAAAAACTGTCTTTTCACTCCCGCCACACCATGTACGTCTGGAACTAGGGGTGGTAAAACTAGCCAAAACTCATTTAACCCGCGCCAACCCGCCCATGTTTTGATGGGTTGGGCTAGTGTAATTTTGAAGATGGGCTGATTTGGGCTAGCCCAAGTAAACCCATCATAAATCATCAATCCAAATGGGCTCATGATAATGCCCAACTTTGACCCATAAAGATGTTTAATCCTAGGGAAAAGTGTCCAAAATATACCCAAACTTTGAAAAAATTTATTGTAACACGCCCAAACTTTGCGGAGGTCCTCTCTGGACTATTTAGTTATGTGTTTTTGTGACATTTATTTACTTAGCTGGACCACTAACTCAGTCACGCGCTCAGTGCGCATGTATTCAAATTGAGGTCCAGTTGTGCAAATAAATGTCACTAGAATACACTAATAAATAGTACAGGGGGGTCATACGACCCCCACAAAGTTCAAGCGTGTTACTACAATTTTTGTTAAAGTTTGGGTATATTACGGACCCTTTTCCCTTAATCCTAGTACTTATAGTTCCACTTTTAATATTTTTAATTTTTTTTTTTAAGTTGCTTCAATTATATTCTTTTTCTGTCTTGAAAAAAATTGTAGTAATAAATAATTTTTCTAATGAAAAAAAATTGTTTTTTTTAAAAAAAAATTTCAATTTTTTTTACCCGACCCACCTCCCCCGACCCCCCAACCCCTCCACCCCCCCCCCCCCAAACAATATATATATATAATTTGTTTTTTTTTAAAAAATGAATTTTTTCTTACACTATCCCCCAACCCCGACCCCCTACAAGCCCCCTCCCCCCAAAAAAATTCAATTTTTTTTTACCCCAACCACCCCTTACCCCTGACCCCCGCAACCCCCCCCCCCTCCCACCCAAAAAAAATAAATTTCTTAAAATTTGTTTTTTTTTTAAAAAAAAAATAATTTTTTTCTTACTCCACCCTCCCTAGTGCTACCCCCCCCCCCCCATAAAAAATATTTTTTTTAATTTGCGTTTTAGAAAAATTTCAAAACTTTTTTATTAGCTCACCCCCACCCTTACCCCTCCCCCCAAATTTTTTTAAAATTTATTTTATATTAAACAAGTTCATTTTTTTCCCCCCACTTCTCTTACCCTATTCGTTATCATTGTTTTGTGTTAAATATATATACAAATGCTTTTATTATATTTTTTTAGTTTTCATATTTTATTTTTACTTGAAAATAATAATAATACCAATATAAATATAAATATAAAAAGAAAATTTAAAAAATATCATTCCAACCTAAATTGCTACTAGAATGGTAAATTGTTCAATGATGGGTTAAGTTGGGCGGGTTGGGCTATAACCCATTGTTTAGCCCATCTTGGCCCAACCCATCTATACTTTGGGCGGGTTAGGCAACGCCCCATTTGATTCTTTAGCCCATTTTGACCCATTCAAATTCGACCCAAACCACCCATTTGCCACCCCTACCTGGAACAATAGAGTATATATTTTTCTTGCTTTCTCTATAATATAGTTTATTTCTTTCTTGCAGCAAGAGACATAGTTAGGTTATGGTTTCAAAGGCAAAATCATGGCTTGATTATTATAGCAGTGGTGAAACTAAAATTTTTATTAAGGGTGTTCAAGAATTAATATATACGTACGAAAAGTAAGTTGTGACTTATATACTTTATATAATTTTCTTTGTGTATGCATAATTTTTTGACGAAGGGTGTCCAACTGACCACTATTCACTGTATGTGGCTATGCCAATGATTATATGAGAGTTTTCATTAAAGGTGACAAAAGTTGACTTTCTTCTCATTATATAAGATTTGCCTCTGTATGTGGCTATGCCACTGATTACATACTCCCTCCATTTTATTTTAGTTGGGCACATTCAATTTTATACAATGATTAAGAAATCATAAATAAAGTAATAGTTTTTACTATTTACTCTTTATCCATATTAATGATATTAATTGGGCATAAGAATGTACATTGGAATTGTAATTAATTATAGAGATAAAAAGAGAAAAAAATAATTAATTCTATCTTGATTTAGTAAGTGATCAACTAATATGAGACATTTATTTTTAATAAGATAATCAATTAAAATGAAATGGAGGGAGTAAGAGTTTTCATTAAAGGTGGCAAAATTGACCTTTCTTCTCATCATATAGATTTGGTTATAGCTGAAATGTTTAACTTCCATTTGTTTATGTTTTTTATACAACTCACATGACTTGCTAGCTAAACTTGACAAATTCTTTTTTCCGCACCATTACTTTTAAGGTTTAGAGTTAAAAGATACACTTTTTTCATACATTAAGAACCATTTTTTATCATTTCTCCTAAAGGAAGACGCATTATATTCCACCAATAAAGCGGGTATAATTTTATATGCTTCCCCTTGAGACAAACAGTTGGGCCAAAAGCGTTATGCGTCTCCATCACAATGAAATTGGTCCTCCTTAAGTGGAGGATAGGCGCATTTGGATAATATTATACACTCCTTCCGTTTAAAAAAGAATGATCCTTTTTTTTTTTGGCAACACTTTAATTCCAACTTTCCACATGGCACGTTTAAGACCACAAGATTAAAGAACATTTTGGTACATTTACCATAACTTTAATTTAGGACCACAAGATTCAAAAGTCTTTTTTATTTTCTTAAACTTCGTGCCAAGTCAAATTAGGTCGTTCTTTTTGAAACGGAGGGAGTATCAAAATGTGGAAACCTAAAGAAAAAAACATTAATATATTCTAAAGCTAATTTTAATTTTCACTAGAAAAAACTTTCCTTATTAGTTCACAATTTAAGCTAAAAGTGACGACCAAGAATTTCACATTTTCTTTTCTTTCAAGCTTAATTCGAATTAGTAGGGGATGAATCCGCTTATATAATTGTATTTTCGGAGTTCAAATTTGAGACTTTATTTCATCATAATAAATTATACGGGTGGTCCCTTATCAAGTTCATAATTCTATAATACTTTGAATGTTTTTTAAATTTATATATTAACGTATAAAATATACCTAGACAATTAGATCGTATATAAATAGTTATAGGTAAACTTTTTTATAAATATTAATTCATTATCTGATAAATATAATAATTAATATCTTATATTATAAATTAAAATTAAATTTGCTTTACTAATTTTTCTTAAAAAGAATATTTAGACTATCAATTATATAACTTAAATCCTTTTAAATTTGCATATAGGCTTGCTAGAAAAATCTAACTTAATCAAGATAAGTAATTATTCGCATTCGATGTTAATATCAGATCAATACAACTTATTACTTTCTCCATTTATTTTTTATTTGTTCATGTTTAATTTTGACATATATTTTAAGAAATAATATTTTAGTATAATATCCATATTAATTAATATTGAGGGTAAAGCATGATTTTTTTTTATATGCCGAAAGTAATTAGTAAAAATGAAAAAATATTTTTGGTATGGTAAACTGAAAATGTATATTTAGTAGAGAGTATAGGTAAAAGTGAATGGAGTAGAAAAAATTAGCATTTAATTTAAGTAGTGAGGATGCACAAAATTAGAAGAAGAAAATGAAAACAAATAATGGAGTTGTTTAACTGGTAGTTGTAGTCTGATTCCCTCCACTTCTGTGGTCTACTTCACTACCTTTTCTATCCATCAGTACTCAGCAGATAGTTGGTTTGAGCTTGGTAAAATGGCAAGTGGTTTTTGTAGCTGCAGCAGCACCTGTCTTGTGTTGAATCGACGGAGTGACTCAATTCTCTGTCACTTTCCCTCTTCTTATCCTACTACTACTACTACTTCTCCCAAAAGGTCTTCTATCAGGTACTCTTTCTTTCATTTTCACATATGAATTCAAGATTTTAAGTCTGTGGTGTCGAGAAGGGAAGCATTAGAGTAACCGGTAAAGTTAGGAGGTTTTACACAACGGTGACTCACTGAATTTTCATTCATTTTCTACTAGTGTTTGTGACTTTTATGAGCAAATGTTTCAAGTTTTTACTTTTCTTGTTTAAGTATCAGTATCATAGGCACTTATCTTTTGTGGTATTAATTCATCATCTTCATTCCAATAAGGTAAGCGCTTATCTTTTGTAGTAGTTAGTGATTATTTTTTGGCGAGGTTTTTTTACCTGAATTTGAGGATTATGAAAAATGCAGATGCCAGTCCACAAGCACAGATGAACCAAAAACAAAGATGAATTTATTTGACAATGCTAGCAACCTCCTTACTAATCTGTTGAGTGGGAGCAAAATTGGCTCAATGCCTATTGCAGAAGGGGCAGTGTCTGACCTTTTCGACCGCCCACTTTTCTTCTCATTGTATGATTGGTTCCTAAAGGTAATACCCTTACTATGACACTCTTTCTATCCCTCTATTCTTTTGGACTAGAGATATGTACTATTTCTTTTTTATTATTATTCATTTCTTAATGGTCAGAGGACACAGGATATTGTTTTGGATAATATCTTATGAGTGTAGGGTTGGTGTAGAACTTCTATCAAAGGAAGATAAACCCTGTATCATTTGGCAGAAAGTATGAGAAAACAGAGTGATTGAAACTGAAGTTTTATTTAGGATAAAAGAGATAGACAATAAAAGAGAGACACAAGTATCTCGTATCTCCAGAATAATCAGAAGAATCTTCCTGCACATATAAGATATTTCAGCATACTTACACATCACTGGATCTTTGAGAAAAGGGTAACATTGTATTCACACCAAAAAATTCATCATCCAACAAATGATGAATTGGAAACTTACATCCCACAGAGTGGTGGGCACACCCCAAAAGAGCATTCTTTACAAGTTTCCTATGAAATCAACTAAATCTATTATCTCCCCAACCATATTTTGTTTACACCAAAAATACAAAAGGCCTATACAATTCATTCTAATCTTATGTAAGTTAGCCTTCTGTCCTTCAAAACATCTTGTATTTCTTTCTTTCCATAGGGTCCACCATATGCAGTCTGGGATGGTTCTCCACCAGTTTTCTCTTCTTCCTCTACTTCCAATCTCTTTCCAACTACACAGCAGTTCCAGTGTTGTTTTAGGCATCACCCAACTAACTCCTAGCATACTCAGAAACATATTCCATAGACTTTTTGCTACCTTAGGGGGACTTCTGGTTTTCCAAACTAGTTTCCAAGGCCAGCTGTTAAGCATTGTCTGATTTGTGTTGAGCTCCCAATAGCAAGATTTAACAGTGAACATGCCCTTGCTATGAAGTTTCCACTTAGGTTTATCAGGCTCCATAGAAAGTCCTGGGAATGAGTTTAAGACTTCCAGTAGACTGGCTACTTCTTCAACCTCCCAATCATTCAATGCTCTTCTAAAAAGCAAGTTCCAACCCTGTTGACTCCATACTTGAGAGACCATGACATTTCTTTGCAATCTTAGATTGTGTAGATGAGGAAAAAAGCTCCTCAAGCTGTCCTCTCCAATCCACACCTCATTCCAGAAAGCAGTTTTCAAGCCATTTTCCACATTGATTGAGATGTTGTTGCTAAATGAAGTCCATAGCCTTCTTATGGTTTTCCAAAGACTACACCCAAAAGTGCCTCCAACCTCCTCAGTAGTCCACTGAGTGAGTGAACCGTACTTCCCTGCTATATATCTTCTCCACAGAGCCCCTTCTTCTGAACAATACCTCCAAAGCCATTTCTGGAGAAGAGAACTATTTTGCTTGTTGAGATTCTTCAGACCCAAAACCCTTTGCTGACTACTAAGGGTTAGCACATCCCACTTCACCAAATTGTACCCTCTTTTCTCCTTGTTGCCTTGCCAAAAGAAGGATCTTCTCAACTTGTTGATCTTTTTTTCCATGCTTTTAGGAATAGGGAATAGGCTCATCATGTATGTGGGAAGTCCATCAAGAACTGACTTGGTGAGAGTCAACCAACCTCAAAGAGAGAGGTTTTGACTCTTCCATCTAGATAATTTCTTCTCACTTCTTTCCAATACTCCATTCCAAACTTGTAATTCTTTGTTCTTAGCACCTAGTGGCAGCCCTAGATACTTTGAAGGTAGAAATTCAACTTGACAACCCAGAATATCAGCAAGACCTTGCAGATTCTCAACCTGGTTTATAGGATAGATGTGACTTTTCAACCAGTTAACATGTAGGCCTGACATACCCTCAAAAATTGTAAGAATGACCCTCAAATGTCTTATTTGATTTTCTTCTGCTTCACAAAAGATTAAGCATCATCTGCGTAAAGCAGATGGAATATTACTAGTTCTTCCCCTCTCCCTATTTGAGCACCGAAACCTTTCACCCAATTGTTTGCATTTGCTATCTTGAACATGTGATTCAGTCCTTCCATGGCTAACAGGAACAAAAAGGGCGACATAGGGTCCCCTTGTCTGAGACCCCTATGTGATTGGAAGAAACCCTCTGTATTACCATTTATTATTAGAGAAAACTTCACACTTGTGATGCACATTTTGATCCAGTTGATCCACCTGCTACCAAATCCCATGTCTTTTAGAATCTTAAGTATAAAATTCCAATTGACATGGTCGTAGGTCTTTTCAATGTCTAACTTACACAGTATCCCTGGTTTATTTTGTTTAACCCTTGAATCTACTAATTTATTAGCCAGCAAAGATGCATCCAGGATTTGTCTACCTTTCAACAAGGTCATCTGATGTTCATCTACTAATTTTCAATAACTGTTTTGAGCCTTTCAGTTATGAGTTTAGAGATGATTTTGTAAAACCCTCCTCTCAGGCTGGTAGGTCTAAAATCCTTCAGTTCCACTGCCCCAGACTTCTTAGGAATTAATGCTATGAGGGTAGCATTAAGGGATTTTTCAAAAACACCCTTCTGATGGAAATTATAAATGGTTTTCATCAGATCTTCCTTCATTATATCCCAGCAAACCTTGAAGAAATTCATTGTGAATCCATCAGGACCAGGAGCTTTATCTCCATCACATTGTTTGATTACTTGCAATACCTCTTCTTCTGTAAAAGATCTCTGAAGCCACTCATTCTCTTCCAATGAAATTGGAGGACAACCAGACAGTTCAAATGAAGGCCTCCAAAATTCAGATTCTGTATACAAGTTGGAATAAAATTCTATCATAACCTCTTTAATTTCATTAGGCTCCTCAACTTCCTCACCCCTAACCACCAACCTGTCAATCGTATTGCAGCTTCGGTGTGATGTTGCCAATCTTTGGAAGAACCTAGTGTTCTTATCTCCTTGCTTCAACCAAAGAACTCTTGATTTCTGTCTCCATTTTCTTCTTCCTGCCGGGCCAAAACCTCTAATTCCATAATTATTGTAGCCCTGACCATCATCTCATCTTGGGATAACTCTCTATCTTCCTGAATGCTGTCCAATTCAGACAGCTCTTCTAGTAGACAATTCTTTCTGTTGACCATCTCAAACAAGGTTGTTTTGCTCCACTCTTTTAATTTTTGCTTCAGCATTTTCAATTTGGCACTTAGTTGAAAATCCGGGCACCCTTCAACTTTGAAACCCATCCACCATCCTTGCACCAACTCCTTGAACCCATCCACCTTTAACCACCATTTCTCAAATTTGAAATAAGAGTGTCTTCTTTCCCATTCTCCGCATTCCAAAATTATAGGGTTATGATCAGATGATACTCTAGGCAGAATTCTTTGCCTAATGTTCTTGAAGCTTTCCTCCCATTCCTCAGAATAATAACACATCACTGGATCTATTATTATATAATAGTTTACTTCTTCATAACCGCTTTAGATAAAGACTAATAACTTCTAGTAATCATAAGGAACTGCCAACAATAACTCCTAATAACTGTAAGAAACTGTTGAATCCTCCATGTGCGAAAGCTTCAGGAATTTGAGAAGTTGCAGATCAGAATCTTCTACTATCTTCCTCCTTGAATAAGTATGGAAAATATGTGCCTTATCAGTACACCGCTCCTGGAAAGACGACTTCTCCTCAAGGCGAAAATCAGGAAATCGTTCAGCTAAAAGATCATAATTTTCCCAACTAGCTTCTTCGAAAGGTCGACCAACCCATTAAATCAATAACTCAAGTTGCGGATTGGCGGTTGGAATTCCCCAACGATGAGCCAGAACTTGTTCAGGTCAAATAATGAGCTCGCCGTCATTATTTAATGGTAGTTCTGGTGGTTGAGAAGGCAAGTCAGAAGAAGGGGCTAATTGGAAAGAAGTTGTTTTGTGTAATTTATAAGTTTTCCCATTCAATTGGAAAATCAGAAACTTTTCGTTCCAATTGGCTTGTATTGTATTTAGGGATGCTAGCCATTGTATACCCAATACCATGTCTGCCCCACCAAAGGAAAAAGGGAAGCAATCATGCTTTATGACCAAGTTAGAAATCTCTACTGACAAGTCCTGACAAACTCTATTGCATTTAATAATTTCACGATTGCCTATCTGGACACCAAAGGTAGGGATATCTTGGACTGCCAAACCAAGTTTCGTGACAATTTCTTCTGCAACAAAATTATGCGTCGAACCACTGTCCACCAACATCAACACTTTATGTCCGCAAAGAATGCCTTGAAGTTTCAAAGTTGAAGCAGATTCTTTGCCCAAAAGTGCATGAAATGAGATTTCTGCAAATTAGTAGGTGTTATGCCTTCATTATGGTTATCTTCAACACTTTGCACATTGATACGGGTGGGACAAGCTGTCCAACAAGTACCCGACCATTCACACGAAGCCAAGCTCGGGAATTACAAAAACTCCAAGCCTTGTTCATGTAAATGGCCGTGTGTGAGTTGGTGATAGAGCCTCCTAAGGATCTCAATGTTTTTAAGTGTGAAGAGGGACCTTGAAGTGTAATAAACTTACACTCCAAGGGGCGGCAGCCTAGACAAGGGCAAGCTAGTCATTTTGCTTCATTTTGCCTTGTAATATAAATAGAACATCTTAGGGTTATTTGGGGTAGTTCTCCCATCAGATTTTTGAAACATAACACTTGTAATATTTTGGCTTCTCTCTCTTCCTTTGGAGCAGCCCAACTTGGAAGCTCACAAGTAGAGTGATACTTGTGTTGTATCTTCGCTAGAAACAAGGATCTTGAGGTCATTGAGTTCCTCTTGGTCTAAGTAAGAACTTGGTGTTCATATTCATTAGTCTTAGGGTCCTTTCTTGATGTTAGGGTTCTTAGTCTCTTGAATATTATATGTCAAGTTAACTATCTTTTTATTATCTTGTTGTTGTTGTTTTTGTGATCTTGAAGTCTAGTGAAGCCGTGTGGGGCTCTTTCGATTCACTAGCACTTGTTGTTCAACTTGCTGAATTTCGTGTTCTTTTGTTCTTCTTGTTGCTGATTTCGTGGGAACTTTGTGTTGTGGACTTGATCTTGTATCATTTGGTATCAAAGCAAGACCGGTTGTGTTCCAACACTACCCATCTTGGGCTTGCCCTCGGCCAAAACTAAAAAAAAAAAAAAAGAAAAAAAAGAAAAGAGAAATCTGTCCATTGTTGTCTTGGCCGAGAATATTGTTGTGTGTATAGATCTAGGTGTTGTTTTACTTGTTTAGTGTGTTTCTAGTGTTGGTTTCTTTCTCACCAACACTAAAGTGTCTAGATCTAAAAGTTGAGCTTAAAATATTGACCATTATTGTGGTAACTTGAAAGGTGGACCGTAGGTTGTATGTTGTTGATGACAATTGGTGGTTTTGTGTGATGTGCTTGAAGAAGTTGATGTTGTGTTCATGAAGGTGTTGAGATTGTTGAGATGTTCATCTTATAAACTTGATCATCTTGTTGAAAGTTGAGTTCATGTTGTAAGACAAAAGTCATAAAGTTGTTGGTGAAAGAAGACTTGCACACATCTCTTCCAAGACTTGACAACCACTTTTCCTTAAAACACGGAACCTTGTTTTGTGGGATTAGCCTAGTCAAATCTTACCTTTTTGAGTTTGAAAGGTTGAAAGACTACAAGACTTTTACTTTCCCTCCAAAACACATTGTCATCTATAACAAGTTGTGTGAGTATTGACAATTTCAAATTTGAGACAAAAAAAAAAAAAAAAGGAAGAAGCAAAAACGTGTGGGACCACTTACATGCTGCCACGTCACTATAAGCTCAACTTTGGATATTCTTCTAGTTGCTAATTGTTGATTCTTGGTTTCCCTTACTTGGTTCTAGAACTAATTAACAAACTAGTACATTCCTACTAGGTTGTCGATTAGTCCTTTCAATCCGTTTGTTCGTGTCAACGATTACTTGAGTGCCTTTTATCTTTTGAATACGTTGCTGTTTTTGGTTCTAGTCCGACAAGAATTCTTTGAGTCTTCAAACAAGAATCCACTCCGGATAAGAGCTTACTCATACCTTAAAGGATTCACGGTTACTAGCCAATTTACAACACTTGTGGAACTCAAGCGTGTGGTGATCTAAAGAGTATAATACCTTGACAATGGAAGGGACCACGTCCCATAACGTGGATACTAATGCACTTGACTCTATGAGGGTCACTCTTGAGGCCGTTACCCGGACACTTGAAAGGTTGAATACGGAATTTGGGGCCGTGAGAGGGGACTTGGCAGCGATAAAGGGAGAAGTGTCGACTATTAGTGGGAGATTAGAACAAGTGGAGAGTCAAAGGAACTCTCGTCCTTCTACTCCTCTACATGTTTCTACCAAGGGGCATGATAGGACTTCCTCCGCAACCATCACCCCCGAAACAGTCCACCAAATGCTAAATGCACCTCAAGCCCCACTAAATGCCGCAAGCCAAACCACCTTTTTCCCTCCAAACCGTGACCCCACTAGACCAATACATTTCCAAGCTCCTCAAGTTCCACAAGAGGGATTTGGACGTCAATTACCTCCACTAAATCCGAACCCTCCATTCCAAGCTCCATTAAACTAAAGGCCACAAAATCCAATTCCTCCGAATCAAGCCCAAAATTCCCAAGACCGGCCAGCCCCCTTTGAAGGATATGGTAGAGAGGAGTATGAAGGATATTGAGCCTCTGATGATGCTTACATGAGGGAGGAGGAGATAAGAGGGGGTCGTGGAGATCCAAGGAGATACCGAGGGTATGGAGATAGGGGAAACCGACACCAAGAGAGAGATGTAGGCATCAACACCATCAAGTTGAACCTACCCATCTTTAAGGGTGAAAGTGATCCCGAGGCCTACTTAGCTTGGGAATCGGCTTGTGACAAAGTTTTCCAAGTTAATGATATCTCGGAAGAAAAGAAGGGTTGCTATGCTATAGCTCATTTTGAGGGTTATGCTAACACTTGGTGGGAGTATGTCAAGCGGTTTGGTAATGAACTCATTGATGGGCAGCCACTTCCTTGGTATCGGTTGAGGTATTTGATGAGGCAACGATACCTTCCCGAGAGATATCGCCATGAGTTGCTTGCTAGATTGTACGGCTTGCGTCAAGGTAACAAGAGTGTGATGGCATATTTTGATGAGTTTCAACAACTCATGTTGAAACTTGATCATCGTGGGGAGCAAATCAGTCACGACATCATCCGGTTCAAGTGTGGGTTGAACAAAGAGATCTCCACTCATTTAACACTTCACAAGTTTGAAACCGTTGACGGTATTTTCCAAGCGGCTCTTGAGATTGAAAGGGAACTTAAAGAGAGATCATCTTTCAAGGCAAAGGGACAAGCCCCCTCGGGTTGGCCCAAAAACAAGGACCAACCCGCCACTATAAGGCTGCCCGAGCCCAAAACAGTCCACAAAATTCCTCCAAAACCGGAGGCTCACAAGTATCCTAACCCAAAGGGATTCCAATGTTTCAAGTGCCAAGGTTGGGGGCATAAGGCCAATGAATGTCCAAACCGACGCAATGTGATCCTACGGGAAGGGAGATTGTATTACCTTGGCGAGGAGGTGGGCCCGAAAAGGGGAGAAGATGAGGCCGAGCCTCTAGATGGAGAGGAAACCGATGATGGACCACATGATGATGATGGTGATGATGTTTATCCGCAAGAAGGGGAGTGTGTGGTTAGGCGCGTCATGATTAGTAAGGCAATAGATGACCCAAGCCAAAGGGAAAATCTATTCCATACTAAATGTCTTGTAAAGGGAAGTGTGTGTACCTTGGTGATCGATAGTGGTAGTTGCACGAATGTTGTAAGTAATGCTATGGTAAATTTCTTGAAGTTACCAACTACCCCGCACACTAGTCCTTACAAGTTACAATGGTTGAATGATTGTGGTGAATTAAGGGTCGCAAGGCAATGTGTGATACGGTTTAAGGTGGGAAACTACCACGATGAAGTGCTTTGTGACGTGATACCAATGCAAGCATGTCACTTGCTGCTAGGTAGGCCTTGGCAATATGATAGGTCTACCAAACACGATGGGAGGTCCAATCGATATACACTTGAGAAGGATGGCCGAAAGGTTACACTTCATCCTCTTTCGCCTTCCCAAATAAATGAGTGGCATCAAAGGATGAGAGAATTGAAGGAAAAGGGAAAGGAATCCGAAAAGGGAGAGAAGGGAGGGAATTCCGTAGGTGGGGCAGTGGGGTCATCCAAGGCTGCCCCAACGGCAAAGGGGATGGAAAACATGGTGATGTTGGTTAGGAAGAAGGAACTCTTCGTGGATCATGATGAGGACACGCCTATGTTACTCTTGGCTCATTGTTTTAACACTAACCCCACTAATTCTTCCATTTCCCCTTTGATTTCTTGTGTGTTGCAGGATTATGAGGATGTATTTCCTAAGGAACTTCCGCAAGGATTGCCCCCGCTTTGGGGAATTGAGCACCAAATTGATTTTGTGCCGGGATCACAATTGCCAAACAAGCCGGCTTATAGGAGCAATCCTACGGACACCAAGGAATTGCAACGTCAAGTTGAGGAACTCCTCAACAAAGGGTATGTCAAGGAGAGCATGAGTCCGTGTGCTGTTCCGGTGCTATTAGTGCCCAAAAAAGACGGAACGTGGCGCATGTGTGTGGACTGCCGAGCCATCAACAAAATTACGGTAAAATATCGCCACCCTATTCCTCAGTTAGATGACATACTAGATGAGTTGAATGGTTCATGTTTGTTTTCCAAGATTGATTTAAGGAGTGGCTATCATCAAATAAGAATGCAACCCGGTGATGAATGGAAAACCGCCTTCAAGACCAAGTTTGGTCTCTATGAATGGATGGTTATGCCATTCGGCCTAACAAACGCTCCAAGTACTTTTATGAGGCTAATGAATCATGTGATGAGGCCATTTATTGGAAAGTTTGTTGTTGTCTATTTTGATGATGTCTTGGTGGATAGTAAGTCTTTAGAAGAGCATGTGATGCATTTACAATGTGTGCTTGATGTCCTTAGAAAGGAAAAATTGTATGCAAATCTGGAAAAGTGCTCTTTTGGCGTTGATGAAGTTGTTTTCTTGGGTTTTGTTGTTAGTTCAAGAGTGGTCGAAGTGGATGAATCCAAGATAAATGCTATCAAAAATTGGCCAACCCCACAAACCGTTGGAGAAGTAAGAAGCTTCCACGGGTTGGCTAGTTTTTATAGAAGGTTTGTCAAAGGATTTAGCACCATAGCCGCCCCCTTGACCGAGGTCATTCGGAAAGAACAACCCTTCAAGTGGGGTATCGAGCAAGCTAAGGCATTTGAAGCCTTGAAAGCTATGCTCATCTCCGCACCCTTGTTACAATTGCCCAACTTTGATAAGACCTTCGAAGTCGAGTGCGATGCGAGTAAAGTAGGCATAGGGGTTGTTTTGATGCAAGATTTGAAACCCATTGCTTACTTTAGTGAAAAGCTCAAAGGAGCAACTCTAAACTACTCCACGTATGATTTAGAGTTGTATGCCTTGATTAGAGCCTTGGCCACTTGGCAACACTACTTATGGCCTAAGGAGTTCGTGATCCGAACGGACCATGAATCCTTAAAGCATCTTCGGGCCCAAGACAAGCTTAACAAACGGCATGCCAAATGGATTGAGTTCCTTGAGACCTTCCCTTATGTTATCCAATACAAAAAGGGTAAGGACAACATAGTACCCGATGCTTTGTCTAGAAAACATGCTCTTGTGTCCACATTGTCAACAAAATTGATGGGTTTTGAGAGTTTAAGAGAGTTGTATCCCAAGGACCCTCACTTTGCTCCTATCTTTAGGGAATGTGAAGACTTGGGTAGGGACAAGTGGAATTCGGCTAGGGGTTCAAATCCCTATGCGAAGTTTGATGGTTACTTATTTAAAGGTAGACGATTGTGTGTGCCCTCTAGCTCTTGGAGAGAATTGTTTGTGAGGGAAGCACACGATGGCGGTCTAATGGGTCATTTTGGGGTCGAAAAGACCTTCGGAATATTGGAGGAGCAATTCTATTAGCCCAAAATGTGCAAGGATGTGGCTAGGATTTGCGGCCAATGTGTAGAATGCAAGAGAGCCAAATCTCGGCTCCTACCTCACGGGTTGTACACCCCGCTGCCCACTCCTCTACGTCCTTGGCTTGATATATCTATGGATTTTGTGTTGGGGCTGCCAAGGACTCGACGAGGTCGGGATAGTATTTTTGTTGTAGTCGACCAGTTTTCTAAAATGGCGCACTTTATTCCTTGCTCTAAATGTGATGACGCCCCTAGCGTGGCCTCGTTATTTGTTGATAATGTTGTTAGATTGCATGGTGTTCCGAGGACCATTGTGAGTGATAGGGACTCTAAGTTCCTAAGCCACTTTTGGAAGTCCATGTGGGGTAGGCTTGGTACCAAGTTGTTGTTCTCTACGTCCTGCCACCCACAAACCGATGGCCAAACGGAAGTAGTAAATAGGACTTTGGGTGCTATGCTACGTTCCATGGTTAAGGGAAAAATGACTTCTTGGGAGGAGCACTTACCATTGATTGAGTTTGCCTATAACCGTGTCATACACTCAAGTACGGGAATGACTCCCTTTGAGTGTGTATACGGCCTCAACCCCCCCACCCCTTTGGATTTAACACCTTTACCAAGTGATCTCATGATTAGCTTAGATGGAAGCAAGCGGGCAAATTCTATGAAGAAGTTACATGAGAAGGTGCGGCTTCAACTTGAGAAGAAAAACCAAGACATGGCAAGGAGGGCCAACAAGGGAAGAAAGAAATTCATTCTTGAACCGGGAGATTGGGTGTGGGTGCATCTTCGGAAGGATCGGTTTCCATCTCAAAGAAAGTCCAAATTGATGTCGAGGGGTGATGGTCCATTCCAAGTACTTGAGAAAATCAATGACAACGCCTACAAGATTGACCTTCCACCGGAATATCAAGTGCACAACACTTTCAACGTTTGTGATCTTTCTCTCGTAGAGGCGGTTGAAGATGACCAAGTGCTGAATTTGAGGTCAAATTCCTCTCAAGATGGAGAGGATGATACGGGTGGGACAAGCTGTCCAACAAGTACCCGACCATTCACACGAAGCCAAGCTCGGGAATTACAAAAACTCCAAGCCTTGTTCATGCAAATGGCCGTGTGTGAGTTGGTGATCGAGCCTCCTAAGGATCTCAATGTTTTTAAGTGTGAAGAGGGACCTTGAAGTGTAATAAACTTACACTCCAAGGGGCGGCAGCCTAGACAAGGGCAAGCTAGTCATTTTGCTTCATTTTGCCTTGTAATATAAATAGAAAATCTTAGGGTTATTTGGGGTAGTTGTCCCATCAGATTTTTGAAACATAACACTTGTAATATTTTGGCTTCTCTCTCTTCCTTTGGAGCAGCCCAACTTGGAAGCTCACAAGTAGAGTGATACTTGTGTTTTATCTTGGCTAGAAACAAAGATCTTGAGGTCATTGAGTTCCTCTTGGTCTAAGTAAGAACTTGGTGTTCATATTCATTAGTCTTAGGGTCCTTTCTTGATGTTAGGGTTCTTAGTCTCTTGAATATTATATGTCAAGTTAACTATCTTTTTATTATCTTGTTGTTGTTGTGTTTGTGATCTTGAAGTCTAGTGAAGCCGTGTGGGGCTCTTTCGATTCACTAGCACTTGTTGTTCAACTTGCTGAATTTCGTGTTCTTGTGTTCTTCTTGTTGCTGATTTCGTGGGAACTTTGTGTTGTGGACTTGATCTTGTATCACACATCGTTCTCCTCTTGCATTAACTCTAAATGTGCAAAAGTCCTTGGTTTGCAGCGATGACCAGGGGCAAACTTGTCTCCACAACGGTAGCATAGGCCTTTTTCTCGGCGAATTTGTTGTTCAGAATTCAGTGGGCGAATGTTTGGGGGCGATGGATGTTAAAAAGAGTGTGTAACTAGTTGGCGGGATGGTTGAAAATTAAAGAATTCTCGAGCCATTAGAAAGGAAGTCCCAATTGATGAAGGCCGTGATACAGAAGGCCAAGCGGTTACCTTGCTGGACAGATTTTGTCCCTGTTTTTCTTCATATTCTAAAGCCAGACTCATTGTCTCATACACAGATCGAGGCTTATGAATCCTAACATCCACACGAAGGTCTTCTTTGAGCCCACTAAGGAAAGCTCCAAGCAAACAATGTTCTGGCCAATTATGCACACGTGCTGCTCGTTTTGCGAATTTCTGCATGTACTGGAAAAGTGATCCAGTTCGTTGGATATTACAGAGATGTTCATCCAGATTTTGAAATTCAGCGGGTCCATAATTTCCTTGCATAACTTTCACCAACTCGTCCTAATAATAAATGGTTCTTTCACGGTTAATCCAAGTAAAAAGATCCAATGCATCTCGTTCCAAAGACATTGAAGCCACATCAACCTTACAATCATCATGTGTTTGATAATATTGAAAGTACTTCTCTGCTTTCAAAATCCATCGTCGAGGATCTCCTCCTTTATGCTTTGGAAATTCCATCTTTGTTGCGAACGTCAAGAAGTGTCTTGATGCTTCCAAGTACTATCAACCTTTTCTTGATGCCTCCAAGTGCTATCAACTGAAAGTGGTAAGAGGGAGGTGAATTACTCTTTTTCGATTATATAGTCGACTTTCTTTGCCAGACAGTCGACTTCTTGAAGCAGTAATATGAACACACTAAGTAAAGTGCTAAAAAGTAATAACACCAGATCTTTTATACTGGTTGAGACCTCTAATAGGTCTTACTCCAGTCCCCTTGGGTTGCAACTTGCAAGGGATTATACTAGCTCTTTTCAAATTCAAAGGTTACAAGATTTGAGTTAAGCTTTTTGGCATTAACTCACACTCTTTTTCTTTTCTCTCTTTGATACAAAAGCCTCACCAACTATGTGTTTCTTTTCTCTCTTTTTGAAAACAGAGTAAACCACAAAAGAATACAATGCTTGAGTAAAGTAGAGAAGAGAGCTAGAGAGGGTTGAGACAAGAGTATATCTCTTGCTTAGTCTTCCACCCTTTAAATAGTAGTGATTGGACTACTACTAGCCATTGGAAGAATGAATGAAGAAGGAAACCCAAAAGATTTTCTTCTTGAAAAGTGGAATAGGAGATATCCAATTTCCAAGAATAGAACTACTCTACAAAAACGAAAACCTAAAGTAGGAGAGAAGCGGCTAAGGAGCTTCTTGGTACTTGAATCGAAAATCTCCTTCCTTTGGGGAGAGATGCTGAAATAAATGCTTGAGGATCAACATAATATCCTTCTTTTTAAGTGAAGCCCGACCATAAATATTGAGAAGGGAATATTATTCTTCCTTTTTGATCTTTGACCAAGAGTCCTTGATAATTTCTTTTACCTAAAGTTGTGCAAGAAGTCATTCATTAAAATTAATAGTAGTGATTGGACTACTACTAGCCGTTGGAAGTCGGCTGATGTGACACTTGCAGCTTTTACTTGTTCATCCTTATCATCTTTATTGCAAACATTCTCAACAGCACGATTAATATCATCAAAAATAACATGTACAGATTCTTCAATTCAAAGAGTACGCTTATTAAAAATTCTATTAGATCCTAAGTTGCTCGGACTCGGGTGCGGGTATCCGAGACGGGTGCGGATTCGAGAGTCGGATTCGTCAAAATTTAAATTTTAAGATTCAGGGGTGCGAATCCGAATATGGATACGGGTGCGGGGATTCGGCAAAAAAAAATCAAATATTATAAATATAGAGTTATAAAGATATTCTAAAAATCCGCTATTGAACAAAAACAAGAAAGCATCCCAACTTAAGACATTAATTCATAACTAACAGAACAAAAAGTATTGTCAACTATCAAGTTACTTAAGTTAGCTAATCTTTTGCATAGAGTTATCTAATGTTTCCCCCCAAATTTGTTTTGATTTTGGTCAACGTATCCAAAATCGTTTGACCGAATCTGAGACGGCGGAAGCACCCTCACCCGCGTCAGTCTCGTGTCGAGACGGGTTCGGCTGCAAAACTGAAGAGTCCGCGCAACATAGATTAGATCTACTAGAGTTAGAGTATCCCATGAAAATACCTTCATCACTTCGAGGATCGAACTTACCATTGTTGTCCTTACCATTGTTATGAACAAAACATTTAGATCCAAATGAGTGGAAGTACTCAATATTGGGTCTTTTGTTATTCCAGAGTTCATAAGGAGTTTTCTTCAAGATGGGTATGATAAGACACCGGTTCAAAATATGACAAGCTGTACTTACAGCTTCTGCCCAGAATTTATAAGGTAAAGAGTGTTCACAGATCATAGTTCGCGCTATGTCTTAAAGAGTTCTATTCTTGCGTTCAACTACCCCATTCTGTTGAGGGGATCTCGGAGCAGAGAAGTTGTGAGTGTAACCTTGATTGTTGCAAAAGGCTTCGAAATCTTTGTTCTCAAATTCTCCTCCATGATCACTTCTAATGGCAGAGATATAGTAACCTTTGTCTCTTTGAACCTTTTCACAGAAAACTTCAAAATTCTTTAAGGTATCATCGTTGTTAGACAAAAACATAACCCATGTAAATCTAGAATAATCATCAATAATCACAAATGCATACCTTTTACCACCAATGCTAGCAGTTCTAGTGGGACCAAATAGATCCATATGAAGTAGCTGCAGTGACTTAGTAGTAGAGACAATATCTTTAATAGGAAAGGAATTTCTAGTTTGCTTACCAAGTTGACAGGCATCACATATATGATTCTTCTTGTAATCAAGTTTTGGAAGGCCGATGAGAAGTTCATGTTTGGCCAGTTTTTCAATTTGTCTCATACTTGCATGACCAAGCTTTCTATGCCAAACCCAAGGATCTTCAGAGATAGAGGCTAGACAGATATGTCCTTCTGTCCTTTTAATAGAGTCTAGGATATACATATTCCTATGTCTATTTCCAGGAAGAAGTTGTCTGCCATTCCTTTCAATCATACACCCATTCTTTTTGAAAATTACTTCCAGACCAGCGTCACATAGCTGACTTATGCTCAGCAGATTGTACTTCAAGCTTTCAACCAAATAAATATTAGTGATATCACATGATTCATTAAAGGAGATAGTACCAATACCTATTACTTTGCCCTTGGAGTTGTCTCCAAAGTGTATATCACCTCCATCAAAATCAGTTACAGATTTAAATAAGTTTTTGTTTCTTGTCATGTGATTTGAACATCCACTGTCGAGATACCATCTTCCTTTAGACTTTGAATGGTGTTCCTGCAAAACAGATATATCACTTATTTCTTGGTACCCAAGTGCTCTTGGGTCCCTTTGGGTTAGTACTTGAATTTGTAGACTCAGTTGTGGGTCTCCAAATCCATTTGCCAGGATTTCTAGAATGAAATCTGCAATTATAATATTTATGATCAAGTTTACCACAGTGATAGCAAGAAGAGTGGGAGTATCTTTCAGTGGTTGAGCAAGTATGATAGGTATTATGACTGTGACTGGTTCTTTTAGTCGACTTACTAGAGTTAGTTGACCGTTGGGATCCTTCACAGCTATAATATCTGTTATGATAGGTATTATGGTTGTGACTTGTTCCCTTAGTCGACTTACTAGAGTTAGTTGACCGTTGAGATCCTTCACAACTATAATATCTATTATCATACAAAGATTTACCACTGTCAGATTTGTCATCAGTTGACTTAGAGGAGCCAGTCGGCTTATTAGATCTGACAAAACTATGATTTGAAGGTTTTTCAAAACTATTGATTTTAACTTTTAGATCATCAATTTCTTCTTGTAGAATATCTTTTTCAATTTCGCAAACTTCAAGTTTGAGTTCCCAATCTCTTATTTCCCTTAATAAAGCTCTCTTTTCATCACGTGCTTTATTTAAATCAGCTATGGCACGATCCAGCAAGCTTTGTAAATTTATACATTCATTGCAGAAATTTGTTTTTACCTAACTGGATTCTCCAATGGTCATGAAGCAGCAGTCTCCAATGTTATCATTTTCATTGTCAGAGTGATCTTCATCACTTTAACTGCTGAAAGCCTTTTGATTTCCTTTGGAGGGTGCTCTTCTAGCTTGTGGACAATCATAAGCAATGTGACCATATTTACCACAGTTATAGCACTTTCCTTCATTCATGTTGTATTTAGCAGTCTGCTTTTCTTATGAGTAATTTGTTTTTCCCTTTCTTTGATTTCTAGATCTACTGTAATTGTCAACAACTGTTCTGGTGATGAGAGCAAGTTCATCTTCATCCAAGGCATCATCTTCTTCTTCATTTGTTGCCTTGAGGCCACAGTTTTCTTCTTTTCATCTTGCAATTGATCCTTCTTATTCAAATGAGCCTTTTCAAAGGCTATGAGATCTCCTCTTACTTCATCATAAGTTATTTTATTTAAATTCATACTTTTAAGAGCCACAACCTTGGAAAGCCATTGAGGAGGCAAGCTTCTGAGAATTTTGGTGATCTGATCCACCATAGGATAGGTTTTTCCTGCAGCTTTGAGTTCACCAGCAATTTTGCCAAATTTGGCAAAAGTTTCTTCAATCGATTCTCCATCTTTCATCTTGAAAAGTTCATAGTCATAGACTAATAATCTTACAAGAGTTTGTTTGACTTTCTCAGTTCTTTCATAAGTAACCTCCAATTTATCCCACATTTCCTTGCCAGTTTCACAGTTTGAGATCTTTTCATATTCTTCACCACTGATAGCATTGTATAGCACACTTTTAGCCTTTGAATTGATCTGAATGATCTCCATTTGTTCATCAGTATAATCCTCCAAAGTTGGAATATCTTCAGTAGATGTTTGACCATCATCTAATTTATTTCCATTCATTTTGGCAGAAACAAGTGGAAGGTCACCAAGCTTGATTACTTTTCATACTTTAACATCATAGGACTTAATGTAGGTTTCCATCCTTATCTTCCAATGAGAGAAGTGTTTTCCGTTGAAGTAAGGAGGTCTGGTTTGAAATGTTCCTTCTGAGAATAGAGCTCCAGCAACAGTTTGGGCCATGATCTTTTCTCACTTGATGTTAGGCAAATAAATGTGAGTCCAGACTCTGATACCAATTGAAAGTGGTGGGGGGGTAGGGGGGGGGTGAATTACTCTTTTTCGATTATATAGTCGACTTTCTTTGCTAGACAGTCGACTTCTTGAAGCAGTAATATGAACACAGTAAGTAAAGTGCTGAAAACTAATAACACCAGATCTTTTATACTGGTTGGGACCTCTAATAGGTCTTACTCCAGTCCCCTTGGGTTGCAACTTGCAAGAGATTCTACTAGCTCTTTTCAAATTCAAAGGTTACAAGATTTGAGTTAAGCTTTTTGGCACGAACTCACACTCTTTTTCTTTTCTCTCTTTGATACAAAAGCCTCACCAACTATGTGTTTCTTTTCTCTCTTTTTGAATACAGAGTAAACCACAAAAGAATACAATGCTTGAGTAAAGTAGAGAAGAGAGCTAGAGAAGGTTGAGACAAAAGTATATCTCTACCGTAGTCTTCCACCCTTTAAATAGTAGTGATTGGACTACTACTAGCCGTTGGGAGAATGAATGAAGAAGGCAACCCAAAAGATTTTCTTCTTGAAAAGTGGAATAGGAGATATCCAATTTCCAAGAATAGAACTACTCTACAAAAACGAAAACCTAAAGTAGGAGAGAGGTGGCTAAGGAGCTTCTTGGTACTTGAATCGAAAATCTCCTTCCTTTGGGGAGAGATGCTGAAATAAATGCTTGAGGATCAGCATAATATCCTTCCTTTTAAGTGAAGCCCGACCATAAATATTGAGAAGGGAATATTATTCTTCCTTTTTGATCTTTGACCAAGAGTCCTTGATAGTTTCTTTTACCTAAAGTCCTGCAAGAAGTCATTCATTAAAATTAAACATTATCATCAACCTCGTCCTCTTCCAGCAAAAAAATTATTAAACATTATCATCAACCTCGTCCTCTTCCAGCAAAAAAATTAGATTTTCCTTTCTGATTTTGACTGTTTTGTGCCTTTAATGCAGCCACATCAGTAGCCAAAGCATCTATGGCTTCCAATTTTGCTGCTATAGTGGTTAACTGTTGGCCGTCTTTGACCAAGAGTCCTTGATAGTTTCTTTTACCTAAAGTCCTGCAAGAAGTCATTCATTAAAATTAAACATTATCATCAACCTCGTCCTCTTCCAGCAAAAAAATTATTAAACATTATCATCAACCTCGTCCTCTTCCAGCAAAAAAATTAGATTTTCCTTTCTGATTTTGACTGTTTTGTGCCTTTAATGCAGCCACATCAGTAGCCAAAGCATCTATGGCTTCCAATTTTGCTGCTATAGTGGTTAACTGTTGGCCGATCTGATCATGAGTCGACAAGATGGGTTCACTATGGGAAGCGTTGGTCCGTGTGTTAACCATGACAGATCTTACTGCTCTGATACCAATGATAGGAACTGAAGTTTTATTTAGGATAAAAGAGATGGACAATAAAATAGAGACACAAGTATCTCGTATCTCCAGAATAATCAGAAGAATCTTCCTGCACATTTAAGATATTCCAACATACTTACACATCACTGGATCTATTTTTATATAATAGTTTAACTATAACTACTTCATAACCGCTTTAGATAAAGACTAATAACTTCTAGTAACCATAAGGAACTGCCAACAATAACTCCTAATAACTGTAAGAAACTGCTGAATCCTCCATGTGCGAAAGCTTCAGGAATTTGAGAAGCTGCAGATCAGAATCTTCTGCTATCTTCCTTCGCTTCTTCCTCCTTGAATAAGTATGGAAAATATGTGCCTTATCATAGAGACATGAAATATCATGGAGAGGAAGAGACTGACCAAAGGCGCATGTGTTATTGCCCTGGTTATTCAGAACAAAGGCGCTAAACATATGTTTATTCTTTAGTCATATTAATAAAAACTAGCGAAGAACTTGCTATATGTTGAGTATTATTCATATCAAAATTGGCTCATTTCTTAATCTTTTTATAATGAGAAAATGGATGAACTTACTTGTAGGTTTTCCCCTAGAAAAGATATCTGAAACAAATATTGTACGACTTTTCTCTTCATTTTTGTCCCCCTATTTTCTTTGTGAAATTTAATTTTCTTCCTTCTTTTGGTTGAGCTGACAGTATGGATCAGTCTATAAACTTGCTTTTGGACCAAAGGCGTTTGTTGTTGTATCAGACCCCATTGTTGCTAGGCATATTCTTCGCGAGAACGCATTTTCTTATGACAAGGTATTGTACTATAACTTCTTTCTCGCTCTCTCCAGCCCCTCTCTCCTCCTCCCACCCCCCAGAAAACCTCCTACCCCTTTTGTTCTTCGTAAATCTCTTGTTCATTCTTTAGCATATCTAAGGTCATGCCTGCTCTTGTATATTCTCATATCTTAACCTGCCTCTGCTTGTCAGCTGTTGCCTTGCACATCATCTCTTATTCATTCTTTTACTGTTTTTGCTGCATAGAAGGGATGCAATTGACTCATGTGGGAGATAAGATCTGATCAAAAGTAAATTATCTGAATTGGTTATTAGCTTTGGTTACATTTGCAAATAAATGTCGCAAAAAGTGGAGTACCGGTGGAACCTTTAGACAACTAGTAATTGCTCCTTGGCCTTTCATTAGGTTAGTTACTTTGTTATATGATGCATCTGAAATAATTTTCTTTGTTCTTTGATGGAGAAATTTAATGTATGCAAGAACTCAAGTTAAGATATGATATTCTGACCTTGATATTACATATTTACAGATTTTTTATTGCATGTCTGTTTATTGATTCTATCTGTTTCAAACTATAATAATTCCAGGACTTGTTCTTTTTTAAAAAAAATACAAAAGTTCATGAACTTTCTTATGACCTTTCTTTTTTCTTTTTAATTGTTAGGTAGAAAGGGACGTCTTGTTAATATTTTACATTAGCTGATAGAATTTGATTTTTATATTGGCATAACTTTCTTTTTAATAACAAGAGCAAGAACCTCAGTCAACTTACTCTACTTTATGTTTTAATGCGTCTCTTCTTGTTTCTAACCAGGGGGTCCTTGCTGAAATCTTGGAACCAATCATGGGTAAAGGCCTGATACCTGCTGACCTTGATACTTGGAAACAGAGGAGAAGAGGTAAGCATGTCTTGTATGGGGTTGGCCTGGTTCTGCCCACTTTGTTCCCCACATAATCTGCTAAAGGTTGCCAACAATCTTGCAGTAGAAATTATTGATATATATCAGTTGATGTGGTCAAGTTTGAGTGTGATTCATTGTTTTCTTCATGATCAGTACCTGATGCATTACAAGCATCACGTTTACTTGATTTTATGGTCATTCTTGACCCTAACTAAACTTATCCATGATTAAGGATACTGGTTTCCCATATCTTTTAATACCTGCTTTTCTGTTTTTTGAATGGTCAAATAGAAGTGCCCATCTTTGATAAATTGGCTATGCAGGAGAAGTGAAATGCCTTCATGACCAGATAATTTAAATGATGTCTGACATCAAAGTTATCAAATAGCCTTTCTGTTATCAAGGGTGGCGCCACTGCTTTCAACTGTCCTCTAGGATACTAGTGTTGGGTTCTGAGCGAAAGTGAATGGAAAATGGAGGAAGAAAAATGGAGGGAAAAGTGAAAATGTGAAGTTCACTTTAAAGGAAGAGTGTTTCTCCCACATTGGTGGGAGAAAGGAACATTCTTATGCTTAAATTAAGAAGCATTCCTTCAAGTGGATAGTGAGGCAAGAACAAGACAAGCCTTGTGCCGGCCGTCGTCGTCGCTTGCTCGGCTCAGCTTCGGATTTGGATTTGTCAATCGATCTAGAGACTATCTTTTTGGACAAAATTCATTTGAAACTTGAGAGTTAATGATCCAAAAATTCAATTAGAAATTTCTCCATTTGCGGACGCACCCGAGCATGTGCGGACGTATGTCACAACGCACCTCGAAGGGACGTGACCCTTCGAGGCACTAGTTAAAGACGTAAAAGGTGACCTGCGCGCGTAGGTGCCGATCTGCGGACGCAGGGCCAAGGGCAGCATTCAGTTTTTTGACAGATAACGACCTGCGGCCGCATGTGGGCCGCCTGCGGGAGCAGGTAGGGTCCGCAGGTCGGCGACGGTCCGAAACAGTGCGTCTATTCAAGAACCATTGCTTCTTTTCTGAAGCACCACCTTTTGGCTACAAATACCTGAATTTTTCCTCGAGTAAGAGAACGAAATTTGTGAAGTAAAAACACTCTCTTCTTCTTAAAAACTCAAGTGTGATCTTCAATCGTTGAGTGAGTTCGAAGTTCAGCAAATTTGAGGTACCACTATTTGCTGAAGTAAATCATTTTATCCTAGGAGGATATATTCCATTAACCTCGGGTACTTGAGGGGAATAAATTCCTTAAGTACATACCGTGAATTTGGAGGACTTAATTCTCTTCTATTTCATCTCTTTTTCTTTATGGTTTTTCTATTTTTCAGAAAATAGTTGAACTTCATTTTGATAGTTCATTGTTGTTTGAACTTCTTTGTTGTTCTTGAAGTTATTCTTGAACCTAGTGTTAAAGGTGATGTTGTAATACAAATTTTGTACCCCGAAAACAACAATATTAAGGAATTTATTATAACCTGTATTTTGGTTTTTGGAGATTAAAACCATTTGGTTTTCTACTCTGTTTGAACTTGGTAGTGATTTGAAGATATAACTTTATCACAAGACAAAGATCATTCAGTTGACGATTTGAAGAATATAAAAACTTCGTCGTTAAACTAGAAACAAGTTGTTTAAGGTTTAAAAACTTTGTTGTTAGTATTTAAGATACTAAATTGGTTGTCTCTTCGTGACAGCAAAATGACTATTGAAAATCAAGTCAATGAAGAAACGACAAGTGTTTCGGCAATGACAATTGCTACATCGAGTCATACAAATGCTGCTCCCGCCATGGCACTGGCGGAAAACCAGGAAAATTTTCTGGTGTTGATTTTAAACGTTGGCAGCAGAAGATGTTCTTTTATCTGACTACATTGAGTCTGCAAAGGTTCATCACGAAAAGCGTTCCAGAGTTGCCGGAAGAAAATCCGGAAAAGGAATGTTTCGTTGTGACAGAAGCTTGGAAGCACTTAGATTTTTTGTGTAAGAATTACATTCTGAGTGGCCTACAAGACGACTTGTACAACGCGTATAGTATGATGAAGACTTCAACGGACCTCTGGGATGTTTTAGAGAAAAAGTACAAAACAGAGGACGCCGGAATGAAGAAATTCATTATTGCCAAATTTTTGGACTTGAAGATGGTAGACAGCAAAGCTGTAGTTACCCAAGTCTAAGAGTTGCAAGTCATAATCCACGACCTCCTTGCAGAAGGTATAATTTAGATAATGCTAATTTTGAACACATTAAGTTTGTTCTTGATATTCACATAACCTTTGTTGTAGGTTTGGTGGTGAACGATGCTTTTCAAGTGGCTGCAATAACCGAGAAGTTACCACCTTTGTGGAAGGACTTCAAAAACTACTTAAAGCATAAACGCAAAGAGATGCCTGTTGAAGATCTCATTCTGAGGTTGAGGATTGAAGAGGACAATAAGTTGAAGATCTCATTGTGAGATTGAGGATTGAAGAGGACAATAGGGCAACCGAGAAGAGGTCTCGTGGAAATTCTACAGTAAATGGAGCAAATATTGTGGAAGATGATCCCAACAAATCAAAGAAGAGAAAGAAAGCACAAGGACAACAAGGCAATCCTCCTAAGAAGAAGTTTAAAGGAAATTGCTTCAATTGTGGCAAAGTTGGCCACAAGTCTGCTGATTGCGGGACTCTGAAGATGGGCAAGAAAAAGAACCAAGCAAACATGGCTAAATCCAAAGAAGAAATGGACAATTTGTGTGTCATGCTTTCGGAATGCAATCTAGTTGAAAATCCTAGAGAGTGGTAGATTGATTCAGATGTCACCCGCCACGTGTGTGCCAACAAAGAACTATTTGCATCATATGCTCCGGCTCAAGATGATGAGAAGATATTTATGGCGAACTCCGCAACGACAAAGGTTGAAGGAACAAGCAAAATTTGCTTGAAGATGACATCGCGCAAGGTGGTGACACTAAACAATGTCCTTTATGTTTCAGATTTGCGAAAGAACTTAGTTTCTACTTCACTTCTGACTAAGAATGGATTCAAATGTGTATTTGTTTCCGACAAAGTTGTAATTACTAAGAATGAAGTTTATGTAGGCTAAGGTTACCTCACCGAGGGCCTTTTTAAGATCAATGTAATGACTATTGATATGAATAAAAATTCTGGTTCTTCTTACTTACTTGAGTCAAATGATTTATGGCATGAACGTTTAGGACATGTTAATTATAAAACCTTGTGAAAACTGATTAGTTTGGAAGTTTTGCCTAAATTTGAGTGCAGTAAATCAAAGTGTCAAACATGTGTTGAATCTAAGTATGCTAAGCATTCGTATAAGTCTGTTGAAAGGAATTTAAATCCCTTAGACTTAATTCACACAGGCATTTGTGATATGAAGTCGACACCATTATGTGGTGGGAAAAAGTATTTCATAACTTTTATTGACGATTGCACTAGATTTTGTTATGTTTATTTGCTGAATAGTAAGGATGAAGCAATAGAAACATTTAGCCAATATAAAATTGAAGTTGAAAATCAGTTGGATAAAAGGATTAAAATGATAAGAAGTGATAGGGGTGGAGAGTATAAATCTCCTTTTGCGGAGATATGTTTGGAAAATGGAATTGTCCATCAAACTATGGCCCCGTACTCACCTCAATTAAAGGAAATAAAAAACCGAATATTGAAGGAAATGATAAATGCCTTACTTACAAGTTTAGGTTTACAACAAAACTTGTGGGGGAAGCTATCCTTACAACAAACCAAATACTCAATCGAGTGCCCCATAATAAGACACAATCTATTAAACCCAACTTGAAATATTTCAAAGTGTGGGGGTGTCTAGCAAAAGTCCAAGTTCCTATACTCAAAAGAGTGAAAATAGGACCAAAGACTGTGGACTGCGTTTTCATCGGATATGCTACAAATAGTAAAGCATGTCGATTTTTGATTCATAAATACGAACATTCGGATATCCATGATAATACGGTAATTGAATCAGATAATGCTGAGTTCTTTGAACACATTTATCCGTATAAAACTAGACATAAATTATCTAGTGAAGGGTCTAAACGACCTAGGGATGAACCAAGGGAAAATGTACATAATGAAGAGAATCCAAGGCGTAGTAAATGTCAAAGAAAGTCTACTTCCTTTGGATTAGATTTTGTAACATTTCTTCTTGAAAATGAGCTTTAAACATTCAAAGAAGCGATGTCGTCTATGGACCCATCCTAGGAAGTCAATAGTGATATTGATTCAATCTTAAGCAACCATACTTGGGAGTTGGTTGATCTTCCTCCAGGAAATAAACCTTTAGGTTCTAAATGGATTTTCAAAAGGAAAATGAAAGCTGATGGTACTATTGATAAATACAAGGCAAGTCTTGTTGTGAAAGACTTTAGACAAAAAGAAGACCTTGATTATTTTGACACATACTCGCCAATAACAAGGATAACGTCCATTCGGATGTTGGTTGCATTAGCTGTGGTATATGGTCTTGAAATCCATCAAATGGATGTGAAAACTGCATTCTTAAATGGAGAATTGGAGGAAGAAATTTACATGGAACAACCTGAGGGTTTTGTGGTTCCTAGTAAAGAAACAAAAGTGTGCAAACTTGTTAAGTCACTTGATGGACTAAAGCAAGTACCCAAACATTGGCATGCAAAGTTTGACCAAACCATGTTGGCAAACAGATTCAAGGTAAATGAATGTGATAAATGTGTTTACATTAAAGACACTCCAAATCACAAAGTCATTGTTTGTTTGTATGTGGATGACATGTTGATCATCAGTAGAGACATTTCTGACATAAATGCGACTAAACGAATGCTTCAGAGCAAGTTTGATATGAAAGACATTGGAGTTGCTGATGTGATCTTAGGAATAAGAATTCATAGAACTCCACAAGGGTTGACTTTATCATATTCTCATTACATTGAAAAAGGTACTTGACAAGTTCAAGTATTTGAATTTCAATATTACTAAGACTCCATTAGACGTGAGCTTTGCAATTCAAAAGAATGAAGGTGAAAGTGACTCACAATTGGATTATGAAAGAGTGTTGGGAAGTTTGATGTATATCATGAATTGTACGCGACCAAATATAGCATGCACTATTAGTAAATTGAGTCGGTACACGAGTATTCCTAATCAAACTCATTGGATGGCAATGAAAAGAATTTTGGGGTATCTAAAACATTCGCAAGACTTTGCTTTGCATTATAACAAATATCCAGCCGTAATTGAAGGATATAGTGATGCAAATTGGATCACCGGATCGAATGAAGTAAAAATCTACGAGTGGATATGTGTTTACTCTTGGTGGAGGAGCAGTCTCTTGAAAATCATCCAAACAGACATATATTGCCCGCTCTGCTATGGAATTTGAATTTATCGCATTAGATAAAGCCGTTGAAGAAGCTCAATGGCTCCGGAATTTCTTAGAAGATATTCCTTATTGGCCCAAACCATTGGCACCAGTATGCATACACGGTGATAGTCAAGCTGCAATAGGTAGGGCAACGAGCATGATGTATAACAGTAAATCTCGTCATATAAGACGGAGACATAATACCGTTAGAGAACTTCTCTCTAGTGGAATTATCACGATTGACTATGTGAAGTCAAAGGATAATGTGTCGGATCCACTTACAAAAGATTTATCTAGAGAGGGAGTTGAGAGATCATCGAAGGAAATGGGTTTAAGGCCTAGAACAAGTCATCACGGCGATAACTCTTACCTAACGGACTAAAGATCCCAAGAGCTAGGTTTAAGGAGATTAAACAAAGTTGTGAATGACTGTTCAAGATTGTCAATTAACTCAATCCATTCTCATGATGAAGACAATGTTCAGGAAATGAGGATAAGGCTTATGGTTGAAAGCTTTCTAATGGTTTCTAAGTTTGACAGGTTTGACCAAATAATTTGATCTATACGATCAAATGTTTAGGAATCACTTATGTGAGAGTGAAGTGGAAGCCGCTTCAAGGAGAATGACAGTAAAGGCCTATTCTCTAAGCTCTCATAACACCAGGTTGTATTCATGGCTGAAACGAACAAAATCGTGAGAACCATAAACGGTAAAAGGCTGGTTGTGTGACTTGTGTTGTCTAGGTGTACATTAAAGTTCGACGGTTCAAAGATATCACATCTACCGATTGACCGAGTGCATCTGATGCAAGTTCACTACGAAAAGTTCAAAGGGAAACCTACTTATCTAGATGCAATTAGTCTTTGCTTGTAGATCACACACTTGTCCATAATTTTTTTTATAAAATAGACATTCCCCATTCATGTGGGGGATTGTTGGGTTCTAAGTGAAAGTGAATGGAAAATAGAGGGAAGAAAAATGGAGGGAAAAGTGAAAAATGTGAAGTTCACTCTAAAGGAAGAGTGTTTCTCCCACATTGGTGGGAGAAAGGAACATTCTTATGCTTAAATTAAGAAGATTCCCCATGTGGATAGTGAGACAAGAACAAGATAAGCCTCACGCCGTCGTCATCCTCGCTCGCTCGGCTCGACTTCGGATTTGGATTTGAATTTGGATTTATCAAATGATCGATCGAGAGACTATTTTTTTGGACAAAATTCATTTGAAACTTGAGAGTTAGTGATCCAAAAATTCAATCTGAAATTTCTCCATTTGCAGACGCACCCGAGCATGTGCGGACGCATGTCACAACGCACCTCAAAGGGACGTGACCTTTCGAGGCACTGGTTAAAGACGTTAAAGGTGACTTGCGCGCGCAGGTGGCTATCTGCGGATGCAGATGGCCGCGTAGGTCCAAGGGCAATATTCTGTTTTTTGACAGATAACAACCTGCGGCCGCATGTGGGCCACCTGCGGACGCAGGTGGGGTCTGCAGGAAACAGTGCGTCTATTCAAGAACCATTGCTTCTTTTCTGAAGCACCACCTTTTGGCTATAAATACCTGAAGTTTTCCTTAGGTAAGAGAACAAAATTTGTGAAGTAAAAACACTCTCTTCTTCTTAAAAACTCATCTGTGATCTTCAGTCGTTGAGTGAGTTTGAAGTTCAGCAAATTTGAGGTACCACTATTTGTTGAAGTGAATCATTTTATCCTGGGAGGATATATTCCATTAACCTCGGATACTTGAGGGGAATAAATTCCTTAAGGACACACCATGAATTCGGTGGACTTGATTCTTTTCTGTTTCATCTCTTTTTCTTTATGGTTTTGCTATTTTCTAGAAAATAGTTAAACATTTTGATAGTTCATTGTTGTTTGAACTTGTGTTTGAAGTTGTTTGAACTTCTTTGTTGTTCTTGAAGTTATTTTTGGACTTAGTGTTGAAGTTGATGTTGTAATACAAATTTTGTACCCCGGAAACAACAATAAGTTAGCCTGCATTTTGTTCCAGTGTTTCAGAAACATAGAAGTGTCATCATGATACTCATCACTAGTCAAATGAGGTAGGAAAATGACTAATAGATGAGAATACCAATAAAAGTCGTAGAGAGGAGGACGAAGCTGCTTTAACCACTAATAAATTATGAGATGATGGTCTTCTGCTTCTGTTCACTACAAACAAACAATTCTATTGATTGCATGGATGGTGATATTCAGCCGACTTAGACCCCCCCCTCTCCTTCCTCAACACAAAAACAAAACAAGACAAAGATAACATAAAGAAAATAATGAGGAAAAAAAATAATGCAGAGAGACAGGTTCCCTTTTTAGAAAATGATGTGCAACAACAACAACGTACCCAGATAGAAAAAGGGTCATCCTGGTAATTGTTGCTTTTCTCTTTGTCTCTTAATATTTCAAGGTACAGGAGTATTTAGACAAAAATAAGCTTTTGTGGTCCCACACGACAGAGAAATTTGAGGTGTCATTTGAGATCCCTATGCCTTTGTGTGGGTTATGAAGAGTCGGAATGACCTTTATTATCCAGTTGCAGATGTAGCTTTAGAGCTACAGGTTCAATTGAACCTAATATATATCTAAAAATAACAAAAGACCATGGAATATTAGATTTTGAATCCATAATTTGGAAGTTGAACCTATCAAATTAAAATCCTGGATTCACTTCTGTTATTATCAGTCATATGTGCATACTTTTTCTTTTTTCCTTTGTACTTATCTATCTATATGTAGATGTATACATACGAGCGTGTGGATTCATGTACATACATATGTACACTTCAAATAATTTGATTAGCTCTCCCGTGATTGGCAGTTATTACCCCTGGATTCCACTCATCATACCTAGAAGCTATGGCTAAAGTATTCACTGAATGTGCTGATAGAACAATGTTGAAATTTGATAAGCTTCTTGACAAAGAAGAGTCAGGAGGAGGGAAGACAATTGAGTTGGATCTAGAGGCAGAATTCTCGAATTTAGCACTAGATATTATTGGGCTTGGTGTTTTTAATTATGACTTTGGTTCCATCATGAAAGAGTCTCCAGTTATTAAGGTCTGACTATGCAACTATATTCCTTAATTTCATGAAGATATTTCCTTTACGTTCTCAATATTATGAAGCAATTAGCATAGTATTAGCATGCCATGTTTTTCTCTAAACTTACAGTTCTGGAGTAAACAAGATAAATTTGCTTTTCTAACAACTGACAAACAATTTCAACTATTTTTACACTGCAGACACTCTTCTATATTCTCTCATCTTCTTCCTCCCAATCAAAAACTGATGGTTTTCTTTTAATGAAATTTTGCAGGCAGTGTATGGTACACTTTTTGAAGCTGAGCATCGTTCTACTTTCTACATCCCCTATTGGAATATTCCTCTGGCAAGATGGTTAGTTCCTCGTCAGCGAAAGTTCCAAAATGATCTGAAGGTCATCAATGACTGCCTTGATGGACTTATACAAAATGCAAAAGAGACCAGGCAGGTGAGAGGATGAATAGTGCCTTTATCTAGCATTTAGAAATTTCACAGTATGTATACTCCATCAGTAATAGAAGTTTCTTTTGCATTTATCTATTCTGTTTATTGCCTTATGGTTGATAGTTCGTTTGTTCCACTCTAGTTGACAATATTGCGCCATAATGGAAAAGAAGTATGTTGTTACAGTTATCTGATTGTACTTCCATATATTACTATGGTTTGATATTTTCAGGCGAAGCCAGGTCCGTTCGATGATCTATTCTTTAGGATCATACACATATCACAAGCCAATAATACTTGCATTGTTAAAATAAATTCTGTTAAGTAAAATATTCAGAAATATCTTTGGGTGCATTGCGGCACTGCTTTATTGTGTTGTTGATGTTTGTCAAGTCTTAAATTTGTTTAGATACTTGCATGACCGTGTATGGATACGTGTGTGTTTTGGAGAATCTCTAGTTTTCAAGACCCCGATTAACCTTAAAAAAACATAACATGTAGTATTGGAATGAAATGGACCTGAATAGAGCGGTATGGACACAGGATTCATATAGTCACTTAAGATTAAGGATTGGTTAATTGATTGATTGTTAGCGGTAAGAACTATGTTATTTCCTTATACTGTTTGAATTTTCTAAACAGCAGACATATTCACCCCCTTCTCCATTCTAGCCATAACTGATCAAGTACAAAAAGATGAACACATTTTAAGAAGAATATGTTTTTGTTTGTTTTTTTGAGAATAAGAAGAAATAGATGATATTAAAAAAATAATCATTATTCTATAAAATAATGAAAATTGTTTAACTCTACTGTTTTCATGATTAGGAAGGAGAAAGGAAAACTGAACAATTCCTTGTACACATGACTAACTAATGTCACTTAAATCAACCAACACATCAACCAGCTAGCAGGCACATAAATAACAAGGGAACTGGCTGAGTGGGAAGTTTAATTTGTCTGACATTTTCTTTCTTAATTTGTTTGTGAGGTGAAAACCTTATTTTTTCATAGAATGCAACAGCAGTGGAATTATCGCAAAGATAGGAATAGCCTTTTGTTCTATGTAGCTATAGATGTGAAATGAATTACCTTGAGGAAAAAAAAGGATCTTTGAAGATGTTTATAAATATTACAAGAGTTATACTGCACCTTAGCTTAATTCTTGTTACATTTTTTTGCAGGAAACAGATGTTGAGAAACTACAGCAAAGGGACTACTTAAATCTTAAGGTTTTTTGCTTATTTTTTCTCTTCTTCCAATACTTTTTGTTGGCTGGTATGCAAAAACAATTGTACAGAGCATTGCAAAATCCAGACCAGTGAGTCTTGGTATTGTAATTTGTAACATTTGAAGTTTGCAGGATGCAAGTCTTTTGCGGTTTTTAGTTGATATGAGGGGTGTTGATGTTGATGATCGTCAGGTAAATATTGTGTTCCTTTTCTGTAAACTTTTTCCGTCATGAATTGAGAGAAAATTGCCACGTTCACCAAATTTTATGTATGTTTTATTTTTTTCAAGTAGGAGTGATTCCTCAATAACATAATGGAAATGCACTAGGGTCTTCATGGGATCATTTTTGTGGACCAAATTTCATTGATTTGTTAGTAGTTTATTGCATAGATCAATCTCAACCCTGTCACTAATTTCTTTGGACAGCTAAGAGATGACTTGATGACGATGCTGATTGCTGGACATGAAACAACTGCTGCTGTTCTTACGTGGGCTGTTTTCCTCCTAGCACAAGTATGGGTCATTACACCTCAGAATAAATATCTTCTAGACTGTTGAAAAATGAAATGCATAAATAAGAATTTGTCACACTAAAGGTTGTAATTTGTTGTTCTACAGAGAAGAAGAAAGGATACGATGGCCAAAAAAATATTCAGCTTATATTATTCATTCACGCTTAGAAAATAAATAGATAAAAGACTCCTATTCTATTTCGACTAGGATACTAAATGAACTCCTATTCTATCTCAACTAACTGACTGAATTTCAGAAATAAAAATACTAAATTAAAAAAAGAAACAATAACAAATATCTCAATACTTCAACACTCCTCCTTGAGATGTTTGCTGGTAACTCCAAGTTGTCCACGAAGAGTTTCAAATCTGAATTTGGGAAGAGCTTTGGTAAATATATCAGCGAGTTGATCCTCCGAACAACAATGGACAAGCTTGATTTCCTTATTTTTCTCAGCTTCTCTAATGGCATGAAACTTGACAAGGATATGCTTTGTTTTACTATGCTGCACTGGATTTTCTGCAATTGCAATTGCTGAGGTGTTATCACACTTGATCTTAGTTGCAACTTGCGATTCCATTCCAAGATCCTTCAGAATTTTCCTCAACCAAATAGCTTGATTTGCTGCTGTAGATGCTGCTACATACTCCGCCTCTGCAGTGGATTGCGCCACTATTTCTTGCTTCTTTGAATTCCATGAAAACACACCAGAACCCAAGGAAAAAACATAGCCAGTAGTGCTCTTCATATCGTCAATATGCCCGGCCCAATCACTTGCTCTCCATGTTGCTGACTTTGGAAAAGGCAATCTATGTTGCTTTCCTAGTTGACAACTTTCACACACTTCTAAACATAACTCAATTTCAGGCAAGTCCTTCACTAAATCATACTTTTGAGCATATTGAATTGATTTCAAGTTATAATGGCCAAGTCTTTTGTGCCATAATTTTGAATCATGCTCACATCTACTACTTCGACAAGCTTGCTCAGAATTTGAGTTCCAATTCAAAGGAAAACTTCTTTTTATCATTTCGACTGTAATCACTTCTTGGCTACTAGATTCAGAAACAACACATTTTTTGTCTTTGAACAGTAACATATAATTTTGTTCTAGCATTTGACCAACACTCAAAAGATTTTGGTCGAGATCAGGTACCAACAAAACATCTTGAATAAATTTAGTACCTTTGGGAGCTTCAATTGCCACAGTTCCTTTACCAACAATCTCCAACTTGCTTTTATCGGCCAACTTGACACGGCCATTGGCAGATTCCAACTTAGTAAAATATTCTCGTTTGCTGGTTATGTGTTGAGTGCAACCACTGTCCAGAAACCACGTGTTTTCATCGTCCAAACTCGTTGCTACCATCGCTGTAAACACAAACTCCTCCTGTTCTTCAACTTCCGAAACGTTGGCTTTTTGAGTTTGTTGGTTGTTCTCCTTCTTCATTCTGCAAAACCTTTCCACATGGCCAAGCTTATTGCAATATCTACACTGGAGAGGTGGTTTCTTCCCCTTAAACCAACAATCATCCTCTTTATGATTGGTTTTTCAGCAGTACTTACACGGAGGAAAGTTTTCTTTCTTCTTGACTCCATTGCGAGAATCGCCTTGATTTTTTCTACTAAAATTAGTGGAAGTATCTGATATTTTTCCTTCGTTTTGAATCTGCATTTTCCCTTTGAACTTGGCTTGAAGAGCAGTTTCAGCAACTTCTTCTAGCCTCAAGGATCTTCTTTGCTCTTGAGCTTGAAGAGCATGTACAAGTTCTGAAGGTGACATTTTTGTGAGATCCTTCGAATCTTCGAGTGAAGAGATCTTTGCTTCAAATCTTTCTGGCAAACTCACAAGAACCTTTTCAACGATTCTTGAATCTGTAAGCTCTTCTCCCAGAAGTCTGATTTGGTTTACAACCTTCATCAACTTGTTGGAGAATTCTTCAATGGTTTCTGAATCCTTCATTCTGAGAATTTCAAATTCTCTTCTCAGATTTATCACTTTTATTTGTCTGGTTTTGTCACTTCCTTGGAATTCTTCTTTCAACTTGTCCCAAGCCTCCTTTGCTGTCTCACTAGCCATAACTCTTGTAAAAATTGCTTCCGAAAGAGCTGACTGTATGCAAGAGAGAGCTTTAAAGTTTTTTGAAACCTCTTCTCTGTGATTCTTTATTTGCGCTATAGTTGGGTTATTTGGCAAAGGATTTGTCTCTCCTCCAACCTCTACCACTTCCCACAAATCGTATGCTCGCAAATAAGTTCTCATCTTAACAACCCAAATTGGATAATTCTCACCAGAAAAAATTGGGGGTGAAGGAATTGAGAAATTGCTGGAAGCCATAACAGTATTGTATGTTACGCAGGTTTTCTCTTGTGGGTATTCTCTAACTCACAAGCCCTTAGAATCAAATAGCTCTTGATACCATTTGTTGTTCTACAGAGAAGAAGAAAGGATACGATGGCCAAAAAAATATTCAGCTTATATTATTCATTCACGCTTAGAAAATAAATAGATAAAAGACTCCTATTCTATTTCGACTAGGATACTAAATGAACTCCTATTCTATCTCAACTAACTGACTGAATTTCAGAAATAAAAATACTAAATTAAAAAAAGAAACAATAACAACAAATATCTCAATACTTCAACATAATTGTTTGAGTGTCAAATAGACAAGTTTGCATATGGAATTTTCAAGTCCCTTTCCTATAATTTACTTGTCATTCCGTTATTTGCCATTTCTGCTTCAGTTTCAATGAATCTCCTTAAGTTGATTTGTTTTACCCCAAATTCTTTCAAAGTGGACCATGAGCTTTGTGGCTAATGTCACTTTCATAAATTATCCTGAAGCATCCAGACAAAATGAAGAAAGCACAGTCAGAGATCGATGCAGTGCTTGGTCAGGGAAGGACGACCTTTGAGTCTCTTAAAAAATTAGAGTAAGTTATCGAGCTCACAGTACTGATTCTTTTACAAGGAACAATCACATCTTATGGCATTTTCTCTCAAAATGTAAACCTCTGAACTTCCCCTCCGTGGGCCTATGCTCCTTGTTAACATAGGTGGATATGCTCACTCTCTCCTTTTAAGTTTTAAGATGAATTATTTTCTTGAGTTGAAGTAGCAAATGATATCTAGGGAAAGTGTTTATGGTGTTTATCTTGAGATGTTAAAGTTGCAACAATGTCTACTGGTGTTAAATGAGGCAATAGGATCATATGCAATTCATTGAATAATGATGCTTTCGTAAATTCAGTAGTAGTTTAAATAAATTTGTTACAATGGAGGATGCGCATCTTGATACAAGATCAAGTCCACAACACACAAATATGCAACAACCAGCCACGAAATCAGCCAACCAACAACAACAAGAAGAACAAAAGAACACGAAATTCAGTGCTAGTGAATCGAAAGAGCCCCACACGGCTTCACTAGACTTCAAGATCTCAAACGCAACAACAACAAGATAATAAAAAGATAGTTAACTTGACATATAATATTCAAGAGACTAAGAACCCTAACATCAAGAAAGGACCCTAAGACTAATGAATATGAACACCAAGTTCTTACTTAGACCAAGAGGAACTCAATGACCTCAAGATCCTTGTTTCTAGCCAAGATACAACACAAGTGTACTCTACTTGTGAGTTGCTGTTTTGGAGCTTCCCAAATGGAGGAGAGAGAAGTCCTTAATATTACAAGAGTTTTTGTCTTCAAAATTATAATGAGAGAACTACCCAAATAACCCTAACATGTTCTATTTATATTACAAGGCAAAAATGAGGCAAAATGACCAGCTTGTCCCTAAGCCCTTGGGCGTCCTTGGAGTGTACATTTATTACACTTCAAGGTCCCTTTTCACACTTGAAAACATTTAGATCATTAGATGGATCAATCACCAACTCACACACGGTCATTTGCATGAACAAAGCTTGGAGTTTTTGTAATTCCTGAGCTTAGCTTCGTGTGAATGGTCGTGTACTCGTTGGACAGCTTGTCCCACCCGTATCACATCTGAAAAGAATAAGGTAAGGAATGAAGAATATCTGGCAAACAGTTGAAAACAGTACTATAGAGACTAAATAGAATTAAGATGGTTGGACCATATGAGGATGACATATCCTTACAATTGAAAAGCAACAATCATTAACCTGGAAAATAGAGGAAGGGGAAGATATAATCACGTGGAATGAAGTAATTAGGAAAATCATAGATGGCAAACAAAGGCTTGTTATACAGCTGAATTGAAAAGACAGACTGCAGCAGCCAGTCTTGGTCTCCTGGATATATGATTATTAGTAATGAGATGAAGTTTTAAAGATTACCTATTGTTAGTTACAGAAAATTTTAGGATTTCTTTAGCATGATCTGTAATGCTTCTTGATGCTATATCATACTTCCATGGTATCAGATATTTGCGACTTATTGTTGTGGAATCCTTGCGCTTGTATCCACAACCTCCATTGCTTATTAGACGTTCCCTTAAATCAGATAAACTCCCAGGTAAGATTCCTACTGCTGCTTTAATTATCTACTCCTAGTTTTTGGAACTTGGCTCAATTAGTCTTGTGCATGTTTCCCTTTCTCTTATGCTAATTGCTATGGGCATTTACATGCCCTCTAGCACAGCTGTATCTGTGGGCCGTTGCTCTCTTTCTTTCTTTTTCTTTTTTGGGATAAGTGGCTCTCTTTCCATTTGCAAGCAGGGATTTTCTATGGCATATTCGTTTCACTCTTTTAATTTCTTCTTTATCAAGGGTCAAAACACTGTGAATAGAGTATAATCATTGTGTTTCCCCACCCTATTGTTATCAAGGCTGAGACTTCATTTTACACTTCAGGGGGCCATAATGGTGACAAGGATGGATATGAAATTCCAGCTGGCACTGATGTTTTCCTATCTGTCAGTTTTCATTTCCTTGCTTCTACTTTGTTAGTTTTCTCCAAGTATTAAGTTCTTGTCCGACTGTGACTCGTGTCTTGTTGTGTCTTTACCAATTGAACTAGTGGTTCGCAATATCTAGATGAATTCTATTGACACTTATAGCACATCCAAGCAGGTATATAATCTTCATAGGTCACCATATTTCTGGGACAAACCTAATGAATTTGAACCTGAGAGGTTCCTAGTACAAAAGGAAAGTCAAGGCATTGAAGGTTGGGCAGGTTTTGATCCATCTAGAAGTCCTGGAGCATTATACCCAAATGAGGTGCCATTCTATTTCTCACTGTTTTAGAGCAGATTCATTTCCAGAATTTTGTTTTAAACAATGTGTTTGTCTTGGTAATCAGATTATATCAGACTTTGCTTTCTTGCCTTTTGGTGGGGGACCAAGAAAATGTGTTGGTGACCAATTTGCACTTATGGAGTCAACCATAGCATTGGGAATGTTGCTGCAGAAGTTTGATGTGGAACTGAAAGGGTCTCCTGAGGATGTAGAACTTGTTACGGGGGCAACTATTCACACAAAAACTGGCTTGTGGTGCAAATTAAAGAAGAGATCAAATGTCTGATCTTCAGCTTATGGATAATAAAATCCTATCGCAATCAACAATTCTGGCAAGTGCATTATTCTTAGAGAATTATGACGGTGTATGTTATATGAGGAAGAGAATCCATAACAGCAGTGGAGGGATTCACCCAAGAGTTCTATTTTCTTGTATTATGATTGTGGGAGGGAACAGCTTGCATCAATATATATGCCACCTTTTACTCGTATGATTTAATCCTGTATCTTTTGAATAGGAAGAATGAAAATTTTGTGCCAAAGTCTTTTGCTCCTTTCCATTTAAAATATATATACTAGAAGAGAAGACAATAGAATGGCAATTCATAAACAGCATGAAGTGCAGGGATCTTCTCTTCAATATCAGCATCTCTCAAGTTTAAGCAATTAGTCATCTTGGCTCTGACTCACTATTTCTCGGTAACTTCATCCTATAAAGTAAATTTATGTTATGGATCAACATTGACATCTCCACTATTTAAAAAGAAGAGTGCTATAAATGAAGATCATAAAATGAATGGAAAAGGGCCTAATATATCCTTCAAGTATTGAAAATGGTACACAGATATCTTCCTTCCACGTATAGGTTCTAAAATACCTTTTCATCCATCTATATGGCTCTAAAATACCCTTCCACTTAATAGACATGTGATTAGGCTTCAAACTTAACACATGACAACTTGCTATTGGTTGAAAGTTCAATTAATTATTTTGCAAAACCCAATCCGGTTCCCACTTAAATTACCCGATTCAACCCAATTCCCACTTAATTATCCTATCCAATCCTAAAACCTAAAGACCCGAACCCTTATATCTAAAGAGGGGAAAACCCTTCAAAACATATTAGTCATTCTCTACAAAATTGGAGGTGCGACCTCATCGTTGACTACACAATTTAAGTTAGAACCGGATCAGGTTTTGGAAACTAATTTATTTTTAATTAATTAAACTTTCAATCAATAACAAGCTGCCACATATTAAGTTAGAAGCCTAATCACTTGTTTGTTAAGTGGACGGGTATTTTAGAGCCATATAGGTGGATGAAAGGGTATTTTAGAACCTAAAAGTGAGAGAAGTGTATTTATGTACTATTTCTAATACTTGAAGGATATATTAGGCCCTTTTCCATAAAATGAATACATAAGAGACAAAGAGATAAGTATAGAGAGAGATTGATGTATTATTCATTTTCGAATTGATTTATAAATGAATTTAATTGACTCTCTAGTTATAGAAGAAAAGAAGTTGTTGCAAGACTTTTAGGGAGAGGTTGTAAGCTTTTCAGAAGTTGCATGCAAGTTGTCTGCTTGAGCTACTTGCAACCTGACTGCTTAAACTATTTGAAAGTTGTCTACTTGATTGCAGGCCTAAGGAAGCTGCTACAAGGCTTTTTCAGAAGTTGTCTTCTTGAGCTACTTGCAAGTTGTCTACTTAATTTCAAAATTATCTAGGAATTTGTGTAATAGACATCCACAAATAAAGTATTTCTAACACTCCTTCGTGGATGTTCATTAATCGATAATGTGCTTCATTAAAGTCTTACTAAGAAAAACTCAGTGAAAAAAATTTTTTAATAAAGGAAAAAGACACATGGTTAGCTGCCTCATTAAAATCTTACAAAATCAAATGAAAAAAGAATACAAGACATATTTTACTCTCCCTGATAAAGATCATGGTTTGGTTGTCCAAGTTTTTTTATTCCAATCTTGTATAACATCTACTCAAGAGTTATGGTTGGTACAAATTTGGTGAATATATCTGTTGGATTATCACTTGAACAGATTTGTTGTACATCAATATCTTCTTTTATGAAGCCTCCTTTTAATTGGGATATGCATGCAACATTGTCTTCATATAGGACCGTGGGCACTTTGATATCACACTTCATGCCACATCTTTTTTAGATGAAATATATTATTGACCTCTATCATACAAATTCTCAATTTACTTCATGAATAACTATTATCTCAGCACGATTTGAAGAAGTGCAACAATGAATTACTTTGTAGATCATCATGATACAACAATACATCTATATGTAGACAAATAATTTATTTGAGATCGAGCCTTATATGAATCTAACAACTAACCTCCATGTGCATGAGCAACAAGATAAATGTAGTATAAAACAAACTCATATTAATGGTACCTTTTATATATCGCTACATATACTTAATTTTGTTTTAATGTCTCCATATAGGGGAAGCACTAAATCTTTCTAGCAAATTAACAAAAAATGTTATGTTAGTCTTGTAGCATTAGCAAGATGCATGAGTGCACCAATTGTATTAAGATATTGTACTTTAGGATCAAGAAGCACCTCATTCTCTTTTTGAGGTCGGAATGATTTTTTACTCACTTCTAGTGATCAAATAATTATTAAAGTATTTAATGAATGTGCTTTGTCCATACAAAATTGTTTTAAACTTTTTCGATATAGGCAGATTGATGGATAAGGATTTCATCTGCTAAATATTCAATTTGCAGACCACGATAAAGTTTTATATTTTCAAGATCTTTTATTTTAAATATTTTCTTGGATAGTCAATCACCTTTTAGAGCTCTTCAGTTTCAAAGAATTTATGTCATCAACATAAATATCAAGTATAACAAATTTTGATGTTATTTTTTTGATAAAAATACATAGTCAAATGCTATCATTTATATTTTCATTATCAAGTGAATCATAAAAATAAGCTATAGGCACATCAATTAGATGTAATTGAATATGTTTCTACATAGTTGATACTGAGTCTTTGAGAGAATCCTTCTACAACACGGCGTATCTTGTATCTCACAATTTCATTTCTCTCATTTTTTCACACTAAGATCATTTATGGTGAACCAATTTTACATCATAAGAGGTATGAACAAATGGTCCAACAATCTCACATGTGGTAAGTAAGTTCAACTTCTATTGAACTACCTCTAGTCATTTTGATCAATTGCATTTTCGTCGACATTCTTCGACAGATAGAGGTTCATGATCTTTCACAATGTTCAATTCAACATTATATGCAAAAATATTATTTATCATAATTCTTGATCAATTCAAATTTATTCCATCACCAATAAAATATATTGATGATTTTTTACTTGTTTGGGTCTTGAGTTCATTGATTTCTTCATGAATATCGGGATTAATCAAATCTTGAATATTTTTATGAGATTTTTTTATAGTGTCATCTTGATCATTTTTCGTTCTTCTTTTCTTAGAATTTTCATTCTTGAAATTTAATGATTTACCACGCTTCAGGCGTGTATAGAATTCAATAGTTATGACATATGTAGATGGTTCTTTTGGAACATCAATTCGGATAGACATATTCTCTTCATAGATATGTGACTTAGTTATTCTTTATGAATCAATAAATATGTCTGACGTTTGAATTGCTATTTTCTGTAAAAGGATGATTTTCTTAGATCTCTTGTTCAAATAAGGGGCACGTGGATTAAAAAACTTTTCACAAGATTGAGTTTCTTTTCCTTTTCACCTAATTGTTAGAAATTTATTTCATTAGATCGACACTCTACAAATCGAGCAGTAAACAAATATCTCTTCAATAATTCAAAGGTAGTAAATTATGGAAGGTGAATCAAACCCAGCATATATTTTTTGGGTATGTTAGTGCGTCTACGGTGATGCTACTGACACATACATATCATATTCAAAAAATCATAAATAAATAATATTTGATTCATGCCCAAAAAAATAATCTGACAGAGAGCATGTATTATAATAAATCGATTTGAGACGAACAAGTGATGTTGCATGTAAGATAGTATGACCCCAAATGATAGCAGACAACCTTATTTTTATATATAGTAATCTTCATATCAATTGCAAATGCTTGACAAATGACTCTCCTAAGTCATTTTGAGTATGAACATGAGTTACATGATATTCAACTTTTATCAACTGATAAACAATAATTATAAAAAATTTGAGATGTAAGTGCTCTAGCATTATCGAGACAAATAGTCTTAATGGGATAGTTTAAAAATTGCACTCTAAATCGTATTAATTATGTCAATAATTTTACAAACGTCAGATTGTGATATGATAGTAGACACACATGAGATCATTTTGAAGATGCATCTATTACGATCATGAAATAGCTAACGAACTCACTAGATACGTGAATAGGTCTATATATATATATCCTTGTACACAATCTAAAAAAAGTAGGGGATTCAATATCAACCATCATTAGTGATGGTGTAATAATCAACTTGTCTTGATATAACAAGCAATACATTAAAATTTACCATTTTGAGATTCCTCAGATTGTCTAATTAGATGTCCATTTAAATATTTGATGATTCATCTCATCATTGTTGATTTAGGATGGCTATTCGGTTATGCCAAAGCACAAAGTTATTTGAATTAGTGAACTTTTGATTTACGACAAAGTGTGCTTCAATTGTACTAATTTTTGCATAGTATAAGTCAGAAGATAGTTTACATGTCACGACCCAGTTTCGCGAGTCATGATGGCACCTACTTTAACCAACCAGTAGGTAAGCCAAACCGTAGCTTGAAATGACAAGTAATGGGCTAGTTGGTGGAAGGTATGATAAATACCAAAAGTAAGCATACAATAGAATTGTAGGCGGTAAAATATAAGCGCAACAGTACAAATATCAAAGGAGAGAGAAAATATGCAAAAGAATATCCCACTACCTAGTAAGGTCGGTACAAAAGCCACTAAATTCAAAAGAATAAGAGTACTAAATAGTATCCAATATACAGGTAGTCTCAATGAGTAAAGATTGTCCAAAAGTAGTAGAAGGAGAGAAGATCAGCTCCGGCTCTGAAAGCTCACCCTATCTCCGAATCCCAAAAGCAAGCTGGAATAGAACGTCAGTGGAGGTGACTTACTTGGATCTGCATCAAAAAAATATGCAGAAGTATAGTATGAGTACTAAAACAACGGGTACTCAGTAGGCATTATTGGATGACTGAGCTAAATTATAATAAAAGCATAAAAAGATAACAGAATATAAACTAGAGTCAGGAATAAAGGATCGAACTTGAAATGATGCTCCCAAACTTACAAGAATGATAAATAATAGGATAAATAGTTTGAAATAAATACAATCTAACTACAACCTAACTGGGCCCACATATGCCCAAGAGACACAAACGGGAGAGAAATAACCCAACCAAACACCCTTAAGCCCGATGGATGCAATCAAAGAGGATCTACCCCAAATCAGTCAACCCCACATCCAACTCGTCAATCCACACCACACCTTCTCCACCAATAAAATCGTGCCACGTCATCAAGCACAACAAACACAAACTCATCTGGTCTATTAATTCTTTTCTAATCCAAGGGCCATAAATTTTTTCAGCCTTATATATATATATATATATATAGTTAGATTATTTCTAAACCGTTCGATCAAACGATCGGATGACTCAGATTAAGTCAACAAGTCCCAAAACTAACACACGCTTTTCTCCTTACCAAAAAATCAGAAAACGAGTCTTCACCTTCCCCCAATGACATTGATCCCCATCCCTTTAACCCAAAAATGCAAAAAAAACAACCCTCGACGCCATAGCTGCCACGACTTTGCTGCTAGCCTGCAAGATTCCCCCTTTTTTAATATCCCACAACCCGTGATTTCTCTTTGGTCAACAAAAACAAGTCCCAAATAGGTGCTACAACGGAATAATGATTTCAAATTTATCACTAAAAACCTCAAAATCGCCAAAGATATTGGAGAAAATGGATTTCATTACAGAAGTTTGAATTTCAAATTTCAAATCCCCTCTTTCAATCCCCCTTGTTTTTATAAATTTTTGGTTTTAAATTTGAACTTTCAAGTCTGAATTTTCACCTATAAATATGGGTGTTCTTTATCCTCAATGGACAAGTTGAAAGAGAGAGAAGTCAGTGAGATTCGATAAAGAAAAATACAGGTTGAAATTCGGGGAAAAGGAGTGAAGGTTCAAAATTTGGAGGGACAAGTGGGAAAATCTGGAAAAATAGGTGAATATTCAAAAAAATAATAATCAGTGAACTCTCAAATTACGTTTTTTTTTTTATTTCGGTCTAAGTTCGAGTCCCCAGAGTTTGAGTTCTTTACCGGAATCTTGACGAAAAGCTTCGGTTTCACTACCCAATAAAAGATGTGAATTTGCCTCTTTTCATTCACTTTCATCTCTCTTTCTTTCACTTATTTTATGACTGTGTAAATATATGACCCAACTCGGTTTCAAGTTTAGTTATGATGTTGTTGTTTGCTTTTCCATGAATTGATTTCAAATTTCGTTTCCTCCTAATTTGGGGTTTGAGACTGTTGGAAGCGAAATAACATGAAAATCTCCTTTTTTCCTTTGTTTTCCTGTTCAGATATGTATCTGTGAATATATGTATGTGTTTGTTCATCTTATTTTTTATATTATCCGCGAGTCAAATTCATATGTCGTTTTAAGGTATGTGATTATTTCAAGTATGAAAGAGTGATTTCCATCCCTTCTTGACTCTATTGTTGCCTTTCGTCGTCTTTGCGGAAAGAATAAAATTTGGATTTTCTAAATTATTTCGTGTGTGAATATACAAGTCCGTAACTATGTGAATACACGATTTCTCTTGGTTTCAAGTTTGGTTGTGGCATCGTTGTTTATTTTCCATGAAATGAAGTTCGAAATATGGTTGTCTTAACTTGCTTTAAAATATGGTTATTTTGAGTCCAAGTTGCGCAAGATGTGAAAAATCTCTCCCTTCCGTTTTACACCTGTGTATCATATATGTCACATGATTGTGTGAAAATTTTTTTCTTCTCTTTTTTTGTTTTCTAAGTTGAAAATATAGAACTTTTAATGTTTGATGTGATCTAGTATTTTCAACCATTGTTCTTGTTCGATTACGATTTCTCTAGAATATTAAAATTTCTTTTAGAATCTAAAAAATGAGTAATGCCTTGTGAAGGGGTTGTTAAGCTAGGAATATACATGTTATGATCGTATTGTTTAAGCCCGTTAAGTAAATGTTTCCTATGAATTTTCTTCTAACTTCTTGGTTGTGCTCTTAAATTAGCAAGTCATTGTTTTCAATAGTGTCAAGGATCTATGCGCTATTTGAATTACTTGTTTTTTTTTAAAAAAAAGAGAAGTAGTTATGCGTCTCTTAAAATTGGCGTTGAAAAGAGAAGCTATTTTTTGTAAAGAAGAAAAAAATATATTTTTCCATGTGTGATCCTAATCTGTAGTTGAATGCTATTCTAGCTGTCCATATCATGGTCAAACACCATTAGTCACTAATTAATTGCCCTTTTTTGTCCTGTCACTTGTTCACTATCTGGTTATTGTTAAGTAGCTTAGGAACTATTAGGATTAAAACATGAATCCACGGAAGGTTTGCCTAATTAAGTTGTGCACGATTTTATTCTCATGAGTTTTCTATATGATGTGTTTCAATATGTGCCTAGGTGATTCTGTTGTCAATGGTGTGTGGTTAAAATCATGATCAGATCTCTCCTTTCTTCTAGATAATAACCTAAGCAATTTTTTGCACATTTCTGGGTTTGTCATGTGTGCTATTACTCATGTTTAGTTTTTTTTCCCCATTTGTTCGGAGTTAGGATCGTTACTAATCCTTATCTTCTTTCTTTGTATCATGTGAACTCGGGAGTTGAAGTTTCAATTGAAACTCCATTTCGACCCAAATATCGGGTCAATTGCTACTAGGATCGCAGCGCTTCAAAGTCTCGTAGATTAGAAGGTCAACTCTATTAGGAGTCTAGTATCTTTTAGCCCATTCTCTTTATTTATTATCCATGTTATGATAGTAGTCTATTGATACTTGGAATGATAATTGATTATATTTATTATATTTGAATTATATTATTTGTTTATTGTGTTTTATCATTTTAATACTTGCGGTTTTCCTTTGAAATAAGTTGACACTCTCACCTTTTCGCTATTAACACATGACTATTTAACTCGTAAAAAATGGATTTCTCTTTTAAAAAAATGGAAAAGGGTTTTAGCAACTTTAATATTTGGCTAATTTTTTTAAAACTAATTATTTGCTTCAAAAAAAATATTTCCCTTAATAAAATGAAAGTCGTAACCTCTTAAAACAAAAAGAGAGTTTTAATATTATTGTGGAATGTCTACGAATAGCTAAATTCATATTTTTTTTAAAAAGAAAACTATTCACCAATTTTGGCTTATTTTAAAAAATCAAATAATCCCAACATTTGACGTTACTTTCTATTTTCCAACACTTGTTTTGAGTTTTCAGATTTCAAAAGGGTCAAAAAACGCGAGGTATATATACATATACACTACCATATACAAGATATATTTTTATCACTATTATTTATTTATTTGTTTATTTTTAAATTATTATTATTATTATTTACACTTTATCTTAACTATACTTACATGCAAGTATATTTTACTTTTACATTTATTTTATCTACCTTCGTATATTACTTTAATATTTATTACTTTCATCTATTAAATTTTTTACAATTAAAATGAATGTTAGCGCAATTTGCTTATATCTTAAATATATGCAAGTCTTTTTTAATGTCTAGCTAATATGTTAATATGTTTTGATATTTTTATTTTTTTTTTACTTTGTGAAAAACTCATTTATATAAATTCATTTTCAAATTAAATAATTTTTTGTATTTCTTCATACTCTTATATATATATATATATATGTATGTTTGTTTGTTTTATAATAAATCTTCACATGTTTTCAAAATTATATTTTCTTTTATTTTGCATAATGTCATTTATGTATTTAACTTTATACACCATTAAACTTTATATTCTTGTAAAATTATAAAACTTTATAAATACCATTGTTAACTCTCCTTTCTTTCATTTCCATATTTTTGAAACATGCATGTATGTTTTTTTAAATAAACTATTTTATATCTTCGTATATGGTAGGCATATGTCTATATACCTTGAGCGTCATCATTTTTAATAAATTTCTCTTCATATGATTATCATCATTTTAGAAAATAATGAAGCAATTATTTTCCAAATATTTTTTTAAAACTGAGTTTAAGGACTATGTTCGGATAGGCTTTGAGGGATGCTTAAAACCTTCCCCTCGAGTAACCAAAATCCTTACTCAGAATCTGAAATGTTTTAAAAGACCAAAAACAGAGTTTTACAAACAATGGTTTTTCTAATTTTCCCTAAAAAAGTTAGGTGGCGACTCTAAAAAATTAATTTTTTCCAAGACCAGAGAGTCATGACCATATGTTGTGCACTGTTTTGATCGGTTCGAAATAGGGTGCGACAGTGATGGCAACTCTGCTGGGGATTCTAATTTAGGTTTTTACCTTAGCAGACTTGGTCTAGAAATATTATTTGGGAATATTTTTTTTTATTATGCTATTTGCTTTATTTACGTTTATATCATGCTTTGTTTGAAAGGACGCAAGCCAAATCCAAACTTATGTTCCTTATTTGTTTGATCAACACTACTTGTTACTGCTTTCCCCTTTTCATTTTTCTATCAAGTTTTTGGACATACACACTTTACACACTATGGTTCACGTGGGGGTGGGGGGGGTGGGGGTGTCACACACTCATCCAAACTTTCGTTTGGACTCCTTAGTTTTAGAGTCGGTGCAATTAGGTTAGTGTGCCTTCTCGCAGTTATTCACTCCACTCTTAAACATCTAGAAAAACTTCTACTGTAGATATATGTCATGTTGCATACACCTTAGGCGGAACGGTCCAAGGCATCGTCTCCGCAATTAGGAAGCCGCCTTTTTGTCAAAGGTTACAAACCTAACGACATACCTTTTATGTGAAATTTGATGTAAATGATCCAAACTTAGACACATAATGGATTTGGAGCCAAGCAAACTTTTCATACCCTTTACCCTTTTTTTAAATGAATATCAATCAGAACCTACCAGACAGATGGTTGTCTCTACTCCCTATAACCTATAAAATTAGTGGGAAAACATTCGTGTAGTGCATAGGGATGAGGTTAGCGCATGGGGATGAGGTTAGAGAACACTTAGGTGCTTTGATATCACTCATGGGTATCTGAGCTAACAAAACACTCCTTACTCTGTTAATGGAATTCTGGGAACCGACCATGGTGACTTTTAAGTTCTTAGATTTTGAGATCACCCCCACCTTGGAGGAGATTAGTGGTTTTACTGAACTACTACTAAGAGGAAGAATATCAGTACTCCCGTCACTCATAATGAGGGAAGATTTCCTAAGGCTCCTAGGGTTACAGGTTTTTCCATCATTGAGAAATGTAGAAGGCAAAAAAGTGAAGCTGGATTATCTTTTTCAGAGGTTTGGTCATCTTGAGAGTTTTAATGAACATCGGGATGAATTTGCCTACACTCGTAGAATGTGGGAATATATGCAACCTAAGGTTTTTGTGATGGCTATTCTGGGAGCCATGGTCTTCCCTATGAGATTTCACTCTATCAACATCAACCTGTTGCCAGTAGTGATGAGCATCTTCGCAGAGCCGCAAAGATTTACCTTGATACATATGATTCTCACCAAGAAATTTTGGTCATTGTCGGCATGCACTAGAGGGCATAATTTCTTTGAGGGCTGCAACTTATTGTTGCAAATTTGGGCTATAGAACATTTATATCATCGTAACCCATAGATGAACTATTGCATTGGCACACGCAACAAGATCCAAAGTCATGAGGATCCTTTGAGGTATTGGCATGGGCCCATCGAAGAGGAAGAGTCACGCGTGTTTTTAACCAATATTACTGGAGATTCCATCCAATGGAAGTATCCTTGGATGGCAAGAGTGGCCTTTATCAGGACACAATACTTATACTACATTGAGTTGACTAGATTAGGAGGCATTCAGCCGTATACGCCTCTTCGAGTTCTAAGGCAGTTTGGTGTTGTCCAGGATATACCACTGTGGTTAGTCATGGTGCTGCACGAGGATAGTTATGGCGTATCATTCCTAATATTACGAGTAAGAACTCTACAAACAAAATGGCATTACATGACTACACTGAACATGGGAGGAGAGAGATGGTGTACGCCAGAGTATTATGTATGGCATATTACAGTAAGCCTCAAAGTTCAACCATTCGTAGAGGGTTTCATAGGGTTCACAGAAAACTAGTGGGTTGAGTGGGTTAGGGATTAAGTACTTCCTCATATGGACCTCACCACACCTATGTACAACTATATAGTTCCAGGCTTCGCTGATTATTCAATACCAATGATTGAAAAAAATTCGGAAGAGATAGAGGAAGACCTAGAAGAGGATCCTGAAGAAGACCCCGAAGAGGATCCTGAAGAAGACCCAGAGAAAGAGATGGAGGAAGACCTAGAAAAGGATCCCGAAGAAGACCTAGAGAAAGGGATGGAAGAAGATCCTGAGGAAGGTTCGAAAACTGGTTCCAACACTTATGATCCTGAAGATGGAGGGGTGATGGATACAGACTTAGCACCTGAGTATAACCTTGACGGATCCCCTGAGTACCACCCAAGGTCATAGTATAGTGAGAGCGATGATGATGAGGTTGATGATGCTCCCACATGGCCCCTAGATTATCCTTCTTTATTGTACCCTTTTATTTCCCTAAAGCACCTTTTGGCCTATCCTATTATACGCCTTTGCAACCACCCATGTACTTTCATATTTTTCAGGTTTACATTAGCCTAGTTCATTGTAACCTCTTGAAGACATCTTTTGCTTAATGAAAGTCATGTTTATTCGGAATCCAAATGTGTTAAATAGATCATTTATTATCAAATTAATTACAAAAATAGGCCCAACTCTGTCCAAAAAAAGCTCCATATTAGGACCTGTTTTGAGTGAATGTCGCCAACTTGGCGTATATATGTGTAGTATATTTGTTACGTCTCTCTATATCTCCCAAACTAACATGGTTTCTTTTTTTTTTTCTTTTCTTTTTTTTGTTCATTATTAATACCCCAAAAGAACATTGATTTGTGTCGATTTGCAAACTGGCTGAATCACAATATAACCTCTGATCCAAAGGAAAAATGACTGAAGAATCCAACAATGCCTCAATAGTACCAATAGATGGTACTAAGAGTTCCCAAAACCTGCTAGATACTCAGAATGATGAGCAGATGGCTAATTAACACAAGAAATCGAGATCATTAAGGAAGAACTACACCAAGTACAATAATTGACTAAGCTTACAGCTACTACTTTCCCTACTCAATTCCAATTTCCAAATACTGAGCCACCTCCAGTCACTCTTACCAACTTAACAAACCCACCCAAACAAACACCACATGCTCAAATTTATGCTCAAGTTCCCCCTATTCCACCGTCCTCCATCGGGGCTATACCCGATCTTTTGTTACCTTCTCAGAACCTCACCATTCCCATTCACCTAATAATGAAACACATACCTGGGGCACATGTCACTTGTGAGATACCTGTGCCACCAGTATATGCTACTGAAGTTCCTACTTTTGCGACATCCACTATAGTTAAAGTCCCGTACGAGGTCAATCAGTATGTAGAAATGGAGAAGGACATCTGATTGAAAGAAGAAGAGTTGATAACAGCTTAAGTCCAAACTTTGAGAAGGGCATTAAAGAACTTACAAGAGACTAAGGGAATCGATAGCCTAGATTATGATGACCTATGCATCCATCTAAACATCAACATATCGGTTGAGTACAATCCACCTAAGTTTGACGTATTAGATAGAAAGGGTGATCCTCATACATATCTAAGATCTTATTGTGACAAGCTAGTCGGTGGAGGGAGGAATAAAAAGTTAAGGATGCAACTCTTCATTCGAAGTCTGTCAGGCAAAGCTTTGACTTGGTACAATCACCAGGACCCTCACAAATGGTGTGATTGGAAAGAAATGGCCAAATATTTTATGAGTCGTTTCAGGTTTAATACCAAAACCACCCTAGACAGGTTCTCATTGGCCAACATATAAAAAAACCCATCTGATTCAATATGAATAGCGATGGAGGACTGAGGATGATAGGATACAACCCCTACTGGATAAGAGTAAGCTCTCTAAGTACTTTATCAGAGCTTAAGAAGGTGTTTACTTTGACAAGATGATGTCAATGATGGGCCAGAAGTTTGCAGGGTTGGTCAAGATGGGAGATTTCATACAAGAAGGCATCAAGTCAGGACAGATTCAGTCTATGGTTGCATTTCAAGCCACAAGTAAGGCCATACATTCAGGTTCCATTGGTGGTAACAAGAAGAAGAACGAATATGTCTTGACTATCACACCATACTACCAACTTGGAAGTTCTTCCTACCAATACCCTAACAACCCCCAATTATTGTTCATATTCCATATGTTCCAGTATATAATACCCAGCCATACTAAAATCTAACTCGAGCTCCAGCACCAAGACCATATGCCCCTATCTAAGCTTTAGTTCACCAAAATAGACCAGCATATGCACCAAGATCCCATCCAAATCTTAAAGCCAGAAATACCCACATCTATATACTTATTACTGAACCTTTGGCTCAATTGTTTGAAAGGTTGAGGGTAGCAGGATTGTTGCACCCAATCGAGGAAAAATCCCCTGATCCAGTCTCTCAAAACTTTGATGGAATTAAGTGATGTGCTTATCACTCGGGAGTCCAAAGGTATCACATGGAAAAGTGTTATGATTTAAAGAACCAGATCAAGTCTCTAGTCAGAAAAGGAGCAATCAAATGCACCGCAACTCCTCCAAATGTGAACAATAACCCTTTGCCAAATCATGAGAATTGAGAAGTCAACATGATTACTCTAGAGGAAGAGTATGACTTGTAGGAAGCCATTATGCCTGTTTGGAACACAAACAAAGTTGCTACTACATCTCCAATGCAACCTATTATCACAATCAGTTGAGGGAACCTTTGACTGGTCAAACCTACCAGGTGAGAGTTGTAGTAACCATTATAGCTGCCGAAAAGCCTAACTATGACTATAATGACCCTCCAGGTCATTTCCTCATTTTTCATACATTTCTAGTATTTTGAGCCTTCCTACAGTAGCTACATGTTATTTATGACTTATCGTAACTGTCAGTTTGGTTATTGGAAAGTTCGTTTGGGTTTTAAGTTTATTTCTCTATTTTGGAGCTTTCGCTGTTAAGGATTTGGTTTCGTACCAAAAATTCTAGTAAACAATCTCAGATAAGAATTCTGACAATGCCATCAGCTCCAGAATGTTGATTTTAGGCTAGGGAGACCCTTGGTCTGGGTCCTGAGGCTTTCGACCACATTTTGGGCCATTGTGTAGATTTTGTGAAAAATAGAACTATAGGTGTGGGTCCCACATTTAATTGAAACAATCTTGGATGGAAATTTTGATGGTTTCGTTGAGTTCAGAATGTCAAATTTGGTATGGTAGGATAGTTCATTTGCACGTATAGTGTTCCGAACGAATCTCGAACCCCCGATCGAAGTCCGTGAGGACTTAGTAAAATTATTGGTTTTCAGCATCTGGTCCAGCTAAGTTTTAGCTTTCGCGTTCATGAGGCCTTGGCCTCGTTCACAAAGGTCAAGGATATTGGCCTCCGTATTCGCAAGCTACTGGCCATATTCGCGAAGGTCAAGGACCTTGACCTTCTGGGTTCACGGGCTAGCCTTCGCATTTGTGAAGGGTCTCTTTGGTCTAGTCTCACATTCGTAGTGGGATCCCACGTTCGTGAAGAACCCCGGGCAGCCCCTTTATATTTCACACTTGCTCGATTCTAAGCCCATTTTTAGGGCATCTTCCGCCATTATTGGTCCCAAGAGCTAAAGAACTCTTAGGAAATCATAATGTGGAGTCGGGTAAGAGTAGAGGATGTTGAGGTGATTGTCCCCCGTCAATTCCTTCATAAGTTTTTGTCCTAAAATCTGTTTAATTCTTTATTTTAGGTTTAGATTTTCCCATGCTTAATGGGCTGATTTGGGCCTCAAATTGTGCTCCATTTGTGCTTAACTTTGAGCACACATTGCTTGTCTTTCGAGGGACCTCGTGATAGATTCAATTTTTGGATTCCGTTAGTGGCCTCCACGGGCCCATGTTTGACCCAATTTTGGGCCTAGAGTTTTATATTGAAATATGGATATTGTTTTAATCATAATGATGTGTAAGTTACTATTTTTATAGCATGATGACATTTTGGGATCGTGGAGCAAGGACGGAAGAATTGTGGACAATTCAAGTGTTGCGGTTTGGCATCGAGGTAGGTTTCGATCTACTTTTCTCTATGAGATTGTGTATAGAATAGATTACATAATAGGTAAGAATTATAGGATGTGATTATAGCTAGTATATCTTGACTTAGCCTACTTTAGGGGTCTTGGGATAGAAATATGACCCGAACCCTAGTATAAAATACTTATTATGGCCATAGACTCCTATTACCCTTGTTATGAGCATGATACCCATAGTTGATGATTCAGGATCCTTTGGTATGAGTTTTACCATTTGACTTAGTGATTCGGGAGGTTCTACCCCAACTAGATCCTTGTAGTGGCTTTATACCCTCGATTATCGTAGTGGCCCGAGTTATGAGGCCTTGTTATATAGGGTATATATCATTGGGCCCGAGGTCATGGTTATGATACTAGTTGTTCTCTAGGTGAGTTTTACCCTTAGAAAGAGTGGGACTAGTATTTATAGACGCTTATGGTTGCGTTGTTTGGATATTGGTGATGGCATGCATATTATCTGGCACATTCATGTTCATTTAGTGGTACAATTCTGACCAAAACCTTTATTTTACTACTGTTTCCAAAAAAGGGATTTATTCCCACTTTTCACTTTAAAAATGGATTATTTTATAACGGGTATCGTACCACCTTTTTTTACTGGATTATGAGCTTTTAGGACTAAAAATAAGGTTTTAGAACTTTGATCGAGGCTGATTCTGGTCCATTATTTATCCATTCATTTTACCACTACTATGTACTTTAGTCGAGGGATATCCTGACCCCTTGTACATTATTATGATGATTTACTGGATGGACTAGATCGATTATGATGGTTATTGGATGTCCTGGATTGGGTCTAGGCAGTGTATATGGATATCTTAAATCCCCTAGGGGCCCTTTCGTTCGAGAACCGTCGTGCAGAAGAAGGATGGTCACTGTAAGTCCTGCCTTTGCAAGCTCCGGAGCTGGAGGAGGTGTATACACTTGGTACTATATGGTTTGAGGTAATGAAACCGGTTCGAGTTCGGTGTCTACGATATGGTTATGGAATTTCAATTTATGTTGCATTCATCCATTCATATTCATTGCCTATCACCAGTATGATTGTTTTGTGCTTATATTTATTGGCCTTATGAGGGGTTGTATAGGTATAGGCTATGGTTGTTGTTTGCTGTGTGCTTCGGTGAATCTTTTTGGTTATGGGGGTCCAATTTGGTACTTGTTTGCCCGGACTAGCCGGTTACTTTATTATTGGTTATTATGGTTAGTTCATGGTAGGTTGGTTGTGGACTGATAAAAGGGATTGGAGGTATACACATGATTCCTTTATCTTTCTCGATGAGTTATTTTTATTTCTAGATTATCTCGTGATTAGTCACCCTTGGGGTAGAGACTTGTTGATGCTAGAGTTAGCTCCTTTGCTTAGCCATGATCCTCGAGATGTTAGGTTTACTTCTTCAGGTAGTTACCCTTGAGTTAGCCTTATATGTATACATATATGTATGGTATTATTGTATATCCCTCTCTTCCTTGGTCTGTGCTTGTTGTATATGTATCTTTTGGCCTTGTATACTATTATATATACTTCCGTCCTTTTCAGTTGTATATTGGCTAGTTATAAACGGTATTATACTCTAGTCTGGATTACTGTTAGAATGGAATAGAGTATCCTCATAGCTCTATTAGCCCCATTATTCTTAGTTTTTATGGATAATTACCTGCATTATATTCATGCCTTACATGTCATTTTATGCTTATATTATTTCTGGAGCTCAGTTGGTCGATGCCTACTGAGTACCACGTGTTTGGTACTCATACTACATTTCTACAGCCTATAGGTTATGGTAAGAGTTATCGCCATTGATGTGTGTTTATCATGTGGAGCAGCTATGAATCAGAGATTTGGGGTGAGCTCTTGACGTTTAGAGTATCCCTACTCTCCTTTTTATTGTTAGACTATTCTCTAGTTTTGTATATCAGAGATGGATTGTACCCATATTTGTATTTATTCTATACTTTACCTTGTACTCCTATTGTATTAGAAGCTCTTGTACTAGTTCAACCAGGTTTTGGGGTTATATTAGCCTTGCTGTTATATTTATTCCACTATTTCCTTTAATTCTATCAGTAGTCCATTACTAGCTGTTCCAGACTACGGGTTGGCTTACCTACTAGTGGTTTATAGTAGGTGCCATCATGACCTGAGAAATTAGGTCGTGACAAATTAGTATTAGAGACAGGTTTACTGGTGTTGTTGGTACAAGAGCTAAGTGTTTAGTAGAGTCCTATAGATCGATGCAGAGATGTCTGTATTCTATCTCCGGGAGGATACATGGCATTCTTAGAAAATTCTACTCTTGACTCCTTGTTGTCTGTCTGTACTTCTATGAACCTCTAAGTACTTCTTTTGACTCCACTCTTTCCCAGATGGATTGTACGAGGTTGTCGATAGATGTAGACTGGACTTCTACGAGTATTACCAGAGTTTCAGCTCAGCGTCGATCCAGAGAGCTAGAGATTGATTTCGAGGATCATTAACATCAGCCAGAGGTCTGGGGTCAGCCTAGGTCTTAACAGAGTTGGTGACCGCCTCAACTTTTTAGGATTTGGCGTTAGGGGTTTCGAGTCTGTTTCTGGATACCTCTCAGCTAGGGGTAATGTCAGGTGCATCGAGTAGTTCTTAGACCTAAGTTTCATTTGTTTATGTTTAGCAGGGTTCTTTGTCTGTTTAAGTATGAGATTGGGTTTCTCGAGTGGGACAGACATACTCCTATGTTATTTCCTACAGAACAAAACATGGTGTATGGATTTATTAGAGGTGTGGCTTCACCACTCCATTTGGCATCAGAGCCTTTGATAGCAGTTAGGTCTTCTTTATCTGAGGTTGTTGATCGTACGAGGGCTACAGAAAGGGCTTTCTTTGAGGCATATAGAGATGGTAGTAAGAGGCTATGTCAGCAGTTCAGTGTTAGGGGTATTCCATCTGGAGGTTGAAATCTTCTCAATATAGGTCAACATCATTTGCAGCCTATTAGGCTCGTACAGGTTGCACATCAGCTTATGGGTAGCTCTTAGTTTGATCGTGGTGGTATTAATGGACAGAGTTCTGGTCAGACATCATGGAGTATTCGTTCTAGGTCTTCAGGCCGTGGCGACCATTCTAGGTCAGCAGGTTCAGTACATCAGAGAGTTCTAGGGGCATGTTTTGATTATGGTGAAATTAGACATTGGTCTAGAGAGTGACCCAGGCATGAGTTGGTTAGCTAGTTAGGGACAACTCATGTTTCTCACCATGTTAGAGCTTCAGGGGTTTGTTATGACTGTAGAGAGATTGGTCACTGGTCCAGAGAGTGTCCCCGATGTGGGATTATGAGTCATTCAGATCAGTCTCACAATGTTGTGACACCTTCAGTTAGAGGTAGTGCACCTAGTGCCTTAGTTGGCTATTCAAACGCTCAGTTTGAGTTTGGACATGCTCAGATTCATACTCCTTTGGGCACACCAGATTTATGATTTTGGATTTTCACTATGATAGGTGAGCCTTTGATTCTCTGCCTTTTGTTTCTATTTGAGTTGTGTTGGGGTTTTCATACCCATCTATGGTTATATGCCTTGGTACTTCTATATTGATTGTTGTATGCCTTGATGTTTTCATAGCAATTGATGTATGCCTTTTTTTAGATTTATGCATATATGACTACCCCCATATGTGATTCTTTAGTAGTGGATCAGTGTGGTTTTGTCCTAGGGTTGTAGCATTTGGGTTAAAATCCCATTTTTCCTTGGCATATTGGCCTTGTTATGGCTATAGAGAGGATCAATATTATGTTTTCTGTGGGGTATGTTAGTTGGGTTAAAGTCCCGCTTCCTTGGTATTTTGGCCTTGGTGTGATCTTAGAGTGGTACTGGCTATGTTTTCATTTTGTACCACCGACATCTTATGTTATTGATATTATGGTCATTGGGTTAACATTTACTGATTCTTATTTGATAGACAGCTAGACTAGCTTTATCCAGTTAGAGTACTTCCTTCCTTGCAATTCTTATTTCATTGGCTTAGATGGCTACTTCGGTTGGTTCGCCTTCCCTTTCTGTCAACAAGGTTAATTATTGATCAGATTGTGAGAGTGAAGGTAAGTTCGACTTTCCAGGGCTTTGTTATGATTTTAGCATTGGTAGTCTTTTTCCATATCCCTTTTCTTTTGGCAATACATTTGAGATTTGTCCTTCGGATCTGGATAGTTCATCACTCAGTAGTGGCCTTGATCTTGGTGTTGATATTCAGTTGGAGTTGGCAATTCAAATATATTGCCTGTTTCTGATGTTGGAAAGTCTAAGGCTTACTTTTTGATTTGTTGGATTCGTCTCCCGGTGATTGTGTTGATCTTGGCATTGTTGTGGAGTTAGATACTTTATTCTTCCTGTGCTATGGTTTATGGTTCAGTCGAGTTAAAGTTGATATAATTGGAAAAATTTAGAAAATTCTCATTTCAGTACTTGTTCGGCCTACTTTGTCTTAGTGGAGTGCGTTCTCTTGATGATATGTACCTATAGGTATTCGTTTTCATAGATTGAGTAGTGGTTTGACCAAATGTAGGCTAAGGTTTGAGTTGCTCGAGTGTTGACTATCAGTAGCGCTCATTACTTCCTTGGTGAGTTCTTAGTTATGCCTTGATATGATATGACCTTAGCGGATTGGGTCTTGATTGCTCGTATCCTCATCATATTGCTTTCCCCTGGTTGGGATTATGTTCTTTGGTGACATTTTAGTTTTAGCTCTTGCAAAGATTGTTGGGCATGTGCTTGATTTCTGGTAGCGAGGTCGGTTTGGGTATTTGGCCTTTGTAAAGGCTTGTTGGCTCTAGTTGTGGTTCTTGACTTTATTAGTATGGCAGCTTGAAATTTTTAATGAGTTTTGGAGTTTGGATCCTTACTCGTTAACAAGATCAAATTGGATAGTTGAGAGCGAGTAGTTCAGCTTCAGTGTTGGGGTTTTAGCTTGGGATTGCATGACTTGGTTGCATTCCCGTTTTGAGGTTTTGCTTCAGTTGGGTATTCATCTATAGGTTGTCTAAGCCTAGTCTTGGCCTACTAATTCGATTCTCTTTAGTTCAGGTAGATTGTACCTGATAGATATTCGAACAATAGTCCGTTGGTACGGTACTGATTTCTACTGCTTTTGACCTTGGTATCCTCAGTTTTGGTCAGAATTTTAGGTTGCCTGCTCAGCAGAGGTAGTATTCTCAAGTTGGATTTAGCATGGTTCCACCCACAGTCAGTGGGGGCATTCTGGAGCAAATCATTTGATTCCGTAAGATTGGTGCTTCAGACTCTTGACTATTAGTTTCAAGGGTCATCCGGACCTGTTGTAGCTTTGGCTTAAGAGTGCAGACTTTGGTCACCTTTGTTTGTGTGTCTTGGTAGCACCTTATGGGATTATTTCTTGTGTTTGCTATTATGGATTTTTGGCAAGTCAGATTCAGCCTTTCGATTTTAGCGTGTTGTGATTGCGCGGACAAGACTCGAATGACATTTTGCATGGTTTGGAGTAGGTAGCAGGTTTGGAAAGGTAAAAGAAGGTTAGGTTTGGATAATGGAGTATGTTGCATTATTCTTGTGTTGGACTGCCTGTAGCTGGGTTGTGTATCGCTTGGTTGTGCTTGTTTCGATTTGGTACCCATGTGTTGTGGGTTGGGTATGCGTCTACCAGATATTCACGTTTCAGTTGAAAGCCAGTTGGTTGTAGAGGTTAAGTTTTGGGCTATTTGGAAAGCGGAGTAAGAAGTTGGTTGAAAAAGAGATACCTTGGGTGAAATCCCTTTGAAGCGTTGCTTCTGCTTAGAGGTTACCTAGGGAGTCATGCTCGAGGCATGCGGGTCCAATAGCTCACCATTTTGAGCTATCGGGCATTTTCTATCCATTGACTTTCGCGGACTAATGCGCCATGGTTACATGGCACTTTCGATGCTTAAAAGAAGGAAAATATGCAATAACTTGGGTGTATTTGGTTGGTATGATGTGGTTTCTGTCCTACATTGCAGGAAAACAGGTTTTGAAGGCAACAAATGATCAAAAGGAAGAATCAAGCCCGAGAACGAAGTGTCTGAAGAAGAAAGAACAAGAATCTGCACCAGAGAGGGAGTCATGACACCACTCACGTGACGTGAGTGGCTGTTGTGAGTCATCTTCAGAGATGATCGAATGTGGTTTGATTTCCACGGCAGCACTCACGTGGCGTGAGTCCACCTATGTGGCATGAAAGGGTGGCGTGAGTCAACTTCTGAAGATGTCTAATTGAGCCTGATTTCCACGACATTCACCTACGTGACGTGGCTTGGTCCCACGACACCAAGTCACGACACCGTGTAAGTTTGCTTACTCTGTTCTCCTGTTTTGATTAGGATTGGATTAGCCTTGTATCTATAAATACCCCTGTATTGTCCTATAATCAGGAGTTAGTCAGTACATTGTTTTCAGAGATATCTTCTATTGTTTCTGAGTTCATAAACATATTATTGGTTTTGTAATCAAAAACCCTAGATTTGAGTTTTATTCATAATTGAGATTTCAGTTCTTCTTCATTATTGTGAGTGTGCAATTATGTTTTCATCTTTGAATCCTTCTTGTTTTCTTGCAATTATGAGTATCTAAACTCATCAACTAGGGTTGTGTGAACCATGAGGAATTAACAAAACAAGTTAAGTGCAAAGCAACTCTGAACCGCTGTGAATGCATGTATTGGTATTTCCTTCGTTGTGATTGATCTTCTAATGGTTGCAAATGTTAGAAACTCGCCTGTATTCTAGACTTTCTTGAGAGAGAGGTAGATATTGGGAAAAGGAGATAACAACAGAGATTTGAAGCTATCAACCTTCATCTAATAACTTGAGCCTTAGCGAGAATAGTTATCTGAGATCCAGGACAAGGGTTAGTAGTGCGACACTCGGAGACCGAGAGGAGAATAGTGAAATTCGTCTAACCAAGGTCGAGAGACATTTAGATGAACATATCTTGTCATATTTTGCATGCAACATAGCAGGACGGTTTTATTAGCACAAGTAACCGGTGGAGTTAAGGAATCATTGGGGATCACAGTCCTAGTGTATTTCCCTTATTATCTACAAACTCGATATAGTCAATAATCGTTACTGTTACTATTTATTCGCAAAACCCCCCGATTTTACTTACTCACCAATTACTCAGTCTAGATTCTAAACAACTTCGACATATTCCCTGTGGGATCTATCCCAACCTAGTTGGGTTCTATATTTGATACAACGACCGCATTGTACTTTTTCGGAGGTATATTTTGGGCGACATCAAATTTTGGCGCCGTTGCCGGGGAATATGGTTACGGAGTTGATTAGTTTATTTGTTTCAGTTGATTGGTTTTGTTCTTCTAATACTTTTACGGGCACACGCCAGTGTATGCCCAATACAAAGAGTCAAGGCAATCCCCTGATTCCACTTGATCTTGAAATAGAAAGGACTCTAAGAGCTAATCGAAGAATGGTGAATACATATGGAGTTCAGGATCCCGCAGCTACGGGAGACATTCATAACCAGCCAATTCATCCGGTTTGTCATGAAATAGTGGATCAAACTACTGCTCGATTGACTCGAGAAGAGCATGCTAGACACGCTGCTCTTAGGCAAGCAGAAAGGGATAATCGAGCTATGCAAGAGGCAACTCAGTATCTGGCTGAGGCTGAAGAGAGACAAAGAAGATTGAGAGCTCAACAACTTCTTCAAAGACCGCATGTGCTAGTCTATGATGATCCTTAGGAAGAAGATGTGGCCTACTTAGAGCTAATAGAGACTGGTGCCATTATTCCACCAGAGTTACCTCCGGGAACTAAGTTTGACATTACTAGTGCCATGATTCACCTACTAAACTTGAAGGGTGTGTTTGTCGGTCTCCCTACTAATGATACAAACATGCACGTGATGAATTTTGTGGGGGTCTGTACTTCATATAATTTGCCCGGAGTTGACCAAGAGGCTATTCGATTGAGATTATTCCTATTATCTCTAACAGGAGAAGCAACGTTGTGGTTGGCAGAATTACCACGAGGATCCATCACTATATGGAAAGAATTGAGAAATCAATTCCTGGAGAGGTTTTTCCCACCTTCAAAGATGCTACAGTTAAAGGATGAGATCTATAATTTCAGACAACTACATTTTGAAGCACTTTATGAGACATGGCTAAGGTTCAAGAAGAAGCTACAGAATGTGCCAAATCATAGGATGAGTGGTAGGAACTTACTTGAAATATTCTAAAGGGATTTAAATGCCAACACTAAGGCCTGTAGCCGATACTATCACTGGTGGAGCATTCATGAGTTTGAGATGGGAACGAGCTTCAGAGATATTGGATCGTATTACTAATACCAACCGAGGATGGCATACTCGGGAGGCAGAAACGCCTGCTGGCACATATGCTATTGGAGCCTCAGCAGTACAACGGGCTTTGGACGAATCTGTAGCTTAAGAGGTCGCTTAGTTGAGGACAGAAATTGGTCTTCTGGCCAAACAGATAGCGGCCAAAGATGCTGAAAAGGTGCATGCTGTAGGTGCACAAGGTAATATGTCTAGACATGAAGACTATGAATCTGATGAAGAGGCGAATTATTTGGATCGAGAAGGGGCGGGTTTTCGAGCCAAATTCCAAGGGTCTAATCAAGAATCTTAGAACTCGAGGCAAGGGAATCAAGGTCGAAACTATTATGGAGACAATTACAACAAATCGAGAAACAAAGATCGATAACGAGACCGTGATGGTGATTGGAGACAGAAGGATGATTATAGAGAGAAGAATGGACTTTATGTACCACTAGGAAGCCGTGATGATGAGTCTGGAAATTCAAGGATGGAGGCCCTTCTTAATAAACTGGTCAAAGGGTCAGAGAGCCAAGAAAATCGCTTGAAGGAGATTAGGTCAGACATTTCGGGAATAAGTCAGAAAGTGGAGTCTCATTCAACTGCCATTAAATAGTTGGAGCAACAGTTCGGGCAGATATCATTGGCACTGAATCAACGTCAGCCAGGCACCCTTCTAAGCAACACCGTCCAAAATCCGAAGAATGATAGCCATTGTCTAGCCATTACTACTAGTAGCGGGAAATGCACGACTGATCCACCTATACCTACCGATAGTGGTAAGACAAATGAGCCGAAGGTTATTGATGTAGAAAATGAGTTAGAGCCAGATAATTCAAAGGGCAAAACAATTCCAGATCATCATGATACTAGTAAAAAGGCAAAATCTGAAAAGAGGCAGGAAAAGGAGGTACCACAAGTGCTGAAAACTATCCCACGACCTCCTCCTCCCTTTCCTCAAAGGTTGAAAAAGAAAGCTGAGGAAGGAAACTATCAAAAGTTTATTACAATGTTGAAGGAGCTATCGGTCAACATCCCTCTTGTTGAAGCATTGGAACAGATGCTAGGGTATGCTAAGTTCATGAAAGACTTGGTGACAAAGAAGAAAGCTATCAATTTCGAGCCGATAGATAACTTAAATCATTGTAATGCAGTTGCTTCGCGTTCCCTAGATCAAAAGAAGGAGGATCCAGGAGCTTTCATAATTCCTTGTACTATCAGGTCCTACAACTTTGCTAAAGCAGTTTGTGATTTGGGTGCTAGCATTAACTTAATGTTGTTAGCCGTTTTCAAGCAGTTGGGGCTGGGAGCACCAAAACCAACTTCTATGAGACTTCTTATGGCCGATAGGACTGTGAAAAAGCCGGTGGGCATTCTGTATGATGTTTTGGTAATGGTTGTATCTTTCATATTTTCGGCTGACTTTGTAATCCTAGATTATGAAGTGTCACACCCCTTTTTTTCACCACCCTAAAGAGTGGTTTGAAGGGTTTTTCCAATTAAAGTGACAGTCTTGAATAGGAATTATTTTATTTACAGAGTCTCCACTTGGAATTGAGTTATGGTGTTCCAAGTCACCTTATTGAATCCCAATTCAAAAGGAATGACTCTTCTTATTATTGGTCTGCGAACTAGAAATTCGGATAAGGAATTCTGTCGACCGAGGAGAAGGTGTTAGACATCCTTCGAGTCCCGTGTTTTTAACACGATCTCTTTATTGAGTTATAATTGGCTTAAGTTAATTCTTTAGGATACATTAGGTTTGATCAGTTGCTCAATTTGCCTAAGGATTATGAGAGAAACTATGAATTATGTTTTCGGCTGAGGAGCGTAACCACACACAGAGCCTTGAAATTACAGAAGTTGATCAAGGAGCGTAGCCACACACATGATCAACCTCGATATATTATTAATTTAGATTCGTTCTTCTCTTTTATTATTTTTGCTTCTTTTAAGCTTTTGTAGATCCTTTCCATTTTCTCCGAGTCTAAATAAGCACCTAACATGTTTACAATCTACCCGTCCCAATTAGATGGGCTTCAAAATAGTGGAGTATGTTAATTTTATTATAAAGAATGATCAGGAGCAACACTTTCTGACTTCATCTTTAATTAACACTTGTTAACCTCTAACTTCATTTGGGTTAAGAACCTAAAGTTCTTTTTTATGAGTTATTAATTTATTTTAAAATTTTTTTGGAATGGCTAAAATTATATTCACGTAACTAAAATGACTATATTAATTTGGTTAATTGGTGACATGTTACACATTCAATTATTTCAAACAATTTAACCAATAAGAACTAATTTTCCAAACCATCTAAAATAGACAATGTATGGGAAAGACCAAATTTCGACGAAACTTGATTAGTATTTCAGTCACTCCTAGTCTATTATTTTGGCATATCAAAATTGATGATTAACAAAGCCTTTGTACTGATTATTCAAACTGTGACTAAAACAATACCAAATAAGTCATGAATCATTTATATTATCTTATTCGCACTATTTTCTTTTATTAGTCAAAGTGACTCATTAGTTGAAAACTACTACAGGGAATAATAAACATTGTGTGCCATAAGTAGTTGTCTAAAAAAATTATTTAGTTTCTACTTGAGAAAAATAAAAATAAATTAACTTAACGAACCTTTCTTAAACAAGGTAGATATGGTTAATCGTTAGATATCATTAGCCATATAACTCATCCATTTGAAAACTTACATAAGACCTAACAAATGATCTTTTAACTTCGACTTGAATAAGTAACCAAACTAAAAATCTACATTAACGAAATACATTCAAACGAAAGCGTCCATACACCTAATTGAATACAACTATTATAAAAAGAAACTATATAAAGATACTCATAAGTATATAACGAACAGTAATAAGAGAGACTTTAAACTTCATTCATAATTAAAGTAGTCAGAAGGAACATTGAACAAGAACCTGTAAAGTAGAAATAATTGTGTCGAGATATATTTGTTGCCAAAATTGATAGGAGACTGTAACAAGAACTTCTTCGCCGGAACTCGAACGGGCATCCAACTCAAACTCTCAAATTTTTCCGTCTTTGTTTCTAACTCTTTTCCTTTTTTTTTTTCCGTATCCTCCCTCACTATTTTTCTTCTTCTTCTCCTAATCCCCTCTGAACTTTCTTATCTTTTGTATTCTGTTTTTTTTCCCGTAGTGTGCGTATATATATAGTTTGTAGTAGGGTGTGTGTTAGTGTGTAGTAGTGTGCATGTGTGTGTTGTGTAGTGTGTGTGTTGCAGATAGTGGGGCAAAAGTGGGGGAGGGATGTGAGGGAGTGGGGGGCGTGCGGGTGGGGAGGGGTAGTTTAGGTAAGGATTTTTTTTTAATAAATAAATAAATAAATTTATAAAAATAAATAAATAACTAAAATAGTATTAACTAACTATTTAAAATTAATAAAAATATAGAAAAGTTAAATAGCTAGTCCTAAAATATTGATGAAGAAAATATTTAAACCACTAGATTATTTATTAAAAATCAAAAGAAAAATATATTTTTGAAAATTTTCTTTTCTTTTGACAAGTAAAAGCAAAACTTATCCTAAAATGTGACTCATTTATTGAAACTTTTTTTGACAAATAAAACCTATAAAAATGTGATAAAAGCTAAAATAATAATTAGACGTAAAATAAATATTTAATGCAAAATAGGTTATAACTCGGAGAGGGTCAAAAATCACGTGTCTAGATTTACCCCTCTTTGTCTGTGAACACGAAAGAGTTTTCAGACAAAAAGTAGACAACGAGACAAGTTTTGACCCTATTGTTATTTGAAATGGAAAAGAAAAGGAGGAAAAGATGCGACCGAGTCCTGGTTTGGGACAACCTACATATCCTGGGTTATAAGGAAATCAGGTCACATGTAGTTCAATGAGATAGAAGGGTGAGACGATGAGTTAGAGGTCGAGTGAGGTCCCGTCGAGTCTCCGGTTCGCAGCTCCTGTTTTTACATCAAAATAAAAGACAAGAATAAAAATGATCCTTCAAGTACAAGATCCTATCTATTCAGCTTCTATTGAATCTTGACTTGAATCTTCATGCTTCCTCAAGTGATGATATGTATGCTCTCCTCTTGAGTTGAACTCGACAGTGAACTTTTCTTCATGTCGATTTCGGTTATTGGAGATGAACTTGAAAATCGATCCTATTCTTCAAGCGGACACTTGCTCCATCTGAATTTGAATTCAAAAATCTCCATGTTCTCCAGGCTGGCTCCTGAGCTTGAATTGAAAATTGACCCTATTCTCCAGGCGGGCTCCTGAGCTTTAAAATTGAAAGTAATCCCTGTTCTCCAAATGTGTTCTTAAACTTAAAATAAATAGTGAACTAGAAAAGTAAATCCCATTTTCCAGGAGGGTCCTGCTAAACTAAATCCCATTTCTCAGGAGGGCCCTGAACAGAAAATAAAGTCCCATTTTCCAGGAGGGTCCTGACCAGAAAGGTAAAGTCCTATTATCCAGGAGGGTCCTGTTGATCCCATTTTCCAGGAGGGTCATGAACAGAAAATAAAGGTCCCATTATTCAGGAGGGTCCTGAGCTAAAAAGTAAAATCCTCTTTTTCAGGAGGGTCCTGAGCAGAAAATAAAGTCCTATTTTCCAGGAGGGTCCTGTTGATCCCATTTTCCAGAAGGGTCCTGAACAGAAAATAAAGTCCCATTTTCCAGGAGGGTCCTGTTGATCCCATTTTCCAGGAGGGTCATGAGCAGAAAATAAAGGTCCCATTATTCAGGAGGGTCCTGGGCTGAAAAGTAATATCCCATTTTCCAGGAGGGTCCTGAGCAGAAAATAAAGTCCCATTATATAGGAGGGTCCTGTCGATCCCATTTTCCAGGAGGGTCCTGAACAGAAAATAAAGTCCCATTTCAAGGAGGGTCCTGTTGATCCCATTTTCCAGGAGGGTCATGAGCAGAAAATAAAGGTCCCATTATTCAGGAGGGTCCTGAGCTGAAAAGAAAAATCCCATTTTCCAGGAGGGTCCTGAGCATAAAATAAAGTCCCATTATCCAGGAGGGCCCTGTCGATCCCATTTTCCAGGAGGGTCCTGAACAGAAAATAAAGGTCCCATTATTCAGGAGGGTCCTGAGCTAAAAAGTAAAATCCCATTTTCTAGGAGGGTCTTGAGCAGAGAATAAAGTCCTATTATCCAGGAGGGTCTTGAACAGAAAATAAAGTCCCATTTTCCAGGAGGGTCCTGAATAGACAATAAAAGTCCCATTGTTCAGGAAGGTCCTGAGCTGAAAAGTAAAATCCCATTTTCCAGGAGGGTCTTGAGCAGAAAGGTAAAGTCCCATTATCCAGGAGGGTCCTAAACAGAAAATAAAGTCCCATTATCCAGAAGGGTCTTGCAGAAAGATAAAGTCCCATTATCCAGGAGGGTCCTGTTGATCCCATTTTCCAGGAGGGTCCTGAACAAATAATAAAAGTCCCATTATCAAGGAGGGTCTTGTTGATCCCATTTTCCAGGAGGGTCCTGAGCCAAAAGTAAACTCCCAATAACACGAACAAAAAATTTGCCCCAGTTTGTACAAAATTTTTTGCGAGTGTTAGAAAAATCATAACTATTTGAAGAACGAAGAGGGCAAATCCAAACCCTGCTCCATTCCAGAAAGTGCATCTCACAAGGGTAAAAGATAATAAATTTTTACTATGACTGTAATCTAGAAAGCTTGTGTCGCAACATAGCTTCTTGCATTGGCAGGAGTGAAGAATTATCCCTTTATGATATCCAAACTTTGAAGCCTTTGATTTGCAGGCAACTCCTATCTCTGTTTTAGACAAAGAAAAATTGTGAGTTTAACAGCATGGTGGTTGATTCGTGGCATTTGACTTTTGAGGCAATTGCTCCTGCACTTGTCATGTTCAGCTCTGTTTCGATCCGTTGATGAGTATCGTTAACTTGTTGTACTATTGTCCCCAAATTCTGACCATTAAAATACTTTAACTCAAACCATACTTTCATTTCATGGCGCCTCTGAATTTAACTTCTATTTCACCTTTGTATTTCTATGTGTCTAGAAAGTGCTAGCTGACGGTTATTCTTGGGTATTTTGCTTCACTTTTTATCATATTACTTTTATGTGCTAGCCCTGTGCCTTGCTTTGCGCACTTGAAAGAGTTGGTAGCAAGCTTTGAAGCCCTTTCTCACTTGTTTTGACATGGACTTGACTCAAATACAACAGAAAAATGAGGACAATGATTTTTCATTTTGATAACAAAGACAAGAAAACAAAAAAAATAAAAATATTGAATGGAAAGAATAGACGTCCCAAATTCCAAAAGAATGAAGGACATAAAACTTATCTGAGGGTGATATCCAGCTCTATCGATTATTACATGCATTTTGGATCAAGCAACCCGATCTTTCAATCTCAACCATTTATCAACTTTTGCCAACTTATTGAATTTAAAACTGAGTTTTGCCTTTGAACCTGTCGCCTTTGGATCACAGACCTTATCCGGCTAGTGACGCCTCAAAGAGTTTTCACCAACGAGCCTCTCTCATTTTCACTTTCTCTCAACTCACCATCGCCTTATGATGCCCGTGAGGGTTTTCACCAATAAGACTCTCTTATTTTTATTTCTCTCATCTCACCCTCACTTTATGATGCCCGTGAGGATTTTCACCAATAAGGCTCTCTCATTTTTATTTCTCTCATCTCACCATTGTCTTATGGTGTCCGTGAGGGTTTTCACCAATAAGATTCTCTCATTTTTCATTTCTGCCATATTTTCTTTATGCCGATGAAGACAAGTACGACCCAAAATATGGAATATCATATCACCATACCATGCTTACCCTCGATATTTTCAAAAATTGATCTGACGGTCTTTTTTTGGGTTGTGACACGACTTTTGGATAAAGCTAGAAAGAAAAGGCAGCATGAGGCTCGAAAGACACTCAAAATAGGGTGAGACTTACAACTTTTGGAATCAACTCACAAAGAAAATAACTTTTGCCCTAGTTTTTTTTTTTTTCGGGTAAACTTGAATTTTTTATTTGTTTGGACCGAACCCCAGAGTAGGGCTGCCTACGTATCTTGTCGTAGCAAGAATTAGGTCAAACGTAGTTCAGACAACTTGTTCTTTTGCTTGATTTTTATTTTTTATTTTTTTCTGACTCAATTTCCTTTTCTTGACACTTTTCTCTTTTGGACTTTTTTTGACTCCATTTTTTTTTCTCATTTTCCTTTTTCTGATTCTGTTTTGATTCCAAAAGAGGGGTACGAAAGAAAATAAAACTAAAGCTCAAATGTGATAGACAAAGGATGACACAATATTTGGATAGCGGAATAAAATGCCTTTGTCATATAATCTTTTAAATATACCAGTACCAACCATGTAAACAACAATAACGATAAATAAAGATCATACATAATATCTTTTAACTGCATCGACATTGATAGCCACTTCTACCATTTTGCCTTTTACAACGGTCAAATATAACGCGCCGTTGGGAAACACTTTCTTCAACATGAATGGACCTTGCCAGTTCGGGGAGAACTTGCCTTTAGCTTCAACCTGATGGGGGAGGATGCGCCTTAATACTAACTGACCGACTTCAAAATGTCTGGGACGCACTTTTCTATTATATGCTCGTGCCATTCTCTTCTGGTATAGTTGGTCATGACATACTGATGTTAATTTTTTTCCATCAATCAAGCTCAATTGCTCCAATCGGGTCTTGACCCACTGATCATCATCAATCTCAGCTTCCACAATGACTCGAAGAGATGAGATCTCAATTTCTGCAGGTATTACCGCTTCAGTCCCATATACCAACGAGTAAGGAGTCACACCTATTGAAGTACGAACTATAGTATGATAACCTAATAAAGCAAAAGGAAAATTTTCATGCCATTGTCGAGAACCTTGCACCATCTTGCGGAGTATCTTCTTTAGGTTCTTATTGGCAGTTTCTACAGCCCCATTTGCTTTGGGACGATATGGAGTTGAATTTTGATTCATAATCTTAAATTTTTGGCATACCTCTTGGATCAGATGACTATTGAGATTCGCGGTATTGTTTGTAATAATTACCTTTGGGATACCAAATCGGCAAATAATGTTGAAGTGAACAAAATTTACCACAGCTTTTTTGGTCACCGACTTGAAAGCTACTACTTCCACCCACTTTGTAAAATAATCAATGGCTACCAAGATGAACCTGTGCCCATTTGATGCTTTTGGTTCAATAGGTCCAATCACATCTATTCCCCAAGCCATGAAGGGCCATGGAGCATACATTGAATGTAACTCAGAAGGAGGGGAATGTATCAAATCCCCATGCATTTGGCATTCATGACATTTACGAACTAATCAAATGGAATCTCGCTCCATGGTGAGCCAAGTATGACCTGCCCGAAGTATTTTTTTTGCCAATACATACCCATTCATATGCGGCCTATAAACTCCATAATGTATTTCAGTCATGATAGTGGAAGCTTCTCTGGCATCTACACACCTTAAAAGTCCTAAATCTAGAGTCTTTTTGTACAAGATCCCTCCGCTTAAGAAAAATCCACTAGCCAATCGTCGAATAGTTCTCTTTTGGTTACCATCGGCATGTATTGGATATTCTCCAGATTGAATGTATGTTTTGATATCATGGAACCAAGGTTCACCATCAAGTTCTTCTTCGACCTCATTGTAATAAGCATACTGATCATAAATTTGTATATGCAAGGGGTCAATATGAGTCTTGTCGGGATGTTAGAGCATTGAAGATAATGTTTCCAAGGCATCAGCAACCTCGTTATGGACTCGGGCAATGTGTCAAAACTTTACCCATACGAATTGTGGACAAAGGTCTTGTAAACAATCTAGGTATGGTATAAGCTTCAAGTCACGAGTTTCCCAATCTCCTTGGATCTGTTGGACTAACAAGTCTGAGTCACCTAGCACCAACAGTTCTTGAATTCCCATGTCGATAGCCAGTCGCAAACCCAAGATGTAAGCTTCATATTCTGCCATATTGTTGGTACAATAGAATTGAAGTTGTGCTGTTACGAGATAATATTGTTCTGATTCTGAAACAAGAACTGCTCCTATTCCAACTCCTTTCACATTAGCAACTCCATCAAAGAACAACTTCCAGCCTAGATGGCTATTATCAGAAACAGCTTCGTCGACACATGATACCTCTTCGTCAGGACAATAGGTTTTTAATGGCTCATATCCTTCATCCACGGGGTTTTTGGCCAAATGATCCGCTAGCGCTTGGGTTTTCATTGCAGTCCGCGTCATATAGACAATATCAAATTCCATAAGCAATATCTTCCATTTCGCAAGTCTGCCTGTGGGCATAGGCTTATGAAAGATATACTTTAAGGGATCCATGCAGGAGATGAGGTAAGTGGTGTAGGATGAAAGATAATGCTTCAACTTTTGTGCCACCCAAGTCAGGGCACAACACGTTCTTTTGAGAAGTGTGTACTTAGCCTCATAAGTGGTAAACTTCTGCTGAGGTAGTAGATGTCTTGCTCCTTTTTTCCTGTGATATCATGTTGACCCAATACATAGCCAAAAGAGTTGTCCAAAACAGACATATACAATATCAAGGGACTGCCCGACTCAGGGGGAACCAACACAGGCGGATTTGATAAGTACCTTTTGATTCTATCGAACGCCTCTTGACATTCTTCAGTCAATTCAACTACAACGTTCTTCTTCAATAATTTAAAAATAGGCTTGTATGTTGTTGTGAGTTGGGCAATGAATCTACTGATATAATTCAACCTTCCCAATAAGCTCATCACCTCGGTTTTCTTCTTTGGTGGAGGTAATTCCTGAATGGCTCTTATTTTTGAAGGATCTAATTCGATACCATGCCGACTGACTATAAACCCCAAAAGTTTTTGGGACGGGACCCCAAAAATGCATTTTGCAGGTTTAAGTTTGAGTTTATACCTGCGAAGCCTATCAAAGAATTTCCTTAGATCTTTGACATGGTCTGACTGCTTTCTTGACTTAATTATCACATCATCCACATAAAATTCGATATCTTTATGCATTATGTCATGAAACATAGTGGTCATCGCCCTCATGTAAGTTGCTCCTACATTCTTTAGCCCAAATGGCATGACTCGATAACAGTATGTCCCCCATGATGTGATAAAGAATGTCTTTCCTGCATATTCATGGTCCATGATGATCTGATGGTACCCCGTGTAGCAATCCACAAAATATGCAAGTTCATGCTTGGCACAATTGTCCAGCAAAATATGGATGTTGGGCAGCGGAAAGTCATCTTTTGGACCTGCTTTATTTAGATCACGATAATCGACACACATTCGAACTTTGCCATCTTTCTTTAGGATGGGGACGATATTGGCTAACCAAGTAGGATATTGTGCAACTCGATTGACTTTAGCCTCAAGCTGCTTTGTGATTTCCTCTTTAACTATTACACTCATGTCAGTTTTAAGTTTCCTCAACTTTTGTTTGACCAATGGAAAGGCGGGATCTGTCGACAACTTATGAACTACAAGATCAGTGCTCAAACCAGGCATATCATCATAAGACCAAGCAAATATGTCCTTATAATCGAGCAAGGCCTCGATTATTTCTTTCTTTTTTTATGGTTGCTCATGTACACTTATCTTAGTCTCCCTAATATTTTCATGATCTCCTAGATTGATTGACTCCGTTTCATTCATATTGGGGTTGAACTTATTCTCAAACTGTTTGAAATTGTTGCTTACTTCCTCAAATGCTTCATCTTGATCATATTCAACTTCTTCATTCATTATTTCATGATTAGTTTGAGTTTTAAGATCTGACTGAAAATTTCGCATGCATGTCATATCACTAGAATCAGCATAAAAGGAACTGTACAATAGGAAATAAATAAGTAAATATTAGACTCAAAATAAGAAAGAGGGAAACTGCATTTCATTGAAAATAAAGATAGGAGGGTTTGAACATTAAAACAAAAAAGATAGAGATCTGAATTACAACCCTGGAATAATTCAAATTACAGAATGGAAAACAAAACAGACTACCAAGACTCCTTCTTAGTGGGGAGAGGAGTGGCCTCCTAATTGTTAAGTTGGACATCAGGGCCAATAAACTGCACATCTGTATTGTTGGTGCCTTCCCCAATTTCAACCATATCAACCTCGAAAAACATGTTTTGGAAAAGGCCAATCAACTCTATATCATCATCAATCATTTGCTTTGAGACTGGTAACATGGAGGACCCAATAGCACTAGTTCTGATGAAAGACTGGTTGAGTGGCAGTATCGGCTTGGCAAGTGACCATAACTCTTTTTTCCGCTTCTTAGCTTTCTTCCTATCTTCAAAAGTGGGTTTATACCCCAAACCAAAGGTACCAAGGTTCTCACATGGGCATATTGGATGAGTTTGGCCCTGTAAAGACATAACCTTAACATTTCATTCACCACCATGACAAATGCAAATGGCAATTGTGGTCTTGGAATGAGATTTCCCTCGAGGATGTGATCAACAACCACTACCTCAAAATCCTGATAGATCAGCTGTCACGCCCCAAATCCCATTTGGGATGGACTGGCACCCAAATTCGATAAGGCCCGAGAGAACCAATCTTTACTCATGTGTCTTCCTATGTATGTTTCTGTGTGAATATCGCCCTATCTCATGTAACTAGATATCAATGGCGGAAGTCATGGCAAACATATACTATATATGAAACTTGGCCGTTAAGGCCATCAAATTAAAATGGACATTCATCTCTTACATTCGTCTTCCCACATACGTCTACAAAGCCTTTAAAGATACATATACATAACCAACCTACAGTCGGGACAAGTCCCCACTTTATACAACATATACAATGCCAAAAAACCAATGTACACATAGGACTCGAAAAGCCCCTAACCAACTGGAGCTCACCAATGAATGGCAGATAATCCGCACCCTACTGTGGAGGTCTACTAGCACCTGTACCTGCAGCAAGTAAGGTAAGTCCCCCAAGGGGGTTAGTACAAAGAATGTACTGAGTATGCAAGGCTATAAGAAACTGCACCAATATATAAGAACTTCAATGGAAAATTATAAGAGAATACCCAATATGGATAAACCATCAATCTGAAAGTTTGGAACTGTATACATTACGTTCATTACTTATCTTGCCTTTACGTTCATCATCATTCTTAGTCATCCATTTTTTTAGTGGGTTATAATATAATCATCCACCTTGTTGGTGGGTAGTCATCCACCTTATTGGTGGGTAGTCATCCACTTTGTTAGTGGGTAGTCATCCACTTTGTTAGTGGGTAGTCATCCACCTTATTGGTGGGTAGTCATCCACCTTATCGGTGGGTAGTCATCCACTTTGTTAGTGGGTAGTCATCCACCTTGTTAGTGGGTAGTCATCCACTTTGTTAGTGGGTAGTCATCCACCTTATCGGTGGGTAGTCATCCACTTTGTTAGTGGTTAGTTATCCACTTTGTTAGTGGGTAGTCATCCACCTTATTTGTGGGTAGTTATAAAAAGTATTAGGGTCCGCTCGAGCTAGGATTATGTGCCCCCTTCGAGTTGTCCCGGTTCTCAAACATTAAATCATAAATGCATTACTTTATTTCTTACTTTTGAGAGATTGATACATTCGCTTGTGAAAGATTGATACATTGGTGGCCATTGCATTATTGGAACATTGGAACATAACATTATTGGATTAGCTACTTAAGAATGAATAGATTCTCCTTACATCATCACTTTTCTTGAGATAGTTTCTTTTAGTAGTGACAACATTATGAGAGCTTAGGAACTTCAGTTAATGGATAAGAGACATGTGAATAACCATTTCTGTCAACCTGAGCTAGGAATACTTTAGAACACTTCGGAAATGAGTAAGTACGATAACAAGGTGAATACTCTATGCTGTAGAAAGATACGAAAAGAGTAACCTTACATACCTTATGATATAAATATGAATATACCGTCCTAGATGTGAATACAACAATCCAGTTCCTTCCTACGTGTCACTCTACAACACAAGTTCATAACGGAGCTCACATTAACAACTAGTTACCTTACAAGTGCATAAGATGACAATGAGTTACGTGACTTCTATATAGCTTCATTTCGTCCTTTACAATACAATCCACTGAATTATCATACCAACAACACCATAACATTCCACACATTGACCAAGACATCATAAACCAATAACATTTCACACCAAGTTTACCCTTTACACTTCCTCATTAACACTACGTTACCTTTTCTCCGTCAAATCACTCGATAACTTTCACAATAACACATTAACAACAATACATATTTTATACCATTCAAAATACCTCTAAGATACTCCTTTATAGTCATTTAAAAGGTACCATAAGTTGATAATTGCATCCATAAAGGGTATAGGGGCTTTGGGGGGTCAAAGAGATGCAAAAACAATCGAAATGGGGTTCTGGCCTGACCTGCGAAGCCACCTACTCCCAAAGGTGGCTGACCTGCATCCGCAGGTGATCCTTGGCAGTGTCCAGGGGAACCTGCGAAGTCACCTGCGCCCGCAGGTGCTTTGTCTGCGAGGGCGGGTGCCCGTTTCGGCCAAAAAGGGTCTCTTTTGGGTCCTTTTTTGTAATAAATGGTCCATGATCATAACTAACCTTATATTAACATATTTTATATCATCTTAAATTCCAAATAACAGCCATGGTTTCACAACGCACATGAACATCACCAAACTACATTCTCCTTTCATTTCGTCACCCATTCCATGACCAATTTCGTAACAACAATCCCACAAGTTGTACACATAGAGAAAACAATTTAGGAACATAACCATATCATACATGTTGATATTTAATCCATAAAACTCACTTCCTTCAAGATCACAAGTCCATTTTCAAGTTCAAGTCACATAGAAAGCAAATCCATTAACAAAGAAGCAAAGGTGGATTTCTCAACACCTTTAAGCATAACCAACATGATATACACCATCTCTCATGAATAAAATATATTTAGACATAATAATATACACTTACCCAAAGCTTTCAAAGGAGTGATCTTGCCCAAAGAGGATGATAGCTTAGGGTTTGAGTTGAGAGAATGTTGTGGAAAATTCTAGATTTTGGCATGTGTGCTTTGTGGGAAAAAAAAATATGATTTTCCACATTATATAGCCACTTTAAAGTCATACTTAGCCAATAATTTTGGTCAATAATTGAGGGCTTACCTTGGTCAAGGCAAGAATGGGTCATTTTCCCAATTGGGCCATGTCTTTTGTTTAATATTTGGGCCTCAATTGAGCCCAATGGCACAAGATCAATTAAGCCCACTAATTAAATGTGTAATACCCCATAAATCTCATGTTTAAATAATTCCATAAATGTTATGGTAATAAAATAGGTTCGAAAACATATGGGGTGTTACATCAGCGCTCCATGTACATTTCCTACCTCAATGAAGGAAATGGATAATTCTTTGTACATGGACAAGTCCCCTTCTCCGTGAATGACTATTTATTTTCTGTCATGTTCAAACTTGATCATTTATGCAATGTGGATGGGATTGCCCTAGCCCTATGAACCCATGGCCTCCCCAATAACAGATTGTAGGAAGCGTCGATATTCAAGACTTGGAAATCTATGGTAAAATCAATAGGCCCTATTGTCAATACAAGCTCTATCTCACCAATGGCATTCGTTTTTGCTCCATCAAAAGCTCTGACACAAACATTATTAGGTCGGATCCTTTTTGTACTAACATTCAATTTTTGCAGAGTTGATAGAGGACAAATATAAGCACCAGATCCTCCATCAATCAATACTCGAGTGACATAGGAATGCTCACATTTTACAGTAATATAGAGGCTGTGATTATGTCCAGTACCTTCCACGGGTAGTTCATCGTCCGAGAAGGTGACCCTATTTACCTCAAAGATTCTTCCAACAATTTTCTCCAATTGATTTACTGTAATCTCACTGGGTACGTGTGCTTCATTCAAAATCTTTATTATAGCTTTGCGATGATCTTCTGAGTGGATCAATAACGACAACAAAGAGATTTGGGCTGAAGTTTTCCTCAACTGTTCCACAACAGAATATTCTGGCAACTTCATCTTTTTCAAGAATTCCTCAGCCTCTTCTTCAGTAACTGGATTTTTGACTGACCGCTGGCCATCTTTGACTTTTCTTAACTCTTCTGGGGTAAAGCATCTCCCTGAATGGGTTAACCCCCTACTCCATCCACTTCTTCAATGACTTCCCTTCCCTTATATGTCATTGTCGTACAATTATAGTTCCAAGGGACTGTCTTGGTGTTAACCATAGGAAGTTGTGACACTGGCTTAATAATAATAGGAGTTGTGAGAGCTCCTTTCACAATTAAGAAGGGCTTGGCGGGCATTCTTGGAACAATTAACTTTGGGCTAATCTGACGTTCCCCAGTACTTTCTGCAGCTCCTTTCACAATAACCATGGGAGTATTTGATTGTTCGGGCTTTAAGGGTGTCTCGTTCACCCCTGAAGATACTACTTTTGTCAAATCCACCACATTTGTTGTCTTTTCCTCATCACTTTTGATATTAATTATAGGCTTGTAGGAAATTGTGGATTCTTCGCCGCTATGTATCAACTCAAGCATGTTTGTTTCAGTATGAATTGGCAGAGGGTTTTGATTAATGTTTGGAGCATCCGAGTTTTGAACCATAATTTGTTGTGTATCAATCAACTCTTGGATGGCTTTTTTCAAGAACCAACATTTCTCTGTATCGTGCCCTGGGGTATCGAAACAATATGCACATCTTCGAGAATAATCCATATTTTTTGAGGGAGGGTTTGATACTTTTCTCTCAATTGGGCTCAAAACATTTAAGGCCCTCAACCTCTGAAATAAGCTAGCATACGATTCTCCAATAGGAGTGAAATTATCTTTGGCTATGTTACCCCTTTTATACTTTGCTCTAGGTCAAAAATTAGGTTTAGAAGGGCCTTGGTAAACTTGTGGGAGTGGAGGATGGTTTTGAGGGGCTGGTGCACGCCATTGCGGGTAAGAAGAGGGTTGGGCATATGGCTATGCATTATAAATAGGATACTGAAGAGATGGTATGGAATATAGTGGGTAGTGTTGTGGGTGGTTATATGGGTCTTGGGTATATATCTGGGGTTGAGATTGTGTGTATTGGTGAGGTGGACCTCTCGGAGTTTTTCGTGGCCCTGACATAATGGTAGCCACGTCCTCTTTTCTTTTCTTTCCCCCAATATCTCCCGAGCCATTTGAATCACCTGCGTTGTAGCTTTTAAAGCAGCTTGGCTTATAATCTTTCCGGACTTAATTCCATTTTCCACTATTTCGCCAACCTTAATAACCTCAGCAAATGTTTTTCCGACAGCAGAAAGCAAATGATGGAAGCAGTTAGGTTCCTGTGCCTGGAGAAAAATATCAATCATCTCTGACTCCTTGATTGAGGGCTTAACTCTAGCAGCTTACTCTCTCCACTTAATAGCATATTCGCGGAAGCCCTCAGTAGTCTTTTTTCTTAGGTTGGCAAGTGTGGTGCGATCTAGAATTATGTCAATATTGTATTGAAATTGTTGGACAAAATCCCGAGCCAAGTCATCCCAAACATGCCAACGAGAGATATCCTGATCGATGAACTATTCTAAAGTTATCCCCGTCAAACTCTCTCCAAAATAAGCCATAAGTAGCTCTTCTTTTCCCCCTGCTCCTCTTAGTTGATTACAAAACCTTTTCAAATGAGCTAAAGGATCACCATGGCCGTCATACTTGTCAAACTTTGGGGTTTTGAAGCCTAGAGGCAAGTGGACATCGGGGAACATGCACAAATCTTTGTAAGAAACACTCTTGTTCCCTCCTAGTCCTTGTATGTTCCTCATGCTCTTCTCTAAACTTCTCATTTTTTTAGCCATCTCTTCTTGTTCCTCATTCTTCATCGCCTTTTCGAGCACAATAGGGGAGTTGTGCAGATAAGTAGGATTGGAGGATTTTGGGACCTTAAAAGTTACTCCAGTGGAATAGAATTGATCACGAGGCAAGTCAACCTCAGACCTTGGTAGCAACTTTGGTTGAGGATCTATAGTAGTTGGTACTGCGGGAATAAAGAGAGGGTTATTTGTGAGAGATGGATTTGGGGGGCGCATAGCAGAAGTCCCAACTGTGCTAGGCCCATTAGTATATGGGCCGAATCCTGGTGGGTAAAACGGATCATCAGTTTGGGCTTGAGTGGAAATTGGGACAGTCGTGTTCAAAAGTCCAGGAATTGAGGAAGGGAGCGCTTGCCCATTTATCCAGGCTTGATATATTTCTGCCATCTGCTGTTTCAACAACTTATTCTCTTCTATCGATGCAAATTCTTGTTAAATCAACTGATTTTGGTCTTCTTCGTGTCATTTTGACCTTTCCTTTGGATCTGGTATTGTACGGATGAGATGCCAGTGTAACCACAAACCAACCACCTTACAAAATTTTAACCTTTTCTGTGACAAGTGACAAATGGGTAAGTGTTGCACATTTAAATTTATATAACACATCGTATGTTATGCTTCTAAATGCATTTTTCATATTAATGTGGTAGGCCTTATGTTTCATCCCGGCTTATCTAGGTGCATTTTCTTTTTCAATTTTTTTTAAAAAATTTTGATCGAACCCGTTAAAGGGTTGCCTACGTATCATGTCGGTACATGAATCAGATCGCTGCGTAGTTCAAAAAAATAACAAATCAGAGAGTGTTTTTTTAAGACATATAACAAAATAAATAAAGATTTTTAAATGAAAGCGAATCTTTTCCATTCATTTTCAAATATGCACTCTACAATACTGAAATGAAGGAAATGATAGAAGTACTAAAAACTGCTATGGACTCCAAATAACTAAAACTTAAAAAAAACTGAGATAAGATCAAATAGCTAAAAAGAGACAGACTCCAAAAGGACCATAATAAAGGATGTCTTCTTCAAGGCGTTCTTTGTGGCCTCTACTGCCCTCCTAGACTAGAGTATATGCTGGATAATGCCTTTCGCAGATGTGGGGTGAGAACACGCGCCTGTTCTCCCAAACTTTTGTCATGACGGTGGAGATAACCAATATACACATCGACAAGAATGTCCTTAAGCCAAAGCACTTGCTCTTTAGCCTCATTCATATTTTCGTGGCAGTTCATCAACCAATCTTGAAAAGTGTAGACTGCCTACCTCAGATCATCCTCTAGTTCCTGAAGCTCTTCCATTTGGTGGCCAAGTGCACCACGTTCAATCTCCCACTTTTTTTTCTCACTTTCAAATTTTTCTTGATAAGCTGTGAAGTGCTTGGCAATTTCCCTCTCTCGTTCCATGGAGGCTTTCACTTGAGCATGAAGCCTATCTTGGGTGTACATCAATTTGGCCTTTTTCATTTTCGAACTCATCTTGTTGTTGCCCCATTGCCACCTCAATGATGCCTAAATCTTCTTGCAAAACCTGAATCAAGTGTTTGTCTACCTCAGCCTTTATCTGTGCCGACTCAACTTTGTTCCCCAACTCTTTATCCAATTGGTTTTATTTTTGTTTGACGCACCTTAGATCCTCTTTCACAACTTGGAGAGCTAATTGATGGTCTCTTTCCACCTCTTCTCGAGTATGTACGATTCTTGCTTTATAATCAGCTTGCTGCTCGTTCAATCTCTTTTGAAACTCATGTTCCACCTCAAGACGGGATTTTCTGACTCTCGCTCGAACCTCTGATTCTCTATCCCATTTTCTTTTCCCAGAATCTTCGGGTCCCTCTTCAAGTGGGGAAGGTCTGTACAACCATGAAAGGTACCCAGGAACTACTTTCCCCTTATCACGATCTTCCACTATTTTACTCTTCTCACATATTATACTCCCATACCAAAACTTTAGTATCTCATCACTATCAAATAGAAAACCTAGAGGAGTATCATACATGAATCCACCCATGTTCTTTCCACGAGGAATCTCTTGAAGTTGACCCAATTGGCGTATTACTCGAAGTGGCACATAAGGTTGGATCCCTCTAAACCCAATCAACACCAAAAAAGGATGGTATGAGGACATACAAATTACATCTTGGGCTGGGAACCAGTAGTAGTTCTAGATAATCTGATCATCCGTCAGCTTATAAACCTTCTCCTTCCATGCCTTGATCCCGATTGGGAGTTTACTTTTACTATCTCTCTCCTCATGGCTAGTCACACGATTTAACCAATCGCTAGCTCCCGGTGCATAAGGGTAATAATAGAAATGTTCCAGAAATCATATCTGCAGGAATATATTGTACCCTTCAAAGTATGTGGCACCCTTTTTGCACTTGGTTAGCGCGCGAAATACATCTCCAAGAATCATGGGTACAAGAGTGGGGTTATCCATCGTGGTTAGTGCTTGCACTGCTCCAGCTAGACGGATATCAATATTTCCATCACGCTCCGGAAAAACTATCCTCCCCAAGAATGCAACCATGAAAGCAAAGCGGCTGTGTTTCTTCCATTCTTGCAAGTTCCCTTTGTTATACAATTGACCCTGATACTCCTAGAATCCTTCCTCTCGACCAAATCTCTGGAATAAAAATTTGAAAGAAATCCAACCTTCCTTCAAACTTGCTATATTTATCTGATTGATATTCATTAATTTCAAGAATTTGAGCCCATCCACATTCTTAGGAACTATAGGTATCTTGTTTCGTAGATCTGAACCTCGGTGAATGGTGCCTACCCCCATGAAGGTTGCTAATTCCTCTAGAGTTGGGATCATCTCGAAGTTTGAGAAATGAAACACATTGTTGTTGTGGTCCCAAGCTTCAATCAATGCTTCAAACATGTCTCTTCTGGGATTAATTTCCATCATATGCACAAGATTTCCCAAATAGTCTTTTACTATCCTCTTGTCCTGCTCCTCCATTCCATTCCACCATTGCCACAAAAGTAGAGGAGTCTGATCGACGATTATAAATTTGGGTATTCCTTCAACCCTGGGCCTTTTCTCACACTTTCCTCTAGTTCGTGGATTCATGTTATATCTTTTGAGAAAAATAAAATAAAAATGTTAACACTTACCTAGATACAAATTTGTTTAATAGTAAGAAAAGATGCATAAAAGCAAATTTTTTTTTTTTAAAAAAAAAAAGAAAAAAGAAAGAAAAAAAAAGAATTTTGGTACTAAATAAATCTCAAACGACTGTTTTTAGTGGAAACATATATAAACATATAGAAGTGTAGGGCCGAACCCAAGGAGGATTGCCTACGTATCACACCAAATAGTGAGCATCAGGCCCGCGTAGTTCGTGAAGACCATAAAAATCAAATTATTATTATTATTATTTATTTTATTTTATTTTAAAAAAAAACAACATATATATATCCCAATTTTTTTTTTCATTAAGTAAACCGTTAGAAAAGTTGGAGGGAAAATTACTCTCTTCTATTTATTAAGCTGCCTAAAGCCGGTCAACAATCAAACAGACCTTCCAAATAAATGTCAATTAGCGCATAGGTTGTACATGTTGGTCATATAAGTAGGGATACCTGTCCTAGACGGACCCGACCCCTGCGCCGAGTCCTGCTAAGTCAAATGCTCATGATGAAGATAAAGCGGAGCCTAATAGGGATGGCCACGTCTGAGTTTCAGTTCTACTAGGTTCAACCTGATGGAGATAGGTGTCTAGACTAGCTTATTCAAGTGGACAACTCGGATAGGGGAGGGTCAGTTTACCAGTAGCAGAGCTATTCCGGTTCTACTGGTGATCAAACCCCGCCTGATATGTGTGACTAATATTCTTTAAACCAGGAGCGTAATCGAACACTGGTTCGTCTCAGATAGAAGGTTTTGTGGAGCGTAGCCGCACAGACAGTAAATAGTGATAGGTATATTCAGAGACTCAGATGTATGAGCGAAAGAAGACAGTTTATATTGCAATTCAGATAATATTAAAGCGGTAAACAAGCAAGCAAATAGCACATTAGGCCAACAAATACAATATATATCCAAGAATTAAAGAAAGTCAAAAAATAAGTCAATATATAAAGCTCGAATTCTAGTTAATGTCCCCAGCAAAGTCGCCAGAGATGTCACACCCTTTTTTTTTCACCACCCTAAAGAGTGGTTTGAAGGGTTTTTTCAATTAAAGTGACGGTATTGAATAGAAATTATTTTATTTACAGAGTAGCCACTTGGAATTGAGTTATGGTGTTCCAAGTCACCTTATTGAATCCCCATTCAAAAGGAATGACTCTTTTTATTATTGGTCTGCGAACTAGAAATTCGGATAAGGAATTCTGTTGACCAAGGGGAAGGTGTTAGGCATCCCTCGAGTCCCGTGGTTTTAGCACGGTCGCTTTATTGACTTATAATTGACTTAAGTTAATTCTTTAGGATACATTAGGTTTGATCAGTTGCTCAATTTGCCTATGGATTATGAGAGAAACTATGACTTATATTTTCGGCTGAGGAGCGTGACCACACACAGATCCTTGTAATTACAGAAGTTGATCAATGAGCGTAGCCACACACATGATCAACCTCGATATATTATTAATTTAGATTCGTTCTTCTCTTTCATTATTTTCGCTTCTTTTAAGCATTTGTAGATCCTTTCCATTTTCTTCGAGTCTAAATAAGCACCTAACGTGTTTACAATCTACCTGTCCCAATTAGATGGGCTTCAAAATAGTGGAGTATGTTAATTTTATTATAACGAATGATCAGGAGCAACACTTTCTGACTTCATCTTTAATTAACTCTTGTTAACCTCTAACTTCATTTGGGTTAAGAATCTAAAGTTCTTTTTTATGAGTTATTAATTTATTTTTAAAAAAAATTGGATTGGCTAAAATTATATTCACGCTACTAAAATGACTGTATTAATTTGGTTAATTGGTGACATGTTACACATTCAATTATTTCAAACAATTTAACCAATAAGAACTAATTTTCCAAACCATCTAAAATAGACAATGTATGGGAAAGACCAAATTTCGACGAAACTTAATTAGTATTTCAGTCACTCCTAGTCTATTATTTTGGCATATCAAAATTGATGATTAACAAAGCCTTTGTACTGATTTATTCAAACTGTTACTAAAACAATACCCAATAAGTTTTGAATCAGTTTTATTATCTTATTCGCACTATTTTCTTTTATTAGTCAAAGTGACTCATTAGTTGAAAACTACTACAGGGAATAATAAACATTGTGTGTCATAAGTAGTTGTCTAAAAAAAATATTTAGTTTCTACTTGAGAAAAATAAAAATAAATTAACTTAACGAACCTTTCTTAAACAAGGTAGATATGGTTAATCGTTAGATATCATTAGCAATATAACGCATCCATTTGAAAACTTACATAAGACCTAACAAATGATCTTTTAACTCTGACTTGAATAAGTAACCAAACTGAAAATCTACATTAACAAAATACATTCAAACGAAAGCGTGCATACACCTAATTAAATACAACTATTATGTAAAAGAAACTATATAAAGATACTCGTAAGTATATAACGAACAGTAATAAGAGAGACTTTAAACTTCATTCATAATTAAAGTAGTCGGAAGGAACATTGAACAAGAACCTGTAAAGTAGAAATAATTGTGTCGAGGTATATTTGTTGCCAAAATTGATAGGAGACTGTAACAAGAACTTCTTCGCCTGAACTCGAACGGGCATCCAACTCAAACTCTCAAATTTTTCGTCTTTGTTTCTAGCTCTTTTCATTTTTATTTTTTTTCCGTATCCTCCCTCACTATTTTTCTTCTTCTTCTTCTCCTAATCCCCTTTGAACTTTCCTATCTTTTGTATTATGTTTTTTTTCCCCCGTAGTGTGTGTATATATATAGTTTGTAGTAGGGTGTGTGTTAGTGTGTAGTAGTGTGCATGTGTGTGTTGTGTAGTGTGTGTGTGTTGCAGATAGTGGGGCAAAAGTTGGGGGGGGGATGTGAGGGAGTGGGGGGCGTGCAGGTGGGGAGGGGTAGTTTAGGTAAGGATTTTTTTTAATAAATAAATTTATAAAAATAAATAAATAACTAAAATAGTATTAACTAACTATTTAAAATTAATAAAAATATAGAAAAGTTAAATAGCTAATCCTAAAATATTGATGAAGAAAATATTTAAACCACTAGATTATTTATTAAAAATCAAAAGAAAAATATATTTTTGAAAATTTTCTTTTCTTTTGACAAGTAAAAGCAAAACTAATCCTAAAATGTGACTCATTTATTGAAACTTTTTTTTTTTTACAAATAAAACCTATACAAATGAGATAAAAACTAAAATAATAATTATACGTAAAATAAATATTTAATGCAAAATAGGTTAAAGCTCGGGGAGGGTCAAAAATCACGTGTCTACATGAAGTTGACTTCGAGGTTCCCATCATATTGGGAAGACCATTCCTTGCCGCTGGTCGTGCACTGGTCGACAAGGAAACAGGGCAGATGAAATTCAGGTTAAATGATGAACAATTCACTTTCAATGTTTGATGTTCCATGAAGCAACCAAGAGATAAGCGGGTGATTTCGGTAATAGATGCGGTTGATGATAGTGATGTTGTTGTGTCTCTTGAAGAAAGGTTGGGGTAGAAGCTCTTGCGGCCGTGATTATGAATTTTGATAGCAACAATATTGAGAAATATGATGAGATGGTTGGGGCACTCACTGGGAAGGGAGCATACACTTATGCTCCAAAGAAACTTGATCTCGATTTGAAGAATAGGGTGACCCCACCAGCTCGTCCATCTATTGAGGAGCCTCCAGTTTTGGAGCTTAAGGCTCTTTCGGCTCACCTTCGCTACACATTTTTAGGAGCCAACAACACCTTGCCTGTGATTATTTCTGCTAAATTGGAGGAGTGGCAAGTAGAGGCTCTGGTTTCAGTATTGAGAAGATTTAAGAAGGCCATTGGTTGGTCCATTGTGGATATTATAGGAATTCCACCTGGTATTTGCACTCACAAAATTCAACTTACTCCTGAGTGCGTACCTAGTATTGAGCACCAACGTTGTCTAAACCCACTTATGCAAGAGGTTGTGAAGAAAGAGATCATCTAGTGGTTAGATACAGGAGTGGTTTACCCTATTGCTGATAGCAAGTGGGTGAGTCTAGTTCAGTGTGTGCCAAAGATGGGAGGAATCACTGTGGTTCAAAACGACAAGAATGAGTTAATTCCAATGAGGCCAGTTACTGGATGGAGAGTTTGCATGGATTATCGAAAGCTGAATTCTTGGAGAGAAAAAGATCATTTTTCTATGCCCTTCATGGATCAGATGTTAGACCGTCTTGCCGGTAGAGGATGGAAGTGTTTTCTCGATGGCTATTCGGGGTATAGTCAAATTTTTATTGATCCCGAAGACCAAGAGAAGACCACTTTCACTTGTCCATATGTGACATTCGCATTTAAAAGGATGCCTTTTGGTCTATGTAATGCACCGGCCACTTTCTAAGGTTGCATGATGTCTATTTTCTCCTATATGGTGGAAGACACTACTGAGGTTTTTATGGATGATTTTTTTGTTGTGGGAGACTCATTTGATGATTGCTTGGCACACCTTGCTAATGTGCTACAAAGATGCGAGGAGTGCAACTTAGTTCTAAATTGGGAAAAATGTCACTTTATGGTCAACGAGGGTATCGTATTAGGGCATCAGATTTCAAAGAAAGGTATTGAAGTTGATAAGGCAAAGATAGAGGTAATTGAGAAGTTACCTCCACCTATCTCCGTGAAAGGTATTCGAAGTTTCTTAGGTCATGTTGGCTTTTATAGCAGATTCATCAAGGATTTGTCTAAGATTGCACATCCTTTATGCAAACTTTTGGAGAAAGAGGTGAAGTTCGTGTTCGGTGAAGCATGTCTAAAAGAATTTGAGTGTCTGAAAGAGAAGTTGATTTCAGCCCCTATTATTGTGTCACCAGATTAGACGATGCCTTTTGAGGTTATGTGTGATGCTAGTGGAATGGCCTTGGGTGCAGTCCTTGGACAAAGACATGAGAAGATGTTACATCCGATTTACTATGCTAGCAAAGTGCTTAATCCAGCTCAAAAGAATTATACTGTGACTGAGCAGGAATTGTTGGCAGTGGTATTTTCTTTTGAGAAATTCAGATCTTACTTGATAGGTAGGAAGGTGATTATGCATACAGACCATACAGCTCTTCGGTATCTTATGTCAAAAAAAGATGCTAAGCCAAGATTAATTCTGTGGGTGTTCCTACTACAAGAATTTGACTTTGAAGTCAAGGATTGTAAGGGAACCGAGAATCAGGTCGCTGACCATCTATCACGCCTTGAGGAGGAGGCCATGCTTAAATTAAGGGATGATCTTGAGATTGATGATACTTTTCCAGATGAGCAGGTATTGGCAGCATCACAAGACTTAATCCCTTGGTTTGCTGATTTTTCCAACTTTTTGGCAAGTGATGTAATTTCGGAAGATATATCATATCAGCAGAGAAAGAAATTCATGCATGAGGTGAGAAAATTCTTCTGGGATGAGTCGTATTTATTTAGGGTGTGTGCAGATGGCATGATTCGGAGATGTATTCCAGAGGTCGAGATGATGAGTATTTTGGAAGCATGTCATTCATCTCCAGTTGGGGGTAATCATGGAGTTACGCGGACTGCCCATAAAATCTTACAATGCGGGTACTATTGGCCTAGTATTCACAAAGATGCTCATGATTATGCCCGCTCTTGTGACCAATGTCAAAGGCAAGGAAATATCTCACGCAGACACAAACTTCCCATGACAACTATACTTGAGCTTGAATTGTTCGACGTGTGGGGAATTGACTTTATGGGCCCTTTTGTGAGCTCACATGGGATGAAATACATCTTGGTAGCTGTCAACTATGTGTCTAAGTGGGTGGAGGCAATTGCACTTCCTAATAACGAAGGAAGAAGTGTAACAACATTCTTAAAAAAAACATATTTTCACGATTCGGTACACCCTGAGTTATCATTAGTGATGAGGGATCCCACTTCTTCAATCGTCTGTTCAAGGCCCTGGTTGAAAAATATGGTGTTAAACATAAGGTGGCAACACCTTACCATCCTCAGAAAAGCGGGCAAGTTGAGGTGTCTAATCGTGAGATCAAGTCTATTTTGGCAAAAACAGTGAATGCCAGTAGGACTGCTTGGGCTCGAAGATTGGATGATACGTTATGGGCATATCACACTGCTTTCAAGATGACAATCGATGCATCACCATGTCAGTTAGTTTTTGGAAAGTCTTGCCATTTGCCTGTCGAACTTAAACATAAGGCTTTATGGGCTTTGAAACAGTTGAATTTGGACTGGAGTGAAGCGACTAAATTGAGACTTGAGCAGATGAATGAGATGGATGAATTTAGTCTTCGGGCCTATGAAAGTTCAGCAATATATAAAGAGAAGATGAAATCATATCATGATCGACGCATTGAGAAACGAGAGTTTCATCCGAGAGATTTGGTGCTACTTTATAACTCCAAGCTTCGCTTGTTTGCTGGAAAGCTAAAGTCCAAATGGTCCGGACCATTCACGGTAGTCAGGGTATTCCCACATGGAGCAATTGAGCTAAAAGGAGCTAATAATGTTCTATTCAAGGTCAATGGGCAGCGTGTTAAGTATTATATGGGAATCACGAAAGAAATAAGGGCATGTGAGAAGCTTGAGCTTGATGAAGTCTAAGTAGTCAAGATAGCTGTGTCGTGCCGTGATGTTAAATCAGGCGCTTTATGGGAGGCAACCCATAGGCTGATTGGTGAAGTCTGAGTATCCAAGTTAGCCGAGTCGTGCCGCGACGTTAAATCAGGCGCTTTATGGGAGGTAACCCATGGTCTTGTTGTGTGTGATATGGTGAAGACTGATAAAAGAAGGATAAGTTAACTGGAATCTGAAAGAGTGAACAAATTATGTTCAGTTCAAGTCATGACACCTAATCACATGATGTATGTGGAACCACGTCACGTGAGTGGTTTCGTGGAAATCAGAGAAAATGTTGGTCTTTCTGAATCTTACCTACGACATGGTACCCACGTCATGTAGGTAGACCCACGTGACCTGGGTGGTATCATGAAAATCAGAGGTGATTTACACTTACAGGAGCTGAGTTACGACATATACCCATGTGATGTAAGTTCAACCCACTTCACGTGGGAGGTTTTGTGAAAATCAGAAGTTCAGATACTCCGATGACCCGACTCGACCCGACCTTTTTCTTTATGTAAATTTCAGTACCCTCCTTCTTTACTCGATAAAAATCCAAACTCACCCTACTCTTTCTCTTATTTAAACTCATAAATATAAACCCTAATTCCTAAAACCTTCCCATTCCTAATGTATATATCCAAGATTCTTCCATTCCTCGACTACCAAATTCGAATTCCAACAACACCTTCACCTCCCCAATCCCCAATTACCCAAATCCGACCCACTCACTATCAAACCCGACCCCAAATCCAAACCCTACCTATAAATTTGACCCAAAATCCAAACCCTACGTACTAATCTGACCCAAACCCAACCTAACTACCCAAAATCCAACCCAAACTCGATTCCATGCCGCCCAAGTCAAACCCCAAAAGTGACCACCTTGATTCCTTGTCTAGAATTCGCATAAAAAATCTGGAATTACCAACCCGTTTGCTTGATGAAGTGACTGAATCTGAAAAAAGTGGGTCTGTGGAGGAGTTTGAGATTGGACATGATACTGCATTAGTACCTCATACCACGAGGTTACATACTCGGGCCCAAGCTGCTGCTCGGGCTGCACTTCAGCCCATTCCACCACCTGTAGTGCCGATTATTTTGGATTAGTCTTTCAAGTCTGCACCCCCCCAGTCTGAAGAGGGGGAGGATGATTCAGTTTCAGGCTCTGTGGATAATACGACAGGACAGGGTACTTCAGAGGCTGAGGCTACAACATCTGTTTCAGGCACTAGTGAACAGAGTGCCCCAACCCCCTCACAGAGATGGGATATCCAACACTGGTGTGTTGTGGACATGCGAGATTTTTACGACAGGGATGCTGAGATGACAGAGCGGGGTGTATGTAAGAGGAGTATTATGGAGGAGCCTTCATATAGGCTTGAGGAGTTAAAGACATTGCCTGATATTTGGGCTATGTTTGAGTGGTATGGGTTTGGTTGGATGGCGGAGCCTCCTAGTCTCTATAGCTCGGCATTGGTTCGAGAATTTTATGCCTCATATGCTGTTTCTATTGATTTGAGCACACCGGTTGGACAGCGGTTCTGGGATCAGCCATTATTGACACACATTTTGGTTTGAAGTACCCGAGTTAATATATCAGAGCAGACCATCTACCGCTTCTTGTTTGGTGCAGACCGTCCACTGCCAACTGCAAATATTGAGTTTGATCACCGCATGGACACTGTTAGAAATAGGATTAAGATGCGGGATGCGGATCAAAAGTTTGAGCTGCTGAAATGGATTGCAGGGTATATCGCGGAGGATGGTGTTACTACGAGTTGGGTGACTGGAAAGATGGATATCAAGAAGTCCACACTCCATTTTACTGGTAAATTTTGGTGGTCAGTTATTTGGCATCGGTTGGGTCCCACTAATGCTGACAATTCACTTACATTGGACCGGGTTGTGGTGGTAGCCAGCATCCTTGCGGGGTATGATATTCAAATTTCCAGATACATCTTATGGGAGATTCATGAGCGGGACTTTCGAGACCATACCAGTATACCGTTCCCCTGCTTGATCCAGAGTCTATGTGATAGGGCGGGTGTGGATAGGCTACCTACCCTCGATCATTATATAGAGGTGACCTGAATAGCAGATATTTGTTTGATGTAGTAGTGGGGATCTCACCCCATTGTTCCATAAGGGTCTCAGCCTTCCGAGTCATCAGGAGCAGCCCTTTTTGAAGGGCATGGAGTTAAAGATGAGCCGATTAGTACACCTAGGGCTATTCCAGTACCGGTTTAGGTACTAGAGACTATTCATATACCGGCTGAGGGAACTGGCCCTATTGATGATGCAGTACCCGGTACTATAACTCCACCACCTCCCTTTGGTATGGTTTCAATTTCGAGGGACTTTCTGCAGTAGTTGATTGATAGACAGACCCAGATGTTTGAGCGACAGACCCACACTGAGACCCAGATGGCTAAGTTGGTATCCCAACTTAAGCCATGGGTTAGGACCACGGTAGAGGCTGCAGAGTCTAGGGTGGAGGCCTGAATTACTGCGATGATGGATCAGTTTATGAGAGGGTTGTATGGGAGGATTGATAGCTTTGAGGCACAGATGGCCTCCTGGATGAGTTTCGCACAGGGTCCTGATATGAGCGGATTGACACAGGAGGTGGCAACATTAAGAGAGGAGGTTAGAGCTTTGGCATCGAACAACACTCCTGTTATCCCACCTATGCCTGTTCAGGCATCGATGCAACCAACCTTTGAGATGGATATGTTTGCCGACGAGGAACCTCTGATTGATAGAGGCAAGAGACCACGCAGTCCGGAGGACCAGGTTGACAGTGTTAACGAGTCTGAGGGTGATCTACGGAGAGCAGTTAAGGACTCTAGGATGGAGTACCATGCTAGACAAATAGTGGAGGAGCAGCAGGCCCACAGTGCATCCTCCAATCAGGCAGCCCCTCCACCGGATGCACCGAGCAGAGAGCACAGAGGGTAGACTGATGTTCCCACTATGGGTGGGCCCACTTTCAGCGCTTAGGGCGCTACAGGTATGTCTTCACTCCCTTGAATTTATTCTAGTGATAGTTGTGCACTAAGGGCAGTGCACTATTGTCAGTTGGGGGTGGGGGTGTACCACCACTTGGGGTTTTTTGTTGCCGTATTTCTTTTCCCCTGAGTGTCCTATCATAGTAGAACCAACATGTTTAGGGTGTTATTTATAGTATTTTTGTGTTTCTTGTTGAATTAGGGGGAAAATAAGGGAATCGTAGTGCAGTCTAGTTTTGAAAAAAAAAATTATTATGCTTTTTGAATGTTAAGGATACCCCTCCTGAAAATTCTTATTTTTGAAGTATATGTGTGTAGCATGTTTATGTGTGATAGCTGTTAGATCTTGTTATGGCACTAGGATTATAGACAAAATAATTGTAGCTAGCATTGCATGAATCAGATAGGTAGTAGTTGATAATGTAACTCTGTGCTATGTGTGTGAGGTAATTTCTTAGTTAACTGTGTGTGTACGATCCAGAACTTGCCCGGTTAGTATTGCCTAGGTTAGAGGATAGTGGTTAGGAAAGGATCATAGGTCGTTGTTGAATAAGTCCACTTTTATCCTAAACGCCCGACCAAATGAATTAAATATCCCTTGATCCCGATTTTGAGCCTAAATTGACCAATTTCTATCATTATCCTACTCACCTTCCCATTTTAATTACAATGAACCTATCTTGGACCTGGTCCCTCCTTGGACACTGTGTAACTCGACTCAGACAAATAGCCTAAGTTGAGGGTGGCTATTATAGAGGGTGCGTAGATTGATTTGGGTATGAAGAAGGGGGTACTAAAAGAAAAAGAGAAAAAAAATTTGGGTGTGAAGAAAAATAAAAATAAAATATATAAAGTGAAAGAAAACAAAATAAAAAAATTGTGTTGTGAAGTTTGGGAAAAATCACACCCGAAATCTGAAAATAAAAGAAAGGAGAATAAGGGAGAGTAAAAATGAGAATGGTTGGAAGTTGTACCCAAAAATGTGTAGTGTCAAGGAGGGTTGAGTTACCATATCTATATGTACCATACCCGTTCCCAAGCCTACATTATAAGCCGATTAAAGTCCTATAGTGATCCTAATCCAACTGTCCGAAAAACTAAGGCATAGAAAATAAGGGCAAGCCTATGGTATTTCGTGCACACTGTTTGAACTTCTTTGTGAGAGAGAGTGTTTTGACCGAGTGCCTAATTTGAGATTCATTAGCATACTGTGAGTGCATGGGACTTCTTTGATTGTGAGAGTACATGGGTTGTATTATTAGCTACTATTTGTTCGAATAATGTTATTTGCATAGATACTTAGTTGGTTGTTCTTAATCTGGTGCCATCACTTGATCCCTTCTGTGTCATAATAATATGTTACCAGTAAGCACACTGTGGTCTTGATTATAAATAGGAGGGGTCGGAAAAGTTTTGTGCCAAAGGAAATGAGCCGACTGCCATAAGTTCCTTAGGTTTCTCTTAATTAAGCATCGTACATGTTTGTTTTTGTTTTGTTCGCCTGAGGACATGCAAACGTTCTAAGTTGAAGGTGTTGATGCGCCATAGTTACATGGTACTTTTGATGCTTAAAACAAGGAAAATATGCAATAACTTGGGTGTATTTGGTTGGTATGATGTGGTTTCTATCCTACATTGTAGGAAAATAGGTTTTGAAGGCAACAAATGATCAAAAGGAAGAATCAAGCCCGAGAACAAAGTGTCTGAAGAAGAAAGAACAAGAATCTGCACCAGAAAGAGAGTCACGGCACCACTCACGTGCCGTGAAGTCCACTCACGTGACGTGAGTAGCTGTCGTGTGTCATCTTTAGAGATGATCGAATGTGGTATGATTTCCATGGCAGCACTCACGTGGCGTGAGTCCACCTACGTGGCGTAAGTCAACTTCTGAAGATGTATAATTTTGCCTAATTTCCATGACATTCACCTACGTGATGTGGATTGGTCCCACGACACCAAGTCACGACACCGTGGAAGTTTGCCGACTCTGTTCTCCTATTTTGATTAGGATAGGATTAGCCTTGTATCTATAAATACCCCTGTATTATCCTATGTTCAGGAGTTAGTCAGTACATTGTTTTGAGAGATATCTTCTATTGTTTCTGAGTTCATAAACATATTATTAGTTTTGTAATCAAAATCCCTAGATTCGAGTTTTATTCATAATTGAGATTTCAGTCCTTTTTCATTATTGTGAGTGTGGAATTATGTTTTCATCTTTGAATCCTTCTTGTGTTCTTACAATTATGAGTATCTAAACTCATCAACTAGGGTTGTGTGAACCATGAGGAATTAACAAAACAGGTTAAGTGCAAAGCACTCTGAACCGCTGTGAATGCATGTACTGGTATTTCTTTTGTTGTGATTGATCTTCTAACAGTTGCAAATGTTAGAAACTCGCCTGTATTCTAGAATTGCTCGAGAGAGAGGTAGACATTGGGAAAAAGAGATAACAACAGAGATTTGAAGCTATCAACCTTCATCTAATAACTTGAGCCTTAGCGGGAATAGTTATCTGAGATCCAGGATAAGGGTTAGTAGTCCGACACTCGAAGCTTGAGAGGAGAAGAGTGAAATTAATCTAACCAAGGTCGAGAGACGTTTAGATGAACATATCTTGTCAGATTTTGCATGCAATATAGCGGGACAATTTTGTTAGCACAAGTAATCAGTGGAGTTAAGGAATCATTGGGGATCACAGTCCTAGTGTATTTCCCTTATTGTCTACAAACTCGATACAGTTAGCAATTGTTATTGTTACTATTTATTTACAAAACCCCCCAGTTTTACTTAATCACCAATTACTCAGTCTAGTATTCTAAACAACTTTGACATATTCCCTGTGGGATCGACCCCAACCTAGTTGGGTTTTATATTTGATACAATGACCGCATTGTACTTTTTTGGAGGTATATTTTGGGCAACATCACAGACGAAAGTCCTTTTAGTAGTGGATGTTGTAATGACCCTCCAGGTCATTTCCTTATTTTCCATACGTTTTTGGTGTTTTGAGATTTCCCACAACAGCTATAGGTCATTTTTGACTTACCAAAACTGTCGGTTTGGTTATCAGACTGTTCATTTTGGTTTTAGGCTCATATTCCTATTTTGGAGCTTTTGCTGTTAAGGATTTGGTCTCGGACAAAAATTCCTTGTAAACAATCTCAGATGAGAATTCTGACAGCATCCCATCAGCTCCAGAGAGTTGATTTTAGGCTAGGGGGACCCTCAGTCTGTGTCCCGAGGCTTTGGGACTCGTTTTGGGCTATTAGGTAGATTTGGTGAAAAATGGAACTATAGGTGTGGCCCTACATTTAATCTAAACGACCTCAAATGGAAATTTCGATGGTTTCATTGAGTGCAGAATATCAAATTCGGTATGGTAACATAGTTTGTTTGCGTGTATACGATTCCGAATGAATCTCGAACCCCCGATCGAAGTCCCTGTGGACTTAGTGAACTTACTGGTTTTCAGTATCTGGTGTAGCCAAGTTTTGGCCTTCGCATTCGCGATGCCTTGGCTGCATTCTCAAAGGTCAAGGATATAAGCCTCCGCATTAGCGAGCTACTGGTTGTGTTTGCGAAGGTCAAGGATATTGGCCTCCGCATTCGCGAAGGTCAAGGACCTTGACCTTCTATTTTGTGGGTTAGTCTTCGCGTTCGCGGAGGGTCTCTTTGGTCCAGTCCAGCATTAGCGGTGGGTTCCCGCATTCGCAAAGGACCCTTGGCAAAGCCCCTTTATATTTCTCACTTGCTCGATTCTAAGACTATTTTTAAGGCATCTTCCGCCATTATTGATCCCAAGAGCTCAAGAACTCTTAGGAAATCATAATGTAGAGTCGTGATGAGTAGAGGGTGTTGAGGTGATCATCCCCTGTCAATTCCTTTGTAAGTTTTTGTTCCAAAATCTGTTTAATTCTTGATTTTAGATTTAGATTTCCTCGGGCTTTAGGGGCTGATCTGTGCCCCAAATTGTGCTCCATTTGTGCTCAACTTTTGAGTATACATTCCTTGTCCTTCGAGGGACCTCGTGATGTATTTAATTTTTGGATTCCATTAGCAGGCCCCACGAGCCTTTTTGATTCTATTTTGGGCCTGAAGTTCTATATTGCAATATAGGTATCGTTTTAATCGTAATGATATGTAGGTCACTATTTTGATAGCGTGGAGGCATTTTGGGATCATGGACCAAGGACGGATGAATTGTGGATGATTCAAGTGTTGCAGTTCGGCATCGAGGTAGGCTTCGGTCTACTTTTCTCTATGAGATTGTGTATAGTATATATTACATGCTAAATAAGGACTATAGGATGAGATTATATCTAGTATATCTTGACTTATCCTATTTTAGGGGTCTTGGGGTAGAAATGCGACCCGAACCCTAGTATAAAATACTTGTTTTGGCCATAGACTCCTATTACCCTTGATTATGAGCATGATACCCATAATTGATGATTCAGGATCCTTTGGTACGAGTTTTACCATTTGACTTAGTGATTCGGGAGGTTCTTCCCCGATTAGATCCTTGTAGTGGTTTTATGCCCTCGATTATCATGTTGCCCTGAGTTATGAGGCCTTGTTATATGGGGTATATGTTATTGGGCCCGAGGCCGTGGTTATGATACTAGTTGGGTTCTAGGTGAGTTTTACCCTTATAAAGGGTGGGACTAGTATTTATAGACGCTTAGGCGCTTATGGTTGTGTTGTTTGGATACTGGTGATGGCATCATACAATCTGGCGCATTCATGTTCATTTAGTGGTACTATTCCGACCAAAATCTTGATTCTACTACTATTTCCAAAAAGGGATTTATTCCCACTTTTCACTTTAAAAATTGATTATTTTATAACGAGAATCGTACCACCTTATTTACTGGATTATAAGCTTTTGGGACTAAAAATGAGGTTTTAAAACTCCGACCGAGGCTGATTTTGATTAATTATTTATCCACTTATTTTACAACTACTATTTACTTAGGTCGAGGGTTATTCTGACCTTTTGTACATTATTATGATGATTTAGTCTCGTGCATGATTGTGGGTAACAAATTTATAGATTTACACTCTTTTAGTTGCGGTTTGAGTTCGTGCACTGTGTATATATAAATATATATCTCCAGTACTCTATGGAGTAGATCGATTATGATGGTTATTAGAAGTCTTGAATCGAGACCAGGCAGTGTATACAGATATCCTAAATCCCTTATGGGCCCCTTCATCCTAGAGCCGTCGTAACGAAGAAGGATGTAGGTTCTGCCTTTGCGAGCTCCGGAGCTGGAGAAGGTGTATACACTTGGTACTATATAGTTTGAAGTTATAGAACCGGTTTGAGTCCGGTGTCTATGATATGGTTATGGTATTTGGTTTATATTGTATTCATCCATTCATATGCATTACCTATCACCAGTATGATTGTTTGGTGCTTATATCATCCGCCTTATGGGGGGTTGTATAGGTATAGGCTACGGTTGTTGTTTGTTGTGTGCTTCCATGAACCTTCCAGACTTGTGGGGGTCCGGTTAGGTACTTGTTTGCCCAAAATAGCTGATTACTTTACTATTGGTTAGTTCGTGGCAGGTTAGTTATGGACTGGTAACTGGTATTGGAGGTACGTATCTGATTCCTTTATCTTTCTTGGTGAGTTATTTTTATTGCTAGATTATCCCGTGATTAGTCACCCTTGGGGTAGAGACTTGTTGATGCTAGAGTTAGCTCTTTTGCTTAACCATGATCCTTGAGATGTTAGGTTGACTCCTTCAGGTAGTTACCTTTGAGTTTGCCTTATATGTATACATATATGTATGGTATTACCATATATCCCTCTCTTCCTTGGTATATCCTTGTTGTATATGTATCCTTTGGCCTTGTATACTATTATATATACTTCCTTCCTCTTCAGTTGTATATTGGATAGTGATAAATGGTATTATACTCCAGTCTCGAATTACTGTTAGAATGGAATAAAGTGTCTTTATAGCTCTATTAGCCCCATTATGCTAAGTTTTCTTGGATAATTGCCTGTATTATATTCATGCCTTATATGTCACTTTATGCTTACATTATTTCTGGAGGTCAGTTGGCTGATGCCTACTGAGTGCCACATTTTTGGTACTCATACTACACTTCTGCAGCCTGCAGGTTATAGTACAAGTTATCGTCGTAGATGTGTGTTTATAGTGCGGAGCAGCTATGGATCGAAGATTTGGGGTGAGCGACGTTTGGAGTATCCCTACTCTCCTTCTTATTGTTAGACTATTCTCTAGATTTGTCTATCAGAGACGGATTGTACCCATTTGTATTTATTCTATACTTTACCTTGTATTCCTATTGTAGTAGAAGCTCTTGTACTGGCTCAACCAAGTTTTGGAGTTATATTAGCCTTGCTATTATATTTATTCCGTTGTTTCCTTTAATTCTATTAGTAGTCAGTTACTTATTGTTCCGAACTACGGGTTGGCTTACCTACTGGTGGGTCATAGTAGGTGCCATTATGACTTGAGAAATTGGTTTGAGACAATGACACTAAAGTAGTCCCGTGGGACTATCGAGCAGAAGCCAAGGGCAAGACGATAGATGTTGTTGTTGCTCATAAAATGACTATGTCGCGAAGGTGTTAAGCCCCAGAGGATCTAAAACGAGGAGTTCTCGGGAAAGTGCAGAATTCGAAGAAGAATGTTATTGATGCTGAAGCTGTAGAATTTTCGAAGAAGATGCAGCCTAAGGACTATTCGGTTGAAAAGCATCTAAAAAAAACACCAACCCACATATCCATTGTGTCTTTGCTTATGTGTTCTGAAGCCCATAGGAATGCTTTGATAGTAGTTTTAAGTAGAGTTAGCATTCCGAAAGAGACCACAAGTGAAACTCTGGACGCAACAATTGGACGTTTGGTGGAAGCAAATAAGATCTCTTTCCATGATGATGAACTACTATCAGAACGGGTCAGGCACAACAAAGCACATCATATCACAGTCAAATAATGTAACAAGATTATGACCAGGGTTCTGATCGATGGTTGTTCTGGTTGTAATATTTGTCTATTCTCTACTTTGAGAGATTTGCGTGTGAACATAGGAGAGATAGGGAAAAGTCAGGTAAAAGTTAGAGCTTTTGATGGATGGAAAAGGGGCATCATTGGAGAAATCTACCTAACAATGCAAGTGAGACCAACTGAATTTGCTATATTATTTCAAGTGATGGATGTATCATCCAGTTACAACTTGTTACTGGGAAGACCATAGGTCTATATGGCAAGAGCAGTTTTCTCTACTCTCTATCAGCATGTAAAGTGTGAGTGGGGTCACACAGAAGTTACCATTCATGGGGAGCTCAGTCATCCCATCTATTCTTTTAATTCTGTTCCAGTCACTGAGGTATTAGATGGAATCGATTTCCAAACTCTAGAGATCATGCAAGCTGCAAGGATCAATGAGAAAGTAGAACCAGTTCATATGAAAATATCGAGTGCAGCGAAGATGGTTGAGTCAGAGATGTTGAAATATGTGTATCAACCCATGACAGGACTAGGGTCTAATGTACTGTGAACTTACGACACTTTTGACGCATAAAATAGTGAATATTTATAAGTAAGAGGGTACTTCTATGTAGATATAATGGGGTTTTGGGTGTTTGCAGGTTAAATAGGTTCAAAAAAGTGGAGTGCTAGAATTTGGACTGATAATACAACAAACAACAACATATCACAATCGTGGAATATTATCATGGTCGTGCTAAATTATCGTAGGAAGATCAGAGGACATCTCTTAGGATCCTATCAGACAGAAGCCTCCCATGATCGTGCTTTGATGTCACGATCGTACAATCTGATCATGGGAACGACTTCTTGAAAGGAAGGCTACAGAAACTCAGTGAGGAGAAGATCAGACGACTGGATCTCATGACCTTATCTAGAAATGACGGTCGTACCAAGGTGTCGTGGGATGAAGGTTCAGAAAACAAGTCTGCAAGAGTTAAAGTATAGGAGGATCAAATGACCACATTGTACGGTCGTAGGTAGAAGATACGAAATTGTACTGAGGATTGTACCAGGGAAGAATTGAAGATGACTAAGTCCATGAGAAAACCACGAGAACCAAGGACAATTATGGAATCAAACGACGATCATACCTTCCATTCGTCTAAGCTAACCAATACAGAAATCCTTTTATGTTTAGGATAGGTTTTATTTTGTTATAAATAATTTTATTTATTTTATCATATCAGTTTACATTCTATTACATTATTGTAAGGTTCTAAGGTACATTCTTGGTTTTGGAACTACAAAACTTCAATTTTAGGGTTTTAATTCAAAATGAGATCTTGGAGTTTTATCATCTTATTACTGTAAGTGTATGATTATTTCTTCATATCAGATTTCTTATTATGTCCTTGTAATTATGAGTAGTTAAACACCACAACTAGGGTTGTGGGAACCATGATACATTAACAGAGTAGGATTCGTAGTACGGAGTAATTGTCAACTGGTGTTCATACGTATATCGATTGTTTCCTTGGGTTTGATTGCTTTCTGGCGGTGTACAACGTTAGAACTCACCTAATCTGTATTCTGGATGAAAGGATGATTATGGATTGGAATAAGGGAATAAACAACAGAGACTTGGAGCTATCAACCTCTACTTAATCACTTGAGCCGATAATCTGGGATAACTAATCTAGGATCTAAGATAGGGGTTAGTAATGCAAACTCTAGAGAAGAGATAACTTACCGGAGGTTATTGCTTAGACAAGAGTGTAAAGCTGTTCTAAGTATACATAACCTATCAATTCTGTATACCGAACATCGAAAGGAATTATGAAGTACGAAGAACCTACAGAGTTATGAAGTTATTGGGGAACGCAGTCCTAGTGCTTTTCTCATATTGATTACAATTCCAACAAACCAACAACTATTACTAATAAATTCATTATTTACAAAAAAAAGCCCTTTTACTGGAAATCATTATTAATTACCTCAACTAATTCTTGCTTGATATTTTGACCTATTCTCTATGGGATCGACCCCAACCTTAGTCGGGTTCTATATTTGACAGCGACTGCTATATACTTTATGGTGAGGTGTAATTTGGGTGACATCAAATTTTGGCGCCGTTGTCGGGGATTACGGTTACAGAATTGATTCATTGAGTGTGTTGGGCTGTTGGTTTCTATTTCTTGAGACAAGCCTATGGTATTTCACGCAAAATGTTAGAACTTCTTTGTGAGAGTGAGTGCTTTGATCCTGTCCTTGTGTTGATATTCATTGTGATACTATGAGTGAATGGACCTTCTTTACAGTGAGAGTACATGGATTGCATTGTTAGCTGCTATTTATTCGGGTAATGTCATTTGCATATATGCTTAGTTGTTTGTTCATAATCTGATGTCATTATTTGATCCCTTTTATGTCATGGTAATGTGCTACATGTATACATGCAATAGATTTTGAATGTTATTGAAGGGTGTTGAACTGTATTTTGATAAATATGTGCTGAAAATATGGTTTTTGTGAAAATTGTACTGCAGTAGTATTCTCAGTTTTCTCTAGTTTAATCATCGTTGGTTTATTTATTCTATTTTGGTTGCCTGAAGACATGTAATCGTTCTAAGTTGAGGATGTTGATGTGACGTGAACTTATGGCACTTGAGATACTTAAAATGGTAAGTAACTGCAAGTATACGGGTATTTTTCTGTGGATATGATGGGTTTTCTGGTGTTTGCAGGTCAATTGGACTTGGAGAAGGAAAGTGTTGAAAAGTGGAGAAAATCGGCATCAATGATCATTACCACGACCGCGGGATCTAACCATGGTCATCGTGATATGAACCAGAGAAGTGGTCTGTCCTCAGGAGTTAATCAGATGATAGCTCTCAGGACCGTACCTTGATGGTACGATCGTACTAAGTGATCGTAGAAAGCAGCTACACTTTCAATCCGCAGGAGCCAAGTAGAAGGAAGATCAGACAATAGCCCCCACGACCGTGCTTTGAAGTAACGATCGTACCATGACATCATGGGGAAGGAACTCCATATGTGCAAGTTATAGGACTCTAAGTGAAGATCAATCAGATGACCACCAAAGAACGATCATGGGTTCTAACCACAATCATACCTTCTTCTCGTCCGAGGCAGCCAACCCAGATTTCCTATTTGTAATAGGATAGGTTTTATTTTGTCTATAAATACTCTTTTAGGGATTTTTGTATGACTACACACTCTTTCATAGCTTACAACATTATATTGTAAGATTCTAAAGCATATTCTTGGAATTTTACGGATACCGTTTCTAGGGTTTTAATTCAAGTTGAGATTTTGGAGTTTAATTCTTATTGTAAGTTCATAATCATGGTTTCTTCTATGAATTATTCTTGTGTTCTTGCAATTATGAGTAGCTAAACTCCTCAACTAGGGTTGGGAACCATTATGAATTAACGAAATGTTATAAACTCTACCGTTAGAAAATCAACTGTTAGAATACAGACGAGTTGTTATAAACACAAGAAAAGGAATTCTTCTTAGTTACGATTGATTTTCTAATGGTTGAAAATGTTATAAACTCGCTTGTATTCTAAACTTGCTCGAGAGAGAATTAGAGATTATGAAAAGGAAATAACAATATAGATTTGAAGCTATCAACCTTCATCTAATAACTTGAGCCGTAACAGGAATAGTTAATCTGAGATCAAGAATAAAGGTTAGTAGTACGACACTCAGAGATCGAGAGGACAATCCTAGTGCTTTTCTCACATTGATTACAAATCCAACAACCAACAAACCATTACTATTGTTCTTTTATTTCACAAAATCCCCCTCTTTTAATTATTTGCCAGTTACTTAGGCAAACACTTGACAGAATTTTAACCTATTCCCTACGGGATCGACCCCAACCTTGTTGGGTTCTATATTTGATTCAGTGACTGCTTTATACTTTTTAGGAGGTATAGTTTGGGCGACATCAGAGAGGCTTAGAGTCAAGTCCCTCGCAGCCGCAATTATGAATTTTGAGGGTGATGATATTGAGAGTTATGATGAGATGATGAGTGCACTTTGTGGTATAGGTTCATACACATATGCACCAAAAAAGTTAGATCTTAATTTGAAGAATAGAGTGACCCCACCAGCTCAGCCTTCTATTAACGAGCCTCCAGTCTTGGAGCTCAAATCTCTTCCATCTCATCTTTGTTATGTATTTTTGAGAGCCAACAATACCTTTCCTATTATTATTTTAGTAGATTTGGTAGATTGGCAAATTGAGGCGTTGGTGTCTGTTTTGAAGAGGTTCAAGAGGGCCATTGGATGGTCCATTGCTGACATCATTGAGATTTTGCCCAAAATTTGCACGCGCAAAATCCAACTTGTGCCAGATTATGTGCTGAGTATTGACTATCAATAGAAATTGAATTCGCTTGTGCAAGAGGTGGTGAAGAAAGAAATCATCAAGTGGTTGGATGCGGGTATGGTTTATCTGATTGCAGACAACAAGCAGGTGAGCCCAGTCCAATGTGTATTGAAGAAGGGTGGAATCACTGTGGTTCCAAATGAGATGAATGAACTTATTCCTATGCGGCTAGTTACTGGGTGGCTTGTTTGCATGGACTATAGAAAGTTGAATGCATGGTCTGAAAAGAATCTGTAATGACCTTCCCGGTCATTTCCTTCGTTTTCGTGTGTTGTCAGCGTTTAGAGCTTTTCTATAACTGCCCCAAGTTATTTATGACTTGCTGGGACCGACAGTTCGGCTCCCGGGCAGTTCGTTTGAGAATATTATTTAGACCGAGAATATTATTTAGATCGAGCACGTTGTAAAATATTAAATTAAATTAAAATTTGGTAAAATGACATAGTTAATTACCTTTCGAAAATGTTTTTGAAATTTATAAAATGTATAAAAGTTTTTAGTTATGATATATCTATACTATTTTATAATAGTTTTATAACCTATTAATAATTTAAGCGGAGATAGTGAATTTAAATATGTTAAAATAATATTTTTATTTTATAGAGGTTTTGTTAGAAATAATTTTCTATTAATTATGGTATATTTAAAATATTGTATTTATTTTACCACGAACCTATGCAATATCCGAGTATGTATATAATAAGATAAAAAAAATAATAATAATAAAATTAATCCACCTCACTTCCACGTGGAAATGGGTGGAATACACTTTATAACTACTAATATTATTACAAGGACATATGTTGGCATGAGAATTAATGTTAAATGACTCCCCTGCTATGTTGGATAAATGTAGGTGTACATATATGTATATATATACCACTATACTCTCAACTCACTTTCCTTTTTCATTTTAGAACTTCATGGGTTCATTTAGGCACTGAAATATATAATAGAGGAAGTAGTACACTTCGGTAGTATGTTTAATCTCCACATGAACATTAATTATCTACGTTAAATTATTCAAGCTCGGGTTCTAGTGGGAAGGTGTTTGTGGACGTGTAATCGTCGTTATTTCGGTAAGTTTTATTGTATTTACGATAGTTTTCCTATACGTTGGTATTGTTGTTGGTGCTTATTTAGAGCTTAAATGAGATCGGATTGGATAGCATCTGTTGTGACTATTGATCACGGAGTTGTTTGGGACGCTGCAATGGTTTTAGTTTCGTGATTCCGCAAGCGGGCCCCACGTGGGATGTTCGGACATTTTTTGAACTAATGCAATATGGGTATCAATAGTCATGTTTTGACATGCAGTTTATTATTTTGGTAGCTTGGCAGCAGTCAGAGGCCTCTCGGAAGGGAAAGGCTTCTATTTAACTGGCTTTAGCAGGCGTTCGACGGCGTCCAGGTAGGCTAGGTTTACCTTCCTTTACACTTAGACTGGGCTTATGTGTGATATATGTATGCTATTGTGCTGGTATTGTGGGCTGGTATTATAGACTTGGTGGTGGTGGTTTGCTGTGATTTAGGCCTTCTAGGCCGGATAGGGCTATTCGGATATATTCCAGGCCTGTTATCCTCGTGGTACCCCACAGATGACCTATTTGGGGTCGGATAGTATTGTTGTTGTTGTTGCTAGTCTGGGAATGTTATTGTTGGACCTTAGTCCAGGCTTAGATAGACTTAGCCCAGACTTAGACAAGTATAACGAGACCTGGTTTTCGGGACCCAGTAGCGGGCCCCATTACCCGTTTTGTCGACTTGTCGAAACTTTGACATCTTTGGGCTTAGATAAGCCCTATATGAATATTAGGATTATGACGGGATTAAGTCACCCCGATTATACCCGGTTGGCCTGTCTAGCTTTGTTCGTCCCTGATAGCACCGTATTTGATTGGGGTCGGCTAGTTTGACTTAGAACGCTGAACCGCCTTTCCATGACTTGTAATGTATACCCAGACTTTTATATACATATCTTTATAGTAGGTAGTTGACCTAGAAGGACCCCGAGATTGACTTGTAGCATGTTGTAGAGTTAGCTTCTATACCTATATAATAGTATTGACTTGGCACTAGGGCGTTCCCCATTTATTTGATATGATATGACCTTTGATTCTGTTCTGGTTACTTGCTATGATGAGTTCCGGTTCGAGTTCGGCTACTGATTCAGGTATGATGATTTTGGTTATTGACTATTGGGTGTTCCGGTTTGAGTCCGGCCCCGAATTGTGGTACACTATGAGTTCCGGTTCGAGTCCGGCCACTGATTATTATGAGTTTCGATTTGAGTCCGGCATCTGGTTATGATATGATTGGAGAGTTTTGGTACTGGGTACCGTGATTATGATGTTGTTGTTCTATGAGTTCCAGTTCGAGTCCGGCAGAATGATATATATGTGGCCTCTTGTTATTACCCACTGCTTCCGGTTCGACTCCGGCGTATGGCCTTTTGTTATTACCCATTGGTGCCGGTTCAAGCCTGGTGCACTCCTGTTGGTTATTGTGGTTACTGGATACTGATACAGCCTCGAGACACTGGTGACTATGCATTTACTTTTCTTATGTGTCCCGCTGGTTTATGGGGGCCAGACTGGGTTATTGTTTTCTTCTGTGTGCCTATCGGGCTTATGGGGGCCCAGATAGGTTATGTTTGACTTGTGTGTTTACTTACGCATTTATTTACTCGTTATTATGTATCGCACTTATATTTTCCTGAGCATATCTATACGCCTCGGCCGTTACTTATGTATCTATTACTTGTACCCCGAACTTAGCATGCCCCCTGTACTTTAGCTTGCTTATATTATATTAAGCTCAGTCGACCGATGATGCCTACTGAGTACCCGTTGCCCTGGTACTCATACTGCACTTCTGCATCTTTTTCCCCAATGTAGATCGAGGCACCAGTCGACGGTTTTGACGTGACTCTTTTCTCAGCACTGATTCCGGAGCAGGGTGAGCTTACTGACGTCTGAGGCAGATCCTACTCCATCCTATATTGTATAGTCTTTTGCTCTCAAGACTATTGTACTTATTATACATTTTTGGTTTCTGTCTTGTATTTTGGGTATGTTAGTAGTGGCTCATGTACTGACCCCACCAGGTCTTGGGAGGGGTTCTGGACTTTATATACATTGTCCTCTTCCTTCTCAGTCTTAGCATGTTTATAAATATGGTTACTTCCACTTCTTCTCTGTTTTATGAGATTCCGCCCGTTAGCCCGTCGCTTGTTGCTCAGGACTAGGGTTTGGCTTGCCTATTGGTGGGTTACGATAGGCGCCATCATGACCTAAATATTGGGTCATGACAGCTTGGTATTAGAGCCCAGGTTGTGTAGGTAGTGTCGGTACATGAGCCAATGTTTAGTAGAGTCCTGTGGATAGGTGCAGGGACGCCTGTATCCTATCCTCGGGAGGCTATGGAGCAGTTTTAGGGGAGTATCTCATTTTCTTGACTCATGTCCGTGCATTGGGTCTGTGTTGGTTTCTGATCTTTATTTGGTTCACTCTTTACGCAGATGGTTAGGACGCATGGTGCGAGACCCGAGGGTCAGGACCCCGAGCCTGCAGCAAGGGCTCCACTTAGGGGCCGAGGTCGACCCAGAGGTCGGGGGCAGGGTAGAGTAGCAGTCCCAGGCCGAGATCATGCTAGGGATTAGTTACCCGATCCTGTTATAGCTCCAGATGCTCCGCCGCCACAGCAGCCGGTGGGCCAGGGAGCAGCCCAGGCTCCACCTGGATTTATAGATGCTTCTTTGCTTCGAGGTACATTACTTCAGTTGTTGGGGATAGTTGGAGGTCCATCAGCCGAGGGAGCCCAACCAGAAGTACAGGGAGTTGGTGTTGGGGCGCAGCCTGTAGCTGCAGCACCCAGAGTTGAGATTCCGCCAGCACCGATAGCTCCACAACCAGTTATAGATCAGCTTGCTATGTCTGTCGATAAGCAGAAGATGTTGGGGCGTTTCTTGAGGTTGACTCCACCGAGATTTGCTGGTACTCCGGGTGAGGATGCATATGAGTTCTTGTCCAGCTGCGAGGATAGATTGCGGAATTTGGGATTGGTACAGTCTCGTGGTGTTGATTTTGTGGCATATCAGTTTGATACTACAGCGAGGAGATGGTGGAGGGGATATCTTGATTCCAGGCCAGCAGGATCTCCGCCGGTTACTTGGACCCAGTTCTCTGAGACTTTCTTGGGAAAGTATATGCCCCGTACTATGCGGGAGCGACTTAGAGATGAGTTCTCCAGATTGACTCAGGGTTCGTTATCTGTCGCCGAGTATGAGGCGAGGTTTCATGATCTTGCTAGGCATGCTACTTCTATTTTGCCTGATGAGTATGAGAGAGTTAGATGTTTTTTCAGGGGACCGAGATTGCCACTCCGCAGAGCTACCCAGAGTTTAGTGACTTCAGGGAAGTCATTCGCAGAGATTACCGAGCATGCATACTCTATTGAGGAGATGGATCGCGAGGCCCAAGGGGGCAGCGATAAGAGACCTCGTGTTCAGGGTAGTTTCAGTGGGAGCCATAGTGGTTCGCAGTTCAGAGGTCGTGGGTTCCAGTTTTAGGGTAGGTACCCTCAGCAGCAGCAGCAGTCTTTTCAGCGACAGGGTCAGCATAGTAGGCCCGTACAGTCAGCTTTGCAAATATCTGATAGGGGTCAGCCCACCTATAGTGGTTCTGTTAGCCAGCCTCAAGGACGTGGTCAGTCCAGTTCATCGACTAGAGGTGGTCATACCAGCTCAGCCGGACCTTCTAGGCCGAGCAGGGAGCTAGGAGCATGCTACACTTGTGGGGTTGTCGGTCATTTTGCGCGTGAGTGTCCTCAGCGCATGGCGATTGAGCCTTCAGTTCAGACAGCACAGCCCCTCAGATCTATACCTCCAGCAGGTAGAGGTGGTGCACAGGGTCGTCGGGGTGGTCCCCAGGGTTCTCGAGGTAGAGCACAGGGAGGTTGGACTGGTGGTCAGGGCGGTGCTCAGAATAGTGGTAGCCAGCGTCAGTTGTATGCCGTGCCGGCTAGACCGGAGGCTTCGGCTTCGGATGCAGTGATTACAGGTACGATTTCCATATGCCATCAGCCAGCCTCTGCATTATTTGATCCTGGATCCACGTTTTCTTATGTATCTACTTATTATGCACCACGGTTGGGTTTGTGTTCTGAGTTATTATCTATGCCCTTACGTGTATCTACCCCCGTTGGTGATTCCTTAGTAGTGGATCGGGTATATAGATCTTGTCTGGTGACTATTCAGGAGTTTGAGACTCAGGTTGATTTTATTGTATTGGCCATGGTAGACTTTGATGTGATTCTGGGCATGGACTGGTTGTCTTTTCATCATGCAGTCTTGGATTGCTTTACCAAGACCGTTACCTTAGCCATGCCTGGTGTACCCCCGGTGGTGTGGTAGGGTTCTGTTAGCCGCACACCGACAGGGATTATTTCATATGTTCGTGCTCGTAGATTAATGTTGAGGGGATGTGATTCATTCCTTGCTTATGTTCGGGATGCTAGCATTGAGAGTCCGTCACTTGACTCCGTCCCAGTTGTTCGTGAGTTTCCTGATGTATTCCCGACTGACTTACTTGGCCTTCCTCCTGAGCGTGATATAGAGTTCATTATCGACCTTGAGCCGGGCACTCGACCTATTTCTATGGCTCCTTATCATATGGCTCCTGCTGAGTTGAGAGAGTTGAGTAGTCAGCTTGAGGATCTTTTGGGGAAGGTTTTTATTAGGCCAAGTGTATCTCCGTGGGGTGCTCCAGTTCTGTTTGTAAAGAAGAAGGATGGATCTATGCGTATGTGTATTGATTACAGGCAGCTAAATAGGGTGACGGTGAAGAATAAGTATCCTATGCCTCGTATCGATGATTTGTTTGATCAACTTCAAGGTGCAGCAGTATTCTCAAAAATAGATTTGAGATCTGGATACCATCAGTTGAGAGTTAGGGATGAGGATATCCCAAAGACAGCCTTCAGGACTCGATACTGCCATTATGAGTTCCTGGTGATGTCTTTTGGGTTGACTAATGCCCCAGCAGCTTTCATGGATTTGATGAATCGTGTATTCAGGCCATACTTAGACTCTTTTGTGATTGTGTTTATTGATGACATCTTGGTTTATTCAAAGAGCAGCGAGGAGCACGAGCAACATTTAAGGATTGTGCTCCACACTTTGAGAGATCATCGGCTTTATGCCAAGTTCTCAAAGTGTGAGTTCTGTCTTGAGTCTGTAGCTTTCTTGGGGAACGTTGTATCCAGACACGGTATCATGGTAGATCCAGCAAAGATTGAGGCTATTCGAGGTTGGGCTAGGCCCACGTCGCCTACTGAGGTACGCAGTTTTGTTGGGTTGGCAGGATATTACAGACGGTTTGTTGAGGGCTTTTCGTCTATTGCATCTCCTATGACCAGACTGACCAGGAAGGAGGTTCTATTTCAGTGGTCTGAGGATTGTGAGGCAAGCTTTCTGAAGCTTAAGGATCGACTTACTTCTGCCCCTGTGTTGACTCTTCCAGTTGAGGGCGAGGGTTTTACCGTGTATTGTGATGCGTCTGGTATTGGTTTGGGATGTGTTCTGATGCAGCAGGTCGTGTTATTGCTTATGCAACGAGGCAGCTGAAGGTGCACGAACGTAATTATCCCACTCATGACTTAGAATTAGCAGCGGTAGTATTTGCACTGCGGATTTGGAGGAATTATCTATACGGTGTGCATTGTGAGATCTTTACAGACCACCGCAGTCTTCAGCATATTATGACTCAGAGGGATCTTAATTCGAGGCAGCGCAAGTGGATTGAGTTGCTGAAGGACTATATATCTCTATTCTCTATCATCCGAGCAAGGCGAATGTGGTAGCAGATGCCTTGAGCCGGAAGGTAGTGAGTATGGGTAGCTTAGCCTTCATTCCAGTCTCTCAGCGGCCGTTGGCTTTGGATATTCAGTCCTTAGCTAACTCGATGGTGCGTTTGGATATTTCTGACCCCAGAAGGGTTATCGCTTATGTTGGTGCGAGATCTACTTTGCTGGAGCAGATTCAGAGTCGTCAATTTGAAGATAGCGGTCTCCGTAGAATTCGAGATCAGGTATTGAGGGGTGAGTCTGAGAGAGCTACCTTGGGTTCTGATGGTGTTCTGAGGTTTGACGGTCGTATTTGTGTTCCGAGGGTTGAAGATTTAATTCAGTTGATTTTGCGTGAGGCTCACAGTTCTAGATATTCTATTCACCCCGGGACAGCTAAGATGTATAGAGATCTGAGACAGCACTATTGGTGGAGCGGTATGCGGAGAGTTATAGCAGGGTTTGTAGCCCGATGCCTTTGTTGTCAGCAGGTAAAGGCCGAGCACCAGAGACCTGGTGGAATGCTTCAGCAATTGCCCATTCCCGAGTGGAAATGGGAGCGGGTCACTATGGATTTCATTGTTGGATTGCCTCGCACCTCCTGTGGTTTTGATAGTATTTGGGTTATTGTGGACCGGTTGACTAAGTCTGCACACTTTATCCCTGTTCGAGTCTCCTATAGTGCTGAGAGGATTAGCTCGTGTATATATTCAGGAGGTGGTCCGCCTACATGGAGTGCCAATATCCATTATCTCAGACCGAGGGTCTCAATTTACCTCCAGTTTCTGGCAGACTTTCCAGGAAGAGTTGGGTACCCAGGTGGACCTCAGCACTGCATTTCATCCTCAAACCGACGGGCAATCAGAGCGGACTATTCAGGTATTAGAGGATATGCTCCGCGCTTGTGTACTTGACTTTGGGGGCCAATGGGACCAATTCTTGCCTTTAGCGGAGTTTGCGTATAATAATAGCTTCCACTCCAGCATTCAAATGGCTCCGTTTGAGGCTTTGTATGGTAGACGATGTCGGTCTCCAGTTGGATGGTTCGAGACTTCAGAAGTCAGTCCTCGTGGCACAGATGTACTCCGAGAATCTTTGGACCGAGTTTGAGTAATTCAGGACAGGCTGCGGACAGCTCAGAGTAGACAACGGAGTTATGCTGACCGTAGACGTCGTCCATTGAAATTCAGGGTGGGTGATAGGGTCTTCTTACGAGTATCGCCCATGAAGGGCGTAATGTGATTTGGTAGGAAGGGTAAGCTTAGCCCCAGATATATTGGACCCTTTGAGATTTTGCGGACAGTAGGAGAGGTGGCTTATGTGTTAGCTTTACCTCCGGCATTTTTAGCTATCCACCCGGTATTTCATGTTTCTATGCTACGACAATATATTCCAGATGAGTCGCATGTGCTTCAGTGGGACTCGGTTCAGTTAGACGAGAAACTAACATTTGTGGAGGAGCCTGTGTCTATTTTAGCTAGAGATGTCAGACGGTTACGCTCCCGGGACATTCCAGTGGTTAAGGTACAGTGGCGTCACCGTCCGATTGAGGAGGCAACTTGGGAGCTTGAACGTGACATGCGAGCCCAATATCCCTACTTGTTCACATCTTCAGGTACGTGCTTATTCTTGACTTTCGCGGACGAAAGTCCTTTTAGTAGTGGATATTGTAATGACCTTCCCGGTCATTTCCTTCGTTTTCGTGTGTTGTCAGTGTTTAGAGCTTTTCTATAACTGCCCCAAGTTATTTATGACTTGCTGGGACCGACAGTTCGGCTCCCGGGCAGTTCGTTTGAGAATATTATTTAGATCGAGCACGTTGTAAAATATTAAATTAAATTAAATTTGGTAAAATGACATAGTTAATTACCTTTCGAAAATGTTTTTGAAATTTATAAAATGTATAAAAGTTTTTAGTTATGATATATCTATGCTATTTTATAATAGTTTTATAACCTATTAATAATTTAAGCGGAGATAGTGAATTTAAATATGTTAAAATAATATTTTTATTTTATAGAGGTTTTGTTAGAAATAATTTTCTATTAATTATGGTATATTTAAAATATTGTATTTATTTTACCACGAACCTATGCAATATCCGAGTATGTATATAATAAGATAAAAAAAAAATTAATAATAAAATTAATCCACCTCACTTCCACGTGGAAATGGGTGGAATACACTTTATAACTACTAATATTATTACAAGGACATATTTTGGCATGAGAATTAATGTTAAATGACTCCCCTGCTATGTTGGATAAATGTACGTGTACATATATGCATATATATACCACTATACTCTCAACTCACTTTCCTTTTTCATTTTAGAACTTCATGGGTTCATTTAGGCACTGAAATATATAATAGTGGAAGTAGTACACTTCGGTAGTATGTTTAATCTCCACATAAACATTGATTATCTATGTTAAATTATTCAAGCTCGGGTTCTAGTTGGAAGGTGTTTGTGGACGTGTAATCGTCGTTATTTCGGTAAGTTTTATTGTATTTACGATAGTTTTCCTATACGTTGGTATTGTTGTTGGTGCTTATTTAGAGCTTAAATGAGATCGGATTGGATAGCATCTGTTGTGACTATTGATCACGGAGTTGTTTGGGACGCTGCAACGGTTTCAGTTTCGTGATTCCGCAAGCGGGCCCCACTTGGGATGTTCGGACATTTTTCAAACTAATGCAATATGGGTATCAATAGTCATGTTTTGACATGCAGTTTATTATTTTGGTAGCTTGGCAGCAGTCAGAGGCCTCTCGGAAGGGAAAGGCTCCTATTTAACTGGCTTTAGCAGGCGTTCGACGGCGTCCAGGTAGGCTAGGTTTACCTTCCTTTACACTTAGACTGGGCTTATGTGTGATATATGTATGCTATTGTGCTGGTATTGTGGGCTGGTATTATAGACTTGGTGGTGGTGGTTTGCTGTGATTTAGGCCTTCTAGGCCGGATAGGGCTATTCGGATATATTCTAGGCCCGTTATCCTCGTGGTACCCCACAGATGACCTATTTGGGGTCGGATAGTATTGTTGTTGTTGTTGCTAGTATGGGAATGTTATTGTTGGACCTTATTCCAGGCTTAGACAGACTTAGCCCAGACTTAGACAAGTACAACCAGACCTGGTTTTCGGGACCCAATAGCGGGCCCTGTTACCCATTTTGTCGACTTGTCGAAACTTTGACATCTTTGGGCTTAGATAAGCCCTATATGACTATTAGGATTATGACGGGATTAAGTCACCCCGATTATACCCGGTTGGCCTGTCTAGCTTTGTTCGTCCCTGATAGCACCGTATTTGATTGGGGTCAGCTAGTTTGACTTAGAACGCTGAACCGCCTTTCCATGACTTGTAATGTATACCCAGACTTTTATATACATATTTTTATAGTAGGTAGTTGACCTAGAAGGACCCCGAGATTGACTTGTAGCATGTTGTAGAGTTAGCTTCTGTACCTATATAATAGTATTGACTTGGCACTAGGGCGTTCCCAATTTATTTGAAATGATATGACCTTTGATTCTGTTCTGGTTACTGGCTATGATGAGTTCTGGTTCGAGTCCGGCTACTGATTCAGGTATGATGATTTTGGTTATTGACTATTGGGTGTTCCGGTTCGAGTCCGGCCCCAAATTGTGGTACACTATGAGTTCCGGTTCGAGTCCGGCCACTGATTATTATGAGTTCCGGTTCGAGTTCGGCATCTGGTTATGATATGATTGGAGAGTTTTGGTACTGGGTACCATGATTATGATGTTGTTGTTCTATGAATTCCGGTTCGAGTCCGGTAGATATGATATATATGTGGCCTCTTGTTATTACCCACTGCTTCCGGTTCGACTCCGGCGTATGGCCTCTTGTTATTACCCATTGGTGCCTGTTCAAGCCCGGTGCACTCCTGTTGGTTATTGTGGTTACTGGATACTGATACAGCCTCGAGACACTGGTGACTATGCATTTACTTTTTGTGTGTGTCCCGCTGGTTTATGGGGGCCAGACTGGGTTATTGTTTTCTTCCGTGTGCCTATCGGGCTTATGGGGGCCCAGATAGGTTATGTTTGACTTGTGTGTTTACTTACGCATTTATTTACTCGTTATTATGTATCACACTTATATTTTCTTGAGCATATCTATACGCCTCGGCCGTTACTTATGTATCTATTACTTGTACCCCGGACTTAGCATGCCCCCTGCACTTTAGATTGCTTATATTATATTAAGCTCAGTCGGCTGATGATGCCTACTGAGTACCCATTGCCCTGGTACTCATACTGCACTTCTGCATCTTTTTCCCCGATGTAGATCCAGGCACCAGTCGACAGTTTTGACGTGACTCTTTTCTCAGCACTGATTCCGGAGCAGGGTGAGCTTACTGACGTCTGAGGCAGATCCTCCTCCATCCTCTACTGTATAGTCTTTTGCTCTCAAGACTATGGTACTTATTATACATGTTTGGTTTCTGTCTTGTATTTTGGGTATGTTAGTAGTGGCTCATGTACTGACCCCACCAGGTCTTGGGAGGGGTTCTGGACTTTATATACATTGTCCTCTTCCTTCTAAGTCTTAGCATGTTTATAAATATGGTTACTTCCACTTCTTCTCTGTTTTATGAGATTCCGCCCGTTAGCCCGTCGCTTGTTGCTCCGGACTAGGGTTTGGCTTGCCTATTGGTGGGTTACGATAGGCGCCATCATGACCCAAATATTGGGTCGTGACAGAATCACTTTCCTATGCCCTTCATGGATCAGATGTTAGACTGCCTTGCTAGTAGAGGATGGTATTATTTTCTTGACGGTTGTTTGGGGTACAATCATATTTCCATTACTCCTGAAGACCAAGAGAAAACCACTTTCACTTGCTTATATGGCACTTTCACATTCAAAAGGATGCCTTTCGATCTATGTAATGCACCCACCACTTTTCAGCATTGCATGATGGCTATTTTTTCTGACATGGTTGAGGACACTATTGAGGTGTTCATGGACTACTTCTTGATTTTGCAAGATTCATTTGATAATTGCTTAGCACATCTAGCTAATGTTTTGAGGAGATGCGAGGACTGTAACTTGGTCCTAAATTGGGAGAAGTGCCACTTCATGGTTAAAGAAGGAATAGTGCTTGTTCATAAGATTTTGAAAAAGGGGATTGAAATTTATAAGGCGAAGATTGAGGTGATTAAAAAGTTGCCTCCACTAATTCTGTGAAGGGTATTTATAGCTTTTTGGGGCACATGGGTTTCTATAGAAGATTCATCAAGGACTTCTCTAAAATTTCAAATCCTTTGTGTAAGCTATTGGAGAAGGAGGTGAAATTTGTGTTTGATGATGCATGACTGAAGGCGTTTGAGTGCCTGAAAGAGAAATTGATTTCAACCCCTATTATTGTGTAGCCCGATTGGTCCCTGTCGTTTTAGGTTATGTGTGATGCTAGTGGTGTGGCACTAGGTGCAGTACTAGGCCAAAGGCAAGAGAAGCTCTTACATCCCGTCTACTATGCTAGTAAAACACTTAACCCTATGCAGAAAGATTACACTGCGACTGAATAAGAGTTACTTGCTGTAGTATTCGAATTTGAAAAATTTTGCTCTTATATGCTTGGAACAAAAGTGAATGTGCATATTTACCATGCAACCCTTGGGTACCTCATGGTAAAGAAGGATACAAAACCAAGGTTGATTCATTGGGTACTTTTACTGCAGGAATTTGACTTTGAGGTCAAGGATCGAAAGGGGACTAAGAATCAAGTGGCCAACCACTTATCACGCCTAGAAGAAGAGTCTATTCTAAAACTGAAAGCTGAGCTTGAGATTGATGACACTTTTCCGAATGAACAGGTATTAGCCTTATCGTAAGATTTGATTTTTTGGTTTGCATACTTAGCAAATTATTTGGTGAGTGATGTGGTTCCTGAAAACTTGTCATTTCAACAACAAAAGAAGTTTATGTATGATGTGAGAGAGTTCTTTTGGGATGAGCAATACTTATTCCAAAGCTATGCCGATGGAGTGACTCTGAGATGTATTCTTGAAGTTGAGATGATGAGTATCTTAAAGGCATGTCACTCGTCACCAGTTAGGGGTCATTATGTTGGTGCGTGGACTGCACACAAGATCTTGCAATGTGGATACTATTGTCCTAATATTTAAAAAGATACACACAACTATGCCAAGGCTTGTGACCAATGCCAAAGGCAAGGAAACATCTCGCGAAGGCATGAGCTTCTAATGACTACTATTCTAGAGCTTGAGTTGTTTGATGTAAAGGGCATTGACTTTATAGGCCCCTTTGTGAGCTTGTATGGTATGAAGTATATTTTGGTGGTTGTTGGCTATGGTTCAAAATAGGTGGAGGCAGTTGCGTTTCCAAAAAATGAAGGGAAGAGTGTCACAACATTTTTGAGGAAGAACATATTTTCCAGATTCGAGAAACCAAGGGTTATCATTAGTGATGGAGGATCGCACTTTTGCAATCATCTATTCAAAGCCTTACTCGAGAAATATGGTGTGAAGCATAAGGTGGAAACACCTTACCATCCTCAAACAAGCAGGAAGGTTGAGGTATCTAACCGTGAGATCAAGTCCATTTTGGTAAAGACTGTTAATGCCAATAGGACGGATTGGGCTAGAAAGTTAGATGATGCATTATAGGCCTACTGGACAACATTCAAGACCCCTATTGGTGCTTTCCTATATCATCTTGTGTATGGTAAAGCATGCCATTTTCCTGTCAAACTTCAGCATGAGGCATTGTAGGCACTAAAGAGGTTGAATTTGAAATGGAGCAATACGACTAAATTTAGACTAGAGTAGATGAATGAGATGGATAAATTTTGTCTCCATGCCTATGAATGGTCAGCTTTGTACAAGGAGAAGATGAAGCTATACCATGATCGCAAGATTGAAAAAAGGGAATTTACTACAGGTGATATGGTACTGCTATTTGACTCTAAGCTGAAGTTGTTTTCAGGAAAGAAAAAGTCAAAGTGGAGAGGACTGTATAGAGTGACTAGAGTGTTTTTTTATGGTTCAATCGAGCTGGAAAATAAAGAAGGCCAGAAGATCAAAATGAATTTCCAATGGGTGAAACACTATCTCGGACATTGATGAAGTAAAATTGATATGTGAAGTTGATCTAGATGGTGCTTGAGAAGTCAAGAATACCCGAGTTGTGCTGCAACGTTAAATCAGGCTCTTTATGGGAGGCAACCCATGGGCTAGTTGGTGAAGTCTGAGTAACCAACTTAGACACATCGTGCTACGACGTTAAATCAAGCGCTTCTTGGGAGGCAACCCATGATTTTGTACTTTTTATGTTATAGGGTAATGTGTTTTACTTGTGCAGGGATTGTGCAAAAAAGAACTTGCAGAACTAGAGTCAGTAGTGAATCCACAAAAGTGTTGCAAGATTGTGAGAAGGTCCCATGATCGTGGGTTCAATCGTCTGCACAAAGTCCAGAGAAAGAAATCTCATAAGTTATCTTATGATTGGTTACCACGATCATACTTAGATGTCACAATCATGGTATCAATCGTGTTATCCAACTCCTGAAAGCCAAATATCAAGATGTCAAACCTATGATTTTAAAGAACGGTCATGGTCACATATCACGATCGTCTTTAAGATTCGTAGATTCCAGGTAAGTTTTCTTTAACCCTCCTGGTATGAGTAGGACCCACAATCATGGTGAGAACCAATGATAGTGGGTAAGAGTCTTCCATTAGGTCCACTAAATTAATTAGGACCTGATCTGACCCGACCCAAAATAGGGTTTAATTCCTTAAACACTAGACCCTATGTCCCAATCAAAACTATATTGACATTTAAATTATTTTCTCCCACAAACACTCGATCACAAGAAACAAAATTGAGAATCATTACCTTGGCTTAGCGTGAATTCAACCTAGGCACTGTTCAAGCAATCTCACTCTTAATCAAAAATCATTATAAGTAAAATATTCATACTATGAACATATCCCACGTTGTAAATTGATTAGAAATGAGTTCTAACTTAGGTAGCATTGCAAATAGGTTGTTTAAATATGTTAGTGTTGTTTGTGGGGGTTGAAATTGAATAAATTGGTAAAGAGGGAAGTCTGAGTACCCATTGTTGCTAAAATTTGGTCAATGAGGGTCTAAATAGGGATCAAAGGAATAAAAATCTGGTGTTTAAAGTTGTTAAGTGTCAGTTCACACTCCATGACACAATCCACGATCGCCATTTCAATGTACCATCATGGGTTGGATCATTATGGGTGCTAGGTGTTGGCTTGTAGAAAGTTTATCAGATGATTACATCCCACGATCGTCGTTTCATGGTACGATCATGGTATGTGCTCGTCTGATGTGATGACTCCCCAGTACGTTTAGGGAATCCTTCCTTAGATTGGAAGGTACGATTGTACCTTCATTGTACAATCATGGGAAGGCTCGTCTGTGAAAAATCCTAAACCTGTATTAGTGATTCAGAATTGAGACTAATCTTTTCTTGTACAAGTACCATACTTCCTAAAACCCTCAAGCAGATACAATAAGATATTTCAAAGAATTGAGCTCCTCGATACACTTATTTGGGGTCATAAAATGAGTCTGGTAGTTCAAGTGGGTCCGAGGTGGAATTTTCTACTATTGCTTCTGATGACCCCGAGACCTTCATTGTACAATCGTGGGAAGGATCGTCTGCGAAAAATCCTAAACCTGTATTGATGATTTAGAATTGAGACTAATCTTTTCTTGTACAAGTACCACGCTTCCTAAAACCCTCAAGCAGATACAAGATATTTCAAAGAATCGGACACCCCGAGACGCTTATTTCGGGGTTATAAAATGAGTCTGGTCGTTCAAGTGGGTCCGAGGTGGAATTTTCTGCTAGTGCTTCCGATGACCCCAAGACCTTTATTGTACAATCGCGGGAAGGCTTGTCTGTGAAAAATCCTAAACCTATATTAGTGATTCAGAATTGAGACTAATCTTTTCTTGTACAAGTACCATGCTTCCAAAAACCCTCAAGCAGATACAACAGGATATTTCAAAGAATCGGTCACCCCGAGACACTTATTCGGGGTCATAAAATGAGTCTGGTAGTTCAAGTGGGTCCGAGGTGGAATTTTCTACTGTGTTTTTGATGATCGGCATTCACCTCAGACCACTAGATCTAAATCCAAGGAGCTTGATAAGACCAAGGAAACTAATTCCACTACTTTGGTATCTACATCTACCCCTTTCAACCTACCCTGGTCTGAAGAGAGAGGTCAAGACATAAACCAAGACGTAGGAGAACATAGTGATGATGCTGAGGAGGTAAGTTTCTAGGGGGAGGAGGAAGGTTCCAACCCCGAATTCTCTGAGGAACCTACTGCTGGTGGAACCTAAAAGGGTATAGATCTGAGGTTGTAGAGTGTACCAAACTCCCGCTATTATTACATTGACAGGGTCTCTTTGAACAACCGGGGCAACAAGAAAGGAGCTTTGAAGAGGAGCCCCGAATTTTGCTGAAATCACTTCAGATGGTCTCAGAGCTATCATTGCAGAGGAAATCCAAGATAGAGTACTACAGTTCAATACCACGCTCCCATTCCCATTTCTACTCACACAGTTGATACAGAATTCCCATATGCCGACTATCCAAAGGTGTACAGATATATCCAACCTACAAAAAACATGAATATTGCACTGATAAAGGATTTAAGGAACCCAGTGGATCCATCCCAGGGTCCACTACCAGATTTACCACCAGAGGTTGGAGGGGGTACCCCAGCTAGTGAGATCCCAGTGCCTAAAATCATCTCAGCAATCCACAACACCTATGGGTTCCCATCAGTGGGTGCCTACTGAATACACTTTGATCCCGATAGCACAGTTGGAGTAGATTATATGGAAACAGCTATTGCATGATGCTCAAATCCTGAAGTTGGAAGTAGGGGTTAAGCCTTACATAGCAGATGATATCAAGCCGGCTATGCGGGTAGTTCATACCCGTTTCGACATATTTGAGAGCCGAATGATGGCTAAGTTAGAGGAGGTCCAGGCTTATGATATGAGAACTATCACTAAAGACTTGGTCGCACTGAAGGAAGCAATCAAGGGGATTACTGAGTTGACCGTCCCATTTGTACCTCCTCCATCTCCTCCTATGCCATCTTTAGCTAATTTGGCAGTAGATATGGACTCTTTAGTCCTAAACTTTTACACACAAGCCCCGGTGGGTGAGGGTGATGATTTTGAGATTGAGGAAATAGATAATGACTTGAAGCCTCATAAGAAAAAGAAGAGAGGTGACAGGACTGAGAAGAAGAAAAATAAGAGAGCAAAAGAGAACGAGATTGATATCCCACCTACTACTAAGATGGTGGTCTAGATAGGCGGCATGACATGATTGAGTGCACCAGCCATCACCAGGGCCTACTTATCAGAGAGTGCCTCGACCACAGTCGAGGCCATGACAACAGAGGTTACTGGAGGGGTCCCATCTGTGACCCCAGCTGATGAGAGTACTATTGGTGTCTAGTATGCTTCAGGTATGTCCCTTTCCTAGTTTTACATTTTCTATGAGTCATGCAATGGGGACATTACATGCTTTACAAGTTGGCAATAGGGAGTACCACAGTCAAGGGGTTTTGTTACCATGTTTCTTTTCCCTCGGCTGCATTATCTTAGTTTGAACCGGCATGTCTAGGAGTTTATTTTGTTGTTTTTTTTGTTTTTGGTGTCATTTTATGTTTTACATGTGATTGAGAGAAAAATAAGAAAACTTGGTGCAGTAGAAATAAAAAGAGCATGCAAATTTGTTTTGAATGATTTAAATGACACCCCTCCTAAATATTTGAATTTTTGTGTTGTATTATGTGCTTATATGGACTGTAACCAGTATAGATCTTGTAATGGCATTAGGTTTGTGAATGTGATAACCGTAGCCTAGCTTGCATGAACCGAGTAGGTAGTGACTGAATACATAGCCCTGATCCAAGTGAGTGTGAGGTGTTACCTAGTTGACGTGTGCGATCTAGAACTTACCCGGTTAGTCTCTCTACAGTCGTAGGACAGAAGGTTAGGAAAGGATCATAGGCTGTTCTTGATTTAGTACACTAAAACGCCTAAAAGGCTACCAAATAAATATGATATCCCTTGATCCCAAAGTTTGAGCCTAAATATACCTTTTCATTAAACTATCCTATTCACCCTCCCAAACATTTACAATGAACTTGCCTTGGCCCTGGTCCCTCCTTGGACACTATGTACCTCAACTCAGGCAAATCGCCTAAGTTGAGCGTGGCTATTGTAGGGATGCATAAAAGGAGTGGGTATGAAGAACAAGTTAGGAAAATGAAAAAGGATTCAGGTGTAGTAAAGAAAAGAAACAGTGAAGGGAAAATAAGAGAAAATTGTGAAAATAAAACCGCACTTGGGATCCGCAAAGTTGGATAAAGGGAAAAGAATAAAAGGAATTAGGAAAAGTGGAGCCAAAAATAGTGTAGTGCCAAGAAGGAATAAGTCAATGTACCCATATGTACCATACCTATCCCCGAGCCTACATTACATGCCAATAAAAGTCCTATAGTGATTCTAATCTGACTATATGAAAACTAAGGTGTAGAAAATAAGGGCAAGCCTATGGTATCAAACACATACTGCCTGACTTCTTTGTGAGAGTGAGATATTTGATTCAATCCCAATGTTGGCATTTACTGCAAATTGAGAGTATTAGGGACTTCTTTGTTGTAAAGGCATAGGGGTTGTATTGTGGTTACTGCTTGTTTGGGTAGTGTCATTAGTTTAAGTGCTGGGTTTGTCTGTTGATAATGTGATGCCATTTCTTGATCCCATTGTGTTATGGTATATAATTTGTATGTACACAATATAAGTTGAGTTTTAATGATATTGGGGGTATTTACTTGAATTTTGGGAATACGTGCTGAAATTGATTTTGTGAAAATTTGACTGCCATAGTGATCTTAGTTTTCTCTTGGTTAAGCATCATGATAGTATAGTTGTTTTTTGTTTACTTGAGGACATTAAAATGGTCTACATTGAGGGTGTTGATGTGTCGTGAACTTATGACACTTTCGATGCTTAAAACGATGAATATTTACAAGTATGAGGGTCTTTTTATGTGGATATAATGGGTTTTTGGGTGTTTGTAGGTTAAGTAGGTTCAAAACAGTGGAGTACTGGAATTTGGATGATAATGCAACAGAAAACACCATATCACGATCGTGGAAACTGATTACGGTCGTGCTAAACCATTGTAGGAAAGATCAGAGGACATCTCTCAGGATCCTATCATATGGAAGCCTCCCATGATTGTGCTTTGATGTCATGATCATACAACCTGATCTTGGGAAGGAATTCCTAAAAGCAAGGATGCAAAAGCTAAGTGAGGAGAAGATCAAACGACTGGATCCCACAACCGTACCTAGAAATGACGGTCGTACCAAGGTGTCGTGGGATGAAAGTTTAGAAAATAAGTCTACAGGAGTTGAAGTATAGGAGGATCAGACGATCACATTGTACGTTTATAGGTAGAAGATACGAAATCATACTAAGGATCATACCATGGAAGACCTGAAGATGACTAAGTCCATGAGCAAACCACGAGTACCAAGGACAATCGTGGAATCAAACCATGATCGTACCATCCATATGTCCTAGCTGACTGACACAGAAATCTTGTCATGTTTAGGATAGGTTTTATTTTGTCTATAAATACTCTTATTTGTTTTATTGTGTTAGTTTACATTTTATTACATTATTTTAAGGTTCTAAGGCACATTCTTTGTCTTGGAACTACAAAACTTTGATTTTAGGGTTTTAATTGAAAGTGAGATCTTGGAGTTTTATCATCTTATTACCGTAAGTACATGATTATGTCTTCATATCGGATTTCTTCTTGTATTCTTGAAATTATGAGTAGCTAAACACCACAACTAAGGTTGTGGAAACCATGATGGTTTAACAAAGTAGGATTCGTAGTATGGAGTAATTGTCAATTGGTGTTCATACGTGTATTGATTATTTTTTGGATTTGACTGCATTCGGCGGTGTACAATGTTAGAAGTCACCCAATATGTATTTTGGACAAAATTATGAGCATGGATGGGAATAAGGGAATAAACAACAGAGACTTGAAGCTACCAACCTCCACTTAATAGCTTGAGGTGATAATTTGAGATAGCTAATCTGGGATCTAAGATTTGGGTTAGTAATACAAAATAAGGTGAAGAGAAAACTTACTTGAGGATATTTCTTAGACAAGAGTGTGAAGCTATTCTAAGTATACATAACCTATCGATTCTGCAACCAGACACCGGGAGAAATTATGAAGTACGAAGAACATACGGAGTTATGAAGTTATTAGGGAACACTGTCCTAGTGATTTTCTCATATTGATTACAATTCCAATAAACCAACAACAGTTACTGCTGAATTTGTTATTTACAAAAACCCTTTTACTGGAAATCGTTATTGATTACCTCAACTACTTCTAACTTAATATTTTAACCTATTCCCTATGGGATTGACCCCAACCTTAGTTGGGTTCTATGTTTGATAGGGATCGCTTAATACTTTATCGCAACGTGTAATTTGGGCTACATCAGGGCCAAAGCTAATAGTATAATTGAGCCAATCCAGTTGAAAAATAAGAAAGGTGCCATAGGGCTTGGATATAAGCCAACTTCTGAAGGAGTCCGTAGTGAAAGATCGGGTAGGATAGGGTTTGTGCCAGCCCAGGTTCCAGTTTCAAAGAAAGCAGTTGATGAGGACATCATAGAGGGAATAGGGAATCTGTTTGTGGTCGTGATCGATGAAAGACTGGAAGTAGATCTTAAGAAGCTGACCATCCGCGATACTGAACTTAGAGAAGCCTTACATAATTGGACCATCAGCCCATCCCTATTTCAATAGGAGTCCTGGTAGTGTGGAATTATGATTGATTTCAAAGTTGTTTTTTGCATGATCAATTGAGGCTTGAATCATGCCTAAGCTCTTTTTGCTACTCGCCTCTTACTAAAAATCGAGCGGATTTCTTTAAATAAAAGTCTTTATTTTCAAAAAGGGTTATTTTATCTATTTTTCTTTAATATCAATTTATTTCACTCACATTTTATACTTTTCAGCACTAATACTAGTAAAATCCTCTTTCAACAATTATGACATTTAACGAATCCACTGAGCAAAATGTGAGCAACAAACAGGATTATGAGGAATACGATGAAGGTATGATGCCTAAAAACCTTCCCTATGATATTGAGAAACTTAAAAGTTAGAAGAAGCCTAATATGGATTAAACTGAGGTTGTCAATTTTGGTGATGAAAAAACAGAGAAGTAAACGTGAGTAAGCATACACTTGGAAGCCGATAGAAAGCAAGAATTGATAAAATTGCTCAAGCAATATGTCGATGTGTTTGCTTGGTCTTATGATGACATGTCTGGTTTAAGCACCGATATCATCTCATATCGGCTGCCAATTGATCCCGCTTGTCCACCCGTGAAGCAAAAGACGAGAAATTCAAATCTGATTTGAGTTTGAGAATCAAGAAGGAGGTGACCAAGCAGATAGAAGCAAGCATCTTGAGGGTCACAAATTACGCCACATGGTTGGCCAACATTATTCCAGTGCCTAAGAAGGATTGGAAGGTTAGGATATGTGTAGACTATTGGGATCTCAACAAAGTCAACCCTAAGGATGATTTTCCTCTTCCAAAAATTCACATACTTATTGATAATTGTGCAAAACATGAGGTACAATCATTTATTGATTGTTTTGTGAGATATCAACAGATTTTGATGAATGAAGATGATACAGAGAAGACAACATTTATCACTCCGTGGGAATTATATTGCTATAAGGTAATGCCATTTGGACTAAAAAATGCCAGCGCAACTTACATGAGGGCCATGACTACCCTTTTCCATGATATGATTTACAATGAGATTGAAGTGTATGTGGATGATGTCGTTATCAAGTCTTAGAAGAGTTAGAATCACCTGGATGATTTACGAAAGTTCTTTGAAAGGTTGCAAAAGTACTACCTAAAGTTGAATCTAGCCAAATACGCTTTTGGAGTTCCTATAGGAAAATTATTGGGGTTTATTATTAGCAGGAGAGGTATAGATTTGGACCCATCCAAGATCAAGGCAATACAAGAATTACCACCCCCTAAGACAAGGAAGGACGTAATGAGTTTCTTGGAGATACTCAGTTACATAAGTCAATTCATACCTCAGTCCATGATAATCTGCGAACCCATATTCAAGTTACTGAAGAAGGATGCTACCACACAATGGAAGGAAGAATGCCAAAACGATTTTGATAGAATCAAGAAGTACTTATCCAACCCATCGATATTGGTTCCACTAGATCCCGGTAAGTTTTTGCTACTGTACCTATCTATTATGAATAGTGCATTTGGATGTGTGTTGGGGCAATATGATAAACCAGGAAAGAATGAGCAGGCCATTTACTACCTGAGCAAGAAGTTCACACCATATGAAGCAAGATGCACGATGTTGGTAACATGTGAAGGAACTGAGCAAAAGATTCACGAAGATTGAGGTAAGACATGTTCCTCAAATTTAAAATGAGTTTGCTGACTGTAACACCCCATACATTTCCGAACCTACTTGATTGGTGATCTAGGGCGTATTTATATGCCTTATTTCCATTTTTGAACCATGTTTACCTTAGTTTTGAGAGCAATAAGTATGTATTTTGTATTGTTTTGATGGAGTATTTGATATTGTGCTAGTATCCGCAAAGAAAAGTCGAAGAAAGGAAGAAAATCAGAATTTTGGTGTCAGGCGTGCCAGGCTGCATTTGGCAGAAATTTTTCTGGCATGGACAGCAAAAGGGTGCGCCAGGAAGCGTGCCAGACCGCTTATGCACGCCCTTTCAGGGCAGAAATTTTGGCTAAGTCCCAAGCGCTCCTAGGGGCTTGTCGGGCCGCTTTTTGCCAAATTTCTTCTCCTACCACCAGTCTATAAATAGGACTCTTGGGTTATTGTATCATTATTCCATCGTGGTAGGCCTACTCTTGGGCAATTTTGGCATCCAAATTAGGGTTAATTCTTCTTCCTTTTTATTTTTACTTCAAATTGTTAAATTAAGTCGTGGGTGGCTAAACTCGCTTATTCTTGGGATTGAGGCTACGAACATGAGTCTCGTGAGTTGAATATTGTCTTAACATTTATGGAATTCTTTAACCATGAGACAGTTGGTGGATCATGCATTAACTTTGTTGGGCTAAATAAATTTTGTGCTATTGGGCTCAATTGAGGCCCAAAATGGGTAAATGATCCATTCTTGCTTTGACCAAAGTAAACCATTATTTATTGACCCAAGTGTGGATAAGGATGGAAATGAGGGGCTATATAATGTGGAAAAATCAGATTTTTATTCATTTAGACACACATGCCATTTCTAGAATTTCCAAAGATATTTCTCATCTTTCACAAACCCTAAGTCATCACTCCTTTGGACAAGATCACTCTTTTACAAGCTTGGGTAAGTGTTTATTCTTGTGATTTAATATATTATATGCATGAAAGATGGTGTAGATCATGATGGTTATTTCTAAAAGTGTTGAGTAGTGCACTTTTGCTAAAAGATGTGTCATCTATGTGACTTGAACTTGAAAGGAGACTTGAGGTTTTGATGGAAGTGAATAGTGTGGATGAAATATCAACATGTATGGTGTGGTTATATCCTTAACTTGTTTTTTTTCTATGTGTATAACTTGTGGGATTGTTGTTATGGAATGTATTGAGGTGACTTGATGGAGTAATTGTGACGTAGTGTTAATGAGGAAGTGTAAAGGATAAACTTGGTATGAAGTGCTATTGGTTTATGATGTCTTGGTAAATGTGTAGAATGTTGTGGTATTGTTGGTATGACAATGCCATGAATGGTATTTGTAAAGGGTGAAATGACGTTATAGGGCAATCATGTAATTCATTGTCGTCTTATACACTTGTAAGGTAGTTAGTTGTTAACGTGAGCTCCGTTATGTACTTGTGTTGTAGAGTAAAACGTAAGGAATGAGCTGGATTATTGTATTCATGTGTAGGATTGTGTATTCATATTGGTAAGATAAGGTATGTAAGGTTACTCTTTTCGTATCCTTCTGCAGCACATATTGTTCACATTGACATTGTACTTGTTCCATTCCGAAATGTCCAAAGGTATTGTCATATAGTCTTACTCAGAGAACCAATTGTGATTCACATGTCTCATGTTCATTGACTAATGTTTCAAATTTCCAATAATGTACAATCACTAATGTATCAATCTCATAGAAGTAAAGAAATGAAGTAATGTATAATTGTTTGAGTATTCTTGGGTGGCATCCCAGGGGTAGAAGAAACACCTAGCATAGGTCGATCCCAATATCATGGGTGGTATCCCAGGGGTTCAAATACCTAGCATGGGTCGATCCCAATATCATAGTAACATCCCAGGGGCGACAGAAAAGCCTAACATGGGTTATCATAGTAACATCCCAGGGGCGACAGAAAAGCCTAGCATGGGTTATCACAGTAGCATCCCAGGGGCGACAGAAAAGCCTAGTATGGGTCATCCTCTTTTACCACTGATCAGTTGGTCATTTTTTTATTATATGCTTTACAAGTTCTTAATGCAAAGAAGGATAACATTAAGTAATGAACGATAATGATAATAAACATAAGGCAAAGAAAGTAATGAATGTAATGTACCTTCTTCCACACATACAGAATGGTGGTTTATTCATATTGACTATTCTCTTACATTTGATTTCATTGAATTACTTATATATCATGCAGTTTCATATAGTCTTACATACTCAGTGCATTCTTCGTACTGACGTCCCTTGTGGGACTTACCTTAATTATTGTAGGCACGGGTACTAGTACACCTCCACAGTAGGTTGCGGGTCATTTGCGGATCATTGGTGAGCTCCAGTTGGTTTAGGGCTTTTCGAGTCACATGTGTACATTAGTTTTGGTACTATGTAAATGTTGTATAAAGCGGGGACTTGTCCTGACTTTAGGATGGTTATGTACATGTATTTGTTAGAGGCTTTGTAGACGTACGTGGGAAGATGAATGAAAGAATATATGCTTTTGACATGGTGGCCCTAACGGCCACGTTTCATATATTTCATCTGTTTTCCATGACTTTCGCCATTGGTAATTTGTATCTAAATGAGGTAGAGTGTTGTTCTTTTAGTGACATGCATATGAGTGTAAATGAATGAAGATTGGTTCTCTTGGGCCTTAACGGCTTCGGGTACCAGTCCGCCCCGTTGGAATTCGGGGCATGACACCGACGCCCTGGCAACACTATCTTTAATGATCCAGCATCCATATAAGAATTACATTGATCCCATCAAGATGGAGATACACGATCAACATGCATACTATTTCCATGTAGATGAAGAATCAAATGGAAAGCCATGGTATTATGACATTAGAAGGTTGCTCGAAGTAGGACAATATCCAGAAAGCGCCACTAGCAAGAAGAAGAGGACTTTATGAAGGATGGCCAATCACTTATTTCTCAATGGAGAAATCCTATATAAGAGGACTCCGAAATTGGGATTGCTATGATGTGTCGATGCTGTTTTGTAGAAGAAATGACTTATTAACTTGTTTGAATTCGAAAACTTAGGAAAAAGTTTCAAACTGAATTTTGAAAAAAAGCCACCACTTAATTTATTTGAAAAGAAATTAAGAAAACTTTAAAGAAAATTCTAAGTCCTAAGACAGAAAAAGACTTAGATGTTTTAAGGAAATTCTGAATAAAAGATTCTTATTAACATTTTGGGAAGGATTTTAAGGTATCCAACATGTCCGCTAACACGCGGTCGTTCGGGCTATTTGAAAACAACTTTTTGACTAACTTTGAAAAGCAATTGTTTTTTAGGAAAGAAAGTGATTAAGGAAAAAATAAATTATTTGAAAATGAATTTTAAAACAAGTAAGGCCAAACAAGATTTAGGCAAATCCAATGGGGAGTTTTACTAGGTTAAATAAGAAAGTTAGTAGCAAACAAAGTATAAAATGGTGGGGAAGAAGCTAAAAAAACTTAGGCTTTTGGGCACAAATCTCTCTGTCTTAATTCTAATTGGAATTTCTGCCCACTTGCACCTATCCTAAACTATTTCTTGGACCTTTAAGGCCCAAAATCTGCTCCACCTTTATTAAATACAAAGTGGGTTTTTAGTCCCATAAAACATAAATTCAAGACTTTTTTAAGCCTCAAAAATGTTGTCAGCAATATTTCATATGGGCTTTGACCCATTTTCTTACCTTCCACTTTTAGCAGCTTCATATCGTATACTATGTATCATATTTGAATAAACATCCCTTGGATTTTGGCAGGAGGTCTTCTCGAATGAGAAATGGGCCTCCTTGGCCCAAGAGTAAAATGCAAAAGGGGAAAGAGTTCAATTACACTCCCAACAAATTAACATGCCAACAAGAAAAGATAACAAATTAATACATGTTCTAACACAAGCAACTAAAAAGAAATAGCAGCATGACATAGATTCTAACAAATAATAAGGAATAAAAATAGGAAACAACAAGATATGCTCATATCAAGTTAACGAAGAAAGGTCATATGTAAATTGAAAGGGCTCTCACACTTCAGCTAATAGGTTCAGAGATACAAAGGGAAAAAAATATGACACCTTCCTAACCAGCTTGGAACAAAAATTTGAACACATAAAAAAAATGGACTCAGATTCAAAAAGACTGAACAAAATTGAAGAAAAGGAAACATTTGGGTAAACTCAATGATTGGTCCAAACAAAGACTTATCCTTTGAAGTATAGTCACACTTTGGGTGAGATAATTTCAGCATCTCAGAGAGACACGAATATTGCTTTATCCTTATGCTGAAACCAACTCTTTCACTTAGTATTTTCTAATTTCAGAAGGTGTCTTTTGGAAGAAATGAATAAAAATAGAAAATTTGAAGTAAGAATAAGGGGAGTAGATGAGAAGGGTAAGAGGAGATAGTACTAAAAGAAAAGGGGAATATGCAACACCAATTATCATGAACAAGAGGACTAGAAATCACACTTCTAAGCACTCAAAGGGTATCTACAGTAATCAAACATGATAAGAAAACAAAGAAAGAAAAGCTTGACACTTCTTAAAGAAAATATAATTCAAGAAACATATTATGCGGGGATCAAGTGCATCCAACCAATCTTACTCAACAACAAAGGATGAACTGGATGAGAACACATAAAAAGAGCAAACAAGCAACAAAACTAAACCTTAGGACTAAAGGTGACTTGAAACCTGAAAATAAACTAGGTAATACCTTAAGGCTCATTTTATCCTTTTCCCTTTTTTTGCGAGTTCAAGAGAAGTTCTGCATATTGAAAAGGTCATAGAGGGGCCATAAGATGAAATATCCTTCATTTATGAATCCACTCCACTGTTCTCATAGATATTGGGAGTCGAGAGAACTTTGGGAGTGGTTCTAATACATTCAAAGAGAACAAAACAGTCAAAATAACTACTAAAACAAGTGACCTGAATCAAATCAGCAAACTTGACATTATGACGAGCAACATTAGAGCTAAAACAATCAAACTAAAAGCTTGCCTTAGAGGTTTTAAAACTCAAGAAGTGAGCCAAAAGAGAGGCTCAAGCAAAGAATTTTAGTGGAAGAAAATCGCATCTAACTCTAAGCCAAAACATCATTTAAACTAAACCAAAGGCTATATACTATATGCTAAGAAAAACAATATGAAGAAGAAACAATGGACTTAAAATGCTAAACAAGAATTATGAAATCCCAAACAGTAAGAATACTAAATCAAAAACATCAGCCAACTTTCATCACAAAAACTATGGCTTTCATAAGCCTTCTACAACAAATAATCCCGGCATTCTCACCTAATGTGATATTCCAACAACAACTACAAAAAATGTTACTAATGCGAAGAAGAAGAAGAAAACCTAACTAAAGAAATAATGAGAGAAAGATGTGCTTACCTTTTTTGGAGCAACAAAATGGGACTCAAACTATCATCGGAATCTCTACCACTATCGAAAAAACTCACTTGTTATCAGAATTCTAGGCTCGATAGAGTCTTACAAGAATTCCGATCAGTATTTAATCGGAGACCCTTTTCAAAAATTCTCGTCACTTGAGAGTTTTTTGTGATATTAAAACTCTTTTCTCAAAAGCTTTTTCAACCCTTGACACTTGATTCTTTAGCTCTCAATAGTGAGCTATATATAGAAAAGGATTGGGGGTCAATTTTGAGTCCTTTGTAGATGTAGGAGCAAGGAATTTAGGGGTAATCTTGATGATGGATGATGATGAAAGGGGTTCCTATCCTTGATACATACTATTGACGAATGGGAGCAAGTCGGTTGTCAAATTCCAGATTCATCTGCGGATTTTATGGGGTTTTCGGGGGAACTTTGAGGGGGAAATAAATTTTGAAGAGGGGATAAGGCTAACACGAGTTGGGATGGTATGAATTTTGCCACCTAAGGCAAAATTCTATAAGCTTCAAAGTTGATTTTGTACCAAAAACGTGCTAGTTACATGATGATGTATGAATTTGAGGAGAGAAGGAGACGATTTGAGCGGCAAAGGGAAATAATTTTTGTTTTTTGCTAGGTTGATGTCAGGTTCAAGTTGTTGCTCATCGATGTTGTCACTATTATTTAATGATATTGTTGTTGTTGTGCAGGAGAAGGAGTTATAAGGGTTAGTGGGCTGATCGAGTCAGTTTAAGAGGTTCGGCCTGGGTTACAGTTTAAGAATAAAAGGGGAATGGGCTCAGGTTAAATTAAAGGGGAAATGGAGTGTATGATTCTATAGGAAAATAGAAATGGGTAGAAATTATATCAATTAAATAACCTAGTTGATTAGGAATTTAGCCAATTGTATTTAAATCTTAACTAAATTGACAAATCAATTAGCCAATTGCATTGCAATTGTGACCAAATTAATTTCAATTACGGCCAAATTCATTAACTTAGCTAAATTGAATCATAATTCAAAATAAATTAACAACCGATTTAATCCCGAGCTTCTTGGTTTAATAAAATCAAATAAACATTTTCCAAATAAATTAATTTTTAAGAACAAATAATATTTAAATCAAGATTTATCTGTTTGAACTAATTTTTAAGACGAGTCTCGATAAAGATCCAATTTTAAATAAGATAATTATTTAAGTAACAAAAATGATGCAATCTCGTATATACGAATACAAAAAATGTATAATCATCACTTAAATGACAAAATTGACCCAAATAAAGATTTTAAAAAGTTTTTATCCGGATAAAATAAATAGTTAATTTTATTTAAAACTGAAACAACTCAAGATTAAACCTATACATGGAGGGAAAAAATTAGGTGTCAACAACTGCCCCCTCCCTTTGGGTAGGGTGAATGCAAGCAACCCTGGGCAAAGAGAGTTTGACGTTTCTAATTTTGTCCGACCAAAAATTCATTTCTCGAAATGGGTTGGTTTTCGCACATATTTCAAGGAGTTATGGTCAGACCCCGGTATTGGATTTCCAATATATATTAAGTTACATGAGAATTTAGGCCACTTGTAGTTCATAATGCGTGATTTTAAGCAGGATTTTCAAAGAATTCACAAGCTATCTTGGCTTTGAATATTAAAGAGACCAGAAAGCTGGGGAATAAGAGGGTTGGGGGTTGGAATACGGTTGAGTTTTCAACAAATATTCTAGCCTACATATCCCCAAGATTCAGGGAATCATACTGCTTGTAGTTTGACTTGATCGGTAGAAAAGATAGTCCTTTATTTTTAGACGATCTTTGGCTTGGAATGAGTGATAAGTTATTTGAGTTATGGAAAAGAGGTTTGTAACCTCTTAACCATGAATGTGGATCTCTTCACACCCACAGGTAAGAATTTACCTGGACATAATTTCCAAAGCTATAGGTGTGTTGTCACTCGGATTTGAAGAAAAGAGAAGGTTACCTTCGGTATGAGCTTAGAAATATCCCAAAAGTGAAACTGTAACCAAAAATATCCCGAGATACCCACATACCTTCTGACAGGGTTGTGGTTTGATGGTGGTGGCTATCATCCTTTAGCTCGCATTCAAAGAGTTTGACGTCTCTCTCTGGACTACAACCCGGTTTGCTGCTAAGAAAAAGCTTCACGTTGTGCTACATCTTTTTTAGGGTCGTCCACACCTGTGGTTTTATTTTGAAATTTTCATCTTCTTGGATTCTCTCAAAAATATCTCAAACAATAATTGTTAGTGAGAAACATAATTAACGAAGGGATATATAGTCTTTTACCATATCTTCAAGTGAGTCGTTATTCAAAAAATGATGTCGTCCTCTCATGTACTTATTTTGGAGGGAAACAACTCTTTGCAATAATAGATGTAGCAACCCTTTTGGTCATTGGATACGATAACTCTTTTGGAGATTGAAAATTTCTTTAAAGTAGGGTGGCCTTCTTGGACACCGACGACACTTTGTGTAGAGCGGTCCCTGCAACCGCGATCTTTTGTCGAAGTGGAAACTCTTTTTGTTACCCATAATGCTTCTCGCATTTGATATGATAACCCTTTCAGCTATCAAAAATGATCTTATGCATAGGATCTCGGGTAAATCCTGTACATCTTTCGTACCGGTAGGACTTATAGATATCCCTCAAATTTTCAATCTTTGGTTTATCATGTATATTATTTGATGTTGGATATGAGATGACTTACAAATTTCTTTTTTAGTTGATGGTCTTCTGGGTGATCCTGTGCATTATCTGACCTTGGATAAGAGATGACTTACAGATATCCCTCGAACCAACAGCTCTTTGGGTAATCCCGCATATTATTCGACCTTGGATGAGATGTGGCTCATGGATATCCCTTAAATTGTTAGTGTTTGGATAATCCTGCACATAATTGATCTTGGATATGTCACGATTTATAGAGAACCCCACCCTCGGACTGTCAATTTTGGTAATCTTGCAAATTAACTGATAAGGATTTTAACTGTGGCTTACGGAGAACCTTCGAGTTATCAATTTTTAGGTAATCTCACATACTATCCAGTTAGGACATTGTTGGAACTTATGGATGACCCATGGACTATCGACTTGCGGGTAATCTTGCACACTTTCCTATCTCAAATATTGTGGTTTATAGATGACCCTTAGATTGTCAATTTCTAGGAAGTCTAGTATGTCGTCCATCTTCGGATAGCGACTTAAAATGTCCTTTTAGATCATATACTTCTTCAAATTTGATATGTTGTTGTATTCAAATATTGGTACATGAAGTGTTTAAATATCCTCGATGTTGGGCTACATCATATTTTGTGTGGTTAACAGATGTAAAATGCTGAGATATCCTCAATACTAGATTGGGTTATCTTCGCATGGTCAATGGATATAGGTGCTCCAAAGCATCTTCCAAAGACAGACATTAACGTCTTGCATGGTGAGAGATTATGAAGGCTTATCTGAATGGCGATGATATGCAATGGAATGAAATGGCCCTTTCGATGATGATATACAATGCGATGATATATAATGGAATGAAATGGCCCTCTTGGTATGGCCCTCTTGGCGATGATATGCTATGGGATGAAATGGCCCTCTCAGCAGTTTTGAAGAGAAGATTTATCAAAGTTTGGTTGTAAGTGTGTTTGCTTTTCTTCATGTACCTGTACTCAAGGTAAATGGTTAGTAAACACAGTATCGCTCTTGCAAGTGACTACAATCAAATTTTAAGGAAGTTTTAAAAACAAATATTTAGAATCATAATTTGGATGACTTAATTTGTCATTAACCTTCTCACTTTGAGGGGATATTATAACAATAAGTCCTTTAGATGTGAACAAGTGGCTGCAATCCCTTTATGAAGGTAGCTTGAATACCGTTTGCCAATCTTATACATTTTTTCCCCTCATGGAGGATCTTGAGGAGGAAATCTTTGCTCTTCTCTCTATTGGTGATCCTTTTGACCATTTTGTTAATGTACTGACTCCTTTGAGTATACCTGTGCTCAAGGTAAATATTTAGAAGACACACAATCACTTTTGCTAGCAATTATTTTTACAAAAAGTTATGAATAAAATATTCATAATGAGGATAAGACGCCTTTGTTTGTCATTCATATTCTCTTAAAATGAGATAGACAAGTTGAGGGGTCCTTGATCCAAAATTGGGGCCACCCAAAAATACTGTTCTAGAACATTATATGCTTTGGTGTGGTTCATGATTCACTTAGGGGATTTCTTGAAGGAGTCCCCATTTTTGTGCAGTAATCCCTATATCCATAGAAAAATTGTTAGTTTTGGGTGAAACTACTCCGTGTTGACCTCCTTCGATCTTTGGTTTGCTTCTTTCCATTTTCTGGTTGCTCATACTTGGTCTTCCACCTTGACTCCCCATTTAAATAGACTTAAGGCAAAACTAGTCAAGTAGAAAACATGTATAGGTTTTCAAAAATATCTTGGTTTTTGAAAAACTGAGTTTCAAAAAACTTGAGTGACAGGTTTTTAGAAAATCTCTGTCAGTCATGCCATTTGCTAGCTCGACGAACGTCTCCCGCTTGAAGCCTGGCTATGTCCGATATCTAATAGAGAATTTCTAGAAACCCATTATTGTTGATTTGGAGCTTAATGGTGCAATTTTACAAAAGTTTGTCATAGTTGGGAACTTAGTATATTTGGACTCCATCGTAGCTGGCGATTTCTAAAGTTGACTCTAAGCTCTCGGTATTGGGGAATTTAGAATTCATTCCAAAGTGTTAAATTTCTGCCCTAGTTAGATACTATTTGAGATGATCTCGACCTGCGGGGATCTTTGAAACTTTCTTCCGAAGTCCCTGCTGGGTTTCCTTCTCTTTGTCGGAGGATGACCTTCTTATTTTGAATTTTTAAGATTCCTTCTCAAAACTTTTGCCCTAGTTTCCATTTCCTAGGGTGAGATGATCGAGCCGTTGGGGCACCTACGTATCCTGTTGAAGCAGGAATCAGGTCAAACATAGTTCATGGCTACACTAGGGAAACATAGAATAATCTGAAGGGTTGGCCGAAGCCGACATAGGCAACCTATATATCTCATTCTTGAGAATTTAGGTCAAACGTAGTTCGTACATTAAAGGGAAAGATAGATTTTCCTAAGGAGTTGACTGAAGGTATCCCTTTCTTGGGAATTTAGGTCAAACATAGTTTGTACATAAAAGGTAGGGAAGTTTTAAGCTACTACAAAACATGGAAATAATTACATTAAGAAAAGTGCAATTACAAGGAAAGAAACATAAAAAGCATGCCAACTTCAGACGTAGTATCTCTTCACCATATCGGAGTTGATTGGCTTGGTCTACTCTTGAACATCCATCTCAGACAGGATCAAGGCTCTATTGGATAGCACCTTGCGCACCACATATGGCCCTTGCCAGTTTTGAGCAAACTTTCCTTTATACTCTTTTTGGTGGGGGAATATACATTTAAGAACCAATTGCCCTACTTCAAAGATGTAGGTTCTCACTTTCTTGTTGAAGAAACGAATCATCCGTTGTTGGTATAATTGATCGTGGTATATGAATTATATTCACTTTTGATCGATCAACATGAGTTGTTCATAATAGGCATGAGCCCATTCTTCATTACTTAGTTTGGCTTCTTGAATGATCCTTAAAGAGGGTATCTCACCTTCGGCAGGTATCACGGCCTCAATTCCATAAACCAATAAATAAGGAGTTGCCCCAGTTGAAGTTCTGACTGTTGTACGGTACCCTAAGAAAGCATAAGGCAATATCTCATGCTAGGATCTGTTATTCTCAACCATTTTTCTTAATTTCCTCTTGATGTTTTTGTTGGCAGCTTCTACATCTCCATTCATTTGCAGATAATACACAGTTGAATTTCAGTGAGTGATCTTGAAATTTTCATAAATTTCATTCATTAAGTGACTGTGTAGGTTGGCTCCATTATCCGCAATGATTGATTCTGGTATTCTGAATGGGAAAATCAAGTTGTTCCTGAAAAAATCTGAAATGACTTTCTTAGTCACGGCTTTATACGAAACAACGTCTACCTATTTGGTGAAATAATCAATGGCAACTAAGATGAATCTATGTCCATTTGATGCTGACGACTCTATTTGTCCGATGACATCCATACTTCATGCTACGAACAGCCAAGGTGATCTCATTTTATAAAGCTCATGCGGAGGTATCTGGATCAAATGTCCGTGTATCTGGCACTTTGGGCATTTCTATACGTACTTGTTATAGACACTTTCCATAGTCATCCAAAAGTAATTTGTTCTCAAAATTTGTCTAGAGAGACCAAATCTATTCATAGGAGGACCACAAACTCCAGCATGTATTTGTTTCAATAAATTTGAGACTTCTATGGCATCGACACTTCTTAGAAATCCTAGGTTTGGGGTCCTCCTAAAAAGGATTTCCCTACTTGAGAAATAACTATTCGCCAAATGGTGGATTGTTTTTTTCTGATTGTTACTGGCATCTTCAGGGTATGACCAGATTCTAAATACCTCTTGATATTAAAGTACCATGGTTTTCCATCGGCCTCTGCTTCAATATGTGCATAGTGTACCGGTTGCTCCCTCAACTTATTTCCAAGGGATCAATGTAACTTCGATCTGGGTGTTGAATCATGGAGGATATAGTGGGCAAAGCATCAGCAAACTCATTTTGTACCCTTAGGATATGCCTATAGTCAATAAAGAGATATGCCTAAAGTCAATCTTTTTAAATCTTTTGCACAAATCCTACACCAGTTCTATGGAAGGAGTGATCTTAGAGTTCTTCACAGTCCATTCTCCCCGCACTTGGTGAATCAATCAATTAGAGTCTCCAATGACTAACAATTATTGAACACCTATATCAAGTGCTAATTTGAGGGTTAGGATACAAGCCTCACATTCGTCCATGCTGTTGGTGCATGGAAAGTGTAATTTGGTGATTATCGGGTAGTACTGGCTTGTTTCTAACACCAGAACTGCTCCAATTCTTGAACCTTTGAAGTTGACTGCTCCATAAAAAAACATTCTCCATCTGGGGTATGCTTTTACGATGTCTTCTCCTATGAACAAAATCTCTTCATTTGGGAAGTATGTACGGAGTGGCTCGTATTCATTGTCGACTGGATTTTTGGCCAAATAATCTGCTAGGGGTTGCCCCTTGATTGCCTTTCGGGTCACATACTCGATGTCGAACTTGCTCAACAAGATCTTCCATTTAGCTAACTTCCCAGTATGCATGGCTTTCTGGAATATATACTTTAGGGGATTCATTCTGGAAATAAGATATGTTGTATATGAGGATAGATAATGCCTTAGATTTTGTGTGACCCATGTTAAAGCACAACATGTTCTTTCCACCAGAGTGTAGCGAGCCTCGTACGGAGTGAACTTTTTACTTAAATAATAGATCTCCTTCTCTTTCTTGTCAGTTTCATCATGTTGCTTGAGGACGCATTCAAAAGCATTTTCTGATATTGACAAATACAGCAACAACAAACTTCCTTCCCTTGGTGGAACCAAAATAGGTGAAGTGGATAGAAAATATTTGATCCTATCAAAATATTTCTTCCATTCTTCTGTCTACTCATTCAGCGCATCTTTCTTCAACATCTTAAGGATTGGCTTGCATATAATTATCTACTAAGCAATAAACCTACTAATGTAGTTCAAACGTCCTAAGAAACTCATGACTTATTTCTTGGTCTTTGGTGGGGACAACTCCTGAATTGTATTGATCTTGGAAGGGTCAAGTTCGATGCCCCTCCTACTGACTACGAACCCCAATAATTTTCTAACTGGCATGCCAAAAGTATACTTAACGGGATTTAATTTCAAATTGTACTTCCTCAATTGGTCAAATAACTTTCTCAAGTGTGTTAGATGATCCCAACTCTCATAGGATTTGATGGTTACATCATCCATGTACACCTAAATTTCTTTATGGATCATATCAAGAAAGATCATTGTCATAGCCCTTATGTACGTCGCACCAGCATTCTTGAGGCCAAACGGCATCACCCTATAGTGATAAACACCATAGGGTGTGATAAAAGCTATTTTTTTTACATCTTTCTCACCCATTAGGATTTGATGATACCTGGTAAAACAATCCACGAACAACTGGATTTCATACTTCACACAGTTGTCGATGAGAATGTGGATATTAGGTAGTGGGAAATTATCTTTAGGGTAGGCTCTGTTCAAATCTCTGTTATCAACACAAATTCTAATCTTGCCATCTTTCTTCGGCACCGACACAATATTGGCTAGCCATGTTGGATATCTTGTGACCTCCACAACTTGGACTGGATTCTCTTCATCACTTTTTCTTTAATACTTAAAATTAAGTTCGAATTGAATTTTTGTATCTTTTGCTTTACTGGATCAATCTTTAGATTAATTGGCAACCTATGTGACACTATGTTAGTGCTTAATCCTGGCATGTCGTCATAGGACAAAGAAAATATGTCGATATGCCCTCAAAGAAAGTGAATGAGTTCTTTTTTTTGTGCCTCTATCATATGAACACTGATTCTTGTTTCCTTAACTTTATCATGGTCTCCTAGAGTGACTACTTCTGTTTCTTCTAGATTGGGCTTCTCATAATTTTAAAATTCTTCCAAATCTTCTGTTAACCATTCCTCATCATAATCTTCCCATTCATCATTATTAGCCTCGCTTTATTTATTTAGCTCTTGACATGACATGACATTGAAAGGTTTTAAATTATTATTACTGAAATAAACAAACAAACCAAGTCAGATGATAACAAGATAATTCAAAATAGAAAAGTAAGAATAACATAATTCAAAATAGTTTCCTTGATAAAGGGAGGCCTTTTCATTGAAACTTGAGAAATATTTACAAACTATGGCTCATGACCCGCGCAAGTATGGGCCCATGCCTTTTGACAATAGTAAAAATGCAAAAAGAAAGTTTGGAAGATAAAAGATGGATCATGGGGCCTCCTCCGGATTAGCACTAATTTTTAAAAACTAGAAATTTTCCTTTCATTTACCATAGAGAGTGAGGAGTCATGAGCGGATTAGAAGTCTAGTTTTGTAAAGTCTCTCCAGGCATAGCCTTCCTCACCCCACTAGCCTCTGCGGAATCTTCCAGTATAGTTGCAGTTTTTGAATAGATTTCCTATCCTATCCCCTAAAATATCATCAGTCGGCATCTCGCGTATAGGATAAGATTGGTACAGGAGGAGCAATGGCTTGGGCAAACCCATCTTTGTCATTTTCTCATTCTCATCCTCCTTTGTCGGCTTTTACCCCAGCCTATAGTTGAAGGATTTTTTCGAGATCATGATCGACTTAATGATACCTTCCAAATTCTTTCCTAGGCCCCAACTAGGCTCGATCCTAACCTACTCCCTAGCATCACAGTTGCCATCATCTTATAGATAGATGACATGGGCATCAGGGGTGTTGGATCCTTCTCAACAACATTCACGATTTCCACTGTATAAAAGTTACTACCTTTTAAAATATCTTCAATCACAGGTGCATAACTATTAGGGTGTCTCAAGTGACTCCCTTCTCCTTGAATGACCACCTCATGGCCTTCCCAGATAAACTTTAACAATTGGTGGAGAGGCAATGAAACTACTCTTGCACCATGGATCCAGTGCCTTCCGAGGAGCAGATTATAACTAGGATTAGTATTCATAACATGAAATTTAGTCTTAAACTCAGTGGGTCCCATCTGGATGTACAAATAAACTTCACCCATGGTATTTCTCTGTCCTCCATCAAAAGCTTGCACATTAACATGGCTTTGACTGACCTTTCCTAAGTTGTGACCCAATTGAGTCAATGTGGAAAGAGGACAAATGTTCAAACTAGATCTTTTGTCTATCAGAACCTAATTATTCACATGGTCATGATAATTGACAGTAATGTGTAAGGCTTTGTTGTGCATTATACCTTCAAAAGGCAACTTTTCCTCATCAAATAATATGCAATGACTTCCCACAATATTTCCTATCATTACGGTTAGATTTTTGACACTCGTGCCAATGAGCACATATGTTTCATATAAAAAATTTAACATAGCATGTCGGTTGTATTGAGAACTCATTAGAAGTGCCCACACAGAGATCTGGGTTGGAGTTTTTTCCAGATGTTTGACAATTGAGTATTCCTTTGGTTGTATACGCCTCAAAAATTCTTCAGCCTCTCTTTCAGTAATAGGACTTTTATATGAATCTTTCTTATAAGAGTCGTTGGCTAGATTCTTAGGAACATAACATCGTCCGGACTAAGTCATTCCATGGGAAACAACCGTCTCTATAAAAAACTTTTTTTGGTTTGGTGTTAGAGCATATGCTTGAGTCGAGGTTGTCATCAACACAAATGGGGGCCTTTCATTGACAATTAAAGTAGCAACCACTTTCTCTATCTTTTCTACCCCTTCTGTCTTCTTGGGCTTTCCCAAATCTATCTTAGTGATAGTCTTACTAATTGTCTATTCGTCCTCAGCTTCAATCATGTTGACCATGGCCCCTTCGTGGTTAGGCAATGAATTACTGTTGACATTTGGAGTCGGTATCTGAAGAGTAATAACTTTAAGATCAATTAAGTCCTAGATCTTATGTTTCAAATTAATGTAATCTTCGATACTGTGGCCGACTCCTATAGAATGATAGGCATAATTTTTATCAGCATGATAAAATCAAGAATTGGTATTGGTGGGTTTCAGTTGGATAGGCTGGAGATAGTTGGCTGCTCTTAATCTTTTGAAAAGCTGAGTGCGACTTTCAGCCAGCGGTGTAAAGTTTTGAGAAGGTTTCTTTTCAAGGTTTGGATGAGGGAGGTTATTTTGATTGGTGAGAGGTGGAACTTGGTGATAATTTGGAGCTTTTTGGATGTTAGCCTGGGGATTTGGAATTGTGGTTTGAACATTAGCGTGGTAATTTAGCTGTGGAGCTTGATATTGGGGTAGGACGTTTGGTTGTGGAACTTGGTATTGGGGTAGGAAATTTGGTTGTAGGGCTTTGTATTGAGGTAGGACATTTGACTATGGGGCTTGGTATTGAGGTTGGATGTAAAAGATGGATTGAGAACTCTAGAGTAGGGGATAGGAAAGGGTATTCCTGGGCTTGAATTTTCTTTTCAACTTAGTACTAGAATCAACAAACACTGGGGTCATGTCCTCTTTTATCTTCTTTGGTAATCCAGAGAACCCAGCCAATGTTGGAGTCTCCCAAAAAATTGTCCCTGTTCGAATGAGTGATTCACCAAGCTTTACCAAATCCGTAAAGGTTTCACAAACTGCAGACACTATTCTAGTATAGAACTCTCCTTCGTGAGCACGTTAAAATACTGCTACCATTTCTTCCTCAGTCATGGGAGGTTGTAACTTAGCGGCTTCCTTTCTGCAGTGATAGGCGTAATCGCAAAAGTATTCTCTGCTCTTTTTCTTGATCCTGTTTTGAGAATGTCGGTCAGGGACTTTTTCTACATTGTATGTGAACCTGTCGATAAAGTCTTTGGCCAGGTCCTTTCAGCCAAACCATTTTCTCAGCTCCTGGGATGTGAACCAATCTAAAGTTTTGTTGCCTAAACTTTGACTAAATAGGCACATTAGCAACGCCTCATTCCTTCCAATTCCAACCATTTGGTCACAATATTTCCATAAGTAAGCCATGGGATTTCCAGTGGCGCTGAATGTTTCAAATTTGGGGATCTTGTATCCTTCTGGTAGGTCTACACCGGGATGGACACATAAATCATTATAACCAAGGCTATCATTATCCCCTGTCCCATGAGACTCTTTGATACTTATAATCTCTTCATTCATTACCAACAGCTTTTTTCATGCTCGATCCTATATTTCTTTTCTTTCTCCTCATAATGGCCTACCTCGAGATTAGAAAAAAGGTTATAGATATCAGGAGGTGTGATGATATGGTAAATGGTTGGAGGTATAGGTTGGATGTGAGAAAGATTTAGGATAAAGGCGAAAGGGTTTTGGTATGCTGAAGTGTGGTTTTGAGGATGAGTGGAAGTTGGGTTATAAGTAGGAAGGACATTTTGGGAACTATAGATGTTTTGTGGATTTGTGGAGTTAGGGAAGGATTTTATGGAGTTAAGAAAGGGTTTTGTGGATGATAAGAATCTGGGTTATTGTCTCGATTGGTATTTTGGACAGTGGGGTATGAGTTTGATGAACCTGAAGGTTATTGATAATAAGGTCCTTGGGAAGTTTAGAGGTGGAGGTGGATGATTCCCGAGGTTAGGGGCGTTGAGAGGACAAATTTAGAGTGGAAGACCGCACCTTTCTGGGATAGGAGCATTAGCGGTGACGGCTAGAGTAGCCAAGTCTCTAGTATGATTCATCTCCTCTTGGAGCATTTCCAGCTTTCTCACAAGTTTAGTAATCATCTCGCTCTATTCCTCTATCACAATGTCCCTGATGGCCAATACATTATCTTCATCGCTTCCAGTTATATTTGAATGATGGCTAGGGGATGGAACTTTGCAAGCTTCTGACCGGGTGAAGTAAGGATGTTCAGTCAGCTTATGTCAACATGGAATAGTTTCTATTATCTGTAAAGTAAAAACAACTCAAAGGCCAACATGTTAAATCCCGTTAGTAATAAACAGTGCAAGATAATCACACATACAGGGAGCACATAAAGTTGTTTCTTATCGCAGGTGAATTGATCCATGGGGTAATGATGACTCAAAAGTTCTAATAAATAGTATTTGTTCACTGATTTGGATAAGTAGAATTAATCTGGAAAATTCAACTCTTTTTCTTCTTGTCCTTATGTCTTCTTTCGCTGAAGTGCGGGATAATAGAGTTTTTAAAAATAGGGATCGGGCTGAAAAGCTTCCTACACATCTTACAAAGGAGAAATTGGGCCCTACATAGTTTTAATAGTTGTAAAATAGGTTGTTTTCATTTCATTCACTAGACTTCATTTCAGTAGGGAAAAGAAAATACAAGGAAAATAAAAACTTGCTACTTTTATAGCTTAATTCTGGATAGTGGAAAGTGCTTCTTTGCTCTTTGGCCTCTTTCGCTCTACGGATGATCAGGCTCAAATTCCAAACGAATCTTCCCAATCTTGATGAAGTGATCCAGCTCGAAGTGGAAAGCTCGACACTTTTCAACGTAGTTCCCTTTCGCTCTATTGTGGTAGATGCAAGTGTCATCATTCTTCTTTCATTTTACCAAATTCTCTCTTTCCTTAGCCTACTTTGGATGCAGAATTTATGCTTGAACGAGCTTTACATAGATGTCCTCATAGTTTTCCTTGAAAGTTGTAAAGTCCACACGAAAGATTGCAACACTACTGGTAGTGGGAATTCCTTGCTCTACCCTATCACATACCAGCAGTGTATGTGGTTCATATAAATGAGCAATCTTTATACTGTTGATCATGTCATATAACTTAGCTTTCAACAAACAAAATCCATCTATGGTATGCCTTTTTTGGAGGAGGTCATAGGTATAACTCTTATGCTCGTCCCGGGAGTCGCACCTGGGTCTTTGGGTCTTAATCGGGCACAAATTTCCCATGGCTAGCAACAATTAATAAATTCCTGAGGCTTGCATGACTTCTGACTCCCTTAGTTATTTTCTAGCACCTGCCTTGAGTGTGACTTGCTCCTTTTCTTGTGTGGACCAGATTATTTCCTCCATATTTTCTGACCCTTTTTTCCATCTTTTTTGCGAGTTTTTTGGGAGCTCCAAGTGCTTCATTTTGGTATGCTTCGAATTCCAAAACCATCTATTTGATTTCTTCGATAAAGTTTCTTTTTGGCTTTCCTCCCTTCAATGCTCAACCTATTTCTGCAATTATTGCTTTAACTTCAGCAGTCTGTCTATCCAACTCCTTGTGTTTTGCCAAAGTTACTTTTGTCTGATGGTGAATTTTTTCACTCCTCCAATGGAGCTCATAGATCTCTTATTGAATTGAAGTCATTCTTCTCCTAGTCAAATCCATCTCCATATCCATTTTTTGGTCAAACCTTCCTGAAAGTATGAGAATGATTCTTTTTTAAACAGGTTGAGAGGTATATTGGACTTTTCTGGGAAACTTTGGAAGATTCAAAGTATTTTAAACGGACTTTCATGTAATGGACGTGTATTTTTGCCTACAAGGTTCTACAATATTTGCTTAAACGGGAATGGATCAATCCGCCTTTGAATTCAAAAATCACACATAAACACACAAGGAGCAATTATAAGCAACATCATGGTAATAAGCGCATCCTAATGGGTGACCCATTGAGCCAAGGGTAGGCCTAATGCTTTGACAGACATATGTGCCATATCGAAACATTTAGTTACCCCCAAAACATATATATATATATATATATATATATATATATATATATATATAAAATGTTCCTTGAATGAGATACAAAGCCAGCCAATAGGAAATAGGCCAACGTAAGGGCAAGCAAAATAAACCCATGGATGGGTACTTTAGGAAAAACAGTAAATTCTAACAATAATTGTCCCATGCAGGGGCAAACAAACCCATGCAGGGGTACTTTAGGGAAAGCAAAAAACCCTAACAAAGATAGACCCACGTAGGGGAAAATAAAACAAACCCATGCAGGGGTATTTTAGGGAAAGCGGTAAAAATCAACTATAGGCAGTCTGTCTACGATGCTCTTGATGTCGATCCTTCATCTGTTCTTCGCCTTTTGAACTTTTCGGTGATTTTATGGAACACAAATAACTTCAGAGCGTACTTAGTTTCAACCTTAATCGACCTTTGTTCAAGCGGCAAACTTGGGAAGCTTGTGTATTCACTAGCTATCCCATGAATCACTTTGTAGAACTTCTCTTTCATGTCTTCAACTTCGAGTCTCAAATCAGTGATGGTTTGTTGATCTTTCTCGCTCTCCACTTTCACCTGTTCTAACTCCTCTTGGAGTTGTTTAAGTAGAGAATGTTCCTTGGATCCCGAGTCTATTTGGGGAGCTTGTGTAGTTGTTTCTTGCAAATCTTTTTTCAACTATTTTTTGTACCCCTCTTCATATCTGGAATTGTACCAATTTTTTATGAGATTCAGGAGCACGTCTTCTTTTCGGCTTGCCCTCCAACAATGGAAAATCTTGTTTGCATCTAAAACCCTATCCTTGTTGTAGTCTATGACACATTCATTCATGTAACCGACTCTGGGCTTAATTTGAGTTTTCCTGAACTGCCTCATTACCCTTTGGGGAGCATAAGGTCAAATATCTCGAATTCCTGGTAGTGGTAAATAGGGCTTTCCTTGGCAATCTAATATGACAGTTTTGGAGAAAAAAGAGTAGGGCATCCATTGGATGTCGTCATCCCTCAATCCTAAGAAAAGTGGGCCCATTTTTTTTTTGACCCATCCGCATCTATGTTTGACTGCTTGAGTCTATTTGGAAACTCGACGATTTGGCCACATGCTTCAAACCTTGGGAATTCTTGAGGTGAGTTGCTTTTCATGAGGTGACCCATGATCCAAATTTTAAGAAGAAGATTCCACCCTTGGAAATATCCATGTCCATTCCTACATAACCCTAAATATCAATAAATGTCAGCCAAAAGGATCGGTGGTAGCGGAAAATAGTTTGTCACATCTCCTTTCTTAATCCCTTCAAATAAGGCCTGGACAACCATATTAATTCGGGTGTTGATAGCTTGGCTCGGGCCTTGAGGAAATACTATGGTTCCCAATAAGGCAATGGCGAAGGCTTTTGGTCGGGCATTTGCCCAATTTTGATCTTAAAAACTCGAACTTGTTTTTCAAAAAGCTTTTCGAGGCGCCATAATAGGTGTATAGATCCCTGATATTGATGTAGGACTTTGATATCCACATGCACCGGGGCTTGTACAGACCAAGGCATTCAACAATCTCATTTACTGTGGGTTTGTTCGGAATAAGGACGTGTGCTTTAGGATGTAACAATCTATAGCGACAACTTAAGTGGCCATCTATCAAATCTCGTATCTCTTCTACAGTTGGAGCCAATTCTATCTTACCAAATCTAAAAACTATTCTATCATTATCCCAGTGTCTAGTGAGAGCTTCTATCATAGGGCAATGTCCTTTTAATCTCATTAACGATGGTAAATGACCCAAATGTCTTGAAACTTGATGTTGGCCTTGTTCGTCAAGCTCATTCCACCACATTTTGAGGTTCAAATGCTCTTCCAAAACCATGTCAAATGATAATGACCCAAGCCATCCTACAAAACCATAAATTTCGCTAGTCACTGTGTTTTGGGAGCAACGACATGTTTTTTAAGCACATACGTCTTTCAAAATGCAACACATAAGTTATGATCGTCTCTTCGGGTTGGGGGCCCTTTAGACTTAAGGTGTCTTGCTGATGGGCCCGACACCCCTGGGCCACCGGATCACTTAGGTTATCATACTTAGAACCATTGAGTTGGTTTATCTCTATCCTAGTTGTACTAGAGTGGGCTTTTGAAGCGAGACTAGGAACCCGAACGGACTACCATAGGTTGAGATGATAACAAGTGCCGGACGACCTGACTAATTGTTTCATCATCTCGAGAATTTTGGTTTTTTAGTAAAGGAAATGACCGAAAAAGATATGTAATCATTGCCTAATGCATTCTATGTTTTACCAATTGACGGAATTGGTATGCCATGAGATGCAACAACAATATATACAAGAATTTAAACAAGTAAACAAATAATTATAAAAATCCGAATAGTTAGTCAAATAGTGTTAGTCAAATATTTGGTTAGAACCTAGAAGAAATCTCCAGCAGAGTCGCCATTTCTGTTTTACAGAAGAAATGACTAATTGACTTGTTTGAATTCAAAAACTTAGGAAAAAGTTTCAAACTCGATTTTGAAAACAAAGCCTCCACTTAATTTATTTGAAAAGAAATTAAGAAAATTCTAAGTCCTAAAACAAAAACAAAAAAGACATCGATTTTTTAAAGAAATTTCGGATAAGAGGTTCTTATTAACATTTTTGGAAGGGTTTTAAGGCATCTAAAATGTCCGCTAACACGCGGTTGTCCGGGCTATTTGAAAACAACTTTTTGACTAACTTTGAAAAGCAATTGTTTTGTAGGAAAGAAAGTGATTAAGAAAAAAACAAATTGTTTGAAAACAAATTTTAAAACAAGTAAGGCAAAACAAGATTTAGGCAAATCCAATGGGGAGTTTAACTAGGTTAAATAAAAAAGTTAGTAGCAAATAAAGTATAAAAGGCTAGGAAAGAAGCTAAAAAGACTTAGGCTTTTGGGCCCAAATCTCTCAAACGAACCCTGTCCAAATTCTAATTGGGCTTTTGGACCACCTGCACCTACCCTAAACTATATTAAATACAAATTGGGCTTTGAGGCCCATAAAACATAAATTCAAGACTTTTTTAAGTCTCAAAAATGGTGTCAGCAACATTTCATATGGGCTTTGGCCCATTTTATTTCCTTCCACTTTTAATAGCTTCATATCGTATACTATGTATCATCTTCGAACAAACAATCCCTTGGATTTCGGCTGGAGTTTGATTCAAATGAGAAATGGGCCTCCTTGGCCCAAGGGATAAAATGCAAAAGGGGAAAGAGTTCAATTGCTCTCCCAACGACTTCACATGCCAACAAGAAAATATAACAAATTAATACATGTTCTAACATAAGCAACTAAAAAGAAATAGCAGCATGACATAGATCCTAACAAATAATCAGAAATCAAAATAGGAAACAACAAGATATGCTCGTATTAAGTTAACGAAGAGAGGTCATAAGCACCTTGAAAGGGCTCTCACACTTCAGCTAATATATTCAGAGCTACAAAGGCAAAGAATATGACACCTTCCTGACCAACTTGGAACAAATATTAGAGCACATAAAAAAATGGACTCAGATTCAAAAAGACTAAACAAAATTAAAGAAAAGGAAACATTTGGGTAAACTCAATGTTTGGTCCAAACAAAGACTTATCCTTTGAAGTATAGTCACACTTAGGGTGATATAATTTCAGCATCTCAGAGAGACTTGAATATTGCTTTATCCTTATACCGAAACCAACTCTTTCCCTTAGCGTTTTCAAACTTCAGAAGGTGTCTTTTGGAAGAAAGGAATAAAAATAGAAAATTGGATGTAAGAAGAAGGGGAGTAGAAAAGAAGGGTAAGAGGAGATAGTACTAAAACAAAAGGGGAATATGTAACACCAATTATCATGAGCAAGAGAACTAGAAATCACACTTCTAAGCACTCAAAGGGTATATACAGTAATCAAACATGATAAGAAAACAAAGAAAGAAAATCTTAACACTTCTTAAAGCAAATATAATTCAAGAAGCATATTATGTGGGGATCAAGTGCATCCAACCAATCTTACTTAACAACAAAGGATGAACTAGATGAGAACACATAAAAAGAGCAAACAAGTAACAAAACTAAACCTTAGGACTAAAGGTGACTTGAAACCTAAAAATAAACTAGGTAATACCCTTAGGCTCACTTCATCTTCTTCCTTTCTATTTCGAGTTCAAAAGAACATCTGCATATTGAAAAGGTCATAAAGTGTCATGCCTCAAATTCCATTGGGGCGGACTGGCACCCGAAACCGTTAAGGCTTGAGAGAGCCAACCTGTACATTCGTATACATTCATATGCATAACCCTAAGTGAACACCATTTAGCCATACATGGACATAAGATATCAATGGTGGAAGTCATGGAAAGACATTCATATATATATGAGAAACTGGGCTGTTAGGGCCACCACATCAAAAGGGTTATACATTCCTTCATTCATCTTACAAAGTCTACAAAGCCTCTAACATATACAGAACCAAACCTAAAGTCGGGACAAATCCCCGCTTTATACAACTTTTACACAGTACCAAAATAAGTGTGTACAAATGACTCGAAAAGACCCGAATCAACGGGAGCTCACCAACAGTTTACTAATGATCTGTATCCTTCTGTGGAGGTCTACTAGCACCTGTGCCTGTAGCAAGTAAGGTAAGTCCCCCAAGGAACGTCAGTACGATGAATGTACTAAGTATGTAAGGCTATAAGAAACTGCATGAAACATAAGAACTTCAATGGAATCAAATACAAGTGAAAAGACAATATGGATAAACCACCTTTCTGTATGTGTGGAACCATGTACATTACCTTTATTACTTTCTTTGCTTTTACGTTCATTCATATCCTCATCATTCATATAATGCCCGGGCCCCTACTGATCAGCGGGAAAACAATAACATTGGGATCGTCTCTAGCTAGGCATATGCCCCTTTGAGCTACCACCCATAAATTAATAAAGCAGGTTCGGCCCTAGCTAGGTTTGTTTACCCCTTTAGGCTGCCCCCTATCAGGTTTTGCTCGAGCTAGGCTTTCGCACCATTGACCTACCCCCTGATCCAATAATCTCGGGATCGTCTCTAGCTAGGTTTTCGCCTCTTTGAGCTACCACCCCAGCTTAACATTCAATCATGCATTACTTCATTATTTACTTTTGTGAGATTGATACACTGGTGGTCATAACATTATTGGAACTTTGAAACAATAGTCAATGAGTAAGAGACATGTGAATAACATTTTATAACAAACCTGAAATAAGGTACTTTAGGACATTTTGGAATAGAAACCAGTTCGGTAACCATGAGAACAATAGGAGCTGCCAAAGAATACGGAAAAGAGAAACCCTACATACCTTATCTTCCCATTATGAATACAACAATCCAATATGTGAATACAACAATGCATCTCCTTCCTTACGTGTTACTCTACAACAAAAGTACATAACGAAGCTCACATTAAGAACCAACTACACTATAAGTGTATAAAACGATAATAAGCTACGTGACTGCCATATAACGTCATCTCACCCTCCTAAAATACAATTTACTACATCACCATACCAACAAAAACAAAACCAAAACATCGTCACTTAAATGACAAAATTGACCCAAGTAAATATTTTTTTAAAAAATTATCAGGACACAATAAATATTTTGATTTTATTTAAAATTGTAGATACTCAAGATTAAACCTTGTCGTGGAGGGAAAAAATTAGGTGTCAACAGATGCTATGGAAGCAACAAAAATATTGGAAGAAATACATTCATGAACTTGTGGACCCCACATGAATGAGTTCATGCTAGCAAGAAATATTTTGAGAGTCGGATACTTAAGGATGACCATGTAGAAGGATAACATCCGATACATGCAGAAATGTTATCAATGTCAAGTTTATGTTGATTTTATATGGGTTCCGCCGAACGCGCTCAATGTGATAGGTTCCCTTTGGTCGTTTGCTGCTTGGGGCATGGATGTTATTGGTCCCATAGAGCCTCCCACATAAAATGGACACCATTTCATCTTGGTAGCTATTGACTATTTTACACAATGGGTTGAAGCATCAATGCATAAGGAATTAACAAAGAAGGAGGTAGCAGATTTCATTCGCAATAACATAATCTGTCGGTTTGGGATTCTAGAGTCAATCATAACAGATAATGGGGCCAATCTTAATAGCAATCTTATAGAGAAAATTGTGAAAGGTTTAAGATTTCTTACCATAATTCCATGGCATATCAGCCACAAATGAACAGTTAAGGCCGCAAATAAGAATATCAAGAGGATCTTGAGGAAGATAATGGATGGTCACAAAGAATGGCATGAGAATCTACTGTATGCCTTGCTCGACTATCGTCCCACAATTAGAACATCTACTGGGGTAACTCCCTACATGTTGGTTTATGGTTTAGAAGCAGTGATACCCGCAGAAGTGGAAGTACCTTCCTTCAGAATCATCTAAGAGGTTGGTTTAGATGATGCAGAATGGATTTGTAGCAGGACTGAACAATTGGTGCTCATTGATGAGAAGAGAATGGACGTAATATGTCATGTCCAGCTCTATCAAAACATAATGATCAAAGCATTCAACAAGAAAGTCAAGCCTCGACGATTCACCCTTGGATAGTTAGTATTGAAGAAGATATTTCCTCACCAAGATGAAGCTAAAGGGAAATTTGTGCCAAATTTGCAAGGTCCCTACATGGTTCACTGAGTACTCCCAGGAGGAGGAGTAATCCTTGTAGAAATGGATGGCACAGTGAGCATGAAGCCTATAAATTCAGACACTATCAATAAATACTACATTTGAAGACAGTAGGACTAGTTGTTATTTCCTTGTACTTTTGTATTTTTCTCTAATGGAATAGAACTATGTATTAGACTAGCTTCCCACGGAGGGATATGTAGGTAACCCACATCGGGTCCAGTTTCCCTTAGAAAAACCAAAAACATCATCCATTAGGGATTTAGAACTACGCTCGACCTGACTTCCCTTGGTAGGATACGTAGGCAATCCTCATTGGATTCACTCCCTTCATATTTTATGTTTTTATTGTACTAAACTATGACCTAACCTGATTCTACTTAGATACGTAGGCTTGAGTCAGGCTCGATCATTGCATTCCATATTTTCATTTCTCCCCTTGTACTTGAACTGCGCCATGAACTGATTCCACTTGGTATGTAGGCAGTTTGAGTCAGGCTCAGTCATTGCATTTCATACTTTCATTTCTGCCCTTGTACTTGAACTATGTTCTGACCTGATTTCGCTTGGATACATAGACAATCTGAGTTAGGCTCGGTCATTGCTTATGGTATTTCTTTCTCTACCTTCAAACTACGTACAAGTCTGATTCCCATTTGGGGATATGTAGACAACCTAAAGGGTTCGGTCATGCCCTTAGGAAATCCCTCCTTTGCTCATAGCATAGCCTCAGAATATAAGCGATCTCGCCACCAGAATTGTCTTGGCATCAGCAAAAACCATAGGAGCGTCATCCAAAGGATAAAGCTACGTAGGTTACAATTGATAAATAAAGAGGCTCAACGAATTTTAGAACATATTATAATATAAAAACGATAGAAGATTACTATATATATATATACTCAATATATACGTATTATATTTGCGAAAATATATATACTTTTCTAAATGTTTTCCTACTTTTCCACTTACCAAGTCTTAAAGATTGGAAAGATCGAGCAGCCGAGGAAGTATTGAAGGATTTCGATGAGAAAGCCAGGATCCCAGAGTCGACACAAATCAAAACCCTCTCCCACCTAAGAATTTTTCGTTGAGCGCAGGGAAATAGGAATCAAAGAAGATGATATCAAGTCAAGCTCCTAGACATAATTGGAGACATCATGCAACTTATCATTACAACATGAGCCAAAATATTCTCTCCCTATTCTATTTGTAAGGACATTTATACTGATCCTCGCAAGCTCTAAGAGTTTTATTTGAAATCTTCTACAAGTACGTCGAAGATCTGAATCAGAGTTGACAAAGAAAGAGGCCCCTCATAGTACAAATAGGTATTTTACTTCTTCCCGATGAACTCTGCCAACCGAAGCATGCCATTTGACTACGTCGAATAACTTCGCCAATAGAAGATTCACCGTCTAATTGCATCGAATAACTCCGCCAATCAGAGAATGCCATCTAACTTCATCAAAAGCTCCACATCTCGAAGACTGTACATAAGCAAATAAAGTCAAACTCCCACATTCTGAGGATTGTACATAAGCAAACGAAGTTAAAATTCCATATTTTGAAGATTGTACATAAGCAAGTGAAACAACTCTCCACCATATCAGAGGTTGTATGCGATCAAAGCAAAACTATGCCATAACAGAGGACGTACATAAGAAAAATGATGCTCCGCCATATCGGAGAAATGGATTTCAGCAAACAAGCATGACCTGCTAATCAGATATTCTCACCATAGCAAGCAACGTCAGAAATTCTCAATCTTAGCAGCATTAGAAAGCTATTATCGCAGCACCATCTAGAATCCACTATTGTAGCAGCATTTGAAATGCAGTATCAGCATTAGCAATCTACTATAGTAGCAGCATCGGATTTCCATAGCAATATCATTGAATAGTTTGTGTCAAATGTTGCCTCGATGGGGGTTTTACATTTCAGCAATAGCCCCACCAAATGAAGGCTTTTACTCTTTAGCAATTTCTTCACCGACATAGGCTTTTACATTTCAGCAATTACCCCGCCAGTCGGTGGCCTCTGCACTGCAGAATAGAGATTACAGTTCTAGTTTGAGTATCTACACTCTACTCTTTATATTACAATTTCAATTTACAATTTTTGAACCGCAACAGGTACTTTTCACCTTTTTATTGGTTTTGCAGGACAACACTTTATAACGTGGAACTACCCTCCAAGCAACAAACTGGGGCAAGCTAGCGAAATGTCAAGCATCCCTAGTTATGTCAAGGATTCATCTTCGAAACTCAACTTTACTAAATTCATATCTAATCTCATAACTCTTTTAGATCCTAGTGTCATTGGAACTCGACACTGAGGCAATTTTTCAAATCCAATCATGGTTTTCATTTCAAAAACCTCAGTGGGAACTGCTATCGAGCATTTCTTATTCCAAACTATCTCCAACGACTGCATCCAGTCTGATTCTCACATTCAGGGATATGTAGGAATGCTTAATTTAAGCGCGGTTGTATCCACTTAATTCGTGCAAAAATCTTCGCAATTACCACCAAAGAACTCAGTGTTACCATAATTCTACACTGGGGAAAATTTTGAAGTTGATCAAAATTTTCTATGATTCGAACTATAAATGACCTGATTTGTCGTGAAACCAGAGATATGTAGGCAGCTAAGAAATCGAAGCTCGGCCATAATCTTTCAAACATTTTTTTCCCTTGACAAAATTGGCTTACGTCAACTTGTTTGGCCAAAGACACTTACATCGTCTTCGATCAAACAGGGGAAATTATTGACACCCAATTTTGGCTCGTCTTTTTCCTTTAATTAATTTTTCTATGCTTCTTAGTCCTAAATAATTTACTAAATTAAATTTTTATTTTAATTTTTTATGAATTTCGAAAGAAAGAAAAAAAAGGGTTTATTTTCCCCTACCATGTTTTAAAATGTTTTTTATTAAATATAATTAGTTATTTAATATTAAAATTACATAAAAAATATTTTGATACTCGTTTTCACATTTTTTCTAATTATATTTTCACAATATATTATTAGTATATATTTTTTTATTTTATTTATTACAAAATTATTAAATTTAAATATGCATACAAAATTATCTATATACGTATATATTATTAAAAATCAATTAGGATAAAAATAAGTATTGTTAAAATTAATTTAGTGAAAAAAAAGTGTTTGAGCCAAATTTAGTTCAATTTCAATTATATTTATTCAAGCCCAATATTATTCACCCATATCAAACAAAAGAGGCCCAAAACCCAGTCCACTAAGACGAAAATCAGCCAACCCCACATCCAACTCATCAATCCACACTACACCTTCTCCTCCAATAAAATCATGTCGCGTCATCAAGCACAACAAACACAAACTCATCTGGTCCATTAATTCTTTTCTAATCCAAGGGTCATAAATTTTTAGCTTTTTATATATATAAATAATATATATATATATATATATGTATAATTTTTTTAGATTATTTCTAAACCATCCGATCAAACAATCGGACGACTCAGATTAAGTCAACAAGTCCCAAACCAACACACGCTTTTCTCCTCCCCTAAAAATCAAAAAATCATCTTCACCTTCCCCCAATAACATCAATCAATCCCCATTACTTTACCCCAAAAACGTAGAAAAATAACCCACACCCCCTTCTTCCTTTCTTCTTCTTTCTCTCCTCCACCAAAACGAAAAAACCTAGACGTTATAGCTATCGTGGCTCTACCTCTAGCCTACGAGATTCCCCCTATTTTAGTATCCCCTGACCCGTGATTTCTCTTTGGTCAGTAAAACCAGGTCCCAAATCGATGCTACAACAAAAAAATGATTTCAAATCTGTCATTAAAGACCTTAAAATTGTCAAAGATATGGGAGAAAAAGAATTTCGTTACAGAGGTTTGAATTTTGAATTTCAAATCCCCTCTTTCAATCCTCCACATTTTTGTAAATTTTGGTTTCAAATCCGGACTTTCAAGTTCAGATTTTTATCTATAAATATGGGTGTTCTTTATCCTCAAAGGACAAGTTGAAAGAGAGAGAATTCAGTGAGATTCAAAAAAGAAAAATGCAGGTTGAAATTCGAGGAAAAGGAGTGAAGGTTCAAAATCGGAGGGACATGTGGGAAAATCTGAAAATATAGGTGAATATTCAAAAAAAAAATAATCAGTGAACTCCAAAATTACATTTTTTTTATTTCTGTCTGAGTTCGAGTGCTCTGAGTTTGAGTTCTTTACAAGAATCTTGACAGAAAGCCTCTTCGCTGCCCAATAAAAGGTGCGAATTTACCTCTTTTCCATCACTTTCATCCTTATTCTTTTCCTTATTCTTGACTGTGTGAATATATGGCCTAACTCGATTTCAAGTTTAGTTATGATGTTGTTGTTCACTTTTTCACAAATTGATTTCAAATTTCGTTTCCTCCTAATTTGGGGTTTGAGACTGTTGGAAGCAAAATAGCATTAAAATCTCCCTTTTTCCTTTGTTTCCCTATTCAAATATGTATCTGTGAATATGTATATGTGTTTGTTCATCCTATTTTTGGGTATTATCCATGAGTCAAATTCATGTGTCGTTTTAAGGTATGTGGTTATTTCAAGTACGAAAGAGTGATTTCCATCCCTTTTTGACTCTATTGTTGCCTTTCGTCGTCTTTGCGAAAAGAATAAAATTTTGATTTTCAAAATTATTTTGTGTGTGAATATACAAGTCCATAACTATGTGAATACATGATTTCTCATGGTTTCAAGTTTGGTTGTGGCATCGTTGTTTGTTTTCCATGAAATGAAGTCCGAAATATGGTTTTACCTTAACTTGCTTAAAAATATGGTTGATTTGAGTCCAAGTTGCGCAAGATGTGAAAAATCTCTCCCTTCTGTTTTACACCTGTGTATCATATATGTCATATGATTGTGTGAAAATTGTTTTCTTCTGTTTTTCTATTTTCTAAGTTGAAAATATAGAACTTTTAATGTTTGATGTGATCTAGTATTTTCAACCATTGTTCTTATTCAATTGCGGTTTCTCTGGAATATTAAAATTTCTTATAGAATCTAAAAAATGAGTAATGTATCATGAAGGGGCTGTTAATCTAGGAATATACATGTTATGGTCGTATTGTTTAAGCCCGTTAAGTAAATATTTCCTACGAATTTTCTTCTAACTTACTGGTTGTGCTCTTAAATTAGCAAGTCATTGTTTTCAATAGTGTCGAGGATCTATGCGCTATTTGAATTACTTGTTTAAAAAAATAAATAAGAGAAGTAGTTATCCATCTCTTAAAATTGGCGTTGAAAAGAGAAGCTATTTTTTGTAAAGATGAAAAAAAATGTTTTTCCATGTGTGATCCTAATTTGTATATGAATGCTATTCTAGTTGTCTGTATCATGGTCAAACACCATTAGTCACTAATTAATTGTTTCTTTTTTCTTGTCACTTGTTCACTATTTGGTTATTGTTAAGTAGCTCAAGAACTATTAGGATTAAAACATGAATTCACTGAAGGTTTGCCTAACTAAGTTGTGCACGATTTTATTCTCATGAATTCTCTATATGATGTGTTTCAATATGTGCCTAGGTGATTCTGTTGTCAATTGCGTGTGGTTAAAATCATGATCAGATCTCTCCTTTCTTCTAGAGAATAACCTAAACAATTTTTTGCATATTTCTGCATTTGTCATGTGTGCTATTACTCATGTTTATATTTTTTTTCCATTTGTTTAGAGCAAGGATCGTTACTAATCCTTATCTTCTTTATTTGTCTCATGTGAACTCGAGAGTTGAAGTTTCAATTGAAACTCCATTTCAACCCAAATATCGGGTCAATCGCTACTAGGATCACAGTGCTTCAGAGTCTTGTAGATTAGATGTCACGACCCAAAAACGAGGTCATGATGGCACTTATCGCGGCCCAACCTTGATAACTAAGTCAATCACCTGAAAAGAAAAGAAATATCAACAATTAAAGAAAAAAGATTAAGGCGAGACTACAAGAGTGAAGTCAGACCAGTACAAGACATAATACAAGTAAGTTTGAAAGAAACAACATACAACCTCCCAAAATCTGGTGTCAAAAGTGTAGAGAATCTAATATATCATCTGAATACAAGAAAAGTACAATGTCTGTCTCCGAAAATAGGTAAAGACATAGTAAAGGTTAGAGGATGTCCGGAAGTCAACTCTGGTCTCTAGAGTAACCCAGTACCTCGATCACAGTCTCTGAAAGTTACAATCAACCACCGCATGTCATACTCGAACCAGGATCTACACCGAAAAGGCAAAGTAGGGGTGAGTACGATTCATTTATGCTCAGTAGGAATCACAAGCCGACTGAGTAAAGCAGGCAATAATATAAGTAAAAAAACTATGAGCACGTCACCTGCAAACAAAAAAGTTCCCAAATAGTAGCTCACATCGTCTCCACTAACAGTTCTAATATAATACTGAATTGAAACAACGCAGATATACATGAAAAGTATATGCAAACTAAACACAAGTCAAGAAAAACTAAAGGAATCATAAAAGATGCATATGCAATGCAATAATGATAATGGGATGAATGGTGAAAGTCATCGCATGACTTTCTGTATACACCTACCAAGCTCGCAACTCCCACAAAAGGACCCATGTGGGGTTCGCGCAACCCATATACTATAACTCATATCTCAATCTCAACCCACCTTTCCAGCTCGTGTTCATGGAGAAGGTTTTTATAAAATGTCTCATTTTCTTTCAAAAACAGTATTCCTCAATGATACCAATATCTCATAAATGTATATGTATGGAATGAGTATGTAATGATCACAATAAAATTAGTATGAAGATATCCAATCCATTCAATACGTATATAAGTGAGCCAAGAAATCAACTCAATATGCCCATAATTCATGATATCAACTCTAGTTAGGCAGCACCATTGGAATAAATATCCATGTAAGACATCATTAATATCATATCAATCCCTAACTCTGGCATTTCTATCATGATAAGGAAACCAGTGCTCATTAAGGCATATAATAAAAATTTAAGCCCCCGCACGGGCATTATATCTAGAATAAAGGCATTTAAATGCACATATAAGGTCAATGATGTCAAATAAAGCCCCCACTTGGGCAACATGCAATATCAAATATCATAAATCAGCAATAACATATTATAAGCCCCTACTCAGGCAGACAACAGTAATAATAATCTCAAAATATAAACCCCATAGTTATTTCCACAATCCATAGCATGATTTATATATTTATTAACTAGCCAGCTTAATCTGAAAGAAGTTAAACCATAATCTACCTCAAAATGACGAAATCTGAGCCTAAAGTCCTTCAACACGGCACTTTCCCCTTTCGAGTAGCCTCGAAATCAACTAAAACATACAAATATAACATCTACATGTTAAAAGGAAGCTATCGATACTGATATCAACCATATTTAAAATGGGTCCAAATCTAACTCAAAAAATGAGTTCAAAAATAAGAAGGGTAAAACAAGAATTTTTATTTAGAAACACATTTCCCAAGGTTATATGAGTCTATAGTTGAAAACCCACACAAAAACGAGTTAAAAACGAGGTCTAAATTAAAGAAAAACTATTTTCAAGCTTTACTGACAAAAACTCCGAAATTCCATTTTGAAATCATGATTTAAAGGTGTTTTCGAACATATAATTGATAGGAAATAATGGAAAGATGATTTAGGATCTTACCCAAGCGAGAATAGTGATAAAACCCTAATAAATTGCCTCTTCCCAAAGCCTGGAGATTCAACCTTAGTGAAAAAACACAAAAATGGGGTTTATATATTGTTCTGTGAACAGTACCTCATGATCATGTTGGTCAATATTGAATGTACAATTAAATTGGCCTTCACGTTTGCGGCTGAGACTTCGCATTCGCGAAGGTCCACTACTCGGACCATCACGTTCGCAAAGAAGGGGTAACCCGATCGGACCCCAAATGCCCTTTGTAATAGTGGCCACCACCTCACGATCACGATTAAGGGAAATTCCCTTCTCCGCGATCGTAGCCCAAGAAGGATCTTGCATGCATCAGATATCAGCAACTTTGCTGATCTTGTATGTCTTCAAACTCTTCTAACGAACCCTCGGGATTTGTTCGGGCCCCCACAGGAATAAACCATATATGCTACTAGGCTAATTTTGACGTTTTGGACTCAATGGCGATGTCGAATTTTCAAAAAAGGATCATTTTCTATAAATTAACCCACAGGACCCCTTTTAGGCAAATTTCCAAACAAAGGGTTGAAATGCAAAATAAAGGTTATGAACCCGAACCAACCCCACTACTAACCCAAATTCAATATTTCGGACCTAATGAAACTGTCCAAATTGTCATCCAAGACCCGAAACATCAAATGTTGACCGAAGTCAACTATATGGCCTTTAAAGCCTTTAAAAATCTTAAACTCGCTCAAAACACTCCCGATCGCATCGAAAATTGTGCCAACCATCCCCACGCCCCAAAATCAATATGTAGCAACTATGGGGAAGGGCAAAATGGTCAAAACATATAAAAGCAAGTTTTCACAAATCAGGTCCTTACAGTATTCACCACTAATACTCTAGTTCGTCCTCGAACTAAAAGCAAAGAAATACCTGAGTCGGTGAAAAGTTGGGGGTAACTACTAGGCATATCAGACTCAACCTCACAAGTGGCCTCCTCAATGGAATGGTGTCTCCACTGAACCTTAACCCCAGGAATATCTCTAGAACGCAACCGTCTAACATCCCTGTCTAAAATGGAAATTAGCTCCTCAACAAAGGTCAACATCTCATCCAACTGAACCAAATCCCAACAAAGCACATGAGACTCATCCAGAATACAGCGTCAGAGCATAGATACATGAAAAACTGGATGAACGGCTGAAAATTCTGGAGGTAAAGCCAACTTATAAGCAACCTCTCAAACTGTTCAAAGAATCTCAAAAGGTCTGATATACCTCGGTCTAAGCTTGCCCCTCTTCTCAAACCTCATTGCGCCCTTCATGGGAGACACACGAAGGAAAACCCAATCTCTAATCCAAAACTTCAAGGCACAAAGTCTACGATTGGCGTAACTCTTTTGCCTACTCTGGGCTGCCCGAATCCTATCTTGAATCACCTAAACTCTATCTAAAGACTCGCGAAGCAAGTCAGTACCAAGAGGTCTAGCCTCGAAAGTCTCAAGCTAACCAACCGGAGATCAACAATGCCTACCATACAATGCCTCAAAAGATGCCATCTCAATACTCAAATAGTAGTTATTATTATAAGCAAACTCTGCCAAGGCTAAATATTGCTCCCACTGACCTCCAAAGTCCATAACACATGCACAGAGTATATCCTCCAAAACCTGAATAGTCCGCTTTGACTAACCATCAATCTAGGGGGTAAAAAGCTATGCTAAGGTCAACCTGAGTACCCAACTACTCCTGAAACGTCCTCCAAAAGTTAGAAGTGAACACTGAAACTCTGTTTGAAATAATAGACACGGGCACTCCATGAAGACAAACTACCTCTTGAACATAGATACAAGCCAACCTCTCGGTACTGGATGAAATCTGAATAAGGATGAAATGGGCTAATTTGGACAATTGATCCACGATGACCCAAATGTTGTTAGAACCCTGAGAAGTATGAGTAAATCCACTCACAAAATCCATAGTGATCTGCTCCCACTTTCACTCCAAAATGGATAATCTCTAAAGCAAACCATCTGGTCTCTGATGCACGACTTTTACCTGCTGACAACACAAGCAATGAGCCATAAATCCTTCTTTATACACCCCCACCAGTAAAGTTGCTTCAAATCACGGTACATCTTGGTCACTCCAGGATGAATGGAATATCTGGAACAATGTGCCTTTTACAAAATCAATCTCACCCATCCACTAACTCTCAGCAAACAAACTCGACCACCAATCCTCAAAACATCGTCAAAATTAAGAGATGTCTCCTTGGCCTAGACACTAAACACCTTATCCGGAATCACTCTCAAATTATCATCATCAAACTAGTGAGCGTGAATCTGCTCCATCAAACAAGATCTAGAATCAATAAAGGCTAAAATATATCTAGGCATTGAAACATCAAGCCTAACCATCTGGTTAGCTAAACACTGAACCTCTAAGGATAAAGTTGCTCCTGAGTCAAGAAATGAGCCAAACTCCCCATACTAGTTGACTTTCGACTCAAGGCAACTATGTTAGGCTTACCTGGTTGATAGAGAATGGTGAAATCATAATCCTTAAACAACTCAAGCCAACACCACTATCTGATATCAAGCTTTCGCTGGGTGAAGAAGTACTGAAGACTATGAGGATATAAGAAAATCTCATAATGAATCCATATAAGTAGTGCCTCCAAAACATCAACACAAACACAACTGCAACCAACTCCAAATCATGGGTAGGATAATTCTTCTCATGAGGCCTCAACTAATGAGAGGTGTAAAAAATCACCTTACCCTCCTACATCAACACTGCACCTAAATCCACACCAAAATCATTACAAAACATGTTAAAACCCACGCCTTCCTAAGGCAAGGTCAAGATTGGAGTCAAAGTCAACAACTCTTTGGGCTATTAGAAGCTCTTCTCACACACTTTTGTCACGCCCCGAGTTCCAACGAGGCGGACTGGCACTCGAAGCCGATATGGCCCAAGAGAACCAATCTATGCTCATGTACATTTATTATGTATATCCTTGTATGAATCTTATTATACCTCTTGCAACTATGTGAAAGTCATGGACATGGAAACATATGCCATAACTATATATATATGAAACTTGACCGTTGGGGCCATCAAGTCAAAACGGACATTCATCTCTTACATTCATATACCCACATATGTCTACAAAAGCCTCTAACAGATGCATCTACAAGACCAACTTAAAGTCGGGACAAGTCCCCGCTTTATACAACATTTAAAACATCAAAACAAATGTACAACTGTGACTCGAAAAGCCCCAAATGAACTAGAGCTCACCAAAAATCTACAAATTATCCACAACCTACAGAGGAGGTCTACTAGCACCTGCGCCTACAACAATTAAAGTAAGTCCCCCAAGAGGGGTCAGTACGAAGAATGTACTGAGTATGTAAGGCTCATAAGAAACCACATCATACATAATAACAACAATGGAGTCAATATGAGAGAAATAGTCAATATGGATAACCCTCGTTTTATATGTGGAATCGTGTACATTTCTTATGGTATTGTCATTTATGATTATTCTTTCATATCCTTATTATTCATATACTATCCTTCATACCCCTTATTCAAGAGAATTACCTTCACTCAAGAGACTTGCCTCCAAGAGATTCCTCTATTCAAGAGATTCTTTCTTTGCTTTTACACTCCTCATCATTATTATTCATCTACTTGGTTAGTAGGTTATAATATTCATCCACCTATCGGTGGGTTAATAATAAAACATCCATCCACTCTATTGTGGGTTAATAATATAACATCCATCCACTCTATTGGTAGGTTAATAATATAACATCCATCCACTCTATTGGTGGGTTAATAATATAACATCCATCCACTCTATTGGTGGGTTAATAATATAACATATACACACCTTTGTTTATTTCTTACTTGGGAGAGATTGATACTTCTACTTGTGTGAGATTGATACATTGAGGATCATGATATTATTGGAAACACACATATAAGCATTACCTCATTTCTTTACTTTCAAGGGATTGATACGCTCCTTTATGAGAGATTGATATGCTCACTTATGAGATATTGATATATTTGTAATCATAACCTTATTGGAAGCTTTGGAACATACTATTATTGGGACTTTGGAACCATGTCCATAATTATGTAACACATGAGCAACAACGACTAATGAATGAGAAAATATGTGACTGAACAATAGATAACAACCTAAAATAAGACACCTTTGGACATTTCAGAATGAACTAGTACAACATCAATGTGAATACTATGAGCTGCAGAAGGTTACGGATAGAATAACCTTACATAACTTATCTTCCCAAAATGAATACATAAGCCAAAATGTAAATACAATAATTCAGCTCCCTCTTTACGTTTCACTCTACAACACAAGTGCATAACAGAACCAACATTAACCACAAGTTACATTCTAAGTGTATAAGACGATCATGAACTACATGATTGCCCTATAACATTATTTCACCCCTTACAATACCATTCATGGAATTATCTTACCAAAAATACCATAACATTCTATACACTGACCAAGACAGCATAAACCAATATCTTTTCACACCAAGTTCCTCCTTTACATGTTTTCATCAACATCACATCACAATTACTCCATCAAATCACCTCATATAAACATATCGGTCGAAATCCCATAATTTACACTTACAGAAAAATAACAAGTTTAGAAACATAATCACACCATACATGTTGATATTTCATCCATACCATGCACTTTCATCAAGACCACAAGTCATCTTTCAAGTTTAAATTCCATAGATAACACATCTTTTACAAAAAAACACAAAGTGCCATGTTCAACACTTCCAAGCATAACCAACATGATCTACGTAATCTCTCATACATATAATATGTTAAACCATAATATTAAACACTTACCCAAGCTTGAAAAATGATGATCTTGCTCCAAGAGATGACTTAGGGTTTTGAGAGATAAATGGGTTTTCTTGGAATTGTCTAGAAAAGCATAAAAAAGCATGTGTGTATGTAATGAATAAAATCAGATTTTTGGACCTTTATATAAGACTTCAATTCATCCTTATCCACTCTTTATAGCATTAAATGCCATGTCTAGAAGTTCAATGGAAGAATGGGTCATTTGACCCATTTGGCCCATGTCTTTTTCCTTATTTTTGGCCTTTATTGAGCCCAATTCACTTAATCCAACAAAATCAATAATTTCTCATGTTTAAATCATTTCATACGTGTTACAACAATATTCCCACTCACGCGATTTATATTCGTAGCCTCAATCCCAAAAACAAGGGATTCTAGCCACGTATGGCTTATTTTGACCGAAAGGGTAAAAACGTCATTTGGATGCCAAATTCGTCCACGAATAATCTTATCAAAATGGAATGAAAATATAATACTTCAATTATCCCATGTATAGGCTCATGGTTGTAGAATAAATGTGGCAAAAAGTGGCCCGATACGCCCTCGTGCACCCTTGGGACTTAGAAAAATTTCCAACATTTAAGAGGTGTGCACAAGCAGCATGGCAAGCCCTTGGGAGTGCCACCTTGCTTCTTGTGCCCAAAAGTTTTGGGCAAAAAGCGGCCTGACACACCCTCTGGAGCGCCTAGCCCTTTTTTTTTTTTTGAAAATTTTCGTTCTTCGACTTTTCTTTGCGGGTTTGGTTATATACTTCAAGTTTTATTCTTTAACTTACTTCTTACCTTTAATATCCTTTGTTTGGAGGTCCTCCAAGTCTTATTTTTAACCCCACAAATGCTCCACGAAGTCACAAAACACCTCCTACGAAGGTCTAATCACATGTACGAGGCCCAATATCAATTATCTCATCAATAACATTACAAAATACATACTTATCGATCTCGACACCTAAGTAAACATTGTTTAACATCGTCAAGTAGGGTTGGGAAGGTACGGGGTGTTACATTCTTCCCCCCTTAGAAACATTCATCCTTGAATGTTAACAATATCGCTTCAATTATAATAAATGCATCTCTATATCAGCATACATATACATAAACACTTAAGGCTCATAGATACTTACTTTTATCGCTCCACTTCCGCACTTAGAACTTTTTCGTCCATTTGAAATAAATGGGGGTACTTGGATTTCACCATTTCTTCAGCTTCCCATGTGATCTTATCTACTTGTTGATTTCTCCAAAGGACTTTTACGAAAGTTATGTCTTTATTCCTCAACCTCTTTACTTGTCGATCTAGAATAGCAATGGGTACCTCTTCATAAGTAAGATCCTCCGTAACTTGTACATCCTCAACGAAAATAATACGAGATGGATCTCCTATACACTTTCGAAGCATCGAAACATGAAACACTGGATGGACTGAGGAGAGTTCTTGGGGTAGGGCCAACTCATACGCAACTTGCCCAAATCTTCTAATAATTTCATATGGGCCTATATAACATGGACTCAATTTTCCTTTCTTTCCAAACCGCATTATCCCTTTCATCGGTGACACCTTTAAAAATACCCAATCAACTATGGTGAATTCAAGCCCTCTTCTTCTAACATCAGTATATGATTTGTGGCGACTTTGGGCCGTTTGTAACCACTGTTGGATCACTTTAACCTTTTCCATAGATTGATGAACAAGATATGGTCCAAGTAAAGCAGTTTCACCCGCTTCAAACCATCCAATTGGTGATCTACATTTCCTTCCGTACAAAGCTTCATAAGGTGCCATTTTAATACTTGAATGATATCTATTGTTGTAAGCAAATTCAATAAGAGGCAAATGGTCATCCCAACTGCCTTGAAAATCTAACGTGCAAGCTCGTAGCATATCTTCAAGTGTTTGGATAGTACGTTCTGCTTGTCTATTAGTCTGACGATAGAAAGCCATACTCAGATTCATCTGTGTGCCCAAACTCTGCTGAAAGGACCTCCAAAAATGCGCAGTAAACTGAACTCCCCTGTCTGATATAATGGAGATCAGAATCCCATGTAATCGCACTATTTCTTTAACATACAATCTTGCATAATCCTCAGCTGTATAGGTGGTCTTGACTAGTAGGAAATGCGCTGACTTGGTAAGCCTGTCCACTATAATCCATATAGAATCAAATTTCCGCAGTGTACGAGGCAAACTTGTAATAAAATCCATGTTAATCATATCCCATTTCCAGACTAGAAGATTGATACATTGCATGTAACCTCCTGGTTTCTGATGCTCTACTTTCACTTGTTGACAATTCGGGTATTGAGCAACAAATTTCGCAATGTTCTTCTTCATATTTCCCCACCAATACACTTCTTTTAAATCATGGTACATTTTAGTAGCACCCGGATAAATAGAATAGCAAGAATGATGCGTATCTGTCATAGTTCATTTCCTCATCTCATCTACATCCAGTACACATAATCTTCCTTGTCATTGAAGTACCCCTTCTTGTGTAAGATCAAAGGCCGCAGTCAGACTCTGTTGTACATTCTCTTTCAGCTGCAATAACATAGAATCTGCAAACTGCTTCTCTTTCACTTCAGCTATTAGTAAAGACTCAGCGGCATTTTGTACAATAACTCCATTATCTGAGGATTCAAGAAGACGAACCCCCAAACTCGCAAATTGATGCAGATCTTTAATTATCTCTTGCTTTTCAGTCAACTGACCACTAGTACTTTCTACCGCCTTGCGGCTCAATGCATCAGCTACCACATTTGCTTTGCCTGGATGATAGAGAATATCAATATCATAGTCTTTTAATAGCTCTAACCACCTTCGTTGCCTTAAATTGAGTTCCTTCTGCTTAAAGATATATTGCAAACTTTTGTGATCAGTATAGATATCAACACGAACTCTATACAAATAATGACACCATATCTTTAAAGCAAAAACCACCGTTGCTAATTCAAGATCATGTGTGGGATAATTTTTCTCATGTGGCCGCAACTGTCGTGAGGCATACGCTATGATATTTCCGTACTGCATCAATACACATCCGAGGCCAACCCCGGAAGCATCATAATACACTGCATAACCTTCAGAGCCTTCGGGAAGTACAAAAACTGGTGTGGAGGTTAATTTATCTTTCAACTCTTGGAAGCTTTTCTCATACGAATCATTCCACTAAAATTTAACTGCCTTATGTGTAAGCTTTGTTAACGGTACAGCAATGGAGGAAAAACTTTCCACAAATCTTCGGTAATAACATGCCAGTCCGAGAAAAATACGAATCTCTGTGGGTTTCGTAGGTCTTGGCCAATTCTTCACTCTTCAATCTTCTGTGTATCAACCTGTATCCCTTCATCTAACACAATGTGACCCAAGAATGTGACTGATTTTAACCAAAACTCATACTTGGAGAACTTTGCATACAACTTACGCTCACGGAGAATCTGTAACACCTGCCATAAGTGATTAGTATGGTCCTCTGGTGATCTTGAATAAACCAAGATGTCATCTATAAATACCATCACGAACACGTCTAGAAATGGTTTAAATAACCTATTCATCAAATCCATGAACATAGCCGGTGCATTTGTTAGTCCAAATGACATAACTAAAAATTCATAATGGCCATACCGTGTTCGAAAAGCTGTCTTGGGTACATCTTCTTATCTAACTCTGACTTGATGGTAACCCGACCTCAAGTCAATCTTTGAAAAACACTTGGCACCCTGTAACTGATCAAACAAATCATCAATTCGAGGGAGGGGATATTTGTTCTTGATTGTTACCTTATTCAGTTGTCGATAGTCGATGCACATTCTCAACGTGCCATCTTTATTCTGTACAAATAATATCGGTGCACCCCACTGGTACATACTAGGCCTGATGAAGCCTTTGTCCAGCAAATCTTTTAACTGCTCCTTCAGTCCACGCAATTCTGTTGGAGCCATTCTATATGGGGGAATAGAGATAGGCTGAGTGCCTAGAATCACATTAATGTCAAACTCTACTTCCCGTTCTGGGGGTAAGCCTGGAGGATCCTCTGGAAATACATCTAGAAATTCATTGACCACTGGAACCGACTGCGGAGTTAGTGGTTCCATATCATTATCTTTCACTCGTACTAAGTGACATATGTACCCCTTGGAAATCATTTTCCTTGCTTTTAAATAGGAAATAAATCTTCCTCTTGGTGCCCCCACATTACCCTGCCATTCAAGAACATTTTCCTGCGGAAAACAAAAATGCACCTTCTTAGCCCGGCAATATACCGTGGCATAACAAGAAGCCAACCAATCCATCCCCATTATCACATCAAAATCCACTATGTCTAGTTCGATGAGGTCAGCCAATGTATCATGACCACACACAGTTACCACACAATTACGATATACTCTCTTTGCAAGAATATATTCACCCACCAGTGTAGATTCTTCAATTGACTTAATTAATAATTCTGGTGCCTTTGTAAATTTTGCAGCAATCAATGGAGTAACATAGGACAATGTAGAACTTGGGTCAATCAGTGCATATACATTATATGAAAATATGGATAATGTACCTTTGACGACATCAGGAGAAGCCTCCGAATTCTGTCGGTCTACTAGAGCATAAGTGCGATTCTGGACCCCACTAGTACTGGCTGCTCCTCTGTCACCTCTACCACGACCAACAGACTGCACACCTCGGCCTAAAGAAGGAACCGATGATAATGACGCAACAGCTGATCCTATCGGTCGTGCTATACCACCCATGCTCCTCTGGGGACACTCTTTCATCATGTGCCCCGTCATACCGCACCAAAGCAAGCATTTGTTCCCAATCGGCATGTACCTGTATGAATACTCCTGCAGTGCTGACACTACTGACGAGGAAATCCTGCTGCCTGTGATCCGTGAACTCCACTACTCTGCCCCGACTGACCACCTCTAGACCCTCAGAATTGAGAGTGAGCACCTGCTGTGGAATAAGAGAATGATGGTCTAAGCGGTCTGGGAAACATCCGAGGCCTAGATCCTCCTTGGGACATCATAGATTGTCCCATAGGTCTAGCCCTTTTGGACTGTCCTCTATCAGATTCATGTGCCCTTCTTCTCTATCTTTGATCTTCCATTTTCTGGGCGAAGTCTTGTATTCTAGCTATGTCCATATCCTTATTCAAGGCAGCAATGGTGCAATCCCTTACCAAATATGGCTATAATCTGTCCACGTATCGATGGACTCTGTCTGTCATTGTAGCTACCATATTTGGAGCATATCGAGCCAAGGAATTAAATTGCAAACTGTATTCTCTAACGCTTAAATTTCCCTGACGGAGATTTAGAAACTGATCTGCACGTGCCTCCTGAATCTCATATGGGAGGTAATGATCAAGAAATGTTGCTTTAAATTCTTCCCAATTTGGTGGCATTGCACCGATACCACCAGACTTCTTCCAATCTTCATACCACAATATCGCTTCACCTTTCAATCTATAGGCCGCGAGTTCAACTGTTTCAACACCAGTCACGTGCATAACTTCTAGAGCCCTTTGGATTTGATCCATGAAGTCCTATGGATCTGCTTTTGGATTTGACCCAGTGAATATAGGAGGGTCCAGTTTAAGAAAATCCTGTGTTCTGCGACTCACCACTCTAGCCGCATCATCCTCATTTGTCGTTGGACCATCTCGTCCTTGACTTTGTACCGCCACTAACTGAGTTAACATATGTACTGTATTTCTTAAATCCTGATCCGTGGCATTCATTGGTGGTTCTGCGGGTACTTCTCTACCGACTGGCTCTTCCGGAGCTGGAAAAGTAGAAGAAGACCACGAAGAAATTTCAGCATTTGCTCCACCTTGACTATCTTGGTCAGGTGGTAATCTACTCATTCCTTCTCCAGCAGGCATATCTACCTGCTTACCTTTACCTCTACCTCTTCTTGTGATTGGCATTGTTACTATATCAAAGAAAATCAATTCCAATGGTCAGATACAATTCAACTTACAACACTGGCTCTATTGCACGATCTAGAAATGAAAGGAAGAAATGACTCCTAAATGTCCCGTAGCCTCCTACTTATCAACGTGGTGCACAACACATCGATAAGTAAGACTCTACTCAGACACAGCTTTGTAGACACCCTTAGAGTGACCTACTCTGATACCACATTTGTCACGCCCCGAGTTCTAATGAGGCAGACTGGCACCCGAATCCGATATGGCCCGAGAGAACCAATCTATGCTCATGTACATTCGTATGCATATCCTCGTATGAATCTTATTATACCTCTTGCAACTATGCGGAAGTCATGGACATGGAAACATATACCATATCTATATATATATGAAACTTGGCCGTTGGGGCCATCAAGTCAAAATGGACATTCATCTCTTACATTCATATACCCACATATGTCTACAAAAGCCTCTAACAGATGCATCTATAAGACCAACTTAAAGTCGGGACAAGTCTCCGCTTTATACAATATTTACAACATCAAAACAAATGTACAACTGTGACTCGGAAAGCCCCAAACCAACTGGAGCTCACCAAGAATCTACAAATTATCCACAACCTACAGAGGAGGTCTACTAGCACCTGCTCCTGTAGCAATTAAAGTAAGTCCCCCAAGAGGGGTCAGTACGAAAAATGTACTGAGTATGTAAGGCTTATAAGAAACGACATCACACATAATAACAACAATGGAGTCAATATAAGAGAAATAGTCAATGCGGATAACCCTCGTTTTATATGTGGAACCGTGTACATTTCTTCTGCTATAGTCATTTATGATTATTCTTTCATATCTTTATTATTCAGATACTATCCTTCATACCCCTCATTCAAGAGAATTACCTTCACTCAAGAGACTTGCCTCCAAGAGATTCTTCTATTCAAGAGATTCTTTCTTTGCTTTTATATTCCTCATCATTATTATTCATCCACCTATCGGTGGGTTAATAATAAAACATCCATCCACTCTATTAGTGGGTTAATAATATAACATCCATCCACTCTATTGGTAGGTTAATAATATAACATCCATCCACTCTATTGGTGGGTTAATAATATAACATCCATCCACTCTATTGGTGGGTTAATAATATAACATATACACACCTTTGTTCATTTCTTACTTTGGAGAGATTGATACTTCTACTTGTGTGAGATTGATACATTGAGGATCATGATATTATTGGAAACACACATATAAGCATTACCTCATTTCTTTACTTTCAAGAGATTGATACGCTCCTTTATGAGAGACTGATATGCTCACTTATGAGAGATTGATATATTTGTAAGCATAACCTTATTGGAAGCTTTGGAACATACTATTATTGGGACTTTGGAACCATGTCCATAATTATGTAACACATGAGCAACAACGACTAATGAATGAGAAAATATGTGACTGAACAATAGATAACAACCTGAAATAAGACAGCTTTGGACATTTCAGAATGAACTAGTACAACATCAATGTGAATACTATGAGCTGCAGAAGGATACGGATAGAATAACCTTACATAACTTATCTTCCCGCTATGAATACACAAGCCAAAATGTGAATACAATAATTGAGCTCCCTCTTTACGTTTCACTCTACAACACAAGTGCAAAAAGGAACCAACATTAACCACAAGTTACATTCCAAGTGTATAAGACAACCATGAACTACATGATTGCCCTATAACATTATTTCACCCCTTACAATACCATTCATGGCATTATCATACAAAAAATACCATAACATTCTATACATTGACCAAGACGGCATAAGCCAATATATTTTCACACCAAGTTCCTCCTTTACATGTTTTCATCAACACCACATCACAATTACTCCATCAAATCACCTCAATACACCTCATATAAACATATCGGCCAAAATCCCATAATTTACACTTATAGAAAAATAAAAAGTTTAAAAACGTAATCACACCATACATGTTGATATTTCATCCATACCATGCACTTTCATCAAGACCAAAAGTCATCTTTCAAGTTTAAATTCCATAGATGACACATCTTTTACAAGAACACAAAGTGCCATGTTCAACACTTCCAAGCATAACCAACATGATCTACATAATCTATCATACACATAATATGTTAAACCATAATGTTAAACACTTACCCAAGCTTGAAAAATGATGATCTTGCTCCAAGAGATGACTTAGGGTTTTGAGAGCTAAATGGGTTTTCTTGGAATTGTCTAGAAAAGCATAGAAAAGCATGTGTGTTTGTAATGAATAAAATCAGATTTTTGGCCCTTTATATAAGCCTTCAATTGATCCTTAGACACTCTTTATAGCATTAAATGCCATGTCTAGAAGGTCAATGGAAGAATGGGTCATTTGACCCATTTGGCCCATGTCTTTTTTCTTATTTTGGGCCTTTATTGAGCCCAATTCACTTAATCCAATAAAATCAATAATTTCTCATGTTTAAATCATTTCATACGTGTTACAACAATATTCCCACTCACGCGATTTATATTCGTAGCCTCAATCCCAAAAACAAGTGATTCTAGCCACGTATGGCTTATTTTGATCGAAAGGGTAAAAACGTCATTTGGATGCCAAATTCGTCCACGAATAATCTTATCAAAATGGAATGCCAATATAATACTTCAATTATCCCATGTATAGGCTCGTGGTTGTAGAAGAAATGTGGCAAAAAGCGACCCGGTACGCCCCTGGGCACCCTTGGGACTTAGAAAAATTTCCAACATTTGAGAGGTGTGCACAAGCAGCCTGAGGGCGCGCCACCTTGCTGCCTGTGCCCAAAAATTTTGGGCAAAGCGCCTGTCCCTTTTTTTTCTCTCAGTAGCATAAACAAAGATGGATTTGTGAATGAGAAATATAAGTTTCCTATTTTCATAGGAATCAATGGGATTATTTCAAATTGTTCAAGTGTGCTGGAGACGATCTGCGCTAGATCCAGTGTGAAATAAGTGAATTTATCTAGTTGAGGCATTCTTGATTGAGACAAAACGATTCCCTTATTTTTTTGAAAATTTTCGTTCTTCGACTTTTCTTTGCGGGTTTGGTTAGATACTTCAAGTTCTATTCTTTAACTTACTTCTTACCTTTAATATCCTTTGTTTGGAGGTCCTCCAAGTCTCGTTTTTAACCCCACAAATGCTCCACGAAGTCATAAAACACCTACTACGAAGGTCTAATCATATGTACGAGGCCCAATATCAATTATCTCATCAATAACATTACAAAATACATACTTATGGCTCTCGACACCTAAGTAAATATTGTTCAACGTCGTCAAGTAGGGTTGGGAAGGTACGGGGTGTTACACTTCCGACCACTGAAAGGTAATCTTTTTTTGAGTCAACTTGGTCAAAGGAGACATAATAGAAGAGAAACCTTCAACAATATGCCGATAATAACCTGCTAAGCCAACAAAACTCCAAATCTCAGTGGGGGACTAGTGGGCCTAGCCTAATTACGAATTGCCTCAATCTTGGCCTAATCGACCATAATACCCTCTTTGGTCACCACATGACCTAAGAAAGAGATAGAATCCAACCAAAGCTCACACTTGGAGAAATTAGTATACAACTTCTTATCACGCAACCTCTGGAAGACGATCCTCGAGTGTCTCACATGGTCGGCCTCGTTCTTAGAATAAACCAAGATATCATTTATAAATACAATCACAAAGGAGTCGAGATACGGTCTAAATACCCGATTCATCAACACCATAAACGTTGTTGGGGAATTGGTCAACCCAAATCACATGACCAAGAACTCATAATGACCGTATTGAGTCCGAAAAGTTATCTTTGGGATATCCAAAGCTCTAATCCTCAACTAGTGATACCCGGATCTCAAATCAATCTTTGAAAACACGGATACACCATGAAGCTAATCAAACAAATCATCAATGCGAGAAAAAGGATACTTGTTCTTAACTGTCACCTTGTTCAACTACCGATAATCAATATACATATGCATAGACATATCTTTTTTCTTCACAAACAAGATGGGCGCACCCCAAGGAGACACACTAGGTCTAATGAACCCTTTACTCAATAAATCCTATAACTGCTCCTTCAACTCTTTTAACTCAGTTAGGGCCATCCTATAAGGAGAAATGGAAATGGGCTTGGTGCCGGGCTCCACATCAATAGCAAAATTAATATCATGAACCAGAGGTATATCAGGCAAATTGGTAGAGAACATATCTATGAACTCACGAACAACCCGAATAGAATTCATAGGAGGCGGTAAGGCAACACTAGTATCACGAACATGAGCCAAATAAGTTAAACACTCCCTTTCTACTATACGATGAGTACTTAGAAAAGATATAACTCCCTTCAAACCCAAATTAAGCGTACCCTTCCCGGCTAACCTTGGTATACCCGACGTATCTAAGGTCACAGTCTTCGTATAACAGTCCAAAATAGCATGATAAGGAGCTATTCAGTCCATAGCCAAGATAACATCAAAGTCAACCATATCTAAGTGGATTAAGTCTACCCAAGTCTTACGTCTCTCAAAGGTAATCACATAAGATCGGCACACCCGATCCACCACTAAAGAATCTCTTATGGGGGCAGATACAAGAATAGGCATAGCAAGGGGCTCATATGTAGCATCAAAACCAGCAAAAAAATATGTAGACACATAGGAGAATGTAGATCCAAGGTCAAATAACTAAAAAGCAGATCTGTAGCAAGCCAAGACAATACCTATAATGACTGCATCAGAGGACTCCACCTCGAGTCTCCCCTGTATAGCATAAAACTATACATGTCTGCTCCCGAACTGAGCAGCCCTATGACCACTACCATGAGCTATCCTACCTCTACCTCAAGCACCTTTAGCACCATCCCTACCACTCTGTGACCCATCGCTGACTGTAGATATAGGAGTAGGGAAAAGCTGAAGCTGAGATTTCTGCTGAGTAGGTCAAAACACATGTCAAAGGCAATCCTTGGCCACATGTCCAAACTCATCACATATAAAACATCCTCTATGGCCCAACTCAATCTAAGGAGGTACAGATGAACCAGAACGACTACTTTGGCCTAAAGAACCAAACTTGGAACCTACACTGGCATAACCTGATACCTGGCTACCAGAAACTACCAAACCTGAAGGTCTACCACCTTATCCCTGTAATGCGGCCTGAACTGGTCTACCATGATAACCACGATAACCTCTACTTGAGAAATCTCTACCTCGGGAGATATGTCCACTAAACTAGTCATGACAATGCACCTTCTTAGTGCCTCTCTGAGTAGTCTGCATAATAGACTCGGTCATCTTGGTGTGCTCAATAATACTCTGCAAAGAAGCCCCTAAAACTACCATCTGGGTTGTAGCCAACTGATATGAACCATCTAATCCCTTCACAACTTCTGAATCCTCTTAAACTTGGTGGAGATGCTAGCAGCTGAATATCGGGATAGGCGTGGAAATATGCCTCATACTCGGCAATAGACATGGTTCCCTACTCCAGATGATCAAACTCATCCCTCATCTTATCTCTCAAGCTATACGGTACAAACCTCTCTAAGAATGCCTCAGAAAACTGAGTCCAAGACATAGCAGGTGATCCAAAAGTCCTAGTACTAGCAAGTGATCTCCACCAATCCTTAGCCACATCCATAAACTTCTCCTAGCAATCAGTCAGAAACTTATAGGCATCCTCGCCAATAGCACTACTGAACTTGGGTGGATCCAAGCGAATAAACATCTAGAATCTCTTTTGATCATCAGAAGACATCATTTTACCCAAAGCAACTGGAGGAATAGTAAGTTTGATTGGTAAAGAGTCCATACGTAGGGGTACCATAGATGATGGTTGTACCCTAGAAGTAGGAATACCATAAGCAGATGCCGGTACAGATGGCATAACACCACTCGAAGTTTGAGGAACACCTGGTACCCTCAAAGGAACACCATCCAAATAACTTAAAAGGCAAACCAATAAATCCCAAAGCACTGGGGTGTCACCTAAACCTTGTGGAACCTGAGCTGGCCCCGCACCCCCTATCTGATCATCATCTCTAGCATACTCAACCTTGGGCTTGGGAGAGGCCTTCCTAGTATGTCTTCTAACTGGGGCAGCTCCTCATGCCCATCATCTACCTCTGGGTTGTCCACGACCCCTACCTCGTCCTTAAACCAGGGCTCTCATATAGAGTGTCGGCTCAATATCCCTAGCATCTATGGACCTAGTCCTCACAGTCTACGCAGAAAAGAAGAGAATACAAGTTTAGAACGTTGGGTATGAACAACCCACACGATAAGGAAACAAATTAGAGAAGTTTTTCCCAAATACATCTTATAGCCTCTCGAAGATAGATACGGACGTCTGCGTACCGATCCGCGAGAATCTACTAGGCATCATGCTCTTACACTTATGAGACTAGTGAACCTGACGCTCTGATACCAATTTATCACAACCCAAAAATAAGGCCATGATGACACTTATCGCGGCCCAGCCTTAATAAATAAGCCAATCGCCCAAAAAGGAAAGAAATACGAATAATTAAAGAAAAATAGATTAAGGCGATACTTCTAGAGTGAAGTCAAACCAGTACAAGACATAATACAAGTAAGTCTAAAAGAAATAACATACAACCACCCAAAATTTGGTGTCCAAAAGTGTAGAGCATCTAATATATCATCCGAATATAAGAAAATTACAATGTATGTCTCCAAAAAGTAAAGACATAGTAAAGATAAGAGGAGGTCCGAAAGTCAACTCTGGTCCCTAGAGTAACCCAGTACCGTGATCACAATCTCTAAAAAGAATGATCAGCCACCGTGTGTAGTACTCAAACTAGGATCTGTACCGAAAGGGCACAGTAGGGGTGAGTATGGTCCACTTGTACTCAGTAGGAATCATAGGCCGACTTAGCAAAGAAGGCAATAATATAATTAAAGAAAACTATGAACACTTCACTTGCAAACAGAAAAGTTTTCAAGCGGTAGCTCACACCATCTCCACTAACAGTTCTAATATAATACTAAATTGAAACAACACAGATATACACAAAAAGTATACAGAAACTAAACACAAGTTAAGGAAAACTAAGGGAATCATGAAAGATGCATATGCAATGCAATGCAATAATGATAATGGGATGAATGGTGAAAGTCATCGCATGACTTTCTGTATACACCTACCGAACTCGCAGTTCCCGTAATAAGACCCATGGGGGGTTCGCAACCCGTATATTATAACTCATATCTCAATCTCAACCCACCTTTCTGGCTCATGTTTATGGAGAAGGTTTTTATAAAATGTCTCATTTTCTTTTAAAAATAATATTCATCAATGGTACCAATATCTCATGAATGTATATGTATGGAATGAGGATGTAATGCTCATAATAAAATTAGTATGAAGATATCCAATCCATTCAATACATATATAAGTTAGTCCAAAAATCAACTCAATATATCTATAATTCATGATATCAACTCTAGTTAGACACCATCGGAATAAATATGCATGTAAGATATCATTAATATCATATCAACCGCTAACTCGGGCATTTCTATCATGATAAGGCAACCAATGCACATTAAGGCCTATAATAACAATTTAATCCTCTACATGGGCATAATATCTAGAATAAAGGCATTTAAATGCACATATAAGGCCAATGATGTCAAATAAAGCCCCCACTCGGGCAACACGCAATATCAAATATCATAAATAAACAATAACAACTTATAAGCCCTCACTCGAGCACACAAAAGTAATAAGAATCTCAAAATATAAGCCCCATAGTTATTTCCTCGACCCACAACATGTTTTACCTATTTACTAACTACCCAGCCCAATCTGAAAGAAGTTAAGCCATAACCTACCTCAAAATGACAAAATTAGAGCCTAAAGTCCTTCAACACGGTGCTTTTCCCTTTTGAGAGGCCTCAGAATCAACTAAAACATACAAATATAGCATCTACACATTAAAAGGAAGATATCGACAACCATATCGACCATATTTAAAATGGATCCAAAATGGACTCAAAAAACAAGTTTGAAAATGAGAGGGATAAAATTTGAATTTTCTTTGGAAACACATTCCTGAAGGTTATAGGAGTTTATAGTTGAAAACCTACGTGAAAACGAGTTTAAAACAAGGTTCAAATCGAAGAAAAATAATTTTCAAGCTTTAACGGCAAAACCCCCAAAATTTTATTTTGAAATAATGATTTAAAGGTGTTTTTGAAGATATAATTGATAGGAAATAATGGAAAGATGACTTAGGAGCTTACCCAAGAAAGAATAGTGATAAAACTCTGAGAAATCGTCTTGTCCCGAAGCCTAGAGGTCCAAAAATGATGGGAAAATACAAAAATGAGGTTTATATACTGTTTTGTGAACAGTACCTCATGATCGCAGATCCCACCTCATGATCATGAGGTTCAACGTTGACTGGCCAATTAAATTGGCCATCGCATTTGCAATAGCCTCATCGCATTCCCGAAGAAGGTGTAACCCGACCCGACCCCGAATGCCCTTTGTGATTGACACCACCACCTCATGATCCCAATGTAGGGAAATTTCCTTCTCCATGATTGCTGCCAGGGGATCGCGTTCGCGAAGAAGGATCTGGCATGCACCAAATATCAGTAACTTGCTGATTTTGCATGTCTTCGAATTCTCTGAACGGACCCTCAGAATTCATTCGGGACCCCACAAGAATAAATCATACATGCTACTAGGATAATTTCGTCGTTCTGGACTCAATGACAATGTTGGATTTTCAAAATAGGATTGTTTTTAATAAATTAACCCTCGGGATTCATTTTAGACAAATTTCCAAACGAAGGGTCGAAATGCAAAATAAAGATTTCGAACCCGAACCAACCTGATACAAACCAAAATTCGATATTCTAGATCTAATAGAATTGTCCAAATCATCATCCGAGATCCAAAACATCAAATGTTGACCGAAATCAACTATATGGCATTTAAAGCCTATAAAAACGTCAAACTCGCTCAAAACACTCCCAACTGTATTGGGAATTGTGCCAACCCTCCCCACACCCCAAAACCAACATGTAGCAACTACGGAGAAGGGAAAAATGGTCAAAATATGTAAAAAGCAAGTTTTCACAAATCAGGTCCTTACATTAGAAGCTCAACTCCATTAGGAGTCTTATATCTCTTAGCCCCTTCTCTTTATTTATTATTCATGTTATGATAATAGTCTTTTGATACTTGGAATGATATTGATTATATTTATTATATTTGAATTATATTATATTATTTATTATATTTATAATATTAATATTTGCAGATTTCCTTTGAAATAAGTTGATGCTCTCCCCTTTTCGCTATTAACACATGACTATTTAACTCATAAAAAATGGATTTCTCTAAAATAAAAAATAAAAAAGGAAAAGGGCTTTAGCAACTTTAATATTCGGCTAATTTTTTTAAAATAATTATTTGCCTCAAAAAAATATTTCTCCTTATAAAATGAACGTCGCAGTCTCTTAAAACAAGAAGACAGTTTTAATATTATTGTGGAATGGCTATGAATAGCTAAATTCATATTATTTTTTTAAGAAGGAACCTATTAACCAATTTTGACTTATTTCAAAAAATCAAATAATCCCAGCATTTTACGTTATTTTCTATTTTCCAACACTTTTTTTGAGTTTTCAGATTTCAAAAGGGTCAAAAAATGTGAGGTATATATGCATATACACTACCATATACAAGGTATATTTTTATCACTAGTATTATTTATTTATTTATTTTTAAATTATTATTTTTATTATTATTTACACTTTATTTTAACTATAATTACATACATGTATATTTTACTTTTACATTTATTTTATCTACCTTTGACTATTGCATTAATCTTTATTACTTTCATCTATTAAATTTTTTACAATTAAAATGAATGTTAGCGCAATTTCCTTATATCTTAAATATATGCAAGTCTATTTTAATCTCTACCTAATATGTTAATATGTTTTGACATTCTTTTTTTTACTTTGCAACAAATGCATTTATATAAATTCATTTTCAAATTAAATAAAATTTTGTATTTCTTCATACTCTTATATATATATATATATATATATGATTATTTTATAATAAATCTTCGCATGTTTTTAAAACTATATTTTCTGTTATTTGGCAAAAATGTCATTTATGTATTTAACTTTATACACCATTAAACTTTATATTCTTGTAAAATTATAAAACTTTATAAATACCATTGTTAACTCTCCTTTCTTTCATTTCCATATTTTTAAAACATGCATGCATGCTTTGTTTTTTTAAATAAACGGTATTATATCTTTGTATATGGTAGGCATATGTCTATATACCTTGTGCGTCTTCATTTTTAATAAATGTCTCTTCATATGATTATCATCATTTTAGCAAATAATGAAGTAGTTATTTCCCAAATTTTTCTAAAACTGAGTTTAAGGACTATCTTTGGATGGGCTCTGAGAGATGCTTAACACCTTCCCCTCAAGTAATCAACACTCTTACTCAGAATCTCAAACGTTTTAAAAGACCAAAAATAGGGTTTTACAAAAAATAGTTTTTCTAATTTCCTCTAAAAAGTTCGGTGGCGACTCTATAAAATTATTTTTTTTTTCAAAACCAGAGAGTCACGACCATATGTTGTGCACTGTTTCGATCAGTTCGAAATAGGGCGGAACACTCATGCACAGAGGAGACCGTAGGTTGATCTTGTATCTTGCTTCGAAAAGCTAGGGGTTGCTCCTCTTTAGAAGTTCCAGATTATTTTGTTGTTTTCTTGGGTGGCACTATACCTGTGGAGGAGATATTAGACTCAAATCAAAAACAAAAAGAAAGAACGAAAGAAAAGAAAAACAAAATAAAAGAATGAAAGAAAAGAAAAACAAAATAAATAACCAATTTGTACAGTTCTGCAGTATGGAAGTGTGGTGTCACACGGGCATCCATATGAACCGTTTGAGACACACATGACCCGTAAGGCCCTTCATACAAATGGCTGGTAACACATGATTGTGGTCATGACACGAGCATCCATACGAACCGTATGGGACACACACGACTCGTACAGCAAGCCATGCCATTGGAGCCATTCATAAAGGTTCCGACAATAATGTATAACAATCTAACCAATACGATCATTGGGCTTGAAAAGAATGTAAAGTTCTCTCGTTTAATCACAAGCACAAGGTCGGGTTACTCATACTTCACCCAAATGTGTTGGGAGGCTAGTGGGCAAAATAATTTCAATTTTGTTTTCGAAGTGCAAAGAAATTGTGATGCCCACAGCCTCAGAGGGTGTAAACACCCGAATCAACAATCCATGACCAACTGGCAACAACTCTAGGCATTCTTTGCATCTTGATTCACAACTCTCTTCCATTTACATGTAAAACCAGCGAACAACAGATCACGATATAAAACCCTAAACAAAAATCATTTGGTAACCCCAAAATAGAGCACGATATGAAACCCCAACAATTTTACTCTACGTGTTCATCATTCTTTTACAGAAATCCCTACTCTAACCCAAGAATCATCTCGTTATTACTAAAGTAAAACAAAGTTGGGCTTCACTTACTTAGTAATTCCTTGATGATTTTAGTTGGGAAGAAGACAACGGCTTAAACTAGTGCAAAATTAAAGAGAATAATTGTGATGCTAGAGAAGGATGAGCACTTAAAATAGGATGATCGTTTAATGGAGAAGAATATGAGCAGGGGGGGGGGTTGTCGATTATCGAGTTTGGAGAGAAGAGGGAATTTTAAATTTCCTTAGGGGAATATTTAATTACCTTTTTTGTTACCCAATTGGGTCAAACCCCCTATTTTAAGAGAGTTCAAGTGACAAAAGGAATGGGGCCGGGTCTAGTTACCAAATTTACCGCTTGCACACGAGCCCGGACACTTATTGTGTGGGTTGCGTATGGGCCATGCAAAAAGTGTTGGTAAAAGGAACCAACCTTAGGCCCATGATCCAGTATACAAGCCGTGTGGCGTATATAAAGTTTGTATGGGTGTATTGTTAGAGCAGGAAGATAAATTTTAGGCCCACGACAAGGCATACGACCCGTGCGGCAAGCATACGGTCCATATAAAAACATGTTCATATGAAAAGTGTTTTTAGTGAAAGAAAACTTACCTTAGGCTCACTACTAAGCATACAACTCGTGGCTCAATTGAACGACTCTTGTACCTTAGTTATGGAACCCTTCATGATTTGATGATGTGGACAGACCCATGAGTTGTGCAAGGCCTATACGAGTCAGACAGGCACTCATAGGCTCACATCTGCTTTGAGTTCCTCCTTTTTTTCTAGAATTTTCATCACCCTGCATACACTGAACACACTATGACACTATAGGTAAAAATTTGATACTACAAGTACAAATCTTGGGTTGCCTCCCACGCAGTACCTAATTTAACGTCGTGGTAGATGTAACTCCCTTGATTGCTTAGACTTCATCAAGGGTGAGCTCCTCTATTAGTTTCACCTCTTCTGGAGCTCCCTAATATCTTTTCACACGCTGACCATTCACCTTAAATTGAACACCATCGTGCCTTTTCAGCTCAATTGTTCTATACGGACACACTTACACCACCGTGAATGGTCCAGACCATTTGGACTTTAACTTGTCAGGAAACAAATGCAACCTCAAATTAAACAATAAAACCAAGTCACCAGGTCTAAATTCTCTTTGTTCAATCTTCTGGTCATGGTACAATTTCATCTTCTCCTTGTACAAAGCTGAACTTTCATAGGAGCAGAGATGGAACTCATCCATCTTATTCATCTACTCTAATCTCAACTTAGCCGCATCACTTCACTCTAGATTTAAGCTCTTTAGCACCCATAACTCCTTATGTTCAAGTTAGACAGGAAAGTGAAATGTTTTTCCACACATAAGTTGATATGGGGAAGCACCAATAGGGGTCTTGAATGCTGTCCGGTAAGCCCATAATACATCATCCAACTTTATAGCCCAGTCAGTTCTATTGGCATTCACAGTATTTGCCAGAATGGACTTGATCTCTCGATTGGAGACCTCAACTTGCCCATTTGTCTGAGGATGGTAAGTTGTCTCTACCTTATGTTTCAAACCATACTTTTCAAGCAATGTTTTGAACAGACGGTTGCAGAAATGCGAACCCCCATCAAATTGCACTCGGTGTACTAAATCTGGAAAATACGTTCTTCTTACAAAATGTGGTTACACTCTTCCCCTCATTGTTTGGGAGCACAACTGCCTCTACCCATTTTGAGATGTAGTCAACCTCAACCAGAATATACTTCATATCGTATGAGCTCACAAAAGGCCCCATAAAATCAATGTCCCATACGTCATATAGCTCAAGCTCTAAAATTGGGGTCATAGGAAGCTCTTGTCTTTGCAAGATGTTTCCATGTCTTTGGCATTGATCACAAGCCTTTGCATAATCATGGGTATATTTGTAAATGGTGGGCCAGTAGCATCCACATTGTAAGATCTTATGTGCAGTCTGTGCACCACTGTGATGACCCCCAACTGGTGACGAGTGACATGCTTCTAATATATTTATTATCTCCACCTCAGGAACACATCTCCGAACTACTCTGTCTGTATAAATTCTGAACAAGTATGGCTCATCCCAAAAGAACTTCCTCACATCATGCATAAACTTCTTATGTTGCTGAAATGATGGGTCTTCAGGAACTACATCGCTTACCAAATAATTGGCAAAATCGGCAAACCATGGAACTAATTCTTGCGATGAGCCTAATACTTGCTCATACTAAAAATTATCATCAATCTCTGGCTCATCCTTCAGTTTCAGCATTGCCTCTTCTTCAAGGCGTGATAAGTGGTCAGCCACTTGATTTTTAGTTGCCTTTCAATCCTTGAGCTCAAAGTCAAATTCTTGCAATAAAAGTACCCAACAAATCAACCTTGTATTTGCATATTTCTTCGCTATAAGATACCTAAGAGCTGCATGGTCAGTATGTATAATCACTTTTGTGCCAAGCAAATAAGACCAAAATTTCTCAAATGCAAACACCACAGCAAGCAACTCTTGTTCAGCTACAGTGTAATTTTTCTAAGTTGGGTTAAGTGCTTTGCTAGAATAGTAAGTGGGATGTAAGATCTTCTTTCGCCTTTGGCCTAGGAATGCACCTAGCACCACACTACTAGAATCACACATAACCTCAAATGACATGGACCAATCAGGCGACACAATAATAGTGGCTGAAATCAACTTCTTTTTCAGGCATTCAAACGCCTTCAAACATGCATTATCAAACACAACCTTCACCTCCTTAGCCAACAACTTGCACAAAGGATTTGGAATATTAGAGAAGTCCTTGATGAATCTTTGATAAAATCCTGCATGCCCCAAAAAACTACTAATACCCTTCACAGAAATTGGTGACTTCAATCCCCTTCTATAAAAGATTATGACCAAGCACTATTCCTTTTTTGACCATGAAATAACACTTCTCCTAATTTAGCACCAAGTTACAATCCTTGTATATCCTCAAAATACTAGCAAAATGTGCCAAACAATCTTCAAATGAATCACCAACAACTGAGAAGTCATCTATAAACACCTCAATGGTATCCTCAACTATGTCAGAAAAGATGGACATCATGCAACGCTGAAAGGTTGCTGGTGCATTACACAAACCAAAAGGCATCCTCTTGAATGTAAAAGTCCCATATGGACAAGTGAAAGTGGTTTTCTTTTGGTCTTCAGGAGCAATAAAGATCTGATTGTAACCTGAATAACCATCAAGAAAATAATGTCATCCTCTACCAGCAAGATGGTCTAACATCTGATCCATGTAAAGCATCAAAAAGTGATCCTTTTTTGTCTATGCATTTAGCTTTCTATAGTTCATGCAAACATGCCAACTAGTAACCGGCCTCAAAGGAATAACCTCATTCTTATCATTTAGAACCACAGTGATTCCACCCTTTTGGGGCATACATTAGACCGGACTCACCCACTTGCTGTCTGTAATAGGATAAACCACCCCTACATCCAACCACTTGATAATTTCCTTCTTCACCACCTCTTACATAGGCAAATTTAATCTTTGTTGATAATCAATATTGGGCACATAATACTACTCAAGTTGGATTTTGTGCGTGTAAATTTTGGGTGGAATCCTAATGATATCAGCAATGAACCATCAATGGCCCTCTTGAACCTCTTCAAAATAGACACCAATGCCTCAACTTACCAATCTACCAAATCAAATACAATAATAACCGACAAGGTATTGTTGGCTCCAAAAATGCATAGCGAAGGTGAGATGGAAGAGATTTGAGCTCCAAGACTAGAGGATCCTTAATAGAAGGCCTAGATAGTGGGGTTGCTTTATTCTTCAAATCAAGATCTAACTTTTTTGGTGCAAAGTTGTATGAATCCCTACCATTAAGTGCGCTCACCATCTCATCATAGTCCTCAATATCATCACCCTTGAAGTTCATAATTACTGCTGCAAGTGCTTCAACTCCGAGCCTCTCCTTAATAGGAGCTACTAAAGCATCTTTATAAATCACACGCACATCCTTTGGCTGCTTCATGGATTGGCATACATTGAAAGTTACATGCTCATCATTCAATCAAAACTTCATCTTCCCAAACTCTATATCAACCAAACACGCCCAGCCGTAAGGAATGGTCTTCCCAAGATAATGGGAACCTCAAAGTCAACCTCACAGTCAAGGATGACCAAATTAGCTAGAAATATAAAGCATACAATCTTCACCAAGACATCACACAAGATTTTCACGGGATTTTTCAAAATATGATCCTGCCAGGAGAAGTCTCATTGAAGTCGATTTGAGCGACCCCAACCTAACTATCTATAAACTGCTAGCGATATCAAATTAATGCTAGCACCCAAATCACATAAAGATTTTGCCAAGTTAAAAGAACCAATAGTACATAGACTCGTGAATGCTCTGAGATCTTTCTTCTTCTCAACTAGAGACCGCAAGGCAATTGCACTACAATGGTGCACATTATCAACAGGTTCAAAACATACAGTCCTCCTTTTAGTCTCCAAATCCTTCATAAACTTTTTGTAACCTGGCTTTTTTTCAAGAGCCTCAACTAGAGGGATATTCACTGACAAATCCTTCAGCATAGAGATAAACTTTTGGTACTTTCCCTCTTTAGTTTTCTTCTTTCGTCTTTGCGGAAAAGGAGGAGGAGGTCGTGGAATGGGAGTCAATACTTTGGGACCTCTTTTTCCTTTCCATTTCTTGGCTTGGACTCATGTTCATCAACTAGAGGCTTTTCAGGTGCATTCTTATCCCCCATCAAGTCTTCAGATTTGGTCACCTTCTCATCATTGACGATCACCAGTTCTACCTCATTCTTAGCATCCACGGACATAGGTGGATCAGCGGTTATCGTACCACTGCATGTAGTAATAGCCAAGCAATGACCATCATTCTTGGGATTTTAGAAAGTGTTACTCAAAAGTGTACCTTGTTGACGCTGGTTTAATACAGCAAACATCTGATCAAACTGTTGTTCAAGCTTCTTTATAGAGGTAGTATGCAATTCAATCTTCTAACTCATTCCCAAAATATCTACCTTAATATCCTTAAGGTAGTCTTCCATTTTCTCTACCCCTTTTACAACTTTTGCAAGCATGTCTTCCATTATCGAAGTGCTTGAACCCGCATCACAGTTCCTAGGTGGAACATAAAGTCCACTCTTATCCTTATAGTCATTCTTTCTTCTCCAATCACCATCTCAATCCCTACTCATATCTCTATATCCAAACCTATTGTAATTGTTATCTCCATAGTAGTTCCAACCTTGATTCCCTTGCCTAAAGTTCCAATTGTCTTGATTAGACCCATGGCCCTTAGCTCAGAAACATGCCACATGATTATCTAAATACTTGTCCTCTTCATCCGAATCTGACTCATTGTGCCTAGGTGCCTTTCCTTGTGAACCAACTGGGCTCACCTTTTTTTCTTCTTGAGCTACTACAAACTGCTTAGTGCACAAGCTAAGATCAATCCTCAATTATACTACCTCTTGAGTGACCTAATCATCTACTTCTCTCTACTCTATAGATGCCCCAATCATATAAGTGCCTACGAGCATGTCTGCATCTCGAGTATGCCAACCCCAGTTGGTTTTAGTGATTCGATCTAGAATCTCAAAAGCCTAATCCTAATGCAACCTCATGAATGCTCCACCAGTGATAGTATTTTCTATAGCCTTGTTGTTAGAATTTAAGGCTCTATAGAAGATCTCAAGAAAGTTCTGGCCCAATATTCTGTGGTTAGGGACATTCTGTAGCTTCTTCTTAAACCATAACCAGGTCTCATATAGTACCTCCGAATGTAGCTGCCTGAAGTTGTATAGCTCATCTTTTGATTGCAACATCTTAGAAGGTGGAAAGAATATATCCAAGAACTGAGTCCTCATATCATTCCATGTAGTAATCAATCCACATGGCAACTCCATCAACTATAATATAGTCTTCCCCATCAGAGAGAAAGGGAACAACCACAGTCTAATCGCCTCTTGGCTAACTCCAGTTAGATAATAGGAATTTCAAACCCCTAAAAAACTCAGTACATGCATGTTTACATCACCAGTAGGAAGGCCTGTGAACACCCTCTTTAAGTTCAGCAACTGAATCATATCACTGGTGATGTCAAACTTAGTTCCTTGAGGTAATTTCGGTGGAATGATAGCACCTATTTCAATCAGCTCTAAAAAATCTTACTCTTCTTATGCATCTTCATAATAAGGAATATACTATTATAGAGGTTATTGCTCCCTATATCTTCTCTACCTTTCTCTCTCATCAAGTACGGCTAGATGATCTGCTTCAGTTTGTCTAGCTTTTTCTTCTCTAGGTGCCTATCTGGCAGCCTCTTGTCTCACATTTTCCTCAGCCATTAATTGAGCAGTAGTTTGTTCTGCAATCTCTTAAAGCCCAGGCTGATGCCCTGGCTGATTCAGGATTCTCGCATCAACAACTCCCCGATTATGTACTCCTTCGTTAACCATCCTTCTGTTAACTCTTAGAGTTCTCTCAATTTCTATATCAAATGGATTCAGGGGATTTCCTTGACTCCAAGTATTGGTCTCCAAGTATTGGTCATACACCAGTGCGCACCCTAGAAACAACAGAAAAGTAGGTTAGGAAATAAAAATCAACAGCCCAACAAATAAAATAAATCAACTCCGTAACTGTATTCCCTGACGATAACGCCAAAATTTGATGTCGCCCAAATTACACCTATAAACAAAGCATAAAGTGGTCGTTGATCAAATATAGAATCCAACTAGGTTGGGGTTGATCCCATAAGGAATAGGTCGAAACATCAATCAATGCGTCTGTCAAAGCAAATCAATAGTAATCTCCAGTAAGAAAAGGGGGGTTTTGTTAATCAAAACTTCAATAGTAACAATTGTTGATTTCTTTGGATTTATAATCAATGGATGTGAGATATTAGGACTATGTTCTCCATGACTTCATAACTACACAGGTTGTTTGTACTTGCAATCTATTCCGATGCATTGTAAGAAAAATCTAATAAGATAGGTTCATCTACACGTCTCTCAACCCTAATCAAATGAATATCTTACTTCTCCTCTTGGTTTTTGAATGCTTTACTTCTAACCCTTGTTTTCAATCTCAGATTAACTCTCCCTGCAAAGGCTTAAGTTATTAGATGAAGGTTAGTAGCTTCGAATCTCTGTTGCTATTCTCTTTTCCTAATCTCCACTTCTCTCTTTAGTAAGTTTAGAATTCAGGCGAGTTCTTAACATTTGCAACCGTTAGAAAGCAATTACAATGAAGAAAATAAAAATATATGCATACACACCGGTCTAGAATCACCAAGTATGAATCCTGCTTTATTGATTCATTATGGTTCCCACAACCCTAGCCGTAGTGTTTAGCTACTCATAATTGTGGTAATCATATCCAGATTCAATAAAGAATGCATGATAAAAACACTTACAATAATCAAGTAACTAATTGGACGGATTATAGACGAACAACGGAATAAACAATGAATTTAATTATGGAATTAATGGCAAAAGTATGATAATATAAGTTCAAAGTATGTTAGAACAACACCCAAAATGTACGTAACGTAAATAAAACCCTACATGATGTATTTATAGACATAAGTAATCCTATCCTAAACTAATTAGGAGATATGGGTCGACACATCTCCACACAGTCTGTGTGAAGACCATACGGCTTGTATGGACACTCGTATCACTAATCTCCACAAAAACTTCCATGCCTTTCCCCACGAACTGTCGTACGATTCGTGTGCTCTCCATACGGTTCGTATGGGAGCTCGTATTGTTGGGCCTTCAAATATCTTCTAGTCTTCAAGTAACCCCTCGTATGGCTAGGAATACGACTTGTGTGCTCCCCATACAGTTCATATGGGAGCTCTATGTCTTCCCTTGGCATATTTCTCACCTTTTCTGTCACATGTGCCTCCTGACCCTAGTTTCCTGCATAACTAACAAAAACACATTACATCTAAATAAACATACCTTCATACTTGAAAATATTCATAGTTTTAAGCATTGGAAGTGTCGTAATTTCACGATACATCAGTCCCCGAATGATGAGGACTCACCACTACTAGAAGTTTAACTGGTTACTGATATCAACCAGCCACGAGTCTGAGCTTGATCACCAGAATCTACATCACACAAAAAATATAGGTAAAAGAAGTACGCGATTAGTACATTTGAATGTACTGAGTATATAGAGAATAACCAAAAGACATGAATACATGATATCAATATGCATTAATAAAAATGACAAGAATGACACTTTTCATAAGGGTTAATATAAACTAAAAGTAAAATAGTTTAAAGACCATAAATGAGTATTTCTGAAATACAATGCACATGTGAACCTATATTTTCAAAAATCATAGCTTAAGGGATGCATATCTAAAATCATACTAAAACATGCGAGGATCATATCATGAAAACTATGTAACTAAAGCTGAATCTAGTAAGTAGGAGTTTCTTATAACCGACATAAACCATTGAGCAACTTGGAGTCCAGTTTCATACACCCACACTGAAAAAAGTTGTTCTAACCTGCCAAAGTTAGAACCATGAATATGAGGATTCTGAAGTACGCCTATCAACCTCAACTAATGGAAGACCCTTATCCTACTATGGCACATAGTTATGGAACTTGGGTTTATTTTGAACCCTTGTTCTCGCGATGATAAATACTACTCCCAAAATCATACAAATGCTCATTCTAAATGAAGTTCATCATGACCTAACCATAAACAAGTCTGTAAGTCTAAAAACCAATTATGCTTCTATTTCTGTTTCATGTCCATAAGCTAATTTCATATCATTCGTACTAAGTCTGAAACCATGGAGTTGAATCATATAAAATAGCTTAAATCATGCTAAAATTCATGCATTATTTGTTAAATCATAGGATTTCATATCAAATTTAACTATTCATAAACCATAAATTCAAGCATGCGATTAAAGTCATAAATAAACCATGAATTCTAGTATGAAGTGTAAATAAGTTCATAAGGGAACATAAGAATCTAAATCATGAAAATTAGGTATGAACCCTAGTTGTTAAATTCATAAAATAGTTTTAAAAAATAAAGTTCTTGGGAACAAAAATGAAAGAGAATCCTTATTGAAACCCTACATACCTAAACTTGATGATTTCTTGAAGTGGAATCTTGAACTAAGGCCTTAGAATTTGAATTTTGAGAAGAAAATCCTTTCTTGAGTTTCTTGAGGTTTGAGAGGAGGAGAATGAGAGATTTGGGAGTTACTCTACATATTTGGGACGTTTCTAGGATATAAAATGGGTTTGGGGAGATTAAAGGACAAAAATACCCCTCTTGGAATGTAAGAAGAAGAGAAAACTAAAAGAAAATCAGAGTAACGTGTGCGGCCGCACAACAGGAGCCTAGGTCGGCAAATGTTTGCATAGAATTGGCGAAATCACTGCCTTAACGGTGCGGTCGGGCGAATGACGTCCTCTTCATATGGCTAGCCGCACAGATTGAATAGTGCCCAATAAAATGGGGATAACTTTTAGCACATAACCCAGATTGATGAACACTTGATGGCGTTGGAAAGAAAACTCAAAAACCTTTGATTTGGTGGGTCATGAGATACAAAATTCTTTATATTATATGAGTTATGCTTGTTTGAAGTTGACCCTAGTAAAATCTTATACGAAAACTCAATCGGTAAAGAAGTTTTCAACTCAACTTTGAGCTAGAAGTTCCTTATGACCTTAATTCATAGACAAAGATCTTCCTATACTAAGGAATTGGTATTAACACCTATTTACAGTTAGAAATCATTGGATTCGGGTCTATACGCATTTGAATAATGGTTTGGATCTTACTTTAGAAGTTTGGGGTGTTATAATATCTCCCCCTTGGGATCATTCATCCTCGAATGAAGACTAAGGCTAGAGTAAAGCGTACAAGGCATGAAAATAAACATAGAACCATAAGACAAGAACGTTGGATAGTAAAGCTACTATGAATTTGTAACACCCCGTACATTTTCGAACTTATTTGACTACCTTAACATTTATGGAATTATTTAAACTTGAGATAGTTGGTGTATTACCCGCTAAATTTGTTGGGATGAATTAATATTATGTTTATGGACCTAATTGAGACCCATAATTAAGTAAAAAGACATGGGCCCAAAAGGGAGATGATCCATTAAAAATGGACCAAGTCTACACATCATTATACTTGGACTTTTTGACCAAAAATTTGGCTAAGGATAGACTTGAGTGAGGAGGCTAAGAGGGAGTATTTAAGTCTGAAATTAAGCTCATTTTCAACACAATACACTTGCAAAAAATCAGATTTTCAATCAACATTTCTCCTCTCTAAAAAACCCTAGCCATCCTAATTTTCTATAAGGAGTTTTGGACAAATCTTCCACTTGCAAGCCTTGGTAATTGTTTACCCTTATATATTAATATATTATATTCATAATAGGATATATTAATATATTATATTCATAATAGGTTGTTTCTATCATGTTTTTTATGTTTAAAAAATGTTGAGCAGTCCACTTTATTTGTAGCAGTCCACTTTTGCTAAATCGGTAAAAGATTTGCCTTCTATGTGGTTTAAACTTGAAAGGCGACTTAAAGTCTTGAAGGAATTAAATTATATGGATGAAATTTAATTATATTTAAGTCTGGTGCTGTACCTAATTCATTACTCCTTGTGTATGACTTGTGGAAATGTTTATACGTAATTGTGCATGGAACGTTTGGCGTAGTGAAAGGAGAATACTTTCTTGTTATGTTAAAGTGAATTCTGAAATTGTGTGGACTGTTTTTGGTATATTTTTGTGGAAGGTATTTATGTGACCTTATGGAATAAATATGTGGAGTTGCATTGAGGTAAAAATGTGAAGTATGCACTTTGTGGGAAATCTTGTCGGTTTGTGACGTCTATGTTGGTTTGGGGACTGTTTTGGTGGTGTTGTATTGGTAAGGCAGTAAGTTATGGTATATGAGGGTGGAATGAAGTTATATGGAAGTATAAAGGAAGGTGGAATGATATACCATATGATTGGGATGTTGGATAGTTTTTACTTCCCGTCAAGTAGCTAATTATCGCCTTATGAACTTGTAATGTAGTTAGCTTTTAATGTTAGCTTCATTACGTACTTGTGTTGTAGAGTAACGCTTTAAGGAAGAGCTGAATTGTTGTAGTAACGTGTTGGAAAGATAAGGTATGTAAGGTTACTCTTTTCCGTATCCTTTCGACGCACCTATTGTTCACATCGTTACCGAACTTGTTTCCACTCCGAATTGTTTAAAGTATCTCATTTTAAGTTTGTTAGCAATTGTTAATTACGCGTCTCTTATTTGTTGACTATTGTTCCAAATCTCCAATAATGTTATGACAACCGATGTAACAATCTCATAAAAATTAAATAAATGAAGTAATGCATATTTGGTTGAGTACGGGTGGTAGCTCTGGGGGCGAAAGCCTAGCTCAAGCCGATCCCGATGGATTATTGGATACAGGGGGGTAGCTCTGGGAGTGAAAACCTAGCTCGAGCCGAACCTGATTTATTGACTTATGGGTGGTAGCTCTGGGGGTATAAGCCTAGCTCGAACCGATCCCAATGTTATTTACCACTGATCAGTTGGTCCCGGGCATTGTATGATGTATATTGATATAAAGGTAAAAGGAAAGAAATGAATGTAATGTACATGGTTCCACATATACAGTACGGTGGTATATCAGTGTTATTTATTCACTTGTATTTGATTCCATTGAGTTCCTATATTTCATATAGTTACTTATAGCCTTACATACTTAGTACATTCTTCCGTACTAACGTCCCTTGGGGGATCTACCTTACCTGTTGTAGGAACAGGAGCTAGTAGACCTTCAAAGCTATTGGTGAGCTCCAGGTTGATTGAGGGCTTTCCGAGTCATTTGTATATATTTTTGGTACTGTGTAGTAGTTGTATAAGTCGGGGACTTGTCCCGAACTTAGTCATGGTTATATATCTTTTAGAGGCTTTGTATACCTTGTAAAGTCAAACGTAGAAGTATCATACCTTTTTAGACGTTGTGGGCCCAACGGACAAATCTCATATCTATTTTGTACGTCTTTGCATGACTTCCGTCGTTGATATATTATATCTGCATGTGGAAGAATTTTTGTTCACTTAATGGCATGCATATGAATGTACACAGTCATAGGTTGGTTCTCTCGGGCCTTTGCGGCTACGGGTGCCTGTCTGCCCCAATGGGATTTGAGGCGTGACAGAATTTTTATAGAAAAAAGATCACTACCTGAAACATTATCATCAGGAGGAGTGAATAGGTGTGGGTACTTAGACTTTATAGCTTCTTAAGCCTCCCATGTATCTTCTTCAGCTTCTTGATTTCTCCATAGTACCTTAACTAATGCTACCTCTTTCGACCTAAACTTGCAAATTTGATGATCCAAAATTTTCACTGGAATCTCTTCATATGAAAGGGTATCATTAATCTCAACCTTCTCTAAAGGAACGAAAAGTGATGGATCATCAATACACTTTTTAAGCATGGATACGTGAAACACAAGGTGTACTGCTGCTAATTTGGTAGGCAACTCCAACTCATAAGCTACCTTTCCAATCTTATTCAAAACACGGTAGGGACCTATGTAACAAGGACTAAGCTTTCCTTTCTTACCAAATCACATCACCCCCCTTCATGGGTGAAACCTTTAAGAAGACCAAATTATCAACCTAAAACTCTAACCCTCTATGCCTCACATCAGAATATAACCTTTGCCGGCTCTGAGCAGTCTTCAACCGCTCTCTAGTCAACATGACTTTCTCTATAGCCTATTTAACTAAGTCTGACCCTATTAAAGTAGCCTCACCTACCTCAAACCAACTAATAGGATATCTACATTTCTTCTCATAAAGTGCCTCATGATAACTATTATTGTAAGCAAATTCAATAAAAGGCAGGTGATTATCCCAATTACCTTTGCAATCAATAATGCATACCCTCAATATATCTTCAAAGGTCTGAATGGTATGCCCTGTTTGTCCATCGGTCTATGGGTGGAAGGCTATACTAAGGTATACCCAGAAGCCTAAGTCTTTCTGAAATGACTTCCAAAATTGAGATGTAAACTGAGTACCCCTAACTGGGATAATAGATAAGGGAACACAATGAAGCCAAACTAACTCACAAATATACAACTTAGGATATTCCTCTGCTGAATATGTAGTCTTGACAGGCAAGAAGTAAGCTGATTTGGTCATCTTGTCCACTATCACCCAAATCAAATCATGTTGATGACGTATACGAGGTAATCCTATAATGAAGTAAATATTTATCATTTCCTATTTCCATGTAGGAATACTAATATCTTGGGTCTTACCACCAGGACTTTGATGTTCTACCTTCACTTGCTGATAATTAGGACATTTTGCTACAAAGTTTGCAATGTCCCTTTTCATACCACTCCACCAAAAGGCTTATATCAAATCACGAAACATTTTAGTGGAACCTGGATGAATCAAATATCTAGAACTGTGAGCCTTAGATAGAATCCTGACTCTCAACCCATCTACATCAGGCACACATAACCTACCTCGGTACTGAAGAATACCACTTTCCTCGTAAGAGAAGACTTGAAATTTCTACTTATGGATTGCATCCTTCAACTAGAGCAATATGGGGTCAATATCTTGCTTCTGTTTCACCTCAATTACCAATGAGGACTCAGAAACATTTTGCACTACAATACTACCTTTATCAAAATTCATGAGATAAACTCTCAACCGTGCAAGTCTATTCACTTCTTTAACAAGTTCCTTCTTATTTTCCTCTACATGGGAAACACTCCCTATAGACAGCCTACTAAGAGCATCAACAACTACATTAGCCTTACCTAGATGGTATAGCATGCTCATATCATAATCTTTTAGGAGCTCAAGCGATCACCTCTGTTGAAAATTTAACTCCTTCTGAGTGAAGACATATTACAAGTTCTAATGATATGTAAATACATCAACATGCATACTATAGAGATAATGACGTCAAATCTTCAAAGCAAAAACTACAGCCACTAACTCACGATCATGAGTTGGATAATTCTTCTCATGAGGTTTGAGTTGTCTAGAACTATAAGCTACAAACTAGAGCAGAAGTAAGGTGAGCCTTCAACTCTTAAAAGCATTTCTCATAATTTTTGGACCACTGAAATTTCACCTCCTTCTGCATCAGCCTGGTCAACAGGGCTAAAATGGATGAGAAAGTCTCTATGAATCTACTGTAATAACTTTCTAAACCCTAGAAACTCCTAAGGTCTGATGGAGTTGTTGGTCTAGAGAAACTTTTGACTGCCTCAATCATTTGAGAGTCAACTCGCATTCCCTCACCAGAAATAATATGACTAAGGAAAGCAGTTGACTTCAAACCATAATTCACACATATAAAACTTTGCATGCAACTGTCTATCTTCAAGAGTCTGAAGAACAATTCTAAGGTGATCAACATGCCCATCCTCACTATGAGAGTAAATCGGGATGTCATCAATAAATATAATAATGAACATGTCGAGGTACTGCTTGAACACCCTATTCATGAGTTCCATAAAAATTGCAAGATCATTGGTTAGTATAAAAAACATGACAAGGAATTCATAGTGACCATGCCCAGTTTGAAACGCTGTCTTGGGGATGTCGCATTCTCTAACTTTTAACTAATGGTAACCCAACCTGAGGTCAATCTTAGAGAAATAGGTGGCACCCTGAAGTTGGTTGAACAAGTCATAAATCCTAGGAATGGGATACTTATTTTTTATTGTGACCATGTTCAATTGGCAGTCGTCAATGCATATCATAAGGGAACCATCTTTCTTACACATAAAGAGGACTAGAGCACCCCATTGGGAAACACTAGGCCTGATAAACCCATTATCCAACAAATCCTTTAGCTTCTCTTTTAACTTTTTCAACTCAATTGGCCCATTCTGTATGGAGGAATAGAGATAGGTTGTGTATTAGTAAGGGCATCTATGCCAAAGTCTATTTCTCTATAAGGAGGGACTTCGAGAAAATCTTCGGGAAAGATATCTGGGAACTCACTAAGTATAGGGACTGACTGTATAGTTGGGGTTTTGGATGTGTAATCCTTAACCCTCACCGAATTTTAGATATAAATAGCCCTTAGAGATCATTTTTCTAACTTTAAGATATGAGATGAAACAACCCTTAGGTACACCAGAACTACCCTTCTACTCTAGGACTGGTTCATATGGGAATTGGAATTTAACAACTTTGGTTCTACAATCAACTGAAGTATAACATGAATACAAATAGTCCATACCGATAATGACATCGAAGTATATCATATCTAATTCTACTAAATCAGTTGTGGTGTCCTTATGATGGACATAAATAGGAGTGGAAATAGTAAAGGGGTCTAGGAGTTTTTCGGGACTGACTCCAAAGTTTACAGCAACATAAGGAGTGACAAAGGACAATATATCTCCAGGATCTAACAAGGCATACATTTCAAGAGATAAAACTTTTATCATACAAATAATGACAACGGGGGAACTCTCCTGATCCTGATGGGCAGACAAGGTATAAAAATAATTTGCACTACCACTTACACCTGAAGTGATGCCTTTCTGAAAGTTTTGGCCTACTGGAGCTGATGATGAAGTAGCCTCTATTACCCCCATTTCCCTAGCTGGCAGAGGTACAATCCCTAAGATTGTGGCCTACCTAACCATACCTGAAACAACCATCTCTCTCATACAAACATTCAGCGGGATGATTTTTTCCACAAGTCCTACAAGTAGGGTAAGTTATGAACCCCTTTACAACATTATCTTAAGAATGAGAACCTTGCATCTTAACCTGTTGATCATACATGGGCCTAGGTGCAGGCAAATTAGCTAAAGAAGGTGCTGGTCTAGATGACTTTTTCTGAAAGAACAATCGATTCCCATTACCAGTCTTAGACTGACTAAACTCATAACCTGAGGTTCTAGACTTTTTGTTACGAAACTCCTCTCTATCCTTCAAATTGTCCTCCTCAAACTATTGTACATACATCATAAGCCTAGAAATATCCATATCTCCAATCAATATGTTGTCTTTCCCTTCTTAGCCGAATGGCAACCAAGTCTATGAATAAATAAACTCATTCTAATCCTCATATCAGCAACCATCTCTGGGGCATAGCGAGATAGCTGGGTGAACTTAAGGCCATACCCTCTTACACTCATAAAAACTTGCTCCAAATTAAAAAACTCTAGGGGATTTGCCTCCCTCAACTCTCGGGGAAAGAACTTCCCCAAGAAAGCTTTCTCGAATATAGTCCAATCTAAAGGTGCAACACCATCACCCAAATTCTTCTTCCACTAATCAAACCAAGTTCTAGCAACCTTTTTGAGTTGGTAAGAAGCAAATTCAACACTTTCAACCTCATTCACTTGCATCAAGCAAAGAATCCTCTGGACCTCCTCAATAAAATTCTCTAGATCCTCGTCCTCCTTAGACCCAAAGAACTCAGGTGGATTCATCCTGAGAAACTCATGAATCCTGATAGTGTCTGGAGCACCCTGAGGATATTTCTCCCTAAAGATCAACTTAGGATATTATATCCTGAGCAAGTATTTGGATTGCATTACAAAACTCTACATTAGTGACATCGGCCTGAGGTTGCACTGTCGGCACCTGAGGGTTTTCATTCCTAACTTGTTGTGGATGACCAGTGGCTCTGCGTGGAGGCATAATCTGAAACATGTGCAAGAAATTGGAGTTGGGAACTTCTTATAAAGTTGAAATCTATCGCACGAGCCTAAAGCATGAAAGGAAAGAGAGACTTTCCTAAACTCCCTGTAGCCTCCTCGTTATAAGTGTTTCGCGCTTCACACCTATAAAAAGAACTCTACTAATTGCAGTCTTGCAGACATCCTAGGACTCTTGAACCTATTTCTTTGATACTAAGTTTGTCACGACCCGAGACTATACCCTAGCCGAGACGCGGTGCCTAGAACCACAAGTTATCCAAAGCTAACCCTTGGTATAGCATACTAAGCATAATATAAGAGATTTAAGCAAAAGTTGTAATGAATCATAAGATAAATTCAAAAACATTTCAGAAAAATCTGAATAGACAAGTGCCAAGCCCAAAGGGACCAACATAAGACCATACTCTATGCCTGCAAACCTCTAATAACTGAATAGCATAAACTATCGGTACAAGGCCTCCAGCTAACCATAAAATAGTGTCTAAAACTAGAACAAGAAGAAACAACTAACTAGGTCCCCGAATGATGAGGACTCACCACTATTAGAAGTTAAACTGATATCAACTAGCCACGAGTTTGAGCTTAATCACTAGAATCTATATCACATGAAAAATGTAGGCAAAAGAAGTATGTGATCAATACGTTTGAATGTACTGAGTATATATGGAATAATCAAAAGACATGAATACATGATATCACTATGCATTAATAAAAGTGACAAGAATTATACTTTTCTGTCACAACCCAAATGGTCATGATTGGCACCCACCCTATCACTATGGTGGGAGAACCATTTAACCCAACCCATACCAAGTTAGTCTGACACTTCATGAAGTTATTTTCATCAAATTCTTATCTTCAAGTTAGTAAAAAAGATAATATCCAACCAAGAAGATAGTCTAACTAAATCAATATCATAATTGCGGAATAGAGTGCAAAATCTCTCTATTTATTACAATCCCAAGACTAGAAGTCACTGTACAAGAACAACTAAGAATATCCAAAAGATGTAACTAAAATATTATCCAAAAATATCAAAAAAGTACAACAATGACTTAGTCCCGAAACAAAGGACATGAACAAAAGTAATATGATTCAGTAGCTGCCCGGTCATGGTGCTCACTCTTGAATTGAAGTCTAGAACTACTAGCTAAAGTTGAGGTCTCGTCTCAAATGCCAAAACATGCTCTGCACTCAACAAAGAGAAAAGCACAAGTAGAATTAGTACATTAACAAAACTGGTAGGCATCATAGACCGACTCAACTTGACACTATACAAATAGGTAAATCAAACATAAGCAACAGCGATCAAAGCAGAACTTACAATTAGATACAATCAACTGTAGATATGACACCTTACTTCTTCAACAAGAATACAAGTACAAGATTACACCTTCAACACTTAGTCAAATTCTTCAATAAGGTTCACTTTAACATAGATGTATAAATGTATAATCAAATGCATATGATGAATGTATGTATGCAAGGTGTAAATATAACCTCTTTCTTATCTCAATAACATTATTATCTCGTCACCAACATCAATAACAATCTCAACATTATCATCATCATGATCTTAATATCATCAATTTCATTATCAATATCATCATCATCATGATCTCACCACCATGATCAATATCATCAACTCATCTTCAAAACCCATCACAAATCATCAACAACATATATGAATATGCAAATGCAGTCAATAATCACAAGTAATACCAAAAAGTAATTACGAATTCTTAATTTATACAGAAGCACAGAATCAAGCAAGTCTAGTTGCTACAAATAAATCGTAACCTACCTCAATGCCTGCTTGAGCCACTTTAAGGCCACAAGTTTGTCTTTTTTTTCTTTTTTTGACCCTTTCTTGATCTATATCAACAAATATTTACACCCATTTCAATTATTTCATCTTTTCTAACCATTAATTTCAACCATAAACTTGCTCTAGTACATCACCTTAGGGCTTTTTACCATTTAAATCCCATGAATTCTACTTTATTTAGCATAAACAACCCTAATTCTACTCCAAATAGTGTTTTCTAACATCCTAAGATCATTAACAACTGATTTTACACTCATTGGTTAAACCCTAATTTCTACCATGAACAAGATTCTAGTGATTTTCCACTCGAAGAAGTAATTCAAGTTTAGAATGTTAAGGAATCTTACCTCCAAAGATGAAAAATCTAAAAATTAGTAGAAAATCGCCTTCCCCAGAGCTCTTGTGCATTTTTTAAAAAACAGAAACAAAATGTGTTTTTGGTATTTTAAAAGCTGAAAACTGCATTTTTACCGTTGCGGCAGTAAAGTTACCGCTATAGCGGTTCACAGTGTAATAGAGGCTACCGCTACGGCGATTCTATTACCACTATAGAGGTCTTGAGGTTGAATCTCAGGGCTCTCCTCAAATTGGTATATTTTACAATACACTTATCGAATTATGATATTGTAAACCAACCCTTTCATGGTAATCTCTATAACCGGAGTTCTATTGTTCTGTTTTACGTACCAAAAGTTGATACTTCTTTATAAACTCGTCCTCTATCTAAAAATCAAGTCAAACACCCCACAAATGCTCACATTAGTACAAGACTTCGTTAGACTATCACACCCTCAGAATATACCTAATACTAGGCCAACCCTGAATTTCTCAAAAATTGTCTAAGGGAAAATTCGCAAAGTTCTTACTCCTTATTTCAGCGTAATGATGAATTAGGTCGTTACATTAGATACCAATTTACCACTCGTTCATCCCAAAATGACAACTAGCCCACAAAGTCTCTACCAAAGAAAGAGTAATTACCTGAGTCAATGAACAAATGCGGGTACCGCTTGCACATATCCGCCTCAGTCTCCCAAATTGCTTTCTCAATCGGATGGTTCCTCCATTGAAATTTTATGGATGGAATGACTCTGGTTCTTAATTTTCTCATATCCCAGTCCAATATAGCAATTGGTTCCTCTTTGTAAGAAAGCTCCTTATCAAAAAACTCGGAGACCCAACAAATAATGTAATCCCTATCATCGTGGTACTTCTTAAGCATGAATAAGTGGAATACTGAATAGACCCCAAGCAAGCTAGGAGGCAAGGCTAGCTTATAGGCTAATGACCCTACTCCCTTCAAACCTCAAAGGGTTCGATGTATCTCGGACTCAACTTTTCCTTCTTACCAAAATGTATTACCCCCTTCATGGGTGACACTTGTAAAATCACCTTCTCACCTATCTCAAACTACACATTTTTACCTTGTTAAACGTATATTTTTTTTGTAGGCTCTGAGCTGCAACTAGCTTTTCTTGTATAAACCTTACCTTATCTATTTAATCCTTGAGCATATTAGTTCCCCAAGGCCTCACCTCACATGCATCAAACAATTCGATCAGCGACCTACATCTCCTACTACATAAGGCTTTAAAAGGAGCCATACCAACACTGGAGCGGTAGCTATTATTATAGGTAAACTCATACAATGGTAAGTATTAGTCCCATGGACCCTCAAAACCCATTATCCAACACCGAAGCATATCCTCAAGCACTTGAATTGTTCATTTCGACTGTACGTCGGTCTGTGGATAGAAAGTTATACCTAGGTACAATCTCAAACCTAACTCTGACTGAAACTTCTCCCAAAAATTAAAGGTAAACTAAGTATCTCTGTCTGACACAATAGAAATAGGTACCCCATGGAGCCTTACAATCTCTTTCACATAAGTCTTGGCCAATTTAGCCGCATTATAATCCACCCTTACCAGGATGACATGAGCCAACTTGGTCAATCGATTGATGATAACCCATATAGAGTCACACTTCCTCAAGGTCTTAGAAAGACCCACCCCGAAGTACATAGTTATTCTTTCCCACTTATATTCCGGAATGGGCATCCTTTAAAATGTGCCACCAGGTTTTCGTTGCTCATACTTGACCTATTGACAATTCTGACACTTGGTCACAAAATCTATAGTGTCACATTTCATTATTCTTCACTAGTAATGTTGTCTCAAGTCTCTATACATCTTGGTTGCACCCGATTATATAGAATACTTGGAATTGTAAGCCTCTATAAGAATAGTGGAAATTAAGTTGCCCACATGAGGAACACATAATCTTCCCTAAATCCTAAACACACCTTCATCATCAAGAATGGCCTTTCTAGCCTTACCTTGCAACATTTTTTATCTATGGTTTCTCAGCTTCTTATCTTTGAACTGCCTATTTTTGATCTGGTTAAAGAACGTAGACCTAGACTCAACATGGTCTAATACTCCTCCCTCGCTAATCACCTGCAATCTCAGGAAATCATTAGCCAAAGACTGTACATCTCAAGCCAATGGGCGCTTTGACACCTCCAACCATGCCAAGCTTCCCATTCTTACCGGCTTCTGACTTAATGCGTCTGCCATCACATTGGCGTTGCCCGGATGGTATAATATTGAGATGTCATAGACCTTAATCAATTCCATCCATCTTATCTGCCTCAAGTCCATGTCTTTTTGGGCGAACACATATTGCAAACTACGGTGGTTGTGAACACATCACACCTTACTCCATAGAGATAGTTCCTCCAAATTTTCAAAGAAAAGACCATAGCCACCAACTCTTAGTCATGGGTGGGATATCTCTTCTCATAAGTATTCAGTTGCCTCAAAGCATAAGCAATCACATTTTGACCCTGACCTAAACCCAATCGTGAAGCATCATAAAATACAACAAAATCTTTACTTTCCACAGGCAAGGTGAGAATTGGGGCTGAAGTTAACAAAGTTTTGAGAGTTTGGAAGCTCACCTCACACTTTTCATCCCACAAAAATGAAACCTCCTTCTGAGTCAAGTGGGTCATATGTGAAGCAATAGCAGCAAACCCCTTTACAAACCCGTGATAGTAACTGGACAAACCCACAAAACTATGAATCTCAGTGACATTTGTTAGTTTAGCCCAATTATTAACGGCTTCAACTTTCTGTCGGTCTACCATAACCCCTTCCTTAGATACCATGTGACCCAAGAAGGATATTGAAGACAACTAGAACTCACACTTGGACTATTTAGCATATAGTTGCTTCTCTTTAAGGAACCCCAATACTGTATGCAAATGAGCTTCATGCTCTTCTTCACTCTTGGAGTAAACCAAAATGTCATTAATGTAAACAATGACGAAAGAATCTAGTAATGACTTAAAAACCCCATTCATCAGACTCATAAAAGTAGCTGGGGCATGGTCAAACCAAAAGACATAGCTAGAAACTTATAATGACCATAACAAGTTCAGAAAGCAGTCTTTGGTATGTCCTCCACCCTAATCTTGAGTTGATGATAACCTGACCTCAAATCAATTTTGGAGAACACTGCCGCTCCTTGCAACTGGTCGAACAGATTGTTTTTCTTAGGCAAAGGATACTTGTTATAAATAGTCACTTTGTTCAACTAGCGGTAGTCTATACACATCCTTGTACTACTATCCTTCTTTTTCACAAACAAAATAGAGCACCCCAAGGAGAAACACTTGGGAAAATAAATCCCTTCTCTAATAGTTCTTGTAACTGGGACTTCAAATCCCTTAATATTGTTGGTGCCATACGATAAGAAGGGATAGAGATGGGGTGAGTTCCTAGCTCTAAGTCTATACATAAGTCAAATTCATGATCCAGAGGCATACCAAGAAAGTCATCATGAAATACCTCTAAGAACTCACACACAACTAAGACCAAAGCTATAGGAGAAATTACAGAACTTTCTTCTTGAAGATGGGCAAAAAATGTCCTACACCTCCTCTTAACTAACTTTTGGGTATGAATAGCTGACACAATTCTCGTAGGAGTAGGTTTAAAAGTACCCTCCCATTCTAATTTTTCCATCTCGGGCATTGCTACAGTGATAGTCTTACCATAATATATCAAGAATGGCACGATAAAAAGACAACCAACTCATGCCCAAGATAATATTAAACTCTTTCATATCTAAAATTACTAAGACTGTCAAAGTTTTGTACACCAAAAACATCACAGGACACGCCTAATAAACCTGATCAACATATACAGACAACCCAACCGGTTTAGACACATACGAAAAAGGTATCAAGCAATTCACTGTCTAAGTCCCAACCCAAAGCGAATTTCATAGACATATAGGAAAAAGTGAACTCGGGATCAAATAATACAGAAGCCATATGAACACAGACAAGAATAGTACTTGTGATCACAGCATCAGAAGCTTTCGCTTTAGGGTGAGCCAGAACAATATAAAGTTGGGCCCTATTACCACCCTGACTGCCACCTCTACCCGCCTTAGTACCACCTCTACCAACCTGTCTTCTACCTTAATTAGCTTGGTAGCCACCCACCCCTATAGTTTGGCCACCATGCATACCTTGGGGATGACATCGATCAGTTCCTCCACCACCATAACCTGTTGGAATTAGAGAACCAAAAGCTGGTTGTTGAGTCAACTGACTTGCATACAAGAAATTAAGACAATACCTCCTTATGTAGTCCAAATCCCCACACTCATGGCACCTGATACCCAAAGAAGGTTTCTAAACTAAAGAGGATAAAGGTGCATAATTGTCTGTCCGTGAAAGCTGATAACTGACCACAAATAGGGCCCCTTTTGACACAAGCATGGCTGAATGATAAGGCTGGGAAGAATGTCCCTGAGAGCCATGACCTCTAGAATAAGTACTACTTATTTGTCTAGATGGCCGAGCCATCTTTTCTTCCACCTTCACCTCCCCTTGTTTTCCAATAGCTTCAACCTTCTTAGTAAACTTAACCACCTTCTGAAAAGACTTGCCTGAAGCTACCATTGATAAGGTAACTATCTGAATCCCTGAATTCAAACCTTTTACAAAGTGCCTGATCTACCCCTCCTCTGTAGTAGTCAACTGTAGTGCATAACAGGACAATGCATGAAACTTGGCCTCATAGGCCGCCACAGTCATATCACCTTGCTCTAATCTCAAGAACTCATCCTTCTTCTGATCTTGATAAGTTCGGGGAATATATTTCTCAAGAAATATATTCTAAAATTATGCCCAAGTAAGTGGGGATAATGCATCCCTACACTCAACAATGGACTTCTACCATTGCTTAGATTCATCCTGCAGCTAAAAAGAAATAAATTCTACACCTTACCTTTCAACAATACCCATCTTACGCATACATGCATGACAATCTATGAAAAACTCAAAAGCATCGTCTAACTTTATGCCCTGAAACACTAGAGGTTTCATCTTCATAAACTTGCAGAACAGTCCATGTTCATCATCAGTCATCACCAGTCCTAATACATGTCGGGGAAACACTCTGATCTTAGTGCCCTCATCCATCCTAGGCGCCACAGCAGCTGCATATTGTAAGGCTAGAGATGAAAATATAGGAACAACTGGAGTAGTATCAGTGCCAGCCAAGATGCTCAAAACCCCCAACATCTATTGAATCAATTTGGAGGACATAGGCACTTGGGCTGTGCCATTTTGTACAGGCACTACATTTTTAGGGACCACCACTTCTTCTTTCTCAACTACTAAATCCTCATTGTGAGCTATCTCTCGAGCATCCTATTGAGGGGGAAGGTATGGTGTTCTCTGCCTAGCTGGTCCTCCAACTGACCGAGCTCCACCTTTGGTAGGTGCTTCCCCTCTTACTCCTCTTCTTGTCCTGCCCTCACTTGAGGTATGCCCTGAACTGTAGCCTCAGCGAATGGTATGGGTGCTACTGCGGGTGCAACTATTGTAACTACTGTTGCTCTGGTGTAATGAGTATTCACCATTTACGAACAAGAGTGAAAAAGTTAGATATCAATTTGTATCACCAGATACTAATTGGAATTAAGTAATAACATGAAAGGAAGAAAGAAACAAATTTTATTTCTTACAGCCCTGTAGACTCTCAAAGAAAAGTACAGACATCTCTGTACCATTTTGCAAGACTCTACTAGACATGTTCTTATACGACAAGATCTATGAATCTAATTCTCTAATACTATCTTGTTATGACCCAAATGATCATAATTGGCACTCACCCTAACACTATGGAGAGAGAATCATCTAACCCAACCCATATCAAGTTAGTCTGACACTTTACAAAGTTATTTTCATCAAATTATCATCTTCAAGCCACTAAAAAAGATAATATTCAACCAAAAAGACAGTGCAACTAAATCAATATCATAAATATTGAATAGAGTATGGAATCTCTTTATTTATTACAACCTCAGAACATGAAGTCACCGTACAAGGACAATAAAGAATATCCAAAAGTTGTAACTAAAAAATTATCCAAAAAATATCAAAGAAGTATGACAATGTCTTAGTCCCAAAACAAAGGACATGAACAAAAGTAAGATGATTCAGTGGCTACCCGATAATGGTGCTCACTCTTGAATCGAAGTCTAGAACTGCTAGCTAAAGTAGAGGTCTCATCTCAAATGCTGAAACACGCTCTGTACTCAACAAAAAGAAAAGCACAGGTAGCATTAGTACATCAACAAGACTGGTAGACATCATAGGACGACTCAACTCAACACTATACAAATAGGTAAATCAAACATAAGCAACAACGATCAAAGCATAACTTAAATTAAAGACAACCAACTGTAGATATGACACCTCACTTCAACAAGAATACAAGTACAAGATTACACCTTCAACACTTAGTCAAATTCTTCAACAAGGTTCACTTTAACATAGATGTATAAATGTATAATCAAATGCATATGATGAATGTATGTATGCAAGGTGTATGTAACACCTCTTTCTCATCTCAATATCATTAACATCTCATCACCAACATCAATAACAATCTCAACATTATCATCATCAATTTCATTATCAATATCATCATCATCATGATCTTCATTATACCATCACAAATCATCATCAACATGTATGAATATACAAATGTAGTCAATAATCATAAGTAGTTCCTAAAAGCAATTGCGAATACTCAATTTACATATAAGCATAGAGTCAAGCAAGTTTAGTTAATACAAATAAACCGTAACCTACCTCAATGTTTTCTTGAATCACTTCAAGGCCACAAGTTTGCCTTTCCTCTCTCTTTCGACCCTTTCTTGATTTATAACGATAAATTTACATACCCACTTCAATTATTTCATCTTTTCTAACCATTAGAAATCAATAACCATCATTTTTAACCATAAACTTACCCTAATTCATCATCTTAGGGTTGTCTACCTTTTAAACACCGTGAATTCTACTTTATTTAGCATGACCAACTATAATTCTACTCCAAATATTATTTGCTAACACCGTAGGATCATTAACAACTAATTTTAAACCCATTTCCATCAATTTTTATTTAGTTCATAATTTAGGACTGAACCCCAATTTCTACTGTGAACAAGATTCTAGCGATCCCACAATTCTAAGAAGTAATTCAAGTTTAGAATGTTAAGAAACCATACCCCCAAAGAAGAAAACTCTATAAATTGGTAGAAAATCGCCTTCCGTGGAGCTCTTGTGATTTTTTTAGAAAATAGGAATGAAAACGTGTTTCTGGTTTTTTAAAAGTTGGAAACTGTATTTTTACTGTTGCGGCGATAAAGTTACCACTGCAACAGTTCACAGTGTAATGGAGGCTACCGCTGTGGCATTAATTTTACTGTTGCAATGGTTCTTTTACCATTGCAGTGGTACTGAGGCAGAATCTCGGGGCCTCTTTGTAAATCATTCTATTTTACAATACATTTCTAGAATTACGACATCGCAAACCAACCCTTTCACAGTAAACTCTATAATCAGAGTTTTATCAATCAATTTTACGTACTAAAAGTTACTACGACTTTCTAAACTCGTCCTCTCTCTCAAAATCAAGTCAAACACCCCCACCAATGCTCACATTAGTACTAAATTTCCTTAGACTATCATACCCTCAGAATACGCCTAATACTAAGCCAGCCCTAAATTTCTCAAAAATTACCTAAGGAAAAATTAGCAAAGATCTTACTCCTTATTTCAGCGTAACAATGAATTGGGTATTATATTCTCATAAGGTTAATATCAACTGAAAGTAAAATATCTTAAAGATCATAAATGAGTATTTCTAAAAGACAATTGCATATGTGAAACTATATTTTTGAAAATCATATCTAAAGGAATGCATATTTGAAATCATACTAAAATATGTGAGGATCATATCATGAAAAACTGAAGTTAAATCTCATAAGCGGGAGTTTCTTATAACCGACATAAACCGTGTGAGCAACATGGAGTCCAGTGTCATATACCCATACTAAAAAAGGTTGTTCTAACCTGCCAAAGCTAGAACCATGAATATAGGGATCCTGAAGTGCACCTAAAAAGGGGCAAAGGTATCAACCTCAATTAACGAAAGACCCTTATCCTATCGTGGTATGTAGTTATGGAACTTGGGTTTATCTTAAACCCTTGTTCTCTCGATACTAAATACTATTCCCAAAATCATACAAATGCTCACACTGAATGAAGTTCATTATGAACTAAGCATAAACCTGTCTGTAAGTCTAAAAACCAATTATGCTTCTATTTTTGTTTCACGTTCATACACCATTTTCATGTCATTCATACTAAGTCATAGACCATAGAGTTGAATCATATCAAATAGCTTAAATCATGCTAAAATTCATGTATTGTTTGTTAAATCATTGGATTTCATATTAAATATAACTATTCTAAACCATAAGTTCAAGCAAGCGATTAGAGTCATAAATAAACCATGAATTAGAGTAAGTGATATCGCCCGAATTACACCTCGTACTAAAGTATAAAGTGGTCTCTGTCAAATATAGTATCCAACTAAGGTTGGGGTCGATCCCACAAGGAATAGATAGAAATATAAAACAATAACTAGTTGAGTCAATCAATAACGATCTCTAATAAAAAAGGGGGTTTGTGTAAATAAAGACTTCAATAGTAACAGTTGTTGGTTTGTTGGAATTGTGATCAGTATGAGAAAAGCACTAGAACTGTGTTTCTCAATAACTTCATAACTCTATAGGTTCTTCGTATTTCATAATTCCTCCTGGTGTTCGGTATGCAGAATTGATAGGTTATGTATACTAAAAACCGATTTACGCTCTTGTCTAAGAAATATCCTCGAGTAAGTTTTCTCTTCTCCTGAGTTTGCATTACTAACCCCTACCTTAGATCCCAGATTAGCTATCCTATATTATTGGCTCAAGCTATTAAGCGGAGGTTTATAGCTCTAAAATTCTGTGGGTTATTCCTTTCTTTTCATCTATACTCATACTTTTGTCCAGAATACAGATTATGCAAGTTCTAACATTGTGCACCATCAAAAAGCATTCAAACCCAAGGAAAAAATCAATACACATATGAACACCGATTGAAGATTACTCCTTACTATAAATCCTACTTTGTTAATTCGGCATGGTTCCCACAACCCTAGTTGTGGTGTTTAGCTACTCATAATTGAAAGAACAAAAGAAGAAATCTGATGTGAAACCATAATCATGCACTTACAATAATGAAATAATAAACTCCAAACTCCCACTTCGAATTAAAACCCTAAGATCGATGTTTGTGAAATTATAAAGCCAAAAATATGCCTTAGAACCTTACAAGAATGTAATAGAATGTAAAAACTAATATAAAAAAAATGAATAAGAGTATTTATAGACAAAACAAAACCTATCCTAAACATAATAGGATTTCTGGTGTCGGTTGGTTCGGACGAGAGGAAGGTACGATTGTGGTTTGATTCCACGATCATCCTTGGTGCTCGTGATTTGCTCATGGACTTTGTCATCTTCAAGTATTCTCTGGTACGATCCTTAGTATGACTCTGTGGTTTCTAAGTACAATCATGCTTAGCTCTAGTTTGATCTTCCTACACTTGAAACTTCTACAAACTGCACATCTGGGCTTCCTTCCCATGACACCATGGTATGATTGTGACTTCACTATACGATCGTAGGAAGTTATTGTTTGATCTTCTTGAATTAGAACCTATAGCAATAATTTTAGTTCCCATCCCACGATCAGTTTGTACAGTCATATGATCAATGTACGATCGTAGGAAGCTTTCATTTGATCATTTTTTAAGAATTATCTTTTGTTTCTCTCTAAGATGCCTAAGTACGACCATGGTCAGGTTCCACGGTCGTGACATGAGTCGTTTGATGCCTTGTTTATCCAAAATCTAGCATTCTACTCTTCCAAACCTATTTGACCTGTAAACACCAAAAAAGACCATTATATCCACATGGAAATACCCTCGTACTTTAAAATATTCATCATTTTAAGTATCAAAAGTGCCATAATTTCATGGCACATTAACACCCTTAACTTAGACGATTTGCATGTCCTTAGGTAAACAAAAACATAACTATACTATCACGATGCTTAACTAAGAAAAAACCAAGATCACTAGGGCAGTTAAATATTCACAAAACCAGTTTTAGCATGCATTCCCAAAAGAAAACTCAGGTTATTCCCCTACAGTAGCATTAAAACTCAACCTATGTTATGTACAGAAAAATCATCAACCATAACACAATAGTATCAAGAGATCGCATCACATTATCAACCGACAATCCTAACGTTTTAAGCTAATGGCATTACCCGAACAAGCAGTAACCCTAATATAGCCCCTATACCCTAGCAATAAAGAAGTATCTAATACTCTCACTTTTGTAGTAAATTCCAACATCAAGACTGAATCAAATCTCTCAATCTCATAAAGAAGTCTGGAAGTGTATGTTTGATACCATAGGCTAACCCTTATTTTCTATTCCTTAGTGTTCGGACAGTTAGATTAGGATCACTATAGGACTTTTATTGGCTTGTAATGTTGTCTCGGGGATGGGTTTTATGTATAATAGTGTACTCCTCCTTTCCACTACACTCTTTTTGGTATACTTCTCCTATTTTCCTTTAGTCTTTTCCCTTTTTCCAACTTTTTTGGACCCCGAGTGCGGTTTTATTTTCGTAAATTTATCTTTTTCTCTCTTTTTTCTCTTTTTTCTTTTCACAGTTTTTTTTCCTATTTATTTTTTCACATCATACCACACCTGAATCCTTTTTTCATTTGTCACTAGTATTCTCTTCATACCTAATCTCTTATGCACCCCTAAGATAGCCACCATCAACATAGGCGATTTGCCTAAGTTGAGATACATAGTGTCCAAGGAGGGACCATGGGCAAAGCAAGTTTATTGTAAATAATCAGGAAGGTTATTAGGCTTGTTCAAAGAAAAGGTCCAATCAGGCTCAATTTCGGGATCAAGGGATACTACATGTCTGGGGTAGGCTTTTAGGTTTTTAAGTGGACTGAAACAAGAATGACATATGATCCTTTACTAACCTTCTATCCTACAACTATGGCGAGACTAACCGGGCAAGTTCTAGATCGTAAACACACTCCAACTAGGTAACACCTCACACTTACTTGGCTTAAGGCTATGTATTCAGTCACTACCTATTCAGTTCATGCAATTTATGCTACAGTTTTCAAGTCCATAATCTTAATGCCAATTCGAGATCCAAATTGGTCAAAGTTCAGATAAGCACACAACAAAGCACAAGATATAAAATTTTAAGAAGGGTATCATTTAAATCAACAAAAATAACTTTGCATGCTTTTTTATTTTTCAACTGCACCAAGTTCTCTTGTTTTTTTGCTGGTTACACAAAAATAACACCAACATAACAAAAACACAAAAATACATAAATAATTACCTAAATATGCCGGTTTAAACTAGGATAGTGCAGCCGAGGGAAAAGAAATATGGAAACAAAAACCCTCAATTGAGGTACACCTCCACCCCCAACATATATGGCAAGTATTATCCCCATAGTAAGATATCTAGGAAATGTAAAAATTGGGACAAGGGACATACCTGGGGCATACTAGACGCTCATCATACTCTGATTGGTTGGGGTCTAATATAGGACCCCTCTAGCATTATCTACTCTCATGGCCTCAGTTGTGGCCAGGGCACTCTCTGATAGGTGGGCTGGCGACGGCCAGTGCACTCAATGATGTCATGGGTGTGGTCTCCGTACCCCTTGTAGTCTGGATCACCACCTCCGTAACAGGTAAGATATCTCTCACATCTTTTAGTAAATAAGTCTCAGAGATCTGTACAGCATCCTTCTCTCTCTTCTTCTTGTTTTTCTCACTCTTCTCACCTATCCTCCTCTTCTTTTGAGGATGTAAATCCTCATCCATCTCTTTAATCTCTGAATCCTCACCCCCACCTACTGGGTCCTTACTATAAAATTTGAGACTAAATAGTCCACATCAACTGCTAAATCTGGCAAAGATGGCATGTCGGAAGGCGGAGGAGGTACAACTGGGATAGTCTGCTCAGTAAACTTCTTGATTGCTTTCTTTAGCACGGCCAAGTCAAAAGTTATGGCACTCATATCCAAAGCGTAGACCACCGTAATCTTAGCTGCTATTCGGCTCTTAAATCTATCAAAATGGGTCTAAACCACCTGTACAGCCGTATTTATCTCATCAGCCACATAGGGATTCACCCATACCTCTAATTTTTATAATCGAGCATCATACAAAATCTATGTCCTCATAATCTGCTCCAGTTGAGCAGTGGGAATCAATGTGTAACTAACTGGAGCATATAGATGGGCACCCAAGGGTGTGGTGGACGACTACAAAGAAGATGAAGTGGCACTGGATTTAGATGCTAGGATCTCACTAGCAGGATCACCCCCCGCCACCTCAGGTGGTAAATCTATGAGAGGCCCCCAGATGTAAGCCGTCAGGTTTCACAGGTTTTTAATCATAGCTAAACCCAACATTTTTATTGGCTGCTAAAATCTGTCAATTGAAAGAATAGAGGACACATCAAAATTTTTCAGTAGCTATGTAATCAGGCACGAGAATGGCAATGTGGCGCTAAACTGTAGCACCCTGTCTCAGATCTCCTCCATAATGATTCACGAGATATTTAACTCCAACTCTGACATTAACGCTACTACAAGGCATGCATGAGTAGAACCTAGTGTATTTTTATTTGTTGTGGGTGTTATACGATGCCTAACGATGGACCACCAAGCCTTTGCTAAAAATTTCAAAGTATGCTTGTAAATGGTGGACCCGTTCATCCAAATCGCATTCTCACCTACTTCTGTAATATGGTCTGCCAACGACTTGTGATGCATGACCTTGTCATCTAAGGTTAACTTCTTCAAACTCTTCAAATCATTCATCCAGAAATCATATTTTGGAGTCTCTTCCATGGGCTCAAACGCATCTCCGAACAAGGCTTTAGAGATGGCCTTAATGAGAATGTCAACTTCCTTACACCGTACAATCACCATATCCAACCGGGGCTGCTTCTTTATGTATTTTTCTTTTTTAAAGGGAGTCACATTCTTTAGTGTAGCAGCATATTTTTCATAGAACTCCATCACAAGTTCTGGGCCATAGATGCGAAATGGCCTAGTCATCTACCCCAAGTTGTACTTCTCAAACATCCAGACCACTTTCGGGACTTTTTGTAGTGACTCATGCAATATCCGGGGCTCCTCTTGAATGCTCCTATTTTGATTCCCGTTGTATTTCAAGGAGACCCCATCTATGTATTACTCTCTGGAGTTTGGCACACTCCAGTGCCTCAGATTAGTACCCTTTTGAAGTTGGGCAGTAGGTCCCTTGAAGGATTTGGAATTGGACTCTTCATCACCCTCTTTGGATCTCATCTCCTCAGCATCATCATGCTCACCCCCATCTTAGTTTGTGTCTTGCCCTCCCTCTTCAGACTGGGTAAAGTTGACGAGAGTAGAAGCGGACACCAAGGCTATAGATGTTATTGTTTTGGCCTGCTCAATCTCCTTGGCCTTAGCTCATATGGTCCAATGTGAGTGTGGTTCATTAGAGGAATTTGCCACATATTAGACCTTATTACCACTTGAGATATCAGACTCACTTTTCAAGCCAGAAGGTGTGTCTTCCCGCTTTTGTAAGATATCTTATCACATTTACTTGAGGGTCTTGGGGGACATATTACCCGTAAAGGAAATGGTTAGGCTCAAATCTAAAACATTGTTATAGGTGCAGGATTTCTCAAAGACGAGTCATCCTATGATCGTGCAATGAAAGTAAGATCGTACCTTCTGATCATAGAAAGGACTTCCAAAGTACTGAGGGGTCATCACATCAGACGATCACATACCACGACTGTACCATGAACTGATGATCATGGGTTGTGATCGTCTGATGAACTCCTATAGGTCTAAACCTGGCATCAATAATAATCCAATCCACGATCATACGTTGATAACACAATCATGGGTTGTGTCGTAGAGTGTGCACTGACCCTTATCAAATTTAATTGCCAAGTTTTTTCATGTTTTTGACCCTTTTTCTGACCCTCATTTATCAAATTTTCTAGCAACAATGGATACTCATACTTCCCCTTTTCTTCATTCATCCAAACCAACACCCACACGTAACCCTATCACACCAAATCACTCATAACGTATCTTATACAATTTAGACATCTAAGCAAATATTTTTTATTAGAGGAAACATTTATGAGGTGCAATTTCTTACTTACAATGAGTTATTGACTTTGAGATTGGGATCCAACACTGATGAGGGAGTAATTCACGCAAATCTAAGGTAAAGTTTGTTAGAATTCTTGCCTTGGATCACTTTTTCTTAGCTTAGAAAAAGTTTAGAGTGAAATGGTGCTAATCGGGTCCAATGGTTTAAGGGTTTATCAAATTAAACCCTATTTGGGTTAGGTCGAATTGGGTTTTCATTAAAATAACTAGACCCAATAGATAATGCTCTCTTTTGATCGTGGTATCAAAAAATGATTGTGACTCTTTATCGTACCAAGAGGATTTAAGAAGACTTACCTGGAACCTACGAGCCTTAAGGACGATCGTGAGATTTAACCACAATTGTTCCTTAAAATCGTAGGTTTGATATCCTAAATGTTGGTTTTTAGGAGTTGGATCAGACGATTAATAACACGATCGTGGTGACCAATCATAAGATAACTCCTAAATTTTATCCCTCTGGACTTTGTGAATTGTATGAAGACGACTGAACCCACGATCATGGGATCTTCCCTCGGTCGTACAATCTATTCGTAGGTTCAGTATTTGTTCAAGTTCTGAAGATTATTTTCTTCACAACCCATGCATAAGTAACACACATTACCCTATAAACATAAAAAGTACAAAATCAAAGGTTTCCTCCCAAGAAGCGCTTGATTTAATGTCGCGGCACGATATGGCTAAGTTAGTTACTCAGACTTCACCAACAAGCCCCTGGGCTACCTCCCATGAAGCGCATGATTTAACATCCATGACTCGTGTGTGCTTCACCTCTCAAGCACCTTCTAGATCCATACCACATATCACTTTCAATTCATCAACAGTCCTAAGATAGTGTTTCACCCATTGGCCATTCACCTTAAAATTCTGGCCTTCTTTAACTTGCCAACTTAAGTGCATCATAGGGTAACATTCTAGTCACTCTATATGGCCCTCTCCCCTTTGATTTTAACTTGTGTGGAAACAACTTTGGCTTAGACTCGAAAAGTAATACCATATCGCCTGCAGTGAATTCTTTTTTCCCGATCTTGCTATCATGGTATAGATTTATCTTCTCCTTGTACAAAGCTAAACGTTCATAGGTGCGGAAACGGAATTCATCCATCTCATTTAGCTGCTCTAGTCTCAATTTGGTCGAATCGTTCCATTCCATATTTAGCTTCTTCAGTGCCCATAATGCCTTATGCTCAAGCTCGATAGGCAAGTGGCATGATTTACCATACACAAGCTGAAATGGAAAAGTACCAATAAGGGTTTTAAATGTTATCTAGTAAGCCCATAGTGCATCATCTAACTTTCTAGCTGAGTCCATCCTATTGGCATTTACAGTCTTCCCCAAGATGGACTTGATTTCATAATTGGAGACCTTAACCTACCAGCTTGTTTGAGGATGGTAAGGCATTGACATCTTATGTTTCACACCATTTTTCTCAAGCAAGGAAGCTTTGAATAGATGATTGTAAAGGTGTGAGCCTCCATCATTAATGATAACCCTCGGTGTTCCAAATCTGGAAAATATGCTTTTCTTTAAGAATATTGTGACACTCTTCCCTTCATTGTTTGGAAGTGCAACAGCCTCCACCTATTTTGAAAAATAGTCAACAACGACCAAAATATACTTCATACCATGCGAACTCACAAAGGGGCCCATGAAATCAATGCCCCATACGTCAAAAAACTCAAGCTCTAGAATAGTGGTCATTGGAAGCTCTTGCCATCAAGAGATGTTTCCTTGCCATTGGCATTGGTCACATGCCTTGGCATAGTAGTGTGCATCTTTATAAATTGTGGGCCAATAGTACCGACATTGCAAGATCTTATGCGTAGTCCGCGCACCACTATAATGACCCCCAACTGGAGATGAATGACATGCCTCTAAGATATTCATCATCTCAACATCAGGAAAACATCTCTGAACCACTCCATCGGCACAACTTTGGAATAAATATGGCTCATCCCAGAAGTATTTCCCTACATCATACATAAATTTCTTGCGCTGGTGAAATGACAAGTCTTCAAGAACCACATCACTCACCAAAAATTTGCAAACTCTACATACCGCGAAATTAAATCTTGCAATGCGGCTAGTACCTAATCATTTGGGAAAGTATCATCAATCTCAAACTCATCTTTTATCTTCAGCATGGCCTCTTTCTCAAGGCGTGATATGTGGTCAGCCACTTGATTCTCAGTCCCCTTTTGGTCCTTGACCTCAAAGTTGAATTCTTGCAATAAAAGTCCCCAACGAATCAATCTTGGTTTTGCATTCTTCTTTGCTATAAGGTACCTAAGATCTGTGTGGTCAGTATACACAATCACTTTCGTTCTAAGTAAATAAGACCAAATACTCTCAAACGCAAACACTACAGCAAGTAGCTCTTGTTCAGTCATGGTGTAATTTTTCTGTGCAGGTTAAGTGATTTGCTGGCATAGTAGATGGGATGTAAGATCTTCTCTTGCCTTTGTCCTAGGAAAGCGCCTAGCGCTATACCACTAGCATCATACATAACCTCGAACGGCATAGACCAATCTGGTGACACAATAATAGGGGTTGAAATCAACTTCTCTTTCAGGCACTCAAACGTTTTTAGACACGCATCATCAAACACAAACTTTACCTCCTTCTCCAATAACATGCACAACAGGTTAGCAATTTTAGAGAAGTACTTTATGAATTTTCTATAGAAATTGGCATGCCCTAAAGAGCTATAAATACCCTTCACAGAAATTGGTGGAGGCAATTTTTCAATCACCTTAATTTTTGCATTGTCAACTCCAATCCCCTTCTTTGAAATCTTGTGACCAAGCACTATTCCTTCTTTAACCATGAAGTGGCACTTCTCCCAATTCAGGACTAAGTTACATTCCTCGCATCTCCTCAAAACATTTGCTAGATGTGCCAAATAATCTTCAAAAGAATCTCCCGCAATCGAGAAGTCGTCCATGAACACCTCAATAGTGTCCTAAACCATGTTAGAAAACATCGTCATCATGCAATGCTGAAAAGTTGCGAGTACATTACATAGACCAAAAGTCATTCTCTTTAACACAAAAGTCCCATACGGACAAGTGAAAGTGGTTTTCTCTTGGTCTCTGGGAGCAATAGAAATTTAGTTGTACCCCAAATAACTGTCAAGAAAAAAATACCATCCTCTACCAGCAAGATGGTATAGCATCTAATCCATGAAGGGCATAGGAAAATGATCCTTTTCAATCCATACATTCAACTTCCTATAGCCCATGCGAACATGCCACCCAGTAACTGACCGTATAGGAATATGTTCATTCTTCTAATTTAGAACCATAGTAATTCCACCCTTCTTTGGCACACACTGGACTGGGATCACTCATTTTCTGTCTGCAATCAAATAAACCACACCCTCATCCAACCACTTGATGATTTCTTTCTTCACCACCTCATGCATAGGTGAATTCAATCTACACTGATGCTTAATACTCTACACACAATCCGATTCAAGTTGGATTATATGCATGTAAATTCTGGGTAGAATCTCAAAGATGTCAGTAATAGACCATCCAATAGCCCTCTTAAATCTCTTCAACACGGACACCAATGCCTCAACTTACCAATTACCAAATACTGCAATAATAATCGACAAGGAATTATTGGCTCCTAAAAATGCATAAGGAAGATGAGATGGAAGAGTTTTAAGCTCTAAGACTAGAGGCTCCTCAATAAAAGGTCAAGCTTGTGGGGTTACTCTATTCTTCAAGTCAAGATCTAGCTTTTTCAATGCATATGTGTATGAACCCCCACCATTAAGTGTGCTTACCATCTTAACATAACTCTCAATATCATCACCCTTGAAATTCATAATTGTTGCTATGAGGGAATCAACTCCAAGCTTCTCCTTAATAGAAGCTACTAGGTCATCTTTGTCGACTGTATTTATCATAGAAATCACCCGAATATCCTTTGGTTGCTTCATGGACTGGCACACATTAAAGGTGACATATTTACTATTCAATTAAAACTTTATCTTCCAGGTTTCCATATCAACCAACACAAGCCCAGTCGAGAGGAATAGTCTCCCCAAAATAATGAGAACCTCAAAGTCAACCCACAGTCAAGGATGACAAAATCAGCTAGAAAGATAAAGGATGCAACTCTCACCAAAACATCACACAAGATTCCCACTGGCAGCTTCACAGTTCTGTCTGTCATGAGAAGTCTCATCAAAGTTGGTTTGGGCGACCCCAACCCCAACTGTTTATAAACTGCTAGTGACATCAGATTTATGCTAGCACCCAAGTCACACAAAGCTTTTGTAAAGTTAAAACACCCAATAGTGCATGGAATTATGAATGCTCCAGGGTCCTTTTTCTTCTCAACCAAAGATCTGGACGCTATTGCACTACAATAGTGCACATTGTCAATGGGCTCAAAACTCACCGTCCTCTTCTTAGTCACCAAGTCCTTTATAAACTTTGTGTAGCCTGGCATTTGTTCAAGGGCTTCAACTAGAGGGATATTCACTGTCAATTCTTTCAGTATAGACATAAACTTTTGGTACTTTCCCTCTTCAGCTTTCTTTTTTAGTCTTTGTGGAAAAGAAGAAGGAGGTCTTAGAATAAGAGTCAATACTTTTGGGACCTCCTTGTCCTTCCCTTTTCTTGCCCTTTCCTCATGCTCATCAACGTGGGGCTTCATACGCGCATTACCATCCACCACTAAGTATTTGGGTTCAGTAACCTTCTCATCATCAACAATTACTAATTCTACCTCATTCTCGACAATCAAAGGTAAAGATAGATCAGTGGTTATCTTACCACTCTGAGTAGTAATCGCCAAACAATAACCATCGTTCTTTGGATTTTATATGGTGTTACTCGGGAGTGTACCTTGCTGACATTGATTCAAAGTTGTAGAAATCTGACCAAATTATTGCTCAAGCTATTTTATGGCGGTAGCATGCGATTCAACTTTCTGATTTATCCCCGAAATATCCACCTTAATCTCCTTAAGGCAGTCTTACGTCTTTTGTACCCCTTTCATAACCTTAGCAAGCATGTTTTTCATCCTCGAACTACTTGAACCACCATCACGGTTCCCAGGCAAAACATAAAGACCACTCTTATTCGTGTAGTCATCTTTTCTCCTCCAATTACCATCTCGATCTCTTCTCCTATCTCTATAACCAGACTTGTTGTCATTGTCTCCATAGTATTTTAGACCTTGATTCCCTTGCCTTGAGTTTCAAATGTCTTGGTTAGGCCCTTGGCCCTTGGCATGAAAACCCGTCACTTCTCTATCTAGATATTTTTTCCTCTTCCTCAGAATTTGTATCTTCATACCTGGGTGCCTTTTCTTGTGAACCGACTGCATGTACCTTTTAAGCTACAGCTACTACAATTTTTTTAGTCAATAACCCTATTTCAGTCCTCAGTTGTGCTACCTCTTGAGCTACCATCTCGTTTAGTTCTCTCTGCTCTGCGGATGCTTCAATTGCGTATGTACCTACGGGTCTATTTGCATCCCGAGAATACCAGCCTTAGGTTGTTTTCATGATCTTATCTAGAATCTCAGAATCATGCTCCTAACGCAGACTCATGAATGCTCCACCAGTGATAGTGTCTGCTACATCCTTGGTGTTAGAATTCAAAGCTCTGTAGAAGATCACAAGTAAGTTTCTACCAGTCAACCTATGGTTTGGAACACTTTGCAGTTTCTTCTGGAACCTCAACTAGGTTTCATACAATGCATTTGAATGCAACTGTCTTAAATTATAAATCTCATCCTTCAACTACAACATTCTAGATGGTGGGAAAAATATCTCCAAGAACTGAGTCCTCAATTCATTCCAAGTAGTGATCGATCCCCGTGGTAGCTCTGCTAGCCTCTCGTCAAAGAGTACGGAAATAGCCATAGTCTGATTGCCTCTTGAGTCAATCTAGGTAGATTATAAGATGTGCAAATCCTAACAAAATTAATTACATGCATATTCATGTCATTAGTAGGAAGGCCTGCAAACATCCCCTTCAAGTTCAGCAAGTGAATCATGGCACTCGTGATATCAAACTTTGTCCCTGGAGGTAATTCTGGTGGAATAATAGCACCAGTTTCTACCGGCTCCAAATAGTCCAAATCTTCCTCCAGATCCTCATATTGAGGAAGATATTGTTGCAGAGGTTGTTGTCCTCTATGCCTTCTCTGTCTCTCTCACTCATCAAGTGCATCTAGACGGTTTGCTTCATCTTATCTAGCCTTTTCTTCTCGAGCTGCCCGTCAGACAGCTTCTTGTCTAGCATTTTCCTTAGCCATCAATCGAACTGTAATCTGTTCTGCAGTCTCATGACCACATGCTAGTGTAGTGGCTGATTTACAGTTGTTGAATCATCGAGAATGCCCTCAAGCAGGGCTCCTTGATTATGAACTTCTTTGTTAACCATCCTTCTGTCAGTTCTCAAAGTTCGCTCAAGTTCCATATCAATTGAAATCAGGGGATTGCCTTTACTCCGCGTATTGGACATACACCGGTGTGTGCCCTAGAAACAACAGAAAAGTAAATTAGGAAATAGAAACCAACAACCCATCACACTCAATGAATCAATTCTGTAACTATAGGGGTGGCAAATGGGTAGATTAGATTGGATTTGGATGGATTTAATATGGATTGAGCTTAGATGGATAAGATTGTAATCCACCCATTTATTATATGGGTAACTATGAGTTTGGTCAAATATGGATTGGGTAAAATGGTTCCAACCCACTTTAACTCATACAGCCAAAAAACTTTAAAACTTCTATATGCATATCAACTTGATTTTATCCTACCACCCTACCCTCCTACCCCCCACCTAACAACCCCCACCCCCAAAAAAAATTAAAAATAATTATTATTTTTTAAAAAAATTCTTTACCCCACCACCCCACCCTCCTAATCCCCCCTCCCAATGCATCCCCCCGCCTCCCAAAAAAAAGAATTTTTTTTAAAAAAAAATAATTTTACCCCATCCCACCCTCCCTACCCCCACCTACCTCACCCCCACCCCCCAAAAAATAATTTTTTGTTGAAGAAAAAAATTTCTTACCCCCCTCCCCTCCCCACATACCACCCCATAATCCCCTAACCCGAAACCCCCTCTCCCCTCCCCCCTTTCTGCCAAAAAATATATATATTTTTTAAAAAATTATTTTTAAAAAAAATAATTCTTTATCCCTCCACCCTACTCTCCTAAACCCACAACGCACGCCCCCTCCCTCCCCCCCCCCCCCCCCGCCACAGTCCCCTACATCGAACCCACTCCTCACTCCCCCCAAAAAAAAAAACAATTTATAAAAAATATATTTTTGTAAAAGAAAACAATTTCTTACCCCCCCCCCCCACTCACCACCCCATAATCCCCTACCCCCACCCCTATTGCCCTTCCAAAAAAAAAAATATTTTTCTACAGCTCCACCCCACCCTCCTAACACCCCCTACCCCCTACTTCCTGTCGCGCCTCACTTTTTTTATGAAAATCGTGATTCGACGTGACAACTCTTTTTAGGATGGTTTGAAAGAAAAGAGTCACCACCTAACGAATTAAGGTGCAATAGGGCACCATACTACACTTATAATGCAAATGAATCTATTTTTTAATCTATGCAACCATAAATCGGGTAAGAGTTCAAATTACCTCGAAAGGAAGGTGTTAGACACCTTTCGAGGTCCACACATGTTGGTCCCGGCCAAATTCATATATTATGTGGGAAAATTATGTGATAAGCAAAGGTCAATGATTTTTTATCAACTATATATTAACTAAGCGTTTAAAAATAATAAATGTTATACATGCAACCCAATTATCTAATTAACGATTATCTAGGTGATAATAAGATGCATAAAATAAGAAAGAAAAAATGAAAATCAAATAAGTGAGAAGATAGAAGGGACACAATTATATAGTGGAAAGAATTTATTAGAAAGCAAACATAGACTACCCTAAATAATTAAAACACTCAAAAATAAAGTAAAGCAAAGTCGATTTCGAAAACTTGAATAAGGAATTAATTTTATCCTATTCGGATCAGTGTCCGGCTTATTAGAAGATGATAATGTCGTATGTCTCATTGTTGAATTCTGCTCGGGTCAACTTCCATCATTTTCGATTATTGTCACAACCCATTTTTGGAGTCATGATGGCACCTACCATAATCCACCAGTAGGTAAGCCAAACCGCAGCCCAGAACGATAAGTAATGGGCTAAAAGGCTGAAGACGAGATAAATACTAGGAAATAAGCATAAAATAAGGTCGAAGGCAATATAAATATGAGTACGATCCTAAAATACCAAACGGAAAAGAGGAGGAACAAAAGAACATCCCAAGACCTAGTAAGGCCAATACAAGACCCACTAATCAAAAGAATAAGAGTACTTGTAGAATCAATATAGAGATAGTCTCGAATATAAAGACTGTCCTAAAATCTAGGAAGAAGAGGGGATCAGCTCCCGCTCTGAAAGCTCACCCTATCTCCAGATCCTGTAAGCAAGCTGGAAGGAATAACAGCGACGGCGGCTAAACTTGGATCTGCACCAGAAAAGGATGCAGAAGTGCAGTATGAGTACCAAATCAACGGGTACTCAGTAGGCATCATCGACCGACAAAGCTAAATCATAATAAAAGCATGATAAAATGCGAGAACATAAGCTAAGTCAAGGAGAAAGAGGAAAACCTGAGATCATGCTCCAACACGGGAAAATAAATAATTAAACACGTGATACCAAAATTAAAGTAAACTAATTATAACCTAACTAGGCCCCCATAAGTCTAGAAGGTGCAAACAAGAGAAGACAAAACCAAACGAGCCCTCATAAGCCCGATGGATACAATCAAGAAGAGATCTATAGATACTAAGCATGATATAACCAACCAGTACTCCCTTATCAATGAAATCGTTCGTACGATGCAATACCAGACTCAAACCGTATTCACAATACCATAGATGAACCATAAAGTGTCGGAATCGAACTGATCTTTAACACCATAACCATATCATAGATGTCGGACTCAAACCGGTCTTTAACACAATAACCATATCATAGATGCCGAACTCGAACCGGTCTTTAACACCATAACCATATCACAGATACCGAACTTTAACCGGTCTTTAATACCATAACCATATCATAGATGTCGAACTCGAACCGGTCTCAAAAACCATAACCATAAATAAATAGTAGAAGGCCGGACTTGAACCGGTATAATAAGGTAAAGTTACAATGACTAGCCTAGTCCCGAACTAGGTAAATGTTGTATAGCCTAAGGTTCAAGATTAACTGTAATGTTGCGAACGAAGGCCTCCTAAGTCTATAAGGAACTAAAAGAGATTTAACAACCTAAAAAAGGGCTGGCGGGGCCCGTTTTTAAACCCAAAAGTCCATACTAAGGTGATTACTACCCGAAATGAATAAGTCTCCAAATTCCACTACAAGTTATTACATAAGTCTAAATAAAGCCTAAAGCATCATTGACTTAAAGGAAGGGAAAAAGGGTTGATTCTACCTCCGAAATGGCTCATAAAACGGCCGAATAAATCAAACTTCACTAACTAAGCAAACCAAAATTAAACTAGCCCAATAGCATACTAATACTATATTAAAGCTCAATCTATAAGTACGATAAGCCTAGCCTACCTGGACGCCGAAGAATGCCCGAGAAAGTCTACAAAATTGGGGCTTTTCCTTTTCGAGAAGCCTCCTCGTGATGCCACGCTATCAAAACAACAATCAACTCATTAATATAAGAATAATCATACCCGTATTGCATATAAATGTTTCAGGTCCAAAATCAAGCTAAAAATCCCATGTGGCGCTCGCTTACAGAATCATAAATTTAAAACCATCAAAACGTCCCTCAAAGCTCAAGGATCATTTACCCTTAAGAATGGGTAAATTCCAAGCTCCAAAATATCTAAATCAACCCACAAATGAATTAGGGACTTAAACCTATAATGAAGAATTTATCGAGAAATTAGACAGAACTTACAAAGATTAAGATGAGGAAAAAGGCTTCGACAAACTCTCCAACCTCCCTTGATCTCCCAAGAATCGCCCCTTCTCTCTCTCTCCATTTCTCTAGGGCTTTTACTGCCCAACACATAGAGAATAATGGGAGAAAAAGGACTGAAAAGGGAATTAAATGCACTGCAGGTACCGCCAAAGCGGCCACTCAATCGTAAAAACAGTCCAAAGACTTGGGCTGACCTCCGCTAAAGCGGACAGGTGTCGCTTAAGCACACCCCGCTAAAGCGGTAGGGCCTCCGCTTAAGCAGAATCATGGGACCAGTGCCCAGCCGCTAAAGCGGTACCCAAACCGCTTAAGCGATCGCACCAGCTAAAGCAGCATCAGCACTTGGCAATATTTTACCAAGTTTCCAACGGGCCCTCGGGATTTATTTGGAACCCCGTAAATGCAAATGAACTACGCTACCATATTAAATTGGACATTCCGAACTAAACGTCGCAATCAAAATTTCCATCCGAGGTCATTTTGAAGCTGATGGAACTGTGAAAATTGGCATACGAGGTTGTTTACCTGAAGTTTAGGCCCAGTAGCCAAATTTGAACAGCAAAGACTTCAAAACAGGGAATTGGCTCTGAAAACCAAACGAACTGTTCGATAACCGAACTGTCAACTCTAGCAAGTCATAAATGACTTGGGCCAGCTATGGGAAACCTCTAAATGCCAAAATAATGTGGACATACAGAAAATGACCTGGAGTCTCATTACAATATCCACTAATAAAAGGACTTTCGTCCGCAAAAATTAAGGGTAAAGAAGCACCTGAAGGCTAGAACAGGTGGGGATACTGGATCCGCATCTCACTCTTGATCTCCCAGGTAGCCTCCTCTACTGGACGATGCCTCCACTAAACCTTAACCACTGGAATTTCTTTAGAGCGCAACTGTCGCGCCCTTATCTTGAACTGGTCAAAATACATTTACAACGTTCGTCTCTTTTATCTGATTTTGAAAAGGTTTAGAGTTGCCACCTAACTTTTAGGAAAAATTAGGAAAACCATTTTTTGTAATGTGAACCTCTGTTTTGGTCTTTAAAATATTTTGAGATTCTGCATAAGGGTTTTTCTTACTCGAGGGAAAGATGTTACGCACCCCTCAGAGCTTATTCGAAGATAGTCCTTAAACTTAGTTTTAAAAAAAAAAATTATTTGGGAAAATATTTGTTTTATCATTTGCGAAAATAGTGACAAGAAAACTTTTATTTTTTATATTTTTTTGAGAAAAGACTCAAGGTATATAAGATTTGTCACTACAACATACAAGGATATAATACAGTTATTGCACAATATATATGTATGTTTCAAATTATGAAAAAATTAGAAGAGAAGAAAAGTTAATGGTAACATAGTTGCAATAATATATATTGGAAAGTATAAAGTTTTATGATCTTATAAGAAAAATGTTTTAAAATATTTGAATTTAAATACACAAATAAAACCATTATAAAGTAAAGGAAAGAAAAACTTTAATCTACGTGAAGATTTATTTACAATAAAAATATAAGTATATTTAGGAGTATAAAAAAAATATGAAAATTTATATTTTACTTGTTAAGTTTTAATAGATTAGAACTAAATGGAAAACAAGGTGTAATAGCATATTTAGATATATATAATAGAGTTGAAATAACTTATAGATAATAATAATAATAATAATAATAATAATAATAATAATAATAACAACAATAATAATAATAATAATAATAATAATAATAATAACAATAATAATAACAATAATAATAATAATAATAATAATAATAACAATAATAATAATAATAATAGTAATAATTGTAGAAAAAGTAATAACAGTAATAGTGAAATAATAATAATAGCAATAAAATATACCTCGTGTACAGTAGCGTAAAAACACATATACCTTGCGTTTTTTGAGACCTTTAAAATATGAAAAATACTTGAAACAATGTTAAGAGGTGAATATAGACTACCGTAAAATATTTGGACTGTTATGTTTGAAAAAATTTGATTTTATAAGTTTGGCCCTATTTTCTTCTAACCATTTCAATTGGATCATGAAAAATCTTTTGCCTCACGACATTTGACTAAACAATACGTGGGTGTGGGTTAAAATATCATAAAGAATGTAGTTGTAGATATTATTACATGAAAAGAAGAGTATCAAATTTTAAGCTCTTTTTCTAACAAAGTACGAAAGTAGTTTCATAAGAGACGTATGCTAAATATGAGAACTCCATTTTAAGGGGAAGGGAGGTCGACCATTAACACTTGATTGTAAGTTCATACAAGGGACAACACAAACACATAGAGTTAGTAAATAATCAAAATGACAATGTAAGTAAACACTGAAGAAAAGAACGAAGAAGTGTTGAGCTCTTTAAGAGCCCAACTCCTAATACTCGACTTTGATGAACACGCGAATCCTATAGCTGCCGGCCCAAGTGTATTTGGGCCATGAACGAGTTTCAAAAGAAACTCCAGCTCTCCGGTTTACATGAGACAAAGAAAGAAAATAAGGATTAGGGACAAACTAATTTAAGAATATGAATCAAGGGAAATGCATACAACATAAACTCTCAAATATTGAATTTTAATTACTACCTATCATTAGACATATATACATAACCATGACCCTTTTATCAGATTGCAAGGAGAAAGAAAAAAAAAAAAAAGGCTACATACGTCTACCTGGAAACAAAACATTTAGGAATAACATTTTCCTTTTACACAATATTTACCAACTTAGCAACTACCCCTAATCCAAGTGAGCATGACAGGAAAGATAAATAAATAAACTAACAAGACTTCTAACAATTTAATTGAGGAAGAACTACATGTGAAACATATACATGAACAAAATTAAACTCTTAATAAGAGCTCAACCGGAAATCAAAATAATGAACACTTGGGGGATTATCCAAATTTACACCCCTACCATGACTTAGATCAAAAAAAAAAAAAATACAGGAGGGGCAAAACCTGTGAGAGACATATATATCCTGTATTAAAAGACGATCCATCAAGGAAATAAATCCCAGGTATAATGATTTAGCTAACTTTCTTAAAAGCTTGTCATGTTGATCACAAAAAATAAGTCAGTCACGTATTTATAGCACGTTCAACCAACAAACATGTGGCTTCCCTCTATTGATTTCTCTGTTTTCAGATTTTAAAGTGACTATACAGACACAGAGGAAATAACGACTAAGTAATCAACCCCATAAAAAAGCAGGCCGGTGTTCTTAGAAACAAAATGTTTTATAGTCCGGAAACTTAGCCAATGCTTTGAGAAGTTAGACATGTAATAACGAAAAGAAGACACACGATAACTGTTTATCTACTAGTTTAAAGAAATAGTACGTCACTATACTCAAGTCTCCATAATAAGAGCAAGCAGCTAATCACCAAGAGGCAAGTTATAAACATTTCCACACAATCAAACAAACGAGAGTGAACAAGCAAAATTCCCCCTTTATTTGCAATTTATGCTAAATCATTATCATCTGAACTTTGAGTAGATGGAGAACTTTAGGCAATTTAGAGGACACAACAAAATAAAATCAGATTTTAAACAATAAGAGAAACGACGATGAATCCTTTTTTTTTTTAATCTGATCCACAGGTATATTCACGCATAACAACCCCTTTTACTATCTATGATCACAAGGAAATAAATCAACAACTAATTAACGGGAACCTTGACTTTGAAATACATGACCAAACATTCAGAGTATAGAGAGGAGTACATTTTCTCTTAAAAACAAAACTTGTGTAACTACACACCAAAGCCAAATCTGATTTTTTATTTTTTTTAAACATTGAAGAACATGGAAAGTGCACACAGAGTTGTGAGAACGAAGAACAACTTCAACAAAACCAGGCCGACATTGACCACTCGATTTACTTTTTTTAAAACACACAAGTTTAACAAACTTGAAACGAAGTTCATAATTAAGGACAAACCAACAGTCAAGACCTTTTAAAGTTAGTTCATATCAAGTTTGAGCCATTGAAATAGTCACACACACATATGTTTATGCGCACAACAACTTCCAGGGATCCAAAAGTCACATTTCATCTGTAGAGTCAAAGTATAGTGACAACAAATATGCAGCACTTCAAACCATTTTACTTGCTGATTTTTATCAAAATAGTAGCAAGATACCTCAAGAAAGAATTTTGAGTAAGCAACCGGGTTGTTCAAATGAATATATATACGATGGACGATAAATTTTCCTTCTCAACATCCAAGACTAATCAAAAGTGATTTTAAAAGGAATCATAGCAGCCACCCTATAGTGACCAACTCAAAGCAAAATAAAAACTCACTAACACATCCTTAATTCGATAGAATGGCTGGGAGTACTGGATCCATATTACGACAATCATGATTTACATAAACACTTTGAAACAAAACAAGTAAGGAGAAAGCGAAGGAATAAAAATGAATTTAACATTATTTCACACTTAGATGAAAGCAGCCCTCTCTTGAAACAAATGAATTTTAAAAGATCAAATAAAAAATAAAATAAAAAAGATGAGACCATAACTGTAAAATAGTTTTCCAGAGGACAAACAACAATATCACAATAAAACTTGAGACCAAGAGAATCATGCGTTCACATAGTCAAATAAACGAGAGAGAAGGGAATGAAAGCGAGACAAAAGGGTCGGATTCACGCCTTGTTTAAGGCAGTAATAGGGGAGTCGAAGTTATGAAACGTAATGATACACAACCATATTTAAAATGAATCACAAATATGCAAGAAAAGGGGCCAGTTGCTTTTTTTATTATTTTTAAAAATGCTAATTCAGACCTCAAACAAACTAACAAATTACTAGTTCAAGATATGCAAAAGTGGACAACTTTTCCAACTAAAACTGTGAACTAAACAGGGCTCTATTTCTTAAGATTCTAGTTCTGGTTGGTTCCAACTTATATGGACAACTGGTTATTTAGTGAGAAATAGACATCACATGTTTGTACAATCTGGACTCAATAACAGCAGCTTATTGAAACAAGTTGAGATGGAATCGAACTTTATTCGATTTCATAGAGAACAAAAACAGCAACACTACAATAGAGTTTGAAAATCGAATAGATCACGTATTCACATAACCAAAATAGACGAATGAATGTGCTTGAGTTTTTAAAACTTTTTAAAGCCTTCTCATGCTAAAATAATGGTTGGCAACGCCTTGTAGACACATAATCCAAATATATACATATTTAGATCACCATTACCATGTCAGAGCAGCCAAATCGACATTAAAATAACCCCCAAAATATTCCACTAAACATGTATCAAAAAAAAATTACAGCTTTAAGGAGTTTATTCCGGGATGATTCAAATTCACAAATAGTTTATAAGCATACCATCAAATATATAGGAACCCAAACGACGCGATAAATGCCACTTTGAGTTCACCTTCGTGGGCAGTGAAACAAAACACCCAATTTTATTTGAAAAAAAAACACTCAAACTTTATAGGTTTATTCAAACTAAATCACAAACTAAGATATTTCACAAATATGTCGTCTAATGTGAACAAATGACCAGCCATTGTCTCCATTTCATACTCATATCCAGAATCAATCAACAAACTAAAACGATCAACGAATTACAAAAATAAATATAATATAATTAGATGGGATAGAATTTACCCTTTGTAGGGCAGCGATTGAGACCTTCAAGCGTCGAGTTTCAAGGTAGCTACTCCGACTCTGAGTGTGAATGATGAAAAGTAATGGCGAGAGGTGTTAGTGCATCAAAAAGAAATAAAATAGAGTGGAGGAGATAGAGAACTTTGGGGAACAAATAAGCTAAATCCTTTGAATTATCTTTGAGATTTCTTCACCTTCCACCCCCTCTCCAACGGAATGGATGAAACCCCCTTTTATAGGCACATTTTGGAGTGTATAAGCTTCTCAAAGAGGCTCCAAATTGAATTCGAAATTTGAAAATTCAAAATTATTGATGGGACTACCAAAGATTTGAAAAGAGATGGAATAAGAAGATAAGGGAAAAAGGTTTACCTCTTTCAGATTGATTTGAAGGAGATAGAGAGCAGAAAATCAGGTTGCACAGACCTTATCCTGATAATGTGCAGATTTTCTCCTCTCTCCCAAGCTAACTGTGGAGAGGATGAGCTTCTGCAACTCTGAAAAGCTAAAGACAATAGAGAAATGGAGGATTTCACGCTGACAACCTGATTTTCCGCTGATCTAGTTGAAAATCCATCGGGTTTGAGGCTAGAAAGATAGGAAACGCAGGGGGGGTTGGAATTTGTCGATGGGGAATAGCTCTGAAGTGAATTTGGTATTTAAATGATGAAGGAGAAAAGGAAAGGGAAATTAGGGAGTGCAAATTGTTGATTTGGGCTGGGTCAAAGAATTAGGTTTCTTTTGGGCTGCAAACTTTGGTTGGCAATGAAGTTGTTTTGGCCCAAGTTCAGGTAAATAAATTGGTTTATGAAAAATCTGATTTTTTCCCAATCCTTTTCACTTAATTAAATTAGCGATACTTCGTCTCATCACAATTAACCTTTAAAAATATATTTGTATATATATGTATGTATGTATATATATACATTACTATGTATACATATATATTAATAATAATTCACAAAACTATAGTTTATAAAAAAAAATGACACTATAAAATAGAGTAATGTAACAATATAGCAAAAAAAATTATTTAAATATCGATATAAAAAATCAACACACTAATATTTTGTTGGAAAAATAGTGAAAAAGGTAAATTATAAATATATATATTATTTTTCTTTCGAACAATTTTATAAGATTTGACATATATATATATATATATATATATATATATACATACATAAAGTAATAAAAATAGTGTTTTCAAAATCATTACTGGCGCCAAATTTATCAAAATTAATTTGAAAAGTAAAAAGGATATTTTGGCAAAGTCACCGGGACTCCCAAGCATAGAAAAAATAATAATTAATATTAAGAAAAAAAAAAGAGCCAAAATTGGGTGTCAACAACTTGCCCCTCTTAGACCAAAGATAATGAAAGAGTCTTTGGGCAAAGACGTTGACGTTAACAAATTTTGTCTCGACTGGTAAATCAGATTGGTTTTGGAAAGAATAAACTCAGACGATGGAATGTAAAGTTAGAGACTACATAAGAGTGATTATGAATCGAACTCTGGTCTCTGAGTTGCCTACATATCTCGGGTTTCACGAGAATCAAGTCAATGTAGTTCAAAAATGGAGTAATGATAAAATTTTGAGAGGTGCTCAAAATTTTTGCCCAGTGTTGTATTTATGATGGCACTGCTATTAGTTGCGATGGTTACAAGAATATTTTGATTCAAATGGAGCGTGGCACACCGTGCTTGGAATTGATCTACCTACATATCCCTAAAAAATCAGGACGGTTGCGATTCTCGAATGAAAGATTATGATAAATTTTTAGGCTTGCCCCAGTGTAAGATTTATGGATGACACTGGTTTCTTTAGAAAGAACTTCGTGATGTTAAAGAAGATAAAAACTCCCAGATAATGGAGATCCTTTTGAGATGGGGCATATTTTTTAGCCTCATGGTTATAAATGTGGTGCACAACACAACCATAAACGGGACTCTACTTAAGTATCTCTCGCATCTCTATTAGATCATGTCTGATTATTAGATGGGGAGTAGGCTCTCGGACGTATAATATCAAATTATGAGGATTTTTTTAAGGTGTATTAGAGAAGAATAATGATGTTCATAAGAATAGATGAGCTCTATTTGGAAGTATGAATGATTGATTGCAAGAATTGGAGTCGGAGTGCTAGTCTTGAACTCTAGCTTGTGAGTTTGGTATTCCTCATCAAGCAATGCCTCAATCGCTGCTTAGAGTTAGTTCCACGTTGTAATGTGTTGTCCTGTAAAATAAGTAAAAAGGGTGAAAAGTACTCGTTGCAGTTCAAAAATTTAAATTTGAAATTATAATGTAAAGAGTAGAGTGTAGATATTCAAACTAGGATTGTAATTTCCGTTCTGTAGTGTAGATGTCTCTGACTGGCGGGGCAATTGCTGAAATTTAAAAGCCTCTGTCGGTGGTGCAATTGCTGAAATGTAAAAGCCTCTGTCGGCGGTGTAATTGCTGAAATATAAAAGCCTCTGTCGGTAGAGCAATTGATTAAAAGCCTCCGACTGGCAGGGCGATCTCTTAAAGTAAAAACCTCTGACTGGCGGGGCAGTTGCTTAAAATTAAAGCCTCCTTCTGGCGAGGTAATTTTCAATGTGAACTTGTGATGATGTTGCTATGGGAATCTGATGTTGCTGCTATAGTGGACTTCTGATGTTGTTGCGATAGTGGATTTCTGATGGAGTTTACTATGGTGTGAATCTCTGATTTGTAGAGTGTGCTTTGCTTTCTGAAATATAATTCTCTGATATAGCAGAGCGTCGTTTTGCTTATCTGCAATCTCTGATGTGGTGGAATGTCTCTTTACTTATGTACAACCTTCGATATGTTTGAGAGTCGTATTGCTTATTTACATCCTCCGATATGACGGAGTATCGCTTTGCTCATGTATAACCTCCGTTATGGCAGAGAGTTGCTTCGCTTGCCTATGTACAATATTTGGGATGCAAAATTTGACTTTATTTGCATACGTACAGTCCTCAAAATGCGATATTTTATCTTTGTTTGCTTATGTACAGTCTTCGAAATACGAAAGCTTTACTTCGTTTGCTTATGTACAGTCTTCGGAACGTGGAGCCTTTGATAAAGTTAGACGGCATTTTTTGATTGGCGGAGTCATTCGACGCAGTCAGGTGGTGAGCTTCGATTGGTGGAGTTTATTGGAAGAAGTAAAATAGCCTGTTTATCCTATGAGGGCCCTCTTTCTTTGTCATCTCTAATTCGAATCTTTTGACGTACCTGCAAAAGGATTCAAATGAAACTCTTAGATCTTGTGAAAATCAGCATAAATGTTGTTAAAAATAGAGTAGGGAGAGAATATTTTGGCTCATGTTGTAGTGATAATTCGCATGATATCTTCAATTATGTCCAACAACTTATCTTGATATTGTCTTGCTTGATTCCTATTTTCCTGCACTCGAAGAAAAATTCTTAATTGGGAGGGGATGTTGATTTGTGTCGACTCGGGGATCCTGGCTTTGTCAATGTAATCCTCTAATACTTCCTCTACTACTCGATCTTTTCCAATATAGGAGACTTGGTAGGTGAAAAAGTAGGAAAATAATTTTGAAAAGTATATATTTCTGCGAATATATTACGTATATATATATAGTAATCCTTTATCATTTTTTGATTATGACATGTTTTGAAATCCGTTGAGCCTCCGTTTATCGATCATAACCCACGTAGCATTATCCTTCGAATGACACTTCTCTGGCTTTTGTCGATGTTACGATGATTTGACAGTGAGATCACGTATATTCTGGTGCCATGCTATAGGTAAAAGAGGGTTTATCTAAGGGTATGACCGAACCTTTTAGGTTGCCTACATATCCCAAAATGGGAATCAGGTCTGTACGTAGTTCGAGGGTCGAAAGGGTGAAAATATCTGATGCAATGACCAAGCCTGACTCAGGCTGCCTACGTATCTAAATGGAATCAGGTCAGAAAGTAGTTCAAGTACAAGGGGAGAAACAAAAATATGTAATCCGATGATCGAGCCTGACTCAGGCTGCCTACGTATCCAAGTAGAATCAGGTCAGGTCGTAGTTCAAGTACAATAAAAAGTAAAATATGAAGGGACCGAATCCGATAAGGATTGCCTACGTATACCACCGAGGAAAGTCAGGTCGAGCGTAGTTCTGAATACATGAAAGATGATGTTTTTGGTTTTTCTAAGGAAGATCGGACCAGATGAGGGTTGCCTACGTATCCCGCTGTGGGAAGTCAGGTGAATACGTAGTTCTGTTACATTAGAGAAAAATGCAAAAGTACAAAAGAAATAGCAAGTAATCTAATGTCTTAAAATATAGTACTTCTTGATAGCATCTGAATTGATCGGCTTAGTGCTCACTGTGCCATCCATTTCGACGAGGATTACTTCTCCTCCTGAGAGTACTCGATGAACGATGTAGGGTCCATGCCAATTTGGCGCAAATTTCCCTTTAGCTTCATCTTGGTGGGGGAATATCTTCTTAAATACTAACTGTCTCGTTGTGAATTGTTGAGGCTTGACTTTCTTATTGAATGCCTTGATCATCCTATTTTGATAGAGTTGACCATGACAGACTGCATCCATTCTCTTCTCGTTAATGAGCATCAACTGTTCAATCTTGCTACGAATCCATTCTGTGTCATCCAGACCAACTTCTTGGATGATTCTCAAGGAAGGTATTTCCACTTCTGCTTGTATCACTGCTTCTGAACCGTAAACCAACATGTAAGGAGTTGCCCCAGTGGATGTTCTGATCGTGGTGCGATAGCCGAGCAAAGCATATGGTAACTTCTCATGCCATTCTCTATTACCGTCTACTATCTTCCTCAAGATCCTCTTGATATTCTTATTCGCGACCTCAACTGCTCCATTCATTTGTGGTCGATATGCGGTGGAATTTCGATGAGAGATCTTAAAACTTTCAGAAGTCTCTCTCATGAGATCGCAATTAAGATTGGCCCCATTATCTGTTATAATTGACTCTAGAATCCCAAACCGACAGATTATGTTATTGCGAACGAAATTTGCTACCACCTTCTTAGTTACTGCCTTGTGTGTTGAAGCTTCAACCCATTTTGCGAAGTAGTCAATATCTACCAGGATGAAACGGTGTCCATTTGATGAGGGAGGCTCAATGGGCCCAATAACATCCATGCCCCAAGCAGCAAATGGCCAAGGAGAACCCATCACATTGAGCTCGTTTGGTGGAACCCGTATAAAATCCCCATGAACTTGACACTGATGATATTTCTGCACATATCGTATGTTATCCCTCTCCATGGTCATCCAAAAGTGTTCGGCTCTTAAAATCTTCTTTGTTAGCATGAACCCATTCATGTGGGGTTCACAAGTTCCTGCATGTATTTCTTCTAACAACCTTGTTTCTTCTGTGGCGTCGACACATCGTAGCAATCCCAAATCTGGGGTCCTCCTGTACAGGATTTCTCCGTTAAGAAAGAAGTGATTGGCTATCCTTCTCAAAGTTTGCTTTTGCTTGTTGGTAGCGCTTTCTGGATATTCTCCTGCTTCGAGTAACCTTCTGATGTCATAATACCACGATTTTCCATCCGGTTCTGCGTCTACATAAAAGCAGTACGCATGTTGATTGTGTATCTCTACCTTGATAGGATCTATGTAATTCTTATCGGGATGCTGGATCATTGAAGAAAGTATTGTCAGGGCATCGGTAAACACATTTTGAACTTGAGGGACATGTTTGAATTCAATCTTCGTGAATCTTTTGCTCAGCTCCTTCACATATTGCACATAAGGAAGGATCTTGACATTCTTAGTGGTTCACTCTCCTTGTACCTGATGAACTAACAAATCAGAATCTCCTATCACCAATAGCTCCTCGATGTTCATGTCCACGGCCATTCTGAGCCCGAGAATACAAGTTTCATATTCCACCATATTGTTCGTACAAGGAAACCTAATCTTCGCTGAGATCGGATAATGTTGACTTGTTTCAGAAACTAGGACTGCCCCGATTCCGACTCCTTTAAAGTTTGAAGCTCCATCAAAAAACATCCTCCACCCATCATATGACTTTGAGATGTCCTCTCCTGCGAATAATACTTCTTCATTAGGGAAGTAAGTCTTGAGTGGCTGGTAATCTTGATCTACTGGATTTTTTGCCAGGTGATCAGCCAAACCTTGTCCCTTAACGGCTTTTTGCGTCACGTACACAATATCGAACTCGCTCAACAAAATCTGCCATTTTGCTAATTTTCTAGTAGGCATTGGTTTCTGGAAGATGTACTTGAGTGGATCCATTTTTGAAATCAAGTACGTGGTGTATGCCGACAGGTAGTGCCTCAACTTTTACGTAACCCAAGTCAACGCGCAACAGGTTCGTTCTAACAACGTATATCTTGCTTCACACGGTGTGAACTTCTTACTTAGGTAGTAAATAGCTTGCTCCTTCTTTCCTGTCTCATCATGTTGTCCCAACACACATCCAAATGCACCATCCATAACGGATATGTACAATAGCAATGGCTTCCCGGGCTCCGGTGGAACCAATACCGGCGGGTTGGACAAGTATTCCTTGATTCTATCGAAGGCCTTTTGGCATTCTTCCGTCCATCTTGTGGCGGCATCCTTCTTTAGTAACTTGAATATGGGTTCACAAATTATCGTCGACTGAGCTATGAACCGACTGATGTAATTGAGTCTTCCCAAGAAACTCATTACATATTTCTTAGTCTTGGGGGTGGTAATTCCTGGATTGCCTTGATTTTGGAAGGATCCAACTCTATACCCCTCCTACTAACAATAAACCCCAATAATTTTCCCGTGGGAACTCCAAAAGTGCATTTAGCTAGATTCAGCTTCAGGTTATACCTTCGCAACCTTTCAAAGAACTTCTGTAAGTCATCTAGGTGATCCGAACTCTTCTTTGACTTGATAATGACATCATCCACGTACACCTCAATCTCCTTATGAATCATATCATGGAAAAGGGTAGTCATGGCTCTTATGTAAGTTGCTCCGGCATTTTTGAGTCCAAATGGCATTACCCTATAGCAATATACTCCCCACAAAGTGATGAAGGTTGTCTTCTCAGCATCATCTTCATTCATCAAGATCTGATGATACCCCGCAAAGCTATCAACAAATGACTGCAACTCATGTTTTGCACAATTATCAATGAGTATGTGAATATTTGGAAGAGGAAAGCCATCTTTAGGGCTAGCCTTGTTGAGATCTCGATAATCTACACATATCCTGATCTTTCCATACTTCTTGGGCACTAGCACAATATTGGCCAACCATGTGGGATAATTTGTGACCCTAACAATGTTTGCTTCTATCTGTTTGGTCACCTCCTCCTTGATTCTCAAACTCAAATCGGGTTTAAACTTCCTCGTCTTTTGCTTAACTGGTGTACAAGCGGGATTAATCGGCAGCCTGTGTGATATGATGTCGGTGCTTAACCCTGGCATATCATCATAGGACCAAAAACACATCAACGTATTGTTTGAGCAATTTTAACAACTCTTGCTTCGTCTTGGCTTCCAAGTGTATGCTGACTCGCGTTTCCTTCACTGTTTCTTCGTCATACCAAATTGACAATGTCAGTTTCATCAATGTTAGGCTTCTTCTGACTTTCAAGTTGCTCAATCTCATGTGGCAGGTTTTCAAGCATCATGCTTTCATCATATTCCTCGTAATCCTGCTCATCACTTGAATTTTGCTCGGTGGATTCGTTACATGTCATAATCGTTGAATGGGGATTTTTACTAATATTAACGCTGAAAGGTATAAAAGGTGTGTAAAATAAGTAGATACTAAAGAAAAAAATAGAGAAAATATATATATATTTATTTTTGGAAAATAAAGATTTTTATTAATAGAAAAGCACTCGGCTTTTAGCAAGAGGTGAGTGGCAAAAAGGCTTAGCCATGATTAAAGCCTCAATTGATCATGCAAAAACAACTTTGAAATCAACTACAATTCCATACTACTAGGACTCCTGTCGAAATAGGGATGGGCATATGGTCCAATTCTGCAAGACTTCTCCAGGTTCAACATCACGGATGGTCAGCTCCTTGAGATCTATCTCCAGTCCTTCCTCGATCACGGCTACAAATAGATTCCCTATTCCTTCTATGATGTCCTCATCAACTGCTTGCTCTGAAACTGGGACTTGGGCTGGGACAAACACTGTCTTCCCTGATCCTTCACTGTAGACTCCTTCAGAAGCGGGCTTATATCCAAGCCCAGTGGTATCTCTCTGATGTTTCAATTGGATTGGTTCGATTATACCATTGGATTTTGGACCTAGTCCTGTCTTAGACCGATACCCATATTTTAACATTTCTGTCGCAACCATCTTTGCTGCGCTCGACATTTTCATTTTAACCGGCCCTACTTTCTCATCGATCTTTGCAGCTTGCATGATCTCCAGAGTATGGAAAGTGGCTCCATCTAACTCTTTCGTGACTGGAACAGAATTAACAGAATAGATGGGATGACTGAGCTCCCCATGAATGGTAACTTCCGTGCAACCCCACTCGAACTTCACACACTGATGGAGAGTGGAGGGAACTGCTCTCGCCATGTGGACCCATGGCCTCCCCAGCAACATGTTGTAACTGGACGCCACATCCATCACTTGAAATAAGATGGGAAATTCAGTTGTCCCTACTTGTAATGTTAGGTAGATTTCTCTAATGATGCTCCTTTGCGATCCATCGAAAGCTCAAACCTTCACTCAACTTTCTCTTATTTCTTCTATATTCACACCCAAATCTCTCAGAGTGGAGAATGGACAGATATTACAACCAGAACCACCATCGATCAGAACCTTGTTCACAACCTTATTATAGTATTTGATGGTGATATAAAGCGCTTTGTTGTGTCCGGCTCCTTCTGATGGTAGCTCATCATCATGGAAAGAGATCTTATTAGCTTCCACCATGCGTCCGATTGCTGCAGCCAAAGTTTCACTTGTGGTCTCTTTTGGTATGCTAACTTCGCTCAATACTTCCATCAAAGCATTCCTATGGGCTTCGGAACTCATAAGCAAGGACATAGTGGATATGTGGGCTAGTATTTTCTTCAGCTATTCTTCTATTGAATAGTCCTTAGGTTGCATCTTCTTCCAAAATTCTGCGGCTTCAGCATCAGTAACATTCTTCTTTGGATTTTGTTCTTTCCCAGAAACCCCTCGATTTACATCCTCCGGGGCATAGCACCTTCCTGACCTGGTCATCCCGTGAGCCACAGCAGTGTCTATCGTCTTGCCTTTGGTTTCTGCTCGATAGTCCCATAGGACTGCTTTAGTGTCATAGACGGACTTTCCAGTGGCTATAGTGGTTACTACAACTCTCGGCAGGTAGGTTTGAACGGTTAAAGGCTCCCTTAACTGAACTGTGATAACAGGTTGTGCTGGAGATGATGCAGCAATTTCTTCTATGTTCCAAACAGGCACAATGGCACCCTCCAAGTCATAATCTTCCTCTAGAGTAATCATGTTGACTTCTTGATTCGCATGATTTGGCAAAGGGTTATTGTTCACATTTGGAGGAGCTGTGGTGCATTTGATTGCTCCTTTTCTGATTAGAGACTCGATCTGATTCTTCAAACCATAACACTCTTCTGTGTCATACCCCTGGATTCCCGAGTGATAAGCACATCGCTTGTTTCCATCAAAGTTTTGAGAGGTTGGATCAGGGTTTTTCCTTTGATCGGGTGCAACAATCCTGCTGCCCTCAACCTTTCAAATAATTGAGCCAAAGGTTCGGCAATAGATGTATAGGTGCCTTCAATGTTTGGACGTGGTCTTGGTGCATATGCTGGTCTATTTTGGTGAACTGGAGCTTGGACTGGGGCATATAGTCTTGGTGGATTTTGGTATGCTGGGGCTCGAGGTGGATTATAGTGTGGCTGATTATTGTATACAGGGACGTGTGCAACAATTTGGGAGTTGTTAGGATAATGGTAGGAAGAACTTCCAGGTTGGTAGTATGGCGTGATAGTAGAGACATCTTCCTTCTTCTTTTTGTTACCACCAATAGAACCCGACTGTATGGCTTTACTTGCAGCTTTCAATGCAATCATAGACTGAATTTTTCCTAACTTGATGCCTTCTTCTATGAAATCTCCCATCTTGACCAACTCTGCAAACTTTTGACCCATCATTGACATCATCTTGTCAAAGTAAACACCTTCTTGGGCTCGGATAAAGTACTTGGAGAGTTCACTCTCGTCCAGTGGGGGTTGGACCCTAGCAACCTTAGTCCTCCATCGCCACGCGTATTCCTGAAATGACTCAGATGGCTTCTTTTGTATGTTGGCCAATGAGAACCTATCTGGGGTGATTTAGGTATTGAACCTGAAATGACTCATGAAATCTTCGGCCATTTCCTGCCAATCATGCCACTTACGAGGGTCTTGGCGAGTGTACCAAGTAAAAGTTTTTCCAGACAGACTTCGAATGAACAGATTCATCCTCAACTTCTCCTTTCTTCCTACGCCGACCAGCTTGTCGCAATAGGCCCTAAGGTGTACATGAGGATCACCCTTCCCATCAAATACATCAAACTTTGGTGGTTTGTACCCAACTGGCATGTTGATGTCCGGATGGATGCATAAGTCATCATAATCCAAGCTCTCGGTTCCCCTGGTGACTTGCATGTTTCTAAATGCCCTTTTTAAACTTTTGAGTTGAGCTGATATCGAGCTTTCTTCATTCAATCGAACATCCCTATCCAATCCCACGTATTGATCAACTTCATACGGGACTTTAACGACAGCAGATGTTGCGAAAGTAGGAGCTTCCATAGAATATACTGGTGGCACAGGTATCTCACAAGTGACGTGTACCTCAGGTATGTGCTGCATTGTTGAGTGAATGGGAACAATGAAGTTCTGAGTGGGAAATGAAAGATCAGGTGCAGCCCTGGCGGTGGGTGGAGGAGCAAGTGGAGCTTGAGCATAAGTGGGAACATGTAGTGTTTGCGCAGGTGGGTTCGTTGTGTTGGCGGGAGTGACTGGAGGCAGTTCAGTATTCAAAAATTGAAATTGAGTGGGGAAGGTAGCAGCCATAAGCTTAGTCAAGTCCCGCACTTGGCGCAGTTCTTCCCTTAGGATCTCAATTTCTTGTGCCATGTTAGCTATTTGTTCTACATTTTGAGTATCTATCAGCTTTTGGGTGCTTTCGGCACCATCTATCGGTACCATTGAGGCGTTGTTGGATTCTTCCGTCATTTTTCGTTTGGATCGGAGGTTGTAATGTGATTCAGCCAGTTTGTAACTTTACACAAATCAACGTTCTTTCTTTTGGGATTAATAATGAAAAAAGAAAAGAAAAGAAAGAAAAAGGAAAACCATGTTAGTTTGGGAGATATTAAAAGATGTAATAAATATATAGCACATATATACGCCAAATTGGCGACATTCACAAAACGCGTCCTAATATGGATTCTCTTTTTGCCAGAGGTGGGCCTATGATGCAAGCATTAATGATTAATCGATCCAAAGTTTTCAACACGTTTTTAGATTTAGGACAAGTATTACTTCATTAATATCCGAAGAGGGGTGGAAAATCCTGAGTTACAGAATGAAAATTGAATTCAAGAAAAAGTCTTGACTTCAGGATTACATAATAGTTGGCATACCAATACAGAAATATCAATATAGGTCATGCAAGACCTTTAGTAAAAGTAAAATATAGGAAATAAAAGTACCGTAATATCAATATAAGTCATGCAAGACCTTTAGGAAAACTAAAGATAGGAAACAAAACCCTAAGGCCAGGTCGGGGGATCCTCATCGTCGTCATCTAAATCATAATAAGGCCCAGGGTTGTACTCTGGAGACTCGTTAGGCTTCCACCCCTGGTGATCTGCATCCTCTTCACCTCCAAATCCTATGGGTTCATACTCAGAGTGTGTATCTGAAGTGAGTTCACTTCCGTCTAAGTCCACATGCATTACTCCCCTGTCTCTAGGGTCGTACTCATTCGGATCATGTTCTAACTCTTCTTCTGGATCTTCCTCCATTTCCTCTATTGGATTCTCTTCTGGATCTTCCTCCATATCTTCCATTGGATCTGCCTCCAGGTCTTCCTCCAGATCTTCTTCTGGATCCTCCTCCGAATCTTCTTCTGGATCCTCCTTCGAATCTTCTTTTGGGTCTTCCTTTATCTCTTCTTCTGGTTCATTGTCAACTAAGGGTATGAGATGGTCAACTGACCCTGGATTCACCTGCTGGTACATAGCAGTAGTGATGGGCATGAGGTGCAAGAGTTGATTCTTAATCTGATTCGCCCTGTGGATGTCGGCGATCCCCTGTAGTCCTTCATAACTCGGCTTGGCTAAAATTCCTCCTGCCATATACCATGTGTAGTATTCTGGAGTACACCGTGAATCGACTCTAATGCTTGGGCTAAAAATGTCTCCCCATCCTTCTATCAAGTTCCCGAGTCTCTCAATAGGGATCCTCTCTTCATAGTCTCCTTCTGCTAGCACCATGTTTGACCATAAAGGGACATCCTGTGTTATCCCAAACTGCCGAAGAACCCTCAATGGTGCGTAGGGATGGATTCCTTCTAGCCCAATAAATTCAAGGAAATAACAGTAATGTCTCCTCAACATCACTCGACCGTTGACCCATGGTAACCTCCATTGGATGAGATTTCCAGTGAGGTGAGTTAGAAAAATACGCCATTGTTCTTCATTATTTGGGACATCCCACATGTTCATCCTAAGCTCATGACTGCAAATTTTGCTGCACCCAGCCTCTCTGATGCCATTATATGCATTCCTCCTATAAAAGTGCTCCAATGCCCATACCTGCAGTATCAAATTGCATCATCTAAAAAAGTCATACCCCCTGGAGCATGTAGATAATGATCGAAAGATTTTCGCTAAGATCATCGGCACAATTGTCACCCTGAGTGGTCCTCTGAACATGAAAAGAACCAGTGGAAGAAAATTGATATTTATTCGATTTCCTCTCATTGGGAACACCATGATCCCCAAAAAAGCCACTATGAAGACGATAGCCCTGTGTCTTTCCCAATCAATCCTGGAAAAGAAGAAATCATTCTGAAATCAATCATAACTTTCTCTCCGACCAAATCTCTCGAAAAGATATTCTAAGCTGACCCAGCCTGCCTCGACCATTCTCAATCCTGGACCAACTCTTATTCCCAACAAATGAAGGAAACCACTTTCGGATGTAGTACGCGGGGCCAAAGGTGCCCGTCCAACCAATGGTAAGTTAGCGATTTGGCTCACTTCCTTCAATGCAGGTGTGATTTCAAAGTCTAAGAACCTGAATGTAACCGTGGTTGGATCCCAAAATTCAATCATTAGTCGAATGAATAACCTGTTCACCCTCAGCTCCAACAAATCGATCAAGGATCCTAGATGCAACATTATTTCTTCTCCATGAGCTACACAAATACTTCCCCACCAATGCCTTAGAATGCATGTGTCACACCCCGAATCCCATCGAGGCGTGATTGGCACCCATAGCTGATAAGGCCCGAGAGAACCAAACTGTACTTATGTTCATTCATACACATGCCATCAGAAACACCCTTATCATGTAGAAGCTTATAATGCTAACAACGAAATTCATGGATCATGCGACATATATACATATATGAAACTTGGTCGTTGAGGCCATCAAGTCAAAAATGACATGTACCTTTTACATTTATACACCCACATCCGTCTACAAAAGCCTCTAACAAGCACATTGACCAAAATAAACTAAAAGTTGGGACAAGTCCCCGCTTTATACAACATGTACAACACCAAAACATATGTACAACTATGACTCGGAGAAGCCCCAAACTAACTGGAGCTCACCAATGATCGGCAACAACTGGCAACCTACTGTGGAGGCCTACTAGTACCTGCGCCTGCAGCAAGTAAGGTAAATCCCCCAAGAGGGGTCAGTACGAAGAATGTACTGAGTATGTAAGGCTCAAATGAAACATTATGATATGTGAATATGCCAATGAAATCAAATTCAAATGCATAACCAATATGGATAAGTCACTATATTGAACTTTGGAAACCATGTATATTGCTTTCTTTACTTTCTTTGTTTCTTGATTCTATGATTATACATCTTTGCCTGTGAACTGTGATACCCGATCCCCGACTGAACAGTGGGTTTTTAACATAATATGATGTTATATTGGTATCGACTCGATCTAGGCTTATGCCTCTAGAGCTACCACCCATGAATCAATATATATCGAGATCGGCTCGAGCTATGTTATTACCTCTAGAGATGCCACCCATCAATCAACTTATCAGGTTCGGCTCTAGCTAGGTTATTACCTGTAGAGCTACCCCCTGTCAGGATCGGTCCGAGCTAGGCTTATGCCTCTAGGACTGTCCCCTGATCCAATAATCTCGGGATCGGCTTGAGCTAGGCATTGTGCCCCCAAAGCTACCACCCATACTTGATCATTAACCACATATGCATTACTTCATTCATTACTTTGAGATTGATACAATGATAGTTATACTTTCCTGGAAGCTTTGGATCAATAATCAATGAGTGAGAGACATGTGAAGAAACATTATTGGAAACTTAGCCTTATTGGAAACATAACACTATTGGAACCATTGGACAATAATCAATGAACAAGATACATAAGTATAACCACTATTGGAACTTTGGAACACAACCTTATTAAGATTTTGGAACATTATCAATGAATATAAGACATGTGATTCACGATTGATCAATGAGTAGGAAACATATGATATTGACAATTGATAACTGGGTATAGGATACCTTAGCACATTTTGGGATAGGAAAAGTGCTATGTCAATGTGAATACTATGTGCTGCAGAAAGATACAGACAGAGTAACCTTACATACCTTCACTTCCAAGTATGAATACACAAGCCTATGTATGAACACAATAGTCCAGCTTCTTCCTTACGCCTTACTCTACAATACAAGTACATATCGGAGCTTACATTAGCATCTAGTTACTATACAAGTGTACAAGACGACAATGAAATATATGACTGCCATATAACGTCATGTCATTCCTTACAATACGATCCACTGCATTTTCATATCAACAACACCATACATTACGCACATTGACTAAGAGATCATACATCAATAGCATTTCACACCACACTTACCCTTTACGCTTTTTCATCATCGTTTCGTCACAATTACTCCTTCATAACAACATATGAACAAAAATCCATACTTAATATAGTCCAAACATACCTTCATACAACACTTTAAAGTCATTAAAACGACATCACAAGTTGATAATTACATCCAAAAAGGGTATAGGGGCCTTCAGGGACCAAGACTATGCGAAAACATCCAAAACCAAACCTGGGGATGACCTGTGAAGCAACCTGCGCCCGCAAGTGGCTGGTGGCAGATGTCAGTGGAACCTGCGTTGGCATCTGCGCCCGTAGGTGCCCTCGTCTGCAGGGGCGGATGCCCGTTTTGGTCCTAAATGGTTTCTTTTGGGTCTTTTAATGCAATGAATGGTCCATGATCATAAACAAACTTATTTTGACATATTTTTGATCATATTGAATACCAACATTCATCCATGGTCTCACAACAAACATAACAACACCCAAAACTACACTTTACGGTCAATATGTCACCAAAACCATAACCAATTTCACAATAGCAATTTCAAACATTATACTCAAGGATAAAACAAAGTAAGACTACAATAATATATCACATGTAAATATTTAATCCATCAAGTTCACTTCCTTCAAGATCACAAGTCCATATTCAAGTTCACAAGACAAAATCGTTCTCCGATTGCAAAAATAGACAGTTTTACGCATAGCACACTGTCCAACACTTTGACAACACAACCAACATGATTTATACACCATCTTAAATATATTATATAATGAACCATGAGAATAAATACTTACCAAAGAGTGATCTTGTCCCAAGGAGATGAGAGCTTAGGGTTTGTATTTTGGGAGAAAAATGTGGAAAATGCTAAAAAGGGCATGTGTTGTTATGGAATAAAAATCTAATTTGTTGGATTATATATTCCATTTAGAATGATCCTTATCCACATACTTGGTGGGTTTACTTCTTCAATGGATGACCTAGGCAAGAATGGGTCAAATTCCTACTTGGGCCATGTCTTTTTATGGTTTTGGGGCTTCATTTAAGGTCCAATTGTAAAAGACTTTTAAATGCCCACAATTTAATACATAATTCATCAAATCTCTCATGTTTTCATATTTCCATAAATGTTACGGTATTCAGCTAGACTCCAAAACATACGGGGTGTTACATTCTTCGCCCCTTAGAAACATTCGTCCTCGAATGTTAGTGTTATCATTTCAAAGTAACCAATTACGAGTTTAGGAGCATTCTTCATGTCATCATATAGAGATATACTTAAATCTTATAAATACTTACTTGTCATTCTTCCTTTTGGAAAAAATGAGGGTACTTGGATTTCATCATTTCTTCAGCTTCCCATGTGACCTCTTCTATTTGCTGATTTCTCCAAAGTACTTTTATGGAAGCTATGTCTTTATTTATCAACCTCTTCACTTGTCTATCCAGAATGGCAATAGGTATCTCCTCATAGGTAAGATCCTCTGTAACCTGTACATCATCAATAGGAGTAAAACGAGATGGATCTCCTATGCATTTTCGAAGCATTGAAACATGAAATACTGGATGAACTGTGGAGAGTTCTTGGGGTAGTACCAACTCATATGCAACCTGCCCAAATCTTCTAACAATCTCATATGGTCCAATATAACGTGGACTAAATTTTTCTTTCTTTCCGAACCGCATTACCCCTTTCATCGGTGACACCTTCAGAAATACCCAATCACCTATGGTGAACTCAAGTCCTCTTCTTCTAACATCGGCATATGACTTGTGTCAACTCAGGGCCGTTTGTAATCGTTGTTGAATCACTTTAACTTTCTCCATAGCCTGATGAACCAGATCTGACCCAAGTAAAGCAGTTTCACCTGCTTCAAACCATCCAATTGGTGATCTACATTTCCTTCCGTACAAAGCTTCATAAGGTGCCATTTTAATACTTGAGTGATAGCTATTGTTGTAAGCAAATTCAATAAGAGGAAAATGGTCATCCCAAATGCCTTGAAAATCTAACGTGCTTGCTCGTAGCATATCTTCAAGTGTCTAAATAGTACGTTCTGCTTGCCATCAGTCTTAGGATGGAAAGCCCTACTCAAATTCACCTGTGTGCCCAAACTTTGCTGAAAAGATCTCCAAAAGTGCGCTGTGAACTGTGCTCCTCTGTCTGATATAATGGAAAGTGGAATACCATGCAATCGTACTATCTCTTTCACATACAACTTCGCATACTCTTCAGCTGTATAGGTGGTTTTGACTGGTAGAAAATTTCCCAACTTGGTAAGCCTGTCAACTATAACCCATATAGAATCAAATTTTCGCAGTGTACAAGGTAAACTTTTGATGAAGTCCATATTAATCATATCCCATTTCCAGACTGGAAGATTGATACATTGCATGTAACCTCCTGGTTTCTGATGCTCTACCTTTATTTGCTGACAATTCGGGCACTGAGCAACAAATTCTGCAATGTGCTTCTTCATATTTCCCCACCAATACACATTTTTCAAATCATAGTACATTTTAGTAGCACCCTGATGAATAGAATAGTGCGAATGATGCGCCTCTGTCATAATTCATTTCCTCAACTCATCTACATCCGGTACACATAATCTGCCTTGGTATTGAAGCACCCCTTCTTTTGTAAGATCAAATGCTTTTGTCAAGTTCTTTTGTACATTTTCTTTAAACTGCAATAACATAGGATCTGTATACTGCTTCTCTTTCACTTCAGCTATCAATAAAGATTTAGCTGCATTTTGTACAATAACCCTTTCATCTGAGGATTCAAGAAGACAAACCCCCAAGCTGGCTAATTGATATAGGCCTTTGATTATCTCTTTCTTTTCTGTCAAATTGCCACTAATAACTCCTATTGCCTTGCGGCTCAATGCATCAGCTACCTCATTTGCTTTTCCTGGATGGTATAGAATATCAATATCATAATTTTTCAATAGCTCAAGCCACCTTCTTTGCTCAAATTGAGTTCCTTCTGCTTAAAGATATACTACAAGCTTTTGTGATCGGTAAAGATATAAACATGAACTCCATACAAATAATGACACCATATCTTTAAATGAAAAACAACCACTGCTAACTCAAGATCATGTGTGGGATAGTTTCTTTAATGTGGCCGCAACTGTCGTGAGGCAAATGCTATGACATTACCGTGCTACATCAATACACATCCGAGGCCAACCCCGGAAGCATCACAATACACTGCGTAACCTTCGGTGCCTTCAGGAAGTACTACCATTGGTGTGGAGGTTAATTTATCTTTCAACTTTTGGAAGCTTTTCTCACACGCATCATTCGACCTAACTTTAACTGCCTTATGTGTAAACTTTGTTAACGGTGCAGCAATAGAGGAAAAACCCTCCACCAATATTTGGTAATAACCGGCCAGTCCAAGAAAACTATGAATCTCTATAGGTGTCGTAGGTCTTGGCCAATTCTTCACTGCTTCAATCTTCTGTGTATCAACCTGTATCCCTTCATCTGATACAATGTGACCCAAGAATGCGACAGAGTTTAACCAAAACTCACACTTAGAGAACTTCGCATACAATTTACGTTCGCAGAGAATCTGTAACACCTGCCATAAATGATTAGCATGGTCCTCTGGTGATCTTGAATAAACCAGGATATCATCTATAAATACCGTTACGAACCTGTCTAAAAATGGCTTAAATACCCTATTCATCAAATCCATGAACACAGCTGGTTCATTGGTTAGTCCAAATGACATAACTAAAAATTCGTAATGGCCATACCGTGTTCGAAACGTTGTCATGGGTACATCTTCTTCTCTAACTCTGACTTGATGGTAACCCGACCTCAAGTCAATCTGTGAGAAACATTTGGCACCCTGTAACTGATCAAACAAATCATCAATGCGAGGGAGGGGATATTTGCTCTTGATCGTTACCTTATTCAATTGCCGATAATCTATGCACATTCTCAACGTGCCATATTTCTTCCGTACAAATAATATCGGTGCACCCCACTGGGACATACTCGGCCTAATAAAGCCTTTGTCCAACAAATCTTTCAACTGCTCCTTTAATTCACGCAATTCTGCTGGAGCCATTCTATATGGAGGAATAGAAATAGGTTGAGTGCCTGGAATCACATCAATTCCATATTCTACTTCCCGTTCTGGGGGTAATCCTGAAAGATCCTCTGGAAATACATCCAAAAATTCATTGACCACTGGAATCGACTGCGGAGTTAGTGGTTCCACATCATTATGTTTCACTCATACTAAGTGACATATGTAACCTTTGGCAATCATTTTTCTGGCTTTCAGATAAAAAATAAATCTTCCTCTTAGTGCCCCCACATTACCCTGCCATTCAAGAACATTTTCTTGCGGAAAGGAAACATGTACCTTCTTTGCCCGGCAATCTACCGTGGCATAGCAAGAGGTCAACCAATCCATCCCCATTATCACATCAAAATCCACCTTGTCTAATTTAATAAGATCGGCCAATGTATCATGACCACACACAGTTACCACACAATTACGATATACTCTTTTTGCAATAATATATCCACCAATCGGTGTAGACACTTCAATTGATTTAATTAATAATTCTTGTGCCTTTGCAAATTTCGCAGCAATCAACGGAGTAACATAGGAAAATGTAGAACCTGGATCAATCAGTGCATATACATTATATGAACATATGGATAGTGTACCTGTGACGACATCGGGAGATGCCTCTGAATTCTGCCTGTCTACCAGAGCATAAGTACGATTCTAAATCCCACTAGTACTGGCTGCTCCTCTGGCACCCCTACCATGGCCAACAGACTGCACACCTCGGCCCAATGAAGGAACCAATGCTGATGAAGCAACGAACAATCCTGCCGGTCGTGCCATACCACCTATGCTCCTCTAGGGACACTCTTTTATTATGTGTCCCGTCATACCACACCAGAAACAAGCATTTGTCCCCACTCTGCACGTACCTACATGAATACGTCCGCAATGCTGACACTGCTGATGAGAAAAACCTACTGACTGTGATCCGTGAACCCCACTACTCTGTCATGATAGACCACCTCTAGACCCTCAAAATTGAGAGTGAGCACCTACTGTAGAATATGAGAACGATGGTCTAGGTAGTCTAGGAAACATACGAGTCCTAGATCCTCCTTGAGACATCAAAGACTGTCCCAAGCCCTTTTGGACTGTCCTCTGTCAGATTCATGTGCCCTTCTTCTCTTTTGTTGATCTTTCATTTTCTGGGTGAAGGCTTGTATTCTAGCAATGTCCATATCTTTATTCAAGGCAGCAATGGTGCAATCCCTTACCAAATATGGTTCTAACCTGTCCACGTATCGATGGACTCTGTCTGTCATTGTAGCTACCACATTTGGAGCATTTCGGGCCAAGGAATTAAATTGCAAGTTGTATTCTCTAACGCTCAAATTTCCTTGACGGAGATTCAGGAACTGATCCGCACGTGCCTCCCGAATCTCATATGGGAGGTAATGATCGAGGAATGCTGCTTTAAATTCTTCCCAATTAGGCGGATTTGCACCAATATCACGAGATTTCTTCCAATCCTTATACCACAATATCGCTTCACCTTTCAATCTATAGGTCGTGAGTTCAACTGTCTCAACCCCAACCACGTGCATAATTTCCAAAGCCCTCTGAATTTGATCCACAAAGTCCTGTGGATCTGCTTTCGAACCTAACCCAGTGAATATAGGAGGGTCCAGTTTCAGGAAATTCTGTGTTCTGCGACTCGCCACTCTAGTTGCATCATCTTCATTTGTCATTGTACCAGTTCGTCCTTGACTTTGTGCCGCCACTAACTGTGTCAACGTATGTACTGCATTTCTAATATCCTGATTTGTGGCATTCATTGGTGGTGTTGCGGGTACTTCCCTACCAACTAGCTCTTTCGGAGCTGGAAAAGTAGAGGAAGACCGCAAGGAAATTTCAGCATGTGCTCCACCTTGACTAGCTTGGTCAGGTGGTAATCTACTCATGCCTTCATCAGCAGGCATATCCACCTGCTTACCTTTACCTCTGCCTCTTCTCGTGATCGGCATGATTACTATATCAAAGAAAAACATTTACCATGGTCAGATACAATTCAACTTACAACACTGGCTCTATTGCACTATCTAGAAATGAAGAAGAGAAAACAACATCCTAAATGTCCCGTAGCCTCTTACTTATATATGTGGTGCACAATACATCGATAAGTAAGACTCTACTCAGACACGGCTTCATAGAAACACTTAGAATGACCTGCTCTGATACCACTTTTGTCACACCCCGAATCACATCGAGACATGATTGGTACCCGTAGCCGATAAGGCCCGAGAGAACCAAACTGTACTTATGTTCATTCATATGCATGCCATCAGAAACACCCTTATCACGTAGGAGCTTATAATGCTAACAACGAAATTCATGGATCATGTGACATGTATACATATATGAAACTTGGCCGTTGAGGCCATCCAGTCAAAAACGACATGTACCTTTTACATTTATACACCCACATCCGTCTACAAAAGCCTCTAACAAGTGCATTGACCAAAATGAACTAAAAGTCAAGACAAGTCCCCGCTTTATACAACATGTACAACACCAAAACATATGTACTACTGTGACTCTGAGAATCCCCGAACTAACTGGAGCTCACCAATGATCCGCAACAACTAGCAACCTACGGTGGAAGCCTACTAGTACCTGCACCTGCAGCAAGTAAGGTAAATCCCCCAAGAGGGGTCAGTACGAAGAATGTACTGAGTATGTAAGGCTCAAATGAAACTATATGATATGTGAATCTGCCAATGAAATCAAATTCAAATGCATAACCAATATGGATAAGTCACTATACTGAACTTTGGAAACCATGTATATTGCTTTCTTTACTTTCTTTGTTTCTTTGATTCTATGATTATACATTTTTTCCTGTGAACTGTGATACCCGGGCCCCGACTGAACAGTGGGTTTTTAAAATAACATGATGTTATGTGGGGATCGGCTCGATCTAGGCTTATGCCTCTAGAGCTACCACCCATGAATCAATATATATCGAGATCGGCTCGAGCTAGGTTATTACCTCTAGAGCTGCCACCCATCAATCAACTTATCAGGTTCGGCTCGAGCTAGGTTATTACCTCTAGAGCTACCCCTTGTCAGGATCGATCCGAGCTAGGCTTATGCCTCTAGGACTGCCCCCTGATCCAACAATCTCGGGATTGGCTTGAGCTAGTCATTGTGCCCCCAAAGCTACCACCCATACTTGATCATTAACCACATATGCATTACTTTGAGATTGATACAATGATAGTTATACTTTCCTGGAAGCTTTGGATCAATAATCAATGAGTGAGAGACATGTGAAGAAACATTATTGGAAACTTATCCTTATTGGAAACATAACACTATTGGAACCATTGGACAATAATCAATAAACAAGATACATGAGTATAACCACTATTGGAACTTTGGAACACAACCTTATTGAGCTTTTGGAACATTATCAATGAATATAAGACATGTGATTCACGATTGATCAATGAGTAGGAAACATATGATATTGACAATTGATAACCGGGTATAGGATACCTTAGCACATTTCGGGATAGGACAAGTGTTATGTCAATGTGAATACTATGTGCTGCAGAAAGATACGGACAGAGTAACCTTACATACCTTCACTTCCAAGTATGAATACACAAGCCTATGTATGAACACAATAGTCCAGCTTCTTCCTTACGCCTTACTCTACAATACAAGTACATATCGGAGCTTACATTAGCATCTAGTTACTATACAGGTGTACAAGAATACAATGAACTATATGACTACCGTATAACGTCATGTCATCCCTTACAATACGATCCACTACGTTTTAATATCAACAACACCATAACATTACGCACAATGACCAAGAGATCATACATCAATAGCATTTCACACCACACTTACCCTTTACGCTTTTTCATCATCGTTTCGTCACAATTACTCCTTCATAACAACATATGAACAAAAATCCATACTTAATATAGTCCAAACATACCTTCATACAACACTTTAAAGTCATTAAAACGACATCACAAGTTGATAATTACATCCAAAAAGGGTATAGGGGCCTTCAGGGACCAAGACGATGCGAAAACATCCAAAACCAAACCTGGGGATGACCTGTGAAGCAACCTGCGCCCGCAAGTGGCTGGTGGCAGATGTCAGTGGAACCTGCGTTGGCATCTGCGCCCGTAGGTGCCCTCGTCTGCAGGGGCGGATGCCCGTTTTGGTCCTAAATGGTTTCTTTTGGGTCTTTTAATGCAATGAATGGTCCATGATCATAACCAAACTTATTTTGACATATTTTTGATCATCTTGAATACCAACATTCATCCATGGTCTCACAACAAACATAACAACACCTAAAACTACACTTTACGGTCAATATGTCACCAAAACCATAACCAATTTCACAATAGCAATTTCAAACATTATACTCAAGGATAAAACAAAGTAAGACTACAATAATATCTCACATGTAAATATTTAATCCATCAAGTTCACTTCCTTCAAGATCACAAGTCCATATTCAAGTTCACAAGACAAAACCGTTCTCCAATTGCAAAAATAGACAGTTTTACGCATAGCACACTGTCCAACACTTTGACAACACAACCAACATGATTTATTCACCATATTAAACATATTATATACTTAACCAAGAGAATAAATACTTACCAAAGAGTGATCTTGTCCCAAGGAGATGAGAGCTTAGGGTTTGTATTTTGAGAGAAAAATATGGAAAATGCTAAAAAGGGCATGTGTTTTTGCAATGGAATAAAAATATAATTTGTTGGCTTATATAGTCCATTTAGAATGATCCTTATCCACACACTTGGTGGGTTTACTTCTTCAATGGATGACTTAGGCAAGAATGGGTCAAATTCCCACTTAGGCCATGTCTTTCTATGGTTTTTGGGCTTCATTTAAGGTCCAATTGTACAGGACTTTTAAATGCCCACAATTTAATACATAATTCATCAAATCTCTCATGTTTCATATTTCCATAAATGTTACGGTAGTCATCTAGACTCCAAAATGTACGGGGTGTTACATTCTTCCCCTCTTAGAATATTCGTCCTCGAATGTTAGTGTTATCATTTCAAAGTAACCAATTACGAGTTTAGGAGCATTCTTCATGTCATCATATAGAGATATACTCAAAGCTTATAAATACTTACTTGTCATTCTTCCTTTTGGAACAAATGAGGGTACTTGGATTTCATCATTTCTTCAGCTTCCCATGTGACCTCTTCTATTTCTGATTTCTCCAAAGTACTTTTACGGAAGCTATGTGTTTATTTATCAACCTCTTCACTTGTCTATCCAGAATGGCAATAGGTATCTCCTCATAGGTAAGATCCTCTGTAACCTGTACATCATCAATAGGAGTAAAACGAGATGGATCTCCTATGCATTTTTGAAGCATTAAAACATGAAATACTGGATGAACTGTGGAGAGTTCTTGGGGCAGTACCAACTCATATGCAACCTGCCCAAATCTTCTAACAATCTCATATGGTCCAATATAACGTGGACTAAATTTTTCTTTCTTTTCGAACCACATTACCCCTTTCGTCGGTGACACCTTCAGAAATACCCAATCACCTATGGCGAACTCAAGTCCTCTTATTCTAACATCGGCGTACGACTTGTGTCAACTCAGGGCCGTTTGTAATCGTTGTTGAATCACTTTAACTTTCTCCATAGCCTGATGAACCAGATCTGACCCAAGTAAAGCAGTTTCACCTGCTTCAAACCATCCAATTGGTGATCTACATTTCCTTTCGTACAAAGCTTCATAAGGTGCCATTTTAATACTTGAGTGATAGCTATTGTTGTAATCAAATTCAATAAGAGGAAAATGGTCATCCCAACTGCCTTGAAAATCTAACGTGCATGCTCGTAGCATATCTTCAAGTGTCTAAATAGTACGTTGTGCTTGCCCATCAGTCTGAGGATGGAAAGCCGTACTCAAATTCACCTGTGTGCCCAAACGTTGCTGAAAAGATCTCCAAAAGTGCGTTGTGAACTGTGCTCCTCTATCTGATATAATGGAAAGTGGAATACCATGCAATCGTACTATCTCTTTCACATACAACTTCGCATACTCTTCAGCTGTATCGGTGGTTTTGACTGGTAGAAAATGTGCCAACTTGGTAAGCCTGTCAACTATAACCTATATAGAATCAAATTTTTGCAGTGTACAAGGTAAACCTGTATGAAGTCCATATTAATCATATCCCATTTCCAGACTGGAAGATTGATACATTGCATGTAACCTCCTGGTTTCTAATGCTCTACCTTTATTTGCTAACAATTCGGGCACTGAGCAACAAATTCTGCAATGTGCTTCTTCATATTTCCCCACCAATACACTTCTTTCAAATCATGGTACATTTTAGTAGCACCCGGATGAATAGAATAGCGTGAATGATGCGCCTCTGTCATAATTTGTTTCCTCAACTCATCTACATTCGGTACACATAATCTGCCTTGGCATTGAAGCACCCCTTCTTGTGTAAGATCAAATGCTTTTGTCAAGTTCTTTTGTACATTTTCTTTTAACTGCAATAACATAGGATCTGCATACTTCTTCTCTTTCACTTCAGCTATCAACAAAGATTCAGCTGCATTTTGTACAATAACCCCTTCATCTGAGGATTCAAGAAGACGAACCCCCGAGCTGGCTAATTGATATAGGCCTTTGATTTATCTCTTTCTTATCTGTCAATTGGCCAATAATAACTCCTATTGCCTTGCGGCTCAATGCATCAGCTACCACATTTGCTTTTCCTGGATGGTATAGAATATCAATATCATAATCTTTCAATAGCTCAAGCCACCTTCTTTGCCTCAAATTGAGTTCCTTCTGCTTAAAGATATACTGCAAACTTTTGTGATCAGTATAGATATCAACATGAACTCCATACAAATAATGATGCCATATCTTTAAAGTAAAAACCACCGCTGCTAACTCAAGATCATGTGTGGGATAGTTTCTTTAATGTGGCCGCAACTATCGTGAGGCATATGCTATGACATTAACGTGCTGCATGAATACGCATTCGAGGCCAACCCCGAAAGCATCAAAATACACTGCATAACCTTTGGTGCCTTCAGGAAGTACTACCATTGGTGTGGAGGTTAATTTATCTTTCAAATTTTGGAAGCTTTTCTCACACGCATCATTCGACCTAACTTTAACTGTCTTATGTGTAAACTTTGTTAACGGTGCAGCAATAGAGGAAAAACCCTCCACCAATATTTGGTAATAACCTGCCAGTCCAAGAAAACTATGAATCTCTATAGGTGTCGTAGGTCTTGGCCAATTCTTCACTGCTTCAATCTTCTGTGTATCAACCTGTATCCCTTCATCTGATACAATGTGACCCATGAATGTGATGGAGTTTAACCAAAACTCACACTTAGAGAACTTTGCATACAATTTACGTTCGCAGAGAATCTGTAACACCTGTCGTAAATGATTAGCATGGTCCTCTGGTGATCCTGAACAAACCAGGATATCATCTATAAATACCGTTACGAACACGACTAAATATGTCTTAAACACCCTATTCATCAAATCCATGAACACAGCTGGTGCATTGGTTAGTCTAAATGACATAACTAAAAATTCATAATGGCCATACCTTGTTCGAAACGCTGTCTTGGGTACATCTTCTTCTCTAACTCTGACTTGATGGTAACCCGACCTCAAGTCAATCTTTGAGAAACACTTGGCACCCTATAACTGATCAAACAAATCATCAATGCAAGGGAGGGGATATTTGTTCTTGATCGTTACCTTATTCAATTGTCGATAGTCGATTCACATTCTCAACGTGCCATCTTTCTTCCGTACAACCACGTGCATAACTTCCAAATCCCTCAGAATTTGATCCACGAAGTCCTGTGGATCTGCTTTTGGATCTGACCAAGTGAATATAGGAGGGTCCAGTTTTAGGAAATCCTGTGTTCTGTGACTCGCCACTCTAGTTGCATCATCTTCATTTGTCATTGGACCAGTTCGTCCTTGACTTTGTGCCGCCACTAACTGTGTCAACATATGTACTGCATTTCTAGTATCCTGATCTGTGGCATTCATTGGTGGTGTTGCGGGTACTTTCCTACCAATTGGCTCTTTCGAAGCTGGAAAAGTAGAGGAAGACCGCGAGGAAATTTTAGCATGTGCTCCACCTTGACTAGCTTGGTCAGGTGGTAATCTAGTCACGCCTTCATCAGCAGGCATATCCACCTGCTTACCTTTACCTCTGCCTCTTCTCGTGATCGGCATGATAACTATATCAAAGAGAAACATTTACCATGGTCAGATACAATTCAACTTACAACACTGGCTCTATTGCACTATCTAGAAATGAAGAAGAGAAACAACATCCTAAATGTCCCGTAGCCTCTTACTTATAAATGTGGTGCACAATACATCGATAAGTAAGACTCTACTCAGACACTGCTTCATAGACACACTTAGAATGACCTGCTCTGATACCACTTTTGTCACACCCCGAATCCCATCGAGACATGATTGGTACCCGTAGCCGATAAGGCCCGAGAGAACCAAACTGTACTTATGTTCATTCATATGCATGCCATCAGAAACACCCTTATCACGTAGGAGCTTATAATGCTAACAACGAAATTCATGGATCATGTGACATGTATACATATATGAAACTTGGCCGTTGAGGCCATCAAGTCAAAAACGACATGTACCTTTTACATTTATACACCCACATCCGTCTACAAAAGCCTCTAACAAGTGCATTGACCAAAATGAACTAAAAGTCAGGACAAGTCCCCGCTTTATACAACATGTACAACACCAAAACATATGTACTACTGTGACTCGGAGAATCCCCGAACTAACTGGAGCTCACCAATGATCCGCAACAACTAGCAATCTACTGTGGAGGCCTACTAGTACCTGCGCCTGCAGCAAGTAAGGTAAATCCCCCAAGAGGGGTCAGTACGAAGAATGTACTGAGTATGTAAGGCTCAAATAAAACTGTATGATATGTGAATATTCCAATGAAATCAAATTCAAATGCATAACCAATATGGATAAGTCACTATACTGAACTTTGGAAACCATGTATATTGCTTTCTTTACTTTCCTTGTTTCTTTATTTCTATGATTATTCATCTTTGCCTGTGAATTGTGATACCCGGGCCCCGACTGAACAGTGGGTTTTTAAAATAACATGATGTTATGTTGGGATCGGCTCGAGCTAGGCTTATGCCTCTAGAGCTACCACCCATGAATCAATATATATCGGGATCGGCTCGAGCTAGGTTATTACCTCTAGAGCTGCCACCCATCAATCAACTTATCAGGTTCGGTTCGAGCTAGGTTATTACCTCTAGAGCTAACCCCTATCAGGATCGGTCCGAGCTAGGCTTATGCCTCTAAGACTGCCCCCTGATCCAACAATCTCGGGATCGGCTTGAGCTAGTCATTGTGCCCCCAAAGCTACCACCCATACTTGATCATTAACCACATATGCATTACTTCATTCATTACTTTGAGATTGATACAATGATAGTTATACTTTCCTGGAAGCTTTGGATCAATAATCAATGAGTGAGAGACATGTGAATAAACATTATTAGAAACATAGCCTTATTGGAAACATAACACTATTGGAACCATTGGAAAATAATCAATGAACAAGATACATGAGTATAACCACTATTGGAACTTTGGAGCACAACCTTATTGAGCTTTTGGAACATTATCAATGAATATAAGACATACGATTCACGATTGATCAATAAGTAGGAAACATATGATATTGACAATTGATAACCGGGTATAGGATACCTTAGCACATTTTGGGATAGGACAAGTGCTATGTCAATGTGAATACTATGTGCTACAGAAAGATATGGACAGAGTAACCGTACATACCTTCACTTCCAAGTATGAATACACAAGCCTATGTATGAACACAATAGTCCAGTTTCTTCCTTACGCCTTACTCTACAATACAAGTACATATCGGAGCTTACATTAGCATCTAGTTACTATACAGGTGTACAAGACGACAATGAACTATATTACTACCGTATAACGTCATGTCATCCCTTAAAATATGATCCACTGCATTTTCATATCAACAACACCATAACATTATGCACATTGACCAAGAGATCATACATCAGTAGCATTTCACACCACACTTACCCTTTACGCTTTTTCATCATCATTACGTCACAATTACTCCTTCATAACAACATATGAACAAAAATCCATACTTAATATAGTCCAAACATACCTCCATACAACACTTTAAAGTCATTAAAACGACATCACAAGTTGATAATTACATCCAAAAAGGGTATAGGGGCCTTCAGGGACCAAGACGATGCGAAAACATCCAAAACCAAACCTGGGGATGACCTGTGAAGCAACCTGCGCCCACAAGTGGCTGGTGGCAGATGTCAGTGGAACCTGCGTTGGCATCTGCGCCCGCAGGTGCCCTCGTCTGCAGGGGCGGATGCCCGTTTTGGTCCTAAATGGTTTCTTTTGGGTCTTTTAATGCAATGAATGGTCCATGATCATAACCAAACTTATTTTGACATATTTTTGATCATCTTTAATACCAACATTCATCCATGGTCTCACAACAAACATAACAACACCCAAAACTACACTTTACGGTCAATATGTCACCAAAACCATAACCAATTTCACAATAGCAATTCCAAACATTATACTCAAGGATAAAACAAAGTAAGACTATAATCATATATCACATGTAAATATTTAATCCATCAAGTTCACTTCCTTCAACATCACAAGTCCATATTCAAGTTCACAAGACAAAACCATTCTCCGATTGCAAAAATAGACAGTTTTACGCATAGCACACTGTCCAAAAATTTTCCAACACAACCAACATGATTTATACACCATATTAAACATATTATATACTGAACCATGAGAATAAATACTTACCAAAGAGTGATCTTGTCCCAAGGAGATGAGAGCTTAGGGTTTTTATTTTGAGAGAAAAATGTGGAAAATGCTAAAAAGGGCATGTGTGTTGTTATGGAATAAAAATCTGATTTGTTGGCTTATATAGTCCATTTAGAATGATCCTTATCCACACACTTGGTGGGTTTACTTCGTCAATGGATGACTTAGGCAAGAATGGGTCAAATTCCCACTTGGGCCATGTCTTTCTATGGTTTTTGGGCTTCATTTAAGGCCCAATTGTACAAGACTTTTAAATTCCCACAATTTAATACATAATTCATCAAATCTCTCATGTTTTCATATTTCCATAAATGTTACGGTAGTCATCTAGACTCCGAAACGTACGGGGTGTTACAGCAAGGGACCTCGGACATCATCTGGATATTTGCAAGGTTTTGATTGATTTGCATCTGAGTAAAAGAAAGAAGAAGTAAGCCCAATGTCCTGAATCTGTTACGGTTTTAACATTTGAATCAATCAATCATTTTTCAAACAAAGAACGTCGTTGGGTTTATGAAGAACCCGTTGACATGAAGGGTGGTTTCCTAATTGCAGAGACGATACCTTAGACCATCCTGCCTAAGGTATATGCAACATTACCTATTTCTAGAGTAAGATTTTTCCCTAGATGTTTTAGAGTAGGACTGAATAATTGCGAGAAGGCGCACTAACCTAATTGCACCGACTCTGAAACTAAGGAATCCAAGGAAGGTTCGGAGGAGTGCAGGACACCCCTCGCGTGTTCATTGTGTGTTTGTGTACGACCAAAGACTCGATAGGAAAAATGCAAGTGAGAAAGCAGTAACAAGTAGTTTTGATCAAACAAATAAGGAACCCAAGTTTGGATTTGGCTTGCGTCCCTTTCAGACAAAGCATGATATAAACGTGAACAAAATAAATAATGTAAAAAACACCAAATATTCTCCAAATAATATTCCTAAGCTAAGCCTACTAAGGTAACAACCTAAGTTAACTCCCCAGCAGAGTCGCCATTCTGTCGCGCCCTTATCTTGAACTGGTCAAAATACGTTTGCAACGTTCGGCTCTTTTATATGGTTTTGAAAAGGTTTAGAGTCGTCACCTAACTTTTAGAAAAAATTAGGAAAACCATTTTTTGTAATGTGAAACTCTGTTTTGTTCTTTAAAATATTTTGAGATTCTGGATAAGGGTTTTGCTTACTCGAGGGGAAGGTGTTAAGCACCCCTCAGAGGATATTCGAAGATAGTCCTTAAACTTAGTTTAAAAAAAAATTATTTGGGAAAATATTTGTTTTATCATTTGCGAAAATAGTGACAAGAAAACTTTTATTATTTTTTTTTTTTGAGAAAAGATTCAAGGTATATAAGATTTGTCACTACAACATACAAGGATATAATACATTTATTGCACAATATATATGTATGTTTCAAATTATGAAAAAATTAGAAGAGAAGAAAAGTTAATGGTAACATAATTGCAATAATATATATTGGAAAGTATAAAGTTTTATGATCTTATAAGAAAAATGTTTTAAAATATTTGAATTTAAATACGCAAATAAAACCATTATAAAGTAAAGGAAAGAAAATTTTTAATCTACGTGAAGATTTATTTACAATAAAAATATAAGTATATTTAGGAGTATAAAAAAAATATGAAAATTTATATTTTACTTGTTAAGTTTTAATAGATTAGAACTAAATGGAAAACAAGGTGTAATAGCATATTTAGATATATATATATATATATATATATATATATAATAGAGTTGAAATAACTTATAGATAATAATAATAATAATAATAATAATAATAATAATAATAATTGTAGAAAAAGCAATAACAGTAATAGTGAAATAATAATAATAGCAATAAAATATACCTCGTGTACAGTAGCGTAAAAACACATATACCTTGCATTTTTTGAGACCTTTAAAATATGAAAAATACTTGAAACAATGTTAAGAGGTGAATATAGACTACCGTAAAATATTTGGACTGCTATGTTTGAAAAAATTTGATTTTATAAGTTTGGGACTATTTTCTTCTAACCATTTCAATTGGATCATGAAAAATCTTTTGCCTCACGACATTTGAATAAACAATATGTGGGTGTGGGTTAATGTCACACCCCGTATCCCAATGGGGTGGACTGGCACCCGAAGCCGATAAGGCCTGAGAGAACCAATCTTTACTCATGCCCAATCATATGCATACCATAAGAATCATCACCACCTCGTAAAGACATAAAATGCTAAGTGCGGAAATCATGGAGCATTATATATATGTATTAAAGAAACTTGGCCGTTGGGGCCATCAAGTCAAAAGGACATACATCTCTTTCTTCCATAGTCATACACATACCCACATATGTCTACAAAAGTCTCTAGCAGAAATACATACACGACAAACCTAATTTTGGGGCAAGTCCCCCGCTTTACATAACATCTACAATACCAAAATCAATGTACAACTCGAACACGGAAAGCCCCGAACCAACTGGAGCTCACCAAAGATCAACAGATGTCCTGTAGTCTACTGGGGAGGTCTACTAGCACCTGTACCTGCAGCAAGTAAGGTAAGTCCCCCAAGAGAGATCAGTACGAAGAATGTACTGAGTATGTAAGGCCATAAGAAACTATATGATATATCAAAACTTCGATGGAATTTAATATAGTAAAGAACCAATATGGATAAGTCATCACTTTATATGTATGAAAAAAAATGTACATTAGATGGATTACTTCTTTTACTCTTACGCTCGTTCGTTCTTTCATCACTCACTTCTTCATTCACTACTCACCCTTCCATCCTTATAGTGCCCGGGCTCCAAGCTGATCAGTGGGTAATCAACAGCTTTCAGGATTGACCCATGCTAGGATTTTCTTTTGCCCCTGGGATACCACCCGTAGTAGCGGGATTGACCCATGCTAGGTGTTCTTTGCACCCCATGGGATACCACCCAAAGATATTGGGATCGACCCATGCTAGGTATTTAACCCCTGGTATACCACCCAAGAATAGAGACTTCATTACCTCACTTCCTCAATCTTAGAAATAGCTCATTCGATGATTATGTCATTATTGGAACTTTTAAATGTAACATTTTTGGAACTTGGAACCATGTTCATAATTATGTGATCCATGAATGACAATAGACCAAGAATAAAGTATAGATGATTAACAATAGATGATAACCTGAAATGAGATGCCTTAGGACATTTCGGAAATGAGTAAGTACAATAACAAGGTGAAAACTACATGCTGCAGAAGGATACGGAAAGAGTAACCTTACATACCTCATCTCCTCAATACGACTATCCAATCCTATACGTGAACACAATAGTCCAGCTTCTTCCTTACGTATTACTCTACAATACAATTACATAATAGATTTTACATTAACAACTAGTCACCATACAAGTGTACAAGATGACAATGAGCTATATGATTGCCGTATAACGTCATTTAACCCTTTACAATACCATTTACGGCATTATCATACCAATACCACAACATGCCCAACATTGACCAAAATATCATAAACCACTAGCATGTCACACCAAGTTCACACTTTACACTTCTCCATCACCACAACATCACAATGATTCCACCAATTCACTTCAATACACCTCACAACAACATATCGGCCAAAATCCCATAATTTACACTTATAGAAAAATAACAAGTTTAATAACATAGTCACACCATACATGTTGATATTTCATCCATACCATGCTCTTTTATCAAAACCATAAGTCATCTTTCAAGTTTAAATTCCATAGATGACACATCTTTTACAAAAACACAAAGTGCCATGTTCAACACTTCCAAGCATAACCAACATGATCTACATAATCTCCCATGCATATAATATGAAAAAGTACAAGAATAATCACTTACCTAAGCTTGAAAAATGATGATCTTGCTCCAAAAGATGACTTAGGGTTTGAAGAGCCAAAAGGAGTTTTCTTGAGAATTCTAGAAATAAGATGTGTGTTCCTTTGAATAAAAATCAGATTTTTCCACATATATATAGGCCCTCAAGGCTTATTGGCATTAAATGCCATATTTAAGTGGTCAATGGTAGAAGAATGGGTCATTTAGCCTATTTGGGACATGTCATTCTTTCTTCTTCTTTTTTTGGGCCTTTATTGAGCCCAATTCACTTAATCCAATAAAATCAATAATTTCTCATGTTTAAATCATTTCATACATGTTATGACAATATTCCCACTCACGCAATTTAAATTCGTAGCCTCAATCCCAAAAACAAGTGATTCTAGCCACGTATGGCTTATTTTGACCAAAGGGTAAAAATGTCATTTGGATGCCAAATTCGTCCACGAATAATCTTATCAAAATGGAATTCCAATATTTCAATTATCCCATGTATAGGCTCGTGGTTGTAGAAGAAATGTGGCAAAAAGCGGCCCGGTACGTCCCCGGGACCCTTGGGACTTAGAAAAATTTCCAACTTTTGAAAGGTGCGCACAAGCAGCCTGGCACGCCCTTGGGCGCTCCAGCTTGCTGCCTGTGCCCAAAAAATTTGGGCAATTAGCGGCCTGGCACACCCTCTGGCGTGCCTAGCCCTAATTTTTTTGAAAATTTTTGTTCTTCGACTTTTCTTTGCGGGTTTGGTTAGGTACTTCAAGTTCTATTCTTTAACTTACTTCTTACCTTTAATATCCTTTGTTTGGAGGTCCTCCAAGCCTCGTTTTTAACCCCACAAATGTTCCACAAAGTCACAAAACACCTCCTACGAAGGTCTAATCATATGTACGAGGGCCAATATCAATTATCTCATCAATAACATTGCAAAATACATACTTATGGCTCTCGACACCTAAGTAAACATTGTTCAACGTCATCTAGTAGGGTTGGGAAGGTACGGGAAGGTACGGGGTGTTACATTCTTCCCCCCTTAGGAACATTCGTCCTCGAATGTTAACAATATCACTTCAATTATAACAAATCAATCTCTATATTAGCATACATATACATAAACACTAAGGCTCATGGATACTTACTTTTTTATTGTTCCACTTCTGCACTTTGAACTGTTTCATCCATTTGAAATAGGTGGGGGTACTTGGATCTCATCATTTCTTCAGCTTCCCATGTGATCTCCTCTACCTGTTGATTTCTCCAAAGGACTTTTAAGGAAGCTATGTATTTATTCCTCAACCTCTTTACCTATCGATCTAGAATAGCAATGGGTACCTCTTCATAAGTATGATCCTCCGTAACTTGGACATCCTCAACAGGAACAATACGAAATGGATCTCCTATGCATGTTCGAAGAATCAAAACATGAAACACTGGATGGACTGAGGAGAGTTCTTAGGGTAGTGCCAACTCGTATGCAACTTGCCCAAATCTTCTAATAATTTCATATGGGCCTATATAACGTGGACTCAATTTTCCTTTCTTTCCGAACAGCATTACACCTTTCATTGGTGACACCTTTAAAAATACCCAATCACCTATGGAAAATTCGAGCCCTCTCCTTCTAACATCTGCATATGACTTGTGGCGACTTTGGGCCGTTTGTAACCGATGTTGGATCACTTTAACTTTCTCCATAGCCTGATGGATAATATTTGGCCCAAGTAAAGCAGTTTCACCCGCTTCAAATGATCCAATTGGTGATCTACATTTCCTTTCGTACAAAGCTTCGTAAGGGGCTATTTTAATACTTGAATGATAGCTATTGTTGTACGTAAATTCAATAAGAGGAAAATGGTCATCCCAACTACCTTGAAAATCTAACGTGCATGCTCGTAGCATATCTTCAAGTGTTTGAATAGTAGGTTCTTCTTATCCATCAGTATGAGGATGGAAAGCCGTACTCAAGTTCACCTGTGTACCCAAACTCTGCTGAAAATATCTCCAAAAATGCACAGTAAACTGAGCTCCCATGTCTGATATAATGGAGATCGAAATCCCATGTAACCTCACTATTTCTTTAACATACAACCTTGCATAGTCCTCAGCTGTATAGGTGGTTCTGACTAGTAGGAAATGTGCTGACTTGGTAAGCCTGTCGACTATAACCCATATAGAATCAAATTTTTGTAGTGCACGAGGCAAACCTGTGATGAAATCCTTATTAATCATATCCCATTTCCAGACTGTAAGATTGATACATTGCATGTAACCTTCCAGTTTCTGATGCTCTACTTTCACTTGTTGATAATTCGAACATTGAGCAACAAATTCTGCAATGTTCTTCTTCATATTTTCCCACCAATACACTTCTTTTAAATCATAGTACATTTTAGTAGCACCCGGATGAATAGAATAGCGCGAGTGATGCGCCTCTGTCATGATTCATTTCCTCAGCTCATCTACATCCGGTACACATAATCTTCCCTGACATTGAAGTACCCTTTCTTGTGTAAGATCGAAGGCTGCAGTCAGACCCTGTTATACATTCTCTTTCAGCTGCAATAACATAGAATCCGCAAACTACTTCTCTTTTACTTCAGCTATTAAGGAGGATTCCACTGCATTTTGCACAATAACCCCTTCATCTGGAGATTCAATAAGACGAACTCTAAAGCTGGCTAGTTGATGCAGATCTTTGATTATCTCTTGCTTTTCAGTCAATAGGCCACTAGTGTTTTCTACTGCCTTGCGGCTCAATACATCAGCTACCACATTTTCTTTGCCTGGATGATAGAGAATATCAATATCATAATCTTTCAAGAGCTCTAACCACCTTCGTTGCCTCAAGTTGAGTTCCTTCTGCTTAAAGATATATTGCAAACATTTGTGATCAGTATAGATATCAACATGTACTCCGTACAAATAATGACGCCATATCTTTAAAGCAAAAACCACCGCTGCTAATTCAAGATCATGTGTGGGATAATTTTTCTCATGTGGCCGCAACTGTCTTGAGGCATATGCTATGATATTACCGTGCTGCATCAATACACATCCGAGGCCAACCCCGAAAGCATCACAATACACTGCATAACCTTCGGTGCCTTCGGAAAGTACTAAAACTGGTGTGGAGGTTAATTTATCTTTAATTCTTGGAAGCTTTTCTCACACGCATCATTCCACTGAAATTTAACTGTCTTATGTGTAAGCTTTGTTAACGATGCAGCAATGGAGGAAAAACCTTCCATAAATCTTTGGTAATAACCTGCCAATCCAAGAAAACTACGAATCTCTGTGGGTGTCGTAGGTCTAGGCCAATTTTTCACTGCTTCAATCTTCTGTGTATCAACCTTTATCCCTTCATCTGACACAATGTGACCGCGACGAATTTTAACCAAAACTCACATTTGGAGAACTTTGCATACAACTTACGCTCAAGGAGAATCTGTAACACCTGTTGTAAGTGATTAACATGGTCCTCTGGTGATCTTGAATAAACCAGAATGTCATCTATAAATAACGTCATGAACACGTCTAGAAATGGCTTAAACACCCTATTCATCAAATCCATGAACACAACTGGTGCATTTGTTAGTCCAAATGACATAACTAAAAATTCATAATGGCCATACCGTGTTCGGAAAGCTGTCTTGGGTACATCTTCTTCTCTGACTCTGACTTGATGGCAACCCGACCTCAAGTCAATTTTTGAAAAACACTTGGCACCCTATAACTGATCAGACAAATCATCAATTCTAGGGAGGGGATATTTGTTCTTGATCGTTACCTTATTCAGTTGCCGATAGTCAATGCACATTCTCAACGTGCCATCTTTCTTCCGTACAAATAATACTGGTGCACCCCACGGGGACATACTAGGTCTGATGAAACCCTTGTCCAGCAAATCCTTCAACTGCTCTTTCAATTCACGCAATTCTGCTGGAGCCATTCTATATGGAGGAATAGAGATAGGCTGAGTGTCTGGAATCACATCAATGCCAAACTCTACTTCCCGTTCTGGGGTAAGCCTAGAAGATCCTCTGGAAATACATCAAGAAATTCATTGACCACTGGAACCAACTGCGGAGTTAGTGGTTCCACATCACTATCTTTCACTCGTACCAAGTGACATATATATCCCTTGGCAATCATTTTCCTTACTTTCAAATAGGAAATAAATTTTCCTCTTGGTGCCCCCACATTACCCTGCCATTCAAGAACATTTTCCTGAGGAAAACAAAAATGCACCTTCTTGGCCCGGCAATCTACTGTGGCATAACAAGAAGCCTACCAATCCATCCCCATTATCACATCAAAATCCACCATGTCTAGTTCGATGAGATCGGCAACTGTATCATGACCACACACAGTTACTACACAATTTTGATATACTCTTTTTACAATAATATATTCACCAACCGGTGTAGACACTTTAATTGACTTAGTTAATAATTCTGGTGCCTTTGCAAATTTCGCAGCAACCAATAGAATAACACAGAAAAATATAGAACCCGGGTCAATCAATGCATATACATTATATGAGAATATGGATAATGTACTTGTGACTATGTCAAGAGATGCCTTTGAATTCTGTCGGTCTACCAGAGCATAAGTACGATTCTGAGTTCCACAGGAACTGGCTGCTCCTCTGGCACCTTTACCATGACCCATCGGTTGTACACCTCTGCCTAGGGAAGGAACCGATGATGATAATGCAACGATTGATCCCGCAGGTCACACCACATTACCCAAGCCTCTTTGTGGGCAGTCTCTCATCATATGCCCCGTCATTCCATACCAAAAACAAACATTAGACCCACGCCGGCATTCACCTAAGTGAAACCGTCCACATTGCTGACATGGCTGACGAGAAAATCCTGTAGTCTGCGAACCTCGAATCCCACTACTCTGCCCAACATTACTACCTCAAAAACCTTGGAATTAAGCTTGAGTGCCTACTGTGTAATAGGAGAATAACGGTCTCGGCGGTCTAGGAAACATCTGGGGTCTAGATTCTCCTTGGGACACCATAGACTGTCCCATAGGTCTAGCTCATTTAGACTTTCCTCGTTCAGATTCATGTACCCTTCTTCTCTGTCTTTGGGCCTCCATTTTCTGGGCGAAGACCTGAATTCTCGCTATATCCATATCCTTGTTTAAGGCAGCAATAGTGCAATCTCGTACCAAATATGACTCCAATCTGTCCACATATCGATGGACTCTATCTGTCATTGTGGCCACCACATTTGGAGAATATCTAGCCAAAGAATTAAACTGCAAACTGTATTCTCTGACACTCAGGTTCCCTTGACGAAGATTCAAGAATTGATCCGCACGAGCCTCTCGGATCTCATAAGGAAGATAGTGATCAAGGAAAATCGCTTTAAATTCTTCCCAATTAGGTGGATTTGCACCGACACCATGAGATTTCTTCCAATCTTCATACCATAATATCGCCTCTCCTTTCAATCTATATGCAGCAAGTTCCACTGTTTCTATCCCAGTTATGTGCATAACATCTAAAGCCCTTTGAATTTGATCTACAAAGTCTTGCGGATCTTCATTCAGATTTGATCCAGTAAATGTAGGTGGATCTAATTTCAAGAAATCCTGGGTCTGTCGACTAGTTGCTCTCGCTGCACTATCATCACCTGTTATTGGACCACCTTGCCCCTGAACCTGTGCAGCGACTATTCGGGTCAACATCTGCACTGCATTTTTTAAGTCCTGATCGGTAGTATTTACTGGTGGTTCTGCAGGTTCTTCTCTTCCTCTTGACTCTTCTGAAAATGGAAGAGTAGAAGAAGCCTGTGATGCCATCTCTGGTTCAACACCGCCTTGATTAACTGGTTAAAGCGGGGCTCTACAAGTTCCTTCTCCAGCAAGTTTGACTATTCTCTTACTTTTACCTCGACCTCTTCTTGTCATCGGCATTTTTCTATAATATACAAGAACAAAAATTTGATGGTCAGAAACAATCCCACCTATAACTTCGGCTCTAATGCACGATCTAGAAATGAAGGAGTGAAACAACTCCTAAATGTCCCGTATCCTCCTACTTATAAATGTGGTGCACAACACATCGATAAGTAAGACTCTACTGCGACACGGCTTTGTAGACACCTTTAGAACGACCTGCTCTGATACCACTTTTGTCACGCCCCGTATCCCAACGGGGTGGAGTGGCACCCGAAGCCGATAAGGCCCTAGAGAACCAATATTTACTCATGCCCAATCATATGCATACCATAAGAATCATCACCAACTTGTAAAGACATAAAATGCTAAGTGCGGAAATCATGGAGCATTATATATATATATTAAAGAAACTTGGTCGTTGGGTCCATCAAGTCAAAAGGACATACATCTCTTTCTTCCACAGTCATACACATACCAATATATGTCTACAAAAGCCTCTAGCAGAAATATATACACGACCAACCTAATTTCGGGGCAAGTCCCCCGCTTTACATAACATCTACAATACCAAAATCAATGTACAACTCGGATATGGAAAGCCCCGAACCAACTGGAGCTCACCAAAGATCAACAGATGTCCTGCAGTCTACTGGGGAGGTGTACTAGCACTTGTGCCTACAGAAAGTAAGGTAAGTCCCCCAAGAGAGATCAGTACGAAGAATGTACTGAGTATGTAAGGCCATAAGAAACTATATGATATATCAAAACTTCAATGGAATTTAATATAGTAAAGAACCAATATGGATAAGTCATCACTTTATATGTATGAAAAAAAATGTACATTAGATGGATTACTTCTTTTACTCTTATGCTCGTTCGTTCTTTCATCACACACTTCTTCATTCTCTACTCACCATTCCATCCTTATAGTGCCCGAGCCCCAAGCTGATCAGTGGGTAATCAACAGTTTTTGGGATCGACCCATGCTAGGATTTTATTTTGCCCCTGGGATACCACCCGTAGTAGCGGGATTGACCCATGCTAGGTGTTCTTTGCACCCCATGGGATACCACCCGAAGACATTGGGATCGACCCATGCTAGGTATTTAACCCCTGGTATACCACCCAAGAATAGAGACTTCATTACCTCACTTTCTCAATCTTAGAAATAGCTCATTCGATGATTATGTCATTATTGGAACTTTTAAATGTAACATTTTTGGAACTTGGAACCATGTTCATAATTATGTGATCCATGAATGAAAATAGACCAAGAATAAAGTATATATGATTAAAAATAGATGATAACCTAAAATGAGATGCCTTAGGACATTTCGGAAATGAGTAAGTACAATAACAAGGTTAAAACTACACACTGCAGAAAGATACGGAAAGAGTAACCTTACATACCTTATTTCCTCAATACGACTATCCAATCCTATACGTGAACACAATAGTCCAGCTTCTTCCTTACGTATTACTCTACAATACAATTACATAACGGAGCTTACATTAACAACTAGTCACCATACAAGTGTACAAGATGACAATGAGCTATATGATTGCCATATAACGTCATTTCACCATTTACAATACCATTTACGGCATTATCATACCAATACCACAACATGCCCAACATTGACCAAAATATCATAAACCACTAGCATGTCACACCAAGTTCACACTTTACACTGCTCCATCACCACAACATCACAATGATTCGACCAATTCACTTCAATACACCTCACAACAACATATTGGCCAAAATCCCATAATTTACACTTATAGAAAAATAACAAGTTTAATAACATAATCACACCATACATGTTGATATTTCATCCATACCATGCTCTTTTATCAAAACCACAAGTCATCTTTCAAGTTTAAATTCCATAGATGACACATCTTTTACAAAAACACAAAGTGTCATGTTCAACACTTCCAAGCATAACCAACATGATCTACATAATCTCCCATGCATATAATATTCTAAAGTGCAATAATAATCACTTACCTAATCTTGAAAAATGATGATCTTGCTCCAAAAGATGACTTCGGATTTGAAGAGCCAAAAGGAGTTTTCTTGAGAATTCTAGAAATGAGATGTGTGTTCGTTCGAATAAAAATCAGATTTTTCCACATATATATAGGCCCTCAAGTCTTCTTGGCATTAAATTCCATGTTTAAGTGGTCAATGGTAGAAGAATGGGTCATTTAGCCTATTTGGGCCATGTCTTTCTTTCTTATTTTTTTTTGGGCCTTTATTGAGCCCAATTCACTTAATCCAATAAAATCAATAATTTCTCATGTTTAAATCATTTCATATGTGTTACGACAATATTCCCACTCACGCAATTTAAATTCGTAGCCTCAATCCCAAAAACAAGTGCTTCTAGCCACGTATGGCTTATTTTGACCGAAAGGGTAAAAACGTCATTTGGATGCCAAATTCGTCCACGAATAATCTTATCAAAATAGAATGCCAATATTTCAATTATCCCATGTATAGGCTCGTGGTTGTAGAAGAAATGTGGCAAAAAGCGGCCCGATACGTCCCCGGGCACCCTTGGGACTTAGAAAAATTTCCAACTTTTGAAAGGTGCGCACAAGCAGCCTGGCACGCCCTTGGCCGCGCCAGCTTGCTGCTTATGTCCAAAAAATTTGGGCAATTAGCGGCCTGGCACACCCTCTGGCGCGCCTAGCCCTAATTTTTTTGAAAAATTTTGTTCTTCGACTTTTCTTTGCGGGTTTGGTTAGGTACTTCAAGTTCTATTCTTTAACTTACTTCTTACCTTTAATATCCTTTGTTTGGAGGTCCTCCAAGCCTCATTTTTAACCCCACAAATGTTCCATGAAGTCACAAAACACCTCCTACGAAGGTCTAATCACATGTACGAGGCCAATATCAATTATCTCATCAATAACATTGCAAAATACATACTTATGGCTCTCGACACCTAAGTAAATATTGTTCAACGTCGTTGGAAAGGTACGGGAAGGCACGGGGTGTTACAGTTAAAATATCATAAAGAATGTAGTTGTAGATATTATTACTTGAAAAGAAGAGTATCAAATTTTAAGCTCTTTTTCTAACAAAGTACGAGAGTAGTTTCATAAGAGACGTATGCTAAATATGAGAACTCCATTTTAAGGGGAAGGGAGGTCGACCATTAACACTTGGTTGTAAGTTCATACAAGGGACAACACAAACACATAGAGTTAGTAAATAATCAAAATGACAATGTAAGTAAATACTGAAGAAAAGAACGAAGAAGTGTTGAGCTCTTTAAGAGTCCAACTCCTAATACTCGACTTTGATGAACACGCGAATCCTATAGTTGCCGGCCCAAGTGCATTTGGGCCATGAACGAGTTTCAAAAAGAACTCCAGCTCTCCGATTTACATGAGACAAAGAAAGAAAATAAGGATTAGGGGCAAACTAATTTAAGAATATGAATCAAGGGAAATGCATACAACATAAACTCTCAAATATTGAATTTTAATTACTACCTAGCATTAGACATATATACATAACCATGACCCTTTTATCAGATTGCAAGGAGAAAGAAAAAAAAACAAGGCTACATACGTCTACCTGGAAACAAAACATTTAGGAATAACATTTTCCTTTTACACAATATTTACCAACTTAGTAACTACCCCTAATCCAAGTGAGCATGACAGGAAAGATAAATAAATGAACTAACAAGACTTCTAACAATTTAATTGAGGAAGAACTACGTGTGAAACATATACATGAACAAAACTAAACTCTTAATAAGAGCTCAACCGGAAATCAAAATAATGAACACTTGGGGGATTATCCAAATTTACACCCCTACCATGACTTAGATCAAAAAAAAAATACAGGAGGGGCAAAATCTGTGAGAGACATATATATCCTGTATTAACAAGACGATCCATCAAGGAAATAAATCCCAGGTATAATGATTTAGCTAACTTTCTTAAAAGCTTGTCATGTTGATTACAAAAAATAAGTCAGTCACGTATTTATAGCATATTCAACCAACAAACATGTGGCTTCCCTCTATTGATTTCTCTATTTTCAGAGTTTAGAGTGACTATACAGACACAGAGGAAATAACGACTAAGTAATCAACCCCATAAAAAAGCAGGCCGGTGTCCTTAGAAACAAAATGTTTTATAGTCCAGAAACGTAGCCAATGCTTTGAGAAGTTAGACATGTAATAACGAAAAGAAGACACACGATAACTGTTTTATCTACTTGTTTAAAGAAATAGTACGTCACTATACTCAAGTCTCCATAATAAGAGCAAGCAGCTAACCACCAAGAGGCAAGTTATAAACATTTCCACACAATCAAACAAATGAGAGTGAACAAGCAAAATTCCCCCTTTATTTGCAATTTATGCTAAATCATTATCATCTGAACTTTGAGTAGATGGAGAACTTTAGGCAATTTAGAGGACACAACAAAATAAAATCAGATTTTAAACAAGAAGAGAAACGACCATGAATCCCTTTTTTTTATCCGACCCACAGGTATATTCGTGCATAACAACCCCTTTTACTATCTATGATCACAGGGAAATAAATCAACAACTAATTAATGGGAACCTTGACTTTGAAATACATGACCAAACATTTAGAGAATAGAGAGGAGTACATTTTCTTCTAAAAAAAAACTTGTGTAACTACACACCAAAGCCAAATCTGATTTTTTTTTTTTTAACATTGAAGAACATGGAAAGTGCACACACAGATGTGAGAACGAAGAACAACTTCAACAAAACCAGGCCGACATTAACCACTCGATTTACTTTTTTTAAAACACACAAGTTTAACAAACTTGAAACGAAGTTCATAATTGAGGACAAACCAACAGTCAAGACCTTTTAAAGTTAGTTCATATCAAGTTTGAGCCATTGAAATAGTCACACACACATATGTTTATGCGCAAAACAACTTCCAGTGATCCAAAAGTCACATTTCATCTGTAGAGTCAAAGGATAGTAACAACAAATATGCAGCACTTCAAACCATTTTACTTGCTGATTTTTATCAAAACAGTAGCAAGATACCTCAAGAAAGAATTTTGAGTGAGCAACCGGGTTGTTCAAATGAATATATATACGATGGACGATAACTTTTCCTTCTCGACATCCAATACTAATCAAAAGTGATTTTAAAAGGAATCATAGCAGCCACCCTACAGTGACCAACTCAAAGAAAAATAAAAACTCACTAACACATCCTTAATTCGACAGAATGGCTGGGAGTACTGGATCCATATTACGACAATCATGATTTACATAAACACTTTGAAACAAAACAAGTAAGGAGAAAGCGAAGGAATAAAGACGAATTTAACATTATTTCGCACTTAGATGAAAAGCAGCGCTCTCTTGAAACAAATGAATTTTAAAAGATCAAAAAAAAAAAAAAAGATGAGACCATAATTGTAAAATAGTTTTCCAGAGGACAAACTACAATATCACAATAAAACTTGAGACCAAGAGAATCATGCGTTCACATAGTTAAATAAACGAGAGAGAAGGTAATGAAAGCGAGACAAAAGGGTCGGATTCACGTCTTGTTTAAGGCAGCAATAGGGGAGTTGAAGTTAAGAAACGTAATGATACACAACCATATTTAAAATAAATCACAAATATGCAAGAAAAGGGGTCAGTTGCTTTTTTTTAATTTTTAAAAATGCTAATTCAGACCTCAAACAAACTAACAAATTAATAGTTCAAGATATGCAAACGTGGACAACTTTTCCAACTAAAACTGTGAACTAAACGGGGCCCTATTTCTTAAGATTCTAGTTCTGGTTGGTTCCAACTTATATGGACAACTGGTTATTTAGTGAGAAATAGACATCACATGTTTGTACAATCTGGACTCAATAACAGCAGCTTATTGAAACAAGTTGAGATGGGACCGAACTTTATTCGATTTCATAGAGAACAAAAACAGCAACACTACAATAGAGTTTAAAAATTGAATAGATCAAGTATTCACATAACCAAAATAGACGAATGAATGTGCTTGAGTTTTTAAAACTTTTTAGAGCCTTCTCATGCTAAAATAATGGTTGGCAACGCCTTGTAGACACACAATCCAAATATATACATATTTAAATCACCATTACCATGTCAGAGCGGCCAAATCGACATTAAAATAACCCCCAAAATATTCCACTAAACATGTATCGAAAAAAACTTATAGCTTTAAGGAGTGTATTCCGGGATGATTCAAATTCACAAATAGTTTATAAGCATACCATCAAATCTATAGGAACCCAAACGACGCGATAAATGCCGCTTTGAGTTCACCTTCGTGGGCAGTGAAACAAAACACCCAATTTTATTTGGAAAAAAAAAAATCTCAAACTTTATAGGTTTATTCAAACTAAATCACAAACTAAGATATTTCACAAATACGTCGTCTAATGTGAACAAATGACCAGCCATTGTCTCCATTTCATACTCATATCCAGAATCAATCAAAAAACTAAAACGATCATCGAATTACAAAAATAAATATAATATAATTAGACGGGATAGAATTTACCCTTTGTAGGGCAGAGATTGAGACCGTCAAGCGTCAAGTTTCAAGCTAGCTACTCCGACTCTGAGTGCGAATGATGAAAAGTAATGGCAAGAGGTGTTAGTGCATCAAAAAGAAATAAAATAGAGCTGAGGAGATAGAGAACTTTGGCGAAAAAATAAGCTAAATCCTTTGAATTATCTTTGAGATTTCTTCACCTTCCACCCCCTCTCCAAATGAATGGATGAAGCCCCCTTTATAGGCACATTTTGGAGTGTATAAGTTTCTCAAAGAGGCTCCAAATTGAATTCGAAATTTGAAAATTCAAAATTATTGATGGGACAACCAAAGATTTGAAAAGAGATGGAATAAGAAGATAAGGGAAAAAGGTTTACCTCTTTCAGATTGATTTGAAGAAGATAGAGTGCAGAAAATCAGGTTGCACAGACCTTATCCTGATAATGTGCAGATTTTGTCCTCTCTCCCAAGCTAACTGTAGAGAGGATGAGCTTCTGCAACTCTGAAAAGCTAAAGACAATAGAGAAATGGAGGATTTCACGCTGACAACCTGATTTTCCGCTGATCCCGTTGAAAAATCCGACGGGTTTGAGGCAAGAAAGATGGGAAACGCAGGGAGTGGTTGGAATTTGTCGATGGGGAATAGGTCTGACGTGAATTTGGTGTTTAAATGATGAAGGAGAAAAGGAAAGGGAAATTAGGGAGTGCAAATTGTTGATTTGGGTTGGGTCAGAGAATTAGGTTTCTTTTGGGCTGCAAACTTTGGTTGACAATGAAGTTGTTTTGGCCCAAGTTCAGGTAAATAAATTGGTTTATGAAAAATCTGTTTCTTTTCAGTCCTTTTCACTTAATTAAATTAGCGATACTTCGTCTCATCACAATTAACCTTTAAAAATATATTTGTATATATATGTATGTATGTATATATATATATATACATTACTATGTATACATATATATTAATAATAATTCACAAGACTATAGTTTATAAAAAAAAAAATGACACTATAAAATAGAGTAATGTAACAATAAAAATTATTTAAATTTCGATATAAAAAATCAGCACACTAATATTTTGTTGGAAAAATAGTGAAAAAGGCAAATTATAAATAAATATATTATTTTTCTTTCGAACAATTTTATAAGATTTGATATATATATATATATATATATATATATATATATATACATACATAAAGTAATAAAAATAGTATTTTCAAAATCATTATTGGCGCCAAATTTATCAAAATTAATTTGGAAAGTAAAAAGGATATTTTGGAAAAGTCACCGGGACTCCCAAGCATAGAAAAAATAATAATTAATATTAAGAAAAAAAAAAGAGCCAAAATTGGGTGTCAACAGCAACCACCTGACATCCTTGGCTAAAATAAGGACTGGCTCTTCCACGAATGTCAACCTCTCATCCAACTGAAACGTGTCCCACCGAAGTACATGCAACTCATTCGGGATGTAACACCGCAGCATAGAGAAATGGAAAATTAGATGAACAACTGAGAAGTCTGGAGGCAAGGCCAATTCATAAGCTACCTCCTCAATAGTTCGAAGTATATCGAATGAACAAATATACCGGGGGCTGAGCTTACCCTTCCTCCCGAACTTCATCACGCCCTTTATGGGCGATACATGGAGGAAAACCCAATCACCAACTCAAAACTTCAAGGCATTAAGTCTACGATTAGTGTAGCTCTTTTGCCTACTCTGGGCTGCCCTCAACCTATCCTAGATCACCCGCACCCTATCTAATGACTTACGAAGCAGGTCAGTACCACGAGGGCTAATCTCTGAAGTCTCAAACCAGTTAATCGGAGACCAACAACGCCTACCATATAATGCCTCAAATGGTGCCATCTCAACACTCGAATGGCAGCTATTATTATTAGCGAACTCCGCTAAGGCTAAGTGTTGTTCCCACTGACCTCCAAAGTTTATCACACAAGTGCGGAGCATGTCCTCCAAGACCTGAATAGTCCGCTCCGACTATCCGTCAGTCTGGGGATGGAATGCGGTGCTAAGATCAACCTGAGTGCCCAACTCTTCCTGAAAATTCCTCCGAAAGCTAGAAGTGAATATAGAGCTTCTGTCTGAAATAATGGACACTGGCACTCCATGCAGTCTAACTATCTCACGAACATAGATACGGGCTAACCTCTCGACACTAAAGGAAACCTGAATTGGGATGAAGTAAGCCAATTTAGTCAACCAATCTACTATGACCCAAATACTATCGGAACGACGGGAAGTATGAGGCAAACCAATCACAAAGTCCATAGCAATATGCTCTCATTTCCACTCAGGAATGGGCAGCCTCTATTGTAATCCACTCGGTCTCTGATGCTCGGCCTTTACCTGCTGACAACATAGGCAACGAGCTACAAAGTCTACTACATCTCCCTTCATGCCACTCCACCAGTAATGATGTCTCAAGTCTCTATACATCTTGACTGTCCTAGGGTGAATAGAATATCTGGAACTATGGGCCTCCCGCAATATCAACTGAATCAAGCCTCCAACCCTCGGAACATAAATACAGCCATTAAATCTCAGAATGCCCTCTGAATCTAGGGTAGCCCGACTGGACTCACCCCTCAAAATCTAATCACGAAGGCCACAAAGTCTACTGTCCTCAAACTGGCAACTCTAAATCTGCTCAAGTAAAGTAGACCTAGCCCCCACGCTAGCAAGAATCCTCCTAGGGTCCGAAACATCAAGTCGAACCATCAAGTTAGCTAAGGACTGAATGTCCCAAGCCAATGGCTGCTCTAAAACTAAAATAGAGGCCAAACTACCCATACTCACTGCCTTCCAGCTCAAGGCGTCCGCTATAACATTCGTCTTGTCCGGATGGTAAAGAATAGAGATGTCATAGTACTTCAGTAACTCAATCCATCTGTGTTGTCTAGAATTTAGCTCCCTCTGAGCCATAAGGTGTTGAAGGTTATGATGGTTAGTGTAGATCTCACAATGAACACTATACAAGTAATGCCTCTAACTCTTAAGCGCGAAAACTATCGCCGCCAACTCCAAGTCATGGTTGGGGTAGTTGCGCTCATGAATCTTAAGTTGCCTCGACGTATAAGCAATAACTCGGCCCTGCTACATCAGAATGTAACCAAAACCAACACCGAAAGCATCACAATAAACTATATACCCCTCGCCGTTAATAAGAAGAGTCAATATAGGAGCTGAAGTGAGCTTCTCCTTGAGCTTCCAAAAGCTCAACTCACACACAATGGACCACTTAAATGGAACCTCCTTCCTAGTCAACCTGGTCATAGGTGCGGCAATAGAAGAAAAATCCTCAACAAACTGTCGATAGTAACCTGCCAAACCAATAAAGCTACAAACCTCGGTCAGAGATGTAGGTCTAGCCCAATCATGAATAGCCTCTATCTTTGCTGAATCCACCATAACCGTATCCTTAGACACCACAAGTCCTAGGAATGGAGCCAAAAATCACACTTTGAGAATTTGGCATAAAGCATGTGATCTCTCAAAGTCTGAAGAACAATCCTCAAATGCTACTCGTGCTTCTCCCTACTCCTCGAATACAACAAGATGTCACCAATGAAAATGATCACAAAGGAGTCTAAATAGGGCCTAAAAACTCAGTTCATCAAATCCATAAACGCTGCTGGGGCATTGGTCAACCCAAAAGACATCACCAGGAACTAATAATGGCCATACCGAATCCTAAAGGCTGTCTTAGGGATGTCCTCAGCCCGAATCCTCAACTGATGGTGACCCAATCTGAAATCAATCTTAGAGAAAACTGCCGCTCCCTGAAGCTGGTCAAATAAATCATCAATGTGAGGCATAGAATACTTATTCTTCACTGTCACCCTATTCAACTACCTATAGTCAATACATATACGCATGGAACCATCCTTTTTCTTTACGAACAAGATAGGATCACCCCAAGGTGATACGCTCAGTCTAATAAAACCCTTACCCAATAAATCCTAGAGCTCCCTAAGCTCAGCAGGAGGCATACGATAAGGCGCCATAGAAATAGGTCAGGTGCCTAGCTTAAGATCAATAAAGAACTCAATATCACGCTCAAGAAGAAAGCTCCAGGTCGATCGGCAAGGAAAACATAAGAAAAGTCACAGAATATAGGAATAGAATCAAGCGAAGGACTTTCTACACAGACATCATGGATATAAGCAAGAAAAGACTCACAACCCCTTGACACCAATCTCCTAGCCCCAACATAAGAAATAATCCTCGTCGGTGCAAGGCAAAAAGAACCCTGCCAAACAATCGAGGGTACGCTAGGCATGGCCAAGGTAACGATCTTGGCGAAATAATCCAAAACCGCATGATAAGGTGATAACCAGTCCATGCCTAGAATCACATCAAAGTCCATCATGTCAAACACAATAAGGTCCTCCTGAGTATCAAACTCTCAAACATGATACATAAACCCGATCCACAACCCACGAGAGTAATACAAGCAATGGCAAAGATAAAGGCTCCCAAGAAAACTCTAACATGGTGCATAATAAGTAGAAACATATGAAAAAGTGGATCCCAGATCAAATAAAGCAACAGCCGGTTGACGGCACACTAAAATCGTACTTGTAATAACAACATCTGAAGACTCTGCCTTTGGCCTACCAGGTACAGTATATAAATGACCTTGCCCACCACCTGGTTGGGCGTCTAACCCACCACCCATCCTACCTGCCTGAGAACCTCCTCGGGAACCCTGAGGGCCACCCTTACGACCCTAAGCACTACCTCTAGCTGGAGGTAGCACAGATCTGATCGGCTGAACACTCTGAGCTGCAGGCTAAATCATCCCACGCTGGGGACACTCCCTAGCAAAAAGACTAATCACTCCACAAGTATAGCAAGGCCCAGAAACACCACTCTGTCCAGAAGGTCCGACTGACCACTACTCGGGCTAGGATAATCACTGAAGTTGGACTGACCTCCGTTAGTAATCTGGAGTGCTGTGTGAATGGGCCTACTAGACTGACCCTGATGCTAATAAAACTGTCGTGGATGGAACCTACCCTGTGAACCTCTGCCTCCAAACTGCGAGCCATTATGGCTTCCACTTAAACTACTCTAATAACATGGTCGCTTATCGTTGCCCCCTCGGGCCTCGCAATGAATCCCCTCCATAGTCTGGGCATAATCAGAAATCTCAATGAAAGACCTACCAGCAGCAACCAAACTCAGGGTATCCATGCGAAGAGGAATTCTTAATCCTCTAACATAACACCGAATCCTCTCATACTCGGTAGGTAAGATCGCAGTAACATGTCTAGCCAACTGATGTAATCGTGCCTCATACTCAAACATTGACATAGAGTAAACTGATCCCTTGGGCGCTCATGATGGCTGCGAGGCATATACTTCTCCAAGAAAGCCTTGAAGAATTGAGTCCATGTCATTGGGGGAGATCAAGTTGTCCTAGAATCAAGATAACCTCTCCACCAATGTCTAGCTGCCGAGTCCAACTAAAAAGTGGTATAGTCAACCCCATGAGCCTCAACTAGGCCCAAATTACGGAGCCTATCCTTGCAAGCAGTCAAGAACTCAAATATGTTCTCGCCTGGAGCCTCTGTAAACCTCGGTGGAGTCAATCTCAGAAATCTACCCAACATCTTCTACTTCTCGACAGACATAGAAGGCTGGGCGCCTATTAGCTGAGCAATTACCAGTATCGAAGTAGCTACAGGTTGTGCCCTGCATCTATACCACTATGATCTGCAGACTGTGCACCATCAGATGGTGCACCACCAACTAATCCCAATAACTGGACCATGGAATCTTTGAGCAATGAAGAAAAAATTAACCCTGGTGGTGCCTGGACTGCCCCCTGGCCAACCAATGGTTGGGGTGGCAAAATCTCTGGCTCGGGAGCAATAGCAGGATCTGTAGATGGCTCCCTATCCTGACCCCTAGCTGGGGCTGCAACTCTAGCCTGGCCTCGACCTCTAGGTCGACCACATCCTCTGGCAGGTGCCCTAGTCACAGGATTGAGATCCTTGTCATCGGTTGTAGTAGTGCGCGTCCTGACCATATGCAAAAGAGTGAAATAATAAAAAACTTAGAAACCAACACAGACTCAATGCACGAAATGAATAAAATAGGTAAAGTCATCCTAAAAATGTCCTATAGCCTCTCGTAGATAAGACACGGACGCCATCGCTCTGATCTAGGGGACTCTACTAGACACTTGCTCTTTTACCAACAATACCAGTGAACTTAGGCTCTGATACCAATTTGTCATGACCCATTTTTGGAGTCATGATGTCACCTACCATAACCCATCAGTAGGTAAGCCAAATCATAGCCTGGAACAACAAGTAATGGGCTAAAAGACGGAAGATGAGATAAATATCGAGAAATAAGCATAAAATAAGGTCGAAGGCGAAATAAATATGAATATGATCCTAAAATACCAAACAAAAAAGAGGAAGAACAAAAGAACATCCCACGAACTGGTAAGGCCAGTATAAGAAAAACTAATCAAAAGAATAAAAGTACTAGTAGTAGCAGCGTACAGATAGTCTCGAATATAAAGACTATCCCAAAATCTAGAAAGGAGAGGGGATCAGCTCCGACTCTGAAAGCTCACTCTATCTTCGAATCCTATAAGCAAGCTGGAAGAAATATCAGCGACGGCTGCTAGTACTCGAATCTGCACCAGAAAAGGATGCACAATTGAAGTATGAGTATCAAAATAACGGGTACTATAGGCATCATCGGCCAACTGAGCTAAATAATAATAAAAGTATGATAAAATATGAGAATGTAAGCTACGTCAAGGAGAAAGGGGAAAACCTGAGATCATGCTCCAACACAGGAAAATAAATATTTAAACATGGGATATCGAAATAAAAGTAAACTAATTATAACCTAACTAGGCCCCCCATAAGCCTAGAAGGTGCAAACAAGAGAAGGCTAACCCAAACGAGTCCCTATAAGCCCGATGGATACAATCAAGAGGAGATCTATAGACACTAAGCATGATATAATCAATCATTACTCCCTTATCCGTGAATCCATTCGTACCACGCAATACCGAACTCAAACTAAATTCGCAATACCATAGATTAACCATAAAGTACCAAACTCGAACCGATATTTAACACCATAACAATATTATAGATGCTAGACTCGAACCGGTCTTTAACACCATAACCATATCATAGATGTCATACTCAAACCGGTCTTTAATACTATAACCATATCATAGATGCCAGACTCGAACCAGTCTTTAACACCAAACCTTATCATAGATGCCAGACTCGAACGGATCTTTAATACCATAACCATATCATAGATGCCGGGCTCGAACCAATCTTTAACACCATAACCATAAATAAATAGTAGAAGGCCGAACATGAACCGGTATAATAAGGTAAAGTTATAATGACTAGCCTAGTCCCGAACTAGGTAGATTCTATATATCCTAAGGTTCAATTTTACCTGTAATGTTGTGAACGAAGGCCTCCTAAGTCTATAAGGAGCTAAAAGAGATTTCACAACCTTAAAAAGGGCCGACGAGGCCCACTTCTAAACCCGAAAGTCCATACTAAGGCGATTACTATCCGAAAATGACTAAGTCTCCAAATTCCACTAGAAGTTATTGCATAATTCTAAATAAACCCTTAAAGCATCATTTGACTTAAAGGAAGGGAAAAGAGTCGATTCTACTTCCAAATGGCTCACAAATCGGCCAAATAAATCAAACTTCACTAACTAAGCAACCAAACCGTAATTTCCAACCCAAACTAGCATAATATCATACTAATACCATAATAAATCTCAATCTATAAGTTAGATAAGCCTAGCCTACCTGGACGCCGAAGAATGCTAGAGAAAGTCTGCTAAATTGGGGCTTTTCCTTTCTGAAAAGCCTCCGCGCGATGCCACGCTATCAAAATAATAATCTACTCATTAAGACGAGAATAATGATACCCGTATTACATATAAATGCTTCGGGTCCAAAATCGAGCTAAAAATTCCATATGGGGGCGGCTTATGGAATCATAAATTTGAAACCGTCAAAATGTCCCTCAAGGCTCAAGGATCATTTACCCTCAAGACTGGATAAATTCCAAGCTTTAAAACATCCAAATCAACCCACAAATGAATTAGGGATTTAAACTTAAAATGAAGAATTTATCTAGAAATTAGACGAAACTTACAAGCATTAAGATGAGGAAAAAGGCTTCGACGAACTCTTCAACCTTCCTTGATCTCCTAAGAATTGCCCTCTCTCTCTATCTATCTATCTCTCTAGGGATTTTAATGCCCAACACTTAGAGAATAATGAGAGAAAAAAAAAGGTGAAAAGGATATTAAATGCACTGCAGGTACCATTACAGAGGCCACTCGACCGCTAAAGCACTCGCCGCTTAAGCGGTAACTCACCGCTAAAGTGGTCCAAAGACCTAGGCTAACCTCCGCTAAAGCGGACAGGTGACGCTTAAGTGCACCATGCTAAAGCTGTAGGGCCTCCACTTAAGCGGACTTGCTGGACCAATGCCCAGCCACTAAAGTGGTGCCCAAGCTGCTAAAGCGGTGCCCAAGCCGCTAAAACGGCTTCCACTTAAGCGATCACACCAGATAAAGTAGTATCAGCACTTGGCAATATTTTACCACGTTCCCAACTGGCCCTCGGGATTCTTTCAGAACCCCATGAACGCAAACAAACTATGCTACCCTATTAAATTTGACATTTTGGACTCAATGGTGCAATTGAAATTTCCATTCGGGGTTGTTTCTGTCACGCCCCAAATCCCATTGAGGCGGACTGGCACCCGAAGTTGATAAGGCCCGAGAAAACCAATCTTTGCTCATGTCCATTCATTTGTATGTCATAAGAAACACCACCATCACGTATAGAGATAGAAGATGCTAATAGCGAAAATCATGGAACATGTGATACATACATATGTGAAACTTGGCCGTCAGGGCCATCAAGTAAAAATGGACATACATCTCTTACATTCATATACCCACATACGTCTACAAAAGCCTCTAACAGATGCACATACATAACCATCCTAAAGTCGAGACAAGTCCCCGCTTTATACAATATTTCCAATACCAAAATCGATGTATAACTGTGACTCAGAAAGCCCCGAACCAACTGGAGCTCACCAAAGATCAGTAGATGACCCGCAGCTTACTATGGAGGTCTACTAGTACCTGCACCTGCAGTATGTAAGGTAAGTACCCCAAGGGACGTCAGTACGAAGAATGTACTGAGTATGTAAGGCTCATATGAAACTGTATTATACATAAATACTTCAATGAACTCAAATACAAATGAATAACCAATAAGGATAAGTCACCATTCTATATGTTGGGAACCATGTGTATTGTTTTCATTACTTTCTTTGCTTCCTTACTTCTATGTTTGCTCATCATCACTTGTGTCACTATGTACCCAGGCCCCGACTGATCAGTGGGTCTTAACATAACATAATGTTATGTTGGGATCGGGTCGAGCTAGGCTTATGCCTCTAGAGCTACCACCCCTAAATCAATACATCGGGCTCGGCTCGAGCTAGGTTATTACCTCTAGAGCTGCCACCCATAAACCAATATATCAGGTTCGGCTCGAGCTAGATTCTTACCTCTAGAGCTACCCCCTGTCAGGTTCGGTCCGAGCTAGGCTCATGCCTCTAGGACTAACCCCTGATCCAATAATCTAGAGATCGGCTTTAGCTAGGCTTTCGCCCCCAAAGCTACCACTCATACTCAATCATCAACCATATATGTATTACTTCATTCTTTACTTTTGAGATTGATACAATGATAGTTATAACACTATTGGACCTTTGGAACATTAGTCAATGAACATGAGACATGTGAATCACAATTGATCAATGAGTAGGGAACATGTGATAATAACAATTGGTAACCGGAAATAGGATACCTTAGAACCTTTCGGAATGGAACAAATACAATGTCAATGTGAATACTATGTGCTGCAGAAGGATACGGAAAGAGTAACCTTACATGCCTTCACTTCCAAGTATGAATACACAAGCCTATATATGAATACAATAGTCCAGCTCCTTCCTTATGTTTCACTCTACAATACAAGTACATAACGGAGCTTACGTTAACAACTAGTTACCGTACAAGTGTAAAAGACAAAAAGGAGCTATATGACTGCCATATAACGTCATTTTACCCTTTATAATACAATCCACTGCATTAACATACCAACAACACCATAACATTCCACACATTGACCAAGACACCATAAACCAATAGCATGTCATACCACATTTAACCTTTACGCTTCCTCATTATCATTACGTCTTAATTACTCCATCAATTCTCCTCATAACAACATATTAACAATAATACATAATGGATATAATCCAACATGCCTCCATACGACCCCTTAAAGTCATGAAAAAGATATCATAAGTTGATAATTACATCTAAAAAGGGTATAGGGGCCTTCGGGGATCAAAGAGAGACAAAACCATACAAAATAACATTCTGGGGTGACCTGCGAAGCCACCTGCACCCGCAGGTGGCTGACATGTGTCCGTAGGTGACCCTTGGCAGTGTCCAGGGGCACCTGCATTGGCATCTGCGCCCGCAGGTGCCTTCGTCTGTGGGGGCGGATGCCCAAATAGGCCAAAAAGGGTCTCTTTTGGGTCCTTTTGTGTAATAAATGGTCCAAGGCCATGAGTAAGCTTTTATTTACATATTTTTGGTCACTTGGATTCCAAAAAACACCCATGGTTTCACAACACACATGAACATCACCAAAACCATACTTTTCCTTCAATACACCACCAAGTCCATGCAAAATTTTGCAATCACAATTCCAAACATTATGCACAAGGATAAGACAAGTTAAGACTATAATCACATCCCACATGTCAATATTGAATCCATCAAGTTCACTTTCTTCAAGACCATAAGTCCATTTTTTAAGTTTATAAGGCCAAAACCCTTTTTCGATTGCAAAAATAGACAGTTTTACACATAGTGAACTGTCCAACACTGTGTCAACATAACCAACATGATTTATGCACCACCTTAAGCATTTCATCTATTAAACCATGAGAATAAATACTTACCAAATCTTGCAAGATGATGATCTTGGCTAGAGAGAATAGTTGCTTAGGGTTTGTGTGAGAGAGAAATGTTTGAGAAAATTCTAGAAATGGCATGTGAGTCTTTGTGAATAAAAATCAGATTTTTAGTCCCTTTTATAGTCCCATGTAGTCTCATTCTTAGCCACATATTAGTCATACATGTTAGGCTTACTTGGTCAATTGAAGTATGGGTCAATTTCCATGTTTGGGCCATGTCTTTTTGTCTAATTTTGGGCCTCCATTGAGCCCAATAGCACAAGAGTCATTTCAGCCCAACAATTAATGCATAATTCACCAACACTCTCATGTTCAAATAATTCCATGAATATTATGGGAATTAACTAGGTTCGGAAACATACGGGGTGTTACAGTTTCAATGAAAAGTAGGTCCTACACCCAAATGGCCATTTTCAACACTTTTCACCCAATAGCCCAAAATGAGTTCGTAAACCTCGGGACCCGGACCATGGGTCCCCCTAGCCTAAAATTGACGATACGAAGCCGATGGAACAATCAAAATCTGCATATGAGATCATTTACCTAAAGTTTAGGCCTGGTAGCCAAATTTGAACAGCGAAGACTTTTTAACAGGGAATTGGCTCTAAAAAACAAATGAATTACTCGGTAACCGAACTATTAGCTCCAGTAAGTCATAAATGACTTGGGAAAGCTATGAGAAAGCTCTAAATATTGAAATAATATGAAAATGCAGAAAATGACCTCGAGAGTCATTACAACTATCCACCCACCTAGTTTGGTTATTAAGTTGTTATTAAACCTAGAAGCGTACTAAAAATGATAAAACTAATGTTCCCTAAGATGCCTACCCGTCCCAACTTAATGTCTAAGAGGTGTTGGACAATCTATTTTGGACAATGGTCTAGACATAAAGAAAACATAAGCTGCCTAATTAGACTAGCGATTTGAGTCAAACAAAACAAACAAGACTAAACATTTAGCACATAATGGTTTCAAGTAAGCCTCTTGATTAATTAAAGTTATTAGGGTGATTAACATGCTTGAAAATATAATTATTTATATTACGTAATTGAAACCTATAGGCATGATTTCTAGGGGAGGAGTATTAATCAAGGTGCTGAAAATTAAATAATGTGCTAGATATTAAATTAAGAATGTTGAAAATTAATTTAAATATGCAGGAAATTTAATTAAATATGCAGGAATTTAATTTAATTGTGCAGGAAGTTGTTTAAATGTGCAGAAAATTATTAAAATGTGCAGAAAACTAATTAAAAGTGTGCAGAAAGTTATTTAAATTTGCAGAAAATTAATTAAAAATGCTGAAAATTAATTAGAAATACTGAAAAATTAATTAAAAGGGCTGAAACTTAATTTAAAGTGCTGGAAATTCAATTTTAATATGCTGAAAATTAATTTGATACGAAAAAAAATTAGTGTTAACATGTTGAAAGTAAATAAATAATCCTAAAAACATGATTTCTAGGTGATAAACTGATTAATATGCCAAGATTTAATTAATAATCCTAGAATGTGTTGCCCAAGTGATAAAATAATTGTGTTATTAAACATGTAAGTCACATAAATCCTGCCCCCATAAGCAATCCCCATAATTTCATTACATATCAGTGTTTATACAATAATTTATTACAGACACAAATAAATGAAATAAAGAAAAAAAATAGAGAAGGGCTAAGTTGGAAAACCCTTAACCACTCTCAAATCCCTGGCAACTCTTCATCTTGTCTGAATTCTCGCCTTCACTTGTTGAACATAAAACAAGGACACTAAAACTATCCAAGAATCCAAAACATACTTTTGGCAGCCCATAACCAACCCTTGGCACTGTCAAGATCCTAAGGATCTCAAGGATCCCAAGCAGGCTCACACCAAAGGGGTTATGATATGCGCAAAGGTCGTTTCATATTCACATACAACAACACTCCGGTGGGGTGATGAGCCATGGTCACATGGCACTTTCGATGCTTAAAACAATGAAAATATGCAATAACTTGGGTGTATTTGGTTGGTATGATGTGTTTTCTGTCCTACATTGTAGGAAAACGGGTTTTGAAGAAAAATGATCAAAAAGAAAGAATCACGCCCGAAAATGAAGTATCGAAAGACAACAGAACAAGGAGTTGCACCAGAAGAGTGACCCACGATAGCACTCACATATCGTGAGTCCACTCATGTGACATGAGTGGTTGCCGTGAGTCATCTCCAGAGATGCTAAATATGGTCTGATTCCCACGACAGGCAGTCACGTGGCGTGACTAGGTGGCGTGAGTTAACTTCTGAAGTTGTCTATTCGAGCCTGATTTCCACAATACTAACCTACGTGGCGTGACTTGGTTCCACAACACCAAGTCACGATATCGTGGAAAATTGCCGACTATGTTCTCCTATTTTGATTAGGATAGGATTAGCCTTGTATCTATAAATACCCCTATATTGTCCTATGTTCAGTAGTTAATCAGTACATTGTTTTGAGATAGTTTTTCATTATTTTGAGCGTATAAACACATTATTGATTTGGTAATCTTGGGATATTGATTCTAGAGTTTTATTCATCATTGAGATTTCAGTTTTTTCTTCATTATTGTGAGGTTACAATTATGTCTGCATCTTTGAATTCTGATTGTGCTCTTTCAAGCATGAGTAGCTAAACTCATTAACTAGGGTTGTGTGAACCATGAGGAATTAACGAAATGGATTAAGTGCAAAGTAATTCTGAACTAATGTAAATGCACGTATTGTTATTTTCTTCACTGTGATTGATCCTCTAACGGTTGCAAACGTTAGAAACTCGCCTGTATTCTAGACTTGCTAGAGAGAGGGGTAGAGATTGGGAAAAGAAAATGACAACAGAGATTTGAAGCAATCAACCTTCATCTAATAAATTGAGCCTTAGCGGGAATAGTTATCTGAGATCCAGGACAAGGGTTAGTAGTGCGACGCTCGAAAATCGAGAAGAAAAGAGTGAAATTCGTCTAACTAAGGTCGAGAGACATTTAGACGAACATATCTTGTCAGATTTTGCATGCAGCACAGCGGGACAGTTTTACCAGCACCAATAACCGGTAGAGTTAAGGAATCATTGGGGATCACAGTCATAGTGTATTTCTCATAGTGAAAACAACTTCAAAGAATCAACATTTGTTACGATCACTACTAGTTACAAATATTCCCCCCTTTTTACTTACTTGCCAACTACTCGGACAAGAACTCAACCTACTTCTGTCCTATTCCCTGTGGGATTGACCCCAACCTAGTTGGGTTCTATATTTGATTCAGCGACCGCTTTATACTTCTTAGGAGGTATATTTTGGGCTACATCAAATTTTGGCGTCGTTGCCGGGGAATTACGGTTACGGGGTTGATTAGTTTATTTGTTGGAGTTGATTGGTAGTATTTTTCTATACTTTTAAGGGCACACGCCGGTGTATGCCCAATACTAGGAGTCAAGGCAATCCCCTGATTCCACGTGATCTTGAAATAGAAAGGACTCTGAGGGCTAATCGAAGAATGGTGAATACCGACGAAATTCAGGATCCTGCCCCCACGGGAGACGTTCATAATCAACCAATTCAATCGGTTGGTCATGAAACAGCGGATCAAACTACTGCTAGATTGACACGAGAAGAGCATGCTAGACAAGCTGCTCTTAGACAAGCAGAGAGAGATAATCGAGCTATGAAAGAGGCAGCTCAGTGACTAGCAGAGCTGAAGAGAGACAAAGAAGATTGAGAGCTCAACAACCACTTCAAAGACCGCATGTGCCAGTTTATGCTGATCCTGAGGAAGAAGATGTGGCCTACTTTGAACCAATAGAGACTGGTTCCATTATTCCACCTGAGTTACCTCCGGGCACTAAGTTTGACATTACCAGTGCCATGATTCACCTGCTAAACTTGAAGGGTGTGTTTGCCAGTCTTCCTACTGATGATCCAAACATGCACGTGATGAATTTTGTATGGGTCTGTACCTCATATAATTTGCCTGGAGTTGACCAAGAGGCTATTCGATTGAGATTGTTTCCATTCTCTCTAACAGGAAAAGAGACCTTATGGTTGGCAGAATTACCACGAGGATCCATCACTACTTGGCAAGAATTGAGAAATTAATTTCTAGAAAGGTTTTTCCCACCTTCCAAGATGCTACAGTTAAAGGATGAGATATACAACTTCAGACAACTACATTCTGAAGCACTTTATAAGACATGGATAAGGTTCAAGAAGAAGCTGCAGAATGTGCCAAATCATAGGATGGGTGGTAGAAACTTACTTGAAATCTTCTACAAGGCTTTAAACGTCAATACTAAGGTTGTAGCAGATAATATCACTGGTGGAGCATTTATGAGTCTTAGGTGGGAACAAGCTTCAGAAATATTAGATCGTATCACTAAAACCAATCGAGGATGGCATACTCGGGAAGCAGATACGTCGGCTGGCACATATAGCCTCAGCAGCACAACGGGCTTTGGACGAATCTGTAGCTTAAGAGGTCGCTCAGTTGAGGACAGAAATTGGTCTTCTGGCTAAACAGATTTTGGCTAGAGATGTTGAAAGGTGCATACTGTAGGTGCACAAGGTAAAACGTCTAGACATGAAGATTATGAATCTGATAAAGAGGCAAAGTATCTGGATTGAGAAGTGGCAGGTTTTCGAGCCAGGGGCCAAGGGTATAACCAAGACTCCTGAAACTCGAGGCAAGGGAATCAAGGTCGGAACTACTATGGTGACAGTTACAACAAGTCGGGATGTAGAAATAGAGAACGAGATCGTGACGGTGATTGGAGGAGGAATGATGATTATAGAGAGAAGAGTGACGTATATGTTCCACCTGGGAACCGCGATGCTGACTCTGGAAATTCAAGAATGGAATCCCTTCTCAATAAACTGGTGAAAGGGTCAGAAAGTCAAGAACAATGCCTGAAGGAAATTAGGTCAGACATCTCAGGAATAAGTCAGAAAGTAGAATCCTATTTGACTGATATCAAACAGTTGGATCAATAGTTTGGGCAAATATCAGTGGCATTGAACCAGCGTCAGCCAGGTACCCTTCCAAGCAACACCGTCTAAAATTCGAAGAATGATACCCATTGTCTGGCCATTACTACTAGAAGCGGGAAATGCACCACAGATCCATCTATAACTGTGGATAATGGTAAGACCAATAAGCCAATGGTTGTTGATGTAGAAACTGAGATAGAGACAGATAATTCGAGGTCGAAACAGTTTCAAATCCTCAGGATACTAGCGAAAAGGCAAATTCTGAGACAAGACAGGAAATGAAGGCCCTACAAAAGTTGAAGACTATCCCACGACATCCTCCTCCATTTCCCCAAAGATTAAAGAAGAAGGCTGAGGAAGGCAAATATGAAAAGTTTATTACGATGTTGAAAGAGCTGTTGGTAAACATCCCTCTTGTTGAAGCATTGGAGAAGATGCTAGGTTATGTAAAGTTCATGAAAGACTTGGTGACAAAGAAGAGAACCGTCAGTTTTGATCCGACAGATAACTTACATCATTATAGTTCAGTTGCTTCACATTCCCTAATTGAAAAGAAGGAGGATCCAGGAGCTTTCACAATTCCTTGTACTATCGGGCTCTACAACTTTGCTAAAGCACTTTGTGATTTAGGTGCTAGCATTAACTTAATGTCGTTAGCTGTTTTCAAGCAGTTAGGGTTGGGAGCACCAAAACCATACTCTATGAGACTTCTCATGGTGGACAGGACTCTGAAAAAGTAAGTGGGCTTTTTGTATGATGTTTTGGTAAAAGTTGCATCTTTCATATTTTCGGCTGACTTTGTGATCCTCGATTGTGAAGTTGATTTCGAGATTCCTATCATATTGGGAAGACCATTCCTTGCCACTGGTCATGCATTAGTAGACATGGAAACAGGGCAGATGAACTTCAGGTTAAATGATGAACATGTCACTTTTAATGTTTGTCATTCCATGAAGCAACCAAAAGATATACGGGTGATTTCGGTAATAGATGCGGTTGAGGATAATGATGTTGTCGTGCCTCTTGAAGAAAGGTTGGGGGTTGAAGCACTCGCAGCCATAATTATAAATTTTGTTAGCAACGGTATTGAGGAATACGATGAGATGGTGGGTGCACTCACTGGTAAGGGAGAATACACTAATGCTCCAAAGAAACTTGATCTCAATTTAAAGAATAGGGTGACCCCACCAGCTCATCCATCTATTGAGGAGCCTCCAGTTTTGGAGCTTAAGGCTCTTCCAGCTCACCTTGGCTATACATTTTTGGGAGCCAACAACACCTTGCCTATGATTATTTCTGCTAAATTGGTGGAGTGGCAGGTAGGCTCTGGTTTCAGTATTGAGAAGATTTAAGAGGGCCATTGGTTGGCCCATTGCTGATATTATAGGAATTTCACCCGGTATTTGCACTCACAAAATTCAACTTACTCTTGAGTGTGTACCGAGCATTGAGCACCAACGTCGTCTAAACCCACCTATAAAATAGGTTGTGAAGAAACAGATCATCAAGTTGTTAAATGCAGGAGCGGTTTACCCCATTGCTGATAGCAAGTGGGTGAGCCCAGTTCAGTGTGTGCCAAAGAAGGGAGGAATCACTGTGGTTCCAAACTACAAAAATGAGTTAATCCCAATGAGGCCGGTTACTATATGGAGAGTTTGCATGGATTATCGAAAGATAAATTCTTGGACCGAAAAAGATCATTTTCCTATGCCCTTCATGGATCAGATGTTAGACCGTCTTACCGGTAGAGGATGGTACTATTTTCTCAATGGCTATTCGGGGTATAATCAGATTTTCATTGCTTCTGAAGACCAAGAGAAGACCACTTTCACTTGTCCATACAGTACATTCGCATTTAAAAGGATGCCCTTCAGTCTATGTAATGCACAAACCACTTTCCAACGTTGCATGATGTCTATTTTCTCCGACATGGTGGAAGACACTATTAAGGTTTTTATGGAAGATTTCTCTGTTGTGGGAGACTCATTTGATGATTGCTTAGCACACCTTGCTAATGTGCTGTAAATATGCGAGGAGTGCAACTTAGTGCTAAATTGGGGAAAATGTCACTTTATGGTCAACGAGGGTATCGTATTAGGGCATCAGATTTCAAAGAAAGGTATTGAAGTAGATAAGGCAAAGATTGAGGTAATTTAGAAGTTACCTCCACCTATCTCCGTGAAAGGTATTCGAAGTTTCTTAGGTCATGCTGGCTTTTATAGAAGATTCATCAAGGATTTCTCTAAGATTGCACATCCTTTATGCAAACTTTTGGAGAAAGAGGTGAAGTTCGTGTTCGATAAGGCATGTCTAAAAGCATTTGAGTGTCTTAAAGAGAAGTTGGTTTCATCCCCTATTATTGTGTCACCAGATTGGATGATGTCTTTTGAGGTTATGTGTGATGCTAGCAGAGTGGCTTTGGGTGCAGTCCTTGGCCAAAGATGTGAGAAGATTTTACATCTGATTTACTACGCTAGAAAAGTGCTTAATCCAGCTCAAAAGAATTATACTGTGACTGAACAGGAATTGTTGGCTGTGGTCTTTGCTTTTGAGAAATTCAGATCTTACTTGATTGGTACGAAGGTGATTGTGCATACAGACCATGCAGCTCTTTGGTATCTTATGTCAAAAATGGATGCTAAGCCAAGATTGATTCGGTGGGTGCTCCTATGCAAGAATTTGACTTTGAAGTCAAGGATAGTAAGGGAATCGAGAATCAGGTCGCTGACCATCTATCATACCTTGAGGAAGAAGCCATGCTTAAATTAAGGGATGATCTTGAGATTGATGATACTTTTCCAGATGAGCAGGTATTGGCAGCATCACAAGACTTAATCCCTTGGTTTGCTGATTTTGCCAACTTTTTGGCAAGTGATCTAGTTTCGAAAGATATGTCATATCAGCAACGAAAGAAATTCATGCATGAGGTGAGAAAATTCTTCTGGGATGAGCCGTATTTATTTTGGGTATGTGCAAATGGTATGATTCGAAGATGTATTCAAGAGGTCGAGATTATGAGTATTTTGGAAGCATGTCATTCATCTCCAATTGGGCGTCATCATGGAGGTGCGTGGACTGCCCATAAAATCTTGAAATATGGGTACTATTGGCCCAGTATTTACAAAGATGCTCATGATTGCGCTCGAGCTTGTGACCAATGTCAAAGGCAAGGGAATATCTCACGCAGCCATGAACTTCCCATGACAACTATACTTGAGCTTGAATTTTTTGACGTATGGGGAATTGACTTTATGGGCCCTTTCGTGAGCTCACATGGGATGAAATACATTCTGGTAGTTGTTGACTATGTTTCTAAGTGGGTGGAGGCAATTGCGCTCCCCAATAACTAAGGAAGAAGTGTCACGGCATTCGTGAAGAAGAACATATTCTCACAATTCGGTACACCCCGAGTTATTATTAGTGGTGGAGGATCCCACTTCTACAATCGTCTGTTCAAGACCCTGCTTGAAAATATGGAGTTAAACATAAGGTGGCAACACCTTACCATCCTCATACAAGCGGGCAAGTTGAGGTGTCGAATCGTGAGATCAAGTCTATTTTGGCAAAAACAGTGAATGCCAATAGGACTGATTGGGCTCAAAGATTGGATGATGCATTATGGGCATATCGCACTGCTTTCAAGACACCAATTAGTGCATCACCATATCAACTAGTGTTTGAAAAATCTTGCCATTTGCCTGTCGAACTTGAATATAAGGCTTTATGGGATTTGAAAAGGTTGAATTTGGACTGGAGTGAAGCGGCTAAATTGAGACTTGAGCAGATGAATGAGATGGATGAATTTTATCTCCAGGCTTATGAAAGTTCAGTAATATATAAAGAGAAGATGAAATTATATCATGATCGAAGAATTGAGAAACGAGAATCTCACCCTGGAGATTTGGTACTACTTTATAACTCCAAGCTTCGCTTATTTGCTGGAAAGTTAAAATCCAAATGGTCCGGACCATTCACGGTAGTCAGGGTATTCCCACATGGGGAAATTGAACTAAAAGGTGATGATAATGTTCTATTTAAGATCAATGGGCAGCGTGTCAAACATTATGTGGGAATCACGAAAGAAATAAGGACATGTGAGGAACTTGAGCTTGATGAAGTCGAAGTAGTCAAGCTAGCTATGTCATGCCGCGACGTTAAATCAGGCGCTTCATGGGAGGTAACCCATGGGCTAGTTGGTGAAGTCTGAGTATCCAAGTTAGTCGTGTCGTTTTGAGACATTAAATTAGGCACTACTTGGGAGGCAACCCATGATCTGAGCATTGGAGGAGCAAGTAGCTGAAATTCACAAGATTTACCTGAACAGGTTCAGTCCTACCTACGCCAGGTACCTACGAGATGTAGGTCCACCCACGTGACGTGGGTGGTGATGTAAAAATCAGAAAAAAATTCATGTTTCAGATTCTCTCCCACGACAGGTGACCCACATGACGTAGGAAAACCCATGTCACGTGGGTGGTATCGTGAATGTAGAAGCAAAATTCAGAAATCAAAATCTCATCTACGGCAGAGGACCCACGTGACGTAGGTCAACCCAAGTAACATGGGTGGTTTCGTGAAAAGAAGAAAACTCAGATACCCGTCACCCAACCCAAACCGACCCGTTTCTTTATATAAATTTGGGAAAAGGCTCTGAAATATACCTAAACTTAGGTGAAATTTGCTGTAATACGCCCCAACTTTGCGGGGGTCCTATGACCCCCCTGGACTAATTATTTGTGTATTTTGTGGCATATATTTGCCCATCTAGACCACTGCGTGATTACACGCACATTGAACGCGTAAGGGTCGAAAAACATTGCTATAAACCAATCTTAAATTGCCACGTAGCACCTCAGGTGTCCTTTATTTTGTATATAATTCATTAAATTCCTTTTTATTTTTATTATAAATTATCTTAATTTATTTAACCTCCCTTCTTCTTCACTTCTCTTGCCATTGTTGTTGAAGGTAAGCTTCTTTTTTTTCTCTCAAAAATTCTGATTTCTTTCTTGGTTCTCTTTGTTTGTTAAAAAATTCTACTCTCTAATTGCTAAATTCTTCTCACTAATTGTTAATTTCTTCTCACTAATTTTTGATTTCTTAAATTAGGGCTAGCCATGAAAGAGGTAAAATTGGATTTGAATAACATTTGTTTAGACAAGGAAGATCCAATGTTGAATGCAGAGGTGCGAGCAGTCATGGTCTCTTGCTCCCTTTGAAGACTTCTTGGTACGATAATAATTCGGGAAGAAGATTTTAGTCTGATTTTGGTCCGATGGTTAAGTTTGTCTGATTTTGGGGAAGAGGGTTTGTCAAGATAATTCTTTTTTCCTTTTAATTTGTGAAATGTGGACAATGAGGACTTAAAATAAAATTAAAAAATATATTAAACTCTTTTTTTTTTTAATTTAAATGCGCGTGTGAATCACCATTTTTTGTTGGACTGAGTCAGTGGCCTAGATGGGCAAATATATGCAACAAAAATACACAAATAATTAGTCCAGGGGGGTCATAGGACCCCCGCAAAGTTGGGGCGTGTTACAGCAAATTTCACCTAAGTTTAGGTATATTTCAGAGCCTTTTCCCTATAAATTTCATTACCCTCCTTCACAACCCGACAAGAATCTGAATCCGCACTACATATAAACCCTAAATCCCAAACTCCAATACAACCCAAAATCCAAAACCCCCAAAATCTGAAAACCTACCTACAAAATCCGAACCCTACCTACAAATCTGACCCAAAATCCAAACCCTACGTACAAATCCGACCCAAACCCGATACCATTCCACCCAAATCAAACCCCAAAAGTGACCACCTTGATTCTTTGTCCAGAATTCAAACCAAAATTCTGAAACTACCGATCCGCTTGCGTGATGAACTGACTGAATCAGAAAAAGTGGGTCCGTGGAGGAGTTTGAGATTGTACAAGATAATACTGCATTAGTTCCTCATACCACGAGGTAACAAACTCTGCTCTGGCAGCACTTCAGCCTGTCGAGCCGGCTGCTCCCACTCAGTCTTTCGAGTCTGCCCCCCAGTCTGAAGAGGGGGAGGATGATTCAGTTTCAGGCTCTGCAGATAAAGTGACAGGACAGGGTACTTCAGCGGTAGAGGCCACAACATCTATTTCGGGCCCTGGTGAACAGAGTGCCCCGAGTCCCTCACAAAGAAGGGATATCCAGTGCTGGTGTGTTCAAGGCATGCGGGATTTTTATGACAGGGATACTGAGCTGATGGAGCGGGGTGTGTGTCGGAGAATTATTATGGAGGAGCCCCGATATCGGATAGAAGAGTTGAAGGTATTGCCTGATATTTGGCCTGTAATTGAGCAGTATGGGTTTAGATGGATGGCCAAGCCTTCTGGTCGCTATAGTTTAGAATTGGTCCAATAATTTTATACATCATATGGTGCGACTATTTATTTGAGTTCACCTGTTGGGGAGCGGTTCCGGGACCAATCTTTATTGACTCACATTTTGGTTCGCGAAACCCGAGTTGACATATCTGAGCAGACCATCCACCTATTCTTATTTGGTGCAGACCATCCATTGCCAGCCACGACTGCTGAGTTTGATCACCGCATGGAGACTGTTAAAAATCGGACTAAAATACGGGATGCTGATCAGAAGTTGGAGTTGTTGCACTGGATAGCTAGTTATATAGCGGAGGATAGAGTTGATTCTAGTTGGGTGACTGGGAAGCTGTATATAAAGAAGTCCACGCTCTATTTTGCTGGCAGATTTTGGTGGTCGGTTGTTAGGTATCGGTTGGGGCCTACTAAAGCGGATAATTCACTCACCTTGGATCGAGCTGTTGTGGTTGCTAGCATCTTTGTCGGTTATGACATTCATAGTGCGAGGTACATTGTTAGAGAGATCCATGAGTGTGCTTTTCGTGACTATACCAGTATCCCTTTCCCCTGCTTGATTCAGGGCCTGTGTGATAGTGCTAGTGTGGTTGCGCTACCTACCGTCGATCACTTTATCGAGGTGACACGCATAGCAGACATTGGTTTGATGCAGCAGCAGGGATCTATCCCCAGTATTCCACGGAGGTATCAGCCTTCTGGGTCGTCAGGAGAAGCCCTTTTTGAAGGGCCTGCAGATGGAGATGAGCCGGTTAGTACGCCTATGCCTATTCCGGCCCCGGTTCGGGTACCAGAGCCAGTTTCTATACCTGTTGAGGGCACAGGCATGATTGATGATGAGGTACCCATCTCTACAGCACCACCACCTCCCTATGGTATGGTTTCAGTTTCTAGGGACTTCCTGCAGCAGCTGGTCGATTGGTAGACGGAGATGTTTAAGCAGCAGGCTCACACTGAGGCCCAGATGGCTAAGTTGGTATCCCAACTTAAACCATGGGTTCGGACCATCTTAGAGGCTTCCAAGGCTAGAGTAGAGGCCCGTATGACTGTAGCTATGGATCGGTTTATGCTCGAGCTGCATAGGCGAATTGATAGTTTTGAGGCATGGATGGCCACCCGAATGGGTTCTGCACATGGTCCTGGTATAACAACATTGTTGCAGGAGGTAGCTTTATTGAGAGAGGAGGTCCGCACTTTGGCACCAAGCAGTGCCCCTATTATACCACCTATACCTGTATCGTCCCTGCTGAGGTTGGCTTTTGAAGTGGATTTGTTTGCTGATGAGGAGTCTCCCATTGATAGAGGCAAAAGACCACGCAGTCTGGACGAACAGGTGGATAGTGGTGATGAGTTTGAGGCTGATCTCCGAAGAGCGGTTAAGGCCTCTAGGATGAAGTACCATGCCATCCATATAACGGAGGAGCAGAGGGCACGTGGTGTATCCTCCAATCAGGCACCCCCTCCACCGGCTGCACCTAGAAGAGAACCCAGAAGGCAGACTGATGATCCCGCTACGGGTGGGCCCACTTCCACCGCATAGGGCGCTACAGGTATGTCTTCACTCCCTTGCATTAAGTATATTGATAGTTGTGCACTGAGGGTAGTGCACCATGGTTAGTTGGGGGTGGGGGTGTACCACCACTTGGGGGGTTTTATTGCCGTGTTTCTTTTCCCCCGAGTGTGCTATCATAGTAGAACCGACATGTTTAGGTGGTTATTTATATTTTTGTGTTTAATTAGGAGAAAAATAAGGGAACCTTAGTGCACTCCAATTTTGAACTTATTTTGAATATTAAGGATGCTTTGTGATTGTCTAAAGGATACCCCTCCTGAAAATTTTTGTTTTGAATTGTGTGTGTAGTATGTTGTTTGCGATAGCTGTTGGATCTTGTTATGGCATGAGAATTATAGACAAAATAACTGTAGCTAGCATTCCATGAACCCAGATAGGTAGTAGTTGATAATGTAACCCAGTGTTGTGTGTGTGAGGTCATTACTTAGTTCACTTTGTGTGTGCGATCCAGAACTTGCCCGGTTGGTCTTGCTTAGGTTAGAGGATAGTGATTAGGAAAGGATCATAGGTTGTTTTGAATAAGTCCACATTTAGCCTAAATTCCTGACCAAATGAATTAAGTATCCCTTGATCCCGATTTAGAGCCTTAATTGACCTGTTTCTTTCTTTAGCCTATTCACCGTCCCTTTTTGATTTATAATGAACCTGTATTGGCCCTGGTCCCTCCTTGGACATTATGTACCTCAACGCAGGCAAATTGCCTAAGTTGAGGGTGGCTAGTATAAGGGGTGCGTAGATTGATTTGGGTATGAAGAAGGGGTTAGAAAAAGAAAAAGAGAGAAAATGGATTTGGGTGTGAAGAAAAAAGAAAAAAAAAGTGAAATGAATAGAAAAAAAAAAGAAAAAAAAAAGAGGAGAGAAAAAGCAAAAAAATTGTGTTTTGAAAATATGAAGAAAATCACACCCAAAATCTGAAAATAAGTAAAGGAGAATAAGGGAGAATAAATAAGCATGGTTGAAAAGTGGAGCCAAAAGTAGTGTGGTGTCAAGGAGGGTTAAGTCACTATATCCATATGTATCATACCCATTCCCAAGCCTACATTACAAGCCGATTAAAGTCCTATAGTGATCCTAGTCCAACTGTCCGAACAACTAAGGCATAGAAAATAAGGGCAAGCTTATGGTATTGCATGCACACTGTTTGAACTTCTTTGTGAGAGAGAGTGTTTTGATCGAGTCCCTAGTTTGAGATTGATTAGTATACTGTGAGTGTATGGGACTTCTTTACTGTGAGAGTACATGGATTGGATTGTTAGCTGCTATCTGTTCGGATAATGTCATTTGCATGCAAGCTTTATTGTTTGCTCATAATCTTATGCCATCACTTGATCCCTTCTATGTCATGATAATATGTTGCAAGGATACACACTGGTTTTTGGATTTGCAAGAAGGAGGGGTTAGAAAAGTTTTGCCAAAAGCAATGAGTTGACTGCCGTAGGTCCCTTAGGTTTCTCTTAATTAAGCATTGTATATGTTTGTGTTGTTTTGTTCGCCTGAGGACATGCAAATGTTCTAAGTTGAGAGTGCTGATGAACCATGGTCACATGGAACTTTCGATGCTTAAAACAATGAAAATATGCAATAACTTGAGTGTATTTGGTTGGTATGATGTGTTTTCTGTCCTACATTGCAGGAAAATAGGTTTTGAAGCAAAATGATCAAAAAGGAAGAATCACGCCCGAAAACGAAGTATCGGAAGACAACAGAACAAGGAGCTGCACCAGAAGAGTGACCCACAACAGCACTTACGTGTCATGAGTCCACTCACGTGACGTGAGTGGCTGCCGTGAGTCATCTCCAGAGATGATAAATATGGTCTGATTCCCACGACAGGCAGTCACGTGGCGTGACTGCACTCACGTGGCGTGACTGGGTGGCGTGAGTTAACTTCTGAAGATGTCTATTCGAGCCGTATTTACACGACACTCACCTACGTGGCGTGACTTGGTTCCACGACACCAAGTCACTATACCGTGGAAAATTGTTGACTCTGTTCTCCTATTTTGATTAGGATAGGATTAGCCTTGTATCTATAAATACCCCTGTATTGTCCTATGTTCAGTAGTTAGTCAGTACATTGTTTTAAGATTGTTTTTCATTATTTTGAGCGTATAAACACATTATTGATTTGGTAATCTTGGGATATTGACTCTCGAGTTTTATTCATCATTGAGATTTCAGTTTTTTCTTCATTATTGTGAGTTTACAATTGTGTTTGCATCTTTGAATTCTGATTGTGCTCTTGCAAGCATGAGTAGCTAAACTCATTAACTAGGGTTGTGTGAACCATGAGTAATTAACGAAATGGGTTAAGTGCAAAGCAATTCTGAACTAGTGTGAATGCACGTAGTGTTATTTTTTTCGTTGTGATTGATCCTCTAATGGTTGCAAACGTTAGAAACTCGCCTGTATTCTAGAATTACTCGAGAGAGGGGTAGATATTGGGAAAAGAAAATAACAGCAGAGATTTGAAGCTATCAACCTTCATCTAATAAATTGAGCCTTAGCGGGAATAGTTATCTGAGATCCAGGACAAGGGTTAGTAGTATGACAGTCGAAAACCGAGAGAAGAAGAGTGAAATTCGTCTAACCAAGGTCGAGAGACGTTTAGACAAACATATCTTGTCAGATTTTGCATGCAGCGTAGCGGGACAGTTTTGCCAGCACCAATAACCAGTAGAGTTAAGAAATCATTAGGGATCACAGTCCTAGTGTATTTCTCATATTGAAAACAACTTCAAAGAATCAACACTTGTTACGATCACTACTAGTTACAAATATTCCCCCTTTTTTACTAATTTGCCAATTACTCGAACAAGAACTCAACCTACTTCAGTCCTATTCCCTATGGTATCGAACCCAACCTAGTTGTGTTCTATATTTGATTCAGCGACCGCTTTATACTTCTTAGGAGGCATATTTTGGACGACATCATGGGGAAACACTTAATTGGGAATATATAATTTTATGTCAAACCAATAAAAGCAGATAACATAAACACCCCAATAGGTCACAGAAGTAAACAAAGGAAGCAGGAGGCTATAGCATCAAGCATTTAAAGTACACAAATCAAAACAAGATCATATATTCACATAGGATTAATACGAAAGAAATGAATGCATCATAAGAGGAAACTAACCAGTTAACAACGAGAATAATAAATCACAAACAAGAAAACCGCGCTTCCAAAGTAAGAACCAGTGATAATAGTTAGCAGCGGAAGAAGTCTCAAGACCAAAAGAAGGAAAAAAAAAATTTTAGTGTAGGGTCGAGTAATGTTGTTCAGTGAGAGTCCAAATAAGAGAAACGAGATTGTTTATATAGTGGGGAGTAGTACGAAATTAAAGGAAGAAAAAAATATTCAAGAAATCAACTAAGGGAAGTAAAAAGGAAAAGAAATATTTCCAAGGATCAATTAATTGAAAACCCTTTTTCTTTAAATAAACTGAGTAAATTATGTCACAATTACCATAAATAAGCAAATAGGACTATTTTTTGAATCAAAAGAAGAGCAAAAATAAAATAATGACATTGGACAGCCAACATTTACCATATATAAACGGATACTCATACAATCACAATTAGATAAAGGAGAGGAATATATTGGAGTTAATAAAAATCAAAGCTTACCAAAACGGATCAAGCTTAGGCTGCTATAAGTTTCCACAAATCAGTCAAGATCAAATCTAACACTATACCATAATTTCTTATTTAAATACTGAAATTATTTTAATGAGGCAAAATTAATTAGAGCAAATCATTCTGCTAAGTTGTCAATAACATACAAACACTAAAGCCGTCCATTTTCAACAAAGGAAAAAATAGTAGTCATGGAATCACATCATCTATCCACAAATAAATCAAATGGCAGGTTTTTCGAAATTACCCAAGTCAATCCCAAATTACGAAATTAGGGTTCGCCCAAAGTTGGTAAAAATTGGAGCTTTTCACATATGTCACTTTAAAGGTGTTAATAAACACAAAATTGAGTGAATCAAGTCGAAAAACATAGCCAATTTTCGCCAATTTCAAATCTAATAATATATCGAAAGAAAGAGGTAGAAGAAGATGATTAAATTAGGCGTGAATTTAAACAAGGAAACAAACCTGGGACGGATTCGATTCTATGAATCTGTCATAAAATTAACAGTTTCGACGAAAATTGGCCGAAGAGATGGGGGCAGCAGCATGGTCACTGGCGATGCAGAGCTTCATTGGCTGGAGATGAAAGAAGTTGAGGACGACGCCGTGGCGGTGGTCGTCGGCTGAATGGATGCTGTGCAGCGACGACAACATGATGAGGCGGAAGGGCGGCGGAGTTGAGAAGAGAGAAGAGAAAGAGACAGAGCGTGATAGAGGAGAGGCGGATGGTTCATGTGGTGCTCTCATTGGATATGGTGAGGGCAGTGGGGGGGGTGGCTGGTATAGGAGGGAAATGATTTTTTAGGGTTAGGTTTTAGGGGGTTAAGGGATTAAAAAGGAAATAAAGAGGGTATTTGATCTCAGTCGTTGATTAGATGAGATCAACGGCTGTGATTTAAAATTAGAATGGGTTGTTTTATGGGTCAATCTGATGGGTTTAAATTGGCTTTGTTAAAATTGAATTGGGGATTAAATTTGGGGTCAAATAAAAATCAATTTAGGCTAAAATTGACACAAAAATGGGTACAAAATGACTAGAATTTAAATAAATTAGGAAAATTGAATTGAATTAGGTTGCTATTTAGTAAATATTATAATTACTCAATAATAATAATAATAAAAGTAATAAAATTTCAGAAAAGAAAATTGTTATTCTAATAAATTATGTATATAAAACTAATGCTACGCAAAAAAATATTGTATAAAGGTGACGATAATAATAATGATTTTGGCATAAATTATGTATCTGTAAATTATAAAATAATGCGAGTTTTGTAAGAAATGCTAAAATAATACTAAATATGATAATAATAGTAATAATAAACTATTGTTTGTAAATTATGAGCATGTATGCTTGTGGAGATAATTTAATAAATATTAAAAAACTTATGAAAAATATTATATTAAATTAGTGAATTATATATATATTATATAAAATATATAAAAATAAATTACATACTTTAAAATCATGAATGCGAGACGTCAAGATTTGTTTGATACTAAAATAGCAAGTAAAGAAATAATTAATATTCTAAACTAATTAGTTTTTGTAAAATAACAGCCTAGAAGGAATATCAGGAGGTCAAAATTGGGTGTCAACACTCCCCTCCCCCCCAAAAAAAATTTCTTATCCCCCCCCACCCTCCTCTCCCCCCCATCCCCTACAAGACCCCCCCTCCCCCTACCAAAAAAAAGTTTCTTACCCTCCTCCCTACCCCCTTCCGTACCTCACAATCCCCGCACTCCAAAAATAATTTTAAAAGAAAAATAAAAAAAATTAAATTTTTTCTACCACCCACCCCACAAAATTTTCTTAAAAGAAAATTTTAAAAAAAATTTCCCTCCCCCACCCCCACCTTACCCCACCTCCAGTCCACCCTAGTCCAACCCCAACCTCCTAATTTTCTTTTTTTTAAAAAAATTAGTTCAATTAGAGATTTTGAGCATAAGTGGGTGATCTATGGACTTATATGGATACCCATTTACTACCCACTTTGTCCGTATTTGTATAAGCTTTTAAAATAGGTTAAAGTCCACATATACCCATTTAAACTATGAGTGATCCAATTAACTAAATGTGGGTTAAATGGACTCTTTTCACTTATATGGATTGAAATTGCCACCCCTACGTAACTGTATTCCCTAGCAATGGCGCCAAAATTTGTTATCGCCTAAATTACACCTCGTATTGAAGTATAAAGTGGTCTCTATCAAATATAGAACCCAACTAAGGTTGGGGTAGATCCCACAGGGAATAGGTCGAAATATTGAACAATAAGTAGTTGAGTCAATCAATAATGATCTCCAATAAAAAAAAGGGGTTTGTCTAAATAAAGACTTTAATAGTAACAGTTTGTTGGTTTATTGGATTTGTGATCAGTATGAGAAAAAGCACTAGGACTGTGTTCCCCAATAACTTCATAACTCCATAGGTTCTTCGTACTTCGTAACTCCTTCCGATGTCCGATATGCAGAATTGAAAGGTTATGTATACTTACAAAAGCTTTACGCTCTTGTCTAAGCAATATCCTCGAGTAAGTTTTCTCTTCTCCTGAGTATGCATAACTAACCCCTACCTTAGATCCCAGATTAGCTATCCCGTATTATCGACTCAAGCTATTAAGTGGAGGTTGATAACTTCAAGTCTCTGTGGGTTATTCCTTTCTTCCCATGCGTACTCATCCTTTTGTCCAGAATACAGATTAGGCAATTTCTAATGTTGCGCACCATCGCAAAGCATTCAAACCCAAGGAAACAATCAATACACGTATGAACATCAGTTGAAGATTACTCCGTACTATGAATCCTACTTTGTTCATCTGTCATAGTTCCCACAGCCCTAGTTGTGGTGTTTAGCTACTTATAATTTCAAAAACACAAGAAGAAATCTTATGTGAAAACATAATCATGTTATTGCAATAATGAACTAATAAACTCCAAACTCCTACTTCGAATTAAAACCCTAAGATCGATGTTTGTGAAATTCCAAAGCCAAAAGTATGTCTTAGAACCTTACAAGAATATAATAGAACATATAAACTAATACAATAAAATGAATAAGAGTATTTATAGACAAAACAAACCTATCCTAAACATAATAGGATTTTTGGTGTCGGTTGGTTCGGACGAGAGGAAGGTATGATCTTGGTTTGATTCCACGATCATCCTTGGTGCTCGTGGTTTGTTCATGGACTTGGTCATCTTCAGGTCTTCTCAGGTACGATCCTTAGTACGACTCTGTGGTTTCTAAGTACGATCATGCTTAGCTCTTGTCTGATCTTCTTACACTTAAAACTTATACAAACTGCACATCTGGGCTTCTTTCCTATGTCACCATGGTACAATCGTGACTTCAGTGTATGGTCATGGGAAGTCATCATCTAATCTTCTTGACTTAGAACCTGTAGCACTAATTTTATCTCCCTTCCCATAATCAGTGTGTACGGTCATATGATCAATGTACGAGCGTGAGAAGCTTTCACTTAATCATTTTTTGAGAATCATCTTCTGATTTTTCCTACGATGCCTGAGTACCATCGTGATCAGGTTCCATGATCGTGACATGAATAATCTGATGCCTTATTTATCCAAAATCTGGCATTCCACTCTTCCAAACCTGTTTGACCTGAAAACACCAAAAAGGACTATTATATCCATATGTAAATACCTTTGTACTTGTAAATATTCACCATTTTAAGCATCGAAAGTATCGTAATTTCCCGGTACATCCATAAGAAAGTGTAAATAAGTTCATCAAGAAACATAAGAATTAAAATTATAAAAATTAGGTATGAACCCTAGTTGTTAAATTCATAAAATCGTTTAAGAAAATGAAGTTCTTGGGCACAAGGATGAAAGAGAATTCTTGTTGAAACCCTACATAACTCAACTTGATGTTTTTTGAAGTGGAATCTTGAACTAGGGCCTTCGAATTTGAATTTTAGGAGAAAACCCCTTTCTTAGAGTTTCTTGAGGTTTGAGAGGGGGGGAATTAGGGATTTGGGAGTTATTCTACGTATTTGGGAAGTTTCTAGGATATAAAACGGTTTTGGGGAGGTTTAAGGAAAATAATACCCCCATGGAACGTAAAAAGAAGAGAAAACTAAAAGTAAATTGGAGGAACGTGCACCGCTGTGCATCTGGATCCTAGTTCACATGGTTGTTCGCAAAACATTGGCAGAATCAATGCCTTACCTACGCAGTCACATGGCTAATGTCCTCTTCATGCGGCAGGCTGTGCAGTCTACATAGTGCCCAGTAAAATGGGCATAACCTTTAGCACATAATTCGGATTGACGAACGGTCGATGGCGTTGGAAAAAAACTCGAAGATCTTTAATTTGGTGGGTCATTAGATAAAAATTTCTTCATATTCTATGAGTTATGCTTGTTTGAAATTGATCCTAGTAATTTTATATGGAAACTCAATCGGTAAAGAAGCTTTTAACTCAACTTTGAGTTTGATGTTCCTTATGATCTTAATTCATAGCCAAAGTTCTTCCCACACTAAGGAATTGATATTAACACCTATTTACAATTAGAAATCATCAGATTAAGGTCTATACGTATTTGAATAACGGTTCGGATCTTAGTTTAGAAGTTCGGGGTGTTACATTATTACACTAAGATTTTAATTTTATAAAATGATATCTATATTTTATACATGATTTGCATATCTCACATACTCAGTACATCCTATAGTACTGATCGTATACCGTGCTTTTGTGATATTTTATATCATGATATAAATTAAGGTACCCATTCTCAATTGCATGATTAGATTCGTTTCTCAGCTTTCAGCGTAGTAGAGTCGGTGAGTCCTCATGATTTGGGCGCTGATGACTTTTATTTTTAGTATTTTAGTTTGCAGTATTTGAGTTAGCTGGGGACTTGTCCCATCAACTCATCTACAGTTTTTAGTAAAGGTTTTCAGATACAGTTAGATAGGTCAGTTTATTGATTTGATTTTAGATGTGGTTTCATTTTAAACATTCAATATTTCTTTTGTGGAACTGCCTACTTAGTTATGATTATGTTTCTGATACGATTTCAAATGTATGATCTTAGTAATATGCCAGAACCAAGGGTTCGCTTGGGATCACTTGTGGTTCTAAGTACCATGCCTCATCCAGGGTGTAGACTCGGGTCGTGACACTAGGGGTAGGTATGATTATGATCAACTTTGTTCTTAAAGATTCACTACTAACGCCATGATCTCCTATAAATTTTCTCATGCTTCATTCTATGAATGTCTTATTGGTTGTCCATAAATTTTAGCTAAATTACAAGCATGTCCTTCTTGTCAAATACGAACTTTATGCTATAATGATTTGATTATTTCATGATTTTATACCATGAATTATGATATATGACTACTTATGATTTTTGCAACCTAATACACATGAATTGAACTATGATTTATGGACTCTCGAGTCAACCATAATTTATGAGCTTTTTAATCTAAGCATGACTTATGCTTATGAGCCTTTAGACTGAACTATGAACATGAAATGAAGTGAGTAAAATATTTAACCAAGAAAGCATAAGTCTATACAGCAAATATCTGAAACTACATTTATCAATGTCGAATTTGGATCATATCTTTGGGCTTTGAGATAGGCGTACTTTCTATGTTGTCTAACTAGGTGTATTATGGATCCTTTACCAGCACAACTATGTCATGTATGTCTCATACCTGATAAGGTATAGGATGACTTAGTTGATCAGATTAAAATCAGACTTATCCCGATCCAAATCACGGATCGTGCGGGCACCTACCCAATTCTACCCTAGATAGGAGAACCCTTACCACCCAACCTTTAATCATTATGGAAAACACTACTAAAACCTTAAGCATTAATAAATAACAAACCTTTTCCATAATACAAATCTTAATACAAAAATACATTGTAAAATTTATTCACACAATTCCCCAGAACCTAGTCTAAACAGGTACAAAAGCACCAAACAATGAAGGACGACTCAGGACACAACATTTATGTAAGAGTAGAATGACAGGAGCTGCTGAAGAATAATCACCGCTACACCTATAGAAACTTCAACTAACCTGCAACATAGCTATATCCCCAAAAAGAGATATAGTAAGTGTAGTGTCAGTACAACCACACGTACTGGTAGGTATCATCGGTCGACCAGGGTTAGAAACATATAACAACATATAGCAATTAAGAAAAGATCATGACAATATACACATAACAACTTATCATACTTAACCTACTTCAAATTCCAACCTTACCGCCTTTCCTTTATTATAACATTATCAATTTATCGTCAGGGCGTGACTAACTGACACAATTCTATAAATCAACCTAACCTACATTTCTTATGTACTCACCTTGTTACAACAACTTACACTTATCTCATCCCTTTTTCCCTATTCTACTATCATTAACCATAGGAATTGCAACAACCAAGACAATTAATAAGACATCAAAAACTTCGCAAGGAGGGACACTATAATACATATCACGTATATCACTATACACATAGGAGAATAAGATTTATACATAATCCAGGACATACCTTATATTCACACTTTCCTGCAATGCACAATCACAACCAATAACTTACAAACCACCGGTTATCCTTTTTGTATCATTCCAAAATAAGTTATTCATATCAAATCACTCACACTCAAGCAGTCAAATCAACAACAGTCAATGAATAATCACATGTGCAATGCAACCAATGAATGCATATGCAATGCAAGGTATACACATATATTAGGGTCAGAAGGGACCCTCATCTATGACCTGCAGAGGACAAGCTCAGTCCATGTACCAAATAACAGTGTCAGCATGTTACCCAATCCAAATAAAAGTGTCGGCGTGACACCCGATCCAAATCATCATCTCACTGAATAATCTCAACACAATGCTCCATGCATGATAACAATAAACAAATCACAAGTATGCCCAAAGGCTAGTCATAAACATCCAACTCAAATATAAGCACAGAGCAAATCAAGTCTATAACCGACTTAACCCAACACTATACAAATAGATAAGTTAAATGAAAGCAAGAAATGATCAAGACACAACTCATAATCAGCTGACATTTAAATATGTATTCATAACACTTCAACTCACAGAGCCAGCAATAATCCTTTCATATCAATTCATTGTCAAGTTATTCAGATATATCAGTTACACTTAGACACATTCAAACAAAAATAATCAAAGACAATTATATTCAATAGTTAAACCCAATCATCAATCACAAACATGTCTAGAGACCAATCAATGAAGTATCAATTTTAGGAGTACACATTCCACCAAAATTGATGTCTACACTCAAGTTAGATATACCTATTTCATTCATCAATCTAACCCACTTTTATTCCTATCAAAACTAGTAAATTCAGTCACTAACTAATAACCCATATATTTTAGTCATCACTACGTGCAATACACTATTTCATTAGCCAATTATTCAACCGTAAGACTCTATTCAACTTATTATTCTATCTTGAGTCATACACTTTTACACATCTTACTTCCTAGTACTTAGCCAAACTTGACTTTAGGTTCTTAAGTTATGACACTACATCCTCTTATCACAATTAATTCTCCTAACTATCTTTCAACAAGACTATCTCATATTTCAAATACACACAACATCATATTCACACTTTTTAAGGTATTAAAGACTAGTTTTATAGATTGCAAGTTCACCTAATTCCTCTATTGTTATCCACATTCACATATTAAACTTTTAAATCATCAAGTAAGTAATACAAATACAAAAACCCATTAAGGGATCCACACAAAAGCAAAACAACACCCAACTAGATCTTCATTACATTAATTCCAAATTTTATCCATCCAAACTTCGTGCTCGTAGGCCTATACATGAAATCTCCCATCAACTATAGTTATGACATGCATCTAACCTAAGTCTACTATACATAAAATCATAACCTAACATTACCGAAGATCTTGGAATAAGTAAGCCACGCTAAGATTGCTCTTTTTTTTCCTTCATGCGTCCAATAGTCCATTCATCTAGAAATTAAACAATTATAGGAGTAATTAATCAATTACTCATTGAAAAACTACTTGAGAATTCAACCCACCAATTATATCCTTATTCATGGTCTAAAACATTATCCAAGAGTCAATTAACAATTAACTAGTTCTATCATACTCAACCCATCTCCATTAATGTAGTTTTAAAGCTAAAGATTTTATTTTTATTAGATTCAAGGTCCCTGATGTCACCCAAATTACACCTTCCAAAAGAAGTATAAAGTGGTCTCTGTCAAATATAGAACCCAACTAGGTTGGGGTCGATCCCACGAGGAATAGGTAAAAATATCTATCAAAGTATCTATCTAAACAATCACTAAACAACTGCCAGTAATTGGGGGGATTGTGAATTTATGACATCAAATAGTAACAATTATTGATTTCGTTGAGTTTGTAATCAATATGAGAGAGGCGCTAGGACTGTGTTCCCTATAACTTCATAACTCCGTAGGTAATTTGTACAAATGATCTCTTCTGGTGCTTGACATATAGAATCGATAGGTTATATTCATCTAAACGACTTTACGTCCCTATTAGATGACTATCCTCAATCACATATTATCGTCTCATAATTTTTGTACTACTAACCCCTATCTTAGATCCCAGATTAGCTATCTCATTTATCGGCTTAAGCTATTAAATGGAGGTTGATAGCTCCAAGTCTCATTGTTAATTCCATTTTCCCATATGTTACACCTTCTTTCATTGTGAGTAAGGATAAAGCAAGTTCTAAGGTAGGCCTCCGTTAGAAAGCAATCAAAGCAAAGAGAACAATAATACACACCAAATACCCTTTGAGAATCACTCCGTACTATGAACCCAACTTCGTTCATCCATCATGGTTTCCATAACCCTAGTTGTGGTGTTTAGCTACTCATACTTATAAGAACACAATAATAATTCTGAATAGAAAGCATAATTGTGCACTTACAAAGAACAAGATGAAAAACCCTGAATTTCACTTAGAATTAAAAACCTAAAAATCGATGTTTATACTTGGAAGAACAATAATATGCCTCAAAAGTATCAATAGAATGTAAACTCATACAATAAACCTACTAGGAGTATTTATAGAACAAAACAAAACCTATCCTAAATATAATGGGATTTACAGAGTCGGCACCTCAGATGAAGCATAGGACAATCGTTGGTAGATACCACAATTGTAACACCCCGTACCTTCCCAACCCTACTTGACGACGTTGAATAATGTTTACTTAGGTGTCGAGAGCTATAAGTATGTATTTGGTAATGTTAATGACGAGAAAAATTGAAATTTGGCCTCGTACATGTCATTAGTCCTTCGTAGGAGGTGTTTTGTGATTTTAGTGGACCATTTGTGGGGTTCAAAATGAGGCTAAGAGGGCCTCCAAACAAAGGATATTAAGGGTAAGAAGTAAGTTAAAGAATAGGACTTGAAGTATCTAACCAAACCCGCGAAGAAAAGTCGAAAAACAAAATTTTCAAAAAAATTAAGGGTGGGGCGCGCCAGAGGGAGTGTCAGGCCGCTCTGGGCCAAAATTTTTAGCCCATAGGCAGCAAGATGGCGCACCCAAAGGCGTGCCAGGATGGTTTTTCCCACTTTAAAAAAGTTGGAAATTTTCTTAAGTCCCAAGGGTGCCCGGAGACGTACTGGGCCGATTTTTGCCACGTTTCTACTACAACCATGAGCATATACATGAAATGAGTAAAGTATAATATTGGTATGATAAAATTACTAGGGAACAAATTTGGCATCAAAATGACGGTTTTACCCTTATGGTCAAAATAGTCCATACGTGGCTAGAATCACTTGTTTTTGGGATTGAAACTACGAATATGAATCACGTGAGTGGGAATATTATCATGACATATATGAAATGATTTAAACATGAGAAATTATTTATTATATTGGGTTGAGTGAATTGGGCTCAATAAAAGACCCAAAAATAGAAAGAAGACATGGGCCAAAATGGGTCAAATGACCCATTCTTCACCCTTTGACCCCTTATACATGGCATTTAATACAAAGGAGACTTGAGGGCCTATAAATAAGTGGAAAATCTGATTTTTATTCAAAGGATTACACTACACATTTCTAGAAATTTTCCAAAATTTCTCTCAACTCTCAAAGAACCCTAAGCCAACTTCTTGGAGCAAAATCATCAATTTTCAAGCTTAGGTAAGTAATTATTCTTATGGATTCATATATTATATGCATGGGAGATTATTTAAAGCATGTTGTTTATGCTTGGAAGTGTTGAATATGGCACTTTGATTTTTTGTAAAAGATGCGTGATCCATGAAATTGTAACTTGAAATATGACTTGTGGGTTTGATGAAAGAGCATGGTATGGATGAAATAACAACATGTATGGTGTGATTATGTTATTAAACTTGTTATTTTCATATAAGTGTAAATTATGGATTTTGGCCGATTTGTTGTTGTGAGGTGTATTGAAGTAATTTGATGGGATAATTGTGATGTTGTGGTGATGAAGAGTGGAAAGTATGAACTTGGTGTGACATGCTAATGGTTTATGATATTTTGGTCAATGTTGGGAATATTGTGGGATTATTGGTATGATAATTTCATCAATGGTATTGTCAAGGGGGAAATGACATTTTAAAGGCAAACATATAACTCATTGATGTTATGTGCATTTGTAAGGTAGTTGGTGGTTAATGTAAATCTCGTTATGTATTTGTGTTGTAGAGTGAAACATAAGGAAGGAGCGGGACATTGTATGTACACCTAAGATTATATATTCGTATTGAGAATATGAGGTATGTAAGGTTACTTTTTCGTATTCTTCTGCGGCATATAGTGTATACCTTGTTATTGTACTTACTCAATTCCGAAATGTCCTAAGGCACCTCATTTCATGTTATCATCTATTATTACTCATATATAATTCATTCTTGATCTATTGTCATTCATGTATCACATAATTATGGACATGGTTCCAAGATCCAATAATGTTATGTTCCAAAGCTTCCAATAATGTTACAATTATAAAGTATCAATCTCATGAACGTAAAGGCATAAAGTAAGCAGCTATGTGTCTCCAATAATGATATACTCACCGAATGGACTATTTCCAAGATTAAAGAAGTAATGTTGTGAAGAGAAGTGATGTGTTCTTGGGTGGTATCCCAGGGGTTAAATACCTAGCATAGGTCGATCCCAATATCTCGGGTGGTATCCCAGGGGTGAAAAGAACACCTAGCATGGGTCAATCCCACAACTACGGGTGGTATCCCAGGGGCAAAATAAAATCCTACCATGGGTCGATCCCAAAAACTATTGAATACCCACTGATCAGCTTGGGGCCCGAGCATTGCAAGAATGGAAGGATGTGAAGTGAGTGATGAAGGGAGCGAATGAGCATAAAAGTAAAAGAAGTAATTCATCGAATGTACATATTTTCGTACATATAGAGTGATGACTTATCCATATTGGTTCTTTACTTATATTTGATTTCATTATAGTTTTGATGTATCATAGAGTTTCTTATGGCCTTACATACTCAGTACTTTCTTCGTACTGACCCCTCTTGGGGGATTTACCTTACTTGTTGCAGGCACAAGCACTAGTAGACCTCTCCAGTAGGCTGCAGGACATCTTTTTATCTTTGGTGAGCTTCAATTGGTTCGGGGCTTTCTGGGTCTTTTATATACATTTGTTTTGGTACTGTAATGTTGTGTAAAGCGGGGACTTGTCCCGAAATTAAGATGTTTATGTGTGTACTTCTGTTAGAGGCTTTTGTAGACCGATGTGGGTATGTAACGTAAGAGATGTATGTCAACGTTGACTTGATGGCCCCAACGGCCAAGTTTCTTTAATATGTATATATAATGTTCCATGATTTCCGCTCGTAGCATTTTATGTCTTTACGAGGTGGTGATGATTCTTATAGTATGCATATGATTGAGCACGAGTAAAGATTGATTCTCTCGGGCCTTATCATCTTCGAGTGCCAGTCTGGCCCAAATGGGATTTCGGGTCGTGACAAAAGTGGTATCAGAGCAGGTTGTTCTAAGGGTGTCTACAAAGCCGTGTCTAAGTAGAGCCTTACTTATCGATGTGTTATGCACCACATTTATAAGTAGGAGGCTACAAGACATTTAGGATGTTGTTTCATTCCTTCATTTCTAGATCGTGCATTAGAGCTGAAGTTATAGGTGTACTTGATTCTGACCACAAACATTGTTGTTCTTGTATATTATAGAATTGCCGCTGACAAGAAGAGGTAGAGGTAAAAGTAAGAGAATAGACAGAATTGCTGGAGAAGGAACTAGTAGAGCCCCGCCTGAACCAATTAATCAAGGCGGCGCTGAACTAGAGATGGCATTACAGGCTTCTTCTACTCTTCCATTTTCAGAAAAGTCAAGAGGAAGAGAAGAACCTGCGGAACCACCAGTAAATACTACTGATCAGGACTTAAAGAATGCAGTGCAGATGTTGACTAGAATAGTTGCTGCACAGGTTCAGGGACAAGGTGGTCCGATGACAGGTGATGATAGTGCAGCGAGAGCAGCTAGTCGACGGACCCAAGATTTCTTGAAATTAGATCCTCCTACATTCACTGGATCAGAACTGAATGAAGATCCACAAGACTTTATAGATCAGATTCAAAGGGCCTTAGATGTTATGCATATAACTGGGGTATAAACAGTTGAACTTGCTGCATACAAATTGAAAGGAGAGGCGATATTGTGGTATGAAGATTGGAAGAAATCTTGGGGTGTCGGTGCAAATCCACCTATTTGGGAAGAATTTAAAGCGGTTTTCCTTGATCACTACCTTCCTAATGATATCCGTGAGGCTCGTGCGGATCAATTCTTGAATCTGCGTCAAGGGAATCTTAGTGTCAGATAATACAGTCTGCAATTTAATTCTTTGGCCCAATATGCTCCCAGTGTAGTGGCTACGATGACAGATAGAGTCCATAGATATGTGGACAGGTTGGAGCCATATTTGGTACGAGATTGCACCATTGCTGCCTTAAACGGAGATATGGATATAGCGAGAATTCAAGCCTTCACCCAGAAAATGGAGGACCAAAGACAGAGAAGAAGGGTACATGAATCTGAATGAGGACAGTCCAAAAGAGCTAGACTTAATGGACAGTCTATGGTGTCCCAAGGCGAATCTAGACCCCGGATGTTTCCTAGACCACCGAGACAGTCATTTTCCTATTCCGCAGCAGGCACTCAAGCTCAATTCCGAGGGTTTAGAGGTAGTAATATTGGGAAGAGTAGTGGGATTCGAGGGTCGCAGACTACGGGATTTTCTCGTCAGCCATGTCAGCAGTGTGAACAATTTCACTTAGGTGAATGCTGGTGTGGGTCAAATGTTTACTTTTGGTGTGGTATGATGAGGCATATGATGAGAGACTGCCCACGAAGGGGCTTGGGTAATGTGGCGCGACCTGCGGGATCAGCCGTTGCATCATCATCATCGGTTCCTTCCCTAGGCAGAGGTGTACAGCCGGCAGGTCGCGGTAGAGGTGCCAGAGGAGCAACCAGTTCCAGTGGAACTCAGAATCGTATTTATGCTCTAGTAGACCGGCAGAATTCAGAGGCATCTCCTGACGTAGTCACAGGTACATTATCCATATTCTCATATAATGTATATGCATTGATTGACCCGGGTTCTACATTTTCCTATGTTACTCCATTGGTTGCTGCAAAATTTGCAAAGGCACCAGAATTATTAATTAAGTCAATTGAAGTGTCTACACCGGTTGGTGAATATATTGTTGCAAAAAGAGCATATCGTAACTGTGTGTGGTCATGATACACTTACCGATCTCATTGAATTAGACATGGTGGATTTTGATGTGATCATGGGAATTATGCCACGGTAGATTACCGGGCCAAGAAGGTGCAATTTTGCTTTCCACAAGAAAATGTTCTTGACTGGCAGGGTAATGTAGGGGCACCACGAGGAAGATTTATTTCCTATTTGAAAGCCAGAAAAATGATTGCTAAGGGTTATATATGTCATTTAGTACGGGTGAAAGATACTGAAGTGGTACCACTAACTCCGCGGTCGGTTCCAGTGGTCAATGAATTTCTGGATGTATTTCCAGAAGATCTTCCAGGCTTACCCCCAGAACGGGAAGTAGAGTTTGGCATTGATGTGATTCCAGGCACTCAGACTATCTCTATTCCCTCATATAGAATGGCTCCAGCAGAACTGCGTGAATTGAATGAGCAGTTGAAAGATTTGCTGGACAAAGGCTTCATCAGGCCTAGTATGTCCCCGTAGGGTGCGCCGGTATTATTTGTACGAAAAAAATATGGCACGTTAAGAATGTGCATCGACTATCGGCAACTGAATAAGGTAACGATCAAGAACAAATATCCCCTCCCTCGAATTGATGATTTGTTTGATCAGTTAGAGGGTGCCAAGTGTTTTTCAAAGATTGACTTGAGGTCAAGTTACCATCAAGTCAGAGTTAGAAAAGAAGATGTACCCAAGACAGATTTCCGAACACGATATGGCCATTATGAATTTTTAGTTATGTCATTTGGACTAACAAATGCACCAGCTGTGTTCATGGATTTGATGAATAGGGTGTTTAAGCCATTTCTGGACATTTCGTCACGGTATTTATAGATGACATCCTGGTTTATTCAAGAACACCAGAGGATCATGATAATCACTTACGGCAGGTGTTACAGATTCTCCGTGAGCGTAAGTTGTATGCCAAGTTCTCTAAGTGTGAGTTCTGGTTAAAATCAGTTGCATTCTTAGGTCACATTATGTCAGATGAAGGGATACAAGTTGATACATAAAAGATTGAAGCAGTGAAAAATTGGCCAAGACCTACAACACCCACAGAAATCCGTAGTTTTCTTAGACTGGCAGGTTATTACAGAAAATTTGTGGAAGGTTTTTCCTCTATTGCTGCACCGTTAACAAAGCTTACACATAAGGCAGTTAAATTTCAGTGGAATGATGCGTGTGAGAAAAGCTTCCAAGAGTTGAAAGATAAATTGACCTCCACTCCAGTTCTAGTGCTTCCCGAAGGTACCGAAGGTTATGCAGTGTATTGTCATGCTTCCGAGGTTGGCCTCGGATGTGTATTAATGCAACACGATAATGTCATAGCATATGCCTCACGACAGTTGCGGCCACACGAGAGAAATTATCCCACACATGATCTTGAATTAGCAGCGGTGGTTTTTGCTTTAAAGATATGGCGTCATTATTTGTATGGAGTTCATGTTGATATCTATACCGATCACAAAAGTTTACAATATATCTTTCAGCAAAAGGAACTCAATTTGAGGCAAAGAAGGTGACTTGAGTTATTGAAGGATTATGATATTGATATTCTCTATCATCCAGGCAAAGCAGATGTAGTAGCTGATGCATTGAGCCGCAAGGCAGTAGAAAGCACTAGTGGCCAGTTGACTGAAAAGCAAGAGATAATCAAAGATCTACATCAACTAGCCAGTTTGGGAGTTCGTCTTATTGAATCTCCAGATGAAGGGGTTATTGTGCAAAATGCAGCGGAATCCTCCTTAATAGCTGAAGTGAAAGAGAAGCAGTTTGCGGATTCTATGTTATTGCAGCTAAAAGAGAATTTGCAGCAGGGTCTAACTGCGGCCTTTGATCTTACACAAGAAGGGGTACTTCAATGTCAAGGAAGATTATGTGTACCGGATGTAGATGAACTGAGAAAATGAATTATGACAGAGACGCATCATTCGCACTATTCTATTCATTCGGGTGCTACTAAAATGTACCATGATTTAAAAGAAGTGTATTGGTGGGGAAATATGAAGAAGAACATTGCAGAATTTGTCGCTCAATGCCCGAACTGTCAACAAGTGAAAGTAGAACATCAGAAACCAGGAGTTTACATGTAATGTATCAATCCTCCAGTCTGGAAATGGGATCTGATTAATATGGACTTCATTACAAGTTTGCCTCGGACATTGCGGAAATTTGATTCTATATGGGTTATAGTTGACAGGCTTACCAAGTCAGCGCATTTTCTACCAGTCAAGACCACCTATACAGCTGAGGATTATGTAAGATTGTATGTTAAAGAAATAGTTCGGTTGCATGGTATTCCACTTTCTATCATATCAGACAGAGGAGCACATTTTATAGCGCACTTTTGGTGATCTTTTCAGCAGAGCTTAGGTACAAAGGTGAATTTGAGTACGATTTTCCATCCTCAAACTGATGGACAAGCAGAACGTACTATTCAGACACTTGAAGATATGCTACTAGCATGCACGTTAGATTTTCAAGGCAGTTGGGATGACCATTTGCCTTTTATTGAATTTGCTTATAACAATAGCTATCATTCAAGTATTAAAATGACACCTTATGAAGCTTTGTACGGAAGGAAATGTAGATCACCAATTGGATGGTTTGAAGCAGGTGAAACTGCTTTACTTGGGCAAGATATTGTTCATCAGGATATGGAGAAAGTTAAAGTGATCCAACTGCGGTTACAAAAGGCCCAAAGTCGCCACAAGTCATATGCCGATGTCAGAAGAAGAGGGCTTGAATTCGCCATAGGTGATTGGGTATTTTTAAAGGTGTCACCGATAAAAGGGGTAATGCGGTTCGAAAAGAATGGGAAATTGAGTCCACGTTACATAGGCCCATATGAAATCATTAGAAGATTTGGGCAAGTTGCGTATGAGTTGGCACTACCCCATGAACTTTCCTCAGTCCATCCGGTATTTCATGTTTCGATGCTTCGAAAGTGCATAGGGGATCCATCTCGTATTGTTCCCATGGAAGATGTTCAAATTACGGAGGATCTTATTTATGAAGAGGTACCCATTGCTATTCTAGATCGACAAGTAAAAAGATTGAGGAATAAAGACATAGCTTCCGTGAAAGTCCTTTGGAGAAATCAACAAGTAGAGGAGATCACATGGGAAGAGGAAGAAATGATGAAATTCAAGTATCCACATCTATTTAAAATGGACCAAGAAGTTCAAAGCGCGGAAGCGGAGCAATAAAAAGTAAGTATCCATGAGCCTTAAGTGTTTATGTATATGTATGCTAGTATAGAAATGCATTTGTCGTAATTGAAGCGATAGTGTTAACATTCGAGGACGAATGTTTCTAAGGGGGGAAGAATGTAACACCTCATACCTTCCCAACCCTACTTGACGACGTTGAATAATGTTTACTTAGGTGTCGAGAGCTATAAGTATGTATTTGGTAATGTTAATGACGAGAAAAATTAAAATTTGGCCTCGTACATGTGATTAGCCCTTTGTAGGAGGTGTTTTGTGATTTTCGTGGAGAATTTGTGGGGTTCAAAATGAGGCTAAAAGGACCTACTAACAAAGGATATTAAGGGTAAGAAGTAAGTTAAAGAATAGGACTTGAAGTATCTAACCAAACCCGCGAAGAAAAGTCGAAAAACAAAATTTTCAAAAAAATTAAGGGTGGGGCCCGCTAGAGGGAGTGCCAGGCCGCTCTGGGCCAAAATTTTTAGCCCAGAGGCAGCAAGCTGGCGCACCCAAGGGCGTGCCAGGATGGTTTTTCCCACTTTAAAAAAGTTGGAAATTTTCTTAAGTCCCAAGGGTGCCAGGAGACGTACCGGGCCGATTTTTTTTCCACGTTTCTTCTACAACCATGAGTATATACATGAAATGAGTAAAGTATTATATTGGTATGATAAAATTACTAGAGAAAAAATTTGGCATCAAAATGACGGTTTTACCCTTATGGTCAAAATAGTCCATACGTGGCTAGAATCACTTGTTTTTGAGATTGAAACTACGAATATGAATCACGTGAGTGGGAATATTATCGTGAAATGTATGAAATAATTTAAACATGAGAAATTATTTATTTTATTGGGTTGAGTGAATTGGGCTCAATAAAAGGCCCCAAAATAGAAAGAAGACATGGGCCAAAATGGGTCAAATGACCCATTCTTCACCCTTTGACCCCTTATACATGGCATTTAATACAAAGGAGACTTGAGGGCCTATAAATAAGTGGAAAATCTGATTTTTATTCAAAGGATTACACTACACATTTCTAGAAATTTTCCAAAATTTCTCTCAACTCTCAAAGAACCCTAAGCCAACTTCTTGGAGCAAAATCATCAATTTTCAAGCTTAGGTAAGTAATTATTCTTATGGATTCATATATTATATGCATGGGAGAGTATGTAAAGCATGTTTTTTTATGCTTGGAAGTGTTGAATATGGCACTTTGATTTTTTGTAAAAGATGTGTGATCCATGAAATTGTAACTTGAAATATGACTTGTGGGTTTGATGAAAGAGCATGGTATGGATGAAATAACAACATGTATGGTGTGATTATGTTATTAAACTTGTTATTTTCATATAAGTGTAAATTATGGGATTTTGGCTGATTTGTTGTTGTGAGGTGTATTGAAGTAATTTGATGGGATAATTGTGATGTTGTGGTGATGAAGAGTGGAAAGTATGAACTTGGTGTGACATGCTAATGGTTTATGATATTTTGGTCAATGTTGGGAATATTGTGGAATTATTGGTATGATAATTTCATCAATGGTATTGTCAAGGGGGAAATGACATTTTAAAGGCAAACATGTAACTCATTGACGTTATGTGCATTTGTAAGGTAGTTGGTGGTTAATGTAAATCCCGTTATGTATTTGTGTTGTAGAGTGAAACATAAGGAAGGAGCGGGACATTGTATGCACACCTAAGATTATATATTCGTATTGAGAATACGAGGTATGTAAGGTTACTTTTTCGTATTCTTCTGCGGCATATAGTGTATGCCTTGTTATTGTACTTACTCAATTCCGAAATGTCCTAAGGCACCTCATTTCATGTTATCATCTATTATTACTCATATATACTTCATTCTTGATCTATTGTCATTCATGTATCACATAATTATGGACATGGTTCCAAGATCCAATAATGTTATGTTCCAAAGCTTCCAATAATGTTACAATTATAAAGTATTAATCTCATGAACGTAAAGGCATAAAGTAAGCACCTATGTGTCTCCAATAATGATATACTCACTGAATGGACTATTTCCAAGATTAAAGAAGTAATGTTGTGAAGAGAAGTGATGTGTTCTTGGGTGGTATCCCTGGGGTTAAATACCTAGCATGGGTCGATCCCAATATCTCGGGTGGTATCCCAGGGGTAAAAAGAACACCTAGCATTGGTCAATCCCGCAACTACGGGTGGTATCCCAGGGGAAAAATAAAATCCTAGCATGGGTCGATCCCGAAAACTATTGAATACCCACTGATCAGCTTGGGGCCCGGGCATTGTAAGAATGGAAGGATGTGAAGTGAGTGATGAAGGGAGCGAATGAGCATAAAAGTAAAAGAAGTAATTCATCAAATGTACATATTTTCATACATATAGAGTGATGACTTATCCATATTGGTTCTTTACTTATATTTGATTCCATTAAAGTTTTGATGTATTATAGAGTTTCTTATGACCTTACATACTCAGTACTTTGTTTGTACGGATTTACCTTACTTGCTGCAGGCACAGGCACTAGTAGACCTCTCCAGTAGGCTGTAGGACATCTGTTGATCTTTGGTGAGCTCCAGTTGGTTCGGGGGTTTTCGGGTCTTTTATGTACATTTATTTTGGTACTGTAATATTGTGCAAAGCGGGGACTTGTCCCAAAATTAATATGCTTATGTGTGTACTTCTGTTAGAGGCTTTTGTAGACCGATGTGGGTATGTAACGTAAGAGATGTATGTCAACCTTGACTTGATGGCCCCAACGACCAAGTTTCTTTAATATGTATATATAATGTTCCATGATTTTTGCTCGTAGCATTTTATGTATTTACGAGGTGGTGATGATTCTTATAGTATGCATATGATTGAGCACGAGTAAAGATTGGTTCTCTCGGGCCTTATCGGCTTCAGGTGCCAGTCCGGCCCGAATGGGATTTCGGGTCGTGACAACAATTGTACCTTGTGCTTGTTGTTTGGATGGATGACTTTTGAATACTTGCAGATGTTGCTGGAATAATGCTCAGGACAAGCTCGTCCTTTTTTCTAATGATCATCACATCTTTCTCGTTGTTTCCACCTTTGATTTTCACTTTGCAGGATAATCTTTCCATGATCATCAGGATGAGTCCATTGTATCATTCAACAATCATGTGATCTTCTCATCTGATCGTCTTCATATTTCACTCTTTTAGATTCAACCAACAACTTCATTGGACGACTGTTGTCATATCCAACGGTCGTTCCTTGGTTCGTCTGATGCCCCTTAGTCTCATTTTCTACACTTTGCTTCTCCGAGCTTGTTTAACTTGTAACTACCACAAAAACACATTATACCGATAAAAACATGCCTTTAAATTAGCAATTTCCCATGTTTTAAGTATCGAAAGTGCCGTAAATCTTCGACACATCAGTCCCCAACCATAAATTTCATATTTTAGAATCAATAATTCATGCTAGGAATCGTTAGTTAATAATCTAGAAGTAATTCTAGGTGATACTACCCCAACCCATGGGTTTTCCCCAAAATCTCATGAACTTAGGGTTCTAATCCCCAAGAATTTCACCATTAAAGATCATTCTAATGATTCTAAGACGTTATTCGATTGAAAGAAGAAGATGATGAAAGAACTTACCTCAACAAAGAATTTCCACCGAAAGACTTGGAAAACCGCCCCTCCTAGTGCTTTGGGATAAAGTGTTTGAGTTAAAAACCCAAAATCCATTAAAAATAAGGTTATGTACTATCTATTTGTCGCTTTAGTGATAAATCTGTCGCTGCAGCGATGTCGTCGTCGCTGCAACGCCCAACTTTTCAGCACGGATAGTCTTCAGTAAAATTGGAAGTTGACCTTAGTTTAAACTTAGCTCGAAACTCAATCGGTAAGAACACTTCCAACTTAACTTTGTGCTAGGGGTATTGTATGACCTTAGTTCATGTCTAGTGCAGTGACGAATGAGGTTCTTATGCCTTTACGACATATATTTTCAGTAACGATGGAACGGGTCATTACAAGACTTCATGTGCTCACATGGTGGATTATGTCGGTTATACTAATAAACTTCCATAAAAAACTAATGAATGATGAAATACGAACATTAAGGTGAACCTAATGATTTCTATCCCTTTCAACCTTTTACCTATGCTAATATTTTGATTTTTCTTGGTTGCCCTCTCTCTTTTATTTATGTTTTATATTTCATTCCGCCTTTACACCCAATATAATTTTATATGTACTTATGTCCCTTTATTTTGGGGAGCTGCATTTCATAATGCAGGTTCAGATACTCAGACAGGCAATTAGATTTCACATTGGGATCTAATACTCAACTTTCTGTGAGCCCCACTCTCCTTATAGGGCATAGTTGTTTCATTTTTCTTTGCTCAACTATGATCATGTCGGTGACCTTGTCCCGGTAACTTTATTCGGTTTTGTTAGAGGCTTTATAGATAGATGAGTCTAGCATGTTTCTACGTTTTGCATTTCATCTTTGACCTTTGAGTTATTACATGAGCCTCGAGTTCTTTAATTTACAATAAGGATTTATTTTAAGACTTATGATTATGATTTTAATGAATGAATGTCACTACAAGGCTTATATTTTTGAAAATTCTTTATCTCTAAGAATGATTTATGTATTATGCCATGTTAGTGGTTTGTTCATATAAGTTAAGGCGCCGAGTGTCGGTCCTACCCAAGATCTAGGTTGGGTATTGATAGAATAATTAAAGCATGCAAATTCTTTTTGAAAAAAATGAAACAAGAAGCAAAGTTCAAGCGTGGAAGAGAGTAAGCTAGGGTCGTTGGAGAAAACTCTTTCTTTATAATTTGCAATTTGTAGACAAAGGTCCAAAATTATGTTGTTATTCGGTAAACGAGAAAGAGAAAAGATCATGAAATTAGGATAAATAATTAGAGACTGTCTTTAACCTTTGAGAATTTTTTGTTGGACTATCTTTGACTTTTGAGAGTTTTTAGTTTAAAATTATACTGTAAGTTAACTTTGGATTATTTATGTATTTAAAAAAGATTTATTAATTCAATTTTGTGTAAATTTGAAAAAGTATTAAGGGTTTACATTCGAAATGTTGAGATGTATGCCTAAGCAAACTCTTAGAATATTGGGGCTTATGCTCCACGATACTGGTCTTGCTAGTATGCCTCATGATTTTTTTTATACCCTCACTTTGTGACTCGTCTAGAAAACCGACGCTAATCCAAATATGCTTACACTTTTTTCCAAATCCTGTGTTAAGAACTTCTTTCTTCTACTCGCTACTAGTATACTTGTTTTTGTCCTTTTAGCAACCATGTTTATTTGATCAATGGACAAATTGACTTATCTTCACCTAATGTTGTTTTGGAAGAATTAATTTAGAAAGAATGTCAGGTCAGCTGGAAGGAAGAAACCAAAAGAAAAGAATTAAGGGCAGTGGGGGCAGTCCCAATTAATAGTTGCACTATCTTTCCACCGAGACAAGAAAAGGCCACCTTCCCTTCAATCACTCTTTCCCCACTCCACAACCACTCTTTTCTTAAACCCAAAACATGCTCTTTACAGTCAACTCTTCTGTCCCTTGATTTGTCTCTGTCTCACAAATCATACTTTTCTTTAACCCTCTTCTTTCCTATGTTTTACTAGTACTACTCCCTTAACATTTTTTCTTTTTTTTTTTAAACGTTTTTTCTTGTAGCTAATGAAGAACAACTACTGCAAATTTCAACCAGATTGGTAGAAGAGTTTTTTTTTCTTCTTATTTGGAGAAAAAAAAGTGGGTTACATTTACTGGTTGTTGTTGAAATAAAGGGAGAAATTTCTTGTTTTCTTTTCTCCTTTTTTTCCCATTGTCTAAAGCATTGTTGCCTTTTTGTGAAAGAACTGTTTTCCCTTGTACAAATGTCAGGGCTTATGAAGAACAACTACTGAAAATTTGTCCCAGAAAGGAGGCCAAGATTTGATATTAATTTTTCCTTGTTAATATTTTGAGAAAAAAGTGAGTTAATTGGTGCTTTGGAGAAAAGGGTGAAAAAAGAGCTTGCGGGGTGTGAATTATGGTGAGGAAACATGGATGGCAGCTACCTGCACATACCTTTCAGGTCTGGATATGCCTCGACTGATTTATGTTAACCATTGCTTTCCCATTTTCCGAGGGTCTTCCGTAAACAGCCCCTCTACCTCCGCTAGGTAGAGGTAAGGTCTGCGGTACACTCTACCTCTCCAGACCCCACTTGTGCGATTTCACTGGGAATGTTGTTGTAGTTGTATTGTTGTCCTTCTGATTGCTCTACTAGAATCTCAAAGTTACTAGTCCTTCTGATTTTAGTGATTTACACTTGTAGTCCATTCTTGAAATTGATAAGTGCTTGTGAAATTTGAGGAGATTAGTTAGTAACTCTTCCTTCAATTATGTTGTGCATAGCTATTAGGGATTAGCAATTGCTAGGTGATCTATTATTCTAAGGTGCTTTCTGTTTTTGCTTATTAATGAAGGGAGAAAAAGCAAGGGTAGGTTAAGGCACTAAGCTGTCAATGGTTAAGACTATATATATCTTTCAAACTTGCATGTTTCCACACTTTGCAATGGACAATGATATCACTAAAGATAAATGCAAATACTAGATGAGTTTGTATTATCAAATTTGGTGATCCCTTAGCACAGATGATTTTCAAAAATAAAATAAAATTGGATAGGTTAATCCCCAGCAGTTAGAAATTAAAAAACTGGAGTTAGGAATACTTAAATGAAGGGAAATGGTCAATATTAGTCAAGGACAACCTTTAGGTACTTTATGTTTTTTAAGTAGAAAAAGAAATGCATCATGTTTCTAGTCATTGACAAAACTTGTGACAATAATGGAAAGTTCGTTCTCCACCATAGAATCCTGACACTTGCTTGTTAGTTTATTTTACTGAACTCAGTTTTTATTTGTTTTGCAACCATTCTACATGTTCAATGATTTGCTATCAGAATGTATTGGATATGGTTGTTCTGTAGGTGGGTGGGGTGGGGGGAGGCATTACCTTTTCTCTGTCTATTTTAGTCAAACTTGGTCTTTTTGTATAAAATATTTCAGTTGTGACTATGCAATATGTGGACTAAATCTTGAACTCTTTGTGTAGGTTGTTGCTATAACTGTATTTTGCTTGTTAGTGGTTGCATTTTATGCTTTCTTCTCGCCTTTCCTTGGAGGACGCTTTTGGGAGTATGCTTCTATCGCAGCTTATTCTCCAGTGGTATGTGAATTCGAGTATTTTTATCAGTATGTCTGTGGAGAACCTGCTATGATTCTATTACTTGTCTCTGGATCGTGATTCATTATTTTCTCATGCTATCTTTGACTTAATCTATGTGACAAACTCTCTGTTTTTGGACATCCCCAAAGGCCAAAATGTTTGACTATAGGGGAAAATTCAAATGACTCTATCATATGATATTAAAATCAAATAATCTTTTAAAAATAAAATGAAAGGAACTCTTGATAATATTCTACTACACCATATTATAAATCAAATTAGCTTCTTAAGCTCCATGTCCCCTCAAATAGTGACAAAAATATGGAACTGAGGGACTATTATTTTGTAAATTTATCTAATGAAGGTTACTTGAAGTTGAAGTGCCTCCTTATGTCATATCGCAGGCATTGCTTGTTTTTGTTCTCTATGTTCGGAGTACTGCAATCAATCCTGCAGATCCAGGCATAATGTCCAAATTTGATTCTGGAAGAATGAATGATACCAGCTCAAAGCATGGATTGTCTGCAAGAGATCGGCCTGGAAAAGTTGATGAACTGAGTAATGATGCACATTCTTCTCTGTCGTCAGCTTCAAGAAGTTCCATTGCTGCTGCTAACTCCATCAAGAAAGGTCAACAAGAAGCTGGGAGATTAGATAATGAAGTGGTTTCCTTGCCTAGAAAGTCCTCTTGTTGTAAAATTGGAGGAGTATTTTGCTTTTTATTTGTACACGAGGATTGCCGCAAAAAGGATGCAACTGCTGAGGAGGAAGGGACAGGTGAAGATGCTTTGTTCTGCACATTGTGCCATGCTGAGGTAGCTAATCTATTATTTTGTTTTTGACAATTTTTATCATGTGCTTTTCACCATTTGTGATGGCGTAGTTTGAAGCTTGCATTATACCCAAATTGCAAAATTTATGCTTGGGAAGTGCTCTTGGTGTCATGAGGTGTTTCATAAGCCACAAGAGCAAACATTTCCTTCAGCCTATAAAGGCTTGGATGCACAATTTAGCAATTCACATGAATAACAGCATGAGATTGAAACAACCTTAATATCGCAGACCAAATACTCCCTCTTTCCCAATTTATGAAATGTAGTTTGACTGCGTACAGAGTTTAAGAAATATGGGAGACTTTGGAATGTATCAAAACTACCCTTAGAATAAGTGAATTTTTAAATAAAAGAGTACACCTTTGTGAACTTTTTGCCAAATAAGTGGGATCCAACATGGGTAAAATGTTGATAGTGAAACATTTGTCAATGTCATTTTCTTTGGGACTGACTAAACAGGAAAGTGTGTGCATTAAATTGGGACGGAGGGAGTATGTTGATGCAATGCTTTGGAGGTATTTTAATATCAATTTAATCCATGGGCAACAATATTTATGTGTGCAACTTAATATATTATTGACAATGACATTGGATAGGGCCTGGGAAATGCCCAATACAACTAAGGAACTAGTGCAAGGCTGACACATGAAAGGACTGGAAAGAAAAAGCTGAAAACTTGGAATTCACTGCCTCAGTCATATGGTGGATCATCTGGAAGGAAAGGAACACAAGAAATTTTGAAAGGAAAAAGGAATCAGTTAGCATTAAGTATAGATGGGGGGTTCCTTTCTGTTTTTTTTTTCTTTTCTTGGTGTAACGTGGCAATTCAAATGATACAGGGGCCATCATAGATTTTTTTAGATTACATAGTTGTAATGTGCTATCTCTTTGTAAATACTTAATAGTATGCTTTCACCAGTAAAATGAAAGATGTTTAATGAGGATTTCAAGTCAGAAATTGGACTGGTAATTGTCTATCTAGAATTGAACTGTGAAAATAGAGAAAAGAATGGCGAATTTGTCTTAATTATTGACAATATGCAAGAGAGGATCCTCTGATAGAACCCTTATGCTACTTTGTAGTAAATAATTATTCTCTATGCATAGTAAGGTAAGTGATTATTTTGCACAATTAAGTACATAATATTCTCTATCCTACATGTTTTGAATTACACATTTTAATATACAGTTTCATCTATTCTCTTGATGTTCGGATCTTCATAGACTATTTGACAATTTGATCTGCTGAACAAATTGTTCAATAATGTACAAATTGAGAGATTTGATAGTTTATACAAATCGATGAGGTATCTGCGCCCACGTGTATGCAGAAAAAATCAAAAGCACATGGTCATTTTATGCTCCGGTTTCTGTCCTAGTTTTGTTGCTTAGGCGTGTGACTTAGTGCAGATTCCTCATCATGGGACATGTATAATCATCATGACCACCTTACATTTGTTCTTATGCACATAGACACGACCGTCTATAAACTCTGACTGCTTGGTGTGCTGCAGGTGCGCAAGTTCAGTAAACATTGTCGAAGCTGTGATAAATGTGTGGATGGATTTGATCATCATTGTCGGGTATACATCTCAGTCATCTATGGTACATCTTGTTCTGATTTCTGTTGTGGAGCCCACTTTTTCATAATTATTACCAAGAAACTAACCACATTTATCAAACTGGCAGTGGCTCAACAACTGTGTTGGGAGGAAGAACTACATTACCTTTATATCATTGATGGCTACCAGCTTGGTCTGGGTATGTTTGAGGAAATGTTTGGTTGCCAATGAAATGATTGTGTTTTTATCAGTGAATCAATCACACACTGTTTTGCAGCTTGTTACTGAAGCTGGAGTTGGAATTGCTGTTCTAGTACGGTGCTTTGTGAACAAAAAGAACATGGAGGCTGAAATAGTTGATAGACTAGGGAATGGTTTCTCACTGGCCCCATTTGCAACTGTTGTGGTAATTTTTACTTGACCTACAACTTGCACTGAGCTTACTATTCTAACTGGTTGATGAAAAGAATGTTGTTGATAATTGTGATGCACTTTGACTTTTATGCAGGCCGTATGTACTGCCGTTTCATTACTGGCTTGTGTGCCCTTAGGAGAACTTTTCTTTTTCCACATGATACTGATAAGAAAGGTAGATTGTTTATGGTTTTCTCTTTCTATTATGAGTTGGAACTTGAAATGTCTCAGACAATTGTCTAGTTTTGAGATTTTGCTTAAAAAATGCCTAGAGTTCTGGTGCATATATAAAAGAGGATACTGAGTTTGGAAGATCTGCAGTTGGGTGTCTCATTAGAAGCTACCTGAAATCTTATACTGATTCTTTTTCAAAATCATCTTTCTGTCAGGGCATTACAACATACGAGTATGTAATAGCTATGAGAGCCATGAGTGAGGCACCTGGTGGAGCATCTGTAGATGAAGAACAACCTAACATTGTATACTCTCCTTCCGGATCAGCTACAACTGGCTTCAGTGGTGGCAGTTCTTTGGGACTGCAATACAAAGGAGCATGGTGCACCCCTCCTAGGGTGTTTGTTGATTATCAGGTATTAGTAACAACTATACAAGTTAATGTCACGTCCCAAAATAACCCCTAGGCGTGACTGACACCTGCTAATACCACATATCGGGAGAACCAATCTTCATTACACTTTGCCATTTCAATAAGCGCTAAGTTAAGATTTGAACAACTCCAAAACACACCAATAATAATCAACGCATGGAGAATACTAATAGTCCGACAAAATTCCAAAATCAATTTAATAATTCAACATCTACTTGAGAATTATCTCTCTAGCCCAAATCCCACACTAAGACCATGGAGCATCTAAAATAGAGTTACATGAGTTCAATTCTCGGGCATGCAAACCCAATGAAAAGGAATATAAGCTAAATAGCCAGAGCTGAAATGACAGCCTCCACGAACAATGTAAAGGTTCACTTCAGCAATAGAATCCTTACGAACGAACCGTCAGCCACTAGTCTCACCTTCCGCAATAGTATTTGTGGACATGCAAGTAAAGGGTGAGCTATATATAAATATAACCCAGTAAGATTCCCGATTCGCTACTTTAAATACTCCTGGGACAAGTGTTAGAAAATACAACCACACCAAGAACATAAAAATATTACACACGAGAATTATATCATAATAGGACGACCAACAAGATCCAACAACCAATTATCATGAAATATATATCTCAATACAGTTTACACCAAGTACTTATCATAAATTGCAATTAAAATAATTGACCAACACCACGAGTTCTGGGCAACATACACAATGCGCCAAATATATCAAGAGTATACACAATACTCAGGGAAACATACACAATGTCCCATATTAAATCAAGAAGCATACACAATGCTCAAGGAAAGCATACACAATGCCCCGGTAGAATCAATAAGCATACACAATGTTCAAGTAAGCATACACAATGCCCCGATCTCATAGTACACAATCATATCACATCACAAAATAGTTTATAAAGGGAGTTTTAGTATTGTTGAACATAAAGTATATGCGGTTAGCCTCGAAGACCGCCGATTCTGCCAAGCACATGCTCGTCCCAACACATGAACCGGACAGATAAAACACATTTTAAAAACAAATTTGAAAAGCAAGCATCCAAAGCTTAAAGTCTCACTTACCTCGCTAATGACAAGTTTCCCGACCTTGCAACAGGTAGAACATCAACCAAACAACCTCCAATGACTTCAATCTATCAAAAATATTAATTAAAGATATCATTTATGCTAGTCGCGGTTAAGTCTCAATATCCCTAACTTTTAGGCTTTGAACTAAACCTTACTATTTCACCTTTTAAACCATGAATTTAAAGATGAAAATCTTAATCTCACTGTTCAAACTTAATTGGTGAAAATTCCGCCCAATATATTAATACTTATATTCCGAAGTAACACCCCAACTGCGTACAAACAAAACAACGTGAAAACCCAAAATCCCACAGAAACACTATTCCAACCAGTGTACTCAAACGAATAAAAACAGTGGCTTGAACCCTTGTCAATTTTCTAAGATTGCTAAGCAATCATTGACAAATCATAGTGTAATCATGACATGTTTTCATCATTGATTAGTAATCATCACTCCAATCATTTTTTTTTTCTATGCTAACGTACAAATAGAAATAAGATCCTACTAGTATTCATTGAATCCTTTCCTTTTCAAAAGCATTACAAGATATAACTACTTCTGTGCCAAAGAACCAAGGGAAAATCCCATACCTGCTCGCTATGAACTTTTGTTCCACTCCCTGCTAACATCGTCTGCATTTCCCAGACTTTCGTTTTTTTTTTCTTTCTCTCTAACGTGCGTGCTTGCTTGCTCTTCCCAAAAATAATGCGACTAAAAATAAAACCCGAATATTCTACTCCTTCCGTTACTAGTCGTGAAAACTAAACAATGGAGTGGGTGTGGCCCACTCCTTTTAAATTCTCTTAATTAGTAATAATAATTGGTTAAAATTACCAATTAATCCTGCATTAAAATAAATTGGGCTATTACAGTTAAGTACTGAAAAATTCCAAGCCTCTGTTTGTAGGAACAGAGGATGATTTATCCTTCTTTTGTTTTCTGTTTTGAAACCTTGCTCCCGTCATCTACAATGGACATCTAATAGTCAACCTTGGTACAGAAGAATGTCTGTATGATAAAAATAAACATTTTAAGTTAAAATTTATATTTCTTATCACAAAAGTTATCCGTAGAAGCTAAGTTTCTCCTTGAGTAGTTTTAATTTAGGAATTACCCTGCCTGGACCGGAATGTGTGATTAAAAAAGTCAGGCTTATAAAAAAGAAAAGTTTTAATTTAGTAATTTTGATCAAAATCACATCATACTGAACTTCTGCTTTGTTGATCCAAATTCTTTCTATTGCATTTTCTTGTTGGTATATGATGTTATGAGATATAAAAAAGTTGCTAGTCTCAACTTTCACTGTCACTACCTCGAATTTGCATTTATCATTGTAATACCTAGAGAAATTAAATATTATTTTTTGGTTTCTGAAACTCCAAAGTTTCAAGAATTTCAATAGTAGACATCTTGTTGAAATTTGCTTTCAATTAGTGCAATAATATTTCTTTTAGCATAATAAGTTGCTTAAGATTAGAATGAATCACCTTTTTTTAATTTTAAAATTCTATTAGATAGATTAGTTTGTTGAGATATTTTAGTTCCTTTGAATTCTTGTTATGCAAATTTTTTGCATATTATGTTTTTAAGATGGCTACTTAAAGCCGGTTCTCAAAAAATAAAGTTGGATATTTAAAGCCCTCATTAAGTCCTACGCTTAATAAAAATATTTTGAGATAGTTTCATTCACTTTTAATATTTTTGTTGTCCCACCATCTCTTAAAAAACCAACAGCGGTATCAGAGCTTTCATTGATCTTAATGAACCTGCGAGTTCATTGAAGAAGTACTTTTAACCACTGTTAACCATACCTATTTCCGATCCATTTTTAACTTGTGCTTATTTTTGACATGTAGGGCTATTATCAACCAATATCAATTCTAGCCAACTTTTAACTCATACTCCCCCTGTCGCAATTTATGTGGCACTATTTGACTTGGCAGAAGACTTATTATATGTGTAATTTAAAACAAATCTTAGATGTGTGTGCGACCATAAATCATTTCATTAAAGGTAAAAGGGAAATTTTAAAGTCAAATTCTTTCTAATTATAGAAAGGTGATATTCTTTATTGCGACGGACTACAAAGGAAAGTGTGCCACGTAAATTAGGACAGAGGAAGTACTACGTTTAAGCCTATTTTTCAACCAATTGCAAGCATTAGTTTCTCAAGCCTATTTTTCAACCAATTGCAAGCATTAGTTTCTCTTTGAACACCCCACAAATTTCACCAACGGAAACTATCAAATTTAGTCGGTGAGAATGAAATCATATTTTGAAACCGATGATTTATGGTATGTTGTAATGGAAGAACGATCCTTACAAACAAATTTTTGATCGAAATGGTGATGATTGAGGGAAAAATCCAATAAATGGATTTGTCAGAATTTTCATAACCAAAATGGCGAAAATGCATGGCTCATGGAGCCCCTTCAGTGTGCAACTCTCACGTCAAAAAACAAATGATCTGTCAAATGTATTTATTCTGAAGGTGTTCTAACATCCATGAGCCGTCAGTGAATATCTTAAATTTTGGAGAAAGGCTATTCCTTGTAAAGCCCCTTCAATGTTATTTTAAAATTTAGAGAATTTGAAAAAGTATCTTTTCCTGCACGATTTAAGGAAGCTTTACAGACCTTAACAATGTTTTCAAAAAGCAAAAAAAGGGCAGCCTAGTGCACTAAAGCTCCCGCTATGCGAAGGGTCTAAGGAAGGGCCCGACCACAAGGGTCTATTGTACGCAACCTTACCTTGTATTTTTGCCAGAGGCTGTTTCCAAGGCTTGAACCCGTGTTCTTCTGGTCATGTGGCAACGACTTTACCAGTTACTCCTAGGCTTTCCTTCAAAAAGCAAAACACATAAAAAGCTCTAAGGTCTGTTGAGGCTTTAAGCGCAAATAAAATGCGGGCTTTAATGAAAAAAGGCGCAAAGGAAGAAAAATATAAATATATATGTTTAGTCCAAGATTAATAATTATAAACATGAATGACAAATATATGACTAAAGAAATTGAGAAAAAAATTATGATAAAGTGAAATATCAATTATTTAGTGTCGCGTCTTCAGAAGAGGTTCATTGGCTAGGGAAAATATGTATTAGAACCTTGATGACTACACTAAAGTGCACATTAAGCGAGGCGCAGTGCTCAACACGTTTTGAGCCTTGCTTTCAGGGCTTAAGCGTGCTTTAAGACAACACTGACCCTAAAGGCTCATGCTTGTTAAGGCACCTTCAGCCAAATTACAAAGACACTCTTACCTTATAGAGCCTTCTCTATTAATGTCAACATTTTTTCTACCCCACTTTCACCGGATGCGGTCCCCTTTCATTTTCTCTATTGTAGTCAAAACATTCTCCCTATAATCTCACTAAAAAATTGGTATTATACACTTAAAAAAAAAAAATTCACAACATTGGTTTGTTGTTTTTCTAATTTGTGCATTAGAAAATTACCTTCTGAAGACGTGTTTTGTGATTTAAATGGTTGATTAATGCACAAAATTAAGCAATAAAAAACCCTCAAGAAAGTTACCTCTTGAATATGCGTTTTCTGATTGAAATGGTTGATAATGCACAAAAGTTTTTGGGTAGAAGTGATCCTCACCTTCCAAATTATGTTGTGAAAGTTGTTTTCTTTAGTGTATCACATGGATTTTGTAGTGAGATTATGGGGAGAATTTTTTTACTACAATAGTCAAAATGAGGGGGAACCGCATCTGGTGAAAGTGGGGTAGAAAAAGATGTTGATATTAATGGAGAAGGCTCTATAAGGTAAGGGCGTCTTTGTAATTTGGCTGAAGGTGTCTTAACAAGCATGAGCCTTTAGGGTCTATAAAAGTTGCCACCAATCGTCACTCAGTGCAAAAAAAGGTCCTTTTAGATTCTCTAAATTTTAAAATAACATTAAAGGTGCTTTACAAGGGATAAGCCTTTCTCCAAACTTCAAAACATTCATTGAAGAATGAAGACTCATGCATGTTGTTAGAGCATCTTCATTGTAAATACATTTGACGGACCGTTTGTTTTTTGACGTGAAAGTTGCACACTTTAGGTGCGTCATGAGCCATGTGTTTTTGTCATTTTGATTATGAAAATTCTGACAAACCCATTTATTAGATTTATCCCCCATCATCACCATTTCGATCAAAAATTCCCTGCAAATCATTGTACACATTAAAGCATTTTCAAAAGAGCTTTTAGACAAAACAAGGTTGTTGAGGGTGTTTTCTAAGCAAAAAAACAAAAGAAAGATCAATAGCAAAAAATGTGCAAGTTCAAAAAAATTCAGCAGCAACAACCAAAGCAGAAATTGAGGAGGAGCAAGCTTTTAAAAAATTGCAGTAACTAAAGCAAATGAGGAGTGTTGAAATTTGCTTCCAGTTACTTCAATAATATTTGAAACTGATAATATTTATTTAGTAGCATAAGAAGTTGCTTAGGATTAGAATGAATCTACTTTTTGAATTTTAAATTTCTATTTGGATAGTTAGTTTGTTGAGATATTTTAGTTATTTTGAATTTTTGTTATGCAGATTTTCTGTATATTATGTTTTAAAGTTGGCTAGTTAAAGCCCTCCTATGCTTAATAAAAATATTGAGAGACAATTTCAATCACTTTCAATATTTTTGCTGCTCCTCCATCTTTTAAAAACCTACACATCTGATGATGATTCCAGAGTTCACATTAGTTTGTTGGGTGGGTTGAAGTGCAACACAAATAGCCAATCATTTGGCTTTAGAGGCCTCTACTCAACTTGAGACGTGAGTGCAGTAGTTGGTGCTTGATTGCCATTTCACTATCCATTTTAGATGGGTAATGAATTTTGTTGATCTGAAAATCCCTTACACCGTTGCTTTAGACTTTCTGTGTGCCGTACATTTGATGTCCAGACTTTTTCACGATTTGTTTCAAAATCTGTTATTAAGAACCATGTATCGTTGGCCTTATCCAGGAAGAGAAAAGAACATGTATTTGGTTATTCAAAGTATGCTGCTAATGCATATGATAGATAGCTAAGTTAAATGGTTAAAGCCTAAACAGGTATACCTGATGTAATGCAGCTTGGTGTCCCACATCGGGTAAATATAGATATTTTACATTGTAAAGGGTGCTTGTGAAATGATTCAGTCACAAGACATTAGTCTTGTGCATTCTTCGAATGATGCTGTTATTTCTCACATCATCTAATGAATCGAGTGCTATGAAGGTCTTCAATCTTGATCCAAGATGGTACTTGGAAGCCCCAATGCTCGGGGTTTATCCTTCTCAAATTTGACATCCTCTCGACAAGAAACCGAAATTACTCCGAGTGATAGAAACATCACATGTATAAAAACATTGGAAAATAAAAGAAAAGTCAAAACAATCAGAACCGCTAGTCAAAACTAAAGTGCATGTATATCCAAAGGGGACTGTTGATGCAAGAGGTAGTAAAGCAAAGAGTCGAACCTTAGGGTGTGTTCGATACTAAGGAAAACTTTTTTTTTAGAAAATATATTTTATGAAAATAAGTGGGTTTCTTATTTTCTTATGTTCGGTATGTATGCAAAAACATTATCCTAAAATCATTGATATACGATCTGGACAAATACTATGAGAATTGGGGGTGGGTGGGGGTGAAGATGAGGTGGATTGGAGGGTGGGGAGGACACAATCAATATGGAATGACACTTGTAAACTTATTTTCCCTACTTTTGTAAGGAAGTCATTTTCCTCATTTTTAAGCAACTTTTTTCCTAGACAAAATATTTTCCAAAACTTTTGACCAACCGAACATGAGAAAATTGGAAAACATTTGCTAGAACTGCAACAAATGTTTTCCTCCATACAGAACACACCCTTAGAATTTGCTGGTGGATCAAGAAAACTAAGAAAAAATGTAGCTGATTCCAGTTTGATCAAGGTGCTAAGTGCAACGAGAGAGAGAGAGAGAGAGAGAGAGAGAGAGAGAGGGAGGGCATGCTGCAGCTGAACAACAATGAAGAAATGTGTTCACCTTGAGTCACGTATTTCTCAGAGCTGCTAATCATTATCATATGACTATACTATAACTCAGATTCTGTTGTTAGTTTGAAGTTGAATTTTTTTTTATCAGAGTTGGATGCGTACCTAATTGGTCAAATTGCTCGCAGTTACTCCATATTTTTGTTGTTCTAATCTAGAAAATTTCCCCTTGTTTCTGCATTTGCCAGATATTCAAATATTAAGTGTAATCTCCAATTGAACTCTGATTTCTGAATTGTCACCCTGCATTTCAATTGATGACCAGGAAGAAGTTGCACCGCAGTTAGAGCCTGGAATGATCCCATCAACAGTTGATCCAGATGCAGCTGGGTTTGAAAAGGGAAACAAGGGACCTAAGCGGCCTGTTAAGATCAGTACATGGAAACTTGCAAAATTGGATTCCAGTGAAGCAATGAGAGCTGCAGCAAAAGCTAGAGCATCCTCATCTGTTCTACGTCCTGTTGATAACCGTCGCTTTGATCCTGAATTAAGTTCCAGTGAGAATATGAGTAACAGAAGCAGTATCAGTGCTGATACCGGAGGAAATAGGGATATGAGAAATGAATTAAGGAATTCACTTGCTCCTAGTCAAGGTAGTCGAGATGAGTATGAAACTGGAACTCACAGTGTCAGTAGCTTAAGTAGTCCTGGCCATGTGCATGAGTCAGTCACGCTAAGCCCTCTCCCACAAGCTCACAGTTTAGGCCATCTGAATACCGGCGTTGTCCCAGAGGGAGCCCGAACTTCTCGGGCTGCACCCCCTAATAATAACAACCACCTCTTACATTCTTCAGAATTTGATGAGAAAATCATGCAGAGGAATAGTACCACTGATCCATTATTGCTTTCAGCTGCTGTCCCTGCAGCTTCTCTGCTTAGAGACGTTAAACGAACATCTGTTGTTTGGGACCAAGAAGCTGGAAGGTATGTGTCTGTTCCAGTATCAGCTTCAGATGCTCGTACAAGGCCGCCTATGCAAGGAGGATCATCAAATCCAAATGCTGTATCTGCAAGCAGTGACAAGAGGCCAGCCCCTGTCCCCCGAGAACCTTCACAGCCTCCGGTTGAGCAGTCAGAAAAGCTAATGTATACTGGAGAGTCCATATTCTTTGGTGGTCCACTTTTGCACGGTCCAATTAAGGATGGGCCGAGAAATGAGAGAGGCTCTGGTTCCAGAGATAGCCAAGAAAGGCTGCCATTTAATTTGCCTCGCGATTCCAGGTTTAGAAGGGATGCGGCCTCCCATCAGCTTCCCGTGTTTGTTCCTGGTGACTTTGAGTCAAATAAGTAAATCTTACAAGACTACCAAGGAATGTTCTTTTTCATTTGCCCCTGCATAGCATGGCTTCAACAGAAGAAACCCCTCGAGCTATAGCTGGTTTTGGTCTTGCAGGAACCTTGCAGTCTGTTGCATCCACTCCGAGGTTCCAGTGGTTTCTTCTTGACGGATTGTCTGACTTAACACGGCAGAAAATGAATGTAGTCTGGAGGAGATGCACTCCTTGAACCCTATTTGAACCTTGTCTGTACAATTGAAGCTTGAACGGTAGGGTGGGTTTGTCTAGCAATTTTGCAATGAGAATGGCCAGACTATTACCTGCATGAGTGCATGTTGGTTCCTATATTAGAAAAAATAGTGCGGGGTGATCCAGTGCAAGTCTGATGTTTAATATTTGTCCCTGCTTTACCCCTACTTCTTTTCCAAATCTTCTTCTTTCTCCTTCCTCCCGCACCTCTCTGTACTCTAGCCATTTTAAATATGTTGTAGTGGTTTTCGTCGTTCTTGTTATAGTGTTGGCAGTTTGTTAAATATACTCCCAGCTATTATTGGAATTAGAATCGCAATTAGTGTTACTTTATAAGTAAAGACGGGGAAACAGATATTTGAGAAGATTTGGCACCTCAGTATTCTTAGAGCTGCGGCGTAGTTATCATCACCTTAAATAAACCATAAGGGACGCATTTGATTTGGATATCAAAAAGGCACACATATTATTGTAAAATGTCACGACCCAATTTCATAGGTCATGATGACACCTACTATAACCCACCAGTAGGTAAGTCAACCCGTAGTTCGAAACAACTAGTAATGGACTACCAAAAGAAATAAAGGAAACAGTGGAATAAATATAGTAACAAAGCTAATATAAACCCAAAACCTGGTGGAGCCAGTACAAGAGCTTCTAATACATCAGGAGTACAAGGGAAATATAGGACAAATGAATGTATACAAGCCGTCTCTTACACAACATAGAGAACAGTCTAACAATAAGAGGGAGAGTAGGAATACTCCAAAACGTTGGGAGCTCACACATATCTTCGATCCATAGCTTCTCCGCACGACATACACACATCAACGACGATAACTCACACTATGACCTGCAGGCTGCAGAAGTGTAGTATGAGTACTAAACACGTGGTACTCAGTAGGCAATGGCCGACTGAGCTCCAGAAATAATGTAAGCATAAATAACATGAAGGCATGAAGGTGACTAAATGCAACTATCCACGAAACTAGACATAACCATGCTAATGGCGCAATAGGGATAACTATCCTATCCTGACATCATTCAGGAACTAAAGTGCAATACCGTATATCACTGGTCAATATACAAATGAAGAGTGAAAGAAGGATATATATAATAGTAGTACAAGGCCAAAGGATACATATACAATGTAAATAGATAAGAAAAGAGAGGGATATACGGTGATACCATACATATAAGTAGACATATAGGGCTAACTCAAAGGTAGTACCTGAGGGAGTCAACCTAACATCTCAAGGTCCATAGCCAAGTAAAGAGCCATCACTAGCCTCATCAAGCCTATACCTAAAGGGTGACAAATCCTGGGGTAACCAACCATAATATAATTTACCGAAAGGATAAAGGAATCAGAAACGTACCTCTAATCTTAGGTACCAATCCATAACCAACCTGCCACGAACTAATCATAATAAACAATAATAAAGTAACCGGCTAGTCCGGGCAAACAAGTACCTAACCGGGCCCCCATAAGTCCGGAAGGTTCATAGAAACACTTAGCAAACAGAAACCATAACTCGTACCTATACAGCCCCCATAAGACCGATAGATACAGACGCCAAACAACTATACTGGTGATAGGCAATGCATATGAATGGATGAATGCAACGTAAATCGAAATGCTATAACCATGTTGGGGGCACCGGACTCGAATCGGTTCCACAATCTCAAAGCATACTGGGGACACCGGACTCGAACCGATTCTACAATCTCAAACCATACCATACCAAGGGTATATCCCTCCTCCAGCTCACCTAGCTCGCAAAAGTAGGACCTACGACGACCAAGCTTCTCCGGCTCGACGACTCTCGGACGAAGGGGCCCATAGGGGATTCGGGAAAATCCATATACACTGTCTGGTCCCGATCCAGGACTTCCAATAATCATCATAATCCATATACTCCGTCCAGTACCTGAGAGAGATATATATAAATACAATCAGTGCACGGACTCGAACCGTGGCTAAAAGGATATAAATCCGTAAATTCATTACCCGAGATCATGCTCGGGACTAAATCATCATAATCATGTACAAAGGTCGGAATATTCCTCGACCGAAGTAAATAGTAGTGGTAAGATGAGTGGATAAATAATGGACCGAAATCATCCTCGGTCGGAGTTCTAAAACATCATTTTTAGTTCCAAAAGCTCATAATCCAGTAAATAAGGTGGTACGATTTCTGTTATAAAATAACCCTTTTAAAAGTGAAAAGTGGGAATAAATTCCCTTTTTGGAAACAGTAGTAAAATCAAGGTTTTGGTTAGAATCGTACCACTAAATGAGCATGAATGCACCAAATAGTATGCATGCCATCACCAGTATCCAGACAACATAACCATAAGCGCCTAAGCGTCTATAAATGATAATCTTTCCCTTGCTAAGGGAATAATACTCACCAAAGTCCAACTAGCCTCATAATCACGGTCTCGGGCCCAATAGTAAATAACCAATATAGCAAGGTCTCATAACCCGGGCAACCACAATAATCAAGGGCATAAAGCCACCACAAGGATCTAATCGGGAAAGAACCTCCCGAATCGCTAAGTCAAATGGTAAGTCTCATACCAAAGGATCCTTAATCATAAGCTGTGGTTAACATGATTATATTCAAGGGTGATAGGGCTCTATGGACATAACAAGTATTTATACTAGGGTTCGGGTCACATCTCTATCCCAAATTCCATAAAATAGGCTAAGTCATTCTATATTAGACATAATCATACCCTATATTCCCTACCTAGCATGTAGTCTATACTATACACAATCTCATAGAGAAAAGTAGATCGAAGCCTACCTCGATGTCGAACCGCAATTCTTGAAGTGTCCACAAATCGCTCAACCTTTGCTCCACGATCCCGAATCAACGTCACACTATCAAAATAGTAACCTACACGTCATTAAGAGTAAAACAATACCCATATTGTAATATAAAACTTTGGGCCCAAAATTGGGTCAATAATGAGCCCGTGGGGCCCGCTAACGAAATCACAAAATTGAATCTGTCACGAGGTCCCTCGAACGATAAGGAATATGTTCTCAAAAGTTTAACACAGATGGAGCGTAAATTGGGGCTCAAATCAGTCCCCAAAGATTAGAATTTTAAATACCTAATTTCTAAGAATTTACAATGAAATGGGACGGAAATCAACGGGTAACATTATGGATAATGACCAAGGAGTGATGAGCTAACTTACCTTATCTTCAATGGGTGAATCCCCACTCTTTATCACTCCACATGCTCTTAACAATAGGGAAATGGGTCTAAAACCCAAACGGACTATCCGATAACCGAACCGACAGTTTCGACAAGTCATAATTGACATGTCGCGCCTACGGGGAGGCACGAAATGTCGAAACGCATGAAAATCGAGGAGATGACCTAGAGGGTCATTACAATATCCACTACTAAAAAGAATTTCATCCGCAAAAGTCAATGGATAGAAAGAACCCGAAAGCTCGAAAGGATGAGGTACTGGGCCCGTATTCTCCGAACATGACTCTCCAGACAACCTCAAAGGAAAGACAACTCTTCCAAGGGATTTTGCCAAAGGTATCCCTTTTTTAACCCACTTCCTTACTTCACTTTTCAAATAACCAAAACTCAACCTCAACAATCAACTGGCTTCCAACTGAATCAAGAACGACTGATGCACGCACATCCAGACCACAACATGCTGACAACACACCAATACAAGCCTAACTAGGCGGAAACTCAGCCAAGCTAAACGAAATCCAAGGTCAGAATCATGCTACAACTCCAACATCTAAACTTAACCTTCTTTTTCCTTTTCAAACCTGCTACCTACTCCGAACCATACAAGATATCATCTGAGTCCTGTCCGCGCATTCACAACACACTGACCTCGAAAGGCTGAAGTTGACTTACGAAAAATCCATAATGGCAAGTGCAAGAATTAAGCCCATAAGGTGCTACCAGGATACACAACAAAGGTGACCAAAGTCTGCACGCTTAAGCCAAAGCTACAACTGGCCCGGATGACTCTCTAAACTGAAAATCAAGAGTCCGAATTACCAATCTCATGAAACTGAACGATCCACTTCAAGACGTTCCACCAACCATGGATGAAGCCATGCCAAACCCAACTTAAGCGCACTTCTCCTACTGAGGAGAAAATTCATAATTCTGATCGAAACTGAGAACTAAGGTCGGAAGCAGTAAAAACCAATACTATATACTAATGGACCATCTTCTGACCATCTATCCAGTACGGTCTACCCCAACTGGAGGAAACTGAATCGTTATGCAAAGAGTAGGCTTGGCCAGCCTATAAATGAATGCCCAACTTAAGCAAAACCTCAAAACGAGAATGCAACCAAGTTATGCAATCCCAAGCTAAAACCCCAACACTGAGGCTAGACTACTTGATCTCAACTATCCAACTGATCCTATTGGCGGGTAGGCATCCACAAACTGAAGTCTATCATAACTCCCAAGCCATCATCCGAAGGCTTCAAAATCTAAAACTGGAGCCAACAAGTCCTTACAAAGGCCAATTGCCCCAACCAACCTTGCTATTAGAAGATCAAGCATATGCCTAACAATCTCCGCGAGGTTGAAACTGAAATATCGCCGAAGAACGTAATCCCAACTGGGGAAAAGCAATATGATGAAGGCACGAGGAATCAAGCCCCAATCCGCTAAGGTCAGATCGTATCACGACATAACCAAGAACTCACCAAGGCTGTAACAAGTGCTACTGATAGTCAACACTCGAGTAACTCGGAGGGAATACAACCTTAGCCTGCATCTGGTTAAACCACTACTCAATCTACGGCGACGAATACCCATAGGCGCATATCATCAAGTAGAAGCACTCTGCGAAGTCATGCAAGGCCGAACAAGTGCCGAAATGAGAATTTTCTGAATTCTCCCAATTACATCAACTTTTAACTCAGCTGAACCATATACCATAGCACAAGAAGAATGGAGTATCCAACTCCACACCAAAACCAAGATCAGCATGCTCACTAGGAGACGAATCCATAAATCCAAAAATAAGTCTTAGAAACGTGCGATAGAACTAAATCGCCAACCCCAACTCAAAGTGAACCTCAAGATCAAGACCACTACCGGGTGATGACCTATCCAAAACCGAAGGACAACTCCCAAATGCATCACCAAAGAAACGGGCTATGGAAGAAGACTATCAATGTTATAGTCATAACAAAGCCCTGGAAGGTCAAGCTTACCTTCATTCTCACAATCCACTCTACAACCGATCTTGTTAACAGAAAGGAAAGGCTAACCAACCGAGGTGGCCAACTATGCCAAGGAAATAAGAATCGCAAGGAAGGGAAAACGCTAACTAGATAACGCTAGTCTAGCCGTCTACCAAATGAAAATCAGTTAATGTCACACTAATGACCATAATATCAATCGCATAAGAAGCAGGTGGTACTAAAATGAAAATCAACCGAAGTACCATTCTAGGGTCACAACAAGACTGAAATGCCAAGGAAATGGGACTTTAACCCAAATGCCATACCCCAAGGGAAACATGATATTGATCCATTCTATAGCCATAACAAGGCAAATATGCCAAGGAAAAATGGGACTTTAACCCAATTGCTACACCCCTAAGACACTACTACACTGATCCACTACTAAAGAATTGTCTACGGGGGTAGTCATACATGCCTAAACCTACATGAAGGCATACATCAATCACCATGAAAACGCCAAGGCATACAATAACCAATATAGAAATACCACGGCATATAATCATCTATGGGTATGAAAACCCCAACACAACTCAAATAGTAACTAAAGGCATAGAATCAAAGACGCACTTCACACCATGGAAATTTGATATTATAAGTCTGGTGTGCCCAAAAGAGTGCGAATCTGAGCATATCCGAACTTGGATTGAGCATCTGAATGATCAACTGAGACACTAGGTGCACTACATCTAACTTAAAATGCCAACACATTGTGAGACTGATCGGGATGATCTGAATGACTAATGATCCCACGCCGGAGACACTCTCTGGACCAGTGATCGGTCTCTCTGTAGTCACAACAAACCCCTGAAGTACTAAACTGGTAGAAACACGAGCTAACCCCAACTGGCTGACCAACTCGCGCCTGGGGAAATCATTATACCAATGACCACACTTACCATAATCGAAACATGCTCCTAGGATACTTTGAGGCATTGAACCTGCTGATTGAGAAGGTAGCCACGGCCTGAAGACCTAGACCGAATACTTTGTGATGTATGAGCAGGACTCTGTCCACTGATACTACCATGATCAACCTGAGAGCTATCCACAAGCTGAGGTGCCATATGTACAGGCCTAATAGGTGGCAAGTTATGCTGACTTCTATTGAGAAGAATCTGACCTCTGAATGGAATACCCCTAACACCGAACTGCTGACATGGCCTCATACTGCCATTTCCATATTCCTTAAAGCAAGCCCTCTTTGTAGCCCTCGTATGATCAAAAACCTCAGAGAAAAAAGACCCAGTTTTTATCAAATGCTTCGATGCCAAATGGAGTGCTAAAGTCAACCCTCTGATAAATCCCTACACCATCTCATGCTCAGGAGAAACTAACATAGGAGTATGTATGGCCCACTCAAGAAACCCAATTTCATATGCTGAAACAGATAGAGAACCCTGTTGAACACCAATAAATCCAACTCGGGTCTGAGAACTACTCGATGGACCCGACATTACCTCTAGCTGAGTAGTATCCAGAAATAGACTCGGAACCCATAACACCGAATCCTGAAAAGCAGAGACAGTCACAACTTTATTGAAACCTGGGCTGACCCCAGACCCTCTGATTGACGCTGAAGATCTTTGATGTCAATTTCTAACTCTCTAGCCCAATGCTAAGCAGAAATCCTGGTAACACGTGCCGAAATACTGTCCGCATCTATCGATGACCTCACGTTATCCCTTTGATACAGAATGGAGTCAAAAGAAGTACTTAGAGGTTCATAGAAGTACGAAAACACGATAAGGAGTCAAGAATAGAATTTCCTAAGAATGCCCTGTAGCCTCCCGAAGATAGGATATAGACGTCTCGGCACCGATCCGCAGGACTCTACTAAACACTTAGCTCTTGTACCAACAACACCGGTAAACCTAGGCTCTGATACCAATTTGTCACGACCCAATTTCATAGGTCATAATGGCACCTACTATAACCCACCAGTAGGTAAGCCAACCTGTAGTCCAAAACAACTAGTAACAGACTACCAAAAGAAATAAAGGAAACATTAAAATAAATATAACAACAAAGCTAATATAAACCCAAAACCTGGTGGAGCCAGTACAAGAGCTTCTAATACTTCAGGAGTACAAGTGAAATACAGGGAAAATGTATGTATACAGGCCGTCTCTGCCACAACATAGAGAACAGTCTAACAATAAGAGGTAGAGTAGGAATACTCCAAAACTTTGAGAGCTCACCCCATATCTCCGATCCATAGCTTCTCCTCACGACATACACACATCAACGACGATACCTCACACTATGACCTGCAGGCTGCAGAAGTGTAGTATGAGTACCAAACACGTGGTACTCAGTAGGCAACGGTCGACTGAGCTCCAAAAATAATGTAAGCATAAATAACATGAAGGTATGAAAGTGACTAAATGCAACTATCCACGAAACTAGACATAACCATGCTAATGGGGCAATAGGGATAACTATCCTATCCTGACATCATTCAGGAACTAAAGTGCAATACCGTATATCACTGGTCAATATACAAATGAAGAGTGAAAGAAGGATATATATAATAGTAGTACAAGGCCAAAGGATACATATACAATGTAAATAGATAAGAAAAGAGAGGGATATACGGTGATACCATACATATAAGTAGACATATAGGGCTAACTCAAAGGTAACTACCTGAGGGAGTCAACCTAACATCTCAAGGTCCATAGCCAAATAAAGGAGCCATCACTAGCCTCATCAAGCCTATACCCAAAGGGTGACAAATCCTGGGGTAACCAACCATAATATAATTTACCGAAAGGATAAAGGAATCAGAAACATACCTCTAATCTCAGGTACCAATCCACAACCAACCTGCCACGAACTAACCATAATAAACAATAATAAAGTAACCGGCTAGTCCGGGCAAACAAGTACCTAACCGGGCCCCCATAATTTCGAAAGGTTCATAGAAACACTTAGCAAACAGAAACCATAATCGGTACCTGTACAACCCCCATAAGACCGATAGATACAGGTGCCAAACAATTATACTGGTGATAGGCAATGTATATGAATGGATGAATGCAACGTAAACCAAAATTCTATAACCATGTTGGGGGGACCGGACTCGAACCGATTCCACAATCTCAAAGCATATCGGGGACACCGAACTCGAACCGGTTCCACAATCTCAAACCATACCATACCAAGGGTATATCCCTCCTCCAGCTCACCTAGATCGCAAAGGTAGGACCTACGACGACCAAGCTTCTCCGATTCGACGGCTCTCGGATGAAGGGGCCCCTAGGGGATTCGGGAAAATCCATATACACTGTCTGGTCCCGATCCAGGACTTCCAATAATCATCATAATCCATATACTCCGTCCAGTACCTGAGAGAGATATATATAAATACAATCAGTGCACGGACTCGAACCGTGGCTAAAAGGATATAAATCCGTAAATTCATTACCCGAGATCATGCTCGGGACTAAATCATCATAATCATGTACAAAGGTCGGAATATTCCTCGACCGAAGTAAATAGTAGTGGTAAGATGAGTGGATAAATAATGGACCGAAATCATCCTCGGTCGGAGTTCTAAAACATCATTTTTAGTTCCAAAAGCTCATAATCCAGTAAATAAGGTGGTACGATTTCTGTTATAAAATAACCCTTTTAAAAGTGAAAAGTGGGAATAAATTCCCTTTTTGGAAACAGTAGTAAAATCAAGGTTTTGGTTAGAATCGTACCACTAAATGAGCATGAATGCACCAAATAGTATGCATGCCATCACCAGTATCCAGACAACATAACCATAAGCGCCTAAGCGTCTATAAATGATAATCTTTCCCTTGCTAAGGGAATAATACTCACCAAAGTCCAACTAGCCTCATAATCACGGTCTCGGGCCCAATAGTAAATAACCAATATAGCAAGGTCTCATAACCCGGGCAACCACAATAATCAAGGGCATAAAGCCACCACAAGGATCTAATCGGGAAAGAACCTCCCGAATCGCTAAGTCAAATGGTAAGTCTCATACCAAAGGATCCTTAATCATCAGCTGTGGTTAACATGCTTATATTCAAGGGCGATAGGGCTCTATGGACATAACAAGTATTTATACTAGGGTTCGGGTCATATCTCTATCCCAAATTCCATAAAATAGGCTAAGTCATTCTATATTAGACATAATCATACCCTATATTCCCTACCTAGCATGTAGTTTATACTATACACAATCTCATAGAGAAAAGTAGATCGAAGCCTACCTCGATGCTGAACCGCAATTCATGAAGTGTCCACAAATCGCTCAACCTTTGCTCCACGATCCCGAATCAACGTCACACTATCAAAATAATAACCTACACGTCATTAAGAGTAAAACAATACCCATATTGTAATATAAAACTTTGGGCCCAAAATTGGGTCAATAATGAGCCCGTGGGGCCCGCTAACGAAATCACAAAATTGAATCTGTCACGAGGTCCCTCGAACGATAAGGAATATGTACTCAAAAGTTGAACACAAATGGAGCGTAAATCGGGCTCAAATCAGTCCCCAAAGATTAGAATTTCAAAGACCTAATTTCTAAGAATTTACAATGAAATGGGACGGAAATCAACGGGTAACATTATGGATAATGACCAAGGAGTGATGAGCTAACTTACCTTATCTTCAATGGGTGAATCCCCACTCTTTCTCACTCCACATGCTCTCAATAATAGGAAAATTGGTCTAAAACCCAAATGGACTATCCGATAACTGAACCGACAGTTTCGGCAAGTCATAAATGACATGTCGCCACTACGGGGAGGCTCGAATTGTCGGAATGCACAAAAATTTAGGAAATGACCTGGAGGGTCATTACATAAAATCTAAAGGAAGTACTAGGTTTGTTGTAATTCAATAAGATACGTAAAACAAAAATAGTACCTGCTATCAAATAAAGATAGTGCTGAGTCATATCAATAGAGGTGGAGTCAAAATTTGAGGCTTGTGGGTTCTTAATTTCAATACAAGACTACGATCTCAAGCTAATGTATAACAATCATCAAACTAACTAACAAGTACCGGTATTTATTATATTTAAAAAAATGATGAACTACTTAAACACTATATAAATATAAGCACTATAACTAGTTTTATGTTTTTTTCTTTTAAAAAAAAGTGTAAATAACATAAATACGAGTAGTTTACTAGCTAATTACACTCTCTCCCAATATTTGCTTAAATTATATCAAATTCCTTATCTTTACGCGACATATACATTACTAACATATACATAAGTACAAAACTGTTTAACGACATAAAAGGAAAATGAATTCATATTAGGAAACAAGATAATGCTTCCAGTCAATTTCCCTCATTTCCTTCCTATTTCCTTTCTCCTCTTTACCTATATAACCGTTCCTTCTCTTCCCCTGTTTTTCCAAAACTCAAATCGGCGCCGATTGATTTCAATCTCGACAGTGGTTGTACTACTCCTTACATGAGTGCACCTTCTAGTCCTCCACGTACTGCCACGTTGTTCTACAGTGCACCCGCTACATATTTCATACCCTGTAATTATATATATAAGTATTAAAATATAGTTCAAATCCAATACCTAAATTAACAGACAAATAAGCAACATTCTCTTCTATGTATATGCATTGCCTATGCTACTCAAATACATAAGTCTAAACCAATACATTAGTTAACACAGTTATGAATTTATTAGCTTGTATGTATATGCCACATACTTTATATACATAATTATTGTATGTACATTAGATATATGTCTCAGAATAAACAAATACACTACACTATCTTGTTTCCGCCATCATATTCATCATCAAAACATTACATATATGTATCAGAACAAACAAATATAATACATTATCTTATTTCCACGAGCATATACATCACCAAAATTATATACTTATGTGCAGTAGCAGAAACCCACATATACATTAGATCTATGTATATGTAATAACAGAACACATATATACATTAGATTATATACATTAGATCTATGTATATGCAGTATTAGAATCCCACATATACATTAGATCTATGTATATGCAGTTACATAAAGCCACATATACATTAGATCTATGTATGTGCAGTAGCAGAAACCCACAGTGTAATTAGATCTATGTATATGCAGTACCAGAATCCCACATATACATTAGATCTATGTATGTGCAGTAACATAAACCCACATATACATTAGATCTATGTATGTGCAGTAACAGAAACCCACATATACATTTTTTAAGTCATGACAAGAATCTCTTTCTCTTCTCCAAAATTTTGACTTTTTCAGGCCATTAAATGACGAATTTGAACACATTTTTTTCGTTGTTGTATGAATTTGGGGATTGATTTCTCTAATTTTGTGGATTCACGGGTTGGAAAAATACAAAAATGAGCAAATCCCGCAGGCTAGCGGCAGACGAGTGTGACACAACTATGGCTAGGGTTTTTCTATTTTGGTGGCGGTGGAAGAGAGGTAAAGAAGAGAGGAAGAAATGGTCTGATTTCTGTGTTTTTTATTGTAATTCAAAAATGGTAAACCGCTTGATAGTTACCTTGAAAATAGGCTTTCTTTTTATGGCATTAGGCGTAAAAAGTGGGAAGATGGAGTGGGTTGAGTAATGTATAAGGAATAAGGAGAGGGAAAGTGAGATATGTGATATTTTGTAATTAGTTTGGAGATTTGGTATTTTAAATAATATACATAAGTTAAGTTGTAGTTTTGTGTAATTTTTCCAAAAAAAAAAAAACTACGGGAAAATTTAAAAAACTTGCAAAAAAGTATGTAAAAGAGTAAAGACCAAAAATATAATAATAATGCTGCTAGTGGGTCGAACCCACATTTCAGGGACACAAGTCTTTACAACTCGCGTACACACCACTGGCCTTTCTATGTGGGTTCACACCTACATAATTATATAGTTCATCTAGATTTCTTAGTACAAATACAGGGTCTACGTAAAAGCTACTATATTCGCCGAACCCTCCCCTTGCACTGTAGCTCTGCCCCTGGATATCAATGCAACTATTAATGTGGAATACTTATTTAGTACTCCCTCGGTCTCAAAATAGTTGAAATGTTTGTTAAAAATATTTGTCTCAAAATAGTTGTCAGTTTAAAAGATCAAGAGAGCAATAATATTCTTTTTCAATTTTACCCTAAACATTAATTATTTTAGAATTAAGAGACAGGTAAATAGATAAAGATTGAAGAATTAACAAGGGATATATTAGTTAAATCACAATCCTAATTAATTTTTTCTTAAGAGTTGTGCAAAACTTAAACCTGCCAACTATTTTGAGACTGAGGGAGTAGATGTTGTTCTTGTTTCGTCCAAGCTTGTAGAATTGTAGTTTTCGTGTATTTGCATTTTTCTCACATGGTGTTGCTTAAAGATACTACTACTACTACTACAACTACAACAACAACAACAACAATAAGGACAACAACATACTCAGTATATTCCCATAAAGTGGGGGTCTGAGGAGGGTAAGTGTACGCAGTCTGTACCACGACCTCAAAGGTGAGGTAGAGAGACTGTTTCCGATAGACTCCTGACTCAAGACATGGTGTTGCTTAAACATCTTGTGGCAATTTAAGGTTGCCGGCAATTTTTAATCCAAATTTATTTATTGAACTTAAATAAGCTAGCTAGTAAATATAATTCAAACGTAAAGGAAAAAATAAGTCTATAATCTCATTCAACAAAGAAATATTAATTTAGTTCAACAACTAAACTAATAACGTAGTTATGCTAAATGAAGAAAATAAAAAATAAATAATAAATAAAAATATGCGCAATTATATGAAATCAAAGGAATTAAATGTATTATTAGAGTAACCCAAAAGTAATACATAGAGAGAGAAAGACTACACTCTTTCTAAAATTTATCCCCTCTATACGAAGCCACCCTTAGCCGGAAGTTTGATCCACTCCCCATTAACCATCTAGATCCCGTCTCCACATGTCCCATCGAAACCCTTGGACCCATCTGATTGCCACATGGTTGACCAGATTCCAACGAAGCCCTCATACAAGGATACTCTAAGCGAAAAAACCCTCATCTCCTAAAGCTCCCACTCCATCAACCCCGATGAACAACAATCAGAAAACCCAAGCCCCGATAATGACCAAATCTGTCTATCTCCAAAGGATAAGCATAGATTCTACTCCCCTTGGAAATTTTTGATCATAATCAAAGTATTTGGTAGGAAATTTAACCACCAATATTTGAAAATAAAACTAATCGATCTATGTAAATCAAAAGAAACTTTCTTCCTCATAGATCTAGGCTCCAATTTCTACAAAGTAAAATTTGCTACCCAAAAAGTCATAACAAAGCCCTCCAAGAAGGTCCCTAGTTCATAGTAGGGAACTTCCTTTCCGTTAGAAATTGGGAACCCAAATTTTTCCTAAATGATACCAAAATCACATCCACTGCAACTTGGATCCTCATTCCCCAACTTCCTACTGATTCTATGATCATATCATCATTGAAAGGATTGGCAGAAAGATTAAGAAGTTAGTCAAAATCGACTCCTGCACATCATCTACCCTTAGGAGCAGGTATGCTAGAATCTGTGTCAAAATTACATTAGAAACACCTATTAAAACCTCCATCACCATAGGCCTCCACAATCAACCCATTTGCTATGAAGGTGACAGAATTCTCTGTAAGTGTTGTGGCTGATTAGGCCATACCATGGCTAAGTGATTCACAAAATCAGTGAGGAGGCCTTGTATTAATAGTTTTTCCATAGTGGTATTTTACCACCTTGTATTAACGCAACTGCCATTACCCTGGTGCCTAAAGTTTCTTCCTCTACACAGGTAAAAGACTATAGACCCATAGCTTGCTGTTCAACCCTCTATAAAATTATCTCTAAAGTCCTAACTAGGAGGCTTAAAACTGTTATTTCTTGTTTGGTTGGGGGTTCTCAATCTGCATTCATTGAGGGGAGAAGTATTATTGACAATATCTTAGTGATCCATGAGATCTTTAAAGGATATGGTAGGGAGGGGCTTTCTCCTAGGTATGTCTTAAAGGTGGACTTGAGGAAGGCTTATGGTACATTGAAGTGGAGTTTTTTTGAAAAAGAGATAATTGATCTGGGTTTCCTGCAAAGTTCATAAAGTGGATTATGGTGTGTGTATCTACTATGTCTTATTTCCTGATTATCAATGGTGGTCTTACTCCTTCTTTCAAAGCTAAAAGAGGATTAAGACAAGGTGATCCTATATCACCTTACTTATTTGTTAAATCCATGAAGTATTTAGGAAGGGGACTGAATCAGTTGCACTTATATGGTGGCTTTAACTACCATCCAAAATGCAGAAACTTGGAGAGTACTTACATTTGTTTTGTAGATGACCTGTTTTTGTATTGCAGAGCGAATATGATATATGTGCAGCTGTTACATGAGACTTTTCAGAGATTCTGTAAGGCTTCTGTATTACATGCTAACAATGCTAAAAGTTTTATCTACATTGTTGGGGTGAAGGATAAAGAAAAGAAGAACATCATCAACAGTCTAGGCTTTGCAGTAGGTGTTTTACCCTTCAGGTATGTGGGAGTCCATTTGGATTCCAAAAAGCTGCACATAAATTAGTACTTACCACTGATTAAGAAAATCACAGCCAGGGTTATATGCTAGTCTGTAAAACTTCTCTCTTATGCAGGGAGATTGCAGCTTATTAAGTCTACTTTGTTTGGTGTTCAAGCTTAATGGGTACAAATATTTCTGATCCCTAAGAAAGTCATGAAATCTATTGAAAAAATATGTAGAACATTCTTATGGACTGGGTCTGTAATTGTTTCCATAAAAGTTTTGTGTCTTGGGAAAAATGTGATACAAGTCAAATCGGCGTCAACCTTTCTTGTCTTGTATTTCAAGGGCAACAACAAGGGATCCAAGCCACAAAGAGCTTAAGGCCACAAGGACATGGGTGGAGGGTCCATTTTGCACTTCAAGTAGAGAAATATCACGTATGGAAAATAGCTTGGAGTCAAAAGAGCCATTGGAGAGGTCGTTGGGCAACAAAGAAGAGTTAAACATAGCCCTGAGAGCACCTACAAGCTCACCTGCACCTGAAGGTCCCTCACTTGCTCTAGCAGGTGACTAAAACAACCCAGTCAGAGGCATCTGCGCCCTGACCTACGTGGTCAAATGGTCCACCTGCGTGGGCAGGTCAACTTAGATGGCCAACTTGCTCCATTTTGTGAATTGGGTCACTTTTGGGCCCATAAATGTAATAATAGGCCAAGGCTATAAATCTTAGTTTCTTCTTTCATTTCCTTAGATTTTTAATGACATTGATATTGTGTGACTCCTTATGGAGCATAAGAGCTTGGAAAAGCTTGTATTGATTTTTTCCTAGAAACGATGGTTGCGAGGGCGTTATGATTCCTTCGTGGTCGTTCGTAAGAGTTAGGTGCCTTCTTTGGATTAATCTTTTGAGGTTATTAGATTTAATATATCCTTTAGTTTCATTTGATTTCCTTATTTATGTCTATCTTTCTATCTCTATTCATTTATCCTTTACTTTTCGTATTTCAATTCTATCGTTTCTTTTAGTTTTCGTATTAGTTTGTCTTTTCCTATTTTGGGGTTATCATTTGGTATCAAAGTTGAGCGTAGGTTCATTCTTACGATTCTAGTCTTGGGTTTGTTATCACAAAAAAATTGAATTTTTTATTTTTTGAGAAAAATCCCAAAAATTTATTTTTTTGTGTTTTTGAATTTTCTTGTAGTTTCAACACTAGATTTGTTTTTTCTAGTGTTATTTGAGTCGTAATATGAAATTTGGGCTTGCTTTGAGTGGATTTGAAGAAACCCCATTGTTGTGTTCTTGAGCTTGAAGAAAAAGTGAAGTGGGTTCTTAGATCTACAAATTTTGGGTTGAAATTGAAGGATAATGGTTATTGGAAAGTATTTCCCAAATTAAAAGGACCCTAGATCTGAAATTTGGTGTTATTTGGAGAAGTTTTAGAGAATCCACCGTTTTTGGATTTGAAGCTTGAAGAAATATGTAAATGGATTTTAAAATCTGAAAATTTTGTGTGGGTTTTGAGGCTTAAAATCGTTTGGGTTGTGTTCGGAAAGTTGAAAGGAGTTCGGACTTAAAATTTCATTGATTCTGAGCTTGTTTGAGTGAGGGTTAAATTTTGGTATTCTTAAGGATCTTCATATCTTCAAGGGAAGAAGATATCCAAAAGGTATTGTTTGATCCTAGAAAAGAAGAAGAAAGGAAAGAAAAGTTGTTGGTACAAAGAAATATCCCAAAAGAAAAGGGAATATCCTAGGAGAGAGAGTGCAAAAAGGCCCACAGAAAGGATAAAATCGAAGTTCCAGCTAGTCTGCCTGGGGCCATCTGTGGCCGCATGTGACTTTTTCGGTCACCATTCCAGTTTCTATTTTTGTCCTGCGCCCTCCATCTGCGAGGGTATGTCCCCACCTGCATTCGCAGGTCACCCAAACGCACCTCAATAATATCAAAACTCATTTTGGTCAGGTTCCATCATCTTGGTTCCATTTCTTGATTCCTTATTTCATTTCTTGATTTCTAAACTAATTATCAACGGGTAATTGTCCTTACTTAGTTGATTGGTTAGTCTTTGAGTCCGTTTTTCTTTCTTTGTCCTATTTCTTTGTGTGCTTTTTCTAGTTTTTATTTCGTAGTTAACTTCTTGATTTAAGTCCGTTAGTTTGTAATCGAGTCGTCCATCTTTCTTTAAACAAGAATATATTCCGGCCAAGAGTAGCAATCGACACCTTGTGTACCACTGAAGTATAGGCAATCTTCAATATTAGTCGATCCAATTGTGAGGCAATCAAAGGTGTGTAAACAAGAGTGATTGTGAGCTTTAATTTACTAACGCTAACGTTGTTGTTGTCTTTGTTGAGTGTTTAAAATTGCTCGGTACAATGGCTTCGGAGAAAGAAACTCAAATTCCCATGAGAAGTGACACATTGAAATCTATATGGGAAAATATTGAGGGCATGAACCGTACAATAGGAGAGCTGGAAGGTCATTTCACCTCCATTAAAGGTAGCATGTCAAGCATGGAAGGTAGAATGAAAAACATTGGGGAGTCCATAGATTTCATGGGTTCTACTTCCCAAACCAACTCACAAGTATCACCGAATGAACAAGTCCAAAGTTCCCCAACCGATAAACGTAATTTGGTGATCTTGGAAGGAGATGATGAATAATTGGAGTTAGATTGGAGTTTATCTTGTGCATTAAGGCACATAGTGTGGGAAACTTTGAAAGAGGAACTCGACCAAAGTAAGAACATATGTCATATAAGGCTTGAGATGATGGGAAATACATGTTCCTTGGTCATTGATAGGGAGAGAAGTATTAATGTGGTATCATGTACACATGTTGATCAAATGAAACTCCCTACACAAAGGCACCCCAAGCCTTACAAGCTCCAATAGTATGAGGAGAGTGGTTCAATTGAGGTGATCGAGCAAGCAATCATTAACTTTAGAGTGGGTAAGTATCAAGATGAAGTACGATGTGATGTAATGCCCTTTAGAGCATGCCATATATTGCTTGGTAAGCCATGAAAAGTTGTTAGGTCGGTCTAATATAGAGAAAAGTCCAACAAATACATACTTGTATTTAGAGGACAAAAGCACATTATTGAACCCTTGACACCCAAGAAAGTGAGTAGGGACTATGAGATCATGAAAGGGTTTTGGGAAGTATTGAAAAAGGAGAAAGTTTAGAAGAAGGAAAGGGAATTATCCCTTGTACAAGGAAAGAAAGGCTTAGCTCAAAGAGGAGAGTTGAGTAAGATTGATAAGCCACGTAGTTGCTTGAATGAAGTGGTCAAGGAACACTTAATTGTGGGACTTGTCAACATTAATCCCTTATTACCCACTAACCATGATACTAGTATTTTACCTAGTATCACCCCTTCTCTTGTGTAGGTTCAACAACAAATACTTTCAAGGGAGGATCCAAGGAGAGTTCCTTACGAACATATGCTTGAAGATCTAATAGAGTTCTTGGCTAAGAATTCCAACTTTGGGAAGAGTGATGAGGACTCTCCAAAGGAGCAAATGAGCTCTCATGTTGAACACCAAGGTAAAGACCATACTTTGTATGAGCTACAAGGTAACAATGTTAACCCTTGCACTTCTCTAAACTTGAAATATCTTGATATGGCTAGTAGCCAAGTGAGTGTAATTGATGGCTTGTCTAATGTAGAGTCTCATGAGTCTTCCCTTTGTGATACTCTTGGTAGTGCTATGTTGCATGATGATCAAGTTCTTGTTGTGAGTTTTCAAACACTAGTTGATCCTATAGATGACCCAGTTGACTCTTCTAGTAAGATTAATTTGTGTCCACCTAGTGATAGCACTTGCAACTTGAATAAGATCCCATTGCTATGTGATAAGAGCATTCACACACTAGTTAACACTTGTGAAAATCAAGGTGAGTCTAAGTTGGCATGTGAATTGCCACTATTTGAGCATGTTTGTGGTGTGCTTGATGAGTCTCAAGTTAGTGATGATGTTGATAGAGTTGATCATGAGAATGAAATGATTCTTTGAGCATATCATATGATGAAGATCCTATTATTAGTTTTTCTCATAGATATCATGTGAATGAAAATGATGTGAAAAATGACATGTATCTTTTTGAGAGTGAACTTGCATGCTTTAACTCCTTACCTTTGGTTGTTGATCCTCTCTCAAAGAAAGATGTCTTGCTAAAAAATAGTGAGATCACTCCTTGCTTGACACCTAGTGATGTACTCTTGGTGTGCTTAAAAAGAGAACGGTATGCTTAAGATTCACATGTTATCCTATTTCTTGAAATCCATTAAGAATATAGGATTGAGTGAAGATTGTGCTAACTATTCAATTCTTGATAATGATCTCTCACTTGTGAAAAATAATGATCAATTGGGTGATGATAAATTTGATTTTCTTGAATATTTGAGAAACCCAACTAATGATTGTTCTTGTGAAAATGATTTTGGTTGTGATCCTTTGTATGACACCCACCTTTGTTTGATGAATATAAGGATGAATTGCTTGATTCTTGTGGTAACATGAGTCATGATCTCCTTGATATTAGTGGTGGTTTGTGCTACTTGAGGATTCTTCCCTTGAAAAAGAAGGTGTTATTTGTTTAGAAATTGCTTCTACTTCTTCTTTGTGTGCTTCCTTAATCGAGGATACTCATGGTGATGATCTTGAATCTAATAGTGATTACATGCATGAGGACACCTTAGTTGAAGTTAACTTGCGTGACACCTTTCTCTATTCTCTCTTTGCTTATGGAATTGTCAATGGTAGTATAAAGGGTATGTCTATTTGTGAGGGCGGTACCTTTGGGAAAATGGGTATTGCCTTGACCCTTGTTCTTGGATACTTCTCCCATTTGACCCTGGTGACCTCTTGGAGTGCGGTGATATTTATACACTCAACTTGGTGCTTGGTCAAGAGGACAAGCGAAGTTTGAATGAGGTTGTTGGTATCCTTCCCTACAATGAAAAGTATTTCTAAAGGATTTACAATCCACTTGATAGCATCAAGTTGTGCATGAGAGATATTTCCAACAAAGATGAGTATTCTTTAAATAAGGGGAGCAATGAAATGGTCCAAAATAATTCTCCATTGTGTGTTTCCATTCATGACCAAGGCTTTATTGCTTGTAGGTCAAAGAGTGAGTCTTCTCTTGAAAACACTTTGGGTGAATTTCACTTATGTGAAACCTTTTTTTATTACTTGTTTGCAATTGATGACCCCTTACTCAAAGGTGGTATCATTCTTGAGAACCCTAGGGCAAATGTGTCATTGCCTTTTTGGGGTATTGCTTATATATTTCCATCCTTATTTGACACACTTGTGCTTAAGTTGTGTGGACCATAACTTGTGGATGCTAAGTTGATTACTTGTTTGTGGAAAATTCCTTGTTTTGTAAAGACATCTTGTCACCTTCATAGGGTTGGGCAATTTGAAGTGTTAAGGGGGACTCTTGGGAGCATGCCTAACACCATTAATATAGGGAACCAAATTTCTTGGGATAACCACTTGTCTTGGATTTGTTTGTTGTATAATAGGTTCTCTATTATCTCTAGTAGCATGACTCCATTGATGAACTCCCTTCTCTTGGGAAATTTCTTGAAAAAGAGAGGTTCTATGTACTTGAAATTTCTCTTTCTCCCTTTGTGTGTTACTACTCATGAGAGCACCTTGGATGAGAATCGTGTCTGTAGCACTTTTTTTTATTACCTTTTCGCATATGATGTTATTCATAACCATGTTGAATCAACATCTTAGGTGGGCATGAATTGCTTAGAAAGGAAGAGTATTGTGTGCCTAAATGCTTTAATTCCATCCTTGAGTGCACTATTTGCTAAATCTCTTGAGCCTAGTGGCATTGTTATAGATGGTAACACCTTGGATGAGACTTTTGTACTTGATTCTTTTCTATACTACCTTTTTTCCTATGATGATGTCTATGCTAGTTGTGGAATTATTTTATCTAGAGGTAGGATCCTTCTCAATGGACTTTTCATGTCAAACATGAGGGATCCTTGGTTTTATCTTAAGTGTGTGCAACCTTGGCATGGTGCTATGATTGATTTTGCTAACACTAAACCTTATGCCATGAGGAAATTTTTGTTGTTGGTTTTCCTTATGATTTTACAAGGTTTGGATTCGAGGTCGAATCCTTTTCAAGAAGGGGAGGATGATACAAGCCAAATCAGTGTCAACCTTTCTTGGCTTGTATTTCAAGAGCAACAACAAGGGATCCAAGCCACAAAGAGCTTACGTCCACAAGGACGTGAGTGGAGTGTCCATTTTGCACTTCAATTTGAGCAATATCGCATATGAAAGATAACTTGGAGTCAAAAGAGCCATTGGAGAGGTCGTTGGGCAACAAAGAAGAGCTAAACATCGCCTTGAGAGAACTTACAAGCTCACCTGTGCCCGCAAGTTCGTCACCTGCGCCAGCAGGTGACCAAAAAAACCCAGTCATAAGCATCTGTGCCCTGACCTGCATGGGCAGATGGTCCACCTGCTTGGACAGGTCAGCCTAGACGCCCAACTTGCTCCATTTTGTGAATTGGGTCACTTTTGGGCATCTAAATGTAATAATAGGCTCAAGGCTATAAATATTAGTTCCTTCTTTCATTTCCTTAGATTTTTATGACATTGATATTGTGTGACTCCTTATGGAGCATGAGAGCTTGGAAAACCTTGTATTGATTTTTGCCTAGAAACGGTGGTTGCGAGGGCGTTACAATTCCCTCGTGGTCATTCATAAGAGTTAGTTTCTTTCTTTGTATTAATCTTTTGAGGTTATTGAATTTAATATATCCTTTAGTTTCATTTGATTTCCTTATTTGTGTCTATCTTTCTATCTCTATTCATTTATCCTTTACTTTTCGTATTTCAATTCTATCATTTTTTTAGTTCCCGTATTTGTTCATCTTTTTGTATTTTGGGGGTTATCAAAAAGTATGTATGCCACTAGTTGCAGGGAGTTTGAATGTCACAAACTTGTGTGTTTGGAATAAGGCAGCAATTCTTAAACAACTATAGGATGTGGCTAGGAAGAAAGAGTGTTTATGGATTAGATGGGTCCATAGCTACTATATAAAAAATAAAGATGTTAGTAATGTCCTAATACCCAAGAATTCCTCTTGGGTTGTGAGGAAAGTAATTGATTCCAAGAAAGACCTATTGCAGGGCAATTAGTAGGGTAATCTACTTATAGTGTTTGCAGCTACTCAGAAGAATAGAATGTATTCTATTCAGAAGATGTATTTAACTCTTCTACCTCAGTATCCTAGAGCTGAATGGAAGAGTATTTTTTTACAAAATTCAATTCATCACAGTTTCAAGTTCATACTCTGGCTAGCTGTATAGAAGAGACTAGCAACTTTTGACAGGCTTTTGAGGATTGGTATCAGGGTGCCTCAAGATTGTGCAGTTTGTGTCCTATTTTTTGAATACATTGTTACCAGGTTACTATGGAGCAGGTTTTGTGTGTGGCTTGTCTTTAACAGACCTTTCCAAGATTGGAATATTGAACTCAGACTAGCATGCTTGCTGGCAAGGAAGAAGACTGCACTGACTGAAGTCTACAGTTGTGTATTTGTTATGTGTATTGCTGTTATCTGGAGGGAGAGGAACTGTATCAGGTTTCCACAAGCTAGATTAATGACTGAAAAAGTGCTGAAGGAAATTGCAATGCATGTACACATCAGGGGAGGGAATAGAGTGAAGTGGCAAGGGATTTTGCAAAAGCTGAATACTTTCCCTTAGGCATGGAGTTACTAAATTGTAATGCTTATTGATTTCTTTGTAGCTTCAAGAGCTAGGTTGCATTGTATAGGATAGTAGATAGTCTAAGTCTGCTACTGAGCTGTAATGTACAATTTTGGTTTTTAATGAAATTAACTTGTTATACTAAAAAAAAATAATTAGTGAAGAGGGGCCAAAAACCAAAGATCAACCTGCAGCCCTAAAAAATCAAGAAGGGGAATGGAGAATAGTTCTGTTCACAAGGAAGAAGATAATCAATAAGATCTACAAAGTAACTTTCAGAAAAAACCTCTGACGAACCAAAGCATCAAGGTAAAGCTTTATAATACAGAATCGTGTAAGTTTCTCGAAACTTGCAGCTTTGCTTATACTTCGCTGCCTGCAAAAATTCTTATGATGCCAAAGGCGGTGCTGAAGGATTTTCAGAAACCTCAAGTCCTATATAGGTGATCTCGCTTGATGGGCCTAACCTTTCCACTATTTTGAATAGGAAAATGACCATCCGCCCTATCTTTTCAAAAAATAATGGACCGGGTCCAATCCCGAATCATTCTCTCTACTCCTCGGGCCAAATGTCCAACTCTAAACCCTATCCCAATCTTAATTCAAAGACCAATATAGAGGTCAACTTAAATAAAACCTCTTGTCCTAATATTCCCTCTCCCAGCAAAAATGAGGACAAAAAAAACAATGATGCACCTCAATCTTCCCTTCTCCACTCCTCTTTCTGGTAACCAAACGTCCCAACCCTTTTCCAGTGAAATTTTGACTGATCCCTTCTTAGCTGGCTTAATTGATTGGATGGAAGTATTCACTTTCATCAAATCTACATTAAATGCAAATAAGGCGGGTAAGGATAAAAATCCCAAAATACACACCTCTGTTGACACTTTCAAAAGCCTCTCCACTTCTCAAAGCTTAGAGAAAATGCTTTCCAATAGCAACACCTCCTCTGAGCTCCAATCCTCCCACTTTAACTCTTACAATGGAGGAACTCCCTATAGACCACCAACCTTCCTCGTGGCTAGAAATGGCACTACAAAACTTTATAGTACCACTCTCTCTAGAAGTAGGGGGAAGAATACTCAACATGATCATCCAAAACCCAGCTTACCTAGCTCAACTAGCAATGGATTGTCTCAACCAAGGCCTGATGAACTACGGCCAAAATATTTGGCTCATAACACTCATGCAACTGTTGTGGAAACATCTCGGGAGTACTTGACACCAGCAATTCTATCAAAAAAAAAATGTTACTAGTGAGTTAGAGGCTCTTTCTTTTTTCCCCCTCCAAACCTAGAACTTCTAATAATTGGACCAGCTTTTGTGAAGGATAATGGGGTAAACCCCCTACTCCCACCCTGAAGGGAGTAATCCCATCCCCCAACCTTCCTTAGCACAAGAAGTAAAAGAGAGGGAAGAAACAATGGAAATTTTAAGAGCAAACAACAGGGAAATTGAGCTAATCCTATCCAACTTGAAAGTTCCCAAAATGGATGCCAGAATCCTAGATAAGCCCCTAACTATAGCGTTTTCAGAACTATCCACAAGATGGTCATCATTACTTCCTTAAGACCTTACCTCCCTAGGTCTAACCATCCAAATCCTAAAATCTTTGAAAAGGACCACTTTGTAGCAAAGATAAAGCCTTTGTCCAGGAAGAAGAAATCTCCAGCGTCTGTAGAAACTTCCAACCCAAAGGGTAAGGGGAAAGAAGTAATGAGGAAACCTCAAAAAACTTCCAAATAAATAATGATGAATTGCATAGTATGGAATGTCCGAGGAACGAACAATGCTGATTTTAGGCGCCATTGTAAATCCATGATCAATATCCACCAACCTATTATGCTTGCCCTCCTAGAAACCAGAATGGCTGACCACAAAGCTCTCACTGAGGAGCTTGGCTTCTCTAGCTATATCCAGTTTTGTGTTGTAGGTAGCTCTGGTGACATTTCCATCATGTGGAAGGATGAAACTCTCAGCATAACTGATATCTCCATCTCTGAACAAGTCATCCATGTCTATGTTAAGGTCAGTAACCCCCCTCTCATTGGTATTTTAGTTCTATCTATGGTAGTAACATTTTTGAGGATAGGCTAAATCTTTGGAACCAACTTATTACCATGGTTGATACTGTTAATAACTTTGGTGGCAATAGTTGGCTTGTAGGGGAAACTTTGATGAGATTCTAAAAGTTTCTGATAAGTTTGGGGGTAACTATATTAATAATAGGTCTTCTCACTTCTGAAACTGCATTAACCACTATGGACTAGTTGACCTAGGTTTTAAAGGTAGCAAGTGTACTTGGACTAATAAGTGATACAAGACCATACATGGTCTCATCCTTGAGTGACTAGATAGGTGCTTTGCCAATGACCCTGAGATTCACCTCTTTCCTAAAGCCTCTATTACCCACCTTCCTGGAACTCACTCTGATTATTGCCCCCTCCTTATTAGCCTTTCCAAAGAGATTCACTCTGGGTACAAGCCTTTCAGAGTTGAAACAATATGGTGCTCCCACCCACAATTCATTAATATGGTGCAAAACTCCTTTTCTAACAGCGTCAATCTCACCAACTCTACCTTAGACTTCCAAAATTCCATCAAAATATGGAATAAGGAAGTCTTTGGGAATATTTTCCATAAGAAGAAGCACATTCTTGCAAGGCTAGCTGGTATACAAAAATCACCTAGCTACCCTTCTAGTCTCTTTCTCCATGTGTTAGAAAATTCCCTTACTTTTGAGTATAGCTCCATCTTTATACAAGAGAGTGACTTTTGGAAGCTCAAATCTAGAAAAAATTGGCTAATGGAAGGTAACTCCAACAATATATTCTTCCACAGTGCTACCCTCAATAGGAGAAGGAGGAATAAAATTAATTCCCATAAAGATGACCATGGTAATTGAATTTATGACTCGAAGGATATCAAGAAGACCACCCACCTCTTCTACTCTAATCTCTTCACTTCTAAGCACTCTCGCATATCCTTTGCCTGTTAAAAGAACCCCTCTATTTATTGATCCATTAGGGACAATGGCCATTCCCTCCTTGATACCGCCCTCTCTATGGAAGAAATCAAAAGGTTTGTTTTATTTTTTCAAACCTTCCAAGGCCCCCGAGCCTGATGGACTCCATCCTATGATGTACCAAATGTACTGGGAGATCATCAGTCCTGCCTTGATCAATTTCTATAAGGATTCTTCCTCCTCCCATACATGGAAGACAAATTTAATTCTACCTACCTCTGTCTCATCCCTAAATGATCCAATGCCTCCAACCTCAAGATTTTAGACCCACTGACCTTTGCAACACCCAATATAAAATCATTACAAAGATCATAGCCAATAGGATCAAAACTCATTCAGCCCTCATAATTAGCCAAACTCAGGCTAGTTTCATGCCCAAAAGGAGAACTTTTGACAATGTCATTGTTGTCCAAGAATATATTAACCGCCTTTCTAAAATGAAAAGGAAAATAGCTAATATGATCCTTAAGATTGACTTGGAGAAAGAATTTAATAGGCTTGAATGGTCCTTCATTAGACAAGCCCTCTATTTCTTTAATTTTCCCCTGGGCTCACAAAGCTCATCACGTCTTGTGTCTCTAACTCCACCATCTCTGTCCTAGTAAATGGGAGCGAAATAGATTCATTCAAACCTTCAAGAGTATTATCTAAGGTGATCCCATCTCCCCTATCTCCTTATCCTCAGTATGGAACTCTTGTCCATGAGGATTAAACATAAAGTGGATCTCCTTAATTAGTGCCCTATCTCTATAAGTAGAAATGGTCCTAAAATTTCCCACATTTTCTTTGTTAATGATCTAACCCTCTTTGCTAGAGCTGACAGTGATAACTGCAGAACTATTGTCAATACTCTAGCCTCTTTTAGCTCCACTCTGGTCAAAAGATCAACATCAACAAATAAAAGGTTATCTTCTCAAGAAACTGCAATGCTATTGATAGGGAAAATTTTATCAACCTTCTTGGCATTCCTGTTAAGACTACCTTTGGTTGATACATAGGTTTTCCCATTTTCTGTAAGAAACCTATTAACAGGGATTTCCAATTCAACAATGATAACCTTAACACCAAGTTGGCTCAATGGAAGACTAAGTTCTTGAACATGACTGGTAGGACTAGTCTTGCTAAACCCACTCTTAGCAGCATTCCTAATCATGTAATGCAGTACATCTCTCTTCCTTCCAAAATTTGCCACCTCATTGATAGAGTCTAAAGGACTTTTATCTGGGATACCACATGTCACGCCCCGAGTCCTATCGGGACGGATTGGCACTCATAGCCGATAAAGCCCAAGAGAACCAAGCTTTGCTTCTATTCATTCATGTGCATACCATAGGAAACACAACTATCACGTAAGAACATAAAAGACTAATAACGGAAATCATGGAACATGTGATATATATACATATGTGAAATTTGGCTGTTGAGGCCATCAAGTCAAAAATGACATGTATCTTCTTACATTTACATACCCACATATGTCTACAAAAGCCTCTAACAGATGCATTTACAAGACCAATTGAAAGTCGGGACAAGACCCCGCTTTATACATCATGTACAATACCCAAACACATGTACAACTGTGACTCGGAGAAGCCCCGAACTAACTGGAGCTCACCAATGATCCGCAAACAACTGGCAACCTACTGTGGAGGCCTACTAGCACCTGCGCCTGCAGTAAGTAAGGTAAGTCCCACAAGGGACGTCAGTACGAAGAATGTACTGAGTATGTAAGGCTCAAATGAGACTGTATGAAGCATAAACACATCAATGAACTCAATTACAAATGAATAACCAATATGGATAAATCATCATTCTGTGTTTTGGAAACCATGTATATTGCTTTCATTCCTTTCTTTGCTTCTCTGATTATTCATCTTTGCCTGTGACCTGTGATACCCGGGCCCCGACTGAATAGTGGGTTTTAACATAACATAACGTTATGTTGGGATCGGCTCGAGCTAGGCTTATGCCTCTAGAGCTACCACCCATAAATCAATGCATCGGGCTCGACTCGAGTTAGGTTATTACCTCTAGAGCTCCCACCCATAAACTCATATCTCAGGTTCGGCTCGAGCTAGGTTATTACCTCTAGAGCTACCCCCTGTCAGGATCGGTCCGATCTAGGCTTATGCCTCTAGGACTGCCCCCTGATCCAATAACCTCGGGATCGGCTTGAGCTAGGCTTACGCCCCCAAAGCTACCACCCATACTTAATCATTAACCACATGAGCATTACTTCATTCATTACTTATGAGATTGATACAATGATAGTCATAACCTTGTTGGAAGATTTGGATCAATAATGACTGAGTGAGAGACATGTGAATAAACATTATTGTAAAACATAACATTATTGGAGACATGGGACTTTCGGAACTTTTATCAATGCATATGATACATGTGAATTACCATTGCTCAATGAGTAGGAAACATGTGATAAACAATAAGGGATACCCAAGAATAGGCTACCTTAGAACATGTCGGAATGGAACAAGTATAATGTCAATGTGAATACTATGTGCTGCTGAAGTATACGGATAGAGTAACCTTACATACCTTTACTTCCAAGTATGAATACGCAAGCCTATATATGAACACAATAGTCCAGCTCCTTCCTTATGTTTCACTCTATAATACAAGTACATAACGGAGCTTACGTTAACCACTAGTTATCATACAAGTGTACAAGATGACAACAAATAATATGACTACCGTATAACGTCATTTCACCCTTTATAATACAATACACTGCATCATCATACCAACAACATCATAACATTACACACATTGACCAAAACATCATACATTAATAGCATTTCACACCACGTGTACCCTTTATGCTTCCTCATTATCATTCCGTCACAATTACCCAATCCTCTTGCCTCATAAAAACTTATGAACAACAATACATACTTAATATAGTCCAACATACCTCCATACGACCCCTTTAAATTCATTAAAACGGCATCACAAGTTGATACTTACATCTAAAAAGGGTATAGGGGCCTTCGGGGGTCAACTAGATGCGAAAACATACAAAACCGAACCTGGGGCTGACCTGCGTTGCCACCTGTGCCCGCAGGTGGCTGAGGTGTACCCGCAGGTGGACTTTGGCAGATGCCATAGGCACCTGGGTTGGCATCTGCGCCCGCAGGTGCCCTCGTCTGCGGGGGCGGATGCCCGTTTTGGTCCAAATTGGTCTCTTTTGGGTCTTTTTATGAAATGAATGGTCCATGATCATAACTAAACTTCTTTTGACATATTTTTTGATCATATTGAATGCCAATAATCATCCATGGTTTCACAACACACATAACAACACCCAAAACTACACTTCTTGGTCAATACGTCACCAAATCCATAACCAATTTCACAATAACAATTCCAAACATTATACACAAGGAAAAAACAGGGTAAGACTATAATCACATCTCACATGACAATATTGAATCCATCAATTTCATTTTCTTCAAGACCACAAGTCCATTTTCAAGTTTACAAGGCAAAACCTTTCTCCGATTGCAAAAATAGACAGTTTTACACATAGTACACTGTCCAACACTTTGCCAACATAACCAACATGATTTATACACTATGTTAAACATATCATATACTAAACCATAAGAATAAATACTTACCAACGAGTGATCTTGTCCCAAAAGAGATGAGGGCTTAGGGTTTGTGTGAGAGATAATGTTTGAGAAAATGTAGAAAAGGCATGTGTGCTTTTATGAAATAAAAATCTGATTTCTTGACTTATATAGCCCCTTTATAATGATACTTATCCACACACTTGGTGTGTTTACTTGGTCAATGAAAGAGTAATGGAAGAATGGGTCAAATTTCCATTTTGGGCTATGTCTTCTTATGATTTTTGGGCCTCATTTGGGCCCAATGGCACAAGACTTATTAATGCCCACAAATTAATGTATAATTCATCAAATCTCTCATGTTTCAATATTTCCATGAATGTTACGGTAGTCAACTAGACTCGGAAACTTACAGGGTGTTACACCACAGACTCTAGAAAGAAAATAAATATGGTGGGTTGAAACACTATCACTAAGCCTAAAAAGGATGGTGGTCTAGGCTTGCAAAAAGCTTTTATAAGAAATGTCTCTATTCTTAGCAGCCTAGCCTAGAGACTAAACAATAATAAATCATCCCTTTGGGCAAAAGTCCTCATTGGTAAGTATGGCTCCATCACCCAAGCATCAAAAACCTTTCCTCTAGAACTTGGAAAACTATTAAAAAAAATGGGAGGTATGTAAAGATGCTTCCCAATGGATGGTCCATAATGGTAAAAATGTTGAGTTTTGGAAGGACGGGTGGATCACTAACCAACCTTCCCTTTGCAAGCACATGCAAGGGCCCGTTCCTGCTTATAAATCAAATCTTAAGCTCTCTAATATCTGGTCAAATAACTCTTGAAACTTCAACCAGGTCCCCTTTGATATCCCTCCTAACATAATCCTCTCCATTAAGAATTCTTTCTTTCCAAATCTTAGGACTAACTCTGACAGAATTTTTCGGAGAATCACTGATAATGGGATCTTTTCTTGTAAGAGTGCCTACCTCCATATTGTTGATATCAATAAGGGAAGGCAAGATCATATCACCAATCATTTCGACTGGATTTGAAAGAGCCCTACTCCAAACAAGATCAAACATTTCCTGTGGCTACTCTTCCATAACAGTCTTTCCACTAATGCTACCATCTATCACAGAGGCATCAACATCACCCCTTCTTGCAAGCTTTGCAACAACCTTTTAGAATACATAAACTACATCTTCCATGGATGGCATGTAGCCAAGGACTTTTGGAGCAACCTCATGCATAGAGCATCAACCTCTACCCCCATTAATCTTGATTCCTTCTCACCCTCCAATCGGGTCAACACCTGGAAAATCCTCAGAAAGAAGAACTTTGAATGTCTCATCTGGTGGGATAATCTTCTTCCCTTCTACATCTGGACCATTTAGAAGAATAGGAACAATAACATCTTCAACAACAAGGCTGAGAAACCCAGTTTCACCCAAGCCTACTTCGAAGCTATTGAATTCTTCCACAGTTGTAAATATTATCACAATACCATTGCTAAGGTACCTATCCCTATCAAATGGGAACCTCCTCCCACTGGGAGGAATGGGAGGAGTCATTAGAAACAACAGGGGGAATGGATCCTTGGCTTCTCGAAAAGATACCACATAGCTACCAACAATATGATGGAGTTGGTGTCCCTGAAGGAAGGCCTAAAAATTGTGGAAGGCAACAATTTCCTTCCCATTCTAATTAGTATTGATTCCAAAGAGGTAATAGCCATGCTAAAAAAAATTGGTAATTTGCAATATAACGCTATTATTGATGAATGCAGGTTAATGTTAAGATGACTAGGAAGGCCACCAGTTCAACATAGGTACCGTGAAGCTAACAGGATTGCAGACTCATTGGCAAAAGTAGGTGCTACAATGGGTGCTTTTGACTGGGCATCAATTTTTATAGTTCCATCGATGTATGCCGCGAAAGCTGTTTGGGCAGCTATCCGTGGAACTAGTTATATTAGGAAAATCAGATCTATCAATGATAATGTTTCTGGGCAATGCCCAAACTCCTTTTTTGTTGAGCCTGGTTGAAGGCCTTTTTGTACTAACTCTTTAAGTTTATATTAGCATCTGATTAACCATTAAAAAAAAAAAGGAAGTAAAGGTTGGAAATGAGAAGAAAAATATGAAAGATAAATAGTGTAAAATGAAAAATATCTTTTAAAAATTTGAAAATAATAAGTTAAAAAGAAAAGATTAAATTAAAAAAAAAAGACAATTCTCACATCCCTGAGAATTGGAAAGTATAATTACTCCCTCCCAATTACACCCATTTTTCCTGCTTACAAAGTCATTACTTGGTCAAACAAATAGGTCAAACTACGTAATTACACCCAATTATACTCAAATTCAATTCACAGGTGACTTTCCAAATAGGTCTTTAAGTCGAGGTAGGCACAATTAATGAAAAATCAAACCAAACTAATTCAATTTTCTTTTTTCGGAAGTTCGAGTCTTTGGTTCAATCTACGGGTTGCGCTTTTTCAGTGCACTGAAAGACAACTTTCTTTTAGAGTAAAGTTTGTTAATAAGATCCTTAATAGTTCCACTCTTACTCCGCGTTGCAAATGTTGAATGTTTAGTTAAAGTAATGCTTGTTGTACGTTACAGTCTTCTATGGTAGATATGTCTTGCCTTGCACTCTCTGTTATTGTTGGTTCCACTACTTAGCTGTAGCTCTATCATTACAACAGTCTGAGTTGCATTTAGTAACGCTAATGACTCATACAACTATATCATAATGTTATTAGACTTTAAAATATTGCTATGCTAAAATCTTCTCAAATAGTGTTTACCTGAAAGATGTTTTCTTGCATTTTTTATTTTGATTCGTTCTGAGTACACATAATTTGGTTTCTTTCACATTATGGGCACCAATCACCATGACAGCATATTTACTCGGAACCTCCAAAGGTTTCAAATCCAATTTTGTTTTTGTATCATGACACATAGATTGAGCATGTATCGTAGCCTTTATTATTTTGGTTTGATCCTCATTTTATTTTTCATTAGCATCGAAAAACCATTTTAAAAATACCAAACCAAACAAAATCAAATCAAAGTTGAAAAAAACAAACCAAATTAGCTCGATTCAATGCATACTTTTTCTAAATCGAAAATCAAAAATTAAACCAAAATTTATTAAAACCGAACCAAAGAATCAAAACATCCACCCCTGCCCTTAAGAATTCTTTGAGTTGAAAAAAGGTAGCTAATTTCTTATAATCTCCTCCATTTCAATTAATTTGTCTTAAAATGCCTTTTTCTCATTTAAATAATTTTTAAATTCTAATTCAAAAAATTTATTTACCTTCTTAAAGTTTGTAACTAAACAAACAAATTTTAAAAGAACATGTTTTTATTATAAAGATTTAATCAAACTTTTTAATTAGTACTCCCTCCTCAATTTGTTAGATTATTTTTCCTTTTAGTCTGTTTAGAAAAATGAATGACCCTTTCCCTTTTTAAAATTTTTTTGATTCCAACTTTTCAAATAACATGTTTGATCATAAAATGAAAGGACATTATAATTTATTTGACATATTTTTAATTTAAACTTACAAAATTCATTTTTTTTTTTTTTTTTTTAACTTTGTATCAAATCAAAACAAGTAAATTAATTTAAAATAGGAGAACTCATTTTCGACTAGTGCAGGCCTTAATGTAACTAGATTCAAATTAGGATCATTCTCCATATCATGCATTAGTGCACAAACAGAACCACCTGTCATATTATTCATAATATTGGCAATAGGATAAGATCAGCATTCCAATTAAAAAACCCTAAACCTACAAATCCAAAATACACATACCAATTACGTTGAGTAATTCCCTAAGGGTCTGTTTGGAAAGCCACCTGGTAATTGGAATTGGTGTAATTACTAGGGTAGTATTACCAGTCTAGTAATTACACAGCCTACTAATTATGCCGACTTGTTTGTTTGCCCCAGTGTAATTACAAGTGTACTGTTTGTTTGCCCCAGTGTAATTACATGATTATATTCAATTTTTAAAATTAAAGTTAATTATCAAAAACGAAAAATTTATATTAGACAAATAAGTGCCTTTATAAATGATATTAAATTAAATATTATACACACACACACACACACACACACACACACACACACACACACACATATATATATATATATATATATATATTGTCTTTTGAAATATATTAATTAATAGTCGGGGGTCTATCGGAAACAGCCTCTCTACTTCGTTCGAGGTAGTGGTATGGACTGCGTACATCTTACCCTCCCCAGACCTCACTTGGTGGGATTATACTGGGTTTGTTGTTGTTGTTGAAATATATTAATTAAGAAACATATGTTCTTATAAAAAATAATGGATTTATATTTTTCAAACTAGTATATTTTAATTAAATTAATCATAAAAACAGAAAGTACATGATTTTTAAGAACATCATGAAATTCATGTTTGACAAAAGGATTAATATTATAAATATAATGTCATAAAATTATCAAAACATTTGACAAAAAGATAATCTATCAATTCTAACTAAAAAATGAATGACTTGCAATGTGAAATATCATGTCAATAATAGTAAAACAAATAAATTGTAAGTGAAAATATAACATAAGTTTAAAATTCAAAATAAATAAATAATACTCTTATGTCAAATTTCAACATAACATAATTATGATTCAAAAGAAAAGAAAAACCTAAATCTATAACCTTATTCAATAATGAATTCTACTTAATTTAATAATTAGAATATTAACTAAATTATGCTAAATGAAAAAAATAAACATAAAATAGAAAAAATAGATAATACGAAAAAATGTATGGGATCACAAGAAGTAACGGTTGGGAAATGAGAAGGAAATGAAATATATATAATATAAAATAAAATATATATATTTTAAAATATTAGAATAATAAATCTAGAAAGAATTTAAAATAATAGAAATTCAAAATAAATTAAAACAAAAAAATAGAAATAGAAATAAAAGAAAGAAATTAAAAAATAATCAGCTTGTAATTACACCATGTAATTATCAGCAATTCACGGCTCCCCCTTGTGAATTGGAGAGTGTAATTACCCCTGTCAATTACACTCAATTACCTGTTGACCAAGTAATTACCTGATCAACCAAACATGCTAGACAGTGTAATTACATCTAATTACACCAATTCAATTACCAGAGTGGCTTTCCAAACAGGCCCTAAATGGTCATCCATATTTGGATAATTACCTAGTAAAGTCATTTTTTTTATAGGACTATAATATTACTCAACTATCTATTTTTCTCAAAATATACTTTGCGCTTTAAAAACCTCCTATCCTAATTGGATGTCATGTCACATTTAAACTTATTTTTTTAATAATATATTCATTTAACCCATTTAATCCAACCATAGATTTTTGACCATTCAGGGAATTTAATCCAATTACATTACTTAGATAAAAGTACAATATAATTTGGCGGCAGCAACAAACCCCCCAAATTTTTTTGACATGCATCCAATCCGACTAGGACACTATAGTTATCAAAAAGAAGTTGGTAGCAAGTAGGAACAAGTGAATGTAGCAGGAGACAGGTAGCAAGATGCAATTGAAAATGCATTACGCTGTTTAATACTGACAGTTAATTTATGCTTCGGAAACTTGAACATCCCTCACTTTAATATAAAGAGAGTTCACCATAAGAAGCAACACAGTTTTAACAGTAACCAATACACAACCAAATAAAGCTAGTAAAATCAAGTAAAGGGACATACAAAAATTTCTAGAAAATAATGGTTGAATCTTTTTCCTACAATAGATCTAGATTTACATGTAACAATCCAACAATTGGGCAAACTAACAGAAAATTAGTTCACTATATATAAAATAAAATAGTTGGCATTGAATTCAATCTATGCTTCCCTTGACACGTCCATTGAATATTAGTACACCAATGCACGCAACGCCTCGGAAAGCAAATTTTCACTAACCAAAATTTCCAAGTTTTCAGTCTTTTTCCTATATAAAAATTGATCAATTTCCAAGTATCATAAGTGAATATTAAAAAGGAAAAAAAAATTCTGTATCACCTATTTTGATAAACTTCTTTTGGGGTACCTTATTGGCTGGAGGACTTACTCTGTAAGATAAACTCTAGCTTTGTATCGTTTAAATAAGGTAGGAGTAGCACATGTTTGGATGAAACCCTAGTTGTCGTGAAATGTTTGGGCTTGGGGCTTTATGTTGTCAAAATGGGCAGGTTAAAACTGGCCCAGATGACACATCTACAAATTCAGTTGATCCAATCAAGTCCAAATAGAGTTTTTAGTCAAAAGTTGTCACCTATTTATGGGAGTAGGTTTATTTTTATCCATTTATTTCATAGGAGTATGTCTATTTTGTCCCTTAAATATAAGGCGAAATGACTTGGTAGGCCCTTGTACTTTGCTCCGTTTGTCAGTTGGATCCTTCTACTCATTATTTTGCCAACTGAACCCCTTAAACCCAATGAAACACAACATTTTAAACTCTTCTGACCGTTGATCAAGCCTATGTGACAACTTGATGGTTGAATTGGAACAAATGTGTGATTTCACTCGTATAACGCGCGTTCACATGAAATTTTTGACTAAGAAAGATTAATATAAATTAATAAATAAAAAAAAATAAAATTAACACTCCTTTCTTCTTTCCCCCACCCTACCCTCGTTTCTCTACTCCACCCCCGCCCTCCATTCTTCTCCACTTTCATCACTTTCGAGGCTTCAATTAATATTTTAAAAAATAATTAGAAAATCTTATTTAGGTAGCAATTATCAGAACAAATAAGAAAATACAAAAACCAATAACCCCAATTAAATTAAATTCATATCCAAATGCAAAAATCTCAACTTTCAAATCTAAAAAAAAAACAAATGCAAATCTCCAAAAGATTGAGTTAGAGGGTACTATTTTCATCGAATTTACTTTTACTTTTGAATGAAGTGGAGAAAATAGAAGAGAAGAAATAGCAACGAAAGGATCTGAAGAAGAGAAATTGGGCATGAGAAGGGATCTGAAGAAGAAGGATGAAAGGAGAGGGTGGAGGATTTTAATAAAAAAGAGAAACGGGTGGGAGGGAGAATGACCGAGGGGGTGAAGACCTGGTAAAGAAGAAGAAATGGAGGTAGTGAGGAATGAATGGGAAGATGTTCAGGAGAAGAAGATGAAGAGAAAGAGGGTGGAGGGAATTTGATTTAAAAAAGTTAATTTCTTATTTGTCATTGGAAAAAAAGCGCTCTTCTCTCTCCTCCCTTTGACCCCTAAACCCTAGTTTGCCTACCTTACCATGACCATGGTTGGTGGCCAGTTATCGTCGGTGATTGACCAGGTCCCTTCCATAGCTCCACATCTCAATTCCCACCCTTGAACTCTCTTACCAAAAACTAACAAATCACCAAAGAGCCTATTGCACTGATAGACAACTATGCTGCCATTGCAAATCGAATTGTCACGACCAAACCATCACAAAACAAAATCGATATCGCTACAATCCTATTAAGAAGGTTGATTTTATTGATGGTGTCCCAATGGTTAAATGGACGGAACAAGAATTCAATAGAATGAATGTTATCGAAAATCTTCAATATGCAATTGTTGGTAATTTCTCATATGGTTGGCCGGAGTTAGAAGAGTTGAGAGAACAAATTTCAAAGCAATGTGGTATTAAAGGGATTGCAAAATTAAAGTTTCTTCGTAACAAACATGTATTGATAAGATTGGCACTGGTTAAAGATTTTATTAATATTATGTCCATAAATGCGTATTACATTGCTATAAAAAATGGTAATTCATATCAAATGCGTCCTCTTATTTATGATGCAAAATTTAAGATGGAGGAAGAAACAACACAAGATATAGACTGGCTATATTTTTCAGACCTTTTGCCAACACTCTTTGTTAAAGAATCACTCTTTACATTGACATCTATTGTTGGAAAATCCATGTATCTTGACATGGCCACTGTTAATAAAATAAGGTCAAGTTGTGCGAAGGTTAAAGTTCAATTGGATCTTTTGGCTGAAAATGAAGCAACAAATGAAATAAGGAGCATAAAAGTAAAGATTCAATATGATTTGGTTCCAACGTACTAGAAAAGGTGCAAACTACAGGGTCATGAAGAGCAAGAGTGCTGATTAACTGATCTATTTTAATGATTTATCATATCAACAAATCAATAACCTTCAATATTGAACCGATGCAACCCTACATGTAAGCAATGCATGTGTTATATTAAGTTTTGTTGTTAATCTATATTTAAGGATAATATGGCTCTAAAAATAATCTAAACATAACATATTATTTATCTAATGGGACAAAAAAATACACATTTCACTACTGTCTGATTAAATATGTTTAGTAAAATATCACAACAACTAAATTAAAATCTATCGAAGGATCAAAATGCGACTATCTCAAATCTCAATAATGGAATACAACTCATAATGAATGCCAATTTCATTTTTTTTTTAGTGAATTTTAATTTAAAGAGCAAGTATGCAGACAAATTACTTTAGTCTCTAATTAAGTGAGCCATTATAGGTCTTAGCCCAAGTATTTGATATATTTAATACTGTAGTATATTGAGGAGATTTTACACCAACGAAGATTGTGGTGGAATAGTTCATGATATCCCTCAATCCTTAATTAAAAATCTCGAGTTCTAGCCCTCGATATGAAAAAAAAATTCTATTACGAGCACCGCTAAACCCCCCCCCCCCCCCCCAAAAAAAAGAGTAGGAGCTTTTACAACTAAAGTAAAATGAACATAAATGCTTGTATTTTGCTATATTTCATTTTTTGCAAAAGAACTAAGTAGCAATTAATAAAAAAGTCTCGGCCAGTTGTTGTAATAGTTTGTCTAGACTTGGGAATTACTTTCAACAAGCATGGAAATTTAGGAAACATGAGATTCCTATTTAAAAAAGTTTCACGATCCAACTAGCCGGGTTGTGCGGGCACCTACCTAACACCCACCCCAGCTAGGAGAATCCTTACGAATCTACCATTCATTTAGTGCGGAAGTTGAGACCATTTATTTTCAACAAAATACTCAATTAATTAAATTTAAGAAGTTCTTCATTCAATCCATTAATCCAGTTACCATCAAATATAACTATAGTCTAATACATTACAGATGTAAAAGTGATGCAGAAAATAATCAACAATGCATCCCCAAAAACTAGTCTAAACCGGTACAAGAGCACTAGACAAGGGATAGGAAAGTTCATGACACAGTATCCATGCAGAATAGAGAGGGCAGGAGCTGTTGCTGAGTGATCACCATCGTTGCTATAGAAACCCCAACTAACTTGCAGCATGGCTATATCCCTAATTGAAAATATAGTAAGTATAGCATCAGTACAACCACACGTACTGGTAGGCATCATCGATTGATCAGGGTTAGAAATAAATAATATCAATAACAAATAGGGAGAAGCCATAACATTTAGTACAATTTTGGTTTCTAGATCCCATAAGATGAATTCATAATAGCACACCTATAACATCTCTGTGACTTACCTGCCATTTAACATTTTCATATATCTTTGTCTTTTACCTTTTCGTATATCTTTGTCCTTTCAATCGCCTACTCTGTCTCACGAACTCTTGGCACTTAGCTAAATTATTGACCGTATTTCCACTAAACTTAACTCCCACTAGATCAGGCCTATAGACCCTACTAAATTACAACTTAAGACAACCATAACCGAACCAACCCACCTCGGTACTCTGATAATACAACCCACTTTAGGGTTTACCCATTAAAGTACCTATGACCTGTTAACCCCTAAGAGGGGAAATAATACTGTATAATATACTTCCATACTTACAGACTCAACAATTAATCTTAGACCTGAAGTAATACATACTTTGGATTCACGAGTGCCACTACATTCCAACAATTCTACCAACGGACTGATCCGCTCATGAAACCAACAACAATACAATGAGCTAATAGAAAGTCAAGGCATATGAATGTATGCATGTATGAAAGATGTACACATCATCTCTTCCTCTTATCAACCTCATTAACATCATAAACATAACCAACCCCATGAATATCATGGGTTATATATCAATCATCATCACATCGCACCGGCGTGGTACCCGATTCTCTATCACAACCAATAATATCATGAACATCATGATTTCAATATTAACATTAACATCCCCATCATCTCACCTCCATAACACCACAATGTATGACTATGCAATGCATTCAACAATCACAAACATAACTCAGAAAACATTCACAATTACCATTCTACATATAATCATCGTAAAATATCACTTGTAGTCCATGTATACTTAGGTACATGCATCATTTAATCTTCCACTCTACACCTCCTACCCAACTAAGGGTTTACACCTAGACGCAGTTACTCACCCTGTTTATTCACAACTCTCATTCATGTCCCCAACCTAATAATCATTACTTATTAAATACTTCTTTTACAAACTCTCACACCTGGCCTTACCTCCCCGTCCTGATCATTCAATGACTCTTATTCACTTATCCATTCTGATTACACATCCTGTCACTAGTTTGGCTAAAACTCTCTTAGGTTATTGTTAACCTTATTTCCTATTTATGTTTTGTTAATCTTTTTCAATGCCAGACATAACTCTCCGTTTACCGAGAACACTGATGCCATACCCCAACTTAAAACTACTCTTTATTTCTACTGTATTCAACTTACCCCCATGTTTACGACTACAACGTTCGTTTAACTAGTCCATATTCTCACAAAGTTAACTCGTTCCATACCACGAATATCGTATGAAGGGAGTGTTACAACAATTAATCAATATTAAAGCCTAATCAAATTTTTATCATTTTTGACCTTCCAAACACTGTGCTCGAAGTCCTAATGCATGATAACTTTCAACATTACTATTAACATTAAATGGATCTAGCCCAAGTCTATTTGCTATAATGAATAAAAATTATATCCTACCTCGTAGTCGAATTCGGATGCTATTGAAGGGAGAGAGTTGTCCCGCTAGTGCTAAACTCCTTCCCATATCTGGTTCCCCCTGGGTATGCCTCAAAACCGCTCTCATAAACCCTAGTTTTTGAAATCTCATGGTTGGGGAGAGTGACATTTTTTAGAGTATTTTTGAGGAAAGGGGGAGACTTAGGGGAATAACAGAAGTGAGGGTTTTTAATTTTTCCTCGGGCTAGCTATTGCTGGGTATCACTGCAACTAGGGGTGGGAATTCGGTTAGTTCTATTCGGTTTTTAAATATCGATTCAGTTTTCTAGTTTTTGGTTTGGCAAAAATGGTAACCAAAACTGAACTGAAATAAATTCGGTTCAGTTCATTTTTTGCAAATTCGATTCGATTTTTTTTTAATTTGTTTTTTCGGTTTTGAATATCAAAATAGTGGGCCTTTTTTTGTCATGACTGGGCTTTTGAAATTGGTAATTTTTTTAGAAAAATGGCTTTTTCAAACCTGATTATCATTCACAAACGTAAATAACCCATCATGCAAGAAATGAAATAAGGCCCTTTAACATGATTTAACATGCTAAATTCACAAATATAAATAACCCAGCTAGGTGCAGCAAACCAGTAAATTAAGCAAGCATAAGTTTTACATAACTGCATAAGTGTATAACTGCATAACAAGATAGGAAAACAGTCTCCAAGATCCCAATCAAACCACAAAACAAGAAAGGAAAACAGTCTCCAAGATCCTAATCAAACCACAAAATAGTCACTAGCAACACAAAGTCACGACCAACTTGGAATAGAACATCAAATGATCGAACAAAGTCATGAAAACTGAGAAGAGAGTAGAACCGAAACCAACAAAAACTTAGAACTTAGAAACTGAAAAAATTACAAATGGTCCAACTTGGTAGAACACCAAATAATCGAACAAAGTCACCAGCAGCACAAAGTCACGACCCAACTTCTTCTAAATTTTTTAAACTTCTTCACCAGCACAAAGCACAAATTGAAGTTCCTAGCAGATGCAAAAGCAATAGGAAACTGAATTAATAACAAACATTTCAGTAACACACTTTCTTAGTTGAAAAAAAGATAACAAGAATGAAGAAAATCAAAGATAAAATTGGCAGAAGAAACAACATTCTAGTTGAATTCAATTTTCATTCAAGAAAACTAAATTTGAACCAAGAAAAGAGAAGAAGAAGAAAATCCCCAAAACACACTTACCCACTGGTCACCATCAGCCACAATCCACATTTGCTCACTGGCAACTACACATCACCAATGCTAGACTTTGTTTCACTACAAGCCATTTCTGAAAAAATATGAGACACTTATTAGTTGTTATGCAATATAAATAAGAAATTATTTTTGATATAATGAATACAAAATCATAAAATTCTTACCAACTTCAAGTTGCTCAAGATACTTTAAATCTTCCTCGATATTAATTGGAATATGTTCACGTCTAAGACAATCTTGAAGATAAATAAGAGATTGAACTAGTTTAGGAGTCAATGAACTCTTAAAGGGATCAATAACACTACCTCCCGTGCTAAATGCACATTCAGATGCGACACTGGAAATGGGAATGGCTAACACATCGCGAGCCATCTCTGCGAAAATGATAAATCTTGGCTCATTAACTTTCCACCAACCTAATATACTAAAATGTGCCGAGTCTGGCTCAATTGCTTCAGCAAGATATTTTCCCAACCCAGATTTACTGCTTGAACCTCTACTAACTTCTTTATGCTTCTCAAATTTTTATTTTGTTCTCATTGTTTCTCTTCTTTGAAATTTTCCATAACCACTTACACTAGACATACACCATGAGTTTCTAGAAGAAGAAGAAGTAGATGAAGATGAAGAGCTTTTTAATTTCTTAACATAATGATCAAACAAGGCTTTCATATATGTCTCCACTTAATCGGATAACTTGTCCCCAATTTCTTTTCCAAACATATCCACAATTACAAAAAGAACATACTCAAATTTGTTACAGGGATCCAACACAGATGAAATAAAGATCATCTTATTCATTTTCTCTAGATCACCCCAATACTTTCTGAACTTTTCTCTCATATTTTTTACTATTTTTTTCAAATTAGAATCTTTATTTTCTATCATCTCTCTCAAAATAAGATCAAGCTCAGTAATTTCCACGAAGTGTACACTGTTAGTAACATATTCTAAACCAGAAACTTTCAAAGATCATAAAAAGTTTTCAAAAACTTTACCATTGCCCTCACTTTTTCCCAATCCTCACTTGTAAATACACCTGCATTAGTTCCATCTTCATAAGGAGAGGTACAGAGATAATCCAAAAAACCATTATCATAGATACTATATCTTTCAAATGAAAGCTCAAAATGTTGTGTTGTTTCAAGCATCAAGTATGTAGAGTTCCATCGAGTAGGAACATCTAAACACAATGATTTCTTACAAGTTATCAATTGAGATTCACAATATTCTTTAAACTTTTTAACTCTCGCGGCAGATTGTTTAACGTACTTCACAGCTTGTCTCACTCGCTTGACAGACCTATCAATTTTCTTCAACCCATCTTGCACAATAATATTAAGGATATGTGCCATACACCTCACATGAAGATGTTGACCCTCCATTACGTTAGTTCCCCAATTACTTAATTGTTTAGATATTTCTATCACTGTAACATCATTGTAACTAGCATTATCAACTGTAATACTAAAAACAGTATCCAAACCCTATTTAAGCAAACAGTTAGTAATGGAAGCAACCATATCAATACCCTTATGATTAAAAACGGACATAAATTTATTACTCTTGTATGCAATTTCCAGTTTGTATCTATAAAGTGAGCTGTTAGACACATGTAGTTAATTTTTTGTATAGATGTCCAAGTATCTGCCGTAAGACAAACTTTTGTACGTGCTTATTTGAAAACCTTTTTCAAAACTTGTTTTTCTTCATCATAGAACTGATAACAATCTCTTGTCAAGGTTCTACGAGAAGGATTATGAAAGTGTTTTTCGTCAATGATCTTGTCAAACCACTGCCAACATATTTCCCAAGGTTCCATGACCTTTCTTTTCTTTGAAGCTTCAACGGCAACTTCAACTTCATTTGGAGATGAAGTTGAAATATTTTTGTTTAAAGCGCCACCTTCACTTACCCTACTTCCAATTCCTGCAATCTATGAAAGTGAAATAATTTTGGTCATTAGTTCTCAAGCCTTAAAGCCTTAAACTACCAATTTAAATGAAAAAGAAAAAAAAAAAAGTACTGGATCAACATCAACAAACATCTTTTTTGAAGTGAGGCAGCTCAAAACGACAACGATGACTACGACTAGACAACGATGATGACTAGACTATGATAATGACTAGACGACGTTGGGGGAGAAAGTGTGAGAGACTGAGAGGCTAAGATCTGAAACGTTGATTGGTTTTTTGGTTGGTTAAGGGAGAGAGTGTGAGAGGTTGTGACTACTGATTAGTGATTAGGGTTGGGGACTTGGGGTAATATATTATAACGGGTATTAAGCCAATAAGTTGGGCCTGTTGTTGCAGGTTGGGAATAATATATGTATATAATTTAAATAAAATGTAATATTAATGTACTATATATATAATTTTGGTTTTTCGATTTAACTGAATTATTTTTTTTAAAAAAAAAACTGAACCAATTAATGGAAATTTTAAATTTTGAGATCAAAAAACCGAAATCAAAATTTCAACAGTTTTTTCTATTTGAACTAAAATTTACCCAGCCCTAGCTGCAGCTATACTTTTACCACTGCAGCGGTACCGTTGCAGACGTAGGCCACTGACCAGGCCCAATTCTTGTGGGCGTTTTTGGCCTAATTCCTTTGGGCCTCATTTTACCTTTCCATTTTAAATTTTCTCAGGCCCAAATTAAGCGTATTATTTATCGTAAATTATTTTGGGGTGTTTCCACACATGACGACGGTTTGAGTCGTTAGATTAGATACCAATTTACCCACCGTTCATCCTCGAACGGTCCTAAGAGGGTGTTTCAGCACATGCACGATTACTTGAAGAATTTTCTGACTACAATGAGCCATGTAAAGGAATACTGCAACCTTCGCTAGCGCATTTGCGTAAATTTTTGCTCTATAATTAGTGATAGCTACGCATCGCCTGATGTTTGGCATGACGGTTATTTCCATGTCCCCATAGAAGCCGAACTCAATTAATTCTTATGATCGCTATCTACTATGGTTACCCGAACAGGACACGACGCCACCATGCATAAAAAGTCAGGACGAAACAGACTTTTTGTCACAACCCAAACCATGGATCATGCCGGGCACCTACCTACTCTTACCTCATATAGGAGAACCCTTTTTACTCAACCATTCAACATCTACAGAAGTTACTACAATGTTTACTTAGTCAATTTATGTCTTCCATATGAATAACTAATCAACAGTTTCAAATACGATTACCCAATTAGATTCGTTCCACAACTGGTTTAATACCTCTATTACATAAAATGAATGCAGAAAATAACTACAAGAGACTCTCCAGAACCTAGCCTAAACCAGTATAAGAGCACTAGACAAGGAGTAGGGATATCCATGTCACAACATCCATGCAAGATTGAGAAGGCAGGAGCTGTTGGAGAATGATCGTTTTCACTGCTATAGAAATTCCAACTGACCTGCAATATCCCCGAAAGAGGATATAGTAAGTGTAGTATCAGTACAAACCACACGTACTGGTAGGCATCATCGTCCAACCAGGGTTAAAAAAAAATATAACAACATATAACAAACAAGAAGCGATAATGAAAAGCATACATGCTAATATCTGAACATAATTAACTTACTTCAACTTTCAAAACCTACCATATTTTGTTTATTTAAGCAATATTAGTTTGCCCTTGGGGTGTTATTAACTAATGATATTCTAGGGATTAATCAATCCCACAATTCTTACACATTTACCTTATTACAATAACTCTATATACTTCTCTCTCTCTCTCCTTCTCATTAATCTTCTTATTGGACAACACCCGGTCCTTATTATACTATCATTAACCATTGAGATTGCAACCACCAAGACAATAGATAATATCAACAACCATTCAAGAAAATGCACTACATTATACCTCATGTTTCTAACTATATACACGGGGAAATAAGATTTATACACAATCCAAAAAATACCTCATATTCACATTCTGCTGCAATGGCCATCATAACCATTAACGTAATCGGTCTACTCAAAGAACCATCAACAATATATAAATATAAATGTGCATTCAAATGCATATGATGAATGTATGTATGTAAGATGCACAACTTTTTTTCCCCTTCTCAACTCATCACCAACAATATCATAACGTACTGACGTGGTACCCGACCCTTTATCACAATATATCATATCCGCTCTGGAGTGGTACCTGGCTCTTTATCAGAACATATCATATCCTACCGGCATGGTACCTGATCTTTTATCACAACATATCATATCCGTACTGATGTGGTACCCAACCCATCATCATCTCATCATTATCAATATCATCAACATCATAAACATCATGAGCTCAATATCATCATAATCATCATCAATGTAAATGGAAGATGTAGTCAATATTTGTAAGTAAAACCTGAAGGCAAATTGTAAACACCCAATCGAAATCAGATGTAAGCAACAACGATCGAAAAAGAACTTACAATTAATGACAACCAAGTAAATGCAGTCAATAATCACAAGTTTATCATTCCAAGTACACCAAATATCCACTAATAGAGGAATCACAATTATGCCAGAAGGCCAAATCACCACTTGCTCAATTGTGCATTATCAAACTCAATCATCAATCACAAACATGTCCGGAGACCAACCAATCAAGTATCTAGTTTAGGAGTTCACATTCCACCAAGATTGATATCTACACTCTAAATCCTCCTCCTATTTCTTTCACCAATTTAACTCTCTTTTATTCATATTGAAATAGGTAAATTTAGTTACTAACTAGTAACCCCGACACTCAAGTCATCACTAAGTTCAAGGCACTATCCCCCTTTAGTCGATCATTCAACCAATAAGTTCTGTTAAACTTACAATTCTAGCTAGAATCATACACCTTTACACATCTTACTTCCTAGCACTTAGCCAAACTTAACTTTAGGTTCTTATGTTATATCATCACCTCCTCTTATCTCAATCAATCCTCCTATCAATCTTCTAGCAAGGATATCTCATACTTCAACTATATACAATATCCAGGGGTCATTTTAGGGTCCTTTTTTGTAATAAATGGTACATGGACATAAATAAGATTCTCTTTACATGTTTTAGGTCAACTCAGAGGCCAACGAACAACCATGGTTTCACAACACAGATGAACATCACCAAAATTACATTTTTCTTTCAATACGTCACCAATTCCATGCACAATTTCACAACAACAATTCCAAATGCTATACACAAAGAGAAAGAAAGTTAAGGAAATAACCACATCTTCCATGTTGATATTAAATCCATCAAATTCAGTTCCTTCAAGACCACAAGTCCACTTTCAAGTTTATAAGGCAAAACCCTTTACCGATTAAGCAAACATAGACGGTTTCACACATAGTGAACTTTCCAACACTTTGCCAACATAATCAACATGATTTATACACCCTCTTATGCATATAATATATTAAACCATGGGATTAAACACTTACCAAATCTTTCAAAAGGGTGATCTTGTCCAAAAAGATAGTTGCTTAGGGTTTGTGATAAGTGTGAAATATTTTGGAAAATTCTAGAAATGGCATGTGTGTTATAATGAATAAAAATCTGATTTTGTGCCTTATATAGTGCCTCAATAGTCATCCTTATCCACACATTAAATGTGTTTTACTTGGTCAATGGTAGAATGGATCATTTTCTCCCTTTGGGCCATGTCTTGTGACTTAATTTTGGGCCTTTATTGAGCCCATTAGCACATGTTAATTCAGCCCACTAAAATTAATGTGTAATTCACCAACCATCACATTTTTAAATAATTCTATAAATGTTAAGGTAATCGATTAGGTTCAAAAATGTACGGGGTATTACATCCTTCCCCCCTTAGAAACATTCGTCCTCGAATGTTAGTGACATTATCCAATTTAAACAAATACAAGTCTAGGATCATTCTTCATGTTATCATATATATACATAACGCTGATAGATACCTACTTGTTATTGCTCCAATACCGCATCTTGAACTTTCTCTTCTGTTTGAAACAAATGATGGTACTTAGACTTCATCATTTCTTCAGCTTCCCATGTGATCTCTTATACATGTTGATTCCTCCAAAGTACCTTTACGGAAGCTACTTATTTATTCCTTAACCTCTTCACTTGTCGATTCAGAATAGCAATAGGTATCTCTTCATAGGTGAGATCCTCCGTAACTTGTACATCTTCCGTGGGAGCAATACGAGATGGATCTCCTATGCACTTTTAAAGCATCGAAACATGAAATACTGGATGAACTGTGGAGAGTTCTTGGGGTAATGCTAATTCATACACAACTTGCCCAAATCTTCGAACAATTTCATATGGCCCTATATAACGGGGACTCAACTTCCCTTTCTTTCCAAATCTCATTACCCCTTTCATCGGTGACACCTTCAAGAATACCCAATCACCTGTGGCAAATTCGAGCCCTATTCTTCTAACATCAGCATATGACTTGTGTGTCAACTTTGGGCCGTTTGTAGCCGTTGTTGGATCACCTTAACTTTCTCCATAGCTTGGTGAGCAAGATCTGGCCCAAGTAAAGCAGTTTCACCCGCTTCGAACCATCCAATTGGTGATCTACACTTCCTTCCATATAAAGCTTCGTACGGTGCCATTTTGATGGTTGAATGATAGCTATTATTGTAGGAAAATTCAATAAGAGGTAGATGATCATCCCAACTACTTTTAAATGCCAACGTGCACGCTCGTAGAATATCTTCAAGCATTTGGATAGTACGTTCTGCTTGTCCATCTGTCTGAGGATTAAAAACCGTACTCAAATTCACTTGGGTTCCCAAACTCCTCTGAAAAGATTTCCAAAAATGTGCAGTAAATTGAGCTCCCTTGTCTGATATAATAGATATTGGAATCCCGTGTAATCGCACTATCTCTTTAACATACAACCTTGCATAATCTTCAGCTGTATAGGTGGTCTTGACTGGTAGGAAAGAAGCTGACTTGGTAAGCCTGTCAACTATTACCCATATGGAATCAAATTTCCACAGTGTACGAGGCAAACCTGTGATGAAATCCATGTTAATCATGTCCCATTTACAGATTGGAAGATTGATACATTGCATGTAACCTCTCGATTTCTGATGCTCTACTTTTACTTGTTGACAATTTGTACATTGAGCTATGAATTCTGCAATGTTCTTCTTCATGTTACCCCACCCATACACTTCTTTCAAATCGTGATACATTTTGGTGGCTCCCGGATGAATAGAATACCGTGAATGATGTACCTCTATCATAATTCATTTCCTTAGTTCATCTACATCTGGTACACACAATCTTCCTTGGTACTGAAGTAATCCCTCTAGCGTAAGATCAAATGCCTTTGTCAGACCGTGTTGTACATTTTCTTTCAGCTGCAATAACATAGGATCTGCATGTTGCTTCTCTTTTACTTCAACTATTAATAAAGATTCTGCCGCATTTTGCACAATAACCCCTTCATCTGAAGATTCAAGAAGACGAACTCCCAAGCTGGCTAGTTGATGTAGATCCTTGACTAGGTCTTGCTTTTTTGATAACTGGCCACTAGTGCCTCCTATTGCCTTGCGTCTTAATGCATCGGCTACAACATTTGCTTTTCCTGGATGATATAGGATATCAATATCATAGTGTTTCAATAGTTCAAGCCACCTCCGCTGCCTCAAATTTAAGTCCTTCTGCTTAAAGATATATTGCAAACTCTTGTGATCAATATATATATTAATATGAACCCCATACAAATAGTGGCGCCATATCTTTAAAGCAAATATCACAGTTGCTAGCTCAAGATCATGTGTGGGATAGTTTCTCTCATGTGGCCGCAACTGTTGTGAGGCATACGCTATTAAATTACCGTGCTGCATCAATACACATCCTAGGCCAACTCCAAAAGCATCACAATATACTGTATACCCTTCTATGCCTTCCAAAAGTACCAATACCGATGTAGAAGTCAATTTATCTTTTAACTCTTGGAAACTTTTGTAACATGCATCATTCCACTGAAACTTGATTGCCTTGTGTGTAAGCTTTGTTAAAGGTGCTGCAATGGAAGAAAACCCTTCAAAAAACCTTCTATAATAACCGGCCAATCCAAGAAAACTACGAATCTCGGTAGGCATCATAGGTCTTGGCCAATTCTTCACCGCTTCTGTCTTTTGCGTATCAACCCTTATCCCTTCATATGACACAATGTGACCCAAGAATGCTACGGATTTTAACCAAAATTCACATTTAAAGAACTTTGCATACAACTTACGCTCCCGAAGAATCTGTAACACCTGCCGTAAGTGATTAGTATGGTCCTCTTGTGATCTTGAATAAACCAGAATATCGTCTATAAATATTGTCACGAACACATCCAGAAATGGCTTAAACACTCTATTCATCAAATCCATGAAAACAGCTGGTGCATTTGTTAGTCCAAACGACATAACTAAAAATTCATAATGGCCATACCATGTTCGAAAAGCTGTCTTGGGTATATCTTTTTCTCTAACTCTGACTTGATGGTAACCCGATCTTAAGTCAATCTTTGAAAAATATTTGGCACCCTGTAACTGATCAAACAAATCATCAATTCTGGGGAGGGGATATTTGTTCTTGATCGTTACCTTATTCAATTGCCGATAGTCAATTCACATTCTCAATGTGCCATCTTTCTTCCGTACAAATAATACTGGTGCACCCCATGGGGACATACTAGGCCTTATGAACCCCTTGTCCAACAAGTCTTTTAATTGCTCCTTCAGTTCTCGCAATTCTGCTGGAGCCATTCTATACGGAGGAATAGAGATAGGCTGAGTGCCTGGCATCACATCAATAACAAACTCCACTTCCCATTCTGGAGGTAAACCTGGAAGATCTTCAAGAAATACATCAAGGAATTCATTGACCACCGAAACCGATTGAGGAGTTGGTGGCTTCACATCACTATCCTGCACTCTTACTAGATGACATATGTACCCCTTGGCTATCATTTTCCTTGCCTTTAGATAGGAAATAAATTTACCTCTCGGTGCCCCAACATTACCTCTCCATTAGAGGACATCCTTTTGTGGAAACTGAAAATGTACTTTCTTAGCTCGGCAATCTACCATGGCATAACAAGAATCCAACCAATCCATACCCATTATAACATCAAAGTCTACCATGTCCAGCTCAATAAGATCAGCCAACGTATCATAACCACAACATTCACTATGAGAAAAAGATATACTCTTTTAGCTACAATAGATTCACCAACTGGTGTAGATACTTCAAATGGCTTGACTAGTAATTATGATGTTCTTTCAAATTTTTTAGCAATCAATGGAGTAACATATGATAGGATAGAACCCGAATCAACTAATGCATATACAATATGTGAAAATACGGATAATTTACCTGTCACTACATCAGGAGAAGCCTCCAAATTCTACTGATCTGCTAGAGCATAGGTGCGGTTCTATACTTCACTAGAACTGGCTGCTCCTCTAGCACCTCTACCCCGACCAGCAGGCTGCACACCTCAGCCTACAGAAGGAACCAATGATGATGATGCAACGGTTGATCCCGCAGGTCGCGTCACACTACCCAAGCCTCTTCGTGGGCAGTCTCTCATTATGTGCCCCGTCATACCACGTCAAAAGCAAACATTTATCCCAAGTCGACATTCATCTAAATGAAATATTCCACAGTGCTGACACGGCTGACGAGAAAATCCATTGGTCTGCGAACCTCGAATCCCACTACTCTGCCCAATATGGCTTCCTCTAAACCCTTGAAATTAGCATGAAGTACCTGCTGTAGGGGAAGAAAATAATGGTCTTGGCGGTCTAGGAAAAATATGAGGCCTAGATTCTCCTTGGGATGCCATGGACTGTCCCATAGGTCTAGCCCTCTTTGAAGGCCCTCTTTCAAATTCGTAAGCCCTTCTTCTTTGCCTCTGATCCTCCATCTTCTGTGTAAAAGCTTGTATTCTGGCTATATCCATATCTCTGTTCAACGCAATAATAGTATAATCTCTTACCAAATATGGATCCAATCGATCCACATACCGATGAACTCTGTCGTCCATAGTGGCTACCACATTGGGAGCATATCTGGCCAAAGAGTTAAACTGCAGACTGTACTCTCGGACGCTCATATTCCCTTGACAAAGATTTAAAAATTGGTCGGCATGAGCCTCTCGAATCTCATATGGAAGATAGTGTTCAAGGAATGCCACTTTAAATTCTTCCCAATTAGGTGGATTTGCATCGATACCACGAGATCGCTTCCAATCTTAGTGCCATGATATCGCCTCTCCTTTCAATCTATATGTCGTAAGCTCAACTATTTCTATACCAGTCACATGCATAACATCTAAATCCCTTTGAATTTGGTCCACAAAGTCTTGCAGGTCTTCATTCAGATCTGACCCAGTGAAGGTTGGAGGTTCTAATTTCAGAAAATCCTGTGTCCGCCGACTAGCTGCCCTAGCCGCACCATCATCACTTGTCGTTGGACCAGCTCATCCTTGATTTTGTGCAGCAACTATCTAAGTCAATATTTGCACCGCATTTCTGAGATCTTGCTCAGTAGCATTAACAGGTGGTTCTGCAGGTTCTTCTCTCCTTCTCGGCTCTTCTGGAGCTGGAAAAGAAGAAGCTCGCGATGCAAACTCGGTGTCAGACCCACCTTGACTAGCTTGGTCAGGTGGTGATTTACTCGTTCCTTCTCCTGCAAGCATATCTACCTGCTTACCTTTGCCTCTACCTCGTCTTATAATCGACATTTTACTATACAAAAGAAAACCAATTCCAATGGTCAGATATGATTCGACTACAATATTGGCTCTAATGCACGATCTAAGAAATGAAGAACAGAAACAACTCCTAAATACCCCATAGCCTCCTTCTTATAAATATGGTGCACAACACATCCATAAGCAAGACTCTACACCGAACACGACTTTGTAGACACCCTAGAATGACCTTGCTCTGATACCACTTTTGTCACGCCTCAAATTCCAACGGGGCGGATTGGCACCCGAAGTCGTTAAGGCCTGAGAGAACCAATCTTCATTCATGTACATTCGTATGCATGTCTCTGTATGAACAACATTCTATCTCATATAATTATAAGATACCAATGGCGGAAGTCATGGAGAACATATGCTATATATGAAACTTGGCCGTTAGGGCCATCAAGTCAACACGAACATACATAACTTCATTGTATGACAATGTATACAAAGCCTCTAACAGATACATTTACATAACCATCCTAAAGTCGGGACAAGTCCCGCTTTATACAACATCCATACACTACCAAAACCAATATGTACACATGTGACTCGAAAAGCCCCGAACCGAACTGGAGCTCACCAATAATCAGTAGATGTCCCGCAGCCTACTGTGGAGGTCTACTAGCACCTATACCTGCATCAAGTAAGGTAATTCCCCCAAGGGACGTCAGTACAAAGAATATACTGAGTATGTAAGGCTATAAGGGACTTGATGATACATAAGTACTTTAATGGAATCAAAATAAGTGAGTAATCAATATGGATAAACCACTATTCTGTATGTGTGGAACCATGTATGTTACATTCATTACTTTCTTTGCTTTTATGTTCATTCATTCATTCATTCATCGTTCATTCATATAATGCCCGGGCCCCAAGCTAATCAGTGGGAAAATAACAATAATAAATCGGGATTGACCCATGCTAGGATTTTACCCTTGGGATACCATCCGTGGTTGTGGGATCGACCCATGCTAGGTGTTCTTTTCACCCCTGGGATACCACCCGAGATATTGGGATTGACCCATGCTAGGAGTTCTTTTCACCCCTGGGATACCACCCAAGAATAAAGACTTTCATTACATCACTTCTTTAATCTTTGAGATAGTTCATTCGGTGGTCATAACATTACTGGGACATTGGAACAATGATCAATGAATAAAATACATGTGAACAACGATTCATAACCAACCTGTAATGAGACACTTTAGAACAATTTGGAATAGAAACCGGATAGGTGACAATGAGAACAATAGAAGCTGTCAAAGAATTACGGAAGTAGTAACCTTACATACTTTATCTTCCTAATATGAATACACAAGTCTATATGTGAATACAACAGTGCAGCTCCTTCCTTACTTGTTGCTCTACAACACAAGTACATAACGGAGCTCACGTTAACAACTAACTACATTACAAGTGCATAAGACGACAATGAGCTACATGACTGCCATATAACGTCATTTCACCCTTCACAATACATTTCACTGCATTTTCATACCAACAACACCACAACATGTCACACATCAACCAAGACATCATAAACCAATAGCATTTCACACCAAGTTTATACTTTACACTTCCTTATTAACACCACATCACATTTACTCTATCAAGTCACCTCAATACCTATCACCATAACATATTAACAACAATCCACAATTTATATAACTTAACATGCCTCCGAACGACCCCTTAAAGTCATTCAAAAGATACCATAAGTTGATAATTGCATCTAAAAAGGGTATAGGGGCCTTGGGGGGTCAAAGAGAGACAAAAACATGCAAAACGGAATTCTGGACTGGGCTGTGGAGCAACATGTGCCCGCATGTGGATGAAATACAGCCGCAGGTGCCCCTCTAGCCTTGTCCAAAGCCACCTGCGTTGGCATCTACGCCCGCAGGTGCTCCAGACGCGAGGGAGGGTGCCCGTTTCAGCCTCCAGGGGTCATTTTAGGGTCCTTTTTTGTAATGAATGGTCCATGGACATAAATAAGATTCTCTTTAAATTTTTTAGTCAACTCGGAGGCCAACAAACAACCATGGTTTCACAACACACATGAACATCACCAAAACTACATTTTCCTTTTAATACGTCACCAATTTCATGCATAATTTCACAACAACAATTCAGAATGCTATACACAAAGAGAAAGCAAGTTAAGGACATAACCACATCTTACATGTTGATATTTAATCCATCAAATTCACTTTCTTCAAGACCACAAGTCCACTTTCAAGTTTATAAGGCAAAACCCTTTACCGATTAAGCAAACATAGACTGTTTCACACATAGTGAGCTGTCCAACACTTTGCCAACATAACCAACATGATTTATACACCCTCTTATGAATATAATATATTAAACCATGGTAGTAAACACTTATCAAATCTTGCAAAAGGGTGATCTTGTCCAAAGAGATAGTTGCTTAGGGTTTGTGATAAGTGTGAAATATTTTGGAAAATTTTAGAAATGGCATGTGTGTTATAATGAATAAAAATCTGATTTTGTGCCTTATATAGTGACGCAATGGTCATCCTTAGCCACACATTAAATGTGTTTTACTTGGTCAATGGTAGAATGGATCATATTATCCATTTGGGCCATGTCGTGTGACTTAATTTTGGGCCTTTAATGAGCCCATTAGCACATGTTAATTCATCCCACTAAAATTAATGTGTAATTCACCAACCATCTCATGTTTTAATAATTCCATAAATGTTAAGGTAATAAATTAGGTTCCTAAATGTACGGGGTGTTACAGAGTACTTCTTAATGTCCAAGTTCTCAGCTACCCATCTAGCATCTATCCCATCCTCAGCGATATAACTCGTAATCCACCATAAATGCTCTAATCGCTTATCTACATCCTTTTCTTTGTTCCTATTCTTCACCGTCTCCATGTGGTGACCAAACTCAACTATATTTGTCAGAACCTCAGGGCCGACACTGAATATGAACTTATGTATCATCTGCTCAGATATATTAACTCGTGTACCAAGAACCAAGAAGTGAGTCAAATGTGGTTGGTCCTGAGCTTACTGCTCCCAAGGTGTGATCAAATCAATCGAAGCAGCATACGAGGCATAGAACTCGCGGACCAAATCTGGACTATAACTACCAAAAAGATCCATCATCCAGTCGAAGCCATATCTATCAAATAGTGTCTTAATCTTGGGCATCTCATTCAAATTAGCTATCCTAAATCGGGGCTCCTCAGTGATAGTTCTCTTAAACGAACCCTACTCAGTAGGCTCTACATCTCTATCATAGATGGACTTTATATCCTGAACACACCACCTCATGTTCTCCTGTCGTACTGCCGATGTGGACCGCTATGCAGCCAAGTGTCTCTGTGAGGAGGTTGTAGAATCTTGGATGCCAGTAACTGAAATAGAAACTATCTCAGCATCCTCACCACTATCACCTGACTCCGATGCATCCTTACCTTTTCCAATCTCATCGATCGCAGGTTCATTCTCTCTGTTGCCATTCTCATCGATCACTGAAGTATCCTCCCCCTTTTCAGACTAGAGCGAAGAATCAGATGACTGAGTAGGAGTCACTGGTGTGGCAAATGACGGGGGTTGTGTAGTAGGCTGAGGTGTGGCCCGGGCTATAGCATGTGCCCTAGCTCGTTGCCTCGTGGTGCGAGGAATAATAGTAGTATCACCCTACTAAATCTCATAAACCTTTTCAGACCCATTTTTCTTTGGTTTCGAAGGCTCATCTCGAAGCCTTGACTTGATTTTTGGGTTTTTTGTTCTGATTTTTGACGAAGAACCCATATATCCTCACTTGGGATTCCTTTTTGGTGGCATTTTTTAGTGGTTTGGGTCTTGGGGGGTGATGAGTCGGGTTGGATTTAGGATTTTGGGGTAATGCGTCTGGTCGAATTTGGGTTTGGGGAAGTGAATTGGGTAGGATTTAGGATTTCGGTTGAAAATTATTTCTGAATTTTTGTTATAGATAGATTAGGTTTTTTGAATTTTAAGCTAGTATAGGATGAAGATTGTGGAATTTGGATTATTTGTGGGATTTGGTATTTGGAAATAGGGTATTGATGAAAATTTGATTAGGGTTTTAGGGGTATTGATGGGTTTGGGGTCGATTTAATAGGATTTTAGATAATGGGTTGGGTTAGGGTTTATATATGTGGGTTGGGTTATTAATTTTTTTAGGCCGTCTGATTTCCACAGACCCATGGTCCGTAGGAGTCAGGCGTGGGTTGGAATCCGCAAACTAAAAATTAGGTTTGATTTCCATAGACCCGACCCACGGTCCTTAGGTGGTAGACGTGGGTGAGTATCCGCAAGCTGAAAATTTGTCTGATTTCTATGGTCTCTACCCACGGTCCGTAGGCCATCGTGGGTTTAGTTGTACCCTTTAGTTCACATTTTTATTCTCAACTCAACTATCCTTTGCACCCTATAATGAACAAATCCAAAATAATATCCCATGCAGCGCTTGATTTAACATCGCGGTATGACGTGGCTAAGTTAGTTAATCAGACTTCACCAACCAACCCATGGGTTGCCTCCCATAAAGTGCCTGATTTAACGTCGTGGTACGACCCAACTCCCTTGACTACTTAGACTTCATCAAGGCTAAACTTCTCACACGTCCTTATTTCTTTCGTAGTTCCCACATAGTGCTTCACACGCTGACTATTGACATTGAATAGGACATCATCATCACCTTTTAGCTTAATTCCCATACGGGAACACCCTAACCACAGTGAATGGTCCAGACTATTGGGAACTTAGTTTTCCAGGAAACAAGCGTAGTCTGGAGTTATAGAGCAATACCAAGTCTCCCGAGTGAAATTCTCTTTGCTCTATCTTTCGATCATGATATAACTTCATATTCTCTTTATACAGTGCGAAACTTTCATAAGCCTGGAGACAAAATTCATGCATCTTATTCATCTACTCTAATCTCAATTTAGCCACTTCACTCCATTCCTGATTCAACCTCTTCAATGCCCATAATGCCTTATGTTCAAGTTCGGCAGGCAAATAGTATGATTTACCAAACAACAACTGATATGGAGATGCACCAATCGGGGTCTTGAACGCAGTTTGATATGCCCATAATGCATCATCCAATTTTCTCGCCCAATCAGTCCTATTGTCATTCACATTCTTTGCCAAAATAGACTTAAACTCACGAGTTGACACCTCAACTTGTCCGCTAGTCTGAGGATGATAAGGTGTTACCACCTTGTGTTTAACACCATATTTTTCAAGCAGGGATTTGAACAGCCGATTACAGAAGTGGGATCCTTCATCACTAAAGATAACTCAGGGTGTTCCGAACCGTGAGAATATGTTCTTTTTCAAGAATGTCATGACACTTCTTCCTTCATTATTGGGAAGTGCAATTGCCTCCACCCATTTAGAAACATAATCAACAGCTACCATAATGTACTTCATTCCATGTGAGCTCACGAATGGGCCCATAAAGTCAATACCCCACACATAAAATAGCTCAAGCTCAAGGATAGTCGTTATTGGAAGTTCGTGCCTGCGCAAAATGTTCCCTTGCCTTTGACATTGGTCACAGGCCCGAGCATAGTCATGAGCATCTTTATAAATGGTGGGCCAATAATACCCACATTGTAAGATCTTATGAGCAGTCCGCGCACCTCCATGATGACCCCCAACTGAAGATGAATGACATGTTTCCAATATACTCATCATCTCAACCTCTGAAATACACCATCGAATCACACCATCCACGCACACCCTAAATAAATAAGGCTCATCCCAGAAGAATTTTCTCACCTCATGCATGAATCTCTTCCTCTGTAGATACGACATATCTTCCGGGACTAGATCACTTGCCAAAAAGTTGAAAAAATCTGCAAACCAAGGGATTAAGTCTTATGATACTGCCAATATTTTCTCGTCTAGAAAAGTATCATCAATATCAAGATCATCCATCAATTTAAGCATGGCCTCCTCCTCAGGGCATGATAGATGGTCTGCAACCTGCTTCTCAGTCCCCTTTCGGTCCTTGAAAAGCTAAATTCTTGCAATAGACGCACCCATAGAACTAATCTTGTCTTGGCGACCTTTTTTGACATAAGATATCTAAGTGTTGCATGGTCTGTTTACACAATCACCTTTGTGCTAATCAAGTAAGATCAAAATTTCTCAAAAGCAAAGACCACCATTAACAGCTCTTGCTCGATCACAGTATCATTCTTCTGGGCTGGGTTAATTGCTTTCTTAGCGTAGTAAATCGTATGTAGAATCTTTTCACGCCTTTGGCCAAGGACTGCACCCAAGGCTATTCCGCTAGCATCACACATAACCTCAAATGACATTGACCAATCTGGTGAGATAATGATAGGGGATGAAATCAACTTCTCTTTCAGATACTCGAACGCTTTTAGACACGCCTCATCAAACACAAACTTCACCTCCTTCTCTAAAATCTTGCATAATGGATATGCAATCTTAGAGAACTCCTTGATGAATCTTCTGTAGAAACCTGCATGACCTAAGAAACTTCGAATCCCTTTCACAGAAATAGGTAGAGGTAACTTTTCAATCATCTCAATCTTTACTTTGTCGACTTCAATGCCCATCTATGAGATCTAATGCCCCAACACGATGCCTTCTTTCACCATAAAGTGACACTTCTCCCAATTCAGCACTAAATTACACTCTTCACATCTTTGCAACACATTAGTGAGGTGGGCCAAGCAGTCATTAAAAGAGTCTCCCACTACAGAAAAATCATCCATAAAAACCTCAATAGTGTCCTCCACCATGTTGGAGAAAATAGAAATCATGCAACGCTAAAAAGTGGTTGGTGCATTACATAAATCGAAGGGCACCCTTTTGAACTCGAACGTCCAATATGGACAAGTGAAAGTGGTATTCTCTTAGTCCCCGGGTGCAATGAAACTCTGATTATACCCCGAATAATCATCAAGAAAATATTACCATCCTCTGCCAGCAAGACGGTCTAACATTTGGTTCATGAAGGGCATAGAAAAGTGATCATTTTCGATCCAAGAATTTAGCTTTCGATAATCCATGCAAACTCGCCATCCTGTCACCATTCTCATTGGGATCAACTCATTCTTATCATTTGGAACCACCATGATTCCACCCTTTTTTGGCACACACTGAACCTGGCTCACCCACTTACTATTAGCAATAGGGTAAACCACACCTGTATCTAACCAATTGATAATTTCTTTCTTCAAAACTTCTTGCATTGGCGGGTTCAGACTACGTTGATGCTCAGTGCTTGGTATGTACTCAGGATTAAGTTGAATTTTATGAGTGCAAATGTCAGGTGGAATCCCGATAATGTCAGCAATGGACCAACCAATGGCCCTCTTAAACCTTTTCAACACCAAAACAAGAGCCTCTACTTTCCACTCTACCAACTCAGCAGAAATAATCACGGGCAAGGTGTTATTGGCTCCAAAGAATGCATAGCAAAGGTGAGACGGGAGAGCCTTAAACTCCAAAATTAGAGGCTGCTCAATAGAAGGATGAGTCGGTGGGGGTCACCCTATTCTTTAAATCAAGATCAAATTTCTTCGGAGCATAAGTGTATGATCCCCTACCAACAAGTGCACTAACCATCTCATCAATACTATTGCTATCAAAGTTCATAATCACAGTAGCAAGAGCTTCAACCCCCAACCTTTCTTCGATAGGAGCAGCCAAATATGCTTCTTCGACTATGTCAATCACTGAAATTACACACATGTCTTTTGGTTGCTACATGGAACAGAAAACACTAAAGGTAACCTACTCATCATTCAACCTGAAATTCATCTACCTAGTTTCCATGTCAACTAATGCATGGCCGGTGGTAAGGAATGGTCTTCCCAAGACTATGGTAACCTTGAAATCAATCTCACAGTCTAGAATCACAAAGTCAACCAGAAAGATGAAAGATGCCACCTTCACCAAAACATCATACAAAATGTCCACCGACTTTTTCATAGTTCTATCCACCATAAGAAGTCTCATCAAAGTCAATTTTGGTGCTCCCAATCCTAATTATTTAAACACGACTAGCGGCATCAAGTTAATGCTAGCACCCAAATCGTACAGTGCATTTACAAAGTTGTAAGACCCGATAGTACAAGGAATTGTGAAGGCTCCCAGATCCTCCTTCTTATCAATAAGGGAATGCGAAGCAACTGCACTGCAATGATGCAAATTATCGACCGACTCAAAACTGACAGTTTTTTTCTTCGTCACCAAATCTTTCATGAACTTCGCGTAGCCTGGCGTCTGCTCCAAAGCCTCGACAAGAGGAATATCTACCGATAACTCCTTCAACATTGAAATAAATTTTTGGTATTTACCCTCTCCAGCTTTCTTTTTCAACCTTTAAGAAAAGAGAGGAGGAGGTTGTAGAATGGGTTTTAGAACTTGAGTAACCTCTTTTTACTTCCTCTTTTCAAACTTAGCTTTCTTATCAATATTTTAGGGCTTGTGAGTTGCATCGCCATCAACCTCTGAATTGTCTGGCTCTATCTCAGCCTCTCTATCAACTACCACTGGCACATCTTTCTTACCACTATCCATAGACATAGATGGATCAGTCGTGCTTTTCCCACTTCTAGTAGTAATGGCCAAGCAATGACCATCATTCTTTGGATTCTGAATGGTGTTGCTTAGAAGAGTGCCTGGTTGGCGCTGGTTCAATACCACCGATATTTTCCCAAACTGTTGTTCCAACTGTTTTATGGCAGTCGAGTGAGATTCTACCTTCCTACTTACTCCCAAAATGTCCGCCCTAATCTCCTTAAAGCAATACTTCTGGCCCTTTAACCCCTTAACCAGTTTATTAAGAAGGGCTTCCATTCATGAATTTCTGGAATCAGCATCACTGTTCACCTGTGGAACATATGCACCACTCTTCTCTTTTTAATCATCCTTTCACCTCCAATCACCATCACAATCTCGGTCTCTATCTATATATCCTGACTTGTTGTAATTGTCTCCATAGTATTTTCAACCTTGATTCCCTTACCTCGAGTTCCAAGAGTCTTGATTAGACCCTTGTCCCTTGGCTTAAAAATGTTCCACCTCTCTATCCAAGTACTTAGCCTCCTCATCAGATTTAGAATCATCATGCGTAGGTGTTTTGCCTTGTGCACCTACGGGATACACCTTCTTAGCACCCCCAATCGCAATCTATTTGGCTAGCAAGCCAATTTATGTCCTCAACTGTGTGACCTCTTGAGCTACATATTCATCCAAACCCGTTGTGTTGACGAGGCTCCAATAGCATACGTCCCAGCTGGTGTGTCTGTCTCCCGATTATTCCATCCTTGGTTATTCTTAGTGATACGATCTAAAATCTCTGAAGCTTGGTCCCATCTCAGATTCATAAATGCTCCGCCAGTGATAGTATCTGCTACAACCTTGGTATTAGCATTTAATGCTTTGTAGAAGATTTCAAGTAAATTTCGACCATTTATCTTATGATTTGAAACACTTTGCAACTTCTTCTTGAACTGCAGCCAAGTCTCATAAAGAGCTTCAGAATGTAGTTGTCTGAAATTATAAATCTCATCCTTCAGTTGCAACATTTGAGAAGGTGGAAAAAATCATTCCAGATACTGATTTCTCAACTCTTACTAAGTAGTGATGGAACCTCGTGGTAATTCAGCCAACCACAAAGTCGCCTCCCCTGTAAGGGAGAATGGAAAGAGCCTTAATTGAATTGCTTCTTGACTTACTCCTGGTAGATTGTATGATGTATGTATCCCCATAAAATTCATCACATGCATGCATCATCAGTCGAAAGGCCAGCGAACACCCCTTTTAAGTTCAACAGGTGGATCATAGCACTTGTAATGTTGAATTTAGTTCCTTCAGGTAGTGCTGGTGGAACAATAGCGCCAGTTTCAACTGGCTCCAAACAAGCCATCTCTTCTTTTTCCTGTACAGTATAATCTGGCACATATGGTATTTGTGGGGGTTGTTGCACCCTTGGTCTTCTTTGTTTCTCTTCAAGTGCAGCACGACGTTGTGTTGCCACTTGCATTGCTCGATGATCTTTATCTGCTTGTCTAAGAGTTTCTTGTCTCGCATTCTCCTTAGTCGTTAATTGAGCAGTGATTTTCTCAGCAGTTTCATGACCAGCCGAATGAATTTGTGGCTGGTTATGAATGTCCACACCGGCTATGGGGTCCTGAACTTCGTTAGTATTTACTATTCTTCGATTATTCCTTAGAGTTCTTTCTATTTCCGTATCAAATGGAATCAGGAGATTGCCTTGACTCCTAGTGTTGGGGATACACAGGCTTACACCCTATGAATAGTAAGAAAATAACAATTTCAACGAAACCAACACTTGAATAAACACGATCAATTAACTCCGTAATCGTATTCCCCGACAACGACACCAAAATTTGATGTCGCCCAAAATATATCTCCAGGAAAGTATAACGTGCTCGCTGTATTAAATATACAACCCAACTAGGTTGGGGTCAATCCCACAGGGAATAGGACAAAATTCTATTGAGTGTTTGTACGAGTAATTGGCAAGTAAGTAAAAAGGGAGGGGTTTTGTAAACAAATAGTAACAGTAACAATTGTTGATTGTTGGATTTGTGATTAATACGAGAAAGGCACTAGGGCTGTGATCCCCAAGATTCCTTAACTCCACCAGGTACTTGTGCTGGCAAATTATCCCGCTGTGTTGCATGCAAAATCTAACAAGATAGTTTTATCTAAACATCTCTCGACCTTGGTTAGATGAATTTCACACTTCTGCTCTCGGTCTCCGAGTGTCGTGCTACTAACCCTTGTTCTTGATCTCAGATAATTATCCCTGTTAAAACTCAAGTTATTAGATGAAGGTTGATAGCTTCAAATCTCTGTTATCATTCCCTTTTCCCAATCTCTACTTCTCTCTCTCAAGCAAGTTTAGAATACAGGCGAGTTTCCAAAGTTTGCAACCGTTAGAAGATCAATTATAATGAAGAAAATAATAATACATGTAGTCACATCGGTTCATAATTGCTTCGCACTTAAACCCTTTTATTAATTCTTCATGGTTCACACAACCCTAGTTAAGAGATTTAGCTACTCATGATTGCAAGAACACAAGAAGAATTCAATAATGAAAACATAATTATGAACTCACAAGAATAATAAAACTTTGAAATCTCAATATAAATCAAAACCCTAGAATCGATGTTTGAGATTACACGATCATTGTGCTTATGAACCTCAAAACAAGGTAATAGACAACTCAAATAATGTAATTATAGCCTCCAAAATCTATTTTCCTGCAAGATAGAATAGAAAACACATCATACCTACCAAACATACCCAAGGTATTGCATATTTTCCTTGTTTCAAGCATCAAAAGTGCCATGAAATCATGGCACATCACGTGGCATCGTGCGGAGGCTTCTCGGAAGGAGAAAGCTTCTATCTAGTGGACTTTCTCAAGCTTTCGTTAGCGTCCAAGTAGGCTAGGCATACTTTCCTCATAGATTGAGCTTTATTATGGTATTAATATTATATTGTACTAGATTTGGGTGGGTATTTATGTCTTGGTTGCATATTTAGCGAATTTTGGATTATTTAGCCGATTAAAGAGCCATTTTAGATAGAATTTAACTCATTCTTCCTCCTTTGAGTTCGATTGTACCTTAAGATTAGTTTTGACTTATTTGATACCTTGAAATAGAACTCTAAAGCCTTAGTCTAGCAGTGGGTAGAAATTGCCTTAGTATGGACTTTTGAGGTTAGTAGTATGCCCCGCCGGCCCTCTTTTAGGTCAAATATCCTAATTAACTCCTTGTATACCAAGGAGGTCTTCTTTCATCATTTTTTTATACGATCTTGAACCTTAGGATGATTTAGATATCTTTTCATCCCTTGGATAGACTTGTTATCTAGTATTTACTTTAAGTTTCGGTTCTAGTCCGACATTTACTGTTCACATATGCTATTAAAGTTCTGATTCAAGTACGGAATTTACTATTCACATATTATATTAAAGTTCTACTTCAAGTCCAGCATTTACTGTTCACTTATGATGCTAAAGTTTTGGTTCGAGTCTGGCGGTTATGGTACGAAGGGATTCTCAGATATGATTTGGTTGTCGCTTACTTTATGCTTACTACTGTCGGTGACTCTTCCTTGATTGTACCCATCGGACTTATGGGGGCTCAATTGCATTAATCCTCTCTTATTTGTGCCTTCTGGGCTTATGGGGGACCAGCTAGGTTGTAGTTAGCTTGTATTCTTTTCTAATTATTTATCTTGTTTACTTATCATTTGTCAGTCGGAGTATTATTTCAGGTTTTCCCCTTTATCCCTAACTTTAGTTTACATTCTCGCATCTTACTATGCTTTTATTATGATTTAGCTCAGTCGGCGGATCATGTCTATTGAGTACCCATTGTTTTGGTACTCATACTACATTTCTGCATCTTTTTCTGATGCAGATCCGAGTATGAGTCACCGCTGTTGACGTTCTATTCCAACTTGCCTTTGATATTCAGTGATAGGGTGAGCTTTCAGAGTCGGAACTGATCTTTTCTCCATCTACTACTTTTTGGACAGTCTTTACTTTTCGTGACTACCTATATATTGGATATTGTTTAGTACTCTTATTCGTTTGGATTTAGTGGCTCTTGTACCGACCTTACTAGGTCGTGGGATATTCTTTTGCATACTTTTTCTCTCTCCTATGATATTTGTATTGTTGCTCTTATATTTTATCGCCTACAATTCTATTGTATGCTTACTTTTCATAATTTAACATACCTTCCACCAACTACCTCATTATTTGTCATTCCGGGCTACGGTTTGGTTTACCTACTAGTGGAATAAAGCAGGTGCCATCATGTCTCGAGAAATCGGGTCTTGACAAATCCACGATGGGCACCAAATTATTTATCCTTTAATTTGGTAGAGTGCATTAGAAAAAATAATACATGCATTAACTTTGTGTATTACTAGTACCTTATTTGGTACACTTTTTCAATCCATGTATAACTAATCCAAGCATATACTCTATTTGGTTTAGCAATGTAATGGGTTCTAATATATGCATTAGTATGGTTAAAGACACAATTGCCCCTCAAAACCTGCTCTACATTATTTCCACTTAAGGGTAGCGATGGGGCCAATTATTATCGGTCCGTTCTAGTTCCAGCATCAGTCGAGTTACTGATAGACCTAGTCTCTCCTAGAATTGGACCAAGGGGTACATAAACACGGAACCTGGGATGGGATGGGTTCACCAGATTTTACCCGTAGGCCCAGTCCGATCGATCTGTCTACAACAATAATAACAACAACATACCCAGTGTAGTAGGGTCTGGAGAGGGTAAAGTGTACGCAGTCTATACCACTACCTCAGATGAAGCCGAAATTTAATTATTTTTTTTTAAAATCAACTAGTCGTTACTATCCGTTGGGGAGAGGGGGTGTTGGAAACGGATAGTGGGGCCCCTCCAACTTCCAAAACACCCCCAACCCACTCCAAAACACTGCCTACCCCCCAATTTTATATTAACTCCAAAGTTTATTAAAATATATTTTAGTGCCGCCCCTACAATATAAATACCCCTCCAGCCCTTCATTTTTTCTTATAAATTATCTACTCTCCTCTATATTCTCTCATTCTCTCTTCTATAATTTAATATCATTTTATTAATATTTTGTGCTATTGGAACTTGGAGATTATTTTGGAGCAAGTTTCAAGCATAAACTTTCATCTCTCAGTTTTTGGCTTTTGATTATATATGTTTGCTTTTACACAGATGTTCGGTACATTCATTACATCTCTCTATTTATATAATTACTATATTTTTTATATTATATATATTTTGCTTATTTTTCATATTTTGTTTAGTTTAATATGGATTTCGGTAAAAGGAATAGTGGTAAAAAATCAATTTTTTTTTTGTAAAATTCCAAAAATATTTTCCTGAAAAAATGATAAGGGTGTACTTCTAGTAGGGGGGGGGTGGTAGTTCTAAATCATTTCCCCCTAGATTTAGAATTAATACAGACGATCTTACGCATGTTGATGAAACTTCTTTTCACATCCCCAAGCTTTTGATTTTAATTCTGATACTCACATAGATTATGAGACCTTAGATTGATGTTATGGTAATTTTGATGAAGAAATAGATGAAGAAGTAAAATTAGGACAAAAATATCTATATCTAGATAAAACTGAGACATATATCCCTACTAGTCCAGCTACAGAATTACCGGGAGGAGACAACCTCCCCCTTTACCTACTAGGGGTCGGTCCAAGGCTGAACGTCTTAAGGAAAAAATTCATGTTACTTGCCTAAAATGTAAAAATTTTATGAAGTATGTAATTGGAGGATCGATAGGTGGGACAGGGGCGTTAAGTAAACATTTGAAAAATTGTAATAAAATTACTTTTTTGCATGCTCAAGCTGTCACTAAGGCTAAAAAGTATGAAAATCCCACGCTTGATGCATCGGTAGGAGCAGGAGGTTCTAACATAGTTCCAAGTCAGTTAGAACCTTCTAATCTGGCTCGCCCTAGTATACAACGCCCATATAGTCAAGAAAGAGATTATAAAGAATTAGCTAAATAGTTGTTATTTGTGGTTTGCCTTATAGTTTTCCTTCACATCCTGATTTTATTCATTATATTCAACAAATGTATAATCTCTATTTTCAAGGTTTTACATGAAACAAAATTAAAAATAATAATTTTCATTATCAGGCTAAACATTGTCATTTTTTTAGTTGTCTATTTGTCTATTTGGTTTATAGGGTGTCATATGTCTCGTAGTGTCAATGATAATGATTATTTTACTATTACTATCCATTGGATTGATCATGACTAGAACACACAAAAAAGAATTATAGGCTATAAATATTGTGAAGAGAGTAAAACTGGTTTTTATATAGCTACTAGACTAGTAGATTTTTTTCAATTTTTTTGACTTTGTGAAAAAGTAATGAGTGTCACCTTAGTAATGCTTCTAATAAACTCAAAGTTGTTGATTATATAAAACCTAGACTTTTCCCAATTGATGATGGTGCTTTTCATATTAGGTATGTTGCACACATATATAATTTGGTAGTAAAATATAGTGTTTCGTTATTTAATGTTGGTTGTAGTTGGATTTTTAAATCTCAAAAAATGTCTAGACTTCATGAATTTGAACACCGTTGTGGAGACTGTGAACTTCCATTTAGACAAGTTCCAAAAGAAGTGCTTACTAGATGAAATTCTTTATATGAAATGCTTAAAGTTGCTTATGATTATCAAAAGCCTATACAATTAGTTTATAATGCTCAAAATTCTTACCCGAATTTAAAACTTTGTGAAATAATTGGGAAAAAGTAAAGGAACTTATTAATTTTTAATTTTTTTATGTAAAGCTACAAATATTTTATCTGGACTTTATTATCCAACTATTTTTTGATCCTAGTAAATATTTGTTCTATTTCATCTTAGTTTGCAAGATACAAAAAAATTGAAAAGTTTGATGAGCCAATTGAAAGTATGAATTCAAAATATATTTTTTTTCTCTTTCCTCAAATTTATTTAATTTCTATTTTATTCAACAAATATTACAAAGTACAAGTAGTAAAAAAGGTTGAAAAGATTTTTCTAAATTTAGAAATTGAAAATCATGAACTCCTAAGTTTGGGAATTTGTAAAAATAGCATAATAGATGAAGCCAGAAAGTTGTATGACATATATAGAGCCATGGAAACAAATGATTTAGTACTTCGACCTCAAACTCGTAGGACTAGAATAGATGATATTGATGATATGATAGATGATTAATTATCTTGGTCTTGATGATTCTAACTGTAATGATTTTGATGAATATATTAATCAGACACGAAAAAGTATTAGGGATTAACAAGGCAAACCTCAACCAATATGGGTTGTTGTGCAGTGGTGGGACTGCTCTATCCTTAACTAGAGGTCTCAGGTTTGAGCCCTGGGTATGGAGAAAATCCTGTTGAGAGCGCCACCCTCAAAATGGGCCCTGCAGTGCGCGATCTGGATTAGTCGGGACTCCAATGTGGGTACCGGACACCGGGTGGAAAATCAAAAAAAAAAAGGCAAACCTCAACTTTTTGGTAGAGGACCCACAACAAACAATTTCTAAAATTTACCAGGGTGGTTCAAGATGTGTTCTATCTATTCAAGCATCTTCAGTAGCTCCGGAGCAAGCTTTTAACGCAACGAGATTTCAATCGGAGACCATAGGTATTCATTAGCACGAGACATGACTTGGAGGTATAAGTGTTGTTTAGAGACTAGATCAACGCAGCGTGAGAGAATAATGGGATGCCAAAATTAATGTCTAAGACGAAATAGATTCAATATTTGGATCTAGAAGTGTTGGTGACATAGAAGCAATGGAGGAACAATCACAACAACAAAATCTGATTTCTGTTTTTGAGGAAATGATAAATAATTTGCGAAAATAATAATTTTTAAATTACAAATATTAGTATAATTATCGAGGCCTAGTTCCAACATAACCCTTCCTAGAAGGTGACTGCATATATAGATTTGGTGCTCTTCTAGATTTATAATACACTTTTTTATTATTTCATTATCTGAATAAATTTGAAGGCTATTCGCCTTGATTTTCATTAAAAATAGCCTTCTATTTAATACAAGTCTTTTCTTTTTTTTTTTGCTGTATTTCAATTTTCAACTCTTTTAACATTTTAGCCTACTATAGAATTTAATTTAATTTTCTTACTTTGCTAACTTACTTCATAAATTTCTTACTTAGTTAACAAACTTAGAATTTTAACAACTTTACTAAATAATTGCTTACTTAGCTAACTTACTTCATATATCAAGTTCAAATTTGAAAATTAAATAGTCTAACTTTTTAAAATTTGAAATTTTAATCTAACCCTTTGGCTTTTTAAATTTTTTAATAAAAAAGTTAAGAGTGTTAGACTCTAACTTTTAAAATACTACTTAACTTTTAAAAATTTAAAAACGTTAAGAGTTTTAGACTAAAAACTATGAATGAAAACTTAAAAAAATTCAAGGTATAATTTAAAAAAACTTTAAGAAGTTATTAAGTTATTTATAAAAAATTTAAAAACTATTTCTCTTTTAAAAGAAATAAAAAATTGATTTACAAAATTTTAAAATAAAAAACCCGATTGGGTCCGGGTTCCGACACCAGTCCAACCCGTAACCTTCCCGTTTAATTGTGGGATGGGATGTGTCCACGAAAAGTTACCGGCGGACCCGGTTTCGGCCAAAAAATTGGTTGCCGAGACACCGGTCAGTCCCGTTCCAGGTGAGAACTGGTCCGACAGAATCGGACTCGGTTATTTTTTAGAAATTATGCAATGCATGTTATTTTTAATACACCAAACCAAACACTGCATAAGAAAAATCTCAGCATAACTAATACCAACATTACTAATACACCATATTTTGCACTATTCTTATACACCTACCAAACGACTCCTAAAAGGTATAGTTAAATTCATTTAAGTGGTTCAAGGACACACAAATTGAGATCACCAAAAATGCATAATTTAAATAATATAACTTGCTTAAAACGTGAACAAAGCTAATAATGAATACAAAGTGAAATGGAATCAAACAATAAAGTAAGCGAACAAAAACAACCTGAGGTGTGGTGCTAGAATCTGATAGTATCACCGGGAAAGCTTGATTTTATTGATAATGAACTAAAAAATGAGTAACAGAGGTTACGAGCTTATGACTAGAAGATATCAACATATTGTTAGTCAATGAATGAGTATCAGATGCGTTACAATGAATGACTGGAGGACTATTTATAGCTAAACCCTAGAGAGCAACTTATGTGGAACTCGGTGAAAACTTCCACTGACTCACATTTGTAGCCGTTGTGCAATGAATAGGGAGGAAAATGGCAGATCTTTTGGTAGTAGTTGGGCTTTAGCCTTATCCTGTCTTGATCTAGTCCGATGCCAAGTCTCGCTGCTCTGGAGCTAGGGGGCCCGTGGATGTAATACTGACACAAGTGTGTCGTGAGTTTGAGATACCTGAGAGTAAGGGTGTTGGAAACTAGTACGCAGCGGAAGCATTCCAGAATCATACTGCTTACATGAATTATAGGCAACAAACATAAACACGTAGTTCACACAAAGCATGCTTAAAATTAACCAAGACTTACCTCTTGAAGCGTGAACAGATATCTTGAAGCAAGTCCGTCTTCGAATCTGCGGTCTTCTACAGTGATCCAAAATTCACAGCCGAACTCTCTCAATACTTGGGTGGGCAAGTACTGAATAGAAAACTGAATCCATTTCTAGGCTAGGATAATTCCTATTTATAGAGATGCTCTCCCAGTCCAAAGAGGAAAGAAAAAAACACGTTTGTTTCCCTTTTCCCTTAGAAAATAGGATTCCAAGTTCTAGTTTAATATGGGCACTGTAGGGACCACGGAATTAATTACTGAAGCTCCCTATTATGGAAATAATGTACTAATTTGAATTATTCTTACCATAATAAATTACAAATCATTCCACTAAAAATTCGTAATTGCACTCCTCTATTTTTATTTCAAAATTCCCCATTAAACACTTATGTAATTCCCCATGTTAAGATTACAGATACTAATCTATAAATTAAATTACTAACGAATTTAATATAATGATTAATTTCCTTTAGAGCAATGCTTAACTTATTTCATATGTCGGATTCATGAATCCACCGGCCGGTTTTACACATGAAAACCTATAAGCTTCTCATAAAAGGCGTATCATCAATCTCTATACCAAGACATGGATTCCATCAACTAACTTATTATTTCACCAATATATATTATTATCATCCAATCTACCAGGCATATTGACCCATCTTAGGATCTCACCTTTTAATAAATCAAAATGATAAATAATATATACAGATCATAATAGTTATATCAAGATTAAGAATATAATTACATTTAACAGTTTAGAGAATATGTTTTTATCAGTCAGTCTAAAACAACTATCTCTACTCGGTCCTATTCAATACATACAAAATGCACTAGCACGAGAAGTTAGAACTATACCATTCTCGTAATCAAGATAAATTACATTTAATCTCGTGCTACAATCATTCTGATGGTTTGTCCAAATTTCCATCTACGATTGTGAACTATAACTTTAACTTATAAGAACTGATGATTCGATCTTCTGTGTATAAGCTTAAACTCTATACACCAAATCATCTACTATATAAGTTGAGGACACATATATGGCAATGATCTATTTAATGTAACAATTTATTGAATTGAATAAATAAATAAATAAATAAACAATCGTTCAATAAATAATACTACATCAAAACGCATGGTTTATAGTATATCCTAACAATCTCCAACTTAGACTCATAACCATGCACCTACAACTCTAACACCCAATCCTTCTACATGCCTATCAAAAGGCTTTTATGGTAAAGCATTTGTGAAGGGTCTGCCAGGTTGTTTTCTGATGCAATCTTCGCAACCACCACATCTCCTCTCTGCACTATATCTCAAATTAAATGATATTTATGCTCAATGTGTTTTTCCTTTTATGGCTCCATGGTTCCTTTGAATTTGCAACCCGACCACTGTTGTCACAATAAATTGTAAGTGGTGCTTCTATCGCAGGAACAACTGCCAAGTATTTGAGAAAGTTTCTAAGCCATACTGCCTCAGAGGCTGCTACATACTTGGCTTCCATGGTGGAATCAATAGCACAAGTTTGCTTGATGCTCCTCCAAACAACGGTTGCACCTCCCAAAGTAAACACATTTCCAGAGGTCGACTTTCTAGCTCCTTGTCAGACTGAAAATCTGAGTCTGTGTACCCCATAGGCACCAACTCATTCGAATGATAGACTAGCATGTAACCCCTACTCCTTTTTAGGTACTTGATTATATGCTTAACTGTTGTCCAGTGTTCTCTTCCAGGGTTAGACTGAAATCTGCTAACCATGCCTACTGTAAAACAGATATCAGGTCTAGTGCAGAACATCGCATACATGAGGCTTCCTACAGCTGATGCATAAGGAACCACCTTCATGTTTTCTATCTCCTCATCTGTCTTAGGACATGGATCCTTAGAAAGAGAAATTCCATGTCTAAAAGGAAAGAATCCTTTCTTGGAATCATGCATGCTGAACCTGGTAAGAATTGTATCAATATAAAGAGCTTGTGATAAGCCTAACATCCTTTTCTTGCGATCAGGTAGAACCTTGATCCCAAGGATGTGAGCAGCTTCTCCCAAATCTTTCATATCAAAATTACTGGATAACCATTCCTTAACTGAATTCAACAAGCCCACATTATTTCCTATGAGCAAGATATCATCTACATACAATACTAGAAACACCACTTTGTCCCAATTCCACTTTTTATACACACAAGACTCATCAAGACATTGCTCAAAATCAAAAGTCTTAACTGCATTGTCAAAATAAATATTCCATGCCCTAGAAGCTTGCTTTAATCCATAAATGGATCTCTTAAGCTTGCACAACATCTGTTCTTTCCCTTTTTTAATGAAACCATCTGGCTGCCGCATAAAAATGCTCTCATCAAGACTTCCATTAAGGAAAGATGTCTTGACATCCATTTGCCAAATCTCCTAATCATAATGAGCAACAATGGATAAGAGAATTCTAATAGACTTAAGCATGGTTACTGGCGAAAAGGTTTCCTCATAATCGATCCCTTCTTTCTGAGTAAACCCCTTGGCAACATGTAGTCTCGAAATGAAAGACTGTCCAAAAGTAGAGGAAGGAGAGGGGATCAACTCCGGCTCGAAAAGCTCACCCTATCTCCGGACCTGTGAATATCTGGCTAGAATGTCAATGGCTGCAACTAGTACTCTGATCTGCACCAGAAAAGATGCAGAAGTGTAGTATGAGTACCAAAACAACGGGTACTCAGTAGGCATCATCGACCGACTGAGCTAAAGCATAATACAAGTAAGATAAAGGCGGGGATGTAAAGTATATCAAGGAAAAAGGGCAAACCTGAAATCAGCGCTAACATAGGTAAATAGTTAAGGAAACATAAAGGATCAAGGTTGAAGTAGCTAACTATAACCCAACTAGGCCCCCATAAGCCTAGAGGATACACACAAGAGAACTAATCCTATCGGACCCCCATAAGCCCGTTGGAAGAAAGCAATACATGAATCGATACTCCTACTATGAATCTCATTCCGAACCACCCTTCTCCGGACTCAATCGGTCTCGATATACTAACAAGTCTCAATAATCCTTAAGTATCATCATGCCGGACTCAAACCGGTCTTTAATTACATATGCCGAACTCGAACCTAACTTTAAATAAATATGCTGGACTCGAACCGGTCTTTAAATAAATATGCCGGACTCGAACCGAACTTTAAATAAATATGCCGGACTAGAACCGGACTTTAAATAAATATGCTGGACTCGAACCAGTCTTTAAATAAATATGCCGGACTCGAACTGGACTTTAAATAAATATGCCGGACTCGAACCGGTCTTTAAATATATATAATAAAAAAGTTATCCCGAGCTATATAGATGCCAAGTAATCCAAGGTTCAAGATTAAGGGTTATACTATGGAGGAAGGACTCCTAAGTCTACAAGAAGCTAGGTGTGATATCCCATCCCAAAGCAGCAATTCACTTAAGGGAAGGGGAAAATGGATCGATTTTACCTCCAAACGGCTCTCAAATCGTCCAGAATAATCCGACTTTCGCTAACTAAATGGCCAACCATAAATCCCAACCCCAATACCCACACAAAATATTACTAATACCATGATAAAGCTCAATCTGTAAGGAGGGTAAACCTAGCCTACCTGGACGCCAAAGAAAACTCGATCGAGTCTGCTAAAGTTGAGCTTTTCCCTTCAAAGAAGCCTCCGCACGATGCCACGCTATAAAATAACAACTTAATTGTCAATACGAGAACAACAATACCCATATTGCATATAATTGCATTGGGTCCAACAATTAAGTCAAAAATCTCATGCGAGGCCCGCTTACGAAATCACAAGTTCGAAACCGTCAAAACGTCCCTCAAAGCTCAAGGCTCATTTACCCTCACAAATGGGTGAATTCCAAGCATCAAAGCACCCAACAATCAACCCACAAAGCTATCTAGGGTTTTTTTTTGGGCCTAAACAGAGAATTTACCAGGAACTAGAACGAAGCTTACCAAGATTCAGATGAGAAAAAGAGGGTGTTAACGGACTCTCCAAGTCTCTTCGGACACCCAAGGGTTTTCTCTTCTCTTCCACTATCTCTCTAGGGCTTTTGTGCTCTCAACTTTTGGAAAATAATGAGGGAAAAATGGGTGAACTGGAATTTAATGAGGCTACAGGTACCGCTTAAGCGCCATTTGACCGCTTAAGCGGGCCAGCTTTCGCTTAAGTGGACCGGCTGGCCATGGGTAGCCGCTAAAGAAGTGCCCAAGCCGCTAAAGCAGCTTCCGCTTAAGCGGCTGCATCAGCTCTTGGTAATATTTTGCCAAGTTTTCGATGGGTCCTCGGGATTTGTTCGGGATCCCGTAAACGCAAACGAACTATGCGACCCTATCAAATTTGGCATTCCGAACTCATTGACGAAACCAAAATTTCCATCCGGGGCCGTTTTGATGAAATGTGGGTCCCACACCCAAGGGGTCATTTTCACCACTTCTACCCCATAGCCTAAAATGAGCTCGAAAGCCTCGAGACCCGGACCAAGGGTTCTCTTAGCCTAAAATCGACGTTCCGGAGCTGATAGAACGGTCAGAATTTGCATACAAGATCTACTTCCTAGTATTTGGGCCCGATAGTCAAATTTGAAAAGCGTTCAGTCCAAAGCAGGGAAAAGGCTATACAAACCACATGAACTGCCCGGTAACTAAACTGTCAGCTCCAGCAAGTCATAAATGACTTGGGGCAGCTATGGAGAAGCTCTAAATGCTGAAATAATGTGGCAATGCAGGAAATGACCTGGAGGGTCATTACAATTTCCACTAATAAGGGACTTTCGTCCTCGAAAGTAAAAGGGTAAAAGTGTACCTGAAGGCCCAAACACGTGGGGATACCGGGTCTGCATCTCACTCTCGATCTCCCAAGTAGCCTCCTCAACTGAACGATGTCTGCACTGGACCTTAACCATTAGAATCTCCCTAGAGCGCAATTTCCAAACATCCCTAGCTAAAATGAGGACTAGCTCCTCTACAAATGCCAACCTCTCATCTAACTGAACCGAATCCCACCTAAGCACGTGAGACTCATCTGGGATGTAACGCTGCAACATAGAGACATGGAAAACTGGATGGGCGGCTGATAAATCTGGGGGTAACGCCAACTCGTACGCTACCTCCCCAATGGTCCGTAGTATCTCGAATGGTCCAATATACCTGGGGCTAAGCTTAACTTTTCTCCCAAATCTAACCACGCCCTTTATGGGCGATACGCGGAGAAAAACCTGATCACCCACTCCAAACTTCAAGACATGAAGTCTACGATCGGCTTAACTTTTCTATCTACTCTGAGCTGCCCTCAATCTATCCTGGATCACTCGTACCTTATCCAAGGACTCCCGCAGCAGGTCAGTACCCGGGGGGATAACCTCTGAAGTCTCAAACCAGCCTATCGAAGATCGACAACGCCTACCATATAATGCCTCAAATGGGGCCATCCCAATACTCGAATGGTAGCTATTATTATAAGCGAACTCCACCAGAGCTAAGTGCTGCTCCCACTGACCTCTAAAGTCTATCACGCACGCGCGGAGCATATCCTTAAGGACCTGAATAGTCTGCTCTGACTAACCGTCAGTCTGAGGATGGAATACGGTGCTAAGATCAACCTGAGTACCCAACTCTTCCTAACAGGTCCTCCAGAAGCTAGAAGTAAACACTGAGCCTCTATTAGAAATAATGGATACAGGCACTCCATGAAGGCGAACTATCTCTCGGATGTAGATACAGGCTAGCCTATTGGCACTGAAGGAGGTCTAAATCGGAATGAAATGAGCTGACTTGGTCAACCAATCAATGATGACCCGAATACTGTCAGAACCCCACGAAGAACGAGGTAAACCCGTCAAGAAGTCTATAGTAATCCGCTCCCACTTCCACTCAGGAATGGGTAGCCTCTGTAGCAATCCACCTGGTCGCTGGTGCTCGGCCTTTACCTGCTGGCAACAAAGGCAACGAGCAACGAAGTCTGCGACATCCCTCTTCATGCCACTTCACCAGTAATGTTGCCTCAATCTCTATACATCTTTGTTGTCCCAGGGTAAATAGAATATCTTGAGCTATGAGCCTCCCGTAGTATTAACTGAATCAAATCTCCAACCCTTGGAACATAGATGCGACCATCAAACCTTAGAATGCCCTCTAAATCTAGGGTAGCTCGATTGGGCTCACCCCTCGCCACCTGATCACGCATGCCACAAAGTCTACTATCCTCAAACTGGTGACTCTGGATTTGCTCAAACAAGGTAGACTTAGCTTCCACACTCGCAAGGATTCTCCTGGAGTCCGAAATATCTAGCCGAACCAATAGATTGGCTAAGAATCAAACGTCCAAAGCCAAAGGTCGTTCTGACACTGAAATAGAGGACAAACTCCCCATGCTTACTGCCTTCTGACTCAAGGCATCCGCTACCACATTCGCCTTGCCCGGATGGTATAGGATGGAGATATCATAGTCCTTCAGCAACTCGATCCATCTACGCTGCCTAGAGTTGAGTTCTCTCTGAGTTATAAGGTGTTGAAGACTATGGTGGTCCGTAGAGATCTCACAACGAACACCATACAAGTAATGTCTCCAAATCTTAAGCGCAAAAACCACCGCTGCTAACTCTAAATCATGGGTAGGGTAGTTGTGCTCATGAACCTTAAGTTGCCTCGACGCATAAGCAATAACTCTTCCCTGTTGCATTAGAACACAGCCCAACCGACACCGAAAGCATCACAGTAAACTATAAACCCTTGGTCCTCAACAGGAAGGGTCAAAATCAGAGCTGAAGTAAGTAACTCCTTGAGCTTCAGAAAACTCCACTTGCAATCATCGGACCACTGGAACAGAACTTCCTTTCTCGTCAGTCTGGTCATAGGCAATGCAATAGAAGCAAAACCCTCAACAAATCATCGGTAGTAACCTGCTAAACCAATAAAGCTACGAACCTCAGTTGGAGATGTAGGTCTGGCCCAGTCACGAATAGCCTCAATCTTTGCTGGATCCACCATAATCCCATCCTTAGACACCACATATCCTAGGAATGTAACAGAATCGAGCCAAAACTCACACTTGGAGAATTTGGCATAAAGCCTATGATTTCTCAAAGTCTGGAGCACAATCCTCAAATGCTGCTTATGCTCCTCCTCGCTCCTCGAATATACAAGAATATCATCAATGAAAACAATAACGAAGGAGTCTAAATAGGGCCTGAAAACTCGATTAATCAAATCTATGAACGCCGCCGGAGCATTTGTCAACCCAAAAGACATCACCAGGAACTCATAATAGCCATATCGAGTCCTGAAGGCTGTTTTAAGGATATCCTCGACCCGAATTCTTAATTGATGGTAACCCGGCCGCAAGTCAATTTTTGAGAACACTGCCTCACCCTGAAGGTGATCAAATAAATCATCGATACGAGGCATAGGATACTTGTTTTTCACCGTAACCTTATTCAGCTTGCTATAGTCAATACACATACGCATAGAGTTATCTTTTTTCTTCACGAATAATACAGGGGCACCCCAAGGTGATAAACTAGGCCGAATAAAACCCTTACTCAAGAGATCCTGAAGCTGAGAATTTAGCTCCTTAAGCTCAGTAGGAGCCATGCGGTAAGGTGCCATAGAGATAGGTTGGGTTCCCGACTCAAGATCAATAGCAAACTCGATATCACGCTCAAGAGGAATACCAGGCAGGTCGGTAGGAAAAACATCGGTGAACTCACGGACAATAGGAACAGAATCAAGCGACGGACTCTCGATACTAATATCAAGAACATAAGCAAGATAAGATTCGCAACCCCTCGACACCAATCTCCTAGCTCGAATATAAGAAATAATCCCCATCGGTGTACCGTTAAAAAATCTTGCCATACAATCGGGGGTATACCAGGAATGGCTAAGGTAACGGTCTTGGCGAAGCAATCCAAGACCGCATGATAAGGGGATAACCAGTCCATGCCCAGAATCACATCAAAGTCCACCATATCTAAAACAATAAGATCAGCCCGAGTATCAAACTCTCAAACGGTCACCATACATGATCTATAAATCCGATCCACTACTAAAGAATCACCCACGGGAGTAGATACACGCAATGGCATGGATAAAGGTTCCCAAGACAACTCCAGTCGTGGTGCACAATAAGCAGAAATATATGAAAAAGTGGATCCCGGATCAAATAGAGCAATAGCCGGCTGATGGCACACCAAAATCGTACCTGTAATAACAGCATCCGAAGACTCTGCCTTCAGCCTACCAGGTACAACATATAGATGACCTCGCCCGCCGCGTGGCAGGGAGTCTGGCCTACCACCTGTCCTACCTGCCTGAGAACCTCCTCGAGAACTGTGAGAACCACCCCTGCGACCCTGAACACCACCTCTAGTAGCAGGCGGCACAGATATGATAGGATGAGCACTCTGCACTGCAGGCTGAATCGCCCTAAGCTGGGGACATGCTCTGGAGAGATGGCTGAACACTCCACACGTAAAACAAGGACCCAAAATATCACTCAATTCGGAAGGTCTGGCTGAGCCAAAATAGCTATCACGGCTAGATGACCCAGAATGTGCACCACTCGGGGGTTGGCCACTGCTCTAACCGTAAGACTCACTGAAACTGGACTGGTCTCTGTCAGAGATCTGAAGTGCTGCCTGAACAGGCCTACTAGACTGACCCTGGTGTTGATATGACCGACGTGGAGGGAACCTACCCCGAGAATCTCTGCCTCTGAATTGTGAGCCTCCAAGGCTCCCACCAAAACTGCCCTGATGACGTGGTCTCTTATCGCTGCCCCCTTGGGCCTCGCGATGCATCCCCTCCATAGTCTGGGCATAATCAGAAATCTCAACAAAAGACCTACCAGTGGAAACCAAACTCTGAGTAGCCATGCGAAGAGGAAGTCTCAGTCCCCTAACATAACACCGAATCCTCTCATACTCGGTAGGCAAGATCGCGGTAGCCTGTCTGACCAACTCATGAAATTGTGCCTCATACTAGAGAACTGTCATCGAACCCTGCTGTAATCTTGTAAACTCATCCCTCAAGCGTTCACAGAGGTTACAGGGCATATACTTTTCCAGGAATACCTCGGAGAACTGAGTCCATGTCAAAGGGGGAAGTCCAGCTGGTCTGGAGTCAAGAAAACCTCTCCACCAATGTCTAGCAGCCAAATCCAACTGAAAGGTAGTGTAATCGACTCCACAAGCCTCAACTAGGCCCAAATTACGGAGCCTAACCTCGCAAGCGGCAAGGAACTCAAACGCATCCTCTCCTGGAGCCCCTGTAAATCTCGGAGGAGTCAATCTCAGAAATTTGCCCAACATCTTCTGCTCCTCAACTGACATAGCAGGCTGGGCAACCACTGGCTGAGCAACTACCGGTGCTGGGGGAACCTGAACTCTGGGTGCCGCAATTACAGGATGCGCCCCTACATCCGTACCACTCTGATCCGCAGACTGTGCACCATCAGACGGCGCACCACCCACTAATCCCACAACTGGACCAAAGCATCTCTGAGCAACGACGAAGAAATAAACCCTGGTGGAGCCTGAGTTAGCCCCTGGCCCACCAACGGCTGAGGTAGTTGAAGCTGTGGAGCAACCTCTGCCTCTGGAACAATAACTGGGTCTGGGGAAAGCTCTCTATCCGGCCCTCCAGCCGGGGCTGTCGCTCTCCCTTGGCCACGACCTCTGGGATGGCCACGGCCTCTAACGGGAGCCCTAGCAGCAGGCTCGGGGTCACCACCACCCGCTGTCGTAGCTCGCATCCTAGCCATCTGTGAAAGAGTGAAACAACAAGAACCTTAGAAACCAACACAGACTCGACGCACGAAACGAATGAAGAACGTGAAGTAGTCCTAAGAATGTCCAATAGCCTCCCGAAGATAAGACACGGACATCATCGCTCCGATCCGCGGGACTCGACTGGACACTTGCTCTTGTACCAACAATACTAGTGAACCTAGGGGCTCTGATACAAATTTGTCACAACCCAATTTTGGAGTCATGATGGCACCTACTATGCCCTCTAGTAGGTAAGCCAAGCTTGAGCCCGGAACTACAAATAATGGGTGCCATGGTGGGAAAATACCAAAATACCGGGGTGTATGCCTGTAACACATGCACGTAAATATAGGGCTATATACAAATGAGAGATAAGTAACCAAAATGAATCCCACGACCTAGTAAGGCCGGTACAAGAGTCACTAATAAAAGAGCATGAGTGCTAAAGTATCAATATACATGTAGTCTCGAAATGAAAGACTGTCCAAAAGTAGAGGAAGGAGAGGGGATCAACTCCAGCTCGAAAAGCTCACCCTATCTCCGGACCTGTGAATATCTGGCTAGAATATCAACGGCTGCAACTAGTACTCTGATCTGCACCAGAAAAGATGCAGAAGTGTAGTATGAGTACCAAAACAACGGGTACTCAGTAGACATCATCGGCCGACTGAGCTAAAGCATAATACAGGTAAGATAAAGGCGGGGATGTAAAGTATATCAAGGAAAAAGGGCAAACCTGAATTCAGCGCTAACATAGGTAAATAGTTAAGGAAACATAAAGCATCAAGGTTGAAGTAGCTAACTATAACCCAACTAGGCCCCCATAAGCCTAGAGGATACACACAAGAGAACTAATCCAATCGGACCCCCATAAGCCCTTTGGAAGAAAGAAATACATGAATCGATACTCCTACTATAAATCTCATTCCGAACCACCCCTCACCGGACTCAACCGATCTCGATATACTAACAAGTCTCAATAATCCTTAAGTATCATGATGCTGGACTCGAACCGGTCTTTAATTACATATGCCGGACTAGAACCGGACTTTAAATAAATATGCCGGACTCGAACCTGTCTTTAAATAAATATGCCAGACTTGAAACGGTCTTTAATATGCTGGACTCGAACCGGTCTTTAAATAAATATGCTGGACTCGAACTCGTCTTTAAATAAATATGCCGAACTCAAACCGGACTTTAAATAAATATACCGGACTCGAACCGGTCTTTAAATAAATATGCCGGACTCAAACCGGTCTTTAAATAAATATGTTGGACTCGAACCAGACTTTAAATAAATATGTCGGACTCGAACCGATCTTTAAATATATATAATAAAAAGGTTATCCCGAGCTATATAGATGCCAAGTAATCAAAGGTTCAAGATTAAGGGTTATACTATGGAGGAAGGACTCTTAAGGCTACAAGGAGCTAGGTGCGATATCCCATCCCAAAGCAACAATTCACTAAGGAAAGGGGAAAATAGATAGATTCTACCTCCAAACGGCTCTCAAATCGGCCAGAATAATTCGACTTTCGCTAACTAAATGGCCAACCATAAATCCCAACCCCAATACCCGCACAAAATATTACTAATACTATGATAAAGCTCAATCTGTAAGGAGGGTAAACCTAGCCTACCTGGACGCCGAAGAAAACACGATTGAGTCTGCTAAAGTGTAGCTTTTCCCTTTCGAGAAGCCTCCGCACGATGCCATGCTATCAAATAACAACTTACTCGTCAATACGAGAACAACAATACCCATATTTCATATAATTTCATTGGGTCCAAAAATTAAGTCAAAAATCTCATGTGGGGCCCGCTTATGGAATCGCAAGTTCGAAACCGTCAAAACGTCCCTTAAAGCTCAAGGCTCATTTACCCTCACAAATGGGTGAATTCCGAGTATCAAAGCACCCAACAATCAACCCACAAAGCTATCTAGGGTTTTTTTTTGGGCCTAAACAGAGAATTTACCAGAAACTAGAACGAAGCTTACCAAGATTCAGACGAGAAAAAGAGGGTGTTAACGGACTCTCCAAGTCTCTTCGGACACCCAAGGGTTTTTTCTTATCTTCCACTATCTCTCTAGGGCTTTTGTGCTCTCAACTTTTGGAAAATAATGAGGGAAAAACGGGTGAACTGGAATTTAATGAGGCTGCAGGTACCGTTTAAGCGCCATTTGACCGCTTAAGCGGTCACCACTAAAGCGGACCAGCTTCCGCTTAAGCGGACCGAATGGCCATGGGTAGCCACTAAAGAAGTGCGCAAGCCGCTAAAGTGGCTTCCGCTTAAGCGGCTGTACCAGCTGAAGCTGCATCAACTCTTGGCAATATTTTGCCAAGTTTTCGATGGGTCCTCGGGATTTGTTCGGGATCCCGTGAATGCAAACGTACTATGATACACCATCAAATTTGGCATTCCGGACTCATTGGAAAAACCAAAATTTCCATCCGGGGCCATTTTGATGAAATGTGGGTCCCACACCAAAGGGGTCATTTTCACCACTTTCTACCCGATAGCCTAAAACGGGCTCGGAAGCCTCGAGACCCAGACCAAGGGTTCTCCTAGCCTAAAATCGATGTTCCAGAGCTGATGGAATGGTCAGAATTTGCATACAAGATCTACTTCCTGGTATTTGGGCCCAGTAGTCAAATTTGAAAAGCGTTCAGTCCAAAGGAGGGAAAAGGCTATACAAACCACACGAACTGCCCGGTAACTGAACTGTCAGCTCCAGCAAGTCATAAATGACTTGGGGCATCTATGGAGAAGCTCTAAATGCTGAAATAATGTGGCAATGCAGGAAATGACCTGGATGGCCATTACACCAATATATATTATTATCATCCAATCTACTAGGCATATTGACCCATCTTAGGATCTCACCTTTTAACAAATCAAAATGATAAATAATATATACAGATCATAATAGTTATATCAAGATTAAGAATATAATTACATTTAACAGTTTAGAGAATATGTTTTTATCAGTCAGTCTAAAACAACTATCTCTACTCGGTCCTATTCAATACATACAAAATGCACTAGCACGAGAAGTTAGAACTATACCATTCTCGTAATCAAGATAAATTACATTTAATCTCGTGCTACAATCATTCTGATGGTTTGTCCAAATTTCCATCTACGATTGTGAACTATAACTTTAACTTATAAGAACTGATGATTCGATCTTCTGTGTATAAGCTTAAACTCTATACACCAAATCATCTACTATATAAGTTGAGGACACATATATGGCAATGATCTATTTAATGTAACAATTTATTGAATTGAATAAATAAATAAATAAATAAACAATCGTTCAATAAATAATACTACATCAAAACGCATGGTTTATAGTATATCCTAACAATCTCCAACTTAGACTCATAACCATGCACCTACAACTCTAACACCCAATCCTTCTACATGCCTATCAAAAGGCTTTTATGGTAAAGCATTTGTGAAGGGTCTGCCAGGTTGTTTTCTGATGCAATCTTCGCAACCACCACATCTCCTCTCTGCACTATATCTCAAATTAAATGATATTTATGCTCAATGTGTTTTTCCTTTTATGGCTCCATGGTTCCTTTGAATTTGCAACCCGACCACTGTTGTCACAATAAATTGTAAGTGGTGCTTCTATCGCAGGAACAACTGCCAAGTATTTGAGAAAGTTTCTAAGCCATACTGCCTCAGAGGCTGCTACATACTTGGCTTCCATGGTGGAATCAATAGCACAAGTTTGCTTGATGCTCCTCCAAACAACGGTTGCACCTCCCAAAGTAAACACATTTCCAGAGGTCGACTTTCTAGCTCCTTGTCAGACTGAAAATCTGAGTCTGTGTACCCCATAGGCACCAACTCATTCGAATGATAGACTAGCATGTAACCCCTACTCCTTTTTAGGTACTTGATTATATGCTTAACTGTTGTCCAGTGTTCTCTTCCAGGGTTAGACTGAAATCTGCTAACCATGCCTACTGTAAAACAGATATCAGGTCTAGTGCAGAACATCGCATACATGAGGCTTCCTACAGCTGATGCATAAGGAACCACCTTCATGTTTTCTATCTCCTCATCTGTCTTAGGACATGGATCCTTAGAAAGAGAAATTCCATGTCTAAAAGGAAAGAATCCTTTCTTGGAATCATGCATGCTGAACCTGGTAAGAATTGTATCAATATAAAGAGCTTGTGATAAGCCTAACATCCTTTTCTTGCGATCAGGTAGAACCTTGATCCCAAGGATGTGAGCAGCTTCTCCCAAATCTTTCATATCAAAATTACTGGATAACCATTCCTTAACTGAATTCAACAAGCCCACATTATTTCCTATGAGCAAGATATCATCTACATACAATACTAGAAACACCACTTTGTCCCAATTCCACTTTTTATACACACAAGACTCATCAAGACATTGCTCAAAATCAAAAGTCTTAACTGCATTGTCAAAATAAGTATTCCATGCCCTAGAAGCTTGCTTTAATCCATAAATGGATCTCTTAAGCTTGCACAACATCTGTTCTTTCCCTTTTTTAATGAAACCATCTGGCTGCCGCATAAAAATGCTCTCATCAAGACTTCCATTAAGGAAAGATGTCTTGACATCCATTTGCCAAATCTCCTAATCATAATGAGCAACAATGGATAAGAGAATTCTAATAGACTTAAGCATGGTTACTGGCGAAAAGGTTTCCTCATAATCGATCCCTTCTTTCTGAGTAAACCCCTTGGCAACAAGCCTAGCTTTATATTTTCCATCTACTCCTCTCTTTTTCTTATAGTTCAACTTGCATCCAATGGGTTTGACTCCATCTACAGGTGGTTCTACTAGATCCCAGACTTTATTGGAATGCATAGACTCCATTTCTGTTTTCATAGCAATAGTCCATTTGTCTGCATCTTTATCTTGTAGTGCTTCATCGTAATTCATGGGCTCGGTATTCAACTCTTCATGTATTCTGTCAAAAGACTCTCCCAAGAATGCATACCGAGATGGTTTTCTTATCTCTCTCCCACTACGACGAGGCACTTCAGTTGTAGGGGTAGGTATAGAAGCAACTACACTATTTTGAATTTGTGGTTGAACCACATCATTTGCTAGATTTTGAGTCTCTATGTTATCCTCATCACCTTGCGGTGTTAGGACATCAATGACTTCTTTCTCTAGTGCAATTTGCTCAGTGCTACTCTAATAACTTTGATGCAATGGATTTTCAGAAACTTGTACTTGTGGAACTGTATGTCTATTAACATCTCTCCCACTACTAAAATGCAATGGTATGTTAACTCTGACATCTGGAGATTGGATTTGGTTTTCATTATTATCAGTAGATTGATTTGTTACCTCTTTGCTTAATTCCCGTAAAACTAGTTTACTTTTGGGAACATGGTTTGTCATAAAATTCTTTTCCAAAAACTTGGTGTTGGTACTGACAACGACTTTCTTTTCTTTAGGATTGTAAAATAGACCACCTTTCATTCCTTTAGGGTACCCAATAAAAACACATACTTCTAATCTTGATTCCAACTTTTCTGCCTTCCCTTTTAGCACATGTGTTGGACATCTCCAAATCCGAACATGTTTCAAACTAGGTTTATGCCCAGTCCATAGTTCTATGGGTGTCACAGGTACCGACTTAGAAGGAACTAAGTTCTGAATATAGTTTGCAGTTTCTAAAGCATAACCCCAAAACGAAGAAGGCAAATCAGAGTAACTCATCATAGATCTAACCATTTCTAAAAGAGTCATGTTTCTTCTTTCTGCTACACCATTCTATTGAGGAGTTCTTGGTGCAGACATCTGAGACGTAATTCCTTGTCCTGATAAGTAACTAATGAAATCTTTGGAGAGGTATTCTCCACCACGATCAGATCGCAGTGACTTGATATATTTCTCATGTCGTTTCTCCGTTTCTGTCTTAAACTCTTTGAATTTCTCAAAGCACTCCTACTTACGGCGCAACAAATAAATATATCCATATTTTGAGTAATCATCAATGAAAGTCACGAAATACTCATAACCCCCTCTCGCTTGAACATTCATTGGGCCACACAAATCAGAATGAATTAACTCTAATTTATTATTTGCTCTATTTCCTTTTGAGGGAAAAGGTCTCTTAGTCATTTTTCCTTCTAAACAGGATTCACATGTTGGTAGTGCTTCCACTTTTAATGAACCTAAAGGTCCATCCCGAACCAACCTCGAAATCCTGTCTAGATTTATATGACATAGACGTAAATGCCATAAATAAGTTTCATTAAATTCAGAAGAACGTTTCTTTTACTTGAAAGGTTAATATTATTCAGTTCAATAGTTTGTTGCAATTTAGGAGAGACATTAATAATAAAAAGACCATCAATCAATGTACCTGCAGAGATAAAATGTTTATTATAGCTAATAACACAACCGTTATCAGAAAAATTAACATCATAACCATATCTCAAAGCTCTAGAAACTGAAATCAAATTTCTTCTAACAGCAGGTGCATATAATACGTCTTTTAAAATTAAAACTCTACCATTACCAAATGAAATACTAATATTTCCTAATGCTAAAGCTAGAGCTGCTGAGCCATCGGCTTGAAAAACATTAACTTCACCTCTATTCAGCTTGCGCGTTTCTTGAAACCCCTGCAAAGTAGTGCAGATGTGATCGGTGGCTCCTGAATCTACACACCATGATTTGGTAGAAACAGTCGCTAAACAAGTTTCAATGACAAGTGAAAGTGAAGCTAGCTTGTTTTTCTGCTTGTCTAGGAAAATTGGTCAATGTGTCTTCCAATGGCCTAACATCTTGCAATGAAAACACTTGCCGTTAGGCTTTTGCACGCCACCAGTTAGAGCTAAAGCTTTCTTAGCACTGTGAGTCTTTTTCTTCTTCTTTCCACCTTTTGGTTTAGAAGTAGAACCTTTCTCAACAAAGTTATGACACTCGAGTTTATTTTGACCCAAAATAGTGCTAAGGGAGGTAAAAGGAGACATAGAATCTGAGATTGAAAAACGTTACAATAGATCATTAAAACAGTCATATAAACACTGAATAGTTAAATTCAAACTCATCATATACATATACATTCATGCATCTCAAATAGCCAATCGATGGGATTGGAGAACTACTCATGCAATACACATATATAATGACTGATTATTCACTTCATGAACTTTTACAGACCTAACTCAGATGGAGAGTATACTGTTAGTTTAAGTCAAGTGAAAACCTAACCCTAGTTACATTGATCCAATCACATATTACTCAGTTTAGGAGAGTTAATACAGATTATCAAACTAGCAATTGAATACGTAATGACTTGTATTAAATTCATCCGATAGGGAGGAAGGTCTAAGCCAGCACATAAACTTAATACTTCATTACTATTTAATCGTAGTAATCATGGGAATGAACCCTTATTACCAATTGAATTTTTCTTTTCAAAAATTTTTATACTAAAATTTTCCAGAAAAATAGCACCAAGTTTTCCAGTTCTTTCAATATATAATCTCATACATATGCAATTATAATCTCTCAGTGATTCCAAATAAACAAGTCACTTGAATGACCAACAGTTATTAATCATGAAAATTCTTAATATGTACACATGAGAAAATAACACATAATGAAAGACAATTTTGCAATTAACCCTTGAACATCATACTGTAAGAAACTTATGCTCATATAATGCAAAATTTTAAAAAAATTCTGGTTCAACATGATTCCAAGAATGAAGCACCATTGGTTCATTAATACATAAACCAAAAGAAATTTAATAAAAAAAATTCAATCACAGGTCAAAATTCTCATTCTCATCCATTCACGTGACAAAGAAATATACACCTTAAAGTTGATTTTCCTTTTATTGAAAAGTTTTCAATCTGAATTCCACTAATTAAAAAAAATTTAGGAATTCCCTTTTGCAAGAAAATATTTCAATATCATTAGGAAACTACCCAACACATGATTCGCTATGAATAGTATATGGGTTAATTAGTACTTTGAACAAGAGTCTTCTCAAAGTTAAAAAAATTACTCCTTTAACAATACAAGAAAGCAGCAGTTCAAATTATGTTTGTTAAACCACTAATGCGGAGCACATGGACAACAAAAATCAACCAAAGTTCGAAAAAGAATTGATCACTGCCCAACAAAGTTCCAATAATTAAGGACTATTTGTTTCATTAATAATCAAAAAATTTCCTATCACAAAAAAATCCACCCAACATTGAAAAATACTTTCACAGTAAACAAACAAACAAAAACTTAACGGGAAACATGGTATGCTTTCCACGATGTACACACCGAAGCCGACCATCAGTATCCTTTGTTTCTTTTTTTTTTTTCTCTGTCGGCGCCAACACTAGGTCTAGAATATCTAATTTAACCTATCTTCTTTTTTCTTTTTTTTTTTAAATGACAAAAAATATTCAAGAATTTGGGCCAAACACTAGGATCGTACAAGACCATAGTTGACGCCTCTTAGCATATTATGAAACTCTTCACACGAATTTTAACAAGATAAAAATTCATGAAACTAATTCAACTTTATTGCACACAAACACGTGGTGTCTAAATTATCTATAAAGATGCAAGCAAGGCTCTTGATGCCAATTGTTGGAAACTAGTAAAGCATTCCAGAAACATACTGCTTACATGAATTATAAGCAACAAACATAAACACGTAGTTCACACAAAGCGTGCTTAAAATTAACCAAGAATTACCTCTTGAAGCGTAAGCAAATATCTTGAAGCAAGTCCGTCTTCGAATTTGCGGTCTTCTACAGTGATCCCAAATTCACAGTCGAACTCTCTCAATATTTGGGTGGGCAAGTACTGAATAGAAAACTGAATCCATTTCTAGGCTAGGAGAATTCCTATTTATAGAGATGCTCTCCCAGTCCAAAGAGGAAAGAAAAAAACACGTTTGTTTCCCTTTTCCCTTAGAAAATAGGATTCCAAGTTCTAGTTTAATATGGGCACTGTAGGGACCACGAAATTAATTACTGAGGCTCCGTATTATGGAAATAATTCAAAATACTAATTTGAATTATTCTTACCATAATAAATTACAAATCATTCCACTAAAAATTCGTAATTGCACTCCTCTATTTTTATTTCAAAATTCCCCATTAAACACTTATGTAATTTCCCATGTTAAGATTACAAATACTAATCAATAAATTAAATTACTGACGAATTTAATATAATGATTAATTTCCTTTAGAGCAATGCTTAACTTATTTCATATGTCGGATTCATGAATCCACCGGTCGGGTTTACACATGAAAACCTATAAGCTTCTCATAAAAGGCGTATCATTAATCTCTATACCGAGACATGGATTCCATCAACTAACTTATTATTTCACCAATATATATTATTATCATCCAATCTACTAGGCATATTGACCCATCTTAGGATCTCACCTTTTAACAAATCAAAATGATAAATAATATATACAAATCATAATAGTTATATCAAGATTGAGAATATAAGTACATTTAACAGTTTAGAGAATATGTTTTTATCAGTCATTCTAAAACGACTATCTCTATTCGGTCCTGTTCAATACATACAAAATGCACTAGCAGGAGAAGTTAGAACTATACCATTCTCGTAATCAAGATAAATTACATTTAATCTCGTGCTACAATCATTCTGATGGTTTGTCCAAATTTCCATCTACGATTGTGAACTATAACTTTAACTTATAAGAACTGATGATTCGATCTTCTGTGTATAAGCTTAAACTCTATACACCAAATCATCTACTATATAAGTTGAGGACACATATATGACAATGATCTATTTAATGTAACAATTTATTGAACTGAATAAATAAATAAATAAATAAATAAATAAGTAAACAATCGTTCAATAAATAATACTATATCAAAATGCATGGTTTATAGTATATCCTAACAAAAGGTTCCTTCTCCGGTCACGCTGGGGATATGTTTGGTGTCGCATCGTGGCTGGGTGAGAACAACTTGCCACTTCCTCCATGTGTCTCCCTAATTCGGCCAAGCGACTGACCCGTTCTACCCAATACAATTATTTTTCTTACTTTTTAATTTACACTTATAATTAACTAACTAGGAATTCGATAGTGCAAAGTTTTTTTCGATGTTAGTGCATGAAAAGTGAAGTCCTATAGTTGTTAAAGCATCCTTCACCATCAATAAATACTTCCAATTAATTTTTTCAATTTTTACAACTATAGATATAGTTTTATAGTTTATGTTAATGTCTAAAACTAGAACGTACTCCTTTGTTATCAAGTGGGCTTATGTAAAATATGGATAGTGAACCAAACTGATGCTATATATCTACTATTACAATGTCTTAAAACTTAATTTAGAAAACATATGAAACTTCACGGCAGTTAGTGGCCATTCGGTACTCCATTAGTATTCCAGTAGTAGTGCTCAACGCTTCATTTGTGATTGAGGCGTATTTGATTGACTGATTAATACAAACAATTTATTTTTTTTACTAAATTGGGTTGATATTCTACCATATAATTAAGGAGTTACAGTGACAAAGGCATTATCAAGTTAGGTAGGTACGTGCATCCTACAAAAAAAAGGTACCAAAAAGGGACAGGGTAATTTGCAAGACATGTCATCTATTCTTATACTCCATTCAAGTTTCCTTATTTACCTTTCTCCTCATTGTTTTACCAAGTTATATAAACCCAAGATTTCCTATATAAAATATATCTCACCCCTCTCAATTAATATATCTCTAGCCTTATTTTTTTAGTTCCAATCAGAAAAAAAATGAATCCTAAAGGCATGTATTTCCCTCTTTTTATTGCCATTGTGGCTATTTTCGTATCAGCATCCTTCATGGTACTTGACCATTTAACTTCCAAGGTTCATCGAGGTCATCATCACCATGACGACAAAAAAACAAACCAATCAATTTGTGACAATTTCTCCCCCAATTTTCCAACTATAGATCCTAGCACAACATCAATCCTCTGCGTTGATTATAATGGTTGCTGCAATTTCACCACAGTGCAAGCTGCTGTTGATTCGGTTGCGAATTTCAGTGAGATAAGGAGCTTGATTTGGATCAACAGTGGCATATATTTGTAAGTACGTTTTATTATGTTCTTAATTTGAGATTAACTTCAGTGCACAAACAATATTGTATCAGGTTAATTAAGGTTACCTACAACATGTAACCATTCATTATGTAATAGTATGTTAACATGTTCACTAATATTAATGTACGATATTTGCATGTAATAGTATGTTAACATGGTCGGTATATATAAGTCAAATTTCTGTGCTTATAAATGGGCCTAAAATAAGTTCTTGTTCTATTTCATTGTTGAATATTATTAGGTATTCCCTCCGTCCTATTTTATGTGACAACGTTTGACTTAACACAATATTTAAGAAAAAAATGAACACTTTTGATACTTGTGGTGTCAAATAATTTTTGGATATTTGTGTGGTTGCAAATCATTTCATTAAGGGTAACAACGGATTTTTAAAGTTAAATTATTTCTAATTATAGTAAGGTGACATTCTTTTTGAAATAGACTAAAAAAGAAAGGGTGTAACATAAAATGGGACGGAAGGATTATATTTAATTTAAGCTAGAAATTAAAGCTTATCTATTTTTGTTTTGTTAATGCATGCAGTGAAAAGGTGATTGTTCCAAAAAGCAAGCCTAATGTCACGTTCCAAGGGCAGGGGTACACTTCAACAGCTATAATATATAATGACAATGCCAATTCATCACATGGCACATTTAACAGTGTCTCTGTCAAAATTTTCTCCACCAACTTCATCGCTAAAAATATAAGTTTCATGGTATAAATATGTCACGGTCGCCCTTATACTCTCTATATTGATTCATTTTGATGCTTGAAAAAAGAAAAAAAAAAAAAAGAAGTTCCTCTAATGAAAATATAATTACTGTTGCAGTTTTGTGCAAAGTATTTGTCATAATGTGTTTATTACCTTGTTGGAAAACAATGTCGACGTTTGCATCATGTCAATATTTAAAAAAGTAAATAAATAAAAAAATTAAATCACTATAACATTATCCTACTATAAAACATAATTCAAATACAATATTACTGCCTCTCCATCACAAATTTTCCAGTTTTTGAAATATATTCATAATTTCCTAAAATATTATCACTACTAAAAAAAATAAAAATACTACTACTACTACTAGTGAAGTTGAAAATACACACATATTATTACTGTACGTTGCAGTCGCAAACGTAGTGTTGACCAATTGGTCTAGTTAAACTTCATTTATGGAGGAGGCCATTGTTTTCATTCTTTAAAACCTCTATTTTATTGACAAATGACTAATGAGACCTCTGAAAATGTAATTAAATCAGGAACATTCAACTGGCAACCTTAACCAGAAAAATAATGCATCCGAGCCAATCTTGCAGTTGTTGGCTATCATGTTTCAGCACTTGTTATTATACAGTATCATATAATTTTATCTGAGCATTGTGTATCTTTATATATACACATTAAAGAAATTCCGACAAAGCAATGTTCCGTGGCACCGCTTTGCCTAAGGTGGCTCCAGCCATGTTAAAAAAACACATGCATATATCTTATACTGACTAGGCTATATATGTTTGTGAATACACAGAATGTAGCTCCGATACCAGGGCCAGGGGCGGTAGGAGCACAAGCAGTAGCCATAAGAATAGGAGGAGACCAAGCAGCCTTCTGGGGTTGTGGATTTTTTGGAGCTCAGGATACATTCCATGATGATAGAGGTCGCCATTACTTTAAGGAATGTTATATTCAAGGTTCTATCTACTTTGTTTTTGGAAATGGAAAATCACTTTATGAGGTATATATAGCTAATGTGTAATAAGTCATCTGAATATTATTAAGGTACATATTAAACGTTTTTTTACATAATTAATAACTTTTAAGGCTTTATATTACCATTAATAGTAAAACTTTTACTTAATTATGACTCTTAGCTTAACTTTGTCTTTAATTGCGACTTTTAGCTTAATTTTGACTTTAATAACGACTTTCTCTTTAATATCACGTTTTCTTTATTTATTCCTTTCTTCTTCACTTCTTCTTCACTTCACTTTCCTCTTTTGCTTCTCAATCTCAAGTACATTCTCCATTCTCTTCTCTATCTGCATGGAACGTTTTTTACGTTGTTTTATTATTGATGTTTTTCGACAAATCTCGAATTTTCAAAAATCACAGAGATATTATTTTCCCTTTCTACTTTTTTCGTGTATTTTTATGAGATTTTTTTTTGGATATATTTGATTTTCTATTCTAATGTCAGCGTTATTTTGTTTTTTTATATATATATAGAATTTACAGATTAAAATTGTGCGATTTTCGATGTTATTTTTTTTGAAATTTTGGAGAAATTTTGCACTTTTTTGATGTGCAATACAATTCGAATTCAATATTATACATTTATATGATTTCGATAGTTATTATTTCACAATAAATATAATACATTTCTAACGACGTAAACTAATTTAAATTGTAACGGGATGTTTGAAATTCACATATAATAGTTATAATACATTTGTATTAAAAATATGTAGTTATATATATTCACAACGTATATTGTAATATGTCTTTAATACGTATAATATTTTGAATCCAAAATGTATTAAAATTGTGTAAACGTATAGGATCGTTGTAATACAATTCGAATTCAATATTATACAATTTTATGATTTCGATAGTTGTTATTTCATAACAAATATAATACATTTCTAACAACGTAAACTAATTTAAATTGTAACGGGATGCTTGAAATTCACGTATAATACTTATAATACATTTGAATTAAAAATATTTTAGCTAGATATATTTCACCACGCATATTGAAATACGCCTTTAATATGTAGAATATATTGAATTCAAAATCTATTAAACGTAAAGGATCGTTGTAATACAATTCGAATTCAATATTATACATTTTAATGAATTCGCAATGTATGAAATTCATGTATAATACTTATAATACATTTGTATTAAAAATGTTGTAGTTATATATATTCACTACGCATATTGAAATACGTCTTTAATACATATAATATACTGAATTCAAAATGTATTAAACGTAAAGGATTGTTGTAATACAATTCGAATTCAATATTATACATTTTAATGAATTCGAAATGTTTGAAATTCACGTATAATACTTATAATACATTTATATTAAAAATATTGTAGTTATATATATTCACCACGCATATTGAAATACGTCTTTAATACATATAATATAGTGAATTCAAAATGTATTAAATTTGTTGTTTATTTTTTTTCTCTTATTAATGATATTAAAAACGTATTATAATTAAATTTGAAACATTTAAATGCTATTCAAGTTAGTTTATATGTTACTATATTAAAATTGTGTTTAAAAATGTATTATATATGTATTTTGCTATTTTTTGTAAAAAAAATTATGTTTTCAACTCATGTACTATAATTAGTAAATAAGATTACATATTTATACTATTTATATAAATACCCCATATTAAATGTACACTTTCACGGGAGGGCCTTATACCCGACCCTTAAATTGATTTCCTTTATTTAGGGCGAAATCCCAATAAAAAAAATTGTGATGTGTATAATTGTTGGGGACAATCTCCATTGGGCTGTAGCCCATGTTCCAGCCAAAGACCCATGGCCTAATCCTATTCTCTTTTGGTTTCCAATCCTATTTGGAAAAGGATTTGGATTTTCTATTCCTATTTGGAGTTGGTTTGGCTTTAGGAAAAAACACCACTCATCATCTATAAATAGGACAATTTGAGAGAGAATTACGCATGGTCATTATTTTTGTCTTTGAGAGACATTAGCACATAATAAAGATTTTTGAGAGAGCTTTCATCAAAGAGAGAAGAGAGAAAGAGAGTTTAGTTGCTGCAGTTTTTACTCTCCGACCAGCCAACTTCAGATCGTGTTTCCAGCTTGTTCACCATTGGATTGGGCTGAAATTTTGACTAAGTGTTTCTAACATCTTGGTGTTTGATTTGAACGGTGGAGATCGAATTTGGAGGCCCGCAACATCTAGTTTTGAGTCCCAAACAGTAGCTCTGTTTTGGGTGATTTCTCTTGATTTACTTTTGTTGGTGTCACTATTGTTTCTCCATGTTTGGCACTTGTTGTGTAGCCATTTGGGAGAATATTTATAACCCTCTTATTAATATAGTGGATTTTCTTGGATCTCTATGATCCCGTGGTTGTTACCTTCGATTCGAAGGGTGGAATACCTTCGATTCGAAGGGTTTTTCCACGTTAAACTTGATGTTCTTTATTTTCTTATTTACCTCTTTCCGTCATAACAAGTGATATCAGAGCCTTGGTTGTCTATAAAGATTTTTTGGATAGAGGTAAATATGAGCAACATGGTATGTTTAAATGGGAGCAATTACAACATATGGAAGAGCAAGATGAAAGATCTTCTATTTGTGAAGAAGATGCATCTTCCCGTTTTTGTTGCTCATAAACCTGAGAATGTAACTGACGAAAATTGGAATTTGGAATACAAATAAGTATGTGGATATATAAGTCAATGGGTTGAATATAATGTTCACAATCATATTATGAATGAGGCACATGCTAGAACATTATAAAAAAAGTTGGAGACACTTTACGTTTCAAAAACAGGCAATAACAAGTTGTTCCTACTAAAGCAATTGATGACTTTTAAATACAAGGAGGGAAGTTCTATTCTTGACCATATAAATTATTTTCAATATGTCCTTGATCAGCTTTCTGGAATGAGTGTTAATTTCGACAATGAGATACAAGGACTTTGGCTTCTGAATACTCTACCAAATTCTTGGGAAACTCTTCATGTTTCTTTAACAAATTCAGCTCCCGGTGGCAAGGTGACTATGGAATTTGCCAAGAGTGGTGTTTGAATGAATAAGTAAGGAGAAAATCTCAGGTATCATCCTCACACTCAGATGTTCTATTTACAGAAGACCGAGGGAGAGAAAAAATAAGAAACACAAGGAATAGAGGTAAAAGTAGAAGAAAGTCAAGATCAGGGTATGAGAGTCGTTCATGCTATCGTTGTGGCAAGAAAGTACATATTAAAAGGAATTGCAATAGGTTGAAGCAAGAGGTCAGAGAGGGAAAGAAAGAAGAAACTAACGAAAACAATGTTGTTGTTGTTGTCCGAGATGAGCTTTTCTTTGCTTGTGATAAAAATGTCATCAATTTTGTATCCCAAGATACTAGTTGGATAGTAGATTCTGGAGCTACATCTCATGTCACACCGAGGAAAGACTTCTTTTCATTTTATTCTCCCGTTAACTATGGAGTGTTGAAGATGGGCGATGTTGGTGAGGTTAAGGTGTTTGGCTTTGGCACGGTTTATTTGAAGACTAATATTGGTACAACGTTAGTCCTTCAGAATATCAAGCATTCTCTAGACATCCCTCTAAACTTGATATTTGTAGGGCAAGTAGATGATGATGGCTACCATAATAACTTGTTCAATGGCCAATAAAATCTCACCAAATGCGCATTAGTTGTGGCTCGAGAAAGAAAGTATTCTAATTTATACGTGACGCAAGGATCTATCCTCAGTGACTCAGTAAATTTTATGAAAAGTGACATTTTATCGGAGTTATGACACAAGAGGCTCAATCATATGAGAGAGAGAGAGATCAGTTATTTGGCTAAGAAGAATTTGCTAGCTGGTGTAAAACAAGCAAAGGTGAAAAGATATGTTCATTGCTTAGCCGAGAAACAGAAGAGAGTTTCTTTTCACAGTCATTCTCCCTCAAGAAAACCTGAACTATTGGAGCTAGTACACTCTGATTTGTGTGGTCCTTTTAAAGTGAAGTCACAAGGTGGTGCACTTTACTTTGCCTGTTTTATTGATGATCTGTCACGCCCCTAATTCCAACGAGGCATAATTGGCACCAGTAGCCGATAAGGCCCGAGAGAACCAACCTGTACTTATGTTCATTCATATGCATGCCATCAGAAATACCCTTATCACGTAGGAGCTTATAATGCTAACAACGAAATTCATGGAACATGTGACGTATATACATATATGAAACTTGGCCGTTAAGTCCATCAAGTCAAAAACGACATGTACCTTTTACATATATACACCCACATCTTTCTACAAAAGCCTATAACAAGTGCATTGACCAAAATAAACTAAAAGTCAGGACAAGTCCCCGCTTTATACAACATGTACAACACCAAAACATATGTACAACTGTGACTCAAAGAAGCCCCGAACTAACTGGAGCTCACCAATGATCGGTAACAACTGGCAACCTACTGTGGATGCCTACTAGAACCTGCGCCTGCAGCAAGTAAGGTAAATCCCCCAAGAGGGGTCAGTACGAAGAATGTACTGAGTATGTAAGGCACAAATGAAACTATATGATATGTGAATATGTCAATGAAATCAAATTCAAATGCATAACCAATATGGATAAGTCACTATACTGAACTTTGAAAACCATGTATATTGCTTTCTTTACATACTTTGTTCCTTTGATTCTATGATTATTCATCTTTGCCTATGAAATGTGATACCTGGGCCCCGACTGAACAGTGGGTTTAACATAACATAACGCTATGTTGGGATTGGCTCGAGCTAGGCTTATGCCTCTAGAGCTGCCACCCTAAGAATCAAAGCATTGGGTTCGGCTCGAGCTAGGTTATTACCTCTAGAGCTGCCACCCATAAACCAACATATCAGGTTCGGCTCGAGCTAGGTTTATACCTCTAGAGCTGCCCCCTGTCAGGTTCGGTCCAAGCTAGGCTTATGCCTCTAGGACTGCCCCCTGATCCAACAATCTTAGGATCGACTTGAGCTAGGCATTTTGCCCCTAAAGCTGCCACCCATGCTTGATCATTAACCACATATGCATTACTTTATTCTTTACTTTGAGATTGATATAACGATAGTCATACTTTACTTTGAAGCTTTGGATCATTAGCCAATGAGTAAAAGACATGTAAACATTTTGGAAACATCACCTTATTGGAAACATAACACTATTGTAACCATTGGACAATAATCGAAGAATAAGAGACATGTACATAATCACTATTGGACCTTTGGAACACAACCTTATTGGGATCTTGGAACATTATCAATGAATATGAGACATGTGATTCACAATTGAGCAATGAGTAGGAAACATGTGATAATAACCATTGGTAATCGAGAATAGGATACCTTAGCACATTTCGGAATAGGTCAATGTGAATTCTATATGCCGCAGAAAGATACGGACAAAGTAAACTTACATACCTTTACTCCCAAGTACGAATACACAAGCCTATGTATGAACACAATAGTCCAGTTTTTTCTTTACATCTTACTCTACAATACAAGTACATATCGGAGCTTATATTAGCAACTAGTTACTATACAGGCGTACAAGACGACAACGAACTATATGACTGCCGTATAATGTCATGTCACCCCTTACAATACAATCCAATGCATTATCATATCAACAACACCATAACATTACACACATTGACCAAGAGATCATACATCGATAGCATTTCACACCACCCTTACCCTTTACACTTTTCTCTTTATCATTCCGTCACAATTACCCAATTATAACAACATATGAACAACCATCCATACTTAATACAGTCCAAAATACCTCCATACGACACTTTAAAGTCATTAAAACGACATCACAAGCTGATAATTACATCCAAAAAGGGTATAGGGGCCTTCGGGGATCAACTAGAGACGAAAACACACAAAATGGAAACCTGGGATGACTTGAGATTCCACCTGCGCCTGCAGGTGAACGTTCAGGTGACCTTTTTCAGCAGCCAGAGGCACCTGCGTTGGCATCTGCGCCCGCAGGTGCCCTCGTCTGCGGGGGCGGATGCCCGTTTTGGTCCGAAATGGTTTCTTTTGGGTCTTTTTATGCAATGAATGGTCCATGATCATAACCAAACTTCTTTTAACATATTTTTGATTATTTTAATGCCAAAAATCATCCATGGTCTCACCACACCCATAAACAACACCCAAAACGACATTTCTTGATCAATACGTCACCAAATCCATAACCAATTTCACAATAGCAATTCCACACATTATACACAAGGAAAAAACAAGTTAAGACTATAATAACATATCACATGTCAATATTTAATCCATCAAGTTCAATTCCTTCATGACTGTAAGTCCATGTTCAAGTTCACAAGACAGAACCATTCTCCGATTGCAAAAATAGACAGTTTTACACATAGCACACTGTCCAACACTTTGCCAACACAACCAACATGATTTATACACCATATTAAACATAATATATACTGAACCATGAGAATAAGTACTTACCAAAGCTTACCAAAGAATGATCTTGTCCCAACAAGTAGTTGCCTTAGGGTTTTTGTGTGAGAGATGATGTTTAAGAAAAATGTTAAAAAGGCATGTGTGTATCTAATGAATAAAAATCTAATTTATGGGTTTATATAGTCCCTTTTGAATGATCCTTATCCACACACTTGGTGGATTTACTTGGTCAATGAATGAGCAATGCAAGAATGGGTCAAAAATCTCTTTTGGGCCATGTCTTTCTCATGATATTTGGGCCTCATTTAGGGCCAAATTGTACAAGACTTTTAAATGCCCACAATTCAATACATAATTCATCAAATCTCTCATGTTTTCATATTTCCATAAATGTTATGGTAGTTAGCTAGACTCCGAGACGTACGGGGTGTTACATTCTTCCCTCCTTAGAAACATTCGTCCTCGAATGTTAGTGTTATCATTTCAAAGTAAACAATTACAAGTTTAGGAGCATTCTTCATGTCATAATATAGAGATATACTCAAAGCTTATAAATACTTACTTGTCACTCTTCCTTTTGGGAACAAATAAGGGTATTTGGATTTCATCACTTTTTCAGCTTCCCATATGACCTCTTCTATTTGCTGATTTCTCCAAAGTACCTTTACGGATGCTATATCTTTATTTCTCAATCTCTTCACTTGTCTATCCAGGATAGCAATAGGTATCTCCTCATAGGTAAGATCCTCTGTAACCTTTACATCATCAATAGGAGTAAAACGAGATGGATCTCCTATGCATTTTTGAAGCATTGAAACATGAAATACTAGATGAACTTTGGAGAGTTCTTGGAGCAGTGCCAACTCATACGCGAGTTTCCCAAATCTTCTAATAATTTCATATGGGCCTATATACCGTGGACTCAATTTCCCTTTCTTTCCGAATCGCATTACCCCTTTTATTGGTGACACCTTCAGAAATACCCAATCACCTAAGGCAAACTCAAGTCCTCTTATTCTAACATCGGCATATGACTTGTGTCGACTCTGGACCATTTGTAATCGTTGCTGAATCACTTTAACTTTCTCCATAGCCTGATGAACAAGGTCTGGCCCAAGTAAAGCAGTTTCACCCGCTTCAAACCATCCAATTGGTGATCTACATTTCCTTCCGTACAAAGCTTCATAAGGTGCCATTTTAATACTTGAGTGATAGCTATTGTTATAAGAAAATTCAATAAGAGGCAAATGGTCATCCCAACTGCCCTGAAAATCTAAGGTGCATGCTCGTAGCATATCTTCAAGTGTTTGGATGGTACGTTCTGCTTGTACATCAGTCTGAGGATGGAAAGCCGTACTCAGATTCACCTGTGTACCCAAACTCTGCTGAAAATATCTCCAAAAATGCAAAGTAAACTGTGCCCCTCTGTCTGATATAATGGAAAGTGGAATACCATGTAACCGTACTATCTCTTTAACATATAATTTTGCATAATCCTCAGCTGTATAAGTGGTCTTGACTGGTAGAAAATGCACAGTCTTGGTAAGCCTGTCCACTATAACCCATGTAGAATCAAATTTCCGCAGTGTACGAGGCAAACCTGTGATGAAGTCCATATTAATCATATCCCATTTCCAGACTAAAAGATTGATACATTGCATGTAACCTCCTGGTTTCTGATGCTCTACCTTTATTTGTTGACAATTTAGGCATTGAGCGACAAATTCTGCAATATTCTTCTTAATGTTTCCCCAGCAATACACTTCTTTTAAATCATGGTACATTTTAGTGGCACCCGGATGAATAGAATAGCGTGAATGATGCGCCTCTGTCATAATTCATTTTCGCAGCTCATCTACATCTGGAACGCATACTCTACCTTGGCATTGGAGCACCCCTTCCTGTGTAAGATCAAATACCTTTGTCAAATTCTATTCTACATTCCCCTTTAAATGCATTAACATAGGATCTGCAAACTGCTTTTCTTTCACCTCAGCTATTAGCAAAGATTCAGCCGCATTTTGCACAATAACTCCTTCTAACTGAGTATTCAAGAAGACGAACCCCCAAGCTTGATAATTGATATTAATCTTTGATTATCTCTTTCTTTTCCGTCAAGTGGTCATCAATAACTCCGGTTGCCTTGCGGCTCAATGCATCAGCTACCACATTTGCTTTTCCTGGATGGTATAGAATATTAATATCATAATCTTTTAATAGCTCAAGCCACCTTCTTTGCCTTAAATTGAGTTCTTTCTGCTTAAAGATATACTGCAGACTTTTGTGATCAGTATAGATATCAACATGAACTCCATACAAATAATGACGCCATATCTTTAAAGAAAAAACCACCACTGCTAATTCAAGATCATGTGTGGGATAGTTTCTTTCATGTGGCCGCAACTGTCGTGAGGCATATGCTATGACATTACCGTGCTGTATCAATACACATCCGAGGCCAACCCCGGAAGCATCACAATACACTGCATAACCTTCAGTACCTTCAGGAAGTACTAAAACTGGTGTGGAGGTTAATTTATCTTTCAACTTTTGAAAGCTTTTCTCACACGCATCATTCTACTTAAATTTAACTGCTTTGTATGTAAGCTTTTTTAATGGTGCAGCAATAGAGGAAAAACCTTCCACAAATCTTCGGTAATAACCCGCCAGTCCCAGAAAACTATGAATTTCTGTGGGTGTCGTAGGTCTTGGACAATTTTTCACTGCTTCAATTTTCTGTGTATCAACCTGTATCCCTTCATCTGACACAATGTGACCCAAGAATGCAACTGAGTTTAACCAAAACTCGCACTTGGAGAACTTTGTATACAACTTACGTTCACGGAGATTCTGTAACACTTGCCGTAAGTGATTAGCATGGTCCTCTGGTGATCTTGAATAAACCAGGATGTCATCTATCAATACTGTGACGAACATGTCCAAAAATGGCTTAAACACCCTATTCATCAATTCCATGAACACAGCTGGTGCATTTGTTAGTCCAAATGACATACCTAAAAATTCATAATGGCCATACCATGTTTGAAATGCTATCTTGGGTACATCTTCTTCTCTAACTCTGACTTGATGGTAACCCGACCTCAAGTCGATCTTTGAAAAACACTTGGCACCCTGTAACTGATCAAACAAATCATCAATTCGAGGGAGGGGATATTTGTTCTTGATCGTTACCTTATTCAATTGTCGATAGTCAATGCACATTCTCAACGTGCCATTTTTCTTCCGTACAAATAATACCGGTGCACCCCATGGGGATATACTAGGCCTGATGAAGCCTTTGTCCAGCAAATCTTTCAATTGCTCCTTTAATTCACGCAATTCTGCTGTAGCCATTCTATATGGAGGAATAGAAATAGGCTGAGTGCCTGAAATCACATCAATGCCAAATTCTACTTCCAGTTCTGGGGGTAAGCCTGGAAGATCCTCTGGAAATACATCTAGAAATTCATTGACCACTGGAACCGACTGCGGAGTTAGTGGTTCCACTTCAGTATCTTTCACCCGTACCATATGACATATGTAACCCTTAGCAATCATTTTTCTGGCTTTTTGATAAGAAATAAATCTTCCTCTAGGTGCCCCTACATCACCCTTCCATTCAAAAACATCCATTTGTGAAAAATGAAAATGCACCTTCTTGGCCCGGCAATCAACCGTGGCATAACAAGAAGCTAACCAATCCATTCCCATTATCACATCAAAATCCACCATGTCAAGTTCAATAAGATTGGCCAGTGTATCATGACCACACACCGTTACCACACAATTACGATATACTTTTTTTGCAACAATACATTCACCAATCGGTCCATCAAAGCATAAGTGCGATTCTGGATCCCACTAGTACTGGCTACTCCTCTGGTACCTCTACCCCGGCCAACAGACTGTACACCTCGGCCCAATGAAGGAACCGATGCTGATGATGCAATGGCCGATCCTGCCGGTCGTGCTATACCACCCATGATCCTCTGGGACACTCTCTCATCATGTGTCCTGTCATACCACACCAGAAGCAAGCATTTGTCCCCACTCTGCATGTACCTGAATGAATACGTCCGCATTACTGACACTGCTGACGGGGAAAACCTGCTGCCTGTGATCCGGGAACCCCACTACTCTGTCCAGATAGACCACCTCTAGACCCTCAAAATTGAGCGTGAGCACCTGCTGTAGAATATGAGAACGATGGTCTAGGTGGTATAGGAAACATACGAGGCCTAGATCCTCCTTGAGACATCATAGACGGTCCTATAGGTCTAGCCCTTTTTGAGTGTCCCCTGTCAAATTCATATGCCCTTCTTCTCTGTCTTTGATCTTCCATTTTCTGGGCAAAGGCTTGTATTCTAGCTATGTCTATGTCCTTGTTCAAGGCAGTAATGGTGCAATCCCTTACCAAATATGGTTTTAATCTGTCCACGTATCGATGGACTCTATCTGTCATAGTCGCAACCACATTTGGAGCATATCGAGCCAAAGAATTAAATTGCAAACTATATTCTCTAACACTCAAATTTCCTTGACGAAGATTCAAGAATTGATCCGGACTTGCCTCACGGATCTCATAGGGAAGATAATGATCAAGAAAAGCCGCTTTAAATTCTTCCCAATTTATTGGCATTGTACCGATACCACGTGACTTCTTCAATCCTCATACCACAATATCGCCTCCCCTTTTAATCTATACACAACAAGTTCAACTGTTTCTACCCCTGTCACGTGCATAACTTCCAAAGCCCTCTGAATTTAATCCACGAAGTCCTGTGGATCTGCTTTCGGATCTGACCCAATGAATATAGGAGAGTCCAGTTTTAGGAAATCATGTGTCCTGCGACTCGCCACTCTAGCCGCATCATCCTCATGTGTCATTAGACCAGCTCGTCCTTGACTTTGTGCTGCCACTAACTGTGTCAACATATGTACTGGATTTCTAAGATCCTGATCTATGGTGTTCATTGGTGGTTCTGCGGGTACTTCCCTACCAACTGGCTCTTCTGGAGCTGGAAAAGTAGAAGAAGACCGCGATGAAATTTCAGCATTTTCTCCACCTTGACTAGCTTGGTCAGGTGGTAATCTACTCATTCCTTCTTCAGCAGGCATATCCACCTACTTACCTTTACCTCTACCTCTTCTCATGATCGGAATGATTACTATATCAAAGAGAAACATTTACCACGGTCAGATATAATTTAACTTACAACACTGGCTCTATTGCACGATCTAGAATTGAAGAAAAGAAACAACATCCTAAATGTCCCGTAGCCTCCTACTTATAAATGTGGTGCAAAACACATTGATAAGTAAGACTCTACTCAGAAACGGATTCGTAGACACCCTTAGAACAACGTGCTCTGATACCACTTTTGTCACGCCCCGAATTCCAATGAGGCATAATTGGCACCCGTAGCCGATAAGGCCCGAGAAAACCAACCTATACTTATGTTCATTCATATGCATGCCATCAGATCAGAAATACCCTTATCACGTAGGAGCTTATAATGCTAACAACGAAATTCATGGAACATGTGACGTATATACATATATGAAACTTGGTCGTTGAGGCCATCAAGTCAAAAACGACATGTACCTTTTACATCTATACACCCACATCTGTCTACAAAAGCCTCTAACAAGTGCATTGACCAAAATGAACTAAAAGTCGGGACAAGTCCCTGCTTTATACAACATATACAACACCAAAACATATGTACAACTGTGACTCAAAGAAGCCCCGAATTAACTGGAGCTCACCAATGATCGGCAACAACTGGCAACCTACTGTGGAGGCCTACTAGAACCTGCGCCTGCAGCAAGTAAGGTAAATCCCCCAAGAGGGGTCAGTACGAAGAATGTACTGAGTCTGTAAGGCTCAAATGAAACTGTATGATATGTGAATATGCCAATGAAATCAAATTCAAATGTATAACCAATATGGATAAGTCATTATACTGAACTTTGGAAACCACGTATATTGCTTTCTTTACTTTCTTTGTTCCTTTGATTCTATGATTATTCATCTTTACCTGTGAACTGTGATACCCGAGCCCCGACTGAACAGTGGGCTTAACATAACATAACGTTATGTTGGGATCGGCTCAAGCTAGGCTTATGCCTCTAGAGCTGCCACCCTAAGAATCAAAGCATTGGGTTCGGTGCGAGCTAGGTTATTACCTCTAGAGCTGCCACCCATAAACCAACATATCAGGTTCGGCTCGAGCTAGGTTTATACCTCTAGAGCTGCCCCCTGTCAGGTTCGATCCGATCTAGGCTTATGCCTCTAGGACTGCCCCCTAATCCAACAATCTTGGGATCGGCTTGAGCTAGGCATTTTGCCCCCAAAGCTGCCACCCATACTTGATCATTAACCACATATGCATTACTTTATTCTTTACTTTGAGATTGATATAATGATAGTCATACTTTACTTTGAAGCTTTGGATCATTAGCCAATGAGTAAGAGACATGTAAACATTTTGGAAACATCACCTTATTGGAAACATAACACTATTGTAACCATTGGACAATAATCGAAGAATAAGAGACATGTACATAATCACTATTGGACCTTTGGAACACAACCTTATTGGGCTCTTGGAACATTATCAATGAATATGAGACATGTGATTCACAATTGAGCAATGAGTAGGAAACATGTGATAATAACCATTGGTAATCGAGAATAGGATACCTTAGCACATTTCGAAATAGGTCAATGTGAATTCTATATGCTGCAGAAAGATATGGACAAAGTAACCTTACATACCTTTACTCCCAAGTATGAATACACAAGCCTATGTATGAACACAATAGTCCAGCTTCTTCTTTACGTCTTACTCTACAATACAAGTACATATCGGAGCTTACATTAGCAACTAGTTACTATACAGGCGTACAAGATGACAACGAACTATATGACTGCCGTATAATGTCATGTAACCCCTTTCAATACAATCCAATGCATTATCATATCAACAACACCATAACATTACACACATTGACCAAGAGATCATACATCGATAGCATTTCACACCACCCTTACCCTTTACACTTTTCTCTTTATCATTCCGTCACAATTACCCTATCATAACAACATATGAACAACCATAAATACTTAATAAAGTCTAACATACCTCCATATGACACTTTAAAGTCATTAAAACGACATCACAAGCTGATCATTACATCCAAAAAGGGTATAGGGGCCTTCGGGGATCAACTAGAGACGAAAACACACAAAATGGAAACCTGGGCTGACCTGCACGTAGGTGGATGAGGTGCATGCATAGGTGACCTTTTGCAGCATCCATAGGCACCTGCGTTGGCATCTGCGCCCGCAGGTGCCCTCGTCTGCGGGGGCGGATGCCCGTTTTGGTCCGAAATGGTTTCTTTTGGGTCTTTTTATGCAATGAATGGTCCATGATCATAACCAAACTTCCTTTAACATATTTTTGATTATTTTAATGCCAAAAATCATCCATGGTCTCACCACACCCATAAACAACACCCAAAACGACATTTCTTGATCAATACGTCACCAAATCCATAACCAATTTCACAATAGCAATTCCACACATTATACACAAGGAAAAAACAAGGTAAGACTATAATAACATATCACATGTCAATATTTAATCCATCAAGTTCAATTCCTTCATGACTGTAAGTCCATGTTCAAGTTCACAAGACAAAACCATTCTCCGATTGCAAAAATAGACAGTTTTACACATAGCACACTGTCCAACACTTTGCCAACACAACCAACATGATTTATACACCATATTAAACATAATATATACTGAACCATGAGAATAAGTACTTACCAAAGCTTACCAAAGAATGATCTTGTCCCAACAAGTAGTTGCCTTAGGGTTTTTGTGTGAGAAATAATGTTTAATATAAATGTTAAAAAGGCATGTGTGTATCTAATGAATAAAAATCTGATTTATGGGTTTATATAGTCCCTTTTTAATGATCCTTATCCACACACTTGGTGGGTTTACTTGGTCAATGGATGAGAAATGCAAGAATGGGTCAAAAATCTCTTTTGGGCCATGTCTTTGTCATGATATTTGGGCCTCATTTAGGGCCCAATTGTACAAGACTTTTAAATGCCCACAATTCAATACATAATTCATCAAATCTCTCATGTTTTCATATTTCCATAAATGTTACGGTAGTCAGCTAGACTCCGAGACGTACGGGGTGTTACATGATCATTCTCGTAAGCTCTGGGTATATCCTTTAAAATTCAAAGATCAAGTACTTGATGTGTTTAAGGAATTTCATGCCTTATCCAAGAGACAAAATGGGATGAAACTAAAATACATTCGCACTGACAATGGCGGTGAATACGTTCGTCCTTTTGATAACTATTACAAATCACAAGGAATTCATCATCAAAGAACTCTACCCAAGACACCTTAATTGAATGGCTTGGCAGAAAGGATGAATAAAACTCTAGTTGAGAGAGCTAGATGTGTACTTTCAGAGGCTAAACTTCCAAATTACTTTTGGAGTAAGCACTTAATACTATTGCTTATGTTATTAATTTGTCTCCTGCAGTTGCTTTAGATGGTGATGTTCCAAATAGAGTTTGGTTTGCTAAGGATGTTTTCTATGATCACTTGAAAGTCTTTGGGTGTAAAGCTTGTGTGCATATTCCAAAAGATGAGAGGTCAAAACTGGATATCAAAACTAAGTAGTGCATCTTTATTGGTTATGGTCAAGATGAGTTTGGATATCGCTTTTATGATCCCGTTAATAAGAAGCTTACTAGAAGTCGTGATGCGGTGTTCTTTGAAGACCAAACTATTGAAGATATTGACAAGACTGAGAAAAAAGATTCTCATAATGAAGAGAGCTTAGTTGATGTTGATCCAGTTCTTATTGTTGATGCATCTATTGCACATGAAAAAACCCAAGATTATAATATAGATGATGATCAAGAGGGTGTAGAACCTATTGACGGTTCAATTAATGATGTTGTGGTTGATCAACAACCAACTAATGCTCAGGTAACTACTTTAGATATTCCTGAAACCTCTTGTAGAAGATCTACTAGGGAGAAGCAACAGTCAACTGGTTATTTTCCAAATGAGTAAGTACTTTTGACTGACATGGGAGAACCTGGAGATTATGATGAAGCCATGCAAGATACTCACAGAGGTGAGTGGGTAGAAACTATGGAAGATGAGATGAATTCACTCCACGAGAATGACACATATGAGTTAGAGAAATTACCAAAAGGTAAGAAAGCTCTAACAAACAAATTGATCTTTAGAGTAACGCAAGAGCAACATACATTTGAACCTAGATATAAGGCGAGGTTAGTTGTCAAAGGCTTTGGCAAGAGAAAGGGAGTTGACTTTGATAAAATTTTCTCTCTTGTCGTGAAAGAGTCTTCTATTCGTATAGTGCTAGGCTTAGTTGCAAGTCTAGATTTAGAGGTTGAGAAAATGAGTGTCAAGACTACTTTTCTTCATAGTGATTTAGATGAAGAGATCTACATGGAGCAGCCTGAAGATTTTGTAGTCAAAGGAAAAGAAAATTATGTCTGCAAATTGAGAAAGAGCTTGTATGGCTTGAAACAAGCTCCAAGACAATGGTACTTGAAGTTTGAATCTATCATTGAAAAATAGGGATACAAGAAAACCTCTTCAGATCACTGTGTATTCTTTCAGAAGTTCTTGAATGATGATTTCATTATTTTACTACTCTATGTGGATGATATACTGATTGTTGGAAAAAATAAATCTAGAATTGCAGTCCTTAAGAAGGAGTTGAGCAAATCGTTTGCGATGAAGGACTTGGGGCCAGCAAAGAAAATTTTAGGCATCCAAATACACAGAGATAGAGGTAAAGAGGAGTTATCATTATCCCAGATGCAGTACATTGAGAAGGTATTGAAGAGGTTAAATATGACAGAAGCAAAAATGGTTAGTAATCCTCTTGCTAAACACTTCAAATTGAGTACGACTTAGAATTCATCTAGTAATAAAGAGAAGAAAGAGCTGTCTTGTATTCCCTACTCCTCTGCAGTTGGTAGTTTGATATATGCTATGGTTTGCACTAGAACAGATATTGCACATGTCGTTGGTACTGTTAGCAAATTTCTTTTTAATCCTGGAAAGGAATATTGGGATGTTGTAAAATGGATACTACGATATTTGAAGGGTACTGCAGATATGGAGTTGTGCTTTGGTAGTGACAAGCCTGAACTTGTTTGCTACACAGACTCTGATTTGGAAGGTATCTTGATAATTTAAGATCCATTTCCGGTTATTTGATCACTTTTGCAGGGGGAGATATTTCTTGGCAATCAAGACTATAGAAGTGCATAGCTCTATCCACCACAGAAGTCAAATCTATTGCTATCACTAAAGGTGCCAAAGAATTGCTTTGGATGAAGGAATTTATGAAAGATCTTGATTTTGAGCAGTCAAGGTTCGTCTTATTTTGTGATAATCAGAGTGCTATTTATCTCACCAAGCACTCCACCTTTCATTCTAAGTCTAAGCATATTAGTAGAAAGTATCATTGGATTAGAATGGCCGTACAAGAGAAATTATTTGAGGAATTATTTGAGGTTAATAAGATACACATTGATGACAATCCTTCAGATATGCTAACAAAAGTGGTGGTTGTAGAGAAACATGAGTATTGCAGAACTTTGGTAGGCATGAAGCCTGTCCTGAGTTCCTCCGCTTGAAGATCCATTTGCCCCCTTGGCTGGAGGGGGAGTTTGTTGGGTTGTAGCCCATGTTCCATCCAAAGTCCCATGGCCTAATCCTATTCTCTTTTGGTTTCCAATCCTATTTGGAAAAGGATTCGAATTTTCTATTCCTATTTGGAGTTGGTTTGGCTTTAGGAAAAAGCACGACTCATCATCTATAAATAGGACAATTTGAGAGAGAATTACTCATGCTCATTAGTTTTTTCTTTGAGATAAATTAGCATAGAAGAGAGTTTTTTGAGAGAGCTTTCAGCAAAGAGAGAAGAGAGAAAGAGAGTTTAGTTGCTGCAGTTTTTACTCTCCGACCATTCAACTTCAGATCGCATTTTCAGTTCGTTCATTGTTGGATTGGGCTAAAATTTTGACTGAGTGTTTCTAATATCTTGGATTTTGATTTGAACGGTGGAGATCAGATTTTTTGGTCCGCAACATCTGTTTTGAGTCCCGAACAGTAGCTCTGTTTCGAGTGATTTCTCTTGTTTTACTTTTGTTGGTGTCGCTATTGTTTCTCCGTGTTTGGCACTTGTTGTGTAGCCATTTGGGAGAATATTTGTAACTCTTGTATTGATATAGTGGAGCTGTTTGGATCTCTGTGATCCCGTGGTTGTTACCTTCGATTTGAAGGGTTTTTCCACGTTAAACTTGGTGTTCTTTACTTTATTTATTGTCTTATTTACCTCTTTCCGTCATAACAATCTCCTCATGTAAATTTAGAGAGGCGAAAAGGAATTATACAGAGAAAAGTTTTAGAAGATATATCGAAAGCAAAAGAGCAAGAAAAATAAAAAAAAAGAATTCCTCGAGGTAGGGCTCGAGGAATCAAAACCGCTTGAAACAATTAACACGTTTATCATCCTATCACTCCAAAAATTGGTAGTCTGATATATAGAGTAATTGTGATGAATGATGAGATTACCAAATAAGTATGGCTAAAAATAAAGCATGAATAAGTACAAAAAAAAAAAAAAAAAAAAAGACACGAGACACCAAAGAAAGAAAAATTCAAAAATAAACAAAGTATGATACTCCCTCTATCCCAATTTATATGACACACTTTCCTTTTTAGTCAGTCCCAAAAAGAATGACACATTTCTATATTTAGTAACAATTTAACTTTAAAATACTAACTTTACCCTTAATGAAATGATTTACAATCACACAAACATCTATAACTTATTTTAGACCACAAGTTTCAAAAGTCTTCCTTTTTTCCTTAAACTTTGTGTAAAGTCAAACTACATCACATATTTTGGGATGGAGGGAGTACGTAGTTATTAATAAAGTGAAGTTTAACTTGTACACTGAAGTGTGAGAATTCTTTTCATTATTATTTCACCTGAACTGAAAGATGTCATTAGTTAAATCTTGAACTTGACATACGTGTGATATATGAAATTTGTTAAAGTGCAGAATTGCCAATTGACATCAATAGCGAGTCCAGGATCAAAATCGATAAATAGAGTAGTGATTGCACATGGAAGAGCTTCCAAAGTGGAAGATAGCAGATTTGCATTCGTTAACTGTAATGTTGGAGGGATAGAAGATTTGCATTCGTTAACTGTAATGTTGGAGGAACTGGTCGAATTTGGTTAGGCGGAGCTTGGAGACCTTTCTCTACTATTGTCTTTGCCAACACTTTCATGACTAATATCATTGCTCCTGAGGGCTGGAACGACTTAAATGACCCTTCAAGAGACCAGTTGAGTTCTTATTAAAACTCAATCAATCGATGCCACAGATCGACCTGGATCTGTCTGCAATTAAATTATAATAATTAAAAAATAGTTAATACGACGATATTTTTATTTTTTTAAAACAAATTATTCGTCCTTATTCATAAACTGATCAGAATTATGGTTTCAGAACGATCTTCTATGGCGAGTACAATTGCTCAGGAGCAGGATCAAACATGTTGCAGAGGGCGTTATATGTTCATAGGCTTAATGACACCCAAGCTCTTCCCTTCCCCAATTCCTCTTTTATTGATGCTGATCTATGGCTACGATCTTTCTGAAGTAGAATTGTAGCACCCCGTATGTTTCCGAATCTATTTAATTACCGTAACATTCATGGAATTATTTAAACATGAGAAAGATGGTGGATCATACATTAGTGAGATGGGCTGAATTTAATTTTTGCAATTGGGCTCAAATGAGGCCCAAAAATCAAATAAAAGACATGGCCCAAAACAAATGGAAATGACTCATTCTTGTGACCAAGTCAACATAAGATATTTATTGCTTAAGAGTGACTAAGTATTACTATAAAGTGGCTATAAAAGTCACCAAAAATCAGATTTTATTCCACAAAAGACATGTCTCATTTCTAGAAAATTCCACAACATTTTTCTCTTCAACCAAACCCTAAGGCAACCATCTTTGGGAGAAGATCACTCCTTGGGAAGCTTTGGTAAGTGTTTACTCTCATGGTTTAATATATTATATGCATGGAATATGGTGTATATCATGTTGGTTATGTTGGTGAAGTGTGAGAAGTTCACTATGTGTGAAACAATTTATGTTTGCTTAATCGGTGAAGGTTTTTGCCTTGTAAACATGAAAATGGACTTGTGTTCTTGAAGGAAGTGAACTTGATGGGTTCAATATTGACATGTGAGATGTGATTATAGCCTTAACTTGTTTTATTCTTGTACATAATGTTTGGAATTGTTATTGCAAAATTGTGCATGGATTTGGTGGTGTATTGAAGGAAAAGTGTGGTTTTAGTGATGTTCATGTGTGTTGTGAAACCATGGATGATTTTTGTCATCCAAGACGATATAAAATATTTCAAGAGAAGTTTATTTATGATCATGGACCATTCATTGCATAAAAGGACCCAAAAGAGACCCTTTTTGGCCGAAACAGGCACCCGCCCTCGCAGACGAAGCACCTGCGGGTGTAGGTGACTTCGCAGGTGCCCCTGGACACTTCCAAGGGTCACCTGCAGACACAGTTCAGCCACCTATGGGGGCAGGTGGCTTCGCAGGTCGGGCCATAACCCCATTTTGGTTGTTTTTGCATCTCTTTGACCCCTCGAAACCCCTATACCCTTGATGAATGCAATTATCAACTTATGGTACCTGTTAAATGACTATAAAAGAGTATCCCAGATTTATTTTGAATGGTATAAAATATGTGTTGTTGTTAGTGTGTTATTGTGAAAGCTATCGAGTGACTTGACGGAGAAAAGGTAACGTAGTGTTAATGAGGAAGTGTAAAGGGTAAACTTGGTGTGAAATGTTATTGGTTTATGATGTCTTGGTCAATGTGTAGAATGTTATGATATTTTTGGTTTGGTGATGTACTAATTGGTAACGTAAGAGAGCGAAATGACGTTATACGGCAGTCACGTAACTCATTAGCGTCGTATGCACTTGTAAAGTAGGTGGTTGTTAACCTGAGCTTCGTTATGTACTTGTTTTGTATAGTAACACGTAAGGAAGGAGCTGGATTATTGTATTCACATATAGGATTGTGTATTCATATTGATAAGATAAGGTATGTAAGGTTACTCTTGTCGTATCCTTCTGCAGCAGATATTGTTCACATTGTCATAGTAGTTGTTCCATTCCGAAATATTCTAAGGTATCTTATTCAAGTGTGATATATATTGTTATCCACATGTTTCCTATTCATTGACCGATTGGCATTCATATGACTCTTATCCATGGACTGAAGTTCCTAAGCTCTCATAATGTTGTAACTACTAAAAGAAATTGTTTCAAGGAAAGTGACGACGTAAGGAGAATCTATTCATTCTTAAGTCACATATCCCTCATTCATTAGTCGTTGTTCTTCATGAGTTACATAATTATGTACATGGTTCCAAAGTCTCAATAATGTTATGTTCCACATTCTAATAATGTTTTAACCACTAAGTATCAATCTCATTAAGTGAAGGAGTGAAGTAATGCATATATGTGTGCTTCCAATAATGTCATGATCCTCAATGTATCAATCTTTCACAGGCGAATGTATCAATCTCTCAAAAGTAAGAAAAGAAGTAATGCATATTGTTGGTTGTAAGAGTACGGGTGGTAGCTCTAGAGGCATAAGCCTGGCTCGAGTCGGTCCCGATAGTCCTAGAGGCATAAGCCTAGCTCGGGACGATCCTGACAGGTGGTAGTTCTAGAGGTAATAACCTAGCTCGAACCGAACCTGATATGTTGGTTTATGGGTGGTAACTCTAGAGGTAATAACCTAGCTCGAGCCGAACCCGATATATTGATTTATGAGTGGTAGCTCTAGAGGCATAAGCCTAGCTGGAGCCGATCCCAACATAACGTTATGTTATGTTAAGACCCACTGATCAGTTGGGGCCCGGGTACGATATGATATGAGTGATGATGAACAAATAATAGAAGCAAAAGAAATAAATGAATGTAAGGTACACGGTTCCACATATGCAGATCAATGATTTATCCATATTGACTATGCTCTTTTATATTATTTCCGTTGAAGTATTATTGTGTCATACAGTTTCTTATAGCCTTACATACTCAGTACATTCTTCGTACTGACCCCCTTGGGGGGGGGGTTACCTTACTTGCTGTAGGCACAGGTGTTAGTGGACCTCCATAATAGAGTGCGGGTCATTTGCAGATTTTTGGTGAGCTCCAGTTGGTTTGAGGCTTTCCGAGTCATAGTGTACATTGATTTTGGTATTGTACATGCTGTATAAAGCGGGGACTTGTCCCGACTCTAGCTTGGCTATGTATATGTATCTGTAGAGGCTTTGTAGACATATGTGGGAAGAGGAACGTAAGAGATGCATGTCCAGTTTGACTTGATGGCCCTATCGGCCAAGTTTCATATATATAATACATGTTTCCATGACTTTTGCATAGTTGTATGAGATACAACAACGTTATTATAGAGGCATGCATATGAATGTTCGTGAGCACAGATTGGTTCTCTCGGGCCTTATCTGCTTCGGGTACTAGTCTGGCCCGAATGGGATTCGGGTTGTGACAAGAATTTTATATGTTCCTCTCTTGTAATTACATCATTCTTTCCTATTTTTAGTTTTAATATATGTTACTTTGAAGTAACACCATATTTGTAAACTAAAATGTTCTGCTTTTATATTTCTATATTCCCATGTACGGATCTTCATTGGGCAAAGAAGAGAAATTGACTTTGTATTGTACATTGTCTATCAATATTCTTCAATTAGAACAAAATGAATCTTTTGTTATATTCAGTATTTTGTGATCGTCGTGTAGCTCAGATTTATTTAGCCAATTAAATATAGCAATGGACCGTAGAGCGTTGTACTGTGATGATTAAAATTTCTTCATTTTTAATTCACTACTATAAACATGCCAAAAGTCGACCGATTCAATGGATTTGATCCAATTTTTTCTTAAAAAAAAATTAATAATGCCAAATCTGAGAAAATGAAAATAGAATGACATAATCATTTAAATATATTGGATTTTTAAAAGTAAAACTAATCGACCTCTCTCTCTATTAATGCCAAAACTGTTTACTCTTAAAATAGTACATTTGAATTTATATGAGTTCAAGACCACGAGTCTCGACTTAACCCCTTGTTTTAGTCCATTTTCCAACTGTTTGAATACGAGTCAAGTAAAAAAGCAAAGTAAATAATTTTGAATAACGGATATAATACAGAAATTCCAATGTTTTATGGTGATATAGCCAATAAGTAAAGCTAAATAAGGAGCAAGGATTAGAATCCAAGATTATTGACGCAAGGAAGGTCAACTCCGAGGGGTTAGCCTTCATTCTGAGACCTTCCATTCCACAAGTTAGCTAAGATAACAAGTAAAGGAAAAGGGAATAAAACTTATTGGCCAAGAAATTATCATGTTACTCTTGCACTATTTAGGATGTATAGTTCTCTATTTATAAGTTACAATGGTAAGGCATCAACCAATAGAACATTCCAGTTGAGCCCTTAAGTACTAAAACCAATGACAGGGGCCACGTGTAGATGTCGTTAGCAATGCCAGCTAATATTGCTGCAGCACTTAAGTTTGTATGGGCTTGCATGCGCTCTTGAGCCTTCTAACCTCTTTGTCCCCTCTTGTCTTTTTGTCCATGTCATCACCATTTGGATACTCTTCCCGCTTTTAGTAAGTCTTCTTCTATCCTCTCTCGAGGATGTTTCTTTAAAGAACCGACTCTTTCAGACATTTCTTCATTCCCTCTCTGAGCGTCACGTATATTCATCCAATTTTACCTTTATAGATAGTCCCTCCATTTTTTGATGGCGAAGTCATTTGCATTTGAGAAGTGGAAGCAAAAACTAACTACTAAATTTTTGGCGGGAACTTTGGTGAGACACCTTTTTTTTCTACAAGGGACGTCCTATCTCATTAATGTCTTGCCATGTGTCGTTCAACTATGGCTTATGGTAATGATGTGTACAATCATGGACTTTATTTTCTTCTTTCTCTTGTTTCATAAATACCTTTCTTACCTCTTCTCTAAAGTCTCGTATCTTTACCAGTTCTTCCTTTGGTCTCTCCCTAGTTGTCTACCTCTTTTCAAATCTTCTCAGATCCTTCTGCCATTTTCTTCACTCCTCCCTTTTTCTTGTTGTGTTCACCTTCTATGAATATGTCTGCTCCAATTTGCCAGATTGAAGTCGAGAAGGCCACATCCTCTACCTAAAGAAGTTGATCTTTATTAACCTCTTTGAAGTAGCCATTCTTGTTGACACAATTGTCAATCCTCCGATTGAGTCCCTTGTCCCTAGTAAGTTGGATTTTGACAACAATTGTAATGTTTTCTTATTTTCTTGCCCGAACGAAGAATCGAGGACTCGATCTATCAAGTGTTTCATCTCAGGGATTTATTAGGAAGACATTCCTTCCATAAAAGACAATTGTGATTGGTCCAATCAGGTCAGGGTTCTTTCTCCCTCGATTTTGTAGAACATCTCTGTATATAAACCAGGCTACTTAGGCATTTATACATACTCTTTTCGATGGGGTTTAGTTTTCCTTCTGTAACACCCCGTGCATTTCCGAACTTATACGACGACCTTAATATTTGTGGAATTATTTAAACTTGAGATAGTTGGTGTATTACACACTAACTTTATTGGGCTAAATTAACATTGTGCTATTGGGCTCAAATGAGGCCTAAAAGTAAGCAAGAAAGACATGGCCCAAAAAGGAAAATGACCCATTCAAATGTTGACCAAGTAAACATGTCATTTAATGACCAAATGTTTGGCTAAGGATGACCATGAGGGACTATATAAGGCCAAAAATCAAATTTTTATTCACCATAAGCCACTTGCCAATTTTAGATTTTTTCCAAAAATATCCACTCCTTTCTCAAAACCTAGGCAACAACTCTTTGGACAAGATTCTCTCTTTGCAAGCTTGGGTAAGTGTTTACTCTTATGTTTTAATATATTGTATGCATGAGGGGTTGTCTAAATCATGTTGGTTATGTTGACAAAGTGTTGAGCAGTCCACTATGTGTAAAACAGTCCACTTTTGCTTCTTTGTTAAAGGATATGCCTTCTATGTGACTTAAACTTGAAGGGAGACTTGAGGTCTTGAAGGAAGTGAATGATAAGAATGAGATGTCAACATGTTAGGATGTGTTTATGGCCCTAACTTGTTTCCTTTTTATGTATGACTTGTGGAATGTGTTATGTGGTGGTGTATTGAAAGGAGAATATAGTTTTGTGATGTTCATGTATATGTTGACACCATAGTTGTTTATTAGCATCAATTTGACCTAAATTATGAAAAGGGAAGCTCACTTATGTCCATGGACCATTTATTACCGAAAAAGGACACAAAAGTGACCCCTGGCAGCTGAAAAGGGCACCCGCCCTCACAGGTGAAGCACTTGCGGGCGCAGGTGGCACCACAGGTGTCCCTGGACAGGGCCAGGAGGGCACCTGCGGCCGCACCTCACCACCTGCGGGCGCAGGTGGCTCCGCAGGACCTTTCAGAACTTCGTTTCGCTCATTTTTGTTTCTCTTTGACCCCCCAAGGCCCCTATACCCTCCTTGGATGCAATCATCAACTTATGGTACCATTTGGGAAGCTCTAAGGGGGTAGTTTGGTGGAATTTTGAATTGTATCACTTGTGGATTGTTTTTAATGTGTTGTTGTGAAAGGTATTTGGGTGACTTGATGGCATAAATGTGACGATATGTTAAGGAGGAAGTGTAAAGTATAAACTTGGTATGAAATTCCATCGGTTGGTGATATCTAGGTTAATGTGTCGAATGTTTTGGTATTGTTGGTATGATGATGTAGTAAATTGTATTATAGGAGGGTGAAATATTGTTCTCATTATTACCGAACCTGTTTCCATTCCAAAACGTTCTAAGGTGTCTCATTTCAGGTTTGTTATAAATTGTTATTCACATGTCTCTTATTCATTGACTATTGTTTCAAAGTTCCAATAATGTTTCAACCAGCAATGTATCTGTCACGCCCCGAATCCGATCGGGACGGATTGGCACCCATAGCCGACATGTCCCGAGAGAACCAAGCATTGCTTCTATTCATTCATATGCATGTCATAGGTAACACCACCATTACGTAAGAACATGAAAGGCGAAATACGAAAAACATGGAACATGGAACCTATATCTACACATATGTGAAACTGGGCCGTTGAGGCCATCGAGTCAAAAACGTCATATACCACCTTACATTCATACACCCACATACATCTACATAAGCCTCTAACATAGACATTTACCAAAACCAACTGAAAGTCGGGACAAGTCCCCGCTTTATACAACATGTACAATACCAAAACAATGTACAACTTGGACACGGAAAGCCCCGAACCAACTGGAGCTCACCAAAGATCAGTATATGTCCTGCAGCTTACTGGGGAGGTCTACTAGAACCTGTGCCTGCAGCAAGTAAGGTAAATTCCCCAAGAGGGGTCAGTACGAAGAATGTACTGAGTATGTAAGGCTGTATGAAACTGAATTAGTATACAAGAACTTTCATGGAAAAATAATCACAAGGGACATGCCCATTTTTGGTAGCCATCCATATATATATATTTGGAACTGCGTGCATTACTTCGATACTTACTTCATTTTTTGTACCTCTTCTTACTTGTTTGCCAGTCATTAGTTATATATTGCCCGGGCCCAATTAGTGGGAAAATAAAATCGTCATGCAGGTGTTCATGTCACCCCATGGATACACCCAATATGTTGGGATAGTCATCATGAAGGTGTGTTCTTTCACCCCATGGATATCATAATGAAGGTGTTTATTTCACCCTATGGATACACTCTTAATATCGGAATAGTCATAATGAAGGTGTTTATTTCACCCCATGGATACACTCATTCATGAAATATTATTACATAGAGGATTATGACATTTTTGGAAGCACACATATATGCATTTCGTTATCCTTCACTTCATGAGATTGACACTTTTGATAATTGTAACATTATTGAAAGCTTTGGAACACAACATTATTGGAACTTGGAATCATGTCTATAAGTATGTTATACATGAATGACAATAGATCAAGAATAATATATATATGATCAACACTAGATGATAACATGAAATGAGATGCCTTAGGACATTTTGGGAATGAGTATGTACCATAACAAGGTGTACACTATATGCTGCAGAAGGATACGGAAAGAGGAACCTTACATACCTCGTATTCTCAATACGATTATACAATATTAGATGTGCATACAATGTCCCGCTCCTTCCTTATATTTCACTCTATAACACAAATACATAACGGAGTTTACATTAACCACCAACTACCTTTCAAATGCACATAACGTCAATGAGTTACATGTTTGCCTTTAAAATGTCATTTCCCCCTTGACAATACCATTGATAAAAGCATCATACCAATAATCCCACAATATTCCCAACATTGACCAAAATATCATAAACCATTAGCATGTCACACCAAGTTCATACTTTCCACTCTTCATCACCACAACATCACAATTATTCCATCAAATTACTTCAATACACCTCACAACAACAAATCGGCAAACCCCCCATAATTTACACTTATATGAAAATAACCAGTTTAATAACATAATCACACCATACATGTTGTTATTTCATCCATACCATGCTCTTTCATCAAACTCACAAGTCATATTTCAAGTTACAATTCCATGGATTTCACATCTTTCACGAAAAAAAAAACACAAAGTGCCATATCCAACACTTCCAAGCATAACCAACATGATTTACATACTCCCCCATGCATATAATATATTATTCCATAAGAATAATTATCTACCTAAGCTTGAAAATTGATGATTTTGCTCCAAGAAGTTGGTTTAGGGTTCTTGAGAGTTGAGAGAAATTTTGGGAAATTTCTAGAAATGTGAAGTTTACTCCTTTGAATAAAATCAGATTTTTCCACCTATTTGTAGTCCCTCAAGTCTCCTTGGCATTAAATGCCATGTACAAGTGGTCAAGGGTGAAGAATGGGTCATTTTTGGCCTAATTGGGCCATATTTTTTGTCTCATTTTGGGCTTGTATTGAGACCAATTTAGTTAACCAATAATTTCTCATGTTTAAATCATTTCATACACGTTATGACGATATTTCCACTCATGGAATTCATATTCGTAGCCTCAATCCCAAAATGAGTGATTCTAGCCACGTATGGTCTATTTTGACCAGAAGGGTAAAACCATCATTTTGATGCCAAATTCGTTCTCGAGTAATTTTATCATACCAATATAATATTTCATTCATTCCATGTGTATACTCGAGGTTGTAGAAGAAACGTGGCAAAAATCGGCTTGGTACGTCCCCGGGCACCCTTGGGACTTAAGAAGTTTCCAACTTTTGAAAAAGTGGCAAAACCAGCCTAGCACGCCCTTGGGCGTGCCATCTTGCTGCCTCTGGACCAAAAATTTTATCCCAGAGCGGCGTGGCACGCCCTCTAGCGTGCCCCACACTTAGTTTTTCAAAAAAATTCCATTTTTTGACTTTTCTTCGCGGATTTGGTTAGATACTTCAAGTCCTATTCTTTAACTTACTTATTACCCTTAATATACTTTGTTTAGAGGTCCTCTTAGCCTCATTTTGAACCCCACAAATGTTCCACGAAAATCACAAAACACCTCCTACGAAGGGCTAATCACATTACGAGGCCAAATTTCAATTTTCTCATCATTAACATTACCAAATACATGCTTATAGCTCTCGACACCTAAGTAAACATTATTGAATGTCGTCGAGTAGGGTTGGGAAGGTACAGGGCGTTACATTCTTCCCCCCTTAGAAACATTCGTCCTCGAATGTTAACACTATCGCTTCAATTACGACAAATGCATCTCTATACTAGCATACATATACATAAACACGTATGGCTCATGAATACTTACTTGTTATGAATCCACTGCCACACTTTGAACTTTTTAATCCATTTGAAATAGCTAGGGATACTTGGATTTCATCATTTCTTCAGCTTCCCATGTGATCTCCTCTACTTGTTGATTTCTCCAAAGGACTTTTATGGAAGCTATGTCCTTATTCCTCAACCTCTTTACTTGTCGATCTAGGAAAGCAATGGGTACCTCTTCATAAGTAAGATCCTCCGTAATTTGAACATCTTCAACGGGAACAATACGAGATGGATCCCCTATGCACTTTTGAAGCATCGAAACATGAAATACCGGATGGACTGAGGAAAGTTCCTGGGAAGTACCAACTCCTACGCAACTTGCCCATGTCTTCTAATGATTTAATATGGGCCTATGTAACGTGGACTCAATTTTCCTTTCTTTCCGAAACGCATTACCCCTTTCATCGGTGACACCTTTAAAATACCCAATCACATATGGTGAATTCAAGTCCTCTTCTTCTAACATCAGCATATGACTTGTGGCGACTTTGGGCCGTTTGTAACCTTTGTTGGATCACTTTAACTTTCTCCATAGCCTGATGAACAATATCTGGCCCAAGTAAAGCAGTTTCACCCGCTTCAAACCATCCAATTGGTGATCTACATTTCCTTCCGTACAAGGCTTCATAAGGTACCATTTTAATACTTGAATGATAGCTATTATTGTAAGCAAATTCAATAAGAGGCAAATGGTCATCCCAACTGCCTTGAAAATCTAACGTACAAGCTCGTAGCATATCTTCAAGCGTCTGAATATTACGTTCTGCTTGTCCATCAGCCTGTGGATGGAAATTCGTACTTAAATTCACCTGTGTGCCCAAACTTTGCTGAAAAGATTTCCAAAAGTGCGCTGTGAACTGTGCTCCTCTGTCTGATATAATGGAAAGCGGAATACCATGCAATCGTACTATCTCTGTCACATATAACTTCGCATAATCCTTAGCTGTATAGGTGGTCTTGACTGGTAGAAAATGTGCTGATTTGGTAAGCCTGTCCACTATGACCCATATAGAATCAAATTTCCACAATGTACGAGGCAAACCTGTGATGAAATCCATATTAATCATATCCCATTTCCAGACTGAAAGATTGATACATTGCATGTAACCTTATGGTTTCTGATGTTCTACTTTCACTTGTTGACAGTTTGGGCATTGAGCGACAAACTCTACAATGTTCTTTTTCATATTTCCCCACCAATACACTTCTTTTAAATCATGGTACATTTTAGTAGCACCCGGATGAATAGAATAGCGTGAATGATGTGCCTCTGTCATAATTCGTTGCCTAAGCTCATCTACATCCGGTACACATAATCTCCCTTGGCATTGGAGTACCCCTTCTTGTGTAAGATCAAATGTCTTTGTCAAATTCTACTGTACATTTTCCTTTAGCTGCAATAACATAGAATCCGCAAACTGCTTCTCTTTCACTTTAGCTATTAAAGAGGATTCCACTGCATTTTTCACAATAACCCCTTCATCCAGAGATTCAATAAGTTGAACTTCCAAGCTGGCTAGCTGATATAAATCTTTGATTATCTCTTGCTTTTCAGTCAACTGACCACTAGTGCTTTCTACTGCCTTACGGCTCAATGCATCAGCTACTACATTTGCTTTGCCTGGATGATACAGAATATCAATATCATAGTCTTTTAAGAGTTCTAACCACCTTCGTTGCCTCAAATTGAGTTCCTTCTGCTTAAAAAGATATTGTAAACTTTTGTGATCCGTATAGATATCAACATGAACCCCATATAAATAATGACGCCATATATTTAAAGCAAAAACTACCGCTGCCAATTCAAGATCATGTGTGGGATAATTTTTCTCATGTGGTCGCAACTGTCATGAGGCATATGCTATGACATTACCGTGTTGTATCAATACACATCCGAGGCCAACCCCGGAAGCATCACAATATACTGCATAACCTTCGGTACCTTCGGGAAGCACTAGAACTCGTGTGGAGGTTAATTTATCTTTCAACTTTTGGAAGCTTTTCTCACACGCATCATTCCACTGAAATTTCACTGCCTTATGTGTAAGCTTTGTTAACGGTGCAGCAATAGAGGAAAAACCTTCCACAAATCTTCTGTAATAACCTGCCAGTCCAAGAAAACTACGAATTTCTGTGGGTGTCGTAGTTCTTGGCCAATTTTTCACTGCTTCAATCTTTTGTGTATCAACCTGTATCCCTTCATCTGACACAATATGACCTAAGAACGCAACTGATTTTAACCAAAACTCACATTTGGAGAACTTGGCATACAACTTACGCTCACGGAGAATCTGTAACACCTGTTGTAAGTGATTAGCATGGTCCTCTGGTGATCTTGAATAAACCAGGATTTCATCTATAAATACCGTGATGAACACGTCCAAAAATGGCTTAAACACCCTATTCATCAAATCCATGAACACAACTGGTGCATTTGTTAGTCCAAATGACATAACTAAAAATTCATAATGGTCATACCGTGTTCGAAAAGCTGTTTTGGGTACATCTTCTTCTCTAACTCTGACTTGGTGGTAACCCGACCTCAAGTCAATCTTTGAAGAACACTTGGCACCCTGTAACTGATCAAACAAATCATCAATTTGAGGGAGGGGATATTTGTTCTTGATCGTTACCTTATTCAATTGCCGATAGTCGATGCACATTCTCAACGTGCCATCTTTCTTTCGTACAAATAAGACCGGTGCACCCCACGGGGACATACTAGGCCTAATGAAGCCTTTGTCCAGCAAATCATTCAATTGCTCCTTCAATTCACGCAGTTCTGCTGGAGCCATTCTATATGGAGGAATAGAAATAGGTTGAGTGCCTGGAATCACATCAATGCCAAATTCTACTTCCCGTTCTGGGGGCAAGCCTGGAAGATCCTCTGGAAATACGTCAAGAAATTCATTGACCACTGGAACCGACTGAGGAATTAGTGGTTCCACTTCAATATCTCTCACCCATACTATATGAAATATATAACCCTTGGCAATCATTTTTCTGGCTTTCAAATAGGAAATAAATCTTCCTCGTGGTACCCCTACATTACCCTGCCATTCAAGAACATTTTCTTGCGGAAAGCAAAATTGTACCTTCTTGGCCCAACAATCTACCGTGGCATAACAAGAGGCCAACCAATCCATTCCCATGATCACATCAAAATCCACCATGTCTAATTCAATGAGATCGGCAAGTGTGTCATGACCACACATAGTTACCACACTGTTACGATATACTCTTTTTGCAACAATATATTCACCAACCGGTGTAGACACTTCAATTGACTTAATTAATAATTATGGTGCCTTTGCAAATTTTGCAGCAACCAATGGAGTAACATAGGAAAATGTAGAACCCGGGTCAATCAATGCATATACATTATAGGAGAATATGGATAATGTACCTGTGACGACATCAGGAGAAGCCTCTGAATTCTGTCGGTCCACTAAAGCATAAGTGCGATTCTATACCCCACTCGTGCTGGCTGCTCCTCTGGCACCTCTATGACGACCCACAGACGGCAAACCTCAGCCTACAGAAGGAACCGATGATGATGACGCAATAGTCAATCCCGCAGGTCGCGCCACACCACCCAAGCCTCTTCGCAGGCAGTCTCTCATCATGTGTCCCGCCATACCACACCAATAACATACATTCATCCCCCACCAGCATTCACCTGAATGAAACCGTCTACAATACTGACATAATGGGTGAAAAGATCCTGCTGTCTGTGAACCGTGACTTCCGCTGCTTTGTTCAGCTTGATTAAAACCCCGGGCCCCTCGAAAGTGAGAGAAAGTGCCTGCCATGGAGTGAGAAAATAAAGGCCTAGGTGGTCTATTAAACTCCGACCTGAACTCCGCTTGGGACTTCATGGACTGTCCCGTAGATCTAGCTCTCTTGGACGGCCCTTCTTCAAACCCATGTGTTCTTCTTCATTGCCCCTGATCTTCCATTTTCTGTGCAAAGGCCTGTATTCTAGATATATCCATGTCCTGATTTAGGGCAGCAATAGTGCAGTCTCGTACCAAATACGGCTCCAACCTGTCCATATACCGATGTACTCTATCTATCATTGTGGCAACTACGATTGGAGCATAACGAGCCAAGGAATTAAATTGCAGACTATATTCCCTGATGGTTAGATTCCCTTGACGGAGATTTAAGAACTGATTCGTACGAGCCTCACGGATCTCATAGGAAAGATAGTGATCCAGGAATGTTGCTTTAAATTCTTCCCATGTAGGGGGTTTACACCAATACCACGAGCTTTCTTCCAATCCTCATACCACATTATAGCCTCGCCCTTCAATCTATAGGCTACAAGTTCCACCATTTCTATACCCGACACATGCATCACCTTCAAAGCCCTCTGGATTTGATCTATAAAATCTTGGGGATATTCATTCGGGTCTGATCCAGTGAATGTGGGAGGATCTAATTTCAAGAAGTCCTGTGTTCTGCGACTAGCTGCTCTCGCTGCACTGTCATCACCTGTCATTGGGCCACCTTGTCCCTAAACCTGTGCAACAACTATTCGAGTCAACATTTGGACTGCATCCTTTAAGTACTGATCAGTGGTAGTATTTGCTGGTGGATATACAGGTGCTCCTCTCCTACTCGACTCTTCTGGAATAGAGGGAGTAGAGGAAGCTCGTGACACAAATTCATGCTCAGTATCGCCTTGATTAACTTGATCAAGTGGTGGTATACTGGCTCCTTCTCCAACAATTCTATCTAGCTTCTTACTTTTACCTCGACCTCTTCTTGTCATCGACATTTTTCTATAATATACAAGAACAACAATACTTGTGGTCAGAAGCAATCCCACCTATAACTTCGGCTCCAATGCACGATTTAAAAATGAAGAAAAGAAACAACATCCTAAATGTCCCGTAGCCTCCTACTTATAATTATGGTGCACAACACATTGATAAGTAAGACTCTACTCATACACGACTTTGTAGACGCCCTTAGAATGACCTGCTCTGATACCACTTTTGTCACGCCCCGAATCCCATCGGGACGGATTGGCACCCATAGCCGACATGGCCCGAGAGAACCAAGCTTTGCTTCTATTCATTCATATGCATGTCATAGAAAACACCACCATTACGTAAGAACATGAAAGGAGAAATACGGAAAATGTGGAACATGGAACCTGTATATCACATATGTGAAACTGGGCCGTTGAGGCCATCGAGTCAAAAATTTCATATACCACCTTACATTCATACACCTGTATACGTCTACATAAGCCTCTAACATAGATATTTACCAAAACCAACTGAAAGTCGGGACAAGTCCCCGCTTTATACAATATGTACAATACCAAAATAATGTACAACTTGGACACGGAAAGCCCCGAACCAACTGGAGCTCACCAAAGATTAGTATATGTCCTGCAGCTTACTGGGGAGGTCTACTAGAACCTGTGCCTGCAGCAAGTAAGGTAAATTCCCCAAGAGGGGTCAGCACGAAAAATGTACTGAGTATGTAAGGCTGTATGAAACTGAATCAGTATATAAGAACTTTCATGGAAAAATAATCACAAGGGACATGCCCATTTTTGGTAGCCATCCATATATATATATTTGGAACTGTGTGCATTACTTCGATACTTACTTCATTTTTTGTACCTCTTCTTACTTGTTTGCCAGTCATTAGTTATATATTGCCCGGGCCCAACTGATCAGTGGGAAAATAATATCGTCATGCAGGTGTTCATGTCACCCCATGGATACACCCAATATGTTGGATAGTCATCATGAAGGTTTTTTCTTTCACCCCATGGATATCATCATGAAGGTGTTTATTTCACCCCATGGATACACTCTTAATATCGGAATCGTCATCATGAAGGTGTTTATTTCACCCCATGGATTCACTCATTCATGAAAGATTATTACATAGAGGATTATGAAATTTTTGGAAGCACACATATATGCATTTCGTTATCCTTCACTTCATGAGATTAACACTTTTGATAATTGTAACATTATTGAAAGCTTTGGAACACAACATTATTGGAACGTGGAATCATGTCTATAAGTATGTTATACATGAATGACAATAGATCAAGAATAAGATATATATGATCAACACTAGATGATAACATGAAATGAGATGCCTTAGGACATTTTGGGAATGAGTATGTACCATAACAAGGTGTACACTATATGCTGCAGAAGGATACGGAAAGAGGAACCTTACATACCTCGTATTCTCAATACGATTATACAATCTTAGATGTGCATACAATGTCCCGCTCCTTCCTTATATTTCACTCTACAACACAAATACATAACGGAGTTTACATTAACCACCAACTACCTTTCAAATGCACATAACGTCAATGAGTTACATGTTTGCCTTTAAAATGTCATTTCCCCCTTGACAATACCATTGATAAAAGCATCATACCAATAATCCCACAATATTCCCAACATTGACCAAAATATCATAAACCATTAGCATGTCACACCAAGTTCATACTTTCCACTCTTCATCACCACAACATCATAATTATTCCATCAAATTACTTCAATACACCTCACAACAACAAATCGGCAAAACCCCCATAATTTACACTTATATGAAAATAACAAGTTTAATAACATAATCACACCATACATGTTGTTATTTCATCCATACCATGCTCTTTCATCAAACTCACAAGTCATATTTCAAGTTACAATTCCATGGATTTCACATCTTTCACGAAAAAAAAAACACAAAGTGCCATATCCAACACTTCCAAGCATAACCAACATGATTTACATACTCCCCCATGCATATAATATATTATTCCATAAGAATAATTATCTACCTAAGCTTGAAAATTGATGATTTTGCTCCAAGAAGTTGGTTTAGGATTCTTGAGAGTTGAGAGAAATTTTGGGAAATTTCTAGAAATGTGAAGTTTACTCCTTTGAATAAAATCAGATTTTTCCACCTATTTGTAGTCCCTCAAGTCTCCTTGGCATTAAATGCCATGTACAAGTGGTCAAGGGTGAAGAATGGGTCATTTTTGGCCTAATTGGGCCATATTTTTTGTCTCATTTTGGGCTTGTATTGAGACCAATTTAGTTAACCAATAATTTCTCATGTTTAAATCATTTCATACACGTTATGACGATATTTCCACTCATGGAATTCATATTCGTAGCCTCAATCCCAAAATGAGTGATTCTAGCCACGTATGGTCTATTTTGACCAGAAGGGTAAAACCATCATTTTGATGCCAAATTCGTTCTCGAGTAATTTATCATACCAATATAATATTTCATTCATTCCATGTGTATACTCGAGGTTGTAGAAGAAACGTGGCAAAAATCGGCTTGGTACGTCCCCGGGCACCCTTGGGACTTAAGAAGTTTCCAACTTTTGAAAAAGTGGTAAAACCAGCCTGGCACGCCCTTGGGCGTGCCATCTTGCTGCCTCTGGACCAAAAATTTTAGCCCAGAGCGGCGTGGCACGCCCTCTAGCGTGCCCCACACTTAGTTTTTCAAAAAAATTCCATTTTTTGACTTTTCTTCGCGGATTTGGTTAGATACTTCAAGTCCTATTCTTTAACTTACTTATTACCCTTAATATACTTTGTTTAGAGGTCCTCTTAGCCTCATTTTGAACCCCACAAATGTTCCACGAAAATTACAAAACACCTCCTACAAAGGGCTAATCACATTTACGAGGCCAAATTTCAATTTTCTCATCATTAACATTACCAAATACATGCTTATAGCTCTCGACACCTAAGTAAACATTATTGAATGTCGTCAAGTAGGGTTGGGAAGGTACGGGGTGTTACAGTATCAATCTTACAAAAGTAAAGGAATGAAGTAATGCATATATGGTTACTTGAGTCCGGGTGGTAGCTCAAAGGGGCAAAAGCCTAGCTAGAGATGATCCCGAGATTATTGGATCAGGGGCAGCTCAATGGGGAGAAAGCCTAGATCGAGCCGAACCTGAAAGGGGGAAGCTCAAAGGGGTGAAAGTCTAGCTAGGGACGAACCTGCTTTATTGATTTATGGGTGGCAGCTCAAAGGGACCTAAGCCTAGCTAGAGACGATCCTAATGTTATGTTCCCACTGATCAGTAGGGTCCTGGGCATTATATGAATGATAATGATAATGATATGAACGTAAAAGCAAAAAAAGTAGCAAAGGCAATGTACATGGTTCCACACACACATTACGGTGGTTTACTAATATTGTCCATTCACTTGTATTTGATTCCATTGAAGTTCTTATGTTTCACGCAGTTACTTATAGCCTTACATACTCAGTACATTCTTTCGTACTGACGTCCCTTGGGGGACTTACCTTACTTGCTGCAGGCACATGAGCTAGTAGACCTTCACAGTAGGATACAGATCATCAGCAGACTGTTGGTGAGCTCCAGTTGATTCGAGGCTTTCTGAGTCATGTGTACATATTGGTTTTAGTACTGTATAATAGTTGTATAAAGCGGGGACTTGTCCCGACTTTAGGCTTGGCTATGTATCTGTTAGAGGCTTTGTAGACGATGTGTAGTCAAATAAAGGAATGTATGACCCTTTTGATGTGGTGACCCTAACGGCCAAGTTTCATATCTATATGAATGTCTTTCCATGACTTCCGTCATTGATATCTTGTATCCATATAAGACAGAATGGTAATATGTGTATGAATGTATAGGTTGGTTCACTCGGGCCTTAACAGCTTCGGGTGCCAGTCCGCCCCAATGGGATTTGAGGCGTGACAAAAGTGGTATCAGAGTAGGTCGTCCTAGGGTGTCTACAAAGCCGTGTCCGAGTAGAGTCTTACTTATGGATGTGTTGTGCACCATATTTATAAGCAGGAGGCTATGGATCATTTAGGGTTGTTTCTGTTCTTCATTTCCTAGATCGTGCACTAGAGCTAAAGTTGTAGGTGGAATCATATCTAACTATTGAAATTGTTTTCCTTTATTATAGTAAAATGCCGTTTACAAGGAGAAACAAGGGTAAAAATAAGAAGCTAGACCGAATTTCCGGAGAAGGAACTAATAGACCACCACCTGAACAAGTTAATCATGGTGAAACTGAAAATGAGTTTGCATCGTGGGCTTCTTCTACTCTTCCATTTCCAAAAGAGCTGAGAAGGAGAGAAGTACCTGCAAAACCTCCTGTTAACGCTATTGAGCAGGATTTAAGGAATGCGGTGCAAATGTTGACCCGTATAGTTGCTGCACAAATTCAAGGACAAGCAGGTCCAAGTAAAAGTAATGACAGTGCGGATAGGGCAGCTAGTCGGAGGACGCAGGATTTCCTGAAATTAGATCCTCCCACATTCACCGGGTCAGATCTTAATAAGGACCCACAGGATTTCGTGGACCAAATTCAAAGGGCTTTAGATGTTCTGCATGTGACGGGTATAGAAACAGTTGAGCTTGTGGCATATAGATTGAAAGGAGAGGCTATATTATGGTACGAAGATTGGAAGCGATCTAGGGGTATCGGTGCACTTCCATCTAGTTAGGAAGAATTCAAAGCGGCGTTCCTTGATCATTATCTTCCATAAGAGATCCGAGAGGCTCGCGCAGACCAGTTCTTAAATCAAGGAAATATGAGCGTCAAAGAATACAGTCTTCGGTTTAACTCTTTGGCCAGGTATGCTCCTAATGTGGTAGCTACTATGGCCGATAGAGTTCATCGGTGTGTGGACAGATTGGATCCATATTTGGTGAGGGATTGTACTATTGCTGCTTTGAATAGGGATATAGATATAGCCAGGATACAAGCTTTTGCACAGAAAATGGAGGACCAGAGGAAAAGAACAAGGACGCAAGAATTTGAAAGAGGGCCGTCAAAGAGGGCTAAACCTAAGGGATAGTTCATGGCGTCCCAAGGAGAATTTAGGCCTTGGGGTTTTAATAGACCGCCTAGACCATCATTTTATTATCCTACGACAGGTACCCCATCCCAATTCCAAGGGTTTAGAGGCAGTCACGTTGGGCAAAGTAGTGAAATTTGAGGTTCACAGATATCGGGGTATCGAGAATAAGAAATTATGAACCAATCGAGGTTTTCTCGTAAGTCGTGTCAGTACTAAGGGAAGCTTCATTTAGGTGAATTCCGGTTTGGTACGAATGTTTGCTTTGGGTGTGGTATGCCGGGGCACATGGTGAGAGAGTGTCCACAAAAGGGCACGGGTAGTATGGTGCGACCTACGGGATCAACCGTTGCATCATCATCATCGGGTGTACAACCTACTAGTCGTGGTAGAGGTGGTAGAGGAGAAGCTAGTTCTAGTGGAGTCCAGAACCGTACCTACGCTTTAACGGATCGACAGAATTTAGAGGCTTCTCCTGATGTGGTTACAGGTACATTATCCGTCTTTTCACATAATGTATATGCATTGATTGATCCGGGCTCTACCCTATCATATGTTACTCCATTGATTGCTGAAAAATTCAAGAGAACACCAGAATTATTAGCTAAGTCATTTGAAGTATCTACACCTGTTGGTGAGTCGATTATAGTGAAGACAGTCTATCGTAATTGTATGGTCACTGTTTGTGATCATGATACATTGGCTGATTTTATTGAGATGGAAATGGTAGACTTTGATGTTATAATGGGTATGGACTAGTTGGCTTCTTTTTATGCCATGGTCGATTGCCAAGCTAAGAAGGTACATTTCCATTTTCCACAAAAGACTGTCCTTAAATGGAGGGGTAATGTTGGAGCACCGAGAGGTAAATTTATTTTCTATCTTAGGGCAAGGAAAATGATATCCAAGGGGTACATATGTCACTTAGTAAGAGCACATGATACCGATGTGAAGCCACCGACTCTTCAATCGGTTCCAGTGGTAAATGAACTCCTTGATGTATTTCCTGAAGATCTTCTAGGTTTACCTCCTGAAAGGGAAATAGAGTTTGGTATTGATGTAATTCCAGGCACTCAGCCTATCTTTATTCCTCCATATAGAATGGCCCCAACAGAGTTACAAAAATTGAAGGAGCAATTAAAAGACTTGCTGGAAAAGGGATTCATAAGGCCTAGTATGTCCCCTTAGGGAGCACCAGTGTTATTTGTATGAAAGAAAGATTGTACATTGAGAATGTGTATTGATTATCGGCAACTGAATAATGTAACAGTCAAGAATAAATATCCCCTCCCCAGAATTGATGATTTGTTCGATCAATTACAGGGTGCCAAATGTTTCTCAAAGATTGACTTGAGATCGGGTTATCATCAAGTAAGGGTTAGAGAAAAAGATATACCCAAGACAGCTTTCCGAACACGGTATGGTCATTATGAATTTTTAGTTATGTCATTTGGGCTAACAAATGCACCAGCAGTTTTTATGGATTTGATGAATAGGGTGTTCAAGTCGTTCTTAGATGTGCTCGTGACAGTGTTTATCGATGATATTCTGGTTTATTCAAGGTCACAAGAGGACCATGCTAATCACTTACGGCAGGTGTTACAGATTCTTCGTGATCGTAAGTTATATGCAAAGTTATCTAAATGTGAATTTTGGTTAAAATCTGTAGCATTCTTGGGTCATATAGTGTCGGATGAAGGGATAAGGGTTGATACTCAAAAGATAGAAGCTGTGAAGAATTGGCCAATACCTACGACACCCACAAAGATTCGTAGTTTTCTTGGATTGGCAGGTTATTACAGAAGATTTGTTGAAGGATTTTCTTCTATTGCTGCACCTTTAACAAATCTAACACGTAAAGCGAACAAGTTCCAATGGAATGATGTATGTGAGAAGAGTTTTCAAGTGCTGAAGGATAAATTGACTTCTACACTCGTATTGGTACTTCCAGAAGGCAAGGAAGGGTATGTGACATATTGTGATGCTTTAAAAGTCGGCTTAGGATGTGTATTGATGCAACATGGTAATGTGATAGCTTATGCCTCAAGACAATTATGACCACATGAAAGAAATTATCCAACACATGATCTTGAGCTAGCAGCTGTGATATTTGCTTTAAAGATATGGCGCCACTATTTGTATGGGGTTCATGTTGACATATATACTGATCATAAGAGTTTGTAGTATATTTTCAATCAGAAGGATCTAAATTTGAGGAAGCGGAGATTACTGGAACTATTAAAAGATTATGACATTGATATTTTATATCATCCGGGGAAAGCATATGTGGTAGCCGATGCGTTAAGTCACAAAGAAATAGGAAGCACTGATGGCCAGCACACGGAAAAACAAGATATAGTCAAGGATCTACATCAACTAGCCGGCTTGGGAGTTCGCCTTCTTGAATCTCCAGACGAAGGGCTTATTGTGAAACATGCGGCAGAATCTTCATAAGTAACTGAGGTGAAAGAGAAACAGTTTACAGATCCTATTTTACTGCAGCTAAAAGAAAATGTACAACAAGGTTTGACAAAGGCATTTGATCTTACACAAGAGGGGGTGCTTCAGTGCCAAAGCAGATTGTGTGTGCCTGATGTAGATGAGCTAAGGAGGCGGATTATAACAGAGGCACATCATTCACGGTATTCTATTCATCCGGGAGCCACCAAAATGTATCATGATTTGAAAGAAATGTATTGGTAGGGTAACATGAAGAAGAACATTGCAGAATTTGTAGCCCAATGTCCAAGATGTCAACAAGTAAAAGTAGAGCATCAGAAGCCTGGAGGTTATATGCAATGTATAAATCTTCCAGTATGGAAGTGGGATATGATTAACATAGATTTCATCACTGGTTTGCCTCGTACACTTTGGAAATTTGATTCCATATGGGTAATAGTTGACAGGCTTACCAAGTCAGCACACTTTCTACCCGTCAAGACCACCTACACAGCTGAAGATTATGCGAGGTTGTATATTAAAGAGATAGTACGACTACACGGAGTTCCAATCTCTATTATATCAGACAGGGAAAATCAATTTACTGCACACTTTTGGAAATCTTTTCAGCAGAGTTTGGGAACCCAAGTGAATTTAAGTACCGCTTTTCATCCTCAGACGGATGGACAAGCAGAACGTACTATCCAAACACTTGAAGATATGCTACGAGCTTGTGCATTAGACTTTAAAGGTAGTTGGGATGATCATTTACCTCTTATTGAATTTACTTACAATAATAGCTATCATTCAAGTATTAAAATGGTACCTTACGAAGCTTTATATGGAATAAAGTGTAGATCACCAATTGGATGGTTTGAAGCGGGTGAAACTGCATTATTTGGTCCAGATCTTATTCATCAAGCTATGGAGAAAGTTAAGGTGATACAACAACGGCTATAGATGGCCCAAAGTCAACATAAATCATATACCGATGTTAGAAGAAGGGGGCTAGAATTTGCCATAAGTAATTGGGTATTCTTGAAAGTGCCACTAATGAAAGGGGTAATAAGATTTGGAAAGAAAGAAATTTTGAGTCCATGTTATATAGGGCCATATAAAATTACCCGAAGATTTGGTCAGGTTGCATATGAATTAGAACTACCCCAAGAACTTTCCACAGTTCATCCAGTGCTCCATGTTTCAATGCTTCGAAAATACATAGGAGATCCATCTCGTATTGCTCCTATTGAAGATGTATAAGTTACGGAGGATCTCACCTATAAAAAAATACCTATTGCTATTCTGGATCAACAAGTGAAGAGGTTAATAAATAAAGAAGTAGCTTCCGTAAAGGTACTTTGGAGGAATCAGCAAGTAGAAGAAATCACATGGGAAGCCAAGGAAATGATGAAGTCTAAGTACCCACATTTATTTCAAAAGGAAGGGAAGGTTCAAGATGCGGAATTGGAGCAATAACAAGTAAGTATTTATAAGCATTATGTGTTATGATAACATGAATAATGAACTTAGACTTGAATGTGTTTAAATTGGATAATGTTACTAACATTCGAGAACAAATGTTCCTAAGGGGGGAAAGATGTAACACCCCGTGCATTTTTGAACTTATGCGACGACCTTAACATTTGTGGAATCATTTAAACTTGAGATAGGTGGTGTATTACACACTAACTTTATTGGGCTAAATTAATATTATGCTATTGGGCTCAAATGAGGCCCAAAAGTAAGCAAGAAAGACATGACCCAAAAAGGGAAATGACCCATTCAAATGTTGACCAAGTAAACATGTCATTTAATGACCAAATGTTTGGCTAAAGATGACCATGAGGGACTATATAAGTCCAAAAATCAGATTTTTACTCACCATAAGCCACTTGCCAATTCTAGATTTTTCCAAAAATATCCACTCCTTTCTCAAACCCTAAGCAACAACTCTTTGGACAAGATCCTCTCTTTGCAAGATTGGGTAAGTATTTAATCTTATGGTTTAATATATTATATGCATGAGGGGTTGTGTAAATCATGTTGGTTATGTTGACAAAGTGTTGAGCAGTCCACTATGTGTAAAACAGTCCACTTTTGCTTCTTTGTTAAAGGATATGCCTTCTATGTGACTTAAACTTGAAAAGAGACTAAAGTTCTTGAAGGAAGTGAATGATATGAATGAGATATCAACACGGTAGGATGTGTTTATGGCCCTAACTTGTTTCTTTTTTGTGTATGACTTGTGGAAATGTGTTATGTGGTGGTGTATGGAAAGGAGAATATAGTTTTGTGATGTTCATGTACATGTTGACACCATAGTTTTTTTTTAGCATCAAGTTGACCTAAAATATGAAAAGAGAAGCTCACTTATGGCCATGGACCATTTATTACCAAAAAAGGACCCAAAAGTGACCCCTGGCAGCCGAAACGGCACCCGCCCTCGCAGGTGAAGCACCTGTGGGTGCAGGTGGCACCACAGGTGGCCCTGGACAGGGCCAGGAGGGTACTTGCGGCCGCACCTGACCACCTGCGGGTGCAGGTGGCTCCGTAGGTCCTTCCAGGACCTCGTTTCGCTCGTTTTTGTTTCTCTTTGACCCCCCAAGGCCCCTATACCCTCCTTGGATGCAATCATCAACTTACGGTACCCTTTGGGAAGCTCTAAGGGGGTAGTTTGGCGGCATTTTGAATTTTATCACTTGTGGATTGTTTTTAATGTGTTGTTGTGAAAGGTATTTGGGTGACTTGATGGCATAAATGTGATGATATATTAAGGAGGAAGTGTAAAGCATAAATTTTGTATGAAATTCCATCGGTTAGTGATATCTAGGTTGATGTGTGGAATGTTTTGGTGTTGTTGGTATGGTGTTGTAGTAAATTGTATTGTAGGAGGGTGAAATGATGTTCTATAGCAGTCACGTATCTCATTATTGTTTTGTGCACTTGTGATGTAGTTAGTGGTTAATGTAAGCTCCATTGTGTGTTCATATTGTAGAGTAACACTTTAAGGAAGAGCTAAACTGTTATAGTCATATGTTGGAAGGATAAGGTATGTAAGGTTTCTCTTTTCCGTATTCTTTGGCAGCTCCTATTTTTCTCATTGTTACCAAACCTGTTTCCACTCCAAAATGTTCTAAAGTGTCTCATTTCAGGTTTGTTATAAATTGTTATTCACATGTCTCTTATTCATTGACTATTGTTTCAAAGTTCCAATAATGTTTCAACCAGCAATATATCAATCTTACAAAAGTAAAGGAATGAAATAATGTATATATGGTTACTTGAGTCCGGGTGGTAGCTCAAAGGGGAGAAAGCCTAGCTAGAGACGATCCCGAGATTATTGGATCAGGGGGCAACTCAATGGGGAGAAAGCCTAGCTCGAGCCAAACCTGACAGGTGGCAGCTTAAAAGGGCGAAAGTTTAGCTAGAGACGAACCTGCTTTATTGATTTATAGGTGGCAGCTCAAAGGGGCGTAAGCCTAGCTAGAGACGATCCCAATGTTATGTTCCCACTGATCAATAGGGGCCCGGACATTATATGAATGATAATGATAATGATATGAATGTAAAAGACAAAGAAAGTAACAAAGGCAATGTACATGGTTCCACACACACATTACGGTGGTTTACCAATATTGTCCATTCACTTGTATTTGATTCCATTAAAGTTCTTATGTTTCACACAGTTACTTATAACCTTACATACTCAGTACATTCTTTCGTACTGACGTCCCTTGGGGGACTTACCTTACTTGCTGCAGGCACAAGAGCTAGTAGACCTTCACAATAGGATACGGATCATCAGCAGACTATTGGTGAGCTCCAGTTGATTCGGGGCTTTCCGAGTCATGTGTACATATTGGTTTTGGTACTGTATAATAGTTGTATAAAGCGTGGACTTGTCCCGACTTTAGGCTTGGTTATGTATCTGTTAGAGGCTTTGTAGACGTTGTGTAGTCAAATGAAGGAATGTATGACCCTTTTGATGTGGTGGCCCTAACGGCCAAGTTTCATATCTATATGAATGTCTTTCCATGACTTTCGTCATTGATATCTTGTATCTATATGAGACAGAATGGTAATATGTGTATGAATGTATAGGTTGGTTCTCTCGGGCCTTAACGGCTTCGGGTGCCAGTCCGCCCCAATGGGATTTGAGGTTTGACACCCTCGATCTTCGATCTTATTATTCAGCTCTTTCAGAATTGCAAGATTTCTATAAAATAAGTTGCTCCCAGAGCCTGGAGGGTGGCATCCTACCTTTTGGTATTGGTTAAAGCGCTATATCTTTCCTTCACTATTGACAACTTCATTCTTCTTTACTTCCCTCACGTTGTCCAGGAAAGGATGGTGGCCATCAATTGTTTAGGGAAAAGAGGAATTCTTTCTAGTCTCTATGATAATGGGAGGGCGTGGATAGAGAGGCTTGTGTTCGTTCAATCTGACTATATTCTCGAGGGCATGGATCTCCCCAAGTTCTGGAATTTTAAATTTAAGTTCTCCCTCTTCATATGTTTTGAATCACCATTCTTTCTATTTTATATAATTTTTATTTTTATCTCCAAGACAATGGGATGGATTTCTAAAGATCATAGTTTGAGACCTTAATTCTTTCCTGTTCTCTCTTCATATTTCATGTGTTATGCTCATACTACAACTTTGGTAGTCCGTTTATTTTTTTTATCAGAAATCCAAAAAGGATAATGGTTTGACAAACTCTTGTAGGTGCTTGTGTGGGTCTTCATGTGGTCTACCTTCATACTAGCATATATTTTGTACTAGTTACACTGTTTCCTCTTTTAGCACGAAGTTTCCTATAATGGTTGATTTGACAATAGCCTTAGAGGCATTTTTAAGATTTTGCCTCGCCAAGATCAACACAGGAAAATATGTTGCAGCTGCAACTGCTGGAAATAGACCAGTTCTGTTATCAACTGGGTTGGAAGGGTTCAGTTGTCACCTATCGCTCTCAACACTTTGAGAGTTCGTTCAAATTTTGGATCAATGAGAATTAAGGGATTGCCTTGACTCCTGGTGTTGGGCATACACGAACCTATAACTTGTGATGAACAAAAACAACCAACTAAGTAAAATCTAAATAGTTCAATAATAATTCAAAAAAGTATCACAATTCTAACAAATCCTCAGCAACGACACCAAACCTTGTGTCCAAACATGCGCATGAAAGTGTACGCGGTCGTACAAGTAATTAAAGGTATGGTGTACCCACTGGGATTTGAAGAATTAAAGTTCTAGTTTGAATCCTTATTTTAACTATTCAGTAGGGTAACAAACAATTGAGAGAGATTTTTCTTTCAATGTAAACTAATAACAATTGTATACATACAAGTTGTGATTTGATGTTTCAAAATTTAGATTAGAGAGAATCTAGAGTCGTGGTATTCTACAATCCAGCTGAGTTATCAAATCATATTTAAATGATTTATTGAGTTACTAGTTGCGATTTAATTTTAGCTATATTGAGCATTTTGTCAATAACTCAAGCCTTTTCGACTATTCCTAACGCCTATATTTGTATGATCACCGATCGATAGTGAAGTGCATGTGATCTCTCTTTTGTATCAACTGGGAAGCTTATGAGTATATTTCTATCCACGTTAATGAATCATTTTCCTTTTCCTATAAGGTTTACAACCAAGCCTTATTTTCCGTTATTACGTGCATAGATTCTCTATCCTTAGTTCAATCTATGCACCACAGATAGTGTTTGAGAGGTGATCAAGCAATCAAATAATTAATATCAAGAGAAGATAAATAACTCAATAATGGATATTGAAATCAAATGTCAACTTTCATATCTTAACCACAACCCTAGATACTATGAGTTTAACTACTCATGAATTGATTACAAGCAATTGAATTCATGAAGAACTAATGTTGCAATGATTAAAAGCATAAAAATAAAGTGAAACCTTACAATGAGTCACTCTTCCTCTCCTCTATGAGTTTCTAGACTTGAATAATCAAGAAAAATGACTTAAAGGGAGATATATATAGAGTTCCAAAAGATCCCAAAGAAATTGCCCTAAAAAATTTAGACCAAACAAAACCCGTCTCAAATTTGGCTTGAGGCGACGCCCTGGGCAACGCCCCAAGCCATTTGGGTAGTAGTTTACTAGTCATGTTTGGGGGATGCCTAGTGCACTAGGGTGACGACCCAGGCGTTGCCTTAGTGTATTTTGGTGTCTCCAACTTTTTTCATCGTGTTAAGTCTCCCGTATTTCTCTTGTACCTTTGGACTTTTTCTAAATCAATGAGCTTGGCTTTTACTCAGACTTCAAAGTTCATATACACTCCATTTTGTGTTCAAACTCTTTCAATCTCCATCCTACAGATCAAAATGCCAACACAAGTGTAATTCACATCAACTAAGCTCAAAACGACACTAAAAAGGGATCAAATATGAGGCGAATGATAGCAAAATATCATGACTTTTAGCCTCACATCACCTATATTCGTATGAAATTAGAAACAATAAAAATACATTTATATTTTATCTATATTGACAAACAAAAAAAATAGATATATTGTTATCCTTAACAGTATGGTGGTTTTCTAATTGCAACACAAATGTGTTTGTTTTCTAATTGCAACACAAATGTGTTTTTCATACTTGGTCAAACTCCAAACAGTGTGGCCATCGTGTGTTGGAGCGATTGAGTTATTTTCTTAACTTGACATCCAATACTTTCCTTCCACTTTTTATTCCTTTTTGTAATTATATTTACCTAGTTTAATTCCAAATCATCCTCAAATGTTTATTCGAGCTTCTTTACCAACTTATGAAACAATTCTATCATGAAAAAAAATCATCAAATGAGTGTTTGATCAAGACTAGAAATTCTTAAAATAGTCGGGGCTTCACAATTACGTAGAACAAGTGGGTGACTAGAAAAGAATTAAATAATCAGTTAGCAATAGCACTATCAAGGTGTAAATTCCATGGATGGTCATCTAGGTTTATGTTTGTTATCCAAAACTCATTATTCTTTGTTTTGTTACACAAAAATTATTTAACTTTACATCATCTTTCACAAAAGTAACTTTGACAAAATTTGGTTAAAACCTTACCTAAAATGTGAGATTCAATTAAAAAAAGATCCCTTATGTTTGAGGATAGGTTCAAAATGGCCTCTCAAATATTCTTTTGAGCAGTTTTGGTACTCTAATCTTGCTAAAATATGAGTACATTTGACCTTCATGAAATACTTAACAAACTCTAAATGTTAAATTTTACAGAACTGTAAAAAAAAAAATAAATAATATTAGCTCACATTTAGAGGTGTATTCTAGAGTTTTGGGCCAAAAACATCCTTGAACTATACCTAAAACTTAATGTACATCCTTAAACAATTTTAATGAACAAAAAATATCCTTTAAATATTCGAAACTTAGAAACTCTGATCCTTTCTTTTGATTTTGTTAAGGAACTAACAAAACTATCCATGTGCAAGTCACATGACACCAAAAGCTTCAATTAAAATTGCTCTTCAGGGCATAGTCACCCTTCCCCACGAGCGAAGAATTCAATGAAATTTCTGATATTTCTTCTTAAGCTTAATACCAACAAACTCTCTCCTCATGAAATACCCTGAAGTTCAACACTTGCTCAAGGAGACGCAATTGCATGTCCTTTCTACTATCTTTTGTTTTTCTTTTGTTTTTCTCATCTTTTAATTTTTAAAGCTCAGACAAAAAGAACAAGTGCATATTGCATTTGAAATTGCAAGCCGCTATCATTATTTCATAAGTAGTTTTTAAACCCCATATTATTGGCTAGATCTAGGAGGAATTCAATGAATAATGGAGGTTGGATTAATTTGAAAACATGAAATACAATTTTGTACCTATTTTATACTTTTCCTGTCTCAAGTTATGTGGCACATTCCGAATCTCAAGAGGCAAGCAATTTATTTTTAACCGTGAATTTAGGCATGAAATCTTAAGTCATGATGAATCATAATTCGAAAGATATATGAAAAAAAAATGGTAAAAAAAAAGACTTTTTAAAATCTCAAAATCTGAAAGGTGCCGCATAAATTAGGACGGAGGAAAGTATTTCGTTACTTTAGATTTTAATATTTATGTACAGCTATCAATATTAATAATTAGAGTACTCAAACTCAATTAAGAACTACATATTTGTTAGTTTGTTTCTTCATTGTAATGAAATACTATCTCGGCATGCTTGGTAAGCTATTCGGCACAAGCAGAGTGAGAAGACTATGTGATGGGGTTGATGATTTCTGATGATTGAAACTTTTTCAAGGGTTGGAAGAAGAAATTTTGGTGGGTCTTGTGTAAAAATGTGTGAAGCGGTGCAAATCAACTTTGAATATTGATTTGTGCTTATTGGTGTAATAGATATGTATGCACATCGGTGGTTCCGTTAGTTTTCAAATGGTGTCAAACAAAAAGATGAAAGTTGCTAAGTATTAAATACTTCAAGGATGTATTTTGTTAACTATGGTATTTTAAGGATGCTTAAGTTTTGGGTATAGTTGGAGGATGTTTTTGGCCCAAGCTCATGTATTCTATGCAATTTTCATTTTTTTTTTTTTTGGTTTATTGCAGGATTTGATGTACCTTACTAAACGTAATTGATCTAATTTTAGAATAATTTCATCGATCCCTTCACCAGTTTCGCTTCATAACGTTGATATCTCATGTTACATATGATACCACACTTTGATTATTTTGATTTCTTTGTAATAGTTCCTTTAGCGTATTTATTACTAATGCAAAAATGTATACTTAAACTTATTTTCCCCTATTAATACTACTTTACTTGATTAATTTTATAAACATGTTTTATTAGTTTTTATCCTTTTAGTTATTTCATTCATTATTACTGTTAAATAAAAATAAAGAGTAAGTGTTTAATTTGCTTTGTTTGTTGTCGTTAGACACGAATGTTAAGATTACTTGAAATTAATTATTTTATGAAATAATTAAAATATCAAGAAGTGAAATACTTGTATAAATTTTTAAAATTTTCATCATGCCACCACTTTCAACAAATGTTTTAGCTCCATCCCCGGCCTCTCCAAAAAAATTTCCATTTAAATTTTTTAAATTTCATAATAAGTAACATTATTTTATTTTAATTTTCTTTTAATAACTCTATTTACTAAAAATATTACAGTGCATATTCAATGTATTGATAATTATATTCATAGAAACTATTACAAAATAATTTGAAAAATCATATTTATTTACTTAGTAATATACTGATAGTATGAACAAAATAATGTTTAATAAAAGTAAAAGAAAAGATGTCTAAAATTTACTTAAACAAAATAGTATATTGTAAAGGATAAGTAAATAAAAATGTAATTTTTTACATTTATGATAAATAGATTTTAAGATTTTTTTTCTTGTTTTACTTTGTTCCAATTTCGTTAAATTTAGTGGGTAGAGTTTGTCAAATATATGAAAATAAAAAGGCTCATTTCTAGCAAAATAGTGGATCAAAACTGCTCAAAAGTATATTTAAGGGACTATTTTGAACTTATCCTCAAACATAAGGGATATTTTAGTTGTTTTCTCTCATATCTAAGGTATAGTTTTATCCAAATTTTGTCAAAGTTACTTTTGTGAAAGATGAGGCAAAGTTAAATGACTTTTGTATAACAAAACAAAGAATAATAATTTTTGGGTAATGAACATAAAGTTGGATGACCACCCATGAAATTCTCCACTATCAAGTCATGTATTTTTGCAAAAGGTCTACTTATTCAAACTCAATTATAAAAGACATAATTTTCACTCCAAAATATTGTTTTTCGGGAAATGATAATTTCACTACAAGAAAATGGCAAATTTGTGACGGACAAATCCGTGACAAATCATCGATTGTGACGGATTTGTGACGGAATGAGGAACATCCCAAAACCTTCGGTCATAAATTCATTGTGACGGACTAGAGTTCCGTCACAATTGTTTTGTGACGGAATTGTCACAGACCCATTCGTTACAATTTAGATCCGTCACAAATTTGAGACAGAATTTTGAAGGAATATTTCGTTACAAAATTGTGACATAATAATTTTCGTCACAAATTTCTGCTTGCATAAACAACAATTGTGATGGAATATTTCCGTTACAAATAAATTGTGACAGAATATTTTGTCACAAAATGACTTCCTTTGCACTATATTAGTGACAAATTTAGAATATTTTGTGACAAACAAAATCCGTCACAAATTGAATTTAAACTTTTTGATTTATAAATTATAATTACATAATAGAATTTAATATATATATATATATATATATATATATATATGTATGTATGTATATTAGCTAAAAGCATGAATATAACCACCAAAATATAACAAACAAAATATTAAATTTATAATTCAAAAGCATGAATTTAAAAGATGCAAAAACACAAGTTCAATCCAAAGTCTACAAAGAAATAAGACTTATAGAGTGACCCACCAACAAAAGTTTATCAAAATTAGAGAATTCAAGTCTAATAATGTCAAACACTTGAGCATTTGGAGATTCCCTATTAGTGAGAGTAGATAGGATCACTGGATGAGCTAGCGAGAAGATAGCGCCATCTCGCTCATCATGCGAGACCATCGCTCCTGCAACACCCCTTACCTTCCCAACCCTATGTGACGACGTTGAACAATGTATACTTAGGTGTCGAGATGCCATGAGTATGTGTTTCATAGTGTCATTGGTGAACCATTTGATACCGGGCCTAATATGTGTGATTAGACCTTCGTATAAGGTGTATGGTGACTTCGTGGAGCATTTGTGGGGTTAAAAACGAGGCTTGGAGGACCTCTAAACAAAGGATATTAAAGGTAATAAGTAAGTTAAAGAATAGGACTTGAAGTATCTAACCAAACCCGCGAAGAAAAGTCAAAAAACGAAATTTTCAAACAAATTAAGTGTGGGGCGCGCTAGAGGGCGTGCCAGGCCGCTCTGGGCTAAATTTTTTAGCCCACAGGAAGCAAGGTGGCACACCCAAGGGCATGCTAGGCTGGTTTTTCCACCTTTCAAACGTTGGCAATTTTTCTAAGTCCCAGGGTGCCCGGGGATGTACCGGGTCGATTTTTGCCACGTTTCTTCTACAACCACGAGAATATACATGGAAAGATTGAAATATATATTGGTGTGGTAAAAATACTTGTGAACGAATTTGGCATCAAAATGACGATTTTACCCTTTTAGTCAAAATAAGCCATATGTGGCTAGAATTGCTTGTTTTTGGGATTAAGGCTACGAATATAAATCCCGTGAGTGGGAATATCGTCGTAACGCGTACGAAATGACTTAAACATGAGAAATTATTAATTTTATTGGGTTAAGTGAATTGGGCTCAATAAAAGGCCCAAAATGAAAAGAAGACATGGGCCAAAAATGGGTCAAATGACCCATTCTTGCCTTGACCTTCTAGACCAAATATTTAATGCCATAAGAGTGGATAAGGATGGAAATTGAGGTCCTATATAAAGGGGCAAAAATCTAATTTTTAATCACTTGCAACTCTCATGCTTTCTAGATATTTCTCAACTTATTTTCTCTCAAACCCTAAGAGTTCAAGGCCAACTTTTGGAGCAAGATCATCATTTTTCAAGCTTGGATAAGTGATTATTATTATGGATTAATATATTATATGCATGAGAGAGTATGTAAATCATGTTGGTTATGCTTGGAAGTGTTAAACATGGTGCTTTGTGTTTTTGGTAAAAGATGTGATATCCATGGAATTGTAACTTGAAATATGACTTGTGATTTTGATAAAAGAGCATAGTATGGATGAAATATCAACATGTATGGTGTGATTATGTTATTAAACTTGTTATTTTGTTATAAGAGTAAATTATGGGATTTTGGCCGATTTGTTGTTGTGAGGTGTATTGAAGTGATTTGATGGAATAATTGTGATGTTGTGATGATGGAGAGTGGAAAGTATGAACTTGGTGTGACATTCTAGTGGTTTATGATATTGGTCAATGTTGGGAATATTGTGGGACTATTGGTATGATGAATTCATAAATGGTATTGTTGGTGTGATAGTTTCACACATGGTATTGTCAAGAGGGAAATGACATGTTAAAGCCAAACATGTAACTCATTGTCGTTATATGCCATTGTAAGGTAATTGGTGGTTAATGTAAACTCTGTTATGTATTTGTGTTGTAGAGTGAAACATAAGGAAGGAGCGGGATTATTGTATGCGCATTTAAGATTGTATATTCGTATTGAGAATACAAGGTATGTAAGGTTCCTTTTTCCGTATTCTTCTGCAACATATTATTCACATTAACATTGGGCTTGTTTCAATTCCGAGAGACTTAAAGTATATCAATTCAGGTTGACGTATGTTGTTATTCATATGTATCCTACTGTTAGATGAATGATGATTCACTTATCTCTTATTCATCGATCGAAGTTCCAAAGATGTCATAACGTGGTAATTTCTAAAAGAACTATCTCAAGAGAGTACTAATGTAAAAGAATCTATTTATTCTTGAAAAGCATTTTCCAATCATGTCATGTTCCAAGTCTAATATTATTATGATTATCTTAGTACCAATATCATAAGGGTAATAAGAGAGGTGATGTGCAAGTTAATATATCTATTTCTCATAAGTGAAGATGTTAATCTCATGAAGTAAAGGAGTGAAGTGAAATGTGTCTATGAGTGTGCTTCAAATAATGTCATGATCCTTAATGTATCAATCACTCTTAAGAATAGAAGTAAGAATAACAAGAGAAAGAAGTAATGTATAATTAATAAGTAATCATGGGTGGTATCCCAGGGGTTAAAATACCTAGCATGGGTCGATCCCAATAACACGGGTGGTATCCCAGGGGCGACATGAAAGCCTAGCATGGGTCGATCCCGATGCATCCCATGGGCGATATAAAAGCCTAGCATAGGTTATCATGGTACATCCCAGGGGCTACACGAAAGCCTAGCATGGGTTACGATAACATCCCGGGGGTCACAGTACCTAGCATGGGTTAATGACATCCCAGGGGCGACACGAAAGCCTAGCATGGGTTCACATAACATCCCAGGGGTCAAAGTACCTAGCATGGGTTAATCTCATCCCAGGGGAGACAGAACAGCCTAGCATGAGTAGAACAATAAAGATGAATAAATATGAAGACAAGAGAAGTAAAGAACGTAATATACATGGTTCCCCACATACATAAAGAGAGTTTATTCACATTCACTATTTCTCTTATATTGACTCCATTGTTGTTGTTATTATGTATAATGATTTTGTTATGAGCCTTACATACTCAGTACATTCTTCGTACTGACCCCCTCGGGGGACTTACTGTCACGCCCCGAATCCCATCGGGACGGATTGGCACCCGTAGCCGATAAGGCTCGAGAGAACCAATCTATGCTTACATTCATTCATATGCATGCCATAAGAAACACCACTATCACGTAAGAACATAAAAGGCCAATATCGGAGATCATGGAACATGATCACATATATATATGTGTGAAACTTGGCCTTCAGGTCCATCAAGTCATCCGGACATACATCTCTATCTTCCATATTCATTTGCACACCCACATACGTCTACAAAAGCCTCTAACAGAAAAACATACATGACCAACCTAAGTTCGGGACAAGCCCTGCTTTGCATAATATTTACAATACCAAAATCAATGTACAACTTGGACATGGAAAGCCCCGAACCAACTGGAGCTCACAAAAGATCAATATATGTCCTGCAGCTTACTGGAGAGGTCTACTAGAACCTGTGCCTGCAGCAAGTAAGGTAAATTCCCAAAGAGGGGTCAGTACGAAGAATGTACTGAGTAGGTAAGGTTGTATGAAACTGAATCAGTATATAAGAACTTTCATGAAAAAATAATCACAAGGGACATGCCCATTATGGATAGCCATATATATATATATATTTGAAACTGCGTGCATTACTTTCGATACTTACTTTAATTTTGTACCTCTTCTTACTTGCTTTCCAGTCATTAGTTATATATTGCCCGGGCCCAACTGATCAGTGGGAAAAATAATATCGTCATGCAGGTGTTCATGTCACCCCATGGATACACCCATAATGTTGGGATAGTCATCATGAAGGTGTGTTCTTTCACCCCATGGATATCGTCATGAAGGTTTTTATTACACCCCACAGATAAACTCATTATATTAGGATCGTCATCATGAAGGTGTGTTTATTTCACCCCATGGATACACTTACTTATGAAAGATTATTACATTGAGGCTTATGAAATTTTTGGAAGCACACATATATGCATTTCGTTATCCTTCACTTCATGAGATTGATACTTTTGATAATTGTAACATTATTGAAAGCTTTGGAACACAACATTATTAGAACTTGGAATCATGTCTATAAGTATGTTATACATGAATAACAATAGATCAAGAATAAGATATATATGATTAACACTAGATGATAACATGAAATGAGATGCCTTAGGACATTTCGGAAATGAGTAGGTACCATAACAAGGTGTACACTATATGCTGCAGAAGGATACGAAAAGAGGAACCTTACATACCTCGTATTCTCAATACGACTATACAATCTTAAATGTGCATACAATGTCCCGCTCTTTTCTTATATTTCACTCTACAACACAAATACATAACGGAATTTACATTAACCACCAACTACCTTTCAAATGCACATAACGTCAATGAGTTACATGTTTGCCTTTAAAATGTCATTTCCCCCTTGACAATACCATTGACAAAATCATCATACCAATAATCCCACAATATTCCCAACATTGACCAAAATATCATAAAACATTAGCATGTCATAGCAAGTTCATACTTTCCACTCTTCATCACCACAACATCACAATTATTCCATCAAATTACTTCAATACACCTCACAACAACAAATCGGCCAAAATCCCATAATTTACACTTATATGAAAATAACAAGTGTAATAACAAAATCACACCATACATGTTGTTATTTCATCCATACCATGCTATTTCATCAAACCCACAAGTCATATTTCAAGTTACAATTCCATGGATTTCACATCTTTCACAAAAAACACAAAGTTCCATATCCAACACTTCCAAGCATAACCAACATGATTTACATACTCTCCCATTCATATAATATATTATTCCATAAGAAGAATTACTTACCTAAGCTTGAAAATTGATGATTTTGCTCCAAGAAGTTGGCTTAGGGTTCTTGAGAGTTGAGAGAAATTTTGGGAAATTTCTAGAAACGTGTAGTGTGATCCTTTGAATAAAATCAGATTTTTCCACTTATTTATAGTCCCTCAAGTCTCCTTGGCATTAAATGCCATGTACAAGTGGTCAAGGGGGAAGAATGGGTCATTTTTTGCCTAATTGGGCCATATCTTTTGTCTCATTTTGGGCTTGTATTGAGCCCAATTCAATCAACCCAATAATTTCTCATGTTTAAATCATTTCATATGCGGTACAATGATATTTCCACTCACGGAATTCATATTCGTAGCCTCAATCGCAAAAATGAGTGATTCTAGCCACGTATGGTCTATTTTGACCAAAAGGGTAAAACCGTCATTTTGATTCCAAATTTGTTCTCAAGTAATTTTATAATAACAATATAATACTTTACTCATTTCATGTATATGCTCATGTTTGTAGAAAAAACATGGCAAAAATCGGCCCGGTACGCCCCCGGGCACCCTTGGGACTTAGAAATTTCCAACTTTTGAAAAAAGTGGCAAAACCAGACTGGCACGCCCTTGGGCACGCCATCTTGCTGACTCTGGGATAAAAATTTTGGCCCAGAGCAGCCTGGCACACCCTCTGGCGCGCCCCAACCTTATTTTTTTTGAAAATTTCATTTTTCGACTTTTCTTCGCGGGTTTGGTTAGATACTTCAAGTCCTATTCTTTAACTTACTTCTTACCCTTAATATCCTTTATTTGGAGGTCCTCTTAGCCTTATTTTGAACCCCACAAATGCTCCACTAAAATCACAAAACACCTCCTACGAAGGCTAATCACATGTACGAGGCCAAATTTCAATTTTCTTGTCAATAACATTACAAAATATATACGTATGGCTCTCGACGCCTAAGTAAACATTATTCAATGTCGTCAAGTAGGGTTAGGAAGGTACGGGGTGTTACATTCTTCCCCCCTTAGAAACATTCGTCTTCGAATGTTAACAATATCGCTTCAATTACGACAAATACATCTCTATAGTAGCATACACATACATAGACACTAAATGCTCATAAATACTTACTTGTTATGACTCCACTCCCGCACTTTGAACTTTTTAATCCATTTGAAATAGATAGGGATACTTGGACTTCATCCTTTCTTCAGCTTCCCATGTGATCTCCTCTACTTGTTGATTTCTCCAAAGGACTTTTACGGAAGCTATGTCCTTATTCCTCAACCTCTTTACTTGTCGATCTAGGATAGCAATGGGTACCTCTTCATAAGTAAGATCCTCCGTAATTTGAACATATTCAACGGGAACAATACGAGATGGATCCCCTATGCACTTTCGAAGCATCGAAACATGAAATACCGGATGGACTGAGGAAAGTTCTTGAGGTAGTGCTAATTCATACGCAACTTGCCCAAATATTCTAATGATTTCATATGGGCCTATGTAACGTGGACTCAATTTTCCTTTCTTTCCGAACCGCATTACCCCTTTCATCGGTGACACCTTTAAAAATACCCAATCACCTATGGCAAATTCAAGTCCTCTTCGTCTAACATCAGCATATGACTTGTGGCGACTTTGGGCCGTTTGTAACCTTTGTTGGATCACTTTAACTTTCTCCATATCCTGATGAACAATATCTAGCCCAAGCAAAGCAGTTTCACCTGCTTCAAACCATCCAATTGGTGATCTACATTTCCTTCCGTACAAAGCTTCATAAGGTGCCATTTTAATACTTGAATGATAGCTATTGTTGTAAGCAAATTCAATAAGAGGCAAATGGTCATCCCAACTGCCTTGAAAATCTAACGTACAAGCTCGTAGCATATCTTCAAGTGTCTGAATAGTATGTTCTGCTTGTCCATCAGTCTGAGGATGGAAAGCCGTACTCAAATTCACCTGTGTGCCCAAACTCTGCTGAAAAGATCTCCAAAAGTGCACTATGAACTGTGCTCCTCTATCTAATATAATGGAAAGTGGAATACCATGCAATCGTACTATCTCTTTCACATACAACTTCGCATAATCCTCAGCTGTATAGGTGGTCTTGACTGGTAGAAAATGTGCTGATTTGGTAAGCCTGTCCACTATGACCCATATAGAATCAAATTTCCGCAATGTACAAGGCAAACCTGTGATGAAATCCATATTAATCATATCCCATTTACAGACTAGAAGATTGATACATTGCATGTAACCTCCCTATTTCTGATGCTCTACTTTCACTTGTTGACAATTCGGGCATTGAGCGACAAATTCTGCAATGTCCTTTTTCATATTTCCCCACCAATACACTGCCTTTAAATCATGGTACATTTTAGTAGCACCCGGATGAATAGAATAGCGCGAATGATGCGCCTCTGTCATAATTCATTTCCTCAACTCATCTACATACGGTACACATAATCTACCTTGGCATTGGAGTACCCCTTCTTGTGTAAGATCAAATACCTTTGTCAAATTCTGCTGTACATTTTCCTTTAGCTGCAATAACATAGAATTCGAAAATTACTTCTCTTTCACTTCAGCTATTAAGAAGGATTCCACTGCATTCTGCTCAATAACCCCTTCTTCTGGAGATTCAATAAGGCGAACTCCCAAGCTGGCTAATTGATGTAGATCTTTGATTAGCTCATGCTTTTCAGTCAACTGGACACTAGTTCTTTCTACTGCCTTGTGGCTCAATGCATCAGCTACTACATTTGCTTTGCCTGGATGATACAGAATATCAATATCATAGTCTTTTAAGAGTTCTAACCACCTTTGTTGCCTCAAATTGAGTTCCTTCTGCTTAAAAAGATATTGCAAACTTTTGTGATCCGTATAGATATCAACATGAACCCCATATAAATAATGACGCCATATCTTTAAAGCAAAAACTACCGCTGCCAATTCAAGATCATGTGTGGGATAATTTTTCTCATGTGGCCGCAACTATCGTGAGGCATATGCTATGACATTACCGTGCTGCATCAACACACATCCGAGACCAACCCCGGAAGCATCACAATACACTACATAACCTTCGGTACCTTCGGGAAGCACTAAAACTGGTGTGGAGGTTAATTTATCTTTCAACTTTTGGAAGCTTTTCTCACACGCATCATTCCACTGAAATTTAACTGCCTTATGTGTAAGCTTTGTTAATGGTGCAGCAATGGAGGAAAAACCTTCCACAAATCTGTGGTAATAACCTGCCAGTCCAAGAAAACTACGAATCTCTGTGGGTGTCGTAAGTCTTGGCCAATTTTTCACCGCTTCAATCTTTTGTGTATCCACCTATATCCCTTCATCTGACACAATGTGACCCAAAAATGCAACTGATTTTAACCAAAACTCACACTTAGAGAACTTGGCATATAACTTACGCTCACGGAGAATCTACAATACTTGCCATAAGTGATTAGCATGGTCCTCTGGCGATCTTGAATAAACCAGGATGTCATCTATAAATACCGTGACGAACACGTCTAAAAATGGCTTAAACACCCTATTCATCAAATCCATGAACACCGCTGGTGCATTTGTTAGTCCAAATGACATAACTAAAAATTCATAATGGTCATACCGTGTTCGAAAAGCTTTTTTGGGTACATCTTCTTCTCTAACTCTGACTTGATGGTAACCCGACCTCAAGTCAATCTTTGAAAAACACTTGGCACCCTGTAACTGATCAAACAAATCATCAATTTGAGGAAGGGGATATTTGTTCTTGATCGTTACCTTATTCAGTTGCCGATAGTCGATGCACATTCTCAATGTGCCATCTTTCTTTCGTACAAATAAGACCGGTGCACCCCACGGAGACATACTCAACCTAATAAATCCTTTTTCCAGCAAATCCTTCAATTGCTCCTTTAATTCACGCAGTTCTGCTGGAGCCATTCTATATGGGGGAATAGAAATAGGCTGAGTGCCTGGAATCACATCAATGCCAAATTCTACTTCCCGTTCTGGGGGCAAGCCTGGAAGATCCTCTGGAAATACGTCAAGAAATTCATTGACCACTGGAACCGACTGAGGAATTAGTGGTTCCACTTCAATATCTCTCACCCATACTAAATGACATATATAACCCTTGGCAATCATTTTTTTGGCTTTCAAATAGGAAATAAATCTTCCTCGTGGTTCCCCCACATTGCCCTGCCATTCAAGAACATTTTCTTGCGGAAAACAAAATTGCACCTTCTTGTCCCGGCAATCTACCGTGGCATAACAAGAGGCTAACCAATCCATTCCCATGATCATATCAAAATCCACCATGTCTAATTCAATGAGATCGGCAAGTGTATCATGACCACACACAGTTACCATACAGTTATGATATACTCTTTTTGCAACAATATATTCACCAACCGGTGTAGACACTTCAATTGACTTAATTAATAATTCTGGTGCCTTTGCAAATTTCGCAGCAACCAATAGAGTAACATAGGAAAATGTAGAACCTGGGTCAATCAATGCATATACATTATATGAGAATATGGATAATGTACCTGTGATGACATCAGGAGAAGCCTCTGAATTCTGTCGGTCCACTAAAGCATAAGTGTGATTCTGGACCCCACTCATGCTGGCTGCTCCTCTGGCACCTCTACCATGACCCACAAACGGTACACCTCGGCCTACAGAAGGAACCGATGATGATGATGCAACAGTCGATCCCGCAGGTCACGCCACACCACCTAAGCCTCTTCGCGGGCAGTCTCTCATCATGTGCCCACCATACCACACCAATAACATACATTCATCCCCCGCCGACATTCACCTGAATGAAATCATCTACAATACTGACACAACGGGCAAAATAATCCTGCTGTATGTGAACCACGACTCCCACTGCTTTTCCCGGCTTGATTAAAACCTCTGGACCCTCAAAAGTGAGAGGAAGTACATGGCGTGGAATGAGAAAATGAAGGCTTAGGTTGTCTATTAAAACTCCGAGGCCTGAACTCTGTTTGGGATACCATGGACTGTCCCGTAGATCTAGCTCTCTTGGACGACCCTTCTTCAAACCCTTGTGTTCTTCTCCGTTGCCTCTAATCTTCCATTTTTTGCGCAAAGGCCTGTATTCTAGCTATATCCATGTCCTGATTTAGGGCAGCAATAGTGCAGTCTCGTACCAAATACGGCTCCAACCTGTCCACATACCGATGTACTCTATCTTTCATTGTGGCCACTACGTTTGGAGCATAACGAGCCAAGGAATTAAATTGCCGACTATATTCCCTGATGGTTAGATTCCCTTGACGGAGATTTAGGAACTGATTCGTACGAGCCTCACAGATCTCATAGGAAAGATAGTGATCCAGGAATGTTGCTTTAAATTCTTCCCATGTAGGGGGTTTACACCAATACCACGAGCTTTTTTCCAATCCTCATACCACAATATAGCCTCGTCCTTCAATCTATAGGCCGCAAGTTCCACCGTTTCTATACCCGACACATGCATCACCTTCAAAGCCCTCTGGATTTGATCTATAAAATCTTGGGGATATTCATTCGGGTCTGATCCAGTGAATGTGGGAGGATCTAATTTCAAGAAGTCCTGTGTTCTGCGACTAGCTGCTCTCGCTGCACTGTCATCACCTCTCATTGGGCCACCTTGTCCCTAAACCTGTGCAACAACTATTCGAGTCAACATTTGGACCGCATCCTTTAAGTACTGATCAGTGGTAGTATTTGTTGGTGGATCTACAGGTGCTCCTCTCCTACTCGACTCTTCTGGAACAGAGGGAGTAGAGGAATCTCGTGACACAAATTCATGCTCAGTATCGCCTTGATTAACTTGATTAGGTGGTGGTATACTGGCTCCTTCTCCAACAATTCTATCTAGCTTCTTACTTTTACCTCGACCTCTTCTTGTCATCGGCATTTTTCTATAATATACAAGAACAACAATACTTGTGGTCAGAAACAATCCCACCTATAACTTCGGCTCCAATGCACGATCTAAAAATGAAGAAAAGAAACAACATCCTAAATGTCCCGTAGCCTCCTACTTATAATTGTGGTGCACAACACATTGATAAGTAAGACTCTACTCAGACACGACTTTGTAGACACCCTTAGAACGACCTGCTCTGATACCACTTTTGTCACGCCCCGAATCCCATCGGGACGGATTGGCACCCATAGCCGACATGGCCCGAGAGAACCAAGCTTTTCTTCTATTCATTCATATGCATGTCATAGGAAACACCACCATTACGTAAGAACATGAAAGGCGAACCTGTGTAGCAACTATTCGGGTCAACATCTGCACTATATCATTTAAGTCCTGATCAGTAGTAGTATTTACTGGTGGATCTATAGGTGCTCTTCTCCTACTCGACTCTTCTGGAACAGAGGGAGTAGAGGAAGCTCGTGTCACAAATTCATTCTCAGTTTCGCCTTGATTAACCTGATCAGGTGGTGGTATACTGGTTCCTTCTCCAGCAATTCTATCTATCCTCTTACTTTTACCTCGACCTCTTCTTGTCATCGGCATTTTTCTATAATATACAAGAACAACAATACTTGTGGTCAGAAACAATCCCACCTATAACTTTGGCTCTAATGCACGATCTAAAAATGAAAAAAAGAAACAACATCCTAAATGTCCCGTAGCCTCCTACTTATAAATGTGGTGCACAACACATTGATAAGCAAGACTCTACTCAGACACGGCTTTGTAGACACCCTTAGAATGACCTGCTCTGATACCACATTTTTCACGCCCTAAATCCCATCGGGACGGATTGGCACTTGTAGCCGATAAGGCCCGAGAGAACCAAGCTATGCTTACATTCATTCATATGCATACCATAAAAAAAACCACTATCACGTAAGAACATAAAAAGCCAATATCAGAGATCATGGAACATGATGACATATATATATGTGTGAAACTTGGCCTTCAGTGCCATCAAGTCATCCGGACATACATCTCTATCTTCCACATTTATTTGCACACCCACATACGTCTACAAAAGCCTCTAAAAGAAATACATACACGACCAACCTAAGTTCAGGACAAGCCCCGCTTTACATAATATTTACAATACCAAAATCAATGTACAACTTGGACACGAAAATCCCCGAACCAACTGGAGCTCACCAAAGATAAGCATATGTCCTGCAGCTTATTGGGGAGGTCTACTAGAACCTGTGCCTGCAGCAAGTAAGGTAAATTCCCCAAGAGGGGTCAGTACGAAGAATGTACTGAGTAGGTAAGGCTGTATGAAACTGAATCAGTATATAAGAACTTTCATGGAAAAATAATCACAAGGGACATGCCCATTATGGATAGCCATATATATATATATATATTTGGATCTGCGTGCATTACTTTCGATACTTACTTTAATTTTGTACCTCTTCTTACTTGCTTGCCAGTCATTAGTTATATATTGCCCGGGCCCAACTGATCAGTGGAAAAAATAATATCGTCATGCAGGTGTTCATGTCACCCCATGAATACACCCATAATGTTGGGATAGTCATCATGAAGGTGTGTTCTTTCACCCCATGGATATTGTCATGAAGGTGTTTATTACACCCCATGGATAAACTCATTATATTAGGATAGTCATCATGAAGGTGTGTTTATTTCACCCCATGGATACACTTACTTATGAAAGATTATTACATTGAGGCTTATGAAATTTTTGGAAGCACACATATATGCATTTCGTTATCCTTCACTTCATGAGATTGATACTTTTGATAATTGTAACATTATTGAAAGCTTTGGAACACAACATTATTGGAACTTGGAATCATGTCTATAAGTATGTTAACATGAATGACAATAGATCAAGAATAAGATATATATGATCAACACTAGATGATAACATGAAATGAGATGCCTTAGGACATTTCGGAAATGAGTAGGTACCATAACAAGGTGTACACTATATGCTGCAGAAGGATACGGAAAGAGGAACCTTACATACCTCGTATTCTCAATACGACTATACAATCTTAAATGTGCATACAATGTCCCGCTCCTTTCTTATATTTCACTCTACAACACAAATACATAACGGAATTTACATTAACCACCAACTACCTTTCAAATGCACATAACGTCAATGAGTTACATGTTTGCCTTTAAAATGTCATTTCCCCCTTGACAATACCATTGACAAAATCATCATACCAATAATCCGACAATATTCCCAACATTGACCAAAATATCATAAACCATTAGCATGTCACACCAAGTTCATACTTTCCACTCTTCATCACCACAACATCACAATTATTCCATCAAATTACTTCAATACACCTCACAACAACAAATCGGCCAAAATCCCATAATTTACACTTATATGAAAATAACAAGTTTAATAACAAAATCACACCATACATGTTGTTATTTCATCCATACCATGCTATTTCATCAAACTCACAAGTCATATTTCAAGTTATAATTCCATGGATTTCACATCTTTCACAAAAAACACAAAGTGCCATATCCAACACTTTCAAGCATAACCAACATGATTTACATACTCTCCCCTGCATATAATATATTATTCCATAAGAATAATTACTTACCTAAGCTTGAAAATTGATGATTTTGCTCTAAGAAGTTGGCTTAGGGTTCTTGAGAGTTGAGAGAAATTTTGGGAAATTTCTAGAAATGTGTAGTGTGATCCTTTGAATAAAATCAGATTTTTCCCCTTATTTATAGTCCCTCAAGTGTCCTTGGCATTAAATGCCATGTACACTTGGTCAAGGGTGAAGAATGGATCATTTTTTGCCTAATTGGGTCATATCTTTTGTCTCATTTTGGGCTTGTATTGAGCCCAATTCAATTAACCCAACAATTTCTCATGTTTAAATCATTTCATATGCGGTAAGATGATATTTCCACTCACGGGATTTATATTCGTAGCCTCAATCCCAAAAATGAGTGATTCTAGCCACATATGGTCTATTTTGACCAAAAGGGTAAAACCGTCATTTTGATGACAAATTCGTTCTCGAGTAATTTTATCATAACAATATAATATTTTACTCATTTCATGTATATGCTCATGGTTGTAGAAAAAACGTGGCAAAAATCGGCCCGGTACGCCCCAGGTCACCCTTGGAACTTAGAAATTTCCAACTTTTAAAAAAGTGGCAAAACCAGCCTGGCACGCCCTTGAGAGTGCCATATTGCTGCCTCTGGGATACAAATTTTGGCCCAGAGCGTCCTGGAACACCCTCTGGCACGCCCTCTGGCGCGCCCCAACCTTATTTTTTTTGAAAATTTCATTTTTTGACTTTTCTTCGCGAGTTTGGTTAGATACTTCAAGTCCTATTCTTTAACTTACTTCTTACCCTTAATATACTTTGTTTGGAGGTCCTCTTAGCCTTATTTTGAACCCCACAAATGCTCCACTAAAATCACAAAACACCTCCTACGAAGGCTAATCACATGTATGAGGACAAATTTTAATTTTCTCGTCAATAACATTACAAAATACATACGTATGGCTCTCGACGCCTAAGTAAACATTATTCAATGTCGTCAAGTAGGGTTAGGAAGGTACAGGTTGTTACACTTACCTTAAATGTTGCAGGTGCAGGCATTAGTAGACCTCCTCTGTAGACTGGGGATCATTTGTAGAGTTTTGGTGAGCGCCACTTGGTTCGGAGCTTTCTGGGTCATAGTTGTATATTTGTTTTGATATCGTAAATATTGTATAAAGAGGGGACTTTTAACGACTTTAAGTTGATCTTGTTGATACATCTGGTAGAGGTTTTTGTAGACATATGTGGGTATATAGATGTAAGAGACGAGTATGTAAAAGATAAATGTCCGTTTTGACTTGATGGCCCCAACGGCCAAGTTTCCTAAATATATATATGTTTCCATGATTCATGTCTTCTGCATAGTTGCATGAGATATAATAATATTCATGTGAGGATACGCATACGAATGTTCATGAATAAAGATTGGTTCTCTCGGGCCATATCGTCTTCGGGTGCCAGTCCGGCTCGAATAGGATTTCGGGTCGTGACAAAAGTGGTATCCGAGCAGGTCGGTCTAAGGGTGTCTACAAAGCCGTGTCTGAGTAGAGTCTTACTTATCAATGTTTTGTGCACCTCATTTATAAGTGAGTGGCTACAGGACATTTAAGAGTTGTTTCTGTTCTTCATTTCTAGATCGTGCAATAGAGCCAATGTTGTAAGTGGAAATTCTATCTGACCATTGTAATTGGTTTTCTTTGATCTAGTAATATGTCGATGACAAGAAAAGATAGAGGCAAAGGTAAGCAGGTAGATATGCCTGCCGGTGGAGGAATGAAGGTTGATATGCAAAAGATAGCAATGGTGAAAAAAAATTGGCTAAGGCCTACGATGCTTACAGAGATCCATCATTTTCTTGGGTTGGTTGGTTATTATAGGAGAATTGTTGAAGGATGTTCTTCTATCCCTACACCTTTAATGATACTTACACATAAGGCAATCAAGTCTCAGTGAAATGATGCATGTGAGAAGTTTCCCAGAGTTGAAAAATAGAGTAACCTCCACACCAGTTTTAAGTACTGGCCGAAGGCACAGAATGTTATGCAGTATATTGTGATGCTTTCGGGCTTGGCCTCGAATGTGTATTAATGTAGCAGGGTAAGCTAATAGCGTATGCCTCACGACAGTTGTGACTACATGAGAAAAATTACCCAACACATGAACCTGAATTAGTAGCTGTTATATTGCTTTGAAGAAATATTGTCACTATGTGTAAGGGATTCATGTTCACACATATACTGAGCATAAGAGTTTGCAAGATATCCTTAAGTCGAAGGACTTAAATCTAAGGTAGCGAAGGTGGTTTAAACCATTAAAAGATTATGATGTTGGTATCTTGTAACATCCGAGAAGAGCAAACGTGGTAGCTAATTCATTAAGCTACAAAGCAGTAGGAAGTACTAATGGCCAGCTCACAGAAAAGAAAGATGTAGTCAAGAAATCTCCATCAATTAACCAGTATGGGGTTTCGTATTCTTGAGACTCCAGATGAAAGAATTATCGTGAACAGTGTGGTAGAATCTTCAATTGTAGCTGAGAGAAGGAAAAGCAGTATGTAAATCTTATTTCCTGTCAGTGGAAAAAAAAAGAACGTACAATGAAGTTCGTAAAAAGGTACTTGAGCTTACATAAGGGAGGAATACTTCAATATCAAGGTAGATTAGGTATACCAAATATAGATGAGCTAAGGAAATGAATTATGACATGTATTGATGAGGCAATATAAAGAAGAAGAACATTACAGAATTTGTAGCTTATTGACCAAATTGTCAATAGATAATAGTAGAGTATCAGAAATCTGGATGTTATATGTCGATATTAGGAGAAGAGAATTAGAATTTTCCATAGCTGATTGAGTATTTACGAAAGTGTCACCAATGAAAGGGATAATGAAATTTGGAAAGAAAGGATGTGAAAATTGCCGGAAGCGCATAAGAGTTTCATTTCATATTGTTCCCATTGGAAATATACAAAGTTCGGGGGATCTCACTAGGAAAAGATATCTATGGTTATTCTAGACCGACAAGGTAAAAGGGTTAGATGTAACTTCCATAAAAGTTCTTGGGAGGAATCAACAAGTCGAAGAGATCGCATGGGAAGTTGGAAAAAATTTAGATGACTTCGACGTACCCATATTTATTTCAAATGGAAGAAAAGGTTCAAAGTGTTGAAGTAGACCAATAACAAGTAAGTATCTATGAGTTTTAAGTGTCTATATATGTATAGCCTAATATAGAGATTCATTTGTTGTAATTGAAGCAACATCGTTAACATTCGAGGACGAATGTTTCTAAGGGGGGGAGAATGTAACACCCCGTACCTTCCCAACCCTATGTGACGACATTGAACAATGTATACTTAGGTGTCGAGATGCCATGAGTATGTGTTTCATAGTGTCATTGGTGAACCATTTGATACCGGGCATAATATGTGTGATTAGACCTTCGTATAAGGTGTCTGGTGACTTCGTGGAGCATTTGTGGGGTTAAAAATGAGGCTTGGAGGACCTCTAAACAAAGGATATTAAAGGTAATAAGTAAGTTAAAGAATAGGACTTGAAGTATCTAACCAAACCCGCGAAGAAAAGTTGAAAAACAAAATTTTCAAAAAAATTAAGTTTGGGGCGAGCTAGAGGGCGTGCCAGGCCACTCTGGGCTAAATGTTTTAGCCCACAGGCAGCAAGGTGGCACTCCCAAGGGCGTGCTAGGCTGTTTTTTCCACCTTTCAAAAGTTGGCAATTTTTCTAAGTCCCAAGGGTGCCCGGGGACGTACCGGGCCGATTTTTGCCACGTTTCTTCTATAACCACGAGCATATACATGGAAAGATTGAAATATATATTGGTGTGTTAAAAATACTCGTGAACTAATTTGGCATCAAAATGATGATTTTACCCTTGTAGTCAAAATAAGCCATATGTGGCTAGAATTGCTTGTTTTTGGGATTGAGGCTACGAATATAAATCCAGTGAGTGGGAATATCATCGTAACGCGTACGAAATGATTTAAACATGAGAAATTATTGATTTTATTGGGTTAAGTAAATTGGAATCAATAAAAGGCCCAAAATGAAAAGAACACATTGGCCAAAAATGGGTCAAATGACCCATTCTTGCCTTGACCTTCTAGACCAAACATTTAATGCCATAAGAGTGGCTAAGGATGGAAATTGAGGGCCTATTTAAAGGGGCAAAAATCTGATTTGTAATTACTTTCAACTCTCATGCTTTCTAGATATTTCTCAACTTATTTTCTCTCAAACCCTAAGAGTGCAAGGCCAACTTTTGGAGCAAGATCATCATTTTTCAAGCTTGAGTAAGTGATTATTCTTATGGATTAATATATATATTCATGGTAGAGTATGTAAATCATGTTGGTTATGCTTGGAAGTGTTGAACATGGTGCTTTGTGTTTTTGGTAAAAGATGTGATATCCATGGAATTGTAACTTGAAATATGACTTGTGATTTTGATAAAAGAGCATGGTATGGATGAAATATCAACATGTATGGTGTGATTATGTTATTAAACTTGTTATTTTATTATAAGAGTAAATTATGGAATTTTGGCCGATTTGTTGTTGTGAGGTGTATTGAAGTGATTTGATGGAATAATTATGATGTTGTGATGATGGAGAGTGGAAAGTATGAACTTGGTGTGACATGCTAGTGGTTTATGATATTGGTCAATGTTGGGAATATTGTGGGACTATTGGTATGATGAATTCATAAATGGTATTGTTGGTGTGATAGTTTCACACATGGTATTGTCAAGAGGGAAAGGACATGTTAAAGACAAACATGCAACTCATTGTCGTTATATGCCATTGTAAGGTAATTGGTGGTTAATGTAAATTCCGTTATGTATTTGTGTTGTAGAGTGAAACATAAGAAAGGAGCGGGATTATTGTATGCGCATTTAAGACTGTATATTCGTATTGAGAATACAAGGTATGTAAGGTTCCTTTTTCCGTATTCTTCTGTAACATATTGTTCACATTAACATTGGGCTTGTTTCAATTCCGAGAGGCTTGAAGTATATCAATTCAGGTTGACGTATGTTGTTATTCATATGTATCCTACTCTTAGATGAATGATGATTCACTTATCTCTTATTCATCGATCGAAGTTCCAAAGATGTCATAACATGGTAATTTCTAAAAGAACTATCTCAAGAGAGTACTAATGTAAAAGAATCTATTTGTTCTTGAAAAGCATTTTCCAATCATGTCATGTTCCAAAGTCTAATATTATTATGCTTATCTTAGTACCAATCTCATAAGGGTAATAAGAGAGGTGATGTGCAAGTTAATATATCTATTTCTCAAAAGTGAAGATGTTAATCTCATGAAGTAAAGGAGCGAAGTGAAATGTGTATGTGAGTGTGCTTCAAATAATGTCATGATCCTTGATGATACGGGTGGGACAAGCTGTCCAACAATTACACGACCTTTCACACGAAGCCAAGCATGGGAATTACAAAAACTCCAAGCCTTGTTCATGCAAATGGCCGTGTGTGAGTTGGTGACTGATCCACCTAAGGATTTAAATGTTTTTAAGTGTGAAGAGGGACCTTGAAGTGTAATAAACTTACACTCCAAGGCTGGCCCCCATGACAAGGACAAGCTGGTCATTTTGCCTCATTTTGCCTTGTAATATAAATAGAACATATTAGGGTTATTTGGGTAGTTCTCCCATCAGATTTTTGAACATAACACTTGTGATATTTTGCTCTCTCTCTCTCTCTAAACCAGCCCACAAGAAGAGGGATACTTGTGTTGTATCTTGGCTAGAAACAAGGATCTTGAGGTCATAGAGTTCCTCTTGGTCCAAGTAAGAACTTGGTGTTAATATTCAATAGTCTTAGGGTCCTCTCTTGTTGTTAGGGTTCTTAGACTCTTGAATCTTTTATGTCAAGTTACTATCTTTTTGTGATCTTGTTAATGTTGTTTTTGTAATCTTGAAGTCTAGTGAAGCCGTGTGGGGCTCTTTTGATTCACTAGCACTTGTTGAAACTTGTTGATTTTGTGTTGGTTTTTGTTGATTTTGTGGCTGGTTGTTGACTACTTGTGTGTTGTAGACTTGATATAGTATCATTTGGTATCAGAGTAAGGCTGGTTGTGTTCCTACACTACCAATCTTGGGCTATCTTGGTTTTAAAAAAAAAAACGAACTTTGTCTTGGTCAAAAAAAAAAGAGAAGAGAAATTTGTCCATCTTGTTGTCTTAGCCGAGCATGGTGTTTGTGTGTTTAGATATAGGTGTTATTTTACTTGTTTAGTGTGTTTCTAGTGTTCGTTTCTTTCTCACCAACACTAAAAGTGTCTAGATCTAAAGTTGAGCTTATAATATTGACCATTGTTGTAGTGACTTGTAGTGGGCCGTAGGTTGTACCTTGTTGATGACCATTGGTGGTTTTTTGTGTTATGTTCTTGAAGAAGTTGATGTCGTGTTCTTGAAGGTTGTTGTGGTGTTCATCTTGTTCTTCATCTATTCTTACAACTTAAGACCACAAAAGTATAAAATAGATCCAAAAGGTTGTAAGACAAAAGTTATAAAGTTGTTGGTGAGAAGACTTGCACACATCTCTTCCTAGACTTGACAACCACTTTTCCTTAAAACACGAAACCTTGTTTTATGGGATTAGTATAGTCAAATCTTACCTTTTGAGTTTGAAAAGTTGAAAAATAGTACAAGACTTTACCTTCCCTCCAAAACCATTGTCATCCATTACAAGTTGTGTGAATCTTGAAATTTCAGATTTGTAACAAAAAAAAAAAACAATTTTCGTGTGGTCCCAAGACCAATTGCATGCTGCCACATCACTAACAAGCTCAAATTTGGATACTATTTTCCTAGTTTCTAATGGTAGATTCTTGGTTTCCTTACTTGGTTCTAGAACTAATTAACAAACTAGTACATTCCTACTAGGTTGTCAATTAGTCCTTTGAATCCGTTGTTTGTGTCAACGATTACTTGGGTGCTTTTTGTCTTTTGAATACGTTGTTACTTCTTGGTTCTAGTCCGACGAGAATTCTTTGAGTCTTCAAATAAAAATCCATTCCGGATAAGAGCTTACTCATACCTTAAAAGATTCACGGTTACTAGCCAATCTACAACACTTGTAGAGCTCAAGTGTGAGGTGATCCAAAGAGTGTAATACCTTGGCAATGGAAGGTACCACGTCCCACAATGTGGATAATATTGCTCTTGACTCTATGAGGGACACTCTTGAGGCCGTTACCCGAATACTTGAAAAGTTGAATACGGACTTTGGGGCTGTGAGAGGGGATTTGGCAGCAATAAAGGGAGAAGTGTCGACTATTAGTGGGAGATTAGAACAAGTGGAGAGTCAAAGGAACTCTCGGCCTTCTACTTCTCTACATGTTTCTACCAATGGGCATGATAGAACTTCCTCCGCAACCATCACTCCCGAAACATTGCACCAAATGCTAAATACACCCCAAGCTCCACTAAATGCCGCAAGCCAAACCACTCCTTTCCCTCCAAATAATGACCCCACTAGACCAATACATTTTCAAACTCCTCAAGTCCCACAAGAGGGATTTGGACGTCAAGTACCTCCGCTAAATCCGAACCCTACATTCCAAGCTCCATTAAACCAAAGACCACCACCTCCAAAAAATCTAATTCTTCCAAATCAAGTCCAAAATGCCCAAAACCGTCCAGTCCACTTTGAGGAATATGGTAGAGAGGAATATGAAGGATATGGAGTCTTTGATGATGCTTACATGAGGGAGGAGGAGATGAGAGGGGGTCGTGGTGATCCAAGGAGATACCGAGGGTATGGAGAAAGGGGAAATCGACACCAAGAGAGATATGTAGGCATCAACATCATCAAGTTGAGCCTACCCATCTTTAAAGGTGAAAGTGACCTCGAGACATACTTAGCTTGGGAATTGGCTTGTAACAAAGTTTTCCAAGTTAATGATATCTCGAAAGAAAAGAAGGGTTGATATGCTATAGCTCATTTTGAGGGTTATGCTAATACTTGGTGGGAGTACATCAAGCGGTTTGGTAATGAAGTAGTTGATGGGAAGCCACCACCTTGGTTTCGATTGAGGTACTTGATGAGACAACGGTACCTTCCCGAGAGATATCGCCATGAGTTGCTTGCTAGATTGTACAACTTGCGTCAAGGTAACAAGAGTGTGATGGCGTATTTTGATGAGTTTCAACAACTCATGTTGAAACTTGATCATCGTGGGGAACAAATCAGTCATGACGTCATTCGGTTCAAGTGTGGGTTGAACAAAGAGATCTCCACTCATTTAACACTTCACAAGTTTGATACCATTGAAGGTATTTTCCAAGCGGCTCTTGAGATTGAAAGGGAACTTAAAGAGAGATCGTCTTTCAAGGCAAGGGGACAAGCCACCTCAGGCTGGCCCAAAAACAAGGACCAACCCGCCACTACAAGGCTGCTCGAGCCCAAAACAGTCCACAAAATTCCTCCAAAACCAGAAGCTCACAAGTATCTTAACCCAAAGGGATTCCAATGTTTCAAGTGCCAAGGTTGGGGACATAAGGCCAACGAATGTCCAAACCGACGCAACATGATCCTACGGTAAAGGAGATTGTATTATCTTGGTGAGGAGGTGGACCTTGAAAAGGAAGAGGATGAGGCCGAGCCTCAAGATGGAGAGGAACCCGATAATGGACCACATGATGATGATGGTGAAGATGTTTATCCGCAAGAAGGGGAGTGTGTGGTTCCAAAATTTGTAGTTAGTTGCGTCATGATTAGTAAGGCAATTGATGACCCAAGCCAAAGGGAAAATCTATTCCATACTAAATGTCTTGTAAAGGGGAGTGTGTGCACCTTGGTGATCGATAGTGGTAGTTGTACAAATGTTGTTAGTAATGCTATGGTAAATTTCTTGAAGTTACCAACTACACCGCACACTAGTCCTTACAAGTTACAATAGTTGAATGAATGTGGTGAATTAAAGGTCACAAGGCAATGTGTGATACGGTTTAAGGTGGCAAACTACCACGATGAAGTGCTTTGTGACGTGATACCAATGTAAGCATGTCACTTGCTGCTAGGTAGACCTTGGCAATATGATAGGTCTACCAAACACGAGGGGAGGACCAATCGCTATACACTTGAGAAGGATGGCCGAAAGGTTACACTTCATCCTCTTTCGCCTTCCCAAGTGAATGAGTGGCATCAAAGGATAAGAGAATTGAAGTAAAAGGGAAAGGAGTCCGAAAAGGGAGAAAAAAGGGGAATTTCGTAGGTGGGGCAGTAGGCCATCCGAGGTTGCCTCAACATCAAAAAGGACGGAAAACATGGTGATGTTGGTTAGGAAGAAGGAACTCTTCGTGGATCATGATGAGGACACGCCTATGTTACTTTTGGCTCATTGTTTTAATACTAACCCCACTAATTCTTCCATTTCTCCTTTGATTTCTTGTGTGTTGCAGGATTATGAAGATGTATTTCCTAAAGAACTTCCGCAAGGATTGCCCCCACTTCGGGGAATTGAACACCAAATTGACTTTGTGCCTGGATCACAATTGCCAAACAAGCCAGCTTATAGGAGCAACCCTACGGACACCAAAGAATTGCAACGTCAAGTTGAGGAGCTCCTCAACAAAGGTTATATCAAGGAGAGCACGATTCTGTGCGCGGTTCCGGTGCTACTAGTGCCCAAAAAGGATGGAACGTGGCGTATATGTGTGGACTGCCGAGCCATCAACAAGATTACGGTAAAATATCGCCACCCTATCCCTCGGTTAGATGACATGCTAGATGAATTGAATGGTTCATGCTTGTTTTCCAAGATTGATTTAAGAAGTGGCTATCACCAAATAAGAATGCAACCCGGTGATGAATGGAAAACCGTTTTCAAGACCAAGTTTGGTCTCTATGAATGGATGGTTATGCCCTTCGGCCTAACAAATGCTCCAAGTACTTTTATGAGGCTAATGAATCATGTGATGAGGCCATTTATTGGAAAGTTTATTTTTGTCTACTTTGATGATGTCTTGGTGTATAGAAAGTCTTTAGAAGAGCATGTGATGCATTTACAATGTGTGTTTGATGTCCTTAGAAAGGAAAATTTGTATGCAAATCTGAAAAAGTGCTCCTTTGGTGTTAATGAAGTTGTTTTCTTGGGTTTTGTTGTTAGTTCAAGAGGGGTCGAAGTGGATGAATCCAAGATAAATGCTATCAAAAATTGGCCAACCCCACAAACCGTTGGATAAGTAAGAAGCTTCCATGGGTTGGCTAGTTTTTATAGAAGGTTTTTCAAAGGATTTAGTACCATAGCCGTCTCCTTGACCGAGGTCATTCGGAAAGAACAACCCTTCAAGTGGGGAGACGAGCAAGCTAAGGCTTTTGAAGCCTTGAAAGCTATGCTCATCTCCGCGCCCTTGTTACAATTGCCCAACTTTGATAAGACATTCAAAGTCAAGTGCGATGCGAGTAAAGTAGGCATAGGGGCTGTTTTGATGCAAGATTCAAAACCTTTCGCTTACTTTAGCGAAAAGCTCAAAGGATCAACATTAAACTACTCCACGTATGATTTAGAGTTGTATGCCTTGATTAGAGCCTTGGCCACTTGGCAACACTACTTATGGCCTAAGGAGTTCGTGATCCGAACGGACCATGAATCCTTAAAGCATCTTCGGGCCCAAGACAAGCTTAACAAATGGCATGCCAAATGGATTGAGTTTCTTGAGACCTTCCCTTATGTTATCCAATACAAAAAGGGTAAGGACAATGTAGTAGCCGATGCTTTGTCTAGAAAACATGCCCTTGTGTCCACTTTATCATCAAAATTGATGGGCTTTGAGAGTTTAAGAGAGTTGTATCCCAAGGACCGTCACTTTGCTCTTATCTTTAGGGAATGCGAAGAATTGGGTAGGGACAAGTGGGATTCGGCTAGGGGTTCAAATCCCTATGCCAAGTTTGGTGGTTACTTATTTAAAGGTAGACGATTGTGTGTACCCTCTAGCTCTTGGAGAGAATTTTTTGTGAGGGAAGCACATGATGGCGGTCTAATGGGTCATTTTGGGGTCGAAAAGACCTTCGGAATATTGGAGGAGCAATTCTATTGGCCCAAAATACGCAAGGATGTGACTAGGATTTGCGGCCAATGTGTAGAATGTAAGAGAGCCAAATCTCGGATCCTACCTCATGGGTTGTACACCCCGCTTCCCACTCCTCTACGTCCTTGGCTTGATATATCTATGGATTTTATGTTGGGGCTACCAAGGACTCAACTAGGTCTAGATAGTATTTTTGTTGTAGTCGACCGATTTTCTAAAATGGCACACTTTATTCCTTGCTCTAAATGTGATGACGCACCTAGCGTTGCCTCTTTATTTGTTGATAATGTTGTTAAATTGCATGGTGTTCCGAGGACCATTGTGAGTGATAGGGACTCTAAGTTCCTAAGCCACTTTTGGAAGTCCATGTGGGGTAGGCTTGGTACCAAGTTGTTGTTCTCTACGTCCTACCACCCACAAACCGATGGCCATACGGAAGTAGTAAATAGGACTTTGGGTACTATGCTACATTCCATGGTTAAGGGAAAAATGACTTCTTGGGAAGAGCACTTACCATTGATTCAATTTGCCTATAACCGTGTCATACACTCAAGTACGGGAATGACTCCCTTTGAGTGTGTATACGGCCTCAACCCCCTTACCCCTTTGGATTTAACACCTTTGCCAAGTTATCTCATGATTAGCTTAGATGGAAGCAAGCGGGCAGATTCTATGAAGAAGTTACATGAGAAGGTGCGGCTTCAACTTGAGAAGAAAAACTAAGAAATGGCAAGGAGGGCCAACAAGGGGAGAAAGAAATTCATTCTTGAACCGGGAGATTGGGTGTGGGTGCATCTTCGGAAGGATTGGTTTCCATCTCAAATAAAGTCCAAATTGATACCTAGGGGTGATGGCCCATTCAAAGTACTTGAGAGAATCAATGACAACGCCTACAAGATTGACCCTCCACCGGAATATCAAGTGCACAACACTTTCAACGTTTGTTATATCTCTCTCGTGGATGCGGTTGAAGATGACCAAATGCTGAATTTGAAGTCAAATTCCTCTCAAGATGGAGAGGATGATACGGGTGGGACAAGTTGTCCAACAATTACACGACCTTTCACACGAAGCCAAGCACGGGAATTACAAAAACTCCAAGCCTTGTTCATGCAAATGGCCGTGTGTGAGTTGGTGACTGATCCACCTAAGGATTTAAATATTTTTAAGTGTGAAGAGGGACCTTGAAGTGTAATAAACTTACACTCCAAGGCTGGCCCCCATGACAAGGACAAGCTGGTCATTTTGCCTTGTAATATAAATAGAACATATTAGGGTTATTTGGGTAGTTCTCCCATCAGATTTTTGAACATAACACTTGTGATATTTTGCTCTCTCTCTCTCTCTCTCTAAACTAGCCCACAAGAAGAGGGATACTTGTGTTGTATCTTGGCTAGAAACAAGGATCTTGAGGTCATAGAGTTCCTCTTGGTCTAAGTAAGAACTTGGTGTTAATATTCAATAGTCTTAGGGTCCTCTCTTGTTGTTAGGGTTCTTAGACTCTTGAATCTTTTATGTCAAGTTACTATCTTTTTGTGATCTTGTTAATGTTGTTTTTGTAATCTTGAAGTCTAGTGAAGCCGTGTGGGGCTCTTTCGATTCACTAGAACTTGTTGAAACTTGTTGATCTTGTGTTGGTTTTTGTTGATTTCGTGGCTGGTTGTTGACTACTTGTGTGTTGTAGACTTGATATAGTATCACTTAATGTCTCAATCACTCTTAAGAATAGAAGTAAGAATAACAAGAGAAAGAAGTAATGTATAATTAATAAGTAATCATGGGTGGTATCCCAGGGGTTAAAATACCTAGCATGGTTGATCCCAATAACACGGGTGGTATCCCAGGGGAGACATGAAAGCCTAGCATGGGTCGATCCCGATACATCCCAGGGGTGATATAAAAGCCTAGCATGGGTTATCATGGTACATCCCAGGGGCGACACGAAAGCCTAACATGGGTAACAATAACATCCCAGGGGTCACAGTACCTAGCATGGGTTAATGACATCCCAGGGGCGACACGAAAGCCTAGCATGGGTTCACATAACATCCCAGGGGTCAAAGTACCTAGCATGGGTTAATCTCATCCCAGGGGCGACAGAACTTCCTAGCATGGGTAGGACAATAAAGATGAATAAATATGAAGACAAGAGAAGTAAAGAACGTAATATACATGGTTCCCCACATACAGAAAGAGAGTTTATTCACATTCACTATTTCTCTTATATTGAATCCATTATTGTTGTTATTATGTATGATGATTTTCTTATGAGCCTTACATACTCAGTACATTCTTCATACTGATCCCCTCAGGGGACTTACCTTACATGCTGCAGGTGCAGGCATTAGTAGACCTCCTTTGTAGACTGGGGATCATTTGCAGAGTTTTGGTGAGCTCCACTTGGTTCGGAGCTTTCTGGGTCATAGTTGTATATTTGTTTTGATATCATAAATATTGTATAAAGCAGGGACTTATCCCGACTTTAAGTTGATCTTGTTGATACATCTGGTAGATGCTTTTGTAGGCATATGTGAGTATATGGATGTAAGAGACGAGTATGTAAAAGATGAATGTCCGTTTTGACTTGATGGCCCCAACACCCAAGTTTCCTAAATATATATATGTTTCCATGATTCATGTCTTCCGCATAGTTGCATGAGGTATAATAAGATTCATGCGAGTATACGCATACGAATGTTCATGAGCAAAGATTGGTTCTTTCGGGCCATATCGACTTCGGGTGCCAGTCCGGCTCGAATGGGATTTCGGGTCGTGATAGCTCCTCCACAGACTTAAATCGATCATCACTTTGTTGCTTCAAACGCAAAACCTCTTGATCTATGCGTTGTTGTACCTCAGCCTCTACACGTTCTTAAAGAACCCTCTCTTTATTTTATCCCATATGCAACACCTCTTCTTCAAGAAGTTTGATGCGCTCTTCAGCAATATGATCAGATACAGCAGGACTTGAAGTGGTAGAATTTTTACTTTGATACAAAGTCGAAGCTTGCAAACCCAATCCATAAACACGTCTTTTTTTCTCTCCACCTGCAACATCAAAGTATAGACGATTTATATCAAGTTCTTGAACTTCTTCTGAATCATCTAGTGAGTTTGAAAGAGCAACAGCCACAACACCCTCCATTTTATCCTGAAAATCAGCAAATAACCGGCCACAAAAAGTTAGACTTTTATTTAGTCAAAGAATATGCAATATGGCTGAAAGAAACTACACTTGCACTTGATAAAAAAATACATAAATAACTACAAAAAAACTGCATAAAAATCTGCACACAATTCGGATAAAACTATCGAAAAACTTACACTTTTACTTGACAAAAAACTGCATAAACAACTACACTAAAAACTACACTTTTACTTGGTAAAATTTTGTAAAAACTATAAAATCTGTAATTTTACTTGATAAAAAACTCAATCTGAATTACACAAATATCTACAAAAAAACCTGCAATTTTACTTTGTAAAAAACTGCATAAAACTACATAAATAGCTGGAAAAAACTGCACAAAAATGACAAAAATGACTGCACGTTTACTGCACAAACGCAACACTACAAGCTCCACTTCTATTGTACAAAAACTACACTAACAACTCCACTTTTACTGCACAAAAACTACAATAAAAGCTGCACTTTTACTGCCTAAGTGTGAAAATAATTATATGAGATATAGATATACATTTTAGAACTTACTCTTCAACTCAAAACCAACAAAGCCTAAGTTCAGAATCTCCCACTATGTTACCCTCATAATCCTAACACGATAATTTTTTTTGGTATTGATGGACTAAATATATAAATAATATAAGAAAGAAAAAACTACAGCAACACAACTAGAAAACTCACTTCTCTAACAAAATGGAAAAAAATTGAAACTTTTCAGTTCCATTAACATCATCCCGCCATTATCTTAGTGTCCATTTTGACAACAGCATTGCAATTCACATATATTAAGCACGTTAAAAAGTTGTAACAAGTAGATATCTATTCACATAATGACATATATTTTTTCCAGAAATAAAATTTGGATAAGGTAAGAGTAAGCCTAAGTTCAGAATTTCCCACTATGTTACCCTCATAATCTTAACATGACAATTCTTTTTGGTATTGAAAAGATGATATGCAAATAATCTTGAAAAGGAAAAGCATAAACAAAATCTAAAAATTGAAAAAGTATAGAAGCGGTAAATCAGATAAAAAGCTCACAGTGAGATGAGTGGCTTTGGTGATCATGACACACTCATCAAACAGAATACTAACGTACACTAGAAAAAACAAGTGTAATGTAATAGGAGACAATACAAGCACCTACCATAGTTGAGCTACTTGTTGTATACAGTCCTAACCTTCTTTTACAAAGCACATATTCCTAATTACTCCATAATTGAGCACCTTGTTTGAAGCTATCATAAAATGATAATTATATGCTTCCTTCCTTGCTGGGTGCCTACTGCTGATGTCTAATGTCTCTAATATTGCCAAATATTCTTAACTACATTATAAATCCTAAAAATCGATCTTTAACTCAGATGATATGAACATGAAACATTATCGGTTTAACCTCCAACATCTTTCGCAGAAAGATGATATGCAAATAATCTTGAAAAGGAAAAGCATAAACAAAATCTAAAAATTGAAAAGGTGTAGAAGCGAATAATCAGATAAAAAACTTGTCTTTAGGTCCAGACAGCAGTACACTTTCAGAAGCTAACATAAATTAAAATTATCCCATTACATCATTTAAATTGAAGGGAAATGTAAATCAAAAAGGTTGGCTACACTAACAGCTCCACTAACTTCACTTTTATCGTAAAAAAAATAACAACAAAAGCAGCACTTTTAATGCACAAATAGCTACACTCACTTGATAATGAACTGCACAAAAATTACACAAGCAACTATATCAAAACAGCATAAGCAACTATGTTTTTACTTGATAAAAACTACACAAACAACTGCTCTTTTACTGTACGAAAATCACAATAACAACTGCACTTTTACTGCACAAATATCTCTACTTTAACTGCACAAAGTTGCAATAACTAACGAGAAAAGTCAACTTACATTAATACACTTAGACTTGGTATCAACAAAACTGCCATCTTTTCTTTTGTGCAGCTTCTTAAATATTTCCCAAGAAGTTGGTGGACAACGTAGTTCTTTTTCCTGAAAGTAGAGTTCAATATTGAAATAGAAAATAAGATTAGAGAAATGCTTTATTTAAGTGTTAAATTTGATACCAATTGTATAGTATGCTCCACTGTAGACCTAGAACCACCAGTATGCTTTCTTGGACCAGTGCCTGGACCACCAGTCTCACTGTTTCGATTTTGAGTGGCGCTATGAGATTTTTTCAGCCACTCATCAGAGGCCCAATGTGCCTTCCAGCTATTCCAAATATTCTCCAAAATAAAATTAGGATTGATTGTCTTCCTTCGCTAATGATACATTTTCTTACGGTATAAGTTGGATGCCACCTTATTCCAGGTGCGTTCAATTATAGAATTCTCAGTTGAATTCCACTGATATGATTTCTGGAAAAAAATTCAATTTGAGACATAAACATATAGAGACATGTACTAAATAAATTACTTGTAAATTTCTTATATAAAGTAATATTTACCATAAATTCATGCCAGTAGAATTTATGAGTGGATTGACTGACATCTTCCCATGAGTAACCAGTACCATCTTGTCATTCTTTGAATATTTATGTGATGACTTTTGAGATAGAATGACCATTGGGAATGAACCTGAAATAAAATTAAAAATTAATTAAATAAAATATTTCATGAGATTTATGTTTTAAAAAGTTAAACCATTAATACAAACATATTTTTCTTACTTTTGCCCCACAACTGAGATGACCAACTGTAATGACCTTCCCGGTCATTTTCCTCATTTTCGTGCGTTCTCAGCGTTTAGAGCTTTTCTATAACTGCCCCAAGTTATTTATGACTTGCTGGGACTGACAGTTCGGTTCCCGGACAGTTCGTTTGAGAATATTATTTAGACTGAGCTCGTTGTAAAATATTAAATTAAATTTGAATTGGGTAAAATGACATAGTTAATTACCTTTCAAAAATGTTTATGATATTTATAAAATTCTTTAGTTATGATGTGTCTATATTACTTTAATAATAAGTTTATAATTTAGTAACATTTTTAAATGGAGATAGTAAATCTAATTTTGTTGATATAATATTTATTTTTATTTTATAGAGGTTTTGTTCAAAATAATTTTCTATTCATAATGGTATATTTAAAATATTATATTTATTTTACCACGAGCCTATGCAGTATCCGAATATATATATACGGAGAGCAAAATAATGGATAAGGCCATGTGCATGTCACATTAATTAGTATTGGACTACAAGATTGCTTTCTTTTGGGGACTTTGTACGTGTAGTGTATATATATATATATACTCTAATATTAATTCCTTTTCTTATTTTGTCTTGTTTAAAAAAAAAAAAAAACTACATATATTCCACCATTTTTTTAGCACTTTAAGCTCAACTTTAGACATTTCTAGAGAGATTCAAGGTTAGGGGTTGGTATATTTGAGTTCGTGGACTCGTTCTCGTCATTTCTACGGTATGTTTTCTTATTTTTACGGTAGTTTTAGTTACGGTGGTTGTTGGAATTGGTGTTGATATTTGAGCTAGATATTGAGCTCAAATTGAGCGGTGTTAGTTGTGACTATTGGTCACGGAGTGATTTGGGACGCTGTAACGGTTTCGGTTTTGCGATTCCGCAAGTGGGCCCCACATGGACCGTTCGGATATTTTTTCGAAATAATGCAATATGGGTGTCAAAATTTATGTTTTGACATGCAGTTTATTATTTTGCTAGCGTGGCAGAAATCTGAGGTCTCACGGAAGGGGAAGACTCCTATTTAGCAAGCTTTGGCAGGCGTTCGGCGGCGTCAAGGTAGGCTAGGCTTACCATATACCTAGACTGAGTTTGTTTATAGTATTTGCATATTATTATGCTAGTGTTTGGGCTGGTAGTTGTAGATTGGCATTGGCTTGCTATGATTAGCCCTTTTGGGCCGGTTAGGGCCTTGTTCGGATGTGTTTCGGGCCTGTTATCCTCTTGGTGTGCCAGATATTACTTTTATAGGGTTGGTTAATGTTGTACCGCTGTTAGTAGGGGTTTGGGGAACCTTAGCCCAAACTTGGTTCCGGGACCCCGTAGTGGGCCCCGCTACTCTTCACAGTCGGTGTAGTTAGCTTTAAACCTTATTAGGCTTAGTTAATCCCCGAGATGATCTTTTGGGATAACATTTGTATTAAATTACCCTATTTATGCCCTTTTGACCTTTTTAGCCTTGTTAGTCTCTAATAGCACCGTATTTGACCGGGGTCGGCTAGTTTGATTTAGAATGCGGACCCGCCTTGCCATGACTTAGAATGTATACCCAGACTTGTAGTACGTGGTGGGTTAGCTCATTTACTTATGTTTCGAGTTTATTTTGGGGCTGGTATGTCCCCGTTTACTTGTATTTGTGTGGATTCTGGCACTATTATGTCACTTGGTTACTGATTATTATGAGTTCCGGTTCAAGTCCGGCCACTGATTCAGCATGATGGTTACTGATTATTATGAGTTCCGGTTCGAGTCTGGCCACTGATTATTATGAGTTCCGGTTCGAGTCCGGCATCTGGTTATGATATGATTGGAGAGTTTTGGTACTGAGTTCCGGTTCGAGTTCGGCGGTTATGATATATGTGGCCTATTGTTATTATCCACTATGTCCGGTTCAATTCCGGTGTCTGGCCTCTTGTTATTACCCATTGGTGCCGGTTCAAGCCCGGTGCACCCTTGTTGGTTATTCTGGTTACTGGATACTGATACAGCTTCGAGACACTGGTGACTATGCATTTACTATTCTTGTGTGTCCCGCCGGTTTATGGGGGCCAGGCTGGGTTATTGTTTTCTTTCGTGTGCCTATCGGGTTTATGGGGGCCCAGATAGGTTATGTTTGACTTGAGTGCTTACTTATGCATTTATTTACTCTTTACTTAGTATCGTATTTATTTATCTCCTGAGCATATCTACACGCCTTGGCAGTAGTGTATTTACTTATTATTTATACCCCGGACCTAGCATGCACCCTCGCATTTTAGCTTGCTTATATTATATTGAGCTCAGTCGGCCGATGATGCCTACTGAGTACCCGTTGCCCCAGTACTCATACTGCACTTCTGCATCTTTTTCCCCTATGCAGATCCGGGCACTAGTCGACGGTTTTGACGTGACTCTCTTTCCAGCACTTACTCCGGAGCAGGGTGAGCTTACTGACGTCCGAGGCAGATCCTACTCCATCTCTATTGTATAGTCTTTTGCTCTCGAGACTGTAGTACTTGTTGTATATATTTGGTTTCTGTCTTGTTTTTTTTGACATGTCTAGTAGTGGCTCTTGTACCGACTTCACCAGGTCTTGGGAGGGGTTCTCAGCTGTATATATTGTTCTCTTCCTTCTCAGTCTTGGTATGGATATATATTTTGATTTTGTTTTTTTTGTATTTCTAGCATGTTTATTAGTATGGTTACTTCCACTTCATCTCTGTTTCCTGAGATTCCACCCGTTAGCCTGTCGCTTGTCGCTCCGGGCTAGGGTTTGGCTTGCCTATTGGTGGGTTACGGTAGGCGCCATCAGGACTCGAAAAATCGGGTCGTGACAGCTTGGTATCAGAGCCTAGGTTTCACTAGTATTGTTGGTGCATGAGCCGATGTTTAGTAGAGTCTCGCGGATCGGTACGGAGACGTCCGTATCCTATCTTCGGGAGGCTACCGAGCATGTTTAGGGTAAATCTTATTTCTTTGATTCGCCTTAGTGCGTTGGTGTCTATGTTGGTTTCTAATCTCGATTTGGTTCATTCTTTACGCAGATGGTTAGGACGCATAATACGAGAGCCGGGGGTCGGGACCCCGAGCCTGCAGCGACGGCTCCAGTTAGGGGTCGAGGTCGACCTAGAGGTCGAAGGCAGGGCAGAGTAGCAGCCCCAGGACCAGATCGTGCTAGGGATCAGTCACCCGATCCCGTTATAGTTCCAGATGTTCCGCCGCCACAGCAGCCGGTGGGCCAGGGGGCAGCCCAGGCTCCACCCGGATTTATTGATGCTTCTTTGCTCCGAGGTACATTGCTTCAGTTGTTGGAATTAGTTGGAGGTTCGCCTGCTGCGGGAGTACAGCCAGCCGCACAGGGAGTTGGTGCTGGGGCGCAGCCTGTAGCTGTGGCACCGAGAGTTGAGGTTCTGCCTGTACCAGTAGCTCTACAGCCAGTTATAGATCAGCCAGTTATGTCTGCCGAGGAGCAGAAGATGTTGGGTCGCTTCCTGTGATTAGCTCCACCGAGATTTGTTGGTACTCCGGGTGAGGATGCATATGAGTTCTTGTCCAGCTGTGAGGATAGACTTAGGAATTTGGGATTGGTACAGTCTCGTGGTGTTGATTTCGTGGCATATCAGTTCGATACAGCAGCGAGGAGATGGTGGAGGGGATATCTTGATTCCAGGCCAGTGGGATCTCCACCGATTACCTAGACCCAGTTCTCCGAGATTTTCTTGGGAAAGTATATGCCCCGTACTATGCGGGAGCGGCTCAGGGATGAGTTCTCCAGGTTGACTCAGGGTTCATTATCTGTCGCCGAGTATGAGGCGAGGTTTCATGATCTGGCTAGGCACGCTACTTCTATTTTGCCTGATGAGTACGAGAGAGTTAGATGTTTTGTCAGGGGACTGAGATTGCCACTCCGCAGGGCTACCCAGAGTTTAGTGACTTCAGGGAAGTCATTCGCAGAGATTATTGAGCATGTATACTCTATTGAGGAGATGGATCGCGAGGCCCAAGGGGGCAGCGATAAGAGACCTCGTGTCCAGGGTAGTTTCAGTGGGAGCTATAGTGGTTCGCAGCTCAGAGGTCGTGGTTTCCAGTTTCAGGGTAGGTACCCTCATCAGCAGCAGCAGTCTTTTCAGCGACAGGGTCAACCTAGTAGGCCCGTACAGTCAGCTTTGCAGATATCTGATAGGGGTCAGCCCACCTATAGTGGTTCTATTAGCCAGCCTCAGGGACGTGGTCAACCCAGTTCATCTGCTAGAGGTGGTCATATTGGATCTTCTAGGCCGAACAGGGAGCCAGAGCATGTTATACTTGTGGGGTTTTCGGTCATTTCGCGCGTGAGTGTTCTCAGCGCAGGGCTATTAAGCCTTCAGTTCAGACAGCACAGCCCATCAGATCTGTACCGCCAGCAGGCAGAGGTGGTGCACAGGGTCGTCGGGGTGGTCCCCAGGGTTCTCGAGGTGTAGCACAGGGAGGTCGGACTGGTAGTCAGGTTGGTACTCAGACTAGTGGTAGCCAGCGTCAGTTGTATGCCATGCCAGCTAGGCCGGAGGCTGAGGCTTTGGATGCGGTGATTACAGGTACGATTTCCGTATGCCGTCAGCCAGCTTCTGCATTATTTGATCCCGGATCCACGTTTTCTTATGTATCTACTTATTATGCACCACGGTTGGGTTTATGTTCTGAGTTATTATCTGTGCCCTTACGTGTATCTACCCCCGTTGGTGATTCCTTAGTAGTGGATCGGGTATATAGATCATGTCTGGTGACTATTCAGGAGTTTGAGACTCAGGTTGATTTTATTGTATTGGCCATGGTAGATTTTGATGTGATTCTGGGCATGGACTGGTTGTCTTTTCATCATGCAGTCTTGGATTGCTTTGCCAAGACCGTGACCTTAGCCATGCCTGGTGTACCCCCGGTAGTGTGGCAGGGTTCTGTTAGCCGCACACCGACGGGGATTATTTCATATGTTCGGGCTCGTAGATTGATAGCGAGGGGTTGTGATTCATTCCTTGCCTATGTTCGGGATGCTAGCATTGAGAGTCCGTCACTTGACTCCGTCCCTGTTGTTCGTGAGTTTCTTGATGTATTCCCGACTGACCTACCTGGCCTTCCTCCTGAGCGTGATATAGAGTTTATTATTGACCTTGAGCCGGGCACCCGACCTATTTCTATGGCTCCGTATCGTATGGCTCCTGCTGAGTTGAGAGAGTTGAGTAGTCAGCTTGAGGATCTTTTGGGAAAGGGTTTTATCAGGCCGAGTGTGTCGCCGTGGGGTGCTCCAGTTCTGTTTGTAAAGAAGAAGGACGGATCTATGCATATGTGTATCGATTACAGGCAGTTGAATAAGGTAACAGTGAAGAATAAGTATCTTATGCCTCGTATTGACGATTTGTTTGATCAGCTTCAGGGTGCAGCGGTGTTCTCAAAGATAGATTTGAGATCTAGATATCATCAGTTGAGAGTTAGGGCTGAGGACATCCCAAAGACAGCCTTCAGGACTCGGTACGGCCATTACGAGTTCTTGGTAATGTCTTTTGGATTGACTAATGCCCCTGCAGCTTTCATGGATTTGATGAATCGGGTATTCAGGCCATACTTGGACTCCTTTGTAATTGTGTTTATTGACGACATCTTAGTTTATTCGAGGAGTAGCGAGGAGCACGAGCAACATTTGAGGATTGTGCTCCACACTTTGAGAGATCATCAGCTTTATGCCAAGTTCTCAAAGTGTGAGTTCTGGCTTGAGTCTGTAGCTTTCTTGGGGCATGTTGTATCCAGACATGGTATCATGGTAGACCCAGCGAAGATTGAGGCTATTCGAGGTTGGGCTAGGCCCACGTCGCCTACTGAGGTTCGCAGTTTTGTTGGGTTGGCAGGTTATTACAGACGGTTTGTTGAGGGTTTCTCGTCTATTGCATCTCCTATGACCAGACTGACTAGGAAGGAGGTTTCGTTTCAGTGGTCCGAGGATTGTGAGGCAAGCTTCCTGAAGCTCAAGGATCGACTTACATTTGCCCCTGTGTTGACACTTCCAGTTGAGGGCGAGGGTTTCACCGTGTATTGTGATGCGTCTGGTATCGGTTTGGGGTGTGTTCTGATGCAGCGGGGTCGTGTTATTGCTTATGCATCGAGACAGCTGAAGGTGCACGAACGTAATTACCCCACTCATGACTTGGAATTAGCAGCGGTAGTATTTGCACTGCGGATTTGGAGGCATTATCTATACGGTGTGCATTGTGAGATCTTTACAGACCACCGCAGTCTTCAACATATTATAACTCAGAGAGATCTTAATTCGAGGCAGCGCAGGTGGATTGAGTTGCTGAAGGACTATGATATCTCTATTCTCTATCATCCGGGCAAGGCGAATGTGGTAGCGGATGCCTTAAGCCGGAAGACAGTGAGTCTGGGTAGCTTAGCCTTCATTCCAGTCTCTCAGCGGCCATTAGCTTTGGATATTCAGTCCTTAGCTAACTCGATGGTTCGATTAGATATTTCTGACCCCAGGAGGATTGTTGCTTGTATTGAGGCTAGATCTACTTTGCTGGAGCAGATTCAGGGTCGTCAGTTTGAGGATAGCGGTCTCTGTAGCATTCGAGATCAGGTATTGAGGGGTGAGTCTGAGAGAGCTACCTTGGGTTCTGATGGTGTTCTGAGGTTTGACGGTCGTATTTGTGTCCCGAGGGTTGGAGATTTGATTCAGTTGATTCTGCATGAGGCACACAGTTCCAGATATTCTATTCACCCTGGGACAGCTAAGATGTATCAGGATCTGAGGCAGCACTATTGGTGGAGTGGTATGCGGAGAGACATAGCAGGGTTTGTAGCTCGATGCCTTTGTTGTCAGCAGGTAAAGGCCGAGCACCAGAGACCTGGTGGTCTACTTCAGCCGTTACCCATTCCTGAGTGGAAGTGGGAGCGGATCACGATGGATTTCGTTGGTAGGTTACCTCGCACCTCTCGTGGCTTTGATAGTATTTGGGTTATTGTAGATCGGTTGACTAATTCCGCGCACTTTATCCCTGTTCAAACTTCCTACAGTGCTGAGAAGTTAGCTCGTGTATATATTCAGGAGGTAGTTCGCCTACACGGAGTACCGGTGTCTATTATCTCAGACCGAGGGTCTCAGTTTACCTCCAGTTTCTGGCAGGCTTTCCAGGAGGAGTTGGGTACTCAAGTGGACCTCAGTACTGCGTTTCATCCTCAGACCGACGGGCAATCAGAGCGGACTATTCAGGTGTTAGAGGATATGCTCCGTGCTTGTGTGTTAGACTTTGGGGGTCAGTGGGATCAGTTCTTGCCTTTAACGGAATTCGCGTATAATAATAGCTTCCACTCCAACATTCAGATGGCTCCGTTTTAGGCTTTGTATGGTAGACGGTGTCGGTCTCCAGTTGGATGGTTTGAGACTTCAGAAGTCAGTCCTCGTGGCACAGATTTGCTCCGAGAGTCTTTGGACCGAGTTCGGGTGATTCAGGACAGGCTGCGGACAGCTCAGAGTAGACAGAGGAGTTATGCTGACCGTAGACGTCGTCCGTTGAGATTCAGAGTTGGTGATAGGGTCTTCTTACGAGTATCGCCAATGAAGGGCGTGATGCGATTCGGTAGGAGGGGCAAGCTTAGCCCCAGGTATATTGGACCCTTTGAGATTCTTCGGACAATCGGGGAGGTAGCATATGTACTGGCCTTACCTCCGACCTTTTCAGCTATCCACCCAGTATTTCATGTTTCTATGCTGCGATAATATATCCCAGATGAGTCGCATGTGCTTCAGTGGGACTCGGTTCAGTTAAACGAGAAGTTAGCATTTGTTGAGGAGCCTGTGTCCATTTTAGCCAAAGATGTCAGACGGTTACGCTCCCGGGAAATTCCAGTGGTTAAGGTACAATGGCGTCACCGTCCAGTTGAGGAGGCTACTTGGGAACTTGAACGTGACATGCGAGCTCAGTATCCCTACTTGTTTACGTTTTCAGGTATATGCTTATTCTTGACTTTCGCGGACGAAAGTCCTTTTAGTAGTGGATATTGTAATGACCTTCCCGGTCATTTTCCTCATTTTCGTGCGTTCTCAGCGTTTAGAGCTTTTCTATAACTGCCCCAAGTTATTTATGACTTGCTGGGACTGACAGTTCGGTTCCCGGACAGTTCGTTTGAGAATATTATTTAGACTGAGCTCGTTGTAAAATATTAAATTAAATTTGAATTGGGTAAAATGACATAGTTAATTACCTTTCAAAAATGTTTATGATATTTATAAAATTCTTTAGTTATGATGTGTCTATATTACTTTAATAATAAGTTTATAATTTAGTAATATTTTTAAATGGAGATAGTAAATCTAATTTTGTTGATATAATATTTATTTTTATTTTATAGAGGTTTTGTTCAAAATAATTTTCTATTCATAATGGTATATTTAAAATATTATATTTATTTTACCACGAGCCTATGCAGTATCCGAATATATATATACGGAGAGCAAAATAATGGATAAGGCCATGTGCATGTCACATTAATTAGTATTGGACTACAAGATTGCTTTCTTTTGGGGACTTTGTACGTGTAGTGTATATATATATATATACTCTAATATTAATTCCTTTTCTTATTTTGTCTTGTTTAAAAAAAAAAAAAAAACTACATATATTCCACCATTTTTTTAGCACTTTAAGCTCAACTTTAGACATTTCTAGAGAGATTCAAGGTTAGGGGTTGGTATATTTGAGTTCGTGGACTCGTTCTTGTCATTTCTACGGTATGTTTTCTTATTTTTACGGTAGTTTTAGTTACGGTGGTTGTTGGAATTGGTGTTGATATTTGAGCTAGATATTGAGCTCAAATTGAGCGGTGTTAGTTGTGACTATTGGTCACGGAGTGATTTGGGACGCTGTGACGGTTTTGGTTTTGCGATTCCGCAAGTGGGCCCCACATGGACCGTTCGGATATTTTTTCGAAATAATGCAATATGGGTGTCAAAATTTATGTTTTGACATGTAGTTTATTATTTTGCTAGCGTGGCAGAAATCTGAGGTCTCACGGAAGGGGAAGACTCCTATTTAGCAAGCTTTGGCAGGCGTTCGGCGGCGTCCAGGTAGGCTAGGCTTACCATATACCTAGACTGAGTTTGTTTATAGTATTTGCATATTATTATGCTAGTGTTTGGGCTGGTAGTTGTAGATTGGCATTGGCTTGCTATGATTAGCTCTTTTGGGCCGGTTAGGGCCTTGTTCGGATGTGTTTCGGGCCTGTTATCCTCTTGGTGTGCCAGATATTACTTTTATAGGGTTGGTTAATGTTGTACCGCTGTTAGTAGGGGTTTGGGGAACCTTAGCCCAAACTTGGTTCCGGGACCCCGTAGTGGGCCCCGCTACTCTTCACAGTCGGTGTAGTTAGCTTTAAACCTTATTAGGCTTAGTTAATCCCCGAGATGATCTTTTGGGATAACATTTGTATTAAATTACCCTATTTATGCCCTTTTGACCTTTTTAGCCTTGTTAGTCTCTAATAGCACCGTATTTGACCGGGGTCGGCTAGTTTGATTTAGAATGCGGACCCGCCTTGCCATGACTTAGAATGTATACCCAGACTTGTAGTACGTGGTGGGTTAGCTCATTTACTTATGTTTCGAGTTTATTTTGGGGCTGGTATGTCCCCGTTTACTTGTATTTGTGTGGATTCTGGCACTATTATGTCACTTGGTTACTGATTATTATGAGTTCCGGTTCAAGTCCGGCCACTGATTCAGCATGATGGTTACTGATTATTATGAGTTTCGGTTCGAGTCTGGCCACTGATTATTATGAGTTTCGGTTCGAGTCCGGCATCTGGTTATGATATGATTGGAGAGTTTTGGTACTGAGTTCCGGTTCGAGTCCGGCGGTTATGATATATGTGGCCTATTGTTATTATCCACTATGTCCGGTTCAATTCCGGTGTCTGGCCTCTTGTTATTACCCATTGGTGCCGGTTCAAGCCCGGTGCACCCTTGTTGGTTATTCTGGTTACTGGATACTGATACAGCTTCGAGACACTGGTGACTATGCATTTACTATTCTTGTGTGTCCCGCCGGTTTATGGGGGCCAGGCTGGGTTATTGTTTTCTTTCGTGTGCCTATCGGGTTTATGGGGGCCCAGATAGGTTATGTTTGACTTGAGTGCTTACTTATGCATTTATTTACTCTTTACTTAGTATCGTATTTATTTATCTCCTGAGCATATCTACACGCCTCGGCAGTAGTGTATTTACTTATTATTTATACCCCGGACCTAGCATGCACCCTCGCATTTTAGCTTGCTTATATTATATTGAGCTCAGTCGGCCGATGATGCCTACTGAGTACCCGTTGCCCCGGTACTCATACTGCACTTCTGCATCTTTTTCCCCGATGCAGATCCGGGCACTAGTCGACGGTTTTGACGTGACTCTCTTTCCAGCACTTACTCCGGAGCAGGGTGAGCTTACTGACGTCCGAGGCAGATCCTACTCCATCTCTATTGTATAGTCTTTTGCTCTCGAGACTGTAGTACTTGTTGTATATATTTGGTTTCTGTCTTGTTTTTTTGGACATGTCTAGTAGTGGCTCTTGTACCGACTTCACCAGGTCTTGGGAGGGGTTCTCAGCTGTATATATTGTTCTCTTCCTTCTCAGTCTTGGTATGGATATATATTTTGATTTTGTTTTTTTTGTATTTCTAGCATGTTTATTAGTATGGTTACTTCCACTTCATCTCTGTTTCCTGAGATTCCACCCGTTAGCCTGTCGCTTGTCGCTCCGGGCTAGGGTTTGGCTTGCCTATTGGTGGGTTACGGTAGGCGCCATCAGGACTCGAAAAATCGGGTCGTGACACCAAGTGACTAGATGTTGATGACCTGATAGAGACATCTGGAGTACTAGGAGTACTAGAAGAACCAACAACCAATGATGGCGTATCACTCATTTTCTTAAAAGGAAAGAAAAATTATAAGTTCCATGATAAATAGGGAAGTGACAACACATAAGATAAATTAAAAAGCAATTCAAAATTCTACAGTCATACAAGCTTATAAAATAGTACATTCGAGATCAAAATTCATCAAAAAATATAAATATTCAGAATCATATTCTTTTTTTTTTTTGGATGAAGTTCACAATCTTCTTCATCTTCTTCCTCCTCCTCCTCATCATCATCATTATCACCATCATCATTATCACCATCATCATCATCATCGTCATCATCGTCATCATCATCATAATCCTCCTCGTCCTCTTCCACCTCCACCTCCACCTCCTTCTCTGATTGTCGCAGCCCTTCCCCCTCCTCCTTCTCCTCTTCCTCTTCCATGTCAATAAGTATACCATTTGGATCATTCAGTGTATGAGGTATTTCATCTTCGTCAATATTAATTTCATGTACTTGACTATCATCCTCTTGAAAAGCTGGATCATTCAGTGTGTGAGGTTGTTCTGCTCTATTTGGAAATTCTACAAGAGAGCGTGCCTTTATCGGCTAAACGGCTAACCATTCATTCACTATTTTTTTTACAGTAGGATAGGTTTCAAAATACACCTGAGAAGCTTGCACGGCCATAATGAATGGTTCATATTTGTTGAAGATCCTTATTCTATTAACCTCAACAAGATTATACTGTGGATGTACTCCTGTACCATGCTTTGGTGTCGGATCATACCAAGAACATTTAAATAACACAATCCGCTTAAATGGTAATGCATTGTACTCTAATTGCAAAATCTCTGTCAATCGACCATAGTAATCGATATTATCTGCACTGTGACTAGAGCCCTTGATGCATACACCACTATTTATTATAGATTTATTTGTACCATATTCTTCTGTGTGAAACTTATAACCATTTACAACATATCCATTAAAGGGTTGAACCATATGTAATGGGCCTTCTGCAAGATCTTGCATGATTTGATAGGTAATGCCGGAGGAAGAATTACGTTCCTATCGACATTATAAGTTATTAGGCGTACATTAAAATTATAGTTTATGAATAACAAAGAATAATTTAGACTTATTTTGTGGGGTGCGTGGGATTGTTCTTGAGAATTAAATGTTTCTCTATAATATTGTTCTTTTAGCGGAATTAATCTCATAATTTCTGTTGCATTATTTGTTATATATTCTAAGTATTGTACATCTTGGGTTCTTTGATATGTTTCTATATTAGTTTTTAATAATTTTTCTAATAATATTATATTTTCCATGGTTTGTAACCAATATTTAAGACTTTCATAATTAATCATGTTACCATTTTTGGTTCATTTTTATCTAAATGCTGCTTCATAGTATCTATTGCATAATGGAATTAATACTAACATATGTGTTATATTTTCTAACATTTTTTGTAAGTCTGTTATTTCTTGTGTTCTTATGTAATTATCTAAGTTAAATTGTAATAATGTTTCTGTTTCTCTTAGTTCATCTATTACTTGTCTCCAATTTTTGAATTGTTCTTGGTTCATTTTATTCTAGATGACATGCCATAAAGGCTGATATAAAGTATAGCTGTCTTACAGAGTATAATCGTTTTAATTCTTTAATGCTATGTTCAATATAATCTAAATATTTAGCTCATAGTTCATAAAATAAGTTTCTATGTGTATCTTAAGTACTTGTTCTTCTAGTTTTATTTCTTCTACTATTTCTAGCCAATAATGGAAGCTGTCGTAATTTATCATTTTAATCGAAATCTGGGTAGTCTAGATAATCATCTTCTAAATACATGTTATACATATCTGACACTATAAATTCTGTCCAATTATCTTGCATCACTGCGATAGATTAACAAGTCATAAATCTGTTTAGTTGTATCTGTATCTAAGTCACGTAAAATATATAAGAGTAATAGCTTATATTCTTCATTATCATCTAATAAATATGTATTTGTACCTAGTTGGTAATTATCCATATTATCAAATCATGTATTTCTAAATCATATTCCCTTTAACCTCTACTTATATTATTACCTTTATCATCTAAGAGTGTAATATTTTCGAACAGCTCTTTGTGTCACTACTATGGGTTTCAGCCTTAATCAATTACCCTAACAATGCCTCAACTTTGCGTCTACTCCCCTTTAACGGCATTCCTCGCCTACTTGGTTTCGACTATCAGGATGGCTTAGTCTGGGCTTACCTACTCTTAGCTTACTAACCATAGCAAACTTACTTAAGCAGTTCTATATAGTTACACTACCACATGATAAATAATAATAATACTATAGAGATTATCAGGAATATAGGATTTAGCTATACATATGTGGACATGGGTATACCTGGGTTGTTAGGTTCTCGGTATGAGATACGTTTGTGTGTGTATCTGAGTTTTCCATAGCTCCTTAAATGCTTATATCTGTTTTTTATGAAACAAAACTAAATTTTTTATTTATTTATACTGCGTTCTCAACACATGAGAGGAAGAAAGGAATTTCAGCTTGTGAAAGCTTACTCTGTCTCTCCTGTCTCTTGTTACATATATTTATATACATAAAGTCGGCTTTTTCACAATCTGAAGAGACAACTTACTATGCTAAAAAGTAAAGGCAAGTACTATTTAATACTGTACATATGACGACTTTTCTTACAAACTTTAAAAAGGAAAAAGTGAACTACTATTCATAGGTCACATCAAAACAAAACAAAACAGAAAAGAGAAAGTAAAGAAAAGTAAAGATTCTATACTATGCTATACTATTCACATGTCATGTCTTCTTCTTTATTTTCTTTTCTTTATCTTTTTGTCACATGTGGTTGTCGTCTGTTATTGATTGTCGGCTGACTAGCTGATTTCTTTCATTCCGCTGTTTATTCTAGAATGATTTCAGGGATATGAATTGTATCTCCGCCATTGCATTTTGAACATCTGTGGTCTGTATATTTTTGTCCAATTAACTGACAATATCTTGTTAATAATTCTGGTGAAATAAATTCTTTCTTTAGAGCTCTTGTTGTAGGTGCTTCTTCGGGTCTGAGTAGTGAAAGAATCCATTGACGGACTTTTTCCATATCTGTTGTCCTTAATTCTCTTGAATTTGAATATATCATGACTTGATCCCTTGATGAATATTTCCATATAGCGTTTCCATTAGAATAATTATTAACTAATTCTTGAATAATAGTTGTTAATCCAATAAGTCTTCTATTTGCAAAAAAGCTTGGTATCTCTCCTTCTGGTATTTCTGGTTGTTCACCAATTTCTTCTGGTAGTATCATTTCTCTTGTAAGTCCAATTTTAATAACTTGGTTGATAGGCTTTATCTCTGTATAGAGTATTTCTGGTTGTGCGACATAAAATCTTACATAAAAGAAAGTTCCTTTCGTAATTCATTTGTATGTAGTAAATGTGTTATATACTGCGGGTATTTTTTCTAATTCTGCTCCAGTAGTTGTGTATACGGTACTAAGTAGTCCGTAGTCATAACAGATTGGCATTTGTTTTTGGTTGGGCAATAAGTTTGTTGTATCCTTGCAATTTCTGGGTTATATAATCGGTATTTGGTTCCGTGGTAGTGGTAGATTTTGGTTTGAGATTCAGAAATGCTTGTATTTGGTGTAAATTGCGGATATATGTACTGGAGATGTGATTATATATTTTCTTCTCTTGGTATAAGCTGGCTGCAAATGTATTTGTCTGTGGTTCTGGAATATTATCGTAGGTTTTCTTTGGATAAATGGCTTGTCAAATAAACTATTTAAATTGCCACTAATTTGTTTTCCTTTAGCTGACCTGCTTGTACCTGCAACTGCATTAGCTGAAATGTTATGGGTTTTTAGGAGTTTTCCCTCGTCTCCTTCTAGATCTGGAATTTTAGCGTCTTCCGATCGACGTAGCTCAGCATCTTTAGAGTCATGCGGCTGACTTGTACTACTAGCTTTAGGTTTCAGTTTATCTTCATTAACCTTTAGCTTTTGTACTTCTAGGTCTATACTATCCACTTTGAGACAAAGTGTAGTAAGGGCCTTTAATATATCTTCCATAGTGCTATCTGGATCTGTCTGTGTAGCTTTGTCTTGATAAATAGTCTGCAACAATATTTTTGTTAGTTCTAATTACTTCAATAGTAAATGTGAAATTTTGTATATTCAACACGAGTGTTTTGGTTATATATGTGTCGTTAGTACTAGGGCTATTTTCTAATTTCTGTGTTATCTTTTCACTTCCTTTTATCCATGGTGTTTGTTTTCTACTTTTATTTGGTACTCGTTTAGCTCCTACTTTTCTATTACATGGTGTGGTAAACCACCAATGTGTTTTGGTTAGTATGAGTGGGTATAAATTATCTAAGAATGGCATTCCTAGTAATATATCTCTGTTTGTGAATTCGTAATTATACATTAATGTTACAGTAAGTATCTTATCCCAAATTTGTAATTTGACGTTTTTTGCTGAATATGTAATCATACTTCCTTCATTGTTAAATCCTGTTACTACTACTGGATTTTTTAACTTTTCCCATTTATCTTCTGGTAAACAGTTATATTTACATAGATTGGCTTCTGCTCCCGTATCTATCATAGGTGTATAATATCTATTATTATATCCTTCTACAATTATCTTAGCGAGTATATATACTTTTGTCATTTCATTATTCTATTATACTATGGTTCTACTGATGATAACTTTTTTATTGTTATAGTGGATAATTATTTGTTTATCATTTATATTATAGGGTTTTACTTGTTCTAACCATGTTAGTCCTAAGGTAATATTTGTGTTGTTTTGTGATATTGTAAATTGTATTTGAATTGGGATTCCTCCAATAATTAATTCTTGTATTGTCATTTCTTTTGTCTGTCTTAATTCTTTAGGTAAGTCTGAGCATATTTGGTCTTGTGATATTATTTCATTTTCTGGTATTAATTCTCTTGTGATATAATTTTCTTGTTCTCCTGTATCGATTAAGATTAAATATTTTTGTTGATTTAACATTCCTGTTATATAATATTGGTATGGTTGCATTTCCATTGGTATTTGTTATTCTATTCTTCTAGATGTACTCATTCTTGATGAAGTTGTTGGGGTATTCAGTATTCTTTTTGATGTTCCTATTCTTTCTCTTACTATTTCTAGATCTCCGTCTATATCTATCTCTTTATAACTATAATCATTATGATCAATTGCTGTAACTATATTGTCAAATGGATTTTCTATTTTGATTTTGTTAATTTTATTAACTGCTTTTATTGTATGTTTGGTGCTTAGAATGTATAAATTTTTGCATCTTGCTGTAAATATTTTACTTCCTGGTGTTAATTCTATACCTGACATTTTCCAATATAATACTAAAGATTTATCTATATTTGTATCTTTTATTGCTACTGAATAGTTAGCACTTATAATAAATTTAAATTTTTGATATATTAAATTTCCTCTGATTGCACTGATTACACTTTTTTCTATAGGTTGGATTATCCTATCATCTGCTAAATATAATTCTATTGGTGTATCTATTCCTTCTCTAAAACATGCTTTTATAAGTATTTCCGTTGCTCCTAAGTGTACGTATTTTATAGGGGTTTTTGTTTTTAGTGCTTGTATTTCTTTATTTAGTTCCTTTTTATTTATTATGGGTATCATTGCTTTTCCTTTGGCATATTTACAATCTATTGTATGTTCACGTTGGCTTATGATGTAATATTCTTCTTTTTGTGTTTTAAACCAATTTTTTATTACTGGTATTTCCAAAATTCTATCTATCTGTAGGGGTGATTCTTGTTTTTAATTTGTTCAAATATATTTGTATCAAATATTATTTTCTGGTTTGAAGATTCTTCATCTTGGTGGTCTTCTTGTCTAATTATCCTTATATCGTTTTCAGTCATAAAATTGTTCTAAGTCACTATCTTCTCCTGAGCTAGTATATTCTTCTAAATCGTAAATACTATCTTCACTTTCTATGTCATAGTCGATGTATGGTAATTCCGTATATATATCATCTTGTATTTTTATTTCAGTTATTTGTTTTTTCTTTGGGTCTTTAGGTATTTTGCAATCTTTAGCTAAATGTCCTAATTTTTCACAATTATAACATGTGCATTCTAATATTTTTCTCTTAGGTTTATATGGTTTTTTATGCTTGTAATTTTTTACATAATATTTCTTTCGTGGTTTCTTGTATTTATATTTAGATCTATTGGTCTTATATATTTTTGTTCGTTTTTTATATCGGTATTTATTTGGTGTTTTACAACCAAATTGAGGTGCTGTTTTATTTGTACAACAAGCCATATTTTGTACTAATATTTTGTCTAATTTTTGTGTTTCTTTATATTTGTTACATAAATCTATAAATCAATTTTGTAAAAATTTTATCCTTGATCCTAATGTATCGGTTAAGCTTGCCGCAGTCCAGCTTTCAATTATCCTTGTACTAAATGGTTCTGGTAGTTTAGTAAAGTATAATTTCCTAATTTCTATACCTTCTTCATTATTATATATTCCTTTATAATAATATTCTTTAAATGCGCAAGTATATTGTTCTATGTAACACATATTACATATTGCTAATTTAGTCATTAGTTGCCTATTTAGATCTTTATTCTTATTTTGCTCTTCTATTTCTGTTGTCATACTTCCAAATTCATTTCTTATTCCTAGTTCATATTTAGATAGGATTTCTATATTTGATGTAGTGACTGTACCATTTTGGTTTTTATTACTTCTTAGTGTATCTAGACTTTCTGTTGATAAATTATTTAACCATAATTTTACTGTTCCTATTAATGTTCTTTCTATGTAACCTGGTGTTTCTGCTACCGTTATTTTATTATCTACTAGTTGTTTTGCAATATGTCCTAGCCATAATTGGATTATTTTATTTATGTCAGTAACACAGTCTAAATCTAAGAAATTAGATTATTCCAGTGTTCTGTTAGGTATCCATCTTGTACTTAATCTTTTATTCCATAAGGTTTCACTTGTATCATAATTGTCATGAACAGCTGTAAAATAGTTGGGACTTGAAGTTCTTGGGTGTAGTCTTTCTCGTCTTTCTCTAGATGTTGAAGTACTTGTACTCGGTTCATGTTTAGTAGTTGTATTTATTTCTGGCGTATTTGTTTCTTAAATGTTTATTTGGCCTAGTAATTCTGTGTATGTTTCACTAGGTTCTTGATCATCATCCATTGTTTCTTCTTCAGTTTCTTCATTTTCTTTATTTATATTATCTATACTAATATTTACAGTATGACGACTTTTCTTACAAACTTTAAAAAGGAAAAAGTGAATTACTATTCATAGGTCACATCAAATCAAGACAAAACAAAATAGAAAAGAGAAAGTAAAGAAAAGTAAAGATTCTATACTATGCTATACTATTCACATGTCCTCTCTTCTTCTTTATTTTCTTTTCTTTATCTTTTTGTCACATGTGGTTGTCGTATGTTGTTGATTCTCGGCTGACTAGCTGATTTCTTTCATTCCGCTGTTTATTCTAGAATGACTTCAGGGATATGAATTGTATCTCCGCCATTGCATTTTGAACATCTGTGGTCTGTGTATTTTTGTCCAATTAACTGACAATATCTTGTTAATAATTCTGGTGAAATAAATTCTTTCTTTAGAGCTCTTGTTGTAGGTGCTTCTTCTGGTCTGAGTAGTGAAAGAATCCATTGACGGACTTCTTCCATATTTGTTGTCCTTAATTCTCTTGAATTTGAATAGATCATGACTTGATCCCTTGATGAATATTTCCATATAGCGTTTCCATTAGAATAATTATTAACTAATTCTTGAATAATAGTTGTTAATCCAATAAGTCTTTTATTTGCAAAAAAGCTTGGTATCTCTCCTTCTGGTATTTCTGGTTGTGGACCAATTTCTTCTGGTAGTATCATTTCTCTTGTAAGTCCAATTTTAATAACTTGGATGATAGGTTTTATCTCTGTATAGAGTATTTCTGCTGGTGAGACGTAAAATCTTACATAAAAGAAAGTTCCTTTTCGTAATTCGTTTGTATGTAGTAAATGCGTTATATACTGCGGGTATTTTTTCTAATTCTGCTCCGGTAGTTGTGTATACGGTACTAAGTAGTCCATAATCATAACATGTTTTTACTAGATTGACATTTGTTTTTGGTTGGGCAATAAGTTTGTTGTATCCTTGCAATTTCTGGGTTATATAATCAGTATTTGGTTCCGTGGTAGTGGTAGATTTTGGTTTGAGATTCAGAAATGCTTGTATTTGATGTAAATTGCGGATATATGTACTGGAGATGTGATTATATATTTTCTTCTCTTGGTATAAGCTGGCTGCATATGTATTTGTCTGTGGTTCTGGAATATTTATCATAGGTTTTCTTTGGATAAATGGCTTGTCAAATAAACTATTTAAATTGCCACTAATTTGTTTTCCTTTAGCTGACCTGCTTGTACCTGCAACTGCATTAGCTGAAATGTTATGGGTTTTTAGGAGTTTTCCCTCGTCTCCTTCTAGATCTGGAATTTTAGCGTCTTCCGATCGACGTAGCTCAGCATCTTTAGAGTCATGCGGCTGACTTGTACTACTAGCTTTAGGTTTCAGTTTATCTTCATTAACCTTTAGCTTTTGTACTTCTAGGTCTATACTATCCACTTTGAGACAAAGTGTAGTAAGGGCCTTTAATATATCTTCCATAGTGCTATCTGGATCTGTCTGTGTAGCTTTGTCTTGATAAATAGTCTGCAACAATATTTTTGTTAGTTCTAATTACTTCAATAGTAAATGTGAAATTTTGTATATTCAACACGAGTCGTCGTATTTCCTTTGTTGTTACAGAGTCCTGTATTTTTCTTGTTAGCCACCATTTTACTTGTGTATTATCTGTTCTCACAATAAACTTGTTATAAACAATATATGGTTCAAAAGATAATAAACATTTATATAAAGCATATAATTCTTTTCGGTTTATCTCCCATTTTATCTGAGGTTCTGTATAAGATCCTGAATAATATCTACAATGGTGTTCTATTGTTTCGTTAGTGTATTTATATTTCAATACTCCTCCGTAGCTATGTTCGCTAGAATCTATTTCTACTATGTATGTAAATTGTTTCTTTTCATCTGGAAAATATAGCTTTGGTAGGTTTTTGCACATTGTCTTAATTTGGTGTATATGTGTTTTATCTTGTTCATCAAAGTGATATTCAATATCCTTCTTTAATTTTTTGTGTAATGGTTTTAAATGTTCTGCTAACTTAGGTATATATTCACGTACTTGGTTAACAAGTCCTAAAAAGGATTGTAACTTTTTCTTCGTATCTAATAATTCTTCTGAAGTAAGAATTTTTTGTACTATGTGTGTTTGCATTTTTATTCCATCTCTATCTATTTGTATTCCTAGAAATTCGATTTGATTTTTTCATTAGTTCTGCTTTCTTCTTGCTTAAGCTTATTCCTGCAGTTTCTATAATATTTGCGAATTTTTCTAATAATTGGATATGATCTTCTTGTGTTTGTGAGTATAATAATATGTCATCTATATATACAATACAATTTTCTAATTGTGTAAAGTATGTGTCCATAAAATGTTGGTATCTTCCTGGGGCATTTTTATATCCAAATGGTAAAACATTCCATTCATAAAAGCCTTGGGGTACTGTGAATGCTGTTAGTTTTTTCGATTCATTTTCTAGTTTGAGGTGGTAAAATCCTGATTTGCAGTCAAATTTACTAAAGTAATTAAAGCCTTGGATTTGTCGTATTTTTAATATCTTATTTGGTATTGGATAATTATATGTTTTTGTTTTTGCATTGAGGTTTCGGTAGTCAATAACCATCCTACTTTTTCCTCTTTTTTGTTCACTATGTTTATTAACAATAAATGCGGGACTGGTGTGTTTACTATTACTTTCTTGGATATAGTTATTTTCTAATAGTTCGAAAATGTGTATTTTAAATTCATTGAGATCATTGAAGTTATATTTTAGAGGTTTTTGTGTTATTATACTATTTGGGTCGATTAATTCAATTGTAACGGTAGTTTTGTGTTTTTCCCATCCTTTGAGGGGATTTTCATTATATAATAATTCTAGTTTATCTTGTACGGGTTTTAGGGTATTAATAGAGAATTTAATTATTTCAATATATGTGTCGTTAGTACTAGGGCTTTTTTCTAATTTATGTGTTATCTTTTCACTTCAAGTTTAGCATCAATCTCACTATCTTGAATAGATGGTTGCATTTGTCTCAAGATATCTTCATAAATTCTGAAGAAAGAAAGCTAATTTAATTCAATAATATTAAATTTTTATTGGCTACATATATATATATACATATATATATATATATATACACTTGTATAAATAAGTGTACTTGTACAAAGGCGTGGTTTTCAATTTCCTGTTTATTTAGGAGCAACTTTGGGGACTCCCGAAAGGGAACCCTCTCTCCGCTCTACATCATGTAAGTAGGTTATTGCTTTACTAGAACTAGGTATTATTCCCCCATATGTATGTAAAATAGTTTTTGTATGAATGTACAGTATGTTGAATTATGTTAGAAAACCATGTTAATATCATGTTTATATGTTATATCTGTCATAGATATACCCTTAGTATATGGTTAGTTTCTTAAATGCTTAAGCAACTCCCATGGATTAATCGGTAAATTCCTAGGATGATCCATACCTACCCCTAGTACATGGTTAATCTCTTAAATGCTTATTGAACTCTGATGGATTAACCGGTAAATACCTAGGATGTTGAAGTCCATTATGGCCGAAGAGCCGCAGACAGTGTTTTTCAGGGTGCGGTTAAAGAAGCAGTTCTTAAGTAACAAGTTTAAGAGGAAAAGATGAAAAGGATACGGTTATGGATAGGCTAAAATAATAGTATGTTCCGGGGTGCGATTAAAGAAACAATTCTTAAGTATAAGTTTAAGAAGAAGAGATGAACAGGTTGTGACTATGGATAGATTAAGATAAATGTAATAAAAAAAAAAGAGTTAATTTTCTGGGGAATATACTTAGAAGTCTAGGAAGAAATAAGCCTAAATACATAAGTAGAGGACAAGAAAGAGGAAGTACCAAGTAAGACTTTACAACCATAAGAAAACATGAGGAAGTACCGAGTAGGACTTTACAACCATAAGAAAACAACCCTCAAAATACTGACGAATTAAACTTTGAAATAAATATATCTAAGTGTTTAAAATGTATATATATATATATATATATATAAGTCATGATTAACTTACTTTATATATGGTTTCACTTCATCACAATTCAACAAGATATATGTGCGAGCTGCATGATATTCTTTCTCATCTAACCTCCTTTTTTTCTTCTTACCAAAACCTCGACCAACTTGTTTGAAAATAGAAAGCATTTCAGGATGGTCCTCTCCAACTCCACCATCATTTGAATTTCGTGGTATTTTTCTGTGTCTTGTGAAAATGTCCGACTTAAAGTAGTGTGCACAAAATGATGATGCTTCTTTAACCAAATATACATTGCATATAGAACCTTCAACTCTATTCTTATTTTTGATATCATTCTTGTGTTCACGGAGATTTCTTCAAAAATTAAAGCAAGTATGTCAATATGTTACAACAAATATATTTTCATATCTTATAACATATAATTAATTTTATTTACCTCTCTAATGGATACATCCATCGTCCTTGAACTGGGCCTGCTAAACATGCTTCATAAGCTAAATGGATAGGAATATGTTCCATAGAATCCCAGAAGCTTGGACGAAAAATGCGCTCAAGCTTATTCAAGATGAGAGGAATATTTTCTTCTAATTGTCTCATGTGTTCCTCTGTAATTGCGGTAGAGGTGAGATATTTAAAGAAAAGACTGAACTCCGTCAATGGTTCCCACACATTTCGTGGAAGCAAATCTCAAAATGCTATTGGTATCAACCGTTGCATAAACACATGACAATCATGACTCTTCATACCAAAGAGTTTAATCTTCTTTATGTCAACACATCTTCCCATGTTAGACACATAACCATTAGGAAATTTCAACTCTTGCAGCCACTTACAAAGCACTTCTTTAGCTTTATCATCCAACATATAATAAGCTTTTGGATACTTTTTGGTACTTTCATCCTGATGTAACTCTGGACGATGGCAAAGTATTTTTAAATTTGCTCTAGATTTGGCATTGTCTTTTGTTTTTCCCTTGACGTTCATCGCGGTGTTAAAAATGTTATCAAATTTTTTTTTCTATGTGCATCACATCAATGTTGTGCCTAATAAGATGATCTTTCCAGTAAGATAAATCCTAAAATATACTTCTTTTCTTCCAACCACATAAACTATTATTTGAGATTTTGCATTTATCTCATCAGAACCAAGTTTTGTTACTTTCATGAGCCCCAAAACCTCAATCTCTCTAAGTATTTGTGAACCTGATTGTTCAGTGGATGCAACCATATGTACTGTTTGACCTTTTCTGAACCACTTTTTGTTTCTTCTCCACGGATGATTTGGTGGTAAGAACTTTCTATGATTGTCAAATCATGAGGTTTTTCTGTCATTGGATAGTGAAAAAGCATCTGAATCTTTCATGCAATAAGGACAAGCTAATTTTCCTGCTGTACTCCAACCCGATAACATTGAGTATGCAGGAAAATCACTTATTGTAAACATCAATGCAACTTTCATCTGAAAATTATAAATTATTCTTACTTGAAACATCATATGTTTGAATTCCCTCCTCCCATAATTCATTTAACTCGTGAATGAGGGGCGGTAAAAATACATCAATTTTTTGTTTCGAATTTTTTGGACCAGGTATAATCACAGATAAGAACATGTATTCTCCCTTCATGCACATTCAAGGTGGCAAATTATATGGTGTAACTGTCATAGGCCAAGAAGAATATTGTTTGCCTGATTGACCAAACGATTGAAATTCATCAGTTGACAAACCCAATCTGACATTTCTCACCTTAGATGCAAAACATGGATATGTCTGATCAACATGTTCCCAAGCAGGAGAGACTGAGGGATGACTCATGACATCATCTTCTTCATGCTCAGAATTCCATCTCATATGTTTTGTTGTTGCATTAGATGCATACAACCTTTGTAGACGCAGAGTTAAAGGAAAATAATACATTTTCTTATAAGAAATATTAGATTTCTTTTTGGAAAGTTGATGTTTTGATATCTTAAATCGAGGATGAGAACAAAACTTGCAATTGACAAGTTCACTATCCTCCCGCCAATAAATCATACAACTATTTTTGCAACAGTCGATTTTTCAACCGGCAAGCCCAATCCTTGCATTAGTTTTTTGGTACTATAAAAGCTATCTATCATTATGTTATCGGTTGGCATTAATTCAGAGATAAATTGACACAACTCGTCATACAACCTTTCTGAAAAATGATGTTCAGCCTTTAGATTCAACAGACGAGCAACAACAGACAATTGTGTATGTCCGTGTGAATTTCCCGCCCAAATTTCTCGTTCTGATGCTTTGAGCAAATTATAAAGATTTTGTGTTGTTGGATTTGGATCCTCTTCCACATTACCATCATAGGAAGGTCCAGCAATATCAAAAATTATAGACCGAAATGCATTATGAGACTGAGGATTCACGGTTTCATCATAAGCTTCTTCTTGATGATCATTAACCACACTTGAATCTGGAGTGTAACTTTCTCCATGATGATGCCAACGATAATAATTCGGTACAAAGCCATGAGTCCCAAGATGTGTCATAACTGTAGACTCATCCAAAATATTTTTATTTCGACACTTCTGATGATTACAAGGACATCTTAACTTTTCACCATCCATACATTGTGGATGTCTTTTAGCAAATTCAATAAAGTTCTCAACCCCCTCAATAAATCTAGGATTTATGAATCCATCTTTCAGTAATCTATCATACATCCATTCACGATTAGAATTACTCATATTATGAACTCTGACAAAGAATAAATATATGTTAAAACTTACTTGATGATAAGTTATTTTCATATAATAGTAGAACCTAGATATGTCAAATGTGCATTCAATTTCTATAGTTCAAACAGGAATGAAAAAAATCCAAATATAATACAAGAAAGTCACAAATTTTCTATCTAAATAGACACTTGTAATCATATCTTTCTCCGAAACCCACGCATAGCGAGAGCTTTATTGCACGGAACTTTCTTTTTTAAAAATAAGTTTTCTATCTAAATAAAGCACATTTACGAAAAAGAAGTTCTTATAAAATAAACAAAACACCATTACATGAAATTGGATAATGAAAATCTTTTAAGCAAACAATGATATAGTTTAAGAATCTAATGTCAAAGATATAATTTACAAGCTTCATTTTGATCATACAACACCAATATCTTTCAGTAATTTAATTATAGAAAAAACTAACCTGAATGAAATGTATACTTACTGGTTAGCAAATGTGGTAATATGTTGTGTGTCAGGCTGGGACACATGAAACAAATCTTTTAAGATATTAATATTTCCTTTACCAAACGTAAGCAATGATGTAAAAACACCAATGTAAAATCTTTCAGAAACTAAGACAAACACGACTGCCTGAAAAGTGCAAAAGAGAAAGAAGTGAGGACTAATGCAAAGAAGATTACAGAAATTAAAGTTTGATGTCAACGTAACAACAAAGCATAGATACAAGGGTACCCCAGATAGAAAAATCGAGCAAATAACCCACTAGGACGGCAGACAGTTGTACAGAGGAGAGAAAACAATCAAAGCATAGATAAAATATGACCCAAATAGAGAAATCGAGCAAGAAACAGAACTAGGACAAAAATTGAAGTTTGAAGTCAACTCAATAAGCAAAGCACAAATACAAGAGGACCCAAATAGAGAAATCGAGCAAAATACAGATACAGAGACAAATGCTTAATTTTTAACTTAATTTTTTTTAAACATTCTTACTTTCCAAAAAAACTCACCACTAATATCATATATTAAGTGTGGATTAATGTCGAAAGCTATAAAAGTAGAACCCAAAAAAGAATAATAGAAAGATATAACAAGTTCAGGAACATCTAAACGGGCCACTTAATTCAAAGGTGTACATATTTAAAAAAAGCTTATTTTTTTCACAAAATCATAAAAAAAAAAAACATATATAAAAACTCATAAGAAATGTCTTATTAAATTTGCATTATGCAAGTTGATAGCTAAAGTATAAACTCCAAAAAAGAGAAATTAAGTATGTATTAAGCAAGTTGATAGCAAAAGTAGAACACACAAAGGGGGAATAAAATTATAGAATCAAGCCAAGAAAAAATTCAACATGCAGTAGCAGAGAAATAAATGGTTGAAACCCAGATGAACAAACAGTATAAAATGAACCAAAATGCTTAAAAATTACTTTAAAATCAATCCCAGAAAGAGTTCTAAAATGATTAAAGACCCAATTTAATAGTTTGATAAAGACCCACAAAAGAAATTCTAAAATAGTAAAGAGTGTAAAGGACCCAATATCCAAACCCAAAATTATTCACTTTAGAGCCTTAATTGAAGAGGGACAGAGACGATTTGAGCAATGAAATCAAAGTTTAAAAGCAAGCCCCAAATGTGGAAGTAACTTATGAGACGGAGAAATCAAATTACAAATTAAATTTTTTTTAGAGCTCTATGGTTTCATTCTATATTCCTGACATGAATTGTTCATACCCAAAGAGAACCTTCATTCCACATGCATGTCAAAAAAAAAAAAAAAAAGAGCAATAGAGTAAAGATAAAAATTACCTCAAGAACTTAAAAGAATCGGCTACAGATCTGTCATAAATCTCAAAGACGGGGCTAATCCATTTTTTCGGAGCTCACAACAGAGAGTTCATTGAAGGAATTAGAGGAGAGTGAACTGATGGGTTTCTCTCTAAGCTAAGGGTTTTCTAGAAAAATGGTGAAATGTAATGGTTTTAGGTGGGAAAAATAAAAATGGTGAAAAATTTTGGGGGCAAAACTAAAAAATAAACGGAAAAGGGTCAAAAATATCCTTAAAGTATTAGAAATGGCTCAAAAATACCCTTCTTCCATCTATTGGCTCAGAAATGTCCCTCCATCCACCTATTTGGATCAAAAATGCCCTTAAGATTAAATTTAAACTCTAAATTGCCCCTCCTTTTAACATATGGAATAAATGAATTTTTAAATTAAATATGTGGCATTACTTTTATTGGTTCACATATAATTAGACTCAAATTCATTCACAATCCTACCCATTAACTCAAACCCAATAAAAAAACCCACCATTTCTCCATCTTCCTCCAACCTATGTTTGTTACAACCTCGTGTTTCTGCATACTCTTAAATTAATTCATTCCAATTCTCATTCTCCCTGTTTTCACATTCAAATGAAACTTAACCCTCAGTTTCTCAATACCCTTTTCTTTTCCTGCCTTATTTTTCTCTTCTAAAAATTTATTCTTTGACTATTTCTTCATAAATCAGTTATTTCATTATTTTAGTTTCTTCATATTATATTCATTGAAATAAAAAAGTATGAAGGGAATATTGAAAATCCACTAGCCTTGAAACAAAGGAACAGCTAATTTTATTTTTTTTTAAAAAAAAAAAGTAAAAAAGAAAAACAACATATAGTGGATATAAGGTGATCCATTTGGATTCTTATTTGTAAATTGCTCACTTATTTAAATCTGCTTACGTTTTTGATAAACATGCTTCGTGTCGGTCTTTTAATTGGGTTTGAGTTAATGGGTAGGATTGTGAATGAATTTGAGTCTAATTATATGTGAAACCATAAAAATAATGTCACGTATTTAATTTAAAAATTTATTTATTTCACATGTTAAAAGGAGGGGCAATTTAGAGCTTAAATTTAACCTTAAGGGCATTTTTGATCCAAATAGATGGATGGAGGGGCATTTCTGAGCCAATAGGTGGAAGGAGGGTATTTTTGAGCATTTTTTAATACTTTAAGGGTATTTTTGACCCTTTTCCGAAAAATAAAAAATGGTGAAAAATTTTGGGGGCAAAACTGAAAAAGATGGTCTAATTTTATATTGTTTCATGAAAATAAATTTTTCACAAGTATTTTATTTTTATTAATTAATTATTTTTAATTATATTGTGACGGAATGTTCAATCTGTCACAAATTTAGTCACGGATTTGTGACAGGGAGTGTTTCTTTTTCACATCAGCCTTAACTTGTGACGGAAGTATGTTCGTCACAAAAATTTTATTTAAAATTTGTCACAAATCCGTTACTCTCACAATTTTTATGGAAAGAAAAATGTTGATTTTTTTTTAATTTGTGCAAGATTGATCCGTCACAAATTCATCAAAATTCTGTCACAATTTGTAATTGAATTACTCCGTCACAAATATTTCGTCACAATTTGACCCTTTTCTTGTAGTGATTTTTGTGATCCTTAGTTATTTATACAAATAATAATATTCAAGATGGTTCTTTAATTAGTACTCTAGCACTCGAACAATTCTTATCTTTAAAGTTTACATAAAAAAATTGTGAGCAAATAAAGAATATTATGTTGAATTAACATCAACAAGAAAAGAGCTACTGTAAGTATATATAAATTAATATTACAACAATTAACGATTTATGTGTCTTGTTTATATTTTCTAAATTCAAAAATCGCATAAAATAGATTTTAAATTGGATTTTTATTATTAGTTTATAATTGATGTAAAATATGAGATGTTACTGTCATTATGATATTTCTTAAATCATGCATTTTAACACGAGATCACAAAAATACTAATTTAATTTGTATAAATAAGAAAGGTGCAAACATAACAAGGTGACTATGGATGAAGTTGGAGTTGAAACTCGGGATATTGCTTGGCTCTGTAAATCACGAGTTGGCTTCTTTTTTTTTTTTTCATGCAAGTGGACATATAAAATGTGTGAACGGATGGGAGGGAATTTTGAGATACGAAGATGGGAGAGAACGGTGTTCGGATGGGGGAAGCGGCGAAACACAACCACCATTGCACCAATGATTCCGATCTCCCGCCATCAGACAGCCCCTTCCATGTCTACGCCGATGGGATATATGATCTCTTCCATTGCGGCCATGCCCGCTCCCTCGAACAAGCCAAGAAACTGTATGCGTCGGCCATTACTCTCTTCTCCTATATTCTACTTTCATTCATTTACGTTATATATGAGTATTGACAATTGACAGTTGTTGTAGATTGATGCCCAGTGTAAAAATTGTAGGAGTACTATAATAATCATATGAACATTGAATTATTGAAATGATACACCACGAATATGAATATAGAGGTTTTCCAGTGCAAAAATATATAATAACTCCTCAATAATATAGGCATGATGAAAGTAGAATAAATATAGAGGACTAATGTAGGCGATTTTCAAATAGTTTAAATTATGGCATGTTCATTGATCTATATCTTATGTTAAAACATGTGTGTAGAACGAGATCTTGTGACCAAAACCATCGTTTATTAGTAATTTAGTGTAATTTGTGAAGAGTTAATTATGTTAGTTGTTGGTAATAATGCTATGATATTTTTTGTTTGGTTAGTATCCATAGGTTCCTTCTTTATTCTATTGAGTGTTTTCTCAATTTATAGTTGATTTTGGTAAATATTTGTTGATTTGGGCCACATTGGCGAACTTCCAAATGCTTCTGGCATATTGGCTTCCAATTAATCTCTTCATTTAACAGTTACTTTGAGATGGTCACCAGTTACTTTGAGATGGTCACAAGTTTCCCAATACATATTTGCTTGTTGGTTGTTGCTCTGATGAGATGACACACAAATATAAGGGTAAGACTGTTATGACATAGGAACAGCGTTATGAATCCCTCTGCCATTGCAAGTATATATGTTCTTCTGTTTCAGCACTTTTCACTGCAAGTATGGATATTGATTATTTATTTAGCTGACCAAACTAATTTGACACTAAGCATATTTGATTGATTGATCAGTATTGTAAATTTCAGCATTATATCTCATTTTGACTTAGTGTCCATGAATTTTTCAAAGAATATTTATTGTCTTGATGTATAGGTTGTCGTTTTTGCAAAATTAACTATTCCAATGAACATTCATTATCAAATATATTTTTTTTCTCTTTACCTAATTTCCTCTTTGGTACTGGCAACTTCGAAAAACAAATGATGCATGTCGTGATTTCATGTGATTCAACCTCATTTAGGCAGAGTCAATTGTGATCAATTAAAGTAATTAAATCTATGCATTTTTCAATCTCAAATATGTTAAGCCTGCTTCATTCTCATTTTTCATATTGTTTAATGCCGTTTAGTGGGGAAGACTCTCCATTTATTTGTAATCCTTTCAGTTCTATTGCTATTATTTTTTTGTATCTTGAGTTGGGGGTCTATCGGAAACAACCTTTCTATCTCACCTCTGAGGTGGTGGTATGGACTGCGTATACTTATCCTTCCCAGACTCCACTTGGTGGAAATATACTGGGTATGTTGTTGTTCTTGATGTTAGTAAACTGGAATTAAATGATCTTTTACTTTTTCTAGGTGGGTAGGTGAAGTTATTCCTGATGCCACATGGGTGTTAAATCAAGAGTTCCTTGACAGGCATCATATTGGCCATGTTGCTCATGATGCTCTTCCGTAAGATTTTTTTATAATGTTGCTTTTAAAAAATGAGATATCTTTCGGGTGGACAAAATGAATAATCAATTTCTTCATGAACTTGTGTATGCGCTATCATAAAGATGATAATTGGATTCACATTCTCTTTCCCTCTGTAACGACCCTTTCCGTCGTTACGGTAAAGTCTAGCACGTCAAAATTCGAATTAAGGTTTCCTCCGAATAAAGAGTTAGAAAATTCAGATTAGGCTAGTCTCGTACAAAATCCAAGCGTGGTATGGTCTAGGGTAATCGAGGAAGGTATTAGTGGATGATTTTGTGACTTGAGGTTATTTTATGAAAGATAAGACGTTAAGGAATCCATAGAAACTTTCAAAAATAAATTCGGGTTAGTACAACTCTCGATATCGCGTTTGACATAAAAGGGATAATTTGGGATGTCAATATCCGGAAGTGTGTTGTAAAATGTGCAAGTTTCAGGGGTAGATGGATTTTCTACCCCACTTAGGTCACTATAGCAGGGGACTGGCCGTTACCACTGACCCGCTATAGCGGAGTCAGAGTCGGTCAATCCCACCATAGCGGGCGAATCCCGCTATAGTGAAAATTGTCCCGCTATAGCGGGACAAAAGTTGATTAATGCAGAAAATAACCCAAAAACGTTATTTTTATTCCATATTCGTCGAAGGACTAAGAGAGGCGATTTTAGGCGATTTCAACTAATTTTCCACCATTTTTTTTCGTTGAGGTAAGTAAATCCATCTCACTAACTAGTTTTTCGACAATTAATCCCTAGAATCACTAGTTTTTGAGTATGGGGGTGGATTGGACTACACCTAGGTGAATTTTATGATGCAATTAGATAAATTGGGTGGAAACTCTTTGGGTTTTGGTTAAGGGTTACTAATTTATAATTGTTTGCTTATAATTCATTGCTATAAACATGAATTTGGTATAGTTAAGGTGGAATGATGGTAGAAAAACCCTAGAATAAGGGAATGATCATGAATTTGACCTTGGGTTTTGGGATTAGGTTGTAATCCTTAATGTGTTAGGTCATTGTCTGAATTATGATTATGTTATTGTTTTTAGCCCACAACCAAGCTGAGACTGCAAGAAAAGTCAAGGCTCAAGTTCGTTGAGTGGTGTAAAGCTTGGATTAAGAAAGGTGATAGTTAAATGTAGTTGAAAACCTAACTTGGTTTATATGTGTATATTAATTGTTTCTTCGTATACTTGTTACAATGCATATTTAAGCAGAGTGAATTGTTGAATGATATCTGAAGTGTTAATCACATAGAATGAGGTTATATTAAAGGCTTATTGATTATACAATTATGATTATTTTATTCTCATTGTATTTGTGATTGTTTTGATATCTGTTATTATTATGGGATAAGCCGGTAAAGGACATCTTCACTAGTTTTACTTATTATTGTGAGATGAGCCGACAAAGGACATCTTCTCGGGATTTACTTATTATTGTGAGATGAGCCGATAAAGGACATCATCACGGGATTGGCTGATATAAGGTTAGTAAACACTAGATGTTAGGGATGTTTGGTACATGGATAAGAGCTCGTCCCCTGCAGGTCATGGTTAGTGGGCAATCATAACACCATTAGCATATGTGTAAAAGCTATTGGTGAGTTTGGCGGTTCCTTGAGTGAGCCAGGTTTGTGATTATTATTATTGTTGTTGTTGAATTAGATCCTTGAGTGGTCCGAACTAAAAATAAAAATAAATGGTATATCTCGTATTGTTGTCTACGTACTTATGTATTTGAGGTAAGGTGTAACTTATTGTTATGGATCTTTGATTTGTTGACTTGGTCTTATGTTTTTAGTCATGGTCTTGACTTACACTTGACTGAATTCTTTGGTGTTTTTTGAAAAGGGCTAAGTGGTACATATTTGAGGTAAAGTTATTTGGTAGGTGTTCATGGTTGTACTTGTTTAATAAGTTATGGTTATTTGTTCACATTTATTATCTTGGGTTGGACGATGACCCTACCAGTACATTGTGGTTTTGTACTTATACTACTCATGCTCTTCTTTTTGTTGAGTGCAGAGCATTTTCCAACGACTACATCGAGACATCAACTTTAGACCGGAAAGCATTTCGACTCAAGGGTGAGCTCCATTTTCTAGGCAACCATGAGTCTTCTATTTTAGTTCTTGTCCATTTGTTTCGGACATCGATACTTTTATTTTGTTTTGAGTTGAACCCTTTGTTGATAATTATTAGTGTTTTGGTATAATGACTTTCAGTTCTTGGGGGTAGTTTAGACTTTTTCCATTTTCTGCATTGGTTTTGTTGTTAGACTATTCGAAAACATTGGTTTATTTAATGAAATGATTAGTTCCTCTTAAATTTGACTAAGGGTTGGTATTGAGTAGTTTGGATTGGATGATTCTCCTACCTGAGAGTTAGTGTGGGTGCCACTCCCGACGATTTTGGGTCGTGACAAAGTTGGTATCAGAGCCCTAGGTTCGTTGATCTCGTTATATCAAAATGGGTCCAGCAGAGTCTTGCGAAATGGTATGGAGACGTCTGTACCTTTCCTCAATAGGATATAGGACTTTAGGAAATTATCACTTTCTTTCTTCTTTCGTGCTATAAATTGATTCCAATTGGTATCTGGTGATCCAAATTGGTATCTGACCCCTTTCATTCTTTTGTCTGCAGATGGTGAACACTAGAGCTAATGGAGACCTAACAGTAGCCCCCGCACCAGCAGTCCCAGCTACGAAATCGGCTGTTCGAGGTCGAAAAAAAGGCAGGGAAAGGAGGACATGTAGAGCAACACCTGCCTGGGCTGGAGCTCAGGCGGCAGCTAATCTGTCCTGTTAGAGATCTGAGACACCTCCCCACCCCAGGATCAGTACGAGGAGTTTATGAATGAGGATGTTATGGAACAGGGGGAGGAAGCACCAGGTGGGGGTGCAGCTCTTCCTACGATGTCTTCAGAGGTGATCCAGGAGGTGCTTGATTTTTTGAGCGGGTTGGCAGGTACTGGAGCCACTACTGCTATACCTGCTTATCAATTTCCAGGTGCTCAGCCAACTGCCACTTTTGCTCCTAGGATGGGTAAGGCCTTGGGGACTGAGATTTTTCCTCGCCCGGTGTTAGATCCTGTCATGACTAGGACTGAACATGACATGCCGACTAAGTTTCTGAAGATGAAACCTCCTACTTTGTTGGTTCTGTGACTGAGGATGCGTTCGAGTTCATAGTTGATTGTTATGAGAGGTTGCATAAAAATGGGTATTGTGGAGTAGCATGACATTACATTTGTAACCTTCCAATTGTAGGGTGATACAAAGCAGTGGTAGAGGGATTATATGGAGTATAGGTCACCAGCTTTACCTCCATTGACATGGGTCCAGTTCCATACCTTGTTTTTGAAAACGTATGCACCTTGTACTCTTTGTGATTATAAGAAGGATGGTTTCTGTCCCTTGAACAGGGCAATATGTTTGTTGTAGCCTACGAGGCTAAGTTTCATGCCTTGTACCATTATGTTGCTTACTTGTTTAGTACAGAAGACGAGAGGATTTGGTTTACTGAAGGGTTTAAACACCGACTTGCAGTTTTTGACCATGCATATGACTTCTGCTGGAAAGACCTTTACTGATGTTACTGCTTATGTAAAGAATGTAGAAGGAATCAAACAGGTTGTCCAGGCCAAGGTTATAGCAAAGAAATCCCAAAATACGGGTAACTTCAGTGGTTCTTATTCCAGGGGTTATAGACATCAGGTTCATTCATCTTTCCCTATCCAGTCAGCTCTGCCAGCTTCTATAGTAGGTCCGTCAGGGGTTACTCGACTGTCCTCCGTTGTGAGAAGCCAAGGGGCTTCGTATTCGTCTGCTAGCAAGCCTTCCCTAGATTGAGGTTGCTACACTTCTGATGCTATTAGGCACTTCAAGAGAGAGTGTCCTCATAGACAGGCTGGTTTTTAGGGGCAACAACAGGCTATAGCTATAGTTCCTGCTGTAGATGTGGCAGAGTGATGAGTCGGCAATTTGTAGCTCATATGGCCTAAAACAGTGAGAAATCAAATCCTCAATGCAAATTTAAGTTAATTTTAATGTTAGTTTGGTTGTTTTTCAGGGTTGACGCCAAGAAGTGGTTGCTAGATCATAAGGAAGCAAAAAGATAGAGAGTTGGACCTAAAAAGTAAAGATGGCATCACCCAAGCATTTTGGCAGATCGCCAAAATAATGGTGTATCGCCTAAGTCAAGGCCCATCACCAAAAGTAACAGATTGTTCAAGTTCCAAAAGAAGTAGTTTAGCAATAAGAAGGAAGAGTTCCATGTATTGCTGCAAGGTTCGGCGGTGGCGAAAGTCCATCACCAAAGTTAACAGTCGCCAACCACTGAAGTTCAGGTTCAATGACAGTTTGGCGATAAAGATTTACATCACCGTATAGCTATCGAGTGCAGCGATGTCTTCTCTTCTTCATCGAAGTGAGCACGGTGGTAGTTTCATATATTCCTGACCCATTTTTGCTTTAACTATAAAAGGCTTTTTGGGAGCTTTCAACCTTATCTTTTGTCAAATTTGAGATCTAGAAACTTGTAGTTGAAACTCTAATATTTGAATTAGTCTATTGTTTGTTCTTTTGCATTGGATTTGAATTTTATTTGTGAATATTTGGATCTGATGGAAGATTTCAATGGTTATAATTTCTCTTTCTCTTACTATGCTTGGCTAATTTCCCCAAATTGAGGTTGTGTTATGATTGAGTAGTGATTAATACATGGGTAGTGTTTATTTGCTTTTCTAATTGATTAATTGTTATGGGTTTGGCCATTACTCCATGTTATCAACCTAAAATTGGAGGTTGCATATTCTAATTGAGCTTAGATCCCTTATCATTCTTGACAAAAGAGATAAGGGTAAGGAGTAATGGTTAACAATGACTTGATTTTATCATTTTATGGTAGATCTTAGACATAAGGCTACCAAATTGAGGTATTTGATTGGTTATGAAGAAACACATGTGAGGTGTTTGAAAGAATCCACATGTGAAATTTAATATTGTATTGAAAGATTAGCATTAAGATTCAAAATCTAGCCTACTCATAACTATTAGTTGAATTTAGGCAAATATTCACTTAACCATGTATGTAATCACACTCATGATAGCATAACCCCAAGTTTCTTTGTCTTTTGATTACAAATCTCTAGAACTCTTTCTTGCAAATCAAACTTACAATTGACAAATTGAATACAAACATGTTCAAAACAAACTCCCATTTTAGTTTTATTGCATTTTACATATTATGGGCAAACATCTAGTGGCTTGTTACACTCTAAGGTGAACCTTTCACCTTCATTCCTTATGGGATCGATCTCAACTCATTGAGTTGGGTAAAATATTGCTAGCAACCTCGTACATTTCTTTCAAGAGTGTATTAGAGCATTATCACGGAGGTAATGGTAGAGGTAATCCACAGGGTGGACATGGTAATCATCAGAGAGGCCATGGTAGAAATCAAGGTAGTGGTAATGCAGGGAGAGGTAGTGTATAGCCTGCTAAGTAGGTTTCCCAGATTGATGATAGAGTTCATTGTTATTCCTTCCCATGAAAATCCGAGGTCGAGGCTTCCGATGATGCCATTATAGGTACTATTTTTCTCGTCTGTGACCACATGGCTACTGTCTTGTTTGATCTAGGTTCCACCTATTCTTATGTATTTGTTAAATTTGCCTTAGGATTGGACATGGTTTGTGATATGCTTGACTCTTCTTTGTATGTGTCTACTCCAGTTGGAGACTCTATGGTAGTGACCCAAGTGTATCGTACTTGTTTTGTTGTGTTTATCAGTTTCCAGGCTTGGGTAGATTTGATAATCTTAGATATGATTGATTTTGATATCATCCTGGGTATGACTTGGCTATCTCTGTACCATGTTGTTCTGAACTGTAATGCTAAGACTGTGACCTTAGAGATGCCTAGGATGGAAGTTAGAATGGGAAGTGTGTATAAGCCAGGACCTGTGAAAATTATATCTTTTATTCGGGCTAATAAGTTAGTTTGGAAGGGGTGTTTAGCCTTTCTAGCACATCTTTGGGATGTTAGTGCAGAGGCTTATTCTATTGAATTAGTTGTAGGAGTTACTTGATAAGGGATTCATTTGTCGTATTGCTTTGCCTTATGGTGCTCCAATGTTGTTCATTAATAAAAAAAATGGTAGCATGAGAATGTATATTGACTACAGACAGTTGAATAAGGTTACCATCAAGAATAAGTATCCTCTGCCCTAAATAGATGATCTTTTTGACCAGTTGCAGGGTGCTTTAGTTTTCTCCAAGATAGACTTGAGTTCAGGTTATCACCGGTTAAATATTTTGCCCGAGGATATACCTAAGACAACTTTTAGGACTCGGTATGGCATTATGAGTTCGTAGTGATGTTCTTTGCATTATCCAATGCACTGACAAGCTTCATAAGTTTGATGAATGGTATTTTTAAGTCTTTCTTAGATTTATTTGTGATTGTTTTTATTCACGACATTTTAGTTTACTCCAAGAGTAAGGAGGAACATATAGGTCATCTTCGAATAGTCTTGGGGATTTTTAAGGAGAAGCAGCTTAATGCTAAGTTCTCTAAATGCAAATTTTGGATGTCTTCTGTAGAATTTTTGGGGCATGTGGTTTCAGAAAAGGGGATGATGGTAGGTCCCCAGAAGATTGAGGTTGTTAAGAGTTGAGTTTGGCCTAGTTCTGTGACTGAGGTTAGAAATTTCATGGGTATTGCTAGTTACTATCGCAGGTTTGTCAAAAACTTTGCCTCCATTGCTACTCACTTGACAAGACTGACTCAAAAGAAAGTGCCATTTGTATGGTCTGACAAGTACGGGGAGTACTTTCAAAAGCTCAAGTCTCTTTTGACCACAACTCCCATTCTTTCCTTGCCAATTAAAGGTAAGGACTTTATTGTGTTTTGTGATGCTTTACGCTCTGGTTTGGGTATTGTGTTGATGCAGGACATGAATGTGATTTTCTATGCTTCAAGGAAATTAAAGCCTCACGAAAAGAATTATCCGACTTATGACTTAGAGTTGGCAGCAGTGATTTTTGCACTTAAGATATGGAGACACTATCTCTATGGTGTCAAGTGTAAAGTGTTTACAGACCATCGCAGTTTGCAACATGTTTTCACCCAAAAAGATTTAAACTTGAGATAGAGGCGGTGGATGGAATTGTTGAAGGATTGTGATGTGACCATTCAATACCATTTGGGCAAGGCCAATGTGGTGGCAGACACATTGAGCTGTAAATCTGTAAGTATAGGTAGTTTGGCCTGTTTGAGATTGTCAAGGCGGCCTTTGGCTTGAGAGATACAAACTCTAGCATTGCAGTTCATGCAGTTTAGTGTTTTTGTAGGGGTGGAGTGTTGGCTAGTGTAGAGGTAAAGTCAACATTCCTTGATCAAATCAAGGCTAGATAGTTTGAGGATATGAAATTGAACAAGATTTGGGACAAGGTGGAAGCATCGTCCTGTTGAGTAGGCTTTTTAGAAAACCGAGAGTGATATGTGTGACAAGTACCCTCACTTGTTTGAGGAGCATCTAGATGCTTCTTTATTTCCTACTCGTCTCATTTTTCTTGTTTGATCAGTTGGGAATGAACAATGGGTAAATTGGTATCTGTTGTAATGACCCTTTCTGTCATTACGGTAAAGTCTAGCGCACCAAAATTCAAGTTAAGGTTTCCCCCGAATAAAGTGTTAGAAATTTTAGACTAGGCTAGTCTTGGATAAAGTCCAAGTGTTATATGGTCTGGGATAATCCGAGAAGAGATTAGTGTATGATTTCGTGACTTAAGGTTATTTTATGAAAGCTAAGACATTAAGAAATCCATAGAAACTTTCAGAAGTGAATTCGGGTTAGTAGAACTCCCGATATCGCATTTTATGTAAAGGAAATAGCTTGGGATGTCAATATCCAAAAGTGTATTGTAAAATGGACAAGTTACAGAGGTTGATGGAATTTCTACCTCCTCCTAGGCTGCTATAGCAGCAGGCTAGCAGCTACCACCGGCCCTCTATAGCGGGAATATTCCCGCTATAATAGGAGTTAGAGTCAGTCAATCCCATCATAGCAGGCGAATCCCGCTATAACGATGCCATTATAGCGGGAATTGTCCCACTATAGTGGTGTTGCGCCCCATTTTTCTCGCGAAAAGCGGGATCAACGTGATAACTCTTTTTAGGATGCTTTAAAAGAGAAGAGTCGCCACCTAAAGAATTAAGGTGCATTAGGGCACCATACTACACTAATTACGATTATTTAATTAGTCTACGTCAACCAGAAATTCGGGTAAGGGTTCAGGTTACCTCGAAAGAAAGGTGTTAGGCACCTTTCGAGGTCCACAAATGTGGGGGACTTTCCTGGCCGAATCCATATGTTATGTGGGGGAATTCTATGTGATAAACAAAAATCAATTATTTTTATTAACTTAATGTTAACTAGGTGTTTGAATATGAAAAACAATTATTTATATAATTACTATAGACCTAAGTTATAAAAATTAGGGAAAACATATATGAAAAGAAAAATAAAATATTAGATAAGCAAGAAGAAAGAAGGACACAATTTATATAGCTGAAAGATTTATTTAAATAATAACGAACCCAAACTACCCAGATAATTAAACATTCAAAATAAAATAAAGAAAGCCGATTTAGAAAAAGATTTTAGTTAAGGAGTTAATTTTAGCCTATTCGGATCAGCGCCCGACTTATAATGGGTAACAATGTCTCATATCGCATTGTCGAATTCTGCTCGGGTCAACTTCCATCATTTTCGTCTATCTACCCACCCCACCTAGTTTGGTTATTAAGCCTAAACGCGTTCTAAAGAAAATGTTAAAACTAACATTTCCCTAAAATGTCTACCCGTCCCAACTTAATGTCCAAGAGGAGTTGGATGACCTATTTTGGATAAGGATCTAGACACAAAGAAAGTTTAAGGCTTCCTAATTAAACTCAGAATTGCGTCAAACAAAACAAATAAAACTTGCAGTTAGCACATACTGGTTTCATAGAAGCCTCTTGGTTAATTAGACGTTGTCTAAGGCGATTACCATGCTTGAAAAGATAATTATTCATTTTTTACATGATTGAGACCTATAGGCATGATTTCTAGTCGAAACGTATTAATCAAAGTGTCGAAAATTTAAATAATATGCTGAAAGTTAATGGACAGTTGCTAGAAATTAATTAGCAAGCACTGAAATTTATTCTAAACTGCTGAAAATTAATTAATAAGTGCTGAAATTTATTTTAAAATGCTGGAAAATCAATTAACAAGTGTTGAAATTTAATTTAAAGTACTGAAAATCAATTTAAGTTGCAGGAGAATAATTTAAAGTGCAGGAAATTTAATTTAAAGTTGCAGGAAAATTAATTTAAGTTGCAGGAAATTTAATTTAAAGTTGCAGGAAAATTAATTGAACAAGTTGGAATTTAATTAGAAGTGTTGAAAAGTGATTTAACGTGCTGAAAATTCATTTTTAACATGCTGGAAAACATTTTTAAGTTGTTGGATATTATTAAGATGTTGAAAATTATATTTTAGAAGGCAGGAAAATTATTAAAATATGCTGAAAATTAATTTTAAAAGCTGGAAATTACAAAATATTCTAAAAAATGATTTAAAGCTGCTGAAACTTGATTTCAAAATGCTGAAAATTAATTAAACATTCTAAAAAGTAGTTTAGCCATGCTGAAAAGTAGTTTAGACATGCTGAAAAATGAATTTTAATATGTCAAAAATGAAAGTAAAGGTGTTGGAAATTCAATTTTTAATGCTGAAAATTAATCTAAAGTTGCTGGAAATTGATTTTAAGACGCTGGAAAATAATTTTAAAAATGCTGCAAATTACTTATTATATTCTAGAAATTAAACAGACATGTTGAAAGTTAATTATTATATGCTGTAAAATTATTTAGTATGCTGAAAATCAATTAGATAGACTGAAAATTTAGCTAAATACGCTGAAAATTAATTTAATATGATGAAAATCAGTTTTAACATGCGAAAAGTAACTAAACATACTTAAATGAAATTGTCATATTCAAAACTGATCTAATACGTCCAAAGTTAGGTAACGATCCTTTAAAAAACATAATTTCTAAGCGATACAATAATTAATTAATAACCCTAAATTGTTTGCCTAAGTGATAAAATAACTTAACTAACATATGAAATCTATTAATAATCCTATAGGCACGATATCTTGGTGATAAAATATTCAAACCATAGAATCCCCGTCCCCCCTAAGCAGATTTTATTATACATAGTAGAGGTTTATACAAATTTATTACATGTCAATAATGAATATAAAAGAAAATAAATAAATAAAGAAAGATAAGGACTGTTTGGACAGCCTTCAAAACCCTCCCATACACAGGCAACTCTTCAACTATCCCGAATAACCTCGGTTGAAGACCTGTCAAACATAGCTATGCATACCAATATCACAAAACCATAAATTCGGGAAGCAAACAATCTCACATAGTAAAAAAAAAAATCATGCAAGCAACACAGAAGCGGAAAAAATACTACATGTAAAAAAAATATAAATTCTTCAATAGAGACATACCAGTCAAGCAGACGTAATAATAAAAAGGTCTTAAGCAGTGCAGCAAGATGAAACCAAGGATGGACTTTTCCAAAGCAAACAGAGAACTTGAAGTAATCTCTTTTCTTTTCTTTTTTTTTTTTTTTGTGTAGCCAGAGTATATGATATTAAAGATGAGAATAATGAGAAGAAAAGACTCCTTTTTATAGTCAGTGAATCAATTGTTAAAAGAAAGGAGGATATTTTTTAAATCAATTATAAGGAAGGCTGAATCAATTAGCGTAAAAAAAAATAATCTCTAGTTACCATAAATAAGCAAGTAAAGATATATATTTAAATTAGGGAGAAATAAACTATTGATTTACCATACAGATTCGAATATTAGGGCTGTCAAATATTCAGCAAAGGAAGAAAAAATCAGCTAAGGCAAATATTTTTATTTATGAAATAAGATTTACCAAAATTAACCAAGTAACAAGTCATACGAATTTAAATATGAAAAGTGTGAATACACTGGAATAAATTGATCGACATAAAATTTTTTCATAAATAATCAAATACTTTAAATGTTAATCATAATAAAACACCAATTGACCATTGTACTCATATAACATCTTGAATTAATAGACGCACAATAGACTCTTCAAGTAAGCATATTTATTGTCTCGAATCGTGCCAAGCAAAGGAAAGGACGAAAACAATAATGATGAAGTGAAACACAAAGTTCAGAACAAGATTCAATAAACCATGGATACATTGGCAACATTCAATTCTCAATTACGAAAATTAGGGTTAAAAAAGTGCTCGTAAAAATTGGGCATTTTTATATATGATAGAATAAGCAATTTAAAAGACACAAATCACAATGAATCGGACCAAAAATCTCAACCAAACTTCATCAATTTCAGATCACAGAAACTGTCAAATAAAAAAGAAAAAGGAAGGATAGAAGAGAATTAAAATTCACATATAAGTTTAAACAAGAAATCAAACCTGTGATAGATTCCTAAGAATCCATCATGAAACTCTAACACATTTTTTTGACGAAATCTGATCGAAATACGAGGTGGCATTCATGGTGGTGTAGTCGGTTATATACCGACCGGTGGTGAGCGAAGATGATGGGTTTCACCTGTCGAAATGGTGGTCCGGAAGTGGTGATGATAAGGAGTAGGGGAGATGGAGATCGAGAAGAGATTGGAGGATGGAGCGCGAAAATGGTGGCGCAGGTCTGTTGTCTCATCAATTGTGGTGGTGCGACGACTATGTTTTCGTGGTTTCTAGTTCATCGGAGGGGTTCGTCGGTGATGGGGTGTCACGACCCGATTTTTCGAGTCCTGATGGCGCCTACCGTAACCCACCAATAGGCAAGCCAAACCCTAGCCCGGAGCGACAAGCGACAGGCTAACGGGTGGAATCTCAGGAAACAGAGATGAAGTGGAAGTAACCATACTAATAAACATGCTAGAAATACAAAAAAAACAAAATCAAAATATATATCCATACCAAGACTGAGAAGGAAGAGGACAATATATACAGGTGAGAACCCCTCCCAAGACCTGGTGAAGTCGGTACAAGAGCCACTACTAGACATGTCAAAAAAAAATAAGACAGAAACCAAATATATACAACAAGTACTACAGTCTCGAGAGCAAAAGACTATACAATAGAGATGGAGTAGGATCTGCCTCGGACGTTAGTAAGCTCACCCTGCTTCGGAGTCAGTGCTGGAAAGAGAGTCACGTCAAAACCGTCGACTAGTGCCCGGATCTGCATCGGGGAAAAAGATGCAGAAGTGCAGTATGAGTACCGGGGCAACGGGTACTCAGTAGGCATCATTGGCCGACTGAGCTCAATATAATATAAGCAAGCTAAAATGCGAGGGTGCATGCTAGGTCCGGGGTATAAATAATAAGTAAATACACTACTGTCGAGGCGTGTAGATATGCTCAGGAGATAAATAAATACGATACTGAGTAAAGAGTAAATAAATGCATAAGTAAGCACTCAAGTCAAACATAACCTATCTGGGCCCCCATAAACCCGATATGCACACGAAAGAAAACAATAACCCAGCCTGGCCCCCATAAACCAACCCTATAAAAGTAATATCTGGCACACCACGAGGATAACAGGCCCGAAACACATCCGAACAAGGCCCTAAACGGCCCAAAAGGCCTAGTCATAGCAAGCCAGTGCCAATCCACAACTACCAGCCCAAACACTAGCATAATAACATGCAAATACTATAAACAAACTCAATCTAGGTATACGGTAAGCCTAGCCTACCTGGACGCCGCCAAACGCCTGCCAAAGCTTGCTAAATAGGAGTCTTTCCCTTTCGAGAGACCTCCGATTGCTGCCACGCTAGCAAAATAATAAACTACATGTCAAAACATGAATTTTGATACCCATATTGCATTAGTTCAAAAAAATATCCAAAAGGTCCATGTGGGGCCCACTTGCGGAATCGAAAAACCGAAATCGTCACAGCGTCCCAAATCACCCCGTGACCAATAGTCACAACTAGCACCGCTCAATTTGAGCTCAAATATCTAGCTCAAATATCAACACCAATTCCAACAACCACCGTAACTAAAACTACCGTAAAAATAAGAAAACGTACCGTAGAAATGACGAGAACGAGTCCACGAACTCAAATATACCAACCCCTAACCTTGAATCTCTCTAGAAATGTTTAAAGTTGAGCTTAAAGTGCTTACAATGATGGAATATATGAAGTCTTCCACAAAGACAATAAAATAAGAAAAGAAAGTAACATTCTAGTATATATATATATATATATATATATATATATATATATATATATATATATATATATATATATGTAATACACGTACCAACTCCAAACAAGAAAGAAATCTCATAGTCAAAGACTAATTAATGTAACATACACATGGCCTTATCCATTTTCACTCTCCGTATATATATATATTCGGATATTGCATAGGCTCGTGATAAAATAAATACAATATTTTAAATATACCATCATGAATAGAAAATTATTTTGAACAAAACCTCTATAAAAAAAAAAAAAAATTATGTCAACAAAATTAGATTTACTATCTCCATTTAAAAATATTACTAAATTATAAACTTATTATTAAAGTAATATAGACACATCATAACTAAAGAATTTTACAAATATCATAAACATTTTTGAAAGGTAATTAACTATGTTATTTTACCAAATTCAAATTTAATTTAATATTTTACAACGAGCTCGGTCTAAATAATATTCTCAAACGAACTGCCCGGGAACCGAACTGTCAGTCCCAGCAAGTCATAAATAACTTGGGGCAGTTATAGAAAAGCTCTAAATGCACGAAAAGGAGGTAAATGACCGGGAAGGTCATTACATGGGGTATGGCCGGTGGTATTCTAAGAAGTTCGCCGGTGTGAAGAAATGGAAGAAGATGGAGAGAGAGGGAGAGAAACTGAGGGAGTTCGCCTCTATTGGTGGTTTTCACCAGCTAAGGCTGGATGGACCTCATGGTGGTTGTTATGGATTTTACCGGCGGTGGTTCACCGAAGCCGTGAAGATGGTGGTCTGGCCGACGGTGGTCGGAGGAGTTTGTCGGAGAGGGTTGAGAGGAGAGAGAAGGGGGTGCGGCTGGTATGAGGGAAAAATGAGTTAGGGTTTTGGTTTTGGGGTTATTTGATTAAAAAGGAAAAAAAAATGGAGAGTTAATCTCAATCTTTGGATCAATCTTAATCAACGGTTGGGATTCAAATTACAACATGAGTCAGATTCGATTTTAAATCGGGTCAGGAACTGGAGTTGTTAAAATTGAATTGGGGATTTTGAAATTGAGTCAAATTAGACTCAATTTAGGCTAGAATTGAAATAAATTGGATAGAATTAGTGAGAAATTAAATAAATTGGGAAATTAAATTGAATTAAGCTGCTATTTTGTAAATACCATAATAACTCCATAATAATAATAACAATAAAATGTCTCAAAAACTATTGTTACGTAAAAAAAATATTGTATAAAATTGACAGTAATAATAATAATTTGAGAGTAAATTATGTATGAGAATTTTAAGAAATGCTATAATAATAATAATAATAATAATAAATATAGTAATAATATTAATAATACTAATACTACTACTACTAATAATAATAGTAATAATAATAATAATAGTAATAATAATAATAATAATAATAATAATAATAACAACAACAACAACAATAATAATAGTAACAACAATAATATGTGTTTGTAAATTATGAGAAATATATATTTTCAGAAATAATTTAATAAATATTAATAAAATTATGTAAAATATTTATATTTAAATTAATAAACTATATATACTATATAAAAATATAAAATTAAGTTCTAAAATAAAACACATACTTCAAAATCATGCATACGAAACGTCAAGATTTATTTGATACCAAAATAATAATAATTAAAGAAATATTAAAAATTCAAAACTAGTAACATTTTAGTAAAATAGCAGCCTGAGAGGAATATCGAGAGGTCAAAATTGGGTGTCAACAGCTGCCCCTTCGTTTCTTGGGAATGATAGAAGAATTGTCGAGCAACGAACGTTGACATAGTAGCCAATTTTGTCCGACCTAAAGGATGGTTTGCTGGAGTCAGAAAAGAAAAAAGGGAGTTTATCAAAATAGTGGGGCCGAGACTTTGATTTCAAGTTACTTACATATCTCGGGTTTACGAGAATTAGGCCGTGTGTAGTTTTAGATTTAGGAATGAACAATATTCCTAAAGAATGTTAATGATACGGTATACGGGCAACAATAAAGGTAGTATGGGTCGATGAGATTTGGGTGGGTAGGATTCAAAACAGTAATTTAATGAGAAGTGTGAGAATGAAAGGTGAGTGTGTTTCAAGCTGCATTGGAGTGACGGAGGGATAAGTAGAATTGTGTTCGAAAATAAAAGTGAGAGTTACTCCCATTCTTAACACGTTATTCTTTCGTTACCTGCGCACTTTCTAGTATAACTAGATAAAATGGTTAGAGTATGTGAATAAATGATAAGTAATTATTGCAAATATTTAAACATGATGCAATTTCTCATTTAGACCATGACCATTTGCTTTAAGACGGCAAAGATGATGTCTTAAGCTATGATGTCTTAGGGCCATGATAAGCAAAGTAAATCCTAAGGCCATGAAATAATGTCCATAGGCCATGAAAAATGACGCCTTTAGACCATGATGCCTTCGGAGCATGATAAGCAGAAAGTTAATCCTTAGGCCATGAGATAATGTCTGCAGGCCATGAAAATGATGCCCTTGAGCTATGACGCCTTAGGGTAATTATATGATGTTTAAAGAAGCGTATCTATTTTGAGTAGCTTGGTCTTGATGCAATTTGTGTGCGCGATGCGGATTCTGTAGGTAGACTCTTATGAAAGCCCTGCAATATAGATTTCTGCTGATGCACTGCGATGTGGACTCTTGAAGGAGACATGCAATGTAGATTCTTGAGGGTGCCGTGCAATGTAGATTTTTGCGGATGCACTACGGTGTGGACTCTTGCAGGAGCCATGCAATGTAGACTCTTGCGAGAGTCGTACAATGTAGATTTTCGCAGATGTACTGTGGTGTGGAATCTTGTAGGATCCATGTAATTTAGAATCTTGCAGGAGTCGTGCAATGTAGATTTCTACGGATGCACTACGGTGTAGACACTTGCAGGAGCCATGTAATGTAGACTCTTGCGGGAGTTGTGCAATGTAGATTTCTGCGGATGCACTGCAGTGTGGAATCTTGTGGGAGCCATGCAATATAGGCTCTTGCAGGAGCCGTGCAATGTAGAAGAGAGGATTGAGTAGCTTATCTGTTTTCTTATGTTGAAAGTAGAGTAGTTCCTACAATCGTACCTGTTATCCTGCATTCAAAGAAAAATTATAAGTTTGTAAAAGGGGAGGTTGATTTATGACCCTCCTATGAATGACGTGCTTCCTCCTTGCTTGATATTATGGACCGATGATAAGCTTCGTCCGGGCTTTCACTTGGGTAAAAAATAAAACAAGTTTAAAAATCATGTTTAGAAAATGTTTGTTCTTTGAACATGAAAAGTGAAAAAAATGTTATTTAAAATATTATTGAATCATTGACTGTGACACATTTTGAGACAACACAACTTCTTATAAGCAAATATCTCTTTGTCTAGAAATTTTTTATCTTCAAAAATTTCTACCCGGGTGTAGATTTTGACTGCTTCGGTAGGTGGTGAAGGTTGCTTGCCATGAATTTTTGAGATTTCCTCAAAAATTCCACCCTAGTATCATAGTTGCGCAACTGCTATCCAATGGAATTTTTGAGATTCTTCTAAAAAATTCTGCCTCAGTTACATGCTTATAAGGGGAAATAGGAGAATTTTATTATAATAGGACCGAACTCCAAAGGATCGGCTACGTATCCCTCTCAAACGGAAATCAGGTCAAACATAGTTCTAATTACAAGGTAAGAAGGCATGAAATAAAGCTTAAACATAATATATCTTAACAACATCTAAATTGATAGGCTTGGACTAAATTTTGCCATCCATTTTTGTAAGTATGAGTGCTCCTCCTGTCAAAACTCGATGAACCACATAAGGACCTTGCCAATTCAGTGAGAATTTGCCTTTTGCTTCATCTTGGTGAGGAAAATCCTCTTCAGAACCAACTGCTCGGGAGATAAGTGTCTTGGTTTAACCTTCTTGTTGAAAGATTTGGCCATTCTATTCTGATAGAGTTGATCGTGACAGACTGCATTTATCCTCCTTCCATCAATGAGTGCTAATTGCTTGAATCTATTTTGTATCTATTCAGCGTCGCTCAATTCAGGCTCCTGAATGATTCTAAGAGACGGTATTTCTACCTTAGCAGGTATCACTACTTCACTACCATAAACTAGAAGATAAGGAATGGCGCTCGTAGAAGTTCTGATGGTAGTGCGATATCCTAGCGATGCAAAAAGTAACTTCTCTTTCCAATATTTATAATTATCAATCATCTTGCACAGTATTCTCTTAATGTTCTTATTAATAGCCTCTACCGCTCCATTCATTTGTGGCCTATATGATGTGGAATTCTGATGCTTGATCCTAAATTTCTCACATGTTGTTCTCATCAATTCACTGTTGAGGTTGGCATCATTATCTGTGATGATAGCTTCAGGGACCCCAAATTGACAAATAAGGTGATTTCGAACTAAATCGTCTACGATCTTCTTTGTGATTGACTTATGAGAAGTGGCTTCAACCCACTTAGTGAAATAATCAATTACAACAAGAATAAACCTGTGTCCATTGGACACGGTTGGTTCAATAGGGCCAATGACATCCATTCCCCAAGCTACAGAAGGCCAAGGTGAGCTAGTGACATGAAATTCGTTGAGAGGAACTCGAATCATATCAGCATGAGTCTGGCATTGATGGCATTTTTGCACATAGCAAATACAGTCTGTCTCCATAGTCAGCCAAACGTAACCTGATCTCAGTATCTTCTTTTCCAATGTAAATCCATTCATATGTGGACCACATGTTCTAGCATGTACCTCCAATCAGTCTGGATGCTTTTCTGGCTTCGATGCACCTTAAAAACCCCAAATCGGGAGTCCTCCTATACAGGATTTCTCCACTTAAAAAGAATTAATTAGCTAACCTTCGAATGGTGTGCTTCTGTACACTTGTCACATTCTCTGGATAATCTCAATTCTTCAAGTATCCCTATATATCATTATACCATGGCTTTCCATCAAGTTCCTCTTCGACATGAAAATAATATGAAGGCTGCTTTTGTATGTGGAAAGGAATAGGATCAATATAATTCTTGTCCTGATGTTGAATCATGGATGAAAAAGTTGCCAAAGCATCTGCAAACTCATTTTGGATTCTCGAGCCGTGCTTGAACTCTATCTTACGAAACCTCTTGCGCAACTCATGTATACAATCTGAGTATGGCAAGAGCTTTGTATTTTTTATGGCCCACTCATCCCGTACTTAGTAAATCAATAAGTCCAAATCTCTAATCACCAATATTTCTTGGACATTCAAATCAATTGCCAATCGAAGCCCAAAATACAAGCTTTGTATTCAACCATATTCTTGGTGTAAGGAAATCTGAGTTTGGCTGACATAAGATAATGTTGGCCAGTCTCTAAAATTAGAACAAGTCAAATACTTACTCCTTTTAAATTTGTAGCTTCATCAAAGAATAACCTCCAACCATCATATTCTTTGGAGATGTCTTCCCCCATGAATGTCACTTCTTCATCAGGAAAGTAAGTCTTCAACGGCTTATACTCTTCATCCACAGGATTCTCGACCAAATGATCGGCTAGTGTTTGTGTCTTGACAACCTTCTGCGTGACATAGACTATGTCAAACTTGCTCAACAATATTTTCCATTTCGCTAGCTTCTCGATAGGCATTGGTTTCTGAAATATGTACTTCAAAGGATCTATTTTAGAGATCAGGTAGGTTGTGTGTTCCGAGAGATAGTGCCTCAATTTCTGAGATACCCAGGTCAAAGCACAACACGTGTGTTCCAGTAAAGAATATCGAGCATCATATGATATAAACTTTTTGCTCATGTAATAAATCACTTGCTCTTTCCTTCCTATTTTATCGTGTTGCCCAAGAATACAACCAAAAGCATTGTCCATTACAGATAAATATAATAACAAAGGTCTACCAGGTTCGGGAGGAACCAGAATGAGAGGATTCGATAAATAATCTTTGATTTTGTCAAATGCCTACTGACACTCTGTCATCCATTCTATCACAGCGTTCTTCTTCAACAGCTTGAAAATTGGCTCACAAACAACAGTGGACTGAGCTATAAAATGGCTGATGTAGTTAAGGCGACCCAAGAAACTCATCATCTCTTTGTTTCTTTTGGGCGGTGAAAGATCCTAGATAGCTTTGATCTTAGTTGGATCCAATTCTATACATCGATGGCTGACAATGAAGCCTAATAATTTTCCAGCAGGGACCCCGAAGACACATTTCGCAGGATTCAACTTTAAATTGTACTTCCTCAGTCTATTAAAGAACTTCTCGAGATTAGCCAAGTGATTTGTACCCTTTTTTGACTTGATGATGACGTCATCCACATAAACGTCAATTTTTTTGTGGATCCTGTCATGGAATAAAGCGGTCATGGCCCTCATGTATGTAGCTCCAACATTCTTCAACCTGAATGGGGTGAACTTGTAGCAGTAGACTCTTCAAGGAGTGATGAAGGCAGTTTTCTCAGCATCATCTTCATGCATCTTAATCTGATGATAACCAACAAAGCAATCTACAATTGACTGGGTTTCATGCTTGGTACAATTATCGATCAAAATATGTATGTTTGGAAGTGGAAAATCATCCTTAGGGCTGGCTTTATTGAGATCCCTGTAATCCACACAAACTCTAACCTTTCCATCTTTCTTAGGAACAGACACAACATGGGCTAACCAATTCGGATACTTGGTTACTTGAAGGATACAGGCCTCAATTTACTTTGAGATCTCCTCATTGATTTTCGAGCTTAGATCGGGCTTGTATTTTCTAAGCTTCTGCTTGACAGGGGAACAAGAGGGATCAGTGGGCAACCTGTGGGCTACTATTGAGGTGCTTAGCCCCGTCATGTCAGTATAAGACCAAGAAAAGACGTCTGGGTGCTTTTTTAAGAACTGAACATACTCATCTTTCTCATCCTCGGGCAAATAGATGTTGATACAAGTTTCTTTTATAGTCTTTGAATTCCCTATGTTCACTATTTCTGACTCTACTAAGTTTGTCTTGGGTTTATCTTCAAAATCTTCAACCTTACTAACAAATTCTTTGGGCATCTCATCTTCTTCCATTTCTTCTAATTCACTTATATTATGTTGCATAGTCTCATTATGTGTCACAGTCTCAAATTCAACATTTTTAAAAGTGATTTTGCTGAAAGAAATGGAAATAAAGAATATCAATAAACTGGAAAGAAAGTTTTATCAATTAAAATGCTAGTGAATGTTTCCAAACATAACATCAAATCGAAAGGAAATAAAAGCTGAAAAGATGCAAACTAGCTCGAAATCGAATCTATTTATTTTAAATAATGAAAAATTCAAAATTATCCAAATCTACCCAAGTGCTCGGTGAGGCCTAGATGGAGTGGCAGTCTAGTTGTTAAGTGTAGCCTTTTGTCCAGTGCTAAGATTAGGGTCTCCTCTCTCCTCACTGATGATGATATTGAAACCTTCTTTCTCTGATTCAGTCAAAAATAAATTCTTCAAACTTTCCAGTACTTCATCTTCATCATCAAAAAACCCAGCAGAGTGGAAAATTTGGTACGATGACAGCGAGGAATCAAGTGCATGACCCTCGTACACGTAGCCTAACCCAAAAGTGTCATTCTTCATAAAAGGTTGTATGGGTTCAACTATCCCCTGTAATCTGGCTCCAAGACCCTTACCTGGTTTATATCCAAACTCGAGCAATAGTTTCTTGCCCTTATCCTTCCAGCTTGACTCTTCTTCAATGTTTCCAACCAATTTCAATGTATGGAACATCTCCCCATCGAGAATTTTGATGGCATATATGGGGTGGCCTCTTTCCCCATGCATTACTACCTCTTGATAGTCATACACAAACTTAAGACATTGGTGCAGCGTGGAGTGTACTATACCATCTACATAAATCCACAGTCGTCAAAGAAATAAGTCATATGAAGCAGGAATGTCCATCACTTGGAATGTTATAGGAAAAGTGACAGGAACCATCATTATGTTCAACATAATTTATCTAATGGTTTCCCTCTGAGAGCCATCGAACGCCTTCACGTTCATCTTCCAGGTTTGAATCTTATCTAGATCAACTTCCAACCTTATCAGCGTACCCAAAGGATAGATGTTTAACCCTGAACCTGGATCAATCAATACTCGGGAGATCACCCTTTCTTCATATTGCATTGTGACATGTAGAGCCTTATTGTGCGACCTTCCTTCAGGTGGTAGCTCATCCTCGTGAAAGGATATCTTGTATGCCTCAAACACCTAGCCAACCATGTGGGCTATTTCTCCTACTATTATGGTAGCCGGTTCATAGGCTTCACTTAGGATTCTTATCAAACCCTTTTTATGGTGCTCAGAAGTTTGCAGCAATGTCAAAATATATATATGAGCTGTAGTTTTGTTTAGCTGATATGCCACAGAGCACTCCTTTGCTTGCACCGTCTTCCAGATACCATTTTTTTCTATCTCCATAATAGGCTGCTTACTCTGCTAGAGCTCCCTTGGGTTAGATTGTCGGGTGTATATACTCTTTTTGATCTGGTGACCCCTTGTGCAACATATGCCTCAACCACCTTGCTTTTCCTGGAGCATTCTGCTCATAATTCCAAGAGACTGCATGGGAATTATAAACAATTGGAGAGGCTCTAATCACCGTAAAAAGAGGTTTAGGCATTGCCATCTCAACCTCAAACGGTGCCTGTTTGGGTGTATCCTTCTTTTTCTTAATGAACCAAATGAAATTATCTATGTCCACCATTTCATTAACATCCAGCATGTTCACCTGATAGTCCGGTAGTGGATTATTGGTGACATTCGGTGTTGGATCTTTCAACTGAATGGCCTTAGTGTCAATCAACATCTAAATTTTATCCTTCAAAGTGTAACATGTTTCTATGGTATGACCCCTCATCCCAGAATGATACACACAAACCTTATTAGGATCAAAATGCTTGGCTTGAGTATTCTCACGTCCGGCAGCAATAGGTGTGACATAGCCCGCTCCTTTGAGTCTTTTGTACAGTTGGGCTATAGGTTCGGCTAAGGAAGTGTATTATTTTTTCTGAAAATTAGCTTTGGGTCTCTGATTTTGTTGGGGAGAAGGATACACGGGATAAACAGGTCTTTGGAATTATGGGTGTATTTGATATGGGGTAGGTGTTTGGTATAGTGGGGTATGATATGGCACTGGGGGTTGTATATGGTAAGGGGACATCGGGTTTGGTATTGGAGATTGTGGATAGGGGGTGTAGGTGTGATAGGAGTTTGATAACTGGGAACATTTTTTGAAGCCTGGGCTACCATCACCGTACCCATCTCTTTCTTTTTCTTGTTTTCAGAGATTTCTCCCAACTGCAAAGCCTTATTGGCATCCTGTAAAGCTTCCAGATTGATAATGCTTCCATTCTTGAGACCCTCATCAAGCATTTACCCTACCTTGATGATTTCATCAAAACCTTTATCCACGACAGTTAGCATTTTCTCTAGATATTGCGGCTCCTGTACGTGAATAAAATATTCCTTAATTTGAGATTTTTCTATTGGGGGCCAAGCACTTGCAGCCTCAGACCTCTATCTTATAGCATAGTCCCTGAATGACTCATTTGGTTTTTTCTTCAAAGTCTGTATATAGAACCAATTCGGGGCATTGTCGTTATTAAATCTGAACCGCTCCATGAAATCAGATGCCATATCGATCCAGCAGGTCCATTTCTTTATATCCTGCTCAATATACCATGTTAAAGCCTCCCCAGTAAGACTTCTTATGAACATTTTCATCCTTATCTTCTCGTCTTTCCCGACTCTAGCTAACTTATCACAATATATGCGCAGATGCCCCTTGGGATCTCTGGTCCCATTATACAATTCAAACTTTGGAGGTTTGTATCCTTCTAGTAACTCCACATCAGGGTGTACACATAAATCCTCATAACTGAGCCCCCTTAATCCCTTACTTCCCTTAAGTTGCTTCAGCCTCTCAACCACAGATTGCATCATGGGGTCTTTTTTTGAAGGATCGAGTGTATACTGGGTAAGTAAATAGGGTTTTCTCTACATAGATAGGGTTCAAAGAGTGGCTGTCAGATGCTTAGTTGTAGGATACGTTAGTGAAGGGTGCATTTTGGAAATTTATAGGATTTGAGGGATTTTGTGAATGTAGGTAAGTGGGATATTTAGAATTTTGGACATGTTGGGTAAGATCCATGGGATTTGGAGTATATGAGTATTTTGAGGGGGAGGAAGGTTTTGGATTTTTTTGAGGGGAAGTATATGTAAGGTTTGGATGGCTTGGGGTAGAGGTTTGAGATTTTATAACAGTATGACCGTCAACCTGTGGTTCAGGAGGGGTATTATGGGTAACAGAAAGATTGGCCAAGTTGCGTACTTGCGCTAACTTTCCTTGTAGCTCGAGGATATGTTGCTCTATTCTTAAGATAATTTCATTTTGCCCTACAACACTTTCCCCTTCTGTACTTTTCTCTATAGCACTATTGTTATCTCCCATCTTCTCTTTACCTTTAAAACTTGTAGGAAGAGGAGGAGGAGGATCCCCTTTTGATCGTGTGTGATAGGCCAGAGTGCACAAATCAACCTTTGGGAGAGGAAAAACAAAAACAAAATCAAAGACAACCAAAGTTAGCAAGGTGAGACATAATGTTAGAATAAACACATTGATTTGCAACAAATAATTGCTCTAAATACAAGGAGCCTCGTTGAGCCAGAGGTAGGCCTAAGACGACAAATTTTGTAGTTCATGATGATTAATCCAAGCCGTATAGGACAGAACTGTGAGTTTAGAGTTATATAACAGTAAAATAATAACAAAACCCAACTATTTGATTAAATCCAAACATCTAAAACTACTACAATCTTTTGCAAAGATAAAAACATAAATGAAACTAGGGGAAATGGGTTACAAAAGGGGAACATCCTATCATTCAAATGCCTCAATGATGGTGATGATTTAGAGAGCCTGGGATGATTTGTAGCAACATCTCTGGAGAAGCGGCATGGTGCTGATTCAGCAGGTTTCGAGCCCAAATGGTTTCTTCCATGTCTTCAAACCCATGAGCCTGCTTTTGTTTGTTGAGCTCCATATACGCAGCATCTTCCATAAGCCACACATAGTACTCTGGGGTGCAATAAGCCTGCTCGCCATACACGCTAGCAGTCAATAACTCATCCCATCATTGCAGCACTTTATTAACCTCAGGACTTTCTTGGACTAGCCCAAATTCAAATTCTGACTTGCCCATATGTTCCCACAGAGGTATGACTTAGTTCCTCCTAAATTGGCGAAGCACTCTTATTGGGGCGTAAGGCTGAATACTCTTCAGGACAATGAGCTCGATGTAATACCATTCACGGCTTCTTATAATAGCAGTTGGTGCAGACAACCACGAGTACCTCTACTAAATTTGATAACCCAAATGCTCCTTCATATATTTGTACCAATCCTCCGCCCCCACGGGAGAATCGAATCGCTCCATCCTCTTTGAATGTGTGTCAGTCCTATTGCCCATTCGGTCAAGAATCGCCTGTAAAAATGTTCCACAACCCATAATTGAAACAAAAGATTTCAGCCCTCGAAAAACCTATAACCTCTGGCACACTTAGATAAAGCTTTCAGCATTTCCGCTACGATTATAGGAACCAGGGTGACCTCAATGTTGCCAACTCCTCGAACTATGACCTGAACCACAAAACTAAGACACGTATCAATCTTTTCATGTTCTCTGGGAAAGGCCAAGGTGCCTAGCAGTGCTATAGCAAAAACGCTCAACCTCTTCTTTTTTTCATTTCTCTGCTGAGCAAGAGAACTCGCTCCGAAATATAGTATGACCGTCTTTATGACCAAAACGTTCATATAAAAAGTCCAGAGAGATCCACCCAAAATCTAGACAAGCCAATTTGAGATTGTTTTTCAGCCCAAGGTAATGCAAGAATTTTTTTCCAGATAGTTTGTGAGGTAAGATCATCTTCTGGTCTTGATAATGCAAACTGGTAAACCCACCAATTTCCTCGATGGTGGGTGTCATTTCGAAGTTCTTGAATTTAAAGACTACTCGGTCTGGATCCCAAAATTTTAGCAAAGCTTTGATCATATACCGATAGGGAGCAACATTTATCAAAGATGTCAGAAAACCCAAAGACTGAAGTATCTCTATACCATGCTCCCGTTTGATGTCGTTCCACCACCTCCTTAACTTGTGAGGCATACCAACGACTATTTGGGTATTACCGAAAATAGGTGCACCTTCTATGGCAAAATCTAAAAAATAAGACAACAAACAAAATTTCTAAACTCCATTTATTATAATTTGGCTTGGATTGAATCGTCACGACCACTTAGCACATAATATGTATTTTTAGGTCGATGGGTGGTGGGACCCTTACAACCATTTGGTGGTTACTAGCTTTGTGGATTGACCCCAAAGGTCAAACCACCTACGGCTAATGCATGCATGACTTAAATGAAAGGGGTGGATACGACATTATCTTAAGTTTTCTAAGAATTGGTGGACGTGGACTGAGGGTAATCTTATGCGAGAAGGCACGTGGTCTTTCGATAGTAAAACTATCCGCTCCACCGCGTCTTAGCCGACTCTCTATAACAGGATTTTGAAGAGAATTTTGGAGAAGTGCGAAGGTACAACATCCTAGTATAGTGAAAGTGTGTGAAAAGTGTAAAGTTCCCAAGTGGGGAAAATATGAACGAAATGACAGTTATATATAAAGCAGTAACATGTAGCAAATAATGAAAATGATAGTATGTTGAGCAAAAAATGAAAAAAAAACAGAGAAAAATGACAAATACATAATTTAGAGAGATTGAAAATTGCATGCAGACAAATAAAAGGGGGAAAGGAAGGGGATTGACATGGAAGAAAATAAATAATTTAAAGCAACAATATAACGGGAAAGAGAAAAGGGATATAGCATGAAAACTATTTACGATAACAAATAATTAGACAAGATAAGACAAATATTTCAAAGATCAACAAATAAAGAAAAAACAAGGAGTTAATAAATAAAAGAATAGACCCAAATAAAGCTTAAAAATCCCACATAACATACAAATTCGTAATGGTTAGAACCAAAGTATCCCCAGCAGAGTCAACATGCTGTCGCGCCCCATTTTTCTTGTGAAAAGCGGGATCCGACGTGACAACTCTTTTTAGGATGGTTTAAAAAAGAAAAGTCGTCACCTAAAGAATTAAGCTAAGGTGCGTTAGGGCACCATACTACACTAATTACGATTAATTAATTAATCTGCGTCAACCAGAAATTTGAGTAAAGGTTCAGGTTACCTCGAAAGGAAGGTGTTAGGCACCTTTCGAGGTCTACAAATGTGGGTCCCGAACGAATCCATATATTATGTGGGGGAATTCTATGTGATAAGCAAAAGTCAATTATTTTTATTAACTTAATATTAATTAAGTGTTTGAACATGAAAAACAATTATTTATCTAATAAATATAGACCTAAGTGATAAAAATTAGGGAAAACATATATGAAAAGGAAAATAAAATATTAGATAAGCAAGAAGAAAGAAGGATACAATTTATATAGCCGAAATATTTATTTAAATAATAATGAACCAAAACTACTCCAGATAATTAAACATTCAAAATAAAATAAAGAAAGCCGATTTAGAAAAAGCTTTTAGACTAGGAGTTAATTTTAGCCTATTCGGATCAGCGCCCGACTTATTAACGGGTGACAATGTTGCATATCGCATTGTCGAATTCTGCTCGGGTCAACTTCCATCATTTTCATCTATCTACTCACCCCACCTAGTTTGGTTATTAATCCTAAAGGCATTCTAAAGAAAAATGATAAAACTAATGTTCCCTAAAATGCCTACCCGTCCCAGCTTAATGTCCAAGAGGCGTTGGACGACCTATTTTGGATACGGATCCAGACATAAAGAAAGTCTTAGACTTCTTAATTAAACTCAGGATTGCGTCAAACAAAACAAATAAAACTTGCAATTAGCACATAATGGTTTCATAGAAGCCTCTTGGTTAATTAGAGGTTGCCTAAGGCTATTAACATGCTTGAAAAGATAATTATTCATTTTTTACGTGATTGAGACCTATAGACATGATTTCTAGGCGAGGCGTATTAATCAAAGTGCCGAAAATTTAAATGATATGCTGAAAGTTAATGGATAGTTGTTGGAAATTAAGTAGCAAGCGCTGAAATTTATTCAAAGCTGCTGAAAATTAATTAACAAGTGCTGAAATTTATTTTAAAATGCTGGAAAATCGATTAACAAGTGCTGAAATTTATTTTTAAATGCTGGAAAATCGATTAAAAAGTGCTGAAATTTAATTTAAAGTACTGAAAATTAATTTAAGTTGCAGAAATTAATTTAAAGTTGCAGGAAATTTAATTTAAATGTCACGCCCCGAACCCCAACGGGATAGATTGGCACCCGTAGCCGATAAGGCTCGAGAGAACCAAGCTTTGCTTCTACTCATTCATATGCCTGCTATAGGAAGTACCGCTATCACGTAAGAACATAAAAGGACAATAACGGAATTCATGGAACATGTGACATATATATATACATATGTGAAACTTGGCCGTTGAGGCCACCAAGTCAAAAACGTCATATACCACCTTACATTCATACACCCACATACGTCTACAAAATCCTCTAACATGGATATTTACCAAAACTATCTGAAAATCGGGACAAGTCCCCTCTTTATACAACATGTACAATACCAAAACATATGAACAACTGTGACTCGGAGAAGCCCCCAAATAATTGGAGCTCACCAATGATCCGCAACAACTGGCAACCTACTGTGGAGGCATACTAGTACCTGCGCCTGCAACAAGTAAGGTAAATCCCCCAAGAGGGGTTAGTACGGAGAATGTACTGAGTATGTAAGGCCATATGAAACTTGTATGATATGTAAATATGTCAATGAACTCAAATTCAAATGCATAACCAATAAAAATAAGTCACGTTATAGATGAGTCATCATTCTGTGTTTTGGGAACCATGAATATTGCTTTCATTACTTTCTTTGGTTCTTTGATTCTATGATTATTCATCTTTGCCTGTGACCTGTGATACCCGGGCCCCGACTGAACAGTGGGTTTTAACATAACATGATGTTATGTTGGGATTGGCTCGAGCTAGGCTTATTCCTTTAGAGCTACCACCCACGAATCAGTATATATTGGGATCGGCTCGAGCTAGGTTATTACCTCTAGAGCTGCCACCCATACCAACATATCAGGTTCGTCTCGAGCTAGGTTATTACCCCTAGAGCTGCCCCCTGTCAGGATCGGTCCGAGCTAGGCTTATGCCCCTAGGACTGCCCCCTGATCCAACAATCTCGGGATCAGCTTGAGCTAGGCATTTTGCCCCCAAAGCTACCACCCATACTTGATCATTGACCACATATATGCATTACTTTATTCATTACTTTGAGATTGATACAATGATAGTCACAACTTTCCTTTAAGCTTTGGATCATTAACCAATGAGTGAGAGACATGTAAATAAACATTGTGAGAAACATAACATTATTAGAACCATAACACCATTGGAACCATTGGACAATAATCCATGAACAAGAGACATGAGTATAATCACTATTGGAACATAACCTTATTGGGCTTTTGGAACATTAACCATGAATATGAGACATGTGGTTCACAATTGATCAATGAGTAGGAACTATGTGATAATGACCATTCCGTATATAGGATACCTTAGCATATTTCGGAATAGGACAAGTGAAATGTCAATGTGATTGCTATTTGCTGCAGAAAGATATGGACAGAGTAACCTTAGATACCTTGTATTCTCAATATGAATATACAACCTTAGATGTGCATACAATGTCCCGCTCCTTCCTTATGTTTCACTTTACAACACAAATACATAACGGGATTTACATTAACCACCAACTACATTACAAATGCATATAACGTCAATGAGTTACATGTTTGTCTTTAAAATTGTCATTTTCCCCTTGACAATACCATTGAAGAAACTATCATACCAATAATCCCACAATATTCCCAACATTGACCAAAATATCATAAACCATTAGCATGTCACACCAAGTTCATACTTTCCACTCCTCATCACCACCACATCACTATTATTCCATCAATTCACTTCAATATACCTCACAACAACAAATTGGCCAAAATCCCATAATTTACACTTATATCAAAATAACAAGTTTAATAACATAATCACTCCATACATGTTGTTATTTCATCCATACCATGCTCTTTCATCAAAATCACAAGGCATAATTCAAGTGTAAATCCCATGGATAACACATCTTTTACAAAAAAACCAAAGTGCCATATTCAACACTTCTAAGTATAACCAACATGCTTTACATACTCTCCCATGCATATAATAAATGAATCCATAATAATAATTACTTACCTAAGCTTGAAAATTGACGATTTTGCTCCAAGAAGTTGGCTTAGGTTTCTTTGAGAGTTGAGAGAAATTTTGGGAAATTTCTAGAAATGTGTAGTGTAATCCTTTGAATAAAAATCAGACTTTCCACTTATTTATAGGCCCTCAAGTCTTCTTGGCATTAAATGCCATGTATAAGGGGTCAAAGGGTGAAGAATGGGTCATTTGACCCATTTTGGCCCATGTCTTCTTTCTATTTTGGGCCTTTTATTGAGCCCAATTCACTCTACCCAATAAAATCAATAATTTCTCATGTTTAAATCATTTCATATGTGTCACGATAATATTCCCACTCACGTGATTCATATTCGTAGCCTAAATCCCAAAAATAAGTGATTCTAGCCACGTATGGCCTATTTTGACCATAAGGGTAAAATCGTCATTTTGATGCCAAATTCGTTCTCGAGTAATTTTATCATACCAATATAATACGTTACTCATTTCATATATATTCTCATGGTTGTATAATAAACGTGGTAAAACTCGGCCCGGTACGACCCCGGGCACCCTTGGGACTTAAGAAAATTTCCAACTTTGAAAAGTGGGAAAAACCATCCTGGCACGCCTTGGGCGCGCCAGCTTCCTTCCCTTGGGCTAAAAATTTTGGCCCAAAGCAGCCTGGCACGCCCTCTGGCGTGCCCCAACCTTAATTTTTTTGAAAATTTCATTTTTCGACTTTTCTTCGCAGGTTTGGTTAGATACTTCAAGTCCTATTCTTTAACTTACTTCTTACCCTTAATATCCTTTGTTTAGAGGTCCTCTTATCCTCATTTTGAACCCAAAAAATTCTCCATGAAAATCACAGAACACCTCATACGAAGGGCTAATCACATGTACGAGGCCAAATTTCAATTTTTCTCATAATTAACATTACCAAATACATACTTATAGCTCTCGACACCTAAGTAAACATTATTTAATGTCGTCAAGTAGGGTTAGGAAGGTACGGGGTATTAAATTCTTCCCCCCTTAGGAACATTCGTCCTCGAATGTTAATAGTATCGCTTCAATTACGACAAATGCATCTCTATACTAGCATACATATACATAAACACTTAAGGCTCATGGATACTTACTTTTTATTGTTCCACTTCTGCGCTTTGAACTTCTTGGTCCATTTGAAATAGATAGGGGTACTCGGATCTCATCAATTCCTCAGCTTCCCATGTAATCTCCTCTACTTGTTGATTTTGCCATAATACCTTTACGGAAGTTATGTCTTTATTCCTCAATCTCTTTACTTGTCAATCTAGAATAGCAACGGGTACCTCTTCATAAGTAAGATCCTCCGTAACTTGGACATATTCAATTGAAACAATACGAGATGGATCTCCTATGCATTTTTGAATCATCGAAACATGAAATACCGGATGGACTGAGGAAAGTTCTTGAGGTAGTGCTAATTCATACGCAACTTGCCCAAATCTTCTATTAATTTCATATGGGCCTATGTAACGTGGACTCAGTTTCCCTTTCTTTTTGAACCGCATTACCCCTTTCATCGGTGACACCTTTAAAAATACCCAATCACCTACGGCGAATTCAAGTCCTCTTCTTCTAACATCAGCATATGACTTGTGGTGACTTTGGGCCGACTGTAACCGCTGTTGGATCACTTTAACTTTCTCCATAGCCTGATGAACAATATCTGGCCCAAGTAAAGCAGTTTCACCTGCTTCAAACCATCCAATTGGTGATCTACATTTCCTTCCGTACAAAGCTTCATAAGGTGCCATTTTAATACTTGAATGATAGTTATTGTTGTAAGCAAATTCAATAAGAGGCAAATGGTCATCCCAACTACCTTGAAAATTTAACGTGCATGCTCGTAGCATATCTTCAAGTGTCTGAATAGTACGTTCTGCTTGTCCATCAGTTTGAGGATGGAAATCCGTACTCAAATTCACCTGTGTGCCCAAACTCTGCTGAAAAGATCTCCAAAAGTGCGTTGTAAACTGTGCTCCTCTGTCTGATATAATAGAAAGTGGAATACCATGCAACCGCACTATTTCTTTAACATACAATCTTGCATAATCCTCAGCTGTATAGGTGGTCTTAACTGGTAGAAAATGCACTGACTTGGTAAGCCTGTCCACTATAACCCATATAGAATCAAATTTCTGCAATGTACGAGGCAAACCTGTAATGAAGTCCATATTAATCATATCCCATTTTCAGACTGGAAGATTGATACATTGCATGTAACCTCCCAGTTTTTGATACTCTACTTTCACTTGTTGACAATTCGGGCATTGAGCGACAAACTCTGCAATGTTCTTTTTCATATTTCCCCACCAATACACTTCTTTTAAATCATGATACATTTTAGTAGCACCCGAATGAATAGAATAGCGCGAATGATGCGCCTTTGTCATAATTCGTTGCCTGAGTTCATCTATATCCGGTACACATAATCTACCTTGGCATTGGAGCACCCCTTCTTGTGTAAGATCAAAGGCCTGTGTCAAATTCTGTTGTACATTTTCCTTTAGCTGCAATAAAATAGAATCCGAAAACTTCTTCTCTTTCACTTCAGCTATTAAGGAGGATTCTGCTGCATTTTGCACAATAACCCCTTTATCTGGAGATTCAATAAGATGAACTCCCAAGCTGGCTAATTGATGTAGATCTTTGATTATCTCTTGCTTTTCAGCCAACTGGCCACTAGTGCTTTCTACTGCCTTGCGGCTCAATGCATCAGCTACTACATTTGCTTTGCCTGGATGATACAGAATATCAATATCATAGTCTTTTAAGAGTTCTAACCACCTTCGTTGCCTCAAATTAAGTTCCTTCTGCTTAAAGCGATATTGCAAACTTTTGTGATCCGTATAGATATCAACATGAACTCCATACAAATAATGACGCCATATCTTTAAAGCAAAGACCACCGCTGCCAATTCAAGATCATGTGTGGGATAATTTTTCTCATGTGGCCACAACTGTCGTGAGGCATATGCTATGACATTATCGTGTTGCATCAATACACATCCGAGGCCAACCGCAAAAGCATCACAATACACTGCATAACCTTCGGGAAGTACTAAAACTGGTGTGGAGGTTAATTTATCTTTCAACTTTTGGAAGCTTTTCTCACACGCATCATTCCACTGAAATTTAACTGCCTTATGTGTAAGCTTTGTTAACGGTGCAACAATGGAGGAAAAACCTTCCACAAATCTTCTGTAATAACCTGCCAGTCCAAGAAAACTATGGATTTCTGTGGGTGTCGTAGGTCTTGGCCAATTTTTCACTGCTTCAATCTTCTGTGTATCAACCTGTATTCCTTCATCTGACACGATGTGACCCAAGAATGAGACTGATTTTAACCAAAACTCACATTTGGAGAACTTTGCATACAACTTACGCTCACGGAGAATCTGCAGTACCTACCGTAAGTGATTAGCATGGTCCTTCGGTGATCTTGAATAAACTAGGATTTCATCTATAAATACCGTGTCGAACACGTCCAGGAATGACTTAAACACCCTATTCATCAAATCCATGAACACAGCTGGTGCATTTGTTAGTCCAAATGACATAACTAAAAATTCATAATGGCCATACCGTGTTCGAAAAGCTGTCTTGGGTACATCTTCTTCTCTAACCCTGACTTGATGATAACCCGACCTCAAGTCAATCTTTGAAAAACACTGGTCACCCTGTAACTGATCAAACAAATCATCAATTCGAGGGAGGGGATATTTGTTCTTGATCGTTACCTTATTTAATTGCCGATAGTCGATGCACATTCTCAATGTGTCATCTTTCTTTCGTACGAATAATACCGGCGCACCCCACGGGGACATACTAGGCCTAATGAAGCCTTTGTCTAGCAAATCTTTCAATTGCTCCTTCAATTCACGCAGTTCTGCTGGAGCCATTCTATATGGGGGAATAGAGATAGGCTGAGTGCCTGAAATCACATCAATGCCAAATTCTACTTCCCGTTCTGGGGGCAAGCCTGGAAGATCCTATGGAAATACATCAAGAAATTCATTGGCTACAGGAACCGACTACGGAGTTAGTGGTTCCACATCATTATCTTTCACTCGTACTAAGTGACATATATATCCCTTGGAAATCATTTTTCTGGCTTTCAAATAGGAAATAAATCTTCCTCGTGGTGCCCCTACATTACCCTGCCATTCAAGAACATTTTCTTGAGAAAAACAATATTGCCCCTTCTTGGCCCGACAATCTACCGTGGCATAACAAGAGGCCAACCAATCCATTCCCATGATCACATCAAAATCCACCATGTCTAATTCAATGAGATCGGCCAATGTATCATGACCATACATAGTTACCACACAATTATGATATACTCTTTTTGTAACAATATATTCACCAACCGGTGTAGACACTTCAATTGATTTAATTAATAATTCTGGTGCCTTTGCAAATTTCGCAGCAACCAATGAAGTAACATAGGAAAATGTAGAACCGGGGTCAATCAATGCATATACATTAAATGAGATAATGTACCTGTGACAACATCAGGGGAAGCCTCTGAATTCTGTCGGTCCACTAAAGCATAAGTGCGATTCAGGACCCCGCTAGTACTGGCTGCTCCTCAGGCACCCCTACCACGGCTAACAGGCTGCACACCTCGGCCCAGTGAAGGAATCGATACTGATGACGCAACAACCAATCCTTCCGGTCGTGCTATACCACCCATGCTCCTCTGGGGACACTCTTTCATCATGAGTCCCATCATGCCGCACCAAAAACAAGCATTTGTCCCCACTCGGCATTACCTGCATGAATACGTCCGCAGTGCTGACACTGCTGACGAGGAAAACCTGCTGCCTGTGATCCATGAATTTCGCTACTCTGCCCAGATGGACCACCTCTAGACCCTCGAAACTGAGAATGAGCACCCCCTGTGGAATAGGAGAATGATGGTCTAGGAAACATACGGGGCCTAGATCCTCCTTGGGACATCATAGGTGGTCCCATAGGTCTAGCCCTTTTGGACTGTCCCCTGTCAAATTCATGTACCCTTCGTCTCTTCCTTTGATCTTTCATTTTCTGAGCCTGAATTCTCGCTATATTCATATCCTTGTTCAAGGAAGCAATAGTGCAATCCCTTACCAAATATGGCTCTAATCTATCCACCTAGCAATGGACTCTATCTGCCATTGTAGCCACCACATTTGGCGCATATCGAGCCAAGGAATTAAATTGCAAACTATATTCTCTGACACTCAGATTTCCCTGACGGAGATTTAGGAACCAATCCGCACGTGCCTCACGGATCTCATAGGAAAGGTAATGATCAAGGAAAGCCACTTTAAACTCTTCCCAATTAGGTGGATTTGCACCAATATCACGAGATTTCTTCCAATCCTCGTACCACAATATCGCCTCTCCTTTCAATCTGTACGTAGCAAGTTCAATTGTCTCTACCCCCGTCACGTGCATAACTTCCAAAGCCCTCTGAATTTGATCCACGAAGTCCTGTGGATCTGCTTTCGGATCTGACCCTGTGAATATAGGAGGGTCCAGTTTCAGAAAATCCTGTGTTCTGCGACTCGCCACTCTAGCCGTATCATCCTCATGTGCCATTGGGCCAGCTCGTCCTTGACTTTGTGTTGCCACTAACTGTGTCAACATGTGTACTGCATTTCTAAGATCCTGATCTGTGGCATTCATTGGGGGTTCTACGGGTACTTCTCTACCGACTGGCTCCTCCGGAGCTGGAAAAGTAGACGAAAACCGCGTTGAAATTTTAGCATTTGCTCCACCTTGATTAGCTTGGTCAGGTGGTAATATACTCATTCCTTCACCAGCAGGCACATCCACCTGCTTACCTTTACCTCTACCTCTTCTCGTGATTGGCATTTTAACTATACCAAAGAAAAACAATTACCATGGTCAGATGCAATTCAACTTATAACACTGGCTCTATTGCACGATCTAGAAGTGAAAGAAAGAAACAACATCCTAAATGTCCCGTAGCCTCCTACTTATAAATGTGGTAAACAACACATCGATAAGTAAGACTCTACTCAGACACGGCTTTGTAGACACCCTTAGAACGACCTGCTCTGATACCACTTTTGTCACGCCCCGAACCACAATGGGATGGATTGGCACCCGTAGCCGAAAAGGCCCGAGAGAACCAAGCTTTGCTTCTACTCATTCATGTGCATGCTATAGGAAGTACCGCTATCACGTAAGAAAATAAAATGACAATATGAAATTCATGGAACATGTGACATATATATATATACATATGTGAAACTTGGCCGTTGAGGCCACCAAGTCAAAAACGTCATATACCACCTTACATACATACAACCACATACGTCTACAAAATCCTCTAACATGGACATTTACCAAAACTATCTGAAAGTCGGGACAAGTCCCCGCTTTATACAACATGTACAATATCAAAACATGTGAACAATTGTGACTCGGAGAAGCCCCCAAATAACTGGAGCTCACCAATGATCCGTAACAACTGGCAACCTACTGTGGAGGCATACTAGTACCTACGCCTGCAGCAAGTAAGGTAAATCCCCCAAGAGGGGTCAGTACGGAGAATGTACTGAGTATGTAAAGCCATATGAAACTTGTATGATATGTAAATATGTCAATGAACTCAAATTCAAATGCATAACCAATAAAAATAAGTCACGTTATAGATGAGTCATCATTCTGTGTTTTGGGAACCATGAATATTGCTTTCATTACTTTCTTTGGTTCTTTGATTCTATGATTATTCATCTTTGCCTGTGACCTGTGATACCCGGGCCCCGACTGAACAGTGGGTTTTAACATAACATGATGTTATGTTGGGATTGGCTCGAGCTAGGCTTATGCCTCTAGAGCTACCACCCATGAATCAGTATATATTGGGATCGGCTCGAGCTAGGTTATTACCTCTAGAGCTGCCACCCATACCAACATATTAGGTTCGTCTCGAGCTAGGTTATTACCCCTAGAGCTGCCCCCTGTCAGGATCGGTCCGAGCTAGGCTTATGCCCCTAGGACTGCCCCCTGATCCAACAATCTCGGGATCAGCTTGAGCTAGGCATTTTGCCCCCAAAGCTACCACCCATACTTGATCATTGACCACATATATGCATTACTTTATTCATTACTTTGAGATTGATACAATGATAGTCACAACTTTCCTTTAAGCTTTGGATCATTAACCAATGAGTGAGAGACATGTAAATAAACATTGTGAGAAACATAACATTATTAGAACCATAACACCATTGGAACCATTGGACAATAATCCATGAACAAGAGACATGAGTATAATCACTATTGGAACATAACCTTATTGGGCTTTTGGAACATTAACCATGAATATGAGACATGTGGTTCACAATTGATCAATGAGTAGGAACTATGTGATAATGACCATTCCGTATATAGGATACCTTAGCATATTTCGGAATAGGACAAGTGAAATGTCAATGTGATTGCTATTTGCTGCAGAAAGATATGGACAGAGTAACCTTAGATACCTTGTATTCTCAATACGAATATACAACCTTAGATGTGCATACAATGTCCCGCTCCTTCCTTATGTTTCACTTTACAACACAAATACATAACGGGATTTACATTAACCACCAACTACATTACAAATGCATATAACGTCAATGAGTTACATGTTTGCCTTTAAAATTGTCATTTTCTCCTTGACAATACCATTGAAGAAATTATCATACCAATAATCCCACAATATTCCTAACATTGACCAAAATATCATAAACCATTAGCATGTCACTCCAAGTTCATACTTTCCACTCCTCATCACCACCACATCACAATTATTCCATCAATTCACTTCAATACACCTCACAACAACAAATCGGCCAAAATCCCATAATTTACACTTATATCAAAATAACAAGTTTAATAACATAATCACGCCATACATGTTGTTATTTCATCCATACCATGCTCTTTCATCAAAATCACAAGGCATAATTCAAGTGTAAATCCCATGGATAACACATCTTTTACAAAAAAACCAAAGTGCCATATTCAACACTTCCAAGAATAACCAACATGCTTTACATACTCTCCCATGCATATAATATATGAATCCATAAGAATAATTACTTACCTAAGCTTGAAAATTGATGATTTTGCTCCAAGAAGTTGGCTTAGGTTTCTTTGAGAGTTGAGAGAAATTTTGGGAAATTTCTAGAAATGTGTAGTGTAATCCTTTGAATAAAAATCAGATTTTCCAATTATTTATAGGCCCTCAAGTCTTCTTGGCATTAAATGCCATGTATAAGGGGTCAAAGGGTGAAGGGTCATTTGATCCATTTTGGCGCCCATGTCTTCTTTCTATTTTTGGGCCTTTTATTGAGCCCAATTCACTCAACTCAATAAAATCAATAATTTATCATGTTTAAATCATTTCATACGTGTCACGATAATATTCCCACTCACGTGATTCATATTCGTAGCCTCAATCCGAAAAACAAGTGATTCTAGCCACATATGGCCTATTTTGACCATAAGGGTAAAATCGTCATTTTGATGCCAAATTCGTTCTCAAGTAATTTTATCATACCAATATAATACGTTACTCATTTCATGTATATGCTCATGGTTGTAGAATAAATGTGGCAAAAATCGGCTCGGTACGTCCCCGGGCACCCTTGGGACTTAAGAAAATTTCCAACTTTGAAAAGTGGGAAAAAACATCCTGGCGCACCAGCTTGCTGCCCCTGGGCTAAAAATTTTGGCCCAGAGCGGCCTGGCAATCCCTCTGGCGCGCCCCAACCGTAATTTTTTTGAAAATTTCATTTTTCAACTTTTCTTCGCAGGTTTGGTTAGATACTTCAAGTCCTATTCTTTAACTTACTTCTTACCCTTAATATCCTTTGTTTAGAGGTCCTCTTAGCCTCATTTTGAACCCCACAAATGCTCCAAGAAAATCACAAAGCACCTCCTACGAAGGGCTAATCACATGTACGAGGCCAAATTTCAATTTTTCTCATCATTAACATTATCAAATACATACTTATAGCTCTCGACACCTAAGTAAACATTATTTAATGTCGTCAAGTAGGGTTGGGAAGGTATGGGGTATTACATTAAAGTTGCAGGAAATTAATTTAAAGTTGCAGGAAAATTAATTGAACATGTTGGAATTTAATTAGAAGTTCTGGAAAGTGATTTAAAGTGCTGAAACTTGATTTCAAAATGCTGAAAATTAATTAAACATTCTAAAAAGTAGTTTAGGCATGCTAAAAATTGCTTAAACATGCTGAAAAATGAATTTTAATATGTTAAAAATGAAAGTAAAGGTGCTGGAAAGCAAAATTAAGGTGCTGGAAATTCAATTTTTAATTTGAAGTTGCTGGAAATTGATTTTAAGATGTTGGAAATTAATTTAAAAAATGCTGCAAATTACTTATTATATTCTAGAAATTAAATAGACATGTTGAAAGTTAATTATTATATGCTGCAAAATTATTTAGTATGCTGAAAATCAATTAGATAGACTGAAAATTTAGTTAAATACACTGAAAATTATTTTAATATGATGAAAATCTGTTTTAACATGCCAAAAGTAACTAAACATACTTAAATAAAATTGACATATTCAAAACTGATCTAATATGTTCAAAGTTAGTTAACGATCCTAAAAAAAACATAATTTCTTAGCGATACAATAATTAATTAATAACCCTAGATTATTTGCCTAAGTGATAAAATAACTTAACTAACATATGAAATCTATTAATAATCCTATAGGCATGATATCTTGGTGATAAAATATTCAAACCATAGAATCCCCGTCCCCCCTAAGCAGATTTTACTATACATAGTAGAGGTTTATACTAATTTATTACATGCCAATAATGAATATGAAAGAAAATAAATAAAGAAAGAAAGATAAGGACAGTTTGGACAGCCTTCAAAACCCTCCCATACCCAGGTAACTCTTCAACTATTCGAACAACCTCGGTTGAAGACCTGTCAAACATAGCTATGCATACCAATAGCACAAAACCATAAATTCGGGAAGCAAACAATCTCACATAATAAAAAAATCATGCAAGCAACACAAAAGCTGAGAAAATACTATATGTAAAAGAAAAATATAAATGCTTCAATAGAGACATACTAGTCAAGCAGTGAATACGTAATAATAAGAAGGCCTTAAGCAGTACAACAAGATGAAACCAAGGATGGACTTTTCCAAAGCAAACAGAGAACTTTAAGTAATTTCTTTGCTTTTTTTTTTTTTTTTGTGTGTGTATCCAGAGTATATAATAATAAAGTGTGAGAATAATGAGAAGAAAAGACTCCTTTTATAGTCAGTGAATCAATTGTTAAAAGGAAGGAGGATATTTTTTAAATCAATTATAAGGAAGTCTAAATCAATTAGTGTAAAAAAAAACCTCTAGTTATCATAAATAAGCAAGTAAAAATATATATTAGGAAGAAATAAACTATTGACCATACATATTAGAATATTAGGGCTGACAAATATTCAGCAAAGGAAGAAAAAATTAGCTAAGGCAAATATTACGATTTATGAAATAAGATTTACCAAAATTAACCAAGTAACAAGTCATAAGAATTTAAATATGAAAAGTAGATCAATTTGAAAAGTGTGAATACACTGGGATAAATTGATCAAAATCAAAATTTTCCACAAATAATGAAATACTTTAAATGTTAATCATATAAAAACACCAATTGACCAAAGTACTCATATAACATCTTGAATTAATAGACGCACAATAGACTCTTCAAGTAAGCATATTTATCGTCCTGAATTGTGCCAAGCAATGAAAAAGACGAATACAATAACGATGAAGCAAAACACAAAGTTCATAACAAGATTCAATAAACTATGGACACATTGGCAACATTCAATACTCAATTACGAAAATTAGGGTTAAACGAGTGCTCGTAAAAATTGGGCATTTTTACATATGATAGTATAAGTAATTTAACAGACACAAGTCATAATGAATTGGACCGAAAATCTCAACCAAACTTTACCAATTTTAGATCACAGAAACTGTCAAATAAAAAAGAAAAAGGAAGGGTAGAAGAGAATTAAAATTCACATTTTTTTGACGAAATCTGATCAGAATAAGAGGTGGCATTCACGGTGGTGTAGTCGATGGTCTGCTGATCGATGGTGAGCAGAGACGATGGGTTTCGCCGGTCGAAATGGTGGTCCGACAGTAGTAATGGTAAGGAGGAGAGGAGGTTGGAGGATGGAGAGCGAAAATGATGGCGGCAGGTCTGCTGTCCCACCAATTGTAGTGATGCGATGGTTGTGTTTTCATGGTTGCTGGTTCACCGTAGGGGTCCTTCGATTATGGGGTCTGGCCGGTTGTGTTCGAAGAAGTTCGTCGGTGTGAAGAAATGGAGGAAGACAGAGAGAAAGGGAGAGAAACTGAGATTGTTCGCCGTTGTTGGTGGTGTTCACCTACTAAGGCTGGTTGGACCTCATGGTAGTGGTTATGGATTTCACTGGTGGTGATTCACCGGAGCTGTGGAGATGGTGGTCTGGCCGACGGTGGTCGGAGGAGTTTGCTGGAAAGGGTTGAGAGGAGAGAAAAGAGGGTGTGGCTGCTATGAGGAAAAAATGAGTTAGGGTTTTGGTTTTGGGGTTATTTGATTAAAAAGGAAAGAAAATGGAGAGTTAATCTCTGCTGTTGGATCAACCTTGATCAACGGTTGGGATTCAAAATTACAACATGGGTCAGATCCGATTTTAAATTGGGTCAGGAACTGGATTTGTTAAAATTGAATTGGGGATTTTGAAATTGAGTCAAATTAGACTCAATTTAAATTGACATAAATTGGATAGAATTGGGCTAGAAATTAAATAAATTGGGAAATTAAATTGAATTAGGCTGCTATTTTGTAAATATCATAATAACTCCATAATAATAATAAAATGTCTCAAAAACTAAAATTAAGTGCTAAAATAAAATGCATACTTCAAAATCATGCATACAAAACGTCAAGATTTATTTGATACCAAAATGATAATAATTAAAGAAATATTACAAATTCAAAACTAGTAACATTTTAGTAAAATAGCATCTTGGGAGGAATATCGGGAGGTCAAAATTGTGTGTCAATAAGTGGGATAAATGTTGATTAACGCAGAAAATAACCCAAAAATGTTAGTTTCATTCCATATTCGTCCAAGGGCTGGGAAACTCAATTTTAGGCAATTTTAACTAATTTTCCACCAATTTTCTTCGTTGAGGTAAGTAAATCGATCCCACTAACTAGTGTTTTGATAATTAATCCCTAGAATTACTAATTTTCAAGTATGGGGAAGGATTAGACTTAACCTAAGTGAATTTTCTGGTGCAATTAAATGAATTGGGTGGAAATTCTTCAGTTTTAGGTAAGGGTTACTAATTTATGATTGCATACTTATAATTCATTGCTATAACTATGAATTTGATATAGTTAAGGTGGAATGATGGTAGAAAGCCCCTAGAATAAGGGAATGATCATGAATTGACCTTGGGGTTATGAGATTAGGTTGTAAACCTTGAATGTGTTAGGTGATTGTCTGAATTATGATTATATTATTGGTTTTTGACCACAACCAAGCCGCAACTGTAAGAAAAGGCAAGGCTCAAGTTTGTTGAGTGGTGTAAAGCTTGGATTGAGGTAGGTGATGGATGTTCCTGGATTTCTTGGCTTGAGCTACTATGTCATTTTGCCGGAGGATATGCTCAGCTTGCCTCTCCCCTTACTGATCATTTGAAAAAGGACTCTTTTCACTGGTCAGAGGCCACTTCAACTGCTTTTTTCAACTCAAAAAGGCTTTGAGTTCAGTCCTTGTTCTTTTTTTGCCATATTTTTCCAAAGTGTTTATAGTGGAAACCAATGCATCATGTACTCAAATTGGTGTAGTTTTATCTCAAGTGGGACATCCTATTGCATTCTTTAGTCAAAAGTTATCTCCTAGAATGCAAGACTCTTCCACCTACAGTAGGGAAATGTTCACCATAATTGAGGCAGTTTGAAAAAAATGACAATATTTGTTGGGTCTTCGTTTCATTATTATCACTGATCAACAACCCTTGAAGTCACTCATGAACTGGTTAAAAAAATTCCTACAATAACGTTGGTTAAGTAGACTTATTGGCTATGATTTTGACATTCATTATCGTCCGATAAAGCTTAACTCTGATGTTGATGCTTTATCTCGGGTCTCTGCACTTTGGGCTTTAACAACCACTGTGACTGAATTAGACTTTGTTGGTTCGTAAGATTCCACCACGATAACTAAGACCTTAATCGATACTAAGTCATTGTATGAGGAAATTGAAGAACAACAAGAACACACAGTAAACAATAGTAAAGTAAATGAAAAAGCATGTTTACGTGGAAACATCCTTGATCAAAGGAGTAAAACCACGACCTACCCCAGTAGGATTTCACCAACCACTTCACTAATCATCAAGAATAAAATTTGATTACAACTCTATGAAATCTAGAAATTAAACTCTTAATTCCAACACCTAGCAATAACTCTATTGCCACCACTCTTTCACAGTAACTCTACTTGAAAGACTCCATTAGCTACCTCTAGCTAAATCAACAACTCAACATAAACTGAATGTAAAAACACTCACACAGATGTCTAATCAAGAGGTGAGTTTACAATTGTGAGAGCAAAAACAAAGACTAAATTAACCTAGAAACAAGACATATCTCACTTTGAGCCAAGTGTTTCTAAGTTAACAAATCTTTGAGTAATTTGAGCACCAAGACAACTCTTTCTAGGAGAGAATAATCGTTTGTCAATTTTTTGAAAAAACTAGAGCTTCTCTCCTCAATATGATGAATATATATGAGAGCCTTAGGAGAGAAGCTTTCTTATTAGAGGATTCCACTATAGAGCACGTTTCACTATTTTATTACAGCTGTCAGATAGTACACACAGCTGGCATATAAGACATAGGTGTACAACTGCATATTAGAACACCAGTTGACATAACTGGTCCTTCAACTAGGTTTGTCAATCATCAAAACATGAACACAATAAGAAAGGTCAGAACCCAATATTTTCCCATGTTTTGATGATGACAAACGTAGACTCACACATCCTCTTTACAACTTGTTCAAAGTTACCCTTTCACTAGCACACATGACTTTCAAGTTCCCCCTTCCACCAGCAAGTTCCCTCTTTCACCAACACACATTACTTCCTCCTTTTGGCATCATTAAAAAAAGAGCAAAAATAAAACTCAAGGCTATACAGGCAACTTATATGAAGAGAGATCACAACAAGGATAAGAATAAGAATATGTTCATATTAAAACAACCATTCAGGAATATTAGACAAGTCAGTATTCATGTCCTACAAAAAGAAATCAATCATGCACTAGTATCAAGACAAGAAGAAAGCAGGAATACAAAAAGGAAAGAAGAGATCAACTAGGATAGAAGGTGGAAAGACAACCATAAAAGAGGTGATCAAAAAGTTTCACAGCAGTGCGATTATCATCAATCAATGTTTTATTCTTCATCTTTAACTGAGTGTTCTCATCCTTGAGTTGTGCATTCTCTTTCTTTAGTAGGGTAATCTCAATCTTAGCTTGATTTGAGACACCTGGTGCAGAACCAATTTTTTCTGTGACTTCAGTCAATTGAGCTTTTAGGGCTTTAGTTTCAGCTTCATTTTTCGCAACCATGGTTGACAACTCTTTTATCTTCAGATTACTCACCTCCTGAGCAGTAATAAGATTTGACACTGTAGACTTAGGACCAAATCCTCCTTTCTTTGTAGCACACTCATACTCTACAAGGTAGTGAGTGTAATTTTTTGTCTTTTTCCTCCAATAGTACAGGAGCCAGATTTTATCCCGAATTGGTCAAAACCTTTTGTAAGGAGAAATCCATATCCTATACAATGATTGACTTCCTTCAGCTTACAAATTTTAATAATATGCTCAATCATAATTTTAGGTAGACTAATCAGAGTGCACAAGTTAAGAGCTTTGATTAGATAAAGATCTGGTAAAGCTCAACGTGATCAACCTTCAACTCTTGGGAGTAGAACCTTGCTAACCAGTTCAAAATAAAGTTGAAATTCATGATTCATTTCCTTTTTGAGTAATCTAAAGCTCCCCAACAATCTTTTTGATTTAGAAATATTGTCTAAAAAAGTCTCTGAGACATACTTGTCCTTTACAGTGTCTGACCCAAAGGTAGGCAGACTCTCTCTAAGCAGTAAGGTTGTTAGAGTAAACTTGATTCCATTTACAGTGGTATCAAGTGACAACTCCTTTTCGATAAATATCAGATCATTATAGAAATCTCTAACCTCACCGACATATGCAATACCTGTGGTATTGAACAAATACAACCATACTTGTCCATCAACAAGAGCAATGATGAAACTCTTTCCAAACCTGGTTGCAATATTAGGATTGAATACTCTTCCAAAAAGCATTGTCTAATTACGAATGTCATAATCTCTTTTCTCAATTTCAAACTCTACCTCCGGGATAGATGCACCTCTCCTTTTCTTCCCTTTTGATATAACCTCTCCTTGATTCATCTAGAAGATTGGGACAACTTTCTCTTTAGGGGATTAATCATATTTTCTATTGGAACATGTTCCAATCTTCCACTATCAACTTGAAATCCCTTGTTTGTCTTTCCTTCAAGCCTAGTATGCACTTGCATAGAGTGAACAGGAAACATAGAAGATCCATCTTTTCTTATATCAGAGATAACCTCAAAGAACTCCATCAGTAGTAGGGCATCACTATCTGGAACCACGTAACATGTGTGAGCTAGTGCATGGACTTTCTCTTCACTTCCTTGGACAAAAGTTGTCCCCTTTTGGATGACAGAGAGACCCGATAGTTTAATGAACTCCCCTAGAATCACCCGCTTTAGAGAAGGCAGTGCTATCCTTACCACGTTTTATGGAGGTCTTAGAGATGTCTCTGATAAGTAGACTTTTAACAGGATCAACCCGATCTACTTTAAGATGACATGATGTTTCAGAGTCATTTTCCTTCTTTACTATTTTGATACCACCTATTGATGAGTCAAGTTGTATTTCAGATACTCCATGTTTTCCAAGAGATTCTAGGATGAGATAGAGGTTCGAGTCATAAGCAACCATTGATAGAGAAGAGGATGTTTCAGATTTTGCTAAGCATTTGAAGGTGTCAGATGATAAGGAACTAGTTTTGAACTAGAGAGGCATTTTGAAAGGATTTTGTAGAAGACTTTGGTAAGACGGTGGGGGTAAAGTTCCTTTCCATAATAAGAAAATAGGATTTTATCTGAAATGTCTCCAGGAAAAAGTTTTAGGAGAAGGGTTTAAGACATCAGGTCTATTTTGAAGGGAGGTACAAAAGAAGGATTGAGAAGAAAGTATAGGTAAGGAAAAAATAGACGGATAGACGATGGAAATTTATCTGTCAGGAAAAAGGTTTGCTAGATGTCCTTCTTTTAGAAGTGAGATGAAAGATGAGAATAGAGACGACTAAAATGGCAGGGTATTAGAAAATGTTCAGACACAACTGCATAGTTAATAGCCATCATTTAGGGACAAGAACACTAACTTGTGCAGAAGATCAGGTCTCTGCATTTGAATGATCCAAGTAATTCATGTTCCATCCTTATTCAAGTGTGACTCCTCATGAATGCATACCTGTAAGAATATAAGATTGAGTTAGATTTCCCTTCATCCTTCTCCATATACCTGTCATCCTGTTTTAGCCATAAGACAAGGGTAGTGATAAGAATTCGTGCACATCTTCTTTAAATCGAGCTTTATTCAGTCCAATGAGTTACCCCTGAAGGATATTAACCTTACACTCAACCTCAGCTACTGATAGAAATTTAACTTTGCCTCTTAGTTCCTCCTTGTTTAATAATATTTCAGCATTGTTCTAACTATATCTTCTCATATCAAAAAACATAGGCTACTAAGGACCTTAAGTAGTCTTTAGCAGTCATAAACATATGCTTCCTTCTTCCACCATTTGTATTTCTCATGAGTACACAGGGATCCATGCGAATGATCACGTGACTTAGAGATGCTAGATTATTTATTAGATATAGAAGAAGATAAACCAACTTTCCTTTTTACACAAACATCAAGTTGCCTCATTCTCTATGACCCTTTTTTTAGACAGTTCACACACACTCACACACATACATATCAGGTCCTAGATACCAGTGAATTTAAGCAAAAAGAAGCCAACGATACTCAGTCTCCTGTCCCATAGCCCTTTTTCAATTGATCAACAAACCAAGTATTTTCAGAAACATAGTTAAGTGATTTTTCAAAAGGCACATTATCTTCAAGACTGTCTTGAGTGAGAGAAGATTTTTCAAGTTTGCTCATTTTATGCTTAGAGCATCCACTATCCATGTACCTCATTTTTCCCATTTAGTTGCTTTCTCTCACTCTAATCTCCACACAAGGTCACTTCTTGATTTTGGAAACCCAAATGAGCTTGGGTCCCTTGGCATGAACAAAAGAATGAATGATATTTCTTCTAGTCCAAGCTGGTACTATGAGCTTTCTTTCTGAGGAACCTGGTCCCCTTGAGTTCCTGATGGATTTAACATACTTTTGATTTCTCTTTCTATCATTGATAGAGGATTGGCACTGATGCTTGTAATAGCCATTTTGACCACAGTAAGTGCATAACCAATTGTCAGGGACAGATACATACTTGCTATGAGGATTATAGAGAGTCTTATTCCTTTGAAACCAAGACCCTCACCGGAATTGGACTTCAGATTATTCATCCCAGCAAGAATTCCTGAAGAAATAGTCCACTGGAGAGATTTCTTAAGCTCCTCTTTTGTTTTCAACAGACCTTTTTCAAAATGCTTTTACAATCTAGTGAAGCTACAAGATCCAGACTGATTTTACTAAGTTTAATCTGAAGATCAGTCTGAATATTGCTAGCCTCCTTTTTTCCTTGTAAATAATATTTAGAGTAACTTGATAACTTAGCATTCAACTCATCATTTTCATACTTGGCTTTTCTTAAAGCTTCTTTTAGATCATGAATCTCTGAGGACAAAGAGGTTTTTTTAATCTCAGAATCAGTTAGAGCATCAAGTAAGGACTTTTTCTCTTTTACCACACCATAATAAGCATTTATTAACATATTGGTCTAGGATCTCAGCTCCCTATTTGAATAGTTTTTCAAGTTTTGCTGAACATCAAGAAAACTTAGCTCATCCTGCTCTTCTTCATCAGAGTTGGCCATAAGAGCAAACAAGGAGTCAAACCTTGTGGGTTCGTTTTCAAGAGCCACCATGGACGTATCCTGCTCATCATTCTCAAGTTCAGATCCACTTGAGGTGTCTCCCCAGGAAGCCAAGGCTTGTTTGACAATTTTATCGGCAACTTCTCTTCTTCTGAACTTGTCAGGGTCCTAGTCCCTTCTGTGAATTTTGTCTGGATTGCTTTTGATGTATTCTTTGTAGTCTCTTTTTAGAAGAGGGAATTTCTTAATGAAGTGACCCGATTTTCCACAATTGTAACAACAATCATTTCCTTTAAATCCCTTGCTTGAGTTTTCTCTGTTTTGAAAACCTCTACTTCTTACCATTTTTTAAAACCTTCGAGTGAGATAAGCCATGTTTTTTTCCTCTTTACTTGAATCATCTTTTCTAGTCTTCAGAACCATGCTCCTGTACTTCGTGGGATCTTTTTCGTAGAATCTTATTATTGTTTAAGTTCATAAGTTTTCAGATGCCAATAAGTTCATCTATAGTCATTTTCTGCAAATCTTTAGCCTCTGAAATAGCATTTACTTTGCTTTCCCAGGAAGAGGGTAAAATGCTTAAGACTTTCCTGACCAACTTGTACATCTAAATACTTTCTCCAAGACACTTGAGTTCATTCACAATAGATGAGAATCAGTATGTATATCCTGAATGGATTCTCCTTCACTTATCTTGAACATCTCATACTTAGTTGTAAGAATATCAATCTTTGATTGCTTAACTTGGCTTGTTCCCACATGAGCATTCTGCAAAGCTTTCCATATTTCCTTAGCAGATTCATAAGCAGAAACTTGGTTGTACTCATCATGTCCTATCCCACATACAAGAATCTTCTTAGCCTTGTAATTCTTTTCAATCTTCTTTATGTCAGCTTCATTATAGTCTTTCCTGGTTTTGGGAACAGATAGAGAGATTTTCTTATTTAACAACTTTCATAGGTACATGGTGTCACAAATGACATCCCACAACTCACTATCCTCTGCCATGATAAAATCATGCATTCTAGTCTTCCACCAACTATCGAATTGGCCATTGAACCTTGGGGGTCGAATAGTTGATTGTCCTTTCTTGAGACTGGGTGGAGCTGCCATCGTGAATAGGATCCTTCCTAGGTTTTAACCTTATAGGAAGAACCATTCTGATACCAATTTATGGTTTGTAATATTCCACCACGATAACTAAGACCTGAATCGATACCAGGTCCTTTTATGAGTAAATTAAAGAACACACAGTAAACCACAACCTAGCCCAGTAGAATTTTACCAACCACTTTACTAATTACCAAGTAAAAAATTCGATTACAACTAGCTACCTCTAGCTAAATCAAAAACTCAACATAAACTAAATGTAAAAACACTCACACAGGTCTCTAATTAAGATGTGAGGTTACAGTTGTGAGAGCAACAACAAAGACTAAATTAACCTAGAAACAAAACATATCTCACTGTGAGCCTAGAGTTTCTAAGTTAACAAATTCTTCAGCAATTTGAGCACCAAGACAGCTTTTTCTAGGAGCGAATAATCGTTTGTGAATTTTTTGCAAAAAATGGAGCTTTTCTCCTTAATATGATGAATATATATGAGAGCCTTAGGAGAGAAGCTTTCTTATTGGAGGATTCCACTGTAGAGCACATTCCACTATTCTATTGCAGATGTCAGTTAGTACACACAGCTGGCATATAAGAAAAAGGTGTGCAACTGCATAGTAGGATACCAGTTGACGCAACTGGTCCTTCAACTAGGTTTGTCAATCATCAAAACATGAACACAATAAGAAAGGCCAAAACCCAACAACCTTGATTGATCAGTTACGCACTTTGAACAAATTCGATACTGGTTTATTGGCATGACATTAGAAATTGCAAGACGATTAAACTTCTTTGTCCCATTTTTCCTTTCAAGAAGGACTGCTATTATTTCGTAATCGTTTGGTTGTTCCTGCGGATCCAAAGTTTCATTGTTTACTGCTTGCTGAATTTCATTCTTAAAAAATTAGGGGTCATGTTGCTGTATCGCATACATTTCATCGCTTGTCTTCTAATTTTTATTCAGCAGGGATGTGGGCTGATGTTCAAAAGTTTGTCTTGGAATGCCGAACTTGTAAACAAATGAAGGATTCCACTTTGAAACCAGCAGGGTTACTCTCTCCTTTACCAATCCCAGAGGTGATTTTTGAGGATATATCGATGGACTTCATAACAGGGCTTCCTCCTTCACATGGTCGCACTGTTATCTTGGTAATTGTAGATCATCTATCCAAGTATGGTCATTTTATTGTGCTGCCAACCAGTTTTACTAGTCAAAAAGTGGCAGCAGTCTTTGTTCATGAATTTATTCGCGTATATGGGTTCCTGCCACCATTGTTTCTGATCGAGATCGCTTATTTCTCTCTGAATTTTGTCATGAACTACACAAGCTATAGGGAAATCAACTTTCCATAAGTTCGTCATACCATCCACAGCCAGATAAATAGACAGAAATCCTCAACAAGGGCCTAGAGATGTACCTCCGTTGCTTTACTACAGATATACCCACGACTTGGTGTTCTCTTTTACCTTGGGCTGGGTTTTGGTATAACACCTCGTATCATCATAATTCAAAGTTAACTCCATTTGAGGCAGTTTATAGTCGACCTCCTCCTACTGTGTTGCGCTGCGAAAAGGATAGTTCCACTAATCCTGCAGTATCTGTTTCCCTTATCCAGCGTGATGAGATTTTGGCTATCTCAAAAGCTAATTTACTTCCCGCCCAAGAGCATATGAATGTGAATGCTAATAAAGGGCGTCGTGAAGTCATTTTTGAGGTAGGTGAATGGGTATTTGTTCACCTTCGACCTTATTGTCAGCTTTCTTTGCACTTACAGAGACACACAAAATTGAGCAGATATTTCTTTGGGCCCTTCCAGATTGTGGAACGAATTGGCAATGTTGCTTACAAGTTAGATCTTCCAGCACCTTCTAAAATCCACCCTGTGTTCTACATTTTAGTCCTTCGCAAGTGTCTGGGTAACTCAACCCTCTCAACAATTCACTCCAATTGATTTACTGGATCACTCCTCTTCTTTGGTTCTTCAACCCGAAGATGTGTTGCAAATCAGAAGTGTCACTCGTGGTGCTTGTTAGATTTCTCTATGCCTCATCAAATGGTCAGGGCTTCCTACTTCTGATGCTACTTGGGAGGATACTCACATCATTCGACAGAGGTTTTCCAATTTGAACCTTGAGGGCAAGGTTCCTCTCCACGGAGCGGCATTGGCATTGTAACAACTCAACAGGACATGTCAACTGCTCCCAGGCGCAGTACAAGGGATAAACAGCTACCAAAACACCTCATCCAGTACGTGGTCCCCAAATCAAGTGGAATAGTGCCCCATCCAAAGTAGTTACAGAATGGATAAGAATAGACTAGCATAGAGAGGCATATATATAGGAGAAGACTAGCCTAAAAGAAACTGTGATGATCTTGCTTTTACTTGTTTCTTAGTGTATATCTCTGGAACCTCTCTTTTCTTGTTTTCTCTTTTTTTTATCAGTGTAATTCTCAGAAAAATAGAGGAGCAGATCCCTCTTTGTGAATCTGCAAATCAGTTCTATTTGAATACTAACTATCATCGTTACAGTTCCTGATTCTATTTATAGAAAAAGTTAGAAATCATTCGAACTTCCCTGCTTCTCTAGTCTTTGCAAATTGAACTGCAGTCTGTTGTATCTTCCAGTAGGAAGACAACTTAATTTCCACAGAATCTTCAATTGTCGTGTTTTGAGTCATTTGAAGCCATTGCAGCAGGTATTGATGTGATTGAGCTCAAAAAATGTCCCAGAGATTAAGCATGAATTATCTGTCCGATGAAAATGATTTTTCTCCTTCTTTTGTAATTATGCATAGAGGAATAACAAAAAGCAACAGTACATGGATAAATTCATCTAACAAGTTCTTTATTATATCAAATAACCAATTATTAAGGCGTACATGTGCGAAAAAGAGATAATAGTACACAGGATATGCAGTTCCAAGATCTTAAATTGCTACTTAAGACCATACACTAGTCTCATAATGAAAACCTGGTTTTACTTAAAGAGGCTATGAGGTTATGTGTTGTGAAGTGGTGTTATCGGCAGCTAGTTGTGCTGAGGTCTGTGGAAATAAAACTGCAGTGGCAGGGGTCATTGTTTGGTACTGCAAAGGAAGTGGTGGAGCTGGATGTTGAGCACAGCACACTTGATCATGCATGGGATGAGAATATTCATAGCTTAAATTAGCAGCGACCTGTGGCTGTGATGCAGGTGGAACATGTGAAAGGCCATAATATTGTTGCTGAAATTGACTTGAAAGAACCTGTACACCTCTTGGTGTAGCTGTTCTGTATAAATTGGTAGCCGTTTCAGGTTTAGAAGATGAAATTGTCTTTGTGGGATAACTATGTGGGATGGCTTCTCTGTAAGCTGTTGAAGATGAAACCATGTGTGGATTTGTTGGTGCTAGATGCTGGCTTGATGCTACAGCCGTAGCATCAGCTATGTTAGATTGCACCATTGTCATCTGATGGACAGGAATAAAAATCATTTGATATTGTTGATCCACTCGTTGATGCATTGGTTGTTGGGATGGAGGTGCATGCATTGGATAATAAGATGGCATTACAACTGGACCTGTTGCAGTATACTGGAGGTAATGGGGATTTGCGGGAATGAACTGCAGTTGCTGCTGCTGATTTTTCTGTGGATCTTGAACTGTAACTAAAGAATCCTGAACTTGCTGCCTCTGCGTTTGAGAGTTTGGGTCCACAATGTTATTCTTGAAATCAACTACTGTAAAAGGAACTTCATTTTCTGGACTTGTCACCGGAGTTGCATCGTGGCAAATCATATGTTTTGAAAGGAACACGGCTGATACAATGTTTTTGCTGAAAAATAGTTGAAGAAAAGATTCAAAATATATCTTAAATTTGCCATGTTTTCTTTCCCTATTGCATTATAACATGCCAACTTGCCAAGTAACTGAAAAGCAACAAAATACCATTTCTTCTTTCTAGGATTACCACTATTTACGTACTTCTGAATAACATGTTGGATAATCCTATGCAAGATTAAGTACTATATCAATCAAGCAACTCTCTTTCTCTCGATACTAAATTAGATGGACCCTGCTGTACAAATCCTCTGTACCCTCACTCTATTCAGGGAGTTGTTTGATGTTATTTGCTTCATGGCACAGTGTTAAATAAAGGAATTAAAGGTTTGTCAGCAAAATGAACAAAAAAGGAAATTCTTACCTTGCTACAGAATCAGGTGATGGCAAGTTGGAATTACCTCCATCGTGTATTGAATCAGGTGATGGCAAGCTATAACCATCTCCATTTTTCCGCTTAATCGGCAGTTGCCGCAAAAGAGATTTCCAGATCCCAGTAGGTGCACGATGATCTGTTTTCTCATCACCACAGATAACCGGGCTATAATTTTCCCCTTTCCCATTATCCAGTTTTCATTCATTTGAAGCCACATTAATGTGTGAGAACCGTTCATCTAACCCAAGAATCTGATCATCATGGAATGTTGCATTCCTATGATTATCTTCAACTTTAACTGCAAAGGGGGGCATACATCCCATAGAATGAGATGAAATACTGGACTCAAGTGATGAGGTTGTTTCAACCATCGGTGAATCAGGCAGAGCAGAATGTACTTCTTGGGTGTTATTCTTGGCTAAGGACACATTCTGAGAATCCAGGCCCGCAAGAGAATCATTCTCTGGAATGTCGTAATGTTCCAGCAAATTATCTATTGCAGCTGAATCAGAAAGCTCTCTGGAGAGCAAGTCATCATTGTTAAGAACATCAATGAACCAAGTTCCAGTCTTGACATCGTCAAGAAGAGAACCCACAGAGGCAGCAGTTTCTATCTTGTCAAGAAACAGGAACAAGCGAAGACGACAAGGTTTCAAATTAGGTGAAGCGCCAACATCATGCGATCATATTCTTCAATCATATGGTCCAAGTCCTCAGACGTGGTGACTTATACAAGCGAGTCAAGCTCTTCATTAGGAAGCTGGTACTTCAGAGTGAACTTGTTGCCCTTGAGGAGAGTGTGTGAAAGGCGAGCGTGGAGGTCAGAGAGGGAGGACTGGTGATCCACTACCACAATGCGGGTGTCACGTTCAACATAACATAGTGATTTGTCGTGAGGGCATGCGATAATATGACCCCCATGGCTGCACATGAGGCATAGCTTGGCACCAGGGACGGGTGGCAGAGGCCCGTCCCATGTATCGTTAGGCGGGGAGCATGAGGAGGAGCTGTTGGAATCCCAGTAGTTTTGCTGGAAAACAGTAACTGGAGTGGCAGTGGGATGGGATGCCAATGGATCCATTGATTTTAGATAGAAAGCTAAATTAAAGAAGAGCTGAAATTCTGAGGACTTAATTGAGGAGAAGCATGTAAAACACTAGTACTAGTAACTGCGGTGGTTCTTTTCCTTTCATCAAAGGCTAATTGACAGCAAGCATATGAAGGAAACTGATGATAAAAAGCTTACTGGCAACAGCTATATATACAAGCATGGAACTTTGATTTCGTATCACTTCCTTTTACTCTTAATATTACTCCTAAGGGAGTATTTGGAAGAAAAATGTTTCCCGGGAAAAAAAGTGAGTTTCTTACCAAAAAGAATGATGGAAAAGACGTGGAGAATTCCACGTGTGGTAGGACAACAAGAATCAGGTCATTTAGCACATGAAATGTGACAGCAGCAAAGCTTGGTGGTGTTTCTCGTTTCAATTTATTTTAGATTATTCCGCTGAAAAAGAAGAAAAAAAAAAGCTTACCGCATTCGATACTAGATCAAATTAATGCATGATATCAATTTTATTTACTTGAGTGGATTTTTATAAATATAATTAGTTTACACCTACTTTTACATCAATATTTCACTTAACGGTAATATATTAATGTGATTTTTGGTGTAAACATCAAGAGTGTCAACAAGTTTTTTTTTTCTTTAATTTCATTTGATTTTGACGTTTAGAAGTGGGAATGTGCAATGTATGAGTAGTATAGTGGCGGGTACTAGAAGCAATCCTAACTTCCATGAAACATTTGCTTTTGTGCTGCCTTAAGATTTGAGAAGTTGTTATGGCTGCTTGAAAATCCAAGTGATTGCATTATGCATTGGCTAGTGAAGAATGTTTTTTCCCAAGGAATTTTAGTCAGCCTCATTCTTCTTGGATTCATGACAGCGGCTAGTGTTATGATTAGAGATCCTTTTTGCGACCCCAAATTGCGGCTATCCCTCAAATAGAAACCTTGCAAAAACGACCCCAGCCCTCGCAATTGCGACCGACTGACCACAAAAGTGGCTTTCACCAGAAAAAAATAAAATCTGCAAGAGTCCATTATGTAATTTCTTGCACGAAACTCACCTGAACCCCTCGGGTCCCAAACCGAACAATGCCGACATGTCCCAAAATACTATATGGACCTGTAGAAAGTCTCTAATTAAGTAATATTAAGTAACAGAATTCAAACACTCAAATTTAAGGTCGAGATGTTACATTGGCTTAAGCCCACGATGACCCTGAAGCATGTTGATTGCTTCATGTATGCTCCACTTGGCTCGGGGATATAGCTCAATGATACTTGTTCATTTAAACTAACAATAATCATTCAAGAGTTTCCCAATCAGCTCTATATGCTTTAACTATAGGACCTCAAACCATGTTACCCTCCACTAATTTGAAGCTTTTGGTGATGAGCTGATAAATGAATTTAAGTAGCACTGCAAGTATTGTAACATGTTTCTGTACCCTCAACCTTTAAAACCACAGTAATCTCACACATAAAGTCATCTTTCCGATCCAAGATCACATTCAATAAATCACTGGATAAAAGCTGGAGAAAAGTAAGATATCATCATAACTCAACTTCGAGAATTAGTGATTGACAACAGTTCGGTAGCAAGTGCTTTTGTGTCAACCAAGCAACAATATTTTCCATCATGCGCATAATGGAAAATATGTTCCATCATGGACAATATTCCTTCTTCAAGTACAGGGAAAGCAAAACTCACTATACATACTATGAAAGTGGAAACCTCAGGAAGATAAATTTTACACAGAGACCCAAGGGTGAAACTTAAGTCACAAAGAAACAAGCTACCTTCCAAATAAAACACTCGAGTATTACAGGCTAGACTCTGAATACACTCTCAGTGAACTCGTTATGTCATAACAACTTCTAAAGTGGATAATTTACACATTCCTCGTCAGTTTCCTTTCTTTTCTCTATTATAGATTGACAGTGGAGATCCCTGGTAAAACTTGTAGTGGTATCCAAGAAGTACAGAACAATCGACATTACACAGCAACCTACAAACATCGGTATAGGACCAAATATCCAAAGGAAGAGAGGAAATGACAAATAAAATGCTCGTAGTCCAAGTGACCAAAACATGCTCCCTCGGTTCAAATTCCTTGCAACATACTCTATAGAATCAGATCTGTCTTTGAAGGTAGGCACAGTAGCTAAGAAGCTAACATGGGCGTAGTACCTGATAGATTGAACATTGCAGAGAAATGCAACTAGAAAGCAGAGCAAGATGGTAAAAAACTTTATAGAAGACATCATAGATGTTTTATTCCCAAACAGTAGCTCAGAGTGCGTACGGCTTGACTTGTTGCTCACGAATACACTAATGATTGAGCTGAGCGTAATTGCAGTTGTTGCCAAAAGGGTAGATGCCATAATGTTGTTCCGTATAGTTTGAACTGCCAGAACCCCATTCTTTATTGGATCCTGGATACAGTTACCTCAAAGTTGTCAATTGCTATTGATTGTTCAGAACAGAGCACTAATAATATGCTTCTCAATATATAGCACATACGCAGGAAACAAGAATGGAAATGCAAAACTTGGACATGAAGAAAAACATTAAGATAATTGAGATCTTAGACTCTCTTCCTCCCCCTTCTTCCTTTTGGCAGAGAGTAAAGTAAACCATGCGATATTCCAAAAAAGTTGCTCCTAAATAGCATTTCACGTGAACCAGATTACTCATTATCAAAATCAATCATCTTTAGAAACTTATTTGATGTATACGAATTTATTCCACAACCAAGTTATTTTGATAACTTCCTGCAATCACATAACAGAACTCCAGAAGTTAATCAAAGAAACAAACATGTCATGGCTCAGGGTCATACTGACTATTTAGCAGACCTTCTGACAACAGATAACCTTACTCACTATTGTTGCTCTATCTAGATAAGTAAATTTCTGTAAATAACATTGTCATTAGTGAATATAATCAATCAACAAACGACGCTGCGACCAAAAATTGCAGTTGGCATATGGATACTCCATATGCATTCTGTTAAATTCAGACCCTTCTCATTCCAATATTATATAATTTAGTAGCTTCTAAAATCATCCTATGTCAGATGTGATTATTCATAATCTTATCTGACCTTGTATGTTGGCACATTCATCTTAACATTCCTACTTCATTTCTATGATACTCATTTCGTGGATATTTTAGGCCTCTAAGGCCCAACATTAACTCCTATATAATATTGTCTTTCCCATAAATATTCTGTATAACCTGCCTTTCACTCATATGCCTTCATATGCTTCCTCCTAATTGTGACCATATTGGTTTCGTAGATATCTAGATTTCGCTTAGTGTCAACTGAATCAACAAAAAATAATTTCAAGTTCTTATAGGGTTAGCAAGCTTTGAACCATTTTACATAAAAATGTGGAGATTTGACCTTCGGCACAACCCAACAAAGTAGTCATTGATAGGAAAGCAACAAATACAGCACAACGCCCAAACTATGCTTGTCAAAGGCCAGGGATGGGTCAAATAGGAATAGATAGATAGTTTCTACTATGTTGCAATCAGAGAGAAATATTTCCAAACACGAATGAGGCAGCAGACCCTTGGGAATCTATGCTACTTCCATTGAAGGCACCACACATATTTATGTACTCAAAATGCCAGCCAAACTTTCTTTTAAGGGAAAAGGTATTTCAAAGCAGCCAAAAATTATTCCATCATAGTAAGTTCATTTATTGAAAACTAAAAGATGCAGCAGCAATGAAGAACTCCATGTGGGTTGATCAAAGAGCCAATAGTTGGAAAGATTCCTCTTATGGATTTTGAATGCATATTTTTTTTTGTCCAATAATAATTAGCTTGCATACTCTTCGATATATGATTAATTGATTCATCTCTTCAGTTATATTACCAGGAAAAAAGCATGATAAGATTTTCCCTTTCTTTTTATTTATTTATCTCAATGGTTACACTGGGTATGTTGTTGTTGTTGTATCTCAATGGTTGATGGAAGATTCTTAATCAGCATCAGAGGAAGTGTAAGTATGTTTAATACTAACTAAAACTAAAATGGAACAAATGAAGATATTAAGGAAACAAGAGTAATTGCATAAGACTTTTAGAATAGATCTCTGAGGAGAAAACGAGCTCTTGAGGGAAACTACATACTTTTACATTTGGAAGACGTGCAGTTTTACTTGTAGTAGAAAATGTCCTGGTTAATCAAAATATATCTTGCAGAGAATAGAACAAGATTAGAGCGAAGAACAAGATTAGAGCGGATCTTTACAAATGGGTAAGATAATTCATCTATGGTGGCTAATTATTTTTAGAGCCAAAAGTGAGTGGGATACATATAGGGCTTGAATTCCTATAGCCAGTCAAAGTTAAACATGAGTTATCACACCCGAGAAGAGTTGACATCAGATTACCTTGGGTTCTTGTAATGACCTTCCCGGTCATTTACCTCCTTTTCGTACGTTCTCAGCGTTTAGAGCTTTTCTATAACTGCCCCAAGTTATTTATGACTTGCTGGGACTGACAGTTCGGTTCCTGGGCAGTTCGTTTGAGAATATTATTTAGACCGAGCTCGTTGTAAAATATTAAAATTAACTTTGAATTTGGTAAAATGACATAGTTAATTACCTTTCAAAAATGTTTATGATATTTATGTTATGATGTGTCTATATTACTTTAATAGTAAGTTTATAATTTAGTAATATTTTTACATGGAGATAGTAAATCTAATTTTGTTGATATAATATTTATTTTTATTTTATAGAGGTTTTGTTCAAAATAATTTTCTATTCATAATGGTATATTTAAAATATTATATTTATTTTACCACGAGCCTATGCAGTATCCGAATATATATATACGGAGAGCAAAATAATGGATAAGGCCATGTGCATGTCACATTAATTAGTATTGGACTACAAGATTGCTTTCTTTTGGGGACTTTGTACGTGTAGTGTATATATATATATATACTCTAATATTAATTCCTTTTCTTATTTTGTCTTGTTTAAAGAAAAAAAAAAACTACATATATTCCACCATTTTTTTTAGCACTTTAAGCTCAACTTTAAACATTTCTAGAGAGATTCAAGGTTAGGGGTTGGTATATTTGAGTTCGTGGACTCGTTCTCGTCATTTCTACGGTACGTTTTCTTATTTTTACGGTAGTTTTAGTTACGGTGGTTGTTGGAATTGGTGTTGATATTTGAGCTAGATATTGAGCTCAAATTGAGCGGTGTTAGTTGTGACTATTGGTCACGGGGTGATTTGGGACGCTGTGACGGTTTCGATTTTTCGATTCCGCAAGTGGGCCCCACATGGACCGTTTGGATATTTTTTTGAACTAATGCAATATGGGTATCAAAATTCATGTTTTGACATGTAGTTTATTATTTTGCTAGCGTGGCAGCAATCGGAGGTCTCTCGAAAGGGAAAGACTCCTATTTAGCAAGCTTTGGCAGGCGTTTGGCGGCGTCCAGGTAGGCTAGGCTTACCATATACCTAGACTGAGATTGTTTATAGTATTTGCATATTATTATGCTAGTGTTTGGGCTGGTAGTTGTAGATTGGCATTGGCTTGCTATGATTAGGCCTTTTGGGCCGGTTAGGGCCTTGTTCGGATGTGTTTCGGGCATGTTATCCTCGTGGTGTGCCAGATATTACTTTTATAGGGTTGGTTAATGTTGTACCGCTGTTAGTAGGGGTTTGGGGAACCTTAGCCCAGACTTGGTTCCGGGACCCCGTAGTGGGCCCCGCTACTCTTCACAGTCGGTGTAGTTAGCTTTAAACCTTATTAGGCTTAGTTAATCCCCGAGACGATCTTTTAGGATAACATTTGTATTAAATTACCCTATTTATGCCCTTTTGACCTGTTATACCCCGGACCTAGCATGCACCCTCGCATTTTAGCTTGCTTATATTATATTGAGCTCAGTCGGCCGATGATGCCTACTGAGTACCCGTTGCCCCGGTACTCATACTGCACTTCTGCATCTTTTTCCCCGATGCAGATCCGGGCACTAGTCGACGGTTTTGACGTGACTCTCTTTCCAGCACTTACTCCGGAGCAGGGTGAGCTTACTGACGTCCGAGGCAGATCCTACTCCATCTCTATTGTATAGTCTTTTGCTCTCGAGACTGTAGTACTTGTTGTGTATATTTGGTTTCTGTCTTGTTTTTTTGACATGTCTAGTAGTGGCTCTTGTACCGACTTCACCAGGTCTTGGGAGGGGTTCTCACCTGTATATATTGTCCTCTTCCTTCTCAGTCTTGGTATGGATATATATTTTGATTTTGTTTTTTTTGTATTTCTAGCATGTTTATTAGTATGGTTACTTCCACTTCATCTCTGTTTCCTGAGATTCCACCCGTTAGCCTGTCGCTTGTCGCTCCGGGCTAGGGTTTGGCTTGCCTATTGGTGGGTTACGGTAGGCGCCATCAGGACTCGAAAAATTGGGTCGTGACAGCTTGGTATCAGAGCCTAGGTTTCACTGGTATTGTTGGTGCATGAGCCGATGTTTAGTAGAGTCTCGCGGATCGGTACGGAGACGTCCGTATCCTATCTTCGGGAGGCTACCGAGCATGTTTAGGGTAAATCTTATTTCTTTGATTCGCCTCAGTGCGTTGGTGTCTATGTTGGTTTCTAATCTCTATTTGGTTCATTCTTTACGCAGATGGTTAGGACGCATAATACGAGAGCCGGGGGTCGGGACCCCGAGCCTGCAGCGAGGGCTCCAGTTAGGGGTCGAGGTCGACCTAGAGGTCGAAGGCAGGGCAGAGTAGCAGCCCCAGGACCAGATCGTGCTAGGGATCCGTCACCCGATCCCGTTATAGTTCCAGATGTTCCGCCGCCACAGCAGCCGGTGGGCCAGGGGGCAGCCCAGGCTCCACCCGAATTTATTGATGCTTCTTTGCTCCGAGGTACATTGCTTCAGTTGTTGGAATTAGTTGGAGGTCCGCCTGCTGCGGGAGTACAGCCAGCCGCACAGGGAGTTGGTGCTGGGGCGCAGCCTGTAGCTGTGGCACCGAGAGTTGAGGTTCTGCCTGTACCAGTAGCTCTACAGCCAGTTATAGATCAGCCAGTTATGTCTGCCGAGGAGCAGAAGATGTTGGGTCGCTTCCTGAGATTAGCTCCACCGAGATTTGCTGGTACTCCGGGTGAGGATGCATATGAGTTCTTGTCCAGCTGCGAGGATAAACTTAGGAATTTGGGATTGGTACAGTCTCGTGGTGTTGATTTCGTGGCATATCAGTTCGATACTGCAGCGAGGAGATGGTGGAGGGGATATCTTGATTCCAGGCCAGTGGGATCTCCACCGATTACCTGGACCCAGTTCTCCGAGATTTTTTTGGGAAAGTATATGCCCCGTACTATGCGGGAGCGACTCAGGGATGAGTTCTCCAGGTTGACTCAGGGTTCATTATCTGTCGCCGAGTATGAGGCGAGATTTCATGATCTTGCTAGGCACGCTACTTCTATTTTGCCTGATGAGTACGAGAGAGTTAGATGTTTTGTCAGAGGACTGAGATTGCCACTCCGCAGGGCTACCCAGAGTTTAGTGACTTCAGGGAAGTCATTCGCAGAGATTATTGAGCATGTATACTCTATTGAGGAGATGGATCGCGAGGCCCAAGGGGGCAGCGATAAGAGACCTCGTGTCCAGGGTAGTTTCAGTGGGAGCCATAGTGGTTCGCAGTTCAGAGGTCGTGGTTTCCAGTTTCAGGGTAGGTACCCTCATCATCAGCAGCAGTCTTTTCAGCGACAGGGTCAGCCTAGTAGGCCCGTACAGTCAGCTTTGCAGATATCTGATAGGGGTCAGCCCACCTATAGTGGTTCTGTTAGCCAGCCTCAGGGGCGTGGTCAACCCAGTTCATCTGCTAGAGGTGGTCATATTGGATCTTCTAGGCCGAGCAGGGAGCCAGGAGCATGTTATACTTGTGGGGTTTTCGGTCATTTCGCGCGTGAGTGTCCTCAGCGCAGGGCTATTGAGCCTTCAGTTCAGACAGCACAGCCCATCAGATCTGTACCGCCAGTAGGCAGAGGTGGTGCACAGGGTCGTCGGGGTGGTCCCCAGGGTTCTCGAGGTGGAGCACAGGGAGGTCGGACTGGTAGTCAGGTTGGTACTCAGACTAGTGGTAGCCAGCGTCAGTTGTATGCCGTGCCAGCTAGGCCAGAGGCTGAGGCTTCGGATGCGGTGATTACAGGTACGATTTCCGTATGCCGTCAGCCAGCTTCTGCATTATTTGATCCCGGATCCACGTTTTCTTATGTATCTACTTATTATGCACCACGGTTGGGTTTATGTTCTGAGTTATTATCTGTGCCCTTACGTGTATCCACCCCCGTTGGTGATTCTTTAGTAGTGGATCGGGTATATAGATCATGTCTGGTGACTATTCAGGAGTTTGAGACTCAGGTTGATTTTATTGTATTGGCCATGGTAGATTTTGATGTGATTCTGGGCATGGACTGGTTGTCTTTTCATCATGCAGTCTTGGATTGCTTTGCCAAGACCGTGACCTTAGCCATGCCTGGTGTACCCCCGGTAGTGTGGCAGGGTTCTGTTAGCCGCACACCGATGGGGATTATTTCATATGTTCGGGCTCGTAGATTGATGGTGAGGGGTTGTGATTCATTCCTTGCTTATGTTCGGGATGCTAGCATTGAGAGTCCGTCACTTGACTCTGTCCTTATTGTTCGTGAGTTTCCTGATGTATTCCCGACTGACCTACCTGGCCTTCCTCCTGAGCGTGATATAGAGTTTATTATTGACCTCGAGCCGGGCACCCGACCTATTTCTATGGCTCCGTATCGTATGGCTCCTGCTGAGTTGAGGGAGCTGAGTAGTCAGCTTAAGGATCTTTTGGGGAAGGGTTTTATTAGGCCGAGTGTGTCGCCTTGGGGTGCTCCAGTTCTTTTTGTAAAGAAGAAGGATAGGTCTATGCGAATGTGTATTGATTACAGGCAGCTAAATAAGGTGACAGTAAAGAATAAGTATCCGATGCCTCGTATTGACGATTTGTTTGATCAGCTTCAGTGTGCCGCGGTGTTCTCAAAGATAGATTTGAGATCTGGATATCATCAGTTGAGAGTTAGGGCTGAGGACATCCCAAAGACAGCCTTCAGGACTCGGTATGGCCATTATGAGTTCCTGGTGATGTCTTTTGGATTGACTAATGCCCCTGCAGCTTTCATGGATTTGATGAATCGGGTATTCAGGCCATACTTGGACTCCTTTGTCATTGTGTTTATTGACGACATCTTAGTTTATTCGAGGAGTAGCGAGGAGCACGAGCAGCATTTGAGGACTGTGCTCCACACTTTGAGAGATCATCGGCTTTATGCCAAATTCTCAAAGTGTGAGTTCTGGCTTGAGTCTGTAGCTTTCTTGGGGCATGTTGTATCCAGACAGGGTATCATGGTAGACCCAGCGAAGATTGAGGCTATTCGAGGTTGGGCTAGGCCCACGTCTCCTACTGAGGTTCGCAGTTTTGTTGGGTTGGCAGGTTATTACAGACGGTTTGTTGAGGGCTTCTCGTCTATTGCATCTCCTATGACCAGACTGACCAGAAAGGAGGTTCCGTTTCAGTGGTCCGAGGATTGTGAGGCAAGCTTCCTGAAGCTCAAGGATCGACTTACTTCTGCCCCTGTGTTGACTCTTCCAGTTGAGGGCGAGGGTTTCACCGTGTATTGTGATGCGTCTGGTATCGGTTTGGGGTGTGTTCTGATGCAGCGGGGTCGTGTTATTGCTTATGCATCGAGACAACTGAAGGTGCACGAACGTAATTACCCCACTCATGACTTGGAATTAGCAGCGGTAGTATTTGCACTGCGGATTTGGAGGCATTATCTATACGGTGTGCATTGTGAGATCTTTACAGACCACCGCAGTCTTCAGGATATTATGACTCAGAGAGATCTTAATTCGAGGCAGCGCAGGTGGATTGAGTTGCTGAAGGACTATGATATCTCTATTCTCTATCATCCGGGCAAGGCGAATGTGGTAGCGGACGCCTTAAGCCGGAAGACAGTGAGTATGGGTAGCTTAGCCTTCATTCCAGTCTCTCAGCGGCCATTAGCTTTGGACATTCAGTCCTTAGCTAACTCGATGGTTCGATTGGATATTTCTGACCCCAGGAGGATTGTTGCTTGTGTTGAGGCTAGATCTACTTTGCTGGAGCAGATTCAGGGTTGTCAGTTTGAGGATAGCGGTCTCTGTAGCATTTGAGATTAGGTATTGAGGGGTGAGTCTGAGAGAGCTACCTTGGGTTCTGATGGTGTTCTGAGGTTTGACGGTCGTATTTGTGTCCCGAGGGTTGGAGATTTGATTCAGTTGATTCTGCACGAGGCACACAGTTCCAGATATTCTATTCACCCTGGGACAGCTAAGATGTATCGGGATTTGAGGCAGCACTATTGGTGGAGTGGTATGCGGAGAGACATAGCAGGGTTTGTAGCTCGATGCCTTTGTTGTCAGCAGGTAAAGGCCGAGCACCAGAGACCTGGTGGTCTACTTCATCCGTTACCCATTCCTGAGTGGAAGTGGGAGCGGATCACGATGGATTTCGTTGGTAGGTTACCTCGCACCTCTCGTGGCTTTGATAGTATTTGGGTTGTTGTAGATCGGTTGACTAAGTCCGCGCACTTTATCCCTGTTCGAACTTCCTACAGTGCTGAGAAGTTAGCTCGTGTATATATTCAGGAGGTAGTTCGCCTACACGGAGTGCCGGTGTCTATTATCTCAGACAGAGGGTCTCAGTTTACCTCCAGTTTCTGGCAGGCTTTCCAGGAGGAGTTGGGTACTCAAGTGGACCTCAGTACTGCGTTTCATCCTCAGACCGCCGGACAGTCAGAGCGGACTATTCAGGTGTTAGAGGATATGCTCCATGCTTGTGTGTTAGACTTTGGGGGTCAGTGGGATCAATTCTTGCCTTTAGCGGAATTCGCGTATAATAATAGCTTCCACTCCAGCATTCAGATGGCTCCGTTCGAGGCTTTATATGGCAGACGGTGTCGGTCTCCAGTTGGTTGGTTCGAAACTTCGGAGGTCAGTCCTCGTGGCACAGATTTGCTCCGAGAGTCTTTGGACCGAGTTCGGGTGATTCAGGACAGGCTGCGGACAGCTCAGAGTAGACAGAGGAGTTATGCTGACCGTAGACGTCGTCCGTTGAGATTCAGAGTTGGTGATAGGGTCTTCTTACGAGTATCGCCAATGAAGGGCGTGATGCGATTCGGTAGGAGGGGCAAGCTTAGCCCCAGGTATATTGGACCCTTTGAGATTCTTCGGACAATCGGGGAGGTAGCATATGTACTGGCCTTACCTCCGACCTTTTCAGCTATCCACCCAGTATTTCATGTTTCTATGCTGCGACAATATATCCCGGATGAGTCGCATGTGCTTCAGTGGGACTCGGTTCAGTTAGACAAGAAGTTAGCATTTGTTGAGGAGCCTGTGTCCATTTTAGCCAGAGATGTCAGACGGTAACGCTCCCGGGAAATTCCAGTGGTTAAGGTACAATGGCGTCACCGTCCAGTTGAGGAGGCTACTTAGGAGCTTGAACATGACATGCGAGCCCAGTATCCCTACTTGTTTACGTCTTCAGGTATATGCTTATTCTTGACTTTCGCGGACGAAAGTCCTTTTAGGAGTGGATATTGTAATGACCTTCCCGGTCATTTACCTCTTTTTCGTGCGTTCTCAGCGTTTAGAGCTTTTCTATAACTGCCCCAAGTTATTTATGACTTGCTGGGACTGACAGTTCGGTTCCTGGGCAGTTCGTTTGAGAATATTATTTAGACCGAGCTCGTTGTAAAATATTAAAATTAACTTTGAATTTGGTAAAATGACATAGTTAATTACCTTTCAAAAATGTTTATGATATTTATGTTATGATGTGTCTATATTACTTTAATAGTAAGTTTATAATTTAGTAATATTTTTACATGGAGATAGTAAATCTAATTTTGTTGATATAATATTTATTTTTATTTTATAGAGGTTTTGTTCAAAATAATTTTCTATTCATAATGGTATATTTAAAATATTATATTTATTTTACCACGAGCCTATGCAGTATCCGAATATATATATACGGAGAGCAAAATAATGGATAAGGCCATGTGCATGTCACATTAATTAGTATTGGACTACAAGATTGCTTTCTTTTGGGGACTTTGTACGTGTAGTGTATATATATATATATACTCTAATATTAATTCCTTTTCTTATTTTGTCTTGTTTAAAGAAAAAAAAAAACTACATATATTCCACCATTTTTTTTAGCACTTTAAGCTCAACTTTAAACATTTCTAGAGAGATTCAAGGTTAGGGGTTGGTATATTTGAGTTCGTGGACTCGTTCTCGTCATTTCTACGGTACGTTTTCTTATTTTTACGGTAGTTTTAGTTACGGTGGTTGTTGGAATTGGTGTTGATATTTGAGCTAGATATTGAGCTCAAATTGAGCGGTGTTAGTTGTGACTATTGGTCACGGGGTGATTTGGGACGCTGTGACGGTTTCGATTTTTCGATTCCGCAAGTGGGCCCCACATGGACCGTTTGAATATTTTTTTGAACTAATGCAATATGGGTATCAAAATTCATGTTTTGACATGTAGTTTATTATTTTGCTAGCGTGGCAGCAATCGGAGGTCTCTCGAAAGGGAAAGACTCCTATTTAGCAAGCTTTGGCAGGCGTTTGGCGGCGTCCAGGTAGGCTAGGCTTACCATATACCTAGACTGAGATTGTTTATAGTATTTGCATATTATTATGCTAGTGTTTGGGCTGGTAGTTGTAGATTGGCATTGGCTTGTTATGATTAGGCCTTTTGGGCCGGTTAGGGCCTTGTTCGGATGTGTTTCGGGCATGTTATCCTCGTGGTGTGCCAGATATTACTTTTATAGGGTTGGTTAATGTTGTACCGCTGTTAGTAGGGGTTTGGGGAACCTTAGCCCAGACTTGGTTCCGGGACCCCGTAGTGGGCCCCGCTACTCTTCACAGTCGGTGTAGTTAGCTTTAAACCTTATTAGGCTTAGTTAATCCCCGAGACGATCTTTTAGGATAACATTTGTATTAAATTACCCTATTTATGCCCTTTTGACCTGTTTAGCCTTGTTAGTCTCTAATAGCACCGTATTTGACCGGGGTCGGCTAGTTTGATTTAGAATGCGGACCCGCCTTGCCATGACTTAGAATGTATACCCAGACTTGTAGTACGTGGTGGGTTAGCTCCTTTACTTATGTTTCGAGTTTATTTTGGGGCTGGTATGTCCCCGTTTACTTGTATTTGTGTGGATTCTGGCACTATTATGTCACTTGGTTACTGATTATTATGAGTTCCGGTTCAAGTCCGGCCACTGATTCAGCATGATGGTTACTGATTATTATGAGTTCCGATTCGAGTCCGGCCACTGATTATTATGAGTTCCGGTTCGAGTCCGGCATCTGGTTATGATATGATTGGAGAGTTTTGGTACTGAGTTCCGGTTCGAGTCCGGCGGTTATGATATATGTGGCCTATTGTTATTATCCACTATGTCCGGTTCGATTCCGGTGTCTGGCCTCTTGTTATTACCCATTGGTGCCGGTTCAAGCCCGGTGCACCCTTGTCGGTTATTCTGGTTACTGGATACTGATACAGCTTCGAGACACTGGTGACTATGCATTTACTATTCTTGTGTGTCCCGCCGGTTTATGGGGGCCAGGCTGGATTATTGTTTTCTTTCGTGTGCCTATCGGGTTTATGGGGGCCCAGATAGGTTATGTTTGACTTGAGTGCTTACTTATGCATTTAGTTACTCTTTACTTAGTATCGTATTTATTTATCTCCTGAGCATATCTACACGCCTCGGCAGTAGTGTATTTACTTATTATTTATACCCCGGACCTAGCATGCACCCTCGCATTTTAGCTTGCTTATATTATATTGAGCTCAGTCGGCCGATGATGCCTACTGAGTACCCGTTGCCCCGGTACTCATACTGCACTTCTGCATCTTTTTCCCCGATGCAGATCCGGGCACTAGTCGACGGTTTTGACGTGACTCTCTTTCCAGCACTTACTCCGGAGCAGGGTGAGCTTACTGACGTCCGAGGCAGATCCTACTCCATCTCTATTGTATAGTCTTTTGCTCTCGAGACTGTAGTACTTGTTGTGTATATTTGATTTCTGTCTTGTTTTTTTGACATGTCTAGTAGTGGCTCTTGTACCGACTTCACCAGGTCTTGGGAGGGGTTCTCACCTGTATATATTGTCCTCTTCCTTCTCAGTCTTGGTATGGATATATATTTTGATTTTGTTTTTTTTGTATTTCTAGCATGTTTATCAGTATGGTTACTTCCACTTCATCTCTGTTTCCTGAGATTCCACCCGTTAGCCTGTCGCTTGTCGCTCCGGGCTAGGGTTTGGCTTGCCTATTGGTGGGTTACGGTAGGCGCCATCAGGACTCGAAAAATCGGGTCGTGACAGTTCTACTGCTCAATAACACTCATCAAAAGTCAGCAAACTAGACATCAAAAAACACAGTGAAAATAGGCATTTGTTAATACCGGCTTCCGAAGATGAGAAACGTTCAAGCAAATGGTTCCCAAAACGTCTCTTAAGTCACGAACCAGACATGGGCGGAGCTAAGGTACAGCAAGGGGGTTCATCTTTGAAAAATTACACTGTATATACAAGGTCAAGATCATTTTTATGTACATGTAGTAGATGTTGAATCCCTTGGCTTCTTCACATATTAACTTCTTTATATTTTGAATCATCTTACTAAAAAATCTGTCTCTATCACTAAAACCGTAATATTCGTATTTAGTACAACCTGTTAAGAAAAATATTTTCTATGAGTTAAATAACAATATAAGATGCAGGGCTAATTTGCTGTATCTTTTTCAGCTTACGCGCAACTCGACTAATTCGGCGGGATATAGATAACTCTATCCATCAAAGCTATGACAGATGAGAAGAAATCACCTAATATTTTTATCTCCACTGAAATTTGAACCTGAGCATTCTCAATTACTTCATTGACCACTAGGCCACACCCTTGGGTGCCTGATTTGCTGTATGTAAAGAACTTGGCGACCTTAAAGAGCAACCTTTTAGAGTGCAGTAAGTCTCGAAACCATAATTTCATCAATATTTTGCCACATATAAAGAATTACTTTGTAATTAAAAAAAGAAGGGAGAGAAAGGGATACTAACAGTCATAATGGAGAGGACCCATTGATGGCGAGATTCGGAATTGATTCCGATGACAGTTCTTCTGGGATTCCGAACAATAGTGAAGAGAAGCCAAGCATGGTATGATAGAAATATCGCCACTCCCAAAGGGACTAGTGCATAATCAAGTTGTTGTTCCCCCATCATCCTCCCTTTCCCACCACCCTCTTGTTTATGTTAATGTGCTGTGCAAGTAAAACAATCGGAAGCAAATCACTTGTTGCCTACTATGATTTACTTTACAGAATTTATTCCTGCAATAAAGCATGTTTAAGAATATAGACTGTACTGTAATAAAAATGAGCCCCTCCATTTATGGGGGGGGGGGGGGGGAAATAGTTTCTCCATATTTTTTTATACTAAATAAATTTATGGGGAAAAAGTATTCTACTTGTTCATATTAGCAAATAAAGAAAATTTATTAGTATTTAGTTTCAACATTGTACTTGTTTCATAAGTATCCACACTTTCTAATTATTGTTTTATTAATAGGATTCTAATTATCATTAACAAAGATAATATAATAACAGATTAAATAAAGTCCAAAGTTAGACTAATAAAAGAGAATAAAAGAGATGGGGGGAGTAATTACGATTGAATTATTTTCTTAACAGAAGAACAAAAATCTTAAAGTCAACTAATATAGTTGGGATAGCAAGTCTTTTATTTAATTTTTCAGCTGGTGAAAAAGAAGTGCGCACACAGTGAGGCGACCCCATAATTAATTAAAAGGAGAAAAAGGTTGTGCCTTATTGACTCTATGGGCCATCTGAAGGACACAAAAGGCAGAACCTGCCAAAGGATTAAAGTAAAAGTTTTGAATGGCATTAAACAGATATAAAGGCTTGATTGTTATTCTAATAACTTCTTTTTGAATGATGAAACTCGAGCGATCCTGATTAAATCTAAAGAATCTTGTTTCTTTGTTGATGTATGAATAACTAGTATCTAGGTTGTATGGGGTAAAATAAGATATCAAGGGGATTGGGCCGATCCGGGTCAAGTATAGCATGGACCCGCCCACAATGTCGTCATCTCGAGAACAATGTTGAAGCAGAAGGGCATCCTCTCAGGCAAGAGCAAAGTTGCCCGTGACTACCTAAGATGGCGACCGCGTGCTAAAAAAACAAATGGAAGGACAATGTGTCAGGGTTTCAGAAAGCAGGCAGTCCTCGACAGAGCCGCGTCTGACACACACTAGTGGGTTGTTTTCTCTCCAACGACACAAGGGCAAGTGGCATTCTCCTATTGGTGGAACCATCCTGGCACCCTACAAATAGTCACCCCCTCCTCCATTGAAAATGATCTAATTTCCACTTCTCTCCATCCTTAAGCAATAAAAATCTTTAGCTTTGTTTAAGCTTTCTCTGTTTTCCTTAGCTGCCTTTTAGTATTTTCTTGTTGATTACACTCTCCATTACCGGCATATAGCTAATAGGACTAATGACTTCATAGAGATACAAATTTGCTCCTAATCTTTGCTTTTCTTGTTACATTATGTCATTCGTTTACGTTCTTTACTCTTTTTGCAAACATTCACTACTAACCCGAAGCTAAGAATGTAATGTGTGCTCTTGACCCACCAAAAAATCTAATTGTCCCAAATCGACGATAAACAGTTTGGCACCCATCGTGGGGACAAAGTAACTGCTTGGTTTTTAGCTTCTTCTTGCCTTTTTTTCCTTTGTGTTTTTTCTTTGCAGGAAAATAGGTCATAATAGACGACAACAACAATCTTGTTGAGGACGTTGTTGATGAGAAAAATGACGACGAAGGCAGGGAGGGTATCACTCCCCATCAGATGCTAGAGACTCGACCAAGGGATTCCACAAATATGGAGAGACGAATGGACCCCGAAGGCTTTGAGAACCCGCTATGGAGATCCGATGATGGCATAATAGAAGGAGAGATGGGGACATAAGGCATAGAAGGGTTACATAGACTTGTGGGAGAATTTACAGCACTCCTCGAAAGGTTCGTAGATCGTGTAGAGACTCAAGGCAAAGAGATCTGTGAGCTCCGCTTGAGCCTGATTCGGATCGCCTCCAAAGCCTCAACAGAAAGTGACAGAGAGGGACACTTGCTCGTGCCAGAGGGATCTATGGTGTCGACCAGCACGCTGGTGGGGATGTCAGCGGGTTCTCATACCCAGACCATGACAGTGCAAACCCACCAATGGGACATCTTTGAGATAAAGCAAAGGGACACGACATTATTGCGGGACTTCGTCACTAGATTCTCGAATGAGAGAACCAGGTTGCCAATTGTACCGGACGGATGGGCAGCATTAGCCTTCGCTAAGGGGTTGACTCTGGAGAGTTCGATCGCTTTGTCAGAACTCAGGAAAAGCCTAATAAAGATTGAAGCAGCATCACTAAATTTAATCCCAGACTTGTCGGGAATATTGTTCCCTCGCACAACCAAAATAGGTACAACCTAACTCTTTGTTACATCTCCAGTTCCGTCGAATCATTAGTAACATCATCTAAATTACCAACAAGAGTTGTGGTGGAGTGGTAAGTATTCTTTCATCCTTAACCAAAGGTCTCGGGTTCGAGCTCCCCCAGGTATGGAGTCGTCGTTGTTAGGGAGCGTTTTACCCCCTACGTGGGACTTTCCGGCGCGAATCCAAATTTAGTCGGGCTACAATGAGGGTATCGGACACCGAGTGGGAAAGTAAAAAATATATATATATATCATCTAAACTATTGATATATGTAATTAATCTAGATGCATACATCCTGTTTCCTTCTAACAATTTTCTGGGGGTAACCATCCTGCCAAACTATGAAACATATGTTGTTTGGTAGCAAGTCCTAAGTCACTAGCACCTTATTGAAGAACTGGGGTCCCATTTACGACCATGCCAAATATAACTTCCATGTCTTTAACGTTATGATCATTTCACCCATTCTAATGTGAAAGATATGTGTTTCTGGCCTCCATGTTTCAACCAATGCAGAAATTAGCCCATAACCGCAAAGCACGAACTCTACCTCTATAACTCCTTTAAATCCACAATGACTAAAATATTCAAGGAGACGGGGATGAAATGGATGATTCTTTACGTGTTGCCAAATATTACTATCCCCATGACGCACAGTTAAGCATGCATTCTCTCCCGTTAACTCTCCTTTCCGAATTACCTCTGACCGATGTTTAGTCTGTCGACATAACACATCGTATCGGATGGATCGGGATGCACGAATTGTGAATATTCCATGTCTATACACAAACAAAATTAAAATTAGTTTTGATGAGTGTTTCTTGAATGATTATTTCAAGTAGTAATTTTATAAAGTAAAGCTAAAAAACAATGGGAAAGGCGTGATTTGGTCAATGGTGTCTTCATCAGAACTGTTAAGGCAAGTTGAAAACAACAACTAACTAAGCATTTTACTAAGACAAGACATATATACTGGTCAGTTAACTGAACACTAAGATAATCCCCACTAATTAATTAATTATTAATTACATTCATTAGCTATGTGCCTTATCTGTAATTTTAATAAGTGAGAATGTTGTATAATTAGTTGTTATACCAATTCTTTCTACTTTTTCTTGTTGGTCTGCAGAGATATTAGTTGTTGTACCAATAGTTTTTTCTTTACTTCTATTAGGGAAAAATAAAAGAGAAAATATTAGCTGAAGAAACTCTTATTAACCAAAAAAATTGATTTGTTAATACACTAGGCTAGGAAATTCTCATTTCAACCGGCCAGCATAATTTCAGCAAAAAATTCAATTAGTGGACCTACTAGTACTACTAGATAGCTAAAGAATGAGGAAAGAAGCATAGTTCTAGGGTGTGTTCGGTAAGCATAACGTGAAATAAAAATTTTCAAACAGCCAGCATAAACTCATTTTTCTTGGTGAAAGTAAAAATAAAAATAAAACGTGAAATAAAAATTTTCAACGATAAATTTTTTACTGTATTCGTCAACAAAATTTTCAACAACAAAGTGATAAAGAATGTTTAACAACAAAATTTTCAACAACAAAATAAAGTATAAATTATCTTGTTGACACGGGTTTATTCTTCAAAAGTGATAAAGAATGCTATAAAAAATTCAACAACCACTTTTACTGTTGTTTTAATCTTTTATGTTGTTTGAATTGTGTAAATTAATTGATATCGGAGGAGGTTTTATATACACTCACCACCTCGTGAGTCGTGCTTTGACCACAGCCTCACAAGGGGTGAAGACCCTTGTGCCATGTCAGCCTCATGAATGTAAGGGAATTTATTCCCTTGCCATTCAACAAACCTCAGGAACTAACGACATGGAGCAGGGAGAATTGATCGGATGGGGGAATAAATTTGATTGCTAAGGCCTGGGACAGTACACGCTTTGCAAGGAATGGTTTTCCCCACGACTAGTCATTCCATCATACCTACAGTATTTTTGATAGCACCTCTATTGGATTCACCCGACCACTCTGAATTTCTTACTGCTAACTTGTTCAACAAAAGTACTAACTCATCATAAGTTTCTCCAGTGCTTATCCACCTGCAGCAGAACCAAGAAATAGTTTAGAATAAATATCTAAACTCTCAATGAAAGCATTTGTTAAAACTATATAGGTTTAACGATGATGAAGACAACTTAGTAACAACATTTTGAATCTTTCCTAAGCTTGGGGTAAGTCTTCTCCTACTTTTTGTTTGAACCCCAAAATTTCACTTTCTAACTTGGTTGTCTTCTTGAATGGCAAGAAACTTGCACTTTATGGGCTAAGTCAACCCGTGAAGTGATAGAATTTGAAGGCTCAGCTTTTACCAACCTCTTTGCTTCCTCTAATAACAAGAATGGGAACAGGGTGAACCCCACATAGTCCGATGAGACTCTTTTCGCGATGTAGGTGTCAGTTATCTCTAAAAAGTTATAGAGATGCACTTGCAGGTCCTCATGTGGTAAACCTGTAAATTGCCTACTAGAGTGCAAGAGTTGTACCATATTTTATTTCAGCTCTCACTTTTCAGTGATTGCCGATTTTACAATACTGGATGTTATATTACCAGCAAGTGGAACTGCCATGTTACAAACTGCAACTGGGGGTGGTGGTTGATTTGCCACCACTTCATCTGCCATTATTGTTGGTGACTAATTTCTCCAGGTTTGCAACGAAACTTGCTCCATCAACTTTCTATGGAAGAACCTTTTGGGTTCCGAATAGCATTAAACTCTCTTTGATTTTGGAATAGTCTGGTTCAGTGTCAGAACTTTGCATAAACATGTAACCTACAATAGTAAGCTAAGATCAAGTAATTACCACTTATAAAAACAAAAATAATAGCAACATCTTAACTTGTCAATACTTCAAATACTTGGGAATGGTGCCAAAAACTTGTTGGGGTCGTGGGTTGAACCACTCTACTCACGAAAGCATATGTGGTCTAATAAAGTAATTGTAAGACAATCGAGTTTGTTGATCTCACAAAGACTTAGTTTTTAACTCTCTAATATTACGTAATTAAGATTGTGAAAATAAGTGTTGTTTGACTCGGAAGTTTATTAGTTTGTTTCACTACTAATTATTGTAAGCACAATTAAGATTTAGAAGTTGTTCTCAAAATTATTAAGACCTAGGGTTATGGCTCTTGCATAGTCCAATCATATTTTATATATATTATTTATGCATGATTAAGACATTTATCAAATTGTTGAATCACAAGATTTATATGGTCATGGGCTCTCGATCCTCTAACCATCTACCCTAATCAACCTTCTACTACATCCTTGAGCAGGGATAGTCAAACTAATTTCAATGAAATAAGTTGTCATCCTGTATTTATTCCAAGTAGGGCGATCTAGGTACGTCTCTATCCTAGCTGCAAATCAATCCGTAGATGCATACTACTCCACTTAACTCATATTATATTTCTAGTATCTGTCTCTCGAGTTCCTCTAGAAATTATATGTTTATCCTACTGGGCAATATAATAGTAAGTAATAGATCAAAAGAACAAAATGTGATGGTAGATTTCACAAAAATAAACTATATATAAATTATGATGTTTATACTACGGCCACAACCCTAAATAGAGAATTTTTAGCCACTCATAATTCAATTACAAAGCAATAGTTAATGTATAAATAAGAATTAAAGCCAAGTAAAAAATGTAAGAAGTAACCCTAAGAATGTTAAGACCAAGCTCTGAGCTCTCCTATTCTTCCTTAGGAAAATCCTAAACTAGAAACGACCTAAGGGGGTATTTATAATATTTAAAAATACCTAATATACCCCTCTAAGTTGGACTGGAAAAAGAGGCAAAATATGCCCCTTCCACCATTTGCTCGTGGTGCGAGCTCCTCTAGCTCACGTGGAGCTCTAGTTGAGTGCTCTTGCTGCTCTCTTTGAAATATTTTTCTACATGGTGTTAACTTTTGAGGGAGTGTATAGTTAACCTCCATTTTCTATTAAATTCACTCGGCAACCCTTCGTCTTCATCTTGGACTTTCCTTTGCTAAAATTGGCTATTACGCTCCCGTTTAGTCAAATTTGATCTTCTTTAACTTAAATCGCACAGAACACCTCATTTAAGTAATAAATCATAAAATCAAGTACAAAACATAAGTATTGAGCTAAATTATTCTCTAAACACGGTACAAATATGGAGAAATGTCACGCCCCAAATCCCATTGAGGCGGACTGGCACCCGAAGCCGATATGGACCGAGAGAACCAATCTTTGCTCATGTACATTCATTTGCATATCCTCGCATGAATCTCATTATTCCTTATGCAACTATGCGGAAATCATGGACAACATGTTATATATGAAACTTGGCCATTAGAGCCATCAAGTCAAAATGATCATACGTCTTTTACATTCACATACCCACATACGTTTACAAAAGCCTCTAATAGATGCATTTACAAGACCAGCTAAAAGTCGGGACAAGTCCCTGCTTTATATTTACAACATCAAAACCAAATGTACAACTGTGACTCGGAAATCCTGAACCAACTGGGGCTCACCAAAGATACGCAAATAACTGTCAACCTACTGTGGAGGTCTACTAGAGCCTGCACCTGCAACATGTAAGGTAAGTCCCCCGAGGGGGTCAGTACGAAGAATGTACTGAGTATGTAAGGCTCATAAGAACTGTATCATACATAATAAAAACAACAACAATGGAGTCAATATAAGAGAAATAGTCAATGGGAATAAATTCCCTTTCTGTAGGTGAGGAACCATGAATATATTTCTTCTGTCATTGCCATTTATGATTATTCTTCCATATCCTTATTATTCATATACTATCCTCCACATACCCCCTTATTCCAGAAAGTTACCTTCACTCAAGAGACTTGCCTCCCAGAGATTCTTCTATTCAAGAGGTTCTTTATATGCTAGAGATTCTTTCTTGCTTCTATGCTCATCACCATTTTTATTCATCTACTTGGTTAGTAGGTTGTAAAATAACATTCATTCACCTTATCTGTGGGTTAGTAATATAACATACATCCACTCTATTGGTGGGTTAACATACATCCACTCTATTGGTGGGCTAATAATATAACATATACACACCTTTGTTCATTTCTTACTTGGGAGAGATTGATACTTTTATGATACATTGAGGATCGTGATACTATTGGAAACACACATATATGCTTTACCTCATTTCTTTACTTTCAAGAGATTGACACCTTTACTTGGAAGGGATAGATATATTAACTCGCACATTACTTCCTTCATTACTCTTATGAGATTGGTACTTTGATAAGCATAATATTATAAGACTTTGGAACATGACATGATTGGAAAAGCTATTCAAGAACAAATAGATTCTCTTTACATCTTACTCTCTTTGAGATAGTTCTTTTAGAAATTACAACGTTATGACAGCTTTGGAACTTCAGTCAATGAATACAGATACGTGAATCATAATTCGTCTAAGAATAAGATACATATGAATAACAATATATCTCAACCTAGACTGGGATACTTTAGAACCCTTCGGACATGAGTAAGTACCATAACAAGGTGAATACTCTATGCTGCAGAAAAATATGGAAAGAGTAACCTTACATACCTTGTCGTCTTACTACGAATACACAATCCTATATGGGGATACAATAGTCCAGCTTCTTCCTTATGTTTTACTCTACAACACAAGTACATAACGACGTACGTTAATAATCAACTACCTTACAAATGTACAAGTGTCACAATGAGTTACGTGACTGATATATAGCATCATTTCATCCTTCACGGTACAATCCATTGCATTATCATACCAACAACACCATAACATACCACACATCGACCAAGACATCATAAACCAATAACATTTCACACCACGTTTACCCTTTACGCTTCCTCAGTATCATTCCGTCACAATTACCCTATCAACTTGCCTCATAAAAACTTTATAAACAACAATAAATACTTAATATAGTCCCATATGCCTCCATACGACCCTTTAAAGTCATTAAAACGGCATCACAAGTTGATAATTACATCCAAAAAGGGTATAGGGGCCTTCGGGGGTCAAATCGATGCGAAAACATACAAAACCGAACCTGGGGATGACCTGAGAAGCCACCTGCGCCTGCAGGTGATTGAAGTGTGCCCGCATATGGCCTTTGTCATATGCCAGAGGCACCTGCGTTGGCATCTGTGCCCGCAGGTGCCCTCGTCTGCTGGGGCAGATGCCCGTTTTGGTCCAAATTGGTTTCTTTTGGGTCTTTTTATGAAATGAATGGTCCATGATCATAACCAAACTTCTTTTGAAATATTTTTGATCATTTTGAATGCCAACAATCAGCCATGGTCTCACAACACATATAAACAACACCCAAAACTACACTTCTCGGTCAATACGTCACCAAATCCAAAACCATTTTCACAATAACAATCCCAATTATTATACACAAGGATAAAACAAGATAAGACTATAATCACATCTCACATGACAATATTGAATCCATCAAGTTCACTTCCTTCAATACCACAAGTTTATTTCCAAGTTTACAAGGCAAAACCCCTTGCCGATTTAGCAAACATGCAATATTACACACATAGTGAATTCTCAATACATCCGCAACATAACCAACATCATATAAGCATCCCATTCACATAATATAGTAAACCATGAGCACAAACACTTACCAAGTCTTGCAAGTTGATGATCTTGGCCAAAGGAATGAGGGCTTAGGGTTCTTGAGATAAGGAAATGTTAGAGATAATTCTAGAAATGGCATGGGTGTCACAATGAAATAAAAATCTGATTTGTGCCCTTTTATAGTCCCTTTAAGTCTCTCTTATCCCATTCTTGGCATTAAATGCAATGGTTGATTAGTCAAATGGAAGAATGGGTCATATTTGCCCCATTGGGCCAAGTCTTTCTTATGATCTTTGGGCCTCATTTGGCCCAATGGCACAAGACTCATGTAAGCCCCAAAAAATGAATGTATAATTCATCAAATCTCTCATGTTCAAATAATTCCACGAATGTTACGGGAATTAACTAGGTTCGGAACCATACGGGGTGTTACACCTCCTACGAAGGTCTAATCACATGTACTAGGCCCAATATCAATTATCTCATCAATAACATTACAAAATACATACTTGTGGATCTCGACACCTAAGTAAACATTGTTCAATATCGTCAAGTAGGGTTGGAAAAGTACGGGGTGTTACAAGAAAAAGTAGTGAAAATAGTGTATAATATTCCCACATCAACTAATGCTCTGTTAACCTTTATGGATTTTCTAGTAAGAAATTTTGGCCTTACTTGGATTTCTTCATGATTGTTTAAATTGATGACATATTGATATGCTCTCGTATCAAGAAGAAACAAGGGTAACATTTGAGGATCGTGCTTCAAATATTGAAGGGTAAGCGATTGTGTACCAAATTCTCGATGAGTGAGGTTTGGCTTAGTTCTGGGGCACTCCTGGGCACGTGCTGTCCAAGGATGGTATAAAGGTATACATGGTGAAGGTCAATACAGTTCGAGATTGGGCTAGGCCCACTTCACCTACTGATATTCAAATCTTTATAAAATTAGTTGGCTACTACATGTGGTATGTAGAAGGATTTTCTTCTATTGCATCTCCGTCGATCAAATTGATACAAAAGAATGTGGTTTCCCACTGGTTGGATGAGTATGAGGTGAACTTTCAAAATCTTAAAACTTTATTGACTCGGGCTTTAATTTTGACCTTACTTGTGGAAGTTGAAGATTTTACTATGTATTTTAATACTGAGTGGATTGGCATTGGATGTGTCATAATGAAAAAGGGTAAAGTTAATGCATATGCTTTGAGGCAGTTGAAGATCCATGAGAAGAACAAAAGTATTCTGTCAAAAAAATGGCCCATGTCAAATGATATGAGCCCAACTAAATGCAACTATATAGTAAAGCAAAAAATATCCTATATGTGTCTATTTTATCTCCTTGTAGGAGTTCCCAAATCCAAAAACACATAGACTCCTTTGGTCTTCACTTTAAATTAGTCTGTGAGTTCTTCATTTCTATGGTTGTCGGAGCAGGTGGAGTTGGTTCCTACCTTCGATTTGATAATCCCAACTACTCAAAAATTGTTCTAATCTACAAGTATTCTTCAATGTTGTCCCTCATTATTGGTGACTATTATTCTTGTTGTTATGTTCTTGACCCTTTGTACTAAGTGTATGTGTTGCTCTTTATTCTGTTGAAGCACTACTCCTATGTTGATGCCCTCTTTTGCCAAGTTGAAGACCCTTTTTGTAACTTTAATTTTTTGTTTTTATTTTTGTTGCTAGTGTTTGCAATATATGTCCTCTTTTGAGTGGTATTTGGATGCCATTTAGGCACAATCACTCTTGGCTGATCAAATTAAAGCTAGACAATTTAAAGATGAGAATTATGTATGATTCGGAAAAAAATGTTGAAAATTGAAGCAAAGGAAGCAATTCCAGATCAGGAGTGTGTTTTGAGGATCAATGGTTGGATTTATGTTCCAAGAGTGGATGATTTGACTAGGTTGATCATGGAAGAGGCTCACAGTTCTATATATTCTATTCATCCGAGAGTAGCAAAAATATATAGTGAATAGAAGCAGCAGTACTAGTAGTGTACGATACAAAAGGATATAGTGGAGTTTATGTCTAAATGTTTAAATTGTCAGCAGATGAAGTATGAGCACCAGAGACTGAGGGGTATGGCTCAAAGGATACCTATACCTAAGTGGAAATGAGAGTGTATTGTTATTAACTTTGTGTTAGGGTTGCCTCAGACCTTGAAGAAGTTTGATGTTATTCAGATTATTCTAGATAGGTTGACTATATCAATATTTTTTTTTGGGTCATTTTGGATACATTGATCAAATCAACTCATTTTATTTCAGTTCAAACTACTTACTCATTTTATTTCAGTTCAAACTACTTACAAATCTGAGAGGTTGGCAAAGATCTACATTCAGGAGATTGTTCACTTGCATAGTGTACCAATTTCTATCATTCTAGGTCGAGATACTTAGTCCACATCACAGTTTTAATGGTATATGCAGAAGGAGTTGGGCATTCATATAGAGCTCAGCACAACATTTACCCTAAGACAAATAGCTAATCTGAGAGAACTATTAAGATTTTGGAGGATATGCTTCGAGCTTGTATGATCGACTTTGGAGGTTATTGGTGTAACACCCCGTACATTCCCAACCCTACTTGACGACATTAAATGATATGTACTTAGGTATCGAGAGCTATAAGTATGCATTTGGTAATGCTATTGGTGAGCTAAGTGAATTTTGCTCTTGTTATGTGGTTAAACTTGCATAGAAAGTGTTTTGCAATTTCCATTGCGCATTTGTGGGGTTCAAAATGAGGCTAAGAATATCTCTAAACAACGTATAATAAGGGTAAGAAGTGAGTTAAAGAATAGGACTTGAAGTATCTAACCAAACCCGCGAAGAGAAGTCGAAAAATGGAATTTTTGAAAATTTTAAGGAGGGGTGCATTTGGGACCATGCCACGCCGCTCTGGGCTAAAATTTTTAGCCCATAGGCAGTAGGTTGGCGCGCCCAGGAGCGTGCCACCTTGGGTTTTCCACTTTTCCGAAAGTTGGAAATTTCTAAGTCCCAAGGGTATCCGGGGTCGTACCGAGCCAATTTTTGCTACGTTTCTTCTAAAACCAAGAGTATATGCATGAAATGAATGACATATTACATTGGTATGATAAAATTACTCGAGAACGAATTTGGGGCCAAAATGACGATTTTACCCCTGTAGTCAAAATAAGCCAAACGTGGCTAGAATCACTTGGTTTTTGGATTGAGGCTACGGATATGAATAGAATGAGTGGGAATATTATTGTAATACCAATGAGACGACTTAAACACGAGAAATTATTGATTTTATCGGGTTAAGTGAATTGGGCCCAAAAAGGGCCCAAAAATGAAAAGAAAGTATGGCCCAAAAATGGGTCAAAAGACCCATTCTTGCTTGGACCTTCTAGAACCCAACATTTAATGCTAAAGAGTGAATAAGGAGTTAACTTAAGGGCCTATATAAAGGGGCAAAATGCTGATTTTTATTGAAGAGAAACACACATGCTTTTTCTATCTTTTTCTAGAAAAATCTCAAGAAGGCTTCTTTGACTCCCAAAAACCCTAAGGCATATTTGGACAAGATCATCATCTTCCAAGCTTAGGTAAGTGAATATTATTGTACTTTAACATATTATAAGCATGAGAGAATATGTATATCATGTTGGTTATGGTTGGAAATGTTGGACATGGCACTTTGTGCTTTTGTATAAGATTTGTGATCCATGGGATTTGAGCTTGAATTTGGACTTGTGACTTTGATGAAAGATCATGATGTGGATAAAATATGAACATGTATGGTGTTATTTTGTTATTTAATTTGTTATTTTTTTGTAAGTGCAAATTGTGGGATGTTGGCCGATTTGTGCTATGAAGTGTATTAAGGTGAATTGATGGATTGTTTGTGATGTGGTGTGGATAAGAAAGTGTAAAGGGGAAGTGTTGTGGTGGAATGTATGGATTATCATGTATTGGTCAATGTTGGGAATATTGGAGGATTTTTGGAATAATGATTTTATCAATGGTTTTGTTAAGGGGGAAATGACATGTTAAAGCTAAACATGTGACTTATTGTTGTTGTATGCCATTATAAGGTAATTGGTGGTTAATGTTGGTTTCGTTATAAACTTGTGTTGTAGAGCAAAACATAAGGAAGGAGCAGGAATATTGTATGCACATCTAAGATTGTGTATTCGTATTAAGAATACAAGGTATGTAAGGTTCCTTTTTCCATATCCTTCTGCAACATGTTGTTCACATTGACATTGGACTTGTTTCAATTCCGAGAGGTTTGAAGTATCTCAAATTCAGGTTGACGTATGTTGTTATTCATATGTGTCTTATTCTTAAACGCATGATGATTCGTTTGTCTCTTGTTCATTGAGTGAAGTTCCCAAAAATGTCATAACGTTATCATTCCTAAATGAACGATCTCAAGAGAGTAATAACATAAGAGAACCTATTTATTCTTGAATAGCATTTTCCAATCATGTCATGTCCCAAGTCCTCAATTATGATGATTATCTTTGTATCAATCTTTTACAAGTAAAAGTACCAATCTCATAAGATTTCATAAGAGTAATAAGAGAGGTAATGTGCAAGCTAATATATCTATTCTTCATAAGTGAAGATGTCAATCTCATGAAGCAAGAGTGAAGTAATCTTATGTATGATTCCTATTATGTCATGATCTTCAATATCTCAATCACTCTTAAGAATGGAAGTAAGAATAACAAGAGAAATAAGAGGTGTATAATTAAGAAGTAATCATGGGTGGTATCCCAGGGGTTAAAATACCTAGCATGGGTCGATCCCAATAACACGGGTGGTATCCCAGGGGCGATATAAATGCCTAGCATGGGTTGATCCCGATACATCCCAAGGGCGATATAAAAGCCTAGCATCGGTTATGATGGTACATCCCAGGGGCGACAAGCCTAGCATGGGTTATGATGGTACATCCCAGGGGCGACACGAAAGCCTAGCATGGGTTAATATAACATCCCAGGGGCGATAAGCCTAGCATGGGTTAATGATATCCCAGGGGCGACACGAAAGCCTAGCATGGGTTCACATAACATCCCAGGGGTCAAAGCACCTAGCATGGGTTAATCTCATCCCAGGGGCGACAGAATAGCCTAGCATGGGTAGAACAATAAAGATGAATAAAAGATAAAGACAAGAGGAGTAAAGAACGTAATATACATGGTTTCCCACATACGAAAAGAGAGTTTATTCACATTTCTGTTTCCTTATATTGATTCCATTATTGTTGTTATTATGTATGATGAATTTCTTATGAGCCTTACATATTCAGTACATTCTTCGTACTGACTCCCTCGGGGGAATTACCTTACATGTTGCAGGTGCAGGCATTAGTAGACTTCCTCTGTAGACTGGGGATCATTTGCAGCTATTTGGTGAGCTCCAGTTGGTTCGGAGCCCCCTGAGTCATAGGTGTATATTTGTTGTGATGTTATATAAATTGTATAAAGCGGGGACTTATCCCGACTGTAAGTTGGTCTTGTTGATGCATCTGTTAGAGGCTTTTGTAGACATATGTGGGTATATGGATGTAAGAGACGAGTATGTAGAAACGAATGTCTATTCTGACTTAATGGCCTTAACGGCCAAGTTTCCTAAATATATATATGTATAGCATATGTTTCCATGTTCAAGTTTTCCGCATAGTTGCATAAGGTTTAATAAGGTGCATACGAATGAACATAGGCAAAGGTTGGTTCTCTCGGGCCTTATCGGCTACGGGTGCCAATCATGTCTCGATGGGATTCGGGGCGTGACAAAAGTGGTATCAGAGCAGTTCGTTCTAAGGATGTCTACAAAGCCGTTTCTGAGTAGAGTCTTGTTCATGGATGTGTTGTGCACCACATTTATGAGCAGGAGGCTATGGGGCATTTAGGATGTTTTTTCTTTTCTTCATGCTAGATCGTGCAATAGAGCCGGTGTTGTAAGTTGAATTGGACCTGATCATGGTGATTGTTTTTCTTTGGTATAGTTAAAATGCCAATCACGAGAGGAGGTAGAGGTAAAGGAAAGCAGGTGGATGTGCCTGCTGAAGAAGGAATGAGTAGATTACCACCTGACCAAGCGAGTCAAGGTGGAGCTGACGCCGAGATTGCATCGCAGTCTTCCTCTACTTTTCCAGCTCCAGAAGAGCCAAGAGGTAGAGAAGTACCTGCAAAACCGCCAATGAATACCACTGACCAGGATCTTAGAAATGCTGTACATATGTTGACACAGTTAGTGGCGGCACAAAGTCAGGGACGAGCTGGCACAATGACACATGATGATGATGTGCCTAGAATGGCAAGTCGCAGGACACAGGATTTCTTGAAATTGGACCCTCCTATATTCACTGGGTCAGACTTGAAAGCAGATCCACTGGACTTCGTGGATCAAATTCAGAGAGCTTTGGAGGTTATGCATGTGTCCGGGGTGGAAACGGTTGAGTTGGCAGCTTATAGACTGAAGGGCGAGGCGATATTGTGGTATGAAGATTGGAAGAAGTCTCGTGGTATTGGTGCAATGCCACCAAATTGGGAAGAATTTAAAACAGCATTTCTTGATCATTATCTTCCCTACGAGATTCGTGAGGCTCGTGCGGATTAGTTTTTAAATTTACGTCAAGGAAATATGAGTGTTAGAGAGTACAGTTTGCAGTTTAACTCCTTGGCACGATATGCTCCAAATGTGGTGGCCACGATGGAAGATAGAGTGCATCGATATATGGACAGATTAGAGCCTTATTTGGTATGGGACTGTACTATCGCTGCCCTAAATCGAGATATGGATATAGCGAGGATTCAGGCCTTCGCACAAAAGATGGAAGACCAAAGGCAAAGAAAGAGGATACAAAAATCTGAGGAAGGGCCAGCAAAAAGGGCGAGATATATGGGGCAGTCTATGGTGTCCCCAGGAGAATCTGGATCTCGAATGTTACCGCCTAGACCCTCATTCTCTTATTCCACAGCGGGTGCCTACTCCCAATTTCGAGGGTCTAGAGGTGGTCCATCTGGACAGAATAGTAGAGTGCAGGGTTCACAGACAGTAGGATTTTCTCGTCCTCCGTGTCAGCGTTGCGGAAGGTACCATTTAGGTGAATGCCGGTTGGGGACAAATGCTTGTTTTTGGTGTGGCACAGAGGGGCACATAATGAGAGAATGCCCACAAAGGGGTGCGAGTGGTATAGCACGACCTGCGGGATCAACCGTTGTATCATCAGCATCGGTTCCTTCCCCAGGCAGAGGCGTTCAGTCTATGGGTCGTGGTAGAGATATGAGAGGAGCAGCTAGTTCCAGTGGGGCCCAAAATTGTACCTATGCTCTAGTAGACCGACAGAACGAAGAGGCAACTCCTGATGACGGTACCGGTAGTTAGGGATATTACTAAGTTTCATGATGTATATATAACTACTCTATCGTATGTTACTCCATCAGTTACTATGAACCTAATGGAACACCGGAGTTATTAGTTAAGTCAATGGAATATTTCTATCAGAAAAGTTGGTCTATATCGAAATGGTATGGTAGATATTTGCATGCGTAGATGATTAAGTACTCTTCAAAGCGTTATTCATGAAAGGTATAATAGAATTCAGAAAGAAGGAAAAATTGACCCTATACTACATGTCATGTGAAATTGTCGAAAGTGTATAAGAATTTCTTTTCATATTGTTCCCATTGGAAATAAACAAAGTTTGGAGGACCTCACTAGGGAAAAATAGAGATGGTGAGTCTAAACCGACAAGTGTGAAGGTTAATAAAGAGAGACGTACTTTCTGTAAAAGTCCTTTGAAGAAATCAACAAGTAGAGGAGATCACATGGTAAGCTAGAAAAATGATGAAATCGACGACCCTTATTTGTTTCAAAGGGAAGAAAAAGTTCAAAGTGTGGAGGTACACCAATAACAAGTAGGTATCCATGAGCCTTACGTGTATGTATACTCATGTAGAGATGTATTTGTTGTAATTGAAACGACATTGTTAACATTCGAGGACGAATGTTCCTAAGGGAGGAAGAATGTAACACCCCGTACATTCCCAACCCTACTTGACGACATTAAATGATATGTACTTAGGTATCGAGAGCTATAAGTATGCATTTGGTAATGCTATTGGTGAGCTAAGTGAATTTTGCTCTTGTTATGTGGTTAAACTTGCATAGAAAGTGTTTTGCAATTTCCATTGCGCATTTGTGGGGTTCAAAATGAGGCTAATAAGACCTCTAAACAACATATAATAAGGGTAATAAGTGAGTTAAAGAATAGGACTTGAAGTATCTAACCAAACCCGCGAAGAGAAGTCGAAAAATGGAATTTTTGAAAATTTTAAGGAGGGGTGCATTTGGGACCGTGCCACGCCGCTCTGGGCTAAAATTTTTAGCCCAGAGGCAGTAGGTTGGCGCGCCCAGGAGCGTGCCACCTTAGGTTTTCCACTTTTCGAAAGTTGGAAATTTCTAAGTCCCAAGGGTATCCGGGGTCGTACCGAGCCGATTTTTGCTACGTTTCTTCTACAACCAAGAGTATATGCATGAAATGAATGACATATTACATTGGTATGATAAAATTACTCGAGAATGAATTTGGGGCCAAAATGATGATTTTACCCCTATAGTCAAAATAAGCCAAACGTGGCTAGAATCACTTGGTTTTTGGATTGAGGCTACGGATATGAATAGCATGAGTGGGAATATTATTGTAATACCTATGAGATGAATTAAACACGAGAAATTATTGATTTTATCGGGTTAAGTGAATTGGGCCCAAAAAGGGCCCAAAAATGAAAAGAAAGTATGGCCCAAAATGGGTCAAAAGACCCATTCTTGCTTGGACCTTCTAGAACCCAACATTTAATGCTAAAGAGTGAATAAGGAGTTAACTTAAGGGCCTATATAAAGGGGCAAAATGCTGATTTTTATTGAAGAGAAACACACATGCTTTTTCTATCTTTTTCTAGAAAAATCTCAAGAAGGCTTCTTTGACTCCCAAAAACCCTAAGGCATATTTGGACAAGATCATCATCTTCCAAGCTTGGGTAAGTGAATATTATTGTACTTTAACATATTATAAGCATGAGAGAATATGTATATCATGTTGGTTATGGTTGGAAATGTTGGACATGGCACTTTGTGCTTTTGTATAAGATTTGTGATCCATGGGATTTGAGCTTGAATTTGGACTTGTGACTTTGATGAAAGATCATGATGTGGATAAAATATGAACATGTATGGTGTTATTTTGTTATTTAATTTGTTATTTTTTATAAGTGCAAATTGTGGGATGTTGGCCGATTTGTGCTATGAAGTGTATTAAGGTGAATTGATGGATTATTTGTGATGTGGTGTGGATAAGAAAGTGTAAAGGGGAAGTGTTGTGGTGGAATGTATGGATTATCATGTATTGGTCAATGTTGGGAATATTGGAGGATTTTTGGAATAATGATTTTATCAATGGTTTTGTTAAGGGGGAAATGACATGTTAAAGCTAAACATGTGACTTATTGTTGTTGTATGCCATTATAAGGTAATTGGTGGTTAATGTTGGTTTCGTTATAAACTTGTGTTGTAGAGCAAAACATAAGGAAGGAGCAGGAATGTTGTATACACATCTAAGATTGTGTATTCGTATTAAGAATACAAGGTATGTAAGGTTCCTTTTTCCATATCCTTCTGCAACATGTTGTTCACATTGACATTGGACTTGTTTCAATTCCGAGAGGTTTGAAGTATCTCAAATTCAGGTTGACGTATGTTGTTATTCATATGTGTCTTATTCTTAAACGCATGATGATTCGTTTGTCTCTTGTTCATTGAGTGAAGTTCCCAAAAATGTCATAACGTTATCATTCCTAAATGAACGATCTCAAGAGAGTAATAACATAAGAGAACCTATTTATTCTTGAATAGCATTTTCCAATCATGACATGTTCCAAGTCCTCAATTATGATGATTATCTTTGTATCCATCTTTCACAAGTAGAAGTACTAATCTCATAAGATTTCATAAGAGTAACAAGAGAGGTGATGTGCAAGCTAATATATCTATTCCTCATAAGTGAAGATGTCAATCTCATGAAGCAAGAGTGAAGAAGTAATATACATATGTGTGATTCCTATTATGTCATGATCTTCAATATCTCAATCACTCTTAAGAATGGAAGTAAGAATAACAATAGAAATAAGAGGTTTATAATTAAGAAGTAATCATGGGTGGTATCCCAGGGGTTAAAATACCTAGCATGGGTCGATCCCAATAACACGGGTGGTATCCCAGGGGCGATATAAATGCCTAGCATGGGTTGATCCCGATACATCCCAGGGGCGATATAAAAGCCTAGCATGGGTTATAATGGTACATCCTAGGGGCGACAAACCTAGCATGGGTTATGATGGTACATCCCAGGGGCGACACGAAAGCCTAGCATGGGTTAATATAACATCCCAGGGGCGATAAGCCTAGCATGGGTTAATGATATCCCAGGGGCGACACGAAAGCCTAGCATGGGTTCACATAACATCCCAGGGGTCAAAGCACCTAGCATGGGTTAATCTCATCCCAGGGGCGACAGAATAGCCTAGCATGGGTAGAACAATAAAGATGAATAAAAGAGGAGTAAAGAACTTAATATACATAGTTTCCCACATACGGAAAGAGAGTTTATTCACATTTCTGTTTCCTTATATTGATTCCATTATTGTTGTTATTATGTATGATGAATTTCTTATGAGCCTTACATATTCAGTACATTCTTCGTACTGACCCCCTCGGGGGAATTACCTTACATGTTGCAGGTGCAGGCATTAGTAGACTTCCTTTGTAGACTGGGGATCATTTGCAGCTATTTGGTGAGCTCCAGTTGGTTCGGAGCCCCCTGAGTCATAGGTGTATATTTGTTGTGATGTTATATAAATTGTATAAAGCGGGGACTTATCCCGACTGTAAGTTGGTCTTGTTGATGCATCTGTTAGAGGCTTTTGTAGACATATGTGGGTATATGGATGTAAGAGACGAGTATGTAGAAACGAATGTCTATTCTGACTTAATGGCCTTAACGGCCAAGTTTCCTAAATATATATATGTATAGCATATGTTTCCATGTTCAAGTTTTCCGCATAGTTGCATAAGGTTTAATAAGGTGCATACGAATGAACATAGGCAAAGGTTGGTTCTCTCGGGCCTTATCGGCTACGGGTGCCAATCATGTCTCGATGGGATTCGGGGCGTGACAATTGGGACCAGTTTTTGTGTTTCACAGAGTTTTCTTATAACAATAGTTATCATTCTCGTATTCAAATAGCTTCATTTGAGGCTTTATGTGGTAGGAGGTATAGGTTTCCAATTGGTTGGTTCGATGCTTTCGAGGTTATTAGACCATGGGGTGCAGACTTGTTGAGGGATTCTATGGAGAAGATAAAGGTGATTTAGGATAGACTTCTTAGAGTTGGCAAAAGAGTTATGCATATTGGAGGATTCGTGAATTGTAGTTCATGGTTGGCGAGAATATTTTGTTGAAGGTATCACCTATGAAAGATGCTATAATGTTTTGAAAGAATGGCAAGCCCCAAACCTTGGTTCATTGGTCCATTTAAGGTGTTGCAGCATATTAGTGAGGTAACCTATTAGTTGGCTTTACCTCCAGACTTATCAAGTGTTCATTTGGGCAGAAATACCATTTTGATGATTCTTATATTATCATTAAAAATCTTGGACTAATTGATCTGTATCATCCCCCTATAAGAGGGTGTTGGCTTTAGACTAATTGAATATATTTGTAAATTTTTTGTCGGTAAAGCTTTGTTGAAACTTTAGATCTTAAAGAAATATTTGGAATTCTTGTTTGCTCTCCAAATGTTGCAAAAAGGATCCATCATATTGCAAAAAAAAAAAAAAGAACTATATTTAATCTTATTGCTAGAGAAGGATGTTGTACATGATGGATAACATTGAGCACCATATTTTGTATAAAGTTGGCATAGGGTATATCTCCTTTGGTGGGATAACTGGTTGATCTAGTTCTCTTGCTAGTCTAGTTGATCATTGCCCTAGACTAGAAAGGACAAAGTCTCAAATTTATATCATCTTGATAGATGGGCTGTGATAAAATTGAAACAATTACTCCCTATTCATATTATTCAACGAATCATTAAGCTCACCGTTAATAAAAATGACAAGGATATTGCTCTCCGGAAAATTTAGTGGTAATTCAGTTTGGAATATTTTGAGAGGTCACAAAATCACTATCCTCATTGAGAAAAAAAATATAGCACAACAAGCTTTCTTTTAAGGTCTCATTTTTCATGACGAGGACACTTGAAAGATTAAAATCTCTATTGATGATGTGCTCATGAATTTTGGTATTCATGGACCTTCCACTTGTTGTTGTTGTGTTCATAAAAAAATTAAGACCATCCAGCATATGTTCTTACGAGATGATTTGACCACCCGAGTTTGGAAATTTTATCTGATTCATGTGGCATAATGGTTAAACATGAGAGCCTCATATATAATTATGCAATGGTGGTTGATTCTCCTTCCAAGTATATGGGATTTCAGCAAGGGGATTCTTTTCACCCTTGTGTCTCGAAAAGTCTTTAGAACATATCAAAGTCAGACATTGTGATTTTAGGATTCTTATAAATTTTTAGAATTTCCTTTAATTTCAACACTCTCATGATCTTTTGGTGATAAATACATGTTTTCTATGGTTTTAAAGTCTTGCATGATATAGAACCTCCATAAATTGATACTAAACGTGACTTTACAATATTTTCAATCTAATTAGTTTTTCCTTCAGAAAAGCTTGGCGTGTTATGAACACATGATACCCAAAATTGGCTAATTTAGCATAAATAACCTAGTTTGCTTCAGTTAACAGACTTACAATAAAATTTTAGTTATTCACTCTCTTATGATACTTTCAAATAAAGTATGTTTGACTCAATTTCAGTATAGCAATTTTATGAGCTATCAGTTAATCAGTTTAGTAGTTGTGCTTAGCACCGAGCGAACGCAGGGATGAAAGTTGACTTGTTAGTAGAGGATGACACTTTTGGTTTAAGTTCCCAAAAACCCAGAACTACGTTGCCATCGTAGGTTATTAAGGATCACCCACCAGTTGAGGTTGATATCTTAGTCCAAATATACATCAGTTAGTGGATCCACGTCTGTTAGGTTCATTACCTTTGGCAAGGTATAGACCACCTTCCCAACTAGGGTTACAGAATGGACGTCATTTAACTCAGATGAGGTATGTCGGTTAATAGACTCTCTTATAGTTACAAATTCAGGCTTAGCATTTGTACATGACCCTCAGTTCAGTTTATTTACTTTAAATAATGATGTTCAGATTTATCTTTCCAAATCAGTTTATATGCACTTGTAATAAGGTCATTATACTTCAGTTCAGCATATGCATTCATACTTGCCTTTCAGTTCAGTATATCATTATTTATCAGCATGCTTAGTTATTTACAGTTGCATATCTCACATGCTCAGTACATTCAAAGTATTGTACTTTCTTTTGCATTGTATCATCTTATGATATTGGTTCTGACGCTAAGCATCAGACCCGTGATTAGTACATTCCAGTATCCTTTCAGCAACAGATAGAGTGAGTCCTCATCATCCGAGGACAAGATTTCAGTATTGTTTCTTTTTAGTATTTTATTTCAGTTTTAGACAGTTAGAGTTAGCTGGGGACTTGTCCCAACAACTCATCTTTTAGTAGAGGCTTTCAGACAGATAGCAGACATTTCAGCTTTGTAGTTTGTTTTTAGACTTAGTTTTGTTTAGATTACTTTAGTTATTTTCTATCAAATCAGTTAGCTTCCGCAGTTAGTATCTCAGTTACCTTCAATATTATTAGTGTCATACCAGGCCATGGATTAGCTTGGGGTCACTTGTGGCTCTAAGCACAGTGTTAAGTCCAAGGTGTAGGCTCGAGTCGTGACATGATGATGCCTCACCTACTGTTTGGGAAGATTTTCTGAGACATTTCTTGATCACTTTTTCCCTCAAGAGTTGAGAGAGGCTAAGGTAGAGGAGTTTATGAACTTGAAACAGGGTAAGATGAGTGTGATAGAGAATAATCTAACATTTACCCAACTATCTTGCTACGCCCCTGAATTGGTGTCAAATTTGAGATCCAGAATGAGGAAGTTTGTGTCCGGTGTTATTAATGATGTGGTTTTGGAGTGCAAAATGGCAATGTTGAACAATGATATGGATATTTTCAGGTTGATTATGTATGCTCAACAAGTAGAAAAGGAAAAAAAGGAAGAAAGCGGAGGTTGTGAAGCATCAAAGTAAGAAGGCAAGGTCAACAAACTATGAGGTAAACTATAAAAAGAATGGTAATAGGTCTTTCTTTCATAGGAGATCATTTGGTCCAGTCCCATCTTCAGCTAGCGCACCTGCGCTTGATTATAAGTCTTATGGTAGTTTTCTCAGGGGTCTTCTAAGTGCCTTTCTTATGCTAAGTGTGATAGGACACAGCTGGGAGAGTGTCGGGAGGGAATCGATGGATGTTTCAGGTGTAGTCTGTTGGTTCACTTTCTAAAGGATTGTCCATCTACAAAGAATAGCAATGGGGGTAGATCTCCGACCCCAGCATCATCCTTTCCAGTAGGCCAAGTTGCCCAGAAAGGAACTATTTTAGGAACAGGCAGAGGTTAAAATCGCTTGTTTTCCTTAACTAGTCAGCAGGACCAAGATAATTTTCTAGACACCGCGACCGGTACGTTGTTAGATTTTCCTTATATGTACTTAAATTAATGACCCTAGACTTTATTTACTTGATGTGAGTTGTCTTAGCTTAGAATTTAGAAGAGTGGCAAAAAGGGAGAGGTAGTATGAGAGTGGTGATGTAAGTTTTGGAAATTCAATCTATGTAGGTCTAATATAGCATTTGTGAGAAGTAAGTTATTAAGAGTAATTATGACAGGTGAAACCCTTAGGTAAGATGAGGATATGGTAGCTATGTCCATATTAAAGAGCTTAAGGTGTTAAAAGAAGAAGTAGGTCTAGAATAGTATATTGTTTCATGATTTTTTTAACTATAAGCTTCGTGCGCGAATTGTTAATGAACTAGTGTTGGATATTTATGGGTAGGAAGTGACTCTGTCGATTTTGGTGTGAATAGTTTGGTATATAGGGTTAGTTTTAAGATTTAAGTTATCAAATTTTGAACTAAAAGGGAGATGGTGTAGTGGTAGTGGCTAAGATTTTCCCTTCTAGAAGGTAGGGTCTTGGTAAGTTGCAATTTATTCTTGCGTGGGCATCCTCTCTCTACCTCAGTCAAGATGTTACCCTACTCCAGCCCTTGTGTGTTAACAATTTTTCTTCCATTCCATGTTCAGTTCCTAGAGAAATAAGAAAAAGTCATACTTTTGTTGTAGATCCCTAAGCACGCTCCATGTCTTCCATGTTATAGCTATCATGTTCCAAATGAAATTCGTGCTTATGTGTGCTTTAGTAAATATCTTGAGCTTTGAGTTGAGGCATCTTAATTTATAGTAGTATTCAATTGTTCTAGCCAAAGAATATGATAATGGTTTAGTTTGTTCATTTATGTTAGTGTTACCCATCATTCGAGGACAATGATCCCAAGGGGGAGATGTTGTAAAGACCCAAAAAGGTTTTTCCATGTTCTTAGTATTCCTTGAACTAGTTTATGCTAAAAAATAAGTCTCGAGTCCTTTAATACAAACCAAGTCATTTAGGATGCCTTTCGATAATTAAAGGTGAGTTTTTAGACATAAAAATAGCCCGTGCGACTCACCCGGAGAGCCTGAGATGAGTGTAACACCCCGTACCTACCCAACCCTACTTGACGACGTTGAACCATGGTTACTAAAGTACCGAGATTCAAAGATATGTATTATGTAATGTTATGGATGATATAATTGATATTGGGCCTAGTGCATGGGATTAGATCTTTGTTGGAGGTGAAATACCCGTATGTTGTCGAATCTATACGACTACGTGTACACTTACGGAACTAGAAAAAACATGGGAGACTTGATGAATTATACAATCATTTGTGGGCATGAATAAATCTTGTATCATTGGGCCCAAAAATAAAGCCCAAAATTAATAGGAAGACATGGCCCAATTAACCATTTGACCCATTCTTCCATTTGACCCATCCAAACATAAATAATTGGATAAGAAGAGACTTGAGGGCCTATATAAGCATGAGAAAATCAGATTTTATTCATCTCTTCACACATGTCCCATTCTAGAATTTTCTACAACATTTGTTCTCTCAACTCAAACCCTAAGGCCACCTTTCTTTTGGACAAGATCACCCTTTTTCAAGCCTTGGTAAGTATATATTATTATGTTTTAACATATTTTATGCATGTAATATGGTTTATATCATGTTTTTTATGTTGGTGAAGTATTGAGAATTCACTATGTGTGTAAGGTGACATGTTTGCTAAATCGGAGGATGGTTTGTCTTGTAACTTGGCTATGGACTTGTGGTTTTGAAGAGAGTGAACTTGGTGGAGTAAATATAGACATGTGGTATGTGTTTATGGTCTTACTTTGTTTTATTCTTGTGCATAACGTTTGGAATTGATATTGTGAAATTTGTAATGGTTTTGGTGGCGGATTGGTCGTAAAGTGGCGTTTTGGTGTTGTTATGTGTGTTGGGAGACCATGACTGGTTGTTGGAATGTTAGATGATAAAAAATATGTTAAAATGAGTTTGGTTATGATCATGGACCATTCATGGCATTCAAAGACCCAAAAAGAAGCCATTTCGGACCAAACGGGCATCCGCCCCCGCAGACGGAGGCACCTGCAGGCGCAGATGCCAACGCAGATGCCTCTGGCTGCTGCCAGAGGGCACCTGCGCATGCACCTTGTCCACCTGCGGGCGCAGGTGACAGCGCAGGTCAGTCCCATATTTTGGTTTTGTGTGTTTTCGTCCCTAGTTGATCCCCGAAGACCCCGATACCCTTTTTGGATGAAATTATGAACTTGTGATGTCGTTTTAATGACTTTAAAGTGTTGTATGAAGGCATGTTGGACTGTATTAAGTTTGGATTAATGTTCACATGTTTTTATGAAATGCAGATGCCTCTGGCTGCTGCCAGAGGGCACCTGCGCACGCACCTTGGCCACCTGCGGGCGCAGGTGGCAGCGCAGGTCAGTCCCAGATTTTGGTTTTGTGTGTTTTCGTCCCTAGTTAATCCCCGAAGACCCCGATATCCTTTTTGGATGAAATTATGAACTTGTGATGTCGTTTTAATGACTTTAAAGTGTCGTATGAAGGCATGTTGGACTGTATTAAGTTTGGATTAATGTTCACATGTTGTTATGAAAGAGTAATGGCAACGGAATAACAATGAAGGGACGTAAAGGGTAAGTGTGATGTGAAATGCTATTGTTGTATGAAATCTTGGTCAATGAGTGTAATGTTATGGTATTATTGACATGTTGATGCAGTGAGTTGTATTGTAAGGAGTGAAATGAAGTTATATAGCAGTCATATGTTTCATTGTCGTTTTGTACACTTGTACGGTAAATAATTGTTAACGAGAGTTCCATTGTGGACTTGTATTGTAGAGGGAAACATAAGGAAGAAGCTGGACTGTTGTGTTCATATATAGACTTGTGTACTCATACTTGGAAGTAAAGGTATGTAAGGTTATTCTTCTATTTCCTTCTGCAACATATGGTGTTCACATTGTCATGGTACTCATTCGATTCCGAAATACCCTAAGGTATTCCGTATCCGATAGTTGGCTAGAGTTACTCATATGTCCCTTACTCATTGGTCAATGGTGAATCATATGACTCATGTACATTGGCTGACTTATGATCATTGGCTAGTATGTTAAAAGTTCTATAAGGTTCTAAGGTATCACATTTCTAGTTGGTGACCAGTTGAAATCCACATGTATCGTATTTAGTGATCATTATCCTAAGATGTCAAAAGTGTTCTATTCCAAGGGGCTCTATAGTATTCCAACTAAGGTTGATATATATTGTTATTCATATGTGTTTTACTCTTAGATGAATCATGACCCACTTAGTTCTTATTTATGGACGGAAGTTCTTAAGTTGTCATGATGTTGTAGATCCTAAGAGAACTATCCCAACAAGAGCAATGAGGTAAAGAGAGCTTGTTTAGTTGAATAGCATTGTTCCAATCATGTTATGTTCCAAAGTTCCAATTGTGTTTATACTCCTCTTATTCATTGATTATTGTCCAATGTTTCCAATAATGTTATGACTACAAATGCATAAATCTCTCAAAAGCAAATGTACCGAGCTCTCACAAGTAAATGTACCAATCTCTCAAGAGTAATGAAAGAAGTAATGTGCAAGCTAATGTACCTATCCCTCACAAGTAAAGATGTCAATCTTACAAGAGTAAAGATGTGAAGTATTACATGTTATGTTTCAAGTTTCAAGAATGTTTCCATTATCAAGGTATCACTTATTGAATGAAACAAAGAGCAAAGAAAGAAAGAGTAATGAATTAAAGAAGCAATGTTTAATGGGTGGCATCCCAGGGGTTAAATACCTAGCATGGGTCGATCCCAATAACACGGGTGGCATCCCAGGGGTGACAGAAAAGACTAGCATGGGTCGATCCCGATACATCGATACATCCCAGGGGTGATAAGCCTAGCATGGGTTATCTCATGACATCCCAGGGGCGGCACGAAAGCCTAGTATGGGTTCACATAGCATGACATCCCAGGGGCGATAAGCCTAGTATAGGTTCATATGACATCCCAGGGGTCAAAGTACCTAGCATGGGTTCATCTCATCCCAGGGGCTACAAAACAGCCTAGCATGGGTAGAACAATAAAGATGAATGAATATGAAAGCAAGAGAAGTAAAGAACGTAATATACATGGTTTCCCACATACAGAAAGAGAGTTTATTCACATTTGTTATTTCTCTTATATTGATTCCATGGTTGTTGTTATTATGTACGTATCATTGGAGATGATAATAATGAAAGAAAGGTACATGGTTCCACATATAGAGTTTCTCTTATAATTATTTCCATTGAAGTTCATATATATTGAAGTAATTTTCTTATGGCCTTACATACTCAGTACATTCTTCGTACTGACCCCCTCGGGGGACTTACCTTACATGTTGCAGGTGCAGACACTAGTAGACCTCCATAGTAGGTTGACAGTAATTGCAGATCTTTGGTGAGCCCCAGTTGCTTCGGGACTTTTCGAGTCAAAGTTGTACATTGGTTTTGATGTTGTAGACGTTATGAAATGGTCGTTTATGTATTTAGAGGCTTTTGTATACATATGTGGGTATATAGATGTAAGACATGTACGTTCAGTGCGACGAGATGGCCCCAACGGCCAAGTTTTATATATGTATATGTATGGCATTTTACATTTCATCGCTTACATGAGACAATATATTATTCATTCGAGGTTATGCATACGAGGGTTCATGAGCAAAGATTGGTTCTCTCGGGCCATATCGGCTTCGGGTGCCAATCACGCCTCAATGAGAATTTGGGGTGTGACAATAAGCCCCGTGCCGCGGAGCTCCATGACAGAGCTCACTATCTTAGACTCTTAATCCCGCATTGGGGGCGCGGCGTACAGGGTGGTGTGGTGCGATGAGAGGCACAACGCACCCCCCCTCCCCCAATGAGATATCTTTTAGGTTTTGTTTTATAATTAGGGGCACATTGGTCTTTTCTCTTTTAGAAATTGTCCATCCTTTACTAAAAACACCTCAATTCGTCAGAATCACTTACACTTTCAAATCAAGACCCTCTCTTTTTCTCTCAAGCTCACAACCCTCAAGTTTTTGAAGGAAGATCAAGCTAGGGCTCCAAATCCAAAGGGTTATTTCCCATAATTCATCTTCGAAACACGTAATAGTAATGCCTTTCATGAAGAACCCCATTCTTCCCCATAATTGAGTCTTAATTTTAGATTAAGTTCATGATTTAAAGCTATAGTTTCAAGGTTTAGTATTCCTAAACATTATTCTTGATCCTTGTTACAATTTCTTGAGTATTATCATTTATTCCCTGAGTTAGGTTCATCCTTTAATTTAAATTTGATTTTTCATGTCCAAGAATTGTTTCTCATATAAAGCTTATGACTTGAGAATTTTGTATTGAAAGTTTATTTCATGTGTTAATGGATTGATATATAGTCTTATTCTAAAATATGTTCAAAGGTAGCAAGCTCATAAAAAGTTTATGAAAACCCTTATGTATAATAGTATATTTTGAAAAGAGAAAGAGTATCGTATCTTGTAAGTTGAAGTTAAGCAAAGATCTAAAGATTTAGAGTCAAGGCTCACAGAGATAGATATGTTCATGATATGATATTTTAAGTCAAGCATGGTTTTTCTGAAATTGTTTAAAGACTTATAATATGAGCAAATAGTATACTCTTGGGAGGATTATTTAGCACCGAAATGGGTTTGAGTCCGAAGACATATCCCAGAACTACGTTGCCACCGTAGGATAGCATCGTCCACAGTTAGGGAGACTCCTCTTTTAGCCTTCGGGCTCAGTTTTGGATTCATAAGTTATGTTTTGTCTTAAACTCTGGCAAGGTATAGGATGACTCTTCTCAATTTGGACAAGATATTGGACTCCATGATGTTCACATGGTTTATGTCAGTTAAGAGAAACTCCCCCAACTTAAAAATACTTTGTAATTGCTCAACTTACTTATTATTTATGATAATTATATCAAAGTTGATTTACCATAGCATTTTAAGCTACTTACTTTCGGGTTTACGTATCATAAAATTGACTATTTAAGTTAACACATTTATTTCATTATTTTAGTCACGTCGATTTCATAAGAAAAGTCAGTATGTCTTTGTTCCATATATCCTTACTCATGTCATCTATTATGATTTAATTCAAATATTTATTCAGTTTCAGTTTCCAGTTAGTTCATGTTTACTGTTTCATTCTGCTATTACATATCAATACATTCCAAGTATTGAACGTTCTTTTTGCGCTATATCGTTTCATGATGTAGATTCTCATAAACTAGGGTTGAGGAGTTTGTTTAAGTTTAATATGAAATTCCCTCTTGTCACAAATTGTTTTCTAACTACTAGTAGAGGGTTTGATAAGTGAACATCCCTTTTGATAGGTTGAATTTCATTACATGAATTTGAAAAGTTACATGTTATACAAGATGAGACTGAAACTCTCAATCCTTTTCAAAAAGCTTGTTGTAAATGGAGAATCATGATGTTTATTCCGCCTTTTGAGCCACACATGTTATGAAATGATGAAAGGTTTAAATGACTCTTATGAACATCATGTTATGTCTATGTTTATAAATTAAATGACGGAATTTAGAGTCTATAATGTTACATGATAATGATTTGGCATAATATGGATTATTTGCAAGTTTTGGTACGACGGTACCAAAAGGTAAATGCCATAATGAAATGCTTTATGGATAATGGTATATGAAATGGTTTTAATTGGGCGTAATTGGGGATCATATGGTCCACAGAGAAGGTGTAGTCCTTGTGACCAATGCCGAAAACCTATGTTTGCCGACATAGGGATGGTTCGCTCTTAAATGAGACGATTGTGATACGCACGCACCTCTATGAGTGCGGTATGTTATGATGGCCTCACTATGTTTATCTCAATCCATGCGGCAAACATGGATTGGGGCCCCATTGGTTGGGCGAATACCGGACCCATATCAGCCCGTGGGTTACTTAAGGTCAGTGAAACTGCATATTCCATAATGTAAAGTTTTTTGGAAGCTAATTATGTTTCAGCACACAATGTTTTATCATGATTTTTTTTACACTCGGAAGTTTCATCGTGGGTCTTATGGTTTATAAATGTTAAACTCTAATTTTCCTTATTGACCTGATGATGCAAATATTTTAGAATTTTATATTATTATTATTATACTGCTTTGGTCCCTTTCCTTGGGTCGTATTCCAGTACTCATCGTACTGACCGTCCCCAGATGCTACATCCTTTCATGATGTAGGTTCCGAAGCCTTTACTCACGACTCGATTCAGTGCTAGGATTTACATCAGGGCAGCCGTTCATAAATGATGAGCCATCCATCTTTCGGAAGACATCATGTTTTACTTTCTTAGACTTCTACTTTGATTTTATGGTATTATCGGGGTCATGTTCTGGCTTAGGATTTCATTCGCATTCGTTAGAGGCTTCGTAGATGTACTTTAGTAGATATTTCATTATGTTTTCATGACACTTGTATCAAGTACTACTTCAGAGTTGAATCATTTATTTTATGGGTCTATTTCTGTATCTTGTTATACTATGCTTATGATGTTATGCTAAGGGGTTTCCTCGGGCCTTCATTGGTCGGGGATGCCCGTCAAGGATAGGGCCTCGGCTCGGGTCATGAAAAACTTGGTATTAGAGCACAGTTCAGGATCCCAGGGTGTTTACGAAGCCGTGTCAAGTAAAGTCCTTTTTATGGGTGTGTAGCGCATCACACTTATATAGGGGAGGCTATAAGACATTTAGGAATTGTTCCCTTTTCTTCATAGTCTAAGTTCGTGCTAGAAAGTCCAGTTCTTAGAAATTTCTTCTGACTCATACTTTCCAGGTTTCAGGTCATGCCTCCACGAAGGACTAACAGAGGTAGCTTATCAGTGGTATGATGAATAGGAAGAACTTAGGAGTGAAGATGTTGAGCCTGCGGTTTGGGAGGATTTCTCTCAATCTTTTCTTGATCACTTCTTTCCTCAAGAGTTGAGGGAAGCTAAGGCTGAGGAGTTTGTGAACTTGATGAAGGGAAAGTTAAGTGTCAAGGAATGTGCTTTAAAGTTTACTAAGTTGTCTCGTTATGCTCCGGAGTTGGTGTCTAATATGAGGTCTCGAATGAGAAAGTTTGCTTTTGGCCTTAAGGACGAATTAGTATTGGAATGTAAGGGTGCGATGCTAAATAGTGACATGGATATATCCAGGTTGGTGGTATTCATGCAACAGGTAGAGGATGAGAAGAAGAAACAGGTAGAGGCTGAGGACAGGCAGAGTAAGAGGGCTAGGCCAGCAGACCAGGAGATAAATCAGTAGTCTAGTGGTAAGTGTGGTAAAAGATGGCATAAGAAGAAATCTTGGGGTAATGTTTAGTCTTCAGCTAGTGCACCCGCTCCTAAGCATTCGAGTGATCAGCAATTTCAACCTGGTAATGGTTCCAGGATGCAGGGAACTCAGTCACAGGCCAGTATATCTTACCCGACCCCGTCCCATCCTTCTTGTCGCACCTGTGGTAAGCTCCACGGCGGAGTTTGTCACCTGGGGAAGGGTGTCTGTTACTTTTGTGGGCAGCCTGGTCATTTTCAGCGAGAGTGTCCCGAGATAAAGGGGACTCAAGGGGCAACAAGGCCCCAACTACCACTTCTTCAGCCCCAGTAGATAAAGGTGCTACTTCAGGGACCGGCGGAGGTCGTAACCGATTGTATGCCCTATCTACTCATCAGGATTCAGAGGCCTGACCAGATATTTTCACGGGTATGTTACAGATTTTCTCCCGTGATGTTTATGTACTACTTGATTCCGGTTCTACTCTATCTTATGTGACCCCTTATGTGGCAGTGAATTTTGATGTTGGTCCTGAAAATATTTCTGAACCCTTCTCAGTATCTACTCCTGTTGGTGAGGCTATTATTGCTAAGCGGGTCTATAAAAATTGTGTGATGTCTATCTTTCATCGGGACACCATAGTGGATTTGGTAGAACTTGATATAGTAGATTTTGATTTAATTTTGGGAATGGATTGACTCCACTCTTGTTATGATACCTTGGACTGTAGAACCCATAGAGTCACCTCTCATTTTCCTAATAAGCCAGCTATAGAATGGGAGGGTGATTCCTTAGCACCAAAGGAAAAGTTTATTTCTTATCTTAAAGCCCGGAAGTTGATATCTAAGGGTTGTTTATACCATCTAGTCCGAGTTAAGGATTCTAATATTGAAAGTCCCTCACTGCAGTTCGTTCCTGTAGTCAATGAGTTTCCCAAAGTTTTTCCCGATGATCTTCCCAGCATTCCTCCTCATAGAGAAATAGACTTTGGTATTAATCTGTTGCCTGACACTCAACCTATTTCCATTCTTCCCTATAGAATGGCTCCGGTAGAGCTAAAAGAGTTAAAAGATCAATTGAAAGACCTTCTCGATAAGGGCTTCATCCACCCTAGTGTCTCTCCTTGGGTGCTCCAGTACTCTCCGTGCGAAAGAAAGATGGGTCCCTTCGTATGTGCATTGATTATCGTCAGTTGAATAAGGTCACTGTTAAAAATAACTACCCTCTTCCTAGAATTGATAATCTTTTTGACCAGTTTCAGGGTGCTAAGTGTTTCTCCAAAATAGATCTCTATTTGGGTTACCATCAGCTAAAAGTTAGGAAAGCAGATGTTCCAAAGACTGCGTTCTGAACCCAATATGGCCATTATAAGTTTCTAGTTATGTCCTTTGGTTTGACTAATGCACTTGCAGCCTTTATGGATCTTATGAACAGGGTGTTTAGATAGTTTTTGAACCTATTCATCATAGTCTTCATCGATGATATTCTGGTGTACTTTCGTAGTGAGGAGGAGCATGCTAATCACCTCAGAATTGTACTTCAGACCCTTAAGGACCAAGAGTTGTATGCCAAATTTTCTAAGTGCGAATTTTGGCTTAATGTTGTGACTTTTCTTGGTCATATTATTTCTAGTGAAGGGATTAAGGTAAATCCCCAAAAGATTGAGGCAGTGAAAAAGTGGCCTAGACCAACAACTCCAACAGATATTAGGAGTTTCTTGGGTCTGGCAGGGTATTATAGGAGGTTCGTAGAGAGTTTTTCTTCTATAGCTGCTCCACTAATGAAGTTTGCCCAGAAAAAGGTAAAGTTTTTGAGAAGTTGAAGGATCGTTTGACCTCAGCCGCTATTTTGACACTCCCCGATGGTACTAAAGGATTTGTAGTATATTGTGATGCATCCTGGGTGGGACTTAGTTGTGTACTTATGCAGCATGGGAAGGTTGTGGCTTATGCTTCTAGGCAACTTAAAATACATGAGAAGAATTACCTGACTCATGATCTTGAGTTGGCGGCTGTGGTCTTTGCACTCAAGATTTGGCGTCACTATTTATATGGAGTGCATGTGGATATTTATTCAGATCACAAGAGTTTACAGTATATCTTCACGCAAAGGGAGTTGAATCTCAGGCAGAGGAGATGGCTTGAGTTGCTAAAGGATTATGACATGAGTTTGCACTATCATCCAAGTAAAGCTAATGTTGTTGTTGATGCTCTTAGCAGATTGTCTATGGAGAGTCTTTCTCATGTTGAGTAAGAAAAGAGGGGATCAGTAAAGGATATTCACCGGCTCGCTAATTTGGGAGTCCAACTGTTGGATTCTGAAGATGGGGGAGTGATTGTTCACGAAGTGGCTAAGTCTTCATTAAGTGTTGAAGTTAAGGAGAAGCAGGCTAATGACCCTATACTTATGCAGATCAACAAAGATGTTGGTCAGCAGAAGATTTTGGCTTTTGAGATTGGGGGAGACGGTATATCGCGGTACTAAGGGAGATTGTGTGTTCCCGATGTCGATGGGCTGCGAGAGAGGATCTTAACCGAAGCCCATGTCTCCAGGTATACAGTTCATCCCAACTCTACTAAAATGTATCATGACTTGAAGGAGATGTATTAGTGGAATAATATGAAAAAAAATGTTGCGAATTTTATTGCTAAGTGTTTGAATTACCAACAAGTTAAGGTTAGGCATTTGAGTCCTGGTGGTACGTCTCAGGAGATAGCTATTCCTATGTGGAAGTGGGAGATGATAAACATGGATTTTATCACTGGTCTTCCATGTTCTCAGAACCAGTACGACTCTATTTGGGTCATTATGGATAGGATGACCAAATCTGCTCACTTTCTACCTGTAAGAACAAACTATTCAGGAGAGAATTATGCTAAGTTGTATATTCAGGAGATTGTTCGGTTACATGGAGCTACCATGTCCATCATATCTGACAGAGGTACGCAATTTTCTTCTCAATTTTGGAAATCCTTTCAGAAAGGTTTGGGTACGCAGGTAAACCTTAGTACTGCTTTCCATTCTTAAATGGACGGACAAGTGGAGCGCACTATTTAGACTTAAGAAAATATGCTAAGAGCTTGTGTCATTGATTTCAAGGGCAGTTGAGTGGATCACTTGCCTCTTATTGAATTTGCGTATAACAATAGTTATCACTCTAGCATCCAAATGGCTCCTTTAAAGGCTCTTTATGGTAGAAGGTGTAGGTTACCGATTGGATAGTATGAAGTGGGTGAAACCCAATTGTTCGGGCATGATCTTTTCCACCAAGCAATGGAGAAAGTTAAGGTTATTCGTGAAAGGCTTAAAACCTCTCAAAGTCGCCAAAAGTCATATGCGGATGTGAGGCGAAGAGAGTTAGAGTTTGAGATTGGTGATTGGATATTCTTGAAGGTTTTCCCTATGAAAGGAGTGATGAGATTTGGGAAGAAGGGGAAGTTCAGTCCTCGTTTCATTGGCCCATTTCAGATTTTGAGAAAGTTTGACAGTGTAGCTTATGGTTGGATTTGCTCGCGAGTTTGACATCGGTTCATCCCGTGTTCCACGTGTCCATGCTTAAGAAGTGCGTGGGTGATCATTCTCTTGTTATTCCAGTAATGTTAGGGTAAAAAATTTCTTGTCTTACGAAGAAGTCCCTATTGAAATCCTAGATAGACAAGTTCGAAAATTGAGAACTAAGGAAATAGCTTTAGTTAAGGTGTTGTGGAGGAATCAAAATGTAGAGGAAGCTACCTGAGAGTCAGAAGATGACATGAAAGCTAGATATCCCTTCTTGTTCTCAACGTCGGGTGATGTCGTGTGAGGTAATAGCGTTGTACTCATCTCTTAACTTATAAGTTCATGCCCTTCAAGTTTCCCTCAATCTCTTTATTCAAGCTAAATGTTTCCTTAATCATCATTCGGGGACGAATGATCCCAAGGGGGGGATAATGTAACGCCCGATAGGCCTTCTTAGAGATTAAAAACGAACCTATATGACCCATATATTAAGTATAAATAATTTAGAATAAGTTTAGGTACGTCAAAAGGTGAATTACTGTCGAAATTAGGCCATGCGTCGCGATAGGGAAAGGTCAGAACCAGCCCCGCGCTGCGCCAAGACCTGCGAGGGTCGCGGGTCTACTGTTTTGGTCCCATGGTAGGGCCCGCGCTGCACCTATGAGTGTCGCGCATTGGGCCTCGCGCCGTGCCCCTTGGGTTGTCTGATGGGAATCCATTTTCTTTTAATATTTTGGGGGCTTTTTGGTCTTTCCCTTGATTAAAAACCGTCCCCCACCTATACTAAACGATCCCAAACCCCTAGAAACGTATTTCATTCCCCAAAAACATACTCCATCTCCTCTCTAAACACCAAGGTGACATTCCAATTGGGGTTCAAGCTTCAAGGCTAAAAGATCAAGCTTTTCTCAAGTTTCTCCATTAAAAGGCATGTTTGAACACTCCTTACTTCAACCATGATTACAATATGTTAATTTATTTACTATTAACGTATATTAAATTGATGATTTGAAAACTAGGGTTGAGGAGTTTGTTTGTGAAAAGTTTACTATGAAATTCCCTCCTGTCACAAATTATTTTCTAACTACTAGTAGAGGCTTTGATAAGTGAACATCCCTTTTGAAAGGGTGAATTTCATTACATGAATTTGAAAAGTTATATGTTATACAAGATGACACTAAAACTCTCAACCCTTTTCGAAAAGCTTGTTGTAAATGGAGAATCATGATGTTTATTCCGTCTTTTGCGCCACACATGTTATGAAATGATGAAAGGTTTAAATGACTCTTATGAAAATCATGTTATGGCTATGTTTATGAATTAAATGACGGAATTTAGAGTCTATAATGCTACATGATAATGATTTGGCATAATATGGATGACTTGCAATTCTTGGTACGACGGTACCAAAAGGTAAATGCCATAATGAAAGACTCTATGGATAATGGTGTATGAAAATGGTTTTAATTGGGCGTACTTGGGGATTATGTGGTTCACCGAGAAGGTGTAGTCCTTGTGACCAAAGTCGGAAACCTATGTTTGCCGATATAGGGATCGTTCGCTCTTAAATGAGATGACCATGATACGCACGCATCTCTATGAGTATGGTATGTTATGATGGCCTCACTATGTTCATCTCAATCCATGCGGTAAGCATGGATTGGGGCCCCATTGGTTGGGCGAATATCGGACTCATATCAGCCCGTGGGTTACTTAAGGTCGGTGAAACTGCATAGTTCATAACGTAAAGTTTTTTTGAAGCTAATTATGTTTTAGCACACAATGTCTTATCATGATTTTTTTTACACTCGAAAGTTACATCGTGGGTCTTATGGTTTATAAATGTTTAACTTTGATTTTCCTTATTGACCTGATGATGCAAATGTTTTAGAATTTTATATTATTATTATACTACTTTGGTCCCTTTCCTTGGGTCGCATGCCAGTACTCATCGTACTGACCATCCCCGAACGCTACATCCTTTTATGATGTAGGTTCTGAATCCTTTACTCTCGACTTGGTTCAGCACTAGGATTTACATCAAGGAAGCGGTTCATACATAGTGAGCCATCCATCTTCCGGAAGGCATTATATTTTACTTTCTTAGACTTCTACTTTGGTCTTATGGTATTGCCGGGGCCATGTTCCGGCTTAGGATTTCATTCGCATTCGTTAGAGGCTTCGTATACGTACTTTGGTAGATGTTTCATTATGTTTTCATGACACTTGTATCAAGTACTATTTCAGAGTTGAATCATTTATTTTATGGGTCTTATTTCGCATCTTGTTATACTATGCTTATGATGTTATGTTAAGGGATTTCCTCGGGCCTTCATTGATTGGGGATGCCCGTCACTGCTAGGGCCTCGGCTCGGGTCGTGACAGGTGGGAACTTAAAGGATAAAATGAGTGAAAAAAAAGGAGAAATAATTAAGAAGTCAAAATGGAAACAAGCAAGTCAAACTCCATAAAAAAAGATAATATTAAGTGCCGCAAGACCAGAAGGGTTGCTCGGTAAACATCCTCCATCTCCAACCTGAGGTTATAGGTTCGATTCACCAAGAAAGCAAAAAGGTGGAAGCTCTTTGGGAGGGGTAAAAAAATATTAAGTGATGATGTAAACCCAAGTCGAGCACTCGATCGCCAAGGGCTTTAGGAGACTGACTATTGGTTGCACCAATATGGTAGATATGTTTGAGCCGCCTCTGACCTGAGGAATAGTTTAGGTGAGCCCTAATTGTGTTGAACACATGTAATGGTGGGTAACAGTACTCGATCGATAAGATTGTCTAGCTACACAAATTAACCGGACAATATAATCATAAAAATAAAATTAAAAAACTTTTATTTTTAGCAAGTTAAGTGTATACTAGTGTTTGTTTGGTTGCTGCGTGTAACTTTTTGGCACAGAAAATGTGGGAGAAGGGAATGGTGTCTTCCATTTTCTCAAGCATCCATCAATTTCCCACGTTATGTCTGTCTAAAGAGAAGACCAGGAATCTTCTGTTTAAGAATTAAGAATAATGCAGCAGAAAAAGTTAGAACAAGAAAATAGTTAATTTATAGTATTGTTCACTTAGCAAACACGTTTTTCTACACTTTATTATATTGCAAGGAACTGTATTTAAGAATTCTGTATATCATTGCAATTAGTAATATGCAATTAAATACCTAGAAAATAAAAAGAGAGACGAGGACGGAACTTTCTGGAATCATGTTCATAAAAGGCTACTAGAGGCGCCTTTATTGCAAAATTTCATCAAACCAAAGATAATATTAGGTAACGGTTAAGTCAGTAAGGTATTTTCTCGTAAAAGAAAAAATGATTGAACTTTACCAAAATATCACAAAGTTAGTAATATGCAAGTATATACCTACAAGGTATTTTCTTGTAATATTTTGTAAGAAAAAGGTCACTTAATAATTTCTAGGTATGATCATAAAAAGTTGATAGGAGAAAATAAAACAAAAATTTAATACGATACTTAGGCAAAGTTGAATGACCATTTTATTACAAAAAATAATAATCATTTTGTGACTTTTTTGCAGTACTTAGATAAGATAATTTAATGATATTTTTAATTATAAAACTATAATTTAATTACTTTCTGTAATACTTAATTAAGCATAGTTACGTTGAGAGATTTTCTTATTGCAAAAATAATTCAATAATTTTGGTGCAAATTGAATGAGCATGACTGTTTTTGGAGAGACAAAGGAGAGATAGAAAGTAAGAAGAGGTTAAAGCAATGATGTGTGTATGGACATGGTGACGAAAGAGCCAACACATAATGACTTTAGGAAGCTAAGACACTAAGGGGTCGTTTGGTAGGGTGTATAAGAATAATGCAAAATATGATGTATTAGTAATTCTTGTATTAGTTATGCTTGCATTAGTCATGCTGAGATTATTTTTTATGCAGTGTTTGGTTTGGTGTGTTAAAAATAACTTGCATTGCATCTTTTTAAATAAAAAAAATTATTTACAAAAATACCATCCACAAATATAATGAAAATGATGTGAAAAAGGTTTTGAGGGGCTATTGTGTCTTTACCCATGCTAATGCATGCATTAAAGTCCCTTGCATTGCTAATACCAGGGGTTTCCCATGTATTAGTTATGCATAGCATAATACACAATAGAGTGTATTAATTATACATAGATTGAAAAGGTGTACCAAACAAGGTATTAGTAATACATAGAGCTAATGCATGCATTATTTTTGGAAGGGGATGCATTAGAAAAAATAATGCATGCATTAGCTCTGTGTATTACTAATATCTTGTTTGGTACACTTTTTCAACCTATGTATAACTAATGCATTAGTTATACACTCTTGTGTATTGAGGTGTATATTACTAATATCACTCATTTTTCATGTATTAGTAATACAATGGCTTCAACACATGCATTAATTTGATGAATTACAAAATTACCCCTCAAATCATTTTGTCTCTCTTTCTCTTCTGTGCACTTTACAAAAGCAACAATGATTTTCTCCACCTGTTCTTCTTCCTTCCACTTAATCAAACAATTGTGGCTTTTTTCCATCAAAGTTTTTGCTTTATTATTTTTCAATCAAATAATGGTTGCTTTATTATTTTGTTCGCCGAAACTTCTCGTAACCGTCCGTCCTCTCTCTTCAACAATATCACTTCCTAAACTTCTCCTATTAGCACCAAAATTCTCCTTCTCTTTCAATTTACCTTTATCACTTTTGGTGCAGAAGAGCAGATTATCGCATTTATTGGAGAATTCTGAATCAATGTCGATTTTTGATGAAATTCTGGAAATCGCGCTTACACTTGAGAATCTTTTTCGGAGAAGAGGAAGGAGCTTTGGAGGATGAAGATGAAGAATTGGAGTTGGCGGTTGGGAAGTGAATTTGTAGGCGGATGTTGCCATTTTTCCTAATTATCACGAGATATTTGTGAAGCTTTTAATGGAAAGAAGGATATTTTGGTATACAAACATCTTTTTGTAAAAAATATGTAAATATATATTATTTTTAATATATCAAACCAAACACTGTGTAAGAAATAATGTCTGCATAACTAATACCAGTATTACAAATATTTGTATTAGTAATGCAAGAATTACTAATACACCTTATTTAGCATTATTCTTATACACTCTACCAAACGACCCCTAAAGGCTTTCCCTCAAAACAATGCAAGAATTATGGGACAATTACTGAATTTTCTAGCTAGTTCATTGATCCTTTTATATATATATATATATATATAGCTCCAATATAGTACAATCATCATGTTTTGAGAGGAGAAAGAAGGAAATTCATCTGTCTAAACAAGGTGGTATATTGGGACTGATTTTTGCTGCTGAATCATTGGTTCATGAGCATATATATATATCTCTAAGCAGAAGGATATATATGTTGTTGCGCCACTGATGTAGGAAAATTACATGGAATGTCCCCCATAGTGGATGAATTTGTATTTTTGCCCCCCATAAGAAAAGTCTTTAAAGACTAGCCCTCCTTTATTTTTATGTATACAACAAGTACATTTTTGCCCCTCTACACCTCAAATGTTTTTACTCTTTCCATGCTCATTTGTCTCTCAACTTTTTTCTTCTTCTTTTTTTTTTTCTCTTTTTCACTGTTACTTGATTTTTATTTTTTATTTTCTCTTTTTTTTTTTTTTTCTTGTTTTAATTCATTTGTCTCAATCTTTATTTTTCTATTTTTTTGTTCTTTTTTTCTTTGATTTCTCAAACATTATTTATTTTTTATTTCTCTTTTTTTAATTCATTGTCTCAATCTTTATTTTTTTTATTTTTTGTTTTTTCTTTGTTCATTTCTTTTATTTTTCTCAAACTTTATTTTTATTTTATTTTTTCTACTCATTTTTTTCTCAACTCTTTTTTTTTAATTATTATTTTTCTCTTTTTTCTATTTTCTTAACCTTTATTTTTTCTCAATCTTTATTTTTTTTTTCTTCTCTTTTTTCTTTTTTCTCAATCTTTATTTTTTTCCTTCTCTTTTTTCTTTTTTCTCAGCTTCTATTATATTTTGCTAATGAACAGAAGTTGGATAATCCGCAAAAAGAATCTTCTTTCTTTGACATCAAAGTAAACTTAAGGGAGTGACTTGCCGTTTCGAAGTCCTTTGGGATAATTCTTGCCTCTAAGGAAAGAGTTATAGAACATTAATTTGTTGTTTATAAATCCTTGAACTAAGTCTTGCCTCTAGGGCAAGAGTGATAGAGTATCTCATAAATTAACATAATGAAATAGTGTTAACTCTTGCCCATGGGGACTAATTTTTTTTTCGAGAGAGATTCTTGGGCTAAGTCTAGTTTTAGAGGCAAGACATATAGAGCATCTCATAAATCAAAGACACGATGTGGTAGTGCTAACTTTTGCCCATAGGGGCGTATAACTTGTTTTTTTGAAAGTCTTTGGACTAAGTCTTGCCTCTAAGGGAAGAGTTATAGAACATCTCATAAATCAAGATACAATGTGGGAGTTTCAACTCTTGCCCATGGAACGTAACTTGTTGTTTGAAAGTTCTTGGGCTAGGTCTTGCCTCTAAGGCTAGAGTTATAGAACATCTCATAAATCAAGACACAATGTGATAGCGTCAACTCTTGCCCATGGGGCATAACTTGTTGTTTGAAAGTCCTTGGGCTAAGTCTTGCCTTTAAGACAAGAGTTATAGAGCCTCTCATAAATCAAGAAACGACATGGTAGTGTCAACTCTTACCCATGGGGCATAACTTGTTGTTTGAAAGTCCTTGGACTAAGTTGTGCCTCTAAGGCAAAGTTATAGAGCATCTCATAAATCAAGACTCAATGTGGTAGTGTCAACTCTTGCCCATGACGCATAACTTGTTGTTTGAAAGTCATTGGGCTAAGTCTTGCCTCTAAGGCAAGAGTTATAAAACATCTCATAAATTAAAACACAAATGTTAGTGTCAACTCTTGCCCATTGGGCTTAACTTGTTGTTTGAAAGCCCTTGGTCTAAGTCTTGCCTCTAAGGCAAGAGTTATAGAGCATCTCATAAATCAAGACACAATGTGGTAGTGCCAACTCTTGCTCATGGGGCATAACTTGTTGTTTGAAAGTCATTAGGCTCAGTCTTGCCTCTAAGGCAAGAGTTATAGAGCATTTCATAAGTCAAACATAATGTGGCAGTGTCAACTCTTTTCCATGGGGCGTAACTTGCTTTTTGAAAGTCCTTGGGCTAAGTCTTGCCTCTAAGGCAGGAGTTATAGATCATCTCATAAATCAAGACACAACGTGGTAGTGTCAACTCTTGCCCATAGGGCATAACTTGTTGTTTAAAAGTCATTGGGCTAAGTCTTGCATCTAAGGCAAGAGCTATAGAGCATTTCATAAGTCAAAACATAATGTGGTAGTGTCAACTCTTGCCCATAGGGCATAACTTGTTGTTTGAAAGTCCTTGGGCTAAGTCTTGCCTCTAAGGCAAGAGTTGTAGAGCATCTCATAAATCAAGACACAACGTGGTAGTGTCAACTCTTGCCCATGGGGCATAACTTGTTGTTTAAAAGTCATTAGGCTAAGTCTTGCCTCTAAGGCAAAGTTATAGAGCATCTCATAAATCAAAACTCAATGTGGTAGTGTTAGTTTTTGCCCATGGGGCATAACTTGTTATTTGAAAGTTCTTGGACTAAGTCTTTCCTCTAAGGCAAGAGTTATAGAACATCTCATAAATAAAAACACAATATGGTAGTGTAAACTCTTGTTGTTTGAAAGCCCTCGGTCTAAGTCTTGCCTTTAAGGTAAGGGTTATAGAGCATCTCATAAATCAAAACATAATGTGGCAGTGTCAACTCTTGCCCATGGGGCATAACTTGTTGTTTGAAAGTCATTGGGCTAAGTCTTGCCTCTAAGGCAAGAGTTATAGAGCATTTCATAAGTCAAAACATAATGTGGTAGTGTCAACTCTTGCCAATAGGATGTAACTTGTTGTTTGGATGTCCTTATGTTAAGTCTTGCCTTTAAGGCAAGAGTAATAAAACATCTCATAAATCAAGAAACAATGTGGTAGTGTCAACTCTTGTCTATGGGGCGTGACTTGTTGTTTGGAAGGAATTGAAGAAAAGAAAAGAAAAAATAAATAAATAAAGGTTACGGAAAAATTAAAAAATAAAAATAAATAAAAATAAAAGAAAAATAAAGGTTGATAAATTTTAAAAAAAAATCCAAGAAAATGAAAAAAAAGAAAAGAAGAAGAAAGGTTGAAAAAAAAAAGAAAAAAAGACAAAATAAAAAATAAAAGAAAAATAAAGATTGAGAAAAAAATGAGAAGAAAAAAATTAAAAAACAAAGAAAAATTAAAAAGAGAAAAAAAAAAAGAAATTGAAAGGAGAAAAGGAAAAAAGGAAAAAAGTAAAAGGTTGAAAAAAAAAATTAAAAAAAGAAAATAAAAATAAAGAATCAAAGTAAAATAAAAAAGAGAAAAAAAAATTAAAGTTGAAAGATAAATGAGCATGGAGAGTTGTTTGAAAATATTTGATATATACAGGGGCAAATATGTTTTTTTTCCATACATAAAAAGAAAGATGACTAGTTTTGTAGGACTTTTGTTATGGGGAACAAAAAAAACAAAATCACCCACTATAGGAGCTATTTATGTAGTTTACCCTTCAGTTTTGGCTGCCTTTTCTTGGACTGAAGGGTTTCCGTCTCGAGCCCAACCATGCATATTGCTCGTTAATTAGTCCATTTACCAAATCACAATGCATGAAGCCATTATATTTCATGCAGGTTTTAAATTTGATGGGGTTCAATCATTCACGCTAGAGCTAAAATTATGTGTTCAAAATTTAATAGTATTTGTTATAATTTTAATTACTTTAATTACTTTTTTTACATGTATATCGAAGCTCCATGTAAAAAAATATCGGGTTTAGCTATTAAACTCATATTTACAATCATTATCAATATTGAAGTGTTATGCGATCTCCCGTAAGTCTCTTAATTTTCCTTCTTTTACTTTCTGATCATTTGAATTGTCGGACGGAGAAAATTGGTTAGGTCAATCTTGCTTCATGTCTCTCTGGATTTTATATTGTTTTAGTTGTTCATAAAAGGTGTTGGTTACCTTGGCACTCTAGCTTCTATAACATTGAGCTGCTGACTTACATACATTCAACAAAATCACATCTATTCTGCGACAAAATTGAGTGAGAAATCATAAACTCAAGCAGGAAAGAGAATTCTTCACATTAGCCAAAATTGTTTCAATTTTGGATTTCCAATTTTGTTTCAGAAAATTCATATAGTTACGTGTGCACCTGCATTGGAGCCTAACTATCCCGATTCGCGCCATATAGGCCTCATTCGGGGGAAGCCGCTTCCTACCAAGGATTTTTCCATACCCAGGACTAGAACTCGACACCTCTGGTTAATGGAAGAGCAGCTCCATCTACTGCACCACCACATAAGGATGTGGTGAAATTGCTTCCTTTAATGACAATGTGTATCTGAACACCTTTCTATCATCTCAAAGAAGAAAAGAAAAAAACGAGAGAAGATATGGATCTGCACTTCTAATTTTTTTTTCTTGTGTATTGTTGCTACCGGTGTTGCTGTCCCATATAGGGATTAAATGATAGGAGCAAATTAGCTAAAATTTGTATATCCAATCTCGCGTTTGCAGTGTTTTTTGGGGGGTGCGGCGGGGGTCGGGGGGTGGGGTGCGGCGAGGGTTAACTTCTTATGGTGTTAAGGTATATTTTAGTTTTACATAATGTAAGTATACAACCTAAACTTGCATTTTTTTTAGAAATAAAATAACAAATGTAAACTACACAAATAACCAAACAAGAAAAGTTAAAAAGTGTACAACATAATCTGACAATATTCAACAAAGCTTGGCAAAAAGAACTGGCACACCCAGAAAGCAGCTTCAATCATTAATTTAGCTTAGTGGATAGTGAGGCTGACCAAAGAACTCTCCAGAATGCTCGAGTACTAAAAAGAATACAATTGCACTAGAAACTTTTTCTTCTTTATTCACTTGTGAATTCCCGAAACGAAATTTTCCAAAGCAAGGTAACAACACTTAACGAACCTATGCTAAAGCTAAACTTAACTTCCCCAAACTTTTTCTTCTTACTTTGTTTACATCCATGCCTATGCTAAAGCTACAGTACAACAACGTTCCTAACTAAGAAGCAGGAGTGCTTGCATACAACAGGGTGAAGAAAATTTCTACTTCCGGAATGTCATGGATAACTTGGATATACCTGTTCTTATAGGGTTCTTCAAGTAGGATCTGATCCATGTGAGCAATTTGTGGTAGAAGTTTAGCTAATGGCATACCTGATTTTAAATTGGCATCACCACATTAAGACCCTTCCATCAGTACATCCACGGCTGCTCATAGTAATATGTCTACGATATTCCCGAATTCGTTACTGCCCATAAGAAAGTTGGACAGTGAATATATTACTAACAAATTAACCACAATGGCACAAGCCAAGAAAATTAATACTGAAATATGGAATATTGGAGAAAGTTAAGGTTGTGTTCGATATGAACGCGGATGTTTTCTGTGGAAAACGTTTTCTTGGAAAATATTTTATAGGAAAATTAATGACTTTTTCACTTATTTTTTGTGTTCGGTATGTAGGCAAAAACATTATCCTAAAAATATTTATACATAATCTAGATAAATACTATGGGAGGTAGGATGTGAAGTGGGTGGTGGGATGGGGACTACTTTTTGTCCTTGTTCCCTTTGACCTGATTGCTGCTCATACTCTTGCAAAATCAACATAATCTTCCCAATAGAATATTCATTAGAGGAGGCAAATATTATAGTATCATCAACTTATGCTAAGTGGTTAAGATTTGAGCTCCACTTAGGCATTCCATATCCCACATAAGAATCATCTTCAAATAACTGGTTAAGAGCCCTTGTCATGACCTCAGCAGATAAAATAGAGTGTTGGGGATAAAGGATTCCCCAGTTTCACCCTCTAGTAGAGTGAGAAAATCCAACTGACTAAGTATTGAGTAAAACTGAATAGTAATTATTGGAGATCAGTCTCCAAACCACATCCACCACCTTGTTAGAGAAACCTATTTTTCTGAGTACTTTCATAAAAAAAAACCAAGAAACTTTATCATAAGTTTTAGCCATGTCCAACTTTAGGACTACATTAGAAGGCTTCCCACTTTTACCAATATCAATAACCAACTCCTGAGTTAACAACACATTTTCAATAATACTCAATCTAGGTAAAATGTTTTTCAGTCTGTCATGAAAAATTCTTGAAAGAATCTATCATGACCCGATTTCTCAGGTCATGATGACACCTACTTTAACCCACCAGTAGGTAAGTCAAGCCATAACCCGAAAGGATAAGTAATGGGCTAACGGGTCAAGGATAAAAGGAAACGAGAATAAAATCGACAAAAAATAACAATATAAACTGAAGCAAGGGAGATATACACATATAACATACTGTATAAGAGAGGGAAGAGGACAAAATATATAAAATAAACCTTTCCAAAACCTGATAAGGTCGGTACAAGAGCCACTATAACCAAAAAGATGAGTACTAGACAGTATCCAAGATATACATATATACACAGTAGTCTCGGATACACAAAAGACCATCACATGAAGCAGAAGGAGGAGGATCAGCTCGGGACTCTAGAAAGCTCACCCTATTTTCAAATCAGTAGCAAGACTCGAGGATAACGTCAACGACGGTGGCTCGTACTGGGATCTGCATCAGGGAAAAGATACAGAAGTGCAGTATGAGTATCAAAGCAACGGGTACTCAGTAGGTATTATCGGTCGACTAAGCTCAGATATAGTAAAAGTATAAATAAAATGTGAGAGTGTAAGCTAAGTCAACAGTAAAAGTGGTATGAATGGAAATAATAAGCTATGCTAGGCAAATGCAATAAAGGAAGTAAACAACTTGAAAATAAAAGTAAAGGCCTAACTATAACCTAACTGGACCCCCATAAGCCCAAAAGGCACACACAAGAAGACAAATAACCCTACCAAGCCCCCATAAGTCAGGTGGGTACACACAAGCAAAAATCTAAAGTAAGAAACATGAATAATAGTAATAAACTTAAGACAAGCCAAGACGGATAATATGCGCACTGAATACTCCCTTCTCATCCATAATCTTTAACTTTACCTGTCTTAAATAGCATTTCGATCCCAGATCCATAATGAAAATGTATACCGGACTTGAACCGGAACCAATGCATAATAATAAGAGGCCAGACACCAGGCTCAAACCGAGCACAGTGGATTATAATGAGAGGCCAAATGATCCATATACAATTATTAGTACTCTCATACCAAAACCAAGTACAACTTCCAGAACTACCAGTAATAACCATAATCAACACCAAAACACCCAAATCACAGTCATAGACTGATGTCAGACTCGAATCGAAACTCATAAGTAGCAAACTGAAACCATGACAACTGACTTTATAAGGAGGAAACCATAATCTTAAATCGATGCCAGACTCGTACCAGGACTCATAATAATAGCAATAGAGCATACGCCGGACTCAAACCGGTTGTTAAATCCACTACGGCCAGGCGAATTTTATTTCTAGTTTAAGGGGGAGCGGTCAAGGGTCAGTCACTATCCTGCCAGGGGGAAAAGAAGCTAACCAGGCGAGTAATCAAGTCTAAGTCAACCCTAACCCAAGGTAATAGCCTAAGGTAGCAGTCACAAGCCCAACTAAGTCTAAAAGAACATTATTCAAAACGTTATATCTAGAGAAGGGCAGTGGGGCCCACTACAGGGTCCTAATAACCCAACCTAAGGTAAAACCTACCAAAATCTAGTCTAGGGCTTCCCAATCCCATCCCAAGGTACTATAAGAGCTAATTCTAGTCCTAAGGGATGATAGGGTACTAGTCTAAGGGAGAACGGGCCCAAATTCTACTAAAAGGGAACCTAACTAGCTAAATAAAGCATAAAAATGCTAAATCCATAATCGGGCCATAAATACCTACCCAAAACTAACACAATACTATACTAATACTATAATTAAGCACAATCTAGAAGAAGGGTAAGCCTAGCCTACCTGGATGCTATCGAAAGCTCGTTTAATCCTCTATACAGAAGCTTTTTCCTTCCGAGAAGCCTCTGACTACTGTCGCGCTATCAAAACAATGATCTACACATTAAGACGAGAAAATCAATACCCATATTGCCTATATATGCTTCGGGTCAAAAATTAAACTAAAATCCCACTTGGGGCTTGCTTGCGGAATCACGAAATTAAAATTATCACAATGTCCCTCTCAGCTCAAGGATCATTAGCCATATAAATTTTAGTCAAATTCGAGCTCAAACAGCTCCCAAATTAGTCCCAACACAATTCCAAATATATGAACTAAAACAGAGAATTAATCAAGAATTAACGAGGAAACTTAAGAGAGTACAACAATAAAATGATCACAACTACTCCTCCGAGCTAATCCCCGCTTCACGTATTGATTCTTACACTATAATTGAGCTCCGAACAGTCAACAATGGGGGCTTTTAACTTAGAACATAAGCTGAAAAAGAAGGAGTGAAATATATATATATATATATATATACACACACACATACACATACACACCAGCGATGGACGCTTTAGCGGCTAAATGATTGCTAAAGTGGCTGGGAGGCCGCTAAAGCAACCTGGCCTTGGCTGGTGATAGGGGGTCAACTTTTTTCTTATTAAACCCACTACGACAGCCACACATACTATGGTTTTAGCCCTCACTTTTTCCACTTAACCCTTAGTTTGCCTAGGCTTACGAAATGAAATAAACACAAACATATACAGGAACGAATTCCCCACTTTGTATTTAACTGGTGCCATAAAGAAGCACACACAAAAGGCCTTACAAAAATCTGACCAACACATTCAAATCTAGCTTGAGACAACCTGTCTGTGCCTATTTATAGGCCACAACTTCTGTCACATGTCAGTCACATGTCTAACACATGGCTCTATCCTAATTCAGTTGACATCCCCAACTGATAGGATAAATTTGAATTCAAATACAACATCAACAAAGCTTTGCCACATCTCCAGGGTGGTTGTAACTGCCCAACTGCTGTCATGTGCAAGGCACACGCCCAGTACCAGCACATCCTTGGTAGTACTTGTGTCAATTTCTCACCAGGGTCCTGGGCGTTTGTGCACTTGCCCATGCCACTACCTTGTCAGCACCCAAACCGCCCTGTTCCAGCCATGCCTAGCCTTGATTGCCTTGACTTAGCCACGTCTCCGCAATATGACTTGTCGTAGCTTAAATCAGCCTTAGCCTTGATCTACCTTAGCTTGCCAGCCCTTGTCATACCTTAGCCGCACATTGCATGCCTTAGCCACACTAATGCCAAGGTCTTGCCCTGCCCTACCGACACATGCCATGCCCATATTGACAGGTTGGCCTCAAGTGAATCTAACCTTGACCAAAGTCATTGGGTCTTGGCTAGGTTGATCATGTAACTACCTAGTCAAGCCCGAGCCACTCAAACCATCAAGCTGAGGGTCTAACAAACTTCCCCCACCACATGAGTTTATCGTCCTCAACGAGGCAGAATCTAAGTATGCCTTGACTTCATCCTCGAACTATCACAAAGATGAACCTTTCTCCCAAGTATCATCACATAATTGCTTGCCCTTCTATTGAATTAACAATTCTGTTCGCCTATTATTCTTGCCTTGTCTTAAAGTTTGGTGATCCAAGATCTTTTCAATCTCCTCTTTATACTGCTGCCATACAACAGGAGGAGCACGTCTTGTTGCCGACCTTGTTGGATCTTCAGCATCTTCATAAAAAGTCTTCAAAAAACTCACATAGAAAGTAGGGTGGATTTTTAGCCTTTCCGGCAGATTCAACCGGTAAGCTACTTCACCCACCCATTCTATCACTTCAAAGAGTCCATCATACTTCGAAATCAGTCCATGATGAATTGTATTGCTACTGATTTTCTTCCAAATTTATGGAGTAAGCTTCAGCAACACCTTGTTACCAACCTGGAATTCTAAAGCACGCCGATGTTTCTTAGCATACTTCTTCATTCATTTCGCTGCCTTTCTCAAGCTATCTTACGCTTCATCTAGGAACTCTTACTTGTCTTGTGCATACTTGTAGGCAGCAAGACACTTGGCCTCTATTTTGAACTTAGAGACTTCCAGTAGCATGTTAGGCTGTATGCCCAACACTAGTTCAAAGGGGCTCTTCTTAGTTGCCGATGACCTGTGCAGATTATAACAAAATTGTTCACTGTCTAACAATTCCACCCAGTTCCTCTGACTTACAGTCGCATAGTGCCTCAAATATTCTTCAAGCAGATGATTGATTCTTTTGGTCTGTTCATCAATTTGTGGATGATTCACAATAGAGAACTTCAGTTCAGTACCTATAATGTTGAACAATGCAGTCTAAAATCGGCCTGTGAACCTTATAGCTCGATCACTCACAATATCAAGTGGAACACCAAAAATTTTCACCACGAACTTATAGAATAATTCAATAGTTATCTCAGAAAAACAAAGAGTAGGAGCGGCCATAAAAATAGCATACTTTGAAAACCTGTCAACCATAACCATGATTGACCCTTTGCCATCAACTTTTGTAAACCCGCTAATGAAATCCATAGAAACGAAAGCCCATGGACTCCCTACAACAGGCAGAGGCTGCAGCAACCCAACTTCCTTTTTTTTTTTCAGTCTTGTCAAGTTGACAAATAAGAAAAGCCTTCGCATAGGCTTCAATGTCATCTTCTATTTTCGTCCAGAAATAATTTTGAGACAACAATGTCATCTTGTTTCAACACCCAAATGTCCAGCATAGACAGTATCATGTGTTTCTTTGAGGAGTTTTCGACACAACCCATCCCCTTGAGGTACAACGATTCTCTCCCCCCCCCCCTCCTTAAAATGTAGTAGATCGTCCTTGATCCAATACCATCTAATAGTCTCTCCTACACTTGATCCATCAATTTCACATACAATGAATCATATACAGTACTAAACTTTATCTTATCTAAGAAATTAGATTCAAGTCTAGTGATTGCATAAACTGCAGTGAATACTTCTTTGCGACTCAATGCATCCATAACTTAATTTTGCTTGTCGGGTTTATGTATCCAAACGAAGTCATATTCAGCAAGAATATCCTGCCATCGGGTTTGCTTCGGACTCAATTTCTATTGAGTTTTGAAGTATGTATTAGCCATAATTGTCCGTCTTGACAACAAACTTTGTTCCCAGTAAATACACCTGCTAGATTTAAAGACAATGGAGGACTGCCACCATCTCCTTTTCATAAGCAGAATACCTTTGCTCCGCAGGTATTCAATTTTCTATTCTCAAATGCTTCTGGATGATCCTCTTGTACTAGCATACCACCGACTGCATAATTAGAAGTATCGGTATGAACTTCAAATGGCAAGTCAAAATCAGGCAACCGTAATATTGGTTCAGAAGTAATGGCCTTCTTCAAGGATTTGAAAGCCTTGTCACTTGCTTCGGACCATACCCACTTAACATTCTTTTTGATCAGAAGCAATACTATTAAAATGAAAATCAATCAATTCATCCACCGCAATAATTACACTAGGCAGATTTTGAACTTTTTGCTTATGCAGTTCGTTATGCGCCCAGCCTTGCATTCCAGAAATGAAGTTGTGCAACTTATCTTCATCAGACATATTCTGAATATCAAGCATCAAAGACGAAAATTCTTTCATTAGAACCAACTTGTTTCAGTTTGTCCCTAGCAACCTAAGACGAGTTACTAGGCAAAAATTTCTCACGAAGTGCATCTCTCAGTTTTTCCCACATATCACACTTGATCTTGCCAACACTTTCGTCATCAGCATTCTTTGTACACCACCACAACACTGCATTGTTCCTAAAATAGCGAACTGTCATGGTCACTTTGTTAATTTCAGGCACATGAGCAGTAGCAAAATAATGCTCCTAGTCCCAGCAAAATTTTTCCAGTTCCTTTGCACCACAAACACCATCAAAGTACTTTGGTTCTAAAATTTTGATTTTGGCATGTTCTTCGCCGCCACGCGACGAACCAACAACAGCCAGCCAAAGGAACACCACATCCGCCTTCAAATTTTTTTTTTCCTTCTACAGGCCCTCAATTCGTGTACCTATAATTTTACAAATAGAGACAAGACCAGTCAATTGATTGTCTACAACAATACGATAACTTGATAGTTCTGTGTTAATGCCAAGAATTTGAGTCATGACATCAACCAGTTCGTCTATGTCGTCTGTCATGTCAACTAGCTTCTCTAACCTTGCAACTTTTTCATGTAACTCGTTGTAGGTCACTCCCCCAGCCATCACAGCACAAAGCTCTGATACCAATTAATAGGGTATCAACTTTTTTTCAAACCCACTACGACAGCCACACGTACTATGGCTTCATCCTTCACTTTTTCCACTCAACACTTAGTTTTCCTAGGCTTATGAAATGAAACAGACACGAGCATATACATGAACGAATTCCCAACTTTATATTTAACTCGTGCCACAAAGGCACACATAAAAGGTCTTACAAAAATCTGACCAACACAGCCAAATCTGGCTTGAGACAGCCTGTCTGTGCCTATTTATAAGTCACAACTTTGGTCACATATTAGTCACATGTCCAGCACATGGTTCTATCCTAATTCAGCTGACATCCCCAACTGATAGGATAAATCCGAATTCAAATACACATTAAAATTATCCAGGGCAGTTGTAACTGCCCAACTACTGTCATGTGCAAGGCACACGCCCAGTGCCAGCACATCCTTGGCAGCACTTGTGCCAATTTCGCACAAAGGCCCTGGGCGTCTGTGCACTATCCCATGCCACTGCCTTGTCAGCATCCAAGTCGCTCTACTCCAGCCATACCTAGCCTTGATTTCCTTACCTTAGCCACGTCTCCTCAACATGACTTGCCTTAGCTTAAATCAACCTTAGCCTGGATCTGCATTAACTTGTTAGCCCTTGTCATGCCTTAGCCGAGCCTTGCATGCCTTAGCCACGCCAATGGCAAGGTCATGTCATGCCCTGTCGACATATGCCATGCCCTGTTGATATGCCCATATCAGTAGGCTAGCCTCAAGTGAATCTAACCTTGACCGAAGTTATTAGGTCTTGGCTAGGTTGATCATGTAAATCCCTAGTCAAGCTCGTGCCGCCAGAATCATCAAGCTGAGGGTCTAACAGCTAGCCAAGCTCAGCTAAAGCGGTTCAGAGTTGCTTAAGCGGCTATCGCTAAAGCGATGCCAAGCCGCTAAAGCAGTCTGCACCAGCTAACTTGGCACCAACCAAATTTAACAAGTCCCAACGGACTCCGATTGGGTGCTTGGAACTGGTTCGAAATCCCGTGCATGCAAACAAACTATGCTACCCTACCAAATTCTGCATTCCAAACTCAACGACGCTATTAAAATTTCCATCTGAGGTCATTTTGATAAAAAGAGGGTCCCGCACCCAAGGGATCATTTTAGCCAAAATCCACTCAATAACCCAAAACGAGTCTGAAAGCCTCGGGGCCCAGACCAAGGGTCCCCCTAGCCTAAAATCAACATTCCAGAGTTGATAAGATTGTTAGAAATAACATCCAAGGTCGTTTACTTGAGGTTTTGTCCCGACACCCATTCCTTAACTTTAGAAGCTCCAAAATAGGGAAATGGCTCTAAAAACCAAACGAACTGCCCGGTAATCGAACTGTCAGTCCCAGCAAGTCATAAATGTCCTGGGGCAGCTGTAGAAAAGCTTTAAATGCAGAAAAAGAATAAAAATGTAGAAAATGACCTGGAGGGTCATTACAACATTCACTACTGAATGGACTTTCGTCCGCAAAAGTAAAGAATCAAGATGTGCCTGAAGGCTCGAACAGGTAGGAATGCTAGTTCCACATCTCACGCTTAGTGTCCCAAATAGCCTCCTCAACTAAACGGTGTTGCCACTGAACATTAACCACAGGAATATCTTTGAAGCGCAGCCATCTGACATCTTTGGCTAGAATAGATAGAGGCTCCTCTATAAAGGTCAACCTCTCATCCAACTGAACCGAGACCCATCGAAGCACGTGAGACTCATCCAGAATATAACTATTTTGCAAAAAAAAATTTAAATTTCAAACACTTAGAAACAAAAGAGTTTTTCAAATTCGGTTTGAGAGTCGCCACTTAATTTATTTGACAAAGGAAATTAAGAAAACCTTAAATAAAATTCTAAGTCCTAAAACAGAAAAAGACTTACAAATTTTAAAAGAAATTTCGGGTAAGGGTTCATATTAGTGTCTTTGGAAGGGTGTTAAGGCACCAAAGACACCCACTAACTTGTGGTTATCCGTCCTATTTGAAAACCAAATTATTCGACTAACTTCAATAAAAGGAATCACTTTGAAAAGTTTTGACATTTATCCAAAATATTCTACCAAAATGGCATTTGTTCCAAAGGAAAATAAAAAGAACTCATTTTTTATCGATTCAAAATATTATGCTAGGTGACAAATAGAACTAATTTAGGAAAATATAAGTACAAAACATAGATAGCAACTTGCAGGGGATTCGCTTGGAGTTAGTATTAATACAAAAAAATACTCAAAGTTAATTACAAGTAATTAAAGAGAAAGGGGAGAATTGGGCCCTTTTGGCCCATTTGTAATATGTCCAGGTTTGGACTTCAATTTCATGAACTTTCAAATCCATTTCTATTGTGTATAAATTTTGTATATCAGCAGTCCTTTTCCTCACGTTTTTGTATATGCAGTGTATACAAAACCTGCATACTTGCTTCCAATTTCATAATACATCATATGCTAGTGTATACCAACCATCTTTAACCTGTAAAGCCTACATATATGTTGTATACCAGTGTGTACAGTACTCCTTCACTTGATCAGTCCATTAGAGGACTTGGAAGAGGTTTTGACTCTAGGGAAGAATGCAGGGAAGAGTCGATGATAGACTCAAACGTACCAGATTCACATGCAAAAGAAATAGAAAAAAAAAGAATTAGAATCTAAATAACATGCATAACACTAAATTAATCATGAACTAAGCATACACACTATGGACAAACTCCATTGTTTCCTTTTGACATTATGAGTCAAAGAAAACGTGGGAAGGAGTCTACTTCATCAAGAAAACATGAAAGGCAAGCTAGATTGAAACATGAGTATGACTCAAACACTTTCCTCAAAATATCAGGCAAGGGCAACGCCAAACTCACATCATGCGAAAACTAACTATTCAAGGGTAGACAATGGCCAACAAAACTAAAATAGACATGAGCAACACTATAACGAGAACAGACCAACGACTATCATCAAAATGGAATAAATGAACGATGTACAGTATGAAAAGAAATAACAAAAACAACTTTATTAAGATGCCACCTTTTAACCGAAGCAATCAAACAGATCATGGTCCTAAAAAAACCTAATCTATTTCAAGGCACACAATCAATACCTTTCTTACATTACTGAGGCAAAGCATAGGGAAGAATCATTTTTCAAGATAAAAGATCATTTTTCAGCAAGCGAAACAGAGGGAAAAAAACATATTTTATACGAGTAAGAAGAAACATCTTCTAACTGAAAGCGTATCTCATACATCACCAAATATTGTATATACAAAACAATGTAGCCTTGCAAAACTTTAAAGAGTTTTAGGCTTTGTGGATAGAGAAGATTAGCGAACAAACCATACTTAACAAGTTCTGAGCTATATTCCATCGACCAAACATCAAAGGCAAGATTCGAGCAAAATATTTGAATCAAAACAGTAAACTCAAAAAATGGCTACGAGCAAGATTCGAGTTAGAACAAACTAAAAACTGTAGCAAGCATTTTATTAATGAAAAAGAAAACATCGAATCGAATTATAACAAACAATATTCGAACCAAAAGAAAAACATGGATTTAGAATTAACGAGATGAAAAAATGGGCTCAAAGAGCACAAACAAGAATTTTTGAAATCGAAAATGATGCGAACACTAATTCAAGATAACATCAGTCATAATCATGAAAACCTATGGCTTTCAAAGCCTCTACAGCATACAATCCCTCCATACAACAAGAAAACTAAATACTACTACTACTATCGTAACGAAAAAGAAAGAAAAGAGATGAAGGTTTATCTTTCTTAGATCAGCAAAATGGAACTACAAGCCTCGCCGAGATCTTTTGCCACCACGAGACACCACTAGAAATTTTAAACTAGGAAATCTCTTTCGAAATTTCTCTTTTTTCTAGAAAATTCTTTAAAAAAAATCTTCAAGACTTTTTGCTCAGAAGTTTTCACTCTCTAAGACTTGGGTTTTGCTCTCAATAGTGAGAGTATATATAGAAGGGGAGGAGGGCTCGATTTTCAACTCTTAGCCAATGTGGGATATGGGAAATCGAGGGTAATCTTGGAAAAACATATAGGTTTTTTTTTTAAATTCGAAAATGGGGAGTGAGGAATTGGATTTTCAGCTTTGAAATTGGATGAATTTGGCCACAAAAGGGTCAAATTCAAGGTAAATTCATGGGGGGTTTGGGGGGGAGGGGGGGGAGGGGGAATGAATTCCCCCATAGCCAATCAAAATCACACAACATCGTACCTCTATGGTACGAGTTGGTCCCAAAATCTCGTCGGGATTTACACAATATGAACGTTGGAGTGATGAGCTGTGTTGTTTCTAGAATGCTCTTGCATTTTTGAGTACACTTTCGTGTGCAAATCACATAAGCTCGTACAATCGAAGGGGAAGGGAAGAAATTAGAGGCTGGGTTCGGGTTGAGATCAGGTTGAGTTCAGGTTGTAGTTTGTTGTTGTCGCTGATGTTTGTTATTGTTGTATTGTTGTTCTCGGTGTTTTGGTGCTACTGTTGTTTTATCGGGTTTTTGTTATTTGTTGAAGAAAGGGGTTATAAGGTGATGTTGGGTTGGGTCGGGTCTGTTGGTGTGTTGGGCTGGGGCGGCTGAAATTGAAAGGGAAAGGGATTTTGGGCCTGATTTTTGGGTTCAGTTAAAGGGAAATGGATTGGGTAGATTAGGTGAAGGGTAGAAATTAGGTCATTTTAACAAATTACCTATAGGATTAGGGTTTAGTCCATTTCATTTAAATTTCAGCCAAATTGAAAATCAATTGGCCAATTGCATTGCAATTGTGGCCAATTTTATTTCAATTAAGGCCAAATTTAATGAGTTGGCTAAATTGAATTGCAATCCGACACGAATTATGTACCGATTTAATCCCGAGTTTCTTGGTCTCACAAAATCAAATAAGTATTTTCCAAATAAGTTATTTTTTATAGAACAAATTATTTTTAAGTCAAAACTTTATCCATTTGAATTAATTTTCAAGATAGTTCTTGATTAAAATCCCTTTTTTGATAAAATAATTATTTAAGTAACAAAATTATATGATCTCGTAAATAAGAAAATGTATAATTGCTACTTAAAAAGGCAAAACTAACCCCATAGCATATTTCAAAAAGCTTTTATCCGGGTAAATAATATTTTAATTTTATCTAATACCAAAGAAACTCAGAACTAAACCTTAATCATGGAGGAAAAAAATTAGGTGTCAACAATAACATCGTAGAATGGATACATGAAAGACTGGATGGATGGCTGAGAAGGCTGGAAGCAAGGCTAACTCATATGCTACCTCTCCAACTGTCCGAAGTATCTCAAAGGGTCCAATGTACCTGGGGCTAAGCTTACCCCGCCTCCCGAACTCATCACGCCCTTCATGGGCGACACTTAAAGAAAGACCATGTCACTAACTCTGAATCTCAAGGGATGAATCCTACGATCAGCATAACATTTCTGCCTGCTCGGAGCTGCCCATAGCCTATCCTAAATCACTCGAATCCTATCCAAAGACTCACGAAGCAAGTCTGTACCATGGGGACAAACCTTAAAAGTCTCAAACCAACCAATCGGAGATCGACAACGCCTACTATACAACGCCTTAAATGGTGCCATCTGAATACTTGAATAGTAGCTGTTATTATAAGCAAACTCCACTAAAGCCAAAAACTGGTCCCACTGACCTCCAAAATCCAACACACAAGCACGGAGCATATCCTCCCAACCTGAATAGTCCACTCCGACTGCCCATCAGTCTGAGGGTGGAAAGTAATGCTAAGGTCAACTTGGGTACCCAACTTATCTTAAAATGTCCTCCAGAAGCTAGAAGTGAACTGAGAGCCTCGATCTGGAGTAATAAATACGGGTACCCCATAAAGGCAAACCACTTCTCGAACATAGATACGGGCCAACCTCTCGGTACTGAAGAAAGTCTGAATAGGGATGAAATAGGTAGACTTGGTCAATCGATCTATGATGACCTAAATGCTATCAAGACCACACGAAGTGCGAGGCAAACCTCCCTCAAAATCTATAGTGACCCACTCCCACTTCCATTCGGGAATGGGTAGCCTCTGAAGTAATCCACCGGGTCTCAAATGCTCGGCCATCACCTACTGATAACATAGGCACCGAACCACAAACTCTGTTATATCTCTCCGCATGCTGCTCCATCAATAATTCTACCTCAAATCCCTATACATCTTAGCTGTCCCGGGGTGAATAAAATATCTGGAGATATGAGCCTCTCAAAGTATCAACTGAATCAAATCTCTGACCCTCGAAACACAAATACGACTATCAAATCTTAAAAAGTCCTCAGAATCTAAGGTAGCCCTCCTTGACTCACCCCTCAACACCTGATCTCGAATGCCACAAAGTCTGTTATCCTCAAACTGACGACCCTAAATTTGCTCCCACAAGGTAGATCTAGCCTCAACACTAGCAAGAATCCTCCTGGGGTCAGAAATATCAAGTCCAACTATCAAGTTTGCTAAGCCCTAAGGACTGGATATCCAAAGCCAATGATCGCTCAGAAATTAAAATAAAGTCTATGTTACCCATACTCACTGTCTTCCAGTTCAAGGAGTCCGCTACTATTTTTGCCTTGCCCAGATGGTATCATAGTCCTTCAGCAACTCAATCCATCTGCGTTGTCTCAAATTAAGCTCCCTTTGGGTCATATGTACTGAAGACTATGATGGTCAGTGAAGATTTCACAGCGAACATCATACAAGTAATGCCTCCAAATCTTAAGCATGAAAACTACCGCTACCAACACCAAATCATGAGTGGGGTAGTTGCGCTCGTGCACCTTCAGCTGCCTCCGGGGCAGAGCACTAGTAAAATGTCTCGGGGCTCATGTGTGGGACTTAGTTCTGTGAGGCTTACACCCTAAGCGTCCTACTATACGCCCTAAACACGTCTAACGTCCAACGCTCAGGACTCACCTAGTAGTTCTTACATAAATTGTTCAAATTCCTTAGCCAACATTGTTGATCCTCATAATTCTTTTCTAAATGAATGATGCTTAGTAACTTTTTCCATCTATAGAAATAAAAAAATTGAGAGTAACTAGTTTATTTACTATTGGAGCACGTTGTGGGGATGAATATCACTTAATATTTTTGTTTAAAAAACATATCCAATTTTTACACCTTCACTTGTCATTGATCTTTATGTTTTTATCCTATATCTCAAAATTATTATATTTTATTATTTGAAACTATTTTATTTTTATTCGTGAAAGAATGATGTTTTAATTATAATATTAACAATTTAATGATTATTTCTTTTAGGGAGGTAAATTGCATAGTATGATAATCATATATTTTAAGCAATTGTAACTCTTATTGATTGAAAGTCAAGATGTTAATAGTTGATTTACATTACATTATAGTTTTTATATCATTGCATTATTTCTACTCATAAAATGATGTTAAAAGTTTCATTTTCTATGAGTTTTTTTAATCATATTTAATTTTTTTAAAATTATTAATGTATTGTTTTTGTCTAATATTTGTTCTATTGTACTATTTTTACTATATTATAAATTATAAATTAAAGATCCAGGGGGCTTACGGCTCTTCCCGTGCCACATAAAATGCCCCACCTCACACCCCCCACATTTTAAAACAGTGGCTACCCCAACGTATATGCAATAACTCAGCCCCACTGCATCAGAACACACCCCAAAACCAACACCAGAAGCATCATAATAAACAGTAAACCCCTCGCTCTCAACTGGAAGAGTCAATATGGGAGCTGAAGTGAGCAAGTCCTTGAGTTTATGAAAGCTCGCCTCACAACCATCGGACCACTGAAATGGGACCTCCTTCCTAGTCAATCTGGTCATAAGGGCTGCAATAGTAGCAAATCTCTCGACGAACTGCCTGTAATAGCCTGCCAACCCAATAAAACTGTGAACCTCAGTAGGAGACGTAGGCCTGGCCTAATCACGAATAACCTCAATCTTCACCAGGTCCACTATAATCCTATTCTTGGACACCACGTGCCCCAAGAAAACTACAGACTCAAGCCATAACTTACACTTTGAGAATTCGGCATAAAGCCTATAATCTCTCAAAGTGCGGAGCACAGTCCTCAAATGATGCTCATGTGTCTCCCTACTTCTCGAATAAACAAGGATATCATCAATGAAAATGATCACGAAGGAGTCCAAATAAGGCTTGAAAATGCGGTTCATCAAGTCCATAAATGTTTTTGGGGCATTGGTCAACCCAAAAAACATCACCAGGAACTCGAAATGACCATAACGAGTCCTGAAGGTTGTCTTAGGGATGTCCTCAGCCCTAATCCTCAACTGATGGTAACCATACCTCAAATCAATCTTAGAAAACATTGTCACACCCTGAAGGTGGTCAAACAAATCATCAAAACGAGGCATAAGATACTTATTCTTCACTGTCACCTTATTCAACTGCCTGTAATCGATACACATACGCATAGAACCATTCTTCTTCTTCACAAACAGAACTGGAGCACCCCCAAGGTGACACTCGATCTGATAAAATCATATCATGCTCAGGAGGAAGGCCAGGTAGGTCGGTAGGGAAAACATCAAGAAAGTCACAAACGATAGGAATAGAGTCAAGCAAAGGACTCTTAACACTAACATCCCAAACATAAGCAAGGAATGACTCACAACCCCTAGATACCAGTCTCTTATCCCGAATATAAGAAATAATCCCCATCGGAGCGAGGCTAAAAGAACTTTGCCACACAATCGGGATTATGACAGGCATGGCTAAGGTAAAATTCTTGGCAAAGAAATCCAAGGCTGATTGATAGGGGAATAATCAGTCCATGCCCACAACACATCGAAATCCACCATATCTAACATAATAAGATCAGCATGAGTGTCATACTCCTGAACAGTCACCAAACACAATCTATATACCCAATTCACTACTAAAGAATCACCCATGGGAGTAGCTACATTCAATGGCATAGAAAAAGGCTCCCAAGACAACCCCAACCCTGGTGCATAATAAGCAAAAATATACAAAAATATGGAGTCCGAATCAAATAAAGCAGAAGCTGGATGATGGCATACTGAAATCCTACCTGTGATCATAGCATCCGAAGCCGAAACCTCCAGCCTACCAAGAACAACATACAAATGACCCTGTCACCACCGAGCTAGGTGCCTTCCTGACCACCTACCCTACCTGCCTGAGGACCACCTTTGAAACCCTGGGGACCACCCTGCGACCCTGTGCACCACCCCTAGTTAGAGGCATCAGTGATCTAGTAGACTGAACAGTCTGTGCTAAAGGTTCAATCATCCCACAGCGGGGACACTCTCTGGCGAAGTGGCTAACAACACCATACACTCATAACACGCCCCAGGAACTCTAAACTGATAAGAAGGTTTGGTAGACCCTGAATGACCACCATAGCCTGATGACCCTGACTGAACAGCCCTCGATGGTTGACTACTGCTCTAACCACTGGAAGTACCATAACTGGGCTGACCCCCATCTGAAATCTGAAGCGCTGCCTGAATGGCCTACTAGACTGACCCTGGTACTGATGAGACTGACACTGGAGGTACCTACCCTGAAATCCTCGGCCTCTAAACTATGAGCCGCTGTGTCTCCCATTATAACTACCCTAATAACGGGGTCTCTTATCGCTGCCCCCTTGGGCCTCGTGATCCATCTCCTCTATAGTATAGACATGATCAGCAATATTAGTAAAAGACCTCCCTGAAGTCACCAAACTCTGAGTGGCCCTGCAGAGCGGTAGTCTCACCCCCTAACAAAACACTAAATCCTCTCATACTCTATTGGCAGAATCATAGTAGCATGACTGGCTAGTTCGTGAAACCTCACCTCATACTCTGCCACAGTTATACAACCCTGTCTCAATCGAGAAAACTCACCCCTAAGGCGCTCGCACATGCTGCAAGGCATATACTTCTCCAAGAAGGCCTCAGAGAACTAAGTCCAAGTCATAGGAGGAGATCCAGTTAGTCTGGAATCAAGATAACCCCTACACCACAGTCTCGCTACTCTATCGAGCTGATAAGTCGTGTAGTCCACTCCGTGCAACTCAACCAACGCCAAATTACGTAGCCTCTCCTTGCATCTGGTAAGAAAACTTATAAGCATCCTCTTCTGGGGCCCCGACTAACCTGGGTGAAGTCAATCTCAAAAATTGGCCCAATATCTTCAACTACTCCGCAGTCATAACTGCCTGGACTAGCACCGGCTGTGGAACTACTGGTGCTAGCGAAACCTCTACTTTGGGAGTCGTAGCTGCAAGCTACGCCCCTATACCAAGTTCACCCTGAGCCGGCCCTGAGCGAATGTTTGTGCCCTATTCATCGGTGGACCATCAACTAACCCCAAAAGCTAAACCAATGCATCACATAGAACCAAAGAAGATATAAACCCAGGTGGGGCCAGGGCTGCCCCTAGCCCATATCCTGCTGTGGCGACAGAATCTCTGAAGCTATCTCTAGATCAAAGCAATAATAGGATTTGGCGATGGCTCTCTAACCTGTTCTTGAGCTGGGGATGTAGCTCTAGCCTGGCCTCGACCTCTGGGTCAACCTCTGCCTCTAACTGGCACTCTAGCAGCAGGTTCGGGGTCCTGATCCCCGACTGTCATGCCCAATGTCGTAATCATCTGCGAAAGAGTGAAACAAATAATAATTTAGAAACCAATACAGACACAACGCACGAAAGTGAACCAAAAAGATAAAGTTTTCCTAAGAATATTATGTAGCTTCCCAAAGATAGGATACAAACATCTCCATACTGATCCATGGGGCTCTACCAGACAGTGACTCTTATACCAATAATACCAGTGAACCTAGGCTTTGATACCAAGCTATCAAGACCCAATTTCTCAGATCATGATGGTACCTACTTTAACCCACAGTAGGTAAGGCAAGCCATATCCCAAAACGACAAATAATAAGCTAATGGGTGAAAGATAAGGGGAAACAAGAATAAAAATGACAAAAAACAACAATATAAGCAAAAGCAAAGGAGATGTACACACATAACATACTATACAAGAGAGTAAAAAGGACAAAATATACAAAACAAACCCTCCCAAGGCTCGGTAAGGTCGGTACAAGAGCCACTATAACCAAAAAAGATGAGTACTAGACAGTATCCAAGATATAGATATATATACAGAGTAGTCTCGGATATACAAAAGACTATCACTTGAGGTAGAAGGAGGAGGATCAGCTCTAAAATCTAGAAAGCTCACCCTATCTCCAAATCAGTAGCAAGGCCCGAGGATAGCATCAGCGACGATGGCTCATACTCGAATCTGCATCAGGAAAAAGATGTAGAAGTGCAGTATGAGTACCAAAACAATGGGTACTCAGTAGGAATCATCGACCGACTGAGCTCAAATATAGTAAAAGTATAAATAAAGTGCGAGAGTGTAAGCTAAGTCAACAGTAAAAGGGGTAGGAATATAAATAATAAGCTATGCTAGTCAAATGCGATAAAGAAAGTAAGCAACTCAAAAATGAAAGTAAAGGCCTAACTATAACCTAACTAGACCCCCAAAAGCCTAGAAGGCACATACAAGAAGACAAATAACCCTACTGAGCCCCCATAAGCCCGGTGGGATCAAACAAGCAAAAATCTAAAGTAAGAAGCATAAATAATAGTAATAAACTTATGACAAGACAAGATGGACAATGTGCGCACTGAATACTCCCTTCTCATCCATAATTTTTAACTTTACCTGTCTCAAATAGCATTTTGATTCCAGATCCATAATGAAAATATATACCAAACTTGAACCGAAACTAGTGGATAATAACAAGAGGCCAGACACTGGGCTCGAACTGAGAATAGTGGATAATAATGAGAGGCCAAATTTTCTATATACAACCATTAGTACTCCCATACCAGAACCAAGTACAACTGCCAGAACTCCAAGTAATAACCATAATCAACATAAGAACACCCAAATCGTAGTCATAGACTGATACAAGACTCAAATCGAAACTCATAAGTAGCAAACTTTAACCATGACAGATGACTTCATCAGGAGCAAACCATAACCACAAACCGATGCCTGACTCATACCAGGACTCATAATAATAGTAATAGAGCATACGTCAGACTCAAACCGAAACTAAAATATATATACATAAGCATAGAATACTTAGCAGAAGTCCAGGGGTTTCAAGCCTATCTCTAGTCCATTTGTTCACTGAGTTCAATCTCAGCTGCTAAATCCACTAAGGCCAGGAGAGTTTCCATTTCTAGGTCAAGGAGGAGCGGTCAAGTGTCAGTCACTATCCTGCCCAGGGATAAAAAGCTAAACAAGAGAGTAATTAAGTCTATGTCAACCACAACCCAAGGTAATAGCCTAAGGTAGTAGTCGCAAGCCCAACTAAGCCTAAAGGAACACTATTCAAAGTGTTCAATCTAGAGAAGGGCAGTGGGGACCACTACAAGGTCCCGATAACCCAACCTAAGGTAAAACCTACCTGAATCTAGTCTAAGGCTTACCAAACCCATCCTAATGTACTATAAGCGCTAATTCTAGTCCTAAGGGATGATAGGGTACTAATCTAAGGGAGAACGGGCCCAAATTCTACCAAAAGGGGCCCTAACTGGCTAAATAGGGTGTAAAAATGCTAAAACCAGAACCGACCATAAATATCCACCCAAAACTAGCACAATACTATATTAACACCATAATTAAGCATAATCTAGAAGAAGGGTAAGCCTAGCCTACCTAGACATCGCTGAAAGCTCGCTAAATCCTCTACATCGGAGCTTTTCCCTTCTGACAAGACTCCAACTGCTTCCACACTATCAAAATAATGATCTATGCATTAAGATGAGAAAATTGATACTCATATTGCATATATATGCTCTGAGTCACAAATCAGACTAAAATCCCACGTGGGGTCCACTTGCGGAATCACAAAAATAAAATCGTCACAGCATCCCTCTCAGCTCAAGGATTGTTTGCCACATAAATTTTTACTAAATTAGAGCTTAAACAGCCACCAAATCAGTCCCACTGCAATTCAAAATATATGAACTAAAATGGAGAATTAATTGAGAATTAATGCAGAAACTTATGAGAGTATGGCGATAAAATGATTACAACCACTGCCCGAACAAATCCTCGCTTCACGTATTGATTTTTACACTATAATTGAGCTCCTAATAGTCAACAATTGGTGGGTGGGGGTGTGGCTTAACTTAAAACATAAGCTAAAAAAGAAGAAGTGAAATATACATATATATATATATATACACACACACCAGCGATGGCCGCTGTAGCAGCTAAATGGCCGCTAAAGTGGTTGGGAGGTCGCTAAAACGACCTGGCCCGGGCTGGCCAAGCTTCACTAAAGCGGTCCAGAGCTGCTTAAGTGGTTGCCGCTAAAGAAATGCCAAGCTGCTAAAGCGGTCTCTTGGCCACTAAAGCGATTGTACCATGTAATTTGGCACTAGCCAAATTTAACAAGTCACAACAGACTCCGACTGAGTACTTGGGACTGGTTCAGAATCACGTGCACACAAATGAAATATGCTACCCTACCAAATTTGTCATTTCGGACTCAACAGCGCCATTGAAATTTCCATCCGAGGTTGTTTATATTAAAAGAGGGTCCCACACCCAAGGGACCATTTTAGCCAAAATCCACCCAAAAGCCCAAAATGAGTTCGGAAGCCTCGAAACTCAGACCAAGGGTCCTCCTAGCCTAAAATCAATATTACAGAGTTGATAAGACTATCAAAAATGGCATTAGAGTCCATTTACCTGAGGTTTTGGCCCGAACCCCATTTCTTAACTTCAGAAGCTCTAACACAAGAAAATGGCTCTAAAAACCAAATGAACTGTCCGGTAACCAAACTGTCAGTTCCAACAAGTCATAAATGATTGGGGGCAATTGTAGGAAAGCTCTAAACACAGAAAAAGCACAAAAACATAAAAAAATAACCTTTAGGATCATTACAGAATCTTATTAACAAAGTTACTTAAACTAATAGGCCTCAGGTCTGAGAAAGACTGTACATTGTCTTTCTTACGATTGAGTACTAAATTAGTATGAGTAATACATTTTGGAAGAGTATTTCCTGCAAAAAAATTCAGTACCATTCTAATCACATCAAGTCTTACAATGTCCCAATAAGTTTGATAGAACCTCCCAGAAAGTCCATCTGGACCACAAGCACTATCACGATTTAAACTGAAAACAACCTTCTTTTCCTCTGTTTCATCTGGAATCGCCCCTAATATTATATTATCCTCCTTAGTGAGTAACTTTGGAATATGTTGTAGAAGTGAAAATTTAGTAGTATCCTTGTCTTGAGTAAATTGCTTCTGATAGAAAGCAATAGCTTCAGCTGTAATCTGATCTTCCTCTTCTAACCAATATCCATATTCATTTAATATTCTGGGCACCTTTAACTTGTTTCTCCTTTCTTTTATAAGACTGTAAAAGAATCTTGTATTTCTATCTCCACTTTCAAACCAATCATAACCAACCTTCTGCTGCCAATAACTCTACTCCAAGTGAAGATATCTAGTATATTCAGCCTTATCCCTTTGCATGACTTCTCTATTTTCCTAATCTTGGCTATCTTCTCTCTAGTAAGAAGCTGCTAAAATATATCCCTATATGTTTATTTACTCCACAAGGTAAGAGCCTTCTTGACATGTCTCATCTTTCTTTTGAAATCCAAGAACGGGTTTTCTGTAAAAATAGATTCCTAATTCATCTAACCACTTCTTTGAAATTTTCATGCTCTGTCTAAAATTTCAAAAAATTAAAAGGCCTCTAGAATTTGTTGATCCTATTCTCACAATTTAGTAATAGAGGAGCATGATCAAATCCATCTCTTAATAAATGTTCCACCTCAGTATGTGTAAAAAGACCCTAAAACTCATCATTAGAAAGGATTCTATCAAGTCTCTCAAATATACAATCATCTCCTGCTCTTCCATTTCACTAAGTAAAAAGGCTACCCTTATACTACATTTACAGTAAATCACAAAATTCAATGTAATTTTGAAAGTCTTCTACATCTGCATCAACCAAAAGGACACCACGATCTTCTCTGCACCATTTAGAACAAAATTGTAGTCACCCCTATAATCCAAGGTCTAGAAATACCACTGGCTAGATAGTAAATGCTATCCCACAGTTCCAACCTTTAATTCCTATCATATTTTGCATAGATAGTAGTCACCAAAAAACTAATGCCTAGAGATTGATTACTCAATAACATGGATAGTTGTTGATCTGTGTCACTAACAACTGTAGCATTAAACCATAGTTGACAATCAACCAAATTTTTTCGTTGTTGTTGTGAAACACTAGTGGAATCTTTAATCGGCTCCTGTATCTGTTGATAGATCTGATGTATTTAAAAGGTTCTAGTAAAGCTATGAAAGCAAATTTATGAAAATTGTGTAACATCTCACTCTTTGAAAAGCCTTTTGTGACTTAACAGATCTAATATTCCAAATAAATGCTTTCATCATCTTTTAACTTGTTCGGACACTACCTTCCTCTTTAGATGAACTCTGACAGGCTGTGAGGCTTCTCTATTACATTTCTTCTTCCCCTTCCTTGCAGACTTAACTGGTTTAATAGCCTTAGGAGATATATCAACATCACTATAAATCTCATCTTCTTGATAATCTGATAAACTCCTCTCTTCTCCACTCTCTAACTGCTCATAAACCTCCACCTTCTCCTGAATATTATGAGTTAAAATATTATGTAGCACTGCATTAGGATAATCTATGTTCCAAATTTCTATTTCATCAGATTGTACAACTATTGAAATATCTACAATTGCCAAATTGTTCTCCCCTGCTGCATTTATTGAATCTTCTTTGGACCATGTATTGATCTCACTATGTTTTGCATTACTAATTGTTGTTTTTGTTTCTTGCTCCTGATTATTAGATACATCAACTTATTGCTCCATTACAGGGTCTATAGTTTGTTTCACAATAGCACCTGAGGGAACTACATCACTGGGATTGGTTGAGGTATTGTATCTGTCTTCTTCATCTGATATTTGCTTCTTTTTTGAGTTGTTGTCCATAACTGAATCCATATCTTCTTGACTTGTAGGGTTGTCAAGCTTATCCACTGAAGAAACAAAACTCAACTCTTTTTTTTGGCTTCTGGGAAATGACTTGGAAATCCTCTCCATTGTGGACATTTGATTCTTGACCCTTTCCCCTTGTTTATCTTTGTCTTGCTCATTACTCATTCATGTAATAATTTTGTTATCTATATTTGTATGCTCCTCTCCTTCTTCTGCTAATGCTCTAAATGTATTTTCATTACAAATACCTTTGTTTGGAGTTGAAGCCTTTTCACTAAGGTATCATTTATCATCCTTTTTCAATTGTAAACCTTCTCCGGGTTGGGTTCTATTGATGCTTTTGAAAAGTTATTCTTTCTCATTGGCCTCTCGATGGTGTAGCTTCCACCTCTCCATTCTGAGTATTATTCTCATTGTCTACCTTCTCCTGTTGTTCTTACTTCAATTCAGGGTGGAGTACCATACATTCTTGCTCACTGTGACCATGTAACATACACTTCTTACAGTACTTAGGTATAAAATCGTATTTGATCTTCACCTATTCTATTCTTGATTCCTTAGTACTGGAATTAACAATCTCCATCTCAATACACTTAGGTAAATCTACTAGGAGGTCTACCTGCACTTTAACCCTAGCACAACTAGGTCTCGTATTGTTCACAGTAGCCATATCCAAGTGTATTGATTTTTCAATTACTGATGCTAAAGAAAATAATGATTCTTTCACAAAAAAGGTTGGCTTGAGATCAGGAAACGATATCCACGCCATTGCTTGTGTAGTTTCTTCATCTACTTTAAATTTAGCATCATATATTAGAGGTCGCATTTGATAAGAATACCTATCCTTAGCAGCATTGTGGAATACATTCTTCGACATCATGTTGATGTTGACAATGTCCTCTATTAAATTGAATCTCAATGAGAATATGACGATTTCGAAGAAATCCAATCTTACAATCTCCTTCACATTGAGTTGCTTAGGAATTTGTACTCGTAGATCTTCTAATTTCGGCCATCCATAGGAGAACTTCACGATTACTGCATATTGCAATTCTTCAATAGTATTCATCAAATCCACTTCTTCCTCAGTTCACATAACTCTTGGGATACCATTAATGTAATTTAGTTTCTTGATTGGAATTGGTTCAACATGTGGTTTAGGGTGAGCTTTAGGAGCATTAATGTGAACAAGAAGAATGCGGAGTGTTGGGGCAATCTCAAGAAGGGGCACTTTGAACGAGATTGCCCAACATCAAAGTCCAAAAAAAAGGCGAGTGCATCCATTATTGAACAAGTGCATGATTCTGATAATGAATATATACTTACAACATCATGCAATAGTGGAGTCTATGGCAACAAATGGGTGCTAGATTCTGGTTGTACTCTACAAATGACATTCCAAAGAGATTGGTTCAACAACTATGAGAAAATTAGAGGAACCGTAGTAATGGGCAATAATGCAACTTTTAAAATAGTTAGCATTGGCTCAGTTCGGGTTCGCTGCCATGATGGAATAGTGATGACTATTATAGAAGTCCGTCATGTTCCTGATCTGAAGAAGAATTTGATCTCCCTGGGTACTCTAGATAAACAAGGCTACAAGTACATGAGTGAAGGGGGAACTATGAAGGTGACTAAGGTTCTTTAGTCATGCTAAAGGCCAAGCTGGAGGATGGCCTCTACACACTGGTATGAAGCACCATTATTGGCTCTGTTAATGCATCTATAGTGTAGTTATCAAATGATGACAAGGCACGATTATGGCACATGAGACTGGGTCATATGAGCGCATAAGAATTGGAGATGCTGAGCAACCAAAACCTTTTGAATGGTGAGAAGATCAGCACATTTGAATTTTGTGAACACTGCATCCTAGGGAAGCAGAAGAAGGTCAGCTTCAGCACTGACAAGCACAAGACGGGAGGGGAGCTAAACTATATCCATTCAGATTTATGGGGTCCCTCAGAATTTTTATCGAATGGTAGAAGAGGTATCTTCTCACATTTATTAATGATTTTTCATGAAAGGTTTGGGTTCATTTCTTGAAGGCAAAGAATGAAACTTTTGAATCATTTAAAGAGTGGAAGATTTTGGTTGAAAATCAAATGGAGCGAAAAATCAAGTATCTTTGCATTGACAATGGCTTGGAGTTTTGCAGTGAAGAGTTCAATGATTTCTGCAAGGTTCATGGGATCTCAAGACATAAGACAGTCAGACACACCCACAACATAATGGAGTTACAGAGAGGATGAACAAAACTCTTCTTGAAAAGGCTCGATGTATGATCCTACAAGCCAAAATGTCCAAAGTGTTTTGGGCTGAAGCAGTTCACACTGCTTCTCACATTGTCCATCGATCTCCAGCATCAACGATTGACTTTAAGACACTGAATAAGTTATGGTCAGGTGAACCCTCTAACTTTTCATACTTGCGAGTTTTTGGGTGTCCAACTTATTATCATGTTAATGAAGGAAAGCTTGAACCAAGGGCTAGAAAGGTCATATTCATAGGGTATATGGATGGAGTAAAAAGGTACAAACTTTGGTGTTTGTCTTTACTCAAATTTGTAGTTAGTAGAGATGTTACCTTTGATGAATCCTCTGTACTTGATCTTCGTAATCTTTCTGTAGAGTTATCAGGAAATGAGAACAACGAGCAGGTGGAGCTACCAGTGGAGCTTACTAAGAAGAAGGATCAAAAGACTCAAGTTGAGGAGTCAAAAGATGCAAATCTTGAAGAACTTGCTATCAATGAACCATACACAATTGCAAAGGGAAGGGACAAAAGGCAGATACGGAAACCAGAACACCTTCTAGAGCAAGCAAATTTGATTGCATATGCATTCGTAGCTGCAGAAGAAGAGATTAAGGATCTTGATCCCTCCTTGTATGTTGAAGCAACTTCTTGTAAGGATACTACACAATGGCGGTTAGCCATGACAGAAGAGATAGAGTTTCTTCACAAGAATCAAACATGGGTCTTAGTTGAAAGGCAAAAGAGGAAGATGACAGTTGGATACAAATGGGTCTACAGAAAGAAAGAGGGGATTCCAGAAGTGGAAGATGCTAGGTTTAAGGTGAGACTGGTTGCAAAGGGTTTCAATCATAAGAAGGGAATTGACTACAATGAGAGTTTCTCTTCGATCGTGAAGAATAGCTCAATTCACATACTACTAGCATTGGTTGCACAATTTGACTTGGAGCTTTAGCAGCTTGATGCCAAAATTGCTTTCTTGTATGGTGATCTAGAAGAGACAATCTATATGGATCAACCTGAAGGTTTCCTAGCTGAGGGAAAAGAAGATCATGTATGCCAACTAAAGAAGTCTTTTATATGGTTTGAAGCAGTCCCCTAGACAGTGGTATAAGAGGTTTAATCCATTCATGACTACACATGGATTCTCAAGGAGTGCATTTGATAGATGTGTGTATTACAAGAAGATGTCTAGTAACTCTATGATTTATTTATTGTTGTATGTTGATGATATGCTTATTGCTGCAAATAACATCACAGAGATAAATACTTTGAAGAAACTATTGAGCAAGGAATTTGACATGAAGGATTTGGGAGTTGCAAAGAAAATCCTTGGAATAGAGATTTCAAGAGAAGACAGTGTTGTACATCTTTCTCAGAAGAGGTACATTGAATAGGTTCTTGAGAGATTCAATATGCATATGAGCAAGCCTGTAAGTACACCGTTAGGTTCTCATTTTAAGCTTTCAAAGTTACAAATACCTCAGTCTGAGGATGAGGTGGAGCATATGTCAAAGGTTCCTTAAGCTAGAGCAGTTGGTAGCATTATGTATGTTATAGTATGCACACGTCCAGATTTTACTCAATCTGTAACTGTGGTAAGCAGGTACATGGCCAACCCAAGAAAGAGGCATTGGTAAGCTGTCAAGTGGATATTGAGATATCTCAAAGAAGCTTCTGATGTTAGACTAACCTTTCAAAAAGGTAAAGGTATTTTAATTCTCAGTTATATGGATTCTAACTATGCAAGGGATCTTGATAGAAGGATATCCACAACTGGATACATCTTTACTCTCGTTGGCAGTGCCATTAGTTAGAAATTAACTTTACAGTCGATTGTCGCTTTGTCTATAACAGAGGCAGAATACATGGCAGCAACAGCGGCAGTGAAAGAAGCTATCTGGTTGAAAGGTTTGGTGACAGAATTGAGTTTGGTTCAACCGGAATCAACTCTAAGATGTGATTGTCAAAATGCTATTCATTTTATTAAAAACCAATAATTTCATTCATTCGAGATATCATTTAAGAGGGAACTATCAAGGTTGCGAAGGTTATCACAGATGATAACACTGTAGACATGCTGACCAAGATAATCCCGCTCGCCAAGTTTGCACACTGCAAGGACTTGGTGGGGGTACGCATCAACTGATGCAACTCTGGGAGAACAACTGCTTGGTGGAGCTAGTATGTTCAACAAAGGTTTGATTCTTCTTGTTTTTTTCAACGGGGTTGCCCAGTAAGCTTAGAAGTTTTGGCCAAAGTTGTTCATACGAATACTCAAAACGCAAACCAAGGTGGAGATTGCAAGAGTTGGTTTGGTTTTTGTAGGGTCAAACCCATGTGGAAGAAAATTCCATGTGCCAATTTACTTGGCTAGGAAATGAACTTGGAGAGCAAGCAAAAATTTGTGGAGGACAAATTTTGTATTTATTTTTTCTTTTCTTATTTTGTGCTTGGAAGCCAAGTTTGTCCATCTATAAAAGGATGGCCATTCTTAATTGTTGAAACCATCCTAAAAATTCATAGTAAAATACATTGTAAGAGTAGAGAGTTGAGAGCAATTCTCTTAGGAATATATGGGATCTCTCCCCTTTCTTTGTTAATAATATAAAGGCGGTTGTTTTCTAGTGGATGTAGGATCATTCAAATCCGAACCACGTTAAATCTCGTGTTCTTTCTCTTGTTCTTTATTTCACATTTTCGCTAAGAAGTAGAAATATATGAAACAAACAGTCTTTATCTTCAACAAAATAAGAATTTCATAACAATATTATCAGGTAATAGTTTTGTTTTAGTGGGAAAAACAAATGGATAAGAACAGAGATGGAGAAATTGATCTAGAATATCTTGCCTAAGAGCTAGATCCTTGAACAAAAGTTCAAATACTTCCAAGCTTTTGTACAAACTAATATAATTAAATAAGCAAAATATGGATAAAATATATATGTGCAGACCTTGGTTAGTTGACCCTTGCAGAAAAGTTCAGGTCTTTGTAAGGGAAGCATGACCAGTTCTTTTAATGTATCCTTGACATTTTCAAGTGCACCAATATCATCAAATATCACCCCAATATCACCGAGGCGATTAACATCCGCCAGAAGTTTCTCCTCAAACTCATCTTCTGTCTCAACATCCTGCGTTAGACACAAATTTGTTCATAAGTTCTTAAGTCAATATCTGCCATATCAAATCAAGGAGCTTCTTATACAAATTTAGATAAGCATCAGATAAGGAATATTATAATGTGACTTCTTTAAGCTCTTGTTGTCATTTTGCTTAGCTTGTAAAAGTTCCAACCCATACTGAATGTTGTTAACTCGCAAAAGATTTCCGCAATTGTACAATTCAACAATTATTAACAAGCCCCATGTGAAGATAAGCTTGAGTGTTCTGCATCATCTGATGTCTCAACGCTCATCCAACAATCTTCTCTGCACCTTCAAGCACCCAAAAACAGCATTGACTTCAGCTTGCAAAGCAAAACCTGGATGACGTAATTGTCTTTTTTGCCATTTTTTTGGAGATGAAGTATAGAAACGATATTTACATAGATGTAATGCATCTAGAATTTGGATTTTTCCATACCTACAACTACGGGAAGAAAAACGAAAACAACAGAGAAAAGAAAAAACAATAAAAGTTGCAGCTTACTTTCAACAGTGAAATTTGGGTCTTTGATGTGTAATGTGTCGAGTCCATTACATTCTAATCCAATCCATTTTAGAACCTATATAAAAGCAACATCATATAGAAATAAGTAGATAAAGACCGAAGTCGTATCATAAGTTTATTGAATTAAGATCTGTTGAGGTGTTGGAATAACTATATAATCCTATAAATAGAGGTCTTGAAAATTATCTATACACACTTAAAAGAAAGAAAAAAGTTATCTTATATTGTTCTGTATTATTTTTGTTGTTCTTTATGTTATTATTCTTTTTCTTAATTTTCCAACAATTTCATGATTAATTAAGTAATGTTTTGAAGGGAAAAGCAGTTCCATCAAGAAGATAAAGTTGAACTGCGTACTACTTTCTGAGGGAGTCACAAAATGTGAGGTTAAAACTATAACCAAGGAGGAGCAATAAGAACATCATCAGATGAAAAGGTGAAAGATTGGTCACTCATAACATTAAAGGTCAGGAAGCCTTACTGTTTGCAAGCTATTCAAATTTTCTCTCATTTTGAGGGTATCAAAGTCTTGACCCAATTGTTGTTTCCAAGTGGATAAAAGTACTTCATCCTGCAATACTCAAAGCCACTCAGTAATTTGCTGAAGAAAGAATTAAATCATATAAAATGCTATAGAATTTAAACAACAAACCTGCGGCATGTGAATAGCCACTTTATTTGGGAAAAGTTTCGACAGAAATGTAGCCGTCCTTGCAACATGCTTCCCCTTGTCATCCATCTTCCCTAAACAATCCTAAACTCATCAAAATTCAGTACTATAAGCCACGAACAGTTTAAAAAGACAATTAATTTATCATATGGCAGTGTTTATTCAAGGAAAATACAACACAAGGGCAAATTCATTTGGAGGAAAGGAAACTGTGCAGGATCAGAGTTGACATACCCAGTGTTTTCCAATGTAAATGACATTTTTTTGATAAGAAATTTTCTTTTTAACAAATGTAAACAACACTAAAGTTGGTGTAGTGGAAAAAGTACCTAAAATGAAGAGGAAAGGAACTGAAAGATAACGAAGAATTAGAAAACTTATTCAAAAAAAATTAAGGACACATAAAGGCCTAATTCAAGGCCATAAGCAAAAGGATCTTAGTTAGGAGTAGCTATTTTTGGAAAATAAGATCCTGCTGATGGTTTCTGAAAATCCTTTTAGATTGCTTTTCAAAAATAAGCCTAGTTTTCAAACCAACAAGGTAGTAGGTGTTATTCGTATCCTAATGCCTTAGTTTGATATAACAGACATAGTGTGCTTCCAAAATTAATTTCTCCCTAATGCCCAAAAGGACCAAAAGATGAAAAGATTAAAAAGAACACAGGCCTATACATAAAGAAGTGTTCTTTTACCGTTGTTTATAATTCGACATCCTCATTTACAAGATATTTTCAGCACTAATTGAAAATTATTAAAAGAATTAATTAAAAAAATTAAAGAGCAGGGAAGGCCAGATGAAATAAAGTGATGGCCAATTTTGTCAAGTTTTCTATACTGAGTATAAAGTTAAGAAGCAATGTAAGAGAATTATAGAAGATGAAGTAGAGAGAATTATTTTATTTCTTCATTGACAGTTATGGACTACAAAATATCTTCTCATCCTTTTATAGATCTTTACACCGACCCTTACCACATCACATGCTATTCATGTGCTGAACCTAACTAACTAGAACAGTGTAACTAATTAACTGCACTAGCACTACTAATAGCTCATTACTCCCCTTCAGCTATAGAGTGGTACGCATCTAACACGCCTAACTTGGTAAGTAGTAGTTGATGTTGTCCTGTCCCCAAACCTTTAGTCAACACATCTACTAGCTGGATTCCAGTGTGAACATATAAGCTTGACTTCACCTTCTCTCTTATAAAATGGCAATCTATTTCTATATGCTTTGTCATTTCATGGTAAATTGGATTTTCTACTATCTGTATAGCTGCTCTACTATCACAGTAAACTGTGATAGGTCTCTCTACTTGTACTTCAAGATCTTGTAACAAACCTGTTAACCATATAAGTTCTGCAACTATTGCTGCCATGCTTCTGTATCTGACTCAACTGAACTTCTACTAATTGTCTTGCCATTCTTCTATATTCTGACTCAACTGAACTTCTACTAATTGTCTGTTGCTTTTTTAACTTCCAAGACACTAGTGACTCCCCCAGTTTTATAGCATATCCAGTGGCTGATCTCCTTGTATTGGGACAAGCAGCCCAATCTGCATCACAATAAGTTGTGATTTTTGTAATACTTCCTCTTTTGAGCATGATCCCTAGTCCTGGTGATTTCTTGAGATACCTGACTAATCTCAAGGCAGCTTCCCAGTGTGACACCTTGGGGTGCTGCATAAATTGGCTTAAAACTTGTACTCCAAAACATATGTCAAGTCTTGTAGTTGTCAAATACAATAGTTTCCCAACTAGTTGTTGATAACTTGTGACATCCTCCAGCTCAGGATCATTAGTATTTCCAACTTGCTGATCATATTCAACTAAAGTCAACTTGGTACTTGGTGTTGAACTTTAAGGGTGTACTTACTGTCTTAGCACCACTAAGCCCAGTATCAGATATCAGCTGCAAGGTGCATTTCCTTTGACTCAGCAAAATTCCTTCTTTTGATCTCAACACTTCAATGCCCAAGAAATATCTCAAATCACCCAAATCTTTCATCTTAAAATGCTGATGTAGTGTATCTTTTGCACCTTGAACCATAGCTTCATCATTGCCAGTGATGAGAAAGTTATCTACATAAACTAGTATGATGACATAGCTGAACCTTTTTTCAGAGTAAAAAGGTAAGTTCTACAGAGGGGTCGTCCGTCCGGCCATGTTATATGGGGCGGAGTGTTGGCTAGTTAAAAACTCTCACATCCAAAAGTTGAAGGTAGCGGAGATGAGGATGTTGGGATGGATGTGTGGACTTACCAGGAAGGATAGGGTTAGAAACGAGATTATTCAAGAAAAGTTGGGAGTGGCTTCGGTGGAGGATAAGATGCGGGAGGTGAGGTTGCGTTGGTTCGGGCATGTGACGAGGAGGTGCACGGATGCTCCAGTACGGAGGTGTGAAAGGTTGGCTGTGGATGGTTTTAGGCGGGGTAGAGGTAGGCCGAAGAAATATTGGATGGAGGTAATTAGGCATGACATGGCGCAGTTACAACTTACAGAGGACATGACCCTTGATAGGAAGATGTGGAGGTCGCGTATTAGGGTATAGGGTTAGTGGGTAGGAAGGAGTCCGTATTGTGTAGGAAGGAATGTTTATGTGTATCAGTGCCTGTTGTTTCTTGGGCATATTCTTGTTAGTGTTGTTTTGGAGATGTTTGTAACCCTGAATAAATAGTCTATAGTGCTACTTTGTGGGTGTCTTGCCTATTTCCGTATATAGTGATGTGTTATCTCTTCTTCTTGTTTGTTTCTATGACTTTTGTTTGATTGTTATCTGTTCTAAGCCGGGGGTCTATCGGAAACAGCCTCTCTACTTCATCTGAGGTAGTGGTATGGACTACGTACACTTTACCCTCCCCAGACCCCACCTAGTGGGAATACACTGGGTATGTTGTTGTTGTTGTATTTTGACAATTTGACTATAACCAGAACTCAACAAAGCCTTAGTGACTTTGATGTTCCATTGTCTGGAGGCCTGCTTGAGTCCATAAAAGGACTTAAGCAGCTTACAGACCTTGTTCTCCTTCAGAATAGCAAAACCAAGAGGTAAGGTCATGTAAAACTCTTCATAGATGTCACCTTGTAAAAAGGCATTGTTAACATCTATTTGCAGCATTTTCCAACCTTGACAGGCTGCTACACTGATCACAGTCCTTACAATTACCATTTTAGCAACTGGAGAGAAAGTATCATGGTAGTCCAACCCTCCTTATGAGTGTCACCCTTGGGTACTAACCTTGCTTTATACCTTTCCACCTCTCCTGAGTATTTGATCTTATTGACCCATTTGGATCCTATAGGTTTCTTATCCAAAGGAAGATCCACTATCTTCCAGGTGTGTTATCTTCCAAAGATTGAATTTCTTGTTGCATAGCATGATTCCATTTATCATCTTGTGAAGCCTCTTGGTAAGTTTGTGGTTCAAGGGATGCAAAGAAATCACTAAGATAAGACTGATAGGAAGGAGAAAAATGATCATATAAAACATGATCAGTGATAGAATAGTGATCGAATTTTGGAGGTATTGCATAGTCTTTAATCCAGATAGGAGGCTTAACTGTTCTCCCAATTTTTCTCACTGGAGGAGAAGGTATTGGAGTAATATTTGGTTCAGTAGTAGGTGGAGAAGTATCTGGAGATGTAAGATGATCAATGGGAGCTATTGGGGATGAATTAGGACTAGGTGAAGCTGAGCCAGACGGACTCGCCTCTGTCAAGTCATCTAAAATAGGTGTAATAGGACATAAACCAGGGGTAACTTCTTCTTGATGCATATCTTGGAAAGGGAAGATGTTCTCTTGGAACACTACATCCAGCTAATAAAAAATACTTTACTGGCCAAGTCAAGCAATCTATAGCCTTTTTGTGTGCTAGAATATTCAAAGAAAACAGCAGCCTTAGCTCTAGCTTCAAACTTTGTCCCTTTAGGCAGGACATTAGCAAAGCGCAAGCAACCAAATACCCTAAGATGATCCAGAGTAGGTGATCTACTATACAACCATTCATAAGGTGATTTATTATCTAGAATAACACTAGGTACTTTGTTGATCAAGTAGACAATAATTTTGATACATTCTCCCCAAAATCTTGTTGGTAATTTTGATTGGATATTCAAGGCTCTACCCATTTCAAGGATATGCCTATGTTTCCTTTCTACCACCCCATTTTGTTGAGATGTGTAAGGGCAACTACTCTGGTGAATGATACCATTCTCTCTTAAAAGAGTTGCAAACTGATTATTAAAGAACTCAGACCTATTGTCAGACCTTAATACCTTTATTGAAGTATTAAACTAATTACACACCATTAAAATGAAATATTTCAACACCACTACAACTTCTACTTTAGACTGCAACAGACATACCCAAGTATCTACTAAAATCATTAACAGTGGTGACAAAGTAATGTTTTCTGTCATGAGTAGGCTGTTTATGAGGGCCCAGACATCTAAAAGAACAAGATCCAAAATTCTACTTGACTTAGTTATGCTAATAGGAAATTTTAACCTGCATTGCTTTGCCAAAGGATATATCAAACAATCCTGTTGGGAAGCATCTTCCACTTTATTATGTAGTGATGGAATATGCTTCATAGCATTTGTTGAAGTATGTCCTAAACGCAGGTGCCATAGCCTTGAAGCATCTTTTCCTTTCAACACTGCTCCAGTAACAACTGGAACTTTATTCTTCAAAACATATAGTGTTTTTGACCTCCTGTTGATCCATATCTTGCTGAATTCTATCTTGCATCATTGTGACCTTGTCGATTGAATCTATTCGAACCACTCCTCTGTTCACCTCGATCATGAGCATATGACCTGGAGTTGTTTCCTGATTCATTCAGTGACTTACCACTTCTTTTACTCTTAACATCTGGTGGGTATCCTATCAACCGATGGCAATCTACTGACAAATGTCCCTTGCAACCACAGTGTATGCACACTTTATCTTGATTGTTTCCTTGAGAACTTTGGTAGTTTTGATGTCTTTGAAAACTTTGGTTCCTTCCAGCCAACATTGTTAGAACCTCCTTTTCTGACTCTGTAATCCCCAATTTTCTTTGATTTTCTTCCTGATTCACTATTGAGTATGCTTGATTCACACTTGGAACCGGTGTCTTAAGTAGAATAGCACTTCTTACTTGTCCAAAACTTTCATTCAATCCAACCAGGAACTGCAGCAAATGTAATTGATGCATATGTTCTATAAAAGGTTTCGTGTCCTCACATTCACATACAGGTGATGGTACCATTACATCCTATTCAGCCCGCAAATCCCTCAATTTTGAATAATAAGTAGTAACCAAATTTGTACCTTGTGTGAGCGAACCTATCTCCTTCCACAGATGGAAAATTCTAGTTAAATTCGATTCATCAAATCTCTACTTAAAGTCATTCCAAATTTTTTGTGCACTTGTTGCATACATAATGCTTGTCACCAGTTCAGAAGCTACTGTTGCACCGATCCACGATAGCACCACAGCATCGCACCGCTCCTATTGTGCCTCTCGAATTCCTTTGTAAGAGCTTTTTACACATGTTCCATCCACAAACCCTAATTTGTTCTTCACCAAAAGAGCTAATCTCATAAACCTACTCCAAAATCCATAATTTTCAGGTCCTGTGAGCTTGATTGGAATCAACGCAACCCGTGGAACATTAGAATTCGTCAAATGCAGTGGATCATTATTGTCAATTTGAGGTACCTTCGTAACACCTAAATTTTATGTTTTCGCCATTATCGCAGCTCTACGATTCCTTCAATGGCGTCCTTGTTGCTATACGTTCTCGTAGCTCTAGATCTAAGCCACTGGCTCTGATACCATGTCAAGCTTTCTATACTAAGTATAATGCTAAGAAGCAATGTAAGAGAATTGTAGAAGATAAAGTAGAGAGAGAATTATTTTATTTCTTCATTGACAGTTATGGACTACAAAATATCTTCTCATCCTTTTATAGATCTTTACACCGACCCTTATCACATCACATGCTAGTCATGTGCTGAACCTAACTAACTAGAACAGTGTAACTAATTAACTGCACTAGCACTACTAATATCTCATTAAATTTGGTGAGCAATTCTCCAGGCTGTGACTGCAAAGAGTAAAATGGAAAAGCATGCTTAGGCCTTATTTTGTCAAGCAGTTGAAAGGATGACTTTAACTTTAGCAAAGAGTTAATGCACATTCTTTCCCTCCCCCACCCACTCTCTTCAAGTAGAGAAAGAGATATATGTGTAAAGATATGGTATTTGGGCATAACTCAACCGCAAGGGCTAGCTCATGAGGGGAGTATTTGCCGAAGTCCATATAAGCAAATCACCACTCCAATACCCAACTAATGTGAGACTCTAACCCACTCTAAACCCCCCAACAGACCTTAAGAGGTTTTTTTTGCATTTCTCGCTTTTAATAACGCTGGTTGTTCTTTCTTTAGTATTTTGTTTTGTCTTTTTCACACCGATTATCCCTTTTTTCAAACTGCTTTGTAATGCTTTTACTTGAGCCGAGGATCTACCAGAACCATCCTCTCTACCTTGTAGGGGTAAGGTCTACGTACATACTACCCTCCCAGACTCCACTTGTGGGATTACACTGGGTATGTTATTGTTGTTGTTGTTGTAGAGAGTGTGGGTGTATGGCTCACTGTGTAGTGTGCATGCATATATATATATATATATATGTATATGAAAGTGAGTGTGTGTGTGTCTGTGTATGCTGCATGTTCGTGCATGCATTGATATATATATATATAGGTAGACTACTGTCTCTTTTGTGCTTCGAAGATGGTCTTTTTGAACTTTTTGCTATAATAAGTCACCTCTCATTCTCTTGATCAAGCCTCAGTCTCACAAAATTTTGGCATCGATAACTACTAAAGCCAAGAAATTTCCATTACAGGCCACTTAATACACTGTATGCACATTATAACATGAAAAGATATAATCACAGGAAAAGATATGATCTCAAAATAGTACCTTCTCCTTATGATCATCCATATGAGTGTGAGAACCAATGATCACTATATTATCAGGAATCTTCTCAACCCAAATTTTGAATGTTGAATATGCTACTGAATTTCCTGCCATAGACTTCTCAGCGTCTTTCATGAAGAGAATGACTGGAATTTCTGCCTTCACTAGATACAACCTGAAAAAGTAGAATGAAATGTAAAGAGTAAAGTTTACAACAAAATGGAAAAAGAACGGAACAGAAATCCCACATAGCACTATTAGTTTTCAAACGAACTTATTCATATTTGTTGAAAGAAATCATACCTCAAACAATGTGTTAGTGAGTAAGTCTTCCAGATCATCCACGCCAGTGGCTTCTAACCACGGTTCACTGACTGAGAGGAAGAGATGATAAAAAGCATTGGAAGTAACGTAATTAAGAATGTTGTTAACTTAATAAATGAAAGGAATGTAGTTAAATGGCATTCCAAAAGTACCTTTGCAGAAGAATCCATGATCACTATCACAAAGACCACCTAAGTTAATGCCATAAAGGATGGGCATATCAAATTTTACGCCAACCGTTGCCGATGGATTATCTTTGAAAGACAATACAACCTTCCCTCTAGTCCCAAATGTTGGGTCCCTGGAATAATGGAACACGACGGAGAAGGTTAAAAATGACAGCCTCAAATCATACTAAAACTTATGAATTATCATAATTATCGTAAAACCATAAAGTTACTTGCATATTTTTTTTCAATAGAAGGGGATGAGACCCGAAGGTCTCCTTTATTAAGAATAAAATAGTCCAAGTACAAAGGCCCAAGTCCAAAGGACTCGGTCCATAATCAAAATAGGAAACAAAAAGGAAAGGAGATAACTATAATCCTAAAGAAACAAAACAAAAATCTGAAACAAATAAAAATGGAAAGTGAGGAGAAAAAATGGATAGTCAAAGCAAAGACTCTTCATCTTCTCCGATATAGTTGTCATATCTTATGCAGCTTCTTTCTCCCCGACGTAGTTTCAAAATCAGTCAACGTAGCTTGGGGTTAACTTCCCCAACTTCTGTTAAGGTATTAATCTACTTCGTCTTCTACAATGGAAGAGGCATGGCATTGAGATGTAACAAATCAGCTAGAAAAAACTGATTAAAGCTTGTTTCTCTCTTCTTAAGCTGGAAGCCTCGATTTACCTGTGGTCACAACTTGCAACAGCTGTAGATCTGGCAGTGTACTACGCAGCGAGATCAGAAGACAGGTAATCATTGTACCGTCTGATTTATATACCTATTCCGTAGACCTACACTTCAATGGGTTGAAACTCCAAAGGAATTTGATACCACCATCTAAAATGTAAATCCTTAGGTAGATAACTAGAACAGAAAGTCCATATCTTATTGAAGAAAATTGTGTTGAGTATGAAAAAAATGGAAGATGCACAGAAATAAAGTGACTGATTCCATCTCAGTTGCACATCTTAAGTCCTGATTTCGTATCACTTGGATACCTCAAAGCTCTCACCAGGTGTATGATACAGAAATTAAGAATGATTCTTTATATGTATCAAGAATAATTCTTTTGTTGGATACAGCAGTTTCATTGGTGGCACTAAGAGATATGCATCAAGAATGATTATTTTCATTTATGAGAAACCAGAAAGACAAAATTGCAAGGGAAAAGATGACACACAGACCCTCACAAAATAACATCAGAAATTTGTTCAAATATAAGAAGATACAGGTCATTGACTAGTACAAAAGAATTGGTATTGAGGTTTCTAAGAAAACTAGAATTTTACCTGATGGGGGTCGAGCGCAGTACACTAGAAGTAGAGCCAATAAACCTGACTCTATCACATAAACATTTTCAACATCAGTTATTAGTAAAAAGAAAAGGCTGAAGAAAAAAATGTAATTCCTTAACATTCAAAAACAATGGACTAACCAAAGGCAGCCAATACCTGTCAAAAAGACGGTGTTTTTGGATGCCCCGGCTAAGGGATCAGCCAAAGAGTTGGTATTAGCCGTTTGGCTAGATGATGGCTCAGTGCCTTTGGTCCAGTCAAGTTCCCCAAGAATTTGCTTCAACCTGCTTGAGATTATGTGTGCACTATATACCACTTTCATTGGCTCAGCAGCCTTCACAGATAGCCCCTGAATGATATGGAAATATACCCATGATTTGCATCTGACCACATCAATAAAAATGCAAGAGCAGTACAAGACTGAGGGAATAACAAAGTCCAAAAACGGACATGAAAGATTTTAATAGCCCAATAATTCTAGATTTAATTGAAAAGAACAACTCTTAGAAATAAGATGACATGCAAAATTCAAGGGGGGTCAAGAGCAACAAAGAAGGAAAAATAATTAAGGTGTAATTTCGCAATGTTCCTCAAAAACATAACGAATAATTTGATCTTACACCCAAAAAATCTTGGCTTTAAAAAATCAGTAATTTAGCTCCATAATAATGAGCAAGTGCATTCACCAGGATCTCCTGATATATTTCCGATTCTGGAAAATAAAAGCAGAACTGGTTAGTATCCATTTATTAATATCTACCAAGCACTCCAGTGAGAGAAATGAAATAATAACAATACAAAATAAGTTAAATAATTACTGAGAAAGCAACAAACCTACAGGACCAGAAAGCAAAATTCTTGAGTTGACCGCAGGAAGCTTAGAGGTATATTTGACATGCTCTCTATGTTTTAGGTGTAAATATGAAGCAGTAATCAGCACATTTTTTGTGTTCTCACTGCAAATTCACAGATATAGACATCTTCACCAAAACCAAGGTTTATTTAAATTGAACATAGCTACATGATATGAGATAGCTACAACCATCAAAAACAAGACGAGGCACAGCTAACCCTGGGTAAATGGCAACAGCTAATAAAAGAGCAACATCAATTGGATAAAAACTATAGTTTGCTCATTGTATGAACCAATATGATCCATTCAATACCCTATTGTGCGTGGACAATATAACATGGGGGCCTAACATTAGTTAAACCAAGAATGGGAACGAGTATGACTCTGATACAAAGGTGAAATGTGTGATCTATCTCATTTAAAAGCTTAAATTTTTAGGAGAACACAATTTTAATTAATTAATTATTAATTTTTTTTTATGACCAAGAAATTCGTCTTGGGCCAACCCTTAAACCAACTATATCTTTGAAATATGAGAATAATGGGTCCACCCCTCTACCCTTCTCTATTTAAATACCAATACAAGGCTTAATTCGCATGGCACGAGGCTCAACCCTGTGACCTAAGTCACAAGTCCCTCAACCTTTGCCACTTGAACTAAGCTTCAGGGACTCAATTGACTAATTAATATATTATGTCTCAACAACTTCTTTATCTCAAAGGATTTTTCTCTAGCTACGAAGAAAGTATTCCTCTCCGTTTCTGAAATGTGAATAATAGACTTCGATTAGTTTTCTCGTCACCATAAAGTAGGTTCACATTACTATTTTATTCATATTGGGAATGGAGTAACCACTGGAATCACTGGCATTGGCAGTCTCAAAAGTTCCTTTCATAATCCAACCCCACAGTCACACTTATACAACAGATGCTCTGGCTCTCTCAAAATACCACCTTAGTATAATAATTGGCTCCTACACAACCCAATTACTACACCACTACCTTCCAACTTTTCCAAGAATAGAAAGAAACCCTAAAAGAAAATATTTCTTATTTCTTAACTAGAATATAAAAAATATCAAGTAACAAGCTTCTTTATCTCAAAGGATTTTTCTCTAGCTACGAAGAAAGGATTCCTCTCCATTTCTGAAATGTGAATAATAGACTTCGATTAGTTTTCTCGTCACCATAAAGTAGGTTCACATTACTATTTTATTCATATTGGGAATGGAGTAACCACTGGAATCACTGGCACTGGAAGTCTCAAAAGTTCCTTTCATAATCCAACCCCACTGTCACACTTATACAAGAGATGCTCTGGCTCTCTCAAAATACCACCTTAGTATAATAATTGGCTCCTATACAACCCAATTACTACACCATTACCTTCCAACTTTTCCAAGAATAGAAAGAAAGTAACACCCTAAAAGAAAATATTTCTTATTTCTTAACTAGAATATAAAAAATATCAAGTAACAAGTAAGAAATGAGCAAAAGATCAAAGAAGTCACAGAGCAAAAAATGACTAAAAAATAAAGGAAACTAAGTAGAACTCCAGATATACTATGGTAATTGGATTATGCTATGTGGTCTGGGAGCCTACCTTAAGTAATAACGAAAATCATCAAATGAAACTATTATATCATGTCCATCAAAAATTGCAGCATGAATTCGTTCCTTAAATGCTGCAGATTTTAAAGACATCTCTGTTAATGAAGCAGGCATTGATTCCCTAGTCCGCCATCTTTCCTCCAACATCTGTTAATAAATACTTTCCTTAGTTATGTCATGGATCAGTATGCGAGCTCATAGCAAGAAGGCCAAAGAAATAATTCAGCCAATGACTTAACGTTGCCTGCCTCTATTGTCAGATTCCAGGTCTCCATCAAGTGGGAGGATCCCGCTGGTCAATCAAACATCAGCAGCATTGCTGCTACCGACATTTGTAGTTGAATCTACTTCAAAGGCTGTCATGCTTGTTTTCATGAATAACAGGAGAAGGAGCAACTCATTTCCTGGGTAGTTTTTACCACTAACCTGAGATGTCTCCTGAGATAGGGTCGAAAGTAATGCCAAAATAGAAGAATTAGCAATAGCTGAAGCATCTCCTCCCTGGTTTTCGATATTCAATAGTTTTCCGTCTTTGGCACTGGTCGTAACATCTAAAGGTGACTTAAATGTAAGCTTATCCAACAGTAGCTGAAAAATCTATATAGCACAATGTCAAGGATATTCAATCATAAAGATGATAAATACTAAAAGAATCACAGAAACCATAAGGGTCGAGCTGATATAAATGGAATCACAATAGCTGCTACAACAACATGTAGAGGATATATAAGCATGATTTTCCACTTGATCAAATACAACCTGATCGCCTGAATTGAGATAGTAAGTAGAATATCTCCTTACGGTCTTTCCATTGACTTGAACACGTGCTCTGGTTGCGTTTCTCTCAAGCACAGCCACCCAATTGCCTTTGGACTGATTATTTCCACAATCAATTAGTAATCAGACTGTATATACAATATGAAGATCACCTCAGAAAATAATCAAACAAATGCCAACTAATGCAGTCCTTCCATGTGCTACATTTTCATATTCAAATTGCAATGATAACCTCTTGGCTCTCAGGAAGAGCGCCTATAGTTTGTTCCTAATGTCTGAAAAGGTTCCAAGGAATATAGCAGTGCTTGAAGAGAATTTTTGGAGATACTGTACATCAGCATTGGAAAAAAATTTCTTTCTTTTTCCAAAAGCATCTTCATACTAAAATATTCACTAGTAGACCACGATATTTTTAAATTATGGCAGCTAGACTTTAACTACTGAACAAAGCAACATTAAATAGTGAGGAAAGTCAAGGTAGTTCAAATTTAGAGCACTACCTGTATGGGCCTTATAAGTCACACCATGCCTTATTAGGAACTGATTCAAGGGATTTGCCCAGACAAACCACCAAATATGGCTCAGAAACCTGTACTGTTGGGTTCTGCAATGTATTCACATTCTATTAGATATCAAACCGATAAAACAAAATTCAACAGCAAACAGTTAAAGAAAAACAAATACTACTTACAGAAAACCTGCGGATTCTCTGATATAAATCGACATCAAGGCTTCTTCGTTACAAAACATGAATGACACACACATTGAATATGATCAAAGACAACTGTAGAAAAAGCAGTGAACTTCTCAAGAAATGAAAAAAAGATAAATAAAGTGCTCCCTGTGTCCATTTTTACTTGTCTAATATTGACTTGGCATACCGACCAATAAATATGACAATTTTACCATATCACTTTTTGAATATAATAAATTCGATGATTTGAAAAAATACAACCAACAACAACATACCCAGTATATTCCCACCACGTGGGGTCTGGGAGGGGTAAGTGTACGCAGTCCATACCACTACCTCAGAAGTGAGATAGAGAGGTTGTTTCCGAAAGACCCCCGGCTCAAGAAACAACACTGTAGAAAAGAAATAGTAAGGGACAAGATATGAACTGAGAAAACACACCCAATAGTAATATAAACAGGACCCACCAAGTAATCCAACAAATAATAACACACTATGAAGTAATACAAATATTCTAGCTACAAGCACTACTACTGCAGCAAAATTCTCCTATCTACTAACACTGGCGCCCCTTTCCTACTACCCTTCTACCCTAATCCGCCTTCTCCACACCTTCCTAGCTAGAATCATGTCTTCGATAAGCTGCAGCTGCTCCATATCATGTCTAAAATGACTATAATTAATAATAAGGGTAAATTAAGAAGTAAGTCCATTTTTACTTGTTCAATATTGACGTGGCATATCGAGCAACAAATAGAATGATAATTTTATTGTATGAATCTTTAAATATAATAAATTCAATGCTTTGAAAAAATACATTGTGAAATGATTATAATTAATAATAAAGGTAAATTAGAAACCAAACAATAAATTAACTCTTGATTTTATAAACTCTACAAGTAAAAGTTGACATCTACTTTTAATATTTTGAAAAAATAAAAATAAACGGATGCAGTAATAAAAAAAACTATTGCCCTCTGTGACAGGTGCGTCAATTTTTCCATCAGCGGTAGCGTCAACTTTTCCAGCAAGCCCGGCGTCAACTTTTCCGTCAGCCGCGCCTTCACCACTGGATTCTGGCTGATCAGTCGAGCATGACTCCTTCAGCTTCTCCGATGGTAGCACTGATTTTTTTCCCGATGCATCGACATTGTCATCTACCTAAAAAATCAATGCACACCAATAAAAAAAGAAACAAAAAAGAATCAATTCACTCACCAAACTCTTAACAAAAACCCCCCAAAAAAGAAGAATGAATGAAGTGGACATTTATGTGTACCTTTGGACGCTTTAGTAAAGAAGGTTCATCATCTACCAGAAAAATCAATTCACACAAATCAAAAAGAAAAAAAAAAGATTCAATTCACTCACAAAACTCTTAACAAAAAAATCAAAATAAAAAAATGAATGAAGTGAAAAGTTGTGTGAACCTTTGGATGTCGATCATTAGACGATGATCATCGCCTCTTGTTTCCAGTGGGCGGTAGAGAACCAGTTCGTCGGTTTGGCTTCACTATTTTTCTTGAATGAAAGAGAGGAATAGCTTGTGTTTTTTGCTTCTTGTTTTTTTAGTTTTGAGTAGTGATATTTCAGTATTGTTTTTTTTGAAAGGGGTATAAGACAGTAAGTGCCAATGGTGTGGGAAAATAAAGTAAACAAAAAGAAAAAAAAATTGACTTGTTAAAGTTTCAATCTAATTAGAGTAATAAGGCATATCCTATTATAGTCTATAGATGAAGTCAATTATTTCAAGAAAAAAAATAAATATCATTATTTTGGGTTAATATATTGCTTATTGATTACACCGAAAACTCGTCCTAAAAAAGATAAGTAGTTATTGTATATATAATTCAGTTTTTAAGTTTGGAGTCGAATACCACAGAGAAATAAGATTCGCTATAGTTTTTCCATATCGTTAAAAAATAAGTTTAACAATTATTTGATTTTTCAAGATTAGGATATTTATTTTAAACTACCTACTTTATAATAAATAATAATGCAATAAAAAGCGTCAACAAATTAGAGAATTGTAACACCCCCGAAGTTCATGCATGTTCGGAGTGGGTTTTCTATGTGTTCAGGGTACCCTTAAGAAGGTTGGAAAACGTTTGGGGTAAGTCTTGGGTCGAAAAAGGACGTCATGGACCAAAATAGAAGGACATGCGATGAGTTGTGCGAGGCACAGCTGGGTACCGCGCAATAGGCCATGCGAGGCACAACTGGGTGCCGCGCGATGGGCCGTGAGAGGCTCACCCCCCTTTCCAGAAGAAATTTTCTCCAACTCTCTTTATTTTAAGGGCCTTTTGGTCCTTTTCTTGGTTAAAACCGTTCCCCACCTATACAAAACATTCCCACATCCCTAAGGCACAAAAATTATCAGTCAAAACTCATTCCACTCTTCCCCAAAACTCTTAGAAACAGAACACCTAGGGTTCAAGATTCAAAGATCAGTCTCAAAGCTTTCTTGAAATTCTCTCCGTCAAAAGGTATGTTGAACAATCCTCTTTCCAACGAAGTTATACAAAATAGTTTTCTTATTCCATGGGTATATATATATATACATACATATGAATTGTGATTTTAATTGAAAATAATTTTATGAAAGATGAAACGAATTGAACCTTATGTATCCTTCCCTATGAAATTGTTCGAAATCATTATTTGAACTTGAGATTTGGAATTGTTATATGAATAATGAAATTGTCGTATTATGAATTTATATTGGAATATGTTGGGGTCAAAAACTCATGTTTCTTCTACAAATCACCTTTTGTTATTCTAAACTTGATTTTGGTGAAAAAAGTAAATTACTACATCCCTTGATTTTGTACAACGTTGATACTTAATGTGAAATCTTCAATTTTTAAGGGATATTCAATTGTGTTTATTGTAAGTCTTCAAAAATGGTAGGACTAATGATTTAACTAATATATGAAATGGTTATGGCATGATATGTATGACTTGCAAGTCTTGGTATGACGATACCAATATAATGATTGCCTCTATGAAAAACTTATTATATGTTGAATGGTAAATGTTCATGAAAATGCAAGAATTGGGCTTAAAGAGAATTATGTAGTTCACCAAGAAGGTGTAAGTCTTCGCGACCTAACGCCTGAAACCTAAGTTTTGCCGACATAGGGATAGTTTATTCCTTAACGGGACAATCTTATGATGTTTCCCTCTATGAGGATGATATGATGGCCAAATAACGTATATCTCAGTCTATGCGACAAACATGGATTGAGGCCCCGCCAGTTGAGTATGGACCTGACCTATATAACCCGTGGGTTACTTGATGTCGATGAAACTACTTAGTTCAGAATCAAAGTTAACAAATGGTTATGCTTTATGCTTTGAGTCACTTGTCCCATATTTTCCATATTATGACTTATATTCAGTTTTTTTGACTTGTTTTATAAACTGTTTTGTCCCTTTCCCTGGGTTGCATACCAGTACTCATCGTACTAACCGTTCCCGAACGCTACATTTTTTCATGATGTAGGTTAGGGGGCATTTCCTCCATACGTAAAGAAAAGAAGATGAAGAAGGTGGCGTGACATAGCTTCAATTTCGGCTCAACACAAGTAAAAGGCTCAGCTGCATTTTTTCTTTCTTTTGCCCAAAAACAAAGACACGTGTATTTTTTTTTAATAACCAGCTGTCATTCTTCTAGAATAGAAATGTGGGTGGAATAGGATTCTCAATGATCTTTATCTTTAGGCTGTGACAGTTTTTTTAAGGAAAAGGGCATCTTTCTTCATGAAGAAGAATACAAAAAGCAAATTTTCTTTATTTTTTTAATAGTATCAGAGCTTTTTTCTTCTTCTTTATGAATCAAAATCTTCTCCTAGTAATAACAATATATGATGGCTGAAATTACAGATCTAAAAGCTTCTATAATAGATGTAGAAGATCCCAACAAGATTGATGTATCCCATCTTTATTTCCTTTCTTCTTTTGATGCACTTGGTCTGCATCTCGTGAGCATTATATTTGATGGATCTAGATATGGAAACTGTAAAAGAGGTATTCTAATATCCTTGTCTGCCAAAAACAAGTAAGCTTTCATAAATGGAACATGTATAGCACCAAAGAAAGGATCAAATATGTTGATGCAATGGACTCGCTATAATTATATGGCTATTGCTTGGTTGCTGAATTCTCTGAGCACAGAGAGAGCTGAGAGTGTAATGTATTCTTAGACTGCGGCAGATCTTTGGAATGAGCTTGAAGAGAGGCATGGGCAAGCCGATGGAACAAAACTCTTTCAACTTCAAAGAGCACAGAGATAGCTGAGAGTGTAATGTATTCTTAGACTGCGGCAGATCTTTGGAATGAGCTTGAAGAGAGACATGGGCAAGCCGATGGAACAAAACTCTTTCAACTTCAAAGAGCACTCAACGATATGAATCAAGGAACCTCTGATGTTGCTTCATATTTCACCAAACCGAAGAGAATCTAGGACCAACTTAAGGAGCTCAACACTTTTGTGACCTGTAGTTGTGGCTGCATCTGTGGAGCAAAAACGCACAATCAAAAGATTGTTGAAGATCAAAAGTTGATTCAATTCTTGATGGGTTTAAATGAGAAATACAATGTTGCTAAAGGAAATATACTCGTGATGAAGCCACTTCCAAATATATCACAAGCATACTTTATTATCTTGCATTAGGAGACACAAAAAGAGGTACACTCTAGGCATCAGATCACTACTAATTCTTATGCTTTCATGACTACACAGAGATGGAATTCTCAGAAGACACCTATGGAGAACAGAGGCACAAATCAATGTCAGCATCAAGGAAAGAAAAGTGATTTATTCTGCAGATATTGCAAGAAGTCAGGACATGAGAAGGAAGTGTGTTACAAATTGGTAGGTTGTCCACAACATTACGAAATCAATAAAAAGAGAAGAAACAATTATAGGAATCAACAGGCAAACATGGCAGAAAGTAATAATCTTGATAGCACAGGAAAGACAACAAATAATATCTCAAGTATGCTAGAAAATCAAGGTTATTCAAAGGAACAATGTGATCAGATAACTTGCTTGTTTTAAAAATGCACAGGGAGGCAACTCTAGCACCTTGAATTCCGAGTTGAATGCAGTTGTAAACATAGCAGGTATAGACACTGCTTGTAGTATTTCCCCCCTTTTTCTTCCAAGTCTCCTAGTGAATATTAGATCATTGACTCAGGAGCAACACAACACGTGACCTCAAATGAATCCGTTACATGAAATAATAGTACTTAGATCACCTATAATGGTTCATTTACCAGATTCACATAAAGTTCCTGTTACTTTTATAGGAAAATTGCATTTAGCACCCAATATTATCCTTCAAAATGTTCTTTATTTTCCTACATTCAAGCATAATTTTCTCTCGGTTAAGAAAATATGTGAGCAGTTTGATTGTAATCTTACTTTTACTAAATTTAGATGTGCTTTACAGGTCCCTTCCTAGAAGAAGGGTCAAGTTTTTCGTGATGCCTCCACCGGTCTATATGTGCTGTAGAGTGCTTCATTTTCAGTGGAAGATAATCTTACCAAGTCTACTGCCCCTTTATCTAATTCTAGTCAATTGTGTCAATCAAATAGTCTAGTTTCAGTTCCTTTTCATATTTCAGTTTGTCCAAGAGCTTCATGCTCCAGTAATGAGAATCTTGTTTGTTTTGAGAATTCCAAAATCAATGAAAATGATTTTGTTTGCAATCTTTCTACTTCGGAGAATTTGTGGCATTGTCGTTTAGGTCATTTAACTTTTCATGCTATGAAATATATTAAAGGACTGCCTATTAAAATCAGAGACAAGAAAGACTCCTACCAAGCTTCCCTTTCCTATTAGTTCCCTTACTACTAAACATTGTTTTGAATTTATACATATAGATACTTGGGGGCATTGTAAAACACCTACCTACAAGGGATAAAAATACTTTCTCACCATAGTAGATGATTTTTCAAGAGGCACTTGGAATTATCTTCTTAGCACCAAGTCTAGTGCATTCATCATTTTGAAATCATTTCTGTCTTTTGTGGAAAGGAAATTCTCTACCAAGGTGAAAATTGTGAGATCTGATAATGCTTTTGAATTAGGAAGTAGGACTATGCCAAAAGAATTTTTTCCATCTCAAGGAATAATTCATCAAACTTCTTGTGTAGCAAGTCCACAACAAAATGAGGTTGTGGAGCGTAAACATAGACATCTTTTAGAAACATGTCAAGCACTTTTGTATCATTCTCATGCACCTAAAAAATATTGGGATGATTCAGTTTTGACTACCACCTATTTGATAAATAGGTTTCCCTCCAAAGTTCTATAAAATCAATCACCTTATCAAATTTTTTTTGGTAAGGAACCTGATTACAGTTCTTTGAAAACATTTGGTTGCTTATGTTTTAGCTCTACATTGGCAAGAAAGAGGGACAAGTAAGATCCAAGGGTTGTACCTGGAATTTTTCTTGGATATACTTTCGCAAAAAAGGCTATAAAATTCTGAATCTGATAAACGAACAGATCCTTATTTCCAGGGATGTCAAGTTCATTGACTATGTCTTCCCTTTTTCTTATCCTAAACCCTTGTCTAAGTTGTTTCCCACTAATTCCTCTCCCCCTATAGAGTCTTTTTCCATGCCTCTCTCGCATTTGAATTCAGAATATTCCAACTCTGATGTTTCTAAGCCTGATTCACCAGCACAACATTCACCTCCTACAAGCGTTTCTCCTTATTCAGATGCTTCACCCTTATCCAGTTCTTCTATTCTTTCCTCACCATATCACACTTCTCTTGTTCCTTATCCGTCTACAGGAGAACCTATTTGCCAAATTTCACATGAAGATGAGCCCTCAACACAGGAGCCAGTACAGAGGAGATCACAAAGATAACATCACAAACCAAAGTATTTGTCAGACTATATATGCAATGCTTTATTTTCTGATTTTTCTCCTAATCCCCCTCTTGTTTCTTTATATTCTTTTTCTTTCTCTACTGTAACACATGACAATTAGAGAATGGTAAACTCTATTTGTCAGATCATAGAACCAGTTTTTTACCATTAAGCAGTGCAACATCTAGGTTGGAAGGTTGTTGTGCAGTAGGAATTTGATGCATTAGAGTGCAATCAAACATGAGATGTTGTTCCTTTACCTGTAGGGAAGAAAGCTTTAGCCTAAAATGGGTATATAAGGTTAAATTAAAGTCAGATGGATAATTAGAAAGGTTGAAAGCGAGATTAGTAATTCACGGAGACACACAAAGGAAAGGTTAGGACTATACCGAAATATTTTCTCCCATTGTTAAGCATATAAATATCAGATGCATTCTTAGCATTGCAGTGTAAAAGGGCTGGAACTTATATCTGTTGAATGTCAATAATGCCTTTTTACATGGTGAATTGGATGAAGAGGTTTATATGAAATTTCCACCAGGTCTGGATGCACCTTATTCTCCTCTTGTTTGTCGTCTCCGCAAATTTTGTATGGTCTTAAACAGGCTTCACGTCAGTGGTATGCACGATTGTCTTCTGCTTTGGGCACGCGAGGATTTATTTCATCGCTCAATGATTATCATCTGTTCTTCAAATCTCTGGTTCTTTGATCACAATAATTGCAGTATACGTGGATGACATCCTTATTACTGGTAACAATGACACTTAAATCTCTTAGAATAAGGACTTCCTTCATGTTGAATTCAAAATTAAAGACCTTGGTTTGGTTCATTATTTTTTGGGTCTCAAACTTATTCGAGAATAGGGAGGATTGATTATAACGCAACAAAAATTTGCTCTCAATCTTCTTACTGAGTTTGAATTTCTTAACTCCAGATTTACTTCATCTCCACTTGATCTCTTAATGAAGCTCACATCTAATTGTGGTACTTTGTTACCAGATCGCTTAATTGGTAAGCTCAATTTTTTAAGCAAGACACGGCCAGATTTATCCTTTGCGGTGCAAACCTTAAGCCAATATATGCAATTTCCCTACTCCGAGCACTATCAGCCAGCTTTACACACCCTCCATTACATTGGCAAAGATCCAGGCCTTGGGTTATATATGTTTCCAGATCCTTCATTTCAACTTTTTACATATTAAGACTCTGATTGGGCAGCTTGTTCTGATTCTCAGAGATCTGTCAGTGGATATTTTATCAGCCTAGGCGGCTCTCCCATCTCATGGAAGTCAAAGAAACAACCAGTGGTGGCTCTTTCCTCTGCGGAGGCAGAATACATGTCAATTTATCGCCTTGTTGCTGAAATTGCTTGGGTCGTACGGCTTTTACATGATCTCTCTGCTCCTCCTTTACCAGTTCCTTTGTATTGTAACAATTAGACGGCCATCCATATAGTTAAAAATTCAGTCTTTGATGAAAGAACTAAACACATCGAATTGGATTGCCATTTTGTTCGAGAAAAATTATTGGAAGGATTGATTTTCTTATCTTTTATACCCTCTTCCTCTCAAATTGCAGACATTTTTACAAAGGCCCTTTCTGGACCTCTTCATGAACATTTATTGGACAAATTGGGCGTCCACTCAGGGATCTCCAACTTGAGGGGGATGTTACTGGAAAAATCTCCCCAGCGACATCTCCAATGGTCCACTATACACAGAGAAAAAAAGATGAAGAAGGTGACGTGACATAGCTTCAATTTTTCCTCAACACAAGTAGAAGACTCGGCTGCAATTTTTCTTTCTTTTGCCCAAAAACAAAGACATGTGTATGTTTTTTTTAATAACCAACGGTCATTCTTCTAGAATAGAAATGTGGGCAGAATAGGATTCTCCTTGATCTTCTCCATGATCTTTATCTTTAGGTCTGTGACAGTTTTTTTAGGAAAAGGGCATCTTTCTTCGTGTATATATATATTGTACAATTAAGCGTGAAGAAGAGTACAAAAAGAAAATTTCCACAACTTCTCTTTATTTTTTTTTCAAAATAGAATAAATGTAAGATTTTGGAAAATACATTGTGAAATGACTATCATTAATAATAAAGGTAAATTAGGCTTCATTTGTTTGCACTTAATGGAGGTTTGAATCTGAATGGTTCAGACTTCAGACCATTAATTACATTTGGTTTTTATTAAGATTTTAGCTCTTAATAGGTCTGAATAGGTCTTAATCATTCAGATCTGGAACCAAGTCTTAATATCATTAAGCGGTATTCTTATGTTGGATAATATTCACCACCACTTTATCCACAATCACCCGTCACTACCATAAACCACCTATGCCACCACCACCATTGCCAACCACCACCAATAACCTTCACCATCACAACCACCATTGACAATCAATATCACTACCAACCACTATTGCCAGGCGCTACCATATCTACCACCTTCATTATTCTAATTATATTCACTGCCTCCACCACCGCCACCACCATTGCTAATGCCAATGCCACCACCACCATCAACCACTACCACTACCAGCCAATCCCTACTATCGGCCAACTCATTTATCACAACTAACACCACCGTAAATTGCCACTAACACATCATCAACCACCACACATTCTTCGACCACTACCACTACCATTGTCACCGGTGTCACCACCTCTACCACCACTTCAACCACTACCATCGCTACAATCTATCTCGATTAACAACCATCTTTACCATTACAGCTAACAACGTCTCCAACTTCCACCAACACATCGTCAACCATCACGCATTCATTTTTCAGCCATCATAATTAACACCCCCAACTACTAACATCAGCCAACTTCACATTACAACCACCACCACTACCGATCACCACCATCATAACAGTCACTACAACACCAACCATCTCTACTATCACAACTATCACCACCAACATTACAAGTCACTAATATCAATCATTACCACCACCACCACTATTACAAACCATCTCCACTATAACTACAGACACAAATGTTTCTTTTTTCAATCAAATAATAATTTTATTGTATTAAATTAAATATTTTTCTAATATATAATTAATTTTTTATTTGAATTTTATTTTTTATTATATATACAAATAAATAAATTTTGCACATTCAGATGTTCAAAAACAAATAGGCTTAATCATTTAGTTTTCAGATCTAGAGACAACATCTTAATCATTCAAATGTGCACTTAGATTCAGACGTCTGAATCTTAATAAAAACAAATGCAACCTTAGGAACTAAGTTCATTTTTACTTGTCCAATATCGACTTGGCACATCGAGCAATAAATAGAACGATAATTTTTATATCACCTTTTGAATATAATAAATTCAATGCTTTAAAAAATATATTGTAAAAAGACCATAATCAATAATAAAGGTAAATTAGGAACTAAGTACATTTTACTTGTCCAATATTGACTTTGCATACCGAACAATAAATAAAAAGATAATTTTACTATATTACTCTTTAAATATAATAAATTTAATGATTAAAAAATACACTATGAAATGACTATAATTAATAATAAGGGTGAATTAGGAACTAAACAATAGTTTAGGGAAGGGGAGGGGGTAATAGGACCCCCGTAAAGTTTAGGTGTGTCATAACAACTTCGACTATAGTTTGGAGGGCGGGGGGAGGAGGGGGCAATACTGCCTTATCTATTTTTAATATTCTAAAATATAAAAATAAACGGACGCATGAATAAAAAAACTCTTGCCTTGTCACTGACAGGTGCGTCAACTTTGCCATCAGCAACAACATGAACTTTTCCATCAGGCACTGCATCATCTTTTCCGTCAGCCGCACCATCACTATCGAATTCCGGCTGATTAGTTGAGCATGGCTCCTTCAACTTCTCCGATGGCGGCATCAATTTTTTTCGGATGCATCCACATTGTCATCTACCTAAAAAATCAATTCACACCAATCAAAAAAAACAAAAAAAGAATCAATTCACCCACAAAACGCTTAACAGAAAAGAAATAAATGAATGAAGAAAAAATTTAAGAGAACCATTTGACTCTTTAGAGAAGAAGGTACATCATCGCCCTAAAAAATCAATTCGCACTAATCAAAAAAGAAAAAAGAAATAATCAATTCACTTATGAACGCTTAATAAAAAAACCAAAATAAAAAAATAAATGAAGTGAAAAGTTGTGTGAATCTCTGGACGATCATTGGACATTGATGATGATAGACTCTTGTTTCCGGTGGGTGGTAGAGAACCAGTTCGTCTGTTTGGCTTTACCATTTTCTTGAATTAAAGAGAGAAATGGCTTGTGTTTCTTGCTTCTTGTTTTTTCAGTTTTGGTGTAGTGATATTTCAGTATTGGTTTTTTTAAAAGAGGTATATAAGACAGGTAAGCATCAATGGTGTGGGAAAATAAAGTAAACAAAACTAATTTTTTTTTTAAACTTTTTAAAGGATCAATCTATTACAATAATAAGGCATATCCTATTATTTTCTATAGATGAAATCAGTTATTTTAAGAAAAAAAAAATATCATATTAAGTTTTTTGGGGGTTATTATAATGTTCATTGATTACGCTCAAAACTCGTCCTAAAAAAGTAAGTTGTTGTTGTAATATGAGTCAGGTTTTAAGTTTAGAGTCGAATCCTACAACGAACTAAGGTTCAACTATAGTTATTCAACATCGCTAAGAAAATATGTTCGGAAAATTATTTGATTTTTCAAGATTAAGATTTTTATTTTAAACTATCTAATTAATAAATAATAAAGCATAAAAATTGTCAACTAACTAGAAAATTAATTGACTTCAAAATTAAGAAGGCCCAGAGTTATGATTTTCCAATTTTCGGTCATTCTCCTTCATTAGCTATTATTTCATCTAATTAATCTCTATAGATCATGAATCTTTTCTTACCATAAAAAATATCTCCACCAAGGGTAGTAATTTCCTAGCATTATTCACTCGAATTTACTATAGCTAACCAATTAATATATTCACTTAGATCGTGTCAAAACTTTGTTATATCTAACCCCACTTTTAAATCTTCACTTAATGCTTTGAAGTGATGTCGTTCAACTATAATCTAATCTCACAGTCTCTTTCTAGAAAAGAAAAATACAACGGCATTGTTAGTTGCTAGCTAGACAATTAACTACAATCACTACGTCATTGAACAAACAGAAATAAATAGAATGACCATTTTATAAAAATGATTCAAGAACCACTCCATGGATGTAATGCATTAAGTTTACAAACATACATGAGATAAATAGTGAAACTTAAATGGAATGTAACATATCCCCTAAGCACAGATAATCTGATATTATACACATTCCATGCCTGTCATTATGATCTTTTCAACGTGGCTATCAATAAATTATCAAACAGAACCACTATCTTACCAATCAAAGAAAAGGGTGCTTTACGGTAGCAAAGTGCAGACACAATCATCACACACAAGTAAACAGTGATATGTTTCATTTGAAGTTCTAAACCTTTCTTTATCAGATGGGTTCTCAAGTTTCCTTTTCACTAAATCAATAGATAAAATAAAGAAAATATCAGATCAATAAAACTAATTGAAAAAATGAACCTGCAAATTTGATAAAAGAAATTTGATCCAGAAGCTCCCAACGAATAACCAAAGATGATAACTACACTCTGGTTGGTTAATTTAACGGTATTGCATAAAGTTTTTCTCCCATTTTACTTGTCGTCGAGTAGAAGAAAGAAACAAGTTCAATCATATGATTACCAAATGACGTAAAAAGTGCATTAGTTATACAGAGCATATATGGTAATGAAGTAGTTACATTGATAAAATTCATGACATCACTAAAAGAATAAATATGGACTAATATTGACATTTCTTTTATAATAACGTGACACTTTGTCAATACTGAATTTTTTTTATTTCTCATCACAAAAGGAGGAAAATTAAAAAAGAGATCCACTTTGCTTTTCCCACTTTCTTCCTAAACCTTAATTATTTTTTTTAGAAATTATTAATAAAATTATTTATTTATTGTATTTTCACTTAACACAAACCAATTATTTAGTTTAACTTGAGTACAAACTTTTCAAGACATTTTACAACTTAGCACATTCTTGATATCTAGATATGTTCAATAAGCTGGTGGTGCTTAAACCTAATACATACCTCAATCATAAGGCACTTTTTGAACTTCTCTTTGATGAATAATTGGTTTCTACTAAATTCAATTTAAAAAGTAATTTAGATTTCACATGAAGTACTGGAGAAGACATGATTAAACATAAAATATTGTTCAAGATATAGTTAGCTCGGTGCTTACTATGGACCCTTTTAACATAAATTATCACCAAGCTTCTAATACTTGATCAGCCTAGCAACATTAATGACAACTTTTTGTTAATTTGTCCGCAAAATCAGCTCACGTTTGAAATGCACTCAGCCTAGGTTGAATGTTTTCCTTTTCAAACTTTTGGTTTGTTATTGGCATTGTTTTTGCATAAATTTGCACCTTTTTTCATAAGTATATCAATATGTAATACATTTTATATATTCAAAAACCCTATTGCATATTCCATTTCAAAATTTCATCCAATATATATGCTACCTTAAAATTTCAATAAAACCGTTTAATTATGCACGAATTAGTTAACAACAAAGACAAAGTTCATCATAGAGTGACAGAGATTTTTCATATATAAATCAGGTAAAATTATATTCTAGGAAGAACTTACATTTAAAAGAATTATAAACTAACATATACAGACCAAATTGTGGTTATCAATAGCAATAAAACAGAACCATGAAAAACCCAAACAATACTCATCAGAATTAACAAAATCTTCGAGGTGCGATCCAAAAGAGCAAACCAATTTTAGGGAAAATAGTTTATGGGTGGTTAATTGTACATCGTCTGTTGATCGCCAGATTCGAATAAATCTGCCAAAACCAAATAATACCATTGATATATAGCATCACAACTGTTATATAGTTTCAATAATTGATCAGTTGACCAGTCTCATTTTGTTTGTCTTTCGGACATTAATTGGTTTTTTAAGGTTCTGCTCTAGCTATAAATAGATCGTCCTTTTCACCTTGTATTTTACTTACAATATAATAAATTTCTCTATCTCATATTCCATCCATAAAGAAAATCTGCTATTTGATTTTGCTGCAGAAAGATTATCGCCCAGGAATTCATGGCAGAAAGAGATTTTGTTGATTTTTAACTCGTGCAAAGAGTAGAAATGTCACGACCCAAACCCATCGTGAGTGGCACCCACACTACTCACCCGGTAGGAGAACCAACTAACCCAAAAATAACCATCTTAGAATCAATTCTTAAAAGAGTCAAGGAACTAATCCATTAAAATATATTCAAATCTAAACCAAAAACATAAGTACAACTAGTTGCGGAACATTGTACTTAATAAAACCATCCTTAGGACCCGAAAGTCGTCCGTACCAAAACATCTAAAAATTTCACGAAGGGGATGCAACCCCAAAACTAAAAGAAAATGCATAACGTCCAAATAAGGGACTATGTCATAAAGGAAAGATCTCATGATAGCCAAATAAGCCCCTTACCACTGAAGTCTGAAACACCTGCTAGAATCACTGTTGAGGTCTTGCAGAAACCGCTGGAATATACATTGTACTCACAAAAGTAAGAGCAGGTGTAGTATCAGCACACAAGAAAACAACAGTGTACTGGTAGGGTTATTTGGCCAACCCAAGATGAGAATATGAACACTTAACTAAAATATAGTACAACAAGTTAATCCATGCTCAAAACTAACATACACTTAGCACATCAAGTATCAAATAAGCAGTTTAGGATCACAATCAACAAGTCAATAAATTATCATCAAGTCGAGTTCATTCAAGCCAAGTCAAGTCAAATCAAGACGAATTAAGCAAATTGCAACCATATAAGTATATTCCCTCGATTTACTCATGGAACCGTCAAACTCACCTGAACCTCGTACATACACGTTATGGGTATCACACCCACCCTCTAGTCAAGACCTGCAGGGGACACTTTCTGTCCATTTACTGAAACCCCAGATACAAGTGTCTGCCAACCTTATTTCACCAATAACCCGTGAGAACGTCCAAAATACCGAAACATTCTACATTTAATAATAAGGTAGGTCAAAATCATACAACAACATAAAATTATTTGCATTGACCACACCAAACAACATGCACTAACAAGCCACACTACAAAGTAGTTAACATGCACATATAGTACAAATTGGATTAAACTACAATACCATCACCTATCTAGAACCAAGCTTGCACAACTCCTCTAAGCCAGAGTTTTGCCCTTCCGTACAATTTTTGCTTGATCTTGGTCTAGAAATACATACAAGCATATAATTAATGAAATGACCTACCATGTTGGGAATCATAACTTATACCCAACCCCTAAGGCCAAGTTCATGATCATTCCCTTCCCGTTCTAGGGCTTTTCTACTTTAATTCACCTAAAACTACCAATTTTATGGATTAATTAACGAAGTAATGGAATACAAGGGTAAATTAACCATTAATAATCATAACCCATTAACTTATTGCTTAATTTACTCCCTTGCACTAGAAAATGACTAAATTTAGCCCTAAAACCCTCTCTGAACTCCATAAATTAGCAATTCTAAGGCTTAATTATCAATTACTAGTTAACGGGGATGAAATCCTTACCTTAACGAAGAAAAACTATGAAAATCACCCAAAATCGCCCCGAAATGTGTTTTAGAAAGAATACAATGTTTTGGGAAAAATTAAAATAAAACTACGACTTTCGCCGCTATAGCGACATGCATCGCTATAACGGCCACTGACCAGGTTAACTGTTGCTATAACGGGAATATTTTTACTATAGCGACATATCGCTATAGTGACATGTACATCGCTATAGCGGCATCAACGGGACAGAATATCTAGTTTCACCCAAAAATCTCAATTTTCACAATACATCTTAAATTCGGGGCATTTCAAATAATGCTCTTTAAGCTAAGGTCAATTTCGAGAGTTCTACTTACCCAAATTGGATTATGTAAACTCCTATGGGTTCTTTATCGCCTTAGCTAACTAGAAATCAAACCAAACACCCCCAAACTTGTCCAATTCATTCTCAAATTTCCCTAGACCATACCTTGCTCTGATTTTGCCCGAAACTAGCCTAGCCTGAACTTTATAACTTCAAATACAGGAAGAATTTTAACATGGAATTTTAAACAAAAGGTTTGTACATAATGACAAAAATAGTCGTTACAACAGGTACCAATATACCCATCGTTCATCCTTGAATGATCAAATGCAAAAAACTAGGCTAAACCAAGAAAAAGAGAGAGTACCTGTATCCTCAAACAATTGGGGGTACTTGTTCCACATGTCCTTCTCGGTTTCTCAAGTGGCTTCCTCAATCGTATGATGCTTCCATTGAACCTTAACCAAAGGAATATCCTTTATCCTCAACTTTTAAATATCTCGATCTAGAATTGCTACAGGTTCCTCCTTGTAAGCTAAATCCTTATCCAATAGAATCGAGTCCCATTTGATAGTATAATCTCCATCTCAATGATACCTTTTGAGCATAAAGACGTGGAATATTGGATGGAATACAACACTAGCGGTAATACTAACTGGTATGCAACCGAACCCACTTCCTCAAGAATCTCAAAGGGACCAATATACCATGGGCTGAGCTTGCCCCTTTTACCAAATCTTATGACTCCCTTTATAGGAGAGACTTTAAGCAAAACTTGGTCACTAACCTTGAAGTCCATGTCCCTCACCTTATGGTCCGCATACTTGTTCTGTCTACTTTGAGTAGCTAATAACTTGGTTTGAATGAACCTTACTTTTTTTAAGCCTCCTTCACCAAGTCAGTGCCCAAAAGTTTAACATCTCCAGTCTCAAACAACCCAATAGGTGACCTACACTTCCTTTCATAGAGTGCCTCGAATGGTGCCATATCAATGCTGGAGTGATAGCTGTTGTTGTATAAAAACTCACACAACGGAAGAAACTGGTCCTAATGACCACCAAATTCAATCACACATGCCCTTAATATATCCTCTAGCACCTGAATCGTCCTCTCCGACTTCCCATCAGTTTGAGGATGAAAAGTTGTGCTAAATGTGAGCTTGGTGCCCAACTCCTCATACAACCTGTCCCAAAATTTGGAAGTGTACTTTGTATCTCTATTGGAAATCATGGTAAGTGGCCCCTATGAAGTCTCACTATCTTCTTGACATAGATTTTAGCTAATTGCTGAGAGCTGTAGTCTACCCGAATCGGCAAGAAGTTAGTTGATTTTGTCAACCGATCCACTTTCACCCAAATAGAGTCATATTTTCACAAAGTCTTAGGAAGACCCACCACAAAATCCATAACAATATACTCCCATTTTCACATAGGTATAGGCATCCTCTAAAGTAACCCTGCAGGCCTTTAACGTTCATAATTTACTTGCTGACAATTGTGACACTTGGACACATAATCCACTATGTCCCTCTTCATCTCGGGCCACCAATAAAGCTGCCTTAAGTCATGGTACATCTTGGTTGTACCCGGATGAATAGAATAGTGCAAACCATGGGCCTCTAAAAGTAGATCATGAGTCAAATCCCAAATCCGAGAAACACAGAACCTTCCCGTAAACTACAAAACCCTACTCGAGTTGAGAGTGGGGTCCACTACCTCCCCGCACACCACTTTATTTCAGAGTGTATTCAATTTCTTGTCCTCAAATTGCTTGGCCTTAATCTGCTCTAAAAATATTGGCCTTACCTCAACACTAGCCAACACATCCCCGTCTGAAATCCTAAACTGCATACTATGAGATGCCAGAGTTTGAAACTCTCTAGCTAAATATCGCCTCGACACCCTCACGAATGACAAACTATCCATACTTCTATCTTTTCGGCTCAATGCGTCTGCCACTACATTGGCCTTAACTGGATGGTACTGAATAGTCACACCATAATTTTTCAACAATTCCATCCATCTCTGCTGCCTTAGATTCAAATCCCTTTGAGTAAACACATGTTGCAGGCAACGGTGGTTTGTGAAGACCTTACACTTGATACCATAATGATAGTGTCTCCATATCTTTAATGCAAACACCACTGCTGCCAACTCTAAGTCATAGGTTGGGTAATTTTTTCATGATGCTTCAACTGCCTCGAAGCTTGAAGCATAAGCAATGACATTCCTATAATACATCAACACAACACCCAAGCCTAAAAGTGAAGCATCACAAAATACTATGAAGTCCTTACCTTCAACCGATAACGAAAGGATTGGCGTCTTAGTCAAGAGTGTCTTGAGTTTTTAGAAGCTCTCTTCACATTGATCTGACGAAACAAATGACACTTCCTTCTGAATCAACCTTGTCAAGTGCATTGCAATGGATGCAAAGTTCTTGACAAACCTGCAGTAATAACTAACAAGACCCACAAAGCTCCTTACCTCAATCACTGAACTAGGTTGAATCCAATTCTTAACTGCCTTAATCTTCTGGGGGTCCACCATTACCCAATTTTGGAAATAACGTGCCCCAAGAAGGCAACTGAATAAAACCAAAATTCATATTTTGAAAACTTGAAAACTAGCCGTTTCTCCCTTAGAATCTCCAAAACTATGCGAAGATGACCTGCATGCTCCACTTTAATCTTGGAGTAGACTAGAATATCATCAATAAACACAATAATAAAAGAATCCAAGAATGACTTAAAGATACCATTCATTAAGCTCATAAAGGCTGCAGGCATATTAGTTAGCCCGAAAGACATCAATAGAAACTCATAATGACCATACCGAGTTTTAAAAGCTATCTTTGGTATGTCCTCCAATCTTAGTTTCAACTGATGATAACCCGACCGCAAGTCAATTTTTGAAAACGCCGTCGCACCCTGTAACTAGTCAAACAAATCATCTATGAGAGGAAAGGGATATTTATTTTTGATAGTAACCTTATTCAGCTGTCTATAATTAATGCTCATCCTCATACTACCATCCTTCTTCTTAATAAATAAAACTGGAGAACTCCAAGGTGAAACATTTGGACGAATAAACCCCCTGTCAAGTAGTTCCTACAATTGAGTTTTGAGTTCCCTCAACTCTGCTGGAGCCATTTGATAGGGAGAAATTGATATATGGTGGGTGCCCATCTCTAAGTCAATATAGAAATCGATATCTCTATCTAGAGGCATACCAGTAAGTCCGAAGGAAACACATCCTGAAATTTGAAAACCACCAAAACTGACTCTATAGAAGGGGACCCCACACTCACATCCCAGAGATAAGCTAAAAAAGTTGAAAACCCCTTCCATACTAACCTTCTAGCCTGGACAAATGATATAATTTTCACCAGTTTGGCCTTGTACACTCCCTCCCACTCCAACTTATCCATTCCAGACATAGCTAGAGTCACTGTCTTAGCATTACAGTTTAACACAATGTGATATGGAGATAACCAGGTCATACCAAGAATTACATCAATGTCTAACATATCTAGAATAATCAAGTCTACCCAAATCTGAAAACCCACAAATAACACAGAATAAGAACGATAAATATGAGTTACTACCACAGACTCGCTAACCGGAGTAGACACATAAATAGGATAATCAAGTACATCACAAACCAGATTTAGACCCACTACAAACTAAATAGACATATAAGAATAAGTAGACCTCGGATCAAATAAAATAGAAGTCATTCGGTCACAAACAGAAATGGAACTTGTGATCAGCGCATCAGAAGCCTCTATATCAATCTTTCCCAGAAATGTATAACAGTGAGCCTGGTCATCAATCTGAGCTAACTCCTTCCCCGATTGTGCTCCTCCCCCTACACTGCTATTTCTTTGACCACCCAACCACCTATCTAATTTCTCTGTCCACCCTATGGACGACCCCTACCATTACCTCCTCCTCCTCTACCCACTGGAACTATAGACTGAGTCTGCTGCTATGCCTGGCCATTTGCCTATCTCAAGAGACACTCTCTCTTAAAATGACCAATAATACCATAATAGTAACATCTTCGCTCGAGAGAAGGCCGACTGGTAGAAGAGTAAGAAGCCCACTGGCTCCTAAATACCTGCGACTGAGAAAAAACCTTAGCTGGAACCACAGTAGAAGTTGGCAAGGCTGACTGAATAGGGTGAGCTGAATAGGCCTGCTGACCGTGTCCCTTAGAGTAAGATCCTTTGAAATTTCTAACATTGCGGGACTTCTTGGCTAATATCTTAGCTTGGCCTTCTTTCATAACCCGCTCTAACTTATTCACATAATCTGATACTTCATTTAACCCCTTCATGCAGAAGTTATATGAACAGATAATACCTGAAGATCGTAATTCAAACCCTTGACATAGCGTCGAATCCTCTCCTCTCCAGTAACCAACAACTGAGTAGCATAGCAAGACAAAGTATGGAACTTAGCCTCGTAGGCCGTAACTGACATATCTCCCTATTCCAATGCCAAAAACTCATCCTTCTTGCAATCACAGAGGGCCCATGGTACATACTTCTCTAAGAACAAAGCATGAAATTACACCTGAGTTAATAGAGGTAAAATCGGTGACCAACATTCAATATATACTCTCCACCATTGCTTAGCATCCTTCTCCAATATAAAAGTCACAAACTCAACTCTATGTTACTGAACAATACCCATATTGTGTAACCTCTCATAATAGTCAATGATGAACTCAAAAGCATCCTCAAACTCAGCACCTTGGAAAATAGGTGGTTTCATCTTCAGAAACTTAGTCAACAGATCATGCTCAGTACCTATCATCACAGAACCCAAAACTGGATGAGGAAAAGTATCAGTCCCTGAAGTCTCATCCATCCTTAGAGCCATACCAAAAGTAGGGTGAACAGCTGGAGCCTGAAAAGCCAGAGCAGTAGGAGTGGCTCCAGTCCCAGCCAACCCACTTAGAAAAGTTAACACCTATTGAGCAACCTCAACAAACGTGGGAGGTAAGGCTGTAACCCTTATTGGTGCTGCCACCTCGGGCTTCATTCCCTGCTCCTCTACTGCTTCCTTCTCCTCAAAATAATCCTGAGTTAGGAGAGGGGATACTCACCCTTCATAAGCCTAGCCAGCAGCTACTCGAGCTCCATCCCTGGCGGGTGTGGCTCATCCCCTTCATCTCCTACCTTTCCCTCTCACTCATCATATTTCCCTTACGGCTGGCTCCTCAGCTAGAGAGACTGGTACAGGGACTGTTGCCCGAGTTCTGTTGGACCTAGTATTCACCATCTATGAACAAAAGAGTGAAAAAATCAGATACCAATTGGAATCAAGTTATAGCACGAAAGAAGCAAGAATGATAGATTTTCCTAAAGTCCTATAGCCTCCCGAAGAAAAGTACAAATGTCTCCGCACCGTTTTGTGATACTCTACTAGACCCATTTTGGTATGATGAGATCGGCGATCCTAGGTACTGATACCAACTTTGTCACGACCAAACCCATCGTGAGTGGCACCCATACTACTCACCCTATGGGAGAATCAACTACCCTAAAAATAACCATCTTAGAATCAATACTTAAAAGAGTCAAGGAACTAATTCATTAAAAAATATTCAAATCTATAATAAAAACATAAGTACAACTAGTTGTGAAATATTGTACTTAACAAAACCAACCCTAGGACCCGAAAGTCGTCCGTACCAAAACATCTAAGATTGTCAAGAAGGGGATGCAACCCCAAAATTATAAGAAAGTGCATAATGTCCAAACAAGGGACTATGACATACAGGAAAGATCACATGGTAGCCGAATAAGCCGCTCACCACTGAAATCTAAATCACCTGCTAGAATCACAGTTGAGGTCTTGCAGAAGCCTCTGGAATATGTGTTGCACTCACAAAAGTAAGAGCAGGTATAATATCAACACACAAGAAAATAACAGTGTACTAGTAGGGTCATTTGGCCAACCCAAGATGAGAATATGAACACTTAACTAAAATATAGTACAACAAGTTAGTCCATGCTCACAACTAACATATACTTAGCACATCAAGTATCAAATAAGCAGTTTAGGATCACAATCAACAAGTCAACATATTATCACCAAGTTGAGTTCAGTCAAGCTAAGTCAAGTCAAATCAAGATGAATTAAACAAATTACAACCATATAAGTAGATTCCTTTCCTCACTCATGGAACCGTCAAACTCACCTAAACCTTGTACATACATGCTATGGGTATCACATCCACCCTCTAGTCATGACCTGCAGGGGAAAATTTCCATCCATGTATTAAAACCCCAGACACAAGTATCTGCCAATCTTATTTCACCAATAACATGTGAGAACGTCCCATATACCAAAACATTCCACATTTAATAATAAGGTAGGTCAAAATCATACAACAATGTAAAATCATTTGCATTGACCACACCAAATAACATGCACTAACAAACTACACTACAAAGTAGTTAACATACACATATAGTACAAATTGGATTAAACTAAAATACCATCACCTTCCTCGAACCAAGCTAGCACAACTCCTCTAAGCTGGAGCTTTGCCCGTCCGTGCAATTTTTGCTTAATCTTGGTCTAGAAATACATACAAGCGCATAATTAATGAAATGACCTACCATGTTGGGAATTATAACTTACACCCAACCCTTAAGGCCAAGTTCATGATCATTCCCTTCCCGTTCTAGGATTTTTCTACATTAATTCACCTAAAACTACCAATTCTATGGATTAGTTAGTGAATTAACAGAATGCAAAGGTAAATTAACCATTGATAATCATAACCCATTAACTTATTACTCAATTTAATCCCTTGGACTAGTAAATAACTAACTTCAGTTCTAAAACCCTCCCTGAACTCTGTAAATTAGCATTTCTAAGGCTTAATTATCAATTACTAGTTAACGGGGATGAAATTCTTACCTTAAACGAAGCCAAACGATGAAAATTGCCCAAAATCGCTTCTCCCTTAGCCCAAAACGTGTTTTAGAAAAAATACACTATTTTGGAGAAAAAATAAAATAAAACTGTGACTTTTGCCGCTATAGAGGCATGCGTCGCTATAATGGCATCTCTATAGCGACACGTGTTGCTATAGCGGTGTCGCTATAGCAGTCGTTGACCAGGTTGACCATCACTATAGCGACATACACATCACTGTAGCAGCGTCTACGGCGCAGAATGTCCAGTTTTGCTCTAAAATTCCAATTTTTACAATACACCTTAAATTCGAGGCATTCAAAATAATGCCCTTTACGCTAAGATCAATTTCGGAAGTTCTACTTCCCAAATTGATTTCTATAAACTCCTACGAGTTCCTTATCATCTTAGTTAATTAGAAATCAAACCAAACACCACCAAACTTGTCCAATTTATTCCCAGCTTTTACTAGACCATACCTCTCTCCAATTTTGCCCGAAACTAGCCTAACCTGAAATTTATAACTTCAAATCCGGGAAGAATTTTAACATGGAATTTTAAACGAAAGATTTGTTAATAATGAAGGAAATGGTCATTACAGGAAAATTTAATACTTAGTAGAGCAGCTAACAAATATCCATTACAATTACCAAATGGAAGCTCAAGTAATGTAGTTGATTTAGCTCGTAACCCATAAATTTTGGACCATTAGGAGAAGATCAGAAGAAGAGGTTTAACAAATATGGCCGAGCACTTTGCCTCTTAGGCCTTAGCAATTGTTGAATCATAATCTGGAAATGAATGGAAAGAGATTAAGGGGTAAAGGAAACCATCTGGAAAGGAAAGGAAATATGAGTATGTGGTTTGCTAAAATATCAGGCATATATAATTAAATGATACTAACATGTATAAAAGCTCTCAATGTGTCAAGGAAAAGAATAATTCTTATTGGAACACGTGTTATTGCAATCGAAGCTAGAAATATGCGGTGAGAGATATGGCAATAGACACTACTTCCACCTAGCGCTATTCATGTAACTAACATATATTGGAACATTTGGTTCAAGGGAAGCATTACAAAAAAATTTAGAGTTAAATGGTAAATGTGAGAAAAGAGATACCAACATCTTAATATAATTATTCACCTTCTATTGTAGTGGTTATTGCAACTTTCATGAGAAATCTTACATCTCCACTATGGTGCTTCACTATGTTGTTCAGACTCTAAATTGTCAACAGGTGTGTGTCATATTCTCCAAAAATTGTGTATTTTTAGAGAATCCATCACGGGTGCGACATCAAAAGTGAAGAATCTGTGCAACATAGGTGCTTCAATAATAAAGCAATAATCATCGTCGAATCCCGAGGTTTCACAATTGAATAGTTTATGGATTATACATTTTCTGATAAAATAGAAGTGCAAAAAATCAGCCAAGATGATTTTGGAGTCTTAATACTCCAAAAAATATTGGGTTGCGATAACACTCATGAACTTAAAAAGTTTAAAGAGAACTAAAAAGGAAAGAAAAGGAAGGATGATAAAGGGAAAAAAAGAACAATGAGCAGACCAAAAGTTGTAACATGCAAAAAATCCAATTTTTTTCAAATCAAGACATCTCAACACAGAAAAAATTGATATTTGCACTAAGTAAACACTGATGCGGCTGATTTTTCATTTCTTATAGAGAAGTCTCACTTTATTTCCTTAGTTAATTAATGAGTTTCATCCATGAAATACATATTTTTGGTGTGGATTAAAAATAATTTGAAAGACTTGATAAAGATTATATAAAATTGAGAGAGAATACAAAAATCATATAGAACTTACCCAAAATTTAAAAATCCAGAATAGTAGATGAAGATTCAAGCAGCTATTTGATCTGCAGGTAGAATAGTCCATTCGAGAGAAATGAAATCCAATGGTTTGTTTTATTTTGTATAAGTAAAAAACACAAACTTTTGATGCAGACAAAAGCTTGAAAGATTTAGGTAAATATTAAATAAAAATTGGGAGCAAAATAAAGAAATCATCAAGAAATTGAAGAACTCAGTATATGAAGATTATAGGAGGGATTCCATATGCAGCAAGGATAGTTGTTATTTGTGAAAATTTTTAGCATGGGCGGGCACAACTACTATTAGTTGTGTGAGGTATTTTTTAATTGGCAATATAATGCCTTGTGAGACCCACTATATCAACTTAGCTTATCCTCTTCCTCCCCCATCCATTTTTCCCTTTTTGGCTTTTATTTCTCTTTCCTTCTTACTCTTCCCTCCTTTTTATTTTTCACATTTCTGGATTTATCTATTTTAAAATCAATTTTATTACTCCCTTGGTTTTGTTTTATTTGGTTCGTTAAAAATAAAAAAATTTCTTTTTAATTTTATTTTTTAACAAGTGAAAAGTAAATATTGTTTTAAATACTATTGTAATGACCCTCCAAGTCATTTTCCTCATTTTTATGCTTTTCAGCATTTAGAGCTTCCTTATAGCTGTCCCAAGTCATTTATGACTTATTGGGACTAACATTTTGGTTACTGGACAGTACGTTTGGTTTTTAGAGCCATTTCCCTATTTAGGAGCTTCTTAAGTTAAGAAATGGGTCTCGAGCCTAAACCTTAGGTAAACAGCCTCGGATACCATTTGTGATAGTCTCAACAGCTCTGGAACATCAATTTTAGGCTAGGGAGACCTTGGTACGGGTCTCGAGGCTTTCAGACTCATTTTGGGCTATTAGGTGGGATTTGGCAAAAATGACTCCTCGGGGTGTGGGCTGTACTTTTTATCGAAATTACCCCAGATAGAAATTTCGATGGTGCCATTGATTTTGGAATGTCAAATTTGGTAGGGTAGCATAGTTTGTTTGCAAGCACGGGAATCCGAACCAGTCCCAAGCACCCGATTGGAGTCCGTTAGGACTAGCTAAACTTGGCTGGTGCCAAGTATCTAGTACAGCCGCTTAAGTATTCATGAGACAACTTTAGCGGCCTTGGACCGCTTTTGTGGAGCTGGCCAGCCTTGGCCTGGACATTTTACCGGCCTCTTGGGCACTTTAGCTGTATCCACTTAAGCAACCTTTGAGTGCTTTAGTGGACCTGGCTGGCTGGGGAAGGGTTGCTTTAGAAACCCTAGGGCGCTTTAGCGGTGACCGCTTTAGCAGTAATTTAGCCGTTAAAGTGTCCATCGCTGATGTTATATATATTTCATTTCCCTTCATCTCCAACACTTTTATATAAGTGTATCCTCTATTATTAAACATTGCAAGCTCGTATTTAGTGGGGTATTGAGCATGTGAGGTTAGTCTTTAGCACGGGATTGTGGTTTTGAGCGTATACGTCTATATCTTGTAAGTAATTCGGTCAATCTCCGCTTAATTTGGTACTTAGATTCTTATTTCTATGGTTTATTGTGTGGGCTATCTTTTAGCTCGGATTTTGCCAAATTTGTTATGGATTTTGATCCTTGAGCTATGTGGGACGCTGTGACTATTTCAATAGGCCTCGCATGGGATTTTTAGTTTGATTTCTGACCTGGAGAATTTATACATAATGTGGGTATCGTTCTTCTCGTCTTGATGAATAGACTGTTATTTTGATAGTATGGCAGCTCTCGAAGGCCTCTCGAAAGGGGAAAGCTCTGGTTTAAAGGATTTGACGAGCATTCGGCGCCATCCAAGTAGGCTAGGCTTACCCTACTTTTAGATTGATCTTACTTATGGTATTAGTGTACTATTATACTAGTTTTGGGCAGGTAGTTGTAGCTTAGATGTTCTTTTAGTAGTTTTACGTCTTATTTAGCCGGTTAAGGCCTTGTTTTTGTAGATTTCAAGCCCGTTATCCCCTAGTATAGTGAAGTATCATCCTTTAGGGCTAGGTTTGGTGCTATTAGTGCCTTGAGTTGGGAATGAGAAGCCTTATACTAGAGTAGGCTAGGTTTTGGCCTAGGTTTGGTTATCAAGCCCCCCGTATTGGGCCCTACTACCTCTTTTTAGCTAGAATACTTGGCGTTAAGTTCCTTTAGGCTTAGTTGGACTCTTGACTACCATCATAGGCTATTACTTTGGGTTGGGTTGACTTAGATTTGGTTTTTGACATGTTTTAGCCTTTTTCCCAGGTAGAGTAGTAACTGATCTTGTACCATACCTCTTGACCTAGTGTAGAGGACCCTCCTTGCCTTGGTGGGTTTATCCACTCGAGAATCGTATCCTTGACTTTATGAGTTGGAGATAGGCTTAGAACCCCTGAGTTTCTTCCTGGTTAACCAGTTATGCTTATGTAATGACCCTCTCGGTCTATCTGAGAGCCATCGATAATCTGAGATGCTACCTCTAAGGACCAGATAAGCTACAAGTGATGTTGATCCCTACTAGGATGATCCCAACATCCAGACGGAATACCACTAATATTGAATTGCTGACATGGCCTCTTACCGCCACCTCCATAGGTCTCAATATATGCCATCTCTAAGGTCCTCACATGATCAACAACCTAAAGAATAGTAGACCTAGCTGCTATCAAATGCTCTGGCCTTCCTCCTGAGCATGATATAGAGTTTGTTATTAACCTTGAGCTGGGCACCTAACCTATTTCTATGGCTCCTTATCTCATGGCTCCTGCTGAGCTGAAGGAGCTAAATAGTCAACTTTAAGATCTTTTGGATAAGGGTTCTATCAGACCGAGTGTCTTATGCGGACCCAGTATCCCTACTTGTTCAAGCCTTCAGAAACTTCCTTATCCTTTACTTTTGTGGCCAAAAGTCCTTTTAGTAGTAGATGGTGTAATGACCCTCCCGGTCATTTCTCTCATTTTGTGTTTTCGGCATTTAGAGCTTTCTTATAACTGCCCCAAGTTATTTACAACTTGCTGGGACTGACAGTTTGATTTTCGGGCAGTTCGTGTGAGAATTTTATTAATACTGAACGTGTTATGGAATATTTAAATTAAATTAAAATTTGGTAAAATGATATAATTAATTACCTTTCTACAATGTTTTGATATTTATAAAATTCTTTAGTTATGATATATCTATATTACTTTTTAATATTTTTATAATCTATAAATATTTTAAGCAGAGATAGTGAATCTAGATATGTCAAAATATTAGTATTATTTGATAGAGGCTTTGTTAGAAATAATTTTCTATTAATTATGATATATTCAAAAAGTTATATTTATTTTACCACGAACCTATGCAATACCTGACTATATACAAGTGGGATACACAGGAGTAAGGTATTAAATACCTCCACTTCATATGTGGAAGTCTTGGGATGCTGCAAATTTTGCATGCATTAAAGGGTTGCCACCAAATTGTACAACACATCTCCTTTACTTTATTAATTATTTATAGTGGTGAACTTATCCTTAGATTTGATACTACTATAGGCATATATTAATATGATAACGCATTAGATCTTTCACTTATTTTTATTTTCTTTCCCCACGAAAATCAAACCAACATAGTTACAACTTCTGCTTCTTACTAATTATTATTATTCAATAACGTTTCACTTCTTTAACATGGATGTTGATCCTTGATATTTGGTATGTAAAGCTCGCCACTCTACTATTCTATGCTGCACATACATATTTTCCTGTGCATTCACGTTAAAGACCATATAGGATTCTATTAGGATATTTGATCATTGCAAAAAAATTAATTATCTACATCAAGTTATTCAAGCTCGGATTCTAGCGGGGCACTATTCAGAGGCTTCTTGGAGGGGCTTTTACCTTTGGCGTCTAGGTAGGCTAGGCTTATCCTATCCCTATACTGAGTTTATTTATGGTAATTATGTGCTATTATGCTAGTTTTGTGCGGGTAGTTGTAGCCTGGGTATCGTTTGAAATATTTCATGCCTTAGTTATCCAGTTAGGACCCCGTTCTGGTAGATTTTGGTCCTGTTATCTTTTAGTATGGTGTAATTTTTAGGAGCTTAGGGCGTGGTATTAAGCTTGAAAACCTTGAATTCCTTCCTTTTAGCTAAGTTATACATATGTTTATTTAAATACATTTCAGTTACGGTTTAGGGCCAGCATATACTTTATTTTTGTTATTTATTATGAGTTTTGGCACCACTTTGGGATCGGTTATGTCACGCCTCGAATTCCAACTGGGCGGACTGGCACCCAAAGCCGATAAGGTCCGAGAGAACCAATCTTCATCCGTGTCCATTCATATGCATGTCATTCAAGAAACATCACCATCACATATAGATACAAGACTCTAATAGCGGAAGTTATGGAAACATATGCTATATACGAAACTTGGCCGTTAGGGCCATCAAGTCAAAATGGACATACATCCCTTACATTCATATTCCCACATACGTCTATAAAGCATCTACCAGATGCATATACATAACCAACCTAAAGTCGGGATAAGTCCCCGCTTTATACAACATGACAGTACCAAAACAAATATACACAGTGACTCGGAAAGCCCCGAACCAACTGGAGCTTACCAATGATCAGCAAATGATCCGCAACCTACTGTGGAAGTTTACTAGCACCTGTGCCTGCAGCAAGTAAGGTAAGTCCCCCAAGGGATGTAAGTACGAAGAATGTACTGAGTATGTAAGGCTCATATGAAACTGCATCATACATAATAACAACAATGGAGTCAATATAAGAGAAATAGTCAATATGGATAAACCATCTTTATGTATATGAGGAACCATGTACGTTATATTTATTACATTCTTTTCCTTTACGTTCATTCATCTACCCATGCTAGGCTTTTTCGCCCCTGGGATGAGATTTATCTACCCATGCTAGGCTTTTCTATCGCCCCTGGGATGAGATTAACCTATGCTAGGTATTTTAACCCCTGGGATGTAATCAACCCATGCTAGGCTTTTCTGTCGCCCCTGGGATGTTACTGTGATAACCCATGCTAGGCTTTTATGTCACCCCTGGGATGTTACTGTGATATTGGGATCGACCCATGCTAGGTATTTTAACCCCTGGGATGCCACCCAAAAAATACTCAAACAATATACATTACTTCATGTCTTTACTTCTATGAGATTGATACATTGGTAGTCATAACATTATTGGAACTTTGGAACATAACATTATTGGAACAATGGGAACTTTGGAACATTAGTCAATAAACGTGAGAAATGTGAATCACAATTGATCAATGAGTAAGGAACATGTGACTATAATAATTGATATCCGAAAATGGGATACCTTAGGACATTCGGAATGGAACAAGTACAATATCAATGTGAACACTATGTGCTGCAGAAGGATACAGAAAGAGTAACCTTACATACCTTATTTTCCTAATATGAATACACAATCCTATATGTGAATACAATAATCCAGCTCCTTCCTTACGTTTCACTCTACAACACAAGTACATAGTGGATCTCACGTTAATAACTAACTATCTTATACGCACATAAGACGACAATGAGTTACATGATTGCCCTATAATGTCATTTCACCCTTTACAATACCATTCATGGAATTATCATACCAACTATACCACAACATTCCATACATTGACCAAGACATCATAAACCAATAGCACGTCACACCAAGTTCATACTTTGCACTTTTCCATCAACACAACATCACAATTACTCCATCAAGTCATCTCAATATGTTGCATAACAACGATCCCACAACAATCCCACAAGTTATACATATACATAGAAAAAGCAAGGTAAGGACATAACCACACCATACATGTTGATATTTCATCCACACCATGCACTTCCATCAAAACCTCAAGTCTCCTTTCAAGTTCAAATCCCATAGATGACACATCTTTTAGCAAAAATCAAAAGTGCACTACTCACACTTTTAGACATAACCATCATGATCTACACCATCTCTCATGCATATAATATATTAAATCACAAGAATAATCACTTACCCAAGCTTGAAAAATCATGATCTTGTCCAAAGAGATGACTTAGGGTTTTGAGAGCCAAAAGGAAATATCTTGAAAATTCTAGAAATGGCATGTGTGTTTAAATGAATAAAAATCTGATTTTTCCACTTTATATAGGCCCTCAAGTCATCCTTAGCCCCTCAAGTCATCCTTAGCTAACTCTTGGCATTAAATGCCATGTTTACTTGGTCAACATGGAAGAATGGGTCATTTGCCCCTTTGGGCCATGTCTTTTAATCCATTTTGTGCCTTAAATTGAGCCCATTAACGCATGTTAACTTAGCCCACCAAATTTGATGTGTAATACCCCAACATCTCATGTTTAAATAATTCCATAAATGTTACGACAATATTTCACTCACGAGATTCATGTTCGTAGCCTCATTCCCAAGAATAAGCAATTTCTACTACTCATGGCTTAATTTAACATAATTTGATAAAATAATTATGAAGACGAATTAACCCCAACTTGGATGCCAAACTCGCTCAAGAGTAGTCCTACTACGATGGAATAATGATACCATAACCCAAGAGTCCTCTTTATAGACTAATAATCGGAGAAGAAATTTGGCAAAAAGCACCCCGGCATGCCCCTGGGCGCCCCTGAGACTTAGCTGAATTTTAGCTCCTGAAAAGGGGAGCTTGAGTGGCCTGGCATGCCCCTGGGCACGCCCCTTTGCTGCCTGTGCCATTAAAATTTTGGCAGAAAGCGGCCTGGCACGCCTAATCTTAAAAATTTGATTTTTTTCCTTTCTTCGACTTTTCTTTGCGGACGTTAGTACAATATCAATTGTCCATCAAAACCAATACAAAATATGCACTTATTGCTCTCAAAACTAAGGTAAACATAGTTCAAATATGACATATAAAGAGCCCTAGATCACCAAGCAAGTAGGGTCGTAAGGTACGGGGTGTTACAAATTATGGTATGGTTTGGGTTTTAGTTTTATAGTTGAGTATGGTTACTATGAGTTTCGATTTGAGTTCAATATCTGGTTATGATATAATCTGGGAGTTTTGGTATTGATTACTGTTGTTCTGGGAGTTATGGTTCCTCTGAGTTTCGATTCAAGTCTAGCATCTGATTATGAGTTGTGTTGCATGTCATATATGTCGCCTCTCTTTACTACCTACTATTTCTGGTTCAAATCTGGCGTATGTCCTCTTGTTATTATCCACTACTACCAGTTCAAGCCCTGTGTCTGGCCTCTTGTTACTACCCATTAGTGCCAGTTCAAGCTCGGTGCATATCTGGATGACTATTATGGTTTGTTGGGACTGGTTCAATTACAAATTATTTATGCTTTTTCTTTAATTACTTCATATGTGTCCCACTGGCTTATGGGGGGATGGTTGGGTTAATTGTCTTCTTCAGTATGCCTGACAGGCTTATGGGGGCCCAGATAGGTTATGTTTGGTTTGCCTTCTTCTTACTGTGTTATTTACCTTTTTGTATCACTTTTACTTATTCCTTTATCATATTTGCATAGCTCGATAACTGTTTACCTTTCTATCCCTATTTACTGCTGACTTAGATTATACCCTTGCATTTTAGTTATACTTTTTCTGTATTTAAGCTCAGTCGGTCGATGATGCCTACTGAGTATCCGTTGCTTTGGTACTCATACTGCACTTCTGCATCTCTTTCCCTGATGCAGATTCTGGTACCAGCCAACGATATTGACACGTTCCTTCTATCCCAGTGCTGATCCAGAGTAGGGTGAGCTTACTAGTATCTGAGGCTGATCCTCATCCATTTACTCCAGTATAGTCCTTTGCTTTCGAGACTACTTGTATATGTTATGTACATTTTGGATTCTGTCTAGTACTCTAGTTATCTTTTAGTAGTGGCTCTAGTACCAGCCTTACCAGGTCTTGGGAGGGATTATCTTGTATATTTTTTCCTTCTCCTTCTCTCATCTCAGTATATATTGTATATTATATGTTTTCTTTCTGCTTCCACTTATTATTGTTACTGTTAGTGTCATTTCCATCTTATGTTTTATGTTTTCGCCTGTTAACTCGTTACTTGCTGTCCTGGGCTATGGCTTGGCTTGTTTACTGGTGGGATAAGGTAGACACCATCATGACTTGAGAAATCGGGGCGTGACATCTTACTTTTAAGTAAATGCATTTTAGCTCTAGTTCGAGTCCATCATATGCTTTATTAATATTATTATTATGAGTTCAGGCATGGTACTAGCATCAGTTACAACTATGGTTATGGTTATGGTTATTATGTATGAGCTATGATGTGGTTTCGGTATTAGTTTTATGGATGAGATTGACTACTTGTGGGATATTGACTACTTGTGGGATCACTATTTCTAGTTAAGATATGGTTACTGAGTTTTGGTTCTAGTTCAACATCTATTTGTGATGTGGTGTGGATATTCAGGTGTTGTTTATGGTTGTTACTGGGAGTGCTGGCAGTGGTACTAAGTTTTGTTGTACATTCTTTATGTGGCCTCTCATTATTACCCATTATTTTTGGTTCGAACCCGGCATCTAGACTCTCGTTATTACCCATTGGTATTGGTTCAAGACTGGTGCTCATCTGGATAGTTTTATCATGGTTTTGGGATCAGATGGTTACCTGAGATCGGTTCAGCTACATATTACTTATGCTTTCTACTTTAGTTACTGCTTGTGTGCACCGACAGGCTTGTGCGAGCTCGAAAGGGTTAATTGTCTTCTTCTGTGTGCTTTCTGAGCTTATGAGGGCCCAATTAGGTTGTAGTTAGCTTGTCTTTCTTACTTTTGAGTTATCTATCTTCCTCTTCTACACATGTTTAGTACTATAGATATTTATAATTCTACCCCTACTACTATTGACTTGGCTACGCTTTTGCATTGTATTTATGCTTCTTACAATATTTGAGATTAGTCGACCGATGATGTCTACTGAATACCCATTGCTTTGGTACTCATACTGCACTTCTGTATCTTTTCCATGATGCATATCTGAGTATGAGCCACCGACGTTGATGTTATCCTCAGGCCCAACTATTGATCTGGAGACAGGGTGAGCTTTCTAGAGTCCAAGGCTGATCCTCATTCATGTATTTAAGTTATAGTCTTTTGCATTCCGAGACTACTGTGTATATGTATATTTTGGATACGGTATAGTACTCTTATTTTGGTTATAGTGGATCTTATATCAGAGGGATTGTTTTGTATATTTTTTCCTCTTCTTTCTCTTGTACAGTATATTATGTTTGTATATATCTTCGCTTTCGCTTATATTATTGTTGTTGTTGGTTTTCCTTCTTATTCCTTTTCATCTTCTGCTGGTTAGCCCATACTTTTCATTTTGGGTTATGGCTTGGCTTACCTACTGGTGGGTTGAAGTAAATGCCATCATGACTTGAGAAATTGAGTCGTGACAGCTTGGTATCAAAGCCTAGGTTTCAATGGTATTGTTGGTACAAGAGACAATGTTTAGTAGAGTCCTACGGATTGGTACGGAGATGTTTGTATCTTATCTTTAGGAGGCTACGAGACATTTTTTAGGAAACTCTTTTTTTTTGATTCACTTTCGTGCTCTGTGTTTGTATTGGTTTCTAAATCCTTATTTTTTTCACTCTTTCGCAAATGGATAGGATGTGGGGTATGGAAGCCTGGGATTAGGACCCCAAGCCGGCTGCTAGAGCTCCAGCTTGAGGCAGAGGTCCACCCAGAGGTCGAGGTCAGGCTTGAGCTGCAACCCCAGTTTGAGATCACGCTAGGGAGCCCTCGCCAGATACCATTTTAGCTCTCGAGCCTGAGATAGCTTCAGAGATTCCCCCGCCACAGTAGCAAGTAGACCGGGGGGAAGCCTAGGCCGTACTAGGGTTTATATCATCATCAATTCTTCGTGATGCATTAGTTTAGTTATTGGGTTTAGTTGGCGGTCTGCCGATCGATGAAGCTCAGCCAATAGCTAAAGGTGGTATAGATTTAGGGGCACAACCTGTAGTTGTGGCTCCTAGAGTAGAGGGTCTTCCAGCCCCGGTTGTTCCATAGTCGGTAGTAGCCCAGCCAGTCATATCTGCGAAGGAGCAGAAGATGTTGCGACAATTTTTGAGATTAACTCCACCCAAGTTTGTCGGGACCCCAGGAGAGAATGCTTATGAGTTCCTTACCTGTTGTGAGGAGAGGTTATATAATTTGGGGTTGATTGAGTAGAGAGGAGTGGATTTTGTTACTTATCAGTTAGACACAACAGCGAGGAAGTGGTGGATAGATTATCTTGATTCCAGGCTAGCTGGATCTCCACTTTTTACTTAAACTCAGTTCTCTGAGGCTTTCTTAGGAAAGTATATGCCTCTAAACATGCGCGAGTGCCTGAGAGATATGTTTTCCTCTTTGAGATAGGGTTCTATGTTTGTGGCTGAGTAGGAGGCAAGATTTCACAAGATAGCCAGACACACCACTATGATTCTGCCTATAACGTATGGAAGGGTTTGAGACTACCGATGCGCAGGGCTACTCAGAGTTTGGTATCTTGGGGAAGTCTTTTTTTAATATTGCTGAGCATGTATATTCTATATAGGAGATGGATTGTGAGGCCCAAGGGGGCAGTGATAAGAGACCCCGTTATTAAGGCAGATTTAGTAGGAGCCACAACGACTTACAGTTCAGAGGCTGAGGGTTTTAAGGTAGGTACCCACGGCAATAGCCTTATCAGCATCAGGGTTAGTCTAGTTGGCCAATTTAGGTAGTGGTTTAGATATCAGATAGGGTCATCCCAGCTATAGTGGTACTGGTGGGCAGAGTAGTAGTCAGCATCAGAGGGGTGTTCACTCAGGGTCATCGGGCAGAGGTGGTCATTCTAGATCAGCTGGACCTTCTAGGTAGAGCAGAGTGCAAGGGTATGTTATGATTATAGGGTTATTTGTCACTTTGTCGTGAGTGTCCCCAGCATGGGATGATTGAGTCTGTAGTTCAGAGCTCTCAGCCGATCAAATTAGTGCCGCCTCCAGTTAGGGGTGGTGCTTAGGGTTGTAGGGGTGGTCCCTAGAGTTTTAGAGGAGGTCCTCAGGGAGGTAGGACAGGTGGTAAGGTAGACATCTAGTCCAATAGCGGGAAAGGCCATTTGTATGCTGTACTGGGTAGGCCAAAAGCTGAGGTAATAGATACTATGATCACAGGTATGATTTCCATATGCCATCATCCAACTTCGATTTTATTTGATCTAGGATCCATATTTGCATATGTTTCTGCTTATTATGCACCACAATTAGGTTTGTATTTGGAGTTTTTATCTGTGCCATTGCGTGTAGCTACCCCCGTGGGTAATTCCTTAGTATTGGATCGAGTATATAGATCATGTTTGGTGACTATTCAAGAGTATGATACTCAAGTTGATCTCATTATGTTATATATGGTAGATTTTGTTGTGATTCTGTACATGGACTGCTTATCCCCCTACCATATGGTCTTGGATTGCTTTTCCATCACGTAAGAACATGAAAGGCAAATAACGGAAAACATGGAACATGTGACATATATATACATATGCGAAACTTGGCCGTTGAGGCCATCAAGTCAAAACTTCATGTACCATCTTACATCCATTCACCCACATACGTCTACAAAAGCCTCTAACATAGACATTTACCAAAACCAACTAAAAGTCGGGACAAGTCCCCGCTTTATACAACATATACAACACCAAAGCATATGTACAGCTGTGACTCGGAGAAGCCTCGAACTAACTGGAGCTCACCAATGATCCGCAACAACTGGCAACCTACTGTGGAGGCCTACTAGTACCTGCGCCTGCAGCAAGTAAGGTAAATTCCCCCAAGGGGGTCAGTACGAAGAATGTACTGAGTATGTAAGGCTCAAATGAAACTGTGATATGTAAATATGTCAATGAACTCAAATACAAATGAATGACCAATATGGATAAGTCATTATTCTGTACTTTGGAAATTATGTATGTTGCTTTCATTACTTTCTTTGTTTCTTTGCTTCTATGATTATTCGTCTTTGCCTTTGACCTGTGATACCCGTTCCCCGACTGAACAGTGGGTTTTAACATAACACGATGTTATGTTGGGATCGACTCGAGCTAGGCTTATGCCCCTAGAGATGCCACCCTATAAATCAATATAGATCGGGATCGGCTCGAGCTAGGTTATTACCTCTAGAGTTGCCACCCATACCAACACATCAGGTTCGGCTCGAGCTAGGTTATTACCCCTAGAGCTGCCCCCTGTCAGGATCGGTTAGAGCTAGGCTTATGCCTCTAGGACTGCCCCCTGATCCAACAATCTCGGGATCGGCTTGAGCTAGGCATTTGCCCCCAAAGCTACCACCCATACTTGATCATTGACCACATATATGCATTACTTTATTCATTACTTTGAGATTGAAACAATGATAGTCACAACTTTACTTTAAGCTTTGGATCATTAACCAATGAGTGAGAGACATGTAAATAAACATTGTGAGAAATATAACATTATTAGAACCATAACACCATTGGACAACAATCCATGAACAAGTATAATCACTATTGGAACATTGGAACATAACTTTATTGGACTTTTGGAACATTATTCATGAATATGAGACATGAGATTCACAATTGATCAATGAGTAGGAAATATATGACAATGACCATTGATAACCGGATATAGGATACCTTAGCACATTTCGGGATGGAACAAGCGTAATGTCAATGTGAATACTATTTGCCGTAGAAAGATACGGACAGAGCAACCTTACATACCTTGTATTCTCAATACAAATATACAATCCTAGATGTGCATACAATAGTCCCGCTCCTTCTTTATGTCACTCTACAACACAAATACATAATGGAGTTTACATTAACCACCAACTACCTTACAAATGCATATAACGATAATGAGTTTCATGTTTGCCTTTAAACATGACATTTCCCCCTTGACAAAACCATTGATGAAATGAGCTTACCAATAATCCCACAATATTCCCAACATTGACCAATACATGATAATCAATAACATGTCACCACAAACTTCTCCTTTACCCTTTCTCATCCACACCACATCACAAATAATCCATCAAGTCACCTTAATACACCTCATAGCACATATCGACCAAAATCCCATAATTTACACTTATAGAAAAATAACACGTTTAATAACAAAATCACATCATACATGTTCATATTTTATCCATACCATGCCCTTTCGTCAAAGTCACAAGTCATATTTCAAACTTAAATCTCATGGATCACAAATCTCTTACAAAAACACAAAGTACCATGTTCAACACTTCCAAGCATAACCAACATGATTTACATACTCTCCCATGCATATAATATATTAATCCATAACAATAATCACTTATCCAAGCTTGAAAAATGATGATCTTGCTCCAAAAGTTGGCTTTGAGTTCTTAGGGTTTGAGAGAAAATATCTTATCTTTTGGTCTAAAAGGCATGAGACTTGTGATGAATAAAATCAGATTTTTTTCCCCTTTATATAAGCCTTTAATTCCATCCTTATCCACTCTATGGCATTTAATGTTATATTATAGAAGGTCAAGGCAAGAATGGGTCATTTGACCCATTTTGGCCCATGTCTTCTTTTCATTTTTGGGCCCTTTATTGAGCCCAATTCACTTAACCCAATGAAATCAATAATTTCTCATGTTTAAATCATTTCATACACGTTACAACAATATTCCCACTCACGCTATTCATATCCGTAGCCTCAATCCCAAAAACAAGTGATTCTAGCCACGTATGACCTATTTTGACCATAAGGGTAAAACCATCATTTTGATGCCAAATTCGTTCACGAGTAATTTTATCATAACAATATAATACTTCACTCATTCCATGTATATGCTCGTGGTTGTAGAATAAACGTGGCAAAAATCGGCTCGGTACGTCCACGGGCACCCTTGGGACTTAAACAACTTCCAACTTTTGAAAAGTGGGCAAAACCAGACTGGAACGCCCTTGGGGGCACCAGTTTGCTGCCTGTGGGCTAAAAAATTAGCCTAGAGTGGCCTGGCACGCCCTCTGGCGCGCCTGAGCCTTAGTTTTTTTGAAAATTCCGTTTTTTGACTTTTTTTCGCGGGTTTGGTTAGATACTTCAAGTTCTATTCTTTAACTTACTTATTAACTTTAATATACTTTGTTTGGAGGTCCTCTTAGCCTCATTTTCAACCCCACAAATGTCCCACGAAAATCACAAAACACCTTCTACGAAGGTTTAATCACATGTACGAGGGCCAAATTCAATTATCTCATCAATAACATTACCAAATACATACTTGTGGCTCTCGAACCCTAAGTGAACATTATTCAATGTCGTCAAGTAGTGTTAGGAAGGTAGGGGTTTTACAGAGGACCCTTGATCCATGTCCCGAGGCTTCCGGACTTATTTTGGGCTATTAGGTGAAATTTGGCAAAAATGGCTCCATGGGGTGTAGGCCCCACATTTTATCGAAATGACCCCGGATTGATATTTCGATGGCGCTGTTATGTCCAAAATGTCAAATGTGGTAGGGTAGCATAGTTCGTTTGCTAGAACGGAATTCCAAACTAATCTTGAGCACTCGATCGGAGTCCGTTGGGTAGTGCTAAACTTGGTTGGTGCCAAGTATCTGGTGCAACCGCTTAAGCGGCCAGGGGACCACTTTAGCGTAGCTGGCCAGACTTGGCCTATCCGCTTTAGCGGTAGCCACTTAAGCTGCCCATGAGTGCTTTAGCGGACCTGTCCTGCTGGGGCAGGGTCTCTTTAGCGGTGACCGCTAAAGCGGCCATCGCGGATATTATATATTTTATTTCCCTTCTTCTTCAACACTTTCTTATAAGTGTATCCTCCATCATTAGATATTTCAAGGTCGAATTCAATGGGGTATTGAGCGTTTGAGGTTGTTCTTTTGCTCGAGATTATGGTTTTGAGCATATAACGTCTATATCTTGTAAGTTATTCGGTCAATCTCCTCTTAATTTGGTACTTAGATTCTTGATTCTACGATTTATTGTTGGGGCTGATTTTTTTATCTTTTAGTTCGGATTTAGCCAAATTTGTTCTGGCTTTTGATCCTTGAGTTGTGTGGGACGATGTGACGATTTCAATTTTGAGATTCCGTAAGCAGGCCCCACATGGGATTTTTAGTATGATTTCTGACCCGGGGCATTTATATATAATATGGGTATTTTTTTTGTCATCTTGAAACATTGATTGTTGTTTTGATAGTGTGGCAGCTATCTGAGGCCTCTCGAAAGGGGAAAACTCTGATTTAGAGGATTCGACGAGCGTTCGGCGGTGTCCAGGTAGGCTATGCTTATCCTATTTTTAGATTGAGCTTACTTATGGTATTAGTGTACTATTATGCTAGTTTTTGGTAGGTAGTTGTAGCTAGGGCATCATTTTAGTAGTTTTACGCCTTATTTAGCTAGTTAGGGCCTCGTTTTGGTAGATTTTGGGCTCGTTATCCCCTAGTATAGTGAAGTATCATCTATTAGGGATTGGTTTTGTGCTATTAGTGCCTTGAGTTAGGAATGGGAAGCCTTAGACTAGAGTAGCCTAGGTTTCGACCTAGGTTTGATTATTGAGATCCCTATAGTAGGCCCCACTACTCTCTTTTAGCTAGAATTCTTGGCGTTAAGTTCCTTTAGGCTTATTTGGTCTCTTGACTACCATCTTAGGCTATTACCTTAGTTTGGGTTGACTTAGATTTGGTTTCTGACCTATTTTAGCCCTTTTCCAGGGTAGAGTAGTAACTGATCCTGTACCGCACCTCTTGACCTAGTGTAGAGGACCCGCCTTGCCTTAGTGGGATTATTGATGTCGCCCAAAATATACCTCCAGAAAAGTATAATGCGGTCGTTGTATCAAATATAGAACCCAACTAGGTTGTGGTCAATCCCACAGGGAATAGGTCGAAGTGTGAGTAGACTACTGGAAGGAATAACTGGCAAATAACTAAAACTGGGGGATTTGCTAGTAACTAGTAACGATTACGATTGCTGACTGATATTGAGTTTGTAAATAATAAGAGGAATTCACTAGGACTGTGATCCCCAATGATTCCTTAACTCCACCGGTGACTTGTGCTTAACGAGACTGCCCCACTGCACTGCAGGCAAAGTCTAACAAGTTAGGTTCATCTAACTGTCTCTCGACTGACATTAGACGAATTTCACTCTTCTCCTCTCGGTATCCAAGTGTCGCACTACTAAACCTTGTCCTGGACTTCAGGTAACCTGTCCTGCTAAGGCTCCGGTTATCAGATGAAGGTTGATAGCTTCAAATCTCTGTTGTTATCTCCTTTTCCCAATCTCTACCTCTCTCTCGAGCAAGTCTAGAATATAGGCAAGATTCTAACGTTTGCAACCGTTAGAAAGGCAATTAATATGAAGGAAACAACAATACATGTATACACAGCAGTACAAAGTTGTCTTGCACGTCACAGGTTTTGTTAATTCTTCATGGTTCACACAACCCTAGTTGATGGGTTTAGCTATGCATAATTGCAAGAACACAATAATAATCCTAAGATGAAAGCATAATTATGATTTCACAAGAATGAAGGAAAACCCGAAATTTCAATTATCAATCCACTTCAGAATTACGGTTTGTGAATACAAAACCAAAATATATGTCTTAAACAATGTAAAATAACTCTCCAAATAGTAAATTGTTCCTCTTCTTCATTTAGAACTAACTAGGGGTATTTATAGATACAAAACTAGTCCTGTCCAAAACAAAATAGGAGAACAGAGTCGGCAGTTTTCACGATGTCGTGACTTGGTGTTGTGGAACCAAGTCACGGCACGTGACTTGTATCGTGGGAATCAGGCTCTTTTCCTGGATCTCTGAAGTGAACTCACGCCATCAAATCACGCCACATGGATGTCAGTAACGTGGTGTGAATCTTGTCGTGGAACTCAGGTGAAATGTTATTCCTCTGGAAGTCTTTCACGACACAACCCACGGCTCGTGAATGATAATCACAGCTCGTAAATGATGCCGTGGGTTACTCCATAGTGCAGATTCATTCTTTCCTCATCAGACACATCATCTTTGGGCTTGATTCTTCCTCTTTTGGTCATTTTACCTTTAAAACCTGATTTCCTGCAAATTAGGACAGAAACTACATCATACCAACAAAACACACCCAAGTTATTGCATATTTTCCTCGTTTTAAGCATCGAAAGTGCCATACAACCATGGGACATCAACACCCTCAACTTAGAATGTTTGCATGTCCTCAGGCAAAAAACATACAACTACACCCACACAATGCTTAACAAAGAGAACCCTAAGGGACTTATGGCAGTCAACTTGTTGCTTTTTGATACAAAAACTTTTCCGACCCCTCCTATTTTTTTTGTAGAATTTGTAAAAAATGCAGACATGACATAGCAGGGATCAAGTGACGGCACCAAATTATGCACAAACAACTAAGCGTATATGCAATTGTCATTCCCAGAGCAACTAGCAGCTAGTTATGCAACCCATGTGCCCTCACAATCAAAGAAGTCCCATGCACTCTCAGTATACTAATGAATATCAATATAGGGACGAGGTCAATACACTCATGCTCAAAAAGAAGTTAAGACAGTGTGCGTTAGATACCATAGGCTTGCCCTTATTTTCTACGCCTTAGTTTTCAGACAGTTGGACTAGGATCACTATAGGACTTTACTTGTCTTATAATGTAGGCTTAGGGACAGGTATGGTGCATACGAATATAGTGACTCGACCCTCCTTGACACTACACTATTTTTGGCTCCCTCTTCCAACTTTTTTTCATTTTTATTATCCCTTGTTCTTCATTCTTTATTCTCAGATTTTGGGTGTTTTTTTTTTCTTTTCAAACTTTAAATTCATATATATATATAATTTTTTTTTTCACACCCAAATCTGTCTTCTCTTCTTCTTTTATTAACCCTTCTTCATACCCAACTTCAATCTACGCACCCCTATAATAGCCACCCTCAACTTAGGCAATTTGCCTGAGTTGAGGTACACAGTGTCCAAGGAGGGACCAGGGCCAAGACAGGTTCATTGTGATTAAAAATGGGAAGGTGAATAGGCTAATGAAAGAAATAGGATAATTATGGCTCAAAAGTCGGGATCAAGGGATACTTATTCTTTTAGTTTGGCATTTAGGCTAATAGTGAACTATTTCAACAACGGCCTATGATCCTTTCCTAATCCTTATCTTCTGACTTAGGCAAGACTAACCGGGCAAGTTCTGGATCACACATACACAGCTAACTAAGTAGTGACCTCACACGCACATAGAACAGGGTTATATTACCAACTACCACCTATCCGTTCATGCAATGCTATCTACGGTTGTTTGCCTATAGTTCTAGTGCCATAACAAGATCCAGCAGCAATCACACAAAAAGTATGTTCCAAAAACCAAAGTTTCAGGAGGGGTATCCTTAGCAAAAAAACACACATAAGAAATGTTTCAAAAACTGAACTGCACTTAAAGTTCCCTCATTTTTCTCCTAATATAGCAAGAAACATAAAACAAAACATCAACAATATCAACCTACACATGCCGGTTCTACTATGATAGCACACTCGGGGGAAAAGAAACACGGCAACAAAAACCCCCAAGTGGTGGTACACCCCCACCCCCAACTAAGCATGGTGCAATGCCCTCAATGCACCGATATCATATCAAAAAAATAATAGAGTGAAGACATACCTGTGGCGCTCTTAAGCGTCGGAAGTGGGCCCGCCAGCCGCGAGATCATCAGACTGTGCAGTGGTCGCATCCGGTGGGGAGGTAGTCTGACTGGCAGAGGCACCACGCGCCCTCTGCTCTGCCTCAATCTGGCTCGCATGGTACTCTACCCGGGAGGCTTTAACAGCCTTCCTCAGATCACTATTGAACTCATCATCACTCGCACCCCATCCGCCGGACTACGAGGTCTCTTTCCTTTATCCATCTCTGGCTCCTCATCTGCAAACAAATCCACCTCAAATGCTGGGCGTATGGAGGTCGGGACAGGCATAGGTGGTATTATTAGCGTGCTAGTCGATGCCAGTGTCTGAACCTCCTCTCTCAACGCAGCAACCTCCTGGGTCAAGCCGACCAAGTTAGGATTCGGTGCAGCACTCAAGCGGGAGGCCATACATGCCTCGAAACTGTCAATCCGCCCATGCAGGCCCTGCATAAACTGGTCCATAGCTGCAGTCATTCGTGCCTCCACCCTAGTCTCAGCAACATCGACAGTAGATCGAACCCAAGTCTTAAGTTGAGATACCAACTTAGCCATCTGAGTCTCAGTATGAGCCTGACGCTCACACATCTCTGTCTTCCTGTCAACTAGCTGCTGCAGAAAGTCTCGAGAGATGGACACCATTCTAGCAGGTGTCGGTGGGGCACTAGTACTGGGAACTCTCACATCAACAGGGCCAGTGCCCTCAGTTGGTGCCGGTAGTCTAACTGGTGTAGGAATATGTAAAGGTACGCCACTCACCTCATCCAGTGCAGCACCTGATGCCTCAGACGGCTGTGATCCTCGGGGAATAAGGGGGTGCAAACCCCTCTGCTGCATCATCGCAATATCTGCCAAACAAGTCACCTCTATAGAATTATCGATGGCAGGTATGCTGGCAACCCCAGCTCTATCACACAGACCCTGAATCAGACATGGGAAAGGGATACTTGTGTGATCTCGAAATGCTAGCTCGTGGATTTCCTGTACGATGTATCTTGCGAAATGTATCTTATAACCAGCCAAGATGCTGGCCACTACTACCGCCTTGTCCAGTGTGAGAGAATTATCAGCATTGGTTGGACCCAACCTCTGACGAACCACTGACCACCAGAAACGACCAGCGAAATAGAGCGTGGACTTTTTGATGTCCAGCTTCCCAGTCACCTAACTAGCCGCTACACCCTCCTCGGCTATGTAACCTGCAATCCATTTAATGAACTCTAACTTCTGCTCGGCATCTTTCATTTTAACTCTATCTCTGACCGTGGCCAGCCTGTGATCAAATTCAGCTGTCGAAATTGGAACTGGACGGTCAGGCCCAAACAGGAATCGGTGAATGGCCTCTTCCGAAATGTTGACTTGGGTCCCGCACACCATGACATGAGGTAATACTGGCTGCAAAGTGTATCGCTGCCCCACTAGGGTGGTCAAACCAACAGATGCAGCATAGGAAGCATAAAATTCTCGCACCACCTCCGAGCTATACCTGCCAGACGGCTGCGCCATCCAACCCAAACCATATCGCTCAAACAGAGGCCAAATATCCGGCAATGACCTCAGTTCCTCCATCCTATACCGGGGCTCCTCCATAATACTTCTCCGACACACACCACGCTCTGTCAGCGCATCATCCCGATCATAGATAGCACACATGCCCTGGACATACCACCTTTGAACTCCCCTATCCTGTGCAGTAGTCGGGGCACTCTCGGCACCAGTACCGGAGGGAGAGGCTGTAGCCTCTGCCACAGATGTATCCTGACCTGTAGCCTCATCTGCAGACGTACCCTGGCCGGTAGCATCAGTCGCAGACTCTGACTCAGAAGCATCCTCCCCCTCTTCAGACTGGGGGGCCGACTCAGAAGATGCGGCTGGTACCACAGGCTCAACAGGTGGTGGGACCGGCTGAACTGCAGCCCTGGCAGCCGTTCGGGCACGCGTCTGTAACCTAGTAGCCCGTGGGATTAAGGCCTTGTCGTCCTGACTAATCTCAAATTCCTCCACGGAACCACTTGGTTCAGACTCAGTGGGTTCATCCCTCAGACGGGTCGGTAAGTCCGAATTTTTGGTTCGAATTTGGGATGACGCATCAAGGTGGTCACTTTTGGGATTGGATTTTGGAGGCATAGCAATGGGTGTGGATAAATTTTCGGGTTTGGGGTCGGATTTGGGTCGGGTTTGTATAGTGAATTCAAATTTTCGGATCTATTTGGGAATGGGGTTTGGGTTTTCGAATATGAAATGGATTTGGTGCGTGTTTGGGGTATGGTTTCCGGATATTTGGAATTTGGGAGAGATGTGGTTCGGATTTAATGGGGAGAAGTAGGGGTAAATGGAATTTTTGGGTTTAAGATGAATGAATTGAAAGTGGGAAATAAAGGGTTTTATTCGGGTATAAATCGGGTGAGGAAGAAATGGTTTCGGGTATATATTGGAAAAACTGGGTTCGAGTCGGGTCGGATTCTGATTTTGGTTGTTTTTGAGTACCACGATAGGACCCACGCCACGTGACTGACACCCACGTGATGTAGAGTCTATCGTGACTGGTGTTCTGTAACTGGACTGAATGTCTGATTTCAACGACACCAGTCACGTGGCGTGGATCCCATCCACGTCACGTGAATTACTTCCGTGGAACTGATGCAGAACCTGGAAATCTTTCTCTGAGTTTAACGATATCATCCACGTGGCGTAGAACCCCCTCACGCAGCGTGATTCATGTCGTGGATGACATTTCACCACCTATCGTAGATGTTGTGATTTTCAACTAACTGCTACTCAATAATCCGATCTCCACATAACAAAATCTTGGGTTGCCTCCCAATCAGCGCTTGATTTAACGTCGCGGCATGACATGGCTACCTTGGATACTCAGACTTCCCCAAGTTGCCCATGGGTTGCCTCCCATGAAGCTCCTGATTTAACGTCGTGGCACGACATGGCTAACTTGACTACTCAGACTTCATCAAGTTCAAGTTCTTCAATCGTCCTTATCTCTTCCGGAACTCCTACATAGTGCTTGACACGTTGTCCATTGACTTTGAATAGGACATTATCTGCTCCTTTCAACTCAATAGCACCATGTGAGAATACCCGAACTAATGTGAATGGACCAGACCATTTGGACTTTAACTTTCCAGCAAACAGGCGAAGCTTGGAGTTATACAGCAACACCAAATCTCCCGGATGAAACTCTCGATTCTCAATGCGATGATCATGATACAATTTCATCTTTTCTTTATACAATGATGAACTTTCATAAGCCCGGAGACGAAATTCATCCATCTCATTCATCTGTTCCAGTCTCAATTTAGCCGCTTCATCCCAGTCTAAATTCACCCTCTTCAATGCCCACAATGCTTTATGTTCCAGTTCGACTGGCAAATGGCAAGCTTTTCCAAAAACCAACTGATATGGTGAAGCACCAATTGGTGTTTTAAAAGCTGTCCGATATGCCCACAATACATCATCTAATCTACGAGCCCAATCAGTCCTATTCGCATTGACTGTTTTTGCTAAAATAGCCTTGATTTCATGATTTGATACCTCAACCTGTCCACTTGTCTGCGGATGATAAGGTGTGGCCACCTTATGCTTTACACCGTATTTTTCAAGAAGAGCTTTAAACAGCCGATTGCAAAAGTGGGATCCACCATCACTAATAATAACTCGAGGTGTCCCAAATCGTTAAAAAAATTTTCTTTTTCAAGAAAGCTGTGACATTTCTTCCTTCATTATTGGGAAGCGCAATTGCCTCCACCCATTTAGAAACGTAGTCAACAGCCACTAAGATATACTTCATTCCATGCAAGCTCACAAATGGACCCATAAAATCAACTCCCCACACATCAAATAATTCAAGTTCGAGAATCGTAGTCATGGGAAGTTCGTGTCTGTGAGAAATATTACCTTGCCTTTGACACCGGTCATAAGCGCGGGCCTAGTCATGAGCATCCTTGTAAATGCTGGGCCAATAGTACCCACATTGCAAGATTTTATGGGCAGTCCTTGCACCTCCATGATGACCCCCAACTGGGGATGAGTGACATGCTTCCAAAATACTCATCATTTCGACCTCTGGGATGCATCTTCGAATAATGCCATCAGCACACACTCTGAACAAATATGGCTCATCCCAAAAGAATTTTCTTACCTCATGCATGAACTTTCTTCTCTGCTGGTATGTCATATCCTCCAGGACTAGATCACTTGCCAAAAAGTTGGCATAATCAGCAAACCATGGTATTAAATCTTGGGATGCTGCAAGCACTTGCTCATCTGGAAAGGTATCATTGATTTCAAGATCATCTTTCAATTTACGCATAGCCTCCTCCTCAAGGCGTGACAGATGATCAGCCACTTGATTTTCGGTCCCCTTTCGATCTTTGACTTCAAAGTCAAATTCTTGCAACAGCAGTACCCATCTAATCAGTCTTGGCTTAGCATCCTTTTTCGACATAAGATACCGAAGAGCCGCATGGTCTGTGTGCACTATCACCTTAGTGCCAATCAAGTATGATCTAAATTTCTCGAAAGCAAAAACTACTGCCAACAATTCCTGCTCAGTCACAGTGTAATTCTTTTGAACTGGATTAAGCACTTTGCTAGCGTAGTAGATAGGATGTAATATCTTCTCAAGTCTCTGACCCAAAACTGCTCCACTAGCATCGCACATAACCTCAAAAGGTTTCGTCCAATTCGGTGAGACAATGATAGGAGCTGACACCAACTTTTCTTTCAGACACTCAAATGCTTTAAGACATGCTTCATCAAACACGAACTTCACCTCTTTCTCTAAAAGTTTGCACAAGGGATGAGCAATCTTGGAGAAATCTTTGATGAACCTTCTGTAAAAACCAGTATGACCCAGAAAACTCCGAATCCCTTTTACAGAGATAGGTGGGGGCAACTTCTCAATTACTTCAATTTTCGCCTTATCCGCCTCCATTACGTTCTTCAAAATCTGATGCCCCAATACAATACCTTCATTGACCATAAAATGATACTTTTCCCAGTTCAGCACTAGGTTGCACTCCTCGCATCTTTGGAGCACATTAGCAAGGTGTGCTAAGCAGCCTTCAAACGAGTCACCTACTACAGAGAAATCATCCATAAACACCTCGATAGTGTCTTCAAACGAGTCAGCTTTCGCACATCTCGACTTACTCCATGGGATACCTGCAAAACTCAATAGGCTTTTTGGATGGTTCACAAAGTGTTGAAAGTTTGAAAGTACATTAAGGAGGCATGTGCCCCTATTCATGAGTGTTTATGTTGGAATTAATTCTTAATTGATCAAACGTATGTATCAGAGATTGTTAAACATCTTTCCTAATATTGTACAAAGAAAGTTTATTTGTAACAAAGCATAATGACCCTCTCGGTCATTTTCTATATTTTTGTGCTCTTACTACATTTAGAGGTTTCCTATAGTTTCCCCAGATCATTTATGACTTGATGGGACTGACAGTTTGGTTACAGGGCAGTTCGTTTGTTTTTTAGAGCCATTTTCCTATTTTTTAGCTTTTAAAGTTAAGGAATAGGTCTTGGGACAAACCCTTAGGTAAACGGCCTCGGATATCATTTCTGATAGTCTCATCAGCTCTGGAATGTTGATTTCAGGCTATAAAGACCCTTGGTTCGGGTCTCGAGGCTTTCGAACTCATTTTGGGCTATTGCGTGGAATTTAGCTAAAATGGTCCCCTAGAGTGTGGGACCCACTTTTTATTGAAACGACCTCAGATGGAAATTTTGACGGCGCCGTTGAGTTCGGAATACCGAATTTGGTAGGGTATCATAGTTTGTTTCTGTTCCCAGGATTCCAAATGAATCCCGAAGGCCTGGTTGGGATAGTTGCAAACTTGCCAAATTGCTGGTGCATCAGCACCTTGTGCAGGCCCAGTTTCTTCATAATTGTTGTGATGAGAACCCCCACGATCACGAGGTTCCATGATCTTAGTCATTGTGATCGCGAGGTTGAAGGGTTCAGGACAGTGCTAAAGGAGGTTGCAGGCCGGTCCAGCTTGTTTATCATGATTGAAAGATTAGGCAACTGCTACCACGATGGTCCCTTTAGTGGGATGTCGCGAGCGCAATCAAGGGACCTCGGACAACAATGAGAAAACCCAAATTTTGTAGGGTAGCATAGTTTGTCTGCGTTCACAGGATTCTGAACTAATCTTGAGGGCCCGGTTGGGATAATTACAAACTTGCCAAATTACTGGTGCATCAACACCTGGTGCAGGCCCAGGTTCTTCATCGCTGTTGCGATGAGGAGCCCCGCGATCGCGAGTGTCCACGATCTTAGTCATCGCAATCGAGAGGCTTGAGGGCTCGCGATTGCAATAAAGGAGGTCGTGGGGCTGGGCCAACTTTTTCATTGCGATCGCTCGGCTAGGCCACAATGATGAGGAAACCCCTGGCAGTATATATATCTTCACCATCATTTTTCCCTTATATTTTTCTAAGTTCCAACACCAGTATAGACCAGTGGAGCTTGTAACTTATAGGAGAATCATATAATTGAGCTAGGATTAGCTTGGGGGAGTATTTGTGAGCTCCTTAACATCGTTAATTCATAAGTTTCCCATTAATTTTCCATGTAATTCACCAATTTAATTTTTAAATTCTTGATGGTGTTGGGACTAGTTTTGGTACTGTTTGAGCTCAAAATTAGCTATATTTTTGTGGTAAATGATCCTTGAGATGAGTGAGACGCTTTGAAAGTTTCAATTTTGTGATTCTATAAGCAGGCCGCACGTGGAGATTTTAGTCCGATTTCTAACCTGGAGCATTTCTATGCAATATAGGTACCAATTTTCTTATCTTGACACATAGATTGTTGTTTTGATAGTGTTACAACTCTCGAAGGCCTCTTAGAAAGGAAAAGCTTTGGTGTAGAGGATTTGGTAGCGTCCAGGTAGGCTAGGCTTACCCTCCTTTTAGATTAGCTTAATTATAGTATTAGAGTACTATTGTGCTAGTTTTGGGAAGTTAGTTTTAGTTTGGTTACCAATTTAGAATTTTTACACCGTATTTAGCTAGTTAGGACCCCTTTTAGTTAGATTTCAGGCCGGTTCTCCCTAGCATAGTTTATTATTATCCTTTCGGACTAGGATTAGTGCTTATAGTACCTTGAGATGGGAATGGGAAGACTTAGACTATACTCGGGTAGGTCCTGACCTGGTTTGGGTTATCAAAACCTTGTAGTGGGCCCTACGACCTTTTTTAGATAAGTATATTTGATATGAAGTTCCTTTAGGCTTAGTTAGACTTATGGATGCTACTTTAGGCTATTACCTTGGGTTGGGTTTGGCTTATACTGGATTACTGACCTATTTAGCTTCTTTTCCCTGGGTAGAGCAGTAATTGACCCTAGACCGCACCTCCTTGACTTAGCAATTGAGACCCGCCTTGCCTCAGTGGACTTAACCGCCTAATATTAGTTTATATGACTTTATGGATTGTAGATAGGCTTGATGGCCCTGAATTTCTTCTCGCTATCTAGCTATATATATATATATTCATATTCCAGTTCCAATTCAAATCTGGCGTATGCTCTATTGCTATTATTGTGAGTTTTAGCATGAGACTTGCATTGGTTATTGTTGGTTCCTTATGGGATTATCGGCTATAGTTACGATTGGCTATTTATGAGTTTCGATTTGAGTCCGGCATCTATCTATGATCACGGTTGGGATGTTCTGAAGTTAATTATGGTTGTTACTAGGAGTTCTGGCAGTTGTACTGGGTTCTATTGTATATGCATAATTCGACCTCTCGTTATTATCTAATATTTCAGGTTTGATCTTGGTGTCTGGCCTCTTATACTATCCATTGGTTTTGGTTCAAGCCTGGTACATACCTAGATTTTCATCATGGATTTGGTAATGGAAGGTTACTTGAGATTGGTTCAGTTAAAGGCCATTTATACTTTTTACCTTAGTTTTCTCTTGTTTGCACCCATCGACTTATGGGGGATCGATAGGGTTGGTTGTCTTCTTGTGTGTGCCATCTAGGCTTATGGGGGCCCAATTAGGTTGTAATTAGTTCCTTGTTCATACTTTCGAGTTACTTATTTTCTTTACTGTATTTACCTAGCATAGTAGATATTTACATTTTTACCCCCATTTTGTTTTGCCTTAGCTTACAATCTCTTACTTTAATTATGCTCTTACTATATTTGCGCTCAGTCGGCCGATGATGCCTACTGACTACCCATTGCTTTGGTACTCATTCTGTACTTCTATCATTTTTCGTTGATGCAAATTCAAGTTTGAGCCACTGGAATTGATGTTATCCTCATACCCTACTACTGATTCGGAGACGACGTGAGCTTTCTAAAGTTCAGAGCTGATCCTTCTCCATTTGATTCATTTATAGTATTTTATATTTTTGAGACTACTGTGTATATATATATATATATATATTTTGAATACCATCTAGTACTCTTATTTTTTGTCATAGTGGCTCTTGTATCAACCTTACCAGGTCTTGGGAGGGATTTTTTCATTCATTTTGTCCTCTTCCCCCTCTTGTATAGTATGTTATAAATGTATATCTTCCTTCTTTTACCTTTTGTAGAGTCTCATGGATCGGTACAGAGATGTATGTATCCTATCTTCGAGAGGCTACAGGACATTTTTAGGAAAATCTCAGCTTTTTGGTTCACTTTCGTGCATTGTGTCTCTGTTAGTTTCCAAATTCTTATTGTTGTTTCACTCTTTCGCAAATGGTTAGGATGCGGGGTACGACAATCAGGGATCAGGACCCCAAGCCTGCTGTTAGAGCGCAAGTTTGGGGCAGAGGTTAACCTAGAGGTCGGATCGGGCTAGAGAGCCATCGCCAGATCATATTATTGCTCCTGAGCCAGAGATAGCTCCTGAGAATTCACCGCCACAGCAATAGATAGGCCAGGGGTAGCCCAGACCCCACCCGAGTTTATATCTTCCGTAGTTCTTAGAGATGCATTGGTTCAGTTATTGAGGTTAGTTGGTGGTCTGTTGATAGATGAGACTTAGACAGTAGCAGAGGGTGGTATTGGTTTAGGGGCGCAGTTGGCAGTTGCTGCTCCTAGAGTAGAGGTTCCGCCAGTGTCGGTAATTCTGCAGGAGGTAGTAGCCCAACAAGTTATGATATCGAATAAGCAAAAGATATTGGGCCAATTTCTGAGATTGACTCCACCCAAGTTTGTCGATGCCCTATGAGAGGATGGTTATGAGTTTCTGACTAGTTGTGAGGAGGGGCTTCATAATTTGGGGTTGGTTAAGTCGCACGGAGTGGACTATACAACCTATCAGCTTGACATGGAAGCGAGATAATGGTGGAGAGGTTATCTTGATTCCAGGATAACTGGATCTCCTCTTGTGACTTGGGCTTAGTTCTCAAAGGCTTTCTTTGAGAAGTACATGACTCGCAGCATGCGCGAGCACCTTATAGATGAGTTTTCTGGATTTAGGCAGGGTATTATGACGGTGGTCGAGTATGAGGCAAGGTTTCACGAGCTAGCCAGGCATGCCACCACGATTTTACCTATAGAGTATGAGAGGATATGGTGTTTTGTTAGCGAGTTGAATTTACCGCTTTATAGGGCTACTCGGAGTTTGGTGACTTCGAGAAAGTCATTTACTGAGATTGCTGACCATATCTATACTATAGAGGAGATGGATCGCGAGGCCCAAGAGGGCAGCGATAAGAGGTCCCGTTATTAAGGTAGTTACAGTGGGAGCCACAGAGGCTCATTACAGTGGGAGCCACAGAGGCTCATTACAGTGGGAGCCACAGAGGCTCAGAGTTTAGAGGCTGAGGATTTCAGGGTAGATACCCCCAACGTCAGCCTTATTAGCACTAGGGTCAGCCTAGTAGGCCCATTTAGGTAGCACTTCAGATCTCAGGTGGGGATCAACCTAGTTATGGTAGTTCGGGTGGTTAGAGCAGTAGTCAGCCAGTGATGGTGTTCAGTCAGGGTCATCAGGCCGAGGTGGCCATTTTAGATCAGTCGGGCCTTCTAGAAAGAGAAGAGTGATCGTGGCCTATTATGAGTATAGGGTCGTCGGTCATTTCTCTCGAGAGTGTCCCTGGGGAAGGATGATTGAACCTTTAGCTTAGAGTGCTCGGCCAATCAAATCAGTGCCGTCTCCAGTTAGGGGTGGTGCTTAGGGTTGCAGGGGTGATCCCTAGGGTTTTAGAGTTGGTCCTCAGTCAGATAGGATAGGTGGTCGGGTAGACACCTAGTCTGGTAGTAGGAAGGGCTATTTGTATGTTGTTCCTAGTAGACTAGAGGCTGAGGCTTTGGATGCTGTGATCACAGGTACGATTTTAGTATGCCATCAGCCAACTTCTACTTTATTTGTCTTTCGAGCTATTATTTGTGTCATTGCATGTAGCTACCCCGTGGGTGATTCTTAAGTAGTTGATTGGGTATATAGATCATTCTTGGTGACTGTTTGAGAGTTTGACACTCAAGTTGATCTTGTTGTATTAGATATGGTGAATTTTGAAGTGATTCTAGGCATGGACTAGTTTTCCCCCATCATGCTGTATTGGATTACTTTGCCAACACTGTTACCTTAGCCATACCTGGCATACCCCCGATTGTGTGGCAGGGTTCTTCCAACTGTGTGCCGATGGGGATTATTTCTTATATTTGGGATAGGAGATTGGTATCGAGGGGTTGTGAGTCATTCCTTGCTTATGTTCAGGATATTGGTGTTGAGAGTCCTTTGCTTGACTCTGTTCTTATTGTTTGTGACTTTTCTAATTTTTTTCCTACTGACCTACCTAGATTTCCTCCTGAGAGTGATATAGAGTTTGCTATTGACCTCAAGCAGGGCACCCGATCTATTTCTATGGCTCCTACTGGGATAAAGAAGCGAAATATTCAGCTTCAGGATCTTCTAGGTGAGGGTTTTATTAGACCGAGTATATCACCTTGGGGTGCTCCAATTTTTTTGTGAAGAAGAATGATGGTTCTATATGTAGGTGTATTGTCTACAGACAACTGAATAAGGTAATGGTGAAGAATAAGTATCTTATGCCTCGTAACGATGATTTATTTGACTAGCTTCAGGATGCGATAGAGTTTTCTAAGATTGATTTGAGGTATGGTTACCTTCAGTTTAGGATCAGGGCTGAGGACATCCCTAAGATAGCTTTCATGACTCGTTACGGCCATTATGAGTTCCTGGTGATGTCTTTTGGGTTGACCAATGCCCCAGCAACATTTATGGACTTGATGAACCGCATTTTCAGGCCTTATTTGGACTCTTTCGTGATTGTTTTAATTGATGACATTCTAGTATATTCAAAGAGTAGGGAGGAATATGAGCAATATTTAAGGATTGTGCTCCACACTTTGAGAGATTATAAGCTTTATGCTAAATTCCCAAAGTACAAGTTCTAGCTTGAGTCTGTAGCTTTCTTGGGGCAGGTGGTTAGCAAAGATGGTATTATGGTAGACCCGACAAAGATTGAGGCTATTTGTGATTGGGCTAGGCCTACATCTCCTATTGAGGTTCTTAGCTTCGTTGGGTTAGCATGCTACTACATGAGGTTTGTTTTGAGATTAGCTACTATTGCAGCCCCTATGACTAGGTTGATTAGGAAGAAGGTTCCATTTCAGTGGTCCGCGAGTTGTGAGGCGAGTTTTCTTAAGATCAAGGACTTGTTCACTTCAGCTCCTATTCTGACTCTTCCAGTTAAGGGCGAAGGGTTCATCGTCTATTGTGATGCTTTTGGTGTTGGTTTGGGGTATGTTCTAATATAGTGGGGTCACTTTATTATATCTGCATTGGGGTAGTTAAAGGTGCACGAGCGCAACTACTCCACTCATGATTTCGAGTTGGTTGTGGTAGTTTTTACGCTTAAGATTTGAAGGCATTACTTGTATGGGCTTTGTTGTGAGATCTTCACTGAACACCGTAGTCTTTAGTATATTATGATCCAGAGGGAGCATAATTCGTGGCAACATAGGTGGATTGAGTTGCTGAAGGACTATGATATCTCTATTCTATACTACCTGGGCAAGGTGAATATAATAGCGGAAACCTTGAGTAGAAAGGCAGTGTGTATGGGTAGCTTGGCCTTCATTTCAGTTTCACAGTGGCCGTTGGCTTTGGATATCCAATCCTTAGCCAACATGATGGTTGGTCTTGATATTTCTGACCTCAGGAGGATTTTTGCTTGTGTTGAGGCCAGATCTACCTTATTGGAGAAGATTTACAGTCGTCAATTTGAGGATGGTGAGATTCGTGGCATTTGAGGTCAGGTGTTGAGGGGTGAGTCCAGGAAGGCAACCTTAGATTCTAAGGGTGTTCTGAGGTTTGACGGTCGTATTTATGTTTCGAGGGTCGGATACTTGATTCAGTTGATACTTTGGAAGACTCATTGCTTCAGATATTCTATTCACCCAGGGACAACTAAGATGTATAGGGATTTGAGGTAACATTACTGGTGGAGTGGTATGCGGAGAGATATAGCAGAATTTATGGCTTGGTGAGTATATTGTCAGTAGGTAAAGGCCGAGCATTAGAGTCCTGGTGGATTGCTTCAGAGGCTACCCATTCTCGAGTGGAAATATGAGCTGGTCACTATGGATTTAGTAGGTGGTTTACCTCGCACGTCTCATGGTTTTGATAGAATTTGTGTCATCGTGGATCGATTGACCAAGTCCACCCATTTCATCCCTATTCAGACTTCCTTCAGTGTCGAAAGGTTGGCCAGTATCTATATTCGAGAGGTGGTTTGCCTTCATGGGGTACCCGTGTCTATTATTTTAGATCGAGGTTCTTAGTTCACTTCTAACTTCTGGAGGACATTTCAGGAGGAGTTGGGTACCCAGGTTGACCTTAGCACCGCTTTTCTTCCCCAGACTGACGGGCAGGTTGAGAGGATTATTTATGTTTTGAAGGATATGCTCCACACTTGTGTTTTAGATTTTGAAGGTCAGTGGGACCAGGTTTTTAGCTTTGGTAGAGTTTGCTTATAATAAAAGCTACCATTTGAGTATTCAGATGATACCATTTAAGGCGTTGTATGGTAGGCATTGTCGATCTCCAGTTGGTTGGTTTGAGACTTTTGAGGTTAGGCCCCGTGGTACAGATTCTCTTCGTGAGTCTTTGGACCAGGTTCAGATGATTCAGGATAGGCTACGGGCAGCTCAAAGTAGATAAAAGAGTTATACTGATCATAGACTTCATGCCTTAAGGTTTAGAGTTGGTGACTGGGTCTTTCTATGAGTATGGCCATGGAAGACGTGATGAGGTTCGAGAGGAGGGGCAAGCTCAGCCCCAGGTATATTGGACTATTTGAGATCCTACGAACAGTTGGGGAGGTAGCATATGAGTTAGCTTTGCCTTCAGCCTTTTCAACCATCCATTAAATTTTTCATGTATCTATGTTGCGGTGCTACATTCTAGATGAGTCCCACGTGCTTCAGTAGGTCTCGATTTAGTTGGATGAGAGGTTGACCTTTACAGAGGAGCCTGTGTTTATTTTGGCCAGAGATGTCAGACGGTTGAACTCCAGAGACATTCTAGTGGTTAAGGTTCAGTGGTGACACAATACAATCAAGGAGGCTACCTGGAAGATAGAGCGTGATATGCGGACCTAGTATCCCTACCTGTTTGAACCTTCAGGTTCATCTTAATCCTTTACTTTTGTGGATGAAAGTTCTTTTAGTAGTGGATGTTGTACTGACCCTTCCGGTCATTTCCTGTGTTTTCATGCTTTTACTGTATTTAAAGCTTTCTTATAGTTACCCCAGGTCATTTATGACTAATTGGGACTGACAATTTGGTTATCAGGCAGTTCATTTAGTTTTTAGAGCTATTTCCCTATTTTTGAACTTTTGAAGTTAAGGAATGGGTCTCGGGGTAGAACCTCAGGTAAATGGCGGAATGGGTCTCAGGCTAAAACCTCACGTAAATGGCCTTGGATGTCATTTCTGATAGTCTCATCAGCTTTGAAATGTCGATTTTAGGCTGGGGGACCTTTGTCCGAGTCCCGAGGCTTTCGGTCTCATTTTAGGCTTTTAGGTGGAATTTGGCTAAAACAACCCCTTGAGGTGTGGGAGTCACTTTTTATCGAAATGACATCGAATGGAAATTTTGATGGTACCGTTGAGTCTGGAATGACGAATTTGGTAGGGTAGTACAGTTCATTTGCATTCACGGGAGTCCAAAAGAATTTCGAGGACCCAATCGGGATAATTACAAACTTGCCAAATTAATGGTACATCAGCACCTAGTGCAGGCCTAGGTTCTTCATTGCTATCGCGATAAGGACCCCCACGACCGCGAGGGTCCATGATCTTAGTCATCCCAATTATGAGTCTTGAGGGCTCACGATCGCGATGAAGGAGGTCGTGGGATCAGGCCAGCTTGTTCATATTGACTGCGTGGCTAGGCCACCGCGATTGAAATGGCCCCATTAGTAGGATGTCTTGACCGAGACTAGGAGACCTCGCGACAGTGTTGAGGAAACCACTTGCAGTATTTATATCTTCACCTTTGTTTTTCCCTCATATGTTTATAAGTTCCAGTACCATTATAGACTAGTGGAGCTTGTAAACTGTAGGAGGATCATATAATTGAGCTGGGATTAGCTTGAGGACATGTTTGTTAGCGCCTTAACATCGTTAATCCGTAAGTTTCCAGTTAATTTTCCATGTAATTCACCAATTTGATTTTTAAATTCTCGATGGTGTTGGGACTGGTTTTGGTACTCTTTAAGCTTGAAATTAGCTTTATTTTATGGCAAATGATCTTTGAGCTCAGTGGGACGCTTTGACGGTTTCAATTTCGTGATTCTACAAGCAGGCCACACGAGGGATTTTTAGTTTGATTTCTAACTCGGAGCGTCTCTATGAAATATGGGTACCAATTTTCTCGTCTTAACGTATAGATCATTGTTTTGATAGCACGATAACTCTTAGAGGCCTCTCGAAAGGGGAAAGCTCCAGTTTAGAGGATTCAACGAGCGTTCGGCGGCGTCCAGATAGGCTAGGCTTACCCTCCTTTTATATTGAGCTTAATTATGGTATTAGTGTACTATTGTGCTAGTTTTGGGAAGGTAGTTTTAGCCCGGTTATTGTTTAAGCATTTTTATGCCATATTTAGCAGGTTAGGACACCTTTTTGGTAGATTTTGGGCCCGTTCACCCCTAGCATTGTGTATTATCATCCTTTAGGACTAGTATGAAATCTCATTCTCCCCTAGCATAGTGTATTATCATCCTTTAGGGCTAGTATTAGTGCTTATAGTACCTTGAGATGGAAATGGAAAGCCTTAGACTAGATTCGAGTAGGTTCTAATATGGCTTAGGTTATCGGGACCCAATAGTGGGCCCCATAACACTTTTTAGATAAGTATATTTGATATGAAGTTCCTTTAGGCTTAGTTAAACTCATGGCTACTACTTTTTGTTATTACCTTGGGTTGGGTTTGACTTAGACTGGATTACTGGCTTGTTTAGCTTCTTTTCCCCAGGTAGAGTAGTACCTAACCCTGGACCGCACCTCCTTGACCTAGCAACTGGGATGTGCCTTGCCTTAATGGACTTAACCTCTCAAGCTTGGTTTATATGACATTATGGATTGGAGATAGGCTTGAAACCCTTAAATTTCTTCCAGCTAGCTAGTTATGCTTATATTTGTATATATACATTCTAATTTTGATTCAAGTCCAGTGTATGCTCGATTGCTATTGTTATGAGTTCTGGCATGAGACTTGCATTAGTTATGGTTGGTTGATTATGGGATTATCGGTTATGCTTACAGTTGGATATTTATGAGTTTGAGTTTGAGTCTGACATCTATCTATGATCACGGTTGGGATGTTCTGGTCTTAATTATGGTTGTTACTGGGAGTTTTCCAATTCGATCCTGGTGTCTGGCCTCTTATTACTATCCATTGGTTTCGGTTCAAGCCTGATACATACCTAGATTTTTCATCATGGATTTGGGAACAGAAGGTTACTTAAGATCGGTTCAGTTATAGGTCATTTATGCTTCTTACCTTAGTTTTCTCTTGTTTGCACCCACCGGCTTATGTGGGCTCGGTAGGGTTTATTGTTTTTTTATGTGTGCCATCTAGGCTTATGGGTGCCCAGTTAGGTTGTAGTTAGTTCCTTGCTCATTCTTTTGAGTTATGTATTTCCTTTACTACATTTACCTATCATCGTAGATATTTATATTTTTACCCCTTTTTCTTTTGCCTTAGCTTACACTCTCTCACTTTAATTATGCTTTTACTATATTTTAGCTCAGTCGGCCGATGATGCCTACTGAATACCCATTGCTTTGGTACTCATACTGCACTTTTACATCTTTTCCCTGATGCAGATCCGAGTATGAATCACCGGTGTTGACGTTATCCTCAGACCCTGCTACTGATCTAGAGACGAGGTGAGCTTTCTAGAGTTCGAAGCTGATCCTCTTCCATCTATTTCAGTTACAGTATTTTGTATTTCTGTGACTACTGTGTATATATGTATATTTTGGATACTTTCTAGTGCTTTTATTTTTAATCATAGTGGCTCTTGTATCGACCTTACCAGGTCTTGGGAGGGATTCTTTTATTCATTTTGTCCTCTTCCCCCTCTTGTACATTATGTTATGTATGTATATCTTTCTGTTTCCGCCTACTTTGTTGTTATTAATGATTTAATACTTTTTTTCATTTATTTTCACCCCTTTTCCCATTACTCTTTGTTTCGAGCTATGACTTGGCTTACCTACTGGTGGGTTAAAGTAGGTGCCATCATGACATGAGAAATTGGGTTGTGACACAACGTAGCCTATTCCAAATGGTTGATTTAGTATACTAGAGATATACAAACTAGTTGTCCTATGTGTAAATGCATGCTTTCAATTTCCAAAACATAAATTAATTAATCAATTGTGTTAAACTTTTCAATTTTTGAATAGTTACTGAATCTCCACAAATAGAATCAAATCTTATTCCATATTGTTTACATGAGGGAGTTGCTCTTATTCCATGATTAATTTATGTTTCATGTCTTACCAATTTAGATGTTGCTTTTCAGGCTTGCCTTCTTTGATAGGCGTGACAACTTTTCCATCAGCCGCGACATTGATTTTTTCGTCAGCCGCGCCGCCTGCGCAAAATTCTGATTGATCAGTCGAGCATAACTCCTTTGGTTTCTTCAATGGAAACATAAAATTATTTTTCGATGCATCTACATTGTCATCTACCAAAAAAATCAATTCACACCAATAAAAAAGAATCAATTTACTCATCGAACGCTTAAACAAAAGCATAAGATAAAAAATAAATGACTAAAGTGGAAATTTGAGGGTACCTTTGGATGCTTCAGAAAAGGAGGTATACCATATACCTAAAAAATCATTTCACATCAATAAAAATCAATCACTCACAAAATCCTTAACAAAAACCAAAACAAAAAATTGAATTAAGTGAAAAGTTATGTGAACCTCTGGACAATAGTTGGACAATGATGATGAATGATGGAAACCTCTTGATTTCGGTGGGCGGTAGTGAACCTGTTCGTCCGTTTGACTTTACCATTTTTTTGTAGGAATAGCTTATGTTTTTTACTTCTTGTTTTGTTCAGTTTCTATAGTGAATAGTGATATTTCAGTGTTGGTTTTTGAAAGGGGTAGTATATATGTAAGCGCCAATGGTGTGGGAAAATAAAGTAAGCAAAAAAAGATTTTGACTTTTTAAAATTTCAGTATAATTATAGTAATAAGGCATATCCTAATCTCTTAGTCTCTCTCGAGAAAAGCAAAAGACAATGGCACTGTTAGTTGCTAGCCAGTCAATTAACTACAGTCACTACGTAGTTGAACAAATAAAAATAAGCATAATGACTCAATTATATAAAAATGATTCAAGAATTCGTCCTACAAAAGGTTCCATCAAACCCTAGATAAGGAGCCTAGCTCATAGAATTTCAAAGCGAACAAGTAAAGAAGGGAAGAAAGTGAAACTTGAAGTCGAATATCACCTTTCTTTCACCTCTCTCTGTGTTCTAGCCTCCAAGAGAATCTGTTTGCGTTTTTCCCTACCAACATCCTCAATTTGTTTTCTAGCATGCTTTTATGACCTAAGATGTGTGAGAATTCAAATAAGTCCATTAAAATTCACAGGACCAATTTTTTTTGACTCTTGTATACTCATCCTTCACGGGGATTGTAGATGAGCCTGGTCAGCTCTAAAGTTCCTCTCATTTCTTGGCTCATCTGTCTATCTAACTTCACGAGGTCCTTAGACGAGTCTGGTCATCCTTCAATCTTCCTTCTTCTGCTTCAAAGCAAGCCAAAATCACTTTTTTTTATCGTGTTCATATAATGTGTTACTTACACACATGAAACTCTTAATGAATACAAAATCACCAAGATACCGATGTAACTACACAATTATGCATGAGATATGAAGCGGTAATGTATTATATGTTGAAAAGAGTAAACTTAAATGTTTAAGTGTCTAGATTCCAATGTCTTTTAGTTATCCCAGGTGCATGATCTTTTGAACTCCCTCCGTTTCATTTTACTTGACCCTTGTTAAATTAGCACACCCTTTAAAAATATTAATTAGGGGTGTATTTTACTAAATTAAACTTATTAATTATGCTTTGGAACTTTAAATTTTACTTTAGTAGTTTATGTTGTTATATAATACTAAGGGTTAAAAATGAAAAATATAACCAAATTCTCTTAATTTCATAAATTTGATGTAACACCCCAAAAGTCCCTAAGGTCATATCTCAAATTTATAACAAAAACCAACAGAAAATTCAGTTATTTTGCCATAGAATGACTCACTATACAAGTCTTACAGTGAGGCCACGAGTCATAGGCTGACTCGTGGTAAGCATTCAATATCTAGCCCAAGTCTCAGTGGTAACGACTCAGACCACGAGTCGTGGTCAGTCCCTACGACTTGTTGGGTGACCTGTTCTAAGTAGAAAACCAAAAGTCCTAAATTATGCTATTTTCCTCCCAGTGGCCACGAGTCAAATGCACTGAGTGCGATTCATCAAGTCACTCGTACTGATGAACAATCAGAGGGTTAAAATTTTTCCTACAAAGGCTACGAGTACAAGCCATAACTCATAGGCAGACCCCATGAGCCGTGAGGTAGGAATCATGCTCAAGCTTGCCAACCAGCCCAGGAACCACGAGTCAGAGGAGGACTCGTAGATTCAGGGTACGACTCGTACCCGTGATCCATGACGGTAGTTTCTAGAAATTTTAGTACGTTTTAAAAAGGGTATTTTCATATTTTCCTTATGTCTTACACCTATACTATGTCGTTTTAAGGATTATTAGGAGGGGGTTAAAGGGGCTTAAGCATTTTCTTTTCCCCATTATTTCCCCATCACTTAAAATACATCAGAAAGAGCGATTAAACTCTATCTAGGCAGAAAGTCTAGGGTTCAATCGCCAAGTCAGAATTCTCAAGTTCTTAGCATGAATCACATTCTCCAGGTATGTAGGATTTCAGCAATGGGTATCCTTTCTGTCGCAACCTAGAATCAAAGGTCATGATAGCACCTGCCTCGATCCAACCTTGGTAGGTAAGCCTAACTTCACAAAAGATATGAAAAGACGAAAAAAAAGACAAATAATAATAAAAAATAAGACTTTAGGATAAAGTCGGGCCAATAATATAAAACAACTCCAAAATCTGAAATAGATACAAATCCAATCCCAAAATTTAGTGTCATGAGTAAAGAGCACTCTAAAACCAACATACTGTATGAAAATACATAAAACTCTATCTTTGAATGTAAAATAAAGACAACATAATGATAAAGAGGAAGTCCGGAACATGCTCTGGACGAGGATCTAATCAGTACTCCAAAACACTCTCAAATCAGCACGAACTCAAGTTCCATAGGTCATACTTGAACTAGGATCTGTATCAAAAGGGTACAGTAAATAGGAGTGAGTACAGTCCTCTTGTACTCACTAGGTATCATAGGACGACCAAACAAAGTAGAAAACTAAATATATAAAGGAAAATATGAGTAACACTTCCACCTGCATACAGAAAAGTTCCTAATGGCGGCTCAAGTTGTACAACTCCTAACAATATAAATAATACAACTATAATAACAATATAAGAGTAACTACACTATAGATATACATAAAAGGTAGACTAAATTACACGATATCAAATACATAAGATAAATGCAAATGATGCAATGTAATGATATGATAAGGATGCAATGTCTCAATGTCACCTCGTATAGACCTTCTAAGCATAAGCTTCCAGGAGAGGACCTATGGGGGTTTCACAACCTATATACTATCACAATCTCATCAACCAACCTTACCGGAACATCCCACGGTTAAGGCATTTTATAAAGTGTCTCATTTCTTTAAAAAATAGTGTTACTCAGTGGTACCAACTCCATGAATGTGGATGAATGAATGAGGATGCATGCTCATAACCAATTCAACATCATATAATGAATCAACTCAATAATGGTATTAATGAGCTCAAGTCATCTCAACTCTAGATCGATCAAGATACAAGCCATCTCATGGCAACAAGGTAATATAGAATCACGTAAGACATTAATAATATCAATCCAAGACCCTACACGGGCATCACAATAATAATAATGGACAAATAATGCTCAAATAAAATCAATACTAGTCCCCGCACAGGCATATCAATGATAATAATCTCTCAAGTCAATAATAATATTCACACAAGCCCTCACGGGCAACACGATAAAATAATGATCTCAAAAGATGAATCTCTCACATTAAAATTCCCAAATCATACTTTACATGAATGGTTAACTATCCAGGTTGATCTGAAGAAAGTTAAGCCATAACCTTCCTTGAAAGTCAAAACACGGGCCTGGATCCCTCACCAAGAAGCCTTTCCTTTCCGTACAGCCTCAAAATAAATCTAATTTCTCAAATCATAATCTACACGTCAACAGGATTCTAATGATACCCATCTTAGCCATTTTTGTTCCGGGTCCAAAAACACTTCAAAAATTCACCTGAAATAAATGGATAAAACTAGAAATTTTACTAAAGAATCAAGTTACCCACACTTTAAGGGTTCTAATATGAAAACCGATCAAAAACAAGTTAAAATTGAGCTTGAAATCCTTGAAAGACATTTTTCCACTTTACCGGATAAAACCTGAAATCCCAAGTTTAAAATCCAAGTTTTGAAGTTGTTTTTGAGATAAAATCAATGGGTAATGATAAAATTTAGGTTTAGAAGCTTACCAAACAAGTTTGATTAAAAATATCCTTTGAAATTGCCTATCCCGAGGTCTTAAGGTCCAAATATGGTGAGAAATAGAGATGAAATTGTGAAAATGGGGTTTTTATACCTTTTTATGAACAGTACCTCGTGATCACGACCCAAACCACGAAATCCCGAGGTCAACGTTGACCAACCATTATGTTTGATCATCACAATCGGGCAAGTGGGCCACGCGATCACAATTCATTACCTCGACCCACCCTAAATTGCTCTTCGCAAACACTGGCGACCCCTATGCGATCGCGATGAGTCACTTGGTCGAAACTCACGATCACATCACTTGGTCACACGATCTCGATAAAGAACTAGGTGTTGCACCATAAAACTACACCAACAATGATTTTGGACAAGAATTTGTCTCGATTAAACCCTTGAGATTCATTAAGGGACCCTATAGAAATAATCTGATAACGATACTAGGCTAATTTCAATATTTCAAACTCAATGAAACCATCAGATTTACCAAAAGAGGTCGTTATCAACAAGTTACCCCTCAGGAACCCTTTTAGACTAAAATAACTATTTTCTCATCTAAATGCTCAAAATTCAAAGTAAAGACTCAGAACCTGAACAAACCACTTTACTAACCCATATTTCGAATCTAATGGAACTGATAGAATCACCATCCGATGCTCGGATCACAAAATAACAATTGAAGTCAACTATATCACTTTAAAGACTACTCAAAATCTCAAACTCACATAAATCATTCCTAAACACTTCGGTGACCGTTCAAACCACCCCCACAACTCATAAATGATATCAACCATGGGGAAGGGCAAAATGTTTAAAACATAGAAAAATTTGAAAATCACTATGATGGTTGTTACATTATCCACCACTAAAACTCATGTTCATCCTCGAACAAAAACCAAAGAAAGTACCAGAATCAATAAAAAATGGGGGTATCTACTCCGCATATCCAACTCAACCTCCCACTTCACCTCCTCAATCGGGTGTTGTCTCCACTGAACTATCACATAATCAATATTCTTGGATCTCAACTTTCTAGTTTTCCTATCCAAAATAGCAATAGGCTCCTTTTCAAAGGACAAATCATGATCTAATGCAACTTAATCCCATCGTATCACATGAGAATCATCGAGATAGTATTGATTCAACATCAAGAAGTGGAATACTAGATGAATCACTAATAGGTTCGAAGGTAGAGCCAACCTATAGGTCACATCTCCAAACTTCTCAAGAATCTTAAAAGGTCCAATAAATCTCAAACAATGCTTCCCTTTCTTCCTAAACCTTATCACACCATTCATAGGTGATACCTTCAACAAAACATGCTCACCAATTATGAATGCCACATCACGAATTTGTCAATCAAAGTAACTCTTCTGCCTACTCTGGCAGCCATAAGCCTCTGTTGAATCTACCTCACTCGATCCATCGAGTCTCTCAATAAGTCGGTACTCCAAGGTCTAACCTCAAGCAAATTAAACTATCCGATGGGGTATCAACACCTCCTCCCATACAAATCCTCAAAAGGCGCCATATGAATAGTGGAATGGTAACTGTTGTTGTAGGCGAACTCTACTAAGGGAAAGAACTGGTCCCAATGACCACCAAAATCTATAACACACGATCGGAGTATGTACTCTAACACCTTAATGCTCTGCTCTGACTGGCCATCTATTTGAGGATGAAAAACTATGCTCATCTCAGGCTGAGTACCCAACTCACTCTATATATTACTCTAAAAATCTGAGTTAAAATGCATACCTCTATCAGAAATAATGGAAATAGGCATACCGTACACCTGAACAATCTCTCGAATGTAGATCTTGGCCAACTTCTCTACATTATAATTCACCTTCACCAGTACGTCAACCTACCAACAATCACCCAAATGGAATTAAACATCCCTAAAGTCGGGGGTAAACCAACCACATAGTCCATAGTGATCGACTCCTATTTCCACTTCGGGACAGGAATCCTCTGAATCATAGCACCTGATCGTTGATGCTCATACTCTACTTGTTGATAATTAAAACACTTTGCCACAAACTCTATAATGTCTTTCTTTATCCCACACCACCAATAGTGTTGCTTCAAGTTATGGTGTATTTTAGATGCTCATAGATGAATAGAATACCTCAAACAAAGAGCCTTCTCCAAGAGCAGTCTAATTTAACCACCAACTCTAGACACACAAACATGATCAATAATCCTCAAAACACCTTCAGGATCAAGAGATGTCGTCTTTACCTCACCACTCAACACTTTATCATGAAGCACTCTCAATTTTTTATCATCAAACTGCCAAGCTCGAATATGCTCCATCAATGAGGATCTACCCTCAATATATGCCAAAACACGCCCGGTGTTAAATATCAAGTCGAATAACTGGTTATCCAAGGATTGAACCTCTAAGGATGAAGGTCGCTCCTCCTTTAAAAGATAAGCCAAACTCCCCATACTCGCTGCCTTCTAACTCAAGGAATCTGCTACCATATTACCCTTGTTCGGATGATAAAGAATAGTGAGATCATAATTTTTAAGCAACTCTAACCTTGTATGTTGTCTCATAGTAAGATCTTACTGGGTGAAGAAGTACTTAAGGCTATGATGATTGGGGAAACTCTCATAATGAACCCCATACAAATAGTGATGCCACAATTTCAGCACAAACACAACTGCAACAAACTCCAAATCATGAGTAGGGTAGTTCTTCTCATGGACATTCAACAGTCTAGAAGCATAAGCTATCACCTTACCCTTCTGCATCAACAGACTGCCCAAACTATCTCTGAAAGCATCACAAAACACTGTGAAACCCACACCCTCCTCAGGCAACGTCAAGTTAGGAACCAAAGTCAACAACTCCTTGAGCTTCTAAAAACTCTTTTCACAATAGTCCGACTACTGGAAAAGAACCTTTTCTGAGTCAACTTAGTCAAACGATCCAAAATGAAAGAGAAACCCAACATAAACCATCAATAATAGCCTGCTAACCCATCAAAATACCAAATCTTAGTAGGAGAAGTAGATCTATCCGAATCATGCACTGCCGCCACCTTGGCCGGATCTACCATGATACCATCTTTGGTCACCATATAACCCAAGAAATAAAGAGAATCTAACCAAAACTCTCACTTGGAGAACTTGGCATACAACTGCTCATCTTATAATTTCTGAAGTACATCCTTCAAATGCCTTACATGCTCATCCTCATTCTTGGAATAAACCAAGATATCATCGATGAACACAATTATATAATAAATATGATATGGCCGAAACACTTTGTTTATCAACTCCATAAATGATGTCAGGGCATTAGTCAGCCCAAAAGACATAAACAAGAACTCATAGTGGCCATACCACATTTGGGTAGCTGTCTTTGGATTATCCAAATCATTAATCCTCAACTGATGGTAACCAAATCTCAAGTCGATCATAGAAAATACTAAGGCACCCTAAAACTGGTCAAACAAATCATCAATGTGAGGAAGAAGATACTTGTTCTTGATAGTAACTTTGTTCAATTGCCGATAATCAATACACATGAGCATGGATGCATTTTTCTTCTTCACAAACAAGATAAAATCACCCCAAAGAGACACACTCAATCTAATAAAACCCTTACTTAATAGATTCTACAATTGCTACTTAATTCCTTCAACTCTATTGGGGCCATCCTATAAGAAAGAATGGAAATGGGCTTAGTGCCCTGGTCGACATCAATATCAAAACCAATATCCCTATTTGGAGGAACTCCAGGTAAGTCCATAGTAAACACGTCCAGACATTCTCTAAGGACTCTAACAAAATCCAAAAGAGGCGGTGAATCAAAATTGGTATCGCGCATATAGGCCAAATAAGAAAGACACCCCTTCCCTACCATGTGACGAGCATAAAGAAAAGATATAACCCTTTTCAATCACGAACTAGGTGTACCCTTCCATTATAAACTTGGTAATCCAAAATAGCTAAGGCTATGGTCTTGGAAAAATAATCCAAAGCCGAATGATAAGGATACAGTCAATCTATACCCAATATAACATCAAAGTCAACCATATCAAGGATGATCAAGTCTACCTGAGTCTCAAGCCTCGAAAAGGTCACCATACATGATCAGTACTCTCAATACCCTACTAAAGAATCACCTCTGGGGGTAGAAACATGAATGTTCATAGAAAGGGACTCACACATAACATCAATACCAGTAGTAAAATATGTAAGAATATATGAGAATATAGACCTAGGGTCAAACAATACTAAAGTAGGATGATAGCAAACTGAGATGATATCTGTAATCACAGCATTAGTGGCCTTTGCCTCAGGTCTTCCAGGAAAAACATAGCACTATTCGTATCTACTACTGTACTAAGCAACTCCTCATCCACTACTACGAGTTCCCTGAGCTCTATCTCTGGTGCCCCTAGATCTGCCTCTACTACCCTGAGTAGCCCTTCTAACTTCTGATACTGGCGTTGGATAAAGTTAAAGCTGAGAACCCAGCTGGGGAGGACCCATTGTATGTTAGGGATAATCCCTTGATAAGTGTCGAAGCTCGTCACACATAAAATATCCCCTACTAGATGAATTATGCCGTGAGGGCCTAGAAGAACTAGAATTCCCTCCATAACCTGACAAACTAGAATGAGATCCTCGACCTGTATGACGTAATCTTTGACCACTCGAATCCTCAGAACCCGCAAACCTACTATTTAAACTCTGCAAAGCTACTTGAATCAGTTTTTCGTGGTAACCATGAGAACCTATGCCTGAGAAATCCCTACTTTGGTATGAATTACCACTGAAGTCACCTCGTTGGTGCATCCTCTTACCACTACCACTCTTAGTACCATGGTGAATAGTCTCAATCATCTTGGCATGATCCATAATACTCTAAAATAAGCCACCTGAAATTACTAACTGAGCCACCAATAACTAATAATAAATAGTCAAATCCTTAACAAACTTTTAGATCCTCTTAGACACTTTGGAGATACTAGTAGTGGCATATTCTGGAATGTATAACCTTTCTCTAACCCACAGCACCCCTCCAGCATCGAGGGTGGCGTCCGCCCCCTCCCCACTCACTATCTTATTCTGGAGTGCCTTTAACTTCTTATCTTTTAACTACTTGGCCTTAATATGCTTCACAAAGGCTGATTTTACCTCAACACTAGCCAGTATTCCACCTCTATCTGAGACCCCAAACTACATGCTCAAGGATGCTAGAGTCTGAAACTCTCTAGCTAATGGTAGCCTAGACACTCTCAAGAATGACAAGCTGCCCATACTTACGGCCTTTCGGCTCAATGAGTCTGCCACCACATTAGCCTTACTCGGATGATACTAAATGGTCACATCATAGTCTTTTAATAATTCCATCCACCGTCTCTGCCTTAGATTCAAATCCCATTGAGTAAACACATGTTGCAGACTATGATGGTCAGTGAAGACCTCACGCTTGACTCCATAAAGATAGTGTCTCCAAATCTTCAAAGCAAAGACTACCGCTGCCAACTCTAAATCATAGGTTGGGTAATTCCTCTCATAAGACTTCAACTACCTCGAAGCATATGTAATCACATTCATATCCTGCATCAACAGAGCACCCAAACCCAAAAGTGAAGCATCACAAAACACAATGAAATCTTTACCTTCAACCGACAATTAAAAAGTAGGTGATGTAGTCAGAAGTGTCTTGAGCTTTTGGAAGCTCTCTTCATACTGGTCTGACCAAACAAACAACACCTCCTTTTGAGCCAACCTTGTCAAATACGTTACAATGGATGCAAAGTTCTTGACGAACCTGTGATAATAACTGGAAAGACCCACAAAAATCCTTACCTCGGTCATTGAACTAGGTCGAATCCAACCCTTAATTGCTTTAATTTTTTGAGGGTCCACCAATACTTCCTTCTCCGAAACCATGTGCCCTAAGAAGGTAATAAAAGATAGCTAGAATTTACATTTTAGGAACTTAGCAAACAACCACTTCTCCCTCGGAATTCCCAAAACTATACGGAGATGGCCTACATGCTCTTCCTTAGTCTTGGAGTACATAAGAATATCATCAATGAACACAATAACAAAAGAATCCAAAAAGGATTTAAATATACTATTTATCAAACTCATGAAAGCTGCAGGTACATTAGTCAATCGAAAAGACATTATTAGAAACTCGTAACGGCCATACCGAGTTTTAAAAGCCGCCTTTGGAATATCCTTCGATCTAATCTTTAACTGATGATAAAGCGACCACAAATCAATCTTTGGAGGACTATTGCACCCTGTAGCTGATCAAACAAGTCATCTATACGAGGCAAAGGATATTTATTTTTGATGGTGACCTTATTCAACTGCCTGTAATTGATGGACATCCTCATACTACTATCTTTCTTCTTAACAAAAAGAACCAGAGTGCCCCAAGGCGAAACACTTGGAAGAATAAAACCCTTATCAAGTAGTTCCTGCAATTGAGCCTTGAGTTCCCTCAACTCTGCAATAGCCATTCGATATGGTGGAATAGATATAGGGTGACTGCTCGAATCTAAGTCAATACAAAGGTCGATATCCCAATTTGGAGGTATACCCAGTAAATCCAAAGGGAACAGATCCTGGAACTTAGAAACTACTAAAACTGACTTAATAGAAGGGGACCCCACACCCGCATCTCAAAGATAAGCTAAAAATGCTGAACACCCCTTCCCAACTAGCCTCCTAGTCGGGACATATGATATCATTCTTACCGCTTTGGCCTTATACACTCTCTCCCACTCTAGTTCCTCCATCCCAAGTATAGCTAGCATCACTGTTTTAGCATTACAATTTAAAATAGCATGATACGGAGATAACCAGGTCATACCCAAGATTATATTAAAGTACAACATATCTAAGATAATTAAGTCTACCCAAGTCTGAAAACCCACAAATAAAAAAGGACAAGACCGATAAACATAGGTTACTACCACAGACTTCCCAACTGAAGTAGACACATGCACAAGATAGTCAAGATTATCAAAATCTAGACTCAGACCCATAGCAAATTAAACAGACACATAAGAATAAGTGGGCCCAGATCAAATAAGATAGAAGCCATCTGGTCGCAGATAGAAATAGTACCTGTGATCACCGTATCAAAAGCCTCGACATCAGTCTTTCTGGAAATACATAACCATGACCACCTCCCTGATTTTCCCGTCCACCCATGGATGATCCCTGCCATTTCCCCTCCTCTACCTGCTGGTGCCACTGTCCGAGCCTGCTGCTGTGTCTGGCCATTTGCCTTTCTCACCGGACACTCCCCCTTAAAATGACCAATAACACCATAATGATAACACCCACGCTTCAGAGAAGGCCGACTAGCAGAAGAATAAGAAGCCGGTATCACAATAAAAGCTGGCATAACTGACTGAATAGGGCAAGCTGAAAAGGCCTGCTGGCTCTTAGAATAGGATCCACTAAAATTCCCAATATTTTGAGACTTCTTGGATAACATCTTATCTAACCCACCTACGCCACACCTTCCAACTTCTTTACATAATCTGACACATCATTAAACCCATTTCTCACAGAAGTCATTTACACAGTCAACACCTGAAGGACATAGTTCAACCCCTTAATAAAGAGACGAATCCTTTCTTCCTTCGTAGTCAACATCGGAGTACCATAATGAGACAAGGCATAAAACTTAGCCTCATATGCTACAACTGACATATCACCCTGATCTAAAGTCAAAAACTCATCCTTCTTGCGATCACGAAGGGCACGAGATACATATTTATCCAAAAATAGAGCATGAAACTACTCCTAAGTCAAAGGAGGCAAAACAGGTGACCAACACTTAACATATGCTATCCACCACTGTTTAGCATTCTTCTCCAGTAGAAAGGTCACAAACTTAACCCTATGCTGCTTCACAATACTCATCTTGTGCAGCTTCTCATAGCAATCAATAATAAACTAAAAAGCATCCTCAGATTTTATACCCTAAAATGTAACAGGTTTTATCCTCAAGAACTTAGTAAGCAAGTCATGTTCAGTACCAGTCATCACAGAACCCAAAATTGGATGAGAAAAAACATCCGTACTTGAAGTCTCATCCATCTTAGAAGTCATAGCATTAGTAGGGTGGACAGTTGGAGCCTGATAAGTTGGAACAGTAGGGGTGGCTTTAGTCCCAGCCAACCCGCTCAGAAAAGACAACACTTGCAGAATTACCTAAGCAGGCATAGGAGGTAGAGCTGTAACCCTAAGTAGTGTCTCCACCTCAAGCTCCATCTCCTGCTCCTCTACTGCTTTTCTCTCTTTAAAATGATCCTGGGGCGGGGGAGGGGATGCTGCCCTATCATTTTCCTGACCTGCAACTGCTTGACCTCCATCCCTGGTGGGTGTGGCTCATCCCCGTCCTCTCCTTTCTATACCTCTCTCTTATCTTTTTTCCTTCATGGCTGGCTCTTCAACTGGAGCGGCCTGTGCTAAGGCTGCGACTCAGGTTCCATTAGACCTAGTATTCACCATCTGTGGAAAAAAGAGTGAAGAGATCAGATACTAATTTGGATCACCAAATTCCAATTGGAATAAAGTCATAGTACAAAAGAAGTAAGAAGACAGATTTCCTAAAGCCCTATAGCCTCCAGAAAAAAAGTACAGATATCTCCGTACCGTTCTGCGAGACTCTACTGGACCCATTTTGGTATAACGATATTGATGAAACCTAGGCTCTGATACCAAGTTTGTCACGACCCAAACTCATTATGAGTGGCACCCACACTACTCACTCGGTGGGAGAACCAATAAACCCAATCGTCATCTTAAGGTTCACACTTAAATGAGAGTAAGCTATCTAATAATATGCAACTCATTCCAAGACAACCAAATAAGAGCAAACACAACAATATAAATCCTCCGGTTCACTCAAGGAACCATCATACTAATACATACCTTGAAAACCCATACATACATGTTAAGGGTTATATACCCACCCTCTAGCTATGACCTGTAGGGGACAATTACCGTCCATGTACTAAACCCATACATAAATGTATGTAACCCTTAATTCGAATAACCTGTGAGAACGTTTCATATGCCAAAACATTCCACAGTATACAACATAGAAGGCCAAGTCATAAAACAAGTAAATATTTCAATGACCAAGCACACCAAACAAATTAACCAAACACACTATAGAGTAGTTAACATGCACACATAACACAAGATAGATTAAATAAACCCTATCACGTACCTCGAACAAAGCTTGTATAACTCTAAGCCTGAGCATTGCCTTTCCGTGCCCTTTTGACTTGCTCATGATCTAAAACATGCATACAAACATTGCATTAATGTAATGACCTAACATGGTGAGGGTTATAAGCCACCCCCAACACCCTAAGGTCAGTTCATAATCAATCCTTAATTGTTCTAGGGCTATTTTACCCATAATTCACCTAAAACTACCAATTTCATGGAATGATTAGTGAATTAATGGAATGCAAGGCCAATTTCATGGTTAATAAACAAAACCCATTAACCTAATGATCAATTTCACCCTTTCACCAGCAAAACATACCAAAATCCACCCTAAAACCCTCCACAAATTGTATAACTTATGCCTTCTAAGGATGAAGAAGTAATTACAAGTTAAAGGGAGTGAATTCCTTACCTTAACAAAGTTAAACCGGTGATTTTTGCCCTAAATCACCTTCCTCTTACCCCAAAAAGAGTTTATGAAATAATAAATAGTTTTGGGGTTTTTACCTTTTAATTTGCAATTTTTACTGCTATGGCGGTACGTGACTGCTATAGTAGTAGACCACCGCTATAGCGGCCTTGACCACTTCTGACCACCACTATAGCGGTAATTATTCCACTATAGCTGTCATCGCTATAGCAGTGTGTCACCCACTATAGCGGTGTCGACGGGACATAATATCCATCTTCACCCAAAAATCCCACTTTTTATAACACACCTTGATCTTGGGATATTTCAAACAATGCCTTTTAAGCTAAGGTCAATTTTGGGAGTTTAATCAACCCAAATTTAGCTCCGTAAATCCTAGGATTTCCTTATCGACTTAGCTATCTAGAAATCAATGTTGTTCCTGCCAAGCTAGTCTAAATTATTCCCAGATTTTTCAAGACTACCTCTCGCCCAAAGTAAAATGAAACTAGCCTAGTCTAAAATTTGTAACTTCCAAATAGGAAGGAATTTCGACACGGAGTATGGAACGAAAGACTTTTACATGATGACCAAGAGGGTCATTACATTGAGCAACTCCATCAATTTCTCAATCATTTAGTAACCTCCTGAAGCTGAAATTCCACCCTTGTTAACTCAATACATTTGCTATATATTCCTAATTTCCCCAAAATGTTGTCAACTAATGTATTTCCAGCATTCCGACACTAGAGTTAGTGCTCTCTGATATTCTTTTTTTAAAAACATTATGTGAACAAGTTCAATGCTTGATTTCTAAATTCAATAAATTAATGATATGACTTTTGTCTTTAACTACATATTTCTATAGGATCGTCACTCTTATATAGGTTTTGAGGCAGATCGAATTAGAATGCAATGGAATCGAGACATTAAGCATCAAAGGCCAAAATTTCTCTATTGAAAGTAAGCTGCTGGTTTCATTATTTTTCATTTTCTCTTCTGTTTTCCTTTTTCTCCTGTAGTTGTGGGGATTGGGGTTGAGGGGTATGTGGGCTATATTAGATTCTCACTATTATATCGTCACTATGTCTTTTAGATCCTTCAAAATCACTACCACATCTATGTTAATCCTACACGATTTGGGTGTGGGTGTAGTATCTAGCAGGTATTTGGTCAACCCAACTCAGGTGCTTTGATAATACTAATGGATAAGAACTATAAGTTGTTCGGTTATTAAGTATTAGCAAAGAATATAATAATTCTAATTCTAATTTAATAACTTATACTAATTGTCAAAAATTTACTTATATGTATGTAGCAATACATATTTATTGGTTGTATCTTAATACTCGCACCCATACTCCTATCTGTGTCCCTGAATCCTAAGATTTAGGTATTGACGAATCCGAATTCTAGATGCATTAAATCAATACAAATATCATTTGTATCCTTATTTCCAAAAAATGAAATAAAAGACAATTATGTCATCCAAGTGTTGTTTTGCAAAAAAGAGCTGAAGTTAATACTATTTTTGGGTGGTTGAAGGTGCAGAGAAGATTGTTGGATGGGCATTGAGCCATCACTTGATGGAGGTTCTACCCAAGAGATTTGATCCTTGAAAAAAGGGAATGAAATATCCTTTTACAAGAATAAGGGAGAGTTATCAATGACTCTTAATAGTAGCCACTCCCGAGATTTCTTTGATTTTTCTCTTTCCATATGGGCCGACTTGACTTCCTTAAGTCTAAAGTTTTGTATCTCTTCCTTTTTTGGCATTGCTGTTAATTGATCTCCTTCCTAAACTTTTGGTCTTGATATCTTGCTTTACTTAAGCTCCTTGAGATCTTGAAGGATATTTTCCTTCCCTAGCAACCGCCTAGAATCTTCCATATTTATGTTCCTTATTTTCCTGCAAAGTAATTGTCAATCATTAAAATCAAACACTAACAATCTCTCCCTTTTAGGTGCTAGAAGGTGAAGAGAAGGTTGTTGGACGGGCATTGAGCCATCACATAATGTAGAACACTCAAGCAGATCTTGACATGAGGCTTGTTTTATCTCTTTTTAGGTAATAGAAATAACAGTATCTGATATTCTCCTATCCATTTTTTTTAACTATGATAATTGTTGAATTGAACAATTGCTGGAATCTTTTGTGATTTAACACCATTCAATATAGGTTGGAACTTTACAAGCTAAGCAAATTGACACCAAGAGCTTGACGAAGTCACTTAAGGTGATTATAATATTTGTATAAAAAGCTCCTTAGTTTGATATGGCAGATATTTTTGACTAACAAACTCATGAACAAATTTATGTCCAACCCAGGATGTTGTGACAGAAGATGAGTTTGAGGAGAAACTTCGGGCGGATGTTAATCCCTTCGGTGATATTGGGGTGACATTTGATGATATTGGTGCACTTGAAAATGTCAAGGATACATTAAAAGAGCTGGTCATGCTTCCCTTACAAAGACCTGAACTTTTCTGAAAGAGTCAACTAACCAATGTTTACGTCTACACTTTATCCATATTTTTCTTGTCTAATTAGATTAGCTTGTATAAAAGCTTGGAAGTATTTCACCTTTCGTTCAAGGATCGAGCTCTTAGTAAAGATATTCCTGATAAATTACTCTAGCTCTATTTTTATGGTTGTTTTTCCAACTAAAACAAGACTATTACCTAATAATATTGGTTTAAGTTTGACCACATTGCCTCTAACGTTAACTTGAAGATAAAAGCAGTTACTTATATTTATTACTCTTTGGTTTGCTTCTTGCTTATAATTTTTTCTCAACTTCATCTAAGCGGATTGACAGGAAGTTTATCCTTGATGAGAAAAGTTACTTCAACTGTTCTCTCTCCTTTTTGGACTTGAATATTTTTGTTTGGTTCTCCTGGATCTGGGAAAACTATGTTGGCAAAAGTTGTTGCCACTGAAGTGGGAGCAAATTTTATTAATATTTCAATGTCAACTATCACTTCAAATGTTTGGTTTGCTTGGAGCTTATTTGTGTTCTATTGAGTATAGATGATATTGTTCATAGTAGCTTCTTCTTATTAGAACAATCTTAATCTTTTTCTTTTCCAATGCTGCAGTGGTTTGGTGTGGGTGAGAAAGTGTAAAATTTGTCCTCTCGCTGGCTAGTAGAATTGCTCCCAGTGTTATTTTTGTTGATGAAGTATGCTTTCTTAAATATTAGTATATTTCTTTGTTCTTTCCTACTTTAAAATTCTATACTTTTTCTGATCCCTTTTGTCTCCTATTTGTTTATGCAGCTTTCTCAAGGTTGATAGTATGTTGGGATGAAGGGAAGATCCAGGAGAACATGAGGTGATGCACAAATTGAAAAATGAATTCATGGTGAATTGGGATGGGGTACGCACAAAGGATACTGAATGATTTTTGGTACTTGTAGCAACAAATAGGCCATTTGACCTAGATAAAGCTGTTATAAGGTGACTGCCATGCAGGTAAAAGAGGAGCGACTAATTTACAAATATTATTGAAGTTGAATTTTTTTTAATACTTGCTTAATGCCCTTTTCATGTCTTTTCTATACATGTTGATGGTCAATTTACCAGCTGCTCCAATAGAGCAAAATTTTTAAAAGTGATTCTTGCAAAAGAAGACTTGGCTCAAGATGTTGATCTGAAATTAGTTGTAAGTACGACAGATGGAAATTTCGAAAATGACCTTAAGGTGTATTTTCTATTCATGTTTTCTTGGATAAATGACTAGTCCTTGTTTCATCTTTCTGAAGCTTGAATTTACTGTGTTTTTTAATTTAACTCCTTTATTATGTTGAATCTCTGTGTAACAGTTGTATATCGACCCATCAGAGACATCCTAGAAAGGAAAAAAAAAGATACTACTTTTCTTTTGTTTGATGTTTGTTCATTGATTGCTTAACTGAGGTAGAAAATAACATGTTGTCTGTTCCAATGGATTTTTTCGGTGGTTCTATTATGGATATCTAATCCATTTTTCTTTGATAATTTTTCATGGGCTTTAGAGGATCTTTTTGAAGCATCTTAATTCAACCATCACAAATCTGACGTCGTTCTACCAACATGTAAGGGTCTGGGGGTAATATAATGTAGAATTATTTTTTGAAGTTCAAATTTTGTTTCTTTTAGTCCTGGATTTGGTGGAGAGGACCTTTTTTCTCAAATCATGGAGTGAAAATAATAACTTGGGTTTGAGAAAAGAAAAGGCAGTCTGGTGCATAAAGTATCCACGTTCTTGTAGGGTCAGGAGATAATATAGATTCCCTAATGTGATAAAAAATTTCTAAAAAATATCTAGAAACCTAGAAGAAAGAGACAATATAGCTTCCACACTGATAATTTGGCTATTCTGTTCATATGATTTGAGTTGTACTTACAAGTATGATATAAAGGCAATTTCGGAGGCCCTTGTGTGTATATATATTTGCGCGCGTGCCTTCTTTGTATACTTGCTAAAATAGGTATGTAATGCTTAGATTTGATTACAGGAATAGGCTGTAGCTAGTGTTGATGGTGTACCACCTCCAGCACCAAGCAGTAGTGCAGACTTACAACCACTGAATATGGACAACTTCAGATATTCTCATCAGCAGGTGTGTTCAAAAATTCTGACGGTGTCTTTAAACTTTCTAATTATTTAACTGTATAAGCGTGCTAAAGATTGGTGCGTAATTGGCTGTTCTTGTAAGTTTGCACAAGTGTTTCATCTGAATCCATAAATATGACCTAGCTTCTTAAGTGGAATGATCTGTATAGAGAAGGGGGCTCTAGAAAGAAGCAGTCCTTCAGTTACTTCATGTAAAGTCTGTTCTATATATGTTAATGTTTATCAGTTGCCTGCACTTCTGGGTTGCTATGACCTTTGTCTTTTGTACAATGACTTTATATGTCTGTTAGACAATGAGTTTTGACATGTTATAATGGTGTAGTAGGCTTTTAAAAGCAGTTACTTTATATGACTTCGTTTTGCTTTGACCTTTTCCTGAGTACTTGAAGAGGATTTTAGCTTCTTTTTTTTTTTTTTTTTAAAAAAAGGGGGAATAGGAGAATATATTATAAGGTGGGGAATCGAACCTTCACCAACAAGGTGAAAGTTCAGGTAGTTAATCAATAAAGCTACTACGATTAGCCAAAAATTTTTTGGTTTAAATGTCTGCCTTACCCAAATATTTTAACTAGACGTCTAGGTTTAATATTTGATACCATTGTAAATAATAAGTACGTTAGTGAGTGTACATTAATTTGAACCTTAAAACTCCATTTTTCTGTTAGTTAATGATGTGTTGGAGTTGCATTTATTCGTAATGCTAGATTAGTAACGTTAAGATTATTTCCAATCCAATGTTTGGTTTGGTTTGGTGTATTAAGGGTAGTTATGTCTTTAATTATGCTTATAAATATAGTAATATCCCTAGTATTACTAATTCCGTGATTTTCTAAGTATTACTTATAGACTATGTATTTGAGAAATAGTTTTCTTGGGAACTACCCTTGTGCCACATGAATTGTGTATCATCTGATGAAAAATTCTGGGAAATAAATTACTAGCACACTGTTATGCCGCTATGACAATTTACTGTCAATTTTTATTGTTCACTAGAAGTCTAAATAATTTTTTCTTGAGGACATATCATGCTTCATCTAATTGACATTTATAAAATTAACGTATACAGATTAGACATGTGTGAAAGTGAATATAAGGCAAGGAAGTATGACCAATTATCACTTAACCAATAGTACACGTATTTGGTTAGGTATCTAGATCACATGTTCGCGAACTAACTCAGATATTTAAATAGAGAAGGGTAGAGGGAGCAAGTTCATTATTCTAGATTTTTTACGCTTGCAATTAGCCCAAGAGGTCAGCTCCAGATGAATTTCTCGATCATAAAAAGAATGTGATGGATAGGGTTCGAATGGCGTTTTAGTGATAAGTTTGTATACTAAAATGTTGTTTCACAAGGCATTATCCAATTTGGTGTAACTTACACCAAATTGTTTCCTAACCAATTTTAGATACCTACTTCCTCTGAGTATCACTTTCTGGATAATCATCTTCTTCAACACTTCTAAATATTTATATTTGCCTTGAAGTACACATAAATTCCTTTTCTGCCACACTCAGGATATTACTCTAGCATCATTGCTCGTTATAGTATTTAATTGCCCATGTATTTCTTTAGGCCACTCAGTCACTTGTCTAATCATTTGTTGTTGTTATAACATTTTGTTACAAATTCAAGCAGAAATAGTGCATTTGAAGAATAGATGATGATTCACACTCTCTTTGTCTGTGTTATGGAAGCGAAGGCAGAAGCAAAGCCTATCAATTCACCAGTTTGCTAACCTACTTGTCGACTACTCGCACTCTGTAATCAAAATAGGGTTTTTAGGACCTAAAATCACCCGCTTTTAGAAGCCTAAAAAGCAGTGTCTAATCATAGATCAACTAAACTCTTTCAGGTATTTAATTTAAGAAGAACCTTATGTAAATAACATGGAATAAGATTTGATTCTATTTATATTTGGAGATACCGTAACTATTCTTAAACGGAAAAGTTTGACACTTATTTTTATTTTTATCTTGGAAATTGAAAGCAGTTACACATGGAACAAGTAGTACTCCCTCAGTTTCATTTTACTTGGCCCATGTGCTAAATATAAATGTTTCAATTTACTTGTCCATTTTCGCAAATCAAGATAGTTTTATTACTTCATTCTCATACTACCTTTAGTTTTAAATAAGTACATAAACTAGTAGTAGTCAAATTTAGAGTTCTAATGCAAAATTAACAAAGTTAGTTTAGTAAAATACACCTATAATTAAATTTTTTCAAGGGGTGTGATAAGTTAACATGGGCAAGTAAAATGAAACGGAGGGAGTATCTATGATGATATGCTACGTGTAGAGTGTATCTATTATGATATGCTACGTGTAGAGTGTATCTCCAGTATAGTATTTCATGGGCTACTAAACAACCAGTTGCAATAGGCTAAGTTATTACAAATAAATTTTCCTGTACAATATTAGGAAAAATGTCTAACAATATGATTCCTATTACATACATTTGATTAAGAAGTGATACCAAAATAGAAAATCATGAATAGGACCCCCTGCCTCCTTAATACACTTTCCAAGTTTCAACAGTACTTTTGAACTATCTAAAAATCCTATTGAGTGTTGTAGGTATCTTGCGAAATTAATTGAGGTGCGGTAAATCTGGTCCAGGCACCATGATTATAAAAAAGCCTATTGAGTATTAACCTCGCTAAGTTGTTTGCCTTTTATGGCATATTCATGATTTGTGTTTATCCATAATCTATTTATTTTGATTATACACGATATTCGGCTAAAAGTGTGTCTCTATAATGTAGGGAATATAAGATAGGTCCTTGATAATATCATAGGGCAAAAATAGGATGGAAGAGGGAAATAAACGTAAAACGCACTTCATATCATTAGTAAAACTTCACTCTTACATTAAAAGATCACAAAAAGGTTTATATAGGTTTCAATAGAGTTTTCTTTTTGGTGATATAGATACTTTGTAAGAGAAAAAACATAAATAGTTTGTTACAAGATATGATCAACCAGGATCAACAAAATAGGAAACAAAGTTTGCAACTGAACAAGAGTTTGTTTCCCTATTGTAGATAGTTCTAGCTATATATGCCCAAACTTTTCTCGTAGCATACAGAGGTAGAACTGTACAAATACAGGGATAGCCAAAAAGTTGTGAGTTTGCCCCTTTCTTCCCTATGCATCAACAATACTATTTTGCTCTTTGTTGATGTGTTGCACTAGTAGCCTTCCTAGTCTTCTGAGAATCAACTTACATTCATAAATTAAAAGGTTATATAGGAGGTTTCCCTCTTTTAGCATTTGTATAACTTCCATAGAATCAATGTTAACTTCGATTGGATCAGATTATTATCTTCTACCAGTTTTAGACCTTCCCTAAGAGTTAGAAGTTTCATGTGATTACTTGTAGTAAGGTGGTAACTCTTGGAGAATCCCATGACCTAATCTACTCTATTATTCCTAACTACACCTCCATTACCTCCCTTACTTGTATTACCTAGGCATGACCTATCGATGTTAAGCTTGAAAACTCCCAGAGAAGGAGGAGTCTATTTGATTCTAATGATGGATTTATGAGAGGGGTTAGGATGGTGGGGCTGAGAGAATTGTACTGAATAGCCTCTGATTAGGCTTGGTTGAAATTGGTATGATCATTCTTGAGGTTAAATAGATTTTTATTCCTATTTTTCCAATTATCCCAAAGACACAAGGGGAGAAGGATATCGCAAGAAATATTGATATCATAGTTCTTGTCTTTGAGGGTCTTCCAAGTGGTATTCCAGTTGATAGGGTTGAACAGTGTGTTATTGATAATGGGGTTTCCCCTATAATGACTAACAAGGTTATTCCAGAGATTTTGGGTAATAGGGTATCGATAGAAAATATGGGTGATGTCCTCCTATGGGTAGTTGCATTGAGTGCAAGCTGGGGAAATATTAATGCCCCTGTTGGCCAAGGTTGAGTTGGTAGGAAGACTATTATATTGGAGTATCCATGGGAAGAACTTCATCTTATTAGGAATGTGGCTTCTCCATATCCAATTAAATTGATTATTGTTGTTGGTAAGAGCCTGGGAAAGTGACTTAGAGATATGAGAGTAAGCACTTTTGCAACTGAATAGGCCATTCCCATTAAGGTTCCAAATTAAGGAGTCTTGATGGGATTTTATGTTGTGGAAGAAGGTGTTGTTAATGGTATTAATAATTGAATTTGGGATTTCAAAAGGCAAATATGTGAAATCCCAAGAGTTGTTAGTCCAATATTTAGAAAGTTTAGTGTTTACTTTGTTAGAAGGGATGGGACCATGGATGATGTGGCTAAAAGAGGGGGGGGGGTGAGCAATCCATCTATCTTTCCAGAAGTTCACTATGTTTCTATTGTGAACAACCCATTAATAGGTATCTCTACAAGCATCCATAGCTCTAAGGATAGATTTCCAGGTTCTGGAGGAGGGGTTGAGGATGTTAGAGGTTTTGTTCCCATGCTTAGAGTGAAGGACTCTAGCTGATAATGAATTGTGGTTTTAGTGGAATCTCCATGCTAAGCTGTTGTGAAAGGTGATGTTTTTTAGAGTAGTTTTTTGCATGTTAAGGCCCCCCTATACTCTTAGGTTTTGTAATGGTAGACCAGTTAACAAGGTGCATTCTTTTCCCAGTATCAGTGGTGCCCCAAATGAAATTTCTTTGGGTTCGATCAATGAGATTGTGGAAGTTAATAGGGAGGAGGATGTATTGCATGATATGATTGGGCATGCTACTTAAGTAGAATTTTGCTAAGGTAGCGCTGCCAGCCATGTCGAGAAACTTGGTCTTCCAACAAACCAGTTTGGAGTTCATGTTGTCAATTATGAATTGAAAATCTCTATTGACTGGATTTTGATGAAAGATGGGGAATCCCAAGTATTTACCAAAGTTGGTTTTAGTGGGGATAGAGAAAAGGTTAGCAAGAGTAGTTTCATCTTCTCTTTTGAAGTTCTTGGAGAAGATGACTTTGGATTTCCTAGTATTGATTTTTTGGTCAGAGTGGAAGCTGAAACTGGATATATTATTCATGATGGTATTGCACTTTTCTTTGTCAGCTCTGGCAAACAAAGTGAGATCATAAACAAAAAAGCAATGGAAAATGCTAGGTCCCTTTCTACTGATTGCCATGAAGGTCCAATAGAGGAGGTCAACCTGATGATTGATTCTTTTGGAGAGAAGTTCCATACAGAGAATAAAGATATAAGGGGACATAGGATCTCCTTGCCTGATACCTCTACAAGGTTCAAAGAAGCCAATATTACTTCCATTAACTAGAACAAAGATGGTGGAAGAGGAGATGTAAGACATGATAAGACCAGTGAGTCTAGGTGGGAAATAAAAAAAGTGGAGGGCTCTCCTAATGAAAGACCATTCCAATCTATCAAAGGACTTTTCAAGGTCAATTTTAAGAATTATGTTGGCCTTTTTCCCTTTTATATTAGAGAGGTGGCCGATGTATTCTTAGACAATAATGGCATTGTCAATTGCTTTTCTCTTAGTCAAGAAACTAGCCTAGCATTAGTCAATGATGTGGCTAAGGTGGTGCATGGTTCTAGAAGTTATGAGCTTAGTGATGAACTTTTATTGGGTGTTGCAAAGTCCAATGGGTCTAAAGTTTCTAAGATTAGTGTGATGATCTTGTATTGGGTGTTACAAAGTCCAAAAGGTCTAAAGTTTCTAAGATTAGTAGCAATGGAATATTTAGGGATGGGGCAAATATAAGTAGAGTTCACTCTATTGTCCATGGTGTGGTTGGTGAAGGATTTAATACAAAACTTGATGAGAGCAGGGTTGATGGCCCCCCAGTATATTTAGAACTGTATAGGGTGGAGGCCACCAGGACTAGGAGGTTTTTTGGGTTTAAAGGAAAATACTGCTCTTTTAATCTCTTCCATATTAGGAATAACATCAAGGGATAGGTGATCATTGTTGTTCATCAACCCATGAGTAGAGGGATTCAACTTGTATTTGATGAGAGAGTGAGAGTGTTCAGTTGTGAAGAAGTTATAATAGAAGGAGTGGATAGAATCAATAATGTCCTTTTATTCATGGATCCAGTTCTCATGGTCATTTTGAAGGGCATTGATTCTATTTCTTCTTCTTCTATTGAGGGTGAAAGTATGGAAGAATTTAGTGTTGGTGTCCCCTTTCATAAGCTAGTTGATTCTAAATTTCAACTTCCAGAAATCATGCCCATGCCTAAGAATATCACTAAATTCCTTAGAAAGAGTTTTCTCAAGGTCTTGGAGGAAGAAGTTTGAAGGGTAGTGATGGGATCTTTGAATACCAGCTAACCTAGCAAGAATGTGCTTCTTTTTCTGGAAGACATTGCCAAAAACTTCCTTATTTCAATTGTGATGTCATCTTCAAAGGTGGATGTGGCCTTAAAGAGGTCATTCCTTCCTTGAAAATAGTTATTAACCATGTTATTAAAGTCAAGGTGGGAGAACCACATGGTTTTTGTGGAGGGGGTTTCCTAAGGGGAGGGGGTCTTTTATCTAAACTAACTAAAAGAGGCAATGATTAAAGTGGGACCTAGGAAGGTGAGTGACAGATAATTTAGGGTATAGATGGATACAAGGGTCATTTACAAGTCATCTATCTAATCTCTCAAGAATAAGACTCTGTCTATCCCTATATCTTTTATTTGTCCAAGTATATTTACTACCCTTAAATCAAAGGTTTCTAGAAGTGGAAAGACCTAGTATTGTTTGTACTGTTGCCTCTAAATTTTTCAGAAGCCCTAAGGATTTCATTGAAGTCCCCTCCTACTAGCCAACTACAATTATCTAAATTGAAAATAGTATCAACTATATTAATGAGGTGATCCCAAAGGAGTAATCTATCATTAAGATCAGTATTAGCATGAATGGAACTGAAAAGCCAAGAGGAGGGAGGGTTAATAAACTTAACAGACATATGAATAGCTTGTTGGGAAATAGAGATACCTGAGATACTGAAAGTGTCACCCTTCCAGATAATGGCAATACCACTAGAGCTACAAGAAGCACTAGACAATATTTGGTTGGAAAAGCCAAGCTCTTCAGTAAGAGATTTGTGATTAGTCATTCTAGTTCCAAGGAGGGAAAGAAGAACAGGTTGGTGGGTACCAATCATAGACTTACAATGTCCCCTATATTCTGCATTGTTTACCCCCTAGCATTCCATATTATGCAATTCATCATTAATGGTTTCTGGATTTAAAGTCATGACTTCCTTTCCCTTGCCTTATCTCTATCATTTCTTAAGCTTTCCTCTTATTTGAGAAGAGTTTCATATTTTCCATAAAGTGTTAGAATATTGATGGCTATTTTAACTTTGACATATCCCTAGGGACTAGCACTATTACTATTTCATAGATAAGCTCAGTGAACTCTAGAGTTAAAGGCTTTTCCAGAGTTGTTGCATCCGTTCTTGGAACCCTCTAGTTGGCTAGGATCCCCTCTATTTCCTTGTTGTTTTCTCTTAAAAGCTCCATTATTTTTTCTTTTTCTATAATTTTCATCGATAGGGAGTGTTGAAGGGGGACAAGTGAAACTTCTTGCAGTAGGTTCGGAGGGTTTCCCTTAATGAGTTTCACAAAAGTTGGACCCTTTGATAAGAGTTCCTGGTTTTTAGGGGAAAGAAGGGAAGTGACTGACGCACTGGCTTATAGTTTCCGACAGACTTGATGGTGTTATGTTTTCTGGCTCTGTTGGCTTAGAATTTGCATGAGAATTATGAGCCAAATGTTTTGGCCATAGTTGTCAGTCCTTGTTTCACACTCTCCATGGCTACTAGAGTAGATAAGCTAGATCTTGAATATGGATTATCAGGGGACGACCCTTTATCTCTAAGTGGAGGGGTAGTATTCAGTTCATCAAACCCATTTCCATCCATGAGGAGGGAATGTGGTCTGGTGGTACTGGTTCTATTCTTAGAGTCAAAGTGTCATTTTTCAATCTTGGGGGTGGATTGCCATTGTGGTCTAGTTTTTTGTGAGAGAATAGAGGAATGGAAGGAAAAGAAAAAGTAGTGGAGCTCAAAGGGGTTTTAGTAAGAAATCCCCTGTGCAAACTTGTTCATTTATTGTTGATTTAACAGAGGTGACAATATCCATCAAATCAATAATGTTAGTTACAGTCTTATCAACCGGTATTTCCCTGGAAAAGCCAATGATGTTTGGCTGCTAGAGGGAGCAGTGCAATTGGAAAATCGAGGAGCATCTATATTCTTTTTTCTTTTTTTTTTTGTGATGTTAGAATTGGGGTAAAACTTATTCTATTTTTTAGGCTTGTTGACCCTGGGAATGGACTGAACAAAAGTATTAGGCTTGACTACAGTTGTAGACCACTGGCCTAAGCTATTTTGATTGTATACACAAGAAGGACCCAAGCCCACCTTATTTTGATCCTTCAAAATGGGCCTTTCTTTGTTGTGTTTGGAATTTGGCTCAAATATTGGGCATGTGTCCATCCTGTTCATAGAATTAGGGCTTTCCACAAGCTCTCCTTCACCGTCGATGGCTTGTACCTTACTGTAGGTATTCACCAAATAGTTATAGGAGAAGTTATGGGTTTGTAAGAACTTACTTGAGTCCGCATCAAATACCTTTACCTTGATACTCTGGCTGGGATTACTTGGTTCGGATGATGAGGTTCCTTTTGATGGTATGCATTCTCTATTCTTCCTAGAGAACTGAACTATTTTCTATTCTTCCTCTTTTTTTGATGGAGCTCTTTTCTGCGTAGGATTTGTATTTCGTGGTTCTTTTGTAATATAGGTACAATTACCAATGGTATGACCCAATCTTCAACAATTCGTAAAGAGTATTCCATCCCCTTCATAGAATGTAGGTTGGTTATGGTTTCCTTTGGTAATCAAAGTTCTTACTAGAGTTTCCAGTGGGATCTGGATAGAGATCTTAGTGTATCTTACCCTTAGGGTGGATGAGGTGTAAGAATCGATTTTTACTAGTTTTCTAATTTTCCTCCTAATTTTCTCCAAGATTGTCCCGTCGTAGAACTCATTGGGGAGTTATGTTAGTCTGAGCCAGATGGTTGTGGAGGAGATGCTATTTTCCTTGGGGACAAAGTTTGGCTCCCAGTTTCATACTAAGAATAAGTTTCCTGTAACAAACCAAGGACCTCCAAAAGTTTTGCTATGACTTTCTAGGATGTTGAATTTTACTGTGTAGAAATCTAGACCCAGATCTATGAGATGAAAGGATTATTTCAGTTTTCACAGGTCTATTAGTTTGGTCTTAAGGTATTGGTAGTTTAGTTTTTTGCCAAAAACTTTGACTATAGCTGAGAATTTCCAGGATTCATATAGTCTTTTTTTATCCTCTTAGGATAAAATGATCAGATCGATCTCAAGGTATGATTTGTTTTTCTCATTTGAGTCGATGTGGGTAAAATCAAAGTAAAGAGAGGATGTTTCACTAGTGATGTCATTGTATGAGAGTTGGATGGGGGTTGATCTCCCATTTGACAATCTTTTAGGTCCGATGGTTCCAATGGGATTTGTGGGGACATAACTTTTTTGGTTAGTGGAGGGTGGGTCATAACTTCAGTGAAGTAGGTGGAGGGTAGGTAAGGTGAAAGTTAGAGAGAGGGTAGTCTTTCTCTCTCTAGCTACTATAAAAGTTCACCTGTCGATAGAGTCTTCCAAGACTCAAACCTATTAAATATTTTAACACACAGTTGAATCTAATCACAGTGATAATATAAAATTGTTAATTTAATTTACTTGTCCAATGTAAGGACCCGAGTCTACACCCTGGACGTAACATAGTTTAGAGCCACAAGTGACCCTAAGCTAACCCATGGCATGACATAATACTAATTAAACTAGATTAATTGAATAACTACGTTGAAGCTTAATGATTATAAATAAATATCTGAAATGATCAGGCATAGTTTGAATAAAGTACCAATACTAAAATGAACTGAAAAGATGAAATATTTGGCTCTATGTATGAAAAGCCTCTAAAACTGATGAGTTGCTGGGATAGGTCCCAGCTAACTCCAAATACTGAAACTAAAATTAATACTAAAAGGAAATAACCATGAACTCTCTTTCTCGAATGATGAGGACTCACGTCTAGTAGCTACTGAGGTGGTACCAAAACGTACTAACTGAGATGATGAAACTGAGCACTCGAACCTATATCATAAGACGATACAACTCAAAAGAAAGTATGCGATCAGTTCTTCAAATGTAATGGGCTTGTGAGATCTGTAAATAATAAGTAAACTGAACATGCTGAAAATACTGATATACTATACTAAATGCAAGCTGAGTGCAAAATTGAACTGAACTGTAGTACAATGACCCAATAATAATATGCATAAATACTGATATACAAAGATACTTTAAAAAGCCATAAAATAGTGCAGGTAAAAATGAATAAACAAATATACTATGTCTGAGTTTGTGGAAGAGTCTGTTAATCGACATAAACCAAGAGAGCTAATGAGCAGTTCAATGTATATACCCTATCGAGATGACTCAATGTACCTTGCCAGTGTATAAAGCATAGCTGGTGTGATCACTAAACGGTGGTCTAAACTAGGAGGGCTAAATAATCCAATAGTGCCATATAGTTTTGGGACATAAGGGTGAAAGGATACCCATTGCTGAAATCTCATATACTTGGAGTCTGAGATTTCGTGCTAAGAACTTAATAATTTTGACTTGGAGAATGAACCCTAGCGGTTCTTCCTTGAGAGAGTTTAATTGCTCTTTTTGATTTATTCTAAGTACTGGGTAAATAATGAGGAAAAGAAAATGCTTAATCCCCTTTAACCCCTTTCTAATAGGCCTTAAAACAACATATTATAGGTGTAGGATGTATGAAAAATACAAAAATACCTTTTTTAAACATACTAAAAATTTTGGAAACAGTCTTCACGGATCTGGGATACGAGTCATACCCTAAACCTATGAGTCCTCCTTTGACTCATGGATCCTAGACTGATTAGCAGGCATGGGTATAATTCCTATCTCACAACTCGTGGGGTCTACCTATGAGTCATCGCTTGGACTCATAGCCTCTAAAGGAAAAATATTAACCCTTTCATTATTCATCAGTACGAGTCATTTGATGACTTGTACTCAATGCATATGACTTGTGGTCACTAGTCATGGCCACTGGGAGGAAAATTACATCTTTCAGTACTTCTGGTTTTCTACTCAGAAAGGGTCACCCAACAAGTCGTAGGGAATGACCATGACTCATGTTCTGAGTTGTTACCACTAAAACTTAGGTTGGATGTTGAATGCTTATCAGGAATCAGCCCAAGACTCGTGGCCTCACTGTATGACTTTTAAGTGAGTTGTTCTATAACAAAATAGCTGAATTTTCTATTAGTTTCTATTCTCAGTCTGAGATATGATCTTATGAACTTTTGAGGTGTTACAATATCTCCCTCTTGGGAACATTTGTCTTTGAATAAAGACTAACTAGTCTTAAAAGATAGGGAAAGAGCTGCAATCCCAACAACTGAATTCTAAAAGCTGAATTTCTACTACTAGACCTGATATAACTGAGAATGAAGTTGAACTGAATTTCATGAAAACATGTATGCAAGCTAAGAGCTTAGAACAACTGATGTGATATGAATCTAGTTAGAATACTAATGAGGAAACTGTTACCTCAAGTTAAAACTGAATTGGAAGGATAGAGGTGAGGGTACTTGGTCATCATATCTGCTTTTGCTTCCCAAGTAGCTCTTTTAACTAGATGATTTCTCCAATGGAATTTCACTGAAGCGACTTTCTTATTCCTTAACTTACGAACCTGACAGTTAAGAATATCAACTTGAACCTCTTCGTAAGAGAGACCATCATTAACCCCCATGCCCTCTAATGGAACAACTAAAGCTGAATAACTGATGCACTTCTTCAACAAGGATACATGAAGTTTGGGTGCACTGATGCTAAGTTTGTGGGCAACTCTAACTCATAAGCCACATTGCCAATGCGCCTTAAAATCCTGAAAGGACCAATATATTGGTGACTAAGCTTCACTTTCTTGTGAAACCTCATCACCCCTTTCATGGGTGAAATTTTCAAATAAACCTAATTATCAACTATGAACTCAAGCGCTCTTCTCCTCAGACCTGCATATGATTTATGACGGTACTGAGCTATTTTCATCCTTTCTCTAATTAGCTAAACTTTCTCCATAGGCTCATGAACTAAATCAGGCCCTATTATAAATCGAATTAATTCATTGTATGTGATTTTGACTTAATTCTGATCCCTTTGAAACTCAATCTTCCAATGGTTTGCAAGCCTTAAAGGTATCGATTAGATCTAAAAATGAATCAATGGAATATTCTTCATTTTTGGATTTTAGACTTAAATTATTCACTTTTGTGAATGAAATCAAAGCAGCTTTACCAACCTCAAACCATCCAATAGGAGATCTACGTCTCCTACCATAAAGTGCCTCAAGTTGGGCCATCTAAATACTAGAGTGAAAACTATTATTATAAGCAAAATCAATGAGAGGCAAGTGATCATCCTAATTACCTTTAAAGTTGATCACACAAGCTCTTAGCATATCCTCTAAGGTCTAAATAGTCCACTCTGCCTGACCATCTGTATACGGGTGGAAAGCTATGTTGAGATAAACTTGGGAACCTAGACCCTTCTAAAAAGACTTCCAAAACTACAAAGTAAATTGAGTACCCCTATCTGAGATGCTAGAAAAGGTAACTCCATGTAACCTGACCAACTCTCGAATGTAAATTCTAACATAATCCTCAGTTGAATACATAGTAGTAATTGAAAATAAATGTGCTGACTTAGTCATTCAGTCTACAACAACCCAATATAAAATCATGTTGTCGGCACGTACGAGGTAACCCTATAATGAAGTCCATATTTATCTCTTCCCACTTCCAAGTAGGAATATTGCTATTCTGAGTTATACCTCCCGATCTCTGGTGCTCAACTTTAACCTTCTAGAAATTTAGATACTTAGCTACAAACTCTGCTATATCCCTCTTCATGTCATTCCACTAATAGACTTCCCGTAGATCACGATACATCTTGGTGGCACCTGGATGAATAGAATATCAAGAACTGTGATCTTTGGTCAGCATCTGTTGTCTCAAATTATCAATATTTGGAGCACATAAGTGACCCTGATAACGAAGTACACCATATACCCCTTGGGAGAAAACCTCCACTTTCTGAATGTGGACTACTTTCTTTAACTTAATTAGAATAGGATCACTATCCTGCTTTGCCTTTACCTCCATCACTAATGAAGATTCTGAACTGTAACACTATCTTCGGCTAAATTAACAAGATGAACTCCCATCTAGCAAGTATGTGAACATCACAAACTAACTCCTTCTTTTCATCCTCTATATGAGCGACACTACCCATAAAAAGTCTGCTAAGAGCATCAACCACTAAATTGTCTTTACCCGGATGGTACAAAATAGTTATGTCATAAAATTTCAACAACTCTAAACATCAACTCTAATAAAGATTTAGATACTTCTGGATGAACACATACTGAAGGCTCTTGTGATCCATAAACACATCCACATGAACTCCATAAAGATAGCGCCTCTAAATCTTTAAGGCAAAAACTACAGCTTCCAACTCAAGATCATGAGTCGGGTAATTCTTCTCATGAACTTTGAGCTATCTAGAAGCATAATCTATGACCTTACCATGCTGCATCAACACACACCCCTCCAACTTTGGAAGTATCACAATAAATAACAAACCTATCTAGACCCTTTGGTCTTCTCACAAGCATTAGACCATTAAAACTTGACTTTTTTCTGAGTCAATCTGGACATAGAAGAAGCAATAGAGGAAAAAACTTCAATAAACCACTTGTAGTAACCAGCTATGCCTAAGAAAATCCTAATGTCTGATGGAGAAATGGGTCTAGGCCAGTTTCTAACTGCTTTGGTCTTTTGAGGATCAACCTGAATGCCCTCACTAGAAATAATATGACCAAGGAATGCCACCAATTTTAACTAGAATTCACACTTACTAAAATTAGCAAATAATTAGCAATCTTCACAAGTCAGCAAAACAATCCTCAAATGGTTTGCATGTTCATTCTCACTACGAGAATAAACGAGGATGTCATCTATGAATATAATGACAAATATGTCCTAATACTATTTAAATACCATGTTTATCAAGTCCATACAAGTTGTAGGAGCATTCATTAGTCCAAAAGACATAACAACAAATTCACAGTGACCATACCAAGTTCTGAAGGCTGTTTTTGAAATGTCACATTCTCTACATCTAAGCTGATGATAGTCAGATTTGAGGTCTATCTTTGAGAAGCAACTAGCACCCTGAAGTTGGTTGAACAAGTAATTAATCCTAGGAATGGGATAATTATTTTTGATTGTGACTTTGTTCAATTGATGGTAATCTATGCACATTACAATCTTTCTTACGCATGAATAAAACTAGAGTACCCCATAGAGAGATGTTGGGTACAATGAAACCTTTGTCTAAGGGGTCTTTCAAATGATGTTTTAACTCCTTAAGCTTATATGGAGCCATTTTATAAGTAGGAATTATAATAGTATGGGTATTTGGAAAAAAGGTCTATTCCAAAGTCGATCTCCTGCTCGGGAAGGACTCCGGGCAGATCTTGCAAAAACACTTATGGATATTTATTAACAACGAAAACTAACTGAAGGGTTGGGGTTTCAGACTTAGAATCCTCATCCCTAACTAAATAATAGATACAACCCTTAGAGATCATCTTTTTGGCCTTAAGGTAAGACACAAACCAACCTACAAGTGCTGAGGTACTACCTTTCCACTCTAAGACTGGTTCATTGGGAAATTAGAACTTAACGACTCTAGTTCTATAGTTGACTGAGGCATAATAGGAATTTAACCAATCCATGCCAAGAATGACAAAATCAGTCATATCTAACTCTACTAGATCAACTATGGTGATTTTCTAAAAAACTAAGATTGGGCAATTTATGTATACCCGCTTAGCTATTACTGAGGCACCAATAGGATTTGAGACTGAGAAAGGTTCTAAAAGATTTTGGGACTGACACCAAAATCTACTACAATATAAGGAGTTACGAAGGAAAGTGTGGATCATAGATCTAGTAATGAATACATATCTATATGAAAGACTGTAATGCATCAGTGACTTCATTTGGCGTGCTCTTTTGATCCTAATGGGTAACAAAGCATAGAAGTGGTTCTGGTGCTGACCACTGCCTGCACTAGTAGAAGCACCATGCTGAGTTGGGCAACCTGAATGGGCTGATGAAGCAGTAGACTGAGCCCTATTACCCTAATCTCCATGTCCAGCTAAGGGGCAATTCTTCAGCTTGTGACCAGTCTGACCACATCCAAAGCAACTCTTATTTCCAGATAGGCACCCACCTAGATAATTCTTACTATACCTAGGATATGATGGAAAAATACGACTGCCTGTAATACTGACCTGAGACTTAGAGCCTTATGCTTTATTCTTATGGTCATGATAAGTTCTAAGGAATGGAGCACTATCTGAAGAAGGAGCTAGAGATGAATATCTCTATTGAAATTGAGAGCAATTACCACTATTCGACCTCTGTTGAGAGTAGTCAAATTTACATGATATTTTCTTCTTGGTATCCTTCTCTTTCTCCTTTATCTTTTTTTTTTCTATATCTACTTAGCATAAGTTATAAGTCTGGAGATATACATTTCTCCAATAAGCATAGCGGTCCTGCACTCATTGAATACTAACTCTGAGACACACCAGAAATAAACTTGCTCATTCAATCCCTTAGCTCAACAACTATCTTTGGAGCATACCTAGAGAGCTGGGTGAATATTAGAGAATACTTCTTCATGGACATGTTACCTTGTTTCTAGTTGATGAACTCCATAACCTTAGCTTCCCTTAACTCACATGGAAAGAATCTATCTAGGAAATTAGTCACAAATTCATCCTAATCAACTAGACCTGCATCCATACGTAGGCCATCTTTCCACTACTTAAACCATAGTTGAGCCACCTCTTTTAACTGATAGGAGTCCAAGTCTACACTCTTAACTAGAGTAGTACCTATGATTCGAATGATCTTCTGAACCTTATATATAAAGTCATGTAGGTCCTCATCCATATTCAAATGATAAAACTCTAGAGGGTTCATCCAAGTCAAGTCCCAGACTCTTATAACGACTATATTCCTATTTGGGCTCGCAGGTGCAACCGTTTGCTGATTGACCTAGTTGGTCATGGCTTAAGCAAGCACCTAAAAAGTAGCCATAAACTCGACACAAATGAATTGTTCATTTAGGGGATCTATTGGTGCTGGGGGGGGCTAGCTGATTTATATTCCCCATTTTGTTAACTCTTCTGGGAGGCATATTGTGTAAACGTGTAGAGTATAAATTAGAAGGATAAATAGACTTTATACTCTATCAGACGATACGAACATGAAAGATGTGAAATTTTTCTAAAAATGTTTCGTAGGATCCCTTTCATAAATGTGATGCGCTTCACACTCATTAAAGAGACTCTACTTAACGTGGCTTTCAGACACCCTAGGATACCTTAAACTTGATGCTCTGATACTAAGTTTTTCACGACCAGAGTCTACAACTTGGACATAACACGATGCTTAGACGTGGAGTCTAATGTATATGCCATATCGAGAGGACCTAATATACCTTGCAAAGTATAAAGGCGTAGCTGGCGTGATAACCAAACTGATGCCCAAATTGGGATGGCTAAATAATCCTATGATGGTATATAGTTTTGGGACTTTAGGTAAAACTGGGGCCCTATTCCAATTCAATGCTAAGTACTACTCCCAAACCGAGAATATACTAATAGCTCTTTAAAATCTAATGTGTTGATAACTAGGTCAGAACTTGTTTAATATAAAAGCATTCTGAAAGTCTGTATACTGAAAGCTAATCATGCTTGTTCATAATAAAACTTTGACAGTCTAAACATTCTGCATACATAACTGAAATCTGTGAAATTTACTTGAAATCATGCTAGTATTCAATTCATGTAAGATAATATTATATTGAATGTAAAATCATGTAAAACATGTAATTATAGTATAGAAATCATGAAAAGACTAAATATTAAGGGAAATAAAAAAACTGAGTATGAACCCTAAATCACAGTTCATGGAAAATTGGAATTATAAAGTTATTTCGGGACACAAGGGTGAAAGTGTAACAACTTTCATTGTGATTTTTAACTTTTTCTATGTTTTGACTATTTTACCCTTCCTCGTGGTTGATTTATATCAGTTATAAGTTGTGTGGACAATTGGCACAACCCCTGAATTATTCGAGAATGATTTATGTGAGTATGAGGTTTGAGTAGCCTTTACAGTGATATATTTGACTTTAGTCAACATTTTGTGATCCGAAGTCGGATGGTAATTCTATCAATTTCATTAGATCTGGATAGTGGCTCGGGTTTTGAATCTGTATTTTGAATTTTGAGCGTTTAAATGAGAAACGAGTTATTGTAGCCTAAAAATGTTCCTGGGGGTAACTTGTTTATAATGACCTCTCTTGGTAAATCTAATGTTTCCATTAAGTCCAATATATTAAAATTTGCCTAATAGCATTATCAAATTATTTCTGTGGGTTTTTGAATGAATATCGATGGTTCAATTGGGCCAATTTCTTATCCAAAATCATTGCTGGTGCAATTTTCTAGTGCAATACATGGTTCTTCACCGTAATCGTGTGACCAAGTATCGCGATCATAAGGTTTGACCAAGTGACTCATCGCATCGCGTGAGGGTCGACCACAATCATGAAAAGTAGTTTGGGTAGGGTCGAGGTAATGAAACGCAATTGCATGGCCCATTCTCGTGATTGTGATGACCAAACTTATTGGTTGGTCAACATTGACCTTGCGATTGTGTGGGTTGGTTTGCGATTATGAGGTACTATTCACAAAACAATATAAGAACCCTATTTTTGTGATTCCAACTTTTATTTCACTATTTTTGAACCTTTAAACCTCAATATAGGCAATTTCAATGAGTATTTTTCATCAAATGTGTTTGGGTAATCTTCTAAACTTAATTTCTATCATTACCCATTTATTTTATCTCAAAAACAAGTTCAAAACTTGGATTTTAAACTTGAGATTTTGGATTTTACCTAGTAAAGTGAGAAAATAGTTATTCAAGGATTTCAAGCTCAATTTCAAATTATTTTTGATGGGTTTTCATATTTAGAACCCTTAAAGTATGGGTAACTTGACTCTTTAGTAAAATTTACAATTTTACCCTTTTTATTTTGCAGTCGATTTTTGAAGTGTTTTTAGACCTGAAATAAAAGTGTCATTAAACTCTTATTGACGTGTAGATTATGTTTTTGATATATTGGGCTCTTTATGAGTTCGTACAGAAAGGAAAGGCTTTTTATTGAGGGGTCCAGGCTCGTGTTTCGACTTTTGAGGTAGGTTATAACTTAACTTTCTTCAGACCGGGCTAGGTAGTTAACCATTCATGTAAAGTATGCTATGAATTGGGGATTTTATCATGATATTCATCTTTTGAGATTATTTTTTTATCGTGTTACCCATGTGGGGGCTTGTGTGAATATTATTATTGACTTGAGAGATTATTATCATTAAGATACCCGTGCAGAGACTTGTATTTTTCTTATTTGAGCATTATTTGTCTATTATTATTATTGTGATTCCTGTGTGGGGGATTGATTTGATATTATTTATATCTCACCTAATTCTATATTATCGTGTTGCCATGAGATGTTTGTATCATTATCTATCTAGAGTTGAGGTGACTTGAGCTCATTTATACCATTATTGAGTTGATTCATTTTATGATGTTGGATTAGATATGAGAATGCATCCTCATTAATTCATTCATATTCATGGAATTGGTACCATTGAGAAATATTATTTTGAAAGTAATGAAATGCTTTATAAAATGCCTTAATCGAGGGATATGTCAGTAAGGTTGATTGATGAGATTGTGATAGTATATAGGTTGTGAAACCCCCATGGATCCTATCTTAGATGCTTATGATTAAAAGGTGTATAAGAGGTAATATCACAACATTGTATCCTTATCATATCATTGCATTGCATCATTTGCATTTCTCTTATGTGTTTGATATCGTGTAATTTAGTCTGCCTTTTATGTTTATCTATTGCGTAGTTACTCTTATACTGTTATTGTAGTTGTATTATTTCTACTGCTAGGAGTTGTATAACTTGAGTTGCCGTTGGGAACATTTCTATATGCAGGTGGAAGCATTGCTCATAGTTTCCTTTATATGTTTAGTGTTCTACTTTGCTTGGTTGGCCTATGATGCCTACTGAGTACAAGTGGATCGTACTCACTCCTAATTTCTATACCGTTTTGGTGCAGATCCCAATTTGAGTATGACCCATGAAACCTAAGTTCGTGCTGATTTGAGAGTGTTTCAGAGTACTAGTGAGCTCCTCGTCTATAGCATGTTTCAATCTTCTTATTTATCATTATGTTGTCTTTAGTTTACATTTAGAGATAGATTAATATGTATTTTCATACACTATGTCAGTTTTAGAGTGCTTTTTACTCATGACACTAGATTTTTGGATTGAAGTTGTATCTATTTCAAAATTTGGAGTTATTTTTTATTATTGGCCCAACTTAGTCCTAAAATCTCATATTTGATTATTATTTATCTTGTTTTAGTATTTTCATATATATTGTGTATTTAGGCTTACCTGCTAAGGTTAGATTTGGGTAGGTGCCATCATGACCATGGATTCTGTGTAAATTAGTATTAGAGAGCTAGGTTCACCGATCTTATGAGTAGAAGAGTAAGATGTCTAATAGAGTCCCACAGATCAATACATTGATAGCCGTACCTATCTTTGGGAGGTTAGGGGCATTTTTAGGAAAACATTGATTTCTTATTGTGTGTATTGTTCATGCAAAATATTTAAAACTTGTATTCTACTCATTCTGCGCAGATCACAAGAACTTGATTAGGAGCTATTGATAATCCTGAGCCAGCACCCTTTGTAGGAGTCCCAGTCAGAGAATGAGGCAAGGGTAGCAGCTGAGACTGAGATATAGGTTGGGCAAGAGGATCGACTCCAGCTAGTAGGCGAGCTCGAGCGTCCTTTATCGAGCCAAAGATTGATCATGTTGAAGTGGCTTATCATCCAGAGGATGTGGGACTAGCCCAGGCTTCTCAGCGTTTTGTAACCATTCTAGTGTTACAGGATATTCTAATTCATCTTTTGAGCCATTTGAATGGCACCTCTCAGGAATGGATTCTATTGGGTACACCAGATGGTTCTCAGATGATAGAGAGAGCTCAGCCACCAGGGTGCGTTTCTATTCATGGTTTTTAGACTACGGGGGAACAACCACTTGCTATTATAGCCCCACGTATTGAGGTGTTGCCAGCAAGGCTTATTATTCTACCTGTAGCTCCTTGTCTAGTGATGTCTGTTGATGAGCAAAAAAGGTTTGAGAGATTTATGAGATTATCCCTTCTAAAGTTTAGTAATTCTATTTGTGAGGATGCTTATGAGTTCTTAGTCGACTGTCAGGAGAGGTTACATAACCTCGATTCACTTGAGTCCTCTGGTGTTGATTACACTACCTTCTAATTGACTAATGTGTCTAAGTAGTGGTGGATATCTTTTGTCAGTTGTAGACCAGTGGGTTCCCTTCCTTTGACTTGGACCTAGTTTCAAAGATTTTCCTTCAAAGGTTTATGCCCTTTCTCTTGAAGGACAAGGTGAGAGACGAGTTTGATGATTAGGAGCACAGCTCCATGACTATTATTTAGTATGAGGATAGTTTTCATGCCTTGTCTAGGTATGCCACTACTAGTATCTCCAAAGTGTCTGAGAGGATTTGACTAGTTATTATTAGTTATTGGTGGCTCGGTTAGTAATTTCAGGTGGCTCCTTTTAGAGTATTATGGATCATGCCAAGATGATTGAGACTATTCACTATGGTACTAAGAGTGGTAGTTGTAAGAGGATGCACCAACGGGGTGACTTCAGTGGTAATTCATCCCAAAGTAGGGAATTCTCAGGCAGAGGTTCTCATGGTTACCATGAAAAACTGATTCAAGCAGCTTTGCAGAGTTTAAATATTAGGTTTGTGGGTTCTGAGGATTTGAGTGGTCAAAGATTAGGTCATACAGGTCAAGGATCTCATTCTAGTTCATTAGGTTATAGAGGGAATTCTAGTTCTTCTAGGCCCTCATAGCGCGATTCATATAGTAGGGGATATTTTATGTGTGACGAACTTTGACACTTAGCAAGGGATTATCCCTAACATACGATGGGTCCTCAGCTTTAATTTTATCCAATGCCAGTATCAGCAGTTAGAAGGGCTACTCAGGGTAGTAGGCGGATCTAGGGGCACTAGAGATAGAGCTCAAGGAGGTCATAGTAGTGGATGAGGAGTTGCTTAGTACGGTAGTGGGTACAGATAGTGTTATTTTTTTCCTGGAAGACCTGTGGCAGAGGCCACTGATGCTGTGATTACAGGTATCATCTCAGTTTGCTATCATCCTGCTTTAGTATTGTTTGACCCTAGGTCTATATTCTCATCTATTTTTACATATTTTACTACTGGTATTGATGCTATGTGTGAGTCCCTTTCTATGAACATTCATGTTTCTACCCCCAGAGGTGATTCTTTAATAGGGGATTGAGAGTACTGATCATGTATGGTGACCTTTTCGAGGCTTGAGACTCGGGTAGACTTGATCATCCTTGCTATGGTTGACTTTGATGTCATATTGGGTATGGATTGACTATATCCTTATTATGCAGCTTTGGATTATTTTTCCAAGACCATGACCTTAGCTATTTCGGGTTGCCAAGTTTAGAATGGAAGGGTACACCTAGTTCATGCTTGAAAAGGGTTATATCTTTTCTTTATACTCGTCACATGGTAAGGAAGGGGTGTCTTTCTTATTTGGCCTATACGCGCGATACCAGTGTTGATTCACCGCCTCCCTTGGATTTTGTTAGAGTTGTTAGAAAGTGTCGAAACGTGTTTCCTATGGACTTACTTGGAGTTCCTCCAAATAGGGATATTGGTTTTGATATTGATGTCGACCAGGGCACTAAGCCCATTTCCATTCTTCCTTATAAGATGTCCCCAACAGAGTTGAAGGAATTAAGTAGCAATTGTAGAATCTTTTAATTAAGGATTTTATTAGACCGAGTGTGTCTCTTTGGGGTTCTTTTGTCTTGTTCGTGAAGAAGAAAAAAGCATCCATGCTCATATGTATTGATTATCAGCAATTGAACAAAGTTACTATCAAGAACAAGTATTTTCTTCCTCGATGCTGGAGGGGTGCAGTGGGTTAGAGAAAGGTTATACGTTCCTTAGCTTGGTGTCTTGATTGGTGATATACTTTTATAGGCTCATGGTTCATGTTATTCTATTTATCCAGGCACGACCAAGATGTACCGTAACATGAGGTAACTTTATTGGTAGTCGGGGATGAAAAGGGACATAGTGAATTATGTGTCCAAGTGTCATAATTGTCCACAGGTGAAGTATGAATGACAAAGGCCTGCAGGATTACTTCAGAGGATGCCTATACCTATGTGGAAGTGGAAGCATATTACCATGGATTTTGTGGTAGGGTTCCCTATGACATTGGGAAAGTATGACTCCATTTGGGTGATAGTTGATCGATTAACAAAATCTGCTAGTTTCTTTCCATTTTGGGTAGATTACAGTTCTCAGCAGTTGGCAAAAATATATGTCAAGAAGATCATCAGACTTCATGGGGTGCCACTTTCTATCATTTCAGACAGGGATGTAAAATTTACTTCCAAATATTGGGAGAGGTTGCATGAAGAGTGGGCACCAAGATTACTTTTAGCATGACTTTTCATCCTCAGACTGATGGTCAGTCATAGAGAATAATTTAGGTGCTAGAGGATATGTTGAGAGCCTGCGTGATTGATTTCAGTGGTCATTGGGACCAGTTTTTTCCATTGTGTGAGTTTTCATACAACAACAGTTATCACTCCAGCATTGATATGGCTCCGTTTGAGGTACTTTATGGGAGAAAGTGTAGTTCACCTATTGGATGGTTTGAGGTGGGAGATGTCAAACCTTTGGGCACCGACTTGATGAAAGAGGCTCAAGAAAAGGTAAAATTCATTCAGACTAAGATTTTGGCTGCCTAAAGTAGACAGAAAGAGTATATAGACCGAAAGGTAAGGGACATGTACTCCAAGGATGGACAGAAAGTGTTGCTCAAGGTGTCTTCTATGAAGCGAGTCATGAGGTTTGGAAAAAGGGGCAAGCTTAGCCCTCGATATATTAGTCCCTTCAAGGTTCTTGAGAAAGTAGGTCCAATTACGTACAGGTTAGTTCTACTGCCGGGTTTGTGGGGGGTTCATCCAGTCTTCTATGTTTCTATATTGAAACGTTACCATGGGGATGGAGACTATATTATTAAGCAGGATTCCGTGCTTTTAGACAAGGACTTGACTTATGAGGAGGAACTGATAGCAATACTTGATTGTGATGTTCATAAGTTGAGGACGAAGGAAATTCATTCTATGAAGGTCTAGTGGAAGGATCCTCCTATTGAGGAAGCCACTTGGGAAACCAAGAAGGACATATGGGATAAGTACCCTCAACTATTCGAGGATACAAGTACTTTTTTCCTTTCAAATTTTGGGCTATTTTTCTTGTTTGATCATTCGGGGATGAATAATGGGTAAATTAGTATCTGTTGTAATGACCCTCTTGGTAATTATGTAAAAGTCTTACGTTCTAAATTTCATGTCTAAATTCCTTCCGGTTTGGAAGTTACAAACTTTAGACTAAACTAGCTTCGCTTCGTTTTGGGCGATGGGTAGTCTTGGAAAATCTGGGAATAATTTAGAATGGATTTTTGGGAATGGAATTGATTTCTATTTAGCTAAGACGATAAGGAAATCATAGGATTTTATGAAACTAAATTCGGGTTAGTAGAACTCCCAAAATTGACCTTAGCGTAAATGGCATTGTTCGGAATATCCCGGGATCAAGGTGTGTTGTAAAAAGTGGGATTTTTGGGTGAAGACGGAAATTTTATCCCGTCGACATTGCTATAGAAGGTGACACACTATTATAGCAGAATAATTACCTCTATACCGGTGGTCTACCGCTATAGCTCTAGCGGTCATGTACCGCCATAGCGGTAAAAACGACAGATTAAAGGGAAAAAACCCTAAAACATTTTCTTATTTCATAAACTCTTTTTGGGGAAAGAGGAAGGCAATTTAGGGCAAAAATCATTGGTTTACCTCCGTTTAATATCGTTAAGGTAAGGAATGCACTCCCTTTAACTTGTAATTACTTCTTTATTCTTAGAAGGCGTAAGTTACAGAATTTGTGGAGGGTTTTAGGGGGGATTTCGATATGTTGCTGGTGCAAGGGTGAAATTGAGCATTAGGTTAGTGGGTTTTGTGTATTAACCATGAAATTGTCCTTGAAATCCGTTAATTCACTAATCATTCCATGAAATTTGTAGTTTTAGGTGAATTATGGGGGAAATAGCCCTAGAATGGTTAAGGATTGATTATGAACTAACCTTAGGGGGTTAGGGGTGGCTTATAACCCTCACCATGTTAGGTTATTTCGTTAATGCAATATTTGTATGCATATTTTAGACCACGAGCAAGCGAAAAGGGCACGAAAAGGCAACACTCAGGCTTAGAGTTGTGCAAGCTTGGTTCGAGGTAGGTGATGGGGTGTATTTAATCCATATTATGTTATGTGTGCATATTAACTACTGTGTAGTGTGGTTGGTTAATCCATGTGGTGTGGTTGTTCATTGAAATGTTTACTTATTGTATTACTTGGCCATCTATGTTATATATTATGGAATGATTCAGCATATGAGACGTTCTCACAGGTTATTCAGATTAAGGGTTACAGACATTCATGTCTGTGTTTAGTACATGGATAGTAATTTCTCCCTGCAGGTCATAACAAGAGGCTGGGTATATAACCCTTAGCATGTATGTGCGGGTTTTCAAGGTATGTATTAGTATGACGGTTCCTTGAGTGAACCGGAGGATTTATATTGTTGTGTTTGTCCTTATTTGGTTGTATTTGAATGAGTTGCATATTATTGCCTAAATGACACTTTTTGACTTGTTGGCTTGTCTCTTGAGTGCTACTTGTACATATATGCTGCATGTTTGATGTGTAAGCATGTGTTAGCTAATGGCACTGCATTTTGGTTACATGTCCATAGTCTCATCTTATTCAAATGATCATGCCAGTTCACTGTGGTTTATTTGTGTACTGATACTATACTTGCATTTACTTCTGCATCACATATTCAAGCAGATTCGTCTAGACATTGCTTGTATTTCAGTAGTCGATTCTGGATTTTAGGGTGAGTTGCATTTCTGGGATACCATGAGATCTCTCCTATTTAGACAGTGTCCTTTGTTTGGACTTGTTATTTTCATTTCATTTTTGGGGTTGCATCCCCTCTCTTGATATTCTTAAATGTTTTGGTACAAACGGCTTTCGTGTCCTAGGACTGTTATGTTTAAGTACAATATTTCTGCTTCAGTTGTACTAATGTTTTTATGCTAGTTGGATTATTATTGCTGGATTAGTTAGCTTACTCTCATTTAAGTGTGAAACTTAAGATGATGATTGGGTTTATTGGTTCTCCCACCGAATGAGTATTGTGGGTGCCACTCACAACGGGTTTGGGTTGTGACACTCAACTTCTGAAGCAGCTGGAGGTGTTCTAGGGGACAACAGACAATGAATATTAATTAACATGGAAAGACTACAGTAAGATGATTTTTACAGTAAGTTCAACTTAGTGTTTATACATAGGGGTCCAGTCCAACCGGCCTTGGAAACATATTTAGGAAGTCAAAGTTGTTAGTGTTTGATTTTAATGATTTACAACTAGTTTGCTGGAAAATAACGAACACAAATATGGAAGATTCTAGGCGGCTGCTAGGGAAGGAAAATATCGTTCAAGATCTAAAGTAGCTTAAGGAACGCAAGATATCAAGAACAAGAGTCTAGAGAGGACATTAATTAAAGGAAATTCCATAAAATGAAGAGATACACATCTTGAGACTTGAGAAAGTCAAGTCAGCCCTCATATGGAAAGAAGAAAATCAAAGAAATCTCAGGAGTGGCTGCCATTAAGAGTCATTGATGACTCTCCCTTATATTTTGAAAGAGGATATTCCATTTTCTTTTTCCAAGGGTGAAATCTCTTGGGTTGTACCTTCTTCAACGGTCATTTTCCTCCTTTATTTAGAGGACCTTGAAGGAAGACAAAAACATACTTATAGTTTTTACCATCTACTATTCTTTGCTCTACTTTTCATAAGCATTATACTTCTGTGAGATTTATTATGTAACAAAAAAAGAGAGGAGAGAAAATGTTGGTGAGACTATAGTATCAAAAGATTTGAGATAAAAAGAAACAGAGAATATACTCAGGTGTTGCTCTCAAAAACAACCTTTGTATAAAACCAACTTTGAAAAAGACTAGTAGCACACCCTTGCAACCCAAAGGGTCTGGATTAAGATCCATTAGAGATCCCAATTCATTATAAATTCATTGTGTCACTTTACCTTTCCAGCACTTTCATTTCTACTAGTTTAATTTAGGTTAGTACTAGTCGCCTACTGAGATGAACAGTCGACTGAGCAAATGAAAAGTTTTAAAAAGGAGAAATTCACCCCCTACCTTCCTCTTACATTTTCAATTGGTATCAGAGCAAGGTCTCATGAATCATTACCTAACAACAAGTGAGAAAAAGATCATGGCTCAACAATCAGCTATTAGTGCACTATTTCAAGTGGGTACTTCTCAAACCAGACCTCCCTACTTCAATGGTAAGCATTTTTCTCATTGGAAGATTAGAATGGGCACATTCATCAAGTCTTACGATGTAAAGGCTTGAAAGGTAATTAAGTCGGGTGATATTCTAATTCCTCCAAACAAGAAAAATGACAAAAAGGATGATAGTGATGAAGCCTCTACTGAAGAGATTCCATCCCTGGAAAACTACAATGATGAACATATGGAAATAATTCAAATCAATTCAAAAGCCAAGAATGTCCTATATAACGCAATTAGAGGAGAAAAATATGAGAAGATTTCTAGTTATGAAACTACTAAAGAAATGTGGGCCAAGGTGGAAGTAACTTCTGAAGAAACTGATCAAGTAAAGTAAACTATCATGAGTTTACATATTTATGAATATGATTTATTCTAGATGAAGAAAGAAGAATCTATCGAAAGTATGTTTGCTCGGTTGAGCAAAATTCTGAGTGAACTCAATGTTGTAGGAAAAAGCTATCCAGTATTTGATCAAATCACAAAAAATTTCAGAAGTCTCCCTTAGCAATAGCATATAAAAGTAGTTGCAATTGAAAGCATGAATATCAATAAAATCACTTACGATGAACTAAGAGGATATCTAATCACATTCGAAAGGGCTCATCTCAACAAACGTGTTCAAAGTAATTATAAAAAGAAAGTAGTCGCTTTCAAAGCAACTGAGGAAACTCAGATTGATGAAAACAAGTTTGCAGAAGAAGAAGTGGCTCTCATCACCAGATCAGTTGTGGACACTCTCAGAAGGATGAGATTCAACAGAAGAGGTAAGCAAAATATTTCTAAAGGTAAATATATTACTGACCAAAAGAGGAATAAAGGAAAATGGTATGGATGTGGAAAGTATGGACATATTGCCAGCATCCTGAAATAAGAAGGAAGCAATCAAGAGGACCTCAAAAAAATAATTTTTTCAGCAGTTGGAGTGATGAAGACAACTCTGATACTGAACAAGAGGATCCTTTAAATGTCTGTTTTATGGCCATTAGAGATACAAGCAAGGTAACTACTGAAACTTGTAACAATTGTGATCATTTGAGAAGTCTTTTAAATTGGGCTATAAATGATTTATGCAATTTATACAATGATTTCAAAAATATCCAGAAAGAAAAGAAAAATTTAGAAATTAAGCTGGAAGTTGCTGAAGTTGAAAGAGATCTTTATGAAGAAAAAACTCTTGAACTCAGGACTCAAATTAATTCTCTAAAAAATCTTCTAGCGATGGATCTGTAAATCTAACCAGTCGACTAAATTAAACAAGTCAACTGGGAAGAGACATATCAATGATCTTCCTAAATATAGTAAAGCTCACTATGTTACTGATAGTTCTAGTCAGATGTCCTCATCATGAAAATCAGCTGAAATGAACTCCTGTAGTAGCAAGTCTTCTGATAGAAGCAATATATCATTAGTGAAAAGTCTTACTCTTACTCATGTCATTATTGCGGAATGTCAGGTCACAAATATTTCAAATGCAAGTTTCATTCCTCCCAATCTCAAAACTGGGTCTAGAGACCCAAAGATAAAACAAATTAAACTAACACTAAAGGACCTAAGGATTATTGGAACCTAAAAAGAAGTAATCTCTTTGTCTTGCAGGAATAACACAAGAAATAGTTAAAAGGAAGTGGTATCTTGATAGTGCGTGTTCTAATCATATGAAAGGGAACAAATATCTGTTCAAATGTGTTGCTGACTATGATGTATGTGCTATTCATCTTTGGGGATAACTCAAAAGGAATAGTCATTGGTATTGGAACAATTACTTTTAATAAATCATGTGACATTACTAATGTTTATCTTGTAAAGACATTGAAGTTCAACCTATTGAGCATCAGTTAACTTTATGATGTAAATATTGAAGCTCATTTCAGAAAGTCTGGATATGTTATTGAAGATGCATCAAGTAAAGGTCTATTGCTCAAAAGGGGAGACAAAAATGTATATGTTCTAGATTCTGTAAAGAATTCTGAAGAAAACATATGTCTGGCTTCCATCTCTAAGGATCCTTGGATTTGGCACAAGAAGCTAGGTCATGCCATTACGCATCTTATCGAAAAATTCTCAAAGCATGAACTAGTTCTTAGATTGCCAAAGTTGGACTATACTAAAGATCACATCTGTGACACTTGTCAAATGGATAAGCAGACCCAAAACTCTTTTTATCCCAAAGAAATGGTATCAACCTCCAAACCTCTGCAGCTTCTACATATGGACCTTTTTGGTTCTACAAGAACATCAAGCATTGGAGGGAAAAGGTACACTTTCAAATTGTTGATGATTATTCTCATTTTACTTGGGTTATATTTTTATCTAACAAGGATGATACTTTGAAGAATTTTGAGTTTTTTGTGAAAAAGTCCAAAGAGACAAAGGTTACTATATCACAGCTATTAGAAGTGATTATGGAGAAGAATTTGAAAATAAAGCCTTTGAATAATTCTATAGTGAACAAGGTTACTCTCATAATTTTTTATCACCAAGATCTCCTCAACAAAATGGTGTTGTAGAAAGAAAAAAATTAAAATCTCCAAGATATGGCAAGAACAATGATTCTAGAGCATTCTTTACCTCATCAATTCTGGGCAAAAGCCGTTAGTACATCCTATCATGTTATGAATAGGTGTCTCATCAGGCCTATTCTCAAGAAAACTCTATATGAATTATGGAATGGTAAAAAAACCAAACATCAAGTACTTTCACCTTTTTGGGTGCAACTGCTTTGTGCATAATAACGGAAAAGACAGCATTGGTAAGTTTGATCCAAGAAGCGATGAAGGTATGTTTCTTGGTTATTCTAACTCTAGTAAATCAATCCTATAGAGTTTATAATAAAAGAGCTTCTAGCATTGAAGAATCTATTCATATTATTTTTGATGACACTAATCGCTTAGTCGAGAAAGGTACAGGTTCAAACGATGATGAATATCAAAATTGCCAAGCAATTACAACTACTCCAATAGAGCAGATCCCATCTAACTATTCAAATAGTCAAAAAAGAAGTATTCCAAATGAATGGAAATGTGAAACAGATTACCTAAGGAAATTCATTATTGGAGATCCGAAGGAAGGAAGGAGAACAAGAGCATCAGGCAAAAATCAAGGGAACTTGGCTCTCATATCTCAATTTGAACCAAAGAAAGTGGAGGAAGCTCTAAAAGATTGTTGGGTTAAATCAATGCAAGAGGAACTGGATCAAGTATGGACCTTTATTCCAAAGCTAGAGAACACATCAATTATTGGAACAAAATGGGTGTTTAGAAATAAAATGATTGAATCTAGACAAGTGTTGGGAAACAAAGCCCGTATAGTTGCTCAAAGGTACTCATAACAAGAAGGAGTCGATTACTATGAAATTTTTACTCCAGCAGCCCTGTTAGAATCAATTCATAATCTACTGAATTATGCTTTATTTAAAGGTTTTAAACTATTCCAAATGGATATTAAAAGTGCCTTTTTAAATGGTTATATTGAGGAAGAAGTGTTTGTGAAACAATCACCTAGTTTTGAACATTCAATATTTCTTTTTCATATTTGCAAACTCTTAAAGGAACTTTACAGTCTCAGACAAGCTCCGAGGACTTGGTACGATCGACTAAGTACCTTTTTAATCAATCATGGTTTTTAAAAAGGAAAAATTGATACTACTCTATTTATCATAAAGTCCAACTCTAAGAGTTTGATTATTGAAATCTATGTAGATGATATTATATTTGGCAGTACTAACCCTCTTTTTTGCAAGAAATTCTCTAAGCTTATGCAAGAGGAATTTGAAATGAGTATGATGGGGAAGTTGAATTTCTTCCTACGATTGCAAATTATGCAATCAAATGAAGGGGATATTCATATGTCAGAGTAAGTATTCAAAAGAACTCATTCAGAAATTTAGAATGAGTGAAGCCAAAGCTCTTAGAACACCCATGAGCTCCACATACTCTCTTGATTCAGATGAAACAGGTAAAAGCGTCGATGAAACAAGGTATTGCGGAATGATTTTTTCATTACTTTATTAATTGCTAGTTGACCAGACATTATCTTCAGTGTTTGTAAGTGTGCTCAATTTCAATCTGATCCTAAAGAATCACATCTTACCATTGTAAAAAGGATTATTAAATATCTTGTGGGTACTACTAATTTTGGATTATGGTATGAAAAAATAAAATATTTACACTTGAGGGATTTTATGTAGATTATGCAGGTGATAAAAATGACAGAAAAAACACAAGAGGCACCTATCAACTACTGGGAAAATCTTTGATTTTATGGAACAACAAAAAACAAGAATGTGTTTCTCTTTTAAATACTAAAGCAGAATACATCGTCATTGGCCAATGTTGTGCTCAAATCATATGGATGGTCCATCAATTAAGTGACTACAACTTATCTTTTAAACCTGTAAAAAAATTTTGTGATAACTCAAGTGCTATTTGCTTAACAAAATATTATGTGCATCATTCTAGAGCTAAGCATATCGATAGTAAATATCACTTTATTTGCGATCATGTTCAAAAGAGTAACATTTAATTAGTCGTTGTTGGTACTGATTTTCAATTGACTGATTTTTTCACAATCTCCTTGAGGAAAGACTTTGTTACCTTAGAAAATCTCTTGGCATTGTTAAAAATCCTTTAAAATCTTTTTAATATGTGCAAAATATTTTTGTCAAAAATATTTCCATCTTTACAGGATATTTATTAAATGTTTTAATAATTACTTGTTACCTCTCGACACCCTTTTCTTTTCTTTTTAGATTCATCATTACAATCTTTCCACATCCATTCGTGTATCTCTCTTCCATCTTTTCAACTTTTGATCCTTAGTTTAGCCTTATCTCTCTTTTTATTCAACTTCTCTTCCTATTCTCACTCATCTATCTCTCTATCACTCTTCTATGGTGAAAACTCAAAAAACCTCCCCTCACCCTACTTGAAAAAGTTCTAGGAACATGGGCAAAGGAAAGGTCTTTTGTCCAGTTCATCTTGACTCTGATATCTGTCCATTCTATGTCCTCTCATTCATCCTCTCCAAAATCCTCTTTCAAATGCTCGCTCTATGAAGAAGATCTCTTGAACCCCAAGAAAAACTATAGGTTTGATTTTGAAAGCACTCTAGATAGCAAAATTGATTTTTGGGGTCCATTCATGAAAACCTTTTTCACTCTCTAAAGGATAAAACCCTAGTACATGAAAGGGTTGTTGATCTTGACCTCTTATCATCTCTTTATTGTGACATCAAGGACCTTTTTTAATGTCAGAGATGGGTGAATTTCTTCTATACCTCCTCTCAGGTTGTATACAAACCCCTTATTCGCTTGTTTGATACAAACCTTCGCTCTTCAAAACCTAACAAATTTGAAACTCTAGTAATGGGAAAAATAATTTTTATTGATTGTGCCATCTTTGATCATATCTTTTGTATTCAGAACTCTAATATTTCTATCCCTCTAAGTGTGTGTGGCCGTCTATTTTGAGCTACACTTGATCAAGCTAAGCGAATAATTGCTTTGGGTAGCCCCAATCCTCTGTCCTCACAGTTAGGTCTAAAAGATCTCTCTTTTAAGGCAAGAGTAATTGCACACATTATTTCCACTACCTTGATTCCTCATGCTGGCTCACTTTCAACTATGTCTACGTGATACTTTTCTCACTTACTACATGATTTCTAAGCATTAGTTCAAGTTATCCTCCCTTATTCTCAATAATATGATTGTAGTCACCTCTGATCCCCTCATTGTTCTGTATGGTATGGTCATATCTCGTGTTCTCATAGCAAATCATCTCAATTTGATGTAAGTCCCCTCTCTCACTGTTCGTTAACGCTACATATCAAGAGTATTTTAAAGTATGGTATATACTCTCATATGTTATACTTGGGTTCTCAAAATTAAAATGACCCTCCTGCTCCTGCTCACCCTACTTCTATTTGTTTTCATCTTGCATTTCTACTCCTTCCTCTAATGATCTTTCAGACATCCTTGGCAAGTTGTCCCTCATTAATGATAAGCTTGACATCTTCAAAGATTTTCTTATCTCAACTCAATTTCAAGTGGAGTATGTTCGTGATGTGAAAAAATAAATTAGGATTGATGTGGCCAAAATTCGTCTAAAACTGGACAAAGTCATTCAAGATGCTATCAAGGTTGCTACCAAGATTCAAACTAATGGCGATCGTATAGGTGATGCTCTGAATTCTAATTTTGACACTCTCAAGGATGCTACTTTCAACACCATCTGTTACCTGTTTCAAATTCAGAAGACTAAGCCCTAGTTATTGTGTTTGGTTGTTATGATCGGACAATTTCTATGTTTTGTTTTGTTTTGTTTTATGGCCTATAACTTTTAAGTAATGCTCTCTTTAAGTTAGACCTTATATAATTGTTCTGTTAGGTTACTCATTATCTGCTCCTTTATTTTCCTTTTTGAGTGATGTCAAAGGGGGAAAACAAGATACAGGTATGATGAGTCAACTAGACAGGGGGAGCTTTTCAAATGTGAGTCCACCAGACGGGGGTAGAAAATTGTATAATAAGTCGACTAATAGGACAAAGGAAGCAAATACTTTAGGGAAGTTGACTACATACTCTTTTAGTTTTCATCCTTAAAAAGGGAGAGATTGTTAGTGTTTGATAATAATGATTGACAACTATTTTGGAGAAAAATAAAAAACACAAATATGGAACATTCTAGGCAGCTGCTAGGGAAGGAAAATATCCTTAAAGATCTCAAGGAGCTTAAGAAAATAAAGATATAAAGACCAAGAGTCTAGGAAGGATATTAATTAACAACAATGCCACAAAAGGAAGAGATACCCATCTTGAGACTTGAGGAAGTCAAGTCAGCCCTCATATGGAAAGAAGACAATCAAAGAAATCTCGGGAGTGGCTACCATTAAAAGTCATTGATGACTCTCCCTTATTCTTGGAAAGAGGATATTCCATTCCCTTTTTTCAAAGATCAAATCTCTTGGGTTGCACCTCATTAAACATATTCCTTCTTTATTTAAAGGACCTTGAAGGAAGACAAACACGTACTTCTAGTCTTTACCACCTACTATTCTTTGCTTTAATTTCCATAAGCATTGTACTTCTGTGAGATTTACTATGTAACAAAAAAAGATTGTTGGTGAGGCTGTAGTATCAAAAGATTAGAGAGAAAGAGAAATAGAGAGTAGACTTAGGACTTAGGTGCTGCTCTCAAAAGCAACCTTTGTACCAAACCAACTTTGCAAAAGACTAGTAGAATACATGTGAAGGTTAGAAGAGATTGTGGTACCTAAACCAAATAATTCATATTTATATCATGTATTTTCCAACACATAAAAATAACATACGAACTAGAATCGCCAAGTGACCTAACACCACTGTGAAATAGGAAGGTACCTAATAAAGTTAAAAGTGAGTTATATATAACAATTACACCTAAATCCAAAGTAACTTGGGGCCGACTATATGGATCACATCATTATTGATTATTTATGTCACCTCAACATTTTTGAAATAAAAAGTTTCAAAAATTCTAACATTAATCTAACTTTATCAATTCTAAGATCTCTTAACTGACACTTCTGTATGTTCAGCTTTGACAGTTGAAACTAAAGAAATATTCATTTTGAATCTTCTCTCTCAATTAATTGTACACTTCTATACGAATGCAAGAGAAGTCAATAAACATCTGAGAGGAGTCACAAATGTAAGGTTAAAAATTTAACCAAGGATGAGAAATAAGAACATCATCAGATGAAAAGGTTAAATATTGGTCACTCATAACTTTAAAGGTCAGAAAGCCTTACTGTTTTCAAGCTATTCAAATTTTCTTTCATTTTAAGGATATCAGCGTCTTGAACCAATTGTTGTTTCCAAGTGGATAAAAGTGATTCATCCTACAATACTCAAAGCCACTTAGTGATTTGCTGAAGCAATATTAAGATCATATAAAATTCTATTAAATTTAAACAACAGACATACGGCATGTGAATAGCCACTTTATTCGGGAAATATTTTGCCAGATATCTAGCTGTACTTGCAACTTTCTTCCCCTTGACATTCATCTTCTCAAAACTATCCTGAACTTATCAAAATTTTGTACAATAAGCCACTGAAAGTTTAAAAAGACAATTAAGTTATCTTATGGTAGTGTTTATTCAATGGTAATACAACACAAGGGAAAATTAAGCAAGAGGAAAGGGTATTGTGCAGGATCAGAGTTGAAATACCCAAGGTTTCCAATGTAAATGACACTTTTTTTATAAGAATAATTTTCTTTTTAACAAATGTAAACAACAATAAAGTTGTTGAAGCAGGAAAAGCACCTAAAATGAATAGGAAAAGAACCGAAAGACAATGAAGAATTAGAAAACTTATTAAAAAATGAGAACATAAATGCCTTGAAAAAATCAATTTCAAAATAATTTCATAAGAGAAGAAGATGAGGCAAAGAAGGAATTGATAGAGGTGCGTTGAGAAGTTCAATACCTTCTTGTGGCCATAAGCAAAAGGATCTTAGTTAGCAGTAGAATAATTTTGTGGTTTCGTTTAATAAAATAATAGTTTCAACATTTATCAAAGAAGTAGCTCTTTTTGGAAACAAGATCATGTTGATGGTTTCTGAAAATCCTTTTAGATTGTTTTTCAAAAATAAGCCTAGTTATTTGTATCCAATTGCCTTAGTTTAATATAAAAGACATAGTGTGAATCCAAATCCCCCTAAAAACCCCATTGCCCAAAAGGACCAAAAAAAATAAAAATAATGAGAACACAGGCCTACATATAAAGAAGGTTTCTTTTTCCATTGTTTATGTTAGGACTTTTGAAGTTTTGATGATTGACAAGAGGACATGGAACAAGTAAGCATAGAAGGTTCATGAAATACTATTTCAAGATAGGTCAACATGCAATAGTACTTTTGGTTGATAAAGTCACATGTGCAAAAATAAAACAATAGAAGTTTTTTACTTCATATAAACATAGGGAGATCACCATGTGCTATTACAGAGGGTGGGTTAGTGTTTGACTACAACACTCAATAAGAGAGCCCAATAAGCATGGGAGTCCTTGTGGAGTTAAAAGTCTACTTGGTTGTGAAGATTAATTACAGTTATAAACATTCAAGGACTTCCAAAATGATACTCATGCACTTATACTGAGATTAAAAAAAAAGTAAAACACGAGCAAATAAGGAATAACAATATTTGAGAGAGTTCTGCCTATCTATCAAAGTGCTACCAGTACGAAGAACCAGATTGAAGAACCTGTTCCATAGGACTATCATTTATAGTTCTTGAGTCTAGTTTTGAGTATTGTTCAATCGAGTCATGATTTTCATACTTTCTTAGATCCAGTGTGTTATAAATGGGTTAATGTGTTTAGTCTTCAAGTTGGGATAACTCAAAGATTTGGGGAGCACAAACTATGGGAGGTTTGTATGTTTTAGAATTAGAGATAGTTCCTAGGGTTGCAAGAGTTTTGTAATTTGAATTTCAAGTTGGGGAACTTGAAGTGGAATTCAACAATTTAGGGAGATTGTTGAATATTGGGGATTATAGTTGATTCCTAGGTTGCAATTCTTGTAATCTGAATTCTGTTGAGGCTTATAGTGATTTAGGGTAAAATCATGTAGAGGTACAGGTCATGGGTTTTTACATCTTTTATAAGCCGGGTGTTTTTCACGTAAAAATCTTATGTTGTGCTCTTTTCTTTACTACTTTAGTTACTTGTGAAAGAAACACGTTAGTCAACCTGGTCACATAGAAAAAAATTAAGCATAACTCATGTGAGCTATTAGGACATGCAAGAATATCAGTTTATAATTTGACATCCTCATTTACAAGATATTTTCAGAACTAATTGAAAATTATTAGAGAACTGATTTAAAAAGTTGAAGAGTTTATACGTAGAATGCCAGATCAAATAAAGACGTTTGATTGTTGCCAAATTTGGTGAAGAGCAATTGTCCAGACTGTGAATTCAAAGAGTAAAATGGAAAAGAATGCTTAGGCTTTATTTTTTCAATCAATTGGAAGGATAACATTAACTTTAGAAAAGAGAATGCACACTCTTCCTCTCCCCCACCTACTCTGTTCGAGTAGAGAAAGAGATATATGTGTAATGATATGACATTTGGGCATATCTCAATCCCAAACAACTAGATCATGAGGGGAGGATTGTTCAAGTCCATATACGCAGACCACCACTCTAATCCCCAAACAATGTGGTCTTGGAACATGTCCTTCAGTTTAATTACTGTTATTTGTTATCAGTTATTTGTCGTAACATTAGTTATCTGTTTAGGCAGTATTATTTTGTTTATAATTATTCTTCAGCAGATATTGTTTAGTTGGGATACTTTATTAGTATTTTATTAGGAGTCTTCTTAGTGGATGTAACTCTATATATTCAACCTTTATATAGTATAAAAGCAAAGTTTGTGTTTAATGGATGAAGCATAGAAAGTATGGGTTAGCTTAAAAGTATTATTTGATGCATTTAATTAAGTAGAACCAGTGTGAGAGATGGGAATTTTGTTACCATCACCCATGGAGACATCCTCTCACTACCTGGGACATAAAGGTTGAATATGTATTGAAAACAGATGTTATTATTGATGGAAAAAGCTAAGTATATAGAGTTACATCCACTAAGAAGAGTCCTAATGAAATACTAATAAAGTATCCTAACTAAACAATATCTTCTGAGAATAATTATAAACAAAATAATATTACCTAAATAGATAACTAATGCTACGATAAATAACTGACAACAAATAACAGTGAACTTAATGACATGTTCCAATACACCCCCTCATGTTAGGGGATAGGTCACTAAGCCTAACTTGAACAGATTTTTTCCAAATGCAGGTTTAAGCAGTGCCTTGGTGAGAGTGTCAGCTATTTGATCAGCTCCATGGACATGAACAACATGAACCCCTTTTGCTTTCAACACGGTGGTGAACAAAGAAAAAGTCCACTGTAACATGCTTTACAGAGCTGCGAAATATAGGATTCTTACTCAGGAATCTGACACCAAGATTGTCATAATAAATGGTAGTCAACCGATGTACTGGAAAGTGCAACTCGCTCAAGTGATTAGTAACCCTTTCAGAAAGGGCATTAGAAACTTCTTGATATTCATACTCTATGGAGGAGTGAGAGACGATGTTTTTCTTCTTCAAGGACCAACTAATCAGATTGTGACCAAGGAATAAGATGTAACCCAAGGTAGAAACTCGACCAACAATGTCCACGCCCCAATCCATATATGAATATACATCCAGATTAAAGTCATCACTAGGAGTCACATGTAGACCTAGGTGGTTCATACCACGAAGGTAGCAAAGAATATGTTTCACAGCTTTCCAATAAAGGTTTGATGGTTCATGCATAAACTGAGACAATTTGTTGACCATACAACCAAAGTTTGATCTAGTGAATGACAAGTATTGAAAGTTTGTTTAGAACTCAATGATAACGTGTTGAATCAGTCAAGTGAGTGCCATCAGATGGGGTGAGAAGCTTAGAAGCACTCATTGGCGTGTGAACACATTTCCAGTCATTCATCAGCTCATTATTCAAGATCTTATTCACATAGATTGCTTGAGTAAGAATAAGGCCGTCATAGTTGTGGCTCATTTCAACACGAAGAAACTAGTGAAGGTTGCCAAAATCTTTAATAGTGAAGTCGGAAGCAAGAGAGTGGATAACCTGATTGACACTGAAGTTGTTGCTCCCAGAGAAAATGATGTTATCAACATAGACAAGAACAAATAAGGTGTCACCTAGACCATGTCTGATAAGGAGCGAGGCATCCAATTTTGTCTTAACAAAGCCCATGGATGAAAGATGAATTATGAGGGAATTGTACCTTTCCCCAGGAGCCTGTTTAGTCCATAGATCACCTTACACAGCTGACATATACTAGTTGGGTTGGTTTCTCTAACAAATCTCAGAGGTTGTACCATGTACACCTCCTCATCCGGGTCACCCTGGAGAAAGGCGTTATTGACATTAAGTTGACGAAGATGTCAGTTGTGAAGAAGTGCCACAGAATGGACAATGCAAACTATTGTTGGCTTGATGACTAGGATAAAAGTTGCATGAAAGTCAATGCCCAGCCTCTGAGTAAAGCCTTTTGCAATATCAAATGGACTATTCCTTCGAAAGATGGAGGTTTGCCGATAGCTGATACACTATGACCTAGCTGCATGGAAATCACAAATGTACATGATGTAGCTTCCAAGACAGTTAATACGTAGAATGTATTGGTATGTAAAACTGGGAAAGGAAGCATAATGTAGAATACATGTATGAAACTGAAACCATAAACTTAAGGAGGAAACATGGAACATTATGAACATAAATCATCAACTGAGAATACTCAAGAACGTTCTTTATTATACTTCTGAACTAGATTGTTTAACCGATATCATATACATAATACATCACTGGCTATGTGGGTCTAATTAACACTCGACCGAATAAGCCCCAGTCCAGGCTTGTTGCATGAATTAGGATCCTTCTGTATATAACAGCATAAAGGCCTACATAAATGATCCTCGTAAAAGAGAAACATAAAGTCGTTCAATTAGGAAGAGAACCACCCCTACATCCGCAAAACATAGGTTTTGGGTAATGATCCTATTGAATTCACACCTTCTCGATTAACCATCTAATTCTCTTTAAGCCTGCATTTTAATGTTTTCATATCATCAAATACCTTTGAAAACTTTTCATCTCTATTAAGCGTATACATCACATTTGATATCGTCATACCAATACGTGCAAGTCATCTGTTCATAGTGCTTAGCATCATTATGGAGGTTGTGAAAATTCTTACATTTCACAAAAAAAAATCATGTTTCATAAATGTCATTGGAGACCTTTCAAAACAATCTCTAAAAGTGACAATAGTTAGGCTTTAGTAAAATAACCAAATCATCATAAAAGCTATCCTCAAGACATATTACTCCCAATAGTTCCTTAAACTTTGTAACATAAGAAAAGAATTCATCATAAAGCATAACATAAGGGTTTATAGAAAGTAGTTTTTAAAGCATTTACTTGAATCATGACAATTCAGGTCTTTGTGAAAGAACAAGAAAATCAATAAACTTAGCCTTTTAAAAACCATGTTATCATTATAAATCCATAAACTCCATAATATCAAAATAATTCATAATATCTCAAAACTTGTAGGGGTCCATGAATTCTCAATTTCATAAAAAGAATTGTAAAAAGTTATACACCGATAGTTTCATGAAAGGGGTGCATAATTGGAGAGACTTCAATAGTGAAATTAATGAACCTGAGAATTATTAAGATTCGTAGAGTAAAGTTCAAGCCCTAGATTTATCAAGAAAGGATTTAAATGAACATGAAGAGGACATAACTGAAAGAATTCATAACATAGTACAACCTTACATACTTGGAATAGAAGAAACTAGGAATAACATTAATGGAGAAGCCCTAATCTTGATCCTTGATGATACTTAAGAGTTGGGGGGGGGGGGTTGAGAGAAGTGAGAGGAACAAGTAATATCAGTATTTTTTATTATAAGATTTGATTGTGACTGTTTTGAGGTGAGATGGATGGTTTCTAAGAAGTAAAATGACCAAAACGCCCTAAAAATAATCAGAGTTGGGAAAATCCCTTCATTTCTAACTGTTGCTCAGTAAAATGCACATAAGTTTTTACTCGGGACTCAGATTTATGCGTAGTTGGTGGCGTTGGAAAGAAGACTCAAAACCTTTAATTTGATGGGTAATAGGCCACATAACGCTTCATATTCTAGGAGTAATGCTCATTTTAATTTGACCCTAGTAGAAGCTTTCACAGAAACTTAATCAGTAGTAAGATGTTCAACTCAACTTTGTGCTAGAGGTTTCCTATAACCTTAATTCACATCTAACATACTTAACACACTAGAGAATTGATCTAAACACTTATATCTAAATAGAAATCATTTGGTTCAGGCCTATATACGTATGAAGAACAATTCTAATTTAAGCTCGAAAGTGTGGGGTGTTACAATATCTCCCCCTAGAGATCATTCTTCCTAGAATGAGGGATATGGAAATATTGAAGCTTTATACGTATGGACATAAGGGCTGAAATTCACATCAAGACTTTACTTCTAACTCACATACATAAAGAAGAGCTTCATTGTAACACCGAGCAACTGGAGTAAGCTCGAATAATGAGATACATGAGACTTGGATTAAACATGATCTAGGACATGAGTTCTACAAAACCTGATCTTAACAATGTAAGGCATGAATTTCTGGGGATCATTAGCATGGGTTAAGGTGGATAAATAACATGAAATATGGTCATGCTGAACATAGGAATAAAAGTATTTCCACCTCAAATGATATGACTAATAGCCCCTACGCATATGACACTTCTCAATTATTCTCCCTTCTCTGAATACCATACTTCATCATTCCCAAATTATAATTCTACCACGAACACATAACTACAAGAGCCTGAGTCTAACTACATAGTATTTCCATGTTCAAGCCTAACTCAAAATTAAAAGTGCTACATATTATGCAATGGTCCGTATATTTACTAATCACAATATTCAAGCCTATTATTACACCCAATTGATGGACTTCCACACCTAAAAATCAGCAACTTCAATTACCTCCACAAGGGTTTAAACCACATATCCCCTTTTTAACCATTTCACATAACGAAAGTTCATCTCACTCTTCCCTCTTCACCTATAATCTTAGCTCAAGTTGTCACACATAATGTTCACCACAAGGAACGTCTACTCTCTTATCAAAATCATTACTCCACTACCATCACCACTATCATCATAACATAAGGAATGTCATTGAGAGACTAGAGTACGAGCATCAAGAATAGGAGTGATACTTCTGAATTATGACTCATATTTGTTGCACTACCCAAGATGGGGCTTGTAAAGTAAGATATGGTATAATAGGCACAAAATACTTCATATATCAAACACATAGAGCATGAATAGAGGGTCATTCTAGCATAAACATAACCTAACATAACATGAATTCTTAGGACTTGGCATATTGAGAAACATGAGTGAATATATCAAGAGTTGTATAGCATAAGGCTGGAATTCATAAATTCAAGAAATATGACTAGGATCTCTGCTTGAAGCTATTACTTCTTATTTTAAGGAATAAAACATGGCCATATGTTTGCATAGAGAATTAGGACCTCAGACATAAGAATGGCTAGAAGGCAAAAGATATGGGTTGAGGGTCGTCTTAGGCTGAAATGTGAGGAATGCACTAGATAAGAATGGAACAGTAAGGCACGCATCATAACTATTTTCTAAAACTCATCACCACTAGAAATATCAAGACTTGGCCTGGTTCAACACCTCATCATCTCTACCTTAGCTCAAAGGTCGCTATCCTAATGCATGTGGACCTATTCTCTAAATAGATCTTTATACACAACAATTGGCATGGCGGGGTATCACTATACATAATTTTGCTAAACTTACCCTAATAAAACCATATTTGGAAGATACTAACTTCATTCTAGGACATTTCTTTCAGAGATACTACTCTTAACTTTCCCTAGCCTCTATAATTATCAACCTATAGCTTACACTCATTGCGAACATATCCACTTCTCTAATACTGAAACAATCAAACCTCCTCTTCTTAGCCTACTAACATCACTACTTTAGTCTCATAGCCATCCAATTCAAAGGAATTTAAAACTACTCCAAGAGGCTTAAAATCATCTATTTAGATCTATAATCCCTTCAATTTATCTCTCAAGAATACTATACCATATAATACCTATATGGTCATCTCCATACGTAGCAACTCAAGACTACTAACTGGGAAGCATAAAAAACTTATACGCTTAGAACATCGTGTAACAACATACTACCTTGGGTACACCATTTTTTTATTATACAACTTAAGGCTCTTCTTCATCTAGTGACCTAGCCACAACTTACCATTTCATCTCTAGTCCTCACAGATATCATGCTTACATTTTCATACTTCCCAAAAGTCATCAACCTAAGCTTTCCCACACACTATATCAAGCCTACTAGATAAATTCCATAAAACTAATATTATCATCCCAAACTATTATTTTTTCTATCTCGGTGACCATCCACAACTCAAGCTTTGTGTCTAGTACTTGGTAAAGTTAACATCACAACTTCGCATGATATTCAAACTTACCTCCACTAGATGAAAATTAAGGAACACTTGGTCCACTAAAACCTCATGATCAAAATGGTTGATCTTAATCCTACAGTCTATCTAATTACAGCCCATTAACACATTCTCTTTTCACACATTACAACTACTTATCCAAACATACACTTAAACTACCTTCATAGTTCTATAAATATCAAGGAGTCTCACTCTCTAAAAATCACAAATTGAAACATACATATGTAAATTCTTAACCACTTTATCCTTCCATTCACAACCTACACTTTTTCTTTACTACCACAATGACAAGCCATCATGAGCTCCTTCCTTATTTCTACTAAATTTAAGAACATTTTAACCAACCACTCTTTTTCTACCATCTACCATAAAATCTACTAATCTAGCTACTCAATATTCAATGCCATGCCACACCCATCACTAACTTAATGAGTACAAGACTTCAACTACCTTTTTTGATCAACCACTACCTATACTCTCAGACTTCTAAGCGTATGACTTCATGTTTCAGTCTCTGGGATCATTATATTGCTCGTAGCTTATAACACTCTAATTTACTCTATGTCATCAGGTGGTAACATTACCCCAAAATTCAGCTACCTACCTTCCCCCTTAAGCGTGGCATCTGCAAAAAAAACTTTTGAAAGGGTCAGAATACACATCTTACTTTGACTCATCACACGATTCATGTAGGTAGAGCTATACGCTTTGAATAACTAGACTTGGACACACTAATTATAGAATCCTCTCAATTCCTTGTGTAGTTTTGTTACTTTTGATAACTCAATCTGAAAGGATCATGTTGTTAGGAATCTGAGCTTGTGTACTTCTATCGGCTCGAAAATAAGGCATAGCCATAGAAATTAGAGCCAAGGTAGGAGTCTGGATAACTTTCTTATAGACAACATTATTGCACAATCTGGAGTATGAAAGAATGAGAAACATTTCCTAAATGCCTTGTAGCCTCCAGATTATAAGTGTGGTGCACAACACACCCATAAGCAAGACTCTAGTAGACATGGTTTCGTAGATACCCTAGGACACTTGAACTCTGTGCTCTAATACCAAGTTTGTCATGATGCAAGACTAGGTGTTGGACGTAACAGGTACTTAGAACCATTTATGGACCGAGAGAACCTCTTAGCATTCATCATAAGCATTCAACAAAAATTTGCTAAAGAAAATCATTTAATAATCATAAAGGCAATTGCGGAATTGAAATTCATTTGTTGAATACTTAAATCATTTAAACTCAAACATGGAATTTTTTTTAGAGTAACTATATGAAACTGAAATATTTGAAAATTGGCATCTACATAGGTCTATGAAGCCCTTACATAACATGACTCACTAACTATGCCGCGGACAAGGCTCCGATTATACCATAAAAATGACATATGGTCTGGACATCAAATAGATTATGTCTTCAGAAGATGGAGGCTCATTGATAGTTGTTACGTCAACTCCTAGCTGCATGAAATTCACAAATGTATGTCTCGAAACCGACATCAAGAAATGATGTAGCATCCAAGATGCTCAATACGTGGAATATATTGGTATGTAAAACTGGGAAGGGAAGCATAATATAGAATACATGTATGAATCTGAAACCATAAACGTAAGGAGGAAACATGGAACATTATGAACGTAAATCATCAACTAAAAAATCTCAAGAATTTTTTTTATTTTACTTCTGAACTAGATGGTTTAACCAACATGTTATACATAATACACCACAGGTTATGTGGGTCCGATCAACACTTGACCAGCAGAGCCCCAATCCATGTTTGTCGTATGAATTGGAATCCTTATGTATATAACAGCATAAAGGCCTACATAAATCATCCTCGTAGAGAAGAAACATACGGTCGTCCAATTAAGGAGTGGACCTGTCACAACCAAAAAAGAATACGTTATGGCACTTGTTACACCCTCCAGTATAGGTAAGTCTATCCTAACCTAAACTCAAAAATTAAAGCAAATCAGACGTAGAATAAGAAGAATAGAATAATCTCAAAAAATTTAAAGATGATAAAATAATTTTCAAGATACATCCCAGATCTGGTTGTCACTAGTACAAGCCTCTAATATAGAATGATATCAATGATCTAAAGTATCTTAAATGCGGATAAAGCACAAGATAAATAAAAAGAGATCTAAATAAGCTCTGTGAAATGTCAGCCACTACCTCCACAATGTCAACACTGAGGGAACACCATCTACTATATGCTACTTAAACCAATACTTGCATCGGGTAAAGAAGAAAATAAAAAGTAAAGAAAAGCAAGAGTGAGTACAAAACACGCGAACTCAACAAGCATCGTCGATAACCGACCCTAATCCAAAGTGATAGCGAGGACTACCACCCCAACTACCCAAGTCACCCAATCAATCTACAACCAGTAAATACACCACATCATCCTAACAGGGTATCCCAACACAATAGTCATAGGAATATCAATATACAAGGTAGGGAAAATAATCCAGGTGAGTCAACACTAGTCATTTTATGATCAACAAGTAAAAGAATTTATTTATGAAGGAGACTCACTAACACAGTATATCAGGCTTAATCAATCATATTCAACTAATAATCTAGGATAAAATAGTGAGAGTGTATAAATATGTGTATATCATGCTACAAATAGGTGTCACACTACATGTCTCACTAATCAAGCCATAGCCATACCCTACGTCTCATAAATATCTCAACTCTCAAATCAACCAAGAGGTAGTATAATATAATGTAATGGAATGGAATGAATACAGAATACACAATATCACAAACAAGGTTCAGTCGTGGTAATTCAATACAAAAGTAAATACTCAAACACAATATCAAAACATACTAAGGAAATCAATGTAATGCGAATGATACAATCCAATGTAGTGATGATGGTAGGATGCTTCGCATACACCTTTCAAACCTCAATGCTTCGGACAGGACCCATGGGAGGGACGGCGGGTTCGCAACCCATATACTTTCATAATCTCAATCGCTAGTATCATATACGCCTTTAAAACCTCCTCGCTGGATAGAACCATATACTTTCACAATCATAATCTCATATCTCAATCAACTTTGCCGGCTAATGATCATGACCAAGGGTTTTATAAAGTGTATCATTTTCTTTCAAAATCAGTATTTCTCAGTAGTACCAAATGTCATGAATAAGTATGAACGAAATGACGATGTAATGCTCACAAACAATCAGTATGAAGGTAATAATCATTTTAATACAAGTAAAAATGAACTCAGAATCAACTCAATATGACAATAATTCATGATATAAGCCCTTGCATGGAAGTACTTGAATAAATAATCATGTAAGACATAAATAATACCATTTCCAACCCCTCACTCAGGCATCACTATAATGATAATGCAATCTAATGCTTAAATAAGGCCTATAATAAATAAGACAATTTAATGCACAGACAATGACACTAATATCAGGTCAAGCCCCCACTCGAGCGACACAATAATAAATAATCTCTCTAGTCAATAATAATATTTACATAAGCCCCCACACGGGCAACATGAAATTAGCAATAATCCAAATAACAATACATCGCGAAACTTATCCAAACCTAGCTTGTTCTTTACAATAGGTTTATCCTTCCCTAAGATGACATCACTAGACTAAAATACTAAAAGAAAAACTGTGCTAGTCAACAACATGCACTAATAAGAGATACTAAACCCCAATAATTACATCAACAATTATAAGTCTTTTTATTCTCTAAGTATTTTTTAAACCTCAATCATTCCATCAAATAACAATAATAATATAATTATCTCCTAAAATATCACTAAGCCCCGATAATCATAATAAAGTCCATTAAACATGATTCAAGCTCTAAAATAGGTATCCACTATCAATTTATTCAAGGTCAATTATTCATCTATCTACAATCTACTCTAAGCATGTTTGCAAGACTAACTAAGGTAAGTAATTATGTAACTACAATCCATCAAAAGACTCTGGTACCATGGAGATGCTCGTTATTTCACCTAAGAGGGACCCCCAAACCCTAAGCGATTCACAAAACACAAGCAAACAAGAATACAACACATAAATACTTCATAAAAAGACAAGGTACATCTCTACTTGCCTTAAAGAAGATCCGCAAGCCAAAAACATGGCATCAATCGAAGCTCTAGTCCCTCGAATCACTGCCAAATATGCCTAATCTAATCAATTATGACATCTACAAGTCAAAAGGATTTCATCAATATCCATATTGATATATTATCGTTTCGGGTCAAAAATCACTTTGAAAATTGGTTCTGAAAATAGAAGGGTAAAATTGGAATTTTATTTAAGAATCATGTTTCCCATACTCTTAGGGTTCTAAATCAAAAAACCCAACTAGAAATGAGTTGAAATCAAACCTGAAAGCGAAGAAAACCAATTTTGTACTTTACTAGATAAGAATCCCAAAATTCATTATCAAACGCGGTTTAAAATAAGAAATTTTGGAAAACTTTTGTTAAAATATGTTTACCCATGATACAAGGACCTTAAATCTCAAAAATCAATAAAAATCCATTTCAAATCGACCTTCAAATTAAGAATTTTTGATTTCATAACTTTGAATTTCAAAACTCAACTTTATAGATTGAAATCACGAAAAATGAGATGGATATTCTTGGAAAATGAACAAAATAAAGGTAGAATAACAAACCCAATGATTATACAAGAAAAACGCATATTGCCTAAACTGAAGCTTCCTACCTCCAAAAATGTCAAAAATACAAAATGGATTTGGTTTGGTCTTAAACTCAGAGACTCTCGCTTATGCAGCACTTTGTCCGCTTAAGCGACCTAAGGATCAAACTACTGCTTAAGCAGTCAGGTCAAATGGCTGCTAAAATGTCCTGGTTAAATGATCAATGGTTCCTTAAGCGATCAACAAGCCACTAAAGCGGCGACACCAGTGCCAACAATTTCCAAAACTTGGTTTTGACCCTCAGTACTTATCTGGAATTGTATAAACATGAACCAATAGTGTAAATTGATCATAAAATACGTTATGGACCCAATGGAATCATCATATTTACTAAAAGAGTTCGTTTACAATAAATTAACCCCCGTGACCCCCTTTTAGGCTAAATTTAACTTGTTACAGTTTAAGAGGTAAAAATACAAAACAAAGGCATGGGGCCCGAACTAATTATGCTACTAACCCAAAATCAATATTTTGGATCTAATGAAACTATTCAAATCACCATTTGAAGCTTGGATCACAAAATGTTGACCAAAGTCAAACTAATCACTTTAAGGCTACTCAAAACCACAAACTCATATAAACCACTCTCGGACGTATTGGAGACCATGTAAACCCTCCCCATATCTCATAAATGATGTAGAGCAACAATAGGGAAGGGAAAAATAGTCAAAACACGATGAGAGTTATTATATTATCCACCACTAAGATTCATATTCGTACTCGAATGTACAATTAAGAAAAGCGTCAAAACAGACAAATGATAGAAAATACCCTCGTAAACCTCATGCAAGCACTCTCAAGCAGAGTCGCATATATAGAACTACCGATCTCACTATAGAATCAGAAATCTTTCACACAATGACTCACAGGGCCTCAACACTAGCATCTAAAGCCAAATTTCTCAATGAAGCTGAGTTCCTTTATGTTCGAACTTCCACTATACCCAAAAACTGTGTCGATCACGCTAAAAGTTCTGAACATACCTGGCTAACCTGAATCTGTCAAGGACACCATAAGTTACTGACTGTACCATAGAACCAAAAATCATCCTCTAACCCACAAAATACCAAGGAACCCATAAAACCACATAGTCACTCACCAAGATACTGAATCAATCTACTCAAGAATGGCACCATAACTGTTGAATCAGGCAGTACTTTTGCTTCAAGCTGAAGCTACTAGACCAGAAATCGATATTAATGCCACACAAGACGTCAAAATGCACTCTAAGCATACTTAGATCTCTATAAAATAGTCATGAACACTCTAAATGACAACCAAATTTTCATGTAACTCATAACCATAACCCATGCAGTCCTCACTACCTAAGTGACATTAATCAACCCAAAGTCTTCAATAATTTGGTAGAATGAATAGACTCTCTAATCATACATACATAAGCAACCCATCATATCAGGGAAAATCAACCCATAAAAGAAGTGTAAAAATTGCTATATCTCACTGGCAGATGCCCAAAACACAAATCAAAATCAGGAAAATCACTGCTAGACTCCTCAAAAGGCAGTGATGAACCACATAGTCAGGACTTCAAATTTCCAATTCGAGCCCATAGCTAAATTCTGAATATATCAAAATTCCTTATGAACAAGTTCCTAATCATTTTCTCCAACTCAATTCCCATCCAATATTCTTTAACACGAGAACCATGGAGTAATAACACATACTGTAAATCAAAACTCATGAGAAAAATATTTCATTAAGTCATTTAACTTCCAATGTAACAAATACCACAAATAAGTTACCTTTCCATTTGAAAATCATTTCAAATCAAAAGTAAGAATCCTTATAAGTTGAATTCCATCAAGTCTAACCGATGAGTGTTTCCACACCATAAATCTTTTCACGTAAGCAAAGCCAATCACTAAGGAGGTAACAAATCACAAGGCATGAGTGCTTGAAAATCGTCCCTTATCCAACAAGAACCCTTTACTTGCAATTCTTTCAAATCTGTCACCCTACAAGTCTAAACCATTCTACAATCTAGATATACCAAAACCTATAATCGATCCACCACTATTCCATAACATAACCATCAAGAAGATCATATCCTAATACCCTAAAATCCATAGTACTCAAGGAAATCAAATCTAATCTAGCGATATACTCTAAAAGTGTCACAATATATGATCGACACACCCAATCCACCACTAATTAATCATCTATGGGGTAGCAATATCAATAGACCCAGTAAAAACTCATGAATCATATCAAGAATCAAAGCCAAATAAGTAACACATAGAAGAAAGTAGAACCATAGTCAAACACTACTAAGATAAATCAAAGGCCTACCAAACCCATAACTGTGACTACTATACCAGAAACTCCTGCCTCGAGTCCATCCTGTGGAACATGATAGTGAGACTTGTCATCACTCTAAGCAACTGATGAGGTATCTCTCTATCTATATTATGGGAAATCCTTCTTATAGTATCTGAGATCTCCACATAAAAGTAATCTGAAGAAGTAGGGGTCCGCTGAACTAGACCTGAAGAACCTGAAAGGCCACCACGACCTAATCCTCTCTAATAATAATCATGAGGACCCTGAACTTTACCATACACTCGCTATTATCATCAAGTCTACAGGGCCTCTTACTCGCAAGCCTCTCATGTCTCCACTTAAACTTCTCTAGAAATGCTGGAGCAAACTGATCCCAAGAAAGAGAAGGTGACCCAACTGGTTTACTCTCTACAAAAGTTCTCCACCACTATCTGGCATGTCCAAATAACTGGAAGGTAGTGAAATATACTCTATTAGAATCCACCAAGCCTAACCTAGGCAACCTCTCATGGCAACCAAGCAAGAACATATAAGCATCAAACCTAGGATCTCCATCAAACCGAGGAGGATCAGTCCTTATGAACTCTACAAACCTATGTTGTCCCTCCATGGACATAAAGGGTAAGGTCACTAGATATAGAGCACTCCTCGATAATATCTCATCAACTCTATGAGAATCTGTAGTTAAATGTGCATCAGGAGTTTGAAGTCCCGAAGTATCATGCTGAATCAAAATAAGAGCCACCCCCTGAAGGAACCCCAACACTCAAACCAAGAAACCCTCAAGCATAGGTATGGACAAAATCATAGGCGGTTTCTACACTAGCCTCAGCCCCTCTATCTTAATAGATCCAAAATCACGAGAAACTCCAAAACCTGAGGTGGTAATCCCAACCTGAACTCTAGCTAGTTTGAATGTTCTAATTCGATCTCTGCCTCATCCTTTACCCCTATCGTACATTAAAGGCACAGGCTCTGAATCTCTAACCAAGGAAAAATGCATGCTCACCATCTGTGAGAGAGTGAAAAAAAGGTTTTTGTGTAACATAAAGTTGTGAATGCACGACATAGAATGATGAAATAAATTCTCCTAAAGTTATGTAGCCTATCAAAGATAGATAATGGACGTATTTGCATCGATCCTTAAGACTCTACTAGACTCGGCTTGTACTAATGAGACCAATAAACCTGAGGCTCTGATACCAATTTGTCATGACCCAAAAAGAGTATGTGATGGCACCTATTATATCTTTTGGTACAGGTAAGCCTATCCCAACCCAAACTCAATAATTAAAGTAAATCAGATGCGAAAGAAAAAGAATAGAATAATTCTAAAATATTTAAAGATGATATAATAATTTCAAAGATACATCCTGTCACGCCTCAAATCCCATTGGGGCGGACATGGCACCCGAAGCCGTTAAGGCCCGAGAGAACCAATCTATACGTTCACATACTTGTCGTAAATGGGCTAGCATTCAGTCACTTATGGTCACAACATCGCAATAATAGAAATCAAATAAGGACATTTATATAGACATGAGACATGGTCGTTAGGGCCAGATAGTCAAAAAGATACAATGTTCCTTCCTTTAACTATACAACATCTACAAAGCCTCTAACAGATACACAACCAAACCTATAGTCGGGATAAGTCCCTGCTTTACACAACTGAGATACAATACCAAAATCAACATGTACATACGACTCGAAAAGCCCCAAATGAACTAGAGCTCACCAATATTCTGCAGATGATCAGCAGCCTACTGAGGAGGTCTACTAGTACCTGTGCTTGCAGCAAGTAAGGTAAGTCCCCCAAGGGACGTCAGTACGAAAGAATGTACTGAGAATGTAAGGCCACAAGTAACTGTATGAGATATAAAAACTTTAATGTAATTAAGTACAAGTGAATGATCAATACCATACGGTATATGTGTGGAACCATGTACATTGCTTTCTTTACTTTACTTCATTTACTTTACTTTACTTTACTTTATTTCACTATACTGTACATCATCAATCATCAGTCATATAATGCTCGAGCCCAACTGATCAGTGGTAAATAACATAATAATTGGGATCGTCATCCATGCAGATGTTCCTTTCATCCCATGGGATACCACCCGTAATAATGGGATTGACATTCATGCGAGTGTTTTTTTCACTCCATAAGATACCACCCATACTATAATAATCGGGATCGACATTCATGCGGATGTTCCTTTCATCCCATGAGATACCACCCGTTCTCAACATTAACCATTAAACAATTATTCACATTACTTCATTCTTTAACTATAAGAGTGATACATTGGTAACTGTACTTTATTGGAACTTTAGAACGTAACATTATTGGAACGTTAGAACAATGTTCAATAAATGAGTGATATGTAAATCACAACCTATGTCAACCTGAAATAAGATGCCTTAGAACGTTTCGGAATGGAACAAATACAATGACAATGTGAACATTATGTGTTGCAGAAGGATACGGGAAAAGTAACCTTACATACCTTATCTTCCCAATAAGAATATACAATACTATATGTGAACACAATAGTCCAGCTCCTTCCTTACGTTTCACTCTACAACACAAGTACATAATGGATCTTACGTTAACAATCAACTACCTTACAAGTGCATACGACGACAATGAGTTGCATGATGGCCTTAAAATATCATTTCCCCTTGACAATACCATTTATGAAATTATCATACCAACAATACCACAACATTCCATACATTGACCAATACATCATAAACTAATAGCATGTCACACCAAGTTCATACTTTCCACTTCTCCATCAACACAACATCACAATTACTCAATCAAGTCACCTCAATACACTTCATAACAATATATCGACAACAATCCCACAATTTACACTCATAGAAAAATAACAAGTAAAGGAACATAACCACACCATACATGTTGATATTTCATTCACATCATACATTTTCATCATAAGCTCAAGTCTCTTTTCAAGTTTAAATCACAAGGATGGCACATCTTTTAGCAAAAAGCAAAAGTGCGTTACTTAAACTTTTAGACATAACCATCATGATCTTCTCCCATGAATATAATATATTAATCAAAAAGAATAATCACTTACCCAAACTTGAAAATGAGTGATTTTGTCCAAAGAGATGGCTTAGGGTTTGAGAGCTTGAAGAAAAATCTTGTAGAAATGTCTAGAATGGCATGTGTGTTTTGTGGAAATAAAATCTGATTTTTGCCACCTTATATAGCACCTCAAGTCATACTTAGCCACTTATTGGCATTAAATTCCATGTTCCCTTGGTCAAAGTGGAAGAATGGGTCATTTGCCCTTTTGGGCCATGTCTTTTGATCCATTTTGGGCGTTAAATTGAGCCCATTTACACATATTCACTTAGCTCACCAATTTTAATGTGTAACACTCCCATATCTCATGTTTAAATAATTCCATAAATTTTACCACAATATTCAACTCACAAGATTTATGTTCATTGTCTCAATCTCAAAAATACGCAATTTTTGCCACTCGTGGCTTAATTTAACATAATTTGATAAAACACTTGTGACGAAGAATTAATCCCAACTCAAATGCCAAACTTGCTCGAGAGTAGTCCTACTATGATGGAATAATTATACCATAACCCAAGAGTCCTCTTTTATAGATTAATAATCGTAGAAGAAATTGGGCAAAAAGCACCCCGGCACGCTCCCGGGCTCCCTAGAGACTTAGAGAAATTTCAGCATTTGAAAGGTGTGCAGGGGCGGTCTGGTACGCCCCTGGGTGCAACCCCTTTCTGCCTGTGCCACAAAAATTTCAGGCCAAAGTGGCCTGGCACGCCACCTTCAGCACCCCACACTTAATTTTTGATTTCGACTTTTCTTTGTGGATTTAGTTGGATCTTTCAAGTCCCAACCTTTTGATTTCCTCTTATCTTTAATATCCTTTGCTTGGATGTCCCTTAAACCTCACTTTTCACCCCACAAATTCTTCACAAAGTCACAAACACCTACTACAAAGGTCTAATCACATGTACTAGTACACTATTAAATTTTTCCATCAATAACAATACAAAATATGTACTTATGGCTCTCGAAACTAGGGTAACCATGGTTCAAGGTTGGAAAGTAGGGTCGAGAAGGTACGGGGTGTTACATTCTCCCCCCCCCCCCTAGGGAACATTCGTCCTCGAATGTTAACAACATCTTTTCAATTACAACAAATGCATCTCTATATTAGCATATATATACATATACACATAATTCTTATAGATACTAACTTATTATCGCTTCGATCCCGCATTTTGAACTTTCTCTTCCATTTGAAATAGATTAGGGTACTTGGACTTCATCATTTCCTCGGCTTCCCATGTGATCTCTTCTACTTGTTGATTTCGCCAAAGTACCTTTACGGAAGCTATGTATTTATTCCTCAACCGCTTTACTTGTCGGTCTAGAATAGCAATGGGTATCTCTTCATTAGTAAGATCCTACGTAACTTGGACATCCTCAACGGAAACAATACGATATGGATCCCCTATGCACTTTCGAAGCATCAAAACATGAAACACTGGATGGACTGAGGCGAGTTCTTGGGGTAGTGCCAATTCATACGCAACTTGCCCAAATCTTCGGAAAATTTCATATGGCCCTATATATCGGGGACTCAACTTCCATTTCTTCCCAAATCACATTACCTCTTTCATCGGTGACACCTTCAAAAATACCCAATCACCTATGGCGAATTTGAGCCCTCTTCTTCGAACATCAGCATATGACTTGTGGCGACTTTGGGCTGTTTGTAGCCGCTGTTGGATCACTTTAATTTTCTTCATAGCTTGATAAACAAGATATGGCCCAAGTAAAGCAGTTTTACCTGCTTCAAACCATCCAATCGGTGATCTACACTTCCTTCCGTATAAAGCTTCATAAGGTGTCATTTTGATACTTGAATGATAGCTATTGTTGTAGGCAAATTCAATAAGAGGCAAATGATTATCCTAACTGCCTTGAAAATCTAACGTACAAGCTCGTAGCATATCTTTAAGTGTTCTGATAGTACGTTCTGCCTGTTCATTAGTCTGAGGATGGAAAGTTGTACTCAGATTCACCTGTGTACCCAAACTCTGCTGAAAAGACCTCCAAAAATGCGCAATAAACTGAGCTCCTCTGTATGATATAATGGAGATCGGAATCCCATGTAATCGCACTATTTCTTTAACATACACCCTTGCATAATCTTCAGTTGTATAGGTGGTCCTAACTGGTAGGAAGTGCGCTGACTTGGTAAGCCTGTCAACTATGACCCATATGGAATCAAATTTCTGCAGTGTACGAGGCAAACCTATGATGAAGTCCATATTAATCATGTCCCATTTCCAGACTGGAAGATTGATACATTGCATGTAACCTCCTAGTTTCTGATGCTCTACTTTCACTTGTTGACAATTTGGGCATTGAGCTACAAATGCTGCAATGTTCTTCTTCATGTTTCCCCACCAATATATTTATTTCAAGCCATGATACATTTTGGTAGCTCCCGGATGAATAGAATATCGCGAATGATGCGCCTCTGTCATAATTCATTTCCTCAGCTCATCTATATCCGGTACACATAATCTACCTTGGCATTGAAGTACCCCTTCTTGTGTAAGATCGAAGGCCTTAGTCAGACCTTGTTGTACATTTTCTTTCAGCTGCAATAACATAGGATCCGCAAACTGCTTCTCTTTCACTTCAGCAATTAATAAAGATTCTGCCGCATTTTGTACAATAACCCCTTCATCTGAGGATTCAAGAAGACGAACCCCCAAGCCGGCTAATTGATGTAAATCCTTAACTAAGTCTTGATTTTCCGTCAATTGGCCACTAGTGCCTCCTATTGCCTTGTGGTTCAATGCATCAGCTACCACATATGTTTTTACTGGATGATAGAGAATATCAATATCATAATCTTTCAATAGCTCAAGCCACCTCCGCTGCCTCAGATTCAACTCCTTTTGCTTAAAGATATATTGCAAACTTTTGTGATCAGTATAGATATCAACATGAACTCCATACAAATAATGATGCCATATCTTTAAAGCAAAAACCACTACTGCTAACTCAAGATCATTTGTGGGATAAGTTCTCTCGTGTGGCCGTAACTGTCGTGAAGCATACGCTATAACATTACCGTGCTGCATCAATACACACCCTAGGCCAACTCCGAAAGCATCACAATATACTGCACAACCTTCGGTTCCTTTCTGAAGTACCAATACCGGTGTAGAAGTCAATTTATCTTTTAGCTCTTGGAAACGTTTCTCACATGCATCATTCCATTGAAATTTGACTGCCTTGTGTGTAAGCTTTGTTAAAGGTGCAGCAATGGAAGAGAACACTTCGACAAATCTTTGATAGTAACCTACTAGTCCAAGGAAGCTACGAATTTTCGTAGGTGTCGTAGGCCTTGGCCAATTTTTCACCGCTTCAATATTTTACGTATCAACCCTTATCCCTTCATCTGATACAATGTGACCCAAGAATTCCACGGACTTCAATCAAAATTCACATTTAGAGAACTTTGCATACAACTTACGCTCAAGAAGGATTTGTAACACTTGCCGCAAGTGATTAGCATGGTCCTCTTGTGATCTTCAATAAACCAGGATGTCATCTATAAATACCGTCACGAACACGTCTAGAAATGACTTAAACACCCTATTCATCAAATCCATGAACACAGCTGGTGCATTTGTTAGTCCGAATGACATACCTAAAAATTCATAATAGCCATACCGTGTTCGGAAAGCTGTTTTGGGTACATCTTTTTCTCTAACTCTGACTTGATGGTAACCCGACCTCAGGTCAATCTTTGAAAAACACTTGGCGCCCTGTAACTGATCAAACAAATCATTAATTCGAGAGAGGGTATATTTGTTCTTGATTGTTACTTTATTCAATTGCCGGTAGTCAATACACATTCTTAATGTGCCATCTTTCTTTCGTACAAATAATACTGGTGCACCCCACGGAGAGATACTAGGCCGTATAAATCCCTTGCCCAGTAAATCTTTTAACTGCTCCTTCAATTCTTGCAATTCCGTTGGAGCCATTCTGTACGGAGGAATAGAGATAGGCTAAGTGCCTGGAATCACATCAATAACAAATTCTATTTCCCGTTCCGGAGGTAAACCTGGAAGATCTTCAGGAAACACATCAAGAAATTCATTTACCACCGGAACTGATTGATGAGTTGGTGGTTTTGCATCAGTATCATGCACTCTCACCAAGTGACATATGTACCCCTTGGATATCATCTTCCTAGCCTTAAGATAGGAAATAAATTTGCCTTGCAGTGGTCCCACATTACCCTTCCATTCAAAAACATCCCTTTGCGAAAAATTAAATTGTACCCTCTTAGCGCGGCAATCTACCGTAGCATAACAAGAAGCTAGCCAATCCATTCCCATTATAACATCAAAATCGATCATGTCTAGCTCAACAATATCGGTCAATGTATCATAACCACAGACAGTGACTTTACAATCACGATAAACTCTCTGTGCTATAATTGATTCACCAACCGGTGTAGTTACTTTAATTGACTTAACTAGTAACTCCAGCGTTCTTTCAAAATTTTTAGCAATCAGAGGAGTAACATATGATAATGTAGAACCCGGATCAATCAATGCATATACATTATCTGAGAATATGGACAAGATACCTGTAACTACATCAGGAGATGCTTCCGAATGACGGTCCGCTAGAGCATATATGTTATTTTGAGTTCCGCTGGAACTAGCTACTCCTCTAGCACCTCTACCTCGTCTCATTGGCTATACTCCTCTACCTACTGAAGGCACCGATGATGATGATACCACAGTGGATCCCGCAGGTCATACCATACTTCCTGAGCCTCTTCGTGGACATTCTCTTAGTATGTGCCCCGTCATGCCACACCAATAACAAACATTCATCCCCAATCGGCATTCACCTGAATGATATCGTCTGCAATGCTGACATGGAGGCTGAGAAAACCCTGCTGTCTGTGAACCACGACTCCCACTACTTTGCCCGGCTTGATTACCTCTAAACCCTCAAAATTGAGATAAAATGCCTGTCGTGGAATAAGAAAATGATGGCCTAGGCGGTCTATTAAAACTCCGAGGCCTGAACTCTCCTTGGGATGCCATAGACTGTCCCACAGATCTAGCCCTCTTCGACGACCCTTCTTCAAACCCTTGTGTTCTTCTCCGTTGCTTCTGCTCTTTCATTTTCTGTGCAAAGGCCTGTATTATAGCCATGTCTATATCCTTGTTCAACACAACAATAGTGCAATCGACCAAATATGGCTCCAGTCTGTACATATACCGATGAACTCTATCGGTCATCGTAGCTATCACATTCGGAGCTTACCGGGCCAAAGATTTAAATCAAAGGCTATACTCTCGGACGCTCATGTTACACTGCCGCAGATTCAAGAACTGGTCCGCACGAGCCTCTCGTACCTCATAGGGGAGGTAGTGATCAAGGAATGTCATTTTAAATTCTTCCCAACTAGCTGAGAGTGCGTCAATACCCCTCGACCGCTTCCAATCTTCATACCATAGTATAGCCTAGCCCTTCAATCTATAGGCCGCAAGCTCAACCGTTTCCACACCGAACACATGCATAACCTCCAAAGCCCTTTGAATTTGATCTATAAAATCTTGCGGGTCTTCATTTGGATCAAAAAATCCTGCATCCGTCAACTAGCTGCTCTAGCTGCACTATCATCACTTGTAGTTGGACCATCTTGTCCCTGAACTTGTGCAACAACTATTCGGGTCAACATTTGCACTGCATTCTTTAAGTCCTGGTCAGTAGTATTTACTGGTGGTTCTGCAGGTACTTCTCTTCTACTTGGATCCTCTGGAACTGGAAGAGTAGATGAAGCCTGCGACGTAAACTCCTGTCCGATGCCGCCTTGATTAACTGGTTCAGGCGGGGCTCTACTAGTTCCTTCTCCATCAATTCTGTCTAGCCTCTGACTTTTACCTCGACCTCTTCTTGTCATCGGCATTGTGCTATAATATACAAGAACAACAATTTTCATGGTCAAAAATAAGTCCACCTATAACTTCGGCTCTAATGCACGATCTAGAAATGAAGGAATGAAACAACTCCTAAATGTCCCGTAGCATCTTACTTATAAATGTGGTGCACAACACATCCATAAGCAAGACTCTACTTAGACACGGCTTTGTCGACACCCTTAGGATGACCCACTCTGATACCACTTTTGTCACGCCTCAAATCCCATTGGGGTGGATATGGCACCCAAAGCCGTTAAGGCCCGAGATAACCAATCTATACGTTCACATACATGTCGTCAGTGGGCTAGCATTCATTCACTTATGGTCACAACATCTCAATAATAGAAATCAAATAAGGACATTTATATAGACATGAGACATGGCCGTTAGGGCCAGATAGTCAAAAAGATACAATGTTCCTTCCTTTAACTGTACAACGTCTACAGAGCCTCTAACAAATACACAACCAAACCTATAGTCGGGACAAGTCCCCTCTTTATACAACTGAGATACAATACCGAAATCAACATGTACATACGAGTACCTGTGCCTGCAGCAAGTAAGGTAAGTCCCCCAAGGGACGTCAGTAAGCCCACAAGTAACTGTATGAGATATAAGAACTTTAATGGAATTAAGTACAAGTGAATGATCAATACCATACGGTATATGTGTGGAACCATGTACATTGCTTTCTTTACTTTACTTCATTTACTTTACTTTACTTTACTTTATTTCACTATACTGTACATCATCAATCATCAATCATATAATGCTCGAGCCCAACTGATCAGTGGTAAATAACATAATAATTGGGATCGTCATCCATGCAGATGTTCCTTTCATCCCATGGGATACCACCCGTAATAATGGGATCGACATTCATGCGAGTGTTTTTTTCACTCCATAAGATACCACCCATACTATAATAATCGGGATCGACATTCATGCGGATGTTCCTTTCATCCCATGAGATATCACCCGTTCTCAACATTAACCATTAAACAATTATTCACATTACTTCATTCTTTAACTATAAGAGTGATACATTGGTAACTGTACTTTATTGGAACTTTAGAACGTAACATTATTGGAACGTTAGAACAATGTTCAATGAATGAGTGATATGTAAATCACAACCTATGTCAACCTGAAATAAGATACCTTAGAACGTTTCGGAATGGAACAAATACAATGACAATGTGAACATTATGTGTTGCAGAAGGATACGGGAAAAGTAACCTTACATACCTTATCTTCCCAATAAGAATATACAATACTATATGTGAACACAATAGTCCAGCTCCTTCCTTACGTTTCACTCTACAACACAAGTACATAATGGATCTTACGTTAACAATCAACTACCTTACAAGTGCATACGACGACAATGAGTTGCATGATGGCCTTAAAATATCATTTCCCCTTGACAATACCATTTATGAAATTATCATACCAACAATACCACAACATTCCATACATTGACCAATACATCATAAACTAATAGCATGTCACACCAAGTTCATACTTTCCACTTCTCCATCAACACAACATCACAATTGCTCCATCAAGTCACCTCAATACACTTTATAACAATATATCGACAACAATACCACAATTTACACTCATAGAAAAATAACAAGTAAAGGAACATAACCACACCATACATGTTGATATTTCATTCACACCATACATTTTCATCAAAAGCTCAAGTCTCTTTTCAAGTTTAAATCACAAGGATGGCACATCTTTTAGCAAAAAGAAAAAGTGCATTACTTAAACTTTTAGACATAACCATCATGATCTACATACTGCCCCATGAATATAATATATTAATTCATAAGAATAATCACTTACCCAAACTTGAAAATGAGTGATTTTGTCCAAAGAGATGGCTTAGGGTTTGAGAGCTTGAAGAAAAATCTTGCAGAAATGTCTAGAATGGCATGTGTGTTTTGTGGAAATAAAATCTGGATTTTGCCACCTTATATAGCCCCTCAAGTCATACTTATCCACTTATTGGAATTAAATTCCATGTTCCCTTGGTCAAAGTGGAAGAATGGGTCATTTGCCCTTTTGGGCCATGTCTTTTGATCCATTTGGGGCCTTAAATTGAGCCCATTTACACATATTCACTTAGCTCACCAATTTTAATGCGTAACACTCCCATATCTCATATTTAAATAATTCCATAAATGTTACCACAATATGCAACTCACAAGATTTATGTTCGTTGTCTCAATCTGAAAAATACGCAATTTTTGCCACTCATGGCTTAATTTAACCTAATTTGATAAAACACTTGTGACGAAGAATTAATTCCAACTCAGATGCCAAACTTGCTTGAGAGTAGTCCTACTATTATGGAATAATGATACCATAACCCAAGAGTCCTCTTTTATAGATTAATAATCGTAGAAGAAATAGGGCAAAAAGCACCCCGGCACGCTCCCGGGCTCCCTAGAGACTTATAGAAAATTTCAGCATTTGAAAGGTGTGCAGGGGAGGCCTAGCACGCCCCTGGAAGCACCCCCTTGATTCCAATGCCACAAAAATTTCAGGCCAAAGCGGCCTGGCACGCCACCAGCAGCGCCCCACACTTAATTTTTGATTTCCTGTTTTCTTTGTGGATTTAGTTGGATCTTTCAAGTCCCAACCTTTTGCTTTCCTCTTATCTTTAATATCCTTTGCTTGGATGTCCCTTAAACCTCACTTTTCACCCCACAAATTCTCCACAAAGCCACAAACACCTACTACAAAGGTCTAATCACATATACTAGTACACTATTAAATTTTTCCACCAATAACAATACAAAATATGTACTTATGGCTCTCGAACCTGGGGTAACCATGGTTCAAGGTTGGAAAGTAGGGTCGGGGAAGGTACGGGGTGTTACATTCTCCCCCCCCCCCCTTAGGGAACATTCGTCCTCGAATATTAACAACATCTTTTCAATTACAACAAATGCATCTCTATATTAGCATATATATACATATACACATAATGCTTATAGATACTAACTTATTATCGCTTCGATCCCGTATTTTGAAATTTCTCTTCCATTTGAAATAGATGAGGGTACTTGGACTTCATCATTTCCTCGGCTTCCCATGTGATCTCTTCTACTTGTTGATTTCGCCAAAGTACCTTTACGGAAGCTATGTCTTTATTCCTCAACCTCTTTACTTGTCGACCTAGAATAGCAATGGGTATCTCTTCATAAATAAGATCCTACTTAACTTGGACATACTCAATGGAAACAATATGATATGGATCCCCTATGCACTTTCGAAGCATCGAAACATGAAACACTGGATGAACTGAGGCGAGTTCTTGGGGTAGTGCCAATTCATACGCAACTTGCCCAAATTTTTGGAAAATTTCATATGGACCTATATATCGGGGACTCAACTTCCCTTTCTTCCCAAATCACATTACCTCTTTCATCGGTGACACCTTCAAAAATACCCAATCACCTATGGCGAATTTGAGCCCTCTTCTTAGAACATCAGCATATGACTTGTGGCGACTTTGGGCCGTTTGTAGCCGCTGTTGGATCACTTTAATTTTCTTCATATCTTGATAAACAAGATATGGCCCAAGTAAAGCAGTTTTACCTGCTTCAAACCATCCAATCGGTGATCTACACTTCCTTCCGTATAAAGCTTCATAAGGTGTCATTTTGATATCTGAATGATAGCTATTGTTGTAGGAAAATTCAATAAGAGGCAAATGATCATCCTAACTGCCTTGAAAATCTAACGTACAAGCTCGTAGCATATCTTTAAGTGTTTGGATAGTACGTTCTTCCTTTCCATTAGTCTGAGGATGGAAAGTCGTACTCAGATTCACCTGTGTACCCAAACTCTGCTGAAAAGACCTCCAAAAATGTGCAATAAATTAAGCTCCTCTGTATGATATAATGGAGATCGGAATCCCATGTAATCGCACTATTTCTTTAACATACACCCTTGCATAATCTTCAGTTGTATAGGTGGTCCTAACTGGTAGGAAGTGCGCTGACTTGGTAAGCCTGTCAACTATGACCCATATGGAATCAAATTTCTGCAGTGTACGAGGCAAACCTATGATGAAGTCCACATTAATCATGTCCCATTTCCAGACTGGAAGATTGATACATTGCATGTAACCTCCTGGTTTCTGATGCTCTACTTTCACTTGTTGATAATTTGGGCATTGAGCTACAAATGCTGCAATGTTCTTCTTTATGTTTCCCCACTAATATATTTCTTTCAAGTCATGATACATTTTGGTAGCTCCCAGATGAATAGAATATCGTGAATGATGTGCCTCTGTCATAATTCATTTCCTCAGCTCATCTACATCTAGTACACATAATCTACCTTGGCATTGAAATACCCCTTCTTGTGTAAGATCGAAGGCCTTAGTCAGACCTTGTTGTACATTTTCTTTCAGCTGCAATAACATAGGATCCGCAAACTGCTTCTCTTTCACTTCAGCAATTAATAAAGATTCTGCCGCATTTTGTACAATAACCCCTTCATCTGAGGATTCAAGAAGACGAACCCCCAAGCCGGCTAATTGATGTAAATCCTTAACTAAGTCTTGATTTTCCGTCAATTGGCCACTAGTGCCTCCTATTGCCTTGCGGTTCAATGCATCAGCTACCACATTTGTTTTTACTGGATGATAGAGAATATCAATATCATAATCTTTCAATAGCTCAAGCCACCTCCGCTGCCTCAGATTCAACTCCTTTTGCTTAAAGATATATTGCAAACTTTTGTGATCAGTATAGATATCAACATGAACTCCATACAAATAATGACGCCATATCTTTAAAGCAAAAACCACTACTGCTAACTCAAGATCATTTGTGGGATAAGTTCTCTCGTGTGGCCGTAACTGTCGTGAAGCATACGCTATAACATTACCGTGCTGCATCAATACACACCCTAGGCCAACTCCCAAAGCATCACAATATACTGCATAACCTTCGGTGCCTTTCGAAAGTACCAATACCGGTGTAGAAGTCAATTTATCTTTTAGCTCTTGGAAACGTTTCTCACATGCATCATTCCATTGAAATTTGACTGCCTTGTGTGTAAGCTTTGTTAAAGGTGCAGCAATGGAAGAGAACACTTCGACAAATCTTTGATAGTAACCTACTAGTCCAAGGAAGCTACGAATTTTCGTAGGTGTCGTAGGCCTTGGCCAATTTTTCACCGCTTCAATATTTTACGTATCAACCCTTATCCCTTCATATGATACAATGTGACCCAAGAATTCCATGGACTTCAATCAAAATTCACATTTAGAGAACTTTGCATACAACTTACGCTCAAGAAGGATTTGTAACACTTGCCGCAAGTGATTAGCATGGTCCTCTTGTGATCTTCAATAAACCAGGATGTAATCTATAAATACCATCACGAACATGTTTAGAAATGACTTAAACACCCTATTCATCAAATCCATGAACACAGCTGGTGCATTTGTTAGTCCGAATGACATACCTAAAAATTCATAATTGCCATACCGTGTTCGGAAAGCTGTTTTGGGTACATCTTTTTCTCTAACTCTGACTTGATGGTAACCCGACCTCAGGTCAATCTTTGAAAAACACTTGGCGCCCTGTAACTGATCAAACAAATCATTAATTCGAGGGAGGGGATATTTGTTCTTGATTGTTACTTTATTCAATTGCCGGTAGTCAATACACATTCTTAATGTGCCATCTTTCTTTCGTACAAATAATACTGGTGCACCCCACGGAGAGATACTAGGCCGTATAAATCCCTTGCCCAGTAAATCTTTTAACTGCTCCTTCAATTCGCTAAGTGCCTGGAATCACATCAATAACAAATTCTATTTCCCGTTCCGGAGGTAAACCTGGAAGATCTTCAGGAAACACATCAAGAAATTCATTTACCACCGGAACTGATTGATGAGTTGGTGGTTTTGAATCAGTATCATGCACTCTCACCAAGTGACATATGTACCCCTTGGATATCATCTTCCTAGCCTTAAGATAGGAAATAAATTTGCCTTGCAGTGCTCCCACATTACCCTTCCATTCAAAAACATCCCTTTGCGGAAAATGAAATTGTACCCTCTTAGCGCGACAATCTACCGTAGCATAACAAGAAGCTAGCCAATCCATTCCCATTATAACATCAAAATCGATCATGTCTAGCTCAACAAGATCGGTCAATGTATCATAACCACAGACAGTGACTTTACAATCACGATAAACTGTCTTTGCTATAATCGATTCACCAACCGGTGTAGTTACTTTAATTGACTTAACTAGTAACTCCGGCGTTCTTTCAAAATTATTAGCAATCAGAGGAGTAACATATGATAATGTAGAACCCGGATCAATCAATGCATATACATTATCTGAGAATATGGACAAGATACCTGTAACTACAACAGGAGATGCTTCCGAATTCTGACGGTCCGCTAGAGCATATATGTTATTTTGAGTTCCGCTGGAACTAGCTGCTCCTCTATCACCTCTACCTCATCCCATAGGCTGTACTCCTCTACCTACTGAAGGCACCGATGATGATGATACCACAGTGGATCCCGCAGGTCATACCATACTTCCCGAGCCTCTTCATGGACATTCCCTCAGTATGTGCCCCGTCATGCCACACCAATAACAAACATTCATCCCCAATCGGCATTCACCTAAATGATATCGTCTGCAATACTGACATGGAGGCTGAGAAAAACCTTCTGTCTGTGAACCACGACTCCCACTACTTTGCCCGGTTTGATTACTTTTAAACCCTCGAAATTGAGATGAAATGCCTGTCGTGGAATAAGAAAATGATGGCCTAGGAGGTCTATAAAAACTCCGAGACCTGAACTCTCCTTGGGACGCCATAGACTGTCCCACAGATCTAGCCCTCTTCGACGACCCTTCTTCAAACCCTTGTGTTCTTCTCCGTTGCTTCTGATCTTCCATTTTCTGCGCAAAGGACTGTATTATAGCCATGTCTATATCCCTGTTCAACACAGCAATAGTGAAATCGACCAAATATGGCTCCAGTCTGTACACATACCGATGAACTCTATCGGTCATCGTAGCTATCACATTCGGAGCTTACCGGGCCAAAGAGTTAAATCGAAGGCTATACTCTCGGACGCCCATGTTACCCTGCCGCAGATTCAAGAACTGGTCCGCACGAGCCTCTCGTACCTCATAGGGGAGGTAGTGATCAAGGAATGTCATTTTAAATTCTTCCCAACTAGCTGAGAGTGCATCAATACCCCTCGACCGCTTCTAATCTTCATACCATAGTATAGCCTAGCCCTTCAATCTATAGGCCGCAAGCTCAACCGTTTCCACACCGAACACATGCATAACCTCCAAAGCCCTTTGAATTTGATCTATCAAATCTTGCGGGTCTTCATTTGGATCAAAAAATCCTGCATCCATCGACTAGCTGCACTAGCTGCACTATCATCACTTGTAGTTGGACCATCTTGTCCCTGAACTTGTGCAACAACTATTCGAGTCAACATTTGCACTGCATTCTTTAAGTCCTGGTCAGTAGTATTTACTGGTGGTTCTGCAGGTACTTCTCTTCCACTTGGCTCCTCTGGAACTGGAAGAGTAGATGAAGCCTGCGACGTAAACTCCTGTTCGGCGCCGCCTTGATTAACTGGTTTAGGCGGGGCTCTACTAGTTCCTTCTCCAGCAATTCTATCTAGCCTCTGACTTTTACCTCGACCTCTTCTTGTCATCGGCATTGTGCTATAATATACAAGAACAACAATTTTCATGGTCAAAAATAAGTCCACCTATAACTTCGGCTCTAATGCACGATCTAGAAACGAAGGAATGAAACAACTCCTAAATATCCCGTAGCATCTTACTTATAAATGTGGTGCACAACACATCCATAAGCAAGACTCTACTTAGACACGGCTTTGTCGACACCCTTAGGACGACCCGCTCTGATACCACTTTTGTCACGCCTCAAATCCCATTGGGGTGGATATGGCACCCAAAATCGTTAAGGCCCGAGAGAACCAATCTATACGTTCACATACATGTCGTCAGTGGGCTAGCATTCATTCACTTATGGTCACAACATCTCAATAATAAAAATCAAATAAGGACATTTATATAGACATGAGACATGGCCGTTAGGGCCAGATAGTCAAAAAGATACAATGTTCCTTCCTTTAACTGCACAACGTCTACAGAGCCTCTAACAAATACACAACCAAACCTATAGTCGGGACAAGTCCCCGCTTTATACAACTGAGATACAATACCAAAATCAACATGTACATACGACTCGAAAAGCCCTGAACGAACTAGAGCTCACCAATATTCTGCAGATGATCAGCAGCCTACTGAGGAGGTCTACTAGTACCTGTGCCTGCAGCAAGTAAGGTCAGTCCCCCAAGGGACGTCAGTACGAAAAAATGTACTGAGTATGTAAGGCCACAAGTAACTGTATGAGATATAAGAACTTTAATGGAATTAAGTATAAGTGAATGATCAATACCATACGGTATATGTGTGGAACCATGTATATTGCTTTCTTTACATTACTTCATTTACTTTACTTTACTTTACTTTATTTCACTATACTGTACATCATCAATCATATAATGCCCGGGCCCAACTGATCAGTGGGAAATAACATAATAATCGGGATCTTCATCCATGCGGATGTTCCTTTCATCCCATGGGATACCACCCGTAATAATGGGATTGACATTCATGCGAGTGTTTTTTTCACTCCATGAGATACCACCCATACTATAATAATCGGGATCGACATTCATGCAGATGTTCCTTTCATCCCATGAGATACCACCCGTTCTCAACATTAACCATTAAACAATTATTCACATTACTTCATTCTTTAACTATAAGAGTGATACATTGGTAACTGTACTTTATTGGAACTTTAGAACGTAACATTATTGGAACGTTAGAACAATGTTCAATGAATGAGTGATATGTAAATCACAACCTATGTCAACCTGAAATAAGATGCCTTAGAACGTTTCGGAATGGAATAAATACAATGACAATGTGAACATTATGTGCTGCAGAAGGATACGAAAAAAGTAACCTTACATACCTTATCTTCCCAATAAGAATATACAATACTATATGTGAACACAATAGTCCATCTCCTTCCTTACGTTTCACACTACATCACAAGTACATAACGGAGCTTACGTTAACAATCAACTACCTTACAAGTGCATACGACTACAATGAGTTGCATGATGGCCTTAAAATATCATTTCCGCCTTGACAATAATATTTATGAAATTATCATACCAATAATACCACAACATTCCATACATTGACCAATACATCATAAACCAATAGCATCTCACACCAAGTTCATACTTTCCACTTCTCCATCAACACAACATCATAATTGCTCCATTAAGTCACCTCAATACACTTCATAACAATATATCGACAACAATCCCACAATTTACACTCATAGAAAAATAACAAGTCAAGGAACATAACCACACCATACATGTTGATATTTCATTCACACCATGCATTTTCATCAAAAGCTCAAGTCTCTTTTCAAGTTTAAATCACAAGGATGGCACATCTTTTAGCAAAAAGCAAAAGTGCGTTACTTACACTTTTAGACATAACCATCATGATCTTCTCCCATGAATATAATATATTAATCAAAAAGAATAATCACTTACCCAAACTTGAAAATGAGTGATTTTGTCCAAAGAGATGGCTTAGGGTTTGAGAGCTTAAAGAAAAATCTTGTAGAAATGTCTAGAATGGCATGTGTGTTTTGTGGAAATAAAATATGATTTTAGCCACCTTATATATCCCCTAAATTCATACTAATCCACTTCTTGGCATTAAATTCCATGTTCCCTTGGTCAAAGTGGAAGAATGGGTCATTTGCCCTTTTGGGCCATGTCTTTTGATCCATTTTGGGCCTTAAATTGAGCCCATTTACACATATTCACTTAGCTCACCAATTTCAATGTGTAACACTCCCATTATCTCATGTTTAAATAATTCCATAAATTTTACCACAATATTTAACTCACGATATTCATGTTCGTAGTCTCAATCTCAAAAATATGCGATTTTTGCCACTCGTGGCTTAATTTAACATAATTTGATAAAACACTTGTGACGAAGAATTAATCCCAACTCATATGCCAAACTTGCTCGAGAGTAGTCCTACTATGATGGAATAATGATACCATAACCCAAGAGTCCTCTTTTATAGATTAATAATCGTAGAAGAAATAGGGCAAAAAGCACCCCGGCACGCTCCCGGGCTCCCTAGAGACTTAGAGAAATTTCAGCATTTGAAAGGTGTGCAGGGGCGGTCTGGTACTCCCCTGGGTGCAACCCCTTTCTGCCTGTGCCACAAAAATTTCAGGCCAAAGTGTCCTGGCACGCCACCTTCAGTACCCCACACTTAATTTTTGATTTCGACTTTTCTTTGTGGATTTAGTTGGATCTTTCAAGTCCCAACCTTTTGCTTTCCTCTTATCTTTAATATCCTTTGCTTGGATGTCCCTTAAACCTCACTTTTCACCCCACAAATTCTCCACAAAGTCACAAACACCTACTACAAAGGTCTAATCACATGTACTAGTACACTATTAAATTTTTCCATCAATAACAATACAAAATATGTACTTATGGCTCTCGAACCTAGGGTAACCATGGTTCAAGGTTGGAAAGTAGGGTCGGGAAGGTACGGGGTGTTACACATCCAAGCCTGCTTGTCACTAGTACAAGCCTCTAATACAGAATGATATCAATAATCTAAAGTAACTTAAATGAGGATAAAGCACAAGATAAATAAAGAGAGATCCGAGTAAGCTCTGTGAAACATCAGGCACTACATCGATCTCCGCAACGTCAACACTGAGGGAACACAATCTACTATCGGCTACTCAAACCAATAAATGTATGGGGTGAAGAAGAAAAGAAAAGGTAAAGAAAATCAAGAGTAAGTACGAAACACGTGTACTCAACAAGCTTCATCGATAACCGATCCTAATCTAAAGTGATGGCGAGGACCACTACCCAACTACCCAAGTCACCCAATCAATCTACAACCAATAAATACACCACTTCATCCTAACAGGGTATCCCAACATAACAGTCATAGGAATATCAATATACAGGGTAGGGAAAATAATTCAGGTGAGTCAACACTAGTCATTTTATGATCAACAAGTAACAGAAGTCACTTATAAAGGAGACTCACTAACACAATATATCAGGCTCAATCAAGCATATTCAACCAATAATATGGGATAAAATAGTGAGAGTGTATAATTATATGAATATAATAATACCAATAGATGCAACACTACATGTCTCACTAATCAAGCCATAGCCATACCTCACGTCTCATAAATGTATCAACTCCTAAATCAACCAAGAGGTAGTATAATATAATGTAATGTAGTAGAATTAATCTCGAAAACACAATATCGCAAACAAGATTCAATCATGGTAATTCAATACAAAAGTAAATACTAAAACACAATATCAAAACATACCAAGGAAATTCAATGCAATGTAGTGATGATGGTGGGATGTTTCATATAAACCTTCCAAGACTCAGCTCTTCAAACAGGACCCATGGGGGCTTCACAACCCAAATTAATCTCAAAATCATGTATCGTATATGCCCTCCAAGCCTCATCATTGGATAGGACCATATACTTTCACAATCTCAATCAACTTTGCTGGCTAATGATCAAGACCAACGATTTTAGAAAGTGTCTCATTTTCTTTCAAAATTAATGTTTCTTAGTGGTACCAAATCTCATGGATATGTATGAATGAAATGAGGATGTAATGCTCACAACCAATCAGTGTGAAGATAATAATCATTTCAATATAGATATAAATAAGCTCAGAATCAACTCAATATGACAATAATTCATGATATAAGCCCTCTCATGACACCACTGGAATAAATAGTCATGTAAGACATAAATAATATCATTGCTAACCCCTCACTGGAGTGTCACTATAATGATAATGCAATCTAATGTTCAAATAAGGCCTATAATATCAATTTGAGCCCCCTCTCGAGAGACACAATAATAAATAAGGCAATTTAATGCACAAACAAGGCCAATAATATCAGGTCAAGCCCCCACTTGGGCGACACAATAATAAATAATCTCTTCAGTCAATAATAATATTCACATAAGCCCCCACGCAGGCAATATAAATTTAGCAACAATCTAAATAATAATTCATCGCGAAACTTACCTAAACCTAGCTTGTTTTTTATAATAGGTCCATCCTTCCCAAAGATGACATCATTAGATCAAAATACTAAAAGGAAAACTAAAACATGCTCTAATAAGAGATACTAAACACCGATAATTACATCAACTATTACAAGTCTATTTATACTTTAAGTATTTTATAAACCTCAATCATCCCATAAAATAACAATAATAACATAACTATCCCCTAAAAGTTCACTAAGTCCCGATCATCACAATAAAGTACACTAAAAACAATTCAAGCTCTAAAATAGGTATCCAGTATCAATTTATTCAAGGTATATTAGCCATCTATCTACAATCTACTCTAAGCATGTTTGCAAGACTAACTAAGGTAAGAAGTTATGTAACTACAATCCATCAAAAAACTTCGGTACCCATGGAGATGCTCTCCATTTCACCTAAACGGAACACCCAAACCCTAAGAGATTCACAAAACACAAGCATACAAGACATAAACACTTCAGAAAAAGTTAAGGTACACCTCAACTTGCCTTAAAGAAGATCTGCAAGCCAAAAACACAGTTTGAAGCATCAATGGAAGCTCTACTCCCTCGAATCATCGCCAAACACGTCTAATCTAATCAAATATGACATCTACAAGTCAAAAAGAGTCCAGCAATAGCCATATTGATATATTTTGATTTCGGATCAAAAACCACTTCAAAAATTAGTTCAATAAATACAGGTGTAAAATTGAGATATTATTTAAGAATCATGTTCTACATACTCCTTAGGATTCTAAATCTGAAAACCCAACTAAAAATGAGTTAAAATCAAAGAAAAACCAATTTTTTACTGTATCGAGTAAAAACCCCAAAATTCATTATCAAACGCGGTTTAAATTAAGAAATTTTGGAAAACTTTTATCAAAATCCATTTAACCATGATAAAAGGACCTTAAATCTCAAAATTCAATGAAAAACCATTCCAAATCAATCTTCAAATCAAGAATTTTTGATTTTATAACTTTGAATTTCAAAACTCAATTTTATAGATTGAAATCATGAAAAACTAGATGAATAATCTTGGAAAATGAAAAAGAATGAAGGTAGAATCACATATCCAATGATTATAACAGAAAAACGCATCAAGAATGTCCTAAAATGGAGCTTCCTAGCTCCCAAAATGTTAAAAATACAAAATTGGTTCGGTTTGGTCTTAAACTCAACGATTGCCGCTTAAGCGGCCTGGTAAAAGGGTCAAACTACCACTTAAGCATTCAAATGGCCGCTAAAACGGCCCGGTCAAATGGTCAATAGCTACTTTATCGGTCAACCAGCCAGTAAAGCGGCTACACCAGCACCAACAATTTTCAAAACTTGGTTTTGACCCTCGAAACTCATTAGGAATCCTATAAACATGAAACAATAGTTCAAATTGATCATAAAAAATGTTTCAAACTTAATAAAATAATTGGATTTATGAAAACAAGTCATTTACAATAAATTAACTCCCTGGATCCCTTTTTAAGCTAAATTTAACTAGTTTTCGTTTAAGAGGTTCAAATGCAAAACAAAGTCTCAGGGATCAAACTAACTATGATACTAATACAAAATTGACATTTTGGATCTAATGGAACTGTCCAATTAACCATCTGAAGCTCAGATCACAAAATACTAACCAAAGTCAAACTAATCACTTTAAGGCTTTTCAAATTCACAAACTCATATGAAACACTCTCGAATGCATCGGGGACTGTGCAAACCATCACCCACAACTCATAAATGATGTAAAGCAACAATGAGGAAGGGAAAAATAGTCAAAATATAGAAAATTCTAAAAATCACAAACGAGGGTTATTACAAAACCACCCCTATATCGGCAAAATATAGGTTTTGGTTAAGGAGCCTTTTGAATTCACGCCTTCTCCATTAACCATATAGTTCTCTTTAAAACTACATTTTAACATTTTCATATCATCAAATACCTTTGAAAACTTTTCATCTCCATTAAAGGCATACATCATATTTGGTATCGTCATACAAAGACTTGCAAGTCATGCATTCATAGTTCTTAGCATCATTATGGAGGTTCTGAGAATTCTTACATCATAAAAAAATTCATACTTCATAAATGTCATTGGAGACCTTTAAACCACTCCTTAAAAGTAACAATAGTTAGGCTTTGGTAAAATAACCAAATCATCATTAAAGTTATCCTCAAAGACATATTACTCCCAGTTGTACCTTAAACTTTGTAACATAAGAAAATAATTCATCATAAAGCACAACAGAGGGTTTATAGAAAGTAGTTTTCAAAGCATTTACTTGAATCATGAAAATTCGAGTCTTTGTGAAAGAACAAGAATATCAATAAACTTAGCCTTTTCAAAACCATGTTATCATTATAAATCCATAAACTCCATAATATCAAAAAAATCCATAATATCTCAAAACTTGTAGGGCTTATGTCACGCCTCAAACCCTATTGGGGCGGACAGGCACCCATAGCCATAAAGTCCCGAGAGCACCAACCCATAACCTTGTACTTCTCATGTATGTAACGATGCTAATCAAAGGTTCTGCCAAGTATGGATATAATGCATCGATGAAAATACACCACGTAGACAAGCCCAAAACTTTATATACATGATTTAGACGTTTTGGCCACAATGACTGGAAGACAAGGCACAACCACACTTTTCTTTACCATCTACAAAGCCTCTAAAAGAGATATAAACTTAGTTATGGTCGGTACAAGCCCCCGCCTTACACTTAGCTACTATACAATACCAAAACATATATAATAGACTCGAAAAGCCCCTAATCAACTTGGAGCTCACCAATAGCCACTGGATGTACTATGCTCCTACTGGAGGGGTCTACTAGCTGAAGTACATGTGCTTACAGCATGAAATGTAGGTCCCTCATGAGGGACGTCAGTATGAAAGAATGTACTGAATATGTAAGGTTGAAAGTAACAATACATAACACAAGAGCTCAAATACAATCAAGTACAAGTGTATAGACAGTGGTAATTGACCACCTTTATATATACTTGTGGAATCGTGTACATTACATTCCTTTCTTTACTTTACCTTTCTTTACTTTATAATCTTGTAAGCCATGTGATACAAATGACCAACTAATCAGTGGTAAATACCTAAGTTGGGATCAAACCATGCTAGGCTTACGCCCCTGAGCTTCCACCCCTATGTAAAGAGATCGAGATCGGCCCATGATGGGCTTTCTACCCTAAGCTGCCACCCGTACATAACCAAATTTGCATTTCTTAGTTTATTACCTTTGAGATTGTTACTTTGGTGGTCATGACATTATTGAGATTCGGGACAATAGTCCACCAGTAAGAGATGTATGAATAAACACTTGATGCAGTACCAATGAGGTAGGGAGAAATTTGTACACAAATAAAATGCCTAGGAGCTGAAAAAACACATAGATCTTATTTGACTAAAAGGAGAACTCATGAAGCTTGCTATTGGATGTAGACACGCGGGTTTAATAATAACCACATATTGGAGTATTTTAACATATTAGGGAGTGGGAACAAGGTCGTTAGCTATATATAAAATCGTACGCTGCCACTATGTATCATTTACTATAGGAGAACTTTGAAAGCTTAATTTGTAAGACAAGTGTTAGATTTCATGCCAAAGAATACGGAATAGAGTAGCCTTACATACCTTGCTGTACAACTCCAATATTAACCTAAATTAACCTTCTGCCTTTTGGATTACTTATCTACAATAAAATATATGGTAAAACTAGTATGAGTAGCTAATCAAAATTTTTGGGCTACTTAACCTCACCAAAACAGTAGACAGGCAGTAAGCCCGTAATTTAGCAACCCAAGTATTTCTTTCAACCCCTCCTCCTCTAATTACATTTGTACAATACACGAATTGATATAAGATCATCAGAGACTCTTTTGGATTTATAATTGTACAAAGTAGTTCCAAAGTGTGATAGGCAACAAGCTTATACAATATCTAATTAAGTGGTATATCATTACACCCTCATTTTATATGTCAATAACAACAACTCACATCCCTTTTTAAGATCAACCAAGTTGTCCCCAACATATATACATAAAACAGCCCCTGAAATAGTCCCAAAGTCATTTATTATAGAAACACTATTGAACTCATCATCCTTTGAGTTTTTAACAATAATATATACACAATTCTCCACCAAAACATGTATATAGAAAGGGCAAAAATGGACAATAGCCTTTCCTTCATTTCTGTGATGGTTTATTTGCTTAACTTGTATCTCTTTAGTATCTTGATTCATTTAACTTAGAAGGAAACTAAATCCCAAGAACCCTAATGGAATTATAGGGCTGATGTAGAAGCTACTAGAGAGAAAGAGAGAAAATACTAGAAAGCTGATTTTTTGCCTAAGTAAAAATGAATAAAATGAGCTATTTTTTAATCCTTTAAAGGGACCAGCTCTTAGACTACTTTCTTGCCCATTTTTGGCAAGAAAATACCAAGTAGGTGATACACCTACTTGTCCATTTAGCTTAGGCCTTGATGGACTTAAACTTGTTGGGCCTTGGCTGCCTATTATTTTCATATTCTTTCATTTAGTTTGGGCTAGAATTAATTCAAGTAGGTGGTAGTGTACTTGGCCCAATAAGCTGGTCAAAGGAGTCTTAGTAGGTGATCCACCTACTTAATTCTTAGGTTGTTCAATAAGTCAAAGTAGGTGATGCACCTACTTGTCACCTACTTGCTTAATTTAAGTCAAGCAAACAGCTCACTTATTTTATTCCATAGTCTAAGTCTTGATCTTTTTACTTTAACACTTATATACACTTGGACACTTTAAGCCCTAAGGTAGAATACCACCTAACTATATCGCGTTTAAATACTTCCATCGGGGTTAAATTGTTCATACACATGCTAAAATGCATGGAGTATCATAGTACTGTCCAAACCTATATTTACCATCAATACTCGCATAAGAAGTCTAGTCCATTACCTATACCACAAGGCTATATCAAGTGTCATATAAATATGAGGTGTTACATCTTCCCCTCCTTAGGAACATTCGCCCTCGAATGTTAGCATAATTATCCAGCATAAACAAGTTTAAGCCTAAGTTTAATCTTCCTATTACCACATAGCACTTATATATATAATATTACTTATTAATGCTCCAATCCAGCATCTTGTAATTTCTCTTTGTCTTAGAATAAATGAGGGTACTTGGATTTCATTGCTTCCCCAGCTTCCCATATAATCTCTTCTACTTATTGGCTCCTCCAAAGTACTTTTATAGAAGCTACTTATTTATTTCTTAACTTCTTAACTTGTCGATCTAGAATAGAAATAGGCACTTCTTTATAAGTGAGATCTTTCATAACTCATACGTCTTCAGTAGGAGTAATATGAGATCGATCTCCTATGCACTTTTGAAGCATTGAGACGTGGAATACTGGATGTACTGTTGAAAGCTCTTGGGGTAGATCTAACTCATATGCAACTTGGCCAAATCTTCAAATAATCTTATATGGCGCTATATAGTGTGGACTTAATTTTTCCTTTTTACCAAACCTCATTACCTCTTTTATTGGTGGTACCTTCAAGAATACCCAATCTCCTATAGCAAACTCTAGCCCTCTTCTTTTAACATCCGCATATGATTTATGTCAACTTTGAGCTGTTTCTAGCTTTTTTTCTATCACCCTAACTTTTCCATAGCTTGATGAACAAGATCTAGCCCAAATAAGGCAGTTTCACCCACTTCAAACCACCCAAGTGATGATCTACACTTTCTCCCATACAAAGCTTCCTAAGGTGACATTTTAATACTCGAGTGGTAACTATTATTGTATGCAAACTCAATAAGTGACAAATGATCGTCCCAACTACCTTTGAAGTCTAATACACAAGCTCGCAGCATATCCTCAAGTGTTTGGATTGTACGTTCTACCTGACCATCTGTTTGAGGGTGAAAAGTTGTACTTAAACTCACTTGCATTCTCAAACTCTTCTGAAATGTCCTCCAAAATTTTATGGTAAATTGAGCTCCCCTATCATATATAATAGAGATTGGGACTCCATGTAGGCGAACAATCTCTTTAATGCACAATTTTGCATACTCTTCAGCTGTGTAAGTGGTCTTAACTGGTAGGAAGTATGCTGATTTGGTGAGTCTATCAACTATTACCCATGTGGAATCATACTTCTGAGAGAAATGAGGAAAACCAGTGACAAAATCCATGTTGATTATGTCCCACTTCCAAATTGGGAGCTGTATACAGTGCATATAACCTCCCGACTTTTAGTGCTCTACTTTAATTTGTTGGTAATTTTGACAGTGAGCCATAAATTCTGTAATATTCTTCTTCATGTCTCCCCACCAATACACTTCTTTCAAGTCATCATACATTTTGGTTGACCCCAGATGGACAGAATACCTTGAATGGTGTGCCTCCATCATAATCCTCTTTCTTACTCCATCTACATTAGGTTCACACAATCTGTTTTGGCACTGAAGTACTCTCTCTTGCGTAAGCTCAAATGCCTTTGTCATACCTTGTTGTACATTTTCCTTAAGCTGTAATAGAATAGGATCCGCATACTGCTTTTCTTTCACTTCAGCTACCAATGAGAATTCTGTCACAGTTTGCACAATAACTCCTTCGTCTGGAGATTCAAGAAGGCGAACCCCAAGCTAGCTAGTTGGTGTAGATCTTTAGTTATCTCTTGTCTTTCTGTAGACTTCTCATAAGTACTTGCCATTGTCTTAAGACTTAAAGCATTGGCTACCACATTTGTTTTCCCTGGATGATACAAGATATCAACATCATAGCCCTTTAATAGCTCAAGCCATCTTCGCTGCCTTAAATTCAAGTCCTTCTACTTAAAGATATATTATAAACTCTTATGGTCATTATATATATCAACATGGACTCCATATAAGTAATGGCCCCATATCTTTAAAGCAAATATAACCGCTGCTAGCTCAAGATCATGTGTTGGATAATTCTTCTCATGTGGACAACTGTCTTGAGGCATAGGCTATTACCTTACCATGATGCATTAATACATATCCTAGACCTACTCTCGAAGTATTACAATACACTGCATACCCCTCTGTACCTTCTGGAAGTACTAATACAGGTGTGGAAGTCAACTTATTCTTCAACTTTTGAAAGCTTCTTTCACAGGCATCATTCCATTGAAACTTGGCTACTTTGTATGTTAACTTAGTTATTGGTGCGGAAATGGAAGAAATCCCTCAACAAACCTTCTATAATAACCTGCCAAGCCTAGGAAGCTACAAACCTCCATAGGTGTTGTGGGTCTTGGCCAGTTCTTTACGACTTCTATCTTTTGAGAATCAACCCTTATCCCTCCATTGGATACAATATAGCCTAAGAATGCCACTGATTTTAACCAAAACTCACATTTAGACAACTTTACATATAACTTATTATTAAGAAGAATCTGTAACACCTGTCGTAAGTGGCTAGCATAGTCCTCCTTTGATCTTGAATAAACCAAAATATTATCTATAAATACTATCACAAACACATCCAAGAATGGCTTGAACATTCTATTCATCAGATCCACGAAAGTTGTTGGTGCATTTGTTAGCCCAAATAACATAACTAAAAACTCAAAAAGACCATATCGTGTTCGAAAAGCTGTTTTGGGTATATCTTTCTCCTTCACTCTCACTTGGTGATAACCTGACCTCAAGTCAATTTTTGAGAAACACTTAGCACCTTGTAACTGTTCAAACAAATAATTAATTCTAGGAAGGGGATATTTGTTCTTAATTGTCACCTTATTCAGTTGTCGTTAATCAATACACATTCTCAACGTGCCATCTTTCTTACGTACAAACAACACGGGTGCTCCCCAAGGGGACATACTAGGCCTTATGAATCTCTTTTCTAACAAGTCTTTTAATTGCTCCTTCAATTCATGTAATTCTATCGGGGCCATTCTATACAAAGGAATATAAATAGGTTGTGTATCTTGGATCACATCAATACCAAACTCTACTTCTCGTTCTAGAGGTAAACCAGGAAGCTCTTTAGGAAACACATCAGAAAATTCATTTACCGCTGGAATAAATTGAAGAGTTGGTAGTTGCGCATCTATATATTTCACCCTCACTAGATGACACATGTACCCTTTGGACATCATCTTTTTCTCCTTACCATAAGAAATAAACTTACCCCTTGGTGCCCCAATATTACCTCTCCATTTAAGGACTATCTCTTTTGGAAAATGAAAATGCTCCCTCTTAGCTCGACAATCTACTGTGGCATAACAAGAAGCCAACCAGTCCATACCTATTATGACATCAAAATCTACCATTTCTAGCTCAACAAGGTCAGCCAATGTGTCACGATTGTCTATGCAATTACGATAAACTCTTCTAGCTATAATAGATTCACCAACCGATGTAAACACTTCAAATGGCTTAACCAGTGATTCTGGTGTTCTTTTGAACTTTCCAATAATCAAAGGAGTGACATATGATAACGTATAGCCCAGATCAATTAATGCACATACATTATGTGAAAAGATGGACAATATACTTGTAACCACATTAGGAGAAGCCTCCAAATTTTGTCGATCCACTAGAGCATATGTACAACTCTGAACTCCGCTAGAACTAGTTGCTCCTTTAACACCTCTACAACGACTTATAGGTTGTATACCCCTACATAAAGAAGGCACCGATAATGACAATGCAACGGGTGATCCAGTAGGTCGTGTCATACCACTCATGCCCCTTTGTGGGTAATCTCTCATCATGTGCCCTGACATACCATATCAAAAACAAGCATCTGTCCCAAACCGGCATGCACCTAAATGAAGCTTTCCACATTTCCTACATGGCTGCCGATGAGGTCTTAATTGGCTCATACTTTCTTGCTCTTGATACCCCGTTGTCCGTGAACCTTGGCTCTCACTTCTTTGCCCAAGTTGATTTCCCCTAAACCCTTGGAATCGGGGTGGAGCACTTGCTGCAGAGTAGAAAGATGATGGCCTAGGTGGTCTGTTAGGAAACCGAGGTCTGAACTCACTTTGGGATAGCATAAACTGCTCCATATATCTAGCCCTCTTGGAATACCCCCTTTCCGACTCATGTGTCCTTCTTCTTTGCCTTTGATACTCCATTTTTTGTGTAAAAGCTTGTATCCATGCTATATCTATATCTTTATTCAAAGCAACAATAGTACAGTCTCTAACCAGATACGGATCCAATCTATCCACATATCGATGAACTCTATCATCCATAGTAGCTACTACATTAGGAGCATACCTAGCCAAAGAGTTCAATTGAAGACTATACTCTCTCACGCTCAGATTCCCTTGTTGAAGATTTAAAAATTGATCTGCATGGGCCTCCTAAATTTCAAATGGAAGGCAATGATCAATAAATACTGCTTTGAACTCTTCCCAATTAGCTGAAGGTGCATCTATACCTCTTGATCGTCTCTAGTCTTCATACCATAATATAGCCTCCCCTTTTAATCTACATGCTGCTAGCTCAATCGTCTTTTTACCAGATACATGCATGACATCCAAAGCCCTTTGTATTTGATCAATAAATTCTTGTGGGTCTTCATTAAGACCTGACCCGATAAATGTGGGAGGATTCAATTTAAGAAAATCTTGTGTCCGTAGACTAGCTGCCCTATCTGCATCACTAGTACCTGTAATTGGACTAGCTTGTCCTTGACCTTGTCCAGCAACTGTATGAGTCAATAATTGCACTGTATTCCTTAAATCTTGTTCACTAGAATTAATAGGTTATTCTGAGGGTACTCCTCTCCATCTTAGCTATTCTGGAGATGGAGGAGTAGAAGAAGTCCGTGATCCAAACTCATCTTGAGCCTCACTTTGATTAGCTTGTCTAGGTGGTGACTTGCTGGTCCCTTCTCCGGCAGCCATATCTACTTGCTTACTTTTATTCTTACTCCTTCTTGTAATCAGTATCTCTACTATAATAAGAAAAAAAAAATTCAATGGTTAAATATGACTCCACCTACAACTTTGGCTCTATTGCATGATCTAAGATATGAAGAAAAAGAGACAACTCCTAAATGTCCCGTAGCCTCCTGTTTATAGATGTGGCGCACAACACACCCATAAATAAGACTCTACATCGACATGACTTTGTAGACTCACTAGGATGACCTGCTCTGATACCATTTTTGTCATGCCTCAATCCATATTGAGGCGAGTAGGCACCCGTAGCCATAAAGTCCCGAGAGTACCAACCATAACCTTGTACTTCTCATATATGTAACTATAATGATCAAAGGTTCTTCCATGTATGGATACTTTACATCAATGAAAATAAAGCACGTAGACAAGCCCAAAATTATATATACATAACTTAGTCATTCGGGCCACAATGACTGGAAGACAAGGCACAACCACACTTTACTTTACCATCTACAAAGCCTCTAAAAGAGATATAAACTTAGTTAAGGTCGGGACAATCCCCCTCCTTACACTTAACTACTATGCAATACCAAAACATATATAACATACTCGAAAAACCCCGAATCAATATGGAGCTCACCAATAGACACTGGATGTCCTTTGCTCCTATTGGAGGTTTCTACTAGCCGAAATACCTGTGCCTGTAGCATGAAATGGAGGTCCCCCATAAGGGACGTCAGTACGAAAAAATGTACTGAATATGTAAAGCTGAAAGTAACTATACATAACACAAAAACTCAAATAAAATGAGGTACAAGTGTATAGATAGTGGTAATAGACCACCTTTACATATACTTATGGAATCGTGTACATTACATTCCTTTTTTTACTTTACCTTTCTTTACTTTATAATTTTGTAAGTCATGTGATACAAATGGCCAACTGATCAGTGGTAAATGCCTAAGTTGGGATCGGCCCATGCTGGGCTTACGCCCCTGAGCTGCCACCCACATGTAAAGAGATTGGGATCCTCCCATGCTAGGCTTTCTCCCCTAAGCTGTCACCCATATATAACCAGATTTGCGTTTCTTAGTTTATTACCTTTGAGATTGTTACTTTGGTGGTCATGACATTATTGAGCTTTGGGACAATAGTCCACTAGTAAGAAATGTATAAATAAACACTTGATGTAGTAACAATGAGGTAGGGAGCAGTTTGTACACAAATGAAATGCCTAGGCGCTGAAATAAAACATGGATCTTATTTGACTAAAAGGAGAACTCATGAAGCTTGCTATTGGATGTAGACACACGGGTTTAATAATAACCACATATTGGAGTATTTTAACATATTAGGGAGTGGGAACAAGGTCGTTAGCTATATGGAAGATCGTACGCTGCCACTATGTATCATTTACTATAGGAGAACTTTGAAAGCTCAATTTGTAACACAAGCGTTACATTTCATGCCAAAGAATACAGAATAGAGTAGCCTTACATACCATTCTGTACTACTCCAATATTAACCCGAATTAACCTCCTGCCTTTTGGATTACTTATCTACAATAAAATACATGGTAAAACTAGTATTAGTAGCTAATCAACACGTTTAGGCTACTTAACCTCACCAAAATAGTAGCCGGGTAGTAAGCCCGTAATTTAGCAACCCAATGGTTTCTTTCAACCCCTCCTCCTCTAATTACATTTGTATAACACATGAATTCATATAAGATCCCCGGAGATTCTTTTGGCTTTTTAATATGTACAAAACAGTTCCAAAGTGTGATAGGTAGCAAGCTTATACAACATCTAATTAAGTGGTGTATCACTACACCCTCTTTTATATGTCAATACCAACAACTCACATCTATTTTTAAGATCAACCAAGTTGTCCCAAACATATACACAAAAAATAACCCCTAAAATAGTCCCAAAGTCCTTTATTATAGCAACCCAATATTGAACTCATCATCCATTGAATTCTTAACAAAAATATATATATATATAATTCTCCACCAAAACATGTATATAGAAAGGGGCAAAAATGGACAATAGTCTTACCTTAGTTTCTGTGATTGTTTATTCTCTTAACTTGTATCTCTTTAATATCTTAATTTCTCTAGCTTGGAAGGAAAATAAATCACAAGAACCCTAATGGAATTATAGGGCTATTGTAGAAGCTACTAGAGAGAAAGAGAGAACCCTAGAAAGCTGATTTTTTTCCCTAAGTTAAAATGAATAAAATAAGTTGTTTCAATCCCTTTAAAGGGACCATCTCTTGGCCGACTTTCTTGCCCATTTTTGGCCATAAAATACCAAGTAGGTGATGAACCTACTTGGCCATTTAACTTGGGCCTTGATGAACTTAAACTTGTTGGACCTTGACTGCCTATTATTTTCATATTCTTTCATTTAGTTTGGGCCAAAATTAATTCAAGTAGGTGGTAGTGTACTTGGACCAATAAGCTGGTCAAAGGAGTCTTAGTAGGTTATGCACCTACTTAATTCTTAGGTTGGTCAATAAGTCAAAGTAGGCGATGCACCTACTTGAAACCTACTAGCTTAATTTAAGTCAAGCAAGCAGCTCACTTATTTTATTCCATATTCTAAGTCTTGATCTCTTTACTTTAACACATATACACTTGGACACTTTAAGCCCTAAGGTAGAATACCACCGTACTATATCGCGTTTAAATACTTCCGATTGTCCATACACATGCTAAAATGCATGGAGTATCATAGTACTGTCCAACCTATATTTACCATCAATACTCGTATAAGAAGTCTAGTCCATTACCTCTACCACAAGGCTATATCAAGTACCATATAAATAGAACAAGTACACGTAAAATATGAGGTGTTACAGTTTATGAATTCTCAATTCTATAACAAGAACTATAGAAAGTTATACACCAATAGTATCATGAAAGGGGCACATAATTAGAGACATTTGTATAGTGAAATTAATGAACCAAAGAATTATTGAGATTCATAAAGTAAAGTTCAAACCCTAGATTTATCAAGAAAGAATTTAAATGAACATGAGGAGGACATAACTAAAATAATTCATAATATAGGACAACCTTACATACCAAGAATAGTAGAAACTAAGGAATAACATTAAGGGAGAAACCCTAATCTTGATCCTTAATGATACCTGAGAGTTGGGGGGGGGGGGGTTGAGAGAAGTGAAAGGAATAAGAGATATTAGTATTTATCAGTATAAGATTCGATTGTGACTATTTTAAGGTGATATGGATGGTTTCCAAGAAGTAAAATGACCAAAACACCCTTAAAAATAACCAGAGTTGGGAAAATCCTGTCATTTCTTACTGTTGCTCAGTAAAATGCACATAAGTTTTTACTCGGGACTCGAATTATGCGTAGTTGGTGGCTTTGGAAAGAGGACTTAAAAAACTTTAATTTGGTAGGTAATGAGCCACATAACTCTTTATATTTTAGGAGTAATTCTCATTTTAAGTTGACTCTAGTAGAAACTTATACGAAAATTTAATTAGTAGTAAAGTGTTCAACTCAACTTTGTGCTAGAGGATTCCTACTACCTTAATTCACATCCAATACACTTAACACACTAGAGAATTTATCTAAACACTTATATCTAAATAGAAATCATTGGGTTCGGGCTTATATACATATGATGAATGATTCAAATTCTAGCACAAAAGTGTGGGCTGTTACAATAACTAACCTCAGCTACCCTCTTGAAACAGGTCGAAAGCCGATCTTTTTGTTGGGACATTTTTTCTTCTTATTTTGTTTTTTAGAATGGTAATCATTTCGATCTTGATATGGTACATGATTGATAGAAGAGGCTGTATTTCCACTATTCCAGCAGGCAGGACAATATTGATATAAGATCAATCAGAACCAGCCTCTCTACCTTGTAGGGGTAAGGTCTGTGTACATGGCTATACCCTTTCTAGACCCCACTTGTGGGATTACACTGGGTATATTTTTTTGTTGTTGTTGTTGTAGAGAGTGTGGATGTATGCCAAACTATGTAGTGTGCTTAGATATGTATATTAAAGTGAGTGAGTGAGTGTGTGTTTGTGTCTATGTATGTTGCATGTGGACGCATGCATTGATATATATAGCTAGACTAATGTCTCTTTTGTTCTTCGAAGATGGTCTTTTGAACTTTTTGTTGTAATAAGAGTCACCTCTCAATCCCTTGATCAAGCTCAATCTCACAAAGTTTTGGCACCGATAACTACTAAATCCAAGAAATTTAATTCATAAAAATTTCCATAATAGGCCACTTAATACAGTGTATTCACATTACAACAGGAAAAGATATAATCACGGGCATCTATTCTTGGGCATTATGATCTCAAAATAGTAACTTCTCCTTATGATCATCTATATGAGTGTGAGAACTAATGATAACTATATTATCAGGAAGCTTCTCAAGAAGACTTTTGAATATTGAATATGATACTGAATTTCCAACCATAGACTTCTCAGCATCTTTCATGAACAAAATGACTGGAAATTTCTGCTTTCACTGGATACAACCTAAAAAAGTAGAATGAAATGTAAAGAGTAAAGTTTACAAGAAAATAGGAAAAGAAAGGAACAGAAATCGCACATAACACTATTAGTTTTCAAATGAACTTATTCATATTCACTGAAAGAAATAACACCTCAATTAATGTGTTCACGAGTAAATTTTCCAGATAATCCATGTCAGTGCCTTCTGTTTGTATTTCACCGATTAAGAGGAAGAGATGGTAAAAGGCATTGGAAGCAAACTAAAACTGTATACTTAAGAATGTCGTTAACTTAATAAACTAAAGGGAAATAGTTAAATAGTATTCCAAAAGTACCTTTGCAGAAGAATCCATGAACATCACCACAAAAATCACCTAAGTTAACGCCACGAGGGATGGGTTTATCAAATTGTATGCCAACCTTTGCCATGGACCATCTTTGAAAGACAATACAACCTTCCCTCTAGTTCCAAATGTTAGGCCCCCTGGAACAATGGAACAAGATAGAGAAGGTTAAAAATAACAACTTCAGATCATATTATATAGTGGGAAGCTCCAAAGTGCAAAGTCGGATTGTCATTTTATTCCTACACTAAATCAAATATTATAAAATATTTAATTAATTAAATATTAAATTATAAAATCATAAACTTGGAGATATAAAAATATCTACCGTTAAATGCATAATCTGTAACACCCCGTACATTTTCGAACCCACGAGATTACCGTAACATTTATGTAATCATTTAGACATGAGAGTGTGGCGGTATTATACATTAAATTTGATGGGTTGAATTTAATCTAGTGATTTGGGCTCAAATGAGGCCCAAAATGATATAAAAGACATGGCCCAAAATGGAAATGATCCATTCTTTCATGTTGACCAAGTAAACACAATTAATGTTGGCTAAAGATGACTTGAGGGACTATATAAGTCAAGGAAAATCAGATTTTTATTCATATCCATACACTTGTCATTTCTAGAATTATCCAAGATATTTCTTGTATTTTCCAAACCCTAAGCCATCACTCCTTTGGACAAGATCACTCTCTTGCAAGCTTTGGTAAGTGTTTACTCTCACGGTTTAATATATTATATGCTTAAGATGGTGCATAAATCATGTTGGTTATGTTGACAAAGTGTTGGACAGTTCACTATGCGTAAAACTGTTTATTTTTCCAATCGAAAAAGGGGTTTTGCCTTGTAAACTTGAAAATGGATTTGTGGTCTTGAAGGAAGTGAGTTTGATGGATTAAATATCAACATGTAAGATGTGGTTGTGTTCTTAACTTTCTTTCTTTATGTGTATAACATGTGGGATTGTTGTTATGAAATTGGTCATGGAAATTGTGGTGTATTGAAAGGAAAATGTGGTTTTGATGATGTTCATGTGTGTTATGAAACCATGATGGTTCGTTGACATCCAAGTGACTTAAAATATGTAAAGAGAAGCTTATTAATTTCCATGGACCATTTATTACACAAAAAAGACCCAAAAGAGATCCTTTTTGGCCGAAACGGGCACCCGCCCCCTCAGACAGGGCACCTGCAGGCGCAGATGCCAACGCAGGTGGCCTTGGATAGGGCCAAGGGTCACCTACGGCCGCACCTCAACCACCTGCAGGCGCAGGTGGTTTCGCAGGTCATCCCAGAAACTCGTTTTGTATGTTTTTGTCTCTCTTTGATCCCCGAAGACCCCTATACCCTTTTTGGATGTAATTATCAACTTATGATACCTATTGAATGACTTTAAGGGGTCGTTTGGAGGCATGTTGGATTATATCAATTATGGATTGTTGTTAATATGTGGTTACGAAAGGTATTGAGGTGACTTGATGAAATAATTGTGATGTAGTGTTAATGAGGAGGCGTAAAGGGTAAACTTAGTGTGAAATGTTATTGGTTTATGATGTCTTGGTCAATGTGTGGAATGTTATGGTGTTGTTGGTATGGTAATGCAGTGAGTTGTATTGTAAAGGATGAAATGACACTATATAGCAGTCACGTAGCTCATTATCGTTTGGTGCACTTGTAATGTAATGAGTTGTTAACGTCAGCTCCGTTATGAACTTGTGTTGTAGAGTAACACGTAAGGAAGGAGCTGGATTATTGTATTCGCATATAAGACTGTGTATTTATATTGGGACGATAAGGTATATAAGGTTACTCTTTCCGTATCCTTCTGCAGCACATAGTATTCACATTGTCATTGTACTTGTTCCATTCCGAAATGTTCTAAGGTATATCATTTCAGGTTGTTATCTATTGTTATTCACATGTCTCGTATTCATTGACTATTGTTCCAAAGTTCCAACAATGTTACAACCACTAACGTATCACTCTTCCAATAACGTATCACTCTTATAATATAAGAATTGAAGTAATGCATACTTGTTGAGTACGGGTGGCAACCTAAAGGGGAAAAAGCCTAGTTAGGGGCAATCCCGAATGAATATTGGGAACGGGTGGCAACTCAAAGGGACGTAAGCCTAGCTAGAGGCAATCCCGAATGAATATTGGGAACGGGCGGCAACTCGAAGGGGTGTAAGCCTAGCTAGAGGCAATCCCGAACGGGTGGCAACTCAAAGGGGCGGAAGCCTAGCTAGAGGCGATCCCGAAAGATTATAAAATGATATTACATGAGCAATATTTCATGAATGATTATGACAATGATATGAGCGAAAACGAAAGTAATGAATGCAATGTATACGACTCCACACATGTATATTATGGTGGCTAATCTATGTTGCTCACCCACTGGCACTTGATTTCCTTGAAGTCCTTGTATCTTATGCAATTACTTATAGCCTTGCATACTCAGTACATTCTTCGTACTGACTTCCCTTGGGGGACTTACCTTACTTGCTCCAGGCACAGGTGCTAGTAGGCCTCCATAGTAGGTTGTGAATCATTTGCCGATCATTGGTGAGCTCCAGTTGGTTCGGGGCTTTTCGAGTCACTGTGTATATTTGTTTTGGTACTGTAATGTTGTATAAATCGGGGACTTGTCCCGACTTTAGGTTGGTTATGTATATGCATCCGTTAGAGGCTTTTGTAGACGTATGTGGTGAGATGAATGAAAGAATGTATGTCCATTTTGACTTGATGGCCCTAACAGCCAAGTTTCTTATATGTATATATCACATGTCTCCATGACCTCCGCTATTAGCATCTTGTGTTTATACGTGATGGTGATGTTCCTTGAATGACATGCATATGAATGGACAAGAGCAAAGATTGGTTCTCTCAGGCCTTATCGGCTTCGGATGCCAGTCCGCCCCCTTGGAATTCGAGGCGTGACATAATCAATGGTCAATATGTGTTGATTAATGAGGAGAGTATGGAGACAAAGATACAAAGATATTCTACTTACTATGACTGCTCTGGCACCATTTCATTGGCTCCATTCCCTTTTATTCTTTCTCTGTTTTAATTTGTTTATCTTACGTTTCATTTTAATGTGTTATATATTTGAAAAAAAATATGAAAAAAGTACTGTAAATCACAATAATTATCAACTTAAAATATTTAAAATACATAAAAATTTGGTTGATTCTCGAGAGTTTACCAGTGCCACATAAATTGAGACAGAAGAAAAAGTATTATAAATCACAATAATTAACAATTTAAAATATTTAAAAATTTTAATTGACTATCAAAATTGTATCAATGCCACAAAAATTGGGACAAAGGGAGTAACGTATATTATTTAAAAATTACGTAAAAAATATTATAAATTATATAGTTTACAACATAAAATATCTAAAAACATATAAAAAATATGATTGACTATCTAAATTTTATCTGTGTCACATAAATTGAAAAAGAAAGTAATATATATTGGGTCCGTGCTAACATGAACTTCTCGATATCTAGTCATGATATAATAATGAATTATAAATTTTATTAATTACATTTATTTGATAAACCAAACAAAAGTTTATCTGAAGAAACCTTTTCAGTTCATACGCATTTTTTCCAAGAAATCCAAAGATCTTACATTAAAAGGCTATTCATCCGAAGAGGTTTCACATTTTTAATTAGCTCCCTCTTCAATTACTATCATTATAAATCTGAAAGCAAATGAAAAGAAAACAACTGTCATTAATTACATTACAGTACCCTATACCAAGTGCCAAAGCAGCAGCAGATCAAGATGCCTGCTTTGGCATTTCAGTGGTACTCCCTCCATTTCAAAATATTTGGCCTTCTTTCTAAATTTATTTGTTTCAAATTACTTGTTCATTTTTGCAAATCAAGAATATTTTATTACTTTTTTTCCATATTACCCTTGATATTAAATAACTAAATAAAATAGTAATGGTTAGATTTATTATTTCAAAATATCATTAATAGAATTAATTTTATAAAATACACTTCTAATTAATATTTTCTTAATGGGTTTATCAACTCAAAAGAGGTCAAGTAAAATAGAACTGAGGGATTATTTTAGTCATTTCATATAAATAAAATAATCTGATTGGCTAATGGAAATCAAACTTATAAAATGTTGAATGGGTTGACAAAATAACCATTTGCATATGTCATCACGCTTGATTAAACTTAACTTTTTCATGTTTTTGTTTGTGCCCCTGGTTTGTTCTTTTATTGCATGGCTACTCACATGTATTTTGGTAAATATATTCAAAGTTGAAGACAATTTCAATTGTGTTTGTTTTTCAGATGGGTTTATTTTTTTTGCAGTGGAATTACTTCTACAATCTTATTTTGCGTCTGAATTATTTATTAGATCAATTTAATATTTCAAATGTTAAAAATTAAATATTCAAAAGCTATATGAAAAATATTATAAGTTGTAATTTTTCTCATGTTAATATAATTCAAAAAAATATTTTATCTCTCATCTTTATTATAGCCATCGATATTTTAAAAAGAAATTAAGATAAGTATTAAATTATTAAAAAGTAATTTTCAATAACCTATATATTTAGAAATTAAGTAAAAAGTACTATAAATCACAATAACTAACAACTTAAAATATTTTTTATAGAAAGAGATAAAAAATATTATGGTTAAAGAAAAATTTGATTAACTCTCAGAATTCCATTTGTTTTAACCTTTGATATTTTAAAAGGATATTAAGATAAGTATCAAATTAGTAAGAAGGAATTTTCAATAATTCATATATTTAGAAATTATGTAAAAAAAATATTATCAATTACAATAATTAACAGCTGAAAATATTTTACAAAACATTAAAAAAACTATGGTTAAAGAAAAGTTTGGTTAACGCTCTAAATTCCATATATATCACATAAATTTGAACAAAGCGACTAAACACATTTCTAATAAAAAAAAAGTACCATATATCACAATAATTAACAACTTAAAATAATTTTTAAAAATTTATTAAATCACAGTCATAAAAAAATTTGATTGACTCTCAAAATTTTATCTTTATCACATAAATTGGAATAGAGTGAGTGACATATATTGGCTCCGTGCTTGCACGGACTTTTATATCTAGTAATCTTCTAAAAAGAAGCAATCCTTTTACATTTCCCAATAATCCATATATCTTTGATTCCTCATATGTTTATTTTTTTTCTCTCACTTTTCTCTTGCCATTTGTTTTGAGAACATAAAGCTCTTATTGCATGTTGCATTTTCTTTTTCATTCAGTTTTGCAAATCATCTTCTTTGAGAGTTTGATCTGTCACATGAAAATAAATTGCTAAAATTTTATTTCAATAACTTATTAGATAATTTTTAAATTTCAGGGTATACAATTGATGCGATACTTTTGTAGACATTTGACTATAGCTTTGGTGGTATTTTGCCAACACAAATTAGGTATGCGACATGTCTTTCTAACATGATTTTTTCTTTGCCACAATATTTGCACGTCATCATTCTCTTCTTTGAATTTTGGAGACTATGAAATTAAAAACTTGAAGTATCAGCTTAATTAAATACCTTCAAATTGTGAGTGTATAGTTGTGCATGAGATGTATATTTTTTTAAAAAATACGTAATAAAGGACTCCACGTTAAATTTTATTTTTGTTTCCTCTTTTGGGGATGTATTTCTAATTTCTAATTAAATGTAAACAAACGATCCTATTTATGAACAATTGAGGCGGAAATGAATGTATATTTACTGTGCTCTGTTTGTAGATTTTGTGGGTAATATATACATCTTCATGTCATAGTTAATTTTGTTAAATGTATTTGCATGTATTTATTAAATTAATAACATGTCTTCATTGAGATATTACATACCATTAGAAGTTATATTACTTTAATTAGCTTCACTTATTCTTTTTCTCTGCTGTAATTTCATTGTTCTGCTATTATGGATTTCATTTAATGAAAAAAATTGTTCCGCTATTATGGATTTCATTTGATGAATAAAACTTAAATGGTAGAATCAATATTCTTGATTTCAACATTTTCTATATTGCAAACAACTAATAATAATAATAAAAAAAAAAGTTGCCACAGCTGTGTGTATAAAGAGAAAAGTATATTTCTTCTTAAAATATATTTTAGTCTAGAAGATTATTTTTAAAATCATTTATTTCAGTTATTTGGATATAATAGAAAGTTCTATATATACACATAATACAAGGTCATCTTCTCCACAAAATTTATATCAAGAGATAAAAAAACAATACATCACTATAAAGTAGACATTTTTTGGAACACTAATTAAAGTAAATAGTCAAGGATAGATATATGCTTTATGCATCCAAAATTGAAGGGTATTTCACATTTTGAAAGTAAAATTGCTTTATCAATAAGATTAAAATTCTTGAAAGTAACATAAAATTTTCTATTTTTTTTTAATAAAATAAATGGGAATAAGCACACACCTGATAAACATGTGTGCTTAGAATGAAAAAAATTATTGTTGAGGGCATTGTGATCATTTTGGTTAATTTTTGTGCTGTATCTTGCTTCAACACTTGCCTTCGTTGCTTTGTTAGGAACTCCAAATTACCAAATTATCATGAACTTTCACCCATTTTCAAGTTTGTCCCACCTTTAACCATATGGGCCCAGTGAGGATATTTTTGTGAATATGCCAATAATAGCACAATATGATTGGCCAGAAAGGAGCCTTACTGTACCTTTCCATTTAAAAATTTGCATCCTTTGGACAAATTTATCCTTTTTCCTTATATCATCAACCATCCATCATATTCTTTCCCACCAGGCTCATTGGTCATTTACAAAGAATTACTTATTATATTACTTATGTTGACTCTTTGATTTACAAAAAGAGAAAAAGATTGTTGCCAGAAAATAAGGGCAAACAAATTCAAATTTATTTTGACACTAAGATAGTAATTATATTAGCGGCACGTTTTGGTTGAGGGAATAATTAACAAAGTTTCACGAGTTATAAACACGTAATATAGAAATCTTTAAAATTACTCCATCCATTGATAGTGATATATTTGAAAATTACGTTAAAAAAATTATAAATTATAATAATTAATAATTTAAATTATTTTTAAAAAATATCAAAAATTGGTTGACTCTCGAAATTTTATTCGCACTAATTAAATGAGGACAAAGGGAGTAACATATAATATTTAAAAATTACTATAAATCACAATAATTAGCAACTTAAAATTTTTAAAAACCATATAAACAATTTGGTTGACTTTCAAAATTCAATTTGTGCAACATAAATTGGGACAAAGAAAGTAACATATATTATATGATAATGACGTAAAAGTACTATAAATCATAATAATAAACAACTTAAAGTATGTTAAAATCATATAAAAAATTTGATTGATTTCCCAAATTTCATCAGTAACACATAATTTAGTCAAAGGGAGGAACATATATTGGGCCCGTGCTAGCACAACGCCGGTATGTAGTGCTATAAATAATCGAATACTTATATATGAATAATATTAAATTTTATAATTATACTCCCTCCGTCCTATTTTAGTTGGGTACATTCCATTTATTACTTTTTATCCATATTAATGATATTTATTGGTTATAAGAATGAACATTGAAATTGTAATTAATTATAGGGATAAAAGAAAATTAATTAATTTTATCTTAATTTAATAAGTGATTAACCAATATGAGATATTTATTTTTAATAAGATGATCAATTAAAATGAGACGAAGGAGGAAATAATGATAGGGGACGACTAGTTTTATTCAAACTTATGAATAGGCGGCTGGAGAACAAGATGTGGTACAGGAGATAAAGAACAATTCACTGCCTAGAAATGCAAAAAAGTCAAGATTATGTCTTAACTTTATAAGCTAAACAAATACAAAAGGAAGTAACAAATACTCCTTCCGTCTCAGTTTATGTTAATATGTTTGTCTGAATATGAGAGTTTAAGAATGAAAAGAGGATTTTTGAAACTAGTAGTCTAAAACAAATTATAGATATTATGTAGCCATAAATTATCTCATTAAGGGTAAAATGGAAAGTTTAAAGTAAAATTATTACTCTCTCAATTTCAATTTGTTTGTCATAGTTTAACTTGATACAAAGTTTAAAAAAATAGTCTTAACATAAAGATATGTATAATATACTTAGAATATCCTATAATCTTGTGGTCTTAATACGTCTGTGACATGTTGGAATTAAATAGTTGCCAAATTAGGAAAGACGAATTCTTTTTGAAACACACTAAAAAGGAAAGTAAGACAAACAAATTAAACAGAGGAAATAATAAAAATAAAAATGTGTCATTCTTTTTGGAATGAGTAAAACAGAAAGGGTATCACCTAAATTGGGACAGGTGGAGAAATATTTACTCATGGAAATAACTTAATAAACAAGCCGTCTTTTACAGGAACAATGTCTTAGGCTCTTAGCAGAGCTAGTAGTTTTCTTTAATTTTATTGTCTTTGTTTCATGTTTGTTCGAATCTTATATTTACTTCATATTTACCTCCTAGACTTCTTTTTGGTAGTATTTGCATCTTTTACATCCCCTCGCTGTCAATATATATATCATTATCTTTGTAGTCATCGTCACTATCGTCATGTAATATATTTTCTAACCATGATTCTTTCATTAAATCTATAATTTCATGGGTAAGTAATAAGTTATATATCTTTTGTATAATATCTTTATCTAAATTTTTTAGTATATACAAAACTAATGTTTTATAATCTCTATCTTCATTTATTAGATATTTAGGTGTTGAGATTTTATATCTTTCTATATTTTCACTAGGTTCTGCTATATTGTTTTCCACATTCTTACTAGTTTCTGCCATATTTTTCATTCTATGTGTGTGCAAATCATATTCCCTTTAACCTCTAATCATATTATTTATATTTATCATCTACTAGTCCAGTATGTTTAATTATCCTTTATGTCACTACTATGGGTTTCAGCTCCAATCAGTTGCCCTAACAATGCCTCAACTCTGGTCTACTACCCTCTTTACGGCATTCCTCGCCTTCTTTGGTTTCGACCCTTAGGATGGCTTAGTCTAGACTTACCTACTCTTAGCTTACCTAACCATAGCAAACTTACTTGGATAATATAACATAATCAAACTAGCATATGATAAACATTAATAATATTCTAGAGATTAGCAGGAATATAAGATTTAGTTACACATATTTAAATATGAGCGTACCGTAGTTGTTATCTCCTCTGTGGTATGTGATATAGAAGTTTCTATATTGGATTCCTCCATGCTTTAGCTAAAATTTATATTTATTTATGTAAGGGGATCTCAGCACATGAGAGGGGATTAGTTTTCGATTGCTCAATGCCCCTTCTCTTTGCCTTCTCCTCTTCTTATATACAAAACGCGTAAATGCACAGTGGTAGTCACTGTGTACTTTACTACTTTTTAAAACTTAAAACGCGTACAATAATAGTAAAGAGCATAATGCTCTGCTTTCCTAAAAGAAAAGAAAACGTGTGGGGTACTAACCTATTCCCCTTTTGACTTAAAAGAAAGAAAAGAAAAGATTCCTTAACAATTTACATAATAGAAACAAAAAAGTAACTATTCATAGGTCTTGTCAAATAGCTTATTTGGTTGATCTTTGTTTTGACTGCTTCATTCTAGCTGTACTTCTGGTATATTGACTGTATTTCCACCACTGCATTTTGAACATTGATGGTCTTGGTATTTTGGTCCAATATATTGACAATATTTTGTTAGTAAATTTTCCGAAATAAAATCTTTCTTCAGTGCTCTAGTTGTTGGAGTATCTTCTGGTTTTAATAATGTCCATATCCATCTGCGAACTTCTTTCATATCTTCTTGTCGTAGTTCCCGTGAATTTGCATATATCATAACTTGGTTTCTACAATGATATGTCCATATAGCATGTCCGTTTGTGTAGTTATTTGCTAGCTCTTGAATAATTACTTGTAGTCCAATAAGTCTTTTGTTAGCATAAAAAGTTGGTATCTCTACTTCAGGTATCTCTGGTTGTGCTCCTATTTCTTCTGGTATGATCATGTCTCGAGTGAGTCCAATTTTGACTACTTGGATAATTGGTTTTATCTCATTATATAGTATTTCAGCTGGTGCCGTGTAGAATCTTATATAAAAGAATGATCCATTTGTAATTCTTTTGTAGATAGTGAAAGCATCGTATATCTCTGGTATTTTCTGTAATTCTACTCCGTCTGTTGTATATACTGTGGCTAAAAGGCCATATTCGTAACGTGTTCGTACTAAATTTGCATTAGTGCCTGGTTGGGCAATTAGTTTGTTATATCCTTGTAATCTTTGGGTTATGAAATCTCTTTTCGGGTTAGTAGTTGTGATAGACCTTGGATTTAAATTTAGGTATGTTTGGGTTTTGTGGATATTTTGGATGTAAGCTCTGGAAAGGTGATTATATACTTGTTTATTTTGGTTCAAACTGGCGGCATATGTAGATATTTGTGGACTTGGAATATTTGGACTGGATATATTTATGGGTTGTTGGTTTTGGATAAATGGTTTTGAAAACTGACTATTTAGGTTGATATTTTGTCTCCTTGTAGATGGTTTAGTAGCTCCTGTGCTGCTGCTTACTTCTGTACTGGTACTAGGTCCTGTACTAGTTCCTGCAGCTGTATTAACAACATTGTTATGAGTTTTTTGGAGTTTCTCAACGTCTCCTTCTAGATCTGGATTTTTACCGTCTTCCGATCGACGTAGTTCCGCATTTTTTGAGTCATGCTGCTGACTTTCTTTAGCTTTAGATTTCAGATGTACTTCATTAATCTTTAGCTTTTGTATTTCAAGCTCTATACTGTCCACTTTATTACAAAGTGTAGTAATAGCTTTTAACATAGTTTCCATTGTACTATCTTTTTCTGGTGTCGTCTGTGTTGCTTTGTCTTGATAGGTAGTCTGCAACAGTATTTTTGTTAGTATTAATTACTTCAATTGTGAAAACGAAATTTTGTATATTCAATACAAATCTTCGTATTTCTTTTGTCGTAACTGAGTCCTGTATTTTTCTCGTTAGCCACCATTTTACTTGGGTGTTATCTGTTCTAACAATAAATTTGTTATATACAATATATGGTTCGAATGATAATAAACATTTATATAAAGCAAATAATTCTTTTCGGTTTATTTCCCATTTAATTTGTGGTTCTGTATAAGATCCTGAATAATATCTACAATGATGTTCTATGGTTTCACTTAGATATTTATATTTTAATACTCCTCCATAACTATGTTCACTTGAATCTGTTTCTACTATATATTCAAACTGTTTCTTTATATCGGGGAAATATAATTTTGGTAATTGTTTACACAATTCTTTTATCTTTTGTATATGTTTTTTGTCTGTTTCATCGAAGTGATATTCAATATCCTTTTTTAGTTTCTTTTGTAATGGTTTTAAATGTTCCGCTAATTTTGGAATATATTCTCGTACTTGGTTTACTAATCCTAAAAAGGACTGTAATTTCTTTTGTGTATCTAAAAGTTCTTCTAAATCAATTATTTTTTGTACTATATGTGTTTGCATTTTTACTCCATCTCTGTCTATCTGTATTCCTAAAAATTCTATTTGATTTTTCATTATCTCTGCTTTACTTCTGCTTAAGCTTATTCCTGTAGTTTCTATTATATTTATAAATTTGTTTAATAATTGTATATGTTCTTCTTCTGTCTTAGAATATAAGAGTATATCATCTGTATATACTACGCAATTTTCTAGTTGTGTAAAGTATGTATCCATAAAGTGTTGATATCTTCCAGGTGCATTTTTATATCCAAATGGTAATACATTCCATTCGTAAAATCCTTGTGGTACTGTGAATGCTGTGAGTTGTTTTGATTTTTCTTCTAATTTAAGGTGGTAGAATCCTGATTTACAATCAAATTTACTAAAGTAATTGTATCCTTGTATTTGTCTTATTTTTAAGATTTTATTTGGTATTGGATAATTGTATGTTTTAGTTTTTGCATTTAAATTGCGATAATCGATAACCATCCTACTTTTCCCTCGTTTTTGTTCACTGTGTTTATTAACAATAAACGCAGGACTAGTATGTTTACTATTACTTTTTTGTATGTATTTATTTGTCAGTAATTCATTAATATGGAGTCGAAATTCCTCTAAATCATTAAAGTTATATTTTAAAGGTTTTTGGGTAATTATACTATTTTCATCAAGTAGTTCTATTGTAACTGTAGTTTTGTGTTTGTCCCATCCTTGTAGGGGATTTTCACTATATAATGTTTCTAATTTATCATATATTGGGTTTAATGTATTTATAGAAAAGGTTATTATTTCTATGTGTTTATCTGTGTTAGTATTATTTTCTAATTTTTGTATTATTTTTTCACTTCCTTTTATCCATGGGGTTGTTTTTCTGATTTTGTTTGTTACTCTTTTAGCTGCTATTTTCTGTTTGTCTGGTGTTGTGAACCAGCAATATTTTCTAGTTAATATATGTGGGTATAGTTCATCTATAAAAGGCATTCCTATTATCATATCTCTAGTTGTAAATTCATAATTATACATAGTTTTTATGATTAATATTTTATCCCATATCTGTATTTTTACATTTTTTGCTACATAGGTAATCATGCTTCCTTCATCATTAAATCCTGTAAATACTGTTGGGTCTTTTAGTTTTTCCCATTTTGTTTCTGGTAAACAATTATATCTACATAGGTTAGCTTCTGATCCTGTATCTATCATTGGTGTATAATATCTACTATTATATCCTTCTACTATTATTTTGGCTAATATATATACTTTTGTCATTTGTGTTTTAGGTTTTTATACTTTGGTTCTATTAATTATGACATCTTTATTTTGGTAATGAATTATTAATTGTTTATCTCCTATTTTATAAGGTTTCACTTGTTCTAGCCACTTTAGTCCTAAAATAATATTTATATTCATTTGTGTTATGGTAAATTGTATAATGATTGGTATTCCTCCTATAATTAATTCTTGGGTAGTTGTTTCCTTTGTCTGTCTTAGTTCTTTAGGTAAATCTAAACATCCTTGTTCTTGTGTTGTTATATCAGTATTTAAAACTAATTCTCTGGTAATGAAATTTTCTTCTTCTCCAGTATCTATGAGTATTAAATATTTTCTTTGTCCTAATAATCCTGTTATGAAATAATGATGTGGTTGTATTTCCATTGGTATTTCGTGTTCTATTCTTCTAGATGTACTCATTCTAGATGATATTGTTGGGGTATCCATTATTCTTTTTGATTTTCCTATCCTTTCATTTACTATTTCTAGTTCGTCATTTATATCTAATTCATCATAACTATAATCATTGTTATCTATTGCCATTACTATGTTATCAAATGGTGTTTCTATTTTTATTTTATCAATTTTACTTACTGCTTTTACTGTATGTTTTGTTGTTAAAATATATAAGTTTTTACATCTTGCTGTGAATATTTTACTTCCTGGTGTTAGTTCTATTCCTGTTAGTTTCCAATATAATACTAAAGATTTATCAATGTTTTTATCCTTAATAGCTACTGAGTAATTTGGATTTACTATAAATTTAAATTTTTGGTATATCAAATTTCCTTTTACTGCACTAATGATGCTTTTTTCTATAGGGTATTTTATTCTATCATCTGATAAATAAAGTTCTATTGGTGTATCTATTCCTTCTCTAAAACATGCTTTGATTAATATTTCTATTGCTCCTAAATGCACATGGGTTATTTCACTATTAGTTTTTAAAGCTTGTATTTCTTTATTTAATTCCTTTTTGTTAAGTATTGGTACCATAGCTTTTCCTTTTGCATATTTACAATCTACTGTATGTTCCTTTTGGCTAATAACATAATATTCTTCTTTTGGTTTTCTAAACCAATTTTTTATAATCGGTACTTCTAAAACATTATCTATTTTTAATGATATCTCTTGTTTTTTAATTTGGTTAAATATATTCGTATCAAATATTACCTTTTGGCTTGTAGGTTCTTCATTTTGATCATCTTTTTGCTCAATAACTTCAGTCATAATTGATTTCTATATCCGTATCTTCTTCACTTATTTGGTCTATGTCACTTATATTTTCTTCAAGGTTTTCTATTTCATTTATTTCATCTAATTCATATATACTATCTTCACTTTCCATATCATAGTCTATATACGGTAATTCTGTATATGTATCTTCCTTTATTTGTATTTCTGTTATCTGTTTCTTTTTTATATCTTTAGGTATTTTACAATCTTTTGCTAGATGTCCTAGTTTTCCACAATTGTAGCATGTACATTCTGATAACTTTTTCTTTGGTTTATATGGTCTTTTCTTTTTATAATTTTTTACATAATATCTTTTCCTTGGTTGTTTATACTTATATTTAGATTTAAAACGCTTATATTTCTTAAATCGTTTTTTATATTTATATTTATTTGGTTGTTTACATCCAAACTGTGGTGCTGTTTTTTGTGTACAACATGACATATTTTTATCTAATACTTTATCAAATTTTTGTTTATTTTTATAATCATCACATAATCCTATAAACCATGTTTGTAAATATTTTATTCTTGCTCCTAGGGTATCTGTTAAGCTTGCTGCCTCCCAATCCATTGTTATTTTTGTACTAAAAGGTTCTGGTAATTTTGTAAAATATGATTTTCTAACTTCTATTGCTTCTTGGTGTGTATATGTTCCTTTATAATAATAATCTCTAAATGCGCATGTATACTGATCTATATAACACATATTACATATTGATAATTTATTCATCAGTTGTCTGTTTAGATCCCTATCTTTTTCTTGTTCTGCTATTTCTGTAGTCATGCTTCCAAATTCATTCCTAATTCCATATTCATATTTTGCAAGTATATCTATATTTGAGGTTGTTATAGTTCCATCTTGATTTTTGTTATTTCTTAGTACTGTCCTACTTTCTTCTGTTATATTATGTAACCATAATTTTACTGATCCTACTAATGTTCTTTCTATATATCCTGGTGTATCTGCAACTGATATTTTATTATCAACTAATTGTTTTGCAATGTGTCCTATCCATAATTGTATTGTTTTATTAGTGTCTGCTACACAATCTAAATCTAGAAATTGAGATTGTTCTGGGGGTTTATTAGGTGTCCATTTTGTATTTAATCTACTGTTCCATATTGCTTCATATCTATTATCATCTATAACTGTATAATAAGTTGGTCTTGTTGTTCTCGGATTCTCATATCTCCTTTTATCATATGTTTTTGTATTACTTGTACTAGCTTCATTTTTTATAGTATTTATATTTGGTTTAGCATTTGTTGTATTTACTTCTAATTCTGTATTCGTGATTTGTTCAATTATTTCTGTGTAAGTTTCACTTATATCTTGATCTTCTTCGGATTGTATTTCATGATATTGGATATTATCTATATTGTCTATCCTCAAGGTTGTAAATTCTTCTGTTATTTCTGGATTATTTTCTTCAATTTGTATTTTTTCCTTAATTCTTTCTAATTCTTCTGCTAATTGTTTTTCTTTATATAGTTTCTGACGTTCTTCCCTTTCTTTAACTTTCTTTGCGTATATTTGTTTTAGTAATGCTAATTCTTTTTCCATTTCTCTTATTTTTGTGGATGATTCGAGATCAACTTGTGGGATACTCGGACCTATTTCGTGAGTTAGTTCTTGTTGTGACTGTGATTCTTCTTTTACTTGTTTAAGTTTTAATTGTTCTATTTCCTTTTTTGCTTCTATGCGTATTCTTTCAACTTCTAATTTTTGATCTATTTCGTTATTTTCTTTTTGTAATCTTACCATTTCTGTTAGACTATCTTCTAATTTAGCTGAATTTTGATCTGGCATTAGATGTAATTTAGTTCCTATTTTTCTATATCTTCGACCTAAATTTGAGTGTACTATAATTATTTGTGTACCTTCTGTTCCTATAAATGTTTTTTCTTCTACTGGATATTCTTCTTTATTCATATGCGTACTTATGTTCTAAACTTGTTATTTCTATTTCTAATTCAAGTATTATCTTTCTTTGTGATGTTATTGATTTGCTATTTACCCCTGCAAATATATTATCTTTTAACCTTTCTTTTCTGTGGTTAATTTCATCTTGTGTATCTATAATCTTTCTAAGTAATTCTACTTTTCTTAATATCTTTGGTGTATTTGGGTTTTTATAAACTGGGTTACTTGGTTCTGGTTTATCCATTTTTTAATGCTTTAATTATTTTATCTACTGCTATAATTAGTCTAGTCATTGCTTTGTTTAAGTTATTTATTTCTTTAGTTATTTGTGTGATTTCTCTAAGTTTTTGTTTTCTCTGGAAGTTACTTCTAAATCTTTTTTGAATCTTTCTTGTTAAATAATGTATTTTTATTGGTCTAACCGTTTTTATGTTTTGTATTTTAGTCATCATATTTATATTCTTGTTGTTTTATAAGTTGTCTAATGTATTCGTATTCTGTATAAGAGATTGTATCTATTAATTCTGGTATTCTTGTATATTCGTATTTTTCGTATAGTTTATGTAAATCTAGTCTTATTTTCTGTATTTTATTTGCTATGTTCATTTGTTTTTCTAGTCTTATACATCTAGGATTATCATTTGATAGTTCTTCACCATACTCGATTCCTTTCATGCTATCTGTTTGTTCTATGAATTGTCTTTTACTTTGTTTTATTATTCTATTCTTGTAAATGTTTATCTTATTACTGTGCTCTTTTTTATTACTGTTATCTTTTTTATTACTGTTATCTTTTTTATTACTGTACTCTGATACCATTCTTGGGGGTGGCCCTTTGATCTTATCTTCTTTGGTCATTATCTAAACGCGGAATTATAATAAATATCTCTTTGTCTAATTAGCCTTAGTATTTGGTTAATATCTTGTACTATTAATTCTAAATAATCAATATTCTGGGTTTGGATATATTTATCTAGGTTATATTGTATTAATGTTTCTCTTTCTCTTAGTTCATTTATGGTCCGTTGCCAATTTTCTAAATGTTCTTGGTTCATTTTTTAGTAATAATCTAGGTGTCCTTCTGAATCTATGTCAATATATATATCATTATCTCTGTAGTCATCGTCACTATCGTCATGTAATATATTTTCTAACCATGATTCTTTCATTAAATCTATAATTTCATGGGTAAGTAATAAGTTATATATCTTTTGTATAATATCTTTATCTAAATTTTTTAGTATATACAAAACTAATGTTTTATAATCTCTATCTTCATTTATTAGATATTTAGGTGTTGAGATTTTATATCTTTCTATATTTTCACTAGGTTCTGCTATATTGTTTTCCACATTCTTACTAGTTTCTGCCATATTTTTAGCATGTTTCAGGCTAAAATGAGGCCGAAAGGGAATCAAAACGATAGGAAAAGCATGAACAAGCGTGAAATGGAATACAAGGGAAGTTCTGCAGCTAAAGGAGCCTCCGAGCCACGCATCTAGGACCCAAGGGAAGAGGCCCGTGCCGCACAGCCTAAAGAAAATCACTGAAGGTCTGCGCGCCGTGCAACAGCTTGTCACATGTTGCCCTCCGCGCCGTGGAGCCCTATGTTCGACGGAATTTCGTCAAATTTTAGCCAACTCCTAATGGGCTTGTGTTTTAGAGGGGTCCACCTCTATAAGCCCAAGGACGACCTGCAGTCATTTACTTACGATTTTTGAGAACAAAATAGAGAGCACAAGGGTTTTTACGAGGGTTCTTAATCTTATAACTCAACTACTCAGTATTTTGGTATGATTAACATTGATTCTTGTGTTTTTATTAAGATTATGAGTAGCTAAATACCCTTGTTCTGGGGTTACGACTAGAACATGATTGTTTAGTAATCTATTTAAATCAATGAAGTTTGTTTCTCATTTAATTGCTCTCTTGTTCTTATGCTTACAATTTTAGTGTCTGACCAACATTAGAATAAATGGGTAATTCTTGCATGAAGTGACCATGGGAAGGTGAGAATGGGATGAAGAACATGGGGAATAAGACCATCTCTGGCTCACGTTAGGGTTGATTTGCAATTAGGATAGCAATATACCTAGTTTTCCTTATTTGGTTTTAAACGGGATGAAATCATTAATGCATTTGAATTAGAAAATCGCATCCCCGCTCAACGATGTAGTTGTACGACTAGTTTAAATAGGTGATTTAGAGAATGACCATTCTCGAATCGTATAATTAACCCCACAACCAGTAATTAGAGAAATAAAGTTCATTGAGATGAATAAATATTAAACATGATTGTGGTAAATGTCGTAACCCTGAAATTTCTCTCGATATTGTATACAACCTTTGCTCAAATCATGATTATCACACTTTATTATTTTTGCAAACGATTAGAAAGATATAATTTCATAAATTTTCTTGATAACTCACCACACTTGTCTAAAATATAATAAACTAAATTAAGAAAATTGCTAAGCGCATAGTCCCTGTAGGTTCAAGATCCGTCTCTCAAAGAGCCACTATATTACTTGCTAGACCATGTACACATGCGTGTGAGATAGACCGCAACAAGTTTTTGATGCCTTTATCAATTTGTGATGTTTTTATGATGTTTCAGTATGTTTCTTTTATTTTGTGGTATGGTGATGTTTCAGTACTTTATTTTGATGGATATTAGAGTGATGTGATGATGTTCGGATATTTGTGGTTTGTAATAGTTAGTAATCGGTACTTTGTTTAATGTTTATGATTCGATAGTAGTATTTATGTTTACTATTAGTTGTTTTGTTTTTGGGTTCCTCGGTTTTTGTTTTCAGTTCTTTTTCCTAGGATAGTCTCTTGGAACCGATTACGATTGATTGGTAAAGTTTTAGGGTAAGATTTTTTTAGGAATAAGTGCTCATAACATGTCATAGTTTAAGTACTTTTCTCTATGATGGATGGATGAAGATCGTCTTAAGAGAAAATTAGTCATAGGTAGTGAGTCGAAAGTAGAACCCACTCACTAATTTGATATTAAGTGCTCTTGTTAGGCCACATGACTACATGATGCAAGTTTGGCTTAAATTGAAGGCATGTTGTAATGAGTTTAATGACTATTTTTTTGAGATACTTAGGCTCATTTATGTGACTCTTTTATGATTTTAGCTTAGTTTTGAATTCTTTCTATTGCTTGATGGAGACTCTATAGGGACCGGTCTTGATTTGAACATGTGTCATGTGTGTGTGAGGTTTAATTTTATTCCATATTTGCATATTGGTGTCTAGAACTTACCTGGTGTGTGTGCAAAACGAAATGAAGAATGTTGAGTTTAGGAGATGATATAGGCATTTCTTTAATAGCCATGTTTTATACCTTATTTTATCTACCCATAATGCATGATCTTAGTTAGCCCCGTTGAGCCTTTAGCCTATTCTTTAGTAGCCGAATATGTAGCTTATTCCTTTTCTTTCAATAGACTATCATTTGATTTAAAACTCCTAAGCTCTTTAGTTGAAGAATTAAATTTGATAAGGAGTGAGAATTGATAAATAATGAAAAAGTTAAGATGAAGCCCCAAAAATAATAGCTATTGGTGTGTTGAAAAATTTTATGTGTTGATTGGTAGGGAGTGTAGTAAAAAGAGCAAAAGTGTTTTGAAAAGATAATCAAAAGCTCCCTACTAAAAGATGTGTAATCTATCTTAAAGAGAGGGGAAAAACAAAGAGAGTTGTGTAGAAAAAAATGATGAAAAATAGGTGGTTGAAGAATGAGCTTAATGAAAAGTGTGATGTATTAAAGCTCTTGGGAAAGTTAATCACTATTTTTACCCAAAATAGTTCATACCCGTCCCTTAGCCTACATTACAATCCTTAAAGTCCTACTTGATCTTGAACTTTGATATTCTTATATTAGTGGAGTACTACACTAAGGGCAAGCCTATGATTCATCGTAAGTTGCATGTGAATTCTTTGTGAGAGTAAGCGTGATTCTATTCTTACACCCGTTCTAGTAATTAAATTGCATATTGGTGAGTGATGATGGGTGACTCTCTTGTGGTAAGGGTACATGTTTAATGAAGGATAGGCGACTTATATAATTTCTTTATTGAGTAATATGCATGAGTTTGCTAAGTTCATAGAGTCACTTTTTGAGGTTAGGAGGTTTTGAGTGGTCATTCATGTTTTTGAAATTGCAAAGTGACATGCTTCATTTAGAACTTGATATTCATATTAGTCGTTGCGCTTCTAGCTTGAGTATCTTGTTTCAGTTAGTGATGTTAGAGCCTTGTTTGTTGAACATGAGCTTGAAGAGTTGTTCGAGGACGAACAAGGCTTTAAGTGTGGGGTGGTGATCTTAGGCATATTTATACACCCAAGTACCGTACTTTACCTATGTTTTAGCTTAGTTTTGAGAACAAATGCATATAATTGATTGTACTTTATGCTATATTTGTGTAGATGGACTAAAAATGTGATTAGCATATTTCAGGCTAAAATGTGGCTGGAAGGGAATCAAAACTATAGGAGAAGCATGAACGAGGGTGAAATGGAATACGAGGGAATATCTGCAGCTAAAGGAGCCTCCAAGCCGCGTAGCTAGGACCCAAGGAAAGAGGCCTGCATCGTGCAACCTGAAGAAAATCACTAAAGGTCTGCATGCTGGGGCGCGTGCCACGCAACAGCTTTCCAGGCGTTGCCCTCCGCACAGTGGAGCCCTATGTTCAATGGGATATCGTCAAATTTTTGCCAACTCCTAATGGGCTTGGGTTTTAGAGGGGTCTACCTCTATAAATACCCTAAGAACGACCTGCAGTCATTTACTTATGAATTTTAAGAGCAAAATAGAGAGCACAAGGATTTTTACCAAGGTTTTTCATTTTGTAACTCAAGTACTCTGTATTTTGGTATGATTAACATTGATTCTTGTGTTTTTATTAAGATTATGAGTAGCTAAATACCCTTGTTCTAGGGTTACGACTAGAACATGATTATTTAGTATTCTATTTAAATCAATAAAGTTTGTTTCTCATTTAATTGCTCTTGTGTTATTATGCTTACTGTTTTAGTGTCTGACCAACATTAGAATAAATGGGTAATTCTTGCATGAACTGATCATGCGAAGGTAAGAATAGGACAAAGAACATGGGGAATAAGATCATCTCTAGCTCACCTTGATTTGCAACTAGGATAGCAATATACCTAGTTTGTCTTATTTGGTTTTAAACGGAATGAAATAATTAATGCATTTAAATTAGAAACTCACATCCCCACTCAATGATGTAGTTGTGAGACTAGTTTAAATAGGTGATTTAGAGGATGACCATTTTTGAATCGTATAATTAACCCCGAAACAAGAAATTAGAGAAATAAATTTATTGAGACGAATAAATATTATAAATGATTGTGGTAAATGCTGTAAGCCTAGAATTTCCCTCGATATTGTTTGCAACCTTTGCTCAAATCATGATTGTCACACTTTATTAATTTTGGAAACGATTAGAAAGATATAATTTCAAAAATTTTCTTGATAACTCACAATACTTGTCTGAAATATTATTAGAAATTAAATTAAGTAAATTGCTAAGCGCATAGTCCCAGTGGGTTTGATATCCAACTCTCAAAGATCCACTATATTACTTGCTAGACCATGTACAGTTGCATGTATGGTAGGCCACAACATGTTTTTGGCGCCCTTTTTGGGGACTTAAGAAATTAGGGATTTTCTAAATTTTCTTTTTATTAATACTATACAAGTGTTGATAACTTGATCTTAGTGGCTGCTTTTGCAGGTTCAATTTGTTCTTCAGGCTGGCAAGAGAAGGAGAATTGGTAGAGCCATATTTGGAGGCTGAATGAATATTTCATCAGCGGCGGAGAGCAGCGGCTATTCAATATCCAATTCAACATATTCAGTTGGCTGATCAACTAGAAATTGTTCCTATAGATATGGCAGCAGTAAGACCAGTTTGTGAGGTGGCAATCCCACTCGCCAATAATTTCACCTTGGAAGAGAGATGTCACACACTAAACCTGGATGAGGCGGACAACTACTATAAGAACACATGCTATACAAATGACCTAGGATGAGAAAATGAATCACTATATGAATGGAATTCTAATAAGAAGTTGTATATACAATATGAACCAACTGGTCAAACCAGTACATATGACAACTTTGCGATGTCTACAAAGCCTCTAATGGAATCCTTCTATACAACTATCAAAATATAAGCCAAAGAATTAGCAAAGCCCCGAATCATCGTAGAGCTCACCAACTACCGTTGAGTATTTTATGCTTCTATTGGATAGTTCTACTAACTAGGTGCATGTACCTGCAACATGAAATGCAGTGTCCTCCGTGAGGGATGTCAGTACAAAAGAAGGTACTGAATATGTAAGGCATGGAATAGACATATGTAAAATGAGGGCTCAATGAAATCGGGTGTCAGTATGTATGTATAGATAAGGATGCAGGACCACCTTTACTTACACATATGGAATCATGTACATTACATACTTTTCTTCACTTTACACTTTTTTTTCTTTGCTTTAAGATCTTTGTAATCCATGTGATAAATATGACCAGCTGATCATAGGTAAATACCATAATCAGGGTTGACTCATGCTAGACTTTTCTTTCACCCCTGGGATACCACCAGTGAATATAAGAATTGGGATCAACCCATGCTAGGATTTTGCCCTGAGCTGCCACCCATAAGTCCTAGAATTGGGATCGGCCCTTGCTAGGCTTTCACTCCTGAGCTGCCACCCACATATAAATATATTGAAATCAGCCCATGCTAGGCTTTTGCCCCTGAGCTGCCACCCACATATAAATAGATTGGCATCGGTCCATGCTAGGCTTTCGCCCCTGAGCTGCCACCCACATATAAACATATTGACTTTTCTTTATTTCTTTAGTCTTTGAAATTGTTATTTTGGTGGCCACAATATTATTGAGCTTTGGAACTATAGACTAGTATTAAGAAATATATGAATATGAACTCGAGGCAGTAACAATGATGTAGGAATTATTTGTAACAACAATGTTACTTCGGAGCTTAAATGGCACAACCAGCACTTTGACATTTCAAATGGAAACATAGGTACATATCGAGTGAAGGCATCTAACTCGATCTAAGAGATAAGTGCTCTAGACAGCGATACGATAGCTAAATACTTACTAAATGATATCTAATGAAAGAGCATGAACATGAGAACTAATGAAGTTTATGGACAAATTTAATTTAGGGATAAATACACATTCTGTGTTAGGTGATGTAAACCATAAAATGGAACAAGTAAGAACTATATGAGGTAATGTTATAGACTATGACAGTGGGAGTGATGTCCAATGAAAGGAACATGTAAATATGTGAGTAAATGAAGTATATTATGAAAATAGACAATTGAAACAAGTTGGCAGTACAGATTGCATACGTAACACGTGAGTACACTTATCATGTGTAATTTAGGATCTTATTGACACATATAAGAGAAATATGTGACAGGGGTTTGACTTGAAAGAGTAAACACACCAATCTAGTAATAAACACATATTTAAGTACTTTGACATATTTTTTGAGATCATAGGGAGTAGGAACAATGTCATTTGTGATGCTGAAAATCGTACATCATTTCTATATATCCTTTACTAGGAAGAGAAATTAGGAAGCTCACTTTGTTGATAGTAACACAAGTATGAGATTTCATGCCAAAGAATATGGAACCGAATAGTCTTACACACCTTATCTTCCGACCAATATGACTATAATAATTTTGCATTTTCTTTAAGTGTAGCTCTACAATATAAGTACATAATGAAGCTAATATTAGAAGCTAATCACATTATAAGCCTACAAAATAGTAGCTAAACACTTTACGGTAGTATGATTGTCCAAACCCCTAAACACATGGTGTATCACCACACCCTCCTTTTATACTTCAATAGAACTCCGTTTAACCATCCTATATGGTGACCCACTGCCTCACGAAAATAATACATATAAAACAACCCATAAACAGTCCCATAATCTATAAAACATGAGAATAACTCCCCAAGTTCACACCTTTCATTTCTTCCCCATAATAATATTAACCATTCATTTTCTAAGGCCAGCCACGACTTCTCAAACTTCATAATATAGTAATACATCCCCACTATCACAATATAATCAGAAAAGTTGAGCTCAGAACTTCCAATTATCATCCTATGAGTTCCAATACACAAGTATGCCTAGAATGTGCACATGACCTTATAATTAAAAGTTGGGGCAACAACTTACCTCAGATGTCTTAATATATTAATTCCACCTCAATTAATAGTTTTGTAACCTTCTCTAAACCACAAAATAGGAAAGGATCATCAACACAAGAATCACTTGAAAATAGAATAACAACCCAAGCTTATAGCATGAAATTCTTACCTTAATCTTTGAAAGAGAGTGGTAGCAACTTGGCTGCCAACACCTATAGCTTCATTCTCCTTAAATAACTCTCTATTATACTTGAAAATATGGAGGAGAGGAGGTGATTTTGTGGGTTGTCTTGCAAGAAATAAGTTGAGGAACATGTAGAACCCTAATGGGACAATAGGGTGGTTGTTTGGAGGATAAGAGAGTGAAATTGAGAGACTTAGAAAATCTGAATTTCATGAGAAAATAATGGGATATTTGCATAAGATTTTTGTCCTTTAAAGGACCCAAGGACCTTTTTTTGCTGACCTTTTCTCCTCTTTATTTCCAGCCACTATTTGGCTTTATTTGGGCCACAAAGGCTAAGTAGGTGATGCACCTGCTTAGGTCATTTAAGTTGGTCAAAAGTCCAAGTAGGTGATGCACCTACTAGGAGATTTAATTACCTCTTTGTGGGCTTGTAAATTTTGGGCTGCCATTCTCCTAATTTTCTTTCACTTAGTTTGGGCCTCAAATTAGTCACTTAATATAGGCCCCAATTTGGTCCATTAGTCTAAGTAGGTGATACACCTACTTGTCACCAACTAGGTTAATTAAGTCAAGCAAGAAACTCACTTATTTTATCTTATTTTTTCAACATCTTAATCCCCCTACTCTAACTTAACACTTAACTCTAAGTTTAAGCTCAAATACCTCTTTACTATCTCAAGTCTAAATACTTTTTTCAATGCTAAGTTGGTCATTATATGTTTTGAAACGTACGGGGTGTTACATCATCCCCCCTTTTGGATCATTCGTCCTCGAATGAAAGGTATATCTAATAGCTTAACTAACCTGGAATTTCCTAAGAAAGTTTGCCAGAGATTCCTTCATAAATAGAACTGTCCCAAAATCTGTTGGCTAACCAAAATCACGTATAAACAAGCCTTATGGGGCATCTCAATAAATATAATACATGTAATGAGAATCTGACAAATAAAACCCCTTTCTTAACCATATAATTTAATGAAGACTATTTTAGTATAGTGTGGTTTTCCTCGTTTCTTCTATAAACAAGTAGAACACATAGAACTAAGGAATTTAATATACCTGAACACACGACCTACAAATGACATATCAAATGAACAAATACTAGTAGAACTTAGGATCATATAAGGGGAACACATGATCTAAGATCCTTTTGTTGATGTTTGGAATGAGGAGCGGTATTTAGGATTTCTACCATCTTTTATTCCCAAGTAGCTTATTCTATATTCTAGTTTTTCCACAATACTTCAATAGAGGTTATACCTCTATGGGGACTTGTTTAAATGATAGGTTATTGGTGACTTTACTATCTTTAAGAAAAAAACAATGAAGAATGGATCTCCCACAAATTTCTGTAGAATGGACCTATGAAATCATTGGCCTAACATATAGAGGGCTCAACTTTCCCTTCTTCCATATCTATTGAAGCTTTTCAGAGGTGAGTCTTATAAGAACACATAGTTGTTAATGTGAACTCTAAAGTTTTGTGTCGCACCTTTGATAGGGCATTATGCTAAGTCATTTTCTAGGATTGTGCTAAAATTCACATATATGCCCAACCTTTTCTGACCAAGATCCTCATTTCATCAATATATAGGGAAACCTTATCCCAACATGTTCAATACTTGAATTAATAAGAACAAAGAGGCATATAATATATGGACAAATATGTCACATATAGTTTATGAAATATAAGCAGATTAGCACAAAAGGGGCATTTAACATATGAACTTGTGAACCTAATAAGTGTATGACATGTGCGTAATTGAGCTATAGAAATATGTGATTCATGTGCAAGTAAGCTACGAAAGCACATATTCGATGCACATATAAACTATTAAGTAGAGTGTAAGCAAATGAACTATAAGACATGTAGCATGTGGAAAGATTAATTATAAGTCCAATAGTATGCGAACAAAGGGGGTAACACATGGAGTACTATAGATGTACATAATGCATAAATACTAAAACTCCAAAATCATATATAACATATAAGCAAGTGGACTATAGAATATGTAGCTATATAAGAAAGTGAACTATGAAACACAAATCACGTTAGGCAAGTGGACAATATCGCATGGATAGGTAGACTAACATGTCAACAAGTATGCATATGAAATATGAGCAAGTGAGCACGTGGCACATGGGCAGATAAACTATTAGGCCCGTAATGCTTAAGCAAGTAGGCTACTAGGTGTAACATATAAAGAAATGGTTTGTGAAGCATATAGCATGTAGACAAGTGATTTGTGATACATATAACCCATGATCACTAATTTATAATGCCTATAGCATATGATCAATCAATCTATCATGAACATGAAATATGGATAAGTGATCGGTGGCTAGTAGCCAGTGTGATATATAACATATAGGGAAAGTTCCTAAGAAACATATAGCAATCTGTAAGGTTTCTATGAAATTTGTAACACCTACATACAAGTGTTCTATGACACACGTAACAAGTGAGAAAATAATCCACCAAGGGAAAATGACCTGTGAATAAATGAGTTATAGAACATGTAGCATGTATATTAACAACCAGATCCTTTGAAAATTAGGAGTCATCCTATGAAATCACTCTGCCACATTAAGTGCAAACACACTACTGCTAGTGTTAAATAATGGGTGGAATAATTCTGCTCATGTTCTTTATTCACCTTAAAGTACATGCAATTGAATTTTTCATGTTACCTTTCAACATCTCAAAAATTCTTCTTATAGGTGTTCTAACCATTGGAACTTGGTTGTCTCCTAAGTCAATATAAACACTAAGACCAAGGTAGAAAAGAGATCCTCAAAAATTTATTTGGAGTAGGAGGTCAAGGTCAACCTTATCTTTGTTATTGACCTATGATACATTATTACACTCGATGCCTAGTATCTTATGAAATTTTTAAATAAGAAAATGAATAGTGAAACTTAAAGGCACTATAACATATAAACTCTAGATACAAGTCGCACATAAATGTCAAGTACATGTGAACTTAATATATAATAATTATAAAACATTTGAGTGTTATCCACTTTGGGCTTAACTAGATAGGTCTATCTATGCGGAAAAAAAAATTCCCTCACAAGTGAGGGTTAACAACTTATGGCTTAACAAGAGATGGTAATCAAATACCTTTAGCCAGGTAATTTAGATAAGTTGTTATTTACTAAGTGAATTGCAACATTGGGGAGTCAAGTGAAAAAATGGCACTTTATACTTCATAGCAATTTTAATAGGCCATCAGAACTCTATACATATGCAAAATAAACTATCTATTCTTATAAAAAGGACAATACAGATGCATTCCTAGGCATTATGCTAGGTCAAATGTATAAATATTTTGATTTCCCTCTCTGTTCTTGTAGTTGATAGGACTAGGTATCAAAACTTACATCGATACTAGAATGACTTCTCTTTGGTATCTTATACAACTCATAACACCCATATTCCTATTTTCAGGGGATCTTGCATACCCCATTACTTCCTAACCATAGGCTCTATGCACATACTCAACCTAAGTCATTTAGATGTCACTCTTACCCATTTTGTATCTAACAAATACCCTTCTTAACCAAAACTACTAGCTTCATGTATTCTGATCTCTCTATAAACAGCCTAACTGATCACAACTTAGGTCTAACCAATCAATTTTCCTTTTTCAATCTTAAGTTGTAGTCACATACTAATCCTCTATAGCCAAAGCATAGATCGCAGTAGGAAACAAGTATATATATACTTTTATATAGAATAACTGAAATGCTTATTCCTGAGTTTTCTAACTATAAAAAGGATCACATGTGTTATTATTACCTATTCGGGGCGGTTATATACACATATCTTATAAAACACAACTACTGACATATCCCGGATGATATCTGGTAATCATCTAAACCATAGAGATCAATTAGGGACATCTCTAGTATCTAATTTGCGTTAATACATTTACCTATCAAACCATGCTACTGTCCTCTTTTAACTAATAAAAAGCTGGTTCAACGACTTTTATTCCCAATACATGTGTAACCCTGAAACCCTACATATTTACTAACAAAGTACTAAATGTCCCCCGTAGGATTAAATCCTATATCCACCGAAGGAGTCATGTGGAGGAAATCTCAGACCCAAGAACCATTCACATCCTTTTAAGAAGTCACACTAGGAAATGTTGCAGCCCATCTGTATGACTAGGTAACCATTTATTATATATATATATATATATATATAATATTAATAACCCTATTATATCTCGCTAAATTTAACCAAGATAATACATATAGTACAAATGTAGCCTTATGTGAAAGTAACACAGAAATCTTTACAATTCTTTCTATTATGGACCGTGAGGGTCAGACTAAATTAGCTCACCCTAATCTGAATTTCAATAACTTGAGACCCTTCTTTGTAGGAAGGTACAAATAGTAAAAATGCAGCCGTTTGGGCATTAGTGGTATTGTCTTGTTGGCCGCCATTGACCTTAGCCATAATAGGCATAATATGAATAATATAGATCAGAGTACGAGTAGGAATAGACTTCTTAACTTTGCTGTATTGCATGATCTGGATTATAAAAGAAAGTAGCATTTCTTAAATGTCCAAGCAGCCCCCTAATTATAAATATGGCGTGCAACACATTCATAAGTAAGGCTCTACTAGACACAACTTTGTAGACTCCCTAGGATGAACTGCTCTGATACCACTTTTGTCACACCCCAAACCTGGATGAGGCAGATAACTACTATAAGAACACATGTTATACAAATGACCCAGGATGAGAAAATGAATCACTATATGAATAGAATGCTAATAAGAAGTTGTATATACAATATGAACCAACTGGCCAAACCGGTACATATGACAAGTGAAACTATGAATACATATGACAGGTTTACAATGTCTACAAAGCCTCTAATGGAATCCATCTCTACAACTATCAAAATATAATACAAAGACTCTGCAAAACCCCGAATTAACCTAAAGCTCACCAACTACCGTTGAGTATCCTGTGTTTCTATTAGATAGTTCTAATAACTGGGTGCATGTACCTGCAACATGAAAAGCAGTGTCCCCCGTGAGGGAGGTCAGTACAAAATAACGTATTGAATATGTAACGCATGGAATAGACATATACAAAATAAGGGCTCAATGAAACCGAGTGTCAGTATGTATGTATAGATAAGGATGCAGGACCACCTTTACTTACACTTGTGGAATAATGTACATTACATACTTTTCTTCACTTTACCTTTTTTTTTCCTTGCATTAAAATCTTTGTAATCCATGTGATACATATGACCAGCTGATCAATAGTAAATACAATAATCAAGATTAACCCATACTAGGCTTTCCTTTCACTCCTGGGATACCACCAGTGAATATAAGAATTGGGATCGTCCCATGCTAGTCTTTATCCCTTGATCTGCCACCCATAAGTCCAATAATTGGGATCGGCCCATGCTAGGATTTTGCCCGTGAGCTTCCACCCACATATAAATAGATTGGGATCGGCCTATGCTAGGCTTTCGCCCTTGAGCTGCCACCCACATATAAATAGATTGGGATCAGCCCATGCTAGGCTTTTACCCCTAAGCTTCCACCCACATATAAACAAATATTCTTTACTTTATTTCTTTAATCTTTGAGATTGTTATTTTGGTGGCCACAATATTATTGAGCTTTGGAACTTTAGACTAGTATTAAGAAATATGTGAATATGCACTCGAGGCAGTAACAATGATGTAGGAAGTATTTGTAACAACAATATAATACTTAGGAGCTTAAATGACATAACCAGCACTTTGACATTTCAAATGGAAGCATAGGAGCATATCGAGTGAAGGCATCTAACTCGACCGAAGAGATAAGTACTCTAGATAGCGATACGATAGCTAAATACTTAGTAAATGATATCTAATGAAAGAGCATGAACATGAGAACTAATGAAGCGTGTGGAAAAATTGAATTTATGGACAAATACACATTTTGTGTTAGGTGATGTAAACCATAGAATGGAACAAGTAAGAATTCTATGAGGTAACATTATAGAATATGACAATAGGAGTGATGTCCAATGAAGGGAACGTGTAAATATGTGAGCAAATGAAGTATATTATCAAAATAGACAATTGAAACAAGTTGGCAGTAAATGGGCAGATTTCATACCTAACACATGAGTACACTTATCATGTGTAATTTAGGATCTTATTGACACATATAAGAGAAATATGTGACAAGGGTTTGAATTGAAAGAGTAAACACACCAATCTAGTAATAAATACATATTTAAGTACTTTGACACATTTTTTGAGATCATAGGGAGTAGGAACAAAGTCATTAGTGATGCTGAAAATCGTATATCATTTCTATATATTCTTTACAAGGAAGAGCACTTAGGAAGCTCACTTTGTTGATAGTAACACAAGTATGAGATTTCATGCCAAAGAATATGGAATCGAATAGCCTTACATACCTTATCTTCCAACCAATATGACTACAACAATTCAACCTTTCCTTTAAGTGTAACTCTACAATATAAGTACATAATGAAGCTAATATTAGAAGCTAGTCACATTATAAGCCTACAAACTAGTAGTTAAACACTTGAAGGGTAGTAAGATCGTCCAAACCCCTAAACACATAGTGTATCACCACACCCTCCTTTTATACTTCAATAGAACTCCATTTAACCATTCTATAAGGTGACCTACTACCTCACAACAATAATACATATAAAACAACCCATAAATAGTCCCAAAATCTATAAACCTCAAGAATAACTCCCCAAGTTCACACCTTTCATTTCTACCCCGTAATTATATTAACCAATTATTTTCTAAGGCCAGCATGGACTTCCCAAACTTTGCAATACAGTAATACAACCCCAATATCACAATATAATTATAAAAGTTGAGTTCACGGCTTCCAATTACCATCCTATGAGTTCCAATATACAAGTATGCCTAGAATACATATATGAGCTAATAATTAGAAGTTGGGGCAGCACTTTACCTCAGATGTCTTAATCTGTTAGTTTCCCCTCAATTACTATTTTTGTAACCTTCTCTAAACCATAAAATAGGAAAGGAGCATCAGCAGAAGCATCATATGAAAATAGAACAATAACCCAAGCTTATAGCATGAAATTCTTACCTTAATCTTTAGAAGAGAGTGGTAGCAACTTCGCTGCCAACACCTATAGCTTCATCCCCCTTAAATAACTCTCTATTATACTTGAAACTATGGAGGAGAGGAGGTGATTTTATGGGTTGTTTAGCAAGAAATAAGTTGAGGAACATGTAGAACCCTAATGGGAAAATAGGGTGGATGCTTGGAGGATAAGAGAGTGAGATTGAGAGACTTAGAAAACCTAAATTTCATGAGAAAATAATGCGATATTTGCATCATATTTTTGGCCTTTAAAGGACCCTTTTTGCTGACCCTTTCTCCTCTTTATTTCCAGCCACCATTTGCCTTAATTTGGGCCACAAAGGCTAAGTAGGTAATGCACCTACTAGGACATTTTAATTACCTCTTTGTGGGCTTGGAAATGTTGGGCCTTGGGCTGCTATTCTCCTAATTTCTTTTCACTTAGTTTAGGCTTCAAATTAGTCACTTAATATCGGCCCCAATTTGGTCCATTAGTCTAAGTAGGTGATACACCTACTTGTCAACTACTAGGTTAATTAAGTCAAGCAAGCACCTCACTTATTTTATCCTATTTTTCCAACATCTTAATCCCCCTACTCTAACTTAACACTTAACTCTAATTATAAGCTAAAATACCTCCTTACTATCTCAAGTCTAAATACTTTCATCAATGTTAAGTTGGTCATTATATGTTTTAAAACGTACGAGATGTTACACGGGAGGTAGATTCGGGCTTAAACAGAATATGGTGCAACTATTGCACACCAGCGGGCATTTTACAAGGCTATATGTCACGCCCCGACTTCCAACGGGATGTACTAGCACCCGAAGCCATGGAAACATATATTATATATGAAACTTGGCCGTTAGGGCCATCAAGTCAAAATGGAAACACAATTCTTATCTTCGTCATCCCACATCCGTCTACAAAGCCTCTATAGATACATAACCATAACCAACCTAGATTCGGGACACCACCCCTCTCTATATACACATACAATACCAAAACACAAGTACACATGACTCAGAAAGCCCCGAACCAACTGGAGCTCACCAATGATCCGCAACGGTCTCGTAGCCTATGGAAGAGGTCTACTAGCACCTGTGCCTGCAGCAAGTAATGTAAGTCCCCCAAGGGGGTCAGTACGAAGAATGTACTCAGTATTCAAGGCTATAAGAATTATATGATACATAAATACTTCAATGGAATTAACTCTACTTGAATAACCAATATGGATAAGTCATCATTCTATATGTATGGAAATATGTACATTAGATGGATTACTTTCTTTACTTTTACGCTCATTCATTCGTTCGTCACTCACATCTTCATTCACTACTCATCCTTCCATTCTTACAATACCCGAGCCCCAAGCTGATCAGTGGGTATTCAACATTTTTCGGGATCGACCCATGCTAGGCTTTTCTTTTGCCCCTGGGATACCACCCGTAGTAGCAGGATTGACCCATGTTAGGTGTTCTTTACACCCCTGGGATACCACCCGAAATATTGGGATCGACCCATGCTAGGTATTTTAACCCCTGGGATACCACCCAAGAATAAATACTTCATTACCTCACTTCTTCAATCTTAGAAATAGTTCATTCGGTGATTATGTTATTATTGGAACTTTTGAATGTAACATTATTGGAACTTGGAACCATGTTCATAATTATGTGACACATGAATAACAATAGGTCAAGAATAAGATATATATGATTAACAATAGATGATAACCTGAAATGAGATGCCTTAGGACATTTCGGAAATGAGTAAGTACAATAACAAGGTGTACACTATATGCTGCAGAAGGATACGGAAAGAGTAACCTTACATACCTTCACTTCCAAGTATGAATAAACAAGCCTAGATACGAATACAATAGTCCATCTCCTTCCTTACGTCTTACTCTACAACACAAATACATACCGGAGCTTACATTATCAACTAGTTACCATACAAGTGTACAAGACGACAATGAGCTATATGACTGCCGTATAATGTCACTTCACCCTTTACAATACCATTTATGGAATTGTCATATCAATAATATCACAACATGCCCAACATTGACCAAAATATCACAATCCAATAGCATTTCATACCAAGTTCGTTCTTTATATTTCTTCATTAACACGACGTCACAATTACTCCTTCAAATCACCTCCATACACCTCACAGCAACATATCAGCCAAAATCCCATAATTTACACTTATAGAAAAATAACACGTTTAGAATCATAATCATACCATACATGTTGATATCTCATCCATACCATTCACTTTTATTCAAACCTCAAGTCCTTTTTCAAGTTTAAATAACAAGAATGGCACATCTTTAGCAAAAAGAAAAAGTTCATTATTCAACACTTGCCAACATAACCATCATGATCTACATAATATCTCATACCTATAAAATAGTAAATCACAAGAATAAACACTTACCTAAACTTGCAAAGTGATGATCTTGTCCAAAGAAGTGCCTTAGGGTTTGAAGTTGAGAGAAAAGGCTTGTGGAAATTTCTAGATTTGGTATGAGAGTTTTGTGTGATAAAAATATGATTTTGGCCCTTTATATAAGCTCTCAAGTCATACTTAGCCATTCTTTAGCATTAAATGTTATGTTTGGCTTGGTCAATGGAAGAATGGGTCATTTGACCCATTTGGCCCATGTCTTTTGCCTCATTTTGGGCCTTCATTGAGCCTAATTCACTTAATCCAATAAAATTAATAATTTCTCATGTTTAAATCATTTCATACGTGTTACGACAATATTTCCACTCACGCGATTTATATTCGTAGCCTCAATCCTAAAAACTAGTGATTCTAGCCACGCATGGCTTATTTTGACCGAAAGGGTAAAAACGTCATTTGGATGCCAAATTCATCCACGACTTATCTTATCAAAATGGAATTCCAATATAATACTTCAATTATCCCATGTAAAGGCTCGTGGTTGGAGAGGAAGTGTGGCAAAAAGCTGCCCCGTACGTCCCCGGGCACCCTTGGGACTTAGAAAAATTTCCAACATTTGAGAGATGTGTCACCTTGCTGCCTGTGCCCAAAAATTTTGGTTATTTTTTTTTGAAAATTTTCGTTCTTCGACTTTTCTTTGCGGATTTGGTTAGATACTTCAAGTTCTATTCTTTAACTTGCTTCTTACCTTTAATATCCTTTGTTTGGAGGTCCTCCAAGCCTCATTTTTAACCCCACAAATGCTCCACGAAGTCACAAGACACCTCCTACGAAGGTCTAATCACATGTACTATGCCCAATATCAATTATCTCATCAATAACATTACAAAATACATACTTATGGCTCTCGACACCTAAGTAAACATTGTTCCACGTCATCAAGTAGGGTTGGGAAGGTACGGGGTGTTACATTCTTCCCCCCTTAGAAACATTCGTCCTCGAATGTTAGTAACATTGTTTCACTGTAACAACTTAAGTCGAAGTGAATCCTTCACATTATCACATCCACATGTAATACTTGTAAAGACTTACTTATTATGACTCTAATTCCGTATCTTGACCTTTTTCTTCCATGTACAACAATTACGAGTACTTTAGACTTCATTAGTTCTGCGGTTTCCCTTGTGATTTCTTCTACATGTTAATTTCTCCAATACTGCCTTTACAAAGATACTTTTGCATCTCTTAATTCCTTCACTTATCGATCTAGACCAACAATAGGTAACAATAAGTACCTTTTCATGTGTGAGGTCCTACGTAACTTGTAGATCTCCACTAGGAACAATACGGGATAGTCTTCTATGCACTTTCAAAGCATCGAATAGGAAATACTGAATGAACTGGGAAGAGTTCTTGGACTAGTGCTGCTATATACGCAAATTGCCCAAGTCTTGAACAATTTCCCTTTTTATCCGAATCTCATTATCTTTTCTTCTTTTTTTTTTTTTTTCCTTTTCCTTTTTTTTTCCCATTGGTGACACTGTCACAAATACCTAATCACCTATGGTACATTTTAATTCCCTTCTTCTAATATCGACATATGATTTGTATCGGCTCTGGGTCATTTGTAGCTACTATTATATCACCTTCACCTCCTCTATAACTTTATGAACAAAATCTGACCTAAGCAAAGCAAATTTCATCATCTGTAACCCATCCAATTGGTGATCTATATTTCCTTTCATATAAAGCTTCATGAGGTGCTTTTTGATACTTTTATTGTAAGCAATTTCAATAAACGATAGATGTTCATCCCAACCACCTTTAAAGTCCAATGTACAAACTCGTGGCATATCTTCAATTGTTCATATAATTCGTTCTGTTTGTCCATCCATCCGAGGATGACAGCCGTACGTACATCCACTTGTGTACCCATGCTTTACTGAAAAGAATTCCAATACTGTGCAATAAAGTGAGCTCTCCTGTTTAATATAAGAGTGAGTGGAATCCCATGTAATCGTACTATCTCTGTAACATACAACTTTGCATAATGTTCAGTTGTATCGGTGGTCCTAACTGGTAGGACATACGCAGACTTGGTAAGCCTGTCAACTCTTACCGATATGGACTCAACCTTTGCAGTGTACGAAGCAACCCTGTGATTAAATCCATGTTATGCATGTTCCACTTCCAAACTGGAAGGGTGATACATTGCATAAACATACAGATTTCTGATGCCATACTGTTAATCGGTGGCCGCTTGGACATTGAGCTACACGTTCTACAACGGGCTTTTCATGTAACCTTACTAAGGCATCTCTGCTAAACCATGGTATATTTTGGTTGCTTCTGAATAAATACAATACCCTGAACGATGTACCTCTGGCATAATTCCTTTCCTTAACTCGTCTATACCCGGTACGCACAATCTACATTGGCGTTAAAGTACTCCCTTTTTACATAAGATCAGATATTTTTGTCAGGCCCTGTTATACATTCTCTTTCGATTGCGATAACATAGAACCCACATACTACTTTTCTTTCACTTCAGCTACAAATGAAGGCTCTGTCGCAATTTACCCTATAATTCTTTCGGTTGGAGTTTCAAGAAAATGAACTCCCAAACCAGCTAATTGATGTAATTCCTTGACTATTTTTTTTTTCGGTCAACTGGCTACTAGTGCTTCCTATTGTGGTGTGACTTAACGCATCAGCTATTACACTTGCTTTTCCCAGATGGGATATCAATATCATAGTCTGTTAATAGGTTCAACCATTTCTGCTGTCTCAAATTTAGGTCCTGTTGATTAAGGATATATTACAACTCTGATGATCAGTATATATACCCGTTCTTGTGATTAAATTGCATAGTGGTGAGTGATGATAGGTGACTCTCTTGTGGTGAGAGCGCATGTTTTATGAAAGATAGGTGACTTATATGATTTCCTTGTTGAGTAATATGCATGAGTTTGCTAATTTCATAGAGTCAATTCTTGAGGCTAGGAGATTTTGAGTGGTCATTCATGTTTTTGAAATTGCAAAGTGACATGCTTTGTATAGAACTTGATATTCATATTATTCATTGTGGTTCTAGCTTGAGTATCTTATTTCAATTAGTGATATTGGAGTCTTCTTTGTTGAACATGAGCGTGAAGAGTTGTTCGAGGACGAACAAGGCTTAAAGTGTGGGATGGTGATCTTGGGCATATTTATTCACCCAAGTACCGCACTTTACCCATGTTTTAGCTTAGTTTTGAGAACAAATGCTTATAATTGATTGTACTTTGTGCTATATTTGTATAGATGAAGTAAAAAATGAGATTAGCATGTTATAGGCTAAAATGCGGTTGGAAAGGAATCAAAATGGTAAGAGAAGCATGAATGAGCGTGAAATGGAATACGAGGGAGATTTTGCAGCTAAAGGAGGCTCCAAGCCATGTAGCTAGGCCACAAGGGAAGAGGCCTGTGCCACGCAGCCTGAAGAAAATCATTGAAGGTCTATGCGCTGGGGGCATGTCATTGAAGGTCTATGCGCTGGGGGCGTGCCACGCAACAGCTTGCCACGTGTTTCCCTCTACGCCGTGAAGCTCTATGTTCGATGGGATTTTGTCAAATTTTAGCCAACTCCTAATGGGCTTGGGTTTTAGAGGGGTCCTCCTCTATAAATACCCCAAGGATGACTTACTTACGATTTTTAAGAGCAAAATAGAGAGCACAAGGGTTTTTACCAGGGTTCTTTTTCTTGTAACTCAAATACCCTTGTTCTGGGGTTACGGCTAAAACATGATTGTTTAGTATTCTATTTAAATCGATGAAGTTTGTTTCTCATTTAATTGCTTTCGTGTTCTTATGCTTGCTATTTTAGTATCTGGCGAACATTAGAATAAATGGGTTATTCTTGCATGAACTGATCTTGGGAAGGGTAGAATAGGACAAAGAACATGGGGAATAAGATCATCTCTGTCTCACGTTAGGGTTGATTTGCAACTAGAATAGCAATATACCTAGTTTACCTTAATTGGTTTTAAACGGGATGAATTCATTAATGCATTTGAATTAGAAACTCACATCCCCACTCAACGATGTATTTGTGAGACTAGTTTAAATAGATGATTTAGAGAATGACCATTTCTGAATCGCATAATTAACCCCAAAACCAGCAATTAGAGAAATAAAGTTCATTGAGACAAATAAATACTATACATGATTGTGGTAAATGCCATAAACCTGGAATTTCCCTCGATATTATTAACCTTTGCTCAAATCGTGATTGTCACACTTTATTATTTTCTTGATAACTGACAACGCTTTTCTGAAATATTATTAGAAATTAAATTAAGTGAATTGCTAAGCGCATAGTCCCTGTGGGTTATACGGCTCTCAAAGAGCCACTATATTACTTGCTAGACCACGTACACTTGTGTGTGCAGTAGGACGCAACAACCCCCATCCCCAAGAGGGGAGGATGTGAACATACTCAATTCCATAAGACTACATGCCTCTCTGTCACTTTAATTATCGTTAAACCATATAGTTACTTGCATATGTATCAAGAATGATTTTTTTTTCTGGATAAAGCAGTTTCATTGATAACATTAATAGATATGCATCAAGAATGATTATTTTCATTTATGAGAAATCGGAAAGAAAATTGCAAGGGAAAGATGACAAACAGACCCTCACAAAATAACATCAGAAATTTGTTCAAATATAAGAAGATACAGATCATTTAATAGTACAAAAGAGTTTGTATTGAGGTTTATAGGAAAATCAAAATTTTACCTGATGGGAGTCGAATGCAGTGCACCAAAAGTAGAGCTAATAAATCTGACTCTATCACCTAAATATCTTCAATATCAGTTATCAGTAAAAAGAATAAACTGAAGAAAACAAATGTAGTTCCTTAATATTAAAAAAAAATGGACTAACCAAAGGCCAGTCAATAACTGTCACAAAAACGTTGTTTTTTGATGGCCCGGCTAAAGAGGATATGTCATCTTTTCTTCGATTGTGCCTCCAAACAAAAAGGATCGGCCAAAGAGTTAGTATAGCAGTTTGGATAGATGATGGTTCCAGTGCCTTTCATTGGCTCAACATCCTTCACAGATAGACCTGAATGATATGGAAATATATCCATGATTTGTATTTGACAACATCAATAAAAATGCAAGAGCAGTACAAGACCACGGGAATAACAAAGTGTAGAAACTGAAATGAAAGATTATAATAGTCCAATGATACTAGATTTAATTGAAAGGAACTCCAACTCTTAGAAATAAGAGGACATGCCAAATCAACCCCCACGAAACCTGAAAAGAAGCTTTCATAAGTAGCATGCTACTGTCTTTAAATCCCTCCATATGTCTATAGCCCTTTTATAGGTTCTTTTTCCCTCGCAAATTTCCCCCTTTAATAACTACCAAAGATCACTTTTACAGAAGTGCATCTTAAATGCTAGGTGGCTACTAGCAGTACTTCAACGGGGGTTAGGAACAACAAAAAGTTAAAAATAATTAAGGTGTAATTTTGCAATGTTCCTCAAAAACATAATGAGTAATTTGATCTTACAAAAGCTTTGCTATCAAAAATAAGAAATTTAGCTCCATAATAATGAGCAAGTGCCAAGCATCTCCTGATATATTTCTAATCCTGGAAAATAAAAGCAGAACTGGTCAGTACCCATAGATTAATATCTACCAAGCACTCCAGTGAGAGAAGTGAAATAATAACAATACAAAATAAGTTAAATAATTACTGAGAAAACAACAAACCTGCAGGACCAGAAAGCAAAATTCTTGAGTTGATGGCAGAAAGCTCATTGATATATTTAACTTGCTCTCTATGCTTTAGGTGTATGTAAGAAGTGGAAATCAACACATTTTTTGTATTCTCACTGCAAATTCCCTATTATAGACAGCTTCACCAAAACCAAGATTTATTTAAAGCACATAACTACATACTATATGACATAGCTACAACTATCAAAACCAAGACAAGGCAGCTAACCCTGCCACCCTGGGCGGCAACAACTAATAAAAGAGCAATGTCCATTTAAAAAAAAACTATAGTTTTTCTATTGTATGAACCAATGTGATCCATTCAATACCCTATTGTACGTCCAAAATTAGATATCTAGTGCGTGGAGAATATAACATAGGGGCCTAACATTGGTTAAATCAATAATGGAAATGAGTATAGCTCAGATACCAAGTTGAAATGTGTGATTTATCTCATCTAAAAGCTTAAATTGTTAAAGAGATCAACCCACTTTTAATTAATTGATTAATTACATTTTTTTATGATCGAGAAATTCTTCTAGGGCCAACCCTTAAACCGACAGTAGCTTCGAAATTTGAAAATAATGGATCCACCCCTCTACCCTTCTCCATTTCAGTACCAACACAAGGCTTAGTTCGCATGGCGCGAGGCTCCAATGTGTGACCTAAGTATAGAAAGAAAGTAATACCCTAAAACCAGTCTCTTTGTTTTTTTGAGAATTACACATATCATACATAAACAAGAACCAAAATTGACTTAGATACAAACATACAAGTAGTCAGTTGGACCAGGATTAGACACCTTTATACAATCTCAAGTGATTATTTCTCTTACATAGAAGCCAAAAAATTGAGGAGCTTGAGGTTATCCTTTTTGTAGGGGCAATTTTGCTATAAAGAAATGGATCTTGGGCCTAACTCAACCTCAACTCAACCCATTCCAAAATCTAGCTTATGAGGGGAGGATTGCCCATCCATATAAGGATACTACTTTTTCCTCTTTCCACCGATGTGGGACTTAAAATTTGTAATTACAATTAAATAAAGCAACTCCATTGGATGAGAAATGCAGTTACCGTAGCTCACTTGAACAATTCAAACCTATTTGACTACTTTATCCTTTGCTTACGTCATGGGAAAGCTTTGTCTAACAGATAGCACTTACTATAGACCCCATTTACATTTTTGGAAAGAAAAAGAATAGTTAAAATCAATAACTAAGTACTTTCACTATTAATGATATTTTATATTTCCTAGCACTTCAACATTTTTTCTGCTCAACAAATTCTTAGACTAAAGCACCGGTAAACTTTTTCATACTACTGCATAGAATTTGTAAATCTTCTTATATATACCTTACTATTGAAGTATTTTATAAAAGTTTGTCTTGCATTTTAGGTAATAGTTGGACCAACAAAATTAATATGTTCTTTTCCCTTTTATGAATTCACTATTTAAATTGATCTCCATTAGCTCAAAAGTCTCAAATATTTTTTGTAACACAAAAATTACATCCCAACTATTTTTTATGTAAAATTTATTACTTCAGTAATAAATTAACATAAACATAATTTGGACGGAGATATCTCACCTAGGCAACAAAAAAGTGGAAGCAACAAAAGCAAAAAAAAGACACATGAAAGGCAGCATAGTTGGGATGGTAAAGTGACTGGGAGTATGTTCCAAGGCACCTACCGATATGACTAGCAAAATAGAATCATATGACAATGTCAATAGCTTCAACAAAATTCAATAAATTCAAGAAGAATCATTGAACTATCAAGTGTTGTTAGATAGATTTGAAGAAGAAGACAAGAGAAAAATACTTCAAGTTACTTTAGATGGGCAATCTTTCTTTTTTAATTTATGCATTTGTGATAGGAAGTTTGAATTTGATAACTCAACTTTAAAAGACAGTTTTGGGGCTCGTCCTGGGGTAGGGCACTGACAAAATGCCTCGAGGCATAGGTGTGAGGCTTAAGTCCTGTAAGGTGTAAGCCTTAAGCACCTGACTATACGCCCTAAGAACGCCTAGTGCCCAACGCTTGAGGCTCGCCTAACAAATCTTAGGAAAATTTTGTGTCGAATTCCTTAATTGATATTGTTGACCCTTATAATTCTCTAATAAGTAAATACTGCTTAATAGTTTTTTCATCTATATAAATTAGAAGATTGAGAATAACTCAAATAACAAGTCATTCTATTACATATTTATTATTTGAAAGCACCATGAGGGTTAATATCATTTAACATTTATTTTAAAAATACTTATTAGCCGATTTTTACATCTTCTCTTATCAATATTGGTCTTCATATTAATTCCATACGCCTCAAAATAATTGTTATTTGAAAGTAAATTATTGTGTTTTATTATCGCAAAATTACTATGAGGGTACTAAAAGTTTATTGATTATTTTCTTTGAGGGATGTAAATTTCATTGTACGATCATAATATATTTTACAAAAATGTGATTCTTTTATCATTGTAAATGTAACGACCCTCTTAGTCGTTTTGTGAATTTTCCCATTTTAGCTCTCCTCGTTGTTTGTATACGTAATTTATGACTTACGGGGATAGGTAATATCAATTCTCGAGGTGTTCTAAGTGGTTGAAGTGATTATAATTAGGTTCTTTAGTTTTAATAAAGTTAAGCTTGATCCCGGTCAACCTTCGGTCAAGACGACCTTCAATGGGTGTTAATGTTTCCAATAGGTTCGGAATATACTTTTTATTCAATTTACATATTTGATTTATTTCTACGGGGTTCCGAATAAACTTCGAGGATTTATTAGAAGTTTTGGGCATTTTAGATAATTTATTTAATTAGTGATTTAATGGGTCAAAACCATATTTTAACTACTTATGTGGCCAATACAAGAATGAATTTAAGTGGGAAGGATTTACCATAATTATTAATAATAAGGGCAGATAGTTCGAGAAGTGGGCAACAGAAGTTACGCTTAGGCTTTCTCACACCAAGCATAGACGAAAAAGGGTGACGGCTCCAGGTTAGCAAGAATCTTTAGTGAATTTATTCCTACAACTTTGTTCATAATGATGTGAAGGTGGGTTATATTAATGATTACTAGGCTAATTGGCTAATGATTAATAGATTTTTGTTCCTATTAATGCTTTGAGGAACGTGAGGCAGTAGAAATTGTGGAGAATTGTACATTGATATTATTTTTAGAATTAGGTGAATCATTAATAGGTAATAGGTGTCATACCTTGCCATTATTGGCAGTAGCAATATGACTTGGAGATTGGGACTAGTATTTGTTACCTTTGGTAGTGACGCCATAACAGTGGTGATGCCATGACCATATTGAGGATAAGATTAAAATAGGTTGAGAAATTGAAGTTTAAGTGTAGAGTTTGACGATTACAAGCTACTGTTTCGAGTGTTTCTTTAGGATTTTGAATTGAATTTTCATTCTAGGATATGATATTGGCATATTAAACGTGACATTCTCTAATTAAGTTCGAATGGTGATACTAAGAGGTGTTTAATGTAGATGGTTAAGAGTTAGTTCTACGTTTAAAATTTATGAAAATTGGGATTTGACTATGTTTTCAAACCGAAATAAATATAGCAATATGGGAGTCATTAGATTCGTATTCTTATGGAGATTATATATATTTGAACAGATTTTGACCATTCGGAAGCTTTACAGAAGGGCAAGGCCCTTGCAAATTAGCTTGCACTCAGATTCTTCAGTTGAGGTAGGTTATGGTTTAATTGGAGTTTAGACTTGATTTAATTGTGTGTGTGCTCCTAAATTGAATGCTTGTGGATTGGTCTTCGGACATACTTGAATTTGATGATATTTGGATTGTTGACACTTGTATGAATAATTATTGAAAATTGAACTTGATCGAATTGTCTTATAATTATAAGTGTACTAATAAATTTAGTACATCGTGTTGTATCCTGAAAAATAGTGTGAAATTGATAGAATATACATAATATGGTTATGGAGGATCGGGTACCACGCCGGTACGTATATGGATATTGTTATTACTTATTTATGGAGGATCGGGTACCACGCCGGTACGGTACATGGACTTAGATTGTCCCCTGCAGGTCATGACTAGTTGGGCAGAAATAAGTCCCTTAGCATGTGTGTACAAACTAGTGTTGATTTTGAGAGGTCGGGTAGTTTAATAAGCTAATAACGAGCTAAAGGTGTTCCAATTGCGAGGTTGAGAAGAACATAGTCTTACTTATGGTATTATTATTGATTTCGTGGTTGTTTATGATATGGTTGAGACTCTTGATAGTTACGTGGCTTGTTTGTGGGCATTATTTTTGCCCCTCGTTGATGTAATTGTTGATTCATTGAATTACTTGCTATGTGTTGATGCCTATCTACTTGTTATTTGATTTATGTTGTATACATGCTATTAAATTGAGTTGGCCTATGATACCTACCAGTACATAGTGGCTTGTACTGACACTACCCTGCACTCTTCTTTTGTTGAGTATAGAAAGTGTTCCAGAGTCTCAGACACGACCTTATCTCTAACGTTGATAGCTGATCTCGATCCAAGGGTGAGCACTCCATCTCCAGGCTGCCATGGATCATCACATTAGTTCTTGTCCTTCTTTTGGACAATGAGACACTCTTTATCTTTTGTTATTTTAGATATTTCTTTTAGACGTGATTTTTATTTTAGAAGTTCTTGTACGATGACTTTCGGGTCTTGGGGATTTTAATACGTAGTTGTTGGATTTTTTGCATCAACTAACAATTAGTTTTGGATTTATTATTATTAAGTTGGTTTTTATGATAGCCCAGTCTTAATATTGACTAAATAATTCGATGAGGTTTTGGGTTAGATGGTTCTCCCACCAAAGTATTAGAGTGGGTGCCACTCATGGCCATTTGGGTCATGACAAAGTTGGTATCAAAGCCCTAGGTTCGTCGATCTCGTCGTACAAGAACATATCTAGTAGAGTCTTGTGGAACGGTACGGAGACGTCTGTACTTTTCTTCGAGAGGCTACATGACACTAGAAAAATTCAAATTCTTCTTTCTTTCGTGCTATTACTTGACTTCAATTGGTATCTGGTGATACTAATTGGTATCTAGCTTCTCTCATTCTTAATCTTGCAGATAGTGAGAACAACATAAAATGTCAAATAGATTTCCCCGGATTGATATATAGACATTCACATTAAATCTGTGGAAGGCTATAAGGCATTTTACGAATTGTTTCACATCTTCTTTCTATCGTGCATTTGGAGTCAGTTGCATGGTTGGGTTGAGTCCAATTGGTATCTCACTAAAGATGATTGAGATTGACTGTCTCAGTTTATATCATATCATAAAATTGGAATGTAGGTTATTCCAATTGGTATCTGCCGAAAGGCCGTACTGTGTGCGAATGATTAAGTAGTGATCGTTGGAAAAAAAAAAAAAACTTGCCGCCTAAATAAAGATAATGAATAAAAGTATGTATAGTTGGTTATAAAGTACTTGTATAAATGCACTGTCAAGTAGATTGGATTGTTGCAATGCCTTGATTTGTATTGAATAAATGTTAAGTGATAATGTGTTGATTGAAATTGTATTATTTTTTTTGTGTGTGCTGAAATTATGTGTTGGTTGAAACTACATGTACTATTTGAACTCTATGTGAGACAATGACTTATTGAAATATGGATTACTTGAAGAAATATTAATCGAGATTGTGGATGATATATGACCTTTGAGCTCCTTATGAGGGTCAGTTTGTTGCTTTACATTGTTCATCGCGTTTGTATGAACTAATTTTCTAAAACTGGGAAAATGATGAGATAATCTTGATGTTAATGTGGGAAGTGTCTATGAACATGTTTATTGAAAATATGAAGTTACGAATGCAGTAATTGATTTCCAACCTTGTGATGAAACTATTCCAATGAAATATCTGTGTGAAATCCTGTCAATGCATTCGTAACTTGGAAAGATAACAGCCAGTGGTTGTTAAATTGAATTACCAAGGGGTATGATTAGTACCCAGATATTTATCATTGTGATGAAGAGTATAGTCCATAAATTCGAGAGATGTTAAATCAAGGAGTGAGGTGCTAAGGAATCTGGGTTAAGAATCTTCGGAATCAAAATGAGTTTGGAACTAGTTGTCTGTCAGAAAAATAGGATAAGTAATTAAATTTTTTACAGAACACTACAGGTGTACCGCTATAGTGGTAACCTTCGGCTGTAGCGGAAGGTAAGCAGTGTTTGCATGCCACTATAACGGTACATTTTGCCGCTATAGCAGTAGGGAGCCAGAATCTCCCCTTGTCCTTGTCTTATTTCGTTAAACTTTTATTTGAACTTTTTCAAGGTTTCAATTAGTCAGAAACCAGTGTTATGAAATATTAAGGGTACCAAGTCTTAACATTTTCATAAAAAGAAATGAAAAGTGTGAAAGGAAGAGATTAAATAGTCTTGTCTTGAGAAGGATGGGGGGAATGCTGGAGACTGTCATCCTTCCTTGTCCTTTATACCTTTTCCAATTTCTTTAAAAAACCATATAGATGAAATGATTGGGTGCTAACTAGTTCGACACTTGAGACTTTGATTTAATAAGGATAGGTTGATCACTTAGCTTGATAACCTGACCGGTTAAAGGTTCCCGACTGTAAGTAGTTGATTGTCGTATATTCTTGAACGGTGCATTAAGACTGTAAAGACTAATTCTTGCAGTCATTGCATAGGTTAGAATCTAGTACCTTGACAGGAGGTGCTAGAAAAGGGAAGCCTAAGTTTAATATTTATTATTTTATTGTTGACTCGTAGTTGGGGTATAATTACCTAATTGTAGATATTGTTGCTAGCGATTAATTTATATTCTAGAGTTGATTCCGGTGATATGCTAGGTGGAGATGATAATGATGGATTTACTTGATATTAGTAATTGAATACTGGAGTGTTAGCTAAACTGAATGATCGATGAATAGGTGTGCAAATACAGGTTGGTGAATTTAGTATTATTGTAAGAGTGTGAATAAAGTCGGTATTATAACCGTGGTTGAATGCACTCATTAATGATTGTAGGCTTGAACTTAGTGAAGTGAAAAAGGATGTTCGGTAGCTAATTCTTGTAGTTCTATCTTGGTTGTGGAGTTTGGGTGTATCCATATTAGCTTAAGCCTTCGTATGGAGTTGTCATGTTCCTGTTAAAGTAATCCTTAAGGTTAGAGGAGTGGTTGTAAGTAATTAAAGGCATTGTGGTTACAATTGTTTAATATCTAGACCTATTTGTGGTGATTTGTGCCTTTGTGTATAGATGTTGGTTGTCAAGTATAAATTATTATTTTTTTATATAGGTGGTAGGGGAATATGTCGTGATGAGCATATGATTAGGAGGAAGTAATATCCTGGGAAAGCAATTGCGGTAGACGAATGAGATTGGTATGTTAAGAGTGGGTGATGTTGTAGCTTAGAAAGATCTTAGATTTTGTGATGGCTTATTGAATAAGTGGTGTATTTTCATCATTTTATTTTTGGGTGATGAGTTATGGTGGTTATAGTTCTATGTGGTGCTATAGGATCAAAAATTTGAATCATGCCTTCTTTATCCTTTGATCATTCAGGGACGAACAGTGGGTAAATTAGTATCTATTGTAATGACTCATTCCATTATTACTGATTTACCCATAGTGATTTGTAGGTTTAAGACTAATTCTTTAGTATAAGAGTGCATTTGGTATGATCTAAGGTCATACGAAACCTGTCACGCCCCGAATCCCATCGAGACATGATTGGCACCCGTAGCCGATAAGGCCCGAGAGAACCAACCTTTGCCTATGTTCCATCATATGCATATCATAATCATAACCACCATTGTGTAAGTACATGAAAGACGAATAAAGGAAAAGATGGGACATAGTCATACATGTATATGAAACTTGGCCGTTGAGGCCATCCAGTCAAAACAACATATGTCTTTTACACTGATACACCCACATCCGTCTACAAAAGCCTCTAACAAGAGCATTGACCAAAACAAACCAAAAGTCGGGACAAGTCCCCGCTTTGTACAACATGTACATCATCAAAACATATATCTACTCTGACTCGGAGAAACCTCGGATTAACTGGAGCTCACCAGGAACCGCTAACACTGGCAATCTACTGGGGAGGCCTACTGGGACCTGCGCCTGCAGCAAGTAAGGTAAATTCCCCGAGAGGGGTCAGTACGAAATAAGTACTGAGTATGTAAGGATCAAATGAAACTTTGTAACACGTGAACATACTAATGAACTCAATACAAATGACTAGACAATGTGAGTAAGTCACCATTTTGCATTTTGGGAACCATGTGAATTGCTTTCATTACTTCCATTACTTCCTTTACATTCAATGCTTGATTGTCATACATGTATCACAATGTACCCGGGCCCCTACTGATCAGTGGGTCTTTCCATGACTTATCGTTATGTTGGGATTGGGTCGAGCTAGGCTTATGCCCCTAAGACCTGCCACCCATAAAGCACTGCATCGGGATCGAGTCGAGCTAGGCTTATGCCCCTAGACTTGCCACCCATAAATTAATACATCGGGATCGAGTCGAGCTAGGCTTGCGCCCCTAGACTTGACACCCATAAATTAACACATCGGGATTGAGTCGAGCTAGGCTTATGCCCCTAGACTTGCCACCCATACTTGATCATTGACCACATTTGCATTACTTTGATCTTTACTTTGAGATTGATATTTGATAGTCATAACATCACTTTGAACTTTATGGAAGATAACATTGTTGGAAACTTTGGATCATTAACCAAAGAGTGAGAGACATATGAATAACTTGGCAACATAACATTATTAGAATCATAACACCATGGGAACTATGGGACAATAATCTATGAACAAGAGGCATAAGTAATATCACTATTGGAACATTGGAACATAACCTTATTTGAGCTTTTGGAACATTAACCATGATTATGAGACATGAGACTCACAAATGATCCATGATTAGGAAATATATGACAATGACTATTGATAAACGGATATAGGATACCTTGGCACATTTCGAGCTAGGACTAGTGAAATAGCAATGTGGATACTATTTGCCGCAGAAAGATACGGACAGAGTAACCTTACATACCTTGTACTCTCAATACGGATATACAATCCTAGATGTGCATACAATAGTCCCGCTCCTTCTTTATGTGTCACTCTACAACACAAATACATAACGGAATTCACATTAACCACAACTACTTCACAAATGCATATAACATCAATGGGGTACATGTTTGCTTTGAAACATGTCATTTCCCCTTGACAAAACCATTGATAGCATCATTATTCCAAAAATCCTCCAATATTCCCAACATTGACCAATACATGATAATCAATACATTTCACCATAACAATTCTCTTTTACACCTCCTTATCTATACCACATCACAAACAATCCATCAATTCACCTTAATACACTTCATAGCACATATCGGACAAATTCCCACAATTTACACTTATAGACAAGAACAAGTTTAACAACAAAAATAACTCCATAGATGTTCATAGTTTGTCCATACCATGCTCTTTCATCAAAGGCACAAGTTCTAATTCAAGTTCAAATCCCATGGATCACAAATCTTATATAAAAGCACAAAGTACCATATCCAACATTTCCAAGCACAACCAATATGATTTACATACTCTTTCATGCATATAATATATTAATCCATAATAATATTCATATCCGTAGCCTCAATCCCAAAAACAAGTGATTCTAGCCACGTTTGGCTTATTTTGACCTTAGGGGCAAAACTGTCATTTTGACCCCAAATTCGTTCTCGAGTAATTTTATCATACTAATGTAATATGTAATTCATTTTATGTATATACTCTTGGTTGTAGAAGAAACGTAGCAAAAATTGGCTCGGTACGTCCCCGGATACCCTTGGGACTTAGAAATTTCCAACTTTCGAAAAAATGGAAAAACCAAGGTGGCACGCCCCTGGACGCGCCAACCCACTGCCTATGGGATAAAAATTTTAGCCCAGAGTGGCGTGGTACATTCCCAAATTCACCCCTCCTTAAAATTTTCGAAAATTCCATTTTTTGACTTCTCTTCGCAGGTTTGGTTAGACACTTCAAGTCCTATTATTTAAATCACTTCTTAACCTTATTATACTTTATTTAGAGGTATTATTAGCCTCATTTTTAACCCCACAATGGCGTCATGAAAATTGCAAAACACCTTCCATGCAAGTTTAACCACATAACAAGAGCCAAATTCAATTATCTCACCACTAGCCTTACCAAATGCATACTTATAGCTCTCGATACCTACGTACATATTATTTAATGTCGTCAAGTAGGGTTGGGAACATACGGGGTGTTACAAAACCCATAGCACCAAGCCGTGTTGAAAGAATTCTTACCGACTGAGTTTTGGTTTAAGTTTAAATTAGGATCAACTTCAAACGAGTACTACTCCTAGAATATAACGAGTTAGGTTTCCCAAGACCTACCTAATTAAAGGTATTCTAGTCTTCTTTCCAACTCCACCAACCGTTTGTAAATTCGTCATTGGAATAAAAAGTTATGATCATTTTACTAAAGACTGTCTGTACAGAAAAAATTATACGTCGCTATAGTGGTAAAGACACATTTTATATGTGTCAATTGACGATTTTTGAGTTCCCAAACTCAAAGACTCCGTTCCTAACCCCCAGTGAAGTAATTTAGGTCATTCTTGGATGATTTTCTCCATAAAGTAATTCTAACTTGTTTGAACAAGTTTTCTATGAATTTAACCTTAGAATGTCTTAAATTTAGGCTTAGGGTTGAGTTAGGGCTGAACCCTAAGTTAGAAAAAAAAAATAGAAAAATTCTAGGTCTTCCAAATAACCCTTGGTAAACGATCTAAACTCCGTTTAAGGGAAAATTTAGAGGTTTTGATGTTCTTAGTGTTCCTTTAAGAGTAGACTTTGATTTACTCTTTATATTCTCTTATAGATGATGGTGGGTTGGCAAAATCTTCATAGGAGAAGGTTAGATTCATCAAGGAGAAACTTATAGCGGCCTAAAGCAGGCAAAAGAAGTATGCGGACCGAAAAGTGAAAGATATGCACTTTATGGAGGGGGAGCAAGTGTTGCTCAAGGTTTCGCCCATGAAGGGTGTCATGCATTTTGGGAAGCGCGGTAAGCTTAGTCCTAGATATATTGGTCCGTTCGAGGTTCTTCAGCGCGTGGGGGCGGTGGCCTATAGATTGACATTGCCTCCGAGTTTGTTGGGAGTTCATCCCGTGTTTCATGTATCTATGTTGAAGAAGTTTCTTGGTGATAGTAACTAGATAATTCGTTGGGATTCGGTCTTGTTAGATGAAAACCTCTCTTATGAAGAGGAACCTGTTGTTATTCTTGATAGAGATGTCCGTAAGTTGAGGACTAAGGAGATTGCGTCTGTAAAGGTCCAGTGGAAGAATCGTCCTATTGAGGAGGCCACTTGGGAGACCGAAGTAGACATGTGTAACAAGTATACACATCTTTTTCCTGATTCAGGTAATTCCTTATTTTTCCTTCTTGCTTCGTGTTTGCCTGTTCGGGGACAAATGGTTGTTTAATTGGTATCTGATGTAACGACCCTCTTAGTCGTTTTGTGAATTTTCCCATTTTAGCTCTCCTCGTTGTTTGTATACGTAATTTATGACTTACGGGGATAGGTAATATCAATTCTCGAGGTGTTCTAAGTGGTTGAAGTGATTATAATTAGTTTCTTTAGTTTTAATAAAGTTAAGCTTGATCCCGGTCAACCTTCGGTCAAGACGACCTTCAATGGGTGTTAATGTTTCCAATAGGTTCGGAATATACTTTTTATTCAATTTACATATTTGATTTATTTCTACGGGGTTCCGAATAAACTTTGAGGATTTATTAGAAGTTTTGGGCATTTTAGATAATTTATTTAATTAGTGATTTAATGGGTCAAAACCATATTTTAACTACTTATGTGGCCAATACAAGAATGAATTTAAGTGGGAAGGATTTACCATAATTATTAATAATAAGGGCAGATAGTTCGAGAAATGGGCAAAGCATAGACGAAAAAGGGTGACGGCTCCAGGTTAGCAAGAATCTTTAGTGAATTTATTCCTACAACTTTGTTCATAATGATGTGAAGGTGGGTTATATTAATAATTACTAGGCTAATTGGCTAATGATTAATAGATTTTTGTTCCTATTAATGCTTTGAGGAACGTGAGGCAATAGAAATTGTGGAGAATTGTACATTGATATTATTTTTAGAATTAGGTGAATCATTAATAGGTAATAGGTGTCATACCTTGCCATTATTGGCAGTAGCAATATGACTTGGAGATTGGGACTAGTATTTGTTACCTTTGGTAGTGACGCCATAACAGTGGTGATGCCATGACCATATTGAGGATAAGATTAAAATAGGTTGAGAAATTGAAGTTTAAGTGTAGAGTTTGACGATTACAAGCTACTGTTTCGAGTGTTTCTTTAGGATTTTGAATTGAATTTTCATTCTGGGATATGATATTGGCATATTAAACGTGACATTCTCTAATTAAGTTTGAATGGTGATACTAAGAGGTGTTTAATGTAGATGGTTAAGAGTTAGTTCTACATTTAAAATTTATGAGAATTGGGATTTGACTATGTTTTCAAACCGAAATAAATATAGCAATATGGGAGTCATTAGATTCGTATTCTTATGGAGATTATATATATTTGAACAGATTTTGACCATTCGGAAGCTTTACAGAAGGGCAAGGCCCTTGCAAATTAGCTTGCACTCAGATTCTTCAGTTGAGGTAGGTTATGGTTTAATTAGAGTTTAGACTCGATTTAATTGTGTGTGTGCTCCTAAATTGAATGCTTGTGGATTGGTCTTCGGACATACTTGAATTTGATGATATTTGGATTGTTGACACTTGTATGAATAATTATTGAAAATTGAACTTGATCGAATTGTCTTATAATTATAAGTGTACTAATAAATTTAGTACATCGTGTTGTATCCTGAAAGATAGTGTGAAATTGATAGAATATACATAATATGGTTATGGAGGATCGGGTACCACGCCGGTACGGATATGGATATTGATAATAATATAATTATGAAGGATCGGGTACCACGCCGGTACGTATATGGATATTTTTATTACTTATTTATGGAGGATCGGGTACCACGCCGGTAAGGTACATGGACTTAGATTGTCCCCTGCAGGTCATGACTAGTTGGGCAGAAATAAGTCCCTTAGCATGTGTGTACAAACTAGTGTTGATTTTGAGAGGTCGACTAGTTTAATAAGCTAATAACGAGCTAAAGGTGTTCCAATTGCGAGGTTGAGAAGAACATAGTCTTACTTATGGTATTATTATTGATTTCGTGGTTGTTTATGATATGGTTGAGACTCTTGATAGTTACGTGGCTTGTTTGTGGGCATTATTTTTGCCCCTCGTTGATGTAATTGTTGATTCATTGAATTACTTTCTATGTGTTGATGCCTATCTACTTGTTATTTGATTTATGTTGTATACATGCTATTAAATTGAGTTGGCCTATGATACCTACCAGTACATAGTGGCTTGTACTGATACTACCCTGTACTCTTCTTTTGTTGAGTACAGAAAGTGTTCCAGAGGCTCAGACACGACTTTATCTCTAGCGTTGATAGCTGATCTCGATCCAAGGGTGAGCACTCCATCTCCAGGCTGCCATGGATCATCACATTAGTTCTTGTCCTTCTTTCGGACAATGAGACACTCTTTATCTTTTGTTATTTTAGATATTTCTTTTAGACATGATTTTTATTTAGAAGTTCTTGTACTATGACTTTTGGGTCTTGGGGATTTTAATACGTAGTTGTTGGATTTTTCGCATCAACTAACAATTAGTTTTGGATTTATTATTATTAAGTTGGTTTTTATGATAGCCCAGTCTTAATATTGACTAAATAATTCGATGAGGTTTTGGGTTAGATGGTTCTCCCACCGAAGTATTAGAGTGGGTGCCACTCATGGCCATTTGGGTCGTGATAGTAAAGTTCAGATGTTAGAGTTGATTTGCATCTCATAGTAGCTATTATAACATTTCTTTATTTACACTTATAAAATTATATTAGAAGTTTTATTTTCTATAAGTTTGTTTGATCATGTTTTTAATTTTTTAATTATTAATTTATTGTTTATAATTTTTGCTTTATAACACTATATTACTATATTATAAATTAAAAATTTTAAGATCCATGGGGCTTACGCCCCATCGCCTCAAGGCTTATGCCTCACCCCGTGCTAAGTAAAATGCCCCAACATTTTAAAACACAGGTATTTTAAACTTTTGCACTATTTAAGCACCCTCAGTTGTAATATCATGATAGAGTTTATTACAAACTCGGTGATGATCATAGGATACCTAGTTCTCTCTAGCTCTTATTTTCTTCATGCTTGTTGATTTGATGAAAAAAGACTCAAATTTAGGAGAGCAAAAATTCTTGGACTCTATTTAATTGGCTAAAATTCTCATATAGCTGAAGTACAACAATTGATCTCTTTAGATAGAGTTTTACTAACGTCAAATTAAGATAGCAATCCACTAACTGCTACTATTACTCAACTACTAACAAACTAAAAAGATTCAGCTACTTTTATTCAACAAACCACTAACTTACTAAAGACTAGGTCAACTAAAACACTTACAATGACTGAAAGAGAAGAACAATAACCAACAATCCCTCCCTTAAACTAAAAGTCACACGGTCAGTTTAACATGCTTGCAACAGACAACATGTTTCAAATGTGATTTTCTAAAGTGCAAACACCAAGTAATTTTCTGAACTTCAGGAAGGATGCCAACTTTAGAGATTTGGTAAACACATCAGCAATCTGATTTTCACTTCTGCGGAAGATGAGATCAATTACTTCATCTTTTGTGAGGTCCCTTAAGAAATGAAATTTGACATCAATATGTTTACTTCGCCCATGCTGAACAACATTTTTGGAGAGCTTTATTGCTGAACTGCTATCACAATAAATGGTAGCAGAGCTATTCTGCTTGAAATGAATTTCTTCAAGAACCTTCCGCATCCAAATTGCTTGACAGGAACATGTTGCTGCTACAAATCCAGCTTTTGTAGTTGATAAAGTCACAATTGATTGCTTTTGTGAAGACCATGAAATTGCTCCCGACCCAATCATAAAGACATAACCATACGTACTCTTTTGATCATCCAAATCTCCAGCATAATCACTGTCAGTAAAGCCAACCAAGTCTGATTTTTCTCCTTTCGCGTAGAACAGACCATAATTAGTAGTTCCTTGCAAATAGCAAAAAATTCTCTTTGCGGCTATAAGTTGCATCTTTTTGGGACTTTCTATGTATATTCTAATATGACTTATAGAATGCATAATATCAGGCCTTGTGGCCATTAAATACATCAAGCTTTCCACTATTTGCTTGTAAAGAGTGTTGTCAACTCTTCTTCCTCCAGGTTCTTTAGTGATCCTCGAACCGAACTCAGTGCGACTGCTGGTAGAGTTGCAACTCTTTATCTGAAACCTGTTCAAAATCTCTTGAGCATACTTCTTTTGTGTGATGAAAATCCTATCAGCAGATTGAACAACTTCAATGCCAAGATTATAATACATCATTCCAATATCAATCATATCAAATTCCAACATCATGGACTTCTTAAAACTTTCAACCATGGTGCTATCATTTCCGGTGTAAATTAAATAATCCACATATAAACAAACAATGAGCATTTTTCCTTTATCATCAACCTTTGTAAAGAGTGTGTGCTCATATGGACATTTCTTAAATCCCTCCTTAGAAAAATAAGTATTTATACGACTATACCAAGATCATGGAGCTTGTTTTAGTCCATACAATGTCTTCTTTAATTTACATACCTTATGTTCTTCTCCAAACTTGACATAACTAGGAGTTTGATCAATAAATACCAATTCATCCAAGTCCCCATGTAAAAAGGCAGATTTGACATCCATTTGAAAAATAGGCCATGAGTGATGAGCAACCAAAGCTATCACTAATTTGATAGTTTCAAATTATGCCACCGGAGCAAAAACTTCTCTATAGTCCACACCGAACTCTTGCTTATAACCTTTAGCTACTAAGCGTGCTTTATGCCGCTCGACTTTACCTTCCTTGTTCATCTTTTTCTTGTATATCTACTAGACACAGATTGTTTTATGTCCTTTTGGAAGCTCAGTCAACTCCCAAGTGTCATTTCTAGCAATTGCTGCAATTTCTTCATCCATTGCCTTTTACCATTTTGCATCTTTAACAACTTCTTCAAAATTGGTAGGATCACAATCTAAAACTAGGGCAAAATGGACGAGTGGATCTTTTGATTGATTAATTCCAGCTACCTCAAAATCTATCATCCATGCAGGTCTTCTTTTTGATCATTGAGGTCACTCCTCTTCTTATATAGGAGCTGAAACTGGTGATTGAACGGGCTATGAATTTGTCGACTGTTCTGTCTCCTCCAGTTGCAACATTTCCTCTTTAAAATCTACTAGAACAAGCTGCTGATCTCCTTTGTTCTTCCATGACCAGGTAGCATCTTCATCAAAAATCATATCACGGCTAATGAAAATTTTCTTGGTGTTAGAATTAAATAACTTATAAGCCTTAGATTGATTATTAACACCAAGAAAAATGCATTTTTCTCCTCTATCATCTAGCTTGATCTTTTTCGGATCTAGAACATGAGCATGCACCACTCATTCGAAGATTCTAAAATGGTCAACATTTGGTTTCTGCCAGCTCCATGCCTCCTTTAGAGTCATAGAGAAAGTTGGTCTTCCGTTTAAAATATGATTACTCCAGTCAACAGCTTCCGGCCAAAAACTTTTTGATACACCGTTCCTTTTCAAAATGTTGCGCACCATGTTGAGGATTGTACGATTCTTCCGCTCACAAACACTATTTTACTGAGGTGTGTAAGCTGCAGTAAGTTGCCTCTTGATTCCTTTTCCTTAAAATTTTTTGTATATTCTTGAGAATTTAACTCTCATCCATGATCAGTACGAAGAACTTTCAATGGACTACTAGTTTCTTTCTCAACAAGTACTTTGAAATGTTTAAAAACATCAAAAGCTTCATACTTTTCTTGTAAAAAATACACCCATGTTTTCCGAGTGAACTCATCAATAAAGGTAATGAAGTACCTTTTACCACCATTGGAATTTAGATTTATTGGTCCACATAGAACAGAGTGTACCAAAACCAGCAACGCCTTTGCTCTCCAAGATTTGTCTTATGGAAATGGACTGCGAGGTTGTTTGCTAAGAACACAACTTTCACAAGTTCCTGAAGGAGCTACAATTTGAGGAAGACCATTCACTATGTTCTTTTGATGTAGCATTCTCAGTTCGTTAAAATTAAGGTGCCCATAACGAAAATGCCACAACCATGCCTCATCCTTTAATTTGGCAGAAAAACATGTATGATGAACATTGTGGAGATAGAGAGGGAACATTCTGTTTCTAGTCATTTTAACTTGAGCAATTAATCCAAGTTTGGCATCTAGCATTCTACAAACTCCATCTTTTATATAAATTTCATACCCTTTCGCTTTCAATTGGACCAATGCTCAGAAGATTGGTCTTCAAATTTGGGACAAAAAGAACATCAACAATCGTCTGGCTGAAATCTCTATTAGTTTGAATTAGAACCTGCCCTTTTCCCATGGCTGTAACTTTTGAGTTTTTCCCGAACTTTATGCTATCTCAAAAAGATTCATCCAAGGCAGAGAAAACTGACGTATCTCCACTCATATGATTGCTACATCCAGAGTCAAAGTACCATAAATTCTTATTCAACAAAGATATCTTTTCTTCCTCTTGTTTTGTAAAATTAGATTCCTTTCCATGCACCTTAGACAAATTTGTTCGGCATTCTGATTTATAATGACCGAACTTGTGGCATCTGCAACATTCAATTTTAGACTTGACTAATGATTTTGAGTTGTAGCCAGCTCGTCCCTTTACTTTGCCTTGATTATCATGGTATTGACGCTACTGATGATTTACATTATTGCGTAGGCCTCTACCTCTGCCTCTACCTCTACCACTACCTCTGTTGTACCCTTGTCCTCTAGAATGATCATCTGTTGAGGCATTCAATGCCACCTCCTCCTTTTCTTATTGAGTGATTTTTTGCTCGTCGATCAATAAAGAGTTTTGTAATCCATAAATTGAAAGCATATCAATATCATGAGATTCTTCAATAGAACAAACGACAAAGTTAAATTTTGGTGTCATTGTTCGAAGAATCTTTTCAACAATTGTAACTTCATTTGACTTATCACCATAGATCCACATCTTATTGACGACTGTCATCACCCATGAAAAATAGTCAGTAACTGACTCTCCAGATTTCATTCGAAAAGTATCGAACTCCGAATGAAGTGCTTGAAGCTGCTGCCTCTTTGCCTTTGTTGATCTTTGATATTTTTTATTCATGGAGTCCCAAATCTGCCTAGAGGTGTCTTTAAAAAGAATAGTTTCCAAGATTGAATGATTAATTGCTTGGAAAAGATAATTCTTTGCCTTGAGGTCCTTCAACTTTGCTGCCTGTGCTTCTGCTCTTTGTGTGTCTGACACTGTTGTGCCTTTTGTTGGTTCTGGTATGCCATCCATAACCACTTGCCAATATTCCTTTGATCTTAGAAAATTCTCCATCAACATACTCCAATGGTCATAGTGACCATCAAAGCGAGGAATGAATATCTTCACAAAGTTTTCTGAAGCCATAGATTCAGGTTGCTACTGCAATTTTTCTTATGTGTTTCTCTCACAAAACTGGACTGATACCACTGATGAAAAAAGACTCAAATTTAGGAGAGAAAAAAATACTTGGACTCTATTTAATTGGCTAAGATTCTCATACATCTGAAGTACAACAATTGATCTCTTTAAATAGTGTTTTACTAACGTCAAATTAAGATAGCAATCCACTAACTCCTATTATTACTCAACTACTAACAAACTAACAAGATTCAACTACTTTTATTCAACAAACTACTAACTTGCTAAAGACTTGGTCAACTGAAACCCTTACAATGACTGAAAGAGAAAAACAATAAACATAATTAATAGAGGTTTATTACCACATTAAGATTGGTAACAAAATGCCTAGCCCCCTTGCTTGTACTATCTTTGTTGAGGATTTTTTAATAAAAGACTGCTTGACACTATCTAGACTAAAACCTGTAGCCAGGAAAACATATAGTGAAAATATTTTTGTGATGAAAGAAAATATTTCTTATTTCTTAACTAGAATATAAGAAATATATTAAGTACCAAGAAGGAAATACCCAAAGGATCAAAGAAGTCACTAGCAAAAAATGACTAAAAAAATAAAGGAAACTAAGTAGAACTCTAGATATACAATTGTAATTGGATTATGCTATGTGGTTTTGAGGCCTACCTTAAGTAATATGCCAAGTCATCAAATGAAACTTCTATATTTTGTCCGTCAATTATTACAGCATGAATTTCTTCCTTAACTATAACAGATTTTAAAGACATCTCTGATGTTGAAGCAGACATTGATTCTGTAATCCCCCGTCTTTCCTCCAACATTTGTTTATAAATACTTTATTTAATTATGAATGGATCAGTCTGTGAGCTGATGAAAAGAAGGCCAAAAGAAATAATTCAGCCAATGACTTTGTGTTGCCTGCCTCTATGCCAGAATCTAAGTCTCCATCAAGAGGGTGGATCTCGCTAGTCAATCCAAGATCAACAACATTGCTACTGCCAACATTTGCAGCTGAATCTACTTCTAGGCCATCAAGCTTGTACTGACGGATAATTCAGAATTAGAATATCATGAATAACAGGGAAAGAAGGTAGCTCATTTTTGGGGTGGTTTTTACCAATAACCTGAGATGTTGGTTTCAAGGGATCTCGACATGGGGGTGAAAGTAATGACAAATCAGAAGCACAAGCAATAGCTAAAGCATCTTCTACCTGGTTTTCAAGAATTTTTGATCAAAATAAGCTATTATTTCTTTACGAAGGAATGCTTGGATTAGGTTTCAATAGTCCCACTTCTTCTCTAATTATGTCGATTAACTGAGTTGGGGTTGGTTACCTTGTTAAAATAAAAATAAAATATACATCAGCTTGTATCACATTTGTTTTTGTATTAGTGTAAGAGGTCTTCACACTAAAACAATTACTCTATTTTTTCTATCTTGTGTAAATTGGAGAACCCGCTGACGAACACAAGAAATTGAATTCCAACATACATTCTATCTAGTTATTAATTTTTCTTTGATTTGCTTTTAATCTTATCAAACTAATAATTCAGGTTAACATTTAAGTTTACTTTCATATGTGTTTTTCATGTCACTTGTATTTTTTTTTAATGGCTGGTAATAGTGAATTCCAGTTGGATCTTGTCCACTTGAACCGTCTGTATTAACTGGACAACTCACCCATAGGTCACGGGCTATATGTGAAGGAAGTGAAGTGTTTAAAGGTTCAAGAGATGGAAAAGTATTTCAGACTTGTATAATATTAATATTGTGCAAAGCACCTTATATAAAATCGATAGACCAAGATTAACTCCTAAATTATAGGAGTATAAAGTTGTAAAATGATGACCTAATATACAGCTGTAAATGACAACTAATATACATTTAATTATGCACAAATAAAGTAGAGAAAATCTGCACAATATACTACACAATCAGTCATGCCCCAATATGCCCCGTAAGTTGAAGGTGGGATCAATAACCTTTAACTTGGATAGATGATGATGAAAAAGCAGATGAGGCAAAGGCTTTGTAAGCGTGTCCACGAGCTGATTAGTAGCATGTACATGCTGAACGAGCACCTATTTTTTCTGCACTTGATCTCTAACAAAGTGAAAATCAACTTCAATGTGTTTCATCCTACTGTGTAGTACCAGATTTTGACAAAGATAGGTAGCACCAACATTATCACAATAGATTATGGGTGGATCAGGTAGATGTACATGTAGTTCTATAAGAAGTTTTTGAACCAAATTGACCTCAGCAAAAGCAGAAGCTACTGCTCGATACTCTACTTCAGTAGAGGAGCACGCAACAGCACATTGCTTCTTGGATTACCAGCTAATAGGATTTGCACCAAGGTACAGGATATATCTAGAAGTGGAGGTCCTGTCATTAATATCACCGGCCCAATCAGCATCTGAACATATAAACAACCCAGGATGTGTCTTGCTCACTATTTGTAAGCCATGATTTTTGGTATGCTGGAGGTGTCACAAGAGTCTCTTAACAAAAGACCAGTATATTTGTGTAGGAGCATGCATGAATTGAGATAATTTATTAACTGCAAAGCATATATCTGGTCTTGTGAATGACAGATATTGAAGCTTACCAAGTACTTGACGATACAAAGTGGAATCCGCTAGAAGTGTGTCATCCTTTAAGGATAACGAGGCAGTGGAACTCATAGGAGTTGTAACAGGATTACATTCAGACATTTTATGGGAAGAAAGAAGATCAAAAACATATTTGGCCTGAGAAGGAACGATCCCTTCTTTAGTGCGAGAACTTCTATACCCAAAAAGTAGTGCAGATGTCTGAGGTTTTTGGGAGAGAATTTGGCTGAAATAACCTGGATACCTTTCTCGATAACCTTAGAGTTGGATCCAATGATAATTATTTCATCAACCAATGATCCATTTTGATGATGAATAAATAGAGAAGAGTCAGAGTTAGACTTTTGAAAGCCAATCCGAAGCAAGAATTGCTTTAACTCAGAGTACCAGGCTCGAGGGGCAGGCTTAAGTCCGTAAATTACTTTATTTAATTTGCACACATAATGAGGAAAATCAGGATGAGCATACCCACGAGGTTGATGCTTATAAACATCTTCTTTAAGGTGTCCTTGAAGAAATACGTTATTCACATCCAGTTGATGCAAATGCTAATTGTTGAACTGCAGGTGACAAAATGAGTCTAACAGTAATAGGTTTTACCACTGGACTGAATATAGAGTGATAATCCACAGTCGGTCATTGCATGAAACTCTTTGCAACTAGCCGAGCTTTATACCTGCCAACACTTCCATCTGATTTGGTTTTGATATGATAGAGCCATTTCCAATCAACAAAATTTTGAGAAAAGGATGGAGGTACAAGATCCCATGTCTTGTTGTTCATCAATGCCTCAAACTCAAGTTTCATTTCTTCTCTCCAGTGTGCACTCTTTAAGGCTTGGTTATAAGTGGTGGGAAGCGATTCGGTTAACGCAACTGTAAGATAATTAAATAATTAGTTGGGTTTGGTGATATTATTCTGTGAACAAGTAATAGGTCAGTGAATGGATGGTTGTTGGGTACGTACGAAAGCTATGGTGGAGGATTGGTGATGATTAGGAGATGAGATGGGTGTGGTCACATGGTGGGTTGACGAAGAGGGATCTAGAGGTGGCATAGATAAAGGGGTTGTCTAAGTGTTTCAATTTCGACGTTGATACTGGATTAGTGGTTGTGTGGTAGGTGGGACAATAATAGGCTTTGTGAAGTAATCTGAGACGGCAACAGGAGTTGGCGCAGCTGCCAAAGATGGACCTGAAGAGGAACCTGCAGGAGGAGTCACTGGCAATTCTGGAGCAACCTTGATTGGCTGGAGAATCTCATAATCCCCTGGAGGCACAGACTTGACACTTGGGTCATTTGACTCTTTGTACAAGATATCCCACTCTAACCTTGAAATTCTTTTGTCTTTTAAAGATGAAAATATATCAAATAAAGGAAATTTATTTTCATAAAAATAAACATCTGGTGAAATATATATATCTTTTGTGAAATAGGATCATAACACTGATGGTTGTGATGGGTATTAGAATAGCCCAAGCAAACACAAGGGGTGGACTTAGGTTCTGGTTTGTTTTTTGGAATACAGTTCAAGTCATGGATAACATAGGCAACCAAAAGTACGAATGGATTGATAATTTGTAATTTCTCCAAATAATCATTGGTATGGAGAATCATAATGAAGTGTACGGGTGGGCAGCCTATTAATCAAGAATATGGCTTATTGACAGGTAAAGGACAAAAATATTGGAGGCATGGAGGCTTGGTGTAAAATGGATTTTGCTATTTCAGTGATGTGCTGATGTCTACACTCAGCCATAGCTACTCGTTGTGGTATATATGGTGGTGATACAATTTGCTCAATGCCATTGGTGTGAAAAAATGACTTGAGACCTTCAACCTCACCACCGCCATCAGTGTAAACTGAGAGTATTTTTGTATGAAAATAATTTTCAACATGGGGTTTAAATTTAGAGAAAATTATTTGGACCTCACTTTTATTTTTAAGCATGTACAACCAAATGTATTTTGTAAATTGATCAACAAAAATTACATAATATAATTTTTTGTCAATTGACAAAATAGGTGAGGGGCCCCATATATCACTGAAAATAATTTATAAAGGCTTTATGCTCACCAGAGTGTTCTCAGAAAAGGGTTGCCGATGGCTTTTATTAGAAGAGCAGGAATTACAATAATCAAATATTTCAGAATTTGAAACTGGAATTTAAAACTTTTGTGAGAGTGTTTTAAGCACTCTTTTATTTGGGTGTCCTAATTTTTTACGCCAAGATTGTTGATATTCTGCCATATAGGAGTGGTAGCTCAGATTGCATTTTGATCCTCCAGCAGGCCACTCATAAAGTCCTTCTTTATTCTGGCCTCGCACCAACATGCCCCCATACTCAGGTCCTTCACAAGAAAATCAAAAGGAAAAAATTCAATGGATGTCAGAATATCTTTGCAAAATTGAGACACAGATATAAGGTTACGTTTAATCTCTGGTGCACACAAAGTATTTGAAAGATGAAACTTTTTATTTAAAGCATTTATTTGAACATGACCGGTGTGAGTTATTGGGATTTAGTTACCGTTACCCATAGTGATATCCTCAGTACCAGTGTAGTCATCTGGACGTTGAAGATTTTGAGAATCAGCAGTCACATGATGCGATGCTCCTGAATCAACAACCCAAGGCATGAAAACAAAGTTTGCTTTGGCTTCCAAGTGATTATGGGAGCATGAACAACATACATTGGTAGTATGCAAAGTACGACCACATAGCTGACAAACTGGATGATTTTGTTGAGAGGCCGTTGGATGCCAATTTAGTGATGAGGCCGGTGCATTCATTGGACGCCAATTTGGTGATGAGGCCGGTGCATTTTGCTAACTGGGATGTTGTGAGCGTCATGGTTTACTCTCTTATTATTGTGGGGTGTAAAATTGTTAGACGATGGTTTTTATGCCACTGCAGCTGTAATTAAGGCCTGATTAGGCTCTTTATGCTTGAGGAGAAGTTCTCTGTTGAGAAGCTTGTTGTACAATTCCTCATATGATATGGGTGTATCTCGCGCTTGGATAACCGTTGGCATTGAATCATACTCGAGTCCTAGACCACTAAGTATTTTGACAGCAAGTTCGTCATTAGGAATAGGAGTTCCAACCATTGCAAGTTCATCAACAACATTCCTGATCTCACGCAAGTACTCTGTCATACTGCGAGAGTTTTTTGTGATTGTAGCCAAAGATTTTTGGAGACTATAAACCCTTATATGTGACTTGTTAGCATACAAGCTACGCAGTGGTAGAAGTTTTAGTAATTGCAAAGGTGATTGTAGGATCAACAGATGCCATTAAGGTATAGTGAATCAATTGGTCCTGATGAAACCAGAGTTTATACTTGGGATTGGGTACCTCTTGGTTGTTGAGGGTTACCATTTTTTATGGTGCTGTCAAGGTTCCATCTAGATAGTAGTAGAGATCATGGCCGAACATAAGAGACTCGACTTGCATTTTCCAAATGACAAAATTCATAGGACTAGTAAGCTTTAGGAAAAGTTGGGAACTAAGGTTAAATTGCACTAGATGGCTGGTATTATTAGCAGGAATAATAGAATCAATTAGAGTCACCATGGATACCATAGAAATGATAGGAAGAATTGAATGAGATGAGAAGACTCGTTGGAGTTTAGAAAGGCTCGGATACCATAAAGTTTCAAGAGATGGAAAAGTATTTCAGACTTCAAGGGGTAAACCAATTATGATATTGGTTCCACTTCAAGGGACCGCACTCAAGAATTCACTTAGGCATCAGGTATTACATATCAACTGTCACATAGAGATATAACTCCATACATAATGCCAGCATACCAAAAATAAAAAAAGCAAAGGGTAAATAATGGACAATCTGTATAGATAACTATCAATAAGCAAAGGTTACTTTTTTGACTTACTGCTCCTTTGTTGTAAGCTTATTTCAATCTGTATAGCCATATGACTTTTAAATATTTAATGGATAGGTAAATAATGAGGCCGAGACTTCCGTGGTAAGGTTATTGAGAACCCGTCAGTGACGTGAAGCTATATAAACTACTATGGAGTATATGTACTCATTTGGTTATTGAAAACCGACAGTGACGTGAAGCTATGACTTTTTTGTATAGAATTCTTTAGTTAACTGGGAGTAGTATTATTAGCTAAATGATGCCCCCTATTTCTCTTTTCTATATATGAAAAGCATGGCTCTTGTATGTAATAAGGTTTGATACTTATCTCTTTGTTTTTCCTTGACATGTAATTTCTATTCCATATGTCATGTCTTAACTTTTTTCTTTTATCTTAGTTCATGCTTTCCTCGACATATAATTGTTGTTGTACTGGTCATTGGCTTCTTTATTCTTTCAGATATTAGTTTAAAAGGAAAACATCATCTGGTTACACGGTTCCAATATCTGTTTCATTTTAGTAAATCATGTTTTTTAGCATGTTGGCTGGCTTTCTTACTTCTCTCCTTTGTCCGTGAATTAATATTCCCAAGTGTAGTTGAACTTGTTATCTTAATCCTTTGGACAGGAAGTCTTAGTCTTAGTGCACATGGGCTATCTATAATGAAGATCAATATTAGGTTCCAGTATCTGCTTATGACTTTGTGAAGTTGCCCTCAGTAGATTAGTGTTTTATGTTGAAATTCTTTAAGTAAAATTAGTTACTGCCACTTAGTTTTATAATTTAATCTCATGTTGCCATTAAGTTGTTGGTTGTTTTACAATTTAGTAAAATTCATCTAGTATTGCAATTTTAATAGTAGCTATTTTAGAGATGATAATAAAGAAATTCCCTGGCACTTTCATGAGCTAAAGCAGACTATAAAACCAAAGAATGTTCAAGACTAATGATGCTACAAATTGGTAAATCAAATCAGCAAGATTCAAACTTTGCAGGCCGCCCGTGATTTGATTCGATAGAATCTTTCTTAAAACATGATTCATAATAACGACTTTAACATCAGATTTCGTTTGCATTACTGATGGTAATGAATTAAGCCAAAAACGTTACTGACAGTAATGTTTCCTACTTTAACGCCGTCAGCCTTCTATTTTTTGGTCCATTGATTTTTTTTAAAATAAAATATAACCTAATATGTTACTGCCAAGTACGTTTATACTAGTTTAGTAAAGTTATAAAAAAAGTACTATTTTGGTGAATTGATTTAAATAATAGCTTATTTTGATCAAAACTTTTGGTTTTCAATATTCAACAGTTCACTTTTTCTGGCACTGGTCATAGTATCTGAAGGTGATTTAAATGTAAGCTCATCCAACAGTAGCTGAAAAATCTATATAGAACAATGTCAAGGATATTCAATCATAAAGATGAGAAATACTAAAAGAATCACAGAAATCATAAGGGTTGAGCATATACAAATGGAATCACAATAGCTGCTAGACTGCTACAACAACATGTAGAGGATACATAAGCATGATTTCTGACTTGATGACCCAAGACAACCTCATTGCCTGAATTGAGAAAGCAACAAGAATCTTTGCTAATGGTCTTTCCATTGACTTGCACACATTTGCTTGCTTTTCTCTCAAGCACAGCCACCCACTTGCCTTCATGCTGATCATTTCCACAAATAATGAGTAATCAGACTGTATATACAATATGAAGTTCTCCTCAGAAAATAATTAAATAAATACCAAATAATTCAGTCCTTCAATGTGCGACATGTCCATATTCAAATTGCTATGGTAACCTCTCAGGAAGAGTGCCTAAAGATAGTTTACTCCAACTGCTTGAACGGGTTCCAAGGAATATAGCAACCCCCAAAGAGAATTTTTGAAGAAACTACAGATACTTCTAACCAAGAAAACATCTGTGAATCAGCATTGGAAAAAAAATTCTTTCTTTTGTTTCGAAAATCATCTTCATACTTAATTTTTCACTAGTAGATAGCATGTTTTTGAATTATGGAAGTCAGGCTTAAACTGTTGAACAAAGCAACATTAAACAATGAGGAAAATCAAGGTAGTCCAAATTTAGAGCACTACATGTATAAGCCTTATAAAATACATCATTACACCAACAGGAGCATCGTTGTTCGTACCAACTGCCAAATAAGTCTTAGTAACCTCTACTGTTGGGCTATAAACCAAAATTCAACAGAAAATAGTTAAAGAAAAATAAATACTACTAAATGAAAACCTGTGGATACTCTGATATGAGTCGGCACCAAGGCTTGTTCGTTAAAAAACCTGAATGACACACACATTGAATATGATCAAAGATACTTAACAGTAGCAAAACAGAAAAGAACTTCCCAAGAAAATAAAAAAGATAAAATAAAGTATTGTCATGTCCATTTTTACTTGTCCATTATTGACTTGGCATACGGCATACCGAAGACAATTTTACTATATCACCCTTTTGAATGTAATAAATTCAATAAATATATTGTGAAATGATTATAATTAGTAGTAACGATAAATTAGGAATAAAAAGACAAATAATTTTTAAATTGGTAAGGGTAAATTAGGAATAAATAGATAAATTATTTTTAAACTGGATAAGTAAAAAAGTTGATATGTATTTTTAGTATACCTTGCCTTATGTAAGGTGTTACTAAAGTGGATGGACTAAGGAAGTAATAAAAAAATGCTTGCCTTCTGTGACAGGTGTGACAATTTCTCTGTCAGCCGCACCATTACCTTTTCCATCAGCCACAACGTCAACTTTTCCATCAGCTGCGACCTCAACTTTTCCATCAACCGCGATGTCAACTTTTCCATCAAATGTGTGGTTAACTTTTTCGCTAGCCGCGCCCGTCAACTCCAAATTCTGGTTGATTAGTCGAGCATAACTCCTTTGGATTCTCCAATGGCGGCACTGATTTCTTTTCTAATGTATTCACTTTGTCATTTCCCTAAAAATTCAATTCACACCAATCAAAAAGAACAAAAAAGAATCAATTTGCTCACCGAATACTTACCAAAAAAACAAAACAAAAAAAGGATGAAGTAGAATTTTGAGTAAATCCTTGGACCTTCAGAAAAGGAGGTATATCATCTACCTAAAAAATCAATTCACTAACCGAATGCTTAAAAAAATAAAAAAAATAAAAAAAATAAAATGAATGAAGTAGAATTTAAGTGCACCTTTGGACGCTTCACAGAAGAAGGTGCATTATCTACCTAATAAATGAATTTGATACAATCAAGAAAGAAAGAAAAAAAAAAGAATCAATTCACTCACCAAACACTTAACAAAAAAAACAAAAAAAATAAAATGAATGTACGCGAAAAATTTATGTGCACCTCTAGATGCTTCGGAAAAGGAGGTACATCATTGGACGACGATGATGATGGCCTCTTCTTTCCGGTGGGCGGTAGAGGACCGGTTGGTCGTTTTGGTGATGTCATTCAATTCTTTTTTTGAAAGGTGGTATAGAGTATAGACAAGTAAGAGTCGTTGGATGGGAGAGTAACTAAACCAAAAATAAATATATTTGACTTCTTAGATATCAATCAGATTACAGTAATAAGATTCTAATATAGAAGTTATTTATATTTAAAAAAATATAAATATCATGTTAAGGACCCTTTGGCCGTGAAATTTTTTCACTTTTTCCTGGAATTGAACTCTAGAAAACATGTCTGGCCATAAAATTTTGAAAAATTCTGTTTTTACTTTTTTGAGAAATTTCAAAAACTCCAAAAAACAACAAAAAGTTGTTTTCACTCCAAATTACCTACAAAAATTAAAAACAACTCTAATATATTTTATGGCCAAGCACAAGTTCAATTTTCAAATATCATTTTTCACTTTGAAAATAGAAAAAATTACTTCTTTCTATTTTCACAATGAAACATGGCCAAATGTCTACTAAGTTTTTTTCGTTATTATATTGTGTATTAATCACGCCAAAAGCTTGTCCTAAAAAGGATAAGTGATCGTTGTAAATATAATTCAATTTTTAATGCCGGAGTCGAATTCCACAGAAAACTAAGGTCCAACTATAGTTATTTAGTATCGCTAAGAAAATATATTGAAACAATTATTTGATTTTCATGATTAAGATTTTAATTTTAAACTACATAACTAATAAATTAACTAATTAGAGAATGGGCTGATTTCAAGATTAAGAAGGCCTAAAGTTATGATTTCTCTGGTTGTCGGATTCATTCTCACTATGTTAGCTATAATCTCACCAAATTAATCCTTTTCTATCATGAATCTTTTCTTACCACAGATATCCCTCGACCAAGTATAGTAATTTTCTAGCATTATTCTCCCGAATTAAACCTAGCTAACCAATTAATCTATTCACTTAGATTGCGTCAAGGCTTCGTTATCTCTAGCGGCCTCCATTTTTAAATTTCAATCGTTAATCTCTTAATGCTTCGAAGTGATGTTGTTCAACTAAAACCTAATTTCAGAATCTCTCCTGAGAAAAGCAAAATACGACGATATCGTTAATCGTTGGCCAGTTAATTAATTACAATCATTGCATAGTCGAACAAATATAAATAAACAGAACTACTCAATTATATAAAAATATAACAAGAATTCATTATACAAAAGGTTCCATCAAACCCTAGATAAAGAATCTAGCTACTCATAGTATTGTTCAAGAACATAGCACATAATTCCATAACAAACAAATAAAAGAAGGGAAGAAAGCAAAACTCGAAGTCGAATTCTTGTTCCTTCCGCCTCTCTCTGTGTTCTTGCCTCCAAAAGAATCTATTTGTATTTTTCATTATCAACCTCCTCAATATGTTTTCTAGCGTGTTTTTATAACTAACATGTGGAAGAATTCAAATAAGCCCATTAAAATTTGTAGGGCCAATTTTTCCTGACTCTTCTAGACTCTCGCTTTGCGAGGACGATAGGCGAGCCTGACCAGCCCTAAAACTCCTCTTGTTTACTGGCTCGTCCATCTTTCTCACTTCGTAAGGTCCTTAGACAAGTCGAACCATCCTTCAATCTTCTTTATTTTATTTCAAATCAATTCAAAATCACTTTCTTTTGAACGTATTCATCTAATGCATTTTCTAAGCACATAAAACTCGTAATGAATACAAAAACACCCAAGATAATGATATAAGTGTTGAAAATAGTAAACTTAAATGTTAAGTGTCTAGATTCAAATGTCGTTTAGTTATTCTAGGTGCATGATCTTTTGTATCATTTAGGTAGCTTTTATATTATCAATATGGTTAAATTCAATTGTGAAAGTATTTAATAGGTGTGAGTCTAGAAGACTCTATTGACACCTATATAATCCCCATTTGTGATCTTGAAATGTAACAGTGGAGTACTTGTACTAATGATATGAAGTGAGCTTTATGTTTATCTCCCTCTTTCATGTACCCTCTTTGTGCCCTATGATATCATCAAGGATCTGCCTTATATTTCCTACATTATAAAGATACTTTAAGCCGAATATCATGTATAATTAAAATAAATAGATTTTATTATATTGATCCATTGTAATGCAGGCTATTAGTAGGTGTTGGGGAATGAGACATAGTGGCATACTGAGTAGGGACTGAACTAGTTTAGTTCAACCTCGTTTTGTAATTATCTCACTTAGTGATTAATGAAATTTCTTTTAATTGCCAAAAACAAAATAGATTATGGATAAATAGAATTCATAAATATCAAGTACATAAAAGGCAGACAACTTAGAGAGGTTAATACTCAATAGGCTTTTGGGATAGTTCACAAAGTGTTGAAAGTTGGAAAGTACATCGAGGAGGCAGGGGCCCATATTCATGAGTGTATATGTTGGAATCAGTTTTTAATCAAACATATATATCAGAGATTGTTAGACATCTTTGCTAATACTCCCCTCTTTCCTAAATAAGTGCTCCTTTTGGCTTGGGTACATCCTTTAATAAACTATTCACTCCTAGAAAATTAAAGGTAACTTTACCAACTTACCCCTACTTAAATTTTATCTCTTTACAAGTTAACATTGATTACTATATTTAAACTCAAGGGCATATTAGGAAGATTATGATCAAAATATTCTTGAAAACTTAAACATACACTTATTTAGGAACAAAACCACAACCCAAAAGACACACTTTCAAAGGAAAGTAAGGAGTATTGTATATAACAACATAGGCTATTCCAAATGGTTGGTTTAGTAGCCCATGAAAGACTATCCTGGGGATACATTAGACAAGTGGCATACTAGTTGTCCCATGTGTATCTGCTTTCAATTTCCAAAAGAAATAAAAAATGTTGTTCTGTCAAACTTTTCAAATTTGGAGTAGTTACAGAATCGAATCTTATTCCATGTTATTTACACGAGGTTCCCCTTTAATAAAATTCGTGAAAAGGGACAGTTGTGTAATGACCCTCTAGGTAATTTTTCCCTTTTCATGCTTTTTATACATTTAGATCTTTTTGATAGCTGCCCCAAGTTATTTATGACATGATGGGACTGACAATTTAGTTACTGCGTAGTTCATTTGATTTTTATAGTCATTTCCCTATTTTGGAGCTTTAAAAGTTGAGAAAATGGTCTTGGGCCAATGATGCGCCATGGTAACATGGCACTTTTGATGCTTAAAACAAGGAAAATATGCAATAACTTGGGTGTATTTTGTTGGTATGATGTGGTTTCTGTCCTACTTTGTAGGAAAATAGGTTTTTGAAGGCAAAATGATCAAAAAGGAAGAATCAAGCCGAGAACAAAGTGTCTGAGGATGAAAGAACAAGAATCTGCACCGGAGTGGGAGTCAAGACACCACTCACGTACCGTGAGTGCCACTCACGTGACGTGAGTGGTGACGTGGGTCCACTCCCAGTGTGAAAAAAGTTTCTGATTTCCACGCCAGGCATCCACGTGGCGTGGGTCCACCTACGTGACGTGGAAAGGTGGCGTGACTCAACTTCTGAAGACGTCTAATTGAGCATGATTCCTACGACATCAACCTACATGGCGTGACTTGGCTCCAAGACACCAAGTCACGACACCGTGAAAGTTGCCGACTCTGTTCTCCTATTTTGCTTAGGATAAGATTAACTTTGTATCTATAAATACCCTTGTATAGTCCTATGTGCGAAAGGGATTCAGAATAAGTCATTACATTGTTTTGAGAGCTATTTTATATTGTTTTGGAGTTCATAAACATATTCTTGGTTTTGTAGTTACAAACCCTAATTCGAGTTTTATTGATAATTGAGATTTTAGTTTTTCTTCATTGTTGTGAGATCATAATTATGTTTTCATCTCTGAATTCTTCTTGTGTTCTTACAATTATGAGTAGCTAAACCCATCAACTAGGGTTGTTTGAACCATCAGGAATTAACGAAACTGGTTAAGTGCAAGGCAATTCTGAACCGTTGTGAATGCATATAGTGTTGTTTCCTTCGTTATGATTGCTCTTCTAACGGTTGCAAACGTTAAAAACTCGCCTGTATTCTAGACTTGCTCGAGAGAGAGGTAGAGATTGGGAAAAGGAGATAACAACAGAGATTTGAAGCTATCAACCTTCATCTAATAACCGGAGCCTTAGCGGGAATGGTTATCTGAGATTCAGGACAAGGGTTAGTAGTGCGACACTCGGAGACCGAGAGGAGAAGAGTGAAATTCGTCTAACCAAGGTTGAGAGACGTTTAGACGAACATATCTTGTCAGATTTTGCATGCCACATAGCGGGACGGTTTTGTTAGCACAAGTAATCGGTGGAGTTAAGGAATCATTGGGGATCACAATCCTAGTGTATTTCTCTCATTGTCTACAAACTTGATACAACCAGCAATTGTTACTGTCATTTTTTATTCACAAAAAACCCCCAGTTTTACTTAATTTCCAATTATTCTGACTAGTATTCTAAACAACTTCAACCTATTCCCTGTGGGATCGACCCCAACCTAGTTGGGTTCTATATTTGACAATCGATCGCATTATACTTCTTAGGAGGCATATTTTGGGCGACATCAAATTTTGGCGCCGTTGCTGGGGAATACAGTTACGGAGTTGATTACTATTAGTTGGATTTGATTGGTTTTGTTTTTATATACTTTTGAGGGCATACGCCGATGTATGCCAAATACTAGGAGTCAAGGCAATCCCCTGATTCCACTTGATCTTGAAATTGAAAGAACTCTGAGAGCTAATCGAAGAATGGTGAATACCGAAGGAGTTCAGGATCCCGCAGCCATGGGAAACATTCATAACCAACCAATTCAGCCAGTTGGTCATGAAACAACAGATCAAACTACCGCTTAATTGACACGGCAAGAGCAACCTAGGCAAGCTGCTCTTAGACAAGCATAAAGAGATAATCGAGCGATGCAAGAAGCAGCACAGCGTCTGGCTGATGCTGAAGAGCGACAAAGAAGACTTAGAGCACAGCAGAGACCATATGTGCCTATTTATGATAATCCTAAAGAAGAGGATATAGCTTATCTTGAACCGATTGAGACTGGTGCCATCATTCCACCAGAATTACCTCCGGGCACTAAGTTTGACCTTACTAGTGCCATGATCCATCTGCTAAACTTGAAAGGTGTGTTCGCGGGTCTTCCTACTGATGATCCAAACATGCACGTAATGAATTTTGTGGGGTTCTGCATGTCGTACAATCTGCCTGGAGTTAACTAAGAGGCTATTCGGTTGAGGTTGTTTCCATTCCCTCTAACAGGAGAAGCTACTTTGTGGTTGGCTGAATTGCCACGAGGTTCCATCACTACTTAGCAAGAATTAAGAAATCAATTTTTGGAAAGATTTTTTCCACCTTCCAAGATACTGCAGTTGAAGGACGAGATTTATAATTTCAGACAGCTTCATTCTGAAGCACTCTATGAGACATGGCTGAGGTTCAAAAAAAAGCTGCAGAATGTGCCAAATCACAGGATGAGTGGTAGGAATTTACTTAAAATCTTCTACATGGCTTTGAATGTCAACACAAAGGCGGTAGCAGATACTATCACTGGTGGAGCATTCATGAGTTTGAGATGGGAACAAGCTTCGGAGATATTAGATCGTGTCACTAAGACCAACCAAGGATGGCATACTCGGGAGGCAGATACGCTGGCTGGCACATATTATATTGGAGCTTCAGTAGCACAATGGGCTTTGGATGAATCTATGGCTCAAGAGGTCGCTCAGTTAAGGACAGAAATTAGTCTTCTAGCTAAACAGATAGCGGCCAAAGATGCTGAAAAGGTGTATGTTGTAGGTGCACAAGGTAAATCGCCTAGACATGATGATAGTGAGTCTGATGAAGAGGCGAAGTACCTAGATCGAGAAGTGTCGGGTTTCCGATCCAAGGGCCAAGGGTCTAATCAAGACTCTTGGAACTCAAGGCAATGGAATCAAGGTCGAAACTATTATGAAGACAACTACAAAAAATCAGGATACAGAGATCGAGAACGAGATCGTGACAGTGATTGGAGGTGGAAAGAGGATTATAGAGAGAACAATGACCTTTATGTACCACCAGGAAGACGTGATGAGGAGTTTGGAAATTCAAGGATGGAGGCCCTTCTTAATAAACTGGTCAAAGGGGCAGAAAGCCAGGAAAATTGCTTGAAGGATATTAGGACTGATATTTCAGGCATAAGTAAGAAAGTGGAGTCTCATTCAACTGCCATTAAATAGTTGGAGCAACAATTCAGGCAGATATCATTGGCACTAAATCAACGTCAGCCAGGCACCCTTCTAAGCAATACCGTCCAAAATCCGAAGAATGATGCTCATTGTATGGCTATCATAACAAGAAGTGGAATGACTCTCATTGAGGCAACCAATCAAGTTGAGGGTGTTCAAACTCCACTGAATGAGCAGACTAAGGCCACGAGAAAGGTAAAGGAAGTCCTACACAAGTCTATTCCATTTCCAAAACCTCCTCCACCTTTCACTCAACATCTTAAGAAAAATGTGGATGAAAATAAAATTGTTAGTGGGGAGATCACGAAAGAGGTGGAAAAGCCTCAAACTGATGAAAACAAGGTAAATGCTGAAACTGAGAAAGAAAAAGAAGCCCCCCAAAGGGCTAACCCCTATTCCTAGGCCGCCACCTCCATTCCCTCAGCGATTAAAGAAGAAGGAGAAGGATGGAAAATTTTAGAAGTTTATGTCCATATTGAAGCAACTTTCTATAAACATCCCATTGGTGGAGGCGTTGGAGCAGATGTCAGGTTATGCGAAGTTCATGAAGGACTTGGTCACAAAGAAGAGAACATTTAGTTATGATTCTGTTGATAATTTGTACCATTGTAGTGCAATTTCATCCCGTTCTCTTAGGCAAAAGAAAGATGATCCTGGTGCCTTCACAGTTCCATGCACAATTGGGTCAGCTCACTTCGCCAGAGCTTTGTGTGACCTAGGTGTGAGCATTAACTTGATGCCACTGGAAGTATTTGAGAAATTAAGTTTGGGAGCCCCCGAGCCACAAAGATGCAGTTATTGATGGTGGATCGTACGATCAAGAATCCTGTGGGCATAATATGTGATGTTTTGGTCAAGGTTGAAAATTTCATCTTTCCTGCTGACTTTGTTGTATTGTACTGTGAGGTCGATTTTGAGATGCCCATAATTTTGGGAAGACCATTTTTAGCCACCGGCAGAGCATTGGTAGATATGGAGCGGGGTGAGCTGAAATTCAGGCTGGATAATAAGGAAGTCACATTCAATGTTTGCAGAAGTATGAAGCAGCCAAAGAACATGAGGGTGGTTTCGAAAATAAATATTTTTGATGACCCTTGAGGACAACCCAGTGGGGATCTTGATGAAGTCTGAGTAATCAAGATACCCGTGTCGTGCCAAGACCTTAAATCAAGCGCTGCTTGGGAGATAACCCAAGGTGTCTTACTATTCCTACATTTGTTTTGATTTTTGATTTTGATCGACATTAGACCCATGCACCTAGGGTGCCACAGGTATGTTCCTAACTCCTTTTTTTCATTTTGGTCTATTGTATTGGGGACAATGCATGCTTACAAGTTGAGGGTGTGAGGTACTTGTGGGTCTATATGTCCTCTTGGGGGTTTTTATCGCCATTTTTCTTTTCCCTCAAGTGCTATTTTAGTAGAACCAGCATGTTTAGGTTTTTATTATTATGTTTTTTTGTGTATAATTAGGAGAAAAATAGGGGAACTGTAGTGCAGTCCAGTTTAGAAAAAAATTTATGCTTTTTGAAGGATAAGGATACCCCTCCTGAAATTTTTTGTTTTTGAATTATGTGAGTAGCATGTTTATGTGTGACAGTTGTTGGATCTTGTTATGGCATTAGGATTATAGGCAAATAACTGTAGCTAGCATTGTATGAACCGGATAGGTAGCAGTCGATAATACAACCCTGTGCTATGTGTGTGTGAGGTCACTACTTAGTTAACTGAGTGTGTGCGATCCAGAACTTGCCCGGTTAGTCTTGCCTAAGATTTGAGGATAGGGGATTAGGAAAGGATCATAGGCCATTTTTGAAACAGTCCACTTTTAGCCTAAATGCCAAAACAAATGAATAAGTATCCCTTGATCCCGACTTTGAGCCGTAATTGACCTATTTCTTTCATTAAGCCTATTCACCTTCCCATTTTAATTACAATGAACCTGTCTTGGCCCTGGTCCCTCCTTGGATACTGTGTACCTCAACTCAGTCAAATAGCCTAAGTTGAGGGTGGCTATTATAGGGGTGCGTATATTGAACTGGGTATGAAGAAGAGGTAAATAAAAGAAAAAAGGGAAAACAGGTTTGGTTGTGAAGAAAAAAATATATATAAAGTGAAAAGAAGAGAAATTGCAACCAAAAAAAAAAAAAAGAGTTGTGTTGTGAAGTTTGAGAAAAATCACACCCAAAACCTGAAAATAAAAGAAAGGAAAATAAGGGAGAGTAAAAATGAGAAAGGTTAAAAGTTGGAGCCAAAAATAGTGTATTATCAAGGAGGGTTGAGTCACCATACCCATATTTACCATACCCGTCCCTAAGCCTACATTACAAGCCGAGTAAAGTCCTATAGTGATCCTAGTCCAACTGTCCGAAAACTAAGGCGTAGAAAATAAGGGCAAGCCTATGGTATTTCATGCACACTGTTTTAACTTCTTTGTGAGAGTGAGTGTTTTGACCTCATCCCTAATTTGATATTCATTAGTATACTGTGAGTGGAAGGGAGTTCTTTGATTGTGAGAGTACATGGGTTGCATTATTAGCTGCTAGTTGTTCAAATAATGTCGTTTGCATAAATGCTTAGTTGGTTGTGCATAATTTGGTGCAATCACTTGATCCCTTCTGTGTCATGATACTATGCTGCCTGTATGCACACTTTGGTTTTGATTTGCAAATCAGAGGGGTATTAAAAGTTTTATGCCAAGGGCAATGAGTCGACTGCCATAGGTCCCTTAGGTTTCTCTTAATCAAGCATCGTACATGTGTGTTTTTGTTTTGTTCGCCTAAGGACATGCAAACGTTCTAAGTTGAGGGTGTTGATGTGCCATGGTAATATGGCACTTTCGATGCTTAAAACAAGGGAAATATGCAATAACTTGGATGTATTTTGTTGGTATGATGTGGTTTCTATCCTACATTGCAGGAAAACATGTTTTTGAAGGCAAAATGATCAAAAAGGAAGAATCAAGCCGAGAACGAAGTGTCTGAGGATGAAACAACAAGAATCTGCACCGGAGTGGGAGTCAAGACACCACTCACGTGACGTGAGTGGTGTCGTGGGTCCACTCCCAGTGTGAAAAAAGTGTTTGATTTCCACGCCAGGCATCCACGTGGCGTGGGTCCACCTATGTGACATGGAAAGGTGGTGTGACTCAACTTCTGAAGAAGTCTAATTGAGCGTGATTCCCACGACATCAACCTACCTGGCGTGACTTGGTTCCACGACACCGTGAAAGTTGTCGACTCTGTTCTCCTATTTTGCTTAGGATAGGATTAGCTTTGTATCTATAAATACCCCTGTATAGTCCTATGTGCGAAAGGGATTCAGAATAAGTCATTACATTGTTTTGAAAGCTATTTTATATTGTTTTGGAGTTCATAAACATATTCTTGGTTTTGTAGTTACAAACCCTAATTCGAGTTTTATTGATAATTGAGATTTTAGTTTTTCTTCATTGTTGTGAGATCATAATTATGTTTTCATCTCTGAATTCTTCTTGTGTTCTTACAATTATGAGTAGCTAAACCCATCAACTAGGGTTGTTTGAACCATCAGGAATTAACGAAACTGGTTAAGTGCAAGGCAATTCTGAACCGTTGTGAATGCATGTATTGTTGTTTCCTTCGTTGTGATTGCTCTTCTAATGGTTGCAAACGTTAGAAACTTGCCTGTATTCTAGACTTGCTCGAGAGAGAGGTAGAGATTGGGAAAAGGAGATAACAACAGAGATTTGAAGCTATCAACCTTCATCTAATAACCGGAGCCTTAGCAGGAATGGTTATCTGAGATTCAGGACAAGGGTTAGTAGTGAGACACTCGGAGACCGAGAGGAGAAGAGTGAAATTCATCTAACCAAGGTTGAGAGATGTTTAGACGAACATATCTTGTCAGATTTTGCATGCCACATAGCGGGACGGTTTTGTTAGCACAAGTAATCGGTGGAGTTAAGGAATCATTGGGGATCACAATCCTAGTGTATTTCTCTCATTGTCTACAAACTTGATACAACCAGCAATTGTTACTGTCATTTTTTATTCACAAAAACCCCCCAGTTTTACTTAATTTCCAACTATTCTGACTAGTATTCTAAACAACTTCAACCTATTCTCTGTGGGATCGACCCCAACCTAGTTGGGTTCTATATTTGACAATCGACCGCATTATACTTCTTAGGAGGCATATTTTGGGCGACATTAGCCAAACATAAAGTAAACAGCCTCAGATGAAAATTTTGATGGCTTCGTTAGCTCTGGAATGTTGATTTTATGCTAGAGGGACCATTGGTCTAAGTCCCGAGGCTTTTGGGCTTGTTTTTGGCTATTAGGTGGATTTGGTAAAAATAGAACCTTGGATGGGGATTCAATGGTTTCATTGAGTTCAGAATACCAAATTCGTTAGGGTTGCATAGTTTTTTTTATGAACATGGTTCCAAACGTATCCCGAGCACCCGATCGGAGTTCTTTTGGACTTAGCCAAAATTTCTAGTGTCATATTGTTGGTTGTCTCAACCCGAGACTACCCCCTAGTCGTAACATGGTGCTTAGACCCACAAGTGACCCCAAGCTAACCTATGGCCTGGCATGACACTATAAATACTAAAATAATATGGAAATCACTTATGAGGAAGTTAATAATCAGGATAGTAAGTTTGGAAATACGCCCAAGTGATACTATCTGAATGAAACTCATAAATCTGAAAACATAATCTAACTGACTGTATGACATAAATGATATGCTGAAAATCTAACTGTCTGTATGAAAGACTCTAAATCATATGAGTTGTTGCGACAAGCTCCCAACTAACTCCAACTGTCTGAAACTGAAATAACATAAATGAAATACTATTAGCTAGTCCTCGAATGATGAGGACTCACCAAAGTACTACAGCTGATGTGATAAGAGATCGTACTAGGCGTGATCTGGATGCTTAACGTCAGAACCTATATTATAAGATAATATAGCGCAAAGAAAAGTCTGCGATCAGTACTTTGAATGTACTAGGTATATGGGATAGGAAAATACTGAAGTAGGCTGAACAAAATGCATGTGACATGAATAAACTAATGCAAGACCAAGAAATCAACATGTACTGATAGATAAGCTAAAATACTGAATACATGGTCAAGCGAGGTCTGAAACTAAACTATGGGAGATACTATAAACCTACATACCCCATCTGAGCTAAATAGGGCCCAACTAGTAACCCCAGTTGGATGGGTGTTCAGTACCTTGCCAAGGGTACGAACACTGGCTGATGTGGATCCACTAACTGATGTCCAAAAGGACTATAATATTAACCTATGGTAGCAACGTATTTTTGGGACTTGGGTTATTTGAACCCGTGTCCACTTAGTGCTAAGCACTACTCCCAACTAAAGGTAAGCTTATATACTGAAAGGCTCAACAACATTATTAGTCTGAAACTAGAAGATAGATGCTTTATCTGATAGCATCCTAAATCATGAAAACTGAAGGAATGAGAATTCAACTGGTAATGCATGATATCCTAGGTCATCGGGTGTTCATAATCCGCCATCTCAGAAGAATGCAACTATTAATGACAATTCTAGAAGCTGAAATCATAAGAAATTTCATAACTTAAGCCCAGCTCAAGAATTCTGCAATATAATGAGAGTTCATAATCAGTATGTAAAGGTTCTCAAATTCATGGTATAACATATATTCATGGTTTAATCGAAGCAAGAAACTGAAAGTTAATTAAATTCACACTTTTCATAGAAACCCTAATCTTGAAGGGTGAAATAAACTTGAGGATTTGAGTTAACTTTGGGAGTCAATGGGTGAAAGAGAACCCATTGATGAAATCCCACATACCTAGAGATGAAAACCTTGGAGAAATCTTTGGAATTAGAAGCTTGAACAAGATGAAACCTAGTTTCCTGAAGAAGAGAGAAATCGCCTCTTTCTCTTGTGAATGCTAAGTGTCGATTGTTTTTTGAGTAATGAGGGATTAGGGAAAATTTTAGGCTTAATAAGCATCTTTGGGAGGACTTAAATGACATATTTTAGATGTCAAAAGAGTGGGAAAAGGCTGTTGTGCCCTTTTAAATTTGTAACTGAAAAGTTGCAGGATGGAACCCACGAGACCTTCCCACAATCGTGGGTCCTACCTACGATCGTGGGTTGTGATCGTGGTATGATCTGGACTTTTGGGTTCTCTGAACATGATCAGATGATTCATGGTATGATTGTGAGACCCACTCACGATCGTACCTTGGTTCGTAGCTTGGAAGTTCAATCCGAATCAAGTTTAAAAGTCATGATCGTGCCTTTAATCGTGGTTTCAAAGCACAGTCATGCTTTTCGTTCATGGTTGGAAGGTATACATGTCAACCTTTAGGTTTTTGGTGTTTTTTCAATCAGATGGGAGCATTTTACAATCATACAATGTAACCACAATCGTACCTACGATCGTGTGATTTTACTGCTGGACATTGCTTCACTAAAATGGCCATAAATCTTAGCTCCAACTTAGGATTACGGTGAATCTGGATGCATTGGAAAGGTAATTAAAATATATATCATTTGGTGGGTCTTGATATCAAAAATACCCCAGAACCTAGGAGTTATGATTGTTTGAAGTTGACTATGGCAAGATTTTTCACAAGAAAACCACCGGTAAGGAAGATTTCAATTTGGCTATGAGCTAGGAGTCACTTGAGGCCTTAATACATGTCTAAATCAATTCTAATACTGATGAAACATAAAGTTTAAATTCACAGGTACTTGAAGCATGGTTCTAATCTTAGCTTGGGATTTTGGGGTGTTACAGTATCTCCCCCTTGGGGTCATTCATCCCCGAATGAAAACTAACTAAGCTGAAGAGTTACGGAAAGAGCTGCAATCCCAACACTAAATTTCTAAGGGATGAATACTGACATGATAACTGAAACATAAGTGTAAATGAATAACATGTGATGCAGTATGAGATGAAGGTCATGACCGATGCAACTGTATACTCTTCCTCCAACACCTGTGGCTCGCAAAGGAAGAACCCCTGGGGGACTCACGATATCTGTATACCTTTCTCGGACTTGAACCGAGGCTTTCAAGTAACAATAAGTAATATCAGGTGCCAGGACTTGAATCGGGACTAAAATAATCCATTTTCTCCTTTTGAAAATCCAATGTCCAATTAAAAATTCCTCAAGTTCCTATTTAAATCGAAAATAATGTTTTTAAACTAAGTCAACCATATACCATGAATATGCAAGAATAACATGTGTAAATACAGCAGAAAACCAATCGATCCACCAATGCCTAACCAAAATAGCAAGCATCACAGTAAATTAGGAATATCTCACCATTAAAAAGGGCTATGTAACTAAAGCGGGACCTCATTTGATCATATCTTTGACCCATAGGCCCCTACAATCACACTACCTAAAGGATTAGTATTACAGTGACAATTCCCAGACGAACCTGACCTAAACTAAGAAATCTACCCAAAACCTAGGAAATGGATTCTAACACAATAAGCACCCTAAACTAAGTCTCAATTGAGAAGCAACTACCTAAGCTAAGGTCCGAAGCGGAAACCTACTTCTACAGCCTCTAAATATGCTAAAAAGTTCCCAAAATACCACGATAATGCACTTATCATCCTAAAGTCCCACCACCAATAGTAATTTACGACACACTTACCTCAACCAAGCTAAGTCTAAAAGAAGTAAAGTCATAACCTACTTGGAAGTCGAACGGCGCACTCGATCAATCACAATGGGGCTTTTCCCTTCCAAGTAGCCTCTGACTGTTGTGATGCTATCAAAATAATAATCTACTCGTTAAGACAAGAAAATAGATACCCATATTAGTATTTTATACTTTGGGTCAAAAATCAAATAGTGGGGCTCGATAATGAAATTTGAAAATTGAACCCGCAATTACCTTCCTCATAGGAAAAGGAACGCATGCTCAAAATTTGAGTATGAATGGGGCCCATATTGGGGCTCAAAATAGCCCACAAAGTCCAAAGAAAAATAAGTCCCCAAACTAGGAATTTAACAGAATTTAGGACAAAATCTGACGTAGAATTAATGGAAAATCAATCATGGGAGGTAGAATTTACTTACCTTCACTAATATGATGAAAACCCTACAATCCAAACTTCTTTTAGCTCAATAATGGCAGAAATATCAAGAGAAATGGTTTAAAATTGAAGAATATGAGTATTTATACTGTCAGGAGTCTTTTCATTGCAAATACGGGACCCTTGTAGTGAAACAAGGATCCACTGAGCCAGACCACACAAACGCAATAGACCCTTAGCGAACCCGAAAGGGGATCCAATCGGGTCTTGTAGCCCCTTCATCGTGAATGCAACGGGTCAGTCGTGATCGTGAATGTTAATAAAATTTGACCTTTATGATAGCGACAACTAGGTCACGAATACGAAGAACAACTAAGACATGTTCCAGGTGTTGTGCACCGATAATTTTCTCCAATTGGAATTCTCCAAATGGGTCCTCGGGATTCATTTGGAACCACATTCATGCAAACCAAAAATGCTACCTTATTGAAAATAGTATTACAAACTTAACGGAATCGACGAAACTGCCTATGAAGGTCATTTCGATGAAATGTGACCCATGCCCATTCTTTTCCATTTTTAACTAATATTCACCCAATAGCCCAAGATGGGTCCAAAAGTCTTGGGACCCAAACCAAAGGTCCCCCTAGCCCAAAAACCATGTTTCATAGTTAAAGAAACAGTCTAAATGTCACACCTCAATTCCCATTGAGATGGACAGGCACCCGACGCCTTACAGACTCGAGAGAACCAACTTATAATCTTATTGTCCAAACAAATAACTATGGTAGTAATGGGGCTTGGAAAATATATACAAGCTATAGCAATGACAAAGGACTAACATAAAGATAGGCCCAAAACACATATATACGTGACTTGTCCGTTGAGGCAACAACTGTTAAGGAACCAAACATAACTGCACTTTATACACTAGTCTACAAAGCGTCTACAAGATCGACAAATATGGTCTAGGTCAGGACAGGACCAGCCTTATCCTTAACTATTAAACAATACCAAAATATATACCAAAGACTCGGTAAAGCCCAAAATTAACTTGGAGCTTACCAACCACAGTTGAGTATCCTGTGCTCCTACTGAGGAGGTCTACTAGCTGGAGTACCTGTAACTGCGGCATGAAACATAGTGCCCCATAAGGGACATCAGTACGAAAGAATGTACTGAGTATGTAAGGCATAAAGTGACCATAGGTAAGATAAGATCTTAATGAAATCATATATCAATATATAATTGTATAGATAAGAATAAAAGACCATCTTTGCTTGTATTTATGGGATCATGAACATTACATCTTTTACTTTACTTTATCCTTCTTTGAATTCTGAAGTTGTAAGGCATATAATACAAATGACCAGCTGATCAGTGGTAAAAGAGGATGACCCATGCTAGGCATTTTAACCCTTGGGATACGGTCCTCATAAATACACAAATCGGGATCGACCCATGCTAGGCTTTCCTTTCATCCCTGGGATACCACCTGTGATATTGGGATCGACCCATGATAGGTGTTCCTTCCACCCCTGGGATACCACCCAAGAATATATAGCTTCTCTTTAAATCATTTCTTTAATTTTTGAGATAGTTCCTTCGGTGGTCATAACATTATTAAATTTTAAACTATGGATCCATAGTAAGAGACATGTGAATACGCATTTAAGGCAGTAACAATGAGATAGGGAGCAAATGTAAAATCAATGTATTAGATTTCATGCCAAAGAATATAGAATCGAATAGCCTTACATACCTTATCTTCTGACCAATGTGATTACAACAATTCAGCTCTTCCTTTAAGTGTTACTCTACAATTTAAGTACATAATGGAACTAACATTAAAACTTAATTACATTACGAGTTTATAAGACGGTAATCATTACTTAACGAAAAGCAAAAATCGTCCAACCTCCTCAACACATGGTGTATCACTTCCCCCTTATTTATAATGCTACATAACCTTATTCCACACACACACACACACTCCTTACACTATAACTTACTGCCTCACAACAACAATACCACCAAAATAGTCCACAAACCACCACAAATGTTACAAATCGATAGGAATTCCTACCAAGTTCATACTTCACATTACCACCTCAATGCAACTCCACATATTTATTTAATCAAGACACCTAAATGCATTCCACAACAACATACCAAAAACAGTCCAAAATGGTTTCAAAATTCACTTTAACACCACAAGAGAGTATTCTCTTTTCACTACACCAAACGTTCCATATATAAACACGTATAAACATTTCCACCAAGCCATACACAAAGAGGAACGAATTAGGGGCAGAACCACACTTTAACATACTGAAATTTCATCCTTTAATTTAATTTCCTCAAAACCTTAAGCTCCTTTTCAAATTTAAACCACAAGGAAGGCAAATTCTTAAAAACTAAACACAAGTGGACTGTCACCAAAAAAAAAGGGACTGCCCTATACTTCTTAAACATAACCAACATGATTTCCACAACCTCTTATACAATACATATATTACATTAAGCTATAAGGGTAAACACTTACCAAGGCTTGCAAAGTGGAGGATTTATCAAAAACCCTAAAGGGAAATAGGGGAGGCTAGTTAGGGTTTGAGAGAGGAGAGAGTTTTTTAATTAAAAACCAGTTTTTTTGCCAATAAAATAAATGAAAAATAAAGCTGAAATGAGACCTATATACTCCCTATTTTGTCGCCTCATTCCAGCCATCCTTAGCCAATTCTTTGGTCAAAATTAGTCCAAGTAGGTGATGCACCTACTTGGTTTATTTCTATTTGGATCCTATCATATTGGGCCTTAATTAAATTTGGGCTTGGGCTAGTCATCCTTCCCTTTTTCCTTTACTTAGTTTGGTCTTCAATTGAGTCCATTAACATATGTCTCAATTCAGACCAATAGTTTAAGTAGGTGATACACCTACTATCTTAATTAAGTCACGGAAGTGCCTTGCTTATATTCTCTCTTTTTTTTTTCCAATGTTTTAAATTCTTATGTCTTAATCCACTACTTAACTTTAACTTTACGCTTAAATACGTCCTCATTATCTCAAGTTTAAATACTTTTATCCATGCTAGGTTGGTCATATAAGTTTCGAAAATGTACGGGGTGTTACATCCTGCCCCCTTAAGAACATTCGTCCTCGAATGTTAGTATCATCACTACTCAGCTTAAACAAGTATAAGCCTAAGTTTAATCTTTATGCTACCACATAATACTTATATATATATACTTACTTGTTATCGCTCCAATTTAGTATCTAAGGCTTCCTCTTCGATTTCAAATAATTGCGGATACTTAGATTTCATCATTTCCTCAGCTTCCCATGTGATCTCTTCTACCTGCTGATTCCTCCAAAGCACTTTTACGGAAGCTACTTCTTTATTTCTTAACTTCTTAACTTGTCGATCCAGAATAGCAATAGGTACTTCTTCGTAGGTGAGATCTTCCATAACTTGTACATCTTCAGTAGGAGTAATATGAGATGGATCTCCTATGCACTTTCGAAGCATTAAGACGTGAAACACTGGATGAACTGTGGAAAGTTCTTGGGGTAGTTCCAACTCATATGCGACTTGGCCAAATCTTCGGATAATCTTATATGGTCGTCTATAACGTGGACTTAGCTTTCCCTTTTTCCCAAATCGCATCACCCCTTTCATTGGCGACACTTTCAAAAATACCCAATCACCTATAGCAAACTCTAGCCCCCTTCTTCTAACATCGGCATATGATTCGTGTCGACTTTGGGTTGTTCCTAGCCGTTGTTGCATCACCTTAACCTTTTCCATGGCTTGATGAACACGATCTGGTCCAAATAAAACAGTCTCACCTACTTCAAACCACCCAATCGGTGACCTACATTTCCTCCCGTATAAGACTTCATAAGGTGTCATCTTGATACTTGAATGATAGCTATTATTGTAGGCAAACTCGATAAGTAACAAAATATCATCCCAACTACATTTGAAGTCCAATACACAAGTTCGCAATATATCCTCAAGTGTTTGGATCGTACGTGTTGCCTGACCATCCATTTGAGGGTGAAAAGTTATACTTAAACTCATTTGCGTTCCTAAACTCTTCAGAAATGACTTCCAAAAGTTTGTGGTAAATTGAGCTCCCCTATCGGATATAATAGAAATTGGGACTCCATGTAGCCGAACTATCTCTTTAATATATAACCTTGCATACTCTTCAGCTGTGTAAATGGTCTTAACCGGTAGGAAATGTGTTGATTTGGTAAGTCTATCAACTATTACCAATATGGAATCAAACTTTAAAAATGTACGAGGCAAACCAGTGATGAAATCCATGTTGATCATGTCCCACTTACAAATAGGGAGCTGCATGTACTGCATATAACCTCCTAGCTTTTGATGCTCTACTTTAACTTGTTGATAATTTGGACATTGGGCTACAAATTCTGCAATGTTCTTCTTTATATCTCCCCACCAGTACACTTCTTTCAAGTCATGATACATTTTGGTTAACCCTGGATGGACAAAATATCTTGAATGGTTTGCTTCCGCTATAATCCTCTTCCTTAGTTCATCAATATTAGGTACACACAATCTGTTTTGGCACAGAAGTACTCCTTCTTGCATAAGCTCAAATGCCTTTGTCATACTTTGTTGTACACTTTCCTTAAGCTGTAATAGAATAGGATCCGCATACTGCTTTTCTTCACTTCAGTTACTAATGAGGATTCTGCTGCATTTTGCACAAGAACCCCCTCATTCGGAGATTCAAGAAAGCGAACCCCCAAGCTAGCTAGTTGGTGTAGATCTTTAGTTTTCCCTTATATTTCCATGTACTGCCCATAAGTGTCTTCCATTGTCTTACGACTTAAAGCATCAGCTACCACATTTGCTTTCCCCGAATGATACAAGATATCAACGTCATAGTCCTTTAATGGCTTAAGCCATCTTCGCTGCCTTAGATTTAAGTCCTTCTGCTTAAAGATATATTGTAAACTCTTGTGGTCAGTATATATATCAACATGGACCCCATACAAGTAATGGCGCTATATCTTTAAAGCAAATATAACCGCGGCTAGCTCAAGATCATGTGTTAGATAATTCTTCTCATGTAGACGCAACTGCCTTGAAGCATAGGCTATTACCTTACCATGCTACATCAATAGACATCCCAACCCAACTCCTGAAGCATCACAATACACCGCATACCCTTCTGTGCCTTCTGGAAGTACCAATACAGGTGTAGAAGTCAAATTATTCTTCAGATCTTGGAAACTCTTTTCACATGCATCGTTCCATTGAAACTTGGTTGCCTTGTGTGTTAGCTTTGTTAAAGGTGCAGCAATAGAAGAAAATCCTTCAACAAACCTTCTATAATAACCTGCCAATCTGAGGAAACTATGAATCTCTATAGGCGTTGTAGGTCTTGGCCAGTTCTTCACAGCTTCTATCTTTTGAGTATCAACCCTTATTCATTCATCAGATACAATATGACCCAAGAATGCTACAGATTTTAACCAAAACTCACATTTAGAGAACTTTACAAATAACTTATGATCACGAAGAATCTACAACACCTGTCGTAAGTGACTAGCATGGTCCTCTTTTGATCTTTAATAGACAAGAATATCATCTATAAACACTATCACGAACACGTCTGAAAACGGCTTGAACACCCTATTCATCAGATCCATAAAAGTTGCTGGTGCATTTTTTAGCCCGAAGGGCATAACTAAAAACTCATAATGATCGTACCATGTTCGGAAAGCTGTCTTGGGTATATCTCTCTCTCTGACCTTTACTTGATGGTAACCTGACCTCAAGTCAATCTTTGAGAAACATTTAGCACCTTGTAATTGATCAAACAAATCATCAATTCTAGGGAGGGGATATTTGTTCTTAATTGTCACCTTATTCAATTGCCGATAATCAATACACATCCTCAACGTGCCATCTTTCTTGCGTACAAATAACACTAGTACATCCCACGGGGACATACTAGGCCTTATGAATCCCCGTTCTAGCAAGTCTTTTAATTGCTCCTTCAATTTTCGTAATTCTGTCGGGACCATTCTATATGGAGGAATAGAGATAGGTTGAGTACCTAGAATCACATCAATACCAAACTCTACTTCTCGTTCTGGTGGCAAACCCAAGAGATCTTCAGGAAATACATCAAGAAATTCATTTACCACTGGAACAGATTGAAGAGTCGGTGGCTCCACATATGTATCTTTCACCCTTACTAGGTGACATATATACCCCTTGGATATCATTTTCTTTGCCTTAAGATAAGAAATAAACTTACCTTTTGGCGCTCCAACATTACCCCTCCATTCAAGAACTGTCTCTTTTGGGAAATAAAAATGTACCTTCTTAGCTCGGCAAGCTATTGTGGCATAACAAGAAGACAACCAATCCATACCTATTATAACATCAAAGTCCACCATTTCTAGATCAACAAGGTCAGCCAATGTGTCACGGTCACAAACAGTAACTATGCAATTACGATAAACTCTTCTAGCTATAATAGATTCACCAACCGGTGTAGACACTTCAAATGGCTTAACTAGTGATTCTGGTGTTCTTTTGAACTTTCCAGCAATTAATGGAGTAATATATGATAACGTAGAGCCTGGATCAATTAATCCATATACATTATATGAAAATATGGATAATGTACATGTAACCACATCAGGAGAAGCCTCCAATTTTTGTCGACCCACTAGAGCATATGTACGATTTTGGAGTCTGCTGGAACTAGCTGCTCCTCTACCACCTCTACCCCAACCAGCAGCCATCTGTTGACCTCTACCTAAAGGAGGCACCGATGATGATGATGCAACAGATGATCCAGTAGTTTCTGCCACACCACTCATTCTCCTTCGAGGGTAACTTTTCATCATATGGCTCGGTGTACCGCACCAATAACAAGCATTTGTCCCAAACCAGCATGCACATAGATGATGTCTCCCACATTGTTTACAAGGCTGTCTAGGAGGTTTTGATTGGCTCATGCTTCCATGCTCTTGGTTCTGTGCTACTGATCCTTGGCTCTCACTTCTTTGCACAAATTGATTGCCCCTAAATCCTTGAAATCGGGGTGGGGCACTTGCTGTAAAATGGGAAGATGGTGGCCTAGGTGGTCTATTAGAAAAACGAGGCCTGAACTCACTTTGGGATGGCATAAACTGCCCCACAGGCCTAGCCCTCCTGGAGTACCCTCTCTCTGGCTCTTGTGTCCTTCTTCTTTGTCTCTGATCTTCCATTTTTTGTGCAAAAGCTTGTATCCTTACTATATCCATATCTTTATTCAAGGCAGAAATAGTACAATCTCTAACCAGATACGGATCCAATATATCCACATATCGATGAACCCTATCCTCCATAGTAGCTACTACATTAGGAGCATACCTGGCCAAAGAGTTAAACTGAAGACTGTACTCCCTCACGCTCATACTCGCTTGGAGAAGATTCAAAAATTGATCTGCCCGGGCCTCTCGGATCTCAAATGGAAGGTAATGGTCAAGAAATGCTGCTTTGAACACTTCCCAATTAGCTGAAGGTGCACCTGTACCCCGAGATTGTTTCCAGTCTTCATACCATAATATAGCCTCTCCTTTTAATCTATACGTTGCTAGCTCAACCATCTCTTTACCAGATACATGCATAACATCCAAAGCCCTTTGAATTTGATCAATAAAGTCTTGTGGGTCTTCGTTAAGATCTGACCCGGTGAATGTGGGAGGGTCTAATTTAAGGAAATCATGTGTCCATAGACTGGCTGCTCTATCCACACCACTAGTACCCATAGTCAGACCAGCTTGTCCTTGACCTTGTCCAGCAACTATACGAGTCAATAATTGCACTGCATTTCTTAAATCTTGCTCAGTAGCATTAATAAGTGATTCTGAGGATGTCGCTCTCCTCCTTAGCTCTTCTGGAGATGGAGGAGTAGAAGAAGTTTGTGATACAAACTCAGCTTGAGCCTCATTTTGATTAGCTTGTCTAGGTGGCGACTTGCTGGTCCCTTCTCCGGCGGCCATATCCACTTGCTTACTTTTATTCTTACTCTTTCTTGTAATCGGCATTTTTACTATATAGAAAAAAAAAATTAAGGTTAAATACAAATCAACCTACATCATTGGCTCTATCGCACGATCTAAGAAATGAAGAAAAAGAAACAAATCCTAAATGTCCCGTAGCCTCCTACTTATAGATGTGGTGCACAACACACCCATAAACAAGACTTTACATAGACACAGAGTCAAACTTTCGATGTCGTTTACTAGAAGTTTTGATCGGAGTCAAATTTCTAAACTTTAAAAGCTCCAAAATAGAAAAATTGGCTTAAAACTCAAATGAATTGTCCGGGAACCGAACCACCTGTGCTAGCAAGTCATAAATGACCTGTGACAACTACAGGAAAGCTCGAAATGCAGAAAACACATAAAAATAGAGAAAATGACCTAGAGGGTTATTACATTAGAAAATCCTCTATTAACATTTTTCAAATTATTTAATCATTTTACAAATGATATACCACTTTTGTGGCTCGTATATGCGACATACGGGCCATAAAAGTCATCTTCCTTATGATATCAGTGATTCAAACAATTTTCATGAGAGACTTGTTGGAAGTGTGCTTGGTTGCTGGCCAAGAAAGAAAGAAATGGGAGTCTTTGGGCATTGCTTGGGCTAAGTCAAACGTGAGAGGAGTGTTGTGTGGCAATCTAGTGATTTACAAGTGCCCTCACTGCACTAACCATAGTAAACCCCTTCTCGTTGTATCCAAATAGAGATATGATTTAAACGACCAGGTACAATATATGAGTTTGATCCATTAGGTTCTTTTTTTTCATAAAATAAACGACAGACAACGTTGATACAATATCAAAATGTAGAAATTGAAATCCTAACACTAAGAACAAGAAATAAAGCTAAATGACAAAAAGTAAGACACGAGAATGGAATTAACGACAATAATGATTATATGGAAAAATAACTTTCTATTAAGATAATCAAACACTTAACCTATAAGATGAACCCTCAAGAAGAATGTTGTCCTCCTGCAAGCAATCTATCAAGAATTGTCAAGCAACAATGGCCTTAGTCCTAACTCTCTCAAGAGAAATATTCAAGTGAATATTCATATAATCCAACATAATCTAAAACTCCTAAAATGACATAATGTAGTATTTCTACTAGACTAAAGACTGATAATGATTATTACAAAAATACCTTTAATGAATCATGGGCCTCTTAGAGCCTGTTTGGTCAAGCGGCTAAAAATTACGCCCTCCGTCCCAATTTATATGAGTTAGTTTGACTTAGCACGGAGTTTAAGAAAGAAAGAAAGACTTTTGAAATTTGTGGTTTAAAATAAGTCTAAGATGTTTGTGTGCCGATAAATCATTTTATTAAGGGTAAAATGGGCATTTAAAAGTTAAATTATTACTAAATATAAAAATGTGTCATTCTTTTTTGGACTGACTAAAAAGAAAAGTGAGTCGGATAAATTAGGATAGAGGGAGTACTTATTTAGTTAAGCACTTTTATTATATTAGCTTTTCAAAAAGTGTTTTGGAAATAAAATAATTTGTGTTTGGCTAATTCATTTGAAAAATGTCTTTGATAAATAGATTGTGTTTGGCTAGTTCTTTTTAAAAAGTATTTTTGAGAGATAAATTACGAAAAAAGACTATTCTATAGAGAAAAATTATTTAAATATCTATTATAAAAGTTTTGATTAAGTTTCTATTTTTATTTAATTGAAAAGTACATATTACAAATTTTCAATCAACATTATACATAGATAAATCAGAATCACAATAAAGTTAAACGTAAACTAATACTATAGAAATTTGTTACTCTATTTGTTAACCTTTTGGGTGCAATCTTTATTTATTTATTTATTTATTTTGGTAATAGTCCTTACCTGCAAAAGTAAAACTTTCACAAGCAAAAAAATTTATACGTAAAATAATATATATAAATGAGAAATTTGTTTTTTGTTATCTTTTTTTGGGGTCACTAGTATTTCCAATGCTTACCCAATAGAAATGTAAAATAATATATATAAAACATAAAATAATAATAGATAAAACATAAAATAAAGAATTTATGGTATAAATATGAAGAATAAAATTCTTAAATGGAACTCTATCAAACTTATGAGATATGCTAATTAATTAACGAGGGATATATTGATAAATATGTATAAATGATAGGGATATTTTTGTCTTGAAAAAAATAATTTTCTGCTTCTGCTTTTTTTAAGAAGCAGAAATTTTTAGCTTCGTCCAACAGCAAAAAAACTGCTTCTGCTTCTATTTAAAAGTAGTTTTACTAATTGGCCAAACACCTCAATTTACCAAAAAAAAGAAAAAGTGCTTTTTTCAACAACAAAAAAAGTGTTTTTGGCCTCCCAACCGATTGGCCAAACAGACTCTTATAGCCTGTTTGGCCAAACTTCTAAAATCAGCTTATTTTCAGAAGTGTTTTTTTCAAAAGTGCTTTTCAAAAAAGTACTTTTGGTGAGAAGCAGTTTGTGTTTGGCCAATACAATTAAAAAAGCACTTTTGAGCAGCAATTAGTGTTTGGCCAAGTTTTTAAAAGTGTTTTTAAGTATATTTTTCTCATAAAAGCTTTTTTCAAAAGTGCTTTTGGAGAGAAGCTACTTTTTTTAGCTTATGAAAAACTATTTTTTTTACTCTCCAAAAGCACTTAATTTCTTCCATAAGTTTGGCCAAACACCTCAATTTTTTAAATAAGCGCTTTTGAGAAAAAATAAGCACTTTTGGAGAAAAATAAGCTTGACCAAACATGCTATTAATCTTCATTCTCCAAGTAGTCTTTCAAGCAAAGCCTTGTACTTTCACCTTAGCATGTTCTTGAGCTTCATCTCTTCATTTCAAACACCCTCCAAACTTCCAAAGTAGCGACTCGGCGAAAAGTCTACAGACTTCTTTGCTCAACTTCTTGTGTGAAAAGTTGATGGAACTCGACTTGCATCAATGTATCCCATTATTTTTCTCCTCAAACTCAGGGTGTGATGCTTTCTAAACTACGCCCCTAATGAACTCCTATTTTTAAAATATTTTAATATTATCACGCTTCCCATTCCAAAATTAGGGGTGTGCATCGGTCGGTTTGATTCAATTTATCTTCGGTTTTTAAATACACTAAATCAATAACAAATCAATAAGATATTTTTTATCGATTTTTGGTCCTTAACGGTTCGATTTTCGATTGAATCAATAAGAAAATGCTCATAAAACAAATATATGACTTTTCATCTTTTCCTGTTCTCCAGTAATTTGGCGCGACATGCCAATAATTCAATTTTACAGTCAAAGAAATTGTAGCAACTAACATGAAAAGAAACTGAATCTTAGTTGCAGTCAAAATCCTACATGATGTGTTTTAATTTATAAAAATACAATCACTTGCCTATCAGGTGCAGACATTTCCAAACAAGAAGCACAATCGTTAATTTATTAGTACAGACGTCGGGATAGGTGAGGGAACAATCCTATTTGATGTTAATGAGTAAATTAAGACAATGCACAACATAGTAATGATACAAGAGCCAGATCATGGCAAAATGAATCACCAAATCCCTTCTTTTGCAGAAATTAAGATAATGTACAACATAGCAACTAACGTTGTGTCATAGTAATGTTAGTTCGGGAAAAAGATGAATAGGTTTTGTAGAAACTAAAGAAAAATTTATAGAAATTAAGTGAATGCACTAATAAGTAATATTATATAAGTAGTGGTAAAGTAGCAATTTAGTATATTTTTATTGGATTATCGATTTACCTAATAACCCAATATGAAAAAACCAAAACCGAACCAATAACCCAATAAAAAATTTAAAAAAACCATTAACCCAAAACAATAAACCAATAACATTTTTATCGGTTCGATTTTTACACACCCCTATCCATACTAGTTTACTTGATTGGTTGCCCCTAATGAAATCATATTTTTAATATATTGTAATATTATCACTCTTCCCATTCCAAAATAGTTTAATCGATTGGTTGCATTTTGGCCAACTCCAAGTTAATTTTCCGTCTTCTAAGTTACTAGCATTCTTGAGAGTAAACATTGGTATATAATTACCCATTGACATGATTAAGAAAATTTCTTTACTCCGCAGTTGATACAACTTAAACTCGCTTAATTACCCTAATTACTATATAGATAGCCCATACAATAGAATTTTGACATTATTTGCTGATGGTTAGGCTTTTCACAACAATACGCAACAATTTGGTGATGTCAGAATAAGACAAGATCTATTATCCACTTACCAAAGCTCAGTGTCTGACAGCCTGACAGTGTTAAACTTCTTAACCCTGCTCGGTAAACCAAAGCTAATTCGCCCAAGATGACTAGTTCGACCAATATCTGACGGAGATGGAGATAGAGATGTGATGTACATAGCGCAATTGATGTTATAACATGCAAGAATACCTAACATTGATGTAATAACTTCCAAACATATTGCTGTTACATAATTCACATTGCCCAGAAACCCTTCCACTTTTCCCAAAGAGATAATAAAGAGCTTGTTCCTGTCAAGCTCAAGTAAGCATATGATGATTTCTCTCGGCATTTTAGCAGTGCTAGTCATCACATTTGCTCTACAGTTGAGCTTGGTAACAGGGTTAGTAACAGAAGCAGGATCTGACATTGAATGGGGAAAAATTCACGCGGGCAGTTCTGAACGTTCTCCTTTAGCTGTTTGCATCATTACATGCAAAAATTTGCCAGGTTCGCAACTGTAAGGATTAGCAAGTGCAGCATGTGCCAAGAATGGTAGCTTTCTGAGTGATCTTCCACTCATACCCTGAAAGATACGCATATATGTTTATCACAATTATATGCTGTTGCATTTACTTCACTGGAAATAAAGGGCAAGTCATTACCTCACATGCCTCTGCAGCTTCAAGCAATTGTTGACCAAGATGTAGCGACATTTGAGGCTCAGTTGAAACAACTTCGTGCAAGTTCTTCAAACTAGCAAAATTTGGAAGAACAAGATGATCTCCATCCTGCATACATTCCAGTCGTTTGTAGAGAATGCTGCATTATTATCCAAGTGTTCAAACCAAAGCCAAAAGCGAACCAAAGACCAACCAGTACCTGAGAATTTGACAAAATTCCAGTACGCAATAGCTCTTGCAAGCACGATCGCAGTATCTCATAACGTGCTTGAAGAGTTGGTGGTCCAACATATGCCTTAATATCAGCACGATCCACAAATGCTATATCTGCAATCCCATGAATGTACATCTTTGAGGAATAAATTGTAACGTATGCAAATCTGATCAGGATATGGTGCAAAGCATGTCACCAGGCAGAAAAGGAGAAGTAAAAGGAAAATGTACCAATTGCATGGTAACATCGGTTAAATTAGTATTAACTATTCATGAAAAATCTAAACTTTCATCTTCTAGTGTACATTAAGATCCAATAGCTTTCAAATGAAGATACTCATACTAGCTTGCTAAACATGGATTACATATTGTACAGCTGGTACTGATTTAAAATTTAATAGCAGAAGAAACCGATGATAGAAAAATTCAAGAATACTAAATGCTTCTGAATCACTATTGCAGTGGCACTCATGAACAAGATACAAAAAGAGAAGAACCAACATATGCACGATGATCTGCACATACTTTTTGAAAAAAAAAAAAAAAAGGAAAAAAACAACAAACTGAAGCTGATATTAGTATATTAAAAGACCAGACTCTGCACACATAGTGATCTCAGACAATTAAAGAAACTCAAGTCACCGTGCTTGCAATTCCGTCAAAGCAATATATAGCCTTTTATATTTCAGCTTGCACAACTACTTACAGTAGAATGCTTGGAGAACTAGACATCTACATCATATTGTTCAAATACCTCAATTTTGTCAATCAGCCGGGATAGGTCAACTACTTGGTCCTGATATTAAACAAGAGTGTAGATGACATCTTGTTCTATAATTTGACAATAATGTTCTGGGTAGATCAATATTGGGTGATGGTAAAGACCAATAATAGAAACTTATGATAGGAATAGCGGCCCATATCAAAACCACAAATATGACAGGAAACTGGAGAATAGGAGCAGGACTACTAATTCAACTTCCTGCTTTATCCTATCAATTTGGGTAGCAAAAGAATTTTCCCAGAAGTAATCACACAAGTATGTATTAAAACGTAATGCAGTGTTGTCTTTTTTAAAAATAAAAAATAAAAAAATAAAGGTGGCTCAAGGCCTTTTATTAAAGAGATAAAAGTATGTACACAATTCAAGGCCCAACTCGTCAAAATTAGGCCCAAGAAAAAAACAAAAAGGCAAAAGAAAACAAAATAAGAAAGTAAGCCTAAAAACAAAAAGGAAAGAGAAAATATCAGCTTAGTGGCATTTCTAGAAGATGAAAAGGCAGAAGCATCTCTCCTGCCTTCAAAAAAGGAAGTAATGCAGTGTTGTCATTGTCAAAGGTGCACTTCAAGGGCGCTTAAGCCCTGAAGCGAGGTACAAAGCATGTTGAGCGCGTCGCTTTGGTTAGTGGGGCACTTCAATCTCATCATCAAGGCTCTAAGACATACTTTTACTTGCCAATGAGTGTAACCCTAAAGAGGCGACATTAAATAATTGATATTTCCGATTATCATAATTATTTATCAATTCTGTCAATATACTGCGTTCGTCTCATATTAGTTGTCCACTTTGTTTACCGTCGATTTGGGACAAACAATATTTGTTTGTGGGTTAAGAGCACGTGTTACGTCTTTAGCTTCGGGTTAGAAATAAACGTTTGCAAAAAAGTAAATAGCGTAAGCGAAAGACCAAACAAATTGAACAAGGCAAAGACTAAGAACAAATCTATAACGATAGCCCAGTAAGCTATAGGCAGGATGTGACCGAGCTCGAGTATTACAACAAGGAAACAGTAAAGCAGCTAAAGGAAAATCGAGGAAGCTTAAGAACAAAGCTACAGATACTTTATTGCTTATAGGATAAGGATGAGCAAAAATCAGATCCCTTCACAATGAGGAAGGGGGTATCTATTTATAGGGCGCCAACATTGTCTATGGCCTAGAGGAGACGGCACTCGTCCTTGTGCCGTTGGAGAATGGCCAGCCCACTAGCGTGTGCCAGACGCGGTTCTGCCGAGGGCTGTCGGTGCCTTCTGGAATCCCTGACACAATGTCCTTCCGTTTGTCTATTAGTGAGCAGTCACCATCTTAGTCGGTCTCGGGCACCTTCGCCCTTGCCTGAGTGGGTGTCTCGTCAACACATTGCTCTTGAGACGACGCCGTTGTAGGCTGGTTCCTCTCATACTCGGCCCAAGTTGGCCCAATCCTAATCTAAGCCATTTTCTCCCACTACAGATAGTCCCTCCGTCTTTTGGGCGCAGTATCTACTGCGGCTGAAGGACAGAAAAGCAAACGATCAAACTTAACGCAACCGTTTCTCCATTCGCTCTTTCCCTTCCAGGTGCTCGTTACGACTGCTTCCTTCTTATCTCCAGTGTTATTAAAAGCAATGAAGCACTCGCTTAAAGCGCAGAGCGAAGCAAAGCGTGAAGCTATCGCTTTAATGCCTTGAAGCGACGCTATGATGAAAAAGCGTGTGCTTTTGGGATGATACATCCCGAATTGACACAAACCTTCCTAAACCTATATTTCAAGGCCAACGCAACGGGATCCAAGCCATGGACATCATGAGGACACAAGAACATGTTTGGAGGAACCCTTTTGAGACCTTGAATGAGCAATATCGTGTTTGGAAGGTGGCTTGGAGCATGGAAGGGCATTGGAGGCCACCAAGGCCAAGGATTGCATTCTGTACAATTCGGCGATGGGTAGGACATTTGGCGCAGCGCCAACATCATTGGCGACACTCAAGACCACCACACAAGCTAAGGGCCTCACTAGTTGATTTGGCGATGCCAAGGCATAATTGGCGACGAAGAAGTGCTTCGCCAAAATGGGTCTTTTCCCTTATTGGGTCACTTTTGGGCCCATTTGTAATAAGTCTAAGCCTTAGACCATAAATAGCTTGTCTTTCATTTCCTTAGGGAGTTTTTTGATGAATATTGAATTTATGTCTCTTGAGAGAGCATGAGAGCTTGGAAAAGCTTATGTTGACTTTTGTTTAGAAACGGTGGTTTCAAGGGCGTTACGATTCCCTCTTGATCATCGTAAGAGAGAGGTGTTTTTAGGTAATTTAAAGGGAGGTCTTAGGATTTGATACACCCTGTGGTTGTCCTTTTCTTTATCTGTTTGTGTCTATCTATCTATCTTTATCAATCTGTCCATTATCCTTTCATTTTTGTAGTTAAATTCTCATTTCCATATCTTGGATCGTATCATTTGGTATCAGAGCCGAGCTTAGAATCGTTCCAACGATTTTAGTCTTGGGTTTTGATTTTTACAAAAAAAAAAAAAAAAAAAAAAACATTTTTGAAAATCCCAAAATTTTTGAGTTTTGATTTTTGTGTTTTCTTGAGTTTTCGATACTAGAATCGTGTTCTCTGGTATCTATTGAGTCTAGATTTGAGATTTGAGCTTACTCCGACAAGATTTGAGTGTTCCACCATTGTTGAAGTTTGAGTTTGAAGAAATTTGAGTTGGGTTCTCAAATCTGAAATTATTGGTTGTTTTTGAGCTTGAAATTGCTTGGGTTGTGTTCGGGAGGTTGAAGGGAGCTTGGGTTTCGAATTCCGAGTTCGTTTGCCTAAGGGTCAAATTTTGAATGTTCTTGTGTTCTTCATGATCTTCATATCTAGTTGAAGAACCTTCAAAAAGGGTGTGTTTGATCCAAAAGGAGTGAAAGAAAAAGGGGTTGTACTTGTTTATGCCAAGGAATATTCCAAAAGAGGAAAGGACAAGAAAATAGAGTACAAAGGGACCACAAGAAAGCTGAAAATTTGGAAGGACAGAGGGAGCACACTGTCCAAATCGGCTCACCCCTCTCCCCATCGTCAAATCACCCACCACCATCGCCGAATTCACCCTCAACTAGCGGTTCCTTTCAGCGCACCTCGCCCCATCGCCAAACACCCTTATACATCGACAAATCACCCCCACCCATCGCCAAATTCACCATCAACTTACTGTCCTTTTTGGCGCACCTCACCCCATCGCCGAACACACACTCCCATCGCCAAACCCACGACCCCATCGCCAAAGTGCACATCAAAGATGGGATGATTCAAGGTGAGCTCCAAGGCAAGTGATCTCATTCAAAGTGAGCAATCTCCAGATCTAATTCTTTAATTTCTTTTCTTGATTCTTAAGTGCCCGTTTGGATGGGCTTTTGACTTTTGGCTTATTTTAAGCATTTTAGCCAAAAATCAAGTGCTTATAAGCACTTTTTAAATTTACCCAAACACTTCAAAAGTGCTTAAAAGCTATTTTTAGCTTAAAAGCACCTAAAATAAGCCAATCCAAACGGGCCCTAAAACTAATTTCCAACTAGTAATTATCCTACTTAGTTGTTGATTAGTTCTTGAGTCCTTTTCTTTCTTAGTCTGTTTCTTTTTGTGCTTTTCTAGTTTTAACTTCGTAGTTAACTTTTTGATTCAAGTCCTTTTATTTATAATCGAGTCGTCTGTCGTTCTCTATACAAGAATCCACTCCGGCCAAGAGTAGCAATCGACACCTTATGTACCGCCGAAGTATAAGCAATATTCAACATCAGCCGATCCAATTGTGAGGCAATCAAAGGTGTGTAAACACGAATGATTGTGAGATTTTATTTTGCTAATGCTAACGTTGTTGTTGTCTTTGTTGAGTGTTTAAAATTGCTAGGTACAATGGCTTTGGAGAAAGAAACCCGAAATACCATGGGAAAGGTTAACATGGAAACCTTAACGGCGGCTATCATGAGCATGAAGCAAGATATGAATGATAAGTTTAATGCTATGGATAGTCGATTGGGATCAATAAGTAACCATTTGGGTTCCATAAAAAGGGGTGTGCCCCATGTGACAGAACATCCAAACTCCACCCTTTCGACTACTTATCCAAATAACCAAAATCAACCTATTCAAGTTGGGGGAATAGAGAGGAAATTGGGAAGGTGGAGAAGAACTTGGCTCAAGAAGGGAGTTGTGTGAAAATTTTGAGCCAAGGAATGAGTTAGAGGAGGAGGACAAGGAACACTTAGTTGTGGAACTTAGCAACCCCAAGCCCTTGTTACATGCTAACCATGGTACTAGCATCTTGCCTAGCACCAATACTTCTCTTTTGCAGGGTCAAGAGCAAACACTCCCAATGGAGGATCCAAAGAAAATCCCTCACAAGCATAGGCTTGCAGGCCCAGATGAGTTCTTATCGAAGGACTCCGACTTTGATGAAGGGAGGTTTCTAAATCAATTCCTAAGGATTGATGGATACTTGATGACAAGGGGTGAAGCATCTAGCCCCATGGATCGAAAGAAGGAGTTCCCTACCAAGGAAACTCCTACAAAGAATCAAGAGGACCAAGCATGGTCCAAGTTGGTGCATGGAAGTTCAAGATATTTGTATTTTTTTCCATTTATGCCTTTCTTCATTAAAGCCCACACTTTGTTTACACTTTGCAGTTAAAGCCCTAATGAGCCTTAGAGCTTTTTTGCCCTTCTCATCTTTAATGACACTAACTTTATGTACGAAATTTGAGAGAATAAGGATTTTTATTTTCAAAAATCATATTACCATTGTTCCAATTTATGAATGATACCTTTCTTAGAATGTGTCAAAAACATGGCATACTTATTTATTTAGAAATAATTTAACTCTATCATACAAATGTTTATGGCTTGTTTTGGACCACAACTTTCAATAGTCTTTCTCTCTTTCGTTCTTTCTTAAACCACGTGCACAGTCAAAAACAAATAACAACATACTTGGTGTAATCCCACAAGTGGGGTCTGGAGAGAGTGGGATGTACGCAGATAATCCCACAAGTGGGGTCTGGAGAGAGTGGGATGTACGCAGATCTTACACCTAATTTTCTGGGGTAGACATGCTTTCGACGGATCCTCGGCATGCCAATCAAACACCACCACATAAATTGAGACCAGGGGAGTAGAATAAAAAAGATAATAATTATGGGCATAACATCAATGTTGGAGCAGTGTTATCAAACGCGCGCTTAAGCCCTGAAGCGAGGCTCAAAATGTGTTGAGAGCTTTGCCTCGCTAGGCTCAAAATGTGTTGAGAGCTTTGCCTCGCTTTATGTGCGCGTCATTGCCGTCATCAAGTTTCTAAGGCATAATTTTCCTTGCCAATTAGTCTCTTTTGAAGAGGCGACATTAAGCACTTGATATATCACTTTATCATAATTGTTTTTCAATTTCTTTTTTCATATATTTATCATTCATGCTTATAATTATTAGTCTTGGACTCAACATAAATATTTGTATTTTTCTCCCTTTGCGCCTTTTTCATTGAAGCTCACGCGTTTATTTGTGCTTTGCGCTTTACGCCCCAACAAGCTTTAGAGCTTTTTTTCGCTTTTCGCTTTTGATAAGGCTGTGTTGGAGGCTAAAATGGATATGTCATATTCTCTAGCCAATTCGTAAATCTATAAATTTCTGATTGATATCCAGAAATTTATGTTAAAACAATCAATATTAGAATGAAGAGGCTGAAATTAACTCTCCTCATATGGCATCTGAATTTAATGACAGGCCTACCAATAGCAGCAGTGATGTTGGACGTAGTCAGAATTATGACATTTGGTGAGGACTTCAACTTGTCAAGCTGGGTCAACAGAGCGTTCACTACCTGAGAAGATATAGCATGAGTCAAAGGACAAACCAATATACAGCTTTATAAAAAATAAAACATTTGTTCTTTGACAAAAAGAAATCCCAACATGTTTCAATTTAGTTAATAATACAAAGATATTGGTACCCTGATAGAATCTGAAGGTTCAGAGCCAGACAAAGCAGCTTTCCTAGCAGCAGCGAGGCTTTCAACTTCATCTGTTGAAATAAGGTTGAGTTACTATGCTAAAAGATAATTAAATAGTTCACCATAACTGAATTCTTCAGTTACTATAATTCTCACCAATCAAAACAAATACCAGATTGTTTTCTTCCTCTACCATTTCTTGGATCTTCAAGAACAGCTTCGCAACCTAAGGTCAAAATACAAGAGTGTAATCACTTTATTGGAAATAATAACTCACGCATCAATGGTGACACAAAATTGAGCAGACAAGACGAACAGACAAGAAAAGCGGAGAAGATAGAAGAAATTGGGAATTCTAATTCCATTCAGACCAAACTAAAAATTGAAGGACCTAACACTAAATTAGGTACAAAGCATGCTGGGACAAATGGAGCCATCTCAACCATTGATCAAAGATTTTCTAGAGCTTCTAATAGTCGTCCGGTCATTTTCAACAATTGTAGCATAATGGATATTCCAAAATTATCCACGAGGGACAATTTCATGATTAAATAGATAGTGTACACTTTGTTATTTCTTGCTAAGTGTAAGTAGGACAAGTATAGAAAAAAGTTTACTTCCTCATAGTTTGTATAAATATACGTTGTACAGAAACAATCAGAGCTATTTTCCTAATTCCCTATACCATTCATGTGAACTCACATTTCCCTGGATACTCCTCTTTATTGGCAGCTAATCAGAACTCTTATGGAAAGAAAATGGGAAATTTTGAATTCAAAGAAAGAGGAGCAACTTGTTTGCTCTCACTGCAAAAAACCTGGGCACCATGTTGTTATAGGATTATTGAATTTCCTTCAGATTTTAAGTTTACAAAACCCAAGATGTATCAAGGACCAGTGAAAAGCAATGCAGTCCTTTCAGTTGAAGGAAATGGTAAAGAAATCAATGTGACTGAAGCAGGGAACACAGGACAGCAGCTCACTCAGAAGCAGTTTTCCCTACTAGTGCAGCTTCTCTAACAAGTGAGATTGGAGTGCAGCTTCTCTAACAAGTGAGATTGGAGTGCAGCTTCTCTAACAAGTGAGATTGGACAGCCAGGATCTTCATCTTCAGAACTCCTTGTTAACGCTACTAACTGTTCTGGTATAATCTTCAGAGTCAGTTATCTTCTTCTGATTTAATAAAATCTACGTCGTGGATCTTAGATTCTAGAGCTACTGAAATATGTTAGAATCTTTAGGGAAGGATCGATTCATAGGGCGATATATAAATTCAGCTCGTTAAAGGGAGGCTGAAACCTTAGCATTCAATGGAGGAGAGAACTCCGATCTATTCAGCTCGTTAAAGGGAGACTGAAACCTTAGAGTTCAATGGAAGAGAGAACTACAATCTCTTGCTTTTTGCTGAAATACGACTTATCGATTTATTCTTCAAAAACCCCTTTAAATAGGAGTTATACTACAACGGTTTAATCCTTATGAAAGTAGGAAACATAAAACCCTAATCTAGAAAGTCTAATCCTTGTGAAAGTAGGAAACATACACCCTAACCCTTATGAAATAGGACACTTAAATCATATTCTACAATAATAAAGAAAGCTACTTAAAATATAATTTAATACTTAATTAATTGAGTTCCACGCATCCACAACATTATTCCCCTCACGTTGAAAGAGCTTGTCCTCAAGCTCGAATTTCATGGCAATCATCCCGAACTTCGGGAATAGTGTCAATTGAATCATTCAATTCCAGCTCTAGCCAACTTATCTTGAAACTGACTTTGATAACTATCAATTGTACCAGTTTTTTGTCGGGGCGTGACTAATTTGCCCATAAGCTGATAATACCATAATTGTGCTTCTCCTAACATGGGAAACCCAACCATTCCAAAAAATTGTTCCCAGTTATGTGCCCAAATTAATGGGTTGTTGGTGTCGTTATAAGTAGCAAAATCCATCTTTGCATACCTTGGTACGATCAAACGGAAATTACCACTTGTTGGATGATTCTGATCGGCTAGTTGAATAGGCAGTGTATTGCCTTTGGTAGCAGGAATTGTTGAGTGGCTAGTCGTCAGGGCACTACTCGACTCAGGTTTGTGGGTGGCTGGTTTTGTGGAGCCAATTCCTAAGCTAGACAATTGTTCTTGGATGACTTGAACAATTCTTTCGCCGAGGCGTTGTTCCATTGCTGCAATTTTTGAGTCTATTAGGGTTTCTATAATCGCACGTTCTTCCTGGAATCTGGAATTGATCTCGTCGCCCATTGTGTTAGGCTCTGATACCAAATTGTTAGGATCTTTAGGGAAGGATCGATTCACAGGGCGATATATAAATTCAGCTCGTTAAAGGAAGGCTGAAATCTTAAAATTTAATGGAAGAGAGAACTCCGATGAAGCCTTAAAATTTAATGGAAGAGAGAACTCCGATCTCTTCAGCTTGTTAAAGGGAGGTTGAAACCTTAGAGTTCAATGGAAGAGAGAACTCCAATCTCTTACTTTTTGCTGAAATAGACTTATTGATTTATTCTTCAAAAACCCCTTTTAAATAAGAGTTATACTACAACAGTTTAATCCTTATGAAAGTAGGAAACATAAGACTCTATTCTAGAAAGTCTAATCCTTATGGAAGTAGGAAACATAAACCCTAACCCGAATCCTTATGAAACTAGGACAGTTAAATCCTATTCTAGAATAATAAAGAAAACTACTTAAAATATAATTTAATACTTAATTAATTGAGTTCCACGCATCCACAACAAAATATGACCGATGATTCCTCATTTTTTTCAAATTCTCTACCTTTATCAAATCCAAGAAATGTCAATGTTCCTAATTCACATAAAGTCAAGGCAACTCATCTGGGTAATGTGCCTATTTACTCTAATCTCACTCTTAAAAATGTTCTCTATGTCTCCTCCTTCAGGTTTAACTTGATCTCGGTTTAGATACTTAGTAAATAGATGAACTATCTCTTAGGTTTGAAAAGTCACCTAGTAATTGAATTGATGTAATTACTAGGTAGAATTACAAAGTCTACTAATTACACAGGACAGTAATTGTATTGACATGTTTGTCTGTCATAATGTAATTACAAGCATACTGTTTGGTTGCACAAGTGTAATTACACAATTAGATTAAATTTTAAAAATAAAATTTAATTATCAAAATTAAAAATTAATATTTGACAAATATGTGTCGTTATAATGATATTAAATTAGGTATTTAAGATACAATTGTCTATTGAAAATATATTAATTAATAAACATATTTTTAACTAATATTATAAAAAAATATTAAATAACTGATATGTATTTTCTAATTTAATAATATTTTAATTTAATTAATCATAAAAATTAAAAGTACAGATTTTTAAAAACATCATAGAATGATGTTTGACAGAAAGATTAATATTATAAATATAATGCCATAAATTATTCAAATATTTGACAAAAAGATAATCTATCAATTTAACTGAAAAATGAATGGCATGCAATGTCAAATAACAAGTCAATACTACTAAAGCAACCAAATTGGAACAAAAAATATAACATAAATTGAAAATTCAAAAAAAGGCTTAGATAATACTCTTATCAATACTCTTAATGATAAAAATTTTTTGGAGCTGGTACTCTTATGTTAAATTTCAAAACAAAACATAACATAAAATAAGTTCCAACATAACTTAAGTAAATATAATTCAAAAGAACAGGAAAAAATAAGTCTATAACCTCATGACAACAACATCATACCCAGTAAAATCCCACAAATGGATGATAGCTTAGAGCCTGAAGGAAGTCATGGAGCAATAAATACACAAGGTCATGGACGATCAAGATGTCATTTGGGCAATCAAGAAGCCTTGTGGGTTATTTCCAAAATACTCACTTTTGGGCTATTTTTGTAAAGGCAATAACTATAAATAACTGTCTTAGCCATTTTCATACTGAGATTTTGGGATGATTGAATTGTCTTGAATAGACTTGATATTTGGTTACTCTAGGTAAGGGTAGTGATTGGGTTCAATTCCAATTGTTTAGCTTAAATCGAGTGATTAGGGTGGATTTCTGAATTGCTTGTGTCATTCTCCTCTTGATTGATCATCGAGCTATCATATTATGGATTCAATTTGGTTTCTCGTGCATTTGATTAAGTTCTCTTCTTTCTTGGTTTAATTGTTGTTCAATTGAGCTTTTCTTTCTTCACTTCTCATCTATTATTTCTCAACTATTCTTTAATTTTGTTTTTTAATTCCACGTTTTCGATATCGATTTTAGTCACCTCAATTAGGATCGTTATCAGCATATGTACATCTCCTCTTCACATGCATGAACCATCTAAGCCTCACTTCACGCATCTTGTCCTCCACTGAGGTCACTCCTACCTTTGTCCCGAATATCTTCATTTCTAATCCTATATCTCCAGTATGCCCACACATCCACCGCGATATCCTCATTTCCGCAACTTTCATCTTCTAAATATGAGAATTCTAGATTGGCCAACACTTCACCCCATACAACATAATGATCTAGCCATTACTCTGTAGAGCTTGCCTTTAAGTTTTGGTGGCACCTTCTTATAACACAGTATTCCGAATACGAGCCTCCATTTTATACACCTTGCACCAATACGATGTGTGCCATCATAGTCAATCTCTTCATTTCCTTGGATAATAGCACCAATACGATATGTGACATCATAGTTCTCTTCCTAATGAGACCCCTTTGCAGCCAACCAACTTTTTGTCTGATGGCGATGTGACAAGTGCCCAGGCCTCACTTTTTGACAAGGCTTTCATCTTTTCAATCATAGCTTGCTTCCATTTAGGATCTCCAAAAGCTTCCATCCAATTTTGAGAATAGGCATAGAAGAAACAAATAAGACTCAATAGGATGGAGACAATGAATTATAGAAGACAAAATTAGATAAAATTCATCTCCCTTCATTCTTCGATCCGCTTGTAAATTCTTGGTGTAGTACTCAATCGTAAATGATTGTTGTCAGAATTTCTCACTAAAAAGGTAGTTGGTGCAAGATCTGACTCATTTTTGTGAGTAATAGACAAAGCTCTCTCATTAAGAATTGTAGATAACTCCCCCTGAATTCTTTCTTCAATTTCATTTTCCCTTGTGGTAGTCGTTTCAACAATGGAAGTAGTTAAATCATCTATTCTTTCTTATAGCTCTTCCCCTGAAAAGGTGATGGTGTAATACTGAAATAGGGTGGCTTCAACAATGGAACTACAAAAAATCATCTTTTTTTCTCATAGCTCTCTCCCGAAAGAGGTGATGGTGTAATATTGAAATAGGCTCAGATTCACGGAAGGTAACATCCATGCTGGCAAAGGATCTTCATAAGGAAGGATGATAGCATTTGTACCTTTTTGTGTTGGAGAATACCAATAAAAACACATTTAAGAGCTCTAGGATCAAGTTTCCCGAATTTCCTAGAGTGAACAAAGTAGGCCCAAATACTTTCGGAAGAATAATATAATCATTCTTACACTTCAAATTAGGTCTATCCAAACGCTCAACTGACCCCCCCCCCCTCAAAAATTCTTTCTCGAATTCTGTTTTCCCTTGTGGTAGTGGTTAACAATAGAACTAGGAAAAATCATCTATTCGTTCCTATACCCCCCCCCCCCCTCGAAGAGGAGATAGTGTAATACTAAAATAGGGTTCAAATTCACGAAAGGTAACATCCATGTTGACAAAGGATCTCCTCGAGGGAGGATCATAGCTTTTGTACCCTTTCGGTGTTGGAGAATACCTAATAAAACCACATTTAAGAGCTCTAGGATCAGGTTCCCCATATTTCCTATTGTGTACAAAGCAAACACACCTAAATACTTTTAGAGGAACAACATAATCATTCTTACCCTTTAAAGCTTCTAGAGGTCTCAGAAATTGATGGTTTTAAGCGACATTATACTGATGAGATAGTGTAATGATCCTCCAGGTCATTTATTGCATTTTCGTGCTTTTTCTGAATTTAGACCTTTCCTATAGCTACCCCAAGTCATTTATGACTTATTGGGACTGACAGTTCGGTTACCGGGCAGTTCGTTTGGTTTTTAGAGTCATTTCCCTGTTTTGGAACTTTTAAAATTGAGAAATGGGTCTCGGGCCAAAACTTCAGGTAACCGGCCTCGGATACCAATTCTGACAGTTTCATCAGCTTTGGAATGTCGATTCTAGGCTAAGGGGACTTTTGGCCTGGTCCCAAGGCTTCTGGACTCATTTTGGGCTATTGGGTGGATTTTGGTGAAACTGGGAACCTTGGGTGTGGGACCCACATTTTGTTGAAAAAATCTCGAATGGAAATTTTGATGGTACCGTTGAGTTCGGAATGTCGAATTTGGTAAAGCAGCATAGTTCGTTTGCGTGCACGGGGTTCTGAATGAATCCTGAGCACCCGATTGAAGTCCGTTGGGACTTAGCAATTACTGGTGCCTAAGTTGCTGGTGTGGCAGATTTAGCAGCCAATGGCGGATTTAGCGGTGACGAGTTTAGCAACCAATGGCGGATTTAGTGGCCAATGGCGGATTTAGCGGTGGCGGGTTTAGCTGCCAATGGCCGATTTAGCGGTGGCGGGTTTAGCGGCCAATGGCGGATTTAGCTGTCATTCAACCGCTAAATCGACCATCGCTAATATGTTATAAATTTTTCTTTCTTCTCTTTGCCAGCATTTATTCTAAGTGTTTAGCACCATTGTAGACTAGTGTGAGCTCAAAATCTTGTGGGAAATCGATAATTGAAGCTGGTTTTAGCTCGGGCAAGTGATTGTGAGCGTCTTAGCATCATTACCTCGTAGGTAATCGCTTCAATTTCCACTTAATTTAGTAGTTTAATTTCTTGTTTCTCCGAATTCTATTAGGACTTCTTTGGGATTGAATTGGACTCAGATTTCGCTCATTTTCCGGGATTGAGAAGCCTTAGCCTAGGTTCGGGTAGGTGCTTGCCTTAGGTTAGGTTATTGGGGTTTGGTAGTGTGCCCCACTGCCCTTTTTAGATAAGTATGCTTAGAATAGTGGCCCTTATGGCTTTAACATTCACTTAGCGGCTTCCTTAGGCTATTATCGAGGTTCGGGTTGACTTAGGCATTTCTTATGCTTATTTAGCTCAGTTACCTCGCGTAGTGTCGTATTTAACCTTAGATCGCGCCTTCAACCTTGATAATCGGAAGCTGCTTTTCCTTATAGGATTTGACCACTTAAAATGGGACTATATCGACTAAATGGATTCGAAATAGGTTAAAACTTGGGATGTTACTATTCATCTTATGCTATTCAGTTCCGGTTCGAGTCCAGCGATTGCTATATTACCATCATGTATCAGTTCTGGTTCGAGTCAGGCATATGTTATATTGTTATCACTTATGAGTTCCGGTTTGAGTCTGGCATCCTTTATATTGATTATTATTTACTAGTTCCGATTAGAGTCCGGCATTATCCTTCTTATTACTAATCTGGGGTTGGGATACTGGTATAAATCGATGGAAAGATGGTTAGGATTGCGAAGGGAGCATCAGGTACGCATGGCATATATTCTGGATTATTTTACGCTCGTTATTGTCATATTTCATATTTACTTTACTATTACTCTTTGCTTGTACCCACCGATTTTATGGGGGCTCGATTGGGTTATTTCCTTCTTGTTCGTGCCTTCTGGGCTTATGGGCGCCTAATTAGGTTATAGTTAAATTTTATTTCCGTATTCGGGTACTTATGTGGCCTTTATGTCACTTTCGCTCGATATGTTCTACTATTTCTATTTTTGCTCCTTTATTTCGGACTTTAGTTTACATTCTCGCACTTTATTTATGCTTTTACTGAAATTTAGCTCAGTCGGTCTATGATGCCTACTGAGTACCCGTTGTTTTTAGTAATCATACTGCACTTCTACATCTTTTTCCTGATGCAGATCTGAGTATGAGTCACTGCCACTGACGTTGTCCTCAGGCTTGCTGCTGGTTCGGAGATAGGGTAAACTTTTACAGTCCGGAGATGATCCTCCTCCTTTTGCGGTTTTTGGATAGTCTTTTGCACATTCTGAGACTATGTTATATATATTGACATTGTCTAGTACTCTAGTTTTGGTTTAGTGGCTCATGTACCGACCTTACCAGGTCATGGGGGATTTCATTTTGTACATTTTGTCTCTGTCGTACAGTATGTTTATATCTATTTACCGTTGCTTTTAGTAACATCGCGTTTTCTTTGCATGTCTTTATCCGTTATTTTCCTATCTTCCACCGGATAGCCCGTTACTTGCCATTCCGGGCAATGGTTTAGCTTACCTATTGGTGGGTTAAAGTAGGTGTCATCATGACTAGAGAAATTGGGTCGTGACAGCTAGGCAGCTACTAGAATGGCATCCCTCAGTAAGCTTTTTAGTAGGTAGATTCATAATAAACATAAGAGATCTTTGCTACTTCCCAAATGCCTATTTTTCTTTCAACAATCCCATTTTGTGCACTAGTATCAGCACAACTATTTTGATGGATTATCCCATAAGACTCCAAATAAGCACCAAAATCTTTTGTGCCATATTAGTTCACAAGATTTTCATCTTGTATAGTTTCCTCAATCACCTCTATACTTTCTTTCCCCTTGTGTCCTTGGGAATATATGTTTTGTTCATAACTTAACCCCTGAGAAAGATAAATTAGCCTTTCCTACTCTCAAATGTGTCTTTCTTGGTTATTCTTGGGTTCAAAAAGAGTATTGTTGCCACTCACCTAATCTTCGTCGGTACTTTTTGCCAACTGATATCACATTCTTCGAGTCTCAACCTTACTTTATATCGTTTTTTTATCATCTTGATATATATGAGGTCTTACTTATACCGAAATCTATGATTAGTTCTACATCTCCATCCATGGTGCCACCACTTTTAACTTATCATCATCGTCTGCGTCTAGCATCAGGGCCAAATGATTCAAAGCATGTACTGGACGTTGCACCTATTGCGGACTTGTCTCCTCCCAGCCAACTAATTGCACTTCAAAGGTATACGATCCACTCGTAATACTAAGCCCCATTATACTTTTTTTAAGTTATCATCGTCTATCATCACCCCATTATGCTTTTATATCATCTTTTCCTCTATTTTTGTCCCTAAATCTACAGGTGAAGCACTTTCTCATCCCAGATGACCAAAGGCTATGATTGACGAGATATTTGCTTTACGTGCGAGTGGTACTTGGGAACTTGTTCCTCTTCCTTCAAGGAAATATATTGTTGGTTGCCGTGGGGTTTATATAGGCAAAGTCGGTCTGGAAGGCCAAATTGATAGACTTAAGGGTCACCTTGTTGCCAACGGTCTATGTTGATCAGACTCTTCAAAAATGTCAACGAATGCGTGCCATATTCTCCAAAAGTAGTGTTATTTTGGAGAATCTAACACGGGTGCAACATCAAAAGTGAAGAGTCCTTGTAACTTAGCCAATGTATACTCAAATATTTGGGCTTTCTCTCGATCAATGAACACCATATGTAAGTCCTTCTTCCTGTCTCTATATTTCTCCACCAATTTTTGTACAAGATGAATAGTTTCAATGGTTGATCACCCCAGCATGAATTCAAACTGGTTCTCGAAAATGGACACATCCCTCCTCACCCTCATCTCCACCACTCTTTCTCTCAAACTTTCATAGTGTTTTAGCAGCTTGATACCCTTGTAATTGTTGCAGTTTTGGATATCATTCTTGTTCTTGTACAACAGAATCATTGCACTCCAATTCTTCGGGCAATATAGCCGTTTTGAAAATGACATTAAACAACCCAGTCAGCACAATACATACTTGCACCTCCCATGCTCTTCCAAAACTCCACTAAAATCTCATTTGGTCCGGTCATTCCCAGTTCATCTTATGACTAGCACCTTTAACCTCCTCAACCTTAATACACCTACAATATCCAAAGTCCCAAAGTTTCTCTGAGTGCTCCAAATCGCCCAACACAATGTCTTTGTCCCCTTCTTCATTCAAATGTTTATGAAAGTAAGTTTATCATCTTCGTCAAATGAGTGCCTCTTCCACTAGCACTTTGCCTTCCACTAGAATAATTTTAATCACTCATAGTTGCATAATACAATATACAGACCAAGCACAAAAAGTCATCCAACTAAAGTTGTCTACCAAAAGAATCAAAACAATCAAATAGGCATACTCCAGAAAAAGTAACTGGAGATACAAAAGAGGAGATAAAGAAAATGGAGGACATGAAATTACCACACAAGTTGCTTGTCGGCCCATGTTCTATTGGCTAACCATTTTAGGAAGTAGAACTGTTGTGCAAAATATATCAGGATTTTTCGACAGACTTACATACTTTTTGCTTTAATTTTGACAAAAGTTTAGTTTCTGATCCGAGCACTTCAGCTGATAAGTAATTTAGTTGATCAAATAACAAGTCTTATTTTACATTCCATCTATTTCATTTTATGCGGCACTCTTCTTTTATTAGTCTGTTACAAGAAAAATAACACTTTTCTGTAGTTGAAAACAGATTCAATTTTTAACTTTCTATTTTACATTTCCCCAAAAACCGACTCTTCTCCCATCCCCTACCCTGAAATAGATGTTCTCATAAAAATCTAGCCATCCCTTTATGATATTCCTCCACACTTCACACCAAACGCCAATGTGATATTATTAATTCTCCAACCCCTTCCATCACCTCATATTTGTCTACTATCACCCCACTCCATAGTGATTAGACCTCCACCCAAAGTCTCCACAACCATCTCCCCAACAAGGCTTTGTTGAAGACCTCAAATTTCTAACTCCCAATCCTCCCCATCTTTTGGGAGTTGTCACAGTCTCCCATCAAACTAAATGAAACTTCCTTGTCCCATCCGTTGAATCACAAGAAGGTTTCTTTGAAGTCTTTCCAATTTTCCTGTGACACTGATAGGAGCATGAAACAAAGACATAAATATGTGGGGATGTTCAATAATGTGCTCTTGATAAGCACTTCTTAACCGCCTTAAGACAAATACCCCTTCTGTCGACCTACAAGCCTCTTCTCAACCCTCTGAAGTACCGGTGATTCCACACACTAATGTCCTTATTCAAGGCCCCCAACAAGGTATGATAAAGGGAGAGTCCCCAACCTGCAATGCAAAACCTGAGCAAGCAACTCAATGTTGTCCACCTCCCCAACTGGAATGATCTCACAAAAACAAAGGTGACATTCAGAGTTGCAACAATTATAGGGGTATCAAGTTGTTGAGCCACACTATGAAGGTTTGGGAGAGGGTAGTAGAGTTGAGGTCGAGGGGGATCGTGACTATTTCTAAGAACCAATTCAGATTCATGCCAGGTCGCTCGACTACCAAGGCCATTCATCTCGTGAGGAGACTAGTGGAGCAGTATAGGGAGAGGAAGAAAGACTTACATATGGTGTTCATCGATCTGGAGAAGGAGTATGACAAAGTCCTCAGGAAGGTTCTTTAGAGGTGCTTGGAGGCTAGAGGTGTTTTGGTGGCGTACACTAGGCCGATTAAGGACATGTACGACAGAACGAAGACTCGTGTGAGAACAAGGGGAGAAGATTCAAAGCACTTTCCTGTGTTGACAAGGTTGCACCAGGGTTTGACTCTTACCCCATTTTTATTTGTCTTAGTGATGGATGTTTTGACGCGGCATATTCAAGGGGAGGTATCTTAGTGTATGTTATTTGTTGATGATGTAGTTTTGATTGACGAGACCCGGAGAGGTGTTAATGATAAATTAGAGGTTTTGAGACAAACCCTGGAGTCTAAAGGGTTTAATTTGAGCACGACCAAGACGGAGTACTTGGAGTGCAAGTTTAGTGAGATGATGCATGAGGCTAACGTGGTGGTGAAGCTGAACTCCCAAGCCATTCGGAAGAAAGATAGTTTCAAGTATCTTGGGTCTATGATACAGGGGAATGGGGAGATTGACGAGGATGTCACACACCGTATCGGTGCAGGGTGGATGAAATGAAGGCTTGCCTCTGGAGTTTTGTGTAATAGAAAGGTGCCTCCGAAACTTAAAGGCAAGTTCTACAAAGTGGCAGTCTGACCGGCGATGTTGTATGGAGCAGAGTGTTGGCCAGTCAAGAACTCCCACATCCAAAATTTGAGGGTGGCGGAGATGAGGATGTTGCGTTGGATGTGTGGTCTTACTAGGAGTGATATGGTTAGAAATGAGATTATTAGAGAGAAGGTGGGAGTGGCTTCAGTGGAAGATAAGATGCGAGAAGTAAGGTTGAGATGGTTCTGGCATGTGATGAGGAGGGGCACGGACGCCCCAGTGCGGAGATGTGAGAGGTTGGATATAGAGGTAGGCCGAAGAAGTATTAGAGGGTGGTAATTAGACATGACATGGAGATGCTACAGCTTACTGAGGACATGACCCTAGATAGGAAAGTGTGAAGGACTCAAATTAGGATAGAGGGTTAGAAGGTGAGAGTGTGTCTGATATATAGAAAAGGTTGCTTTAATTCTAGTCGTGTTAGTAGCCGCAGTACTTTGTGGGTGTCTAGTAGTTTCTTGCTCGTGGTATCATAGTGGTGTTTGATATTAGTTTATAGTGCTACTCTATGGGTGTCTTTGTTCTGTTATTCTCTATTTGGTTTTGTTATTCCATCTTGTTTTTCGCTTTTTTTTAAATTATTATTATTATTATTATTATTATTACGTCTTTTTATATTGTTTTTGTTCTGAGTCGGGGGTCTATCGAAAACAGCCTCTCTACTTTTTCTGAGGTAGTGGTATGGACTGCGTACACTTTACCCTCCTCAGACCTCACTTTGTAGGATTACACTGGGTATGTTGGTGTTGGTGTTGTTGTTGAATTTTAAGGCCCGACACAACCTGAAACCAAGTCAAGACTTGTCCAAGAAAATCTGATTGAGCCCCATCTACATCACATAACACTTAGAGTATCATCTGCAAACAAAAGATGAGAAAATCGTAGCGCTGAACCTTTTCAAGACCTAACTGGCACTCCTGGAATGCCATGCTTCCTTCTCGAATCAACCACTTCATTAGCCACAAAAGTTGCATCCAATATTTGTCTACATTCTACAAAAGCATTTTGTGAAGTTGATACCATCTCGCTCAGAACCTTCTAAAGTCTATTAGAATTTAGAAAGCAACTTAGATATAATCTTATAGATATTTTCCACTAGACCAATAGGTCAATAATCCCCGATGTTCATAGCCCCTTCTGTTTAGGGATAATGGCAATGAAAGAAGCATTTAAGCTCCTCTCGCAATCCCCTCTTTCTTAGAATTCATCAATGGTTTGCATAACATCGCTCTTCACAGTTCTCCAATAATGTTGGAAGGAAGTCAAAGTAAATCCGTCCGGAGCCTTGTCTCTTACACAACATTCCATCGCCTCATCCTCTTCAATAGCCCTCTCCAACCAACCACTATTATGTCCTCTAATGTGACTAAAACCTAAACCCCCATGTTTGGCCTCCACTCTGCCTCTTATTTGAGCAATGGCTCGTAGAATTGAACAATTGCCCCTTCTACGTCCTCCTCCCCCATATTCACCTTCCTATCAACCTCTACTGACTTTATAAAACTCCTCCTCTTATTTGTGAATGTCACTCTACGGAAAAAATTTGTATTAGCATCCCATCTTCTAATCGTTGGCTCTCGACTTTTGTCTCCAACTCACCTTTTGTGCCAAAGCCAAAAAAGCTAGCTCTTTATTTAGACCTTCTTTTCTCTCCTTCTCCCTCTCCTCTAAGTCCCTCCCCATTTCTAATCTAACTCCCCCACCTCATTCATAATCTCCCTCATTTCTCTTTTATCGTCTCGAACACCTCTTTGTTCCACATCCTTAAATCTTTCTTAAACATCTTCAGTTTCTTAGCAAGCCAAAAGGAAGATCTACCCTCCACAACATAGCTACTCCCTCCACCACCTAGCCACCTACTCCCCAAAACCAGTCAGATTCAGCCAAATATTTTCTAATGTGAAAAGAGATCTTGTTTTGCTTTCTCTACTACCATCTAACAAGATAGGTGAATAGTCAGAGGTTAGCCTTAGTAAAGGGACTTGTAAAGCACTAAGTGCTAACTCTTCCCATGAAGTAGACACCGAGAATCTATCTTATCTAGATTTGGACGAAAAGTCCTCCAATCTAGACCAAGTGGAAAGAGCTTCTGTCAAAGGTAAATCAATAAGAAAATGGTTATTAATAAACTTTGAAAACTCCTTCAAAGCCCTAAAAATCACCCTACAACCCATCCTCTCCTATGGAAATTTTACAGTATTAAAATCCCCTCACACCCCAGGGATATCCATCTCTCCAGACCTGCCCCTAATTCCTCCCAAAACATCTCCTTTGAACCCTGCCCTACATGTCCATACATTACCACAATACCTTATTCCACCCCATTCTCAATATTTTTAACTTCATCCCAATCATATACTCCCCCTTGTTAACATCCACATGCTCCATCTTCCTGCCATCCCAAACAATAAGAATACCACCCGCATTGCCACGGGCCGGAATGTAATCGTACTTCACTCATCTTCCTCCCCACACACTTCTCACAATACTATCAGTCAGAGACTCCATTTTTGTCTCTCGAGTACAAATCAAATTTGCCCTTCACTCTTTAAATCCTACTTTTAACAAAGTTCTTTTATTGGGGTCATTCATCCCCCTCACGTTCCAACTAATGATTTTACAATCCACTAACAAACTTTCTTTTTTTCCATCCTCCTATCCACCTGTTTGACCCCTCATTGACCCTATTCGCCTTATTTCTCCTCCTATATACCAAAACCTTACCACCCTTTTTTTGAGTATCCATCTTAAGATTGCTTTGTAATCCCTCTAGCCTAACAATTATTACTATTCAATAGCTCAATGACTTTCCCTTCTATTCCTTCAAACGCCATCGCCAAAAACTTCCTAAAATTAATATACTTCTCCTCAGCCCATTTAGAGATATTCCTCACCCTCTCACCAGTACCCACAGGAGAAAGACCATTTATTGTCTCAATAAAGCCAGCATTATCCAGTTGATGCCCTTCCATAGAAATAGTACTCCCTCCGTCCCAATTTATGTGATGTAGTTTGACTTGGCACGGAGTTTAAGAAAGAAAGGAAGACTTTTAAAACTTGTGGTCTAAAATGAGTCATAGATATTTGTGTAGTTGTAAATCATTTCATTAAGGGTAAAGTGAGCATTTTAAAGTTAAATTGTTACTAAATATAGAAATGTGTCATTCTTTTTGGAACTGACTAAAAAGGAAAGTGCGTCATATAAATTGGGACAAAGGGAGTACCAAAAAAGCAATTTCCCTCACAAAAGCCCATATGTTCACCATATTGCTATCATAACCCCAACCCCTTCCTAATGCATTTCCCACATTCCTATCCAGACCTCCCACTGTTGAATTAGTTGTCTCCGACACCAAACAAGCAGCTCGAGAAAACTATGCAGCAAATTTGGAGTTGCAAAAAATGTTTCTTACCTTTCCAACTCAAAAGAAGACCCATCTTGTGATCCCAACTACTACTGGCGCATTTTGGAGTAACAATTGTCTGTCGAAACCATCAGCTCCAGTTTTCTTAGCAAAAGACATCACCTTTGGTTTGCTCAGTAAAATCAAGCCCCATCTACCGAAAAACTACCCTGAACAGCCTTTCCAACACCAGAAAGACTCTGAGCAGAGTCACCGCACCCTCATCCCTCCCCCGAAGCCTTTCTTTTTCCTTCTAGGTGTTGGCAGCTTCAAACTAACTTCCACTGCAGTTCCAACTCACCTTAAAGGGAGAAAGAGTTTGCAGTAGGCATTTTCTAGACAAGTTCTTTTGTTGTGGGTTGCCGGCCATTTCCAACAGAGGTGTGTCGATCGTTTCTAACAAATGAACCAGTATGAGGCCCCTAGTTGTGTTGGACCTGCCCAGATCTATTAGTGAATCAATTTAAATTTCTCCTCCAAACCAATTCACTAATCCAGGGGTAAGAGCATCTTTTCCCTTCTCGTTTTGTCGCTCTTTCTCTCTCAATTTCAAACACCGATTTTTTTCTTTTTCCCTCATCGCAGCTGGAGTGTTGTCCCCATGGATGTCGATAAGGAACCTCTTAACCTTTTTTCGAATCTACCTCTCCACTCCTCAAACTCCCTTTCTCCTCCTCATCCCCTTTTTGCAGGTTTAACTCAAGCGTTAACCAAACCCTAAAATTCTCTTACCATAGGCACTAGTATTCTTCCCTTTTTCCTCACACCGTGATTCTCACCCTTGAAACATTAGTGAGGCTACAGATCGTCTCCACAAAAACCCCGCACACATCTTCTATACTTCTAAAGAGTTCATTACACCAAAAATGAAGTGGCAATCCTACAACACTCACCACCTTGATACTTTCTCTTCACTTTTGAACATTCAAAGCTATGTCCTCGAACCATCTTTGAAGTCTAAGAAAATTGTCACCCAGATATCTCTCACCCTCTCGGAGGACACAGGCAACCTCTGACTAGCAGGGAAATTTGAACAAAATGTTTGAATTACTCGTGAAAGAAACTTTGATCCAAGGGTGTACTTCCCAAAGTTTAGCAGCCCAAGTTGTTATTCGATCTGGAGAGGTCACCTTTTTCTTGAAGCTTCCAACCAAGCACAAAGCAAGAAAGGATTTCCTCTTCGAAATGTGACTCGAAGATAACTTGAACCTAGGCTTATCTTCTCCCTTTAGTGTTCTACATCCTCCATCCAGAGAAAGGGCAAGAGATGACAAAGTTTCCTCGGAAGGTTGACTTTTGAAATTTTTAAGCTTCTAGAGATAAGAAGTCTCTCTATAGACATTAAAAAAGTTTTTTTGAGGGGGAATGTATGGTGTGGAGACATCTTACTAAAAGATGAGTTTTGATCATGTATAGGTAATCATGTCACAGGGAGGTGGTAATCCAACAGATATAGGGGACATAAGGGGAAGACATGTGCAAGTGTCGATCACATGGAACCTTTCCCCTCTTCGGCCTTCAAAGTTCTCATTTGAATATTTGCTACTACCACTTTCGGGGCTAGTTGATTCGGCAGGTGAGTTGTTACACTCTTTAGCGGATTTCGACTTCCATGACCATCGTCTTGTTGTCTTAATCGACCAACACACCGGGATCTAACCAGGCCAACCACTATCTCATAGGCATTCTGGTGGTAAAACCGACGACTACACGACTCTATACCAAGTCATGAGCGATAGCGAAGCCAAGCCGTCGTCTAATGAGTTTCAAAGGATGTTGGCACTACTCCATCAGCATTCTGAGCCAATCGATAAGATCCAATATGGTGAGATGAACGCGGGGGAACAATAGTGTATTCTCTGTCAAGTCCTTTAATGAGAAACTTTTGGTAAGGGTGAAAGAGATTTTTCATGTAAAGGCGATTTGGATTCCTAAGGCGTCGAGAAGGTATGTTTTTCACATGGTTAGCTGCTAGAGGGGTGATCATGATGGCAAAAAATCTTAGAAAAAGGAAGGTATGTTAATGACCTAGTCATGAGACTGTGGTAGGATATGCTTAGCCCCTTTGGTATGTCTTCAGTGATGCTTAAATCTATGAAGGACCTGTTGTTTTGTTGGAAGGCCGAAAGAAGAATGAGATAGAGCAGGGCATGGAAAGTTGTTCAAATGGCATTGATGTAAATCATTTGGAAAGAGAGAAACAAGAGGGCTTTCGCAAGAGTAAAAATGAGTTTTGGCCAGTTGAGGAGTAGTCTTCGATCCCTTATTCATTTTTGGTGCACCCTTGTAGTTCCAGGCTGTATAGACAATTGGGTGTCTTTTGTTTGTTTTTTTTTGAACAGGTTAACATTAAATTGGGTGTCTTTTGTAGAAAACCATATATGTCTGTAAGTTCTTTACTTTTTTGGTATACTTCTTGTATACGACTGATTTTGGCCCTGCGATTAATGAAATTGTTTACCTGATTAAAAAAACATAGTGGTGTGCATTTATAGCCATCGAAATCTCATGGCATATTCAAAACTACAAGTTCACGAGTCTTTCTTTTTTTCTTAAACTCATGCGCAGTAAAAATGCCCTCACATTAATTAAATCGAAAGGAATGATAATTTAAGAAGTATTGTATTCAAAGCCATTATGGAAGTTTATAATAGCATTATCCTTTCTTGAAGAACAATTCTAGCACTATCAGAGACACCTTGACCGGCATAATTGATTGCTTGACAATATTTGTCAATATTCAGCCTATGCAAGACAAGTATGACCAAGACAAAGTTCAGAGATATAGCTTAATCTGAAAACTCTAATATTTAAGGAGTCGCTTGGTTGGAGGGATTAAGAAAAACAACCATTACCTGATAAATTTAGCATTTAGTTGGTTGTATAAGAAAAAGAATTCCTTGATTAACTAATGTAGTGTTTGGTTGGTGGAATAAAATAATACCCGCTTTCAGTTTAGGAATTTATAGATTAGTTTATGCTGGATAAAATGTGATAAAAATACATGTAGTAGCAATACGGGGATAAAAATATTTAAGATAAAAATGCCTTTAAAATAAGTATCTTATGTAGCAATCCCTACATTATTATTCACAACCGCATAAAAATCCCTACAACATTATTCAACCCATAACAATGCCTTCACTATCGTTCATTGTATAAACAATTCCTACATGATAATCCACATAACGAATGTGAGGTCCCCTACTTCTATAGTCAGCTTGGCTCTTGTTTGTTTGTTAAACTATTCGATCTTGACCACTGTTCACTCTCTCGCCAATCGCACATGTAGACTCCATTATTGCAATTATTCAAGCATCATCAAAAAGTATGAAGTGAAAAATATAATTTCAAATGCGGAGGTCAAATTGACGATGATATTAAGTAACACATCCTATGGTGGAGTTCAAATTTCAAAAGAAATCCTATCATTTCAAAGTATAGAAACAAAATCCTCAAATATCCAATCTCGTTAACCAGCTATTCCAAACTCTAGCTGTGTGCTCTTCAAATTCGTTGTCATCCACGGACTCAGTTGCTGCCAAGTGGCAGAAATAACATCAAAGATAAGAGCCAATATAAAGAATATCTTACTCTTGGTTTCAGCAGTGTGAAGACTTATAGTCTATAAGTGCTAGAGATTGGCAATTGTCCCCTCGAACTATGATGCCGAATAGGCTTTCGATTCTTCATGAATAAATGTAATTAAGAAATCTTATCATAATCAAATCATGGAAATTTCCTATTAGTCTGATCAAAGCATAAAGCAGGATCTCCGATCGCCAGCACAATATCCCTTTCCAACAAACTAAATTGGTCTTAAATTGTGTAGATTTAAATGTATGGATTTCAAATTCATCTCCTAGTCCAAGCTTGACTTGACGTAGAGAGTTGTTAAGCATAATATCATGAACATTAACAATTTACTGAAAAAAGTGGTTCACTACTTAATCAGAACATTGACTGTACAAGAGCCGAATAGCTATCTCAAAGTGTGCTGTGAAACATACCAGCTTGCCACTTTCAGAAAACCATTTACTGAACAATGAATGTGCATTGACTTCGACCAATTGTCTTTGGGGGTATCTGATTTACAAGAGTATTAATTCAACAGGAAAAAGAGGTCAGCAAAGTATCCAAGTGCTGATTTTTTTCATCCAGTAAAGCATTATATTTATACAAACCTAAAGCTAAAACGTATGGAAAGTTTTTGCGCCAATGCTTTGCATAAAGATGTCTTTCCTGTTCCTGGAGGTCCATGCAGAAGAATAATGCTACAAACAATTAGAAAGTCGGTCAGTGAGATAACTAGATACTGAATCAAGACAGGAAAAAAAAATCAACACAATTGAGGACAGCTCAGTTTTGATACATCCACAAGGTAATAAAAGTTATAAAGGAAAGAGTTGTGAGGGAGAAGAAACCAGAAAATAAAGATCTGATTACTACTGCCCCAAATACCTAAGTCAATGTCACAAAGGTAGATTTGATCAATTTTCAGTTTAACATTTGACATTAATTTTTCAAATAAATTCTTGGTCTAGAAACTATCAGAAATTGCTATTAACTACAGATATTTGCTTAAAAGGAACGAGAAAGATCATGTTCAAAGGAAATATGTTTGACTCTTATCTGACAGCGATATTATCTAACAGCAACATGCACTTAACATGTTTCAAAATGTCTGTAATTAATCTAGTTCTTTAACAAATTTTGGCACATTCAGAAAAGCTACTGAAATTTTTTTTCTTCCCAAGAGGAAGAGATTCATAAAATATAAACAATAAATTCAGGCATGGAAAAAAGTTCAACATAAAACCAGTAAGGTTTAATTCTCCATTATTCAAAGGAAAACATCTACAACATGAATTTCTAGAGTCTATAGGAAACTCCTTCACATTTCTTGCCCATGATACTGCTATAACCACCTCACTAGCCAGAAATGTGAAGGTTAGTGAAATCATCAAATTAGGGTGTGTTTGGTATGAAGGAAAATATTTTCCATGAAAAATGTTTTCCTAGAAAATGTTTTCTTGGAAAACAAGTTGGTTTCTTACTTATTTTCTAATGTTAGGTAAGTAAGCAAAAAAAATTGTTATCTCAAGAGCATTTATATGTAATCTAGAGAATAACTATAGAGGTGGGAGGGGGTGGGGCGTGGGGCCTTGGGGGTGGCAGGGATGGGATGGTCAAGGGGTAGGGGTTGGGGGCATTGGGTGGGTGGGAGGATACAATAAACATTGGGTCACTTGTAGAACTTGTTTTCACTACTTCCATTAAGAAAGTCATTTTCCTCATTTTTAAGGAATTTGTTTTCCTAGAGAAAATGTTTTCCAAAAAGATTTGAAACAACTTAACTTTAAAATTTCTTTTATACCCTTAATGAAATGATTTAGTCACACAAATGTCTAAAATTTGTTTTAGACCACAAATTTCAAAAGTACTTGTTTCTTAAACTTTGAGCCAAGTCAAATAGTGCCACATAAATTGGGATGGTGGGAGTATTTCATTTTGCTCTTCTTTTCCACTATCTACCATCATCATCCCATGATTCCTTTTTCTGTTTATTTTAAGGTTTTCCCTGTGTTGCCTCTTTGCTCTTTCATTCTTATCCAATTTATATACCAGATTAAGTTAGCTATTTGTCGGATGCAGCACTTTGTTGAATTTGGATAAGGCCAAAAGAAAAGAAAAAAAAGTCAAATCCCACATTTAAGAAGAATGTCACGGACCTGTCAGTATCATTGCCAATCATGTTCTTCTTGGAAGAGATAAGTCATGATCGGGTTGTGGTACATTTTTCATGGAAAACATTGTCCTTCACACAGAACACACCCTAAATTTAATTATTTTTTACCGAAGCCATTTATTTTTCTTAAAAGGTAAAGAATCTTATTGATTTGGGATAATCCCTTGAAAACAAGCAGTACACTAAGGGGTCGTTTGGTAGAGTGTATAAGAGTAATGCAAAATATGTTGTATTAGTAATGCATGTATTAGTAATGCAAGTATTAGTTATGCTTGCATTAGTTATGCTGAGACTATTTCTTATGCAGTGTTTGGTGTGGTGTGTTAAAAATAACTTACATTGCATATTTTTAAATTAAAAAAATTATTATACAAAAATACCCTCCACAAATATAATAAAAATGATGTGGAAAAGGTTTTGAGGGGCTATTGTGTCTTTACCCATGCTAATGCATACATTAAAGTCCCTTGCATTGCTAATACCAAGGATTTCCCATGTATTAGTTATGCATAGCATAATACACAATAGAGTGTGTAACTAATGCTTGCATCAGTTATACATAGATTGAAAAAGTGTACCAAACAAGGTATTAGTAATACACAGAGCTAATGCATGCATTATTTTTTCTAATACATCCTACCAAACGACCCCTAAAAGCAGAGAGCCTACGCGAACAATTTTTTACCGTTTGGTCTATGCGTTCAACATCAGCTCATTCGAGCAGACTGACATGAAAATAAATTAGAACTGAACATGCACTCAAACTATAAAACCAGATCTAGTCAACTGTGTTATTACCCAGTGAGTCCAAATGTTAAAGAAGGCTGGCTAAATTGACATGCTGATCTTTTTCGACAGTGAACTTCAGATTGTTATAGAAGGGCAGACCGGGACACTAAAGCTCCCGCTATGCGCAGGGCCCGGGAAAGGGCCAGACCACAAGGGTCTATTGTACACAGCCTTAACCTGCATTTCTGCAAGAGGTTGTTTCCACGGCTTGAACCCAACAACTTTATCAGTTACTTTAAGGCTCCCCTTCAAACTTCAAATTGTTATCAAGTTAAAATATAACTCTTTCTTTACGCATCCAAAAGGAGTAAGTTTTCTCCGTGACACACAAAGTAAACCTATAAAGCTACTAACATGTAGTTTTATTAGGGCTTTTGTGATTTAAGAAAATTTTAAGCAAGCACGATGACACATCGAACAAGGCAACATCATTACATGCAAGATTGGGATCTGAAACCCTTAGGATGTAGAGATCTACTTAATGGCAGTTTCATGAAGCAAGTATATGTTGAATTTTGCTGAACACAATTGGTTGCTCACAACTTAAATTTTATTATTGTAAACTAAGACCAGCTTCGGTCTTGCAAATCTTTACACTCAATTTTTCTGTGTCGCTCTCTTATTTTCTCAACTTTGCTCTCGCACTCTTTCCTGCTTTCTTGAGCACACTTACAACTTAAATGGGCCACCTCTATTTATAGGTGGTGATGGAAGGATCTAGTGAGAGTATTGTTATGGTACCAACTACCTAGTTCTAGAATTACACTTCTACTTAGTTCTAGAGTTGTTCTTTCTAGACTTCTCACTCTAGAGCTTTCATTCTAGAGTTCTTCTTTCAACTCTCTAGAATTCCTTGAACATGCTAGATTCTCCATTGTTTTGGAGATTAAGTTGGTGATGACTTTTTAACAGTATGCAGTGCAATTTGCAGATACCTATCTTTATGCAGGCTGCTCTTACACAATCCTAATTTCCTCCAAATGCCTAAAGTACAGAATACAGAACTAAGCTTCAACAAGAACTGGCTATTGGAAATCACCAAGAAAAGACTACAAGGCACAATGAACATATTACAATCAGACATGATGTTGGTAGACACAGCTTGGCATCATATATATTTGTGAATTGGGTAAACAAGTTTCTTACCGATTCCAGGATACGAGGAATGAATTAACTCCCTTTTCAGTAAAAAGCAACGCACTTGCTGCATATCGCAACAATTTCTGCTTGAGACCAGATTCATATATTAAGCTGCAGAAATAAAATGATAAATCATGTCTGGGTTACTTGATGAGATCTAGTTCTTTTAAAATAGTGAATGGCACACCTTTCCCACATTCCATTAAATTCTTTTGCAGGAAGAATCCATTCATTAAATGTAGAAAGCTGACCATCCCCACTTAATTCTTCACATGGTCCTTCATCGCTAAGCTGAGAAATGAAAATGTCCAATTCAAATTCAAATAGGAAGAGGTCATAAAATTGAATAAATCAATTCTAATTAAGTGTTTGCTATGCTGACAACACCTCCAATTTTTCTTCATTTCTGTTTCACTTCTCTCTCTTTTTTCTTTTTCTTTGTTTACTTGGACATGATTTATGAATCACTAAACATCATATAACCCTTCCATAGAAGCAGTTAAATCTAATGATAACTACAACAATGGAACAGATGAACCGTATGTTGCATTGGGCTCAGGTAGGAGTACCAAATTCAATTCAACATGGGCTCAAAGTTTTTAACAACTTCTAGTGTGTCTTGAAGAATCCTTTAGGGATCTATCTGTCCAGCTAGGGTAGGAAATAGTAATGCCAGAAGGGCTTGGGACTTTTGAGTAACATAATTTTAAGCATAGAGGCAGACCTGAAATACATGAACAACTGGTTTTACTTGCCAGAACAGAAGGACATCTCCGTTCTCCAGCCAGACATCTACAAAAGCAACATTGTGGCAGTGCATTATACCCAAGAGTAAGCTTGGTAAACATTATTTAGCTTCTTTTTTCTACACTAACGGAGTCTATAGCAACAGAAGATTCTATACCTGTGTCACACACACATATGTGCTGCACATTTTCCGCAAGAAAGGGATCATCAATTGGAACTGGAATTGGACCATCCACATAGCTCATACTCCTCTTTTCCAGCATTCTGTACAAGATAGTTTGCCCATATAACCAAAAAGCAATTTTGAATAAGAAATTCAGTAATAAGAAAAAGTAACTTTAGCCATAAATGCCTTGAAATGAAAGAGCATGTGCATTAACAATTCCCAGAGAAGCCAAATATAAAAATATCAATAGAAACTATGCCTCAACCCCAAGTTAGTTGGGGTCCACATATGAATCCTCACCATCCAATTCGCTCTATTAGGACCCATTTAATTCAAAATATTCAGTGATTAGGGTTTCTCTAACACTACAGGCTCTCCATATTTCCTATTAACATACAAATCTCTAGCAACAACAAGCCTAAGTATAGCATCACGACTAGCCTTAAACCCCAGCGAATCAAGTTTGGCATTTAATTGCATAGAAACGACTGTAGAAGTCTGTGTATGGTATATGCCAACTGTCCTCTAACCCCATACTGGCCAAGGAGCACTTCGTGCACGAGATAAGCTACTTTTTGCCGGTTGCGTACTTCATGGCTTACTTAACTGAGATACAAATGTAGAAAATTTACATACCTCTCAACCGTTAACCTAACATCATCGATGCGAGCTGTACTTGAAGGCTTCAAGCAAACTTCAACTACAATTACAAAATTGAAATCTTTAAGCTCTAAAAGAAAAAAATATCTATCTAAATCCACGAACAAAGTCCATTCCACATAGAAAAACGTTGCAAATGTAAAATATTGTGGAGCACCTGAAACGAGAACTTTTTCTTCAGGCAATGTGAGTGACGGGGGTGGAGCAGGGTCCGGAACAACACCGTTTTGCTCGCTGGTGTTGACTTCAGCAGCATTGACCATGGAGATTTCCATTGGAGCACTCACTTTGTTGTGACAATGTGGAAAGATTTGGCTACTGAACTGCAGAAATGAAGAATGAAGAAGAATTGGCGAAACCCTAGGAGGGATTGGGAAAAGGCAACAAAAAAAACAAAGGGGAAAAGGTGAATTTTTAAAATGAGCGCGGGAATGAAATTACATGTTGCGTGCGAACCCTCACGTATCCACCGACAGAAAATTTTACCGACGCCTTTTGGGGGTGGGGAAGTGCACGAGGAAAAATCGGCACAGTATGGTTTAAATTACGAAAGTGTAGTTAAATCTCCCAAACTTGGCATCAAATAGCCAAATTAACTTTTTTGGTCAATTATTATATACTAGCCAATTTTTTCCCTCTCCATTTAAAGTATATTATAATTATTAAATATTTTTCTCTCTCTTACTTTTAACATATTTTACATTTTATTTTCAAAATTTAACTGTGCTTTATTTTTCTCTTTTTCTCCATAATTTTTTCCTTGTTTTCTCTTTCATTTTCTTCTTACAATCTCTCCATTAACCGTGGTTCACTCCATCTCTAACCCACGAAAGCTTCTATTTCCTTTCAACGATTTCTTAGTTGTCATATTTTAACCAAGAAAGTCAACAATTTTTAGGATTTTCACGCATTTCAATGTTGTGATTTGTGCACAACTGTGATTGATGATTTGGGCATATTTTGTGCAAAGATTTGGTGTAGTTCTTATGTGATTTTGCTTATAGATTGATGAGTAAGAGGGGACAATGAATTAAGGGCGACACAAAAGTTTCAAAATAAAATTATGGTGACTCAAGTTTTAATTATTGAGTAGGGATAACAAAAATTAAATTAAGGATTAAAGGGTTTGACTCATGTGTGGGAGTTGCCCTAAAAGTTTTTTAGTTTACACTTTAGCCCATCGTATAAAACCTTAATCTATAATATATTAAAAGCGTGAAGACACTTAGAAAAGTGATTTGAATTTTTTGTCCTTCATTAAAAGTCTCCGCAATAGACAAAATCGTCTTTTCACTATTTTTTCAAATTTTAATAATGAAGACCCTTAGAAAAGTGATTTAAATCTTTTACCCTTCATTAAAAGTCTCCGCAATAGACAAAATCGTTTTTTTCACTATTTTCTCAAATTTTAATAATATATGAAAATAATTCTAAAATTTGTAAACTTTATTAAATTACGGCTATGTTATATTTAGCTTTAAGAAGCACTTTAGGATTAGGATTTGTTTAATCAATTAATTAATATAACTTACATTAGTTGTGTCTCTTTATTTAAGCTTAGACTAAAATTCTTCCACAGCTAACGTAGAGGGGAGAAAAAAAATAGGTTTAAACCAATATTCTTCCAAAATTACCGCAGGGAGAGAAAAATCTTACCGTAGGTCGGAGAAAAAATAGGCTTAGAATTATTTTACTAATTGAAATCTTGATAGTGTCTATGATTGAAGAGATAAATTTGCTTGTGATTTGAGTTAAATTTTCTATATTTTTATTTAGGTGACATCGATGTTTTATTATATTTCTCTCGCTACTCTTCACGAAAGAAGAGATCATTAGTGAAAGGTCGTGTCTCAAAAATTCTAACTTATGATTGGTAACTCTTTCACTCTATGTTGAAATTTGTATAACAGGAACAATTCTTAGCATTAATAAAATTGTAATTTTATTCATGTTAAGCAGGTTGAATAAGAGCCTGCGGGAATTTAGGTAATTCAAATGTTTAAATCTTCAATCAAGAGGTATGTGCTATGTTGATTAATCTTTCACTTTCATATATATTGTTGTAGTTGTATATCTCATCAAAATTGTGCTATTTTCTTTATTTTATATTTTTCATTCTCAAAGAACTAATGGTAGGGAATTTGTTTCCTTTCTATTAATTTATTTGTGACGTATAACTTTTCTACAATTACTAATATGAAAAAGTATTTGAGTTCTACCAAAAAGTTAGAGGGGATGAAAAAGTATTTGAGTTCTACCAAAGAGTTAAGAGGGGAGAAATAGTTTTCTTAATAGTGCAAACATTTGAAAGAAATTTAAAAAGTGGAAATTGATACATACTGCCAGGTCCTTTGGATAGAAAATAGGAAGAGAAAAAAACTTTTTTAAAGGACAATGTAAGAAAGTAGTAATATTTTCACTTGTCTAGAGTATATAAAAAATAGAGATAATGCTAAAAAGTATGTTAAATTTTATGTAACAAAGAATTGATTGTGATAAAAGATTTAAAATGGACGTAAGATAAACAATACCTGAGATAATAATAAGTAGGTCCTAACATCACAAAATTAAATACAATGAGAGTGATCCTTTCTACAATAATTGATCCTTTCTACAATAATACAATATATATAGCATCTACAATGTAGTCCTCAAATGAAGTCTGGTCCAATTTTTAAGAGATGGTTGTTTGTTGCTAAGACTAGGAATGAAGAGATACCGGACAAGATACTAGTGGCTCCCGTGGTGGACAAGATGAGGGAAGTGAGATTAAGATGGTTTGGACATGTAAGAGGAGGATTGTAGACGCCCCATGAGGAGGTGTGAGTGGTTGGTAGTAGCGGGCATTAGGAGAGGAAGAGGCAGACCAAAGAAATATTGGGGGGAAGTGATTAGACAGGACCTGGTTCATCTTGATCTTACCGAGGACATGACCTTAGATAGGAGTGTTTGGAGGTCGCGTATTATGATCGAAGGTTAGTTAATAGTTGAGCGTCTCTCGCTTCTATGTGAGATAGGCTCAGAGGTTATTCTTGGACCTCCCACATTTTCAGTATTATTAGCATTATGCTTGTAGTTCCTTGAGCTTTGATTTCAGCTTTCTCTGGTGTTTTGTGTTTCGATTATTGCATTATTTCATTTTCGTTGTTGCCCTTCCAATTGTTTGTTGAGTAGCACTTTTCCAGATAGTTTGGCAGGTACCAGTTAAGCTGAGAGTCTATCGAAAATAGTCCCTCTACCTTGTAAAGATAGAGGTAAGGTCTGTATACATTCTACCTTCTCCAGACCCCACTTGTGGGATTACACTAGGATGTTGTTATTAGTTGTTTGTTGCTAATTTGAGGGATAAAATGGAAGGAGAAGATCTGGTATTTTTGCTAAGTTGTGTTTGCAACAAAAGTTGTGTCCATCTTATATTTTGCATTTATGGGTGAATTAATAAGTGTTGATGACTTAAATATAACTTTCAATTGCAACTTGCAAGGATGCGGCTAGCTATGGTGCTCCTGAACTTGAATTGGAAAGCTATGCTTATCAGAGGGATGTCTATAGTTTTGGAGTTGTTATGCTAGAAAGTCTTTGTACTGGTTTGCTGACATAATTTCCTTATTTATTCAGGTCATTCTTGTAACACCCCGTACATTTTCGAAACTTATACGACCAACCTAGCATGGATAAAAGTATTTAAACTTGAGATAATGAGGACGTATTTAGGCGTAAAGTTAAAGTTAAGTGATGGATTAAGACAGAAGGATTTAAAACGTTGGAAAAAAAAGGAGAATATAACCGAGGCACTTCCGTGGCTTAATTAAGATAGTAGGTGTATCACCTACTTAAACTATTGGGTTGAATTGAGACATATGTTAATGGACTCAATTGAAGTCGAACTAAGTAAAGGAAAAAGGGAAGGATGACCAACCTAAGCCCAAATTTAATTAAGGCCCAATATGATAGGATCCAAATGGAAATAAACCAAGTAGGTGCATCACCTACTTGGACTTTTTTTAGCAGCTTGTATAGCCAAGTAGGTGCATCAGCTACTTGGACTATTTTTTACCAAAGAATTGGCTAAGGATGGATGGAATGAGGCGGCAAAAGAGGGGGTATATAGGGCTCATTTCAGTCTTATCTTTCATTCATTTTATTTGCAAAAAAACTGGTTTTTAATTAAAAACCCTCTCCTCTCTCAAACCCTAACCAGCCGCCCCTATTTTCCTTTAGGGTTCTTGGATAAATCCTCCACTTTGCAAGCCTTGGTAAGTGTTTACCCTTATATCTTAATGGAATATATGTATAAGAGGTTGTGGAAATCATGTTGGTTATGCTTAAGAAGTATAGGGCAGTCCCTTTTTTTGGTGACAGTCCACTTGTGTTTAGTTTTAAAGGATTTGCCTTCCTTGTGGTTTAAATTTGAAAGGGAGCTTAAGGTCTTGAGGAAATTAAATTAAAGGATGAAATTTCAGTATATTAAAGTGTGGTTCAGCCCCTAATTCGTTCCTCTTTGTGTATGGCTTGGTGGAAATGTTTATACGTGTTTATATATGGAACGTTTGGTGTAGTGAAAAGAGAATACTCTCTTGTGGTGTTAAATTGAATTTTGAAACCATTGTGGACTGTTTTTGGTATGTTGTTGTGGAAGGCATTTAGGTGTCTTGATTAAATAAATATGTGGAGCTGCATTGACGTGGTAATGTAAAGTATGAACTTGGTAGGAATTCCTATCAGTTTGTAACATTTGTGTTGGTTTGTGGACTGTTTTGGTGGTATTGTTGTTATGAGTCAGTAAGTTATAGTGTAAGGGGGGTGGAAGAAGGTTATATAGCAGTAGAAAGAAGGGGAAAGTGATACACCATGTGTTTAGGAGGTTGGACGATTTTTACTTCCCGTTAAGTAATTAATTACCGTCTTATAAACTCGTAATATAATTAACTTTTAATGTTAGTTCCATTATGTACTTAAATTGTAGAGTAACACTTAAAGGAAGAGTTGAATTGTTGTAATCACATTGGTCAGAAGATAAGGTATGTAAGGCTATTCGATTCTATGTTCTTTGGCATGAAATCTAATACATTGATGTTACATTTGCTCCCTATGTCATTGTTACAGCCTTAAATGCTTATTCACATGTCTCTTACTATGGGTCCATAGTTTCAAATTTAATAATGTTATGACCACCGAAGGAACTATCTCAAAAATTAAAGAAATGATGTAAAGAGAAGTTATATATTCTTGGGTGGTATCCCAAGGGTGGAAGGAACACTTAGCATAGGTCGATCCTAATATCACGGGTGGTATCCCATGGGTGAAAGAAAAGCCTAGCATGGGTCGATCCCGATTTGTGTATTTATGAGGACCGTATCCCAACAGTTAAAATACCTAGCATGGGTCATCCTCTTTTACCACTGATCAGCTATCATTTGTATTATATGCCTTACAACTTCATAATGCAAAGAAGGATAAAGTAAATTAAAAGATGTAATGTTCATGATCCCATAAATACAAGCAAAGGTGGTCTTTTATTCTTATCTATACAATTATATATTGATATATGATTTCATTAAGATCTTATCTTACCTATGGTCACTTTATTCCTTACATACTCAGTACATTCTTTCGTACTGACGTCCCTTATGGGGCACTATGTTCCATGCCGCAGGTACAGGTACTCCAGCTAGTAGACCTCCTCAGTAGGAGCACAGGATACTCAGCTGTGGTTGGTAAGCTCCAAGTTAATTCGGGGCTTTACCGAGTCTTTGGTATATATTTTGGTATTGTATAATAGTTAAGGATAAGGCGGGACCTATCCCGACCTAGACCATATTTGTTGATCTTGTAGAGGCTTTGTAGACTAGTGTATAAAGTGCCGTTATGTTTGGTTCCTTAACAGTTGTTGCCTCAACGGCCAAAGTCATGTATATATGTGTTTTGGGCCTATCTTTATGTTAGTCTTTTGTCATTGCTATAGCTTGTATATATTTTCCAAGCCCCATTACTACCATAGTTATTTGTTTGGACAATAAGATTATAAGTTGGTTTTCTCGAGTCTGTAGGGCGTCGGGTGCCTGTCCATCTCAATGGGAATTGAGGTGTGACAAAAGTGGTATCAGAGCAGGTCATCCTAGGGAGTCTACAAAGTCATGTCTATGTAGAGTCTTGCTTATGGGTGTGTTGTGCACCACATCTATTAGTAGGAGGCTACGGGATATTTAGGATTTGTTTATTTTTCTTCATTTCTTAGATCGTGCGATAGAGCCAATGATTTAGGTTGATTTGTAGTTAACCTTAAATATTTTTTTTCTATATAGTGAAAATGCAAATTACAAGAAGGAGTAAGAATAAAATTAAGCAAGTGGATATGACCGCCGGAGAAGGGACCAGCAAGTCGCCACCTAGACAAGCTAATCAAAATGAGGCTCAAGCTGAGTTTGTATCACAGACTTCTTCTACTCCTCCATCTCCAGAAGAGCTAAGGAGGAGAGCGGCATCCTCAGAATCACCTATTAATGCTACTGAGCAAGATTTAAGGAATGTAGTGCAATTATTGACTCGTATAGTTGCTGGACAAGGTCAAGGACAAGCTGGTCTGAATATGGGTACTAGTGGTGTGGATAGAGCAACCAGTCTACGGACACATGATTTCCTTAAATTAGACCCTCCCACATTCACCGGGTCAGATCTTAACGAAGACCCACAAGACTTTATTGATCAAATTCAAAGGGCTTTGGATGTTATGCATGTATCTGGTAAAGATATGGTTGAGCTAGCAACGTATAGATTAAAAGGAGAGGCTATATTATGGTATGAAGACTGGAAACAATCTCGGGGTACAGGTGCACCTTCAGCTAATTGGGAAGTGTTCAAAGCAACATTTCTTGACCATTACCTTCCATTTGAGATTCGAGAGGCCCGGGCAGATCAATTTTTGAATCTTCGCCAAGGGAGTATGAGCGTGAGGGAGTACAATCTTTAGTTTAACTCTTTGGCCGGGTATGCTCCTAATGTAGTAGCTACTATGGAAGATAGGGTTCATCGATATGTGGATAGATTGGATCCATATCTGGTTAGAGATTGTACTATTGCTGCCTTGAATAAAGATATGGATATAGTAAGGATACAAGCTTTTGCACAAAAAATGGAAGATCGGAGACAAAGAAGAAGGACACAAGAGCCAGAGAGAGGGTACTCCAAGAGGGCTAGGCCTGTGGGGCAGTTTATGCCATCCCAAAGTGAGTTCAGGCCTCGATTTTCTAATAGACCACCTAGGCCACCATCTTCCTATTTTACAGCAAGTGCCCCACCCCGATTTCAAGGATTTAGGGGCAATCAATTTGTGCAAAGAAGTGAGAGCCAAGGGTCAGTAGCACAGAACCAAGAGCATGGAAGCATGAGCCAATCAAAACCTACTAGACAGCCTTGTAAACAATGTGGGAGACATCATCTATGCGCATGCTGGTTTGGGACAAATGCTTGTTATTGGTGCGGTACACCGAGCCATATGATGAAAAATTACCCTCGAAGGGGAATGAGTGGTGTGGCAGAAACTACTAGATCATCTGTTGCATCATCATCATCGGTGCCTCCTTTAGGTAGAGGTCAACAGATGTCTGTTGGTCGGGGTAGAGGTGGTAGAGGAGCATCTAGTTCCAGCGGACTCCAAAATCGTACATATGTTCTAGTGGGTCGACAAAAATTGGAGGCTTCTCCTGATGTGGTTACAGGTACATTATCCATATTTTCACATAATGTATATGGATTAATTGATCGGGCTCTACGTTATCATATATTACTCCATTAATTGCTGGAAAGTTCAAAAGAACACCAGAATCACTGGTTAAGCCATTTGAAGTGTCTACACCGGTTAGTGAATCTATTATAGCTAGAAGAGTTTATCGTAATTGCATAGTTACTGTTTGTGACCGTGACACATTGGCTGACCTTGTTGATCTAGAAATGGTGGACTTTGATGTTATAATGGGTATGGATTGGTTGTCTTCTTATTATGCCACAATAGCTTGCCGAGCTAAGAAGGTACATTTTTATTTCCCAAAAGAGACAGTCCTTGAATGGAGGGGTAATGTTGGAGCGCTAAAAGGTAAGTTTATTTCTTATCTTAGGGCAAAGAAAATGATATCCAAGGGGTATATATGTCACTAGTAAGGGTGAAAGATACATATGTGGAGCCACCGACTCTTCAATCTGTTCCAGTGGTAAATGAATTTCTTGATGTATTTCCTAAAGATCTCTCGGGTTTACCACCAGAACGAGAAGTAGAGTTTGGTATTGATGTGATTCTAGGTACTCAACCTATCTCTATTCCTCCATATAGAGTGGTCTCGACAGAATTACGGAAATTGAAGGAGCAATTAAAAGACTTGCTAGAAAAGGGATTCATAAGGCCTAGTATATCCCCGTGGGATGCACTAGTGTTATTTGTACGCAAGAAAGATGGCACATTGAGGATGTGTATTGATTACCAGCAATTGAATAAGGTGACAATTAAGAACAAATATCCCCTTCCTAGAATTGATGATTTGTTTGATCAATTACAAGGTGCTAAATGTTTCTCAAAGATTGACTTGAGGTTGGGTTACCATCAAGTAAAGGTCAGAGAGAGAGAGATATACCCAAGACAGCTTTCCGAACATGGTACGGTCATTATGAGTTTTTAGTTATGTCTTTCGGGCTAAAAAATGCACCAGCAACTTTTATGGATTTGATGAATAGGGTGTTCAAGCCGTTTTTAGATGTGTTCGTGATAGTGTTTATAGATGATATTCTTGTCTATTCAAGATCAAAAGAGGACCATGCTAGTCACTTACGATAGGTATTGCAGATTCTTCGTGATCATAAGTTATTTGCAAAGTTCTCTAAATGTGAATTTTGGTTAAAATCTATAGCATTCTTGGGTCATATTGTATATCATGAATGAATGAATAAGGGTTGATACTCAAAAGATAGAAGCTGTGAAGAACTGGCCAAGACCTACAACGCCTACAGAGATTCATAGTTTCCTCAGATTGGCAGGTTATTATAGAAGGTTTGTTGAAGGATTTTCTTCTATTGCTATACCTTTAACAAAGCTAACACACAAGGCAACCAAGTTTCAATGGAACGATGCATGTGAAAAGAGTTTCCAAGATCTGAAGAATAATTTGACTTCTACACCCTTATTGGTACTTCCAGAAGGCACAGAAGGGTATGCGGTGTATTGTGATGCTTCAGGAGTTGGGTTGGGATGTGTATTGATGCAGCATGGTAAGGTAATAGCATATGCTTCAAGGCAGTTGCGTCCATATGAGAAGAATTATCCAACACATGATCTTCAGCTAGCCGTGGTTATATTTGCTTTAAAGATATGGCACCATTACTTGTATGGGGTCCATGTTGATATATATACTGACCACAAGAGTTTACAATATATCTTTAAGCAGAAGGACTTAAATCTAAGGCAACGAAGATGGCTTGAGCTATTAAAGGACTATGACGTTGATATCTTGTATCATCCGGGGAAAGCAAATGTGGTAGATGATGCTTTAAGTCATAAGACAATGGCAGACACTTATGGGCAGTCCATGGAAAGACAAGGGATAACTAAAGATCTACATCAACTAGCTAGCTTAGGGGTTCGCCTTCTTGAATCTCCGAATGAGGGGGTTATTATGCAAAATGCAGCAGAATCCGCATTAGTAACTGAAGTGAAAGAAAAGCAGTATGCGGATCCTATTCTATTATAGCTTAAGGAAAATGTACAACAAGGTATGACAAAGGCATTTCAGCATACGCAAGAAGGAGTACTTCAGTGCCAAAATAGATTGTGTGTACCTAATATTGATGAACTAAGGAAGAGGATTATGGCGGAAGCACACCATTTCTGTCCATCCAGGGTTAACCAAAATGTATCATGACTTGAAAGAAGTGTACTGGTGTCACGCCCCGAATCCCATCGAGACATGATTGGCACCCATAGCCAATAAGGCCCGAGAGAACCAACCTTTGCTTATGTTCAATCATATGCATATCATAATCACAACCACCATTGCGTAAGAACATGAAAGACGAATAAAGGAAAACATGGGACATATTTATACATACATATGAAACTTGTCCGTTGAGGCCATCCAGTCAAAACAACATTTGTCTTTTACACTGATACACCCACATCCGTCTACAAAAGCCTCTAACAAGAGCGTTGACCAAACTGAACCATAAGTCGGGACAAGTCCCCACTTTACACAATATGTACATCACCAAAACATATATACACTCTGACTCGGAGAAGCCCCGAATTAGCTGGAGCTCACCAAAGAACCGCTAACACTGGCAATCTACTGAGGAGGCCTACTGGTACCTGTGCCTGCAGCAAGTAAGGTAAATTCCCCAAAAGGGGTCAGTACGAAATAAGTACTGAGTATGCAAGGCTCATATGAAACTGTACACTACATGAATATTTCAATGAACTCACAACATACGAATAATCAATGTAGATAAGTCACCATTTTGCATTTTGGGAAGCCATGTGAATTGCTTTGATTACTTTCATTACTTTATTTACATTCAATGCTCACTTGCCACAATGTACCCGGGCCCCGACTGATCAGTGGGTCTTTTCATAACATATCACCATGTTGGGATCGGGTCGAGCTAGGCTTATGCCCCTAAGACCTGCCACCCATAAATCAATGCATTGGGATCGAGTCGATCTAGGCTTGTGCCCCTAGACTTGCCACCCATAAATCAATACATCGGGATTGAGTCGAGCTAGGCTTACGCCCCTAGACTTGCCACCCATAAATCAATACATCGGGATCGAGTCGAGCTAGGCTTACGCCCCTAGACTTGCCACCCATACTTGATCATTTACCACATTTGTATTACTTTATTCATTACTTTGAGATTGATACTTTGATAGTCATAACATCACTTTGAACTTTGGAACATAACATTATTGGAAACTTTGAACCATTAACCAATGAGTGAGGGACATGTGAATAACTTAGCAACATAACATTATGGGAACCATTGGACAATACTCTATGAACAAGAGGCATAAGTAATACCATTATTGGAACATTGGAACATAACCTTATTTGAGCTTTTGGACCATTAACCATGATTATGAGACATGAGATTTAACAATGATCAACGAGTGAGAAATATATAACAATGACCATAGATAAGCGGATATGGGATACCTTGGTACATTTCGGGATAGGACTAGTGAAATAGCAATGTGGATACTATTTGCCGCAAAAAGATACGGACAGAGTAACCTTACATACCTTGTACTCTCAATATGGATAATATGGATATACAATCCTAGATGTGCATACAATAGTCCCGCTCCTTCTTTATGTGTCACTCTACAACACAAATACATAACGGAATTCACATTAACCAACAACTACTTTACAAATGCATATAACATCAATGGGGTACATGTTTGCCTTGAAACATGTTATTTCCCCTTGACAAAACCATTGATAGAATCATGATTCCAAAAATCCTCCAATATTCCCAACATTGACCAATACATGATAATCAATACATTTCACCACAACACTTCCCCTTTACACATTCTTATCCACACCACATCACAAATATTCCATCAATTCACCTTAATGCACTTTATAACACATATCGGCCAAAATCCCACAATTTACACTTATAGACAAGAACAAGTTTAACAACAAAAATAACACCATAGACATTCATATTTTATCCATACCATGATCTTTCATCAAAGTCACAAGTCCTAATTCAAGCTTGAATCCCATGGATCACAAATCTATTATAAAAGCACAAAGTACCATGTTCAACATTTCCAAGCACAACCAATATGATTTACATACTCTTTAATGCATATAATATATTAATCCATAACAATAATCACTTACCCAAGCTTGAAAAGTGATGATTTTGCTCCAAGAAGTTGGCTTAGGGTTTTAGGGTTCTTGAGAGTTGAGAGTAATTTTTGGGAAATTTCTAGAAAAGTGTAGTGCACTCCTTTGATTAAAATCAGATTTTTACACCTATTTATATCCCCTCAATTCTCCTTGGCATTAAATTCCATGTACAAATGGTCAAGGATGAAGAATGGGTCCTTTTTGGCTTAATTGGGCCATGTTTTCTTTTCATTTTTGGGTCCTTTTTGGGCCCAATTCACTTAACCCCATAATAATCAATAATTTCTCGTGTTTAAGTCGTCTTATACGTATTACAATAATATTACCACTCATGCTATTCATATCCGTAGCCTTATTCCCAAAACCAAGTGATTCTAGCCACGTTTGGCTTATTTTGACCTTAAGGGCAAAACTGTCATTTTGACCCCAAATTCGTTCTCGAGTAATTTTATCATACCAATGTAATATGTCATTCATTTCATGTATATACTCTTGGTTGTAGAAGAAGCGTATCAAAAATCACATTACCAAATGCATACTTATAGCTCTCGAGACCTAAGTACATATTATTTAATGTCGTCAAGTGGGGTTAGGAACGTACGGGGTGTTACAACTGGTGGGGAGATATGAAGAAGAACATTGCAAAATTTATAGCCTAATGTCCAAATTGTCAACAAGTTAAAGTAGAGCATCAAAAGCCAGGAGGTTATATGCAGTATATGCAGCTCCCTATTTGGAAGTGGGACATGATCAACATGGATTTCATCACTGGTTTGCCTCGTACATTTCGAAATTTTGATTCCATATGGGTAATAGTTGATAGACTTACCAAATCAGCACATTTCCTACCGGTTAAGACCAATTACACAGCTAAAGAGTATGCAAGGTTATTTATTAAAGAGATAGTTCGGCTACATGGAGTCCCAATTTCTATTATATCCAATAGGGGAGCTCAATTTACTGCAAACTTTTGGAAGTCATTTCAGAAGAGTTTGGGAACACAAGTGAGTTTAAGTACAGTTGTTCACCCTCAAACGGATGGTCAGGCAGAACGTACGATCCAAACACTTGATGATATGCTGCGAGCTTGTGTATTGGACTTCAAAGGTAGTTGGGATGATCATTTGTCACTTATTGAGTTCGCCTACAATAATAGCTATCATTTAAGTATCAAGATGGCACCTTATGAATCCTTATACGGGAGGAAATGTAGGTCACCAATTGGGTGGTTTGAAGTAGGTGAGACTGTTTTATTTGGACCAGATCTTGTTCATCAAGCCATGGAAAAGGTTAAGGTTATACAACAACGGCTAGGAACAACCCAAAGTCGACACAAATCATATGCCGATGTTAGAAGAAGGGGACTAAAGTTTGCTATGGATGATTGGGTATTTTTGAAAGTATCACCAATGAAAGGGGTGATGCGATTTGGGAAAAAGGGAAAGCTAAGTCCACGTTATATAGGACCATATAAGATTATTCGAAGATTTGGCCAAGTCGCATATGAGTTGGAGCTACCCCAAGAACTTTCCACAGTTCATCCAGTGTTTCACGTCTCAATGCTTCGAAAGTGCATAGGAGATCTATCTCATATTACTCCTACTGAAGATGTACAAGTTATGGAAGAGCTCACCTACGAAGAAGTATCTATTGCTATTCTGGATCGACAAGTTAAGAAGTTAAGAAATAAAGAAGTAGCTTTCGTAAAAGTGCTTTGGAAGAATCAACAGGTAGAAGAGATCACATGGGAAGCTGAGGAAATGATGAAATCTAAGTATCCGCAATTATTTGAAACCAAAGAGGAAGCCTTAGATGCTGAATTGGAGCGATAACAAGTAAGTATATATATATATATATATATATATATATATATATATATATATATATATAAGTATTATGTGGTAGCATAAATATGAAACTTAGGCTTAAACTTGTTTAGGCTGAGTAGTGATGATACTATCATTCGAGGACGAATGTTCTTAAGGGGTAAAGGATGTAACACCCCGTACATTTCCAAAACTTATACGACCAACCTAGCATGGATAAAAGTATTTAAACTTGAGATAATGAGGACGTATTTAAGCGTAAAGTTAAAGTTAAGTGGTGGATTAAGACAGAAGGATTTAAAACGTTGGAAAAAAAGGGAGAATATAAGCGAGGCACTTCCGTAGCTTAATTAAGATAGTAGGTGTATCACCTACTTAAACTATTGGGCTGAATTGAGACATTTGTTAATGGACTCAATTGAAGCCGAAACTAAGTAAAGGAAAAAGGGAAGGATGACCAGCCCAAGCCCAAATTTAATTAAGGCCCAATATGATAGGATCCAAATGGAAATAAACCAAGTAGGTGCATCACCTACTTGGAATTTTTTGAGCAGCTTGTATAGCCAAGTAGGTGCATGTCACACCCCAAATCTCATTGAGGCGGACTGGCACCCGAAGCCGATATGGCCCAAGAGAACCAATCTTTGCTCATGTACATTCGAATGCATATCCTCGTATGAATCTTATTATACCTCATGCAACTATGCGGAAGTCATGGAGATGAAAACATATGCCATATATATATATAAAACTTGGCCGTTGTGGCCATTAAGTCAAAATGGATAATCATCTTTTACATTCATATACCCACATATGTCTACAAAAGCTTCTAACAAATGCATCTACAAAACTAACTAAAAGTCGGGACAAGTCCCCGCTTTATACAACATCAAAACAAATGTACAACTGTGACTCGAAAAGCCCCGAACTAACTGGAGCTCACCAAAAATCTGCAAATGATCCACAGCCTACAGAGGAGGTCTACTAGCACCTGCACCTGCAGAAATTAAAGTAAGTCCCCTAAGAGGGGTCAGTACGAAGAAAGTACTGAGTATGTTAGGCTCATAAGAACTGTATCATACATAATAACAACAACAATAGAGTCAATATAAGAGAAATAGTGAATGTGAATAAAATCTCTTTCTGTATGTGAGGAACCATGTATATTACGTTCTTTACTTCCCTTGTCTTCACATATGTTCATCTTTATTGTTCTACCCATGCTAGGCTGTTCTGTCGCCCTTGGGATGAGATTAACCCATGCTAGGTACTTTGACCCCTGGGATATTATATTAACCCATGCTAGGCTTTCTTGTCGCCCCTGGGATGTTATTAACCCATGCTAGGTACTTTGGCCCCTGGGATGTTATATTAACCCATGCTAGGCTTTCGTGTCGCCCTTGGGATGTTATTATGCTATATTGGGATCGACCCATGCTGGGATACCACCCAAGAATACTCATCAATTAAACATTACTTCTTTCTTTCCTTACTCTTTCTTTCATTCTAAAAGTGATACCTTTGTGATTGAAACATTCTTGAACTTGAAACACATACATATATTACTTCACGTCTTTACTCTTGTAAGATTGATACCTTTACTTGTAAGGGATAGATACATTAGCTTGTACATTACTTCCTTCATTACTTTTGTGAGATTGGTATTTTTAATTGTGAGAGATTGGTACTAAGATAATCAGAATATTATTGAACTTTGGAACATGACATGATTGGAAAATGCTATTCAAAATAATAGATTCTCTTTACATCATTACTCTCTTCGAGATAGTTCTTTTAGAAATTACAACATTATGACAGCTTTGGAACTTCAGTCAATGAATAAGAGATAAGTGAATCATAATTCATCTAAGAATAGGACATATGTGAATAACAATATATGTCAACCTGAATTGATATACTTCAAAACCCCTCGGAATAGAACAAGCCCAATGTCAATATGAACAATATGTTGTAGAAGGATACGGAAAGAGTAACCTTACATATCTTATCTTCTCAATATGAATACACAGTCCTATATGTGGACACAATAATCCATCTCCTTCCTTATGTGTTACTCTACAACACAAGTACATAACAAAGCTCATGTTAACAACCAACTACCTTACAAGTGCATACGACGACAATGAGTTACGTGACTGTCGTATAATGTTATTTCATCCTATTACAATACCATTTACTGCATTATCACACCAACAACACCATAACATTCCACACATTGACCAAGATATCATACATCAATAGCATTTCACACCACACTTACCCTTTATGCTTTCTTATTATCATTCCGTCATAATTACCTTATCAACTTGCCTCATAACAACTTATGAACAAAAATACATACTTAATATAGTCCAACATACCTCCATACGCCCCTTTAAAGTCATTAAAACGGCATCACAAGTTGATAATTACATCTAAAAAAGGGTATAGGGGCCTTCGGGGGTCAAATAGATGCGAAAATATACAAAACCGAACCTAGGGATGACCTGCGAAGCCACCTGCGCCCGCAGGTGTCTGAGGTACACCTGAAGGTGGCGTTTGGCAGATGCCATAGGCACCTGCGTTGGCATCTGCGCCCGCAGGTGCCCTCGTCTGCTGGGGCGGATGTCCATTTTGGTCCAAATTGGTCTCTTTTGGGTCTTTTTATGCAATGAATGGTCCATGATCATAACTAAACTTATTTTAACATGTTTTTGATCATCTTGAATTCCAACCATCAGCCATGGTCTCACAACACACATAAACAACACCCAAAACTATACTTCTCGTTCAATACGTCACCCAATCCATAATCAATTTGACAATAACAATTCCAAATATTATACACAAGGATAAAACAAGGTAAGACTATAATCACATCTCACATGTCAATATTTAATCCATCAAGTTCACTTCCTTCAAGACCACAAGTCCATGTTCAAGTTTACAAGGCAAAACCTCTTCCGATTTAGCAAATATGTAACATTACACACATAATGAACTTCTCAATACTCCACCAACATAACCAACATCATATAGGCACCCTATCATGAACATAATATATTAAACCATAAGCATAAATACTTACCAAGTCTTGCAAGATGATGATCTTGGCCAAAGGGATGAAGGCCTAGGGTTTGTGTGAGAGAGAAATGCTTGAGAAAATTCTAGAAAAATCCATGTGTGTTGTTGTTGAATAAAAATCTGATTTTCTCTTGCTTTATATGGTATTTAATGGTCATCCTTATCCAATTTAATGCATGTTCGCTTGGTCAAACACAAGAATGGATCTTTTCCATATTTGGGCCATGTCTTCCATGTGATTTTGGGCCTCATTTAAGCCCAATGACTCATGACTCATTAATGCCCAACAAATTAATGTATAATTCATAAAATCTCTCATGTTTAACTAATTCCATAAATGTAAACGTAGTCGTATAGGTTCGGAAACATATGGGGTGTTACAGTGCATCACCTACTTGGACTATTTTTTACCAAAGATTTGGCTAAGGATGGATGGAATGAGGCGGCAAAAGAGGGAGTATATAGGGCTCATTTCAGCCTTATTTTTCATTCATTTTATTTGCAAAAAAACTGGTTTTTAATTAAAAACTCTCTCCTCTCTCAAACCCAAACCAACCGCCCCTATTTCCCTTTAGGGTTCTTGGATAAATCCTCTACTTTACAAGCCTTGGTAAGTGTTTAACCTTATATCTTAATGGAATATATGTATAAGAGGTTGTGGAAATCATGTTGGTTATGTTTAAGAACTATAGGGCAGTCCTTTTTTTTTGGTGACAGTCCACTTGTGTTTAGTTTTAAAGGATTTGCCTTCCTTGTGGTTTAAATTTGAAAAGGAGCTTAAGGTCTTGAGGAAATTAATTTAAAGGATGAAATTTTAGTATGTTAAAGTGTGGCTCAGCCCCTAATTCGTTCCTCTTTGTGTATGGCATGGTGGAAATGTTTATACGTGTTTATATATGGAACGTTTGGTGTAGTGAAAAGAGAATACTCTCTTGTGGTGTTAAATTGAATTTTGAAACCATTGTGGACTATTTTTGGTATGTTTTTGTGGAAGGCATTTAGATGTCTTGATTAAATAAATATGTGGAGCTGCATTGACGTGGTAATGTAAAGTATGAACTTGGTAGGAATTCCTATCGGTTTGTAACATTTGTGTTGGTTTGTGGACTGTTTTGGTGGTATTGTTGTTATGAGTCAGTAAGTTATAGTCTAAGGGGGGTGGAAGAAGGTTATATAGCAGTAGAAAGAAGGGGGAAGTGATACACCATGTGTTTAGGAGGTTAGACGGTTTTTACTTCCCGTTAAGTAATTAATTACCATCTTATAAACTCGTAATGTAATTAACTTTTAATGTTAGTTCCATTATGTACTTAAATTGTAGAGTAACACTTAAAGGAAGAGTTGAATTGTTGTAATCACATTGGTCAGAAGATAAGGTATGTAAGGCTATTTGATTCTATGTTCTTTGGCATGAAATCTAATACATTGATGTTACATTTGCTCCCTATGTCATTATTACTGCCTTAAATGCTTATTCACATGTCTCTTACTATGGGTCCATAGTTTCAAATTTAATAATGTTATGACCACCGAAGGAACTATCTCAAAAATTAAAGAAATGATGTAAAGAGAAGTTATATATTCTTGGGTGGTATCCCAGGGGTGGAAGGAACACTTAGCATGGGTCGATCCCAATATCATGGGTGAAAGGAAAGCCTAGCATGGGTCGATCCCAATTTGTGTATTTATGAGGACCGTATCCCAGCGGTTAAAATACCTAGCATGGGTCATCCTCTTTTACCACTGATCAGCTATCATTTGTATTATATGCCTTACAACTTCATAATGCAAAGAAGGATAAAGTAAAGTAAAATATGTAATGTTCATGATTCCATAAATACAAGCAAAAGTGGTCTTTTATTCTTATCTATACAAATATATATTGATATCTGATTTCATTAAGATCTTATCTTACCTATTGTCACTTTATGCCTTACATACTCAGTACATTCTTTCGTACTAAAGTCTCTTATGGGGCACTATGTCCCATACCGCAGGTACAGGTACTCCAGCTAGTAGACCTCCTCAGTAGGAGCACAGGATACTCAGCTGTGGTTGGTAAGCTCCAAGTTAATTCGGGGCTTTACCGAGTCTTTGGTATATATTTTGGTATTGTATAATAGTTAAGGATAAGGCGGGGCCTATCCCGACCTAGACCATATTTGTCGATCTTGTAGAGGCTTTGTAGACTAGTGTATAAAGTGCCGTTATGTTTGGTTCCTTAACAGTTGTTGCCTCAACGGCCAAGTCACGTATATATGTGTTTTGGGCCTAGCTTTATGTTAGTCTTTTGTCATTGACATAGCTTGTATATATTTGCCAAGCCCCATTACTACCATAGTTATTTGTTTGGACAATAAGATTATAAGTTGGTTTTCTCGAGTCTGTAGGACGTCGGGTGCCAGTCCATCTCAATGGGAATTGAGGTGTGACAATTCTCTTCCTTTACATGTTTACTTGGCTCTCTAATGAAGTGCAGTGTGCCACTTACTGTTTTAAGTTTCCACTTTAATGTGTGTGGCTAAAGTTTTTCAAGCTGTCGCCTTTTTATACTTTTCTCATGTCCTCTTTCTATCTCTTTTTATTGGGCAATCGAATCCTGAATTCAGGACATTAATGTTCGAAATTGTGCAGAATCTCATGCATATGACCTATAGATTTAATCAAGGCTGGTGTTTTTTAGCATAGAGGGATTCATGTAATTCCCAAATATTATGCGCTAACATGAATACTGTAAATAGCATTACTATGTTGTGATTAAGTTGCTTCAAGTCTTATTCTTTTTGACATATGGATGAGAAAGAAGAAAAAGACACTCATCCTTTTACCCTCGCCTTTGTGTAATCGAGGAGTTTGTAATTGGTATGTAGTTCATAGATAGGTGATATGTAATATATTTCCTGCCAATTTGTGATCATTTGAAGCACTTGTATAATTTAATTTTTGGCCTCTTTGCGAAAATGCCTACCCTTTGCTTGATTTAACATTTTTATTTATTTATTTTGATCAGATTGAGATGGTTTTTCTTTATCAATACAGATGTTTAAATTCCTCTCATCAAATCTTTCTAACAAGTGACGTGCACCAATACCCTATCAGATTGAGATGGTTTTCTTTTATTTTTTCATAATATTTCAATCAATTTATATGCATTTACTTGATTAATCAAACAACCTATCGAGCTCGAAAACATATGACCAAATATGATAAGTACTTATTCGTTTGGAGTGTTTAAACCCAAACTTATGCAAAATGGAAATGCGAAATCGAAATTCTAAATTTCAGAACCAAAAGATAAAAGATAAAAGAATGACACAAGATGGATAAGAATTGAGAGCAATGGTTATATGAATCAATACCCCAAATACAATATTTCAAAAAGCACCAATTTTATAGAAAACAAGACACAAGAATGAAACTAATAGGCAATCGTAGTTATATCAAAACGAAGACCTCTTATTGAGATCACAAAAATTTACAATACTCCTAAAATTTGTATTAGTCGTTCATAGGATCGTATATTTTATCTTTCATATATAATTTTTTACTCAAACTATTATTTTTAAAAGTATTGATATTATTTTCCAATGTTATATTCTACATGACTTAATATACACGTGGGGTTAAACTAGTTGTAATTAAAAAGGGAGGGGGAAAAACACCGTTATTCTTGTTGGTACCCAATTTTGACCTCCCGATATTCCTCCCGGGCTGCTATTTTATCAAAAAATATTAGTTTTAAATTTTTAATTATTATTTTGGTATCAAATAAATTCTTACATTTCGTATCCATGATTTTAAGGTATGCAATTTATTTTTAGCATTTAATTTTATATTCTTATATAACATATATAATTTACTAATTTAAATATAATATTTTACATAATTTTGTAAATAATTATTAAACTATTTCCGTAAATATGCATATTCATAATTTACAAACACGTGGTCTATTACTATTGCTATTATTATTATTATTATTATTATTATTATTATTATTATTATTATTATTATTATTATTATTATTATTACTATTACTACTATTATTATTATTATTATTATTATTTTTTTTTTATTGTTATTATTGTTATTATTATTATTATTATTATTGTTATTATTATTTTTATTGTTATTATTATTATTATTGTTGTTGTTGTTATTATTATTATTATTATTATTATTGTTGTTGTTGTTGTTGTTGTTATTATTATTATTATTATTATTATTATTGTTGTTGTTGTTGTTATTATTATTATTATTATTATTATTATTATTATTATTATTATTATTATTATAGAATTTATTAAAATTCATATTCAATTTATAGGCGCCTAATTTATTTCAATCTATTATTATCGTCGATTTTAAATAATATATTATGTGTCATTAATTTTGTATATGTAATTTATTCATAGTTAATTTAAGCATAACGATTTTCATGATGATTGTTAATTTTGTTATTGTTATTGATTTTATTACTATATTTATTAAAGGGAAAATTATACAAAATAGTCATTGAGTTAAATTTTTATATAAAAAATAGCCCACTTTTATTTTTATTACAAAGAATAGCCTTTCAGCCAACATTGTAACTGAAAATGGCCACTGGGCCGTAGTTAGTGCACCTTTTAGAGCCCATTTTGCTTGTAGCCCATTTTGACCAATATTTGAAGCCCACTAATTTTGTCTTTCTTTTTTTATTCTTCTAATATTAAGTACTAATAAAATCTCCTTTTTTTTTCTCTTTCTAATTTTTTTTTTTTAAATTTTCGTTGTTTAATTATTTTTTTTTTCTCTTTTTTTTTTTAATTTTTTCCCTTTTCTAATTGTTTCACTTCTTTTGCGGAAAAAATGAATATTTCTATTATTTTATTATTTTTTATTTATACTTTTATTTATTAAGATGAGAACGCATGATAGTCAAATAAATATCGCTATCAATACATTACATAATTGTTTATATAATATCGATAAATGATTATACACCATTCATACAATGTCAATACATTACATACATATTTATACAATATCGATACACGTCTAAATACTATTTATACAATAGTGATACGTGCTTGTACACCATTTATACAATGTCGATATGTTACATAACTATTTATACAATATCGATGCACATTTATACAATATCGATATATTATATATACACTACATAACTATTGTACATCATATATACATGTTTATACACCATTTATACAATATCGATACACGTTTATATATTATTTATACAATATCGATACATTATATATACACAACATAACTATTTATGCAATATCAATACATTACATATACACTACATAACTATTTGTACATCATATATACATGTTTATACACCATTTATACAATATTGATACATGAAAAAAGTTGTACAGAAAAAATTTGAAAGAAAATGAAAAAAAACAATTTAATAAAGAAAAACGCAACCAAAAAAAAAAAAAGTTTGATTGTTTTCATAAAAAAAAAACAGCTGCTGCAAAAATAAAACAAAAAAGAAAAAAATGGTCTAATGGCTATTTTTGTTGTAAACAAAAACTTGGCTATTTTTATAGTAAACTATTTACTTTTTTGTATATAATTAAAATTTTCCCTTTATTAAATAGTAGCCCAATTCAATTTAATTTCCCAACTTATTTAAATCCTAGCCTAATTTTATCCAATTAATGTCAATTCTAGCCTAATTTGAGCTTCAATTCAATTCAAAAATTAAACCCAATTCAATTGGATCTATAACCCGACCCATTCCTCAAATTTAATCATGACCGTCCATCAAAATTGATCCAACGGTCCATGATCAACCCCACTTTTCTTTCTTTTTCAGTAATTAGCCCCCTTAAAACCTAATGCTAATTCATTTTCCCCTCGTACCAACCGCACCCTCATCTCTTTCTCTCTATCGCTGCCGCCGCTGTAATGATCACCGAACGGCCGACGATCATCTCATTCCACCGCCAACGACACCACTAGCCACCAATGCCTTTTTTTTCTCTCTTTCACCCCTTACTCTCTCCGTTCTCCGCCTCTCACCAGTGAATCCCACCGCCTATGAACCAACAGTTAGCCGCTGTCCCCCTCCTCTCACTTTCTCTCTCATCTCCTCATCCACCTCTCTTAAACCCGAAAAACCCAAAAGATGTTTCATTTCTCCTGCAAGTGTCGACCAAACCCCGATGATGAGAGTATCGGATTCCCAACGCTGAGTTCCTCATTGTTCTAGAATCTATTCAAAGACCATGAGAGGTCACCCGTCAATCTTCATCCACTATTTTATGTCGGGAGATCTTTTAATGATGGATTCTTGCAAATTCATCTCCGGTATGACGTTTAGTGTTCATTTGGTTTTCTATTAATTACTCTTTTTCTTTTTTTAAAAAAAGAAATAATAAAAAATTTCACAATCCCTTTCTTGACAGACTGAGAATTGATATTGGTGTGAAATTAGTGATTAAGTTTTGATTAGTACTTGTCCACTCATATACATGTTAGGATTTTTCCTTTAATTCCCCGTCACGTTCATTGTGGTTAATGGTTCATGTGTTCATGCTCTATCTTCATTTGAAACTTATTAAGTTAAAAAAAATAAAATCTCGAAGCAACACAGTGATTCTGCTACCTTTATCGGCCTGTTGTATCTTCAACTTTAAATTGAAACCAATTTTAGCCGGTATGCTTTTCTTTCTTATGTGATTCCATGACAAGATCTATGTCTCGTATATGGTAAGTTAATCTGTGTAATTCCTTGATTAATTCTAATTGATGATTAATATCATGCCCTTATTTGAAAGATCAGCCTTAGTACTTGTTTGTTTATGTTAAAATTTTGTCCTTTTAATCAATTTACTTTATTTCAGGAAAATAATTTGGTAAGTGGCATATTTTACTATGTCTCTTAATTCAAATTTCGGCCGTTATAAACCCAGTTATTATTATTGTTATGCTTATGGAAAAGGATCATTGATTGATTCTTCTTGATTATTCCCTTCCTCTTTTATTTTTCTGAATTTATTCTCTACCTTTTTATTTTCTTTTCTTGAGTGTTAAACTCGATACGATATAAGCAACCATCTCCTCATCATTAGGGACAGAGTTTAACTCCTACAGAGAAAATTTTTCCCCTCACTCACATGTACTCTTAATGCTTTCAAGCATCAACTATCGCTCTACAAGCAAAATATATATACTTTAAGTCTTTATCTTGTGTGTTGGAAGCGTTGGCTTATACTTGTTGTCTCATTATCAACCGTTTTTCGTCTCTTTTTATTTTGTTGTTAACCGGTAAGTCTTTATCGCAATATTCAATATTTATATGGTAGTCTTCTGGTAACCTAGAGAGCATACCTGCATAGCTAATGTTGAAATGATGCCTGCCTTCTCCACATCTATCTTTTCCTCTATGATTGTCGTATGTTTTTGTGCCATTTGGTGTACTTTGTCATGCTCAACAGGAATCCAAATCAACACATAAGCTATCGAAGATTTTGCTTGGGTTTGGAAATTCTAGCGAGGCTGCTCGGTCTCAAAAGAATGATTTAGGATCCATTTTTTTTTCGTTCTTTAAATTCTTGGTCTGTAATAATTATTGTGTAAACGCTATTGATGTAATGAAAATTCATGGGACTGCTTGGGGTGGGGACCTATGTGCTAAATGCTTAGTTAAGGACTACCTCCTGTATATTCATTTTGATTAACTAAATTTCGAGCATGCTTAAGGTATTTTCAATTAGAGATCATGTTTATAGGCTCTCATATTTATGTTCTGCGTGTTAGCTTAGAGTTCCTGTCTATAGGCTTACATCAATAGCTCCAGCATGTCCATATTAATGTTTACACATAAATTATGCTCTTGGGCTTTGTTTACTAATTTCTGCATGCTTTAAGTTAGTAACTTTTCACCTAGAAGCCATGTCTATAGGTTCATTAATAAATTTTCAGCATATTAATTTGACAACGTTCACTTAGAAAATAATGCCTACAGGTTTTCAGCATGTTTAACTTAGCTTTAGTTATATAGAAATCACATCTATAGACTTTTCAGTTAATTTCAACATGTTCCAAATTGGCAATTTTCACTAGATATCACACCTACTAGGAATTACTAATTATAGTAGCATTTCAACATATTGATCAGTCATTGACATAGATTCTGTCATACCTCGAATCCCAACGAGGCGTGATTGGCACCCGAAGCCGATATGGCCCGAGAGAACCAATCTTTGCTCATGAACATTAGTATGCATAACCTCGAATGAATAACATATTGTCTCATGTAATTGATGAAATGTAAAATGCCATACATATACATATATAAAACTTGGTCGTTTGGGCCATCACGTCGCACCGAACGTACATATCTTACATCCATATACCCACTTAAGTCTACAAAAGACTCTAAATACATACATGACCATTTCATAACGTCTACAACACCAAAACCAATGTACAACTTTGACTCAGAAAGTCCCGAAGCAACTGGGGCTCACCAAAAGTCTGCAAAGACTGTCAACTTACGGTGGAGGTCTACTAGTGCCTGCGCCTGCAACATGTAAAGTAAGTCCCCAAGAGGGGTCAGTACGAAGAATGTACTGAGTATGTAAGGCCATAAACAAACTGTATCAATGCACAAGAACTTCAATGGAATTAATTATAAGAGAAACTTCACATATGGAACCATGTACCTTTCTTTATCATCTCCAATGAGTCGTACATAACAACAACAACCATGGAATCAATATAAGAGAAATAGCAAATGTGAATAAACTCTCTTTCTGTATGTGGGATACCATGTACATTACGTTCTTTCTTTCCGTCGCCTATACTTTACTTTTCCTTTTACAATGCTCATTATCATTATGAGTAGTCATTCAACATACATCCACTTTTTCGGTGGGTCAACATACATCCACTCTATGGTGGGCCATAACATACATCCACTCTTTGGTGGGCAATAACGTACATCCACTCTATGGTGGGCAATAACATACATCCACTCTTTGGTGGGCAATAACATACATCCACTCTTTGGTGGGCAATGACATACATCCACTCTGTGGTGGGCAATAACATACATCCACTCTTTGGTGGGCAATAACATACATCCACTATTTGGTGGGCAATGACATACATCTACTCCATGGGTAGGTCAACATACATCCACTCTATGGTGGGTTAATAACATACATCTACTCCATGGGTAGGGTTAACATAACATAACATTGTTTCCTTTTCTTTCACTATTCATTACTTCATTTCTCTTTCTTTCATACAATGAGTGGTACCTTGATGATAGAAACATTCTTGAAACTTGAAACACAAATATACATTACTTCCATCTTTACTCTTGCAAGATCGGTATCTTTACTTGTGAGGGATAGGTACATTAACTTGCACATTACCTCTTCATTACTTTTGAGAGATTGGTATATTTACTTATGAGAGATTGTTACAACTTTCTTGAAGCTTTTGATCAATAATAAATGAGTAAGAGACATATGAATAACATTGTTGGAGACACAATATCATCAAGAACATACACCATTGGAGCCATTAGACAATAAGCAATGAACAAGACACATGAACATAACCAATATTGAAACCTTGGAACATAACCTCATTGGATTTTTGGAACATTACTAATGAATATGAGACATGTGTATAACTCTATTGGAACTTGGACTCGTAACATGGTTGGAACAATTCTATTCAACTAAACAAGCTCTCTTTACCTCATTGCTCTTGTTGGGATAATTCTCTTAGGATCTATAACATGTGACAACTTAAGAACTTCCGCCCATAAATAAGAGATAAGTGGATCATAATTCATCTAAGAGTAACACACCGATGAATAACAATATATATCAACCTTTGTTGGAATACTATAGAACCCCCTTGGAATAGAACACTTTTGGAAACTTAAGGCAATGATCACTAAATACGATACATGTGGATATCAACTATTCACTCACTAGAAATGTGACACCTTAGAACCTTATAGAACTTTTAACATACTAGCCAATGATCATAAGTCAACCAATGGACATGAGTCATATGATTCACCATTGACCAATGAGTAAAGGACATATGAGTAACTCTAGCCAGCTGTCGGATACGGAATACCTTAGAGTATTTCGGAATCGAATGAGTACCATGACAATGTGAACACCATATGTTGCAGAAGGAAATAGAAGAATAACTTTACATACCTTTGCGTCTTACTATGCATACACAAGCTTATAGGAAGATACAATAGTCCAGCTTCCTTCCTTACGTTTCACTCAAAGTGTGCAAGATGATGATCTTGATCAAAAGGATGAAGGCCTTAGGGTTTGGTTGAAGAGATAATGTTGTGGAAAATTCTAAAATGGCATGGGTGTTTTAAATGGATAAAAATCAGATTTATCCACCTTATATATAGCCTCAAGGGTCATCCTTAGCCACAATAAATACATTTTGTTGACTTGGTCACAAGAATGGGTCAAGAATGCCCTTTTTGGGCCATGTCTTGCATGCTAATATTTGGGCCTTATTTAACTCATAATAAATTGTTAATTGAGTCCACCAAGTGAATGAATAATTCCTTATATACATATATATAGATATATATATAGGTCCCCCAAGTCACTCTTATCCATCTCTTGGCATTTAAATGCATGGTTGATTTGGTCAAATGGAAGATTGGAAGAATGGGTCAATTTCTATGTTGGGCCATGTCTTCCTCATGAATTTGGGCTTCATTTAAGGCCCAATTTGCACAAGACTTTTAAATGTCCAAAATTTAATACATAAAGCCCACAACTTAATGCATAATTAATCAAATCTCTCATGTTTTCATATTTCCATAAATGTTACGGCTGTCAGCTAAACTCAGAAACATACGGGGTGTTATAGATTCTATGCCCTTAAGTTTTCTTTTCGTCTCAGCATATTAATTAATCCGCTATAATGGCTATTTATGCGTATAGGACTGTTTAAGTATTTCCAGCATGTTAATTAATAATTTCTTACTTAGACATCATGTTGTAGGACCCTTAATATAAAACTTTCAGCATGCTAATTTGGCATTCTTCACCAAGATATCATGGCTATAAGGTTAATGTAAAGCATGCTGATTAATTTACAACATTAGATATCGTGCCTATAGGTCTTAATCATATAAATTTGTTAATTATTTTAGCATGTTAATCACCTAATCAATTCTAATTAATCAAGAGGCTTAATTGAAACCATTACGTGCTACTTGTGTCAAAGTCCTATTTGTTTTGTTTGATGTTAATCCCGAGTCTAATTAGTCAGTCTAAGATTTTCTTTGTGTCTAGACCCTTATCCAAATAGTAAGTCCAACGCCTCTTGGACATTAAGTTGGGATGGGTAGGCATTTTAGGGAACGTTAGTTTTTGTCATTTTCTATAGAATGCCTTTAGGCTTAATAACTTACTAGGTGGGATGGGTAGATAGACGAAAATGATGGAAGTTGCCCCGAGCCAAATTCGACAATGCGATATACGATATTGTCATCCGTTAATAAGTCGGGCCCTGATCCGAATAGGATAAAATCAACCCGTGTCCAAATCTTTTAAATTAACTTCTCTTTTCTTTGTTTTCTTTGAATGTTTGATTATTTGGGGTAGTCTAGGTTTATTATTTAAAATATTTTTCCATATAAATTGTGTCTCTTCAATTTCCTCGCTTATCTGATCCATGTTTCGTTTATGTGTTTAATGGTTTTATCATTTGGTTATTAGTTATAATAAACTAGAAGTTTCATGCTGAAATACTTAGTTAATAAAAATCAACCTTCTGCTTATCACATAGAATTCCTCCACATAACATATGGATTCGGTCAGGATCCATATTTGTGGACCTCAAAAGGTGACTAACACCTTTCTTTTGAGGTAACCTGAACCCTTACCCGATTTCTGGTGATGTAGACTAAATAATTAAAATAAGTTCGCAATTTAGTCTCAAATGGTGCCCTAATGCACCTTAATTAGTTAGGTGGCGATTCTTCACTCTAATTAATCCTAAATAGAGTTGTCATGTCGAATCTCGCTTTTTGCGAGAAAAATGGGGCGCAACAGCATGACGACTCTGCTGGGGAAACTTAGGTTCTAACCAATACGAATTTATATATTATGGGGGATTCTTTTATTTGTGTTGATTTATATGCCTAGAATCTTTTGATCTGTTCTGTTTACCTTATCATGTTTAAATTGTTGGTTATCATAAATAATTTTCATGATGTATCCCTTTCCTTTTCCCATTATGTTTTTGCCTTAAATTAGTTATTTTCCTCCATGTCAATCCATTCCATTTCCCTTTTTTTATTTGTCTACATGTAATTTTTTATATCTATTAATTATGTATTTGTCATTTTTGTCATCTTAGTGTTATGTTATTTAGCTTGCTATTATTTTCATTGTTTGCTATATGTTACTGCTTTACATACAACTGGCATTCCGTTCATACTTCCCCCACTTGGGAATTTCACAATTTCACACGCTTTCACTATACTCGAATGTTGTGCCTTCGCATTTCTCCAAATTCTCATCATAACCCTGTTATAGAGAGTCGGCTAAGATGCGGTGGAATAGATATTTTTACTACTGTGAAACCACGTGCCTTCTCCCATAAAATTGCCCTCAGTCTGTGTCTACCAACTCTTCGAAAACTTAAGATAGTGCCGTATCCAACCCTTGCATCTAAGTCATGCATGCATTAGCCGTAGGTGGTTTGACATTCGGGGACAATCCACAAAGTTAGTAACCAACCTCTTGTCAAAAGGGTTCCCACTACCCAAAGACAAACATGCATGATACGTGCTATGTGTTACTATCTCTTTGGAACTTGACCCGTGTTTCTCTTTATTAATGAAAATGTGTTTCATTAAACCTAAAAGGTTTTAAAACCCTTGATGTTTTAAGATCAATGATTTAACCTTTCCAAGTGGTTCACGTCCCCAAAAGGTCGCATAATCGTATTTGCTACGTGTCAATTTCTGCATTTGTGTTAATATCTTACCTATCTTGTATGTTAGTTATTCCTTACTCTTAGAATCCGTTACTCTTAGATTTCCTTACTCTTAAAATTCCTATCTTGTTATGTTACCTTTATTCCTTTAGGCCTGAATCATACAATTTTATGGCCTAGTCAAAAACTCCTTCCTTCTGTCTTCATAGATTGGTATCCTTTAGCATACTTATCTTTTAGCATCCTTTGGCATACTTATCGTCTTGTGAATTGATCATTTCCTCAATAGGATGCTTTAGGTTATTTCTCATCCTTTAGGTTAATTCATTCTTTTAGGACAATCTTACGCAATGCTTTCAATAATAACATACCATTGTCTTCACCCTAACTCTCAACCATGATTATTTTCATATTCGTGTTGTACTCTAACTTCGCGACTTCTAAGTTATATAGAGCTCCCATAACTTCAATTCACTCCAAGTGAGCATAAATCACTATTTTCAATAAGTAAAATATTCATTCTAGACGTTTCGTGTGTACCTTTTCACTAATCCTGAGTCTGTTTTCTTAAGGTTGACTAAAGTTGAACATCAAAATGGTCAGTCAAGCAGTGTTTATCAATCTTGCCAACAGTGAAGTTGAGCATAGGAGGTTGGGTTTGCACCAAGACAAGCTTACTCCCTTTGAGTCAAGTATCATGAGTATGGAAAGAAAAATAGAAAGAATAAGAGGAATAATGACTAATCTTCGAGGTTCAGCTGATATACCACCATGCTTTCCAGAGTCATTAACTAAAACTAATTTTATTGCTCCCATCTACACTATGGAGTCTCTAGTATTGACGACCTCACCTATGCCTGATTGTGATGCACAAGTATCTCTGAGTTTGTATTCTGTCACACTACAAAAAGCACTCAATGGGTTGATAGAGATAGGCAAGGAGAAGTAAACAGAAGAAAGATTTCTAATCATCAGGTAGGGTCATCTCAACAGCTCGAGATGGATAAGTTATCCAAATTAGGAGAAGAAAATAAGGATAGAGTTGGGGACTTGAACTTTTCGTTATACGATGGGTCTGGGAATCCTTACTCCCATTTGAAAGTATACCAGGATAAGCAAGCAGTTATAAGGCAAAGTGATGGTCTTAAGATGAAGCTTTTTGTCAGTTCACTTACAGGTCTAACATTGATGTGGTACGCAGAGAAGGATACAAACAAGTGGGTCTCTTGGGACAATTTGGCTAGTGACTTTATTGGGCGGTTTGACAATAGGCTGAAGTGGAAGTTCATAGTCGAAACTCTAAGACATGACAAGGTTGGTTTGGTTGAGCCACAATTCAAGGATAAGGGAAAGAAAATTATCAAAGAGGCATCAAAGCCTCCAAAGCCCGAAGTAAGCAAATCCCAAGCTATAACTCTCTTAGACGAACCACCATCTTTTGAAATGTTAATGGTGACATGGTATCTTGCAGCCTAAGCTTATTGGTTCCTATTCCCCTTCAAGTCCTTTCTTTGATCCTAAAAAGCATTGTGCCTTCCATTCTGGCATGCCTAGTCATGACACGGATAAATACTGCTAGTTGAAGAGAGAACTACAAAATTTGATAAGCGATGGAAGGATAGTAAATAAAAGACTCCCTCAACTGATATGGTATCCATCTCCAGAAATCATTCCAACACCAACTTATGCCCAGACCTATTATCCCCAATCCTCCACCAAACCTCATCCTCAAACTTTTGGTACCCATCTCCACCCATTGCTCTAATATCAAAATACATTACAGTTTCCTATCAAAATCCACCAACTAATCAACGATCCAATCAGTCCTCTATACCTTGAACTAAATTTCAAAAAAACTCACCAAGACAATACACTCATCTAGTTGAACCCATAACCCAGTTGTATGAAAGACTTAGAAAAATAGGCTACATCACACCCATCCCTATCAAAACAATCTCGAATGAAAGTTTCAATGGTTCCATTGAGTCCAGAATGTTGATTTTGGGTTAGAAGCATACTTAGTTTGGGTCTCGAGCCTTTATATTTCGTTTTGAGAATTTAGGCGAAAATTAGTTAAAATAGCCTAAAAGGGGTTCCGGGGGTCAATTTGTTGTAAATGACCTTTCTTCATAAATATGATGATTCTATTGGATCTGGAACGTGTTTACAATTTTCACTATTGGTTCATGTTTGTAGGTTTCGATTGAGTTACGCGGGTTAGAAACAAATTTTTGAAATTATTGGTTTTCTGGTGCGGAGTTCTTCTTCGCGAATGCGGTTGGGGGACCGTGAATGCAAACAAGGACCTTTTTTTACTGTTCAACTCAAAATTTCTTCATGAACGTGTTGGGGGTCCCGTAAATGCAAAGAACAAAAATTGCACCTGGGCAGTGCCTAAATCTGCATATTGCGAGGTTTTAGTATTTTTAACATTTCGGGAGCTAGGAAACTCCGTTTTAGGAAATTCTTTATGAGTTGGTCTCGTATGATCATTGTTTATGTTATTGTACCTTCACTTGTCCTATTTTCCAAGAATATCCATTTCGTTTTTCTTGATTCCCGACTAAAATTGTGATTCAAAAGCTCTTTTTCAGCCATTGTTGGAGCTTGGAGCTTGGGAAAGTGTGGGAAATCATTCTTAAGGCTAAGGTAACTTGGTTTAACTTCCCTTGATCGTTTTACATTATTTTCCTTGTAGAATTCCGCTCTTTTCCATGTTAATTCTTAGAAATTAGGGCTTTAAATCCCTATACTTTAGGGGCTGATTTGGGCCCTAAATTGTGCTCCATTTGAGCTCAAGTTTTGAGCACACATTTCTTATAATTCGAGGGGCCTCGTAACGGATTCAATTTTGGAATTCCGTTAGCGGGCCCCATGGGCCCATTATTGATCTGATTTTGGGCTCGGAGTATTATATTATAATATGAGTATCATTTTACTCATAATGACGTGTAGGTTACTATTTTGATAGTGTGACGTCGATTCAGGATCATGGATTAAGGATGGACGAATTGTGGACTATTCAAGTATTGCGGTTCGACATCGAGGTAGGCTTCGATCTACTTTCCTCTATGAGATTGTGTATAGTGTAGATTGCATGTTAGGTAGGGATTATAGGATATGATTATGACTAGTAAATCATGACTTAGCCTATTTAGGGAATTTGGGGTATAAGTGTGACCTGAACCTTAGCATAGGTTGCTTGTTATGGCCATAGAATCCTATTACCCTTGATTATAAGAATGATAAACATAGTTGATGATTAAGGATCCTTTAGTATAAGATTTTCCATTTGACTTAGTGAATCTGGTGATATTTTTCCCCGATTGGATCCTTTAGTGACTTTACGCCTTCATTTATGGTACTTTCCCGAGTTATGTGGAGTTATTATATCGATAATGTATTATTGGGCCCGAGGCCGTGGTTACGATGCCAGTTGGACTCCAAGTGAGTATTTTATCCCTAAAGGGACATGATTCTAGACTACAGACGCTTTGGCTCTTATAGTGGTTTTGTTTGGATACTGGTGATAGAATGCATACTTTTAGACGCATTCAAGCTCACTTAAGGGTACTATTCTAACTAAAACCTTGATTTTACTACTATTTCCAAAAAAAAGGATTTATTCCCACTTTTCACTTTAAATATGGATTGTTTTAGATCAGGAATCATACCACCTTATTTCCTGGATTATGAGCTTTTGGAACTAAAGATGAGGTTTTAGAACTTCGACCGAGGCTGATTTCGGTCCATTATTTATCCACTCATTTTAGCCCTACTATTTACTATGATCGAGGGATATTTTGACCCTTTATACATGATTATGATGATTTAGTCCCGAGCATGATCTAGGGCAATGTATTTATGGATTTACATGCTTTTAGTCGCGGTTTGAGTTCGTGCACTGATTATATATATATATATATATATATATATATATATATATATATCTCCGGTACGGGACAAAGTAGATGGATTATGATGATTGTTGGAAGTCCTGGATCACGACCAGGCCGTGTATACTAATTTCTTGAATCCCCTAGGGGGGCCCTTCATCCAAGAGCCGGCGTACTGGAGAAGGATGGTCGCCATAGGTCTTGCCTTTGCGAGCTAAGTGAGCTGGAGGAGATGTATACACTTGGTATGGTATGGTACTTTGTACATTATGGCACTCAATTCGGATATGGTTTACTATTAGTTTCGTGCATTCATTCATGTACACTACCTATCACCAATATAGTTGTTTGGAGCCTGTATCTATCGGTCTTATAGGGGTTTGTACATGTACACATTATGGTTGTTGTTTTCTGAGTGTTTTCGTGAACCTTCCGGGCTTATAGGGGTTCGGTTAGGTACTTGTTTGTCCGAACTAGCCGATTACTTTATTATTGATTATTATGGTTAGTTCGTGGCAGGTTGGTTATGGACTGGTACCTGAGATTGGTGGTACATTTCTGATTCCTTTATCTTTTTGGTGAGTTATATTCTGGTTGGTTTACCTCAGGATTTTTCACCTTTTGGGTATTGGCTTGATGAGGCTAGTGTTAGCTCCTTTACTTGGCTATGGACCTTGAGATGTTAGGTTAACTTCCTCAGGTAGTTACCTTTAAGTTATCCCTATATGTATACATATATGTATGGTGTTACCGTATATCCCTTCTTTCTTAGCCTATCCATGTTGTTTATGTATCCATGCCGTTGTGTATTTCTATATATACTTCCTTCCTCTTCAGTTGTATATTGGCTAGATATATACGGTATTGCACTTTAGTTCTTGAGTACTGTCAGGATAGGATAGGTATCCCTATTGCTCAATTAGCATTATTGTGCCTAGTTCCTTGGATAGTTGCCTGTAGTTACTTTCATGCCTTATATGTTATTTATGCTTGCATTATTTCTGGAGCTCAGTTGGACGATGCCTACTGAATACCACGTGTTTGGTACTCATACTATACTTCTGCAGCCTGCAGGTTATAGTATGAGTTATCGCCGTTGATATGCATATCGTGTGGAGCAGCTATGGATCAGAGATTTGGGGTGAGCTTCTGACATTTTGGAGTATCCCTACTCTCCCTCTTATTTTTAGACTATTCTCTATGTTGTGTTTGAGACGGCTTGTATATATACACTTTTCCTGTATTTCACTGGTACTCCTGTTGTATTAGAAGCTCTTGTACTGACTCCACCAGGTTTTGGGATTATTATTAGCCTTGCTTTTATATTTATTTCGTTGTTTCCTTTATTTCTATTGATAGTCCGTTGCTAGCTGTTCTGGACTATGGGTTGGTTTACCTACTGGTGGGTTATAGTAGGTGCCATTATGACCTAAGAAATTGGGTCATGACAAATTGGTATCAGAGCCTAGGCTTACTGGTGTTGTTGATACAAGAGCTTAGTGTCTAGTAGAGTTCTGCGGACCGGTACAAAGACGTCTGTATCCTATCTTAGGGAGGCTACAGGGCATTCTTAGGAAATTCTTTTCTTGACTCCTTGTCATGTGTCCGTACTTCTATGAACCTCTAAGTACTTTTTTTGACTCCATTCTCTATTAGATAGATAGCACGAGGTTATCGATAGATGTGGACAGTATTTTGACACGTGTTACCTGTGTGTTAGCTCAGCATCGGGCTAGAGAGTTAGAGATTGATATCGAGGATCTTTAGCGTCAGCCAGAGGGTTTGGGGTTAGCCTAGGTCCCAACAGAGTTGGTGACTGCCTCAGTTTTTCAGGATTCAGCGTTAGGGTTTCCGAGTCTATTTCTAGATATCTCCCAGCTATAGGTAATTTTGGGCTCATCGAGTAGTTCTTAGACCAGAGTTGGATTTATTGATGTTCAGTAGGGTTCTCTGTCTGTTTCTGAGTATGAGATTGGGTTTCTCGAGTGGGCCAGACATACTCCTATGTTATTTCCTATTGAGCATAAGATGGTGCAGAGATTTATCAGAGTGTTGACTTTACCACTCTGTTTGGCTTTGGAGTATTTTATAGTTGCTGGATCTTCTTTCTCTGATGTTGTTGATCATGCAGGCTACAGAGGGGGCTTTCTTTGAGGCATACGAAGGTGGTAGTAAGAGGCCATGTCAGCAATTCAGTGTTAGAGGTATTCCGTCTAGAGGTCAGAATCTTCCCAGTATAAGTCAGCATCATTGCAACCTATTAAGCCCGTACAGGTAGCACCTCAGCTTATGGGTAGCTCTCAGGTTGATCGTGGTGGTATTAGTGGATAGAGTTCTGATCAAACATCACGAAGTATTCGGTCTAGGTCTTCAGGCCATGGTGACTGTTCTGGATTTGTAGTTTTAGTGCATCAGAGAGCCGACGGGCATATTTTGAGTGTGGTAAATTTGGTCATTGGTCTAGAGAGTTCCCCAGGCATGAGTTGATCTTCCAGTTGGGTACAACTCCCATTTCTCACCAGGTTAGAGCTTTAGGGGTTTGTTATGACTGAAGAGAGGCCAATCATTGGTCTAGAGAGTGTCCCTGACATGGGATTATTAGTCATTCAGATCATCCAAATCAGTCTCACAGTGTTGTGGCACCTTCAGTTAGAGGTAGTGCACCTAGTGCCTCAGTTGGCCATTCAGACGCTCAGTCTGAGTTCGGACATGCTCTATCAGTACTCCCTCGGGCACACCAGATTTATGATTTCAGATTTCCACGGTGATAGGCATGCCTTTGATTCTCTGCCTTTAGTATCTATTTGAGTTTTATTGGGGTTTTCATATCCATCGGTAGTTATATGCCCTGACACTTCTATATTAACTGTTGTAGGACTTTATGTTTTCATAGCGATTGATGTATGCTTTTGTGTAGGTTTATGCATATATGACTACCCCCGTAGATAATTCTTTAGTAGTGGATCAATGCGGTATTGTCCTAGGGGTGTAGCATTTGGGTTAAAGTCCCATTTTCCTTGGCATATTGGCTCTGTTATGGCTATAGAGTGGTACTGGCTATGTTTTTCACTTTGTACCACCTGTATCTTATGCTATTGATATTATGGTCATTGGGTTGACATTTACTGATTCTTATTTGATAGACGACTTGACTAGCGTTATCTAGTTAGCGTACTTCCTTCCTTGCGATCTTATTCCATTGGCTTAGATGGCTACCTCGGTTGGTTCACCTTCCCTTTCTGTTACAAGGTTGGCTATTGGTTGAATTGTGAGAGTGAGGTAAGTTCCACTTTCCAGGGCTTTGTTATGATTCTAGCATTGGTAGTTTTCTTCCATAGCTTATTTCTTTTGGCTATGCGTTTGAGATTTGTCCTTCAGATCTGGATAGTTTATCTCCCAGTAGTGGCCTTAATCTTGGTGTTGATGTTCAGTTGGAGTTGGCAATTAGATTCTATTGCCCGTTTCTGATGTTGGAAAGTCTAAGGTTTAATTTCTGATTTGTTAGATATTTCACCCAGTGATCGTGTTGATCTTGGTATGGGTGTGGAGTTAGATACTCTGTTCTTTCTGTGCTATGGTTTATGGTTCAGCCAAATTAAAGTTGATATAATTGGGAGAATTTAGGAAATTCTTATTTTGGTACTTGTTCGGCCTACTGTGTCTTCGTGGAGTGCATTCTCTTAATGATATGCGCCTATGGATATTCGTTGCCATGGATTGAGTATTGGTTTGACCAAATCCATGCTAAAGTTGTGTTTCTCCGAGTTGGGGTAAATGGGTGATTTCAAAAATTCCCATTTCAACTTTTGTCCTGCCTGATATGGCTTCGTGGGATGCTTCTACTCAGTGGTGCATTCGTGGTTATCAGTTGTTGGTTACCAAAGTGGGTGTCTTTGGGAGTTAGTATTTGTTGCCGTGGATTAGCTATTGGATTGGCCAGATGACGGTTGAGTTGTACATTCCGGTTTGCTTGAGTCCTGGCTATCACTAGTACTACTTCCAGCCTTGGCGAGTTCTTGGTTATGCCTTGTTGCATTATGACCTCCAACAGTTGTGGAGTTAGTTACTTGCTTCTTTAGTCGGTGGTTTACATCTGTTATGATTATGTTCTTTGGCGTTATTTTAATTCGGCCCTTGCGGGAACCGTTGGATATGTGCTTAGTTGCGGAACATGCCTGATTTCTGATAAGTAAGGTCGATTTAGGTATTTGGCCTTTATAAAGACTTCTTGGGTTTAGTTGTGGTTCTTAACTTTCTTGGTATGGCGACTTGAAATTTATAATGGGTTTTGGAGTTTGGATGCTTACTCGTCAACAGGATTGATTTGGATAGTTGAGAGCGAGTAGTTCAGCTTCAGTATTGGGATTTTAGCTTGGGATTGCATGACATGGTTTCATCCCCATTTTGAGGTTTTACTTCTGTTGGGCATTCATTTATAGGCTAGCTAAGCCTACTCCTTACCTACAGATTTGATTCTCTTCAGTTCAGGTAGATTATACCGAATAGATGTTCGAACGATAGTCCATCAGCGCGGTACTGGTTTATACTGCATCTGACCTTGGTTTCTCAGTTTTGGTTAGAATTTTAGATTTTCTCCTCAGTGGGAAAAGTGCTAAGTTGGGCTTAGCATGGCTTCATCCACGGTTGGTAGGACGTCTTGTAGCGGATCATTCGGTTTCATGAGATTGGTGCTTCGGACTCTTGACTGCCAGTTTCGAGGGTCATTCGGACCAGTTGTAGCTTTGGTCACCTCTGTTGTGTGTCCTGGTAGCACCTTATGGGCTTATTTCTTGCGCTTGCCATTATGGATTTTGGTAAGTCAGCTTCAGCCTTTCGAGATTAGTGTGTTGTGAATGCGCGGACAGGACTCAGATGATATCTTGTATGGTTCGGAGTAGGTAACAAGTTTGGAAAGGCAAAAGAAGGTTAGATTTGGAATTGGAGTTGGTTGCATGACTCATGCCTTAGTTTGCCTTTGGATTACTAGAGTTACTACTTGGTTAGGATTGTATTGGTGTGTTGTCAGCATGTTGTGGTCTGGATTTGTGTGCATCAGTCGTCCTCGATTTAGTTGGAGGCCAATTGATTGTTGAGGTTGAGATTTGGTTATTTGAAAAGTGAAGTAAGGAAGTTGGTTGAAATAGGGATACCTTTGGCAAAATACGTTGGAAGCGTTGTCTTTTCTTTGAGGTTGTCTTGGGAGTCATGTTCTGGGCATGCGGGCCCAGTACCTTGTCCTTTCGAGCTCTGTATATCCAATGACTTTCGCCGACGAAAGTACTTTTAGTAGTGGATATTATAATGACCCCTCCAGATCATTTTTTTAATTTTCGTGCATTTCGGCATTTCGAGCCTTCCCATAGCGGCGACATGTCATTTATGACTTGTCAGAACTGTCGGTTTGGTCATCGGACAATTTGTTTTGATTTTAGGCTCATTTTCCTATTTTGGAGCTTTCAATGTTAAGGAATTGGTCTCAGACCAAAACTCCCAGTAGACAATCTCAGATGGAAATTCTGACAGCCCCATTAGCTCCGGAACATTGATTTTAGGCTGGGGGACCCTTGGTTCAGGTCCCAAGGCTTCCGGACTCATTTAGGGCTATTGGTTGGAAATTAGATAAAACGAAACTATAGTATGGGACCCATTTTTTGTAAAAATGATCTTGGATGAAAGTTTCGTTGGTTACGTTGAGTTTGGAATGTTGATTTTGGGTTAGTAACATAGTTAGTTTGGGTCTCGAGCCTTTATATTTCGTTTTGAGTGTTTAAGCGAAATTAGTTAAAATAGCCTAAAAGGGGTCTCGGGGATTAATTTTTTGTAAACGACATTTTTTCATAAATTCAATGATTCCATTGGATCTGGAACGTGTTTTATGATCAATTTGCACTATTGGTTCATATTTGTAGGGTTCTGGATGAGTTCCGAGGGTCAAAAACAAGTTTTTGAAATTGCTGATTTTCTGGTGCAGAGGTTCTTCTTTGCGAACGTGGTCGGGGACCCGCGAACACGAAGATGGACCATTTTTTTGACTGGTCAACTCAAAAATTTGTTCTTCGCTAACGCGGCAGGTGTCCCACGAACGCGAAGAACAAAAATTTCACATGGACAATACTTAAATTGGCATATCGCGAGGTTTTAGTATTTTTCACATTTCGGGAGCTAGGATGCTCCATTTAAGGCAATTCTTGATGCGTTGGGCTCGTATGATCATTGGCTATGTGATTTTACCTTCACTTATCCTATTTTCCAAGAATATACAGTTTGTTTTTCTTTATTCCCGACTAAAATTGTGATTCAAAAACCTTTTTTCTGCTATTGTTGGAGCTTGGAGCGTGAGAAAGTGTGGAAAATCATTATTGAGGATAAGGTAACTTGGTTTAACTTCCCTTGATCATTTCCCAATATTTTCCTCATAGAATTCCGCTCTTTTCCATGATAATTCTTAGAAATTAGGGCTTTAAATTCCTATGCTTTAGGGATGATTTGGGCCCCAATATTTGCTCCATTTGTGCTCAACTTTTAAGCACACATTCCTTATAATTCGAGGGACCTCGTGACGAATTTAATTTTGGAATTCCATTAGTGGGCCCCACGGGCCCATTATTGACCCAATTTTGGGCTCGGAGTATTATATTGTATTATGGGTATCGTTTTACTCATAATGACGTGTAGGTTACTATTTTGATAGTGTGATCTCAATTCGATATCGTGGAGCAAGGAGGGATTAATTGTGGATGATTCAAGTATTGTGGTTCTGCATCGAGGTAGGCTTCAGTCTACTTTCCTTTATGAGACTGTGTATAGTATATATTACATGATAGGTAGGGATTATATGATATGATTATGACTAGTAAATCTTGACTTAGCCTACTTTGGGAATTTGGGGTACAAGTGTGACACGAACCTTAGCATAGGTTGCCTGTTATGGCCATAGAATCCTATTACCCTTGATTTTAAGCATGATAATCATAGTTGATGATTAAGGATCCTTTAGTATAAGGTTTACCATTCGACTTAGTGAATTGGGTGATATTTTTCCCCGATTAGATCCTTTAGTGACTTTACGCCCTCATTTACCGTAGTTCCTCGAGTTATGAGGCGTTATTATGTTGATGATGTATTATTGTACCCGAGGCTGTGGTTACGATGCCAGTTGACTCCAGGTGATTATTTTATCCCTAAAGGGACATGATTCTAGATTACTGACACTTTGGCGCTTATATGGTTTTGTTTGGATACTGGTGATGGCATTCATACTTTTAGGTGTATTCATGCTCAATTAGTGGTACGATTCTATTTAAAACCATGATTTTACTACTAATTCCTAAAAGAGATTTATTCCCACTTTTCACTCTAACTGTAGATTGTTTTATAACAGGAATCGTACCACCTTATTTACTGGATTATGAGCTTTTCGAACTAAAGATGAGGTTTTAGAATTTCGACCGAGGCTGATTCTGGTCTATTATTTATCCATTCATTTTACCATTACTATTTACTTTGGTCTAGGGATATTCCGACCCTTTATACATGATTATGATGATTTAGTCCTGAGCATGATCTCGGGCAATGGATTTACATCCTTTTAGTCATGGTTTGAATCTGCGCACTGATTTTTTTTTTTTTTATATATATATATATATATATATATATATATCTCCAGTACTGGATGGAGTAGATGGATTATGACGATTATTGGAAGTCCTGGATCGGGACCAGGCAGTGTATACTTGTAACACCCCGTACGTTTCTAAGTCTAGCTGACTACCGTAACATTTATGAGAAAATGGAAACATGAGAGAATTGATGAATTATGTATTAATATGTGGGCATTAATAAGTCCTATACAATTGGGCCCAAAATGAAGCCCAAAATCATGATAAAGACATGGCCCAAAAGAGAATTTTTGACCCATTCTTCCAATTTGCTCCATTTGACCAAATCAAATCTTGCATTTAATGCCAAGGAAGAGATAAGAGAGACTTGAGGGACTATATAAAGAGAGAAAAAAAATCAGATTTTTAATACCATTGAACTCTCGTGCCTTTTCTAACTTTTCCACATTTTTCTCTCAAATAGACAAACCCTAAGCTCTCATCTCTTTGTGGCCAAGATCATCAACTTGTAAGACTTGGTAAGTGTTTCTTATGATGGTTTAATATATTTTATGCATGAGAGATGGTTTATATTATATTGGTTATGTAGGTGGAGTATTGAGAAGTTCACAAGGTGTGAAATGTTACATGTTTGCTAAATCGGAGAATGGTTTGTCTTGTGAACTTGAATATGCAGTTATGGTCTTGAAGGAAATGAACTTGGTGGAGTAAATATTGACATGTGAAATGTGATTATACTCTCACTTTGTTTAATCCTTGTGTATAACGTTTGGAATTGTTATTGTGAAATTGGTTATGGTTTTGGTGCCGTATTGGCCGTGAAATGTAGTTTTGAGTGTTGTTATGTGTGTTGTAAGACCATGGCTGAATGTTGGTGTTTAATATGATCAAAAATTTGTTGAAATAAGTTTGGTTATGATCATGAACAATTCATGGCATTAAAAGACCCCAAAGAGGCCATTTTGGACCAAAATGGGCATCCGCCCCCGCAGACGAGGGCATCTGCGGGTGCAGATGCCAACGCAGATGCCCTAGAATTTTCCAGAGGCCATCTGCATGCTCATCTCAGCCACCTGCGGGTGCAGGTGGCAGCGCAGGTCAGTCCCAGAATTGGTTTTGTGTGTTTTCGTCTCTAGTCGATCCCCGAAGGCCCCTATACCCTTTTTGGATGTAATTATCAACTTGTGATGTCATTTTAATGACTTTAAAGTATCGTATGTAGGTATGTTGGACTGTATTAAGTATGTATGGTTGTTCATATGTTGTTATAAAGGAGTAATTGCAACGGAATGATAAAGAGAAAAACGTAAAGGGTAAGTGTGGTGTGAAATGTTATCGATGTATGATCTCTTGGTCAATGCGCGTAATGTTGTGGTGTTGTTGATATGATAATTCCTTGGATTGTATTGTAAGGGGGTGACATGATGTTATGCGGCAGTCATATAGTTCATTGTTGTCTTGTACACCTGTATAGTAACTAGTTGCTAATGTAAGTTCCGGTATGAACTTGTATTGTAGAGTTAGACGTAAAGAAGAAGCTGGACTATTGTGTTCATACATAGACTTGTGTATTCATACTTGGAAGTGCAGGTATGTAAGGTTACTCTTTCCATATCTTTCTGCAGCATATAGAATTCACATTGACGTTACACTTGTCCTATCCCGAAATGTGCTAAGGTATCCTATATCCTGTTTATCAATGGTCACTATCATATAGTTCCTACTCATTGATCAATTGTGAATCTCATGTCTCATATTCACGACTAATGTTCCAAAGCCCAATAAGGTTACGTTCCAAAGTTCCAATATTGGTTATATTCCTGTATTCTGTGCATTGCTTATTTTCCAATGGTTTCAAAGGTGTTATGTTTCCAATAAGGCTATGTTTCCAATAATGTTTATTCACGTGTCTCTCACTCATTGATTATTGATCCAAAGCTTCCCATAAGGTTATGACTATCATTGTATCAATCTCAAAGTAAAGAATAAAGTAATGCATATGTGGTTAATGATCAAGTATGGGTGGCAGCTTTGGGGGCGAAATGCCTAGCTCAAGCCGATCCCGAGATTGTCGGATCAGGGTGCAGTCCTAGAGGCATAAGCCTAGCTCGGACCGATCCTGACAGGGGGCAGCTCTAGAGGTAATAACCTAGCTCGAGCCGAACCTGAAATATTGGTTTATGGGTGGCAGCTCTAGAGGTAATAACCTAGCTCGAGCCGATCCCGATATATATTAATTCATGGGTGGAAGCTCTAGGGGCATAAGCCTAGATCGAGCCGATCCCAACATAACGATGTGTTATGTTAAAACCCACTGTTCAGTCGGGGCCCGGGTATCACAGTTCACAGGCAAAGATGAATAATCATAGAATCAAAGGAACATAGAAAGTAAAGAAAGCAATATACATGGTTTCCAAAGCACAGTATAGTGACTTATCCATATTGACCATTTATTATATGTGAGTTCATTGACATGTTTATATATCATACAAGTTTCATATGGCCTTACATACTCAGTACATTCTTCGTACTGACCCCTCTTGGGGGATTTACCTTACTTGCTGCAGGCGCAGGTGCTAGTAGGCCTCCACAGTAGGTTTCCAGTTGTTGCAGACCATTGGTGAGCTCCAGTTAGTTCGGGGCTTCTCCGATTCATAGTTGTACATATTTTTGGTAGTGTACATGTAGTATAAAGTAGGGACTTGTCCCGACTTTAGTTTATTTTGGTCAATGCACTTGTTAGAGGCTTTTGTAGACAGACGTGGGTGTATAAATATAAAGGGTACATGTCGTTTTTGACTTGATGGCCTCAATGACCAAGTTTCATAGATGTATATATGTCACATGTTCCATGAATTTCGTTGTTAGCATTATAAGATCTTACTTGATAAGGGTGTTTCTGATGGCATGCATATGAATGAACATAAGTACAGTTTGGTTCTCTCGGGCCTTATCGGCTACGGGTGCCAGTCATGCCTTGTTGGAATTTGGGGCGTGACAAAAGTGGTATCAGAGCAGGTCGTTCTAAGGGTGTCTACAAAGCCTTGTTTGAGTAGAGTCTTACTTATCAATGTGTTGTGCACCACATTTATTAGTAGGAGGCTACGGGACATTTAGGATGTGGTTTCTTTTCTTCAATTCTAGATCGTGCAATAGAGCCAGTGTTGTAAGTTGAATTGTAATCTGACCATGGTAAATGTTTTTCTTTTATATATTAACCATGCCGACCACAAGAAGAGGTAGAGGTAAAGGTAAGCAGGTGGACATGACTGTGGAAGAAGGAATGAGTAGATTACCACCTGACCAAGCTAGTCAAGGTGGAGTAAATGCTGAAATTTCCTCGCAGTCTTCCTTTACTTTTCCAGCTCCAGAAGAGCCAGTTGGTAGAGAAGTACCTGCAGAACCACCAATGAACACCACAGATCAGTACCTTAGAAATGCAGTACATATGTTGACACAGTTAGTGGCAGCACAAAGTCAAGGACGAGCAGGTCCAATGACACATGAAGATGATGCGGCTAGAGTGGCGAGTCGCAGAACACAGGATTTTCTGAAACTGGACCCTCCTATATTCGCTGGGTCAGATCCGAAAGTAGATCCACAGGACTTCGTGGATCAAATTCAGAGGGCTTTGGAAGTTATGCACGTGACAGGGGTAGAAATAGTTGAGCTTGCTGCATATAGATTAAAAGGGGAGGCGATATTGTGGTACGAGGATTGGAAGAAATCTCCTGATATTGGTGCAAATCCACCAAATTGGGAAGAATACAAAGCGGCTTTTCTTGACCATTACCTTCCCTATGAGATCCGTGAGGGTCGTGCGGATCAATTTCTAAACCTCCATCAAGGAAATTTGAGTGTCAGAGAATATAGTTTGAAATTAATTCCTAGCTCGATATGCTCCAAATGTGGTGGCTACAATGACAGACAGAGTCCATCGATACGTGGACAGATTAGAACCATATTTGGTAAGGGATTGCACCATTGCTGCCTTGAACAAGGACATGGACATAGCGAGAATACAAGCCTTCGCCCAGAAAATGGAAGATCAAAGACAGAGACGAAGGGTACATGAATTTGACAGGGGACAGTCCAAAAGGGCTAGACCTATGGGACCACCTATGATGTCCCAAGGAGGATCTAGGCCCCGTATGTTTTCGAGACCCCCTAGACCATCATTTTCTCATTCTGCAGCAGGTGTTCACTCTCATTTTAGAGGGTTTAGAGGTGGTCCAGCTGCGCAGAGTAGTAGAGGTCACGGATCACAGGCAACAAGTTTTCCTCGTCAGCAGTGTCAACACTGCGGGCGTATTCATGCAGGTACATGTAGAGTGGGGACAAATGCTTGTTTCTGGTGCGGTATAACAGGACACATGATGAGAGAGTGTCCCCAAAGGAGTAAGCGTGGTATAGCACAACCGGCAGGATCGACCGTTGCGTCATCAGCATCGACTCCTTCTTTGGGCCGAGGTGTGCAGCCTGTGGGCTGGGGTAGAGGTGCCAGAGGAGCAGCCAGTACTAGTGGGGTCTAGAATCGCACTTATGCTTTGGTGGACCGACAAAATTCAGAGGCTTCTCCTGATGTCGTCACAGGTACATTATCCATATTCTCATATAATGTATATGCATTGATTGAACCTTGTTCTACATTTTCCTATGTTACTCAATTGGTTGCTGCGAAATTTGCAAGGGCACCAGAATTATTAATTAAATCAATTGAAGTGTCTACATCGGTTGGTGAATGTATTGTTGCAAAAAGAGTATATCGTAACTGTGTGATAACTGTGTGTGGTCATGATACATTGGCCGATATCATTGAATTAGACATGGTGGATTTTGATATGATAATGGGAATGGATTGGTTGGCCTCTTGTTATGCTACGGTAGATTGCCGGGCCAAGAAGGTGCATTTTTGTTTAAATGTTCTTGAATGGCAGGGGAATGTAGGGGCACCACGAGGGAGATCTATTTCCTATCTGAAATCCAGGAAAATGATTGCTAAAGGTTACATATGTCATTTAGTACGGGTGAAGGATAATGATGTGGAACCACTAATTCCGCAGTCGGTTCCAGTGGTCAATGAATTTCTTGAAGTATTTCCAGAGGATCTTCCAGGCTTGCCCTTAGAACGGGAAGTAGAATTTGGCATTGATGTGATTCCGGGCACTCAACCCATTTCTATTCCTCCATATATAATGGCTCCAACAGAATTGCATGAATTGAAAGATTTGCTAGACAAAGGCTTCATTAGACCTAGTGTGTCCCCGTGGGGTGCACCGGTATTATTTGTAAGAAAGAAAGATGGCACATTGAGAATGTGCATCGACTATCGACAATTGAATAAGGTAATGATCAAGAACAAATATCCGCTCCCTCGAATTGATGATTTGTTTGATCAGTTACAGGGTGCTAAGTGTTTTTCAAAGATCGACTTGAGGTGGGGTTACCATCAAGTCAGAGTCAGAGAAGAAGATGTACCCAAAACAGCTTTCCAAACACGGTATGGCCATTATGAATTCTTAGTTTTGTCATTTGTACTAACAAATGCACCAGTTGTGTTCATGGATTTGATGAATAAGGTATTCAAGCCATTTCTAGACGTGTTCGTCACAGTGTTTATAGATGACATCCTAGTTTATTCCAGAACACCGGAGGACCATGCTAATCACTTACAGCAGGTGCTATATGATGACATGATGAAAGTTCCTAAACTTGTAATTGCTTACTTTGAAATGATAACACTAACATTCGGGGATGAATGTTTCTAAGGGGGAAGAATGTAACACCCCGTACGTTTCTAAGTCTAGCTGACTACCGTAACATTTATGGGAAAATGGAAACATGAGAGAATTGATGAATTATGTATTAATATATGGGCATTAATAAGTCCTATACAATTGGGCCCAAAATGAAGCCCAAAATCATAAGAAAGACATGGCCCAAAATAGAATTTTTGACCCATTCTTCCAATTTGCTCCATTTGACCAAATCAAATCTTGAATTTAATGCCAAGGAAAATATAAGAGAGACTTGAGGGACTATATAAAGAGAGAAAAAAAATCAGATTTTTAATACCATTGAACTCTCATGCCTTTTCTAACTTTTCCACATTTTTCTCTCAAATAGACAAACCCTAAGCTCTCATCTCTTTGTGGCCAAGATCATCAACTTGTAAGACTTGGTAAGTGTTTCTTATGATGGTTTAATATATTTTATGCATGAGAGATGGTTTATATTATGTTGGTTATGTTGGAGGAGTATTGAGAAGTTCACAAGGTGTGAAATGTTACATGTTTGCTAAATCGGAGAATGGTTTGTCTTGTGAACTTGAATATGCACTTGTGGTCTTGAAGGAAATGAACTTGGTGGAGTAAATTGACATGTGAGATGTGATTATAGTCTCACTTTGTTTAATCCTTGTGTATAACATTTGGAATTGTTATTGTGAAATTGGTTATGGTTTTGGTGCCGTATTGGCCGTGAAATGTAGTTTTGAGTGTTGTTATGTGTGTTGTAAGACCATGGCTGAATTTTGGTGTTTAATATGATCAAAAATATGTCGAAATAAGTTTGGTTATGATCATGGACAATTCATGGCATTAAAAAACCCAAAAGAGGCCATTTCGGACCAAAACGGGCATCCGCCCTCGTCTGCGGGCGCAGATGCCAACGTATATGCCCCTAGAATTTTCCAGAGGCCATCTACGCACACATGTCATCCACCTGCGGGCGCAGGTGGTAGAGCATGTCAGTCCCAGAATTGGTTTTGTGTGTTTTCGTCTCTAATTGATCCCCGAAGGCCCCTATACCCTTTTTGGATGTAATTATCAACTTGTGATGTCGATTTAATGACTTTAAAGTATCGTATGGAGGTATTTTGGACTGTATTAAGTATTTATGGTTGTTCATATGTTGTTATGAAGGAGTAATTGCGACGGAATGATAAAGAGAAAAGCGTAAAGGGTAAGTGTGGTGTGAAATGCTATCGATGTATGATCTCTTGGTCAATGTGCGTAATGTTGTGGTGTTGTTGATATGATAATGCCTTGGATTGTATTTTAAGGGGGTGACGTGATGTTATACGGCAGTCATATAGTTCATTGTTGTCTTGTACGCCTGTATAGTAACTAGTTGCTAATGTAAGTTCTGGTATGAACTTGTATTATAGAGTAAGGCGTAAAGAAGAAGCTGGACTATTGTGTTCATACATAGACTTGTGTATTCATACTTGGAAGTGCAGGTATGTAAGGTTACTCTGTCCATATCTTTCTGCAGCATATAGAATTCACATTGACGTTACACTTGTCCTATCCCGAAATGTGCTAAGGTATCCTATATCCGGTTATCAATGGTCACTATCATATAGTTCCTACTCATTGATCAATTGTGAATCTCATGTCTCATATTCACGACTAATGTTCCAAAGCCCAATAAGGTTACGTTCCAAAGTTCCAATATTGGTTATATTCCTGTATTCTGTGCATTGCTTATTTTCCAATGGTTTCAAAGGTGTTATGTTTCCAATAAGGCTATGTTTCCAATAATGTTTATTCACGTGTCTCTCACTCATTGATTATTGATCCAAAGCTTCCCATAAGGTTATGACTATCATTGTATCAATCTCAAAGTAAAGAATAAAGTAATGCATATGTGGTTAATGATCAAGTATGGGTGGCAGCTTTGGGGGCGAAATACCTAGCTCAAGCCGATCCCGAGATTGTCGGATCAGGGTGCAGTCCTAGAGGCATAAGCCTAGCTCGGACCGATCCTGACAGGGGGCAGTCTAGAGGTAATAACCTAGCTCGAGCCGAACCTGAAATATTGGTTTATGGGTGGCAGCTCTAGAGGTAATAACCTAGCTCGAGCCGATCCCGATATATATTAATTCATGGGTGGAAGCTCTAGGGGCATAAGCCTAGATCGAGCCGATCCCAACATAACGATGTGTTATGTTAAAACCCACTGTTCAGTCGGGGCCCGGGTATCACAGTTCACAGGCAAAGATGAATAATCATAGAATCAAAGGAACATAGAAAGTAAAGAAAGCAATATACATGGTTTCCAAAGCACAATATAGTGACTTATCCATATTGACCATTTATTGTATGTGAGTTCATTAACATGTTTATATATCATACAAGTTTCATATGGCCTTACATACTCAGTACATTCTTCGTACTGACCCCTCTTGGGGGATTTACCTTACTTGCTGCAGGCGCAGGTACTAGTAGGCCTCCACAGTAGGTTTCCAGTTGTTGCAGACCATTGGTGAGCTCCAGTTAGTTTGGGGCTTCTCCGAGTCATAGTTGTACATATGTTTTGGTGGTGTACATGTAGTATAAAGTGGGGACTTGTCCCGACTTTTGTTCATTTTGGTCAATGCACTTGTTAGAGGCTTTTGTAGACAGATGTGGGTGTATAAATGTAAAGGGTGCATGTCATTTTTGACTTGATGGCCTCAACGGCCAAGTTTCATAGATGTATATATGTCACATGTTCTATCAATTTCGTTGTTAGCATTATAAGCTCCTACGTGATAAGGGTGTTTCTGATGGCATGCATATGAATGAACATAAGTACAGTTTGGTTCTCTCGGGCCTTATAGGCTACGGGTGCCAATCACGCCTCGTTGGAATTTGGGGCGTGACAATACTGATTTCCCGAATCCCCTAGGGGGCCCCTTTAATCCGAGAGCCGTCGTTTCGGAGAAGGATGGTCGCAATAGGTCCAGCCTTTGCGAACTAGGTAAGCTGGAGGAGGTGTATACACTTGGTATGGTATGGTACTTGGTACATTATGGTACTCAGTTCGGATATGGTTTACTATTGGTTTCGTGCATTCACTCATGTGCATTTCCTATCATAAGTATAGTTGTTTGGAGCCTGTATCTATCGTTCTTATGGGGGGATGTACAGGTAAAGGTTATGGGTTTTGGTTGCTGAGTGTTTTCGTGAACCTTTCGAGCTTATGGGGGTCCTTTTAGGTACTTGTTTGTCCGGACTAGCCGATTACTTTATTATTGATTATTATGGTTAGTTCGTGGCAGGGTGGTTATGGACTGGTACCTGAGATTGGAGGTAGGTTTTCGATTCCATTATCTTTTCGATGAGTTATATTATAGTTGGTTTACCCCAGGATTTGTCTCCCTTTGCGTATAGGCTTGATGAGGCTAGTGTTAGCTCTTTTACTTGGCTATGGACCTTGAGATGTTAGGTTGACATCTTCAGGTAGTTACTTTGAGTTAGCCCTATATGTATACATATATGTATGGTATTACCATATATCCCTTCTTCCTTAGTCTATCCATGGTGTATATGTATCCATGGCCTTGTATACTACTATATAAACTTCCTTCCTCTTCAGTTGTATATTGGCTAGATATATACGGTATCACACTTTAGTTCCTGAGTACTGTCAGGATAGGATAGTTATCACTATTACTCCATTAGCATTATTATGCCTAGTTCCTTGGATTGTTGCCTGTAGTCACTTTCATGCCTTATATATTATTTATGCTTGCATTATTTCTGGAGCTCAGTTGGCCGATGCCTACTGAGTACCATGTGTTTAGTACTATACTACATTTCTGCAGCCTGCAGGTTATAGTTTGATTTATCGTTGTTGATGTGTGTATCATGCGGAGCAGCTATGGATTCGAGATTTGCGATGAGCTCCTGACGTTTTGGAGTATCCCTACTCTCCATCTTATTGTTAGACTATTCTCTATGTTGTGTCAGAGACAACTTGTATATATACACTTTTCCTGTATTTCACTAGTACTCCTGTTGTATTTGAAGCTCTTGTACTGGCTCCACTAGGTTTTGGGATTATTATTAGCTTTACTATTATATTTATTCAGCTGTTTCCTTTATTTCTATTGGTAGTCCGTTACTAGCTGTTCCGGACTACGGGTTGGCTTACCTACTGGTGGGTTATAGTATGTGCCATCATGACCTGAGAAATTGGGTCGTGACAGATACATTGGTGCTCATTTAATGAGTTCAGTCCCATTATAATAAAAATTTCCTTTTTGCCTATATTTTACCTCTTCGGCACTTTTTATGGATTTAGATGGATTGACAATGCGATCAAAGGCTTGATGTTCAACATAAGTCGACCTTATTCATTTACTTAACCCCTTTAATCTTCGCTGCAATCGATTGAGTATCACGTCAATCATTTGAAATTATAAGTTTCAAAACTATTCTACTTCATTCGTTAGAAACTTAGATCACTCATTAGGTCTTAGTCTTCATACGCTTATTTGATTTGATCCCCTTTTTGTAGGTGTCTCTTGTCTTTATATTATTATTGTTATTGCCATATTTTAAATGTATCTTTGCTGCATGATTTGTATTAGATTTGTTTATTTTGCTTAAAGGTTGTCTAAATATTTGAACATTGAATTAGCTAAGAGTCTGCAATTTGACAAACCATCCTGATCCTTTTTATAACACAAATTTTGCTTTTTCCCCAACACAAAATACCTTCTTGCTATTTTATTATTCACCTCCTCAACAAATATCTTTGACACACGCCAATCTTGGTACTTTGCAAAACACGGTAATACATGATGGGGAATTACCTACACCGCAATAAAAGTTTCTTGACTTAGAAAAGAGGTTAGATCAGTGTCTACGTTTCAAAGGCATTTATGACTTGAGGTATGAGAAATTGTGTCTACATCCAAGGGTTGGTTTGCCTTCAGGATACAGAGTTCCAAAATTCAATATGTTGGATGGGCATGTAAACCCGATCACACATCTAAAGGACTATTATGGCAGATTAGTTGACATGAGGCACAATTAAGCTCTCCTAATGAGATTGTTCATTTAGAGCTTATCAATAGCTCTCATTTGGTACGTCAAACAAGACTGTGACAAGTGGCATCCATGGGAAGACATGGCTCAAGATTTTGTGAGACAATATAAGTGTTATATCAGGGTCGATCAGACGATACTGCACTTGCTCTAATTAAAGAGAATGACTCATGAATCTTTTGAGGATTATGCAACACGATGGAGATTGGAAGCTTCTAAGATACGTCCTCTTGTGCCTGAAGAAGAGTTGGTCCAAACTTTCGTCTGGTCGCTAGATGGTATATACTATCAAAAATTATTCGGCTTATGTATTCAAAGCTTCGACGATCTAATCTTAATTGGAACAAGATTAGAATATGGTATTTGGACAGGAAAAGTTATTGATCTTTCTGCAATACAAGGTACTTTTCAAGCACTGAAAGCTTCACCGAAAGAAGAAAAAGAAGAAGATATCTCAACCATCCCACATCAAGACCAACCCTATCAAAATACCCAACAAACATATGCTGTTTTTGAAACCTACCACCCACAAGGTTTTCAATACCCAAATTCTCACCAATATGATTTTCAACAACAGACTTATCCAATACAATTCAATTCTCATCAACCAAAGAAACTAAAACCTCATATCTTTACCCCTTTGACTGAACCTTTAGCAAACATATTCCAAAGATTGTTCGCTGAAGGAGTTCTGAAACCATGAAAAGGATGGATCCCTAAATACGCACCTTCAAATTTTGACTTGTCCAAAAGGTGTGCATATCATTCAAATATCCAAGGTCATGATATTGAGAAATGTTCAACATTCAGGTTCAAGATCCAAGATTTGATTGATAAGGGCAAAATAATAGTACAACAAGGGCCACTAAGCAACATCTATGACCCTACCACAGGCACAATTATTATCCAAGGTGACCGGATAGAGATTGCCCTGATATATTTGACAAGGAATCGTAAAGCACATCAAAGGAACTGAGAAGGATAAAACCATCACAAGCAAAGTACCAATTCTCTTTCTAATGAATAAAATTTCCTACTGTTGTTTATGTTTCTCTTTGTACTCAGGAACTACGTTTGACCTGACTTTCATTTGGATACGTAGGCAGACCATTTTTGGGTTCGGTCTCAATCTAATAAATTTTTTCTTTCCCCTTCATATTCAAATCATGTTAGCTTTTGACAAGATTCTATTCAACAAATCTGAGTTATTTTGGCCCATTCCATGACTTCAAATGATAATTGCAGATTTGCAGTAGAACCTCGATGTTAGAATACAAGACAACTGTTTCTTTTGAACTAACATTTCTTTGAGTGATGCAGGAATATAAGACTTCACAAGTAAATATTGGGGCAGAATTTTTGAGGTTCTACTAGCAGACAACATTTCAATTCGTAAGAAAGTGCGAAACATATTCTAAACTAGGGCAAATTTTTTTGAGTTCTACTTAAAAATTTCATCACAATGGCATGAAAATGACAAGAAATTACAGAAAACGCAAAGGACACTAGGTTTTTCCATCCTAAAATAGGATAAACTGGGTTTTTCCTCCCTAACATAGGATATGTTGGGTTTCTCCGCCCTAACATAGGATATGTTGGGTTTTCCGCCTTAAAATAGGATATTTTGGGTTTTTCCACCCTGAAATAAGATATGTTGGGTTATCCGCCCTGAAATAGGATACGCTGGGTTTTTTCGTCCTAAATTAGGATATGTTGGGTTTTTCCATCCTAAAATAGGATATGCTGGATTTTTTCCGCCCTAAAATAGGATATGTTGGGGTTTTCCGCCCTAAAATAGGATATGTTGGATTATCCGCCCTAAAATAGGATACACTGGGGTTTTTCGCCCAAAAATAGGATATGTTGGGTTATCCGCCCTGAAATAAGATACACTGGGTTTTTTTGCCCTAAAATAGGATATGTTGGGTTATCCGTCCTGAAATAGGATACACCAGGTTCATTCGCCCTAAAATAGGATATACTGGGTTCTTCCGCCCTAAAATAGGATATGTTGTGTTATCTGCCTTGAAATAGGATATACCGGGTTCGTCCACCCTAAAATAGGATATATTGGGTTTGTCTGCAGTAAAATAAGACAATTGGGCTCGTCCGTCCTAAAATAAGGACAATTGAGGTTGTAGGCATATAGTCAGCGTGAGCACATTCTCCTTAAAAGTCGAAATTGGGGCCGATTTTTGAGGTTCCTCAAAAATCTTGGGCAACAAGCACAATGTCAAACAGATACACTTTCTTATCTCCTCTCGTCATTATTGTTATCTATAATGATTGTTTTCACAGTGTTATTTAACCTTCGATATGCTCTAATAATTTTTATCTAGTTATACTAGAAAGCATGAAGGTAACGAAAGAAAATGAATTTCGAATGAGAGCAGTTGTCGCTCCTATTTCAAGATACGATCCAATTTATCCTCGCGTCACTCCAATTCAGCTTGAGATACATTTACTTTTCACATTTTCAATGTTGCATCCAATCCTACCCATGCCGATATAATCAACGCATGCTACCGTTTTTGTTGCCCCTATACCGTGTCATTAACATTCTTTAGTAATATCATTTGTTCCTAAATCTAGAACTACACACGGCCTGATTGTCGTAAACCCGAGATATGCAGGCGACTTAAAACCAAGGCTCGGCTCCACTATTTTGACAAACTCCCTTTTGCTTCTGACTCCAGCTAAGCCATTCTTTCGGTCGGACAAAATTGGCTGCTACGTCAACGTTCGTAGCTCAACAATTCTTCTATCATTTCCAAGCAACGAAGGGGCAGCTGTTGACACCCAATTTTGACCTCCCGATATTCCTCCCGGCCTGCTATTTTATCAAAAAATATTAGTTTTGAATTTTTAATTATTAATTTGATATCAAATAAATTCTGACATTTCATATTCATGATAATAAGGTATGAAATTTATTTTTAGCATTTAATTTTATATTCTTATAGAATATATATAATTTACTAATTTAAATATAATCTTTTACATAATTTTGTAAATATTTATTAAACTATTTCCGCAAATATGCATACTCATAATTTACAAACACGTGGTCTTTTACTATTGCTATTATTATTATTATTATTATTATTATCATTATTATTATTATTATTATTATTATTATTATTATTATTATTATTATTATTATTATAGCATTTCTTAAAATTCATATTCAATTTATAGGCGCCTAATTTATTTCAAACTATTGTTATCGTCGATTTCAAATAATATATTATGTGTCATTAATTTGTATACGTAATTTATTCATAGTTAATTTAAGCATAACGATTTTCATGATGATTGTTAATTTTGTTATTGTTATTGATTTTATTACTATATTAATTAAATAGCAGCCCAATTCATTTTAATTTCTCAACTTATTTAAATCCTAGCCTAATTTTACCCAATTAATGTCAATTCTAGCCTAATTTGGGCTTCAATTCAATTCCAAAATTAAACCCAATTCAATTGGATCTATAACCTGACCCATTTCTCAAATTTAATCATGACCGTCCATCAAAATCGATCCAACGATCCATGATCAACCCCACTTTTCTTTCCTTTTCAGTAATTAACCCCCCCAAAACCTAATGCTAATTTCATTTTCCCCTCGTACCAACCACACCCTTATATCTTTCTCTCTATCGTTGCCTCCACCATAGTGATTACCGGACGGCCGACGATCATCTCATTCCACTGCCAGCGACACCACTAGCCACCAACGCCCTTTTCTTTCTCTCTCTCTCTCACCCCTTACTCTCTCCATTCTCTGCCTCTTATCGGCGAATCCTACCGCTAGTGAACCAACAGATAGCCGCCGCCCCCTCCTCTCACTTCCTCTCTCATCTCCTCATCCACCACTCTTAAACCCGAAAAACCCAAAAGATGTTTCATTTCTCCGATAAGTGTCGACCGAACCCCGATGAAGAGAGTATCGGATTTCCAACACCAAGTCTAGAATCTATTCAAGGACCATGATACGTCACCCGTTAATCTTCATCCACTATTTTATGTTGGGAGATCTTTTAATGATGGATTCTTGCAAATTCGTCTCCGATATGACGTTTAGTGTTCATTTGGTTTTCTATTAATTACTCCTTTTCTTTAAAAAAAGAAATAATAAAATTTTTTACAATCCCTTTCTTGACAGACTGAGAATTGATATTGTTGTGAATTTAGTGATTAAGTTTTGATTAGTTCTTGTCCGCTCATATACTGGTTGGGATTTTACCTTTAATTCCCGTCACGTTCGTTGTGGTTAATGATTCCTGTGTTCATGCTCTATCTTTATTTGAAACATATTATTAAATATAATATTTTACATAATTTTATAAATATTTATTAAACTATTTCCGCAAATATGCATAATCATAATTTACGAACACGTGGTCTATTACTATTGCTATTATTATTATTGTTGTTGTTGTTGTTGTTGTTGTTGTTATTATTATTATTATTATTATTATTACTATTATTATTATTATTATTATTATTATTATTATTATTACTATTATTTTAGCATTTCTTAAGATTCATATTCAATTTATAGACGCCTAATTTATTTCAAACTAGTTTTATACTCGATTTCAAATAATATATTATGTGTCATTAATTTTGTATACGTAATTTATTAATAGTTAATTTAAGCATAACGATTTTCATGATGATTGTTAATTTTGTTATTGTTATTGATTTTATTACTATATTTATTAAATAGAAGTCCAATTCAATTTAATTTCTCAACTTATTTAAATCCTAGCCTAATTTTACCCAATTAATGTCAATTCTAGCCTAATTTGAGCTTCAATTCACTTCCAAAATTAAACCCAATTCAATTGGATCTATAACCCAACCCATTTCTCAAATTTAATCATGACCGTCCATCAAAATCGATCCAACAGTCCATGATCAACCACATTTTTCTTTCCTTTTCAGTAATTAACCCCCCCAAAACCTAATGCTAATTCATTTTTCCCTCGTACCAATCGTACCCTCATCTCTTTCTCTATATCGCAGCCGCCACCGTAGTGATCACCGGACGACCGTCGATCATCTCATTCCACCGCCAACGACACCACTAGCCACCAATATCCCTTTTTTCTCTCTCTCTCTCTCTCTCACCCCTTACTGTCTCCGTTCTCTGCCTCTTACTGACGAATCCCACCGCAGGTGAACCAACAACCAGCCGTTGTCCCCCTCCTCTCACTTCTTCTCTCATCTCTTAATTCACCTCTCTTAAACTCGAAAAACCCAAAAGATGTATCATTTCTCCGGTTAAGTGTTGACCAAACACAATGAAGAGAGTATCGGATTCCCAACGCCAAGTTTCTCATTGTTCTAGAATCTATTCAAGAACCATGAGAGGTCACCCGTCAATCTTCATCCACTATTTTACGTCAGGAGACTTTTAATGATGGATTCTTGCGAATTCGTCTCCGGTATGACGTTTAGTGTTCATTTGGTTTTCTATTAATTACTTTCTTTTAAAAAAAAGAAATAATAAAAAAATTCACAATCCCTTTCTTGACAAATTGAGAATTGATATTGGTGTGAATTTAGTGATTAAGTTTTGATTAGTACTTGCCCACTCATATACAGGTTGGGATTTTACCTTTAATTCCCCATCACGTTCATTGTGGTTAATGATTCCTGTGTTCATGCTCTATCTTTATTTGAAACATATTAAGTTAAAAAAAAAAATCTCGAAGCAACACAGTGATTCTGCTACCTTTATCGGCCTGCTGTATCTTCAACTTTAAATTGAAACCAATTTTAGCCGGTATGCTTTCCTTTCTTATGTAATTCCATGACAAGATCTATGTCTCGTATATGGTAAGTTAATCTGTGTAATTCCTTGATTAATTCTAATTGATGATTAGTATCATTCCCTTATTTGAAAGATCAGCCTTAGTACTTGTTTGTTTATGTTAAAATTTTGTCCTTTTAATCAATTTACTTTATTTCAGGAAAATAATTTGGTAAGTGGCATATTTTACTATGTCTCTTAATTCAAATTTCGGCCGTTATACACCCAATTATTATTATTGTTATGCTTATGGAAAAGGATCATTGATTAATTCTTCTTGATTATTCCCTTCCTCTTTTATTTTTCTGAATTTATTCCCTACCTTTTTATTTTCTTTTCTCAAGTGTTTAACTCGATACGATATAAGCAACCCTCTCCTCATCATTGGGGATAGAGTTTAACTCCTACAGAGAAGATTTTTCCCTTCACTCACATGTACTCTTAATGCTTTCAAGCATCAACTCTCTCTTTGCAAGCAAAATATATATACTTTAAGTCTTCATCTTGTTTGTTGGAAGAGTTGGCTTTTGGTTTATACTTGCTGTGTCGTTATCAACCGTTTTTTGTGTCTTTTTATTTTGTTGTTAACCGGTAAGTCCCTATCGATGCAATATTCAATATATATATGGTAGTCTTCTTGTAACCTAGAGAGCATACCTGTATAACAAATGTTGAAATGATGCCTGCTTTCTCCACATCTGTCTGTTCCTCCGTGATTGTCGTATGTTCTTGTGCCATTTGGTGTACTTTGTCATGTGCAACAGGAATCCAAATCAACACATAGGCTATCAAAGAGTTTGCTTGGGTTTGGAAATTCTAGCGAGGCTGCTCGGTCTCAAAAGAATGATTTAGGATCCATCTTCTTTTCGTTCTTTAAATTCTTGGCCTGTAATAATTATTGTATAAACGCTATTGATGTAATGAAAAATCACGGGATTGCTTAGGGGGTGGGGACCTATGTGCTAAATGCTTAGTTAATGACTACCTACTGCATATTCATTTTGATTAACTGAATTTCGAGCATGCTTAAGGTATTTTCAATTAGAGATCATGTTTATAGGATCTCATATTTATGTTCTGCGTGTTAGCTCAATTTTTAGAATTCCTGTCTATAGGATTACATCAATAGCTCCAGCATGTCCATATTAATGTTTACACATAAATTATGCTCTTGGGCTTTGTTTACTAATTTCTGCATGCTTTAAGTTAGTAACTTTGCACCTAGAAGCCATGTCTATAGGTTCATTAATAAATTTTCATCATATTAATTTGACAACGTTCACTTAGAAAATAATGCCTACAGGTTTTCAGCATGTTTAACTTAGATTTAATTATATAGAAATCACATCTATAGTCTTTTCAGTTAATGTAACACCCCGTATATTTCCAAACTGGTTTGACTAATTTAACATTTATGGAATTATTTAAACTTGAGATGGTTGGTGAATTATCCACTAAATTTATGGGGATCAATTAATATTGTGCTAATGGGCTCAATTGAGGCCCAACAATTAAGCAAATAAGCCATGGCCCAAAAAGGAAATGATCCATTCCAAAGTTGACCCAGTAAACACCTCATCTTTGACCCAAAGGTTTGGCTAAGGATGACCATTAAAAGAGGTGATTTAAAGGGACTATATAAGGCTAAAAATCAGATTTTATTCACCAAAAGACACTTGCAAATTCTAGACTTTTCCAAGAGATATTTCTCTCTTCTTTCAAACCCTAAGCAACCACCTCTTTTGGACAAGATCATCCCCTTGCAAGCTTGGGTAAGTGTTTACTCTTATGTTTTAATATATTAAATGCATAAGAGGGTGTGTAAATCATGTTGGTTATGTTGACAAAGTGTTGAGCAGTCCACTATGTGTAAAACAGTCCACTTTTACTTCTTTGCTAAAGGATTTGCCTTCTATGTGGTTCAGACTTGAAAGGGGACTTGAGGCCTTAAAGGAAGTGAATTTGATGAATTAAATGTCAACATGTTAGGATGTGGTTATGGCCCTAACTTGTTTTTTTCCTTGTGTATGACTTGTGGAATTGTTGTTATGAAATTGTGCATGGAACCGGTGGTGTATTGAAAAGAGAATATAGTTTTGTGATGTTCATATGCATGTTGACACCATAGTTGTTTATTAGCATCAAGTTGACCTAAAATATGAAAATGGAAGCTCACTTATGTCCATGGACCATTTATTACAAAAAAAGGACCCAAAAGTGACCCCTGGCAGCCGAAATGTACACCCGCCCTTGCAGGTGAGGCACCTGCGGGCGCTGGTGGCACCGCAGGTGGCCTTGGACTGGGCCAAAGGGGCACCACCAGCCGCACCTCACCACCTGCGGGAGAAGGTGGCTCCACAGGTCCTTCCAGAATTGTTTTTAGTTTGTTTTTGCTTCTCTTTGACCCTCCAAGGCCCTCTACCCTTCTTAGATGCAATCACCAACTTATGGTACCCTTTGGATAGCTCTAAGGGGGTAGTCCAGAGGCATTTTGAATTGTATCAATTGTGGATTGTTTTTAATGTGTTGTTGTGAAAGGTATTTGGGTGACTTGATAGAGTAAATGTGACGTTATGTTAAGGAGGAAGTGTAAAGTATAAACTTGGTATGAAATTCCATCGGTTTGTGATAGCTAGGTTGATATGGGGAATGTTTTGGTGTTGTTGGTATGGTGATGCAGTAACTTATATTGTAGGAGGGTGAAATGACGTTCTATGGCAGTCACGTATCTCATTATCGTCTTGTGCACTTGTGATGTAGTTAGTTGTTAATGTGAGCTCCGTTATGTACTTGTGTTGTAGAGTAACACGTAAGGAAGGAGCTGAATTGTTGTTTTCTCATATTGGGAAGATAAGGTATGTAAGGTTTCTCTTTTTCGTATACTTTGGTAGCTCCTATTGTTCTCATTGTTACCGAGCTTGTATACATTCCAAAATGTTCTAAAGTGTTTCTTTGCAGGTTTGTTATAAATTGTTATTCACATGTCTCTCATTCATTGGCTATTGTTCCAAAGCTCCAATAATGTTACAACCACCAATGTATCAATCTCACAAAAGTAAAAAAATGAAGTAATGCATAGTTGTTTGAGTACGGGTGGTAGCTCAAAGGGACGAAAGCCTAGCTAAATTCCGATTTCGATTATTTATTGGATACAGGGGGCAGCCTAAAGGGGTGAAAACCTAGCTCGGGCCGAACCTTCTTTATTGATTTATGGGTGGTAGCTCAAAGGGGCATAAGCCTAGCTAGAGACGATCCCATTGTTATTTTCCCACTGATCAGTTGGGCCCAGACATTATATGAATGATATTGATATTGATATGAACGTAAAAACCAAGAAAGTAATAAAGGTAATGTACATGGTTCCACACATACATTACGGTGGTTTATCAATATTGTCCACTCACTTGTATTTGATTCCATTGAAGTTCTTATGTTTCATGCAGTTACTCCATCCCAATTTCGAGGGTTTAGAGGCAGTCCGGTTGGGCAAAGTAGTGGTATTCAGGGTTCACAGACAGCAGGGTTTTCTCGTTAGCCGTGTCAGCACTGCAGAAAGTTTTATTTAGGTGAATACCTATTTGGGATGAATGTTTCCTTTTGGTGTGGTATGTCGGGGCACCTGGTGAGAGAATGCCCAAAAAGGGGCATGAGTAGTATGGCGCGACCTACTGGATTAGCCGTATCATCATCATCATCGGTTCCTTCCTCAAGTAGGGGTGTACAGCCTACTGGTCGTGGTAGAGGTGGTAGGGTAGCAGCTAATTCTAGTGGAGTACAGAACCGTACCTATGCTTTAGCAGATCGATAGAATTTGGAGGCTTCTCCTGATGTGGTTACAAGTGCATTGTCCGTCTTTTCACATAATGTATATGCATTGATTGATCCGGGCTCTACCCTATCATATGTCACTCCAATAGTTGCTGAAAAATTTAATAGAACACCAGAATTATTAGCTAAGCCATTTGAAGTATCCACACCCGTTGGTGAGTCTATTATAGTTAAGAGAGTCTATCGTAATTGTATGGTCACTGTTTGTGATCATAACACATTGGTTGATCTTATTGAGCTGGAAATGGTAGATTTTGATGTTATAATGGGTATGGACTGGTTGGCTTCTTGTTATGCCACGATCGATTGCCGAGCTAAGAGGGTACATTTCCATTTTCCACAAAAGACTGTCCTTGAATGGAGGGGTAATGTGGGAGCACCTAGAGGTAAATTTATTTCTTATCTTAAGGCAAGGAAAATGATATACAAGGAGTATATATACCATCTAGTAAGAGTGAATGATACCGATGTGAAGCCACCGACTCTTCAATCGGTTCCAGTGGTAAATGAATTCCTTGATGTATTTCCTGAAGATCTTCCAGGTTTGCCTTCGAAAAGGGAAGTAGAGTTTGGTATTTATGTGATTTCAGACACTCAGCCTATTTTTATTCCTCCGTATAGAATTTTCCCAGCAGAGTTATGGGAATTGAAGGAGCAATTAAAAGACTTGCTGGACAAGGGATTCATAAGCCCTAGTATGTACCCTTGTGGAGCACCAGTGTTATTTGTACAAAAGAAAGATTGCACATTAAGAATGTGTATTGATTATCCGTAACTGAATAAAGTAACAGTTAAGACTAAATATCCCCTCCCCAGAATTGATGATTTGTTCGACCAATTACAGGGTGCCAAATGCTTTTCAAAGATTGACCTGAGATCGGGTTATCATCAGGTAAGGGTTAGAGAAAAAGATATACCCAAGACTGCCTTCCGAACACGGTATGGTCATTATGAATTTTTAGTAATGTCGTTTGGGCTAACAAATGCACCAACAGTTTTTATGGATTTGATGAATAGGGTGTTCAAGCCGTTCTTAGATGTGTTCGTGACAGTGTTTATAGATGATATTCTGGTTTATTCAAGATCACAAAAGGACCACGCTAATCACTTACGGCCGGTGTTACAGATTCTTCGTGATCATAAGTTATATGCAAAGTTCTCTAAATGTGAATTTTGGTTAAAATCTGTAGCATTCTTGGGTCATATTATGTCGGATGAAGGAATAAGGGTTGATACACAAAAGATGGAAGCTGTGAAGAATTGGCCAAGACCTACGACACCTACAGAGATTCGTAGTTTCCCTGGATTGGCAGGTTATTATAGAAGATTTGTTGAAGGATTTTCTTCTATTGCTGCACCTTTAACAAAGCTAACACACAAGGCAACCAAGTTTCAATGGAATGATGCATGTGAAAGGAATTTCCAAGATCTGAAGGATAAGTTGACTTCTACACCTGTGTTGGTACTTCTAGACGGCACAAAAGGGTATGCGGTATATTGTGATGCTTCAGGAGTCGGCTTAGGATGTGTATTGATGCAGCATGGTAATGTTGTAGCGTATGCCTCAAGACAGTTGCGACCACATGAGAGAAATTATCTGACACATGATCTTGAGCTAACAGCTGTGATATTTGCTTTAAAGATATGGCACCACTACTTGTATGGGGTTCATGTTGATATATATACTGATCATAAGAGTTTGCAGTATATTTTCAAGCAGAAGGATCTAAATTTGAGGCAGCGGAGGTGGCTTGAACTATTAAAAGATTATGATATAGATATTTTATATCATCCAGGAAAAGCAAATATAGTAGCCTATGGCCAGCTCACGGAAAAACAAGGTATAGTCAAGGATCTGCATCAACTAGCCAACTTAGGGGTTTGTCTTCTTGAAACTCCAACTGAAGGAATTATGGTGAAAAATGCGGCAGAATCTTCATTAATAGCTAAAGTGAAAGAAAAACAGTATGCAGACCCTATTTTATTGCAGCTGAAAGAGAATGTCCAACAAGGATTGACAAAGGCATTTGATCTTACGCACGAGGGAATACTTCAGTGCCAAGGTAGATTGTGTGTGCCTGATGTAGGTGAGTTAAGGAGACGGATTATGATAGAGGCACATCATTCACAGTATTCTATTCATCCGGGAGCCACTAAAATGTATCATGATCTGAAAGAAATGTATTGGTGGGGTAATATGAAGAAGAACATTGCAGAATTTGTAGTCCAATGTCCAAATTGTCAACAAGTAGAAGTAGAACATCAGAAGCCTGGAGGTTATATGCAATGTATAAATCTTCCAGTCTGGAAGTGGGATATGATAAACATGGATTTCATCACAGGTTTGCCTCGTACACTTCAAAAATTTGATTCCATATGGGTAATAATTGCTAGGCTTTCCAAGTCAGCGCATTTCCTACCGGTCAAGACTAACTACACAGCTGAAGATTATGCGAGGGTGTATATTAAAGATATAGTACAACTACACGGAGTTCCAATCTCTATTATATTAGACCGGGGAGCTCAATTTACTGCAAATTTTTAGAAGTCTTTTCAGAAGAGTTTGGGAACCCAGGTGAATTTAAGCACAACTTTTCATCCTCAGACAGATGGACAAGCAGAATGTACTATACAAACACTTGAAGATATGCTACGAGCTTGCACATTGGACTTTAAAAGTAGTTGGGATGACCATTTATATCTTATTGAATTTGCCTACCATAATAACTATCTTTCAAGTGTCAAAATGGCACCTTACGAAACTTTATATGGAAGAAAGTGTTGATCACCAATTGGATGGTTTGAAGTGGGTGAAACTACCTTATTTGGGCCAGATCTTGTTCATCAAGCTATGGAGAAGGTTAAGGTGATACAACAGCGGTTACAAATGGCCCAAAGTCTGTACAAGTCATATGCCGATGTTAGAAGAAGGGGGCTATAATTTTCCATAGTTGATTAGGTATTCTTGAAAGTGTCATCAATGAAAGGAGTAATGAGATTCAAGAAGAAGGGAAAGCTAAGTCCACTTTATATAGGGCCATATAAGATTACTCGAAGATTTGGTCAAGTTGCGTATGAATTAGCACTACCCCAAGACCTCTCCACAGTTCATCCAATGTTTCATGTTTCAATGCTTTGAAAGTGCATAAGAGATCCATCTCGCATTGCTTCCACTGAAGATGTGCAAGTTACAGAAGATCTCATATATGAGGAAGTACCTATTGCTATTCTGGATCGGCAAGTTAAGAGTTTAAGAAATAAAGAAGTAGCTTCCGTAAAAGTTCTTTGGAAAAATCAACAAGTAAAAGAAGTCACATGGGAAGCTGAGGAAATGATGAGGTTTAAGTACCCACATTTATTTCAAACTGAAGCAAAAGATCAGGATGCGAAATTGGAGCAATAACAAGTAAGTATCTATAAGCATTATGTGTATGTGATAACATGAAGAATGGACTTAAACTTGAATTTGTGTAAATTGGATAATGTTATTAACATTAGAGGACGAATGTTCCTAAGGAGGGAAGGATGTAACACCCCGTATATTTCCAAACTAGTTTGACTAATTTAACATTTATGGAATTATTTAAACTTGAGATGGATGGTGAATTATCCACTAAATTTATGGGGATCAATTAATATTGTGCTAATGGGTTCAATTGAGGCCCAACAATTAAGCAAATAAGACATGGCCCAAAAAAGAGATGATCCATTCCAAAGTTGACCAAGTAAACACCTCATCTTTGACCCAAAGGTTTGGCTAGGGATGATCATTAAAAGAGGTTATTTAAAGGGACTATATAAGGCTAAAAACCAGATTTTATTCACCAAAAGATACTTGCAAATTTTAGACTTTTCCAAGAGATATTTCTCTCTTCTTTCAAACCCTAAGCAACCACCTCTTTTGGACAAGATCATCTCCTTGCAAGCTTGGGTAAGTGTTTACTCTTATGTTTTAATATATTATATGCGTAAGAGGGTGTGTAAATCATGTTGGTTATGTTGACAAAGTGTTGAGCAGTCCACTATGTGTAAAACAATCCACTTTTGCTTCTTTGCTAAAGGATTTGTCTTTTATGTGGTTCAGACTTGAAAGAGGACTTGAGGCCTTGAAGGAAGTGAATTTGATGAATTAAATGCCAACATGTTAGGATGTGGTTATGGCCCTAACTTGTTTTTTCCTTGTGTATGACTTGTGGAATTGTGCATGGAACCGGTGGTGTATTGAAAAGAGAATATAGTTTTGTGATGTTCATATGCATGTTGACACCATAGTTGTTTATTAGCATCAAGTTGACCTAAAATATGAAAAGGGGAGCTCACTTATGTCCATGGACCATTTATTACAAAAAAAGGACCCAAAAGTGCCCCCCGACAACCGAAATGGGCACCCGCCCTTGCAGGTGAGGCACCTGCAGGCACAGGTGGCACCACAGGTGGCCCTGGATAGGGCCAAAGGGGCACCTCTGGCCGTACCTCACCACCTGTGGGAGCAGGTGGCTCCGCAGGTCCTTCCAGAATTGTTTTTAGTTTGTTTTTGCTTCTCTTTTACCCTCAAAGGCCCTCTAACCTTCTTAGTTGCAATCACCAACTTATGCTACCCTTTGGATGGCTCTAAGGGGGTAGTCCAGAGGCATTTTGAATTGTATCAATTGTGGATTTTTTTTAATGTGTTGTTCTAAAAGTTATTTGGGTGACTTTATTGAGTAAATGTGACGTTATGTTAAGGAGGAAGTGTAAAGTATAAACTTGGTATGAAATTCCATCGGTTTGTGATCGCTAGGTTGATTTGGGGCTTTCCGAGTCACTTGTATACATTTGTTTTGGTACTGTGTAAAAGTTGTTTAAAGTGGGGACTTGTCCCGACTATAGGCTTGCTTATGTATTTGTTAGAGGTTTATTAGACGTTATAAGTCAAATGAAGGAATGTATGACCCTTTTGATGTGGTGGCCCTAACGACCAAGTTTCATATCTATTTGAATGTCTTTTATTGGCTTCCGCCATTGATATCTTATATCCATGTATGGCTCAATGTTGTTCACTTAGATATATGCATATGAATGTATACGAATGTATAGGTTGGTTCTCTCGGGCCTTAACGGCTTCCGGTGCCAGTCTGCCCCAATGGGATTTGAGGCATGACAGTTAATTTCAGCATGTTCCAAATTGTTAATTTTCACTAGATATCACGCCTACTAGGAATTACTAATTATAGTAACATTTCAATATATTGATCTGTCATTGACATAGATTCCATGCCCTTAAGTTTTCTTTTCATCTCGGTATATTAATTAATCTGTGATATTTATGCGTATAGGACTGTTTAAGTATTTCCAGCATGTTAATTAATAATTTCTTACTTAGACATCATGTTATAGGACCCTTAATATAAAATTTTCAGCATGCTAATTTGGCATTCTTTACCTAGCAATCATGGCTATAAGGTTAATGTTAAGCATGCCGATTAATCTAAAACATTAGATATCATACCTATAGGTATTAATCATATAAAATTGTTAATTATTTTAGCATGTTAATCACCTAATCAATTCTAATTAATCAAGAGTCTTACTTGAAACCATTACGTGCTACTTGTGTTAAAGTGCTGTTTGTTTTATTTGACTTTAATCCCGAGTCTAATTAGGCAGCCTAAGATTTTCTTTATGTCTAGACCCTTATCCAAATAGTAAGTCCAACGCCTCTTGGACATTAAGTTGGGTCGGGTAGGTATTTTTGGGAACGTTAGTTTTTGTAGTTTTCTATAGAACTCCTTTAGGCTTAATAACTAGGTGGGATGGGTAGATAGACGGAAATGATATAAGTTGCCCTGAGCCAAATTCAACAATGCGATATGTGACATTGTCATCCGTTAATAAGCCGGGATATGATCCGAATAGGATAAAATCAACCCGTGTCCAAATCTTTTAAATTAACTTTTCTTTTATTTGTTTTCTTTGAATGTTTGATTATTTTGGGTAGTCTAGGTTTATTATTTAAAAACCTTTTGCCATATAAATTGTGTCTCTTCTATCTCCTCGCTTATCTGATCCATGTTTTGTTTATATGGTTAATGGATTTATCATTTAGTTATTAGTTATAATAAAATAGAAGTTTCATGCTTAAACACTTAGTTAATAAAAATTGACCTTTTGCTTATCATGTAGAAGTCCCCCACATAACATATGGATTCGACCGGGACCCATATTTGTGGACCTCAAAAGGTGCCTAACACCTTCCTTTTGAGGTAACCAGAATCCTTACCCGATTTCTGTTGACGAAGACTAAATAATTAAAATAAGTTCGTAATTTAATCTCGAATGGTTCCCTAACGCACCTTAATTCGTTAGGTGGCGATTCTTCACTCTAATTAATCCTAAATAGAGTTGTCACGTCAAATCCCGCTTTTCTCGAGAAAAATGAGGCGCGACAATTCTCCTCTTCGCTTTCACTTTTCTCTAGCTCGAGCTTTTACCCCATTGCTGTTGTTTTCGCTGCTGCCACTGCTGCTTCTTCCTCTTCTCTTCTTCTTCTTCTTCTTCATATTATTCTTGTTAATCTTCTTTTTCTTCTCACTATTGTTGTTGTTATTGTTGCTACTGCTTTTTCTTCTTGTAATTTTTGGACCAAATTTTGTTCGTATATCACTGGACATTACTTCATAGGTGATTTTGGTAAGCAAAATAATGATGTTTAGTTCAATTTCTCATCTGCGTATATCTGCTGCTTTTCCAATAATTTAGAATAGCGTATCTAACAATTGTTGTATTAATTTACAACAGTTGTTGGATAGTTTCCACTACTGTTAAAAAATTTCAATAGGTAAGTCATCTGTTACAACAGATAAGACATATGTTGCAACATATGTCTTGAGTGAATCCAATAGATTAGTAATCTATTATAACAGATCATTTAGCTATTGGATAGCTTTTATCATAGCTGTGACAAAACTAGAAGCTGAGTACAATAGATAAGTTATCTGCTGTAAGAGGTGGGTACTCTATTGTAGTAAATGACTCATCTGTTGCAACAGATGACTTATTAATTACAATAGATGAGTCATCTGTATCAATAAATGACTTATCTGCTGGATACATATTACAGCAGCTGACAAAGCTGGGACAGAACCAGAATCTGAATCCAACAGATAGGTCATTTGTTGCAACAAATAACTTACCTGTTGGATACATGTTACAACTGGTGGCAATACTGGATAGAACCAGAAGCTGAATCCAATAGATTAGTCATCTGTTGCAACAAAATAGTGATATGTTACAATAGATGACTCATCTATTACAATAGATGAGTTATTTGTTGGATACATGTTATATCAGCTGGCAAGCTATATCCAACAGATTAGTCATTTATTGCAACATAATAGTGATCTGTTGCAACATATAATTTTGTTGTTGTATATAACCACTCAAAACTTACTATACTATCATTATTAACTTTTTTATGATAAATTTCTATAGATACCATTAATGGAGAAATCAATAACAATAGGGGTTGATTATCATGGTGAATGAATCAAGAAGAACAATCGATTTATTTGGCATTGGAAGGATGGTGAAATATTAGAGACGATAGCGATGACTGTACAAAGAGATATTTTGTATGATGATTTTGTGAACTTAATCATCAGCTATTATGGACTAAATTGCCAATCGAAAGATCTTATCATCAGTTACATGCACAACTATTTTGAAAATCAGAGGGTCCTATCTTTTAAGATAAGCAATCAGGTTCCTTTGCGTGCTTATTTGAGTGATGCAGTTAGGCCCATTTTAAGGGTGTACGTGGTTGAAAAACTGATAGAGAACCAAAATTTAGAACAAGACCAACAAGATATGTTAAATGATAAATTGGATAGGGTGGACATGAATATTCCATATGATAATGGTGGAGATGAAGTGGATGTGCAGGATTGTGGGGAGGATCAAACACCTACACCTATTGTTGGGAGCAATACAATTATCAGTTCTCAATCAACACAGTCAAGCTATGTGTAAGATGATGAAACAGATTTTTATAAGGGAATGACATTCAAGAACAAAGAAGAACTAGAAACTTCATTGAAAATTGCTTGCTTGAAAAAAGATTTTAGACTCAAGAAGGTGATTACTTTGCATAGTATGTATTATTTTAAATGGGCACATCCAGAGTGCAAGTGGTGGTTGAGGGCTGTGAAATTCATAAATTCTGAAAGATTTTGTATTAGAACCTATAAAAAGTATCACACATGTGATTCAGAGCATATTACGAGCCATAATATGCATACCACGACAAAGGTCATCGGTACATATTTCAAAAATAATTTTCCCAATGGTAAAGGCCCATCTACAAGAGATATGGCCAATCAACTCCGTATTGAATTGGATTGTAAGGTAAGTTATTGGAAGATTTATAAGAGCATGGAGATTGCAAAGTCTTTGGTTAGGGGAACATAAGAGCACGAGTATGCAATGCTTGATGTGTACCATTATATGCTTGAGTCCTTGAATCTAGGAAGTAAGAAGGCACTGCAGGTTGATGAAAATGAAAAGTTCAAGTACTTTTTTGTAGCCTATGCGGCTTGGATTCTTGGTTTTAAAAAAATGAGAAAAGTCATAGCCGTCAATGGGACATTCTTGAAGAGCAAGTATGAAGGAGTTTTGCTATCAGCGGTGGCACAGGATGTGGAGAATCATATTTTTTAGGTGGCTTTTTGTGTAGTGGACAAGGAATGTGATGCTCCATACCAATATTTGTTTAAGCAAATGAGAAGCTATGTAGATGATACCGATGAGTTGTGCATAATTTTTGATAGGCGTACAAATATCCAAAAGATGGTTTCAATTGTCTACCCTTCAGCTCATTATGGTTATTGCATGAGGCACCTAGGAAAAAATATTTGAAGCAACTTTCACAATTCAAAGGTCGTATCTCATTTTTATAAAGCAGCGAAAGCGTACGATAGAGGTGAGTTCAAATATTAACTTTATGTCTTACTAAGGGCTTTTTTTGTATAGGTATAATATTATGACGTCAAATATTGTTGAGTCAGTGAATGGAATGTTTGAGGTTGAAAGAGAATTTCCCATTGTCGCTCTATTTGATGAAATAAACATGAGGTTTGCAAAATTATTTCACCAGAGGCGTATGGAGTTGGTAAACTTTCCAAACAGACTTGTTCTTACAATGGAAAAACAAATATCAAAGTATATCAACTTAGGGAACAAGTTATTGGCCCATCAAATAGCCAACTACAAGTTTAGTATCACCGATCATGGTTATGTTGCCACGGTCGATCTTCAAAGAAAAACTTATACATGTAGAGTTTTTGACTTGGACAAAATACCTTGTCCATATGCTATGACAACGCTTCGAATCTAATATGGTACAAAATTTGAAAACCAAATTTATGAGTACTCATCTCTATATTATGCGGTGGAAAAATACATAATTGCATATTGTGAGGAAATTCATCTGGTGCCTCCTGAAGATTTTAGGATTTTTTTTGGAGATTTTAGAGAGAGAAATACCTCCTCCACATGTTGATCCTAGCAAATTGGGAAGAAGGCGAATGAAGAGGAGGTCTGGAGTCGGGGAATCATTTTTATCTAGAAAAAATAAGTGCTCCATATGTAAGATGGTTGGCCACAAAAGAACTACATGCCAAGATCGAAATACTCCATAATTATTGTAAAAGTAATTCGTGTTGTTGTTGGTTTTATTATGAACTTGATAATTTAGTTGGTGATGTATGTTAGAGAACTTTGTTTTTATTTATATAAAATATATTTTTGTTTATGGTCCAACAACTGTTGTATGTATAGGAACAACTTCTATTGCAACGTATGTTATATCTATTGCCACAGATGAAAATCAATTGGAATAATGAATTATGTTGCAACAGATGAATGATCTATTGGAAATAATCAAACGTATTATAGACATCTGTTGCTGCCCAAATAATATGTTTGATTATTTTCAAAAGAAATTTATTATCTACATCAAATTATTCAAGCTCGGGGATCACGTGGTTGATAGTATAGCGTCTTTATATAGTAAGTTTTTCGGTTAATTTTAGCTTAAAGTCGCGTATTTGAATTGTTATTTGGTGGTATTGTTGTTGGTGCTTATTTAGAGCTTAATATAAGCTCGGATTGGATGATATCTCTTGTGACTATTGGTCACTGAGCTATTTGGGATGCTGTGACGATTTCAGTTTCGCGATTCTGCAAGCGAACACCACATGGACTGTTAGGACATTTTTCAAACTAATGCAATATAGGTATCAATAGTCATATTTTGACATGTATTTTATTATTTTGGTAGCTTGACAGCAGTCAGAGGCCTCTCAAAAAGGGAAGGCTCCTGTATAGCTGGTTCTCTTGGCAGGCTTGCGGCGACATCCAGGTAGGCTAGGTTTCCTTTACACTTAGTGTCACAATCCGAAATCCCATTCAGGCCGGACTGGCACCCGAAGCCGATATGGCTCGAGAGAACCAATCTTTGCTCATGAACATTCGTATGCATATCTTCGTATGAACCTTATTAAACCTTATGCAACTATGCGGAAAACATGGACATGGAAACATATGCTATATACATATTTAGGAAACTTGGCCGTTGGAGCCATCAAGTCAAAATGGACATTTATATTTCACATTCATAACCCACACATGTCTACAAAAGCCTCTAACAGATGCATTTACAAGATCAACTAACAGTCGGGACAAGTCCCCGCTTTATACAACATTTACAACATCAACACAACTGTACACCTATGACTCGAAAAGTCCCGAAGCAACTGGGGCTCACCAAAGATCCGCAATGTCAACCTACAATGGAGGTCTACTAGTGCCTGCACCTGCAACATTTAAGGTAATTCCCCCGAGGGGTCCAGTACGAAGAATGTACTGAGTATGTAAGGCTCATAAGAAATTCATCATACATAATAACAACAATAATGGAATCAATGTAAGGAAATAGAAATGTGAATAAACTCTCTTTCTGTATGTGGGGAAATATTACGTTCTTTACTCCTTTTGTCTTCATCTTTTATTCATCTTTATTGTTCTACCCATGCTAGGCTATTCTGTCGCCCCTGGGATGAGATTAACCCATGCTAGGTACTTTGACCCCTGGGATGTTATATTAACCCATGCTAGGCTTTCGTGTCATCCCTGGGATGTTACTAACCCATGCTAGGTACTTTGACCCCTGGGATGTTATATTAACCCATGCTAGGCTTTCGTGTCGCCCCTGGGATGTTACTAACCCATGCTAGGTACTTTGACCCCTGGGATGTTATATTAACCCATGCTAGGCTTTTCTGTAGCCCCTGGGATGTACTTATGATTACTCATTAATTACACATTACTTCTTTCTCTTGTTATTCTTACCTCCATTCTTAAGAGTGATACAATGAGGATCATGACATAATTTGAAGCACACTCATATACACATTTCTCTTCACTCTTTACTTCATGAGATTGACATCTTCACTTATGAGGAATAGATATATTAACTTTCACATCACCTCTCTTATTACTCTTATGAGATTGGTACTTTTACTTGTGAAAGATTGGTACAAGGATAATTATCATATTATAGGACTTTGGAACATAACATGGTTGGAAATTCTTCTCAAGAATAAATAGATTCTCTTACATCTTACTCTCTTGGGATAATTCTTTTAGAAATTACAACGTTATGACATCTTCGGAACTTCACTCAATGAACAAGGGATAAGTGAATCATCATTCATCTAAGAATAGGACACATATGGATAACAATATACGTCAACATGAGTTGATATACCTCAAGCCTCTCGGAATTGAAACAAGCCCAATGTCAATGTCAATATGAACAATATGTTGCAGAAGGATACGGAAAAAGGAACCTTACATTCCTTGTATTCTCAATACGATTCTACAATCTTAAGTGTTCATACAATAGTCCCACTCCATCCTTGTGTTTCGTTCTACAACATACGTTCATAACGAAACCAACATTAACCACCAATTACCTTACAATGGCATACAATAACAATAAGTCACATGTTTAGCTTTAACATGTCATTTCCCCCTTGACAATACCATTTATGAAATCATACTACCAATAATCCCACAATATTCCATACATTGACCAACACATGATAACCAATAGCATGTCACACCAAGCTCATATTTTACACTTCTCCATCACCACCACATCACAATTATTCTATCAAATTACTTCAATACTCCTCACAACAACAAATCGGCCAAAATCCCATAATTTACACTTATATGAAAATAACAAGTTTAGGACCATAATAACACCATACATGTTGTTATTTTATCCATACCATGCTTTTTCATCAAGACCACAAGTCATTTATCAAGTTTAAATTCCATAAATGGCACATCCTTTACAAAGACACAAAGTGCCATGTTCAACACTTCCAAGCATAACCAACATGATATACATACTCTCCTATGCATATAATATGTTAATCCATAATAATAAACACTTACCTAAGCTTGGAAGATGATGATCTTGATCCAAAGGTGGCTTAGGGTTTGAGAGCCCAAAAGAGAGCTTTCTTGAGAATTCTAGAAAAAGAGATAAAAAGCATGTGTGTTTGTGATAATAAAATCTGAATTGTGTGCAACTTTTATAGTGCCAACAAATCATCCTTATCCACTCTTTATAGTATTAATTACTATATCTAGAAAGTCAAGGGAAGAATGGGTCTTTTGACCCATTTTGGCCCATGTTTCCTTCTCATTTTGGGCCCTATTTTTGAGCCCAATTCACTTAACCCACTAAAATCCATAATTACACATGTTTAATTCATTTCATACGCATTACTACAAGATTCCCACTCACGTAATTCACACTCATAGCCTTAATTCTAAAAGTAAGCAATTCTAGCCACGTATGGCTTATTTTGGCTACAAGGGTAAAATCATCATTTTGATGCCAAATTCGTTCTCGAGTAATTTTATCATACCAATATAATAATTCACTCATTTCATGTATATTCTCGTGGTTGTAGAATAAATGTGGCAAAAATCGGCTCGATACATCCCCGGGCACCCTTGGGACTTAAGAAAATTCCAACTTTCAAAAAACTGAAAAATCCATCCTGGCACGCTCTGGGGCGCGCCAACTTGCTGCCTATGGGATAAAAAATTTGGCCCAGAGTGGCCTGGCACGTTCCCTAGCGCACCCCACCCTTAGATTTTTTGAAAATTTCATTTTTCGACTTTTCTTTGCGGGTTTGGTTAGATACTTCAAAGTCCTATTCTTTAACTTACTTCTTAACCTTAATATACTTTGTTTGGAGTTCCTCTTAGCCGCGTTTTGAACACCACAAATGCTCCACAAAAATCACAAAATACTTCTTACGAAGGGCTAATCACATGTACGAGGCCAAATTTTAAATTTTCTCATCACCAGCATTACCAAATACATACTTATGGCATCTCGTCACCTAAGTAACCATTATTCAACGTCGTCAAATAGGGTTGGGAAGGTACGAGGTGTTACACTTAGATTGGGATTATGTGTGATATATGTATGCTATTGTGCTGGTGTTATGGGCTGGTATTATATACTTGGTGGTGGTTTGCAGTGATTTAGGCCTTTTAGGCCAGATAGGGCTATTCGAACATATTCCAGGCCCGTTATCCTCGTGGAACACCACAGATGACCTATTTGGGGTTGGATAGTATTGTTGTTGTTGATTACTGGTTGGGGAATGTTATTGTTGGACCTTAGTCCAGGCTTAGAAAGACTTAGACCAGACTTAGACAAGTATAACTAGACTTGGTATCCAGGACTCGGTAGTGGGCACCGTTACCCTTTTTGTTGACTTGTCAGAACCTTGACACCTTTGGGCTTAGTTAAGCCCTAGTATGACCTGTTAGGATTGTGACAGGATTGAGTCACCCCGATTATACCCGGTTGGCCTGTTTAGCCTTTTAATCCCTAATAGCACCGCACTTGATCGAGATTGCTAGCCTTGGCTTAGAATTGGGAACCGCCTTGCCATGAGCTACTCTAGATACTCGGACTGAATTAGATATTGCATGATAGTACACTATGCACCTATGAGGACCTAGGGATTTGCATTGTAGTACATTGTGGGTTAGCTCATTTATTTATGTTTTGGGTTCTGTCTGGGGCTGGTATGTCCCCGTTTACTTGTATTTGTATGGATTCTGGAACTATTTTGACAGCTTGGTATCAGAGCCTAGGTTGTATGGGTAGTGTCGGTACATTATCCAATATGTGGTAGAGTCTTGTGGATCGATGCGAGAACGCTTATATCCTATCCTCAGGAGGCTACGTATTGTAACAAATGTAAAATCAATTGGAATAATGAATTATGTTGCAACAGATGAATGATCTATTGGAAATAATCAAACATATGATAGACACCTGCTGCTGCCCAAATAATATGTTTGATTATTTCCAACATACTCTACATATGTTGCAATAGATGAATAATCTGTTGGAAATACAACAACAACAACATACCCAGTGTATTTCCACCAAGTGTGGTCTGGGGAGGGTAAAGTGTACGCAGTCCATACCACTACCTCAGATATAGATATGTTTGACATCTGTTGCAGTAGATGAATGATATGTTTGATTATTTCCAACATATCTACATATGTTGCAATAGATGAATTTCTATATTAAACCATGTTTAGTAATAAATAAAGTTATTTAACTATAATTAAATTATGAATTAATAACTTCAATTACATTCTTAATAAATTAGAATAGTAATTGCATGATCACCTAAGTGCATTCATGCTGAATGGAGTGATCAACTGACTAATTTGATGTGAATTGCTACATTAAACCATGTTTAATAATAAATAAAGTTATTTAACTATAATTAATTATGAATTAATAACTTCAATTGCATTCTTAATGAATTAGATAGTAATTACATGATCAACTAGGTGTATTCATCCTGAATGAAGTGATCAACTAACTAATTTGACATGAATTGCTTTATTAGACCATGATTAGTAATAAATAAAATTATTTAACTATAATTAGTTATGAATTAATAACTTCCATTGCATTCCAAATAAATTAGATAGTAAGTACATGATCAACTAAGTGTATTCATCCCGAATTGTTTGATCAATTGACTAAATTGATGTGAACTACTTCATCTAATCATATTTAGTTAAATATAGATAAATAACATTCTTTATTACTAAATATCATTGAATGAAGTTATTTTCACAAAAATATTTGATTATTTTCAACGATTCTCCACCAAGGTTTGCAACAGATTCCATATCTGTTGCAACATATTAAACATCTGTTGAAACAGATTCTATATCTGTTGCAACAGATGTACATATCTGTTTGATTATTTCCAACAGATTATTCATCTATTGCAACAAATATAGAATCTGTTTGATCATTTCCAATAAATTATTGGCCTAATTTATGTGAACTGACTCATTCAACTATATTTAGTAATAAACAATGTTATTTAAATATATATAGTGATCAATTAATAAGTTCCATTACATTCTCGATGAATTAGATAGTATTTCATTGTGATAGATGATCAACTAAGTGTATGCATCCTAAATTGAGTGATCAATTGGCCTAATTGATGTGAATTGACTCTAATAAGTATCATCAATGAATTAGATTCACATTAGCATAATTATTTCTTAAAATATGTTGAATAAGTTGCAACAGATGTGTATTATGTTACAACAGATATTACATCTGTTAGAAATAATCAAACAGATATAAACATATGTTGCAACATATTGCACATGTTGAAACAGATAAAGAATATGTTGGAAATAATCAAATAAATAATAGATCTGTTGCAACAGATGACACATCTGTTGCAACAGATGTCTATATCTATTTGATTATATCCAATAAATATACATCTGTTACAATAGATTCCATATTTGTTTGGTTAGATGTAGAGTATGTTGGAAATAATCAAGAAGATATAGACATCTGTTGCAGCAGAATACACATTTATTGAAACAATTGTAGAGTCTGTTGGAAATAATGCTTTAAGTTTGTACACCTAAGAAAATAATTCATAATAGAATAAAATTCATAACAAAAAACTTAAATAGATAAATTCAATCCATCACAAATTACATAAAATAATTCAACAAAAACATAAAAACATAAAAATTGTTATGTTGTTAGAACCACCAATTTCGTAGAAATCCAAGCCATCACAAATAACAAATTGTTTGATTAGGGCTCCAAACTCGTGCATACTACACCAGCAGCCCATATAACTGGCATCCTTGAAACATAATTATTACACATTAAAGTGTCTGGAGTTGTCACATTAGTCTCTATTGTCAAATGCTCTATGAAGGCAAGTGGTATGACGCGCACGCGCGACCAGTTTAATTTTTAGGGAGATTCAATTTTCTCCCTCTAAAACTCCATCTTTCATTGAGCAACTTTTCTGGAAAGTGATCAAACAACTCAAAGCCACTTTGCTTCAATAACTTGGGAAACAACTCCAAGACATAATCAATTAGATAAAAGAAAGCCACTTCTTCATAGAATGGAATATTTCCATCATACACATTTATGACTCCCTCCTTGATAATTATATCAAGAGTCACAAAGTGTTGTTTGTCAAGGTTCATCTCAACTAAAATCCTCTGAGCACCTGTCCAGAGTAAGGCAACTGGGTAGGGTCTCTTACCTCTACAGTAATTGAGCATATCATAATCCTATTTGAAATCAGCAAGTAATTTCTCAAGCGGCTTTCCACCTAGGGTTGTCGCTTCCTCATTCAGCTCATTGTATCTCGATAGGAAGTTATTGTAGAAGTTGAGATCCATGATTCTATCTTTTAAATGATAGTACTTAGAGTATTTTACATGCCTCTCACTCATGAGAATAAGGGTTTCATCAACATACTGAAATGAAAATAAAATTTACATAAATATATATAATAATAATTAAAAATATGCAACAGATGGGTAATCTATTGCAACAAATGTCCCATTTGTTGTAATAGATGAGACATCTATTACACTTATCTTTGAACTTGTTAACAAATTATCCATCTATTGTAAGTTATACAACAGATGGGTCATATGATTCAATAAATATGTAATCTATTGCAATAGATGAGACATCTGTTGCACTTATCTCTGAACTTGTTAACAGATTATCCATCTACTGCAAGTTATGCAACAGATGGATAATTTATTGCAACAGATGATAACAGATAAAGAGATAAGTGTAATAAGTTTTTGAATTACAAAATTACTAAACATATGAAAGTTGTTGAAGGCTAGAAAATTCACCCAGTCCTCCAACCATTTATGCATGCTCGTCAGGGTTTTGAAATCATCAGAATCAAATTCATGCATGGAAATTTTTTTTAGCCTTTTTTGCTTTGGGGACTTTGGTCAGCCCAACCTTTTATTTTTTTGGCATTTACCATTTTGTAAATGTTGACCTGCTTCAGCTCTGCACCAATATCATGAGAAATAAGAGTTGAAACTTTTCTTGTTTTCATACTTAAAAGAGCCTTGGAAATGTCTTTTCTCCTCTTCTTAACCTCTAAAGGAGTGTAGGACTCTCTAAGACTCTTTAATGGAATGACACCCCTCTTAGATGCCAATTTTTTGACTGCATTAGTCAATGCACTTAATGCCTTAATCACTTCATTATGTTTGTACTTGCACTGTTGGCGTTGACATGTAGAACCAGAGTTAGAAGAGGCAACTCCACCAAGTGATTGTCTACCCATCCTATGTGGGAAATTTGTAGTATGCCCACTAAAAGGAGTGTATCCACCACCAAAATCAGCATCACTAGTATGACCAGAATCATGGTCATTTCTTATTTCAAAAATTATAAGAGGAGCATCAACAACAGCAACACCACCAATACTACCAGAAACACCATCATAAGCAATAACAACAACACCATCAATAAAAAAAATCACCAAGAATAAGCTCACCCTCCATGAGTGCTTTTTTTTTGATGGTTGTTGCTCTAGCCAATTCCTTTTTTATCATATCAATTACCTTAGGGTCCGATAAAGTTTCCATAGACCCTAGAGTAACAAGAAATGACATCTTTAACTCTTGATTAGTTGTGATAAGCCACGAATGCACAATCTAAAACCAACAAGTACATGTATTAGAAGTGTTTATATCATTAAAATTAATCATTATTTAAAACAACATATGTGAAATATGTTGCAACATATGTGAATTTTGGAAAAATAAGTTAAGTTAATCTATGTAAAAGTAGACTTACTGCTTCCTCAGGTGGGTAGAAAAGATAAAAAACTTTCACTTTTTTTTTTATCATGCTTAGCTGACAACCATGTAAGGGTTCTTGGACTAGAAACCTTTTCTTGGAAGGCCTTCACTTGTTGTCGGAGCTGAGAAATGGCTTCAAATGCCCAATCCAATAAAAATGATGCCAAACAGTAAGTCTACTTGTTATTGAATACCTCAAGATCCTCAGAGAGATTTATTAAGCCAAGTGGTATGTTGTTGTTAACGTCTTGTAATAACCTATTCCGTTGTTATTAAAATACACCTCTCTATAGGTACAAGTTATAGGGAATTTTGAAAATACGATCTCGAATTAGTATAGGACGCCTCGACTAAAAGTTTCAAAATTTGAAATTTTTGGGTTGGGCTGATGAGTGGGAATTTTTTCGCTATAGCAATGGTTCCATAGTAGACAGCAGGCCTATATAGCGGGATGAGGGACCAGAATCTCAGGTCTGATTTTAATACTTCCATTTTCTCCTCTTCAATTGCAAAAAGATAGAGGTTTGCTCTAAAAAACCTCTAATGGTTACCTCATGGCCTGGAGTAATGTAGAGGAGGGATTTCTCTTTAATGGAGTAAAACCCATGGTTTTCCTGCTGATTTCACGTCAGAATTAACTTTCATAGAGTCAAAAGATCATGTTCATGTCTCTGTAGCAGCTGCTTGGCATCTAGGTAGGTTAGGTTTAACTGAGTAGTTTAGACCTGGGTTATAAAGCATAAACATGATGTAGATTGATGGAAGATTGCATGGTTAGGTCTTCGGGCACGGTGTTGGGATGGATAAAATGGATGAAAACCTGGTTAATTGGGTGGGAAATTGTTGTTATTTTGTGGTATTGAAATTGTCCATAAATTTATGTGTTTATCTTGTTATTGTTCGTCCTTGCATTATTAATAATGGTGTTGTACTTGAAAATTGGGTTAAACCTATTAAAGGCCTAAATTAAAAGTGGTTAGTGTTGGTGGATTCAGAAGAATATACGGTGGTAACTAGAGGTATGGAAAAGTGGTAGTGTATAAAATGTTAGGATGAATGGTTAGGGGTGGGTTATAACCCACAAGTTATATGCACAAATTGTGTGGGATGGGTTTACGTAATCGGAATCCAACTTGGGTTATATGTGTTTGCTAATTATTCTCTGTATTGCTTGTTACAATGCATGTTCAAGGGAAGTGAATGACCATTTGATATTCTAAGTATTAATCGCATGCAATGAACTTATACGCAAATCTTGTTGGTTGTGCAAGTGTATTTGTTGAGTACACATGGTTTGTTGTGATTATGGTGATATCTTGATTTATTATGGGATGTACCAATATTTGGGCATCTTCACGGGCTTATTTATTTATTATTGTAAGGTATACCAATATTTGGACATCTTCACGAGATTGGTTGGTATAAGGTTAGCAGGCACTTGATGTCTGGAATTTGGTACATGGACAAGAGCTCATCCTCTACAAGTCATAACTAGTGGAAGACCATAAGACCCTTAGCATGTGTGTACTAGTATTGGTGAGAGTGACGATTCCTTGAGTGAATCGGGTTATTCGATTATTTGTCATACATTGTGTTATATTGGTTCCTTGAGCGAACCAGACTTATGTGTTGATTTGTTATATTGGTTTCTTGAGTGAGCCGGACTTATTTGTTAATATGTTATATTGGTTTCTTGAGTTAACTACGCTTATGTTATCTGATATATTGGTTCCTTGTGTGGACTGGGGATTATATGGCTATGTGTCATTTTGGTCCCTTGCATGAACTGGGTTTGTGTGATGTCTTGTATGTTGATTTGTTGTATGAACTAGGACTTATGATTATGAATTTTCCCATTGTTGGAAGGATACTTTAGAGGTCCAGGTTAAGGCTATAAAAAGAAAAGTATATAATCTGTATCGTCTATTTACTTATGTGAATGGGACTAGGGGTGGTATATTATAGTGGAGCCATGGTTGTTGACTCCGTTATTTGCCTATATTGACCACACTTGATTGAATTTCTGTGGTTGGTAGTGGTGTGTTGACTTGAGTGTTGTCTATGTTAACTCTCACTGGATTAAACTCGGTAGCGGGGTAGAAAAGGTTAACTGTTATGAATTTAAGGTAAGGCTACCCAGTAGATATTCATGTTTGTACTATGGCATGTGTATGGTCGATGGTCTAGCGGTTATTTCATTTGAGGTAGGGAAGGCGAGGTATTAATGTCTTGTTATTTGTGCTACATAGACTTAAATGAATCTAAAGATACTAGGGTGTCATTGTATGACCGGATTAGTGGGACAAGGTTAAGTATTACATAAGGGTCTTAAACGACGTGTTGTTAAGGGTAACAAACCTTGAGGGTTGAGCATTATAGGACTTATAGATAATTACAGAATAAGATCTGACATGATGAAGTAATGGATAGTTGGTGACTAGGGCTAACCATGTTAACAAGGGAAGTCTCTCTCAATGATAATACTAGTAATATCCAAGGGTGTTAATGGATTGTTTTAATGAAAGATCTCTGGCTAAATAACTCTCATAGTGTATGCTTCTTTCTGGATATTTATATGATGTTTATGTGATTTAATTCGGGTCGACCGATGATGCTTACCAGTATGTGTTGATTGTATTGATGCTACTCTTGCAATACCTTTTTGGGGTATAGTCTGGTTGCAAGATCAGTAGATATTTCTTGCTCGACAAGGTAAAGATCTCTTGCAGCTTTTGTTGTTGTTCCTACTAGTAGAAGCTGGGTCATGTATATAGTTTGTACTTTCCCTTAGTAGGCTCTTGTAGCTGTTTAGACTAGTTCCTTGGGTAAAGTTTTCAGTTGTATTTTAGTTTTATAGATGGTTGTAATAAATAAGGTATTTTTATGTTTCTTAATTGACTTTCACATGTATTTTTAATGGGTGGTAAGGGTTCTCTTATCTAGGTGGATTAGAGTAGGTGCCCGCACGATCTGGTTAATTGGGTCGTGATAGTTAGTATCAGATCTTAGGTTATCGGTCTCCCAGTACAAGAGTAAATATTGAGTAGAGTCCTGCAAATTGGTGTGGTGACGTCCATATCTAATCTTTAGGGAGCTATGAGGCATGCTAGGAAATTGTTCCACTTCTTTCTCTCCTTTCGTGCGAAGTGGATACTTGCTTGTATGAGTTGAGTCTAATTGGTATCTCGACGAGGTAAGGGTATGCCATTTGATTCCGTTTGGAATGACACAAGCAAGGGAAATTGGAACTGGGAGGTTCTAATTGGTATCTTGCCATTGAGGTGGTGTAAACTTATGGATAATCGACTAATGGTTATCCATGAGGCAAATTAAGGATAATAAAAAGGGCTTGTTTAATGATGAAACTTGAGATTAATAGTTATGTGTATTGGTATTGCTTGACTGACTCTGAACATGTGAAATGTGATTGTTGAATTACTATAAAATTCATGGTTGGTGAAAAATCATAACTTGGTTATTTGTTAATGGTTACATGAATTATTTGCTATGTGGTTTAATTGGAAATTGTATGTTAAAGTGCTAGGCATGGACTTATCATTGGTGAAATAGTAAGGGAAAAAATGGTTCATGACTGTGGAAAGTTTTGTTACAAACAATTGGTTTTGGTTAAGGACCATGGAAAAGGGCTATTGTCGCATAATAACGGGATTTGTGGTAATGAAAAGTTTTTTGTTGTGATTCATATTCGATTCAAAGTAATTTGATGCTAAGTTGTTGTTTGTGCATAGCTGGGTTCGGCCTTGGGATTATATTAAAGGCCATAATGCAATTTCATGTTTTATTGTTGGAAACAGCGAAGGAAAATGAGGGAAGTTACAAAAAATAATAAAACATTCTAGGCTAGGACTGTTGCACCGCCATAGAGGCACTGATCTGCTACAGTGAGCCATCTATAGTGGGAATTTTTCCACTATAGTGGCATCGCCATAGCGACGTACAAACCGCTATATCAGGAAGGGCGGGGCAGAATCCCTGCCCTGCTTTTCCCCTTTTTTGTTTTTTGTTTCTAGCCTGTATTAATCGTTAATTGAGCTATGAGGTATTGCATGAATTATAGAAATCTTATATAAAGAAAGAAAGGCATGCATTCAATATTTAAATTGTAAAAAACTAGCATTCATGTGCAGAAATAAAAGGAAAAGGAAGGGAGGAATATTGTTTTTTACATGCCCCAAACGGGGGCAACCCAAAATCTGTAAATGTATAAAAAAAGAGAAGGGGGAGGGGGGGGGGGGGGAGAGACTGAACTGGCATGCACCAAGGGGCCTAGATGGGTACCCTTTCACCATCATCGACTACTGGGGTGGGGCCTTCTATTTCTGCATCACTAAGGAATGAGAACTCCTGTATATCCTCCGGCTTTAGCTGGGAAAGATCCTAGTCAGGGACTGCGCACCTAAACATGACCTTCACGGTCTTCCATATTAGTGCGAGCATACGGTCCTGGGAGTGCCTCCTCCTCTTCTCCTCATCAAGATCTTTGTGGAGCGCTGCATATTCCTGGGAAGATGGAGGTGGGGCTATAGAGCTGGAAGGGGCGTGCTCCATGTATCTCCTAAACACTGCCAAGTCTGCCTCCAGGCGACTACTAGAAATCTGGGGCTAGGGCTGGGGCTGGGACTAGGAGGGAGGGGAATCATCATCATCATCATCATCATCATCGTCGTCCTCCTCTGCAGTTCGGCTACTCTCGGCCTCACCCACCATTCTCTTCTTCTTCCCCTTGGATGCTACCACCTTCACCCTAAGGGGGTGAAAGGGGATGTCCATCTCCAGCTCAGTTCCAACATCTTCCTCGAGCACCCAGACATGCCTGTATAGTGCGGAGACCAGATCGGGAAGGTAGGGACCCTTCCTGCTACCCCGGTAGAAGTCCTTCAACTCCATCACTATCTGAGCCCCCACATTCAGTGGTATGCCTCGTATAACATAGGCTACCACCAGAGCCCGAGGGGAGGTCAAGTCGGAAAAGTTATCCGATGGACAAATCCTCTGGGACACCAGGTCCAGCTACCTCCTAACTTCCACTGTGACGTATGTGATCCTGATCCCCTTAGTAGTGAGCCAGTGGATCTGGTCCCTCTACTTCTTCACCATCAGAGTGTCCTGTAGCTACCTCATACCCATCTCCCTAGCCTTAGCTAGGTACCTAACATTGGAAATGTTCGGTACCTCCAGCACCTCATTGATTTATCCAGGTACCTAACATTGGAAATATTCGGTACCTCGAGCACCTCATTGATAGTGGCAATGTCCACATGGACATCTACTTCCCTGATGCGGATGGTGGGGTTGGGGTCATTCCAAAGCACGGTAAAGAGTATGGAATAGAACTCTCTGACCCAGCCCGAGACCCCAAATGGATGAGCCTCCACAAATGGGCCCCTGCCAAACTCCTAGAGCTGGTTATAGAACTTGGGGGCCTTAGTCGCCACCCCCTTCATCACAAAAGCCCTCTATAACAGAATCCCATCCTTCGGTACTCCAAAAATCTCTCCCGATAGTTTTCGTTAGGGAATCTCTCGTATGCTGGAGCATTCTCTTGATTTTCATCCATTGGGATTTTTGATCTGTAAAATCATGGAAAGAAACCAAGTTAGAACTCATAAAATTGTTAAGAAATCGAATTTCAGAAAAAAGCCCAGCCTGGGCCTGACTGGGAGGCTACTGTCTGTAGCCTCCTGCTATAGTAGGTTATATCCCGCTATGGAGATGCCACTATTGGGGGAATATTTCCGCTATAGCGTGGTCGCTATAACAGGACAAGGCCGCTATAGCGGACTTCATTGTCCCCGAGCTTCAACGGGTGCGTCAATGGCACCCCTTGGAGAAAAGTCTCGTGTTTGGTATTCCAACCCCAGATCAGTGTTCATAAAGTGCCCTAACATTAGTTTATGCAAAAATTTGGGCATGATAACTCCTAAAAATGCTCAAATTGTCAAAACCAAATCAAGAGTAAGCCTTCACATTCCCTACTATTTCAAGCCCATTTTTGGCCATGAACTCCGTAATTCTTATGCCCAGAATGCTATAGAAGCATTGTAAACATAAGGGAAGCACTCATGCTTAAAAATTTTGGCCAAATCAACCCCAATTTCGAAATTTCAAAAACAACCCCAAACCCTATTCTATTTCTATGAATTCATGCGTAAAACAGCCAGAAATACGAGTAATAAAGTAAAAGGATGAAGTATATCAATAATTACCTTATTTCAAAGACGAGATCGAAGTGATAGGGGAGGGGAAGGAGTTTATTTTTTCAAGGGAGAGAGGGAGAAATGGGTGAGAAACCTATTTCTCACCCCTTTAAACTGTTGGCTTCCACTATAACGGCCCTCTCCCACTATATCAATGCTGCTATAGCAGGAATATTTCTGCTATAGCGGGATCCAGTCGCTCGGGTGTGGAAATTTTTTCATCCATTATGTTTTGAAATCGTTTCATTCTGGTATAGTGACGAGGCCCCGAATTACCTGGGGGCTCGGGCAATGGTTGCTCCTATTAGTCTCGTACTAATCATAAGGAAGGAAGATTCCTTGATGGAGCGGGGTAGTAATAAATAAGGCTTGAATTTTTAGTGCACCAAGGAAAACAAAAATGCTGTGTTTCACTTAAGTCTATAAATACGTTATCGTGGTAAGAACGTTAAGGTTCAATTTAGACTCGTACCATTTTTTCCTTATCGTGACTGTTCGGAGACAAATGATGGATAAATTGGTATATGTTGTAATGACCTATTGCATCATTATTAAAAGATACCTCGCTATAGGTACGGGTTACAAGGAATTTTGAAAATACGATCTCTAATTAGTATGGGATGCCGTGATAACGATCCTAATCGAATAACTAGAATCAATATAAAAAACACAGAAATTAACAACACAAATAAAGATAGTGAAGAAATTATGATAGGAATTTGAAGAAATTAAGATGAGAATAGAAGAAAGAATGGTTAATTGAAAGCACAATTAACATAGGGAGAAAGAGAACTTGATTTTAATTAGAATAGAGAAACCCGTTTTGAATCCACAAATGAGTAACTCTTGTGGAAATGAAGGTTAAGAAGTTCTAAATCAACAATGGAAATCCACCCATCACTAACCTAGATTTGGCTACACTAAACTAGACTAAAGGGATTCCATCCCCAAAACACTCTTTAAGAGTAATATTCTTCAATTCATCATAATATAAGTAAAGAAAATGGCTAAGGCCACTATTTATAATTATTGCCTTTGCACAAATAACCTATTACAAAAAAAGCCCAAAAGTGACTATTTAGGAAATAACCCACAAGGACCCTTCTTGATTGCCCAAATGGCATCTTGATCACCCATGGCCTTGTCCATTCATCACTCCATAACATTCTCCAGGCTCCAAGCTATCCTCTATATGTGGAAGCCCCTCCTAATATGCTCCAAACAAACCGTGCTCGTATTATCCTCCTCTTCTTCAAAAGGATTCGTACTCAAATCCGAACCTTGCAAAAATATAAGAAGGATAAGAAACCAAGAAATCCTCACAGTATGAGGGTTAGCACAAGAGTTAACACCAAAATCATCATGCCAAGGAGGCACAAATTTGAAATACAACTAAGAATCCTTTGTGTTAAATAAAAGCAATGCATTGTATAACATACAAAAGATCCGGCTATGAGAAATATCATGGAACAAAGAAACCACAAAGGTCCTAAGACACAATTGTTTCCCTATTCCGCCATAAAACCATACCAAAGGTGGTGTCACCATTGGTTCAAACATCCATAATGGTTTATCGGGGTCAAAGATATGAAAGACCCACATAGTTTGGTCACAAAAGCAAATGGACCAACCCAAGAAACCCCTACCTCTATAAAAAACAAATCCAATACAAACATGGACATCATCATATGCAAAGAGGTAGTAGAGAAATAAAACAAGAATATGAGCCCCATCAAAGGTATTACCATATACAAGAGTACCAATATGCTCAAGGGAGCTAGAAAGCAAACCACTACAAGTTGTGGAATCATGACATTTAGGTGCACATTACCCTTCCTTTCAAGACAACTTCTCACGGAAAGTGAGTTCATAAATGGAGTCATGCCACTAGAGGTGTTGAGGAATCAATTAGAAACCAATTTAATCCAAAACAAATGGTCCTTCTAAGAAGTTGGGTTCCCTCTATTAATGATATTATGCATGCACCCAATAGTCTCATTCGATACTTCAAATTGTCTAACCTATGAAGGTGACAAGATTTCTTGAACATCCATGGACTCTTCCAAGTCACAACTCGCTTGTCTTCTTGACCAAGCAACACATCACAAGTGCCACATTCCATTTCATTACCAGGGTCAAATGGAAAGAGATTCCATGAAAATGGGTTAAGTAAACACCCATATGCCCCATTGGCACTCTTATATTCATACAACATACTCCACTTAAAGTCATGCGTATCATTATATGCAACCAAATAATATAGAAAGGTGTCACACAATTCATCTTTATCTAATGTATTCTCATAAGAAGGTTCACTCATTAGTTCAAGCACATTAAGGCCTTGACCAAGAATAGGAACACATAAAGATGAAGGGATAATTGTAGCACATACCTCACCTTCTTTTTGAACACCATCCCTTCCAATAAACATACTATCATCTTCCAAGAAGATATTTTTGCCATTAAAAAGTGTGTCATCACACCATAGTGGATTTTCAAACAATTGGTAGCCTTCAAGAGTGGCTACACTTCTAACATTATAATACACACCACTATGATCATCATTCCCATTAGTTATGTCATTATCGAATAAGATATTATCTTTAAGTTCATACTCTACCTTAAGAGCCTCATGACTAGAATAAGAAATGGAATCAACACTTAGGGAATCATCATCTCTAAGTAAATTATACATGACTAACTACATGACCAACTATATCATTACCATCGCTAAATTGAGTTTCATTTATCACATCACACAACTCCTCAATTAGTAGGCCATCTTTACAAGCAAATTGATCATCACCACAATTAACACTACTTGGTAGCATGCCAAGCTCAAAAGAATCACGCACATGATTATCACCATTAGAGACAACTAGCATTTGACTACCCCTATTACATGAAAAATACATTTTTACTCAATTCACAAGTGCTAACACTAGGTGGACTCAAATCGATCTTACTAGAAGAATCAATCCACTCATCTATAGGATCAACTAGTGTTTGGGCACTCACAACAATGGTATTATCATCATGCAATAAGGTTCCATCAAGAACATCACAAGGAAAAGGATCTTCAATATCACACACATATAATCCATTATAGCAAACTAGCATTTGACTACCCCTATCACATAACAATATATTTTCACTCAAGTCATAAATGCTAACACTAGATGGACTCAAATCGATCTTACTAGAAGAATCAATTAGATCATCTATAGGATCAACTAGTGTTTGGGCACTCACAACAATGACATTATCATCATTCAATAATGTGTCATCAAGATCATCAAAAGGCAAAGGATCTTTAAGCTCACACATATACAAGCCATCTGTTACTCTCAGTTGGCTACTAGCCACACAAGGATCTTTTACTATCGACAAAGTGTAAGGTTTAGCTTTGTTACCTTGTAGCTCATATAAAGGATTGCATTCTCCTTGCTTTTCAACATTGGCACATATTTGATTCTTTAGGAAGTATATTCATATTGAGATCATAAGGTAGGTAAGGTTACTCTTTCTGTATCCTTCTGCAGCATATTGCTCATATTGACATTGTACTTATTTCATTCCGAAATGTCCAAAGGTATCTCATTTCAGGTTGTTATCTATTGATTGAGTCACATATTCCTCATTCATTAGTCATTGTTGTTCATGTGTTACATAAATATGGACATGGCTCTAAAGTCTTAATAATGTTATGCTCTAAAGCTTCCAATAATATTATGACTACAAATATACCAATCCCTCATGAGAAAATATACCAATCTCTCAAAAGAAAGAAAGCAAGTTACGTATATTTTTTGGTTGTAACAGTGAAGGAAAATAATAGATGTAGGGTGGACATGATTCCAAAGTTCCAACAATATTATGACTCCAAAGTTTCGAGAATGTTATGTTCCAAGTTCTAATAATGGTATGACTATCATTATATCAATCTCTCATAAGTGAATGAATCAATCTCTCCCAAGTAAGACATGAAGAAATGTGTAGGTAATCTATTATAACCCACCTATAGAGTGGATGTATGTTATATTATAACCCACCTATAGAGTGGATGTATGTTCTATTATAACCCACCTATAGAGTGGATGCATGTTATATTATAACCCACCTATAAGGTGGATGTATGTTATATATTATAACCCACCTATAAGGTGGATGTATGTTATATTATAGCCCCCGATAGAGACTAATAATAATGATGATGAGCGTAAAAGCAACGAAAGGAATCTCTTGAGTGAAGGCAATTCTTTTGAATGAGAGTAATTATGAAAGATATTATATAAAATATAAGGAGATGAGTGAATGATCCAAAATGACAATAACAGTAGCAAGGTACATTTTCCACACATATAAAGCGATGGTTTATCCACATTGACTATTCTCTCATATTTTATTCCATTGACATTCTTATGTATGGTGTAGTTTCTTATAGCCTTACATACTCAGTACATTCTTCGTACTGACCCCCTTGGGGGCTTACTTTAAATGCTACAGGTGCAAGTACCAGTAGACCTCCACAGTAGGTTGCCGGTTATTGCAGATCATTGGTGAACTCCACTTGGTTCGGGGCTTTTCGAGTCATAGCTGTACATTTGTTTTGTTGTTATAAATGTTGTATAAAGCGGGGACTTGTCCCGAATTTAAGTTGGTCTTGTAGATGCATCTGTTAGAGGCTTTTGTAGACATATGTGGGAAACTGAATGTAAGAGATGTATGTCCGTTTTGACTTAATGGCTCTAACGGCCAAGTTTCGTATATATATATATATATATATATATATATATCATATGTTTCCATGACTTCCTCATAGTTGTATGAGGCATAATGAGGTTCATACGAAGAGATGCATATGAATGGATATGAGCAATGATTGGTTCTCTCAAGCCTTATCGGCTTCGGGTGCCAGTCCGCCTCAATGGGATTTGGGTCGTGACAAAAGAATGGTTAATTGAAAGCACAATTAACCTAGGAAGAAAGAGAAATTGATTTCAATTAGAATAGAGAAACCCGTTTTGAATCCAAAAATGAGTAAATCTTGTGAAAATGAAGGTTAAGAAGTTCTAAATCAACAATGGAAATCCACCCATCACTAACCTAGATTTGGCTACACTAAACTAGACTAAAGGGATTCCACCCCCAAAACACTCTTTAAAAGTAATATTCTTCAATTCATCATAATCTAAGTAAAGAAAATGGCTACGGCCACTATTTGGTGTTATTTCCTTTGCACAAATAACCTATTCCAAAAATAGCCCAAAAATGGCTATTTAGGAAATAACCCACAAGGGCCCTTCTTGATTGCCCAAATGACATCTTAACTGCCTATGACCTTGTGTATTTATTACTCCATGTCTTCCTCCAGGCTTCAAGTTATCATCCATATGTGTAAGCCCCCCCCTAATGTGCCTCAAGCTAACCATGCTCGTATCACGCCATGACTAAAAATTTTAGAATTTAAATTTTTTAGGTCAGGCTGACGTCATCCCGCTATAGCGAGAATTTTCCCACTATAGCGGTGTTGCTATAGTGGCCGATAGGCTGCTATAGCAGGATGACAGGACCAAAATCTCTGGTCCAATTTTAATATTTGCCTTTCTCCTCTTCAGTTGTAAAAAGGGCGAGGTTTACTCTAAAAACCTATCTAGGGTTATCTCATGCCCTAGGAGCAATGGAAAGGAGGGATTTTGATTTAATGGGGTAAAACCCATGGTTTTCCCATTGATTTCATGTAAGAATTCACTTTCACTGAGTCAAAAGCTCGCGTTCATACCTTTGTAGCAGCTGCTTGGCATCCAAGTAGGCTAGGTTTAACTGAGTAGTTTAGACCTGGGTTAGAAAGCATAATCATGACGTAGATTGATGGAACATTACATGCTTAGGACTTTGGGATATTACATGCTTAGGCCTTCGGGCACGGTGTTAGGATGGATAAAACGGATGAAAACCCGATTAATTGGGTGGAAAATTGTTGTTGTTTTATGGTATTAAAATTATTCATGAATTTATGTGTTTACCTTGTTGTTGTTGTTCATCCTTGCATGATTAATAATTGAGTTGTACCCACAAATTGGATTAAACCTATCAAAGGCCTAAATTCCAGGTGGTTAGTGTTGGTGGATCCAGAAGAATCTACGGTGGTAACCAGAGGTATGGAAAATTGGTAATGTATAATTAGGATGAATGGTTGGGGGTGGGTTATAACCCATATGTTATGTGCTCAAATTTAAGGGGATGGGTTTACGTAATCAGAATCCAACTTGGGTTATATGTGTTTGCTAATTATTCTCTGTATTACTTGTTACAATGCATGTTCAAGGGAAGTGAATGACTGTTTGATATTCTAATTGTCAATAGAATGCAATGAACTTATATGCAAATCTTGTTGGTTGTGCAAGTGTATTTGTTGAGTACGCATGGTTTGTTGTGATTATGGTGATATCTTGATTTATTGTGGGATGTACCAATATTTAGGCATCTTCATGGGTTTATATATTTATTATTGTGAGGTGAACTGATATTTGGACATATTCACGAGATTGGTTGGTATAAGGTTGGTAGGCACTTGATGTCTAAGATTTGGTACATAGACAAGAGCTCGTCCCCTACAAGTCATGGCTAGTAGACGACCATAAGACCCTTAGATATGTGTACAGGTATTGGTGAGACTGACGGTTCATTGAGTGAACCAGGTTATTTGTTTATTTGTCATAAATTATGTTATATTGGTTCCTTGAGTTAACCAGGCTTATGCGTTTTCATCTGTTATATTGGTTCCTTGAGTGAGCCAGACTTATTTGTTAATATGTTATATTGGTTCCTTGAGTGAACCAAGATTATGTGTTTATATGACATATTGAGTCCTTGTGTGGACTGAGATTATGTAGTTGTATGTTATATTAGTCCCTTGCATGAACTGCGTTTATGTGGTGACTTGTTTATTGGTTTTTTGTTTGAACAGGGACTTATGATTATGACTTTTACCATTGTTGGAAGGGATCCTTGAGAGATCCGGGTTAAGGCTATAAGAAGAAAAGTATATAATCTATATCATCTACTTACTTATATGAATGAGACTAGGGGTGGTATATTATGGTGGAGCCATGGTTGTTGACCCAGTTATTTTCCTATATTGACCACACTTGATTGAATTTCTGGGGTTGGTAGTAGTGTGTTGACTTGAGTGGCTGTCAATGTTAACTCTTACTAGATTAAACTCAGTAGTAGAGTAGATAAAGGTTAGGTGTTATGAATTTGAGGTAAGGCTACCTGGTAGGTATTTGTGTTTGTACTATGGTATGTGAATGGTCGGTGGTCTAGCAGTTATTGCATTTAGGTAGGGAAGGCAGGGTGTTACTGTCTTGTTATTTATGCCACATAGACTTAAATGAATCTAAAGATACTTGGGGGTCATTGTATGCCCAGATTAGTGGGACAAGATTAAGTATTACATGAGGGTCTTAAACGACGAGTTGTTAAGGGTAACAAACCTTGAGGGTTGAGTATCATAGGACTCATAGATAATTACAGAATGAGATATGACATGATGAAGTAATGAATAGTTGGTGACTAAGGCTGAACTTGTTAACAAGGGAAGTCTCTCTCAATGATAAGGCTAGTAATATCCAAGGGTGTTAAGGGATTGTTTTGATGAAAGATTTCTGGCTAAATAACTCTCAAGTTGTATGCTTCTTTATGGATATTTGTGTAATTTAATTCGGGTTGACCGATGATGCTTATCAGTACGTATTGTTTGTACTAATACTACTCTTGCTATACTCTTTTGGGGTATCATCTAGTTGTAGGATCAGTAGATGTTTTATGCTCGATGCGGTAAAGATCTCCAGAAACTTCTGTTATTATTCCTACAGTAAAAGCTGGGCCATATACACAGTTTGTACTTTCCCTTAGTAGCTCTTGTACCTATTTAGACTAGTTCCCTTAATTGAGTTCCACATGTATTTTAAATGGATGGTAAGGGTTCTCCTATCTAGGTGAATTAGTGTAGGTTCCCACACGATCCGGTTATTTAGGTCATGACATATCTCTGGCCCAAAGAATATTATGTACAAACCAAACTAATCACAATGATTGTTTGTGCTTCTTTAGAAACCTTTTACCTTTTAACTCTTCAAGCGAATGTATGTTTTTGAAGCTTGGACCAACAAGGGACACCAAGTCTTCAACATCAGTTGACTTGCCTTTTTGAGTTTTCTTGACAGTCTTGGCTGCTGTCTGGACTTCCTTGGTTGCTGACTTAGCTGCTTTCTTTGTTGTTGTCTTTGGTAGGTGGGGTGCTTTTTATTGTGTGTAAAAATAGGATTAGGTTGAGAAGGAGGATAAGATTTTAGTCTAGTAACTATGACAAGCTCCTTCCTACCAAAACAAAGTGGCATGCCACAGTAATTTATCCAGACCTCATCCATCGTATGTTTATTCTCAAACATAAACCTACGTTTGAGAAGAGCATAGACAATGATCATTTGGAAGTGACCATTATTGTCCTCTGGCAAATCAAGATATTGCCCAAAGAACCTGTCCCTAAAATAAACATCCAATTTTTGAGTTTGAATTATTTCTCTGAAGGTGTCAAAAGCTTTTCCCATAGCTAACTTTACCACACAATCACAAGTTAAATTTGTGGCAACATCACACTGTATTCTCATCGAAAAATTATCAATACCAAAGGTTTTGACGAACTCTTCAGTTGAAGGGCTGTTAGTATCAATATCAACATTTAGATCATGTTGACTTTTTGATCGAAATGCAGGATCCCTTGTCAACCTTTCCTCTTCCTCATCTTCATTTTCATCATCTTCTTCTCTTTTATCATTTTTATCATCATCATTTTCTCCATCTTCTTCTTAATTATCTTCTCCATCCCCTCCTTTATCTACATCTTCTTCCTCTACTTTCTTTTCATCTTCGTCTTTCTCATTTCCCTCACTTTCCTTATCTCCTTATTTATCTTTATCTAAATCTTCAGATACTTCACTTCTTTCTACTTCATTCTCATCCTTTTTTTCCTTCTCTTTTTTCATAACTAGAGCTGATTGAGAAGGGACTTTTGCTTCTAATTGAGATATTGCTTGTACTACAAGCTCATCTAATGGTGAATGTAGCCTAGCTACTTTACTTCTTCCTTTCTTTGAATTTGATTCTCTTCCTTTTCTTTTGGTTGGAGGCATTTTATCTACAATCAAGAGGTAAACAAAAAAGGTTACAATTGATTTGTGCTTCATTAGAAAAAAGGTATCAGTGAATTTAACAAATACAATAAAGTAAAATAATATTCCCAATAGATGGGTTATCTGTTGGAAGAAATCAAAATTGCAAAGCTACTATTTTGATTTCTTCCAACAGATGAGTGATCTGTTGCAACAAATGATTCATATGTTGGAAGAAATTAAATCGACAATGCTACTGTAATATTTTTCCAACAAATGGGTAGTATGTTCCCAACAGATGACTCATCTGTTGCAACATATTATCCATATGTTGGAATATTAAAACACTTGCAAAAACACACCAACAGTAATAGAAGAGAACAACAACAACAAATTAGTCAACACCATTCTCCAATGTTCAAGAGACAACACCAACACCAACAACAAGCCACAAATATCACCACTTGAACAACAATGTTCAAGAACAACAATATCAACACCAACAAATTCATTTTTCACTGAAGAATATACATAAATTATTTACAATACAACAACCATATCAAGTGTTAAAAGAGAGCAAATACCAAAAATTGATTAACAATTACTAACTTAACTTTGGAGAGAAGACGACTATAACTTTTTATTAATTAAAAGCATAATCTGTTAAAAACACTTTTTGAACCCATTTTACTATACTTTTAGGCCCATTTAAGAACACAAAATATAATCACTAGTTCAATCCTAATAGTTGATCACTAAAAACTATGGTACAATCTCAACAGTTGTTGGATTTTGCCACAACAGATTTCTCAAGAAAAATTCAAAATTCAAATTTCACAACAATGTTTGACAATAACAACAACAACAATAAAAAATTATTTCACTGAAAAAGATACCACAAATTAGGGTTTCAACAACCATATCAAGTGTTAAGAGAAGAAATACCAAAAATTAGGGTTTCTTTCTTAAGTATGAAATCCCAAAATTGTTAACCCCAACTTTCAAGACAAGAAAACTCTGTTCTTCTTTTTCTTTATTAACTAACAATCCCTAATTTTGTAAACTAAATAAAAGAAAAGCCTTTACCTGAGAAGTGAGAAAAATCGCTGGTTAGAAAGGAAGAAGGAATGACTAACATCACTGACGTTGAGGTCACCGGAGCTAGAAATTGCACAAATCTATTTTTTTTTTTACAAAAGTTGTGAAAGAAGAGAGAAGAGAGAACAGAGAGCGCAGTTGAGGAGTTTGAGTTTGTCGATTTTGTTTTTTTATTTTAAAAGTGATTTTGATTTTAAATGGGTTTGGGGTTTTTTGTATTTTAAAAAAGTTTAACAAGTTTTAAAATTGTCACTTCAGTCCATAATTAACTTAATCTTTTTTAAGTGCCATTTGACCTTGACTTGGTCAAAGTGTCACCAATACTAATTTAAAGACTTGGAAACACCTTCCATTCAATTTTGTTGAGTAAGGGAAGTTCTCTGAAAAAAGTTACTAAAATTTGGGCTAATGATTTTAATATTAATGTTTCTCTATCTAAATTTACAAGTTCATCTCATGCAAGATCTTGTGATATTGATGTATGCAAAAAATATATGTATATATTTTGATTTAATATAGATAATTTTTTGATATACACATGGTTCATATTAAATTTGTTAATCTAATATAAAGTAAATTTCTTAAATACATTCACTTCAGGTATTCAATTTTAATAAATTTAATATAATATTGACAAAATATATTGTAAACATTTGATGTATGTATACACTGATGACTTTGTATATATTTATTTGTATGCAAATTTCCAAATAAATAAATAAAAGAAGAGAGAGAGAGAGAGAGAGAGAGAGAGAGAGAGAGTAAAGGGAGAGGGAGATGGAAGTAGGAGGAGGGGGAGAGAGGGGGGAGGGGGGGAGATGGAAGGTTATAAAGAGGAATCATTTACCTAGTTGGTAAGTTGTGTATATTTCTAATCCTACAAATAAGGAACGGAAAAGGGATAAATGTACCCCGAACTATCATAAATGATACGCATATACCCTTAGTTATACTTTAGGTATGTATATAACCTTACCGTTAATATTTTGGATTGTGTATACACTTGAGCCAAATGGAGGGACACGTGACATCATCCTAGGCATTCACCCGATTTAATTTATTTTACCCAAAATTAAAATAACTCACCCAACTATCCATTCTCAAAACCCAATTAAGACCCAAAATTAAAATCCCAACCCAACTTAAAAACCAAACCTAGGTGGATTTGAGTAGGTGCCCGCACAATTTGGTTATTTGGGTCGCGACATGTCTCTGGCCCAAAGAATATTATGTACAAACCAAACTAAGCACAATGATTGCTTGTGCTTCTTTGAAAGCCTTTTTCCTTTCAACTCTTCAAGAAAATGTATTTTTTGAAGCTTGGACCAACAAGGGACACCAAGTCTTCACCATCAGTTGACTTGTCTTTTTGGGTTTTCTTGACAGTCTTAGCTGCTGTCTTGACTTCCTTCGCTGCTGACTTAATTGCTTTCTTTGTTGTTGTCTTTGGTATACTGGGTGCTTTTTTTTGTGTAACAATAGGATTAGGTTGAGAAGGAGGATAACATTTTAGTCCAGTAACTATGACAAACTCCTTCCTACCAAAATAAAGTGGCATGCCATAGTAATTTATCCAGACCTCATCCATCTTATTTTAATTCTCGTACATAAACCTATGTTTGAGAAGACCATAGACCATGGTCATTTGGAAATGGCCATTATTGTCTTCCGGCAAATCAAGATATTGCCCAAAGTAACTTTCCTTAAAATAAACATCCAATTTTTGATCATGAAGTATTTCTCTGAAAGTGTCAAAATCTTTTCCCATAACTGAATTTACCACACAATCACCAGTTAAATTTATGGCAACATCACACTAGATTCTCACAGGAAAATTATCAATACAAAAGGCTTTGATAAACTGTTCAGTTGAAAGGCTGCTAGTATCAATATTTGCATTTAGATCATGTTGACTTTTTGATCAAATTCAGGATCACTTGTCAACCTTTCCTCTTCCTCAACTTCATTTTCATCATCTTCTCCTTCTTGTATTTCATCTTTTTCTCCTTCCTCTTGTTCTCCTTTATCTTCTTCTATTTCATTTTCTTCTCCATCCCCTTCTTTATCTACATCTTCTTCCTCTACTTCCTTTTCATCTTCATCTTTCTCATCTCCCTCACTTTCCTTATCTCCTTATTTATATTTATCTAAATCTCCAGACACTTCACTTTTTTCTACTTCATTCTCATCCTTTTTCCTTTAATATCTAGAGCTGATTGAGAAGGGACTTCTATTTCTAATTGAGATATTTCTTGTAAAAGAAGCTCATCTAAGGGTGAATATAGCCTAGCTACTTTACTTCGTCCTTTCTTTGGAGTTGATTCTCTTCCTTTTCTTTTGGTTGGAGGCATTTTATCTACAATTAAGAGGTGAACAAAAAAGGTTACAATTAATTTGTGCATCATTAAAAAAAGGGTATCAGTGAATTTAACAAATACAACAAAATAAAATAATATTCCCAACAGATGAGTCATCTGTTGGAAGAAATCAAAACAACAAAGCTAGTTTTTTGATTTATTCCAACAGATGAGTGATCTATTCCAACAGATGAATCATCTGTTGGAAGAAATCAAATTAACAATGCTACTTTAATATTTTCCAACAAATGGGTAATATGTTCCCAACCGATGACTCATCTGTTTCAACATATTATCCATCCATTGGAATTTTAAAACACTTACAAAAACACCCCAGTGACAATAGCAGAGAACAATAGAGGAAAACAACAAAAAATTAATCATCACCATTCTCTAATGTTCAAGAACCAACACCAACACCAACAACAAGCCACAAATATCACAACTTGAGCAACAATGTTCAAGAACAACACCACCACCAACAAATTCATATTTCACTGAAGAAGATATATAAATCATTACAATACAACAACCATATCAAGTGTTAAGAGAGAGCAAATACCAAAAATTTATTAACAATCACTAATTTAGCTTTTGAGAGAAGATGGCCATAACTTTTTATTAACTAAAATTACAATCTGTAGGAAACCCCTTTTGAACCCATTTTACTACACTTTTAGGCCCATTTAAGAACACAAAATATAATATAATTTTAATCTCAATGGTTGTTCACTAAAACTTATGGTACAATCTCAACAGCTGTTGGATTTTGTCACAGCAGATTTCTCAAGAAAAATTCAAAATTCAAATTTCACTACTTTCATGACAATGTCCGACAATAACAACAACAACAACAAAAAATCATTTCACTGAAAAAGATACCACGAAGTAGGGTTTCAATAACCATATCAAGTGTTAAGTTTAGAAATACCAAAAATTAGGGTTTCTTTCTTACGCATGAAATTTCAAAATTGATAACCCTAACTTTGAAGATAAGACAACTCCGTTCTTCTTTTTCTTTATTAACTAACAATTTCTAATTTTTAAAACCAAATAAAAGAGAAGCCTTTACCTGAGAAGAGATAAAAACCACCGGTTGGAGAGGAAGAAGGAACGACGAACGTCATTGAGGTTGAGGTCGCCGGAGCTAGAAATCTCGCAAATCTGTTGGTTTTTTGTTGCAACTGCTGTGAAAGAAGAGAGAAAAGAGAAGAGAGAAGAGAGAGCAGTTGAGGAATTTGAGTTTGCGGATTTTGTTTTTTATTTTAAAACTAATTTTGATTTTAAATGGGTTTGGGGTGTTTTGTATTTTAAAAAAGTTTAACAAGTTTTAAAATTGTCACTTCAGTCCATAATTAACTTAATCTTTTTTAAGTGCCATTTGACCTTGACTTGGTCAAAGTGTCACCAATACTAATTTAAAGACTTGGAAGGCACCTTCCATTCAATTTTCTCGAGTAAGAGAAGTTCTCAGAAAAAAGTTGCTAAAATTTGGGATAATGATTTTAATATTAAAGTTTCTATATCTAAATTTACAAGTTCATCTCATGCAAGATCTTGTGATATTGATGTATGCAAAAAATATATGTATATATTTTAATTTAATATAGATAATTTTTTGATATACACATGGTTCATATTAAATTTGTTAATCTAATATAAAGTAAATTTCTTAAATACATTCACTTCAGGTATTCAATTTTAATAAATTTAATATAATATTGACAAAATATATTGTAAATATTTAATTTATGTATATACTGATGACTTTGTATATATTTATTTGTATGCAAATTTCCAAATAAATAAATAAAAGAAGAGAGAGAGAGAGAGAGAGAGAGAGAGAGAGAGAGAGAGAGAGAGAGAGAGAGAGAGGAGAGGGAGAGGGAGATGGAAGTGGGAGGGGGGGGGGGGAGAGAGAGAGGTTGGGAGATGGAAGGTTATAAAGAGGAATCATTTACCTAGTTGGTAAGTTGTGTATATTTTTAATCCTACAAATAAGGATCGGAAAAGGGATAGGTGTACCCCGAACTATCATAAATGATACGCATATACCCTCAATTATTAGGTATATAACCTTACCGTTAATATTTTGGATTGTGTATACACTTGAGCCAAACGGAGGGACACGTGACATCATCCTAGGCATTCACCCGATTTAATTTATTTTACCCAAAATTAAAATAACTTACCCAACTATCCATTCTCAAAACCCAATTAAGACCCAAAATTAAAATCCCAACCCAACTTAAACACCAAACCTTAAATTATAACCCGAATCTAATAGATGCTTCAAGATGTAACACATCTACAAAAACAAAAGACGCTTCATTACCTCTCAAACACTTCATTCACCAAAACCTAGATTCGATTCAAACTTTTTTCTAAGTAATAGAGAATCGAGTAGAGAGCTTCACATGTATGTTTCTTCTCCATCTACAACCCTTCAGTTAGTTGTTTTCTTGTCGAGTTTTATTTTTGTTTGAATGGAAAATTTTAAAGAATCATTGTTATGCCCGATTTTAGGTGTTATGCTTGATTGAAGTGTGGTTATTGAAGAATTTTCTTATTTTAGGCGTTTGACAGTGGTATTTGTTGATTTTAGATTTGGGTTAAATTTTGTTTCTAGAATTTTACTTTGATGTTGTCACGACCCCAAATGGAGTACGTGATGTCACTTGTCATACCTTCCGATATAGGTAAGACTATCCAAACTCAAACTCAGTAATTAAAGTAAATCATAAGCAGCAGAAGAAGAATAGAACAATCCCCAAAATATATAAAGAAAAGTGATAATTCAAAGATACATCCCAGGTTTGGTTATCACTAGTACAAGCCTCTAAATATAGAATGATATCAATAAACTAAAGTATCTTAAATGCAAAAAAAACATAAGACAAATAAAGAAAGATCCGGGTAAGCTCTACGAAGTGTTAGCCACTACCTCTATCTCCACAATGTTAACACTGAAGAAACATGATCTATGATTTACTACTCGAACCAATAACTGCACGAGGTGCAGAAAACAAGAAAAAGGAAAAAGAAACAAGGGTGAGTATGAAACACGTGTACTCAGCAAGCATCATTGATAACCGACCCTAATCCGAAGTGATGGCAAGAACCACCACCCCAACTTCCCAAGGTTCTCCTCAATATACCACCAATAAATACACCACTTCATCCTTACCGGGTATCCCAACACAACAGTCATAAGAAATATCAATATACAGGGTAGACATATAAATCTAGGTAAGTCAACACTAGCCATTTTAGAATCAACAAGCAAAGGAAATCATTTATGAGGGTGAAACTCTAACATAGTATATCAGGCTCGGTCAATGTGTTAAACCAATAATCTAGGATACAATAGTGTGAGTGTATAATCATGTGCATATCAGGCTACCAATAGGTGCGATACTACAAGTCTCACTAACTAAGCCATAGCCATAGCCCACGTCTCATAAATATATCAACTCCCAAACAAACTAAGAGGTAATATAATATGATATAATGTAGTGGAATAAATTCTCAAGACACGATATCACAAACAAGGTTCAATCACGATATTTTGATACGAAAGTAAGTAATCAATAATCAAACATAACAGAAAGGAAACTAAGTATACGACAACAACCACATAAGGAAATTACAATGATACAATGCAATGATATGCAATGATGGTGGGATAATGATAATGTAAGCCATCACATGACTTTTTGTATACACTTTTCGAGCCTCAACGCTTCCAGTACAAGAATCATGGGGGGTTCGCAACCCGTATGCTTTCTCATATCTCAATTCGCCTCTCCGATTAATATTCATGGATCAAAAGTTTTATAAAGTATTTTATTTACCTCTCTGACTATTTTCACAGATCAAGGGCCTTATAAAGTATTTTCAGTGGTACCAATTTCTATAAATATGAATGAATGAAGTGAGAATGCATACTCATAGCCAAGTAATTATAAAGACAATGAATCAATTCATTAATGGTATAAACAAGCTCAAATCTGCTCAGTATGATAATAGTTCATGACACGAGTCCTCCTTGGCACCACTAAAGTGAATAGTCATGTGAGACATCAAATATCATTTCAAAAACCCCTCACTCAGGTATTACTATCATGATAGAGACAAATAACATTCAAAAAGGCCTATAATATCTATTCAAGCCCCTCGTACTGACAATACCACAATAATCATGACATTTAATGCACAAATAAGGCCTACAAATGTCAAATAAAGCTCCCACACGGGCATCACTTCAAATATAAATCACAAGTCAATAATAATATTCACATAAGCTCCTATTCGGGCAACACAAAAATAGTAAATAATTCAAACAACATAATACAGCGAAACTACCCGAACTTAGCTTATTCCATATGCTAAGTCTGAATCCTTCCAAAGATGACATCATTAAACTAGATAATTAAAAAGGAGAGCTACACTAGTTAACAATATTCTCTAATGAGAGATATTAAACCACGATAGTCACCTCAACTATTACAAGTCAATTTATACTCTTAAGTATTTTCTAACCCTAAATCATACCATTAAATAACAATAATAGCATAATTATTCCCTAAAAGGTCACTAAGCCTCGATAATCACAATAAAGTCCACTAAACATGATTCAAGCTCTTAACTAGGCATCCACTATAAATTATTCAAGGTTAATAAGCCAACTATCTACAACTTATTCTAAGCATATTCTCAAGTAGCAAGACTAACTAAGGTAAGCAAATATATATCTACAATCCATTAAAAGACTACGGTACATGCGGAGATGCTCGCCATTTCACCTAAGCAGGACCCCCAAACCCTAAACAATTCACAATATACAAGAAAACAAGCAAACAACACTTAAACACTTCAGAAAAAGTCAAGGAACATCTCAACTTGCCTTTAACGAAGATCTGCAAGCCAAAACACTGTCCAAAGCGTCAACCAGAAGCTCTACTCCCTCGAATCAACTCCAAACATGACCAATCTATTCAAATATGACATTTACAAATCAAAAGGAGTCCAACGATATCCATATCGACTATATTTGTTTCAGGTCAAAAAATATTTCAGAAATTAAAAACACTAAAAAATAATAAAATAATAAAAAAATAGTTTGGAAATTGACCCCAAAGGAAAAGGGGTAAAATTGGAATTTTATTTAAGAATCATATTTCTCATACTTTTAGGGTTCTAAATCTGAAAATCCAACTAAAAACGAGTTGAAATCGGACTTGAAATTGAAGAAAAACCAATTTTATACTTTACCGGCTAAAATCCCCAAAATTCATTATCAAACGCAGTTTAAAAAGATAAATTTTGGGAAAATTTTGTCAAAATCTATTTACCCATGATACAAGGACCTTAAATCTTAAAAATCAATGAAAACGCATTTCGAATCGACCTTCATATCAAGATTTTTTGATTTATAACTTTGAATTTCAAAACTCAACTTTATAGATCGAAATCATAAAAAACGAGATGGATAATCTTAGAAAATGAATAAAATGAAGGTAGAATCACATTCCTGATGATTATTCGAGAAAAACGCACCGAGAATCGCCTATAATGGAGTTTCCTAGCTCCTAAAATGTCAAAAATACGAAATGGGAAGAAGTCTGAAATTTATAAAATGTTCAGGTATAATTTCCGTTGCTAAAGCTCATTTTCTTTAGCTAAAAGTCTATTTTTTAGTCGCTATAGGTGTGCACCAGCAACTTCGAGAACTAATTTTTGACCCTCGAAATTCATCCGGAATCCTATAACATGAACCAATAGTGCAAATTAATCATAAAACACGTTTCGGATCCAATGAAATTATCGAATTTACAAAAAGAGGCCGTTTACAACAAATTAACCCCTGAAACCCCTTTTAGGCTAAAAATTAACTAGTTTTCATTTAAGAGGTCGAAATGTAAAATAATGGCTCAGGGCCCGAACTAACTATGCTACTAGCTCAAAATCGACATTCCAGATCTAATGGAACCATCAGAATCACCATCCAAAGCTTGGATCACAAAATATTGACCAAAGTCAAACTAGCCACTTTAAAAGATATTCAAAACCACAAACTCATAAAAATTACTCTCGAATGCATGGGTGACCGTGCAAACCATTTACACAACTCATAAATAATATAAAGTAATAGCGAGAAAGGGAAAAATGGTCAAAAAAAAGAAAATTCTAAAAATTACAACGAGGGTCATTACATTATCCACCACCAATTAAGACTAGCGTATGTCCTCGAACGTACAGTAAGGAATGCATCAAAATAGGCAAAGCCAATAAAATACCCTCGTATACCTCACACAAGCACTTTAAAGCGGAGTCGCATAAAAAGATCTACCAGTCTCACTATCAAACTAGGAATCTTTCATACAATGACTCACAAGGTCACAACTCTAGCATCTAAGGCCAAAATTTCTTAATGAAGCCAAATTCCTCTATTTTCTAAATTCCTCTATACTTAAGAATTGAATCGATCACGCTAGAAGTTCTGAACATATCCGACTGACCTAACTCTATCAAGGACACCATAAGGCACTGACTGTAGCACAAAACCAAAAATCATTCTCGGGCCACCAAATGCCAAGGAACCCATGAAACCACATAGCCACCCACCAAAATACTGAATCAACCCACTCAAGGTCGATACCACATCTGTTGAATCAGCTAATGCTACATCCTCAAACTAAAGCAATCAAGCCATAAATCAATATCAATGCTACACAAAACCTCAAAAGTCACACTTAGAATACTTCGATCACTATTCCAATATTCATATCCTTATGCTTAATTCTTTGAGAAATCGAGAATAATCATAAACTCGATATACCATAGACAAGAACACTCTGAATGGTACCAAATCCTCATGTAGCTCATTATAATAACCCAAGCAGTCCGCATACTCAACTGACATCAATCAACCTAAAGTCCTCAATGATCCAGTAGAATAAAGAGCCCCTCCGATTCATACACACATAAGCAACCTGCCATATCAGGGAAATCAACCCATAGGAGAAGTGAAACCATCATTATATCTCACTGACGGATGCCCAAATCACAAATCAAAACTTGGGAAAATCACCGCTAGACTCCTCGTAAGCCATTGATGGACCATACTGGCAGACTTTGAATTTCCAACTCAACCTATAGCTAATTTCTGAATATAGCAAAACTCCTTATGCACAAGTTCCTTATTAATAACACTCAATTACACCCTAGAAATAAGTGTAACGTGGTCGTTAGCAATATATTCACCCAACTTAGAGTCGGGGTTGATCCCACGAGGAACAATGTGACTAGCGATCGAGAAAATATGGAATAAAAGAAACTCACTAAAATTCAAATAAAAGATGCAAGTGTTTTTGGGGTTTTCAGTAGTAAAAATGTAACACGGATAAAACCAATAAAAATATGAACAAGTTGATCATTGGCTTTCACAATGATGGGAAACAAGGAAAATGATACGAATAATTGATTCTATCAACGATCCATCATATTCAATCAACTACTCACAATTTAATCACAAATTTAGCAAATTATCCTTGGATTTGAAATCACCCACTAACGTATTTCGACCATTGAGGGTTTAGTCCTCACTTGTTCTTGTCACGCCCCAAACTTAGGGAGGCGCGACTGGCACCTGTTGTCATACATGACTAAGTATATCAATTGAAACCAAATCAAGCAATACTAGTGGACCATCAAGGCTTCTCTATTAGCTGAAATACAATAGAGACAAACTTGAATATGACCAAAGTATAATGCAAGGCCAACCAGACTATAATTGACTACCAGACCCACAACAGTTGTCTACAAGCCTCTAGGATGAGAAATCGCTAACCGCTAGTCGGGACAGGCCCCGTAGTACCTGTTAAATATACAAAGTCAAAACAAACTCTAGACTCAGCAACTCCGGAAAGAACGGAGCATACGAACCATCAGCTGAACTCGATCACACATAGCAAAGATCCCTTTTCACCTAATAACCTGCAGGCATGAATGCAGTGCCCCCAGGCAATGGGGACGTCAGTACAAAGAATGTACTGAGTATGTAAGGCTATAAGTAACTGTATGAGATATAAGAACTTTAATAGAATCAATAACAATATAGATAAACTACCATACGGTATATGTGCGAAATCATGTACATTGCTTTCTTTACTTTACTGTACTTTACCGTGCTTTACTGTACTTTACTTTACTTTACTATCCATCATCACTATACTGTACATTATCAATCATCAATCATATAATACCCAGACCCAACTGATCAGTGAGAAATAACATAATAATCGGGATCGACTGCCATGCGGATGTTCCTTTCATCCCATGGGATACCGACCGTAATAATGGGATCGACATTCATGCGAGTTTTCTTTCACTCCATGAGATACCACCCATGCTATAACAATCGGGATTGACAGCCATGCGGATGTTCCTTTCATCCCATGGGATACCACCCGTAATAATGGGATCGACATTCATGCGAGTGTTTCTTTCACCCCATGAGATACCACTCGTACTCAAGCAAATATGCATTACTTCATTTCTTTAATTTTCTTGTGAGATTGTTACATTGGTGGTCATAACATTATTGGAGCTTTTGGAACTTATAGACATGTGATGTAGACTTGTGAATAAAATACTCGAGGCAACAACAATGATAAAGGAAGTAAAAAAGGAACTTCAACGTGATACTTAGAAACTTGTATGACTCAATGAACTTCATTGGACACAACGAATATACACAAATGAGCCATGAATATGTGCGAGAAGTAAGGACTTTAGGGCATGTATAAATGGTCCATTAAGGTGTATAAAAAAAAAGAAGAGCAAATGGGACATGCGTTCAAGTCGATACATGTAACTCCTCCATGAATAGGTTTGGTCCCTATAATAAATACTTACTAGGTGAGAATGAATAAAAAGAGTACATGAGCATGGGGACTGTTGAGGCACGTGGGCAGACTCCAATTAGGAACAAAATGCACATTCTAAATAAGGACATAAAACTATATAATTAAATTAGCAAGGACTCTATAAGGTCTCATTATATCCAAACACGACAAAAGTGATATTGAAATAGAGGAACATTTGACTATGTGAACCAAATGAAGTATATGATCAAATAGGCAATTGAAGCATAGATAACAATGGACATTTAAAATATGCCAGCAAGTAACAAGAATACAAGTTCAAGTTTGTACACAAACCCTTGTCTTTGAATATATAAACAGTCCAACCATATTTTAAAGCATCCAAATTGTAACCCGAACAGTTATTTCGAGTCCCTCAGTATATACATGAGTATGCACAACCTTGACACACAATTAAATACCTCTTGAACTTACAGTAATTCCAGTTTGTTGACATGTATCATAATTAGCATCAAAAGTAAGCCTAATTTGTGTAAATTACATTAAATCCTCAAGACAATAAATCTGGACAGCCCCACTGTCTAGTGTTGTAGCTTAGTTTTAAATAGGTAAACGGCAGAACCAAGCTTTATAGCCTTCATGAGAGTTGTAGGTATATGTCTTGGGTTTACAAAGAGACTATAATCACTGAAAAATACATTTTGTACAAAAAGATATTATTAAGATACTAACAATTGCACATAGGGGATTTCTAAATTGGAAATCTGGGAAGAACTTGTTCTCTCTTGCGTCCAATATTTCGGATCCCTAACAGAGAAACCAGCTTTTATCATAAAGATAAAAGTTGTAGAGCTATGTTTTAGCTTTCCAAAACATATTTTTGTACTTAAAACAAGCTCTACACAATGATATATGCTATGTTTACTAAGCCCTGCATAATCTCAAAATGTACAACGACCTTTTCTTTTTAGGTGTTAAGCTACAATGAGATAAGTGGTAAAACTAGTATTAAAATCCAATCAACCAATAATTTACTTGGGCCCCCATAAGCTCGGCAGACGCCAACCAAAATCACATGATAATAACTGCAATGCAATGCAAAACTATCAGTACCAAACAAACCGTAGGCTCATCAACCTTAATGCCCCTATTTCAACTCATACAACTATTACAACTATCACACGACAACGTACTACCGATAACTCACTGCCAATTCTATTTGTGCCTTATTCTCATATCACCATAGCACCCATAACTTACTAAGCCTCCATAGGCCCCACACATAACTAACAACAACAAACTAAAGTCATATTACACAACCATAAGACATGTAATGCAATGCATGTAGTATCGGCGTAAACCCCGCTCTTCAACCTCAAAAGACATGAAATTCATATAAGAAACCAATAAGTAAATCATACCACAACAATAATTTTGACTAACCAATAGTCCTTAACAAAGTAAGTAAATTTTCTATGCGGGTCGACAAGACCACCATGATATCTACAAGCAGGGAGTAAATCATGAACATGTACTTATGATAAGTAGAAAACCCACTCGCAATCCATATATAATCGCATTTCCCATATCACAATCATAACAATAATACCACCCCCAACAATCACAAGAACCCGATAAGTTTAATAGTATATATACCACCTCCTACTCCTCAACTTGAGTAGGCATCTATGACGAAGGTTTAATTAGTAACTAATCCAACAATAAGGAGAACAAAAATTTCCATCTCCATGGGATCATTGTTACTCTAAATAGGGTAAATAATTCTTGTCTCAAAGTCCATATCCTATACTAGGCAAACTTAAGTTGCACACTCCTGTCAAACATAAGATTAGTACATCACTTGTTTCCCTTATCTAGTAAATATTAATCTATACAGATGAATGTACTATACCGATATGAAGTAATGGTTCGAAGTATACTTGAAGAAATCATCTACACCAGTCCAATTATGTCTTATCTTTTCTGAGCTTTCTGCACTTTTCATTTAATTAATGGATAGCTTCAAGTTCTACAAATATTTCTCCAATCATTAAAAAATATTCCTTCAATCAGATAATTTTTTCATAATTCCTCATGGCCAACCAAAATAAATTGGTTAATAAAAAGACATACAAACCAACCTTACCTTTCATGTAAACAACCATAAAACCAAACAAAAATGGAGAACTATATAGAAATCAAAGACTAATCATATAACAATATATAATCAATTCAACAAATTGACCCAACACGGGATATGATCTTTTAACTAAGATAACACCAACAATAATGTAAAGACATCTATCATCTAGATATGATAGCGCGCTAGACCCAAAAATTACAAATCTTATGGAATCATGCCAAAAAGAATAAGAATAGCCTTAATATACCTAGAACCCAAGCTTGAATAACTTGGTGTAGATAATCATTTTCTTTTAGGGCCGAATAAATAGCCAAAACATTTTTCCCTCCTTGAATTTGTCAACGAAACCATATGGAACGTAGTACCAAAATATGACCACTATTAACTTAGTTAAACAAAATGAATGATAATTGTACAGGAACATCATATTTGTATATACGAAGAGAGGGAGCTAAAAGACTAGCTAAGTGCTGCAACAAATCAAGGATGGTGGCAGCATATATTTTTCCAAGAGAAATTAAAAACCTATCGGTTTGAGACAATATTATATGTAAGCTTAAAGATAATGGTATATGTAGCTACTAGTGGCGGTGGGAAAATCTTGAGATGATAAAGATGTAATAAATTCCCTTCCCTTTATTAATTATAATACTACTTAATTGGTTAAACTAAACTAAAAGTAATAAAGTTTCTTCACTTCAAAGAAATCTAGTTTATTTTTTTTAAAAAAGAAACTAACTAGGATGTGTACAAAAGCCATCATTTAACATTAATTGGTTATCACATATACACAAAATTGCTAAATATGCAACAGAAACGGTGGAGGCCCTATTTATTTGACAATGATATCCCACAAATAATAATTTGTCTATGAGATTCATATCTCACTTAAAATATTAAGAAATTATAAAATTCTTATAAAGTAAATACACACACAATTATATCATAACTAAAGGGTTTTTATAAATATCTAAACATTTTAGAAAGGCAATAAAATATATCTTTTGTCAAATATTAACTTAAACAAATATTTTCGAATACACGCGGTGTAAATAAAACTTTTCAAATTTAGGCTCGCAACCCTCTAACATAGGATGAAGGACATCCTTAAACACCTATAGTGTTACAGTTCTTTCAAGCCAAGCTAAGACGCACGAATCACAAAACCCACTTTTGGCTACGCTAGTATTTTTCTATGTCTAGCTCAAATCCATAAGATGGGTCATACGTACCAAATCGCACTAAATTAATCTTTTCCAACCTCGATTAACTCTTTAAAGATTAATCAAAGTAATTGGGCGATTTATAGTCTAATCTCCTCTTTCAAGCTCAACTAGAGAAGATATCGATAAAGCACGAGACTAATTTAGACAAGCGAAACCCATTTATAAATCAAGAGTATTCAATCAATATGAAAACATGAGATAGAATCAAAACCCAAATTCAAAACATAAACATTGCATTATGTCTAACTACAATATCCAAGTACGAATTTATCTACACCCAAATATTCACTACAAAGCAAGAAAATAAAGAAAGGATTAAGAATTTGACAATACAAAGCTTCCAATTTTCAAATCCAAGGGTGTTGGCTTAAGAACCCTAGCCTCCAAGGTTGAGAAATATGTCAAAGATAGTCTTGGAATGATTTAGAGTCGAGTTTTGATGACTTGGCATTAAAATCGTACAATTCTAGAACTACCCCTGACACCTGACGATTTACTTCATCGCTGTCGCGATCATGTTCCTCGAGATTGCGAGGGTTTGGCTTGATCGTGATTTCGACCTTTGACCATGAAATCACGTGTCTTTGACTTTGACCTGGTTGCATTTGTGACCTTTCTTTGTCGTGGTTGCGATGGGTATTTTTATCCAATTTTTTCAACTTCTTAATTTCAGCTCCGTTTTGCCTTGATTTCACTTCTTTTCATCCGAACTCCTTGTAAAACAAAAAAAGCTGAAATAAGCACCATTCAAAGGATAATTTGCCTCATATTATAGATTAACAATACAAAATCATAAAAAAGAGATACAAATAAGTGGCAAAATTGCCACTTATCAACACCCCCAACTTAAAAACTTTGCTTGTCCTCGAGCAAAACAAAATGAAAAACTCAATGAGGCTATCAATTTAAGCTCAAAAACCAACATCAACACTTTTACTTCACATTTTGCAATTAGGCACCATGACTATGACTTTGGTTGGTACTAACAATTATTCAATACGCATGTGGTCTTACCCAAGCAACTTCCTCAAAATCAAACACACTCTTAAGAACACAATGAAATTTTAAGAATGATCAAGTAACAACAACTAATTCTCAAGAAGTGACTCAAAACTACTAGTCAACAAAACATGTTTCCTTGACTCATTTTTGGAATTTGACAACTTCACCAATCTATCCTAGTTCACATGCCCTCACAAAAAAGAAAGTCCTTAAACACACAATATTTACAACACTTATACAAGGGACAAATGCACAAACACTCACACTCAATAAAAAAATTTCCAATGAAAACAAGTACCATACCATAGGTTTGCATTTATTTTCAATTGCCACTAACTCAAAAGCACTCGGTTGGAGATCCCGAAGGACTTTTTCTAGCTTGTAATGTAGGCTTGGGGAAGGGTAGGATAAGCATTTAGGATAAAAGTGACTACACCCTCCTTGAACTCTACAAAACATAATATAATCTAAACTTTTATTATTTGCCTCTTCATTTCTATACAACACAAGTGCCTATCTGTTTCATTCTAGTCCATCCACTTATTGACAACTTTATCTTTTTCTTGTCTTCTCTCATTTTCTTTTCTTGTCTCTTTTCTTTTTCTCTTTTTCTTTTCTTTTATTTTTATTCAACCATTGATTTGTTCTTAAGGCACTCACTTACAAACCTTACAAAACCACGGTGCATGATCACCTCTTTCAAGTTCCACCACCCCGAACTTAGGATTTTAGCCTCAAGTTGGAATTTTCAAGTTCAAGGAGGGTAGGGTTCAAGAGAGGAAAAGTTTCAAAATGGTTCAAGGCTTGTAATGTGGTTTCCAAAGAGAGGGTAATAAACTCAAATGGGGTAACTAGTGATAGAATATGTGCACGGGTAGGCTTTTAAGGCTAAAGAGATTTTCAAAAATCACATAGAAGGCCTAAGATTATTTGTCGAACCAACACAATCAAGACTTGCATTGAAAGACCAACCGGGCAAATTCTAGATGACACGAGTAAGCACAAGAATTATTCTACAAAAACTCACCACACATGGCATGCAAACTATTCTAAATGGCTCAATTTTATTTCCTACACAAGATCAAAAGGAGCTATGTCTCATAGTGCAAACTAACACCACCTAATGAGTAAGAGTCACAAAAAGAGTCAAAGAGTTGTCACAAACATCATTCACTTTCATGCACTTGTTTTTCACAAAAATTTCCGGAGGGGTATGCTCATTTCAACATTTCACAATGCAAGACTAACTCTATTAGAACAAAACAAGCCACAATCTCACATTTTGACTCCATAAGGGAAATAATTCCATGGCTACTCAGACTTTACCATAACACTTGGTTACTCTGACTTCACCATAACAACAATCATAACCCCAATTCACAATGGCTATGGGTACTCAGACTTCCCCTGAACATACGACACCAACACCCAAAAATGATAATTTTCCCTTAAGAATGTTGTATTCAATCTATCCTTGGGAAAAAGTCGCCCAAAACTACTAGAAGAATAAAAACTACAAAAAGCTACACGATAACTAAACTAATCTAAAAATGAAAACAAGAAAAATGACTAATGCAACAAAATCAAAATTAAGCTCAAGCCCGACAAGGGTACACAAAATCCATAACCAAATAGATCAAGCCCGACAAGGGCACAAAATATCCAGATAGCTAAGAAAAGCCCGACAAGGGTGCAACAATCTCCAACAACGCCCGACAAGGGCACACAAAAAGATAATAAAGCCCGACAAGGGCGTAAATGTATCAAAATAGAACATAAATAGATCAAGGCCCAACAAGGGCATAGTTGTATCAAAATATATCAATAGTACAAACCCAAATAAAATCTACCTCCAACTAAAAGATGTTGCACTATCCCTAATGCAAGCAAAATAAAGTAGAGAAGGAGGTAGGGACTCCCTGATTTGCATTAATCAGAACTTGAGCTACTGGGCCCTTTTAGGACATATTCATCTGCATCCTTATCCTCCTTACCATCATTATTTTTGCTACTACAGAACTTCTGAAGTGTGCTCATTATCTTATTAAAGAACTTAGTTTTTTTCTTCTCATGCTCCTTCATCTTTCACTGCCCTCTTTCCACTTTCGCCAACCTTTCTTTAATGTACTACTGGTCACAAGCTATAGTGGACAAGGAAGGTGTATTATATGCCAAACGAAAGGAGGAACTCTCTTTTGGGCTTGAGGGAAGGCCAACTATAAACTGCTGAATCTGAGCATCCATACCATGCACCTAGCCAGATATGTATCGTAGTGCATCAGGTCTAGCCTGGAGTGGCTCAATAGACACTGAAGCTCTAGAAGGATCAAGACTCTCACTGGCCTCGGTGAAAGTGCTAAATACTGGTTAATTTACATCAATCTTGCTCTTCTTAAGTACATTTCCAACCTCCTTCTTCTTCAAAAGATGAATCTTTATTTTCGGACCCTTCATATGATCATTACCCCTCTTTTCAACCTTGGCCTCTTTGCATAACCATGTTATCAATGATGGAAAAACAAACTCTTAGACTCCTCCATAACTACATTTTGAATCTGTTGAACAATAATCTCCCCGACATTCACTTACATACCATCTATAATAGCACAAATGATCTGAGTGTCACACCCCGAATTCCAACGAGGCATGATTGGCACCCGTAGTCGATAAGGCCCGAGAGAACCAAGCTTTGCCTATGTTCATTCATGTGCATGCCATAAGAAACCCATAATCATGTAAGAGCTTTAATACTAACAACGAAACTCATGGAAAATGTGATATAGATATACATATGCGAAACTCGGCCGTTGAGGCCACCAAGTCAAAAACGACATATGCCTTTTACATTTATACACCCACATCCGTCTACAAAAGCCTCTAACAAGAGCATTGACCAAAATGAACCAAAAGTCGGGATAAGTCCCGGAGCTATACAACATGTACAACACCAAAACATATGTGCAACAGTGACTCAGAGAAGCCCCGAACTAACTGGAGCTCACCAATGATCTGTAACAACTGGCAACCTACTGTGGAGGCCTACTAGTACTTGCGCCTGCAGCAAGTAAAGTAAATTCCCCAAGAGGGGTCAGTACGAAGAATGTACTGAGTATGTAAGGCCCTATGAAACTTGTATGATATACAACTATGTCAATGAAATCAAATACCATGAATGACCAACATAGATAAGTCACTATTCTGTACTTTGGAAACCATGTCTATTGCTTTTGTTACTTTCTTTGTATCTTTAATTCAATGATTATTCATCTTTGCTTGTGACTTGTGATACTCGGGCCCCGACTGAACAGTGGGTTTTAAACATAACATCATGTTATGTTGGGATCGGCTCGAGCTAGGTTAGTACCTCTAGAGCTGCCAGCCGTACAATATTTCAGGTTCGGCTCGAGCTAGGTTATTACCCCTAGAGCTGCCCCCTGTTAGGATCGGTCTGAGCTAGGCTTATGCCCCTAGGACTGCCCCCTGATTCAATAATGTCGGGATCGGCTTGAGCTAGGCATTTTGCCCCCAAAGCTGCCACCCATACTTGATTATTGACCACATATGCATTACGTTGTTTATTAGTTTGAGATTGACACATGATAGTCATAACTTGACTTGAAGCTTTGGATCATTAACCAATAAGTAAGGGACATGTGAATAACATTATTTGGATATAGATCCTTTTGGAAAACATAACCCTATTGGAACCATTGGACAACAAGCAATGAACAAGATACATGAGCATAACCAATATTGGAACTTTGGAACACAACTTTATTGGGCTTTTGGAACATTATCAATGAAGAGGAGATATGTGATTCATAATTGAGCAATGAATAGGAAACTTATGATAATAACCATTTGAACCGAAACAGTATACCTTAACACATTTTGGAATAGTACAAGTGTAACGTCAATGTGAATCCTATATGCTGCAGAAAGATACGGACAAATTAACCTTACATACCTTCACTTCCAAGTATGAATTCATAAGCCTATGTATGAACACAATAGTCCAGCTTCTTCTTTACGTCTTACTCTACAATGCAAGTACATATCGTAGCATACATTAGCAACTAGTTGCTGTACAGGCGTACAAGACGTCAATGAACTATATGACAGTCATATAGCGTCATGTCACCCCTTACAATACAATCCAAGGCATTATCATAACAACAACACCATAACACTATGCACATTGACCAAGAGATCATACATCGATAGCCTTTCGCACCATACTTATCCTTTACGCTTTTCCCTTGATCATTCTGTCACAATTACTCCTTCATAACAACATATGAACAACTATCCATACTTAATACAGTCCAACACACCTCCATACGATACTTTAAAGTCATTAAAACAACATCACAAGTTGATAATTACATCCAAAAAGGGTATAGGGGCCTTCGGGGATCAACTAGAGACGGAAGCACCCAAAACGAAAATCTGGAAGGACCTGCGCTTCCACATGCACCCAAAGGTGGCTGAGGTGCGCGCGCAGATGCCCTCTGGCAGTATCCAGAGGCATCTGCGCCCGTAGGTGCCTCCGTCTGCGGGTCGGATGCCCGTTTTGGTCTGAAATGGTCTTTTTGGGGTCTTTTCATGCCATGAATGGTCCATGATCATAACCAAGCTTATTTTGACATATTTTTGATCATCTTAAACACCAACATTCATCCATGATCCCACGACACACATAAAACTGCACTTTACGACCAATACGTCACCCAAAACCATAACCAACTTTACAATAGCAACTCCAAACATTATGCACAAGAATGAAACAAGGTAAGACTATAATAACATCTCATATGTCAATATTTAATCCATAAAGTTCAGTTCCTTCATGACCATAAGTCCATGTTCAAGTTCACAAGACAAAACCATTCTCCGATTGCAAAAATAGACAGTTTTACACATAGCACACTGTCCAACACTTTTCCAACACAACCAAAATGATTTATACATCATCTTACTCATATTATATACTGAACCATGAGAATAAATACTTACCAAAGTGTGATCTTGGCCCAGGAAGTAGTTGCCTTAGGGTTTGTATCTTGAGAAATAATGTTTAAGAAAATGTTAAAAAGGCATGTGTATATCTAATGACTACAAATCTGATTTATGGGTTTAGATAGTCCCTTTTGAATGATTCTTATCCACACACTTGGTGGATTTACTTGGTCCATGGATAAGCAATGCAAGAATGGGTCAAAAAGTCTTTTGGGCCATGTTTTCTTATGATTTTTAGGCTTCTTTTTGGGCCCAATTGTGCAAGACTTTTAAATGCCCACATATTGATACATAATTCATCAATTATCTCATGTTTCCATATTTCCGTAAATGTTACGATTGTCAGCTAGACTTAGAAACGTACGGGGTGTTACACTGAGCTCACTCAATTGAGACATCTGTCTCATTCTTGGAAGGAATGACGCAGGCATAAATAATGGAAAACTAAGATTTGGCTTTAGCTGTGAACTCTGTAGAATCAACCAACATATTGTTGGCTATCCATTTAGGCAGGTGTCCGCCATGCGAATTCCTAACATACCACTCGTGTCCCATTTTACTAACTCTTGCCTTATACAATTCATTGTCTGTATCTGGAAGGCCATATTAACCATTGAATTTTGAAGGATCAAACCTCACTAGCTTTCCTCGGACTATCATGACCAAATCATTAGTGAAGTCGGTCTCAGTGGCATTAGCATAGAATTCTATCACGATTACCAAGTTTGCCTTTATTAGCTCCTTGGTGAAACACATCCAACCACTATTTACCGATCTCTTATGAAAATCAGGCCAACGAGCTTCAAGTTCTCCAAAAGAATGGATCTCTCCCATGTGAAATTTTTCATCAAGAGACGATCATACAACCAGAACATTTGAGTGAGACGAAGGTTTATTGATCATAGTAGTCATCATCCACCACTTGGTCCATGTTTTTGGGCATATTAGCATTTGATTTCGCAACCATTTTAGAGAATAAAGTACCTATAAAAGAAGCAAACACATCAAACAATTGCATAGGTACATAAAGCAAGGAATTAGCACACAATTAGGCCAAACAAATGGGTGGAATAGGCAACGGATAGACCAGTGCTAAGCTACTATTTTTGACAGTTTCCAGTACTTCATCGCGATAGCAATAAGTTTCCTCGCGATTGTGATGGCTTATATATTTTCTTAGAAAAATTGTTCATCGTGATCACGACATGGTTCATCGTTCTTGCGAATGCTTATTATTTTTCAGACAATTTTTTCATCACGATCACGACAGTTGGCCCCGCGATCGCCAAGAGAGAAAACTTTTTTAGGATATTTTGTGCATCACGATCGTGATGTTCATCTCCTTTTCCCAGAACTTTTCATTTAGGAATTTTAGCAAACAGTTCATGGAAAACTTTTTCTTTTCCCATTTTCAGAAATTTATAGCATATTCTAGCCCCCATATTAGTGATTAATCAAACCCACACAACACCCACCATTTTAAATTCACAAATAACAATTTTAATCACATATTTCATGTTTGAAAACCCAATTCAAGCCATAACCATATTAATTCTCCACTACCATTTATCACAAGATAAAAGAAGTCAGAAAATTAAAGGAAGAGATGGGGGACATATCTTACAATTAACGATGAGAAGGAAATTATATAGATTTGAGGAATTTGGGAAATTTTGCAAAAGATAAAGGGGGTTTTCGGTTTTAAGAATGAGTAGGAATGAAAAGGAGTTTTAGATAAAAAGAATTTGAAGATTGTTTAATGACCTTTCAAACTTCTCACCTGGACCCACACCTACACAATCGTGAGGAAGAGCACCGTGATTGCCATGAGTTAAAATTTCTTAAACTCTCATGATTGCGACATCATACCTCGCGATCACGATAGTTACCAAAATTTAACTCATCTCGATTGCGAGGATAGTTCATGCGATAGCTATGGGTAAGAGGGGTCACCGACCTAGGAAAATTCTATCATTTTAGGCAATGCCAGGCTAACTTTTGCGATACGCCACTAATTTTGGCAATCCAAACACTCCAAAAAAGTGTTCCTACTCTCATTTTTGAGGTAGTGCACCTCGAACTTCATCCCAATTCAAATTTTGCATCCAAACCTATTCAAATCACTTTCAAAAACTCTAAAATTTTATGGATTAGTTAAAAAAATCTCTAAGCTATTCTAAAAATCAAAATTTCAAAAGTAAAAGCTAAATTTTTGGGAACGATGGGTTGTCTCCCATCAAGCACTTGATTTAACGTCGGGGTACGACGCAAGCAACCTTACCATTTATGTATCTACTTTGAGGATTTGAATCTTTGGCCTAATTTTAAATCAATATCTCATTGATTCACGTGGGATTAAGGTAAAGAAGTAACGAGACCAACTCTATCTCGCCATTTGGAAGACTTGAATCTTTTACCCAACTTCACATCATAATTTTGTTTAGGCTCATTGGGCATTGGTGAGAAGATCTATAGGCCACTTGTTAGTTACTGCATCTTGCACTTCTTAGCCTTTAAGTGAGGGACGTCATCTTGTCCGCTTGGGATGACAAACTTTAAAATGTAGGGACTTTGTCCCCCATCTCTAAAATTCTCCATTTTCTCGATTATTTTGGTTTCCATCATATCCACCAAGCACAATGGTGAAAAATAGTTGGAATGAGGCTTTAACCTCTCCATTTCTGAATTTGTATCTTTCTTGACATTCTCACCCTGAAATGAACTAAAGTCTTCACAAAGGATTTGATTTGTTTTTTCTTGTAACTCTAGTATTATTTTATTAATTTTGACATTTTGTATCCTTTTTGGCTCGGCTGGTTGACAAATCTCTAAGAATTCTTCAAAATCAATTCCACACATATCTTCAATGAAAACCATCTCATCACAATTGTTCATGATCATTTTGGCATTGGACACCACATGCCTCAAATTTTACATTCAACTCGATTTTTAATTTTTGGGTAGCCATTTCAATTTGAATCCACACTTGACATCGCTCAACATGCAATTTGAGAGATTCATCCATCATTAGTAACGTTCTATCAAGTTGATCCTCATTGACTTCAAATTGTTGAGTTTGATTCAATAACTACTCTTGGCTCAGAATTTCTTCCTTATCAAGTCTTTTTTCATTTTGGGACTCAATCACCACTTGCAAAAGTCCACCCATGGAAAATCAATATTTTGGAAAAATTCATCATCGCCATGTTGGACTATGTCCCACCATTTACCAAGACTTTCCCATATTTTTCACTCTTCTCCATTGTGCTTTTAAACATCTCCTCAACTTGTTTCTTAGGAGAATCTGAGATTGCTTCATCACAATTTTACTCATTTTCTTCAATTTAATCCACTTCTTCACTTTGGAAATTTTCATTTTGATATAATCCAAATCCTCTCAAAGCCATTCATAAGAAGCCAAGCCCGAGAGTTGCAAACCCTTCAAGAGCTGTTCATGAAGATGGACGTATTAGAGCTTGTTTGGATCTCACCTAAAGGGTTTCATGTCATGATGATTGGGATAGGGACTTAAGAGGAGGCAAAAGGCACTTTGCCTCATCATGATGGTTGGCTAGATAAACCACCAGGGCCTTGATGGCTCACTTGGCGATTCGTCAAGAGGAGTTAAAGGGAGAGGCATTTTGCCTCATTGTGATGGGAGGATTGACAAATCACCAAAGCCTTAATGGCTTACTTGACAGTTTATCAAGGTTAAGTAGTCTGTTTTTAGGCTATTTTTTTAGTTGCTTTCAAGCACCACTTTTGGGTCATTTATGTAATAGATAGGCATAACTATAAATAACTAAATCTTGGTTTTATTTCCTTAGTTAGTATTTGAATATTGATGAAAAACACTCCAAAGAGAGTTGGTAAGCTTTTGTTGAATGCAAGTTTAGAAACATGTGGTTGTGAAGGCGTTACAATTCTCTCTCGATCATCGTAATAGGTAGGTATTTGTTGGTAATCTAATTAGGGGTTTTTGGATTTGATACATCCATTAATTTCTACTTTCTTTATCTTTTTGTGTCTATCTATCATATCTATCGATTTCTCCTTTGTTTTCATAGTTTATTCCTTCTTTCGTATTTTGGTTGTTATCATTTGGTATCAGAGCCGAGCTTAGAATCATTCCCATGATTCTAGTCTTGGGGTTTGTTACTACCAAAAAAGTGCTAAAAATATTTTTGGTAGTTTTTCAGATTTTAGGTTCATATTTTTAGTCTTGTTGGAGTTTCCGATACCAAAATCGTGTTCTCTGGTATCTAGTGTGTTTAAATCTAAGATTTGAGCTTAATCAGAGTTGATTTGAGGATTCTGCCATTGTTGGGTTGATCTTTGAAGAAAATGGAAGTGGGTTTTTAGATCTGAAATTTTTTGAGGTTGAAATTGAGGTTTCAAAGTTATTGGCGTTTGTTCTCCATAATGTGGGGATCTTGGGTTTCGAACTTCGTGGAATTTGGAGCTAAAACGAGAGAGTTATGAAATTTGGATCTTCATAAATTTCTTAGTGTTCTTTGAGGACATTCAAATCTTCAAGAAGAAGATTCATCAAAAAGAGTTGTTAGATCCAAGAAAGGACCAAAAAAAGAAAGGATAAGTGTTAGTACCAAAATAGAATATTCCAAAAAGGAAAAAGACAAGGAAAGAATACAAAAGAGGCCCACAGGGAGTACAATTTTGGCGGCTCAGGATTCCACCTCTTTCTAGACTTGACGGTTAGTTTGACTAATCATCCTGACTTTGACGAATCATCACAAGAAGCAATATTGGACAACATTCTTCCTAGGAGTGATGGAAGCTTGTGACAACTCGCTACCCCATTGACGATCCATCAAGACAAGTCATCGCCCCAAGCTAACTTGACACCTATTCTAGTTAAGGGTGACAAAAATAGTGATGAACCGTCACTACACTGACGAACCGTCAATCAATCCGTCAAGTGATGTTCAATTAGTAAGCTCATTTCTTGATTCCTAGATTTATTTTTTTGATTCTTGTTCACTTTTCTTTGATCCCTACACTAATTTCTTATTAGTAATCATCCTACTTAGTTGTTGATTAGTTCTTGAGTCCATTTTCTTTCTTCGTCCTATTTCTTTTGTGATTTTATTTTTTTTATTCATCGTTAATTCTTGATTCAAGTTTGTGTTTGCTTTTGGGTCATCCATCTTTCTAACAAACAAGAATCTATTTCGGCCAAGAGTAGCAATCGACACTTCTTCTACCATTAGAGTATAAGCAAGCCTTCAACATTAGTGAGTTTAAGTGTGAGGATATACAAAGGTGTGTAGAGATTATGAGGTTGATTTCTTAATGCTAACTTATTTTTTTTCTTTAGTCTCTTTTACTAGGTACCATGGTCGAGGAAGGTGAAATACCTAATTCCGCAATTCACATTGCTTTAGCTTCTATCATAGAGAAGCTCAATGTTATGGATCAACAGATGGGATCCATGGAGGGGAAGATGACCAACTTGGATAAACGTCAAAACTCTACCCATTCCACTCCCGAAACTATCATGCCTCCTCTAGAGTTCAAGCTCAAAACACCTCCACTACCATCACCCCAGACACACTCCACCAAATGTATAATCCACCAAGACAAGTACAAGATCCCATCACCCAAGCCACTACCTACCTAAATATATGAAATTCCATTCACTCACTCCAACCCCAATCAATCAAGATCACCAAGAAGTTCTACAAAACCAAGACCCACCTCACCAAATACCCCATTACCAAGGTCTACCCCAAGTACCACTTAACTAAAACCAACCAGTCCAATTTAGAGAAGTAGGGGGAGAGGATCCACAAGTTGAGTATAAAGTGTTAGATGAAGTGGCCTTGTTTGAAGAATATATGAGGACTAGACCAAGGGTTTAAGGAGGGCATATATGTCGAGGAGGGAGATTTGGTTTGGTTCCACGTGGAAGAGGAAACTTGGGAAATCATCCCCAAGGGGAAGGTCAATGGAATTATTATGAGAATCAAGGTGGCAATGGAGGTCTAGATGTAGGAATCAATTCCATCAAGACTAATCTTCCGACTTTTAAGGGAGAATGTGATCCTGAGGCTTATATAGCATGGGAGTTGACTTGTGAGAGAATATTTCACGTCAATGATCTAACTTAGGTCAAGAAGAGTTTCTATGCCATAACCTAATTTGAAGGATTTGCCATTACATGGTGGGAATATGCCAAAAAATAACAACAAGTCCTTCATGAGGGACAACCACCACTATGGGACGTATTGAAATCCCTTATAAGGCAAAAGTATGTGTTAGAGAGGTATCGAAATGAGTTACTCGGTAAGATGTACAACTTAAGGCAAGGGAACAAGAATGTTGTCACAGGTACATTATCCATATTCTCACATAATGTATATGCACTGATTGACCCAGGTTCTACATTTTCCTATGTTACCCCATTGATTGCTGCAAAATTTGCAAAGGCACCAGAATTATTAATTAAATCAATTGAAGTGTCTACACCGGTTGGTGAATATATTGTTGCAAAGAGAGTATATCGTAACTGTGTGGTAAATGTGTGTGGTCATGATACATTGGCCGATCTCATTGAACTAGACATGGTGGATTTTGATGTGATCATGGGAATGGATTGGTTGGCCTCTTGTTATGCTACGGTAGATTGTCGAGACAAGAAGGTACAATTTTGTTTTCCACAAGAAAATGTTCTTGAATGGCAGGGTAATGTAGGGGCACCACGAGGGAGATTTATTTCCTATTTGAAAGCCAGAAAAATGATTGCTAAAATTTATATATGTCATCTAGTACGGGTGAAAGATACTGAAGCGAAACCACTGACTCCACAGTCAGTTCCAGTAGTCAATGAATTTCTTTATGTATTCCCAGAGGATCTTCCAGGCTTACCCCCAGTACGGGAAGTGAAATTTGGCATTGATGTGATTCCAGGCACTCAGCCTATTTCTATTCCTCCGTATAGGATGGCTCCAGCCGAACTGCGTGAATTAAAGGAGCAATTAATGGATTTGCTAGACAAGGGATTCATTAGGCCTAGTATGTCCCCGTGGGGTGCACCGGTATTATTTGTGCGAAAGAAAGATGGCACCTTAAGAATGTGCATTGACTATCGGCAATTGAATAAGGTAACGATCAAGAACAAATATCCCCTCCCTCGCATTGATGATTTGTTTGATCAGTTACAGGGTGCCAGGTGTTTTTAAAAGATCGACTTGAGGTTGGGTTACCATCAAGTCAGAGTTAGAGGAGAAGATGTACCCAATACAGCTTTCCGAACACGGTATGGCCATTATGAACTTTTAGTTATGTCATTTGGATTAACAAATGCTCCAGCTGTGTTCATGGATTTGATGAATAGGGTGTTTAAGCCATTTTTGGATGTGTTCGTCACGGTATTTATAGATGACATCCTAGTTTATTCAAGATCACCAGAGGACCATGCTAATCACTTACGACAAGTGTTACGGATTCTCCGTGAACGTAAGTTGTATGCAAAGTTCTCCAAATGTGAGTTTTGGTTGAAATCAGTCGCATTCTTGGGTCACATTGTATCAGATGAAGGCATACAGGTTGATACACAAAAGATTGAAGCAGTGAAAAACTGGCCAAGACCTACGACACCCACAGAAATTCGTAGTTTTCTTGGACTGGCAGGGTATTATAGAAGATTTGTGGAAGGTTTTTCCTCTATTGCTGCACCGTTAACAAAGCTTACACATAAGGCGGTAAAATTTCAGTGGAATGACGCATGTGAGAAAAGCTTCCAAAAGTTGAAAGATAAATTAACCTCCACACCAATTTTAGTGCTTCCCGAAGGTACCGAAGGCTATGTAGTATATTGTGATGCTTCCGGGGTTGGCCTCGGATGTGTGTTGATGCAACATGGTAATGTCATAGCATATGCCTCACGACAGTTGTGGCCACACGAGAAAAACTATCTCACACATGATCTTGAATTGGCAGCAGTAGTTTTTCCTTTAAAGATATGGCGTCATTATTTATATGGGGTTCATGTTGACATCTATATGGATCACAAAAGCTTGCAATATCTTTTTAAGCAGAAGGAACTCAATTTGAGGCAACGAAGGTGGTTGGAGCTTTTAAAAGATTATGACATTGATATTCTTTATCACCCAGGCAAAGCAAATGTAGTAGCTGATGCATTGAGCCGTAAGGCAGTAGAAAGCACTAGTGGTCAGTTGAATGAAAAGCATGAGATAATCAAAGATTTGAATCAATTAGCCAGCTTGGGAGTTCGCCTTATGGAAACCTCAGATGATAGAGTTATAGTGCAGAATGCAGCAGAATCCTCCTTGATAGTTGAAGTGAAAGAGAAGCAATTTACGAATTCTATTTTATTGCAGCTAAAGGAAAATGTGCAGCAGAATTTGACCAAGGCATTTGATATTACACCGGAAGGGGTGCTTCAATGTCAAGGGAGACTATGCGTACCAGACGTAGATGAGGTGAGGACACGAATAATGACAGAGGCGCACCATTCGCGCTATTCTATTCATCCGGGTGCTACTTAAATGTACCATGAGTTGAAAGAAATATATTGGTAGGCCAACATGAAGAAGAACATTGCAGAGTTTGTTTCTCAATGCCCGAATTGTCAACAAGTGAAAGTAGGGCATCAGAAACTGGGAGGTTACATGCAATGTATCAATCTTCCAGTCTGGAAATGGGATATGATTAACATGGATTTCATTACGGGTTTTCCTCGTACACTGCGGAAGTTTGATTCTATATGGGTTATAGTGGACAGGCTTACCAAGTCAGCGCATTTTCTATCGGTCAAGACGACCTATACAACTGAGGATTATGCGAAGTTGTATGTGAAAGAGATAGTACGATTGCATGGTATTCCACTTTCCATTATATCAGACAAAGGAGCACAGTTCACAGCGCACTTTTGGAGGTCTTTCCAGCAGAGTTTGGGTACACGGGTGAATTTGAGTACAACTTTCCATCCTCAGACTGATGGACAAGCAGAACGTACCATTCAGACACTTGAAAACATGCTACGAGCTTGTACGTTAGATTTTCAAGGCAGTTGGGATGACCATTTGCCTCTTATTGAATTTGCGTATAACAATAGCTATCATTCAAGTATTAAAATGGCGCCTTATGAAGCTTTGTACGAAAGGAAATGTAGATCACCAATAGGATGGTTTGAAGCAGGTGAAAATGCTTTACTTGGTCCAGATATCATTCATCAGGCTATGGAAAAGGTTAAGGTGATCCAACAACGGTTACAAATGGCTCAAAGTCGTCATAAGTCATATGCGGATGTTAGAAGAAGAGGTCTTGAATTTGCCATAGGTGATTGGGTGTTTTTAAAGGTGTCAACGATGAGAGGGGTAATGCGGTTCGAAAAGAAAGGGAAATTGAGTCCACGTTACATAGGCCCATATGAAGTTATTAGAAGATTTGGGCAAGTTGCGTATGAATTAGCACTACCTCAAGAACTCTCCTCAGTCCATCCCGTATTTCATGTATCGATGCTTCAAAAATGCATAGGAGATCCAACTCGTATTATTCCCATTGAAGATGTTCAAGTTACAGAGGATCTTACTTATGAAGAAGTACCCATTTCTATCCTAGACCGACAAGTGAAAAGATTGAGGAATAAAGACATAGCTTCCGTGAAAGTCCTTTGGTGAAATCAACAAGTAGAGGAGATCACATGGGAAGCGGAAGAAATGATGAGATCCAAGTATCCCTATCTATTTCAAATGAATGAGGAAGTTCAAAATGCGGAAATGGAACAATGACAAGTAAGTATTCATGAGCCTTAAGTGTTTATGTACATGTATGCCAATATAGAGATGCAATTGTTGTAATTGAAGAGATATTGTTAACATTCGAGGACGAATGTCCCTAAGGGGGGAAGAATGTAACACCCCGTACGTTCCTAACCCCACTTGACGACATTAAATAATATGTACTTAGGTCTCGAGAGCTATAAGTATGCGTTTGGTAATGTGATTGGCGAGATAATTGAATTTGGCTCTTGTTATGTGATTAAACTTGCATAGAAGGTGTTTTGCAATTTTCATTGCGCAGTTGTGGGGTTCAAAATGAGGCTAAGATGACCTCAAAACAAAGTGTATTAAGGTTAAGAAGTAAGTTAAAGGATAGGACTTGAAGTATCTAACCGAACCCGCGAAGAAAAGTCGAAAAAATGAAATTTTTGAAAATTTTAAGGAGGGGCGCATTTGGGACCGTGCCACACCGCTCTGGGCTAAATTTTTTAGCCCATAGGAAGTAAGTTGGCGCGCCCAGGGGCGTGCCACCTTGGGTTTTCCACTTTTTCGAAAGTTGGAAATTTCTAAGTCCCAAGGTTATCCGGGGACGTACCGAGTCGATTTTTGCCACGTTTCTTATACAACCACGAGTATATACATGAAATGAATTACATATTACATTGGTATGATAAAATTACTCGAGAACGAATTTGGAGTCAAAATGACAGTTTTGCCCTTAAGGTCAAAATAAGCCAAACGTGGCTAGAATCACTTATTTTTGGGATTGAGGCTACGGATATGAATATCATGAGTGGGAATATTATTGTAATACGTATAAGACGAGAAATTATTGATTTTATTGGGTTAAGTGATTTGGGCTCAATAAAAGCCCAAAATGGGATAAAAGACATGGGTCACATGACCTAATCTTCTATTGACTTGGTCAATTGAAGCATTAAATATCAAGGATGACTAAGGATGGACCCAAGGAATATAAATAGACCCAAAACTCAGATTTTATTCACTTAAACTCTCATGTTCTTTTAGACAATTTCTCCAACCTTCTACAATATTCTCTTAGACCCTAAAGAACTCAAAGACAATTTTGGAGCAAGATCCTCACTTTTCAAGCTTGGGAAAGTGAATATTGTTATGGATTAATATATTATATGCATGAGCGAGTATGTAAATCATATTGGTTGTGCTTGGAAATGTTGAACATGGTACTTTGTGCTTTTATAATAGATTTGTAATCCATGGGATTCAAGCTTGAATTAGGACTTGTGCCTTTGATGAAAGATCATGTATGGATAAAATATGAACGTCTATGGTGTTATTTTTGTTGTTAAACTTGTTATTGTCTATAAGTGTAAATTATGGGATTTTGGCCGATATGTGCTATGAAGTGTATTAAGGTGAATTGATGGAATATTTGTGATGTGGTGTGGATAAGAATGTGTAAAGGGGAAGTGTTGTGGTGAAATGTATGGGTTATCATGTATTGGTCAATGTTGGGAATATTGGAGGATTTTTGGAATCATGATTCTATCAATGGTTTTGTCAAGGGGAAATGACATTTTTGAAGGCAAACATGTACCCCATTGATGTTATATGCATTTGTAAAGTAGTTGTTGGTTAATGTGAATTCCGTTATGTATTTGTGTTGTAGAGTGACACATAAAGAAGGAGCGGGACTATTGTATGCACAACTAGGATTGTATATCCGTATTGAGAGTACAAGGTATGTAAGGTTACTCTGTCCGTATCTTTTTGCAGCAAATAGTATCCACATTGCTATTTCACTAGTCCTATCCCGAAATGTGCTAAGGGTTATCAATAGTCATTGTCATATCTTTCCTACTCATGGATCATTTGTGAGTCTCATGTCTCATAATCATGGTTAATGTTCCAAAAGCTCAAATAAGGTTATGTTCCAATGTTCCACTAGTGATATTACTTATGCCTCTTGTTCATAGATTATTGTCCCATGGTTCCCATAGTGTTATGTTTCTAATAATGTTATGTTGCCAAGTTATTCACATGTCTCTCACTCATTGGTTAATGGTTCAAAGTTTCCAACAATGTTATGTTCCAAAGTTCAAAGTGATGTTATGACTATCAAAGTATCAATCTTAAAGTAATGAATAAAGTAATACAAATGTGGTCAATGATCAAGTATGGGTGGCAAGTCTAGGGGCGTAAGCCTAGCTCGACTCGATCCCGATGTATTGATTTATGGGTGGCAAGTCCAGGGGCGTAAGCCTAGCTCGACTCGATCCCGATGTATTGATTTATGGGTGGCAAGTCTAGGGGCACAAGCCTAGCTCGACTTTATCCCGATGCATTGATTTATGGGTGGCAGGTCTTAGGGGCATAAGCCTAGCTCGACCCGATCCCAACATGATGATATGTTATGAAAAGACCCACTGATCAGTCGGGGCCCGGGTACATTGTGACATATGTATTGACAAGTGAGCATTGAATGTAAAGAAAGTAATGAAAGTAATCAAAGCAATTCACATGGCTTCCCAAAATGCAAAATGGTGACTTATCTACATTGATTATTCATATGTTGTGAGTTCATTGAAATATTCCTGTATTGTACAGTTTTATCTGAGCCTTGCATACTCAGTACTTATTTCGTACTGACCCTTTTTGGGGAATTTACCTTACTTGCTACAGGCGCAGGTACCAGTAGGCCTCCCCAGTAGATTGACAGTGTTAGCGGTTCTTTGGTGAGCTCCAGCTAATTTGGGGCTTCTCTGAGTCAGAGTGTATATATGTTTTGGTGATGTACATATTGTGTAAAGCGGGGACTTGTCCCGACTTATGGTTCAGTTTGGTCAATGCTCTTGTTAGAGGCTTTTGTAGACGGATGTGGGTGTATCAGTGTAAAAGACATATGTTGTTTTGAATGGATGGCCTCAACGGCCAAGTTTCATATGTATGTATAAATATGTCCCATGTTTTCCTTTATTCGTCTTTCATGTTCTTACGCAATGGTGGTTATGATTATGATATGCATATGATTGAACATAGGCAAAGGTTAGTTCTCTCGGGCCTTATCGGCTACGGGTGCCAATCGTGTCTCGATGGGATTCGGGGCGTGACAAAAGGATACATCAAGGAGAGCATGAGCCCATGTGCAGTCCCGGTATTATCGGTGCCAAAGAAAGATAGGACAAGTCGTATGTGTGTGGATTGTAGTACAATCAACAAGATAATGGTAAAGTATCACCACCCTATTCTCCGTTTGGATGATATGCTTTCTGAGCTTAGTGATTCATGTGTGTTTTCTAAAATAGACCTTAGAAGTGGATACCACCAAATCCCGATGCATTCGGGGGATGAATGGAAAACCGCCTTCGAGACCAAATTTGGTCTTTATGAATGGATGTTATGCCATTTGGCCTTACCAATACTCTTAGTACCTTTTTAAGGTTAATGAACCATGTCATGAAACCATTTATCGGGAATTATGTAGTAGTGTACTTTGATGATATCCTAGTTTATAGCAAATCCCTTGAAGTGCATGTTTTATATTTGAAAAGTATATTTGATGTGCTTAGGAGAGAAAAGTTGTATGCTAATCTTGAAAAATGCTCTTTTAGTGTGAATGAATTAATGTTCTTAGGATTTTTTGTAAGCTAAAGAGAAGTCGAGGTGGATGAATCCAAGATAGACGCCATAAAGAATTGGCCAACTCTGAAATCCATTGGTGAAGTACAAAGCTTTCATGGGTTGGCTAGTTTTTATAGGCGGTTTGTCAAAGGGTTTAGCACCATCGCTGCTCCCTTGAACAAGGTAATCCACAAGGATAAGCCTTCCAAATGGGGTGATGATCAAACCAAAGCCTTTGAAACTTTGAAATCCGTGCTTAGCTCCTCCCCCTTGTTGTAATTACCCTATTTTGATAAAATGTTTGAGATAGAGTGTAATACTAGCAAGGTAGGCATTGGAGCCATCTTAATGCAAGATCAAAAGCCCATTGCCTACTTTAGCTAAAAGCTCAAAGATGCAACCTTGAATTACTCTACTTATGACCTCACGTTGTATGCCTTAATTCGACATTGAGTAATTAGCAACACTACTTGTCGACCAAGGAGTTCATGATTCGAACTGACCATGAATCTTTGAAACACCTCCGGACCCAAGATAAATTGAACGAGTAGCATGCCAAGTGGATTAAGTTTTTAGAAACTTTTCCCTATGTAATTCAGTACAAAAGGGGAAAGATAATGTAGTAGCTGATGCATTGTGTAGAAAACATATGTTAATCAACACGTTGTCTTCTAAATTTATTGGCTTTGATTGCTTGAAAACTCTGTATCCCAAGGACCCCAAATTTTCTCAAATCTTCAAAGATTGTGAGGAATGGGAATGGGAACGATGGATTAGAGATGGGTCTTCTATAACTTATTCAAAATTTGATGGATTTTTGTTCAAAGGAAAATTATTATGTGTGCCCTCAAGATCTTGGAGGAAATTGTTTGTGAGAGAGGCACACAATGGGGGTATGATGGGTCACATTTGTATTGACAAGACCCTTGGGATCCTTGAGGAATAATTTTATTGGCCAAAAATGCTCCAAGATATTGCACGAGTTTGTGGTCAATGTATGGATTGTAGAAGCGCGAAATTCTGACTTCTCCCTCATGAATTGTATACCCCACTCCCCACTCCCCTATGCACTTGGCTTGATATCTCTAAAGACTTTGTTTTGGGTTTTACGAGGACAAAGAGGGGAAGTGATAACCCCCAAAATACAAAAAGAGGGAAAAAGTACAAAAACTAAAGAATCGATAAAATCAAAATATGAAAAGATAAAGGGATAGAGATAAAGATAGATAAATAGACAGAAGAAGATTAAGAATAGGGCAACCTATGGATATATCAAATCCAAGACCTCCCTTTTGATTACTAAAAACACCTATCTCTTACGATGACCAAGAGGGAATCGTAACGCCCTCGAAACCACCGTTTCTAAACAAAAGGTCAACACAAGATTTTCCAAGCTCTCATGCTCTCTCAAGAGACATAAATTCAATATTCATCAAAAAATTTCTAAAAATAAAGAAGAAGCTACTATTTATAGCCATAAAAATAAAGAAGAAGCTACTATTTATACCCATGTGCTACTTATTACAAAAATGGGCCCAAAAGTGACCCAATTAGCAAAATGGGCCGCATAGGCCACACGCCCTCGCAGATGGAAATGCAGGTGGCATGAGTTGGGGCATAGATAACCATGCAGAAGCCATATACGGCTGCAGGTGAGGTCGTAGGTCATTCCAGAATATCCTCTAGCTCCTCTTTGCTTCCCAACGACCTCTCTAAGGGCTTCCTTGACTCCAAGCTACCTTCCATATGTGATATTGCTCTACTTGGAGCTCAAAATGGACCCTCCATACATGTTCTTATGGTATTAAGATATTCATGGCTCGAATCCCTTGGTGTTGTCCTTGAAATATAGGCCAAGAAAGGTTGACGCTGATTTGGCTTGTATCATCCTCTCCTTCTTGAAAAGGATTCGACCTCGAATCCAAACCTTGCAAAACCAAAAGGAAAATGAGCAACCATAATATCCTCATGGCATGAGGGTTAGAGTTAGCAATAACAAGTTTATCACCAAGCCAAGGAGGAACACACTTAACATATAGCCAAGAATCAAAATGATCAATTAAGGGTGTGTAACCCTACAAAGTAAAAGCTACTTGGCCACTCAAGGGACTTTGACAAAGGGAGAGGTTAAAAGGACCATGGTAATCAGTCAACCACTCATGATAACCCACATTGGATCCATGTTTCAACAAGCACACATTCCCTTTTAAGTCGAGAGTCACATGATAATCCCTAAAGCTAAGTGCAATGTCATGAACAAGATCATTCTAAGTTAAGATTCCACTCAATGCACTAGCTATCCTTAAGGATGGGATTACTCCCAAATCATCACCGGGGTCAAATGGATAGAGTCGCCTTAGACATGGGTCTATACAACACTCTTTTCCCCCAAGGGTGTTACCAACACAAAAAAATATACTCTCATCGCAAGCATAAGTGCTTTCGTGGGTAAATAGAGAGTAAAGAATGATGTCACACAAATTGACTTCCTCTAAGGTGTCCTCAAGGGCATGTTCAAGAATTGGAACACTCAAAGAAGAAGTATCTATTGGGTAAAAAAGAACACCTTTGAATTCTTCACAATCCGTTCCCATAAGAGTACTCTCATCTTCCAAGAAGAGATTTCTATCTTTTGCAGGAAAGTTGTCACACCATAGTGGGTTGTTGTATAGAGTATAGCCCTCAAGAAAGGCTACATCGTCAACATGATCCACTCCACTAGGTCCATCACTAGGAGTGTTTTCAACATCTTCAAACAAAATATTATTCTTAAAGAGAGAAGAATTAACCCAAGGGGAAGATAGAAACATGTAGGTTCACTCTCAAAAAGACAATTATCATTTTTCGAAGAAGTTTCTAGCAGATGATCCCTATGAGCCACACAAGTATTAGGATTGTTATAAAAAGGCATGCTCAAAGGGTCACTCCTTTCTAATTGATCAACATTATCAACATAATCACTAACTTGAGGTTCCCTAGTCTCTTCACAAACATCCTCAAGTAGTGGATTAAATTCACAAGCAAGTTGATACACACAATTTCCACAAAAGAGTCAATTCGATCATCAATAGGATCAACTAGTGTATCCACACTCTCAACATGTACATTATCAATATGAGGCAATGAATCATTAGGAACACATATAGATAAGCTATCACTCACACTCAATTGGCTACTAGCCACACAATGATCTTTCACATTTACCATAGTACAAGAGTTAGCTTTGTTACATTGAAGCTCATGAAAAGATTATTTTTTACCTTGGGGTGAAAATCCCTTACAATCTTTGGAAACATCTAAGGTTGCCCTCATCAATTCTTAAAGGGTAATCTCCTTTTTGGGTTCTTGTGCTCCTCCATTCGCCATGTTTGTACCTACATAAGAATCCATACCAAGAGAAGGACAAACAACAAGGTTAGCTTGGGTTTGTGGTAACCCCCTCACTTTACTCCTCTCAACCTCTCCTTTTTCCACTCTTGGGTTACCACTTTGCACTCCCTTACTCCTCTTAATCTTTTGTCTCTCATTGTCAATAGGTAACACCAAAAATTCCTTTTGAGGGAATTTGCTTCTTCTTTTGGGATGTGCCTTTGATCCTTCTATACCCCTTTTCATTAAGCCCGGGGTAATGATATCTCATATGTTTCTTAAATTTTTCCCAAGAGACAAATGGATTTTCACATACTCATTCGTAGTAATTCTCCCAATAGATGACAAGTCTCCATTCAAAGGTCCCAAATGCCATTTCTATCTTGCTTTCTTCTGAGTAGTTGTAGATAGAGAAGATTTCGTACATCATGAACTACCATTTTTCATACTCTTCTCCATTAGACTCCATAAACAAGGTAGGAAGACTAATCTCGATGGAATTGAAACTCATATCATTTTTCCCATAGCCGCTTTGGTTCCCATATCTTGACATTTGTTCATTAAAGGAGATACATAGGATATGGTATCCTAGATGGGGAGAAGGCATTCGACATGCTTCCTTATTTTTCCTTGTACCTATAAAATAAGCAAACAAGTTAGCAGTGAAGCTCCTCACTAACACTCGTAAGTTTCTCACCTTTGTATGCCTCACAATTGGATCAGCTTGTGTTAAAGAGTGCTTATACTTCGGTGGTACACAAGGTGTCGATTACTACTCTTGGCTGGAGTGCATTCTTGTTTAAGGAAAGACGGACGACTCAATTATAAACAAAAGGACTTGAATCAAGAAGTTAACTACGAAATACAACTAGAAAAGCACACAAAGAAAAAGGACTAAGAAAAAAAACGGACTCAAAGACTAATCAATCAACTAAGTAGATGAATTACTAGTTGTTAATTAGTTTAGGAATCAAAAATTGAAGTAACAAATCAAGAAATGAAACTAGACGATGGAACCTGAACAAAATGGGATTTTGGACCTGTGAGGTACGTTTGGTCGACCTGCTCCCACAGGTGATGACCTGCCCCCGCAGGTGGCAACTTATGTCAAACCAGTGTCATCTGATTTTTCCATCTACCCCCGTAGATGCTCCACCTGCTGGCGCAGGTGCCCTGGGCATACCAGCTGAAGCTTCTGAATTTTCAACTTTTTATGGGCCCTCTTGTTTCTCTTTCCTAGTACCTTCCCTTTTGGAATATTCTTTGGTATTAACACCTTTTGCTTGATTCTTTTGGCCCTCTTTTGGATCTAAAAGCACCTTTTTGAATATTTTTCTTCAACAAGATAAGAATTTCATGAAGAACACCAAGAACATGGATGAACTTTAAAAATTCATATCTTTTTCGTTTTAGCTCGGAATTCAATGAAATTTAAAATCTAGGCTCTCTTTGATATGAGGAACAATCCCCAATACTCTTTTACCTTCAATTCCAAGCCAAAATTTTCAGATTTTCAAACCCATTTGAATCTTCTTCAAGCTCCAAACTTAAAAATGGTGGATTCTCCAAATAGCACCAACTTTTAGATCTAGGTTCCCTTCAACGTGAGAACACTTTCCAACAATTTTTATCCTTCAAATCAACACAACGATGGCTAGATCTAAAAACTCACTTTCATGTTTCTTCAAACTCAAGCTCAACAATGGTGCTTTTCTTCAAATCTACTCAAATCAAATCCAAATTTTTAGATTCCAACTCTAATAACACTAGAGGAAACAAATCTAGTGTTGAAACTTCAAAAATGACTAAAAAACACAAAAATATTTTTGGGATTTTTGGTAAAAATGTTTTTTGAGACTCTTTTTTTTCAGTCAAGAAAACCTGATTGAATTCGTGGGCACGAACTCAAACTCGGCTCTGATACCAAATGTTAACCCCCAAAATACGAAAAGAGGGAAAAAGTATGAAAACTAAAGAATCGATAAAATCAAAATATGAAAAGATAAAGGGATAGAGATAAAGATAGATAAATAGACACAAGAAGATAAAGAAGAGGGCAACCTATGGATATATCAAATCCAAGACCTCCCTTTTGATTACCTAAAAAAACCTATCTCTTACGATGACCAAGAGGGAATCGTAATGCCCTCGAAACCACCGTTTCTAAACAAAAGGTCAACACAAGCTTTTCCAAGCTCTCATGCTCTCTCAAGAGACATAAATTCAATATTCATCAAAAACTTCCTAAAAACAAGAAGAAGCTACAATTTATAGCCATGGGCTACTTATTACAAAAATGGGCCAAAAAGTGACCCAATTAGCAAAATGGGTCGCATAGGCCACATGCCCTCGCAGATGGAAATGCAGCTGGCATGAGTTGGGGAACAGATGACCATGAAGAAGCCATCTGTGGCCACAAGTGAGGACGTAGTTCATTCCATAATATCCTCTAGCTCCTCGGTTCTTCCTAACGACCTCTCCAAGGGCTTCATTGACTCCAAGCTACCTTCCATATGTGATATTGCTCTACTTGGAGCTCAAAATGGACCCTCCATACTTGTTATTATGGTCTTAAGAACTTTATGGATCAAATCCCTTAGTGTTGTCCTTGAAATATAGGCCAAAAAAGGTTGACGCCAATTTGGCTTGTATCAGGAAGGGATAGTATTTTTGTTGTTGTGGATATATTTTTGGAAATGTCTCATATTATACCATGTCACAAGTGTGATGATGCCTTCCATGTGGCATCATTGTTCATAGAAAATGTTGTTAAATATATAGGATTCCCCAAACCATCGTGAGTGATAGGGATACCAAGTTCCTTAGTCACTTTGGGAGAGATTTGTGAGGTAGGCTTGGCACTAAGTTGCTATTTTCTACTTCATGCCACCTACAAAATAGAGGTCAAACCAAGGTTGAGAATATAACGTTAGGTTCTATGTTATGTGTTGTGGTTAATGGGAAAAGGCCTCTTGGGAGGATCAACTACCTTTAGTTGAATTTTCCTACAATAGAGTTATTCATGCAACTATTAGTATGACTACTTTTGAATGTGTTTATGGATTTAACCCCCTTAGATCTCACCCCTCTTTCTCCAGATGCTGTGTTAAGCCTAGAAGGAAACAAGAGGGTAGAAACCATGAAAAATATACATGAAAAGGTGAAACTTCGCCTTGAAAAGAAGAATCAAGAGGTGGCTAAAAGAGCAAACAAAGGGCTGAAGCGACTTGTGCTAGAATAGGGTGATTGGGTATGGGTACACCTTCGAAAGGATCTATTCCCAACTTGTAGAAAGACTAAATTAATGCCAAGAGAAGATGGACCCTTCCAAGTTCTTGAGATAATAAATGATAATGCCTACAAAATTGATCTCCCACCGGAATATCAAGTACACAACACTTTCAATGTGTGTGATCTTTCACCATTTGACATGCTTCAGGATGATGATCCCACAAATTTGAGGTCAAATTCTCTTCAAGAAGGAGAGGATGATACAATCAAAATCCCCTCAAAGCCATTCACAAGAAGCCAAGCCTGAGAGTTGAAAACCCTTCAATATTTGTTCAATAGACGTATTAGAGCATGTTTTGATCTCACCTAAAGGGTTTCATGTCATGATGATTGGGATAGGGACTCAAGAGGAGGTAAAAGGCATTCTGCCTCGTCGTGATGGTTGGCTAGACGAACTACCAGGGCTTTGGAGGATCACTTGGCGATTCATCAAGAGGAGGCAAAGGGAGAGGCATTCTGTCTCGTTGTGATGGGAGGCTTGATGAATTATCAAAGCCTTGACGGATTACTTGATGGTTTGTCAAGGTTAAACAGTCCGCTTTTCGGCTATTTTCCTAATTGCTTTCAGGGGCCACTTTTGGGTCATTTATGTAATAGATATGCATGACTATAAATAGCTAAATCTAGGTTTTCTTTCCTTAGTTGGTCTTTGAATATTGATGAAAAATACTCCAAAGAGAATTGGTAAGCTTTTGTTGAATGAAAGTTTAGAAATATGTGGTTGCGAGGGCATTTTGATTCCCTCTCGGTCATCGTAAGAGATAGGTGTTTGTTGATAATCTAATTTGGGTTTTTTGAATTTGATACATCCATTAATTTCCCCTTTCTTTATATTTTTGTATCTATCTATCATATCTATGGATTTCTCCTTTATTTTTGTGGTTTATTCCTTCTTTCGTATTTTGGTTGTTATCACATTTGAGTCGTCACACATTTTTGGCTCAACCACATAAATTGAAATATCTTCTTCAACCACTTTGTTTTGAGGATTAGGCAAATCCATGGAACTTGAGAGATTGGCATTTTCACAAGGTGTCACGACCCAATTTCTCAGGTCATGATGGCACCTACTTTAACCCACCAGTAGATAAGCCAAGCCATAGCCTGGAATGACGAGTAATGGGCTAATAGACGAAAAATAAAGGAAAACAAGGATTAAATCAGAAATAACAACAAAATAGGAAGAAGCAGGAAGATATACATACATAACATACTGTACAAGAGAGGGAAGAGGGCAAAATATACAAAAAAAATTGCTCCCAAGACCTGATAAGGTCAACAAGAGCCACTATGAACAAAAATAAGAGTACTAGACAGTATCCAAAATGTACATATATACACAGTAGTCTTGAAAATACAAAAGACTATAACTGAAACAGATAGAGGAGGATCAGCTCTAGACTCTAGAAAGCTTACCTCCTCTCCGGATCAGTAGCAGGGCATGAGAATAACGTCAACGCTGGAGGCTCATACTCGAATCTGCATCAGGTAAAGGATACAGAAGTTCAGTATGAGTACCAATGCAATGGGTATTCAGTAGGCATAATCTTCTGACTGAGCTCAAATATAGTAAAAACATAGATAAAGTGCGAAAATGTAAGCTAAGTCAATAGTAAAAAAGGGTAGAATGTGTAAGTATCCATTATACTAAGCAAGTTTGATAAAGGAAATAAATAATCTCAAAAATAAGAGCAATGAACTAACTACAACCTAACTGGGCCCCCATAAGCCCAGAAGGCACACAAAATAAGACAATTAACCCTATCGAGCCCCCATAAGTCGGCGGGTGCAACCAAGAGAAAACTAAGGTAAGAAGCATAATTAACCTTTAGCTGTGCCAGTCACAGTAACTTCCCAATCCCAAATCCTTAATGAAAGTGTATATATGTACCAGGCTTGGACTGGAACCAATGGATAGTAAAAAAAGGCCAGACGTCAGGATCAAACTAGAAATAATGGATAATAACGAGAGGCCGAATAATGCATTTACATCAGAACCCATACAACTGGCAGAACTCACAGTAATAACCATAATTAATACCAGAACATCCCGACTGTAAACATAGACAGATGATGGACTCGAACCAGAACTCATAGTAACCATATTGTAAACGAAAATAGGTGATCCCTAAGAAGCTAACCTCAATCATAAATAGATGCCAAACTCATACCGAAACTCATAAATAGTAAACCATACACATAAACCGATGACAGTCTCATACTAGAATTCATAATAGTAGCAATAAAGAACACGCCGGACTTGAACCAAAATTGAAATGAGTGTATATATATAAGCATAATTAGCTAGCGGGAAGAAATCCAAGGGATTTAGGCCTATCTCCACTCTCTAAAGTCATATAAAGCAATCTCAAGTGGTTTAGACAACTAAGGCAAGGCCTGTCCCAAATTCTAGGTCAAGGAGGTGCGGTCTAGGGTCAGTTACTACTCTACCCGAGAAAAGAAGCTAAAATGGGCTAGTAATCCATCCTAAGTCAATCCCAACCCAAGGTAATAGCCTAAAGTAGCAACTATGAGTCTAACTAAGCCTAAAGAAACTTTATATCAAATATACGATCTACAAAGGAGTAGTGGGGCCCACTATGGGGTCTCGATAACCCAACTTAGGTCAAAACCTACTCGAGTCTAGTCTAAGGTTTCCTATTCCCATATCAAGGTACTAATAGCACTAATCCTAGTCCTAAAAGATTATAATACACTATGCTAGAGGAGAATAATCCCGAAATTTACCAAGAGTGGCCCTAACTGGCTAAATAAGGCATAAAAATGCTAAAACAATACCCAGGCTAAAACTACCTGTCCAAAACTAGCACAATAGTACATTAGTACCATAAGTAAGCTCAATCTAAAGGGAGGGTAAGCCTACCCTACTTGTACACCTTCGAACGCTTGTCGAATCCTCTACATCAGAGCTTTTCCCTTTCGAGAGGCCTCCGAGAGCTGCCACGCTATCAAAACAATAATCTATGCATCAAAATGAGAGATTCAATACCCATATTGCATATATATGCTCCAGGTCATAAGTCGAACTAAAAATCCCATGTGGGGCCCACTTGGAGAATCTCAAAATTGAAACCGTCATAGCGTCCCGTGCAACTCAAGGATCAATTGCCACATAATTTTAGCTAAATTCGAGCTCCAACAGTCCCAAAATCAGTTCCAATATAATTGAGAAATTTAAGGAATATACCGAGGAAATAAGCTAGAAATTAAGCAAAACTTAAGGAGATAACAATGCTATAATGCTCAAGGATCCGCTCCCAAACTAATTACATCTTCACACACTCAATTCCTCTCAATTCAGAGCTTAAAATAGTCTAAAATGGTGGATTTGTATACTTGGTAAGTGTTGGAAAATGAAGGGGACATATATATATATATATATATATAATGCTAGCGATGGCCACTTTAGCAGCTAAATGACCTCTTAAGCAGTCACCGCTAAAGCGCCCAAGGGTTGCTTATGCGACCAGAACATGGCTGGCCAGGCTCTGCTAAAGCGGTCCAGCGCCGCTAAAGCGGTGCTCAGTAGCTAAAGCGGCTATCGCTAAAGCGGTCCCTTGGCTGCTTAAGTGGTTGCACCAGATACTTGGCACCAGCCAAGTTCAACAAGTCCCAACGGACTCCAACCGGGTGGCCGGAATTGGTTCAAAGTCTTGTGCTTGAAAATGAACTATCCTATCTAACCAAATTTGACATTTCAGACTCAACGACGCCATCAAAATTTCCATCTCAGGTCATTTTGATAAAAAGTGAGTCCCATACCCCAAGGGGCCATTTTAGCCAAATTTCACCCAATAGCCCAAAACGAGTTTGAAAGCCTCGAGACCCGGACCAAGGGTCCTCGTAGCCCAAAATCAATATTTTAGAGCTGATGAGACTACCAGAATGACATTCGAGGCCGTTTACCTGAGGTTTTGGCCCGAGACCCATTCTTTAACTTCAAAAGCTCCAAAACAAGGAAATGACTCTAAAAACCAAACGAACTATCCGGTAACCGAGTTGTCAATCCTAACAAGTCATAAATGACCTAGGAAAGCTGTAGGAAAGCTCTAAATGCAGTAAAAGCATGAAAACAAAGGAAATGACCTAGAGGGTCATTGCAGCATCCACTACTAAAAGGACTTTCATCCTCAAAAGTAAAGGATATACTTGAAGGCTCGAACAGATAGGGATACTGGGTCTGCATATCACGCTCGGTCTCCCGGGTAGCCTCCTAGACTAGAAGTTGTCGCCAATGTACCTTAACTATAGAAATGCCTCTGGAGTGCAACCGCCTGACATCTCTTGCCAAAATAGACATAAGCTCCTTTGTAAAGGTCAACCTTTCATCTAACTGAACCGAGTCCCACTGAAGCACATAAAACTCATCCAAAATATATCATCACAGAATAGATACATAAAAAATAGATGGGCTGGAGGCAAAGCTAACTTATATGCCACCTCCCTAACTGTCCATAGAATCTTAAATATTCGATATACCTGGGGTTGAGCTTGCCCCTCCTCCCGAACCTCATCACGACCTTGATAGGCGATACTCATAGAAAAACCCAGTCACCAACTCTAAAACTTAAGGTATGAAGTCTATGATCAACATAACTCTTCTGCCTGCTCTGAACAGCCCGTAACCAATCTTGAATCACTCGAATCGGATCCAAGCACTCACAAAGTATATTTGTACCACGGGATCTAACCTCAGACGTCTCAAACCAACCAACTGGAGACCAACAATGCCTACCATACAATGCTTTAAGTAGTACCATCTGAATGCTTGAATGGTAGCTGTTATTATAAGTAAACTCCGCCAAAGCTAAAAAGTCATCCCACTAACCTCCAAAATCCAACACACAAGCGCGGAGTATATCCTCCAAAACCTGAATAGTCCATTCTGACTGCCCATCAGTCTGGGGATGAAAGACAGTGCTAAGGTCAACCTAGGTACCCAACTCCTATTGAAATGTCCTTCAGAAGCTAGAAGTGAACTGAGAGCCTTGATCTGAAATAATAGACACGGGTACCCCATGAAGGCGAACCACCTCTCGAATATAGATATGGGCCAACCTCTCGGCACTGTAAACCTCAGTAGGAGATGTAGGCCTAACCTAATCATGAATAGCCTCAATCTTTACCAGGTCCACTAGAATACCATCCTTGGACACCATGTGCCCCAAGAAAGCTACAGACTCAAGCCAAAACTCGCATTTTGAGGATTTGGCATAAATCCTATGATTTGTCAAAGTGCGGAGCACAATCCTCAAATGCTAATCGTGCTCCTCCCTACTCCTCGAGCATACCAGAATGTCATCAATGAAAATGATCATGAAAGAGTCCAAATAAGGCCTGAAGACGCTGTTCATCAAATCCATAAATACTGCTGGGGCATTAGTCAACCCAAATGACATCACCAGGAACTCATAATGGCTGTAACGAGTCTTGAAGGCTGTCTTAGGGATGTTCTTAGCCCTGATCCTCAACTGATGGTAACCAGACCTCAAATCAATCTTGAAAAACACTGTTGCACCCTGAAGTTGGTCAAATAAATCATTGATACAAGGAATAAACTTATTCTTCACTGTCACCATATTCTGCTGCCTAAAGTCGATGCACATACGTATAGAACCATCCTTCTTCTTCACAAAAATAAATTGGAGCACCCCAAGGCGATACACTCAGTCTGATAAAACCCTTATTCAAAAGATCCTAAAGCAAAATATTTAAGTCTTTTAGCTCGGCAAGAGCGATATGGTAAGGATCTATACAAATAGGTTGGGTACTAGACTCGAGGTCAATAACAAACTCTACATCACGCTCAGGAAGAAGGCCAGGTAGGTCGGTAGGAAAAATATTAGGAAAGTCACGAACAACGAGAACACAGTCAAGCAAAGGATTCTCAAAACTAACATCCCAAACATAAGCAAGGAATGACTCACAAACCCTCGATATCAGCATCCTAGCTCAAATATAAGAAATAATCCCCATCGGCGTGTGGATAAAAGAACCCTGCCATACAACCGGGGGTATGCCAGGCATAACTAAGGTAATGATCTTGGCAAAGCAATCCAAGACCGCATGATAGGGGGATAACCAGTCTATGCCTAGAATCACGACAAAATCCATTATATCTAATACAATAAGATCAACCTGAGTGTCAAACTCTCAAAAAGTCACCAAGCATGATCTATATACCCGATCTACTACTAAAGAATCACCCACGGGGGTAGTTACACACAATAGCATAAATAACGGCTCCAAAGACGAACCTAACCATGGTGCATAATAAGCAGAAACATACAAATATGTGGAGCCAGGATCAAATAAAGCAGAAGTTGGTTGATGGCATACTGAAATAATACCTGTGATCACAGCATCCGATGCCTCAGCCTCCGGCCTTCCAGGAACAACATACTATGCCCTGCCCACTACCAAACTAGGTGCCTGTCTAACCACCTGTCCTACTTACCTTAGGACACCACCTATGGAACCCTAGGGACCACCCCTCCGACCCTAAGTACCACTTCTAATTAGCAGTGGTACTGATTTGATCGACTAAGCACTCTAAGATGAAGGCTCAATCATCCTGTGTTGGGGACACTCTTGAGAAAAATGACCAACGACCCCACACTCATAACAAACCCTAAGCACTCTGCTCTATTTAGAAGGTAAAACTAATCTGGAATAGCCACCTCAGCCTGATGACCCTAACTGAACACTTCTCACTGGCTGGCTACTGCTCTAACCACCTGAACTACCATAACTGGACTGATCCCCACCTGAGATCTGAAGTGCTGCTTGAACCAAACTACTAGACTGACCCTGGACTGTGAGCCGCTGTGGCTCCCACTATAACTACCCTAATAATGGGGCCTCTTATTGCTGCCCCCTTAGGCCTTATGATCTATATCCTCTATAGTATATTCTTGATCAAAAATCTTAGTAAACAACTTCTCCAAAGTCACTAAACTCTGAGTAGCCCTGCGGGGTGGTAAATTCAACCCTCTGACATAACACCAAATCCTCTCATACTCTGTAGGAAGAATCATGGTGGCATGCCTACCTAGCTCATGAAAACTTATCTTATACTTGACCACACTCATAGAACCCTACCTCAATCTAGAAAACTTATCTCTGAGGCTCTCGTATATGCTGCGAGGCTTGTACTTCTCCAAGAAAGCCTTAGAAAACTGAGCCCAAGTCATATGAGGAGATCCATCTGGTCTGGAATCAAGATAGCCTCTCCACTACTGTCTCACTGCCCTGTCAAGATGATATGTCGTATAATCCACTTTGCGCGACTCAACCAACCCTAAATTATGAAGCTTCTCCTCACAACTGATCAGAAATTCATAAGCATCCTATCCTGGGGCCTCAACAAACTTGGGTGGAGTCAATCTCAGAAATTGGTCCAACATCTTCTACTTCTTTGTGGTCATAATTGGTTGGGCTACTGCCTGCTGTGAAACTACCGGTGCTGGCAGAACCTCTACTCTGGGAGCTGCAGCTGCATGCTGTGCCTCTAAACCCATACCACCCTAGGCTGTTGTCTGAGCCCCATCTGTCAATGGACCACTAATTAATCCCAAAAGATGGACCAAAGCATCCCTGAGAACTACAAAAGATATAAAAAAGGGTAGGGCCTGCGCTATCCCCTAGCCCACCTATTGCTGTGACGGTGGTCCCTCTAGTTCTATCTCTAGCTCAGGAGCAACAATATGATCTGGCGATGGCTCTCTAGCCCGATCTCGACCTCTAGGTCGACCTTTTCCCTAAACTGGTATTCTAGTAGGCTCGGGGTCCTGATCCCTGGCTGTCGAACCCCGCGTCCTAACCATCTATGATAGAGTGAAACAACAATAAGAATTTGGAAACCAATACAGATACAACACACAAAAGTAAACAATAAATGTCTTGTAGCCCCTCAAAGATAGTATATAGAGGTCTCCGTACCTATCTGCAGGACTCTACTAAACATCAGCTCTCGTACCAACAATACTGGTGAACCTACACTCTGATACCAAGCAGTCACGACCCAATTTCTCAGGTCATGATGGCACTAACTTTAACTCACCAGTAGGTAAGCCAAGCCATAACTCGAAACGATAAGTAATTGGCTAATAGGCTAAAAATAAAGGAAAACAAGGATTAAATCAATAATAACAACAAAATAGGCTGAAGCAAAAAGATATACATACATAAAATACTGTTTAAGAGAGGGAAGAGGACAAAATATACAAAATGAATCCCTCTCAAGACCTGGTAAGGTCGATACAAGAGCCACTATGATAAAAAATAAGAGTACTAGACAGTATCCAAAATGTACATATATACACAGTAGTCTCGGAAATACAAAAGAATATAACTAAAATAGATGGAGGATGATCAGCTTCAAACTATAGAAAGCTCACCCCATCTCCTGATCAGTAACAGGGCCTGAGAATAACATCAATGCTGGTGGCTCGTACTCAAATCTACATCAAGGAAAGGAAGAAGAAGTACAGTATGAGTACCAAAGCAATGTGTACTCAGTAAGCATCATTGACCGACTAAGCTCAAATATAGTAAAAGCATAGATAAAGTGTGAGAGTGTAAGATAAGTCAATAGTAAAAAAGAGTAGAATGTGTAAATATCCACTATACTAAGCAAGTACGATAAAGGAAATGAATAATCCCAAAAATAAGAGAAATGAGCTAACTGGCCCCCATAAACCCAGAATACACACACAAGAAGACAATTAACCCTACCAAGCCCCCAAAAGCCAGTGGGTGCAACCAAGAGGAAACTAAGGTAAGAAGCATAAATAACCTTTAGCTGTGCCAGTCATAGTAACTTCTCGATCCCAAATCCATAATGAAAGAGTATATATATACCAGACTTGAACCAAAACCAATGGATAGTAACAAGAGGCCAGACACCGGGCTCAAACTGGAAATAATGGATAATAATGAGAGGACAAATGATGCATACAACAGAACCCAATACAACTACTAGAACTCCCAGTAACAACCATAATTAACACCAGAATATCCCAACTGTAAACATAGATAGCTACTAGACTCGAATCGAAACTCATTGTAACCATACCGTAATAGAAAATAGGTGATCCTATTAGAAGCCAACCTCAACCATAAATTGATACCAAACTCATACCAGAACTCATAAATAGTAAACCATACACGTAAACCAATGCCAGTCTTATACCAGAATTCATAATAGTAGCAATAGAGCACTCGTCGGACTTGAATCGGAACTGAAATGAGTATATATATAAGAATAACTAGCTAGAGGGAAGAAATCCAAGGGTTTCAGAAAATATAAACCAATCTTAAGCTGTTAAGCCCACTAAGGCAAGACAGGTCCCAAATTCTAGGTCAAGAAGGTACGGTCCAGGGTCAATTACTACTCTACCCGAGAAAAAAGCTAAAACAGGCTAGTAATCTAGCGTAAGTCAATCCCAACCTAAAGTAATAGCCTAAAGTAGCAGACATGAGTCTAACTAAGCCTAAAGAAACTTCATATCAAATATACTATCTATAAAGGGGTAGTGGGGCCTACTATGGGGTCCCGATAACCCAACTTGGGTCAGAACCTACCCAAGTCTAGTCTAAGGCTTCCTATTCCTATCTCAAGGTACTAATAGCACTAATCCTAGTCCTAAAGGATGATAATACACTATGCTAGAGGAGAACGAGCCTAAAATCTACCAAAGAGAGGCCCTAACTGGCTAAATAAGGCGTAAAAATGTTAAAACAATAATCGGGCAAAAACTACATATCCAAAACTAGCACAATAGTACACTAATACAATAATTAAGCTCAATCTAAAAAGAGGGTAAGCCTAGCCTACCTAGATGCCGCCGAATGCTTGCCAAATCCTCTACACCAGAGCATTCCCTTTTCTAGAGGCCTCCTAGAGATGCCACACTATCAAAACAATGATCTATGCATCAAGAGAAGAAAATCAATACACTTATTGTGTATAAACACTCCAAATCAGAAATCTGACTAAAAAACTTATGTGGGGCCCACTTTTGGAATCCCAAAATTGAAACCTTCACAACATCCCACGTAGCTCAAGGATCAATTGCCACATAATTTTAGTTAAATTTGAGATCCAACAATCCCAAAATTAGTTCCAACATAATCGAGAAATTTAAGGAATAAACTGGGGAAATAAGCTAGAAATTAAGCAAAATTTATAGAGATAACAATGCTATAATGCTCAAGGATCCGCCCCCAAAACTAATTCCAGCTTCACACACTCAATTCCTCTCAATTCAGAGCTTAAAAGAGTCTAAAATGGTGGGTTTTTAAAATGGTGGGTCATATATATAGATATATATATAATGCCAACGATGGCCGCTTTAGTGGCTAGATGACCGCTTAAGCGGTCACCGCTAAAGTACCCAAGGGTCGCTTAAGCGACCAGGCCTTGGCTGGCCAGGCTCTGCTAAAGCGATCCAGAGCCGCTAAAGCAGTGCCCAACTGCTAAAGTGGTCCCTTGGCTGCTTAAGTTGCTGTACCAGATACTTAGCACCAGCCAAGTTCAACAAGTCCCAACGAACTCCAACTGGGTGCTCGAGATTGGTTCAGAATCTCGTGCTCTCAAACAAACTATGCTACCCTACCAATTTAGACATTTTAGACTCTACAACGCAATCGAAATTTCCATCCTGGGTCATATTGATAAAAAATGGTTCCCACACCCTAAGGGGCCATTTTAGCCAAATTCCACCCAATCGACTAAAATGAGTTTAGAAGCCTTGAGACCAAGACCAAGGGTCCCCTAGCCTAAAATCAACATTTCAAAGCTGATGAGACTGTTAGAAATGACATCCTAGGCCATTTACCTGAGATTTTAGCCCAAGACCCCTTTCTTAACTTTAAAAACTCCAAAACAAGAAAATGGCTCTAAAAACCAAACGAACTGCCCGTTAACCAAACTGTCAGTCCCAGCAAGTCATAAATGACATGGGACAGCTGTAGGAACACAAGGGTCTTCTTACTTTTTACATTCCTTTCTTAATGCTGCCTTGGATTGGTGCAAGAGATGTATATTCTCACCCATGTTAGTCACCCGATCTAAGATAGTTTGAAGCATTGCTTTAATACCTTTATGTTTGGCATGTTTCTCTTCCTTTGCCACATCATGATGCCTATCAAACTCATAAGAACAACTAGCATTTTTATTAGCATAACTAGGGGAAGGGGCACAATAATTGGGACAGTCACTCTAATGTCCATCTCAACCACCACACAAGTAATACTCATCCTACCTATAGGATTAAGATGGTGTACACACCTCTCTCCCAGGAGAATTTATACAATCTTTCTAAAAATGGGGTCCTTCACTATACAGACATGGGTCATCAACATAAGATTTGCAACCACCTAACTCATTTTTATTCCATGATGCCATAGTAACAAGTATAACAAAACAAAAATCAAACTAACACAAGAAACAAAAGAAAATCGTAAACACATATTCACAAGCTCAAATCAAAGCAAGTAAACTAAAATTCCAAGCTAACTCAATATGCCAAATTATTCCCCAGCAACGACGCCATTTTTGATAATGCTCAAATACACCCTAGAAATAAGTGTACACGATCGTTAGCAATATATTTACCCAACTTAGAGTCGAGGTCAATCCCACGAGGAACAATGTGATGGAATAAAAGCAACTCACTAAAATCTGAACAAAATAAACAAGTGTTTTTGGGGTTTCCAATAGTAAAAATATAACATGGCTAAAACCAATTAAAATATGAACAAGTTGATCAATGGATTTCACAACGATGGGAAACAAGGAAAATGATACGGGGAATCGATTCTATCAACGATCAATCATATTCAATCAACTACTCACAATTTAATCACTGATTTAGAAAATTAGCCCTGAAATCAAAATCACCCACTAACGTCTTTCGACCATTGAGGGTTTAGTCCTCACTTGATCTTTCAAACTAAGCTAAGAAGCATGAATCACAAATTCATAAGATGGATCATATGTACCAAATCGTGCCAAATTAATCTTTCCCAACCTCGATTAACTCTTTAAAGCTTAATAAAAATAAATGGGCAATTCCCACTCTAATCTTCTCTTTCAAGCTCAACAAGAGTTGATATCGATAAAGCACGAGACTAATTTAGACAACAAAACCCATTTATAAATCAAGAGTATTCAATCACTATGAAAGCATGATATAGAATCAAAACCTAAATTCAAAACATAAACATTGCATTATGTCTAGCTACAATATCCAAGTATGAATTTATCTATATCCAAATATTCACTACCAAGCAAGGAAATAAAGAAATGATTAAGAATTTGACAATACAAAGCTTCCAATCTTCAAATCCAAGGGTCTTGGGTCAAGAACCCTAGCCTCCAAGTTTGTGAAATATGCCAAATATAGTCTTGGAATGGATTAGGGTCGAGTTTTAATGAATTGGGGTTAAAATGGTGCAATTCTAGAACTGCCCCCGACACCTGATGATTTACTTCATCGCTATCGCGATCATGTTCCTCGCGATCAAGAGGGTTTAGCTTCTAGTTGACCATGATCATGAAAACCACACAATCGTGTGTATTTGAATTTGACCTAGTCGTGTTCACGACCCTTCTTCATCGCGGTCGCGATGGGTGTTTTTATTTAGTGTTTTAAACTTCTTTGTTTCAGCTCTGTTTTACTTCAATTTCACTTCGTTTCATCAGAACTCCTTATAAACAAAAAATACCTAAAATAAGCACCATTTAAAGGATAATTAGCCTCATATTATATATTAACAATACAAAATTATAAGAAAAGAGATATAAGTAAGTGGCAAAATCACCGCTTATCACTTATCTCTTTCCCAACTCAATTCCCATTCAACATTATTTAACACCAAAGCAATGGAATAATAACACATACTCTAAATAAAAAATCATGAGCAAAACATCATTAAGTCATTTAACTTCCAAAGTAACAAATGCTAAAAACTAGGTATCTTTTCATTAAAAAATAACCAAATCAAAAGCAAGTACCTTTATAAGTTGAATTTCTTCAAGTCTAACCGAAGAGTTTTCAATACCCTAAAGTATTTCCACACAAGCAAAGCTAATTACTAAGGAAGTAACAACCGCAAGGCAAGAACCCCTGAAAATCATCCCTTATCCAACTAGAATCCTTTAATTGTAATTTTTCCAAGTTTGTCGTATCATAAGTCTAATCCATCACAAAATCTTCTTGCCAAATTTGGTTAATATCACTAGCCATTCCATGAACTCGATCTCATCATCAATGTGCTAACCTAAACCACATATATACCAATGTGATCCTGTAAAACAAACTAACTTATGCACGTACACTACCGTTAACACTTGTAGATAGTTCCACATAAGTATACCAATTGTAAGATTCCTTTATTCACAACTCTACATCCCAATAATCAAATCACTTTCTCGATCCCATCTGATATCACAACCCTCAAGTAAACATCTGAATTACCTCCTATAATCTGAATATATCAATACCTACCATTGATCCACCACTATCTCACAACATAGCCGACGAGAAAATTATACTCAAATACACCAAAATCCACAATACTCATAGAAATTAAATCTAATTCAATGGTATACTCTAAATGAGCCATAATATAGGATCGACACACCTGATACACAACTAAAGAATCATTTATGGGGTAGAAATATCAATATACCCAACAAAAACTAAAGAACCATATCAAAACTCAACGTCAAAAAAGTAAGCACATAAGAGAATGAAGAACCAAAATCAAACTCAACCAAGACAGATCAAAAACGTACCTAAACCAAACATGTGGCTACTAAACCAGAGGATCCTACCTCAAGTCTATCCCGAGGAACATAATACTGAGACCTGTCATCTCCTTGAGTAACTGATGAAATATCACTCTATCTATGCTGATACAAGCCAAATCGGCATTAACTTTTCAAGGACTATAATTCATTGCCGACACAAAGGGACCCAAGCCACGATTATCTCAAGGATGAAAGGATACATTTGGAGGACCCTTTCATGCTCCCAAGAGCTCAATACCATACGTGGAGGATAGCTTGGAACCGAGAGCCAAATACACCTCAAGAATTCAACTATGAAGCAAGCCCGAGAACTAAAAACTCTCCAAGGATTATTGGTGAAGATAGATGCATTTCAAACCATCTTGAGACTATTTATGGAGTGTTGTATGTTGCCCAATGCATTCAAGAAGGATCGAGGGCCATTGGAGTGGTCATTGGAGGGTAAAAAGGATCTCAGAGACATTCTGGAGTGACCTGCGTTGTCACCTACACCTGCAGGTGACTGACCTGCACCCATATAAGACACTTGTACCCTTCACCTGCGCTAGCATATGGCCATCTGCGTGGTCATGTGGGCTAAGCGGCCAGCTTGCTCTCTTTTGATGAAATAGGTCACTTTTGGGCCCATAAATGTAATAAAAGGCCCAAGGCTATAAATACTAGGACTTAGTTTTATTTTCCTTAGCTTTTGTTGAATTAAGATGAAATATACACTTGAGAGTGTGAGAGCTAGGATTAGCTTGTTTTGAACTTTCATTTTGAAACATTGTTTATGTGGGAGATTGATTCCCTCGTGGTTTACGTTAGAGAATTGGTGCTTTGTAGGATTAACTCAATATAGGTTTTAGGGTTTGAAACACCCTTTAGTTTCTTTGATTTTCCTATCTTTGTGTCATTCTATCTATCCTTATTTCTTGCCTTGTTATCTTAACTTATATTCATGATTTTCGTACTTTATTTCTCTTCTTGTATTTTATTCGGTATCATTTGGTATCAGAACAAAGCTTGAGTTCGTTCCCGTAAATTCAATCTTGGGTTTTTGTTATCCAAAAAATCGAAAATCAAAAAAAAAAAAGAAAGAAAAATCTAAAATTGTTGTTTTTGAAAATTTCCAAAAAAAAAATTGAGCTTTGATTTTTGTGTCTTATTGAGTTTCTTATGCTAGATTAGTGTTCACTTGCATAAATTGAGTCTAGATCTGAGATTTGAGCTTAATTAGAGTTGATTTGAGGATTCTACCATTGATGGGTTGAGCTTTGAAGAAAATGGAAATGGGTCTTTAAATCTGGAAATTTTGGAGTGAAATTGAAGGTTGAAATATATTTGGGTTTGTTCCCCATACCAAAAGGAGCCTGGATCTCTAATTTGAAGCAATTCCGAGTAAAATCGAGAGAGTTGGAAATTTGTAAGTTCACCATCTTCATGGTGTTCTTCAAATTTTAAAGTGGATATAATTTTTGGGAACAAATAGATGGGAATTAGGGCCTACAAATGTTTGGATCTTGTTCGTGCGGTCAAAAGGAGCTCATGGTTAAAATTTCATCGCATTTGAAGCTCATTTGATCGAGGGTAAAAAATTTAAAGTTCTTGGTGTTGTTGAGGATCTTCAAATCTTCAAGAAGAAGATTCATCAAAAAGTGTTGTTAGATCCAAAATATAACCAAGAGAATCAAGCAAAAAGTGTTAGTACCAAAGAATATTCCAAAAGGGCAAGGTACTAGGAAAGAGAAACCCTAGCGGGCCCACAAAAAGGTGAAAAAATTAGAGTTTCCAGGTGTGCTGTCCAGCCACCTGCGCCCTCACCTGCGTGGGAAGATGAACCATCTGCCTGGGCAGCTGACCAAAGAAGGTCACTCTAGTTTCACCTGTGCCCTCACCTGCGAGGGCAGGTCACAACCTGCGGGGGCGGGTCACTTGAACGCACCTCAATGATCCCAAAACTCATTTTGCTCAGGTTATAACATCTTAGTTTCATTTCCTTGATTCCTAATCACTTTATTTGATTCCTAAACTAATTTTCAACAAGTAATTATCCTACTTAGTTGTTGATTAGTTCTTGAGTCCTATTTCTTTCTTAGTCTATTTTCTTTGTGTGTTTTTCTATTTTTATTTCGTAGTTAACTTCTTTATTCAAGTCCGTGGTTGTTTGTTTGAGTCATTTATTCTTCTTTAGAACAAGAGTCCATTCCAACCATGAGTAGCAATTGACACCACGTCTTCCATTAGAGTAGAAATGATCTTTCAATGTGAGCAACTCCTATTGCGAGACATACAAAGGTGAGGATCTTACGAGTGTGGTGAGGAGTTTTTTCTACTAACCTTGTTTGTTCATTTTGTAGGTACAAAGGAGTTATAAAGAAGTATGTATTCGATAGCCTCAGATACTTGTGACTACAACATAGGAGACTATGATTGTGGTGAAAAAGGCTATGGCTATGACGAAGATGGAGATTATGGAGGCTATGAATATAGCCATGATCAAGAGTTGTATGGGAATGAGAGCTACTATCCTGAAGAGGAATATGAGGTAAATGGTGAGTTTAGATCTTATGGAGAGTATGGGGAGGATGAAGAGCCTTGTGATGGTTCTTATGAGGATGAAGAGGCATGTGAGGAGCCTTCCATTTCCCTCTCCGAGCATGAGGAAGTTGTGAGGTATAATCCTTTCTCCTATGCACCTTATAAGAATTATGGTGGGAACGTACATGAGGATTTTGAAGATTCATATTCCTCGTCTTGTGGCACTTTTTATCGTATTACGAGTGGTTACACTACTTCGAGTAGGAGTCATCCAATAGGAAGAAGAAAATGTGCATCTCCAATGTCTAGGGGTACTACATCCCATCCTTCTTGTTCTAGTGCACAAACGTTGGGAAGTCGGAACCAAGGTAGATATGAGGGTTATAGTAAGAGTCATGATTTCACTAGAACCCCTCTTCCTATCTTCAAAGGAGGACGTGATCCCAAGGTTTATCTTGATTGGGAATGGCAATGTGAGAAGTTTTTCAAGGACTATGATATGAGCGAAGTTGAACAAACCACATATGCCCTTAAGTACATTCAAGGTCTGGCATTGAGGTGGTGGGAACTTGAAAAAGGGCCCAATCAAACATGGAGTACCTTGAAGGGATTCATGAAGTCCAACTTTGTGCCAAAAGGATACACAAAGCTCTATAATGTTGATCCAAGAAGACAAGTTGACTTTAGGAAGGTGAGTATCTATGGGGTTTCGGGATGCATTCTTGTTCTCGATGATTGGTGCTATGAAAACTACGTCACATCCTCTATGGTCGACTATTTAGAGATACCTCGAATGTCCAAGCATTATACATATCTCTTGGAGGGATATAGGGTTTCTGAGAGTGTGAAGGTTTCCTTCACCCAAAATGAGTACTATGAGGAGGTGTAGTGTAATATGTTTCCCTTGGATTTTGGACACTTATGTTTGGGTGCTAATTGGTTTGTGAAACGTAGAGTTCCAAATGAGCAAAATTGGCCCAAGGTTGTAGTAGACCAATGGGGAAATCATCTATTTCCACCTAACCTTCCCAAGCCTCAAGGAAATATGGTCAGTTACTCCAAGTCCCTTGATAAAGAGAGACAAAAGATTGAGAGGAGTAAGGGAGTGCAGAGTGGTAACCCAAGAGTGGAAAAATAAGAGGTTGTAAGGAGAGAAGTGAGGGGGTTACCACACACACAATCTAACTTTGTTTTTCCTTCTCTTAGTAAGGACACTTGTGCAGGTACTAATGTTGTAAATGGAGGAGGAATACAAGGTTCAAACATAGGTTCTAATCTAAAAGAACGGGAGATTTATTTGGACCTATGTCTCAAACCATACGAAGTGTATTCCGACACTTTGAAAGGAACCTTGCACAAAGGTAAATAAGAATTTTCTCATGAGCTTCAAGGTAACAAAGCTAACTCTTGCACTTTAATAGACATGAATTGTGAGGCTAGTAGCCGATTGAGTGCGAATGATAGCTTGTTTATTTATGAGTCTAATAATTCTTTGCCTTGTGTTGACAATGTACATGTTGAATGTGTCTATACACTAGTTGATCCTATTGATGACCGAATTGACTCTTCTTGTAAGATCGATTTGTGTCCACCTAGTGTTGAAGCCTTGGTGTTGAATGATGATACATTGTCTTATAAAAATTGTATTGATCAACTTGATTGTGAATCTAGTCCACTACTTGAGGGAGTTTGTAATGTGATTAATGAACCTCAAGTTAGTGATGATGTTGATATTGTTGGTCAATCGAATAGGAATGACCCTTTTAGCATGCCTCTTAATGAAGATCCTATTGCTTGCTTGGCTCATAGGGATGATCATGCATTTGAAACTTCTTCAAAACCTGATAATTGTCTTTTGGAGAGTGAACTTACATGTTCTAATTCTCCTTCTTGGATTGATGTTTCTCTCTTTAAGTATAATATCTTGTTTGAAGATGATGAAATCACTCCTAGTAAACTACCTAGTGGTGTAGATTATGTTAATGATGTAGCTCTTCTTGAGGGCTATACTCTATATAACAACCCACTATGGTGTGAAAACATCCCTCCTAAATATGGAAATCTCTTCTTGGAAGACGAGAGTACTCTTATGGGGAAGGAATGTGAAGAAGTGAAAGGTTCTCTTTGTGTCCCAATCATTTCTTCTTCTTTGAGAGTCCCAATTCATGAGCATACTCTTGACAATGTTCTTGCACATTGTAGTGAGCATGTACTAGAGGACACCTTAGATGAAATCAATTTGTGTGACACCTTTCTTTACTCTCTATTTTTCTTTGAGGATGCTTATGCTAGTGTGTAGAGTATAACTTTTTGTATGGGTGGCACCCTTGGGGAAGAAGAGTGTTATCTAGACCCATGTCTATGGCCACTTTACCCATTTCACCCCGGTGACCATTTGGAATGTGGTGGTTGTAAGATACCCCACTTTGTGCTTAGTCAAGATGACAAACAAGATTTGGTTCGAGTTGTTGGTACTATTCCCTATGATATTCTTTCTTGAGGATTTCTAATCCACTTGAGAGATCAAAGTTGTGTAAGGGAAAGGTCTCCAACAAAGTTGAATGCTCTTTAAAGAAGGGGAACAATGAAAAGATCCAAGAGAACTCACCATTGTGTGTTTCCATTGTTGACCAAGGTTTAACTACTTGTAGGTCGGAGAGTGAACCTTGTTTTGAAAACACCTTGGAAGAATTCCAATTATGTGATACCTTTCTTTATTACCTTTTTGCATATGATATTATTCATGATCTTGTTGAATCAATATCTTATGTGAGCATGGAATGTTTTGAAGGGGAGAGCATTGTGAGCTTAAATGCAATATGTTTGTTGACTTGTATGGGGAATACCTTTGTATTTGACCTCGGTGATGATTTGGGAGTAATCCCATTCTTGGAGATAGCTAGTGCATTGAGTGGAGTCTTAACTTGGAATGATCTTTTTCAAGACATTGCACTTAACTTTAGAGATTTTCATGTAACTCTTGACTTAAAAGGGATTATGTGCTTGTTGAGGCATGGAACCAAAGTGAGTGTTCATGAGTGGTTGACTAGTTACTATGGTTCTCTTGGCTTTTCCCTTTGTCTAAGTCTCTTGAGTGGCCAAGTAGTTTTTATTTTCTGGGGTTACACACCCTTGATTGATCATTTTGATTCTTGGCTATATGTTAAATATGTTCCTCCTTGGCTTGGTGATAAACTTGTTGTTGCTAACAATAACCCTTAAGCCATGAGGATATTGTTCTTGCTTGTTTTCCCTATTGTTTTGCAAGGTTTGGATTCGAGGTCGAATCCTTTTCAAGAAGGGGAGGATGATACAAGCCAAATCGGCATTAACCTTTCAAGGACTATAATTCATTGCCGACACAAAGGGACCCAAGCCACGATCATCTCAAGGATGCAAGGATACGTTTGGAGGACCCTTTTCATTCTCCCAAGAGCTCAATACCATACGTGGAGGATAGCTTGGAACCGGGAGCCAAATACATCTCAAGACTTCAATTAAGAAGCAAGCCCGAGAACTACATACTCTCCAAGGATTATTGGTGAAGCTAGATGCGTTTCAAACCATCTTGAGACTATTTATGGAGTGTTGTATGTTGCCCAATGCATTCAAGAAGGATCGAGGGCCATTGGAGGGGTCATTGGAGTGTAAAAAGGATCTCAGAGACATTCTGGAGTGACCTGCGTTGTCACCTGCGCCCACAAACGACACTTATGCCCTTCACCTGTGCCAGCAGATGGACATTTGCGTGGGCGTATGGGCTAAGCGGCCAGCTTGCTCTCTTTTGATGAAATGGGTCACTTTTGGGCCCATAAACGTAATAAAAGGCCCAAGGTTATAAATACTAGGACTTAGCTTTATTTTCCTTAGCTTTTGTTGAATTAAGATGAAATATACACTTGAGAGTGTGAGAGCTAGGACTAGCTTGTTTTGAACTTTCATTTTGAAACGTTGGTTACGTGGGAGATTGATTCCCTCGTGGTTTACGTTAAAGAATTGGTGCTTTGTAGGATTAACTCAATAGAGGTTTTAGGGCTTGAAACACCCTTTAGTTTCTTTGATTTTCCTATCTTTGTGTCATTCTATCTATCCTTATTTCTTTCCTTGTTATCTTAACTTGTTTTCATGATTTTCGTACTTTATTTCTCTTCTCATATTTTGTCCGGTATCATATGCTGTGGTCAATCCTTCCTATAGTTCCCCAGACCCCTACATACAAACCGACCTAAGGAAGTAGGAGCCTGCTGAACTGGGCCTGAAAGACCTGGATGACCACCATGATCTAACCCTCTTTGAGAATAACCATGAGGATCCCAGCCTTTACCATGCACATCGCTATCGTCATCAAGTATATAGGGTCTTTGGCACACATATATCTCATATCTCTACTCAAACTCCTTTAGAAACTCTCAAGCAAACTGATCCTATGAAAGAGGAGGTGACCCAACTGGTGTACTCTCTACCAGAGTCCACCACCACTACCTAGCTAGCTAAAATAACTAAAAGGCAGTGAAATCTACTCTATTAGAATCCACAATCCCAACCTGTGCAACCTCTCACTGCAACCAAGCAAGAACATATAATCATCAAACCTAGGATCTCTATCGAACTAAGAAGGATCCATCCTCATAGACTCTACATACCTACTCTGTCTTTTTATGGACATAAAGGGTAAGGCCACTGGATATGGAGCGATCCCTAGTAATACCTCATCAACACTAGGAAAATCTGTAGTAAAATGGGTATTGGAGCTTGAAGTCCCAAAGTAGCATATCGAATCAAAGTAGGAGCCAACCTCTCAAAGAAACCCAATACTCGGACCAGGCAATCCTCAAGTATTGGTATGGTCACATATGGTGTCTGTATTAGACTCAACCCCTCTAACTTAATAGACCCAACATCACTATCAACTCTAGAACCTGAAGAGGCAATCCAACCTGACCTCTAACTAGTTCAGATGTTCTAATCCGACCTCTGCCTTGACCTCTGCCCCTGTCATGCATCAAATGCATGAGAGGTCCTAGTTAAGGCTATAAAAAGAAAAGTATATAATTTGTATTATCTACTTACTTATGTAAATAGGACTAGGGGTGGTATATTATAGTGGAGTCATAGTTGTTGACCCCGTTATTTGCATATATTGACCATACTTGACTGAATTTTTGGGGTTGGTAGTGGTGTGTTGACTTGAGCTGCTGTCTATGTTAACTCTCACTGGATTAAACTCGATAGCGGGGTAAATGAAGGTTAAGTGTTATGAATTTGAGGTAAGGCTACTTGATAGGTATTCGTGTTTATACTATGGCATGTGTATGACTGGTGGTCTAGTGGTTATTTCATTTAAGGTAGGGAAGGTGGGGTGTTACTGTCTTATTATTTGTGCCGCATAGACTTAAATAAATCTAAAGATACTAGGGTGTCATTGTATGACCGAATTAGTGGGACAAGTTTAAGTATTATAAAAGGGTCTTAAATGACGAGTTGTTAAGGGTAAGAAACCTTGAGGGTTGAGTATCGTAGGACTTATAGATAATTATAGAATGAGATCTGACGTGATAAAGTAATGGATAGTTGGTGACTAGGGCTGAACATGTTAACAAACAAAGTCTCTCTCAATGATAAGGCTTGTAATATCCAAGGGTGTTAAGGGATTGTTTTAATAAAATATCTCTGGCTAAATAATTCTTAAGTTATATGCTTCTTTCTGGATATTTATGTGATTTGATTCGGGTCGACTGATAATGCCTACCAGTATGTGTTATTTGTACTGATACTACTCTTGATATACCCTATTGGGGTATAGTTTATTTGTAGGATTAGTAGATGTTTCATGATCAACATGGTAAAGATCTCCAGCAGCTTTTATTATTATTCCTACGATAGAAGCTAGGCCATGTATACAGTTTGTAATTTCCTTCAGTAGCTCTTGTACCTATTTAGACTAGTTCTTGTAATTGACTTCTACATGTATTTTAAATGGATGGTAAAGGTTCTCCCATCTAGGTGGATTAGAGTAGGTGCCCGCACAATTCGCTTATTTGGGTCGTGACATGTCTCTGTCCCAAAGAATATTATGTACAAACCAAACTAAGCACAATGATTTCTTGTGCTTCTTTGGAAGCCTTTTTCCTTTCAACTCTTCAAGCAAATGTATGTTTTTAAAGCTTGGACCAACAAGCGACACCAAGTCTTCACCATCAGTTGACTTGTCTTTTTGGGTTTTCTTGACAGTCTTAGCTGCTGTCTTGACTTCCTTGGCTGCTGACTTAATTTCTTTCTTTGTTGTTGTCTTTGGTATGCGGGGTGCTTTTTTTTTGTATGTAATAATAGGATTAGGTTGAGAAGGAGGATAACATTTTAGTCCAGTAACTATGACAAACTCCTTCCTACTAAAATAAAGTGGCATGCCACAGTAATTTATCTAGACCTCATCCATCTTATTTTCATTGTCGTACATAAACCTACGTTTTAGAAGACCATAGACCATGGTCATTTGGAAATGGCCATTATTGTCCTCCGACAAATAAAGATATTGCCCAAAGTAGCTTTCCTTAGAATAAAGAACCAATTTTTGATCTCGAAGTATTTCTTTGAAAGTGTCAGAATCTTTTCCCATAGCTGACTTTACCACACAATCACCAGTTAAATTTGTGGCAACATCACACTATATTCTCACAGGAAAATTATCAATACAAAAGGTTTTTATAAACTCTTCAGTTGAAGGGCTGCTAGTATCAATATTAGCATTTAAATCATGTTGAATTTTTGATCAAATTCAGGATCACTTGTCAACCTTTCCTCTTCCTCATATTCATTTTCATCATCTTCTCCTTCTTGTATTTCATCTTTTTCTCCTTCCTCTTTTTCTCCTTCATCTTCTTCTCTTTTATCATTTTTATCATTTTCTTCTCCATCCCCTTCTTTATCTACATCTTCTTCCTCTACTTCTTTTTTATCTTCATCTTTTTCATCTCCCTCACTTTCCTGATCTCCTTATTTATATTTATCTAAATCTCCAGATACTTTACTTTTAGATACTTCACTTTTTTCTACTTCATTCTCATCCTTTTTCCTTTTTTTTTTTTTAATATCTAGAGCTGATTGATAAGGGACTTCTACTTCTAATTGAGATATTGCTTGTACAAGAAGCTCATCTAAGGGTGAATATAGCCTAGCTACTTTATTTCGTCCTTTCTTTGGAGTTGATTCTCTTCCTTTTTTTTTGGTTGGAGGCATTTTATCTACAATCAAGAGGTGAACAAAAAAGGTTATAATTAATTTGTGCATCATTAAAAAAAGGGTATCAGTGAATTTAACAAATATAACAAAATAAAATAATATTCCCAACAGATGAGTCATCTGTTGGAAGGAATCAAAACAACAAAGCTAGTGTTTTGATTTATTCCAATAGATGAGTGATCTATTGCAATAGATGAATCATCTATTGGAAGAAATCAAATCAACAACGCTACTTTAATATTTTCCAACAAATGGGTAATACGTTCCCAACTGATGACTCATCTGTTGCAACATATAATCCATCCGTTAGAATTTTAAAACACTTACAAAAACATACCAGCGACAATAGAAGAGAAAATAGAGGACAACAACAAAAAATTAATCATCACCATACTCTAATGTTCAAGAACCAACAACAACACCAACACCAAGCCACAAATATCACAACTTGAACAACAATGTTCAAGAACAACAACAACAACACCAACACCAACAAATTCATATTTCACTGAAGAAGAAATATAAAATATTTACAATACAACAACCATATCAAGTGTTAAGAGAGAGCAAATACCAAAAATTGATTAACAATCACTAATTTAGTTTTGGAGGGAAGATGGCCATAACTTTTTATTAACCAAAATCATAATCTGTAGAAAACCCTTTATGAACCCATTTTACTACACTTTTAGGCCTATTTAAGAACACAAAATATAATATAATTTAATCTCAATGGTTGTTCACTAAAAATTATGGTACAATCTCAACAGTTGTTGGATTTTGTCACAACAGATTTCTAAAGAAAAATTCAAAATTCAAATTTCACTACTTTCATGACAATGTTCGACAATAACAACAACAACAACAAAAAATTAATTATTTCACTGAAAAAGATACCACAAATTAGGGTTTCAACAACCATATCAAGTGTTAAGTTTAGAAATATCAAAAATTAGGGTTTCTTTCTTAAGCATGAAATTTCAAAATTGTTAACCCTAACTTTGAAGATAAGACAACTCAGTTCTTCTTTTTCTTTATTAACTAACAATTCCTAATTTTTTTAAAACCAAATAAAAGAGAAGCCTTTACCTGAGAAGAGAGAAAAACCATCATTTAGAGAGGAAGAAGGAACGACGAACGTCATTGACGTTGAGGTCGCAACAGCTGTGAAAGAAGAGAGAAAAGAGAAGAGAGAAGAGAGAAGAGAGAAGAGAGAAGAGAGAAGAGAGAGCAGTTGAGGAGTTTGAGTTTGCCGATTTTGTTTTTTATTTTAAAATTGATTTTGATTTTAAATGGGTTTGGGGTTATTTGTATTTTAAAATTTTTTAATAAGTTTTAAAATTGTCACTTCAGTTCATAATTAACTTAATCCCTTTTTAAGTGCCATTTGACCTTGACTTGGTCAAAGTGTCACCAATACTAATTTAAAGACTTGGAAGACACATTCCACTCAACTTTCTTGAGTAAGAGAAGTTCTCTGAAAAAAGTTGCTAAATTTTGGGATGATGATTTTAATATTAAAGTTTCTCCATCTAAAATTACAAGTTTATCACATGCAAGATCTTGTGATATTGATGTATGAAAAAAATATCTATATACATTTCAATTTAATAAAGATAATTTTTTGATATACACATGATTTATATGATATCTTTTAATCTAATATAAAGTAAATTTATCCAATACATTCGCTTCAGATATTCAATTTTAATAAATTTAATATAATATAGACAAAATATATTGTAAACATTTAATTTATGTATACACAAATTAATTAGTATATATTTTTTTGTATGCAAATAAATAAATAAAAGAAGAGAGAGAGACACATAGAGAGTGGGGGAGAGGGAGAGGGAGAGGGAAGTGAGGGGGGGGGGGGGAGAGAGTGAGATGGAAGGTTATAAAGAGGAATCATTTACCTAGTTGGTAAGTTGTGTTTATTTTTAATCCTACAAATAAGGAATGGAAAAGGGACAAATGTACTCCTGAACTATCATAAATGGTACGCATATACCCTATGTTATACTTTAGGTATGTATATAACCTTTCCGTTAATCTTTTGAGTTGTGTATATCCTTGAGCCAAATGGAGGGACACGTGACATCATCCTAGGCATTCACTCAATTTAATTTATTTTACCCAAAATTAAAATAACTCACCCAACTATCCATTCCCAAAATCTAATTAAGACCCAAAATTAAAATCCCAACCCAACTTAGACACCAAACCTTAAATTATAACCCAAATCTAAAAGATGCTTCAAGAAGTAGCACATCCGCCAAAACAAAAGACGATTCATTCTGCCTCTCAAACACTTCATTCACCAAACCCTAGATTCGATTTGAGCTTCTTTTCTATGTAATAGAGAATCGAGTAGAGAGCTTCACATGTATGTTTCTTCTCTATCTATGACCCTATATTTAATTTTTTTCTTGTCGAGTTTTATTTTTGTTTGAATGGAAACTTTTAAAGAATATTGTTATGCCTGATTTTAGGTGTTATGGTTGATTGAAGTGTGGTTATTGAAGAATTTTCTTATTTTAGGCGTTTGACAGTGGTAATTGTTGATTTTAGTATTTGGTGAATTTTTTTTCTAGAATTTTACTTTGATACTGTCGCTACCCAAAATAGAGTATGTGATGACACCTGTCACACCCTCCGATACAGGTAAGTCTATTCCAACCCAAACTCAATAATTAAAGTAAATCGTAAGCGAAAGAAGAAGAATAGAACAATCCCCAAAATATATAAAGAAGAAGTAATAATACAAAGATACATCCCAGGTCTAGTTGTCACTAGTACAAGCCTCTAATACAAAATGATATCAATAAACTAAAGTATCTTATTTACAAGCCTCTAATACATAGGATAAATAAAGAGAGATCCGCGTAATTTTTGTGAAGCATCAGCTACTACCTCAATCTCCGCAATGTTAACACTGAAGAAATATGATCTATGATCTACTACTCGAACCAATACCTACACTAGGTGCAGAAAATGAGAAAATGGAAAAAAAGCTGGGGTGAATACGAAACACGTGTACTTAGCAAACATCATCGATAACCGATCCTAATCCAAAGTGATGGCGAGAACCACCACCCCAACTTACCAAGGTTCCCTTTAATCTACCACCAATAAATACACCACTTCATCCTAACTGGGTATCCCAACACAACAGTCATAAAAAATATTAATATACAAGGTAGGCACATAAATCTAGGTGAGTCAACACTAGCCATTTTAGAATCAACAAGCAAAGGAAATCATATATGAGGGAGATTCACTAACACAGTATATCAAGCTTAGTCAATATGTTCAACCAATAATCTAGGATACAATAGTCAGAGTGTATAAGTCATGTGTATATCATGCTACCAATAGGTGGGACACTACAAGTCTCACTAATCAAGACATAACTATACCCCACATCTCATAAATATCTCAACTCCCAAATCGACCAAGAGGCAGTATAATATGATGTAATGTAGTGGAATGAATACTCAAGACACGATATCACAAACAACGTTCAATCACGATATTTTGATATGAATGTAAGTAATCAATAATCAAACATGATAGAAAGAAAACTAAGTACACGAAAATAATCACATAGGGAAAGTACAATGATGCAATGCAATGATATGCAATAATGGTGGGATAATGATAATGTAAGCCATCACATGACTTTTTGTATACACCTTTTGAGCCTTAGCACTTCCACGACAGGACCCATGAGGGGTTCGCTACCCGTATACTTTCTCATATCTCAATTCAACTCTCAGGCTAATGTTCATAGATCAAGAGTTGTATAAAGTGTCTCATTTACATCTTCGGCTACTGTTCACCGATCAAGGGTTTTATAAAGTGTTTCCAGTGGTACCAATTTCCATAAATATGAATGAACGAGATGAGGATGCATGCTCCAAGGCAATATAAGGATAATGAATCAATTAATTAATGGTATAAATGAGCTCAAATATCCTCAGTATGATGATAGTTCATGATACGAGTTCTCCTCGGTACCACTAAAGTGAATAGTCATGTGAGAGATCAAAATATCATTTCAAAAACTCCTCTCTCGGGTATTACTATTATAATAGAAACAAATAATATTCAAAAAGGCCTATAATAATCATGACATTTAATGCAAAAATAAGTCATACAAATAACAAATAAATCCCTCACATGAGTATCACATCAAATATTATCACACCTCGAACTTCGTGCGGGACGTGATTGGCACCCGAAGCCGATATGGCCCGAGAGAACCAATCTTTGCTCATGTACTCTCATGTGAATGTTCGCATATGCATATCATTTCTTTCACATAATTAAATATCAATGGCGGAAGTCATAGCAATATGTGCAATATATGAAACTTGGCCATTAGGGCTATTACGTCAAAATGAATGTACATCTTTTACTTTCATCTCCCCCACATATGTCTACAAAGCCTCTAATAGATACATGACCATGTGTATACAATATTTACAAATGCCAAAACATAATGAACCCATGTGACTTAGGAAGCCCCGAAGCAACTGGAGCTCACCAACAATCCGCGGATGCCTCGTCGCCTACTGCGGAGATCTACTAATACTTGTGCCTGCAACATGTAAGGTAAGTCCCCCAAGAGGGGTCAGTACGAATAAAGTACTGAGTATGTAAGGCTATATGAAACTATAATAATACATAAGTACTTCCAAGAAATTAAACGTAAGAGAATAATCAATATGGATATACCTCCGTCCGGAATATGTAGAACCATGTTCATTACTTCCATTATTTATGTTCATGCACGGGATATACTCTAACTTATTTTACAACCATCTTCATTATGTGAATCCCAATATACTATCGGTCATCACCTTCTAGGTGGATTATAATACATACCATTCATCACCTTATAGGTGGATAATAATATATACCGTTCATCACCTTATAGGTGGATAATAATATATACCGCTCATCACGTTATAGGTGGATACTAATATATACCGTTCATCACCTTATAGGTGGATAATAATATATACCGCTCATCACCTTATAGGTGGTTACTAATATATACCGTTCATCACCTTATAGGTGGATAATAATATATATACCGTTCATCACCTTATAGGTGGATAATAATATATACCGTTCATCACCTTATAGGTGGATAATAATATATACCGTAAGAATACCCTCTTGGACTTTTACCCTTTTGATTGTGATCCAAGCTCAATGAGACATAAGGTACCTATGTGCACATTACTTTACAATCTTATTTCCTTAACATAGTTAAGAGAGTGACACATTAGAGATCATGACATTAATTAAGCACACCCTTATATACACATTTCGGTTCACTCCTTTACTTCATGAGATTCACATCTTCACTTATAAGGAATAATTATACTAACTTGCACATCCCCTCTTATTACTCTTATGAGATTGATACGTTAACTTGTGAGAGATTGACACAATGATAGTCACAACTTTCTTTGAAGCTTTAGACCCATGATCAATGAGTGAGAAACATGTGAATAAGCATTATTGGAAACATAACCTTCATGGAAATATAACACTGTTGGAACCCTTGGAACTATGAGCAATGAACAAGATACATGAGAATAACCACTATTGAAACCTTGGAACCTAACCTCATTGGACCTTTGGAACATACGAACGAAGAGGAGACATGTCTATAACTCTATTAGAACTTTGGATCATGACATGATTGGAATAATGTTGTTCAAACTAAACAAGTTCTCTTTACCTCATTACCCTTGTTGAGATAGTTCTCTTAGACTTTACAACATATGCCAATTTAAGAACTTTCGCCTATAAATAAGAACTAAGTGGGTCATGATTCGTCTAGGATTAAAACACATATGAATAACAATATATCAACCTTAGTTGGAAAACCCCCTTGGAATAGTACACTTTAGGAACCTTAGGACAATGATCACTAAATACTATACATATGGATATCAACTGTTCACCAACCTGAGATGCAATACTTTACAACATTTGGAACTCTTGACATATTAGCCAATGAACGTGAGTCAACCAATGGACATGAGTCATATGAGTCACCATTGACCAATGAATAAGGAACATATGAGTAACTCTAGCCAACTTTCGGATACAGAATACCTTAGGGCATTGCGGAATCGAATGAGTATTTAAACAATGTGAACATTCATACTGCAGAAGGATATAGAAGAGTAACCTTACATACCTTATGTCCTCAATATGAAAGTACAATCCTATACGATGAGCCAGCTCCTTCCTTACGTTTTACTCTACATCCTAAGTTCATAATAGAATTCTTGTTAACAACTATTCACCTTACAAACGCATAAGTGTCACAATGAGTTACATGGCTGTTTTATAGCATCGTTTCGTCCTTCACAACACAACTCACTGCATTAACATGCCAACAATATCATAACATACCACACATTAACCAATACATCACAACCCAATAACGTTTCACACTACACTTACCCCTTACGTCCCTTCATTGTTATTCCGTCGCCATTACTCTTTCATAACAACATGTGAACATTAATACATACTTAATATAGTCCAACATGACTTCATACGACACTTTAAAGTCATTAAAATGATATCACAAGTTCATAATTTCATCCAAAAAGGGTATCAGGGCCTTCGGGGATCAACTAGAGACGAAAACATACAAAACACAAATCTGGGATGACCTGCACTGCCACCTGCGCCCGAAGATGGCCTTTTGCAGCAGCCAGTGCCATCTGCGTTAGCATCTGCGCCCGCAGATGCCTCCGTCTGCGGGGGCGGATGCCCGTTTTGGTCCGAAATGGTCTATTTTGGGTCTTTTCATGTAATGAATGGTTCATGGTCATAGCCAAACTTATTTTAACATATTGATGATCATATCATATTCCAAAAACCATCCATGGTATCACAACACACATACAACACACAAAACGACACTTTACGGCCAATACGCCCCCAAAACCATAACCAAGTGCACAATAGAAATTCCCAATCATTATACATCATGACAAAACAAGTCAAGACTATAATCACATATCACATGTCAATATTGAATCCATCAAGTTTATTTCCTTCAAGATCACAAGTCCATGTTCAAGTTTTCAAGACAAAAATCATCCTCCGATTTAGCAAACAAAAATTGTTTTACACTTAGTGACCTTCTCACTCTTCACCAACATAACCAACATGATATAAACCATATTCCATGCATAAAATATATTAAACCATGATAATATACACTTACCAAGTCTTTCTCCAAGGTGATCTTGACCAAAGGAATGAAGGCTTAGGGTTTGGTTGAAGAGAGAAATGTTGTGGAAAATTCTAGACAAAGCATGGGTGTCCAATGGAATAAAAATCTGATTTTCATGATTATATATAGGCCCTCAAGTCTCTTCTTATCCAATTCTCAACATTAAATATTATGTTTGAATGGGTCAAATGGGTCAAATGGAAGAATGGATTTCTTTTCTCCATTTGGGCTTAAATTAAGCCCTTTTGCATATATTAATTTGGCCCAACACTTGTATGTGTAATTCCTCAAAAATCTCATGCATGTTTAATTAATTCCATGTATATCACGAGAATCAATTTGGTTCGAAAATCTACGGGGTGTTACATTCTTCCCCCCTTAGGAACATTCGTCCTCGAATGTTAACAACGTTGTCTCATGTGTAACAAATGCATCTCTATACATATACTCATATAGATACTTACTTAGTTTTCTCCACTTTTTCTTGCTTGTTCTTCTTATATGAAAACGAAAAAGCCATGCTTACATTCTCTTGGGTCCCCAAATTCTTCTGAAAAGATTTCCACAAATGTGTTAACTTGGTAAGCCTATCAACTATTACCCATATGGCATCATATCTCTAAAAAGAATCTCTACATAGCCTATAACCCTCAGATTCCCAACACCTCACTTTTACTCGTTATCACTTCGATTACTGAAGTATAAATTTTGCAACATTCTTTTCATATGATCTTGTCAATAAGTCACTTCCAATCATGGCACCTATTGATTACTCCCTACTAAATAGCACGTCGTGAGTGGTGTGCATTACCATAATTCACTTCTTTATCTCATATATATATATCCGATACATAAAATTTTCCTGACACTAGTAGCTTTACCTTTGGTATCTTTCACTCTGACTAAGCGACATATGTACCCTTCTATTCAAGAAAATCTCAGTAATATATTGTGGCCTAACAAAAGCTAACCAAGTCATACCCATTGTAACATTAAAATATATCATGTCCATCTCAATAAAATTAGCCAATGTAACGTGATCACAACATTTACGATACAATTACGACATATTTTTTTTTTTAACTATAAGAAATTCACCAACTAGTGTGGACACCTCATATGACTTGTCTATTAATTCTTGTATTCCTTCAAATTTTTCCACAGTCAATGGATTAACATATAACATATGATAGGGTAGAACCCAGATCAATTGATGCATATTCATTAGGTAAAACTATAGATAACATACCTGTCACCATATCAAGGAGAGCCTCCGAATTCTGCTGACCCCGTAGGTCGTGTCATACTACCCGAGGCCCTCTGTGGACATTCTCTCTTCAGATGCCCTGACTTACCACACCATAAGCAAACATTCGTTTTAAGCCAATATTCTCCTGAATGAAACTTTCCACAACGCTGGCACAGCTGACGAGAAGACCTCGATTGACCCATACTTCCTTGTTCTCTATACTCTACTGTCTGTGAACCCCGAGTCTCACTACTTTGCCCGGCGTGACTGCCTCTAAACCCGCGTAATTGAGATGGATTACCTGTCGTCTGATAAGAAACTGATGGTCTGGGCGGTCTAGGAAATATTTGGGGCCTAAATCCTCCTTGGGACGTTATGAACTGTCCCACAGTTCTCGCCCTCTTTGATGCCCCTTCTTCAAATTCTTGTATCCTTCTCCTTTGCCTTTGACCCTCCATCTTTTGCGCGAAGGCTTGTATTCTAGCTATATCCATATCTTTATTTAATGCAGCAATAGTACAGTGTCTTACCAAGTAGGGCTCCAATCTATCTACATACCGATGAACTCTATCGGCCATAGTCGATACCATATTAGGAGCATACTTAGCCAATGAATTAAACCAAAGACTGTACTCCCTGACGCTCATATTTCCCTGACGAAGATTTAAAAACTGATCCGCACGAGCCTCGCGAATCTCATATGGGAGATAATGATCAATGAATGCTTCTCTGAATCCTCCCAACTAGCTGGAGGTGTACCGATACCCCTGGATCGTTTCTAATCTTCATACCATAGTATAGCCTCTCCTTTTAGTCTATACGCTGCAAGCTCCACTGTTTCTATACCGGTCACATGCATGACATCTAAAGCCCTTTGAATTTGATCTATAAAGTCTTGCGGATCTTCATCAAGATCTGATCCGGTAAATGTGGGAGGATCCAATTTCAGGAAATCCTGTGTCCGCCGGCTAGCTATCCTAGCCGCACCATCATCACTTGTCATTGGACCAACTCGTCCCTGAGTTTGTACAACCACTATCTGAGTCAACATATGTACTGCATTTTTCAAATCCTGTAACTCTTGCTTCATAACATTAACAGGTGATTCCGGGAACTCAGTTTCAGACCCATATTGTCTAGCTGGGTCGGGTGGTGATTTACCACTCCCTTCCCCTGCCAGCATACCACCTGCTTATCTTTTCCCCTACCTTGTCTTGTAATCGGCATGGTACTATATCAAAGAAAACCAATTTCAATGGTCAAATGTAATCCCACCTATGACAATGGCTCTATTGCACGATATAGGAATGAAGAAATGAAACAACTCCTAAATGTCCCGTAGCCTCCTACTTATAAATGTGGCGCGCAACCATCCATAAGCAAGACTCTACCCAGACACGGCTTTGTAGACTCCCCTTAGAACGAACTGCTCTGATACCACTTTTGTCACACCCCGAACCCCGTGCGGGACGTGATTGGCACCCAAAGCCGATATGGACCGAGAGAACCAATCTTTGCTCATGTACTCTCATGTGAATGTTCACGTATGCATATCATTTCTTTCACGTAATTAAATATCAATGGCGGAAGTCATAGCAATATGTGCAATATATGAAACTTGGCCGTTAGGGCCATTACGTTAAAATGAACATACATCTTTTACTTTCATCTCCCCCACATATGTCTACAAAGCCTCTAATAGATACATGACCATGTGTATACAATATTTACAAATTCCAAAACATAATGAACCCATATGACTTAGGAAGCCCCGAAGCAACTGGAGCTCACCAACAATCCGCGGATGCCTCGTCGCCTACTGCGGAGATCTACTAATACTTGTGCCTGCAGCATGTAAGGTAAGTCCCCCAAGAGGGGTCAGTACGAAGAAAGTACTGAGTATGTAAGGCCATATGAAACTATAATAATACATAAGTACTTCCAAGAAATTAAACGTAAGAGAATAATCAATATGGATATACCTCCGTTCGGAATATGTAGAACCATGTTCATTACTTCCATTATTTATGTTCACGCACGGGATATACTCTAACTTATTTTACAACCATCTTCATTATGTGGATCCCAATATACTATAGGTCATCACCTTATAGGTGGATAATAATATATACCGCTCATCACGTTATAGGTGGATACTAATATATACCGTTCATCACCTTATAGGTGGATAATAATATATACCGCTCATCACCTTATAGGTGGTTACTAATATATACCGTTCATCACCTTATAGGTGGATAATAATATATATACCGTTCATCACCTTATAGGTGGATAATAATATATACCGTTCATCACCTTATAGGTGGATAATAATATATACCGTAAGAATACCCTCTTGGACTTTTACCCTTTTGATTGTGATCCAAGCTCAATGAGACATAAGGTACCTATGTGCACATTACTTTACAATCTTATTTCCTTAACATAGTTAAGAGAGTGACACATTAGAGATCATGACATTAATTAAGCACACCCTTATATACACATTTCGGTTCACTCCTTTACTTCATGAGATTCACATCTTCACTTATAAGGAATAATTATACTAACTTGCACATCCCCTCTTATTACTCTTATGAGATTGATACGTTAACTTGTGAGAGATTGACACAATGATAGTCACAACTTTCTTTGAAGCTTTAGACCCATGATCAATGAGTGAGAAACATGTGAATAAGCATTATTGGAAACATAACCTTCATGGAAATATAACACTGTTGGAACCCTTGGAACAATGACCAATGAACAAGATACATGAGTATAACCACTATTGAAACCTTGGAACCTAACCTCATTGGACCTTTGGAACATACGAATGAAGAAGAGACATCTGTATAACTCTATTAGAACTTTGGATCATGACATGATTGGAATAATGTTGTTCAAACTAAACAAGTTCTCTTTACCTCATTACCCTTGTTGAGATAGTTCTCTTAGACTTTACAATATATGCCAACTTAAGAACTTCCGCCTATAAATAAGAACTAAGTGGGTCATGATTCGTCTAGGATTAAAACACATATGAATAACAATATATCAACCTTAGTTGGAACACTTTAGAACCCCCTTGGAATAGTACACTTTTGGAACCTTAGGACAATGATCACTAAATACTATACATATGGATATCAACTGTTCACCAACCTGAGATGCAATACTTTACAACATTTGGAACTCTTGCCATATTAGCCAATGAATGTGAGTCAACCAATGGACATAAGTCATATGAGTCACCATTGACCAATGAATAAGGAACATATGAGTAACTCTAGCCAACTTTCGGATACAGAATACCTTAGGGCATTGCGGAATCGAATGAGTATTTAAACAATGTGAACATTCATACTGCAGAAGGATATAGAAGAGTAACCTTACATACCTTATGTCCTCAATGTGAAAGTACAATCCTATACGATGAGCCAGCTCCTTCCTTACGTTTTACTCTACATCCCAAGTTCATAATAGAATTCTTCTTAACAACTATTCACCTTACAAACCCATAAGTGTCACAATGAGTTACGTGGCTATTTTATAGCATCGTTTCTTCCTTCATAACACAAATCACTGCATTAACATGCCAACAATATCATAACATACCACACATTAACCAATACATCACAACCCAATAACATTTCACACTACACTTACCCCTTACGTCCCTTCATTGTTATTCCGTCGCCATTACTCTTTCATAACAACATGTGAACATTAATACATACTTAATACAGTCCAACATGCCTTCATATGACACTTTAAAGTCATTAAAATGATATGACAAGTTCATAATTTCATCCAAAAAGGGTATCGGGGCCTTCGGGGATCAACTAGAGACGAAAACATGCAAAACACAAATCTGGGATGACCTGCGCTGCCACCTGCACCTGCAGGTCATCCACCTGCGCCCGAAGATGGCCTTTGGAAGCAGCCAGTGCCATCTGCGTTGGCATCTGCGCCCGCAGATCCCTCCGTCTGCGGGGGCGGATGCCCGTTTTGGTATGAAATGGTCTATTTTGGGTCTTTTCATGCAATGAATGGTTCATGATCATAACCAAACTTATTTTAACATATTGATGATCATATCATATTCCAACAACCATCCATGGTCCCACAACGCACATACAACACCCAAAACGACACTTTACGGCCAATACGCCATCAAAACCATAACCAAGTGCACAATAGAAATTCCCAATCATTATACATCATGACAAAACAAGTCAAGACTATAATCACATATCACATGTCAATATTGAATCCATCAAGTTTATTTCCTTCAAGATCACAAGTCCATGTTCAAGTTTTCAAGACAAAAATCATCCTCCGATTTGGCAAACACAAATTGTTTTACACTTAGTGACCTTCTCACTCTTCACCAACATAACCAACATGATATAAACCATATTCCATGCATAAAATATATTAAACCATGATAATATACACTTACCAAGTCTTTCTCCAAGGTGATCTTGACCAAAGGAATGAAGGCGTAGGGTTTGGTTGAAGAGAGAAATGTTGTGGAAAATTCTAGACAAAGCATGTTCATCCAATGGAATAAAAATCTGATTTTCATGCTTATATATAGGCCCTCAAGTCTCTTCTTATCCAATTCTCAACATTAAATATTATGTTTGAATGGGTCAAATGGAAGAATGGATTTCTTTTCTCCATTTGGGCGATGCATTTGGGCTTAAATTAAGCCCTTTTGCATATATTAATTTGGTCCAACACTTGTATGTGTAATTCCTCAAAAATCTCATGCATGTTTAATTAATTCCATGTATATCACGAGAATCAATTTGGTTCGGATATCTACGGGGTGTTACAAATATAATATCATTAGTCAATAATATTATTCACATAAGTCCCCACTCGGGCAATACATAAATAGTAAACAATTCAAATAACATAATATAGTAAAACTACCCGAACTTAGGTTATTCCAGATGATGTCATTATCCTTTAAAAGATGACATCATTAGACTAAATAACAAAAAAGGAAAGCTACGCTAGTTAACAATATGCCCTAATGAGAGATACTAATCCATAATAATCACCTAAACTATTATGAGTCAATTTATACTCTTAAGTATTTTCTAACCATAAATCATACCATCAAATAACAGTAATAACATAATTATTTCCCACAAGATCACTAAGCTCTGATCATCACAATAAAGTCCATTAAACATGATTCAAGCTCTTAACTAGGCATCCACTATCAATAATTCAAGGTTAACAAGCCAACTATCTACAATCTATTCTAAACATATTCTCAAGTAGCAAGACTAACTAAGGTAAGCAATTATATAACTACAATCCATTAAAAGACTCCAGTACCCATGGAGATGCTCTCCATTTCACCTAAGTGGGACCTTAAACCCTAAGCGATTCACAATATACAAGCAAACAAGCATACAACACATAAACACTTCAGAAAAAGTCAAGGTACATCTCAACTTGTCTTAAAAAAAGATCTGGAAGCCAAAATACAGTCCAAAGCATCAACCGAAAGCTCTAATCCCTTGAATCAACTCCAAACACGACCAATCTAATCAAATATGACATCTATAAGTCAAAAGGGATTCAACGATACCCATATCTATTATATTTATTTCGGGTTCAAAAATTGACCCCAAAGGAAAAAGAGTAAAATTGAAATTTTATTTAAGAATCATATTACCATACTTTTAGGGTTCTATATCTGAAAACCTAACTAAAAACGAGTTGAAATCGGGCTTGAAATTGAAGAAAAACTAATTTTGTACTTTACCGGATAAACCCCCCAAAATTCGTATTAAACACAGTTTAAAGTGAGAAATTTATAAACACTATTGTCAAAATCCGTTTACCCATGATACAAGGACATTAAATCTAAAAAAATCAATAAAAACCCATTCCAAATCGACCAATCAAGATATTTTGATTTCATAACTTTGAATTTCAAAACTCAACTTTATAGATCAAAATCATGAAAAACGAGGTGGATAATCTTGAAAAATGAATAAAATGAAGGTAAAATCACATATCCAATGATTAAACGAGAAAAACGCATCAGAATTGCCTAAAATGGAGCTTCCTAGCTTTCAAAATGTCAAAAATACAAAATGGGACGAAGTATGAAATTTATAAAATATTCAGGTGCAATTTCTATAGCTAAAGCCCATTTTCCTTAGGTAAAAGTCTATTTTTCCATCGCTAAAGGTGTGCACCAGAAATCTTATGCACCAGCAACTTCCAAAACTTATTTTTGATCTTCAGAATTCATCCGGAGTCCTATAAACATGAATCAATAGTGAAAATTGATCATAAAATACATTTCTGATCCAATTGAATTATTGGATTTATGACAAGATTTCATTTACAACAAATTAACCCCTGGGACCCCTTTTAGGCTAAAAATTAATTAGTATTTATTTAAGAAGTCAAAATGCAAAATAAAGGCTCGGGGCCTAAAATAACTATGCTACTAATCCAAAATCGACATTCCAGATCTAATGGAACCATCAGAATCACCATCTAAATCTTGGATCACAAAATATTGACCAAAATCAAACTAGCCCCTTTAAAGGATATTCAAAACCACAAACTCATAAAAATCACTCCCGAATGCATGAGGGACCGTGCAAACCATTCTCACAACTCATAAATGATATAAAGTAATAGTAGGAAAGGAAAAAATGGTTAAAATACAAAAAATTCTAAAAATACCAACAAAGGTCATTACAGATATCTTTTTCAAAGATTTGTTTGAGTTTTGTGCACTTTTCTAGGGTTTTATTAAAGGATTTTCTTATTTATTGTTGATTTTAGGGTTTGGGTGACAATTTTTTTCTAGAGTTCTACTTTGTTGTCTTTTTCAGAGAAGAAATTTGTTTGGGGATTGTGCACTTTTATGTTAAAGGAATGTCCTATTTTTCTAGGATTTTACTTTGTTATGGTTTTTTCAGAGATCTGTTTGGAGTGTCAGCATCTATTTCTGTATTCTACAATATTGATGCATCACTACTTTTTTGGCTAATGGACTTTCATTTCTTTATCTTCTCCTTGTGGATTGACTTTTATTTTCAAGTAATTAAAAATACTCAAGTTATTGTTAGGAATGAACATTGTTAAACAAATATTTTGATTCATAATCATAGATACTAAGTAATAAAATATGTTTCCTTTTGTTGTTTTTTATGGTATGAGCAAATCTTTTTAATATTTATTATTTGTCTTTTGTTTGATTTTGTATAAATATGTGTGGTCCCTTCCTTCATTTTTTTTTATAAAATGTGAGAATCGTGAAGAAGATAAAGGTGTGAAGAAGAAAATAAAATATGTGATTGTTACATAAAGTCAATTATGCAATGTTTTATAAATATCAAAACCAATGAATATTGTTCAAGTATTTCCTCGTTCCTTGTTTTTCTCCTTTTATGAATCTTTTGATCTTCACGTAAGTAAGAGCAAGTGCTTGACTAATGGAAAGTATTTTTCAATTCTTTATTTATAAAAAAAGTTAGACCACTTTATGTGTAACATTTTGTCTTGGTTCATCTCGTATTTATGAACTTTTTCGTATGCTTAATTCTCGATATTTGCTTTAGTTTGGTTCTTTGTGTTATAAAATATCTTATTACTTCTTTTATAGGCAAATATTACCATTATGCTCTTACTAACCAAATCTTGGGTTGCCATTTGTTTAGCTTAAGCTAGTATTATAGTTCATGGTTGTTGATAGCAATTGCAACTGCTGGAATCTTTTGGTCCAGTCTCGAGTCTACTTGTTGCTTAGAGTGATGATTGATCCTGGCCTTGTGTCATATGTTTAGTCAAATTAACTTCTAAAATTATGACTAATCAAATTGTATTACATAAGAGGAGATAGAGGGAATAACATAAACAGACAAAGAGAATAAAATTAGTAATAAAATAATATCCTAAAAGGTACACTCAATATGCCCTTTATTTTCTTCTTCAAACCTTTATGTGACAAATCACATAGTTTATACAAATACAGGTGTACAACTTCTTTTTAAAAGTGTAAATTTGTTATCCAATAGTTTGTAATTAATTAATGTTTAACTCTTTGTTGGTTATTAAAATGGTAAATGTTACCATATACTTTCATCATAACGGAGATTGGGTTGAGCATCCAGAAACACTTTATGAGAAGGGATGGGTCCACTATTGGTGTAACGATCCGTTCTGTTGTTACTAAAAATATCTGCTATAAAGGCATAAGAATCTAATTTATTATAGGTTATAAGATCAATTCTTTAGTATGGGAGTGCATTAGATATGGACTAAGGTCATACAATACCCCTAGTAAAAAGTTAAGTTGAAAGTATTCTTACCGGTTGAGTTTCGAGCTAAGTTTAAACTAGGGTAAACTTTAAATGAGTACTCCTCCTAGAATATAAAGAGTTATTGAGACAAATACCCACCAAATTAAAGATCATTGAGTCTTCTTCCCAACGCTTCTGACCGTTCATTAATCCACTTCTATAGTAAAATGTTATGGCCGCTTTTGGAGTAAAATGTTATGACCGTTTGACAATCGGGTCGCTGCAGTGACAAACAGATAGTACATAAGCTTATTTTTGATGGTTTTTGGGTTTGTAACTCAAAAGAAATATGGTTCCATCAGAATGTGTATTGATTGCCACCAGTTGAATAAGATCACAATCAAGAATAAGTATCCCATTCAAAAAATTAATGTCCTGTTCGACCAACTTCAATGTGCCACTTATTTCTCTAAGATTGATCTTAGTTCAGGTTACCATCAGTTGAAAGTTAGAAAATATGACATCACAAAGATAGCGTTCTGAACTTGGCATGGTCACCCTAACCAATTATCCTACATCTTTTATGGGCCTCATGAATATGGTGTTTGAAACAGTATTTCAACATGTTTGTTATTGTATTCATAGATGATATTTGGATTTACTCTCGCAGTGAGGATGAGCATGCTGATCATCTTAGAATTATTCTTCAAACCCTCAAATATAGATAATTGTTCGCAAAATTTTCTAACTATGAATTTTGGTTGAGGTCAGTTGCTTTTCATAGCCATTTTGTTTCTTATGATGGGATATAGGTTGACTTATAGAAGATTGAGGTAGTCAAAAGTTGGTCTAGACTTACCACCTCATCAAATATTAGGAGTTTCTTAGGTTTTAACTAGTTACTATAGAAGGTTCGTAGAAGGCTTTTTGTCTATTGCAGCTCATTGACTAGGCTGACTCTAAAAAATGTTAAGTTTTAGTGGTCTAGGCATGTGAGAATAGAGGGTACAGATGGTTTCGTGGTGTGTTGTGATGTGTCTAGAGTTGGCCTTGGTTGTGTTTTGATGTAGAATGATTAGGTTATTTCCTATGCTTCTAGAAAACTTAAGGTTCAAGACACGAACTACCCAACTTATGATCATGAGTTAGAGGTTGTAGTATTTTATTTGAAAATTTGGCGCCATTATCTCTATGTTGTGCATATTGATGTTTTTACAAATCATAAGAGTCTATAGTATGTCTTTACTTAGAAGGAGTTAAATTTTTTACAAAGGAGATGGCTTGAACTCCTTAAGAATTATGATATGAGTGTGCTATACCATCTGGGTAAGTAAGAAGGTGGTGCGTATGGGTAGTCTTACTTTACTAGTTGCTGAGGAGCGACCTTTGGCTAGGATGTTCAACATTTAGCAAATAGTTTTACGAGACTTTATATTACTGAGTTGGGTAGAGTTTTTGCTTGTGTTGAGACGTGATCTTTGTTGTTGGAGCATATTAAGGGTAGACAGTTTGAGGATAGGAAGTTGTGCATCATTCAAGATAAGGTATTGAGTGATGAAGCTAACGAAAGAATTCATGATCTAGAAGGTGTTTTGAGGATTGAGGGCTAGATTTTTATTCCTAGAGTGGGTTACTTGGCTAAATTAATCATGGATCCAGGTGCGGTGAAGATGTATCATGACCTAAAACAATAATATTGGTGGTGTAGAATGAAGAGGGACATCATGGAGTTTGTGGCTAAGTGTATAAATTGTCAGCAAGTGAAGTATGAGCACCATAGGCCGGGTGGTATGACTCAGGTGATGCCTATACCTGAGTGGTAGTGGTAGTGCATTATTATAGACTTCGTGGTTAGTTTGCCTCAGATTTTGGGGATGTTTGACTTGGGTGATTGTGGATAGAACCAAATCAACTCATTTCATTTCAATGAATGTGAACTACAATGTAGAGAAGTTATCGAAGATCTACATTTGAGAGATATTTTGGTTGCATGGTGTGCCCATTTCAATCATTTAAGATAGAGGCACTTAGATTAATTTACATTTTTGGAGTTCTATGTAGTGAGAGTTTGGCACTCAGTAGGAGATGAGTACGTCTTTTCACCAGGACATTAATGGTCAGCCGGAGTAGAATATTTAGGTTATGGAGTATATGCAAGCTTGCATGATTGACTTTGGTGATCATTAGGACCAATTCTTGCCTTTGGTTGAGTTTGCCTAAAACTAAGTTACCATTTAACATTTAGATGTCACTATTTAAGATATGTATGAAAGGAAGTATAGATCTCTGATTTGGTGGTTTGATTCCTTTGAGATTAGACCTTTAGGCAATGACTTGTTTTAGGATTCGATGGATAGAGTGAAGTTCATACATGACTGGCTCTTGACAACCTAGAGTAGGCAGAAGAGTTATATAGACTAGAGAGTTTTTGGCTTGGTGTTTCCATTTAATGGGCGGGTTTTGTTGAAAGTATCACCCATAAAGGGTGTGACCACCTTTGGAAAGAAGAACAACCTTAGCCTGAGTCTTTCGGGGAAATTCTTTGGTATTTTGGGAGGTGACTTATGAGTTGGCTTTACCTCTGAGTCTTTCGGCTGTGTACCCAGTTTTCCATGTCTTTATATTGAAGAAGTATCATTCCGATGGTTCTTATGTGATTCGGTGGGATTCAACTTATTTGGATAAGAATCTCACTTTTGAGGAAGAGCCGATAGCTATTTTGGATTGGCAGACTAGGCAGTTGAGGTCTAAGAGTATTTATTCAGTGAATATTTTGTAGAAGCATCATCCAGTTGAGGAGGCTACCTGCGAGACAAAGTTAAACATGTGGAGTAAATATCCCCAACTTTTTGACAGTTCAGGTACCTTTCTTACTCTTACGTTCGAGGACAAATGTATGTTTTAGTGGTCGATGATGTAACAACCCTCATAGAAATTTTTGAATTTTTATGTGTTTTGACTATTTCACCCCTTCCCGTATTTGTATAATGGTATTTGTGGCCTTTGGGAGTGGGTGGCATGGTTCCTAAGGCATTTGGTTGTGTTTTAGGTGAGTTTTTTTTCTTGGAAGGTTTTGAAGTTTGTAGGATTGACTTTGTTGGTCAACATTCAGAGATTTAGACATCGTATGAGAATTTAGTTAGATTTATTAGCTCTGAAAAATCATTTTTGGTTTAATAACACTATTGGTTTGGGGTACTGAGGTTTTTGGATGCATTTGAGTCGTTGGTTGGAAAGTTAGAGTTTCATGGCCTAGAGTTGAATTCGTTCAACATCTATTGATAACAACCTCCATCTACGATTCTGATGGTTCCATTGATCTGGAAAATCCAATTTAGTCTAGTAGCATAGTTGGTTTGTGTTCATGGGGTTCCTAATGAATCCTGAGGATCCGTTTTGAATATTTTTGGCTTTGCCTTGTGCTGGTGCATCTGGTTTTCTTCCTCTCATTCGCAAGAAGTCGGTCGCATTCGCAAAGTAGGATGTCTTTGGCCTTGCATTTACGATAGGACACTCACATTCATGAAGCAATATTTTGTCCTGATCGGGGACTTGCCCATAACATTCGTAATAGGATGGTCACGTTCATGAAGTTGTACCGGATCTGTCTATTGCGTTCGTGACTCATCCTCCGCATTAGCATAGAAGTTTCGACACCTGGATAGAATTAAATATAATTTTTGAAGCAAAATCCCATAACTTGATTTTTGATGATTGGGAACTCATTTTGGGGAGATTCAAAAGAGGATTTTTGAGATTTCTCATTGAGTAATTTTCCTATACTATTTTACACATTCCCCACTAATTATTTTATGATTTCACCTTCAAATCTTAGTTTTCTCAACTTGAAAATATGGGGTTGGTTTTCCCAGTAAAGTTAAGAAATGCTATTTTGATGATTTTGAGGTCAAATTTGACTCTGTTTTTGATGAAATTTCAGATTTGAACTTCTTAAGTTATGGGTTAATTAATTTTTTAATAAAATTTCAATTTTACCTTTGATAGCACATTTGATGCTTTTAACCATGAATAGGTGCAAGTTCTAATACAACCTTTGTTAGATTTAATCATTTTGTTGTCTCATTTGTAGGAAAATGTGCCAAGGTAAGAAGTGGGTGACTTGTACTGAAAAGAGTAAATTGACGGTAAATCAGATGAACCATCAGCCCTACGATGGACCGTTGCCTTAATCATGCAGCTTAGACTGAATGAGGTGCAGGTATTGGCTAGTCGACGACTGAGTTGAAAAACCTTCAGCCTCCCAACGAACCATCGCCCTAGACGTCACCCTTAAACAAAATGGCTTAGTGAAGAACTTCAAACGACAAAGAAGCTGACGGACTGTCAGTGCCTTGATGGACCGTCATCCAAATCATGTGGCTTAGGCAATTTTTAATAAAATTGTATTAGATAGCAGCGACGGTTAAAGTGATGAATTGTCACCTAGGCGATAGGATATCAAGTCTACTGTGAGATACAAGGCAAGATATTCTCCGATTTTAATTAGAATTTTAAATCCCTGTTCTATAAATAACTACTGCTAGGGTTATTTTTAGCATTTACCATTTTATAGAGAAAATCATCATAACTCTTACATTACTTTATGGGATTTAAGCAATTCAACTTGGTTTTTGATAACAATTGGAGTTTTGATTTCATTTGTGTAAGTTTATTCCTTATCTTATGAATTCTATGTCTTTGTTTGCTTCAAAGGCTATGAGTGGATAAACCCCACAACTAGGGCTGCAGGATCCATGGAGAATTAACATATTTAGGGTCAATATCGATGTAGATTCGGATAGTGCAGATGTTGGTATTGTTAATTCTTTCATCTTAATCGATTTCTAATGGTTGCATACACTAGAACCTTCCTTAGGATTAACTTGCTTGAGTAAAGAGGTTAAAATTAGGAAAAAGAGTTAATATCAAGAATTTGGGATTTCTAATGGCCGAGTTTCGTATTTTCATCACTCTTAATTTAAGAGAATTGGAGTGAAAATCATCTAAGTAGATTGAGAAATGTTTAAATGTATTGAAGTAATTGATAGCCTTGAATGCTTTGCATTAAAAGTCTACTATCGTTAGCAACCCGATGGTGTTGTGAAACCATGGTGAACACGGACCTAGATCTCTCTGTTAGCTATTAATATTACTAAAATTTCACTATTGTTACTTGATCCTATTTGGTAATTGAATAACTAATACTTTTTACAAACCCCCATTCTTATGGAAATAATCGACTAAAAGTCAACTTAACTACATAAGGCTTAGTTTTCACCTTATTCCCCATGGGATTCGACCACAACCTAGTTGGATTCTATATTTAACAGCGATTGCTTTATACTTCTAATTCCAGGGTGTAATTTGGGTGTATTAAATTTTTGCGTCATTGCCGTGGAATGCGGTTGCAAATTAAGTCAAGTGTGTTTATTTGACTCTTAGTCTTATTTCCTAATTTACTTTTATTTGTTATTTCTATTTTATATAGGGTACAGGTCAGTGCATGCCCAATATCCGAATAGGGGTGACCCGATAACTCCTTACAATCTCAAGCTTAAGAATACTCTTAGAAGAGCGATAAATGCACAAGAGTGTGAAGCAGCAAGGCTAGAACAACTTGTTGATTCTCAGGCTAGGGCCAACAATTAGAATGCCCCCAATAACGAAGATGATGAAATTGTTGGTGATAATATCCATGGGGAGAATGTTGACAATGTGGCCCCTGCCAATCCACGGCAACAACAAAGAGCTAGAGGATAACAACAACTGGCTATGCCCTTTAATGTTGATGATGAAGATGATGCTGATTTGGATGGGATTGGTGCAACTGGGCTAATCATCCCTCCACCACTAGCTCTTGGAGCGATGTTCAATATTACTAGTACTATAATTGAGTTATTGAATCTGAAGGATTTTCTCACAATTTGAGGCTACACCTTAGTTGTAACTGACACTTGAACCATTTATTTCCCAAACAAACCAATTGGCATATCTCATGAGCATATGAATAAAACATATAATGATTGAAACGCAATGCAGAAGCTAACATATGGGCTGATCTGAAGAACAAAGTACAAAATAAAATAATAGACTTTTATTTATGAAAACATAAGATCTCTTGACAATTGCTTACAATTTACTCAACTTATTTTCTATCTTGTCTAATAAGCCTCTACTACTAATTTGGACACTATTCACGGGGACAAGAACCCAAAATACATTTATATATGCAAACTGACAACCAACATGGCTACTTGACTGTGCTTTCCAGAAAGATGGAAATCTCATCAACAACTGAAGACTTGAATCCTACCGCAGAGTATGGTCACGTACTGGAATACCTGAATCTACATCACAGGAAAAATGTTGTGTAAGATACAATCAATACAATGAAATGTATTGGTATACAAATACATATACATATAAAGAAATAAGATGAAACTAAAAGTGATAGTATAGGAATAGCTTAGAATCACAAATGGAGATCAAAACATGTATAATGAGAAAGTCTTTTAGAGCAACATAAACATGTTGAAACCTGAAGAGAACCATAAGTCATAGAGTCCGCAAAACACTTATTTTCTTGATACATACAGATATATAGATATAATGAAATCATACAGGTAATAACTTGGGGGGGAGTTTATTTTAACCGACACACACCATGTGACCTCATGATGTACCAACTTATAATCCCAGTTGGATAGAGTTGACCTACACTTGCCATGGTGCAAAACCTATCTATCTGTGGATCCATCTAATCCTCTTAGGTTAACATAAACATACAGTGTCACATAGTTCTGGGACAAGTGTTATCTAGAATGCAAGTTCGTTTGGTGCTAAATAATCCTCCCCAAAACATATCTATATAGCTCATATCACATCATGAAATATATCTAGATGTCAAAATTGTTCATAATCATTGATGGCACATCTAGATATCATTTTTTTCATGAATCATAGTTCTGTGAGACAATGCTCAAATCTCTTCTTTCATAAACATATATTTACTTCTTTGCATATAGCTTAAACATAAGAAAACTTACTTGAAGTCATGCATAACTTGTAAATCCTCATACTATCTTTCATAATTTGTAAATGATCTTAAAGTTTTCTTAGAGAATAATAATCATAGCATAAACATTCTGTTCATAGAAATTCATTGATATGAATAAGAAATCTTTCATAAAAATTCTAACTTTGCATAAAACCGTAGCTTGAAGAAGGTTGGGCAAAAACCCTAGCTTTAAAAATAACTCATCATAATATCAAAGTACTTGTACATGAGGATGAAAGGAATCCATCACTGAATCTTGCGTACCTGAGCGAAGATGAATACTTGACAAAGAGAACTTATGAAATTTGCTTGATTTGGAACCCTAGCTTTCTTGATCTTGCTTAGACTTGTTATGGACTTGTTCTTGAGAGATTAAGGGAAAATAGGCATTAAGGTATCACATATATAGCTTTTTTGACCAACACGTCGTGGAAAAGGGTTAAAAGATGAGGAAAAGATGATTCTACCCTTAAATAGAAGTGCAAAATTTCACTGTGTAGGCTGCCATGACTCAACCTATGAGTCGTGGCTTCTAGGTACGACCCGTGCCTCCCGCTCGTGGTCACTGAAGCAATTTTCAAGTCTTTGATTCGATCAATATAGGTCATGGTACGACTTGTACATTGAAAGTACAATCTGTACCTTCACTCGTAGCTTTTGTAAGATTTTTCTTAGCCTCTGTCATGCCTCAAATTCCATTGAGACAGACAGGCACACGATGCCCTAAAGGTATGATACCTTGACAAAATACCAACATAGATAGGCCCAAAATGGATGTAGATGACTTGACCGTTGAGGACTTAATTAATAGAAAACATGACATAAATGTGCTTTATTTTAACATTAGTCTACAAAGCCTCTAAAATATAGACAATATAGCTTAGGTTGAGATAGGACTCCGCCATACCCTTAACTTTAATATAATATCAAAACATATGATAAAGACTCGAAAAAGCCCCAAATCAACCTGGAGTTCACCAAAAGCTGCTGAGTATACTATGATTCTATTGGAAAGATCTACTAGATGGAGTACCTAGACCTGTGACATGATACATAATGTCCCCCATGAGGGACGTTAGTATGAAATAATGTACTGAATATGTAAGGCATAAAGTAACCATATGTAAAATAAGAGCTCAAATGAAATCAGGTACAAATGTATAGATTAGGATAAAAGACCATTGCTTATACATGTGGAATCATGTACATTACATTTTTTTCTTTGTTTTACTTTTCTTTGCTTTATAAACTTTGTAAGGCATGTGATATTATGACCAACTGATTAGTGGTATAAAAGGATGTCCTATGATAGGAATTTTAACTCCTGGGACACAGTCCTTATAAATATATAAATCAGGATTGATCTATGCTAGGTATTATAACCTCTTGGATAATACCCACAAACACATAGATTGGAATCGGCCCATGCTAGGTATTAACCCCTGAGCTATCACCTATAAATATATAAATTGGGATTGGCCCATGCTAGGGTTTAACTTGAGCTGCCACCCATATATATGTAAATTCTCTTTTGGGATCGACTTATGCTAGGCTCTTGGCGCCCCTGGGATTCCACCCATGATTATATACATTTACTTTACCTTGTTTCTTTAATATTTGATATCTTCTTTTGGTGGTCGTAACTCTTTAGATTTTTGACTATAGACCAGTGATATAAACATGTGAATAAAATACTTGAGGCAGTTACCATGATGTAGGAACCAAATGTGACAATAATGTGATACTTAGGAACTTATATGACACGATGAACATTTAGACTTTTCAAATGGAAGCATATGTGCATATCAAGTGGAAGCATGTAGCTCCTTAAAAGAAGAGGTAGGAACTCTATTAGTGGATACAATAGCTAAATAATTAGTAGAGATTGTCAAATGAAAGGGTGCATAAACATGTGAACTAATGAGGCACTTGGATAGATCCAACTAACGGACAAGTGTACATTCCACGTAAAATTTATAATAGACAGAATATTTATCCTCCATATGAACACTCATAACATGTGGAGTGCCAACCTTTCATTTAATGAGATAATCTTCATATACAAAAAATGCCAACCTTTCCTTTAATGAGTTAATCTTCATATACAACAAATGCCAAGTAATAAAACTAATATTAGTAGCTAGCGAACAAACTTGTTATATTTTAATTCATCAAAATAGTAGCCATACAGAAAGCCCGTATTGTTCCAATTAAGGGTATCCTTTAACACATTTTGCCCGCTATAGTTATTTACATGAAATGACCTTTTCATGAGGTCCCTCTGTACTCCTCGGGCTTCATAATATATGTAAATAGTAAGCAAGTTTGCAACTGGCAGTAAGTTTATAGAATCTTTTAATTAACTTGTGCATTGCCATACCCCTCAATTCTACCTTGATACAACATCATACATCCTTCTCCAAAATCACCCAAGCTACCCCAACAATAACACAAATAGACAGCCCCTAAAAAGTCCCAAAATACTTTAATACAATAGGAAAATATGAATTCACGGCTTTCGATCACCGCCCACGAGTTCCAATAAACAAGTATGTCTCGAATTCTCAAATGAGTTAATATTTAGAGGTTGGGGCAGCACCTTACCTTGGCTATCTTAATCCATTATTATCCTTCAATTACTCTTTTTGTAACCTTCTCTAAACCACAAAATAGGAGAGGAAATAAGCACAAGGATCATGTGAAAATTGGGGGAAAAACCTGAACTTATAACATAAAATTCTTACCTTAATATTTGGAAGAGAGTGATTGCACCTCCACTTATAACACCTATAACTCTATCCACTTCACTCTTCTTGAAGAACTCTCCATTATATATGAATCTAAGGAGGGGAGAAGGTGATTTTGTAGCTGCTTTGAAAGAAACAAGTTAAAAACACTTAGAACACTAATAGGAATGTTTGGGCGGCTATTCTATCTTGAGAAAGAGAAATATATGAGCTTGAAGGACTTAAAATTTGGATGAGAGGAAGTGAAATTTTAGTATCATATATTTGGCCTTAATAGGTTCTTTTTTTCCACCTCTTTTGTTGTTAATTTGCAGCCACCATTTGCCACACATTTAAGTAGGTGATACACCTACTTAGCCATTTTAATTACTTCTTGTGGCCTAGAATTTATTGGGCTTTTGGCTGACATTCTTCTCATTTTTTTCTTTTTCGTTTGCTTAATATGTACCTCAATTCGATCACTTAATATAGGCCTCAATCTTGTCCATTTTTCAAAGTAGGTGATGCAACTACTTCATCCTTTAACTTGGTCCATGTAACTTAGTAGGTGATGTACCTACTTTTCACCTACTAGCTTAATTAAGTCAAGCTAGCACCTCACTTATTTTATGTCATATTCCAAATTTTAATCCATTTACTTCAACTTAACACTAATAGTCACTTGGCCACTTTACACTTTAACATTAAATACCACCTTTTACCATCTTGAGTTCAAATACTTTTGTCAAGTTCACTTAGTCATATATGTGTTGGAAGAAACTGGGTGTTACATCATCCTCCCCTTTGGATCATTCATCCTCAAATGAGAACTTTGGATACTCTCCAAAAATTTTGCCAAAGTTTCTTTTGTGAATAAGGCTATCCAAAACATGTCAATTGACCAGAAGCAAATATTGACAAGCATTATAGGGTGTTTCAGTGAGTGCAACACATGAAATAGTCAAATAATCAATAAGGATCTTCTTGTCCATATAAAATCAAGTGAAACAATTCTGTATAACATAACTTAGCTTTCTCTCCCTTTTATACAATAGCCTGAGGTGAAACACTTGGAATTTGGGAATCACAAGTATGAACTACATATGAACATATGACTAGTGAGCAAGACCATAAGTTAACTAATGAGCTAAAAACCTATTTATAAATGAATAGTTGCATATAAGTCTTATAATCATTTAACAAAGATGCATAATATAGGAACCTCTTACAAGTTCTTGGAACAAATATGGATACTTAGGCTTAATGGTGTCCTCATATTTCCAAGTGTCTTTTATAATGCCCTGACTCCTTCACAATATTCTGATGGAGAATACATCCAAATAGGTCACTTTATTTCGCAATCTTTCTATGTGTAAGGGTTGTGCTAAAATTTACCAGGTGCCCAACCTTTTTTGTTAGAATCCACACTTTATCATTATATGGTGGAACTTTATCCCAACATGTTGTATGCCTAAGTCAATAAGCATGGAGGGGCATATACGATATGAACAAATAAGTCACATAAAGTTTGTGACACATAGGCAAGGGGCACAAAAAATCACCTAATATATGAATAATGAGACAGAAAGAAGTGCATATAGCATATGAATAGGTGCACATAAGAGGCATACATATTGACATTTGAGATATAGGGACCTATGATCTATATGCAAGTCAGTTGCAATAGCCTATAATATATGAGCATGTGAATTAGGTAGTATGTGAGGAAATAAACTATAGGACATATAGCTTATGCAAAGTGAATTACAAAATGTTAGTACATGAGCAAGTGAACTGTAAAACACGTTGAGAAAATGGACTAGATGAGCACATAACATTTGAGCACTAAGGCTACAAAAGCATATAACATGTAAGCAAGTAGACTATATATGTAGTCATAGAATAAAGTGGATATGAAAAGTATATCACATGGGTAGACAGACTATAGCACATGTATAAGTGGACTAACATAGAAATAAATATACTTTATGAAATATGAAAAAGTGAGCATATGATACATTAAAAAAAAACTATGGGGCGGGCCTATAATGCTTAAACAAGTAGGCTATAAGGCATGTGACATATAGGCAGATGGTCTATGAAGCATATAACATGTAGACAAGTGACTTGTGGTGTATATAACCTATGAGCTAGTACTTATAATGTATAGCATATGAACCATTAATCTATGATGAATTTAAAATATGGACAAGTGATATGTGGCAAGTAATTGGTGAAATGGAGCAAGGTCCTATGAAACATATAACAATAAGTGAGAGTTTTATGAAACATATAAAACCTATTTGCAAGTGCTCTATGACATATATAACATATGTGATAATAATCAACAAAGGGCACATGATGTACAAGCAGATGAGCTATAGGACATGTAGCATCTATAAATGTATAAGCAACCAGAACCTTTAAAAACTAGAGACATCCTCTAGAACTACTCCATCAAATCTTAAGTGAAAGCATACTACCTCTAGTTCTAACTCACGCGAGGTGTAGTTCTGCTTGTGCTTCTTTATTCACCTCGAAACATATGCAATTGATTTCCTATGTTGTATTTTAGCTCCTAAAAGTTTTTCAACCATTAGTATTGGGAGTCTTTATGAGTATATCCAAACATTGGGACAAGGATAGGTGAAGCCCCTTATAAATCATCCGTAGTAATGAGGGATCAAGGATGCTATATCTTTGTTATAGGTCAGCGATACACAATTAAACTAGTTATTCCAATAGGCAAATCAACAAATGAAGTTTAAGGGCATCATAACCAATGATCTTTTAAACATTCTCAATTACACATAATTTCAAGTACATGAAATTTAAGGGAATCATAATCAATTATCTTTTACACGTTCTCAATTACACATAATTTCAAGTACATGAGAACCCATCTCATGATTTTGTAGCATGTGAGGAATAGCAATTTTGACTCGACAAGTTAGGTTTGTCCATGCTAACAGATTTACTATGATGGTATAACAAGTGAGAGTGCTCCAGCTCCTTTCCATGCAAAGAAACCAGTAAGAACAACTGATATATAATCAAATGTCCTTTACCTTAGTTGAATTATGATTTCTCTACTGTGGGTATACATTAAATGAACCTTGTATCAACTTTATTTAGTCAACTCCATCATACATATGCATAATAAACCATCTTTATTTCATATGAATGATGCATGTACGACCTACGGTACCAAATTTGTTAATGTATCTTCTATTAGGGGTGATATTTTGATTGCCTTCTTTGTTGTTGTAGATATTAGAATTGGGTACCAAAATTCACATCAATGTTAAAATAATTTATCTGTGCAACAAAAGTTCTAAAAGTTGTCTAGAGAGTACTTCTAGTGTGCCTTTATAATTGGTTAGGATTGAAGAGTTAATATCTCTCTTATTTTATGTCACATGATTAATATGTATATAAGGCACAACCTATGTTACCTTTTTTTCTAATACTCATATGCAATGTCCTCTTATACTATCAGGGAACTTAACTCAAATTGTCTCTCCATTCTATGGTATTCAAATGGCTTTCTCCTTTATTTCATATAACCAAATACTCTCCTGCTAGTGATTAACCAATACAATGCTTTCCTCTAGTCTGAATATTCTAACAGATCATAACTAATGTCTAACCCCTCAACACTTTCAACAATAATCCTTAATCGTATTATCTTCCATAACCAAAACATAATTCACAACCGAACACTATTATACATATACTTTCATATGAAATAATTGAAAAACTTATCCTCTGAGTTTTCTAACCAGAAAAAGGATCACACAATTTAATCTATTTAGGGTGGTCATATGCATGGTGGTCATATGCACTTATATTATTATTCTAGCTATTAAGATGCTCGAGATACTTAGTAAGCACCTGGGTCCTACCAGCCAACTAAGAATATCTCTAGGCAATACTTTATGGTATATTCACCTACTAGAATATGCTATTACCACATCTTTTACCTAATGCGAAGCTAGTTTAACAACCTCTATTTCCAATACATGCATAACACTTATGATTCTATGTATATTAATAACAAAGTACTAAATGTCCTTTATAGGATCAAATACCATAACACTAGAGGAGTCAAGTTTGAGAAAATCTAGGACTCATGAACTGATCACATCCTCCTAAGATGTTGTACTGGGAAATGTTGTAGCCCATCTCTTTGACTAGGTAACCATTTACTGTGTTGCACATGAATAACCCTATTATATCCCACTCAGATGAACCATAATAACTCAAGTGGTACGAATACATCTATAGATGTAAGTAACACAGAAACCTCTACATGCCTTTCTGTGAATTTTGATAACATGGGACCTTTTTTAGAAGATTGCCTCTCAAGAAAGACCGGTTATTGCCCGGACCTTTTTTAGAAGATTGCCTCTCAAGAAAGACCGGTTATTGCCCTTAGTCACCTTTGACCTTAGTCAGAGTAGGCATAATCTATAAGACATAGATCATAGATGAGTAGGAATAAACTAGTTAACTTAGCTTTATTGCACAATCTAGATTATGAATGAAGGTCACATTTCCTAAATGTCCAAGCAACCCCCTAATTATAAATGTGGCACTCAACACATTCCTAAGTAAGGCTTTACTAGACACAACTTTATAGACTCCCTAGGATGACCTTCTCTGATACTACTTCTATCAAGCCTCAAATCCCATTGAGACGGACAGGCCTAAAGGCCCAAGAGAACCAACTTTATAACTTGTGCTTATCATGAATGCAACTATGATAATTATAAATCTTTAATGAGTATAGGTAAGATACCTTGATAAAAGATAAATATAGATAGGCCCAAAATAGATGTACATGACTTAGCTATTGCGACCTTAATTACTATAAAATAAGACATAACTGAGCTTTACTTTAACATTAGTTTACAAAGCCTATGAAAGATAAACAACTTAGCTTAGGTCTAGACAGGACCCCACCATACCCTTAACTTTAATACAATATCAAAATATATGCTAAAGACTCGGCAAAGCCCCAAATCAATATGGTGCTCACCAAAAGCCGCTAAGTGCCCTATGCTTCTATTGGAGAGATCTACTAGGTGGAGTACATGTACATGCAACATGAAACATAGTTTCCCCTATGAGGGATGTCAGTATGATAGAATGTACTGAATATGTAAGGCATAAAATAACCATATGTAAAATAAGAGCTCAAATGAAATCATGTATAAATGTATAGATAAGGACAAAAGACCATATTTTCTTATACTTGTGGAATCATGTACATTACATTCTTTTATTTCCTTTACTCTTTTTTGATTTATAAACTTTGTTTGGCATGTGATATAATGACCAGCTGATCAGTTTTACAAGAGGATGACCAATCCCGGGATACGGTTCTTATAAATATACAAATCAAGATCAACCTATGTTAGGTATTATAACCCCTGGGACACCACCTATAAATACACAGATTGGGATTGGAACATGCTAGGGATTAACCCCTGAGCCGCCACCCATAAATACATCAATTGGAATCAGCCCATCCTAAACCTTTTCCCCTAAGCTTCCACCTATATATATGTAAATACTATTTCAGGATTGACCCATTCAAGGCTCTTGGCCCTTGAGCTGCCACCCATGATCATGTAGATTTACTTTACCTTTTTCCTTTAATCTTTGAGATTGTTCTTTTAGTTGTAGTAACTCTCTTTAGCTTTGGGATTATAAACCAGTGATGTAGACATGAGAATAAAATACTTAAGGCAATAACCATGACATATGAACCAAATGTGACAACAATATGATACTTAGGAACTTATATGACATGATGAACATTTAGACTTTTCAAATAGAAGCATATGTGCATATCAAATGGAAGCATGTAACTCCTTAAAAGAAGAGGTAGGGATTCTATAAGATGATACAATAGCTAAATAATTAGTAGACGATGTCAAAATAAAAAGTGCATAAACATATGAACTAATGAGCATGGATATATCCAAATTAGGGACAAGTGTACATTCTACGTAAGGATATATAAAATGTATAATGGACAGAATATGTATCTGATATATGAACACTTGTAACATGTGTAATGTAGGATCTTGTTATCTCAATGAACCTTATTTGACTCAGAGGATAACTCATGAAACTTACTGTTCAGATTACCTTTGTCATACTAGTACTTGGAAGAATAAACACACCAGTATAGGATAATGAATGCATATTGAAGTGGTTTGACACATTTGGGAAACCATGGATGGTAGAAGTTAGAACATTAACTACATTGAAGATTCTATACCATCACTATGTATCTTTTACAATGAGGAGCACTTCGAAAGATATCTTTGTTGGTACACAGAATATGTCCACTTCATGCTAAAGAACATGAATTTGAATAGCCTTACATACCTCAATTCCCAATTCATATAGCTTATGAAGTGCCAAAATTTTCTTTAATGTGATAATTTTCATCGACATCAAATTTCAAGTAATAAATCTAATATTAGAAGCTTACCAATCGACTCGGGATATTTTAACTCATGAAAATAGTAGCCAGACAATAAGCCTATGGTTCTTCCAATTAAAGATGTCGTCTCACACATTCTTCCCTATATAGTTATTTATATGAAATGATCTTCCAATGAGGTCTCCCAATAATTCTGGGGTTTCATTTTACATGTAAATAGTAAACAATTATGCAACGGGCAGCATGCTCTCACAATCTTTTAGTTAACTTGCATATTGCCATACCCCTCAATTCAGCCTTGATACAACATCATACATCCTTTCCCAAAATTACCCAAGCTACCCCAAAAATAACACATATAGAAAGCCCCTAAAAAGTCCCAAAATCCTTTAATACAATAGGAAAATATGAATTCATGGCTTTCGATCGCCGCCCTGCGAGTTCCAATAAACAAGTATGTCTCGAATTCTAAAATGAGCTAATATTTAGAGGCTGGGGAAGCACCTTGCCTTGACTATATTAATCCATTATTCTCCTTCAATTACTCTTTTTGTAATCTTCTCTAAACTACATAATAGGAGAGGAAATAAGCACAAGCATCATGTGAAAATTAGGGGAAAAACCTGAACTTATAACATAAAATTCTTACCTTAATGTTTCGAAGAGAGTGACTGCACCTCCGCTTCTAACACCTATATCCACTTCACTCTTCTTGAAGAATTCTCCATTATATATGAATCTAAGGAGGGGAAAAGGTGATTTTATAGCTGCTTTAAAAGAAACAAGTTAAAAACACTTAGAACCCTAATAGGAATGTTTGGGCGACTGTTCTATCTTAAGAAACAAAATATATAAGCTTGAAGGACTTAAAATTTGGATGAGAGGAACTGAAGTTTTAGTATCATATTTTTGGCCTTAATAGGCTCTCATTTTTCAACGTCTCTTGTTAATTTGCAGCCACCATTTTTCTTTAATTTGGTCCACACATTTAAGTAGGTGATGCACCTACTAAGCCATTTTAATTACTTCTTGTGGTCTTGGTTGGATTGGAATTTGGGCTGCCATTCTTCTCATTTTTTTCTTTTTCAATCACTTGAAATGGGCCTCAAATTGATCACTTAATATGGGCCTCAATCTGTCCCATTCGTCGAAGTAGGTGATGTACCTACTTGGTCCTTTAACATGGTCCATGTACCTTAAGTAGGTAATGCACCTACTTGGACCTACTCACTTAATTAATTCAAGCAAGCACCTCACTTATTTTATTTCATATTCCAAATTGGAATCCCTTTAATTCAACTTAACACTAATACACATTTGGCCTCTTTACACATTAACATCAAATACCATATTTTACCATCTCGAGTTCAAATATTTTTGTCGAGTTTACTTAGTCGTATATGTGTTGGAAGGTACGGGGTGTTACAGTGTATGGATCCCATCTCATGAGCCCATGTAGGACTCATACATGCAACCTATGGCCCGTTCTGAGGGTCGTAGTAACTACATAGTCTTTACTAAAATGCTCATGACCTTTTGATCCAGAATTGGACTAACAAACGGTTAGTGACATTGAAAAGAAGACTCAAAAATATTTAATTTGATAGGTATTGGGTCACATACCTCTTTATATTCTAGGAGGAATGACCATTTGATATTGACCCTAGTGGAATCTTATACTAAAATTTAGTCGGTAGAGGAGTTTTCAACTCAACTCTATGTTAGGGACTTCTTATGACCTTGAATCATGTCCAATACTCTTATCCTACTTATGTTTATAGTATTTTGGCAGTTGACATGTCGTGGGACTTAGTTTCACGAGTTAATCTAGGATTAGTGGACTAGTTCTATGGATCATAGACCCTCTCATGGAACCTAGGAATTTCTGGGGTGTTACAATATCTCTCTCTTAGGATTATTCATCCTCAAATGAAGACTGAACCCTGAACAATAAATGAATGGAACTTATCCTACTATCGTAAGTTAAACATAACAGATCCTATCATGATTTTGAACTCAACTAGAGAGTACATGAGCATGAACATAAACATTAACATGAGTTTATAGGAATTGCATGAACCTGGGTCATGGGTATGGTGATATTAGACAAGGCATGAGTAAAATTTCATAGTGACTAAAATACATGGGATAAAATGAAATAAGAATGGATTTATAAATCATCATGACTCCTCTTGAAACAACTATCTCCACCTTGAGATTAATGTTCTAAGTCTGTGGACCAATTCTTTAATCTGGATAGTACATATAATTCATACCTGCACCAGTACACCATTTCAATCCTATAAACTAAAATCCCTTCACACTTTATGATGAGCTAACAAGGTCAATTCTATAAAACTAGCATCAATATCTTAAAACTAACATTCTTTCCACCTCAATGACCATCCACGGTTCAAGCTTAGTGGCTAACAATAAACATGAATAGTGACACAACCTCTCACATACTTTATGTGCTTCAATTATACGGTAAAGGTCAAGGCATACTAGTCCATCTAAAATTTTATGACAAGGCAATATTCGACCTCAACTACACTTCCTATCTAGCTTCCACCTATAGGTACATTCTTCCTCATCACCTTTGACTTGATCTATACTAATGCAAAGGAATACTCTAAGTCTCATTAACCACTAACTCTTTATCTTCATACAACCTATGAAATCCACACATACATCTTATGCCTAAACCACCACATCTAAGGATATCTCATCTTGTTACTCATATAATGGCTATATGACTAGCCACTCGCTCTGGTCGAATACTATCCTTGCTCTATGGATACTACACTAAAAAATCCACACTTTTAATTCTGGGTCATTCTACAACTCAAGGCTCATAATATTACAATAACACTATCTTCTGGGTAATAACACTACCCAAGCATTCTAAGACACACTACCCCTCATAGGTTTCATCTATACTAAGGTTTTGAAAGGGGTCTGAGAGCAGATTTAATAAATTTGATAGCTTTATCTAAGAAAATTACATTGTTAAGGATCTTATATTTATTGTTTCTACCACTCCAAAGATAAGGCATAGTATGAGGAATTTGGAACAATGCATGAATCTGCATAAATTTCTTAGCAAACAACTCTATTTGCATGGTCTAGAGTATGAAAGAATGAGAAACTTTTCTTAAATGTACATAGTCATTTATTTATAGAAGTGGGGATCCTACTAAAATGACTTCATAGACTCCCTAAGACACTGGAATTCTATGTTCGGATACCAAGTTTGTCATGAGCCGAGTCTATACCCTAGTCATAACCGACACTTGAATCATTTATTTCCCAAGAAAACCACTTGGCCTATCTCCTGAGAATTTGAATAAAACATATAAAGATTGAAACACAATACAGAAGCCAACATATCGGTTGATCTGAAGAATAAAGTAAAAATTAAAAGAATAGACTTTTATTTCTGAAAACATAAGATCTCTAGAAAACTGGACAATTTACTCAACTTATTTTCTATCTTCTATAAGAAGCCTCTACTACTAATTTGGACACTTTTCATGGGGAAAAGAACCCAAAATACATTTATATATCAAACTGACTACCAACATGACTACTAGACTATGCCTTCCAAAAAGATAGAAAGCTCATTAATAGATGAAGACTTGACTCCTACTACATAGTATGGTCACGTAATTGAATACTTGAATCTACATCATATGAAAAATATAGTTCAAGATGTAGTCAATACAATGAAATGCATTGGTACAAAAGTTATATACATATACATATACATATAAAGCAATAAGCTAAAACTAAAAGTGAGGGTACAGTAATAGCTTAGAATCATAAATGGAGATCAAAACATAAATCAGGAGAAAGTCTTTTAAGGCATCATAAACATATTGAGACCTGAAGAGAATCATAAGTCATAGAGTCTGAATAAAACTTCTTTTTTTGACACATATAGATATATAGATATAATGAAGTTATAAAGGAAATAACTTGGTGGGAGTTTCTTTTAACCGACATACACCATATGAGCTCATGATGCACCAACTTACAATCCCAGTTGGAGAGGGTATCCCTACACTTGCAAGGTGTAGAACCTATATATCTATGGATATAATCTAAGCCTCTTAGGATAACATAATCCTATGGTGGAATGTAGTTCCAGGGTAAATTTTATCTAGAATGCAAGTCCGCTCGGTGCTAAATAATCCTCATAAAAATATATCTATATAGCTCATATCATATCATGAAACATATATAGATGTCAAAAATATTCATAATCATTGATGGCATATCTAGATGTCATTCTATTCATGAATCATAGTGCTGTGAGATAATTCTCAAATATCTTCTTTCATAAACATACATTTACTTCTTTGCATATAGCTTAAAATATGGGAAAACTTCCTTGAAAACATACATAACCTGTAAATCCTCATACTAAATTTAATAATTTGTAAATGATCTTAAAACATGCTTGGAGAATCATAATTATATCATAAACATGCTATTCATATAATTTTATTGATATGCATTAAAAAATATCATGAAAATCCTAACTTTGCATGAAAACCATAGCTTGAAGAAGGTTGGATGAAAACCCTAGATTTAAACATAAATCATCATAATATAAAATTACTTAGGAGTGGGGATAAAAGGAATCCATCACAGAATATTTCCTGAACAAAGATGAACACTTGACAAGGAGAACTTAAGAAATTTGCATGATTTGGAACCCTAGTTTTCTTGATCTTGCTTAGAATTATTATGGACTTGTTATATACTTTTTCTTGAGATATTAGGGGAAAATAGGCATTAGGGTAACATAAATATAGATTTTGGTGACAAACACATCATTGGAAAGGGTTAAAAGATGAGGAAAAAATGATTCTACCCTTAAACAGAAGTGTAGAATTTTCATAGTGCAGGCTAGCATTACTCAACCTATGAGTTATGGCTTCTAGGTATGATCTGTGTCTCCCAATCATGGTCACTAAAGGAATTTTTAAGTCTAATTCTATCAGCACAGGAAATGGTATGACCCATACATTGAAAGTATGATAAGTACCTTCACCTGTAGCTTCTAGAAGATTTTTCTTAGTCTTTGGATCCCATCTCGTGAGACCATGTATTAATCATACAAGCTACCTATGAATCGTATTAAGGATCTTATTCACTGGATAGTCTTTTCAAAAATTCTCATATCTTTTAGCTCTGAAATTAAATTAACAAATGCTCATGGCGTTGGAAAGAAGACTCTAAAATCTTTAGTTGATCCTAGTGGAATCTTTAAAGTTGACCCTATTTATATTCTTGGAGGAATGATCATTTAAAATTGACCCTAGTGGAATCTTATACTAGAACTTAGTCGGTAGAGGAGTTTTCAACTCAACTTTGTGTTAGGGACTTCTTATGACCTTGAATCACATCCAATAATCTTATCCTGCTTATCATTATAGAATTTGGGAGTTGACATGTTATGGTACTTAGTTTCATAAGTTATTCTAGGAATCTTGGATTGGTTCTATATGTCGTAGACTCTCTCATGGAACTTAGGAATTTCTGGGGTGTTATATGTTTATTCAGAGGTATGGCTGGTTATGATGTGAACCTACATTTGATGAGCTTTGTTGGAATTTGAAAGTCGTATGAGCTACCTGGGGTTTGTCAAAATACCATCCATTTATGGTTGTTCCCATTATCATTATTTGGGGAACCAACCTTATGGTTGATGGAGCTGCCACACGATTCTATCACAAATTGGTGGGAGTTGAAAGGAGATTTCCTAGAAAGGTTCTTTCCACCCTCCATAATATTACAACTGCGGGATGCGATTAATAATTTCAGGTAGCTGCCTGGAGATGCATTACATGAATCATGGTTGTATTTTAAGAAGAAACTGAAACAATTTCCCAACCATAAGCTAACGGATAAACATATGATGAAGACTTTTAATTGGACTTTGAATTTGGTAACTAAGTTGATAACTGACGATTTCTCTAAGGGATCTTTCATTTTCCAAACTTATGTAGATGCAATTATGATCTTCTATATGCTCACAAAAACAAATAGGGCTTGGCATACTAGAGACTCTAAGGTTGTAGGAAATACGTACTCTATTGATAGGTCTTCTGAATGGCATCAAAGAAAGGAGAAGCGTGACCATGATATGGCCCATATGAAAACACAGATCGACTTGCTCATAAAATATTTTTTAGTAAGTGGTGCTGAAAAGGTGAATGTTGTAGGTTCACAAGGTAAAGCAATTGAGTTAGATTTTAAGGAGGAGGCTAACTATCTAAATATTCAGATGGGGGGTTTCTGGGCCAATGCCCAAGGAAACTAAGGTTGAAACTATCAAAAGGATAATTATTATGATAAGGCTGGTTGTAAGGGTACAGATCAACTGGTTGTAAGGATACAGATCAAGGGAACTGGAAGAGCAAGAATGGTAAAAGTGGTCTATATGTGCCTCCCAGAAATCATGATTGAAATAGTAATAATTTAGGGAGTTTGAGGATAAAAGATACATTGGCAAATGTGTTGCAACGAGTTGAATTTACCAAATGCAGTGTTAAAGAAATAAAGAGTGAGATCTCTAATATTATCCAACTGATGGACTCACACTCCATTTCCATAAAGTAGTTAGAATATCAAATGGATCAAATATCCACTGCTTTGAATTAGAGGAAAAATGGTACATTGCAAGGAGACATTGTTCAAAATCCCAAAAGTAATGGCTAATGCATGGATATCACGACCAGAAGCAGGAAAGTGTTGCCAAAACTTATACTTATTATTTATGAATAGGAGGAGGATGTTGCCTTCAATTCTGAAATTGTAGTTGAAGATGCTATTGAACAAAGAGTTTCGGCTAACTCTTAAAAATTGACGATTATTGATAATATTAGTGTAGATGCTGAGAAATATACAAGTATTAAAGATGGGATTTTTGAGGTTAAAGGGAAGGAAAAGGAGGTTGTAAAGCCTTTGACTCCAATTCATATACCTGCACCTCTATTACCTCAACAAATGAAAAAGAAACTGGAAGACAACAAGTTACACAAGTTTATTTCTATGTTGAAGCATCTTTCAGTTAATATCCTGTTGGTTGAGGCTTTAGATCAAATGTAAGGTTATGCCAAGATTATGAAAGGCTTGGTCACCAAGAAGAGAATAGTTAGTTTTGAACCCATTGACAATTTACACCATTGTAATGTAATTGTTTCACGCTCCTTGGTTCAGAAGAAAAAGGATCTTGGTACATTCACTATTCCATGCACTATAAGATCATTCAAATTTTCCATGGCCACTGTGTGATCTTAGTGCTAGCATTAACTTAATATCGCTTGCTATTTATAGACAGTTAGGCTTGGGATCCCCCAAACCAACGATAATACGATTATTAATGGCTAATCATTTGGTCAAGAGGCCTGTGGGGATTCTATGTTATGTGATAATGAAGGAGGAAAGCTTTATATTTCCTGCTGACTTCATAATCTTGGATTGCAAAGTAGATTTTAAAGTTCCCATAATATTTATAAGATCCTTCTTAACTACATGGAGAGACTTGGTCGATATGGAGAGCACCAAATTAAAGTTCAGGTTGAACAATAAAGAGTTTGTGTTCAATGTTTGCCTATCCATAATGCAGCCAAGGGACATGGATGTTGTCTCCGTGATTGATGTTGTTAATGATGGGGTGATTGAGGTACTATAGAAAAATGGTTTGTAGTTGAAACTTTAGTTGCAGTTATGATGAACTTTGATGGTGATGACATCGAAGATTATGACAAGATAGTGAAGGCCTTGGTTGGGATGGGGTCCTATTCCTATTCCCCAAAAAATTTAGACTTTTATTTGAAGAATAAACCTTCTCCTCTAGCTAAACCTTCAATTGAAGAACCACCGATATTGGAACTAAAAGTTTTTCATGGTCATCTATCGTATGCATTCTTAGGAGGGAATAACACGTTACCTATTATTGTGGTGGCTGATTTGGTTGAGTGGTAGGTTGAGACACTTATGTCAGTGCTGAGATAGTTTAAAAGGGCAATCGGGTAGACCATTGCCGATATTATTAGAATACCTCCTGGGATTTGCACTCACAAAATTTAGTTGAGGGAAAATTTCATTCCAAGCATAGAGCATCAACAAATACTTAATCCACTGATGTAAGAGGTGGTGAAAAAAGAGATTATTAAGTGGTTAGATACATGGGTGGTATATCATATCTCGGACAACAAATGGGTAAGTCCGATGCAATGTGTCCCCGAATAAGGAGGTATAACTGTGGTACCAAATGAGAAAAATGAGTGTATCCCACTGAGGCCAGTCATAGGCTGGTGTGTATGCATGGATTACTGGAAAATTTACTTTTCAACACTTAGAGATCATTTCCCAATGTCGTTCATGGATCAAATGCTGGATAGATTAGCAGACAGAGGATGGTACTATTTCTTGGATGGTTATTCTTGATCTCTATTGCACCTGATGATCAAGAGAAAACTACCTTCACATACCTTTATGGAACATTTTCGTTCAAGCACAAGCCTTTCGATTTATACAACACATCTTCCACTTTTCAAAGTTATATGATGTCCATTTTCTCTGATATAGTGGCGGATACCATGGAAGTGTTTATGGATGATTTTTCTATAGTAGGAGATGCTTTTGAAGACTATTTGGCCAACCTTGGAAAATTCATATAGCTATACGAAGAAACAAACTTGGTATTTAGTTGGGAGAAATGCCACTTTATGGTGAAGGTGGCCATGTCCTGGGACACAAGATATCTAAAGAGGTATTGGGGTCGATCAAGAAAAAATTGAAGTTATTGAGAAGTTACCTCTACCATTCTCTGTAAAAGGGGTTCAGAGTTTCCTTGGCCATGCAAGTTTTTATTGGAGGTTTGTAAAGGACTTCTTCAAAATTGTAAATCCTCTTTGCAAATTATTGGAGAAGGAGGTCAAGTTCCTGTTCGATGAGGCTTGTTTGAAGGCATTCAAGTGCCTTAAAGAAAAGCTGACTCTACTCCTATCATCGTTGCTCCAGGTTGTTACAAACTATTTGAAGTGATGTATGATGCAATCGGTGTGGTTCTTGGTGCTGTATTGAGCCAGAAGTGGGAGAACAACTTTCACCCAATCTATTATGCTATCAAGGCATTGAATAGAGCACAAAAGAACTATACTATGATTAAGCAAGAATTATTTGTGGTTGTGTATTCCTTTGAAAAGTTCCGGGCATACTTTCTTGGTACAAAAGTTATGGTGCACACCGACCATACTACCCTAAGATACCTCATGAAAAATAAAGATGCAAAACCACAGTTGATCTGATGGGCTCTCTTGCTTCAAAAATTTGACTTTAAAGTCAAAGATCATAAAGGCTACAAGAATCAAGTTGCTGATCATTTGTCTAGAATTAAGGATGAGAGAAAAGTGATGAATGATATAGAGATTGATGAATCCTTCCTAAATGAGCAGGTATTAGTTTCTTCTCATGATCTTGTACATTTGTTTGCTGATTTTGCTAACTATATTGTTAGAAAAATGATGTTGGAAGACCAGAACCTTCATTAGAGAAAGAAGTTTTTACATGATGTGAGTAATTACTTCTAAGATGAGCCATATCTGTTTTGACTTTGTGCTAATACTTAATAAGAAGATGTGTTCCGAAAGTTGAGATATTGAGTATATTGTAAGAATATAATTCATCCCCTATGGGGGGACATCATTGTAGTGCACACACAACACAAAAAATATTACAATGTGGGTTTTCTGGCCCAAAATCCACCAAAACGCTCAAGAGTTTGTGAAGGCATGTGACCAATACTAACTGCAGGGAGCCATATCACGAAGGCATAAGTTGACCATTACACTAGTCCTTGAAGTTGAATTATTTGATGTATAGGGCATATACTTTATGGATCTATTTGGGAGTTCCTTCAACTAGAAATACATATTGGTGGCAATTGACTATGTGTCCAAATGGGTTGAAGTTGTAGCACTACCAAACAATAAGAGCAAAAGTGTGACTATGTTCTTGAGAAGGAACATCTTCATAAGTCTTGGCACATCAAGAGCAGTCATTAGAGATGGGGGTTAACACTTTTACAATAGAATATTTTATGCTCTGCTAGCAAAGTATGGGGTCAGAAACACATGGTGGATACTCTCTATCACCTGCAAACCTGTGGGCAAGTGGAGGTTTCAAATTGGGAAATAAAAATATTACTTACCAAAACAGTGAATGTTAAACAAACTGATTGGGCTGGAATTCTTGATGATGCCCTATGGGCATATCGAACTCCATTCAAGACACATATTGGATGCCACTATATCAGCTGGTATTTAGCAAGGCATGTCACTTGCCAGTGGAGCTTGAGCATAAATCTCGATGGGAGCTAAATAAGTTCAACATGAGTTAGAGTGATGCCTCAAACTTAAGGCTTGATCAAATGAATGGATTGGATGAGATTCGGTTGAGAGCATATGAAAGATCGACTCTTTACAAAGAGAAGATGAAGTTATATCTGATCATAGGATTGAGAAGCGATAATTCAGTCCAGGGGACCTGGTATTGATATTCAATTTTATGCTCCAATTATTTCTGGGCAAACTCAGATCCTAATGGTCCGATCTGTTTACAGTGACTCAAGTGTTCCCTTCTAGAGTTGTTGAACTGGAAAATCAAAAGAGGGAATGCTTCAAAGTTAATGAAAAATGTGTGAAACAATAAATTGGAGTACTTGAAGAGGTGAAAATGATGAAACTAATGTACCTTGATGAAGTTTGAGTAATTTAGGTACCCAAGTCATGGAAAATTGTTAAATCCGACGCTACAGAGAGTGAACCCATCATTGTTGTTTGCAAAGTTGGTTTTGTGTTTAGTTTTTTATCTTTGATATGGTTGATGTTAGTGCTAAAATATGCAAGTATAGACTTTGAAACTGGATGGAAGTGATGTCTTAGTTGATGGTTCATGGGAAAGCTAAAGGCCCATCGACCCAACTATCACATTGGGACTTCATAAAGGTTGATTCTGGATAAGATTGATGGGAAAATCTATGAATTGTTGGACAACTGATGAACCATCACTTTGACTGTCATTGAGCAGTCAAATTGGGAAACATTATATTTTAGGAAGATGGATAAGGACCATCGACTATGTGACTTTCTGTCACTTTGATCGTCCATGTCTAACAAACTCAGTAACATTCGGGATAAGTCTAACAGCTTCCCTGACGGACGGTCGAGTAATTGACAGACTGTCGGACCTACATGGGTCAAGGTAAATTTTCTTTTTCTTTAATAAATCCAACACAACCATTACCTTATCATATTTTGTCCTATTACCCAGCTACCTAATGTTATTACAACCCAAACCCAACCACTACTAATCCAATCTAAACCCTAAGGGAATCTAAAAAGAACTATTTCAAATTTATTTGGTCTCTATTCATTCCCTTTTTAACTCATCTCCATGATAGAAACCACTCCTCTTTCATAGTTCCCATATTAAATAACATATAAATTCCTTAACCACTGCAAGTCCCATTATCACTTTAAACTCTCTTTCACTATGTTTTTCATTGAGAAATCAACTTCTAGGTCATGCATTCTCAATTTCTTCTTCTTTCGCACATCTCTATTGATGTGAGAATAACAATATATATTTTAAGTCATTATTTTCCTCAAGATTAGTATTTTTATTTGTCTTTTTCGAGCATTTTCAATTTCTTCTTCTTCCGCACATCTCCATCAAGGCATTAGTCATGTACCTTATGTAATTTTGGGGGGTTTTGTTGGTTTGCTGATTCACTGAGAGCAAAGATGGTTATTAAGTTGAAGGGTAACATCATTTTCAAATTTCAAATATGAAATTTTTGTAAAATTGTGTTGCCCACCAACTCAAAGTGAAATGGATGGGGGTGAAGTTTGAGTAGCCTAATTATACTAGATAATTGCCAAATGCTTCATCACGTGATGAGATTTATGCCTCGCACGAGTTTGTAACCTTAATCATGTAGTGAAGAGTGAACAATTTGAACGATGTTCCTATCTATGGACATGGTATTGAACTAATTAAAGGCGTTGGGAAAGCCCACGAACCGTTACATGGTCCACAAAGCATCAACTTACCCGTCACTACCATAGAAAATAAAATTTGACACTAATTAGGCACGATGGCTTGGCAGACGAACCGTCAACCACTGACGGACCATTGCCTCAACCATCAACTAGCACCTAAAAACTGGATAAGAGCAATGGTTTAGCTGGAAAACAGTCCCGCAGGTGACAGACCATCCACTTAATTGTCAGCTTGCTATTTATACATTATGTGAATAAGATAGCTTGACTGATGGACCCTTCCATAAGTGATGGACCATCAGGTCCATGAATGTTGTAAGTTTTGTAACACCTCATCCATTTTCGACCCTCCTTGCTTGGGTGATCTAGGGAGTATTTATATGCCTTATTTGAACCATGTTTACCTTAGTTTTGAGAGCAATAAGTGCGCATTTTGTATTGGTTTTGATGGGCTATGGATATTGTGCGAAGAAAATCAAAATTTTGGTGTCAAGTGCGCCCAGGGGCATGCCAGGCCGCTTTTGACAGAATTTTTTTTGGCACAGGCAGCATAGGGGCGCGCCAGGCAGCGTGCCAGGACGTTTTTTGCCAAACTTTTTCTCCGACCACTAGTCTCTAAATAGGGCTCTTGGGTTATTGTATCATTATTCCATCTTAGTGGGACTACTATTGGACTATTTTGGCATCCAACTGAGGGCTAATTCTTCGTCCTTTTTTTTTTTTTTTATAATTTTTATCAATTTATGATAAATTAAGCCATGAGTAGCAAAGATCGCTTATTCTTGGGGATGATGCTACGAACATGAATCTCGTGAGTGGAATATTGTCTTCACATTTATGGAATTCTTTAAACATGAGATTGATGGGGTAGTATACATTAAATTTGTTGGGCTAAATTAATCTTGTGCTATTGGGCTCAATTAAGGCCCAATAATTAGGCAAAAGACATGGCCCAAAATGGGGCAAATGACCCATTCTCAATGTTGACCAAGTAAACACAACATTTAATGCCCCAAGTGTGGCTAAGGATGGCCATGAGGGGCTATATAAAGTGAAAAATCAAATTTTTATTCATTTAGACACACATGTGAATCTAGAAATTCCACAAGATATTTCATTAAGCTCTCAAACCCTAAACCATCTCTTTGGACAAGATCACTCATTTGCAAGCTTGGGTAAGTGTTTATTCTTGTGATTTAATATATTATATGCATGAGAGATTGCGTAGATTATGATGGTTATGTCTAAAAGTGTTGAGTGGTGCACTTTTGCTTTTTGCTAAAAGATGTGTCATCTATGGGATTGGAACTTGGAAGGAGACTTGAGGTTTTGATGGAAGTGAATGGTTTGGATGAAATATCAACATGTATGGTGTGGTTAGGTCCTTAACTTGTTTTTTTTCTATGTGTATAACTTGTGGGATTGTTGTTATGAAACGTATTGAGGTGACTTGATGGAGTAATTATGACGTACTGTTAATGAGGAAGCGTAAAGGAGAAACTTGGTGTGACATGCTATTGGTTTATGATGTCTTGGTCAATGTGTGGAATGTTGTGGTATTGTTGGTATGACAATGCCGTGAATGGTATTGTAAAAGGGTGAAATGACGTTATAGGGCAATCATGTAACTCATTGTTGTCTTATGCACTTATAAGGTAGTTAGTTGTTAACGTAAGCTCCATTATGTATTTGTGTTGTAGAGTAAACCATAAGGGAGGAGCTGGATTATTGTATTCACATATAGGACTGTGTATTCATATTGGGAAGATAAGGTATGTAAGGTTACTCTTTCCGTATCCTTTTGCAGCACATAGTGTTCACATTGTCATTGTACTTGTTCCATTCCGAAATGTTCTAAGGTATATCATTTCAGGTTGTCGTCTATTGTTATTCACATGTCTCTTATTTGTTGACTATTGTTCCAAAGTTCCAACAATGTTACAACCAATAACGTATCACTCTTATAATAAAAGAATTGAAGTAATGCATACTTATTGAGTATGGGTGGCAACCCAAAGTGGAAAAAACCTAGCTAGGGGCGATCCCGAATGAATACTGGGAACGGGTGGCAACTCGAAGGGGTGTAAGCCTAGCTAGAGGCAATCCTGAATGAATATTGGGAACGGGTGGTAACTCGAAGGGGCATAAGCCTAGCTAGAGGCGATCCCGAATGGGTGGCAACTCAAAGGGGCGGAAGCCTAGCTAGAGGCGATCCCGAAAGATTTTATGAATGATATTACATGAACAATATTTTATGACTGATTGTGACAATGATATGAACGAAAATGAAAGAAATGAATGCAATGTATATGACTCCACACATGTATATTCTGGTGGCTCAACTATATTGCCCACCCACTTGTACTTGATTTCATTGAAGTCCTTATATCTTATGTAGTTACTTACGGCCTTACATACTCAGTACATTCTTCATACTGATGTCCCTTGTGGGCTTACCTTACTTGCTGTAGGCATAGGTGCTAGTAGACCTCCACAGTAGGTTGCAGATCATTTGCCAATCATTGGTGAGCTCCAGTTGGTTTGGGGTTTTTCGAGTCTATGTACATTTGTTTTGGTATTGTAAATGTTGTATAAAGCGGGAACTTGTCCCGACTTTAGGTTGGTTATGTCCATGTATCTATAGAGGCTTTGTAGATGTTGTGGGACAGATGAAGGAGATGTAAGGAACATATGCTTTTGACATGGTGGCCCCAACGGCCAAGTTTCATATATATCATATATTTTTCCATGACTTCCGCTATTGGCATCTTATATCTCTATGTGATGGTGATGCTTATTGAGTGACATGCGTATGAGTGTATATAAATAAAGATTAGTTCTCTCAGGCCTTAACGGCTTAGGGTGCCAGTCCGCCCCGTTGGAATTCGAGGCGTGACAAAAGTGGTATCAGAGCAGGTCGTCCTAAAGGTGCTACGAAGCCGTGTTTGAGTAGAGTCTTGCTTATGGATGTGTTGTGCACCACATTTATAAGTAAGAGGCTACAGGACATTTAAGAGTTGTTTCTTTTCTTCATTTCTAGATCGTCCAATAGAGCCAATGTTGTAAGAGGAATCATATCTAACCATTGGAATTGGTTTTCTTTGTTATAGTATAATGCCGATTATAAGATGAGGTAGGGGCAAAGGTAAGTAGGTAGATGTGCTTGTCGAAGAAGGAACAAGTAAATCACCACCTAACCAAGCTAGTCAAGGTGGGGCTGACGCTGAGTTTGTATCGCGGGCTTCTTCTACTTTTCCATCTCCAGAAGAGCCAAGAAGGAGAAAAGAACCCGCTGAACCACCTGTTAATGCTATTGAGCAGGATCTAAGAAATGCGGTGCAAATGTTGACTCATATGGTTGCCACAAAGAATCAAGGACAAGTTGGTCCAATGGAAAGTAACGACAGTAAGGCTAGGGCAGCAAGCTGAAGGACGCAGGATTTTCTGAAATTAGATCCTCCCACATTCATTGGGACAGATTCGAATGCAGACCCACAGGACTTTGTGGACCAAATTCAAAGGGCACTAGATGTTATGCACGTGACTGGTGTAGAAACAATTGAACTTGCGGCCTATAGATTAAAAGGAGAAGCTATATTGTGGTATGAAGATTGGAAGAGATCTCGTGGTATTGGTGCAATTCCAGCTAGTTGGGAAGAATTTAAAACGTTATTCCTTAATCACTATCTTCCCTATGAGATCCAAGAGGCTCGCGCGAATCAGTTCTTAAATCTCCATCAAGGGAATATGAGTGTCAGAGAATACAGTCTGCAGTTTAATTCTTTGGCTTGATATGCTCCGAATGTAGTGGCCACAATGACAGACAGGGTCCATCAATATATGGACAGATTGGAGCCATACTTGGTGAGAGACTGCAATATTGCTGCTTTGAATAGAGATATGGATATAGCCAGAATACAAGCTTTTACACAGAATATGGAGGACCAGAGGAAAAGAAGAAGGGTACATGAATTTGAACGAGGGCCGTCAAAGAGGGATAGACCTATGGGATAGACTATGGTGTCCCAAGGAGAATCTAGGCCTCGAATTTTTCCTAGACCGCCTAGACCATCATTTTCTTCCCCTACAGCAGGTACTTCATCCCAGTTCTTGGGATTTAGAGACAACAATTTTGGGCAGAGCAGTATGGTTCGAGGTTCACAAACGGCAGGATTTTCTCGCCAACTGTGTCAGCACTGAGGGAAGTCTCATTTAGGTGAATGCCGGGTTGGAATAAATGTTTGCTATTTTTGCAGCGTGCCGGGGCATATGGTGAGAGAGTGCCCACAAAGGGGCATGGGTGGTATAGCACGACCTACAGGATCAACCATTGCATCATCATCATCGGTTCCTTCCCTAGGAAGAGGAGTGCCGTCTATTGGGCGTGGTAGAGGTGCTAGAGGAGCAGCTAGTTCTAGTGGAGCCCAGAATCGCACTTATGCTCTAATGGACCGGCAGAATTCGGAGGCTTCATACTGAAGGATGAATCTGACCAAGAGGTGAAGGATGTTAATGAGGCCCCCGGCTACCATACTAGGCCAACAGTTAAACAAAAAAAAATGGCTCCCCAGTTTTGTGAGGGAGATGAATCCTCTAATAGTGAGTCTAGAATGGAAGGTTTGAGCTCTGATAAGGATAATGAGAGTGGCATTGATGCCACCAAGAGCCCTGAGAGAGATCATGAGCCTATTTCGGGCAATATTATCAAATGTAAAAATTTGAGGTTCCATGAAGTAATGCTCTAGAAATTTAATGGCTCACATAAGTACTCTCAATATGGCTTTACGATGATGGAAAAGGGTAACCTCAAAATACCAACTGCCGAGAAGGTCAAAATTATGTTGTTGGATCTTACAGAATTCCCTAAAATTGAAAAGTGGTTCAACCATTATGGCTTGGGGTGGACAAGTACAACACCGGGGGTACTATTACCCCATTATGTTTCAGATTCTATGCAAACTGTGCTATTACTCTTCATAAAATGTAAGAAAGGCCAAAAATCATCAGATTTGCCGATGTTCAATAGGGTGAGAGCCCATGGAGTTTGGGTAGACATATCTGATCAGACGATCAACCACTTTATGTATGGGCCTAATTTTGTGCCTCCAACAAGTAATACAGATTTTGATCATAAAATGAGGGATCAATATAATCAGCATCTATGGTTGGCTCAAGTTTTGACTGACGGTGAACCAACATGGTTGATAGATAAGAAGGAAAAGATTTTTAAGGCATTTTTGAACTTCATAGCTAAGTTATGGTAGGAAGTAATGTATCTTCACTTGAGTCCTACCAGAGAGGAAAATTAATTAATTAAAGATAGAGCGGTCATGGTGGCTAGTTTGATATCGGGGTTCAAGATGGACTTTGGCATATTTATAGAAAATGAAATGAAGATTCGAGCATCAAATCCAAGTACCTCTCTTTTGTTCCCATGCCTCATTACTAAATTGTATGAAAAAGCTCAAGTGTCGGTGTTGGCAGGTATTGATAAGCACGTTATAATATCAAAAAAGCATGATATTGAGAGGTCTAAAGATGAGACCAAATATGAATTACGAGTGTGCAGGATATCGCCTTAGGTTTTTGGATTAGGAAGTCAGGCTGCGAAGCTGTTCCTTCAGAGGTTTTAGGAGTAGCCACAGGCATGGACCTAGCTCTTAGCACTATTCTAGATACTACGCCTACTACATCTGGTGATACTGGAACCACCTTCATGACTGAGTCAGATGACACTACATCTACTGTAGCAAGGATTTTAGAGTATTTATTACCAGTCAGAACTTCATGAAATAGGTCAAGCAGTGTCAAAGGTTTGAAAAGTAGTTGAAAGTATTTGTAGACTAATTTTAACCTTTTGTTGACAAAGATATTGAGGTTAAACTTGTTCCATATGCCGGCCTTCATGGCCACTTTGATGATATGGAGGGGTTTAAATGAGCGCTAAAAGGAAATGACCGTACCTGATTTGGCAAAGTCTATGGTTGAATTAGCAAAGGACTAAGCTGACATTTCTGAGCTTCAAAGAAGACATGCGATGAAATTCCTAAATTTTGTCATTGAGGAATCCAAAGAGAAGTAGGACTTAATTTATTTGATGGGCAAAATTCTCAAAGCCAAGGCTAATTGGCTATGCAAAGAGAGAGATAATCCGACAAAGGCTGAAAAAAGAGCAAAGAGGAAAGAAAAAGTATAATTAAGAAAGCTCAAAGGAAGTCGATAGAGGAAAGAGATAAAAAAAAAAAAAAGAATATGAGGGCTCAAGTTGGTGGAGCCTCTTCTAGCATACCACTAGGGACTACTAGTGGTGCAGATTTAAGCATGGTGTCTTCCACTCCACCACCTATCACCTTGAATATGCCGATCACCACTGGCGCCATGACTGATAAAGTTGCAGCCCACTTTGTGTCACCAAACACAGGAGCTTAGGGCACCATGGGTACGTCCTCCCTCTAGCACCTTATCACTTTTCAATACATTGGGGATAATGTATATCTTTTTTTATAGGGAGTGGGGATATCTGTGTGACTCATTACATGAGGGTTTTGTTATCTTATTTCTTTTCCTTTGAGTGTGCTATTTTGTAGAACTGACATGTTTTACATATTTAGTGTTTAAATGTGTTATTTTGTGGTTGTGGTTGTTAAAAGAATTTAGGTGAAGTTAGGTAGTCTATTTTAAAATCACCTATTTGAAAAATTGAGGCCCCTCCAAATTTTGTGTGGCATGAGTGAATCTATTTTGATGTATTGATCGGTACGGATCTTTGCATGAAATTAGGTGTATATGAATTTGGTAGCTGTTGCTTAAGCTATGGCATAAACATGATAGTTAGTAGTTGATTGTGCTATTTTATGCCAAGTGTGTCTAAGCTACTTTTGTATAGTTCTTACTTTGTGTATTCAATTAATAACTTGCCTAGTTTATCTTGCGTAGATTTTAGGCTAGTAGATTAAGAAAGGATCATATGCCATGTTTGATTTTAGTCCACTCTACCTAAATTACTATCCAAATGATGTAAATTGTCTCGTGTTCCTAGATTTTGAGCCTAATTGACCCTTTTTATTCACTAACCTATTCACCTTTCCAATTTTTCTTGGAACCCTTATTTGTCCCTGGTACCTCATTGGCTATTGTGTGCCTTAGCTTTGGCAAAAATGCCTAAGTTGAGGTGGTGGTGGCTTAGACAAAATGAGGTGTAGGTTGTGTCTAGTCAACAACTGAATTGACAAACCGTCAGCCTCCCAATAAATCGTCGCCGAAGCTGTTACCCATAAACAAAATAGCTTAATAGAGGACTTCAAGTGATAAAGAAGCTGACGGACCATCAGTGCCTTGATGGACTGTCATACAAACCATGTGGCTTAATTAGTTTTTAAGCAAATCATACTGGATAACAACGACGTTTAAAGTGACGGACCATCACCTAGGTGGTGGGCCGTCGAGTTGACCATGAGATGCAAGGTGGGCTTTTCTCTGATTTTAATTAGACTTTTAAATCCCTGTACTATAAATAACTACTCTTAGGGTTATTTTAAACATTCACCATTTTAGAGTGAAAAATATCATAACTCTTACATTACTTTATGGGATTTGAGCAATTCAACTTGGTTTTTGAATACAATTGTAGTTTTGATTTTATTTGTGTTTGTTCATTCCTTATATTTTGAATTCTACGGTTTTGTTTGCTTCAAAGGCTATGAGTGCTAAACCCCAAACTAGGGTTGTGGGATCTATGGTGAATTAATATCTTTAGGGTCAATATCAGTGTAGATTCAGATAGTGCAGATGTTCGTATTGTTAATTCTTTTATCTTAATCGATTTCTAATAGGTACCAACATTAGAACCTGTTGTAATAAGATTAACCAACTTAGGGAAATAGTTGAGATTTTTATATTCATCACTCTTAGTTTGAGAAATTGGAGTGAAAATCATCTAAGTAGGTTCAGAAACTTTTAGATATAGTTTAGTAATCGATAGCTTTACATGCTTTGCATTATAAAAGTCTACTATCGTTAGCGACCTGATTATGTTATGAAACCATGGTGAACACAAGCCTAGTTCACTCTTTTAACTGATTACATTTACTGAAATTTTACAATTGTTACTTGAACATATTTGGTAATTGAATAACAAACACTTTTTACAAACCCTCATTCTTAAGGAAATAATTGAGTAGAAGTCAACTTAACTGCATAATGCTTAGTTTTCACCTTATTCCATGTCTGATTTGACCCCAACGTAGTTGGGTTCTATATTTGACAACGACTGCTTTATACTTCTAATTCAAGGTGTAATTTGCGTATAATAGGCTTGGGGTTGACTTTTCAGATCCGAAATAGAAGTATAACAATATGAGTGTTGTTGGAATTGTGTTTACATATAGAACTTGTTATTGATAGATAAGGTGAGTTTTGCAGCCATTCAAAAAGGAAAATCTAATTTGTAACTATTGATGGCTTGCCGTTTGGCTTCAAGGTATGTTTATGGCTTAACTTCTTTTAGACTTTCCTTGGGTGGCAACTTATCATGTAAAGCATGATATGTGTTGGGTGAATTAGTGACTTATTGTATTAATTGAGATGGATTGTTATTGTGATTCTCGGATTGGGGCATATATAGTGATAGTGATGTTAAATTGGGATTTTTGGCTTTATATTGAGGCTTGTAGTCTGTGTTCATAAGTTGATTGATATTTTGAGATTGCATACATATATGTTGTATTTGTATACGTTATATCATTCAACATGTATATTTATTCATCTCATGGATCACTGAGTGGTACTTATGAGACAAAATTGATTTTTGAAAGAAAATGAAACACCTATTGATTTGGTCTGAGGTAAGATTTTGGATGGTGAGATTTGATACTTTTTGAGTGATTCATCCGACGTAAGATTCCAGGTGGAGTATATGGACCTCGTAAGTCTCCCATGGGTACCATCTTGCTGCACACGATAGGAGTGAGTGTATTACAGTTGGTATTGGCCATTGCCTATCATCCCATGTCATTGCATTGCATCACTTATGAAATATTGTTATGTTTGAGATAATTATTTGATATTTTTTATATTGAACTGCTAGGACTTTTCTGCTTGTGTGGTTATTAAGTATTTTTTTATTCGATATAGTATCTACTTAAGCTTAGTCAACCTATGATGTCTATTAGGTATAAGTTCACTGTACTTACTCCTACTTTTTCTGCATCCTTCTGATGCAGATCCCAGTATGATTGATCCTATGGATCGTGATCGTGCATTATAGAGGTTTTGAGGCTATAGTGTTTTCCCCAGTTTGGAGATTATCACAGTTTTAACTATCTTTATTTTCTGTCGTATTTTGTTTCTGAGACAGTATTATATTTTGATTCAACATACTACTTTAGAATTATTGTTGTACTTATGACTTCTGAGTCGTGGGATTTTGTATCTACTTTGTTTAGTTCTTTTGAGGAAGCCTTATATTATTACTATTACAATCAGTTGAATTTATGAGTTTTTATTATTGCCTTTATTTCATATATATGAGTTATCGAGTTAGGCTTACCTACCACAGATGGGTTGGGGTGGGTGCCATCACAATCCTTGGGATTTTAGATCGTGACACCTCTAAATGGACTTTAAAAATTATGAATTTCTCGGGGTCTTACATATCCCCCTTGGGAACATTGTCCTCTAATGTTTATGTAGTTACCCATTTCTGACGTTCAATTCTAGTCCTTGGCTTACAAATTTACTCCCCAGTTCCTTATGGCCTTCGAATTTGACTAACTTTGAAATTCCCTTTGTAAATAGGCATATCCCAAAAATTCTCAAGTACCTGTCAGCTGACCAAAAACATCTAGACAAGCCTCACAGGGTGTCACAACAAATATAATACACAATCAGATGGCAAATGGGGCTCATCTTGGCCCTACACTTCAAATGAGGACTAAGACGAGTAAATTCACTACAAGAAAAATGACTTTTAACGAGGGGAAATTTGGTCGTTAAAGGTCAAATCCAGTCGTTATAAGTCAATAACAATCAGCGGTCACTGTAAGCTTTGTTGTTAAAAGGTAACGACTGGATTTAAAGTTCGGTCGTTAAAGATCCTTTAGCACCCAAAATAATTCTGGTTGTTGTATGTACTTTCAACGACTGGTTTTCTCTTTGATAATTAGTGAATTCCCTTCGCTAATGCCCATTTAACCTTTTGACAATACTCTCTTTAAAGAGTTTTAAAGGCCATATTTCCCTTTGCTAATGTCAAATTCTATTAGATGTAATTACATAAATTTTTATTTTTCAAAGTAGTTACTGAATTGTAATAATTATTCATATGCTTTAACACAGATACATATACACACCGACATAGAAAAAATCTTCCAAAGAATCAATATTATTACAAAATTTCATTGTTAATTACAATGAACTTAAAGCACATGTTACCATAAAATATACCCATCGAGCTTGTATGATATTATTTTTTTATCAAATGTAAAATTATGGCATATGTACAAATAATAAAATCTTTAAAACACCACTTACACAATAAAGATTTATTGTGTTTGTACTTGCTCTGCAATTTCTTTAAAGGACATATTCTTCGGACTTCAATTTCTTGATCTGTTAAAAGAACAAGTTCATTTTAGTTAGGCAACAAAATTACTACAAGCTACTTTATAAAGAAAACAAATGAATTATTTAGTTACTAACTAAAATAATTGGAGCAAATATTATTTTGATTGAACAAATGTGAGTAATAGCTTTAAGAAAGTATATCATGTGTTTCAGTAGGATGAAATTTATACTTGACCCATGGAAAGTTCTAAAATTTCAAGGTAGAGAAAGGTTGTACTTAATAACTTGGATATTATTCCTACAAGTACAATGTTTCTTACCTATAGCCTGCCACACTATGCTAAAAAGATGTGGCTAGTGTCTAAGCTTTTTATTCTTAAAAATATATATTGACTAATGTTTGAGACTACATATCTTAGGACTAGGTACTGCATCACTATCCAATATATTTAGGTTAAAGCAGAGGCTACGTAAAATTGGGTTGAGCTTAGAATCCTTCAATTTCTTAAAAAGAACCTAAAATCTACAACTTTATCTAACATTGACTTAGGCTTAAGGCTATCAAACGAATATACTACATAGTTAGTTATACTTATGCATTGAACTTACTTTCTACCTAAGGATTTCCCCAACACAGATTAAGTAGTAAGTATTTTAAATTAGCTTAGCTTGTTGTTTGACATAACAAGTAGATCTAAGCAAAGCAAGCAAGTTATAATTTAGTAATTCTCTCAAGAACAACAACGACATACTCAGTGTAATCCCACAAGTGAAGTTGGGGAAGGTAGGATGTACGCAGACCTTACCCATACCTTTGGAATAAAGAGGCTATTTATGATAGACCCTTGGCTGAAACAACCACTATTTTGTGTTTCTACTAAGTTCACAATAAATTTAACATGGAATCCAAGCTGATATGCAATGTTATCAAAAGATAGAAACTTAATTATTACTAAGACAGATGAAATTGGTTTCTATATAGCTTTTTTCCTGGCACGTATTTGGTTATTAATGAAATAAGTCATATAAACTAAACACAATTTGGAATACAAAACTACACATAAACAATAAATTTAACCATTGGAATAGCACATGATCTATCCTCGACAGAGCATAGAGGGCCAAGTTTAAAGATTTATGTCCGTTCTTTGAAACAGTAGGAGGTATCTAGATAAAACTATCACAACCTGATTCTACACCAAGGAAGTGATACGGTACTTAAAACCACAAGTGGTCCCAAGATAACCCGTTGTACTTGCATGAGACTAAACACATGCTGAAATAACTATGCGAAAGCTTAAATATTTGAAAGACTGAATAGATCTGGAATAACTAAAATAAGAACAGAAAATTTGAAATCAAATCTATAAGTGAATGAAAAGTTGAACTATCCAACTCTGTCTGAAATCCTCTAGATAAACTTATGAGTTGTTGGGAAAAGTGCCTAGCTAACTCTAAATAATTGAAACTAAAGTACTAGTCTGATGAACATAAACTAAGAAAAATTAACTATCCTTGAATGATGAGGACTCACCACAACTATAACTGACCTGGAACTGAAGAGTATCCAACTGTGTGGCTGAGTTTGAGCACCAGAATCTATATCATAATAAACTATAATGAAAATGAAAGGTATGCGGTTAGTACTTCAAATTTACTAAGCATGTGAGATATGCAAATTGTAAATATTGTGTATAAACATGCTGAAAACTAAAATCATGCATACTAAAAAATTTGTATGAAAAAAGTATAGTCTGGTACACAATTACCCAAATGTAAAACCAGGTATTTATATAATGAAATGATATTGTAAATCATGAAGAGTTTCCATTTAACTAAAACTGGTGGTCATGTACAAAGTCATACTAAAACTATTTTTGTGGGAGGTTCTCTTAACCAACATAAACCATGTGAGCAAACATTGAGTTCAACGTATACACCTTATTGGGGGATACATTATACCTTGCCTGGAGTATAATTCCATGAGTAATGTGGATCTACTAAACAAATGCCTCAAAGGGCTAAGATAAACCTATGATGGCAGGTAGTTCTAGAACTCATGTTATCAGGAACCCTAGTTCACTCCTTGTTAAAAACAACTCCTAAAACTTTATATAAATGTTCATAAGTTATAACTGATATCTAAAAATAGAGTATGAACTGGTTTGATTTATATTTTACAAAGGTTTTTAATACCAAAAACTAGTCATGCTAAATTTACTGAGTTCTGGGATCATGTGTTCATAACATGCCAAGTGTTTCTGAAAACTATCTTCCAATCTTTCAAACCATACACCATATTTCATGAAACATAGTAACAATTTTGGGAATACTAAAATCATGCATATTTTGTGAAAACAATATCCATAGCAACATAATAACTCATGAGAACTGAAAATATCATAAATGAGCAAATTTGGGTTTTTAACCCTAAATAATAAAATCATGGAAGTTATAACTGAAATTCTGGAAATTTTGGGCATGAGGGTGAAAGGAACCCCCTATTGAAATCCTACATACCTGGGCTAAAGAATTCAGGTCTTAGTCTTGAAGAACTGCAATTGCTCTTTTTTTGATGTTCTAAGTGTTAAGAGAGGGAATAACGAAAATAATCAATTGATGACCTTTTAACCTCACCTTATAATACAAAAATGATGTAGCTTATAGATTAAAAAAGGGAAAGCAAGAAAATACCTCTGAGAAACCATTTTAGAATTTCTGGAGAACAGGCCTCACGAGTCATAGTACTAATCGTACCATGAACCTACGAGTCTTACATAGACTTACGAATACTGAGATCCCTTTAGTCTATTTCTATTTCAGAGAGTATAGTTCAACAGTATGACCCATACAATGGTCCCATGAGTCGTACCTTGACTCGTGGTTTCTGGATCTAAGGTCTGCCTTAGGGGCACGATCTCATCCCATGACTCATGAGATCTACCTGTGAGTCATGGTCTGGACTCATGATCCCTGAGAGAAAATGTCATTTTTCTGGTATTCATCTATATGAGTCACTGCATGACTTGTACTTTCACTCCATGACTTGTGTAATTAGTCATGGTGACTGGAGTTAGACAATTTCTAGGAATCTTACCACGAGTCATACCACAACTCGTGGTCTCACTGGACGACTGGTACAGTGAGGTAAACTGGTCTGGAAACTTTGGTTTTCCACTGTTTTTCTATTCTAAGTCTGGGTTTAAGCACAGGAAACTTTTAAGGTTTACAATATCTCCCTCTTGGGTCCATTCATCCTTGAATGAAGATTGGAACTAAGCTAATAGAATAGGGAAAGACCCACTAACATAAAACTAAATTTCTTAACCTAAATTTCTAACATGATAACTTATCTGATTGAGAGTAAAACCCAACTGATACTCATGAAACATACATGTATATTGAGAATTCCTGAATGACTAATAGGGACATGAAACTGAAGAGATTTTATAGTATGAAAACTATTACCTCAAACTCTTTCAGTACTAGGAGTGAAGAAATAAGGGTAGTTGGCCATCATGTCTGCTTCTGCTTTCCAAGTAGCTTCCTCAACCAATTGGTTCCTCCATAGGACCTTGACTGAAGCAACTTCTTTATTCCTTAGGTTAGTAACGTGCCAGTCAAGTATCTCATCTGGGACCTCTTCATAAGAAAGACTATCCTTCATACCAATACTCTCCAAAGGAACAACTAGTGATGGACCACCAATACACCGATGCTAACTCTTCAGGCAACTTTATCTCATAGGCCACATTTCAAATATACCTTAAAATCCTATAAAGAACAACATAACAGGGACTAAGTTTCCCCTTCTTGCCAAACCTCATCACCCCTTTCATGGGCAAAACTTTCAGAAACACCCAATCATCAATAACAAACTCAAGCTCTCTCCTCCTCACATTTACAAAAGGTTTCTGAAAACTCTGAGTGGTTTTCAACCTCTATCTAATCAGATGGACCTTTTCCATAGCCTCATGAGCCAAATCTAGCTCTATCAACATAGCTTCACCAACCTCAAACCAACCAAAAAGTGAGCTTGACCTCCAACCATAAAGTGTCTCAAAAAGGACAAGCTGGATGCTTGCATGGAAACTATTATTATAGGCAAACTCTATAAGAGGTAAGTGATCATCCCAATTACCTTTGAGGTTGATCATATAAACTCTCAAATATCCTCTAAATTCTGAATGATCTACCCTTCTTAACCATCTATTTGTGGGTAAAATATTGTATAAGGTTTACTCGGGTACCAAGACCCTTCTAGAAAGACTTCAAGAACTGAAACGTGATCTGAGTGCCCCTATCTGAGATGATAGATAGGGTAACTTCATGTAATCTGAATAATTCAACAATGTAAAGCTTGGCATAGTCCTTTACTGAATCGATAGTCTTAACTGGCAAAAAGTGAGTTGATTTAGTCATTAGATCTACAATAACCCATATGGAATCATGTTGTCATCGCATGCAAGGTAAATCCATGATGAAGTTGATATTAATCATCTCCCACTTAGAAGTAGGAATACTGATGTCTTGAGTCATATCTCCTAGTCTCTAATCCTCTACCTTCACTTGTTGGCAATTTGGACACTTTTCTACAAAATCTGCAATTCCTCTTTTCATGCCATTCTACCAATAGGCTTCCCGTAGATCATAGTACATCTTGGTGGCACCTGGATGAATAGAATACCAAGAGTTCTAAGCCTCTGACAACATCTGCTGTCTCAAATCATCCACATCTGGAACACACAAATGACCCTAATAATAAAGAAAACCATCTCCCCCTTAGGAGAAAACCTCTATTTTTTTACTGTGAATAACATCCTCCAACTTAAGAAAAATAGGGTCATTATCTTGCTTTGCCTTAAGTTCAATCACAAGAGAAGACTCTGAACTATTCTGAATAATAATACCGCCATCTATTGAGTCTATAATATGAACCCATAATAAAGCAAGCCTTTTAACATCCTTAGCAAATTCTTTCTATTTTTCCTCAACATGAGCTAAACTGACCATGGACAGATTGCTAAGAGCATCAACCACTATATTGGACTTAACAGGATAGTAAAACACACTCATGTCATAATTCTTAAGAATCTTAAGCCATATTTACTATCAAAGATTCAAATCTTTCTGACTGAACATGTACTAAAGCCTCTTATGATCAGCAAACACATCAACATAAACACCATACAAATAGTGTCTCCAAATCGTCAAGGAAAAAACTATCGCTGCTAACTCAAGATCATGAGTTGGGTAATTCTTCTCATGAACCTTAAGCTATCTAGAAGCATAAGTAATGACCTTACTGTGTTGCATCAACACACACCCAATGTCAAATCTAGAAGCATCACAATAGACTACAAAAATATATGAACCCACTAAAAAGACAAAACTTGCATGGAAATGAGTCGAGACTTTAAATCTTTAAAGATTTTCTCAGAAGCATCAAACCACTAAAACTTAACCTTTTTCTGACTCCACCTGGTCACTGGAGAAGAAATAGATGAGAACCCCTCAACAAACCTCCTATGGTAACCAGCTAAACCCAAAAAATAACTAATATCGGATGGAGAAATGGGTCTAGGCCAGTTCCTCACTGCCTTTGTCTTTTAAGAGCCTACCTGAACACCCTCACTAGACATAACATGCCTAATAAATGCAACATATTTCAACCAAACACTTGCTGAACTTAAGGAATAATTGATGGTCCTTGAGAGTTTGCAACATAACTCTCAAATGATCTATATGCTCCTCCTCACTTAGAGAGTATATAAGGATGTCAGCTACGAAGATAATAATGAACATATTAAAATACTATTTGAATACCATATTCATCAAATTTATAAAGGCTACAAGAGCATTTGTAGTCTAAAAGACATAACCACAAATTCATAGTGACTATACTGAGTTCTAAAAGATGTCATTAGAATGTCACACTCTCTAACTCCAAGCTGATGGTAACTAGATCTGAGGTCAATCTTACAAAAATAACTGTCACCCTAAAGATGATCGAACAAGTCATTAATCCTGGGATGGGATACTTATTCTTAATGTGACCTTTTTCAACTAGTAGTAATCAATACACATTTTGAGAGAACCATATTTCTATCGCATAAAAAAGAATGGAGCACCCTACGGTGATATAATATGAGGATAAAACCTTTATCTAAGAGGACTTTCAACTTCTCTTTCAATTCTTTAAGAAAAGTTAGAGTGATTCTATAAGGAGGTGTAGATATGGGTTGTATATCTAGAAGAAGGTCTATCCCAAAGTCATTCTCCCACTCAGGAGGGACTCTGGATGGATTCTTGGGAAACAAAAAACTCACAAACTACCAGAACTGACTGAAGAGATTGGGTCTCAGACATAGAGTCCTTAACTAGAACTAAGTGATAAATGCAACCCTTAGAGATCATCTGTCAGGCCTTAAGGTAAGATATGAAACTACCCATAGGCACTGTAGGACTACTTTTTCACTCTAAGACAGACTCACTTGGAAACTAAAATTTTATGACTCTAATTCTGTAGTTGACTGAGGCATAATAGGAATGTAACCAATCCATGCCAAAAATAATATCGAAGTCTGTCATGTATAACTCAACTAGATCAGCTGTAGTGAATCTATGAATGATTGACATTGGGCAACATTTGTATACCCATCTGGCTATGATTGACTCATCGGCTAGAGTGAAAACATAAAAGGGTTCTAAGAGTTTTTCAGGACTGACCCCAAATTAAAAGGCAATATATGGAGTTATGAATAACAAGGTAGACCCTGGTCTAATAAAGTATACACATCAGGACAAAGGATTTGCAACATACTAGTGACCATATTTGGTGAGCTCTCCTAATCCTGGCCAAAAGAGAGTCCATAGAAGTAGTTCTAGAACTAACCACTACCCAAACTAGAAGATGCACCCTGCTAAATGGGGTGACCTACAAGGGATGCTAAAGGAGTAAGTCGTATAAGGCCACCATTGTTATTGTCCTACCTGATAGAAGGACAATCTTTTAACCTGTGACCAATCTATCTATAACCAAAATATCCCTCCCTGCCTAATAATAATCCCCTGGGTGGTTTCTACAACACTTTTTGCATGTTGGATAAATACGACTCCTAGTAACACTACCTTATGACTTAGAGGGGTATCTCCTGCCAGTTGACCTGATGGTCATGGATTAGGCCATCACCTGAAAGACAGCCTGAAACTTTACATGGGTGACCTGTTCATTCAAGGGATCTACAGGTGCTGGTGGTGCTGGATGGTTCCTATTCCTCTGACTATTGTTTCTTCTAAGAGATATTTTCTATCATGTGTAAAGCATGAGTTAGAAGGAAACATATAGTTAAACTTTATGGAATGGTAAATCCCATGAAAGAAGGGTAATTTCCTAAAAGACATCTTATAGTCTCTCCTTCAAAAGTATATGGCGCTTCACGCCCATGAAAGAGACTTTACTTACCGGAGCTTTCAAGCCTCCTATGAACTTTAAACCTGATGCTTTGATACCAAGTTTGTCACACCCTGAGTCTACACCCTAGAAGAAATACAATACTTAGAACCACAAGTGGTCCCAAGCTAACCTATGGTACTGGCATAACACTAACACATGCTGAAATAACTGTGCCAAAGATTAAAAATAAATTTGAAAGACTTAATAAATCTAGAATAACAGAAATAAGAACATAAAGTATGAAATCAAATCAGAATTGAATATAAAGTTGAACTATCTAATGCTATTTGAAAGCCTCTCGATAAAACTGATGAGTTGCTAGGACAAGTCCCCAGCTAACTCTAAACAACTGTAACTGAAGTACTAGTCTGATGAACATAACCAAAGAAAAATCAACTATCCTTGAATGATGAGGACTCACCACAACCGTAAGTGAGCTGGCACTGGGGTGTATCTAATAGCACGACTGAATCTGAGCACCAAAACCTATAGCATAATAAGATATAACACAAAATAAAGGTATGCAGTCAATACTTTGAATGTACTAAGCATGTGATATATGCAAATCATAAGTATTATATACAAACATGCTGAAAACTAAAATTATGCCGACTAAATAATTTATCTGAAAAGAGCATTGTCTGGTGCACAATGACCCAAATGTAAAAGCATGCATTTATATGATAAAATAATGTTGTAAATCATGAAGGGTTTCCATTAAAATGAAATTGGGGCTCATGTACAAAGTCATACTAAAACTGTTTTTGTGGGAGGATCTCTTAACCAACATAAGCCATGTGAGCAAACGTGGAGTCCAATGTATACACCTTGATGGGGGGGCTACATTATACCTTGCTAGGGGTATAATGCCATGACTGACATGGATCCACTAAAATTATGCCTCAAAGGTCTAAATAGACCTATAGTGGCACGTAGTTCTTGAATTTAAGGTATTTGGAACCCTAGTTTTCTCGGTGCTAAATACTACTTCGAAAAATGTATATAAATTCTCATAAGTAATAACTAATATCTGAAAATAGAGCATGAACAGAGGTATTTAATATTGAAAACTAGTCATGCTAAATTTACTGCGGTCTGGGATCTTGTATTCATAACAAGCCAAGTGTTTCTGAAAACTCTCTTGCAATATGTCAAACCATACACCATTTTTCATGAAATATAATAACTATTTTGGGAACACTAAAATCATGCATATTTTATGAAAATAATAGCCATAGCAACATTATAACTCATGAGAACTAAAAAGATCATAAATAAGTAAATTTGGGGTTTTAACCCTAAATCATAAAATTATTGAAATTGTAACTGAAATTCTGAAAATTTTGGGCATGAAGGTGAAAGAAATCCCCCATTTAAATTCTCTATATATATCGACTAAAGAATTCTTTGGCAAGATTTTAGAATTTTGGAACTTGAAGGAGAACCCTAGGTCATAGGCGTAAAGAACTTCAATTGCTTTTTCTTTTATGTTTCAAGTGTTAAGAGAGAGAATAAGGGGAAGAATATTCTGATGAGCCTTTAACCTCCCCCTTATAATACTAAATGATGTAGTTTATGGATTAAAAAGTGGGAAAGTATGGAAATATCCCCAAGAAGCCATTTCATATTTAAGACTCGTGCCTTGAACCTATGAGTCATATATAAATTCAAGGTTCCTGAGATCTCTTTGATCTATTTCTATTTTAGAGGGCATGATTAAATAGTATGACCCGTATAATGGTTCCATGAGTCGTACTTTAACACGTGGTTCATGGATACAATTTTTTCCTTGGGGGCACGATCCCATCCCACGACTCATGAGATATACCCATGAGTCATGGTTTGGACTAATGATCCTTATGAGAAAATGTCATTTATCTGGTTTAATTAATATGAGTCACAGTACAACTCGCACATTCACTCCATGATTCATACATTGAGTCATGGTGAGTGGGGTTGGATAAATTTCTGGGCAACTTACCATGAGTCATACCATGACTCATGGTCTCACTGTATGATTGGTACAATGAGTCATACCAGTTTGGAAAATTTTGTTTTCAGTAGGTTTTTGGTCTAAGTCTGGTATTAAGCATTGGAAACTTTTGGTGTTACAAAAACTGAGAGAACTTTAGATATGTAATGATCAAAATACTCACTATTTCTTTCATCTTTGCATGGTAGAACTGAATTTTTTCTTTGGCATCTAATATTTCCTTCTCTTAATCCAACTCTTGAGAAATATTAGTCAACTCCACTCATTAAATAAATTTTCATTTTTAATTAATCTACCATAAAATTGTCACAATCTGAGACTACTCCCTAGTCGTAACACGGTGCTTAGAACCACAAGTGATCCCAAGTAAATCCATGGTACTGGCATAATGCATGAGCAACTGATTAAAATATGTATAAGAGCTAAATTTACTGAGCGAAAGCATAATCATAAGATAAGCTGTTTCAATACATTACTGTTAAAAGTTTACAGCACTGTAATCTAAAAGAAAATGAAATTTAAAATACATACAATAACTCTAACTGACTATCTATGATGCCTCTACTAATACGGACTATAGGTAGCTGGAACATTACCCCAACTTTCCCTAATCAATACATACAAATGGAAATGAAATACTAGATATGCAACTAATTTGAGTCCTCGAAATAAGAGAACTCATCACCTACTGGCTAGATGTTGTGATTTGTCTGACTATGATCCTGATAGTAAGCACCTGAATCTACATCATATCAAAAGTATAGGAAGAAAAAGTATGCCATCAGTACTTTTGAATGTACTGAATATGTGAGATATGTACTAATCATGAAGAACACTTAAAACATGCTTTAAAACTGTGGACATAAACCATTTCCTGAAATATGAATTAAAATCATGTCTGTGGTGAAAAGCTATGAGACATAGTGAAATCTCTGAATCATGAGCTAAAACATTTTGATACTGGAAAACTATAGAAGCATAAATGCTTCATATGATTTACAACCAATGCTGAACATGTTGTAAGGCTGTACTGAATGCTAGTTGAACGTAAATAGTTGAACTAGAGTAAAATGACCCTGTATGAAATATAAATGTGCTAAAATGCAATGACAATCTAAAAAGTCATAGTTTAAAAACAAGTAAAATTTAAACCAAGGGTCATGTACAAACACTGAGTCTGAAACTGAGGGAGGTTCTCGTAACCGACATAGACTATGTAAGCAAACATGGAATCCAACCTGTAACCTAAGTTGGGAGGGTGTTATATACCTTTCCAAGGTTAAGAACCATGACTGACATGAATTCACTCATGATCCCATTGGGGCAAGGGAGACACTCTCAACTAGAGAGGACCACTTTTACCAATGGTGGCACGCAGTTTGGACTTGGGTTGCATGAACCCGTGTCCTCTCAGTGCTAAGTACTACTCCTATAATCATATACATATGCTCATAATCATATTGAAAGCTGAGTAAAATACATAAACTAGTCCAATTTGCTATAACTGAGAATGACTGAAACCCTAGAACAAGAACTAGTTATATACAATTACTATCTTTGAAAATCATGATAATCATGGTCTAATAAAGTGCTCAATAATACTGATGTTCTGAGACTGAAAGATGCGTGCTTTATCTGAAAGCATTCTAAATCATGTAAACTTGAAGAACTGAGTATTCAACTGAAAACACGTGATATCCTAAGTCATCGGGTGTTCATAACCCATCATCTCAGAAGAATGCAACTACTCATAACAGTTCTATAATCTGAATCAAATGTAAAATTACTTAACACCAGTCAAAAATCATGGATTTTTCATTATACTAAGGGGTCATGAATCTCAAGTATGCAAAGATACTAAATTTCATGGGAAAACATGGCATGCCAAACTAACATAGATTAAAATCCATCAACGCATGCATAATTCATTTTGAAAGAGGCTGAAGTCTATAAGACATGCATAATTCTTCACGTTTTAAAATAACTGAGTTTAATGCCTTGAAAATCATGCATAATAACTTTGAATGACTGAAAATCATAATTTAAAACTAGGTTTTGGGCATAAGGGTGAAAGGAATCCCTTATTGAATATCCACATACCTGAGAGTGAAAACCTTGTTAAAATCTTTGAATTTAAAGCTTGAAGATGAAGAACCCTAATTTCTTGTTTGATGAAGAAAAGTCGCATGTTTCTCTATTTTGCTCTCTAAGTATAGACTATATTTTGAGATGATAAGGGGTTTGGACTAGTTTAGGCATAATATTCAGCCATAGAATAGTTAAAATGACGTAGTTTAGGAGGTTAAATAATGGAAAAAGACTGGAATACCTCTTTAAAAACAAAGATGAAAAATCTGCATCTCTCAACGAACAAACAATCCCACGATCGTTGGTTGAGTTTGTGGGTACTAAAGTAGACTTGTCAATTCTCTAGATTTTGGGGTAGTTTTTAATTAGATGAGAGAAAGGTACGATCATCCTTGCAACCCACGATTGTACCTTGGGTTGTGGTATCTCTATGCTGGATAGTGCTTCACTAAAATGACCATAACTCTTTGCTCCGGAAGCAAATTAACAAGTAATTGGATGCGTTGGAAAGAAGTCTCAAACACCTTTCATTTGGTAGGTCTTGAGATCTTTAGAATCTAGGATTTATACTCATTTGAAGTTGACTATAGAATGATTCTATATAAGAATTCAATCGGTAGGAAAGCTTTCAACTTGGCAATGAGCTAGTAGTTACTTGTGGCCTTAATTCAAGTCTAAATCACTTCTTATACTATCAAATCACTAAGTTTTGTTCTACATATGCTTGAATAATGGTTCTAACCTTAGCTTGGACTTTTGGGGTGTTACAATATCTCCCCTTTGGTCTTCATTCATCCTCGACTGAAGACCAACTAAGCTGAAAGGATAGGGAAAGAGCTGTAATCCTAACACTAAGTTCTGAGAGCTAAATACTGACATGATAACTGAGTCTCTAACTGAAACATGGACTGGACTGAATTCATGAATGCATACTAAGTCATGTGAGCAACTGAGTGACATGAGACTTAGAAAAGTACTAAGGAGGAAATTATCACCTCAAATTGGTTTTAGGCTGGGAATAAGACTCAATTGTATTTACACATAACACGAATGCACATAAGAACTCGGATGGAATAGGCACAGGCATGGACTTTGGATAGTACGACTAGAAAAAAAGGATGGGAACCTACTAGAACTGTCTATCTGATCTCTGAACTGAATTGCTGGCTATAAAGACTGACTCATACTAAGAGTTTAGAACATAACTGCTGTATTCCTGGCATGAACATATATGTAGAATAGGAAAGTGATAGATAATAACATGAAATTTCTTAGAGTCATGGAGAAAGGGATATGTTACCTTCAACGCTTTTTATCAGAGGTTCTAATAACATTAGGGAGGAAATTTTTTTGAGTATGATCTGAGTGAGATATCTGAATTAAGGTTCCAACATGGTTTGAGAATCCTAGTCTGCTGATCTGAGCTCATAGAATATAAATGGTATAGATTTGAAAATGAGACACCTTTGTTCTAAAACTACCTATCATTAAACAAGATTATCTTAGGTCAAAAGTAAGGATAGGACTAATATGCTTTAAGCAATGTGACTGATGACCTTCCAACTAGGCAACATTTCTCAACCATGCTTCGTACTATGAACATACCACTCTTAACTAGCTAAAATTTTCTAACTCTCTTAGGGATACACTATAAATGGATGCTATTGTCTAAGTATAGTTGCATGCTCATACTCTATTCAAACTTAACTCGGAGATATAAAGAACCACTACTAAAATGACTACACTGGTCTTAACTATAGAAATCTATATTCTATATTCACTTGGAGCTATCACCCTCAAAGATACACTTGTTCTTACTGCCTTAAACAATCAAACTTAAGTTCTAATCAAAGAGTTACTAACCACCATAAGTCATTATCCGCATGTATATTAATAAATCATTCAAGCCTATGAATCAACTACTATTAATATCACCATCAAAACATGAGAAGGGTCACTGAAGATCTAGGACATAAGGATTTGGTATAAAAGGGATACTGTGGAATCTTGACTTAGGGATTTTCATAACATTGACAATCAATTAGGGCCTGAGGGGTAAAGTATAATATGAACAAACTTGTTCAAGAGATATGATCTGGGAGCATACATGATGTAGGGTGATCTCACTAGTCATTAAGGATGTACCATGAGTAACTGGAACTGAGCATATTATAAAACATGAGTGCATGAGTCATGAGTTGTATGACATGGGACTAAAAATCATAGATTCATAGAGTATGATTTGTACTACTGACTGACCTATTACTTCTTATTCTAGGAATAGTGATTCTTTATGAGTTGTATGAATATGAGTTATGATCATGGCGCTAATATACAAGGTATGAGTAGAGTGTCGTAATGATTGAAGTACAAGAAATATACTGAGATAGGAATGGGTCGGGTATCTGCCTCCCCTAGTGTTATTCTAGAACTCACTAGCATCACTACTAGAATCTGTAAACCTGACTTGGTTCTTTATTCTATCATCTCCCCCTTAGATTTAAGCCATCATTCTAAGTTCGTGGACCTCTTCAATAAACCCTAAACTCAACTGTAATCACTTCAGTCTAGTGGTTGGGGTATGAATATACTCATAAATACTAAACTCCCCTAAAATACTATATCTAAAAGTGTAAAACCTGCTGCTAGTACTTCCTTTTGAGATATAACTCTTAACTTTCTCTTAGCCTCAATAGTCATCATACAACTTAAACACTTTTTAACTTAGAATCTTTTGAACTATCACAATACCCCTGGCAAACCTTTTTTTCTTTTAGAATTCAAAACTTTTCTCTCTATTAGCTTGATCATCCACAATCCCAACTTGGGGTCTAACACTCAACATGGATAGCCACATAATTCGTCATACACTATACCAACTTATTAATACTGGAGAGAAGTTAGGGAATGTTAGTCTACTCAAATTTTATAAACATATTCAACCTTAACAAGCTTCTCTATCTTTTTGGTCACTGCCTAGGCTTGATCCTTCCTAAAGATTTGACATACTTTAAGTCCTTTTAACTGGTAAATCTCTCTCAAAGTGCTATCATAAAGTCTACACAACACCTTGCTGGCTCAATAGATACATAACTACATCTACTAAATCCAAATAAACAATGTACCCACTATACTGCTACAACACTTCTAGGCTCATGCTCCTAACTCTGGGTCATTCTGCCATAGGATAAAGATAAGGGATCTGAGAGCATATCTGACCTTGGCTCACCACATGCTTTCCATGAACAAGAGTGAACTCTTTCAAAATTATAAATTTAAAGGTACTAATGGGATTCTCACAAGCCCGTGTACAATCTCATAACTGTCTGTAAGGACTGTTTAAGAAAAATTTACCAGTAGAAATTTGAGACTGAATATTTCTATTACCTTGAAGATGAGGCATAGTTAGTGGAAATGAAGCAATGCTCAGATCTGCTTAAATTCCTTAGAGAACATCTCTAATGCACTATATGGGGTATGAAAGAAGCGAAACATTTCCTAAATTCCTTGTAACCTCTCAAAGAAAAGTACATACAACTCTGTACCATTCCGCAACACTCTACTAGACCAAGCTTCATAGACACCTTAAGACACTTGAACCTTGTGCTCTGATACCAAGTTTGTCATGATTCGAGAATACCACCTAGTCATAACATGGTGCTTAGAACCACAAGTAATCCCAAGCTAGCCCATGGTACTGGTATAATGCATAAGAAACTTATTAAAACATGTATAAGAGATAAACTTACTGAATGAAAACATAATAATGAGATAAGCTATTTTAATACATTACTGTTAAAAGTTTAAAACACTGTAATCTGAAAGAAAAAGGAACTAAAACTACATAGAACTCTGACTGACTATCTATGAAGCCTATACTAACACTGAATATAGGTAGCTAGGACATGACCCCAAGCTATCCCTAATCAATACATATGAATAAAAATGAAATACAATCAATACACTGAGTGTACTGAATGCTAACTGAATGCAAATAGATGAACTGGAGTACAATGACCCTGTATGAAATACACATGTACTAAAATGCAGTGATAATCTGAAAAACCATAGTTTAAAAACAAGTAAGAACTGAATTGAGGGTCATGTACAAACACTAAGTCTGAAACTATAAGAGGTTCCCATAATTGACATAGACCATGTGAGCAAACATGGAATCCAACCTGTAACTTAAGTTGGGAGGGTGTTCTTTACCTTGACAAGGTTAAGAACCATGACTGGCATGAATTTACTGGGACATTGTACATATGTTAAAGGAGCAGCTAGTTCTAGCAGAGTTCAGAATTGTACATATGCTCTAGCAGATCGACAAAATTTGGAGGTTTCTCCTGATGTGGTTCCTGGCATATTGTCCATCTTTTCACATAATGTATATGGATTATTTGATTTGGGCTCTACGCTATCATATGTCACTCCATTAATTACTGGAAAGTTTAAAAGAACACCAAAATCACCGATTAAGCCATTTAAAGTGTCTACACCGGTTGGCGGGTCTATTATAGCTAGAAGAGTTTATAATAATTACATAGTAATTGTTTGTTATCATGACACATTGGCCGACCTTTTTGAGCTAGAAATGGTAGACTTTGATGTTATAATGGGTATGGATTGGTTGTCTTCTTGTGATGCCATAGTAGATTGCCAAACTAAGAGGATGTATTTCCATTTTCCAAAAGAGGTAGTCCTTGAATAGAGGGGTAATATTGGGGTGCCAAGAGGTAAATTTATTTCTTATCTTAAGGCACAAAAAATGATGTCCGAACGGTACATATGTCATCTAGTAAGAGTGAAAGATATAGATGCGGAGCCACCAAATCTTCAATCGATTCCAGTGGTAAATGAATTTTTCAATATATTTCCTAAAGATCTTCTAGGTTTACCTCCAGAACGAGAAGTAGAGTTTGGTATTGATGTGATCCCAGATAATCAACCTATCTCTATTCCTCTATATAGAATGGCTCTGGTAGAGTTATAAGAGTTGAAAGAGCAACTGAAAGACTTGCTAGAAAAAGGATTCATAAGGCCTAGTATGTCCCCTTGAGGCGTACCAGTATTATTTGTAAGTAAGAAAGATGGCACGTTGAGAATGTGTATTGACTATCGGAAACTGAATAAGGTGACTATTAAGAACAAATATCCCCTTCCATGAATTGATAATTTATTTGATTAGTTACAAGGTGCTAAGTGTTTCTCAAAGATTGATTTGAGGTTGGGTTACCACTAAGTGAGGGTCAAAGAGAAAGATATACCCAAGAGAGCTTTTTGAACACGGTATGGTCATTATGAGTTTTTAGTTATGTCATTTGGGCTAACAAATGCACTAACAACTTTTATGGATTTAATGAATAGGGTGTTTAAGCCATTCTTAGATGTGTTCGTGATAGTATTTATTGATGATATTCTGGTGTACTCAAGATCGAAAAAGGACCATGCTAATCATTTGTGGTAGGTGTTACAGGTTTTTCATAATAGTAAGTTCTAAGCAAAGTTCTCTAAGTGTGAGTTTTGGTTAAAATCTGTAACATTCTTGGGTCATATTATATCTGATAAAGGAATAAGGGTTGATATTTGATACTCAAAAGATAGAAGTCGTGAAAGACAGGCCAAGACCTACAACACTTAAGGAGGTTCGTAATTTCCTTGGGTTGGCTGGTTATTATAGAAGGTTTGCTGAGGGTTTTTCTTCCATTTCTGCACCTTTAACAAAGTTAACACACAAAGCAGCCAAGTTTCAATGGAATGACTCAATAGCTTATGCCTCTAGACATTTGTGGCCACATGAAAAAAATTATCCAACACATGATCTTGAGCTAGCAACGGTTGTATTTTCTTTAAAGATATTGTGCCAATACTTGTATGGGGTGCATGTTGACATATATACTGACCATAAGAGTTTGCAACATATTTTCAAGTAGAAGGACCTAAATCTAAGGCAGCGAAGGTGGCTTGAGTTATTAAAAGATTATGACAATAATATTTTATATTATCCAGGGAAAGCAAATGTGGTAGCTGATATGCTAAGTCGTAAGGCAATGTCGAGCACTTATGGACAGTCCATGAAAAGATAAGGGATGACTAAAGATCTACACCAACTAGCTAGTTTGGGGATTCACCTTTTTGAATCTCCAGACGAAGGAGTTATTGTGGAAAATGTGGCAGAATCTTCATTAGTAGCTAAGGTGAAAGAGAAGCAGTATGTATACCCTATTCTATTATAGCTTAAGGAGAATGTACAACAAGGTATGGCAAAGGCATTTGAGCTTACGCAAGAGGGAGTACTTCGGTGCCAAAATAGATCGTGTGTAACTAATGTAGATGGGCTAAGAAGGAGGATTATGATAGAGGCACATCATTCAAGGTATTCTATCCATCCACGGTCAACAAAAATGTATCATGATTTGAAAGGAGTTTATTGGTGGGCTGTCATGAAGAAGAACATTGTAGAATTTATAGCCCAATGTCCAAGTTGTCAACAAGTTAACATAGCACACCAAAAACCCAGAGGTTATATGTAACGTATGGATCTTCTAATTTAGAAGTGGGACATGATCAACAAGGATTTTTCACAGGTTTTCCTCGCACATTTTGAATGTTTGATTCCATATGGGTAATAATTGATAGACTTACAAAATCAGCACACTTCCTACCGGTTAAGACCACTTATACAGCTGAAGAGTATGTAAAATTATATATTAAAGAGATAGTTCAGCTACACTGAGTCCCAATCTCTATTATATCTGATAAGGGGGCTCAATTCACTGCAAATTTTTATAAGTCTTTCTAGAGGAGTTTGGGCTCAATTCCACTTATTGAGTTTGCCTACAATAATAGCTATCATTTAAGTATCAAAATGGCGCCTTATGAAGCTTTATATCGAAGAAAGTGTAGATCACTAATTAGATGGTTTGAAGTGGGTGAAATTGCCTTGTTTGGTCCAGATCTTATTCATCAAGCTATGGAAAAGGTTAAAGTGATCCAACAAAAGGATAGAAACAGACCAAAGTCAACACAAATCATATGCGGATATTAGAAGAAGGGGGCTAGAGTTTGCTACAGGTGATTGGGTATTCTTTAAGGTATCACCAATGAAAGGGGTATTGAGATTTGGTAAGAAAGGAAAACTAAGTCCATGTTATATAGGGCCATATAAGATTATTCAAAGGTTTGGCCAAGTTGCATATAAATTAGAACTACCATAAGAGCTCTCAACAGTTCATCTGGTGTTTCATGTCTCAATGCTTTGAAATTGCATAAGAGATCCATCTCATATTACTCCTACTGAAGATGTACAAGTTATAAAAGATCCTACCGATGAAGAATTATCTATTGTTATTCTAGATCGACAAGTTAAGAAGTAAAGAAATAAATAAATAGCTTCTGTAAAAGTACTTTGGAGGAACCAGCAAGTAGAAGAGATCACATGGGAAGCCGAGGAAGCGATGAAATCCAAGTACCCTCATTTATTCGAGTTCGGAGAGAAATTCTAAGATGCAAAATTGGAGCAATAACAAGTAAGTATAAATATATAAGTATTATGTGGTAACAAGAAGATTAAACTTAGGCTTGAACTTTTTTAGGCTGGCCAATCATGCTAACATTCGAGGATGAATGTTTCTAGGGGGGAGGATGTAACACCCGTATCCTACGTGTACTGGTTCTACTTATATGTCACTTAATATAGCCTTATGGTATAGGTAATGGACTCAATTTCCTATACGACTAGTGACGATAAAATAGGCTAGAAGGAGCTGTTCGTGCATTTCAACGCGACCAAGTTAACATTGATACAACTATTTATCTTGGGATCGTGAGTAGGTATTTGAGTCAAAAGTTTAAAGTGACCAAGTGCTTATGAGTTTTAAGTTAAATTAAAGGGATTAAGAACTGAAAATGGGATATTGAGGTGCTTGCTTGACTTAATTAAGCTAGTAGGTGAGTCACCTACTTCAGTTATATGGACCAAGTTAATGGAGCCAGGGCTATGGATCAGATTTGGGCCTATATTAATGTACTCATTTGGGGCCTAAACTAAGTAAAAGAAAAAGAAATGAAAAGATCCCAATACCCAAATCTGTCAAGGCACAATGTAATTAAGCCCAACCAAGAATAAAGGAAGTAGGTGCATCACCTACTTTTACTTTCGAGCTGCTTGATATAACCAAGTAGGTGCATCACCTACTTGACCAATTTGTGGCTAAAAATGGAGTTAAAAGAGGATGTTCTAGAAGGCTCAATATAAGACCAATTTAGCTGGTCTTTTTACTCATTTTAACATATAAATTTCAGAATTTTAACTCCAGTTTTTTCTCTTTCTCTCAAGGATTAAAACAACAGCCCCTATGTTATTTTAGGGTTCTTGAAGAAACCCTCACCTTTGCAAGCTAAGGTAAGTGAAAACATTTATGGTTTTAGCTCAGTTCTCCTAGGGAATATTAGGAAAACATGTTATCCATACTTAATATAAGATAAGGAAGAATGCTCCCACAAGCTAGTTGGTCTTTTTTCTTGGTTATTAAGAGACTTTTCTCTTCTTCTTTGGTTTAAGAGTTAAGAGGAGTTCATGTTCTTGAAGAGTTCAAGATAAAAGGATAAATTACAAAAATTGAGGTAAGGTGACTGCTCCATCCTTATCCTCCTTATGTATGAATTTGGGTGATGAATTATGGATATGTTGTTATTAAGAATTCATAGAATGGTGAGTCCTATATTGTGTTTCTATGTGAAGGGTAATTGGGGCTGTTTTAGGGGTTGTTTTATGTCTATATATGGGGACAACTTGGTTGATCTTAAAAAATCATATCAGTTGTTGGTAGTGACATATAAAAGGAGGGTGTAATGATACACCACTTAATTAAATATTGTATAAGCTTGCTACCTATCATAGTTTATGGACTATTTTGTACATGTTATGAAGCCAAAAGTGTCTCTGGGGATCTTATATGAATATGTGTGTTGTACAAATATAATTAGAGAAGGAGGGGTTGAAAGAACACCCTTGGGTTGCTAAATATGAGTTACTGGTTGGCTACTATTTTGGTGAGGTTAAGTAGCCCAAACATGTTGATTAGCTACTAATAGTAGTTTTACTGCGTATTTTTTTTGTAGATAAGTAATTCAAAAGGCAGGGGGTTAATTCGGGTTAATATTGGAATTGTATAGCAATGTATGTAAGGCTACTCTATTCCATATTCTTTGGCATGAAATCTAACACTTGTGTTACAAAGTGAGCTTCTAAAGTTCTTCTATAGCAAATGATACATAGTGGCAGCGTACGATCTCCCATGTAGCTAACGACCTTGTTCCCACTCCCTAACATGTTAAAATACTCCTATATGTGCTTATTATTAAATCTGTGTGTATACAGTCAATAGAAAACTTCATGAGTTATCCTTTTAGTCAAATAAGATCCATGTGTTATTTCAGCTCCTAAGCATTTCATTTGTGTACAAACTGCTCCCTACCTCATTGTTACTGCATCAAATGTTTATTCATGCATCTCTTACTGGTGGACTATTATTCCAAAGCTCAATAATGTTATGACCACCAAAGTAACAATCTCAAAGGTAATAGACTAAGAAACACAAATCTGTTTATGTACGGGAAGCAGCTTAGGGGAAAAATCCTAGCATGGGCAAATCCAAATCTCTTTATGTCACAACCGAAATTCCAATAGGGAGGACTGGCACCAGAAGTCGATAAGGCCCGAGAGAACCAATCTTCATCTATGTCTATTCATATGCATGCCACTCAATAAGCAGCACCATCACATAGAGATACAAGATGCTAATAGCGGAAGTCATGGAAACATGTGGTATATACATATGTGAAACTTGGCCGTCAGGGCCATCAAGTCAAAATGGACATACATCTCTTACATTCATATTCCCACATACGTCTACAAAGCCTCTAACAGATGCATACACATAACCAACTTAAAGTCGGGACAAGTCCCCGCTTTATACAACATTTAGAATACAAAACCAAATGTACAACTGTGACTCGAAAAGCCTCGAACCAACTGGAGCTCACCAAAGTTCTGCAAATGACTGGCAACATACTGTGGAGGTCTACTAGCACCTGCACCTGCAGCAAATAAGGTAAGTCCCCCAAGGGACGTCAGTACGAAGAATGTACTGAGTATGTAAGGCTCATATGACACTGTATGATACATAAATACTTCAATGAACTCATATACAAATGAATAAACAATATGGATAAGTCACCATTCTGTATGTTGGGAACCATGTGTATTGCTTTCATTACTTTGTTTTCTTCTTTACTTCTATGTTTGTTCATCATCACTTGTGTCACTTTGTACCCGGGCCCCGACTGATCAGTGGGTCTTAACATAACACAATGTTATGTTGGGATCGGCTCGAGGTAGGCTTATGCCTCTAGAGCTACCACCCTTAAATCAATACATCGGTCTCAGCTCGAGCTAGGTTATTACCTCTAAAGCTGCTACCCATAAACCAATTTATCAGGTTCGGCTCGAGCTAGGTTCTTACCTCTAGAGCTAGCCCCTGTCAGGTTTGGTCCGAGCTAGGCTTATGCCTCTAGGACTACCCCCTGATCTAACAATCTAGGTATCAGATTGAGCTAGGCTTATTCCTCTAGAGCTACCACCCGTACTCTTACAACCAACAGACACGCATTACTTTATTTCTTACTTTTGAGAGATTGATACAATGATAGTCATAACATTATTTGAACTTTGGAACATAAAATTATTGGACCTTTGGAACATTAGTCAATGAACATGAGACATGTGAATCACAATTGATCAATGAGTAGGGAACATGTGATTATTAATAATTGATAACCAGAAATTGGATACCTAGAACATTTCGGAATAGAACAAGTACAATGTCAATGAGAACACTATGTGCTGCAGAAGGATGCGAAAAGAGTAACCTTACACACCTTATCTTTCGAATATGAATACACAATCCTATATGTGAATACAATAGTCCAGCTCCGTCCTTACGTTTCACTCTACAACACAAGTACATAACGGAGCTTACGTTAACAACCAACTACCTTACAAGTGCATACGACGATAATGAGGTACATGATTGCCTTAAAATGTCATTTCCCCCTTGACAATACCATTGATGAAATTATCATACCAACAATACCACAACATTCCATACATTGAACAATATATCATAAACCAATAGCATGTCACACCACGTTCATACTTTACACTTCTCCATCAACACAACATCACAATTACTCCATCAAATCACCTCAATACACTTCATAACCACATATCGACAACAATCCCACAAATTATACTTATAGAAAAATAACAAGTCAAGGAACATAACCACACTATACATGTTGATATTTCATTCACACCATTCACTTTCATCAAAACCTCAATTCTCCTTTAAAGTTTAAATCCCATAGATGACACATCTTTTAGCAACAAACAAAAATGCATTATTTACACTTTTAGACATAACCATCATGATATACATACTCTCACATGCATATAATATATTAATCCATAAGAATAATCACTTACCCAAACTTGCAAATGAGTGATCTTGTCCAAAAAGATGGCTTAGGGTTTGAGGGTTTGAAGAAATATCTTGTAGAAATGTCTAGAATGGCATGTGTGCTTTGTGGAAATAAAATCTGATTTTTGCCACCTTATGTAGCCCTTCAATTCATACTTAGCCACTTCTTGCATTAAATGCCATGTTTCCTTGGTCAAAGTGGAAGAATGGGTCATTTGCCCTTTTGGGCCATGCCTTTTAATCGATTTTGGGCCTTAAATTGAGCCCATTTACACATATTAACTTAGCCCAAAAATTTCAATGTGTAATACTCCCATTATATTGTGTTTAAATAATTGCATAATGTCAAGAAAATATTCAACTCGCAAGATTCACATTCGTAGCCTCAATCCTTAAGAATACGCGATTTTTGCCACCCATGGCTTAATTTAACATAATTTGATAAAACACTTGTGACGAAGAGTTAATCCCAACTTAGATGCCAAAATTGCTCGAGAGTAGTCCTACTATGATGGAATAATGATACCATAACCCAAGAGTCCTCTTTATAGACTAATAATCGTAGAAGAAATCGGGGAAAAAGCACCCCGGCAGTCTCCCGGGCGCCCTAGAGACTTAGAAAAATTTCAGCTCTAGAAAGGTGGCCAGGAGCAGCCTGGTACTCCCCTGGGAGAGCCCTCTTGCTTCCTGTGCCAAACAAAATTCGGCCAGAAGCGGCCTGGCATGCCACTTGCAGCGCCCCATGCTAAATTTTTGATTTCGGCTTTTCTTTACGGATTTGGTTGGATCTTTCAAGTCCCAACCTTTTGCTTGCATCTTATCTTTAAGATCGTTTGATTGGATGTCCCTTAAACCTCACTTTTCACCGCACAAATTCTCCACAAAGTCACAAACACCTACTACAAAGGTCTAATCACATTTACTAGAACAATATCAAATGTTCCATCAATAACAATGCAAAATACGTACTTATTGCTCTCAAACCTAGGGTAAACATGGTTCAAGGTTGGAAAGTAGGGTCGGGAAGGTACGGGGTGTTACATTCTTCCCCCCTTGGAAACATTCATCCTCGAATGTTAATAACAGCGTCTCATGTACACCAAATGCATCTCTACATTAACACATATATACATATACACATAATGCTCATAGATACTTACTTGTTATTGCTCCAATCCCGCATCTTGAACTTTCTCTTCCATTTGAAACAGATGAGGGTACTTGGACTTTATCATTTCCTCGGCTTCCCGGGTGATCTCTTCTACTTGTTGATCTCGCCAAAGTACCTTTACGAAAGCTATGTATTTATTTCTCAACCTCTTTACTTGTCGATCTAGAATAGCAATGGGTATCTCTTCATAAATAAGATCCTCCGTAACTTGGACATCCTCAATGGGAACAATACGAGATGGATCTCCTATGCACTTTTGAAGCATCGAAACATGAAACACCGGATGCACTGTGGAGAGTTCTTGGGGTAGTGCCAACTCATATGCAACTTGCCCAAATCTTCTAATAATTTCATATGGACCTATATAATGGGGATTAAACTTCCATTTCTTCCCAAATCGCATTACCCCTTTCATCGGCGACACCTTCGAGAATACCTAATCACTTGTGGCGAATTCGAGCCCTCTTCTTCTAACATCAGCATAGGACTTGTGTCGACTTTGGGCCGTTTGTAGCCACTGTTGGATCACTTTAACTTTCTCCATAGCTTGATAAACAATATCTAGCCCAAGTAAAGCAGTTTCACCTGCTTCAAACCATCCAATTGGTGATCTACACTTTCTTCCATATAAAGCTTCATAAGGTGCCATTTTGATACTTGAATGATAGCTATTGTTGTAGGAAAATTCAATAAGAGGCAAATGATCATCCCAACTGCCTTGAAAATCTAATGTACAAGCTCGTAGCATATCTTCAAGTATTTGGATAGTTCGTTCTGCCTATCCATCAGTCTGAGGATGGAAAGCCGTACTCAGATTCACCTGTGTACCCAAACTCTACTGAAAAGATCTCCAAAAATGCGCAGTAAACTGAGCTCCTCTTTCTGATATAAGGGAGATCATAATCCCATGTAATTGCACTATTTCTTTAACATACACCCTTGCATAATCTTCAGCTGTATAGGTGGTCTTAACTGGTAGGAAGTGTATTGACTTGGTAAGCCTGTCAACTATGACCCATATGGAATCAAATTTTCGTAGTGTACGAGGCATACCTATGATGAAGTTCATATTAATCATGTCCCATTTCCAGACTGGAAGATTGATACATTGCATGTAACCTCCAGGTTTCTGATGCTCTACTTTTACTTGTTGATAATTTGGGCATTGAGCTACAAATTCTGCAATGTTCTTCTTCATGTTTCTCTACCAATATATTTCTTTCAAGTCATGATACATTTTGGTAGCTGTCGAATGAATAGAATATCGCGAATGATGCGCCTCTCTCATAATTCGTTTCCTCAGGTCATCTACATCCGGTACACATAATCTACCTTGGCATTGAAGTACTCCTTCTTGCGTCAGATTAAATGCCTTTGTTAAACCCTGTTGTACACTCTCTTTTACCTGCAATATCATATGATCTGCAAACTGCTTCTCTTTCACTTCAGCTATTAATAAAGATTCTGCCGTATTTTATACAATAACCCCTTCATCTGAGGATTCAAGAAGACGAACCCCCAAGCTGGCTAATTGATGTAGATCCTTTACCAAGTCTTGCTTTTCTGTCAATTGGCCACTAGTGCCTCCTATTGTCGTGCGGCTTAATGCATCAGCTACCATATTTGCTTTTCCTGGATGATATAGGATATCAATATCATAATCTTTCAATAGCTCAAGCCACCTCCGCTGCCTCAGATTCAACTCCTTCTGCTTAAAGATATATTGCAAACTTTTGTGATCAGTAAAGATATCAACATGAACTCTATACAAATAATGACGCCATATCTTTAAAGCAAATACCACCGCTGCTAACTCAAGATCATGTGTGGGATAGTTTCTCTCGTGTGGCAGCAAATGTCATGAGGCATATGTTATTACATTACCGTGCTGCATCAATACACACCCTAGACCAACTCCAGAAGCATCACAATATACAGCATACCCCTCTGTACCTTCCGTAAGTACTAACACCGGAGTAGAAGTCAATTTATCCTTCAGCTCTTGGAAACTTTTCTCACATGCATCATTCCACAGAAATTTGACTACTTTGTGTGTAAGCTTTGTTAAAGATGCCGCAATGGAAAAAAACCCTTCAACAAACCTTCGATAAAACCCTGCCAACCCAAGGAAGCTACGAATTTTTGTCGGCGTCGTAGGCCTTGGCCAATTTTTCACCGCATCAATCTTTTACGTATCAACCCGTATCCCTTCATCTGACACAATGTGACCCAAGAATGCGACGACTTTTAACCAAAATTCACATTTTGAGAACTTCGCATACAACATATGCTCACGAAGAATCTGTAACACCTGCCATAAGTGCTTACCATGGTCCTCTTGTGATCTTGAATAAACCAGGATGTCATCTATAAATACCGTCATGAACACGTCTAGAAATGGCTTAAACACCCTATTCATCAAATCCATGAACACAACTGGTGCATTTGTTAGTCCAAATGACATAACTAAAAATTCATAATGGCCATACCGTGTTCGAAAAGTTGTCTTGGGTATATCCTTTTCTCTATCTCTGACTTGATGGCAGCCCGATCTCAAGTCAATCTTTGAAAAACATTTGGCGCCCTGTAACTGATCAAAAAAATCATCAATTCTTGGGAGGGGATATTTGTTCTTGATCGTTACCTTATTCAATTGCCGATAGTCAATGTACATTCTCAATGTGCCATCTTTCTTCCGTACAAATAATACCGTTGCACACCACGGGGACATACTCGGTCTGATGAATCCCTTTTCCAGCAATTCTTTCAATTACTCCTTCAATTCATGCAATTCTGCCAGAGCCATTCTATACGGAGGAATAGAGATAGGTTGAGTGCCTGGATTCACATCAATCTCAAACTCTACTTCCTGCTCTGGAGGCAAACCGGGAAGATCCTTAGGAAATATGTCAAGAAATTCATTGACCACTGGAACCGACTGAGGAGTTAGTGGTTCCACATCAGTATCCTTCACTCGTGCTAAGTGACATATGTACCCCTTGGCAATCATTTTCCTTGATTTTAGCTAGGAAATAAATTTTCCTCTTGGTGCCCCCATATTACCCTGCCATTCAAGACCATTTTTTTGTGGAAAAAAAAATGTACCTTCTTAGCCCGGCAATCTACCATGGGATAACAAGAATCCAACCAATCCATGCCCATTATCACATCAAAATCCACCATGTATAGTTCAATGAGAGCGGCCAGTGTATCATGACCACACACAGTTACCACACAATTACGATATACTCTTTTTGCAACAATATATTCACCAACTGGTGTATATACTTCAATTGACTTCATTAATAGTTCTGGTGTTTTTGCAAATTTCACAGCAATCAATGGAGTAACATATGACAATGTAGAACCCGGATCAATCAATACATATACATTATACGAAAATATGGATAATGTACCTGTGAATACATCAGGAGAGACCTCTGAATTCTGCCGGTCCACTAGAGCATAAGTACGATTCTGGGTTCCAATGGAACTGGATGCTCCTCTGGCACCCCTACCACGACCAGCAGGCTGTACACCTCGACCTACGGAAAGAACCGATGATGATGATGCAACGACTGATCCCGTCGGTCATGCTATACCACCCATGCTCCTCTGTGGACACTCTCTTATCATGTGCCCCGACATACCGCACCAAAAGCAAGCATTCGTGCCTAACCAATATGTACCTGAATTAGTATGCCCACAGTGCTGACACTGCTGACGAGAATATCCTACTGCCTGTGATCCGTTAATTCCACTACTCTACCCAGATTGACTACCTCTAAACCCTCAGAATTGAGCTTGAGTGCCTGCTGTGGACTAAGAGAATGAGGGTCTAGGCGGTCTAGGAAAAATTCGGGGCCTAGATTCTCCTTGGGACACCATAGACTGTCCCATAGGTCTAGCTCTTTTGGACCGTCCTCTTTCAGATTCATGTACCCTCCTTCTCTGTCTCTGATCATCCATTTTCTGTGCGAAGGCCTGTATTCTGGATATGTCCATATCTTTGTTCAAGGTGGCAATGGTGCAGTCCCTTACCAAATATGGCTCTAATATGTCCACATATCGATGGACTATGTCTATCATTGTAGCCACCACATTCGGAGCATATCGGGCCAAGGAATTAAACTGAAGACTATATTCTCTAACACTCATGTTCCCTTGACATAGATTTAGAAACTGGTCTACACGTGTCTCCCGAATCTCATATGAGAGGTAATGATCAAGGAATGCCATTTTAAATTCTTCCCAACCAGCTGGAAGTGCATCAATACCCCTTGATCTTTTCCAGTCTTCATACCATAATATAGCTTTACCTTTCAATCTATAGGCCACAAGTTCAACTGTTTCAATACCAGTCACGTGCATAACTTCTATAGTCCTTTGGATTTGATCCACGAAGTCCCGTGGATCTGCCTTCAGATCTAACCCAGTGAATATAGGAGGGTCTAATTTCAAAAAATCTTGTGTCCTGCGACTCGCCACTCTAGCCGCATCATCCTCATTTGTTGTTGGACCAGCTCGTCCTTGACTTTGTACAACAACTATCTGAGTCAACATATGCACTGCATTTCTTAAATCCTGGTCAGTGGCATTCAATGGCGGTTCTGTGGGCACTTCTCTACCTCTTGGCTCTTCCGAAGCTGGAAAAATAAAAGAAGACCGCGATGCAATTTCAGTGTTAGCTCCACCTTGACTAGATTGGTCAGGTGGTGATTTACTCATTCCTTCACCAGCAAGCATATCTACCTGCTTATCTTTGCCTCTACCTTTTCTTGTCATCGGCATTTTACTATAAACAAGAAAACCAATTCCAATGGTAAGATATGATTCCACTTACAACATTGGCTCTATTGCATGATCTAGAAATGAAGAAAAGAAACAACTCCTAAATGTCTCGTAGCCTCTTACTTAAAAAAGTGGTGCACAACACATCCATAAGCAAGACTCTACTCAGACACGACTTTGTAGACACCCTTAGGACGACCTGCTCTGATACCACTTTTGTCACGACCCAAATTCCAACGGGGCGGACTGGCACCCGAAGTCGATAAGGCACGAGAGAACCAATCTTCATCTATGTCTATTCATATGCATGTCACTCAATAAGAAGCACCATCACATAGAGATACAAGATGCTGATAGCGGAAGTCATGGAAACATGTGATATATATATATGTGAAACTTGGCCGTCAGGGCCATCAAGTCAAAATGGACATACATCTCTTACATTCATATTCCCACATACATCTACAAAGACTCTGACACTGGAGCTCACCAAAGATTTACAAATGACTGGCAACCTACTGTGGAGGTCTACTAGCACCTGTACCTGTAGCAAGTAAGGTAAGTTCCCCAAGGGACGTCAGTATAAAGAATGTACTGAGTATGTAAGGCTTATATGACACTGTATGATGCATAAATACTTCAATGAACTCAAATACAAATGAATAACCAATATGGATAAGTCACCATTCTGTATGTTGGGAGCCATGTGTATTTCTTTCATTACTTTGTTTTCTTCTTTACTTCTATGTTTGTTCATCATCACTTGTGTCACTTTGTACCCGGGCCCCGACTGATCAGTGGGTCTTAACATAACACAATGTTATGTTGGGATCGGCTCGAGGTAGGCTTATGCCTCTAGAGCTACCACCCTTAAATCAATACATCGGTCTCAGCTCGAGCTAGGTTATTACCTCTAAAGCTGCTACCCATAAACCAATATATCAGGTTCGGCTCGAGCTAGGTTCTTACCTCTAGAGCTAGCCCCTGTCAGATTCGGTCTGAGATAGGCTTATGACTCTTGGACTACCCCCTGATCCAATAATATCGGGATTGGCTCGACCTAGGCTTATGCCTCTAGAGCTACCACCCGTACTCTTACAACCAACAGATACGCATTACTTTATTTCTTACTTTTGAGATATTGATACAATGATAGTCAGAACATTATTTGAACTTTGGAACATAACATTGTTGGACCTTTGGAACATTAGTCAATGAACATAAGACATGTGAATCACAATTGACAAATGAGTAGGGAACATGTGATTAATAACAATTGATAATCGAAAATGGGATACCTAGAACATTTCGGAATAGAACAAGTACAATGTCAATGAGAACACTATATGCTGCAGAAGGATACGGAAAGAGTAACCTTACATACCTTATCTTTCCAATATGAATACACAATCCTATATGTGAATACACTAGTCCATCTCCTTCTTTACGTTTCACTCTACAACACAAGTACATAATGGAGCTTACGTTAACAACCAACTACCTTACAAGTGCATACGACGATAATGAGGTACATGATTGCCTTAAAATGTCATTTCCCCCTTGACAATACCATTGATGAAATTATCATACCAACAATACCACAACATTCCATACATTTACCAATATATCATAAACCAATAGCATGTCACACCAAGTTCATACTTTACACTTCTCCATCAACACAACATCACAATTACTCCATCAAGTCACCTCAACTTCATAACCACATATCGACAACAATCCCACAAATTATACTTATAGAAAAATAACAAGTCAAGGAACATAGCCGCATCATACATGTTGATATTTCATTCACACCATTCACTTTCATCAAAACCTCAAGTCTCCTTTCAAGATTAAATCCCATGGATGACACATCTTTTAGCAACAAGCAAAAATGCATTATTTACACTTTTAGACATAACCATCATGAGCTACATACTCTCCCATGCATTAATATATTAATCCATAAGAATAATCACTTACCCAAACTTGTAAATGAGTGATCTTGTCCAAAAAGATGGCTTAGGGTTTGAGGGTTTGAAGAAATATCTTGTAGAAATGTCTAGAATGGCATGTGTGCTTTGTGGAAATAAAATCTGATTTTTTCCACCTTATATAGACCCTCAATTCATACTTATCCACTTCTTGCATTAAATTCCATGTTCCCTTGGTCAAAGTGGAAGAATGGGTCATTTGCCATTTTGGGCCTTAAATTGAGCCCATTTACACATATTAACTTAGCCCACCAATTTAAATGTGTAATACTCCCATTATATCATGTTTAAGTAATTCTATAATGTCAAGATAATATTCAACTCGCGAGATTCACATTCGTAGCCTCAATCCTTAAGAATACGCGATTTTTGCCACCCATGGCTTAATTTAATTTGATAAAACACTTGTGACGAAGAATTTATCCCAAATCAGATGCCAAACTTGCTCGAGAGTAGTCCTACTATGATGGAATAATGATACCATAGCCCAAGATTCCTCTTTATAGACTAATAATCGCAGAAGAAATCGACAAAAAGCAACCCGGCACTCTCCCGGGTGCCCTAGAGACTTAGAAAAATTTCAGCTCTGGAAAGGTGGCCAGGAGCGGCCTAGCACGCCCCTGGGCGTTCCCCCTTGCTGCCTGTTCCAAACAAAATTCATCCAGAAGTGACCTGGCACGTCACCTGCAGCGCCCCATGCTAAATTTTTGATTTCGACTTTTCTTTGCGGATTTGGTTGGATCTTTCAAGTCCCAACCTTTTGCTTGCCTCTTATCTTTAAGATCCTTTGCTTGGATGTACCTTAAACCTCACTTTTCACCCCACAAATGCTCCACAAAGTCACAAACACCTACTACAAAGGTCTAATCACATTTACTAGCACAATATCAAATGTTCCATCAATAAAAATGCAAAATACGTACTTATTGCTCACAAACCTAGGGTAAACATGGTTCAAGGTTGGAAAGTAGGGTCGGGAAGGTACGGGGTGTTACACTTTACATGTTGGTGGCAGCTTAGGGGTGTAACCCTAGCGTGGGACGATCCCAACTTGGGTATTTACCACTGATCAGTTGGTTATTTGTATCACATGGCTTACAAAGATTATAAGGTAAAGTAAAGAAAGGAATGTAATGTACATGATTCCATAAGTATATGTAAAGGTGGTCTATTAGCACTATCTATACACTTGTACCTAATTTTATTTGAGCACTTATGTTATGTATAATTACTTTGAGCCTTACATACATTCTTTCATACTGACATCTCTTATAGGGGACCTACATTTCATACTGCAGACACAGAAGCTAGGTGACCCTTCTAGTAGGAGCATAGGACATCCAACGGCTATTGGCGAGCCCCAGGTTGATTCGGGGCTTTTCGAGTCTGTTATATATATTTTTTGTATTGTATAGTAGTTAAGTGTAAGGAGGGGGCTTGTCCCGACCTTAAATAAGTTTATATCTCTTTTAGAGGCTTTGCAGATGGAAAAATAAATTGTGGTTGTGCCTTGTCTTCCAGTCAACCCAATGGCCAAGTCATGTATATATAGTTTTGGGATTGTCTACGTGGTTTATTTTCATCTATGCATCGTATCCATACTTGGCAGAACCTTTGATTATCATAGTTACATGCATGAGAAGTACAATGTTATGGGTTGGTGCTCTCGGGCCTTTACGGCTACGGGTGCCTGTCCACCCCAATAGGGTTTGAGGTGTGACAAAAATACATTAGAATATAGGAGTTATGCTCATTTGAAGTTGACTATAGCAAGATTCTTCACAAGAAAACCACCGGTAAGGAAGGTTTCAACTTGTCTATCAGCTAGGAGTTCCTTGTGGCCTTAATACATGTGTAAATAATTTCTCATACTATCAAAACATGATGTTTGATTTTACATGTACTTAAAACATTGTTCTAATCTTAGCTTGAATTTTCGGGGTGTTATAATATCTCCCCCTTAGGATCTTTTGTCCCCAGATGAAAACTAACTAAGTTGAAATGTTAGGAAAAGAGCTACAATCCCAACACTAAATTTCTAAGAGATAAATATTGACATGATAACTGATTTTGTAACTGAAACATGGACTAAACCAAACTCATGAATGCATTCTATAACATGAGAATAACTCGGTGACATGAAATGGAAAGAATTAATTAAGGGGAAACTATTACCTCACTCTGGAATTGAGTTTGAAGAGAAAAGATGGGGGTACTTGGTTATCATATCTACCTCTGCTTCCCAAGTAGCTCCCTCAACTAACTGCTTTCGCCAAAGAACCTTTACCAAAGCGACCTCCTTATTTCTTAACTTACGAACCAGATGGTCAAGGATCTGAACAAGAATCTCTTTGTAAGAGAGACTATCTTTCACACCCACACTCTCTAAGGGCACAACCAATGCGGGATCACCAACTCATTTCTTTAAAGAGGATACGTGGAAAATTGGATACACTGATGCTAAGTCTGCAGGTAAATCTAACTCATAGGCTACATTTCCAAGATGACCATAATTTTATAAGGACCAACATAGTGGGGACTGAGCTTTCACTTCTTACCAAAGCTCTTCACCCTTTTCATGGGCGAAACCTTCAAATAGAAAAAAATCACCACTAGTAAACTCAAGCTCTCTTTTCCTCACATCTGCATAGGACTTCTGACGGCTCTAAGCTATTTTTATCCTTTCTCTAATTAGCTGAACTTTCTCCATATCCTTATGAACTAAATCTGGCCCTATCAAGGCAGCTTCACCAACTGCAAGCCAACCAATTGGAAATCTACACTGCCTACCATAAAGTACTTCAAATGGGGGCATTTGAATAACGGAGTGGTAGATATTATTGTAAGCAAACTCAATCAAAGGCAAACGATTATCCCACCTACCCTTGAAATTGATCAAACATGTTCCCAACATATCATCCAATGTCTTAATGGTTTGCTTTTCCTAACCATCCATTTGTGGATGAAAAACCATACTAAGATGAAATTAGGTACCAAGACCCTTCTTAAAAGTCTTCCAGAATCGAGAGGTAAGCTGAGTACCTCTATCTAAAATGATGGTCAGAGGGACTCCTTGCAATTTCACCAACTCCCTAAGATAGAGTCTAGCATAATCCTTGACTGAATCTGAAGTGTTAGCTAGTAGGAAACTAGCTGACTTAGTCATTTAGTCCATGATAACCCAAATAGAATTATGCTATTAACGAGTACGAGGCAACCCTAGAATGAAATCCATATTCACCACTTCCCACTTCTAAGTAGGAATACTAATATCTTGAAGTATACCACCAGGTATTTGGTGCTTAACTTTAACTTGCTGGCAATTTGGACACTTAGCCACAAATTTCATGATATACTTCTTCATGTCATTCCACTAATAGGCTTCCCATAGATCACGGCACAACACCATATCCCCCTTGGGAGAAAATCTCAACCTTCTAACTCTGGAACGCTTCTTTCCACTTAAGTAAAATAGGATCACTATCTTGATTTTCTTTCACCTCAGCTATTAATGAAGATTCTGAACCATTCTGAATCAAGATACTACCTTCGATTGAGTCAACCAAGCTGGTGAACCACACGAACTAACTCTTTCTTCTCATCTTCTATATGAGCAACACTTCCTATAGACAACCTACTAAGAGCGTCAGCCACCATATTGGATTTACCTTGATGGTACAAGACACTCATATCATAATCCTTTAATAACTCTAGCCACATTCTCTGACGAAGATTTAGATCTTTATGGCTGAACACATACTAAAGGCTCTTGTGATTAGTGAACATATCAGAATGAACTTTATACAGATAATTCCTTAAAATCTTTAAGGCAATAATAACTGTTGCCAACTCAAGATCATGAGTCGGGTAATTCTTTTCATGAAGCTTGAGCTGTCTAGAGGCATATGTTATAACCTTGCCATGCTGATCAACACACAACCAAGTCAAACTCTAGAAGTATCACAATAAACCACAAAACTATCTGAACCCTTTGGCAGAGTCAAAACTAGAGAGAAGGTGAGTTGAGTCTTTAACTCCTGAAAACTCTTCTCGCAAGAATCGAACCACTGAAACTTGACTTTCTTCTAAGTCAATCTGGACATAAAGGAAGCACTATAGGAAAATCCCTTAACAAACCGCCTATAGTAACTAGCTAAACCTAAGAAACTCCTGATATCTGATGGAGAAATGGGTATAGGCCAATTCCTCACAGCTTCAATCTTTTGAGGATCAACCCGAATGCCTTTACGGGAAATGATATAACCAAGGAATGGTACCAACTTCAACCTGAATTCACACTTGCTGAACTTAGTGAATATCTAGTGCTCTTTGAGAGTTTACAAGACAATCCTCAAATGGTTTGCATGTTCATCCTCACCTCGAGAATAAACAAGGATGTCATCTATGAAGACTTTAACAAACATGTCCAAGTAATGCTTGAACACCCTGTTTATAAAGTCCATAAAATCATTAGGAGCATTTGTTAGTCCAAAATACATAACAACAAATTCAAAAATACCATACTGAGTTCTGAAGGTTGTCTTTAGAATGTCACATTCTCTGACTCTGAGCTGATGATAGCCGGATCTGAGGTCTATCTTAGAGAAGCAATTGGCGCCCTAAAGTTGGTTAAATAAGACATCAATCTTGGGAATGGGATACTTATTCTTGACTGTGACTTTGTTCAACTGGCGGTAGTCGATGCACATTCTGAGAGAATCATCTTTCTTGTGCACGAAAAGAACTAGAGCATTCCATGGAGAGATGCTGGGTCTGATAAAACCCTTGTCTAGGAGGTATTTCAACTTCTCTTTCAATTTATTAATCTTGGATGGAGCCATTCTATAGGGTGAAATTGAAATAGGTTGGGTATCTGGAAGAAGATCTATTCCAAAGTCAATTTCCCATTCGGGAGAAACTCCGGACAGATCTTCAGAAAACACTTCTGGGAATTCATTGGCCACTAGAACTGACTCAAAAGTTAGGGTCTCACACTTTGAATCTTTAACTCGAACAAGATGATAGGTGCACCCTTTGAAAATTATTTTTCTAGCCTTAAGGTAAGAGAAAAACCGACCTATAGGCACTGAGGTACTACTCTTCCACTCTATGACTAGCTCATTTAGAAACTAAAACTGTACTACTCTATTTCTACAATCAATTGAGGCATAACAAGAGTGGAGCCAATCCATGCCAAGAATAACATCAATATCGGTCACGTCTAACTCTCCAAGATCAACTGAGGTGATTTTTTGAGAAATTGTGACTAGGCAATTTTTGTACACTCGTCTTGCTATGACTGAATCACCAACTGGAGTAGAGACTGAGAAAAGTTCTTAAAGGATTTTAGGACTGACATCGAAGTCTACTTCTATATAGGGAGTCATGACAGAAAGTGTGGCTTCGGGATCTAATAATACATAGACATTAATATGAAAGACCTATAACATACCAGTGACTACATCAAAACAACCCTCTTGATCCTATCGAGTTTAAAGAGCATAGAACCTGTTCTGATGTTGTCTGCCAGCTGAACTAGATGAGGCACCCTGCTGAGTCAGGCGACCTACTGGAGCTGATGAAGAGTTAGAATAATTCTGCTAACGAGTATCTCTGCTTCTCTGCGAAGCCACTAAACACTCCATCAATATGTGGCCCAGCTTGCCATATGCAAAACAAGAATCACTACCAGCCCTGCTGGGAGAAATTAAAGCTACCTATTCTGGCTCTCTTACTCTTCCTTTCCTTCTTCTTGATTTGCTCTTCTTTAATCTATTGAGAATGAACTATCAATCTAGAGATGTCCATCTCCTTAACCAACATAGCAGTTCTACACTCTTTAACCATATCCTCGAAAAAACCTGTCACAAACTTACTCATGCGGGCTCTGGAGTTAGCAACTATTGTCGGCACATACTTAGCCAGTTGAGTAAACTTAAGAGAATACTCTTTCACACTCATGTTACCCTGCTCAAGATTAATGGACTCCTGAAGCTTGGCTTCCCTCAACACAAGTGGGAAGAACCTGTCCAGAAAAGTAGCAACAAACTCATCCCATTCTACTAGTCCTGCATCTACACCTCTATCCTCTTTTCACTACTTGCACCAAGTGTGAGCTACTCCCTTTAACTGATAAGTAGCCAAGTTAGCACTCTCAACTGGAATGACACCCATAATTTTAGTAACCTTTTAAATATCATTAAGAAGCTCTTGTGGATCTTCCTTAGTCTTAGAACCATGGAACTCAGGAGGATTTATTCAAGTGAAGTCCCAGACTTTAGATGCTGCTATGGTACCAGTAGGTTTGACCGGGACAACAGCCTGCTGATTAGCCTTAGTTGTCATGGCCTAAGCTAGCATGGTGAAAGCAGTCCTGAACTCAGCATGAGAGACTTGCTCGTTCAAAGGGTCTGCTGGAGCTGGTGGTGCTTGCTGGTTTCCATTCCTATTACCATTTTTTTTGCTCCTTCCATTGGCTTTTTTTGGAGGCATTTTCTGTAAATGCATAGAGCATGAGTTATAAGAAAATTTTAATAGAGTTCACACTCTATCGCATGATATGAACATCAAAGAAGTGAAATTTTTCCTAAAACATTTCATAGCTTCTCACTCATATGTGTGGCATGCTTCACACCCATGAACAAGACTTTACTTAATGCGACTTTCAGATACCCTAAGACACTTTAAACCTGACGCTCTGATGCCAAGTTTGTCATGACCCGAGACTACCCCTGGTCGTGACACGGTGCTTAGTGCCACAAATGACCCCAAGCTAACCCATGGCATGGAATGACACTATGAATACTAAAATAATCTGGAAATCACTTATACGGAAATTAATAATTTGAGTAATAAGTTTGGAATAGCCCAAGTGACAATATCTGATCAAAACTCATAAATCTAAAAATGAAATCTAGCTGATAGTCTGAAAGCCTCTAAGTAAGATGAGTTTTTAGGACAAGCCCATAACGAACTCTAACTGTCTAAAACTGAAATAATATTGTAAAAAAATATTGATAATTGGTCCTCAAATAATAAGGACTCACTAAACACTACTGCTAATATGGTGTAAAATTGTACTAAGCGTGATCCAGATGCTAAACATCAGAACCTATATTATAAGACAACATAGCGCAAAGGAAAGTATGCAATCAGTACTTTAAATGTACTTAGTAAGTAAACATTGAGGATTCATCCAAGCCATAACATGATTTACATAATAAGTTTCTACCTATCCTAATTATGACACAATTAGACTCAAATACTCAAAAGGAAACTATACTCATTAACAAACATGTTTTAAGGTTCACTTTTATTCACAATGCATAGTAATTACATAAAGACTCATGTTTAAAACTATTTATTTATACTACAATCTATTTATACCTTAAGTGATTACTAAACTCCAATTATTCTATCAATTTATCCTAAATATGATTCAAACTCTTAACTAGATTCTCACCATAAATTATTCATGATCAATCAGTCATTTATCCATAATTTACCAAAAACATATCAATAAGTAGATAGAACAGTTAAGATGTCCATTTTTAATACTTCAACCCTTCAATAGACTCTGGTACATGTAGAGATGCTCTCCATCTCATCTATATTGGACACCCAAACCCTTAGCGATTTACAAAACACAAGAAATAAGCATATAACACATAAACACCTCAAAAAAGAGTCAAAGTAGATCTCAACTTGCCTTAAAGAAGAACCCCAAAACTAAACCACAATCTTAAGAATCAATTGAAACTTGTACTCCCTGAAATCACCACCAAACTCATCCAATTTAATTAAATATAATATCTACACATAAATACAAGACTGAGGATACCCATATTGACATACTTTGGTTTGTGGTCCAAAATCACCTCGAAAATCAGCCCTGAAGATAAAATGATAAAACTAGAATTTTTAATAACGAATCAAGTCTCACATTGTTTACGGGTTCTAAACCTGAAATCCTAATGAAATCGAGTAGAAATTGGGCTTAAAATTATTAAAAAACTTATTTTTCACTTTATTGGGTTAAAAACCAAAATCTCATGTTTACAAGCAAATATTTGAAGATGATTTGGTAATATAATTAATTTAAAATAATGAAAACAAGGTTTATAAACTTACTCAAGGTTTAGATATCGAGAACCCCTTTGGAAGCGCCTCAAATCTAGCTCCCATGCTCTAAAAATGGTGAAAATGGGGTTTTAGATCAAAAAAGAACTATTTAATCTACCCGATCATGTTCCTTCATTTCAATCGTGGGGTCCATGTTGCAATCACAAATGACTTGGTCCACTAACCATCATAAATGTGATGTGGAACAACATACCCCGACCCAGTGCACTCTAATTCTTCGCAATCATGGGCTACACCCTACGTGATTACAATGAAGCTACCATTTGCTTTTCGTGAACACGACAGTAGGGGTGGCAAAGACAAAGAAGTAGGAGTTACACCAGTAGTTTCTACTCCTCTAGGACTTTACATAGCGTACCTATAACCCTTGGATTTGGATGTATATGCCTTAGTCTAAGTTTGGCTAGTTGCTTGCGTTAGGTTGGGTTTTCGAGGATTGTGGGTAGCATCATCGCTATTGTTAAGGTAAACTACCTTAGGACAGTGCACCTTATTAGTGTAGATGATTATAAATTACCTATTTGTATGTTAGTGGCCTGATTATTAGCATTGTGTTGGCTTTCTCACTCTGTTGTAATTGTTTGATTTGGTATCCTTGGCATTTTAGCATTTTGGCTTTAAATTACTGTTTTCAACTTGATAAATGGGATTTGGAAATACTTTTAATGAACTTGGTTTGCAAAAAAGAAAAAAGGACTATTTAGTCCTGGTTTGAGCCCGGGCACTTGATTTTACCGCTTATTGCATATTTAGTTCTGGTTTGAGTCCGACACCTGATTTCACTGCTTATTATATATTTAGTCCCGGGTCAAGTCTAGCATGCATTGTTAGTTAGATTTGGCTGGGAATCTAGTTTAAGTTTAGGCATGGTTTATGTGTACGACTGAAGGAGGGGTATATGATACATTCATTATGTATCATGACTCACATTACTTACTATCGTATTTGGTTTATGATAGTACTACTTGTTATTTGGATCCACCATGCTTATGGGGGGGGGGCTGGGTTGGGTTTGCTTTTTGTTGTGTGTTTCTTTTGGGTTTAGGTTATAGTTAAGTGCTTATTTGTGTTTTTTGAGTTGTTCACTTAGGAGTCTTGTGTTTTCCTAGATTTAGTCTATTATTCTCTTTATGACCCCTCTTTTATTACCTTTAGCATATATATGCACTTTATTATGCTTTGACTTTATTTGAGTTCAGTCGGCCAATGATGCCTACTAAGTACCAAATGTTTTGTTAGTTATACGACACTATTACATCTTTTCCCTAATGCATATCCTAGTATGAGTCATTGTTGTTGATGTCGCCCTTGAGCAGATCTATTGATTGGAGGCTAGGGTAAGATTTCATCATTTGAATTTGATCCATCTCCTACTCTTTTTGGATTAATCTTATTTTGTATCTTTTGGAGTCTATTTTGTAAATATTGCACTTGTCTAGTACTTCTTATGTTTAGTGGCTTTTATAATAGCTTTACTAGGTCTTAGGGAACTCATTTCATATATTTACTCTCTTCCCTCCCTATATATATATATGTATGCTCCATTTTTATTTGAATATTTGTCATTTTATTTGCTATTTTCACCCTGTTCTTCACTCTTCTGCCTGTTAGCCCAATTCTTGCATTTCGGGCTATGGCTTGGCATACCTATTGGCGGATTATAATAGGTGCTATCATGACCTGAGTTTCTATATTGTGATAGATTGGTATCAAACCCTAGGTTCATCGATATCATTTGTACAAAAGAAAGTGTCTAGTAGAGTCCCGCGGATTGATACAACGACTTCTATATCCTTTGTTCAAGAGGCTACATGACATTCTTAGGAAAATTTTAACTTTTTGATTCATTATCGTGCACTGTCTATATTATTTTCTAGATTCTCATTTGTTTCACTCTTTCATAGATGGCTTGGACAAAGGCCACGACGGTCGAGGGCAAGGCCCTTGAGCCGATGACTAGGGATCCAGTTAGGAGCAAAGGTAGAGGTTAACCCGAATATCAAGGTCAAGCTCAAGATATAGTACTAGCTTGGGGCCACTGCAGAGAGCCTTCACCAGAGCTAGTTAGTGATCCGAAGCTAGATGTTATACCAAAAGATCTACCACTACAATAGCTAGTGGGCCTGCCACCAACCCGAGCTCCATCAGAATTTATAGCCACGTTGATCCTTTGAGATGCGTTAGTCCAGTTATATGGTATGATTGGAGGTTAGCCAATAGATGAGGCCCAGACATCTAGTCATAGGTTATTACAGGGTTGGTCAAGTATAGGTGCGCAATATGCAGCTGCGGTTCCCCGAGTAGAGGTTCTACTAGCACCATTAGTTGCTCAGCCAGCGCTAGCCCAACCAACCATGAATTTTGAGAAGTAAAAGATGTCTTGTTGGTTTCTTAGATTGGCTCCGCTGAGAATTTCAGGATCCTTAGGGGAGGATGCATATGATTTCCTTACCAGTTTCAAGGAGAGGTTGCATAATCTTATCTTAGTGGATTCTCACACTGTGGATTACACCATATTTCATCTTGATAGTGCAGTGAGGTAGTGATAGAGGGCTTACCTTGATTTCAGACCAACTTGGTCCCCTTCTATGAAGCTATGGATTCCTACACTGTGGATCACACCATATTTCATATTTCAGTTCTCTGAGTATTTTTTGGAGAAGTTTATACCTCGCAGTATGTGTGAGCATCTAAGGGATGTGTTTTTGAGTTTAGAGTAGGGATCTCTGATAGTATCTGAGTATGAGGGTAGGTTTTATGAGTTAGCTAGGCATGCCATAATGAATTTACCTACCGAGCGCGAGTGAGTGTGATGCTTCATTATAGGGTTGAGACTTTAGCTCCATATGGCTACCTAGAGCATGGTAACTTTAGGTAGATCATTTGTAGATATTGCTGATCATACTCATACTATAGAGAATATGCATTGCAAGGCCCGTGGGGAAAGCAACAAGAGACCCCATTATCAAGGTAGTTACAGCGGTAGTCATAGTGGGTCATATATTCAAGGTAGGGGTTTCTCGGGCAGGCATCAGTAGCAGTATCAATAACAATAGCGGTATCAGCAATATGGTCAGTGTAGTAGGCCTATTCATTCTATGCTTCGAATTTCAGATGAGGGTCAACCTAGTTATAGTAGTTTCAGTTGTCAAGGCATTGGTCAACCATAGTTGGTTTTTTAGTCAAAAGCTTTAGGCCATGGTGGCCATTCTGGGTCAGTAGGACTCTCTCGTCAATGTAGAGTACCAGGGGCATACTTTGATTATGGGGTTAATAGTCACTTTGCAAAAAAGTGTCCCCAACATGAGATGATTGGGACTTTAGCACAGACAACTCATCCCCTTAGAGAAGTGGCGCCACTGTCCAGAAGTGGTACCCAGGGTGGAAGGGGTAGATTTCAAGATACTCGTAGAGGTAGACAGCCTGGTAGGATAGTGGTCGGTCAGGTTCTCAATTTGGCGGTGGGTGCAGACAACTATATGCCTTTCGTAGTAGGTTGGAGTTAGAGACATCAGCATCAGTAATCACAGGTATGATTTCAGTTTGTCATCATCCAACTTCTGTCTTATTTGATTCGAGCTCTACATATTCATATGTGTTTGCATATTATGCTACTCATTTGGTATTATCTAGCAAGCCTTTATCTATGCTAATACATGTAGCTACTTTTGTAGGAGATTTTTTAGTAGTAGATCGAGTTTATAGATCATATGTGCTGACTATTCGAGAGTATGACAATTTTGCTGACCTTATTATGCTTGACATGGTAGATTTTGATGCTACTCTGGGATTGAACTAGCTATCCCCCTATCATGCAGTCTTGGATTGCTTTGCCAAGATCTTTACCTTAGCTATGTCTGGCATATCCTTAGTTTTTAGCAGGCCTCTGTTAGTCGCGCGCCAATAGGGATTATTTCTTACAATCGGGATAGAAGGTTAGTATTAAGGGGGTGTTTGGCCTATCATGCTTCTATTTGTGATGTATTTCCTATCTATTTGTCTGGCTTCTGGCCTTAGCATGATATTTATTTGGCTATTGATGTTAAGCAAGACATCAGGCCTATTTCTATTTCACCTAATCGTATGGCTCCTACTAAGTTAAGAGAGCCTACTTTTCAGCTTCAAGATCTTCTAGGTAAGGGTTTCATCATACCAAGTTTTTTCTGTAGGGTGGACCTATTCTATTTGTGAGAATAAAAATAACTGTCATATATGTATCGACTATCGACAGTTGAATAAGGTGACTATTAAGAACACGTATTCGGTGTTGCGTATTGATGATTTATTTAAATATCTTAAAGGTACAGTCATGTCTTCTAAGATTGACTTGAGATCTAGCTACCATTAGTTGAGGATTCAGGTGGCGAACATCCCACAGATAGCCTTCAAGACTAGATATGGCCATTACAAGTTCCTGGTGATGTCTTTTGGGTTGACTAATTGCCCAGATACGTTCATGGACTTGATGAACCACATAGTCAGACCCTATTTGAACTCTTTTGTGATTGTGTTTATTAACAACATCCTTATTTACTTGAGGAATAGGGAGGATCACGAGCAACATTTGAGGATTGTGCTCTACATTTTAAGATATCACCGACTTTATGCCAAGTTCTCAATGTGCAAGTTTTGGCTTGAGTATGTAGTATTTGTGGTGCACGTGGTACCCAAGGATGGGATTATGGTAGACCCAACAAAGATTGAGAAAGTTCATGATTGGTCCCCTACTTCTCCTACTGAGGTTCATAGTTTTGTTGGGTTTACAGGTTACTACAGGTGGTTCATAAATGAGTTCTCTTCTATAGCAGCGCCACTGACCAAATTGACTAGGAAGGATATTCTATTTTTATAGTTTGATTAGTGTGAGGTGAGCTTTCTGAAGCTCAAGGCTTTACTCACTTCAGCTCCTATTTTGACTCTTCTAGTAGAGGGTAAGGGGTTTATGGTGTTTTTTTATACTTTAGGTGTTGGTTTGGGTTGTGTTATGATGCAACAGAGTTGATTTATAACATATGCTTCTAGATAGGTGAATGTACATAGGTGAAACTACCCCACCCATGACTTGGAGTTGGCGGCGGTGGTTTTCACGCTTAAGATTTGGAGGCATTATATTTATGGTGTTCATTGCAAGATATTCACCGATTATCATAGTCTTCATTACATTCTGAACCAGAAAGACCTTAATTTGGGATAGTACAGGTGGCTAGTATTGCTGAACGACTATGATATTTCAATAATGTACCATTCGAATTAGGTAACGTGGTAGCAGATACGTGAGTATAGGGAGTCTAGCCTTCTTTTTAATTTCAAAGCGACCATTAATCTTAGACATCCAGTCCTTAGACAATAGGTTGGTTCAACTTAATATTTTTGGCCCCAGGAGGATTCTTGCTAGTGTTGAGGCCAGGTCTATATTAATGGAGCAGATTCGAGTGAGGAAGTTTGAGAATGGTTATTTGAGTGGTATTCGAGATTATATGTTGAGGGGTGAGTTCGAGAATTCCATCTTAGATTCAGAGGGTGTCTTGAGATTCAAGGGTCGTATTTGTATTTTGAGAGTTGGTGATGTGATTTAGTTGATATTGTAGGAGGTTCAAAGTTTTAGTTATTCCATTCATCCTAGCGCAACTAAGACGTATAAAGATTTGAGGCAGCATTACTAGTGGTGCGAGATAAAGAGGGTTATAGTGGACTTCATATCTTGGTGTTTTTGTTATTGGCAAGATATGTCCAAGCATTTGAGACCTGGTAGTTTTCTTTGGAGGCTACCCATTCTCGAGTGGAAGTGGGAGCAGATTATTATAGATTTCTTTGTGGATTTGCCGCACTCTTCTTAAGGTTTTGATAGTATTTGGGTCATTATTGATCGCTTGACGAAATTTGCTTATTTTCTATTGGTTCAGATGTCCTATAGTGCATAGAGGTTGGCTCAGATTTATGTTCAAGAGATAGTCTATTTGCAAAGGGTACTAGTGTCTATTATCTTTGATAGAGTTTCTCAGTTCACCTTTTAACTTTTGGAGGGATTTAAAGGAGGAGTTGGGTAACCAAGTCAATCTTAGTATAGTATTTCACCCTCAGAATGATGGCCAGTCTGAGCAAACTATTTAGGTCATGTAGGATATAGTGCAGGCCTATGTTATTGATTTCAGAAGTTAGTGGATCAATTTCTTTATTGGGCAAAGTTCTTGTATAATAATAACTACCATTCGGGTATCTAAATGGCTCAATTTAAGATGTTTTATGGTAGTTGGTGTAGATCTCTGATAGGGTGGTTCAATGTTTTTGAGGCTAGGCCTCAGGGTACCAACTTGCTTCGTTATTCCTTGGCTAGGGTTTGAATGATTTAAGATAGGCTGCGGTAGCTCAAAGTAGGCAGAAGAATTTTGCCAATTGCAGGATTTAAGTTTTAGAGTCTGGAGTTAGTGACCATGTCTTTCTTTAGTGTCACCCATGAAGGGCATGATGAGATTTGGGAGAAGGGACAAGCTTTGCCCCAAATATATCAGGCCATTTTATATTTTATAGAAGGTTGGGGATGTAGCTTATGAGTTAGCCTTGCCTCCAACATTTTTTACCATTCACCCTATTTTTCATATATCGATGCTTCGGCATTACATCCCAAATGAGACTCACATACTCTAGTGCAATTCTGTTCAGTTGGATGATCGGTTGATTTTCATGGATAAACCAATTGCTATTCTAGCCAGAGATGTCCGATGGTTATGTTCTATGGAGATTTTGGTGGTAAAAGTTTAGTGGAGACACCATCTAGTCTAAGAGGCTACCTAGGAGATAGAGCATGACATGCAGGCCAAGTATCCTCATCGGTTAAAGCCTTCAAGTACTCATTAACTCTTGACTTTTATTGATGAAAGTCCTTTTAGTAGTGGATGTTGTAGTGACCCTCTAGAACATTTTACTTTTTTCCATATATTTTTTGCATTTAGAGCTTTCTCGTAAATTCCCCAAGTCATTTGTGACATTCTAGGACTGATAGTTTGGTTTTCGGGTAGCTCATTTGGGTTTTATGTCAGTTTTCCTATCTTGGAGCTGTTAAAGTTGGGAAATAGGTATTTGGCCTAATCTTTTAGTAACTGACTTCCGATAAGAATTTCAGTAATCTCGTTAGCTCTAGAATGTGGATTTTAGGCTAGGGGGACCATTGGTTTAGGTTCTGAGGCTTTCATGCTCATTTTGGGCTATTGGTTGGAATTAAATAAAAATGGGATAGTAGGTTTAGGGCCCAGATTTTATCAAAATGACCTTTTTTGGAAATTTTGTCAATTTCATTGATTCCAAAATGCCATTTCTGGTTGGGTATCATAATTTGTTTGGGTGCACGGGATTTTGAACAAATCTTGAGCACTCGATCAGAGTCCTTTTGGACTTAGAAAATTGTTGGTTTTCACCAGCTGGTACATGCACCTTTTTGTTCTTCATGTTCCAATTGAGGGATGAAATCATAAACTTCTGGCAATTAAGTGGAGAGCCATTGCATGAAGCATGGAAAAGTTTCAATAAGAAGTTGTTGCAATGCCCAAACCATGAGGTTCCAGAAAAGATGCTTCTCCAAATCTTCTATTGAGCATTAGATCAATTGAACAATATGGTAGCGGATAATACGGCTGGATGATCTATCATTAAACAAACTTATGGAGTTGCGTCGACTTTATTGGATAAAGTGACAAAACAAAATCGAGCATGGCAGACAAGAGATACCGAGGTGGTCGTGGGGGCTCCCTCTGCATCTTTTGTGATCCAAGAACAAAGGGAGAAGGATCAGGAGAGAGATGAAAATATGGCCAAGGTAATGATACAATTAGATCTCCTCACTAAACATGCAATGGGCTCAACTCCAAAGGCAGTCGATGTTGTTACTTCTAAGGGAAATAAAGCTTATAAAGATGATGATGCAGAGGAACTTGATGAAAAAATTTGGTATATGTCCAACCAAATGGGGGGGTCCGGACCTACCTGCCAAAGGCAAGGTATGAATCAAGGTTGGAAAAAAAGGGACCGAAAGTGGAAAGACCGTGATGGGAGAGATATGATCGTTATAGAGATTGGAGGGATAAATAGAGACATAGGGACCATGATTAGAGAGATAAAAAGCGTGACTATGATAGATATATTCCTCCATAAAATCGGGCCAAAAGTAAAGAGGCAACTTCTATTGATCTAGAGAAATATAAGAATGAAGGCGTGCTTGCACGCATCTTTGTGGGCTTGAAGGAAGTGATAAGATGTTGAGAGAAATGAAGAGCAAATTTTTGCAATTCAACCAAATGGTCACTTTACACTCAGCCTCAATCAAGCAAGTTGAAACATAATTAGGCCAAATCTCGACCCAACTAAATGCAAGGTAAAAGGGTGGTTTACCTAGTAACACCGTGGTGAATCCAAAAAATGATGCTCACATCATGGAAATTATCATTAGGAGTGGTAGAACTCTTCGTAATGATATGGTGAGTCTTGATGAAGACCCTAATAAGAAAGGAGTTGATGAACAAGCTAGTGGAAAGAGAAAGCGGCTTGATAAGTCAAATGAAGATGTCACTATTCCAAATAAGCCAATTGTTGAGAAGCCAGAAGATGTGGAATAGAAGGTTGAAGGCAAAAACGTACCACAAGTGGTTGATGGTGATTTTTCTAAAACTGATGAAAACCCAGTTGTCTCAAGGCCACAAATAAAGTCCCTCCTCCATTTCCACAAAGGCTCAAGAAGAAGGAGGATGAATCCAAGTTTAAAAAGTTCCTCTCAAAATTTAGCAACCTATCGGTTAACATACCATTGTTGGAAGCCTTACAAGAGATGGCCGGGTATGCTAAATTCAAGGAGTTTTTAACAAAAAAGTGAGTCATGAATTTCAAAACAATTGAGGTGACACATAGTTGTAGTGCAATCATGACTAGCACAATGGTTGTAAAGAAGAATGATCCGGGAGCATTCACCATCCCATGTACTATCAGGGTGTGCAAATTCAAAAAAAAGATTTATGTGATCTTGGAGCGTGTATTAAATTGATGTTGTTGGTCGTGTTTCAAAAGCTAGGTTTGGGGCCTCCCAAGCCGACTACAATGAGGCTCTTAATGGCCGGCCATTCTATAAAAAATCCCATGGAGTGTTGTATGATTTACTTATAAAGGTAGACCATTTTATTTTTCTCACCAATTTTGTGATATTGGATTGCAAAATTGACCATGAGGTCCCTATTATTCTTGGTAGGCCATTCTTGTCTACCGGGTGGTCTTTAGTCGATGTTGAGTGTGGTTAATTGAAATTTTAAGTAAACAATGAAGAGGAGTCATTCAATGTATGCAAGTCCATGAAGCAACCTACGGATTTGCATGTCGTCTCCATAATTGATGTGATTGATGACGAAGTGGTTAATGTAATGGAGAAAGATTTTGTTAGTGAGCCTTTGGTGGGAGTCTTGTGGAGCCTTGAGAGCAAGGAGATTGAACAATATGATGAAGTAGTTGAATCTTTAAAAGGTCTTGGGTCCTACACTATAAATCCTTGCAAGTTGGACCTTGATTTGAAAAATTGGGAAACTCCTTCCGCAAGGCCTTCAATTGAAGATCCACCACAACTTGAGATCAAACCATTGCTACCTCACTTTTGTTATGTATTTTTGGGGGAAGGTGAGACCTTACCCATTATTATTATGGGATACTTGTTGTCTTGGCACGTATATGCATTGAAGTTAGTGGTGAGATGGTATATTAGAGCTCTTGGATAGACCATAGCTGATATTATTGTGATTCCCCCCGGTATATGCACCTACAAAATCAAACTTGAGCCCGACTTTATAGTAAGTGTTAAACATCAATGTAGGTTAAACCCTCCTATACAAGAGGTTGTGAAAAAAGAAATCATCAAGTATCTTAACGTGGGTGTTGTCTATCCTATCTCAGATAGTACTTGGGTTAGCTCGTTCCAATGTATCCCTAAGAAAGGTGGTATCATGGAAATACCATACAAGAACAATGATCTAATACCCGTCTATTCGGTCATGGGTTAGAGAGTGTGTATTGACCATCGAAAGTTGAATTCATAAACGGAGAAGAATAACTTCCCCATGCCCTTTATGGATCAAATACTTGATAGGCTAGCGGGAAGGGGTTGGTATTGCTTTATCAATGGATACGCGAGCTACAATCAAATATCAATAGCCCCTGAAGATCAAGATAAAACTACTTTCACATGTCCCTATGGAACATTCACCTTCAAGTGCATGCCCTTTGGGCTATGCAATGCACCCGCCACTTTTCAATGGTTTATGTTTTCTATCTTCTCATACATGGTGAAGGCTATGTTGGAGGTATTTATGGATGATTTCTCGGTTGTTGGTCATACATTTAAGGATTGACTTGAACACTTGGAGAAGGTACTTGAAAGGTGTGTGGTAAACAACCTTGTGTTAAATTAGGAGAAATATCATTTTATGGTGAAGGAGGGGATTATTCTTGGACATAAAATTCCGGGCCAAGGAATCCAAGTTGATCAAGTTAAAATTGAGGTCATTGCTAAGTTACCTCCTCCAATATCTATCAAAGAGATGAGAATCTTCCTTGGCTAGGCGGGGTTTTATAGGGGTTCATCAAAGATTTTTCTTAACTTGCCCATCCTATGTGCAATCTCCTTGAGAAGGAAGTAAAGTTTGAATTTGATGGGGAGTTTGTGAGGGAATTCAATTGCCTCAAAGAAAAGCTTATCTTGGCTCCCATCATTGTGGCTCCAAATTGTTCACAACCTCTTAAGCTAATGTGTGATGCAAGTGGTTTTACACTAGGTGCGGTGTTAGGGAAACAAAAGGATAAACTATTCCATCTAATCTACTATGCTAGCAAGTCGTTAAACAAGGCGGGCGCTACAAAACTACACAATTACAGAGCAAGAATTCCTAGTTGTGGTCTATGAATTTGGAAAGTTCTGTGCCTATTTGGTAGGCACGAAAGTCATTGTGAACACCGATCATGCCGCCCTACTGTATTTAATGGCCAAGATAGAGGTAAAACCTCAATTGATTAGGTGGATTTTACTACTACAAGAATTTGATTTTAAAGTGAATGACCGAAAGGGATGTGAAAATCAAGTAGAGGATAACCTATCACGCCTAGAGGCAAATGAAGAAAATTCTGGTAAGATTGAGATTGATGATACATTTCCCGATGAGCTTGTCATGTCTTTAAAGGGGAGTACACCACCATGGTATGCTGATTTTGCAAATTATATAGTGAGTGGGCTGCTTCCCAATGACTTGAGCTACTACAAAAGAAAACGGTTCCTCCATGGTGTGAAAAGGTATTATTGGGATGAACCCTATCTCTTTAGAAAGTGTGCGGATGGAGTAATACATCATTGTGTTATGGAGTAAGAGATGTGGTACGCCCAAATTACAACTCCCTTAAGAAGCGTAAGCAGTCGTTGTCAAATATATAACCCAACAAAGGCTGCGGTTGAATCCCACAGGGAATATGGTGATAATTAGGTCGTATGTAATTCAAATTTCTGTTAGTCAGCAATTTCCATGAAATAGGGGGGGGGGGGTTGTTATGAAAATCTGTAAAACAATATCCAATTTGTTGCTAGTAAATAACGTTAACTTATCGAGATATAAATCAGTAGAAAAATTAAACTAGGTTTGTGTTCACCATGGCTATTATCGTAATTGCGCGTCAATCATTGCATATGATTCTCATGATATCGGTAAATATAAATTTATCAATTTCTAATAGTTACCCAAATGTTTCTCAACCTAATTTGTGTAATTAATACTTTAATTCTTTCAAACTTAAAGATGATCTTATTCAAATTTGATTTCACTTCGATTTGGTCAATCTTGTTAAAGCATTAACCATTAGACGAAAGTTAAAAGCTCTGAATGCTTGTTGATAATCCTTTTTCCCATTTTAATTCCTTATTTCAAGAAAATTAACCCTAAGGCATGTTCTAATGTTTGCAACCAATAGAAATCTGTTAAGACGAAAAGATTATCATTACAATTCCTGTTATCAGTAGAATCCCAACAACAATCAACATTCTAATAACAAATTCACTATGGTTCCCACAACCCTAGTTGTGGGAGTTTAGTTGCTCATGACTTTAAAAGAAAATATAGAAAAGGAATTCATAGACTAGAAATTTACCCTTGCAAAATATGGATTCACATTTCAATTGTCTTTCAAGAATAAATAAGGTTCCCAAAAACCCAAGAACAATTTCAAAACTTCAAAATATTTTTCAGTATATAACGTCAAAAGTGAGTTGACATAAGATAATGAGAATAAACTTAAAAGCTGCTATTTATAGTACAGGGAAACTTGAATTTAAATAAGTTTCAGATCTGGCCCACTTAAAATTGACGACTTAGCTTGATAGCTCGTCAACTCGAGTCTTTAATTGGGATTTCCTTGACTGATGCTCTGCCTAAGGTTGATGACAACAGTTAACGATTTGTCAAAAGGTTGATAGCTCATTAACTAATTTCTTCTTGACTTAACTTTTGTTCTTCTCATGGTTGATGATATCAGTTGAAGGCTTATCAACAGGTTGACAGCTTGTTAACTGTAGCATTCAACTAGTTTCCTCTTAACTTGTATTCTGCCCAAGGTTGACGATATCAGTTGATGGCTTGTCAACAAGTAGACAGCTTGTCAACTACCCTTTTTAGCTTATTCTCCCTTGTTTTCACAAATGTCAACTTATCCTGCCCAAAGAAGTAAAATACAATTAAAAACAACAAAAGTTACTTAAGAACTTACAACTATCCTTAGTCAAAAGCCTCAAATGTGCTATCAAAATGCTGGTACATCAACACCCTCAACACAGAACATTTACTTGTCCTCAAGCAACTAGAAAACACTATATTATGCAAACATCATGATTTATAAGGAATAGAACAATAGTTGTACATTACAATTGACCTCATTAGCTTAGTTAACTCCATATACATGAACTATCTACCAACCAACCAATAGGGATCCATGGTTAGCATTACAATATAAATAGGTAACATTACATACACTTAAAGTGATCGATCTAACAACTAGCAGTCTAAAGTACTATCCACATGCCCAGACTACAAATAAGTCCCTCACACAGAATATTGACTTTACTTTGGGACTAAAAATCAAATATTTTACTCTCACGATGAATTTTAAATAATGAAGATGAGATACCATAGGATTGACCTTACCATTCCATCTTGGTTTTTTAGAAGGTAGACTAGGACCATAACAGGACTTTACTTAGCTTGTAACGAAGGCTTGGGTACAGGTAGGATGCGTTTGGGAGTTAGTGAGTCAACCTTCCTTATCATCTATGGACTTCCATTTTCGACTATGATTTGCTACTTCCGCCCTTATTCACCCTTTTCTCTTGATTGATTTACATTTACGGGTGCACAACTCTTTTGACTTGACTTCCTTTTATCCTTTTGTTTTCTTTTTTTTACTTTTTTCACACCATTAAAAACTTACACCCCTTAGCTCTCTTTTTATTTTCATATCAACACCCAATTTTTTCATACCGAATTCCACTTGTGGTAGCCTCTACAATAGCCACCCTCAACTTAGACGATTTGCCTGAGTTGAGGTAACGATGTCCAAGAAAGGAATAGGGCCAAAACAGAGTCTCAATGATAAAAATAGGAAGGTGAATGGTTAATAAACAAAAAGGTTTGGTAAGCTCAAACAGGGATCAAAGGGATTAATTATGTCATTTGGATGGTCTATTTAGGCTAAATGGACTAAAATCAAATAAACAAGGCCTGTGATACTCTCCTAAACAACCAACTTATCACCTAATAGAATGTTCTGGGCATGTTCTAAATGCATGTACAAAGTAAGAAAGATACACAAAAGCCTTATACACTCTTGACATGGACTAACACAATCACCAACAACTATCTGATTTGATACTCAACCTTAAGCAAACATCACCACATTCATATACTAATAATGACAAGTACAGATCCACAACGGTTAATTTAGCAAATAGCATCACATACATACACCAAAATTTTTGTGATGGATCCTCATTTTTCAAAATTCTAAAACAACAATTGCAATCTATTCCCTATCCTCCTTTAGATTACACAATAAAAACATACTAATCAATAACACATAATAATAACATAATCAAAATAGCCTAAACATGCCAGTTCTACTTCATAGCACACGAGGGAAAAGAAACATAGCAAGAAAAACCCTTGTGTAGACACAGGTACCCCAACTCTCCAACAAAAAGCTATGTATTGTCCCTAATGCATTACCCAAAAACTGTAAGTACTGGAGTGACGATGTACTTGTGGCACCCTAGGCACTTGTGTCATGTGAGATAGAGTGTACTGCAACATCAGTTGCAGTATCAATAGTGGCACCAGGAATGATCGGTGCACTCAAAATAATCATTGGTGGAGTAAAAGACTCCATACTTAACTCATTAGCAACAAATGCCCTTGGTGTGCCACTAGTAGAAGCTCCCACAGCACGAACCCACAATGCATTTTCCCATGGTTCATTTTCCTTTTTTTCTCTCCTCCTTGCTTTCTTCATGTCCTTCTTCTCTTGCTTCTTTCTTCTTTTATTAATTTTTGCTAGGTCCTCTTTGTCTCTTCTCTTTCTCTTACTTTTGCCTTTGGTATTGACTGTCTTACCCGTTAGATCATATAATACTTCTTCCTCCTTCTCTGAATCCTCATCATTCTGAGTCGAGAATGCCAACGCCAGTCTTTCTTGTAGTGTAGTGATGTCTACTCTAGCTTTTTCCAATTCAGCTTCAAACTTGGCAAGATCAGGCACAATCATTGCCTTCAACCTTTCATTGATCTAGCTCTCCATATCATCAATGCGCCCGTGCAAGGTAGCATAGGGTGCCAATGCCTCTCTTATTTTTCTGTCTACAAATGGTTCAAATTCTTCCACAAACATTTTCAATTGTTCATCAAATCTTTTCTCTTACTTGATTGATTTCATGAAATTATGAGGAGTAATAGCATACTCCAAAGTATGAACTATCGCAGTAGCCATGTCCATGGTCTCCTTTGTAGGTGTAGTACCTACCGAGAAGGTAGTAGGAGGATCTTCAACTAAAGATAACTGCATACCTGGTGCTGAGCTTTTGGCTGCTCTAGTTGCAGTGGTACCCTCTATAGTTAGAGTATCAACTCCCGAGTCAACTTACTTACCCAATCACAACATGGGCTTACCCTTATCTTTAGATCTCTCAAAGTTATAATTCTTAGTGGTATTTGTTTCAACATCAACTCTCATCAATATGGGAACATGGACCACTTCACAGAGCTTTGTGATAAGTCATAGGAATGGATATGAAGTGTCAGACCTTGTATCTCTTATCTTGATCTCATCAACTATGATTTCTCCAAATTCAACTTGAACTCAAACATTAAGCTTGCCATTAAAATAGCTCTATCTTCACCTAAAGTATCACCCACCATTGGCACTAACCTAAATCTCATGACTCCCCACCAGAATTTTTCCACTTGAGATATAGAGGCCTTGGAGATTTTAGCATTTGGATTTATCAACCATTCTGGATTCCCTTCGATTAATAACTGAGGTAACCGCAGATGTTGATGTGCATAATCATTCATCTTATGGTAGAAATCTAGAGTGGTTGCTGGTGGCAAGAAGTTCTCCCGATGCAAGAACCTATTAATCGTCTGATCTGACATGTTCACCAATACACCCCGAACTGGAATTCTGTTCATGTTGGGATGGTCCATAGTTTTCCCCCTTTTTAATGCATTCTCCAAGTTGTCTATATAATTTGCATAAAACTCATGCATCATAGCTGGATAGTATGTTCCTAAGTCTGTGCTAGTCCATCCCAAGTCATAGTGGTTGAACTATCATTCAATTTCGGGGTAATTCCCAATCCTGGAGGTGATTATATTTGCCTCTTAAGCCATAAGTCTCTTAATTTTATGCTACTCGTTTGAAGAAAGACCCCCATAATAGATCTTGTCGGCTTCATTAACTTTCTACCAGACACTTTTTCGGATGCCAGGGTTTTTAATTTTGATCATATCACCCGAACTTGTTCAGGTTCTACTTCTGGGTTGCTGGATGCATCAGTTTCATCCTCAACTTCATTTTTAGATCTTATACTTTCAAAGCTCGATGCACTTTCATTTAATTTATCCCCCTCATTAGACTGGGGGGCTAGTGTCGATTAATTATTGAGTCGAGGAGCCTTGCCCGCTTTCTTAGTTGCACCACCATATTTAGAAGGAAACTTTGGAGGCATGTTGTACCTGGGGAATAAGAATAACCACTTGGTAAACGCGACGACAAAAGAAAAAAAATAAAAATTTAGCATTGTATTTACATGGTTGACGACTTGGGATGATGGCTCATCGACATATTGACAGCCCGTCCTTCTCCATCATCAATGTAAAATAGAATGACCAAAAAATTTTATTTATTGAAGACTTGAGTTTATGGCTTGTCAACTTATTGACATCTCATTAACCTTCATCGTCAATCTAAAACAGAATGATCAAAAAATTTTATTTGGTTGACGGCTCGTCAATATGTTGACAGCTCATCAACCTTCATCATCTACTTTACCCAGTTTGTCTAATAATTATTTGCATATTGATGATGCTAGTTGATGGCTTTTCAATAAACTGACGGCTTGTCAACTTCATCGTCAACCCAGCTATATAGGAATTTACGCACTTGGACATTATGAACATTCCGATGAGTTATTAAGATTACTGACTCAAACAAGGTGTAAGTCTCATGACACAATGGAGTGTTTATGACTTCTAATCATGCAATCGGGTTACTCAAACTTTACCCTCACTAAGTTGGTGGGTAATCATATTTTTTCTAAGAATATTTTCAGTTCAAAGAAAAATATGGTACCCTCTAATTCTACAAATTTCTCATTCATCCCAAAATTAAGTAATAGAGATTTACTTCATGCTACAAATAGAGAAGAAAATTTTAAACAGTTTGCATACCTTGTTCGATCAAATTGAAAACAAACTTGATCTAGATTCTCTTCTTTTGCTTACTAAGTGCACAAGTATTATGGGAGATGGGTGATATTGTTGGTGTTGGTAGTTTTGTGTGGGGGTTTTAAAGATCGAAGGAAGATGAAGAAATGGTTGAAAGTTTTATAGGTTTTGTGAGGGGTGATGAATGTTGATAAATGTGGGTGTTAAGGGAGATGGTTTTGGAGAAAGAGTTATGAGGGATTTAAGGAATTGGAAGATTTTTAATTGAATTCGGTCTTTTTATTTCTTAATTAGGTGGATAGGGTTAGGGTAAATAATTTGTGTTATTCAGTTGGGGAAGTCGGGTCTAATTTGTTTGGTTAAGGGTTGAGGTTTGAGTTTTGATTGGTTAAAGAAGGTGGGACCATGTGATTTAATTTGAAGGCATACTTACTTGGGCCCAAATTTTGGTTGACGCCTCATCAACTGGTTGATGGCTCACCAATGAGCTTATCCGCCTTAAATAGATTGGTTCTAATGCACTCACCGATTGGCGACTTAAGTTGATGGCTTGTCAGCTGGTTGATGGCTCCCCAACAATGTCGTCAGCCTTATCCAGATTTCTTCACTTCATCAAATCAATTGATGACTTAGGTTGACAGCTCGTCAAGCTTCATCATCACCCTTATCCAGAATGTTCCATTTATGCTTCCCAAGTGACGACTTGAGGTGACTGTTTGTCAACTTGTTGACGGCTCATCATTCTTGCTGTCACTGCTAACCATATACTCCATATCCTTGTTTATGGCCTCCTTCACACTTGAACAAACATATTAACCATGCTCAAGCATAATTCCTATTCTAAAGTGATTTTACAACAACACGAGATATGGGTTGCCTCCCATTAGCGCTTAATTTAACGTCGCGACATAACTTGGGTATCTTGATTACTCAGACTTCATTAAGATACACAAGTGATAGTACCTTTACCCTTCGTTGGGATGACATATTGCTTGAACCACTGAACATTCACTTTAAACAGATTCCCATCCTTTTTTTCCAACTCTACCACTTCGAATGGATACACTTGAGCCACTTTGAACGGTTCGGACCATTTGGATTTCAACTTGCCCAAAAACAACTTAAACCTTGAGTTGAACATTAACACTGATTCACCCATTTTAAAATCTCTCTTTTTGATCCTCCTGTCTTGATACAACTTCATTCGCTCTTTATAGAGGGCAATCCTCTCATAAGCACAAAGTTGAAAATCATCCATTTAATTCAATTGTTCCAACCACAAGTCAACAAATTCATTCCAAATCAAATTGAGCTTTTTAAGCGCCCACAAGGCTTGTGCTCAAGCTCTACTGGCAAGTGACAAGCTTTACCAAAGACTAGTTAGTAAGGAGACATACCTATTGGCATTTTGAAAGTAGTGCGCTAAGCCCATAGAGCATCATTAAGTTTCTGGTACCAGTCACTTCGATTAGCGTTCATAGAATTTGCCAATATCATCTTAATCTCTCAATTTGACACCTCCACTTGCCCACTAGTTTATGGGTGAAATAGAGTGGCAACCTAATGTTGCTTCAATCTATACTTCGGAAACACTGCATGAAAAATCTTGTTGCAAAAGTGGGATCCTCCATCACTTATAATTATGTGAGGAGTACCAAATCGAGAGAAAATGTTCCTTTTCAAAAATATCACCACACTCTTTCCTTCATTTTCTGCTAAAGCTACAACTTCCACCCATAAAATCTATGCCCCACACATCAAACAATTCTACCTCCAACATTTTAGGCATGGGCATTTCTTAATTTTGAGAGATCGAGCCTTACTGCTGGCATGGATCATAACCTTTGGCAAAGTAATGGGCATCTTTGTGAATAGTGGGCCAATAGTACCCACTTTGTAATATCTTCCTCGCCATGCGATCACCTGTATGATGCCCCCTATTGGGAATGAGTTACAAGCCTACAAAATACTCAACATTTCCATCTCATGCACACATCTTCTGATGATATTGTCAACACATAGTCTAAACAAATACGGCTCACCCTAGAAGTAATTACTCATATCATGAAGAAATTTCTTCCATTGATGGAAGCTCGAGTCTTCTGGTATCATGTCACTGACTAGGTAATTAGCAAAGTCTGCATACCAGGGTTCAAGGTAAAGAGAGGCTGCAAGTACCTACTCATCCAAAAATAAGTCATCAATCTCTAGCTTATTCGGTCTCTTTCCCTCATTCTCAAGTCTAGACAAGTGGTCGGCTACTTGATTCTCACACCCTTTTTGGCCTATGAATTTAAAGTCAAACTCTTGTAGCAACAACACCCATCTAATAAACCGAGGTTTGACATCTTTATTTTCCATTAAGTTCCTCAATGCAGCATGATCTGTACATACCATAACCTTAGTGCCCAACAAATATGCTCGAAACTTCTCAAAGGCGTAGACGAAAGCTAGTAGCACCTGTTCAGTAACCGTATAGTTTTTTTTGAGCCACATTTTGTGCATTGCTTGCATAGTAAATTTGGTGGAAGAGCTTCTCTCATTTCTTCCCAAGAAATGCACCAAGTACAACCCCACTTGCGTCACTCATCACTTCGAACGGTTGAGAATAATCCAGAGCAATAATAATAGGAATAGCTACTAATTTTTCTTTATGGCACTGAAATGACTTTAAGTAATCACCATCAAATACAAACTTGATTTCCTTTTTCGATAGTTTACACAATGGATTGGCAATCTTGGAGAAATCCTTAATAAATCTCTGGTAGAAACCAGCATGATCGAGAAAACTTTTAACTCCCTTCACCGAGATTGGTGGGGGTAGATTTTTAATCACCTCTATCTTGGCTCAATCAACTTCAATTCCTTTCTAAAAAATCTCATGTCCCAACACAATTCCCTCTTTAACCATAAAGTGACATTTCTCCCAATTGAGCATAAGATTAACCTCTTCACAACATTGCAAGTCATTGCTCAAGTTTGCCAAACAGTCTTCAAAAGAATCGCCTACTACATAAAAGTCATCCATAAATACTTCCAAAGTGTCTTCCACTATATCCAAAAAGATTGACGGCATGCACCTTTGGAAGGTCACCGGAGCATTACATAACCCAAAGGGCATCCGCTTGAACGTAAACGTCCCATAGGGGCATGTGAATGTAGTCATTTCTTAGACTCTTTGGGACCACTTCCCAAGGATTTTTATAGATCAAATGCTCGATTGGTTGGCAGGAAGGGGTTGGTACTATTTCTTAGATGGTTATTCAGGGTATAATCAAATATCCATTTTGCGTTGTTACCAGGAAATACGGTTGTCAATTAAGTTATTGTGTTTCTTTGACTTTTAGTCCCATTTCCTAATTTTACTTTTATTTGTCATTGTAGTATAGTGGTAAGTATTCCTTCTTGTCACGCGGGTGACCCGGGTTTGATCCCCGACAATGGCGCTAAAATTTGATATGCCCAAATTATAACTCATTTAATAAGAGAAAGCGGTCGTTGTCAAATATAACTCAATAAAGGTTGGGATTGAATCCCATAGGAAATATGGTGATAATTAAGTCGTATGTAATTAAAATGACTGTTAGTCAGCAATTTCCATAAAATGGGGGGTTTGTTGTGAAAGTTTGTAAAACAATATTCAATTTCTTGCTATTAAACAACGTTAACATATTAAGGTATGAATCAGTAGAGAAATTAAACTATGTTTGTGTTCACCATGGCTATTATCGTAATTATGCATCAATCATTGCATAGGACTCTCATGATATCGGTAAATAGAAAGTTATTGATTTCTAATAGTTACCTAAATATTTCTCAACCTAATTTGGGTAATTAACACTTTAATTCTTTCAAACTTAAAGATGATCTTATTCAAATTCGATTTCACTTCGAGTTGGTCAATCATGTTAAAGCATTAACCATTAGACGGAGGTTAAAAGCTCTGAAGCCTCATTGATAATCCTTTTTTCCATTTTAATTCCTTATTTCAAGAAAATTAACCCTAAGGCATGTTCTAATGTTTGTAACCAATAGAAATCTGTTATGATGAAAAGATTATCATTACAATTCACGTTATCACTAGAATCCCAACAACAATCAATGTTCAAATAAAAAATTCACCGTGGCTCCCACAACCCTAGTTGTGGGAGTTGAAAAGCACATTTGATGACTTGTGTTCTACAAAAGGTTGATGATATCAGTTAATGGTTTGTCAATAGGTTGACAACTCTGAAGTCTTCAACTAGTTTTCTATTGACTTGTGGTCTGCTCAAGGTTGATGATATCAATTGATGGTTTGTTAATAAGTTGGCAGCTCATCAACTACTCTTTTAGCTCATTCTCCCTTTGTTTCTCAAATGTAAACTTATCTTGCATAAAGAAGTAAAATACAATTAAAAACAACAAAAGTTGCTTAAGAAATTATAATATTCTTAGTCAAAATCCTCAAATATGTCGTCAAAAGGCTGGCACATCAAGATGAAATCTATTCTTGAGGCTTGCCACTCATCTCCATTTAGTGGCCATTATGGTGGTGTGAGAACGACTGCTAAAGTTCTTCAAAGTGGGTTCTATTGGCCTATTATTCATCAAGATGCTCACGACTTGGTTAGAACTTGTACGCAATGCCAAATGTAAAGAAGCATTTCAAGGAGGCATGAGATGCCTTTGAAACCCAACCTTGAGTTAGAGCTATTTGATGTGGGGGGCATTAACTTTATGGGGCCTTTTGTGAGCTCGTATGGTAACAAGTACATATTTGTGGCCATAGACTATGTATCAAAATGGGTGGAAGCAACTGCCTTTCTAAACTAGAGCAAAAGGGTCATGTTCTTCTTAATGAAATACCTCTTTACAAGGTTCGAGACTCCCTGAGCAATCCTTAGTGATGAAGGCTCTTATTTTTCTAATCTGGTGTTTGGTGCTTTGTTTGATAAGTACGGGGTGAAGCATTACGTGGCTACCCCATACCATCCTTAAATGAGTGGCCAAGTAGAAGTGTCTAATAGAGAAATCAAGTCAATCTTGGAGAAAACAGTGAATGTAGGATGCATGAATTGGGCACGATAATTAGATTATGCTCTTTAGGCCTATAGAACTGCATTCAAAACTCCTATTGGCATATTTCCATATCAATTGGTATTTAGAAAGGCTTGTCATATCCCTATTGAGTTAGAGCACAAGGCATTGTAGGCCTTACATAAGTTGAATATGAATTAGAAGGATGCCTTCAAATCTAGAGTGGAGAAATTACATTAGTTAGAGGTATTTTACCTTAAGGTGTACGACAGCTTGGTGCTATACAAAGAAAGAATGAAGAAGTGGCATAATGCTAAGATATGGAAAAGAGAGTTTTGTGTAGGAGATGAGGTGTTACTTTTTAATTCAAGGTTAAAACTCTTCGCGGGGAATCTCAAATACAAGTGGTTGAGCCCTTTCATGGTAGTGAATGTCTCTCTGAGTAGAGCTATTGAGTTGGAGGATCATGATAAGAGAAGGCTCATGGTGAACGGTCAAAGGTTGAAACATTTTTGTGTTGGTGGACCTGGAGCGGCGAAGGTTGAGGCACTCTATTTTAAAGATGCTTGTTGACGAAAAAACAACCTCGTACCATTTGTGAGCGGCAAAGAAGTCTTTGTTGAGATAGAATCATGGCACTTGTGAGAGTTTTAAGTGCCCTTTGTGATAGCTACTCGAGCTTGATTCATTTTCAACCAAGGACTACCAATCGGAAGTAACTTAGACATTCTAATACCTTGTGAAGGTCGTGTCTTCACTTGAGATTCGTCGGAGCTCCATCATCGTCTTCTTGAGGGTGATGAATTTACAGAGGCAACCTTCCCTTTCCCCTTTACTTTTCTTTTTTGTTTTTCTAGTTTTCCTTTGTAGGCTTTTATTTGGTCTTTGTTGGATTTTTTCGGGTTTGGGCCACTCTTGGGCTCAAATCCACTGATGTAAATATTGTGTTTAATAATATGGCCAGCTTTGACCTCTTTTAACTTTAAAAAAAACAACGTCGTACCACGATGATAAACAAAGCGCTTCTTGGGAGGCAACACAAGTTTACATTTGTCATTTTACATTTGTTTGAATACTTATTTTAAGTTATTTTGGTGGATGAAGGTGAAAAATTCTAAGTATGGGACCTTCGCACACTATTTTGACCATATACGGGCACCTGCTAGCACACATGCCGACATGCCCATGCATGGCAGGGCACATATGGCAAGCAGGAACCATTGGAGTTACTGGTTTGGTGGAAAAAGGCTACCTACGGGCGCATGTCAGCACCTGCGTGTGCAGGTTGTTGCGTAGGTGGCCAAGGATGGCTAAGAAGCATACTTGGGATAAACTATTTGGTAACCAGTTGCCACCTGCATGTGCAGGCTGGTGTGAAGGTGAGCTTCTAGTCAAAGTACGTTTCCTACACTATTTGCTTTCTAATTTTTTGGACTTACTCGACCCGGTAATCCCAATAACATTTTAAAATTCTATTTGATTTGTGGTCTGTAATATTATTTTGTTGAAACATTATCTTGATGTTATTTTTGATTTGGATATTGCCCTTGTTGGGCCCATGTTGTGACACTTTTGATATTGCCCTTGCCGGGCTTGTGTTTGGATGGATATGCTTTTATCCCCTGCCAGGACCATGTAATGTGCTTGTTATCATTCGAAACCCATATGCGTTTTTCTCATATTGATAATTGTTTTGGGTGATGTCTATGTTGGACATGCGCATCGTTCTATTTTCTTTAAGTATATACGCATCAAATAAACTCCAACGATTTTCTTCAAAATTAGATTCTTTCCCAAAGAGAATTTTCTTTTTGTTATTTGGTTTTCTTTGTCAAACCAAGTGGTATTCCCCCATGATAGATGGATCGGGCAACATTCTTAGGGGAAATTCCCATTGTTTGAGTTAGAGTCAAGTGGTAGTTGACAAAGTTCGAAAGGCACCTCCAAAAATTTGTCATTGGCACGCAAAGTGGTTTTTGAAAAGCAAAAAGGGTTTTGAAAAATAAAGAGCAAATAGGTTTCCATCTTTCTCTTGAGTCGTGTCGTTTAAATACAATTTTTGGCTCTTTATTCACAAAAGAAGAGTTCCCAATTTGGAGTAGTTTGTCAAATTCATTTGCTCAAATTGTTTGGAAGACTAGCTTTCTATTTTAAGAGTGTGGTGCCTTATGTGGTGAGGTTTTCAATCAATTCTTGTGCATGCATTTTAGTCTAGAACTTGTACCGAGTGTATTCAAGGAGAAATCCTAGGCCATGCTTGGTTTAAAGGATGACCCAAGGCCCCCTTTGAACCGTCACATGGCCTAAATCCCACCTTAACATTGTTCCCTAGCCAACCCATTTGAACCTCTTCCATTATCTTCTTTCCTTGTGATGACCATACTATAACACCATGATCCTTTTTAATAACCCCTCTTTTGGCACCCAACCTTATTAAATATGTCACATTATTCTAATGTAGGTTGGTGTAGGCAAATTCCTAAGTTTGGAGATGCACAATTGTGAGAATGACAAAATTAGGCCAAAATCCTAACTTTAGAGGTAAGGAGATTTGCAAAATTGTTTATGAGAGGCGTAAGCTTGGTTGTCTCATCAAATTCTTCATAAAACAAGAGATGAACTTGAAAATGAAAGTAAAGGCTAGCCAATAGAAAAGGATTTGAAATAGTGGGAAAACATGAGAAAAGAGGGGCATGAATGGCTGATGAGTAGAAAATCTCTTGAAAAAAATGAAGAAGTTAATGAAGAGGGAGGCTCCTAAGTGTGATAAGCAAATGTTTGATAAAGATTTAGGGAAACAAAAGAAAAGAAAAGATGATGAATAAGGTGGAGAGTTTGAAAGAGTTGGGCCTAAGAAGTGTTAAAACAATTATGTTAAGGGAGGTTTTCGAGTCACTTGATCCAATAAATACCTTCCTTCACCCTAACCTTCATCAATGCCCAAAATTCCTTGGTGATTTCAAACCTTGTAGGTCTACATTAGTGGCGAAAGACACAAAGGGAAAGTCTATGGGTTGTACTTGAATTTCTTTGTGAGAGTGAGTGAAACTTTCTATATCTAAGCTTCTTGTGAATTGCATTGTTCTATGTGAGTGGAGCATACTCTTGCATGTTAGTGGTTAACGTGCCGATTTAGGATGACATATTTTGCATCTTTCACTAAGGATAAACGTAAGTTTTCAACCAATCGTTGGTGTTTTTAATGTGTCTTAGGTTTAATTTCAGGAAATAACCCCGATGACAGAAAAGAAAGCAAAGTGTGCTACAAATAGGGTGTGAAGGATCCTTTGACGGACCGTTAGTGTCCTAACGGAACACCACATCTCCTATCAAGTTGAAGCAGAATCGATGGAAAACTGAAGTTGGGTGACGACTCAGCTGGCGGGCCGTTAGAGTCTTGGCCGACCGTCACCCAGGCCGTCAACTCTGAAATAGAAAAGGATATAAAAGGGAAACAAGTGACAGCTCAGTCGACGGGCCTTCAGGACCTCTGTGGACCATCACCCAAACCTTCAAGACAGAATAGAACATGAAGTAAATAGGGCTCTTATGACGGTTCGGGTGACTGACCGCCATCTCTCCGACTGACTGTCAGGAAACTCGTCAAGGTTGAAGCGGCAGTCCAGTTTCTAATTTTAAAACTCATTTACTTTGGAGCCTATAAATACCTAGTCTAGGGTTTAGAAAAGGCATCTTCCATACTTGGTGATTTTTTTGTAACGCATATTTTCCTCTATAGACATGATATTCGTAGGGAAAAAACACAATATTCTTGGTTTGATTCAAATATTGAGATTCTTAATTTCTCTTTGGTGAGGATTACTCTTTACTCTATGAAAATTATCTATTTCTTCTTATTTCTTATCATGAGTGGCTAAAACACCCTAAAAATAGGATTGTGGAATCCTTGGTGGAAAATCACATTTAGTGTTTGTGTATATTAAATTGGTGTTGACCTTGTGATTCTATTACTAATTCCTTTGGTTTAATGAATTTCTAGTGGTTGCAAACAATGGAGAAAAATCCATCGTTAATTTTCTTGAACAAAGAGGTGAACAATAGGAAAAGGAATTTGTAGCAAGAATTTGGAGTTCTTAACCTCCGAATAAAGATTAATGCTTTGACGAGATTATTTACGTTCAAGAAAATTAAAGTGTAAACTCATATTTGTAGGTTGAAGAACACTTAGATAAATATTTGAAATCGATCACCTTATAATTGCATGTGTTAATACAAATTCATGTTTCATATAGTCCAAAAGTGATTGGAAACCAAGGTGAACACAATCCTAGTTTATCCTTCTCCATTGATTTAAGTATTACAAAATTGACCATTACTTTATTGAAATTGTACTTAATTAACAAGCATTCAACAAAACCCCCCGTTTCACAAAAATTGCCGACTAATTGTCATTTAGACTATATATAACTTAATTCACACCCTATTCCCTGTGGGATTCGACCCCAAAATTTGTTGGGTTCTATATTTGACAACAACCACTTACACACTTCAAAAGAGAGTTGTAATTTAGGCGTATCAAATTTTGGCGTCGTTGTCGATTGTCAAATAAGTCTATGTGTGTTATTTGACTGTTGGTCCTTTTTTCTAATTTTACTTTATTTGTTGTTTTTGTAATTAAAGGATAATAGTTGTGCATGCCAAGTACCCATCATTTAGGTGAACCATTATTACCTTACGATCCTGAAATAAATAGAACATTGAGAAGGAATATGGAAGCACCACATCTGAATTAAGGACTCCTACCCGGTCGGGCACCTAACATTAATGAGGAAGATTTGGGTTATGAGGAGTTGAACAATGCTGGGGATGGACATCAATAGGATAATGCTAGTTAATACCCTACCCAAAATGTTGAGGGTAAGAAGGAGGTCATTTCCCGTTCGGACACAGAACCGGACAAAAGAACCTGAGAAAGAAGCAGGTGAATTAATTCGGAGTAAAGCCCCAGGTGTTTAAAAAAATATTAGATGGGTATTTGAAGGTGCTAAGAATATCTATTATGAAGGTTTTCAACCCACTCAATCTAGGGACATGAAAAGACAAATAGTTGCGGAGGGCCAAATTGTGACTACTAAATTGCCAGAATATCCAGAGATTGAGCTGAGGTTCAATGAGTATGAACTAGATTTTTTGAGTAAAGCTCCAAGGACGTACTATCTGATCATTGTACTTGAGTTCTTCATAAAATACTTGGCCATTCTTGAGAAGGATTACCCAAAAGGGCAAAAGTTTTCTGAAATGTAGAACAAAGTGAGAATTCCAGTTCAAGGGGTATTAGTAGATATTTCTGACCACACAATCAACCAAATCATATTTGATCAGTTGTAAACACCTCCAGTAGTCACTCTAAAGGTTTATCATCAAATGACTATAGCCTTATCACAGCTTTCATGGTTAGTCCGAGTACTAATAGGCAGTGCGGAACCTTCTTCGTTAAATAATAAGGGGCGTATACCTAAATCATCATTGAGCTTCGAAGACTAATTTTAGCGGGAAGTAGTGAGGCTAAATTTTATACCGACTAGTGGAGATGCAAATCTTCATCAGCACAGAGCTATTTTGGTGGCTAGTTTGATAGAGGGGCTGAAGATTAACTTCGATCAAGTGATTGTTGATGAGCTGTTTGTGAGGGCTTAAAAAACTGCTAGTTCCTTTCCTTTTCCATGTCTCATTACAAAATTTTGCAATTTAGAAAAGGTGTCTATCATTAGTAGGGTGGACAACGAAGCCAAGGCGACGAAGCAGTAAGATATAGAAAAGACGCGAGATGAATCAAAGTTTGAGTTGAGAGTTCATAAGCCACCATCATTTAGGCCCCAATCTCAAACTACCCTAGAGGCGTATGATATCCCCACGGGTATGCCTTTACCACTTGTTGTTATTGAACCATAGGGGACTTCAACAGTATTCGGAGCCACTCCTATCCTTACAAATATCAAGACTGCAGACAATACATCAATGCCATCTGATTATTCACAGTACCGAATCAACCCAAAGAATTTTTCTAAAGTGGTTAAAAATCTAAAGAAGTTTGAAAAGAAGATAAGTGCATGGGCTAAAGAGATCAAGCCCTTCATGGATAAAATCATCATTGAGGCTTTGAAGCCCTATGTGTATTTGCATGCCCGCATGGATGATATGGAGGAGCGAGTGATAATAGGTAGAATGAACTCCCCATTCCCGATTTGGCCAAGTTCATGGCCGAATTGAAGAAAGCCCAAGCCAATATAGCAAACATGAAAAGGAATCCTGCCATGGGCACTTGGTATCCACAAATAGTGGAGTTGGAGAATGAGGATGATGAGATAGTTTACCTTATGGGCCGTCAAATGACTGATAAAGGCAAGGTCATAAGAGAAAGTGGAGAGAAGAAAAAGTTAAAGAAGAGGAAAATAGGAATGAGACACAAGAATATAGAGATTTTAAAAAAGCTGTGAAGGCATCGAAGAAGGATGAAGAAGAAAGAATCACGCAGGTAGAGGATGAGGCAGCTAGAGTATCTTATAGTATCGCTTCGGGAGTTGGGCCTGCACCATCTGTGTTATCGATACCTAATCCTGTGCTTGATGAAGTTGATAATTTGAGCATCCCGGTAACAACTGGGGCCAACCACTATTGTTGATACTGAGGCCATCCAGGCCACAAAATACTTGTCGGACTCTCAAAGCCTAAAGGATTTACAAGTATTCCATTCCTTGTACTTTTATTATATATGCATTGAGGACAAAGCATTTTTGTTTTGGTGGGGTGGGGTACCTATGAGTCTGATACCATGAGGGTTATTATTGCCTGTGTTCTTTTCCCTCGTGTGCTATCTAGTAGAACAGACATGTTTAAGATGTGTGTTTCAGTTTTCGTTATTGTGTTGTCTTTATTTATGTATAGTGTATTGTGTATGCAAAAAGATGAGAAGAAATAATAGGAGTTGTTATTTAGATTATCAAAAATGAGGACCCACTGAAAAAAATTATGTGACTGTGTATGCGGTTCCATTTTGATAATTGAAAGCAGTGGATCCATACTTGGCATTAGGAGTTTGAAAATAAACTGATGTATGCTTAGGCAAGAGTATGAGTCTGGTAATTGGCATAAATAGTGTAACATCCTATATTTTTGATGTACTTGTTCTATTGAAATGGAATTTGAGGTAACCTTGTTGTATAGGTAACGGACCAAGTTTCTTAAGTGATTAGTGGCGGTTTAAACAGGATTTAAAGGCTATTATAGTGGCCCAAACATTTCAGCATGTATAAGCAAAGTTAACCCAAATGAAGGTGCTTAAATGCGAGATAGTAAGGTGGTATTCTACCTCAAGGATTAAAGTGTCCAAGTGTATATAAGTATTAAGTTAACATAAGGGGTTAAAACTTAGAATATGGAATAAAATAAGTGAGCTACTTGATTGACTTAAATTAAGCTAGTAGGTGACAAGTAGGTGCATCACCTACTTTGACTTATTGACCAATCTAATAACCAAGTAGGTGCATCACCTACTAAGACTTCTTTGACTAGCTTATTGGCCCAAGTACACTTGAATTAATTCTGGCCCAAGTTAAATGAGAGAAAATGAGAAGAATGGGAAGCCAAGGCCCAACATTTTCAGATCAAGCCCAAGTATAATGGGCAAGTAGGTGTAACAAATAATTGATAAAATATGGCCCAAATTATCCTAGAAAGTCGGACAAGAGCAGCTCCCTTTAAAGGGATTGAAACTAGCTCATTTGACCCATTTTAACTTAGACAAAAATTCAGCTTTCTAGAGTTTTCTCCCTTGCTCTCTATTAGCTTCTACCGCAGCCCTAAGTTTCTATTAGGGTTCTTGGGATTTACCTTTCTTCCAAGCTAAAGGTAAGTGAACAAATCATGAGCTTATCTCAAGAATACTATTGAAATTATGTTCTTCATGTTTAAATTATAAGACAACCCTCTATAAGTTTGGCAGTCCCATTTTTCTTGGTTATTAAGAGATTTTTCTCTTCTCCTTTGGTTTGTGTGTGAAGGAATGAAGATATTGAATAAATACAAGTTAAGAGATTAAACTATCACAAAATTAAGGTAAGCTACTGCCCATTTTTTCCCCCTTCCTATATACATGTTTTGGTACAGAATTGTGTATATATATTTGTCAAGAACTCAAGGGATGATGAGTTCAATATTTGATTGCTATGATAAAGGATATTGGGCTTGTTTTAGGAATTGTGTTATGTGTATATGTTGGGGATAGCTTGGTTGATGTTGGAAAAGGATGTAACTAACTTGTATTGAATTATAGACGGAGGATGTGGTGATACACCACCGAACTAAATATTATGTAAGCCTACTGCTCACTCCACTTTGTATACTGTTTTGAGGGTGTAATGAGGCTAAAGTTGTTTTGGCGGACCTTATAAGGATTTGTATGGTATGTGAATGTAATTAGAGCAGTATGGGTTGTAAGAACACCCTTGAATAAATTAATTACGGGCTTATTGCCCGACTACTTTTTTGGTGAGGTTAAGTGGCCTAAATGTGTTGATTAGCTACTACTACTAGTTTTACCACTTATATGTTGATTAGCTACTAATACTAGTTTTATTACTTAATTTATTTTAGATAAGTAGTCCGAAGGGTAGGAGTTTAATTTGGGATAATATCAGAGTTGTAAAGCAAGGTATGTAAGGCTATTTGATTCTATGTTCTTTGGCATGAAATCTAATACATTGATGTTACATTTGCTCCCTATGTCATTGTTACTACCTTAAATACGTATTCACATGTCTCTCACTTCTGGTCCATAGTTTAAAACTCAATAATGTTATGACCATCAAAAGAACTATCTCAAAGATTAAAGAAATGATGTAAAGAGAATCTGTATATTCTTGGGTGGTATTCCAGGGGTGGAAGGAACACCTAGCATGGGTCGATCCCAATATCACGGGTGGTATCCCAGGGGTGAAAGGAAATCCTAGCATGGGTCGATCTCAATTTGTGTATTTATGAAGACTGTATCCCAGGGGTTAAAATCATAGTAAGGGTCATCCTCTTTTACCACTAATCAGCTGGTCATTTGTATCGTATGCTTTACAATTTCATAATGCAGAGAAGGATAAAGTAAAGTAAAAGATGTAATGTACATGATCCTATAAATATAAGTAAAGGTGGTCTTTTATTCTTATCTATACAGTTACATATTGATATCTTATTTTGTTAAGATCTTGTCATACCTATGGTCACTTTATGAGTTCCATACTCAGTACATTCTTTCGTACTAACGTCCCTCATGGGGACACTATGTTTCATGCCATAGGTACAAGTACTCCAGCTAGTAGACCTCCTCAATATGAGCACAGGACACTCAGCTATGATTGGTGAGCTCTAAGTTGATTTGGGGCTTTACCGAGTCTTTGATATGTGTATTTTGGTATCGTGCAGTAGTTTTGTAAGGTGAGGTCTATCCCGACATAGACTATGTTTTCTATCCTATAGAGGCTTTGTAGACTAATGTATGAAGTTTAAATATGTGAGGTCTCGTAATAGTTGTGGCCCCAACAGCCAAGTCATGTATATATGGTTTGGGTCTATCTATGCTGGTCTTTCATTACTGTAGCTTATATATATATGTGTCAAAGTTTCATGATTCTCATAGTTATATGCATGGGAAGCACATGATAAAGTTGGTTCTCTTGAGTCTTTAGGGCGAAGGGTACCTATCCATCTCAATGAGATTTGAAGTATGACGAAAGTGGCATTAGAGTAGGCCATCCTCGGGAGTCTACAAAGCTGTTTCTATATAGAGTGTTGTTTATTCATGTGTTATGCACCACATCTATAAGTAGGAGGCTACATGACATTTAGGATTTGTTTATTTTTCTTCATTTCTTAGATCGTGCGATAGATCTAATGTTGTAGGTGGGATTGTATTTAACCTTTGATTTTTTTTCTTATTATAGTAAAGATACCAGTTACAAGAAGGAGTAAGAATAAAGGTAAGCAAAAAGATGTGGCTGCCGGAGAAGGGACCAGCAAGTCACCTCCTAGACAAGCTAATCAAAGTGAGGCTCAGGATGAGTTTGTATCACAGACTTCTTTTACTTCTCCATCTCCAGCAGAACTAAGAAGGAGAATAGTACCCCCCACAATCACCTATTAATGCTACTGAGCAAGATTTAAGAAATGCGGTGCAATTGTTGATTCACATAGTTCCTGGACAAGGTCAAGGACAAGCTGGTCCAACTATGGATACTAGTGGTGTGGATAGGACAACTAGTCTACAAACACAGGATTTCCTTAAGTTGGACCCTCCCACATTCACTGGTTCAGATCTTAATGAAGACTCACAAGACTTTATTGATAAAATTCAAAGGGATTTAGATGTCATACTTGTATCTAGTAAAGAGATGGTTGAGCTAGCAACGTATAGATTAAAAAGGAAGCCTATATTATGGTATGAAGACTGGAAACGATCTAGGGGTACAGGTTCACCTTCAGCTAATTGGGAAGTGTTCAAAGCAGCATTTCTTGATCATAACCTTTCATTTGAGATCTGAGAGGCTCGTCTAGATCAGGTTTTAAATCTTTGCCAAGGGAATATAAGTGTGAGGGAGTACAGTCTCCAGTTTAACTCTTTAGCCAGGTATGCCCCTAATGTAGTAGCTACTATGGAAGATAGAGTTCATCGATATGTGAATAGATTGGATCCGTATCTGGTTAAAGATTGTACTATTGCTGCCTTGAATAAATACATGGATATAACAAGGATACAGGCGTTTTCACAAAAAATGAAAGATCAAAGACAAAGAAGAAGGACACAAGAGCCAGAAAGAGGGTACTCCAAGAAGGCTAGGTCTGTAGGGTAGTTTATGACATCCCAAAGTGAGTTCAGGCCTCGATTTTCTAATAGACCGCCTAGGCCTCCATCTTCCTACTTTACAACAAGTGCTCCACCCTAGTTTCAAGGATTTAGGGGTAATCAATTTGGGCAAAAAAGTGAGAGCTAAGGTTCAGTAGAGCAGAACCAAGAGCATGGAAGCATGAGCCAATCAAAACATCCTAAACAGCCTTGTAAACAATATGGGAGACATCATCTAGGTGTATGCTGGTTTGGGACAGATGCTTGTTATTGATGCGGTACACCGGGCCATAAGATGAAAAATTACCCTCGAAGGGGAACGGGTGGTGTGGCACAAACTACTGGATCATCTATTGCATCATCATCATAGGTGCCTCCTTTAGGTAGAGATCAACAGATGCCTGTTGTTCATGGTAGAGGTGGTAGAGGAGCAGCTAGTTCTAGTGGAGTCCAAAATCGTACATATGCTCTAGCGGGTCAACAAAATTTGGAGGCTTTTCCTGATGAGGTTATAGGTACATTGTCTATATTTTCACATAATGTATATGGATTAATTAATCCAGGATCTACGCTATCATATGCTACTTCATTAATTGCTGGAAAGTTCAAAAGAACACTGAAATCACTTGTTAAGCCATTTGAAGTGTCTACACCAGTTGGTGAATCTATTATAGCTAGAAGAGTTTATCGTAATTGCATAATTACTGTTTGTGATCATGACACATTGACCGACCTTGTTGAGCTAGAAATGGTGGATTTTGATGTTATAATGGGTATGGATTGGTTGGTTTCTTGTTATGTCATAGTAGATTGCCGAGCTAAGAAGGTGCATTTCCATTTTCCAAAGGAGGCAGTACTTGAATGGAGAGGTGATATTGGGGCACCAAGGGGTAAGTTTATTTATTATGTTAAGGTGAAGAAGATGATGTCCAAAGGGTACATATGTCATTTAGTGAGGGTGAGAGATATAGAAGTGGAGCCATCGACTCTTCAATCCATTCTAGTGGTAAATGAATTTTTTGATGTGTTTCCTAAAGAGCTTCCTGCTTTTCCTCTAAAACTAGAAGTAGAGTTTTGTATTGATGTGGTCCCAGGTACTCAACCTATTTCTATTCCTCTGTATAGAATTACCTCGGAATAATTACATGAATTGAAGGAGCAATTAAGAGACTTGTTAGAAAAAGGGTTCATAAGGCCTAGTATGTCCCTTTGGGGCGCACCCGTGTTATTTGTACGTAAGAAAGATGGCACGTTGAGAATATGTATTGACTACCAACAACTGAATAAGGTGACAATTAAGAATAAATATCCCTTCCCTAGAATTGATGATTTGTTTGGTCAGTTACAAGGTGCTAAGTGTTTCTCAAAAATTAACTTAAGGTCAGGTTAACACCAAGTGAAAGTGAAGGAGAAAGATATAACCAAAATAGCTTTTCTAACACGGTATGGTCATTTTGAGTTTTTAGTTATGTCATTTGGCCTAACCAATGCACCAGCAACTTTCATGGACCTAAAGAATAAAGTGTTCAAGCCATTCTTGGATGTGTTTGTGATAGTATTTATAGATGATATTATGGTGTATTCAAGATCAAAAGAGGACCATGCTAATCATTTACGAGAGGTGTTACAAATTCTTCATTATCGTAAATTATATGCAAATTTCTCTAAGTGTGAGTTTTGGTTAAAATTTGTGGCGTTCTTGGGGCATATTGTATCTGATGAAGGGATAAGAGTTGATTCTAAAAAGATAGAACTCGTGAAGAACTGGCCAAGACCCACAACACCTATGGAGGATCGTAGTTTCCTAGGCTTGGCAGATTATTGTAGAAGGTTCGTCGAGGGATTTTCTTTCATTTTTGCACCAATAACCAATCTAACACACAAAGCAGCCAAGTTTTAATGAAATGAAGCCTGTGAAAGAAGCTTTCAAGAGCTGAAAAATAAGTAACTTCTACACCTATATTGGTACTTCTAGAAGGTATAGAGGGGTATGTAGTGTATTATGATGCTTCAGGAGTGGATCTAGGATGTGTATTTATGCAGCATGGTAAGGTAATAGCCTACACCTCAAGATAATTGCATCCACATGAGAAGAATTATCCAACACATGATCTTGAGCTAGCCGCGGTTATATTTGCTTTAAAGATATGGTGCCATTACTTGTATGGGGTCCATGTTGATATATATACTGACCATAAGAGTTTACAATAAATATTTAATCAGAAGGACTTAAATCTAAGGCAGCGAAGATGGCTTCATCTGTAAAGAACTATGACATTGATATCTTGTATCATCCGGGGAAAGCAAATGTGGTAGCTGATGCTTTAAGTCAAAGACAATGGCAAGCACTTATGGGCAGTCCATGGAAAGACAAGGTATAACTAAATATCTACACCAACTAGCTAGCTTGGGGGTTCGCCTTCTTGAATCTCCAGATGAAGGAGTTATTGTGTAAAATGTAGCAGAATCCTCATTAATAACTGAAGTGAAAGAAAAGCAGTATGTAGATCCTATTCTATTACAGATTAAGGAGAATATACAACAAGGTATGACAAAGGCATTTGAGCTTACGCAAGAGGGAGTACTTCAGTGCCAAAACAGATTGTGTGTACCAAATATTGATGGACTAAGCAAAAGGATTATGGCGGAAGCACACCATTTTAGATATTCTGTCCATCCAGGGTCAACCAAAATGTATCATGATTTGAAAGAAGTGTATTGGTGGAGAGACATGAAGAAGAACATTGCGGAATTTGTAGCACAATGTCCAAATTGTCAACAAGTTAAAGTAGAGCATAAAAGCCAGGAGGACATATGCAGTGTATGCAACTCCCAATTTGGAAGTGGGATATGATCAACATGGATTTCATCACTGGTTTGCCTCGTTCCCCTCAAAAGTTTGATTCCATATGGGTAATAGTTGATAGACTCCCCAAGTCATCATATTTCCTACCGATTAAGACCACTTGCACAACTGAAGAGAATGCAAGGTTATATATTAATGAGATAGTTCAGCTACATAGAGTCCCAATTTCTATTATATCCGATAGGGGAGCTTAATTTACCGCAAACTTTTGGAAGTCATTTCTAAAGAGTTAAGGAACATAAGTGAGTTTAAGTACAATTTTTCACCCTCAAACGGATGGTCAGGCAGAACATATGATCCAAACACTTGAGGATATGCTGCGAGCTTGTGTATTGGATTTAAAAGGTAGTTGGGATGATCATTTGTCACTTATTAAATTTTTATATAATAATAGCTATCACTCAAGTATCAAAATGGCACCTTATGATTCTTTATATGGGAGAAAGTATAGATCACTAATTGCGTGGTTTGAAGCGGGGAAAAATGCCTTATTTGGGCCAGATTTTGTTCATCAAGCTATGGAAAAAGTTAAGGTGATGCAAGAACGACTAGAAATAGATCAAAGTCGACATAAATCATATACAGATATTAGAAGGAGAGGGCTAGAGTTTGTTGTAGGAGATTGGGTCATCAATGAAAGGGGTAATGAGGTTTGGTAAAAAGGGAAAATTGAGTCCACTCTATATAGGGTCATATAAGATTATTCTAAGATTTGGCCAAGTTTCATATGAGTTAGAGCTTCCCTAAGAGTTGTCAATAGTATATTCAGTGTTTCATGTCTCAATGATCCAAAAATGCATAGGAGATCCATCTCATATTACTGCTACTGAAGATGTAGAAGTTATAGAAGAACTTACTTACAAACAAGTGCCTATTGCTATTTTAGATCGACAAGTCAAGAAGTTAAGAAATAAAAAAGTAGCTTCTGTAAAAGTACTTTTGAAGAACCAACAAATAGAAGAAATCACATGGGAAGCTGAGGAAGCAATGAAATCCAAATACCCTCATTTATTTGAATCTGAAGTAAAAGTCCAAGATGCTGAATTGAAGAATTAACAAGCAAGTATAAATGTGTAACTGTTATGTGGTAAAATGAAGATTAAACTTAGGCTTGAAATTGTTTAAGCAGGCTAATTGTTCTAGAATTCGAGGACGAATGTTCGTAAGGAGGGGAGGATGTAACATCCCATATTTTGCATGTACTTGTTCTATTGATATGGGACTTGAGGTAACCTTATTGTATAGGTAATGGACCAAGTTTCTTAAGTGATTAGTGTAACACCCTGTACCTTTTTGACCCTACTTGCTTGGTGATCTAGGGCGCATTTATATGTCGTATTTGAACCATGTTTACCTTAGTTTTGAGAGCAATAAGTGCATATTTTGTATTGGTTTTGATGGACTATTGATATTGTACTAACGTCTGCAAAGAAAAGTCAAAAAAAGGAAAAAAAAAATCAAATTTTTAAGTGTGGGGTGGGCCCAGGGGTGTGCCAGGCCGCTTCTGGCCAAATTTTTTTGGTACAGGCAGTACTGGGACGCGCCAGGTTGCATTGGGGCGCTCCAGGCGGCGTACCGGGTTGCTTTTCACCAAAATATTTCTCCGACTATTATTCTATAAATAAGACTTTTGAGTTATGGTATCATTATTCCATCATAGTAGGAATACTCTTGAGCGAGTTTGGCATCCAAGTTGGGGTTAATCCGTCGTCATAATTATTTTATCAAATTATGTTAAATTAAGCCATGAGTGGCTAAAATTGCTTATTCTTGGGATTGAGGCTACGAACATGAATCTCGTGTGTTGAATATTGTTGTAACATTTATGGAATTATTTAAACATGAGATATATGGTGAATCATGTATTGAATTTGGTGGGCTAAAGTCACATGTGTTAATGGGCTAAATTTGAGGCCCAAAATAAAGCCAAAAGACATGGCCCAAATGGGAAAATGACCCATTCTTGTGTTGACTAGGTAAAATATGGGATTTAATGCCCAAGAATTGGCTAAGTATGACTTGAGGGATTATATAAAGGCACAAAAATCAGATTTTTATTCCACAACACACACATGCCATTCTAGACATTTCCAAGAAATTCCTTTTAGCTCTCAAAACCCTAAGTCATCTCTTTGGACAAGACCATCATTTTTCAAGCTTGGGTAAGTGATTATTCTTATGCTTTAATATATTATATGCATGAGAGATGGTGTAGATCATGATGGTTATATTTAAAATATTGTGTGTACTTCAGTGCCAAAACAGATTGTGTGTACCAAATATTGTTGGACTAAGCAAAAGGATTATTGCGGAAGCACACCATTTTAGATATTCTGTCCATCCAGGGTCAACCAAAATGTATCATGATTTGAAAGAAGTGTATTGGTGGAGAGACATGAAGAAGAACATTGCGGAATTTGTAGCACAATGTCCAAATTGTCAACAAGTTAAAGTAGAGCATAAAAGCCAGGAGGACATATGCAGTGTATGCAACTCCCAATTTGGAAGTGGGATATGATCAACATGGATTTCATCACTGGTTTGCCTCGTTCCCCTCAAAAGTTTGATTCCATATGGGTAATAGTTGATAGACTCCCTAAGTCATCATATTTCCTACCGATTAAGACCACTTGCACAACTGAAGAGAATGCAAGGTTATATATTAATGAGATAGTTCAGCTACATAGAGTCCCAATTTCTATTATATCCGATAGGGGAGCTTAATTTACCGCAAACTTTTGGAAGTCATTTCTAAAGAGTTAACGAACATAAGTGAGTTTAAGTACAATTTTTCACCCTCAAACGGATGGTCAGGCAGAACATATGATCCAAACACTTGAGGATATGCTGCGAGCTTGTGTATTGGATTTAAAAGGTAGTTGGGATGATCATTTGTCACTTATTAAATTTTTATATAATAATAGCTATCACTCAAGTATCAAAATGGCACCTTATGATTCTTTATATGGGAGAAAGTATAGATCACTAATTGCGTGGTTTGAAGCGGGGAAAAATGCCTTATTTGGGCCAGATTTTGTTCATCAAGCTATGGAAAAAGTTAAGGTGATGCAAGAACGACTAGAAATAGATCAAAGTCGACATAAATCATATACAGATATTAGAAGGAGAGGGCTAGAGTTTGTTGTAGGAGATTGGGTCATCAATGAAAGGGGTAATGAGGTTTGGTAAAAAGGGAAAATTGAGTCCACTCTATATAGGGTCATATAAGATTATTCTAAGATTTGGCCAAGTTTCATATGAGTTAGAGCTTCCCTAAGAGTTGTCAATAGTATATTCAGTGTTTCATGTCTCAATGATCCAAAAATGCATAGGAGATCCATCTCATATTACTGCTACTGAAGATGTAGAAGTTATAGAAGAACTTACTTACAAACAAGTGCCTATTGCTATTTTAGATCGACAAGTCAAGAAGTTAAGAAATAAAAAAGTAGCTTCTGTAAAAGTATTTTTGAGGAACCAACAAATAGAAGAAATCACATGGGAAGCTGAGGAAGCAATGAAATCCAAATACCCTCATTTATTTGAATCTGAAGTAAAAGTCCAAGATGCTGAATTGGAGAATTAACAAGCAAGTATAAATGTGTAACTGTTATGTGGTAAAATGAAGATTAAACTTGGGCTTGAAATTGTTTAAGCAGGCTAATTGTTCTAGAATTCGAGGACGAATGTTCGTAAGGAGGGGAGGATGTAACATCCCATATTTTGCATGTACTTGTTCTATTGATATGGGACTTGAGGTAACCTTATTGTATAGGTAATGGACCAAGTTTCTTAAGTGATTAGTGTAACACCCTGTACCTTTTTGACCCTACTTGCTTGGTGATCTAGGGCGCATTTATATGTCGTATTTGAACCATGTTTACCTTAGTTTTGAGAGCAATAAGTGCATATTTTGTATTGGTTTTGATGGACTATTGATATTGTACTAACGTCTGCAAAGAAAAGTCAAAAAAAGGAAAAAAAAATCAAATTTTAAGTGTGGGGCGGGCCCAGGGGTGTGCTTGGCCGCTTCTGGCCAAATTTTTTTGGTACAGGCAGTACTGGGACGCGCCAGGTTGCATTGGGGCGCTCCAGGCGGCGTACCGGGTTGCTTTTCACCAAAATATTTCTCCGACTATTATTCTATAAATAAGACTTTTGAGTTATGGTATCATTATTCCATCATAGTAGGAATACTCTTGAGCGAGTTTGGCATCCAAGTTGGGGTTAATCCGTCGTCATAATTATTTTATCAAATTATGTTAAATTAAGCCATGAGTGGCTAAAATTGCTTATTCTTGGGATTGAGGCTACGAACATGAATCTCGTGAGTTGAATATTGTTGTAACATTTATGGAATTATTTAAACATGAGATATATGGTGAATCATGTATTGAATTTGGTGGGCTAAAGTCACATGTGTTAATGGGCTAAATTTGAGGCCCAAAATAAAGCCAAAAGACATGGCCCAAATGGGAAAATGACCCATTCTTGTGTTGACTAGGTAAAATATGGGATTTAATGCCCAAGAATTGGCTAAGTATGACTTGAGGGATTATATAAAGGCACAAAAATCAGATTTTTATTCCACAACACACACATGCCATTCTAGACATTTCCAAGAAATTCCTTTTAGCTCTCAAAACCCTAAGTCATCTCTTTGGACAAGACCATCATTTTTCAAGCTTGGGTAAGTGATTATTCTTATGCTTTAATATATTATATGCATGAGAGATGGTGTAGATCATGATGGTTATTTTTAAAAGTGTGAGTAGTGCACTTTTGCTTTTTGCTAAAAGATGTGTCATCTATGGGAATTGAACTTGAAAGGAGACTTGAGGTTTTGATGGAAGTGAATGGTGTGGATGAAATATCAACATGTATGGTGTGGTTATGTCCTTAACTTGTTTTTTTTTCTCTATGTATAACTTGTGGGATTGTTGTTATGCAACATATTGAGATGACTTGATGGATTAATTGTGATGTTGTGTTGATGGAGAAGTGTAAAGTATGAACTTGGTGTGACATGCTATTGGTTTATGATGTCTTGGTCAATGTATGGAATGTTGTGGTATTGTTGGTATGATAATTCCATGAATGGTATTGTAAAGGGTGAAATGACGTTATAGGGCAATCATGTAACTCGTTGTCGTCTTATGTGCGTGTAAGATAGTTAGTTATTAACGTGAGATCCGCTATGTACTTGTGTTGTAGAGTGAAACGTAAGGAAGGAACTGGACTATTGTATTCACATATAGGATTGTGTATTCATATTGGGAAGATAAGGTATGTAAGGTTACTCTTTTCGTATCCGTATGCAGCACATATTGTTCACATTGACATTGTACTTGTTCCATTCCAAAATATTCTAAGGTATCCCATTTTCGGTTATTAATTATTGTTACTAACATGTTCCATATTCCTTGATCAATTTTGATTCACATGTCTCACGTTCATTGACCAATATTCCAAAGTTCCCATTGTTCCAATAATGTTATGTTCCAAGGTTCCAAAAATGTTATGACTACCAATGTATCAATCTCATAGAAATAAAGAAATGAAGTAATGTATAATTGTTTGAGTATTCTTGGGTGGCATCCCAGGGGTGAAAGAAACACCTAGCATGGGTCGATCCAAATATTATGGGTGGTATCCCAGGGGTGACAGAAAATCCTAGCATGGGTCGATCCTAATATCACAGTAGCATCCCAGGGGCGACAGAAAAGCCTAGCATGGGTTAATTATATCCCAGGGGTTAAAATACCTAGCATGGGTTAATCTCATCCCAGGGGCAACAGAAAAGCCTAGCATGGGTAGATAAATCTCATCCCAGGGGCGAAAAAGCCTAGCATGAGTAGATGAATGAACGTAAAGGCAAAGAATGTAATAAATATAACGTACATGGTTCCTCACATACAGAAAGATGGTTTATCCATATTGACTATTTCTCTTATATTGACTCTATTGTTGTTATTATGTATGATGTAGTTTCATATGAGCCTTACATACTCAGTAAATTCTTTGTACTGACATGTCACGCCCCAAATCCCATTGAGGCGGACTGGCTGTTGCGACCCAGCTATACACGCAAGTGTACGTGATCGTTCAAGTAATAAAGTGGCTCCTTTAAAAGAGTCGTATATCGAACCCAAGGGACTCTCGTCAACAGAAATCAATTCTGGACGTCAAACTATAATTAAAAACTAGTGTTGCGAAAACGTCAAGAGATTTGGTACTGAAAATTAAATGGTTGCGGACTATGAATTCCTATCTTCGCTACCGTAACTTTAGTTCTCGCAAATACACTTGAAAAATCAATAAAAAGTAAATTCCCAGGGCTAAGGCACTCCAAACGTCATCTCTTTAGCATAATTGTTATTGGTTTAAGCACTTTGAGTTGTTTATCATGGTTATTGATCCCGAGGTTAATTTTATAACTATATTCGTCTCCAAAATATAATCTTCTACTAGAACTTAGAAACCTACCTACATCAGTGAGTGGTGATAAGCTTAACCAATTCTAGAGCATTTAAGTTTTCTTCTCGTAAATGACCAAGTGTGGTGGTTTAGGTACCTCTCGGTCCTAACCACATGTCAATCCCTTAGAATTCCTTCCCCGAGAAAGACCACACTTCATATATTCACGTTCTATCTCTTAGTTTCTCTCTCGAGCTCACTTTGAGACAAGGAATATATTCCAATGGTGATCAAGCATCAAAATAATGAAATTTAGAATATATGAATAACCAATTTATGATAAACTCCAGTAAAAACCAATACAATTAACCCAAGAGATTCATGTTCTTGGCCTTAACCCCAAGAATGAGGGATTTTAGACACTCATAATGTCAATAAACATCCAAAAGTCAATAAATACCATAAAAATACTTAAAAACTGAAAAGAAGAGGAATGGAACCTAATTTAGATGCCCCAAAATGCCCAAAATATTCTAAGGATGATGGAATACTCTACAATCACCAAAAAGCCCTATTTATAGACCCAAAATCGAGGCAAAATCGGCCCGGCACGCCCTTGGGCGCGCCTAACACTTAGGCAGATTTTCCCTCAGCAAAAGGGTGCTCCCAGGTGGCGTGGCACGCCCCTGGGCGCGCCCCAAGTCTGCCTAGGCAAGTGAAAAATTAGCCAAAAGCGGCCTGGCACGCCTTTTGGCGCGCCAGGCCCGTTTTTGTGATTTTTTTGCTTTCGTCGACTTCTCTTCGCGGATTTGGTTGGATTCTTCAAGTTCAACTCTTTGGCTTGACTCTTATATTCAATATTCTTCAATTGTAGCTCCTCCAAGCCTCACTTTACACACCAAAAAATGCTCCAAAAAGTCACAAATTCCACCTACAAGGGTCTAATCATATTGGTTAGCACAATATCCCATATTCCATCAAAAACTTATGTAATATACAAGTATTGTTCTCAAAACTAAGGTAATCATGGGTTAAAGTCGCTACTAAGGCATATAAATACGCCTTAGATCACCACCCCACACTTAAACCTTTGTTTGTCCTCGAACAATAACCATACTCAAATTCGGGCGACTTTAGACAATTGACACAACATAAGCATTCTTGCACAGCTTACACAACCACATTTATCAACTTATGCACCAACATACTAGGATATCAAACAAATAAATAACAAATTGAAACAACCTATCCTCACAAAACAACTTACTAGTTGCAAATTCATGCGTGACACGTTATTAGTAGATCACCAAACTTCACTAACCATGCGCCCTCACCACAAGAGAATCACCCCACACTTCTACAAACTAATTACTAACTGGGTGCAGGAATGAAAGTCACTCACTCTCAAAAATAATTCACATGCAACACAAAGATGAACCATAGGCTTGCCCTTAGTGTAATACTCCACTAATGTTAAAATGTTAAAGCTCAAGATCAAGTAGGACTTTTTAGGGGTTGTAATGTAGGCACAGGGACGGGTAGGAACTATTTGGTCAAGAATAGTGACTATCTTTCCTGAGCGCTTTAATACAAAACAAATTACATTCAGACCACCTTAAACCGACCTATTTTTCACCACTTTTATCTTCCCAACTTTTCTTTGTTTTGCCCCATAACTTTAAGCTAGCTTAAGCATATTGGATAAGGAATATTGCTATCACCCAATGATTACAAAAAAAAATAAAAAAAATTATATATTATTTTGTTTTTTTTTTCTTTCTCTCTTCTTTCTTTAACATATTCCCCACCAACATACACAAAATTTTTCACACACCTATAGGAAATATGCTTGGGTCTTTAACTTAACTCTTTCCTTCTTCCAACCTCTTGCACTTCTTCACCTCTTGATTTCCTAATTAAAGCGCTTAGGAGTTTTGGATCAAATTCTGGTTCATTGAAAGAAGAGGATTAAGCTACATGTAAAGCTACCAAGGAAAAGGCTAAACGCTCAACGGGGCTAACTAGGATTATGCAAAGAGGGTAGATAAGGTAGGTCTAAAACATGGCTATCAAAGAAATGCCTACATCATCTCCTAAACTTAACACCTTTTATTTCGCTTTGCAAACACACCGGGCAATTTATAGACATCATTATGCACATGGAATATCATAAAAAACCTTACTCACACATCGCACATGTTCAGCTCAGCAGGTTCACCATAAAACCTTCGAAATCATGCATAAATTCAACATTAAGCAACTTAGCTAGTCAACTAAGTGAGAATTAGGCATCTCAAAACTTGCTATTAAATATCCTGGCATGTTTCACACGTGTATGCATAATTGTATAGCAAGCAAGAACACCCGACACGACACTACATGACTAATTTGCTCTTAAGACGGTCGTCATCCATCCATCATAGAGCAAATCCCTTAGTCCTATGACTAAGGTGACTTCAAAAGTAATAAACACCAAAAACAACACAAAACAACATCAAAAATCCAAAATTTAGCTATAATTTTTTTTTTTATTTATACGGTTCAAAGGGACTCTCCTTAGTAAAAGAACTTAAAACAAACGCTAAGGAACCCAAAAAAATAAAAGCATACAGTAGCACACATATACATACATACAAGGAAAGTCCTTCACACCCCACCCCACACTTAAAAGATTCCCCAATGCTACAAAAATAAACAAAGCAAGAGTAGGATGTAAGGAGCTCCCTGGTCAATCGAGGTAGTCGTCATCCTCCGGCCCACGGACCTCTAGCGGTGGATCATCCGCCTCAGCCTCCTCATCCTCAGAGTCGCTCTAGAGGTCATTTTCATCTTTGGGGACATCATCATCCACAAGATCCACAAAATCAGGACCAATCCTCAATAAGGCCATGGCATGCTCATTGAGAGGATAATCCCTCTCTACCCGGCTCAGCTCATCTGCCATGGAGGGCCTACCCCCAGTCCTGTGTCGCAGCATCTCCAACCCATACATACGGGATAAAATCCCGTCATCCCAAGCATGATGCTCTGCTAATGTCAAAGTGGGGCTGAGTGAGTCCGGCGCCTTAGTTTGGGTGACATCCACAGGCGTCGTCACCAAAGGAGGATGATAATCAAAATTTTCTTCGGGTACTTCGAATGTTCTCATTAATTTAGTTAATAGTCCACCGAAAGCATATCGAAGACCTCCTTGGAGGCGATCTCGGCGCATAGCCCACAACAACACAGAACCTACATCAATCTCTGCATCAATCATGAGAGCATACATCAAACAAACACGATCCCTTGTAACCTCAGTCATGTGGCTCCCCGAAATTAAACAACAACACACAATTTTTAGCCTAATACTTGCCTCCTTGTTTAAGTGGGCAAAAGGTAGACTCTTGTGATACCCTCTTTTGTGATGGCGCAGCCACTTCACTGTTAAACGTGGGCCGCACAGAGAGTGTCAAATTTTAGCATATGGAGGCCTAGCATTTAGCCTGAGTAGGTCTTGGGAACTAGCCCAAGTGGAAACTCCCAATAATCCAGTCAAACTCAAGGAATCAAGTATCACATCCGAACCTCGTACCACTACCGAGCAGTTAGGTGCGTCCGGGTTCCAATTTGCGTACAACTCCCTCACCAGATGGAGGTTGCAATTTGTAGGTCTGTCGAAAACAAAGCCCATCCCGACTTGCTCAAGCCGAGCCAATATTCTTGGGTAAGCCCGATCCAGAATTGCCCTATAAATACATTCATCAGAAAAATATTTAGCTTCCGGGTGGCTTTTGTACCAACTCTTCCCCGCACTGGAGACTGCGTGTATCCCATACTTCCATTTTTGCCCTTTTGGGACAGGGGGAGCTGCGGGGACCTTATTACCCGACCGACATCTCTTGTGAGAGCTGGAGGCAGCTACATTAGAATCATACATAGTACCTGTAGCAAAGATTCACGAACATGTCAATTACCCATGTAAAAATAGCTAACCAACTTAATGCGCGGTGACGTTTAGGGCCACCCCACACTTAGTCGCTTAGCACCAAGTCAAAATAAATATGGGCGGAGGGTACTCAGACTTCCCCTTATCACTTAATGCCCAAAACCAAGTCCCAACCATAGATAAATGCACATTCCCACACAAGGTTAGCAATCATATAAATAGCATTAGAATAACATGCACCGACATCTCTTGTGAGAGCTGGAGGCAGCTACATTAGAATCATACATAGTACCTGTAGCAAAGATTCACGAACATGTCAATTACCCATGTAAAAATAGCTAACCAACTTAATGCGCGGTGACGTTTAGGGCCACCCCACACTTAGTCGCTTAGCACCAAGTCAAAATAAATATGGGCGGAGGGTACTCAGACTTCCCCTTATCACTTAATGCCCAAAACCAAGTCCCAACCATAGATAAATGCACATTCCCACACAAGGTTAGCAATCATATAAATAGCATTAGAATAACATGCTTGTTTTACTCAAGAAGTCAAACAATAGTCATACATATTCAACACATATGAGTTGTATTCAGTGATTGCCACCACCAATTTGCTCAATTTTCACCAATAAAGATAAACCCACTTCCAATTTTTCACTAAAATAAGATTATTAACCACAAGTTCACATGCCTTCCAAGTTCATCGTAATGCCACCCCATAAACCCCAACCATATGATAAGAAGCAAGTCAACAAACCAAGAGCATATTTGGACATTACAAACGAAATCCAAGAAAACTCCAAAATTGCATCATCCCCATAGCAAACTAGAGAGAGAAAGCTAAGGAAACATACCTTGAGAGCTTTGAATGGAGACTTGGACATAATCCCAAGAGTAGAAGGCAAGAATTCGAGCTATGTGTGGGCACGAGTAAAGAAATATAAGAGAAAATTTTGGGATGCTTTGGGGGGGGGGGATCGTGTGTTTGGGTATGGAGTTGGGAATGATGGTGAAGAATAAGGAAAATTAGGGAATTAAAAGAAAAGGGGTGGGGGTGGGTCGGGTATGATTGAATAAAAGACTAAAAAATTTTTGCTCCCAAAAATATAGGGGGGTAGCGGCGTGTGATCTGAGGCGTATTTATATGCCTTAGTAGCGACTTTAACCCATGATCACCTTAGTTTTGAGAACAATATTTGTTGATTTCATATATTTTTTGATGAAAAATGGGATAGTGTGCTAACCAATATGATTAGACTCTTGTAGGTGGAAATTGCGATTTCTGGAGCATGTTTGGCATGGAAAGTGAGGCTCGGAGGAGCTACGAGCGAAGAAGATTGAAGATGAGAGACAAGCCAAAGAGTTGATCTTAAAGAATCCATCCAAATCCGCGAAGAGAAGTCGACGGAAGTCAGAAAATTACAAAAAAAAAAGGGGCCTGGCGCACTAGGAAGCGTGCCAGGCCGCTTTTGGCAAAATTGTCACCAGTCCAGGCAGTGCCCAGGCGCGCCAGGCAGCGTGCCACGCCGCCTGGGAGCACCCTGCTTGCTGAGGCAAAAATCTGCCTAAGTACAAGGTGCGCCCAATGGCGTGCCGGGCCGCATTTTAGCCGATTTTTGCCTCGACTTGGGTCTATAAAAAGGGTTTTTTGAGTTATTATATCACATTCCATCCTCCCTAGAATATTTTGGGCGTTTTTGGGCATCTTTATTAGGTTCAAATCCTCTTCTTTTCAGTTTTTAAGTACTTTTATGGTATTTATTTACTTTTGGTTGTTGATAAACATTATGAGTGGCTAAAATCCCTCATTCTTGGGGTTAAGGCCAAGAACATGAACCTCTTGGACTAATTGTATTGGTTTTTGCTGGAGTTTATGTTAAAGTGGTTATTCATATATTCTAAAATTCATTATTTTGATGTTTGATCACCATTAGAATATATTTCTTGTCTTGAAGTAAGCTCGAGAGAGAAACGGAAAGATAGAACTTGGATATGTGAAGTGTGGTCTGTCTCGGAGACGTAATTCTAAGGGATTGACTCGTGGTTAGGACCGAGAGGTACCTACCCACCCACACTTGGTCAATTACAAGAAAAAAGCTTAAGAGCTCTAGAATTGGTAAAGCTTATCACCACTCGCAGATGTAGGTAGGTTTTAAGTTCTAGAAGGCAATTATAATTTGGAGACGAATATAGTTGTAAAATTAACCTTGGGATCGATAACCATGATAAACTCCTCAAAAATGCTTAAACCAACAGTAATTACACTCAAGAGATGATGTTCAAGGAGCCTTAGCCCTGGGAATTCACTTTTTATTGATTTTTAAAGCATATTTGCGGAAACCAAAGTTACGGTAGCGAAGTTAGGCGTCCTTAGTTCGCAATCATTTAATTTTTAGCACCCAATCACTTGTCATTTTTGCAACACTAGTTTTCAATTATAGTTTGACGTCCAGAGTGATTTCTGTTGATGAAAGTCCCTTGGGTTCGATATCCGGCTCTTTAAAAGGATCACTTTATTACTTGTACGATCACGTGCACTTGCGTGTATAGCTGGGTCGCAACAAGTTTTTGGCGCCATTGCCGGGGACTTTCAAATAGATAGATTTCAATTTTTGACGCTTGAACTTTAATTTTCAGCTACGTGTTGACAACTTGATCTTAGCTGTTCTATTTTGCAGGCTTACTTCATCGGAACACTGGCAAGGAACAAGGATTTGGTAGCCCCACAGTCTGAACCTGAAAGATATTTCAATAGATTGAGGAGACAGGCTGCAGATTACCCAATCCCACAAGTCGAACTGGCTGGCGAAGGAATACGGGGTAATCCTGTGAGAATTGAAGAACCAGGTGCAGAGAGACATGAACCGGAAGTGATGGCTGCTAGAACAGTCCGCGATGTGGCAATCCCACTCGCCACTAATGTGACCTCCAGTATTCTCAAACCGGCAGCTGGAGGTAGATTTGAGCTTAAACAGAACATGGTGCAACTCTTGCACTCAAGTGGACAGTTTACTGGTCTTGCTCATGAAGACCCGCAGAGACATATTCGGAATTTTCTAGAGATTAGTGACACATATATTCCTGCGGGTGTGTCTTCAGATTATGTGAGACTTACTTTGTTTCCCTTTTCTCTATTGGGGGAAGCAAGAAGGTGGTTAGATGCAGAGCCGGCTAATTCTATCACCACTTGGGATGATCTTGCTCGGAAATTCTTAATAAGGTTCTTTCCGTCTGGAAAGACAGCAAAGCTAAGGAGTGAGATACTAAGTTTCAGACAGAGAGATGATGAGAATTTGTACCAAGCGTGGAACAGATTCAAATCCATGTTGAGGGATTGTCCTCACCACCACCAAGCTAATGAAGTGTTGGTACATACGTTTATAGAGGCTCTCGACCCCAACACTAAAATTCTACTTGATTCAGCTGCAGGCGGACAGGCTTTAGAGAAGACGTATGATGAATTATATGCTCTGTTGAATCATATTTCGCAGGGAAATCCAGACTGGCATAGTGATAATTCAAGGAATTCTGCAAAGAAAATTACGGGGAAACTAGATGTGGATGCAGTCACAGCATTATCTGCCCAAATTTCAGCTATGCAGAACATGATGAACAATCACTTTAGTAGTTTGAATTTGGGGCAACAACCAGCTCCGGTGAATGCAGTCCAGCAACCTGTTGCTGTGATGTGTAGTGTATGTGGAAATGGTGATCATACCAGCGAATCGTGTAGTGCTAATCCAGATTCAGTAAATTTTGTTGGTAATGCCCAAAGGGGAGGTGGCGCTCAGAACTACGGTAACACTTATAATGCCGGGTGGAAAAACCATCCAAACTTCTTGTGGGGAGGAAATCAAAATCAATACAGGCCTCAAGGATATGCACCTCAGTACAACAATCAGCAAGGTCAAGGTAATCAGGGGGGCACTAAGACTGGAGATATGAGCATGGAGGATATGTTAAAACAGATTATGGCTGAGCAGGCTAAGCTAGCAGCAGATGTGAGGAACAACCAGTTGGCTACTCAGAATTTGGAGAAGCAGATTGGCCAGTTAGCTAATGCACAGAATATAAGGCCCCAAGGAGGTCTTCCAGGTGATACTGAGCCAAATCCCAAGCAGTTGAATGCTATAGTTACCCGTAGTGGTAAGCAGTTAGAGGGTACAGTTGCACCAGTGAAAGAATTGGAGCCAAAAGTAGTGGTGATTGAAGATGAACAAGTGGAGCGTACCACAAGCCCCAAAGATGATAAAGTGATACATAGTGTGAAAGTGCCTCCTCCCTTTCCTCAGAAATTTAAAAAGAAGAGGGAGGATGAGTGCTTTGGTAAGTTCATTGAACTACTTAAACAAGTGCACATTAATTTGCCTCTTGTGGATATTTTGCAGGGTATTCCAAAGTATGCCAAGTTCGTGAAAGATATTGTCGCAAACAAGAGTAGATTGACGGAGTACGCCACAGTTGCATTGACTGAGGAGGTTAGTTCTCGCATTCAAAACCGGTTACCTACTAAGCTGAAGGATCCTGGTAGTTTTACTGTGAAGATTACTCTGGGAGATCGAGTCTGCGCTCGTGGATTGTGTGATTTGGGGGCCAGTATAAATCTGATGCCTACGTCGGTTTTCAAGGAGTTGGGTTTGGGTCGTCCTAAGCCTACCACTATTATTCTGCAGCTTGCAGACCGATCTGTGACTAGACCCGATGGCATTGTTGAGGATGTTCTGGTTCAAGTAGGTTCGTTGATCTTTCCGGTTGATTTTGTGGTACTGAACTTTGAGCCTGATCCGAAAGTCCCATTTATTTTGGGGCGTCCATTTCTGGCCACTGGAGGGGCAATCATTGATGTAGCTGCCGGGAAACTTACTATGCGAGCTCATGATAAGGTTGAAGTCTTTGATGTGTATAGGGCTTTGAAGCTTCCAGAGATTTATGAGAACTTGTCGGCTATCACAGCTATAGATTCGGCGGTTGAAAGCATCTACACTTTGGCTACAGATCCATTGGAAAAAGTTTTGATGGGGCAAGATGTGTTTGGCGATGCAGAAGCTAGTGAGATGGTGCAAATTCTCGATCTTATGGGCATCTATGCGAAAGAAGGTAGATGGGAACCATTAAATCGTCCTCTCGGTCCTACAACTAAGCCCTCAATCGAGGAAGCACCGAAGCTTGAATTGAAGGAACTTCCACCGCATCTTAAATATGCTTACCTAGGTGAAAACAAGACTCTTCCTATTATTCTGGCAGCAGATTTGTCACAAGAACAAGTTGATGCAGCATTGTTGATTCTAAAACGAAGAAAGAAGGCTATTGGTTGGCAGATGTCTGACATCCATGGGATTAATCCGGGTTTATGCATGCATAAAATTTACATGGAAGAAGGGCACAAGCCGAGTGTGCAACACCAACGACGCTTAAATTCGGTAATGAAAGAAGTAGTAAGGAAGGAGGTAATTAAGTGGCTTGATTCTGGAATTGTTTTCCCTATCTCTGATAGTACGTGGGTGAGCCCAGTACAATGTGTTCCAAAAAAGGGTGGTATGACGGTGATCACAAATGACAAAAATGAACTGATTCCTTCAAGAACGGTAACTGGATGGCGTATTTGCATGGATTACCAGAAACTTAATGATGCTACAAGGAAGGACCATTATCCAATCCCTTTTATTGATCAGATGCTAGATCGTTTGGCCAGGCAGGAGTATTATTGCTTTCTTGATGGGTATTCCGGATACAATCAAATTGCTATAGATCCCCAAGATCAAGAGAAAACTACATTCACATGTCCTTACGGCACATATGCTTTCAAGCGTATGCCATTTGGATTATGTAATGCACCGGCCACCTTTCAGCGGTGCATGATGGCTATTTTCTACGACATGGTGGAGGAGTTTGTAGAGATTTTTATGGATGATTTCTCAGTCTTTGGTAACTCTTTCGAGGTATGTTTGCAAAACCTGGATAAAGTCCTTGCTCGGTGTGAAGAAACTAATCTTGTTCTCAATTGGGAGAAGTGCCATTTCCTGGTGACAGAAGGTATAGTTCTCGGGCATAAAGTGTCGAGGCAAGGGCTGGAAGTTGATAGGGCAAAGATCGAAGCTATTGAAAAACTCCCTCCACCGGTATCGGTCAAGGGGGTGCGAAGTTTTTTGGGTCATGCAGGATTTTACAGAAGGTTTATTCAAGATTTTTCCAAAATTGCACGTCCCATGTGTGCACTCTTGGAGAAAGATGTGAAGTTTGTATTTTGTGAATCATGTGTAAAGGCATTCGAGGTTTTGAAAAAGAAGTTAATAGAGGCACCTATTCTTATTGCTCCTGACTGGGCTCTGCCATTTGAGCTCATGTGTGACGCAAGTGATGCGGCAGTGGGTGCGGTTCTAGGTTAACGGAAGAATAAGGTATTTCACTCTATTTATTATGCAAGCAAGACTCTAGATGCAGCCCAGATTAATTACACGGTTACTGAAAAGGAGATGTTAGCTTTGGTATATGCATTTGATAAGTTCAGATCGTATTTGGTCGGCACAAGCGTCATTGTATATACTGATCATGCAGCAATACGATATTTATTCAACAAAAAGGATGCTAAACCGTGCTTGATTAGATGGATCTTATTGCTACAGGAGTTTGACTTAGAGGTTAAAGATAGAAAGGGGACAGAAAATCAAATTGCTGACCATCTTTCTAGACTTGAGAGCTCGACACATATAGAGGACGATGGGCATATTTGTGAGGAATTTCCAGACGAGCAGTTGTTGGTATTAGAGGTTGAGGAGTTGCCATGGTATGCAGACATTGTGAACCTATTGGTAAGTGGATTATTTCCTCCTGATTCTAGTTCTCAACAGAGGAAGAAACTGGCATATGAGGCACGCTTTTATATATGGGATGAGCCGTATTTATTCAAGCAAGGGCCTGATCAAATAATACGAAGATGCATTCCAGACGCGGAAGTTAAGCAAGTGTTAGAGAGATGCCACGCATCACCTTACGGTGGACATCATGGTGGTGAACGAACAGCCCGAAAAATATTGCAATCAGGATTCTTCTGGCCTTCGATATTTAAAGATGCTCATGCCTTTGTGAAGAATTGTTATCAATGTCAACGTATGGGGACAATTGCCAAGAGACATGAGATGCCTCTTACCAACATCTTAGAAGTAGAAATTTTTGATGTATGGGGGATTGATTTCATGGGCCCTTTTCCACAGTCGAATGGAAATTTATACATACTCGTTGCAGTGGATTATGTATCCAAATGGGTAGAGGCTGCAGCTCTTCCTACTAACGACTCCAAAGTTGTGATAAAGTTTCTGCAAAAGCACATCTTCACGAGGTTCGGAACTCCAAGAGCTATCATTAGCGATGGAGGATCACACTTCATTAATTATTTGGTGAAAAATGTATTGGCAAAGTATGGAGTGAAACACAAGGTCTCAACAGCATATCATCCCCAAACAAGTGGTCAAGTGGAAGTGTCTAATCGGGAGATAAAGCAAATCTTGCAGAAGACGGTGAATACTCAGAGGAAAGACTGGTCACTTAAGCTGGATGATGCTCTTTGGGCCTATCGAACGGCGTATAAGACTCCTATAGGGACTTCTCCCTATCATTTGGTCTTTGGGAAAGCTTGTCACCTCCCAGTTGAGCTCGAGCATCGAGCATATTGGGCAGTAAAGAAGTTGAATCTAGATCTGGGGTAGGCAGGTGATAAGAGGTTGTTACAACTCCATGAGTTGGAAGAATTTCGTGCTCATGCATATGAAAATGCTAAGATCTATAAGGAGAAAATGAAGCGATGGCATGACAAGTATATTCTTCCCCGTACTTTTGAGACAGGCCAGTTGGTACTCTTGTTTAACTCAAGACTTAGGTTGTTTCCGGGCAAGCTAAGATCCAAGTGGAGTGGGCCCTTTGAGGTAAGTCGTACGACACCTCATGGTGCAGTGGAACTTTTGAACAAGGCGGATGGTACAAGGTTTATGGTAAATGGCCAGAGATTGAAGCATTATTTCGGTGAGAAAGAAAAGCAGACGGAGGACGTGCTTCGCCTTGCTGATAACTAGGCACTGATAATTGGTCGAGCCGCGACATTAAACCAGGCGCTACATGGGAGGTAACCCATGAATCTGTTGTAATAGTTAGACCTTATAAAGTAAAAGTTCAAAAAGAAGAGTCGTGCCCCGACTAAAACTAAGGCGCTTGATGGGAGGCAACCCATCCCCTTTAAATTTTGGATCAGTTTTTTTCTAATTTAGTTCTAGTATCTTGTGTTTATGCAGAGACAAGGAGCATTTCGACATGGAAATCCACAAAGAAAAGGTAAAAATTGGCGGACATACGATTATTTGGAAGTGCCGAGCAGGTAAGACATGTTTTTGGGCTGAGTTTGGAGTTTTGGGACCTATAATAGCCCCAAGGTCATGACAAACATGTGAAATATCGCCCAGGTATGAGGTAAAGTATCCCACGCGTTACTTGGCGTGCCAGGGTAAAATTGAGAAAAAAATAATTAACATTGGCAGAGGGCAGGCGCGCTAGGCAGCGTGCCACGCCGCCTGCCCCAAAAAAATTGACTCGCGTAGGCAGTGCACAGGCGCGCTAGGCAGCGTGCCACGCCGCCTGTGCACAATATTTTTGTTAGCAAGGCAGTGGGGTAGCGCGCTAGGCAGCGTGCCATGCCGCTACCCCCTTTAAAATTGGTTGAGTTTTTTTTGGTTTGTATGATAACCGACCCACCCCCACCCTTTTTTTTCAAATCCCTAATTTTCATCACTTTTCCCCATCTTTCTCAACTCCCCACACACACACCCGAATTTCTCCCCTAGGCATTCCAAAAATTCTCTCTTCTTTTCTCTACTTGTGCCACAAATAGCTCCAAGTCTAGCCTTCTCCTCTTGGAATTGTGTCCAAGTCTCCATTAACAGATATCAAGGTATGTTCTCTTAACTTTCTCTCTCTAGTTGCTAAGAGGATGATGTGAGTTTGAAGTCTTCTGGGATTTCGTGTGGGCTGTCTAGATTTCTTGGTGTATTGACTTGCTTATTATCATATGGTTTGGGTTTATGGGGTGGCCTTACTACGACTGTGATCTTGTGACTGCTAATCTTATTCTAGGGAAAAGATTGGAAGTGGGTGTATCTTCATTGGTAACATTGGAGTAACTTGGTGGTGGCAATCATTAAATTAAACTCATATGTGTTGAATATGTATGACTTTCGTTGGAATCCTTGAGTACCACGAGTATGTCATTCTAATGCTAGTTATGAGACTGTTAATCTTGTGTAGGAATGTGCCTTTATACATGATTGTACTTGGATTTGGGGCATTAAGGGATAAGGGGAAGTCTGAGTACCCTCCGCCCATAATTATTTTGAATTGGTGCCAAGCGACTAGATGTGGGGTGGCCCTCAATGTCACCGCACATCAAGTTGGTTAGCTATTTTTACAAGGTTTATTGAATGTTTTGTGGATCTCTTCTACAGGTACTATGTCTGATTCTAATGTAGCAGCTTCTAGCTCTCACAAGAGACGTCGGTCAGGTAATAAGGTGCCCGCAGCTCCCCCAGTACCAAAAGGGCAAAAGCGAAAGTACGGGCTAAATGCAGTTTCCAGTGCGGGGAAAAGTTGGTACAAAAGCCACCCGGAAGCTAAATATTTTTCCGATGAGTGTATTGATAGGGCAAGCCTGGCTCGGGTTTACCCAAGAGTTTTGGCTCGGATTGAGCAACTTGGGATGGGCTTTGTTTTCAACAGACCTACAGATTGCAACCTCCACCTGGTGAGGGAATTATACGCAAATTGGAACCCGGACGCACCTACATGTTCGGTCGTGGTACGAGGGTCGGATGTGATACTTGACTCATTGAGCTTAAATGGATTATTGGGGGTTCCCACTGGGGCTAATCCCCAAGACATACTCAAGCTAAATGCTAGGCCTCCATATGCTGAAATTAGACACACTCTGTGCTGCCCACGTTCAACTGTGAGGTGGCTCCGCCATCACCAACGAGGGTATCACCAGAGTCTACCCTTTGCCCATCTCAACAAAAAGGCTCGGATTTGGCTCAAGATTGTGTGTTGTTGCTTAATTACAGGGAGCCACATGACTGAAGTTACGAGAGATCGTGTCTGTCTGGTATATGCTCTCATGACTGGTACAGAGATCAATGTAGGCTCTGTGTTGTTGTCAGCAATGCGGCGAGCTCGCCTCCATGGAGGTCTTCGATATGCTTTCGGCGGACTATTGACCAAATTAATGCGAGCATTCGAAGTGCCCGAAGAAAATTTTGACTATCATCCTCCTTTGACGACGACCCCTGTGGATGTCACCCAAACTAAGGCGCCGGATTCACTCGGCCCCACTTTGACATTAGCAGAGCGTCATGCTCGGGATGATGGGATTTTAGCCCGCATGTATGGGTTGGAAATGCTGCGACATAGGACTGGAGGTAGGCCTTCCACAGCGGATGAGCTGGGCCAAGTGGAGAGGGATTATCCTCTAAATTAGCATGCTATGGCCTTACTGCGGATTGGTCCTGACTTTGTGAAGCCTGTGGATGATGATGTTCCCACAGATGAAGATGACCTCCAGAGTGGTTCTTAGGATGAGGAGGCTGAGGCGGACGATCCACCGTTAGAGGTCCGTGGGCCGGAGGACGATGACTACCTCGATTGACCAGGGAGCTCCTTACATCCTACTCTTGCTTTGTGTATTTTGGTAGCATTGGGGACAGTGCTAATCTTTTAAGTGTGGGGTGGGGTGTGATGGACTTCCCTTGTATGTATGTATATGTGTGCTGCAGTATGCTTTTATTTTGGGTTCCTTAGAGTTTGTTTTCGGTTCTTTTACTAAGGAGAGTCCCTTTGAACCGTACAAAAAAAATAAATGTATTTTTGATGTTATTTTGTGTTGTTTTTGGGATTTATTACTGATAAGTCGCCTTAGTCAGAGGACTAAGGGATTTGCTCTATGATGGATGGATGACGACCGTCTTAAGAGCAAATTAGTCATGTAGTGTCGTGTCGGGTGTTCTTGCTTGCTATACAATTGTTCTTACACATATGAAACATGCCCGGATATATAATAGCAAGTGTTGAGACGCCTAATTCTCACTTAGTTGACTTGCTAAGTTGCTTAATATTGAATTTATGCATGATTTTAGAGGTTTTATGGTGAACCTGCTGAGCTGAACATGTGCCATGTGTGAGTAAGGTTTTGTTATGATATTCCATGTGCATAATGATGTCTAGAACTTGCCCGGGGTGTGTGCAAAGCGAAATAAGAGATGTTGAGTTTAGGAGATGATATAGGCATTTCTTTGATAGCCATATTTTAGACCTACTTTACCTACCCTCTGTGCATAATCCTTGTTAGCCCCGTTGAGCCTTTAGCCTTTTCCTTGTTAGCTTTACATGTAGCTCAGTCCTCTTCTTTCAGTGAACCAGAATTTGATCCAATATCTCCTAAGCGCTTTAATTACGAAAATTAAGAGGTGAAGGAGTACAGGAGTTGGGAAGAAGGAAAGAGTTATGTGAAAGCCTCAAGCATATCTCTTATAGATGTGTGAAAAAGTTTGTGCATGTTGGTGGGGAATATAACATATAAAATAAAAAAAAAGAGAAAATTGTTTTTGGAATCAATGGGTAATAACAGTATTCCTTATCCAATGTGCGGAAGCTAGTTTAAAGTTATGGGGCAAAACAAAGAAAAGTTGGGAAGAGAAAAGTAGTGGAATATAGGTTGGTTGAAGGTGCTCTAAATACAATTTGTAGTGTAATAAAGTGCTTAGGAAAGATAGTCACTATTTTTGACCAAATAGTTCCTACCCATCCTTGTGCCTACATTACAACCCCTACAAAGTCCTACTTGATCTTAAGCTTTAACATCTTAACATTAGTGGAGTATTACACTAAGGGCAAGCCTATGGTTCATCTTTGTGTTGCATGTGAACTCTTACTGAGAGTGAGTGACTTTCATTCATACACCTGTTTAGTAATTACGTTGTGGGATTGATGGGTGATTCTCTTGTTGTGAGGGCACATGGTTAGTGAAGTTGGTAATCCATTAATAATGTATCACGCATAAATTTGCAACTAGTAAGTTGTTTTGTGAGGGTAGGTTGTTTCAACCTGTTATATAATTGAGTAATATCCTAGTATGTGGTGCATAAGTTGATATGTGGTTGTGTAAGCTGTGCAAGAATGTTCATTTTGTGTCTATTGCTTAAAAGTTGCCCTGAGTCAAGTGTGAGTAATTGTTCGAGGACAAACAAAGGTTTAAGTGTGGGGTGGTGATCTGAGGCGTATTTATATGCCTTAGTAGCGACTTTAACCCATGATCACCTTAGTTTTGAGAACAATATTTGTTGATTTCATATATTTTTTGATGAAAAATGGGATAGTGTGCTAACCAATATGATTAGACTCTTGTAGGTGGAAATTGCGATTTCTGGAGCATGTTTGGCATGGAAAGTGAGGCTCGGAGGAGCTACGAGCGAAGAAGATTGAAGATGAGAGACAAGCCAAAGAGTTGATCTTAAAGAATCCATCCAAATCCGCGAAGAGAAGTCGACGGAAGTCAGAAAATTACAAAAAAAAAGGGGGCCTGGCGCGCTAGGCAGCGTGCCAGGCCGCTTTTGGCAAAATTGTCACCAGTCCAGGCAGTGCCCAGGCGCGCCAGGCAGCGTGCCACGCCGCCTGGGAGCACCCTGCTTGCTGAGGCAAAAATCTGCCTAAGTACAAGGCGCGCCCAATGGCGTACCGGGCCGCGTTTTAGCCGATTTTTGCCTCGACTTGGGTCTATAAAAAGGGTTTTTTGAGTTATTATATCACATTCCATCCTCCCTAGAATATTTTGGGCGTTTTTGGGCATCTTTATTAGGTTCAAATCCTCTTCTTTTCAGTTTTTAAGTACTTTTATGGTATTTATTTACTTTTGGTTGTTGATAAACATTATGAGTGGCTAAAATCCCTCATTCTTGGGGTTAAGGCCAAGAACATGAACCTCTTGGACTAATTGTATTGGTTTTTGCTGGAGTTTATGTTAAAGTGGTTATTCATATATTCTAAAATTCATTATTTTGATGTTTGATCACCATTAGAATATATTTCTTGTCTTGAAGTAAGCTCGAGAGAGAAACGGAAAGATAGAACTTGGATATGTGAAGTGTGGTCTGTCTCGGAGACGTAATTCTAAGGGATTGACTCGTGGTTAGGACCGAGAGGTACCTACCCACCCACACTTGGTCAATTACAAGAAAAAAGCTTAAGAGCTCTAGAATTGGTAAAGCTTATCACCACTCGCAGATGTAGGTAGGTTTTTAAGTTCTAGAAGGCAATTATAATTTGGAGACGAATATAGTTGTAAAATTAACCTTGGGATCGATAACCATGATAAACTCCTCAAAAATGCTTAAACCAACAGCAATTACACTCAAGAGATGATGTTCAAGGAGCCTTAGCCCTGGGAATTCACTTTTTATTGATTTTTAAAGCATATTTACGGAAACCAAAGTTACGGTAGCGAAGTTAGGCGTCCTTAGTTCGCAATCATTTAATTTTTAGCACCCAATCACTTGTCGTTTTTGCAACACTAGTTTTCAATTATAGTTTGACTTCCAGAGTGATTTCTGTTGATGAAAGTCCCTTGGGTTCGATATCCGGCTCTTTAAAAGGAGCACTTTATTACTTGCACGATCACGTGCACTTGCGTGTATAGCTGGGTCGCAACAAGTTTTTGGCGCCGTTGCCGGGGACTTTCAAATAGATAGATTTTAATTTTTGACGCTTGAACTTTAAATAATCATCCATCCGCCAATTTTACCTTTTTCTTGTGGATTTCCATGTCAACATGCTCCATGCCTCTGCATAAACACAAGATCCTAGCACTAAGTTAGAAAACAAAAATTTTAAAAGTGATGGGTTGCCTCCCATCAAGCGCCTTAGTTTTGGTCGGGCACGACTCTTCTTTTTGTATTTTTACTTTATGAATCCTAACTATTACAACATAATCGTGGGTTGCCTCCCATGTAGCGCCTGGTTTAATATTGCGGCTCGACCATATATAAGAGCTCAGTTATCATCATCAAGGTGAAGCACGTCCTCCTTCTGCTTCTCTTCTTCACCAAAATAATGCTTCAATCTCTGGCCATTTACCATAAACCTTGTACCATCCGCTTTGTTCAAAATTTCCACCGCACCATGAGGTGTCATGCGACTTACCTCAAAAGGCCCACTCTACTTAGATCTTAGCTTGCCTGGAAACAACCTAAGTCTTGAGTTAACCAAAAGTACCAACTGGCCTGGCTCAAAAGTGCGGGGGAGAATATGCTTGTCATGCCATCGCTTAGTTTTCTCCTTGTAGATCTTAGCATTTTCATACGCATGGGAATGAAATTCTTCCAACTCATGGAGTTGTAACAATCTCCTATTACCAGCCAATCCTGGATCTAGATTCAACTTCTTTATCGCCCAATATGCTCGGTGCTCAAGCTCAACTGGTAGGTGACAAGCTTTCCCAAAGACCAAATGATAGGGAGAAGTCCCTATAGGACTCTTATACGCCGTTCGGTAAGCCCAAAGAGCATCATCCAGCTTGAGTGACCAGTCTTTCCTCTGAGTATTCACTATCTTTTGCAAAATTTACTTTATCTCGCGATTAGACACCTCCAATTGGCCACTTGTTTGGGGATGATACGCTGTTGAGACCTTGTGTTTCACGCTATACTTTGCCAATACACTCTTCACCCAATAATTAATGAAGTGTGACCCCCATCACTAATAATAGCTCTTGGAGTTTCGAACCTAGTGAAAATGTGCTTTTGAAGAAATTTTACCACAACTTTGGAGTCATTCGTAGGAAGAGCTGCAGCCTCTACCCATTTGGATACATAATACACTGCTACGAGTATGTATAGATTGCCATTCGACTTTGGGAAAGGGCCCATAAAATCAATCCCCCATACATCAAAAATTTCAACTTCTAGGATGTTGTTAAGAGGAATCTCATGTCGCTTGGCAATCGTCCCCATACGTTGACATTGATCACAATTCTTCACAAAGGCATGAGCATCTTTAAATATAGAAGGCCAGAAGAAACCGGATTGCAATATTTTTTGGGTTGTGCGTTCACCACCATGATGTCCACCATAAGGTGATGTGTGGCATCTCTCTAACACTTGCTTCACTTCCGCATCCAGAATACATCTTCGTACTATTTGATCAGGCCCTTGCTTGAATAAATAAGGCTCATCCCATATATAAGAGCATGCCTCATATGTCAGAATACAAATTGCACGCCCCAAGTGTGCACTCTTGGAAAATTCTTGAATAAACCTTCTGTAAAATCCAGCATGACCCAAAAAACTTCGCACCCCTTTTACCGATACAGGTGGAGGGAGTTTTTCAATAACTTCAATCTTTGCCCTATCAACTTCCAGCCCCTGCTTTGACACTTTATGCCCAAGATCTATACCTTCCGTCACAAGGAAATGGCACTTCTCCCAATTGAGAACAAGATTAGTTTCTTCACACTGAGCAAGGACTTTATCCAGGTTTTGCAAACATACCTCAAAAGAGTTAACAAAAAATGAAAAATCATCCATAAAAATCTCCACGAACTCTTCCATCATGTCGTAGAAAATAGCCGTCATGCAATGCTGAAAGGTAGCCGGTACATTACACAATCCAAATGGCATACGCTTGAAAGCGTATGTGCTGTAAGGACATGTGAATGTATTCTTCTCCTGATCTTGAGGATCTATAGCAATTTGATTATATCCGGAATACCCATCAAGAAAGCAATAATACTCCTGACCGGCTAAACGATCCAACATCTGATCAATAAAAGGGATTGGATAATGGTCTTTTCTCGTAGCATCATTAAGGTTCGGGTAATCCATGCAAATACGCCATCCAGTTACAGTTCTTGTAGGAATCAATTCATTATTGTCATTTGTGATCACCATCATACCACCCTTTTTTGGAACACATTGTACTAGGCTCACCCACGTACTATCAGAGATAGGGTAAACAATGCCAGAATCTAGCCAATTAATTACCTCCTTCCTTACTACTTCTTTCATCACCGGATTCAAGCGTCGTTGGTGTTGCACACTCGGCTTGTGCCCTTCTTCCATGTAAATTTTATGCATGCATAAACCCGGATTAATACCATGGATGTCAGACATCTGCCAACCAATAGCCTTCTTTCTTCGTTTTAGTATCAACAATGTCGCATCAACTTGTTCCTATGACAAATCTGCTGCCAGAATAATAGGAAGAGTCTCATTGTCACCTAGGAAAGCATATTGAAGGTGATATGGAAGTTTCTTCAATTCAAGCTTCGGTGCCTCCTCAATTGAGGGCTTAGTTGGAGGACCGAGTGGACGATTTAAAGGTTCCCATCTACCCTCTTTAGCATAGATACCCATAAGATCAAGAACCTGCACCATCTCACTAGCTTCTGCATCACCAAAAACATCTTGCCCCATCAAAACTTTTTCCAACGGATCTGTAGACAAAGTGTAGATGCTTTCAACTGCCAAATCTATAGATGTAATAGCCGACAAGTTCTCATAAATTTTTGGAAGCTTCAAACCCCTATATACATCAAAGACTTCAACCTTATCATGAGCTCGCATAGTAATTTTCCCAGCTGCTACATCAATGATCGCCCCTCCAGTGGCCAGAAACGGACGCCCCAATATAAATGGGACTTCTGGGTCAGGCTCAAAATTCAGCACCACAAAATCAACCGGAAAGATCAACGAACCCACTTGAACTAGAACATCCTCAACAATGCCATCAGGTCTAGTCACGGATCGGTCTGCAAGTTGCAGAATAATAGTAGTAGGCTTAGTACGACCCAAACCCAACTCCTTGAAAACCGAAGTGGGCATCAGATTTATACTAGCCCCCAAATCACACAATCCACGAGCACAGACACGATCTCCCAGAGTAATCTTCACAGTGAAGCTTCCAGGATCCTTCAGCTTAGTAGGTAACCGGTTCTGAATGCGAGAACTAACCTCCTCAGCCAATGCAACTGTGGCATACTCTGTCAATCTACTCTTGTTTGCTACAATATCTTTCACGAACTTGGAATACTTTGGAATACCCTGCAAGATATCCACAAAAGGCAAATTAATGTGCACTTGTTTAAGTAGTTCAATGAACTTACCAAAGCATTCATCCTCCTCCTTCTTCTTGAATTTCTGAGGTAAAGGAGGAGGCAACTTCACACTATGTATCACTTTATCATCTTTGGAGCTTTTGGTAGACTCCACTTGTTCGTCTTCAATCACCACTACTTTTGGCTCCAATTCTTTTGCTGGTGCAACCGTATCCTCTAACTGCTTACCACTACGGGTAACTATAGCATTCACCTGCTTGGGATTTGGCTCAGTATCACCTGGAAGACCTCCTTGGGGCCTTGTATTCTGTGCGTTAGCTAACTGGCCAATCTGCTTCTCCAAATTCTGAGTAGCCAACTGATTGTTCCTCACATCTGTTGCCAGCTTAGTTTGCTCAGCCATAATCTGTTTTAACATATCTTCCACGCTCATCTCTCCAGGCTTAGCACCCACTTGATTTCCTTGACCTTGCTGTTGGTTGTACTGTGGTGCATATCCTTGAGGCCTATATTGATTTTGATTTCCTCCCCAAGATAAGTTCGGGTGGTTTTTCCACCCAGCATTATAAGTATTTTCGTAGTTCTGGGCTACACCTCCCCTTTGTACATTACCAACAAAATTTACGAAATCCGGATTAGCACTACACAAATCGCTGGTATGATCCCCATTTCCACATACACTACACATCACAGAGACCTGTTGTTGTACTGCATTCACGGGAGCTTGTTGTTTCCCCAAATTTAAACTACTAAATGATTGTTCATCATGTTTTGCATAGCTAAAATTTGGGCAGATAATGTTGTGACTGCATCCACATCTAGTTTCCCAGCAACCTTGTTTGTAGAATTCCTCGAATTATCACTATGCCAGTCTGGATTTCCCTGCGAAATATGATTCAACAGAGCATATAATTCATCATACGTCTTCTCTAAAACCTGTCCACCTACAACTGAATCAAGTAGAATTTTAGTGTTGGGGTCGAGAGCCTCTATAAAAGTATGCACCAACACTTCATTAGCTTGGTGGTGGTGAGGACAATCCCTCAACATGGATTTGAATCTATTCCAGGCTTGGTACAAATTCTCATCATCTCTCTGTCTAAAACTTAGTATCTCACCCCTCAGCTTTGCTGTCTTTCCAGACGAAAAGAACCTTATCAAGAATTTTCGAGTAAGATCATCCCAAGTAGTGATAGAATTAGCCAGCTCTGCATCTAACCACCTCCTTGCTTCCCCCAACAAAGAAAAGGGAAACAAAGTAAGTCTCACATAATCTGACGACACACCCGTAGGAATATATATGTCACTGATCTCCAGAAAATTACTCATATGCCTCTGTGTGTCCTCATGAGCAAGACCTGTAAACTGTCCACTTGAGTGCAAGAGTTGCACCATATTCTGTTTAAGCTCAAATCTGCCTCCAACTGCCGATTTGAGAATACAGGAGGTCACATTAGTGGCAAGTGGGATTGCCACATCGCGAACTGTTCTAGCTGCCATTACTTTCAGCTCACGTCTCTTGCACCTGGTTCTTCAATTCTTACGGGATTACCCCATATTCCTTCGCCAGCCAGTTCTACTTGTGGGATTGGGTAGTTTGTAGCCTGTCTCCACAATCTATTGAAATATCTTTTAGGTTCAGACTGTGGGGCTACAAAATCTTTGTTCCTTGCCAGTGTTCCGATGAAGTAAGCCTCCAAAATAGAAAAGCTAAGATCAAGTTGTCAACACGTAGCTGAAAATTAAAGTACAAACGTCAATAATTGAAATCTATCTATTTGAAAGTCCCCGGCAAAGGTGCCAAAAACTTATTGCGACCCAGCTATACACGCAAGTGTACGTGATCGTTCAAGTAATAAAGTGGCTCCTTTAAAAGAGCCGGATATCGAACCCAAGGGACTCTCGTCAACAGAAATCAATTTTGGATGTCAAACTATAATTAAAAACTAGTGTTGCGAAAACGTCAAGAGATTTGGTACTGAAAATTAAATGGTTGCGGACTATGAATTCCTATCTTCGCTACCGTAGCTTTAGTTCTCGCAAATACACTTGAAAAATCAATAAAAAGTAAATTCCCAGAGCTAAGGCACTCCAAACGTCATCTCTTTAGTATAATTGTTATTGGTTTAAGCACTTTGAGTTGTTTATCATGGTTATTGATCCCGAGGTTAATTTTATAACTATATTCGTCTCCAAAATATAATCTTCTACTAGAACTTAGAAACCTACATACATTAGTGAGTGGTGATAAGCTTAACCAATTCTAGATCATTTAAGTTTTCTTCTCGTAAATGACCAAGTGTGGTGGTTTAGGTACCTCTTGGTCCTAACCACATGTCAATACCTTATAATTCCTTCCCCGAGAAAGACCACACTTCATATATTCACGTTCTAACTCTTAGTTTCTCTCTCGAGCTCACTTTGAGACAAGGAATATATTCCAATGGTAATCAAGCATCAAAATAATGAAATTTAGAATATATGAATAACCAATTTATGATAAAATCCAGCAAAAACCAATACAATTAACCCAAGAGATTCATGTTCTTGGCCTTAACCCTAAGAATGAGGGATTTTAGCCACTCATAATGTCAATCAACATCCAAAAGTCAATCAATACCATAAAAATACTTAAAAACTGAAAAAGAAGTGGAATGGAACCTAATTTAGATGCCCAAAAATGCCCAAAATATTCTAAGAATGATGGAATGCTCTACAATCACCAAAAAACCCTATTTATAGACCCAAAATCTAGGCAAAATAGGCCAAAAAGCGGCCCGGCACGCCCTTGGGCGCGCCTAGCACTTAGGCAGATTTTGCCTCAGCAAAAGGGTGCTCCCAGGTTGCGTGGCACGCCCCCGGGTGCGCCCCAAGTCCACCTGGGCAAGTGAAAAATTAGCCAAAAGCGGCCTGGCACGCCCTTTGGCTCGCCAGGCCCCTTTTTGTGATTTTTTTGCTTTCGTCGACTTCTCTTCGCGGATTTGGTTGGATTCTTCAAGTTCAGCTCTTTGGCTTGACTCTTATATTCAATATTCTTCACTTGTATCTCCTCCAAGCCTCACTTTCCACAACAAAAAATGCTCCAAAAAGTCACAAATTCCACCTATAAGGGTCTAATCATATTGGTTAGCACAATATCCCATATTCCATCGAAAACTTATTTAATATACAAGTATTATTCTCAAAACTAAGGTAATCATGGGTTAAAGTCGCTACTAAGGCATATAAATACGCCTTAGATCACTGGCACCCAAAGTCGATATGGCCCGAGAGAACCAATCTTTTCTCATGTACATTCGTATGCATATCCTTGTATGAATCTTATTATACCTCATGCAACTATGCAAAAGTCATGGACATGGAAACATATACCATATATATATTTATAAAACTTAGCCGTTGGGGCCATCAAGTCAAAACGGGCATTCATCTCTTACATTCATATACCCACATATGTCTATAAAAGCCTCTAACAAATGCATCTACAAGACCAACTTAAAGTCGGGACAAGTACCCGCTTTATACAATATTTACAACATCAAAATAAATGTACAACTATGACTCGGAAAGCCTCGAACCAACTGGAGCTCACCAAAAATATGCAAATGATCCACAGCCTACAGAGGAGGTCTACTAGCACCTGCGCCTGCAGCAATTAAAGTAAGTCCCCCGAGAGGGGTCAGTACGAAGAACGTACTGAGTATGTAAGGCTCATAAGAACTGTATCACACATAATAACGACAATGGAGTCAATATAAGAGAAATATTCAATGTGAATAAACTCTTTTTCTGTATGTGAGGAACCATGTATATTACGTTCTTTATTTCCCTTGTCTTCACATATATTTATTTTTATTGTTCTACCCATGCTAGGCTGTTCTTTCGCCCCTGGGATGAGATTAACCCATGCTAGGTACTTTGACCCCTGGGATGTTATACTAACCCATGCTAGTCTTTCGTGTCGCCCCTGGGATGAGATTAACCCATGCTAGGTACTTTGACCCCTGGGATGTTATAGTAACCCATGATAGGCTTTCGGGTCGCCCCTGTGATGAGATTAACCTACGCTAGGTACTTTGACCCCTGGGATGTTATAGTAACCCATGCTAGGATTTCGTATCGCCCCAGGGATGAGATTAACCCATGCTAGGTACTTTGACCCCTGGAATGTTATAGTAACCCATGCTAGGCTTTCGTGTCGTCCCTGGGATGTACTGTGATAACCCATGCTAGGCTTTTATATCGCCCCTGGGATGTATCGGGTTCGACCCATGCTAGGATTTTCTGTCACCCCTGGGATACCACCCATGAATACTCATCAATTATATCTCTTATTATTCTTACTTCCGTTCTAAGAGTGATACATTGAGGATCATGACATTATTTGAAGCACACATATATATATATATATTACTTCACTCTTTTACTTCATGAGATTGACACCTTTACTTGTGAGAGATGGATATATTAGCTCGCACATTACCTCCTTCATTACTCTTATAAGATTGGTACTTTTACTGGTGAGAGATTGGTACAAACATAATCATAATATTATTGGACTTTGGAACATGACATGATTGAAAATGCTATTCAAGAATAAATAGATTCTCTTTACATCTTACTCTCTTTGAGATAGTTCTTTTAGAAATTACAACATTATGACAGCTTTGTAACTTCAGTCAACGAATAAGAGATAAGTGAATCATAATTCGTCTAAGAATAGTACACATGTGAATAACATTATATGTCAACCTGAATTGCTATACTTCAAAACCCCTTCGGAATTGAACCAGTACGATGTCAATGTGAATACTATATGCTGCAGAAGTATACGGATAGAATAACCTTACATACCTTATCTTCTCAATATGAATACACATTCCTATATGTAGATACAATAATCCATCTCCTTCCTTATGTGTTACTCTACAACACAAGTACATAACAAAGCTCATGTTAACAACCAACTACCTTACAAGTGCATACGACGATAATGTGTTACGTGACAGTCGTATAATGTTATTTCATCCTCTTACAATACCATTTACTGAATTATCACACCAACAACACCATAACATTCCACATATTGACCAAGATATCATACATTAATAGCATTTCACACCACACTTACCCTTTATGCTTTCTTATTATCATTCCGTCACAATAACCTTATCAACTTGCCTCATAACAACTTATGAACAACAATACATTCTGAATATAGTCCAAAATACCTCCATATGACCCTTTAAAGTCATTAAAACGTCATCACAAGTTGATAATTACATCCAAAAAGGGTATAGGGGCCTTCGGGGATCAAATAGAAGCGAAACCATACAAAACCGAACCTGGGGCTGACTTGCGAAGCCACATGCATCCGTAGGTGTCTGAGGTGTGCCCGCCGGTGGCCTTTGGAAGATGCCAAAGGCACCTGCATTGGCATCTGCGCTCGCAGGTGCCCTCTTCTGCGGGGGCGGATGCCCGTTTTGGTCTAAATTGGTCTCTTTTGGGTCTTTTAATGCAATGAATGGTCCATGATCATAAATAAACTTATTTTAAAATATTTTGATCATATTTAATGCCAAAAATCATCCATGGTCTCACAATACACATAAACAACACCCAAAACTACACTTCTCGGTCAATACGTCACCAAATCCATAACCAATTTCACAATAATAATCCCAAACATTATACACAAGGACAAAACAAGGTAAGACTATAATCACATCTCACATTTAAATATTGAATCCATCAAGTTAACTCCCTTCAAGACCACAAGTCCATGTTCAAGTTTACAAGGCAAAACCTCTTCCGATTTAGCAAACATGTAACATTACACACATAGTGAACTTATCAATACTCCACCAACATAACCAACATCATATAGGCACCCTCTCATGCACATAATATATTAATCCATAAGCATAAACACTTACCAAGTCTTGCAAGATGATGATCTTGGCCAAAGGGATGAAGGCCTAGGGTTTGTGTGAGATAAGGAAATGTTTGAAATAATTCTAGAAAAAGGCATGGGTGTCATAATGAAATAAAAATTTGATTTTGCCCTTTTATAGTCCCTTTAAGTCTCTCTTATCCAATTCTTGGCATTAAATGCAATGGTTGATTAGTCAATGGAAGAATGGATCATATTTGCCCCATTGGGCCAAGTCTTTTTGCTCTAGTTTTGGGCCTCAATTGAGCCCAATGGCTTAAGCCCACTAATTTTAATGTATAATTCATCAAGTCTCTCATGTTCAAATAATTCCACGAATGTAACAGGAGTAACTAGGTTCGGAAACATACAGGGTGTTACATTCTCCCTCTCTTAGGAACATTCGTCCTCGAATGTTAACAACATCGTCTCATGTACAACAAATGCATCTTTACGTTATACATACGCACTCATAGACATATAAACTCATAGATACTTACGTAATCTTTCTCCACTTACGCACTTTTGAATTTTTTCTTCCGTTTGGATCAAATATGGGTACCTTGGTTTCATCATTTTTTTTTTCCAGCTTCTCAGGTAATCTCTTCGATTTGTTGATTTTTCCAAAGAACTTTTACAGTTGTTACGTCTTTATTTATTAACCTTTTCACTTGTCAATCTAGAATATAAATAGGTAGCTCTTCCTAGTGGGATCCTCTGTAACTTGTATATTTCCAATGGGAGCAATATGAAATGAAACTCTTATGCACTTCCGGCAATTTCACATGGCACGTTGTATAGGGACAATTTTCCCTTCTTTCCAAATCCCATTACCCCTTTCATTAGTAATGCTTTTAAGAGTTCTTAATCATCTATGATCACAAACATCTACTATACCATTACGATATGTGTTTTTAACTCTAATAAATTCACCAATAGGTGGAGATATGTCAATTGACTTAACTAATGACCCCGGTGTCCCATTGGATTTCATAGTAATCAATGGAGTGACATACGATAGGGTATATGTATCATTCAAAAATGTGTATAATATACCTGTATCTTCATCAGGAGATGCCTCCGCATCCTGCCGGTCAACTAGAGCATAGGTACGATTTTGGGCTCCACTGGAACTAGCTGCTCATCTAACATCTTTATCACGACCAATAGGCTGAACATCTCTGCCTAGGGAAGGGACCGATGCTGAAGATGCAACGGTTGATCCTGTAGGTCATGCTATACCACTCGCACCCCTTTGTGGGCATTCTCTCATTATATGCCCCGCTGTGCCACACCAAAAGCAAGTATTTGTCCCCAACCTGCATTCACCTAAATGGTACCTTCCACAACGCTGACACGGGGGACAAGAAAATTTTGCTATCTGTGAACCTTGTACTCCACTACTCTGTCCAGATTGACTACCCCTAAACCTTCAGAATTGGGGTTGAGTGCCTGCTGTGGAATAGGAGAATGAGGGTCTAGGTGGTAACATCTGAGGTCTAGATTCTCCTGGGGACACCATAGACTGCCCCATAGGTCTCTCCCTTTTTGATGGCCCTTCCTCAGATTCCTGTGTCCTTCTACTTTGCCTTTGGTCTTCCATTTTCTGTGCAAAAGCCTGAATTCTGGCGATGTCCATATCTCTGTTCAATGCTGCAATAGTATAGTATCGTACCAAATATGGCTCTAGTCTATCCACATATCGATGGACTCTATCTTCCATTGTGGCTACTACTTTGGAGCATATCGAGCCAAGGAATTAAATTGTAAACTGTATTCTCTAACACTCATATTTCCTTGACGCAAATTTAGAAATTGGTCAGCACGTGCCTCCCGGATCTCATATGGGATGTAATGATCAAGGAATGCCATTTTAAATTCTTCCCAACCAGCTGGGAGTGCATCAATACCCCTTGATCTTTTCCAGTCCTCATACCATAATATGGCCTCACCCTTCAATCTATAGGCCGCAAGCTCAACCATTTCCACACCGGACACATGCATAACCTCCAAAGCCCTCTAGATTTGATCCACGAAGTCCTGTGGATCTGCTTTCAGGTCTAACCCAGTGAATATAGGAGGGTCCAATTTTAGGAAGTCCTGTGTTCTGTGACTCGCCACTCTCGCCGCATCATCCTCATTTACCATTGGACCAGTTCATTCCTGTGTTTGTACAACCACTAACTGAGTCAACATATGTACTACGTTTCTTAAATCCTGGTCAGTGGCATTCATTGGAGGTTCTGCAGGTACTTCTCTACCCCTTGGCTCTTCCGGAGCTGGAAAAGTAGAAGAAGACTGCGATGCAATTTCAGCGTCAGCTCCACCTTAACTAGCTTGATCAGGTGGTGATTTACTCATTCCTTCACCGGCAGGAATATCTACCTACTTACCTTTTCCTCTACCTCTTCTTGTGATTGGCATTTTACTATACCAAAGAAAAACACTTACCATGGTCAGATACAATTCAACTTACAACACTGGCTCTATTGCATGATCTAGAAATTAAGAAAAGAAACGACTCCTAAATGTCCTGTAGCCTCCAACTTATAAATGTGGTACACAACACATCCATAAGAAAGACTCTACACAAATACAGCTTTGTAGACACCCTTAGAACTACCTGCTCAGATACCACTTTTGTCACGCCCCAAATCCCATTGAGGCGGACTGGCACCCGAAGTCGATATGGCCCAATAGAACCAATCTTTGCTCATGTACATTCATATGCATATACTCGTATGAATCTTATTATACCTCATGCAACTATGCGTAAGTCATAGATATGGAAACATATACCATATATATATTTATAAAACTTGGCCGTTGGGGCCATCAAGTCAAAACAAACATTCATCTCTTACCTTCATATACCCGCATATGTCTATAAAAGCCTCTAACAGATGCATCTACAAGACCAACTTAAAGTCGGGACAAGTACCCGCTTTATACAACATTTACAACATCAAAACAAATGTACAACTATGACTCGAAAAGCCCCGAACCAACTGGAGCTCACCAAAAATCTGCAAATGATCCACAGCCTACAAAGGAGGTCTACTACCACCTGCGCTTGCAACAATTAAAGTAAGTCCCCCGAGAGGGGTCAGTACGAAGAATGTACTGAGTATGTAAGGCTCATAAGAACTTTATCATACATAATAATGACAATGGAGTCAATATAACAGAAATAGTCGATGTGAATGAACTCTTTTTTTGTATGTGAGGGACCATGTGTATTATGTTCTTTACTTCTCTTGTCTTAACATATGTTTATCTTTATTTTTCTACCCATGCTAGGCTGTTATGTCGGCCCTGGGATGAGATTAACCCATGCTAGGTACTTTGAGCCCTGGGATGTTATACTAACCTATGCTAGGCTTTCGTGTCGCCCCTGGGATGAGATTAACCCATGCTAGGTACTTTGACCCCTGGGATGTTATAGTAACCCATGCTAGGCTTTCGTATCACCCATGGGATGAGATTAACCCATGCTAGGTACTTTGACCCCAGGAATGTTATAGTAACCCATGCTAGGATTTTGTGTCGCCCCTGGGATGTACTATGATAACCCATGCTAGGCTTTTATATCGACCCTGGGATGTATAGGGTTCGACCCATGCTAGGCTTTTCTGTCATCCCTGGGATACCACCCATGCATACTCATCAATTATATCTCTTATTATATCTCTTATTATTCTTATTTCCGTTCTAAGAGTGATACATTGAGAATCATGACATTACTTGAAGCACACACACACACACACACACACACACACACACACACATATATATATATATATATATATATATATATTACTTCACTCCTTTACTTCATGAGATTGACACCTTTACTTGTGAGAGATGGATATATTAGCTCGCACATTACCTCCTTTATTAATCTTATGAGATTGGTACTTTTACTGGTGAGAGATTGGTACAAACATAATCATAATATTATTGGACTTTGTAACATGACATGATTGAAAATGCTATTCAAGAATAAATAGATTCTCTTTACATCTTACTCTCTTTGAGATAGTTCTTTTAGAAATTACAACATTATGACAGCTTTGGAACTTCAGTCAATGAATAAGAGATAAGTGAATCATAATTCGTCTAAGAATAGGACACATGTGAATAACAATATATGTCAACCTGAATTGCTATACTTCAAAACCCCTTTGGAATTGAACCAGTACGATGTCAATGTGAATACTATATGCTGCAGAAGTATACAGATAAAATAACCTTACATACCTTATCTTCTCACTATGAATACACATTCCTATATGTAGATACAATAATCCAGCTCCTTCCTTATGTGTAACTCTACAACACAAGTAAATAACAAAGCTCATGTTAACAACCAACTACCTTACAAGTGCATACGACGATAATGTGTTACGTGACAGTCGTATAATGTTATTTCATCCTCTTACAATACCATTTACTGAATTATCACACCAACAACACCATAACATTCCACATATTGACCAAGATATCATACATTAATAGCATTTCACACTACACTTACCCTTTATGCTTTCTTATTATCATTCCGTCACAATAACCTTATCAACTTGCCTCATAACAACTTATGAACAACAATACATTCTGAATATAGTCCAACATACCTCCATACAACCCTTTAAAGTCATTAAAACGGCATCACAAGTTGATAATTACATCCAAAAGGGGTATAGGGGCCTTCGGGGATTAAATAGATGTGAAAACATACAAAACCGAACCTGGGGCTGACCTGCAAAGCCACATTCACCCGTAGGTGGATGAGGTGCACCCGCAGGTGGCCTTTGGCATATACCAGAGGCACCTGCGTTGGAATCTGCGCCCGTAGGTGCCCTCGTCTGTGGGGCGGATGCCCGTTTTGGTCCAAATTGGTCTCTTTTGGGTCTTTTAATGCAATGAATGGTCCATGATCATAAATAAACTTCTTTTGAAATATTTTTGATCATATTTAATGCCAAAAATCATCCATGGTCTCACAACACACAAACAACACCCAAAACTACACTTTTCGGTCAATACGTCACTAAATCCACAATTTCACAATAACAATCCCAAACATTTTACACAAGGATAAAACAAGGTAAGACTATAATCAAATCTCACATGTCAATATTGAATCCATCAAGTTCACTTCCTTCAATACCACAAGTCCATGTTCAAGTTTACAAGGCAAAACCTCTTTCGATTTAGCAAACATGTAACATTACACACATAGTGAACTTATCAATACTCCACCAAAATAACCAACATCATATAGGCACCCTCTCATGCACATAATATATTAAACCATAAGCATAAACACTTACCAAGTCTTGCAAGATGATGATCTTGGCCAAAGGGATGAAGGCCTAGGGTTTGTGTGAGATAAGGAAATGTTTGAGATAATTCTAGAAAAAGGAATGGGTGTCATAATGAAATAAAAATCTGATTTTGCCCTTTTATAGTACCTTTAAGTCTCTCTTATACAATTCTTGGCCTTAAATGCAATGGTTGATTAGTCAATGGAAGAATGGCTCATATTTGCCCCATTGGGCCAAGTCTTTTTGCTCTAGTTTTGGGCCTCAATTGAGCCCAATGACTTAAGCCCACTAATTTTAATGTATAATTCATCAAGTCTCTCATGTTCAAATAATTCCACGAATGTTACGGGAGTTAACTAGATTCGGAAACATACGGGGTGTTACATGATGTCCCTTGTGGGACTTACCTTACTTGCTGCAGGCACAGGTGCTAGTAGACCTCCACAGTAGGTTGCCGATCATTGTCCAATCTTTGGTGAACTCCAGTTGGTTCGGGGCTTTCCGAGTCACTGTGTATATTTGTTTTGGTATTATGTAAATATTGTATAAAGCGGGGACTTGTCCCGACTGTAGGTTGGTTATGTATATGCATCTGTTAGAGGCTTTGTAGATGTATATGGGAAGATGAATGTAAGAGATGTATGTCCATTTTGACTTGATGGCCCTAACGACCAAGTTTCATATATAGCATATGTTTGCCATTACTTTTTCCATTGGTATTTTGTAGTTACATGAGATAACATGATATTCATACGGAGACATGCATACGAGGGTACATGAGTAAAGATTGGTTCTCTCGGGCCATAACGGCTTTGGGTGCCAGTCCGCCCCGTTGGAATTCGGGGCGTGACAATTAGTGGTGGTTTAAACAGGATTTAAAGGATATTATAGTGGCCCAAACATTTCAGCATGTATACGTTAAGTTAACCCAAATGGAAGTGTTTAAATCAGATATAGTAAGGTGGTATTCAACCTCAAGGATTAAAGTGTCCAAGTGTATATAAGTATTAAGTTAACATAAGGGGTTAAGACTTAGAATATGGAATATAATAAGTGATTTGCTTGCTTGACTTAAATTAAGCTAGTAGGTGACAAGTAGGTGTATCACCTACTTTGACTTATTGACCAATCTAATAACCAAGTAGGTGCATTGCCTACTAAGACTTCTTTGACTAGCTTATTGGGAGAAGTTCACTTGAATTAATTCTGGCCCAAGTAAAAAGAGAGAAAAGGAAAAGAATGGGCAGCCAAGGCCCAATAGTTTCAGATCCACAAAGGCCCAAGTATAATGGGAAAGTAGGTGCACCAAATACTTGATAAAATATGGCCCAAATCAGCCAAGAAATTCTGCCAAGAGTAGCTCCCTTTAAAGGGATTGAAGCTAGCTCATTTGACCTATTTTAACAAACACAAAACTTCAGCTTTCTAGAGTTTTCTCTCTTAGCTTCTACTGCAGCCCTAAGTTTCCATTAGGGTTCTTGGGATTTACCTTCTTTCCAAGCTAAAGGTAAGTGAACAAATCATGAGCTTATCTCAAGAAGACTATGGAAATTATGTTCTTCATGTTTAAATTATAAGACAAACCTCTATAAGTTTGGCAGTCCTATTTTTCTTGGTTATTAAGAGATTTTTCTCTTCTCCTTTGGATTGTGTGTGAAGGAATGGAGATATTGAAGAAATACAAGTTAAGAGAATAAACTATCACAAAATTAAGGTAAGGCTACTGCCCATTTTTCCCCCTTCCTATATACATATTTTGGTGGAGAATTGTGTATATATTACAGTCAAGAACTCAAGGGATGATGAGTTCAATATTTGGTTGCTATGATAAAGGATATTGGGGATGTTTTAGGAATTATGTTATGTGTATATGTTGGGGACAACTTGGTTGATGTTGGGAAAGGATGTAACTAACTTGTATTGAATTATAGACGGAGGATGTGGTTATACACCACCAAAGTGAATATATTATAAGCCTACTGCCCACTTCACTTTGTATACTGTTTTAAGGGTGTAATGAGGCTAAAGTTTTTTCAGGGGACCTTATAAGGATTTGTATGGTATGTGAATGTAATTGGAGGAGTAAGGGTTGAAAGAACACCCTTGAATAAAGTAATTACGGGCTTACTGCCCGACTACTATTTTGGTGAGGTTAAGTGGCTTAAATGTGTTGATTAGCTACTAGTACTAGTTTTACTAGTTACTTTATTTTAGATAAGTAGCCCGAACGGTAGGAGGTTAATTTGGGGTAATATCGGAGTTGTATAGCAAGGTATGTAAGGCTATTCGATTCAATGTTCTTTGGCATGAAATATAATACATTGATGTTACATTTGCTCCCTATGTCATTTTTACTACCTTAAGTGTATATTCACATGTCTCTTACTGCTAGTCCATAGTTTAAAACTCAATAATGTTATGACCACCAAAAGAACTATCTCAAATATTAAAGAAATGATGTGAAAAAAATCTGTATATTCTTGGGTGGTATTCCAGGGGTGGAAAGAACACCTAGCATGGGTCGCTCCCAATGTCACGGGTGGTATCTCAGGGGTGAAAGGAAAGCCTAGAATGGGTCGATCTCGATTTGTGTATTTATGAGGACCGTATCCCAGGGGTTAAAATACGTAGCATGGGTCATCCTCTTTTACCACTGATCAGCTGGTCATTTGTATCATATGCTTTACAATTTCATAATGCAAAGAAGGATAAAGTAAAGTAAAAGATGTAATGTACATGATCCCATAAATACAATCAAAGATGGTCTTTTATTTTTATCTATACAGTTACATATTGATATCTGATTTTGTTTAGATTTTGTCTTACCTATGGTCACTTTAAGCCTTATATACTCAGTACATTCTTTTGTACTGATATCCCTCATGGGGACACTGTGTTTCATGCCATAGGTACAGGTAATCCAGCTAGTAGACCTTCTTAATAGAAGCACAGGACACTCAACTATGATTGGTGAGCTCCAAGTTGATTCGGGACTTTACTGAGTCTTTGATATGTGTATTTTGGTCTTATACAATAGTGTTGTAAGGTGGGTTCTGTCCCAACCTAGACTATGTTTTCTATCCTATAGAGGCTTTGTAGACTAATGTATGATGTTAAAATATGTTTAGTCTCATAACAGTTGTGGCCCCAATAGCCATGTCATGTATATATGGTTTGGGTATATCTATGCTGGTCTTTCCTTACTGTAGCTTATATATATATGTGTGAAAGTTTCATGATTCTCATAGTTATATGCATGGTAAGCACAGGTTAAAGTTGGTTCTCTCGAGTCTTTAGGGCGACGGGTGCCTGTCCATCTCAATGGGATTTGAGGTGTGACAAATATTGTCATTCAATGTTGTGTATGTGCGAGGATTTTGTATTTTTTTTTACTTTGTGTATGTAGCTAGAACTTACCCAGTCCATTTTATTAGGTGCTAAGTTGGTATTATAGGATAGGATCACAGGCCTTGTTTGAAGTTAGTCCACTTTGCCTAAAAGAACCGTCCAAATAATGTGTAAATCCCTTGATCCCTTTTTTGAGATTTTCTAATTTCTTTATTCAAAAACTTCTAACCTTCTCATCTTTATCACTAAACTACTATTTTTACTTTGGTCCCTCCTTGGATATCGTGCACCTCAACTCAGACGAATTACCTAGTTGAGGGTGGCTACTATAGAAAGGTTTGATGAATAAAGAAGGGTATGAAAAGAGTAGAGGTTGAATTAATGAAGACCCTAGAAGCATGCACAAATAAGGAAGAAATTATTAGTGTAAGAGAAAGAAAATAAGCATAAGAGAAGAAAATTGAGTAAGAAAGTAAATAAAAATAGAATAAAGAATGCTTGATTTGTGGTGCACTCAATGAGGGGAACTTGTTTAAGAAATAAGGAGAACGATAGTTTGTGGATTAATGAATGTCAAGGAGGCTGAGTTACTATTTCCAAATATATGCTACCTGCAACCAAGCCTTCGTTACAATCTGAATAAAGTCCTGTAGTGATCCTTGTAAACCAGCTGAGGAACCTTATGGAATGGTAAGGGAAAGCTTATGTTTTTGCATGTGCATTGTTTGAAATTTGTTGTGAGAGTGAGATATTTGAATTCCAGTCCCTGGTTATTGTTTATAAGTGTGTGAGGGACTTCTTTGCTATCAGGGATTGTGAATCATACTTGAAACTACTAGTTATTAGATTGGATATCTTAAGTGTATATAGTGTCACTTATTTATAGTGTAATGCCAAGCCTGGATCCCTGCTAGTTGGTTGATTAATAACTTATACATTTGTTGCTAACTAAGTTGTGAGGTCAATTTTATAATACAACGACTGTTTGTTCTTTTGAAATCTTGATGTTAGTATAATATGGTGCTGTTTAAGTTGCTTGACGACAAGCAAGTGTTTTAAGTTGAGGGTGTTGATGTACCATCTTCGGAAGTCACATTTTACATCTTTAACTAAGGATAAATGCAGGTTTTCAAGCAACCGTTGGTGTTTTTAATGTGTCTTGTGTTTAGTTCAATAAATATGCCTGATGATAGAAAAGAAAGAAAAGTGTGCTACAAATAGGGTGTGACAGCGCCTTTGACGGATAGTTAGTGTCCTGATGGACCGCTATACCTCCCATCAAGTCAAAGTAGAATTGATGGGAAATTGAAGTTGGGTGACAACTCAGCTGATGGGACGTCAGAGTCTTGGCGAACCATCACCCAAACCGACAAGACAAAGCAGAACATAATGTAAACGGGACTTTTGTGACAGACCGTCACCTCTCCAATGAACCGCCTGGCGACTCATCAAGGTTGAAACGGTAGTCTAGTTTTGAATTTAAAACTCATTTACTTTGGAGCCTATAAATACCTAGTCTAGGGTTTAAAATAGGCATCTTCCATACTTGGGGATTTTTTTGTAACGCATATTTTCCTCTGGAGATAAGATATTCATAGGGCAAAAACACAATATTCTTGGTTTGATTCAAACATTGAGATTCTTAATTTCTCTTTGGTGAGGATTACTCTTTACTCTATGAAAATTATCTATTTCTTCTTATTTCTTATCATAAGTGGCTAAAACACCCTAAAACTAGGATTGTGGAATCCTTGGTGGAAAATCACATTTAGGGTTTGTGTATATTAAATTGGTATTGACCTTGTGATTCTATTACTAATTCCTTTGGTTTAATGAATTTATAGTGGCTGCAAACACTGTACAAAAGCCCTTCGTTAATTTTCTTGAAAAAAGAGGTTAACAATAGGAAAAGGGATTTGTAGCAAGAATTTGGAGCTCTTAACCTCCGAATAAAGATTAATGCTTTGACAAGATTAGACTCTTGAGGATTAAATCGGGTTATATTCTTGTCACTTTAAGTTCTAGAGAATTAAAGTGTAAACTCATCTTTGTAGGTTGAAGAACACTTAGATGAATATTTGAAATCGATCACCTTATAATTGCATGTGTTAATACAAATTCATGTTTCATATAGTCCGGAAGTGACAAGGTGAACATAGTCCTAGTTTATCCTTCTCCATTGATTTAAGTATTACAAAATTGACCATTACTTTTTAAAAATAGTAGTTAATTAAAAAGCATTCAACAAAATGCCCCATTTCACGGAAATTGCTGACTAATTGTCATTTAAACTGCATATAACTTTATTCACACCCTATTCCTTATGGGATTCGCCCCCAAACTTTTTTCGGTTCTATATTTGACAACGACCACTTACACTCATTAAAAGAGAGTTGTAGTTTGGGCGTATTAGTGGTATCTACACCTTGAAATGGAGAGTGATGTCTTACTTTCAATTAGATGAAATGAGCAAGACAAGCCGCAAAGTGAGATTGAGGAAATCTTTGAAAGTCTTATGTCAATCCTTAAGAAGCATGTTGATTTGAAACTTTTACTTGTTAATGTCCTATACCTTTGCAACAAAAATATTTGTATTTTGAAAAAAAAAGTTTTAATTGCTTATTTGTCATAACTTGTTGGGAGAACTGATTGAACTTTGTGGCTTTGGTCGTTTAGCATTGTAAGTTGTGTTTGTTTTGGAGTCATGAATATCCTTTTTATCGGGAGGATCCTTGATTGCTTGAGGGAAAGCAATAGTTCAAGTTTGGGGGGTTGATAAGTTGGCAATTTGCCAATTTTTTAGTCGTTTAAGAGTGAATTATCATTTAGTTTCATTTGATTCTAGGTGTATCTCATGTTAAATTGCTCGTTTGTATAGGTAATTAATGAATTCGAGATTGAGCTAACCATAAGAGCCAAATAGAATGTAAAAAGGAAGGAAAGAAGATTAGGATAATGCAAGGATCATAAAATGATCACTGCACACGCAGGTGAGGAGATGTGTATGCAGGTGAGGAAGCATATGGAAAAACAGTAAGCTAGAAGCCCACCAGTGTAGTGGCATTTTTGTAATTAGCTTAAATACAAATTTGAGCTTTAAAAGGGATTTTCAGATCTGAAACTCGAGCTTTGTAATTTTTGAGCTTTAGAAACATTGAGTTAAATCCCTAAGTGTGAAATTGGTAACTTTTTTGTGCTTCCCATTGAATTTGGATTCCATTTCTTGTGATTATCTTTTATTTGATAGAAGATTGGAATGAGAATTTTGGTTGTTTCCTCTTTCTCTCTCTATGAGTAGCTAATTTCTTAACTTCAGGTTATGCTTGAATGAGTAGTGATAATTGTTTGGGTGTTTTTTATTTGTCTTCCTAATTAGTTAGTTGTTATGTGTTTTACTTCTACTCTATGTTAACATATAATTAGAGGTTGCAAACTCTAGTTACACTAGAACCCTTATAATCCTTGACAAAGGGGATAAGGGTGAGGAGTATTAGTTAACAACAACTTGATAATTATCATTTAGTAGTTTCTCTTAGACATAAGGAGGTTAATTGAGGTGTTAGATTAGTTATATATCCACACTTGTGAGGTATTCAAAAGAACCCACTTGTGATATTTTGGTGTTTGATTGAAAGATGAGCACTAAAGACCTATAATCTAGCCTACCCATAGCTATTAATTGAAATTAGGAAAATACTCAACTACCCATACTTGTACTCACTCTCAAGATAGCATAACCCTAAGCCCTTCCTACATTTGATTACAACTCTCTTTAGCTCAAACTTCGCATCTAAAACTACGATTAATATTGTTGATTACAAAATGCTTAAGACAAACACACACACACACACACACACCATTTACTTTTTTGAATTATTTTTATAGCATTACGAGTAAGCATTAGTTGCTTTTTACACTTAGAGTTGAAGCTATCGCATTCATTCCTTGTGGATTTGACCCCAACTCTAAGTTGGGTAATTATATTGATAATGTCCGCTTATACTTTGCATGGTATAATTTGAGCATTATCAGTTGGTCTAAGTTAAATCGATCAATGATGCCTACCAGTACATAATGTTTGTACTGATACTACCTGTCCTCTTTTTTTGTTGAGTTCAAGAAATGTTCCTGAGATTCAGACGATACCTCGAATACAGTATGTGACATGTAGCTTTGATCGAAGGGTGAGCATCTACCTTTATAAAGCAATGGATCATTCGTATTAGATCATGTCCATTTTTTTGAACTGCGATACTCGTTTGTTATTAGTTTTTGGATATTTATAGTAGACATCAGTTTTTGTTTAGAAGTTCTTGTATAATGATTTTCAGGTCCTTGGATATTTGTAATAGGTAGCTATTTGCAATAATTTTTATCTATCTATTAATTTAACGGAATGTTATTACTTTTCTAGTCGAGATATTTCCTATTATAGTTTAAAAATTGATAATTACTTGGTAAATATTCGGATTAGATGGTTCTCCCACCAAAAAGTTAGTGTGGATGCAACTCATGACCATTTGAGACGTGACACACACTCATAATCAGGAGGATAGATGGCATTTAGGATTGGTTACCATTTATTCATATTCCAGATCATGTTGTAGAGTTGAGTAATAAGAGTTGGGAGTCAAAATTGTGTGATAAAGATTCACAAACATCAAACCTCAGCACCTTGTGAGAAGGTCGATACAAGTTTGAGGCATCATAGATTTTCCAAGGAATGGGGGTTCTTGCATTTGAGGTACGTTTTTGTTATGAGTTTTGTTTTCGGCGATTGTGTGGTTTCGATGAGTTGTTGTTAGATACAGTGGCCTTACGGGGCCTATGGTATATTTGATGTACTATTTTGCAGGTGTGGTATATTTCTGCATATAGGAGAGTTTTTACCGAAAATTTAAGGAGTTCCTAGCCTAATTCGTGCGTTCTATTTTACATTCGAGGAAGAATGTCCCTAAAGGGGAAGGATGTAACACCTCAGGTGTTTACGGTTGTCCTTCGTCCGTGTCGAAGGCTTATGAGCCTAAATTTGATAGTTTTATTGTAACACTGTGTGTGATTGAGGAACATTTAATTTAATTATAATTTGACAAAAAATATAATATTATTTCCTTCCTAAAATATCTTAAGTCCTTATAAAAAAATTCGTTAGCTACGATACATTTGTGTATGTATTTATTTTGAAAGCTTTTTTCTAATTTATTAATATTTTAATAGAGATAGTATGCCTATTTATGTTAAAAAGTTACTATTATATGAGATAGTCTTTATTTGAAATAATTTTCTCTCAGTTGTAGTATATTCAAAAAATTGTATTTTTTTACCACGTACCTATGCAATACCCGAAAGTAAGCGGATAAGTTATTACAAGATATTGACACCTCAAATTCCACGTGGAAGTGGAAGGACAATATAGAAAAATGATCAAATCCCTTTAGCATTAATGAGTAATTAATGTAAGTGAGATTACTTTTTAAAGAAAAAGTTTCATTCACATTCATTTTAGATATATATATTTTTTGCCTGCCATTTCACTTTCTATTTTTGCAATATAGAATTAGTACAAGTTCTCCACTGTTAGCATTTTTCATAGGTTCACGTTGAGATATTTGTGGAATGAAAATATTTTGATGTAAAAATTGATCACCAAAAGGAAATCGATTATCTACATTAAGTTATTCAAGATCCAATTCAAGGTATGTGAAGGCTATTTCTTTCTTTTTTTACATGATTTCTAAGATATATGATTTTCAGGTCTAGCATGTTTTTGAAAAGTCATTTGTCAATATCTTAATTGGTGTTGGTATTTTTTTATGTTAAAAACACATATTCAGTGATGTTGGTTCTATGTCAAGTTGGGGATAGGAGGTGATTGTATATATTATTTGATTATTGGATTACAATAATTGTGTCACGATCCAATTTGTTGAGTAATGACGACACCTTAACCCAGCAGTAGGTAAGACAAACCATAGCCCAGAATAGCAAGTAACTGGCTAACCAGTGGAAGATAAGAAAAATAAAGGAACTAAGCATACAAAGGAAATACTACACAACAAAAAGTATATATATATATATATATAGGCTGTACAATAGAGGGAGGAGGAAAAAATATACAAAAAGTGTTCCCCCACGACCTGGTAAGGTCGGTACAAGAGCCACTAGACCGAAAGAGAGTACTAGACAATACCAAATATAGAACATAGTCTCAGAATATAAAAGTAAGACTATCCTGAAACAACAGAAGAAGGAGGATCAACTCTGAACTCTAAAAGCTCACCCTATCTCAAAACAAAAGAACGGCCCAAGGATATCGTCAGTGGCGGTGACTCGTACACAGATCTGCATAAGGAAAAAGATACAAAAGTGTAGTATGAGTACAAAAACAACGGGTACTCAGTAGGAATCATAGGCCGACTGAGATAAATTACAATAAAAGCATAAATAATGTGCGATGATGTAAACAAAAGTAAAAAAAAGGAGTGAAAATGGAAGTAGTAGATCATGCCAAGTGGATGTGATAAATATATAAAATAAGTACCTGAATGCGGAAACAAAGTCTAATTGTAACTTAATTGGGCCTCCATAAGCCCAAAAGGCAGAAATAAAAAGGAAAATAACCCAACCGAGCCCCCATAAGCCCGATGGGTACAAGCAAAGAGTAACACTAATATAAATATGGAATAATGACATTAATATACATAAAATTAGCCTACATGTAATAAGCGTACCTGATGCTCCTTTTCGGTCGTAACCCTAAGTCTTACTGATCATTACCAGATTTCCAATCCAAAATTAGTATCCGTATAGGTCATAAATTTTGAAATTGAATCAAAACTGGAGTGTAATATCATAATAGTAAAATGCCAGACACAAATTGGAACTGAAAAATAATAATAAAGCTTCTAGGTGCAGGACTCTAATTGAAACTGATAAATAATAAGCTAAAAAGCAGCAATGATCCAGGTGTATGACTCTAATTAATTCCACCTAATTATAGCTTTATAGTCAGGTGGTCAAGTCTCTAAAGGCAATGCGTGTCCTAATAAGTAAGTCAAAGAGTGGGATTTACGGCCAAATACAATCCCACCTGCGGAAGTAAAGCTAAATTGGGCTCAGGAAAGGACTAAGTCATCCTCAAACTTAAGATCTACCCTAAGGAAGAGAATAGAGGTCATTTAGGTCAACAAGGAGCTATTCTAGACATTATACCTTACAGAAGGACCGACTGGCCTACTACCAGTCCTAAAAACCCAACCTAAGGCAAGTACCTACCCAGCGAGTCAAAGGCTTCTCAATTCCATCCCACGACACTAACTATACTAAGGCCTAAAAATATGGTTCATCAAGTTCGTGAATTTTTCTGGGGCATTGGTCAACCCTAAAGACTTCATTAGGAACTTGTAATGGCTATCTTAGGGATTTCCTCTGCCCTAATCTTCAACTGATGGTAGCTAGACCTCAAGTCAATCTTAGAATAACACCACCATAACCTGAAAGTAGTCAAATAGATCATTGATACGAGGCATAAAATACTTATTCTTTACCGTCACCTTATTCAGTGTCCTGTAATTGATACACATACGCCTAGAACCATCCTTCTTATTCACAAACAGAATACAATCACCCCAAGGCAATACACTTGGACTAATAAAACCCTTACCCAGAAGATCCTAAAGTAGAGAATTTAGCTCCTTTAGCTTGACAAGAGCCATATGATAAGGTGCCGTAGAAATAGGTTGGGTTCCGTCTTAAAATTAATAGGCAAACTCAATGTCACACTTAGGAGGAAGGTTAGGTAGGTCAGTAGGAAAAACTTCAAGAAAGTCACGAACAATAAAAATATTATCAAGCAAAGGACTCTAAGTGCTAATATCACAAACATAAGTAAGGTATGACACACAACCCCTCGATATCAGTCCCTTAGCCTGTATATAAGAAATAATCCATATTAGTGCATAGCTAAAAGAATCCTACCAGACAATCGAGGGTATGCCAGGCATAGCTAAGATAGCAGTATTGGCAAAGAAATCCAAGACCGCATAATAGGGGCATAAAAATTCCATACCCAAAATTACATAGAAATCCACCATATCTAGCACAATAAGTTCAGCTTGAGTGTAATACTCTCAAACAGTCACAATACATGATCTAAATATTTGATCCACTACGAAAGAATCACCTATATGAGTAGCTATATGCAATGACACATATAGAAGCTCCCAAGACAACCCCAATTATGGTGCTTAATAAGAAGAAATATATGAATATGTGGAGACCAGATCAAATAAAACAGAAGCTAGCTGATGGCATACTAAAATAGTACCTGTGACCACAATATCTGAATCCTCAGCCTTCAGCTTACCAAGAACAATATATAACTAACACCATCCACCACTGAACTAGGTACTTGCTCAACCACCTATTTGATCTGCTTGAGAACCTCATCTGGAACCCAAGGGACCACTCCCCATGACCCTGTGCATCACCCTTAGCTGGAGGCAGTACTGATCTGATCAGTTGAATACTTTCGCTGAAGGCTTAATTATCCTATGGTGGGGACACTCTATGGAGAAATGGCCCACTATACCACAATCATAACATGCCATTGGCTCTCTACTCTATCGAGAAGGTCCGGCTGATCCACAATGGCAACCTTAGCCTAAAGACCCTGATTGTGCACCCCTCGAAGACTGACCACTACTCCGCCTGCCTATGTTACTATAATTAAGCTGGCCCCCATCTGAAATCGAAAACGCTACCTGAAAAGGCCAACTAGACTTACCCTGATGCTAATAAGGCTGATGCTAGGGGTACCTACCCTGAAAACCTCTGCCTCGGAACTATGGGCTGCTGCGGCTCCCACTATAACTGTCCTGCTGACTCTGGCTCTTATCGTTTCCCCCTTGGGCCTCGTTATACACATCCTCTACATTCTGGGCATAATCAGAGATATCCACAAAAGATCTTCCTGCAACAACCAGACCTTGAGTAGCCATGTGAAGTGAAAGTTCCATCCCTCTGATAAAGAACTAAATGCACTCATACTCTATTGGTAGAATCATAGTGGCATGCCTAGCCAACTTATGGAACCTCACCTCGTACTCTATCACAGTTATACAACCCTACTCTAATGATGTAAACAGATCCTCAGATTCTTGCTTAGGCTGCGAGACATATACTTCTCTAAGAAAGCCTAAAAAAATTAAGTCCATGTCATAGGAGGAGATCTAGCTGTCCTAGAATCCATATTACCCCTCCACCACTGTCTAGATACCCTATCAAACTAAAAAGTGGTGTAGTACACTCCACGTTTCTCTATTAAACCTAAATTTCATGGCCTCTCCTCACAACTAGTCAAAAACTCTTGCATCCTCCTCTGTGGCCCTTGCAAACCTTGGTTGAGCCAATATCAAAAATTGGCCAAGCATCTTTTGTTGCTCCACCTTCATAACTGGTTGGGCTACTACTGACTGTAGAACTACTGGTGCTGGTAGAACCTCTACTCTAGGAGATGCAGTTTTAGGCTGATTTCTTAAACCCAAACCTCTCTGGGCTGCTATCAGATCACCATCTATCGGTGGAATACCTGGTCTGCCCCTTGTCTCACCTACTGCTGTCATGGCTGACCCTCTGGTGCTATCTCTGGCTCGGGAGCAATAATAGGGTCTGGTGAATGCTCCCTGTTATGGCCTCAAGCTGGGGATATAGCTCTATCCTAAGCTCGAACTCAACCACTAATCAGTGATCTGGATATAGGCTCAGGGTATCGATCACTGGTTGTCATGGTGATAAGAATCAAAGACAAGAAAGAAAATAAAAAAGAAAAAGATATGTGGGTTAATACTCAAGCTGTTGAAATTATTGGCAACAATGGGATAAAACCCTCACCGCCCAATTAATTTCAACAACTTAAATTCAATGCTACTCAATAAATCAAAGGAAAATTAAAATAACCACAAATGGGTAACCTTCAATTAATCAAGCAAAATAAGTTCACCTAATAATTCCAAGATCCCACTACTAAGTACTCACTAATTACTCACTAATTTCGTTAAAGGAATTCACTATGAAAGTTTAAGAGTCCATTATTTAACATAATCTACTCTTCCAAATAAAAAATATCCTATTTATAATAAGAAAACAAAGAAGACATTGGCTTTTTACAATATTGCCCTTAATGAGACAAGGGCCTTATTTGGTTGCCTTCCTTGTCAATTCTTGAATTTAGGAGGTAGCCACTTGAACCAATGGCCCTTTTTCTTCATACACTTCACTCCCATGAACTCCCAAGCTTCCTTTTTCATGAACATTGTACGTGTATTCTATGTAATTCATGCTAGGGTCATCCATTCTAGTATCATCGTCCCCTTCATGAAAAGGACTCATCCTCAAATCCAAACCTTGGAAGGACAAAAAACCAAAATATACTCAAAGCATGAGGGTTAGCACAAGGGTTAGAAACAATATTGTTATGCCAAAGAGTCACAAATTTGAAATACAACCAAATATCCTTTGCTTCTAATAAAAGTAACTCATCATACAAGGTGCAAAGGTCTTTATTATGACAAATATCAAGAGACGAGGAAAACACAAAGGTCTTTGTGGTATCAAGAATTCCAAATGGTGGTATCACATTTAACTTTAGAGCCATGATACACAATTATTTCATAATCTCGTAAGAAGACCATACCAAAAGTGGTGTAATCACCCGAAAGGGTTCATCTGGGTAAAAAAAACGCTAGACCTAGATACCTCTACCTCTATAGTAAATGAATACCACACCAACATAGGTATCATTATACACAAGAAGGTAGTAGAGAGAGGTTCTACTATTATGAACCTCATCTAGGGTACTCCAAGAGTTAAGAGTACCGGTAGATAAGAAAACGAGTTCCAAACACAAAGTCACCCTCTATATCAAACATTTTCCAAGAGTCCAATTAGAAAATCCTACTTGCCCAACCCTATGAAGGTGACAAGAGGTTTTCCATAACCATGGACTCTCCCACAACTGAACAAGCAACTTAGCATCCACTAGTTGGGGTCCACACAACTCAAGTACTAGTATGTCAAATAAGGATGCAAGTATATCATATGAGTTCACAAGAAGGAGACCATATATGAGTAAAAGGTCATCATAGGCAAACAAGTAAAAAAGAAAGTAATGAACGACATTTAACCTATCTCAAGGGTTCTGAATTACAAATACACACCTTAAAGATTGAATGTTAACAAGGAAGTATTCACAATTTGGAACACAAGATAATAAGATAAGAGATTTCAAGTACACTTCATAGTCCTTCCTTAAGTAATCTCCCAGAGGGAGTGTTTCAACACATTGATTCATACCACTTAAGATGTTGAGAGAACAATATGACAAATTTCCTATGTTCATCATTTTTAGCATGCTCCTAAGAGTCCATCCTAACACATCAACTTATCCATCCACGTGAGTGTGACAAGGAGTAGGACACACAAATTGGGTATCAAGTATGTACATTGGACTCTTCTCCATACAACAAGCATAGATACCATCCAAAAATTGGAGCTCACAAAATTTAACCACAAATGAAATAAACCATGAAAGAATCTTGGAGACTTTAATTTTCTCATAGTAGGGTAGGAGATTACTCATTTCAAAGATCATACTTACCATAAGGAAGATATCATCATGGCTCCAAGGATTACTAGGAATAGGAGGGGGTAGGTACATACCTTTGGAATAAGTCTTGGAACTTGTTTTCTTGTCCCTCTTACTTGCATCAAAAGTACCTTCCCTCACATGCACCATCTTGGACCAATACGCTTGGTCCACCCACTTCTTGGTAGGAGCTTCCTTGTTAGGTAACTCATCTTTTAGATCTATTGGGTTAGATGTTTCACCCTTTTCCATTAAGTATCCACCAATCCATGAAAGTTTGCTCATGTTCTTCCCTTGAGTCATTTCTCCATCGGGCTCTCTATGGTAGGGATCCTTAGAAATGAGCTCCATTGGACCTTTATCTCCACAATTGTGAGGAATTCTCTTAGAATCCTCTTTTGAAACCAGTAGGGAGTCTTAACTTTACCCTTTGCATTTTTCTCAACATAGGAGGGGTTTTCATACATCATCAAATCGAAATCATCCTCTTGTAAGAGTCATTTTCTCCTAATAAGGCAAGTAAAATTGACTCTTTTCTTAATTATTTTCACTTTATCCCCCGAGGTTACTCCCTTATTCTCACCTTTATGTTTCTCTCCCTCACTCTTTTCATTACAATCATTATCATCCTCGGTTCTATATCCATCCCAAATAGCCATAATTATCCTTCTATTAGGACACTCACTAGAAACATATCGCCTCCCTTGACATCTAAAGCATTGAATGGTAGAAGGTCGAGGAAAGTTAGGTTTAACATAGTTTCCCCTTAGACAATGTCATCTTCCAATTATCTCCACTTTTGTTCTATGAGGAAGTGGAAGAACTCTTGGCCTTGTATGACTTTTCTTATTTCAAAACCGCTTCTACCTTTGAGGCATCATGGAAAATCGCTTCAAAAGTATCATAGAATTTAAGCTTGAAAGGCTTCATGATCTCATACCTTAAATTTTCCACGAACCGAATCACTGTACACTCCATGTTTTTTTCAAGCTTAGACTTCATTTGTAAATTTTCAAATTCATTGTAATATTGTTTTATACTTTTGGAACCTTGCCTCAACATATACACCTTCTTGAGCACTTCTTGGTAGTATTAGTTTGGAGTCAAGTACCTCAACTCCAGAAGAAAAATCAATTCTTGTCAAGTAGGTAACTTGTAGTTGTAATGGCTCTCCTTTTCCCGCCTCTTGGACTCCCACCAAGTGGATGCATCGCCTTTGAATTGTGTGAGAGAATACTTTGACTTTAAAGTTTCTGATATATTATTTGTGAGAAAGATCTGCTCACTTTGAATTTTCCATTCCAAGAACTCATCGGGGTCACTACTTTCTTTGAACCTTGAAAGTGTGACCTTGATAGTGTTTAAGCCTCGGTATTGATCAATACTCTCCCCAAACCTATTTCCTCAATTTCCCATTCTATTTCCTCAACATCCCATCTTATCTCCTCTATTTCCCATCTTATCTCCCTTATTCCCATATTCTTTACCTCTTATTCCTTGGTCCCACCTTAATTCTCGAGGCTAGACTCCTTTTCTTGGCACTCCATAACCACCCCTACCTCCATGCTCCCAAAACTTATCATTATTGCTATCATCATTCATTCCATCATATAGAGGATTTTGGAATTGGTAGTTTTGGTAGCGCATTTGTGGTGCATTTTGTGGAGGTGCTGTGTAGGATTCATGCAAGGATGCACTTGATGCATTTCGGATTGGAGTTTGGTATTGAACTTGTTGTGCCAAAAAAGAATGGTTATCTTGTAGTGGATGATAAGGTTGTGGATGGGGATATGGTGTAACTTGTCTTGTTTGGTTTGGAGTATTGTTCATTTGGAAGGTAGGTTGTTGGAAGTTTTGAGTTTGATTTTGAGGAGGGTAACATAATTCGTGAGCATGTCCCAAAGTAATGGTGGTGGATTGCATCGACACCCTCCTTATCTCCTTATTTTATAGTTCAAGTGATTTCCCTCTCTCCACCTATACCAACCTTTCCTCCATACCTCCCATTCTTCCATTCATTTTTGCTCTCATTCCATTCATATCCGCCCTCATTTCCGTTATTTGTTTATTGAGGTTGGTAATGGACTCCATGATGTGATCTAAGTCTTCCCCACTTGGACTTGTATTAGTCATGGTACCTACGAAACTCAACAAATAATATTAGTAGTAAAAGCCTCATGACACTTGTGTGTAAACTCTCAACTCACCTCCTATAGAATCATCTCAAAATTGGTAGTGAACTAGCTTCGCTTGATCAATTCAAGTTCACCTATCCTTTGTACTGGAGTGGAATTTTGTGAAACTTTAAAAAAGGATGACTCAATTGAGGCTTAAAGGACTTAAATCAAGAAGTTTATCTACGAATTAAGATGAGAAAAGTAGTAGAAAAGAAGCGCGAAAGAAAACATACTCAAAAAAACTAAGTAACAAAAGTAGGATGTTGTTGCTTAATTTTATGATTTGATGTTTTAAAACTAGTTAACAAGTGATTAAATATGTTAATTACTTATTAAATAGTTGAAAAATGAGAAAGAGTTTTTAAAAAAACCACGAAGTTTGGACACTTAGAAAAAAATTTGGATCCCAAAAATTTTAGGACCCCCCCCAAAAAACTGACTGTAAAACCCTGCACAGTTTGTACTCTCTGCAACTGTGTTTCATGCACCCCAGGTGTGAGTGGGCTTGCTAGTGGCTTGCTGACTGGGCAGTTGACTGGCCAGCTGCTGCGCTGGCACGGCAGCCCGTTGACTAGTCTATGCTGACGTGGCTCATCCACGTGGAAATTAATTATTTTTTTCAAATTTGCATAAGTGGACCCACAAACACCTTGACCAACTTTAACTTTCACATTTTTGGATCAAAGTGTTCTTTTTCTATCTTCTTCTTCAAGAACAAGATGAAAAAGTTCAAGAACACCCAAAACACATACTAAACCCTAACACCCCCAAATCACCTCGGAATTGGCTCAAATTTTAATATGTTCTTCCCTCAACTTAGGAAACAAACCCCAATAGTTTTGAGCCTCAATTCCTCCTCAATCAATAAACCCACTTTCAAAATTGACAAAGTTTCAAAAGCTTGAAACCCTTCAATGGAAACTTCACTTTTACAACTTTGATTTGAATGAAATTTGAAATCTAGACTCACAAGACACTAGGGAATCAAGATCTAGTGTCAAAAACAACAAAAAAAAAAAAAAAAAAAAATCAGATTTTTTTGGATCTTTGAAAAGATAAAATTACCAAGATTTAGATTTGTGAAAACAAACCTAAACCTAGGCTTTTGATACCAAAATGATAAGAATCAAAGACAAGAAAGAAAATAAGAAAGAAAAGGATATGTGGGTTAATACTCAAGCTCTTAAAATTATGGGCAACAAGGGGCAAAAACCCTCACCTCCCAATTAGTTTCAACAACTTAAATTCAACCCTACTCAACAAATCAAAGGAAAATCAAAATAACCACAAATGGGTAACTTTTGATTAATCAAGCAAAATAAGTTCAACCAATAATTTCAAGATTCCACTACTAAGTACTCACTAATTACTCATTAATTTCCTTAAGGAAAATCACTAAGAATAAACTACAAGTTTAAGAGTTCAATATTCAACATAATCTACTCTTCCAAGTGAAAAAGATCCTATTTATACTAAGAAAACAAAGAATACATTGAATTTTTACAATATTACCCTTAATGAGACAAGGGCCTTGTTTAGTTGCCTTCTGATACCGGAAAAAATACGAAAAGATGAAACAAACACAAAAACAAAAAGAAAGATAGAATCAAATACGGAAAGCTAAAGGATAGAGGATAAGGATAGATAGATAGATACAAGAAGATAAAGAAGAGGGCAACTTATGGATATATCAAATCCAAGATCTCCCTTTTGATTACTAACAAGCACCGATCTCTTACGTAAATCACGAGGGAATCAATCTCCCAAGCAACCCATGTTTCAAAACAAAATTTCAACATGAGCTTTTCCAAGCCCTCAAGCCCTCTCTAGAGTCATAATTTAATATTCATCAACATCTACCCTAAAATGAAGAAGAAGCTACTATTTATAGCCATGGATAAATATTACAACTATGGGCCCAAAAGTGACCCGTTTCAGCAAAATCAGGTATCCGTTGGTGCAGATGGGACACCTACCCACGCATGTCACAATGCAGGTGGATCTGTATGGGAAAAAAAGTCTATCTGCGATCGTACCTTAGCACCTGCGGGCGCAGGTGACTTTGCAGGTCCCTCCAGGGCATATTTTAGCTCGTCTTTGCTTTCCCTTGACCTCTCCAAAGCCCCTCTACCCTTCCTAGATGTAATCATCAACTCATGGCACCCTTTGGATAACACTAAGGGGTTGTCAAACACCTCTTGCTTCATGATCATCCCATCAAAAGGTTCGAAGGCATTTTGGATTGTATCATTCTCTCTTTCTTGAAAGATTCATCCTCTAATATAAGTCCTGAAAGCACAAGAGACGAATAAAAAACAATAGTTCCTCGAAGCACGAGGTTTAGCATAAGGATTATCAAAAATATATCCACGCCAAGGGGGCACACATTTGATATACAACCAATGATCCTTTGTTATCAATGAAACAAACTCATCATAAAATACACAAAGGTAATGGCTATTAGATGCATTATGAAAAAAATAAAATACCAAGGTCGTAAGACACAAGTGTTTATTTATTCCACCATAAGACCATATCCAAGGATTCCCACCTCTAACTAAAACAAATCCAATATCAATACGGGTGTCATCAAATGCAAAGAGGTAGTAAAGAAAGGCATGAAGAAAATGAGTCTCATCCAAGGTATTTCCATATGTAAGAGTATCAAGGTACTCAAGAAATCTAGCAATCAAGTCAATAGAATTTGGAATAACCAAGGATGGAGTCAAGTCATTAGGATGCAAACCACCCTTTCTTTCAAGACAACCCATGCTCACACATAATGTGTTTTCAACACAAGCTTGGTTATCATCATAGGCAAAGAGATAGAAAAAAAAGAGTTAAGGACACCATTCTCATCTAAATTACTCTCAAACATAAGTACAAAAGAAGATGAGACAAGACAAGTTAACCAAAAGCAACTCCCCAAAAGAAGTACATTCACTAATAGAGTCATGCTATTAGAGGAATTAGAGGATCTATGAGAACCCAATTCACTCCAAATCCAATGGTATACCAAAGAAGTTGGGTTTCCTCTATCCTTAAACTTTACATACTCCTAAGAGTCCTTCCTATCACTTTAACTTGTCCAACCACATAAGTGTGACAAGGATTAGAAAATCAGAGTTGGGCAGCAAGTATGCATCAAGGACTCTTCCCAAAGATACAAGTAGATTGGGAATTTAGATTGCAAGACCCACACAATTTATGCATAGCTACCATAAACCACGACTAGGTTTGGGAGACATTGACACTCTCATGGTAGGACATGAAGTCATACAATTTTAAGAATTTGCCTGCCAAAGGGAAAATATCATCATGACTCATGGATTGCTTGGAATAAGAGAGGCTAAGTACATACCTTGGAAACAAAGCCTTGAAACTATTTCATGCCCCAACTTGGACCATGCTTGGTCTTCTTAATTCCTTGTAAGAGTTTCCTTAGTGGGGAACTCCTTCTTTTAATCCATGGGGTTAGATGTTTCACCCCTTGTCATCAAGTATCCATAAATCCTTAGGAGTTGATTAGAAACTTCCATTCATCAATATCAGAGTCCTTAGATAAGAACTAATCTAGGCCTTCAAGCCTATGCTTGTGAGGGATTTTCTTTGGATCCTCTATTGGGGGAATTTTGTTTTAATCCTGCAATAGAGAAGTATTGGTCCTGGTAAAAATGCTAGTACTATTGTTATCGTGTAACAAGGGATCAGGGTTGACAATTTCCACAACTAAGTGTTCCTTGGATACCTCCTGCAATTCAATTCTTGGCTCAACATTCACAAACAACTCCCCTTCTTGAGCCAAGTCCTTTTTTTCTTGCACAAGGCTACCACTCATGCTCGTTAGGTTACCTTCTATGGAGGTTAGATGTCCTCCCATCCTTCCTAATGTTTGATTTATATCCTCAACCATCCTCCATATAGGCTTTGATGTCTCACTCTTCATGGGACTTTGAACTTCCTCGACCATGGTACCTAACAAGATGAAACACTAAACAAATAAAACAAACAAGCTAGCATTAAGAAATCAACCTCACAATCTCTCGAATTACACACCTTTGTTTGCCTTACAATAGGAATCGCTTACGTTGAAAGATTGTTTCTACTCTAATGTAATATGTGGTGTCAATTGATACTCATGGTCGGAATGGATTCTTGTTTGAAGATGAATAAACGACTCAAATAAACTAACGTACTTGAAACAAGAAACAACAATGAAACAAAAACAAAAAAACACAAAAAGAATCGGACGAAGAAAGAAAACGGACTCTAAGACTAATTAGTCTACTAAGTAGAGCAAATACTAGTTGTTAATTATTAAGGAATCAAGAAATGAATTTAAGAATAATGAAATGGAATTAGGATGTTGGAACCTAAGCAAAATTGGTTTTGAAGTGCTTGACATGTGTTTTTAGAGTTGTGGGTGCAGATGGTTCACATGCCCTTGCAGGTGGCTTCGCATGCCACAAAATAGTGATGCTGGAAGTCACCTACGATGGTGACCTGCGTGGATAGATGGATGACCTGCATGGGCAAGTGAGGACATAGGTGGTCTGGGCAGATCACCTAGAAACCTCCAATTTTCAGCTTTCTTTGGGCCCTTTTGTAACACCCCGTACATTTTCGAACCTATGAGACTATCGTAACATTTATGGAATTAATTAAACTTGAGATGGTTGGTGTATTACACAATAACTTTGTTGGGCTGAATTTAATCTTGTGATTATGGGCTCAAATGAGGCCCAAGAATTAAGCAAAAGACATGGCCCAAATGGAAAATGACCCATTCCACCTTTGACCAAGTAAACATATCATTTATGACTAAGTGTTTGGATAAGGATGACTAAAAGGGACTATATAAGGGATTAAAAATCAGATTTTTATTCATTACATCACACATGCCAAGTCTAGAATTTTCCAAGATATTTTCTCTCCTCTTACAAACCCTAAGCAACCATTCCTTTGGACAAGATCATCCTCTTGAAAGATTTGGTAAGTATTTAATCTTATGGTTTAAGATATTATATGCATTATAGGGTGTATAAATCATGTTGTTTATGTTGACAAAGTGTTGAGCAGTCCACGATGTGTAAAACAGTCTATTATTGCTTAATCGATAAAGGGTTTTGCCTTCTAACCTTGAAGGGAGACTTGTGGTCTTGGAGGAAGTGAGTTTTATGGATTAAATTTCAACATGTATTATGTGGTTATGTCCCTAACTTTCTTTCTCTTTGTGTATAATATTTGGAATTGTTGTTGTGAAATTGTGAATGGAATTGGTGGCGTATTGAAAGGAAAATGTAGTTTTGAGATGTTCATGTGTGTTGTGAAACCATGACTATTAGTTGGCATCCAAGATAACTTAAAATATGAAAAGGTAAGCTTACTTATGGCCATTGACCATTTATTACAAAAAAAGGACCCAAAAGAGACCCATTTTGGCCGAACCGGGCATCCGCCTTTGCGGATGGGGCACCTGCGGGCACAATGCCAATGCAGGTGGCCCTAGACAAGGATAATAGGCACCTGAAGACATAACTCACCCACCTTCGGGCACAGGTGGCTTCACAGGCCCCTCCAGAACTTTGTTTTGATTATTTTTGCATCTCTTTGACCCCCCAAGGTCCTATACCCTTTTTGGATGCAATTATAAACTTATGGTACCATTTGAATGGCCATAAGGGGTAGTCCGGAGGAATTTTGAATCATATCAATTATGAATTATTGTTTTATGTGTTATGGTTAAAGGTATTGAGATGACTTGGTGGAGTAAATGTGACGTGGTGTTAATGAGGAAGTGTAAAGTATAAACTTGATGTGAAATGCTATTGGTTTGTGATGTCTTGGTTGATGTGTGGCATGTTGTGGTGTTGTTGGTATGGTAATGCAGTGAATTGTATTGTGAAGGGTGAAATGATGTTATATGGCAGTCATGTATCTCATTGTCATGTTATGCACTTGTAATGTAGTTAGCTTATGTTGTAGAGTAACAGGTAAGGAAGGAGCTGGATTATTGTATTCACATATAGGATTGTGTATTCATATTAGGAAGATAAGGTATGTAAGGTTACTTTTTCCGTATCCTTTGACAGCATCTCTTGTTCTCATTTTTACCGACTTGTTCTCATTTCAAAATATCTCAAAGTATCTCATTTCAAGTTGTCATATGTTGTTATTCACATGTCTCTTATTCATTGACAGAATTTCCAAAGCTCCCATAATGTTATGACCACCAAAAGAACTATCTCAAAGAAAGAAATAATGTAAAGAGAAACTGTGTATTCTTGGGTGGTATCCCAGGGGTGAAAGGAACACCTAGCATGGGTTGATCCTAATATCACGGGTGGTATCCCAGGGGTGAAAACAAAAGCCTAGCATGGGTCGATCTCAATTTGTGTATTTATGAGAACCGTATCCCAGGGGTTAAAATACCTAGCATGGGTCATCCTTTTTTACCATTGATCAGTTGGTCATTTGTTTATCATATGCTTTATAATTTCTTAATTAAAAGAAGGATAAAGTAAAGTAATGAATGTAATGTACATGATTCCACACATACAGAACGGTAGTTTATCTATATTGACTATTCACTTGTATTTGATTCCATTGAAGTTCCTATGTTTCATGCAGTTTCTTATAGCCTTACATACTCAGTACATTCTTCGTACTGACATCCCTTAGGTGACTTACCTTACTTGCTGCAGGCACAGGAGCTAGTAGACCTCCACAGTAGGATACAAGTCATCTGCCGACTGTTGGTGAGCTCCAGGTTGATTAAAGGGCTTTTTGAGTCACATGTGTACATTTGTTTTGGTACTATGTAAATGTTGTATAAAGTGGGGACTTGTCCCAACTATAGGTTGGTTATGTATCTGTTAGAGGCTTTGTAGATGTTGTAAGACGAAGGAATGTATGTCAATTTTGACTTGATGGCCCCAACGGTCAAGTTTCATATCTATTGAATGTTTCTCCATGACTTCCGCCATTGGTATCTTATATCTATATATGATAGAGTTTTGTTCATTTAGTGACATGCATATGAGTGTAAATGAATGAAGGTTGGTTCTCTCGAGCCTTAACGGCTTCGGGTGCCAGTCCGCCTCAATGGGATTTGGGGTGTGACACCTTTTTACGCTCTTTCTCTTAGAATATTTTCTTTCTTTTGGATATTCTCTTGTAGTAACACCCAAATACCTTTCTCTTTCTTTCTTTGTGGATCTAACAACAACTTTTTGATAAATCTTCCCCTTGAAGATATGAATCTTCTTCAAGAACACCAAGAACACAAAATTCCCAACTAACTCGTTTTAGCTCAGATTTGCATGAAATTTTAGATTTGTGTTCTCTTCAATGAGGAGAACAACTTTCAACAATTTATAACCTTCAAATCCATAAAAAATAGCAAGATCTCAAAACTCACTTTTATTTTTCTTCGAGTTCAATCCCAACAATGGAATTTTTCTTCCAATATCTTCCAAACACACCAAAACTTCAAGATTTCAACCTTAATAGTACTATATGGAACAAATCTAGTATAGAAACTACAAAAATGACTCAAAAACACAAAAATATTTTTGGAATTTTTGCTTAAAATGTTTTTGACTCTTTTCTTTCTTTTTTTATTTTGAATATCAACCCAAGACTTAGGATTGTGAAAACAACCATAATCCAACCTCTTGATTCCAAATGATACAGGACAAAATAAGAAAAGACGAAACAAACACGAAAATGAAAAAAAAGATAGAATCAAATACGGAAAGATAAAGGATAGAGGACAAAGATAGATAGACGCACACAAGAAGATAAAGAAAAGGTCACCCTATGGATATTCAAATCCAAGACCTCCCTTTTTATTACCAATAAGCACCGATCTCTTACGTAAACCACGAGGGAATCAATCTCCTATGTAATCCACATTTCGAAACAAAGTTTCAACACGAGCTTTTCCTAGCCCTCATGCTCTCTCAAGAGTCATAATTCATTATTCATCAAAATCTACCCTAAAAATGAAGAAGAAACTACTATTTATAGCCATGGGCCAATTATTACAACTATGGGCCCAAAAGTGACCCGTTTCAGCAAAATCAGGCATCCACTGGGGCAGATGGGCCACCTGCCCACGCATGTCACAATGCAGGTGGCTCTGGATGGGCCAAAAAGGCCATTTATGGCTGCACCTCAGCACCTGAGGGTGCAGGTGATTTCGCAGGTCCCTTCAGGGCATCTTTTAGCTCGTCTTTACTTCCCTTTAACCTCTCCAAAGCCCCTTTACCCTTCTTGGATGCAATTACCAACTCATGGCACCCTTTGGATAGAACTAAGGGTTCATCAAACACCTCTTGCTTCATGATCATCCCATCAAAAAGTTCAGAGGCATTTTGGATTGTATCACCTTTCTTGTTAATTCTTGAATTTAGGGGGTAGCCACTTGCACAAATGGCCCCTTTTCTTCATCCACTTCACTCCCACGAACTCCCAAGCTTCCCTTTTCATGAACATCATATGTGTCTTCTATCCATCCATGCTAGTATCACGTGGCCCGCATCCTAGCCATCTGTCAAAGAGTGAAACAAATAAGAACATAGAAACCAATATAGACTCAACACATGAAAATGAACAAAAAAGGTGAGATTTTCCTAAGAATTCCTTGTAACCTCCCAATGACAGGATACGTACGTCATCATACCAATCCACAGGACTTTACAAAACACTTGCTCTTGTAACAATGATATTGGTGAACCTAGTCTCTAATACCAAACTATCACGACCCAATTTCTCGAGTCATATGACACCTACTTTGATCCACTAGTAGGTAAGCCAAACCATAGACCGAAACGGCAAGTAATGGGCTAACTAGAGGAAGATAAGAAAAATAAAGGAACTAAGCATACAATGGAAATACTACACAATAAAAAGTAGTGATATATATATATATATATATATATATATGAACATGTTATACAATATAGGGAGGAAGAAAAAATATACAAAAAGAGTTCCCCCACGACCTATAAGGTTGGTACAATAGCCACTAAACCAAAAAGAGTATTAGACAATATCAAATATACAACATAGTCTCATAATATAAAAGTAAGAATATCAAGAAACAACAAAAAGAAGAGGATCAGCTCTGGTGTCACGCCTCAAATCCCATTGGGGCGGACTAGCACCCGTAGCTGTAAAGGCCTGAGAGAACCAACCTATGATCATGTACATTCATATGCATGCCATTAAGTGGACAAAAATTCTTCAACATGCATATATAATATGTCGACGACGGAAGTCATGTAAATACGTACAAAATAGATACGAGACTTGGCCGTTGGGGCCACAACGTCTAAAAGGCAAGACACTACCATGCTTGACTTTACAATGTATACAAAGACTCTAATAGATACATAACCATGACTAAGGTCGGAAAAAGTTACCGCCTTATACAACTACTACACAGTACCAAAATATATACAAATGACTCAGAAAGCCCGGAATTAACCTGGAGCTCACCAACAGCCTACAGATGACCTGTACCCTACTGTGAAGGTATACTAGCTCCTGTGCCCACAACAAGTAAGGCAGGTCCCCCAAGGGACATTAGTACGAATGAATGTACTGAGTATGTAAGGCCATAAGTAACTCTATGAAATATAGTAACTCAAATGAAATCAAATACAAGTGAATAGATAATACTGATATACCACCGTACTGTATATGTGGAACCATGTACATTACACTCATTTCTTTCCTTTTACCTTTATATCAATATGCATCATACAATGCCCGGGTCCAACTGATCAGTGGTGAATAACATTGGGATTTGCTCGAGCTAGGCTGTCACGCCCCGAATTCCAATGGGGCGGACTGTCACCCGAAGCCGATGAGGCCCGAGAGAACCAATCTTTATCCATGTCCATTCATATGCATCTCATTCAAGAAACATCACCATCACGTATACATACTAGATGCTAATAGCGGAAGTCATGAAAACATATGATATATACATATAAGAAACTTGGCTGTTAGGGTCATCAAGTCAAAATGGACATATATCCCCTTACACCCATATTCCCACATACGTCTACAAAGCCTCTAATAGATGCATACACATAACCAAATTAAAGTTGGTACAAGTCCCCGCTTTATACAATAATTACAATACCAAAACAAGTGTACAACTATGACTCAAAAAGCCCCAAACCAACTGGATCTCACCAAAGATCTGCAATTGACCCGCAACCTACTGTGGAGGTCTACTAGCACCTGTGCCTGCAACAAGTAAGGTAAGTCCCCCAAGGGACGACAGTACGAAGAATGTACTGAGTATGCAAGGCTAATAGTAACTGCATCAGATACAAGCATAAGATATAAGGACTTCAATGAAATCAAGTACCAGTGTATGGGCAATATAGATTAGCCACTGTAATATACATGTGTGGAGTCGTATACATTGCATTCATTTCTTTCATTTTATCTAATATCACTTTCACAATCATTCATGAAATATTACTCATGTAATATCATTCATATAATCTTTCAAGATCACCTCTAGCTAGGCTTCCGCCCCTTTGAGTTGCCACCCATTCGGGATTGCCTCTAGCTAGGCTTACGCCCCTTCGAGTTGCCACACATTCCCAATATTCATTTGGGATTGCCCCTAGCTATGCTTTTACCCCTTTGGGTTGCTACCCTTGCTCAATAGTTATTCGGGATTGCCCCTAGCTAGGCTTTTACCCCTTTGGATTGCTACCCATACTCAACAAGTATGCATTACTTCAATTCTTATATTATAAGAGTGATACGTTAGTGGTTGTAACGTTTTTGGAACTTTGGAACAACAGTTAATGAATACGAGATATTTGAGTAACAATAGATGGCAACCTAAAATGATATACCTTAGAACATTTCGGAAAGGAACAAGTATAATGACAGTGTGAATACTATGTGCTGCATAAGGATACGAAAAGAGTAAACTTACATACCTTATCTTCTCAATATGAATACACAGTCCTATGTGTGAATACCACAATCCATCTCCTTCTTTATGTGTTACTCTACAACACAAGTTCATAACTGAGCTCATGTTAACAACTAGTTACCTTACAAGTGCACAAAACGATAATGAGCTACATGACTGCCATATAGCATCATTTAACCCTTTACAATACAATCCACTGTATTAACATACCAACAACACTATAACATTCCACACATTGACCAAGACATCATAAACCAATAGCATTTCACACCAAGTTTACCCTTTTACGCTTCCTCATTATCATTACATCACAATTCTTTCGTCAAGTCACCTCAATACCTTTCATAACAACATATTAACAACAATCCATAATTTTCATAATCCAGCATGCCTCCAAATTAACCCTTAACATCATTCAAAAGGTATCATAAGTTGATAATTACATCCAAAAAGGGTATAGGGGTCTTCGGGGATCAAAGAGAGATGAAAACATGCAAAACAAGATTATGGGTTGACCTGCGAGGACACATACGCCCACAGGTGGCTTACATGCGGCTGTAGGTGACCCTTTTCCCTGTCCAGGGGCACCTGCATTGGTATCTGCGCCCGCAGGTGCCCTGTCTGCGGGGGCGGGTGCTAGTTTCGGCCAAAAAGGGTCTCTTTTGGGTCCTTTTTGTGTAATAAATGGTCCATGGACATGAATAAGCTTCTCTTTACATATTTTAAGTCACTTGGATGCCAATGAACCATCATGATTTCACAACACACATGAACATCACCAAAACCACATTTTTCTTCAATACACCACCAAGTTCATGCACAATTTTGCAATAACAATTCCAAACATTATCTATAAGGATAAAACAAGTTAAGGCTATAATCACATCTTAAATGTTAATATTTAATCCATCAATTACACTTTCTTCAAGACCAAAAGTCCATTTTCAAGTTTATAAGGCAAAACCCTTTTTTCGATTGGAACAATAGACAGTTTTACACATTGTGAACTATCCAACACTTTGCCAACATAACCAACATGGTTTATGCACCATATTAATCAGGTCATATATTAAACCATGAAATAAAAAACTTACCAAAGCTTGCAAGAGAGTGATCTTGTCCAAAGGAATGAAGGCTTAGGGTTTATGTGAGATGAGAAATATTTGAGAAAAGTCTAGAAATGGCATGTGAGTCTTTGTGAATAAAAATCTGATTTTAGTTCCCTTTTATAGTCCCTTTTAGTCTCATCCTTAGACACATATTGATCATAAATGCTAGGCTTACTTGGTCAATGCCAAGAATGGGTCATTCCCACTTGGGCCATGTCTTTTGTCTAATTTTGGGGCCTCAATTGAGCCCAAATAGCACAAGATTTATTTAAGCCCAACAAATTAATTCATAATTCACCAACCCTCTAATGTTTAAATAATTCCATAAATATTAAAGTAGTCTCATGGGTTCGGAAATGTACGGGGTGTTACATCCTTCCCCCCTTAGAAACATTCATCCTCGAATGTTAGTGACATTATTCAAATTAAACAAATTCAGGTCTAGGATCATTCTTCATGTTATCATATATATATATATATATATATATATATATATATGTAATTCTTATAAGTACTTACTTGTTATTGCTCCAGTCCCGTATCTTAAAACAAATGAGGATATTTTGACTTCATTATTTCTTCAGCTTCCCATGTGATTTCTTCTATTTGTTGATTTCTCCAAAGTACCTTTATGGAAGCTATGTCTTTATTCCTCAACCTCTTCACTTGTCTATCCAGAATAGAAATAGGTATCTCCTCATAGGTAAGATCCTCCATAACTTGTACATCTTCAATGGGAGTAAAATGAGATGGATCTCCTATGCACTTTCGAAGCATCAAAACATGAAATACTGGATGAACTGTATAGAGTTCTTGGGGTAGTGCCAATTCATACACAACTTGCCAAAATCTTCAAAAAATTTCATATGACCCTATATATCGGGGGCTCAGCTTCCCTTTCTTCCCAAATCGCATTATCCCTTTCATCGGTGACACCTTCAAAAATACCCAATAATCTATAACGAATTCGATCCATCTTCTTCTAACATCAACATAGGAATTGTGTCGACTTTGGTCCATTTGTTGCCGCTGTTCGAATCACTTTAACTTTCTCCATATCTTGATAAACAAGATCTAACCCAAGTAAAGCAGTTTCACCCGCTTCAAACCATCCGATTAGTGTTCTACACTTCCTTCCGTATAAAGCTTCATAAAGTGCCATTTTAACACTTGAATGATATCTATTGTTGTAAGCAAATTCAATAAGAGGAAAATGGTCATCCCAACTACCTTGGAAATCTAACGTGCAAGATAGTAGCATATCTTCAAGTGTCTGGATAGTACGTTCTACTTGTCCATCTGTCTGAGGATGAAAAGACGTACTCAAATTCACTTGTGTACCCAAGCTCTTCTGAAAATATCTCCAAAAATATGCAGTAAATTGAGCTCCCCTGTCTGATATAATGGAGACCGAAATTTCATGTAACCGCACTATCTCTTTACCATACAACCTAGCATACTCCTCGGTTGTATAGGTGGTCTTGACTGGTAGGAAATGCGCTGATTTGGTAAGCCTGTCAACTATGACCCATATGGAATCAAATTTCCGCAGTGTACGAGGCAAACCTGTGATGAAGTTCAGACTAGAAGATTGATACATTGCATATAACCCCCTGGTTTCTGATGTTCTACTTTCACTTGTTGACAATTCGGGCATTGAGCGACAAATTCTGCAATGCTCTTCTTCATGTTTCGCCACCAATACACTTCTTTTAAATCATGGTACATTTTAGTAGCACCCGGATGAATAGAATAGCGCGAATGATGCGCCTCTGTCATAATTCGTTTTCTCATCTCATCTACATTTGGTACACATAATCTTCCTTGACATTGAAGTACCCATTCTTGTGTAAGATCAAAGGCCGCAGTCAAACCCTGTTGTACAATTTCCTTTATCTGCAATAACATAGAATCCGCAAACTGCTTCTCTTTCACTTCAGCTATTAAGGAGGATTCCGCTGCATTTTGCACAATAACCCCTTCATCTGGAGATTCTATAAGGCGAACTCCCAAGCTGGCTAATTGATGTAGATCTTTGATTATCTCTTGCTGTTCAGTCACTTGGCCACTAGTGCTTTCTACTGCCTTGCGGCTCAATGCGTCAGCTACCACATTTGCTTTGCCTGGATGATAAAGAATGTCAATATCATAGTCTTTTAAGAGCTCTAGCCACCTTCGTTGCCTCAAATTAAGATCCTTATGCTTAAATATATATTGCAAACTTTTATGATCAGTATAGATAACAACATGAACTCCATACAAATAATGACGCCATATCTTTAAAGCAAATACCACCGCTGCTAACTCGAGATCATATGTGGGATAGTTTCTCTTGTGTGGCTGCAACTGTCGTGAGGCATATGCTATGACATTACCGTACTGCATCAATACACATCCAAGGCAAACTCCGAACGCATCAAAATATACTGCATACCCCTCTGTGCCTTCCGAAAGTACTAATACTGGTGTAGAAGTCTATTTATCTTTCAGTTCTTGGAAACTTTTCTCACATGCATCATTCCACTGAAATTTAACTTCCTTGTGTGTAAGCTTTGTTAAAGGTGCAGCAATGGAAGAAATCCCTTCAACAAACCTTCGATAATAACCTGCCAACCCAAGGAAGCTACGAATTTCCGTAGGCGTCGTAGGCCTCGGCCAATTTTTCACCGCTTCAATCTTCTGTGTATCAACTCGTATCCCTTCATCTGACACAATGTGACCCAAGAATGTGACAGATTTTAACCAAAATTCACATTTAGAGAACTTTGCATACAACTTATGCTCACGGAGAATCTGTAACACCTGTCGTAAGTGATTAGCATGGTCCTCTTGTGATCGTGAATAAACCAAGATGTCATCTATAAACACCGTTATGAACACGTCTATAAATGGCTTAAACACCCTATTCATCAAATCCATGAAAACAGCTGGTGCATTTGTTAGTCCAAATGACATAACTAAAAATTCATAATGGTCATACCGTGTTCGAAAAGTTGTCTTGGGTATATCAGTTTCTTTAACTCTGACTTGATGGCAACCCGACCTCAAGTCAATTTTTAAAAAACATTTGGCACCCTGTACCTGATCAAACAAATTGTCAATTCTGGGGAGGGGATATTTGTTTTTGATCGTTACCTTATTCAATTGTCGATAGTCAATACATATTCTCAATGTGCCATCTTTCTTCCGTACAAATAATATTGGTGCACCCCACAGGGACATACTAGGTCTGATGAAGCCCTTGTCCAGCAAGTCTTTTAATTGCTCCTTCAATTCACGCAATTCCGCTGGAGCCATTCTATACGGGGGAATAGAGATAGGCTGAGTGTATGGCATTACATCAATACTAAACTCTACTTTCCGTTCTGGGGGTAAACCTGGAAGATCTTCCGGGAATACATTGAGGAATTCATTGACCACTCAAACCTATTGAGGAGTTAGTGGTTCCATGTCAAAATCTTTCACTCTCACTAAGTGACATAGGTACCCCTTGTCTATCATTTTCTTGCCTTAAGGTAGGAAATAAATTTTCCTCTCGATGCCCCTACATTTCCCTTCCATTCAAGAACATTCGTTTGTGGAAAATGAAAATGTACTTTCTTATGTCGGCAATCCATCGTGGAATAACAAGAAGCTAACCAATCCATACCCATTATAACATCAAATCCACCATTTCTAGTTCAATAAGATCAACCAGTGTATCATGAACACAAACAGTAATTACGCAATCACGATAAACTCTCGTAGCTATAATAGATTCACCGACAGGCGTGGACACTTCAAATGACTTAATTAATAATTCTGGAGTTCTTTCAAATTTTGCAGCAATCAACGGAGTAACATATGACAATGTAAAACCTGGGTCAATCAATGTAGATACATTATACGAAAATATGGATAATGTACCTATGACGACATCAGGATAAGCCTCCCAATTCTACCGGTCCACTAGAGCATAGGTGCGATTCTGGGTTCCACTGGAACTAGCTGCTCCTCTAGTACCTCTACCATAACCCACAAGCTGTACACCTCTGCCTAGGGAAAGAACCGATGATGATGATGCAATGGTTGATCCCGTAGGTCGTGAGATACCACCCATGCCCCTTTGTGGGCACTCTCTCACCATGAGCCCCGGCATGCTGCAAAAATAGCAAACATTCATTCCAACCTGACATTAACCTAAATGAGACTTCCTGTCACGACCCAAAATCCCATTCGGTTCGGACTGGCACCCAAAGCCAATATGGCCCGAGAGAACCAATCTTTGCTCATAAACATTCATATGCGTAACCTCGTATGAATCTTATTATACCTCATGCGACTATGTGGAAGTCATAGACATGGAACATATGCTATATAAATACATCTATGAAACTTTGTCGTTGGGGCCATCAAGTCAAAACGGACATTCATCTTTTACATCTACATACCCACATATGTCTACAAAAGCCTCTACCAAATGTATCAACAAGATGAACTTAAAGTCGGGACAATTCCCCGCTTTATACTATATTTACAATATCAAAACAAATATACAACTATGACCGAGAAAGCTCCGAACCGAGTGGAGCTCACCAAAACTCTGAGAATGATCCCTAGTCTATAGATGAGGTCTACTAATGCATGCACCTGAAACATGTAAGGTAAGTCCCCTGAGGGGGTCAGTACGAAGAATGTACTGAGTATGTAAGACTCATAAGAAATCATCATACATCATAATGGAATCAAATATAAAAGAATTAATGAACGTGAATAAACTCTCTTTCTGTATATGGGGAACCATGTATATTATGTTCTTTACTCCTATTGTATTTACATACTTTCATCTTATTTGTTCTACCCATGCTAGGCTGTTCTGTCGCCCCTTGGATGAGATTAACCCATGCTAGGTACTTTGACCCCTGGGATGTTATGTGAACCGATGCTAGGCTTTCGTGTCGCCCCTGGGATGTCATTAACCCATGCTAGGTACTGTGACCCCTGGTATATTATCGTAACCCATGCTAGGCTTTCGTGTAGCCCCTATGATGTATCGGGATCGACCCATGCTAGGCTTTTCTGTCGCCCCTGGGATACCACCCGTGTTAATGGGATCGACCCATGCTAGGTATTTTAACCCCTGGGATACCACCCATGATTACTTATTAATTATACATCTCTTATATTCTTACTTCCATTTTAAGAGTGATACAATGAGGATCATGACATGATTTGAAGCATACGTATATAAATTACTTCACTCTTTTACTTCATGAGATTGACATCTTCAGTTATGAGAAATAGATATATTAACTTGCACATCACCTCTCGTATTACTCTTATGAGACTGATACTTTTATTTGTGAAAGATTGGTATAAAGATAATCATCACATTATTGGACTTTGGAACATGACATGATTGGAAAATGCTTTTCAAGGATAAATAGATTCTCTTATGTTATTACTTTCTTGAGGTAGTTCTTTTAGGAATTACCACGTTATGACGTCTTTGGAACATCAATCAATGAATAAGAGATAAGTGAATCATAAGCCATCTAAGAATAAGACACATATAGATACAATATACGTCAACCTGAATTACTATACTTCAAGGCCCCTCGGAATTGAAACAAGCCCAATGTCAATATGAACAATATGTTGCAGAAGGATACGGAAAGAGGAACCTTACATACCTTGTATTCTTAATACGATTCTACAATCTTAAGTGTCCATACAATAGTACCGCTCCATCCTTATGTTTCACTCTACAACATAAGTAAATAACGGAACCAACATTAACCACCAATTACCTTACAATGGCATATAATAACAATAAGTCATATGTTTGGCTTTAACATGTCATTTCCCTCTTGACAATACCATTTATGAAATTATTGTACCAATAATCCCACAATATTCCATACACTGACCAATACATGATAACCAATAGCATGTCACACAAAGTTCATACTTTACACTTGTCCATCCCCACCACATCACAATTATTCCATCAAATTACTTCAATACACCTCACAACAACAAATCGTCCAAAATCCCATAATTTACACTTATAGAAAAATAACAATTTTAGGACCATAAACACACCATAAATGTTGTTATTTCATCCATACCATGCTATTTCATCAAACCTACAAGTCATATTTCAAGTTACAATTCCATGGATAACACATCTTTTAGCAAAAACACAAAGTGCCATATTCAACACTTCCAAGCATAACCAACATGATTTACATACTCTCCCATGCATATAATATATTAATCCATAAGAATAATCACTTACCCAAGCTTGAAAAATGATGATCTTGCTCCAAAAGTTGACCTTGAACTCTTAGGGTTTGAGAGAAAATAAGTTGAGAAATATCTAGAAAGCATGAGAGTTTCCAAGTGGATAAAATCAGATTTTTTCTATAGGCCTTTAATTCCATCCTTATCCACTCTTGTGGCATTTAATTTTGTGTCTAGAAGGTCAAGGCTTGAATGGGTCATTTGACCCATTTTTGGCCCATGCCTTCTTCTCATTTTGGGCCATTTATTGAGCCCAATTCACTTAACCCAATAAAATCAATAATTTCTTATGTTTATATCATTTCATACGCGTTACGATGATATTCCCACTCATGGGATTCATATTCGTGGCCTCAATCCCAAAAACAAGCAATTCTAGCCACATATGGCCTATTTTGACCAAAAGGGTAAAATCGTCATTTTGATGCCAAATTCGTTGACGAGTAATTTAACCATACCAATATAATAATTCACTCCTTTCATGTATATTTTCGTGGTTGTATAAGAAACATGGCAAAAATCGGCTCGGTACATCCCCGGGCACCCTTGGGACTTAGAAAATTTCCAACTTTTGAAAAAGGGGAAAAACCATCCCGGCATGCCCTTGGGAGCGCCAGCTTGCTGCCTCTGGGCTAAAATTTTTGGCCCAGAGCGTCCTGGCATGCCCCCCCTTAATTTTTTTTGAAAATTTTGTTTTTCGACTTTTCTTCGCGGGTTTGGTTAGATACTTCAAGTCCTATTCTTTAACTTACTTCTTAACCTTAATATCCTTTGTTTGGAGGTCCTCTTAGACTCATTTTGAACCCCACAAATGCCCTATGATAATCGCAAAACACCTCCTACGCATGTTTAATCACATGTACAAGTCCAAATTTCAATTTTTTTCATCACTAACATTACAAATTACATACTCATGGCATCTCGACACCTAATTAACCATTGTTCAATGTCGTCACATTGGGTTGGGGAGGTACGGGGTGTTACATTCTCCCCCCTTTAGAAACATTTGACCTCAAATGTTAACAATGTCGCTTTAATTACAACAAATGCATCTCTATATTAGCATACGTACACATAAACACTTAAGGTTCATAGATATTTACTTAGTATTGGTCCACTTCCAAATTTTGAACCTTTTCCTCCGTTTGAAACAAATATGGATACGTCGATTTCATCTTCTTTTTTTTTTCAACTTCTTATGCGATATCTTCGACTTGTTGATTTCTCCAAAGAACTCTTACAAAAATTACGTCTTTACTTATTAGCCTTTTTCACTTGTCGGTCTAGAATCACAATAAGTATTTCAATGGGACCAATATGAAATGAAACTCTTATGGGCCTCCGGCAAATTTCACATCCTTTCTTTCAAAAATCCCTTACCCCTTTTATTGGTGACACGTTCAAGAGTACTTATCTATGATCACAACATCTACTATACCATTACAATATGTTCTTTTCACTATACTAAACTCACCTATAGGTGGAGATATTTCTATTAACTTAAGTAATAACCCCAGTGTACTATTAAATTTATGGTAGTCGATGGAGTAACATATGATAGAGTCGAGCTCGGATCAGTCAATACATACACATCATGTAAAATATGGTAATATACATAAATACCTGTACCGTCATCAGGAGATGCTTCCTCATTCTGCCGGTCCACTAAAGCATAAGTGCGATTTTGGGCCCCACTGGAACTAGCTTCTCCTCTCATATCTCTACCACGACCAATAGGCTGAATGCCTCTGCCTGGGGAAGGAACCGATGTTGATGATACAGTGCTTGATCCCGTAGGTCGTTCTACACCACTCACACCCCTTTGTGGGCATTCTCTCATTATGTTCCCCTCTGTGCCACACCAAAAACAAGCATTCGTCCACAATCGGCATTCACCTAAATGGTACCTTCCGCAACGCTGACATGAAGGATGAGAAAATCTTGCTGTCTGTGAGCCTTGTACTACGCTACTCTGTCCAGATGGACTACCTCTAGACCCTCGGAATTATGAGTATGCACCTGCTATGGAATAAGAAAATGAGGGCCTAGGTGGTAACATTCGAGATCTAGATTCTCCTAGGGACACCATAGACTGCCCCATAGGTCTCGCCCTTTTTGATGGCCCTTCCTCAGATTCCTGCGTCTTTCTTATTCATCGTTGGTCCTCCATTTTCTATGTAAAGGCCTGTATTCTAGCTATATCCATATCTCAATTTAAGGCAGCAATAGTGCAATCTCATACCATATACGGCTCCAATCTGTCCACATATCGGTGTACTCTATCTTCCATTGTGGCCACCACATTTGGAGCATATCGTGCCAAGGAATTAAACAGAAGACTATATTCTCGAACACTCATGAATTGATCCGCACGAGCTTCACGGATCTCATAGGGAAGATAGTGATCAAGGAATGCTACTTTAAATTCTTCCCAATTTGGTGGCATTGCACTAATACCACGAGACTTCTTCCAATCTTCATACTACAATATCGCCTCTCCTTTCAATCTATAGTCCACCAACCCAACTGTTTCCACCCCGGACACATGCATAACCTCCAAAGCTCTCTGGATTTGATCCAAGAAGTCCTGTGGATCTGCTTTCAAGTCTGATCCAGTGAATATAGGAGGTTCCAATTTTAAAAAGTCTTGTGTACGCCGACTAGCTGCTCTAGCCGCGTCATCTTCATTTACCATTGGACCAGTTCATCCTTGTGCTTGTGCAGCCACTAACTGAATCAACATATGTACTGCATTTCGTAAATCCTGATCAGGGGTGTTCATAGGTGGTTTCGCAGGTACTTCTCTACCTCTTGGCTCTTTTGGAGCTGGAAAAGTAGAGGAAGACTGCGATGCAATTTCGGCGTCAGCTCCACCTTGACTAGCTTGGTCAGGTGGTAATCTACTCATTCCTTCTTCAGCAGGCATATCCACCTACTTCCCTTTATCTCTACCTCTTCTCGTGATCGGCATTTTAACTATACCAAAGAAAATAATCACCGTGGTCAGATACAGGTCAACTTACAACACTGGCTCTGTTGCACGATCTAGAAGTGAAGAAAAGAAACAACATCATAAATTTCCCATAGCCTCCTACTTATAAATGTTGCGCGCAACACATCCATAATCAAGACTCTACTCCGACACGGCTTTGTAGACACCATTTGAACGACCTGCTCGGATACCACTTTTGTCACGACCCGAAATCCCATTCGGGCCGGACTGGCACCCAAAGCCGATATGGCCTGAGAGAACCAATCTTTGCTCATGAACATTCATATGAGTAACCTCGTATGAATCTTATTATACCTCATGCGACTATGCGGAAGTCATGGACATGGAACATATACTATAGAAATACATCTTTATGAAACTTGGCCGTTGGGGCCATCAAGTAAAAATGGACATTCATCTTTTACATCCACATACCCACATATGGCTACAAAACCCTCTACCAGATGTATCAACAAGATCAACTTAAAGTCCGGATAAGTCCCCGCTTTATACTATATTTACAGTATCAAAACAAATATACACCTATGACCCAGAAAGCTCCGAACCGAGTGGAGCTCACCAAAACTCTGTAAATGATCCCCAGTCTACAGAGGAGGTCTACTAGTGCCTGCACCTATAACATGTAAGGTAAGTCCCCCGAGTGGGTCAGTACGAAGAATGTACTAAGTATGTAAGGCTCATAAGAAATCATCATACATCATAATGGAATCAAATATAAAAGAATTAATGAATGTGAATAAACTCTCTTTCTGTATATGGGGAACCATGTATATTATGTTCTTTACTCCTATTGTATTTACATACTTTCATCTTATTTGTTCTACCCATGCTAGGCTGTTCTGTCGCCCCTTGGATGAGATTAACCCATTCTAGGTACTTTGACCCCTGGGATGTTATGTGAACCCATGCTAGGCTTTCGTGTCGCCCCTGGGATGTCATTAACCCATGCTAGGTATTGTGACCCCTGGTATATTATCGTAACCCATGCTAGGCTTTCGTGTCTCCCCTGGGATTTATCTGGATCGACCCATGCTAGGCTTTTCTGTCGCCCCTGGGATACCACCCGTGTTATTGGGATCGACCCATGCTAGGTATTTTAACCCCTGGGATACCACCCATGATTACTTATTAATTATACATCTCTTATATTCTTACTTCCATTTTAAGAGTGATACAATGAGGATCATGACATGATTTGAAGCACACGTATATAAATTACTTCACTCCTTTACTTCATGAGATTGACATCTTCACTTATGATAAATAGATATATTAACTTGCACATCACCTCTCTTATTACTCTTATGAGACTGGTACTTTTATTTGTGAAAGATTGGTATAAAGATAATCATCACATTATTGGACTTTGGAACATGACATGATTGGAAAATGCTTTTCAAGGATAAATAGATTCTCTTATGTTATTACTCTCTTGAGGTTGTTCTTTTAGGAATTACCACGTTATGACGTCTTTGGAACTTCAATCAATGAATAAGAGATAAGTGAATCATAAGTCATCTAAGAATAAGACACATATAGATACAATATATGTCAACCTGAATTACTATACTTCAAGGCCCCTCGGAATTGAAACAAGCCCAATGTCAATATGAACAATATGTTGCAGAAGGATACGGAAAGAGGAACCTTACATACCTTGTATTCTTAATACGATTCTACAATCTTAAGTGTGCATACAATAGTCCCGCTCCATCCTTATGTTTCACTCTACAACATAAGTAAATAACGGAACCAACATTAACCACCAATTACCTTACAATGGCATATAATAACAATAAGTCATATGTTTGGCTTTAACATGTCATTTCCCCCTTGACAATACCATTTATGAAATTATTGTACCAATAATCCCACAATATTCCATACACTGACCAATACATGATAACCAATAGCATGTCACACAAAGTTCATACTTTACACTTCTCCATCACCACCACATCACAATTATTCCATCAAATTACTTCAATACACCTCACAACAACAAATCGTCCAAAATCCCATAATTTACACTTATAGAAAAATATCAAGTTTAGTACCATAATCACATCATAAATGTTTTTATTTCATCCATACCATGCTCTTTCATCAAACCCACAAGTCATATTTCAAGTTACAATTCCATGGATAACACATCTTTTAGCAAAATCACAAAGTGCCATATTCAACACTTTCAAGCATAAACAACATGATTTACATACTCTCCCATTAATATAATATATTAATCCATAAGAATAATCACTCACCCAAGCTTGAAAAATGATGATCTTGCTCCAAAAGTTGGCCTTGAACTCTTAGGGTTTGAGAGAAAATAAGTTGAAAAATATCTAGAAAGCATGAGAGTTTCCAAGTGGATAAAATCAGATTTTTACCCCTTTATATAGGCCTTTAATTCCATCATTATCCACTCTTGTGGCATTTAATGTTGTGTATAGAAGGTCAAGGCAAGAATGGGTCATTTGACCCATTTTTGGCCCATTCGTTCTTCTCATTTTGGGCCATTTATTGAGCCCAATTCACTTAACCCAATAAAATCAATAATTTCTTATGTTTATATTATTTCATACGCGTTACGATGATATTCCCACTCACGGGATTCATATTCGTGGCCTCAATCCCAAAAACAAGCAATTCTAGCCACGTATGGCCTATTTTGACCAAAAGGGTAAAATCGTCATTTTGATGTCAAATTCGTTGACGAGTAATTTTAAAATACCAATATAATACTTCACTCCTTTCATGTATATGCTCGTGGTTGTAGAATAAACATAGAAAAAATCAGCCCGGTACGTCCCCGGGCACCCTTGGGACTTAAGAATATTTCAAACTTTGAAAAGTGGCCGAAACCATCCTGGCACGCCCTTGGGCGCGCCATCTTGCTGCCTCTGGGCTAAAAAATTTAGCCCATAGCGGCCTAGCATGCCCTCTGGCACGCCCCAACCTTAATTTTTTTGAAAAATTCATTTTTTGACTTTTCTTCGCGGGTTTGGTTAGATACTTCAAGTCCTATTCTTTAACTTACTTCTTACCCTTAATATCCTTTGTTTGGAGGTCCTCTTAGCCTCATTTTGAACCCCACAAATGCTCCATGAAAATCGTAAAACACCTCCTACGCAAGTTTAATCACATGTACAAGGCCAAATTTCAATTTTCTCATCACTAAGATTACAAATTACATACTCATGGCATCTCGACACCTAATTAACCATTGTTCAACGTCGTCACATTGGGTTGGGAAGGTAAGGGGTGTTACACTTCCCACAATGCTGACACGGTTGGCAAGAAAATCCTTTAATTTGGGACCCGCGAACCACACTGCTCTGCCCAAAATGGCTGCCTCTAAACCCTCAAAACTGGGATGTAGTACCTGCTGTAGGGTAAGAAAATGATGGTCTAGGCGGTCTAGGAAAAATTTGAGTCCTAGATTCTCCTTGGGACACCATAGACTGTCCCATAGGTCTAGCCCTCTTTGACGGCGCTCGTTCAGATTCGTGTACCCTTCTTCTTTGGCTTTGGTCCTCCATCTTCTGTGTGAAATCCTAAATTCTAGCTATATCCATATCTTTGTTCATGGCAGCAATAGTGCAGTCCCTTACCAAATATAGCTCCAATCTGTCCACATATCGATGGACTCTGTCTGTCATTGTGGCTACTACATTTGGAGCATATTGAGCCAAAGAATTAAACTGCAGACTGTATTCTCTAACACTCAGATTCCATTGACGGAGATTTAGAAACTGGTCGGCACGTGCCTCCCAGATCTCATAGGGAAGATAATGATCAAGGAATGTTGTTTTAAATTCTTCCCAACTCGCGTGAATTGCACCAATACCACGAGATCTCTTCCAATCTTCATACCACAATATAGCTTCTCCTTTCAATCTATAGGCTACAAGCTCAACTATTTCTACACCAGTCACATGCATAACATCAAGAGCCTTTTGAATTTGGTCCACGAAATCCTGTGGATCTGCCTTCAGATCTGACCCGGTGAATGTGGGAGGGTCTAATTTTAGAAAATCCTGTGTCTGCGGGCTAGTTACTCTAGCCGCTTCATCCTCACTTGTCGTTGGACCAGCTCGTCTATGAGTTTGTACCATAATTATCTGAGTCAACATATGCACTGCATTTCTCAAATTCTGGTCAGTGACATTCACAGGTGGTTCAGCAGGTTCTTCTCTCATTATCGGCTCTTCTGGAGCTAGAAAAGTAGAAGAAGCCCGTGATACAAATTCAGTGTCAGCCCCATCTTGACTAGCTTGGTCAGGTGGTGATTTACTTGTTCCTTCTCCGGGAAGCATATCCACCTTCTTACCTTTTCCCCTACCTCGTCTTATCATCGACATTTTACTATAAAAAGGAAAACCAAATCCCAATGGTTAGATATGATTACACTTACATCATTGGCTCTAGTGCACGATCAACAAATGAAGAAAAGAAACAACTCTTAAATGTCCCGTAGCCTCCTACTTATAAATGTGTTGCACAATATATCCATAAGCAAGCCTCTACTCAGACACGACTTTGTAGACACCCTTAGGACAACCTACTCTGATACCACTTTTGTCACGCCCCGAATTTCAACAGGGCGGACTGGCACCCGAAGTCGATGAGGCCCGAGAGAACCAATCTTTGTCCATGTCCATTCATATGCATGTCATTCAAGAAACATCACCATCACGTATACATACTAGATGCTAGTAGCGGAAGTCATGGAAATATATGATATATACATATAAGAAACTTGGCTGTTAGGGCCATCAAGTCAAAATGGGCATACATCCCCTTACACCCATATTCCCACATACATCGACAAAGCCTCTAATAGATGCATACACATAACCAACTTAAATTTGGGACAATTCCCCACTTTATACAACATTTACAATACCAAAACAAGTGTACAACTGTGACTCAGAAAGCCCCAAACCAACTGGAGCTCACCAAAGATCTGCAATTGACCCGCAACCTACTGTGGAGGTCTACTAGCACCTGTGCCTGCATCAAGTAAGGTAAGTCCCCCAGGGGACGTCAGTACAAAGAATGTACTGAGTATGCAAGGCTAATAGTAACTGCATCAGATACAGGCGTAATATACAAGGACTTCAATGAAATCAAGTACCAGTGGATGGGCAATATAGATTAGCCACCATAATATATATGTGTGCAGTCGTATACATTGCATTCATTTCTTTCATTTTCGCACATATCACTGTCACAATCATTCATGAAATATTTCTCATGTAATATCATTCATATAATCTTTCGGGATCACCTCTAGCTAGGCTTTCACCCCTTTGAGTTGCCACCCATTCGGGATTTCCTCTAGCTAGGCTTACACCCCTTTGAGTTGCCACCCGTTCCCAATATTCATTCGGGATTGACCCTAGCTAGGATTTTGCCTCTTTGGGTTGCTACCCGTGCTCAATATTCATTCGGGATTTCCCCTAGCTAGGCGTTTTCCCCTTTGGGTTGCTACTCGTACTCAATAAGTATGCATTACTTCAATTCTTATATTATAAGAGTGATACATTATTGGAAGAGTGATACATTAGTGGTTGTAACATTGTTAGAACTTTGGAACAATATTTAATAAATATGAGATAAGCCTGAGCTAGGCTTATGCCTCTAGGACTGCCCCCTGATCCAATAATCTCAGGATCGGCTTGAGCTAGGCATTTCACCCCCAAAGCTACCACCCATACTGAATCATTAACCACATATATGCATTACTTCATTCATTACTTTGAGATTGATACAATGATAGTCACAACTTTATTTGAAGCTTTGGATCAATAATCAATGAGTGAGAGACATGTGAAGAAACATTATTAGAAACATAGCCTTCATGGAAACATAACACTATTGGAACCATTGGACAATAATCAATGAACAAGAGACATGAGTATAACCACTATTGGAACTTTGGAACATAACCTTATTGGGCTTTTGGAGCATTAGGCAATGAATATGAGACATGTGATTCACAATCGATCAATGAGTTGGAAACATGTGATAATGACCATTGATAACCGGATATAGGATACCTTAACACATTTCGGAATAGGACAAGTGTAATTTCAATGTGAATACTATTTGCTGCAGAAAGATACGGACAGTGTAACCTTACATACCTTGTATTCTCAATATGAATATACAATGTTATACGTGCATACAATAGTCCCGCTCCTTCCATATGTTTCACTCTACAACACAAATACATAACGGAATGTAAATTAACCACCAACTACCTTACAAATGCATATAACGATAATGAGTTCCATGTTTGCCTAACAAAATGTCAGTTCCCCCTTGACAATACCATTGATGAAATTATCATACCAATAATCCCACAATATTCCATACATTGACCAAAACATCATATACCAATAACATTTCACCACAAAGCTTCTCCTTTACACTTTCTCATTCATACCATATCACAAATAAGCCATCAAGTCACCTTAATACACTTCATAGCACATATCGGCCAAAATCCCATAATTTACACTTATATAAAAATAACAAGTTTAATAACATAATCACACCATATATGTTCATATTTCATCCATACCATGCTCTTTTATCAACACCACAAGTCATATTTCAAGTTTAAGTTCCATGGATAGCACACCTTTTAGCCAAAAAGCAAGAATGCATTATGTACACTTTTTGACATACCCATAATGATATACATAATCTCCCAAGCATATAATATATTAATCCATAAGAATAATCACTTACCCAAGCTTGAGAAATGATGATCTTGCTCTAAAAGATGGCTTAGGGTTCTTAGGGTTTGAGAGAAATGTTTGAGAAAATATCTAAAAAGGATGAGATTTCCAAATGAATAAAATCTGATTTTTGGGTCTTTATATAGCCCTTGGAGTCATCCTTAGCCACTCTTGGCATTTAATGCTATGTTTGGCTTGGTCAATGGAAGAATGGGTCATTTGACCCATTCTTGGCCCATGTTTTCTTCCTCATTTTGGGCTTTTATTGAGACCAAATCACTTAACCCAATAAAATAAATAATTCCTCATGTTTAAATCATTTCATACGTGTTACAACAATATTCCCACTCATGCTATTTATATCCGTAGCCTCAATTTCAAAACAAGTGATTCTAGCCATGTATGGCTTATTTTGACCGAAAGGGTAAAACCATCATTTGGATGCCAAATTCGTCCATGAATAATCTTATCAAATGGAATGCCAATTACTTCAATTATTCCATGTATAGGCTCGTGGTTGTAAAAGAAATATGGCAAAAATCGGCCCGGTACGTCCCCGGGCACCCTTGGGACTTAGAAAAATTTCCAACTTTTGAAAGGTGCGCACAAGTAGCCTGGCATGCCCTTGGGCGCGCCAGATTGCTGCATGTGCCCAAAAAATTTGGGCAATTAGCGGCCTAGCACGCCCTCTGGCGCGCCTGACCCTTAATTTTTTTGAAAATTTCATTTTTCGACTTTTTTTTGCGGGTTCGGTTATATACTTCAAGTTCTATTCTTTAACTTACTTATTAGATTTAATATCCTTTGTTTGGAGGTCCTCCAAGCCTTGTTTTTAACCCTACAAATGTTTCACGAATTCACAAAACACTTCCTCAAAAGTCTAATCACATGTACGAGGGCCAACATCAACTATCTCATCAATAACATTACAAAATACATACTTGTGGCTCTCAGCACCTAAGTAAACATTGTTCAATGTCGTCAATTAGGGTTGGGAAGGTACAGGGTGTTACATTCTTCCCCCCTTAAGAACATTCATCCTCGAATGTTAACAATATCGCTTTAATTACAACAAATGCATCTCTATATTGGCATACATATACGTAAACACTTAAGGATCATGGATACTTACTTGTTATTGCTCCACTTCCACACTTTGAACTTCTTCGTCCATGTGAAATAGATAGGGATACTTAAATTTCATCATTTCCTCAGCTTCCCATGTGATCTCCTCTACTTGTTGATTTCTCCAAAGGACTTTTACGGAAGCTATGTCTTTATTCCTCAACCTCTTTACTTGTCGATCTAAGATAGCAATGGGTACCTCTTCATAAGTAAGATCCTCCGTAACTTGGAAATCTTCAATGGGAACAATACGAGATGGATCTCCTATGAATTTTTGAAGCATCGAAACATGAAACACTAGGTGGACTGAGGAGATTTCTTGGGGTAGTGCCAACTTATACGCAACTTGTCCAAATCTTCTAATAATTTCATATGGGCCAATATAACGTGGACTCAATTTTCCTTTCTTTTTGAATCGCATTACCCATTTCATTGGTGACACCTTTAAAAATACCCAATCATCTATGGCGAATTCAATCCCTCTTCTTCTAACATCAGCATATGATTTGTGGCGACTTTGGGCCGTTTGTAACTGCTGTTGGATCACTTTAACTTTCTCCATAGCTTGATGAACAAGATCTGGCCCAAGTAAATCAGTTTCACCTGCTTCAAACCATCCAATTGGTGATCTATATTTCCTTCCGTACAAAGCTTCATAAGGTGCCATTTTAATACTTGAATAATAGTTATTGTTGTAAGCAAATTCAATAAGAGGCAAATGGTCATCCCAACTGCCTTGAAAATCTAACGTGCAAGCTCGTAGCATATCTTCAAGTGTTTGGATAGTACGCTTCGCTTGTCCATCGGTCTGAAGATGGAAAGACATACTCAAGTTCACCTGTGTACCCAAACTCTGCTAAAAAGATCTCCAAAAATTCGCAGTAAACTGAGCTCCCCTGTCTGATATAATAGAGATCGAAATCCCATGTAACCGCACTATTTCTTTAACATACAATCTTGCATAATCCTCAGCTGTATAGGTGGTCTTGACTAGTAGAAAATGCGCTGACTTAGCCTGTCCACTATAACCCATATAGAATCAAATTTCTGCAGTGTACGAGGCAAACCTGTAATAAAATCCATGTTGATCATATCCCATTTCCAGACTGGAAGATTGATACATTGCATATAACCCCCTGGTTTTTGATGTTCTACTTTCACTTGTTGACAATTCGGGCATTGAGCGACAAATTCTGCAATGCACTTCTTCATATTTCCCCACCAATACACTTCTTTTAAATCATGGTACATTTTAGTAGCACCCGAATGAATAGAATAGAGCGAATGATGCGCCTCTATCATAATTCATTTTCTCATCTCATCTACATTTGGTACACATAATCTTCCTTGACATTGAAGTACCCATTCTTGTGTAAGATCAAAGGCCGCAGTCAAACCCTGTTGTACAATTTCCTTTAGTTGCAATAACATAGAATCCGCAAACTGCTTCTCTTTTACTTCAGCTATTAAGGAGAATTCTGCTGCATTTTGCACAATAACCCCTTCATCTGGAGATTCGCTAAGGCGAACTCCCAAGTTGGCTAATTGATGTAGATCTTTGATTATCTCTTGCTGTTCAGTCACTTGGCCACTAGTGCTTTCTACTGCCTTGCGGTTCAATGCGTCAGCTACCACATTTGCTTTGCCTGGATGATAAAGAATGTCAATATCATAGTCTTTTAAGAGCTCTAACCACCTTCATTGCCTCAAATTGAGTTCCTTCTACTTAAATATATATTGCAATCTTTTGTGATCAGATAGATATCAACATGTACCCCATACAAATAATGACGCCATATCTTTTAAGAAAAAACCACCGTTGTTAATTCAAGATCATGAGTGGGATAATGTTTCTCATGTGGCCGAAACTGTCGTGAGGCATATGCTATGACATTACCTTGTTGCATCAATACACATCCGAGGCCAACCCCGAAAGCATCACAATACACTGCATAAACTTCGATGCCTTCGGGAAGTACTAAAACTGGTGTGGAGGTTAATTTATCTTTCAACTTTTGGAAGCTTTTCTCACACGCATCATTCCACTGAAATTTAACCGCCTTATGTGTAAGCTTTGTTAACGGTGCAGCAATGGAGGAAAAACCTTCCACAAATCTTTGGTAATAACCTGCCAATCTAAGAAAACTACGAATCTCTGTGGGTGTCGTAGGTCTTGGCCAATTTTTCACTGCTTCAATCTTATCCCTTCATCTGACACAATATGACCCAAGGATGCGACCGATTTTAACCAAAACTCATATTTGGAGAACTTTGCATACAACTTACGCTCACGGAGAATCTGTAACACTTGCTGTAAGTGATTAGCATGGTCCTCTGGTGATCTTGAATAAACCAGGATGTCATCTATAAATACCATCACGAACACATCTAGAAATGGCTTAAACACCCTATTCATCAAATCCATGAACACAGCCGGTGCATTTGTTAGTCCAAATGACATAACTAAAAATTCATAATGGCCATACCGTGTTCGGAAAACTGTCTTGGGTACATCTTCTTTTCTAACTCTGACTTGATGGTAACCCAACCTCAAGTCGATCTTTGAAAAACACTTGGCACCCTGTAACTGATCAAACAAATCATCAATTCGAGGGAGGGGATATTTGTTCTTGATCGTTACCTTATTCAATTGCCTATAGTCAATGCACATTCTCAACGTTCCATCTTTCTTCCGTACAAATAATAAAGGTGCCACGGGGACATACTAGGCCTGATGAAGCCTTTGTCCAGCAAATCTTTCAACTGCTACTTCAATTCACGCAATTCTGCTGGAGCCATTCTATATGGGGGAATAGAGATAAGCTGAGTGCCGCCTGGAATCACATCAATGCCAAATTCTACTTCCCGTTCTGGGGTAAGCCTGGAAGATCCTCTGGAAATACATCAAGAAATTCATTGACCACTGGAACCGACTGCGGAGTTAGTGGTTCCACATCATTATCTTTCACTCGTACTAAATGACATATGTACCCTTTGGCAATCATTTTCTTTGCTTTCAAATAGGAAATGAATCTTCCTCTTGGTGCCCCCACATTACCCTGCCATTCAAACATTTTTTGCGAAAAAGAAAAATATACCTTGTTGGCCCGACAATCTACCGTGGCATAACAAGAGGCCAACCAATCCATCCCCATTATCACATCAAAATCCACCATGTCTAATTCAATGAGATCGGCCAATGTATCATGACCACACACAGTTACCACACAGTTACAATATACTCTTTTTGTAACAATATATTGACCAACCGGTGTAGACACTTCAATTGATTTAATTAATAATTTTGGTGCCTTTACAAATTTCACTGCAACCAATGGAGTAACATAAGAAAATGTAGAACCTGGGTCAATCAGTGCATATACATTATATGAAAATATGGATAATGTACCTGTGAAGACATCAGGAGAAGCCTCTGAATTCTGTCGGTCCACTAGCGCATAAGTGCGATTCTGGACCCCACTAGTACTGGCTGCTCCTCTGGAACCCCTACCACGGCCAACAGACTGCACACCTTGGCCTAATGAAGGAACCAATGATGATGACGGAACGACCGATCCTTACGGTCGTGCTATACCACCCATACTCCTCTGGGGACACTCTCTCATTATGTGTCCCGTCATACCGCATCAGAAGCAAGCATTTGTCCCCACTCTGCATGTACCTGCATGAATACACCCACAGTGCTGACACTACTGACGAGGAAAACATGTTGTCTGTGATTCGTGAACTCCACTACTCTGCCCAGATGGACCACCTCTAGACCCTCAAAACTAAGAGTGAGCACCTGCTGTGGAATAAGAGAATGATGGTCTAGGTGTTCTGGGAAACATCCGAGGCCTAGATCCTCCTTGGGACACCGCAGATGGTCCCATAGGTCTAGCCTTTTTGGACTGTCCTCTGTCAAATTTATGTACCCTTCTTCTTTGTCTTTGATCTTCCATTGTCTGGGCAAATGCTTGTATTCTAGCTAGGTCCATATCCTTATTCAAGGCAGCAATGGTGCAATCCCTTACCAAGTATGGTTCTAATCTGTCCACGTATCGATGGACTCTGTCTGTCATCGTCGCTACCATATTTGGAGCATATCGTGCCAAGGAATTAAATTGCAAACTATATCCTCTAACACTCAGATTTCCCTGACAGAGATTTTGAAATTGATCCGTAAAAGCCTCACGGATCTCATAGGGAAGGTAATGATCAAGGAAAGCCGCTTTGAATTCTTCCCAATTAGGTGAATTTGCACCAATATCACGAGATTTCTTCCAATCCTTATACCACAATATCGCCTCTCCTTTTAATATATACACAGCAAGTTCAACTGTTTCTACCCCCGTCACGTGCATAACTTCTAGAGCTCTCTGAATTTGATCCACAAAGTCCTGTGGATCTGCTTTTGGATCTGACCCAGTGAATATAGGAGTGTCCAGTTTTAGGAAATCCTGTGTTCTGCGACTCGCCACTCTAGCCGTATCATCCTCATTTGTCGTCGGACCAGCTCGTCCTTGACTTTGTGCCGCCACTAACTGTGTCAGCATATGTACTACATTTCTAAGATCCTGATCCATGGCATTCATTGGTGGTTCTGCGGGTACTTCTCTACCGACTGGCTCTTCCGGAGCTGGAAAAGTAGAAAAAGACCGCGATGAAATTTTAGCATTTGCTCCACCTTGACTATCTTGGTCAGGTGGTAATCTACTCATTCCTTCTTTAGCAGGCATATCTACCTGCTTCCCTTTACCTCTACCTCTTCTTGTGATCGGCATTGTTACTATATCAAAGAAAGTTAATTCCAATGGTCAGATACAATTCAACTTACAACACTGGCTCTATTGCACGATCTAGAAGTGAAGAAAAGAAACAACATCCTAAATTTCTTGTAGCCTCCTACTTATAAGTGTGGTGCACAACACATCGATAAGTAAGACTCTACTCAGATACGGCTTTGTAGACACCCTTAGAACGACCTGCTCTGATACCACTTTTGTCACGCCCCGAATCCCATCGGGATGGATTGGCACTCATAGCCGACAAGGCCTAAGAGAACCAAGCTTTGCTTCTATTCAATCATATGCATGCCACAAGAAACACATGATCACGTAAGACCTTAAAATACCAACAACGAAATTCATGGAACAAGTGATATATATATATATACATATGCAAAACTTGGTCGTTGAGGCCGTCAAGTCAAAACGTCATGTACCATATTACATCCATACACCCACATACGTCTACAAAAGCCTCTAACAGATGCATTTACCGAAACTAACTGAAAGTCGGGACAAGTCCCCGCTTTATACAACATATACAAAACCAAAATAGTACAACTGTGACTCGGAGAAGCCCCGAACTAACTGGAGCTCACCAATGATCCGCAAACAACTGGCAACCTACTGTGGAGGCCTACTAGCACCTGCACCTACAACAAGTAAGGTAAGTCCCACAAGGGACGTCAGTACAAAGAATGTACTGAGTATGTAAGGCTCATAAGAAACTGTATGATATGTAAATACGTCAATGAACTCAATACAAATGAATGACCAATATAGATGAGTCACTATTCTGTACTTTGGGAACCATGTGTATTTCATAAATTTCTTTGCTTCTTTACATCTATGCTTTGTTCATCGTCACTTGTGTCACTATATACCTGGGCCCCGATTGATCAGTGGGTCTTTACATAACATACCGTTATGTTGGGATCGGCTCGATCTAGGCTTATGCCTCTAGAGCTACCACCCATGAATCAATATATCGGGCTCGGCTTGAGCTAGGTTATTACCTCTAGAGCTGCCACCCATAAACCAACACATCAGGTTCGGCTCAAGCTAGGTTATTACCTCTAGAGCTACCACCTGTCAGGATCGGCCCGAGCTAGGCTTATACCTCTAGGACTTCCCCCTGATCCAATAATCTTGGGATCAACTTGAGCTAGGCATTTCACCCCCAAACCTACCACCCATACTCAATCATTAACCACATATATGCATTACTTCATTCATTACTTTGAGATTGATGATAGCCACAACTTTATTTGAAGCTTTGGATCAATAATCAATGAGTGAGAGACATGTGAAGAAAGATTATTGGAAATATAACCTTCATGGAAACATAACACTATTGGAACCATTGGACAATAATCAATGAACAAGAGACATGAGTATAACCACTATTGGAACTTTGGAACATAACCTTATTGGGCTTTTGGAGCATTAGGCAATGAATATGAGACATGTGATCTAAAATTGATCAATGAGTAGGAAACATGTGATAATGACCATTGATAATCGGATATAGGATACCTTAGCACATTTCAGAATAGGACAAGTGTAATGTCAATGTGAATACTATTTGCTGCAGAAAGATACAGATAGTGTAACCTTACATACCTTGTATTCTCAATATGAATATACAATCTTAGACGTGCATACAATAGTCCCGCTCCTTCCTTATGTTTCACTCTACAACACAAGTACATAACGGAATTTACATTAGCCACCAACTATCTTACAAATGCATATAACGATAATGAGTTCCATGTTTGCCTAACAAAATGTCAGTTCCCCCTTGACAATACCATTGATGAAATTATCATACCAATAATCCCACAATATTCCATACATTGACCACAACATCATATACCAATAACATTTCACCACAAACCTTCTCTTTTACACTTCCTCATTCATACCATATCACAAATAAGCCATCAAGTCACCTTAATACACTTCATAGCACATATCGGCCAAAATCCCATAATTTACACTTATATAAAAATAACAAGTTTAATAACATAATCACACCATATATGTTCATATTTCATCCATACCATGCTCTTTTATCAACACCACAAGTCATATTTCAAGTTTAAGTTCCATGGATAGCACACCTTTTAGCCAAAAAGCAAGAATGCATTATGTACACTTTTTGACATACCCATAATGATATACATAATCTCCCAAGCATATAATATATTAATCCATAAGAATAATCACTTACCCAAGCTTGAGAAATGATGATCTTGCTCTAAAAGATGGCTTAGGGTTCTTAGGGTTTGAGAGAAATGTTTGAGAAAATATCTAAAAAGGATGAGAGTTCCAAATGAATAAAATCTGATTTTTGGATCTTTATATTGCCCTTGGGGTCATCCTTAGCCACTCTTGGCATTTAATGCTATGTTTGGCTTGGTCAATGGAAGAATGGGTCATTTGACCCATTCTTAGCCCATGTTTTCTTCCTCATTTTGGGCTTTTATTGAGACCAAATCACTTAACCCACTAAAATCAATAATTACTCATGTGTAAATCATTTCATACTTGTTACAACAATATTCCCACTCACGCTATTTATATCCGTAGCCTCAATTCCAAAAACAAGTGATTCTAGCCATGTATGGCTTATTTTGACCGAAAGGATAAAACCGTCATTTGGATGCCAAATTCGTCCACAAATAATCTTATCAAATTAAATGCCAATTACTTCAATTATTCCATGTATATTCTTGTGGTTGTAAAATAAATATGGCAAATATCGGCCCGGTACGTCCCCGGGCACCCTAGGGACTTAGAAAAATTTCCAACTTTGAAAGGTGCGCACAAGCAGCCTGGCACGCCCTTGGGTGTGCCAGATTGCTGCCTGTGCCCAAAAAATTTGGGCAATTAGCGACCTGGCATTCCCTCTGGCGCGCCTGAGCCTTAATTTTTTTGAAAATTTTATTTTTCGACTTTTCTTTGCGGGTTTGGTTAGATACTTCAAGTTCTATTCTTTTTCTTCTTAGCTTTGATATCCTTTGTTAGGAGGTCCTTCAAGCCTCATTTTTAACCCCACAAATGTTTCACGAAGTCACAAAACACTTTCTACGAAAGTCTAATCACATGTACGAGGGCCAATATCAACTATCTCATCAATAACATTACAAAATACATACTTGTGGCTCTCGAAACCTAAGTAAACATTGTTCAACGTATTCAAGTAGGGTTGGGAAGGTATGGGGTGTTACACTGCATTGGCATCTGTGCCCGCAGGTGCCCTGTCTGCGGGGGCGGGTGCTCGTTTCGGCCCAAAAAGGGTCTCTTTTGGGTCCTTTTTGTGTAATAAATGGTCCATGGCCATGAATAAGCATCTCTTTACATATTTTAAGTCACTTTGATGCCAATGAACCATCATGGTTTCACAACACACATGAACATCACCAAAACCACATTTTTCTTTTAACACACCACCAAGTTCATGCACAATTTTGCAATAACAATTCCAAACATTATCTACGAGGATAAAACAATTTAAGGCTATAATCACATCTTACATGTTGATATTTAATCCATCAAGTTCACTTATGTCAAGACTACAAGTCCATTTTCAAATTTATAAGGAAAATGCCTTTTTCCGATTGCAAAAATAGACAATTTTACACATTGTGAACTGTCCAACACTTTGCCAACATAACCAACATGGTTTATGCACCATATTAAGCAGGTCATATATTAAACCATGAAATCAAACACTTACCAAAGCTTTCAAGAGAGTGATCTTGTCCAAAGGAATGAAGGCTTAGGGTTTATGTGAGATGAGAAATATTTGAGAAAAGTTTAGAAATGGCATGTGAGTTTTTGTGAATAAAAATCTGATTTTTGTTCCCTTTCATAGTCCCTTTTAGTCTCATCCTTAGCCACACATTAATCATAAATGCTAGGCTTACTTGGTCAATGCCAAGAATGGGTCATTCCCACTTGGGCCATGTCTTTTGTCTAATTTTGGGGACTCAATTGAGCCCAAATAGCACAAGATTTATTTAAGCCCAACAAATGAATGAATAATTAACCAACCCTATCATGTTTAAATAATTCCATAAATGTTAAAGTAGTCTAATGGGTACGGAAATGTACGGGGTGTTACATAGGCTTTCGCCCCCAGAGCTACCACTCGTACTCAACCAAATATGCATTACTTCATTTCTTTAATATTTGTGAGATTGTTACATCTGTGGCCATAAAATTATTGGAGCTTTGGAACAATAGTCAACAAATAAGATACATGTAAATAACAATTGCTAACAAACTTGAAATGAGATACTTTAGAACGTTTCAGAGTGGAAACAAGTTCGGTAACGATGTGAACAATGGGTGCTTCCAAAGGATACGAAAAAGAGTAATCTTACATACCTTATCTTTCCAACATGTGACTATAACAATTCAGCTCTTCCTTAAAGCGTTACTCCACAATATGAATACATAATGGAGCTAACATTAAAGCCAATTACATTACAAGTTCACAAGGCGATAATTAGCTACTTGACGGGAAGTAAAAACTATCCAACATCCCAAACACATGGTATATAATTCTACCGTCCTTTATATTGCCATATAACTTCAATCCACCCTCCTACAATACAATTTACTGCCCTACAACAGCAAAAATACCAAAACAGTCCACACATCAACATAGACGTCACAAACCGACAAGATTTCCCCCCAAGTGCATACTTCACATTTTTAACTCAATGCAACTCCACATATTTACTACATCAAGTCACATAAATACCTTCTATAACAACATACCAAAAACAGTCCACACAGTTTTAGAATTCACTTTAACATAACAAGAAAGAATTCTCCTTTCTCTATGCCAAACGTTCCATGCATAATTACGTATAACCATTTCCACAAGTCATACACAAGGGGTAAAGAATTAGGTACAACACCACACTTAAATATACTGAAATTTCATCCATATAATTCAATTCCTTCAAGACCTTAAGTCCCCTTTCAAGTTTAACCACATAGAGGGCAAATCCTTTAGCAATTAAGCAAAAGTGGACTGCTTCACATATAAAGTGGACTGCTCAACACTTTTTAAACATAACCAACATGATATAAACAACCTATTATGGATACAATATGTTAATATATAAGGGTAAACACTTACCAATGCTTGCAAGTGGAAGATTTGTCCAAAAATCCTTAGAGAAAATTAGGGTGGCTAGGGTTTGAGAGAGGAAAGAAATGTTTGATTGAAAATCTGATTTTTGGAAAGTGAAATGTGTTGAAAATAAGCTGAATTTCAGCCTTATATAGTCCCCTTTCAACTACCTCTTTGTGGTCTCCCTTGGCCAATTATTTGGTCAAAAATTCTAAGTATATTTGGTCCATTTTTAAATGGATCATCTCCCTTTTTGGGCGCATGTCTTTTTACTTAATTTTGGGCCTCAATTAAGTCCATAAACATAATATTAATTCAGCCCAATAAATTTAGTGAGTAATACACCAACTATCTCAAGTTTAAATAATTCTATAAATGTTAAGGTAGTCAAATAAGTTCAAAAACGTACGGGGTGTTACATCCTTCCCCCCTTAGGAACATTTGTCCTCGAATGTTAGTAACATTATCCAATCTAAACAAGTTCAAGTCTAAGTTCATTCTTCATATTATCACATACACATAATACTTATATATACTTACTTGTTATTGCTCCAATTCCGTATCTTGAACTTTCTCTTCAGTTTGAAACAAATGCGGGTACTTAGACTTTATCTTTTCCTCGGCTTGCCATGTGATTTCTTCTACTTGCTGATTTTTCCAAAGCACTTTTACAGAAGCTACTTCTTTATTTCTTAACCTCTTAACTTGTCGATCCAGAATAGCAATAGGTACTTCTTCATAGGTGATATCTTCTGTAATTTGTACATCTTCAGGGGGAGCAATATGAGATGGATCTCCTATACACTTCCGAAGCATTGAAACATGAAACACTAGATGAACTGTGGAGAGTTCTTGGGGTAGTTCTAATTCATACGCAACTTGACCAAATCTTCGGATAATCTTATATGGCCCTATATAACGCGGACTTAGCTTTCCTTTCTTTCAAAATCTCATTACCCCTTTCATTGGTGATACTTTCAAGAATACCCAATCACCTATAGCAAACTCTAGCCCCCTTCTTCTAACATCGGCATATGACTTCTCCCGACTTTGGGCCGTTTTTAGCTATTGTTGTATCACTTTAACCTTCTCCATAGCTTGATGAACAAGATCTGGCCCAAATAAGGCAGTTTCACCCACTTCAAACCATCCAATTGGTTATCTTCACTTTCTTCCATATAAAGCTTCGTAAGGCACCATTTTGATACTTGAATGATAGCTGTTATTGTAGGCAAATTCAATAAGATATAAATGATCATCCCAACTACCTTTAAAGTCCAATGTGCAATCTCGTAGCATATCTTCTAGTGTTTGTATAGTACATTCTGCCTGTCCATCTGTTTGAGGATGAAAGTCGTACTTAAATTCACTTTGGGTTCCCAAACTCTTCTGAAAAGACTTCCAAAAGTGTGTAGTAAATTGAGCACCCCTGTCTGATATAATAGAGATTGGAATTTCGTGTAGTCTAACTATCTCCTTAATATACAACCGCACATAATCTTCAGCTGTGTAGGTGGTGTTGACTGGTAGGAAGTGTGCTGACTTGGTAAGCCTGTCAACTATTATCCATATGGAATCAAATTTTCGAAGTGTACGAGGCAAACCTGTGATGAAATCCATGTTGATCATGTCCCATTTCCAGATTGGAAAATCTATACATTGCATATAACCTCCCGGCTTTAGATGTTCTACTTTTACTTGTTGACAATTCGGACAATGAGCTATAAATTATGCAATGTTCTTCTTTATGTTACCCGACCAATACATTTCTTTCAAATCATGATACATTTCGGTGGCTCCCGGATGAATAAAATACCATGAATGATGCTGCTCTATCATAATCCGTCTTCTTAGCTCATCTACATTAGGTACACATAATCTACTTTGGCACTGAAGCACTCCCTCTTGCGTAAGATCAAATGCCTTCGTCAAACCTTGTTGTACATTCTCTTTTAGCTGCAATAAAATAGGATCCGCATACTGATTTTCCTTCACTTCAGCTACTAATGAAGATTCTGCCGCATTTTGCACTAGAATTCCTTCATTTGGAGTTTCAAGAAGACGAACCCCCAAGCTGGCTAGTTGATGTATATCCTTGACTATACCTTGCTTTTTCGTGAGCTGGCCATCAGTGCTTCCTATTCCTTTGCGGCTTAATGCATTGGCCACTGCATTTGCTTTTCCCGGATGGTATAAGATATCAATATCATAATCTTTTAGTAGTTCCAGCCACCTCCGCTGCCTTAAATTTAGGTCCTTCTGCTTGAAAATATACTGCAAACTCTTATGATCAGTATATATATCAACATGAACCCCATACAAGTAGTGGCGCTATATCTTTAAAGCAAATATCACAACTGCAAGCTCAAGATCATATGTCGGATAATTTCTCTCATGTAGCCGCAACTGTCTTGAGGCATAAGCTATCACATTGTCGTGTTGCATCAATACATATCCCAAGCTGACTCCTGAAGCATCACAATACACCGCATACCCATCTGTGCCTTCTGGAAGTACCAATACGTGTGTAGAAGTCAATTTATTCTTCAGATCTTAGAAACTCTTTTCACATGCATTGTTCCATTAAAACTTGGTTGCCTTGTCTGTTAGCTTTGTCAAAGGTGCAGCAATAGAAGAAAATCCTTCAACAAACCTTCTATATTACCCTACCAACCCAAGGAAACTATGAATCTCTGTAGGCGTTGTAGGTCTTGGACAATTCTTCACAGCTTCTATCTTTTGAGTAGCAACCCTTATTCCTTCATCCAACACAATATGCCCCAAGAATGCTACAGATTTTAACCAAAATTCACATTTAGAGAACTTTGCATATAACTTATGACCAGGAAGAGTTTGTAACACCTGCCGTAAGTGATTATCATGGTCTTCTTTTGATCTTGAATAAACCAAAATATCATCTATAAATACTGTCACGAACACATTTAAGAATGGCTTAAATACCCTATTCATCAAATCCATAAAAATTGCTGGTGCATTTGTTAGCCCAAATAACATAACTAAAAACTCATAACGACCATACCGTGTTCGAAAAGCTGTCTTGGGTATATCTTTTTCTCTAATCCTTACTTGATGATATCCCGATCTCAAGTCAATCTTTGAGAAACATTTGGCACCCTGTAATTGATCAAACAAATCATCAATTCTGGGGAGGGGATATTTGTTCTTGACTGTTACCTTATTTAGTTGCCAATAATCAATACATTTTCTCAATGTGCCATCTTTCTTTCATACAAATAACACTGGTGCACCCCACGGGACATACTAGGCCTTATGAATCTCTTATCCAGCAAGTCTTTTAATTGCTCCTTTAATTTCCGTAACTCTGCCGGGGCCATTCTGTAAGGAGGAATAGAGATAGGCTGAGTACCTAGAATCACATCAATACCAAACTCTACTTCCCATTCTGGAGGCAAACCTAGAAGATCTTCAGGAAATACATCAAGGAATTCATTTACCACCGGAACCGATTGAAGAGTTGGTGGTTTCACATCGGTATCTTGCACTCTTACTAGATGTCATATGTATCCCTTGGATATCATTTTCTTCGCCTTAAGATAAGAAATAAATTTACCTCTTGGTGCTCCAACATTACCCCTCCATTCAAGGATGGTCTTTTGTGAAAAATAAAAATGTACCTTCTTAGCTCGGCAATCTACCGTGGCATAATAAGAAGCTAACCAATCCATACCCATTATAACATCAAAATCTACCATTTCCAGCTCAATAAGATCAGCCAACATATCATGATCACAAACAGTTACTATACAATTACGATAGACTCTTTTAGCTATAATAGATTCACCAACTGATTTAGATACTTCAAATGGCTTGACTAGTAATTCTGGTGTTCTTTCAAATTTTTTAGCAATCAATGGAGTGACATATGATAGGGTAGATCCCGGATCAATCAATGCATATACATTATGTGAAAAGACGGATAATGTACCTGTAACCACATCAGGAGAAGCCTCCAAATTCTGCCGATCCGCTAAAGCATAGGTACGGTTCTGGAGTCCACTAGAATTAGCTGCTTCTCGAACACCTCTACCACGCCCAGTAGGCTATACACCCAATGAGGATGATGAAACGGATGATCCAGTAGGTCGCACCATACTATCCGTTCCCCTCCGTGGGCACTCTCTCGTTATGTGCCCCGACATACCACACCAGAAACAAGCATCTATCCCAAACCAACATGCACCTAAATGAAGCTTTCTTCAGTACTGACATGGCTGACGAGAAAACCTCGATTGGCTCATTCTTCCTTGTTCTTGATACCCTGTTGTCTGTGAACCTTGAATCCCACTACTTTTCCCAACTTGACTGCTTCTAAACCCTAGAAATTAGGATGGAGTACCTGTTGTAGAATAAGAAAATGATGGTCTAGGCGATCTATTAAAAACCCGAGGCCTAAATTCTCCCTGGGACTCCATGAACTGACCCATAGGTTTATCCCTCTTTGAAGGTCCTCTTTTAAATTCTTGTGTTCTTCTCCTCTGCCTCTGATCCTCCATCTTCTCTGTAAAAGTTTGTATCCTGGCTATATCCATGTCTCTATTCAAAGCACCGATAGTACAATCTCTAACCAAATATGGATCCAATCTATCCACATACCGATGAACTCTATCGTCCATAGTAGCTACTACATTAGGAGCGTACCTGGCCAATGAGTTAAACCAAAGACTGTACTCTCTCACACTCATATTACCTTGGTGAAGATTTAAGAACTGGTCTGTACGAGCCTCTCGGTTCTCAAATGGAAGGTAATGATCAAGGAATGCCATTTTAAACTCTTCCCAACTAGCTGAAGGTGCACCGGTACCTCTAGATCTTTTCCAATCTTCATACCATAAAATAGCCTCCCCTTTTAATCTATACGCTGCAAGCTCAATTGTATCTGTACCAGATACATGCATGACATCCAAATCCCTTTGGATTTGATCCATAAAATCCTGCGGGTCTTCATTAAGATCTGACCCGGTGAATGTGGGAGGATCTAATTTAAGAAAATCCTACGTCCGCCGACTAGCTGCCCTATATGCACCGTCATAACTTGTAGTTGGACTAGCTTGTCCTTGACCTTGTGCAGTAAAAATACGAGTCAAAAATTACACTGCATTTCTTAAATCCTGCTCAGTAGCATTAACAGGTGGTTCTGGGGGTACTCCTCTCCTTCTTGGCTCTCCTAGAAATGGAAGAGTAGAAGAAGTCCGCGATGCAAACTCATTTTCAGCCTCACCTTGATTAACTCATTCAGGTGGTGATCTACTGGTCCCTTCTCCAACAATCATGTCTACCTTCTTACTTTTACCCTTGTTTCACCTTGTAAACGGCATTTTGCGATACTGAGGAAACAAAAAACATAAAACAAATTATGTGGTAAAATATAACTTCACCTACAACTTTGGCTCTATTGCACAATATAGGAAATGAAGAAAAGAAACAACTCCAAAATGTCCCAGAGCCTCCTACGTATAGATGTGGTGCACAACACATCCATAGCAAGACTCTACTCAGACACGGCTTTGTAGACACCCTAGGACGACCCGCTCTAATACCACTTTTGTCATACCTCAAATCCCATTGTCGTGGACTGGCACCCGTAGCCATAAAGGCCTGAGAGAACCAACCTATGATCGTGTACATTCATATGCATGCCATTAAGTGAACAAAAATTATGCCACATGCAGCTATAATATGTCGACAACGGAAGTCATGTAAAGACGTACAAAATAGATACGAGACTTGGTCGTTGGGGCCACAACATCTAAAAGGCAAGACACTACCATGCTTGACTTTACAATGTCTAAAAAGCCTCTAAAAGATACATAACCATGACTAAGGTCGGGACAAGTTCCCACCTTATACAACTACTACACAGTACCAAAAATATATACAAATGACTCAGAAAGCCCCGAATCAACCTGGAGCTCACCAACAGCCTGCAGATAACCCGTACCCTACTATGAAGGTATACTAGATCCTGTGCCTGCAGCAAGTAAGGCAGGTCCCCCAAGGGACGTCAGTACGAAAGAATGTACTGAGTATGTAAGGCCATAAGTAACTGTATGAAATATAGGAACTCAAATGGAATCGAATACAAGTGAATAGATAATACTAATATACCACCGTACTGTGTATGTGGAACCATGTACATTACATTCATTTCTTTCATTTTACCTTTATATCAATATACATCATACAATGCCCAGGACCAACTGATCAGTGGTGAATAACATAGGGATCGGCTCCAGCTAGGCTTATGCCCCCAGAGCTACCACCCATAAATCAATAAATCAAGTTTGGCTCGAGCTAGGTTTTCACCCCCAGAGCTACCCCCTACATCCAATAATCAATCGGGATCAGCTCGAGCTAAGCTTTCGCCCCCAGAGCTACCACCCGTACTCAACTAAATATGCATTACTTCATTTCTTTAATTTTTGTGAGATTGTTACATCGGTGGTCATAACATTATTGGAGATTTGGAACAATAGTCAACAAATAAGAGACATGTAAATAACAATTGCTAACAAACTTTAAATTAGATACTTTAGAACGTTTCGGAGTGGAAACAAGTTCGGTAACGATGTGAACAATGGGTGCTTCCAAAGGATACGGAAAAGAGTAACCTTACATACCTTATCTTTCCAACACGTGACTACAACAATTCAGCTCTTCCTTAAAGCATTACTCTACAATATGAATACATAATGGAGCTCACATTAAAAGCTAATTACATTACAAGTTCACAAGGCGATAATTAGCTACATGACGGGAAGTAAAAACTATCCAACATCCCAAACACATGGTATATCATTCCACCTTCCTTTCTACTGCCATATAACTTCATTCCACCATCCTACAATACAATTTACTTTCCCACAACACCAACAATACCAAAAAAGTCCACACATCAACATAGACGTCACAAACCGACAAGATTTCCCACCAAGTGCATACTTCACATTCTTTCCTGAATGAAACTCCACATATTTATTCCATCAAGTCATATGAATACCTTCCACAAAAACATACCAAAAAATTCCACACAGTTTCAGAATTCACTTTAACATAACAAGAAAGTATTCTCCTTTCACTACGCCAAACGTTCCACGCATAATTGCGTATAACCATTTCCACAAGTCATACACAAGGAGTAACGAATTAGGTACAGCACCACACTTAAATATACTGAAATTTCATCCATCTAATTCAATTTCTTCAAGACCTTAAGTCCCCTTTCAAGTTTAAACCACATAGAGGGCAAATTCTTTAGCGATTAAGCAAAAGTGGACTGCTTCACATATAAAGTGGACTGCTCAACTCTTTTTAAACATAACCAAAATGATATATACAACCTATTATGCATTTAATATGTTAATCTATAAGGGTAAACACTTACCAATGCTTGCAAGTGGAAGATTTGTCCAAAAATCCTTAGAGAAAATTAGGGTGGCTATGGTTTGAGAGAGGAAAATAATGTTTGATTGAAAATATGATTTTTGGCAAGTGAAATGTATTGAAAATTAGCTGAATTTCAGCCTTATATAGTCCCCTTTCCACTGCCTCTTTGTGGTCTCACTTGACCAATTATTTGGTCAAAAAGTCTAAGTATACTTGGTCCATTTTTAAATGGATCATCTCCCTTTTTGGGCCCATGTCTTTTTACTTAATTTTGGGCCTCAATTAAGTCCATAAACATAATATTAATTCAGCTCAATAAATTTAGTGGGTAATACACCAACTATCTCAAGTTTAAATAATTCCATAAATGTTAAGGTAGTCAAATAAGTTCGGAAATGTACGGGGTGTTACATCTGGACTCTAAAATCTCAACCTATCTACAAATAGTAGCAGAACCCGAGGATATCATCAATGGTGGTGACTCATACTCCCACCTGCATCAGGGAAAAGATGCAAAAGTACAGTATGAGTGCCAAAACAATGAGTACTTAGTAGGCATCATAGGACGACTGAGCTAAATTATAGTATATGCATAAATAAAGTGTGAGGATGTAAACTAAAGTCAGAAATAAATGAGCTAAAATAAAAGTAGTATATCATGTCGAGCGGTTGTGATGTGATATATATATATATATAGTACCCGAATATGAAAATAAAGTCTAACTATAACCTATTTGGGGCCCCATAAGCCCAAAAGACACAAACAAAAAGAAAAATAACCAAATCGAGCCCCCATAAGCTTGGTGGTTAGAAGCAAAGAGTAATACTAATATAAAGATGGAATAACAACAGTAATTAAACATAAAATGAGTCAACGTGTGATAAGCGTACCTGATACTCCCTTCTGGTCAAATTTCCAAGTGTTACCAGTTGTTACCAAATTTCCAATCCCAAATCAATATCCGTATAGGTCATAAATTTCTGACACAAACCGAAACTAGAGAATAATATCATAATAGTAAAATGCAGACTCAAACTAGAACTGATAAATAATAATAAAGCTACGAGATGCCATACTCAAATAAAAACTGATAAATAATAAGCTAAAAAGTAGCAATGATCCAGGTGTATAACTCCAATTAAGTCAAACTAATCATAAACTTTAAAGTCAGGTGGTCAAGTCTCTAAAGGCAATGCGGGTCCTAATCATTAAGCCAAAGAGTGTGATTTACGGCCAGAGTAAAGTTAAATTGGGCTCAGGAAAGGAATAAGTCATTCTAAAACTTAAGATCTAGCTCAAGGTAGTGAATAGAGGTTATTAACATCAACAAGGAGCTATTCTAGACATTCAGCCTAACAGAAGGGCTGGTGGGGCCCACTAGCAGTCCCAAAACCCAACCTAAGAAAAGCACCTTCCCACCTAGTCTTGGTTTTATCAATACTATCCCAAGGAACTAAGTATACTAATACTAGACCTAAGGGATAATCTAAACTAATATTAGGGGAAAATGGGGCTGAATTCTAACGAAAAGTGCCCCTAACCAGCTAATTTAATCAATAAATGCTAAAATAATAGTTGATCCATAAGTACCCACCCATAAATAGCACAATACTACACTAATACTCTAATAAAGCACAGTATAGGAGGAAGGTAAGCCTAGCCTACTTGGACAATGCAAAAATCTTGTATAATCCTCTACTCTAGATCTTTTCCCTATTGAGAAGCTTCCAACTGCTGACATGCTATCAAAATAAGGTTCTACGCGTCAACATGAGAATATCGATGCCTATAACATATATACGCTCCAAGTCAAAAATTGGACTAAAAATCCCACGTGGTATCCAATTTCAGAATCACAAAATTGAAACTGTCATAATGTCTCTCTCGGATCAAGGGTCATTTATCTTGAAAAATGAGTGAAATCTGAGTCCAATTCAGTCCAAATAGAATTTGGAGAATCAAGAGTTTAAACTACTAATTTAAGAATAAATTAAATAAAAAACGTATGAAATAACAATGCTTAAATTCTCACAACCACTTCTTTGATATGATACAAGCTTCAACTATCCATTACCATACTATTTTTGAGCTCTCAATATTCTACCATTGTGCTTTACACTTGGAAAATGAATCTAGAAATGAAGAGAAATATTTAAATACTATTAAGGGTCCCTCACGATCACGGGTCTCCCCTTTGTGAATGTTGAGCTAGCCTGGATAGATCTTTACAAACATTATCGTTCCATCATGATCGCGAAGAAGAAGATTGGACTAGTCTGGTCCATGAATATAGAGGTCAAAATCCTTGACCCTCGTGATCGCGGCCAAGGCCATACGAATTCAAAGGCCATTTTTGGCCTGCACTAAGTGTATCAGTACCAGCAACTTAGACAAATTGCAAATATTTTGACCAGGCCCTCAGGATTCATTACGAATCCTGTGAATGCAAATAAACTATGATAATCTACGAAATTTGGCATTACAAACTAAATGGCACCATCATAATTTCCATCCGAGGTCATTTTGATAAAAAGTGGATCTCACACTCAAGGGCCTGTTTTAGCCGGAATCTACCCAATAGCCCAAAATGAGTTTGGAAGCCTCTAGACCCAGACCAAGGGTCCTCCATGCCTAAAATCAACATTTTAGAGCTAGTGAGACTATCATAACTGGAATCCAAGGCTGTTTACCTAAAGTTTGGGTCTGAGACCCTTTTCTTAACAACGAAAGATCCAAAATAGAGAAATAGCTCTAAAAATCAAACGAACTACCTAGTAACCAAACTGTCAGTCTCAGCAAGTCATAAATGACTTGGGAAGCTGTAGGAAATATCTAAATGTAGAAAAAGCATGAAAACATAGAAAATAACCTTGAGTGTCATTACAGATTATTGGGTGAATCGTGGTATTATGGTTATGGTATAGAGGGTATAAGGTGGCATACAAATTAATTATGGAGTTGTTGTTTTTCATACATACATATATTACTCATGTTGTTGCTATATTTTATATTCATGCTTTATGTGTTTTTAAATATCATAGTAGCTTTGTCATCCTGCATAGTAATTTACATGCTTTTAGATATCATTGTGGCCTTGTCGACCCACATAGCGATTTAAGTTCTTTCAAATATAATAGTGGACTTGTAAGCCCACATAATAATTTACATACTTTTAGATATCATGGTGATCTTATCAGCCAGCATAACAGTTTAGTTATTTTTGTTATGAACTGTTGGAATACTTGAGATTATTGTTATGACATGAATTTCTTATTGTTTTCTCACCTACATACACTTGGTGCATATGTATTACATTTTATGACCTTAGGGCTGGGATTGGGGTATTCTCCTACACCACATGTATTTCATACCTTTTGAGGCTAGGATCAGGGTAATTGTCTATACTGCATGTATTTCATTCCTTTTGAGGCTAGGATTGGGGTATTCACCTACACTATATACATTTCATGCTTTTTGAGGCTAGGATTGGGGTTTTCTCCTACACCATATATATTCCATGTCTCTTAAGGCTAGGATCAGGGTGTTCACCTATACCACATGCATAGGATTGGGATATTTGCCTACACCACAAGCATTGAATTGGGGTGTATGCTTATACTATGTGTTTTGGATCAAAGTGGCAAACCTACCCTACATATGCATTGCATTTCATTTATTATTATGTGATTATAGTTACCACCTGTCGAGCTTATGAGGGCCTATGTAGGTTATTGTTTGATAGTTGATGTGTTTATTATATGTCTGATTTATGTTAGGGACAGGCGAAGTGGATTCAATCTATGCAAGTAGTGTGGTTTCTGTGAGTTGTTGATTTTGTATAGATTAATTATGTTTTAATGTGATTTTAGTTTTAGTTATATTATTGTTATTATCCTATCTCTTTACATACTTGGTATATTATTTTATATTGACCTCTCTATTGATTGGGGGTGTTGCATTCATGCCTGCAGGTTTCCACGTAAATAGTATACTCGTTGGGTGTGGTAGAGTTATACTGAAGGTTGGTACACTCCTTTCCTTTTAGAGTTGCAAAAAAAAAAAGCTGACACTTGGTACACTCTGTTCCTTTTAGAGTTGCTGAGTCTGGAGTCCTATTTTTCTTTGTATAGCTGATGGGTATGTCGGGGCCTTGTCCCGACTAGTTGTTAGCGGTTCTTTATCTTAGAGGCTTGTAGACATTTGTTCTGGGTAGATGAGCTAGTTGTAACGTTATTGTCAGTCGTATTTTTGGTTTTTAGCCTTACAGACCTCTTGTATATATTTGTTTGATGGGCTGGTTTCTGTGCAGTTTGTGGTTTAGAGCAACCTTGTCGATATGCTTTATGATTCTCTTTCTTTTATATTATGAATGATTGGTATCATTCAGGCTTCGTCGGACCCAAATTGTCGTAGGTTGTGTTATTTGGTTGGGTGGTTATTTGGTTGCTCGATCAAGTGAGACACAGAGTACTAGTCCCACCTTTCAGAGTTTGGGGCATGGCACCCCAGTAGAAAAACTATTTTAGCAACCAGATTTTTTACTTAAGATTTTAGAAGTTTCATATTTAATTTTCATATGATTCAGATACTCATTTACCTTATGATTCAGTTATATAGTTTAGAACATGATTCAGACATTCATTTTACCTTATATTTCAGCAATACAGTTTACACTATGTTTACGATATTCGGCTTACTTTATAATTTAGCTATACATTCTATATCATGATTTAGATTTTCATACCATCTCATATTTCAATACTCAATTATCGTATGATTCTTGTATACATGTTGTTCATGTCTCAATTGTTTAGTTACGTCAGGAAGTAGTAATTATTTCATTAAGCTATTTTATATATGGTACTTATATGCTCTTATGTCATTTGGTGTTGTATCTTTTTAAAATGCATACCAAGGTACACAAGCTCGTGATCAAACCCCATGCTATACTCTCCCTTCTCAGCTTAGCTATTAGTGAGCCCTCTTTATTTCTAGAGAGCTTAACCTATAGTTTGGTTCAGTAACTTATGTTTGTTTTAATAAAGGTAGACAGAGGCCTTGTCTAGGTAGTCAATATTCAGATTCAATTTAGAGGCTTCATAGAAAGATAGACACTATCAGTCAATCAAGTTAAGATATATTTTCAGATTCTATATTGACTCATATATCATTTTTAAAGTATAATTTTGAATAAATATTTATTCTCTTCAAATACATCTTTGTGTTTCTGTTTATGTTTAGTTCATCTTATAGTATTACGCCAGGCCAAGGGTATGCTCAAGATAGCAATGAAATCAGATGTCGTCCATACTTATAGTGTAGGCTCGGGGTGTGAGAAACATGGTATCAGAGCACAAGGTTCAAGTGTACTAGGGATTTTATAAAGTTGTGACTGTAGAGCCTCATTTATGATTGTGAGGGCCCCATCTCTATAAATGAGAGACTACAAACATTAAAGAAAAAGTTTCCCATTCTTTCATACAATAGATCGTGCAATAGAGTTATTCCATAAGAAACTTATTCATATTCGTGTGTTTCTCCAATTTCTCTTACTATGCCTTATCTAGAGGTGACAAACACTAAAGCTCAAGTTCTTATCAATGTGGTGCTCTCCGATAGAGACATCAAAAATTTAAGAGACTACACAAGGGCTTGTGAGGAGCCCATTAGTACATTTGAGTATTTATTTTAAAGGTTACACTCTTTTTTATAAGAATCGTGTGTTTGTTACTAAAGTAGGGTGTGCTCTCATAGCTTTTGTGAAACTTTGATACAAATGACATCTTTAGGTGGGAAAGTGTATAGCTCAGTGATTGGGTCATTTTGCCAATGGAAGGATACTATAATTTGACATCTTGTAAGCTAGAATTAGTAGAATGATTCCAAAGTCATGATATGAAGTCATAAATGCAGCAGCCATAAAGTGGAGATAGTGATTGATTGTAATAGGTAACTAAAGACATGTAATAGTTAAACAACTAATTGAGTGACCCTGCCATTGATTGTTGACTAAGATGTAATGAGACTTATGTAGATTTCATGGAAGTACCTACATGAAGGGTTATTGGTTAAGAAGACTTAGAGCATACCCAAACTAGGGCAGAATATATTAAAAGTTTGTCACTGATGAGCTGATAATATGTTGCTCATTTAGTATATATATGATAGTCGATTATTATCCTTAATTCCAATTTAAGTTATTTCATATGGTAGATTGTTTAGAATGTAGGTGCTGAAGTCAAAAATATATTAAAGGGGTAGAAAAGGGACAAATGGAGCAAAAACATAGAAGCAAAGCAAAAGCATGGGAAAGACCATCATAAAGATTCAGTCTTAGCTGGTAATAGTCTCATGTGGATCACTAAAGTGGATCTCAGATTGCACAACTGGATAGAAAAGGAAGAGCATTTCAAGTTCACTTATGCGAGCCAAAGAGCTACTTTTGCATATCGCAAAATAGTTCTGTAAAGTCCAAGTTATATCGCCAAAGTGAACAGTTAGCTGAAAAATCAAGCATTGGAAGTCAATTATGTGAGCTTGAAAGGAGTTATGAGTATCACATAACTGTTCTGCGAGCTCGACTTGGGTTGCATAACTTTTGGCAGTATCAATTTCATAATTTGTGTTCTCCACATCCCTGAGACTATAAAAGGAAATTTTTTATTTATATGCACTGATTCGCCTCACTTTCAGTTTTGAGACTTTGTAATCAAGTATTTGGGTTTGGGTGAAGACATATCTTGAATATCTACTCTTGGATCTTGTGATTTTTGTGGGTATTCAATACAGAGAAAATTTATCTTATAATATTGGAGTAATATCTATCTATTTAATTATACATAGCTAAATCCCCAAATCTTAAGGGTGTGATGTATGATCTGAGTATGTGATTGGGTGCTGATTAATTTCTTCAATTATTGTTTTTCTGATGTTGGTTTAACTATTTCTTCATGCTCTAATTAATGTTAGAGGTTGCAAACTTTAATTAGTCTTAGATCTCTTGTCTTGCTTGAGAATGAGGATAAGAGTGAGAAGAAATAGTTGACAAAACTTGATTTCAATTATTTAATAGCGATTGCTAGCTATAGAGTAATTAATTTGAGGTTTTAGGTTGGTTTGATTGTTGCACACCCTAGGGTTATAGAGAACCTAAGGTGAAATTTATTGATAGATCGAGAGATTATCCATATATCGAAGACCTGTAAGATTGATGAAACATTAATCACCCAATTATAATACTTAGATTCATACTAGCACATCCTAAGGCCCTTTAATATTGATTCAAATTTGATGAGCAAGAAGTGTGTTGATAAACTATTCTTAATTGATAATTGTGTTAACAAAATAATTTAGAAGTTGGGTATTATATTGCAAATGATCGTTACATTTCTCATTTCGAGAGGTGGATTGGGATGTTATAAAAAATGGAGCCGTTACCGGGAATAAACTTTTAGATTTTCCTTTCTGCAGTATTTTAATTCACTTATGTATTGCCTTTGTTTAATTTTACGTTCTTGTTGTTTTTTCTTTTTTAAGTGATAACATGAGTAATCACGGTAGTGAAACCATAAGCTATGAGGAATAATTTAATGATGAGGATTACTAGGGTGGTGTAGGATTAGCAAGTATCATTCGCCTACCACCCGACAATATTGTTTTCCATGTCACGAGCATCATGCTCCACTCGTTATAGATGGAGGGTCTATTTGGTGGCCAACCACATGAAGATGCACATACCACCTCAAAAACTTTGCAGAGTTTGCAATCCCTTCAACATAGCAAAAATCACTCAAGAATCCACCAAGTTATGGCTTTTTACCTTCTGCCTAATGGGAGAAGTGACAACATGGCTTGGAGAGTTACCCCAGGGGTCATTACCTCTTGGAACGAGCTAAAAGAAGTCTTCCTTGATCGATTCTTACCTTCATCTCAAATGATCCAACTCCGGGATAGTAGACACATGATTTTTTACCCTCCTCGAGCTTTAACCTATTTTTATTATTCAATATTTATTATTTGTCAAATCTTTATTTTAGCTTCTATTTCATGTTTAGTAGGTTTTCTTTAAAATATTGTGAAAAAGATTTTAAAAAAAATAAAAATAAAGTCACATTTTAGGATTATCATTTTTAAGAAAAGAAAATTTTCAAAATATGTTTTATTTTAATATAGGTTTTAGTAAATAAGCTAGTAATCTTAATATTTTCTTATAAATATTTTATAGTTTTTATTCTAGACTACACATTTAACACTTTTAAAAAAATATGTTTATTAGTATAGATTAATTAGTTAATATTTCTATCATTATATTTTTGTATATTTTTTAATTCAAAAAATAAAAAAATAAGGGGAAAAAAATCCTAAACACATTTTCCCCATCTGCACACACCCCCATTTTCCCTCACTAACTCCCACTATCCCCACTACATATACACACGACCCTCACATCACATCTCACAAACTCACATGCACATGCACGCACATACACTATATATATGTAACACAGGCAGAAGAGGGGACGAAAATAGTTCAGAAGGACAGGTAACAAAAATGTTAGCAAAAAAGCAAAAAAACGGAATAGACAATGTTCAGAACACCAGCAAAAGGCAAGGATAAAAAGAGAGAAAATCATTTAAAAGAGAGAAAGCAAGTAGATTAAAAAAAAACAGAGAGTATATGGTAAAATAGAGAGCTCAGAGGTCACAGTTTTGTAGTTTGTTGTTCGTGTTCCCGTTCGTCGGCTTCTTCGAATATTAGAAGAGTTTAACATTTGCTAATTCTTGGAAATTAGTAGATTATTAACATCTTTATTTTCTACTTGATGTGAAACAGGTAACCATTAGACCTTTTCTTGTAGCTTAACAATGATGTTAAATAAAATATGTGATTTTGTTTTCCCCCTGTTTATTTTCTTAGCAAAAATATGTGAAGGTTTGGTATTATAGTGACACCATAACTGCTATATGTATTGTTGGGAATTTACGTGCAATTTATACTTACATGGAATTTTAGCATCATTTGCGGGAGGATGTTATTAATGATGGAAGGTTTTTGCATGTAAATCTCCATTTCTCATCGTATACATGACCACTATATGATTATGATACTTTGAGTTGTGAATCCGTATATGTAACTAAGTCTTTATACTCGTTTAGAACTTTACTTATTTTTGCTAATCCCTGTTTTGGTTAGGTTTTGGTGAAAGATGAATGGAAAATGGTGGAACAAAATGGGAACAAAGGGAGGTGAATAGTCACTTTATAGAAGGAAAAATAGCTTCTCCCTCATTGGTGGGAGAAAGAAATCATTTGTCCTTTATATTAAGAAGTACTCCTTTGAAGGGATAGTGAGCCAAGAAGAAACCAAGCCTCGCGCCGTCGTCGCCGTTGCTCGCTCGGCTCGGCTTTGGCTTTGTCTTTGGCTTTGGAAAACGATCGAGAGACTATCTTTTTGGAATTTTCCTCCAAATGCAATGTTCCAACGAAATATTTTGCAACGTTTGTGACTATTCAAGAAACAGTGCATCGTTCCAGAACAATGAAACCATTCTAGAAACATGCAACATTCCAGAAACGATGCATCAGTTCCAGAACAAATGCAATGTTTCAGAAACAGTGCTTTGAAACAGTGCAACTTTTCAAAGCAGTGCATCCTTTCGAAACAGTATGTAGTTGGCTATAAATACCTGTGTTTTCCTTCATCAGGTATTCAGAATTTTTTACAAGCAAAACAAAATTCTGTAAACTCTCTTCTTCTAAAATAGTCAGTCAGTGTGTGTGAATACTCCGTTCTTGAGTTCGATGAAGTTCTACAATTTTCATTGCCGATATTGTAGAATAGTGTTCTGTTTTATCCTGGGAAGAATTAATCCATACCTCGGGCAATAGTGAGGGGATTAGATTCTTTAAGGAGACACAGTATAACTGTGGACTTAGAACAAACAAAACTGTGTGCTTAGTGTGTCAACATTCTGCAGAAAATCCAGAAAACAACAAGCTTAAAGAATCTAACCGAAATGGCAGAACCTGTTGATACTGTAATGACTTCTGCTTCTGTGCAAACAAATACAGTTTCTTCAAATCGTGTTGTTCCTGCACTGACAGCAACTGAAAACCCAAAAAGTTTTCTGGTACTGACTTTAAGAGGTGGCAACAGAAGATGTTGTTCTATCTAACCACTCTCAGTTTGCAGAAATTTATATCTGACAAAGTTCCAACCTTCCCGGATGACACTCCGAAAAAGGATCGTTTCATAGTAATGGAGGCATGGAATCATTCTAATTTTCTATGCAAAAATTACATTCTGAATGGGTTGGAAGACAGCTTGTATAATGTCTATAGCATATGCAAAACATCTAAAGAATTATGGGATGCATTAGACAAGAAATACAAAACTGAAGATGCTGGACTAAAGAAATTTGTGGTGGCCAAATTTCTAGAATATAAAATGGTTGACAGTAAAACTGTCATGTCTCAAGTCCAAGAATTGCAAGTAATAATCCATGATTTACTTGCTGAAGGAATGGATGTAAATGAAGCATTTCAAGTGGCAGCTTTTATTGAAAAATTGCCTCTTTTGTGGAGGGATTTTAAGAACTACTTGAAACATAAACGAAGGGAAATGAAGTTGGAGGACTTGATTTTTCATTTGCGGATTGAAGAAGACAACAAAGCTGCTGAAAAGAAAGCCACTTCAAAGTCTTCAATTTCGGGAGCAAATCATGTTGAAGCTCCTCCAAAGAACAAGAAAAGGAAAAAGTCCAATGAAGAGAAGAATGAACCAAGCAAGAAGAGGTTCAAAGGAAATTGCTACAAATGTGGCAAGTATGGTCACGTGGCTTCGGAGTGTCGTTCTCCTAAGAAGGATAAGAAGAAAAAGGACCAAGCGAACCTTAATGAGGACATGGACTTTTTGTGTGCAATGCTGTCCGAGTGCAACTTGGTAGGGAATCCAAAAGAATGGTGGATGGATTCGGGTGCTACCCTACATGTTTGTTCAAATAGGGAGTTGTTCTCTTCCTATACTGTGTCTGAAAAAGACGAGACCATTTATATGACAAATTCTGCAATCGTAAAGATAGAAGGAACATGAAAGATTGGCTTGAAAATGACTTCGGGCAAGATAGTGACGCTTAACAACGTTCTTCATGTTCCCGAAATGCGCAAGAATTTGGTCTCGACGTCACTTCTGGTCAAGAATGGTTTTAAGTGTGTTTTTTTATCTGATAAGATTGCACTTAGTAAAAATGATATGTTTGTAGGAAAGGGTTACCTCACTGAGGGCCTTTTCAAGCTAAATGTAATGGCTGTTGATATCAATAAAAGTACTTCTTCTTCTTACTTGCTTGAGTCCAATAATTTATGGCATGCGCGTTTAGGACATGTTAATTATAAAACATTGCGAAAAATGATTAACTTGGAAATATTGCCTAAGTTCGAAAGTAATAATATGAAGTGTCAAGTATGTGTGGAATCTAAGTATGCTAAGCATCCGTATAAGTCGATTGAAAGGAATTCAAATCCCTTAGACTTAATCCACACAGATATTTGTGACATGAAGTCAACACCATCACGTAGTGGTAAAAGATACTTTATAACTTTCATTGATGATAGCACTCGATATTGCTATGTTTATCTGCTTAACAGCAAAGATAAGGCAATTAATGCATTCAAGCAATACAAGAATGAAGTTGAGACACAACTTGATAAGAAAATCAAAATGATCAGAAGTGATAGGGGCGGTGAATACGAATCTCCTTTTGAAGAAATATGTTTGGAAAATGGCATTATTCATCAAACAACTGCCCCATACTCTCCACAATCCAATGGAATTGCGGAAAGAAAGAATAGAACATTAAAGGAGATGATGAATGCCTTGTTGATAAGTTCTGGTTTACCGCAGAACTTGTGGGGGGAAGCTATTTTAACGGCGAATCGAATACTCAATCGAATACCCCATAGCAAAACAAATTCAATTCCATATGAGAAGTGGAAAGAAAGGAAACCCACCTTGAAATATTTCAAATTGTGGGGGTGTTTGGCAAAATTCCTAGTTCCTAAACCCAAAAGGGTTAAAATAGGACCGAAAACAATTGACTGTGTATTCATTGGATAAGCAACCAATAGCAAGGCGTATCGATTTCTGGTTCATAAATTAGACAATCCTGACATTCATGTAAATACGGTAATCGAATCAGACAATGCTAAATTTTTTGAAAATGTTTACCCGTATAAGAATGAATGTGAGTCGTCTAGTGAAAAATCTAAACGACCTCGGGAAGAAGAAAAGGAAAGTACGCCTAATGAAGAAAGTGTTAGGCGCAACAAACGTCAAAATACATCAACTTCCTTTGGTCCCGATTTCTTGACATTCTTAGTAGAGAATGAGCCTCAAACGTTTAAGGAAGCTATGTCTTCTTCGAAAGCACAATATTGGAAAGAGGTAATCAATAGTGAAATAGAATCCATATTAAATAATCATACGTGGGAATTGGTTGATCTTCCTCCAGGAAACAAACCATTGGGTTCTAAATGGATCTTCAAAAGAAAAATGAAAGATGATGGCACTATTGATAAATATAAGGCAAGACTAGTTGTCAAGGGGTTCAGACAACGAGAAGGTCTTGATTATTTCAACACGTACTCACCGGTAACAAGAATTATGTCAATTCGAGTATTGATAGCGTTAGCCGCCGTGTATGGTCTTCAAATTCATCAAATGGATGTGAAGACAGCCTTCTTAAATGGAGAATTGGACGAAGAAATCTACATGGATCAACCCAAAGGGTTTGTAGTTCCAGGAAAAGAAAAGAAGGTATGTCGACTGGTTAAGTCACTTTATGGACTAAAACAAGCGCCCAAACAATGGCATGCGAAATTTGACCAAACAATGTGGGCAAATGGATTTAAGATCAATGAGTGTGATAAATGTGTTTACATAAAGAACACTCCAAATCACGTTGTCATTGTTTGCTTTTATGTTGATGATATGTTGATAATTAGTAAAGACATTTCCGACATAAATGCTACTAAGCGTATGCTTGCTAGCAAATTTGATATGAAAGACTTAGGAGTTGCAGATCTGATTTTAGGAATTAAAATTCACAGAACTCCTCAAGGTCTAGCTTTGTCTCAGACTCACTATATCAACATGGTATTGGAGAAATTCAAGTATCTGCACTTCAAAGTCGCAAAGACTCCAATTGATGTAAATCTTGCTCTAACAAAGAACAAAGGTCAAAGCAAGTCCCAAGTGTACTATGCTCGAGTGTTAGGAAGTTTGATGTACATAATGAATTGTACCAGACCTGATATAGCTTGCGCCATAAGTAAACTGAGTCGATGCACGAGTAATCCTGATCAAACTCATTGGATGGCGATAAAGCGAGTGTTGGGTTATTTAAAATACACTCAAGAATATGCATTGCACTACAATAAATATCCTGCAGTGGTTGAAGGATATAGTGATGCAAATTGGATCACCGGATCATCTGAAATAAAATCCACAAGTGGATATGTGTTCATCATTAGTGGAGAAGCAGTGTCTTGGAAATCTTCCAAATAGACATGTATAGCTCGCTCTACAATGGAATCCGAGTTTATAGCTCTGGACAAGGCCGGTGAAGAAGCACAATGGCTACGGAATTTTCTAGAAGATATTCCTTTATGGCCAAATCCAATTGCTCCTATATGTATACATTGTGACAGTCAATCGGCAATAGGACGAGCTGGAAATGTTATGTATAATGGAAAGTCTCATCACATGCAACGAAGACACAACACCGTTAGACAATTACTCTCTAGTGGAATTATCACAATTGACTATGTTAAGTCAAAAGATAATGTGTCGGATCCACTAACAAAAGGCCTAACTAGAGAGGCGGTTGATAAATCATCGAAGGGAATGGATTTAAGGCCAAGGACAATTCATCACAGCGGTAACTCTACCTAGCAGACTGGAGATCCCAAGAGCCAGGTTCAAAGAGATCAAACAAAGTCGTGACTGACGGTTCAACATTGTCAACTAAGCTCAACCTATTCTCATGATATAGACAATGTTCAGAAAATAAGGATAGAGCTTAAGATGTGAAGCCTTTAATGATTACCTAAGTTTGGCTGGTATGACCAAATAGTTTTGTCTATTGTACTTAACGTTTAGGAATCACCTATGTGAGTGTGAAGTGTAAGCCGCTTCAAGGAGAATATAACGAAAGGCCAATTCTCTACGCACTCATGAAACCAGGAAGTGTTCATGGCTGAAACGAACAAAATAATGAGAACCAAGAATGGTTAAGGGTTAGTTGTGTGACATACATTGTCTAGGTATACATAAAAGCTCGACGGTTCAAAGATATCAAATCTACCGATTGACCGAGGATACCCGATGTATGTTCACTATGGAAAGTTCAAAGGGAAACCTACTTATCCAGATGCAACTGATTCTTATTTGTAGATTACACGTGTTTTTCTAAAATGAAATAGCCATTCCCCATTCATGTGAGGGTTTGTTGGGTTTTGGTGAAAGATGAATGAAAAATGTTGGAACAAAATGGGAACAAAGGGAGGTGAATAGTCACTTTATAGAAGGAAAAATAGTTTCTCCCTCATTGGTGGGAGAAAGAAATCATTTGTCCTTTATATTAAGAAGTACTCCTTTGAGGGGATAGTGAGCCAAGAAGAAACCAAGCCTCGCGTCGTCATCGTCGTCGCTCGCTCGGCTCGGCTTCGGCTTCGGCTTTGGCTTTGGAAAATGATCGATCGAGAGACTATTTTTTTGGACAAAAAAATTTTTAATCCAGAAAAATTTCGTCTGAAATTTTCCTCCAAATGCAATGTTCCAACGAAATGTTTTGCAACGTTTGTGACTGTTCAAGAAACAGTGCATCGTTCCAAAATAATGCAACCATTCTAGAAACGATGCATCAGTTCCAGAACAAATGCAATGTTTCAGAAATAGTGCTTCGAAACAGTGCAACTTTTCGAAGCAGTGCATCCTTGCGAAACAGTGCGTAGTTGGCTATAAATACCTGTGTTTTCCTTCATCAGGTATTCAGAAAATTTTTACAAGCAAAACAAAATTCTTTAAACTCTCTTCTTCTAAAACAGTCAGTCAGTGTGTGTGAATACTCCGTTCTTGAATTCGACGAAGTTCTATAATTTTCATTGCCGATATTGTAGAATAGTGTTCTATTTTATCCTGGGAAGAATTAATCCATACCTCGGGCAATAGTGAGGGTATTAGATTCTTTAAGGAGACACAGTATAACTGTGGACTTAAAACAAATAAAACTGTGTGTTTAGTGTGTCAACATTCTGCAGAAAATCCAGAAAACAACAGTTTTGTGTGTATGCCAACATCACAAGGAATTAGCATGTTAAAAGGGTGGTTTTTACGCAAGTTTGTTGAGTGGGACAATTTGTGTGTGAAATTGGATCATTAAAATTAATGAAACGTGAGATGTTTGCTAAAAAAAAAAATCAAAAGAGAAGGGAGTTTTAAAAATTGTTCACTGCTCTATAAAATGGACATGGTTATTTGTGGCATTTTGGCCGGATAACTTTGGGCCGAGATGATCATCGCCGACTCTATATGTTTTTTGTATATTTCTATTTAAGTCATTATTAGATAAGTGGTTAGATGTGAATTTTTTTTACGTTCTGTAAGCTTTGTTTAAATGAATGTTCAAATAGATGTGCTTTCTTGATTATGGATTAGCTGGCCCTAAAATATATATGAATTAATTTGAATTCGTTGTTCACATAGTTTAAATACTTTAAACTACTTATTTAATATACTTCTAGGTTCATTGAGTTAAATTAAGGCCAAATTGAATAATGTTTGATTTACAGACTGCCCACTAGTCATTGAAAATAAAGGGAATTGTCAAATATGTTTGTTTACTTTCATATGTTTATTTTGACGTGTTTGGTTGAAATAAATTGATATATTAACGACTCCGACCCTTTCTTTAAAAAAAAAAAAAAAAACTTTTGTGACTACTGTGAACTACGTTCGACCTGATTTTTGCTATGGCAGAATACGTAGTCATTCTTATAATGAAGTTCGGTCTCACCAAATAAAAACTTCATGTTCTTGAAAAAAAAAAGTCAAGAGCGTTTTCTTAAAAAAAAAAATCAAACTTCCCTAACATCAAAACAGGGGCAAAATTTTTCTCTTCCTAAACAAATATTACTTTGTTTTCTTCATGCTTTCAGAAGGAACAAACACCCTAGTATTACTTTAAGGAATAAACACCCTATTATTTTTCATTACACAGAGAACAAACACCCTAGTGACATTTTTAGGGAACAAACACCCTATCTTGATTTAGAACAGGGAACAAACACTCTAGTTTTATTTTCACCTTAGGAATCAAATACCCTATATTTTTTTTCAACACATGAAACAAACACCCTAGTGATACTTTAGTGAACAAATATCCTATCATTTTCATTTCTAGGGAACAAATACCCTAGTTTCATTTTGACCTTGGAGAACAAACATCCTATTTGCATATTTCTCATGCATTTTATTTTTTGTCATAAGTATTTTGCATCATACTAATAGTTCAGAAAAATAATTCCTGGTGAAAATTGGGGCAAAAAAAAATTTCTCTTTTTATGTTATTTTTCTTTAAGAATTTAGCATAGCAGGATCCTCCTAAATAATAAGATTTTGTATATCAAGAAACTCCTGAATAATGAGATTTAGTATATCAAGACACTCTTGAATAATGGGATTTAGTTGTTGCAGGACCCTCCTGAATATTGTGATTTAGTGTACCATAGTCCTCCTGAAAAATGAGATTTTAGCCATAGCAGGACCTTCCTAGAAAATGAGATTTCTCGAAAATGGTATTAAGCTGTAGCACGACCCTCCAAAAAAATGAAATTTAGCATAGAAGGACACTCTTGAAAAATGGAATTTAGCAGTTGCAGGACCCTCTTGGAAAGTGAGATTTCTGAAAAAGGTTATTTAGCTGTATCAGGACCCTCCTAAAAAATAGGATCTAACATAGCAAGACCCTCTTGAAAAATGGAATTTAGTAGTAGCAAGACCCTCTTGGAAAATGAGATTTAGCAGTAGAAGGACCCTTCTAAAAAAATGAGATTTAGCAGTAGCAGAACCCTCCTAAAAAATGGGATTTAGTGTAACAGGACTCTCCTAAAAAAAGGAAATTTAGCCATAGCAGAACCCTCCTGAAAAATGTAATTTAGCATAGTAGAACCCTCATGAAAAATGGGATTTAGCGATAGCAACACTCTCTTGGAAAATGAGATTTAGCCGTAGCAGGACCCTCCTGAATAATGAAATTTAGTGTAGTAGGACCCTCTCGAAAAATGGAATTTAGCATAGCAGGATCTTCCTGAAAAATGGAATTTAGCAGTAGCAGGACACTCCTAGAAAATGTGATTTCTGGAAAATGGTATTTAGCTGTAGCAGGACCCTCCTGAAAAATGAAATTTAGTTGTAGCAGGACCGTCCTAAAAAATGAGATTTAGTTATTTTTATTTTCTCCTAGGATAAACACTTCCTAGTCTGAGATCTTTTTTCAAATTTTACAGTTGCTAATAACTCACAAATTTTGTTTTGTTTGTGATGGCTTGCAGGCCTTCCCCGCGAAGCATGAATTTAATATCAAAGAATAAAGTCGAAGCTTCCCTCAATATCCAAACTCAAAGATAATGAGAGTTAGCTTTATTCAAATGCATGTAGCGGCCCAACGTTCTGCAATTTAGTCCTTTCATCTAACAATTAAGAAACAAGTATCCAAAGATATTCTACAAACTGTCATTTGGAAGAGCATTAGTGTCACGACCCAGAAGTCAAATTCATGATGGTAGCTGCCCTATCCCAACCCTGAGTAGGTAAGCCCAACTCTCCAACAATTAAAGAATGTGAAAAAGAGATAATAACTGAATACGAGACTTCATGAGGAAGTCAAGCCATAATATATAAATAACAACAATATTTGAATCCGAACAAAATACAACTTCAAACCCCAAAATTTGATCTCATGAGTAAAAAATACTAGTACTGACTAAGTATATGAAAATACATAAGTTTGTCTCTAAAAAATAAAATAAATACAATAAAAATAGATGAAGTCCAGAATCAAGCCCCGAATGAGGAGCTCACCCGTCCTCTGAATCAACCTCACTCACCGCACAATCTCATGCTCTATAGGTCTCACTCAAACTGAGATCTGTACCAAAAGGGTAAAAAAAGGAGTAAGTACGACCCACTTATACTTAGTAGGTATCATAGGCCGACTGAGCAAAGCAGAAAACTAAACAAATGAAGAATACTATGAGCACGCTTCCACCTGCATACAAAAAAGTTTCCAATGGTGTCTCAAATTGTATCTCCTAACAATTCTATAAGTATAATATCTATATAAGAATAACTATGCAAAGATATATAGGACAAGGCTAAATACATAATAACAATCACATAAATAGAAATGTAAATGATGCAATGTAATGCAATGCAAATATTATGGGATGATGATGAAATAAGACATTGCATGGCCTCGTATACACCTTCCAAGCAGAATCTTCCAAGACAAGACCCATGGGGGGTTCACAACCCATATACTTTTACAATCTCAATATCATATCTCAGTCAATCTTGTCGGTAAAATCTTCAATCTAGGGTTTTATAAAGTATTTCATTTTCTTTCAAAATCAGTATATCTCTGTGGCACCAATTCCATGTATATGGATGAATGATATGAGGATGCATGCTCAATAACCAATAAATTATCAAATATAAAAGTCAATAATGGTATCAAATCTTCTCAATATCTCAATAATTCATGATATAAGGCATCGCATAGCTCCATAGTAATGAAGAGTCATATAAGACATTAATAATATCAATTCAAACCCCTACTCGGGCATGACAATAAAGATATATGGAAAATAATGCTCATATAGGACCAATATCAACCCCTACTCAGGTATCACCACAATAATCACCTCTCAAGTCAAATATAATGCTCATACAGGCCACCACTCGAGCATCACAACAATAATCATATCTCAAGTCAACAATATCACTCAAATAAGCCCCCACATAAGGAACACAATTAAATAACTATCTCAAAACGTGAATCTCGCGATGCAATCCCCAACCCATAACATACTTTACATGAATGGTTAACTACCCAGTTTAGTATGAAGAAAGTTAAGCTATAACCAACCTCGAAAAGCCGAAACATGAGTCAGGGCCCTTCAACATAGAGTATTTCCTTTACAAGCGATTTTAGAACGAACCAAATCTATAAAAAAATATACTATACATGTTAAATGGAGTCTAACGATACCCATATGGGTTACTTTCATTCCTAGTTCAAAAATTGATTGATAATCAACTAAGAATTGAAAAGGATAAAACTAAAATTTTATTTACGAATCAAGTTCCCCATACTAAGAGGGCTCAAAATCTGAGAACTCAACTAAAAATGAGTTGAAATCAAACTTGAAATCGAGCAAAAACAATTTTTGTACTTTACCAGTAAAAACCCAAAAATCCAAGGATGAAATCCAAGATTTGAAGTTGTCTTGAAGATGAAATCAATAGGAAATGATGAAAATAGGAGTTTAGAGTTTACCCACATTAGATTGATGTAAAACACCTTTAAAATCGTTAAGACCCGAGGTCTCAAAGATGAAAAATAGTGAAAATGGGGTTGTGGACGAGGAATTGAATTAAATTTTTCCCAGGTATTATTTGCCCTTCACAAATGCGGTCACTTACGTCGCGTTTGCAACCCTACCTAAACCAAACCTCTGTGATTGCGGGCGGTCCATCATGATCGGGATGAGTAGCCGACCCGGACCCAAACCACTAACACTTTACTAATGTGGTCGCCCCCCTTGCGTTCGTCATGAGCATTCCACCATGATCATGATGAACAAAAAAATCCTTCTCCATGATAGAGAGAAGGTTGCCGCGAACGTGATAAAGGTGCCTTTTCTACACTAAAAAATAGCAAACCAGTAGTTGAGTGTAACACCCCGTACATTTCCAAACTCATGCAACAACCTTAGCATCGATGGAAGCATTTAAATTAAAGGTAGTAAGTGAATCATGTATTAAATTTGTTGGGATGAATTTAGAGGCATGTTTATGGGCTCAAGTGAGGCCTAAAATTAAGTCATTAAGACATGGCCCAAAAGGGAAAAGATCCATTCAAATTTGACCAAGTAAACACCATATTTTTGACCAATAATATGGCTAAACTTGGCCATAAAGGGGTGGTGTAAAAGGAGTATTTAAGGCTGAAAAATCAGCTTATTTATACACAATTCACTTGCAAAAAAATCAGATGTGCCAAGAGATATTCTCTTCTCTCTCAAAACCTAACCAAAAGCCCCTTTGGACAAATCCGCCACTTTGCAAGCCTTGGTAAGTGTTTACTCTTATAGTTTAATATATTATATGTATAATAGGTTGTGTTAAACATGTTGATTATGTTTAAAAATCATAGGGCAGTCCACTTTGTAAGTGGCAGTCCACCGGTGCTTTCGGCTAAAGGATTTGCCTTTTTGTGGTTTAAACTTGCAAAGGGACTTAAGGTATTGAAGGAATTGAATTATATGGATGAAATTTCAGTATATTAATGTGTGTTTATTTCTAAAATTCGTTCCCCTTGTGTATGGCTTGATGGAAATGTTTATACGTGTTTGTATATGGAAAGTTTGGCGTAGTGAAAAGAGAATACTTTTTTGTTATGTTAAAGTGAAATCTGAAACTATGTGGACTGTTTTTGGTATATTTTTGTGGAAGGTATTTATGTGAATTTATGGAATAATTATGTGAAGTTGTATTGAGGCGGAAATGTAAAGTAGAAACTTGGTGTAAAATCCTATCGGTTTGTGATGTCTACGTTGATGTGTGGACTGTTTTGGTGGTGTGTGGACTGTTTTGGTGGTGTTGTTTTGCTAAAGCAGTAAGTTATAGTGTAATGTGGTGGAATAATGTTATTTGTTAGTATAATTAAGGGGGGAGTGATGCACCATGTGTTTTGGAGGTTGGACGGTTTTTACTTTCTGTTAAGCACCTACTTACCGTCTTGTGAACTTGTAATGTAGCTAGCCGTTAATGTTAGCTCCATTATGTACTTGTGTTGTAGAGTAACACATAAGTAAGGAGCTGAATCATTGTAGTTACATGTTGGGAATATAAGGTGTGTAAGGTTACTCTTTCTGCATCGTTCTGCAGCACATATTGTTCACATTGTCATGGTACTTGTTCCATTCCAAAATGTTCAATGGTATCTTATTTTAGGTTGTCATATAGTGTTACTTACATGATCAATTGTGATTCACATGTCTCATATTCATTGACTAACGTTACATAGTTCCAATAATGGTTATTCACATGTATCTTATTCATTGATTATTGTTCCAAAGCTTCCAATAATGATGTTATAGCCACAAGTGTATAAATCTCTCACAAGCAAATGTATCAATCTCTCACAAGCAAATGTATCTATCTCTCAAAGTAAAGAAATGAAGTAATGCATAATTAGTTTTTTTTATGGGTGGTATCCATGGGGTGAAATGAACACCTACATGATGGCGATCCCAATATTATGGGTGGTATCCATGGGGTGAAAGGAACACCTGCATGATGGCGATCCTAATGTTACGGGTGATATCCATGGGATGAAAGAAACATCTGCATGTTGTCGATCCTGATTATGATGTTATTTTCCCAGTGATCAGTTGGTCCCGGGCATTATATGATTATATGATTGATGATTGATGATGTAAAGTAAAGTAAAGTAAAGAAGGCATTGTACATGGTTTCACACATATACCTTACGGTGGTTTATCTATATTGTTCACTCACTTGTACTTGATTCCATTAAAGTTCTTATATCTCATACAGTTACTTATAGCCTTACATACTTAGTACATTCTTCGTACTGACGTCCCTTGGGGGACTTACCTTACTTACTGCAGGCGCAAGAGCTAGTAGACCTCCACAGTAGGTTGCGGATCATTTGTAGAGTATTGGTGAGCTCCAGTTGCTTCGGGGCTTTTCAAGTCACATGTGTACATTGGTTTTTGGTACTATGTAAATATGGCATAGGCATGGGCATGTATCTGTTAGAGGATTTGTAGACGTATGTGGGAAGATGAATGTAAGAGATGTATATCCATTTTGACGTGATGGCTCTAACGGCTAAGTTTTATATATAGCATGTGTTTTCCATGACTTTCGCCATTGGTATGTTATAGTTACCTGAGATAGAATTATATTTGTACAGAGACATGCATATAAGTGTACATAATCAAAGAATGGTTCTCTCAGGCCTTAACGGCTTTGGGTGCCAGTCTGGCCAGAATGGGATTCAGGTCATGACAAAAGTGGTATCAGAGCAGGTCATCCTAAGGGTGTCTACAAAGCCGTGTCTGAGTAGAGTCTTGCTTATGGATGTGTTGTGCGCCACATTTATAAGTAGGAGGCTACGGGACATTTAGGAGTTGTTTCTTTTTCTTCATTTCTAGATCATGCAATAGAGCCAATGTTGTAGGTGGGATTATATTTGACTATTATAATTGATTTTCTTTTGATATAGTAAAATGCTGATTACAAGACAAAGTATGGACAAAGTTAAGAAGGTAGACATGCTTGACGGAGAAGGAACTAGTAAATTACCACCTGACCAAGCTAGTCAGGGTGAGGCTGAAACTAAATTTGCATCGCGGGCTTCTTCTACTTCTCCAGCTCCAGAAGAGCCGAGAAGGAGAGAAGAACCTATCGAATCACTTGTTAATGCTACTGAGAAGGATATATGAAATGTGGTGCACTTGTTGACTCAAATAGTCGTTGCATAAAATCACGGACAAGTTGGTCCAGCCTTTGCACAAAAGAGTGGAAATCAAAGGCGAAGGAGAACGGCACAAGCAATTGAAAGAGGGTCATCTAAGAGGGCTAGATTTAGGGGATAGTCCATGGCGACCCGAGGAGGATTTGGGCCTCATATTTTTAACAGACCACCTAGACCATTATTTTCTCATTCTATAGTAAATGCTCTACCTCGATCCCAAGGGGTTAGAGGCAACCAGTCTAGGCAAAGAAGTGAGATTCCGGATTCACGAACAGTGGGGTATCAAGCACAAGGAAGTATGAGCCAATCAAAATCTATCTGTCAGCTGTGTCAGCCCTACGGAAGGTATCATTTTGGTGGATGTCGGTTTAGAACAAATGTTTGTTATTGGTGTGGTATTTCGGGGCACATAAGGAGAGAGTGTCCACAGAAGGGCACGGGTGGTATGGAACGACCTAAGGGATTAGCCGTTGCATCCTCCTCGTTAGGTGTATAGCCCACGGGTCATGGCAAAAGTTCTAGAGAAACAACTAGCTCTAGTGGAGCCCAGAATTACGCCGATGTTCCAGTAGACTGACAAATTTGGAGGCTTCTCCTGATGTAGATACAGGTACATTATTCATATTTTCACATAATGTATATGCATTGATTGATCCGGGCATTACCCTATCATATGTTACTCTATTGAAAAAAAATTTTGAAAGAACACCGGAATTACTAGTCAAACCATTTGAAGTATCTACACCAGTTGGTGAATCTATTGTAGCTAAAAGAGTATATCATAATTGTATGGTGAATATTTGTGATCATGTTACGTTGGTTGATCTTATTGAGCTGGAAATGGTAAACTTTGATGTTATAATGGGCATGGATTGGTTTGTTTCTTGTTATGTCATAGTAGATTGCCGAGCTAATAAGTTACATTTTCATTTTCCACAAAAGAATGTTCTTTGAATGGAAGGGTAATGTGGGGGCACCAAGAGGAAAATTTATTCTTTATCTTAAAGCAAGGGAAATGATACCCAAAGAGGTACATATGACACTTAGTACGAGTGAAAGATATTAATGTGAAGCCACCAACTCTTCAATCGATTCCGGTAGTAAATGAAATTTATGAGGAATTTCCTGAATATTTCCCAGGATTGCCTCTAAGATGGGAAGTAGAGTTGGGATTGATGTGATGCCAGGCATTTAGCCTATTTCTATTCCTCTGTATAGAATGGCTCCAGCAGAATTGTGAGAACTAAAGTAGCAATTAAAAGACTAGCTGGACAAGGGATTTATAAGACCTAGTATGTCCCCTTGGGGTGCACCAGTTTTATTTGTACGGAAAAAGATGGCACGTTTAGAATGTGTATTGACTATCGACAACTGACTGAGGTAACAGTCAAGAATAAATGTCCCCTCCCTAGAATTGATGATTTATTTAACCAATTACAGGGTGCTAAATATTTTCAAAGATTGACTTGAGATTGGGATATCACCAATTAAGGGTTGGAAAAAAAAAAAAAAAAGAATATACCCGAGACAGCTTCCCAAACACGGTATGGTTACAAAGAATTTCTAGTTATGCCATTTAGACTAACCAATACACCAACAGTTGTTAGGGATTTAATGAATTGGGTGTTCAAGCCATTTTCAAATATGTACGTGACCATGTTTGGAGATGATACTCTAGATCACAAGAGGACCATGCTAATTACTTGCGGCAGGTGTTACAAAAGTTTTCTATATGTGAATTTTGGTTACAATCTATAGCGTTCTTGGGTCACATAATATAGGATGAAAGTGTGAGGGTCGATATACAAAAGATAGAAGCGGTGAAAAATTAGCTAAGGCCTATGACGCTTACAGAGATCGTTTTTTTGGATTGGTTGGTTATTATAGGAGATTTGTTGAAGGATTTTCTTCTATCCCTGCACCCTTAACAAAGCTAACACACAAGGCAATCAAGTTTCAGTAGAATAACGCATGTGAGAAGAGTTTCCAAGAGCTGAAAGATAAATTGACTTCTACACCTATGTTGGTACTTCCAGAAGGTACAGAGGGGTATGCAGTACAATATGATGCTTCACGAGTCATCCTAGGATGTATATTGATGCAATACAATAATGTAATAGCGTATGCCTCACGACAGTTGTGGCCACATGAGAGAAATTACCCAACACATGACCCTGAACTAGCAGCTGTGATATTTGCTTTAAAGACATGGCATCACTATTTGTATGGGGTTGACATTGATATATATATATATATACTGATCATGAAAGTTTGTAGTATATTTTTAAGCAAAAAGGACCCACACTGAAGTAGCGAAGGTGGCTTGAACTATTAAAAGATTATGACATTGATATCTTGTATCATCCGGGAAAAGCAAATGTGGTAACTGATACATTAAGCTGCAAAGCAGTAGGAAGTACTAATGGCCAACTCACACAAAAGAAAGATATAGTCAATAAATCTACATCAATTAACCAGTATGGGGTTTCATCTTCTTGAAACTCCAGATGAAAGAATTATAGTATAAAAGGCAGCAGAGTCTTCACTCATGCAAATCCTATTTTATTTCAGTTGAAAAAGAATGTACAACAAAGTTCAACAAAGGTATTTGAACTTACATAAGGGAGGAGTACTTCAATGCCAAAGTAAATTTGTGCACCGGATATATATGAGTTAAGGAAATGAATTATGACAGAAACACATCATTCACAGTATTCTATTCATTCGGGAGAAACTAAAATGTACCATGGTTTGGAAGAAATGTATTGGTGAGGCAATATAAAGAAGAATAACATTGTAGAATTTGTAGCTCATTGTACGAATTGTCAACAGGTAATAGTAGAGCATCTGAAACCTGGAGGTTATATGCCATGTATAAATTTCCCAGTTGGAAATGAGACATGGTTAACATGGATTTTATCACAAGCTTGCCTCATACACACAAGTTTGCCTTATACACTTTGTAAATTTGAGTCCATATGGGTAATAGTTGACAGACTTACCAAGTCGGCGTATTTCCTACCAGTCAGGACCACTTATATAGCTGAAGATTATACAAAGTTGTATGTTAAAGAGATAGTACAATTACATGGGATTCCAATTTCTGTTATATCAAACATGGGAGCTCAATTTACTGCATGGGAACCCAAATGAATTTAAGTACGACTTTTCATTCTCAGACAGATGGACAAGCAGAACGTACCATCCAAACACCTGAAGATATGCTACGAGCTTGCGCATCGGATTTTAAAAAAAATAGTTGGGATGGTCATTTACCTCTTATGGAATTTGCCTACAAAAAGAGCTATCATCCAAGTATCAATAATGGCATCTCATGAAGCTTTATATGGAAGGAAAGTGTAGATTGCCAATTGGATAGTTTGAAGAGGGTGAAACTGCTTTACTTGGGTCAGATCTTGTTCATCAGGCTATGGAGAACGTTAAGGTGATACAACAGAGGTTACAAATGGCCCAATGTCAACACAAATCATATACTGGTATTAGAAAAAGAGAATTATAATTTGCCATAGGTGATTGGGTATTTTTTTATAAAAAAGTATCACCAATGAAAGGGATAATGAAATTTGGAAAGAAAGGAAAGTTGACCCTCTATAACGTGCCATATGAAATTGTCCGAAGAATTAGTCACGTTGCGTACGAGTTAGAACTACCCCAATAACTCTCCACAGTTCGTTCAGTGTTTCATAAGTTAATTCTTTGAAAGTATCTGGGAGTTCCATCCCGTATTGATTTCAGTGAAGATGTACAAGTTACGAAGGATCTCACATATGAAGAAGTACCTATTGCTATTCTAGATCAATAAGTGAAAAGATTAAGAAATAAAGATGTAGCTTCCATAAAAGTACTTTGGAGGAATCAACAAGTAGAAGAAATCACATGGGAAGCCAAAGAAATGATGCAATCTAAGTACCCGTATTTATTTCAAACCGAAAAGAAGGCCCAAGACGCTGAATTGGAGCAATAACAACTAAGTATATATGAACATTATAAGTATGTGATAATATGAAGCATGTCTTTAGACTTACATTTGTTTGGATTGATCACTGTTCTTAACATTCGAGGACGAATGTTTCTAAGGGGGAAGGATGTAACACCCAGTACATTTCCAAACTCATGCAACGACCTTAGCATCGATGGAAACATTTAAATTAAAGGTAGTAAGTGAATCATGTATTAAATTTGTTGGGCTGAATTTAGAGGCATGTTTATGGGCTCAAGTGAGGCCTAAAATTAAGTCATTAAGACATGGCCCAAAGGGGAAAAGATCCATTCATATTTCACCAAGTAAACACCATATTTTTGACCAATAATATGGCTAAAATTGGCCATAAAAGGGTGGTGTAAAATTAGTATTTAAGGCTGAAAAATCATCTCATTTCTACACAATTCACTTGCAAAAAAAACAGATTTGCCAAGAGATATTCTCTTTTCTCTCAAACCCTAACCAAAAGCCCCTTTGGACAAATCCGCCACTTTGCAAGACTTGGTAATTGTTTACTCTTATAGTTTAATATATTATATGTATAATAGGTTGTGTAAAACATGTTTTCTATGTTTAAAAAGCATAGGGCAGTCCACTTTGTAAGTGGCAGTCCACCGGTGCTTTCGGCTCAAGGATTTGCCTTTTTGTGGTTTAAACTTGCAAAGGGACTTAAGGTATTGAGGGAATTGAATTATATGGATGAAATTTCAGTATATTAATGTGTTTTTATGTCTATAATTCTTTCCCCTTGTGTAGGGCTTGATGGAAATATTTATACGTGTTTGTATATGGAACGTTTGGCGTAGTGAAAAGAGAATACTTTCTTGTTATGTTAAAGTGAAATCTGAAACTGTGTGGACTGTTTTTGGTATATTATTGTGGAAGGTATTTATGTGAATTTATGGAATAATTATGTGGAGTTGTATTGAGGCGGAAATGTAAAGTAGAAACTTGGTGTAAAATCCTATCGGTTTGTGATGTCTACGTTGATGTATGGACTGTTTTGGTGGTGTGTAGACTGTTTTGGTGATGGTGTTTTGCTAAAGCAGTAAGTTATAGTGTAATGTGGTGGAATAATGTTATTTGTTAGTATAATTAAGGGGGGAGTGATGCACCATGTGTTTTGGAGGTTGGACGGTTTTTACTTTCTGTTAAGCACCTACTTACCGTCTTGTGAACTTGTAATGTAGCTAGCCGATAATGTTCGCTCCATTATGTACTTGTGTTGTAGAGTAACACATAAGGAAGGAGCTGAATCATTGTAGTTACGTGTTGGGAAGATAAGGTATGTAAGGTTACTCTTTCCGCATCCTTCTGTAGCACATATTGTTCACATTGTCATGGTACTTGTTCCATTCCAAAATGTTCAATGGTATCTCATTTCAGGTTGTCATATAGTGTTACTTACATGATCAATTGTGATTCACATGTCTCATATTCATTGACTAACGTTCCAAAGTTCCAATAATGGTTATTCACATGTCTCTTATTCATTGATTTTTGTTCCAAAGCTTCCAATAATGATGTTATAGCCACAAGTGTATAAATCTCTCACAAGCAAATGTATCAATCTCTCACAAGCAAATGTATCTCTCTCTCAAAGTAAAGAAATGAAGTAATGCATAATTAGTTGTTTTTATGGGTGGTATGCATGGGGTGAAAGGAACACTTGCATGATGGTGATCCCAATATTATGGGTGGTATCCATGGGGTGAAAGGAACACCTGTATGATGGCGATCCCAATATTACGGGTGGTATCCATGGGATGAAAGGAACATTCGCATGCTGTCGATCCCGATTATGATGTTATTTTCCCACTGATCAGTTGGGCCCGGGCATTATATGACTATATGATTGATGATTGATGATGTAAAGTAAAGTAAAGTAAAGAAGGCATTGCACATGGTTTCACATATATACCTTATGGTGGTTTATCTATATTGTTCACTCACTTGTACTTGATTCCATTAAAGTTATTATGTCTCATACAGTTACTTATAGCCTTACATACTCAGTACATTCTTCGTACTGACGTCCCTTGGGGGACTTACTTACTTGCTGCAGGCGCAGGCACTAGTAGACCTCCACAGTAGGTTGTGGATCATTTGCAGAGTATTGGTGAGTTCCAGTTGCTTCGGGGCTTTCCAAGTCACATGTGTACATTGGTTTTTGGTACTATGTAAATATTGCATAGGCATGGGCATGTATCTGTTAGAGGATTTGTAGACATATGTGGGAAGATGAATGTAAGAAATGTATATCTATTTTGACCTGATGGCTCTAACAGCTAAGTTTTATCTATAGCATGTGTTTTCCATGACTTTCGCCATTGGTATGTTATAGTTACCTGAGATAGAATTATATTTGTACAGAGATATGCATATAACTGTACATAATCAAAGAATGGTTCTCTCGGGCCTTAACGGCTTTGGGTGCCAGTCTGCCCCGAATGGGATTTGGGTCGTGACATTGAGACTTAGAAAAATAGTGTCGATTGAACCCTCGAGATTCTTTTGGTACCCTACAAAAATAATCCAATATTGGTTCTAGGATAATTTTAATGTTCCGGACTCAATGGAACCATCAAATTTATGACAAGAGATCTTAATCAACAAGTTAACCCCTGAAACCTCTCTTTAAGCTATTTTAACTTAGTTTCTCGTCTAAGAAGTCAAAATGACATATAAGGACTCGGAACCCAAACTAACGTACAAGAGTGCTACTAAGCCAAAATCAACATTTCAGATCTATTAGAGCTGACAGAATTACCATCCGACGCTCGGATCACAAAATATTGACAGAAGTCAAACTAATAACTTTCAAAGCCTCTAAAAACCTCAGACTCAGTCAAACCACTCTTGTACGCTTTGAGGACCATGCCAACTATCTCCACTACTCATAAATAAAATATAACAACTATGGAAAAGGGTAAAATTATCAAAACACAGCAAAAGCTAAAAATTGCAACAAGGGTTGTTACATTATCCACCACTAAAATACAAGTTCATCCTCAAATAAAAAGGTAAATAAGATACCTGAATAGGTAAAAAGCTGGGGGTATCTACTTCGCATATCATACTTAACCTCCTATGTAGCCTCCTCAATATGGCAAAGTCTCCACTATCTACTCCGCATATCATACTTAACCTCCTATGTAGCCTCCTTAATATGGAAAAGTCTCCACTGGAATTTCACAGAATCAATATGCTTAGACCTCAACTTCCTAGTCTACCTGTCTAGGATAGCAATAGGCTCCTCCTCATAGGACAAGTCTTGATCGAATGCAACTAAGTCCTACCAGATCACATGTGAGTTGTCTGGACGGTGTCTCTTCAACAAGGAAACATAGAATACCAGATGAACAGTGGACAAATATGTAGGCAAAGCTAGCCTATACACCACATCTCTAAACTTCTTAAGAATCTTTAAAGGCCTAATAAATCTTGGACTAAGCTTTTCTTTCTTTCCAAATCTCATCACATCCTTCATGGGTGATACCTTCAACAAAACTCGCTCACCCAGCATGAATGCTACATCACAAAATCAACGGTTAGCATAACTCTTCTACTTACTTTGGACAACCACAAGCCTCTGGTGAATTAATTGAACTCTATCCAGCGGGTATCTCAATAAATTGGTGCCCCAAGACCTAACCTCAAATAAATCGAACCATTCCACGGGGGATCTATACCTTCTCCCATACAAAGCAAGGCATTATTTGAATGCTGGAATAGTAACTGGTTTTGTAGGCAAACTCTACTAAGGGGAAGTACTGGTCCCAATGACCACCAAAATCCATAACGCATGCTCGAAGCATATCTTCTAACACCTGAATGGTCCACTCTGACTGGCCATCCTTCTGAGGGTGAAAAGATGTACTCATATCAAGCTGAGTACCTAACTCACTCTGCATAGAACTCCAAAAATTTAAGGTAAACTGAGTACCTCTATCAAAAATAATGGAGATGGGCACTCCATGTAATAAACAGTCTCTCGAATGTAAATCATGACCAACTTCTCCATATTATAGCTTACCCTCACAGGTACAAAATGTGTCGACTTAATCAACCTATCCAAAATCATCTAAATAGAATCAAACTTCCCCAAAGTTGGGGAGATACCAACAACAAAATTTATAGTGATCCGCTCTCACTTCCCCTCGGGAATAGGTATCCTTTGCATAATACCACCCAGTTGCTGATGCTCATACTTCCCTTGCTGGCAATTCAAACACTTGGCCACAAACTCAATAATGTATTTCTTCATACCACACCACCAATAGTGTTTCTTCAAGTCATGATACATTTTGTCCACTCATGGGTGAATAGAATACTTCAAAGAATAAGCCTCCTCCAAAACTAGTCTAACTCATCTGCCAACTCTCTGAACACAAACATGACCACCAATCCTCAAAACACTATCGGGGTCAAGAAATGCAGTTTTCATCTTACCCCTCAACACTTTATCACAAATCACCCTCAATTTCTCATCATCAAATTGGTGAGCCCTAATCTTCTCCTCAATGAAGATCTAGCCTCAACTAAGGCCAAAACATTCCCGGGTGATGAAATATCAAGCCTAACCAATTGGTTAGATAAATACTAAATGTCTAAATCTAAAGGTTGCTTCCCTACTAATAGAAGAGCAAAACTCCTAATACTTGCAACCTTTCAACTTAAGGTATTCACTACCACATTAGCCTTGACCAGATGATAAAAAATGGTGAGATCATAATCCTTAAGAATCTCTAACCATCGATGCTGCCTCATATTAAGATCTCACTGTGTGAAGAAGTACTGAAGACTGCCATGATTAGAGAAAATCTCACAATGAACTCCATACAAGTAGTGTCACCACAACTTCAACACAAACACAACTGTGACCAACTCCAAATCATGAGTAGGGTAGTTCTTCTCATGAGGCTTCAACTATGGGGAAGCATAAGAAATTACCTTTCCCTTCTTCATCAAAACACCACCCAAGACAACCCTACAAGCATAAAAAAACATGGTGAAAACCAAGCCCTCCTTAGGCAAAGTCAAGATAGAAGCTGAAGTTAACAACTCCTTAGCTTTTGAAAGCTCTCCTCACACGCATCCAACCACTAAAAACTAATCTTCTTCTGAGTTAACTTGGTCAAAGGAGCTGCAATAGAAGAGAAACCCTACATAAAGCACTGATAAGAGTCTGCTAACCCAGTAAAACTTCAAATCTTGGTAGGAAAAGAAGGTCTAACCCAATCAAGAATCACTGTAACCTTGGCTGGATCGACCATAATACAATATTTGGTCACAACATGACCTAAGAAAGAAAAAAAATCTAACCAAAACTTGTATTCGGAGAACTTAAACTTCTCATCTCTCAATCTGTGAAGTATGGTCCTTAAATATTGCACATGGTCAGCATCATTCCAAGAATAAAATAAGATATCATCAATGAACGTAATCACAAAAAAATTAAGATAAGGCTGAAACACCATGTTATCAACTCCATAAACGTTGTTAGGGAATTAGTCAGTCCAAAAGACATAACCAAGACCTTATAATGGCCATACCTTGGCTGAAAAGCAATCCTCGAAACATCCGAAGGTTTAATCCATAACTGATGATAACCAGATCTCAAATAGATCTTAGAAAACAATGAAGCAGATCAAACAAATCATCAATGCGAGGAAGAGGTTACTTGTTCTCGATAGTCATCTTGTTAAATTGTCGATAATCAATACATATGTGCATTGATCCATCCTTTTTCTTCATAATCAAGACAGAGGCACCCCAAGAAGACACATTTGGTCTAATAAAACCCTTATCTAACAAATCCTTTAATTTCTCTTTCAATTCCTTCAACTCTGTTGGGGCTATCCTATAAGAAGGAATGAAAATATGCTTAGTGCCCGGCTCAACATAAATGGAAAAATCAACATCCCAGTTGGACATATACTAGGAAGTCCATAGGAAACACATCCTTGAACTCCCTAACAACTCGCACAAAATCCAAAAGAGGTAGTGAAAAAACACTAGTATCACAAATATAAGCCAAATAGGAAAGACAACCCTTTCCTACCATGCGACAAACTCATAGAAAAGATATAACACACTTCGAACGCAAGCGAGAAACACCCTTCCATTCTAACCTCGGAATACCAGGAGTAGATAAAGACATGGTCTTGGTAAAATAATCCAAAACCATATGATAATGAGCCAACCAATCCATACCCAAAATAACATCAAAATCAACCATATCGAGGATAATCAAGTCCACCCAAGTCTCACGCCTCAAAAAGGTAACAACACAAGATTGGTACACCCGATCCATCTCTAAAAAATTGCCTACGAGGTTAGATTCATGAATAGGCATAGAAAGGGACTCACACATAGTACTAATACCAGTAGCAAAATATACAGACACATAAAAGAATATAGACCCAGGTTTAAATAGTACTGTATCGGGATGATAGCAAACTGGGACGATACCTGTAATCACTACATCAGAGGCCTCTGCCATAGGTCTCCCTGGAAAAGCATTGCACTCACTACATCCACAACCATACTGAGTGAATCCTCATCCACTACATCAAACTCCCTAAGCCCCACCTCTAGTACCACTAAAACTACCTCTTTTGACTAATGTACTACCTCTAACTAATAAAACTGGGGTTGGACTAAGCTAGAACAAAGATCCCTGCTGGGAAGAACCAATAGCATGTTGGGGATAATTTCTCACTAAGTGACCATGCTCATCACACACAAAACATCCTCTACTAGAAGAATCACACTGAGAGGGCCCAGAAGAACTAGAATGTCATCGATAACTTGATAAACCAGAATGAGACCCTCGGACTGCATGGTCTGATCTTTGACCACTAGAAGTCTTAGAACCCGCAAACCTACCATATGAACTCTGTAAAGCTTCTTGAAATGGTCTTCCATAATATACATGAGAACCTTTACTTGTGAAAATCCTACCTCGAGATATATGACCACTGCAATCACCTTGTCAGTGCACCCTCTTAGAACCTCCACCCTACATACCCTGGAAAATAGTCTCAATCATATCGGAATGATCTACTATGCTCTTAAAAGAACCACCAGAAACTACTAACTGAGCCATTACCAACTGGTAATAACTAGACAAACCCTTAATAAACTTTCTAATTTTCTCAGACTCAACGTAGAAACTAGTAATGGCATATCTGTACAAGGCATAAAAATGAGCCTCATACTCAACAATAGTCATGGAAACCTGCTCCAAATGATCAAACTCATCTCTCCACTGGTCCCTCAAGCTAAAAGGCACAAATCGCTCCAGAAAAGTCTCAGAAAACTAGGTCCATGTCAACTGAGAGGGAACCTGCTAGTCTACAACTGATAAAAGACCTCCACCACTACCTAGCCATATTAGTCAACTGGTAGGCAGTGTAAGTAACACCATGGGACTCTAGCAATTTGAGGATATGGAAGCTCTCCTGACAGTCAATCAAAAACTTATAAGCATCCTCACTAATGGTACAACTAAACTAGGGAGGGAAAAATATGATAAATCTCTCAAATCTTTTGCTCATCAGCAGACATAACAGTACCCAGAGTAATTGGTAGGACAACTAATTTAGTAGGCAAGGCATTAACATATGGGGCTATCATAATAGCTGTTGTACCTCGATAGTCTAAAAACTATGAGTAGTAGCATGCCCTGGCAGTTGTACACCTCCTATAGTCTGAGAACCATACAGTGTACCTGGTAGAATACTAGTCTGGGGAATGCAATCCAAACAAATCAAAAAAAGAACAAACAGATCCTATAAAACTAGGGTAACCTTGAAACCCTAAAGGGCTTGAGCTGGTCCTACATCCTCAAGCTATAATACTCATCATCATGCTCAATCTCAAGCTCGGGAAAGGCCACTCTAGCTTATCTTCTAGATATAGCAGCTCCTCGTACCCGACCTCTACCCCTATCTCAGCTATGACCCCTACCTCGCCCCCTGACTAGGGCTCCAACAGCGGGTGCCGCCTCAACATCCTCAATAACTCTGGATCTAGTCCTCACCATACACGCAGAAAGAATGGAATACAAATTTAGAATATTGGACATGAACAACAAGCATAATAAGGAATCAATTAAAGAAATTTTTCCTAAAAATGTCACATAGCCTCCCAAAGTAGATACAGATGTCAATGTATCAATCCGTGGGACTCTATTAGATATCTTGCTCTTTTACTCATGAGACCAGTGAACCTAGCACTCTAATACTAATTTGTTATGACCCAAAAGAAGAGGTCATTAGGCACCTACTCTATCCCTACCCTGGAGAGGTAAGGCAAACTCTAAAATAGTTAAAGAATACGGAAATGAGATAATAAATCCAATACGAGAATACGAGACTTCATGAGTAAATCAAGCCATAATATATAAATAACAACAATATATAAATTCGAACAAAATACAACTCCAAAGCAAAAAATCTGATGTCATGAGTAAAGAGCACTAGTACTGACAAAGAGTATGAAAATACATAAGTCTATCTCCAAAATGTATAATAAAAGCAATAAAGATAGATAAAGTTTGGAATCAACCCCAAAACTAGGAGCTCACCCATCCTCTGAATTAGTCTTGGTCACCGCATGATCTCATGCTCCACAGGTCACACTTGAACTAGGATCTACACTAAAAGGGTACAAAAAGTAGGAATGAGTATGGTCCACTTGTACTCAGTAGGTATCATAAGTAGACTGGGCAAAGTAGAAAACCAAACAAGTAAAGAATATTATAAGCACGCTTCCATCTACATATATAAAAGTTCTCAACATTCGCTCAAACTTTATCTCCTAACAATTCTACAAGTAAAATATCTATATAAGCATAAATACACACGGATATATAAAGGAAGACTAAATATACAACAACAATCACATAAATAGAAGTACAAATGATACAATGTAATACAAATGTAGTAGGATGATGATGAAGTAATCCATCGTATGGCCTCGTACATATATTTCGAGCATAGGCTTCCAAGACAAGACCTATTGGGGGGGGGGGGGTCAATTCTGTGTACATGGATGAATGATATGAGGATGCATGCTCAAAACCAATACAATATCATATATAATGAATCAAGTAAATGATGGTATCAATAAGTGTCACGCCCAGAATCCCATCAAGACGTGATTGGCACCAGAAGCCGATAAGGCCCGAGAGAACCAACCTATACTCATGCCCAATCATATGCACACCATAAGTTTCATCACCACCTCGTAGAGACATAAAAATGCTAAGTACGACTATCATGGAACATTATACATACATTAAAGAAACTTGGCCGTTGGGGCCATCAAGTCAAAAGGACATACATCTCTTTTTTTCACAATCATACACATACCCACATATGTCTACAAAAGCCTCTAGTCAAAATACATAACTATGACAACTTAGAGTCGGGACAACACCCCGCTCTATACTCGTATTCAATACCAAAATAAATGTACGTAGCAACTCAGGAAGCCCCGAACCAACTGGAGCTCACCAAAAGTCCGCAAAAGATCCGCAACCTACAGTGGAGGTCTATTAGTACCTGCACCTGTAGCACGTAAGGTAAGTTCCCCATTAGGGGTCAGTACGAAGAATGTACTGAGCATGTAAGGCCATATGAAACTGTCACAAATATGTCAATAGAATCCAAAATGAATAAGATAGTCAATACGAATAACCCATCGATCTGCATATGTGGAACCATGTAGCTTACATAAATTAAGTTCTTCTCTTTATTGTTTATTCCTCATCACTCATATCATATCGTACCTGGGCCCCAACTGATCAGTGGGTCTTAACATAACATAATGTTATTTTGGGATCGGCTCAAGCTAGGACTTTTCCCCTAGAGCTACCACCCATAAATCAATATATATTGGGATCGGCTCGAGCTAGGCTTATGCCTCTAGAGCTTCCACACATACCAATATATCAGGTTCAGCTCGAGCTAGGTTATTACCCCTAGAGCTGCCCCCTGTCAGGATCGGTCCGACCTAGGCTAATGCCTCTAGGATTGCCCCCTGATCCAACAATCTCGGGATCGGATTGAGCTACACATTTTGCCCCCAAAGATACCACCCATACTTGATCATTAACCACATATATGCGTTACTTCATTCTTATATATTTTTGAGATTGAAACCTTTACTTGCGAGAGATTGATTCATCCACTTATGAGAGATTGATACAATCAGTTATGAGAGGTTAACGTATATAGATAAAGCCACAACATTATTGGAAGCTTATAAACATAACATTATTGGGACTTTTGGAGCATGTCCATAATTATGTAACTCATGAACGACAATGACTAAAGAATGAGGAGTATGTGACATAAGAATGAATAGATTCTCCTTACGTCGTCACTTTCCTTGAAATAGTTTCCTTTAGTAGTGACAACATTATTGGAACTTAGAACCATGTTCATAATTAGGTGATCCATGAATGACAATAGACCAAGAGTAACGTATATATTTTTAACAATAGATGATAACCTAAAATGAGATGCCTTAGGACATTTCAGAAATGAGTAAGTACCATAACGAAGTGAATACTACATGCCGCAGAAGGATACGGAAAGAGTAACCTTACATACCTTCACTTACAAGTATGAATACACAAATCTATGTATGAACACAATAGTCTAGCTTCTTCTTTACGTCTTTCTCTACAATACAAGTTCATACCGGAACTTACATTAGCAACTAGGTACTATACAGGCGTACAAGGCGACAATGAACTATATGACTGCCGTATAACATCATGTCACCCCTTAAAATACAATCCAAGGCCTTATCATATCAACAACACCACAACATTATGCACATTGACCAAGAGATCATACATAGATAGCATTACACACCACACTTACCCTTTACGCTTTGCTCTTTACCATTCTGTCACAATTACTCCTTTATAACAACATATGACCAACCATCCATACTTAATACTGTACAACACACCTCCATAGGATACTTTAAAGTCATTAAAATGACATCGCAAGTTGATAATTACATCTAAAAAGGGTATAGGGGCCTTCGGGGGTCGACTAGATGCGAAAACCTACGAAACGGAAAACTGGGCTGACCTGCGCTGCCACCTGCGCCCATAGATGGCTGAGGTGCGCGCTCATATGGCCTATGGAAAAATCCAGGAGCATCTGCGTTGGCATCTGCTCCCGCAGATGCCCTCGTCTGCAGGGGCGGATGCCCGTTTTGGTCTGAAATGGCCTCTTTTGGGTCTTTTAATGCCATGAATGGTCCATGATCATAACCAAACTTATTTTGACATATTTTTGATCATATTACACACCAAAATTCAGCCATGGTCTCACAACACACATAACAACACTCAAAACTACATTTCACGGCCAATACGGCACCAAAACCATAACCAATTTCACAATAACAATTCCAAACATTATACACAATGATTAAACAAAGTAAGACTATTATCAAATCTCACATGTCAATATTTACTCCAACAAGTTCATTTCCTTCAAGACCACAAGTGCATATTCAAGTTTACAAGACAAACCATCCTCCGATTTAGCAAACATGTAACATTTCATACCTTGTGAACTTCTCAATACTCCACCAACATAACCAACATAATATAAACCATATCTCATGCATAAAATATATTAAACCATCATAAGAAACACTTAACAAGTCTTACAAGTTGATGATCTTGGCCACAAAGAGATGAGAGCTTAGGGTTTGTCTATTTGAGAGAAAAATGTGGAAAAGTTAGAAAAGGGCATGAGAATTCAATGGTAATAAAAATCTGATTTTTCTCTCTTTATATAGTCCCTCAAGTCTCTCTTATCTCTTCCTTAGCATTAAATGCAAGGGTTGATTTGGTCAAATGGGGCAATTTGGAAGAATGGGTCAAAAATCTCATGTTGGGCCATGTCTTCCCTTATGATTTTGGGCTTCATTTAAGGCCCAATGGTGTAAGACTTTTTAATGCCCATAATTCAATACATAATTCATTAAATCTCTCATGTTTTCATATTCCCATAATTGTTACGGTAGTCAGCTAGACTCCAAAATGTACGGGGTGTTACATTCTCCCCCCCCCCCCCTTAGAAACATTCGTCCTCGAATGTTAGTAACATCGTCTCATGTATATCTCATGCATCTCTATCTTCACATATATAATCATATACACATAATACTCATGGATACTTCCACCTTGAACTTTCTTCCCCGTTTGAAGTAGTCACGGGTACTTTGACTTCATCATTACTTTGGCTCCCTACGTGATTTGGTTTCTCCACTATACTCTTACCAAAACTGTTCCATCTTTACACTTATGCAATATATCCCTTTATACGTGACATCCCGCATAGTTTGTACATTTGATAGAAATATTGGATCTCAGCATATGACTTGATTTAACTTATAGCTACAGTGGTATCCCCTTAACCTTCTCTGAGAAGAAACTTCAAAGAAAATGTGTAGAAAATCGGGCCCCCTTCCTAATGTAATAGAGTTCCGAACTCCATATAGTTGTACTTCCTTCTCAATATACAACCTCGCCTATTCTTCAGCCATGTAGATGGTCTTAACAGGCAACATGTGTGATGTGTAGGTAAACCTGTCAGTTATCTCTCATGTGGAATCAAATTCCTAAAATATATGAGACAACCCTTATGTGTATGAGGCAAATTTGAGATAAAATCCATGTTAACCATGTCTTATTTTAAATTGGAAAGTGTATACATGGCATATAACCTCCAGGTTTCTGATGCTCTGCTATTACCCATTGACAATTTGGTCAAGGGGTTACAAATTCTATAATGTGCTTCTTCTTTATCTTGCCTCACCAATGCTTCCTTACCAACCCATGGTACATTTTGGTTTCTCCCGAATACAATAGAACACCGTGAATGATGTACTTCGATTATCATTCATTTCCTTAGTTCATCTTGCGTAAGGTCAAATTTTATCGAACCTTGTGGTACGTTCTTCTTCTTTGCCAAACTAAAAATAGGATTCGCATGTTGCTTTTCTTTTACCGCATTTTGCGCCATAACCTTTTGATATGGAGTTTCAAGTAAATGCACTACCAAACTGTTTGATTAATATGTAGATCCTCAACCATACCTTGTGTCCCCATGAATCGACTATTAGTGCTTCCTAGTGTTTTGTGGCTGACCATATTGACCACCGCATTTGCTTTTCCCAAATGTGATCTCAGTATCTTATCTTAATTTCTGAATAATTTGAGTCATCTCCCCTACCTCAGATTTTAATCCCTCTACTTTAGGACATATTGCACACTCTTATGATCAATATTTGTATATCAATATGAATCCATCTTTCAAATACATACCACAACTGTTACCTCAAGATCATGTGTGGGATAGTTTCTCCCTAATGACTGCAACTGTCATGAGGCATACGCTTATTATCTTACCATGCTGCATTAACACATATCTGAGGTCAATCCCAAAAGTATCACAACACATTGTAGAACCTTTTGTGCCTTCTAACTGGTGTAGAAGTTAATTTATCTGTCAGCCCTTGGAAACTTTGCTCACATTTATCATTCTACTGAAACTTAATTGTCTTATGTGTAGACTCTCTCCCCCTTCACCATTGCTATCTTTTGCATACCAACCTTTATTCCTTTATCCTATACAACGTAACCTAGGAATGCTATGGATATACCCAAAATTCACGTTTAGAAAACTTCTATAACACTTGTTGCACATGATTAGCGTGGCCCTCTTGTGGTCTCCAACAAACCAGAATATCATCCATGAACATAGTCGCAAATACATCCAAGAATAGTGGGAACACCTTATTCATCCACTCCATAACAATAGCTGGTACATTTGTTAGTCCCAATGACACACTTAAGAATTCATAATAGTCATACCGTGTTCGGAAGGCTGTCTTGGGTATATCTTTGTTTCTAACTCCGACTCGGTGATAACCCGATCTCAAATCACTCTTATTTCAGAGAAATTGGTGCAAGAAAGAGTGGATACAATTCTTTCGATAAAATGGAACAACACACTTAGCATCCTGTAACTGGTTAAGCAAACCGTCAATTCTTGGGAGGGGATATTTGTTCTTGATCGTTACTTTATGCAGTTACCAATAGTTCATACACGTTCTCAAGTACCAGTTCTTGTTTTTTTTTTCCACTTTCACACGGATGCACCCCAAAAAGCATACTAGATCTTATTTACCCCTTGTCCGCCAAACCTTTACTTGTTCTTTTTAGTTCCCGTAGCTCTACTGGAGCCATTTTATACGGAGGAAGAGAGATAGGCGGAATGCCTGGAATCACATCAGGAAATATATCAAGAAATTTATTGACCATCGGAAACTACTGAGGACTTGGTGGTTTCACCTCAGTATCTTACTCTCAGACTATCTAACATACATACTCTTTGGCTACCAATTTCGTCGCGTTAAGATAGAAAATAAAATTTTCCTTGGTGTCCCCACATTACCCTTCCACTCAGGAACATTTTCATATGGGCAATGAAAATATACCTTCTTAGCCCGGTAATTCACCGTGGCATAACAAGAAATATCCCCCAGTTTTAATCCAACAAGATCACCCAATGGATCATAACCCCACACAGTTACTACACAATCATGACGCATTCTTTTAGCTACAATAAATTTACCTTTTGGTATAGATGCCCCCAAATAGGTTAACGAAAAATTTTAGTGTTCTCACACAATAATTTTTTTTCCATAGTCAAGGGGATATCATAGAATAGGGTAAAACCCGAATCAATCAATGTAAATACGTTACGTAAAAAGAAAGATCATATACCTATCGCGTCATCAGGAGAAGCCTCAAATTTCTGCCGATCTAGCACGACGTAGGTACTGCCCTGGATGCCACTAGAACTAGCTTCTCCTCTAGCACCTTTTCCATGACTAACAGCTTGTGCACCTCTACCTAGAGGAGGCACAAATGATGTCAATGCGACGGTTGGTCCCGTGGGTCGTGCCATATCACCCGGGTTCTTTTGTGGACACCCTCTTACCACGTGCCCTAGCATGTCGCACCAAAAGCAAACATTTGTTCCAAACCGATATTCACCTGTGTGAAACCTCCCGCGGTGCTGGCACAATCGACGATAAAACCTCGGGTGGTTCATACTTCCTTGTGCTTGATACCTCACTGTTCGTAAACCTCCTTGCCTAAACTGGTTGCTTCTAAACCCTTGGAATAAAGGGTAAGTATTTGTTGTGGAATGGTGAAATGAGGGCCTAGGCGGTTTTTGAAAAATTCGAGGACCAAATCCTTCTACGGATGCCATAACCTATCCCATGGGTTTAAGTCTTTTTGACGATCCTACTTCCAATTCCTGCATCTTTCTCCTTTGTCTCTGTCCCTCCTTCTGCTGCACAAAAGCTTGTCTTTGAGCTTGTGCAGCAACCACACGGGTCAATATTTGTACCGCACTCATCAAATCCTGCTCAATAGTATTAACGGGAAATTCTGAAGATACTTCTCTTCTCCTTAGCTCTCCCAAGGCTGGGAAAGTGGAAGAAGCCCGTGATGCAAATTCAGTATCAGCTCCACCTTGACTAGCTTGGTCAGGTGGTGGTCTACTCGATTCTTCTCCGATAAGCGTAACAATCTGCTTACCCTTTCCTTTACCTCTTCTTGCCATCGGCAGTTTCTATATCAAAGAGAAATATTTACCATGGTCAGATTACAATTCAACTTACAACACTGGCTCTATTGCACGATCTAGAATTGAAGAAGAGAAACAATATCCTAAATGTCCCGTAGACTCCTACTTATAAATGTGGTGCACAACACATCGATAAGTAAGACTCTACTCAGACACGGCTCTGTAGACACCCTTAGAACGACCTGCTCTGATACCACTTTTGTCACGCCCCGAATCCCATCAAGACGTGATTGACACCCGAAGCCGATAAGGCCCGAGAGAACCAACCTATACTCATACCCAATCATATGTACACCATAAGTTTCATCACCACCTCGTAGAGACATAAAAATGCTAAGTGCGACTATCATGGAACATTATACATACATTAAAGAAACTTGGCCGTTGGGGCCATCAAGTCAAAAGGACATACATCTCTTTCTTTCCCAATCATAGACATACCCACATATGTCTACAAAAGCCTCTAGTCGAAATACATAACTATGACAACTTAGAGTCGGGACAACACCCCGCTCTATACTCGTATTCAATACCAAAATAAATGTACATAGAAACTCAGGAAGCCCCGAACCAACTGGAGCTCATCAAAAGTCCGCAAAAGATCCGCAACCTACAGTGGAGGTCTACTAGTACCGGCACCTGCAGCACGTAAGGTAAGTTCCCCAATAGGGGTCAGTACGAAGAATGTACTGAGTATGTAAGGCCATATGAAACTGTCACAAATATGTCAATAGAATCCAAATGGAATAAGATAGTCAATACGAATAACTCATCGATCTGCATATGTGGAACCATGTAGCTTACATAAATTAAGTTCTTCTCTTTATTGTTTATTCCTCATCACTCATATCATATCGTACCCGGCCCCAACTGATCAGTGGGTTTTAACATAACATAAAGTTATGTTGGGATCGTCTCGAGCTAGGACTTTTCCACTAGAGCTACCACCCATAAATCAATATACATTGGGATCGAGTCGAGCTAGGCTTATGCCTCTAGAGCTGCCACCCATACCAACATATCAGGTTCGGATCGAGCTAGGTTATTACCCCTAGAGCTGCCCCCTTTCAGGATCGGTCTGAGCTAGGCTTATGCCTCTAGGACTGCCCCCTGATCCAACAATCTCGGGATCGGCTTGAGCTAGGCATTTCACCCCCAAAGATACCACCCATACTTGATCATTAACCACATATATGCATTACTTCATTCTTATATATTTTTCAGATTGAAACCTTTACTTACGAGAGATTGATTTATCCACTTATGAGAGATTGATACAATCAGTTATGAGAGGTTAACGTATATAGATAAAGCCACAACATTATTGGAAGCTTATGAACATAACATTATTGGGACTTTTGGAGCATGTCCATAATTATGTAACTCATGAACGACAATGACTAAAGAATGAGGAGTATGTGACATAAGAATGAATAGATTCTCCTTACGTCGTCACTTTCCTTGAAACAATTTCCTTTAGTAGTGACAACATTATTGGAACTTAGAACCATGTTCATAATTAGGTGATCCATGAATGAAAATAGACCAAGAGTAATGTATATATGTTTAACAATAGATGATAACCTAAAATGAGATGCCTTAGGACATTTCAGAAATGAGTAAGTACCATAACGAAGTGAATACTACATGCCGCAGAAGTATACGGAAAGAGTAACCTGACGTACCTGCACTTTAAAGTATGAATACACAAATCTATGTATGAACACAATAGTCCATCTTTTTCTTTATGTCTTACTCTACAATACAAGTTCATACCGTAACTTACATTAGTAAATAGGTACTATACAGGCGTACAAGGCGACAATGAACTATATGACTGCCGTATAACATCATGTCACCCCTTACAATACAATCCAAGGACTTATCATATCAAAAACACCACAACATTACGCATATTGACCAAGAGATCATACATAGATAGCATTACACACCATACTTACCCTTTACGCTTTGCTCTTTACCATTCCATCACAATTACTCCTTTATAACAACATATGACCAACCATCCATACTTAATACATCCCAACACACCTCCATACGATACTTTAAAGTCATTAAAACGACATCGTAAGTTGATAATTACATCCAAAAAGGGTATAGGGGCCTTCGGGGGTCGACTAGATGCGAAAACCTACGAAACGAAAAACTAGGATGACCTACGCTGCCACCTGCGGCCGCAGGTGGATGAGGTGAGTGCTCAGATGGCCTCTGGAAAAATCCAGGAGCATCTGCGATGGCATTTGCTCCCGCAGATGCCCTCGTCTGCAGGGGCGGATGCCCGTTTTGGTCTGAAATGGCCTCTTTTGGGTCTTTTAATGCCATGAATGGTCCATGATCATAAAAAAACTTATTTTGACATATTTTTGATCATATTACACACCAACATTCAGCCATGGTCTCACAACACACATAACAACACTCAAAACTACATTTCACAGCCAATACGGCACCAAAACCATAACCGATTTCACAATAACAATTCCAAAAGTTATACACAATGATTAAACAAAGTAAGACTATTATCAAATCTCACATGTCAATATTTACTCCAACAAGTTCATTTCCTTCAAGACCACAAGTGCATATTCAAGTTTACAAGACAAACCATCCTCCGATTTAGCAAACATGTAACATTTCATACCTTGTGAACTTCTCAATACTCCACCAACATAACCAACATAATATAAACCATATCTCATGCATAAAATATATTAAACCATCATAATAAACACTTAACAAGTCTTACAAGTTGATGATCTTGGCCACAAAGAGATGAGAGCTTAGGGTTTGTCTATTTGAGAGAAAAATGTGGAAAAGTTAGAAAAGGGCATGAGAATTCAATGGTAATAAAAATCTGATTTTTCTCTCTTTATATAGTCCCTCAAGTCTCTCTTATATCTTCCTTAGCATTAAATGCAAGGGTTGATTTGGTCAAATGGGGCAATTTGGAAGAATGGGTCAAAAATCTCATGTTGGGCCATGTCTTCCCTTATGATTTTGGGCTTCATTTAAGGCCCAATGGTGTAAGACTTTTTAATGCCCAAAATTCAATACATAATTCATCAAATCTCTCATGTTTTCATATTCCCATAATTGTTACGGTAGTCAGCTAGACTCCGAAACGTACGGGGTGTTACAATATTCTCAAATCTCCTAAATATCTTAATACTTCATGATATAAGCCATCGCATGACACTACAATAATGAATAGTCATGTAAGACATCAATAATATCAATTCAAGTCCCCACTAGGACTTGAAATCGAAGAAAAACGAATTTTATACTTTACCGAGTAAAAACCCCAAAATCCAAGATTGAAATCAAAGATTTGAAGTTGTTTTGAAGATGAAATCAATAGGAAATGACGAAAATAGTAGTTTAAAGATACCCACACAAGATTTATGAAAAACACCTTTGAACTTTCCAAGAACCGAGGTCTCAAAGATGAAAAATGGTGAAAATGAGGTTTTGGACAAGGAAAAGAATTAAATTCTGCCCAGGTATTATTTGCCCTTTGTGAACGCAGTCACTTACGTCACATTTGCAACTTGACCCAAACCAAACCTTCGTGATTGTGGGTGGTCCATCGCGATCGCGATGAGCAACCGACCCGGACCCAAACTACTAACCCTTCACGAATGCTATCATCCCCCTCACATTCGCGATGAGCAAAGACCCCATACCCTTCGCGATTGCGATCCCTCCACCATGATCACTATGAACAACAAAATCCTTCTTTGTGAATGCTACAATGTTTCCGCAAATGGGAAGAAGTTGCCTTTGCTGCACTAGAAAACAACAATCTAATAGTTGAGACTTAAAAAAATAGTCCCGATTAAACCCTTGGGATACATAAGTGACCCCATAAAAATAATTTGATAATGCTACTAGGTTAATTTCGACGTTCTAGACTCAATAGAACCATCTGATTTACGAAAATAGATTGTTATCAACAAGTTGATCCCCGTGACCCCTTTTTAAGCTATTTTAACGAGTTTCTCATCTAAGATGTCAAAATGAGATATAAGGGCTTAGAACCTGAACTAACCGTGTTACTAACCCAAAATTGGCATTTCAGATCTAATAGAACTGACAGAATCACCATTCGATGCTCGGATCACAAAATGTTGACAGAAGTCAAGCTAATCACTTTCAAAGCCTCTAAAAACCTCAAACCACTCTCGAACACTTCGGGAACCATGCCAACCATCCCTACAACTAATAAATAGCATATAGCAACTATGAAGAAGGGCAAAATGATTAAAATACAATAAAATCTAAAAATCATAACAAGGATTGTTACAATTGACGACTTAGTGCAGGTTTTAAGTTTATGTCTCAAATCTTAACCTCAAGAACTAACTTCTAGATCAAAGTACATAAGAAGTTGAGATGGTAAGTTATGATCCAAAACGGAGATCTAGAGTAAGACTTGAGAAAAGAAGATTAGATAGGAACTTGTATTTCTTTTTCATTTATTGTTTTTCATTTCTGGACGTAATATAAGGAGACACGACCTGGAACCTCGATGGGACTTCATTCAACCTCGAACTCATCATTTCATATTCTTGAACTATGCGTGACCTGCCTCCCTTATAACTCGAGATATGTAGGTTATCCAAAACCAGGGCTCGATCACATCTTTTCCTTCTTTTCTTTTCCATTTCAAATAATAGTTCGGTCAAAACTAGTCTTGTTGTCTACTTCTTTGTCTGAAAACTCTTTGTGTTCCCACACAAAGAGGGAAAATGTGGACACATGATTTTTGACCCTCCCCGAGCTTTAATCTATTTTTAGTATTAAAGATTTATTATTTGTCCAATCTTTATTTTAGCTTCTATTTCATGTTTAGTAGATTTTCTTTAAAAAATTGTGAAAATAATTTTTTAAAAAATAAAGTCACATTTTAGGATTATCATTTTTATGAAAAGAAAATTTTCGAAATATATTTTCTTTTAATTTAGGTTTTAGTAAATAGGCAAGTAATCTTAATATTTTCTTATTTATATTTTATATTTTTTATTCTAGACTAGCCATTTAACTCATTTTAAAAAATATTTTTATTAGTATAAATTAATTAATTAGTATTTCTATCATTATATTTTTATATTGTTTTTGAATTCAAAACGTTAAAAAAAATAAGGGAAAAATAATCCTAAACCCATTTTCCCCATCTGCACACAACCCCATTTTCCTTTACTTCCCCCATTACCCCCACTACATATACACATGACCCTCACACCACATCACACAAACTCACATGCACATGCACGCACATGCACTATATACAATATAAATATGTAACACAACACTGGCAGAAGAGGAGACGAAAAGAGTTCAGAAGGAAAGGTAACAAAAATGTTAGAAAAAAAAGGGATAAACAATACTTAGAACACCAACAAAAGGCAAGGAAAGAAAGAGAGAACACAGAGAGAAAATCAAGTTAAAAGAGAGAAAGCAAGAAGATTAAGAAAAACAGAGAGTACAAGGTAAAATAGAGAGCTTAGAGGTCACAGTTTTAAGGTTTGCTGTTCGTGTTCCCGTTCATTGACTTTGATTTGGAGCTTAGAAGAGTTTAGCATTTGCTAACTCTTGGAAATCAGTTGATTATTAACATCTTTGTTTTCTTCTTGATGTGAAAGAGGTAACCATTAGTCCTTTTCTTGTAGCTTAACAATGATGTTAAATGAAATACGTGATTTTGTTTTCCCCCTGTTTATTTTTCTTAGCCAAAACATGTGAATGTTTAGTATTATAGTGACACCATAGTTACTATATGTATTGTTGTGAATTTACGTGCAATTTATACGTACATGGAATTTTAGCATCATTTGCTGGAGGATGTTATTAATAATGGAAAGTTTTTGCATGTAAATCTCCATTTCTCATCGTATACATGACCACTATATGATTATGGTGCTTTGATTGTGAATCCGTATATGTAAACTAAGTTTTTATTCTCGTTTAGAACTTTACTTATTTTTGTTAATCTTCCTGTGTTATGTGTATACCAACATCACACGGAATTAGCATGTTAAAAGGGTGGTTTTGATGCAAGCTTATTGAGTGGGATAATTTGTGTGTGAAATCGGATCTTAAACTAAATGGGACGTGAGATGTTTGCTCAAAAAAAAATAAAGAAAAAAAATTAAAAGAGAAGGGAATTTTAAAAATTGTTCACTCCTCTAAAAAATGGACATGGTTATTTGAGACATTTGGGCTGGATAACTTTGGGCCGAGATGATCATCGCCTACTCTATATTATTTTTGTATATTTCTATTTAAATCAATATAAGATAAGTGGATAGATGTGAATTAATTTTTTTTAGTTCTGTAAGCTTTGTTTAAATGAATGTTCAAATAGATGTGCTTTCTTGATTATGGATTATCTGTCCGTAAAATATTTATGAATTAATTTGATTTCCTTGTTCACATAGTTTAAATACTTTATACTACTGATTTAATATACTTCTAGGTTCATTACGTTATATTAAGGTCAAATTGAATAATGTTTGATTTACTGACTACCCACTAGTCATTAAAAATAAAGGGAAATGTCTAATATGTTTTTTCACTTTCATATGTTTATTTTGACATGTTTGGTTGATAAAACCTGATCTACTAACGGCTCCGATTCGGGTCAAGGTCAATGTTATGCCGAGATATTAATGAATAGTGTGAGCTAGAGGGAGATGGGGTGTGGATTTACCCTAAACCCCATTACAGAAAGAGAAGTAAAGAGAGGAAAAACTAATAGTGAGAAGTGAGCAAGACAAGTCACGAATTAAAAATGAGAGGAATAAAAATTAAATAATATATCGAGGTGGATCATGTGTGCGGTTACACTCCTTGATTTACTTTCATAATTACAAGGCTCCGTGTGTGGCTATGCTCCTTAGCCGAAAATATAAGTCATAACTTAACGCATATTAATTAGGTAAATTAAACTATTAACAAACATATGTTTATCCAATAATTAATTTAGGTCAAGCATAATTCAATAATGCGACTGTGCTAGAACTATAGGACTCAAGGGGTGCCACACACCTTCTCCTAGTTCAACAGAATCCCTTATTTGGATTTTTAGTTCACAGAACAATAATAAACACTACTAAAATAAACAGGAAAACCGACCACTTGTGGTCGGTTTTCCTGTATTTGCGACCAAAAAACCGACCACAATGTGTGGTCGGTAAAATAGTGGTAGCTTTTCCAAAAGCGATCACATGTGGTCGCTTTTTTTAAAAAATATTTATTTATTTATAAATTGATATTAATTATATTTTGAATAAAAATTTTTATTAAAATTCTTTTTAAATTAAAAAAATTTATTAAAATTTTTCCGACCACATATTGTAGTCGGCATGTGGTCGGTTTTCAAATTTTTTTTTTTAATAATTTTAGAAAACCGACCACATGTGGTCGGTTTTTGAAAAAAAAAATTAATTTTTTTTAGAAAACCGACCACATGTGGTTGGTTTTTGTTAAAAAAATTTAATAATATTTTTTAATTAAAAAAAAATGTTTAAATAATATTTTTTATTTATAAACCGACCACTTGTGGTCGGTATTTTTGCAAATTTCCAGAAAAACCGACCACTTGTGGTCGGTGTATTTACAAGTTTCCAGAAAAATCGACCACTTGTGGTAGGTTTTTCTGGAATTTTTTTTTAAAAATTACAGCATATATGCTACATTTCCACAGCCCACCAATTCAAAAACATTCAATCATCTCAATACAACCCACCAATTTAGAAACATTAAAACATCTCTTTAAACATTTAAATATCAAAATCAAAACATCCAAATATAAAAATCAAAACATATAAACATCAAAGTTTACGAATCAAAAATAAACTAAAAGTCATCCTCTTCATCCTCATCCCCACCTTCATCATCATCATCAAAATCATCCGCCTCATCTGTAGTGTAATTATCAAGTGAGCTTAGGCCTCTCGTAGCCCGAGGTGCATCACCGGGACACGGAGGAAGTATCTGTGGAGCTTGAAGAAAACTGTTATTCTGCTCCTGCAACATTTTCATTTGCATAGTCATATCCTCTTCTCTCTTCCTCGTCCTCTAAGCATTTTCCTCTTCTCTCTTCCTCGTCCTCTCAGCCTCTGCAGCCATTTGACTAGTGAGTTGAGCAACCGTATTTTGTAACAAAATAACGGTTTCTCTATCAACTAGTGGGGTAGAGGAGGATCCACAATCTGAAGAGGTAATGTTCTCCGTAAAACATTTTCTTGAGTAGCCGTAGACATTACCCCTAACAGGTGGACCCGCACAATCTAGCCAGTGCCTTCTCTACTTCTTGAGGTAGTGGTTTACCCTGACTTTCTGGAGATTGAGTCGCATGTAACTCATTAATCCTCCGTGTATAGTTGTCCTATATTTAAAGTAAAGTGAAACATTAGTAATAAAAAGATACTAAACTATTCAAGTTACTACATTAACCATTTTCAAGTAACTAATACACATTTCAAGTTACTACATTAACAATTTTCAAGTAAGTAGTTCACATTACAACTTACTACACTTAATCATTTTCAATTAACTAATTCACATTTTCAAGTCACTACCATTTTCAAGTAACCAATTCACATTTCAAGTCTCTACCATTTTAAAGTAACTAATTCACATTTCAAGTCTCTACCATTTTCAAGTAACTAATTCACATTTTCAAGCCACTACCATTTTCAAGTAACTAATTCACATTTCAAGTCTCTACCATTTTCAAGTAACTAATTCACATTTTCAAATAACTACACTTAACCATTTTCAAGTAACTAATTCACATTTCAAGTTTCTACGCTTAACCATTTTCAAATAACTAATACACATTTTCAAGTCACTACCATTTTCAAGTAACTAATTCACATTTTCAAATAACTACACTTAACCATTTTCAAGTAACTAATTCACATTTCAAGTCTCTACACTTAACCATTTTCAAATAACTAATACACATTTTCAAGTCACTACCATTTTCAAGTAACAAATACACATTTTCAAATAACTACACTTGAGCATTTTCAACTAACTAATTCACATTTCAAGTCACTACCATTTTCAAGTAACTAATTCAGATTTCAAGTCTCTACACTTAACCATTTTCAAATAACTAATACACATTTTCAAGTCACTACACTTAAGCATTTTCAAGTAACAAATACACATTTTCAAGTAACTACACTTGAGCATTTTCAAGCAACAAATACAGATTTTCAAGTAAGTAGTTCACATTACAACTTACTACACTTAACCATTTTCAAATAACTAATACACATTTTCAAGCCACTACCATTTTTAAGTAACTAATTCAAATGACCAAGTCTCTACACTTAACCATTTTCAAATAACTAATACACATTTTCAAGTCACTACCATTTTCAAGTAACCAATACACATTTTCAAGTCATTACACTTAAGCATTTTCAAGTAACAAAACTACACTTCAAAATGAAAGTGAAACCAAAACTTCGAAGCAAAAAGAAACAGCCAAAGCATCGATTCATCAGCCACAACTTTCAACAAAAAATCCTACGGCCTTCATAGCCTTCTACAATAAATAATCCCAGCATTCTCACCTAATGTGAGATTCCGACAGCTACAAAATAACTATATCTACACGAAGAAAGAAAATCTACACTACGAAAACGAAATCCTAAAGGTAGCTAAAAAATTAAAAAAGGGGGTGTTTACCTTTCTTAGAGCAGCAAAACAGAACTACAAGCTTTGTCAAAATCCTTGCCACCACAAAGTCCTTGAATGAGCTGGAATCGTAAGAAAAAAAATGAAATTCGAATTTGGAAATTTTTGTATTTTTGGATTTGTATTATATCTCCACACGTGGAATTCCATGTGCATGATGTCATGTCAAAATTAACAATAGAAACCATTTGTATCATAAAAAAAGTAGAATAGAAAGTCAAGCATTCTAACCTTAAATATTTGAGTAAATTTTCTTGGTGAGTCAGAGCATTCAAAACTCAAAAATTTTCTTGGACTGATGCTTTGGTTGTGAATCCTTGCAACTTGAGTGGTAGGCCCTTCGGCTACATCATAAGTCAAGGATCAAATCAGAAATTCAATATTATTGAGAACATAAGAATATAGTTTGTGTAAGTGAAGACTTTAGCCATTCAATTAATACCGTTATTTTATAACTCGTTTGTTAAAGCTTGCACTTGATGATCTTCACGATATTAAATTAAATTTGTTTTCCTAAGTTTGATGCAACATCGAGTGGACGTGGAGTTCATCAGTTGAAAGCTTCCATTCTTCATTCGAATACCAATTGGAAAAGGTCTTCAAAGAACCTGGATAAATTTTATAATGGACATATGTGGTGGTCATAACATAAAGCACAAAAGTAAACTCACCAATCACAAAAAGATCTGAAAAATAGAAAAGTCTACCAACATTCACATACATATGCAGGAAGAGGAAGATAGAGGAAAAGGAAAAGAATATTTAATTTAATAGTGTCTTTTTTTCAATACTTAATTTAGATAAATAATTACAAAAGGTCACAAGTTGTAATTTTTTTTCTAATTTCACCTAGTTATATCACTAAAATTATTGTTCCAAGTTCCAACGGGACAATTCAATTGTACCACTAAATCAAAAAGAAGAAAGTGATTGTTGATTTTCAATTTAATTATAAGGTCACATGCATTGATATACATGTAAAATAAAACACTTTTATTACTAATATTTTTTATTACTCTATATAACGTCATAATTAAATGTTTTTTCTTGTTTTTGTAGGGCCAATGCAGAACACTATTGGAAGATCTGTTCGGCGGAAAAGCCTGGAGAATGAGAACAACAAATGCCTTTTTCTCTAAGAAAAATGAATTACCCAAAACAACATTCACGTACAATGCAATAAGAAAATCTACCAACATGAATTACCCAAAACAAAAGCGACAAAAGGAGTATTTCTTCTGGAATGGCCTTCACCTTCTACCTACATGCATACAAAGGGGCAAAAACAAAAACACAGGAGTGCATAACACAAAAAACAATTCACTGTAAAAAAAAATGGTTGACAAATGTTCAACAGAAACAAACAAAAGAAAAAAGAAAATGGAAGATATTTAGAGGGAGAAAATAAATTACCGGGGGTTTGACAGTTTCAGTACAAAATGCTTGACAAATCTTCAGCTCATTAGCTCTTGTCACCTATTTAGAATAAGATAGATCAATGCTTTGAAGTAAAAAAAACATACAATCGAAGGATTGTGCATCTACATGGGCCGTGGAGTGGATTTTGGGTTTTCGGATTTTGGGGTTTTTCGTTTTTTGTGGTTTCCAATTTTTGGGTTTTGGGATTTGTGAGGAAATTGGAGGTGCGGTGTATTGTTGGGTTTATGGGGTGTGTTGGGGTGAAGGATAAAAGGGGATATAACGGTGTGGGCTGGACCGGGTCGGACTATTTTGGGCCTGTTAAAGGATTGGGCCCAAAACATTAGGTTATTAAAATAAAAAGGGAGATGGTAAACATTAGGCCATTTAAGAATGACCAATTAGATTATTTAGCCATTGTCATTTAAATTATAGACCAAATCAAAAATCAATTGGCCAATTGCATTGCAATTATGACCAATTTGATTTTGATTACGACCCAAATTTAATAGACCGGCCAAACTAAATCAAAATTCAAAACAAATTAATAATAGATTTAACCCTGAGCTTCTTGGTTTAATAAAATCAAATAAATATTTCCTGAATAAATCGTATTATATTCATACCAAATATAAAAAAAATTAATACGATGTATATAAATCGGATAATTAATTAATTCATCGTCATACACAAGTAGTATATTTCCTCAATTGTATAATAATATCAATGTATTTCGTATATTAGTTAGTTAGCTTTTGAATATGAATTATATACCTCGTAATACAACGTATTTTATATATAATCTGATGAATTATCCATTAATAAGCTTACTTTATGATAGCTTCAAAAGTATATTATTACGTCGATCGTATGATATCAACGTATTATTCAAAATACTTAGATAGATTCGGTTAGCTTGCTTTTGACTACTACGTATATATATCACTACACGAGATATACGTATATATATATATACATATCGAGTGACTAGATGAGGTTCAACATACGTACTGTATACATTACATAAATGAGTATATATACTCTGATGAATTATCGATTAATTAGCTGACATTTTTATAACTTCAATAGTATATATATTAGTACGTGGTATTATTCAAACTACTTGGATAGATTCACTTAGCTTGCTTTTGACTACTACGTACATACTACACGAGATATACGTATAAATACACATGTACACTCTATCGACTATCAGGTTATCACGACCCGAAATCCCATCCGGGCCGGACTGGCACCCGAAGCCGATATGGCCTGAGAGAACCAATCTTTGCTCATGAACCTTCGTATACGTATCCTTGTATGAATCTTATTCTTTCTCATGCAACTATGCGGAAAACATAATCGTGGAGACATATGTTATATACATATTTAGGAAACTTGGCCGTTGGGGCCATCAAGTCAAAACGGACATTTATCTTTTACATATTCGTCTCTTACATCCATATACCCACATATGTCTACAAAAGCCTCTAACAGATGCATCAACAGGACCAACTTACAGTCTGGACAAGTCCCCGCTTTATACAATATATATAACACCAAAACAAATATACAACTATGACTCAGGGGGCTCCGAACCAACTGGAGCTCACCAAATATCTGCAAATGATCCCCAATCTACAGAGGAAGTCTACTAATGCCGGCACCTGCAACATGTAAGGTAAGTCCCCCGAGGGGGTCAGTACGAAGAATGTACTGAGTATGTAAGGCTCATAAGAAATCATCATACATAATAACAACAATAATGAAATCAATATAAGAGAATTAATGAACGTGAATAAACTCTCTTTCTGTATGTGTGGAACCATGTATATTACGATCTTTACTCCTCTTGTCTTTACATACTTTCATCGTATTTGTTCTACCCATGCTAGGCTGTTCTGTCGCCCCTGGGATGAGATTAACCCATGCTAGGTACTTTGACCCCTGGGATGTTATGTGAACCCATGCTAGGCTTTCGTGTCGCCCCTGGGATATCATTAACCCATGCTAGGTACTGTGACCCCTGGGATGTTATCGTAACCATTGCTAGACTTTCGTGTCGCCCCTGGGATGTACCGTCATAACCCATGCTAGGCTTTTATATCGCCCCTGGGATGTATCGGGATCGACCCATGCTAGGATTTTTTGTCGCCCCTGGGATACCACCCGTGTTATTGGGATCGACCCATGCTAGGTATTTTAACCCCTGGGATACCACCCATGATTACTTATTAATTATACATCACTTCTTTCTCTTGTTATTCTTACTTCCATTCTTAAGAGTGATTGAGACATTGAGGATCATTACATAATTGAAGCACGCTCATATACACATATATAAATTACTTCACGTCTCTTACTTCATGAGATTGACATCTTCACTTATGAGAAATAGATATATTAACTTGCACATCACCTCTCTTATTACTCTTATGAGATTGGGTACTTTTATTTGTGAAAGATTGGTACAAGGATAATTATCATATTATAGGACTTTGGAACAAGACATGATTGGAAAAAATGCTTTTCAAGGATAAATAGATTCTCTTATGTTATTTCTCTCTTGAGATAGTCCTTTTAGGAATTACCACATTATGACATCGTAGGAACTTCAATCAGTGATTAAGAGATGAGTGAATCATAATTCATCTAAGAATAGGACACATATAGATACAATATACGTCAACCTGAATTACTATACTTCAAGGCCCCTCGGAGTTGAAACAAGCCCAATGTCAATATGAACAATATATTGCAGAAGGATACGGAAAGAGAAATCTTACATACCTTGTATTCTCAATACAATTCTACAGTCTTAAGTATGCATACAATAGTCCCGCTCCGTCTTTATGTTTCACTCTACAACACAAGTACATTAACGTAACCAACATTAACCACCAATTACCTTACAACGGCATACAATAACAATAAGTCACATGTTTGGCTTTAACATGTCATTTCCCCCTTGACAATACCATTTATGAAATTATTGTACCAATAATCCCATAATATTCCATACATTGACCAATACATGATAACCAAAAGCATGTCACACCAAGTTCATACTTTCCACTCTCCATCATCACAACATCACAATTATGCCATCAATTTACTTCAATACACCTCATAACAACAAATCGGCCAAAACCCCATAATTTACACTTATAGAAAAATAACAAGTTTAGGACCATAATAACACCATACATGTTGTTATTTCATCCATACCATGCTCTTTCATCAAAACTACAAGTCATAATTCAAGTTACAATCCCATGGATAACACATCTTTTTCACAAAAACCAAAAGTGCCATGTCCAATACTTCCAACCATAACCAACATGATATACATAATATATCATGCTTATAATATGTTAAAGCACAATAATAATCACTTACCCAAGCTTGGAAGATGGTGATCTTGTCCATAAATGCCTTAGGGTTTGAAGAGCCACCAAAAGAGTTATCTTGAAAACTCTAGAAAATGAGATAAAGTGATGTGTATATCTAATGAATTAAAATCTGATTTCCCCCTTTTTATAGGCCTTGCATCCAAGCTTATCTAGTCTCACATGTGTGTTTACTAGTCAATGGAAGAATGGGTCTTTTTGACCCATTGGACCATGCATTTTGGCTCCACTTTGGGCCTCAAATTGGCCCATTAACACATATATTATCTTGGCACACTAAAATCAATGTTTATTCCATCATATATGTGTTACAACAATATTCCCACTCACGGGATTTATATTCGTAGCCTCAATCCCAAAAACAAGCAATTCTAGCCACGTATGACCTATTTTGACCATAAGGGTAAAATTATCATTTTGATGCCAAATTCGGGGTAAAATCATCATTTTGATGCCAAATTCGTTCTCGAGTGATTTTATCGTACCAATATAATACTTCACTCATTCCATGTATATGCTCATGGTTGTAGAAGAAACGTGGCAAAAATCGGTCCTATACGTCCCCGGGCACCCTCGGGACTTAAGAAATTTCCAACTTTTGAAAAAATGGAAAAACCACCCTGGCATGCCCTTGGGCGAACCAGCTTGCTGACTATGGGATAAAAAATTTGTCCCAGAGCGGCCTGGCACGCCCTCTGGCGCGCCTGTGCCTTAGTTTTTCTGAAAATTTCATTTTTCGACTTTTCTTCGCGGGTTTGGTTAGATACTTCAAGTCCTATTCTTTAACTTACTTCTTACCCTTAATATACTTTGTTTAGAGGTCCTCTTAGCCTCATTTTGAACCCCACAAATGCTCCATGAAAATCACAAAACACCTCCTACGCAAGTTTAATCACATGTACAAGGCCAAATTTTAATTTTCTCATTACTAACATTACAAATTACATACTCATGGCATCTCGACACCTAAGTAACCATTGTTCAACGTCGTCACATTGGGTTGGGAAGGTACGGGGTGTTACACAGGTTCAAAATACATACTGTATACATTACATACACGAGTATATTACCCCGTAATACAACGAATTTCATATATACTCTGATTAATTATCGATTAATTTAGCTTACTTTATTATAACTTCAACAATATATATATTATTACACCGATCTTGTGATATCAACATGTTATTCAAAATATTTGGATAGATTCACTTAAATTTCTTTTGACTACTGCGTATATCAATACACGAGATATACATATATACACACACACTCTATTGACTATCAGGTTCTAAATACATACTATATATATACATCACATACATGAGATATTACCCCATAATACAACGTATTTCATATATATTCTAATGAATTATCGGTTAGTTTAGCTTACGTTATAATAAGTTCAACATTATATTATTACCTTGGTCGTATGATATCAACGTATTCAATATACTTAGAAAGATTCAGTTAGCTTTTGACTACTACATACATCACTACAAGAAATATACATATAGATCACATGCACGAGTATATTACCCCATAATACAACGTATTCCTTATACTCTAATGAATTATTGATTATGTCACGCCCCGAATCCTATCGGAACGGATTGGTACCCGTAGCCGACATGGACCGAGAGAACCAAGATTTGCTTCTACTCATTCATATGCATATCATAAACAGCGCCACCATCACGTAAGAGCATGAAAGACGAATAACGAAAAACATGGAACATGGAACATATATATATACATATGTGAAACTTGGCCGTTGAGGATGTGTTGTTACAAACCTTCTATAGGTCCTTGGAATCATTGAATAAGTCAATTGCTGACAATTTTGTCATAGGCTCTTTGATGAATCAAACCTTTAGACTAGCTACTGCTTTACTTGATAGGATAATGAAAACAAATTGTGCTTGGCATACTCAGCAGATCGAGGTGGTAGTAAGTGTTCCCTCATCCTCCCCACGTGCCAAATGGCTAAGTATAAAAGATGAGGAATGAGATGAAAACATGGCAAAGTTGATTACCCAGATGGATCTTCTCACAAAGTATGTTATGGGTTTGAGCACAAAAAAGTGTGAATGTCATTGTAAACTAAGGGAGCCGACATCAACTTGTGACATTTGTTGGATAAAGGTTGAATATGAGAGAGAGTTGAACAGAAGGAAGAAAGATATCCAGGTGGATACTTGCCCGATAGTTGATGTGTAGACTCTTGAGGCTGAGAGTACCCCTCCTGTACCTATTTCTACCAACCCCAGTGAGACTATTACGGCCACAAAAGTTCATTCTTCAATACCTCCACCTCAGAGCCAGCCTACACCATCTCCAAACTATCAGTTGCTACTGCCCCTGTTCATCTTATATTGACACATGCTGGTTCGATAAAAATGGAAAATTTGGCACATTCTGTAGATGCTAGTGCTTCTAGATTGGAAAAGCAAATGTCAGGCATGATTCTAGTAGCTTTGGGACCCCTTTATGTTTAAATGCGAGGGTTCATGCGGGAAACGTACCTAAATATACAATATTTAGAAAATATTTACCATTTATAGCTATATAATTTTATTACAGGCATAATTCACTTTTAATACATAATATAGATTTTTAACAAAACAAACATAACACATTTAAAACACTTATAGTACATCAATATTGCATGCATAATTCACTTTTAATACATAGACAATACATCTATATTGCATTCATAATTTGTTTTTAATATATAGTGCATTTATTTCACCAAAACAAGTATAATAAATTTTAATATGTAATAAAGTTGCTATAGATGGTAAATATTTTCTAAATATGTATATCTAGGTAATAAATAAAATATATATATAAAAGCAGTAAATATTTTATAAAAAGTACGCAAATAGGTAATTTTTCCATTTCAGCCAAACTTTGCAGTTATATGGTTCAGGTTGATAGAGTTGACTGAACGTGTCAACCAAACTAAATTGAAAATGAAGAGTCATATAGGTGATAGACATTGGTCAGCTATGAAAGCTAACTTTGCAGCCTTGAGAGTGGATGTGGATCAGCTAAAGTCAACAAATTTTGTTAGGTTGCTGACAGAGACCCCATGGTTAATACAAAGATGGATTTGAAGTAGGTCACTCCTGTGATTGGTTCAGAATAGGCTGCCTCAAAGGTTCATATTAAGTAGGACCCATAGAGGACTTTACCTAAGGATTTTGATGCCTCAGAGATAGAGGAGGAGTTGTTAGGGGAGTAGAAAGCAGCGTAGGATGCTAATATCTTACAGATTGGATATGATGACCTCCAAGACCTTGAGAATACTTTTATGATTCCAACTCTAGAGTTGTCTCGAAAGAAGACAACTTTGGAGGGATCTAGTAGGTCTAAACCTATTGAGGAGACATATGCTCTTGATATTGCATGAGTTGCTACACCTGATATACCTCCTAGCTCGGATCAATGATTAAGTCACTGGTGTACCACATGAGGCTGCTCCAGTAGGCCAGACTCCTCAGTAATAACCTTTTGTAGGGGGCACTTCATCTTTGTCTTGCTTTCCTTTACTTTCTTATGCATTAAGGACAAAGTAGATAGGAGTAGGGTTGTTCATTCATTTTGATGTGTATAATTCAGATAGTCTCTTGATTTTGGGTCTGTATTATTACATGTTATAGTATGCGAGATACTTATTTTGATTTTATTTGATGGTGTGTGGTGATATGACTTGTTTCATTGTATATTTTGAGTTTGTTTATGTTTATATTTAATTCTAGTGAGTTGTAGTTATGCTAGTATGATTTTATAAGACTTTTTATGGTATTTAGTTCAAGTAACCATATTGTAGCAATAGAAGGGTTTGATTCAAAGGGTCTCTTGTGGAGATTCTCACACGAATGGAGTTTCATGTTAATGAACTTGATGAATGACTCATTTGTTTTCAAACATGTTAAAAAGGCACCCATTTTCAATTTTTTTGTTGGTTGAGTCGAGATAGTTAGCTACTCATGGTCGTGAATGCATGCATCTTTTGTTGAGTATCTGAGTATAACTATGCCAATTGGGAATTAAAGATGTAGCTTTAGAAGTGTGGTTTAGTTCCATAAGTGGTGAGGTCTCATCTTTGATCTTGTGTTGTGTTTCCATCTATAACATGCCTTGTTGGTCTTTCACTAAATATATGGCTATGTGAAGTTGGAGAAATGACCTTAGGCCATGAATAGAGTGAACCCTTAAGATGTTATGACCCTTTAGGTCATTTTTTATGTTTTTGCATGTTTTCTACATTTTGTGCTTTCCCACAGCGACTACGAGCCATTTATGACTTGTCGAGACTATCGATTTGGTTTTCGAGTAGTTTGTTTGGATTCTATCAATTTCCCTGTATTGGAGCTTTTGAAGTTGAGAAATAGGTCTTTGATCTAAATTTCAAGCAAACGACCTTGGATGAGAATTCCAACGGTTCAATTAGCTTTGGAACATGGATTTTAGGCTGGGGGCCTTTGGTTCGAGTCCCAAGGCTTTCGGGCTCGATTTAGGCTATTGGGTGGAATTTGGTTAAAATAGAATAGTGGGTATGGGGTCCATATTTTGTTGAAACAATCTCTGCTGGAAATTTATATGGTTCCATTGAGTCTGAAATGCCATTTTGGTTGGGTCTCATAGTTTATTTGCATTCACGAGGTTTTGAATGAATCACGAGGATCCGTCCAGAGAAATTTCTAATTCAACATTTTTGTTGTTTTCTCAGCAGCTGGTGCAGGTCATAATTTCCCTTTGCGTTCTCAATGGGAGGGCCATATTTTCCAAGGTTTAAGTCCTTGACCATTGCATTTGCGAGACCATCTTTATTTTCCTACTTTGCTCTTCGCTATCACTAAGAACCGACCACGTTCTCGAGGGCCTAACCCGGTTTAGCATTTTCTTTTTGATAAGGGTCCCACGATCTTGATAAAGGGAACTCTTGCAGTATATATTATGTGTCGTCATGATTTTTAGCCATTTTCAACCATTTCACCATTTTGGAGCTTAGAGCATGGGAAACTGTGGGAAATCATCTATTGCAACTGAGATATGTTTATTGAACACCTCTTGATCATTTCCATTTTTTCCCCATCTAATTTTGTCCTAATTTCATTTAATTCCTAATATTAGGTTCTTGAATTCTTGAACTCTTTGAGGCTGATTTGAGCCCTAATTGAGACTCTGTTTGTGCTTATTTTCTCAAGCATGTATTCCTTGTGCTTCGAGGGACCTAATGACAGATTCAATTTCTAAATTCTGTATGCAGGTCCCACAGGCCTATTTTTTGACCCAATTTTTTGCCTGGAGTTTTATATTGCAATATTGGTATCATTTTAATCGTAATGATGTATAAAATATGTTTTTAATAGAACAGTGGATTTTTGAAAATCGTGTAGAAGGGACAAGCAACTCTTGGTCAGTTTGAGGCTGCTATTAAACATCTTGGTAGGCTACGGTCTACTCTCCTTTGCGAAATTGTGTATCATATAGATTGTATGTGTTGTCTGGGTTGTAGGGTAGTTTTAAGGCTACTTTATCATTTTGCCAATCCTTGGCCTATTTTGGGGATTTTTGAATAGAATAGGAACTTGATCCTTAGTTTAGAATGCCCATTATAGTTGTAGTATTATGTTAGGACTGCTTATATACTTGTTTCGACCTTAGGTTTATAGTGGTAATCCTTAGCATAGATTTGGGGTAGTATTCTTTGATAAAATACATTGTTGCTCACATGATTCCTAGTATTAGATTTCCTCTTATTACCTTCATTTCATGGGTTTCTTTATATATATACATATATATATATTTGCATTGTTTGGTATATTATTGGGACCGAGGCCTTGGTTACGAGACCTGTTGGGTACCAGGTTAGTTCTCTGTGCTCTAAAGGAGTTGTGACTTAGTATATAGACACTTAGACGCTTATATTTCCATTGTTTAGATACTGGCGATGGTATGCATACATATATATGCATATTTGGTGGTAGGATATCAAATAAAATCACTGTTTTTACTACTATTTACAAAAAGAGATTTATTTTCACTTTTCCCTTTTAAATTTTTTTTATAAAATGGAAATCGTACCACCCTTTCTATTGGACGACAATATTTTAAATTAGCATGCACCACTTGGAAGATCAGACCAAGGAAGATTTCGGTCCATTCCCGATCTACTTATTTATCATTATTTACTTATTTCGGTCAAGGGAGATTATGACCCTTTCTACACTATTCTATCATTTTTAGTCCCGATTCGATCTTGGGCACTATAATTTATTGATTACTACTTGTTTAGTCTCGGTTCGATTCTGAGCAGTTATTACACTCTTACTTATCTCTGGTACAATTACGGAGCAGATTTATTATGAGTGATTATTTGAAGTCATAGATTGGGACAGGCAGTATATACAGATATCCCAAGTCCCCTATGGGTCCCTTTGTCTGGGAACCACGTGCCAAAGGAACGGATAACCCATAAGTCTTGCCTTGTGCGTCGGCAATCCAAAGGAGGTGTATATACTTGGAACTATATGGCACTCAATTGGTATGATAGTATTGGATTTACTTTGCATTCATTCATTCATATGTATTGCCTATCATCGATATGGTGCTTTTACCTACCAGTCTTATGGGGGGCTTGATAGGTATAGGTTATGTTTGTTGTTTGCTGAGTTATTCTTTATACCTTCTGGGCTTATGGGGCTCTGGTTAGGTTATTGTTTATCTGGGCTTATCCAGTTGTATTACTGTTTAGGTATTATTGTATAGTTTCTGGCAGGATGGTTATGGATTCGTACCCGAGTCTATAGGTACTCTTTGAGTTCCTTTCCCCTTTGATATTAGGATCCTTGTTATTAGACTACCTTGTGATTATTCTTGTTTCTGGTTAGATGTTCTGATTGTGATAAAGCTAGTTCATTTCTTGTTTATGATCCTCGTGATATCCATTTATTCTCTAGCAATTCTTCTTGTATATTAATGAGTCGGCAATTTGAGACTCATTTAGCACAAAAAGGGTAAGAAATCAAGTCCTCAATGCAATTTTGAAGTGCTTTTAATGTTGTTTTGGTTTAATTTCAGGGTTTAGGCCAAGAAGTGGTTGGAATAGCAAAAGGAAGCAAAATGAAGCAAAAATATGGAATGTTGGAGTTAAAAATGCACAAAAGCAGTTCAAAGGACAATCAACACATCGCCAAAGGAAGCCATCCATTACCAAATTAGACAGTTTAGGCTAGGTCAAAAAGTAGACAAAATGGCGATGGGCGCTATTATTCGACGCATCACTGACCTGATCGGCGAAGAAGAAGTTCATCGCCAAAAGTGACCGAAACCAACCCTTGAAGCTCAAAATCAAAGTCCAATTGGTGAGTTATGGGAAATTCGATGAATCACAGATCCTATCAGCGACAAAAGTATGCTCAGCCAAATTGCATGAGGTGGCATTTTTGCAAATTCGAGGCCCGATTTTGTTGAAGCTATTTAACCTTTTTTGGCCATTTGAAACCCTATCTTTTGTCAATTTTCTGAATCTTAAGCTTGTAATCAAAACTTAGTTGTGAGATTAACTACTTTGTTCTTGGAATTTTTATTTTTATTGTGAATTATTTGAATTCTATGGGAATATGGAAGAGAAATTTGGTATATTTTCTCTTTCTTATCCTATAAGTAGCTAATTTTCTCAACTTGGGGTTATGCATTATTGAGTATTGATTGTTCTGTGGGTGGTGATTATTTACCTTTGTATTTGATTGCATGATATGATTTTAGCTAAATCTCTGTGTTTTAATTAATAGGTTGGGGTTGCAAACTTAGCCTATGTTTGGATCTCTTGTCTTGCTTGAAAGAGAAGAATAAAGTGATGAGATATAGTCGATAAAACTTGAGTTACACTCATTTAAGAGGTGATGCCAGAAATAGATTACCCATCTTAAGGTTATTGATAGTTTGGTAGTGTAAACACGGGGGTGTTCAAAAGAAACTCATGTGAAGTTTGGTGGTGGATTGAGAAATTACCACCAATACCTAAGACCAAGCCTAGTCATAGCTAGATATCAAATTATAGGTGCATTTTCACTCACCCACGTATGTAATTACTCTCAAGCAGGCATAACCCTAAGTGCTTTAACTCATTGATTGCAATCTTATAGCGTTCAATTTGACAATCTAACGTTGAAATTGTTAGCTCGATATAAAAGTGTTTAAAACAAAACCCCTCATTTTTACTTTATAGTTTGATTCTTAGCATTGTATGCCAACTTATAGTTGCTTGTGACACTTGAGAGTGAAGCTATTGCTCTCATTCCCTGTAGATTCGACCACAACTCCTAAGTTGGGTAAAAGAATTACTAACGACCACGTACATTCAATTCCTAGAGTGTATTTGAGCGTTATTAAAAATGGCGCCGTTGTCGGGGAATGAAACGTAGCGTTCATTCTTTGTAGTGTTATAAGTTACTTTTGTTAGCCATAGTGTAAGCTTTACTTTCTTTGTTGTTTTTGTCTTGTTCAGATAATAATCTAGGCCTTCATAAAAATGAGTTTAAATAGGAGTGATGTTGCCTCCTTTTATGGACATCTTGATTATGAGGATCACTTATGGGATGCCGGAAGAGCAAGTGCAATTCACATCGCACCCACGGAGGGTAATGGAGTGTTTCATGTTACAAGCATAATGTGTCACTTACTCCAAATGAAGGGTCTATTTGGTGGTCAAGCTCACGTGGATTCCAATCTTCATTTGAAGAACTTTATTGATGTGTGTCTCCTATTCGACATTGCTCATATCTCACAAGAGTCCATTCGGTTGGGACTCTTTCCAATTTTTTTTGATGGGTGATTTAGTATTATAGTTGTGGGAATTACCCATGGGTTCTATAACTTCATGGGTTGAGTTAACGAACCCATTTCCAGACCGTTTCTTTCCACCATACCATATGCTCCAATTGAGGAATGAGATCATAAACTTTCGACAATTGAGTTGTGAGACATTGCATGAAGCATGACAAAGGTTCAATAAGAAGTTGTTGTAATGCCCAAATCATGAGGTCCCATATAAGATGCTTCTCCAAATCTTATATAGAGCATTAGATCAATTGAACAAGACGATAGCGGATAATGCGGACGGAGGATCTATAGTTAAACAAACTTATGGAGTTGCTTCACCTTTATTGGATCAAGTGACAAAACAAAATTGAGCATGACACACAAGTGATATTGAGGTGGCCATGGGGGCCCCCTCTGCATCTTTTTTGAGCCAAGAACAAAAGAAGAAGGATAAGAAGAGAGATGAGAATATGGCTAAGGTAATGACATATTTAGACCTCCTCACTAAACATGTAATACCAAAGGCGGTCAATGCCATTGCTTCTAAGGGCACAAAAGCATATGAAAATGATGATGCGGAGTCACTTGATGAAGAAATTTGGTATTTTTCAAACCAAATGGGGGGTTCCTGACTTACCTATAAAAGGCATGGTGGGAATTAAGGTTTGAAGGAAAGGGACCAAGAGTGGAAAGATCATGATTGGAGAGACCATGATCATGCTAGATATTGGAGGGATAATATCACGCCTCAAATCCCATTGGGGCGAACTGGCACCTGAACCCGTTAAGCCCCGAGAGAACCAACCTATACATTTGTATGCATATCACTATTCTCTCTCATATGGATACAAGATATCAATGACGGAATTCATGGAAAGACATTCATATATATATGAGAAACTGGGCCGTTAGGGCCATCACATCAAAAGGGTTATACATTCCTTCGTTCGACTTATAACGTCTACAAAGCCTCTAATAGATACATAACCACCTATAGTCGGGACAAGTCCCTACTTTATACAACTGTTATACAGTATCAAAACCACTATGTACACATGACTCGAAAAGCCCCGAATCAATCTGGAGCTCACCAACAGTCTGCAGATGATCTGTATCCTACTGTGAAGGTCTACTAGCTCCTGTGCCTACAAAAAGTAAGGTAAGTCCCCCCAGGGACGTCAGTACGAAAGAATGTACTGAGAATGTAAAGCTATAAGTAACTGCGTGAAACATAAGAACTTCAATGGAATCAAATACAAGTGAATGGACAATATTGGTAAACCACCGTAATGTGTGTGTGGAATCATGTACATTGCCTTTATTACTTTCTTTGCTTTTATGTTCATATCATTATCATTATCGTTCCAATAATGCCCGGGCCCCTACTGATCAGTGGGAAATCATAACATTGGATCGTCTCTAGCTAGGCTTATGCCCCTTTGAGCTGCCCCCTGTCAGGTTCGTCTCGAGCTAGGCTTTTGCCCCATTGAGCTACCCCCTGATCCTATAATCTTGGGATCGTCTCTAGCTAGGCTTTCGCCCCTTTGAGCTACCACCTGGACTCAAGTAACCATATATACATTACTTCATTCCTTTACTTTTGTAAGATTGATACATTGGTGGTTGAAACATTATTGGAAATTTGAAACAATAGTCAATGAATAAGAGACATGTGAATAACATTTTATAACAAATGTGAAACAAGATACTTTAGGACATTTTGGAATGGAAACAGGTTCGGTAACCATGAGAACAATAGGAGCTACCAAGAAATATGAAAACGAAAAACCTTACATACCTTATCCTTCCAACGTATGACTATAACAATTTAGCTCTTCCTTAACGCTCTACTCTACAATAGGAATACATAACGAAGCTTACATTAGATGTCAACTACATTACAAACCGATAGGATTACACACCAAGTTTATGCGTTACACTTCCACCTCAATACATCGTCATATTTACTCCATCAAGTCACCTAAATACCTTTCACAACAACACATTAAAAACAGTCCACAATTGATACAATCCAAAATGCCTCCGGACTACCCCCTTAAAGCCATAAAAAGGGTACCATAAGTTGATGATTGCATCCAAGAAGGGTATAGGGGCCTTGGGGGGTCAAAGAGAAGCAAAAACAAACAAAACAAAATTCTGGAATGACCTGTGGATCCACCTGGGCATGCAGGTGGTGAGGTGTGGCCGCAGGTGCCCCCCTGGCCCTGTCTAGGGCCACCTGTAGTGCCACCTGCGCCTGCAGGTCCCTCACCTGCGAGGGCGGGTGCCCGTTTTGGCTGCCAGGGTCTTTTTTTGGTCATAAATGGTCCATGGTCACAAGTAAGCTTCTCTTTTCATATTTTTGGTTAACTTTGATGCTAATGAACAACCATGGTTTCAAAATGCACATAAACATCACCAAACTATCTTCTCCTTTCCATACACCACCGGTTCCATGCACAATTTCATAACAACAATTCCACAAGTCATACACAAAAAGGAAAAAAGTTAGGGACATAACCACATCCTAAAATGTTGACATTTAATCCATCAAATTCACTTCCTTCAAGACCTCTAGTCCCCTTTCAAGTTAAAACCACATAGAAGGCAAATCCTTTCACAAAGAAGCAAAAGTGGACTGCTCAACACTCTTTAAACATAATCAACATGTTTTCCACAATATCTCATGCATATAATATATTAAACCATAAGAATAAACACTTACCAAGTCTTGCAAAGATATGATCTTGTCCAAAGTGGTTGCTTAGGGTTTGAGAGAAAAGGAAATATCTTTTTGGAAAATTCTAGAATTGTCAAGTGTGTAATGGTGAATAAAAATCTGATTTTTAACCTTACATAGGCCCCTAAGGTCTTCCTTAGCCAAAATTTGGTCAAAGATGAGGTGTTTTACTTGGTCAATTCTTGAATGGATCATTTTTCCTTTTGGGCCATGTCTCATATGCTTAATTTTTGGGCCTCAATTAAGCCCATTAGCACAATATTACTTCAGCCCACTATATTTAGTGGATAATTCGCCAACCTTCCCAAGTTTAAATAATTCCATAAATGTTAAGGTAGTCAGACAAGTCCGGTACTGTACGGGGTGTTACATCTGTCACGCCCCGAATTCAAATGAGGCGTGATTGGCACCCTAAGCCGATGTGGCCCGAGAGAACCAATCTTTGATTGTGAACACTCGTATGCATAACCGCGTATGAAGCTTATTTTACTTTATGTAACTATACGGAAATCATATACATGGAAACATATGCCATAAATTTATATACAAAACTTGGCCGTTGGAGCCATTACGTCGTACTGAACGTATATCTTTTACATTTATATACCCACATAAGTCTACAAAGCCTCTACAGATACATGACTATGACAAACTTAGAGTCGGGACACACCCCGCTCTATACTCATATACAAACTCAAACCAATATGCATAATGACTCGGAAAAGCCCCGGATCAACTGGAGCTCACCAACAATCTGCGAATATCTCATCGCCTATTGCGGAGATCTACTAACACCTGTTCCTGCAGCATGTAAGGTAAGTCCCCAAAAGGGGTCAGTACGAAGAAAGTACTGAGTATGTAAAGCCATATGAAACTACAATAATACATAAGTACCTCCAGAAAATTAAATGTAAGAGAGTACTCAATATGGATATACCTCCATCCCGAATACGTGGAACCATGTTCATTACTTCTATTAATCTCATTACTTGATCAATCAGTCGCATCATTATCTTTCTTATGACAATCTTCATGTTTACTTATATATAGACACGCCAGGGATATATTCTCATCTCTTTCCACCTCTCTTTACAACTATCTTCACTACCGTTCACTCACTTAGTTAGTACCGGGCCTCCACCTTTGGTGGGATGTGATATATAAATATAATACCGGACATCCATCTTTAGTGGGCTATAATATATACATATAATACCGAACATCCACCTTTGGTGGGCTATCATATATAAATATAATACCGGACATCCACCTTTAGTGGGCTATCATATATAAATATAATATCGGACATCCACCTTTAGGGGGCTATCATATATAAATATAATACAGGACATCCACCTTTAGTGGGCTATCATATATAAATATAATACCGGACATCCACCTTTAGTGGGCTATCATATATAAATATAATATCGGACATCCACCTTTAGTGGGCTATCATATATAAATATAACATTGGGATTTTCTATCTTGAACCTATACCCTTTAAATTATAATCCATACTCAATGAAACATCTAGTAACCATGTGTACATTACTTCTTTAAAATCTTATATCCTTAACATAGTTATAAGAGTAACACATTATGGATCATGGCATTAACTGAAGCACACTCTTACATCTATGTTACTTCACTCCTTTACTTCATGAGATTGATACTTTAACTTGTGAGAGGTTGGTGCTTTTGTTTATGAGAGATTAATACAATGATAGTCACAAATTTCTTTTGTAGCTTTGGATCAATAATCAATGAGTGAGAAACATGTGAATAAGCATTATTGGAAACATAGCCTTCATGGAAACATAACACTGTCGGAACCATTGGGACAATGATCAATGAACAAGCTACATGAGTATAACCACTATTGAAACCTTAAAACATAACCTCATTGGACTTTTGGAACATTACTAATGAATAGGATACATGTGTATAACTCTATTGGAACTTTGGGTCATGACATGATTGGAACAATGCTATTCAACTAAACAAGCTCTCTTTATCTCATTGCTCTTGTTGGGATAATTATCTTAGGATCTACAACATATGACAACTTAAGAACTTCCGCCCATAAATAAGAGATAAGTGGACCATAATTCATCTAAGAGTAACACACCTATGAAGAACAATATATATATCAACCTGAGTTGGAATACTATAGAACCCTTTTGGAATAGAACACTTTTGGAACCTTATGATAATGATCACTAAATACTACACGTATGGATATCAACTGTTCACCAACCTGAGATGCAATGCCTTGCAACATTTTGAACTCTTGACATATTAGCCAATGAACGTAAGTCAACCAATAGACATGAGGCATATGATTCACCATTGACCAATGAATAAGGAACATATGAGTAACTCTAGCCAACTTTCGGATACGGAATACCTTAGAGTATTTCGAAATCAAATGAGTACCATGACATTGTGAACACCATATGTTGCAGAAGAAAATAGAAGAGTAACCTTACATACCTTATTTACTCAATGTGAAAGTACAATCCTATATGTGATTACGATGAGCCAGTTCCTTCCTTACGTCTTACTCTACATCACAATTTCATAATAGAATTTTTGTTAAAAACTATTCACATTACAAATGTATAAGGGTCACAATGAGTTACGTGACTGCTTTATAGCATCATTTCATCCTTCACAACACAACCCACTGCATTAACATGCCAACAATATCATAACATACCACACATTGACCAATACATCACAATCCAATAACATTTCACACTACACTTACCCCTTATGTCCCTTCATTGTTATTCCGTCGCCATTATTCTTTCATAACAACATATGAACATTAATACATACTTAATACAGTCCAACATGCCTTCATACGATAGTTTAAAGTCATTAAAATGACATCACAAGTTCATAATTCCATCCAAAAGGGTATCGGGGCTTTTGGGGATCAACTAGAGACGAAAACATACAAAACTGCAATCTGGAGGTTACCTGAGCTGCCACCTGTGCCCACAGGTGGCTGATGTATGCACGCAGATTCCATATAGCAGCTTCCATAGGCATCTACATTGGCATCTGGGCCCGCAGGTGCCTCCGTCTGCGGGGGTGGATGCCCGTTTTGGTCCGAAATGGTCTATTTTGGGTCTTTTCATGCAATGAATGGTCCATGATCATAATCAAACTTATTTTAACATATTGATGATCATATCGTATGCCAACAATCATCCATGGTCTCACAACACACATACAACACCCAAAACGACACTTTACGGCCAATACGCCACCAAAACCATAACCAATTTCACAATAGAAATTCCAAACATTATACACCATGAAAAAACAAGTTAAGACTATAATCACATATCACATGTCAATATTGAATCCATCAAGTTTATTTCCTTCAAGATCACAAGTCCATGTTCAAGTTTTCAAGACAAAAATCATCCTTCGATTTAGCAAACACAAATTGTTTTACACATAGTGACCTTCTCACTCTTCACCAACATAACCAACATGATATAAACCATCTTCCATGCATAAAATATCTTAAACCATGATAATATACACTTACCAAGTCTTGCTCCAAGGTGATCTTGACCAAAGGAATGAAGGCTTAGGGTTTGGTTGAAGAGAGAAATGTTGTGGAAAATTCTAGACAAAGAATGGGTGTCCAATGGAATAAAAAAATCTGATTTTCATGCTTATATATAGGCCCTCAAGTCTCTTCTTATCCTTTATTAACATTAATTATCATGTTGAATGGGTCAAATGGGTCAAATGGAAGAATGGATCTGTAACACCCCGTACATTTTCAAAACTTATACGATCAACCTAACATGGATAAAGGTATTTAAACTTGAGATAATAACGACATACTTGAGTGTAAAGTTAAAGTTAAGTGGTGGATTAAGGTAGAAGGATTAAGACGTTGGAAAAAGGGAAGAACATAAATGAGGTACTTCCGTGACTTAATTAAGATAGTAGGTGTATCATCTACTTAAGCTATTGGGCTGTACTTGGATACATATTAATGGACTCAATTGAGGCCCAAACTAAGTACCAAAAAGGGGAAAGATCACCAGCCCACTACCTAAATATAATTAAGGCCCAAACTGAAATGGTCCAACTAGAAATAAACCAAGTAGGTGCATCACCTACTTGGACTGTTTTGGGCAGATTAATTAGCCAAGTAGGTACATCTCCTACTTGGACTACTTTTGACAAAAAAATGTGGCTAAGAATGGATAAAGATAGGCGGTCAAAAAGGGTGTATATAGGGATCATTTCAGCATTATTTTTCATTCACTACACTTGCAAAATTTCAGCTTTTAATTAACACTCTCTCCCCTTTCTAAACCAAAACAGCCGCCCTAGTTTCCCCTTTAGGGTTCTTGGACTAATCTCCCATTTTGCAAGCCTTGGTAAGTGTTTACCCTTATAGATTAATGTTATATATGTATAATAGGTTGTGTAAAACATGTTGGTGGTGTTTAAAATGTATAGGGCAGTCCCTTAATTAAGTTGGCAGTCCACTTGTGTTGGTTTTGATGAATTTGTCTTCCTTGTGGCTTGGACTTGTATAGGGGCTTAGGGTGTTGAAGAAATTAAGTTATGATGATGAAATTCCAGTATATTAAAGTGTGGTTCTGCCCCTAAATCGTTCCTTTTATGTATGGCTTGATGGAAATGTTTATATGTGTTGGTAAATGGAACGTTTGTTGTAGTGAAAAGAGAACACTCTTTTGTTATGTTAATCTGAATTTTAGAACTGTTGTGGAATGATTTTGGTATGCTACTGTGGAAGGCAGTATGGTTACCTTATGGTGTGAATATATGGAGTTTCATTGGAGTGTAAATGTAAAGGATAAACTAGGTAGGTAATCCTACCGGTTTGTAACGGTTATGTTTGTTTGTGGACTGTTTTGGTGGTGTGTGGACTGATTTGGTGTTGTTGTTTTGCAAAAGCAGTAAGTGTTAGGGTAATGTGGTTGAATACTGTTATCTGGTAGTATAATGAAAGGGGGAGTGATGCAAAATGTGTTTTGGAGGTTGGACGGTTTCTACTTTCCGTTAAGCACCTACTTACCGTCTTGTAAACTTATAATGTAGCTAGCCGTTAATGTTTGCTCCATTATGTACTTGTGTTGTAGAGTAACACATAAGGAAGGAGCTGAATCATTGTAGTTACATATTGAGAAGATAAGGTATGTAAGGTTATTCTTTTCCGCATTCTTCTGCAGCATCTAGTATTCATATTATCATAACACTTGTCCTATCCCCAAAGGGTTGTACAATATCTCATTTTATAATTAGTAGAACTGTTATAAATGTATCGCTCTTATAACTAAAGAATGAAGTAATGTGAGTAATTGTGTAATGGTTAATGTTGAAAATGGGTGGTATCTCATGGAGTGAAAGAAACACTCGCATGAATGTCGATCCTATTATTACGGGTGGTATCCCATGGGATAAAAGGAACATCCGCATGGATGGCGATCCCTATTATTATGTTATTTCCCACTGATCAGTTGGGCCCGGGCATGACATGATTGATGATTGATGATGTACAGTAAAGTAAAGTAAAGTACAGTAAAGTAAAGGAAGCCATGTACATGATTCCACATATATACCATATGGTAGTTATTTATATCGTTCGTTCACTTGTACTTAATTCCATTGAAGTGCTTATATTTCATACAGTTACTTATAGCCTTACATACTCAGTACATTCTTTCGTACTGATGTCCCTTGGGGGACTTACCTTACGTGCTGCAGGTACAGGTACTAGTAGACCTCCTCAGTAGGCTACGGGTCATCTACAGAATATTGGTGAGCTCTAGTTCGGTTCGGGGCTTTCCGAGTCATATGTATATGTGGTTTTGGTGCTGCATAAGCATTGTATATAAAGTGGGAAATTATACCGACTATATTTTGGGTTTTGTAGCTGTTAGAGGCTTTGTAGACGTTATACAGTTGAAGGAGGGAATGTTGTGTGTTTTTTTCTCAACCATATGGCTCCAACGGCCATGTCTCATGTTTATATAAATGTTCTTATTAGATTTATATTATTGATATGTTGTGTCCATAAGTGATTGAATGCTAGCCTATTGACAACAAGTATGCGAACGTATAGAATGGTTCTCTCGGGCCTTAACGGCTTCGGGTGCCATGTCCGCCCCAATGGGATTTGAGGTGTGACAAAAGTGGTATCAGAGCGGTCGTCCTAGGGTGTCTACAAAGACGTGTCTGAGTAGATTCCTACTTATCGATGTGTTGTGCACCACATCTATACGTAGGAGACTACGGAACATTTAGGAGTTGTTTCTTTTCTTCATTTCCTAGATCGTGCAATAGAGCTAAAGTTGTAGGTTGAATCACATCTGACCATTGAAATGGTTTTCTTGTGTTATAGTAAAAATTTCGGTTACAAGAAGAGGTAGAGGTAGAGGCAAGAAGATAGACATGGCTGCCGGAGAAGGAACTAGTAAATCACCACCTAAACAAGCTAATCATGGTGAAGCTGAAAATGAGTTTGCATCACAGACTTCTTCCACTCTTCCATTGTCAGAAGAGTCAAGAGGAAGAGAAGTACCTGCAGGACCACCAATAAATACTACTGACCAGGATCTAAAGAGTGCAGTGCAAATGTTGACCCGAATAGTTGCTGCACAAGTTCAGGGACAAGGTGGTCCAACGACAAGTGATGATAGTGCAGCTAGAGCGGCTAGTCGACGGACACAGGATTTTCTGAAGTTAGATCCTCCCACATTCACTGGATCAGATCCAAATGAGGACCCTCAAGATTTTGTAGATCAAATTCAAAGGGCTTTGGAGGTTATGCATGTGTCTGGTGTGGAAACGGTTGAGCTTGTGGCCTATAGATTGAAGGGCGAGGCTATTTTATGGTATGAAGATTAGAAACGGTCGAGGGGTATTGATGCACTCCCAGCTAGTTGGGAAGAATTTAAAATGGCATTCATTGATCACTATCTCCCATATGAGGTCCGAGAGGCTCGTGCAGACCAGTTCTTGAATCTGTGGCAGGGTAACATGAGTGTCCGAGAGTATAGCCTTCGATTTAACTCTTCGGCCCGTTATGCTCCGAATGTGGTAGCTACGATGACCGATAGAGTTCATCGGTATGTGGACAGATTGGAGCCATATTTGGTTTGAGATTGTACTATTGCTGCGTTGAACAGGGATATGGACATAGCTAGAATACAGGCCTTTGCACAGAAAATGGAAGATCAGAGGCAACGGAGAAGAACACAAGGGTTTAAAGAAGGGTCGTCGAAGAGAGCTAGATCTACGGGACAGTCTATGGTGTCCCAAGGAGAGTTTAGGCCTCAGAGTTTTAATAGACCGCCTAGGCCACCATTTTCTCATTCCATGGCAGGCACTTCATTTCAATTCCAAGGGTTTAGAGGTAATCAAGCCGGGCAAGGTAGTGTGAGTCGTGGTTCACAGACATCGGGATCTTTTCGTTCACCATGTCAGCATTGCAGACGATATCATCCAGGTGAATGCCGACTGGGGATGAATGTTTGTTATTGGTGTGGCATGACAGGGCACATGATGAGGGAATGCCCACGAAGAGGCTCGGGAAGCATGGTACGACCTGCGGGATCCACTGGGGCGTCATCATCATCGGTGCCTTCCTTAGGTAGAGGAGTGCAGCCTATTGGACGCCGTAGAGGTGCTAGAGGAGCAGCTAGTTCCAGTGGAACTCAAAATCGTATTTATGCTCTAGCAGACCGTCAGAATTCAGAAGCATCTCCTGATGTAGTTACAGGTATCTTGTCCATATTCTCACATAATGTATATGCGTTGATTGATCCGGGTTCTACATTATCATATGTTACTCCTTTGATTGCTGAAAAATTTGAAAGAACGCCGGAATTACTAGTTAAGTCAATTGAAGTAACTACACCGGTTGGGGAATCTATTATAGCAAAGAGAGTTTATCGTGATTGCATAGTTACTATCGGTGGTCATGATACGTTGGTTGATTTTGTTGAGCTAGACATGATAGATTTTGATGTTATAATGGGAATGGATTGGCTAGCTTCTTGTTATGCCACGGTAGATTGTCGAGCCAAGAGGGTACAATTCCATTTTCCACAAAAGGATGTTCTTGAATGGAAGGGTAATGTAGGGGCACCAAGAGGCAGATTTATTTCCTATCTTAAGGCTAGGAAAATGATATCCAAGGGATATATATGCCACTTAGTGAGAGTGCATGATATTGATGCAAAACCACCAACTCCTCAATCGGTTCCAGTGGTCAATGAATTTCTTGACGTATTTCCAGAGGATCTTCCAGGTTTGCCCCCAGAACGGGAAGTAGAGTTTGGTATCGATGTAGATCCAGGCACTCAACCTATCTCTATTCCCCCATATAGAATGGCTCCAGTAGAATTGCGTGAATTGAAGGAGCAATTGAAAGATTTACTGGACAAGGGCTTCATTAGGCCTAGTAGGTCCCCGTGGGGTGCACCGGTATTATTTGTACGGAAGAAAGATGGCACATTGAGAATGTGCATTGACTATCGGCAATTGAATAAGGTGACAATTAAGAACAAATATCCCCTTCCTAGAATTGATGATTTGTTTGATCAATTACAAGGTGCTACATGTTTCTCAAAGATTGACTTGAGGTCGGGTTACCATCAAGTAAAGGTCAGAGAAAGAGATATACCCAAGACAGCTTTCCGAACACGGTACGGTCATTATGAGTTTTTGGTTATGTCCTTCGGGCTAACAAATGCACCAGCAGCTTTTATGGATCTGATGAATAGGGTGTTCAAGCCATTTTTAGACGTGTTCGTGATAGTATTTATAAACGATATTCTTGTCTATTCACGATCAAAAGAGGGCCATGCTAGCCACTTACGACAGGTGTTACAGATTCTTCGTGATCATAAGTTATATGCAAAGTTCTCTAAATGTGAATTTTGGTTGAAGTCTGTAGCATTCTTGGGTCACATTGTATCAGATGAAGGGATAAGGGTTGATACGCAAAAGATTGAAGCGGTGAAAAATTGGCCAAGGCCTACGACACCTATGGAAATTCGTAGCTTCCTTGGGTTAGCAGGTTATTATCGAAGGTTTGTTGAAGGGTTTTCTTCCATTGCTGCACCTTTAACAAAGCTTACACACAAGGCAATCAAATTTCAGTGGAATGATGCATGTGAGAGAAGTTTCCAAGAGCTGAAAGATAAATTGACTTCTACACCAGTATTGGTACTTCCGAAAGGCACAGAGGGGTATGTAGTATATTGTGATGCTTTCGGAATTGGCCTAGGGTGTGTATTGATGCAGCACGGTAATGTAATAGCATATGCTTCACGACAGCTGCGACCGCATTAGAGAAACTATCCCACGCATGATCTTGAATTAGCAGCGATGGTATTTGCTTTAAAGATATGGCGTCATTATTTGTATGGAGTTCATGTTGACATCTATACTGATCACAAAAGTTTACAGTATATCTTTAAGCAGAAGGAACTCAATTTGAGGCAACGAAGGTGGCTTGAGCTATTGAAAGATTATGATATTGATATTCTATATCATCCAGGAAAAGCAAATGTGGTAGCTGATGCATTGAGCCGAAAGGCAATGGGAGCCACTAGTAGCCACTTGACAGAAAAGCAAGATTTAGTCAAAGATCTACATCAATTAGCCAGCTTGGGGGTTCGTCTTCTCGAATCCTCAGATGAAGGGGTTATTGTACAAAATGCAGCTGAATCTTTATTGATAGTTGAGGTGAAAGAAAAGCAGTTTGCGGATCCTATGTTATTGCAGCTAAAGGAAAATGTACAACAGGGTCTGACTAAGGTCTTTGATCTTACACAAGAAGGGGTGCTTCAATGCCAAGATAGATTATGTGTACCGGATGTAGATGAATTGAGGAGAAGAATTATGATAGAGGCGCATCATTCACGATATTCTATTCATCCGGGAGCTACAAAAATGTACCATGATTTGAAAGAAGTGTATTGGTGGGGTAATATGAAGAAGGACATTGCTAAATTTGTAACTCAATGTATAAATTGTCAACAAGTTAAAGTGGAGCATCAGAAACCTGGAGGTTACATGCAATGTATCAATCTTCCAGTTTGGAAATGGGATATGATTAATATGGACTTCGTCACAGGTTTGCCTCGTACACTGCAGAAATTTGATTCTATATGGGTCATAGTTGACAGGCTTACCAAGTCAGCACATTTCCTACCTGTCAAAACCACTTATACAACGGAAGATTATGCAAGATTGTATGTTAAAGAGATAGTGAGATTACATGGAATTCCGGTCTCCATTATATCAGACAGGGGAGCACAATTTACTGCACTTTTTTGGAAATTATTTCAGAAGAGCTTGGGTACACAAGTAAAGTTGAGTGCGGCCGTCCATCCTCAGACGGATGGACAAGCAGAACGTACTATCCAGACACTTGAAGATATGCTACGAGCGTGCGCATTAGACTTTAAAGGCAATTGGGATGATCATTTATCTCTTGTTGAATTTGCCTACAATAATAGCTATCATTCAAGTATCAAGATGGCTCCTTACGAAGCGTTATATGAGAGGAAGTGTAGATCACCTATCGGATGGTTTGAAGTAGGTGAAACTACCCTAATTCTTTGCGGTTTATTTCCCATTTAATTTGTGGTTCTGTATAAGATCCTGAATAGTATCTACAATGGTGTTCTATGATTTCATTTAGATATTTATATTTTAATACTCCTCCATAACTATGTTCACTTGAATCAGTTTCTACTATATATTCAAACTGTTTCTTTATATCGGGGAAATATAATTTTGGTAATTGTTTACATAATTCTTTTATTTTTTGTATATGTTTTTTGTCTGTTTCATCAAAGTGATATTCAATATCCTTTTTTAGTTTCTTTTGTAATGGTTGTATAGTCGTATTTTTCGTATAGTTTATTTAAATCTAATCGTATTTTTTGTATTTTGTTCGCTATGTTTATTTGTTTTTCTAGTCTGATACATCTAGGATGTTCATCTGGTAGGTCTTCTCCATACTCAATTCCTTTCATGTTATCTGTTTGTTCTATGAATTGCCTTTTACTTTGTTTTCTTATTCTATTTTTGTAAATATTTGTCTTAAAAATAAGACAAATACAAGGATACAATTATTTTAGTAAATTTGATTGTAAATAAGGATTTTACCACCTTAAATTAGAAGAAAACTCAAAACATCTAACAGCATTCACAGTACCACAAGGATTTTACGAATGGAATGTATTACCATTTGGATATAAAAACGCACCTGGAAGATATCAACACTTTATGGACACATACTTTACACAACTAGAAAATTGTGTAGTATATATAGATGATATACTCTTATATTCTAGAACAGAAGAAGAACATATACAATTATTGAACAAATTTATAAATATAATAGAAACTACAGGAATAAGCCTAAGCAGAAGCAAAGCAGAGATAATGAAAAACCAAATAGAATTTTTAGGAATACAAATAGACAGAGATGGAGTAAAAATGCAAACACATATAGTACAAAAAATAATTAATTTAGAAGAACTTTTAGATACAAAAAAGAAGTTACAGTCCTTTTTAGGATTAGTAAACCAAGTACGAGAATATATTCCAAAATTAGCAGAACATTTAAAACCATTACAAAAGAAACTAAAAAAGGATATTGAATATCACTTTGATGAAACAGACAAAAAACATATACAAAAAATAAAAGAATTATGTAAACAATTACCAAAATTATATTTCCCCGATATAAAGAAATTTCTTATTATTCTTGATATATCTAAGTTACTTGGTTTATTACTTGATTCAGGTCTATCCATTTTTTAATATTATTGTTATTTGCTCTATTGCTATAATTAGTCTAGTCATTGCTTTGTTTAAATTATTTATTTCTTTTATTATATGTGTGATTCCTCTAAGTTTTTGTTTTCTTTGGAATTTACTTTTAAATCTTTTTTGGATTTTTCTTGTTAAATAATGTATTTTTATTGGTCTAATCGTTTTTATATTTTGTATTTTATGCATCATATTTATATTCTTGTTGTTTTATAAGTTGTCTAATAAATTCGTATTCTGTGTAAGAGATTGTATCTATTAATTCAGGTATTCTTGTATAGTCGTATTTTTCGTATAGTTTATTTAAATCATTCTTGGGGGTGTCCCTTTGATCTTATCTTCTTTGGTCATTATCTAAACGCGGAATTATAATAAATATCTCTTTGTCTAATTAGTCTTAGTATTTGGTTAATATCTTGTACTATTAAGTCTAAATATTCTTCATTCTGGGTTTGGATATATTTATCTAGGTTATATTGTATTAATGTTTCTCTTTCTCTTAGTTCATTTATGGTTCGTTGCCAATTTTCTAAATGTTCTTGGTTCATTTTTAATAATAATCTAGATATCCTTCTGAATCTAAATCAATGTATATATCATTATCTATATAGTCATTGTCACTATCATCATGTAATATAGTTTCTAACCATGATTCTTTCATTAAATCTATAATTTCATGAGTAAGTAATAGGTTATATATATTTTGTATAATATCTTTGTCTAAATTTCTTAGTATATATAAAACTAAAGTTTTATATTCTCTATCTTCATTTATAAGATATTTAGGTGTTGGGCTTCTATATTTTTCTATATTTTCACTAGGTTTTGGTATATCATTTTCCACATTCTTACTACTAGTTTCTGTCATATTTTCATTTTATGTGTGTGCAAATCATATTCCCTTTAACCTCTAATCCTATTATTATATTTATCACTAAGCAATTCAGTATGTTTAATTATCCTTTGTGTCACTACTATGGGTTTCAGCCTCAATCAGTTACCCTAACAATGCCTCAACTCTGGTCTACTACCCTATTCACGGCATTCCTCGCCTTTTCCGATTTCGACCTCTAGGATGGCTTAGTCTGGGCTTACCTAACTCTTAGCTTACCTAACCATAGCAAACTTACTCGGATAATATAACATAATCAAACTACTACATGATAAACAATAATAATAGTCTAGAGATTAAATAGGAATATTAAATTTAGTTACACATATTGAAATATGAGTATACCTTTGTAGTTATTTCCTCTGTGGTATGTGATATAGATGTTTCTATATTGGATTCCTCCATGCTTTAGCTTATTAAAAACTTATATCTTATTTATGTGTAGGGGTCTCAGCACATGAGAAGGGGTTGAGAGCTTTCAATTTCTTGAATGCTTTCTCGATGCTCCTCTCTATGCCTTCTCCTTTCTTATATATACATAAAAACGCGTAAGTGCACAGTGCTAGTCACTGTGTGCTTTACGACTTTTGAAAAAGAAAACGCGTACTTATCCTAATTCTAAAGAGCAAGCATAATGCTCTGTTAAAAGGAAAACGTGTGGGGTAGTACTATATTCCCCTTTTTGACTAAAATTAAAGAAAAGAAAAGATGCTTTCAATAATTTACATAATAAAACAAAAAGCTAACTATTCATAGGTCTTGTCATATCTCTTCTTGTCTATAGCTTGTCCGGTTAGCTATCTTCATTCCAGTTCTACTTCTGGTATATTGACTGTATTTCCACCATTGCATTTTGAACATTGATGGTCTTGATATTTAGGTCCAAGGTACTGGCAATATTTTGTTAATAATTTTTCTGAGATAAAATCTTTCTTGATTGCTCTAGTTGTTGGAGTATCTTCCGGTTTTAATAATGTCCATATCCATCTGCGTACTTCTTTCATATCTTCTTGGCGTAGTTCTCTTGAATTTGCATATATCATGACTTGATTTCTGCAGTGATATTTCCATATAGCATGTCCATTGGTGTAGTTATTTGCTAGTTCTTGAATAATCACTTGGAGTCCAATAAGTCTTTTGTTAGCATAAAAAGTCGGTATATCAATTTCAGGTATTTCTGGTTGTCTTTCTATTTCTTCTGGTATGATCATGTCCCGAGTAAGTCCAATTTTGACTACTTGGATAAGTGGTTTTATTTCATTGTATAGTATTTCTGCTGGTGCAGAGTAGAATCTTATGTAAAAGAATGATCCATTTGTTATCCTTTTGTATATTGTGAATGCATCATATACTTTCGGTATTTTTTGTAATTCAACTCCGTCTGTTGTATATACTGTGGCTAGGAGTCCATATTCGTAACATGTTCGTACTAGCTTTGCATTAGTGCCTGGTTGGGCAATTAATTTATTATATCCTTGTAATTTTTGGGTTATGAAATCTCTTTTTGGGTCATTGGTTGTGAGGGACCTTGGATTTAAATTTAAGTAAGTTTGGGTTTTGTGGATATTTTGGATATAGGCTCTGGAAAGGTGATTATATACTTGCTTATTTTGGTTCAAACTGGCAGCATATGTAGATGTTTGTGGACTTGGGATATCTGGACTGGATATATTTATTGGTTGTCGGTTTTGGACAAATGGCTTTGAAAATTGACTATTTAAGTTTGTATTTTGTCTTCTAATAGGTTGTTTTGTAGCTCCTGTGCTGCTGCTTGCTTCTGTACTAGTGCTAGATCCTGTATTAGCTCCTGCAGCTGTATTAATAACATTGTTATGAGTTTTTTGGAGTTTCTCAACGTCTCCTTCTAGATCTGGAATTTTACCGTCTTCCGATCGACGTAGTTCCGCATTTTTTGAGTCATGCTGCTGACTTTCTTTAGCTTTAGATTTCAGCTGTACTTCATTAATCTTTAGCTTTTGTATTTCAAGCTCTATACTGTCCACTTTATTACAAAGTGTAGTAATAGCTTTTATCATAGTTTCCATACTATCTGTTTCTGGTATCGTCTGTGTAGCTTTGTCTTGATAGGTAGTCTGCAATAGTATTTTTGTTAGTACTAATTACTTCAATTGTAAAAGTAAAATTTTGTATATTCAATACTAGTCTTCGTATTTCTTTTGTCGTAACTCAGTCCTGTATTTTTCTCGTTAGCCACCATTTTACTTGGGTGTTATCTGTTCTTACAATAAATTTGTTATATACAATATATAGTTCGAATGCTAATAAACATTTATATAAAGCAAATAATTCTTTCCGGTTTATTTCCCATTTAATTTGTGGTTCTGTATAAGATCCTGAATAGTATCTACAATGGTGTTCTATGATTTCATTTAGATATTTATATTTTAATACTCCTCCATAACTATGTTCACTTGAATCAGTTTCTACTATATATTCAAATTGTTTCTTTATATCAGGGAAATATAATTTTGGTAATTGTTTACATAATTCTTTTATTTTTTGTATATGTTTTTTGTCTGTTTCATCAAAGTGATATTCAATATCCTTTTTTAGTTTCTTTTGTAATGGTTTTAAATGTTCTGCTAATTTTGGAATATATTCTCGTACTTGGTTTACTAATCCTAAAAAGGACTGTAACTTCTTTTTTGTATCTAAAAGTTCTTCTAAATCAATTATTTTTTGTACTATATGTGTTTGCATTTTTACTCCATCTCTGTCTATTTGTATTCCTAAAAATTCTATTTGGTTTTTCATTATCTCTGCTTTGCTTCTGCTTAGGCTTATTCCTGTAGTTTCTATTATATTTATAAATTTGTTCAATAATTGTATATGTTCTTCTTCTGTTCTAGAATATAAGAGTATATCATCTATATATACTACACAATTTTCTAGTTGTGTAAAGTATGTGTCCATAAAGCGTTGATATCTTCCAGGTGCGTTTTTATATCCAAATGGTAATACATTCCATTCGTAAAATCCTTGTGGTACTGTGAATGCTGTTAGATGTTTTGAGTATTCTTCTAATTTAAGGTGGTAAAATCCTTATTTACAATCAAATTTACTAAAATAATTGTATCCTTGTATTTGTCTTATTTTTAAGATTTTATTTGGTATTGGATAATTGTATGTTTTAGTTTTTGCATTTAAATTGCGATAATCAATAACCATCCTACTTTTCCCTCTTTTTTGTTCACTGCGTTTATTAACAAAGTACCTAGAATCCTCCACAGGGCATGAAAGTACCTAGAATTTCTGCAGGTTCTAATCTTCCACTGGGCATGGAAGTACTCAGTGATCCAACTAGCTCTTGATATCTGCCTTGGAGCGTGTTCCTCCATTCTACTCCATCCGTCAATACTAGCCAAAATCTCCTTTTCTTGATCAATCAGGTGCTGGAACAAAGGCTGATTTGAAAGAGCAGTTTGGACAATCTCTCAAGCCTATCTAGTATAGTCAAGCTTCTGAATATAAGATGTCATATAAGTGTTAAAGTCCTTCACAATTTTCTAGTTGTGTAAAGTATGTGTCCATAAAGTGTTGATATCTTCCAGGTGCGTTTTTATATCCAAATGGTAATACATTCCATTCGTAAAATCCTTGTGGTACTGTGAATGCTGTTAGATGTTTTGAGTTTTCTTCTAATTTAAGGTGGTAAAATCCTGATTTACAATCAAATTTACTAAAATAATTGTATCCTTGTATTTGTCTTATTTTTAAGATTTTATTTGGTATTGGATAATTGTATGTTTTAGTTTTTGCATTTAAATTGCGATAATCAATAACCATCCTACTTTTCCCTCTTTTTTGTTCACTGTGTTTATTAACAATAAACGCAGGACTGGTATGTTTACTATTACTTTTTTGTATGTAGTTATTTGTTACTAATTCATTAATATGAAGGCGAAATTCTTCTAAATCAGCAAAGTTATATTTTAAAGGTTTTTGTGTAATTATGCTATTTTCGTCAATTAGTTCTATCTTAACTGTAGTTTTGTGTTTGTCCCATCCTCTTATTTGATTGTAAATCAGGATTTTACAAGCTATGGAGAAAGTTAAGGTGATACAGCAACGACTACAGACAACCCAAAGCCGCCATAAATCATATGCTGATGTTAGAAGAAGAGGGCTCGAATTAGCCATAGGTGATTGGGTATTTTTAAAAGTGTCACCGATGAAAGGGGTAATGCGATTCGGAAAGAAAGGAAAATTGAGTCCACGTTATATAGGCCCATATGAAATTATTAAAAGATTTAGGCAAGTTGCGTATGAATTGGCACTACCCCAAGAACTCTCCACTGTTCATCCGGTATTTCATGTTTCGATGCTTCGAAAATGCATAGGAGATCCATCTCATGTTACCCCCATTGAAGATGTACAAGTTATGGAGGATCTTACCAATGAAGAGATACCTATTGCTATTCTTGATCGACAAATTAAGAAGTTAAGAAATAAAGAGGTAACTTCCGTAAAAGTGCTTTGGAGGAATCAACAGGTAGAAGAGATCACATGGGAAGCCGAGAAGATGATGAAATCTAAGTATCCTCAATTATTTGAAACTGAAGTGGAAACCTTAGATGCTGAATTGGAGCAATAACAAGTAAGTATATAAATATATAAGTGTTATATGGTAGTATAAAGATTGAACTTAAGCTTGAACTCGTTTAAGCTGAATAGAGATGATACTACCATTCGAGGACGAATGTTCCTAAGGGGGGGAGGATGTAACACCCCGTACATTTTCAAAACTTATACGATCAACCTAACATGGATAAAGGTATTTAAACTTGAGATAATAACGACATACTTGAGTGTAAAGTTAAAGTTAAGTGGTGGATTAAGGTAGAAGGATTAAGACGTTGGAAAAAGGGAAGAACATAAACGAGGTACTTCCGTGACTTAATTAAGATAGTAGGTGTATCATCTACTTAAGCTATTGGGCTGTACTTGGATACATATTAATGGACTCAATTGAGGCCCAAACTAAGTACCAAAAAGGGGAAAGATCACCAGCCCACTACCTAAATATAATCAAGGCCCAAACTGAAATGGTCCAACTAGAAATAAACCAAGTAGGTGCATCACCTACTTGGACTGTTTTGGGCAGATTAATTAGCCAAGTAGGTACATCTCCTACTTGGACTACTTTTGACCAAAAATGTGGCTAAGAATGGATAAAGATAGGCGGTCAAAAAGGGTGTATATAGGGATCATTTCAGCATTATTTTTCATTCACTACACTTGCAAAATTTCAGCTTTTAATTAACACTCTCTCCCCTTTCTAAACCAAAACAGCCGCCCTAGTTTCCCCTTTAGGGTTCTTATACTAATCTCCCATTTTGCAAGCCTTGGTAAGTGTTTACCCTTATAGATTAATGTTATATATGTATAATAGGTTGTGTAAAACATGTTGGTGGTGTTTAAAATGTATAGGGCAGTCCCTTAATTAAGTTGGCAGTCCACTTGTGTTGGTTTTGATGAATTTGTCTTCCTTGTGACTTGGACTTGTATAGGGGCTTAGGGTGTTGAAGAAATTAAGTTATGATGATGAAATTCCAGTATATTAAAGTGTGGTTCTGCCCCTGAATCGTTCCTTTTATGTATGGCTTGATGGAAATGTTTATATGTGTTGGTAAATGGAACGTTTGTTGTAGTGAAAAGAGAACACTCTTTTGTTATGTTAATCTGAATTTTGGAACTGTTGTGGAATGATTTTGGTATGCTACTGTGGAAGGCAGTATGGTTACCTTATGGTGTGAATATATGGAGTTTCATTGGAGTGTAAATGTAAAGGATAAACTAGGTAGGTAATCCTACCGGTTTGTAACAGTTATGTTTGTTTGTGGACTGTTTTGGTGGTGTGTGGACTGATTTGGTGTTGTTGTTTTGCAAAAGCAGTAAGTGTTAGGGTAATGTGGTTGAATACTGTTATCTGGTAGTATAATGAAAGGGGGAGTGATGCAAAATGTGTTTTGGAGGTTGGACGGTTTCTACTTTCCGTTAAGCACCTACTTACCATCTTGTAAACTTATAATGTAGCTAGCCGTTAATGTTTGCTCCATTATGTACTTGTGTTGTAGAGTAACACATAAGGAAGGAGCTGAATCATTGTAGTTACATATTGAGAAGATAAGGTATGTAAGGTTATTCTTTTCCGCATTCTTCTGCAGCATCTAGTATTCATATTATCATAACACTTGTCCTATCCCCGAAGGGTTGTACAATATCTCATTTCAGAATTAGTAGAACTGTTATAAATGTATCGCTCTTATGACTAAAGAATGAAGTAATGTGAGTAATTGTGTAATGGTTAATGTTGAAAATGGGTGGTATCTCATGGAGTGAAAGAAACACTCGCATGAATGTCGATCCCATTATTACGGGTGGTATCCCATGGGATAAAAGGAACATCCGCATGGATGGCGATCCCGATTATTATGTTATTTCCCACTGATCAGTTGGGCCCGGGCATGACATGATTGATGATTGATGATGTACAGTAAAGTAAAGTAAAGTACAGTAAAGTAAAGGAAGCAATGTACATGATTCCACATATATACCATATGGTAGTTATTTATATCGTTCGTTCACTTGTACTTAATTCCATTGAAGTGCTTATATTTCATACAGTTACTTATAGCCTTACATACTCAGTACATTCTTTCGTACTGACGTCCCTTGGGGGACTTACCTTACGTGCTGCAGGTACAGGTACTAGTAGACCTCCTCAGTAGGCTACGGGTCATCTACAGAATATTGGTGAGCTCCAGTTCGGTTCGGGGCTTTCCGAGTCATATGTATATGTGGTTTTGGTGCTGCATAAGCATTGTATATAAAGTGGGAAATTATACCAACTATATTTTGGGTTTTGTAGCTGTTAGTGGCTTTGTAGACGTTATACAGTTGAAGGAGGGAATGTTGTGTGTTTTTTTCTCAACCATATGGCTCCAACGGCCATGTCTCATGTTTATATAAATGTTCTTATTAGATTTATATTATTGATATGTTGTGTCCATAAGTGATTGAATGCTAGCCTATTGACAACAAGTATGCAAACGTATAGAATGGTTCTCTCGGGCCTTAACGGCTTCGGGTGCCATGTCCGCCCCAATGGGATTTGAGGTGTGACAGGATCTTTTTTCTCCATTTGGGCCATGCATTTGGGCTTAAATTAAGCCCTTTTGCATATATTAATTTGGCCCAACACTTTCATGTACAAATCCTCTAAAATCTCATGCATGTTTAATTAATTCCATGTATATCACGAGAATCAATTTTTTGTTCGAAAGTCTACGGGGTGTTACATTCTTCCCCCCTTAGGAACATTCGTCCTCGACTGTTAGTAACATTGTCTCATCATAATAACTTAAATCGAAGTGGATCCTTCAATTATCATATACACATAGAGTTATGACTCCAATTCCATATCCTGAACTTTGCTTTCGTGTCCAAACCTTACGATTATTCTAGATTTCATTATTCCTCTGGTCTCCTCTGTGACTTCTTCCATATGTTTGTTTCTCCTACTGTGCTTTTACGGAAGCTCCTTCTTTACTTATTATCACTTTCTCTTATCGAGCTAGAATAGTAAGTCGTACTTCCTCACATATGAGATTTTTCCATAACTAGTGGATTTCCACTGGGAGGAACACGGGATAATCTCCTATACACTTTCAAAGCATCGCATATGAGATACTGAATAAATTGTAAAGAGTTCTTGGGATACCTCAAAGTCATATACGACTTGACCACATCCTCAGGTCATCTTAGAAGGTACGCTATATATTGAATTAACTTCTCATATTTAAACAGTACGGTTTGCTTGTTCCTCTGTGAAGGTTTACTAGCTCCTGTGCCTGCAACATGTAAGGTAAGTCCCCCAAGGGACGTCAGTACGGAAGAATGTACTGAGTATGTAAGGCTATAAGTAACTGCATGAACCATAAGAACTTCAATGGAATCAAATACAAGTGAATGGACAATATTGGTAAACCACCGTAATGTATGTGTGGAACCATGTACATTGCCTTTATTACTTTTTTTGCTTATACGTTCATATCATTATCATTATCGTTCATATAATGCCCGGCCCCCTACTGATCAGTGGGAAATCATAACAATGGGATTGTCTCTAGCTAGGCTTATACCCCTTTGAGCTGCCCCCTGTCAGGTTCGTCTCGAGCTAGGCTTTCACCCCATTGAGCTGCCCCCTGATCAAATAATCTCGGGATTGTCTCTATCTAGGCTTTCGCCCCTTTGAGCTACCACCTGGACTCAAGTAACCATATATGCAGTACTTCATTCCTTTACTTTTGTAAGATTGATACATTGGTGGTTGAAACATTATTAAAAATTTGAAGCAATAGTCAATGAATAAGAGACATGTGAATAACATTTTATAACAAACCTAAAATAAGATAATTTAGGACATTTTGGAATGGAAACAGGTTCGGTAACCATGAGAACAATAGGAGCTGCCAAGAAATACGAAAAAGAGAAATCTTACATACCTTATCCTTCCAACGTATGACTATAACAGTTTAGAGTCTACAATAGGAATACATAACAGAGCTTACATTAGATGTCAACTATATTACAAACCGATAGGATTACACACCAAGTTTATGCGTTACACTTCCTCCTCAATACATCATCACATTTACTCCATCAAGTCACCCAAATACCTTTCACAACAACACATTAAAAACAGTCCACAATTGATATAATCCAAAATGCCTCTGGACTAACCCCTTAGAGCCATCCAAAGGGTACCATAAGTTGATGATTGTATCAAAGTAGGGTATAGGGCCCTTGGGGGGGTCAAAGAGAAGCAAATGCAAACAAAACAAATTCTGGAATGACCTGTGGATCCACCTGAGCCCGCAGGTGGTGAGGTACTACCACAAGTGCCCCCTGGCCCAGTCCAGGGCCACTTGCGCCCTCAGGTACCTCACCTGCGAGGGCGGGTGCCTGTTTTAGCTGCCAGGGATCACTTTTGGGTCCTTTTTTGGTCATAAATGGTCCATGGTCACAAGTAAGCTTCTCTTTTCATATTTTAGGTTAACTTTGATGCTAATGAACAACCATGGTTTCAAAATGCACATGAGCATCATCAAACTATCTTCTCCTTTCCATACACCACCGGTTCCATGCACAATTTCATAATAACAATTCCACAAGTCATACACAAAAAGGAAACAAGTTAGGGAAATAACCACATCCTAAATGTTGACATTTAATCCATCAAATTCACTTCCTTCAAGACCTCTAGTCCTCTTTCAAGTTTAAACCACATAAAAGGCAAATCCTTTCACAAAGAAGCAAAAGTGGACTGCTCAACACTCTTTCAACATAACCAACATGTTTTCCACAATATCTCATGCATATAATATATTAAACCATATGAATAAACACTTACCAAGTCTTGCAAAGATATGATCTTGTCCAAAGTGGTTGCTTAGGGTTTGAGAGAAAAGGAAATATCTTTTTGGAAAATTCTAGAATTGTCAAGTGTGTAATGGTGAATAAAAATCTGATTTTTAACCTTATATAGCCCCCTAAGGTCATCCTTAGCCAAACTTTGGTCAAAGATAAGGTGTTTTACTTGGTCAATTCTTGAATGGATTATTTTTCCTTTTGGGCCATGTCTCATACGCTTAATTTTTGGGCCTCAATTAAGTCCATTAGCACAATATTACTTCGGCCAACTATAGTTAGTGGATAATTCACCAACCTTTCCAAGTTTAAATAATTCCATAAAGATTAAGGTATTTAGACAAGTCCGGGACTGTACGGGGTGAAACAGATAAGTAGAGAGATAGGGACCATAATTAGAGAGACAAAAATAGTGACCATGATAGATACATTCATTCATATGATTAGGCCAAAGGTAAAGAAACAACTTCCAACGATCTGGAGAAGTATAAGAATGAAGATGTGCTTATACATATCCTTATAGGGGGTTAGAAGAAGTGATAATATGTTGATAGAAATGAAGAGAGACTTTTCATAACTTAATCAAATGGTCACCTCACATTTGGACTCTATCAATCAACTTGAAACATAATTGGGCCAAATCTCAGCTCATCTAAATGCAAGGCAAAAGGGTGGATTACCTAGTGAGAAGGTAGTTGATGGACAAGCTATTAGAAAGAAGAAGTGGCTTGATAAATCGAATGATAAAGTTTTTATTCAATATGAACCCAATGTTGAGTAGCCGGATGAAGTGGAAGAAAGGGGTGAAATTAAAGAGATGCCTAAAGCAGGTAATGATAGTGTCTTAAAGACAAAAGAAAATCCGATTGTTTCAAAGACGCAAATCAAAATCCCTCCACCATTCCCTCAAGGTGTCAAGAAGAAGAAGAATGATTCAAAATTTAAAAAGTTCCTTCCAAAATTTAGCAACTTATAGGCTAACATACCATTGTTAGAAGCCTTATAAAATATGCCCGGGTATGCTAAATTCATGAAGGAGGTGGTACCAAAGAAGTGGGTCATGGATTTTGAAATAGTTAAAGTGACACATAGTTGTAGTGTGGTCATGTCTAGCACAATGGTTGTGAAGAAGGGGGACCCAAAAGCATTCCCTATCCCATGTAACATCAGAGTGTACAAATTCGGTAAATCTTTATGCAATCTTGGGGCGAGTATTAATTTGATGCCATTGGTCGTATTTCAGAAGCTAGGCTTGGATGCTCCCAAGCCAACTAGAATAAGGCTTTTAATGGCTGACCATTCTATAAAGAAGATCATGGGGGTGTTATATGATGTACTTGTGTAAATAATGAAGAGGTGTAATTTAATGTATGCATGTCCATAAAGCAACCTATGGATTTACAAGTTGTCTCCCTAATTGATGTGATTGACGATGAAGTGGCTAATGCTATAGAGAAAGATTTTGTTAGTGAGCCTTTGGTGGGAGTCTTGTGGAAACTTGAGAGCAAGGAGATAGAAGAATATGATGAAGTAGTTACATCTTTGAAAGGTATTGGATCGGTCCTACATTAGAAATCATTGCAAGTTGAACCTTGACTTGAAAAATTAGAAAACTCCTCCCGCGAAGCCTTCAATTGATGATCCACCACAACTCGAGATACCTCATATTCTTATGTGTTTTTGCGGGAAGGTGAGACCTTACCCATTATTGTTGTGGGAGACTTGTTATCTTGGCAAGTTGAGGCATTGAAGTGGGTGGTGAGATGGTGTATTAGGGCTTTTGGATGGACCATAGCCGATAGTATCGTGATTTCTCCTAGTATATACACCCATAAAATCAAGCTTGAGACGGAGTATATAGCAAGTGTAGAGTATTAACAGAGCCTAAAACCTCCAACGCAAGAGTTTGTGAAGAAACATATCATCAAGTAGCTTGATGTGGCTGTTGACTATCCTATCTCGGATAGTACTTAGGTAAACCCGACACAATATGTCCCCAAGAAAGGTGGTATCACGGTGATCCCAAACTAGAACAATAATCTTATACCCATTTGTCAGGTCATGAGTTAGAGAGTGTGTATTGATTATCGAAAGCTGAATTCATGGACGGAGAAGGATCACTTCCTCATTCCCTTCATGGATCAAATGCTTGATAGGCTAGCGAGAAGGGGTCGGTATTGCTTTATCAATGGATACTTGAGCTACAATAAAATTTCAATAACCCCTGAAGACTAAGAAAAAACCACATTCATATGTACCTATAGAACATTTGCCTTCAAACGCATGCCCTTTGGGCTATGCAATGCACCCACTACTTTTTAAAGGTGTATGCTTTCTATATTTTTGGACATGGTGGACGACTCAATGGAGGTATTTATGGATGATTTCTTAGTAGTTGGTGATACATTCGAGGGTTGCCATGAACATTTGAAGAAGGTGCTTGAAAAGTGTGTGGCAAATAATCTTGTTTAGAATTGGGATAAATGTCACTTTATGGTGAAGAAAGGGATGGTTCTTGCACATAAAATCTTAGGCCAAGGGATCCAAGTTGATAAAACAAAAGTGGATGTCATTTCTAAGTTACCCCCTCATATATTTATCAAGGGTGTGAGAAGTTTCCTTGGACACACGTGTTTTTATAGGAGGTTCATTAAAGACTTCTCTAAGATTTCCCACCCCATGTGTAAGCTTCTTGAGAAGTAAGCAAAGTTTGAGTTTGATGGGGAGTGTGCGAGAGCATTTAGTTGCCTCAAAGAGAAGCTTGTCTCAACCCCTATTATTGTGGATCCTAATTGGTCACAACCCTTTGAGATTATGTGTGATGCAAGTGGGTTTTCACTAAGTTCCGTATTAGGGAAATAGAAAGATAAAATCTTCCATCCAATCTACTATGCTAGCAAGTTATTAAATGAGGTGCAACAAAACTACACGGTTACGAAGAAAGAATTGCTATCCATGGTCTATGGATTTGAGAAGTTCCATGCCTAGTTGTTAGGCACAAAAGTCATTGTGCACACTAATCTCTCCTCCCTTTGGTACTTAATTGCCAAGAAAGAAGCAAAGCCTCGGTTGATTAGGTGGATCTTATTTCTCCAAGAATTTCATTTCAAAGTTAAGGATAAAAAGGGATGCGAAAATCAAGTAGCGAACCACTTATCATGCCTTGAGTCAAATAAAGAAAAAAGAGGAGAGATTGAGATTGATGACATGTTTCCCAATGAGATGGTCATGGCCTTAAAGGGGAGTAAACCACTCTGGTATACTGATTTTACAAATTATGTAGTGAATGGGCTGCTCCCCGATGACTTGAACCATTAATAAAGGAAATGGTTCCTCCATGATGTTAAGAAGTACTATTAGAATGAACCCTATATCTTTAGAGAGTATGAAGATAGAGTGATACGCCGTTGTGTTATGGAAGAAGAGATGAAATCTATTCTTGAAGCATGCCATTCATCACCAGTTGGTACACATCATGGTAGTGTGTGCACAGCTGTAAAAGTTCTACAAATTGGATTTTATTGGATGACTTTATATCATGAAACTCATGAATTAGTGCAGGCGTGTGAGCAATGCCAAAGGCAAGGTGGGATCTGAAGGAGGCATGAGATGCCTTTAAAATTGAGTATAGATATGGAGTTGTTTAATGTATAGGTATTAGATTTCATGGGATCCTTCATGAGTTTGTATAGGAATCATTACATCTTGGTAGCGGTTGATTATGTTTCCCAATGGGTTGAGGCCATTGCATTGCAAAATAATGAAGCTAAGAGTGTTAATTAATTCTTGAAGAGGTATATCTTTACTTGGTTTAGGTCACCTCGTGCTATCATAAGCAATGAGGGTTCTCATTTTTGTAACCAATTATTTGGGTCTTTGCTTACCAAATATGGGGTCAAATATAAGGTGGCTTCTCTATACCACCCTCAAGCCAATGGGTTGGCGAAAGTGTTTAATCGAGAGATAAAAGAGATTTAGGTGAAATCTGTGAATGCAGGAAGAATGGATTGGCCAAGAAACTTGATGATTCTTTGTGGGCCTACAAGAATGCATTTAAAACTCCCATTGGCATGTCACCATATCAATTGGTGTTTGGAAAAGCTTGCCATCTCCCCGTAGAGTTGGAACACAAGGAATTATAGGCCTTGTGGAGGTTAAATATGAATTGAGGAGACGCCTCCAAGGCAAGAGTGGACCAATTTGAAGAGATTGATGAATTCTGCTTGAGAGCTCTCAGATTTCCCTAGACCATACCACGCTCTAATTTCATATAAGACTAGCCTACCCTAAAATTTCTAACTCCCAATTCTGGAAAAATATTAACCTAATTTTGGTACGCTAGACTTACTCATAATGATAACCCCCCAAAACACGAAAGTTAAAAACAAACACAAAAACTCAAAGATATGATAGAATTGAAATGTAGAAAATAAAGGATAGATAGATAGAGATAAAAAGATATACATAAACAAAGGAAATCAACGAAACTAAAGAATATATTAAATCCAATAACCTTGAAATATTAATCCGAGGAAGGAACCTAACTCATACGAACAACCACGAGGGAATCGTAACGCCCTCGCAACCACCATTTCTAGGGAAAAATCAACCAAAACTTTTCTAAGCTACACTCATGCTCCATTAGGAGTTACACAATATTAATATTATCAAAAATCTAATGAAAATAAAGCTAGGTCCTAGTATTTATAGCCTTGGGCCTTTTATTACATATATGGGCCCAAAAGTGATCCAATCCACAAAGTAGGACAAGTTGGTCGTCTGGGCTGACCTGCCCATGCAGGTGGACCATCTGCCTACACAGGTCAGGGCGCAGATGCCTCTGACTGGGCTGTTTTGGTCACCTGCTGGCGTAGGTGAGGACCTGCGGGCACAGGTGAGCTCGTAGGTGCTCTCAGGGCGACGTTTAGCTCTTCTTTGTTGTCCACGACCTCTCCAATGTCTCTCTTTGACTCCAAGCTATCTTCCATATACGATATTGCTCTACTTGAAGTGCATAATGGACCCTCCATCCACGTAATTGTGGCTTTAAGCTCTTTGGGTCTTGGATCCATTGTTGTTGCCCTTGAAATACAATACAAAAAAGATTGATGCGGATTTGACTTGTATCATCCTCCCCTTCTTGAAAAGGATTCGAACTCGAATCCAAACCTTGAAAAATCATAGGGAAAACAAACAACAACAATTTTTTCATGGCAAGAGGGTTAGTGTTAGCAAAATCAATCTTATCATCGTGCCAAGGTTGCTTACACTTAAAATATAACCAAGGATCCCTTGTGTTTGACACAAAAAGCTTATTGACAAGGGCACAAAGGAATTGGCTATGAAGAATGCCAATTGATAAGGAAACTACAAAGGTCATAAGTGCATTAATAAACCAAGGAGGTAAGATCACATTCATTTTAGGAGCCATACGACACAATTGTTTCAATACCTCTCCAAGCACCAGGTTGGGTGCATAACAACCACCAAATTCCAAGAGGTCACCGGGGTCAAATGGGAGAAGTATCTAAGAACATGGGTCAAGACAATACCCATTTTCCCCAAAGGTGTCAACCTCACAAATAGACATACCCTCTATACTATCATTGACAATGTCATAAGCAAAGAGAGGGTAGAGAAAGGTGTCATGCAAGTTAGCTTCAACTAAGGTGTTCTCAAGCATGTACTCATTGTTAGATTCAAGATCATCACCATGAGTATCCTCGAATAAGGAAGCACACAAAGAAGAAGTAGAAGCAATTTCTATACAAATAACACCTTTTCCAAGGGAGGAATCCTCAAGTAGACACAAACCACCACCAACATCAAGGAGGTCATGACTCAAGTCATTACAAGAATCACACAATTCATCCTCACATTTATAAAAGAAGGGTGGGGAATCATACAAAGGGTCACTATTAAAATCATTTTCATAAGAACAATCATTAGTTGGGTTCCTTAAATATTCAAGCAAATCAAGACTATCTTCACCCAATTGATCATTCTTTTCCATAAGTGAGAGATCACTATCAAAAATAGGATAGTTAGTACAATCTTTACTCAATCCTATATTCTTAATAGATTTCAAGAAATAAGATAACAAGTGAATCTTAAGCATACCATCCCTCTTTTTAAGCACATCACATAGCACATCACTAGGTGTCATGCAAGGAGTGATCTCATTATTTTCAAACAAGACATCTTTCTTTGAGAGAGGATCAATAACAAAAGGTAAGGAATCAAAGCATGCAAGCTCTCTCTCAAAAAGATACATGTCATCTCTCACAATATTTTCATTTACATGATATCTATGAGCAAGACTAATAATAGGATCTTCATCACATGACATGCTCAAAGAATCATTTCTATTCACATGATCAACTTTATCAACAACATCACTATCTTAAAGCTCATCAAGCACACAACACATACGCTCAAGTAGTGGATTAGGTTCACAATCAAGTTAATCAATGCATACACCTTCACTAGTTGTAGGCCCTTCACATGTCAACATAGACTCACCTTGATTTTCACAAGGGTCAACTAGTGTGTAAATAATCTTATCACATGGCAATGGGACCTCATTCAAGTTACAAGTGCTAGCACTAGATGGACACAAATCAATCTTACTAGAAGAGTCAATTCGGTCATCTATAGGATCAACTAGTGTTTGCAATCTCATAACAACAACTTGATCATTATGCAACTTAGCACTACCAAGAGTATCACAAAGGGAAGACTCATGAGACTCTACATTGGACAAGCCGCCAATTACTCTCACTTGGCTACTAGCCACATCAAGACATTTCAAGTTTAGAGAAGTGCAAGGGTTAGCGTTGTTACCTTGTAGCTCATACAAAGTATGGTCTTTACCTTGGGGCTCAATATGGGAGCTCATTTGCTCCTTTGGGAAGTTCTCATCACGTGGAAGTTTGTCAATTATACTCCCTTGAGTCAACTTCTCATTTGGGCACCTTTCAAGCACCTCTTGGTCCTTCACACTTTGGGGATATCCATTAGGTTTGCTTCCAACAATACCTACACAAGTGTTAAGACAACTAGAGAGAGAGGAATAGTTAAAAGGGTTAGGATAATCTTGTGACAACCCACTCACATCACTCCACATAACCTATTCTTTTTCCACTCTTAGGTTGTCACTTCGCGCTCCCTTACTTCTCTCAATCTCATGGGACTTGGAATAAGTACCCAAATTTTCTTGATAAGAAGTGGGGGAAGTAGTTGGAAAGAGATGGTTTCCCCATTGCTCCACAACATGTTTGGGCCATATTTGCTCCTTTGGAACCCCATGACTTTGAAGCCAATTGGCCCCCAAACATAGGTGACAAAAGTCCATGGGTATCACATCACACCAAACCTCTTCATAGTACCCATGACATGTGAAAGATACCTTTACCATCTCCCTAACTTCACATCCATCCATGGTATATGGATATTACTTTGCTACTCGAGGTATCCTCAAGTAGTCCACTGTAGATGGGGTGATGTAGTTCTTATAACACCAATATTCTAAGTAAAGATCAAACCCCGAAGTTCCACAAATATCAACCTTCATTTTTAAACCAAGTCTTCTCGGGTCTACATTATAAAGCTTTGTGTATCCATATCTCGTCATTTGTTCATTAGAATGAGATGAATAGGGTATGGTATTCCTAGATGGGAAAAAGGTATTTGACATGCGTCCTTGTACCTACCAAAAGGCACTCACCAAAGACAATAAAAAACGTTAGCATTAGTAAAATAAGAGCTCACAATCACTTGTGTTTACACACCTTTGATTGCCTCACAATTGGATTGGCTAGTGTTGAAGATTGCTTATACTTCAGTAGTACACAAGGTGTCGATTGTTACTCTTGGCCAGAATAGATTCTTGTTTAAAGAAAGAAGTATGACTCAGTTATAAACAAAAGGACTTGAATCAAGAAGTTAACTAAATGAAACTAGAAAAGCACACAAAGAAAACGAACAAAAAAGAAAAACGGAATCAAACATTAATCAATCAACTAAGTAAGGACGATTACCCATTGATAATTAGTTTAGGAATCAAGAAATAAATTAAGGAATCAAGAAATGAAACTAAGATGTTAGAACCTGAGCAAAATGGGATTTCAGATTGTTTAGGTATGCTGGGATGATCTGCGGACGTAGGCCATGACCTGCCCACGTAGATGGGCAAACGCAGGTGAAGACAGAGGCTTGTTGGAGTGACCTGCGTTGGCCACATGTGGCCACAGGTGCTATCTGCGTGCGCAGATGGTGGGTGCACGTGCTCCAGGCAGCTTAGCTGGGAACTTCGAATTTGTCCTTTCTGTGGGCCATTTTGGGTTCTCTCTCCTAGAATATTCTCCCTTTCTTTTGGATATTCCTTTGCACTAACACCTTTTCTTTTCTTTTTCTTTCTTTATAGGATCAAACAAGACCTTTATGATATCTTCTTCACTTGAAGATATGAAGATATCCAAGAACTCCAAGAACACCAAAATTTGAACCTCACTCAAACGAACTCGAAATTCGATGAAATTTTAAACCCAAGCTCCTTTCACCCTTCCGAACACAACCCAAATGATTTTAAGTCTCAAATCCCAACCAAATTCTTCAGATTTTAGAACCCATTTGCAATTTTTTTCATGTCATAAAAACTCCATCAACTTGAAGAACACCCAAATCAAAAACCTAATGGATTCCTTCTTCTTTTTAGCTCAACTTTTAGATTTGTACTCAAAATGTGAAGGAGAACAAACCTCAATACTCAAGAGTCTCCAATTTCACCTAGATCTACAAACCCACTTAAAGAGTTTTCAAGTTCTTCACCTCCAACAATAGTGGATCCTTCCAATCAAACCCAAACAAGCTCAAGTCTCTCAGATCTAGACTCTATTTATGCTAGAGAAAACTAATCTAGCATAAGAAAATCAAGAAGACAAAAAAATCAAAAATCAATTTTTTTGGAAATCTTCAAAAACGAAAATTTTAGATTTTTGTTTTTTTGAGATTTTTGATTTTCTAGATAACAAGAACCCAAGATTGAATTCGTGGGAATCAGCTCAAGCTCGGCTCTGATACCAAATGATAACCCCCAAAACACGAAAGTTAAAAAAAAAAACAAAAACTCAAAGATATGATAGAATTGAAATGCGTAAAATAAAGGATAGACAGATAGAGATAAAAAGATAGACACAAACAAAGGAAATCAACAAAACTAAAGTATATATTAAATCCAATAACCTCGAAAGATTAATCCAAGGAAGGTGTAACACCCTGTATGTTTCCAAACCTAGTTAATTCCCGTAACATTCATGAAAATATTGAAACATGAGATATATGATAAATTATGCATTAAAATTTTTGGGCTTAAGCCCTTGGGCCAAATGAGGCCTAAAACAAGAGCAAAAGACTAGGCCCAATGGGGCAAAATGATCCAATCTTCCATTAACTAATCCACCAATGCATTTAATGCTAAGAAGTGGATAAGAGAGACTCCAAGGGACTATAAAAGGGGCACCAAATCAGATTTTAATTCATTTGTACACCCATGCCTTTTCTAGAATTCTCTACAACATTTCCATTATCACACAAACCCTAAGCACTCATCTTTGTGGACCGATCACAAGACTTGGTAAGTGTTTAATATTATGGTTTAATATATTTTGTGCATGAGATATGGTGTATATCATGTTGGTTATGTTGGTGAAGTATGGAGAAGTTCACTATGTGTGTAATATTACATGTTTGCTAAATCGGAGGATGGTTTTTGTCTTGTAAAATTGAACATAGACTTGTGGTCTTGAAGGAAGTGAACTTGATGGATGAAATATTGACATGTGAGATTTGATTATAGTCTTACCTTGTTTTATCCTTGTGTATAATGTTTGGAATTGTTGTTGTAAATTTGGTTATGGATTTGGTGACGGATTGAGAAAGAAAGTGAGGTTTTGGTGATGTTTATGTGTGTTGTGAGACCATGGCTGAATGTTGGCATATAAGATGATCAAAAATATGTTAAAATAAGTTTAGTTATGATCATGGACCATTCATTGCATAAAAATACCCAAAAGAGACCAATTTGGCCGAAAATGGGCACCCGCCCTCGCAGGTGCCAACGCAGAGGCCCCTGGACACTCCCAAGGGCCATATGCAGCCGTAGTTCAGCCACTTTCGGATGCAGGTGGATTTGCAGGTCACTTCCAGAACCCCGTTTCGCATGTTTTTGTCCCCCTTTGACCCCCGAAGGCCCCTATACCCTTTATGGATATAATTAGCAACGTATGATGCCGTTTTAATGACTTTAAAGGGTTTTATGGAGGCATGTTGGACTATGTTAAGTATGGATGGTTGTGCATAAGTTGTTATGAGGTAAGTTGATAGGAGTAATTGTGACAGAATGCTAATGAGAAAGCATAAAGGGTAAGTGTGATGTGAAATGCTATTGATGTGTGATATTTTGGTCAATGTGTGGAATGTTATGGTGGTGTTGGTATGATAATGCAATGGATTGTACTATGAAGGACGAAATGATGCTATATAGCAGTCACGTAACTCATTATGACACTTATACATTTGTAAGGGAGTTGGTTGTTAACATGAGCTTTGTTATGTACTTGTGTTGTAGAGTGACACATAAGGAAGGAGCTGGATTATTGTATCCCCATATAGGCTTATGTATTCGTAGTGAGACGACAAGGTATGTAAGGTTACTCTTTCCATATCTTTCTGGAGTATAGAGTATTCACCTTGTTATGGTACTTACTCATGTCCGACGTGTTCTAAAGTATCCCAGTTCAGGTTGAGGTTTATTGTTATTTATATGTGTCCTATTTCGTAGATGAATTATGATTCATTTATCTCTTATTCAATGATTGAAGTTCCAAAGATGTCATAACGTTGTAATTTCTAAAAGAACTATCTCAAAGAGAGTAATGATGTAAAGAAAATCTATTTATTTTGAATAGCATTTTCCAATCATGTCATGTTCCAAAGTCCAATAATGTAACACCCCGTACATTTCTAAGTCTAGTTGACAACCGTAACATTTATGGAAATATGGAAACATGATAGAATTGATGAATTATGTATCAATTTGTGGACATTATAAAGTCTTACACCATTGGGCCTTAAATGAAGCCCAAAATCATAAGGGAAGACATGGCCCAACATGGAATTTTGACCCATTTTTCCAATTTTCTCCATTTGAACAATCAAACTTTGCATTTAATGCTAAATAAGAGATAAGAGTGACTTGAGGAACTACATAAATAGAGAAAAATCAGATTTTTATTACACTTGGACTCTCATGCTTTTCTAGACTTCACCAAAATTTCTTTTTGGTCTCTTAAGAACCCTAAGTCATTCTTTGGGCCAAGATCATCTTTGTACAAGGCTTGGTAAGTGTTTTTTTATGATTTTTTAATATATTTTATTCATGAGAGATGGTGTATAATATGTTGGTTATGTTGGTGGAGTATTGAGAAGGGCACAATGTGTGAAATGCTATATGTTTGCTAAATCGGAGGATGGTTTTGTCTTGTAAACTTGCATATGCACTTGTGGTTTTGAAGGAAGTGAACTTGGTGGAGTAAATATTGACATGTGAGATGTGATTATATTCTTAATTTGTTTTATATTTTGCATAACGTTTGGAATTGTTGTTGTGATATTGGTTACGGATTTGGTGACGTATTGACCGTAAAGTGTAGTTTTGGGTGTTGTTATGTGTGTTTTGAGAACATGGCTGAATGTTGGTACTAAAGATGATCAAAAATATGTCAAAATAAGTTTGGTTATGATCATGGACCATTCATGGCATTAAATCAGCCCAGTTTTCTGTTATAAATGTTTACGTGTCGTCTTGGTCCCCGAAGGCCCCTATACCCTTTTTGGATGTAATTATCAACTTGTGATATCATTTTAAGGACTTTAAAGTATCGTATGGGGTGTGTTGGACTGTATTAAGTATGGATGGTTGTTTATATGTTGTTATGAAGGAGTAATTGTGACGGAATGATAAAGAGAAAAGCGTAAAGGGTAAGTGTGGTGTGAAATGCTATCGATGTATGATCTCTTGGTCAATGTGCGTAATGTTGTGGTGTTGTTGATATGATAATGCCTTGGATTGTATTTTAAGGGGTGACATGGTGTTATACGGCAGTGATATAGTTCATTGTCGTCTTGTACGCCTGTATAGTGACTAGTTGCTAATGTAAGTTCCGGTATGAACTTGTATTGTAGAGTAAGACGTAAAGAAGGAGCTGGACTATTGGGTTCATACATAGACTTGTGTATTCATACTTGGAAGTGCAGGTATGTAAGGTTACCTTGTCCGTATCTTTTTGCAGCATATAGAATTCACATTGACGTTACACTTGTCCTATTCCGAAATGTGTTAAGGTATCCTATTCCCAGTTACCAATAGTTATTATCACAAGTTTCCTATTCATTGATCAATTATGAATCACATGCCTCCTATTCGTGGATAATGTTTCAAAAGATTAATAAAGTTGTGTTCCAAAGTTCCAATATTGGTTATGCTCATGTATCTTGTTCATTGATTGTTGTCCAATGGTTCCAATAGTGTTATGTTTTCCATAAGGCTATATTTCCAAATAATGTTATTCACATGTTTATCACTCATTGGTTAATGATCCAACACTTCAAAGTAAAGTATGACTATCATTGTAACAATCTCATAGGACTATCATTGTAACAATCTCAAAGTAGTGAATAAAGTAATGCATATGTGGTGAATGATCAAGTATGGGTGGTAACTTTGGGGGCGAAATGCCTAGCTCAAGCCGATCCCAAGATTGTTGGATCAGGGGGCAGTCCTAGAGGCCTAAGCCTAGCTCGGACCGAACCTGACAGGGGGAAGCTATAGAGGTATAATCCTAGCTCGAGACGAACCTGATATGTTGGTTTATGGGTGGCAGCTCTAGAGGTAATAACCTAGCTCGAGCCAAAACCAATGCTTTGATTCTAGGGTGGCAACTCTAGGAGCATAAGCCTAGCTCGAGCCGATCCCAACATAACGTTATGTTATGTTTAAAACCCATTGTTCAGTCGGGGCCCGGGTATCACAGGTCACAGGCAAAGATGAAGAATCATAAAAGCAAAGATACAAAGAAAGTAATGAAAGCAAAATACATGGTTCCCAAAGTACAGTATAGTGACTTATCCATATTGAACATTTATTGTTTGTGAGTTCATTGACATGTTTACATATCATACAAGTTTCATATGGCCTTACATACTCTGTACATTCTTCGTACTGACCTCTCTTGGGATGATTTACCTTACTTACTGCAGGCGCAGGTACTAGTAGGCCTCCACAGTAGGTTGCCAGTTGTTGCAGATCATTGGTGAGCTCCAGTTAGTTCGGGGCTTCTTCGAGTCACTGTTGTACATATGTTTTGGAGTTGTACATGTTGTATAAAGCGGGAACTTGTCCCGACTTTTAGTTTATTTTGGTCAATGCACTTGTTAGAGGCTTTTGTAGACAGATGTGGGTGTATAAATGTAAAAGGTACATGTCAACTTTGACTTGATGGCCTCAACGTCCAAGTTTCATATATGTATATATGTCACATGTTCCATGAATTTCGTTGTAAGCATTATAAGATACTACATGATAAGTGTATTTCTGATGGCATGCATATGAATGAACATAAGTACAGGTTGGTTCTCTTGGGCCTTATCGGCTACGGGTGCTAATCACATCTCGATGGGATTCGGGGCGTGACAAAAGTGGTATCAGAGCTGGTCGGTCTAAGGGTGTCTACAAAGCCGTGTCTGAGTAGAGTCTTACTTATCGATGTGTTGTGCACCACATTTATAATTAGGAGGCTACGGGATATTTAGGATTTTGTTTCTCTTCTTCGATTCTAGATCGTGTAATAGAGCCAGTATTGTAAGTTGAATTGAAATCTGACCATGGTAAATGTTTCTCTTTGATATAGTAACCATGACGATCACGAGAAGAGGTAGAGGTAAAGGCAAGCAGGTGGATATGCCTGCTGGAGAAGGAATGAGTAGATTACCACCTGACCAAGCTAGTCAAGGTGGAGCGAATGCTGAAATTTCATTGCGGTCTTCGTCTACTTTTCCAGCTCCAGAAGAGTCGATTGGTAGAGAAGTACCCGCAGAACCGAACCACCAATGAATGCCACAGATTAGGATCTTAGAAATGCAGTTCATATGTTGACACAATTAGTGGCAGCCCAGAGTCAAGGACGAGCTAGTCCATTTACACATGATGATGATGCGGCTAGGGTGGCGAGTCGCAGAACACAGGATTTCTTGAAACTGGACCCTCCTATATTCACTAGGTCAGATCCGAAAGTAGATCCACAGGACTTCATGGATCAAATTCAGTGGGCTTTGGAATTCATGCTTGTGACGGGGGTAGAAACAGTTGAACTTACTGCGTACAGATTGAAAGAAGAGGCGATATTGTGGTATGAGGATTGGAAGAAATCCCGTGATATTGGTGCAAATCCACCTACATGGGAAGAGTTTAAAGTGGCTTTTCTTGATCATTACCTTTCCTATGAGATCCGTGAGGCACGTGCAGATCAGTTTTTAAATCTCTGTCAAGGAAATTTGAGTGTCAGAGAATACAGTTTGCAATTTAATTCCTTGGCTCGATATGCGCCAAATGTGGTGGCTACGATGACAGACAGAGTCTATAGATATGTGGACAGATTAGAGCCATATTTGGTATGGGATTGCACTATTGCTTACTTGAACAAAGACATGGACATAGCGAGAATTCAAGCCTTCGGCCAGAAAATGGAAGATCAAAGGCAGAGAAGAAGGGTACATGAATTTGACAGGGGACAATCAAAAAGGGCTAGACCTATGGGACCATCTATGATGTCCCAAGGAGGATCTAGACCTCGTATGTTTCCTAGACGATCTAGACCATCATTCTCATATTCTACAACAGGTGCTCACTCTCAATTTCGAGGGTCTAGAGGTGGTCTATCTGGACAGAGTAGTGGGGTTCCCGGATCACAGGCAGTAGGTTTTCCCTATAAGCAGTGTCAGCACTGCGGACGTATTCATTCAGGTACATGCAGAGTGGGGACGAATCCTTGCTTCTGGTGCGGTATGACAGGACAGATGATGAGAGAGTGTCCCCAGAGGAGCATGGGTGGTATAACACAACCGGCAGGATTGGCCGTTGCGTCATCAGCATCGGTTCCTTCACTGGGCCTAGGTGTGCAGTCTGTTGGCCGGGGTAGAGATGCCAGAGGAGCAGCCAGTACTAGTGGGGTCCAGAATCTCACTTATGCTTTAGTGGACCGACAAAATTCTGAAGCTTCTCCTGATGTTGTCACAGGTACGTTATCCATATTCTCATATAATGTATATGCATTGATTGACCCCGGTTCTACATTTTCCTATGTTACTCCATTGGTTGCTGCAAAATTTGCAAAAACACCAGAATTATTAATTAAATCAATTGAAGTGTCTACATCGGTTGGTGAATATATTATTGCAAAAAGAGTATATCATAACTGTGTGGTAACTGTGTGTGGTGATGATACGTGGGCAGATCTCATTGAATTAGACATGGTGGATTTTGATGTGATCATGGGAATGGATTGGTTGGCCTCTTGTTATGCCACAGTAGATTGTCGGGTCAAGAAGGTGCAATTTTGTTTTCCGCAAGAAAATGTTCTTGAATGGAAGGGTAATGTAGGGGCACCACGAGGATGATTTATTTCCTATCTGAAAGCCAGGAAAATGATTGCGAAGGGTTACATATGTCATTTAGTACGGGTGAAAGATATTGAAGTGGAACCACTAACTCCGCAGTCGGTTCCAGTGGTCAATGAATTTCTAGATGTATTCCCAGAGGATTTTCCAGGCTTACCCCCAGAACGGGAAGTAGAATTTGGAATTGATGTGATTCCAGGCACTCAGCCTATTTCTATTCATCCATATAGAATGGCTCCATCAGAATTGCGTGAATTGAAGGAGCAATTGAAAGATTTGCTGGACAAAGGCTTCATCAGGCGTAGTATATCCCCATAGGACGCACCGATATTATTCGTACAAAAAAAAGATGGCACGTTGAGAATGTGCATCGACTATCGACAATTGAATAAGGTAACGATCAAGAACAAATATCCCCTCCCTCAAATTGATGATTTGTTTGATCAGTTATAGTGTGCCAAGTGTTTTTCAAAGATCGACTTGAGGTTGGGTTACCATCAAGTCAGATTTAGAAAAGAAGATGTACCCAAGACAGCTTTCCAAACACGGTATGGCCATTATGAATTTGTAGTTATGTCATTTGGACTAACAAATGCACCAACTGTGTTCATGGATTTGATGAATAGGGTGTTTAAGCCATTTTTGGACGTGTTATTCATGGTGTTTATAGATGAAATCCTGGTTTATTCAAGATCACCAGAGGACCATGCTAATCACTTACCATAGGTGTTACAGATTCCCCGTGAGCGTAAGTTGTATGCAAAGTTCTCCAAATATGAGTTTCGGTTGAAATCAGTCGCGTTCTTGGGTCACATTGTGTCAGATGAAGGGATACAGGTTAATACACAGAAGATTGAAGCAGTGAAGAATTGGCCAAGACCTACGACACCCACAAAAATTTGTAGTTTTCTTGGACTGGCAGGTTATTACCGAAGATTTGTGGAAGGTTTTTCCTCTATTGTTGCACCGTTAACAAAGCTTACACATAAAGCAGTTAAATTTCAGAGGAATGATGCGTATGAGAAAAGCTTCCAAAAGTTGAAAGATAAATTAACCTCCACACTAGTGTTAGTACTTCCTGAAGGAACCGAAGGTTATGCAGTGTATTATGATGCTTTCGGTGTTGGCCTCGGATGTGTATTGATGCAGCACGGTAATGTCATAGCATATGCCTCACGACAGTTGTGGCCACATGAAAGAAGATATCCCACACATGATCTTGAATTAGCAGAGGTGGTTTTTGCTTTAAAGATATGGCGTCATTATTTGTATGGAGTTCATGTTGATATCTATACTGATCACACAAATCTGCAGTATATCTTTAAGCAGAAAGAACTCAATTTAAGGAAAAGAAGGTGTCTTGAGTTATTAAAAAATTATGAAATTGATATTCTATACGATCCAGGAAAAGCAAATGTGGTAGCTAATGCATTGAGCCGCAAGGCAACCGGAGTCATTGATGATCACTTGACGGAAAAGAAAGAGATAATCAAAGATTTATATCAATTAGCAAGCTTGGTGGTTCGTCTTCTTGAATCCTCGAATGAAGGAGTTATTGTACAAAATGCAGTTGAATCTCTGTTGACAGCTGAAGTGAAAGAGAAGCAGTTTGCAGATCCTATGCCATTGCAGCTAAAGGAAAATGTACAACAGAATTTGACAAAGGCATTTGATCTTAGACAAGAAGGGGTGCTACAATGCCAAGGCAGATTATGCGTACCAGATATAGATGAGTTGAGGAAACGAATTATGACTGAGGTGCATCATTCGCGCTATTCTATTCCTCCGGGTGCTACTAAAATGTACAATGATTTAAAGGAAATATATTGGTGGGGAAATATGAAGAAGAACATTGCAGAATTCGTCGCTCAATTTCTGAATTGTCGACAAGTGAAAGTAGAACATCAGAAACTAGGAGGTTATATGCAATGTATCAATCTTCCAGTATGGAAGTGGGATATGATCAATATGGACTTCATCACAGGTTTACCTCGTACACTGCGGAAATTTGATTCTATATGGGTTATAGTGGACAGGCTTACCAAGTCTGCGCATTTTCTATCAGTCAAGACCACTAATACAGCTGAGGATTCTGTAAAATTATATGCTAAAGAGATAGTATGGTTACATGGTATTCCACTTTCCATTATATCAGACAGAGGGGCACAGTTTACTGTGCATTTTTGGAGATCTTTTCAGCAGAGTTTGGGTACACAGGTGAATCTGAGAACGACTTTCCATCCTCAGATTGATGGACAAGTAGAACGTACCATCCAAACACTTAAACATATGCTACGATCATGCACGTTAGATTTTCAGGGCAGTTAGGATGACCATTTTCCTCTTATTGAATTTGCTTAAAACAATAACTATCACTCAAGTATTAATAAGGCACCATATGAAGCTTTATATGGAAGGAAATGTAGATCACTAATTGGATGGTTTGAAGCAGGTGAAACAGCTTTACTTGGGCCAGACCTTGTTGATCAGGCTATGGAGAAAGTTAAAGTGATTCAGAAACGATTACAAATGACCCAGAGTCGACAAAGTTAACGAGTTGTGAAAGCTATTTTTGATATATCCTCGGGCCAAATCTTTAACTACTGATACCCTAACCTCAAATATATCTTGGAAAATACTAAAGCAGCATTCAACTAGTTAAATAAATCATATATTCAGGGTAAAGGGTAGTTATTCTTGATGGTAACCTTATTCAACTAGTTAATACACCCATACGCATGTCACTCTATAAGAATCACAATCACATAGAGATATAAAATGCCAAAAGCGGAAGTCATGGAAAAATATGTGATATATATCAAACTTGCCCGTTGGGGCCACCATGTCAAAAGCATACGTTCCTTACATTTCCTTCATTTTGTCCCGTCCCACAATATCTACAAAGCCTCTACATATACATGGACATAACCAACCTAAAGTCGGGACAAGTCCCCGCTTTATACAATATTTACAATACCAAAAAAAATGTACATAGTGACTCGGAGAGCCCCAAATCAACTGGAGTTCACCAAAGCTCTGGAAATGATACGCAACCTACTGTGTAGGTCTACTAGCACCTGTGCCTGCAACAAGTAAGGTAAGTACCCCAAGGGACATCAGTATGAAGAATGTACTGAGTATGTAAGGCTATAAGTAACTGCATAAGATATAAGGACTTCAATGAAATCAAGTAAAAGTGGGTGGGCAATATAGATTAGCCACCAGAATATACATGTGTGGAGTCGTATACATTTCATTCATTTCTTTCATTTTTGTTCATATCATTGTCACAATCATTCATATAATATTTCGGGATTGCCTCTAGCTAGACTTACGCCCCTTCAAGTTGCCATCCATTCCTAATATTCATTCGGGGTTGCCTCTAGCTAGGTTTACACCCCTTTGAGTTGCCACCGGTTCCCAATATTCATTCGGGATTGCCCCTAGCTAGGCTTTCGCCCCTTTGGGTTGCCACCCGTACTCAACAAGTACGCATTACTTCCATTCTTTTATTATAAGAGTGATACGTTATTGGCTGTAACATTTGTTAGAACTTTGGAACAATAGTCAACCAATAAGAGACATGTGAATAACAATAAACGACAACCTGAAATGATATACCTTAGAACATTTCGGAATGGAACAAGTATAATGACAACGTGAACACTATGTGCTGCAGAAGGATACGGAAAGCGCAACCTTACATACCTTATCTTCCCAATATGAATACATAGTCCTATACGTGAATACAATAATCCAGCTCCTTCCTTACATTTTACTCTACAACATAAGTACATAACGGAGCTCACGTTAACAACTAACTACCTTACAAGTTCATAAGACGTCAATGAGTCACATGATTTCCCTATAACGTCATTTCACCCTTTACAATACAATTCACAACATTTTCATATAAAAAATACCACAACATTCCATACATTTATCAAGACATCACAAACCAATAGCATTTCACACCAACTTTATCCTTTACGCTTTCTCATAAATACAACATCACAATTACTCCTTCAAGTCACCTCAATACGTTTCATAACAACAATCCCACAAATTATACATGTAGAAAAAATAAAAGTTAAGGAAATAACCATACCATACATGTTGATATGTCATCCACACCATTCACTTCTATCAAAACCTCATGTCTCCTTTCAAGTTCAAGTCATATAGATGACACATCTTTTAGCAAAAAGCAAACGACCCAACACCTTTATACATAACCATCATGATCTACACCATCTCTCATGCATATAATATATTAAATCACAAGAATAAATACTTACCAAAGCTTGAAAAGTGATGATCTTGTCCAAGGAAGATGGTTGCTTTAGGGTTTGTGAGATGAAAAATGGTTTTAGAAATATCTAGAAAGGCATGAGAGTTATAATGAATAAAAATCAGCTTTTGTGCCTTTATATACTCTCTCAATTCATCCTTAGCCAATTCTTGGCATTAAATGCCATGTTTACTTTGTCAACATGGAAGAATGGGTCATTTGCCCTTTTGGGCCATGCCTTTTACTCCATTTTTAGCCTTAAATTGATCCCATTAACACATGTTAACTTAGACCACCAAATTCGATTTGTAATACCCCAACAATCTCTTATTTAAATAATTCCATAAATGTGAAAACACTATTTAACTCACGAGATTCATTTTTGTTGCCTCAATCCCAAGAATAAGCGATTTTTGCCACTCATGGCTTAATGTAACATAATTTGCTAAAATAATTATGAAGAAGAATTAGCCCCAACTTGGTTTCCAAACTCACTCAAGAGTATCCCTACTATGATGGAATATTGATTCCATAACCCAAGAGTCGTATTTATAGACTAATGGTCGGAGAAAGAATTTGGCAAAAAGCACCCCGGCACGCTGCCTGGCGCGCCCCTTTGCTGCCTATGCAAGAAAAATTTCTAGCGAAGGCGGCCTGGCACACTGCCTAGTGCGCCCTTGTGTTTCCTGTGCCAAAAAATTTTGGCCAAAAGCGGCCTGGCACCCCCCTGGGCACGCCCCACACTTAAAATGTGATTTTCTTCCTTTCTTCGACTTTTCTTTACGAACATTAGCACAACATCAATAGTCCATCAAAAACACTACAAAATATGCACTTCTCGCTCTCAAAACTAAGGTACACATGGTTCAAATAAGGCATATAAACCCTAGAACACCAATCAAGTAGGGTCGAAAATGTACGGGTTGTTACATCCTTCCCCCCTTAGAAACATTCGTCCTCGAATGTTAAAACAATTGCACCTCTATGTTAGCATATATACATTTACACATAATGCTTATAGATACTTACTTGTTATTGCTCTCCTTCTACATTTTGAACTTTTTCTTCAGTGTGAAACAAATACGGGTACTTTGACTTCATCATTTCTTCGGCTTCCCATGTGATTTCTTCTACTTGCTGATTTCTCCAAAGTACCTTTACAGAAGCTATGTATTTATTCCTTAACCTCTTTACTTGTCTATCTAGAATAGCAATAGGTATCTCCTTATAGGTGAGATCCTCCGTAACTTGTACATCTTCAATGGGAGCAAAGCGAGATGGATATCCTATGCACTTTCGAAGCATCAAAACATAAAATACTGGATGAATTGCAGAGAGTTCTTGGGGTAGTGCCAATTCATATGTAACTTGCCAAAATCTTCAAAAAATTTCAGATGGCCCTATATAACGGGGACTCAATTTCCCTTTCTTTCCAAATCGCATTACCCCTTTCATCGGTGACACCTTAAAGAATACCCAATCACCTATGGCAAATTTGACCCCTCTTCTTCTAACATCAGCATATGACTTGTGTCGACTTTGGGTCGTTTGTAGTCTCTGTTGGATCACTTTAACTTTCTCCATAGCTTTATAAACAAGATCTAGCCCAAGTAAAGCAGTTTTACCTACTTCAAACCATCCGATTGGTGATCTACACTTCCTTCCGTATAAAGCTTCATAAGGTGCCATTTTAATACTTGAATGATGGCTATTGTTGTAGGCAAATTCAATAAGAGGTAAATGGTCATCCCAACAACCATTAAAATCTAACGTGCAAGCTCGTAGCATATCTTCAAGTGTTTGGATAATATGTTCTGCTTGTCCATCTGTCTGAGGATGAAAAGTCGTACTCAAATTCACTTGGGTTGCCAAACTCCTCTGAAAAGATCTCACAAAATGTGCAGTAAATTGTGCTCCCCTGTCTGATATAATGGAGATTGGAATCCCATGTAATCGTACTATCTCTTTAACATACAATCTTTCATAATCTTCAGCTGTATAGGTGGTCTTGACTAGTAGGAAATGTGCTGACTTGGTAAGCCTGTCAACTATTACCCATATGGAATCAATTTTTTGCAGTGTACGAGGCAAACCTGTAATGAAATCCATATTAATCATATCCTATTTCCAGACTGGAAGATTGATACATTGCATGTAACCTCCTGGTTTCTGATGCTCCACTTTTACTTGTTGATAATTCGGGCATTAAGCTACAAATTCTGCAATGTTCTTCTTCATGTTTCCCCACCAATACATTTCTTTCAAGTTATGGTACATTTTAGTAGTTCCTGAATGAATAGGATATTGTGAATGATGCGCCTCTGTCATAATGCGTCTCCTCAGCTCATCTACATCCGGTACACATAATCTACCTTAGCATTGACGTACTCCTTCCTATGTAAGATCAAATGCCTTTGTCAAACCCTATTGTACATTCTTTTTCAGCAGCGATAACATAGGATCCGCATGCTTCTTCTCTTTCACTTCGGCTATTAATAAAGATTCTACCGCATTTTGCACAATAACTCCTTCATCTGAGGATTCAAGAAGACGAACCCCCAAGCTAGCTAGTTGATGTAGATCCTTGATTAGGTCTTGCTTTTTCATCAACTGGCCACTAGTGGATCCTATTGCCTTGCGGCTTAATGTATCAGCTACCACATTTGCTTTTCCTGGATGATATAGGATATCAATATCATAATCTTTCAATAGCTCAAGCCACCTCCGCTGCCTCAGATTTAAGTCCTTCTATTTAAAGATATATTGCAAACACTTATGATCAGTGTAGATGTCAACATGAACTCCATATAAATAATGGCGCCATATCTTTAAAGCAAATACTACAGCTGCTAACTCAAGATCATGTGTGGGATAGTTTATCTCATGTGGCCACAACTGTCGTGAGGCATATGCTATTACATTACCGTACTACATCAATACACATCCTAGGCCAACTCCGGAAGCATCACAATATACTGCATACCCTTTTGTGCCTTCCGTAAGTACTAATACGGGTGTGGAAGTTAATTTATCTTTCAACACTTGGAAACTTTTCTCACATGCATCATTCCACTGAAACTTGATTTCCTTGTGTGTAAGCTTCGTTAAAGGTGCAGCAATGGAAGAAAACCCTTCAACGAACCTGCGATAATAACCTACCAACCCAAGGAAGCTACGAATTTCCATAGGCGTCGTAGGCCTTTGCCAATTTTTCACCGCTTCAATCTTTTGCGTATCAACCTGAATTCCTTCATCTGACAAAATGTGACCCAAGAATGCTATGGATTTCAACCAAAATTCACATTTAGAGAACTTTGCATCCAACTTACGCTCACGAAGAATTTGTAACACCCGTCGTAAGTGATTAGCATGGTCCTCTTGTGATCTGGAATAAACCAGGATGTCATCTATAAACACCGTCACGAACACGTCTAGAAATGGCTTAAATACCCTATTCATCAAATCCATGAAAATAGCTAGTGCATTTGTTAGTCCAAACAACATAACTAAAAATTCATAATGGCCATATCGTTTTCGAAAAGCTGTCTTGGGTATATCTTTTTCTTTAACTCTGACTTGATGGTAACCCTATCTCCAGTCAATCTTTGAAAAACATTTGGCACCCTGTAACTGATCAAACAAATCGTCAATTCTGGGGAGGGGATATTTGTTCTTGATCGTCACTTTATTCAATTGCCGATAGTCATGCACATTCTCAATGTGCCATCTTTCTTCCGTACAAATAATATTGGTGCACCCCACAGGGACATACTATGCCAAATGAATCCCTTGTCCAGCAAATCTTTTAATTACTCCTTTAATTCACGCAATTCTACTGGAGCCATTCTATACGGAGGAATAGAGATAGGCTGAGTGCCTGGAATCACATCAATACCAAAATCTACTTCCCGTTCTGGGGGCAATCCTGGAAGATCCTCCAGAAATACATCAAGGAATTCATTGACCACTGGAACCGACTAGGGAGTTAGTGGTTCCACATCAGTATCTTTCACTCTTACTAAGTGACATATGTACCCCTTTGCTATCATTTTCCTAGCCAAGATAGGAAATAAATTTGCCTCTCGGTGCCCCTACATCACCCTTCCATTTAAGAACATTTGTTTGTGGAAAATGAAAATGTACTTTCTTAGATCGGTAATCCATCGTGGCATAACAAGAAGCCAACCAATCCATACCCATTATGACATCAAAATCCACCATTTCTAGTTCAATAAGATCAGCCAGTGTATCATAACCACACACAGTTACCACACAATTACGATATACTCTTTTGGCAACATAAACATTTTAAAGACAATATGATACACTTGAGTCACTGATGAGTCAACAAATTATGACTCATTTGGGTTAAAAATGGTAGAAAATCAAGTCCTCAGTGCCAATTTGAGTAAGCTTTAATGTTAATTTTGTTTATTTTTAGGGTCAAGACCAAGTAGTGGTTGAAAGAGCAAAAAAAGTGGAAAATTGGAGCTAAAAGTGCAAGAAGGCATCACTAAGGAATTTGCCAGATCGCCAATGTTGCTGGTGTATTACCGAATAGAAAGATCCATCGTATAAATCAATAGATTCACCAAGTTCCAGATGAAGCAATTGCTAATAAAGCAAAAATGTTTGGCAGATCACGAAACAAGTTGGTGAAGTATGAATCTATCGCAAATCCTTCAAGGTATAAATCACTGGGCCTAAAGTTAATGCTAATTTGGAAAAGAAGAGTCCGCTTAAAGTATCACCATGGAATATGGAAATACAAAGGTCCCATCATCAAAGGGGACACGGTGGCATTTCTCTAAATTCATGGCCCATTTTTGTTTCAGCTATAAAAGTCTTTTTAGCAGCTTAGAACCCTATTCTGTGTCAATTTACTGGTCTACAAGTTTGTATTTGAAACCTTATGTTAGAATTTGGTTGATTTCATATTGTTCTACTTTGAATTTGAATTTCTTTTGCAAATATTTGGATTCAATGGATGATTTTAACAAGAATATGGGTATATTTCCTCTTTCTCTATCTATGAGTAGCTAAATTCCCAACTTGGGATTATATATGAATTTGTAGTGATAGTTATATGGGTGTTGTTTATTTGCCTTTTTAATTGATTAATTATTATGGGTTTTACCTATACTTCTTATTATTAACTTATAATTGGAGGTTGCAAACTCTAGTTAACCCTTGATCTCTTACCATCCTTGAAAAAGGGTATAAAGGTGAGGAGTAGTGGTAAACTATTATTTGATCTTCATCATTCAATACTAGTTCTTAGACGTAAGGCTACTAAATCAAGGTTTTAGGTTAGTTATGATGTACTAATTGTGAGGTGTTCGAAAGAACTCACTTGTCATGTTTAATGTTTATTGAAAGATTGGCATTAAAATCTAGGACCTAGCTTAATTAAACTTACGCAAATATCAAATTACCCATGCATGTATTCACTCTCAAGAAAGGATGATCCCTCAAGTGTTTTTAATAATTGATTACAAACTTATAGTATAAACTTTTGCATATAAATTCATGTTTGATTACTTGTTTACAAAATATTCCAAACTAATCCTCCCATTTTAGTTTCCTCATATTTTACCCATTATGTGCGAACATTTAGTAGTTTATTACACTTGAAGGTAAACCTATCTCCTTTCTTCCCTGTGGGATCGACCGCAACTCATGAGTTGGGTTATATATTGTATAATGACCACGTACATTCAGTGTATTTTAGTGTCATCAAAAATAGCATCGTTGTCGGGGAATGAAAGTTAGCATTTATTTTTGTAGTGTTTTGATTCACTTGTGTTAGCCATAACTTGAATTTACATTATTTGTTTTTTTTGTCTTGCTTAGGTGATAATATAAGCCAACACAGTACTACAAGTTAACTTGGTAGTGACACCGCTACCTTTGGTGGGGAACTTAAAGATGAAGATCACATGGACAACACTAGAAGCGCAAGTGCAATTTGCATACCACATACAGTGGGCAATGAGGTCTTCCACATCATAATTGTGGTGCTTCGATTACTCCAATTAAAGGGACTATTAGGAGTACAAGCTTATGAGGATGCAAACATTCATTTGAAGAATTTTATAGACATTTGCAACCCATTTGACATTGATAATATTCCTCAAGAGTCCATCCATTTGATGTTGTTCCCATTTTCTTTGATGGGTGAAGCGATGTTGTGGTTGCATGAATTTCTTGAGGGTTCTATTACATCATAGGTTGAATTGAGTGAGGCCATCCTTAATTGAATTTTCCCTCCATAGCACATGCTACAATTAAGAGATGAGATTATAAACTTTTGGCAAGCGAATGGTGAGCCATTGCATGAAGCATGGTTAAGGTTCTAGAAAAAATTTCTACATTTCCCTAACCACAAGTTCCCGAATAAAATGTTACTTCAAATATTATATAGGTCATTGGATCAATTGAACAAGATGGTTGCGGACAACTTGGTAGGAAGGTCATTGAACAATTAAACTTTTGGAGTTGCCTCGAGTTTGCTAGACCAAATGACAAAGAAAAGTAGAGCATAGCATATATGAGATACCAGGGTGGTTGTGGAAGATTCCTCAGTGTCTAATGTGAGCCAAGAAAAAAGGAAAAAGGATGAGGAGTGAGACGAAAACATGATAAAAATAATGACATAAATAGATCTCCTAACAAAACATTTCATGGGACCAACTCCAAAAGCAGTCAATGCCTTAGATTTAAGGGAGATAAAACATATGATGATGACGCTAAAGAGTCACTTGATGAAGAAATTCATTTCTTATCAAACCAAATGGGGGGTTTCCAACTTATCTACCAAGGCAAGGTGGTAATCAAGGTTGGAAGGAAAGGGATAGAGATTCAAAGGATCGAGATTGGAGGGATAGTGATCATGATTGGAGGGATAAAAATCGTGATAGATATCATAATTGGAGAGGCAAGGAGTGTGATTAGGATAGGTATGTCCCACCATATGATAGGGAAAAGGCTAAAGAGGTCACCTCCATTGATCCGGATAATTACAAGAATGAGGACGTGCTTGCTAGAATCCTTATGGTGGTTGAGTGGAGTGACAAAATGTTAAAGGAGATGAAAAGTAAGTTTTTGTAACACTCTATTAAGTAACTAGAAACACAATTGAGCCAACTCTTGACTCATCTTAACACAAGGCAAAAACGTGGTCTTCCTAGTGACAGCATGACAAATCCTAAATATGATGCTCATTGCATGGACATCATTAATAAGATTGGAAGGAAACTCAGTAATAAAGTTGCGGATGTTGAGGAAGACCCTAATAAAAGGGGAGTTGCAGAGCAAGCGAGTGGAAAGTGAAAAAGGGTTGACAAGTCAAATAATAAAGTCCTTATTCCTAATGAGCCAGATGTTGAAAAAATAAAAGGACAGGAAGAGAGGGTTGCAAGTGAAGAGTGACCATAAACGGTTGATGAAAATGTCTCAAACTGGAAGAATGTCTGATATCCCCAAGGCCATTAATCAAAACACCTTCCCCATTATCACAAAGGTTTAAGAAGAAGGAGGATGACACCAAGTTTAAGAAGTTTCTCTCCAAATTTAGCAACTTATCAGTGAACATTCCTTTGGTTGAAGATTTACTTGAAATGCCAGAATATGCCAAGTTCATGAAAGACTTGGTGACAATGAAAATAACCATGGCCTTCAAAATAGTGGAGATCTCACATAGTTATAGTGCTATCATATCGAACAATATGGTGGTGATGAAATAAAACCACGGTGCATTCACTATCACTTGTTCCATTGGGGTGTATCAATTTTGCAATGCTTTGTACGACTTAGGATCAAGTATAAACTTGATGCCTTTAGCTATATTCAAGAAGTTGGGAATGGGAGCTCTAAAGCCCATATCTATGAGACTCTTAATGGCGAATCGATCTATTAAAAGACTGGTGGGAATTTATTATGATGTTCTAGTTTGGGTCGACAAATTCATATTTCCCAATGACTTTGTGATCCTTAATTATGAGATAGACTATGAAGTTCCAATCATTCTAGGTAGGCCTTTCCTTGATACCTGGAGGGAATTAGTAGTTATGGAATGTGGTGAAATGATGTTTAGAGTGAATAACGAGAAGGTGAAATTTAACATGTACAAGTCCATGAAGTAACCAAAGGACTTGCAAGTGATTTCAGTGATGTATATGATTGATGATGAGGTGGCCGATTCTATGGAAGTAGATTTCATTGGTGAGCCGCTAGTGGGGTTTTTGTGGAATTACAGAAGTGAAATATTTAAGAGTATGATAAGGTCGTGGCTTCCTTGATGGCTCTTGGTTACTACACCAAGAACCCATGCAAATTAGACCTTGACTTGAAAAATTAGGAGAGTCTTCTCGCCAAGCCTTTAATTGAGGATCCACCACAACTTGAGCTTAAGCCTTTACCACAACACCTTCACTATGTCTTTCTAGGGGAAGGTAACAACTTACCCATCATTATTGTAGGAGATTTGTTTTCATGGAAAGTAGAAGTACTGAAGTCAGTTGTGAGAAAATTTATTCGGGTCATTAGGTCTACTATTCAGATAGTATAAGGATTCCTCCCTGTATTTGCACTCATAAGATAAAGTTAGTGCCTGAATGTGTACCAAGGATAGAACACCAAAGGAGATTTAATCCTCCTATGTAAGAGGTGGTTAAGAAGGAAATAATAAAGTGGATTGATGTGGGAGTAGTGTATCCTAACCCGGATAGCACTTAGGTGAGCCCCGTACAATGCGTACCCAAGAAAGGGGGAATCTTTGTGGTTCCCAATTAAAACAATGTCCTTGTGGTTGTTAGACCAGTTACCGGTTGGAAAGTGTGAATGAATTACTGAAAACTCAACTTTTGGATGGAAAAAGACCATTTATCAATGCCTTTTATAGATCAAATGCTAGATCGCTTGGCGGGTCGGGGTTGGTAGTATTTTCTAAATGGGTATTTCGAGTATAATTAAATCTCCATAGCTCCAAGAGATCAAAAAAAGTCCACTTTCACATGTCCGTATGGTACATTTTCTTTCAAAAGCATGTGTCACGCCCCAAACGCCATTGAGGCATGATTGGCACCCGAAGCCGATATGGCCCGAGAGAACCAATCTTTGCTCATGTACATTCGTATGCACATACTCTTTGTGAATCTTATTATACCTCATGCAACTATGCGGAAGTCATGAACATGAAAACACATGCCATATCTGCATATATATGAAACTTGGCCGTTAGGGTCGTCAAATCAAAATGATCATATGTCTTTTACATTCACATACCCACATATGTCTACAAAAGCCTCTAACAGATGCATTTACAAGACCAACTAAAAGTAGGGACAATTCCCCGCTTATACAACATTTACTATATCAAAACAACTGTACAAATATGACTCGGAAAGTCCCGAAGCAACTGTGGCTCACCAAAAATCTGCAAATACTGTCAACCTACAGTGGAAGTCTACTAGTGCCTGCACCTGCAACATGTAAGGTAAGTCCCCCGAGGGGGTCAGTATGAAGAATGTACTGAGTATGTAAGGCTCATAAGAAATTCATCATACATAGTAACAACAACAATGGAGTCAATATAAGAGGAATAGTAAAGGTGAATAAACTCTTTTTTTGTATGTGAGGAACCATGAACATTTCTTCTATTATTGCCATTTACCACACTATATATATATCCCAAGAGACTTGCCTTCAAGAGATTCTTTATATGCACTAGATTCTTTATTTGCCTTTCTTTGCCTTTATGCTCATCATCATTATTCATTTTCTTGGTTAACTACATCCACTCTTTGGTGGGTTAATAACTACATCCACTCTCATGGTGGGTTAGCATACATCCGCTCTCATGGTGGGTTAGCATACATCCACTCTCTTGGTGGGGTAACATACATCCACTCTCATGGTGGGTTAACATACATCCACTCTCATGGTGGGTTAGCATACATCCACTCTCATGGTAGGGCAACATACATCCACTCTCATAGTGAGTTAACAAACATCCACTCTCATGGTGGGTTAACATACATCCACTCTCATGGTGGGTTCACAATATATTTACAAACTTTTCTTCATTATTATATGGGAGAGATTGATACTTTTATAATACATTAAGGATCGTGATACTATCGGAAACACACATATATGCTTTACCTCATTTCTTACTTTCAGTAGCTTGACACCTTTATTAATGAGGGAAGGATATGTTCACTCGCACATTACCATTTAACACCGGACCTCCACATTTGGTGGGCTATAGTAAATAACATAGCATAATATTGGGATTATTCCATCTTGAACTTATACCCTTTAAATAGTTATGAGAGTGACACATTAAAGATCATGACATTAATTGAAGCACACACTTATATATATCTTACTTCACTCCTCTACTTCATGAGATTGACATCTTCACTTATGAGGAATAACGATATTATCTTGCACATCACCTCTCTTATTACTCTTATGATATTGGTACTTTTACTTGTGAAATATTGGTACAAGGATAATCATAATATTCTTAGACTTTGGAACATGACATGATTGGAAAAATGCTTTCAAAGAATAAATAGATTCTCTTTATATCTTACTCTCTTTGAGATAGTCCTTTTAGAATTTACAACGTTATGACAACTTTGGAACTTCAGTAAATGAATAAGAGATAAGTGAATCATCATTCATCAATGAACATGGAACATATGAATAGCAAGATATGTCAATCGTAGTTGGAATTCTATAGAACCCTCATGGAATGTAACACTTTTGGAACCTTAATATAATGATCCATATTAGCTAATGAACAATAGTCAACCAATGGACATGATTCATATGATTCACCATTGACCAATGAGTAAGGAACATATGAGTAACACTAGTCAACTACCGGATACAGAATACCTTAGAGCATTTCAGAATCGAATGAGTACTATGACAATGTGACTAATATGTGCTGCAGAAGAATATAGAAGAGTAACCTTACATAACTTCACTTCTAAGTATGAGTAAACAAGTATGTCTATGAATACAACAGTCCAGCTCCTTCCTTATGTTTCACTCTACAATCCAAGTACATAACAAAGCTCATGTTAACAATCAACTCCCTTACAAATGTATAAGTGTCACAATGAGGTACGTGACTGCTATATAGCATAATTTTGTCCTTCACAGTACAATCCATTACATTCTCAAACCAACAACACCATAACATTCCACACATTGACCAAAATATCACACATCAATAGAATTTCACATCACACTTACCCTTTATGCTTTCTCATTAGCATTCCGTCACAATTTCTCCTATCAACTTGCCTCATAACAATATATGAACAAAAATCCATACTTAATATAGTCCAACATGCCTCCATACATCACTTTAAAGTCATTAAAACGGCATCACAAGTTTCTAATTATATCCATAAAGGGTATAGGGGCCTTCGGGGGTCAAAGGGGACAAAAACATGCAAAACGGGGTTCTGGAAGTGACCTGCGAAGCCACCTGCGCCTGCAGGTGGCTGAAATGCATCTGAAGGTTCCCTTTGGCAGTATCCAGGGGCATCTGCGTTGGCACCTGCACCCGCAGGTGCCACACCTGCGAGGGCGGGTGCCCCTTTTCGGCCAAATTGGTCTCTTTTGGGTCTTTTCATGAAATGAGTAGTCCATGATCATAAATAAACATCTTTTAACATATTTTTGATCATATTACATGCCAAAAAGCAGCCATGGTCTCACAACACACATAAACATCACCAAAACCTCACTTTCTTTTCAATCCATAACCAAATTTACGACATCAATTCCAAATATTATACACAAGGATAAAACAAGGAAAGACTATAATCACATATCACATGTCCATATTTAATCCATCAAGTTCATTTACTTCAAGATCACAAGTCCATGTTCAAGTTTGCAAGACAAAACCATCCTCAGATTTAGCAAACATAAATTGTTTTACACATAGTGAACTTCTCACACTTCACCAACATAACCAACATGATATAAACAATCTTCCATGCATAAAATATATTAAAACATAATAATATACACTTACCAAGTCTTGCAAGAGAATGATCTTGGTCCAAGGAATGAAGAGTTAGGGTTTGTGTGAGATAAGGAAAAGTTAGAGAAAATTCTAGAAACGACATGGGTGTCACAAATGAATAAAAATCTGATTTTATCATATATATATATATATATATATAGGTCCCTTAAGTCACTCTTATCCATCTCTTGGAATTAAATTCCTTAGTTGATTAGTCAAATGGAAGATTGGATCATTTTGCCCATTGGGCCTAGTCTTTTGTTCTTGTTTTGGGCCTCATTTGGCCCAATGGCTCATAACTCATTAATACCCAACAAATTAATGTATAATTCATCAAATTTCTCATGTTTCACTAATTCCATAACTGTATACGTAGTAATATAGGTTCGACAACATACGGGGTGTTACATCTCCTACAAAGGTCTAATCCCATGTACTAGGCCCAATATCAATTATTTCATCACTAACATTACAAAATACATACTTTGTACTCTCGAAACTTGAGTAACCATTTTTCAACGTTGTCATGTAGGGTTTAGTAGGTACGGGGTGTTACATTCTCCCCCCCCTTAGGAACATTCGTCCTCGAATGTTAACAACACCGTCTCATGTGCAACAGATGCATAACTATACATATACTCATTTAGATACTTACTTAGTATTTCTCCACTTCCGCACTTTTGAACTTTTTCCTTCTGTTTGGAACAAATATGGGTACCTTGGTCTTATCATTTGTTTTCAGCTTCTCAGGTTATCTACTCAACTTGTTGATTTCTCCAATGAACTTTTACGAATGTTACATTTTTATTTACGAACCTTTACACTTGTCGGTCTAGAATAGCCATAGGTATCTCTTCCTAGTGGGATCCTCTATAACTTATACATGTCCAATGGGAACAATATGAAATGAAACTCTCATGCACGTCTGGTACATTTCACACCCTTTCTTTCCAAATCCACTTACCCTTTTCATTGGTGACACTTTCAAGAGTATTTTCTCGTCTATGATCACAACATCTACTATACCATCACGATACGTTCCTTCCACTATACTAAACTCACCGACAGGTGGAATTATTTCTATTGACTTAACTCATAACCCCAGTGTCCTATTAAATTCACGATAGTCGATGGAGTAACATACGATAGAATAGAGCTCAAAGCAATTAATACATATACATCATGTGTAAATAGGGTAATATACCTTTACCTTCATCAAGAGATGCCTCTTCATTCTGCCGGTCCACTAAAGTATAGGTGCAATTCTGAATTCCACTGGAACTGGCTACTCCTCTAGCACCTCTACCACGACCAGCAGACTGTACACCAGCCGCCGATGCCACATCGGCTGATCCTGTAGGTCGTGTCATACTGCCTGTAGGCCTCTGTGGGCATTCTCTCATCATGTGTCCTGGCCTACTACACACAAAGCAAACATTCGTATCAAACCGGCATTAGCCTACATGAAATCTCCCACAGTGCTGGCACAACTGATGAGAAAATCTTGTTACCTGTGATCCATGAATTCCACTACTCTATTCAGATGGACCACCTCTAGACCCTCGAAATTGAGAGTGAGCACCTGTTGTGGAATAAGAGAATGAGGGTCTAGGAGGTAACATTCGAGATCTAGATTCTCCTGGGGACACAATAGACTGCCCCATAGGTCTCGCCCTTTTTGATGGCCCTTTCTCAGATTTCTGTGTTCTCCTTCTTTGCCTTTGGTCCTCCATCTTTTGTGCGAAGGTCTGTATTCTAGCTATATCCATATCTCAATTTAAGGCAACAATAGTGTAGTCTCTTACCAAATACGACTCCAATCTGTCCACATATCGATGGACTCTATCTTCCATTGTGGCCGCTACATGTGGATCATATCGTTCCAATTAATTAAACTGAAGACTATATTCTCAAACACTCATGTTCCCTTGACACAAATTGAGAAATTGGTCTGCACGTGCCTCCGGGATTTCATATGGGAGGTAATGATCAAGGAATGCTGTTTTAAATTCTTCCCAACCAACTGGGAGTGCATCAATGCCCCTTGATATCTTCCAGTCCTCATACCATAATATGGCCTTACCCTTCAGTCTATAAGCTGCTAATTCAACTGTTTCTACACCTATTACGTGCATCACCTCTAGTGCTCTTTGAACTTGGTCCATAAAATTCTATGGATCTGATTTTGGATCTGACCTTGTGAATATAGGAGGGTCTAATTTTAGAAAGTCCTGTGTACACCGACTAGCTGCTCTAGCCGCGTCATCTTCATTTACCATTGGACCCATTCGTCCTTGTGCTTGTGCAGCCACTAACTGAGTCAACATATGTACTGCATTTCTTAAATCCTGATCAGTGGTATTCATTGGTAGTTCTGCAGGTACTTCTCTACCTCTTGGCTCTTCTGGAGCTGGAAAAGTAGAAGAAGAAAGCGATACAATTTCAGCATCAGCTCCACCTTGACAAGCTTGGTCAGGTGGTGATTTACTCATTCCTTCATCGGCAGGCACATCTACCTGCTTACCTTTGCCTCTACCTCTTCTTGTGATTGGAATTTTACTATACCAAAGAAAAACAATTACCATGGTCAGATACAATTGAACTTACAACACTGGCTCTATTGCACGATCTAGAAATAAAGGAAAGAAACAACATCCTAAATGTCCTGTAGCCTCCTACTTATAAATGTGGTGCACAACACATTGATAAGTAAGACTCTACTCAGACACGACTTTGTAAACACCCTTAGAACGACTTGCTCTGATACCACTTTTGTCATGCCCCAAACCTCATTGAGGCGTGATTGGCACCCAAAGTCGATATGGCCCGAGAGAACCAATATTTGCTTATGTACATTCGTATGTATATCCTCTTATGAATCTTATTATACCTCATGCAACTATGGGGAAGTCATGAACATGGAAACACATGCCATATCTGCATATATATGAAACTTGGCCGTTAGGGCCGTCAAATCAAAATGATCATACGTCGTTTACATTCATATACCCACATATGTCTACAAAAGCCTCTAACAGATGCATTTACAAGACCAACTAAAAGTCGGGATAATTCCCCGCTTATACAACATTTACTACATCAAAACAACTGTATAACTGTGACTCGAAAAGTCCCAAAGCAACTGGGGCTCACCAAAAATCTACAAATACTGTCAACCTACAGTGGTGGTCTACTAGTGCCTGCACCTGCAACATGTAAGGTAAGTCCCCCGAGGGGGTCAGTACGAAAAATGTACTGAGTATGTAAGGCTCATAAGAAATTCATCATACATAGTAACAACAACATTGGAGTCAATATAAGAGGAATAGTAAATGTGAATAAACTCTCTTTTTGTATGTGAGGAACCATGAACATTTCTTCAATGATTGCCATTTACCACCCTATATATATATCCCAAGAGACTTGCCTTCAAGAGATTCTTTATATGCACTAGATTCTTTCTTTGCCTTTATGCTCATCATCATTATTCTTTTTCTTGGTTAACTACATCCACTCTTTGGTGGGTTAATAACTACATCCACTCTCATGGTGGGTTAGCATACATCCACTCTCATGGTGGGTTAGCATACATCCATTCTCTTGGTGGGGTAACATACATCCACTCTCATGGTGGGTTAGCATACATCCACTCTCATGGTGGGTTAGCATACATCCACTCTCATGGTGGGTTAGCATACATCCACTCTCATGGTGGGGCAACATACATCCACTCTCATGGTGAGTTAACATACATTCACTCTCATGGTGGGTTAACATACATCCACTCTCATGGTGGGTTCACAATATATTTACACACTTTTCTTCGTTATTACTTGGGAGATATTGATACTTTTATAATACATTAAGGATCGTGATACTATCGGAAACACACATATATGTTTTACCTCATTTCTTACTTTCAGGAGCTTGACACCTTTAATAGTGAGAGAAGGATATGTTCACTCGCACATTACCATATAACACCGGACCTCCACCTTTGGTGGGCTATATGAAATAACATAGAATAATATTGGGATTATTCCATCTTGAACTTATACCCTTTAAATAGTTATGAGAGTGACACATTAAAGATCATGACATTAATTGCAGCACACACTTATATATATTTTATTTCACTCCTCTACTTCATGAGATTGACATCTTCACTTACGAGGAATACCTATATTATCTTGCACATCACCTCTCTTATTACTCTTATGATATTGGTACTTTTACTTATGAAAGATTAGTACAAGGATAATCATAATATTCTTAGACTTTGGAGCATGACATAATTGGAAAAATGCTTTTCAAGAATAAATAGATTCTCTTTATATCTTACTCTCTTTGAAATAGTCCTTTTATAATTTACAACGTTATGAAAACTTTGGAACTTCTGTCAATGAATAATAGATAAGCAAATCATCATTCATCTATGAATATGGCACATATGAATAGCAAGATATGTCAATCGTAGTTGGAATTCTATAGAACCCTCATGGAATGTAACACTTTTGGAACCTTAAGATAATGATCCATATTAGCTAATGAACATGATTCAACCAATGGACATGATTCATATGATTCACCATTGACCAATGAGTAAGGAACATATGAGTAACACTAGTCAACTACCGGATACGGAATACGTTAGAGCATTTCGGAATTGAATGAGTACTATGACAATGTGACTAATATGTGCTGCAGAAGAATATAGAAGAGTAACCTTACATACCTTCGCTTCTAAGTATGAGTACACAAGTCTATCTATGAATACAACAGTCCAGCTCCTTCTTTATGTTTCACTCTACAATACAAGTAAATAACAAAGCTCATGTTAACAACCAACTCCCTTACAAATATATAAGTGTCACAATGAGGTACGTGACTGCTATATAGCATAATTTATTCCTTCACAGTACAATCCATTGCATTCTCATACCAACAACACCAGAACATTCCACACATTGACCAAAATATCACACATCAATAGCATTTCACATCACACTTACCCTTTATGTTTTCTCATTAGCATTCCGTCATAATTTCTCCCATAAACTTGATTCATAACAACATATGAACAACAATCAATACTTAATACAGTCAAACATTCCTCCATAGGACACTTTAAAGTCATTAAAATGGTATCACAAGTTGCTAATTATATCCATAAAGGGTATAGGGGCCTTCGGGGGTCAAAGGGGGACAAAAACATACAAAACGGGGTTCTGGAAGTGACCTGCGAAGACACCTACTCCCGTAGGTGGATGAAATGCATCCGCAGGTGTCCTTTGGCAGTAGACAGGGGTATCTGTATTGGTACCTACGCCCGCAGGTGCCTCACCTGCGAGGGCAGGTGCCCCTTTTCGGCCAAATTGGTCTCTTTTGGGTCTTTTCATGCAATGAATGGTCCATGATCATAAATAAACTTATTTTAACATATTTTTGATCATATTACATTCCAAAAAGCATCCATGTTCTCACAACACACATAAACATCACCAAAACCTCACTTTCTTTTCAATCCGTCACCAAATCCATAACCAAATTTACGACAACAATTCCAAATATTATACACAAGGATAAAAAAGGAAAGACTATAATAACATCTCACATGTCCATATTTAATCCATCAAGTTCATTTCCTTCAGGATCACAAGTCCATGTTAAAGTTTGCAAGACAAAACCATCCTCCGATTTAGCAAACACAAATTGTTTTACACATAGTGAACTTCTCACACTTCACCAACATAACCAACATGATATAAACAATCTTCCATGCATAAAATATATTAAAACATAATAATATACACTTACCAAGTCTTGCAAGAGAATGATCTTGGTCCAAGGAATGAAGAGTTAGGGTTTGTGTGAGATAAGAAAAAGTTATAGAAAATTCTAGAAAAGACATGGGTGTAACAAATGAATAAAAATCTGATTTTATAATATATATATAGGTCCCTCAAGTCACTCTTATCCATCTCTTGGCATTAAATTCCTTAGTTGATTAGTCAAATGGAAGATTGGCTCATTTTGCCCCATTGGGCCTAGTCTTTTCTTCTTGTTTTGGGGTTCATTTGGCCCAATGGCTCATGACTCATTAATACCCAACAAATTAATGTATAATTCATCAAATTTCTCATGTTTCACTAATTTCATAACTGTATACGTAGTCGTATAGGTTTGACAACATACAGGGTATTACACCTCCTACAAAGGTCTAATCCCATGTACTAGGCCCAATATCAATTATTTCATCACTAACATTAAAAAATAAATACTTTGTACTCTCGACACTTGAGTAACCATTTTTCAACGTTGTCATGTAGGTTTTAGTAGGTACGGGGTGTTACAGCATGCCTTTTGCTCTATGCAATACTCCCACCACCTTTCAAAGGTGCATGTTTTCTATATTTTTTAACATGGTGGAAGATACAATGGAGGTCTTCATCGATTATTTTTTTGTGGTGGGTGACACATTTGAGTCTTGTCATGATCACTTGGCTAATGTTCTTCAACGGTACATGGGAACAAATCTAGTACTTAATTGGGAGAAATGCCATTTCATGGTGAAAGAAGGGATTGTACTAGGGCATAAATATCATGACAAGGTATACAAGTCGACCAAGCCAAGATCAAAGTCATCACAAAGTTTCCTCCTCCGATCTCTGTAAAGGGTGTTCGAAGAATCTTAGGCCATGTCGGTTTCTATAGATGGTTCATCAAAGATTTCTCAAATATATCTTATCTGATATGTAATATTCTTGAAAATAATGGTGATTGCGTGAGGTCATTCAATTGCCTCAAGGAGAAACTTATCTTGGCTTCTATCATTATGGCTTCAAATTGGGCACTTCTTTTTGAATTGATGTGTGATGCAAGTGGCTTGGCGTTGGGTGCAATATTAGAGCAAACAAGGACAAGATTTTTTACCTAATATATTATTATAGAAAGTCCTTGAATGTTGCACAAAGAAATTAGATGGTTACGGAGCAAGAGTTGCTTGTCATAGTTTATGCTTTTGAAAATTTCCATGCTTATTTGTTGGGTATGAACGTTATTGTTCACAATGACCATACAACACTTTGTTATGGAATATTAAAGGAGTGTAGAACCATGGTATGTAGATTATGTAAATTATGTGGTATATGGTTTGCTACCCGATGGCATAACTCATTCGCAAAGAATGAGATTCCACCATAATGTGAAGAAGTACTATTGGGATGAACCCAATCTATATAGGGAGTGCACATATGGATTTATATGTAGATATGTGATGGAGTCGTAGATGAGGGACATTCTTAAGGCTTGACATTCATCCCACTTTGGTGCTCACAACGGCGGTGTGAGAACGTCTGCCAAAGTTCTTCAAAGAGGGTCTTATTGGCCTACACTATATAGAGATACTCATGAATTGGATAGAACTTATACTCAATTCAAAGTTCAAGGAGGCATCTCAAGGAGGCATGAGATGCTCTTGAAACCTAATCTCGAGGTGGAGTTATTCAATATGTGGGGTATTGACTTCATGGGACCCTTCATGAGCTCTTATAGGAAAAAATATTTATTGGTGACTGTGGATTATGTGTCAAAATAGGTGGAAACAATTTATTTTCCAAACAATGAGAGCAAGAGCATCATGTTCTTCATAAAGAAACATATATTCACAATGTTTGGGTCTCCCCGAGCAATTCTTAGTGATTGAAGCTCTCAATTTTGTAATTGGGTGTTTTGTACGTTATTCAAAAGTTATGAGGTGAAGCATAAGATGGATATCCCATACCATCCCCAATCAAGTAGCAGAGTGGAAGTTTCAAACCAAGAAATCAAAGTAATTTTGGAAAAAACCTTGAATGTGGGATGTAGTAATTGGTCTAGGAAATTGGATGACGCTCTTTGGGCTTACCGAACAACTTTAAATATGCCAATTGGTATGTCTCCCTATCAACTTGTGTTTGGAAAGGCTTGTCACCTACCAGTGGAGTTAGAACATCGAGCTTTGGGCTTTAAAGAAGCTTAACATAGATCGGTAAAAAGGTTTTATGCCTAGAATAGAGCAAATACAAGAGTTAGAGGAATTTCATCTTTGGGCATATGAGAGATCCATTCTATACAAATAGCAAATGAAAAGGTGGCATGATGCCAAGGTTTTGAAGAGAGAGTTTCATGTGGGAGATGAGGTGTTACTTTTTAATTGAAGGTTAAAACTCTTTACGGGGAAACTCAAGTCCAAAATATTGGGTCGTTTCATGGTGGTAAATATGTATTGTAGTGGTGCAATTGAGTTGGAAGACCATGAGAAGAGAAGTTTCATGGTGAATAGTCAATTGTTGAAACACTACTATGTCCATGGACTCAGAGCTGCTAAAGTGGAGGCGCTCTAACTTAAAGATGTTGCTTAATAAGGAACAACATCGTGCCACGACGATAACAAAGGCGCTTCTTGGGAGGCAACCCAAGTTTTACTTTTTGTTGTTTTGAATAATATGTGTTCTATAGTGCAGGTGTGTGATAGGGTTTGAATGTGGAAAACATATCACAAAACAAGTCGGAGTAGAAAAATATTGGAGATCAGGTGCAAAGATCAATGGATGAGGCTTTAGCGAATTGCCAAAAACATCGATAATCGCTAAGGCCCTTCGGCAAAATCGATCTCTCAAGTCTATTCAACTGTGAGATTTAGCGATGGTTTTCAACATTCATCATATCACTGAAGGCTTTGGTGATGGAGCATTCATCGCTGAATTGGTTCATCACAAAGGATATTCCAGGTGTTCAAACTGTAACATTTGATAATGGTTTACAATTTTGTAGATCGCCGATCTCTTTAGTGATGAGATGTCTATCGCCAAACTAGGTCATTTAAAAAGTTGACAATTTGACTCTTGACTTTTCACCTTTTGACTCTTAGGTTTATTCAAATCTTTTCCCTTTCCCCATTTCCCTCTATTCTATCAATTAGCCTATACAAAAACACACACACTTTCAATTTTTCTTCTCAAATAACCATTACTGCACAAGTATGCCACCATCACTTCCATCATCATCCCATAACCAGAGATCATACACCACTATTTCTTCATGTTCTCTCCATTGATTTCTCTCTAGGTTTGAAGGTTAGAGTTTGATTTTGGGTTTAAATCTCACTTTGTTGCTCTTATTCGTAGTTATATGTTGTTTATTATGTGTACTATGTTCTTGTTCAAAATACTTTGATGGGTATACTTGATTTGTTTGAATTTGTGCTTTAAAATTGGGGGCTTTGTTGAAATCTTAATTTTTAGTTGTTGGGTTTGTGAGATTGGGGTGCACCTAATAGTTAATCATGAATTTATGGTTTGTGCATTGATTGTTGTTGAAATGGGTGTCAAATTTTGTTGGGTTTAACTGAAATATAATTTGAAATCAAATGATTTTTCCTAATTATAGATTAGGTAATGTCATTCTTAAGTGAAAAATCATTGATATTGTTGTTTGGTGTTGAAACCTGGGGAAGTCTGAGTACCCTTGGTGTGTTGAACTGAAATCGCCATGAAAATGGCTTGAAAAGATCAAAAGTGTCGAAGGTTGGGGATGACAACTTTTGACGATGGTTTGAGAGCTTCAGCAATGTGCGAAACTTCGTTGTGGATCGCCAAAGCACTTCCTACATCATCAAAAGAAATAGTGGTGCTGGCTAATTAAGGTGACAGTTTGGTTATACCTTAGTAGTTAGGCGATGCTCGGGAAGTATCACAGAACCCTTTGGCGTAATACCAAGCCCCAACTTTTCTTTGCTAAGTTCCCCTTCCCTAACCGTTCCATTTGGCGATAGAGGTAGTGCATCACCAAACCCTTTGGCGATCTGCCAAAGAAATACAATGATGCATGCCTGGAAAATCTTATGTTTGTTTTTTCTAACTTTTACGTAGTGCATTTCTTCTTTTATTTGCAGATATGCCTAGAAATAAGCATCTAGCCAAGAAAATACGCACTCTCCTCCTTCTACATCCAACGTGTCAAAAGGGGTAAACATTACGAAATAATCACACCAAAAAGGATTGTTAAGAAAACAAAAAGGGTTAAAGTAACTAGAAGTAAGGCTCCAGTTTTTGAGGAGCAAATCTCGAAGCACAGTTCTAACCCTAAGAGAAATTGTATCACTTCCTCAGAGGAGGGAAACACAACTCCAATCCATAAGCCACTAAATACTCTCAAAGTTGCTCAACAAAAAAAGAAAAGGGTTGAATAAACTCCTCATGCTTCAGCAAACCCTCACCCTTATAAAGGTCATAGGTTCCTCAATAGGTTTAAGGTTCCCAAAAAGCATACAATTATTAAAGAATAAAGACTTTGCACCAAAGTCTTGGAAGGCAAACACCCTAAGGTGTTAGATGTCATTTGGTACCATGGGTTCAAGTAGTTAACCCAATATTTGAAACAATATGTTAAGACCTGAGGTCATGAATGTTATTAGGTTTCTGGGAAGTCACTGCCTAACAAAAGAAAGATGGGTACAACTAAAGAGACTCAAGATATTGTGAAAGTGTAGGGTGTTAATGTTAAGTGCGATGGGGCTTTGATTAATTTGATTTATGGTGATAAAATTGTTATGGATCACTACTTTGCCACCATTTCACTAAAGAATGTTGATGACTTTTAGGGTTAGTTAGCTACTCTTCTTAGTAATGGGGCACCATCATGGTACACTCCAGGAGCCCTGATTGAGAAGGGTGATATAAATCTAGAAGCTCGATTTAGAGTATACCCCTACCTCTACTATTGATATTACCCATCATGAGACTGTGCAAGAAGTAAAGATAAAGAAAGCTTAAGTGGATGATTCCATGGTAATTGATCTCGACTCCATTAATAGTGGTGCCAGCCAGCCCACTCCTACTACTGTAGCTCCTACTCCTCTAGATTCCTCCACAGTTATATCCGCTCAACCTCCTGGACCCAGTGCCCCAGGCCCTCACCCATACACTAATCTGAGCACCTCGAGTACCCCATTGAATCAGGACGACATCATTTGAATGGGATAATTGTCTTATTCAAGTGACATGAGATAGTCCAAATTAGAGTCTTAGATGCCTTAGATGATTGCTGATGTGGTAAAAGTTGTAATGGTACCGGTTCATGATGAGTTATGGGGTATTCATGAGACCCTATATATTAATGGTGCCAAATTAGATTAGTTGAGTGCGCTACAACCTTTAGTCCCATATAATGTGTTTTAGAAGATGTAGACTGAGCTCACTTCCCTCTAAAAGCATGTGGATCATCTTTGGTTCCCAGATTTTTCATATTTATGGCAAGATCTATATCAGACACTGGCCTTACCACCTATTTGTAGGGATATTGCAGTAGTAGAGAAGGAAGAGGAGGAGGTGAAGGATCATCCTTCTGATGAGGAGGATATTGCTTAAACCTATATAGCTGACACCAAAGTTGAGCATGTGCAGGTAAATTTACAGGCGAACAGAAAGGGGAGTGAGTATGCTATTTTTGCTACTGACTTGGAGAGGTTGACTAAAGAGATGACCTAGATTAGGACCTCCAGTTCAGCTTCTTCTACAGATACAAAGGCCACTATACCAGATCCACCCCCAAACCACTATTGGAGCAGAGCTAAGCCCTGATGCCAATACAAAGGCCACTTATCTAAGCCATTCACCATACCAGGACTAGCGTCGTTCAAGGGTACCCTCACTCTCATTCTCTTTTATTTATTTTATTCCTATTGAATTAAGGACAATACATATTATAGAGTTGGGAGTGTTTTTTATTTTGTATCTATAATATTCAGCTCTGCCTTCGATTTGGTACTTTGTTCTATTTTGTTATGTCACTTTAATTTCTAAGACTATGATTTGGATGATGTTTTGGATATTTTTTATTTGGTTTGTAATATTTTAGATTTGGTATTTGGGTTGATTTGAGTGTGGTGTGTGATTTTTCATTTTTCTCATTTCATTTTTTTTTATTTGGTAGTTTGTAGCCTAATGATAAATAGAGTTCTTTTTGGTATTGGTGCTTAAGAGAAAAGTGTACTAGCAATAGAACACTTTGACACAATATTACTCTTGGGTAGATTTTTCGCATGTGCAAATTTTAAAAATGATAAATCAATTGTGAATTCCTCGATTTTTCAAAATGTGCCCCTTTTCAAAATTTTCAAAATGTTTCTTTGGTTTAGTTGAACTAGTTTGGCACTCCTTATTAGTGAATGGCCACATCTTGTTTTGAACTACTTGAGTACCTTCTTCTCCATGTGCTATGAATGTGGTACATCAATTGAGGAAGGGTGCTTCAAGTGTACGATTAAGTGCCATGTGGGTGATGTTTCGACTCGATCTTGCTCATTGGGTCCACCTAGAACTTGCCCGGTTGCTATATAGCTAAGAAAAAAGTCTGTGATGTTGGAGAAGTGATCTTAGGCCATTTATTGAGAGTGAACCTCCAATTTGACCAAAATAGCCATTCCTTTTGTGAGTTGAGTGACCAATTTTGTCCTTAATTTGAACCTTTGAACCCTTTTTCTTGGACAACTTTATTACAAACTGAAACCCTTCTTCCATAATTCCCTCTTCTGAACTAAACCCTTCTTGAAACATCTAGGTGAGGTCGCATACCAACTTATGCCTAAAGCCTAAGTTGGGGGTGGAGGATTCGTTGGGTTAGTTTTGTGATCGAAAGTTCATAATATGGGGACCATTCACTTTCTCTTCTAATTATCCTCATATTCCTTGTAGATATATAAAAAAATAGAGAAAAAGATTGAAAAGAAAATAAATAAGAGTTGTAATTGTGTTTCTAGTTGTACATATTTGAAGAAGTTTAATGTTTGAAAGGATAAGAGGAGGAAGATAGCTTGAAAATATAGAAACTTGATCCTTGGAATTGCATAAGAAGCAAAACTTTGGGAAAGAATTTGAATTGAGGTCTCGTTAGATGCTTTGAGGGGGTAGAGTCACTATAACCTTAACTTTTCCTCCTCACCCGTTGCCTACAGAACAAGCCGAAGTAAGACGTTAGTGATCTCTAAAGTAGCATGCTTGAATGTTGTGAAGTGGAGCTTATTGGCAAGCTTATGCTATGGTACTCATGTTCATGATCGTCTTTGAAAGTGTGAGTGATTCATGGTAGTCCCTTATTTTAATGTTGATCGTTACTTGAGGGAAGGGACTTCGTTGTTGTGGGGGAACTTGATTGCATTACTTGACTATTCTTCAATCTTATTGAGGTCTATGAGCGTGTGCTTGGTTTGATAACATTTTGTCAACATTTGAGGCTTGTTGTTCATGAATTAGGTGTTTGATAAGCGAGACTTGTGCCATTTTTTCAAAACTATGAGGGCAAAGTGTTTTCACAAAAGAAGCATGTGTCTAAGCTCCCAAGTAGTACCATTTGTAGGCAATGTTTATTTTATTGTGTGTGCCATGATATACTCAAGGACTAGCAAAAAATTAAGTTGGGGGTATTGATAAGTCGGCAAATTGCAACTCATGTGTCCTAAAAATTGTAGGAAATCAAGTCCCTAATGCCAATTTGAGTTAGTTTTAGTGTTAATTTGGTTTATTTTCAAGATCAAGGCCAAAAAGTGGTTGAGAGAGTGAAGAGAAGCAAAAAAATTGAAAATTGGAGCTAAAGTGCAAGAAGGCATCACCAAGAAATTCTGTGGATTGCCAATGCCATCGGTGTAGCGCTGAATATGTGGATCCATCGCGTAACTCAATAGATCTATCAAGTTCCAGATGAAGCAAATCGGCGATGAAGTGAAAGAGTTCAGAAGATTGCCGAACAAGTCGGCAAAGCATGAATCCATCACCAATCCTACTAGGTGCAAATCACTGGAGCTTGAACTTAACGCTAATTTGGAAAAAAAGAGTCCTTTCGGCATATCGACATGGACTTTGATGATGCTAAGTCCCTATCACTGAAAGGGATACGGTGGCATTTCTGTAAATTCATGTCCCATTTTTACTTCAGTTGTAAAAGCCTTTCTGGCAGCTTCAAACCCTATTCTTTGTCAATTTTGAGATCTACAAGTTGTATTTGAAACCCTCGATTAGAATTTGGTTGATTTCTTATTGTTTTATGTTGAATTTGCATTTCTTTTGCAAAGATTTGGATCCAATGGATGATTGGTAAATTTCCTATTTCTCTGTCTATAAGTATTTAAATTCCCAACTTGGGTTATGTATGAATGAGTATTGATAATTGTATGGGTGTTGTTTATTTTCTTGTTTAATTGATTAATTATCATGGGTATGACCTTTACTCCATGATATTAACTTATAATTGGAGGTTGCAAACTCTTGTTAACCCTAGATCTCTTACCATTCTTGAAAAATGGGATAAGGGTGATGATTAATGGTTAACTATGATTTGATGTTCATCATTTAATAGTAGTTTTTAGACATAAGGCAACTAAATTGAGGTTTTAGGTTGGTTATGATTTACCACTTGTGAGGTATTCGAAAGAATCCACTTGTGATATTTAATGTTTTATTGAAAGATTGGCATTAATATCTAGGACATAGCCTACCTAAACGATTAATTGAACTTGGGAAAATATCCAATTACCTATTCATGTACTCACTTTCAAGAAAGCATAACCCCAAGTGTTTTTAATCTTTGATTAGAAACGTGTAGTACTCACTCTTGTATACAAAGTTTACGATTGATTACTTGTTTACAAAATGTTCCCCCCCCCGCCCCCCTTTTTACTGTCCTCGCATTTTACCCATTAGATGCAAACATTTAGTGGTTTATTACACATAAAGGTGAACCTATCTCCTTCATTCCCTGTAGGATTGACCCCAACTCACGAGTTGGGTTATATATTATATACCGACTGCATACATCCTAAATAGAGTGTATTTGAGCATTATCAGTCAATTTCATAGAGTCTCTAACTGGAGTAGATACATACACAAATGAGTCATGCATATTACAAACCATGTCTAAAGTCAAGGCAAATTTTATAGATACATATGAATAAGTGGAAACTAGATCAAACAAGACTGTAGCCATCTATTCACAGATGAGAATAGTACCTGTAAGGACTGTATCAGAAGCCTCCACCTCGAAATGAGCTCTATCATTGATCTGAGAAACCTCTCTAGAAGGCTGAGCACCACCTCTCCCTGCATTACCACCACCTCAATTTTCACCATGGTCACTCTGATAACTACCACGCCCACTCTGTGGATGACCTCTACCATTACCACTTGTACCTTTACTAGCTGGAACCATAGCTCTGGACTATTGGTTACCCTAAAAACTCGAATGCCTACCATTAGGACAATTCCTCCTGAAGTACCCAACACCACCAAAAGTGAAACAAGGTCGATCCATTGAAGGATGACTAGAAGAAGAATAAAAATCCCTTAGCTTCCTATAACTGAAGTCTGCTGTGTGGTCCCTGACGGACCCCTTGTAGATACTAGCAGAGCTGACTGTATAGGATGAGTTGGCTAGGCTTGATAACCATAGCCCTTACAGTACGATCCACTAAAGTTTACCATATTTTTGGCCTTCTTCACTACCATCTTTGCTTGACCAACCTGCTTGAATCGTTCCACTTTCTTTACAAACTCTGAAACATCATTAAGAGTCTTCCCAAAAGAAGTCATCTGCAATGCCATAACCTATAAGTCAGTATTCAAATCTTTCACGATGAAGCGGATCCTCTCCTCTTTAGTACCAAGAAACTGAGTAGCATATCTAGACAAGGCATGAAATTTATCCTCATAGGCTGCAACCAACATACTACCCTGCTCAAGAGCAAAAAACTCATTCTTCTTCTTGTCACATAGAGTGCGTGACACATACTGCTCTAAGAATAGAGTATGGAATTGAACCCCTGTAACCGGAGATAAAGGTGGAGACCAGCATTCCACATAATCCTTCCACCACTGCTTTACATCACCCTACAGTTAGAAGGTTACAAATTCTACAACATGATGCTCCACAATGCCTATCTTATGCAGCCTTTCATGAAAATCAACAATAAACTAGAAGGCATCCTCTGTCTTAGAAGCAACATTGGAGGGAGGTTGTATCTTCAAAAACTGTAGATGTGGGAACTACTTCTCTAGCTCTGTTAGCTCTCGCACTCATTATCTATGAAAAAATAGAGTTAAGAGGTCAGATAATAATTTAGTTCACCAGCTACCAATTGGAATCAAGTTACAACATAACTGAAGAAAGAATGTGTTATTTCCAAAGTCCCATATCCTCTTAAAGAACAGTACAAATATCTCCTAACCAATTTTGCTAGACTCTACTTGACTCATTTTGGCACAATGATATCAACAAACCTAGGGCTCTCATACCAACTTTGTCACAAACCAAATCCTATTGCGAGTTGCACCGACTATTGCCCTCTAGTGGGAGAACCATCTAACCCCCAAAATCCAACACCAATACTTAACCAATTTTAAATATAAAATGAGCAATTCTATTATCAACCAAAATTTGAATAGTTCTAATAGTTAAACAATGCGAAATAAATCAAAAGTCTGAAACATCCCAAAGAACTGAAAGTCATTGTACCAAAATATTTAAACATGATAATCTGCAGGTACAGTCCAGAAAACTAGAATAACTAAAGTGTTTGTGTCTGAAACAAATGGACAAGATCATAGTGTGCGAAGACTCATGGCTTCTCGGAAGATGAAGCTCACCCTTGAGTTGGAAATGGTAACTGGCAATAACTAAGGTTTCATTGAAGCATATGGAATATGCTCTACACTCAATAAAAAAAAAGGCACAGGTAGTCTACCTACAAAACCACTATGTATTAGTTGGGTCATCAGCCGACTCAACTTAATAAATATGAACACATAAATAACAATTTGTAATCAAGAGCAACCATGCAACACTTAGCAGTTATACCTTCACTTAGTCTTTTCTCTGCTATAACCAAGTAAATCAGAAAAACATAGAACAAGTACAAATAGTCAACCATGTCAATATCAGGATTTAAAATAGTTAACTCAAGCTTGCCATAATTACCTTTTCATTGAACTTCAACAAATAATTACACAAATCAAGTGTATCAATAGCCCAGACTATACATGAATCCAAATAACAACAGCATTATAAATTTGTTCACTCATGGAACCTAACACAACAACCATAACATAACCAGGTTCACTCATGGAACCGTCAAAACTACCAATACTGTATACACTCTGGCTATATGTCTTAGAAATTCCCCCTAGCCATGACCTAAAAGGGATGAGCTCAGTCCATGTACAAAATAACCCAGACAACTAGTGTCTGCCACCCTTATCCCAAACCAAGTATTGTACCACCCTTATTCCAACATGCCCACCCTTATACTCTTTGAGTTTAACCAATTCCATGATGATGACCTTTACTGCTTCATCTCTCAATATAAAACCATGTCACTATAGGTAAAATTACGATATGAGATAATAGAACCACACTTACACTTTAAAACAATTCTTTTTACACAATCCCATTTCAGGTGATCAACGACTAGTAATATTATCCAACAAGTTAACATTCATAACATGCAATGGAACAAGTAGAAAAATATAAAGTTAACATGCACATATAAGGCAAATTAAGTTTTAACTAGAATTCAACCATGTAATAAAAGCCTTGCACTACTCTAATAAACTTGAGCCTTGTCTTTTCTTGCAATCTCAGCTTGATTATGGTCTAAAAACAACAATGAACTCACAATTCAAACAATGTCCTCACAAATTAAAGAATTATAACATAATCACATAACCCGATGGTCAAAATCATGATCATTCCCTTATTTTAGGGTTTTTCTACCTTCATTCCACCTTAATTCTACCAAATTCATGTTTATAAGAATGAATTCTAAGCATGCAATCATAAATTATCCACCCTTGACCAAAACCCAAGGATTGCACCTTGTTTTTACTAAGTTACACTAGAAAATCAACCTAGGTCAAGTTAAATCCTCCCCCATAATCAAAAAATAGTGATTCTAAGGATTTATGATTGAAAAACTAGTTAAACAGGTTAATTAACTTGCCTCAACAAAGGAATTCAGGTGAAAATTGATGATTTTTGCTTTAAATCACCCTTTCTTCTCTAGAATGAAATTGTAATTTAAAATATGTTTTAATTCTAAAAATTGCATATAACTGTGTGTAGCCCGCTATAGCGGCCCAATTCCTGCTTTAGCAATGCCGCTATAGTGGGATCTGTCCGCTATGGAAGGATTGACCAATGTCGACTCCCGCTATAGCGGGCTTGTGTAGCAGCCTGCCTCTAATATAGCGGCCTAGGTGAGGCAGAAAGTCCAACAGGACCAGAATTTTTCTGATTTTGTAACACAGTTCTTGATTTTGACATCCTGAACTAACCATTTTCATCAAATGCTATATCCGCAGTTCTACTAACTCAAATTCACATCCAAAAGTTTATACGATCTTCTTAACCTCTTATCTATCATAATTTGGTCTCAAATAACATAATCACCGACCTATCAGTTACTGGATTTTTCTAGACCATACCATACTTGGAATTCAACCAAGACTATCCTAGCCAAAAAATTCTAACACTTTATCCGGGAGAATCTTAAGCCAAATTTTGGCATGCTAGACTATACTGTAACGATGGAAAGGGTCATTACGTGTTACAAATGATTAATGGAAAAAATGGCCATTTTATGATAAAAACAATTCCTTTTCCTTAGTCATATTTCTAAAAAGCTCTAATATTTTGAAAGCTAGCCCTATTTGCAAAATTAACCTCTTTTTAAGTTAGTCAAAATTGTCTTTGGTCAACCATTTTAACCTGACATTCTTGAGTGTCTTAAAACCCATCTCAAGACGTTACCTGAATCCTTATTCATTTTTTCTGATTTGAAAGATTTATTCCTATTTTATGTCTTTAAATTCTTTTAAGTTTTCTTCATTTTTTATAAAAATTAAGTGGCTCTATTTTTTTTTTAATATTATTTTGGAACTTTCTCTATGTTGTTGAAGAAGTTCAAAAATTCAAAACCATATTCTTTTAAATAATTTATTTCCCCTTAAATAAAATTCAAAAAGGGGATAAAACAAAAATGACGACTCTGTTGGGAACTTATTTAGATTCTAACCAAAATTTTACTAACTATTTCTAAAGTTGTAATAGTTTCGTAATATTTAATTTTCTGCAATTATATATTTATTTTAGTAAATTGCAATCATGGCATACTTTGTAATTGATATTGAATTATTTGGGATTTGCGATGTCGTGGCTCCTATTGATCAACTCCAAAAAATTCTCAAAAATGTGGTAGTTTATTGGTACGGTAGGCGTCCAATGACTATAGGATTTCCAAACCAAGTAGTTCGCTTGGGACCCAATCCCTTTTCAAAATCCTACTCTAGACACTTAGGATAAACAGAAACTAAAATCCTATTTTAAGCATTGGCATGGGACGACCTAATACTCAAAGGGTATTATGCCCATTAGAAAGACCACCCTGCATCTATTGGCCATGAGTCAATAATAGACGATCATCCCCTATGTGCTTAGTTGAAGGATGTAAAATAAAATTGTACAAACCATTAACCCATAGGATGGGAAATATTTAGATAGTTTCTTTATTGTTATCAAGAGAAGATCATAATCTGAAAGGTGTTCGGAAATTTCGAGAATTTCAAGAAGTTTGAGGACGAATAACCTTCCATGGCCACTTAGTTTAAGAATGTACCCTATGTTGGACTGATATTATTTATTCCCCATTTCCCTTATTTTGTATCCTCATTCATTTTATTTGTTATATTTGTATAATATGTTTTGTGGGCAGTGGAATGTCTTACAAACAACATATACATCCTTCAAACGTTAGGACCTACCTTTGGCTTAAAAGGTCACATATATGATAGGATGCACTATATCTTGTTTATAGCTAAGTGATACATTATTTAATTGGTCCATAATTTATGTGTTTAAATACATATGTTTCTCTTTAAACATGACTAGTCCATTGTTTTATTCAAAATTTTTAGAGCATTATAAGGCATATATGTCACACCTCAAATCCCATTGGGCCGGACAGGCACCCGTAGCCGTAAGAGCCCGAGAGAACCAACCTATGATCACATACTTCTTATGCATGTAATTGAGCTAGCAAATGTGTTGTAGTGTATGGACATGATGTATCGATAAATTGAACTAGGTAGGTAAATACAAAATAGATATACAAGACTTGGCCGTTGGGGCCACAACTTCTAAAAGACAAGACACTACCATGCTTAACTTTACATTGTCTACAAAGCCTCTAAAAGATACATAGACTTAGTTAAGGTCTGGATAGGTCGCCTCCTTACACATAACTACTACACAATACCAAAAATATATACAACTGACTCGAAAAGCCCCGAATCAACCTGGAGCTCACCAATAGCCTTAGATGTCTTGTACTCCTACTGGAGAGATCTACTAGCTCCTGTGCCTGCAGCATGAAAGGTAGGTCCCCAAGAGGGACGTCAGTATGAAAGAATGTACTGAGTATATAAAGCTAAAAGAAACTATACATAATCCAAAAGTTTAAGTGACATCAAGTACAAGTGTATAGATAATGTTAACAACCCACCTTAGCTGGTATCTAGGGAACCACGTACATTACATTATTTACTTTCTTTTTTCCTTCTTTCCTTTATAATCTTAACAAGCCATGTAATACAAATGACCAACTGATCAGTGGTAAAAAAATCAGGATCGGCCTATGCTAGGTTTATGCCTCTGAGCTGCCACCCATATAAATCAATCGAGATCGGCCCATGCTAGGCTTTCTCCCCTGAGCTGCCACCAGCACATAACCAGATTTAAGTTGCTTACTTTATTTAGTCTTTGAGATTGTTATATTGGTGGTGATAACATTATGGAATTTTTTGGAATAACAACGCTTGAGTAAGAAAAAAAAACATGAGAATAAACATTTGATGTAATTGCCATAAAGTAAAGAATACTTGTACACAATTGAAATGCTTAGGAGCCAAACTAATAGATAGATCTTAGTTGACTAAGATGGGAATACCAAAAATTGGCTAGTGAAGGTAGACATGCCAACTTGAAAATAAACATATATTGAGGTATGTTAAGACATTACGGAGTGGAAACAAGTTCGTTAACTACGTGGACATTTTATGTTGCCAAAGGCTACGAAAAAAGAGTAACCTTACATACCTTATCTTCCCACCACTTGCCTATAATGATTCAGCTCTTCCTTTAAGTGTTACTCTACGATTTAAGTACATAATGGAACTAACATTAAAAGCTAATTACATTACAAGTTTACAAGACGGTAATTAGTTACTTAACGGGAAGTAAAAACCATCCAACCTCCTAAACACATGGTGTATCACTCCCCCTTTCCTTATACTACCATGCAACCTTATTCCACCCCCTTACACTATAACTTACTGCCTCACAACAACAACAACACCAAAACAGTCAACAAACCATCATAAATGTTACACACCAATAGGATTTCCTACCAAGTTCATACTTCACATTACCACCTTAATGCAATTCCACATATTTATTCAATCAAGACACCTAAATGCCTTCCACAACAACATACCAAATACAGTCCACAATGGTTTCAAAATTCTCTATAAAATAACAAGAGAGTATTCTCTTTTAGCTACACCAAACGTTTCATATATAAACACGTATAAACATTTCCAACAAGCTATACATAAAAAGGAATGAATTAGGGACAAAACCACACTTTAACATACTTAAATTTCATCCTTTTAATTAATTTCCTCAATACCTTAAGCACCTTTTCAAGTTTAAACCATGAAGAAGGCAAATCCTGTAGAAACCAAGTAAAAGTGGACTGCCACAATTAAAGGGGACTGCCCTATCCTTTTTAAACATAAAGAACAGCCACAATTAAAGGGGACTACCCTATCCTTTTTAAACATAAAGAACAAGCTTTCTATACTCCCTATGCAATTATTACACTAAGCTATAAGTGTAAACACTTACCAAGGCTTTTTAAAGTGGACTGCCACAATTAAAGGGGACTGCCCTATCCTTTTTAAACATAAAGAACAAGCTTTCTATACTCCCTTATGCAATTATTACACTAAGCTATAAGTGTAAACACTTACCAAGGCATGAAAGGTGGAGGATTTATCCAAGAACCCTAGGGAAATAGGGGCGACTGGTTGGGGTTTGAGAGATGAGAGAGTTTTTAATTAAAAAGATGGAATTTGGCAAGTGAAATGTGAAGAAAAATTGCTGAATTTTAGCTCTATATACTCCCTCTTTGAACCTCCTCTCTAAGGCTATACTTAGCCAAATTTTAGTCAAAAATAGTCCAAGTAGGTGATGCACCTACTTGGTTTATTTAAGCTATCAAAAACAGCCCACCTTCTTGGGTTATTTTTAGTTGGATCATGTCATGTTGGGCCTTGAGTAATCTTAGGTTTTGGGCTGGTCATCCTTCCCTTTTGCCTTTACTTAGTTTGGGCCTCAATTGAGTGTATTAACATATGTCTCAATTCAGCCCAATAGTTTAGGTAGGTGATACACTTACTATCTTAATTAAGTCATGGAAGAACCTCACTTATGTTCTCCCCTTTTTCCAACGTTTTAAATCCTTCTGCCTTAATCCACCACTTAACTTTAACTTTACGCTTAAATATGTCCTTATTATCTCAAGTTTAAATACTTTTATCCATGCTAGGTTGGTAGTATAAGTTTCGGAAATGCCCCCTTAGGAACATTCGTCCTCGAATGTTAGTATCATCACTACTCAGCCTAAACAAGTTCAAGCCTAAGTTTAATCTTTATGCTACCACATAATACTTATCTATATATACTTACTTGTTATTGCTTCAATTCAGTATCTAAGTCTTCCTCTTCGGTTTCAAATAATTAAGGATACTTAGATTTCATCATTTCCTCAGCCTCCCATGTGATCTCTTCTACCTGTTGATTCCTCCAAAGTACTTTTACGGAAGCTACTTCTTTATTTCTTAACTTCTTAACTTGTCGATCCAGAAAAGAAATAGGTACTTCTTCATAGGTAAGATCTTCCATAACTTGTACATCCTCAGTAGGAGTAATATGAGATGGATCTCCTATGCACTTTTGAAGCATTGAGACGTGAAACACTGGATGAATTGTGGAGAGTTCTTGGGGTAGTTCCAAATCATATGCGACTTGGCTGAATCTTCGGATAATCTTATATGGTCCTATATAACGTGGACTTATCTTTCCTTTTTCCCCAAATCTCATCACCCCTTTCATTGGCGACACTTTCAAAAATACCCAATCACCTATAACAAACTCTAGCCCCCTTCTTCTAACATCGACATATGATTTGTGACGACTTTTGTCTGTTACTAGCCTTTGTTGTATCACCTTAACCTTTTCCATGGCTTGATGAACAAGATCTGTTCCAAATAAAGCAGTCTCACCGACTTCAAACCACCCAATCGGTGACCTATATTTTCTCCCGTATTAGGCTTCATAAGGCGCCATTTTGATAATTGAATGATAGCTATTATTGTAGGCGAACTCAATAAGAGGTAAATAATCATCCCAACTACCTTTAAAGTCTAATACACAAGCTCGCAACACATCTTCAAGTGTTTGTATGGTACGTTCTGCCTGTCCATCCGTCTGAGGGTGAAAACCTATACTTAAATTCACTTGTTTACCCAAAATCCTCTAAAAAGACTTCCAAAATTTGCATTAAATTGAGCTCCCCTATCAGATATAATAGAGATTGGAACTTCGTGTAGTCGAACTATCTCTTTAATATACAATTTCGCATACTCTTCCGCTGGATAAGTAGTCTTAACAGGTAAGAAGTGTGCTGACTTGGTAAGTTTGTCAACTATCACCAATATGGAATCAAATTTCCAAAATGTACGAGGCAAACCAGTGATGAAATCCATGTTGATCATGTCCCATTTCCAAATTGGAAGATCCATACTTTGCATATAACCTCCAGGCTTCTGATGCTCTACTTTTATTTATTGATAATTTGGACATTGGGCTACAAATTCTGCAATGTTCTTCTTCATGTCACCCCACCAATATATTCCTTTCAAATTATGGTACATTTTAGTTTATCCCGGATGGATAGAATACCCGGAATGATGTGCCTCTGTCATAATACTTCTTCTTAACTAATCTACATTAGGTACACATAATTTGTTTTGGCACTGAAGCACTCCTTCTTGCGTAAGCTCAAATACTTTTGTCATACCTTGTTGTACATTCTCCTTAAGCTGTAATAGAAAAGAATCTACATACTGCTTTTCTTTTACTTCATTACTAACGAGAATTCTACCACATTTTGCATAATAACTCCTTCATTTGGAGTTTCAAGAAGGCAAAACCCTAAGCTAGCTAGTTGATGTAGATCTTTGATTATACCTTGTCTTTCTGTGAGCCGGCCATAAGTGCTCCCCATTGACTTATGACTTAGTGCATCAGCTACCACATTTGCTTTCCCCGGATGATATAAAATATCAATATCATAATCTTTTAATAGTTCAAACCACCTCCGCTGCCTCAGAGTTAGATCCTTCTACTTAAATATATATTGTAAACTCTTATGGTAGGTATATATGTCAACATGAACCCCATACAAGTAGTGGCGCCATATCTTTAAAGAAAATACTACTGCTGCTAGCTCAAGATCATGTGTCGGATAATTTTTTTCATATGGCTGCAATTGTCTTGAGGCATAAGCTATCACTTTACCATGATGCATCAATACACATCCCAAGCCAACTCCTGAAGCATCACAATACACCACATATCCTTCTGTGCCTTATGGAAGTACTAATATAGGTGTAGAAGTCAACTTATTCTTCAGATCTTTGAAACTCTTTTCACATGCATCACTCCATTGAAACATGGTTGCCTTGTGTGTCAGCTTTGTTAAAGGTGCAACAATAGAAGAAAATCCTTCAACAAACCTTCTTTAATAACCTTCCAATCCGAGGAAACTACGAATCTTTGTAGGCATTGTAGGTCTTGGCCAGTTCTTCATAGCTTCTAACCTTTGAGTATCAACCGTTATTCCTTCATCAGATACAATATGACCCAAGAATGCTATAGATTTTAACCAAAACTCACATTTAGAGAACTTTGCAAATAAATTATGATCACGGAGAATATGCAACACCTGTCGTAAGTGACTAGCATGGTCCTCTTTTGATCTTGAATAGACAAGAATATCATCTATAAACACTATCACGAACACGTCTAAAAATGGCTTGAACACCCTATTCATCAGATCCATAAAAGTTGTTGGTGCATTTGTTAGCCCGAAGGACATAACTAAAAACTCATAATGACCTTTTCGTGTTCGAAAAGCTGTCTTGGGTATATCTCTCTCTCTGACCTTTACTTGATGGTAACCCGACCTCAAGTCAATCTTTGAGAGACATGTAGCACCTTGTAATTGATCAAACAAATCGTCAGTTCTAGGGAGGGAATATTTGTTCTTAATTATCACCTTATTCAATTGTCGGTAATCAATACACATCTTCAACATGCCATCTTTCTTGCATATAAATAACACTGGTGCACCACACAGGGACATACTAGGTCTTATGAATCACTTTTCTAGCAAGTCCTTTAATTGCTCCTTCAATTCCCGTAACTCTATCGGGGCCATTCTATATGGAGGAATAGAGATAGGTTGAGTACCTGGAATCACATCAATACCAAACTCTACTTCTCGTTCTGGGGGAAAACCCGAGAGATCTTTAGGAAATACATCAAGAAATTCATTTACCACTAGAATAGATTGAAGAGTCGATAGCTCCACATCTGTATCTTTCACCCTTACTAGGTGACATATGTACCCCTTGGATATCATTTTCTTCGCCTTAAGATAAGAAATAAACTTACCTTTTGGCGTTACAACATTACCCCTCCATTCAAGGACTGTCTCTTTTGGTAAATAAAAATGTACCTTCTTCGTTCGGCAATCTATTGTGGCATAACAAGAAACCAACCAATCCATACCCATTATAACATCAAAATCTACCATCTCTAGCTCAACAAGCTCAGCCAACGTATCATGATCACAAATTGTTACTATGTAATTACGATAGACTCTCTTAGCTATAATAAATTCACCAATTGGTGTAGATACTTCAAATGGCTTAACTAATAATTTTGGTGTTCTTTCAAATTTTTCAGCAACTAATGGAGTGACATACGATAGTGTAGAACTCGGATCAATTAATGCATATACATTATGTGAAAATATGGATAATGTACCTGTAACCACATCCGGAGAAGCCTCCAAATTTTATTGATTCGCTAAAGCGTAGGTACGATTCTGGGCTCCACTAGAACTAATTGTTCATTTACTACCTCTTCCATGACCAGTAGGCTGTACACCTCTACCTAAGAAAGGAACCGATGATGATGATGCAACGGTTGATCTAGTAGGTAGTGCCATACTACCCGTGCCTATTTGTGGGCATTCTCTCATCATATGCCCCGACATACCATACCAAAAACAAGTATTTGTCCCAAACCGACATGCTCCTAGATGAAGCTTCCCTCATTGCCTACATGGCTGACGAGGAGGCCTTAATTGGCTCATAGTCCTTATTCTTGATACCTTGTTGTCCGTGAACCTTGAATTTCACTTCTTTGCCCAAATTGGTTACCCCTAAAGCCTTGGAATTAATGTGGAGCACTTGCTGTAAAATAGGTAGGTGATGGCCTAGGCTGTCTATTAAGAAACCGAGGCCTAAACTCTCTTTTGGATGCCTGAACTGCCCCATAGGTTTAGCCCTCTTTCAAATTCCTGTGTTCTTCTCCTTTGCCTCTGATCCTCCATTTTTTATGCAAAAGCTTGTATTCTTGATATATCCATGTCTCTATTCAAAGCAGCAATAGTATAATCCCTAACCAAATACAGATCCAATCTATCCATATATCGATGAACTCTATCATCCATAGTAGCTACTACATTAGGAGCATACCTAGCCAAAGAGTTAAACCGAAGACTTTACTCCCTAACGCTCATATTACCTTGACAAAGATCTAAGAACTGATCTGCATGATCCTCTCGAATCTCAAATGGAAGGTAATGATCAAGAAATGCCATTTTGAACTCTTCCCAACTAGCTAAAAGTACACCGGTGCCTCTAGATCGTTTCCAATCTTTATATCATAAGATAGCCTCCCCTTTTAATCTATACACTGCAAGTTCAACTGTGTCTACATGAGATAAATGCATGACATCCAAAGCCCTTTGGATTTGATCCATAAAGTCTTGTGGGTCTTCATTAAGATCTGATTCGGTGAATGTGGGAGGATCCAATTTGAGGAAATCCTGTGTCCGTAGACTAGCTGGCCTATTCGTACCACCCATACCTATAGTTGGACCAGCTTGTCCTTGACCTTGTACAACAACTATATGAGTTAGCAATTGCACTGCATTCCTTAAATCTTGCTCACTAGTACTAATAGGTGATTCTGGGAGTACTCCTCTCCTTCTTAGCTCTTTTGGAGATGAAAGAGTAGAAGAAGTCCGGGATACAAACTCATCTTCAGCTTCACTTTGATTAGTTCGTCTAGGTAGTGGCTTGTTGGTCCCTTTTTTGGCTGTCATGTCTACCTTCTTGCTTTTATTCTTACTCCTTCTTGTAATCGACATCTTCACTATAATGAGGAAAGAAAAAAAAAATCAATGGTTAAATATGACTCCACCTACAACTTTGGCTCTACTGTACGATCTAAGAAATGAAGAAAAAGAAACAACTCCTAAATGTCCTGTAGCCTCCTGCCTATAGATGTGGTGCACAACAAACCCATAAGCACGACTCTACATAGACACGACTTTGTAGACTCCCTAGGATGACCTGCTCTGATACCACTTTTGTCATGCCTCAAATCCCATTGGGGCGAACATGCACCTGTAGCCGTAAGAGCCCGAGAGAACCAACCTATGACCACATACTTCTTCTGTATGTAATTGAGCTAATAAATGTGCTATAATGTATAGACATGATGTATCGATAAAGTGAACCAAGTAGGTAAATAAAAAATAGATATACAGGACTTGGCCTTTAGGGCCACAACTTCTAAAAGGCAAGACACTACTATGCTTAACTTTACATTGTCTACAAAGCCTCTAAAAGATACATAGACTTAGTTAAGGTCGGGACAGATCCCTGCCTTACACATAACTACTACACAATACCAAAAATATATACAACTGACTCGGAAAGCCCTGAATCAATCTGGAGCTGACTAATAGCCTTAGATGTCTTGTACTCCTACTGGAGAGATCTACTAGTTCCTGTGCCTGCAGCATGAAAGGTAGGTCCCCCAAGAGGGACGTCAGTCTGAAAGAATTTTCTGAGTATATAGGGATAAAAGTAACTATACATAATCCAAAAGTTTAAGTGACATCAAGAACAAGTGTATAGATAATGTTAAGAACCCATCTTAGCTGGTATCTAGGGAACCACGTACATTACATTCTTTACTTTCTTTTTTCTTCTTTCCTATAAAATCCTAATAAGCCATGTAGTACAAATGACCAACTGATCAGTGGTAAACAAATCGGTATAGGCCCATGCTATGCTTATGCCCCTGAGCTGCCACCCATATAAATCAATCAAGATCGATCCATGCTAGGCTTTCACCCTTGAGCTGCCACCCGCACATAACCAGCTTTTAGTTGCTTACTTTATTTAGTCTTTGAGATTATTATATTTGTGGTGATAACATTATGGAATTTTTTGGAATAACAGTGCTCGAGTAAAATTAAAAAAACACGCTAATAAACATTTGATTTAATTGCCATAAAGTAAAGAATACTTGTACACAATTGAAATGCTTAGGAGCCAAACTAATAGATAGATCTTAGTTGACTAAGATGGGAATGCCAGAAATTGGAGGTAGACATTCCAACTTGACAATAAACATATATTGAGGTACGTTAAGAAATTACGGAGTGGAAATAAGGTAGTTAACTATGTGGACATTTTATGCTGCCAAAGGCTACAAAAAAAGAGTAACCTTACATACCTTATCTTCCCACCACTTGCCTATAATGATTCAGCTCTTCCTTTAAGTGTTACTCTACGATTTAAGTACATAATGGAACTAACATTAAAAGCTAATTACATTACAAGACGGTAATTAGTTACTGAACGGGAAGTAAAAACCGTCCAACCTCCTAAACACATGGTTTATCACTCCCCCTTTCCTTATACTACCATACAACCTTATTCCACCCCGTTACACTATAACTTACTGCCTCACAACAACAATACCACCAAAATAGTCAACAAACCATCATAAATGTTACAAACCGATAGGATTTCCTACCAAGTTCATACTTCACATTACCACCTCAATGCAACTCCATATATTTATTCAATCAAGACACCTAAATGACTTCCACAAAAACATACCAAATACAGTCCACAATGGTTTCAAAATTCACTTTAACATAACAAGAGAGTATTCTCTTTTCACTACACCAAACGTTCCATATATAAACACGTATAAACATTTCCACCAAGCTATACATAAAAAGGAATGAATTAGGGACAAAACCACACTTTAACATACTTAAATTTCATCATTTTAATTAATTTCCTCAATACCTTAAGCACCTTTTCAAGTTTAAACCATAAAGAAGGCAAATCCTTTAGAAACCAAGTAAAAGTGGACTGCCACAATTAAAGGGGACTGCCCTATCCTTTTTAAACATAAAGAACATGCTTTCTATACTCCCTTATGCAAATATTACACTAAGATATAAGTGTAAACACTTAACAAGGCTTTCAAGATGGAGGATTTATCCAAGAACCCTAGGGGAAATAGGGGCGGCCGGTTAGGGTTTGAGAGAGGAGAGAGTTTTTAATTAAAAAGTTGGAATTTGGCAAGTGAAATGTGAAGAAAATAAGCTGAATTTCAGCTCTATGTACTCCCTCTTTGAACCGCCTCTCTAAGGCTATACTTAGCCAAATTTTAGTCAAAAATAGTCCAAGTAGGTGATGCACCTACTTGGCTATACAAGTTGCTTAAAAAGTCCAAGTAGGTGATGCACCTACTTGGCTTATTTTGGCTGTCCAAAACACCCACCTACTTGGGTTATTTTTAGTTGGATCATGTCATGTTGGGCCTTGATTAATCTTAGGTTTTGGGCTGGTCATCCTTCCCTTTTGCCTTTACTTAGTTTGGGCCTCAATTGAGTGTATTAACATATGTCTCAATTCAGCCCAATAGTTTAAGTAGGTGATACACCTACTATCTTAATTAAGTCATGGAAGCACCTTGCTTATGTTCTCCCCTTTTTCCAACGTTTTAAATCCTTCTTCCTTAATCCACCACTTAACTTTTACTTTAAGCTTAAATACGTCCTCATTATCTCAAGTTTAAATACTTTTATCCATGCTAGGTTGGTCGTATAAGTTTCGGAAATGTACCGGGTGTTACAACATAAACTCCAAATCTTAGTTTTGTTAAAATATTCTTCAAAGTCCATCATCAAAATTCGTTCAAAGACACTCAAGTTATTGTTCAATAAAGTCTTTCAAATCAATTTGGTCATTGTTCTATTCACATTGAACTCATCTATCTTACATCTGCTTTTTCCCATTTAATTATAGCCAGAGTTAACAAAATGCTCAATTAATGTTAGGACTCTGATATTCCAAAAAAACTTTCAAAATAAACCTTTTCCAAGGACAATTTGTGAGCACATGATCACGAATTTTTTGTCAAATATTGTCCCTTTATTGAATCCCAAAGTCTATCAAATGGTCAAAATCTGGCCATTCCTTCATTTTTCAAATTGTCTTATTCCTCGAATTTCATACTAATCTACTTCTAGCAAAACAAATGTTATTAGTTTTATATATAACATTGATTAATTATTATTATTAATGGACTAACTTTTTCACCTTTTGAGTTTTTTCTTTTTCTTTTTAGAGAGAGACTTATTTGTACTGGTAATCAAACTTGCTCATGTCACAACCCAATTTCTCGAGTCATGATGGAACCTACCTTAACACACATATAGGTAAGCCAAGCCATTGCCCAAATCAACGAGTAACGGGTTAACCGCTGGAAGAGAAGGAAAATAAAGGAAATAAATAAGTAATGGAAATAAGAACAACTAAAAGAAGCGATAAATAGATATGAACATACTGTAGAACAGAAGGAGGAGGACAAAATATACAAAATGAGTTCCCCATGACTTGTTAAGGTCGATACAAGAGCCACTAAACAAAAATAGAGTACTAGACATTGCAAAATACAATGTATACTCAAAATGTACAAAAGACTATCCAAAAATAGCAGAAGGAAGAGGATCAGCTCCAGACTCTAGAAGCTCACGCTATCTCCAAATCAGCAGCAAGCCTAAGGACAATATCAACTTGGTGACTCGTACTCAAACCTACATCAGGTAAAAGATGCAGAAGTGTAGTATGAGTATAAAAAATAATAGGTACTCAGTAGGCATTATAGGCCAACTGAGCTAAATTATAGTAAAAGCATAAATAAGGTGGGAGAATGAATGTAAACTAAAGTTAGAAATGAAGGTCAGATATAGAAATAACAGATCATGCCAGGCGAAAGTGATATAAAGGTAAAATAAGTACTCGAATGCAAAAATAAATCTAACTATGACCTAACTGAGCCCCCATAAGCCTAGAAGGCATAAACAAGTAAAAACATAACCCAACTGCCCCCCATATGCTCGGAGCGTACAAACAAAGGATAATAGTAAAGTAAAGATGAAATATGGAAATAACAAGCATAAAATAATCCAGATAATTAGCGATGCATACCTGATGCTCCTTTCCCATTCATAACCACCTTTCAATTGATTTGGCCAATTTTCCAACCCCACATCAGTAATAAAAGGATAATAAATGCCTAACTCAAATAGGAACTAGTAACTAATAACCAATGTAGAGGATGTCGTACTTGAACTGGAACTCATAAATGATAACAATATAGCATATGCCGGACTCGAACCAGAACTGATACATGATAGTAATATAAAAATCATTGGATTCGAATCAAAACTGAATAGCATTAGATCAATAGTAACATCCCATGTTTTAACCAATCTCAAACCAATTTAGTTGATATAAGCCAATTTTAAGCGGTCAAATCCTTTAAGGCAAGGTGGATTCAAATATCAAGGTTGAAGGCGTGGTCTAAGGTCAAAAACTACCCTACCCAAGGTAACTGAGCCAAATAAGTGTAAAACAATACCTAAGTCAGCCCCCAACCCCCGGTAATGGTCTAAGGGTGAAGTTAAATTCATCATCAAAGTCACAAGAGGCACTATTCTAAGCATTCTATCTAAAAAAATATAGGGCCCACTACCAACCTCGATAACATAATCTAAGGGAAACACCTTCCCAATCCAAGGCTAAGGCTTATTAATCCCATTCCAAGGAACTACAACCACTATGTATAATCCTAAAGGATGAGAGTATACTAACCTAAGGGAAAACGAGCCTAAATTCTACCGAAAAGAGGCCTCTAACTTGCTAAACAAGGCTAAAATGCTAAAACAACGACCGAGGCTTAAATATCCACACATAGCTACCACAGTACTATACTGATACCATAATTAAGTATATTCTAGAAGAAAGGTAAGCCTAGACTACCTGTACGCCACAGAAAGCTCATATAATCCTCTACTCCAAAGCTTTTCCCTTTTGAGAAGCCTCCAATTGCTGCCACACTATCAAAACAATGATCCATGCATTAGGACAAGATTATCAATACCCATAATGTGCATTTACGCTCTGAGTTAGAAATTGGCTAAAAATCCCATGTGGGCTCTGTGTGCAGAATCACAAAATTAAAACTATCACAACGTCCCTCTTAGCTCAAGAATAATTTTCCCCATAATTGGAGCAAAATTTGACCAACCAAATTTTGCTAAGTCCTAATGGAATCCAACTGGGTGCTCGAGATTGGTTTTAAATCTCATGCATAGAAAAAAACTATGCTAGCCTACTAAATTTGACATTTTGGGCTGAATAGAACCATCAAAATTTCTATCCGAGGTGGCTTCGACAGAATATGGGTCCCATACCCAAGGTTCCAATTTTCACTAAAATCCACCTAATAGCCCAAAATGAGTTTGGAAGCCTCAAAACACAAACCAAGGGTCCTCCAACCTAAAATTGACATTCTGGAGCTGCTGAAGCTATCAGAATTGGTATCCGAGGCTATTTCCCTGAAGTTTTGGCCTGAGGACCATTTTTCAACATCAAAAGCTCTAAAATAGGGAAATGACTCTAATAACCATACGAGCTGCCCGATAACCAAACTATCAGTCCCAACAAGTCATAAATGACTTAGGGTAGGAAATCTCTAAATGCAGAAAAAGAAAAAATACACAATAAATGACCTATAAGGTCATTAACACATCCACTAGTACAAGGAGTTTCTTCCGTGAAAGTAAATAATCAAGATGTACCTGAAGGCTCAAACAGGTAGGGCTACTGGGTTTGTGACTTATGCTCGCTCTCTCAGTAGCCTCCTTGACTGGATGGTGTCTCCACTTAACCTTAACCACAGAAATGTCTCTAGAGCGCAACCGTCTAACATCTCTGGCTAAAATAGAAATTGGCTCCTCAACGAAGGTTAACCCCTTATCCATTTAAACCGAGTCCAATGGAAGCACATGAGACTCATACGAGATATAATGCCATAACATAGATACGTGGAATACTGGGTGAATGGCTGAAAAGGCTGGGGGAAAATCTTTCTCATAATCTACCTCCCCAACCATGCGAAGGATCTCTAATGGTCAGATATACCACCAGTGTGCAATTGAACCCAAAAAAAGGTCTGTTGAAATTAAATTATGGGGTCCACGTATATATTGAATAAAATTGGAATAAATAAATAGGAAACACTTATGAAAAGAAAATAAAAAACAAGTGGGACCTACCTGCACAGAAAAGCTAAAGTGCAGTTTTTTTGTAATAAACCAAACCTATCCAAGAGATTATTGTCTAATAGTTGAAAAAGCACATGTATATAGCATGCAAGTACAATAACTTCAAGCATCAGAAAATATAAAATACCTAAAATACCACCAAACTAACTAATAATTCCAAGCAGCACACATGACAACTTCAGTTGTGTGCTCACTCACACTTCTAAGTAGTATATACTAGATGGGTGTTGCCCATGATGTTGTTGTTTTGTGATGTAAACAACGAAAACATAATTAAGGTAAATATTTACATAATATACATTATAATATGTTACATGGGTTTTGCGGAACATTATACAGGGAGTTTGATAAAAAGGAAAAAATATAGGCAGTAAGATTATAGTAACACATGTGGAATGAATTGAAAAAAAGTAGGTTGTCCCACAATGAAGGTGCTTTGTTACCTAAAAAAGAAATTAAAAGGTTTAGTCCAAGCAATCATTTTCATGGTAAGCATAATAAGGTAAATAAGTTGAGTGAGTGTATGAATGGAAGAGCAAGAGAAGAAAGAACTTAAGAGTTGCAGGGACTTTGCTTTATTATCTTGTGATGACTACTCTTTGTTTAGTATCCCAGACAACATTTTCAAGGAAAAATTATGACAGATAGAAAAGTATAGAGTATGATTTTGTCTTATGGAAAGAATAAAGAAATAAAAAAATGTTCTTTACCTTGGTTTCGTAACTACCAAAAATCAGGAAGTCCCTTTTTCCCCTGCAAAATAACACTTGGGATAAATATATGTTACAAATTCTGAAGGTATTATTAAGGATAGAGGAAGCAAAAAAGAGGGAATTTGAGAAAAAACAAAGAAAATACTTTAAGTACTGACCTTCGTTCCATAGATGTCAAAAATAGTTGTCAAAAAAGTAGGGTAACCTATAATTTTTTTTGAGAGAAAAAGTGAACTTTTATGTGACTAGTTCGTATGTAATTACACAATCAGTGAAAAGGGGAAATATTTTGGTGACCTTCAATTGGTTTTTATTGGAGTTGGTAGCTCCAGTTTTTGCTTTATTTTGAGTGATTCAGTTTACCAGGTTTGTTGTTGTGGATCCACTTTCTATTTCCTCTTACTTCCTTTATGGATAGTAATTATGACTGATGCTTGGAGAGAATGAAAATCACTCTGCTTTTCAATACACAACTGGATATATACTTTTGGAGATGTTTCACGAAAAGTATGTGCAAATTCCTTCTTTGGTTGAATGGCAAATAGCTTGTTTCTAAAGTTTTTCTGGACATCCTGAATTAGTGTGTATTCACTCTGGGAGGGCCAAAAATATAGTTGTTAGTTATTTTTTATAATATTATTTATGAGAACATCATACATGATTTATTAAGTTAGAATTTGTACCAAAGTGAGAGCTCCTTTATAGATCTCTTTTGTAGTGAGGAACAACAACTTTTCTGCTTCTTCGTCTGTAATTATTCTAATTACTGAGCCAGAGGAATCTTTGAGATTAACCTCAAACTGACACCTATAGAAGTACATGTTTAAGATGTTGGCATTTATTGATCAGAATAAGAAGGTATAAATATATAGGCACAAATAAATTCAAAAATACCTGGGAACTATCATATGCTTTTCATGACAGTTCAAACAGTGAACTTCTTGTATAATTAGATAGTGTACTTGTTGTCCACATTTTGAATAGTTTAAAACATAGAAAGTGGTGAGGTAGTGTGGGAAGGATATTTTCGCCTCAATTGAGAATGTTTGTCCCTATAATTGAAAGATGAAAATAATGATTGTAATAGTAGATTCTAATATGAAATGATGGATAAAAATTGTTACTAACATCTTGCTGAGAATCGATATTTGCAATTGGAACTACTTTCTCGTCTACTGAAATGGAGATAAGAGCTCCTAATTTGGATGTACCTCTCAAAGTGAATGAAGTAAGTACTTATTTGTTTTCTATAACCCTTTGTGCGACAAAAATGTTAATTGTTCATAAGATTTATGTAGAGGAATAGGAAAGGAGTATATATAGAGTAAGGTGATTAAATGTTCGTAGCCGCCAACATTGCGGATAAGAAGGATCAATTTATATTGATGTGTTAAATTTTGTTGTTAGTGATATGCCTATGCCAATGAGATTAGATGCGAATAAGTTAAAGCTGAATGTATCAAAATATAATACAAAACTACACTCTTCTGCTTATAATAAGAACAAAAATCAGGTCTACTATTATAGGCCTCTTGCACGACTATAAATCGAGCATGAGTTGTTGATCAGAAAGTTATAGGATGTCTCCTATGACATTCATAGCTGCTCATGGTAGTTTCAGAAGAATTGAAGATTGTGTCTAAAGTAGTCAAGAAGATAAAAATCCAATCCCAGCAACTCGAATTAAATTCAGGAAAATCCTTACAAAGACATTATATATGCAGATTAAGAAGAAAAAAGATTACACTTGACCCAAGCTGAGGTAGTCTCTGACTACTGAAGCAGAAATTAGCCATGGTTACAGGATTTTTAAAAAGTATACTACTATATACATACAAAATAAACAAAAGGAATTAAGCATGAAAATACAGCAGAATAAAGCAAAATGTTCAAGCTGACAACAAATGAGTACAAAGTAGTGGACAATGAGGTTGTCATGTTGGATTATTTCTATGGAATTTATCAAGTTTTTTTTACCTTCTTTGAGTTTACCTTGGTTGTTAAAGTAACTGTTGTTTCTTTATCTCAATTATGTCCTGAAGCTTCTATAATTATATTAATAGGGTCAAATTTGTTGGAATAATAAATTCTTATCAAATGAAATAAAATTGTTAAGATAGATGAGAAGTGTTGTTGAATATAATCAACTTTTGAATCTCGATGCTCCAATACATCGTGCAAGGATTATAGGATATCCAGAGAGTTGTTGCAGGATTTTCTTGCCAAGGTCTACCATAATTGCTTTTTCCCAAATGGTAAAGGTGAAAGCCTGTTTACTACTGGGTGAGAAATATTTGTTAATATATTTTTAGGTTGAAAGTCAAAATATATAGGAATTGTGAAAAGATTAAAGCTAGATAAATACACTTACAATGCATCAATGACAATGAGTTTTTGTAGCATTTTATTTGTCTACAATTGGAACATATCATGGCAGGGAACAATTGACAACAATTGCTAGTATATTTGTACACAATAGAAGTTAGAATTGATATATGCACATTTGAGTAAAAAGAATGAAGCAGACTTACCAAATTCTAGCTTAGAAACATCGGTAAGAGTTTGGAGGACCTCACGCTTAATATCTCATAAATATGCAATAGTATGCTTTATAGAAAGTGGCAATATATCAGCAACATCTTTTTCAATTGGATCAATTATTGTCTTTTTATCAAGTATCCACTCAAATGCATGCAAAGGTCTTTTATGTTTCAGATAAGGTAGCTTTATACGTGCTCCTGTTGTGTAGTAGGTATGGTAAAGCTTGATCAAATCTTAATAACAGGGAATGTCATCACCATAGACAATAACTTTTATGTGGTCCTCCTGTAGGCAATTGGGAAGCAAATAATAAAATACGTATGTGTTCAAAATATAATTAGTAGTTTTGGGATATTTAATTCTAGCAAGATGATCTGTAACTGTTAAAAATGTGAAAAGTAGAGCAATAATTATAGGAAAGTTAATTCTGTGGGCAAATTAAAAAAATGATATGTCACTCATGTGTTTGTGGTAGTTGGAAATATTTTTTATACTATTTGTATTGCTTAGCTAATGACTATGAGTATATATTCTTATAAAGAAATGATAGTTGTGGAACTTAAATAGGTTTGACAACTAATGGAAGGAATGTGAGAAGTGAATACCATGAAAGCAGGGAGTCGATGTCCTGCACCATAATTACTCATTGAGTTTCTTGACAACTACATAGATATTTTAGATATCAAGTCTTCTATTCCATCTTAGTATGTTGTCTTTCCAGTTGGTTTAATTTGACCTCAAAGGAAATTCAAATGTTAGCAGCTGTCAGTTCTAAATAGCTTTAGCATTTCTGAAGTTGTATAGATTGTAGAGCAACTTAGGGTCAATTCTAATGTTCAACATCACCTTGCAGAGTAAAATTATAGCTAGATATGTGCAGCTTACAGTAATACTAAAGCTGTTAACTTTAGCTCAATGGTTCACATTAGTTGTAATTTGGAAACAGTAATTGAATCTAAAAGAGAATGAGATTTTGAACAATACTAAATAGCAAAAAGAATCAGTAGCAAATAAAAGGAATACTAAGGAGATTATAAAATTATAACTAAACTTTGACCATATCAATAATCAATAATTTGTTACAGGAAAGAATTGCAGAATATTTCTAAAAAGATATAGTTTACCACACTCGAAAATATTTGATATGATATAAAATATGAAAAGACGAAGAAACCACGAACACAAGGAATCACAAAGACGAAAGACAAAGAATCTATGAAAACAAAGATGAAAAGTAAAAGGATAGATAGATAGACACAATGAATAAAAGAGAAGACAACAAAAGGGTATATCAAACCCTCAACCTTCCTTTCAATTACTCAAATCACCAATCTCTTACGAATACCGAAAGAGGGATTGGACCTCTAACAATCGACGTTTCTCACATTCTAGAAAGCTCCCAACAAGCTAACATAAACACTCTCAATTGTAACATTCATCATTAATAATCATATTACCCTAAAAATAGAAGAAAGCTAACTATTTATAGCCATGGGCTTTATTACAAAGTGGGCCCAAAAGTGACCCAATATGAAAAGGTGGCCCATTAGGAACTTTTCATCATGCACCTCCAACGTTCCAAGCTATCATCCAAATACGATATTGTTAAATAATCCCATGGATGATATCTTCAAACATAGCTTCTCTCGTGTGTCAGTATATCATCCAAACACGTATTTTCTTTCCTAGGATGATCAAGTTTCGGATCCTTGGAGATTGTCCTTAAAGCGTATATCTCGAAAGATTAAGCCAGATTCGGATTTTATCACCCTCCCATTCTTGAAAAGGATTCGACCTTGAATCCAAGTCTTTTATCACTGTTCCATCATACTTTTCTATTTCGAAATCCTTTGGTAAGAACTCGGTTAGGCCTTCAAGCTTATCTTCATAAAGCACTCTCCTTACTTCCTTCTTTGGACAAAGTTGTTCATGATCCTGCACAAGAGAAAGAAGGATACCAGGTAAAATACTAGTATCGTGGTTAGTGGATATCAAAGGCCTAAAGTTGGAAGTGTATTTTCCACATTGTATTTGGAATGAGGAAACACGTCCTTGAGATACTGGTGCACAAGTATAGTGGATGACTCTCGGTGTAGTGATAGTAGGAGGGTTTTGTGTTGTTAGGCTTGAGGGAGTTTGGGTTGGTAGGCTTGAAGGAGTTTGGACATGGGGTCAAGGAATAAAATTTGAAGCCTTTAAATGATCCCCAATGTTTGCCACCTCACCATCCTTACTTTCCATTCTACCATCCAATTTTGACAATCTCTCATTCATGTGTGACAAGCTTCTGGTCATTTGCTTCACATCTTGTCACATATCTAGGAGTGCTTCCAAGATGATATCAAGGATTGCTCCACCCATTGTTCTTAGTACAATTGAGAAAAGGGGATGAACCATATACCAATGAATCGGTTAAGAGTAAAAGGACTTTGACTCAAAGAAGTTAACTAAGAAACAAATGATAAAAGCACACAAAGAAAAGAACAAGAAAGAAAAATGAACTTAAGAACTAATCACAACCAAGTAGAACAATTACTAGTTGTTAATTAGCTTAGAATCAAGAAGAAAAGTGATTAGGAATTAAAGAAATGAAACTAGGATGTTAGAACCTGAGCAAAATGAGATTTTGGAGTTTTGAGGTGCGTTGGGGTGACCTGCTCCCTCAGGTGATGACCTGCCCATGCAAGAGGTAACGCAAGTCAAAGTAGAATAACCTGCCTTGGTCACATGCCCACGCATATGGTTTATCTACCCATGCAGATGGGGGCACAGGTGGCTAGACAGCGAGCTATAACCTCCGAATTTTAAGCTTTTGTGGGCTCTTTTTGTACTTCTTTCCTTTGGATTTTTCCTCTTTTGGAATATTCCTTTAGCATACACCCTCTTTTCACCTATCCTTTATGGATCAAAACACACCTTTTTGGAAGATTCCTCTTCAACAAAATATGAATTTATGAAGAACACCAAGAACAAGATGAATATTCAAAAATTCATATCTCTCTCAATTTAGCTCCAAATCTTACGAAATTTGAAACCCAAGATCCTTTTGATATGGGTAAGAACTTCCAAAAACTTTAAGCGTTCAATTACACTCCCAAAATTCCATATTTGAAGACCCACTTCACTTTCTTCAAAAACTCGAGGATCAATAATAGTAGACGCTTCAAATTACCTCCGATTAAGCTCAAAATTGATATTTAGACTCAGATAGTGTTACAAAACAAGAATCTAACATCAAAAAACAAGAAACACCAAAATCAAAAACTCAAAAATTGGGCTAACCCCAAAAACGTGAAACACCAAATTTTTTTGTGATTTTCAATTTTCTTTCGATAAAATACCCAAGATTGAATTCGTAGGAACGAAGCCAAGCTCGATTTTAATACCAAATGATACGATATAAAATACAAAAAGGCAAAGAAACCACGAACACAAGGAATCACAAATACGAAAGACAAAGAAACTATGAAAACAAAGGAAAACAAAGATGAAAATTAAAAGGATAGATAGATAGCCACAATGAATAAAAGAGAGGACAACAAAAGGGTATATTAAACCGTCAACCTTCCTTTCGATTACTCAAAGCACCAATATCTTATGAAGACAAAAAGAGGGATAGGACCTCTAACAATCGACGTTTCTCACAATCTAAAAAGCTCCCAACAAGCTAACATAAACACTCTCAAGTGCAACATTCATCATTAATAATCATCTTACCCTAAAAACAAAAGAAAGCTAACTATTTATAGCCATGGGCTTTATTACAAAGTGGGCCCAAATGTGACCCAATATGAAAAGGTGGCCCATTAAGCTCTTTTAACCATGCACCTCCTACGCTCCAATCTATCATACAAACACGATGTTGTTCAATAATTCCATGGGTTATATCTTCAAACATAGCTTCTTTTCTATGCCAAGCTATCATCCAAACACGTATTTGCCTTCCTAGGATGATCAGGTCTCGGATCCTTAGAGATTGTGTATATCTCAAAAGATTGGGCCAGATTCGGATTGTATCAATATTACTAAATTAGAAAATTTAAAAAGAAAATTGCTCAAAGAGTAACAAATTACCTTAGTAGTAAGAGAAGAAAGAAAGTGAAGAAGTACATGTTCATCTTGCAGTATCATATTGAGATATTTGATTCTTTTTTCTTTACTCTCTCCTCCACATATATCGAGAACATGAACCTTACAGGTCCAACAAGGAGTTTCAAAAGTTACTGCATGTATACATAGACCTTGTGCCATTTTTTGATCAATCTAAAAGAAGGTACAAAATAAATGTATAGAGTACAACAGTAGGCTACAGGAAGAAGAAATAAATCCACATCATTAGTAGAATGGTCATCATAACAAATAGACGTACAAAGAAAGGAAATGGGAGAGTATAAAGAGTAGTTGTAATGGAAAATGATGCCTCTAACAAAACCCAAAGCATTAATTTCTAGCATGTAATAGTGGAATACCAAAGACGACAGCTTCTATCAAAAATGGGAAATTGACTATCGAGATAAGGGAGATGGAAAACTAGATTAAATCCTAAATCGACAAAGTTTGATACAAGAGCTCAAGAGAAGATTTAGTTCCAGAGAAGATCCAGTTAAATAGCTTAAAAGAAAGGGAAATTAGTAGTTAGTGTAATTCAGAAGTTTGTTAAATCACTGTATACTACTGTGTCCGGTATTAGTGTTCATTCCTAAAAACAGTTATATGCACTGTTTCATTGAGTTAGTTAGAAGTTTGTTTGAGGTAGTTAATTCTTTTGTGCATTAGTTGAGCCAGCTGAAGTAGTATAAATAGATGTTCTTAATTATTGTAAATCAATTGTTGATTGATAGTAAATTTCTCTTTCTCTCTCAATTTCTCTCTTCTTTTAACTAAACTCTCGAATTCCTGAGTTAGTTAACCATCTTCCTTAATAAATTCCTAGATTAACTGTCTCTCTAATCTAGTTGTTCATCTATTATACATTAATTGGTATTACATACAGTCGTTCCTTGTCAGATGCATGGCTCAAAGTAAGAATCAAGAGCAACCAATCAAAGAAATTGAGGAAAAGTTCACCCAAGTCCATGAGCTGTTGAAACAATTAATGGATGGCATTGCAGTATGAATGATCAAAATCTTTAAACTACTAAAGAATTACTATAGATGAAGCAAGTTATTGGGAAGTTACTCCATAAGTAAAGGGAGAATGAAGATGGTTGAGCTGAATCTTCTATTGCTATTGGTCAAAATCAAAATTCAAAGAAGATTCCAATTAGAGGGAAAGGTTTCAAGGATCAAAGGCAGTTGAATTTAGGAAGAGATGTTCATGGAGTCAAATGGAATGGGTAATGTTTGTACTCGATTCTCATGGATTGATTTCCCTAAATTCTCAACTCAAGATTTAAGGACATGGCTTTACAAGGTAGATCAATTTTTTCCATGGATGAGGTCTCTTATGATCAAAGGTTAAAAGTTTCTTCTATACATTTGGATAGGGATGCTATTGCTTGACACATGTCTTATATGTGATCTAGGAATTATCACTTGGATCCTACTTGGACTGAATATGTAATCGCATTAAATGAGAGGTTTGGAGATAAGTTATAGGATCCAATGGAGGCAATCAAGAATCTTCATCAAACAGGCACTGTCAAAGAGTATCAAGCTGAATTTGACAGTTTTTTAATTGGGGGGTCAATTTGCCTGAGAAGAATGCAATCAGTTGTTATTTAGGTATATGAAATAGGAGGTAAATAGGGTGTAAGGATACAAACACGAAGGAAACTTATGTAGGCATATCGACTTTCAAGATTACAGGAGGAAGTCTTTGAATCACAGGCATATTCTTGGATTGTTAAATCCCTTGGTAAGCAGCAGGCCCCTCTGTCGCATAACCCTCATCCTCCTAGATATCAAAACTATCAGAAGTCATTTACAAACAATTTGTTTTCCACCAATTCTTATTCATAGAAACCAATTGAAACTACCAGTAGTAAGCCTCATAATCTGTCTAATAACAATGTCGTGAGGAAATTACTAATTACTGCAGAGATGGATGAAAAGAAGGCTAAGGGATTATTTTTTATTTGTGATGACAAATATGTAAGAGGTCATGTTTGCAAGTTTAAGAAGCAGTTGTTCTTGGTGGAAGTAGTTGAGGAGGATATGGTGTAAGAACCAGATCAAGTTGAATCACTAACAGAGGAGTTTAGTTTAAGTCAAGATGAATTGGAAAACAACAATTAGTGTAAGACTATATCTCTTTAGGCTCTTACTGGTGTTACAGGATACCAAACTAAAAAAGTTACAGGGTATCATGAGAAGCAACCATTATTGGTGTTGATGGACACAGGAAGTACACACAACTTTATTGATGCAGATGTGGCTAGAAAGTTGGGGTGTAGATCTCATGCCAATAGGGAATAATCTATTAGTGTAGCTGATGGTAGGAAAGTGCAGACTGTAGCTATTGTAAAAATTATAGTGGTTGTTACAAGAAACCACTTTTTCATCTGATTTTTTCCTGTTACCACTAGGCAATGTAAATATAGTCCCGGGTGTGCAATGGTTGAACACATAAGGCAGAATCTTGTTTGATTTTTAGAATAGAACAATTGAATTTGTTCATCAGGGCAAGAAACATGTTTTGAGGGGAACCACTACTCAGTTAAAAGCAGCTAAAGCTAAGGTTTTGCATAAGCATATTGCAGAATAGGCTTAAGTTTTTATGTTAGCCTTGATTCCACATAAAGTTACAAAGGTACAATGCAACAGTATTTAGGATACATAAGGTACTACAGATCTGATGAATTACTTGAATTGTTAAATTAGTATGAGGGTATCTTTGAGGTTTTAAAGAGCTTACCTCCATAAAGGGGTCCTTTTGACCAAAGAATTCCTTTAATAGACTCAGCTACACTTGTTAGTAAGAGGCCTTATAGGTACCTAACCCTTAAGATGGACATTATTGGAAAGTTAGTTCAAGAAATGTTGGATCAAGGGGTCATTCAACACAGTACTAGCTCTTACGCTTCTCCTGTAGTTTTGGATGGGAAAAAGGATGGTAGTTGGAGACTTTATGTAGATTATAGAGAGTTGAATCATTTAACTATCAAGGAAAAATTTCCAATTCCCATGATTGAATATCTGTTGGATGAGTTGGGATATGTATAGGTGTTCTCTAAAATTGACCTTAGAGCTGGTTATCATCAGTTAAGCTTACCAGAAGGTGATACACAAAAGATAACTTTTAAAACATATGAATGACACTATGAATTCTTATGGATTCCTTTTGTATTGACTAATGCACCCTGTTCCTTCTAATCTTTCATGAATTTTGTCTTTAAACCTCTACTAAAGAAGTTAGTTTTGGTCTTTTTTATGATATTTTGATCTATAGAAGAAACTTGGCTACTCATTTGATGCATTCGAAGGGTGTATTTGACCTTATGTTGTAGCACCAGCTCTTTGCTAAAGCTTCTAAGTCTGCTTTTGGAGTCCTTAAAGTGTAATACTCAGGTCATTTTATAAGTGATGTAGGAGATACTACTGATCCTAAAAAGATTTATGTTGTTAAAGATTGGGTGCAACCTACAACTATTAAGCAATTAAGAGGGTTTTGGTATTGGATGGATACTATAGAAGATTCATTCAAGGGTTTGGTGTCATTACAAGACCATAGAATGACTTGATGAAGAAAGATAACTTCACCTAGACTGATGGGGCCATTATAGCTTTTGAAAAATAGAAAGAGGCACTTGTTACTGCTCCTGTGCTACCAATACCTTATTACTCTCAACTATTTGTTATTGAGACTGATGCTAATGTAGGTATTGGTGCTAGCTTGATGCATCAAGGTCATCCAATTGCCTATAATACCAAGTCTCTACCTCCAAAACAACATTCCATGTATGTGTACGATAGAGAGCTACTATTTCTTATCTTTACTGTGACTAAATGGTCCCATTAATTGATTGGTAGTCATTTTGTGGTGAAAACTGATCAGAAAGATTTAAAGTACTTTATTGATCAAACTATTCACACTAAATTCCAAGTAGTTGGAATCTCTAAATTGATGGAATTTGACTTTTTAATTGAATACAAGAAAGGGTATAAGAACAAGGTTGTAGATGCATTGTCTAGGAATCAAGGATCTAACTATTAGCCATCTCATTACTGACCTCATGAAGAATTACTTACTTGATCAAATCAAATAGTCTTGGATTTTTGATTCAGTGTTGCAGGATTTGATTCTTAAACTACAGGTTCAGCCTTACAAGTCTTACACCAGGAGTAATTTATAACTAAGATGGAAGGGTATATAGGCTATTGGATCTAATGATCAATTGAGGAAGGATATTATTCATCTAGGGTATTCAACTCCACAAGGGGACCATTTTGGTATGGATTCTACTATCAGAAGAGTACAAACTCTTTTTTTATTGGAAATCAATGATTCAGGATATCAGGACTTTCATAAGTAAGTGTGACATTTATAAAAGTCATAAGTATGATGCCTTTTCTTACCCTAGCTTGATCCAACCACTTTCTATTCTATAGGGGGGTGGACTGATATAATTCTTGACTTCATTAAAGGTTTACCAAAATCTAAGGGAAAGAATGTTATTTTAGTAGTGGTAGACAGGCTGAGTAAGTATAGACACTTCATTGGGTTGCAACACCCTTATAAAGCTTAGGTGGTAGCTCAATCCATCTTGGATTATGTCTTTAAGCTGCATGGCATGCCCTCTACCATGGTGAGTGACAGAGATCCAGTGTTCTTGAGTTTTCTTTGGGTAGGAATTATTTAGTTTACAAGGGGTCACATTACACTATTCTACTACTTATTACCCCCAAACTGATGGCCAAACTAAAGTCTTGAACAGGACCTTAGAATTATATCTTAGGTGTTTTTTCAGATAAAACTCAGGATTGGGCTTCTTATATACCACTTGCTGAATGGTGGTAGAATACTACCTACCATACTGCTACAAAATGCTCTCCGAGGTAATTTATGGTTAAAAAAAACATGTGCATCTTTCTTACCTAGCTGGTGAAACTTAACTTGAAATGGTAGACAGGTCTTTACAGGCTAGGAAAGCCTTGATTGATCTTTTCAGGTTTCATTTATTCAGAGCTCAGCAGAGAATGAGGGACATGACTAACAAGCATAGGTCTGATAGACAATTTTAAATAGGAGATTGGGTTTATCTAAAGTTGTAGCCTTATAGGCAGGTGTTTGTATCTTCTAATCCTTTCAACAAACTTGCAACAAAGTGCTATGGTCCCTATTTGATTCTTGCTAAGTTTTGTGAGGTTACTTACAAGTTATTACTGCCTACTGATGTCTTGATACATCATACCTTCCATTTCTCTCAATTAAAAAGGTGTGTAGAGGTGCCTGCTATTATTTCTCATCCACCAATTATGCATATGTCCAGTCCATATTATACCATACCTGAGGTTGTGTTAGATAGGAGGATGGTCAAGAAAGGTAACAAGGTTGTGTGTCGGGTCCTAGTTAAATGGTTGGGCATTGATGATGTACAAGCTACGTGGGAGTAAATTCATGAGCTGCAGACCAGATTTTCTGACTTTTATCCTTGAGGTCAAGGATGTTCTCTCAAAGGGAGTATTGATGCAAGAGCTCAAGAGAGGATTCAAGTTGAAGATAAGATCTAGTTAAATAATTTAAAACAGAGGGAAACTAGTAGTTAGTGTAATTCAAAAGTTAGTTAAATCACTGTATACTACTGTGTCCTATATTACTGTTCATTCTGGAAAACAATTATATGCACTGTTTCATTGAGTTAGGTAGGAGTTGTTAGAGGTAGTTAATTCTTTTGTACATTAGTTGAGTCAGCCGAAGTAGTATAAATAAATGTTTTTAATCATTGTAAATCAATTATTGATTGATAATAAATTTCTCCTTCTCTCTCAATTTCTCTCTTCTTTTAACTAAACTCTTGAATTCCTAAGTTAGTTAACCATCTTCCTTAATAAATTCCTGGATAAACTACCTCTCTAATCCAGTTGTGCATCGATTGTGCATCAAATTTGGTGATATTTCTTCTCCACTAGGAAGGAACATTTCAAAATTCCAAACCATTTTTTCATATTCCTTTAAGTTCTATTTAGGTTTTCATTTAATGGTTGTCTATATCTTATAACTAAGTATCTTCTTTGCTATTGATATATCAATATCAACTCAAATAACTGGCATATATGAAGAATCAAACAAACAATAACATTTATCTGTTAATATCATGTAAAACTAAACTGGTCAAAGCATGTAACAGTGTTAAATATTCCAATGATGATTAAAGATATTATGTCATATGAAATCGGATAAGCAAGCAAACGAAAGGGAAAATCGCAACTTTTTTCTTTACCAAAGTAAGCAAAACGTAGATATAGTTCACTTTGGTAGTTGAGGTTCACCAAAAATGCCAACAAATTTTTTTTTTCCAAACAACCCACATTTATACTTGAGTGTGGTTTCTAAATTTTGTAAATAGATTTTACACTTCACTAAGATCCTTAAATTTCATTCTCAAAAACTAAATAGTTCTCATGGAAGCGTAATTCAAACTAGAAATTTAGTAACCACAATAAGGTTGAATAGAAAAATCAAAAAACACCTGCAAACAAATTGAGAAATTGGAGTACTAAAACTCAGAAAAGAGAATTCAAAGAGGAAGAAGAAATGAAAAAAATAGAATTGTACCTTTTTCTTATTGTGGTTGTTGGTGGGAAGTAGCTTTTCCTTTTACAGATGTGGAGGGAAAGAGGAGTTTAAAAATGAAAAATTCCGAGTTAATCAGTTGGTGTATTTGAAACCACATGAAAACTAATAAAGGGAGATAAATGGAGAATAGTAGTAGATCAGCCAAAAAGTAAAATGACAGAAGTACCCTCGTAAAGCTAGCAGGTGAAATGTGAAGGAATGGATAGGGGATGTCAAATCAAAGGGTGTGGACGACCGAGATTCTTTTGGTCGTCCAAACGACCCACACTTATTTAAAATGAATATACAAATTTAACTTCAGCAAATTGCCTTGCCCATTTTTTCATTAGCTACTACAAAGTTTATATAAATATGTGAATGGCTTCAAAAGCCTTTGTAACTAAGTTTTTGGTACCGTTCTGTCATTATTTTTTTTGAAAAAAATGAGAAATTATTTTTCTACAAGTGTTGCAATACGTCCATGTATACAAGTTATGGAGTGGTATGTCAAGATAATTCTGTCGATGTGCCTCAAGTTTTGTGGTTCTCCCGTCAAATAGATTTTGAATTATAGCAGTTATAAAGATAGATTAATAGGTATGTAAAGTCTTTTTATTTCTTTTTTGACATGATTCCCTAAGATTTATGATTATTGGGTCAATCGTGTTATCAAAAAGTCATTTGTTAAATCTCTCAATTGGTGTTGGTATTACTTTCGTTAAAAAATATTATTCAATGATGTTGATTCTATGTCAAGTTGAAAATTATGAGGTGATATATATATATATATATATATTACTATGATTATTGGATTCTGGTGATGGTTGAATGGTAGTATTACTATGGTTGTGGTACAGATGAAATCCACTTACAATTGAATTACTTATGGGAGTTGTTAACCTATAGACACATGTATATTGTTAGTGGTATTGCTATTTCCATATCCCTACTTTTCTTGTTGTTTTAGATAGCATGTTGGTCAGCATAACAACATACATAATTTTAGACATCATGGTGGTCTTGTCAACCCACATAGTGATTTGTTTATTTCTATTACGAACTGTTGGCTAAGTGAAATTATTGTTGTGGTATGATTTGCATTTTGGTCAATCACATACATACGCATGGTGCATATGCATTACACTTCATTCCTTGAGTCATACCTCAAATCCCATTAAGATGGACAAGCATCTGATGCTCGTATATAACTATGACAATCATGAAATTTTGATGAGTATATATAGTCTATAGTGATGATAAAAGACCAACATAGATAGTCCTAAAACATATATACATGACTTGGTCGTTGAACCGCAACTGTTAAGCAACCAAACATAACTGCACTTTATTCACTAGTCTACAAAACCTCTTTAAGATAGACAAACTTAGTCTAGGTTAGGATAGTCCCAGCCTTACCCTTAACTAATATAAAATACAAAAATGCATATACGAAAGACTCGATAAAGCCCTGAATCAACCTAGAGCTCACCAATAGCAGTTGAGTGTCCTGTACTCCTACTGAGGAGGTCTACTAGCTGGGGTACCTATACTTGTGGCATGAAACACACCATCCTCTATGAGATACATTAGTACAAAAGAATGTACTGAATATATAAGGTATAAAGTTACCATATGTAAAACAAGAGCTCAACTGAAATCATGTTTCAACGTGTGAATGTGTAGATAAGAATAAAAGACCATATTTGCTTAAACTTGTGAGATCATGTACATTATATTGTTTTCTTTGCTTTACTCTTCTTTACTTTAAAAACTTTACAAGGAATAAGCTACAAATAACCAACTGATCTGTGGTAAAAGAGGATGATCCATGCTAGGTATTTTAACCCCTAGAATAATGTCCTCATAAATACACTAATTGGGATGACCCATTCTAGGCTTTTGCCCCTAGGATACCATCCATAAATACATTAATTGGGCCTATGATAGGTCCTCACCCCTGGGATACCACCCATAAGTACATAGAATCATTTTACCTCGCATAACCATTTTGCAAGCTTGACTTAAGCTCGTATAACTTTTGGCGGTGGCAATTTCATAATTTTTGTCTCCACATCCCTGAGACTAAAAGGAAATGTTTTATTTTTAGACCCTTATTCAGCCTCACTCTTATTTTGAGACTTTGTAATTAAGTATTTAGGTTTGGGTGAAGACATATTTTGAATTCCTACTCTTGGTCTTCTGATTTTTTGTGGGTATTCAATATAATGTGAATTTAGCTGATATATTGTCATAATTTCTATCTTTTTAATTATGCATAGCTAAATCCCCAAATCTTAGGGATGTGTGATTTATGATATGAGTATGTGACTGGATGTTGATTAATTGATTCAATTATGATTTCTCTGATGTGGGTATAACTATTTCTTCATGCTTTAATTAATGTTAGAGGTTGCAAACTCTAATTAGTCTTGAATTTCTTATCTTAATTTAGAAAGAGGATAAGAGTAAAAGGAAATAGTTGAGAAAGTCTAGATTTCATTCATTTAATAGATATTAATAGATATATAGTAGATAATTTGAGGTTTTAGGTTTGTTTGATTTTTGCACACCTTGGGGTTCGAGAGAGCTGAAGGTGAAATTTATTGATAGATAGAGAGATTATCGATATAACGAAGACCTAGCCTTCCCATGATGATAATAAGAATAAAGCAACATTAATCACCTAATTATAATTATTAGATTCAAACTATTCACATCCCTTAGGTCTTTTAATACTATATTTGAATTTGATAAGTTAGAAGTGTGTTGATAAATTGTCCTCATTTGATAATTGTGTTCACAGAATAGTTTGAATAATTATAAACCCCCTCATTTACTAAACATGTTTTTAAAATTGGCAAACATCTAGTGTGTTGATATCACTCTAAGGCGAAGCGTAAGTTTTATTCTTTGTGAGATCGACCTCGACTCTCAGAAGTTTGGTTATTATAGTGTAAATGGCCGTTTAAATTTTTCATTTAGAGAGGTGGATTTGGATGTTATCAGTCACGATGTTACTAAATATCAGTACAGGAAGTGAATGAGAAAATACGGCAGTCAATGATTATTAGATTTGGGTTTTACTTTGCGATTTTAGAGGGAGTACCCCATAGAATTTGCAGGGTTATGAATCTACTTAGGCAAAGGATGTACAATGAATGTATAAGGAATAAAATATTGTGAAAGGAGAATGTGCTTGTAGGCTGCAATTAGATAGACTGTGTGATTAAGATCGACTATTTTGTCATAAACTCTCAATGGACTAGTAATGTATGCATGCTAATCCCTAATAAGGAGTTCAAGAGCTTTGGATCAATAAGACTACTCAGAATAGGGAGGAAGAGTCTATGAATGCAAAAGTGGCTCTTCTTGAAATGCAAGCCTCTTTGCCAAGAAGACCCTTAATTCATTAAGGGTATTTTTGTAATAGTAATATTAAGCTATCAATGATAGAGAATAGCTCATTTGAATTAGACTATTTTGATTATTGAAATTATTGAGTGAAAACTCTAGTAAGATTTCGACTAAGGTCTTTGTTTCTATTGAAAAGTTGATGGGATTGGTTGCTTGAGAATATTATTCCTCTTGAGGGTATCTCTATAGTATAGGTGCTTGTTTGAATTCTTAGTAGGAGGTCTTGCTTTTGATATAACCTTGGTTTCTTAATAATCTATGTTTGTATCTTGCTTGTATCTTTTTATCTTAATTTATTGTTCATAGTTTTAGGATTTCAATTCTGCATTTTTGTATCCTTAATTATTTGTTTCTCCATCTTCTGCGTATTTGATATTACATAAATTGGTAATAGATTCGAGTTTAGATTTGTTTTCATGAATCTATCTTGGGTTATGGTATTGATTTTGAAAATCCTAAAAAAAAAAAAGAATCCAAAAAACATTTTAATTCTCTGATGTTTCTGTTGTTTGAGCACTAGATTTGTGTTTTCTAGTATTCGTAGAGTCTAGATCTCAAGTTCCGATTTATTTTGGGTTGATTTGAGCATTTCACCATTTTTAACTTTAAGAAATTGAAAAGCAAGAAGTGGGTTTTGAAATCTTAATATTTTGGGTGTGAACTGAGCCATCAAGGATTTTGGGCATTCATATTATCACAATGAGATTAAATCTCAAATTTCGTGAAAATCAGAATTGATTTGAGTGAGTTATAATTTTTGGTGTTCATAGTGTTCTTGAGCGAATTCATATTTTCAAGGAGAAGAAAAGTTGAAAAAGGGTTTTTTATCCAAAAAATAAAAGAGAGGAAATATTCAGTGCTCAAGAGACGTTGCCAACTGTTCATAGGTCACGCCCATGTTAGGACCCGTGTGGCTAGAATTACAGCCATTTGTAGAAGCGTCTTGATAAGGCTCAATTACACCCCTAAAACCAATTAGAAAGTGTACACAGTCGCTAGCAATATATTTACCCAACTCAATGAGTTGGGGTCGATGTCGCCACCGGATTTCTCATGTTATGATGGCACCTACTATAACCCACCAGTAGGTAAGTGACCCATAGCCCGAAACAGCAAGTAATAGGCTAATAAGAGAAAAAGATAACCAACACTAAGTAAAAAGAGAAAGAGAACCAAAAGAAAGGAAATATCCCCACGACCTAGTGTCAGTCTATACAGGAGCTACTAATATAACAAGAGTACGAGCTAAAGATAATATAAATACATAATCGTCTCTGAAATATGAAATAAAGATCATTCCGGTAAAAGAGAGAGGGAGAAGGAACAACTTTGAATGCCTGGAGCTCACCCTAAAATTTTGATCCATGACAACTCCTCACGATGCACACTTGTACTATGATCTGCAGGGTGTAGAAGTGTAGTATGTTTAAAAAACATGAGGTACTCAGTAAGCATCAGCCGACTGAGCTCTAAAGATAATGCAAGTATAAATAACACGTAAGGAAAGAATATACATTATAATCAACTAAATAAGAAATGAAGCACATTAAGGATAATAGAGAAGTAGAGATAAACCCCCTCTTTCTACAAGTAAAAAAGGACAAAACTGCTACATGATATTTGTCGATAGGGATGAAGATAATATACAATAATGTTAATGAAAGAAGAAGGTGATATACAATAAGGAAAACTAGGGAAGAAGGTATATACGACAGTACTAAATAGGTAGCTAAATGTGAGGTACTAACCTAAGGGAGTTAGCCTAACCTCCTAAATATCAAGAGGGTCATAAACGAGAAGGGGGCTAACTTTAGCACAATCAGAACATCTAACCTGAAATATGAATAATCACAACGCTCATAATAACCAAAGGAAAGGAAATCAAAAGTGTACCTAAAGCGTCGAGTACAAATCCATGACCATCCTGCCACATGCTATAAAATAATACTCAAACATTAATACAACCGGATAAGCCCAGACAAAAAATAACCTAACCAGGCCCCCATAAGCTCGGAAGGTACACAATAACAAACATAACCTAAACGACCCCTCATAAGACCTGTAGGTACAAAGAACAGACAATCATACTCGTGATAGGCAATACATATATATGAATGAAAACAAATTTAATACAATACTATCATAACAACTGAATGCCATATCATACCAAGTATATACATTTATTTTGGCTCTCCAGCTCGAAAGGTAGGACCTATGTGGTATCCCATCTTATGGGATGCGGTTCCCAGACATAGGGGCCCGTTAAGGAATTGGGATATCCATATATACTACCTGATCCCGAACCAGGACTTCCAATAATCAACCATAATAAATCTGCTCCATCTAGTACCGGAGATACGTAAGAGTATAATAAGTGCTCAAAATTGATTCAAGACTAAAAAATAGAAATCCATAAAATCCAGTGCCCGAGATTGATCTGAGACTAAAAATGATAGAATCATGTTGAAAGGGTCAGAATCTTTCTCTATTGAAATAAGTATAAGAATAGAATTACGCTCACTCTCACAAAAAGAATTCACATGCAACATATGATGAACCATAAGCTTTCCCTTAGTGTATAACTCCACTAATATAAGAACGTCAAAATTTAAAATTAAGTAGGACTTTTTGGGTTGTAATGTAGGCTAAGGGACGGGTAAGAATTATTTTGGCTAAAATAGCGACTATCTTCCCTAAGCACTTTAATACATCACAAATTTTTCATCATTTGATTACTCTTCAATCAACCAACTCCTTCTTCAACTCTTCTCACCCATAGATTTCCTTGTTTTCCATCTTTTTAAGCAAGTTCACATACTACTAGTAAGGAGTACTCAATTCTCAAGGACTTTTTTTCACTTTTCTTTTGTTCTTTTTCTATGCCCTACCAATAGCATATGTATTTTTTTTTAAATAACTTGCACCATTAGACTTTTCTACAGGTTTCGCACCTCAACTCTCCCCCGTTTCTCAATTGTCACTCCTTTTAATTCTTATTTTTTAATTAAAGTGCTTAGGAGTTTTGGATAAAGTTAAAGGTCTATTGAAAGAAAAGGATTAAGCTTCATATATGGCTATCAATGAATAGGCTAACGGCTCAATGGGGCTAACTAGGATCATCCATTGTAGGTAGGTAAAGAAAAGAATAAAAAATAGGCTAATCAAAGAAACGTCTATATCATCTCCTAAACTCAACATTCTTCATTTCATTTTGTAAACACACCGGGCAAGTTGTAGACATCAATATGAAAGAACGGACTTTCAACAAACACCTAACACATATGGCACATGTTCATCTCAAGAAGGATCCAAATAGACTCTCAATCAAGCAAACAACAAGAGTTCAAATTTAAGCTAAAATCATATATGAGTCAAGTAAAAGAGTCTAGGTGTCTTAAAAGAAGTTGTTCAAAAAAATTTTATGCTTTCAAGTTCAAAACCAACTTGCATCATTTAGTCAGGTGTAGTACCTAACAAGAGCACCTCACATTCAATTGGTCCTAAAGACTCTCTAACTCCTAATGACTAGATCTTCCCTCAAGACGGTTGTCACCTATCCATCATCGGGAAAAGTCATTCTACCTAAAAATAAAAGAAAAACAATTCTAAACATTAAAAAAAGATAGTCGGTTCAAAGGGCCTCCCCTTGGAAAAGAACCGAAAAGAAAAATCAAGGTGTGGGCGAAGTATGCTCTACTAAAGAACTAAAAAGCTAACAACCAACACAAAAACTATTTTAATCTAGAAAAAAAAAATCTTTTTGCATTTTTTTAACTTTAATTTTTTTAATATTTTTTTTTACAATGTTCAACTAAATACAAGTAACTAAAATAAAGCAACTCCTATAGCATACTTCACCCTCAACAAATATCGGAAGAATCACACCCCACACTTAAAGTCATTTTTTGTCCCCAAAGCATTAAACAAAATAAGACAGTGGTTAGAAATACTTCCTGAGGCCCTCTAGGGCCTAGCTAGTCTTATGTCTTTCTCAATATTTACACCAAAAGGGGTGAATGAACCCACACTTATACTTCAGCCATACCTCTTAGCTTTAAAATTTGGGTACTCAGACTTCCCCAAATCTACATAAACCAAAAAACAAAAAAACAAAAAACAAACGTAACACTATAAATATAAAACTAAACTATTACAACTTGGATTTCCTCCCAAGAAGCACCTAATTTAATGTTGTAGTATGACGCTGCCAGTCATAGATCAACCAAATTCTCTTTTCCTTTCCATATGATGCAACTTCGGCCTCTTCTTCACTCTAGGAGGATCATAATTATCATTCACTCTCTTTCCCTTCAGATTTTCCACTTTCTTGGACCCATACTCTTCTACCCCACACGTATGATTGACCATCTCTGTGATCATACATAAGTCTCTATAGTTTGAAGGAGTGGAGAGGGACTTTTAAACTTTAAATGTTGTCTCCTCATCATGGACCCTCATCTTAAGATCCTCTTTTCGCACCTCAATCAATGCTCCACCAGTGGCTAAGAATGGGCATCCTAATATAACTGGTACCTGCTTATCTGCTTCAAAATCTAAAATAATAAAGTCGGCAGGAATCACAAACTAACCTACCTTGATGAGCACATCATGAATTACTCCTTCCGGTTGCACACAAGAGCGGCCTGCCAATTGTAAACTGATAGTAGTTGGACGTGGCTCTCCTAAACCAAGTGTCTGAAACACAGATAAGGGCATTAAGTTTATACTTTCCACAAAATCACACCATGCATGCCCAACCTCATCTTCACCAATTTGTATGGAAAGGGTAAAATCCCAGGATCTTTAAGCTTTTTGGGGAGCTTGCTTAATACCCTCGAACTACACTTTTCAGTGAGTCCAACTGTATCAGAAATTCTATATGTATTCTCTTTCCAGCCACCACTTCTCTAAGGTATTTGGCATATTTGGGCATGTCTCTCAGAGCATCAATCAAGGGAATATTTATGTGAACTTGCTTGAAGATATCAAGAAACTTCTTAAAATTTGCATCCTCTTTGCTTTTATGGAATCTTTGTGGAATGGTGGTGGAGGTCTTCCTATCGCACTCTCAGATTGTGCAACAACCTCTTTTTTCTCTTCTTTCTACTTGTACAGGCTCTATCTCTAGAGTTGGTGCTAGAATTAACCTTTGTGGGAAAGGAGGTGGATGCTTATAGTTATCCCAGTTAATTACTTTCCTCTTCGAAGGCTCTATATCCAAAAACTCCACACTTGCATCTTCACTTTTCTGTTTAGAAGGAGCTTTAACCAACCCTCTTCCATTCCTGAGTGAGAATCCCATTACATGCTTAGTATTATTCTCTGTATCACTCGGTAGTGTACATACAGGTCTTGCATGTTGTGATGAATCTAGTTGTCCTACTTGACGCTTAAGTTCATGAATGGACTTCTACATTTCATTCACGCTCTGAGTTTGTTGTCCCATGAACTATTTCATTATCTCCTCCAAAGAATTGCTCACTTGTTGAGCTTGTGGTGTATATTGTTGTCTTTGGGCCTGTTGATTTCCATTCCAAGAGAAATTTGGGTGGTTTCTATAATTTTACTGCCCCATATAATATATAGATTCTGGATTCAAAGGACATCTAGAGTAAGCATGATTTTCACCACACTTCTCACAAAATAGTGCAGCTACCTGAACCTATTGTACCTGTTGAACTTGACCTGCACTTGGAGCTAATAAACTCTATTTCATTAATGTACACAATTTCCCAATATCAGCCCGAATAGCTGACACATCATCCAGCTCTAACTTACCCAGTATTTTTTATGTTGAAGTGAACACTCGACTGTGCTCTGGATAGTCTCGGTGACCTACAGACATAAGATTGAGCAGAGCCTCTATTTTGTTATAGCTCTTGGACAAAATTTTCCCTTGAGTTGTAGCATCTAATAAAGACTTAGAGTTTGGCCTTAATCCTTCAATAAAATTATGCCCAATAATCTCCTTGGGCTGATGGTGGTACGGGCAATCTCTCAAGCATCCCTTATATCTCTCCCAAACTTGGGGAGGGGATTCAGTAACTTTATGATCAAATCCAAAAATCTTGTGTTTGAGCTCTTTTGTTCTTCTATATGAGAAGAACCTATCAAGAAACTTTTCAAACAAAGCATCCCAAGACGTGATAGATCCTGCCGATTCATTTTGCAACTATTGTTTCGCTTCCCCAATCAGTAAGACAGGGAATAATGTCAACTTCACGTATTTATTTGAAATATTTTTGTAATATAAATTGTCACTCAACTCAGTAAACTCTTGTAGGTGCTTGTGTGGGTCTTTATGTGGTTTACCATCATATTGAAAAGTGTTCTTCACTAGTCACACTGTGCCCTCTTTAAGCTCAAAATTTTTGGTGATATTCAGCTTCACAATAGCTCTGCAAGCATTTTGCTGATTCGGCCTAGCAAAATTCAACATCGGAACATATGGTGTAGGAGGGAGCTGGGCTGCAGCTCTATCCTCCATATCATTTGGTTGGTCTTGAAGAATTGGATTGTTCAAATTATCACCCATCGCTCTCAACCCGCTTAAAGTACATTCAAGCTCATTATTAATTGGAATCAAGGGATTGCCTTGACTCCGAGTGTTTAGCATAAACTGACCTGTACCCTAAGAAAAAATAAAAACAACAAACAAAGTGAAATCTTAATAATTCAATAAAAACTTAAAATAGTATCAATTCCAACAAATCTCCAGCAACGGCGCCAAAAACTTGTTGTATCCTTTTGTACACGCAAGTGTACGTGGTCGTACAAGTAATAGAGGATGTAAGTCCACATATCGTACCCACAGGATTTGATGAATTGAAATTCTACTTTGAATTCTTATGCGAACTATTCAGTAGGTGACCAATCATAAGAGTGATTTTTGTGTTTTGAATGTAAATAAAAACAATTGTAAACAAGTCGTAGATTGGTTGTGTTGTAATTCAGATTGGAGAAATGATATAGGGTTGTGATGTTTAACAATCTAGTTGCGTTATCAAATCATTCATCTAATTTGCCTTCCTGAGTTACTAGTTGCAGGTTAATTGTAGCTATATTGAATGTCTTTCCAACAACTCTAAGCCTACCAGACTATCCCTAATGCCTATATTTCTGTGGTCGTCGGTTAATAGTGAAGTACATAAAGATATCGTTTGTATCAACTAAGCTAGGTCACATGGTATATTTCTATCCTCAGTGACAAATCGATTCCCTTTCTCTATAAGGTTCACAAACTAGCCCTATTTCTTCTTGTTTACACTTGTCATTCCCTTTTTCAAGTCCAACAAACAAGCCCTAGATAATATTCTCAAGGTGATCAATCAAACGAATAATTGAAAGCAAGAAGAAATAAATAACTCAATGTATGGAAATCAAAATAGATAATATGTTGTTCAACCCAAAACTTTCATGTTCAACCACAACCCTAGAAATTAAGAGATTTAGCTACACATGAATCTCTTTGGAAGAAGAGATTTCATGAGTTTACAAAGTAGAAATCGAAAATAAAATAAGAAAATAAAATTAAACCTTGTTCTTGAGCTTTGCCCTTGCTTTTGGCTTCCCCAAATCAGTTGTATACGTTTAAAAACGTGGATGGGGGGTTTATATAGAATTTAGGAACCTTTAAACTATCAAAAACCAATCCCAAGCGGGTTAGCAGAGGTCCCGAGTCGCGCCACGGTCCAAAAGCGGAGGTGTGGCGCAAGGAATACTTAAAAATCTAGAGTTGTAGCTAAACTTGTGCCACTCCTTGCTTTGGGTGAGTGGCGTAAGCCTTTAAATTTCCAGAAAGCAGCAAAATTATGTGCCACTCTTTGCTTTGCAGCAGTGGCGCAAGTAACTCTATACTTGGCCATTTCCACTCATTTTTCTAAGCGTTGTAATGTTGATCCTCCCTTGTTTCCTTTGTGATCTTTTTCCTTTTGTTTAAGCTCCAAATACCTCAATGCACTCCTATATAATCAAATCATAAAACACAAGTGTAAATCACATCATTTAAGCTTAAGACAATACAAAAAAGAAAACAAATGTGTGGCGAAAGACGATAAAACAATATGGTTTTTAGCCTCACATCACTAAGCCACATCTCTTTCAATGCATAGAGAACTGACCTAGTATCCAACTGGACTCGTAACTAAGGCCTCGGGCCCAACAATATAAAGAGTAAAAGGATATCGATATCATAACTCAAAAAGTTAAGGTAAAAAAGGACATTGTGCTATTGAGAAGATTCAATCAAAGGATATCATTCACATCAATATGTGCTATCATAAATTTTATACTAGTATTCCCTAAAGTCAACCTAAGGTCAAAGCAAGTATATCGGCAAGCTTAACACAACCCTATAGCTTTAGAGGGCATTTCTAGGCTAGGGCTCAAACTACAATTCTATTCTAAAATTCTCCTAAGCGGGTCAAATATTGACAAAAATATACAAATAGCTTTAAAACTATCCTATGACTTCCACCCCGCATGCAATCTATACAATACATAATCTCATATAGAAGAGTAAACCATAGCCGACCTCATAGTCGAACTGCAGTCTCGAACCATCCACGAAATGCTCATCCCCACTCCTTGATCTCTAAATGTCGTCATACTATCAAATTCATAATCTACACGTTAATATGAGTAAAATAAGTCCCATATTGCAATATAAAGCTCTTAGCTGAGAATCGAGTCCAAAATAGGCTCGTGGGACCCATATCTGAATTCAGAAACTGAGTTTGTCACGAGGTCCCTTGAATGATGAGGGATGTGTACTTGAAAATTGAGCACAATTAGAGTCCTAATTGGGGCTCAAATCACTTTTTCAAGTCCAAGGATCGAAATCCCAAAATCAAGAACTTACTGAAATTTGGGAAGGGAAAGAGACACGGAAAATAGCGGAAAAAAGACCAAGGATCGTTCAAGTATCATACCTGAATTCAATGGGATGAAATGCCATAAATTTATAAGATCAAAATTATGGAAATGGAGGGAAAATAGCTAAAAATGGGTAAAAGGAACGATGTCCATGAATATATACCCAGCAGTGACAGCTTAATCAGACACTGAGCCTCAAAAGGGACTACAGCTAATGCAGCAAATGACAGCTAAAGTGTAGGTGCAGCAGGGGCGAGATGCTGCTAAAGCGGCACCCTAGTTTCTTAAGAAAAATACGCTAAAGTGGACAAATATAGCTAAAGTGGCACTCTGCAAGGTAGCCATGTACCGCCATATCAGATCCCAAGCCGCTTCAGCGGCTGCACTAGCTACCAAAAACCAGAATTTTACTAAGTCCGAATGGACTTCAATCAAGTGCTTGGGATTCGTTCGGGACCCCGTGCACGTACATAAACTATGCTATCCAAACATATTCAGCATTTTGGACTCTAAAGAACCATCAAAATTTCCATCCGAGGTCATTCCAACAAACAGTGAATCCCACACCTAAGGATCATTTTCACCAATTTCGAACCAATAGTCCAAAAACAAGCTCAGAAGCCTTGGGACCCGGACCAAGGGTTCCCCAACCTAAAATCAATATTTTATTGCAAACAGAACTCTCAGATTTTTCATCCGAGGCCGTTTACTAAAAGTTTTGGACGAAGACCAATTTCTCAACTTCAAAAGGTCCAAACTAAGGAAATAGGTTTAAAACCCAAACAAACTGCCCGGGAACTTAACTGACGGTCCTGGTAAGTAATAAATGACCTGTAGCTGCTATGGAAAAGCACAAAATACAAAAAATATGTGGAAATAGAGAAAATGACCTCGAGGTTCATTACAACATCCACTACTAAAAGGACTTTCGTCATCAAAATTCAAGGACTAGATAGAGCATGAAACCTCAAAAGGATGAGGTACTAGGACCGCATGCCCTTGCAAGGCAGCCCTGGTAACCTTCACGACTAAACAATCCTTTTACGTTACTTCACAAGGAAATCATATTAACGTCTAGCTCAAACATCCTCTAACTCATTCTCAAAAGCCGACAAACCTCCAACTGAATTGAGATCAATTGAAGTACGCAAGACCCAAACCCAAGCATACCAATATCACACCAATACAAGCACAAAAAAGTAAATACTCGACCCGACCAAAGACAACCCATAACATAAACCATACAGCTAACTCCAAACTCTAAATCTAACATTCTCTTGTCTTTCTAAACCTACTGCCTACTCTGAACTACACAAAACTGCTCCAGCACTATCCAAGTCTTCTTCGCATAATCACATTGCAACCAACCTCAAAAGAATGAAACTGACCTACCAAAAATCCACAAAGACTAGCATATGAATAATACCTTATAAGGCTCCACCTAAATACCCAAATAGTGGTGACTAATGGATGCAATCTCTGCCAAGGCCAATAAATGGTCCCAATGACCCTCAAAACCCATAGTCATAAGTTTGAGGCACAACCTCCAAAACTTGAACAATTCACTCTAGTTGAATGTCGATGAAGGGTGAAAAGCCACTCTAATCTGAACTTGGATACACTTCTCTCACTGAGTAGACTTCCAAAAGTTCTACAAAAACTGAGAACCAAGGTCAGAAGTAGTAGAAACCAGCACCATGTGCCAATGAAACATCTCTCAAACATCCATCAAAGTCAATCCCTCTGAACTAAAAAAAATTGAACCAGTAGGTTGTGTGTAGACCTAGTTAGCCAGTTGATGATGCCTCAACTGAATCAAACTTCAAAATGCAAGTTGCAATCAAGTGATGTAATCCATTGCTACAAGCATAACACCAGAGCCAAACCATTCAGCCTCTAATGCCCCAACTAGTCCTTCTAATGAACAAGTGTCCGAACACAAGTACTAACACAACTCTCAGGCCGTCATCCAAGAGAGTCAAAATCATAACTAGAGCCAATAAGTCCTCGAGAATGTCATAAACCCAATCAAATCTTACCCTCAAAAGTTAAGCATATACCCAATGGTACCGCAAGAGTTGAAACTACGGTGTTGTTAATGAACACTACCACAAATATGTAAAACCACGGGCTAAACACACAAGCAATCAAGTACACTTTTTTTGTAGGGCACAACACACCAAGGCATAACTAAGAACTTATGGGGACTATAAAGAGTCCTAAAGATAGCCAAATCTCGAGCAACTTAAAAAAAAACCATACCTTGAATCTGGTCAAATACATACCCAATACCTGGCAAAAAATACTCACCCCCAATAGACTTGGTTACCGACAACTAATATACAGGTACCTAAGGCCATCCTTTATTTTCATACACTAAGCAAAAGCATCCCACAAAGTCATACTAGGCCGAATAAATCCCGCAACAAGAATAGACCAAACCCACTCATTTAACCTCTCTCAACTTAATTGAACCATGAACATTATCATAGAAAGACCTGAGTATTCGACTCAACATCAATACCTAAGACCAAGACCACTATTGGTAAAAAATTGACCAACCCTGGATAACAACCAAAAACATACCTCCAAAGGGATAAATAAGAAAATAGGAATACCAATACTAGAGTTACAACAAAACCAAAGAAGGATAAACCTTCCTTCACACCAATCCTCTCAATAACAAACCTCACCTTACTAATAGAAGGAGGTCAATCAACCAAGGTATCCATCTAGGCCAATCAGACATGAATTGCATGAAAAGGGGTACCAACCTAATAATGCTAGTCTAGCTGACTATCAAATAAGGAAAAATAATAGTAAGGGCATACAATATAAGGGGCAATAGTATATAGTGTAAGTGTCATGGAAGGAAAAATAACAAGTCCCACTCTAGGATCACATCAAGGCCACTATGCCAAAGAAAAGGAATTTACCCACGTGCTACACCCCAAGGTAATCACCATACCGATCCACTCAATCCACTACTAAAAGGAAATATCTATGAGGGGTAGTTATATATACATAAACCTACACAAAGGCTCAGAACAATCAACACAATACTAGAATGGCATATGTACACAAGTGGGTATAAAACCCCCAAATCAAATCACATAAAAACTAAAAGACAGCAACTCAAAATCAGACCTATAATAATGAAATCTGAAGCCATAGCCCCTGGCCTACCTAAAGAAGTATGAAACTGGATGCGTCCGACCCTAAATTGAGCATCCACATTATTGCCTGTAATACCTGGCTGGGAATCACACCTAAAACTTTGGGGACTACCCCTAATACTAGGGTACCATCTTTGACTGAAGATACCATATCCCTACGAGTCTCATTAGGCTTCACTAACCGCTTGATAATTCCATGTTGAGGACACTCTCTATAGAAATAATCACTCTCCATATAATTATAATAAACCTTAGAAGCCCTAGTCTTACAAAGAACACGTGTTGACCCTGACTAGCTAACCAACTTATGCCTGGGGCACTCCCTAGACCAATGATCAACCTCTCCACAATCATAAAACTCCCTAAAAACTCTTTGATGTGATGAACCTTCGGACCTAGAGTGACCGCCATAGCCTAAAGACCTAGATCAAAAACCCTGTGATGCCTAGCTAGAACTCTGTGTACTATGACCACCACGACCTACCTGAGAGCCACTTATAATTTAAGGTACTACCTGAACGGACCTAGTAGGCTTTGAATAATAGTGACCTATACTGGGAGGATCCCTGCCTCTAGAGGAATACCACTAAAACTATACTGATGGAGGGGCCTATTTCCATGACCTTTATATGTCTCAAACCATGCCTATTCTATAGTCCTCGTATGATTAGCAACCTAGAGAAAGGTAGACCCAACTGCTATCAAATACTCCGATGCCAAATGGAGTAGTAAATCCATCCTTTAATAAGCCTCTACACCATCTAATACTTTATAGAAAAGATTATAGGAGTATGCCTGGCCCACTCGAGAAACCCAATCTTATACTCTGAAACTGATAAAAATCCCTATTGAATACGTATAAACCCAATTATGGCCCGAGAACCACTTGATGTACTAGAAAACACCCCTACCTGAGATGTATCCTCAAAATGGCTCAAAATTCCTAACACGATTTCCTAAAAAAAATGAGATCATAAACACCGTCGAATCCTAGGATGGTTCCAGATTAAAACTAGGGTAAAACATGCAGAAGTCTCATCCACGCCTATTAATAACCTCATTCTATCCATCAGAGAAATAGTGGAGCCAAAAGAAGTACTTAAAAGTTGATAAAAGTAAGGACACACGAACAAGAATCAACAAATGGAATTTCCTAAGAATACCCTATAGCATCCCAAAGATAAGATACAGACGTCATCATACCAATCTGCAAGACTCTACTAGGCATTTTGTCATGTACCAATGATATCGGTTAACCTAGGCTCTGATACAAAACTGTCACAACCTAATTTCTCAAGTCATGATTGCTCCTACTATAACCCACTAGTAGGTAAGACAACCCATAGCCTAAAATAGTGAGTAATGGGCTAATAAGAGAAAAAGATAACCAACACTAAGTAAAAAAAAGGAGAACCAGAAGAAAGAAGATATCAACGAAACCTGGTGTCAGTCGATACAGGAGCCACTAATATAAGAAGAGTATGACGTAAATATAATATCTATATATATATATACAGAATCATCTCTAAAATACAAAATAAAGATCTATCCAGTAAAAGAGATAGAGAGAAGGAACAACTTCGGACACCTAGAACTCACCCCAAATCTCAGATCTATGAGAGATCTGTACAATCCACATGTCAGCGGTAAGAACTCATACTATGATCAGTAGGGTGTAGAAGTGTAACACCTCGTACCTACCGAACCCTACATGACGATGTTGAACAATGGTTACATAAGTGTCGAGAACCAAAAGTATGTATTGTGTAATTTTATTGATGAGATAATTGATATTGGTCCTAGTACATGGGATTAGACCTTCGTAGGAGGTGTAACACCCCGTATGTTGTCGAACCTATACGACTACGTGTACATTTATGGAATTAGTAAAACATGAGAGACTTGATGAATTATACATTAATTTGTTGGGTATTAATGAGTCATGAGCCATTGGGCCAAATGAGGCCCAAAACAAGAGCAAATGACTAGTCCCAATGGGGCAAAATTTACCAAATCTTCCCTTTTGACTAATCAACCATGCAATTAATGCCAAGGATTGGATAAGAGAGACTTAAAGGAGCCTATATATACAAGGTAAAATCAGATTTTATTCATTTGTTACACCTATGCCTTTTCTAGAATTCTCTACAACATTTCCTTATATCACACAAACCCTAATCCTTCATTCCTTGGGCCAAGATCATCATATTGCAAGACTTGGTAAGTGATTATACTTATGGTTTAATATATTTGATTCATGTAAGATGGTTTATATCATGTTGGTTATGTTGGTGAAGTGTGAGAAGTTCACTATGTGTAAAACAATTTGTGTTTGCTAAATCGGAGGATGGTTTTGCCTTGTAAACTTGAACATAGACTTGTGGTCTTGAAGAAGGTGAACTTGATGGATTCAATATTGACATGTGAGATGTGATTATAGTATTTCCTTGTTTTATCTTTGTGTATAGTATTTGAAAATGTTCTTGTGAAATCGGTTATGAATTTGGTGACGTATTGACCAAGAAGTGAGGTTTTGGTGATGTTTATGTGTGTTGTGAGACCATGGCTGATTTTTGGCATATAAGATGATCAAAAATATGTTAAAGGAAGTTTGTTTAGGATCATGGGTCATTCATTGCATTAAAATACCCAAAACGAACCCCGGTGGCCGAAAATGGGCATTCGCCCTCACAGGTGAGGCACCTGCGGGCGTAGGTACCAACGCAGATGCCCCTAGACACTACCAAGGGTCATATGCGGTTGTAGGTGGCTTTGCAGGTCCCTTCCAAAACACCATTTTGCATGTTTTTGCCCCCCTTTGACCCCCGAAGGCCCCTATACCCTTTATGGATATAATTAGCAACTTGTAATGTCATTTTAATGACTTTAAAGGGTCGTATGGAGGCATGTTGGACTATGTTAAGTATTTATTGTTGTTCATAAGTTTTTATGAGCCAAGTTGATAGAGTAATTGTGATGGAATGCTTATGAGAAAGCATAAAGGGTAAGTGTGATGTGAAATGCTATTGATGTGTGATATTTTGGTCAATATGTGGAATGTTATGGTGTTATTGGTATGAGAATGCAGTGGATTGTATTGTAAAGGGTGAAATGACACGATACAATAGTCATATAGCTCATTGTCATTTTGTACACTTATACAGTAATTAGATGTTAACGAAATTTCCATTATGAACTTGTATTGTAGAGTGAAACATAAGGAAGGAGCTGGACTGTTGTGTTCATATATAAACTTGTGTACTCATACTGAGAAGTGAAGGTATGTAAGGTTACTCTTTCCGTATCTTTCTGCAGCATAGAATATTCATCTTGATATGGTACTTACTCATGTCCGAAGTGTTCTAAAGTATCCCAGTTCAGGTTGAGATACATTGTTATTCACAGATGTCCTATTCTTAGATGAATTATGATTCACTTATCTCTTATTCATTGACTGAAGTTCCAAAGCTGTCATAATGTGGAAATCTCTAAAAGAACTATCTAAAAGAAAGTAATGTGTAAAGAGAATATATTTATGCTTGAGTAGTATTTCCAATCATGTAATGTTTCCAAGTTTAATAATAATATTATGATTATGTTTGTACCAATCTCTCACAAGTGTAAAGGTACCAATTTCATCAGATCTCATAAGAGTATTGAAGAAGTAATGTATAAGCTAATGTATCTATCCCTCACAGAAAAGGTGTCAATCTTACAAGAGTAAAGACGTGAAGTAATGTATGTATGTGTTGCAAGTTTCAAGAAGGTTTCAGTCACAAGGTATCGCTAAGTAATGAAAGAAATAGAGTAATAAAAGAAAGAAGTAATGTATAATTAATGAGTAATCTTGGGTGGTATCCCAGGGTTTGAAATACCTAGCACGGGTCGATCCCAATGTAACATAAGAACATCCCAGGGGCTACAGAAAAGCCTAGCATGGGTTATCATAGTACATCCCAGGGGTCACAGTACCTAGCATGGGTTAATAACATCCCAGGGGCGACACGAAAGCCTAGCATGTGTTATAATAACATCCCAGGGGTCACAGTACCTAGCATGGGTTATCACAGTACATCTCAGGGGCGACACGAAAGCCTAGCATGGGTTATATTAACATCCTAGGGGTCAAAGTACCTAGCATGGGTTAATCTCATCCCAGGGGCGACTGAACAGCCTAGCATGGGTAGAACACAAAAAGAACAGATGAACATATGTGAAGACAAAAGAAATAAAGCACGTAATGTACATGGTTCCTCATATACAGAAAGAGAGTTTATTCACATTGACTATTTCTCATACATTGACTCCATTGTTATTGTTATTCGGTATGATGTAATTCTTATGGCCTTACATACGCAGTACATTATTCGTACTGACCCCTCTTGGGGGATTTACCTTACTTGCTGCAGGCGCAGGTACTAGTAGACCTCCTCAGTAGGCTACGGACTACATACAGATCTTTGGTGAGCTCTAGTTGCTTCGGGGCTTCCCAAGTCACATGTGTACACTAGGTTTTGGTGTTATGTAAATATTGTATAGACATGGTCATGTATCTGTAGAGGCTTTGTAGACAGTTGTGGGAAGACAATGTAAGAGATGTATGTCCATGTTGACATGATGGCCAAGTTTCACATATGTATATATTTATTACATGTTTCATGAATTCCGTTATTAGCATTTAAGTTCTTACGTGATAGTGGTATTTGTTATGGCATGCATATGAATGAACATAAGCAAAGATAGGTTCTCTCGGGACTTATCGGCTTCGGGTGCCAGTCCGCCTCAATGGGATTTGGGGGGTGACAAAAGTGGTATCAGAGGAGGTCATTCTAAGGGTGTCTACAAAGACGTGTCTGAGTAGAGTCTTACTTATCAATGTGTTGTGCACCAAAATTATAAGTAGGAGGCTACGAGACATTTAGGAGTTGTTTCTGTTCTTCACTCCTATATCGTGCAATAGTGCCAATGTTGTAAGTTGGATTGTATCTGACTATAGTAATTGTTTTTCTTTGGTATAGTAAAATTCCAATCACAAGAAGAGATAGAGGTAAAGGTAAGCAGGTAGATATGCCTGCTGGAGAAAGAATGAGTAGATTACCACCTGACCAAGCTAGTCAAGGTGGAACTGAAGCTGAAATTGAATCGCAGTCTTCCTCTACGTTTCCAGCTCCAGCAGAGCCAATGGGTAGAGAAGTACCTGTAGAACCGCTAATGAATGCCACGGATCAGGACCTAAGAAATGTAGTACATATGTTGAATCAGTTAGTGGCTGCACAAGTACAAGGACGAACTGGTCCAATAGCAAATGAAGATGCCGCGGCTAGAGCAACTAGTCGGCGTACACAGGACTTTCTAAAATTGGACCCTCCTATATTCACTGGGTCAGTCCTGAACGCAGATCCACAGGATTTTGTGGATCAAGTTCAAAGAGCACTAGAGGTGATGCACGTAACAGGTGTAGAAACAGTTGAGCTAGCATCTTATAGATTGAAGGGTGAGGCCATCTTATGGTATATGGACTGGAAAAGATCAAGAGGTCTTGATGCACTTCCAGCCGGTTGGGAAGAATTTAAAGCGGCATTTTTGGATCACTATCTTCCCTATGAGATCTGTGAGGCTCCTGCGGATCAGTTTTTAAATCTACATCAAGGAAATATGAGTGTTAGAGAATACAGTTTGCAGTTTAATTCCTTGGCTAGTTATGCTCCAAATGTAGTAGCCACCATGAAAGATAGGGTCCATCGATATATGGATAGACTGGAGCCATATTTGGTGCGTGAATGTACTATTGCAGCATTGAACAGAGCTATGGACATTGCCAGAATTCAGGCCTTCACACAGAAAATGGAGGACCAAAGGCAAAGAAAAAGGACGCAGGAATCTGAGGAAGGGCCATCAAAAAGGGCTAGACCTATAGGGCAGTCTATAGTGTCCCCAGGAGAATCTAGATCTCGAATGTTACCACCTAGACCCTCATTCTCTTATTCCACAGCAGTTGCTCACTCTCAATTCTGAGGGTATAGAGGTGGTCCATCTGGACAGAGTGGTGGAATGCAAGGTTCGCAGACAATAGAATTTTCTCGTCCTACATGTCAGTGTTGCGGAAGGTATCATTTAGGTGAATGCCGATTGGGGACAAATGCTTGTTTTTTTTGTGGTACAGCGGGGCACATAATGAGAGAATGCCCACAAAGGGGTGCGAGTGGCATAGCATGACCTACGGCATCAATCGTTGCATCATCAGCATCGCTTTCTTCCCTAGACAAAGGCGTTCAGCCTATTGGTCGTGGTAGATATATTAGGGGAGCATCTAGTTCCAGTGGAGCCCAAAATCATACCTATGCTCTAATGGACCGGCAGAATGCGGAGGCATCTCCTGATGAAGATACAGGTATATGATCCATATTTTCGAATAATACAGGTACCCTATCGTATTATGTCACTTCATTGATTACTATAAAAGCTAATGGGATACTGGGTCATCATTTAAGTCAATTGACATATCTCCACCTGTTAAGTGAATCTATTATAGTTAAAGACGCATATCATAATGGTATAGTAGATGATTGTGACCATAGGTGATTAAGCACTTTTAAAAGTGTTACTAATGAAAGAAAGGGGAATTTTCCCTATACAACATGCCATGTGAAATTGTCGGAAGTGCATAAGAGTTCTAATTCGTATTGCTCTCATTGTAAATGTATCAATTATGGAGGATATCACTAGGAAGAAAGAGCTACCTATTGCTATTCTAGACCAACAAGTGAAGAGGTTAAGAAATAAAGATATAACTTTCGAAAAAGTTCTTTGGAGAAATCAACAAGTCGAGTAGATGAGAGACCAAGGTACCCATATTTGTTCCAAACGGAAGGAAAAGTTCACAGTGGGGAAGTGGGGAAAGCATAAGAAATTATCTATGAGTGTATATGTATAGATATGCTAATATAGAGACGCATTTGTTGCATATGACACGATGAGACAATGTTGTTAACATTCGAGGATGAATGTTTCTAAGGAGGGGAGAATGTAACACCTCGTACCTACCAAACCCTACTTGACGACGTTGAACAATAGTTACTTAAGTTTCAAGAACAAAAAGTATGTATTGTGTAATGTTATTGATGAGATAATTGATATTGGGCCTAGTACATGGGATTAGACCTTCGTATGAGGTGTAACACCCCGTATGTTGCTGAACCTATATGACTACGTGTACATTTATGGAATTAGTAAAACATGAGAGACTTGATGAATTATACATTAATTTGTTGGGTATTAATGAGTCATGAGCCATTGGGCCAAATGAGGCCCAAAACAAGAGCAAAAGACTAGGCCCAATGGGGCAAAATTGACCCAATCTTCCCTTTTGTCTAATCAACCATGCAATTAATGCCAAGGATTGGATAAGAGAGACTTAAGGGGCCTATATATACAAGGGAAAATCAGATTTTATTCATTTGTTACACCCATGCCTTTTCTAGAATTCTCTACAACATTTCCTTATATCACACAAACCCTAATCCTTCATTCCTTGGGCCAAGATCATCATCTTGCAAGACTTGGTAAGTGATTATGCTTATGGTTTAATATATTTTATGCATTTAATATGGTCTATATCATGTTGGTTATGTTGGTAAAGTGTGAGAAGTTCACTATGTGTAAAACAATTTGTGTTTGCTAAATTGGAGGATGGTTTTGCCTTGTAAACTTGAACATCGACTTGTGGTCTTGAAGAAGGTAAAATTGATGGATTCAATATTGACATGTGAGATTTTATTATAGTCTTGCCTTGTTTTATCTTTATGTATAGTGTTTGAAAATATTCTTGTGAAATCGGTTATGGATTTGGTGACGTATTGACCAAGAAGTGAGGTTTTGGTGATGTTTATGTGTGTTGTAAGACCATGGATGATTTTTGGCATATAAGATGATAAAAAATATGTTAAAGTAAGTCTATTCATGATCATGGACCATTCATTGCATTAAAAGACTGAAAACGAACCCCGGTGGCCAAAAATGGGCATCCGCCCTCACAGGTGAGGCACCTGCGCCATGCCCCTGGACACTGCCAAGGGTCATATGCGGCCGCAGTTCATCCACCTGCGGGCGCAGTTGGCTTCGCAGGTCCCTTCCATATTATCGTTTTGCATGTTTTTGCCCCCCGAAGGCCCCTATACCCTATATGGATATAATTAGCAACTTGTGATGTCATTTTAATGACTTTAAAGGGTCATATGGAGGCATGTTGGACTATGTTGAGTATGTATTGTTTTTCATATGTTGTTATGAGGCAAGTTGATAGAGTAATTGTGACGGAATGCTAATGAGAAAGCATAAAGGGTAAGTGTGATGTGAAATGTTATTGATGTGTGATATTTTGGTCAATATGTGGAATGTTATGGTGTGGTTGGTATGAGAATGCAGTGGATTGTATTGTAAAGGGTGAAATGACGCTATACGACAGTCATATAGCTCATTTTCATTTTGTACACTTGTACGGTAATTAGTTGTTAACGAAAGTTTCATTATGAACTTGTATTGTAGAGTAAAACATAAGGAAGGAGCTGGACTGTTGTGTTCATATATAGACGTGTGTACTCATACTGAGAAGTGAAGGTATGTAAGGTTACTCTTTCTGTATCTTTCTGCAGCATAGAGTATTCATCTTGTTATGGTACTTACTCATGTCCGAAGTGTTCTAAAGTATCCCATTTCAGGTTGAGATACATTGTTATTCACAGATGTCCTATTTTTAGATGAATTATGATTCACTTATCTCTTATTCATTGACTGAAGTTCCAAAGATGTCATAATGTGGAAATCTCTAAAAGAACTATCTCAAAGAAAGTAAGGTGTAAAGAGAATATATTTATGCTTGAGTAGTATTTCCAATCATGTCATGTTTCCAAGTTTAATAATAATATTATGATTATGTTTGTACCAATCTCTCACAAGTGTAAAGGTACCAATTTCATCAGATCTCATAAGATTATTGAAGAAGTAATGTATAAGCTAATGTATCTATCCCTCACAGAAAAGGTGTCAATCTTACAAGAGTAAAGACATGATGTAATGTATGTATGTGTTCCAAGTTTCAAGAAGGTTTCAGTCACAAGGTATCGCTAAGTAATGAAAGAAAGAGTAATAAAAGAAAGAAGTAATGTATAATCAATGAGTAATCTTGGGTGGTATCCCAGGGGTTGAAATACCTGGCATGGGTCGATCCCAATGTAACATAAGAACATCCCAGGGGCTACAGAAAAGCCTAGCATGGGTTATCACAGTACATCCCAGGGGTCACAGTACCTAGCATGGGTTAATAACATCCTAGGGGCGACACGAAAGCCTAGCATGGGTTTTAATAACATCCCAGGGGTCAAAGTACCTAGCATGGGTTAATCTCATCCCAAGAGCGACACGAAACCCTAGCATGGGTAGAACACAAAAAGAAGAGATGAACATATGTGAAGACAAAAGAAATAAAGCACGTAATGTACTTGGTTCCTAACATACAGAAAGAGAGTTTATTCACATTGACTATTTCTCATACATTGACTCCATTGTTATTGTTATTCGGTATGATGTAATTCTTATGGCCTTACATACTCAGTACATTATTCATACTGACCCATCTTGGGGGATTTACCTTACTTACTGCAAACGCAGGTACTAGTAGACTTCCTCAGTAGGTTGCAGACTACATACAGATCTTTGGTGAGCTCCAGTTGCTTCGGGACTTCCCAAGTCACATGTGTACACTAGGTTTTGGTATTATGTAAATATTGTATAGACATGGTCATGTATCTGTAGAGGCTTTGTAGACGGTTGTGGGAAGACAAATGTAAGAGATGTAACTCTATGTTGACTTGATGGCCCTGACGGCCAAGTTTCACATATGTATATATTTGTTACATGTTTCATGAATTCCGTTATTAGCATTTAAGTTCTTACGTGATAGTGGTATTTCTTATGGCATGCATATGAATGAACATAAGCAAAGATTGGTTCTCTCGAGCCTTATCGGCTTCGGGTGCCAGTCCGCCTCAATGGAATTTGGGGCATGACAAGAAGTGTGGTATGAGTACCAAACACGAGGTACTCAATAGGCATCGGCCGATTGAGCTCTAAATATAATGTAAGTATAAATAACATGTAAAGAAAGAATATACATCACAACCAACTAACTAAGAAATGAAGCACATTGAGGATAACAGAGAACTAGAGATAAATCACCTCTTTCTATAAGTAACTAGGGACGAAAGTGTTATACGATATATGTAGATAGGGATAAAGGTAATATACAATAGTAGTAATGAAAGATAAAGGTGATATACAATATGGATAACTAGGAAAGAAGGGATATACGACAATACTAATTAGGTATCTAAACATGAGGTGCTAACCTAAAGGAGCTAGCCTAACCTCCTAAATATTATGAGTGTCATAAACAAGAAGAGGGCTAGCTTTATCACAAATAGAACATCAAACTTGAAATATGAATAATCATAAGGTAGTTAAATAACAAGGGGAAAGTAACTCAAAAGTGTACCTATAGCCTCCGATAAAAATCCATAACCATCGTGCCACAAGCTATAGAATAATACTCAAATGGTAATACAATTAGATAAACCCGTACAATTAGATAAACCCGAACAAAATATAACCTAAGTGAACCCCTATAAGCCTAAAAGGTACACAATAGCAAACATAACATAAACAACCGCCTATAAGACCGGTAGGTACAAACACCAGACAATCATACTGGTGATAGGCAATGCATATAAATGGATGACAATCATACTAGTGATAGGCAATGCATATAAATGAATGAACACAAAGTAAATATGATACTGCCATCCAAATAAATTCCATAGCATGCCAAGTATATACACCTCCTTCGGTTCGCCAGCTTGTAAGGTAGGACCTATATGGTATCCCATCTTTCGGTATGTGGTTCCCATATAGAAGGGCCTATAGGGATCTCGAGATATCATATATATTGTCTGGTCCTAAACCAGGACTTCCAATAATCAACCATAGTAAATCCACTTCATCTAGTATCGGAGATAAGTAAGAGTATAATAAGTGCTCGAAATCGATCCAAGACTAAACAAGTAGAAACTCGTAAAATCATGTGCCCGAGATTGATCCAAAAGCAAAAATGGTGGAATCCTGTAAAAAGGGTCAGAATCTTCCACAACCAAAATAAGTAAATAATGATAAATGAGTAGATCAATAATGGACCAGAATCTGCCTCGGTTTAAGTTTTCAAAGTAGTATGGTTAGTTTAAAAAGCCATAAATGAATAATTAGGGTGGTATGACTTTTATTTTATAAACCAAATTGAGAGTGAAAGGTAGGGAAAAAGTCCCTTTTTGAAAACAATAGTAAAACCAATGTTTTAGTTGGAATTGTACCATAATATATGCGTAGAAATATATACATTCCATTACAAGTATCCAATCAATGAAAATGTAAGCACCTAGGTGTTTATGAACTAAGCCACATAACTTTCAAAGCATAGAGAACTAACCTAGTATCCAACTGGTCTTGTAACTAAGGCCTTGGGCCCAATAATATGTCGAGTAAAAGGTTATCGATATCATAACTTAGAAAGCTAAGGTAAACAAAGACATCGTGCTACTGAGAAGATTCACTCAAAGGATATCATCCACATCAATGTGTAATACAATAAATCTTTTACTAGGAATCCTTAAAGTAAACCTAAGGTTAAAGCAAGTATACTGGCAAGCTTAACACAACCCTTTAGTTATTGAGGGCATTCTAGGCTAGGACTTAAACTATAATTCTATTCTAAAATTCTCCTAAGCAATTCAAATAGAACAACAAGATACAAATAGCTTTAAACCTATCCTATGACCCCCACCCAACATGCAATCTATATAATACACAATCTCATGGAGAAAAGTAGATCGTAGCCTACCTCATAGTCGAATTACATTATAGAACCATCCACGAATTGCTTATATCTACTCCTCAATCTTTGAATGCCATTACATTATCAAATTCATAATATACATATTAATACGAGTAAAATAAGACCCATATTGTAATATAAAACTCCAGACTAAGAATCGAGTCAAAATTAGGCTCGTGGAGCCTATTATCAGAATTCAGAAATTGAATTTGTCATAGGTCCATGAAGGACAAGGGGTACATGCTCAAAAATTGAGCACAAATGTAGTTCCAATTAGGGTTCAAGTCAGTTCATCAAGTCCAAGGATCAAAATCCCAAAACTCAAGAATTTATCAAATTTCAAAGAGGAAAGAGACACGAAAAATAGTGGGAAAAAGACCAAGGATCGTTCAAGTTTAATACCTCATTTTAATGGGATGAAATCCCATAAATATCTAAGCTCAAAATTGTGGTAACAGAGAAACAAGAGCAAAAATGGGTAAAAAGGAGGAAGTCCATGAATATATACTCAACAGTAACCACTTAAGCGGCCATTGAGCCACTGCTAAAGCGGCAGGTTCAGCAGGGGCAAGATGCCGCTAAAGCGGCACCCTGGTTTCTCAAGCAACGTCTGCATAAGTGGACAAGTACCGCTAAATTGTCACTCTGCTAGGTAGCCAAGTACTGCTTAAGCGGTTTTACCAACTACCAAAAACCAAAAATTTTACTAAGTCCGAATGGACTCCCACCGAGTACTCGAGATTCATTTGGAACCCCGTGCACTTAAAAAAACTATGCTACCCAACCAAATTGGGCATTCATGACTCAATAGAACCATCAAAATTTCTATCCAAGGTCATTTCAACAAAAGTGGGTCCCACACCCAAGGTTTGGTTTTCACCAAATTAACCAATAGCCCAAAAAGAGCCTGGAAGCCTAGGGAGTCGGAACAAGGGTCCCAAGCCTAAAATTAATATTTTAGAGCTAACAGATTTGTTGGAATTGTCATCCATGGCCATTTACTAGAAGTTTTTGCCGAAGACCAATTTCTCAACTTCAAAAGCTCCAAAATAGAGAAATAGGATTAAAACCCAAACAAACTGCTCGAAAACCAAACTAATGGTCATAGGGAACAATATATATGGAAATTGAGAAAATTAGGAATTAAAAATCACTCATTCTAATCCAAACAATTGATACAAATATTTTTGGGGAGGATTTTCGATTAAAAAGTAAAACACAAAGATAGAATTAATAAAAAGAAGGATATAGTGATCAATAGACTAGACAACCTAGAAAAATAAGGAATATGGGAATGGGAAATTGATTAATATCAATGATCCATTGTATTTAACTAATTACTCACTAATTAAACAAGAATTTAGCAATTAGCCTTGAATTCGAAATTAGCCACTAATGTTTCTCGACCAATTGTGGTTTTATCTTCACTTGTTCTCTCAAACCAATCTAAGAAATATTAATCACTAACCAATTTTAGGCTACACTAGGATTTTCTCTATCTCTAACTCAAATCTATTAGATAGGGTTTAAAGCCCCAAATTACGATAATTAATATTTCCCAACCTCAATTAACTCTCTCGATCTTAATCAAAGTAAATAGGCAATTCTCACTCTAATATCCTCTTTCAAGTCAATTAAAGTAGAAACCAGATAAAGCTCAAGATTAATTAGATAAGCAAAAATCCAATCATAAACTAGTAAGAATTTAATAATACAAAAGCATAAGATAAAATCAAAAATCAAATTCAAAAATATAAATATTGCACTATATCTAACTACAATATCCAAGTATGAATTTATCAACTACACCCAAAATTAGTTACTACAAATCAAGGAATTAAAGAAAGGGTTAAGAATTTCTCAATAAAGTGCTGCAATATTCTCTTCCAAGGGTGTTGGTTGAAGAACCCTAGCCTCCAAGCTTGAGAAATAATACAAAGATGAAAATAATATTCCCAATTCTTCCTTTTATAGTTCCACATTTTTTTACATCAAAATAAGGCCCAAAAGAGCTCCCAACTTTTCAGATTTCCAGATTTATAAATCTTGCCATTTATTGCACTCCTAACCACTTTTCTCATTTTTTGACCTTTTTTTGAGTTACTTTTTACTTTTTTCTTCCAATACTTTTTCTGTAACACCCCGTACATGTTTACCTTAGTTTTGAGAGCAATAAGTAGAAAAAAAAAAAAAAAAAAAAAAAAAAAATTAAGGGTGGGGCGCACCCAGGGGAATGCCACACCACTCTGGGCTAAAAATTTTAGTCCAGAGGCAGAAAGGGGGCGCTCCAGGCAGCGTGCCACGCTGGTTTTTCCACTTTTACGAAAGTTGGAAATTTTCTAAGTTCCAAGGGTTCCCGGGGATGAATCGAGCCGATTTTTGCCACGTTTCTTATACAACCATGAGTATATACATGAAATGAATGAAATATGATATTGGTATGATAAAATTACTCGAGAACGAATTTGGCGTCAAAATGACGATTTTACCATTTTGGTCAAAATGGGTCATACGTGGCTAGAATCGCTTGTTTTGGGGATTGAGGCTACAAATATAAATCCCGTGAGTGGGAATATTTTTGTAATGCGTATGAAATAAATTAAACATGAGAAATTATGGATTTTGTTGGATCAAGTGAATTGGGCTCAAAAGAGGCCCAAAAATAAGGCAAAAGTCATGGGCCAAAAATGGGTCAAATGACCCATTCTTGTCTTGACTTGTCAATGATTGAGAAGAGTGTCTAAGGATGGAATTAAAGGTCTATAAAAGGGGTCCAAAAATCAGATTTTTAATACACAACAACACACATGCTTTTCTATCTTTTTCTTGAGAATTCTAGAGAACTCTTTGTGGCTCTTCAAACCCTAAGCCATCTTTGGAGCAAGATCATCATCTTCCAAGCCTAGGTAAGTGATTATTATTATGGATTAATATATTATATGCATGTAATATTATGTGAATCATGTTGGTTATGCTTGGAAGTGTTGAACATGGTGTTTTGTGTTTTTGGTAAAAGATGTGATATCCATGGGATTGTGACTTGAATTATGACTTGTAGTTTTGATGAAAAAGCATGGTACGGATAAAATATCAACATGTATGGTGTTATTATGGTCCTAAACTTGTTATTTCTCTATAAGTGTAAATTATGGGATTTTGGCCGATTTGTTGTTGTGAGGTGTATTGAAGCAATTTAATGGAATAATTGTGATATGGTGCTTATGAGAAAGTGTAGAGGAGAAACCTTGTGGTGAAATGCTATTGGTATGTGATGTTGTGGTCAATGTATAAAATGTTATGGTATTGTTGGCATGAAAAGGGCCATGAATGGTATTGTAAAGGGTGAATAGGGAACTCATGTAACTTATGGTTGTCTTATACACTTGAAATGTAGCTTGTGGTCAATGTATGGCATGAATGGGACATTGTTGGTATGTTGATGCCGTAAATGGTATTGTAGAGAAGGAAATGTCATTTTAAAGATAAACATGTAACTCATTGTTGTCATATGCCTTTGTAAGGTAGTTGGTGGTTAATGTTGGTTCCATTATGTACTTGTGATGTAGAGTGATACGTAAAGAAGGAGCGGAATTATTGTGCTCACATATTGGATTGTGTACTTACATTGGGAAGATAAGGTATGTGAGGTTAATCTGTCAGTATCTTTCTGCAGCACATAATGTTCATCATGACATTTCACTTGTCCTATCCCGAAATATGCTAAGGTATCTCATTCGGATTTGATATATGTTGTTATCCACACGTTTCTTTTTCATTGACCGATTGGCATTCATATGTCTCTTATCCATGGACTAAAATTCCTAAAGCTCTCATAATGTTGTTGTTCTTGAGTTACCTAATTATGGACATGGGTCCAAAGTCCTCATAATAGTATGTTCCAACGGAGTCATAACATTGTGATTCTAGAATAGCTATCTCAAGGAGGGTAAGATGTAAATAGAAGCTAGTTATTCTTGAAAAGCATTCTCCAATCATGTCATGTTCCAAAGTCCAATATTATTATGAATATATTTGTACCAATCTCATAAGAGTAAGGAAGTGAAGTAAGGTATAGAGGTGTGTTTCCAATATTAGCATGATCCTTAAAGTATCAATCTCTCATAAGTGGATGTGTTAATCTCTCACAAGTTGAAGTATCCACATAAGAGTATTAAGAGAGGTGATATGCAAGTTAATAGAATTACTTCTCATAAGTGAAGATGTTAATCTCACAAAGTAAAGGAGTGAAGTAATATATATATAAGAGGGTGCTTAATATATGTATATAAGAGTGTGCTTCAATTAATGTCATTAGCTTTAATGTGTTACTCTCATAATTATGGGAAGGGTATAATATTTGTAGAGAAGTAATGTACGTATGGTTACTCTATGTTACATTGAGTATGGATCACAATCTAAAGGGTGTAAGTTCAAGATAGAACAATCTCAATACTATGCTATGTTATTTATTAAAGCCCACCAAAGGTGGAGGTCCGGTATTATACATATATATATATTATATCCCATCAAAGGTGGAGGCCCGGTACTATATATATCCCACCAAGATGGAGGCCCGGTACTATATATTCATTTATTATTTCCCATCAAAGGTGGAGGCCAGGTACTATATATATCCCACCAAGATGGAGGCCCGGTACTATATACTCATTTGTTATATCCCATCAAAGGTGGAGGCCCGGTACTATATATCCCACCAAGATGGAGGCCCGGTACTATATACTTCCTTATAAGGTAATGACCCATAGGGTATTACGAATCACTAACTAGTTGAGTGAATAGTAATAAAGATAGTTGTAAAAGAGATGAGACTATATCCCTTGCATGAGTATATCAATATAGTGGTAATGAACATAGAAGTAAGAAAGAGTCTCTTGGGTATAGAAGATCTATTAGAGGCTTTGTAGACATATGTGGGGTATCATGAAAGTAAAAGATGTACGTTCATTTTGACGTAATGGCTCCAACGGCCAAGTTTGGTATATATTTATGGCATATATTTCCATATTCATGTATTCCGCATAATTACATGAGATAAAATGATATTCATACGCAAGTATGCATACGAGAGTACATGAGCAAAGATTGGTTCTCTCGGGCCTTATCGGCTCCGGGTGCCAGTCCGGCCCGAATGGGATTTGGGTCGTGACATTTTTCGACCATATAAAACCTACAAAATAGAAGTAAATGACATTAGGCACTATTTTTTAATTAAACATAGCAAAAGACTAAGATTAAAGAAGATATAAGTTTGTAAAACACCAACTTATCATGACTTTCGCATCCCAATGAGTCGTCGAGAATATTACTTCCGCATCCCAGCCATCAGAATCTCGGATCCCGCACCCTGATTCGGCTCCAGCATCTAACAGGTGTCTTTCACCTTACCAAAGTGGCTCTAGCTCAGCAAATTGGCTCCAACAACCTCCAATGTGGCTCTAGCGTTGGAAACAACCATTTTTCAAGATATTTTTCAATCTTTGCTCCAAGTTTGGAGAATTTTCTCCATGGAATCAACCCAATTTCTTTAAAAATTATTTTTGTTAGTCCAAATCTTAGTAAAGTTGTTTCTTTTTATTAATTTTACCTTTTCTTTGGCTTCATAACTTGATTTTAGATAGTAGCTTACCCTAATAAATTTTACCAATTTATTTGAGTCCGATTCTTTTTTCTTTCATGATAATTTCTTTCTTGTGTTTTTTTAGTTTTATTTCATTTTTAATTTTCTTGATCAAGTCAATTAGATTTTATTGAGTCGTCCATTCTTCAATTAACAAAAATCTATTCTACCCTTATAGTTAGTTTGTGACTCTTGGCAAGTAATTGATCGAATTGAATAACAACTTTGGCCAGATCCTTAAGTGCTTAAAATATAGAGTGTGAGAGATCACCGAGTGGTACTATCCAATCATAAAAGAGTGCAAATGTGAGTGAAAGTGATGAACTTTTATTATTAATCTTGTTTGCTCATTTTTGTAGGTAGTTGAAGTTATAAGAGAGTATAGCATCTATAAATACAAAGTTGTAGGATCCTAATTTGATATGGACTATCTTTTTTATGTTTAATGGGTAATGCTAAAATTTTGGTTAAGGTTTTCCCTAAATTAAGAGTTAAAAATTTCAGGCTAAGCTAGTCTTTGATGAAATCCAAGTATGGGTTGGTCTAGGATAATTTGGGAATGTATTAATTAAGGGTTAAGTGTTTTGGTGTGATTTTATGATAGATAAGATGATAAGAAATCCATAGAAATTTTTAGAAGTGAATTCAGATGAGTAGAACTCCCGATATCGAATTTGATGTAAAGGGGTTAGTCCGGGATACCAAAATTTGAGGGTGTGTTGTGAAAATAGAAAAACTGGGAAAAATCTTTATTTTTTACCTCGACTACCTCACTATAGCTGGTGGCAGGCTGCTATCACTACACCGCTATAGCGGGAGTTAACTTTGGTCAATCTCGCTATAAAGGGCAGACTCCGCAATAGCGATGCTGTTATAGCGGGATAGAGCCAATATAGTAGGATATGTGATGATTAATGTAGAAAATACCCCAAAATTTGTTTTTCATTCCATGTTCATCTAATGCTGGGAGAGGTAATTTTGGGCAATTTCAATCTAATTTTTATCAATTTCCTTTGTTAAGGTAAGTTAATCCATACCATTAACTAGTTTTTCAATTATTAATCCTTAGAATAACTAGTTTTTGAGTTTTGGGATGGATTTAACTTGACCTAAGTGAATTTTCTGGTGCAATTGTGTGAAAAACCTTTGGGTGTTGGTCAAAAGTTATTAAGTTACAATTGCGTGCTTAGAAATCACTATTATATTTATGAAATTGGTAGGATTAAGGTGGAATGATGATACAAAACCCTAGAATGAGAGGAATGATCATGAAATTGACCTCGAGATTAAGGTATTGGGTTGTAAACCTTAACCGTGTTAGGTCATGGACTAAATTTTGTTTGTATTGTTGCTTTTAGACCACAACCAATCAAAAATTGCCCAGGAAAGAAAGGCTCAAGCTCATTAGAGTGGTGCAAGCTTGGATTCAGATAGGTAATGGTTTAACATAGTTGAAACCCAACTTAACTTATGTGTGCATGCTAAGTGTTTCTTCGTATACTTGTTACAATACATGTTTAAGAAGTAATTCATTCAAAAATATCCTAAGCGTTAATCACATCTAATGAAGTTGTATTAAATACTTGTTGAATGTACAAGTGTCGTTGTTATTTTCTCATTATAGTTGTATTTTTTATGATATATGTTGATTATTGTGGGATGTACCAGTATCTGGGCATCTTCACTGGATTTATATTATTATTGTGGGATGTACTGATATTTGGACATCTTCATAGGATCAATTGATATAAGGTTGACAGACACTAGATGCCTGGTATTTTGGTACATGGACAAGGGCTCCTCCCTATAGGTTATGGATAGTGGAAGACCATAAAATCCTTAGCATATGTGTACAAGGTATTGGTGAGTGTGATGGTTCCTTGAGTGGACTAGGTTTACTTGTTGACTAGTTATATTTGGTTCCTTGAGTGAAGTAAAGTTCAGATTGTTGTTATTATTATTGTTAAATTGGATCCTTAAGTGGTTCGGGCTAAATTTACAAGTCATTGGCATATCTTTTTTGTTGTCTACTTATTTATGTCTTTGAGGCAAGGTATAGCCTATTGTTGCAGTCATAGTTTGTTGACTTGGTTAATACTGGTAGTCATAGTTTTGGACTTGGGTTGCTGTCTATATTGACTTGCACTTGACTGAATTTTGTGGTGTTGTTTGAAAAGGATAACTGTCACATAATTGAAGTAAAGTTATATGGTATGTGTTCATGGTTGTTCTTATTTGCTAAGTTATGTTACTTGTTCATACTTCTTATTTTGGGTTGGCTGATGACTCTACTAGTACATTGTGGTTTTTGTGTACTGATACTATACATGCTCACTTTTTTTTTTTGTTAAGTGTAGAGCAATTTCCGATGAATGCATCGAGACCTCAACTTTAGAGTAGGCTGTATTTTGACTCAAGGGTGAGCTACATATTTCTGGAAGCCATGAGCCCTCTTTTATCTTGTCCATATATTTCTGATGTGCCATGGTTACATGGCACTTTTGATGCTTAAAACAAGGAAAATATGCAATAACTTGGGTATAATTTGTTGGTATGATGTGATTTCTGTCCTACTTTGCAGGAAAACAGGTTTTAAAGGCAAAATGATCATAAAGGGAGAATCAAGCCTGAGAATGAAGTGTCAAAAGAAGAAAGAACAAGATTCTGCACCAGGGGAGGAGTCACTCCACCACCCACGTGCCGTGGAAGCCACTCACGTGACGTGAGTGGCTGTCGTGACTCAACTGCAGAGATTGAATAAAAAGCCTGATTTCCACGGTAGGAGTCACGTGGCGTGACTACCACCCACGTGACGTGGAAGCCTGCCGTGACCCAGCTTCTGAATACTTCTAATTGAGCCTGATTCCCACGACAACAACCTACGTGGCGTGACTTGGTTCCCCGACACCAAGTCACGATACCGTGGAAGTTGCCGACTCTGTTCTCCTATTTGGTTTTGGATAGGACTAGTTTTGTATCTATAAATACCCATGTATAGTCCTAGGTGCGAGGGTTAGACAATATACTATTTTTAGAGTCATTTCATACAGTTTCAGACATATTCTTGGTTTTGTAGTCATAAACCCTAACTTGAGTTTTATTGATAATTGAAATTTTGATTTTTCTTTATTATTGTGAGTTCATAATTATGTTTTCATCTTTGAATTCTTCTGGTGTTCTTGCAATTATGAGCAGCTAAACCCATCAACTAGGGTTGTGTGAACCATGAGGAATTAACGAAACCGATTAAGTGCAAAGCAATTTCGTATGGCTGTGAATGCATGTATTATTGTTTCCTTCGTTGTGATTGCTTTTCTAACGGTTGCAAACGATAGAAACTCGTCTATATTCTATACTTGCTTGAGAGAGAGGTAGAGATTGGGAAAAAGAGATAACAATAGAGATTTAAAGATATCAACCTTCATCTAATAACCGGAGCCTTAGCGGGAATGGTTATCTGAAATCTAGGACAAGGGTTAGTAGTGCGACACTCGGAGTCCAAGCGAAAAAGAGTGAAATTCGTCTAATGAAGGTCGAGAGACAGTTAGATGAACCTAACTTGTTAGATTTTGCATACAACGCAGCGGGACAATTTTGTTAGCACAAGCAGCCGGTGGAGTTAAGGAATCATTGGGGATCACAGTCCTAGTGTATTTCTCTTATTGTCTACAAAATCAATACAACCAGCAATCGTTATTGTTACTATTCATTAGAAAAACACCCCAGTTTTACTTACTTTCCAATTGTTCCATCCGGTATTCTACTCACACTTTGACCTATTCCCTGTGGGATCGACCCCAACCTAGTTGGGTTCTATATTTGATTTAGCGACCGCATTATACTTTTCTGGAGGTATATTTTAGGAGACATCAAATTTTGGCGCCGTTGCCGGGGAATACAATTACGGAGTTGAACATTACTGGTTGGAGCTTATTGGTTGTGTTTTTACATACTTTTGAGGGCATACGCCGGTGTATGCCAAATACTAGGAGTCAAGGCAATCCCCTGATTCCACTTGATCTTGAAATCGAAAGAACTCTGAGAACTAATCGGAGAATGGTGAATACTGAAGGAGTTCAGAATCCCGCAGTTGCGGGAGATATTCACAACCAGCCAATTTATCCGGCTGGCCAGGAAACAGCGGATCAAACTACTGCTCGATTGACATGAGAAGAGCATGCTGGACAAGCTACTCTTAGACAAGCAGAAAGAGATAATCGAGCTATGCAGGAAGTAGCGCAGCGTCTGGCTGATGCTGAAGAGCGACAAAGATGACTGAGAGAATAACCGAGACCACATGTGCCTGTTTATGATGATCCTGAAGAAGAATATGTGGCATATTTTGAGCCAATAGAGAATGGTGCCATCATTCCACCAGAGTTACCTTCGGGCACTAAGTTTGACATTACTAGTGCCATGATCCATCTGCTAAACTTGAAGGGTGTGTTTGCGGGTCTTCCTACTGATGATCCAAACATGCATGTAATGAATTTTGTGGGGCTCTGCACGTCGTACAATCTGCCTGGAGTTGACCAAGAGTCGATTCAATTAAGGTTGTTCCCATTCTCTCTTACAGGAGAAGACACTTTGTGGTTGGCTGAGCTGCCACGAGGTTCCATCACTACTTGGCAGGAATTGAGAAATCAATTTTTGGAAAGATTTTTCCCACCGTCCAAAATACTGCAGTTGAAAGACGAGATTTACAATTTCAGACAGCTTCATTCTGAAGCACTCTATGAGACATGGCTGAGGTTCAAAAAGAAGCTGCAGAATGTGCCAAATCACAGGATGAGTGGTAGGAATTTACTTGAAATCTTCTACAGGGAGTTGAATGTCAACACAAAGGCGGTAGCAGATACTATCACTGGTGTAGCATTCATGAGTCTGAGATGGGACCAAGCTTCTGAGATATTAGATCGTGTCACTAAGACCAACCGAGGATAGCATAATCGGGAGGCAGATATGCCGGCTGGCACATATGCTATTAGAGCTTCAGCTTTGGATGAATCTGTGGCTCAAGAGGTCGCTCAGTTGAGGACAGAAATTGGTCTTCTGGCTAAATAGATAGCGGCCAGAGATGCGGAAAAGGTGCATACTGTAGGTGCACACAGCAAATCAGCTAGACATGATGATAGTGAATCTGATGAAGAGGCGAAGTATCTAGATCGCGAAGTGGCGGGTTTTTGAGCCAAGGACCAAGGGTCTAATCAAGACTCTTGGAACTCAAGGCAAGGGAATCAAGGTCAGAACTATTATGGAGACAACTACAACAAATCAGGATACAGAGATCGAGAATGGGATCGTGACGGTGATTGGAGGCGGAAAGATGATAATAGAGAAAAGAATGACATCTATGTACCACCAAGAAGGCGTGATGAGGAGTCTGGATATTCAAGAATGGGGGCACTTCTCAATAAATTAGTCAAATGAGCAGAAAGTTAGGAGAATTGCTTGAAGGAGATTAGGACTGACATTTCGGGCATAAGTCAGAAAGTGGAGTCTCATTCAACTGCCATTAAACAGTTGGAGCAACAATTCAGGCAGATTTCATTGGCACTGAATCAACGTCAGCCAGGCACCCTTCCAAGCAATACCATCCAGAATCCAAAAAATGATAGTCATTGTCTCGCCATTACTACTAGAAGCGGGAAGTGCACGAAAAATCCACCCCTACCCGCCAACAATGGTGTGACTAATAAACTAGTGGTAATTGATGTAGAAGCAGAGTTAGAGCCAGATAATGCAAAGGGTGACACGGTTCCAAATCATCATGATGATAGCAATAATGCAAAATCTAAGAAGAGAAAGGAAAAAGAGGTACCACAAGTGCTCAAAACGATCCCACGACCTCCTCTTCCCTATCCTCAAAGATTGAAAAGGAAAGCTGAGGAAGGAAAATATCAGAAGTTCATCACCATGTTGAAGGAGCTGTCAGTAAACATCCCTCTTGTAGAGGCATTGGAGCAGATGCCAGGTTATGCAAAGTTCATGAAAGACTTGGTGACAAAGAAGAGAACGGTCAGTTTTGAGCCAGCAGATAATATACATCACTGTAGTGCAGTTGCTTTGCGTTCCCTAGTTGAAAAGAAGGAGGATCTAGGAGATTTCACAATTCCTTGTACTATTGGGTCCTACAACTTTGCTAAAGCACTGTGCGATTTGGGTGCTAGCATCAACCTAATGCCATTAGCCGTGTTCAAGCAATTAGGGTTGGGAGCACCAAAACCAACCTCTATGAGACTTCTCATGGCCGATAGAACTATGAAAAAGCCGGTGGGCATTCTGTACGATGTTCTAGTGAAGGTTGCATCTTTCATTTTTTTAGTTGATTTTGTGATTCTAGATTGTGAAGTTGACTTTGAGGTTCCCATCATATTGGGAAGACCATTCCTTTCCACGGGCCGTGCATTGGTTGATATGGAAACAGGGCAGCTGAAATTTAGATTGAATGATGAACAGGCTACTTTCAATGTCTGTCATTCAATGAAGCAGCCAAGAGATAAGAGGGTGATTTCAATGATAGATGTGGTTGATGATAGTGAGGTTGTTGTGTCCATTGAAGAAAGGTTGGGAGTAGAACCTCTGGCGATCATGATCATGAATTTTGAAGACAATGGTATTAGAGACTATGATGAGATGGTGGGTGCACTCATGGGAAAAGGAGCATACACTTATGATCCAAAGAAGCTAGATCTCGATTAGAAAAATGGGGTAACTCTACCAGCTCATCCGTCTATTGAAGAGCCTTCAGTTTTAGAGCTTACGGCTTTGCCGGACCATCTTCGCTACACATTCTTGGGAGCCAACAATACCTTGCCAGTGATTATTTCTGCTAAATTGGTAGATTGGCAAGTAGAGGCTTTGGTTTAAGTGTTGAGACGATTTAAAAGGGCCATTAGTTGGTCCATTGCTGATATCATAGGTATTCCACCCGGCATTTGCACTCATAAGATCCAGTTTGTTCCTGAGTGCATACCTAGTATTGAGCACCAGCGTCGTCTGAACCCACCTATGCAAGAGGTTGTGAAGAAAGAGATCATCAAGTGATTAGATACAGGAGTGGTTTATCCTATTGCTGATAGCAAGTGGGTTAGCCCAGTTCAGTGTGTTCCAAAAAAGAGAGGAATTACTGTGGTTCCAAACGACAAAAATGAGTTGATTCCAATGAGGCCGGTGACTTGATAGAGATTTTGCATGGACTATCGAAAGCTAAATTCGTGGACTGAAAAGGATCATTTTCCTATGCCCTTCATGGACCAGATGTTAGACCGTCTTGCTGGTAGAGGATGGTATTGTTTTCTTGATGGCTATTCGGGGTATAATCAAATTTTTATTGCCCCCGAAGACCAAGGGAAGACCACTTTCACTTGTCCATACGGGATGTTCACATTCAAGAGGATGCTTTTCGGTTTGTGTAATGCATCGGCCACCTTCCAACGCTGTATGATGTCTATTTTCTCCAACATGGTGAAAGACACTATCAAGGCTTTTATGGACAATTTTTCTATTGTGGGAGACTCGTTTAATGGTTGTTTGGAACACCTTTCCAATGTGCTACAAAGATGCGAGGAGTGCAACCTAGTGCTGAATTGGGAAAAATGTCACTTTATGGTCAATGAGGGTATCGTATTGGGGCATCAGATTTCGAAGAATGGCATTAAGGTGGCTAAGTCAAAGATTGAAGTAATTGAGAAGCTAACCCTACCTATCTCTGTAAAAGGGATTTGAAGTTTCTTAGGTCATGTTGGTTTTTATAGAAGATTCATCAAGGATTTCTCCAAGATTGCACATCCCTTGTGCAAACTTTTAGAGAAAGAGGTGAAGTTTGTATTTGATGAAGCATGTCTTAAAGCATTTGAGTGTCTTAAGGAGAAGCTGGTCTCAACCCCTATTATTGTGTCACCAGATTAGACTAAGCCTTTTGAGGTTATGTGCGATGCTAGTGGAGTGGCTTTGGGTGCAGTCCTTGGCCAAAGACGTGAGAAGATATTACATCCGATCTACTACGCTAGCAAAGTGCTTAATCCAGCTCAAAAGAATTACACTGTGACTGAGTAGGAGTTGTTGTTGTAGTATTCGCTTTTGAGAAATTCAGATCTTACTTGATTGGTACGAAGGTGATTGTGCAAACAGATCATGCAGCTCTTCGGTATCTTATGTCGAAAAAAAATGCTAAGCCAAAACTGATTCGGTGGGTACTTCTGTTGTAAGAATTTGACTTTGAAGTCGAGGATCGTAAGGGGACCAAAAATCAAGTAGCTGACCATCTTTCACGCCTTGAGGAGTAGGCCATGCTTAAATTGAAGGATGATCTTGAGATTGATGATACTTTTCCAGATGAGCAAGTACTGGCAGCATCCCAAGACTTAATCCCTTGGTTTACTGATTTTGCCAACTTTTTGGCAAGTGATCTAGTCCCGGAAGATATGACATATCAGCAGAGAAAGAAATTCATGCATGAGGTAAGAAAATTCTTCTGGGATGAGCCGTATTTGTTTAGGGTGTGTGTGTTGATGGCATAATTCGAAGATGTGTCCCAGAGTCCGAGATGATAAGTATTTTGGAGGCATGTCACTCATCTCCAGTTGGGGATCATCATGGAGGTGCACGGACTGCCCATAAAATCTTGCAATGTGGGTACTACTGGCCCAGTAATTATAAAGATGCTCATGCCTATGCTCACGCTTGTGATCGATGTCAAAGGCAAGGTAATATTTCATGCAGACACGACTTTCCATGACAACTATACTTGAGCTTGAATTGTTCGATGTGTGGGGAGTTGACTTTATGGGTTCTTTTGTAAGCTTGCATGGAATGAAATACATCTTGGTAGCCTTAGACTACGTTTCTAAGTGGGTGGAGGCAATAGCGCTTCCTAATAACGAAGGGAGAAGTGTCACAGCTTTCTTGAAAAAGAACATATTCTCACGCTTTGGGACACCCCGAGTTATTATTAGTGATGGAGGATCCCACTTTTGCAACCGTCTGTTCAAAGCCCTGCTTGAAAAATATGGTGGCAACACCTTACCATCCTCAGACAAGCGGGCAGGTTGAGGTGTCAAATCGCGAGATTAAGTCCATTCTGGCGAAAACAGTTAATGGAAATAGAAATGATTGGGCTCGACGATTGGATGATGCGTTATGGTTATATCGGACTGTTTTTAAAACACCAATTGGTGCATCACCATATCAGTTGGTTTTTTAAAAGTCTTGCCATCTGCCCGTTGAACTAGAACATAAAGCTTTGTGGGCGTTGAAAAGGGTGAATTTGGACTGGAGCGAAGTGGCTATATTGAGGCTTGAGCAGATGAATGAGATGGATGAATTTCATCTCTGGGCTTATAAAAGTTTAGCATTGTATAAAGAGAAGATGAAATTGTATCATGATCGTTGAATTGAGGATCGAGATTTTCACCCGGGAGACTTGGTTTTGCTGTATAATTCTAAGCTTCGCCTGTTTGCTGGAAAACTAACATCCAAATGGTCAGGCCCATTCACGGTCGTTCGGGTATTCTCACATGGTGCTATTGAGCTAAAAGGAGCAGATAATATTCTATTCAAATTCAATGGACAGCGTGTTAAGCATTATGTGGCAGTTCTGGAAGAAATAAGGACGGTTGAGGAATTTGAGCTTGACGAAGTCTAAATAGTCAAGCTAGCTATGTCATGCTGCGACGTTAAATCAGGCGCTTCATGGGAGGCAACCCATGGGCTAGTTGGTGAATTCTGAGTATCCAAGGTAGCCGTGTCATGCCACGACATTAAATCAGGCGCTGATTGGGAGGCAACCCAAGATTTTGTTATGCGGAGATCTGATTATTAAGAAACAGTTAGCTGAAAATCACAAACTTTACCTGAATGGGTTAAATATCATCCACGACATGCATCACATCACGTGAGGGTATTTTACGACACGTGGTTGGTATCGTCAAAATTAAAGGAAAATTTCCAGGTTCTGAATCTCCTCCATGGAAGGCATCCACGTGACATGGATGTGATCCACGCCACGTGAGTGGTTTCATCAAAATCAGAGTTAAACAACCTGGTTTCAGAACCTCACTCACGTCAGGAGTCACGGATCGTAAGTAGCACCCACGTGACGTGGGTCATCTCGTGAAACATAAAACCCTATAGGTACCCGAATCCAACCCGACCCAAGACCGTTTTTCTAAAATAAATTCGGATCCCATCTTCTTCACTCGATACATAACCCAAATCCACTCCATTCTTTCCCCACTTTCAAACTTTTCAAATTAAAACCCTAAATTCCATCTCCTCTTCTAAACTCCAAACCTCACATCCACATAAACCACAAAAAATCCGAATCCAAACCACTCCTAAACCAAAAATCCAAACCCTAGACTCCCAAAACTCCAAAAAACCAAACCCCATTACCCCACAAGTCCAAAAATCCGACCCACCCACTACCGGATCCACCAAATCCAAATCCAATACCATAAACCCGACCCAAATTCGACCCAAATACCCAAAATTCAATCAATAACCCTCTACCATGCCTCCAAAATCTAAACCCAAGAGTGACCACCTTGATGCCTCATCCCGGATTCGGACCAAAAATCCGGATTTACCGATACGTCTGCGGGATGAACCAACTGAGTCTGATCAAAGTGGTTCTGTGGAAGAATTTGACATTAGTCATGACGATACTGCTTTGGTCCCTCGGGCTATGAGGTTACAGACACGAGCCCGAGCGGCTGCCCGGGCAGTACTTCAGCTGGCCCCACCACCTGTTGAGCCAGTTATTTCGACTGAGTCTTCAGAGTCCTCCCCCCAGTCTGAAGAGGGGGAGGATACTTCTGCGTCAGGTTCTGCTGATGATGCTAAGGGTCAGGGTACTTCAGCGGCGGAGGCTACAACTTCTGTTTCAGGTACTAGTGCCCAGAGTGCTCCGACTCCAATGCAGAGTATGGAGATTCAGCTTTGGTGTGTGCAAGGCCTGCGTGCCTTCAATGATAGAGATGCGAAATTGACTGAGAGGGGTGTGTGTCAGAGGATCATTATAGAAGAGCCTCAATATAGGGTGGATGAGTTGAGGTCAGTACCTGAAATATGGCCTGTCTTTGAGAGATACAGTTTGGGATGGATGGCGCAGCCTTCTGGTCGATATAACTCGATTGATTTGGGCACTCCAATTGGGCAGAAATTTATTTTGCATCTATTTTTGACTCATGTCATGGTTCGTGGTGCCTGCATGGATATTTCGGAGCAAACCATTCACCGGTTCCTATTTAGGGCTGACCGTCCACTTTTGGCGTCTACTGCTGAATTTGATCATAGGATGGACACTGTCAGAGATAGAGCTAAGATGCGAGATGTGGAGTAGAAATTGGAACTGGTTAAATGGATTGTAGGGTATATAGCCGAAGATGGTGTGACGGCTAGTTGGGTGACTGGGAAGCTGGACATCATAAAGTCCATGCTTTATTTTGCTGGTAGATTATGGTGGTCCGTGGTTCGGCATCGGTTGGGTCCAACCAATGCTGACAACTCACTCATGTTGGAGCGGGTTGTAGTAGTAGCCAGCATCTTAGCTGGTTATGAGATTCATTTTGTGAGGTACATAGTTCGGGAGATCCAAGAGCAGGCTTTCAGATATCACACAAGTATACCCTTTCCATGCTTGATCCAGGGGCCGTGTGATAGGGAAGGGGTGGCCAGGTTGCCTTCCCTCGACCATTATATCGAGTTGACCCGCATTGCGGACATTGTACTGATGTAGCAGAGGGGTTCACACCCCATTCTTCCATGAGGGTCACAACCGTCTGAGTCATTGGGTGCAGCCCTAGATGAGCCGAGTAGTGCCTCTTTGCCTGTTCCTGCACCAGTTAGGGTACCTGTACAGACTGAGGGTGCTGGACCTATTGATGATGGGGTACCCAGTAATAGTGTTCCACCGTCTCCTGCTGGTATGGTTTCTGTATCGAGAGACTTTCTGCAGCAGTTGATTGATAGGCAGATGGAGATGTTTGAGCGCCAGGCTCACACTGAGACTCAGATGGCTAAGTTGGTATCCCAGCTTAAGCCTTGGGTTAGGTCTACAGTAGAAGCTGCGGAGACTAGGGTAGAGGCTCGGATGAATGCAGCGATGGACCAGTTTATGAGGGGATTGCATGGGCGGATTGATAGTTTTGAGGCACGTATGGCCTCCCGCTTGAGTGCTGCACTGAGTCCTGATATGGCCAGCTTGACCCAGGAGGTAGCTGCTTTGAGAGAGGAGGTTTGGGCATTGGCATCGAGTAGCACTCCCATTATACCACCTATGCCTGCCCAGACCTCCATGCGACTAGCATTTGAGGTTGATTTGTTTGCTGATGAGGAGCCTCTAATGGATAGAGGCAAGAGACCCCGCAGTTCGGAGGATGGGGGTGAGAGTGATACTTAGTACGAGAGTGATTTGCGGAGGACGGTCAAAGCCTCCCGGGTAGAGTACCATGCGAGCCAGATTGAGGCAGAGCAGAGGGCGCGTGGTGCATCTACCAGTCAGGCTGTCCCTCCACCGGATGCACCTACTGCTGCACAGTCTGATGATCCCGCTGTTGGCGAGCCCACTTCAGGAGCTTAGGGCACCACAGGTATGTCTTCACTCCCTTGTATTTGATTTGATATCGGTGCATTTGGGGCATTGGACCATATTTAGTTGGGGGTGGGGGTCTACCACCACTTGGGGGGTTTTGTTGCATTGTTTCTTTTCCCTCAAGTGTGCTATCATAGTAGAACCGGCATGTTTAGGATGTTATTGATGATGTTTTTGTGTTTCTTGCTAAATTAGGAGACAATAGGGAACTATAGTGCAATCCAGTTTTGAAAGATTTTTATGTGTTTTTGAATGTTAAGGATACCCCTCCTAAAATTTCTATTTTTTTTTAATTGTGTGAATAGCATGCTTGTGTGTGAAAGCTGTTGGATCTTGTTATGGCACTAGGATTATAGGCAAATAACTGTAGCTAGCATTGCATGAACCGGATAGGTAGTAGTTGGTAACACAACCCTGTGCTATGAGTGTGTGAGGTCACTACTTAGTTAACTATGTGTGTGTGATCCAGAACTTGCCCGGTTAGTCTTGCATAAGTTAGAGGATAGGGATTAGGAAAGGATCATAGGCCGTTTTTGAATAAAGTCCACTTTTAGCCTAAATGCCGAACCAAATGAATAAGTATCCCTTGATCCCGACTTTGAGCCATAACTGTCCTATTTCTTTCATTAGCCGATTCACCTTCCCATTTTAATTACAATGAACCTGTCTTGGCCCTAGTCCCTCCTTGGACACTGTGTACCTCAACGTAGGCAAATCGCCTAAGTTAAGGGTGGCCATTATAGGGGTGCGTAGATTGAGTTGGGTATGAAGAAGAGGTTAATAAAAGAAAAAGGGAAAACAGGTTTGGGTGTGAAGAAAAAGAAAAGATAAATAAAGTGAAAAGAAGAGAAATTGCAAAAAAAAAAAAAATTGCTTTTGAAAGTGAAGAAAAAAAATCACACCCAAAATCTGAAAATAAGAAAAAAGAGAATAAGGGAGAATAAAAATGAGAAAGGTTGAAAGTTGGAGCCAAAAATAGTGTAGGGTCAATGAGGGTTAAGTCACCATACCCATATATACCATACTCGTCCATAAGCCTACATTACAAGCCGAGTAAAGTCCTATAGTGATCCTAGTCCAACTGTCCGAAAACGAAGGTGTAGAAAATAAGGGCAAGCCTATGGTATTTCATGCACACTGTCTTGACTTCTTTGCGAGCATGAGTGTTTTGATCTCATCCCTATGATATTCAATAAAGTACACTGTGAGTGCATGGGACTTCTTTGATTGTGAGAGCACATGGGTTGCGTCATTAGCTGCTAGTTGTTCGAGAAACGTCAAATTCCATATATGCTTAGTTGTTTGTACATAATTTGGTGCCATCACTTGATCCCTTATGTATCATGATACTATGCTATTTGAATACACACATTGGTCTTTATTTGTAAAAAGGAGGGGTCGAAAAAGTTTTTGGTCAAGGGCAATGAATAGACTGCCATAGGTCCCTTAGGTTTCTCGTAGTTAATCATTGTGTTTGTGTATTTTTATTTTGTTCGCCTAAGGACATGCAAACGTTCTAAGTTGATGGTGTTGATGTGCCATGGTTACATGGCACTTTTGATGCTTAAAACAAGGAAAATATGCAATAACTTGGGTGCGTTTTGTTGGTATGATGTGGTTTCTGTCCTACTTTGGAGGAAAGCAGGTTTTAAAGGCAAAATGATCATAAAGGGAGAATCAAGCCCGAGAATGAAGTGTCAGAGGAAGAAAGAGCAAGAGTCTGCACCAGGGGAGGAGTCACACCACCACCCACGTGCCGTGGAAGCCACTCACGTGACGTGAGTGGCTGTCGTGACTCAACTGCAGAGATTGAATAAAAAGCCTGATTTCCACGGTAGGAGTCACGTGGCGTGACTACCACCCACGTGACGTGGAAGCCTGCCGTGACCCAGCTTCTGAATACTTCTAATTGAGCCTGATTCCCACGACAACAACCTACGTGGCGTGACTTGGTTCCCCGACACCAAGTCACGATACCGTGGAAGTTGCCGACTTTGTTCTCCTATTTGGTTTTGGATAGGACTAGTTTTGTATCTATAAATACCCATGTATAGTCCTAGGTGCGAGGGTTAGACAATATACTATTTTGAGAGTTATTTCATACAGTTTCAGACATATTCTTGGTTTTGTAGTCATAAACCCTAACTTGAGTTTTATTGATAATTGAAATTTTGGTTTTTCTTCATTATTGTGAGTTCATAATTATGTTTTCATCTTTGAATTCTTCTGGTGTTCTTGCAATTATGAGCAGCTAAACCCATCAACTATGGTTGTGTGAACCATGAGGAATTAACGAAACCAATTAAGTGAAAAGCAAATTCGTATTGTTGTGAATGCATGTATTGTTGTTTCCTTTGTTGTGATTACTTTTCTAACGGTTGCAAACATTAGAAACTCGCCTATATTCTAGACTTGCTCAAGAGAGAGGTAGAGATTGGGAAAAGGAGATAACAATAGAGATTTGAAGCTATAAACCTTCATCTAATAACCGGAGCCTTAGCGGGAATGGTTATCTGAAATCCAAGACAAGGGTTAGTAGTGCGACACTCGGAGTCTGAGAGGAAAGAGTGAAATTCGTCTAATGAAGGTCGAGAGACAGTTAGATGAACCTAACTTGTTAGATTTTGCATGCAACACAGTGGGATAATTTTGTTAGCACAAGTAGCCGGTAGAGTTAAGGAATCATTGGGGATCACATTCCTAGTGTATTTCTCTTATTGTCTACAAAATCAATACAACCAGCAATCGTTATTGTTACTATTCATTATCAAAACTCCCCAATTTTACTTACTTTCCAATTGTTCCATCTGGTATTCTACTTACACTTCGACCTATTCCCTGTGGGATCGACCCCAACCTAGTTGGGTTCTATATTCGATTCAGCGACCGCATTATACTTTTCTGGAGGTATATTTTGGGCGACATCAATTTCAAACATAGATATTTTCTCTTTGTTTTGGGTTGAACTCATATATTGACAATTGCAGTATTTTGGTGCAATTACTTTCAGTTCTTGGGGGTATTTTAGATATTCTATTTTTCTGTATTTAGGGTTTTATTAGTAGAACAATTTTGAATTATTGATTTATTTAATGGAGTGGCTAGTGTCTCTTAAAATTTGCCCAGGGTTGGTTTTGAGAATTGGGTTGGATGGTTCTCCTACCGAAGGGTTAGTATGGGTGCCACTCGTGATGGATTTTAGGTTGTGAAAAAGTTGGTATTAGAGCCTTAGGTTCGTTGATCTCATTGTACCAAAATGGGTCTTGTAGAGTCTTAAAAAATGGTACGGAGATGTTTGTACTTTTCTTCGAAAGGCTATAGGACTTTAGGAAATTATCCCTTTTTTTCTTCTTTTGTGCTATAACTTGATTCCAATTGGTATCTAGCAATCCAAAATGGAATCTAACCCTTCATTCTTTTCTCTATAGATGGTAAACACTAGACCTAATGGAGCCAGAGTGGCAGCCCCTGCACCAGCAGTTCTAACTATGAAATCGATTATTCGATGTAGAGGAAGAGGTAGGGAAAGAGGGAGAGGTAGGATAGCACCTACCAGAGGTAGAACTCAGGCAGTAGCTAATCAAGCTAGTTAGATATTGAGACACCTCCCCAACCACAGGATCAGTACGAGAAGGTTCTGAATGAGAATGTTATGGAATAGGAGGAGGAGCCACCAGTTGGGGGTGCAGCTCTTCCCCGATGTCTTTAGAGATGATGCAGCAGGTGCTTTCTTTTATGAGTTAACTAGAAGGTACTAGATCAACTCGTACTATGCCTGTTTATTAGTTTACAGGTGCTCAGCCAACTGCCACTCTTGTCCCTAGGATGGGTCAGGCCTTGTGGACTGAGATCTTCCCTTGTCTAATGTTTTGTCTAGTCATGACTAGGACTGAACATGACATGGTGACTAAGTGTTTTAAGATGAAAACTTCTACTTTTATTGGTTCTGAGACTGTAGATCCATTCGAGTTCATTTTTGATTGTTATGAGAGGCTACATAAAATGGGTATTATAGAGCAACGTATTGCTAAGTTTGTGACCTTCTAACTTGAAGGTGATGCAAAGTAGTGGTGGAGGGATTGTGTGGATTTTCGGTCACCAGTTTTACCTCTATTGATATGGGCTCAGTTTTATACTCTGTCTTTGGAGAAATATGTACCTTGTACTCTTCGTGATCACAAGAAGGATGAGCTTCTGGACCTTGAGTAGGCAAGATGTCTGTTGTAGCCTATGAGGCTAAGTTTCATGCCTTGTCCCATTATTCTACTCACTTACTTGGTACAGAAGAGGAGAGGATTCAGTTGTTTTTGAAGGTTCTGAACATTAACTTGTAGGTTTTGTCTTTACAAATGACTTCTATTGGAAGACCTTCAATGATGATGCTAATTATGTGAAGAAGGTAGAGGGAATCAAACATTTTGGTCAGGCTAAGGTATTAGCAAAGAAGTTCTGGAATGCGGGTAACTTTTGTGGTTCTTTCTATAGGTAGGGGTGGGCATGGTATGGTATATACCGAATTATGAAGCCGAACCAAAATTTTTGATACCATGGTTTTGGTATTATGGTAGTTGGTATGGTATATGGTATAAATTTAAATTATTTTTGGCATTGGGTATGGTATTAGGTATTTATAAATGACCTATCAAAATACTGAATAGCATACTGAAGTATATAGTTGCATAAATAACTTATACATATTACTAAAATATTAGCAAATAAACAACTTAGTATTAATATAAAACTAAATGTTTAGATGTTGGAACTTTGGCTACTCTATTTTGATTGAAATGACATTTTTTATGTAATTGATTAAGAAAACAAGTTGTTTGCACTTTCATTTGAATATGCATTTCTATATATGTAGTGTTCGCACAATACAATTAAGATATAATTTTGAAAAGTCGAAGTCATAAATTCTATTATATGAGTATATATTATCAAAGTTGAACAAACTACGGTTACCGATTACCATATCGCAAAATACCAAAATTGAACTTTAAAATACTGAACTATACCAAATTAATATCATATGGTAATGGTATAGTATTTTTAAAAACTGGATATCGAAATTACCGTACCAAATTTTCAGATATTGTACCATACCATACCATGTCCACCCCTAACTACATGGGTCATAGTCATCAGGACTATCCGGCTCACCCTATTCAGTCAACTCTGCCTGCTTCTACAGTGGGTTAGTCAGAGACCACTTAGTAGCCCTTAGTTATGAGAACTGAAGGGGCTTGGTATTCATCGGCTAACATGACTTCCCTAGATTAAGGTTACTATACTTATGGTGTTTTGGGGCACCTCAAGAGAGAGTTCCTCAGAGACAGGCTGGTTTTCAGGGGTAGCATCAGGCTAGAGCTATGATTCCTACGAGTAGAGGTGGCAAGGTAATGGCATAGGTTGCCCAAAAGGTAGGCCGGTGATCATTAGTGAAGCCTTGGTAGAAATTAAGGTGGTAGTAGTGTAGGGAGAGGTGGTGCACAACCTACTAAGGAGGTTGCCCAGATTGATGATAGAGCTCATTATTATGCCTTTCCAGGCAAGACTAAGGCCAAGGCTTCTGATGCTATCATTACATGTACTATTCTCATCTATGATCGGATGGCTACATTTTTATTTGATCTGGGTTCCACTTATTCATATGTATTTGTTAAATTTGCCATGGAATTGGACATGGTTAGTGATATGGTTAACTCATCTATATATGTGTCTACTCTGGTTGGAGACATTATGGTAGTGACCCATGTGTATCATACTTTTTTTGTCTTGTTTATGGGTTTCTAGACATGGGTAAATTTGATAATCTTGGATATGCTTGATTTTTACATCATCCTGGGCATGACTTGGTTATCTCCATATCATGTTGTTCTTAATTGAAATACTAAGACTGTAACCTTAGAGATGCCTAGGATGGATAAGTTAGAGTGGGAAGGTATGTATAAGCTGAGACCTGTGAAAATTATCTCTTTTATTCGGGCTAAGAAGCTTGTAGGGAGGGGAAGTTCGTCCTTTATGGCACATCTTCAGGATGTTGTGTAGAGTCCCCATCTATAGAGTCAGTTCCCGTAGTGATGGAGTTTCAGGAGGTGTTTCTTACAGACTTGCCTGGTATGCCTCCATACTAAGATGTTATCTTTTGCATTGATTTGGAGTCGGGTACTCGCCAAATTTCTATTTCTCCCTATCGAGTGGCTCTGGATGAGTTGAGAGAACTCAAGACTCAGTTGTAGGAGGTACTTTGTAAGTGATTGATTCATCCTAGTTCTTTTCCTTAGGGTACTCCAGTGTTGTTCGTTAAGAAAAAGGATGGTAGAATGAGAATGTGTATTAACTACAGACAATTGAATAAGGTTACCATCAGGAATAAGTATCCTTTGCCCTGGATAGATGATATTTTTGACTAGTTGTAGGGTGATTCATTTTTCTCAAAGATAGACTTGAGGCCGAGTTATCACCAGTTAAAGATTCAGCTTGAGGATATACCCAAGACAGCTTTCAAGACTCGGTATGGGCATTATGAGTTCTTGGTGATGTACTTTAGGTTGACAAATGCGTCGACAACCTTCATGAGCTTGATGAATGGTATTTTTAAGGCTTTTTGGATTCATTTGTGATTGTGTTTATTGATGTCATTTTGGTTTACTCCAAGAGTAAGAAGGAGCATGCAGATCATCTTCGTATTGTATTGGGAATTTTAAAGAAGAAACAACTTACGCTAAGTTTTCTAAATGCAAATTTTGGTTGTTTTCTACTACCTTTTTGGGGTATGTGGTTTTAGAAAATGGGGTGATGGTAGATTCCCAAAATATTGAGGCTATCAAGAGTTGGGTCCGGCCTAGCTCTATGACTGAGGTTTGAAGTTTTATTGGTCTTGCTAGTTACTATCGCAGGTTTGTCAATAACTTTGCCCCCATTGCTACTCACTTGACAAGGTTGATTCAGAAGGAGGTGCCATTTGTATGGTTGGATAAATATGAGGAGAGCTTTCAATAGCTTAAAACTCTCTTGACCACAGCTCCCATTCTTGCCTTTCTAATTGAAGGTAAGGACTTTATTATGTATGCTGATGCTTCACACTCTTGTTTGGATGTTGTATTGATTCAGGACAGGAATGTGATTGCCTATGCTTCAAGGTAATTGAAGCCCTATGAGAAGAATTACCCAACCCATTATTTGGATTTGGCAGCGGTGGTTTGTGCACTCAAGATTTGGAGACACTACCTCTATGGTGTCAAGTGCAAAGAGTTTATAGACCATCGTAACTTGCAGCATATTTTCACCCAAAAAGATTTAAACTTGAGGCAGATGAGCTGGATGGAATACAATTCAATACCATCCGGGTAAGGCCAATGTGGTGGCAGATGCATTTGAGCTAGAAATCGACAAGTATGGGAAGTTTGGCTTGTTTGAGGGTGTCAAAGTGACCTTTGGCTTGACAGATTCAAAATCTAGCATCGCAGTTCATGTAGTTTGGTGTTTTAAAAGGGGTGGAGTGTTGGCTAGTGTAGAGTTAAGGTCAGCATTCCTTGATCAAATCAAGGCCAGACAGTTTAAAGACGTGAAATTGAATAAACTGTGGAACAAATTGGTGTGCGCTGAAGGTTTTGATGCCACACTTGATGCATGTGGGGTGTTGAGGGTGAGAGGATGCATGTGAATGCCTCATGTTGGTGATATGATTCAGGTTTTGCTTGTAGAAGCTCATGGAACCCTATACTCTATTCATCTGGGTGCAACGAAGATGTACCATGACTTGAGATAACTCTATTGGTGGCCCGAAATGAAGAAATATATAGTGGAGTATGTGTCTAAATACCACAACTGTTTGTAGGTGAAATACGAACATCAAAGGCCTACAGGTTTACTTTAAAGGATGCCCATTCAGAGTGGAAGTGTGAGATGATAGCCATGGATTTTATAGTGGGTCTTCCTAAGACCTTGGGTCACCATGACTATATTTGGGTTATAGAGGACAGGTTAACCAAGTCATCTTATTTCATTCTAGTTAGAGTGGATTACAACTCGTAGCAGTTAACTAAGATTTATATCAAGGTGATATTGAGGTTGAATGGATGCCAATTTCCATCATTTTTGATAGAGGTACGTAATTCACCTCTAAGTTTTGGAACAGGTTACATGAAGAATTAGGCACTAAGCTTGACTTTAGTACTGCATTTCATCCTTAGACTGACTGGCAGTCATTATGATAAGTTTTTGCCATTGTGTGAGTTTTTATACAACAATAGTTACCATTCTAGCATCGACATGGCTCCACTCAAAGCACTTTATAGGAGAAGGTGTAGATCACCCATTGGATGGTTCAAAGTTGGTGATGTAAAGCCATTGGGCATAGACTTAGTAAAGGTAGATCGGGAGAAGGTGAGGTTATCCAAGACAAGTTGTTAGCATCCCAAAGTAGGCAAAAAGAGTATGCAGATTAAAACATAAGAGACGTGTCATTCAAAATCAATGAGCAAGTATTGTTATAGGTATCTCCTATGAAGGGAGTTATATGGTTTGGCAAGAAAGGTAAGCTTAGCCCTCAGTATATTGGTTCATTTGAGGTTCTTGACAATGTTGGCTTGGTAGCTTACAGGTTGGCTTTGACACCTAGCTTGTCAGGTTTCTACCTGGTATTCCATGTGTTAATGCTCAAGAAATACCATGGGGATGGTGATTATATCATTAAATAGGATTCGGTTTTGCTGGATAAGAATATGTCATATAAGGAGGAGCCAATTCCAATTCTTGATCGAGATGTTCAAAAATTGAGGACAAAGGATTTTGTCTATGAAGGTTTAGTAGAATCATCATCTAGTTAAAGAGGCTACTTGGGAAACTAAGAGGTATATATGGGATAAGTACCCTCACTTGTTTGAGGATACAGGTACTCTCTTACTACTTACTAGCCTTATTTTTCTTGTTTGATCATTTAGGTACAAATGATGGATAAATTGGTACCTGTTGTAACCACCCTTTCTGTCATTACGGGTAAGTCTAGCGTGCCAAAATTTGAGTTAAGAAATTCCCCAACTTAAGAGTTACAAATTTTATACTAGGCTAGCCTTAGATAAAATCCATGTGTGATATGGTTTAGGGTAGTTCGGGAATGGATAAGTTAAGTTTTAAGTGTTTTTGGGTGATTTTATGATAGCTAAGACAATAAGGAATCCATAGAAACTTTTAGAAGTGAATTCGAGTGAGTTGAACTCTTGATACCAAATTTAACGTAAAGTGGTTAGTTTGGGATGTTGAATTATGAGGGTGTGTTGCAAAAATGAAAACACTTAGAAAAATCCTGAGTTTTTACCTCACCTACCCCACTATAATAGGTGGCAGGCTTCTACCACTACACCACTATATCGAGAATATTCCCCGCTATAGCAAGAGTCCACTTTGGTCAATACCGCCATAGTAGGCAGACCTTACTATTGTGATGCCACTATAGCGGGATAGGGTCGCTATAGCAGGATATGCATTGATTAATGTACAAAATACCTCAAAATGTTATTTTTATTCCAATTCATCTAAGGGAGGGGAAAGGCAATTTTGGGCAATTTCAACCCAATTTTCATCAATTTCATTCATTAAGGTAAGTTAATCCATTCCATTAACTAGTTTTTTGATTATTAATCCTTTGAATCACTAGTTTCAAATTTTGGGAAGTATTTAACTTGACCTAGGTGAATTTTCTGGTGCAATTGGGTGGAAAACCTTTTAGTTTTGGTTAAAAACTGTTAATTTACAATTGCATGCTTAGAATTCACTATTATATTCATGAAATTAGTAGGATTAAGGTTGAATAATGATCATGAAATTGACCTTGGGTTAAGGGATTGGATTGTAATCCTTGAGCATGTTAGGTCATGGTCTTAATTATATTTGTATTGTTGCTTTTAGACTACAACCAAGCCAAAATTGCACGGAAAGGCAAGGTTCAAGCTTATTAGAGTGGTGCAAGCTTGGATTGAGATAGGTAATGGTTTAATGTAGTTGAAACCCAACTTGATTTATACATGCATGCTAACTGTTTCTTCGTATACTTGTTACAATGCATGTTTAAGAAGTAATTCGTTAAATGATATCCTAAGTATTAATCACATCTAATAAGGTTGTATTAAATACTTATTGATTGTACAAGTGTGGTTGTTATTTCTCATTATAGTTGTGGTTGTTGTGATATCTGTTGATTATTGTGGGATGTATCTATATTTGGGTATATTCACTTAATTTATATTATTATTTTAGGATATACCGATATTTGGACATCTTCACGGGATTGGTTGATATAAGGTTAGCTGGCACTAGATGTCTGGGATTTTAGTACATAGAGAAGAGCTCATCCCCTACAAGTCATGGATAGTAGGTGACCATAAGACCCTTAGCATGTGGTGTACAGGGTATTGGTTAGTGTTATGGTTTCTAGAGTGGACCGTGTTTACTTGTTGACTTGTTATGTTTGGTTCCTTTAGTGAATCGAGGTTATGATCGTTTTTATTATTATTGTTGAATTGGATCCTTGAATGTTGTTATTATTATTGTTTAATTGGATCCTTGAGTGGTCCGGATTGAATTTACAAGTGATTGGCATATCTCTTTTGTTTCCTACTTACTTATGTATTTGAGGTAAGGTATAACCTATTGTTGTTGAGTCATGGTTTGTTGACTTGGTTAATGTTGGTAGTCCTAGTTTTTGACTTAGGTTGTTGTTTATATTGACTTGCATTTGACTGAATTCTTTGGTGTTGCTTGAAAAGGTTAAGTGTCACATAAATGAATATAAGTTATATAGTAGGAGTTCTGATTTCTTGTTCACATTTCTTATTTTGGGTTGGTCGATGACCCTACTAATACACTGTGGGTTTTTTGTACTAATACTAAACGTTCTCTTTTTTTGTTGAGTGCAGAGTATTTTCTGGCGACTGCATCGAGACCTCAACTTTAGAGCATATTGCATTCTGATTCAAGGGTGAGCTACATATTCCGGACAGCCATAATTCCTCTACTTAGTTCTTGTCCATTTATTTCGGACATAGATATTTTCTCTTTGTTTTGGGTTGAACCCTTTTATTGACACTTGTACTGTTTTGGTATAATGACTTCCAGTTCTTGGGGGTATTTTACACACTTTGTTTTCTACATTTGGGGTTTTATTGTTAGAACAGTTTTAAATTATTGGTTTATTTAATGGAATGACTAGTTCCTATTAAAATTTGGCCAAGTGTTGGTTTTGTGAAATTGGATTGGATGGTTCTCTAACAGAAGGGTTAGTTTGGGTGCCTCTCGCGACGGGTTTAGGTCGTGATATTATAGAAGCTAGTGGAGAAGTTTATGAAAAGTGGGATTCCATGTTGGAAGTGGCTCTTAATACCTTTGAAAGCAAACTTGCCAATTATTGGAAGCCTATAGCAAGAGAGAAAAGGAGATGGGAAGCCTGAGTAACACTTGGGATGCATTGAAAGAAAACTTGATGTGTCATTACTCCGGACCTAATTATAAGAGGTATAAAAAAATCAAAGACACTTCTGAAAGGAATAAGCAAGACTCCTCCAAATGTATTCTTGATATTTCTTCCAATGATAATGCGAGACAAAAGATTAAGAGGAGTAAGGGAACAATGACTAGTGAAAACTCTAGAGAGTAAAAAGGAGAGGATGTGTGGAGTGAAGTGAGATAGTTGCCACAAAACCAAGCTAACCTTCTTGATTGTACTTTTTTTTGTAAGAATTCTTGTGTAGGTACAAGCATGACTATCGAAGGACACAAGTTCCCAACAAGGCGCCTACACTTACGGATTGTAAGAATTTGCTAGTCTATTAGAACTAGCGGATTGGCTTGTCTAAAGACATGAGAGTTTGAGCTTCATTTCAAGATAAAGAACATCCTTCTAGTGATCTTCAAGGTATAATAGCTAAAGTTGACTGTAACACCCCGTACATTTCCAAACCTAATTGATTACCTTAACATTTATGGAATTATTTAAACATGAGATGGTTGGTGAATTATGCATTAATTTGTTGGGATGAATTAACATGTGCTAATGGGCTCAATTTAAGGCCCAAAATTAAGTCATAAGACATGGTCCAAATGGGGAAAATGACCCATTCTTGAGTTGACCAAGTAAACACACATTTAATGTTGGGCTAAGGATGACTATAGGGACTATCTAAGGCACAAAATCATATTTTTATTCATTACAACACACATGCCATTTCTAGATTTTTTCCAAAATATTTCTCTTCTCCCACAAACCCTAAGCAACTATCTCTTTGGACAAGATCACTCTTTTGCAAGATTTGGTAAGTGTTTACTCTCATGGTTTAGTATATTATATTCTTAAGATGGTGTATAAATCATGTTGGTTATGTTGGCAAAGTGTTGGACAGTTCACTATTTGTAAAACGATCTACTTTTGCTTAATCGGTGAAGGGTTTTGCCCTCTAAGCTTGAAAGTGGACTTGTGGTCTTGAAAGAAGTGAACTTGATGGATTAAATATAAACATGTAAGATTTGGTTATGTCCTTAACTTTCTTTCTCTTTGTGTATAACATTTTGTAACACCCCGTACGTTTCCGAGTCTAGCTGACTACCGTAACATTTATGAGAAAATGGGAACATGAGAGAATTGATGAATTATGTATTAATTTGTGGGCATTAATAAGTCTTACACAATTGGGCCCAAAATGAAGCCCAAAAATCATAAGGAAGACATGGCCTAAGTGGGAATTTGACCCATTCTTGCCTAGTCTTCCATTGACCAAGTAAACACACCAAGTGTGTGGATGAGATTCATTATAAATGGACTATATAAAGAAGAGAAAATCAGATTTTTATTCCATTTGGACTCTCATGTTTTTTTAGAATTATCCAAAGCCTTTTCTCACACAAACCCTAAGCTCTCATCTCTTTGTGGCCAAGATCATCAACTTGTAAGACTTGGTAAGTGTTTCTTATGATGGTTTAATATATTTTATGCATGAGAGATGGTTTATATTATGTTGGTTATGTTGGTGGAGTATTGAGAAGTTCACAATGTGTGAAATGTTACATGTTGCTAAATCGGAGGATGGTTTTGCCTTGTAAACTTGAATATGTACTTTTGGTCTTGAAGGAAGTGAACTTGATGGAGTAAATATTGACATGTGAGATGTTATTATAGTCTTACTTTGTTTTGTCCTTGTGTATAATGTTTGGAATTGTTGTTGTGAAATTGGTGATGGTTTTGGTGACGTATTGACCGTGAAGTGTAGTTTTGGGTGTTGTTATGTGTGTTGTGGAACCATGGCTGGTTATTGGTATTCAAGATGATCAAAAATATGTCAAAATAAGTTTGGTTATGATCATGGACCATTCATGGCATTAAAAGACCCAAAAGAAACCATTTCGGACCAAAACGGGCATCCGCCCCCGCAGACGAGGGTACCTGCGGGCGCAGATGCCAACGCAGGTGCCTCTGGCATCTGCCAAAGGTCACCTGCGGGTGCAGGTCAGCCACTTGTGGGCTCAAGTTTCTGCGCAGGTCAGCCCAGTTTTCCGTTTTTTATGTTTTCGCATCTAGTCGGCCCCCGAAGGCCCCTATACCCTTTTTGGATGTAATTATCAACTTGTGATGTCATTTTAATGACTTTAAAGTATCGTATGGAGGTGTGTTGGACTATATTAAGTATGGATAGTTGTTCATATGTTGTTATGAAGGAGTAATTGGGACGGAATGATAAAGAGAAAAACGTAAGGGGTAAGTATGGTGTGAAATGCTATCGATGTATGATCTCTTGGTCAATGTGCGTAATGTTATGGTGTTGTTGTTATGATAATGCATTGGATTTTATTTTAAGGGATGACATGACGTTATATGACAGTCATATAGTTCATTGCCTTCTTGTACGCCTGTATAGTAACTAGTTGCTAATGTAAGCTACGATATGTACTTGTATTGTAGAGTAAGACGTAAAGAAGAAGTTGGACTATTGTGTTCATACATAGGCTTGTGAATTCATACTTGGAAGTGAAGGTATGTAAGTTTACTTGGTCCGTATCTTTCTGCAGCATATAGAATTCACATTGACGTTACACTTGTCCTATTTCGAAATGTGCTAAGGTATCCTATTCCCGGTTATCAATGGCTATTATCACATGTTTCCTACTCATTGATCAATTGTGAATCTCATGTCTCATATTCCTTGATAGAGTTCCAAAATCCCAATAAGATTGTGTTCCAATGTTCCAATAGTGGTTATGCTCATGTATCTTGTTCATTAATTATTGTCAAATGATTTCAATGGTTTTATATTTCCAACAATGTTTATTCATATGTCTCTCACTCATTGGTTAATGATACAAAGCTTCAATAAAGTTATGACTATCTTTGTATTAATCTCAAAGTAATGAATGAAGTAATGCATATGTGGTTAATGATCAAGTATGGGTGGCAGCTTTAGGGGCGAAATGCCTAGCTTAAGCCGATCCCAAGGTTGTTGGATCAGGGGGCAGTCCTAGAGGCATAAGCCTAGCTTGGACCAAACCTGACAGAGGGCAGCTCTAGAGGTATAAACCTAGCTCGAGTCGAACCTGATATGTTGGTTTATGGGTGGCAGCTCTAGAGGTAATAACCTAGCTCAAGCCGAACCCAATTCTTTGATTCTTAGGGTGGCAGCTCTAGAGGCATAAGCCTAGCTCGAGCCGATCCCAACATAACGTTATGTTATGTTAAACCCAATGTTCAGTCGGGGCTCGAGTATCACAGGTCACAGGCAAAGATGAATAATCATAGAATCAAAGGAACAAAGAAAGTAAAGAAAGCAATATACATGGTTTCCAAAGTTCTGTATAGTGACTTATCCATATTGGTTGTGCATTTGAATTTGATTTCATTGGCATATTCACATATCATACAGTTTCATTTGAGCCTTACATACTCAGTACATTCTTCGTACTGACCCCTCTTGGGGGATTTACCTTACTTGCTGCAGGCGCAGGTACTAGTAGGCCTCCACAGTAGGTTGCCAATCGTTGCAGATCGTTGGTAAGCTCCAGTTAGTTCGGGGCTTCTCTGAGTCACAGTTGTTCATATGTTTTGGTGTTGTACATGTTGTATAAAGCGGTGACTTGTCCCGACTTTTAGTTCATTTTGGTCAATGCACTTGTTAGAGGCTTTTGTAGACGGATGTGGGTGTATAAATGTAAAAGGTACATGTCATTTTTGACTTGATGGCCTCAACGGGCAAGTTTCATATATGTATAAATGTCACATGTTCCATGAATTTTCAATGTTAGCATTATAAGCTCCTACGTGATAAGGGTGTTTTTGATGGCATGCATATGAATGAACATAAGTACAGTTTGGTTCTCTCGGGCCTTATCGGCTACGGGTGCCAATCACGCCTCATTGGAATTCGGGGCATGACAAAAGTGGTATCAGAGCAAGGTCGTTCTAAGGGTGTCTACAAAGCCGTATCTAAGTGATATTACTTATCAATGTGTTGTGCACCACATTTATACGTAGGAGGCTACGGGACATTTAGGATGTTGTTTCTTTTCTTCAATTCTAGATCGTGCAATAGAGCCAGTGTTGTAAGTTGAATTGTATCTGACCATGGTAAATATTTCTCTTTGATATAGTAATCATGCCGATCACGAGAAGAGGTAGAGATAAAGGTAAGTAGGTAGATATACCTGCTGAAGAAGGAATGAGTAGATTACCACCTAACCAAGCTAGTCAAGGTGGAGCAAATACTGAAATTTCATCGCGGTCTTCTTCTACTTTTCCAGCTCTAGAAGAGCCAATTGGTAGAGAAGTACCCGCAGAACCACCAATGAACACCACAGTTCAGGATCTTAGAAATGTAGTACATATGTTGACACAGTTAGTGGCAGCACAAAGTCAAGGACGAGCTGGTCCAATGAAACATGAAGATGATGCGGCTAGAGTGGCGAGTCGCAGAACACAAGATTTCCTGAAATTGGACCCTCCTACATTCACTGGGTCAGATCCGAAAGAAGATCCACAGGACTTTGTGGATCAAATTCAGAGGGTTTTGGAAGTTATCCACGTGACAGGGGTAGAAACAGTTGAACTTGCTGCGTATAGATTAAAATGGGATGCGATATTATGGTACGAGGATTGGAAGAAATCTCGTGCTATTGGTGCAAATCCACCAAATTGGGAAGAATTCAAAGCGGCTTTTCTTGACCATTATCTTCCCTATGAGATCCGTGAGGCTCGTACGGATCAATTTCTAAGTCTCCGTCAAGGAAATTTGAGCGTCAGAGAATATAGTTTGCAATTTAATTCCTTGGCTAGATATGCTCCAAATGTGGTGGCTACAATGACAGATAGAGTCCATTGATACGTGGACCGATTAGAACCATATTTGGTAAGGGATTGCACTCTTGCTGCCTTGAACAAGGACATGGACATAGCGAGAATTCAAGCCTTCGCCCAGAAAATGGAAGATCAAAGACAGAGAAGAAGGGCACATGAATTTGACAGGGGACAATCTAAACGGGCTAGACCTATGGGACTATTTATGGTGTCTCAAGTAGGATCTAGGCCTCGTATATTTCCTAGACCACCTAGACCATCGTTCTCTCATTCCACAGCGGGTGGTGCTCTCTCTCAGTTTTGAGGGTTTCGAGGTGGTTCATCTGGGCAGAGTAGTCGAGTTCACGGATCACAGGCGACAGGTTTTCCTCGTCAGCAGTGTCAGCACTACAAACGTATTCATGCAGGTACATGCAGAGTGGGGACAAATGCTTATTTCTGGTGCGGTATGACGGGGCACATGATGAAAGAGTATCCCCAGAGGAGCATGGGTGGTATAGCACGACCGGCAGGATCGGCTGATGGAATTATAAGCTCTTACGTGATAAGGGTGTTTCTGATGGCATGCATATGAATGAACATAAGTAAAGTTTGGTTCTCTCGGGCCTTATCAGCTATGTGTGCCAATCACGCCTTGTTGGAATTCGGGGTGTGACACATTTGGAATTGTTGTTGTGAAATTGTGCAGGGAATTGGTGACGTATTGAAAGAAAAATGTAGTTTTGGTAAGGTTCATGTGCGTTGTGAAACCATGATTGTTTTTTGGCATTCAAGTTAACCTAAAATATGAAATGAGAAGCTTACTTATGGCCATGGACCATTTATTACAAAAAAGGACCCAAAAGAGACCCATTTTGGCCGAATCGGGCATCCGCCCTCGAGGATGGGGTACCTGCGGGCGCAGATGCCAACGCAGGTGATCCTGGACAGGTCCAGATGGTCGCCTACGGCCACATCTCATCCACCTGTGGGCGCAGGTGGCTCCATATCCCAATCCAAAATTTTTGTTTGTTTGTTTTTGCTTCTCTTTGACCCCTCCCCCCCCCCAAGGCCCCTATACCCTTTTTGGATGAAATTATCAACTTATGGTATCTTTTGAATGACTTTAAGGGGTCGTTTGGAGGTATGTTGGATTATATCAATTATGGATTGTTGTTAATGTGTTATTGTGAAAGGTATTGAGATGACTTGATGGAGTAATTGTGACGTAGTGTTAATGAGGAAGTGTAAAGGATAAACTTGGTGTGAAATGCTATTGGTTTATGATGTCTTCTTCAATGTGTGGAATGTTGTGGCATTGTTGGTATGGTAATGTAGTGAGTGGTATTTTAGAAGGATGAAATGATGTTATATGGCAGTCACGTAGCTCATTGTCGTCTTATGCACTTGTAATGTAGTTAGTTGTTAATGTGAGCTCCGTTATGTACTTGTGTTATAGAGTAACACGTAAGGAAGAAGCTGGATTATTGTATTCACATATAGGATTGTGTATTCATATTGAGAAGATAAGGTATGTAAGGTTACTCTTTACGTATCCTTTGGCAGCATCTCTTGTTCTAATTGATACCGTACTTGTTTCTATTCCAAAATGTTCTAAAGTATTTCATTCTAGGTTGTTACCAATAGTTACTCATGTGTCTCAAGTTTATGGACTAATGTTCTAAAGTTTCAATAATGTTATGACCATCGAATGAACTATCTCAATGATTAAAGAAGTGATGTAATAAAAGTCTTTATTCTTGGGTGGTATCCCAGGGGTTAAAATACCTAGCATGGGTCGATCCCAATATCTCTGGTGGTATCCTAGGGGTGGAAAGAACAACTAGCATGTGTCGATCCCACAACCACGGGTGGTATCCCAGGGGCAAAATGAAAGCCTAGCATGGGTCGATCCCGATTGATTATTGTTATGACCCACTGATCAGCTTGGGGGCTTGGGGGCCGGGCATTATATGAATGAATGATGAATGAAGGATGAAGGAATGAATGAACGTAAAAGCAAAGAAAGTAATGAATGTAATATACATGGTTCTACACATACAGAATGGTGGTATACCCATATTGATTATTCACTTGTATTTGATTCCATTGAAGTTCTTATGTTACATGCAGTTTCTTATAGACTTACATACTCAGTACATTCTTCGTACTGACGTCCCTTGGGGACTTACCTTACTTGTTACAGGCACAGGTGCTAGTAGACCTCCACAGTAGGATACAAATCATCTGCAACCTGTTGGTGAGCTTCAGATTGATTCGGGGCTTTTCGAGTCATTATGTACATATGTTTTGGTATTGTATAAAGGATTGTATAAAGCGGGGACTTGTCCCAACTTTAGGTTGGTTATGTATCTGTTAGAGGCTTTGTAGACGTTGTGGGACAAATGAAGGAAATGTAAGGAATGTATGCTTTTGACGTGGTGGCCCTAACGGCCAAGTTTCATATATATATCATACGTTTTCCATGACTTCCGCCATTGGTATCTTGTAGCCATATGTGATAGAGTGTTGTTCATTTAATGACATGCATACAAGTGTACATGAATGAAGGTTGGTTCTCTCAGGCCTTATAGGCTTCGGGTGCCAGTCTGCCGCATTGGAATTCGAGGCGTGACAAAAGTGGTATCAGAGCAGGTCGTCCTAGGGTGTCTACAAAGCCGTGTCTGATGTAAAGTCTTGCTTATGGATGTGTAGTGCACTACATTTATAAGAAGGAGGCTATGCGAAATTTAAGAGTTGTTTCTTTTCTTTAGTTCTTAGATCGTGCATTAGAGCCAATGTTGTAGGTGGAATCATAACTGACCATTGATATTGGTTTTCTTTTTATAGTAAAATGCCAATTACAAGATGAGGTAGGGGTAAAGGTAAGAAGGTAAACATGCTTGCCGGAGAAGGAACTAGTAAATCACCACCTGAACAAGCTAGTCAAGGAGGGGCTGAAACTGAGTTTGCATCGCGGGCTTCTTCTACTTTTCCAGCTCCAGAAGAGCCGAGAAGGAGAGAAGAACCTGCCGAACCACCTGTTAATGCTACTGAGATTGACCTATATAGTTGCTGCACAAATTCAAGGACAAGTAGGTCCAACTACAAGTAATGATGGTGCGGATAGGGTAGCTAGTCGAAGGACACAGGATTTTCTGAAATTAGACCCTCCCAAGTTCACCGGTCAAATCTGAATACAAACCTATAGGACTTCGTAGACCAAATTCAAAGGGCTCTAGATGTTATGCATGTGACTGGTATAGAAACAGTTGAGCTTGCAGCATATAGGTTGAAAAGGGAGGCTATATTATGGTACAAAGATTGGAAACGATCTCGTGGTATCGCTGCAAATCCAGCTAATTGGGAAGAATTTAAAGCGGCATTCCTTGATCACTATCTTCCATATGAGATCCGAGAGGCTCATACGGATCAGTTTTTAAATCTTTGTCAAGGGAATATGAGTGTCAGAGAGTACAGTCTTCAGTTTAATTTCTTGGCTCGGTATGCTCCTAATGTAGTAGCCACTATGGCCGACAGAGTTCATCGGTATTGGATCGGTTGGATCTATATTTGGTAAGAGATTGTACTATTGCTGCATTGAACAGAGATATGGATATAGCCAGAATACAGGCTTTTGCACAGAAGATGGAGGATCAGAGGCAAAGAAGAAGGACGCAAGAATTTGAAAGAGGGTTGTCAAACAGGGCTAGACCTATGGGACAGTCCATGGTGTCCCAAGGAGAATTTAGGCCTCGAGTTTTTAATAGACCGCCTAGACCCTCATTTTCTTATTCTACAGCAGGTACTCCATCCCAATTTTAAGGGTTTAGAGGTAGTCAAGTTGGGCAAAGTAGTGGGATACAAGGTTCACAGACAACAGGGTTTTCTCGTCAGCCGTGTCAACACTGCGGAAGGTTTCATTTAGGTGAACGCCGACTTGGGACAAATGGTTTCTTTTGGTGTGTTATGACGGGGTACATAATGAGAGACTGCCCACGAAGAGGCTTGGGTAGTATGGCGCGACCTACAGGATCAACCGTTACATCATCATCATCGGTTCCTTCCTTAGGCCGAGGTGTGCAGCCTACTGGTCATGGTAGAGGTGCTAGAGAAGCAGTCAGTTCTAGTGGAGTACAGAATCATACTTATGCTCTAGCGAATTGGTAGAATTTGGAGGTTTCTCCTAATATAGTGATAGGTACATTATCTTTCTTTTCACATATTGTATATGCATTGATTGATCCGGGTTCTACCCCATCATATGTTACTCCATTGATTGCTGAAAAATTTGAAAGAACACCGGAATTACTAGTCAAGCCATTTGAAGTATCTATACCAGTTGGTGAATCTATTGTAGCTAAAAGAGTATATTGTAATTGTATCATAAATGTTTGTGATCATGATACGTTGGCTGATCTTATTGAGCTGGAAATGGTAGATTTTGATGTTATAATAGGTATGGATTGGTTGGCTTCTTGTTATGACACGGTAGATTGCCGAGCTAAGAAAGTACATTTCCATTTCCCACAAAAGACCGTCCTTGAATGGAGGGGTAATGTTGGAGCACCGAGAGGTACATTTATTTCTTATCTTAAGGCACAGAAAATGATATCCAAGGGGTACATATGCCACCTAGTAAGGGTGCGGGATACCGATGTGAAGCCACCAACTCCTCAATCGATTCCAGTAGTAAATGAATTCCTTGATGTATTTCCTAAAGATCTTCCAGGTTTACCTCCAGAATGGGAAGTAGAGTTTGGTATTGATGTAATTGCATGCACTCAACCTATCTCTATTCCTCTGTATAGAATGGCTCCAACAGAATTGCGAGAATTGAAGGAGCAATTAAAAGACTTGCTGGACAAGGGATTCATAAGGCCTAGTATGTCCCCGTGGGGTGCACCAGTATTATTCGTATGGAAGAACGATGGCACGTTGAGAATGTGTATTGACTATCAAAAATTGAATAAGGTAACGATCAAGAACAAATATCCCCTCCCCAGAATTGATCATTTGTTTGATCAGTTATAGGGTGTCAGTCCGCCCATTGGAATTCGTGGCGTGACATTGACACTTTTAAACAAATGAACAAAGTGTGAGTTATAGCTGTGGACAACTAATTTTTGCCCTCCGTATTTCAAAATTGATTTTTTGAGCTTCTTTAGCCCCAAACAATTTGATAATAATTGCTTTATTTAAAGTGAAATGATTTCAAATAATTTCAGGCTATTTTGTAAATTTTAGGTGAAGTATATTCTATATTGATTATATAGAATTATGAATTTTACTTAAGAAAACATTTTGAAAATTATTTTTGTATAAAAATTATGTTCCAAATTAAAAGAGGTTTTGTTTTCCTCAAAACTAATTCAGAATGAGAATTTGATTATATAATTAGTTTCTTGACTCCCAAATAAAGTAATTATAAACAAATAAATATTTTGAGTTGTTGGAGTCAGAAGCTCCTTAATTTAACTTGAGGATAAATTTTTCTGAATCTAATTTCAATTAGGCAATTTTGGCTATGATATTAATATTAGCTTAGCTAAGAATTCCAATTGGAATCCTGCCTCTCTCAACCAACATTCCTAGGCCCAATTACCCAACCTCTAAACCCGTCCCGTCTCTTTAAAATTCCCAACTATCAAATTCCTTACATATACATACACATACTCCCCCCCCCCCCTCCCCCCCCAATACACCACACGCCCCTCATTTATTCCAAAAGATCACACCTGAGCTCCTCACGTGACCCTCTTCTTCAAATTTTCCTTTGCAAACATTGAACAAACCCAGTACATCAACCAGCCTTCCTCAGCTCACAATGATTCAAATTTCCTCCAAAAACAAATTTGAATTCCCTCTTTTCCCCTTTAATTCATACAAGAACATGTGATTTGCACATGAGATTTTGTACCATAAGACCGAGATTATTCTAGAATCTGCCCTAGGTGGAATTTTAATGAGCATATCCCCTTCAAATCAGTTGAATTCGTACCACAAAGGTACCTATTTGTTCAATTTATGTTGGTTGTGTAAGAAATCTGAATTTACAAAACATCCTCAATTTAAATTCTCTTCACTTTTATCTGACTTCTTGTACTGATTTTTGTTGTTTAGATCTACCAGCCCTTATCCAGATTTCAAAATTCAAAATCACTCAAGGGATTTCCCCAAATTGCCCATCTGTTTTCCTCCTTTTTCGGCCCTAATTTTTCCTATAAATAGACCCTCTCTTCACTAATTTTTTACTCTAATCTCACATAACCAAAAGTTTCATAGGGTTCAAATTTTAGCAAAATCACCTTTAATTCCATTGAAATTACTTTGAGTTCTAGTAGTAGTAGTCTACGATAAGACTCATAGTCCCATTTGCTTCTTCAAAGGAGATGAACTCATAATTTTGTTCTCCCCTCTTTGTTTTTTCTTGTGTCAAATTGGCATGATGAGTCATGTGTGCTCTGTTCTTTGATTTATGAAACATGTGTGATGAAAGAATTCATATACTTTACTATGTTTTTTGTTTGGAATGTCTGATAAAGATGGCAATGAATGTTATTATGATTGCTTAAGTATTATGCTTGTTTGATCATAATGAATTCCCGAATGGGTGTTTTGCTTCTATTTATGTGATTCTGGCAAAATTTCTTGTAAAGTCTTCTTGTTTCATAATACCAAGAATAATTTATCGAGAAAATGGGAAAATCTGATTTTTGAGATACTTTGTAGTGATACCCAAAAATCAAGATGGTTGAACAAGGCAGGTTCTTTCATAGTCCGAGTTTTGTTTCAAATTTTCCATTGAAGAGATCATGAAACACTCCAAACCGTGCTTGTATTCTTGATGCTAGTTAGAGTTAAAAGTGTGAAAAACTGACTATTTTAAAGGTGTTTTCTTTGAACAATTTTATTTCGTTTGGTTATCTTTATCCACGTAAAGGAGTCTTACCAATTTGGGGGGTGCGTGGGATCATTCATTTAGATTGAGTGTTTAGCGGATTTAATCTTATATTGGGTTCTTTGATACTTAGTTTCATTAATCTGAGTAGTATAAATCTAATTCATATCTATCATTGTCGTAATCTGATATGTTAAATTCTAGCCAATTATTTTGCATTAATTCTATTATTTCATAAGTTACTAGTATGTCATAAATTTTTCTTCTAATGTCACTGTTAAGGTGTCTTAGTGTATGTAGTAGAAGTATTTTATAATCTTCATTATTATCTAGTAAGTATGTATAAGTACTAAGTTGATATGTATCTATGTCAGTGTTAAGTGTATTCATTTCAGTATTATGTGTATTCATTTCATCGTTATGTATTTTCTAAACATATTCCCTCTAACCTCTTTGTTTATCATTATCTTTATCATTTTATAATAAAGTTATTCTGAATAATCTTTTCTGGCCACTACTATGATTTTTCAACTTCAATCGTTTACCCTAACAGCGCCTCAACTTTGTGTACTCCCCTTTAACGGCCTCCTTGCCTACTCGGTTTCGACCTTAGGATGGCATAGTCTGGGCTTAACTACTCTTAGCCTAATATTTCATAGCAAGCTTTCTCAAGATATTCAATATAACAATACTATAACATGATAAATAGTAATGATATTCAAGAGATTATAAGGATTATAATAGTGTAGCTATACATATTTATGAATAGATATACCTTAGTTGGTAGCTTATCGGAATCGGTATGTTCCATAACTTATAGCTTATATATCTGCAAAAGAGAGAATTTTTATTAAGTTGGGTGCTCAACACATGAACTGATTGCTGAGGATGCCTTCCTCTCTTCTTACATTTGCATATATATAGAAAACTAAAATGGCCTTACTATTTACATCCGGCCATTCAAAAACTTAAAAACTAAACTGACTCTTACTATTCATGAATGACCTTTAATATTCATGAATGACTCTAACTATTCCTACTTTACGACTTTTTATAAAAGAAAACAAAAGTCTTACTTTACACTATTATCTTTACGACTTTTTTACATAATAAAACAAAATACTTTAAAAAGTAGTACTATTCACATATCTTGTCAATATCTTGTCATGTCTCTTATCTCTTTATCTTTTACTTCTCCATATTTCTGTGTTGTTTATTCCAGCTGGATTTCTGGCATATCTACCTTGTCTTCTCCATTGCATTTTGTGCATTAGTGATCGGGGTATTTATGTCCAATCAGCTTGCAATATCTGGTCAATAATTCTTCTGAAATAAAACTTTTCTTAAGTGCACTTGTTGTAGGTTGTTCCTCTGGTCGAAGTAAGGATAATATCCATTTTTTAACTTCTTCCATATTTGCTTCTCGTAATTCTCGTGAATTTTCATAAATCATTAGCTGGTCTCGTGAATAATAACTCCATATGGCATTGCCATTTAAATAATCGTTTGCTAGCTCTTGAATAATAGTTGATATGCCAATGATTCTTTTATTGGCATAAAAACCTGGTATCTCTATCTCTGGTATCTAGGGTTGCTGTTCAATATCTTCGGGAATTATCATATCTCTGGTTAATCCTATCTTTACCACTTGTATGATGGGTTTTACCTCATTGTACAGTATCTCTGTTGGTGCTGTATAAAATTTGATATAAAATAAATTTCCTTTTGTAATTCTTTTATATGTCAAAAAGGCTTTATGTACTTCGGGTATTCAACTTATCTCGTCGCCGTTGTATGTATATACAGTGTTCAATAGTCCGTAATGATAGCAAGTTTTTACTAGATTGGAATTGGTTTTTGGTTGTGCGATTAGTTTATTATAACCTTGTAATTTTTGGGTTATGTAATCCTGGGTTTTTTCTGTTGTTGTGGTAGATCTTGGTTGAAGATTCAAATATGTCTGGATTTTGTGGATATTTTTTATCTAGGTTTGGGAGATGTTGTTGTATATCTTTTTGTCCTGATTTAAACTGTCTGTGTATGTAGAGGTTTGAGGTTGTGTGGCATTTTGTGGCTTTTGTATTTTTGGTGTAAATGGTTTTGCAAATATACTGTTTAAATTGGTATTTGCATATGGTTTCTTGATAGCTGGTCCACTTGTACCTGCAATATTAGCAAAGTTGTCATGGATTTTTCGGAGTTTCCCAACGTCTCCTTCTACCTCTGGAATTTTAGATTTTTCTAATCGACTTATCTCAGCATATTTATAGTCATGCGGCTGACTTGTACTAGCTTTAGATTTCAGTTTAGCTTCATCAATCTTTAGCTTTTGTACTTCAAAGTCTATACTGTCCACTTTTATACAAAGTGTAGTTAGAGCTTTGAGGATATCTTCCATTGTACTATATGGTTCAGTTTGAGTAGTTTTGTCTTGATAAGTAATCTGCAATGACATTTTTATTAGACTTAACTAACTCAATTGTAAATGTAAAATTCTGTATATTTAATACTAATCTCCATATTTCTTTTGTTGTTACTAAATCGTGTATCTTCCGTGTTATCCACCATTTTACATATGTATTATCTGTTCTTACAATAAATTTGTTATATACAATATATGGTTCGAATGCTAACAAACATTTATATAATGCAAATAGTTCTTTTCTATTTATTTCCCATTTTAATTGTGGTTCCGTATATGATCCTGAATAATATCTACAATGATGTTCGATTTTGTCGTCATCGTATTTATACTTAAGGACTCCTCCATAGCTATGATTGCTAGAGTCTGTTTCTACTATGTATGTAAATTATCTGTTTTCATTTGGAAAATATAATTTTGGTAAATCTTGACACATAGTTTTAATATTTTGTATATATGTTTTATCTTTTTCATCAAAATAGTATTCACTATCTTTCTTTAATTTTTTCTGTAAGGGTTTTAAGTTTTCGGCTAACTTAGGTATATATTGTCTTACTTGATTAACTAGTCCTAAGAATGATTGCAATTTTTTTTTTGTATCTAAAGTTTCGTTTGAATTTATTATTTTTTGTACTATATGAGTTTGCATTTTTATTCCATTTTTATCTATTTGTATGCCTAAAAATTCTATTTGATTTTTTATTATTTCTGCTTTCTTTTTACATAAACTAATTCCTGATATTTCTATTATATGTATAAATTTTTCTAATAGTTTTATATGTTCATCTTGTGTTCTAGAATATAATAGTATATCATCTATATATACTATGCAATTTTCTAATTGGTTAAAATAATTATCCATAAAATGTTGATATCTACCTAGTGCATTTTTATATCCGAAGGGTAATACGTTCCATTCATAAAATCCTTGGGGTACCGTGAATGCTATTAACTTTTTAGAATTATCTTCTAGCTTTACATGGTAAAATCCTGATTTACAATCAAATTTACTAAAATAGTGATATCCTTGTATTTGTCTTATTTTAATATCTTGTTTGGTATTGGGTAATTGTATGTTTTTGTTTTTGCATTTAAATTTCTATAATCTATAACCATCCTACTTTTTCCTCTTTTTTGTTCACTATGTTTATTTACTATAAATGCTGGGCTAGTATGTTTACTATTGCTTTCTTGTATGTAATTATTGTCTAGTAATTATTTGATATGTAGTTTGAATTCCGTTAAGTCATCAAAACTGTATTTTAATGGTTTTTGTGTTATTATACTATTTTCATCTATTAATTCAATCGTTACTTTTGTTTTATGTTTTTCCCATCCTTGTAAGAGATTATCATTATACAATAATTCTAGTTTATCTTGAAGTATTTTTATTTTATTTATTGAAAATATAATTATTTCTATTTTGTGATCACTTGGTTTTATGTTTTCTAGTTTTTGGGTAATTTTTTCACTTCCTTTAATCCAAGGTGTTGTTTTTCTTAATTTATTGTTTACTCTTTTAGCTCCTACTTTTTGCTTACATGGGGTAGTAAACCACCAATATGTTCTTGTTAGTATATGTGGATATAAGTTGTCTACGAATGGCATTCCTTGTAATATATCTTTATTTGTAAATTCATAACTATACATTTCTTTTATATGTAATATTTTATCCCATATTTGTATTTTTATATTTTTTGCTTTATATGTTATCATGCTTCCTTCATTATTAAATCCTGTTACTACCATAGGTGTTGTTAGTTTTTCCCATTTTTCTTCTGGTAGACAGTTGTGTTTACATAGGTTAGCTTCTGCTCCTGTGTCTATCATAGGTGTATAATATCTATTGTAATATCCTTCTATTATTATTTTGGCAAGTATATATATTTTTGTCATTTTATATATCTTGGTGTTATTTTATCATATCAATGTTCGTTTTATTACAATTTTCTTATTTTCATAAGTTATTGTTAGTTATTTACCTTCTAAATTGTATGGTTTTACTGTTTCTAACCATCTTATTCCTAAGGTAATGTTCTTATCTCCTTGGTATATTTTGAATTTTATTGATATTGGTATTCTTCCAATAATTAATTCTTTTTCTTTTATTTCTTCAATATTTGTCAATGCCTTTGGTAATTCTGGACATAATTGTTTATTTGTTATTATTTCTTTTTCTGGTACTAATTCTCTTATAATGTAATTTTCTTCTTGTCCGGTATTTATTAATATTAAGTATTTTCGTTGGTCCATTATTCCTGTGATATAGTAATGGTATGGTCTTATTTCTTCTATCTTATGGTCTATTAAATTTTGTGGAGTTGCATAATCTATTCTTCTAGATGTACTCATTCTAGATGAGGATGTAGGTGTATCATTTGTTAATCTTTTTGAGGTACTAAGTCTTTCTTTTACTATTTCTAAGTCTTGTTCTATATCTAGTTCCTAGTAACTATAATCATTATTATCTATAAAAGTGACTATTTTTTCAAAAGGATTTTCAATCTTTACTTTATCTATTTTATTTTTTGCTATTATTTTATGTTTTGTAGTGTATATATATAAATTTTTACATCTTGCTGTAAATATTTTACTTCCTGGTGCTAATTCTATTCCTGACATTTTCCAGTATAATACTAATGATTTGTCTATATTTTTATCAGTTACTGCTACTGAGTAATCGGCGCTTATTATAAATTTAAATTTTTGGTATATTAAATTTCCTTTAACTGCACTTATAACGCTTTTTTCTATAGGGTGTATGATTCTATCATCTGCTAAATATATTTCTATTGGGGTATCTATTCCTTCTCTAAAACATGCTTTTATTAATATTTCTGTTCCTCCTAAGTGTACATATTTAATTGGGGTTTTTGCTCTTATATCTTGTATTTCTTTATTTACTAATTTATTATTTATTATTGGTATTTTAGCTTTTCCTTTGGTGTATCTACAGTCTATTATATGTTCCTTTTGACTAATTACGTAGTATTCGTCTTTCTATCTTTTAAACCAATGTTTTACTATAGGTACGTCTAAAACTTTATCTATACTTAAATCTAATTCTTTTCCTTTTATTTGTTCAAATATATTGTTATCAAATATTATTTTTTGGTATGAAGATTTTTCATCTTGATAGTCTTCATGTTTAAGTATTTGTATGTCTTTTTCAGTCATATTCTTCTTCTGATTCATTTATTATATTATCAGTATCTGAGCATTCATATATACTCTCTTCACTTTCTAATTCGTAATCTATATATTCTATTTGCGTATATTCATCATCTTCTATTAGTATTTTTGTTATTTGTTTTTTCTTTGGATCTTTGGGTATTTTAAAATCTTTAGCTAAATGTCCTAATTTTCCACAGTTATAACAGGTACATTCTGCTAATTTTTTCTTTTTCTTATATGGTTTTTTAGTATTGTAATTTTTTACGTAATATCTTCTTCTTGGTTTCTTATATTTATATTTGGATTTGTATGGTTTATATTTTCTATATCTTCTTTTATTTCTTTTATAATATTTATCTGTGCATCCGAATTGAGGTGCCGTTTTATTTTTACAACATGCTAAATTTTTTATTAGTATTTTGTCCATCTTTCTATTTTCTTTGTATTTTTCACATAATTCTATAAACCAATTGTGTAAAAAATTTATTCTAGCTCCTAGAGTATCAGCTAGTCCTGTTGCTTCCCAATTTTTTGTTATTTTTGAGCTAAATGGTTCTGGCAGTTTATTAAAATATAATTTTCTTATCTCTCTGCTTTCTCTATACTATATGTTCCCTTATAGTAATAGTCTCTAAATGCACAAGTATATTCATTTATATAGCACATATTGCATATTGCTAATTTTGTCATTAAATTTTTGTTTATATTTTTCTCGTTATTTTGTTCTTCTATTTTTGTTGTCATACGACTAATTTCATTCCTTATTGCTATCTCATATTTATATAGGATTTCTGTTGATGATGTTGCAGCATCACCATCACAGTTCTTATTATTTCTTAATGTAGCTAAGTTTTCATTTGTTAAATTTTGTAACCATAATTTTACTGTGCCTATTAATGTTCTTTCTATGTATCCTGGTGTTTCAGCTATTGCTATTTTATTATCTATTAATTATTTTGAGATGTATCCTACCCATAGTTGGATTATTTTATTTATTTCTTGGATTATTTTATTTATTTATTTAAAAGGAAAAGAATTAGATTTAAGTATAGATAAAGTTTTAGACGTACCTATAGTAAAACATTGGTTTAAAAGACAGAAAGACGAATACTACATAATTAGTCAAAAGTAACATATAATAGACTGTAGATACACCAAAGGAAAAGCTAAAATACCAAAAATAAATAAGAAATTAGTAAATAAAGAAATACAAGATATAAGAGAAAAAACCCCAATTAAATATGTACACTTAGGAGGAACAGAAATATTAATAAAAGCATGTTTTAGAGAAGGAATAGATACCCAAATAGAAATATATTTAGCAGATGATAGAATCATACACCCTATAGAAAAAGCGTTATAAGTGCAGTTAAAGGAAATTTAATATACCAAAAATTTAAATTTATAATAAGCGTCAATTACTCAGTAGCAGTAACTGATAAAAATATAGACAAATCATTAGTATTATACTGGAAAATGTCAGGAATAGAATTAGCACCAGGAAGTAAAATATTTACAGCAAGATGTAAAAAATTTTATATATACACTACAAAACATAAAATAATAGCAAAAAATAAAATAGATAAAGTAAAGATTGAAAATCCTTTTGAAAAAATAGTCACTATTATAGATAATAATGATTATAGTTACCAGGAACTAGATATAGAACAAGACTTAGAAATAGTAAAAGAAAGACTTAGTACCTCAAAACGATTAACAAATGATACACCTACATCCTCATCTAGAATGAGTACATCTAGAAGAATAGATTATGCAACTCCACAAAATTTAATAGACCATAAGATAGAAGAAATAAAACCATACCATTACTATATCACAGGAATAATGGACCAACGAAAATACTTAATATTAATAAATACCGGACAAGAAGAAAATTACATTATAAGAGAATTAGTACCAGAAAAAGAAATAATAACAAATAAACAATTATGTCCAGAATTACCAAAGGCATTGACAAATATTGAAGAAATAACAGAAAAAGAATTAATTATTGGAAGAATACCAATATCAATAAAATTCAAAATATACCAAGGAGATAAGAACATTACCTTAGGAATAAGATGGTTAGAAACAGTAAAACCATACGATTTAGAAGATAAACAAAACAACTAACAATAACTTATGAAAATAAGAAAATAGTAATAAAATGAACATTGATATGATAAAATAACACCAAGATATATAAAATGACAAAAATATATATACTTGCCAAAATAATAATAGAAGGATATTACAATAGATATTATACACCTATGATAGACACAGGAGCAGAAGCTAACCTATGTAAACACAACTGTCTACCAGAAGAAAAATGGGAAAAACTAACAACACCTATGGTAGTAACAGGATTTAATAATGAAGGAAGCATGATAACATATAAAGCAAAAAATATAAAAATACAAATATGGGATAAAATATTACATATAAAAGAAATGTATAGTTATGAATTTACAAATGAATATATATTACTAGGAATGCCATTCGTAGACAACTTATATCCACATATACTAACAAGAACATATTGGTGGTTTACTACCCCATGTAAGCAAAAAGTAGGAGCTAAAAGAGTAAACAATAAATTAAGAAAAACAACACCTTGGATTAAAGGAAGTGAAAAAATTACCCCAAAACTAGAAAACATAAAACCAAGTGATCACAAAATAGAAATAATTATATTTTCAATAAATAAAATAAAAATACTTCAAGATAAACTAGAATTATTGTATAATGATAATCCCTTACAAGGATGGGAAAAACATAAAACAAAAGTAACGATTGAATTAATAGATGAAAATAGTATAATAACACAAAAACCATTAAAATACAGTCTTGATGACTTAACGGAATTCAAACTACATATCAAAGAATTACTAGACAATAATTACATACAAGAAAGCAATAGTAAACATACTAGCCTAGCATTTATAGTAAATAAACATAGTGAACAAAAAAGAGGAAAAAGTAGGATGGTTATAGATTATAGAAATTTAAATACAAAAACAAAAACATACAATTACCCGATACCAAACAAGATATTTAAAATAAGACAAATACAAGGATATCACTATTTTAGTAAATTTGATTGTAAATCAGGATTTTACCATTTAAAGCTAGAAGATAATTCTAAAAAGTTAACAGCATTCATGGTACCCCAAGGATTTTATGAATGGAATGTATTACCCTTCAAATATAAAAATGCACCAGGTAGATATCAACATTTTATGGATAATTATTTTAACCAATTAGAAAATTGCATAGTATATATAGATGATATACTATTATATTCTAGAACACAAGATGAACATATAAAACTATTAGAAAAATTTATACATATAATAGAAATATCAGGAATTAGTTTAAGTAAAAAGAAAGCAGAAATGATGAAAAATCAAATAGAATTTTTAGGCATACAAATAGATAAAAATGGAATAAAAATACAAACTCATATAGTACAAAAAATAATAAATTCAAACGAAACTTTAGATACAAAAAAGAAATTGCAATCATTCTTAGGACTAGTTAATCAAGTAAAAGAATATATACCTAAGTTAGCCGAAAACTTAAAACCCTTACAGAAAAAATTAAAGAAAGATAGTGAATACATTTTGATGAAAAAGATAAAACATATATACAAAAGATTAAAACTATGTGTCAAGATTCACCAAAATTATATTTTCCAAATGAAAACAGACAATTTACATACATAGTAGAAGCAGACTCTAGCCATCATAGCTATGGAGGAGTCCTTAAGTATGAATACGATGACGACAAAATCGAACATCATTGTAGATATTATTCAGGATCATATACGGAACCACAATTAAAATGGGAAATAAATAGAAAAGAACTATTTGCATTATATAAATGTTTGTTAGCATTCGAACCATATATTGTATATAACAAATTTATTGTAAGAACAGATAATACACATGTAAAATGGTGGATAACACGGAAGATACACGATTTAGTAACAACAAAAGAAATACGGAGATTAGTATTAAATATACACACTTTTACATTTACAATTGAGTTAGTTAAGTCTAACAAAAATGTCATTGCAGATTACTTATCAAGACAAAGCTACCAAAACTGAACCAGATAGTACAATGGAAGATATCCTCAAAGCTCTAACTACACTTTGTATGAAAGTGGACAGTATAGACTTTGAAGTACAAAAGCTAAAGATTGATGAAGCTAAACTGAAATCTAAAGCCAGTACAAGTCAGCCGCATGACTATAAATATGCTGAGATAAGTCGATTGAAAGACTCTAAAATTCTAGAGGTAGAAGGAGACGTTGGGAAACTCCAAAAAACCCATGACAACTTTGTTAATGTTGCAGGTACAAGTGGACCAGCTACCAAGAAACCATATGCAAATACCAATTTAAACAGTATATTTGCAAAGCCATGTACACCAAAAATACAAAAGCCACAAAATGCCACACAACCTCAAACCTCTACATACGCTGACAGTTTAAATCAGGATAAAAAGATATACAACCACATCTCCCAAACCTATATAAAAAATATCCACAAAATCCAGACATATTTGAATCTTCAACCAAGATCTACCATAACAACAGAAAAAACCCAGGATTACATAACCCAAAAATTACAAGGTTATAATAAACTAATCGCACAACCAAAAACCAATTCCAATCTAGTAAAAACTTGCTATCATTAAGGACTATTGAACACTGTATATACATACAACAGCGACGAGCTAAGCGGAATACCCGAAGTACATAAAGCCTTTTTGACATATAAAAGAATTACAAAAGGAAATTTATTTTATATCAAATTTTATACAGCACCAGCAGAGATACTGTACAATGAGGTAAAATCCATCATACAAGTGGTAAAGATAGGATTAACCAGAGATATGATAATTCCCGAAGATATTGAACAGCAACCCGAGACACCAGAGATAGAGATACTAGGTTTTTATGCCAACAAAAGAATCATTGGCATATCAACTATTATTCAAAAGCTAGCAAACAATTATTTAAATGGCAATGCCATATGGAGTTATTATTCACGAGACCAGCTAATGATTTATGAAAATTCACGAGAATTACGAGAAGCAGATATGGGAGAAGTTAAAAAATGGATATTATCCTTACTTCGACCAGAGGAACAACCTACAACAAGAGCACTTAAGAAAAATTTTATTTCAGAAGAATTATTGACCAGATATTGCAAGCTGATTGGACATAAATACCCCGATAACCAATGCACAAAATGCAATGGAGAAGACAAGGTAGATATGCCAGAAATCCAGCTGGAATAAACAACACAGAAATATGGAGAAGTAAAAGATAAAGAGATAAGAGACATTACAAGATATTGACAAGATATGTGAATAGTGCTACTTTTTAAAGTATTTTGTTTTATTATGTAAAAAAGTCGTAAAGATAATAGTGTAAAGTAAGACTTTTGTTTTCTTTTATAAAAAGTCGTAAAGTAGGAATAGCAAGAGTCATTCATGAATAGTAAAGGTCATTCATGAATAGTAAGAGTCAGTTTAGTTTTTAAGTTTTTGAAAGGCCGGGTGTAAATAGTAAGGCCATTTTAGTTTTCTATATATATGCAAATGTAAGAAGAGAGGAAAGTACCCTCAACAATCAGCTCATGTGTTGAGCACCCAACTTAATAAAAATTCTCTCTTTTGCAGATATATAAGTTATAAGTTATGGAACATACCGATTCCGATAAGCTACCAACTAAGGTATAGCTATTCATAAATATGTATAGCTAAACTATTGTATTCCTTATAATCTCTTGAATATCATTATTATTTATCATGTTATAGTATTGTTATATTGAATATCTTGAGAAAGCTTGCTATGAAATATTAGGCTAAGAGTAGTTAAGCCCAGACTATGCCATCCTAAGGTCGAAACCGAGTAGGCAAGGAGGCCGTTTAAGGGGAGTAGACAAAGTGGAAGCGCTGTTAGGGTAAACGATTGAAGCTGAAAAATCATAGTAGTGGCCAAAAAAGATTATTCAGAATAACTTTATTATAAAATGATAAAGATAATGATAAACAAAGAGGTTAGAGGGAATATGTTTAGAAAATACATAACGATGAAATGAATACACTTAACACTGACATAGATACATATCAACTTAGTACTTATACATACTTACTAGATAATAATGAAGATTATAAAATACTTCTACTACATACACTAAGACACCTTAACAGTGACATTAGAAGAAAAATTTATGACATACTAGTAACTTATGAAATAATAGAATTAATGCAAAATAATTGGCTAGAATTTAACATATCAGATTACGACAATGATAGATATGAATTAGATTTATACTACTCAGATTAATGAAACTAAGTATCAAAGAACCCAAGATAAGATTAAATCCGCTAAACACTCAATCTAAATGAATGATCCCACGTACCCCCCAAATTGGTATCAGAGCCGAGGTATGCGATTGCGGTCCTTACCGGAGTTCTGGCTCAGCCACCTGTTAGTCCCCTTAATTGGTTAAGGCCTTAACACGTGCATTTCGTACGGGAGTAAAACAGATTGGTAGCTCTGTTACCAATTTGGTATAGCTGATTTTCATTAGAATGAGTGTTTGAGTGTAACTGCCTTGTGGACCATTTTTTTAAACTCGTGATGTTTTGCCACTGTTGGATAGGTATGATTGCTTTGAAATTCTATTGTATGAATTAAAGACAACTTGCTAGCAACTTGTCTTTTCCCCTTATTGATATTCGATTAAACTTAAGTTTGTCATGATAGATTATTTTCCATGAGGCTATTTGTCACGCCCCGACTTCCAACGAGGCGTGATTGGCACCCGAAGCCGATAAGGCCCGAGAGAACCAATCTTTGCTTATGTTCGTTTATATGCATGTCATAAGAAATACCATTACCACATAAGAACTTATCATGCTAATAACGGAATTCATGAAACATATGATAAATATATACATAGGTGAAACTTGGCCGACAGGGCCATCAAGTCATCATGGACATACACCTCTTACATTTGTCTTCCCACAACCGTCTACAAAGCCTCTACACATACATGACCATGTCTATACAATATTTATATAATACCAAAACCTAGAGTACACATGTGACTTGGGAAGCCCCGAAGCAACTGGAGCTCACCAACGATCTGTCTATGGTCCGCAGCCTACTGAGGAAGTCTACTAGTACCTGCGCCTGCAGCAAGTAAGGTAAATTCCCCAAGAGGGGTCAGTACGAATAATGTACTGAGTATGTAAGGCCATAAGAATTACATCATACATAATAACAACAATAATGGAATCAATATAAGAGAAATGGTAATTGTGAATGAACTCTCTTCTGTATTTGGGGAAACCATGTACATTACGTTCTTTACTTCTGTTGTCTTTTCATATGTTCATCTTTATTGTTCTGCCTATGCTAGGCTGTTCTGTCGCCCCTGGTATGAGATTAACCCATTCTAGGTACTTTGACCCCTGGGATGTTATGTGAACCCATGCTAGGGATGTTATGTGAACCCATGCTAGGCTTTCGAGTCGCCCCTGGGATGTCATTAACCCATGCTAGGTACTGTGACCCCTGGGATGTACTGTGATAACCCATGCTAGGCTTTTATATCGCCCCTGGGATTTACTGGATCGACCCATGCTAGGCTTTTCTGTCGCCCCTGGGATACCACCCGTGTTATTGGGATCGACCCATGCTAGGTATTTTAACCCCTGGGATACCACCCATGAATACTCATTAATTATACATTACTTCTTTCTCTTGTTATTCTTACTTTCATTGCTTAGCGATACCTTGTGACTTGGAACACATACATACATTATTTCACGTCTTTACTCTTGTAAGATTGATACCTTTACTTGTTAGGATAGATACATTAGCTTACACAATACTTCCTTCATTACTTTTGAGAGATTAATACAATTACTTGTGAGAGATTGGTACAAACATAATCATAATCTTATTGGACTTTGGAACATGGCATAATTGGAAAGCTATTCAAGAACAAATAGATTCTCTTAGAATTTACAACATCATGACAACTTAAGAACTTCAGTCAATAAATAAGAGATAAGTGAATCATCATTCATCTAAGAGTAGGACACATGTGAATAACAAGATATGTCAATCGTAGTTGGAATTCTATAGAACCCTCATGGAGTGTAACACTTTTGGAACCTTAGGATAATGATCCATATTAGCTAATGAACATGAGTTAACCACTGGACATGAGTCATATGATTCACCATTGACCAATGAGTAAGGAACTTATGAGTAACACTAGTCAACTACCGGATACGGAATACCTTAGAGCATTTCGGAATCGAATGAGTACTATGACAATGTGAACACCATATGCTGCAGAAAGATATGGACAAAGTAACCATACATACCTTCACTTCCAAGTATGAGTACACGAGTCTATATATGAACACAACAGTCCAGCTTCTTCCTTACGTCTTACTCTACAATACAAGTACATAACAAAATTCATGTTAACAACCAACTCCCTTACAAACGTATAAATGTCACAATGAGTTACGTGACTGCTTCATAGCATCATTTCATCCTTCACAGTACATTCCATTGCATTATCATACCAACAACACCATAACATTCCACACATTGACCAAAATATCGTACATCAATAGCATTTCACATTACACTTACCCTTATGCTTTCTCATTAGCATTTCGTCACAATTTCGTCACAATTTCTCATATCAACTTGCCTCATAACAACATATGAACAACAATCCATACTTAATACAGTCCAACATACCTCCATACGACACTTTAAAGTCATTAAAATGACATCACAAGTTGCTAATTATATCCATAAAGGGTATAAGGGCCTTAGGGGGTCAAAGGGGGACAAAAACATGAAAAACTGGGTTCTGGAAGTGACCTGCGAAGCCACCTGCGCCCGCAGGTGCCCTTTGGTAGTAGCCAGGGGCATCTGGCGCAGGTGCCTCACCTGCGAGGGCGGGTGCCCTTTTTCGGCCAAATTGGTCTCTTTTGGGTCTTTTTATGCAATGAATGGTCCATGATCATAACTAAACTTAGTTTAACCTATTTTTGATCATATTACATGCCAACAACCAGCCATGGTCTCACAACACACAAAAACATCACCAAAACCTCACTTTCTTTTCAATACGCCACCAAATCCGTAACCAAATCTACAACAACAATTCCAAACATTATATACAAGGGTAAAACAAGGTAAGACTATATTCACATCTCACATGTCAATATTGAATCCATCAAGTTCATTTCCTTCAAGATCACAAGTCCATGTTCAAGTTTACAAGACAAAACCATCCTCCGATTTAGCAAACACAAATTGTTTTACACATAGTGAACTTCTCACACTTCACCAACATAATATATTAAACCATGATAATAAACACTTACCAAGCCTTGTGCAAAAATGATCTTGTCCACAAAGATGAGAGCTTAGGGTTTGTATGATATTAGAAATGTTGAGATAATTCTAGAAAAGGCATGAGAGTCCAAATGAGTTAAAAATCTGATTTCCCTCATATAGATAGGTCCCTTAAGTCTCTCTTATCCCATTTTGGAATTAAATGCATGTTTGATTTGGTCAAATGGAAGATTGGATCATTTTTGCCCCATTGGGCCTAGTCTTTTATTCTTGCATTGGGCCTCATTTGGCCCAATGGCTCATGACTCATTAATACCCAACAAATTAATGTTTAATTCATCAAATCTCTAATGTTTAACTAATTCCATAAATGTACACGTAGTCGTATAGGTTCGAAAACCTACGGGTGTTTCACCTCCTACAAAGGTCTAATCCCATGTACTAGGCCAAATATCAATTATCTCATCAATAACATTACAATTTACAAACTTTTGACTCTCGACACTTGAGTGACCATTGTTCAACGTCGTCAAGTAGGGTTTGGTAGATACGGGGTGTTACATTATTTGAATGATTCACATGCATTGTGCCTATTGTAAATTGATGTTAATCCTTAATTGTTGTTTTTCCTTGCAAGAACACCTCTCGTAGGATTCCAAAATGGACTTACTCTCTGCATCACTCCGATGGGCAAAGCCCAGTGTCCCCTCGAATCAAATGTCATGACCCAAACCCTTCATGAGTGGCACCCATACTACTCACAAGGTGGGAGAACTAATAACCCTGAAAGCATTGAACAACACTTAGGCAGAAAATGAAAACTATCCCATAAATAGTTTAATAAGTAGCCAATCCAACAAGTTAAGAAATGCGGAAACAAAATACCAAACTGAAATCCCCTAGAACCCAAAAGTCAATGTACCAAAACATACTACGAATGTCAACAGGGGATGCAACCCCCAAAACTAAGGAAAGTAACAAGTCCAAACAAAGGACAATGTCCAAGGAAGATAGATATCATGGTAGCCTAGATATGCTACTCACCCTGAAATATGAAAATCAGTTGTTAAAGTCACAAGAGAGTTCTCGAAGAATCCACTGGAATATATGCTGCACTCACAGAAGCAAATGTAGGTGTAGTATCAGCACACAGTAAAACACAGTGTATTGGTAGGGTCATCGGCTAACCCAAGATAAAAATATAGACACTTAACCAAAATATAGTACAATTAGATAACACATGTTCTCACATTATACATTCAGCACATAAGTACAAATGGCATTTAAGAGGCAACACCAACAAGTCAACAAATATCACTAAGTCAAAGATAGTCAATTCAAGTCAAGATAAATAATCTAATATCAAACATAGCAATTACAGTTTCCCCGGTACACTCAAGGAACTGTCACACCATTACATACCTTGTAACTCGTACATACATGCTACGGGCTATATACCCACCCTTTAGCAATGACCTGTAGGGGAAAATTACCATCCATGTACTAAAACCCCAGACATGAATGTCTATAATCCTTAATCCAACCATAACCTTTAAGAACATCTCAAATACCGAAACATTCCATAGTTCATAATATAAGGCAGGCCAAGTCATAAAGCAAGTAAACAATGCATGGACCACACCCACAAGCATACATTAACCAATCACACTACAAAGTAGTTAATATGTACATATAATACAAGTTAGATTAATTACACTACCATCACCTACCTTGAACCAAGATTGCACAACTATAAGTCGGAGCTTTACCTTTTCGTGCCCTTTTCGCTTGTTCGTGGTATAAAACATACATAAAAATATCATATTAACGAATTGACCGAACATGGTTGGATTTATAACTCATATACATAAAAATATCGTATTAATGAAATGACTGAACATGGATGGATTTATAACTCACCCCCAGTGCCCTAAGGTCAGTTCATGATCGTTCCCTTATCGTTCTAGGGCTATTTTCCCCGTAATTCACCTAAAACTAACAATTTCATGAAGTGTTTAGTGAATTAACGAAATGAAAGGCTAATTTCATCATTAATAAACAAAACCCATTAACCTAATGCTTATTTTCACACCTTGCACCATAAATCATCCAAAAATCTGCTCTAACACCCTCTCTGAACTCTAAAATTTAAGAATTCTAAGGACTAGTAAGTAATTACAAGTTAAAGGGAATAAAATCCTTAACTTAACAAAGTTAAATGGAGGAAAACTGATGATTTTCGCCCAAAATCTCCCTTTTCTTTTCACAAAATAAGTTTAGAAAATATAAACAATTTTGGGGGGGGGGGGGGAATCCAATTAAACTGCGATTTCTACCGCTATAGCGGAGTTGACCGCCCTTGACCACTGCTATAGCGGTAATTTCTTTGCTATAGCGGTCACCACTATAGCAGTGTGCCAATCGCTATAGCAATGTTGACGAGATAGTAAGTCCATCTTCACCCAAAATTTCTCGCTTTTTACAATACGCTTTGATCCTGGGACATTCCAAATGATGCCTTTTACGCTAAGTTCAGTTTTGGGAGTTCTACTAACCCAAATTCAGTTCCATAAAATCCTACGGGTTCCTTATCGGCTTAGCTAACTAATAATTAACACAATTCCCACCGAACCAGTCTAAATCATTCAAAGATTTCCCTAGACTACCCCTCGCTTTGGAATGGGGCAAAACTAGCCTAGCTTAAATTTTATAACTTCCAACCAGAAGGAATTTTGACACGAGATTTTAAACATAGGACTTACTCGTATAGAAGAAGAGGGTCGTTACAATAGATACCAATTTATCGATCGTTCATCCCCAAATGATCAAACAACAAAATTAGGCCAAAATAAGAAACAAAAAGAGTACTTGTACCCTCAAACAGTTGAGGGTAATTTTCCTGCATGTCCTTCTCGATTTCCCAAGTGGATTCTTCAACCAAATGATGATTTCATTGAACCTTCACCAAAAAAAATTTCTTCGTCCTCAAATTACGAACGTCATGATTTAGAATCGCTTCAGGTTCCTCCTCATAAGCCAAATCCTTATCCAAAAGCACTGAATCCCATTTAATAATGTAGTCCACACCTCCGTAGTACCATTTTAACATAGAAACATGAAATACTGGATGAACCCCTGACAAACCCGGTGGTAGAGCTAACCTGTATGCCACTGGACCTACTTCTTCAAGAACCTCAAAGGGCCCAGTATATCTAGGGTTGAGCTTGCCCTTTATACCAAACCTCATGACTCCCTTCTTGGGAGACACCTTGAGCAGCACTTGCTCCCCAACCTTAAAGTGCATGTCTCTTACCGTTCGGTCAGCATACTCTTTCTGTCTACTTTGGGCATCCAACATCTTAGTTTGAATAAACCTCACCTTTTATTGAGCCTCCTTCACTAAGTCAATCCCTAAAGGTTTGACATCACCCACCCTAAACCACCCAATAGGTGACCTGCACTTCCTTCCATAGAGTGCCTTAAACGGGGTTATATCAATGCTTGGGTTTCGTTAGACCTAGTATTCACCATCTGCGGACAAAAGAGTGAAGAGATCAGATACCAATTTGGATCACTAGATACAAATTAGAATCAAGTCATAGCACGAAAGAAGCAAGAAAGACAGATTTTCTAAAGCCATATAGCCTTTCAAAGAAAATTAAAAACATCTCCATACTGTTCTGTGAGAATCTATTATATCCATTTTGGTACAACTAGATCAATCAACCAAGGCTCTGATATAATGTTTTGTCACGACCCAAACCCATTGTGAGTGGCACCCACACTACTCACCCAATGGGAGAACCAATAACCCTAGAAGCATTGAACAATACTTAGGTATAATACAAAAAGTATCCCATAAATAGTTTAATAAGTATCCAATCCAACAACATAAGAAATATGGAAACAAAATACCAAACTGAAATCCTCTAGAACCCAAAAGTCGATGTACTAAAACATACTATGAATGTTAACAGGGGATGCATCCCCCAAAACTACGTAAAGTAAGAAGTCCAAACAAAGGCAATGTCCAAGGAAGATAGACCTCATGGTAGCCTGGATATGTTGCTCATCCTGAAATCTGTAAATCAGCTGCTGAAGTCACAAGAGAGGTCTCGAAGAATCCACTGGAATATATGCTACACTCACAAAAGTAAATACAGGTGTAGTATCAGCACATAATAAAACACAGTGTACTGGTAGGGTCATCGGCTAACCCATGATAAAAATATGGACATTTAACCAAAATATAGTACAATTAGCTAACACATGCTTCCACATTATACATTCAACACAAAAGTACAAATGGCATTTAAGATGTAACACCAACAAGTCAACAAATATCATTAAGTCAAAGATAGTCAATTCAAGTCAAGATAAATAAGCTAATATCAAACATAGCAATTACAGTTTCCCCAGTCCACTAAAGAAATCATCACACCATTACATACCTTGTAACCCATACATACATGCTAACGGTTTTATACCTACCCTCTATCCATATCCTGTAGGGGACAATTGTCGTCCATGTACTAAAACCCCATACATAAATGTCTATAATCCTTAATCCAACCATAACCTGTAAGAACCTCTCAAATACCGAAACATTCTGTAATTCACAATATAAGGCAGGCCAAGTAAAGCAAGAAAATAATGCATGGACCACACCCATGAGCATACATTAACCAATACACTTTAATGCATGAACCTAAGGTCAGTTCATAATCGTTCCCTTATCATTCTAGGGTTATTTCCCCCATAATTCACCTAAAACTACAAATTTTATGAAGTGTTTAGTGAATTAACAGAATACAAGGCCAATTTTCAGGGTTAATAAACAACACCCATTAACCTGATGCTCGTTTTCACTTTTTGCACCAGCAATCATCCAAAAATCTGCCCTAAAAAACTCTCCAAACTCAATAATTTAAGGATTCTAAGGACTAGTAAGTAATTACAAGTTAAAGGGAATGAAATACTTTCCTTAACAAAGTTAAACAAAGGAAAACTAATAATTTTTGCCCTAAATCAGCCTTTTCTTTTCCCAAAATGAGTTTTGAAAATATAAGCAGTTTTAGGGGGAAAATCCCATTAATCTGTGATTCCTACCGCTATAGCGGTAGCCGATCGCTATAGCGACGTTGACCGCCCTTGACCACCGGTATAGCAGTAATTTCTCAGTTATCGGTCACCGCTAGAGCGATGTACCAACCTCTATAGCGGTATCGATGAGATAGTAAGCCTGTTTTCACCTAAAATTCCCACTTTTTACAACACACTTTGATCTCGGGACATTCCAAACGATGCCCTTTATGCTAAGGTCAATTCTGGGAGCTCTACTAACCGAAATTCAGTTTCGTAAAATCCTACTATTTCCTTATGGCCTTAACTAACTAGGAATTAACACCAATCCTGCCAAACCAGTCTAAATTAGTCCCAGTTTTCCCTAGACTATCCCTCACTCTAAATTGGGGCGAAACTAGCCTAGCCTAAATTTTGTAATTTCCAAACCGAAAGAAATTTAGATATGAGATTTTAAACATCAGACTTATACGTAACAACAAAGAGGGTCATTACATCAAGCCTTTTATCGAAGTCCAAAGAGATTAGTATGTGAACTCAAAAGAAAATAGTGTATGGTCTAAGTGTTATACACAACCAAAGGAAAGCTAGTATACAAGTGGAATGCAAAACTACAGGTGTTTGTGGCTAGTATACAAGCCATATACATATAGATATTTAGGGACGTACACCAACAGTAGCTTATATACATCCTTGATATACAGGGGTTAAAATGATCCCAAAGTCCATTATGTGAAAGTCCAAAATCTAGTCAGCTTTTGATAAGCCAAAGGAGGGGCCAAACCTCACACTTTCTCATAATTTATTTGTAATTTATTCATATTATTTGTTTGTACTTAACACTAACTTTGTCACAAACCAAGAAAATCAGTTCATTATGGCACCTACTATAACTCGCCAGTAGGTAAGCTAAAATCATAACTCAAAATGGTGAGTAATGGAATAACATGTGAAAGAGAGAAGAAGAATGGTAGAATAATAAAAGAGGTTACTAATCAGAGAAAATATATAAAGCATGTAAACAAAGCGAGGGAAAAGTACAAAATATACAAAATGAGTCCCCCAAGACCTGATAAACCCAGCACAAGAGCCACTAAACACAAGGAGTACTAGACAAGTGTTATATATAAAAAGTAGAGATACAAAATAAAACTAATGCCAAAATAGAAGGAGATAGATCACCTATGAATGATAAAAGCTTACCATAATTCCCAATCAACAGCTCAGCCAGAGGGTGTCGTCAATGGCAATGACTCATACTAGGATATGCATTGGGAAAAAAGATGCAAAAGTGTAGTATGAGTACCAAAACATGCAATACTCGGTAGGCATCATAGGTCGCATGAGATCAAATAAAGTAAAAGCATAATAAAGAGCAAATATAAGCTAAAGGCAAGAAAAGAAGTGTCAAAAAAGGAATAATAGGATAAAGCTAGGAAACCAGGAGAAATGCAAGAAAATAACTTTAAAAGCATAAATAAGTGGATAACTATAACCTAATTGGACCCCCATAAGCCAGTAGGTACACACAGTGAAAAACAAACCCAACCAACCTTTATAAGCACAATGGATGCAAACAACAGGTATTACTAATATAAACCAAGTACAACAGTACAGAATATGAAAATAAACCATGATGTTCAATGAACTTACTCTATACTCATCATCCCTCCATATTCATAAACCATACCAGACTTGAACTGGGTTCCCAACTAAAAATCAATGACAATACGTGTTGGACTCAAATCGAGACTAAGTATATGAGAAACAGTAAAATTAGGTGCCAGACTCGAACTGGAACTAAATGCGCAATAAGTGGTAAAATCAAGTGCCCAGACTCAAACCAGGACTAAATAGTCCATTCTCCTCTTTTGAAAACCAATTTCCTTAAAAGTATATAAATATACTAATTATCAAGATGAAAACAGTATTTCTAGGCCAAAAATACTAAAATGCCAAGGATACTAATCAAACCATTACAATAGAGTGAGCAAGACAAACCAATAACTATAATTAGGCCACTATTATGCAACCTAGGTATTTATAGTTATCAATAGCAGGAAGGAGCACTATCCTAAAGTATTTTATCTTAAAAAGAGCGATCATGCTAACTACAAGCCTCGAGAACCCAACCTAAGGCAAACAACTACCTGAACCTAGGATAAGGAAGCTAAATGCCAATCCAAGGGTCCTATGTATGCTAAGAAAAGTCTGAAAGGAGAAGCAACTATCAGTCCTAAAGATTTCAAGGCAAAACTCTACTCTAAAGCCCCCTAACCGATTATAAGATTCATAAATACCTAAAGGATTATTCGAACTACAATGCCCCACCAAAAATTAGCAATCTACCATGCCAATACAATAAATGAGAAAAGTCTAAAAGTATGTAAGTCGTAGCCTACCTGGATGCCAAAGAACACATTTGCAATCCACTAAATTGGAGTTTTTCCCTTCTGAGAAGCCTATGACCACTGCCACACTATCAAGATAGTAATATAGGTGTCAAGATAAGAATAAAGATACCTATGTTATAGTACTTTGGGTGAAAAATTGGGTTAAAAATAGGCTAATTGGGCCCTTTGATGAAATTAGAAATTGGATCTGTCATTAGGTGTCTCTCAACTCAAGGATCACGTGCTCCAAAATTGAGCACAATCCAAGCTTAAAACAACCCTAAATCAGTCCCAAGAAGTCTAACAAAGTAAGAACGTAAACTAGAAAATTAACGAAAATCAAAATCCCAAGGGTCACAAGATGAGTCATTGTGTCTAACAATGACTCGTCGTTGGACTCGTTATGATTGTGTAAGATTTACTGGGTCTGGGAAGGAATGGGACACAATGAATTATTTTCACTAATGACAGGTTGTTATGTTGAATCATTGCTGAGGGACCCAAACTATCAACCTTCAGGTCCTCATCAGGATGAGTGACCCGATTAGTCTTCTAAGATGATAACTCATCATAGTCTAGAGTCGTCAGCCCTAGGCCAACTTTTTTAAATTTTAGGACTTGGGTCTGGGCTACTCAAGATGATTCACACAATGGCTCATCATCACTAACGATGACTCATCTCCTAGAGTTGTGGTCACTGGGAAGAAAATCAATCTTCAGGACTCTTTGGCTAACACTTAGAATGGCCCACCCAATGAGTCATTGGCACTGATGATGATTCATTGCCTGAGCTATTCTGTGAGGAATTTTTTGGTTTTCTGACATGTTTTTTGTGCCAAGTCTATGACATGATCTTAGGGGATTTTGGGGTGTTACAAGAACATTTGAAGAGAAAAAATAGAACCCCAAACGAAAGAACCAAAATTAAAGAATTAAGTTAGTTCAATTCGGTCTGATTTTTTGGTATAGGCCTACCCTCCATAAATTTAGGAAAGAAGTTACAAATTTTTTAGAGAATTTAATATGGACATTAACTACTCCCTCAATTTTATTTTACTTGGTCCCATACAAAAAATAGTTATTTCAATTTACTTGTATAATTTACAAAATCTAGAGAATTTTATTATATTTTTTCCTTTCTGTTCTCAAAGTTAAATAACTATATAAAGTAGTATCAAATAAATTTAGAGTTTCAACATATCATTAATAAAGTTAGATTAGTAAAATACTCTAATGACCCTCATGGTGTGTTTAGCTTTCTCTGGGTGTTGACCATTTTTCCCTTCCCCATAGTTTTTTAATCATTTATGAGTTGTGGTGATGTTTGATATGATCCCCAAAGTGTTCGATAACAATTTATGTGAGTTTGAGGGTTGCCTCTAAAGTGATATATTTGACTTCAGTCAACATTTTGTGATCCAAGCGTCAGATGGTGATTCTACCCATTCCATAAGATCTGGAATGTCATTTTTAGGTTAGTAGTATAGTTGGTTTGGGTTACGAGAATATATTTTAAGTTTTGAGCATTTAGATTAGAAACTAGTTTGTTTGGCCTAAAGGAGTTCCCAGGGGATAACTTGTTGATAAAGACCTCTTTTGATAAATTCGAAGGTTCTATTGAGTCTGAAATGTCAAAATTAACCTAGTAGGATTGTTGGTTTGTTTTTGGAGGCTTGATCAAATCCTGAGGGTCTATTCAGCATCATTTTTAATTTCATATTTTAGTTGTCCTAAATTTTCTGGTGAGACCGCTTAAGCGGGTCTTTGGTAGCGTTAGCGGTACCGCCTAGGTGGAAAAATGGCTACTTTAGTGAAAGCTGATCAATCTAGCAACCATCACCTAAGCGATGGGTTAGCCGTCTTAGTAGCTAAATGAATGCTGAAGTGAAATGCTTGTGTGGCAAGTTACTACCACCTTAGCGGTGATTTGGCCACTTAGGAAATATTTCTTAGGCAATCATTTGACCACCTAGGTAGTGATCATTATATAATAACCCTATTTTAGTGATTCCAACTCTATTTTAACTACTTTTGAGCTTGAGACCTTGGGATAAGCAATTTCAAAGAGGGTTTTTCTTCAAAATTTTTTGGGTAAGCTTATATACCTAATTTATATCATTACCCATTGATTATCCTTCAAAAAAATCTTCAAAACTTGGATTTTAAATATGGTATTTTGGGTTTTACCTGGTAAAGTGAGAAAATAGTTTTTCAATGATTTCAAGATTGATTTTAACTTATTTTTCAACGGGTTTTCATATTTAGAACCCTTTGAGTATGGATAACATGGTTCTTTATTAAAATTTTAATTGTACTTTTTTTATTTTTTGTGTCTATTTTTGAATTGATTTTGGATCCGGAACTAAAGTATAATCTATTTTTTTTATAGATTAGGAGCATTTTGAAGCCGTTCAAAAGGGGAAGGGCTACTTTTTGAGGGGTCCATGCTCATGTTTTGGCTTTTAAGGTAGGTTATGGCTTAACTTTCATCAGACTAGGTTGGGTAGATAACCATTCATGTAAAGTTTGTTATGGGTTAGGGATTTTATTATGGTATTCGTCTTTTAAGATCATTATTTTATTGTATTGGCCATGTGGGGGATTATGTGAATCTTATTATAGAGATCATAGATGCCCGTACAGGGGCTGGTACTAGTCTTATTTGAGCATTATTTGTTCTTTATCATGATGGTGATGCCCGTGCGGGGGATTGGATTAATATTATTGATGTCTCACATAATTCTTTACTATTGTGTTTCCATGAGAGGGCTTGTATTATGATCTATTGAGATTTGAGGGGACTTGAGCTCATTTATACCATTATTAAGTTGATTCATTATATGTTGTTGAACTAGTTATCAGCATGGGTCCTTATTCATTCATCCATATTTATGGAACTGGTACCATCAAGAAATACTATTTTTGAAATAAAACTAGATAGTTTATGAAATGCCTTAGTCGAGGGATGTGATGATAAGGTTGATTGAAGAGATTGTGATAGTATATCGGTTGCAGACCCCCAATGGGTCCTCTCCTAGAAGCTTATGCTTGAAAGGTGTATACATGATGACATAAGAACATTGCATCCTTATCATTTCATTGCATTGAATCACTTGCATCTCTCTTCTTTGATTGGTATCAGATAATTTAATCTTTATTTTATGTATATCTATCGTGTTTCTACTCTTATATTGTTATAGTAATTGTATTATCTATACTGTTAGGAGTTGTATGGCTTGAGCCGCCATTGGGAACTTTTTTGTATGTAGGTGGATGTGTTTCTAATAGTTTCCTTTATATGTTTGGTTATATACTTTTCTTGGTCAGCCTATGATGCCTACTAAGTACAAGTGGACCATACTCAGTCCTACTTTCAATATCCTTTCAGTGTAGATCCCAGTTCTAGTGCGATATACTGTTCATGAGTTTGTGCAGTTTGAGTATTTTAAAGTGAGTGTGAGCTCCCCAATCCAGAGTTTGTTCTTGGCTTCATCCAATTTATGTCTTTATTTTACATTCAGTGATAGAGTTTATGTACTTTTGTACACTATGTCTGATTTAGAGTGCTCTTTACTCATGCCACTAGATGCTAGGGAGATTTTTGAGTTGTATTTCAAATATCTATCTTTGTTACTGTATTAACTTATTTTCTATCCCAAGTCTCATATTTCACTTGTTTATCTTGTTTTTGTAATTTATCTCATTTGATGTTGGATTTATATACCAAGGTTAAATTAGAGTAGGTGCCATCATGATCTTGGACTTTGGGTCATCACAAATTAGTATCAGAGCGGTAGGTTCATCAGTCTTATGTGTAAATTAGCAAGATGTCTAATAGGGTCCCGTGGATAGATACGTTGACATCCATATCTAGCTTTGGGAGCCTATGGGATATTTTTAGGATATCTTTACTAATTTGATTCCTTATTGTGTGTGTGGTTTATGCCTAGTATTGTAAACTTGCATCTCACTCTTTTTTACATATGGTGAAAACTCAATCAGGAGCTATTAAGGATGCTGAGCCAACACCCATTGTAGAAGCCCCAGTTAGTGGATGAGGCAGGGGTCACGATCGAGGTAGAGGCCAGGCATGAGGGGCAACTATGATTAGAGGGAGAGCTAAAGCTGTCTCTTCCAAGCCAGAGATTGCTTATGTTAAGATGTCTTATCATCCAAAGGATGTGGGACAAGCCCAGGCCCCTCAAGGTTTTGTTCCCACTCCATGTTGTAAGATATTATAATTCAGTTTTTGAGCCATTTGATTAGTACTCCTTAGGCTGGTATTCTACCAGGTACACCAGATGGTTCTTAGATGAGAGAGGGTGTTCAGCCACCAGGGAAGGTTCATATTTATGGTTTTCAGACCCCAAGGCATAGTTAATGGCTATTGTGTCCTCGCATTTTGAGGTATTTCCTGCCAAACTTGTTGTTCTGCCAGTAGTTCCTAGTCTAGTGATGCCAGATGATGAGCAGAAGTAGTTTGAGAGACTTATGAGATTTGCGCTTCCTAAGTTTAGTGGTGCAATTGGTTATGATGCTTATTAGTTCTTGGTCAATTGTCAGGAAAGGTTGCATAACCCCTATCTCATGGTGTGGATTACACTACCTTTTATTTGACTGATGTGGATGAGGAGTGGTACAGATTTATTGTAAGTTGTAGACCAGTTGTTTCCCCTCCCTTGACTTTGACCTAGTTTTAAGAGATTTTCCTTAAGAGGTTTGTTCCCTTTAGCTTGATGGACCAGCTAAGGGATGATTTTGATAAGTTAGAGCAGCTCTATGACTATTGTTGAGTATATGGCTTAGTTCCAAGACTTATCCAGATATGCCACAATTAGTATCTAAACAGAGTCTGAGAGAATTAGAAAATTTGTTAAAGGTTTGACTAGTTCTTTTCAATTGGCGAAAGCTCATTTAGTGACTTCAGGTGGCTTCTATTAGAGTATTTTGGATCATACTAAGAGGTTCAATACTATTTTCCAGGGTGCTCAAAGTGTTAAGAGGGGATACCGACAGGGTGGTTTCAGTGGACATTCATCTCGAGTTAGGGATTTTACAGGCAGAGGTTCTCAGGGTTACTACTGGAGACTGATTCAAGCAACCTTGTAGACTTCAGATAGTGGGTTTGTGGGTTCTGAGGCTTTGAGTAGTCAGAGATCAGGTCGTGCAGACTGAGGGTCTTGTTTTAGTTCCTCAGGTTATGAAGGGCATTCTTGTTCTTCTAGGCTCTCACAACGTGATTCTTCTAGTATGAGATGTTTTGTGTGTGATGAATTTTGACACTTAGAGAGGGATTGTCCCCAGCGTGTGATGGGTCCTCCCCTATAAGATTCTTAGCTTCAGCTTTGTCCGATGCTAGAATCAGAAGTCAGAGGGGGTACACAAGGCAGTAGAGGTGGATTTAAGGGTACCAAAGGTGGAGCTCAGGGAGCTCGTGGCAGTAAACAAGGAGTTTCTTAGTCTGGTAGCGGATGTGAGCAGTGCTATACTTTTCTTTAGAGACCTGAGGCAGAGGCTTCTAATCCAGTGATTAAAGAAACTATCCCAGTTTGCCATTGTCCTACTTTAGTGTTGTTTGACACTGTTTCTGCATTCTCTTATGTATCAGCATATTTTTCTTCTGGTATTAATATTATGTGTGAGTCCCTTGTCGTACCCATTCATGTTTCTACCCCCATAGGTGATTCTTTCGTGGTGGATAGGGTGTATCAATCATGTGTAGTGAGTCTCTCGAGGTGTAAGATTCAGGTATAATTGATCATCTTGGATATGGCTGACTTTGATATCATATTGGGTATGGATTGGTTATCTCTTTATCATGTGGTTTTGGATTATTATGCCAAGACCATGACCTTCGTTATTCTGGGTGCGCCAAGGTTAGAGTGGAAGGGTACTCCTAGTTTGTGTTCGAAAGGGGTTATAGCTTTTCTTCATGCTCATTAGGTGGTAGGAAAGTGTTGCCTTTCTTATTTGGCCAATGTGCATGATACTAGTTGTCACCAACCCCACTACCAGGGTATACTAAAGTCACAGAGACTCTACTTGGAAGATCTAAGGTAAGAGGGGTACTGCAGAATCATAATTCAAGGACTCCCATAACCCTTGACACTCAACAAGGGTCTGAGGAGTACAATTAGTATAAATAAGCTTGTCCAAGAAGTTGATCTGAGAATATACCTGACGTATCATGACTTCACTAATCATCAAGAACATATTATGAGTATGCAGAAATGAGCGTGCTGAGAAATCATGGGTGCATGAGTCCTAAGCTGCATAGTGTGAGACTAATATTCATGGGCTCACAGAGCATGATTTGGATTTCTGAGCAAGAATATTACTCCTTATAGTAAGGACTGAGAATAGACATACATTTGAATGAAGTTCGTACATCAGGATGATGCAAGGCAAGAGTAAGTGTCATAATGACTTAAGTGAACTGAATAGGCTAGGGTAAGAATGGGTTTCTACCTCCATCTATCTCTGTTCTAGAACCTGCTAACATTACTACCTAATTTTCCAAAACCTGACTTGTTTCATACTCTAACATCTTCCCTTTATATCACAGTCACCATACTAAGTTTTCAACTTTTCTTTTTCACTAATCTCTAACTAAACTTACTTAAACGATCAAGACATACCACTTAAGGATCTATTCTGATTATGCATTTTCTCATACCAGCTAAGAATATCCCTTTTTCTATTATCTGCCTTACTGCTACTCTGCACTATCACAACTTTTCTCTAAATAATAACTATTCACTATTTTGGAAAGATAAGGACCTGAGGACTATAAATGCATGAAGGAGAAAATTTGGAAACATACATGACTCAGCCTTAGGTAAACCATTCCAATTCGGCTGGCTGGAAGATGAATAGGATTGTGTTTAGTGTTGACCATAGCCTGTGTTAGGAGAGGTACCCTTATGATTTGGATGACCTAGAGGGGTTGTTGAGGAAGTAAGCTGAGCCTGCTGGTGAACCTCTCTGTCCTTTGCCAAAGCTACTGGGCAATCTCTCAACCTGTGGCCTAGTTTGCCACAGCTAAAACAACTTTCATGGTTTACCATGCATTACCTTATATGGCGTTTACTACACTTGTTGCAAGTTGGATGGGATTTTTTCTTTACAACACTTTTCTGAGGATTAGAGTCAGATGCTCCCCCCTTCCCTTCTGATCATAGTGAGGCCTGGTGCCCAGAGACAAAGTACTAGATGATGAAAGGGTTGGCCCTAATGACCTCTGAGGAAAAGAATATCGGTTCTCACTAGCGATCTTCTGGCGATTAGAATTACTATTCCCTAGTATGACCCTCTTTATTTCCTTTCTTCTCTTCTTACCAAAAAATTTTTATAAGGACTACTACCTGTTGATTCAATTGAGCGGTCATAGCTCAAGCTAATAATTAGATGGCATCACGAAACTCTACATTAGAAATATCAATACTTGTAGACTGATCTACTGGTGCTGAAGGGTTACCATTTTGATCACTTTTCTGACTAATGTCATTTTGAGGAGACATATTCTGAAACATGTAAGGCATGAGTTAGAAGGACAAATAGAGTTAACTCCATAACACGATAAGATCATTAAATAAGTGAAATTTTCCTAAAACATTTCATAGCCTCTCACTCATAAGTGTGATGAATTTCACACCCATGAATAAGACTCTACTTAATACGACTTTTAGACACCCTAGGACACTTTAAACCTAATGCTTTGATACCAAGTTTGTCATGACCCCAGACTACCCCCTAGTCGTAACACAGTACTTAGAGTTACAAGTGACCCCAAGATAACCCATGGTCTGGTATGACACTAAAAATACTGCATAAAATGAGATTCACTAAACAGAAGCTGAAATCTGAATAATATAATCATGTTCAAAATGAATTTCAATACTGAAGGCAAAACGAAAATCATCTAATAAACCATATAGCTGAAAACACTAGTATGTCTGTCTGAAATCCTCTACTAAGATGAGTTGTTGGGATAAGCCCCCAGCTAACTCTAACTGTCTGAAGATTGAATGAGTAGAATAAAGAAAGTAAACATAAGTCTTGTCCTCAGAAGATGAGGACTCACCAAACTCTGCTGCAGTGGTGATTCGGGATTGTGCTAACCAGCTAGATACTGAGCGTCTGAACCTATATTATGATACAATATAGCACAAAAGAAAGTATATGGTTAGTACTTTAAATGTATTGAGCATGTGAGATATGCACTACACTATCTATGTTGAACATGAGAAAATGAACTGAACATGGAGTGAGAAATGTAAACTGATGCAACGACCAAGTAAAGTAAACATGTAACATAATAATAATAAAATGTTCAGTAAATAGAATACAAGGATATTTTGAAGCCCTAAAAGGATATACAAACTGACGTGTTGAGGATGGCTTATTTAAATCAAAAGTAATACTGGGTTACACTAAGATGTACGGATCCATTGGGATAATCATAAATACAGAGTGCATGAATATTTTGATACAACTGAGATACTATATTAACTAGTCTGAGCTGAGGGTCAGGCAAAAGCCGAAGTCTTAGACTGTGGGAGATACTCTTAACCGACATATAGCCATGTGAGCTAAACATGGAGTTTAATATATAATCCCTAGCGAAGAGGGCCCAATATACCTTGCCATGGTATAAAGGTTGATCTGATTTGATGTGGTATAAATAAACCTAGGGTAGCACATAGTTCTATGACTAAGAGACTGCTGCTAAAGGTTTTTGCCTAGCAAGCTTATGAGCCTTCATCCCTTTGTCTGTTCGGTGCTAAGTACTACTCCCAATTAAACATAATTAATAGCTCGATGAGATGACATATATGGATGTCAACCTGATATGACATATATGGATGTCAACCTGTCCATAATTATGGATGCCATACCTGACTGTCATACTACTAGTAACCCTTACTTTTATAAGAAAACTGATCCATGATCATTGATAGCATTTCAGATACCATACTAATTGGGAACCTTACTTCTAGTAAAATTGTTTAGAGCATTGATGGCATAGCTAGATTTCATGCATGTCATACATCTTAATAATATGAGCCGAAGCTCCTGACTATGATATAAGTACATAAATAGATAAATCATGTATTTCTGAATTATGAGACTTTTACATTTATGGGGGACATTAGATGGCTGGAGTAATGTATAAAAGAAACATATGAGGATTAAGATTTGGAAGAAATCTATAAGTCTAGACCTGAACCCTGAATCCTAACTCATGAAACTACTAATAGTCTAATAGGGTAAATTTATCTGAATACACCATTTAGAATATGCTTTATCTAAAAACACTTTGTAGGTGAGTAACACTAAAAGTACGAATAAATTAAGATTGAGTAATAGGCCCTCTATATGAAAGTATCCTAAAACATGTAAACCTAAAGGAACGAGTATTTAATTAACAATGCATGGGATCCTAGGTCATCGGGTGTTCATAACCCACTATCTCTAAAGAATGCAACTATTCATGACATCTTCTATGATGTGAATGGAATATGAAGTTACATAATACAAGCCCAAAAATCATGGAATATCATTATACTTAGGGTTCATGGACATGATACTATCAACTTACTAAATTTCATGGAGAAACATGTATTTATATTTTACTAGTTATGGGGAACTGAAGTACAAGAAGAATCATGGCTGTAATAAAAACCTTAATTTTAAGATCATGAATTAACTGAGGAACTGAATGTATTTTGAGACTCAATAGGTGAAAGGATATCCACTGATGAAATCCCACATACCTGAGAGTGAAAACCTTGGTGAAACCTTTGGTTTTGGAGCTGGAAGTTGAGGAATCCTAATTAATGCCTTTGGAGAAACTAATCACCTTTTTCTCTTGTATTTGCTAAGTGTCGAATGAATTTTGAGGAATGAAGGACTTGGGGGTGTTTTAGGATTATCGTTCAGACCTTAGATAACTGAAACGACGTAGTTTAGGGATTTAAATATTGGGAAAGGACTGGAAAGCCCCTTATAAAACTAACTAAAAAAGTTGTAAAACCCGACATACGAGCCATTCCATAATTGTAGGACCTACCTATGATCGTGGGTGGTTCTCGTGGTTGGGTGGCTGAATTAAGTCTCTCTACATTCTATCAGACGAGCCTTGGTATGATCGTGGAACCCACCTCCGATCGTGCCTTAGTTCGTAGGTTGAAAGTCCAAGCCAGATCAACTTTAAGAGCCAAGATCGTGCCCAAGATTGTGCTAGCCTTCGTGGTTGAGAGGTATACTTGACAATTCTCAGGTATTTGGGGTTGTTTTATACTGAAGAAACCATTGTACGATCGTTGTTTCTAACCATGATCTTGGTTTCTGTTCGTACTATCTCACTGCTGGATAGTGCTTCACTAAAATGGTCATAAGTCTTAGATTCGGAGTTGGATTAAGATAAAACTTGATCATTGGAAAGAAGACTCAAAGAACTTTAATTTGGTGGATGTTTATCTAAAATATACTTCAGAATCTAAGATTTATTCTCTTTTTGTTGACTATAAAAAAATTCTTCATAAGAAATCAATCGGTAAGGAAGGTCTCAACTTGGGTACGAGCTAAGAGTTACTTGTGGCCTAAATACACATCTAATTCACTTACCATACTAACAAAACATGAGGTTTGGTTCTACAAGAACTTGAAGCATGGTTTTAATCTTAGCTCGAATTTTTGGAGTGTTAAAATTTTGGAGTTTGTCATACAAAGAGGGCAAAATGACGTTCCTCACTTGAAGGCCAAGAAGTGGAAAATGTGATGTTTAACAAGTGTCCTATTTATATTCTCACAAATACCAAATGATCCTAACCAAAATTTTGATATGAAGTTGGATAAGAGATTCAAGTCTTTCAAATGGAGAGATAGAGTTGGTTTCATTGCTTTCTTACCTTTACCCCACAAGCCTCAATAAGATTTTGATTTAAAGTTGGGTTGAATATTCAAATCCTTAAAATAGGGAGATAAATGGTAAGGGTGCTTGCATTGTGATGCGACGTTAAATCAAGTGCTTGATAGAAGGCAACCCATTATAGTCAAAAATTTTGCAGTTACTTTTGGAAGCTTGATTTTAGAATAGCTTTGAATTTCATTTTTTGATTGATTCACAATGTGCCAGATTCTTTTGGAGATGATTTTCACAAGTTTGGATGCAAAAATTTTATTAAAATGAAGTTCAAGGTTATACAACCTTGAAAATAGGAGTGTGAACACTTTTTTAGAGTGTTTGGATTGTCAAACTCAGTGGTGTATCACAAAAGTGGAAAGGCCTATCGCCAAAGTTAGCAGAAACTGCCCAAGTTTGAATAAACTTTTAATTATTTCTATCGCATGGAAACTCATCACGATTGCAAAGGGTTAAACTTGTAACCATCACAATCGTGAGATTACTTTTACGATTGTGAGGGTTTATGAAAATTTTAACCCATCACAATATCACTAAAGAATTGTAGTGATCGAGTGTAGTCAGGTTCAGGTCAGTAAAAGTCTAAGGCTTATTCAAATTTTTTATATTTCTTGTTCCCATTAACATTTCCCTGCTCTCTCTTAAACCCCAAAAAATGACCAAATTCTCCCTAGAATCCTCCAAATCGATCAAGATCTAGCCTCCTCTTTGCATCGATCCTAAGGTATGTTCCTCCTGTGCTGATTTTCATTAATTTCTCCTCTTGTAAAAGGTTTTTGAAGCTTCCAAAGTTCTTTCTTTTAAGGTTGAAGTGTGTTTAGATGTTTTGTATGAAAATTGAGTACAATTTAACTGTGGTTGTTGGGTGATCTTGGGGTTTGAATTAATATTGATTTATTGGGGGCAAGATATGCTTTAATTTTTTTGAAAATGGGCAAGAAAAAGTGTTTCCCATGAACTGTTAGATGAAATGCCTAAGTGAAAATTTTTGGGCCATAAAGATGGTCTTCGCCATTGCGAGGCCAAGTGCCTCAATCGCGATGAGCAAATTATTCTAAAAAAGCTATCTCTTAGCGAGCGCAAGGAATTATTCCGCGATCGTGATGAACAAATTTTCTGGAAAAAAAAATTACTCTTGGTGATTGTGTCCGGGATTGCGAAGAAGGCTCTATAACTGTCAAAAAAATAGTAGCTATGCACAGCTCTGTCTGGCACCCGTTTCACCCATTTTTTTGGCCTAATTATGTGATAATACCTCATTTTACGTACCTATACAATTGTTTGACGTGTTTGCTTATTTTATAGGCACTTTACTCTTCAAAATAGCCATGAAATCAATCGTTAATGTTGAAGAGAATATTGACCAAGTGGTTGAAGACTAATACTATGATTAAAATACCTTCTTCTCACTCAAATACTCTCAATTGTATGATCATTTATTGTCAAAAAATATCACCAAGGAAAGGGGTATTCTTTTGGAAAAGCTTAAATCCTGATGGGCTAATTTCTATGGGAGATTGAGGGATAGAGGATGGATGTGCTTTGACCAAGAGCCAATAAAGCCAAATTTGTAAATTGTGTGGGAATTTTATGCTAATGCCATTGAGATTGACTTTTCTAATGATTTGTTTATGACAGTCTGGGTAATCAAGTCTAATTTGACCCTTTTATAATCAATGGTTACTATGGCCTTCCTGATGAAGATAATAAAGTGTATAAAGAAAAGGCAACTGATGAGGGATCAAGGTAGTATGTGAGATATTATCGTGGTGGTTGTATGCCTAAGTGGATAGCCAAAAATACATGAGTTGACTCCTCAGAGTTCACTGCTAAAGCCAAATCTTGGCTTTCCATCATTTGTGTATGTATCGTTCCTTCTAAAGAGCCAAATGTCTCAACTAAGAGAGTCGAGACTATTTGTGCCATTATGGAGGGTCACCAAGTTAATATCGGGGCAGTTATTGTAAAATAAACTTAGGAGGTGGTTTTAGAGAGGTCTAAGATTTAGTTTTCTCCCTCTTTGGTCACGTGGTTACACAATGAGGCTGATGTTGAGAAGAGGGGTGAGGACCGCATGAAGGGTTCTGAAAAGATGATACATCATTTAAAGAAAAAGGGGGTCAGGAATATGCTTAAGAAAAGGAAGATTGATGTGGCTTCACCAGCAATTGGCACTTTCACCAAGGCCAGTGAGAGACTTGATCCAGCTAGAGCTTTATTGTCCATTGATTCACTCCATACTGGTCCTCCTGCACTCCGACACATATCCATCCAGGTGTACGACATGGATGTACAGATTCGGTAGATTGTAGCTGGCTTTCCCAGAGGCCTAGGTTAGAGCTCCTTCTTTCATCCATCGCCTAATGCATCAACCTTGACCATATTAGATCTAGACCAGCAATACATTAAAGAAAGTTTGGCTAAGGTTGAAAGGAGGTAACAAAATATGAAGGATCATAAAAGAAAGAAGAGCAAGTTTATGACCAAGATAATAGCCACACTTAGAAAGTTCTGCGACAGCAAAAATGGTAGGGAGAAGGATCAGGATGAGGATGACCTAGTCCTAAATGAACCAGTAGCTCTAGTTCTGATTGATACATTTTAGGGAGTCCCTACCTTTTTTGTGTTCTTTTCTATTTTGCCACTTATATGTATCTCTTTTCTTATGATTTTATATCGTCAATCTATAATATGAGGCTAATTATCCCTTGAATGGTGTTTATTTAAGGTATGTTGAGGTTAAAAAGGAGTTTTGATGGAAAAAAAGGGAAATAAGAGGAAAATGAGCTGAAATAAAAGAGCTGGAAAAGACTAAGGAAAAACTGCCCTCAGGTATCACTTAAGCGACCTGAGGACCTCTTATACGGATGGTCAGTAATAGTTAATAAGCGCTTAAGCGCCAGTCTTAACCTCTAAAGAAACCAGTTAAATCCAATAACAGCCTCTTAACCGGCCATTTTAATAGCTTAAGAGGTCAGCTCAAAGTCAACAGAGTCGATTAAGCAGCCATTTGACTGTTTAAGTGGTCATCGGGGTACTATTCATGGGCAAGTCTGGAATTTCACATTTTTCGATCCTAAAACACATAAAACTCAATCCAAGCTTCCTTGGAACACATCTTTGGTATATTTCTCAACCTTGGAGGTTAGGGTTCTTGACCCAACACCCTTGGAGTGAAGATTTGAAAGATTTGTAATGACAAATTCTTAATCCTTTCTTCATTTCCTTGCTTTGTATTAAATATTTGGGTGTAGTTAAATTCATACTTGGATATTATAGTCAGAGATAATGCCATGTTTATATTTTGAATTTGGGTTTTGATTTGATCTTTTGCTTTTGCTATGATTGAATACTCTTGATTTATAAATGGGTTTTACTTGTTTAAATTAATCTCATGCTTTATATATTTCTACTTTGATTGAACTTGAAAGAGGAAATTAGAGTGGAAATTGCCCATATACTTTGATTAATACTTGACAGAGCTAATTGAGGTTGAGAAATGTTTATTTAGCACGATTTTAGATGTATGACACATCTAATGGACTTGATACTAGACATGGTAAAGCCCTAGTGTAGTCATAGATTGGAACTATTTGTTTTAGCACTTTGCTAATATTTGACAGAATTTAGCCAAGAAATATTTGTCAATCTATCGAAAGACGTGGCGAATGTTTAATGTTGCAAGGCTAATTTGCTAAGCCCATGATTAATTATGAGTATTTGATTTAAATACAATGGATCATTGATAGGATTGGTTTCACATTATTATACCCCTTGTTTCCCAATGTTTGTGAAAGCCATTAATCAACTTGTTCATATTATAATTTGTTCTATCCGTGTTACGTTTTTATATTGAAAACCCCCAAAATACTTGTATCTTTTATTTGGATTATAGTAAGTTGCTTTTATTCCTTATTTTCTCGATCACTAGTCACATTGTTCCCTATAGGATCAACTTCGACTTTAAGTTGGGTAAATATATTGCTAACAACAGTATACATTCCTTTCTACAGTGTATTTGAGCATTATCAATGCATTGGGAATAATGTGATTTCTTTTAGTTGGGGGTGGGGTAGCTAGCTACTGGTGCTATTTTATTTTGATACATTGTGCCCTTGTCGGGTTCGAATCTGTATTATGTTCTATTTTTATACATTTGTGCCTTTGTCGGGATTTATTATTTTCTGATGCTTTATTATGTGCCCTCACCAGGCTTTATTATCTTTTTATACTTTATTGTGTGCCCTCGTCGGGCTTGATCTTGGTGGTTATTGATATTGTGCACCCTTGTTAGGCTTGCTTTTGAGTTTCTAACTTTGTTGGATTAGTCATTTTTATTTGTGTTTTTTTTGGTTTTACCCTAGCTTCTTGCAGTTTTTCTTTTTGTAGTAGTTTTGAGTGACCATTCTCTATGATAGATTGAGTGATGACTTTCTTAAGGGAAATAGTCACTTCATTCGGTGTTGGTGTCATTTGTGTAGGGGAAGTCTGAGTACCCATAACCATTGTGAATTGGGGTTGTGATTGTTGCTATGGTGAATCTAAGTAACCAATTGCTATGGTGAAGTCTGAGTAGCTATTGCGTTATTGCCCTTTTTGGAGTCAAAATGTGAGATTGTGGCTTGTTTGGTACTAATAGAGTTAGTCTTGCATGGTGAAATGCTAAAATGATCATACCCCTCCAAAAAAATTGTGAAAACAAGTGCATGGAAGTGAATGATGTTTGTGACAACACTTTGAATCTTTTTGTGACTCCTCAATCATTAGGCAGTGATAATTTGGATGGGGAAATGACTCCTCTTGTTCTTGTTTAGGAAATAAAATTGATCTATCTTTAATAGTTTGCATGCCATGTGTGGTGAGTTGTATTGAATAATTTTTATGCTTACTTGAGTAATCTAGAACCTGCCTCATTGGTCTTTTAATGCTAGTCTTAATTGTGTTTGGTTGGAGAAATGATCTTAGGCCTTCTTTTTTATTTTTGGAAACCCATTTAGCTTTAAAGGCCCACCCATGCATAAATGGTATCACTAGTTACCCCATTTGAGCTTAGTATCCTTTCTTTAGCAAACACACTACAAGCCTTGAAACCTTTTGAAATATTTCCTCTTTTGAACCCTACACTTCTTGAACTTGAAAATTTTAACATGAGGCTAAAAGCCTAAGTTGGGGGTGGTGGAACTTGGAAGAGGTGATCATGCATCGTAGTTTTGTAAGTGAGTGCCTTAATAACAAATCAATGATTGTATAAAAAGAAGAGAAAAAAAGAAAAAGAAAGAAAAAGAGAAAAGAAAAGAAAATGAGAAAAGAAAAGAAAAAAGGTGAAATTTGTCAATAAGTGGGTAAACTAGAATAAACAGGAAAGGTGCTTTGTGTTGGATGGAAATGAAGAGCTAAATGATCAAAGTTTGAATTGTAAAGTGTTGTGTAGAGTTCAAGGAGGATATAGTCACTTTTATCCTAAATGTTTATCCTGCCCTTCCCTAAGCCTACATTACAAGTTAGAAAACGTCCTTCGAGATCTCCAACCAATGCTTTTGAGTTAGTGGAGATTGAAAATAAGGGCAAGTCTATGATATGGTACTTGTTTGCATTATAAATTCTTTGTGAGTTTGTGTGTTTGTGCATTTGTCCCTTGTATAAGTGTTGTAAATATGGTGAGTTTTGGGACATTCTTTCTTATGAGGGAATGTGAACGAGGATAGATTGGTGAAGTTGATAAATTTCAAAAATAAGACAAGGGAACATGTTTAGTTAACTATTGGTCTTGAGTCACTTCTTGAGAATTAGTTGTTGTTACTTGATTATTCTTGAAACTCCATTGTATCGTTGAAAGTGTGTTTGAAATTGAGTGAGTTGCTTAGGTAAGACTCACATACTTTTTGACTAATTATTAGTGCCAACCAACATCATAATCATTATGCCTATTTTGAAAACATAAAGTGAAAAAATTGATGTTGGTTCATAAGCTTGAATTGATAAACCTCATTGAGTTTGATTTAGTTTTGCTTGAGGATAAGTAAAGTCTTTAAGTTGGGGGTGTTGATAAGTGCCAATTTTATCACTTCTTTTTGTCTCTTTGATTATGATTTTGTATCATTAATCCATAATATGAGGTTAATTATCATTTGAAAGGTGTTGATTCCAGGTAATTTGAGGTTTACAAGGAGCTTTGATGAAAAGAAGTGAAATCGAGGCAAAACAGAGCTGAAACGGGAAAATAAAAAAATTGGGTGAAATTTGGTCATCACTATTGCAAAGTCCAAGGCTCTCGATCGCGATGAGGCCAAAGTCAAGGCCTCATTATCACGTGGTCAGTAACAGCGATCGCGCTCAACAAAATGTCAAAGCCTTGCAATCGCGAGGCTCATGATCGCAACAGTAATGAAGAAAGTGGTCAGGCGTCAAGGGCAGATATGGAACTTCACAATCTTAATCCCAACTAATCAAATCTCGATCCCCAGGTATTCCAAGACTATCTTTGGTATATTTCTCAACCTTGGAGGCTAGGGTTCTTGACCCAACACCCTTGGAGTGATGATTTGGAAGCTTTGTAAGTGACAAATTCTTAATCCTTTCTTCATTTCATTGATTTGTATTGAATATTTGGGTGTAGTTAAATTCATTCTTAGATATTATAGTCAGAGATAATGCTATGTTTATGTTTTGAATTTGGGTTTTGATTATATCTTATGCTTTCGTATTGATTGAGTACTCTTGATTTATAAATGGGTTGTTCTTGTTTAAAGTAATCTCATGCTTTATCGATTCCTACTTTAATTGAGCTTGAAAAAGGACATTAGAGTGGAAATTTCCCATCTAATTTGATTAATGCTTGAAAGAGCTAATTGAGGTTGGGAAAGATTAATTTCGCGCGATTTGAAACGTATGACCCATCTAATAGATTTGATACTAGACATGGTAAAATCCTAGTGTAACCATAGATTAGAACTATTCGTGGTTGCACTTGGCTAATATTTGACAGACGTGGCGGATGCTTAAGGTTACAAGGCTAACTTGCTAATCCTTGATTAATCATGAGTACTTGATTTAAATACTATGGATCGTTGATATAATTGATTCTCCATTGTAATTTCCCTTGTTTTCTATCGTTTGTGTAAGCCATTGATCAATTTGTTCATATTATAATTGATTCTATCCTTATTTCATTTTTATATTACAAAATCCACAAAACACTTGTATCCATTGTTTGAATTATACTAAGTTGCTTTTATTCTTTATTTTCTCAATCTCTACTCATATTGTTCCTCGTGGGATAGACCATGACTCTAAGTTGGGAAAATATATTGCTAACAACCGCATACATTTCTTTTAGAGTGTATTTTAGCGTTATCACCTCCGGATAGGGATATTGATTTTGCTATTTATATGGAGCAGGGCATTAAGCCTATTTCCATTCCTCCTTATAGGATGGCTCTAGCTGAATTGAAGGAATTGAAGGAGTAGTTGTAGGATTTATTGAGTAAGGGTTTTATTAGACTAAGTGTGTCTCCTTGGGGTGCAATTGTTTTGTTTGTTAAGAAGAAATATGGAACCATACATATGTGTATTGATTCTCGGCACTTGAACAAAGTGACTATCAAGAACAATTATCCTCTCCCGCATATTGATGATTTGTTTGACCAGGTTTAGGGTGCAAAAATGTTTTCTAAGATCGACTTACAGTCTGGTTACCATCAGTTGAAGATTAGAGCTTTGGATATTACAAAAATGGCTTTCACAATGCGGTATGGCCACTATGAGGTTTTGGTTGTCTTTTGGGTTGACTAACACCCCGACGGTGTTTATGGAGTTGATTAACAGAGTATTTCAATCTTAACTTGATTTTTATGAATGTGTTCATCGACGATATCTTGGTTTATTATATGAAATAAGGCATTTGAGGGCTATTCTTCAGAAATTGAGAAATGAGCAGTTGTATGCCAAGTTCTATAAGTGCGAGTTTTGGTTGGATTCTGTTTCTTTCTTGGGTCATGTGGTGACCAAGGATAGTATCATGGTCAATTAGGCCAAGGTGGCGGTGGTTTGTGATTGGGCTAGACCTACTTCTCCAACTGAGATTAAGAGTTTTGTTCAGTTAATGGGCTATTATCGATGGTTTGTACAGGGCTTCTCTTATATTGTGGATCCTTTTACTAAGCTAACTTAGAAAAAATTTATTTTCTAGTAGTCGGATGATTGTGAGGGGAGTTTTCAAAAGCTCAAGGAGTTATTGACTTTGGCTCCTATCTTGACTTTACCTGAGGAGGGCGTAGGCTTCACTGTGTTTTGTGATTCTTCTAGAGTTGACTTGGGTAGTGTGTTGATATAGAAGGGTAAGGTGATAGCTTATGCTTCTAGACAGTTGAAGGTCCATGAGAAGGAATACCCTACTTATGATTTAGAGTTAGCCATGGTTGTGTTTGTGTTGAAATTATGGCGACACTACTTGTAAAGGGTTCATTGAGATATTTTCTCCAATCATCAGAGCCTTCAGTACTTCTTCACTCAGTGAGATCTTAATATGAGACAACATAGGTGGTTAGAGTTGGTTAGGTATTATGATCTCACTATTTTTTATTATCTGGGCAAGTTAATGTGGTAGCAGATGCCTTGGGTCGGAAGGAGACGAGTATGGGGAGTTTGACTTATCTTTTGACAAAGGAGCGACCTTTAGACTTAGAGGCTCAGTCTTTGGCCAACCAGTTAGTCGAACTTGATATTTCAGCACCTAGGTGTGTTTTGGCATATGTTGAGGCTAGATCCTTATTGATGGAGCAGACTCAGGCTTGATAGTTTGATGATGAGAAGTAGAGATTGCTTTGTGATAAAGTGTTGAGTGGTAAGGCAAAGACGAAATCTCTTGATCCCAGGGTGTTTTAAGGATTAGTGGTCGTATTTGTGTATCTAGAGTTGGTGGTTGGATTAGGCTGATCTTAGGGGAGGCTCATTGTTCAAGGTATTTTGTTCATCCAGGAGCAGTAAAATGTCTCATGACATGAAGCAACAGTATTGGTGGTGTGGATAAAGAAAGACATTGTAGAGTTTGTGGCCAAATGTTTGAATTATCAACAAGTGAAGTATGAGCATCATCGACATGGTACCATAAAGAGGATGCATGTCCCAGAGTGGAAATAGGAGCGGATCACTATGAACTTTGTGGTTGGTCTACCCCCAACTTTAGGGAAGTTTGATTCCATTTGGGTGAATGTAGATAGGTTGACTAAATCAGCGTGCTTTGTACCTGTGAAGGTGAATTATAATGCAAAGAAGTTGGTCAAGATCTATATTCGAGAGGTTGTTCGGTTTCATGGTGTACCTATCTCCATTATTTCTGATAGAGTTACGTAATTTACCTAAAACTTTTAGAGTTCTATGCAAAGTGAGTTGGGTACTTAGCTTGAGATAAGCAAAGTTTTTCACCCTCAGATGGATGGCCAGTTAAAGAGGAGTATTAAGGTGTTATAAGACATATTTCGAGAGTGTGTTATGGATTTTGGTGGTCATTGGGACCATTTCTGTCACTCCTCGAATTCCAATGAGGTGGACTGGCGCCTGAAGCCGTTAAGGCTCGAGAGAACCAAATCTTCATTCATATACACTCATACGCATGTCACTCAATAAGCATCACCATCACATAGAGATATAAGATGTCAATAGCGGAAGTCATTGAAAAACATGTGATATATATGAAACTTGGCCGTTGGGGCCACCATGTCAAAAGCATACGTTTCTTACATTTCCTTCATTTTTTCCCACAACATCTACAAAGCCTCTACAGATACATGTACATAACCAACCTAAATTAGGGATAATTCCCCGCTTTATACAACATTTACAATACCAAAAAAAATGTACATAGTGACTCGGAAAGCCTCGAACCAACTGGAGCTCACCAATGATCGAAAAATGATCCGCAACCTACTGTAGAGGTCTACTAGCACCTGTGCCTACAGCAAGTAAAGTAAGTCCCCCAAGGGACGTCAGTATGAAGAATGTACTGAGTATGTAAGGCTTTAAGAAACTGCATAAGATACAAGGACTTCAATGAAATCAAGTACAAGTGGGTGGGCAATATAGATTAGCCACTAGAATATACATGAGTGGAGTAGTATACATTGCATTCATGTCTTTCGATTTCATTCATATCATTGTCACAATCATTCATAAAATATTATTCATGTAATATCCTTCATATAATCTTTTGGGATCGCCTCTAGCTAGGCTTCCGCCCCTTTGAGTTACCACCCGTTCGAGATCGCCTCTAGCTAGGCTTACGCCCCTTCGAGTTACCACCCATTCCCAATATTCATTCGTGATTGCCTCTAGCTAGGATTACGCCCCTTCGAGTTTCCACCCGTTCCTAATATTCATTTGGGATCGCCTCTAGCTAGGCTTTTTCCCTTTTGGGTTGCCACCCGTACTCAACAAGTATGCATTACTTAAATTATTTTATTATAAGAGTGATACATTGGTGATTGTACATTATTGGAAATTTGAAACATTAGTCAATGAACATGAGACATGTGAATCACAATTGGTCCTATGAGTAATGCTATATGACAACCGAAAATGAGATACCTTTGGACATTTCGGAATGGAACAAGTACAATTGCAATATGAACAATATGTGCTGCAGAAGGATACGAAAAGAGTAACCTTACATACCTTATCGTCCCAATATGAATACACAGTCCTATATGTGAATACAATAATCTAGCTCCTTCCTTACATTTTACTCTACAACATAAGTACATAACGGAGCTCACGTTAACAACTAACTACCTTACAAGTGCATAAGACGTCAATGAGTTACTTGATTTCCCTATAACATTATTTCACCCTTTATAATACAATTCATGGCATTTCCATACCAACAATACCACAACATTCCATACATTGACCAAGTCATCATAAACCAATAGCATGTCACACCAAGTTGATCCTTTACGCTCTCTCATTAACACTACGTTATAATTACTCCATCAAGTCACCTCAATACGTTTTATAACAACAATCCCACAAGTTATACACATAGAAAAACAAACAAGTTAAGGACATAACCACACCATACATGTTGATATTTCATCCACACTATTCACTTCCATTAAAACCTCAAGTCTCCTTTCAAGTTTAAGTCACCTGGATGACACATCTTTAGGAAAATGCAAAAGTACACTACTCAACACTTTTAGACATGTCACGCCCCGAATCCCATCGGGACGGATTGACACTCGTAGCCGACAAGGCCCGAGAGAACCAAGCTTTGCCTCTATTCAATCATATACATGCCATAAGAAACCCATAATCACATAATAACTTTGGATACCAACAATGGAATTCATGGAACATGTGATATATATATACATATGTGAAACTTGGCCGTTGAGGCCACCAAGTCAAAAATGACATATACCTTTTACATTTATACACCCACAACTGTCTACAAAAGCCTCTAACAAATGCAATGACCAAAATGAACTAAAAGTCAGGACAAGTCCCCGCTTTATACAACATGTACAACACCAAACATATGTACAACTGTGACTCGGAGAAGCCCCGAACTAACTGGAGCTCACCAACGATCTGCAATAACTGGCAACCTACTGTGGAGGCCTACTATTACCTGCGCCTGCAGCAAGTAAGGTAAATTCCCCAAGAGGGGTTAGAACGAAGAATGTACTAGTATGTAAGGCCATATGAAACTTGTATGCTATGTAAAGATGTCAATGAAAGAAAATTCAAATGAATGACCCACATAGATAAGTCACTATTCTGTACTTTGGAAACCATGTATATTGCTTTCGTTACTTTCTTTGTATCTTTAATTCAATGATTATTCATCTTTTCTTGTGACCTGTGATACCCAGGCCCCGACTGAACAGTGGGTTTCAAACATAACATAGTGTTATGTTGGGATTGGCTCGAGCTAGGCTTACGCCCCTAGAGCTGCCACCCTATGAATTAATGTATATATCGGGATCGGCTCGAGCTAGGTTAGTACCTCTAGAGCTGCTACCCATACAATATTTCAGGTTTGGCTAGAGCTAGGTTATTACCCCTAGAGCTGCCCCCTATCAAGATCGGTCCGAGCTAGGCTTATGCCTCTAGGACTACCCCCTGGTTTGGGATCGGCTTGAGCTAGGATTATGCCCCCAAAGCTGTCACTCGTACTTGATCATTGACCACATATGCGTTACTTCATTCATTACTTTGAGATTGATACCATGAAAGTCATAACTTTACTTGGAACTTTGGATCATTAACCAATGAGTGAGAGACATGTAAGTAAACATTGTGGGAAACATAACTGTATTAGAACCATAACACCATTGGAACCTTTGGACAATAATCCATGAACAAGAGACATGAGTATAATCACTATTGGAACATTGGAACATAACCTTATTTGAGATTTTGTAACATTAACCATGAATATGAGACATGAGATTCACAAATGATCAATGAGTAGGAAATATATGACAATGACCATGGATAACCGGATATGGGATACCTTAGCACATTTTGGGATGGAACAAGCGTAATGTCAATGTGAATATTATTTATCGCAGAAAGATACGGACAGAGTAACCTTACATACCTTGTACTCTCAATACGGATATACAATCTTAGATGTGCACACAATAGTCCGGCTCCTTCTTTATGTGTCACTCTACAACACAAATACATAACGGGATTTACATTAACCACCAGCTACTTTACAAATGCATATAACGTCAATGAGTTACATGTTTGCCTTTAAACATGCCATTTCCCCTTGACAAAACCATTGATGAAAATATTATTCCAAAAATCCCACAATATTCCCAACATTGACCAATACATGATAATCAATACATTTCACCACAACACTTCTCCTTTACACTTTCTTATCCACACCACATCACAAATAATCCATCAACTTACCTTAATACACCTCATAGCACATATCGGTCAAAATTCCACAATTTACACTTATAGAAAAATAACAAGTTTAATAACAAAATCACACCATACATGTTCATATTTTATCCATACCATTCTCTTTCATCAAAGGCACAAGTCATAATTCAAGCTTGAACCTCATGGATCACAAATCTTATATAAAAACACAAAGTACCATGTCCAACATTTCCAAGCATAACCAACATGATTTACATACTCTCTCATGCATATAATATATTAATCCATAACAATAATCACTTACCCAAGCTTGAAAAGTGACGATCTTGCTCCAAAATTGACTTTGAGTTCTTTAGGATTTGAGAGCAAATATCTTCTTTTGGTCTAAAAAGGCATGAGACTTGTGTAGAATAAAAATCAGATTTTATTGCCATTTATATAGGCGCTAAAGTCCATCCTTATCCACTCTTTAGCATTTAATATAGTGTTCTAGAAGGTCAAGGCAAGAATGGGTCTTTTGACCCATTTTTGGGCCATGTTTTCTTTTCATTTTTGGGCCCATTTCACTTAACCCAGTAAAATCAATAATTTATCATGTTTAAATCATATCATACGTGTTACAAAAATATTCCCACTCACGCTATTCATATCCGTAGCCTCAACCCCAAAAACAAGTGATTCTAGCCACGTATGGCCTATTTTGACAAAAAGGGTAAAATCGTCATTTTGATGCCAAATTCGTTCTCGAGTAATTTTATCATACCAATATAATACTTGACTCATTTCATGTATATACTCATGTTTCTAGAATAAACATGGCAAAAATCGGCTCGGTATGTCCTCGGGTACCCTTGGAACTTAGAAAATTTCCAACTTTCAAAAAATGGAAAAACCAGCGTGGCACACCCTTGGGCGCGCCAAATTGCTGCCTATGGACTACAAATTTTAGCCCAGAGCGGCGTGGCACTCCCCCTAGAGCGCCCCAACCTTAAATTTTTCAAAAATTTCGTGTTTCGACTTTTCTTCGCGGGTTTGGTTAGATACTTCAAGTCCCATTCTTTAACTTACTTCTTAACCTTAATATACTTTGTTTAAAGGTCCTCTTAGCCTCATTTTGAACCCCACAACTGCTCCACGAAAATCAAAAAACACCTCCTACGAAGAGCTAATCACATATACGAGGCCAAATTTCAATTTTCTCGTTCATAACATTACCAAATACATACGTATGGCTCTCGACACCTAAGTAAACATTATTTAATGTCGTCAAGTAGGGTTGGGAAGGTACGGGGTGTTACAAGACATAACCATCATGATCTATACCATCTCTCATGCATATAATATATTAAATCACAAGAATAAACACTTACCCAAGCTTGCAAAGTGATGATCTTGTCCAAAGGAAATGGTTGCCTCAGGGTTTGTGAGATCAGAAATGTCTTGAGAAATGTCTTGAAAGGCATAAGAGTTAAAATGAATAAAAATCTGATTTTGTTCCTTTATATAGGACCTCAATTCATCCTTAGCCACTTATTGGCCATTAAATATTGTGTTTACTTGGTCAACACAAGAATGGATTATTTACCCATTTTGGGCCATGTCTTTTGTTTGAGTTTTGGGCCTCAATTGAGCCCAATTGAGCAAGATTAATTTAGCCCAACAAATTTAATGCATGTTCCACCAACTATCTCATGCTTAAAGAATTCCATAAATATTAAGACAATATTCAACTCACGAGATTCATGTTCGTAGCCTCAACCCCAAGAATAAGCGATTTTTGTCACTCATGGCTTAATTTACCATAAATTATAAGAAGAAATAAAAATAAAAAGGAAGAAGAATTAACCCTCATTTGGATGCGAAAATCGTCCAAGAGTAGTTCCACCACGATGGAATAATGATACAATAACCCAAGATCCCTATTTAGAGACTAGTGGTCGGAGAAAAATTTTGGCAAAAAGCGGCCTGGCACGTTGCCTGACGCGCCCCTCTGCTGCCCATGCCAGAAAATTTTTGGAAGAAAGCGGCCTGGCACCCTGCCTGGCTTGCCCCTATCCTGCCCATGCCAAAAAAATTTCTGTCAAAAGCGGCCTGGCACGCCCCTGGGCGCGCCTGACACCAAAAATTTGATTTTCTTCCTTTCTTCGACTTTTTTTTGCTGGCATTAGCACAATATCAATGGTCCATCAAACACAATACAAAATACGCACTTATTTTTCTTAAAACTAAGGTAATAAGGCATATAAATACGCCCTAGAACACCACTCAAATAGGGTCGGAAATGTACGGGGTGTTAGTTAGAAAATATTCATCCTCGAATGTTAATAACATCTTCCCATTTACAACAAATGTACCTTTATGTTAGCATATATACATATACACATAATGCTTATAGATACTTACTTGTTATTGCTCCCCTCCCGCAATTTGAACTTTTTCTTCCATGTGAAATAAATACGTGTACTTTGACTTCATCATTTCTTCAGCTTCTCATGTGATCTCTTCTAATTGCTGATTTCTCCAAAGTACCTTTATAGAAACTAAGTCTTTATTCCTTAACCTCTTCACTTGTCTATCCAGAATAGCAATAGGTATCTCCTCATAGGTGAGATCCTCCGTAACTTGTACATCTTCTATGGGAGCGATACGATATGGATCTCCTATGCACTTTCAAAGCATCGAAACATGAAATACTGGATGAACTGTGGAGAGTTCTTGGGGTAGTTCCAATTCATACAAAAATTGCCCAAATCTTCGGACAATTTCATATGGCCCTATATAACAGGGACTCAATTTCCCTTTCTTTCCAAATCGTATTACCCCTTTCATCGGTGACACCTTTAAGAATACCCAATCACCTATGGCAAATTTGAGCCCTCTTCTCCTAACATCAGCATAGGACTTGTGTCGACTTTGGGCAGTTTGTAGCCATTGTTGGATCACTTTAACTTTCTCCATAGCTTGATGAACAAGATCTGGCCCATGTAAAGCAGTTTCATCCGCTTCAAACCATCCAATCGGTGATCTACACTTTCTTCCATATAAAGCTTCATAAGGTGCCATTTTGATACCTGAATGATATCTATTGTTGTAAGCAAATTCCATAAGATGTAGATGATCATCCCAACTACCTTTAAAGTCCAACATGCACGCTCGTAGCATATCTTCAAGTGTTTGGATAGTACGTTCTCCTTATCCATCTGTCTGAGGATGAAAAGTCGTACTCAGATTCACCTGTGTACCCAAGCTCTTCTGAAACGACCTCCAAAAATGCACAGTAAATTGAGCTCCCCTGTCTGATATAATGGAGATCGAAATTCCATGTAATCGCACTATCTCTTTAACGTACAACCTTGCATAATCTTCAGTTGTATAAGTGGTCTTGACTGGTAGAAAATGCGCTGACTTGGTAAGCCTGTCAACTATTACTCATATAGAATCAATTTTACGCAGTGTACGAGGAAAACCCGTGATGAAATCCATATTAATCATGTCCCATTTCCAGACTGGAAGATTGATACATTACATGTAACCTCCAGGTTTCTGATGCTCTACTTTTACTTGTTGATAATTTAGACATTGAGCTACAAATTCTGCAATGTTCTTCTTCATGTTTCCCCACCAATACATTTCTTTCAAATCATGGTACATTTTGGTAGCTCCCGGATGAATAGAATATCGTGAATGATGCGCCTTTATCATAATTCAACTCCTCAACTCATCGACATCCGATACACATAATCTACCTTGGCATTGAAGTACTCCTTCTTGTGTAAGATCAAATGCCTTAGTCAGACCCTATTGTACATTCTCCTTCAGCTGAAATAAAATAGAATCCACATACTACTTCTCTTTCACCTCAGCTACTAATGACGATTCTACTGCATGTTGCACAATAACCCCTTCGTCTGGCTATTCAAGAATACAAACTCCCAAACTGGCTAGTTGATGTAGATCCTTGACTAGGTCTTGTTTTTCCGTCAATTGGCCACTAGTGCTTTCTACTGCTTTGCGGCTTAATGCATCGGCCACCACATTCGCTTTTCCTGGATGATATAGGATATCAATATCATAGTCTTTCAATAGCTCAAGCCATCTCCGCTGCCTCAGATTTAAATCCTTCTGCTTAAAGATATATTTCAAACTTTTGTGATCAGTGTAGATGTCAACATGAACTCCATACAAATAATGGCGTCATATCTTTAAAGCAAATACCACAGCTGCCATCTCAAGGTCATGTGTGGGATAATTTATCTCATATGGTCGTATTTGTCGTGAAGCATATGTGATTACATTACCGTGTTGCATCAATACACACCCTAGGTCAACTCTGGAAGCATCATAATATACAACATACCCTTCTGTGCCTTCCAAAAGTACCAATACCGGTGTAGAAGTCAATTTATCTTTCAGCTCTTGGAAACTTTTCTCACATGCACTAAAACTTGACTGCCTTGTGTGTAAGCTTCATTAAAGGTGAAGCAATGGAAGAAAACCCTTCAACAAACCTTTGATAATAACCTACCAATCCAAGGAAGCTACGAATATCCGTAGGCGTCGTAGGCCTTGGCCAATTTTTCATCGCTTCAATCTTTTGCGTATCAACCTGAATTCCTTCATCTGACATAATGTGACCCAAGAATGCTACAGATTTAAACCAAAATTCACATTTCGAGAACTTTCCATACAACTTACACTCACAAAGAGTCTATAACACCTGCCATAAGTGATTAGCATGGTCCTCTTGTGATCTTGAATAAACCAGGATGTCATCTATAAACACCGTCACGAACACGTCTAGAAATGGCTTAAACACCCTATTCATCAAATCCATGAAAACAGTTGGCGCATTTGTTAGTCCAAACGACATAACTAAAAATTCATAATGGTCATACCGTGTTCGAAAAGCTGTCTTGGGTATATATTTTTCTCTAACTCTGACTTTATGGTAACCCGATCTCAAGTCAATTTTTGAAAAACATTTGGCACCCTATAACTGATCAAACAAATCATCAATTCTGGGGAGGGGACATTTGTTCTTGATCGTTACCTTATTCAATTGCCGATAGTCAATGCACATTGTCAATGTGCCATCTTTCTTTAGTACAAATAATATTGGTGCACCCCACAGGGACATACTAGGCCTGATGAATCCCTTGTCCAGCAAGTCTTTTAATTGCTTCTTCAATTCACGCAATTCTGCAGGAGGCATTCTATACAGAGGAATAGAGATAGGCTGAGTGCCTGGAATCACATCAATACCAAACTGTACTTCCCGTTCTGGGGGCAATCCTGGAAGATCCTCAGGAAATACATCAAGGAATTCATTTTCCACTCGAACCGACTGAGGAGTTAGTGGTTCCACATCAGTATCTTTCACTCTTACTAAGTGACATATGTACCCCTTGGCTATCATTTTCCTTTCTTTGAGATAGGAAATAAATTTCCCTCTTGGTGCCCCTACATCACCCTTTTATTCAAGAACATTCGTTTGTGGAAAATAAAAATGTACTTTCTTAGCCGACAATCCATCATGGCATAACAAGAAGCCAACCAATCCATACCCATTATGACATCAAAATCCACCATTTCTAGTTCAATAAGATCAGCCAGTGTATCATAACCACACACAGTTACCACATAATTACGATATACTCTTTTTGCAACAATAGATTCACCAACTGGTGTAGATACTTCAATTGACTTAATTAATAATTTCGGCGTTCTTTCAAATTTCACAGCAATCAATGGAGTAACATATGACAATGTAGAACCCGGATCAATCAATTCAAATACATTATGTGAAAATATGGATAAGGTACCTGTGACTACATCTGGAGAAGCCTCCAAATTCTGCTGGTCCACTAGAGCATAGGTGCGATTCTGGGTTCCACTGGAACTAGCTGCTCCTCTAGCACCTCTACCACGACTAGCAGGTTGTACACCTCTACCTAGGGAAAGAACCGATGATGATGATGCAACGGTTGATCCCGTAGGTCGTGCTATACCACCCATTCCCCTTTATGGGCATTCTCGCATTACATACCCCGGCAAGTCGCAAAAATAACAAACATTCATTCCAACCTGACATTCACCTAAATGAGACTTCCCACAATGCTGACTCGATTGGTGAGAAAATCCTGTCGTTTGTGAACCTCGAACCACACTGCTCTACCCAAAATAGTTGCCTCTAAATCCCCAAAACTGGGATGAAGTACCTGCTGTAGGGGAAGAAAATGATGGTCTAGGCGGTCTAGGAAAAATTCAAGGCCTAGATTCTCCTTGGGACACCATAGACTGTCCCATAGGTCTAGCCCTCTTTGACGGCCCTCGTTCAAATTCGTGTACCCTTCTTCTTTGCCTCTGGTCCTCCATCTTCTGTACAAAAGCTTGTATTCTGGCTATATCCATATCTCTGTTCAAAGCAGCAATAGTGCAGTCCCTCACCAAGTATGGCTCCAATCTGTCCACATATCGATGGACTCTGTCTGTCATTGTGGCCACTATATTCGGAGCATATCGAGCCAAAGAATTAAACTGCAGACTGTATTCTCTGACACTCATATTCCCTTGACGGAGATTTAAGAACTGATCCACGCAAGCCTCTCGGATCTCATAGGGAAGATAGTGATCAAGGAATACCATTTTAAATTCTTCCCAACTAGCTGGAATTGCACCAATACCACGAGATCTCTTCCAATCTTCATACCACAATATAGCTTCTCCTTTCAATCTATAGGCTGCAAGCTTAACTATTTTACACCAGTCACATGCATAACATCTACAGCCCTTTTAATTTGGTCCACGATGTTCTGTGGGTCTGCATTCACATTTGTCCCAGTGAATGTGGGAGGATCCAATTTCAGAAAATCATGCATCCTACGGCTAGCTTCCCTAGCCTCACTAGCGTTACCTATCATTGGACCAACTTGTCCTTGATTCTGTGCGGAACCTATACGAGTCAACATTTGCACCGTATTTCTTAGATCCTACTCAGTAGCATTAACAGGTGATTCGACAGGTTCTTCTCTCCTTCTTGGCTCTTCTGGAGCTGGAAAAGTAGAATAAGCCTGTGATACAAACTCAGCGTCAGCCCCACCTTGACTACTTTGGTCAGGTGGTGATTTACTCGTTCCTTGTATGGCAAGCATATCTACCTGCTTACTTTTTCCCCTACCTCATCTTGTAATCAGCATTGTACTATAACAAAGAAAACCAATTCCAATGGTTAGATACGATTCCACTTACAACATTAGCTCCATTGCACGATCTATAAATGAAGAAAAGAAACAACTCATAAATGTCCCGTAGCCTCCTACTTATAAATATGGTGCACAACATATCCATAAGCAAGACTCTACTCAGACACAGCTTTGTAGGCACCCCTAGGACAACCTGCTCTGATACCACTTTTGTCATGTCTCAAATTCCAATGGGGCGGACTGGGAACCGAAGCCGTTAAGGCCCGAGAGAACCAAATCTTTATTCATATACACTCATGCGCATGTCACTCAATAAGCATCACCATCACATAGAGATATAAGATGCCAATAGCGAAAGTCCTGGAAAAACATGTGATATATATGAAACTTGGTCGTTGGGGCCACCATGTCAAAAGCATACATTCCTTATATTTCCTTCATTTTGTCTGACAACATCTACAAAGCCTCTACAGATACATAGACATAACCAACCTAAATTTGGGACAAGCCCCCGCTTTATACAACATATACAATACCAAAACAAATGTACATAGTGACTCGGAAAGCCCCGGACCAACTGGAGCTCACCAATGATCGGCAAATGATCCGCAACCTTCTTTGGAGGTCTACTAGCACCTGTGCCTGCAGCAAGTAAAGTAAGTTCCCCAAGGGACGTCAGTACGAAGAATGTACTGAGTATGTAAGGCTTTAAGAAACTGCATAAGATACAAGGACTTTAATGAAATCAAGTACAAGTGGGTGGGAAATATAGATTAGCCACCAGAATATACATGTGTGGAGTCGTATACATTGCATTCATTTCTTTCGTTTTCGTTCATATCATTTTCAAAATCATTCATAAAATATTGCTCATGTAATATCCTTCATATAATCTTTAGGGATCGCCTCTAGCTAGGCTTTCGCCCCTTTGAGTTGCCACCCGTTCGGGATCGCCTCTAGCTAGGCTTACGCCCCTTCAAGTTACCACCCATTCCCAATATTCATTCGTGATTGCCTCTAGCTAGGCTTACGCCCCTTCAAGTTGCCACTCGTTCCCAATATTCATTTACGATCGCCCCTAGCTAGGCTTTTACCCCTTTGGGTTGCCACCCGTACTCAACAAGTATGCATTACTTAAATTATTTTATTATAAGAGTGATACATTGGTGATTGTACATTATTGGAACTTTTAAACATTAGTCAATGAACATGAGAAATGTGAATCACAATTGGTCCTATGAGTAATGTTATATGACAACCGAAAATGAGATACCTTTGGTCATTTTGGAATGGAACAAGTACAATTGCAATGTGAACAATATGTGTTGCAGAAGGATACGAAAAGAGTAACCTTACATACCTTATCGTCCCAATATGAATACACAGTCCTATATGTGAATACAATAATCCATCTCCTTCCTTATGTTTTAATCTACAACACAAGTACAATAACGGAGCTCACGTTAACAACTAACTACCTTACAAGTGCATAAGACGTCAATAAGTTACACGATTTCACAATAACATCATTTCACCCTTTACAATATAATTCACGGAATTGTCATACCAACAGTACCACAACATTCCATACATTGACCAAGTCATCATAAACCAATAGCATGTCACACCAAGTTGATCCTTTACGCTCCCTCATTAACACTACGTTACAATTACTCCATCAAGTCACCTCAATACGTTTAATAACAACAATCCCACAAGTTATACACATAGAAAAAAAAAGTTATGGACATAAACACATCATACATGTTGATATTTCATCCACACCATTCACTTCCATCAAAACCTCAAGTCTCCTTTCAATTTTAAGTCACCTGGATGACACATCTTTAGCAAAAAGCAAAAGTGCACTACTCAACACTTTTAGACATAACCATCATGATCTACACCATCTGTCATGCATATAATATATTAAATCACAAGAATAAACACTTACCCAAGCTTGCAATTTGATGATCTTGTCCAAAGGAAATGGTTGCCTTAGGGTTTGTGAGATGAGAAATGTCTAGAAAGGCATGAGAGTTAAAATGAATAAAAAACTGATTTTGTGCCTTTATATAGGCTCTCAAGTCCTCCTTAGCCACTTCTTGGCCATTAAATGTTGTGTTTACTTGGTCAACACAAGAATGGATCATTTTACCCATTTTGGGCCATGTCTTTTGTTTGAGTTTTGAGCCTCAATTGAGCCCAATTGCTCAAGATTAATTTAGCCCAACAAATTTAATGCATGTTCCACCAACTATTTCATGCTTAAATAATTCCATAAATGTTAAGACAATATTCAATTCACGAGATTCATGTTGTAGCCTTAACCCCAAGAATAAGCGATTTTTGCCACTCATGACTTAATTTACCATAAATTATAAAAAGAAATAAAAATAAAAAGGAAGAAGAATTAACCCTCATTTGGATGCCAAAATCATCCAAGAGTATTCCCACCACGATGGAATAATGATACAATAACCCAAGATCCCTATTTAGAGACTAGAGGTCGGAGTAAAATTTTGGCAAAAAGCGGCCTGGCACGCTGCCTGGCGCGCCCCTCTGCTGCCCATGCCAGAAATTTTTTGGTAGAAAGCGGCCTGGCACGCTTCCTGGCGCTCCCCTATGCTGCCCATGCCAAAAAAAATTCTATCAAAAGCGGCCTAGCATGCCCCTGGGCGCGCCTGACACCAAAAATCCGATTTTCTTCCTTTCTTCGACTTTTCTTTGCGGGCATTAGCACAATATCAATAGTCCATCAAATACAATACCAAATATGCACTTATTGCTCTCAAAACTATGGTAATAAGGCATATAAATACGCCTAGAACACCACTCAAATAGGGTCAAAAATTTACGGGGTGTTACAATTTCTTGCCTTTAGTGAAGTTTGCCTACAATAACAGTTACTATTCCAGCATTTGGATGGAGCCTTTTGAGGCTTTTTATGGGAGGAGGTGCAGACCCCTCCATAGGATGGTTTGATTTGTTCAAGTTTAGGCCTTGGGGAATTGACTTGTTGAGAGACTCGATAGATTGAGATTGATTCAGCAGAGAGTTGTTGCTGCCTAGAGTAGGCAGAAGAGTTACGCCGATCAATGGATTCGTAATGTGGCATTCATGCTTGGTGAGCGGGTTTTGTTGAAGGTATCACCCATTAAGGGTGTAATGAGATTTGGAAACAAAGAAAAGCTTAATCCAAGATTTATTGGACCTTTTGAGATTCTTGAGAAAGTTGGAGATGTGACCTATAAGTTGGCTCTACCTTCGAACCTATTTGTGGTTCATCAAGTATTCCATGTTTTGATATTGAAGTAATATCGTTCGATGATTCTCATGTGATCCGATGGGATTCGATTGCATTAGATCATGATTTGTCCTTTGAGAAAGAGCCTATTGCTATCTTGGATGGGCAGACTAGAAAGTTGAGATCCAAGAATATTGATTCTATGAAAGTTTAGGGGCTACGTAGGAGGTTGAGTCTGATATATGGAGTAAATACCCCCAGCTTTTTACTTATTTAGGTACTTTGTTTATTTTTCTTTCAAGTATGAACACATGTTTTAGTGGTGGATAATGTAATGACCCTCATGGTGATTTTTAGCTTTCTCTGTGTTTTGACCATTTTTCCCTTCCCTGTAGTTGTTTTATATTATTTATGAGTTGTGGTGATGGTTGGCACGGTCCCCGAAGAATTCAGGAGTGATTTATGTGAGTTTGAGGTTTTGAGTAGCCTTTAAATTCCGTTAGAACCTGAATGTCAATTTTTGATTAGTATGCGGTTGGTTCAGGTTTCAAGATTATATTTTGAGAATTTAGACAAAAAAATAATTTAATTGACCTAAAAGGGTCCTCGGGGGTGGGTTGGGGTAACTTGTTGATAGTGACCTCCTTTGATAAATCTGATGATTCCATTGAGTTTGAAATGTCAAAATTAGCCTAGCTGCATTATTGGTTTGTTTTGCGGGCTATCTATCGAATCCCGAGGGTCCATTCAAAGTAATTTTTGGTTACATGTTTTAGTTATCCTAAAGTTTTTGGCGTGACCGCTTAAGCGAGCCTTTGTTCGCCTTAGTGGTACCTCTTAGGCGAACGAAGGGCCGCCTTAGCGGAAGCTGATTAGGTTGGAAACCATCGCCTAAGAGATGGGTTAGCTGCTTTAGCAGCTAAATGGCCGCCTAGCGAAGCACCATTGTGACAAGTGAATACTGCCTTAGCGATGGTGTCACGCCTCGAATACCAACGGGGCAGACTGGCTGTAACACCCCGTACATTCCCGACCCTAATTTGATTGATTGGAGACCTAGGATATAATTATAAACCTTAGCTACGCAAGCACTAAGTACGTGTGTTGCATTGGTTTTGGGAAAGAACAATTGATATCGTACTAGTCAATGTAACTAGACTCTTGTAGGAGGAGTTTGGAACTTTCTGGAACATTTGTGGGGTTAAAAACGAGGCTTGAAAGACCTGCAAACAAAGGATATTAAAGGTAAGAAGTAAGTTAAAGAATAGAACTTGAAGTATCTAGCCGAATCCGCAAAGAAAAGTCGAAGAAATGAAAAATAAAAACAATTGGCAGTGTGGCGTGCCCAGGGGCGTGCTAGGCCGCTCTGGGCTGAAATTTTCAGCCCAGAGGCAGCACTGGGGAGCGCCAAGTGGCGTACCGGGGTGGTTTTCGCCAAAATATTTCTTCGACTATTATGATGCGTATAAGACCTATAAGTCATGGTATCATTACCCCATCATATTATGACTATTATTAAGCGCGTTTAGCATCCGAATTGTGGTTAATGCTTCGTCACAAGTATTTTAACAAATTTTGTTCAAAGAAGCCATAGGCGACTAGAATTTCTATTTTTTTGCGATTGAGGCTACGAGCGGGAATCTCGTAAGTGAATATTGTCGTGACGATTATGGAAATAATTAAACATGAGATATATGATGGATTATACATTGATGTTAGTGGGTTAAGATGATATGGGTTATTTGGCCTAATTTGAGACCTAAAGTGAGCAAAACATGAAAGGCCCAATGGGTCAAAATGACCCATTCTTGCCTTGACTTGTCAATGATGGAATTAATGGCTAAGGATGACTTTAAGAGGTTATAAAGGGTGGCCAAAAATCAGATTTTAATTCATTAGACACATACATCACATTCTCTCATTTTCTAGAGTTTTCAAGATAACTCTTTTGGCTCTTCAAACCCTAAGGCATTTTTGGACAAGATCATCATCTTCCAAGCTTGGGTAAGTGATTATTCTTGTACTTTAACATATTATGAGCATGATAAATTATGTAGATCGTGTTGTTTATGCTTGGAAGTGTTGGACATGGCACTTTTGATTTTTGTTAAAAAGATGTGTTATCCATGGGATTGTAACTTGAATTATGACTTGTGGTTTTGATGAAAGAGCATGGTATGGATAAAATATCAACATGTATGGTGTGATTATGTTATTAAACTTATTATTTTTCTATAAGTGTAAATTATGGGATTTTGGCCGATATGTGATATGAAGTGTATAAAGGTGACTTGATGGATTAATTGTGATATGGTACTCATGAGAAAGTGTAAAGGAGGAAACTTTGTTGTGAAATGCTATTGGTATGTGATGTTGTGGTCAATGTATAGAATGTTATGTTGTGGTCACTGTATAGAATGTTATGGTATTGTTGGCATGAAAAGGCCATGAATGGCATTGTAAAGGGTGAAATAATGTTATAGGGGACTCATGTAACTCATGGTCGTCTTGTACACGTGGAATGTAGCTTGTGGTCAATGTATGGCATGAATGGGGTATTGTTGGTATGACAATGCCATAAATGGTATTGTAGAGAAGGAAATGATATCTTAAAGATAAATATGTAACTCATTGTTGTCATATGCATTTGTAAGGTAGTTGGTGGTTATTGTTGGTTCCGTTATGTACTTGTGATGTAGAATGAAACGTAAGGAAGGAGCGAAATTGTTGTGCTCACATATTGGATTGTGTATTTACATTGGGAAGATAAGGTATGTAAGGTTACTCTGTTCGTATCCTTCTGCAGCACATAATGTTCATAATGACATTACACTTGTCCTATTCCGAAATATACTAAGGTATCTCATTTAGATTTGATATATATTGTTATCCACACGTTTCTTATTCATTGACCGATTGGTATTCATATGTCTCTTATCCATGGACTGAAATTCCTAAAGTGCTCATAATGTTGTTAGAACTACTAAAAGAAACTGTTTCAAGGAAAGTGACGACGTAAGGAGAATCTATTCATTCCTAAGTCACGTATCTCTCATTCATTAGTCGCTATTGTTCATGAGTTACCTAATTACGGACATGGTTCCAATAGTGTTATGTTTCTAATAATGTTATGTTTCTCACAATGTTTATTCGCATGTCTCTCACTCATTAGTTAATGATCCAAAGCTTCAAGTAAAGTTGTCATAACGTTGAAATTTCTAAAAGAACTATCTCAAAGAGAGAAGATGTAAGAAGAATCTATTTATTCTTGAAAAGCATTTGTTTTCCAATCATGTCATGTTCCAAAGTCTAAGAATATTATGATTATCCTTGTACCAAGCTTTCACAAGTAAAAGTACCAATCTCATAAGAGTAAGAAGAGAGGTGATGTGCAAGTTAATATAATTATTCCTTATAAGTGAAGATGTCAATCTCATGAAGTAAAGGAGTGAAGTGAAATGTGTATATAAGTGTGTGATTCAATTAATGTCATGATCTCTAATGTGTCACTTTCATAACTATGTAAAGGAAAGGGTATTGTAAAGAAGTAATGTGCATATGGTTACTTTATGCTTTATTGAGTATGGATCACAATCTAAAGGGTATAGTTCAAGAAGGTATAATTCCAATATCATGCTATGGTATTATTACGGTATATATTATTATCCACCTATAAGGTGATGAGCGGTATATATTATTATCCACCTATAAGGTGATGAGCGGTATATATTATTATCCACTTATAAGGTGATGTGCGGTATTATATTATTATCTATCTATAAGGTGATGAGCGGTATTATATTATTATCCACCTATAAGGTGATGAGCGGTACTATATTATAACCCACCTAGAAGGTGATGATCGGTATTATATTCAGATCCACATAATGAAGATAGTTGTAAAAGAAATTAGAGTATATCCCTTGCATGAATATAAATATGGAGGTTATTATAAGAATTATGATGATAAGAATAAATGACCATGTGATGAAAATAATAGAAGTAATGACATGGTTCCACATATTCAGGACGGAGGTATATCCATATTGATTATTCTCTTACGCTTAGTTTCTTGGAAGTACTTATGCATTATACAGTTTCATATGGCCTTACATACTCAGTACTTTCTTCGTACTGACCCCTCTTGGGGGACTTACCTTACATGCTGCAGGCACAGGTATTAGTAGATCTCTGCAGTAGGCGATGAGATATCGGCAGATTGTTGGTGAGCTCCAGTTGATTCGGGGCTTTTCCGAGTCATTATGCATATTGGTTTGAGATTGTATATGAGTATAGAGTGGGGTGTGTCCCGACTCTAGGTTTGTCATAGTCATGTATCTGTAGAGGCTTTGTAGACTTATGGGGGTATATGAATGTAAGATATGTACGTTCAGTTCGACGTAATGGCTCCAACGGCCAAGTTTTGTATATATATATATTTATGGCACATGTTTCCATGTCTATGATTTTCTTATAGTTGCATAAGGTAGAATAAGCTTCATACGAGGTTATGCATACGAGTGTTCACAAGCAAAGATTGGTTCTCTCGGGCCATATCCGCTTCGGATGCCAGTCCGGCCTGAATGGGATTCGCGTCGTGACACTAGCACCCAAAGCCGTTAAGGCCCGAGAGAACCAATCTTCATTCATATACACTCATACTCATGTCACTCAATAAACATCACCATCACGGAAGTCATGGAAAATATATGATAAATAGGAAACTTGACCGTTAGGACCATCAAGTCAAAAGTATACGTTACTTACATTTCCTTCTTTTGTACCACAATATCTACAAAGCCTCTACAGATACATGTACGTAACCAACCTAAAGTCGGGACAAGTCCCCACTTTATACAACATTTGCAATACCAAAACAAATGTACACATGTAACTCGGAAAGCCCCGAACCAACTGGAGCTCACCAATGATTGGCAAGCGATCCGCAACCTACTGTTGTGATCTACTAGCACCTGTACCTGCAGCAAGTAAGGTAAGCCCCACAAGGGACGTCAGTACGAAGAATGTACTGAGTATGTAAGGCTATATGAAGCTGCATGATATATAAGTACCTCAATGGAATCAAATATAAGAGAATAGTCAATATGAATAAACCACCATTCTGTATATGTGGAACCATATACATTACATTCTTTACTTCTTTTGACTTTACATTTATTCATATTTATCGTTCTACCCATGCTAGGCTTTTCTGTCGCCCCTTGGATGAGATTAACCCATGCTAGGTATTTTAACCCCTGGAATGTGATTAACCCATGCTAGGCTTTTCTGTCTCCCCTGGGATGTTACTGTGATAACCCATGCTAGGCTTTTTTGTCGCCCCTGGGATGTTACTCTGATATTGGGATCGACACATGTTAGGTATTTCAACCCCTGGGATACCACCCAAGAATAATCAAACAATTATACATTACTTCATTTCTTTACTTCTATGAGATTGATACATTGGTGATTGTACATTATTGGAACTTTGAAACATTATTCAATGAACATGAGACATATGAATCACAATTGGTCCTGTGAGTAATGCTATATGACAACCGGAAATGAGATACCTTGGACATTTAGGAATAGATCAAGTACAATATCAATGTGAACAATATATGTTGCAGAAGGATACGGAAAGAGTAACCTTACATACCTTATCTTCCCAATATGAATAAACAGTCCTATATGTGAATACAATAATCCAGCTCCGTCCTTACGTTTTACTCTACAATCACGTTAACAACTAACTATCTTACAAGAGCATAATGACAATGAGTTACATGATTGCCCTATAACGTCATTTCATCCTTTACAATACCATTCACGGCAGTGTCATACCAACAATACCACAACATTCCATACATTTACCAAGACATCATAAACCAATAGCATGTCACACCAAGTTTATCCTTTACGCTTTCTCATTAACACTACGTTACAATTACTCCATCAAGTCACCTCAATACGTTTCATAACAACAATCCCACAAATTATACATATAGAAAAAAAAACAAGTTAAGGACATAACCACACCATACATGTTGATATTTCATTCACACCATTCACTTCCATCCAAACCTCAAGTCTCCTTTCAAGTTCAAGTCACATGGATGACACATCTTTTAGCAAAAAGAAAAAGTGCACTACTCAATACTTTTATACATAACCATCATGATATACACCATCTCTCATGCATATAATATATTAAATCACAATAATAAACACTTACCCAAGCTTGCAAAGTGATGATCTTGTCCAAAGGAAATGGTTGCCTTAGGGTTTGTGAGATGAAAAATGTTTTTAGAAATATCTAGAAAGGCATGAGAGATAATGAATAAAAATCAGCTTTTGTGACTTTATATAACCTCTCAAGTCATCCTTAGCCAATTCTTGGAATTAAATGCCATGTTTACTTGGTCAACATGGAAGAATGGGTCATTTGCCCTTTTGGGCCATGTCTTTTACTCCATTTTGGGCCTTAAATTGAGCCGATTAATACATTTTAACTTAGCCCACCAAATTCGATGTGTAATACCCCAAAAATCTCTTGTTTAAATAATTCCATAAATGGTAAGACGATATTCAACTCACGAGATTCATGTTCGTAGCCTCGACCCCAAAAATAAGCGATTTTGCCACTCATGGCTTAATTTATCATAAATTGATAAAAATTATAAAAAAATAAAAAGGACGAAGAATTAACCCTCATTTGGATGCCAAAATAGTCCAAGAGTAGTCCCACTAAGATGGAATAATGATACCATAACCCAAGAGCCCTATCTAGAGACTAGTGGTCGGAGAAAAATTTTGGCAAAAAACGGCCTGGCACGCTGCCTGGCGCGCCCCTCTGCTGCCCATGCCAGAAAAATTTTGGCAGAAAGTGGCCTGGCACACTGCCTGGCGCGCCCCTATGCTACCCATGCCAAAAAAAATTCTGTCAAAAGCGGCCTGGCACGCCCCTGGGCGCGCCTGACACTAAAAATCCAATTGCGGAATATAATCCTAAAGTACTCCAAAGACTCAAATATAGTCAATCAAGAAGGTGGTAAGACCCTTGCAGAGTTCCCCAACAGCATAGAGCTTGGGAAGCTCGGATCCGGTCAAGATCCGAACAACAATGAACACTCAACTACTAGTAAAAGGGGAGAAAGTTGACTTTGAGATGAGAAAGAAGGTGCTTCTTGCCGCTTTATTAGTAAGTAAGATTGTTTTATATCTCCTCGGCGAAATATCACTCCTAAAAGCAAGCTTTCTCTTATATACGATACCATACCACAGAATTTCATTTGCCTTCCTTCTTAAGGCACTAGTTCGAATGGAAACCCTGATCAGGCAGGTGGCCTAGCTAACATAGCTATCCGTCAGAAATAGCTGCATTCAAATCAAAGGCTTAACTACAGGGTCAATACTAAACAATGACCCAATTGAGACCGTGGCCACACCTTGATAAAACATTCTATCCATTCAAGTGTTGGTCTACCGGTGGGTCATCCTATGAGTAACTCTCGCAAACAAAGAAGAAAAGAGATGGAATTTCTTCCTTTCTTCGACTTTTCTTTGTGGGCATTAGCACAATGTCAATAGTCCATCAAACATAATACAAAATACGCACTTATTGCTCTCAAAACTAAGGTAATAAGGCATATAAATACGCCTTAGAACACCACTCAAATAGGGTTGAAAATGTATGGGGTGTTACAGATGGTGTGTCCACTTAGGCGATATCGTTTAGGTGATTATTTGACCTCCTTAGAGATGAAAGCTGTATAAAAACCCCATTTTCGCAATTCCAACTCCATTTTCACCATTTATGAGCTTGAGACCTGGGAATAAGCGATTTCAAAGAGGTTTTTTGTTCAAAATTGTTTGGGTAAGCTTCTAAACCTAATTTCTATCATTACCCATTGATTATCTTGCAAAAACATCTTCCGTACTTGGGATTTTGGGTTTTACCCGGGAAAGTGATAAAATGGTGTTTCAATGATTTCAAGCTTGATTTTAACTTATTTTTTGATGGGTTTTAATATTTAGAACCCTTAAAGTATGGGTAACATGATTCCTTATTAAAATTTCAACTTTACCCGTTTATGTTTAGGGTCAATTTTTGAATTGATTTTTGACCCGAAACTAAAGTATACCAATATGGGTGTCGATAGACTTCTAATCTCATATAGAATTCGTTTCATATAGAATGGGGGAGCTCTGAAGCCGTTCGAAAGGGGAAGGCTTCTTGTTGAGGGGTCCAAGTTCGTATTTCAGCTTTCGAGGTAGGTTATGACTTAACTTTCTTCAGACTAGACTAGATAGATAACTATTCATGTAAAGTATGTTATGGGTTCAGAATTTTATCGTGATTTTCATTTTTTGAGATTATTATTTTATTGTATTGCTCATGTGGGGCCTTATGTGAATCTTATTATTTACTTAAGAAATTATTATCATTGAGATGCCCGTGTGGGGGCTGGTATTGGTCTTATTTAAGCAATATTTGTTCTTTATCATTATGGTGATGTCCGTGTGGGGGATTGGATTGATATATTGATGTCTCACATGATTCTTTACTATTGTGTTTCCATGAGAGTACTTGTATTATGATCTATTGAGATTTGAGGGGACTTTAGCTCATTTATACCATTATTGAGTTGATTGACTATATGTTTTTGATTTGGTTATGAGCATGCATCCTCATTCATTCATCCATATTCATGAAACTGGTACTACTGAGAAATATTATTTTGAAAGAAAATGAGACACTTTATGAAAGTCGGTAAGGTTAATTGATGAGATTGTGATAGTATATGGGTTGTGAACTTCCCATGGGTCCTCTCCTGTAAGCTTAGGCTCGGAAGGTGTATAGATGGTGACATTGAAATGTTGCATCCTTATCTTTTCATTGCATTGCATCACTTGCATCTCTCTTATGTGATTGATATCGTGTAATTTAGTCTTTCTTTAATTATAATTGTTGTGTAGCTACTTTTATACTGTTATTGTAGTTGTATTATTTGTATCATTAGGAGTTGTACAGCTTGAGCCGCCGTTGGGAATTTTCCTGTATGCAGGTGGAAGCGTTGCTCATATTTCTTTTATATTTTTAGTTGTCTACTTTGCTTGGTCGGTCTATGATGCCTACTGAGTACAAGTGGACCTTACTCACTCCTACTTTCTGTACCCTTTCGGTGCAGATCCCAGTTCGAGTGCGACCCACGGTTCGTAAGTTCGTGCAGTTTAAGCATTTCGAAGTCAGGATGAGCTCCTCGTTCAGGAGTTTGTGCTCGGCTTCATCCAATTTATGTCTTTATTTTACATTCAGAGACAGAGTGTATATATTTTCTACACTATGTCAGATTTATAGTGTTCTTTACTCATGACACTAGATGCTTGGGAGATTTTTGAGTTGTATTTCAGATATCTATCTTTGTTACTGTATTGACTTGGTTTTTATCCCAAATCTCGTATTTCACTTACTTATTTATCTTCTTTTCGCAATTATTCTCTTTTGGTGTTGGGCTTATCTATCAAGGTTGGGTCGGGGTTGGTGCTATCATGACCTCGGATTTTGGATCGTGACAAATACACATCTAATTAAAGATTTCTTAAAAAGTGTGCTAAGTAAAATAAAATGAAGGGTGTAAATCAGATGGAGTTTAAAGTTCCCCCATTTCGTATTACTTAAAGCCTATGGACTTGTTAGATCTTTTAAGAACGTTATATTTAGAAGTGTATTCAATTAAATTAGTTATATTGCTGATATTTGGAAATTTTAAATTTCACAATTACTAAAGGTAATGTTGAAAAATAATAATAAAATTATCTTAATTTATTAAAATAAACAAATAAATAAAAGACATATTTTTGATATAGAAATCAAGTAAAATAAAACATGCTATTATAAATAAGGGTAAGTATTACTAGTGTATATTAAACGAAACCTTAACGAATATATTTGTTTTTACCTGACAATCCCAAGAATCGGTCCTTCCAAAACTGGAACTGGTCAGACAACCATGTGAAAGTACTAATAACTTTACCAGGCACTCCTCCTTCAACTTTTAGCTCGTGTTTGCTATTTAATTCCCTTCTTGAATATCCATGAATCTTGATAATCCATATTAGAAATATTTGGTCGAGATTCAGTTTTTTTTTTTTTGTTTGTTATTTTCTCTTCTTCATTTTAACCAATTTGGTTATAGTTTCTCATTCATTAGATTAAAAAAGGTAAATATATTTTGTTCCTCAGCTGACAAAGTTTTGTTTCCTCTCTGTTTTATTTCTGCAGCTAATGAATGTCTGATAAATCTATTTTTTCTTTGGTATTGCAGGTATATGTCTGTAGTGTATTTTTGGTAAAATAATCAACATTTTTTGTGTTTAAAATTCTCAACTTTACCAATTGGTACCTTGAGGGGTTTAGTTGGATAGGCATGTAATGCGTTATGGAAGTAGCTAGTATCGGGCGAATTTATGCGCGAGGAAAGGATCTGAATTCTGAAAGGTCGTTAAATAGATACTAATTTTCTATTTTCTCATCAGTATTGTTGACATAATCTCTTTAGATTAGAAGAGATGTCTTTGTTTCTTGAAAAGAGCATGCCAGCATCCAGGTTTCTATCTTGTCTAATAGCCATTTCGATTTTCGTTTTGATCGTTTCTTCATTGTCCCTTGTCCAATATGCTGACAATTCTTTCATACCAAGATCAGTGTATAGGTTAATTCTTGTTAATACTACTTCCCATTACTCAACCTCAGGTGGAGAATCTCAAACCCCTTTCTTGCCTCTTGAAACTTCTTCTAAAGAAAACGTGAAAAGCCAAGTAATATCATGTCAAGCATCCAGTTCCAGCAACAGTTCAGATGGGGGCCTAGGAGGAGTTAATAAAGCTTGTGACACAAAACAAGCACTTCTGAGGGTGTATATGTATGACTTACCCCCTGAATTTCACTTTGGGCTATTAGGTTGGAAAGGAAGTGGGAACGAAATGTGGCCTAATGTTGGTATACAGGGTCAAGTACCCTCATACCCTGGGGGCTTAAATTTACAGCATAGCATTGAATATTGGCTTACCTTTGACCTTCTATCGTCAGATACACCAAATATTACTAGACCATGCACTGCTATTAGAGTGCAGAATTCAAGTGAGGCCGAAGTAATTTTTGTCCCATTCTTTTCGTCTTTGGAGATACTTAAACATGAAGACTACCAAGATGAAGAATCTTCAGACCAAAAAATAATATTTGATAACAATATATTTGAACAAATAAAAGGAAAAGAATTAGATTTAAGTATAGATAAAGTTTTAGACGTACCTATAGTAAAACATTGGTTTAAAAGACAAAAAGAAGAATATTACGTAATTAGTCAAAAGGAACATATAATAGACTGTAGATACACCAAAGGAAAAATCTAAAATACCAATAATAAATAAGAAATTAGTGAATAAAGAAATACAAGATATAAGAGCAAAACCCCCCAATTAAATATGTACACTTAGGAGGAACAGAAATATTAATAAAAGCATGTTTTAGAGAAGGAATAGATACCCCAATAGAAATATATTTAGCAGATGATAGAATCATACACCACATAGAAAAAAGCGTAATAAGTGCAGTAACAGGAAATCTAATATACCAAAAAATTAAATTTATAATAAGCGCAAATTACTCAGTAGCAGTAACTGATAAAAATATAGACAAATCATTAGTATTATACTGGAAAATGTTAGGAATAGAATTAGCACCAGGAAGTAAAATATTTACAGCAAGATGTAAAAATTTATATATATACACTACAAAACATAAAATAATAGCAAAAAATAAAATAGATAAAGTAAAGATTGAAAATCCTTTTGAAAAAATAGTCACTATTATAGATAATAATGATTATAGTTACCAGGAACTAGATATAGAACAAGACTTAGAAATAGTAAAAAGAAAGACTTAGTACCTCAAAACGATTAACAAATGATACACCTACATCCTCATCTAGAATGAGTACATCTAGAAGAATAGATTATGTAACTTCACAAAATTTAATAGACCATAAGATAGAAGAAATAAAACCATACCATTACTATATCACAGGAATAATGGACCAACGAAAATACGTAATATTAATAAATACCGGACAAGAAGAAAATTACATTATAAGAGAATTAGTACCAGAAAAAGAAATAATAACAAATGAACAATTATGTCCAGAATTACCAAAGGCATTGACAAATATTGAAGAAATAACAGAAAAAGAATTAATTATTGGAGGAATACCAATATCAATAAAATTCAAAATATACCAAGGAGATAAGAACATTACCTTAGGAATAAGATGGTTAGAAACAAGTAAAACCATACAATTTAGAAGATAAACAACTAACAATAACTTATGAAAATAAGAAAATAGTAATAAAACGAACCTTGATATGAGAAAATAACACCAAAACATATAAAATAACAAAAATATATATACTTGCCAAAATAATAATAAAAGGATATTACAATAGATATTATACACCTATGATAGACATAAGAGCAGAAGCTAATTTATGTAAACATAACTGTCTACCAGAAGAAAAATGGGAAAAATTAACAACGCCTATGGTAGTCACAGGATTTAATAATGAAGGAAGCATGATAACATATAAAGCAAAAAATATAAAAATACAAATATGGGATAAAATATTAACTATAAAAGAAATGTATAGTTATGAATTTACAAATAAAGATATATTACTAGGAATGTCATTCTTAGACAACTTATATCCACATATACTAACAAGAACATATTGGTGGTTTACTACCCCATGTAAACAAAAAGTAGGAGCTAAAAGAGTAAACAATAAATTAAGAAAAACAACACCTTGGAATAAAGGAAGTGAAAAAATTACCCAGAAGCTAGAAAACACAAAAACTAGTGACCAAAAGATAGAAATAATTATATTTTCGATAAATAAAATAAAAAAAATACAAGACAAACTAGAATTATTGTATAATGATAATCCCTTACAAGGATGAGAAAAACACAAAACAAAAGTAAAAATTGAATTAATAGATGAAAATAGTATAATAACACAAAAACCACTAAAATACAATTTTGATGATTTAACAGAATTTAAACTACACATAAAAGAATTACTAGACAATAATTATATACAAGAAAGCAATAGTAAGCACACTAGCCCAGCATTTATAGTAAATAAACATAGTGAACAAAAAAGAGGAAAAAGTAGGATGCTTATAGATTATCGAAATTTAAATGCAAAAACAAAAACATATAATTACCCAATACCAAACAAGATACTAAAAATAAGCCAAATACAAGGATATAATTATTTTAGTAAATTTGATTGTAAATCAGGATTTTACCGTTTAAAACTAGAAGATAATTCTAAAAAGTTAACAGCATTCACGGTACCCCAAGGATTTTATGAATGAAATGTATTACCCTTCGGATATAAAAATGCACCAGGTAGATATCAATATTTTATGGATAATTATTTTAACCAATTAGAAAATTGCATAGTATATATAGATGATATACTATTATATTCTAGAACACAAGACGAACATATAAAACTATTAGAAAAATTTATACATATAATAGAAATATCAGGAATTAGTTTAAGTAAAAAGAAAGCAGAAATAATGAAAAATCAGATAGAATTTTTAGGCATACAAATAGATCAAAATGGAATAAAAATGCAAACTCATATAGTGCAAAAAATAATTAATTCAAACGAAGCATTAGATACAAAAAAGAAATTACAATCCTTCTTAGGACTAGTTAGCCAAGTAAGAGAATATGTACCTAAGTTAGCAGAAAATTTAAAACCTTTACAGAAAAAATTAAAGAAAGATAGTGAATACTATTTTGATGAGAAAGATAAGACATACATACAAAAAATTAAAACTATGTGCAAAAAATTACCAAAATTATATTTTTCGGATGAAAATGAACAATTCATATACATAGTAGAAATAGACTCTAGCAATCATAGCTATGGAGGAATTCTTAAGTATAAATATGAGAATGAAAAAATTGAATATCACTGTAGATATTATTCAGGATCATATACCAAACCACAATTGAAATGGGAAATAAATAGAAAAGAACTATTTGCATAATATAAATGTTTATTAGCATTTGAACCATATATTGTGTATAACAAATTTATAGTACGCACAGATAATACACAGGTAAAATGGTGGATAACACGGAAGATACACGATTCAGTAACAACAAAATAAATACGGAGATTAGTATTAAATATACAGAATTTTATATTTACAATTGAGTTAGTTAAGTCTAATAAAAATGTCATTGCAGATTACTTATCAAGACAAAGCTACTCAAACTGAACCAGATAGTACAATGGAAGATATACTCAAAGCTCTAACTACACTTCATAGTTATCATAATTATTTGTCTTATAGTTATTTGTTTCATAGCTCTGATAGCAATTTGGGGGGTGCGTGGGATCATTCATTTAGATTGAGTGTTTAGCGGAATTCATCTTAGATATTATATATCTTGGGTTTTTCGATACTTAGTTTCATTATTGTAGTTAGAGCTTTGAGTATATCTTCCATTGTACTATCTGGTTCAGTTTGAGTAGCTTTGTCTTGATAAGTAATCTGCAATGACATTTTTATTAGACTTAACTAACTCAATTGTAAATGTAAAATTCTGTATATTTAATACTAATCTCCGTATTTCTTTTGTTGTTACTGAATCGTGTATCTTCCGTGTTATCCACCATTTTACCTGTGTATTATCTGTGCGTACTATAAATTTGTTATACACAATATATGGTTCAAATGCTAATAAACATTTATATAATGCAAATAGTTCTTTTCTATTTATTTTCCATTTCAATTGTGGTTCGGTATATGATCCTGAATAATATCTACAGTGATATTCAATTTTTTCATTCTCGTATTTATACTTAAGAATTCCTCCATAGCTATGATTGCTAGAGTCTATTTCTACTATGTATATGAATTGTTTATTTTCATCCGAAAAATATAATTTTGGTAATTTTTGGCACATAGTTTTAATTTTTTGTACGTATGTCTTATCTTTCTCATCAAAATAGTATTCACTATCTTTCTTTAATTTTTTCTGTAAAGGTTTTAAATTTTCCGCTAACTAAGGTACATATTCTCTTACTTGGTTAACTAGTCCTAAGAAGGATTGTAATTTCTTTTTTGTATCTAATGCTTCGTTTGAATTAATTATTTTTTGCACTATATGAGATTGCATTTTTATTCCATTTTGATCTATTTGTATGCCTAAAAATTCTATCTGATTTTTCATTATTTCTGTTTTCTTTTTACTTAAACTAATTCCTGATATTTCTATTATATGTATAAATTTTTCTAATAGTTTTATATGTTCGTCTTGTGTTCTAGAATATAATAGTATATCATCTATATATACTATGCAATTTTCTAATTGGTTAAAATAATTATCCATAAAATGTTGATATCTACCTGGTGCATTTTTATATCCGAAGGGTAATATGTTCCATTCATAAAATCCTTGGGATACTGTGAATGCTGTTAACTTTTTAGAATTATCTTCTAGCTTTAAATGGTAAAATCCTGTGTCACGGCCCAATATTTGAGTCATGATGGCGCCTATCGTAACCCACCAACAGGCAAGCCAAACCCTAGCCCGGAGCGACAAACGACGGACTAACGGGCGGAATCTCATACAACAGAGAAGAAGTGGAAGTAACCATATTTATAAACATGCTATAATGCTACAGAAAAAATCAGAATATGTATATATGCCAAGACTGAGAAGGAAGAGGACAGTATATAAAGTCAAGAACCCTTCCCAAGACCTGGTGAGGCCAATACAAGAGCCACTACTGGACATACCTAAAATATAAAATAAAAACCAAATATATATCAAACCCAACAGTCTCGAGGGCAAAAGACTATACAGTAGAAGATGGAGTAGGATCTGCCTCGGACGTCAGTAAGCCCACCCTGCTTCGGAACCAGTGCTAAGAAGAGAGTCACGTCAAAGCTGTCGGCTAGTGCCTGAATCTGCATCGGGGAAAAAGATGCAGAAGTGCAGTATGAGTACCGGGGCAACAGGTACTCAGTAGGCATCATCGGCCAACTGAGCTCAATGTAATATAAACAAGCTAAAATGCGAGGGTGCATGCTAAGTCCGGGGTATAAGTAATACATACATAAATAACTGCCGAGGCATACAGATATGCTCAGGAGAAAAATAAAATGCGATACTGAATAACGAGTAAATAAATGCATAAGTAAACACACAAGTCAAACATAACCTATCTGGGCCCCCATAAACCCGATAGGCACACGGAAGAAAACAATAACCCAGCCTGGCCCCCATAAACCGGCGGGACATACAAGAATAATAAATGCGTAGTCACCAGTGTCTCGAAGCTGTATCCGTATCCAGTAACCACAATAACCAAAAAGGGTGCACCGGGCTTGAACCAACACCAATGGGTAATAACAAGAGGCCAGACGTCGGAATTGAACCGGACAGAGTGGATAACAACAATAGGCCACATATATATCATGTCTGCAGGACTAGAACCGGAACTCAAAGAACAATAGTATCATAATCACGGTACCCAGTACCAGAACTCACATCCGTCGGACTCGAACCGAAACTCAGAGAACAACAATTATCATAATCACGGTACCCAATACCAGAACTCATAGTGTGCCACAATTCGGGGTCGGACTCAAACCGGAACACCCAATAGTCAGTAACCAGAATCATCGTACCTGAATCAGTATCCGGATTCGAACCGAAACTCATCATAGCCAGTAACCAGAACAGAGCCAAATGTCACATCATAACCAATAAAAGGGGAAAACATGCTAGTCCTAGGTCAAAACCGAAGTCTACAAGGTAAATCCCTGGATACTCCTAGGTCCATAGTCTACTATCATGCAATGTCTAAGTTAGTCTAGGTATTTAGAGTAGCTCATGGCAAGGTAGGTCCTAATTTTAAGCCAAGGCCAGCAAACCCGATCAAGTGCGGTACTATCAGGGACTAAGAGACTAAGTAGGTCAATTGGGTATGATCGGGGTGACTAAATATCGTCACAAGTCTAACAGGTCACAGAGGGCTTAACTAAGCCCAAAAATGTCAACGTTCTGACAAGTCAACAAAAAGGGTGACAGGGCCCACTACCGGGTCCCGGATACCAAGTCTAGTCATACCTATCTAAGTCTGGGCTAAGTCTATCTAAGTATGGACTAAGGTACAACAATAACATTCCCCAACTAGCAATCAATAACAATAATACTATACGACCCCGAATAGGTCATCTGTGTCGTACCACGAGGATAACGGGCCTGGAATGTATCCAAATAGCCCTATCCAGCCTAGAAGGCCTAAATCACAGCAAACCACCACCTCCAAGTCTATAATTCCAGCCCACAATACCAGCACAACAGCACACATATATCACACATAAGCCCAATCTAAGTGCAAAGGAAGGTAAACCTAGCCTACCTGGACGCCACTACAAGCTTGCTAAAAGAACCAGCTATTTAGGAGTCTTCCCCTTTTGAGAGGCCTCTGACTGCTGCCAAGCTACCAAAATAATAAACTACATGTCAAATCATGACTATTGATACCCATATTGCATTAGTTCGAAAAATGTCCTAAAATCCCACGTGGGGCCCGCTTGCGGAATCGCAAAATCGAAACCGTCAAAGCGTCCCAAATCACCCCATGATCAATAGTCACAACTAGCAATGCTCAATTTGAGCTCAAAATGTAGCTCAAACATCAATACCAATTCCAAAATATACCATCGCAAACGAAAACTACCGTAAAAATAAGAAAACGTACCGTAGAAACGATGAGACGAGTCCACGAACTAATTGGAAAAAGTGGACAAAATGTAAATAATTTACATTTTGTCCACCTAATAGGTGTATATATATATGTGCACCGCATAGTGGATAATCATTAAGGTGACACAATGCCATGTTAATAAATGGGCACCCCTCCACTGTCCATGTGGAGTGAGGTGTCCATAACCAACTTCATCTATCCGTTTTGTATATATTCGGGTATTGCGTAGGTTCGTGATAAAATAAATATAATATTTTGAATATACCATAATTAATAGAAAATTATTTCTAACAAAACCTCTATAAAATAAAAATATTATTTTAACATATTTAAATTCACTATGTCCGCTTTAATTATTATTAATAGGTTATAAAACTATTATAAAATAGTATAGATATATCATAACTAAAGAATTTTATAAATTTCAAAAATATTTTCAAAAGGTAATTAACTATGTCATTTTACCAAATTTTAATTTAATTTAATATTTTACAACGTGCTCGGTCTAAATAATATTCTCAAACGAACTGCCCGAGAATCGAATTGTCAGTCCCAGCAAGTCATAAATAACTTGGGGCAGTTATAGAAAAGCTTTAAACGCTGAGAACACATGAAAACGAGGGAAATAACCGGGAAGGTCATTACAATATCCACTACTAAAAGGACTTTCATCCATGAAAGTCAAGAAGAAGCACATACCTGAAGACGTGAACAAATAGGGATACTGGGCTCGCATGTCGCGTTCAAGCTCCCAAGTAGCCTCCTCAACCGGACGGTGACGCCACTGTACCTTAACCACTAGAATGTCCCGGGAGCGTAACCGTCTGACATCTCTGGCTAAATTGGACACAGGCTCCTCCACAAATGTTAACTTATCGTCTAATTGAACTGAGTCCCATCGAAGAACATGCGACTCATCTGGAATGTATTGTCGCAACATAGAAATATGAAACATTGGGTGGATAGCTGAAAATGCCAGAGGTAAAGCTAACACATAAGCCACCTCTCCAACCTTCTGCAAAATCTCAAAGGGCTCAATATATCTGGGGCTAAGATTACCCTTCCTACCAAACCGCATCACGCCCTTCATGGGCGATACTCGTAAGAAGACCCTATCACCCACCCTGAATTTCAACGGACGATGTCTACAGTCAGCATAACTCCTTTGTCTACTCTGAGCTGTCTGTATCCTATCTTGAATCACTCGAACTCGGTCCAAAGATTCTCTGAGAAAATTTGTGCCACGAGGACTGACTTCTGAAGTTTTGAACCAGCCAACTGGAGATCGACACTGTCTGCCATATAAAGCCTCAAACGTAGCCATTTGAATGCTAGAATGAAAGCTATTATTATACGCGAACTAGGCTAAAGGCAAGAATTGATCCCATTGACCGCCAAAGTCTAACACACAAGCGCGGAGCATATTCTCCAATACCTGAATCGTCCGCTCCGACTGCCCGTCGGTTTGAGGATGAAATGCAATACTAAGGTCCACCTGAGTACCCAACTCTTCCTGGAAAGTCTGCCAGAAACTGGAGATAAACTGAGACCGTCGGTCTGAGATAATAGATATTGGCACTCCATGTAGGCGAACCACCTCCTGAATATATACACGAGCTAATCTCTCAGCACTATAGGAGACTCGAACAAGGATAAAGTGTGCAGACTTAGTCAACCGATCTACAATAACCCAAATACTATCAAAACCACGGGAGGTGTGAGGCAATCCAACAATGAAATCCATAGTGACCCGCTCCCATTTCCACTCGAGGATGGGTAATTGCTGAAGTAAACCACCGGGTCTCTGATGTTCGGCCTTTACTTGCTGACAACAAAGGCATCAAAGGCATCAAGCTACAAACCCTGCTATATCTCTCCGCATACCACTCCACCAATAGTGCTGCCTCAGATCCCGATACATCTTAGTTTTCCCAGGGTGAATAGAATATCTGGAACTGTGCGCCTCGTGCAAAATCAACTGAATCAAATCTCCAACCCTCGGAACACAAATACGGTCGTCAAACCTCAAAACACCATCAGAACCCAAGGTAGCTCTCTCAGACTTACCCTTCAATATCTTATCTCGAATGTTACGGAGACCGTTATCCTCAAACTAATGACTCTGAATCTGCTCCAGCAAAGTAGATCTCGCACCAACACAAGCGATAAACCTTTCAGGGTCAGAAATATCCAAACGCACCATCGAGTTAGCTAAGGACTGAATGTCCAAAGCCAACGGTCGCTGAGAGACGGGAATGAAGGCTAAGCTACCCATACTCACTGCCTTCCGACTCAAGGCGTCCGCTATCACATTCGCCTTGCCCGGATGATAGAGAATAGAGATATCATCGTCCTTCAGCAACTCAATCCACCTGCGCTGCCTCGAATTAAGATCCCTCTGAGTCATAATATGCTGAAGACTGCGGTGGTCTGTAAAGATTTCACAATGAACACCGTAGAGATAATGCCTCCAAATCCATAATGCAAACACAACCGTTGCTAACTCTAAATCATGAGTGGGATAGTTACGCTCGTGCACCTTCAGCTACCTCAATTCATAAGCAATAACACGGCCCTGCTGCATCATAACACATCCCAAACCAATACCAGACGCATCACAATACACGATAAAACCCTCGCCCTCAACTGGAAGAGTCAACACAGGGGCAGAAGTAAGTCGATCCTTGAGCTTCAGAAAGATCGCGTCGCAATCCTTAGACCATTAAAACGGAACCTCCTTCCTGGTTAGTCTGGTCATAGGAGATGCAATAGACGAAAGCCCTCGACAAATTGCCTGTAGTACCCTGCCAACCCAACAAAACTGCGAACCTCGGTAGGTGACGTGGGCCTAACCCAACCTCGAATAGCCTCAATCTTCGTTGGGTCTACCATGATACCGTGTCTGGACACAACATGGCCCAAGAAAGCTACAGACTCAAGCCAGAACTCACACTTTTAAAACTTGGCATACAGCCGATGATCTCTCAAAATGTGGAGCACAATCCTCAAATGATGCTCGTGCTCCTCGTTACTCCTCGAATAAACCAAGATGTCGTCAATAAACACAATCAAAAAGGAGTCTAAGTATGGCCTGAATACACGATTCATCAAATCCATGAAAGCTGCTGGGGCATTAGTCAACCCAAAAGACATCACCAGGAACTCATAATGGCCGTATTGAGTCCTGAAGGCTGTCTTTGGGATGTCCTCAGCCCTAAATCTCAACTGATGGTATCCAGATCTCAAATCTATTTTTGAGAATACTGCTGCACCCTAAAGTTGATCAAACAAATCATTGATACGAGGCATAGGATACTTATTCTTCACAGTTACCTTATTCAACTGCCTGTAATCAATACACATGCGCATAGATCCATCCTTCTTCTTTACAAACAGAACTGGAGAACCCCACGGAGACACACTCAGCTTGATAAAACCCTTCCCTAGAAGGTCCTGGAGCTGAGTACTCAACTCTCTCAACTCAGCAGGAGCCATACGATAAGGAGCTACAGAAATAGGTCGGGTGCCCAGCTCAAGGTCAACAATGAACTCTATATCACGCTCGGGAGGAAGGCCAGGTAAGTCAGACATGAATATATCAGAAAACTCACAAACAACAGGGACGAAGTCAAGCGATGGACTCTCAATGCTAGCATCCCGAACATACGCAAGGAATGAATCACATCCCCTCGATATCAATCTACGAGCACGAACATATGAAATAATCCCTGTTGGTGTGCGGCTAACAGAACCCTGCCACACCACTAGGGGTACGCCAGGCATGGCTAAGGTCACGGTCTTGGCAAAGCAATCCAAGACTGCATGATGGAAAGATAACCAGTCCATGCCCAGAATCACATCAAAGTCTACCATGGCCAATATAATAAAATCAACCCGAGTCTCAAACTCCTGAACAGTCACCAGACAAGATCTATATACCCGATCCACTAATAAGGAATCACCAACTGGGGTAGATACACGTAAGGGTACATATAATAACTCAGAACATAAACCCAACCGTGGTGCATAATAAGTAGATATATAAGAAAACATGGATCCAGGATCAAATAATGCAGAAGCTGGCTGATGGCATACGAAAATCGTACTTGTAATCACCACATCCGAAGCCTCAGCCTCTGGCCTAGCCGGTACGGCATACAACTGACGCTGGCTACCACTAGTCTGAGCACCTACCTGACTACCAGTCCGACCTCCCCGCGCTCCACCTCGAGAACCATGGGGACCACCCCGATGACCCTGTACACCACCTCTACCTGCTGGCAGTATAGATCTGAGGGGTTGTGCTGTCTGAACTGAAGGCTCAATCGCCATGCGCTGAGGACACTCACGCGCGAAATAACCGACAACTCCACAAGTATAGCATGCTCCTGGCTCCCTGCTCGGCCTAGAAGGTACGGCTAATTTGGTATGACCGCCTCTAGTCGATGAACTGGACTGACCACGTCCCTGATGCTGTCTAACAGAACCACTATAGGCGGGCTGACCTCTATCAGATATTTACAAAGCTGACTGTACGGGCCTACTGGGCTGACCCTGTCGCTGAAAAGACTGTTGCTACTGCTGTGGGTACCTACCCTGAAACTGGAATCCACGACCTCTGAACTGCGAACCACTATGGCTACCACTGAAACTACCCTGGACACGAGGTCTCTTATTGCTGCCCCCTTGGGCCTGGTGATCCATCTCCTCAATAGAGTATACATTCTCAATAATCTCTGCGAATGACTTCCCTGAAGTCACTAAACTCTGGGTAGCCCTGCGGAGTGGCAATCTCAGTCCCCTGACAAAACATCTAACTCTCTCATACTCATCAGGCAAAATAGAAGTAGCATGCCTAGCAAGATCATGAAACCTCGCCTCATACTCGGTGACAGATAATGAACCCTGAGTCAATCTGGAGAACTCATCCCTGAGTCGCTCCCGCATAGTACGGGGCATATACTTTCCCAAGAAAATCTCAAAGAACTGGGTCCAGGTAACCGGCGGAGATCCTGTTGGCCTGGAATCAAGATATCCCCTCCACCATCTCCTGGCTGCAGTATCAAACTGATATGCCATGAAATCAACACCACGAGACTGTACCAATCCCAAATTCCTCAGTCTATCCTCGCAGCTGGACAAGAACTCATATGCGTCCTCACCCGGAGTACCAGTAAATCTCGATGGAGTCAACCTCAAGAAATGCCCCAACATCTTCTGCTCATCGACAGACATAGCAGGCTGATCTGTAACCGACTGTGGAGCTACCGGAGCTGGAGGAATCTCAACTCTGGGTGCTGCAACTGCAGGCTGCGCCCCAACACCAACTCCCTGTACTGTTGGTTGGGCTCCCTCGGTTGATGGACCTCCAACTATCCCCAACAACTGAAGTAATGTACCTCAGAGAAAAGAAGCATTTATAAATCCAGGTGGAGCCTGGGCTGCTCCCTGGCCCATCGGCTGCTGTGGAGGCGGAACATCTGGAGTTATAACGGGATTGGGTAACTGATCCCTAGCATGATCTCGGCCTGGGGCTGCTGCTCTGCCCTGCCCCCAACCTCTGGGTCGACCGCGGCCCTTAACAGGATCCCTCGCTGCAGGCTCGGGGTCTCGACCCCCAGCTCTCGCACCATGCGTCCTAACCATCTGCGTAAAGAGTGAACCAAATGAAAATCAGAAACCAACATAGACTTAACGCACGTACATGAGTCAAGAAAATGAGAGACTCTCCTAAGAATGCTCCATAGCCTCCAGAGGATAGGATACAGGCGTCCCTGCACCGATCCACAAGACTCTACTACACACTGGCTCATGTACCGACACTACCCGTACAACCTAGGCTCTGATACCAAGCTGTCACGACCCAATATTTGAGTCATGATGGCGCCTATCGTAACCCACCAATAGGCAAGCCAAACCCTAGCCCGGAGCGACAAGCGACGGGCTAACGGGCGGAATCTCATAAAATAGAGAAGAAGTGGAAGTAACCATATTTATAAACATGCTATAATGCTACAGAAAAAAAATCAGAATATGTATATATGCCAAGACTGAGAAGGAATAGGACAGTATATAAAGTCAAGAACCCTTCCCAAGACCTGGTGAGGTCAGTACAAGAGCCACTACTGGACATACCCAAAATATAAAATAAAAACCAAATATATATCAAACCCAACAGTATCGAGGGCAAAATACTATACAGTAGAAGATGGAGTAGGATCTGCCTCGGACGTCAATAAGCCCACCCTGCTCCGGAACCAGTGCTAAGAAGAGAGTCACGTCAAAGCTGTCGGCTAGTGCCTGAATCTGCATCGAGGAAAAAGATGCAGAAGTGCAGTATGAGTACCGGGGCAACAGGTACTCAGTAGGCATCATCGGCCGACTGAGCTCAATGTAATATAAGCAAGCTAAAATGCGATGGTGCATGCTAAGTCCGGGGTATAAGTAATACATACATAAATAACTGCCGAGGCGTACAGATATGCTCAGGAGAAAAATAAATGCGATACTGAATAACGAGTAAATAAATGCATAAGTAAACATACAAGTCAAACATAACCTATCTGGTCCCCCATAAACCCGATAGGCACACGGAAGAAAATAATAACCCGGCCTGGCCCCCATAAACCGGCGGGACATACAAGAATAATAAATGCGTAGTCACCAGTGTCTCGAAGCTGTATCCGTATCCAGTAACCACAATAACCAACAAGGGTGCACCGGGCTTGAAATGGCACCAATGGGTAATAACAAGAGGTCAGACGCCGAAATTGAACCGGACAGAGTGGATAACAACAATAGGCCACATATATATCATGTCTGTCGGACTAGAACCAGAACTCAAAGAACAACAGTATCATAATCATGGTACCCAGTACCAGAACTCATATCCGTCGGATTCGAACCGAAACTCAGAGAACAACAATTATCATAATCACGGTACCCAGTACTAGAACTCATATTGTGCCACAATCCGGGGTCGGACTCGAATCGGAACACCCAATAGTCAGTAACCAGAATCATCGTACCTGAATCAGTAGCCGGACTCGAACCGAAACTCATCATAGCCAGTAACCAGAACAGAGCCAAATTTCACATCATAACCAATAAAAGGGGAAAACATGCTAGTCCTAGGTCGAAACCGAAGTCTACAAGGTAAATCCCTGGATCTTACTAGGTCAATAGTCTACTATCATGCAATGTCTAAGTCAGTTTGGGTATTTAGTGTAGCTCATGGCAAGGTAGGTCCTAATTTTAAGCCAAGGCCAGCAAACCCGATCAAGTGCGGTACTATCAGGGACTAAGAGACTAAGTAGGTCAATTGGGTATGATCGGGGTGCCTAAATACCGTCACAAGTCTAACAGGTCACAGAGGGCTTAACTAAGCCCAAAAATGGCAACGTTCTGACAAATCGACAAAAAGGGTGACGGGGCCCACTACCGGGTCCTAGATACCAAGTCTAGTCATACCTGTCTAAGTCTGGGCTAAGTCTGTCTAAGTCTGGACTAAGGTACAACAATAACATTCCCCAACTAGCAATCAATAACAATAATACTATACGACTCCGACCAGGTCATCTGTGGCGTACCACGAGGATAACGGGCCTGGAATGTATCCAAATAGCCCTATCCAGCCTAGAAGGCCTAAATCACAACAAACCACCACCTCCAAGTCTATAATTACAGTCCACAATACCAGCACAACAGCACACATATATCACACATAAGCCCAATCTAAGTGCAAAGGAAGGTAAACCTAGCCTACCTGGACGCCACTGCAAGTTTGCTAAAAGAACCAGCTATTTAGGAGTATTTCCCTTAGAGAGGCCTCTGACTGCTGCCAAGCTACTAAAATAATAAATTACATGTCAAATCATGACTATTGATACCCATATTGCATTAGTTCGAAAAATGTCCTAAAATCCCACGTGGGGCCCACTTGAGGAATCGCAAAACCGAAACCGTCAAAGCGTTCCAAATCACCCCGTGATCATATAGTCACAACTAGCACCGCTCAATTTGAGCTCAAAATTTAGCTCAAACATCAATACCAATTCCAAAATATACCATCGCAAACGAAAACTACCGTAAAAATAAGAAAACGTACCGTAGAAACGACGAGAACGAGTCCACGAACTAAATATATATAAACCCCTATGCTCAAACCTTAACAGAATAGCTTAATATTGAGCTTAAATAATCAATAACGGTGAGAGGTAATTGAAAAAAGTGGACAAAATGTAAATAATATACATTTTGTCCACCGAATAGGTGTATATCTATATATGTGCACCGCATAGTGGATAATCATTAAGGTGACACAATGCCATGTTAATGAATGGGCACCCCTCCACTGTCCACATGGAGTGAGGTGTCCATAACCAACTTCATCTATCCGTTTTGTATATATTCGGGTATTGCGTAGGTTCATGGTAAAATAAATACAATATTTTGAATATACCATAATTAATAGAAAATTATTTCTAACAAAACCTCTATAAAATAAAGTGGTTAGGCTTGCTGTTCCATCATGTTATCTATTACTTCTTAATGTGGTTAGGCTTGCTGTTGATAAGTTTTGTAACCATAATTTTACTGTTCCTATCAGTGTTCTTTCTATGTATCCTGGTGTTTCGGCCATTGATATTTTATTATCTACTAATTGTTTTGAAATATATCCTACCCATAGTTGGATTGTTTTATTTATATCTGCTACACAGTCTAAGTCCAAGAAATTATATTGTTCAGTTACTTGTCTTGGTGTCCATTTTCTATTTAACCTTTCATCCCATAAAGTTTTGTTTCTATCATATGATTCATAACTTCTATTAGCATAATTTATATCTAGATGTTTTGGATTTTTTACTCCTGATGTACTTGGCTTTATATCTCCTGTATTTATTTCTGGATTTATCGTAGTTTCATTTATTTTTTCTATCAGTTCTGTGTATGTTTCACTTGTTTCTGAATAATTTTCTTGTGTTATATCATTGTCACTTTCTTCGTTTATTTCGTCTATTCTTATTCCAGGTAACTTATCTTGTTCTTCTTCCAGTTGTAATTTTGTTTTAAACTGTTCTATTTCATTTGCTAGTTTTAGTTCTCGTTCTTGTTCTTTTCGTTTGTCTTTTTCTTTTTGTTTGTCTGCATATAATTGTTTGAGCATTTCTAATTCTTTTTCGAGTTCTATTATTTTAGTATTTTTTGTTTCTTCTATTTGTTGTATTTCTTCCTTAGCTTGTTTTTTTATTTTTTCAATTTCTCTTTTTCTATCTATTTCTTCATTCTCTTTTGTTATTCTTACCATAGCAGTTAAGCTATCTTCTAATTTAACCGTTTCTTTTTCTAGCATTAAATTTAAAGTATTTCCTATTTTCTTATATCTTCTTCCTAGATTTGAAATTATTATAGTTATTTTTAATCCTTCTGAATTTTCATACGTTTTTTCTTCTAATGCAAATTCTTCTTTATTCATCTATAACCTGTGTTGGTATTTATATTCTAAGTGTTGTATTTGTAATTCTAAGTCAAATATAATATTTCTTTGTATTGTTAAGGATTTGTGGCAAGTTCCTGCAAATATATTGTAGTTTAGTCTATTTTGTCTATGTTTTAACTCTTGTCTTAATTCTCTAATTTTTTCGAAAAGTTGTTGTCTGTATTCAGTATTCATAATTTATTTTTGAGATATCGAATATATTTATATTCTGTTTTAGATATTGTATCTATTAATTGGGATAATCTATTATTATCTGTTTTACTAGTAGTTAGATATTTATATTCTGGATATAGTCTTTTTAGTTTCTTTTTTATTTTTCTTAGGTTCTTATCTTTTCTAGCCTTTTTCCCTATGTCAATATTTTGCCTAGTTGTTTTGGCTGATTCCTCTTTAGTTGATTTCTCACTATTATATAGTATATCTCCAATATATGTATGTTGATTTTTGACGTGTTGTTCCAATGTTATACCAATTTCTTCATAGCTTTTCATTTTTGTTATATTATCTGAGTTCATGTTTTGTTCATAGTTATCATAATTATTTGTCTCATAGTTATTTGTTTCATAGCTCTGATACCAATTTGGGGGGTGCGTGAGATCATTCATTTAGATTGAGTGTTTAGCGGAATTCATCTTAGATATTGTATATCTTGAGTTCTTCGATACTTAGTTTCATTAATCTGAGTAGTATAAATCTAGCTCATATCTATCATCGTTATAATCTGATATGTTAAATTCTAGCCAATTTTGTTGCATTAATTCTATTATTTCATAAGTAACTAATATATCATAGATTTTACTTCTAACATCACTGTTAAGATGTCTTAGTGTATGTAGTAAAAGTATTTTATAATCTTCATTATTATCTAATAAGTATGTATAAGTACTTAGTTGGTATGTATCCATTTCAGTATTATTTGTATTCATTTCATTGTTATGTATTTTTTAAACATATTTCTTCTAACCTCTTTGTTTATCATTTCCCGTATCATTTTATAATAAAGTTATTCTGAATAATCTTTTTTGGCCACTACTATGATTTTTCAGCTTTAATCGTTTACCCTAACAGCGCCTCAACTTTGTCTACTCCCCTTTAACGGCCTCCTTGCCTACTCTTTTTCGACCTTAGGATGACATAGTCTGGGCTTAACTACTCTTAGCCTAATATTTCATAGCAAGCTTTCTCAAGATATTCAATATAACAATACTATAACATGATAAATAGTAATGATATTCAAGAAATTATAAGGAATATAATAGTTTAGCTATACATATTTATGAATAGATATACCTTAGTTGGTAGCTTATCGGAATCGATATGTTCCATAACTTATTGCTTATATTCTAAGCCTCATGGGAAGGAAAAGGTCAGTCTAAATAGAATACTGCAGGATAGAGTAGTGGAGTTTTTAAGAAGTAGAGATGAGTGGAAACTAAATGGTGGGGTGGATCATCTGATTGTCGCTCACCATCCCAATAGCATGTTGGTTGGAAGAAAGAAGTTGGCCTCTGCAATCTTTGTGCTTGCAGATTTTGGAAGATACCGAACTGAAACAGCAAACCTTGAAAAGGATGTGATTGCTCCTTACAAACATATGGTCAGGACATTAGATGCTGACAACTCGCCCTCTTTTGGGCAACGTGATGTATTGGTTTATTTCCAGGGGGCAATTTTTAGGAAAGATGTAAGTTGCACTTTGCTTTAAATATTGTCATTGGGGTTGCTATTCAAGTCAGATAAAGTTCGAATCTAGCTATAACATAGCCTGCATTTACATAGGTGCAGAGAAACTGGAGTGCTATAGCCAGACAAAATTTCTGTGTCATCTTATTAATTATGGTATAAACCTTCACTGCAAATCAGGAAATCAATTTGAAAGAACAATGTAGTCGCACCTTTCCGTTTCAACCCTTTGTCGTCCATTAATCCCCGTACCTCCGGACAGTGCCTCTGTTTCTATGTTATAAGATTGGAATAGTTGAGGATACACTGGATTTAGGAGAGGAACTGAAATTATTTCTTCAAGGCCTAGCTCCCCTCTCTATTGCTCAAAGTATTAACAGATTTATCTCCCATTCGTTCCCTTTTTTATTCATCCTTTGTTGATAAAATAACCTATACTTACCCTGCCCCCGAACGTTCCTCAAGAGTCAACGGTTGTCATTTCCCACTTTTTTCCTTTGATTCTTTTGTTTAAGAATATGATAGATTATCACAATTTGAATATCTTGTTTGGCATTTGGAAGATGGTAGTGATTTAATTATTTAAATAGTCCAAGGACATCGCAGATATAATTTATTTAATTATTTAAATAGTCCAAGGACATCGCAGATATAATTTAGTCCTAAAATTATCAACTACTCCCTCCGTTCACTTTCACTTGTCACTAATTTCTAAAATAGATTTTCATTTTTACTTGTCACTTTGCCATATCAAGAGAAGACAATGCCTTATAAATTCTCCAAACAATTTTCAAGACATATTACCAAACATCAATTAATAGGGGTAGTATGGTAAATAGCCATGTCAATAATTGTTTTTCTTAATGGGTGTGCAAAGTCAAAATGTGGCAAGTAAAAGCAAACAGAGGGAGTAGAATCTAGAAGATATCCCATTTTTGAGATATTGATACTTGTTATAGCTCCTCAAGGAAGAAGGGAACCAAGAACCGAAGAAGCCAAACAAATGAGGAAGCTAAAGTAAAGAAGATGATTTTGATTTTGAGATTTCACTTGAATAATAATAAAACCGGTTTTCCTTGTTTCTGTCATTTTCAAGCTTGAAAAAAGGAGCTTGCTTGTCATGCTGTGGACCTGAAGTAGATGATAGCTTTTCTTTGCTTATATAATACCAGGGTGGAACAACCCGTCAAGAATTATACTACCTTCTCAAGGATGAAATAGATGTACATTTCACTTTTGGAAGCATCAGATCAAGTGGTATTAGGGAGGCTGGACGAGGAATGGCCTCTTCCAAATTCTGCCTGAATATTGCTCGAGACACCCCCTCTTCCAGCCGCTTATTTGATGCTATTTCTAGTCATTGTATTCCTGTAATAATTAGTGATGATATTGAGCTACCATTTGAAGATGTTCTCGACTATTCCAAGTTCTGCATTTTTATTCGCTCTTCATATGCTGTGAGGAAGGGGTATCTTCTGAATTTCCTTAGAGGAATCAAGGAGGATCAGTGGATCAAAATGTGGCAAAGGCTGAAGGAGCTCACCAAACATTTTGACTACCAATATCCATCCCAACCTAATGATGCAGTGGATATGATTTGGCAGGCAATTTCAAGAAAGTTGTCGTTTATACAACTGAAGGCTCATCGCAACAACAGATACCGTAGTTCACAGCTGATCATCAATCACAGCTAGTTATATTAGGAAATTGGCTTCCAGGTCAGGCTTGATTCAATTGGAGACACTTACGGTCTGACATATTTATCTTGTTTTATTGCCATTTCTTGACAATGCCTTATAAATTCTATTCATATACAAGTTTATGCATTTTGGACTGTTCTCTGGCACTTTTGTATATTTACCACCAGAAAACTACTATTGATGTAAACGGGAATTGACTCAAATGCTGAGTAATGCTTTTTCTACGATGGAAAACAACAATAGACAGTCTTGACAAATATGTTAATAGCATAAGCGTGTCCCTAGGATGAAGTGACATGCGAAATAGAAAAAGATTCAGAACATTCGATGTTTCATATACATGCGAGAATTGTCTAACCAATGTTCTAGCTTTATGTGACATATTCACCGGAGTTGCAGTTTGTCAGCTGCCTGCTTTCATCTTCTGCTTTCAAATAAAGATTGCTATTCATGCAAATAAGAATGATGAGTTTAACAAACCCATATAGTTGAAGTCTTGAAGATAACAATATTGGGTTGTGCATGACATCAAACGTGAAAATCCTAATCAGCTAATCTATTTGGCTATGGCTCTAGCTTTACATAACATGTAAGCTTCTTAGTCGTCTTTGATTTTCTTCTGTTGAATAAAGGCAGTATTCAAACACAAAACAGTGATAAGTATAACAAACCTGTATACTTGAGATAACGTTCTGTTGTGCATAACAATGAGCATGAAAACCTACTCTATTTCATTGACTATGGTTCTAGCTTTACGTAACACATGAAATTGCTGGCTGCAACGAGGTTTGCAGCTTATCAGCTGCATTCATTCATCATCTGCTTTCAAATAAAAGACTTGTTCTCCACAAATAACAACAGTAAGTATAGCAAACCTATATCAAAATGTTCCGGCGTATGCAGAAATCCCCACCATTCTAAAGATTCTCTTAGAAAAATGACAAAAGATGGCAGCCATTTCCTTCTTCCTGTTATGGTTTCGTCAGCACCTATTGTGTATGGGGTCTGATCCTTTCTTCACACTTCTTTTGTTTGATTGATTCGGACCAAAGGTCATTGCAGGTGCTATATTCAGTTGTGTGTGCATGGCAACAGCCTCTAGAATCCTAGAATTTCTGAGAAAAAATAACTTGCCTTCTCCCCAGCTGAGGGGAATATCTCTACTTCCCAAAGAAGAAACCATCTTTGGTTGGATATATAAGAATCCAATACAAAGAATAAGAATTATCATTTTACAGGGAGGACAGAACATTTGTCTGCACTTGAAGAAGAATGGGAGTTTTTTCTCTCCTGTTTATGCTATGATGAGAGAACAAGTGCTTTGTCAGTTGCTATACTCTTGCATATTATCTGCCTGGTGGATTTATATATAAATTTGTGTTTCATCTCTAATGGGATTTTTAAAACGAAAAGCAGGGAGGGCCCCAAAGAAAATATCTTAACAAGTTCAAGATTCATCTCAATCATGAGCCTGCCACAGAAGCAATACTATAAAGCTGTTTTAGAAGACACTGACAGGTTTGAATAGAAAGTTTAAATTGGAACCATTCTTGGGAAGACAAGAATCTTAACATTGGTTCCCACATCCATATCACTTGTCTTGTTCTTTTGGACCAAACAATATATGCTGTTGAATCTTATGCCAACTCATCTGTCACATCATCAGATTATGCTCACTTCTTGCTCTTGAGCTGACCATTTTAGCTATGCCAACCTCTTCATTAATTCTGAAGGATTTATATCAAGATTAGATACTAGATTTGTGTACTTAATATTGCAGCAGAGTAAAATTCGCGAGCCAGAAAGATTTGCTCCAAAGTCTACTTTGAATCACTTGGAAATAAAGTACAATTATCATAAACTAAATGCCTTTTGGTTGTAGATGATGTAGCGAAAGAATTTTTTTCTCTTTTTGGTCACACTATGTTTCTTGTTCCCCGTATGTATGTTTTTCATCTGAAGAAGTTGTAATTACAGTTCACAAGTTACTGTTTGCCCTCTTTTCAACGTGGTAGCTTCTCGTGAGAAGTTAATTTGATCCTCTTTTCAAAAACGTTTCGGGTCGGGTTGGGTCGAGTCGATTCACATGGGAGACCCATGACCCAAAATTTAACAGATACTAATACATACTTGCAATTATATTTGATTTTTGAACCATCTTGTCCATCATCTGTAGCACAAGAAACAAATCACCATGGTGCAGGCAGATCTAGGATATTAATTACTAGGCACTGAGTATCATTGTACATTCTCTTTCTTTGTGGCAAATAATGGTTTTAGTAAAATGTACTTCCTCCGTCCCATTTTAGTTGGTTATCTTACTAAAATAAATTTTTCATATTAGTTGATTACTTACTAAATCAAGATAGATTTAATTATTTCTTTTTCATTTTAGCCCTACAATTAATTACAATTTCAATGTCCATTCATATGCCCAATGATATCATTAATATGAGTAAAGGGTAAAATACTAAAAATCATCACTCCATTTATAATTTCTTAATCACGTTATAAAATGAAATATGCCCAACTAAAATGGGACGGATGGAGTATTTGACTAACTGTATATTCCGAGTTGGGGGCATATACCTCTACAACAGGTGTAGATTCTGACTTTCTGAGCCCTCACATACAGAAGAGTAGGTTTGTATAAAACTTTGTGTACACTGTTTTATGCTTAGTTGTAATTAAGAACTTAATTTTTGAGGCGGCAAAAGAAGAGATTGCAAGATAGCCAGATAAAGTAGAGGTATTGGGCAATGTGAGGAATAGAAGCCTCTTCTAAAACAAAACAAATCCAAGGACTTGCTTTATCACTACTCCTACTTTAGTATTCCAAGCTCTTCTCTCCGTGCAACAAAAACAAATATGACAGTCTTGGTTTCCTGTGGTTAATGGATTTTCTTTATGCTTTTCTTTTGTTCCTCATTAGTTTAGATTGTGTTAATTGAAATTGGTACCCCTCTTTATTTCTTCTTTGCTGAATAATTAGTACCTTGTTTCTTGTGGGTCGTCTTTTTTCTTCATTTTCCTTTTATTTTCGTAAATAATACAAAGTAAATATTAATTTGAACAAGAATTAAAGTCTCAAAATGGAGAGTCCTAGACCCAAACTCAATTATGATATGAATTAGTTGTCATGCCTGTGTAAAATTCTACATACCTAAAACGCTTCATATGCGCCCCAATAAGTCATTTCTGAGAATTTTGATCGCCAAACTATTACGTCTCTTCTTCTTTGTTGGAGGAGAATTTTCTATCATAAATATGACTCCATTTAAATGGTGTGTTCTGTTTATTGTCCTATGTCTGTAGGAATCTGGACGAATGAGTCCAGTAATTTGGCCGGCTTTGCGTTTAATTAAATATTTTGCTAGTTTAATCTTGTAGTGAATGTAAAACTATATCCTGAATCAGTGAGAAACTATTAAAGTTACAAGTGTATATAATGTGATTTATAAGGAAAGCAAGGTATAATTAGATGTTTAATGTTGCTACGTGGGATACTTCCTTTTATTGTGTTAAAGGTATTATCTGATTTTAATGAGTACGACGAGATTATAACTGCTAATCTTGTAGATCAGATTGTCCCGTTCTACGCTGAGTAGGATTTCATAATGGGTTCGAGCAGCTGATCGTAAAACTTCCTTAAGCAGTATCATATCTGAAAGTACATGGAACTAATGCTTTGTCAAGATGAAATATTATTGTCTACTGATACATATGTTAAAAAAGAACACGGTGTATGAGGAAAAACCGGATTAGATGTGTGTGATGCAAGGGGAAGAATTCGAGTTGGAAAAGTTAATCTAGGAGAAGAATTCTCGAAAAAGATGATAACTAATTTAGGGAAAAACTTGAAATATTAGTTGGTAGAGAAATTATAGAAGAAGAAGAAGAAAGAACTTTGTATTTCATTGAATGAATCTAATTGTGTCATTATACATGTATTTATGCTCAACTGCTACAATCAATTGAATGAACTCTACATTACAAGCTAAAGCAATAATTTTCTAACTAACTTGTAACTGCCTAACTAACTACTCAACAGTAGTTACTAACTTCTGGAACAATAAGAGCTGACTTTCGAATTAGCATTGCACTTGAACTGATTCTTTGCTCTCAATTGGCCACATCATTTCAGCATTTTAGCATTGCATCAATACCCCTTAATCAAAAACACCCTTGTCCTCAAGGGTGAAAGAGGAAAATTTGTGTTGAAACTTAGATAGGGACTCCCAAGTGGCTTGAGCAACATCAAGACCAGACCACTTAACAAAAATCTGGCTCATAACCTTATTACCCCTTTTGACTATCCTTCTCTCAAAGATAGACTCAGGGACATGACAATGGGGATTGGAAAGGTGAAGTACTAGAGGATGATTAATAGTGCTAGGAACATCATGGAACCTTTTCATTGAAACACTAGGTGAATAAGCACATTACCTGGTAGGAGTAACCTGAAAGCAACTGCCCTTATCCTAGCAACCACCAGGTAGGGACCAAAATACTTTGCAGCTAGCCTGTTGAAAGGCCTAGAGGCCATAGACACATGTCTATATGGATGTAACTTCAAATAGACTCAATCATCTTCACTGAACCACCTGTCTGACCAATGCTTGTCAGCTAAATCCCTCATTCTTTGTTTTGGTTTGGATAGATGGAACTTGAGTAGAGCAAGGACAATCTCTCTAGCCTCCAGAGATCTATCAACCATTTCAACAGAGGCTTCACCAACTAAGTAAGGGAAACAAATAGGTGGTTTCTGACCATGCAAGATCTCATAAGGAGTGTAGTGGTTTCTGACCATGCAAGATCTCATAAGGAGTGCACTTAAGGGCAGTGGCCAGTGGATAAGTAGTATTATACCATAATTCAACAAGTGGCAGTTGAGTAACCCAACTATGGGGGCTATTGAGAACCTCAGTTTGAACATTTATTTGAGGATGGTAGGCTATGGACATAAGTAGCTGAACTCTTTGCAAACTGAACAATTCTTGACATAAAGAGCTCTAGAAAATAGGATCTTTATCAGTCACCATAATAGTAGGCATACCGTGTGTCATGACCCAAATTACAAGTTCGTGCGACACCTAATCTATTCTAACTAGATAGGAGAACCCTAACCATCTAACCAATTGATATGCAAAAATTCTATGAAAAGCCTTATTATAGTTAAGAAATCCACTATGTAATTGACATAATCATAAAATAAATGTCTCTTTCAACATTTATGAAACGTGTTCAAAAACTTACAACATTATCCAAGACTTAGTGTAGGGATATACAGGATCTTCTAATATAATGAAGAACAAATAAAAAGACACCCACCGTAGGAATAAGATGAGCAGAAGCTGCTAGTGAATACTTTTCGCTTCAAATAAGAAACCTCAACTGATCTTGATACATATCTATATCCTAAAAAGGGGATATAGCAAGAGTAGTATCAGTACAACCACATGTACTGATAGGTATCATCGGTCGACCAGGGTTAGATCATGTAAAAATCATATAAAAATCACAGAAATGAATCATGACAATTTATATAATAGTTTAATTCTTATTCACAATTCATATGTCCACACATCATCTTCCTAGGAACTTTCAATTCTATTTCATTAGCTTAAGTGACCCATTTAACTAGAATTTAACAACTAATTCAAGTTTCGTCTAATAGCCTTACCTCCTTACTAGTTTGTAAACTTTAACTAATAGGATGACTCCTCATAATTTCCAACTCAAGGATTAACCTATAGTTGTTTACTATTAGCACCACACACACAATAAGTACTAACTCCATAATCAACTCTATGAGCCGGTAGTAGCCATTATGCCTCAACACACTAAATCACTATCCTTCTATCCTCTTATCCGATTAAGGCAATGTCACAACAATTATCAAGGCATAAAAGTCACATGACACATAAAGTATATCAACTAACAGATAAGCACTACGACACTTAACATAAATCAAATATGAGTAAATTATCAATTAACACATAACAAGTAACTGCACCAAAAACACCACTATCTACAAAGTAACCTCTTACGTAATCAAATAACATAGTAATACAAATCTTAGTCCTATTAACACAATTGTACTACCATCTCAAGCTAAGTTCAACCACAACAAAGGAAGAGCCTATGGCCCTCTACTTATCATAAGTGTAACATACTAAGTCACATTCATCTAACCACCTCACAAGTAGTCTGATACTACTTCTATTGGTCATAACATGTCACGCCCCGAATCCCATCGAGACATGATTGGCACCCGTAGCCGATAAGGCACGAGAGAACCAACCTTTGCCTATGTTCTTCAATCATATGCATCTCATAATCATAACCACCATTTCATAATAATATGAAAGACGAAGAAAAGAGAACATGGGACATATTTATACATACATATGAAACTTGGCCGTTGAGGCCATCCAGTCAAAACGACATATGTGTTTTACACTGATGCACCCACATCCGTCTACAAAAGCCTCTAACAAATGCATTGACCAAAATGAACTACAAGTCGGGACAAGTCCCCGCTTTATACAGCGTATACAAAAGCAAAACCCATGTACAACAGTGACTCGGAGAAGCCCCGAACTAACTGGAGCTCACCAAAAATCAGCAACACTGACAATTTACTGTGGAGGCCTACTAGTGCCTGCACCTGCAACATGTAAGGTAAGTCCCCAAAAGGGGTCAGCACGAAGAATGTACTGAGTATGTAAGGCCATAAGAAAAACTGAATCAGTGCATAAGAACTTCAATGGAAGTCATTATAAGAGAAACTCAATGTGTGGAGTCATGTACCTTTCCTTCATTATTATCATCTCCAATGATACATACATAATAAAAATAACCATGGAATCAACGTAAGAGAATTAACAAATGTGAACAAACTCTCTTTCTATAGGTGGGATACTATGTACATTACGTTCTTTCTTTCCCTTGACTTTACTTTACTTTACCTTTACATTGCTCCAAAACCGCTAATTATTCAACGTACATCCACTCTATGGTGGGTTAACATACATCCACTCTATGGTGGGCAATGACATACATCCACTCTATGGTGGGTTAACATACATCCACTCTATGGTGGGTTAATATACATCCACTCTATGGTGGGCAATGACATACATCCACTCTGTGGTGGGCAATAACATACATCTACTCCATGGGTAGGTTAACATACATCCACTCTATGGTGGGCAATGACATACATCCACTCTATGGTGGGCAATAACATATCATAACATTGCTTTCTTTACTTTCATTCGTCATTACCTCACTTCACACTATGAGTGGTACTTTGATGATAGAAACATTCTTGAAACTTGAAACACAAATATACATTACTTCACATCTTTACTCTTGTAAGAGTGATACCTTTACTTGTGAGAAATAGATACATTAACTTACTTTGAAAGGTTGGTACAATGATAGTCACAACCTTGTTTGAAGCTTTGGATCCATCATCAATGAGTAAGAAACATGTGAATAAGCATTAAAATATAACACTGTTGGAACCTTATTGGACTTGTGGAACATTACTAGACATTTGCATAACTCTATTGGAACTTTGGCTCATGACATTAATTGGACCACACCCATATACTTTACCTTCCTCTTGTACTTTATGAGATTAACACCTTAGTCAAACATGTACTTACATGCACATCTAACTTCACCCTTTTTATCTCATGAGATTGACAATTTCACTTATGAAGTATAACTATACTAACTTGCACATCACCTCTCTTATCATTCTTATGAGATTGATACTCTTACAATTGGCACAAGGATAATCATCATACCATAGGACTCCTCACATGATTGGAACAATGATATTCAACTAAACAAGCTCTCTTTACCTCATTGCTCTTATCGGGATAATTCTCTCAGGATCAACATCATGTGACAACTTAAGAACTTCCACCCATAACTAAGAACTAAGGGATTCATGATTCGTATAGGAGTAAAACACATATGACTATCAATATACCACCCCTAGTTGGCATACTATAGAACCCCCTTGGTATAGTGCACTTTTGGAATCTTAACATAATGATCACTAAATACGATACTTGTAAATACTACTATTCATCACCCTGCGATGCAATACCTTAGATTATTTGGAACTTTTTTGACATATTAGCCAATGAACGTGAGTCAACCAATGGACATGAGTCAATCAATAAACATGAGTTATACGATTCACCATTGACCAATGAATAAGGAACATATGAGTAACTCTAGCCAACTATTGAATATGAAATACCTTAGAGTATTTCGGAATCAAGTGAGTGCTATGACAGTGTGAACATCATATGTTGCAGAAGGATATAAAAGTAACCTTACATACCTTATCTTCCCAAGGTAAGCACCCAATCAAATATGTGAGTGCAACAATTCCGCTCCTTCTTTACGTTTCACTCTACATCACAATTACATAATGGAACCAACATTAACCACCAATTGCTTTGCAAATGCATACAATGTCAATAAATTACATGTTTGCCTTTAAACATGTCATTTCCCCTTGACAAATCCATTGACAAAATTATTAGTCCAACAATTCCATATTATTTCCAACATTGACCAATACATGATAATTGATACATTTCATCACAATACTTCTCCTTTACACTTTCTTATCCATAACACATCCCAAATAATCCATCAAAGTACCTTAATACAATGCATAACACATATCGGCCAAAATCCCATAATTTCCACTTTTTCACAAGAACAAGTTTAATGCCAAAAATAACACCATACATGTTCATATTTTGTCCTTACCATGCTTTTTCATCAAAGGCACAAGGCCTAATTCAAATTCAAATCACCAAGATGACACATCTTGCACCAAAGGCAAAAATACACTATTCATCATCTTGCCAACACCACTAGCATAATATATATAATCTCCCATGCATATAATATGTTAATACATGAAAATAAACACTTACCAAAGCTTGAAATATGTTGATCTTGTCCAAGGAGTCCAAAGGATATTTTGCTTTAGGGTTTGGAACTTGGAGAAATATTGGAGAAAATATCATAAAGGCATGAGAGCTTTGGACAATAAAAAATCTGATCTTGGGGCCTTTATATAGACCCCAAGTCATCCTTAGTCACATTTGGAATTAATTGATAGGTTTGCTTGGTCAAATCTTGGAAGAATGGGTCATTTTGCCTTTGGGCCTTCTCTTTTGTTCCATTTTTGGGCCCTAATTTTGGGCCTAATTGCACATGTAGCTTAGCCCATAAAATTTCATGTAAAATTAACCATGTATCACATGTTTACATAACTCCATAATGTCACGACAATATTCGCTTAAACAATTCTCATTCGTCCTTTCTATCGCAAACTAGACATTCTAGTCGCCCTTGGCTTCACTGGACATTTTGGATCACTGTTCACATTTCATGATTTGATCATGTAGGAGTATGTAGGAGTATATTGAAGTGTTTGAATCTTTAACAATGCTCAAATAACTCCAAATAACCAAAAGAAACCATCCAAGAAGCGTCGTCGAAGTGCGTTACAAAACGGGTCCGGAAAGGCCTAATATTTGTTCCTTGCGCCACACCCCCTGAAACAGGGTAGTGGCGCAGGAAATGAAGCCCCTCTGAATCAGGTGGCTTGCGCCACACCCCCTGAAACAGGGTAGTGGCGCAAGTTTTTATGCTTTGCTGAATTTTTTGGCAATTTTTCCAACACTTGCGTATCGTCCAATACCTTATCAAAACACTATAAAATACTTACTTAGTGACCTTAATCATCAAGTAAACATGACTCCAAGTCACCAAATGAGGCTAGAATGTGTACGAGGTATTCCACAAATGCTCCACGAAATCACAAAACACTTTCTATAAAAGTCTCATTGCATGTACGTGGCCAAATTTTAATTTGCTCGTCATTATCATTTCCAAATACATTTTTCTCATCTTTAACATTTCCCAATACCTACTTATAACTCTCGACACTTAAATAAAAATAATTCAATGTCATCAAGTAGGGTTGGGAAAGTACGGGGTGTTACATTCTTCCCCCCTTAGAAACATTCGTCCTCGAATGTTAACGATGTCACTTCAATTACAACCAATGCATCTCTATATTAGCTACCTAAACCCTTAAGACTCATGGCTACTTTCATGTGAAATAATCATGGGTATCTCTTTGACTTATTGATTTCGTCGAAGAACATTTATAGACGTTACGTCTTTCTTTTGTCACCTTCATACTTGACTAGTGAGATCCTCCAAACTCCATATCTTTCCCATGGGAACAATATGAAAGGAAATTCGTAGACACTTTTACCCGTTTCACATGGCATATAGTTTAGGGTCAATTTGCCCTTCTTTCTAAATTTCATTATACCCTTCAAATCAAGCAATACATATATGGTAATATACCTACATACCTGTACCGTCATTAGGAGGTGCTTCCTCATTTTGCCGGTCCACTAACGCATAGGTACGATTCTGAGCTCCACTGGAACTGACTGCTCCTATGTCACCTCTACCGCGACCTGCAGACTGTACACCAGCTACCGATGCCACATTGACTGATCCGACAGGCCGTGTCATACTACCCGTGAGCCTCTGTGGGCAGTCTCTCATCATGTGTCCTGGTCTACCACACACAAAGCAAACGTTCGTATCATACCGGCATTCGCCTGCATGAAATCTCCCACAGCGCGGGCACAACTGACGAGAAGATCTCGTCGCCTGTGATCCATGAATTCCACTACTCTGTTCAGATCGACCACCTCTAGATCCTCGGAACTGATAATGGGCACCTACTGTGAAATAAGAGGATGAGGGTCTAGGCGGTACCATTCGAGATCCAGTTTCTTCTGGGGACAACATAGACTGCCCCATAGGTCTGGACCTTTTTGATGGTCCTTCTTCCGCTTTCTGTATCCTCTTTCTTTGCCTTTGATCTTCCATTTTCTGCGCAAAGGCCTGTATTCTAGCTATGTCCATAGCTCGATTTAAGGCAGCGATCGTGCAGTCTCGTACCAAATAAGGCTCCAATCTGTCCACATATCGATGGACTCTGTCTTCCATGGTGGCTACTACATTTGGCGCATATCTAGCCAAGGAATTAAACTGCAAACTATATTCTCTAACACTCATATTTCCTTGACGCAAATGGAGAAATTGGTCTGCACGTGCCTCCCGAATCTCATATGGGAGGTAATGATCAAGGAAGGCTATTTTAAATTCTTCCCAACCAGCTGGGGGTATAGTAATACCTCTTGATCTTTTCCAGTCCTCATACCACAAAATAACCTCGCCCTTCAGTCTATATGCTGCTAGTTCAACCGTTTCTACCCCTGTTACGTGCATCACCTCTAATTCTCTTTGAACTTGGTCCACAAAATCCTGTGGATCTGCTTTTGGATCGGACCCTGTGAATATGGGAGGGTCTAATTTTAAAAAGTCCTGTGTACGCCGACTAGCTTCTCTTACCGCATCCTCTTCATGTACCATTGGACTAGTTCGTCCCTGTGTTTGTGCAGCCACTAACTGGGTCAACATATGTACTGCATTTCTTAGGTCCTGATCTATGGCATTCATTGGCGGTTCTACGGGTACTTCTCTACCAACTGGCTCTTCCGAAATTGGGAGGGTAGATGAAGACCGCGATGATATTTCAGCATTCGCTCTACCTTGACTAGTTTGGTCAGGTGGTAATCTGCTCATTCCTTCTTCAGCAGGCATATCCACCTGCTTTACTTTACCTTTGCCTCTTCTTGTATTTGGCATTTGACTATACCAAAGAAAAACAATTACCAAGATCAGATGCAATGCAACGTACAACATTGGCTCTATTGCACGATCTAGAAGTGAAGAACAGAAACAACATCCTAAATGTCCCATAGCCTCCTACTTATAAATGTGGTGCACAACACATCGATAAGTAAGACTCTACTCAGACACGGCTTTGTAGACATCCTTAGACCGACTGCTCTGATACCACTTTTGTCACGCCCCGAATCCCATCGAGACATGATTGGCACCCGTAGCCGATAAGGCACGAGAGAACCAACCTTTGCCTATGTTCTTCAATCATATGCATCTCATAATCATAACCACCATTTCATAATAATATGAAAGACGAAGAAAAGAGAACATGGGACATATTTATACATACATATGAAACTTGGCCGTTGAGGCCATCCAGTCAAAACGACATATGTGTTTTACACTGATGCACCCACATCCGTCTACAAAAGCCTCTAACAAATGCATTGACCAAAATGAACTACAAGTCGGGACAAGTCCCCGCTTTATACAGCGTATACAAAAGCAAAACCCATGTACAACAGTGACTCGGAGAAGCCCTGAACTAACTGGAGCTCACAAAAAATTAGCAACACTGACAATTTACTGTGGAGGCCTACTAGTGCCTGCACCTACAACATGTAAGGTAAGTCCCCAAAAGGGGTCAGCACGAAGAATGTACTGAGTATGTAAGGCCATAAGAAAAACTGAATCAGTGCATAAGAACTTCAATGGAAGTCATTATAAGAGAAACTCAATGTGTGGAGTCATGTACCTTTCCTTCATTATTATCATCTCCAATGATACATACATAATAAAAATAACCATGGAATCAACGTAAGAGAATTAACAAATGTGAACAAACTCTCTTTCTATAGGTGGGATACCATGTACATTACGTTCTTTCTTTCCCTTGACTTTACTTTACTTTACCTTTACATTGCTCCAAAACCGCTAATTATTCAACGTACATCCACTCTATGGTGGGTTAACATACATCCACTCTATGGTGGGCAATGACATACATCCACTCTATGGTGGGTTAACATACATCCACTCTATGGTGGGTTAACATACATCCACTCTATGGTGGGTTAACATACATCCACTCTATGGTGGGCAATGACATACATCCACTCTGTGGTGGGCAATAACATACATCTACTCCATGGGTAGGTTAACATACATCCACTCTATGGTGGGCAATGACATACATCCACTCTATGGTGGGCAATAACATATCATAACATTGCTTTCTTTACTTTCATTCGTCATTACCTCACTTCACACTATGAGTGGTACTTTGATGATAGAAACATTCTTGAAACTTGAAACACAAATATACATTACTTCACATCTTTACTCTTGTAAGAGTGATACCTTTACTTGTGAGAAATAGATACATTAACTTACTTTCAAAGGTTGGTACAATGATAGTCACAACCTTGTTTGAAGCTTTGGGTTGGGAAAGTACGGGGTGTTACATTACACTTAGACAATGCAATTAAATATTCCATGAATAAATGATATGAAACAATGCATCACGACAATCAACTCGATTGTGAAAAGTGTACACATATATTAAGTGGTCTTATATGCCCAATAGTCATTACCTACAGAGGACGAACTCAGTCCATGTACCATACCAGCATGGTACCCAACCCTTTAATATCAAGCTGTAAGCAATACGTACCGATGAGTACCCAACCCACAAAATATCACAATATCTGAATATCTCAATCCATATCAGCAAGAATATGATGAAGTGCACCAAATATGCAATTACCCAATTTACCTAGACACTTAGTCAAATTCAATGTTCATCATTTCATGTAAACAACCAATATCCACCAACAAACAAAATCTCAAGTATGCCCAAAGGCCAATAAACAACTTATAATACAGGACTTATAAAATCATATTCATCAATTACATCATGTCTGAAGATCAATCCACAAATTATTGAAGTAAGCTTTATCAAACTATATTCATCAAATTCAAGTATTTATTTCAGGAGTGCACATTCAACCAAATTGAGTCTACAATCTAATTCATCATACCTAGTTCATTCACATATCCAACCCTCTTTTATTCCTATCAAAATCGGTAATTTCAGTTACTAACTAGTAGGCCTTATATTCAAGCCATTACAAGATTAAAGACACTATTCCATTAGCCAATTATTCAAGCATACAAATCTATTTAACTTACAATTCTAGCTTTAGTTATGCACCTTCATACATCTTACTTCCTAATTCTTACCCCAACTTGACTTTAGGTTCTTAAGTTATGCTACTACATCCTCTTATCATAATCAATTCTAATAACTTTCTTGCATCAAGAATATCCCATATTCAAAATACACACAATAGTAAACTCACTTTTTTTGAGGTATTTAGGCCGAATCATTAGATTATAATTTCACATGATCTCCATATCATCACCTATATTAACATAATTCATATTACAGTACATCATGGATTCATACAAACACAAAACACCCCTCAAGGGATTCATGCATTAATATATCAACACAAAAGTTGGATCCTTATTACATTAATTTAATGTTTTTATCCATCCAAACTGTAACACCCCAAATATTTCCGACCCTAATTGACAACTTTGAACCATGTTTACCCTATTTTTTAGGGCAACAAGTACGTATTTTGTATTGTTATTGATAGAACATTTGATATTGTGCTGGTAAATGTGATTAGACCTTTGTAGGAGGTGTTTGTGAATTTGTGGAGCATTTGTGGGGTGAAAAGTGAGGTTTAAGGGACATTCAAGCAAAGGATCTTAAATATAAGAGGCAAGCAAAAGGTTGGGACTTGAAAGATCCAACCAAATCCGCAAAAAAAAGTCGAAATCAAAAATTTAGTATGGGGCGCTGCAGGTGGCGTGCCATGCCGCTTTGGCCTAATTTTTTTGTGGCACAGGCAGTAAAGGGGTGTGCCCAGAGGCGTTCCAGGCCTCCCCTATACACCTTTTCCAGAGCCAAAATTTTTCTAAGTCCCTAGGGCGCCCGGGAGCGTGCCGAGGTGCTTTTTGCCAAATTTCTTCTACGATTATTAGTCTATAAGGAGGAATCTTGGGTTATGGTATCATTATTCCATCGTATTAGGACTACTCTTGAGCGATTTTGGTATCCGAGTTGGGGTTAATTCTTCGTCACAAGTATTTTATCAAATTATGTTCAATTAAGCCATGGGTGGCTAGAATTTCTTATTTTTGAGATTGAGGCTACGAACATGAATCTGGTGAGTTGAATATTGTTGTAACATTTATGAAATTATTTAAACATGATATAATTGTAGTATTACACATTCAATTTGGTGGGCTAAGTCAATATGTGTTAATGGGCTCAATTTGAGGCCCAAAATGAAGCCAAAATGCATGGCCCAAATGGAAAAGATCCATTCTACCATTGACCAGGTAAAACACTTCAATTATTGTACCAAGTGTGGATAAGGATGGACATGAGGGGCTATATAAAGTGGAAAAATCATATTTTTATTCAATTAGATACACATGCCATTTCTAGATTTTTCTACATTTTTCTCTCAACTCTCAAACCCTAAGGCAACTATTTCTTCGGACAAGATCATCACTTTGAAAGCTTGGGTAAGTGTTTATTATTGTGATTTAAAATATTATATACATGAGAGATTGTGTATATCATGATGGATATGTTGGCAAGGTTGAATAGGGTACTTTTTGCTTTTTGCTAAAAGATGTGTCATCCTTGTGATTTAAACTTGAAAGGAGACTTGGGATTTTGATGAAAGTGAATGGTGTGAATGAAATATCAACATGTATGGTGTGTTTATGTTCCTTGACTTTTTATTTTTCTATAAGTAAAATTTGTGGGATTGTTGTCGATATGTGGTTATGAAGTGTATTGAGGTGACTTGATGGAGTAATTGTGATGTTGTGTTGATGGAGAAGAGTAAAGTATGAACTTGGTGTGACATGCTATTTTTTTTTTGGATATATTGGTCAATGTATGGAATGTTTTGGTATTGTTGGTATGATAATTTCATCAATGGTAGTGTCAAGGGGGAAATGACATTGTTAAGGCAATCATGTACCTCATTGTCGTCGTATGCACTTGTAAGGTAGTTGATTGTTAACGTAAGCTCCGTTATGTACTTGTGTTGTAGAGTGAAACGTAAGGAAGGATCTGGACTATTGTATTCACATTTAGGATTATGTCTTCATATTGGGAAGATAAGGTATGTAAGGTTACTCTTTCCGTATCCTTCTGCAGCACATAGTGTTCACATTGTTATTGTAATTGTTCCATTCCGAAATGTTCTAAGGTATCCCATTCCGGTTTATTAATTATTTTTACCCACATGATCCTTACTCATTGATCAATTGCGATTCACATTTCTCCTGTTCATTGACTAACATTTCCAAGTTCCAATAGTGTTATGTTCCAAAGTTCCAATAATGTTATAACTACCAATGTATCAATCTCATAGAAGTAAAGAAATTAAGTAATGTATAATTGTTTCTATATGCTTTAGTAACATCCCAGGGGCTATATAAAAGCCTAGCATGGGTTATAACAGTTACATCCCAGGGGAGGTATAAAAGCCTAGCATGGGTTATCACAGTTACATCCCAGGGGCGACATAAAAGCCTAGCATGGGTTAATTACATCCCAGGGGTTAAAATACCTAGCATGGGTTAATCTCATCCCAGGGGCGACAGAAAAGCCTAGCATGGGTAGATAAATCTCATCCTAGGGGCAAAATAAGCCTAGCATGGGTAGCATGATAACGATGAATAAATGTAAAGGCAAAAGAAGTAAAAGACGTAATGTACATGGTTCTACATATGCAGACCGATGGTTTATTTGTACCAACTATTCTCTTATATTTGATTTATGGAAGTACTTATATATCATACAGTTTCATATGAGCCTTACATACTCAGTACATTCTTCGTACTGACGTCCCTTGGGGGACTTACCTTACTTGCTACAGGCACAGGTACTAGTAGACCTCCTCAGTAGGTTGCAGATCATTTGCAGGTCTTTGGTGAGCTCCAGTTGGTTTGGGGCTTTTCGAGTCACACGTGTACATTTGTTTTGGTATTGTAAAGTTGTATAAAATGGGGACTTGTCCCGACTGTAGGTTGGTTATTTACATGTATCTGTAGAGTCTTTGTAGACGTATGTGGGAATATGAATGTAAGGAATGTGTGTCCACTTTGACTAGATGGCCCTAATGGCCAAGTTTCATATATGTATATATTACATATTTCCATGACTTCCGCTAATGGTATCTTATATCTCTATACGTGGTGGTGATGTTTCTTGAATGACATGCATATGAATAGACATGGATGAAGATTGGTTCTCTTGGGTCTTATCGGCTTCGGGTGCCAGTCTGCCCCATTGGATTTCGGGTCGTGACAAAAGTGGTATCAGAGCAGGTCATCCTAAGGGTGTCTACAAAGTCGTGTCTGAGTAGAGTCTTGCTTATGGATGTGTTGTGCACCACATTTATAAGTAGGAGGGTACGGGACATTTAGGAGTTGTTTCTTTTCTTCGTTTCTAGATCATGTAATAGAGCCAATGTGGTAGGTGGAATCTTATCTAACCATTGGAATTGGTTTTCTTTGTTATAGTAAAATGCCAATGACAAGAAGAGGTAGAGGCAAAGGTAAGTAGGTAGATATGCTTGCCAGTGAAGGAATGAGTAAATCACCGCCTGACCAAGCTAGTCAAGGTGCGGCTAACACTGAAATTGCATCGCGGTCTTCTTCTACTTTTCCAGCCCCGGAAGAGCCAATAGGTAGAGAAGTACCAGCAGAACCGCCTATGGATTGGTTGGCTTCTTGTTATACCACGGTAGATTGTCGGGCCAAGAAGGTACATTTTCATTTTCCATGAATGAATGTTCTCGAATGGAAGGGTGATGTAGGGGAACCAAGAGGAAGATTTATTTCTTATCTGAAAGCCAGGAAAATGATTGCTAAGGGTTACATATGTCACTTAGTACGAGTGAAAGATATTGAAGTGGAACCGCTAACTCCTCAGTCGGTCCCAGTGGTTAATGAATTTCTTGATGTATTTCCAGAAGACCTTACAGGTTTGCCCCCAGAACGAAAAATAGAATTTGGTATTAATATGATTCCAGGCACTCAACCTATCTCTATTCCCCCGTATAGAATGGCTCCTACAGAATTGCGTGAATTGAAGGAGCAGTTGAAAGATTTGCTGGACTAGGGCTTCATCAGGCCTAGTATGTACCCGTGGGGTGCACCGGTATTATTTATACGGAAGAAAGATGACACGTTGAGAATGTGCATTGACTGTCGATAATTGAATAAGGTAACGATCAAGAAAAAATATCCCCTCCCTCGAATTGATGATTTGTTCTATCAGTTACAGGGCGCCAGGTGTTTTTCAAAGATTGACTTGAGGTCGGGTTACCATCAAGTCAGAGTTAGAGAAGAAGATGTACCCAAGACAGCCTTCCGAACACGGTATGACCATTATGAATTTTTAGTTATGTCATTTGGACTAACAAATGCACCAACGATGCTCATGGATTTGATGAATAGGGTGTTTAAGCCATTTCTAGACGTGTTCGTGACGGTGTTTATAGATGATATTCTGGCTTATTCAAAGTCACAAGAGGACCATGCTAAGCACTTACGAAGTGTTACAAATTCTCCGTGAGCGTAAGTTGTATTCGAAGTTCTCTAAGTGTGAATTTTGGTTGAACTCCGTAGCATTCTTGGGTCACATTGTGTCAGATGAAGGGATTCGAGTTGATATACAAAAGATTGAGGCGGTGAAAAATTGTCCAAGGCCTAAGACGCCCACGAAAATTCATTGCTTCCTGGGGTTAGCAGGTTATTATCAAAGATTTGTTGAAGGGTTTTCTTCCATTACTGCACCTTTAAAGAAGCTTACACACAAGGCAGTCAAATTTCAATGGAATGATGCATGTGAGAAAAGTTTTCAAGAGTTGAAATATAAATTGACTTCTACACCGATGTTAGTACTTTCGAAAGGCACCGAAGGTTATGCAGTATATTGTGATGCTTTAGAAATTGGCCTAGGGTGTGTATTGATGCAACACGGTAATGTCATAGCATATGCCTCACGATAGTTTAGGCCACATTAGAGAAACTATCCCATACATGATCTCGAATTAGCAGCGGTGGTATTTGCTTTAAAGATATGGCGTCATTATTTGTATGGAGTTCATGTTGACATCTATACTGATCACAAAAGTTTACAGTATATCTTTAAGCAAAAGGAACTCAATTTGAGACAACGAAGGTGGCTTGAGCTATTGATAGATTATGACATTAATATTCTATACCGTCTAGGAAAAGCAAATGTGGTAGCTGATGCATTGAGCCACAAGGCAACAGGAGTCACTAGTGGCCAATTGGCGGAAAAGAAAGAGTTAGTTAAAGATCTACATCAATTAGCCATCTTGGGGGTTCGTCCTCTTGAATCCTCATATGAAGGGGTTATTGTACAAAATGCGGCTGAATCTTTATTGATAGCTGAAGTGAAAGAGAAGCAGTTTGGAGATCCTATATTATTGCAACTAAAGAGAATATACAACAGAATTTGACAAAGACATTTGATCTTACATAAGAAGGGGTGCTTCAATGCCGAGGTAGATTATGTGTACTGGATGTAGACGAATTGAGGAAATGGATTATGACCGAGGTGTATCATTCGCGCTATTCTATTTATCCGGGAGCTACTAAAATGTACCATGCATTAAAAGAAGTGTATTGGTGGAGAAATATGAAGAAGAACATTGCAGAATTTGTCGCTCAGTGCCCAAATTATCAACAAGTAAAGGTAGAGCATCAAAAACCAGGGGGTTACATGCAATGTATCAACCTTCTAGTCTGGAAATGGGACATGATTAATATGGATTTCATCACAGGTTTGCCTCGTACATTGTGGAAATTTGATTCTATATGGGTTATAGTTGACAGGCTTACCAAGTCACCAGTCAAGACCACCTATACAGCGGAGGATTATCCAAGATTGTATGTGAAAGAGATAGTCCGGTTACATGGGATTATGATCTCTATCATATCCGACAGCGGCTACAAAGTCGACACAAGTCATATGGTGATGTTAGAAGAAGAGGGCTCGAATTCGCCATAGGTGATTGGGTATTTCTGAAGGTGTCACCGATGAAAGGGGTAATGCGATTCGGAAAGAAAGGGAAATTAAGTCCACGTTATATAGGCCCATATGAAATTATTAGAAGATTTGGGCAAGTTGCGTATGAGTTGGCACTACCACAAGAACTCTCCACAGTTCATCCAGTATTTCATGTTTCGATGCTTCGAAAGTGCATAGGGGATCCATCTCGTTTTACTCCTATTGATGATGTACAGGTTACAGAGGATCTTACCTATGAGGAGATACCTATTTCCATTCTGGATAGACAAGTGAAGCGGTTGAGGAATAAGGATGTCGCTTCCGTAAAGGTACTTTGGAGAATTCAACAAATAAAAGAAGTCACATGGGAAGCTGATGAAATTATAAAATCCAAGTACCCTCATTTATTCCAAAGGGAGGAACAAACTCATGATATGAGATTGGAACAATGACAAGTAAGTACTTATAAGCATTGAGTATGTATATATATATATATATATATATATATATATATATATATGATAACATGAAGAATGCTCCTAGACTTGTAATTGTTTACTTTGAATAAAGTCACAAACATTCGAGGACGAATGTTTCTAAGGGGGGAAGAATGTAACACCCCGTACATTTCCGAACTTATAAGACTGCGTTAAAATTTATGGAATTATTTAAACATGAGAGATTTGATGATTTATACATTAATTTGTTGGTCATTAATGAGTCTTGTGCCATTGGGCCAAATGAGGCCCAAAAATCATAAAACGACATGGCCTAAATGGAATTTGACCCATTCTTGACATTGACCAATTAAACACATGAAATGCGTGGCTAAGGATCATTAGTAAGGGACTATATAAGTCAAGAAAATCAGATTTTTTATTCATCAAAGAACACATGCCCTTTTCTAACATTTTCTCAATCATTTCTCTCACACAAACCCTAAGGCAAATACACTTGTTGGGACAAGATCACTCTTTGTTATATTTTGGTAAGTATTTATTCTCATGGTTTAGTATATGATATGTTTAATATGGTGTATAATTAATGTTGGTTGTGTTGGCAAAGTGTTAGACAGTGTGCTATGTGTAAAACTGTCTATTTTTGTAATCGGTAAAGGTTTTTGCCTTGTAAACTTGAAAATGGACTTGTGGTCTTGAAAGAGGTGAACTTGATGTGTTCAATATTGACATGTGATATGTGACTATAGCCTTAACTTGTTTTATTCTTGTACATAATATTTGGAATTGTTATTGCAAAATTGTGCATGGATTTGGTGGTTATTGAAGGAAAAGTGTGGTTTTGGTGATGTTCATGTGGGTTGTGAAACCATGGCTGATTTTTTGCATCCAAGATGATCTAAAATATGTCAATATAAGTTTATTTATGATCATGAACCATTCATTTCATAAAAAGACCCAAAAGAGACCCACTTTGACCAAAATGGGTATCCGCCCCCGCAGACGAAGGCACCTGCGGGCGCAGATGCCAACGCAGGTGCCTCTGGCTTCTACCAAAGGTTACCTGCGGGTGAAACTCATCCACCTTTGGGCACAGGTGGATTTGCAGGTCAGCCCAGGATTCGGTTTTGTATGTTTTCGTCTCTCTTTGATCCCCGAAGGCCCCTATACCCTTTTTGAATGTAATTATCAACTTATGATACCATTTTAATGACTTTAAACGGGCGTATGGAGGCATTTTGGACTATATTAAGTATGAATTGTTGTTCGTATGTGGTTATGAAGGAGTAATTATGACGGAATGATAATGAGGACACATAAAGGGTAAGCGTGGTGTGAAATGCTATTGATGTATGATGTCTTGGTCAGTGTGTGGAATGTTATGGTGTTGTTGGTATGAGAATGCAGTGGATTGTATTGTAAAGGGTGACATGACGTTATACGGCAGTCATATATCTCATTGTCGTCTTGTACACTTGTATAGTAACTCGTTGCTAATGTAAGCTCCGCTATGTACCTGTATTGTAGAGTGAAACGTAAGGAAGGAGCTGAACTATTGTGTTAATATATAGGCTTGTGTATTCATACTTGGAAGTGAAGGTATGTAAGGTTACTCTACCGTATCCTTCTGCAGCACATAGTATTCACATTGACATTGTTCTTGTTCCATTCCGACATGTTCTAAGGTATCCTATTTTCGGGTATTAATCATTGTTTATCACATGTTTCCTACTCATTGATCAATTGTGATTCACATGTATCATATGCATTGACAAATTTCCCAAAGGTCCCATGGTTCTAATAATGTTATGTTTCCAATAATGTATGACTATCATCGTATCAATCTCAAAAGTAATGAATGAAGTAACACACATGTGGTTAATGATTGAGTATGGGTGGTATCTTTGGGGGCGAAAGCCTAGCTCAAGCTAATCCCAAGATTATTGGATCAGGGGGTATTCCTAGAGGCATAAGCCTAGCTCGGACCAAATCTGACAGGGGGTAGCTCTAGAGGTAAGAACCTAGCTCGAGCCGAACCTGATATGTTGGTTTGTGGGTGGCAGCTCTAGAGGTGATAACCTAGCTCGAGCTGAGCCCGATATATTGATTTATGGGTGGTAGCTCTAGAGGCATAATCTTAGCTCGAGATGATCCCAACATAACGTTATGTTATATTAAGACCCACTGATCAGTCGGGGCCCGGGTACATTGTGATACAAGTGATGATGAATAAGCATCGAAGTAAAGAAGCAAAGAAAGTAATGAAAGCAACATACATGGTTCCTAACATACAGAATGTTAACTTATCCATATTGATTATTCATTTGTATTTGAGTTCATTGACGTATTTACGTATCATAAAGTTTCTTATGAACCTTACATACTTAGTATATTCTTCGTACTGACGTCCCTTGTGGGACTTACCTTACTTTCTACAGGCGCAGGTGCTAGTATACCTCCACAGTAGGTTTCCAGTTATTTGTGGATCTTTGGTGAGCTCCAGTTGGTTCGGGGCTTTTCGAGTCACACTTGTATTTGTGTTTTGGTATTTTACATGTGGTATAAAGACTTGTCTCGACTTTCAGTTAGTCTGGTAAATGCATCTGTTAGAGACTCTTCTAGACATATGTAGGTACATGAACGCAAAAGATGTATGTCCTTTTTGACTTGATGGCCCTAACGGCCAAGTTTCATGTATATATATACATCACATGTTCCATGATTTCCGTTATTAGCATTTTATGTTCTTACATGGTAGTAATGTTTCTTATGGCATGCACATGAATGGACTTGAGCAAAGATTAGTTCTCTCGGGTCTTGTCGGCTCTGGGTGCTAGTCTACCCCATTGGGATACGGGGCGTGACAAAAGTGGTATCAGAGCAGGTTGTTCTAAGGGTGTCTACAAAGCCATGTCTGAGTAGAGTCTTACTTATTGATGTGTTGTGCACCACATTTATAAGTAGGAGGCTACAGGACATTTAGGAGTGGTTTCTTTTCTTCACTTCTAGATCGTGTAATAGAGCCAATGTGGTAAGTGGAATCGTGTTTAACCATTGGGATTGATTTTTTTTGATATAGAAAACAAATGCTGATGACAAAAAAAGGTAGAGTCAAGGGTAAGCAAGTAGATATGCTTGCCGGTGAAGGAATGAGTAAATCACCACCTGACCAGGCTAGTCAAGGTGGAGCAAATACTGAAATTGCGTCAGGGTCTTCTTCTACTTTCCCAGCTCTGGAAGAGCCAATCGATAGAGAAGTACCCGCAGAACCACCAATGAATGCCACTGACCAGGATCTAAGAAATACAGTACATATGTTGACTCAGTTAGTTGCGGCACAAAGTTAAGGACGAGCTAGTCCAACAACAAATGAGGATGATGCGGCTAGAGTGGCGAGTCGCAGAACACAGGATTTTCTGAAATTGGACCCTCCTATATTCACTGGGTCAGATCCGAAAGCAGATCCACAGGACTTCGTGGATCAAATTCAAAGAGCTTTAGAGGTTATGCACATGACTTGTGTTGAAACAGTTGAACTTGAGGCATATAGATTGAAAGGAGAGGCGATATTGTGGTATGAAGATTGGAAGAAGTCTCGTGGTATCGGTACAATGCCATCTAATTGGGAAGTATTTAAAGCAGTATTCCTTGATCACTATCTTCCCTATGAGATCTGAGAGGCTCGTGCGGATCAGTTCTTAAATCTTCGACAAGGAAATTTGAGTGTTAGAGAATACAGTTTGCAGTTTAATTCCTTGGCTCGATATGCTCCGATTATGGTAGCCACAATGACAGACAGAGTCCATCGATATGTGGACAGATTAGAGCCATATTTGGTAACGGACTGCACTATTTCTGCCTTGAACAAAGATATGGACATAGCCAGAATACAGGCCTTCGCCCAGAAAATGGAAGATCAAAGACAGAGAAGAAGAGTACATGAATCTGACAGAGGACAGTCCGAAAGTGCTAGACCTATAGGACAGCCTATGATGTCCCAAGGAGAATCTAAGCCTCATATTTTTCCTAGACCACCTAGACCATCATTCTCTTATTCCACATCAGGTGCTCACTCTCAATTCTGAGGGTTTAGAGGTGGTCAATCTGGGCAGAGTAGTAGAGTTCACGGATCACGGGCAATAGGATTTCCTCGTCAGTACTGTCAGTACTGCGGGTGTATTCATACAGGTACATGCCGATTGGGGACAAATGCTTGCTTTTGGTGCGGTATGACGGGACACACGATAAAAGAGTGTCTCCAGAGGAGCATGGGTGGTATAGCACGACCTGCGGGATCAGCCGTTGCTTCGTCATCATCAGCTCCTCCTTTAGGCCGAGGTGTGAAGTCTGTTAGCCGTGGTAGAGGTGCCAGAGGAGTAGTCAGTACTAGTGGGGTCCAGAATCGCACTTATGATCTGGTGGACCGACAGAATTTGGAGGCTTCACCTGATGTCGTCACAGGTACATTATCCATATTTTCATATAATGTATATGCATTGCTTGACCTGGGTTCTACATTGTCCTATGTTACTCTATTGATTGCTGCAAAATTTATAAAAGCACCAGAATTATTAACTAAGTCAATTGAAGTATCTACACCGATTGGTGAATATATTATTGCAAAAAGAGTGTATCGCAATTGTGTGGTAACTGTGTGTGGTCATGATACACTGGCCGATTTCATCGAACTAGACATGGTGGATTTTGATGTGATAATGGCAACGGATTGGTTGGCTTCTTGTTATGCCACGGTAGATTGCCGGGCCAAGAAGGTTCATTTTCATTTTCCACGAATGAATGTTCTCGAATGGAAGGGTGATGTAGGGGCACCAAGAGAAAGATTTATTTCTTATCGGAAAGCCAGGAAAATGATTGCTAAGGGTTACATATGTCACTTAGTACGAGTGAAAGATATTAAAGTGGAACCGCTAACTCCTCAGTCAGTCCAGTGGTTAGTAAATTTCTCGATGTATTTCCAGAAGACCTTACAGGTTTTCCCCCAGAACGGTAAATAGAATTTGGTATTGATGTGATTCCAGGCACTCAGCCTATCTCTATTCCCCCGTATAGAATGGCTCCCGCAGAATTGCATGAATTGAAGGAGAAGTTGAAAGATTTGCTGGACAAAGGCTTCATCAGGCCTAGTATGTCCCCGTGGGGTGCACCGATATTATTTGTACTAAAGAAAGACGGTACGTTGAGAATGTGCATTGACTATCGATAATTGAATAAGGTAACGATCAAGAAAAAATATCCCCTCCCTCGAATTAACGATTTGTTTGATCAGTTACAGGGCGCCAGGTGTTTTTCAAAGATTGACTTGAGGTCGGGTTACCATCAAGTCAGAGTTAGAGAAGAAGATGTACCCTAGACAGCCTTCCGAACATGGTATGGCCATTATGAATTTTTAGTTATGTCATTTGGACTAACAAATGCACCAGCGGTGTTCATGGATTTGATGAATAGGGTGTTTAAGCCATTTCTAGACGTATTCGTGATGGTATTTATAGATGATATTCTAGTTTATTCAAAGTCACAAGAGGACCATGCTAAGCATTTATGGTAGTGTGACAAATTCTCCATGAACATAAGTTGTATGCGAAGTTCTCTAAGTGTGAATTTTGGTTGAACTCCGTAGCATTCTTGGGTCACATTGTGTCAGATGAAGGGATTCGAGTTGATATACAAAAGATTGAGGCAGTGAAAAATTGTCCAAGGCCTACGACGCCCACGGAAATTCATAGCTTCCTGGGGTCAGCAGGCTATTATCGAAGATTTATTGAAGGTTTTTCTTCCATTGCTGCACCTTTAAAGATTACACACAAGGCAGTCAAATTTCAATGGAATGATGCATGTGAGAAAAGTTTTCAAGAGTCGAAAGATAAATTGACTTCTACATCGGTGTTAGTACTTTTGGAAGGCACCGAAGGTTATACAGTATATTGTGATGCTTCCGGAGTTGGCCTAGGGTGTCTATTGATGCAATATGGTAATGTCATAGCATATGCCTCATGACAGTTATGGCCACATGAGAGAAACTATCCCACACATGATCTCGAATTAGCAGCGGTGGTATTTGCTTTAAAGATATGGCATCATTATTTGTATGGAGTTCATGTTGACATCTATACTGATCACAAAAGTTTACAGTATATCTTTAAGCAAAAGGAACTCAATTTGAGACAACGAAGGTGGCTTGAGCTATTGAAAGATTATGACATTGATATTCTATACCATCCAGGAAAAGCAAATGTGGTAGCTGATGCATTGAGCCGCAAGGCAACAGGAGTCACTAGTGGCCAATTGGCGGAAAAGAAAGAGTTAGTTAAAGATCTACATCAATTAGCCAACTTGGGGGTTCGTCTTCTTGAATCCTCAGATGAAGGGGTTATTGTACAAAATACAGCTGAATCTTTGTTGATAGCTGAAGTGAAAGAGAAGCAGTTTGCAGATCCTATATTATTGCTACTAAAAGAGAATGTACAAAAGAATTTGACAAAGACATTTGATCTTACACAAAAAGGGGTGCTTCAATGCCGAGGTAGAATATGTGTACCGGATGTAGACGAATTGAGGAAACAAATTATGACCGAGGCGCATCATTCGCGCTATTCTATTCATCCGGGAGCTACTAAAATGTACCATGCATTAAAAGAAGTGTATTGGTGGGGAAATATGAAGAAGAACATTGCAGAATTTGTCGCTTAGTGCCCGAATTATCAACAAGTAAAGGTAGAGCATCAGAAACCAGGAGGTTACATGCAATGTATCAACCTTCCAGTCTAGAAATGGGATATGATTAATATGGATTTCATCACAGGATTGCCTCGTACACTGTAAAAATTTGATTTTATATGGGTTATAGTTGACAGGCTTACCAAGTTAGCGCATTTCCTACCAGTCAAGACCACCTATACAGCGGAGGATTATCCAAGATTGTATGTGAAAGAGATAGTCTGGTTACATGAGATTATGATCTCTATCATATCCGATAGAGGAGCACAATTTACTGCGCATTTTTGGAGATCTTTTCAGCAGAGTTTGGGTACACAGGTAAATCTGAGTACGACTTTCCATCCCCAGACAGATGGACAAGTAGAACGTACTATCCAGACACTTGAAGATATGTTACGAGCTTGCACGTTAGTTTTTCAAGGCAGTTGGGATAACTATTTTCCTCCCATTGAATTTTCTTACAACAATAGCTATCATTCAAGTATTAAAATGGCACCTTATGAAGCTTTGTATGGGAGGAAATGTAGATCACCAATCGGATGGTTTCAAAAAGGCGAAACTGCTTTACTTGGGCCAGATCTTGTTCATTAGGCTATGGAGAAAGTTAAAGTGATCTAACAGCGGATACAAATGTCCCAAAGTCGACACAAGTCATATGCTGATGTTAGAAGAAGAGGGCTTGAATTCACCATAGGTGATTGGGTATTTCTGAAGGTATCACCGATGAAAGGGGTAATGCGATTCGGAAAGAAAGGGAAATTGAGTCCATGTTATATAGGCCCATATGAAATTATTAGAATATTTGGGAAAGTTGCGTATGAGTTGGCACTACCCCAAGAACTCTCCACAGTTCATCCAGTATTTCATGTTTCGATGCTTTGAAAGTGCATAGGGGATCCATCTCATTTTACTCCTATTGACGATGTACAGGTTACAGAGGATCTTACCTATGAGGAGATACCTATTGCCATTCTGGATAGACAAGTGAAGAGGTTGAGGAATAAAGATGTCTCTTCTGTAAAGGTACTTTGGAGAAATTATCAAATAAAAGAAGTCACATGGGAAGCTGAAGAAATTATGAAATCCAAGTACCCTCATTTATTCCAAAGGGAGGAACAAACTCATGATATGAGATCGGAACAATGACAAGTAAGTAATTATAAGCATTGAGTGTATATATATATATATATATATATATATATGTGATAACATGAAGAATGCTCCTAGACTTGTAATTGTTTACTTTGAATAAAGTCACTAACATTCGAGGACGAATGTTTCTAAGGGGGGAAGAATGTAACACCCCATACATTTTCGAACCTATAAGACTGTGTTAACATTTAGGGAATTATTTAACAATGAGAGATTTTATGATTTATACATTAATTTGTTGGTCATTAATGAGTCTTGTGCCATTGGGCCAAATGAGGCCCAAAAATCATAAAAAGACATGGCCTAAATGGAATTTGACCCATTCTTGACATTGACCAAGTAAACACATGAAATGTGTGGCTAAGGATCATTAGTAAGGGACTATATAAGTCAAGAAAATCAGATTTTTTATTCATCAAAGCACACATTCCCTTTTCTAACATTTTCTCAAACATTTCTCTCACACAAACCCTAAGGCAAATACACTTGTTGGGACAAGATCACTCTTTGTTATACTTTGGTAAGTATTTATTCTCATGTTTTAGTATATTATATGTTTAAGATGGTGTATATGTAATGTTGGTTGTGTTGGCAAAGTATTGGACTGTGTGCTATGTGTAAAACTGTCTATTTTTGTAATCGGTGAAGGTTTTTGCCTTGTAAACTTGAAAATGGACTTGTGGTCTTGAAAGAGGTGAACTTGATGGGTTCAATATTGAAATGTGAGATGTGATTATATCCTTAACTTGTTTTATTATTGTACATAATGTTTGGAATTGTTATTGCAAAATTGTGCATGGATTTGGTGGTGTATTGAAGAAAAAGTGTGGTTTTGGTGATGTTCATGTGTGTTGTGAAACCATGGCTGATTGTTGGCATACAAGATGATCTAAAATATGTCAAGATAAGTTTATTTATGATCATGGACCATTCATTGCAAAAAAAGACCCAAAAGAGACCCATTTTGACCAAAATGGGCATCCGCCCTCGCAGAAGAAGGCACCTGCGGGCGCAGATGCCAACGCAGGTGCCTCTGGCTTCTTCCAAAGGTCTCCTATATGTAGGTGGCTTCGCAGGTCAGCCCAGGATTCGGTTTTGTATGTTTTCGTCTCTCTTTGATCCCCGAAGGCCCCTATACCCTTTTTGAATGTAATTATCAACTTATGATACCGTTTTAAAGACTTTAAAGGGGAGTATGGAGGCATGTTGGAATATATTAAGCATGAATTGTTGTTCGTATGTGGTTATGAAGGTGTAATTGTGACGGAATGATAATGAGAAGACATAAAGGGTAAGCGTGGTATGAAATGCTATTGATGTATGATGTCTTGGTCAATGTGTGGAATGTTATGGTGTTGTTGGTATGAGAATGCAGTTGATTGTATTGTAAAGGGTGACATGACGTTATACGGCAGTCATATAGCTCATTGTCGTCTTGCACACTTGTATAGTAACTCGTTGCTTATGTAAGTTCCGCTATGTACTTGTATTGTAGAGTGAAACGTAATGAAGGAGCTGGACTATTGTGTTCATATATAGTCTTGTGTATTCATACTTGGAAGTGAAGGTATGTAAGGTTACTCTACCGTATCCTTCTGCAGCACATAGTATTCACATTGACATTGTACATGTTCCATTCCGACATGTTCTAAGGTATCCTATTTCCGGGTATCAATCATTGTTTATCATATGTTTCCTACTAATTGATCAATTGTGATTCACATGTGTCATATGCATTGACAAATGTCCCAAAGGTCCCATGGTTCCAATAATGTTATGTTTCCAATAATGTATGACTATCATCGTATCAATCTCAAAAGTAATGAATGAAGTAACACACATGTGGTTAATGATTGAGTATGGGTGGTATCTTTGGGGGCGAAAGCCTAGCTCAAGCTGATCCCGAGATTATTGGATCAGGGGGTAGTCTTAGAGTCATAAGCCTAGCTCGGACCGAACCTGACAGGGGGTAGTTCTAGAGGTAAGAACCTAGCTCGAGCCAAACCTGATATGTTGGTTTGTGGGTGGCAGCTCTAGAGGTGATAACCTAGCTCGAGCCGAACCCGATATATTGATTTATGGGTGGTAGCTCTAGAGGCATAAGCCTAGCTCGAGCCGATCCCAACATAACGTAATGTTATGTTAAGACCCACTGATCAGTCGGGCCCCGAGTACATTGTGATACAAGTGATGATGAATAAGTATGGAAGTAAAGAAGCAAAGAAAGTAATGATAGCAACATACATGGTTCCCAACATACAGAATGTTAACTTATCCATATTGTTTATTCATTTGTATTTGAGTTCATTGACGTATTTGCGTATCATAAAGTTTCTTATGAGCCTTACATACTTAGTACATTCTTCGTACTGACGTCCCTTGTGGGACTTACCTTACTTGATGCAGGCGCAGGTGCTAGTAGACCTCCACAGTAGGTTGACATTTATTTGCGGATCTTTGGTGAGCTCCAGTTGGTTTGGGGCTTTCCAAGTCACAGTTGTATATGTGTTTTGGTATTGTACATGTGGTATAAAGCGGGGACTTGTCCCAACTTTCAGTTATTCTTGTAAATGCATCTATTAGAGGCTTTAGTAGACATATGTGGGTACATGAACGCAAGAGATGTATGTCCTTTTTGACTTGATGGCCCTAACGGCCAAGTTTCACATATATATATATATACATCACATGTTCCATGATTTCCGCTATTAGCATTTTATGTTCTTACATGGTAGTAATGTTTCTTATGGCATACACATGAATGGAATTGAGCAAAGATTGGTTCTCTCGGGCCTTGTCGGCTTCGGGTGCCAGTCCACCCCATTGAGATACGGGACGTGATAGTATTGAGGTAACTTGATGGAGCAATTGTGATGTTGTGTTGATGGAGAAGTGAAAAGTATGAACTTGGCGTGACATGCTATTGTTTTATGATGTATTAGTCAATCTATGCAATGTTGTGGTATTGTTGGTATGATAATTTCATAAATGGTATTGTCAAGGGGGAAATGATATTTTAAGGCCATCATGCAACTCATTGTCGTCGTATGCACTTGTAAGGTAGTTGATTTTTAACGTAAGCTCCGTTATGTACTTGTATTGTAGAGTGAAATGTAATGAAGGAGCTGGACTATTGTGTTCACAAATAGGATTGTATATTTTTATTGGGAAGATAAGGTATGTAAGGTTACTTTTCCCGTATCCTTCTGCAGTACATAATGTTCACATTGTCATTGTATGTGTTCTATTCTGAAACGTTCTAAGGCATTTTATTTCAGGTTGACATAGGTTGTGATTTACATATCTCTCATTCATTGAACATTGTTCTAACGTTCCAATAATGTTACGTTCTAAAGTTCTAAAGTTCTAATAAAGTACAGTTACCAATGTATCACTCTTATAGTTAAAGAATAAAGTAATGTGAATAATTGTTTAATGGTTAATGTTGAGAACGGGTGGTATCTCATGGGATGAAAGGAACATCCGTATGAATGTCGATCCCGATTATTATAGTATGGGTGGTATCTCATGGAGTGAAAGAAACACTTGCATGAATGTCGATCCCATTATTACGGGTGGTATCCCATGGGATGAAAGGAACATCCGCATGGATGACAATCCCAATTATTATGTTATTTCCCACTGATCTGTTGGGCCTGGGAATTATATGATTGATGATTGATGATGTACAGTATAGTTAAATAAAGTAAAGTAAAGTAGAGTAAATAAAGCAATGTACATGGTTCCACACATATACCGTATGATATTGATCATTCACTTGTACTTAATTTCATTAAAGTTCTTATATATCGTACAGTTACTTGTGGCCTTTCATACTCAGTACATTATTTTGTACTGATGTCCCTTGGGGGACTTACCTTACTTGCTGTAGGCACAGGTTCTAGTAGACCTCCTCAGTAGGCTGCTAATCATCTGCAGAATATTGGTGAGCTCCAGTTTGTTCGGGTCTTTCCGAGTCGTATGTACATGTTGATTTTGGTATTGTATCTCAGTTGTATAAAGCGGGGACTTGTCCCGACTATAGGTTTGGTTGTGTATCTGTTATAGGCTTTGTAGATGTTGTACAGTTTAAGGAAGGAACATTGTATCTTTTTGACTATCTGGCCCTAATTGCCATGTCTCATGTCTATGTAAATGTCCTTATTTGATTTCTATTATTGAGATGTTATTACCATAAATGAATGAATTCTATCCCACTGACGATAAGTATGTGAACGTATAGATTGGTTCTCTCAGGCCTTAACGGCTTCGGGTGCCATATCCGCCCCAATGGGATTTGAGGCATGACAAAAGTGATATCAGAGCGGGTCATCCTAAGGGTGTCTACAAAATCGTGTCTAAGTAGAGTCTTCCTTATGGATGTGTTGTGCACCACATTTATAAGTAGGAGGCTACGGGATATTTAGGAGTTATTTTATTCCTTCATTTCTATATCATGCATTAGAGCCGAAGTTATAGGTGGACTTATTTTTGACCATGAAAATTGTTGTTCTTGTATATTATTGCACAATGCCGATGACAAGAAGAGGTCGAGGTAAAAGTCAGAGGCTAGACAGAATTGCTGGAGAAGGAACTAGTAGAGTCCCGCCTGAACCAGTTAATCAAGGCGGCGCCGAACAGGAGTTTACGTCGCAGTCTTCATCTACTCTTCCAGTTCAAGAGGGGCCAAGTGGAAGAGACGTACCTGCAGAACCACCAGTAACTACTACTGATCAGGACTTAAAGAATGTAGTGCAAATGTTGACCCGAATAGTTACTGCACAAGTTCAGGGACAAGGTGGTCCAACTACAAGTGATGATAATGCAGCTAGAGAAGCTAGTCGACGGACGCAGGATTTTCTGAAATTAGTTCCTCCCACATTCACTGGATCAGATCCAAATGAAGACCCGCAAGATTTTATAGATCAAATTCAAAGGGCTTTGGAGGTTATGCATGTGTCCGGTGTGGAAACGGTTGAGCTTGCGGCCTATAGATTGAAGGGTGAGGCTATACTATGGTATGAAGATTGGAAGTGGTCGAGGGGTATTGATGCACTCTCAGCTAGTTGGAAAGAATTTAAAATGGCATTCCTTGATCACTACCTCCCCTATGAGGTCCGAGAGGCTCGTGCGGACCAGTTCTTGAATCTGCGGTAGGGTAACATGAGCGTCCGAGAGTATGGCCTTTGATTTAACTCTTTGGCCCAGTATGCTCCGAATGTGGTAGCTACGATGAATGATAGAGTTCATCGGTATGTGGACAGACTGGAGCCATATTTGGTCGGAGATTGCACTATTGCTGCGTTGAACAGGGATATGGACATAGCTAGAATACAGGCCTTTGCGCAGAAAATGGAAGATCAGAGGCAACAGAGAAGAACACAAGGGTTTGAAGAAGGGCCATCGAAGAGGGCTAGATCTACGGGACAGTCTATGGCGTCCCAAGGAGAGTTCAGGCCTTGGAGTTTTAATAGACCACCTAGGACATCATTTTCTTATTCCACGACAGGCATTTCATCTCAATTCCGAGGGTTTAGAGGTAATCAAGTCATGCAAAGTAGTGGGAGTTGTGGTTCACAGACAGCAGGGTTTTCTCGGCTTCCATGTCAGCATTGCAGATGATATCATTTAGGTGAATGCCGGTGGGGGATGAATGTTTGTTATTGGTGTGGCATGACGGGGCACATGCTGTGGAAATGTCCACGAAGAGGCTCGGGAAGCATGGTACGACCTGCGGGATCTACTGTGGCATCATCATCATCGGTGCCTTCTGTAGGTAGAGGAGTACAACCTATGGGATGAGGTAGAGGTGCTAGATGAGCAGCTAGTTCCAGCGGAACTCAAAATTGCATATATGCTCTAGCGGACCGTCTGAATTCGGAAGCATCTCCTGATTTAGTTACAGGTATCTTGTCCATATTCTCACATAATGTATAGGCATTGATTGATCTGGGTTCTACATTATCATATGTTACTCCTCTGATTGCTGAAAAATTTGAAAGAACGCCAGAATTACTAGTTAAGTCAATTGAAGTAACTACACCGGTTGGTGAATCAATTATAGCAAAGAGAGTTTATCGTGATTGTAAAGTCACTGTCTGTGGTTACGATACATTGGCTGATCTTGTTGAGCTAGACATGATCAATTTTGATGTTATAATGGGAATGGATTGGCTAGCTTCTTGTTATGCTACGGTAGATTGCCGCGCTAAGAGGGTATAATTTCATTTTCCGCAAAGGGATGTTTTTGAATGGAAGTGTAATGTAGGAGCACCGCAAGGCAAATTTATTTCCTATCTTAAGGCTAGGAAGATGATATCCAAGGGGTATAGATGTCACTTGGTGAGAGTGCATGATACTAAAGCAAAACCACCAACTCTTCAATCAGTTCCAGTGGTAAATGAATTTCTTGAGATGTTTCCTGAAGATCTTCCAGGTTTACCTCCGAAACGGGAAATAGAGTTTGGTATTGATGTGATTCAAGGCACTCAGCCTATCTCTATTCCTCCATACAGAATGGCTCCAGCAGAATTGCGAGAATTGAAGGAGTAATTAAAAGATTTACTGGACAAGGGATTTATACGGCCTAGTATGTCTCCGTGGGGTGTACCAGTATTATTTGTACGAAAGAAAGATGGCACATTGAGAATGTGTATTGACTACCGGCAATTGAATAAAGTAACAATCAAGAACAAATATCCCCTCCCTCGAATTAACGATTTGTTTGATCAGTTACAGGGCGCCAAGTGTTTTTCAAAGATTGACTTGAGGTCGGGTTACCATCAAGTTAGAGTTAGAGAAAAAGATGTACCCAAAACAACTTTTCAAATACGGTATGGCCATTATGAATTTTTAGTTATGTCATTCGGACTAATAAATGCACCAGCTGTGTTCATGGATTTGATGAATAGGGTGTTTAAGCCATTTCTAGATGTGTTCGTGACGGTATTTATAGATGACATCCTGGTTTATTCAAGATCACAAGAGGACCATGCTAATCACTTGCGGCAAGTGTTACAAATCCTTCGTGAGCGTAAGTTGTATGCAAAGTTCTCTAAATGTGAATTTTGGTTGAAGTCCGTAGCATTCTTGGGTCATATTGTATCAGATGATGGGATAAGGGTTGATACGCAAAAGATTAAAGCGGTGAAAAATTGGCCAAGGCCTACGACGCCTATTGAAATTCATAGCTTCCTTGGACTAGCAGGTTACTATCGAAGATTTGTTGAAGGGTTCTCTTCCATTGCTGCACCTTTAACAAATCTTACACACAAGGCAGTCAAATTTCAATGGAATGATGCATGTGAGAAAAGTTTCCAAGAGCTGAAAGATAAATTGACTTCTACACCGGTATTGGTACTTTCGGAAGGCACCAAAGGTTATACAGTATATTGTGATGCTTCCGGAGTTGGCCTAGGGTGTGAATTGATGCAGCACGATAATGTTATAGCGTATGCTTCACGATAGTTACGGCCACACAAGAGAAACTATCCCACACATGATCTTGAGTTAGCAGCAGTGGTTTTTGCTTTAAAGATATGGTGTCATTATTTGTATGGAGTTCATGTTGATATCTATACTGATCATAAAAGTTTGCAATATATCTTTAAGTAGAAGGAGTTGAATCTGAGGCAGCGGAGGTGGCTTGAGCTATTGAAAGATTATGATGTTGATATTCTCTATCATCCAGGAAAAGTAAATGTGGTAGCTGATGCATTGAGCCGCAAGGCAATAGGATGCACTAGTGGCCAATTGGCGGAAAAACAAGACTTAGTTAAGGATTTACATTAATTAGCCAGCTTGGGGGTTCGTTTTCTTGAATCCTCAGATGAAGGGGTTATTGTACAAAATGCGACAGAATCTTTATTAATCACTGAAGTGAAAGAGAAGTAGTTTGCGGATCCTATGTTATTGCAGCTAAAAGAAAATGTACAACAAGGTCTGACTAAGGCCTTCGATCTCACACAAGAAGGGGTACTTCAATGCCAAGGTAGATTATGTGTACCAGATGTAGATGAGCTGAGGAAACGAATTAAACAGAAGCGCATCATTCACGATATTCTATTCATCCAGGAGCTACCAAAATGTATCATGACTTGAAAGATATATATTGGTGGGGAAACATGAAGAAGAACATTGCAACATTTGTAGCTCAATGCCCAAATTGTCAACAGGTGAAAGTAGAGCATCAGAAACCAGGAGGTTACATGCAATGTATCAATCTTCCAGTATGGAAATGGGATATGATTAATATGGACTTAATCATAGGTTTGCCTCGTACACTGCGGAAATTTGATTCCATATGGGTCATAGTTGACAGATTTACCAAGTCAGCGCACTTTCTACCAGTTAGGACCACCTATACAGCTGAAGATTATGCAAGAGTGTATGTTAAAGAAATAGTGCGATTACATGGGATTCCGATCTCCATTATATCAGACAGAGGAGCTCAGTTTACTGCGCATTTTTGGAGGTCTTTTCAGCAGAGTTTGGGTACACAGGTGAATCTGAGTATGGCTTTCCATCCTCAGACTGATGGACAGGCAGAACATACTATCCAAACAATTGAAGATATGCTATGAGCTTGTACATTAGATTTTCGAGGCAGTTGGGATGATCATTTGCCTCTTATTGAATTTACCTACAACAATATCTATCATTCAAGTATCAAAATGGCACCTTATGAAGCTTTATACGAAAGGAAGTGTAGATCACCGATTAGTTTGAAGTAGGTGAAACTGCTTTACTTGGGCCAGATCTTGTTTATCAAGCTATGAAGAAAATTAAATTGATCCAACAACGGCTACAAATGGCCCAAAGTCGTGACAAGTCATATGCTGATGTTTGAAGAAGAGGGGTCGAATTCGCCATAGGTGATTGGGTATTCTTGAAGGTGTCACTGATGAAAGGGGTAATGAGATTTGGGAAGAAAGGGAAGTTGAGTCCCCGATATATAGGGCCATATGAAATTGTCCGAAGATTTGGGCAAGTTGCATATGAATTGGCACTACCCCAAGAACTCGCCTCAGTCCATCCAGTGTTTCATATTTCGATGCTTCGAAAGTGCATAGGGAATCCATCTCGGATTATTTACATTGAAGATGTCCAAGTTATGGAGGATCTTACTTGTGAAGATATACCCATTGCTATTCTAGATTGACAAGTAAAGAGGTTGAGGAATAAAGACATATCTTCCGTAAAGGTACTTTGGCGAAATCAACAAGTAGAAGAGATCACATGGGAAGCCGAGGAAATGATGAAGTACAAGTACCCTCATCTATTTCAAATGGAAGAGAAATTTCAAAATGCGGGATCGAAGCGCTAACAAGTAAGTATCTATGAGCATTATGTGTATATGTATATATATATGCTAATATAGAGATGCATTTGTTATAATTGAAAAGATATTGTTAACAGTCGAGGACGAATGTTCCTAAGGGGGAAAGAATGTAACACCCCGTACCTTTCTGACCCTACTTTCCAACCTTGAACCATGGTTACCCTAGGTTCGAGAGCCATAAGTACGTATTTTGTATTGTTATTGATGAAAAAATTTGATAGTGTACTAGTACATGTGATTAGACCTTTGTAGTAGGTGTTTGTGACTTTGTGGAGAATTTGTGGGGTGAAAAGTGAGGTTTAAGGGACATCCAAGCAAAGTATATTAAAGATAAGAGGCAAGCAAAAGGTTGGGACTTGAAATATCCAACTAAATCCACAAAGAAAAGTCGAAATCAAAAATTAAGTGTGGGGCGCTGCAGGTGGCGTGCCAGGCCTCTTTGGCCTAAAATTTTTGTGGCAAAGGAAGCAAGGGGTAGCGCCCAGGGGTGTGCCAGGCCACCCCTGCAAACCTTTCAAATGCTGAAATTTTCTCTAAGTTTCTAGGGCGCCCGAGAGCGTGCCGGGGTGCTTTTTGCCCAATTTCTGCTACGATTATTAATATATAAAGAAGACTCTTGGGTTATGGTATCATTATTACATCATAGTAGGAATACTCTCGAGCAAGTTTGGCATCTGATTTGGGATTAATTCTTCATCACAAGTTTTTTATCAAATTATGTTAAATTAAGCCACGAGTGGCAAAAATCACGTATTTTTGAGATTGAGACTACGAAGATGAAACTCCTGAGTTGAATATTGTGGTAACATTTATGGAATTATTTGAACATGAGATAATGGGAGTGTTACACATTGAAATTGGTGAGCTAAGTGAATATATGTAAATGGGCTCAATTTAAGGCCCAAAATGGATCAAAAGACATGGCCCAAAAGGGCAAATGACCCATTCTTCCACTTTGACCAAGGGAACATGGAATTTAATGTCAAGAAGTGGATAAGTATGACTTTAGGGGAGATATAAGGTGGAAAAAATCAGATTTTATTTCCACAAAGCACACATGCCATTCTAGACATTTCTATAAGTTTTTTCTTCAAGCTCCCAAACCCTAAGCCATTTCTTTGGACAAAATCACTCATTTTCAAGTTTGGGTAAGTGATTATTTTTATGGATTGATATATTATATGCATGGGAGATTATTTATATCATGATGGTTATGTCTAAAAGTGTAAGTAATGCACTTTTGCTAAAAGATGTGCCATCCTTGTGATTTAAACTTGAAAAAAGACTTGAGCTTTTGATGAAAATGCATGGTGTGAATGAAATATCAACATGTATGGTGTGGTTATGTTCCTTGACTTGTTATTTTTCTATGAGTGTAAATTGTGGGATATGTGAGTGTAAATTGTGGGATATGTGAGTGTAAATTGTGGGATTGTTGTCGATATATTGTTATGAAGTGTATTGAGGTGACTTGATGGAGCAATTATGATGTTGTGTTGATGGAGAAGTGGAAAGTATGAACTTGGTGTGACATGCTATTGGTTTATGATGTATTGGTCAATGTATGGAATGTTGTGGTATTATTGGTATGATAATTTCATAAATGGTATTGTCAAGGGGGAAATGATATTTTAAGGCCATCATGCAACTCATTGTCGTCGTATGCACTTGTAAGGTAGTTGATTGTTAACGTAAGCTCCGTTATGTACTTGTGTTGTAGAGTGAAACGTAAGGAAGGAGATGGACTATTGTGTTCACATATAGGATTGTATATTCTTATTGGGAAGATAAGGTATGTAAGGTTACTTTTTTCGTATCCTTCTGTAACACATAATGTTCACATTGTCATTGTATTTGTTCCATTCCGAAACGTTCTAAGGCATCTTATTTCAGGTTGACATAGGTTGTGATTTACATATCTCTCATTCATTAAACATTGTTCTAACGTTCCAATAATGTTACGTTCTAAAGTTCTAAAGTTCTAAAGTTCCAATAAAGGACAGTTACCAATGTATCACTCTTCTAGTTAAAGAATGAAGTAATGTGAATAATTGTTTAATAGTTAATGTTGAGAACGGGTGGTATCTCATGGGATGAAAGGAACATCCGCATGAATGTTGATCCCGATTATTATAGTATGGGTGGTATCTCATGGAGTGAAAGAAACACTCACATGAATGTCAATCCCATTATTACGGGTGGTATCCCATAGGATGAAAGGAACATCCGTATGGATGACGATCCCGATTATTATGTTATTTCCCACTGATCAGTTGGGCTTGGGCATTATATGATTGATGATTGATGATGTACAGTATAGTGAAATAAAGTAAAGTAAAGTAAATGAAGTAAAGTAAAGAAAGCAATGTACATGGTTCCACACATATACCATATGGTATTGATCATTCACTTGTACTTAATTCCATTAAAGTTCTTATATCTCATACAGTTACTTGTGGCCTTACATACTCAGTACATTCTTTCGTACTGACGTCCCTTGGGGGACTTACCTTACTTGCTGCAGACACAGGTTCTAGTAGACCTCCTTAGTAGGCTGCTGATCATCTGCAGAATATTGGTGAGCTCCAGTTCGTTCGTGGCTTTCTGACTCGTATGTACATGTTGATTTTGGTAATGTATCTCAGTTGTATAAAACGGGGACTTGTCCCGACTATAGGTTTGGTTGTGTATCTGTTAGAGGCTTTGTAGATGTTGTATAGTTAAAGGAAGGAACATTGTATCTTTTTGACTATCTGGCCCTAATGGCTATGTCTCATGTCTATATAAATTTCCTTATTTGATTTCTATTATTGAGATGTTGTGACCATAAGTGAATATGCCAGCCCACTGACGACAAGTATGTGAACGTATAGATTGGTTCTCTCGGGCCTTAACGGCTACGGGTTCCATGTCCTCCCCAATGGTATTTGAGGCGTGACATAAAGGAGCACTTAAAAAGACTTGCTGGAAAAAAGGGTACATACGACCTAGTACGTCCCCTGGAAGTGCACTAGTATTATTTGTTAGAAGGAAAGATGGTACGTTGAGAATGTGTATTGACTATCAGCAATTGAATAAGGTAATGATCAAGAACAATATCCCCTCCCCAGAATTGATGATTTGTTTGATCAGTTACAGGGTGTCAAATATTTTTCATGGGACATCACTAGGGAAGGGTTAAAAATAAAATAAAATAATATATATATATATCATGAGTTGCATGATGGCCTTAAAATATCATTTCCCCCTTGACAATACCATTTATGAAATTATCATACCAATAATACCACAACATTCCATACATTGACCAATACATCATAAACCAATAGCATGTCACACCAAGTTCTAGTCAGCTTTTCAAACACGGTATGGTCACTATGAATTTCTAGTCATGCCATTTTGGCTAAACAATGCACCAACAGTTGTTAGGGATTTGATGAATAGGATGTTTATTGATGCAACACAGTCATGTAATAGCCTATCCCTCACGACAGTTGCAGCCACATGAGAGAAATTATCCTACACATGATCTTGAGTTAGCAGCCGTGGTATTTGCTTTAAAGATATGGCGCCATTATTTGTATGGGGTTCATGTTGACATCTATACTGACCACAAGAGTTTGCAATATATCTTTAAAGCAAAAAGGACCCACACTGAAGACAACAAAGATGGCTGGAAGTACTAAACGAAGATGATAGTGATATCTTGTACCATCCAAGAAAAGCAAACGTGGCGATGCGTTAAGCCAGTTAGATAGCTTGGGTGTTCGTCTTCTTGAAACTCCAGATGAAAGAATTATAATGTATAAGGTGGCAGAGTCTTCACTTGTAGAGAAGGAAAAGCAATATGCAAATCCTATTTTAGTTCAGTGAAAAAGAATGTACAGCAAAGTTTGACGAAGGTATTTAAACTTACATAAGGGGGAGTACTTCAATGCCAAGGTAGATTTTGTGTACCGGCTATAGATGACTTAAGGAAATAAATTATGATAGAAGTACATCATTCACGGTATTCTATTCATTTGGGAGCAACCAAAATATACCATGGTTTGGAAGAGATGTATTGGTGAGGCAATAGAAAGAAGAAAAATATTGCAGACTTGGTAGCTCATTGTCCGAATTGTCAACAGTTAAAAAAATAAAAATAAAATAAAATTAGAGCATCAGAAACCTGGAGGTTATATGTAATACAGGAATCTTCCAATTTGGAAGAGGGATATGATTAACATGGTTTCATCACAAGATTGCCTCGTATATTTCAAAAATTTGATTACATGTGCATGATAGTTGACAGACTTACCAAGTAGCACACTTTTTACTTGTCAAGACCACTTGTACAACTGGAAATTATGTAAGGTTGTATGTTAAAGAGATAGTGCGATTACATGGGATTCCAATTTCTATTATTTCAGACAGATAGGTAAGCAGAACGTACTATTCAAACACTTGAAGATATGCTACGTGCTTATACAGGTGACGGGGTATTTATGAAAGAACCACCTATTACCATTCTGGATCGACAAGGGAAGAGGATAAGGAACAAAGAAATAGCTTCCGTAAAAGTACTTTGGAGAAATCAACAGGTAGAAGAAATCACATGGGAAGCCGAAGAAATAATGAAGTCAAAGTTCCCGTATTTGTTTCACACGGAGGAAAAAGTTCAAAGCGCGGAAGTGGAGAAATAACAAGTAAGTATCTATGAGCATTAAGTGTATATGTATATATATACTAATATAGAGATGCATTTGTTGTACCTGAGACGATGTTATTAATATTTGAGGATGAATATTTCTAAGGGGGGAGAATGTAACACCCCATACATTTCCGACCCTACTTGACAACTTTGAACCATGTTTACCCTAGGTTTGAGGGCAACAAGTATGTATTTTGTATTGTTATTGATAGAACATTTGATATTGTGCTGGTAAATGTGATTAGACCTTCGTAGGAGCTGTTTGTGACTTTGTGGAGCATTTGTGGCATGAAAAGTGAGGTTTAAGGGACATCTAAGCAAAGGATCTTAAAGATAAGAGGCAAGCAAAAGGTTGGGACTTGAAATATCCAACCAAATCCGCAAAGAAAAGTCGAAATAAAAAATTTAGTATGGGGCGCTGCAGGTGGCGTGCCAGGTCACTTTGGCCTAATTTTTTTGTGGCAAAGGAAGCAAGGGGGCTCGCCCAGGGGCATGCCAGGCTGCCCCTGGACACCTTTTCCGAGAGATGAAATTTTTCTAAGTCCCTAGGGGCGCCTAGGAGCCTGCCGGGGTGCTTTTTGCCAAATTTTTTCTATGATTATTAGTCTATAAAGAGGACTCTTGGGTTATGGTATCATTATTACATAATAGTAGGACTACTCTTGAGCAAGTTTGGCATCCAAGTTCGGGTTAATTCTTTTTCACAAGTATTTTATCAAATTATGTTCAATTAAGCTATGGGTGGCTAGAATTTCTTATTTTTGAGATTGAGGCTACGAACATGAATCTCATGAGTTGAATATTATCGTAACATTTATGGAATTATTTAAACATGAGATAATTGGAGTATTACACATTGAATTTGGTGGGCTAAGTTAATATGTGTTAATGGGCTCAATTTGAGGCCCAAAATGAAGCCAAAATGCATGGCCCAAATGGAAAAGATCCATTCTACCATTGACCAAGTAAAACACTTCAATTATTGGACCAAGTGTGTCTAAGGATGGCCATGAGGGGCTATATAAAGTGTAAAAATCAAATTTTTATTCAATTAGATACACATGCCATTTCTAGATTTTTCTACACTTTTCTCTCAACTCTCAAACCCTAAGGCAACCATTTCTTTGGACAAGATCATCACTTTGCAAGCTTGGGTAAGTGTTTATTCTTGTGATTTAAAATATTATATACATGAGAGATTGTGTATATCATGATGGATATGTTGGCAAGGTTGAATAGGGTACTTTTTGCTTTTTGCTACAATATGTGTCATCCTTGTGATTTAAACTTGAAAGGAGGCTTGGGATTTTGATGAAAGTGAATGGTGTGAATGAAATATCAACATGTATGGTGTGTTTATGTTCCTTGACTTTTTATTTTTCTATAAGTAAAATTTGTGGGATTGTTGTTGATATGTGGTTATGAAGTGTATTGAGGTGACTTGATGGAGTAATTGTGATGTTGTGTTGATGGAGAAGTGTAAAGTATGAACTTGGTGTGAAATGCAATTGTTTTATGATATATTGGTCAATGTATGGAATGTTTTGGTATTGTTGGTATGATAATTTCATCAATGGTAGTGTCAAGGGGGAAATGACATTGTTAAGGCAATCATGTACCTCATTGTCGTCGTATGCACTTGTAAGGTAGTTGATTGTTAACGTAAGCTCCGTTATGTACTTGTGTTGTAGAGTGAAACTTAAGGAAGGAGATGGACTAATGTATTCACATTTAGGATTGTGTCTTCATATTGGGAAGATAAGGTATGTAAGGTTACTCTTTCCGTATCCTTCTGCAGCACATAGTGTTCACATTGTTATTGTACTTGTTCCATTCCGAAATGTTCTAAGGTATACCATTCCGGGTTATTAATTATTGTTATCCACATTATCCTTACTCATTGATCAATTCCGATTCACATGTCTCCTGTTCATTGACTAACATTTCCAAGTTCCAATAATGTTATGTTCCAAAGTTCAAATACTGTTATAACTACCAATGTATCAATCTCATAGAAGTAAAGAAATGAAGTAATGTATTATTGTTTCTATATGCTTGAGTAACATCCCAGGGGCGATATAAAAGCCTAGCATGGGTTATCACAGTTACATACCAGGGGCGGTATAAAATCCTAGCATGGGTTATCACAGTTACATCCCAGGGGCGACATGAAAGCCTAGCATGGGTTAATTACATCCCAGGGGTTAAAATACCTAGCATGGGTTAATCTCATCCCAGGGGCAACAGAAAAGCCTAGCATGGGTAGATAAATCTCATCCCAAGGGCGAAATAAGCCTAGCATAGGTAGCACGATAACTATGAATAAATGTAAAGGCAAAAGAAGTAAAGGACGTAATATACATGGTTCTACATATGCAGACCGGTGGTTTATTTGTACCAACTATTCTCTTATATTTGATTTTATGGAAGTACTTATATATCATACAGTTTCATATGAGCATTACATACTCAGTACATTCTTCGTACTGACGTCCCTTGGGGGACTTACCTTACTTGCTATAGGCACAGGTGCTAGTAGACCTCCTCAGTAGGTTGCGGATCATTTGCAGGTCTTTGGTGAGCTCCAGTTGGTTTGGGGCTTTTCGAGTCACACGTGTACATTTGTTTTGGTATTGTAAAATTGTATAAAGCGGGGACTTGTCCCGACTGTAGGTTGGTTATGTACATGTATCTGTAGAGGCTTTGTAGACCTATGTGGGAATATGAATGTAAGGAATATGTGTCCACTTTGACTTGATGGCCCTAACAACCAAGTTTCATATGTGTATATATTACATGTTTCCATGACTTCCGCTAATGGTATCTTATATCTCTATACGTGGTGGTGATGTTTCTTGAATGATATGCATATGAATAGACATGGATGAAGATTGGTTCTCTCGGGCCTTATCGGCTTAGGGTGCCAGTCCGCCCCATTGGAATTCAGGTCATGACACAAACACCATACCCATAGGCCTAATCATGATTCTTTCATTAAATTTAGATTACGTATATGACCACTAACCATAATCTACTACTCATAAACTATAACCTTCCTCATTTTTTGAGCTACTGCATTTGGAGCACATGAATCCAAGTTCCATAATTTCGATGAGAGGGCCAAATTTGATGGAAGAATCACGAGGGAAAGCTCAGAGATGTGCCGCACAAGTGTTAGCCTCCTTTTTCTCATAAATTTTTCCTTCAAATATAGCCCTAAGGAATTTTTAGGGTAAGGCTATTGAAGTAGAAATAAAACAGGGAAAAAAAAGGTTTCCCACCCAGGCTTACTACCTAGGCATTGCTATAGAAGCCTAGGGCATTCTATAGCGATACTGCTATGGCAGCTCAGGGACCGCTATAGCTATCCTTAGGCAGTATGCCTGGGATCTGCCTTTCTCTAAACATTTTTGAACGCGCATCAAGGCTTACCCCGACTCGACCTTGACTCAATATAATGTTAGAAATTGAATTTTTTAATTAAAGAAATATTTAGTAATAAATAAACGGGTCGTTATAATACCAACCGTTCATCCTTGAACAGGCGTAAAAGAAAAAACGAGATCTTTTCTAAAGGAGGTAAATAATGAAATGATGCTTACTATACCATTCTTAATAACACGCTCACTTGGAGTTCTCAAGCATTCTAAGTCAATTCTTACGAGGATTAATTCATGAATTCACATACACTACTAGTTAGGGAAACACTTCGCCACCCTAGTTTATTAAGACATCTCAGACTCTCGGAGAAGGAAAAATATTAGAGTTATTATGCGATACCGTATCAAAATGAGATGCGTGCATCGACTTATGGGTGGCTGCTGCAATGGCCAGGAGGCCTCTACAGCGGCACCACTATAGCAAGAAGAGGGCCACTACAGTGGTCCCTTGAAAAATTTTAAAAAAGGGGGAAAATGGTTCCCCTTCCCTCATTTCAACTTCACACTTTCATAATTCAAAGTTTTCTCTCCTTCTCTCTATTACATTGATTTATACTTCTTATCATAAATCTAAAGTAGAAACGGATGAAGAATCGAACCCCTAAGGTTGGGTTCTTGGGTATGGCTTGATTTGAGTCTTCTGGGATGAATTTCGTTAGAATGCTAGTCTTTCTTACATTACCAATGCCCCTATAGCATTGTAGGCGTAAGATTTTGAGTTTATGGGAGTTTTAAACTTGAATTGGAGAGATAGATGAGCGGTTACCCCATCAAAAATTTGATCCCATTAGGCTTGATTTTTAGTGTAAATCTCTGGAAAAAACAACTTAAAATAGATCTATGGTACTATACCTTGACCGATCTGTAACACCCCGTACATTCCCGAACCCATGAGACTATCTTAACATTTATAGAATCATTTAAACATGAGAGAATTGGTGAATTATGCATTAATTTGGTGGTCTTAAATAAATCTTGTGCCATTGGGCTCAAATGAGGCCCAAAACTCATAAGAAGACATGGCCCAAATGGGGCAAGTGACCCATTCTTGTGTTGACCAATCAAACATACATTTAATGCCCAAGGATTTGGATAAGGATGACTTCAGGACTATATAAATCAAGAAAAATCAGATTTTTATTGATCAAAACACACATGCCATATGCTAGAATATTCAAGATATTTCTCTTATCTCACTCACAAACCCTAAGCCCTCATTCCTTTGGACAAGATCATTCCTTTGTAAGTATTGGTAAGTTTTTAATTTTATGGTTTAATATATGACATGATTAATATGGTGCATAAATCATGTTGGTTATGTTGACACAGTGTTGGACAATTCACTATGTGTAAAACGGTCTATTTTTGCAATCGAAAAAGGGTTTTGCCTTATAAACTTGAAAATGGACTTGTGGTCTTGAAGGAAGTGAAATTGATGGATTGAATATTGACATGTGGTATGTGATTATAGTCTTAACTTGTTTTATCCTTGTACATAATGTTTGGAATTGTTATTGCAAAATTGTGCATGGACTTGGTGGTGTATTGAAGGAAAAGTGTGGTTTTGGTGATGTTCATGTGTGTTGTGAAACCATGGGTATTTGTTGGCATCCAAGTGACCAAACATATTTAAATAAAAGCTTACGTAAGGCCTTGGACCATTTATTACATAAAAGGACCCAAAAGAGAACCTTTTTGGCCGATTTGGGCATCCGCCCCCGCAGACGAAGGCACCTGCGGGTACGGATGCTAATGCAGGTGCCCCTGGACAGGGATAAGGGTAAACTACGGCTGAATTTCAGCCACATTCAGGTGCAGGTGGCTTCTCAGGTCAGTCCAGAGTCTCGTTTTGTATGTTTTTGCCTTTCTTTGATCCCCGAAGACCCCTATACCCTTTTTGGATGTAATTATCAACTTATGATACCTTTTTAATGACTTTAAGGGGTCGTATGGAGGCATGTTGGATTATATCCATTATGGATTTTTGTTAATATGTTGTTATGAGGATAATTGATGGAGTAATTGTGACGTAATGATAATGCAGAAGCGTAAAGGGTAAACTTGGTGTGAAATGCTATTGGTTTATGATTTCTTGGTCAATGTGTGGAATGTTATGGTGTTATTGGTATGGTAACGCAGTGGGTTGTATTATAAAGGGTGAAATGCCATTATATGGCAGTCACTTAGCTAATTTTTGTCTTGTATACTTGTACGGAAAGTAGTTGTTAATGAGAGTTCTGTTATGTACTTGTATTGTAGAGTGAGACGTAAGAAAGGTGCTGGACTATTGTGTTCATAAATAGGATTGTGTATTCATACTTGGAAGTAAAGTTATGTAAGGTTATTATATCCGTATCTTTCTGAAGCACATAGTATTCACATTGACATTGTATTTGTTCCATTCCGAAATGTTCTAATGTATCCTATTTCCGGTTATCAATTGTTATTATCACATGTTCCCTACTCATTGATCAATTGTGATTCACATGTCTCATTTTCATTGACTAATGCTCCAAAGGACCAATAATGTTATGTTCCAAAGTTCAAATAATGTTATGACTATCATTGTATCAATCAATCTCAAAAGTAAAGAATAAAGTAATGCATATATGGTTGATGATTGAGTGTGGGTGGTAGATTTGGGGGTAAAAGCCTAGCTCAAGCTGATCCCGAGATTATTGGATCAGGGGGTAGTCCTAGAGGCATAAGCCCAGCTCGGACCAAACCTGACAGGGGGTAGCTCTAGAGGTAAGAACCTAGCTCGAGCCGAACCTAATATATTGGTTTATGGGTGGAAGCTCTAGAGGTAATAACCTAGCTTGAGCCGAGCCCGATGTGTTGATTTATGGGTGGTAGCTCTAGAGGCATAAGCCTAGCTCGAGCCGATCCCAACATAACATTATGTTATGTTAAGACCCACTGATCAGTCGGGGCCCAGGTACATTGTGACACAAGTGATGATGTATGAAGTAAAGAAGCAATGAAAGTAATGAAAGAAATATACATGGTTCCCAACATACAGAATGGTGACTTATCCATATTGGTTATTCATTTGTATTTGAGTTCATTGAAGTATTTATGTATCATATAGTTTCGTATGATCCTTACATACTTAGTACATTCTTCGTACTGACGTCCCTTGGAGGACTTACCTTACTTGCTGCAGGTGTAGGTGCTAGTAGACCTCCACAGTAGGTTGCCGTTCATTTTCAAAACTTTGGTGAGCTCCAGTTGGTTCGGTGCTTTCCGAGTCACAGTTGTACATTGGTTTTGGTATTGTAAATGTTGTATAAAGCGGGGACTTGTCCCGACTTCAGGATGGTTATGTACATACATCTGTTAGAGGCTTTGTAGACATATGTGGGAATATAAATGTAAGGGGATGTATGTCCATTTTGACTTGATGGCCCTAACGGCCAAGTTTCTTATATGTATATATCTCATGTTTCCATAACTTTCGCTATTAGCATCTAGTCTGTATACGTGATGATGAGGTTTCTTGAATGACATGCATATGAATAGACATAGAGGAAGATTGGTTCTCTCGGGCTTTATCGGCTTCGGGTGCCAGTCCGCCTCGTTGGAACTCGGGGCGTGACAAGATCTATGGTAGAAATTAAGGAAACAACATCAAAAATATCAAAAATTAAGTCTTTGGGTCGAGGTCACCTTGGGGATGAAGGTGTCACTACTGCGGCCCGACACCCACTTTTGTGGTACCGCTATAACAGGTACCTTCACTGTAGTGGATCCTTTCGCTATGGTGATGCCTCTATAGTGGTCAGGGTACCACTATAAGGGTCCATAGGTAATGACTAGGTGGGGAAATTTTGAGATTTTTCAAACTTTCTCCTTATACTGAGCCTTTTGTTTCTACGCCAGATTTTTCAGACGTTAACATACTGGGACATCAACTAACAAAATTTTCCTCTCATTATTTAGGTTTAACTTCTAATAATGTATGTCGTTCCTATGTATTCGGGTGGCAACATGCCCCCCTCCCCTTAAGAAATTTGTCAACACTCACTGCAGGCAATATTTTCTTGATATACAGATTAGGGACCTCACTCTCAGACGAGGGTTTGTGAAGGACAATATGGAGAAGGAAGTGCCTGAATTCCATGCTTTGATACAAGAGCTCGGGTTGGGGCCTCTAGTGCAGCCGACCAATCCTTGTAATGAAGGGTGAGTGAGGGAGTTCTACACAAACCCTCCTATGATAAAGTGGGAATCTCCTAACCCCATCATATATTTGTGAGGTATAGATATCCTGATCAGGGCCAAGGTTGTGAATGAGGTGCTAGGGGTACCGAGTCCCTCAAATGAGCCTTACTGGAGAAGGAGATTGAGAGATAAAATAATTGGTTGGTTTGGATGTTGCTAGTTCCAAATAAGATAGCCTCGACTGCATGGGTCCATACCAAAATGGTCATCACGAGTTCAAATTTCATTGCCGATGATAGGAGGTGGTTGAACTTGGTTTCTCAGAGGATCTGCCCTTCCTCGAAAGTGACTAACATGACATTCTAATGGCCCATGGAGATTGGTTGTGTTTTGAATAGGGTGATCCTTAATGTAGGGGATCAAATATTAGAGGAGTGGAAGGCCTTTTACAATCAGTAGAATGGCATATTTCTCCCTTTGCTGATCACAAAGTTGTGTTAGCCGGCTCATGTACTAAGGAGGTGGAGGATTATTTGACTTCGTATGACCAGGCCTTCGACCTATTAAGGGTGAAAACCCACCAGTTGAGGAGCAAGAAGAAGAGGAATATTAGTATAGATGAGGAGAGCAGTGGGCCCCAAGAGAGTGGAGGTTTGGGGACTGTTCCCCTATGGCCATTAGTGTCTTTTAGGCAGCTGGTATTGGACTTGGCTGCAGTGAAGGAGATGATATTAAGGATACACATTCCTCCAGCAGGATCCACTTCCTCCAGTACCATATTGGGTGCCACTAACTTCGGTGCTGCTTATGCCTCCTTATCTCGAGCCCCCGTAGAGCTCTAAAAGGACATGGTTATGGGGAAAAAGAAAAGGTATTCTCGGGATTGATTTCTCATCAGGGTATGGAAAGGCATGAAAATTCCTATAAAGCTATTTTTTCTGTATAAGAAGGATCCCAAGCTAAGGAACTCGAATGCATAAGAGTTCTCTTTCTAGAGCAGACTTGATGAGGATGGTTTTGATGCATCGAATCTCGAGGATGATGTGGAGAGCTGGGCCCTGGTATAGTATTCCCTGCCCTCCCCTGTTAATTAGATACTACTGGTTTTCTTTCCCCTGTGTGGGATTTTGATAGACATCCTTACTTTTATTACATTTTTAGATAATCTTAACATTGTTCTTGGTTGATTTTTGGTGCCGTTGGTGAAATCTTGGAACAATGGCCTTGTTTGTATGCCCGCACTTTTATATAATAATTTTTAGTGTCAACAAATTGCATCAAAATCAAAGAGTTCAGAAAAAGGGGTTGAGGACTACAGGACAAGGCACTCACTGCCTTGTGACCATTGTAGCGGTTCTCTCAGTCGCTACAGTGGTGCCGTTATGGCGACCAAGTGGGCCATTGTAGCGTTCCTCAATAGTTCGTGCATAGCCACTATAGTGGCTATGGACCGCTATAGTAGTCCCGCTGCAGTGGCCCTTAACCACTAACCTAGGGGAATTTTTGTCTTCTCCCCCTTTCTTTGACGATACGACCTTGCCAGCATGAGATCCTTATGGTCCCCACTTCGTCCACGATGAACATAACTATCCACTACAAAATTTCTGTATGATGATTATAAATTAGGACATACCTTAACTGATCATTTAAAATAAATATTCCACTTATCAACTCACCACATACCAGTAAAAAATTCCTATTTAAGATACAACACCAAAAATAATCAACACATGATTCCATCTCATCAATTTCATTTTGAAGTTATATCAACTCACTTAGTCCAAAAATAACAACATTAGGAGCACAAAATAACAACACTCAATCAAACTGAGGGAAATCAATACTAACATACCATACCTATGTCTCCTATTTGTCTTCACTAGTTGAAAGTACTATTTTCAGCTTTCGAACACCATCGAGATACCAATTGATACTGACTAGGTTCCAATTGTGGTTACAGAGATACCAATGGGAATCATCTAGGTAACAATTGAACTCAACCCATGTAGACAACAACTGAGGTAGCATGATGGAAGAGAAGAAAAAGAAAGATTCCTAGATGCCTCGTAGCCTCCTAGGGATTTCATGTGTACGTCAACATATCGATAAATAGGACTCTACTCAACAATTATTCTTGTACTTAAAAGATAGGTAACGTAGAGCTCTGATACCAACTGTCACGACCCAAATTACAAGTTCGTGCGACACCTAATCTATTCTAACTAGATAGGAGAACCCTAACCATCTAACCAATTGATATGCAAAAATTCTACGAAAAGCCTTATTATAGTTAAGAAATCCGATATGTAATTGACATAGTCATAAAATAAATTACTCTTACAACATTTATGAAATGTGTTCAACAACTTACGACATTACCCAAGACTTAGTCTAGACATGTACAAGACTTTCTAATATAATGAAGAATAAAACAAAAGACACATCTTCCACCATAGGAATAAGACGAGCAGTAGTTGCTGGTGAATACTTGCCTCTTCAAATAAGAAACCTCAACTGAACCTGCAACATATGTATATCCTAAAATTAGGATATAACAAGAGTAGTATCAGTACAACCGTACGTACTGGTAGGTATCATCAGCTGACCAGGGTTAGATCACGTAAAAATCATTTATAAATCAGAGAAAGGAAGCATGAAAATTTATTTAATAGTTTAATTCTAATTCACAATTCATATATCCATAAATCACCTTCCTAGGAACTTCCAATTATATTTCACTAGATTAAGTGACCATTTAACTAAAATTTAATAGTCAATTCATGTTTCATCTAATAGCCCAACCTCCTCATTAATACGTACACTTTAACTAACAAGACGACTCCTCATAATTTCCAACTCAAGGATTTACCTATAATTCTTAACTATAGGCACCGCGCACACGTAATGAGTACTAACTCCATAATCAACTCTATGAGCCAGCAGTAGCCATTATGCCTCCACACACTAAACCCTTATCCTTCTATCCTCTTATCCGATTAAGGCAATGTCACAACAATTATCATGGTATAAAAGTCACACGACACATAAAATATATCAACTAACATATAAGCACTACCACACTTAACATAAATCAAATATGAGTAAATTAGCAATCAACACATAACAAGTAATTGCACCAAAAACACCACTATCTACAGAATAACCTCTTACATAATCAAATAACACAATAATACAAATCTTAGTCCTATTAACACAATTGTACTGCCATCTCAAGTTAAGTACAACCACAATAAAGGAAGAGCTTATGACCCTCTACTTATCACAAGTATAACATACCATGTCACATTCATCTAACTACCTCACAAGTAGTATCATACTACTTCTGTTGGTCACAATACTTATTCAATGTAATTAATCAATCCATGAATGAATGATATGAAACAAACATCACGACCATCAACTCGATCATAAAAAAGTGTACACACATACTAAGGGGTCTTATATGCCTAATAGTCATGACCTACAGGGGATGAGCTTAGTCCATGTACCGTACCGGCATGTACTCGATCCTCCAAATATCACGCTATAGGAAACACATATCGGCATGGTACCCAACCCACCAACTATCACTATATCTGAATATCTCAATCCATATTAATAAGAATATGATGAAGTGTACCAAATATGCAATTACACAATTTATCTAGACACTTAGTCAAATGCAAGGTTCATCATTTCATATATACCACCAATATCCACCAACACACGAAATCTCAAGTATGCTCAAAGGCCATTCAACAACTTATAATACAGGTCTTATCAAATCATATTCATCAGTTACAGCATGCCCAAAGACCAATCCATAGCTTACTCAAGTAAGCATTATCAAACCATATTCATCAAATTAAAGTATTCTTATCAGGAGTTCACATTCAATCAAATTGAGTCTACACTCTAATTTTACATACCCAGTTCATTCACCAATCCAACCCTCTTTTATTCCTATGGTACCGATAATTTTAGTTACTAACTAGTAGCCTTTACATTCAAGTCATTACCAGAATCAAGACAATATTCCATTAGCCACTTATTCAAGCATACAACTCTATTTACTTTCAATTCTAGCTTTAGTCATGCACCTTTACACATCTTACTTCCTAACAATTAGCCCAACTTTACTTTAGGTTCATGAGCTATGTCACCAGATCCTCTTATCATAATCAATTCTCATAACTATCTTGCAACAATAATATCCCATATTCAAAACATGCACAATAATGAACTTACCCTTTTTAAGGTATTTAGGCCGAATCATTAGATTATAAGCTCACTCAATCTCCTTATCATCACTTATATTCATATAATTCACACTATAATCTATCATGGAGTCATAATACACAAAACACCTATAAGGGGATTCATACATTAACATATCAACACACAAATTGGATCTTTAATACGTTAATTCCATATTTTATCCATTAAAATGCCATGCCCGCAGGTCTAATCATAATTCTCTCGTCAAATCTATATTATACAATCTCTAATCACAGTCTACTACTCATAAAGAATAACTTACATTATTTTCCAAGTTGATACATTTGGAGTGCATGAATCTGGGTTCCTTGATTCCGGAGAGGGGGATAGATTTGATGGAAGAATCACGAGGGAAAGCTTAGAGATGTGCCACACAAGTGTTAGCCTCCTTGTTCTCGTATATTTTTCCTTGAAATATATCCCTAAGGTTTTGTTACAAATATGTTTACTTCCATTGTAGGTAATGTATTTGGGTTCAAAGCCCTGCGCGCTCTACGTCTGGAAGATCTGCGAATCCACTGGATGCACGCCAATGGGACCCTCCAATAAGTCTATTGGAATTGGCTCTGAGCGTAAGCTAGTGATGCTATCGGCTACTGGAATTTTGCCATCTTGTGTTGAAATAAGCACAAATGGTTTGATTCAAAATTTCCTAAGAATTAACTTAGTGAAATCCCCTATTTGGTATATCGGAAAACGGAATGATCCGTCGGGGTCAGGATTACTCTGTAACACCCCGTAAGTTTCTGAGTCTAGTTGACTACCGTAACATTTATGGAAATATTTGAACATGAGAGATTTGATGAATTATACATTAATTTATGGGCACTAATAAGTCTTGTGCCATTGGGCCCAAATGAGGCCCAAAAATCATAAGAAGACATGGCCCAAAATGGAAATTTGACCCATTCTTGCATAGCTCTTTCATTGACAAAGTAAACAAAACAAATGTGTGGATAAGTATCATTGTAAAGGGACTATATAATTCAAGAAATCAGATTTTTATTGCACAAAAGCACACATGCCTTTTTAAACATTTTTCTCAAGCATTATCTCTCACACAAAACCCTAAGGCAACTACTTGTTGGGCTAAGATCACTCTTTGGTAAGTATTTATTCTCATGGTTTAGTATATTATATGTTTAATATTGTGTATAAATCATGTTGTTTGTGTTGGCAAAGTATTGGACAGTGTGCTATGTGTAAAACTGTCTATTTTTGCAATCGGAGAATGGTTTTGTCTTGTAAACTTGAACATGGACTTGTGGTCTTGAAGGAAGTGAACTTGATGGAATCAATATTGTAATCTGATATGTTATTATAGTCTTACCTTGTTTTATCCTTGTGTATAATGATTGGGATTGTTATTGTGAAAATGGCTTTGGATTTGGTGACGTATTGACCGAGAAGTGTAGTTTTGGGTGTTGTTTATGCGTGTTGTGAGACCATGGCTGATTGTTGGCATTAAAAATGATGAAAATATGTCAAAATAAGTTTATTTATGATCATGTACCATTCATTGCATTAAAATACCCAAAAGAAACCAATTTGGACCAAAACGGGCATCCGCCCTAGCAGATGAGGGCACCTGCGGGCGCAGATGCCAACGCAGGTGCCTCTGGATTCTACCAAAGGTCACCTGTAGGTGCAGGTAAGCCACCTGTGGGTGGAAGTGGCTTCGCAGGTCAGCCCAGGTTTCTGTTTTGTATGTTTTCGTCTCTCTTTGATCCCTGAAGGCCCCTATACCCTTTTTGGATGTAATTATTAACTTATGATACCGTTTTAATGATTTTAAAGTGTCGTATGGAGGCATGTTGGACTATATTAAGTATGGATTATTGTTCATATGTTTTTATGAGACAAGTTGATAGGAGTAATTGTGACGGAATGATAATGAGAAAGCATAAAGGGTAAGTGTGGTGTGAAATGTTATTGATGTATGATATCTTGGTCAATGTGTGGAATGTTTTGGTGTCGTTGGTATGAGAATGCAGTGGATTGTATTGTAAGGGGTGACATGACATTATATGGTATTCATATAGCTCATTGTCATTTTGTATGCTTGTATAGTAACTAGTTGCTAATGTAAGCTCCGGTATGTACTTGTATTGTAGAGTAAGACGTAAGGAAGAAGCTGGGCTATTGTATTCACGTATAGGATTGAGTGTTCATATTGAGAGGACAAGGTATGTAAGGTTACTCTTTTCGTATCCTTTTGCAGCTTATAGTATTCACATTGATGTTGTACTAGTACATTCCGAAATGTCCTAAGATATTCCAATTCCGGATATCAATTATGATTAATTACATACTCCTTACTCATTGATCAATAGTAATTTGCATGACTCATGTTCTTTGGCTTATGTTCCAAACTTCCTATAGTGTAACGTTCTAAAGTTCTAAGGTTCCAATAAAGTACTGTTACCGATGTATCACTCTTAAAGCTAAAAGAATGAAGTAATGTATAACTAATTATATCCATGGGGTGAAGGAAACACCTGCATGATGATATCCATGGGGTGAAGGAAACACCTGCATGATGACTATCCCAACATTATGGGTGTATCCATGGGGTGAAATGAACACCTGCATGACGATATTATTTTCCTACTGATCAGCTTGGGGCCCGGGCATTATAAGAATGGAAGGATGAGTAGTGAATGAAGAAGTGAGTGATGAAGGAATGAATGAGCCTAAAAGTAAAGAAAGTAATCCATCTAATGTACATATAAAATAATGACTTATCCATATTGGTTATTCCAGTAGAGTTATTTCCATTGAAGTATTTATGTATCATATACTTCTTATAGCCTTGCATACTCAGTACATTCTTCGTACTGACCCCCTCGGGGGACTTACATTACTTGCTGCAGGAACAGGTGCTGGTAGACCTCCACAGTAGGTTGCGGATCTTTTGTCGATCTTTGGTGAGCTCCAGTTGGTTCGGGGCTTTTCGGGTCGCATATGTACATTGTTTTGGTACTGTAAAGTTGTGTAAAGCGGGGACTTGTCCCGAATTTAAGTTGGCTATGTATGTACTTTTGTTAGAGGTTTTTGTAGACACATGTGGGTATGTAACGTAAGAGATGTATGTCCACCTCGACTTGATGGCCCTAACGGCCAAGTTTCTTATATATACATATATAATGCTCCATGAATTCCGCTCTTAGCATCTTATGTCTTTACGTGGTGGTGATGTTTCTTATGGCATGCATATGATTGGGCATGAGTAAAGATTGGTTCTGTCGGGCCTTATCGGCTTCGGGTACCAGTCCACCCCGTTGGGATACGGGGCGTGACATACTCTCTGATAATGGATCAGATTGTATAAGACTGAACCATTCGATTTCTAAAAAGGATTACTAATCCTTAACTTTTCAAGGAATCTTTTACTATTTATTATTTAATTTCATAAATAGCATTAAATATATCCTTAAGTTAAGGATTTGGTATAGTTGGCCGTGATAGTGTAGTGATTCTATCAGCGTTGGCTAGGTAAGCGTCTTCCCTAGCCATTTTGGGTTAAGAAGATGTGAAAGTGCGTTTATCTCTATAAGAAGGGTGCATTTCGAGGTGTGAAGTGGGAGAGAAGGGATGTCACAATTGGGGTTTTGATAGGAGCTTTTGCTCATAGAGCTATATTTTTCATTAGAGATTACAATCTGGAGCAAAATGAAGATAATGTAATCATTCTCTTGAAGCTTATTCTCTTCATCATAAATGATCCGCTTGTCCCGAAATGACCTGGACCAATAGGGAAATCCCAATTCATTGGGCAAATACTCCCATTACCATTTCTTTTTGTATTTTTTTTTTCAATTCATTTTATACAAGTATTTATTAGAGTTGAGATAACTTTGCTTGACAATTAGGATATTCTTAGTGTGAGGCTACTGAAGTAGAAACAAAATAGGAAAAATAAAGGGTTTCTCGCCTGGGCTTATTGCCTAGGCGCCACTATAGCAACCCAGGGACTACTAAAGCAATACCATTATGGTGGCTCAGAGACCGCTATAGTGGTCCTTAGGCAGTTTGTCTAGACCACTTTTTGCCTTGCTCCAAAATTTTCAAACGCGTATCAAGGATTACCCCGGCTCAACCTTAACTCTATATAACCTTAGAAATCGAATCCTTTTAATTAAGAATTTTTTTTAGCAACAACATAACAGGTTGTTACATCATGTAACTTAAAGATGTTATCTAGGTAAACTTGAGCCATAGACTAAGTTGTGTAAGGGTGTTGCAACCCAATGAAATGATCAAACTTTCTCAGTCTATCCACCATTACTAATATAACATCATTACCTTTAATTAATTGCCCTTCTACCTCAATTGAGAACCAATCCAAGTATAAAACTTATAAGGTTGCACTTGCAGCTTAAGGATCAATGCTTGTACAACAAGATCAAATGTCCAAGTCTTCTTGATCTGATCCAAAAGTGTGTCATTAGGAGTCAATTGAAATATCTAGTAACTCAACACCTTGATCCTAAACAAAGCCTCAACAACCTTGTTATCACTGCTTCTCTTGATTTCAATAGAAAAATCAAAAGTCAAAAACTTGGAGATACCAGAAACATAAAAATCAGTATAAATTTTCGACTTAAGTAGATGTTTCAGTGCTTTCTGATCAATTCTCATAACAAAATGTTTTCCTAGCACCAGTTAGTAACTTCAAAGATAATAGCTAATAATTCCCTATCATACACATACATGGGTTGGTGTTTAGGAGCTAAGGACTTGCTAATATAGGCAACTAGATGCCCTTGCTAAATAAAAAGAGAACCAATCTTAATCCACTTGCATCAGTCTCAATGATAAGTGACTTATCATAGTTAGGCAATACTAACAGTAGTGATGTTACCAGAGCTTCTTTGAGAGTATTAAAGGCTGTAGTAGAATAATCATTCCAACCAAACTTGTCCATCGTTATATGTTCAGTAAGGGATTTGGAAATAGCCCTAAAATTCTTAATCGACCTCCTATAGTACCTTACTAGACCAATAAATCATCTTAACTATTTAATAGTAGTAGGAACACTCCAAGGTCGAATAATTGAGATCTTGTTTGGATCAGTAGCTACACCTTTAGAACTTATAAAATGGCCTAAGTATTTTACTTCAGTCACTCCAAGAGAACACTTAAACTGTTTGAAAAACAATTGATGTTTTATTACTTCAAACACAACCTTTAAATGTTTTACATGAGTAGAAATATCCTTGTTATAGATCAATATGTAATAAAAAACCAATACTGACTTCCTAAGGAGCGATTAATTTTTTTTTTTATGAGACTTTGGAAAGAAAATGGTGCATTGGTTAGCCCAAAGGGCATGACCAAAAACTTATAATGCCCCTAATTAGTTTTAAAAGTTATTTTTATGTATGCTTTTATCTACCATACGCAACTGGTAGTAACAAATTCTAAGATCATTCATAGAGAATACCTTAGCTCCTCCTAAATTATACAAGAAATCTTCAATTGTTGGAATAGGGAAGTTTGTAACACCCCGTACCTTCCAACAAATATACAACTAAGTGAACTCAATAAAAATATTTGAACTAGAGATATTGAAAGGTTGATGTTAAAGTTAAAAGTAGCCAAGTGTATATCAGTGTTAAGTTGAAGTAAAAGAATTAGGATTTGGAAAACGGAATAAAATAAGTGAGGTGCTTGCTTGACTTAATTAAGCTAGTTGGTGACAAATAAATGCATAAACTACTTAAGGTATATGGACCGAGTTAAATGAGCCAAGTAGGTGCATCACCTACTTTGACTAATAGGCCAATTTGAGGCCTATATTAAGTGATCAATTAAGGCCTAAATTAAGTGAAAGAAAAGGAAAAAAGAAAATGTTAAGAGTAGCAGCCCAAGTCCCAATCTTCCCAAGCCCACAAGAAGTAATCAAAATGTCCATATAGGTGCATCACCTACTTAGCAATGTCAAATTACGCCAATTGGTGGTTGGAAATAAACAGGAGAGAGAGTTAGCAAAGAGACGCCTTTAAAGGCAATAAATCTGGTGCAAATATCTCATTCCTCTCATCCAAATTGTAAGTCTCTCAAGCTCACATATTTCTCTCTCTCAAAATGAAATAGCCTTCCAAACATTCCCATTAGGGTTCTAAGTATTTTCCAGCTTGTTCCTTGCAAATCAGCCCACAAGATCACCTTTTCCCCTCCTTGCCTTCAATATATATTGGAGAGCTTTTCAAGGAGAGTGAAGTGGATATAGTTATATGTGTTTGTAACAACCCTCATGGTAATTTTTAGCTTTTTATGTGTTTTGAAATGTGTAATCTAGGATCTTATCGACTCATATAAGAGAAACTTGTGACAAGGGTTCATGCCTTAATGATGAAAAAGATTAGCCTTACATACCTTATATTTTGACTAATGTGACTATAACAATTCGGCCTTCCCTTTAATGCTAATATCGATAATATAATTAAATTATTATTAGCAGCTAATCACAATATAGGCCTCACAAAAAAATATCTAAACACCTGACGGGCAGTAAGACTACCCAGCCCCCAAATACTTGGTGTATCATAAGACCCTCCTTCTATACTTCAATACAACTCAATTTAACCATCCTATATGATTTCCCACTGCCTCCCAAAAACAATAGATAAAACAGCCCCTTAACAGTCCCAAATCCTTCAACAAAATAGGAAAAATATTGAATTCACGGCTTCTGATCATCATCCCGTGAGTTCTTAACAATAAAACATATAAAATCCTCCACCCAAACCTATACATAAAGAGGGATAAAATTGGGGCAGTAACCTTACTTTTGTTGGTGAAGATTCTTATACTCTCAACTTCTAATTCTTCAAGAACTTAAACTTTCCTTCAACTTGAACCAAATAAGAGGAGAAATCTTTTAGAAGTTAAGGGGAAGTGGACGGGAATGCCAAACTTAAAGAGAGTTGTCCTACACTTTAAACATAAAGAACATGATTTTCATCATATTCCATCGTAAAACTAAGTTACCCACATGAATTATTCACCTACATTTAATGTTGAAAGAGAGGAAATCCCATGAACACTAATAGTAATTTTAGGGTTGCTATATGAATCTTTAAGAGAAAGAAAGAGAGAGCTAGAGAGAAATTTGTTTATTTTTCAAGTTAAGGGAAAGTGGGGATGCCAAACTTGAAGAGGGATATCCTACACTTTAAACATAAAGAAGATGATTTTCATCATATTCCATCATAGAACTAAGTTACACACATGAATTATTCACCTACCTTTAACTTTGAAAGAGAGGAAATCCCATGAACACTAATAGTAATTTTAGGGCTGCTATATGAATCTTTAAGATAAAGAAAGAGAGAGCTAGAGAGAAATCTATTTATTTTTCAAGAGAATAATGAAGAGTATAATTTCATATTAGACCCTAAAAAGGGACCTGCTAAACCGCCTCATTTTTGCCCATTTTCAGCCACAACTTGGTCAAGTAGGTGATGCACCCACTAGGTCATTTTAAGTTGGTCAAGTAGTCTAAGTAGGTGATTCACCTACTGCCCCATTTTATGCTATTTATCTTAAGTAGGTGATGCAACTACTTGCTCTTTTAAGTTGGTCAAAAAGTCTGAGTAGGTGATGCATCTACTTGTCACCTACTAGCTTAATTTAGTCAAGCAAGCACCTCACTTGTTTAATCCCATTTTTCAAATCCTAATCCCTTTACTTAGACTGAACACTCAACTCTAGACTTTAAGCTCAAATGCCACCTTACTTTTTGTGTTTAAATACTTTCGTAGATACTAACTTAGTCGTATACATGTTGAAATATACGGCGTATTACATCATCCCCCCTTAGGATCATTCATCCTCAAAAGAGAGGTGTAGCTCAAAACTATGTTGACTTTAGAATTTTTCTAAATTTTTTTTACCCGAGCTTCCCGTGCAAACAAGACTATCTAAAACATGTTAGCTGACCATAATACACACATACGAGCCTCATACAACATTTTAAGAGGTGCATCATATTAAATAATCAAATGAAAAGTAAGGCTTCACTCGGCCACATATAATCAAGTGAAACAATTTTGGATAGCGTACCTTGCTTTTCTCTCTTTTTTTTTACACACCAGCTTGATGTGAAAAACTTGGAATGTAGGAATGCATTGAACATATGATGTGTGACTAAGATAACAAATGAACTAATGAGCAAGATAACAGTTTGACAAGTAAATAAGTGAACCTATGAACAATTGATTTGATGCATGTGAAACTTATGATCGGGTAAGAAAGATAGGTGACATCAGAACCTCCTGTAGTTTCTTGGAACAAATATTAATACTTGGACTTCATAGAGTTATTAATTCCCAAGTGGCTTTTTTTAAAGATCTCTTACTCCTCCACAATACTCTAACGGAGGCTATATTCTCAACTCTCAATTTTCTAATGTATTGGTCAAGGATAAATTTTAGAACTTACTCAAGTGACAATCCCTCTATGAGTTCAGTACCCTTTGTGGATATAATAAGTTATGGCTCCCCTAAATATTAATTCTTCATAGACATGTGAAATACTGGGTCTACTAAATATAACTCTGAAGGTAGCTCTACCTTAGGCCTCCTAGTCAATTATTTGCATGTTAAGTCTTAACATATCAAGGGCTCAAGTTTTCTTCCTTTCTGAATCTGATGTGACCTTTAATAGATGAATTTTATAAAAACACACAATTGTCAATATGAAACTCTAATTTTTGTTCCCTACATCATAATAGGTCACTATGCTTAGCCATCCATCTATAATTATGGGTTATGCAAAAGTTCACGTATGTGTCCAATATTCCTGGAAAAATCCCTGCTTCACTATGAAATAAGAGGTCTTGTACTAATATATTCAAAACATAAGTATAAGCGCAGAGGGGGAATATAGCATATCAACAAATTACATAGAGTCTATTACACATAAGCAAGCGGGACTAAACGATCCTTTTATATATGTACGATGAGCCACAAAGAAGTGCATTTAACATATGAACATGTGTATATAAAAGGCATACAACACATAGATATTTGAGCTATAGGACGTATGATCTATGTGCAAGTAAGTTGTAAAAACTACAGTATATGAGCATATGAACTAGGTAGCATTTAAGAAAATGAACTACGACATGTAATATGGAAAGATGAATTACAAAACATTCGTACATGAGCAAGTGGACTGTAAAACAGGTTAGTCAAATAGACTAGATGAGCACATAACATATAAGAACTAAAGCTACAAAAGAATATTACATATAAGCAAGTATGCTAGACATGTAGACATATAATAAAGTGAAATATGAAATATGAATCACGTGGACAGATTACATTCATAAGTGGATTAACACGTGAATAAGTATACTTTATGAAGTATGAGCATATGATACAGGGACAAATAAACTATGGGGCATGTAATTCTTAAACAAGTAGGCTATGAGGCATGTGACATAAGGGAAGATGGTCTATGAAGTATATAATATGTAGACAAGTGACTTATGGTATATATGACCCATGATCAAGTAATTTACAATGCCTATAGCATACGAGTCATTAATATGTTATGCTTATAAAATATGGATTTGTGATCAGTGGCAAGAAATTAATTAAATAAGGCAAGGTCATATGAAACATGTAGCAATAAGTGAGGGGTTTTATGAAGCAGATAACACCTACATGCAAGTGATTTATGACATATGTAAGTGAGAAAATAACCCACAAAGGGCATATGACCTTCAAATAGATGAGCTATAGGACATGTAGCATGTATAATTATGTGCATACTATCTTAAGTGAGCTATAGGACATGTAGCCTTTAGAAACTAGGAGACATCCTATAGAACCACTCTGCTATATCTTAAGTGCATGCATACCATCGGTAGTTCTAAATTACGGGTGGTGTACATTATTACACTCGATGTCCGATACCTTATTAAGGTTAGTGATACATTATTACACTCGATGTACGATACCTTATTAAGGTTTAAATAAGCAAATGAACAAGTAATTTTTAAGGGCTAACACATAATCAAGTGAATCTTGGGAGTAAGGAATCAAATGAACATGTGATACCTATACCTTACAGTAAATTTACTCTATTAATAGTAATATCATGTAAGCAACCATCTTTTTTTTGTACAAATAATGCAAGTGCATTTTAGGGTACCAAATTGGATCAATCTTCTATCAAAGTGATCTTTTTATTTCCCTCTATGTTCTCAAATGACTAGATACCAAAATTTGCATCGATACTAAAATGACTTTTCTATCTAATAAAAGATAAAAAAAATTGTTTAGGGAGTGCTTCTTGTGTTCCTTTACAACTGGTTAGGATTGAAGAGTCTATCTTCTTCTTACACCGCATGCTTAATACACATTCTCCATAATAAAGCACAACCTATTTCACCCTTCTCTTAATACTCATATATATTGTTGTCTTCTTATACTATCAGGGAACTTTACTCAACTCGTCTCTCCATTCTATAGCATTCAAATGTTGTTCTCCTTTATTTCACATATAACCCAATACTCTCCTACTAGTAATTAGTTATCACTATGCCTTCATCTGCATTTAGTATTCTAACATATCACAACATATGTCTAACTGATACGCCCAAACTACAATTCCCTTTCAAAGAGTTTAAGCGGTCATTATCAAATATAGAACCCAACGAAGGTTGTAGTCAAATCCCACAGGGAATAGGGTGTGAATTAAGTTGTATTCCATTTAAATGACAATTAGTCGTCAATTTCTGTAAAATAGGGGTTTTGTTGAATGCTTGTTGATTAGCTTCAGTTTCAATAAATTAATAGTCAATTCTGTAATACTTAAATCAATAGAGAAAGATAAACTAGGATTGTGTCCACCTTGGTTTCCAATCACTTCTGGGGTATGTCAAACATGAATTTGTATTAACACAAGGTAATTATAAGGTGATTGATTTCAAATATCCATCTAAGTGTTCTTCAACCTATAAAGATGAGTTTACACTTTAATTCTCTCAAACTTAAAGTGACAAGACTATAACCCAATTTAATCCTCAAGAGACTAATCTAGTCAAAGCATTAATCTTTATTCGGAGGTTAAGAGCTCCAAATTCTTGTTACAAATTCCTTTTCCTATTTGTTAACCTCTCTACTCAAGGAAGTTAACTTAGGGATTTTCTCACTGTTTGCAACAACTAGGATTCATTAAACCTAAGGAATTAGAAATATAATCACAAGGTCAACACAAATTCAATACACACAAACCCTAAAAGTGATCTTCCTCCAAGGATTCCACTACCCTAGGTTTAGGGTTTTTAGCCACTCATGATTAAAAATAAGAAGATACAAATAGTTCTCATAAAGTAAAGAGTAATTCTCACACAAGAGAAATTAAGAATCTCAATGTTGAATCAATCTAAGAATATTGTGCTTTTGTTTTTCCCTAAAACAATTGTGTCTCCACAGGAAATAAGGGTACAAAAATCACCAAGAATGGGACGAAGCTTATTGTAAACCCTAGACTAGGTATTTATAGGCTCTAAATAAATTAGGTTTTAAGATTTAAACTGGACTGTTGCGTCGATCTTGATGAGTCACCTGGCGGACCATCGGGAAGGTGACGGTCCATTACTGAAGTCATCGCACTGATGCCACTTGGACCCTTTTCTGTTTAAGCTTTGACGGCTTAGGTGACGGTCTATCGTGGCCCGGATGGTTCGTCGTTTAAGCCATCACTTAACTTCATCTTGTAATAGATTTTGGTTAGAGATTAGCGGCTTGGGTGACGGTCCGCCGTGGCCCTGACGGCCCATTGACTGAGCCATCACCGAACTTCATCTTATGGTTGATCTGGTTAAGGCTTGATGGGTAATGTAGCGGCCAGTAAGGCTTCTGACGATTCGTTAGCTTGTTTACCACACTCTCTTTTTAGTATAATTACCTTTCATTTATGTTGTTGGGCTTATTACCTAAAAGTAAACACAAAATCTATTAAAAACACCACCGATTGCTTGAAAACTTGCAATTATCCTTAGCTAAAGATGCAAAATGTGTCGTGATAAGCCGACACATCAATACCCTTAACTTAGAATAGTTGCTGGTCCTCATGCAACTTAAGCAACACATTATCATGATAGCATCAAGATTTTAAACAAGCAAATAGTTATTGTAGACTTAAATGGACCTCACAACATAATTAGCAACAAATGAAATGGACTGGGCAAGTTCTGGGTGAATGCACAAAGTAAGAAGTAAGCAGTAGCGCAAAATCCTCACACACACGCAGTATAGAATGACACTAACTCTACCAATTACCAGGATCATACTCGAGCTTAAGTATGCTTTTACTATTATAGACTACTAATGCCAAGTACAAATCCACAATAGTCCATTATCAAGATGGAATCAACACACATCAAAAAAATTTTCCAGTGGGTCCTCATTTTTTTTTTATTTTCAATGTAACAACAGTTTTTATTTGAATTTCATCTCTTTGCAGGTAAAATACATAAATAAAAAAAATATTTCAATAATATAAACTGAAACACCCAACCTAAATATGTCGGTTCTGCTAGATAGCACATGACGAAAAAGAACACAGGCAACAAAAACCCTCATGGTGACAGACTCACAAGTATAAAGGATGGAATACTTGGAAAGCCTTTAGGCTTGTGAGTCATCGTTATAGGCCTTGGTAGCCTCAGTAGAATCAACAGTGACCTCGGTGGTGCCCAGGGCACTTAAATCTGTAACCGTAGCCGTGGTGGTGCCCGCGGTGCTCAAGTCAGCAACATCATCAGTCAACGGAGTGGGTGTTGGTAACACAGGTGGTGTAAAACCATCTACCAGTGCTGAACTAGTGGAAACTCCCACCTCTGCACTCTCCACTTGCTTGATTCTTTCATCTTCATCTTTCTTTGACTTCTTCAACGCTTTCCTCACAGCTCTGTCTTCAGCCGTTTTATTCCTGATTTTTTTCTTCTTTGACTTCTTCTTTTCACCTTGTTCACTGACTGCTTTGCCTTTATCCTTCATCCAACGACCCATAAGGTCAACTATCTCATCATTGTCATCCTCCAACTGTACTATTCGTGGATTCTAAGTGCACATTGTAGGATTCCTTTTCTAGTTTGATATATCAACTTAGGCTTGCTTGAATTCAACCATGTACTTGGAAAAATCGATAATGGAGAGTTTGTTCAGCCTATTATTTATGCGCTCCTCCATATCATCTAAACGAGCATGTAAATTCATAAATGGTTTCAAAGCCTCAGGGACGATTTTATCTACGAAGGGCTCGAACTTCCTGGCCCATGCACTCATCTGCTTTTCAAACCTTTTTTGATTTTTAACCACTTTAGCAAAATTCTCTGGGTTAATCCGGTACTCAGAATAAGGTGGTGGCATAGAAGCGGTGTGTATGGTCTCAACATATATGGGCGTAAAAGTAGCTCCAGATACACCAGATGTTCCTTGTGGCTCAACAATAACAAGGGGTAAAGGCATACCTGCGGGCGCATTTGATGACTCCTAATTAGGTTCAGATTGGGTCTCATGTGATGGTGGCTTGTGAGCCCTCAACTCAAATTTTGTCTCATCCTTCATTCTCTCAATATCCGGCTTCTTGGTTACCCTAACCTCATTGTAAACTACACTTATAATGGGCACCTTTCCTCTCCTGTACAACACCATGATGAGACACGAGAAAGGTAAAGCACTAGTAGTCTTGTGTGCTCGCACAAATAACTCATCATTTATCACTTCGTCAAAATTAATCTTTAGCCCCTCTACCAGGCTAGCTACCAATACCACCCTCAACAGGTCCAAGTTTGCATCTCCACTAGTAGGCATCAATCTAAGCCTAAACACAACCCACTATAACTTGGCTTTGAAACTCAACGAAGACTTGGCTATCTACTTTTTGTTATTCAACCAAGAAGGCTCTTCAGAATCTATCAGAGTGTGGGCCAACCATTCACATTGAGACAATGCGGTCCTCATCCTTTGTTCAAACTCTGGAGTCACAGTAGAAAGAGTGTAAATCTGACCGAATAAGATTTGGTTGATAGTGTGCTCTGAAATGTTAACTTGTACTTCTCGAACCTAAACTATGATCCTATTCATCATATCAGATGTCTTTTGCCCCTTTGTGTAGTCCTTTATGAAAGTGTCCAAGTAGTGGGTAAAGAATTCATGGACCATAGTCGATTAGTTTGTCCCTGGAGGTGTGCTAAAAGTATTTAGTTCATATCTGTTGAACCTTTACTCAATTTTTAGGTATTCTGCCAACTTCGTTTTCATAATATAGGCTTCCTCAACTATCGGTATTTTCATATCTCAGGATTAAGTAGTTGAAGCCCATCATAATAGAGTGTCTCAGTACTTTTAATAGCCTATCCTATATTCTCTCAAACCCCTGGGGCTTTGCTCCGAAGTACCTCTCCTATTTTTTATCAGTTTTTTTGTCCAGATCTATGTCTGAACTGGAATTGAACTCCTTCTCACCCTCCATAATTAGGGTAGAGTCAGAGCTATCATTTCCCTCCCCCTTGCTACTGGCCTCATCACTTGACGACCCATTCTTCTCTTCAGACTTAGAGGCATGGGTACATCTTTTCTCACTCTACCTTGTCTTTTGATACGGCCCCCTGGATTTCTCAACTTTTGTTTCTAGTTCATCTCTTAGTCTTGAGGCTTTTCCCCATTCTTGTCTCTTCCTTGCTCTGCCTCATTTCGTTTGGAACTTTTGAGGCATCGTACCTGTGGGTTGTAGTAGTTAGATTTATTACAAAAGAACAAAACCAAAAAGAGAACAGTTAAAACTATTTAGCCTTAACAACTTTTGTGATGGTTCATCACCTTGATGATGGTTCTTCACTCCAATCGTCAGGCTTAGACAGTATACAACTAAAAATTTGAGGCTAGTGACAGTAGGTCTGATGGTCCATCAGTGGAATGACGGGTCATCGATAGGGTCGTCAGACCTTAACCAGAATAGGTTTTGATTGCCATTTGATGATGGTTGATTTTATAGTCTGACACATATGTGACAGTCAGTTAGTTGAACCGTCGAGCCTTCCAGTTCTTCCACTTTTATCTTTTTAGGCCTTTTAACAAAAACTTGGTGGGCAACCCTTTTTCTTGTTGAAAGATTTAACTTTTCATGGGATTGTTCACATAGTGGAGCATATTCACATCTCAGAATCACCATTTACTTATTAGGGTTAATCAGACTTCACCCTTGGGTTGCCACACCACACCATTAGAATGCAAGGAACAACACAACACAACTACCCGTTTAAATATTTACAAAAATTGATCATTGTGTTGCTTGAATTGATGAAACCCAAAAGATTTAAATTACGATGCAATTACAAGTAGAACCTACCTGATTAGTGACTGTGGACGTTAACTAGAACTGTGGTAGTGCAAAGTGCAAAATAAATTAGAGAAAATAAGAGGATTTCAGGTTTTGTGTTATGATTTTGGTGAAAAGACTGGTGATTTAAATAGTGAGGGATGAAGGTTAGTGGTGTTATGGGGTGATGAATGGAATTTATAGGGTGTAAATAAGGGAGTTTTAAGCATTGAGGGAGATGAAGTGGAAGAGGAAGGTGGAAACGTGGGTGTGAATTTAAGATGATGGGTAAAAAAGTGTGAGTGTTGAATCGGGTCATGAGTCGGTTTTAATTTAAACTAGGTGATGGGTATTTTTGGGTTGGGTCAATTTTAAAATAAAAGAGGAAGAAAAGTAAATCTTACCCGTGATGGTCCAAGGGAAAATTTGTCGGTAAGATGACAATTCGTCTCTTGGTCCGTCAAGTCGATTAAGTGAGACTTCTAATTTTCTCTTAAGTGAAGATAGGACTAACGGTCCGTCAGTTATGCGATGGTCCACCAACTCAACCGTTAGGCTTAAGCCAGTATGACATGTTCCTGTCCATTTCATGACAATCAAATCGATGGTCCATCAGCACTTCATCGGTCCTTCATGTTGACCATCAAACCTTATCCAGTATAAGTGTTTCTTGATCTCCATGTGATGACTTGAACTGGCGGTTCATCAAGTTGGTAACGGCCCGCCAGCCCGACCGTCAGTCTAAAATAGCATCCAACATCACTTGTTTCCTAAATCCCTGCACATTTAATACATACATTAACCATGCTAAACAACCAAACACTATGTTACATTATTGTACAACATATTATGGGTTGCCTCCCACTAACGCCTGATTTAATGTTGTCGCATGACTCGGGTATATTGACTATTCAGACTTTGTCAAGATACATCAAAGTTACGACTTTCACCTCTTCTTGTGGACCAATATATTTCTTGACTCGTTGACTATTTACCTTGAACAACTTCACTTCTTTGTTCTCTAATTCTACCACTCCAAATGGAAAAACTTGAGCCACCTTGAAGGGTCGAAACCACTTTGACTTTAACTTACCCAAAAATAGTTTGAACCTTGAGTTGAATAGCAGAACCAAATCACCCACATGGAATTCTCTCTTTTTGATCCTCCGATCATGGTACAACTTCATTTTCTCCTTGTAAAGAGTAGCTCTCTTATAAGCTCAAAGTCAAAATTCATCAATCTCATTCAGTTGGTCTAACCTCATGTCAGTAGCCTCCTTCCAACTTAAATTAAGCTTTTTGAGCGCCTCTAAGGCTTTGTACTCAAGCTCTACCTGTAAGTGACAAGCTTTACCAAAGACTAGTTGGTAAGGTGACATATCTATGGTCTTTAGAAAGTAGTGCGGTAGGCCTTACAAGCATCATCAAGCTTCCGCAATCAATCACTCCGATTCATATTCACAGACTTGGCCAAGATCATCTTAATTTCTCGATTTGACACCTCTACTTGACCACTAGTCTGGGGGTGATATGGAGCTGCTACCTTGTGTTGCTTCACCCCATATTTTGCTAATACATCTCAAAAAACCTTGTTACAAAAGTGAGATGCCCTATCTCTTATGATTGTACGGGGGGGGGTACCAAAACGAGAAAAGATGTTCTTCTTCAAGAACGCTAGCACACTCTTACCCTCATTGTCTGCCAAGGCCACAACTTCTATCCATTTGGACACATAGTCCACAACAACCAATATGTACTTGTCACCATAGGAACTTATAAAAGGGCCCATGAAGTCAATTCTCCACATATCAAATAATTCAACCTCCAATATTTTTGTCATGGGCATCTCATGATATTTAGAGATCGACCTTTGCCACTGGCACTGGTTACAAGCATTAATTAAACTCATATGTATCCTTATAGATGGTAGGCCACTTTGTAGAATTTTTTGCACCGTTAGTTCACCCGCATGATGTCCTCCCACTGGGGATGAATGGAAAGCATGCAAAATACTCAACATCTCCACCTCTGGCACACATCTCTGAATGATATTATTAGCACACAACCTGAACAAAATAAGGCTCATCCCAGAAATAATTGGTCATATCATGAAAAAACTTCTTTCTTTGGTGAAAAATTAACTCCTCTAGGATCACATCACTAAACACGTAGTTTTCAAAGTTAGCGTACCATGGAACAAGATCGAGAGTGGCTACAAGTACCTGTTCATCCAGGAATGAGTCATTAATCTCTAACTCATCCAATCTCTTGCCCTCATTCTCCAATCGAGTGTAACACCCCGTACTTTTATAACCTTACTTGATACCTTGGGATCATATCTACATAGGTGTTGATATGCCATGAAAATGTGTTTTATAATGTCATTGGTGAAACATTTGATATCGGACTTAACATGTGCGATTAGACCTTCGTAGGAGGTGTTTTGTGAATTCGTGATGCATTTGGGTGATGCCCCGCACATGTTCTAACCTCATTTGGTGACTTTAATTCATGTTTACTTGATGGTTAAGATCACTAAGTAAGAATTTTGTAGTGTTTTGATAAGGGATTGGACGATACGCAACCATTGGATTAGTGGCCGAAAAATTCAGCAAAGTGCTGAAACTTGTGCCACTACCCTTTTTCAGGGGTGTGGCGCAAGACACCTGCATTCTGAAAATTCATATAATGCTGAAATCTTGCGCCACAGCCTGCTTTGCAGCTAGTGGCGCAAGGCACAAATTTTGTGCCTTTCCGGACCCGTGTTGTAACGCAATTCTACGACGCTTCTTGGATGGTTTCTTTTGGTTCTTTGGAGTACTTTGAGAATTGTTAAAGCTTAAAACACTTCAATATACTCCTACATACTTCTACATGATCAAATCATGAAATGTGAATAGTGATCCAAAATGTCCAATGAAGCCAAGGGCGACTAGAATTCCTATTTTTGCGATCGAAGCGACGAATGAGAATCTTGTCGTGAAATTATGGAATTATGTAAACATGAGATTTATGGTGAATAATACATGAAATTTGATGGGTTACATGGATATGTGTTATTGGGCCCAAAGTTAGGCCCAAAATGGAATTAAAAGAATTGGCCCAAAGGGCAAATTGACCCATTCATCCACTTTGACCACATTAAATGGCTAAGTATGACTTGGGGTATATATAAAGGCCCCAAGATCAGATTTTTTATCCTCAAAAAGCTCTCATGACTTTGTGATATTTTCTCAAATATTTCTTTAAGCTCCAAAGCTCCAAACCCTAAAGCAAAATATTCCTTTGGACTCCTTGGACAAGATCAACATATTCCAAGCCTTGCTAAGTATTTATTCTCATTGATTAACATATTATATGCATGGGAGATGATGTATATTATGCTAGTTGTCTTGGCAAGGTGGTGAATAGTGTATTTTTGCCTTTGGTGAAAGATGTGCTATCTTGGTGATTTGAACTTGAATTAGGACTTGTGCCTTTGATGAAAAAGCATGGTATGGACAAAATATGAACATGTATGGTGTTATTTTTGGTATTAAACTTGTTCTTGTCTATAAGTGGAAATTGTGGGATTTTGGCCGATATGTGTTATGAGTTGTATTAAGGGCATTTGATGGGTTATTTGTAATGTGTTATGGATAAGAAAGTGTAAAGGAGAAGTGTTGTGGTGAAATGTATCAATTATCATGTATTGGTCAATGTTGGGAATATTATGGAATTTTTGGAATAATAGTATGATCAATGGTTTTGTCAAAGGGAAATGACATGTTTTAAGGCAAACATGTAACTCATTGACATTGTATGCATTTGTAAAGTAATTGGTGGTTAATGTGAATTTTGTTATGTATTTATGTTGTAGAGTGACACATAAAGAAGGAGCGGGATTATTGTATACGCATCTAAGGTTGTATATTCGTATTGCGAATCCAAGGTATGTAAGGTTACTTTGTCCGTATCTTTCTGCGGCAAATAGTGTCCATATTGACATGTCACTAGTCCTATCCCAAAATGTGCTAAGGTATCCGATATCCGTTTATCAATAGTCATTGTCATATATTTCCTACTAATTGATCAATTGCGAGTCTCATGTCCTATAGTCATTGTAAATGTCCCAAAGTTCCAATAGTGATTATACTCATGTTCCTTGTTCATGGATTATTGTCCAATAGTTCCAATGGTGTCATGGTGCTAGTAATGTTATATTTCTCATGATGTTTATTCACATGTCTCTCACTCATTAGTTAATGATTCAAAGCTTCCAACACTGTTATGTTCCAAAGTTCAAGTGATGTTATGACTATCCAATATCAATCTCAAAGTAATGATCAAAGTAAAGCAAATGTGGTCAATGATCAAGTATGGGTGGCAAGTCTAGGGGCATAAGCCTAGCTCGACTCGATCCCGATGTGTTGATTTATGGGTGGCAAGTATAGGGGCACAAGCCTAGCTCGACTCGATCCCGATGTATTGATTTATGGGTGGCAAGTCTAGGGGCATAAGCCTAGCTCGACTCTATCCCGATGCAGTGCTTTATGGGTGGCAGGTCTAAGGGGCATAAGCCTAGCTCGACCCGATCCCAACATGACGATAAGTCATGGAAAGACTCACTGATCAGTAGGGGCCCGGGTATATTGTGACACATGTATTGACAAGCAAGCATTGAATGTAAAGAAAGTAATGGAAGTAATGAAAGTAATTCACATGGTTCCCAAAATGCAAATGGTGACTTACTCACATTGTCTAGTCATTTGTATTGAGTTCATTAGTATGTTCATGTGTTACAAAGTTTCATTTGAGCCTTACATACTCAGTACTTATTTCGTACTGACCCCTCTCGGGGAATTTACCTTACTTGGTGCAGGCGCAGGTCCCAGTAGGCCTCCCCAGTAGATTGTCAGTGTTAGCGGTTCCTTGGTGAGCTCCAGTTAATTTGGGGCTTCTCCGAATCAGAGTGTATCTATGTTTTGGTGATGTACATATTATGTAAAGCGGGGACTTGTCCCGACTTATGGTTCAGTTTGGTCAATGCTCTTGTTAGAGGCTTTTGTAGACTGATGTGGGTGTATCAATGTAAAAGACATATGTTGTTTTGACTGGATGGCCTCAACGGCCAAGTTTCATATGTATGTATAAATATGTCCCATGTTTTCCTTTATTCGTCTTTCATGTTCTTCCGCAATGTTGGTTATGATTATGATATGCATATGATTGAACATAGGCAAAGTTTGGTTCTCTCGGGCCTTATCGGCTACGGGTGCCAATCATGTCTCGATGAGATTCGGGGCGTGACAAAAGTGGTATCAGAGCAGGTCGGTCTAAGGATGTCTACAAAGCCGTATCTGAGTAGAGTCTTACTTATCGATGTGTTGTACACCACATTTATAAGTAGGAGGCTACGGGACATTTAGGATGTTGTTTCTTTTCTTCATTCTAGATCGTGCAATAGAGCCAATGTTGTAAGTTGCATTGTATCTGATCTTGGTAACTGTTTTTCTTTGGTAGAGTCAAAATGCCAATCAAGAGAGGTAGAGGTAAATGGAAGCAGGTAGATGTGCCTGCTGGAGAAGGAATGAGCAGAGTACCACCTGACCAAGCTAGTCAAGGTGGAGCAAATGCTGAGATATCATCGCGGTCTTCATCTACCTTCCCAGTTCCGGAAGAACCAATTGGTAGAGAAGTACCTGTAGAGCCACCGATGAATGCCAAGGATCAGGATCTTAGGAATGCTGTACATATGTTGACACAGTTAGTGGCGGCACAAAGCCAGGGATGAGCTGGTGCAGTGACACATGATGATGATGCGACTAGAATGGCGAGTCGCAGAACACAGGATTTCCTAAAACTTGACCCTCCTATTTTCACTGGGTCAGATCCAAAAGCAGATCCAAAGGATTTCGTGGATCAAATTCAGAGGGCCTTGGAAGTTATGCATGTGATAGGGGTCAAAACAGTTGAACTTGCTGCGTATAGGCTGAAAGGAGAGGCAATATTGTGGTACGAGGATTGGAAGAAAGCTCGTGATATTGGTACAACCCCACCTACTTGGGAAGAGTTTAAAATGGCTTTCCTTGATCATTACTTGCCCTATGAGATCCGTGAGGCACGTGCGGATCAGTTCCTAAATCTCCATCAAGGAAATTTTAGCGTCAGGGAATATAGCTTGCAATTTAATTCCTTGGCTCGATATGCGCCAAATGTTGTGGCTACGATGACAAACAGGGTCCATAGATACGTGGACAGACTAGAGCCATACTTGGTAAGAGATTGCACTATTGCGGCCTTGAATAGGGACATGGACATTGCTCGAATACAAGCCTTCGCCCAGAAAATGGAGGATCAAAGACAGAGACGAAGGGTACATGAATTTTATAGTGGACAGTCCAAAAGGGCTAGACCTATGGGACCACCTATGATGTCCCAAGGAGGATCTAGGCCCCGCATGTTTCCTAGACTACCTAGATCGTCGTTCTCTTATTCCACAAGGAGTGCTTATTCTCAGTCTCGAGGGTTTAGAGGTGGTCCATCTGGGCAGAGTAGTGGAGTTCATAGGTCCCAGGCAGTAGGTTTTTCTCGTTAGCAGTTTTAGCACTGCGTACGTATTCACACAGGTACATGTCGGGCAGGGATGATTTTCTGCTTTTGGTGTGGTATGCCGGGACATATAGCGAGAGATTGTCCACAGCGGAGCATGGGTGGTATAGCACGACCGGCTTGGTTGGCTGTTGCGTAATCAGCATCGGTTCCTTCACTGGGTCGAGGGGTGCAGCCTATTGGCTGTGGTAGAGGTGCCAGAGGAGCATCCAGTACTAGCGGGGTCCAGAATCGCACTTATGCTTTGGTGGACCGCCAGAATTCAGAGGCTTCCCCTGATGTCATCACAGGTACATTATCCATATTCTCACATAATGTATATGCACTAATTGACCCAGGTTCTACATTTTCCTATGTTACTCCATTGGTTGCTGCGAAATTTGCAAAGACACCGGAAGTATTAATTAAATCAATTGAAGTGTCTACACCGGTTGATGAATATATTAATGCAAAGAGAGTATATCGTAACTGTGTGGTAATGGTGTGTGGTCATGATACGTTGGCCGATCTCATTGAATTGGACATGGTGTATTTTGATTTCATTATGGGAATGGATTGGTTGGCCTCTTGTTATGCTAGGGTAGATTGCCGAGCCAAAAAGGTGCAATTTTGTTTTCCGCAAGAAAATCTTCTTGAATGGCAGGGTAATGTAAGGGCACCACGAGGGAGATTTATTTCCTATTTGAAAGCCAGAAAAATGATTGCTAAGGGATACATATGTCATTTGGTACGAGTGAAAGATAATGATGTGGAACCATTAACTCCACAGTTAGTAACGGTAGTCAATGAATTTCTTGATGTATTTCCAGAGGATCTTCCAGGTTTACCCCCAGAACGGGAAGTAGAATTTGGCGTTGATGTGATTCCGGGTACTCAGCCCATTTCTATTCCTCCATATAGAATGGCTCTAGCGGAACTGCGTGAATTGAAGGAGCAGTTGAAAGATTTGGTGGACAAGGGCTTCATTAGGCCTAGTATGTCCCCGTGGGGTGCACCGGTATTATTTGTGCGAAAGAAAGATGGCACCTTGAGAATGTGCATCAACTATCGGCAACTGAATAAAGTAACGATCAAGAACAAATATCCCCTCCCTCGAATTGATGATTTGTTTGATCAGTTACAGGGTGCCAAGTGTTTCTCAAAGATTGACTTGAGGTCGGGCTACCATCAAGTCAGAGTTAGAGAAGAAGATGTGCCCAAGACAGCTTTCCGAACACGGTGTGGTCATTATGAATTTTTAGTTATGTCATTTGGACTAACAAATGCACTGGCTGTGTTTATGGATTTGATGAATAGGGTGTTTAAGCCATTCCTAGACGTGTTCATGACAGTATTTATAGATGATATCCTTGTTTATTCAAGATCACTAGAAGACCACGCTACTCACTTATGACAAGTGTTGCAAATCCTCCGTGAGCGTAAGTTGTATGCAAAGTTCTCCAAATGTGAGTTTTGGTTAAAATCAGTTGCATTATTAGGCCACATTGTGTCAGATGAAGGGATCCAGGTCGATACACAGAAGATAGAAGCAGTGAAAAATTGGCCAAGACCTACGACACCCACAGAGTTTCGCAGTTTTCTGGGTTTGGCAGGTTATTATCGAAGATTTGTAGAAGGGTTTGCTTCTATTGCAGCACAATTAACAAAGTTAACTCACAAGGCAATTAAGTTTCAATGGAATGATGCATGTGAAAGAGGGTTCCAAAAACTGAAAGATAAGTTGACTTCCACACCAGTGTTAGTACTTCCTGAAGGCACAGAGGGCTATGAAGTGTATTTTGATGCTTCCGGGATTGGTCTCGGATGTGTGTTGATGCAGTATGGTCGGGTGATAGCATATGCCGCACGACAGTTGCGGCCACATGAGAAAAACTATCCCACACATGATCTTGAATTGACAGCGGTAGTTTTTGCTTTAAAGATATGGCGTCATTATTTGTATGGGGTTCATGTTGACATCTATACGGATCACAAAATCTTGCAATATCTTTTTAAGCAGAAGGAACTCAACCTAAGGCAACAAAGGTGGTTAGAGCTTTTAAAAGACTATGACATTGATATTCTTTATCACCCAGGCAAAGCAAATGTAGTAGCTGATGCATTGAGCCGTAAGGCAGTAGAAAGCACTAGTGATCAGTTGAATGCAAAGCATGAGATAATCAAAGATTTGAATCAGTTAGCCAGCTTGGGAGTTCGCCTTATTGAATCCTCAGATGATAGAGTTATTGTGCAGAATGCAGCAGAATCCTCTCTGATAGCTGAAGTGAAAGAGAAGCAATTTGCGGACTCTAGTTTATTGCAGCTAAAGGAAAATGTGCAGCAGAATTTGACCAAGGCATTTGATATTACACCGGAAGGGGTGCTTCAATGTCAAGGGAGAATATGTGTACCGGACGTAGATGAGCTGAGGACACAAATAATGACAAAGGCGCACCATTCGCACTATTCCATTCATCCGGCTGCTACTAAAATGTACCATGAATTGAAGGAGGTGTATTGGTGGGGCAACATGAAAAAGAACATTGCAAAATTTGTCGCGCAATGCCCGAATTGTCAACAAGTGAAAGTGGAACATCAGAAACCGGGAGGTTACATGCAATGTATCAATCTTCCAGTCTGGAAGTGGGATATGATTAATATGGATTTCATTACAGGGTTGCCTCGTACATTGCGGAAGTTTGATTCTATATGGGGTCAAAGTGGACAGGCTTACTAAATCAGCGCATTTTCTACCGGTCAAGACGACCTATACAACTGAGGATTATGCGGAGTTGTATGTGAAAGAGATAGTACAATTGCATGGTATTCCACTTTCTATTATATCAGACAGAGGAGCACAGTTCACAACACACTTTTGGAAATCTTTTCAGCGGAGTTTGGGTACTCAGGTGAATTTGAGTACGGCTTTCCATCCTCAAACTGATGGACAAGCATAACGTACTATTCAGACACTTGAAGATATGCTACGAGATATGCTATTCGAGGACGAATGTTTCTAAGGGGGGAAGAATGTAACACCCCATACTTTTCTAACCTTACTTGATACCTTGGGATCATATCTACATAGGTGTTAATATGCCATGAAAATGTGTTTTATAATGTCATTGGTGAAACATTTGATATCGGACTTAACATGTGCGATTAGACCTTGGTAGGAGGTGTTTTGTGAATTCGTGATGCATTTGGGTGATGCCCCGCACATGTTATAACCTCATTTGGTGACTTTAAATCATGTTTACTTGATGGTTAAGATCATTAAGTAAGTCTTTTGTAGTGTTTTGATAAGGGATTGGACGATACACAACCATTGGATTAGTGGCCGAAAAATTCAGCCAAGTGCTGAAACTTGCGCCACTACCCTGTTTCAGGGGTGTGGCTCAAGCCACCTGCATTCTGAAAATTCAGGAATGCTGAAATCTTGCGCCACAGCCTGCTTTGCAGCTAGTGGCGCAAGGCACAAATTTTGTGCCTTTCTGGACCCGTGTTGTAACACAATTCTACGACGCTTCTTGGATGGTTTATTTTGGTTCTTTGGAGTACTTTGAGCATTGTTAAAGCTTCAAACACTTCAATATACTCCTACATACTTCTACATGATCAAATCATGAAATGTGAATAGTGATCCAAAATGTCTAATGAAGCCAAGGGCGACTAGAATTCCTATTTTTGCGATCGAAGCGACGAATGAGAATCTTGTCGTGAAATTATGGAATTATGTAAACATGAGATTTATGGTGAATAATACATGAAATTTGATGGTTTACATGGATATGTGTTATTGGGCCCAAAGTTAGGCCCAAAATGGAATTAAAAGAATTGGCCCAAAGGGCAAATTGACCCATTCATCCACTTTGACCACATTAAATGGCTAAGTATGACTTGGGGTATATATAAAGGCCCCAAGATCAGATTTTTTATCATCAAAAAGCTCTCATGCCTTTGTGATATTTTCTCAAATATTTCTTTAAGCTCCAAAGCTCCAAACCCTAAAGCAAAATATTCCTTTGGACTCTTTGGACAAGATCAACATATTCCAAGCCTTGGTAAGTATTTCTTCTCATGGATTAACATATTATATGCATGGGAGATGATGTATATTATGCTAGTTGTGTTGTCAAGGTGGTGAATAGTGTATTTTTGCCTTTGGTGAAAGATGTGCTATCTTGGTGATTTGAACTTGAATTAGGACTTGTGCCTTTGATGAAAAAGAATGGTATGGACAAAATATGAACATGTATGGTGTTATTTTGGTATTAAACTTGTTCTTGTCTATAAGTGGAAATTGTGGGATTTTGGCCGATATGTGTTATGAGTTGTATTAAGGTCATTTGATGGGTTATTTGTGATGTGTTATGGATAAGAAAGTGTAAAGGAGAAGTGTTGTGGTGAAATGTATCAATTATCATGTATTGGTCAATGTTGGGAATATTATGGAATTTTTGGAATAATAGTATGATCAATGGTTTTGTCAAGGGGAAATGACATGTTTAAAGGCAAACATGTAACTCATTGACATTGTATGCATTTGTAAAATAATTGGTGGTTAATGTGAATTTTGTTATGTATTTATGTTGTAGAGTGACACATAAAGAAGGAGCGGGATTATTGTATACGCATCTAAGATTGTATATTCGTATTGCGAATCCAAGGTATGTAAGGTTACTTTGTCCGTATCTTTCTGCGGCAAATAGTGTCCATATTGACATGTCACTAGTCCTATCCCGAAATGTGCTAAGGTATCCGATATCCGTTTATCAATAGTCATTGTCATATATTTCCTACTCATTGATCAATTGCGAATCTCATGTCCAATAGTCATTGTAAATGTCCCAAAGTTCCAGTAGTGATTATACTCATGTTCCTTGTTCATGGATTATTGTCCAATGGTTCCAATGGTGTCATGGTGATAGTAATGTTATATTTCTCATGATGTTTATTCACATGTCTCTCACTCATTGGTTAATGATTCAAAGCTTCCAACAATGTTATGTTTCAAAGTTCAAGTGATGTTATGACTATCCAATATCAATCTCAAAGTAATGATCAAAGTAAAGCAAATGTGGTCAATGATCAAGTATGGGTGGCAAGTCTAGGGGCATAAGCCTAGCTCGACTCGATCCCGATGTGTTGATTTATGGGTGGCAAGTCTAGGGGTGCAAGCCTAGCTCGACTCGATCCTGATGTGTTGATTTATGGGTGGCAAGTCTAGGGGCGCAAGCCTAGCTCGACTCGATCCCGATGTATTAATTTATGGGTGGCAAGTCTAGGGGCATAAGCCTAGCTCGACTCTATCCCGATGCAGTGCTTTATGGGTGGCAGGTCTAAGGGGCATAAGCCTAGCTCGACCCGATCCCAACATGACGATAAGTCATGGAAAGACCCACTGATCAGTAGGGGCCCGGGTATATTGTGACACATGTATTGACAAGCAAGCATTGAATGTAAAGAAAGTAATGGAAGTAATGAAAGTAATTCACATGGTTCCCAAAATGAAAATGATGACTTACTCACATTCTCTAGTCATTTGTATTGAGTTCATTAGTATGTTCATGTGTTACAAAGTTTCATTTGAGACTTACATACTCAGTACTTATTTCGTACTGACCCCTCTCGGGGAATTTACCTTACTTGCTGCAGGCGCAGGTCCCAGTAGGCCTCTCCAGTAGATTGTCAGTGTTAGCGGTTCCTTGGTGAGCTCCAGTTAATTCGGGGCTTCTCCGAATCAGAGTGTATCTATGTTTTGGTGATGTACATATTATGTAAAGAGGGGACTTGTCCCGACTTATGGTTCAGTTTGGTCAATGCTCTTGTTAGAGGCTTTTGTAGACTGATGTGGGTGTATCAATGTAAAAGACATATGTTGTTTTGACTGGATGGCCTCAACGGCCAAATTTCATATGTATGTATAAATATGTACCATGTTTTCCTTTATTCGTCTTTCATGTTCTTCCGCAATGTTGGTTATGATTATGATATGCATATGATTGAACATAGGCAAAGTTTGGTTCTGTCGGGCCTTATCGGCTACGGGTGCCAATCATGTCTCAGTGGGATTCGGGGTGTGACATCGAGATAGATGGTCAGCTACCTGATTTCGCTACCTTTTCGGTCCTTGACTTCAAAGTAAAATTCTTGTAACAACAACACCCATCTAATCAGTCTAGGCTTGGCATCTTTCTTTGCCATCAAATATCTCAATGTGGAATAATCAGTGTAAACCACAACTTTGGTACCAAACAAGTATTCCCTAAATTTATCAAAGGCATAGACAACAACAAGAAGTTCTTGCTGAATAACTGTATAGTTTTTCTGAGCTCCATTCAATGCCTTACTTGTTTAGTAAAGAAGGTGAAAGAGCTTCTCCCTTTTCTGTCCTAAAACAACCCCAAGCGCGACTCCGCTCGCGTTGTACATCACTTCGAATGGTTTGGACCAATCTGTAGCAGTAATGATAGGTGCAACTACTAAATTCTCTTTAAGGCTCTAAAATGCCTTCACACAATCCTCATCGAACATAAAATTGACTTCCTGTTCCAATAGTTGCACAACGTATTGGCAATCTTGGAGAAGTCCTTAATGAATCTCCGGTAGAATCCCGCATGGCCAAGAAACTATGAACCCCTTTTACCCAGATTGGCAGAGATAATTTTTCAATAACTTCAATCTTGTACCGGTCAACTTCAAGTCCTTTCACTAAAATTTTGTGCCCCAACACAATGCCTTCCTTTACCAGAAAATGACATTTATCCAAGTTGAGCACAAGATTGAATTCTTTACATCTATGCAAGGCGTTGCTAAGATTAGCCAAGAAATCATCAAAATAATTTTTGACCATCAAAAAATCATCAATGAACACTTCTAAAGTGTCCTCTATCATATTTGAGAATATAGACTTCATGCACCTTTGGAAAGTAGATGGCGCATTACCCAACCAGAATGACATCTGCTTAAAAGAAAAAGCCCCATAGGGACATGTGAATGTATTTTTATCTTAGTCCTCAGGCGTAATAGATATTTTGTTTTAGCCAAAATACCCATCCAAGAAGCAATACCAACCCCTTCCTTTTAACCAATCAAGCATTTCGTCCATGAAGGGCATTGGAAAATGATCCTAAAGAGTCCAAGAGTTTATCTTTTGGTAATCCATGCATACTTTCTATCTTGTGATAGGGAGGAGAGGAATAAACTTATTACTTTCATTGGAAACTACAGTCATACCACCTTTCTTTGGGGCACACTAAATCGGGCTCACCTATTTACTGTCAGATATTAGGTACTCCACCCCTGTGTCAAGCCGCTTTATTATCTACTTTTTTACCACCTCTTGCATTGGTGGGTGAAGTTTATGTTGATGCTTAATAGTGGGTACACAATCTTTCTCTAATTGTAATTTTTGAGTACAAATGCCCTGTGGAATGCCAATGATATCTGCGATAGTCCACCCAACAACTCTTTTTTACCTTCGCAATACTGAAACAAGAGCCTCTACTTTCCATTCAACTAAGTCTTCAGAAATAATCACTAGCAAAGTATTCTTCTTACCCAAAATACATACCTTAAGTGTCCAGGTGATTCTTTTAATTCTAACACTGGGGTTCTTCAATGGATGGCTTTACCGGAGGAGTTGGCCTATTTTTCAAGTATAGGTCCAACTTCTTTGGGGCATAAGAATATGAGCCCATACCAGTCAGTGCACAAAGTATCTCATCATGCCGATCAACATCGTCTCCCTCAAAGTTCATCAACATAGCGGCTAGAGTTTCACTAGTAAATCGCTCCTCAATAGGAACTTCAATCTCATTCTCATCAATAACATCTATAACTGAGACAACACTCATGTCTTTTGGCTGCTTCATTGACTGAAAAATGTTTAACTTCACCTCTTTATCGTTCAACCTAAATCTCAACTCATTGAATTCCATGTCAACCAACACTTTCCCTGTAGCTAAGAAAGGCTTGCCCAAGATTATGAGTAATTTAAAATCTACCTTGCAATCAAGAATAACAAAGTCAGTTGGGAATATAAAATCCACCACCTTCACAAAGACATCATATAATATCCCTTTTGGCTTCTTGACTTAACGGTCTACCATCAATAACAGCATAGACGTCGGTTTGGGGGCTCATAAACCCAACTGCTGATAAATGGCTAAGGGCAATAGAATGATGCTTGCACCTAGATCACATAGTACCTTAGCAAAATTGATTTCATCAATTGTGTATGGAATAGTAAATGCTCCTGGATCTGCTCTATTTTGAACCAACGACCTTGAAGCAATAGCACTGCAATGATGAATGTTGTCTGTTGGATAAAAACTTACTGTTATCTTCTTGGTGACCAAGACTTTAATTAACTTGGCATAACCCAACATCTATTAAAGACCTTACACTAATGGGATATTCACCAATATCTGCTTCAACATAGATAAAAATTTACTGAATTTGGCCTCATCTATTTTCTTCTTTGCTCGGTGAGGAAATGGTGGAAGGGGTCTTGGATTTTAGATACAGGTTTTGTGACCTCTTTACCCTTGTCCTTACTCACCACATCATCAGACTTCTCCTTTGTGGATTTTTCGACATTCACATCCCTTTCCTAAATTTTTTCTTGCTTATCAGACTCAACAGGAATATCATTCACATCACCATCATCTAGTGTCATCTCATCATCGGAGGCAACATCCTCCACATATATTTGAACCAGTGGATATGGTTCGGATAATATTTTACCACTTCTAGTGGTAATGCCTAAACAAGACCCCACATTCTTTGGATTTGCACCGTGTCACTTGGAAGAGTACACTCTTTCATTGATTAAAGGCTTGGATATTTGAACCATCTGAAACTCCAACTGCTTGATTGAAGTTGAGTGAGATTCAACTAGTTGACTAATTGAAGAAAATTCAGACTTCATTTCCTTGGTGCCTGCATCAGTTGATTTCTCTCCCTTCAATATTTTTGCCATCATACCCTCCATAGAAAGCTTACCTGAATCATTAGCATTATTGTCATGACTGCCTGGTGGTACATACGACCCATTTCTGTCACCTTTGTTATTCAAACTACCTTGCTCGTGATTTTTATACCTAGCCTTATCATAGTAGTTGTCTCTTTGATAGTTCCAACCTTAGTTTCCTTGGCTATTGGCTCGAAACCCCCCCCCTGATTATTCAAGGAATTTGCTTCCTTCTTAAAGTCAGAATCAACTGCTCTATTATGTGAGCCAACTGTTTTTACTTTCTCTACACCACCAACTAATAAGTGTTTCATTAGCAAGTCCATCTAAGTTTTCATATATGCTATACCTTGGTCACTCTCCTCTTCTTTTTGATGTTATTCAGCCGACATACCAACTGAATAAGTATTTCTTGCTACCTCAGAATCCCTGGTATGCCAAACTCTACTAGTTTTTGTTAATCTATCAAGTATCAGTGTTGCATCCATGAAAGTGAGTGCCGTAAAAGCACCTCTTTGTGTTCGAGTTTAATGATTTATAGAATGTTTCCATCAAATGCTCATCAGTAATCTTGTGATTAGGGCATTGAGTCAGCTTTTTCTTGAACCTAAGCCATGTCTCATGTAATGCCTCATTCAGTAGTTGTCTGAAGTTACTTATCTCGTCCCTCAACTATAACATTCTAGAAGGGGAAAAGAACCTTTATAGGAAAGCTTCTTTCAATTGCCTCCAGTGTGTTATAGAATCATGAGCTAGCGCAGTTAGCTACAAATTTGCCTCCCCAGATAGAGACAGCATAAACAAAATAAATTGAATTGCATTTTACATGACTCCTGGGTTATCAAAGGATTTGCATATATTGATAAAATTCATCAAATGTAAGTTCGGATCATCTCCAGGAAGGCCTGCAAATAAACCTTTCAGATTTAGCAACTGGATCATCATCCTGGTGAAACTAAACTTTATCCCAGGAGCAAGTGGTTGTAAGACAATAGCTCCAATATCACCAATCCCATCTAAATCAGCAGCGTCCTCATTATCATCAACAAAATTCACCACAGGCTGTTGGCATATTCTGCCTCTTTGTTATTGATTTAGATTTGTTGGGGCACCATTATCTTCATGATGTCCATCCCCAACATTCTTCAACTGCTAATCACCTAAATATTTCTCATCGACATTAGGTGCCTGATCGTATGAGAGTCCTTGATTCAGATGTTGTGCATCCATGTTTCTTCTCAATGTCCTGCTTAGTTTAGGATCGTAAGGCAATAACATGTCACCTGAGCAACGGGTAATTGGCATGCATAATTTTCAGCTTGCAATTACAAAAACAACAAATAAGGTAAAATTAGGAAATAGGACTAACAGTTAAATAACACACATAAACTTATTTAAATAATCGTATTCCTCGACAATGGTGCCAAAATTTGTTACACCAAAACTACAACTCCCTTTCAAAGAGTGTAAGCAGTTATTTTCAAATATATAACCCAATGAAGGTTGGGGCCGAATCCCACAGGGAATAAGGTGTGAATTAAGTTGTATGCAGTTTAAATGACAATTAGTCAGCAATTTCTGTAAAACAGGGGTTTTGTTGAATGCTTTTTAATTAGCTTCAATTTCAATAAAGTAATGGTCAATTTTGTAATACTTAAATCAATAGGGAAAGATGAACTAGGACTGTGTCCAACTTGGTTTCCAATCACTTCCAGAGTATGTCAAACATGAATTTGTATTAACACAAGGCAATTATAAGGTGATCGATTTCAAATATTCATCTAAGTGTTCTTAAACCTACAAAGATGAGTTTACACTTTAATTCTCTCGAACTTAAAGTGACAAAACTATAACCCGATTTAATCCTCAAGAGACTAATCTTGTCAAAGCATTAATCTTTATTCGGAGGTTAAGAGCTCTAAATTCTTGTTACAAATTCCTTTTGCTCTTGTTAACGTCTTTTGTCAAGCAAGTTAACTTAGGGATTTTCTCAGTGTTTGCAACCACTAGAGATTCATTAAACCAAAGGAATTAGTAGTATAATCACAAGGTCAACACATATTCAATACACCAAACCCTAAAAGTGATCTTCCACCAGGGATTCCACAACCCTAGTTTTAGTGTTTTTAGCTACTCATGATAAAAAATAAAAAGATAAAAATAATTATCATAAGGGAAAGAGTAATTCTCACCCAAGAGAAATTAAGAATCTTAATCTTGAATCAAATGAAGAATATTATGCTATTGTTATTCCCTAAAAGAATCGTGTCTCCACAGGAAATAAGTGTATAAAAACCACCAGGTATGGGAAGATGCCTATTCTAAACCCTAGACTAGGTATTTATAGGCTCCAAATAAATTGGATTTTAAAATTCAAACTGGACTGTCGCGTCGATCTTGACGAGTCACCTGGCGGACCGTCACGGTCTTTCGCTAAAGCCGTCACACTGATGCCATTAGTCCCCCTTTCTATTTAAGGGTTGACGGCTTGGGTGACAGTCCGTTGAGGCCCTGATGGTCTGTCATATGAACCGTCACCTAACTTCATCTTGCAACAGATTCTGGTTAGAGATTGCCGGCTTGGGTGATGGTTCGCCTAGTCCCTGACGACCCTTCGATTGAGACATCACCGGACTTCATCTTATGGTTGATTCTGGTTAAGGATTAACATGCAATGTGGTGGTCCGTCAGGCTTCCAATGATTTGTCAACCTATCCGCCGCACCCTCTTTTCAACATAATTACCTTTGTTTCATGTTGTTGGGTTTATTACTTGAAAGTAAACACAAAAACTATTAAAAACACCACCGGTTGCTTGAAAACTTGCAATTATCCTTAGCTAAAGATGCAAAATATGCCATCATAAGTCAGTACATCACTAACCCCTCCATTTTTTCAACCTATCTTTAGTAGCATTCTATTTATTAACAAAAACCTAGATCACAGCGGGACATTATTGTACATATACTTTTATATGAACCAATTGAAATACTTATCCTCTATATTTTTTAACCATAAAAAAGGATCACACATTTTAACCTATTAGGGTGGTATTATACATATATCTTGTAATTTCAGCTACTAAACATACCCGGGGTGATGAGTTAGCATCTAGGCTCTATCGGCCAACTAAGAGTATCTCTAGTCAATACCATCGTGGTATATTCACCTATTGCACAATGCTACTACCATATATCTTATCTAATACAGAGCTAAATCAACAACTTCTATTTCCAATATATGTATAACCCTAAAGATTCTATGTAAATTGTAGACAAAGTACTGAATGTCCTCTATAGGATTAGATCCTATAATCGCTGGAGGATTCATGTTTGAGTAAATCTCAAACTCATGAACTTGTCACATTCTCCAAATAAGTTGTACTAGGAAATGTTTTATTCCATCTCTGTGACTATGTAATCATTTTTGCCAGATCTTGGAAAGCTTGTGTCTCGAAAGAGAGGATGGTGTACAAGTCTAGTTTAGTGGGATTTACTTCTAAAGACAGGAATTCTTTTTCATATCCCCTATCAAATTAGACGTCATAACCTGACTTCCTGAGCTCAGTTGATTCTTGAAGCAGTAGCTCTGGATTGAGAGCTGGATGCTTTCCTTATTATTATGAAATAAAAAGGAGAAAGAGCTTTTTTTTATAGATGTTAAGGTTAGTAAGGGGGGATTTGATGGCTTACTGTCTAGCTCATGCAATCAAGGAAAAATGCCTTCACCTTCTTTTTCCAAAATAAAAAAGTAAACTACCTTAGTAAGCTAGCTTTGGTTGCTAAGCAATCTGGGAACTACGCTAGGACGTGGATCGATCATGATTAGAATGGAATTCTCCGTAATGTAATGTAAATATAATAGAAGAGAAGGAGTTCAGTTCCCCCCCCCCCTTCTTGACCAGAAAAAGGAGATATGAATTCCATTTAGGCGGGTCAGGGCTTGGCTTGACCTTGTGTTCTTCCAGGTCGGAGCTTTCTCCTTCTCAAATTGTCAGGAGAGGTTTTCCGCTCTAGTAGTCCAAAATTTCATTTCATAAAAAAAAAGGTACAAAACAAGTGAGGAACCCTGGAAATAAAATGTTTGTTCCAATAACGGGAAAGTTTATCCCTCTGATCTTAATTGTGGCCCCCCGATCAAACTAGATCATAAGGGTGCTTTTTAGTTTGTATGAGTCCCGACATCTTTCCAACAGGCAGATGACATCTCTTTGCTGGTGAATCAGCATATTCTAACACATATTTTTTGGTGTGAGTATGTATTTCATATTCGTTACAGGCCAATCGGGGCTAAAGAAGGTCCAACCACGTGCAATATGTGGATTTGATTCACCCTTAGTAATGAGAGGATTGGTCCTCTCATACCAGTGAATTGGGTCGCATACTGTGTAGAACATAAATGGCCCTGCTATATCCCCCTCAGATGAACAAAAATGATACAAGTGGTACAAATGCAGCTATAGATACATGTGACGTAGAATCCTCTAAAAGCCTATCTCTAAATTTTAATAGCATGAGACCTTTCTCAAAAGATTACCTCTTCGGAAAAATTGGTGATGACTCTTTTCCATATTTGAACTATACCGTAGTAGGCATAATTTTGATGACATATATCATAGTATAAGTGTGAATAGACTTCTTAACATAGCTCTATCGCACGATCTAAATTATAAAAGAAGATCATATTTCCTAAATGTCCAAGAAGCCCTCTTAACATAAATGTGGCATGCAACACATTCATAAGTAAGACTCTACTAGACACGATTTTGTAGATTCCCTAGGATGACCTGCTCTGATACCACTTTTGTCACGCCTCCATCCCATGAAGAAAGACCATAACCAATATCCTGAAGGCCCACCCTAGAAAACCGACTCATATCCTATACTTATGATGCATGTAACTATGATAATTATAAATCTTTGATAAGTATAAGTAAGATGCTCGATAAATAGATCAACATAGGTAGGCCCAAAATAGGTGCACAAGACTAGTCCGTTGAGGCCTCAATGATTAAATGACAAGATACAACTGCACATTACTTTAACATTAGTCTATAAAGTCTCAATAATATGGACATAATTAGTTTAGGTCAGGACAGGAACCCACCATACCTTTAAATATAATACAATATCAAATATATGCTAAAGACTAGGCAAAGCCCCAAATTAATCTGGAGCTCACCGAAAGCCGTTGAGTATTCTATGCTTCTATTAGGGAGATCTACTAGCTGGAGTACCTATGGCATGAAACACATCATCCCTTGTGAGGGACGTCAATACAAAAGAATGTAATGAATATATAAGGTATAAAGTAACCATATGTAAAACAAGAGCTCAAATGAAATCAGTTACAAATGTATAGAACTACCATCTTTGCTTATATTGTTCAATATGTGTAGTACATTCTTTGATTTTCTTTACTCTTATTTACTTTATAAACTTTGTAAGGCACGTGATACAATGACCAGCTGATCTGTGGTAGAAGAGAATAACCCATGCTAGTTATTTTAAACCCTAGGATACGGTCCTCATAAATATACAAATCGAGATCGACCTATGCTAGGTATTATAACCTCTAGGATACCACCCATGAGTATATAGATTGAGATTGGCCCATGCTAGGTATTATAACCATTGAGCTACCATCTATAAATGCATGAATTGGGATTGACCCATGCTAGGTATTTTAACCCCTGAGTACCACCTATAATTATATTGATTTGATTTTGGGATTGACCTATGCTAGGCTCTTGGTCCTTGGGCTGCCACCCATAATTACATAGATTCACTTTATCTTATTTCTTTAATCTTTGAGATTATTCTTTTGGTAGTCATAACTCTTTTGAGCTTTGAAGCTACAAACCAGTAGCACAAGAAATGTAAATATATACATGAGGAAGTAACTTAGGAACTTATATGACTTAAACAACCTCATCGGGCAAGATGCATATACATAAATGAACCATGAAGGCATATGACAATTGAGGCCATAAGGGCATGTAGCAAATGAGCTATTAAGGTGTATAACTAGTGACCAAATAACCTTACTTAGTATATAGGAATTGTGGCAGCTTCAAGTGAAGAAATTTAGACATTTCAAGTAGGGGCATATGTACATACCTAGTGGAGACATGTAACTTCTCAAATAAGGAGGTTCAGACTGTATAATAAATATTTACTAGGTGATAACAAATAAAATGGTACAAGAACATGGTAATGATTGAGGCATATGGGAAAATTCCAATTAAGAACAAATGCACATTCCATGTAAGGACGTATAAACTATATAACTTAACAAGTAAGGGCTCTATGAGGTAACATTATAGCCTAACACGATGGAAGTAATATCAAATAAAAGGAACATGTGAACATATGAGCCAATGAAGTATATGACCAAATGGACAATTAGAGAAATTTGGCAGTGTATGGACAGATTGTATGTCCATCGTATGAACTCTATTAACATATGTAATCTAGGATCTTATTGACTAGCATGGGAAAATATGTGACAATGGTTCGTGCCTTAATAACGAAAGAGATTAACCTTACATACCTTATCTTCTGACAATATGATTATAACAATACAAACTTTTCTTTAACACTAATATCTACGATATAAGTACATAGTTAAATTAATATTTGCAACTAATCACAATATGGGCCTTGAAAAATAATAGCTAAACACTTGACTGGTAGTAAGACCATCCAGCCCCTAAATACTTAGTGTATGACAACACCCTACTTTTATACTTCAATACAACTCAATTCAACCATCCAATAAGGTTTCCCACTATCTTCTAACAACAATACATAAACATCCCCTTAATAGTCCTAAATCCATCAACACAATAGAAAAAATATTGAATTCATGGCTTTTTATCACCATCCTTGAGTTCTTAACAATAATACATGTAAAATCCTCCACCCAAACCTACACATAAAGAGGGATAAAATTAGGCCCTACTAGAAATTAGGTTTATGGCAATGGTTTGGTTGCGACGGTTTGAACCATCGTGATATGTCATTGTATCTAATAACATACTTATTGATATAAACCGTTGCATAAAACCAACAACCGTTGCCTAAAATAGATCTATGGTAACAAATTTTTTAACCATTGCAATAGTGTATCTATGGTAACGATTATTTTAAAATAAAAATTCACTACGTGCCTATTTATGTCCTAAAAGTTCTTTTCCCTCCACAATATTTGGTCACCCGAGAAAACATAAAAAATTATTAAAAAAAAGCATAAAAACCAGTAGACACATAAATAACTTAGTGAAAAATCTTTACACACTTAAAATAAAATCTTTACACACAAATGGCTTTGGAATTCTTTTGCACCTCTTAATAAAGACACTTGTCCGGTCATCTTCTTCGGGCATCTTCTCTCGGCAGCTCCAGCGAAAGATAGAAACAATCTCTTCTTTGACAGTGTTTTTTCCGACAACAAACTCTTTGCATGTAGGAATCCATGGGTCCTGTGTCTCTAATTTTCCATGAATGTGCTATTTTTCAAAGTCAAATGGGTTTATATGATATCTTAATGTGTTTTTAAAAAACATAAATGGGTTTCTATGAAATATATGTTGATGTTCTAATTTATGTTTGCAATATATGTATTTTTGGTTCAAAGAAATCAATTATGTTTTTTTGACTAAATTTTTTTATAGTTTGAGAATATGCAGACTAAAATTCAGAGAAAAAGAAATTATGTTTTTGCTTTCTTAGTTTTTGGGAATATTGTTAGGGTTTTAGGGGGTTTTGTGGTCTGATTTGTTTGGTTATTGTTGGAAATCTTGGGAATTTCTTTAAGGTTTCTGCTGGATTTGATATGTATTATAGTGATTATTGTTGTCTTTGCAAAAAGTTTCTGATGACTTTTTATTCTCTTTAGTGGTCTCTAAAATTACAAGGGATACGAGAATTTTTTTTTTCTTTGGTGGTTTTGTATGGTCATATTTAATTACTCGACTAACATTGCAAGTTTGTGAAAATTTGGTATATGATAAGCTGGGTTTAATTTTATGAGTCATATTCTAATTTGTAGGTTTCAGTTGTGTGAAACATTTTTATTCTTCTCATGTTTTGGAATTTGATGATTGACAAACTGATTTTTGTGTCACAGTATTATGTGTTTTATTTGATCAAAATGCTTTAGGATTGAGTAAAAATTATTTACTTGCTGAAAACCTGTTATATATATATATTTAATGAACCAATGATCCCAACTCCAAGAGGTTTTGCAATGGCATAAATCATATTACCTATGCTATGTCTTAAAATACCACCTGCTCCAATGATCTCAGGGTTATCTAAAGCACTCCTGTCTGTGCTTAGCTTTACCATTGGACTAGGAGGTTTGATCCATCTGATATTACTCACCTTGATTTCATGTTGACATTTATCTACAGGAAGGACTGGATCTTTCCAAGTAGTAGGCCAAGAAATCTAAGGAAAAGCAGTTGTGAGGAGATGATTAATATCTTTAGCAATAGAATATTTAACTCTTGATGCATTAGACTGTTTTCCCCTATATTTACTTGAACATCTATTTTTCCACAAGTTACAACAAACAAAAATAGGAGTAGCATGGAGAATGAGCTTATGTACTTCAGTATTAGGTTTAGCAATCCACCATCTCATGAGAAAGTATCTTATTGAAGTATTAGTCTGATCAATGCCCCAAAAATCAGAGAAGAATTTGCATATATGCTTTGTAAAGTGTCCAAAATTAAAGATATGATCAATATTATCCCATCCAATTCTATAACAACAATAGCAAGCTGCAGGTTCATTGCCAAATTCTATGATCTTCTCATTTGTTAGAAGTTTATTCCTAAGAACTCTCCATAGAAGAAAAGAAATCTTGAAAGGAATGTGCTTGTGCCAAGTGAGAGTATTAGTCATGGTCTTATTTTTTTTCTTTCTAATCAATCCCATGGAGAAGAATAAGAAAACTCTCCACTAGTATTAAATTTCCAGATGGCTTAATCAGGAACACCTTCTTGATAGTTGAAATTAGTGTTGAGAATTATTTGAATAAGATGAGGTAGAGCTGTAGAATAACCATCTGTTGATCCCAAGTCCAATTGATAAGAAACTGAGAGACTGTAATGTTATTAAGTCTTGTGAAAACATCTTTATAGTAGGCAAGACGACCAATTCCAAGCCAATTATCCCACCAAAAGCAACAAGTACCAGACATGAGTATCCACTGGATGTGTTCTTCAACTATGAGTTTGTTTCTCATCATATGTTTCTAAACCAAGGATTGATCAGTGTCCCATTTCTTGAACATTGGATTGGCTCAGACAATATTTGGCTCTTAAAAATTCACTCCAAAGTGATGTCTTTTACCTGAAGATCCACCATTGTTTATATTGCAAAAAACCAATTTTTGTTTCAATACAATGTTTTGGTCAATGTTTTCTATTTGTTGGCTATGGATTTTTAGTGCTACACCTATAGTGTACTTTTTAGTTTGAACTATTCATGGTAGTTTTTTTGTACCACTTGTGGAGTTGTGACCTGTGTTGGTGTGAGATAACTGATAATAGTGGATTAGTTGAGTTATTATAAAAAAAATTATAATGTGTTTTGTATATTTGTTCTGTTTTCTGCTTGTTGGCTATGAATTTTGAATGACACATGTAATGTATGTATCTGAAATTAAGAATATTTGAATGGCGATTAGAGAGGTAACTTACAACTGTATTTGAAAATAAAAATCCAGTTAATGTGTGGATTTTGAGTGACACAGGAACTAATTTGTTTCAATACAAGTGTGGCCTTTTCAAGACAGACAGTACAAAGAAGGGTTTGTATTCTTGAATGGGTCTTATTTGTGTCTCCCTATTTGATCTAAGATAATTTTTTAAGTTGGTAATTATGTTTAGGTGCAGTTGTACACTGTCAGATTTGTTAACTTGATCCATTTTTGATTTAGACAGATTTGAATAGTCATGAATCAACAAGGGCGTTCAACAAGAAATAAAAGAGGAAAAAAAAGACATTTTATAAACCTAGATAGTTATCAGCTCTATCAAATAAAAAACAATGGATAATGACAACAAATGAAACTGTTCAAGTAATACGGTCGAAGAAAGAGCATCTACTAAAATTAGTTGAAGAACAACAACCAGTAGAAGAACAATCTAAAGCAAGGGCTTAGAACTAATTGAATTCTTTCATGACTTCTAAATTCTTATATTTTCTTATAGCTGAAGGGCTTTTCACTTAAAAAATAAGAGGTAAAACACAAATGCACAAGGTACATAGCCGAACTGGGCAAAAATTGATCCTACTAAAAGGGGAATATCAACTCGTTGGTCCTACTGATGAAGTTGTAACAAAGTTAAGTAGCTTCATAGGCACACGAGCCAGAAATGCAACACTTTGTCCATTGGATGTATTTGATTGGAGGCGCATGGACACCAAAGATGAATTATGGGAGTATATCAAGGTTTGAAGTTTTCAATATTTAGTTATTTGTAAAAGTATTTTACATATGTTAGCTAACTGAATGACACCAAACTGTAGATGAAATATGATATTCCTAATGCTTTAAAAGGTTGGGTTTTGGAAAGAATTCAGGAAGCTTGGAGAAAACATAGAACTGATTTAAAGCTAGATTACTATGATCCATATGCCAATGATGAAGTTTGAATAGCCAAAAAGCCCGATAATGTTCCAGAATATCAATTTAAAGAGCTCCTCATTTATTGGAAGTCTTAGAAATTCAAGGTAAAATGTATTTCAGAATCTCAAATATTGCATCTTATTTTTGTTACTCCCTGCTATGATATCGCTGTTGCTGGGAGCTTACTTTTCTCTTTTAATTACTCTTAGTCTGTTCTCTTATCTATTGCAACATTGTTGTAAATCTCTCTATGCATTCTATATTTTTTTAGAGTTTGTTGGTAACGTATAAGGTTTACTGTTCTTTTGATGAACCTTGATACAATGTGTATAATTGTGAGATTCTTTATTCTTGTGGGGTTACATTGTTTTCTTTTTAGTTATTTGTAGAAGTATTTTACATATATTATGTCACGACCCAAATCCATCGTGAGTGGAACCCATACTACTCACCCGGTGGGAGAACCAATAACTTCAGAAGCATTGAACAGTACTTATGTAGAATACGAAAACTATCCCATAAATAATTTAATAAGTAGCCGATCCAAAACCTTAAGAAATACGGAAACAAAATACCAAACTGAAATCCCCTAGAACCTTAAAGTCGATGTAACAAAAGATACTAGGAATGTCAACATGGGATGCAACCCTCAAAACTAAAGGAAAGTAACAAATCCAAACAAAGGACAATGTCCAAGAAAGATAGATCTCATGGTAGCCTGGATATGCTGCTCACCCTGAAATCCAGAAATCAGCTGCTGAAGTCACAAGTGAGGTCTCGAAGAATCCACTGGAATATATGTTGCACCCACAGAAGTAAATGCAGGTGTAGTATCAGCACATAATAAAGCATAGTATACTGGTTGGGTCATCGGCTAATCCATGATGAAAATATGGACACTTAACCAAAATATGATACAATTAGCTAACACATGCTCCCACATTATACATTCAACATATAAGTACAAATAGAATTTAAGAGGCAACACCAACAAGTCAACAAATATCACTCTTTCAATGATAGTCAACTCAACTCAAGATAAATAAGCTAATGTCAAACATAATAATTATAGTTTCCCCGGTCCACTCAAGTAACCATCACACCATTACATACCTTGTAACCCATACATACATGCTAAGGGTTATATCCCCACCCTCTAGCTATAACCTTTAGGTGAAAATTACCTTTCATGTACTAAAACCCCAGACATGAATGTCTGTAATCCTTAATCTAACCATAACCTTTTAGAACATCCCAAATACCAAAACATTCCAGAATTCACAATATAATGCAGGTCAAGTCATAAAGCAAGTAAATAATGCATAGACCATACCCATAAACATACATTAACCAATCACACTACAAGGTAGTTAATATGTACATATAATACAAGTTGGATTAATTACATCACCATCACCTACCTCGAACCAAGCTTGCACAACTCTAAGCTAGAGCTTTGCCTTTCCGTTCCCGTTCTGCTTGTTCGTGGTCTAAAACATACATACAAATACCATATTAATGAAATGTCATGCCCCAAATCCCATTGAGACATGATTGGCACCCGTAGCCGATAAGGCCCGAGAGAACCAAACTTTGCCTATGTTCATTCATATGCATGCATTCTGCAACACCCTTATCAAGTAGGAGTTTATAATGCTAACAATGAAATTCATGAAACATGTGACATATATACATCTATGTACCTTGGCCGTTGAGGCCATCAAGTCAAAAATGACATGTACCTTTTACATTCATACACCCACACCTGTCTACAAAAGCCTCTAACAAGTGCATTGACCAAAATAATCTAAAAGTCAGGACAGGTCCCCAAACTATACAACATGTACAACACCAAAATATATGTGCAAATGCGACTCGGAGAGGACCCGAACTAACTGGAGCTCACCAATGATCCGCAACAACTGGCAACCTACTGTGGAGGCCTACTAGAACCTGCGCCAGCAACAAGTAAGGTAAATTACCCAAGAGGGGTCAGTACAAAGAATATAATGAGTATGTAAGGCCATATGAAACTTGTAAGATATGTAAATAGGTTAGGGAAATCAAGTTCAAATGCATGATCAATATAGATAAGTCACTATTCTGTACTTTGGAAACCATATATGTTGCTTTCGTTACTTTCTTTGTATCTTTAATTCAATGATTATTCATCTTTGCTTGTGACTTGTGATACTCGGGCCCCGACTGAACAGTGGGTTGTAACATAACATATCATTATGTTGGGATCGGCTCGAGCTAGGCTTATGCCCCTAGAGCTGCCACCCTATGAATCAATATATATCTCGGGATCGGCTCGAGCTAGGTTGGTACCTCTAGAGCTGCCACCCATACAACATCTCAGGTTCGGCTCGAGCTAGGTTATTACCCCTAGAGCTGCCCCCCTGTCAGGATCGGTCAAAGCTAGGCTTATGCCTCTAGGACTGCCCTCTGATCTAACAATCTTGGGATCGACTTGAGCTAGGCATTTTGCCCCCAAAGCTGCCACCCATACTTGATCATTAACCACATATGCATTACTTTATTCATTACTTTGAGATTGATACAATGATAGTCATACTTTACTTTGAAGCTTTGGATCATTAACCAATGAGTAAGAGACATGAGAAATAACATTATTTGGAAATATAGCCTTTTGGGAAATATAACACTATTGGAACTATTGGACAATGATCAATAATGAGATGCATGAGCATAAACAATATTGGAAATTTGGAACATAAATTTAATGGTCTTTAGGAACATTATCAATGTATAGGAGACATGTGATTTATAATTGATCCATGAGTAGGAAACATGTGCTAAGAACCATTGGTAACCGGGAATAGAATACCTTAGCACATTTAGGAATAGGACAAGTGTAACGTCAATGTAAGTTCTATATGCTGCAGAAAGATACGGACAAAGTAACCTTACATACCTGCACTTCCAAGTATGAATACACAAGTCTATGTATGAACACAATAGTCCAGCTTCTTCCTTACGTCTTACTCTACAATACAAGTTTATACCGGAACTTACATTAGCGACTAGTCACTATACAGGCGTACAAGACAACAATGAACTATATGACTGCCGTATAACATCATGTCACCCCTTACAATACCATCCAATGCATTTTCATATCCACAACACTATCACATTACACACATTGACCAAGAAATCATACATCGATAGCATTTCGCACCATACTTACCCTTTATGCTTTTCTCTTTATCATTCCGTCACAATTACTCCTTTATAATAAAATATGAACAAACATCCATACTTAATACAGTCCAAAACACCTCCATACGATACTTTAAAGTCATTAAAATGACATCACAAGTTGATAATTACATCCAAAAAGGGTATAGGCGCCTTTGGGGATCAACTAGAGATGAAAACATCCAAAACGAAAATCTGGAATGACATGCGCTGCTACCTGCACCCGCAGGTGTCTGAGGTGCACGTACAGATGGACTCTGGAAAATTCCAGGGGCATCTGCATTGGCATCTGCGCCCGCTGATGCCCTCGTCTGCGGGGGCGGACCAAAATGGGCTCTTTTGGGTCTTTTCATGCCATGAATGATCCATGATCATAACCAAACTTATTTTGAAATATTTTTGATCATCTTAAACACCAAATCTCAGCCATGATCCCACAACACACATAACAACACCCAAAACTGCACTTTACGACCAATACATCACCCAAAACCATAACCGATTTTACAATAGCAACTCCAAACATTGTGCACAAGAACGAAACAAGATAAGACTATAATAACATCTCATATGTCAATATTTAATCCATCAATTTCAGTTCCTTCATGACCATAAGTCCATGATCAAGTTCACAAGACAAAACCATTCCCCGATTGCAAAAATAGACAGTTTTACACATAGCACACTGTCCAACACTTTGCCAACACAACCAACATGATTTATACATCATATTACATATATTATATACTGAACCATGAGAATAAATACTTACCAAAGTGTGATCTTGGCCTAACAAGTAGTTGCCTTAGGGTTTGTATCTTGAGAAATAATGTGTAAGAAAATGTTAAAAAGGCATTTGTATATCTAATGACTAAAAAATATAATTTATGGGTTTATATAGTCCCTTTTGGGTGATCCTTATCCACACACTTGGTGGGTTTACTTGGTCAATGGATGAGCAATGCAAGAATGGGTCAAAAACTCTTTTGGGCCATGTCTTCCTTATGATTTTGGGCCCAATTGTGCAAGACTCATTAATGCCCACAAATTTTAATACATAATTCATCAAAACTCTCATGTTTTCATATTTCCAAAATTATTACGGTAGACAGATAGACTCCAAAACGTACGGGGTGTTACATGAAATGTCTGAACATGGAAAGATTTATAACTCACCCCAGTCCCCTAAGGTCAGTTCATGATCGTTCACTTATTATTCTAGGGCTATTTTCCCTGCAATTCACCTAAAACGACCAATTTCATAAAGTGTTTAGTGAATTAACAGAATGCAAGACCAATTTCATAATTAATAAATAAAACCCATTACCCTAATACTTATTTTCAGCCCTTGCACCAGCAATCATCCAAAAATCCACCTTAAAACCCTCCCTGAACTCCGTAATTTAAGGATTCTAAGGATTAGTAAGTAATTACAAGTTAAATGGAATAAAATCCTTACCTTAACGATGTTAAATGGAGGGAAATAATGATTTTTGCCATAACTCACCCTTTTCTGGTCCCAAAATGAGTTTAGAAAATATAAACTATTTTGGGGAAAAGGTCCCATTAAACTATGGTTTCAACCGCTATAGTTGTACCAGACCACTATTGTAACACCCCGTACATTTATGAAATCATGCGACTACCCTAATGTTCATGGAATAAATTAAGTTGTGATAAATGGTATATTATTCATGGAAGTTATTGGGCTGAATTTAGTCTTGTGCCATTGGGCTCAATTGAGGCCCAAAAAATGGAGCAAAGGACATGGGCTAAAAATGGCAAATGATTCATTCTTCCTTTTGACCAAGTAAGCCATCAATTATTGATCAAAGTGTGGCTAAGGATGACATGAGGGACTATAAAAGGCCAAAAAAATAAGATTTTATTCAATGAAACACACATGCCAAATTCTAGACTTTTCCACCAAAAAGAGATATTTCTCTCTACTCTCAAACCCTAAGGCAACCATTTCTTTTGGACAAGATCATCACTTTGGAAGCTTGGTAAGTGTTTAATATTTTGATTTAATATATTATATGCATGATATATTGTGTAGATCATGTTGGTTATATTGACAAAGTGTTGAGAAGTTCACTATGTGTGAAACAGCAGCACCAGCGGAGATATTGTACAATGAGATAAAACCAGTTATACAAGTGATAAAAATTGGAATGACCAGAGATATGATTATCCCAAACGAGATAGAACAACAACCAGAAATACCAGTCAATGATATACCAAGCTTCTATGCAAACAAAAGAGCTATTGGCATATCCACAATTATCCAGGAATTAGCCAACAACTACTTAAATGGAACAGCACCACAATTTGGATGTATAGATAAAAATAAAAACTTTTATAGAAAGAGAAGAAAGAGATATACATATAAACCAAACAAAACACGATATAAATATAAAAACCCCACAAGGATTTTACGAATGGAATGTATTACCCTTTGGATATAAAAATGCACCAGGTAGATAGCAAAATTTTATGGATAAATATTTCAACCAACTAGAAAATTGTATCGTATATATAGATGATATACTTTTATATTCAAGAACACAAGATGAACACATTCAATTATTAGAAAAATTTATACATTTGATTGAAACTTCAGGAATCAGTTTAAGTAAGACAAAAGCAGAATTAATGAAAAATCAGATAGAATTTCTAGGAATACAAATAGATAAACATGGAATAAAAATGTTGGTTTTCTTTTGCATAGTACAATGCCGAATACAAGACAAGGTAGGGGAAAAGGTAAGAAGGTAGACATGCTTTACAGAGAAGGAACTAGAAAATAACCACCTGACCAAGCTAGTCAGGGTGGGGCTAAAATTGAATTTGAATTGCGGGCTTCTTCTACTTTTCCAGCTATAGAAGAGCCGAGAAGGAGAAAAGACCCTGCCGAAACACCTATTAATGCTACTGAGCAGGATATAAGAAATGCGGTGCACCTGTTGACTCAAATAGTCATTGCACAAAATCGAAGACAATTTGGTCCAGCCTTTGCACAGAAGAGGGGGAGTCATAGGGAAAGGAGAATGACACAAGAATTTGAAAGAGGGCCGCCAAAGAGGGCTAGACCTATGGGACAGTTCATGGCATCCCAAGGAGAATTTAGGTATCGGGTGTTTAACAGACTGCCTAGACCATCATTTACTCATTCTACAGTAGATGCTCTACCTCGATCTTAAGGGTTTAGAAGCAACCAGTTTGGGCAAAGAAGTGAGATTCAGTATTCATGGACAGGGGGTAACAAGCACAAGAAAGTATGAGCCAATCGAGGTCTTTTCGTTAGCTGTGCCAGCACTGCAGGAATTTTCATTAAGGTGAATGCTGGTTTGGAACAAATATTTGTTACTGGTGTGGTATGTCGGGGCACATAAGGAAAGGGTTTCCACATAGGAACACGGGTGGTATGGCACGACCTTTGGGACCAACCATCGGATCGTCATCATCGATGCCTCCTTTAGGTTGAGGTGCGCAGCCTACGGGGCATGACAAAGGTTCTAGAGGGACAGTTGGTACTAGTGGAACCTAGAACCGTACCTATGCCGGAGCAGATCGATAGGAATTGGAGTCTTTTCCTAATATAGATGTAGGTACAGTATTCATATTTTTACATAAGGTATACGCACTGACTGATCCATATTCTACATTATCATATGTTACTCCATTGATTGCAAAAAAAAAAAAAAAAAATTTTGAAAGAGCACCAAAATTACTAGTTAAGCCATTTGAAGTCTCTACACCAGTTGGTAAATCTATTGTAGTTAAAAGAGTATATCATAATTGTATAGTAATTGATTGTGGTTATGACACACTGGTTGATCTTACTGAGCTGGAAATGGTGGATTTTGATGTTATAAAGGGTATGGATTAGTTGGCTTCTTGTTTGGCCACAGTAGATTGCAGAGCTAAGAAGTTACATTTTCATTTTCCACATAAAAGGGCAATGTGGGAGCACCGAGAGGAAAATTCATTTCCTATATTAAGGCAAAGAAAATGATATCCAAGGGGTATATATGCCACCCAGTAAAAGTACATGATACCGATGTGAGGTCACCAACACCTCAATTAGTTCCAGTAGTAAATGAATTCCTGGATGTGTTTCCTGAAACGGAAAGTAGAGTTTGGCATTGATGTGATTCCAGGCATTCTATTCCTCCATATAGAATGGCTCCAGCAGAGTTACGGGAATTAAAAAAAGCAATTAACAGACTTGTTGGACAAGGGATACATAAGATCTAGTATGCCCCTTTGGGGTGCACATGGCACATTGAGAATGTGTATTGACTATCGGCAACTGAATAAGGTAACAATTAAGAATAAATGTTCCCTCCCCAAAATTGATGATCTATTTGATTAGTTATAAGATGCCAAATGCTTCTCAAGGATTAACTTAAGATCGGATTGTCATCTAGCAAGGGTTAGAGAAAAAGATATACCCACGACAGCTTTCCGAATACGGTATGGTCACTATGAATGTCTAGTGATGTCATTTGGAATAACAAATGCACCAGCTATTTTTATGGATTTGATAAATAGGGTGTTCAAGCTATTTCTAGACGTGTTCGCGACAGTGTTTATGGATGATATTTTAGTTTACTCAAGATCATAAGAGGACCATGCTAATCACCTACGACAAGTGTTACGGATTCTTCGTGACCGTAAGATATATGCAAGGTTCTCTAAATGTGAGTTTGGTTAAAATTCGTAGCGTTCTTGGGTCACATTGTATAGGATGAAGGACTAAGGGTTGATACACAAAATATAGAAGCGATGAAAAAAAATTGGCCGAGGCCTACGACGCTTACAGAGATTCCTAGTTTTCTTGGATTAGATGGTTATTATAGGAGATTTGTTGAGGGATTTTCTTATATCTCTGCACCCTTAACAAAGCTAAAACACAAGGCAATCAAGTTTCAGTGGAATGATGCATGTTAGAAGAGTTTCCAAGAGCTGAAAGATAAATTGACTTCTACTCCTGTGTTGATACTTCCAGAAGGTACAGAGGGGTATGCAGTATCTTGTGATGCTTCAGGAGTCGACCTAGGATGTGTATTGATGAAGCACAACAATGTGATAGCTTATGCTACAAGACAATTGTGTGCACATAACAGAAATTATCCAACCCATGACCTTGAGTTAGCAGTCGTGATATTTGCTTTAAACGCATGGCGCCACTACTTGTATGGGGTTCATTTTTACATAGATATATTGATCATAAAAGTTTGCAATATATCTTTAAGAAGAAAGACTTAAATCTGAGGAATCGGAGGTGGCTGGAACTCTTAAAAGACCATGATATCGATATCTTATACCATCCAGGGAAAGCGAATGTGGTAGCTGATGCACTAAGTCGCAAAGCAATAGGAAGCACTAGTGGCCAGTTGATGGGAAAAAAACATATAGTCAAGGATCTACACCAATCAGACAGCTTGGGGGGTTCGTCTTCTTGAAACTCCAGATGAAAGAATTATAGTGTAAAATGCGACAGAGTCTTCATTTGTAGCTGAGGTGAAGGAAAATCAATATGCAAATCCTATTTTATTTCAGTTGAAAAAAAAATGTACAACAAAGTTTGACAAAGGTATTTGAGCTTACGCAATGGGGAGTACTTCAATTCCAAGGTGTATTTTATGTACCGGATATCGATGAGATAAGGAAATGAATTATGATAGAAACACATCCTTCACGGTATTCTATTCATTCGGGAGCAACCAAAATGTACCATGTTTTGGAAGAGATGTATTGGTGACGCAATATAGAGAAGAAGAACATTGCAGAATTTATAGCAAATTGTCCGAATTGCCAACAAGTAAAAGTAGAGCATCAGAAACCTGGAGGTTATATGCAAGGTATAAATCTTCCAGTCTGGAAGTGGGATATGATTAATATGTATTTCATCACAAGTTTGCCTCGTACACTCCAAAAATTTGATTCCATATGGGTAATAGTTGACAAACTTACCAAGTCAGTGCATTTCCTACTAGTCGGGACCACTTATACAGCTGAAGATTATGCAAAGTTGTATGTTAAAGATATAGTACGATGACATGGGATTCCAATTTCTATTATATCAGACATGGAAGCTCAATTTACTGCACACTTTTGGAAATCTTTTCAGAAGAGTTTGGGAACCTAAGTGAATTAAGTACGACTTTTCATCCTCAGACAGATGAACAAGCAGAACGTACTATCCAAACAGTTGAAGATATGCTACAAGCTTGCACATTGGACTTAAAAGGTAGTTGAGACGATCATATACTTCTTGTTGAATTTTCCTACAATGATATCTATCATTCAATGATCAAAATGACACCTTACAAAGCTTTATATGGGAGAAAGTGTAGATTACCAAGTGGATGGGTTGAAGCAGGTGAGACTGCTTTACTCGGGCCAAATCTTGTTTATCAAGCTATAGAGAAAGTTAAGGTGATACAACAGCGGCTACAAATGGCCCAAAGTCAACACGTCATATACCGATATTAGAAAAAGGGAATTAGAAGTTTCCATAGGTGATTGGGTAGTTTTGATAGTATCACCAATGAAAGGGGTAATGAGATTTGTAAAGAAATGAAAGTTGGACCTATATAACGTACCGTATAAGATTGTTCGAAGATTTGGTCAAGTCGCGCATGAATTTGAAATACCCTAAGAACTCTCCACAATCCATCCACTGTTTTATGTTTCAACACTTCGAAAGTGCATAGGAGATCCATTGCTCCCAGTGATGATTTACAAGCTACGGAGGATCTCACCTATGAAGAGATACCTATTGCTATTTTGAATCGACAAGTGATACGGTTAAGGAATAACGAAGTAGCTTCCGTAAAAGTACTTGGGAGAAATCGGCAAGTAGAGGAAATCATATGGGAAGACAAAGAAATGATGAAGTCTAAATACTCGTATTTGTTTCAAACCGAAGAGAAAATCCAAGACACTGAATTCTAGCAACAACAAGTAAGTATATGTGAGTATTATAGGTGTAAAACCCCGTACCTTAACAACCCTACTTGATGATGTTAAATAATGGTTGCTTAGGTGTCGAGAGATATAAGTACGTATTTGGTAATTCTAACGACGAGAAAATTGAAATTTGGCCACGTACATGCAATTAGACTTTTATAGGAAGGGTTTTGTGATTTCGTTGAGCATTTGTGTAATACCCCGTACACATTCTAACCTCATTTGGTGACTTGGATTCATTTTTAGTTTATGAGTAAGATCACTAAGTAAGTATTTTGAAGTGTTTTGATAAGGTATTGGACGATATGCAAGTATTGAAGAAATGGCCAAAAAATTCAGCAAGGTATGAAAACTTGCGCCACTACCCTATTTCAGGGGGTGTGGCACAAGCCACTGATTTAGAGGGCTCTGATTTCTTGCGCCACTGCCTTGCTTTGCAGCAGTGGCGCAAGGCACAAATATTGTGCCCTTCCGGACTCGTTTCGCAACGCAATTCTGCGGCGATTCTCTGATGGTTTCTTTTGGTTCTTTGGAGTTCTTTGAGCATTGTTAAAGCTTCAAATACTTCAATACACTCCTGCATACTCCTACATGATCAAATCATGAAATATAAATAGTTATCCAAAATGTTCAATGAAGCCATGGGCGACTAGAATTCCTATTTTTGCGATTGAGGCGATGAATGAGAATCTCGTAAGAGAATATTGTCGTGAAATTTTGGAATTATTTAAAAATGATATATATGGTGAATTATGCATGTAAGTTGATGGGTTAAATGGATATGTGTTATTGGGCCCAAATGTAGGCCCAAAAAAGAATAAAAGACATGGCCCAAAGGGTGAAATGATCTATTCTTCCACTTTGACCAAGGGACCATTGCATTTAATTCAATAAAATGGATAAGGATGACTTTAGAACTATATAAGGGTACCAAAAATCAGTTTTTTATTCTAAAACACACAACACATTTTGAGAATTACAAGACATTTTCTTTTTGGTTCTCTTAAACCCTAAGAACCCTAAGCCTTTTCTTTGGTGAAGATCATCCTATTCCAAGACTTGGTAAGTATTTATTATCATGGATTAACATATTATATGCATGGGATATTATGTATATCATGATAGTTATGTTGGCAAGGTGGTGAATAGTGTATTTGTGCTTTTGGTGAAAGATGTGTCATCTTTGTGATTTGAATTTGAAAAGAGACTTGATGTCTTAATAAAAGAGCATGGTATGGATAAAATATGAACATGTATGGTGTGATTTTGTTATTACACTTGTTATTTTTCTAAAAGTGTAAATTGTGGAATTTTGGCCGATATGTGCTATGAGGTGTATTAAGGTAATTTGATGGATTATTTGTGGTGTGATATGGATAAGAAAGTGTAAAGGAGAAGTTTTGTGGTGAAATGTATTGATTTTCATGTATTGGTCACTGTATGGAATATTGGGGGATTTTTGGAATAATAATTTCATCAATGGTTTTGTCAAGGGGAAATGGCATGTTCAAAGGAAAACATGTAACTCATTGACATTACATACACTTGTAAGGTAGTTGGTGGTTAATGTGAATTTCGTTATGTATTTGTGTTGTAGAGTGATACATAAAGAAGGAACTGGACTATTGTATACGCGTCTAAGATTGTGTATGCGTATTAAGAATACAAGGTATGTAAGGTTACTCTTTCCGTATCCTTCTACAAGATATTGTTCTTTTTGACATTGGACTTGTTTCAATTCCGAGAGGCTTGAATTATATCAATTCAGGGTGACGTATATTGTTATTAATATGTGCCCTATTCTTAGATGAATTATGATTCACTTATCTCTTATTCATTGATTGAAGTTCCAAAGATGCCATGACGTTGTAATTTCTAAAAGAACTATCTCAACGAGAGTAATGAGGTAAAGAGAGCTTGTTTAGTTTGAATAGCATTATTCCAATCATGTCTTGTTCCAAAGTCTTATAGTATGATGATTATCCTTGTGCCAGTTGTTCATAAGTAAGAGTACCAATCTCATAAGAGTAATAAGAGAGGTGACGTGCAAGTTAGTATAATTATTCCTCATAAGTGAAGTTGTCAATCTCATAAGGTAAAGGAGTGAAGTGAGGTGTGCATATAAGTGTGTGCTTTAATGTCATGATCTTTAACGTGTCACTCTCATAACTAAGTAGAGGGTATACGATTGTAAAGAGGTAATGCGCATGGTTGCTATATGTTTCATTGAGTATGGATCACATTCTAGAGGGTATAAGTTCAATATGGAATAATCCCAATGTTATGCTTTGTTATCTAGTATAGCCCACCAAAGGTGGAGGCCCGGTATCATATACCTACTTATATAAGATCTCATAAGAATAGTGAAGGAGGTAAAGTGCGAGCTAATATATCTATCCCTCATAGGTTAAGGTGTTAATCTCATGAAGAATAAGTAAGGTAAAGCATAGTTGTGTGTTTCAATTAGTATCATGATCCTTAATGTATTAATCTCTTATAAGTTGATATACCAATTTCTCCCACCATTGAGTGGATGTATGTTCTCCCACCATCGAGTGGATGTATGTTCTCCCACCATCGAGTGGATGTATGTTCTCCCACCATGAGAGTGGATGTATGTTAATACAGTGGATGTACGTGAATAGAATAGATGTTTACCCCACCACTAGAGTAGATGTATGTGGATGAATGTTATTCTTTTACAACCTACTAACCAAGTAGATGAACAGTAGTGGTATGAACATAGAAGCAAGAAAGAATCTCTTGGGTATAGGAGAATCTATTGGAGGCAAGTCTCTTGAGTGAAGGTAATTTCCCTTGAAGGAGAGTCGTTATAAAAGATAGTATATAAAATGATGGTTTATACACATTGGTCATTCTCTCATAAATTATTTTATTGACATTCTCATGTATGATGCTATTTCTTATGAGCCTTACATACTCAGTACATTCTTCGTACTGACCCCCTCGGGGGACTTACCTTACATATTGCAGGTGCAGGCACTAGTAGATTTTTAAACAGACAGTAAGTTGACAGTTAGTTGCGGATCTGGTGAGCCCCAGTTGCTTCGGGACTTATCACAGTTATACATTTGTTTTGATGTTGTAAATATTGTATAAAGCGGGGACTTGTCCCGAATTTAAGTTGGTCTTGTATAAGCATCTGTTAGAGGCTTTTGTAGACGTATGTGGGTATATGGATGCAAGAGACGTATGTTCATTTTGACTTGATGGCTCTAACGACCATAGTTTCATATTGTACATGTTTTTCATGGCTTCCTCCATTGGAATTTTTATATGTTATCGGTTACATGAGTTAGTACGATGTTCATACGAGGATATGCATATGTACATGAGCAAAGATTGGTTCTCTCGGGCCATATCAGCTTCGAGTGCCAATCATGCCTTGTTGGGATTTTGAGGCGTGACAATAGGTACGTGATAATATGAAGAATGCCATTGGACTTGAATATGATGTTTAGACTGGGTAATACTATTAACATTCGAGGACGAATGTTCCTAAAGAGGGAAAGATGTAACACCTCGTACATTTCTGAACTCATACGACTAACCTAATGTTCATGGAATAAATTAAGTTATGATAAATGGTATATTATTCATGGAAGTTATTGGGTTGAATTTAGTCTTGTGCCATTGGGCTCAATTGAGGCCTAAATATGGAGCAAAGGACATGGCCCAAAGATGGCAAATGATCCATTCTTCCTTTTGACCAAGTAAACCATCAATTATTGATCAAAGTGTGGCTAAGGATGACATGAGGGAATATAAAAGGCCAAAAAAGTAATATTTTATTCAATGAAACACACATGCCAAATTCTAGACTTTTCCACCAAAAAGAGATATTTCTCTCTACTCTCAAACCCTAAGGCAACCATTTCTTTTGGACAAGATCATCACTTTGCAAGCTTGATTAAGTGCTTAATATTGTGATTTAATATATTATATTCATGAGATATTGTGTAGATCATGTTGGTTATGTTGACAAAGTGTTGAGAAATTCACTATATGGGAAACAGTCTATGTTTGCTTAAGCGGCAAAGGGTTTTGCCTTGTAAACTTGGAAGTGGACTTGTGGTATTGAAGGATGTGAATTTGATGGATTAAATATCAACATGTAAGATGTGGTTATGTCCTTAAATTGCTTTCTCTTTATGTGTAACATTTGGAATTGTTGTTGTGAAATTGTACATGGAACCGATGGCTTATTAAAAGGGAAATGTAGTTTTGGTGATGTTTATGTGCGTTGTGAAACCATGTCTGTTAATTGGCACCTAAGATAACTTGAAAATATGAAAAGAGAAGTTTAATTATGACCATGGACCATTCATTGCAAAAAAGGACCCGAAAATGACCCCCGGAGGCTGAAATGGGCATCCGCCTTCGCGGGCAGGGCACCTGCGGGCGCAGATGCCAATACAGGTGGCTCTAGGCAAGGCCAATGGTAACCTGCGGACGCAAATCAACCCCCTTCAGGCGCAGGTGGCTTCGCAGGTCAGCCCAGAACTCCGTTTCGCATGTTTTTGCATCTTTTTGACCCTCCGAAACCCCTATACCCTTCTTGGATGCAATTATCAACTTATGGTACCTTTTAAATGGATTTAAAGGAGTGGCCCAGAGTTATTTTGAATGGTATAAATTATGGATTGTCTTTAATGTGTTATTGTGAAAGCTATGGAAATGACTTGATGGAGTAAATGCAACGTAGTGTTAATAAGGAAGTGTAAACTATAAACTTGGTGTGAAATGCTATTGGTTTATGATGTCTTGGTTGATGTGTGGCATGTTTTTGTGTTGTTCGTTTGGTAATGTAGTAAATGGTACTGTAAAGGGTGAAATTATGTTATATGTCAGTCATGTAACTCCTTGTCGTCTTATGCACTTGTAATATAGTTAGTTGTTAACGTGAGTTCCGTTATGTACTTGTGTTGTAGAGTAAAACGTAAGGAAGGAGCTGTATTATTGTATTCACATATAGTACTATGTATTCATATTGGGAAGATAAGGTATGTAAGGTTACTCTTTTTTTATCCTTCTGCAACACATATTGTTCCCATTGACATTGTACTTGTTCCTTTCCGAAGTGTTCTAAAGTATCCCATCTCAGGTTGACATATATTTTTATTCACATGTTTCTTATTCTTCGATCAATTGTGATTCGCATGTCTCTTATTCATTGACTTAGGTTTCAAAGCTCTCATAATGTTGTAACTACCAAAAGAACTATCTCAAAGAAAGTAATGATGTAAAGAGAATCTATTCATTCTTGAGTAGCATTTCCAATAATGTTACATTCTAAAGTTCCAATGATGTTATGACTACCAACGTATCAATCTCACAGAAGTAAAGAAATGAAGTAATGTATCGCTCTTATAATGAAAGAATGGAAGTAATGCATAATTGTTTGAATAATCTTGAGTAACATCCCAGGGGCGACAGAAAAGCCTAGCATGGGTTATCATAATAACATCCCAGGGGCGACAGAAAAGCCTAGCATGGGTTATCATAATAACATCCCAGGGTCAACAGAAAAGCCTAGCATGGGTTATCATAATAACATCCCAGGGGCTACAGAAAAGCCTAGCATGGGTTATCACAGTAACATCAGGGGCGACAGAAAAGCCTAGCATGGGTTATCACAGTAATATCCCGGGGGCAACAGAAAAGCCTAGCATGGGTTAATCTCATCCCAGGGGTTACGATACCTAACATGGGTAGCTTTACAATTTCTTAATGCAAAGAAGGATTAAGTAAGTAATGAATGATAGTAATGAATGAACTTAAAGGCAAAGAAAGTAATGAATGTAAGGTACATGGTTCCACACATACAGAACGGTGAATTATCCACATCGATTATTCTCTTAGATTTGATTCCATTGAAGTACTTATGTATTATGCAGTTTCATATAGCCTTACATACTCAGTACATTCTTCATACTGATGTCCCTTAGGGGACTTACCTTACTTTATGCCGGCACAGGTGTTAGTAGACCTCCATAGTAGGCTATGAGTCATCTGCAGACTATTGGTGAGCTCCAGATTGGTTCGGGGCTTCTCCGAGTCACTTGTGTACATTTGTTTTGGTACTATGTAAATGTTGTATAAAGCGGGGACTTGTCCCGACTTTAGGTTGGTTATGTATATACATATGTTAGAGGCTTTGTAGACGTACGTGGTGAGATGCATGAAAGAATGTATGTCCATTTTGACTTGATGGTCCTAACGGCCAAGTTTCATATATATCATATGTTTTTCCATGACTTTCGCTATTGGTATCTTGTGGTTACATGAGATAGAATGTTGGTCACTCAGGGATATGCATATGAATGTACATGAATGAATATTGGTTCTCTCGGGCCTTAACGGCTTCGGGTTCCAGTCTACCCCATTGGAACCCAAGGCGTGACAACTATAGCGGTAGTCAATCATTATAGCAACGTTGACCGCCCTTAACCACCACTATAGCAGTAATTTCTCCTCTATAGAGGTGACCACTATAGAGGTGTTGATAAGACAGTAAGTACATCTTTACCCAAAATTCCCACTTTTTACAACGTACTTTGATCCTGGGATATTCCAAACGATACCTTTTATGCTAAGGTTAATTTTGGGAGTTCTACCAACCAAAATTCAATTCCGTTAAATACTATGGGTTCCTTATCTCCTTATATAACTAGGAATTAACACTATTCCCACCAAACTGGTCTAAATCATTCCCAAATTTCCCTAGACTACCCTTGCTCCAAAACTGGGCGAAACTAGCCTAGCCTAAATTTTGTAACTTCAAAACCGGAAGGAATTTAGACCCGAGATTTTAAACAGAGGACTTACATGTAATGATGAAGAGGGTCGTTAAGACAGATACCAATTTACCCATCATTTATCCCCGAACAATCAAACGATAAAAATTAGGGCAAAATAAGAAATAAGAAGAGTACATGTTCCCTTAAACTGTTGAGGGTACTTGTCCCGCATGTCCTTCTCGATTTTCCAAGTGGCCTCTTTAACTGGACATTGCTTCCATTGAACCTTCACTGAATGAATTTCCTTTGTCCAGAACTTACGAACGTGATGATCTAGAATCACTACAAGTTTCTCCTCATAAGCCAAATCCTTATCTACAAATACCGAATCCCATTCAATAATGTAGTCCCCATCCCTATGGTGCCGTTTCAGTATAGAAACATGAAATATTGGATGAACCCCTGACAAACCCAGCGGTAGAGCTAACCTGAATGCCATTGGACCCAATTCCTCAAGAATCTCGAAAGGACCAATATATTGAGGGCTGAGCTTGCCTTTTTTACCAAAACTCATGACTCCCTTTATGGGAGACACCTTAAGCAGCACTTGCTATTCAGCCTTAAAATACAATTCCCTTACCTTCTGTTCTGCTTACTCTTTCTATCTACTTTGGGCAACCAACATCTTAGTTTGAATAAACTTCACCTTTTCTTGAGCCTCCTTCACTAAGTCGGTGCCCAGAGGTTTGACATCACCTGCCTTAAACCACCCAAATAGAGTCATACTTCCCCAATGTCCTAGGGAGCCCCACCACAAAGTCCATAGCAATATGCTCCCACTTCCACATAGGTATAGGCATCCTCTGTAGTAAGTCCGCTTTCCTTTGATGTTCATATTTTACCTACTAATAGTTATGACATTTGGACACGTAATCCAATATTTCCCTCTTTATCCTTGGCCACCAATAAAGATTTTTCAAGTCACTGTTCATCTTGGTCATGCCCAGATAAATAGAATAACGCAAGCCATAGGCCTCTAAATGTATATCACTAATCAAGTCACCAACCCGAGGAACACATAACCTTCCTTTAAACCATAACACCCATACATCATTGAGAGTGGCGTCCGCCCCCTCCCCGCTAACTACCTTGTTCCAAAGTGCATTCAACTTCTTATCCTCAAACTCTTTGGCCGTAATCTACACCACAAAATACTGATTTTACCTCCATGCTAGCCAATATTCCACCCCTGTTCGAGACCCTAAACTGCATGCGCAAAGATGCTAGAGTCTGAAACTCTCTAGCTAATGGTCTCCTAGACACTCTCAAGAATGACAAGCTGCCATACTTACAGCTTTTTGGCTCAATGCGTCTGCACCATATTAGCCTTACCTAGATGATACTGAAGAGTCACATCATAGTCCTTTAAAAATTCCATCCATCATTTCTGCCTTAAGTTCAAATAACTTTGGGTAAACACATGTTGCAGAATATGATGGTCTGTGAAGACCTCATAATTGACACCATAAGAACAGTGTCTCCAAATCTTTAAAGCAAAGACTATCGCTGCCAACTTTAAATCATGGGTTGGGTAATTCCTCTCATGAGGCTTCAACTGCCTCAAAGCATATGCAATCACATTCTTATCGTACATCAACACAACACCCAAAAGCAAAAGTGAAGCATTATAAAACACAATGAAATGCTTACCTTCGACTGACAACGAAAGAATAGGCGCTGTAGTGAAGAGTGTCTTATTCTTTTCAAAGCTCTCCTCACACTGGTCAGACCAAACAAACGACACCTCCTTTTGAGTCAACCTTGTCAAGTGAGTTAAAATAATGTAAAGTTCTTGACGAACCTACAATAATAACTGGCAAGACCAACAAAGCTTCTCACCTTGGTCACTAAATTAGGCCTATTTAAACTCTTAATTGCTTCAATTTTCTGAGGGTCCACTATCACTGCAACCGAAGACAACCAAAATTCACATTTGGAGAACTTAGCCAACAACTGTCGTTCCCTCAAAATTCCCAAAACTATATGGAGACTACCTGCATGCGCTTCCTTAGTTTTTGAGTACACAAGAATATCATCAATAAACACAATCGCGAAAGAATCCCAAAAGGATTTGAAGATGTCATTCATCAAACTCATGAAAGCTGCAGGTGCATTAGTCAATCCAAAAGACATTACTAAAAACTCATAATGACCATACCGAGTTCTAAAAGCTGTCTTTGGAATATCCTTCGATCTAATTTTTAACTGATGATAACCAGCTCGCAAATCAATCTTTGAGAAAACTGTTGCACACTGTAGCTGATCTAACATGTCATTTATATGAGGCAAAGGATATTTACTTCAGATGGTGACAATATTCAACTTCCTGTAATCTATACACATCCTCATACTACCATTCTTTTTCTTGATAAAAAGAATCGGAGCACCCCAAGGTAAAGCACTTGGATGAATGAAACCCTTGTCAAGGAGTTCTTGCAACTGAGTTTTGAGTTCCCTCAACTCTCCAGGAGCCATTTGATAAGGTTTAATAGATACAGGGTGAGTGCCTCACTTTAAGTCAATATACTTATCCAAAGGTATACCCGGTAAATCTAAAAGGAACACATCCTTGAATTCAAAAGCTATCGAAACTGACTCAATAGAATGGGACCCTGCACCCACATCCTGAAGATGAGCTAGAAATGCTGAACACCCCTTCCCCACTAGCTTCCTATACTGGACATATGATATAATCCTTACCGTTTGGCCTTATACACTCCCTCCCACTCTAGTTCCCTCATACCAGGCATAGCTAGAGTCACTGTTTTAGCTTTACAATTTAAAACAGCATGATACAGAGATAACCAGGTCATACCCAAGATTACATCAAAGTCCAACATATCCAAGATAATTAAGTCTACCCAAGTATGAAAACCTACAAATAAAATAGTACAAGATCGATAAACATGGGTAACTACCACAGAATTTCCAATCAGAGTAGACACATGCACAAGATAGTCAAGAATATCACAAACCAGACTTAGACCAATAGCAAACTGAATATACATATAAGAATAGGTGAACCCAGGATTAGATGAAACAGAATTCATTCTGTCACAAAAAAAAATAGTACCTGTGATCACTTTGTCAGAAGCCTTGGCATAAGTCTTTCCTGAAAATGCATAACCATGGGCCCGGTCATCAATCTGAGCTAACTATCTACCCGGCTGCGCACCTACGCTGCCATTACCATGACCAGTTGCCTGATTTCCCCATCCATCCCATGGACAATCCCTACCATTACCCCCTCTTCTACCTACTGGAACCAATGCCCGAGCCTGCTACTGAGTCTAGCCATTCACCTGTTGCACCAAACACTCTCTCTTAAAATGACCAACAACACTACAATGATAATACCCACTCTCTAGAAAAGGTTGACTGGCAGAAGAATAAGAAGCTTCTTGGCCCTTAACAACCTTAGTTTGAGAAGGTCCTTTAGCCGGTACCACAGTAGAAGCTGGCATAGCTGACTGAATAGGGCAAGTTGATGTCACGCCTCAAATTCCATTGGGGTGGACAGGCACCCGTAGCCGTAAAGGCCCGAGAGAACCAACCTATGATTGTGTACATTCATATGCATGCCATTAAGTGAACAAAAATTCTGCCACATGCAGATATAATATATCGACGACTGAAATCATGTAAAGACATTCAAAATAGATACGAGACTTGGCCGTTGGGGCCACAACATCTAAAAGAAAAGACACTTCTACATTTGACTTTACAAGGTCTACAAAGCCTCTAAAAGATACATAACCATGACTAAGGTCGGGACAAGTTCCTTCCTTATACAACTACTATACAGTACGAAGAATATATACAAATGACTCAGAAAGCCCTGAATCAACCTAGAGCTCACCAATAGCCTGCAGATGACCCGTACCCTACTGTGAAGGTATACTAGATCTTATGCCTGCAGTAAGTAAGGCAGGTCCCCCAAGGGACGTCAGTACGAAAGAATGTACTGAGTACGTATGGCTATAAGTAACGGTATAAAATATAGGAACTCAAATGGAATCAAATACAAGTGAATAGATAATACTGATATACCACCGTACCATATATGTGGAACTATGTACATTACATTCATTTCTTTCCTTTTACCTTTATATCAATATACATCATACAATGCCCGGGACCAACTGATCAGTGGTGAACAACATTGGGATCGGCTCGAGCTAGGCTTATGCCCCCAGAGCTACCACCCATAAGTCAATGAATCAGGTTCGGTTCGAGCTAGGTTTTCACCCTCATAGCTACCTCCTACATCCAATAATCAATCGGGATCGGCTCGAGCTAGGCTTTCGCCCCAAGAGCTACCACCCGTACTCAACAAAATATGCATTACTTCATTTCTTTAATTTTTGTGAGATTGTTACATAAGTGGTCATAACATTATTGGAGCTTTGGAACAATAGTCAACAAATAAGAGACACATAAATAACAATTGCTAATAAACCTGAAATGAGATACTTTAAAACATTTTGGAGTGGAAACAAGTTCGGTAATGATGTGAACAATAGGTGTGGCCAAAGGATACGAAAAAGATTAACCTTACATACCTTATCTTTCCAAAATGTGACTACAACAATTCAGCTCTTCCTTGAAGAGTTACTCTATAACACAAGTACATAACGAAGCTAACATTAAAAGCTAATTACATTACAAGTTCACAAGGCGATAATTAGCTACTTGGTGGGAAGTAAAAATATCCAACAACCCAAACACATGGTATATCATTCAACCTTCCTTTTTACTGCTATATAACTTCATTCCACCCTTCTATACCATAACTTATTTCCCTATCAAGACAACACCACCAAAACAGTCCACAAACCAACATAGACGTCACAAACCGACAAGATTTCCCACCAAGTGCATACTTCACATTTTTACCTCAATGCAACTCCACATATTTATTCCATAAAGTCACATAAATACCTTCCACAAAAATATACCAAAAACAGTCCACAATGGTTTCAAAATTCGCATCAACATCACTAGAAAATATTCTCTTTCCACTACACCACACGTTCCATGCACAATTACGTATAAACATTTCCATAAGTCATACACAAGGAGTAACGAATTAGGGACAACACCACACTTAAACATACTGAAATTTCATCCATCTAATTCAATTCCTTCAAGAACTTAAGTCCCCTTTCAATTTTAAACCACATAGAAGGCAAATTTTTTTAGCGATTAAGCAAAAGAGGACTGCTCAACACTTTTTAAACATAAACAACATGATTTACACAACCTCTTATGCATATAATATATTAATCTATAAGGGTAAACACTTACCAAGGCTTGCTAGTGGAAGATTTGTCCAAAAATCCTTAGAGAAAATTAGGGTGGCTAGGGTTTGGAGAGAGGAGAAATGCTTGATTGAAAATCTGATTTTTACAAGTGTGTTGTGTAGAAAAATGAGCTGAATTTCAGCCTTAAATAAACCCTCCAAACCGCCTATCCTTTGTTCATCCTTAGACAATTATTTGGTCAAAAAGTCCAAGTAGATGATGTGTATACTTGGTCCATTTTTAAATGGATCATCTCCTTTTGGGCCCATGTCTTATTTACTTAATTTGGGCCTCAATTAAGTCCATAAACATAATATTAATTCAGCCCAATAAATTTAGTGGGTAATACACCAACTATCTCAAGTTTAATCAATTCCATAAATGTTAAGGTAGTCAAATAAGTTCGGAAATGTACGGGATGTTAAAGTTGAAAAGGCCTGCTGACCCTTAGAATAGGATCCACTGAAATTTCCAACATTTTGAAACTTCTTGGCTAACATCTTAGACTGACTTGCCTGTGCCATACCTTCCAAATTCTTCACATAGTCTGACACATTAGTAAACCCCTTTCCACTAGAAGTCATATGCACAGTCAAAATTTGAAGATCATAATTCAAGCCCTTAAAAAGAGACAAATCCTCTCTTCCTCAGTAGTCAACAATAGAGTAGCATAGAGAGATAAAGCATGAAAATTTACTTCAAAAGCCACAATAGTCATATCACCATGTTCCAAAGCCAAGAAACTCATCCTTATTATGATAACGGAGGGCACGGGGTACATACTTATCAAAAAATAGAGCATAAAACTCTCCAAAGTCAAAGAAGGCAAAACAAGTGACCGACATTTAACATATGCCTGCCACTACTGATTAGCATCCTTCTCTTGTAGAAAAGTCACAAATTCAGACACATGTTGCTTCAAAATACCCATTTTGTACAACCTCTCATAGAAATCAATAGTAAAATCAAAAGCATCCCTAGATTTTTTACCCTAAAACGTAGGAGGTTTCATCTTCAAGAACATAGTTAGTAGATCATGTTTAGTACCAGTCATCACAGAACCTAAAATCGGGCGTGGAAAAGAATATGTGCCTGAAGTATCTCCATCCTAGGAGCCATAGCAACAGTAGGGTGCACAACTGGAGCCTGGTTATCCGAAATAATGGGGGTGGCTCAAGTTCCAACCAACCCGCTCAAAATAGTTAACACTTGCTGATTGACCTCAGTATACATGGGATGTAGAGATGCAATCCTAACTTATACTGCCACCTTGGGCTCCATTTCCTGCTTCTTCGATGGTTCCCTCTCCTCAAAATGATCCTGAGGTGGGGAGGGGCTTCTGGCCTCTTATTAGCCTGACCAGTAGCTGTATGAGCTCCACCTCTGGTGGGTATGGCTTGTCCCCATCCTCTCCTTTCTCTCTCCTTCACTCATCTCTTTACCCTTACGGTTGGCTCCTTAGTTGGATCAGCCGGTACAGGGGCTGCTGCAAGGGTTCCGTTAGACCTAGTACTCACCATATGCAGATAAAAGAGTGAAGAGATCAGATAACACTTTGGATCACTAGATACAAATTGGAATCAAGTCATAGCATTAAAGAAGTAAGAAAGACAAATTTCCTAAAGCCCTATAGCCTCCCAAAGAAAAGTACAGACATCTCCGTACCATTTTGTGAGACTTTGTTGGACCCATTTTGGTACAATGAGTTAACGAAACCTAGGCTCTGATACCAAGTTTTGTCATAACCCAAACCCATCATGAGTGGTACCCACACTACTCACCCGGTGGGAGAACCAATAACCCCAGAAGAATTGAACAACACTTAGGTAGAATATGAAAAATATCCCATAAATAGCTTAATAAGTAGCCAATCCAACAACTTAAGAAATGCGGAAACAAAATACCAAACTGAAATCCCTTAGAACCCAAAAATTGATGTACCAATTCATACTATGAATGTCAACAGGGAATGCAACCCCCCAAACTAAAGAAAAGTAGCAAATTCAAACAAAGGACAATGTCAAAGGAAGATAGATCTCATGGTATCCCGGATATGCTACTCACCCTGAAATCCAAAAATCAGCTGCTGAAGTCACAAGTGAGGTCTAAAAGAATCCGCTGGAATATATGTTACACTCACAGAAGTAAATGCAGGTATAGTATCAGCACATAATAAATTACAGTGTATTGTTAGAGTCATCGGCTAACCCAAGATAAAAATATGGACACTTAACAAAAATATAGTACAATTAGCTAACACATGCACCCACATTATACATTCAACACATAAGTACAAATGGCATTTTAGAGACAACACTAACAAGTCAACAAATATCACTAAGTCAAGATAGTCAATTCAAATCAAGATAAATAAGCTAATATCAAACATAGCAATTATAGTTTCCCCAGTCCACTCAAGGAACCGTCGCACCATTACATACCTTGTAACCCATACATACATGCTAAGGGTTATATACCCACCCTCTACCTATGACCTATAGGGGACAATTACCATCTTTGTACTAAAACCTTAGACATAAATGTCTATAATCCTAAATCCAACCATAACCTGTGAGAACGTCCTGAATACCAAAACATTCTACAATTCATAATATAAGTGTCACGCCCCGAATTCCAATGAGGTGGACTGGCACCCGAAGCCGATAAGGCCCGAGAGAACCCATCTTCATCTATGTCTATCCATATGCATGTCATTCATAAAACACCACCATCACGTATGGACACAAGATGCTAATAGCGGAAATTATGGAAACATGTGATATATACATATGTGAAACTTGGCCGTTAGGGCCATCAAGTCAAAATGGACATACATCTCTTACATTCATATTCCCACATACGTCTACAAAGCCTCTAACAGATGCATATACATAACCATCCTAAAGTCGAGACAAGTCCCCGCTTTATACAAAATTTACATAGCACCAAAATCAATGTACAACTGTGACTCGAAAAGCCTTGAACCAACTGGATCTCACCAAAGATCTACAAATGACGCACAACCTACTGTGGAGGTCTACTGGCACCTGCGCCTGCAGCAAGTAAGGTAAGTCCCCCAAGGGACGTCAGTACGAAGAATGTACTGAGTATGTAAGGCTCATATGAAACTGTATGATACATAAATACTTCAATGAACTCAAATACAAATGAATAACCATTATGGATAAGTCACCATTTTGTATGTTTGGAACTATGTGTATTGCTTTCATTACTTTCTTTGCTTCTTTACTTCTATGTTTGTTCATCATTACTCGTGTCACAATGTACCAGGGCCCCGACTGATCAGTGGGTCTTAACATAACATAACGTTATGTTAGGATTGGCTCGAGCTAGGCTTATGCCTCTAGAGCTACCACCCATAAATCAACACATCGGGCTCGGCTCGAGCTAGGTTATTACCTCTAGAGCTGCCACCCATAAACCAATATATCAGGTTTGGCTTGAGCTAGGTTCTTACCTCTAGAGCTACCCCCTGTCAGGTTCGGTTGGAGCTAGGCTTACGCCTCTAGGACAACCCCATGATCCAATAATCTTAGGATCGGCTTGAGCTAGGATTTTGCCCCCAAAGCTACCACCCATACTCAATCATCAACCATATATGCATTACTTCATTCTTTACTTATGAGATTGATTGATATAATGATAGTCATAACATTATTTGAACTTTGGAACATAACAATATTGGACCTTTGGAACATTAGTCAATGAACATGAGACATATGAATCACAATTGATCAATGAGCAGGGAAATGTGATAATAACAATTGATAACCGAAAATAGGATACCTTAGAACATTTCGGAATGGAACAAATACAATGTCAATGTGAATACTATGTGCTTCAGAAAGATATGGATATAATAACCTTACATAACTTTACTTCCAAGTATGAATACACAATCCTATAAATGAACACAATAGTCCAGCTCCTTCCTTACGTTTCACTCTACAATACAAGTACATAACGGAACTCTCGTTAACAACTACTTTCCGTACAAGTGTACAAGACGAAAATGAGCTATATGACTGTCATATAACGTCATTTCACCCTTTATAATACAATCCACGGCATTACCATACCAACAACACCATAAAATTCCACACATTGACCAAGAAATCATAAACCAATAGCATTTCACACCAAGTTTACCCTTTACGCTTCCTCGTTATCATTACGTCACAATTACTCCATCAATTCTCCTCATAACAACATAGTAACAAAAATCCATAATTAATATAATCCAAAATGCCTACATACAACCCCTTAAAGTCATTAAAAAGTATGATAAGTTTATAATTACATTCGAAAAGGCTATAGGGGCCTTCGGGGATCAAAGAGAGACAAAAACATACAAAACCGAATTCTGGGCAGACCTACGAAGCCACCTGCGCCTGCAGGTGGCTGACATGCGGCTGCAGGTGACCCTTGGCCCTGTCCATGGGCCCTTGCATTGGCATATGCGCCCACTGGTGCCTTCGTTTACGGGGGCGGATGCCTAAATCAGCCAAAAAGGGTCTCTTTTGGGTCCTTTTGTGTAATAAATGGTCCAAGGCCATAGGTAAGCTTTTATTTACATATTTTTGGTCAATTGGATGCCAAAAAACACCCATGGTTTCACAACACACATGAACATCACCAAAACCACACTTTTCCTTTAATACACCACCAAGTCCATGCACAATTTTGCAATAACAATTCCAAACATTATGTGCAAGGATAAAAAAAGTTAAGGCTATAATCACATCTCACATTTAAATATTAATTCCATCAAGTTCACTTACTTCAAGATCACAAGTCCATTTTCAAGTTTATAAGGCAAAACCCTTTTTCGATTGCTAAAATAGACAGTTTTACACATAGTGAAATGTCCAATACTTTTTTAGCATAACCAACATGATTTATGCACCATATTAAGCATATAATATATTAAACCATGAAAGTAAGCACTTACCAAAGCTTGAAAAAAATTGATCTTGTCCAAATGAATGAAGGCTTAGGGTTTGTGTGAGATGAGAAATATTTGAGAAAAATCTAGAAATGGCATGTGAGTCTTTGTGAATAAAAATCTGATTTTTGGTCCCTTTTATAATCCCATGTAGTCTCATCCTTAGCCACACGTTAGTCATAAATGCTAGGCTTACTTGGTCAATTTGAAGAATGGGTCAAATTCCATTTGGGCTATGTCTTTTGCTCCATCATTGGGCCTCAATTGAGCCCAATGGCACAAGACTCATTTTAGAACAACAAATTAATGTATAATTCACCTAACCTCTCATGTTTAAATACTTCCATGAATGTTACGGTACTTTACTAGGTTCGAAAACATACGGGGTGTTACAATAAGGCATGCCAAGTCATAAAGCAAGTAAGCAAGTAAGCAATGCATGTACCACACCCATAAGCGTACATTAACTAATCATACTAAAATGTAGTTAATATGTACATTTAATACAAGTTGGATTAATTACACCACCATCATCTACCTTGAATCATGTTAGCACAAATCTAAGATGGAGCTTTTCCTTTCCGTTCCCTTTCCGCTTGTTCATGGTCTAAAACATACATACAAATACCATATTAATGAAATGACCGAATATGAAAGGATTTATAACTCACCCCTATCCCCCACGTTCCCTTATCATTCTAGGGCTATTTTCCCTGTAATTCACCTAAAACTACAAACTTCATGAAGTGTTTAGTGAATTAATGGAATGCAAGGCCAATTTCATGGTAAATAAATAAAAACCATTAACCTAATGCTTATTTTCACCCCTTGCACCTGTAATCATCCAAAAATCCATCCTAAAACCCTCCCTGAACTCCATAATTTAAGGATTCTAAGGATTAAGTAAGTAATTACAAGTTAAAAGGGGTGAAATCCTTACCTTAATGAAGTTAAACGGAGGGAAAATGATGATTTTTTCCCTAAATTGCCTTTTTATTTTCCCAAAATGAATTTAGAAAATATAAACTATTTTAGGGGAAAAATCCCATTAAACTGCGGTTTCAGCCGACCGCTATAGCGGCATTGACCGCCCTTGACCACCGCTATAGAGGCAATTTCTCTTCTATAGCAGTCACCGCTATAACGGTTGACCAACTGCTATAACAGTATCGATGAGACACTAAGTCTGTCTTCAACCAAAGTTCCCACTTTTTACTGCACACTTTGATCCTGGGACATTCCAAATGATGCCTTTTACGCTAAGGTCAATTTCGGGAGTTCTACTAACCCAAATTCACGTATAATTCTATGGGTTCCTTTTCAACTTAGCTAACTAGGAATTAACACCATTCCTGCTGAACCAGTCTAAATTATTTCTAGATTTTTGTAGACTACTCCTCACTCTAGTACGGAGCAAAACTAGCCTAGCCTGAATTTTGTAACTTCTAAACCGGAAGGAATTTAGACATGAGATTTTAAACGTAGAACTTACACGTAACGCAAAGAGGGTTGTTACATATTAGCTAACTAAATGACACCAAATCATCTACGAAATATGACATTCCTAATGCTGCAAAAGGTTGGGATTTGGAAAGAATTTGGGAAGCTTGGAGAAAACATAGAGATGATTTAAAGTTAGATTACTATGATCCATATACCAATGATGAAGTTTGAATGGCCAAAAATCCTGATAATGTTCCAGAATTTCAATTTAAAGAGCTCCTCATATATTGGAATTCTGAGAAATCCAAGGTAAAACGTATTTCAGAATCTTAAATATTGCATCTTATTTTTGTTATTCCCTGCTGTGATATCACTGCTGCTGGAAGCTTGATTTTCTCTTTTAATTAATCCTAATTTGTTCTCTTATCTGATGCAACTTTGTTGTAATTCTCACTATGTATTCTGTATTTTTCAAAGTTTGTTGTTGAAGTATAAGGTTTACTAATCTTCTGACGAACCTTGATACAATATGAACAATTGTGAGGTGCTTTATTCTTATGGGGTTACATTGTTTTCTTTCTAGTTTTTTTGTAAGCTACTTGATGCCGAGTACCCTGTAGCAATATCTAAAAGTAATTCTTAATTCTTACTAAATTTTCCATCTATTGTTTTGTTTGGTTACTTTTTCTTTTTGTTAGTTGAATAGATCTAAACGATTAAATCAATAACAAAGTAATCGTATGAATTAAATGGTTGCTTCTTGAGGGGAGATTGGACATGACACTATGACATGGTGTGTTCTTTTTTATAGAGATGGTGGTTAAGTTAGTCATAAGTAGCTCCTGTAACAAGTTTCTATTTTATCAATTTAGTCTATTTAAGTTAAACAATTACTTTTAGTTATGTACGGCAATGAGGCGGGGTGGGTGCAGAGTGGGGTAGGTTTATACATGTGTGGATTGGTACGGGTTTATTCTTTTGCCTTCATTCTTTCTCTTTCAGCAGTGCTACTCTCCATCCGAAGGCCCGTTGTTTTTTTATTTGTCACCATAGTCCAATTGGTGTTATTTTTATTGACATTCTTTTACCCAATCAAACCAGATGTGACACCATTGTTTTTAACAATCGTCTGCTGCCCAGAATTTTCAATTGCGTTTATGTCACTACTAGAATTTTCAGCTTGAAAAACAGTAGGTTTCTCGTATTGCTTTGAATCTGAATTTTTTAATTTCAATCAAGAATCTCTGACACTTCCACAACTTTATTTATCCTTGATTGCTACCCAGAATTGACGTATGATTCAATGACCAAAGCCTTTGAAATACCTATATATTGCTCTAAATTTTCACTTGATGCACGGGAAACATTATCACCTAGTTTCTGCCCTAAATCAATTAGCGAAGCATCAACTACATCTGCATTAGTCGTCCTTTGATCGGCCTTTGCAACTTTGGATTGCTTTTTAGCTTCTCTTTTCTTATTTTTTGATCGGCCTTTGCAACTTTGGATTGCTTTTTAGCTTCTCTTTTCTTATTTAAAAAATCTTGGACCACCATGTAAAGGTTTAGTTTTACCTTGGAATAATATACAGTTGCTTGATTGATTACCTCATTAGCCTCGCTATTTAAATTGTCACCATATACCTGCTCCTTTTCAACTACATTGTCTTGCACTGGTTTCAATTTCAAACAACATTCATTAGTCCTGTATCCCTGATGTTTACAAAAGTGAAGTAGATAGGAAGATTGTCATATACAACCTTCTGCTATTTAGAATATATTGCACCAGTTGTGACAACTTTCTAAATCAAAGGAACACCTTCATGAAGTTTAGCTAATAAATTCACCTCAACTCTAACCCTTGCAGTCCTAGGCCTTGACTTAATAGCAATAGCCTTGTCTACATGAAGTGGCTTACCTGTAGCATAAGTAGTAGTGTATATATCCTCACGAGCAAAATATTGCGGAGTTAAGCTAGACACTTAAATCCATGCTAAAGCAATAGGAGTTTCCTCCTTATGATCAAACCAAGGAGTACATCTTTGGATTGAAAAAGGATAAGTAACCTCTCTACCATGCTCCCATAAATTTATCCAGGTTACTGAATTTGAATAGACCGAGATGAAATATTCTCCAAGAGTGAATCTCATCAATATATGTCGTGCATAAATACAAGATCTATTTATTTTTGTGTTCCTTCCACTAGCCATTCTAGGCTATACCTCTTTTAGCAAAGTTCTAATGCTTTTGTAAGGTTTGAATGACATTTTTGGGGTAGTATTATTCTGTTCTCTTTTATGTTGCAACGTTACTGATTCATTTATTTATAGAAAATATCTAAAACAAATACTGAGAGTTGGAAGAAGTTGATGAATCCCCACGCTGCTAGCAAAAAGAGTTTTGCTTTCATCCATAATAGATTGGTGTGTCCTCTCATCTATTATAGTTTTAACCTGTCATTATTTTAAGCAACTTTTGATATCCATTTTTATATGACTAGGAAAGACAGAAGGGAATTGTATCACTTAAGAATATAAGAATATCTTTGTGGCCACAAAAGAAAGAAAACCTGGTTGTTCGTACAAGGCCTCGAATGAAAATACAACTAGTAAAATTGTAAAAATGTTATCTATTTTCTAGTTTTTATTGGCATCAATTATTTGTTCTTAGTTTTTAATTACTTGAATGTGATCTTTAGATATGCTTTATTAGGTTGAAATGTAGGAAACTGAAACACATTATTCGAGTGTGGATGGTCAGTCTGTTGATGCATTTCAATCGTCATGGGTCTTAAACATCTGGGTCGTCTAATATTGTATGGAATGGGGGTTATAAAGACTTCTTTGACTAGAAAAGTTGGCAATTCTTAACCAATATTAAATTCCACAAATGCTTTAGTGCAATAAATGCAAGAAAGAATGGAGAAACAAATTGAGGAACAAAAGAGAACTATGCGACAAGAAGTTATTGCAGATGTAATTGCACAACTTCAGTAAGAAGGATTAATTGATCCTAACATACTAGCGGCATTGTTAATTCCTTCAACAAGAGAATCTACTTCTGTACAACCGGCTACAGAGAGAAACAATCAAGGTTAGTGTTGCTACTTATCTGTTATAACTATTTTTCTTGCTCTTCCTCTTCCTCCTTATTTTTTTCCTCTTTTTCTTCTTCCTCGTCTTCTGTTATGACTGTTTTTATCATGTATTTGTTGCTACTCTATTTTTTTCTTCTATTCTTATATGTTGCAAGTGGCAATAGGCATTGAATTATTGATTATTGGACTGCTATAACATTTTATTATCCGTCGGACTGTTGTAGCTGGGAAATTTCTTTTGGTTAATTAAAATATTATTGGAATATTGTAGGTGACAATTTCTTTTGGTTAACAGGACTATTATTGGACTGTTGTAGCTGGGAAATTTCTTTTGGTTAAATGGAATTTTGTTGGAAAGTTGTTGCTGGGAAATATTTTTTGGTTAACTGAATTTTTTTTTGATTAACTGAAAAATTTTAGTGTTTCTGTTGGCTTAGTGTTTATAGTGATTTTCAAATGTTAGCTTTTCATATAGATGTGTAGCAATGTTCTCACTAGAGGAATGGATATAGTAGATTTCATATTTAATCTATAACTAGTATGGGATTGAGCCATAGTTGATTGATATTGGTTGAGTGAGAGTTTGTTCTTGGAGAAATCTTTAGTTTATCAAAATTTATGTATCTATAACTTCAAGAGTTGTTGAATGGTGTTACAACATAAAAGTCATAACTTATTTAAAAAGGAAAATTTTACAAGCATTATTTCTATATAGCCGACCCTAACCAACTTATGATTTACACATAGTTGTCATTTTCTTTCTCATATTCAATGCTATATTTAGGATTTTGCTTTGCCATCCTCCTTCCTTCCATTTCTTCCTAGCTGCATACTATATTGCACTTTCTTTTGGTGAAACCACACAATCCTTAGCATCAACCAATTTGTTATCTGCATATCCGACGACGTTCATTTTAGTTCCAGCAATTTCATCCTTCACAACCACTGCTTTTCCCCCGATGATCCTGCAACATTAGAAGTAACACCAACTACAGATTTTGTGGCCTCTGCAGTTTTCTCTACTGTATAATATGCAGCTCCCCAATCATCCACTGCAACTTTGTACTTAACAGTCCCGACTACTTCTCTTGCATAACCTAATGCTCCTTTGCCCATTTCTAAAGTGACGCCTTTCACTTCTACAACCTTCTACTCGATATAGGTTGTTGCATTCTTTGCTGATTGAAACATAATTTGTCCAGCACAAGGGTCTATGTAGTAGTAGCATAAGCTTGCTGACTCTTCTAAAAAGTTGTGTCTTTAGCCTTCTTTGCTGATTGAGCTACAGTTTGTCCCTCACTTGAAAGGGTGTCTGTAGTAGCAGAATAAGATTGGTGACCCTTCTCAAAAAATATGTCTTTTGCATAATCTTTAGCCTCCATAGAATAATCTTTATCCTTCTTTATTGGTTGGGCTGCAAGTTGTCAAGCACTTGAAAGGATGTCTGTAGTTAGGCATGTCAAGGCTCTATTATAAATACGAACGTTGTTCAATTTGTGAAGTGCAACTACTTTTTTCTTAATTTAACAGGAGTGCCAAGAGAAACCTGCCTTAGGCCAGTTGAAAGTGTATTTTTACTACTTCATGTGTAAAAGATTTAGTCATCCTTCATGCCAAGAGAAACCTTATGCAATAAATGTCGGCTCCATTATGTTTGCACCATTTTATTAGAAATTTTTTACTACTCTTGGTATGTTTACCTTAATGTATGTTTGTTTCACATAAATTTACCAAATGGTAAGATTAATTTTGTTTATGGTTTTGTAATTTTGGCAAATTATTTAGTTCATATGAACATGCATATGTTCTGGTACATACATACAGAATGTATATTTATATTGAAAGGCATGGTGCCATTTAAATTTTATTAAAAAATTACTAATTAATTATTTTGCAAAATCATTGTAGGTGATGAAATTGGAGAAAGGAATGAAAGTGATGAATTAGACTTGACCTAGGAGTTGAGGATTGGGCTCATGTTGTTGAAACTGTACTAAGTTTCAAAGATCTTTTATTTTTGAACTTTGAATATTTGTATTGTACTTCCTGAATGGTAGAAACTTATTTGTATGTTTTGCTTGTATGATATTACCTAATTTTTGTAATGAAAAATTTCTTGTGTTCAATTCTGTGTATTTATGTTGTGCTTTTTAAAATTGTTGCAATAACCTAATAATAATTGTTGCAGTACCCAAATATCAACTATTGCAGTAGACTAATATTTATCATTGCAATAGCAAAAAACCGTCACATCACCCTTATATTAACCGATGCAATAGCCTAATAGTAAAAGTTGCAATAGCTGAAAATTGTAGCATTAGATCAACATAATCGTCGCAATAAATAATCACAATAGCATATTAATAACCATTGCCTAAAGTTTTATGGGGTTACAAACTGTCCTAATAGATAGTTAACCGTGGCACTATCTTTTAATCTTAAACTGTTAAGATAGGTTCTTCTATGGTAACGGTTCTTACAACTATTGGAGATAACCATTGCATTAGAGCTATGGTAACGCGATCAGTTGTAGCAGGTACCTAAACTGTTGTGGTTGAGCTACTATAACTGTTATATACTCTATAGCGAAGGTAAATGAACCGATACCATAAACCTAATCTCTAGTAGTGGGGGAAGTAACGTTATCTTTGTTGGTGAAGATTCTTATACTCTCAACTATTAATTCTTCAAGAAATTATAATTTCCTTCAACTTGAACCAAATAAGAGGAGAAATCTCTTAGAAGTTAAGGGAAACTGAGACTGCCAAACTTGAAGAGGGATATCCTACACTTTAAACATAAAGAACATGATTTTCATAATATTCCATGGTAAAATTAAGTTACACACATGAATTTTTCACCTTCCTTTACCTTGGAAAGAGATGAAATCCCAAGAACCTTAATAGGAATTTTAGGGCTACTATATGATGCTTTGAGCGAAAAAAAGAGAGATCTTGAGAGAAATCTATTTGTTTTTAAGAGAATAATGAAGAAGATAATATGATGTTAGACCTTAAAAGGGACCTGCTAAACAACTTCTTTTTTTTTTGCCTATTTTCAGCCACAACTTGGTCAAGTAGGTTTTGCACCTACTAGATCATTTTTAGTTTGTCAAATAGTCTAAGTAGATGATGCACCTACTACCCCATTTTATCTTATTTAGATTAAATAGGTGATGAAGCTAATTGCTCGTTTAAGTTGGTCAAAAAGTCTAAGTTGATGATGACCTACTTGTCACCTACTAACTTAATTTAGTCAAGCAAGCACCTCACTTATTTAATACCATTTTACAAATCCTAACATCTTTAATTAGACTTAACACTCAACTCTAAACTTTAATCTCAAATACCACCTTACTTCTCAGGTTTAAATACTTTCATCGATACTAACTTAGTCGTATACATGTATAAATATACAGGGTATTACAGTAAAGAATGTAATGTACATGATTCTACATTTATAAGCAAATGTGGTCTTCTATCATTATCTATACATTTGTACTTGATTTCATTTGAGCTAGTATTTTACACACGGTTATTTTATGCCTTACATATTTAGTACATTCTTTCGTACTGATGCCCATCATGAGAGGCACTATATTTCATGCTGCAGGCACAGGCACTCCAGCTAGTAGATCTTCCCAATAGAAGCACATCGCACTTAGTGGCATTTAGTGAGCTCCAGGTTTATTTGGGGCTTTGCTAAGTTAGTATCATATATTTGATATTTTATTACATTTAAGGGTATGGCGGGATCCTATCCCGACCTAAACTAGGTTGTCTATCTGTTAGAGGCTTTGTAGACTAATATTAAAATAAAATGTAGTTGTGTTTTTTTTTTCTAGTAATTAAAGGCTCAATGGCCAAGTCATGTCCATCTATTTTGGCATTATCTATGTTGGTATTTTAATTAGGGCATGATACCTATACTCATCAAAGTGTTATATTTAACATATTTATATACACGGTAAGCAAATATTATTAGTTATTTTGTCGATCCTTCAGGGCATTACTAACCTGTCCATCTCAATGGGATTTGAGACAAGATAGAAGTGGTATTAGAGTAGTTCATCCTAGGGACTCTACAAAGTCGCGTCTAGTAGAGCCTTAATTATGACTGTATTACGCGCCACATTTATAATTAGGGGGCTGCTTGGACATTTAGGAAATGTCACCTTTTTTTATAATTTAGACCATGTGATAGAGTTAAGTTAAGAACTCTATTACTACTTTATATGATCTATGTATTCCAAATTATTCCAAATACAACTAAGTTCAAAGGTGGCAAAGTGCCAACACCAATATTTCCAAAGAGGCAATCTTAAGAGAAAGTCCTCATATTATCAAAATTTAGAGAAAGGATTGTAGAGGTTTTTGTGTTACTTGCATCTATAGTTGCATTTGTACCACTTGTATTATTGTTGTTCATCTGAGCAGGCTATAATAGATATTCATGTGATACACAGTAAATGTAACACCCCTTACCTTCCCAACCCTACTTGATGATGTTGAATAATAGTTTCTTAGGTGTCGAGAGATATAAGTATGTATTTGGTAATGCTAACGATGAGAAAATTGAAATTTGGCCACGTACATGTAATTAGACTTTCATAGGAAGGGTTTTGTGATTTCATGGAGCATTTGTGTAATACCCCGTACACATTCTAACCTCATTTGGTGACTTGGAGTCATGTTTACTTGATGATTAAGATCACTAAGTAAGTATTTTGATAAGGTATTGGACGATATGCAAGTATTAAAGAAATGGCCAAAAAATTCAGCAAGGAGTGAAAACTTGCGCCACTACCCTATTTCAGGGGGTGTGGCGCAAGACACTGATTCATAGAGGGTGCATTTCTTGCACCACTGCCTTGCTTTGCAGCAGTGGCGCATGGCACAAAGATTTTGCCTTTCCGGACTCGTTTTGTAAGGCAATTCTACGACGATTCTTGGATGGTTTCTTTTGGTTCTTTGGAGTTATTTAAGTAGTGTTAAAGCTTCAAAAACTTCAACACACTCCTACATAATCCTACATGATCAAATCATGAAACATAAATAGTTATCCAAAATGTTCAATGAAGCCATGGGCGACTACAATTCCTATTTTTGCGATCGAGACGACGAATGAGAATCTCGTAAGAGAATATTGTCGTGACATTATGGAATTATTTAAACATGAGATATATTGTGAATTATACATGAAAGTTGATGGGTTAAATGGTTATGTGTTATTGGGCCCAAATTTAGGCCCAAAATGGAATAAAAGACTTGGCCCAAATGGACTAAATGACCCATTCTTCAAAGACCTTCTAGAAATAGCAATAAATGCTATAACTAATGGCTAAGGGTGAATTGAGGGCTTATATAAAGGGCCAAAAATCAGATTTTTAACACACAAAAATCTCATGCCAAGTCTAGAAATTTCCCAAAATCACTTCTCTCAACTCCAAACCCTAAACTTTCTCTTGGAGCAAGATCATCCTATTCCAAGCCTTGGTAAGTATTTATTCTCATGGATTAATATATTATATGCATGGTAGATTATGTATATCATGATAGTTATGTTGGCAAGGTGGTGAATAGTGTATTTGTACTTTTGGTGAAAGATGTGCCATCTTTGTGATTTGAAGGTGAAAAGAGACTTGATGTCTTAATGAAAGAGCATGGTATGGATAAAATATGAACATGTATGGTGTGATTTTGTTATTAAACTTGTTATTTTTCTAAAAGTGTAAATTGTGGGATTTTGGCCGATATGTGTTATGAGGTGTATTAAGGTAATTTGATGGATTAATTGTGATGTGATATGGATAAGAAAGTGTAAAGGAGAAGTGTTGTGGTGAAATGTATTGATTTTCATGTATTGGTCAATGTATGGAATATTGGGAGATTTTTGGAATAATAATTTCATCAATGGTTTTGTCAAGGGAAATGGCATGTTTAAAGGTAAACATGTAACTCATTGATGTTATATGCATTTGTAAAGTAGTTGATGGTTAATGTGAATCCCGTTATATATTTGTGTTGTAGAGTGACACATAAAGAAGGAGTGGGACTATTGTATGCACATCTAAGATTGTATATCCATATTGAGAGTACAAGGTATGTAAGGTTACTCTGTCCGTATCTTTCTGCGACAAATAGTATTCATATTGACATTACACTAGTTCTATTCCGAAATGTGTTAAGGTATCTTATTTCCGATTTCCAATGGTTGAGATCATATGTTACCTACCTATTAATTGGATGTGAATCACACGTCTCACGTTCATGGACTAATGTACCAAAAGTCAACAAGGTTACGTTCCAAAGCTTCAATAGTGATTATACTCATGTCTCTTCTTCATTGATTATGGTTCAATGATTCCAATAGTGTTATGTTTCCAAGAATATTATATTGCCAAGTTATTCATATGTCTCTCACTCATTGATTATTGATCCAAAGCTTCAAGTAAAGTTATGATTATCAAAAGTATTAGCAACGTATCAATCTCTCGCAAGTGCTTGTATCGATCTCTCATAAGCAAAAGAATCAATCTCTTACAAGTAAAGATATCAATCTCAAAAGTAAAGAAATGAAGTAAGAATAAAGTAATGCATATTGGTTGTGTTATTGGGTGTTATCCATGGGGTGCAAATACCTGCATGATGATGTTATTCTATCCATGGGGTGCAAGAACACCCGCATGATGACTTTACTTTATCCATGGGGTGCAAAGGACACCCGCATGCCAATATGATGTTACTTTATCCATGGGATGCAAAGGACACCCGCATGCCGATATTATGTTACTTTATCCATGGGGTGCAAAGGACACCCGCATGCCGATATGATGTTACTTTATCCATGGGGTGCAAAGGACACCCGCATGCCGATATGATGTTACTTTATCCATGGGGTGTAAAGGACACCCGCATGCCGATATGATCTTATCCATGGGGTGAAAAGAATAACTGCATGACGATGATATGTTATCCATGGGGTGAAAAGAACACCTGCATGATGAGGGCCCAGACAACATATATGTAAAGTAAAGTAAAGTAAAGGCAAGAGAAAGAATGAATGTAATATACATGGCTTCCAAAGTACAGAATAGTGACTCATCTACATTGTGACTTATCTATATTGGTTATTCATTTGAACTTGAGTTCTTAACATACTTTCATATCATACAAGTTTCATATGGCCTTACATACTCAGTACATTCTTCGTACTGACCCCTTTTGGGGAATTTATTTTACTTGTTGCAGGCGCAGGTACTAGTAGGCCTCCACAGTAGATTGTCAGTGTTGCAGATCTTTGGTGAGCTCCAGTTAGTTCGGGGCTTCTCCGAGTCACTGTTGTACATGTGTTTTGATTTTGTACATGTTGTATAAAGCGGGGACTTGTCCCGACTTTTAGTTCATTTTGGTCGATGCATTTTGTTAGAGGCTTTTGTAGACAGATGTGGGTGTATAAATGTGAAGGTACATGTCGTTTTGACTTGATGGCTCAAACGGCCAAGTTTTACATATATAGCTATGACATATGTTTCCATGTCCATGACTTCTGCATAGTTGTATGAGAAATAATGAGATTTACACGAGGACATGCGTACGAATGTTCATGAGTAAAGGTTGGTTCTCTCGGGCCATATCGGCTTCGGGTGCCAATCACGCCTCATTGGGATTTGGGGCGTGACAGTAAATGGTTACCTAATCATAGGGATGGGTTACAACATTTTCTAGTACAACTTCTTAAGAGGATCTGATCGATTTTTGAGTCTAGATTTGCCCAATATGACTCTTCTACTTGTTATAGGATCTAATTCTATAGAGGACATTTTGTATTTTAATCAGTAATAGACATTAGAATCTTTAGGGTTATGCATGTATTGGAAGTAGAAGTTGTTAAGTTATCTCTATATTAGTTAAAAGATATGGCAGTAGTATAGTCTATTAGGTGATATACCACAATGGGCTAGATATTTACTTATTTGACCAATAGGTCCCAGATGATTACTCATCATCTTGGGTATGTTAGTAGCTAAAATTATAAGATAGGTGCATTTGACCACTTCAAATTGGTTAAAATGCGTGATCCTTTTTGTGGTTAGAAAACTCAGAGGCTAAGTGTTTCTGTAACACCCCGTATTCTATAGACACTACTCTTACTTATATGGAAAATGGTACAGACTTATGGCAATAGGTGATGGAATAACTAGTTCTTGGATTCAAGTACAACACCTAGTACATTTTTGAAACTTGTGCGACTAACCTAACATGGATAAAAGTATTTAAACTTGAGATAGTAAGGACATACTTAAGTGTAAAGTTAAAGTTAAGTGGTGGATTAAGGTAGGAGGATTAAGACGTTGGAAAAAGGGGAGAACATAAACGAGGTGCTTCCGTAACTTAATTAGGATAGTAGGTGTATCATCTACTTAAGCTATTGGGCTGTATTTGGACATCTATTAATGGACTCAATTGAGGCCCAAACTAAGTACATAAAAATGGAAAGATGACCATCCCAACACTTACTATTAATTCAGGCCCAACAAGACATGATCCAAGTAGAAAAAAGGTGAGAAAATGGACTGTTTGGGACAGCTTATATAGCCAAGTAGGTGCATCACCTACTTGGACTATTTTTGACCAAGAATTGGCTAAGTATAGCCTTATAAAGTCGGTTCTAAGAGGGAGTATATAAAGCTGAAATGCAGCTTATTTTCTTCACAATTCACTTGCCAAATTCCAGCATTTAAATTAAATTACTCTCTTCTCTCTCAAACCCTAACCAACCACCCCTTTGGACAAATCTTCCACTTGAAAGCTTTGGTAAGTATTTAACCTTATATATTGATGTAATATATGTATAATAGGTTGTGGGAATCACGTTGGTGGTGTTTAAAATGTATAGGGCAGTCCCTTAATTAAGTTGGCAGTCCACTTGTGTTAGTTTTGATGAATTTGTCTTCCTTGTGGCTTGGACTTGTATAGGGGCTTAAGGTGTTGAAGAAATTAAGTTATGATGATGAAATTCCAGTATATTAAAGTGTGGTTCTTCCCCTGAATCGTTCCTTTTATGTATGGCTTGATGGAAATGTTTATATGTATTGGTAAATGGAACGTTTGTTGTAGTGAAAAGAGAATACTCTTTTGTTATGTTAAACTGAATGTTGGAACTGTTGTGGAATTATTTTGGTATGATACTGTGTAAGGAAGTATGGTGACCTTATGGGGTGAATATATGGAGTTTCGTTGGAGTGGAAATGTAAAGGATAAACTAGGTAGGTAATCCTACCGGTTTGTAACGGTTATGTTGGTTTGTGGACTTTTTTGGTGGTGTGTGGACTGATTTGGTGTTGTTGTTTTGCAAAAGCAGTAAGTTATAGTGTAATGTTGTGGAATAATGTTATTTGGTAGTATAATGAAGGTGGGAGTGATGCACAATGTGTTTTGGAGGTTGGATAGTTTCTACTTTCCGTTAAGCACCTACTTACCGTCTTGTGAACTTATAATGTAGCTAGCCATTAATGTTTGCTCCATTATGTACTTGTGTTGTAGAGTAACACATAAGGAAGGAGCTGAATCAATGTAGTTACATATTGCGAAGATAAGGTATGTAGGTTACTTTGTCCGTACCTTTCTGTAGAATATAATGTTCACATCGACGTTACACTTGTCCTATTCCGAGATGTACCAAGGTATCCTATTTCCGATTAACAATGGTTATTGTCACATGTTTCCTATTCATTGCACAATGGAGAATCTTGTTTCATAGTCAGTGCTAAGGTTGCAAAGGTCCAACAAAGTTGTGTTCCAATGTTCCAATAGTGATTATATTCATGTCTCTGTTATGTTCCAAAGTTCAAAGTGAGATTATAATTATCATTGTATCAACCTCATTGTACCAATCTCAAAGTAAAGAACAAAGTAATGCATTTGTGGTCAATGATCAAGTATGGGTGGCAAGTCTAGGGGCAGAAGCCTAGCTCGACTCGATCCCGATGTGTTGATTTATGGGTGGCAGGTCTAGGGGCATAAGCCTAGCTCGACCCGATCCCGATACATTGATTTATGGGTGGCAGGTCTAGGTGCGTAAGCCTAGCTTGACCCGATCCCAACATGACGATATGTTATGTAAAGACCCACCCACTGATCAGTCGGGGCTCGGGTACAGTATGACACATGTAATGACAAGTAAACATTGAAGGAAAGAAGCAATCAAAATAATACACATGGTTCCCAAAATACAGAATGGTTACTTATTCATTGGATTATTCATATGTATCTGAGTTCATTGAAATATTCATGTGTTGTATAGTTTTATATGAGCCTTACATACTCAGTACATTCTTCGTACTGACCCCTTTGGGGAATTTACCTTACTTGCTGCAGGCGCATGTTCTAGTAGACCTCCACAGTAGGTTACAGGATATTTACAGCTTTTGGTGAGCTCCAGTTGTTCAGGGCTTTCTCCAGGTCACAGTTGTACATATGTTTTGGTGTTGTACATGTCGTATAAAGCGGGGACTTGTCCCAACTTTTAGCTCATTTTGGTCAATGCTCTTGTTAGAGGCTTTTGTAGACGGATGTGGGTATATGTATATAAGATGACGCATGAAGTCTTATTTTGATGGCCTCAACGACAAAGTTTCACATATGTATATTTGTATATGTCATATGTTCTATGAATTTTTGTTGTTAGCATAATAAGTCCTCATGTGTTAAGAGTGTTTCTGATGGCATGTATACGAATGCACATAAGTATAGGTTGGTTCTCTCGGGCCTTATCGGCTACGGGTGCCAATCACGTCTCGATGGGATTCGGGGCATGACAAAAGTGGTATCAGAGCAGGTCGTTCTAAGGGTGTCTACAAAGCCGTGTCTGAGTAGAGTCTTACTTATCAGTGTGTTGTGCACCACATTTATAAGTAGGAGGCTACAGGACATTTTGGATGTTGTTTATTTTCTTCATTCTAGATCGTGCAATAGAGCCAATGTTGTAAGTTGAAATGTGTCTGACAATAGTAATTGTTTCTCTTTGATATAGTAACAATGCCGATCACGAGAAGAGGTAGAGGTAAAGGGAAGCAGGTAGATGTGCCTGTTGACGAAGGAATGAGTAGACTATGACCTGACTAAGCTAGTCAAGGTGGAGCAAATGCTGAAATTTCATCGCGGTCTTCGTCTACCTTTCCAGCTACGGAAGAGACAATTGGTAGAGAAGTACCCGCAGAACCACCGATGAATGCCACAGATCAAGATCTTAGAAATGCTGTACATATGTTGACACAGTTAGTGGCGGCACAAAGCCAGGGACAAGATGGTACAATGACAAATGAGGATGATGCGGCTAGAGTGGCAAGTCGCAGGACACAGGACTTCTTGAAACTGGACCCTCCTATATTCACTGGGTCCGATCCAAAAGCATATCAACAGGACTTCGTGGATCAAATTCAGAGGGCCTTGGAAGTGATGCATGTATCGGGGGTAGAGACAGTTGAACTTGCAGCGTACAGGCTGAAGGGAGAAGCGATATTGTGGTACGAGGATTGGAAGAAATCCCGTGATATTGGTACTAATCCACCTACGTGGGAAGAGTTTAAAGAGGCTTTCCTTGATCATTACTTGCCCTATGAGATCCGTGAGGCACGTGCGGATCAGTTTTTAAATCTCCGTCAGGGAAACCTAAGCGTCAGGGAATACAGTTTGCAATTTAATTCCTTGGCTCGATATGCACCAAATGTGGTGGCTACGATGACAGATAGAGTCCATCGATACGTGGACAGACTAGAGCCATATTTGGTACGAGATTGCACCATTGCTGCCTTGAATAAGGACATGGACATAGCGAGAATTCAGGCCTTCGCACAGAAAATGGAAGACCAATGACAGAGGAGAAGAGTGCATGAATCTGATAGGGGACAGTCCAAAAGGGCTAGACCTATGGGACCACCTATGATGTCCCAAGGAGGTTCTAGGCCTCGTATGTTCCCTAGACCACCTAGACCGTCATTTTCTCATTCCGTGGCAGGTTCTTATTCTCAGTCTCCAGGGTTTAAAGGCGGTCCAGCTGGGCAGAGTAGTGGGGTTCACGGATCACAGGCAGCAGGTTTTCCTCATTAGCAGTGTCAGCACTGCGGGTGTATTCACTTAGGCACATGTCGGTCAGGGACGAATGTCTGCTTTTGGTGTGGTATGCCAGGCCATATAGCGAGAGATTGTCCACAGAGGAGCATGGGTGGTATGGAACGACTGGCAGGATTGGCCGTTGCGTCATCAGCATCGATTCCTTCTTTGGACCGAGGTGTACAGCCGGTTGGCCGTGGTAGGGGTGCCAGAGGAGCATCCAGTACTAGTGGTGTCCAGAATCGCACTTATGCTTTAGTGGACCGACAGAATTCAGAGGCTTCCCCTGATGTTGTCACAGGTACATTATCCATATTCTCATATAATGTATATGCATTGATTGACCCTGGTTCTACATTGTCCTATGTTACTCCATTGATTGCGGCGAAATTTGTAAAGGCACCAGAATTATTAATTAAATCAATTGAAGTATCTACACCGGTGGGTGAATGTATTGTTGCAAAAAGAGTATATCAAAATTGTGTGGTAACTGTGTGTGGCCATGATACATTGGCCGACCTTATTGAATTGGACATGGTGTACTTTGATGTGATAATGGGGATGGATTGGTTGGCTTCTTGTTATGCCACGGTAGATTGCCGGACCAAGAAGGTACATTTTCATTTACCACAAATGAATGTTCTTAAATGGAAGGGTGATGTAGGGGCACCACGAGGAAAATTTATTTCCTATCTGAAAGCCAGGAAAATGATTGCTAAGGGATACATATGTCATTTAGTACGGGTAAAAGATACTGAAGTGGAACCACTAACTCCGCAGTCGGTTCCGGTAGTCAATGAATTTCTAGATGTATTTCCAGAGGATCTTCCAGGCTTGCCCCCAGAGCGGGAAATAGAATTTGGCATTGATGTGATTCCAGGCACTCAGCCTATTTCTATTCCTCCATATAGAATGGCTCCAGTAGAATTGCGTGAATTGAAAGAGCAATTGAAAGATTTGCTGGACAAAGGCTTCATTAGGCCGAGTATGTCACCATGGGGTGCACCGGTATTGTTTGTACGGAAAAAAAGATGGCACGTTGAGAATGTGTATCGACTATCAGCAACTGAATAAGGTGACAATTAATAATAAATACCCCCTCCCTAGAATTGACGATTTGTTTGATCAATTACAAGGTGTTAAATATTTCTCAAAGATTGACTTGAGGTCGGGTTACCATCAAGTAAAGGTCAGAGAGAGAGATGTACCCAAGACAGCTTTTCGAACACGGTACGGTCATTATGAGTTTTTAGTTATGTCCTTTGGACTAACAAATGCACCAGCAGCTTTTATGGATCTAATGAATAGGGTGTTTAAGCCATTTTTAGACGTGTTCGTGATAGTATTTATAGATGATATTCTTGTCTATTCAAGATCAAAAGAGGACCATGCTAGTCACTTACGACAGGTGTTACAGATTTTTCGTGATCGTAAGTTATATTCAAAGTTCTCTAAATGTGAATTTTGGTTAAAATCTGTAGCATTCTTGGGTCATATTGTGTCGGATGAAGGAATAAGGGTTGATACTCAAAAGATAGAAGCTGTGAAGAATTGGCCAAGACCTACAACGCCTACAGAGATTCGTAGTTTCCTCGGGTTGGCAGGTTATTATAGAAGGTTTGTTGAAGGATTTTCTTCTATCGCTGCACCTTTAACAAAGCTAACACACAAGGCAACTAAGTTTTAATGGAATGATGAATGTGAGAAGGGTTTCCAAGATCTGAAAAATAAGCTGACCTCTACACCCATATTGGTACTTCCAGAAGGGACAGAAGGTTATGCGGTGTATTGTGATGCTTCAGGAGTTGGCTTGGGATGTGTATTGATGCAGCATGGTAAAGTAATAGCTTATGCCTCCAGACAATTGCGGCCACATGAGAAAAATTATCCAACACATGATCTTGAATTAGCAGCAGTGGTATTTTCTTTAAAGATATGGCGCCACTATTTGTATGGGGTTCATGTTGACATATATACCGACCATAAGAGTTAGCAATATATCTTTAAGCAGAAGGACCTAAATTTGAGGCAACGGAGGTGGCTTGAACTATTCAAAGATTATGACATTGATATTTTATATCATCCGGGGAACGCAAATGTGGTAGCTGATGCATTAAGTCGTAAGGCAATGGGGAACACTAATGGCAAGCTTAGAGGAAAACAAGGGTTAATCAAGGATCTACATCAATTAGCTAGCTTAGGCGTTCACCTTCTTGAAACTCCAGAGGAAGGAGTTATGGTGCAAAATGCGGCCGAATCATCATTAGTAGTTGAAGTGAAAGAAAAGCAGTATGCAGATCCTATTCTATCACAGCTTAAGGAGAATGTACAGCAAGGTATGACAAAGGCATTTGAGCTTACTCAAGAAGGAGTACTTCAGTGCCAAAACAGACTATGTGTACCTAATGTAGATGAGTTAAGACCAAGGATTATGACAGAGGCACATCATTCCAGGTATTCTATACATCCGGGATCAACTAAAATGTACCACGATCTTAAAGGAGTGTATTGGTGGGGTGATATGAAGAAGAATATTGTAGAATTTGTAGCCCAATGTCCAAATTATCAACAAGTAAAAGTAGACCATCAGAAGCCTGGAGGTTATATGCAATGTATAAATCTCCCAGTCTGGAAGTGGGATATGATTAATATGGATTTCATCACAGGTTTGCCTCGTACACTGCAGAAATTTGATTCCATATGGGTAATAGTTGACAGGCTTACCAAGTCAGCACACTTCCTACCAGTCAAGACCACTTATACAACTGAAGATTATGCACAGTTGTATGTTAAAGAGATAGTTCGACTGCACGGAATTACAATCTCTATTATATCAGAAAGGGGAGCCCAATTTACTACACACTTTTGGAAATCTTTTCAGAAGAGTTTGGGAACCCAAGTGAATTTAAGTACGGCTTTTCATCCTCAGACAGATGGACAAGCAGAACGTACTATCCAAACACTTGAAGATATGCTACGAGCTTGTGTATTAGACTTTAAAGGTAACTGGGATGATCATTTACCTCTTATTGAGTTCGCCTACAATAATAGCTATCATTCAAGTATCAAAATGGCGCCTTATGAAGCCTTATACGGGAGAAAATGTAGGTCACCGATTGGGTGGTTTGAAGTAGGTGAGACTATTTTATTTGGACCAGATCTTGTTCATCAAGCCATGGAAAAGGTTAAGGTGATACAACAATGGCTAGGAAAAACCCAAAGTCGACACAAATCATATGCCGATGTTAGAACAAGGGGGCTAGAGTTTGCTATAGGTGATTGGGTATTTTTGAAAGTGTCACCAATGAAAGGGGTAATGATATTTGGGAAGAAGGGAAAACTAAGTCCACGTTATATAGGGCCATATAAGATTATTCGAAGATTTGGCCAGGTTGCGTATGAATTGGAACTACCCCAAGAACTCTCCACAGTTCATCCAGTGTTTCACATCTCAATGCTTCGAAAGTGCATAGGAGATCCATCTTATATTACTCCTACTGAAGAAGTACAAGTTACGGATGATCTCACCTATGAAGAAGTACCTATTGCTATTCTGGATCGACAAGTGAAGAAGTTAAGAAATAAAGAGGTAACTTCTGTAAAAGTGCTTTGGAGGAATCAACAAGTAGAAAAGATCACATGGGAAGCTGAGGAAATGATGAAATCTAAGTATCCTCAATTATTTGAAACCAAAGTGGAAGCCTTTGATGCTGAATTGATGCAATAACAAGTAAGTATGTATATATATGAGTATTATACGGTAGTATAAAGACTAAACTTAAGCTTGAACTTGTTTAAGCTAAGTAGTGATAATACTACCATTCGAGGACGAATGTTCCTAAGGGGGGGAGGATGTAACACCCCGTATTCTATAGACACTACTCTTACTTATATGGAAAATGGTACAGACTTATGGCAATAGGTGATGGAATAACTAGTTCTTGGATTCAAGTACAACACCTAGTACATTTTTGAAACTTGTGCGACTAACCTAACATGGATAAAAGTATTTAAACTCGAGATAGTAAGGACATACTTAAGTGTAAAGTTAAAGTTAAGTGGTGGATTAAGGTAGGAGGATTAAGACGTTGGATAAAGGGGAGAACATAAACGAGGTGCTTCCATAACTTAATTAGGATAGTAGGTGTATCATCTACTTAAGCTATTGGGCTGTATTTGGACATCTATTAATGGACTCAATTGAGGCCCAAACTAAGTACATAAAAATGGAAAGATGACCATCCCAACACTTACTATTAATTCAGGCCCAACAAGACATGATCCAAGTAGAAAAAAGGTGAGAAAATGGACTGTTTGGGACAACTTATATAGCCAAGTAGGTGCATCACCTACTTGGACTATTTTTGACCAAGAATTGGCTAAGTATATACTTATAAAGTCGGTTCCAAGAGGGAGTATATAAAGCTGAAATGCAGCTTATTTTCTTCACAATTCACTTGCCAAATTCCAGCATTTAAATTAAATTACTCTCTTCTCTCTCAAACCCTAACCAACCACCCCTTTGGACAAATCTTCCACTTGCAAGCTTTGGTAAGTATTTAAACTTATATATTGATGTAATATATGTATAATAGGTTGTGGGAATCACGTTGGTGGTGTTTAAAATGTATAGGGCAGTCCCTTAATTAAGTTGGCAGTCCACTTGTGTTAGTTTTGATGAATTTGTCTTCCTTGTGGCTTGGACTTGTATAGGGGCTTAAGGTGTTGAAGAAATTAAGTTATGATGATGAAATTCCAGTATATTAAAGTGTGGTTCTTCCCCTGAATCGTTCCTTTTATGTATGACTTGATGGAAATGTTTATATGTATTGGTAAATGGAACGTTTGTTGTAGTGAAAAGAGAATACTCTTTTGTTATGTTAAACTGAATGTTGGAACTGTTGTGGAATTATTTTGGTATGATACTGTGTAAGGAAGTATGGTGACCTTATGGGGTGAATATATGGAGTTTCGTTGGAGTGGAAATGTAAAGGATAAACTAGGTAGGTAATCCTACCGGTTTGTAACGGTTATGTTGGTTTGTGGACTGTTTTGGTGGTGTATGGACTGATTTGGTGTTGTTGTTTTGTAAAAGCAGTAAGTTATAGTGTAATGTTGTGGAATAATGTTATTTGGTAGTATAATGAAGGTGGGAGTGATGCACAATGTGTTTTGGAGGTTGGATAGTTTCTACTTTCCGTTAAGCACCTACTTACCGTCTTGTGAACTTATAATGTAGCTAGCCATTAATGTTTGCTCCATTATGTACTTGTGTTGTAGAGTAACAGATAAGGAAGGAGCTGAATCAGTGTAGTTACATATTGTGAAGATAAGGTATGTAGGTTACTTTGTCCGTACCTTTCTGTAGCATATAATGTTCACATCGACGTTACACTTGTCCTATTCCGAGATGTACCAAGGTATCCTATTTCCGATTATCAATGGTTATTGTCACATGTTTCCTATTCATTGCACAATGGAGAATCTTGTTTCATAGTCAGTGCTAAGGTTCCAAAGGTCCAACAAAGTTGTGTTCCAATGTTCCAATAGTGATTATATTCATGTCTCTGTTATGTTCCAAAGTTCAAAGTGAGATTATAATTATCATTGTATCAACCTCATTGTACCAATCTCAAAGTAAAGAACAAAGTAATGCATTTGTGGTCAATGATCAAGTATGGGTGGCAAGTCTAGGGGCAGAAGCCTAGCTCAACTAGATCCCGATGTATTGATTTATGGGTGGTAGGTCTAGGGGCATAAGCCTAGCTCGACCCGATCCTGATACATTGATTTATGGGTGGCAGGTCTAGGTGCGTAAGCCTAGCTCGACCCGATCCCAACTTGACGATATGTTATGTAAAGACCCACCCACTGATCAGTCGGGGCCCGGGTACAGTATGACACATGTAATGACAAGTAAACATTGAAGGAAAGAAGCAATCAAAATAATACACATGGTTCCCAAAATACAGAATGGTTACTTATTCATTGGATTATTCATATGTATCTGAGTTCATTGAAATATTCATGTGTTGTATAGTTTTATATGAGCCTTACATACTCAGTACATTCTTCATACTGACCCCTTTGGGGAATTTACCTTACTTGCTGCAGGCGCAGGTTCTAGTAGACCTCCACAGTAGGTTACAGGATATTTACAGCTTTTGGTGATCTCCAGTTGTTCAGGGCTTTCTCCAGGTCACAGTTGTACATATGTTTTGGTGTTGTACATGTCGTATAAAACGGGAACTTGTCCCAACTTTTAGCTCATTTTGGTCAATGCACTTGTTAGAGGCTTTTGTAGACGGATGTGGGTATATGTATATAAGATGATGCATGAAGTCTTATTTTGATGGCCTCAACGGCCAAGTTTCACATATGTATATTTGTATATGTCATATGTTCTATGAATTTTCGTTGTTAGCATAGTAAGTCCTCATGTGTTAAGAGTGTTTCTGATGGCATGTATACGAATGCACATAAGTACAGGTTGGTTCTCTCGGGCCTTATCGGCTACGGGTGCCAATCACGTCTCGATGGGATTCGGGGCATGACAGTTTCATATAAAAGTGTAGGTATAATAGTGCCCTGTTTTGACCTATGCTTTTGTTATAGAATAGAATTCAACTAAAGATTAAGGTTGAAAATGTTTAGGGGTTAGACATAAGATATGATATGTTAGAATATTAAGATTACAGGAAGGCACATCGTTAATTAATCACTAGTAGGAGAGTATTTGGTTATATATGAAATATAGGAAAACAACATATGAATACTATCAAATAGAGAGATGAGTTGAGTAAAGTTCCCTGATAGAATAAAAAATTGATGTATATGAGTATTAGAATAAAATGTGACATGTGTTTTGCCCTTATTACAATGAATGTTTATTAAGAATGTGATGTAAGAAGGAGATATTGACTTTTCAATCCTAGCTAGTTGTAAAGGCCCACAAAAAGTACTACCTAAACAATATTTTTGAACTTTTGTTAGAAAGAGAAATCATTTTAGTATTGATGTGAATTTTGGTACCAAATCTTAATATCTACAAGAAAAGAGAGGGCAATTGAAAGATCATATTGATAAAAGATACATTGACTAGTGTGGTACCCTAGAATGCCTCTATATCATTTATATAAAATAGAAATGGTTCACTATACATATATAATGAGCAAACTAAATAAATTGCAATCATAACTCGACTAAGGTGAGGTCGTTGATGATATGCCAACTATTCGTATTGGTTCCTTACATTGAAAGGGGTTGGAGTACCCTCACCTGCTATACCATTTTGGAAAATCTATTAGCCTAACAAACCTAATTTGTTGATCCAAAGTGGATACTCCTCATGTGCTACAAATCACGAGGTGAGTTCACATATACTGGACATTATTTGCAATTGACAGTATGTAAAATATCACTGGTTATGGTGTCCTCAAGATTCATTTGTTCATTTATTTATTTGATCCTTAATAAGGTATCAAACATTAAGTGTAATTATGTATCACTGACCAATAACAAAGACATAGTCATCCTCAATTTCCCATTACTACAGAAGATTTATAAAGGGCTTCTCATACCCTTGTCTCAATGTTTAGATTCACTTAAAATGTTTCCCGATTCTAATAGTGAAAAGACCTATGAAGAAATTTTTTTAAGGATCTAAAAGATAACATGGGAAATCAATTGTATATGTTTCGAAGAGAGTAAAGAAACACAAGCAAAACTACACCACCCGTGATTTAGAAATAGTGGAAATATGGTTGCACTTAAGATATAGTGGAGTAGTTTTATATAATGTCTCCTAGTTTCCAAAGATTCCGGTTTCGTAAATGTTTATACATTCTACATGTCCTATAACTCATCTATTTGTAGGTCATATGCCCTTTGTGGATTATTTCATACATGTTACATATGTCATAGAACACTTGCATGTAGGTGTTATTTGATTCATAAAACCCCCACTTATTACTATATGTTTCATAGGATGTTGCCTTATTTTACCAAATAATTGCCACAGATCACTTGTCCATATTTTATATGCATCATAAATTAATGTCTTGTATGTTATAGGCATTATAAATTACTTGCTCATGGGTTATATGTATGATAAGTCACTTGTCTACATGCTATATGCTTCATAGACCATCTGCCCATATGTCGCATACCTCATAGCCTACTTATTTAAGCATTACATGCCCCACAGTTCATTTGTCCATATATTAGATGCTCACTTGCTCATATTTCATAAAGTACACTTATTGATGTGTTTGTCCACTTATGCATGTATAGTCCACCTGCCTGCGTGATTCATATTTAATATTTCTTTTTATTATGTGACTATATGTCTAGTCCACTTACTTATGTGGTTATATGCTTTCTTAGATTTAGTACTCACATGTTATGTGCTCATTTGGTCCATTTGCTTAACATGTTTTATAATCCACTTGCTCATGTACTAAAATTTTGTAATTCATTTTCATACATGCTACATGTCTTATAGTTCATTTTCTCACATGCTACCTAGTTCACATGCTCGTATATTATAGGTTGTTATAACTTACTTGCAAAAAGATCATATGTCCCTATAGCTCAAATGAATATGTGTTGCAGGCCTCTTATGTGCACATGTTTATATGTTTAATGCACTTCTTTGTGGCTCATTGTTCATATATTAGGTGATCTTTTATGACCGCTTACTTATGTGTCATAGGCTCTATGTGACTCGTTTGATCATATGTTATATGCCCCTCCATGCTTATAGACTAAGTATTAAACATGTTGGGATAAAGTTTCCTCGTATCATGATGAAGTAAGGATTTTGCCAGAAAAGGTTAGGAACATAGTAAATTTTATCACAACTTACCTATAGAGAGATGACTAAAGAAAGTGCCCTATTCAAATGTAGTCTCCATCAGAGTATTGTAAAGTAGTTAGGGTATAGAAAAAGACAGTTGGAAATCTGCTGATACATTAAGTCCAAGTATCCATATTTATTTGAAGAACCTATAAGAGATTCATATATTATATATCTTACTTACAAAATTATAAGTCCCATATGCATGCATTCACTTATCCATAGGTTCATAACTCATTAGATAACTTGTTGTCTTGCTTAGGTCTCATATATTCAGATGTAAAGTTTATACTTGTGATTTCCAAATTCCAAGTGTTTCACCTTGGGGCGATGTATAAAAGGGAGATAAAGGTAAGTTATACTAAACAGAATTGTTTCATATGATTATATATGTCCAAGAAAAGCCTTACTTATCATTTGATTATTTCATGTGCTACACTAGTTGAAACGTCTAATGAGGCTTGTCTATACGTGCTTCTAGTCAGTTGACATGTTTTGGATTTCATTATTTAGAAAGGAAACTCCAGCAAATTTTTTGGAGAATATTCAATTCTTACCTCATTTTCCGCAACACCACTCATTCTAGTATGAATGATCCAAAAGAGAGGATGACGTAACACCTAGTACCTTCCAACATATATATGACTAAGTGAACTCAAAAAAAATATTTGAAATTGAGATAGTAAAAGGTGGTATTTGATGTTAAAGTTTAAAGCTTCCAAGTATATATTAGTGTTAAGTTGAAGTAAAGGGATTGAGATTTGGAACATGTAATAAAATAAGTGAGGTGCTTTCTTGAGTTAATTAAGCTAGTACATGACAAGTAGGTGCATCACCTACTTAAGGTATATCTACCAAATTAAAAGGGAAAAATAGGTGCATCACTAACTTTTATTATTATAACACCCCAAAAGTCCCTAGAATCCTATCTCAGTCTTAGAATAAAAATCAGAAAGAAACCAGTAAAAGTTGACCTCAGGACGACCCTGACCATATGTCATAGTAAGGTCTAACAAGTCATCACAAGCTCTTGTCCTGAGTGTTGCTCCCTAAAGTTGGGAGGAATGAAAAATACATCCCAGTGATCACGACTCCTGACGACGAGTTGTGGTATCTACCTACAAGTTGTCCTATGACTCGTAGGGTGCTTACTAGTACATCAGTCATCTAAAAATGGTCTGTTCCCATTCTTATGAAATTTAAACTACCAATAATCCATATATATAAGTATTAAGATAGTATGATATGCGATTTGAGGTCATAAGAAGTCTCTAACACCTAGTTGAATTGAAAACTCCTCTTCCGACTAAGTTCTAGTATAAGATTTTTCTTGGGTCAAATTAAAATGATCATTAATCATAGTACATGGATTGTTAGGAGTCCCAATACTAACTAAATGAAAGGTATTTGAATCTTATTTCCAACTCCACTGACCGTACCTCAATCTGATTTTGGAGTAAAATGTTATGACCATTTTAGTGAAGCATTGTCAATCTGTTAGATTCCACGACCCATACGGTGGACCATGGTTTATTATGATGGATCGTACTATAGGATCATATTGAAGTGAATCCAAAAGTCCTGAAGGTTGGGAATTTTCATCCTAGATACCACAAAAACTTAGCACTACCCATGGAATGATAGGACAGACCGTACCTTAGTCCGTGGGATCGGATCAACAATTTTCAGGAATGGTTTTCTCAAGGGTATTTCAGTCCTTTACCACTATTTTAACCCCTAAAATAATTCATTTTAATTATTTTAAGAAGATATATAAAAGCCTAATCCACCATTATTCCCTCATTATTTCAAAATCTCATTTCAATCAGAGAAAAGAAAAGTTCAAGCCTCCAAGTAAGTTTTGTAGGATTCTTCACCAAAGTCTCTATATTTCAAGTCTTCAGTCCTAAATCTTCTAAGTAATCAGGTATGCGGGATTTCATCAAGGGTTCCCTTTCACCGTTGTGTCCTGGGAAGTTTCAGTTATAACTTTAGATTTAGATATCATGCTTTAGGGTTTATGCCCAATTATCCATATTTTCTTTAAAGTTAGTTTCTTTATATTTTTATATGATTTTAGTTTTTGTTAAAGAAATTACGCCTGAAATTTTACAAATGTTTCCTATTCCCATGATTTGGGCAATGATTTAGCATGGTGTGAGAGACTTCAACCTATTTTAGTACTATTTGGCGTGTTATGAACACACGATCCTGTAATAGACTAAAGTACTAATATACATGAATGATCTTTAGTTTACAAATCTACAGTATAATGTCAATTTACATGTGTTATGACCCCAGTCGTATAGCCTCAGTTTTAGTAAGCAAAATCAGTATTTTTAAATTATACAGACCTTCAGAGGACTTTCAGATAAAATGTATTCTGTTTTATTTTTAAAATATCAGTACTTTATGGGCTATCAGTAACAAACCAGTTTACGAGTAGTACTTAGAATCAAGCAGATACAAGGATGAAGGCTTAACCATCAGTAGAGGCTGATACATTAGATTAAAGTCCCTAAGTCCTAGAACAACATTGTCAGCGTAGGTTATCAAGGGTCACCAACTTGTTAATGCTAACACCTTAGTATATTGGACATCAGTTAGTGGATCCATGTCAGATAGGTTCATTACCCTTGGCAAGGTATAGTACACTCTCCCAACTAGGGTTACAAGTTGAACCTCACTTAGCTCAGATGAAGTATGTTGGTTAATAGGATCTCTCATATACTCAGACTCAATATTTGTATATGACCCTTATTTAAATTATTACTTTTCAACCTATCCCTGCATATCAGTATTTATGTATTACATAAGGGGTCTTTGTACTATAGTTCAACTCATTGCATTCAGTATAATTTTAAAATATGTTTAACATTAGTTGTAAATCATATGAAATATATATGCTTCTACAACTTTTTAGTTTTCAAAAATGTTTTATCTCATGATTCAGATATTGGTTTATGTATCATAGTTATTTAGTAGAAACATGATTTAAATTCATATTATAGTAAATGGTTTATGTCCTCGACTTTAAAATCATGGTTTAAGTATTGTTCAGGTTTGTTGCATATCCCACATACTTAGTACATTCAAAGTACTGACCGCATACTTTTCTCGTACTCCATTATTTTATAATGTAGGTATCAGTTCTAGCTCACAGGATCATGGTCAAACAGATCACAACTTCCAGTCAGCAGCTGATGAGTTCTCCTTATTCGGGAACTACAATTAGTTAGTAGTAATAGTAATCTTTTCAGTTAATATATATTGATTAGAGATAGCTGGGGGTCATGTATCGACTATTTGTACTTAATATTAGTAGAGGCTTTGTAGATAGTTAGTCAAAACTATTGTATTCAGTTTCCGTCTCTTTTATTTTATAATACAAATGGTGTAAAATTTTAACAGTGATGTATTGAACAAGTTAAACCCATAATTTTCTTTCATACAGTTTGTTAGTATCTATTTTCTAGTTTATATTTTTTAGTTCAGTTGCTTATTATTTATGTCAGTATCAATGGTTAGATTAGAGCCACTTGTGGTTCTAAGCAACATGTTACATTCAGTGTGTAGACTCGAGTCCTCACAAACTTGGTATCAGAGTATAGATTTTAAGTGTCCTAGGGTGTCTATGAAGTCATGTCTAGTAGAGTCTTGCAAAATCTTACAGAGACGTCTGTACTTTTCTTCCAGAGGCTATAGGGTATTTAGGAAATATTTCCCTTCTTTCATATTCTAGATCATACAGTATAGATATTCTCTATGAAATTTATGTGGATCCGAGCATTGCTCCATTTCTACTGACTACACCTCATTTTCGAGGTAACAAAAATAGTCAAGCTTAAATTCCTATTGATAAAGTTTTCTTAGATAGAGTCTATAGACAAATATGAGGCTGACAAGGGCTTGATATGAGCCCATCAATGCCTTTAACTTTATAAATTTGAAAAAATTAACTCTCGTTCATGTATATAGTGCATTGAGCTTAAGTAAGATGTGCTCTCAAACCCCTTTTACTCAGAATACTATGGAAGAACAACCACAGAGTTAGAAGTTAGAGTCTAGAAGTATAGTAGCTATAGAATGGTTAAAAGATGGGTAGACTATAGATAATACCTTATGAGTTAAATAAAAGGCCCATGATTTTTGAAATTTTATGAAGCCTATTTAGGGAGGAGATGCATAATGAGATAGTAAGAAAGTGTAGTAAGATCATGAAAAGAAATGTACTTGTATATTAAAGTTAGATATATGAGTTGGTTAAGGTTGATTATTTTAGTAAAATTTTGAGTGGACTAGCATTCCCTGATTTCTATCTAATAGAAGTAAGTTGTTACAATATATGAGAAATTGTGTGGCTATCCATGTTATGCATTAGAATCTAAGTTTGGATTGTGGATGATCAGGCTAATAAAGAGAAAGAGTTTTGAATTCTAGATGGAAAAGGTATGTACTCAAGGTATGTGATACTTCCTAAGATTCTTGGTAAATAAGCGTTACAAGCTCTTAGTTCGTATCCTTGAGTTGTTAAGCGTGGAAGGATAAGTATATATGGATAGGTGGTTTTAAGTGTAAAAACCACAATCGTGATTTTTAGCTTTTGTTGTGTTGTGATCATTTTTCCCTTCCTCGTAGTTTCTATATGAATTTATGAGTTGTGGTGTTGGTTGGCACAGTCCCCGGAGCATGCGAGAGTAAATTGAGTGTGTTTGAGCTTTTAAGAAGCATTGAAAGTGTTTAGTTTAACTTTGGACAACATTTTGTGATTTGAACATTAGTGGTGATTTTGTCAGTTTCATTAGACCTGGAATGTTGATTTCAGGTTAGTAGCATGGTTTGTTTGGTTTTGAGCCTTTATATTCAGAAACAATGATGTATTATCAGATTTTTGTAGTGTCTTAGATTATCTTTATACTTATAACACAAGGTTTTGGGACTTGATTGTATTTTATTTAGATACTACAGATTTATGATTATTATGGCTTGACTTCATTCTAGAATTCTCATATTTGCTTTATTTCTTTTCTCTTTTGTACTCCATATTCATTATGGCTTTTTGGCTTACCTACTAAGGATAGGTTGGTGTAGGTGCCATTATGACTTCAGATTCTGAGTCATGTCAAATTGGTATCAGAGCGCTAGGTTCACTGGTCTCATAAGTAAAAAAGAATGATGTCTAATATAGTCTCGCAGATTGATACATTTATGTCCGTATCTATCTTCAAGAGGCTATAGGACATCTTTTAGAAAAACTTCTATAATTTTATTCCTTATCATGCGTGTTGTTCATACCCAATATTCTAAAATTTTGTTCCATTCTTTTTTGCTTAAATGATGTGGACTAGATCCAGAGTTGTTGAGGTTAATTAGCCAGCACCCACTATTGGAGCCCTAGTCAGAGGGTGATGCATGGGTCACGATCGAGTCAGAGGTAGAGGTCGGGCATGGGGAGTAACTCTAGCTAGAGGATAAGTTAGAGCCGCCTCTCTCAAGCATGAGATTGAGCATGATAAGATGGTGTATCAAATAGAGAAGCTGGAACCAGCTAAGGTCCCTCAGGGATTTATTGTTACTCTGGTGCTACATGATTTGCTGATTTGACTTTTGAGTTGCTTGGATAGTATTCCCTAGGTAGGTATTATACGGGGTACACTATATGGTTCGCAGACTACAAGAGGTGTTCAACAGCCAGGGCAGGTCCCTATTATTGGTTTTCAGAATCTCGGCTAACTACGGTGGCGGCCCCATGTGTTGAGACTTATCCTACTAGACTTGCTATTTCTTTCATAGTTCTTGGTCCTGAGATGTCTACTGAGGAATAGAAGAGATTCAAGAGATTTATTCAATTGGCTCCTCCCAAGTTCAGTGGTGCCATTAGTGAGAATACTTATGAGATTTTGATTGATTTCCAGGAGAGGTTGCATAACCTCGGTTCGCTTGAGTCTCATGTTGTTGCTTAAACTACCTTCTAGTTGACTGATATGGCTAGGTAGTGGTGGAGATCTCTTGTCAAATGTAGACCAACGAGTTCCCCTTAAATGACATGGACCCATTTTTTAAGGATTTTTTAGGGAGATTTGTTCCCTATAGCTTGAGGGACTAATTGAGGGTCGAGTTTGATCTTTTGAAGTAGGGCTCCATAAGTATTGCAGAGTGTGAGGTTCATTTTCATACATTGTACCGAAATGCCACTGCTAGTATCTCCATAGAGCTTGAGAGGATTAAGAAGTTTTTTAGGGGTTTGAATGGTTATTATCAGTTGGTAACAGCTCAGCTAGTGGTCTCGGGTAGCTTTTTTTAGAGTATTATGGATCATGCTAAGTTGATTATAACTATTCACCAAGGCACCTATAGTAGTGGTGCTTAAAGTATATGTTGTCATGTACAGTTTAGTCGTTATCCATCCTGAGGTAGGGATTTCTCTGCTAGAGGTTCATATGGTTATCATGGCAGATTGGTTCAGGCAGCCTTACATAGTTTAATTAGTAGGTCCATAGTTCCTGATGCTTTGAGCAGGCAGAGATTAAGTCATATAGTTCATGGGTCCCATTCTAGTTCATCGGGGTCCTCTCAGTGTGATTCAGCTAGTAAAGGTTGTTATATGTGTAAGGAGTTCAGTCACTTGGCGATGGATTGCCCCCGATGTGTTATGAGTCCACCCGAGTCAAGTTCTCAAAATCTTTATCCGACTCTAGTAGTTATAGTTAGAGGTTGTACATAGGGCAGTATGGGTGGATCTAGCGGTTCTAGAGATGGAGCTCAAAGAGATTGTGGTAGTGGATACGGGGTTGCTCAATCTGGTACTGGGCGTGGTCAGTGCTATGCTTTTTCTAGATGAACTGAGATAGAGGCCTTTGATGTTGTTATCACAAGTATCATCCCAGTATGCCATCATTTTGCTTCCATGTTATTGGACCCTAGGTCTACATTTTCTTATGCATCCATATATTTTACTACAGATATTAATGTTGTATGTGACTCTTGCTATGCCTATTGATATTTCTACCCCCGTAGGTAATTATTTTATGGTGTATCGGGTGCACCAATCTTGTGTGGTGACCATTGCAGGGTGTGAGACCTGGGTAGACTTAATTATCCTCGATATGATTCATTTTGATGTTATCTTAGGTATAGATTGGTTAGCTCCTTATCATGTGGTTTTTGATAATTTTACCAAGACTTTGACTTTAGTTACCCTAGGTGTGCCAAGGTTAGCTTAGAAGAGTACTCCTAGTTTGGGTTCAAAGAGAGTTATATCTTTTCTACGTGCTCATCGCATGGTAAAAAAGGGTGTCTTTCTTATTTGGCCTATGTATGTTGTACTAGTGGTGCTTCACCGCCTCTCTTGGATTCTGTTCAAATTATTAAAGAGTTATAGGACGTGTTTCCTATGAACTTATCATGTATGCCTCCGGACCGGGATATTGATATTTTCATTGATGTATAGCCAAACACCAAGGCCATTTTTGTCTCCTTATAAAATGGCCCCCGCATAGTTGAAGAAATTGAATGAGCAACTGTAAGATATATTGAGTAAGGGTTTCATTAGATCAAGTATGTCTCTTTGGGGTGCGCCTATATTATTTGTGAATAAGAAAGAAACCATGTGCATGTGTGTTGACTATCGATAATTGAACAAAGTAGTCTAGAACAAGTATCATCTTCCTCATATTGATGATTTATTTGATCAGCTTCAGGGTGCCTCGGTGTTTTCAAAGTTTGACTTGAGATCTGGTTACCATTAGTTCAAGATTAGAACTTCAGGGTGCCTCAGGGTTTTCTAAGATTGACTTTTCGGATGTTGTATGGTGATTATGAGTTCTTGGTTATGTCTTTCAGGCTAACAAATGCCCCAACAACATTCATAGAGGTTATGAACAAATTATTTTGGCCTTATATTGATTATTTCGTGACTATGTTCATCAATTATATCTTGGTTTATTCCAAGAATGAGGTTGTCCATGTGAGGCATTTGAGGCTGTACTTCACAGATTGCATTATGAGAAGTTGAATGCTAAGTTCTCCAAGTGAGAGTTTTGGTTGGATTTTGTTTCTTTCATGGGTCATATAGTGACCAAAGATGGTATTATCGTCGATCCATCCAAGATAGCAACAATTCGTGATTGGGCTAGACCTACATTTCCTATAGAGATTTAGAGTTTTGTCGGGTTAGTGGACTATTTTTACGCTTTATACAGGGTTTATCCTCTATTGTATCTTCTTTCACCAAGTTGACTCAAAAGAAGATTGTTTTTCAGTGGTCTAATGCTTGTGACGAGAGCTTTCAAAAGCTAAAAGAGTTGTTGACTTTGGCTTCTATCTTGACTTTGCCTAAGGAGGGCGTGGGTTTTACTTTGTTTTATGATGTTTCTAGAGTTGGCTTGGGTGGTGTGTTGATGCAGAAGGGTAAGGTAATTATTTATGCTTCTCGATAGCTAAGGCCTCATAAGAAGAACTACCACACTCATGATTTGGAGTTGGCCGTGATTGTGTTTGTCTTAAAGTTATGGCGACACTACTTTTATGGAGTTCATTGTGAGATTTTCTTTGACAATCATAGCCTTCAATACTTCTTCACCCTACAAGATCTTAATATAAGACAACGTCAATGGCTTGAGTTGCTTGAGGATTATAATCTCACCATTCTTAATCATCTGGACAAGTCTAATGTAGTAGCAGATACTTTAAGCTGGAAGGCGGCGAGTATGGGGAGTTTGACTCATATTTTAACTCAGGAGTGACTTTTAGCCTTAGAGGTTCAGTCTTTAGCTAACTAGTTGGTTAGGCTCGATATTCCAGCACCTGGGCATATTTTGGCCTTTGTTGAGGCTGTGTCTTCATTGATAGAGCAAATTTGAGCTCATTAATTTGATGATGAGAGATTGAGGGTGATTTGTGATAAGGTGTTGAGTTGTAAAGCAAAGGCGGCATCTCTTGATCCTGAGGGTGTTTTGAGGATTAGTGGTCATGTTTGTGTGCTGAGAGTTGGTGGTTGGATTAGATTGCTCTTGTATAAGGCTCATTGTTTGAGGTATTCTATTCATCTAGGAGCGTCTAAGATATACCATAACCTAAATCAACATTATTGGTTGGGTGGTATAAAGATTAGAGCGACAAGTGTTTTGAATTGCCAACAAGTGAAGTATGAGCATCAGCGATCAGGTGGTATGATGTAGAGGATGCCTATTCCTGAGTGTAAATAAGAGTTGATCAATATGGATTTTGTAGTTGGCCTACCCCGACTATGGGGAAATTTGATTCCTTTTGGGTGATTGCGGATAGGTTGACCAAATCAACCCATTTTGTACTGTGAGGGCAAAATATAATGCGAAAAATTTGGCCAAGATCTACATTGGGGAGATTGTTCGATTGCATGGTGTACATATCGCTATTGTTACCTATAGAGGTACTTAGTTTATCTCAAATATTTGGAGTTCTATGTAGAGTGAGTTGGGTACTCAGCTTGATTTGAGCATAACTTTTCAACCTCTGATAGATGGTCAGTCTAAGATGACTATTCAGGTTCTAGAGGACATGGTTTGAGCATATGTTATGGATTTTGGTGGTCATTAGGACCAGTTCTTGCTCTTAGCTGAGTTCACCTACAATAACGGTTACCATTCCATCATTCAGATGGTGCTTTTTGAAGCTTTGTATAGGCAGACGTGTAGCTCCCCTACGAGATTATTTGATTCTTTTGAGGTTAGGCCATGGGGAACAAATTTATTGAGATATTTGATGGATCAAGTAAGATCGATTCAGTAGAGGCTAATGGCTGCCTAGAGTAGGTAGAAAAGTTTCATCGATTGTCAAGCCCATGATGCTGTATTCATGATTGGAGAGCAGGTTTTGTTGAAGGTATCACCCATGAAGGGTGTGATGAGATTTGTGAATAAAAAAAGTTTAGCCATAGGTTTATTGACCTTTTTAAGATTCTTATGAAGTATGTAGATATGGCGTATAGGATAGCTTTACCTCGATATCTGTCAGCCGTTCATTTGGTTTTCCATGTTTCCATGTTGAAGAGATACCATCCAGATGATCCGCATGTGATCCGGTGGGAGTCTATTTCTTTATAGCATGACTTGTCCTTCGAGAAGGAGCCTATTCCCATTCTAGATACGCATACTAGAAAGATGAGGTCTAAGTATATTGATTCTGTGAAGGTCCAGTGGCGACATCACCCTATTAAGGAGGCTACATGGGAGGTTGAGTCCAATATGAGGCGTAGATACCCCCAGCTTTTTACCAGTACCTTATTTGGTTTCTTTACTCGAGGATAAACTTGTGACTTGATGGGGGGATAATGCAACAACCATAGTTATGTTTTGAACATTTTACCCTTCCCCATAGTTGTTATATGCCATTTATGAGATGTGTGGTTAGTTGGCATGGTCCCTGGAGCATTCAGGAGTGATTCTAGTGAGTTAGAGCATTGAGAAGCCTTCAAAGTGTTTAGTTTGACCTTGGTCAATATTTTGTGATACGAGCATCAGATAGTGATTCTATCAGTTCCATTAGATCTGGAATGTTGATTTTGGGTTAGTAGCGTGATTGGTTCAGATTTTGAGCATTTATCTTTAGTTTAGTCTCTTAGATGCGAAACTAGTTAAAATAGCTTAAGAAGGGTCCTGGGGGTTAACTTGTTGAAAACAACCTCTTATTGTTAATCTGATGGTTCCATTGAGTTCGAAATGTTGTAATTAGACTAGTAGCATTATTGGTTTATTTCTATGGGGTCCCAAACAAATTTTGAAGGTCCATTTGGAGGATTTTAAATAGTGTCCCTTCAGCATTTTGCTGATATCTAGTGCAGCAAAATTCTTTCTTCGCATTTGCAGTCCAAACCTTGTGTTTGTATAGAAGGATTCGTTTGTTCATCATAATCGCTATGGAGGGCTCGCGATAGCAAAGGGTAGGAATCTTCAGTCATCGTGAATGCGAGGTTGTGGCTGCGTTTACAAAGGGTAAATGGATCGAGTCTGGGTCGGATACTCCTCGCATTTACGATGAACCACCCATGATCACGAGGCTTCTTGTTTGGGTCAGGTCGAGATCACTGCCAGGGTTCTGCATTCGCGAAGAGTAACTTATACCTTGATTAGTTTTAAATTATTTTCTTGTCCAAAACCCCATTTTCACCATACTTTGAAGGTCGGTTCTTGGCTATTGTGAAGGGAAATTTCATCAATCTTTTATGGGTAAACTCTAAACTCCTATTCTCATGATTTCCTATTGATTTCCTCTTCAAAACAACTTCAAATCTTTGATTTCACACTTGGATTTTGGGGGTTTCACCTGGTAAAGTATAAAAATGTTTTTTCTTTGTTTGTAAGTCCAATTTTAACTAGTTTTTAGTTGGGTTTTTAGATCTAGAACCCTCTTTGTATGGGGAACTTGATTCTTAAATAAAATCCCAGTTCTACCCTTTTTGATTCTCATTCGATTTTCAAACTATTTTTGGACCCGAAAAGAAAGCAGCTAATATGGGTATCATTAGACACTTTTTGACATGTAGATTGTATTTTAGATAAATTTGATCCTATTCAATGTCGCTCATAAAAGAAAGGCTCCGTGTTGAAGGGTCCAGGCTAGAGAGTCAACAATTTGAGATAAGTTATGGCTTAACTTTCTTCAAACTGAGTGGGTCGTTAACTATTCATGTAAAGTATGATATGGATTGGGGATTCATTGTGAGGTTTATATTTTGAGTTTGTTATTTTACTGTGTTGCCCATATGAGGGATTATATGAGTATTATTGTTAACTTGGGACATTATTATTGTTGTGATGCCCTTGTGGGGGTTTATGTGCATATTATATTTGACTTAAGAGATAATTATCGTTGTATACTAAAGTGGGGGTTAGTATTGGTCTTGTTTGAGCATTAATTGCCTTTTTTAATATTGTGATGCGTGAGTGGGGGCTTGAATTGATATCTTTGGGCATCTCACTAGATTATTCATTACTGCGGTGCCATGCAAAGGTTTATATCATGAATTATTGACATATTGAGGATATTTGAGTTTATTTAACACCATCACTGAATTGATTCATTATTGTAACACCCCGTACGTTCCCGAACCTAGTTACTTACCGTAACATTTATGGAATTATTTGGACATGAGAGTGTTGGTGATTTATGTATTAATTTGTTCGACTTAAATGAGTCTTGTGCCATTAGGCCCAAATGAAGCCCAAAAATCATAAGAAAGACATGGCCCAAAATGGCAATTTGACCCATTCTTCCAATACTCTTTCATTGACCAAGTAAACCATGAAATATGTGGATAAGTATCATTAGTGAGGGACTATAAAAGGGCTCAAAAATCAGATTTTTATTCATTGTGACACCCATGCCTTTTCTAGAATATTCACAACATTTTCTTTTTGGCTCTCAAGGACCCTAAGTCATCTTTGTGGACAACATAACCTTTGTACAAGACTTGGTAAGTGTTTATTACTATGGTTTAGTATATGATATGTTTAAGATGGTGTATAAATCATGTAGTTTGTTTTGTCAAAGTTTTGGACAGTGTGCTATGTGTAAAACTGTTTACTTTTGCAATCGGAGAATGGTTTTGTCTTGTAAAATTGAACATGGACTTGTGGTCTTGAAGGAAGTGAACTTTATGGATTCAATATTTTCATGTGAGATGTGATTATAGTCTTACCTTGTTTTATCCTTGTGTATAATGATTGGGATTGTTATTGTGAAAATGGTTTTGGATTTGGTGACGTATTGACCGAAAAGTGTAGTTGTGGGTGTTGTTTATGTGTGTTGTGAGACCATGGCTGATTGTTGGCATTCAAAATGATCAAAATATGTCAAAATAAGTTTAGTTATGATCATGGACCATTCATTCCATAAAAAGACCCAAAAGAAACCAATTTGGACCAAAACGGGCATCCGCCCCCGCAGACGAGGGCACCTGCGGGCGCAGATGCCAACGCAGGTGCCTCTGGCATCTGCCAAGGGCCACCTATGGGCATACCTCAGCTACCTGCGGGCGCAGGTGGCTTCGCAGGTCAGCCTCAGGTTCGGTTTTGTATGTTTTCGCATCGCTTTGATCCCCGAAGGACCCTATACCCTTTTTGCATGTAATTATCAACTTATGATACTGTTTTAATGACTTTAAAGTGTCGTATGGAGGAATTTTGGACTATATTAAGTATGGATTGTTGTTCATATGTTGTTATGGGACAAGTTGATAAGAGTAATTGTGACGGAATGATAACGAGAAAGCATAAAGGGTAAGTGTGGTGTGAAATGCTATTGATGTATGATATCTTGGTCAATGTGTGGAATGTTATTGTGTCGTTGGTATAAGAATGCAGTGGATTTTATTGTAAGGGGTGACATAACGTTATACGACAGTCATATAGCTCATTGTCATTTTGTACGCTTGTATAGTAACTAGTTGCTAATGTAAGCTCCGGTATGTACTTGTATTATACAGTAAGATGTAAGGAAGAAGCTGGGCTATTGTATTCACGTATAAGATTGAGTGTTCATATTGAGAGGACAAGGTATGTAAGGTTATTCTATTTATATCCTTCTGCAACATATTTTTCATATGGACTATGTACTTATTCCATTCCGAAATGTCCAAAGGTATCTCATGTAGGTTGTTATCTATGATTAAGTCACATGTTCCTCATTCTTTAGTTGTTGTTGCTCATACGTTACATAATTATGGACATGGTTCCAAAGTCCCAATAATGTTATTTTCCAAAGCTTCCAATAAGGTTATGATTACAAATATATCAATCTCTCATAAATAAAAGTATTAATCTCTCATAAGTAAGTGAGCATATCAATCTCTCACAAGTAAAGGTACCAATCTCATAAAAGTGAAAGAATGGATGAATGTATGATTAGTTGTATCCATGGGGTGACATAAACACCTGCATGATGATATCTATGGGGTGAAGGGAACACCTGCATAATGGCGATCCCAATAATATGGATGTATCCATGGGGTGAAATGAACACCTGCATGACGGTCTTATTTTCCCACTCATTAGCTTGGGGCCCGGGCATTATAAAAATGGAAGGATGAGTAGTGAATGAAGAAAAGAGTGATGAATGAATGAATGAGCGTAAAAGAAAAGAAAGTAATCCATATAATGTACGTATTTCCATATCTATAGAATGGTGACTTATCCATAATGATTATTCACTTATGTTAATTTATTGAAGTATTTATGTGTCAGATAGTTTCTTATGGCCTTACATACTCAGTACATTCTTCGTACTGACCCCTTTGGGGAATTTACCTTACTTGCTGCAGGCACAAGTACTAGTAGACCTTCGCAGTAGGCTATAAGAAATCCGCAGAGTATTGGTGAGCTCCAGTTGGTTTAGGGCTTTTCGAAACGTCTATGTATATCTATTTTGGTATTGTATATGTGTATAGAGCGGGGTCTTATCCCGACTCTAGGATAGTTATGGTTACACATCTGTAGCGGCTTTTTAGATGTTGTGGGGACAGATGAAGAAAATGTAAGGAACGTATGTTTTGTCTTGATGGCCCTGACGGCCAAGTTTCACGTATATACATATATATCACATGTTCTATGATTTTCGTTATTAGCATTTTATGTCCTTACGTGGTGGTGATGTTTCTAATGGCATGCATATGCATGGACAGGAGTAAAGATTGGTTCTCTCGGGCCTTATCGGCTTTGGGTGCCAGTCGGTCCCGTTGGAATTCGGGGCATGACAATTATATACTATTATTTTTGTTATAATCATGCATCCTCATTTCAATTATCTATATACATGGAATTAGAACCATTAATAGATACTGATTTTGCAAGGAAATGAGACACTTTATGAAATCCTTGATCGATGAATGTACGGGCAAGGTTGATTGAGATATGAGATTGTGAATGTATATGAGTTGTGAACCCTCCATGTTGTCCTATCCTGGAATCTTTCACTCAGTGAGACATTACATCATGGGTATTGCATTGTATTACATCACTTGTGCTGTTTTATGTGTTTTATATCCTGTACTTAGATTTCTTTACTCTATATACTCGTGTGTAGTCTTATACTTATATTATACTTGTAGAGCTGTTAGGAGATACAGTTTGTGCCGTCGTTGAGAGCTTTTCAGTATGCAGGTAGAAGCATGCTCATAGTATCCTTTACTTGCTTAGTTTTCTACTTTTCTTAGTCGACCTATCATACCTACTGAGTACAAGTAGACCGTACTCACTCTTACTTTTTTGCCCATTCAGTGCAGATCCCAATATGAGTACGACTCGTGGTTGCTAATTTTCTTGGATTGAGAGTTGATTCAGAGTTATGGTGAGTCCTCTTTCGGATCCTTATTCCAGCCTACATCTATATTTTATGTCTTATATTTGAAGACAATGATGTATTAGCAAATTTCAATATTGTGTTAGATGCTCTTTATACTTATGACACCAAGTTTTGGGATTTGGTTGTAATTTCATTCAGATATTATGGATTTGTGATTATTATGGTCTGACTTTGTTCTAGAAGTATCGTATTTGTTTTATTTCCTTTTTCTTTTGTACTCATATTCATTATGGTTTTTCGGCTTACCTACCAAGAATGGGTCGAGGTAGGTTCCAGCGTGACCTTGGATTTAGGGTTGTGACATTAAGTCTCTTAGTGTGGGTGTTGTTTTCAGTATATCAGATGGGTGTAGTTATGGACCTAGAGGTTTGGAGTTAGTAGACTAAGAAGAAAAGTCAGATTATGAGGTATTTTGGAATTGGTTATGTTTGTTAGTAAGTATTTAAGTTATAGTATGATGACTATAGATGCTAAGAGCTGTATCTCAGATGGAAGTACTAGTATTGGGTTTACACTTTCGAATATAGTCTTCCAGGGGGAATTTAGTATTTATGTTTATAGTTATACCCCAACCGCTAGAGTAAAGTGATTATAGTTCAGTGTAGAGTTTATCAAAATGGTCCACAAACATAGTATGATGGCTTTAATCCAAGGGGGAGATAATAGAGTGATCATCCAAGTTATTTTTTGAGATTCTAGTAGTAATACTAGTGAGATCTAGATCAGAGATAGGGGAGGCAGATACCCGACCTATTCTTATCTCAATATATTCCTTGTACATCAGTCATTACAACACTCTAGTTATGCCTTGCATGTCAGTGCCATGATAATAATTCATATTCTTGTAGGTCGCACAAATGTATGTCCATTCTCAGTTCTTTGTATGAGGTGTAGTAGTTCAATTAGTATTCCGAATCATGCTCTATGAATCTATGAATTCCAGTCCTATGTCATATAGCTCATGACTTATGCACTCATGTCTCACAGTATGTTCAGTTCTATGAATTTATGATATTTCCTAAATGACTAGTATGGTCACACTACATCATGTATGCTCTCAGATTAGATCTCGTAAACAAATTCGTTCATCTTATACTTTACTCCTCCGACATTATTTGAGTGTCAAAGTTATGAAAATTCTTAAGTTAAGATTTCACAGTATCCCTCTTATTCCAGATACTTATGTTCTAGTTCTTTAGTGACCTTTTCTATGTTGTGATGTTGATGTTGATGGCAGTTGAGTGATAGGCTTGACTGATTTGCTGATATACCAGCGGATAGTGACTTTTGGTGGTTAGTGACTCTTTTATTAGAATTTAAGGTTTATTATTTAAGGAGGTAAGAAGAAGTGTATTTCTTAGGGTGATAGCTCCTAGTGGGAATATAATATAGATTCCTGTAGTTGAGACTAGTATGGCCATTTTAGTGGTAGTACTTTGTATCTCTGAGTTAAGCTTGAACAGAGTGAGAACGTGCTTATAGACTTAGCCTTTAGCAGCCATATGTAGTGCACCCATAAAAGGGTTAGAATGTTCAGTTAGTTAAGTGTAGTGTTTTTATAAGAAGGAGCATGGTTGAGAAATGTTGCTAAGTTGGAAAGTTATAAGTCGCATTGCTTAAAGAATAGTAGTCCTATTCTTACTATCTACCCGAGATACTCTTGTTTTATGATGTATAACATCAGACCAAAGGTCCCTCATGTTCAACTCTAAGTCGTTCCTATTCTATGAGTTTAGATCAGCAGAATAGGATGCTCAGACAATGTTAGAATTTTTTCTAGATATCTCACTCATATCATGCATGTGAGTCATTCCCTCTAATGTTATTAGAACTTCTAAAAAGGAGTGTTGGAGGAAAAAAAATTTCCTTTCTCAGCGACTCTTAGAAATTTCCCTCCATTATCTATCATTTTGCAGTTCTATATGTACATTTATGTCACGAATGCTTCAGTTCAGTTCTAAACTCAGTATGAATCACTTCTTATAGCCAACAATTCAGTTCAAAGATCAAACAGACAGTTCTAGTAGTTTCCCATGCTTTCTTCTAGTCTTACTCTCCTAAGTTTCATGTATATGCCTGTTCCATGTGGTTCCTTATTTTCATTCATTCTATGTATAAATTCAGTTGAGTCCTTACTCCAGTCTAAATCAGCCCCAACCAAGATAAATATCCACATTCAGAAATTAGTTATCATGTAAGTTATCCAGTTTCAAAAATTAGTCAGACAGTACTAGTAAGTTCCCTCCTTTTCAATCTAGGTTTAGTCTTCATTGGAGGACGAATATTCCCAAGGGGGAGATATTGTAAAACCCCAAAATTACCTAGAATCATATCTCAGTCTTAGAATAGAAATCAGAAAAAACCTAACAAAAGTTGACCTCAGGATAATCCTGACGAAGTGTCGTGGTCAGGTTTGTTGAGTCGTCATGAGCACTCATCCTGATTGAATCCCCCTAATGTCCAGAAGAATGAAAAATGCATCTCAGTGGTCATGACTCCTGATGATGAGTCGTGGTATCTACCTATGAGTCATCCTTTGACTCGTACAGTGCATATCCAGTCTACCAGTCATCTAAAAATGGTCTTTTTCCCAATCCTATAACATGTTAACTACCAATAATCCATATATATAAGTATAAAGATAGTGTGAGATCCAATTTGAGGTCATAAGAAGTCCCTAACACCTAGTTGAATTGAAAACTCCTCTTCCGACCATGTTCTAGTTTAAGATTCTTCTTGGGTCAACTTCAAATGATCATTACTCCTCGTATATGAATAGTTAGGTGGCCTAATTCCCACCAAATTAAAGGTATTTGAATCTTATTTCCAACGCCACCAACCTATTTTCAATCTATTTTTTGAGTAAGAAAGTTATGACTATTTTAGTGAAGCACTGTTAACCTGTAAGATACCACAACCCGTACGATGAATCGTGGTTTCTTAGGACGGATTGTCCTATATGCTTATCCTGAAGAGTATCCAAAAGTCCTGAAGGCTGGAAATTTTCATCTTTGATACACCAAACACTTACCACTAACCGTGGTATGATAGGACAAACCGTACCTTGGTCCATGGGATAGAATCAATAGTTTTTTAGGAATGGTTTTTTCAGGGGTATTTCAGTCCTTTTTCACTATTTTAACCTTAAAACTAAGTTATTTTTAGTATTCTAAGAAAGTATATAAAATCCTAATCCACCCTTAATCCCTCCTTATCTCAAAATCACATTTCAATCATAGAAAAGAAATGTTCAAGCCTCCAAGTCATTTTTCTAGGGTTCTTCACCAAAGGCTATAGATTTCATATCTTCAATCCTAAATCTTCCAAGTAATTAGGTATGTGGGATTTCTTCAAGGGTTCCCTTTCAATCTTGTGTCCCAAAAAGTTTCAGTTACAACTTCAGATTTAGATATCATGATTTAGGGTTTATGCCCAATTATGCGGATTTTTTTGAAACTCAGTTTCTTAATGTTTTTATATGTTTTATTTCTTGTTAAAATAATTATGCATGGAATTTTATAAGTGTTTCCTATTCCCAAGATTTGGGCAATAATTTAGCATGGTTTGAGAGATTTTAACCTAATTAAGGACTATTTGGCATGTTATTAACTCACGATCCTAGTATACTTAACTCCACTACTAATATACATGAATGATTTTCAGTTTACAAACCTACAGTATAATTTCAGTTTAGATAGGTTCTGATTCCAGTTGCAGAGCCTCAGTTTTAGTAAGCAAAATCGGTACATACCTTCAGAGTACTTTCAGATAAAATGTATTCTAATTCAATTTCAAAACATTAGTACTTTTTGAGCTATAAGTAACAAACCAGTTTAGGAGTAGTACTGAGCACCTAGCGAACACAGGGATGAAGGCTCACCCTTCAATAGAGGATTATACCTTCGGTTAAAGTCCCCAGTCCCAGAACTACATTGATAGTGTAGGCTATCAAGGGTCACCAGCTAGTTGAGTCTGGCACCTTAGTCTAATGGACATCAGTTAGTAGATCCAAGTTAGATAGATTCATTACCCTTTGCAAGGTATAGAACACCCTCCAAACTAGGGTTATAGGTTGGACTTCAGTTTGATCAGATAAGGTCTGTCAGTAAATAGGCTCTCCCACAGACTCAGACTCAGAATTTGTACATGACCCTCAGTTCAGTTTTACTTACATGTAAATTATGACTCTTCAGACTATCCTTGCATATCAGTATTTATGTATTTCATAAGGGATCATTGTACTACAGTTCAACTCTTTGCATTCAATATAATTTTACATTACGTTCAACATTAGTTTTAAATGATATAAAATATTTATGCTTCTAGAGCTTCTCAGTTTTCAGAAATATTTTAGCTTATTATTCAGAGATTGATTTATGCCTCACAACTGTTCAGCACAAACATTATTTAAATTCATATTGCAGTAAATGGATAATGTCCTCTATTTTAAAAGCATGGTTATTGCCTATCTCACATGCTACTGACCGCATACTTTCCTCACTCTACATTGTTTTATAATGTAGGTATTAGTCCTAGCCCATAGGATCATGGTCAGACATATCGAAGCTTCCAGTCAGCAGGTGATGAATTCTTTTTATTCGAAAACTCCAGTCTATTAGTAGTCGTAGTAGTCTTTTCAGCTCATATATATTGATTAGAGATAGTTGGGGGTCATGTCCCGGCTAACTTTACTCAATATTAGTAAAGGCTTCATGAATAGTTTGTCAGAACTATTGTATTCAACTTTAGTCTTTCTTCTTTTTGTTATACAAATGTTGTTAACTTTTCACAGTGTTGTATTGAACAATTAAATCCAAAATTTTGCTTCAACACATTGTTATCAGTATCTATTTTCCAATTTATATTTTTTAGTTTAGTTGCTCATTACTTATGCCAGTATCAAGGGTTAGCTTGGTGCCACTTATGGTTCTAAGAATCATGTTATGTTAAGCATCAATTTATATGTTTAGTTGTTATGTTTAGCATCATGTTATGGTTCTAAAATATTGTGTCAGCATGAGGCCTATATTAAGTAATTAATTGAGACCCATATTAAATGAAAGAAAAGGAAACAATAAAATAATAAGAATGGCAGTTGAAGGCCCAATCATCTCGATCCCACAGGAACTAAGTAAAACTCACAAGTAGGTGCATCACCTACTTCACAATGTGTGGCCAAAATTAAGCCAAATGGTGGTTGGAAATATAGAGGAGAAAGAGTTGGCAAAGAGAGGCCATTAAAGGCCAAAAATTAATTGCAAATATCTCATTCCACTCATCCAAATTTTAAGCTTCTCAAGCTCACATATTTCTCATACTCAAAATGAAATAGCTGCCCAAAAATACCCATTAGGGTTCTAAGTGTTTTTCAACTTGTTTCTTGTAAAGAAGACTATAAGATCACCTTCTCCCCTCCTTGGCTTCATATATTTGGGAGAGTTATTTAAGGAGAGTGAAGTGGATAGATTTATAGGTGTTAGAAACACAGTTGCAATGTCTCTCTTCCAAATATTAATGTAAGAATTTTATGTTATAAACTTGGGTTCTTTCCCCCATTTCCACGTGATGCTTGGGATGATTTTCCTCCCTTTTTTTATGTTTTAAAGAAGGTTACAAAAACCGTAATTTAAGGGAAATAACGGATTAAGAAGGCCAAGGTAAGTTGCTTCCCCAACTTCTAAGTATTAAGTCATCTTAGAATTCTAGACGTACTTATTTATTGGAACTCACGGGATGGTGATAGAAGCTGTGAATTCAATATTTACTTATTTTGTTGAAGGATTTGGTACTATTTAGGTTTTTTTTATATGTATTGTAGTTGGAAGGCAGTGGCTGACCTTATAAAATGGTTGAGTGGAGTTATATTGAAGTATAGAAGGAGGGTGTGGTGATACCCTAAGTATTTGGGGGTTGGACGGTCTTACCACCATAAAGTGTTTAGCTACTATTTTACAAAGATCATATTATGATTAGTTGATAATATTAGATTCATTATGCACTTATATTGAAGATGAATGCCTTAAAGGAAATAAGGCTAATTCATTGTAATATTCAAGTTGCGTTGTAAGGTATGTAAGGTTAATCTCTTTGGCCATTATGGCATGAACGTTTGTCACATGTTTCTCTGATATAAGTCAATAAGATCCTAAATTACACATGTCAAGAGTGTTCATATGTTTGATATGCAATCTGTCCATACACAGCAAAATCACTCCAATTGTCTATTGGGTCATATACTTCATTGTTTCACATGTTCACACGTTCCTTTCATTGGATATCACTTTCATCATGGTAGGCCATAATGTTACCTCATAGAGTCTTTACTCATTCAATTAAATATTTTATATTTCTCTACTTAGAATGTGTATTTTTCCCAGAGTTGAATTTGCCATGTGCTTTACATGTATCCTTTCATACGGCATGGCCTACTAAGTAGTTATTATACAATCCTTACCTCTGTATTTTAGGAGTTACATGTCTCCACTTGAAATGCATGCATGACCACATTTAAAATGTCTAAATGTGATTTAAATGAACCATGTGCTAAGTTGAATCACTTGTTTACTTGTTATACACCTTAATGGCTCTTTTTCTATGTGCCCTAAAGTCCTAAAATTGTCACATGCCTTCATGGCTCAGTTGTGTATATGCTTTGTGCCCAATAAGGTTCATTAAGTCATATAAGTTCCTAAGTATCACATTTATGGTACATTTGGTTTTTATATCATGGTTACTGCCTCAAGTATATATTCATATTTCTTATGCTACTGGTTTGTAGCTTCAAAGCTCAATAATGTTATGACCACCAAAATAACAATCGCAAAGATTTAAGAAATGACATAAAGCAAATCTGTATAAATTAGTGGTAGCTCAGGGGAAAAAGGCTAGCATGGGCTAATCCCAATTTATATATTTATGGGTTGTAGTTCAGGGGTGAAAGCGTAGCATAGGCCTAATCCAATGTATGTATTTATGGGTGGTATCCTAGGGGTTGTAATATCTAGCATGGGTCGATCTCAATTTGTATATTTGTGAGAATAGTATTCTAGGGGTTATAATACCTAGCATGGGTCATCCTCTTATACCACTGATAAGTTGGTCATTTGTATCACATGCCTTATAAAGTTTATAAAAAAAATAGTAAAGTAAAGAATGTAATGTACATGATTCCACAAGTATAAGCAAAGGTCGTCTTCTATCCTTATCTATATATTTGTACCTGATTTTATTCGAGCTCTTGTTTTACATATAGTTACTTTATGCCTTAGATATTCAGTACATTCTTTTGTACTAACTCCTCTCATGGGGGGCGTTGTATTTCATGCCACAGACACATGTACTCTAGCTTGTAGATCTCCCTAATATAAACATAGTATACTTAGTGATGTTTGGTGAGCTCTAGGTTTAGTAGGGGCTTTGTTGAGTTATTAGCATATATTTAATAGTGTATTATACTTAAGATTTTGGCGGGGTCCTATCTCGACCGAAAACAAGTTGTCTATCTGTTAGAGGCTTTGTAGACTAATGTTAAAGTAAAGCATAATTGTATCTTGTTTTCAAATAATTAAGGCCTCAACAGCCAAGTCATGTACAACTATTTTGGGCTTATCTATTTTGGTCTTTTTATCATGTAAACTTACTTATATTTGTCAAGGCTTTATAATTAGCATAGTTATATATATGGTAAGCAGAGAATATATGTTGGTTCTCTCGAGCCTTCAGGGAATAGGGTGCTTGTCCGTCTCAACAGGATTTGAGGCGCGAAAATTTGTCACAGTTAAGTGATATAAATCCCTATAATCCACACAAAGCCTATAGTTACCATTTTGTTCCAACCAAAAACTACAAGTCAGGCATAAGGACTAGAACTATGTTATGTTACACGTTGGTCAAAACTCTCTTGTACAAGTTTCTCAATAATATGCTTCTTTATTCTAGGGTATCTAAATGGCCTTTTATTCACAGGTGCAACTGAATCTACGAGTGGTATCTTATGATCATAAGGCCCACTATGAGGGGGAAGTGTAGTGGGAATTTCAAATATACATTTGTACTGTTCTATTAAACCAATTAGGATAGTATGTATCTTAGTACCTTGGTCAGCCTACATATTGTTACATTGCCGTGTTGTAGTTGTATCTGTGATCAATGTAAACATAAGGACTATAACTAACTCTTTAGTCTGCTTGCTCAAAGCTTGATCTTTAGCTATTTTGATCTGACTACTTAATCCTCCCAGTGCAGCTCTCATTCCCTGATGCACAAAATCAATAGTTCTATTGCTAAAGTAAAAAAAAATTCTGCCCAATGTGTTCAATCACTGCACACCTAGAACCATGTCGACCATTTCCTAGAGGTAACAATAGGAAATCAGACGAGAATATAGATCCTTGTAGCAACCACTATAAATTCTTACAAACTTATTTGCCATTACTCGTCAATGAAGTTATGATCACTCCATGTGTCAATAAGTAATTGTAATGGATACTTCTCATAATATCCAGTATCTCTAATGGTCTGATAACCAACACTATGTTGTTCCTGATTTACTTCTCATCAATGTCTATGACAATATGTTGTTCCTGATTTACTTCTTCCTCATTATATACTTCATCATCTTAAACTATTTATACTAGAAACAACTATTTCTTTGCCTTACATACAAGCCCAGGTACACATTTATCATCATAAAGCATAACCTCCTGGCCTTTTATTCATCAATTTTAGCAGTAGTCAATTATGAGAATTGATGAACCTATTGTTACTTGGTTCATAAGGTTTCTTGATAAATGTATTTGCCATAGGTGACTTAAAAATTATGAAATCTAGAAAGGTTAATGCCATGACCCCAACCCATTGCAGTGGTACCCACACTAACCCTTCGATGGGCGAATCATTTAACCCAATTTACCCAAAACCGACTCTTGGCAAGTTTTAAGAGAAACTGATCATTCCATTAATAAAACCAATATCTCAAATATTTTTATAACAAAACCAATGTGTAAACTATAAAAGGTCTAAAATAACCCTAGAACTGAAAGTCATTGTACCAAAGCAATAACAATTGTTAACAACGGGTTCAACCCAAAACATAATGAAAGTATCCATATTCGAAACAAGTGGACAAGAACTAACATAGATGACTTATGGCTGGCCGGAAGATGTAGGTCACCGTTGAGTCGATATGCATCTCCGTCTAAAGATGAGGTCTTGATGTAGTCGTTGGAAGATGCTCTGCACTCAACAAAAAGAAAAGCATAGGTAGTATCAGTACAAAACCAAAATGCGCCAGTAGGATCATTGGCCAACCCAAAATATTAAATGTTAATAAATAACCATAACTTTGTAAAAAAAGTACAACCATGAACACCTAACAATTACCTTTACCTCAATTATGTACCACTTAGCCTTTCACAATGACACCAAAGAATTCAGTCAAGTGTAAGTCAGTGTAGACAATATACCAAGCCAACACCATGACTACCAAAAATAGACCAAGTCAACAAAACCATGACTCACAACAATAAGTTACACCTTTTCTCAAATACATAAGTAATTAGACATCAATAGAAAATATACCATTCTTTTGTACTATCAAGGATCCAATATAACAACAGTAATAGAACTGGTTCACTCAAGGATCCAAAAAATAATCAAGAACCACAAACTCGGTCCACTCAAGGAACCATCAAACTCACCAATACCTTGTAGACATATGCTAAGGGTCTTATGGTAGCCAACTAGCCATGATCTGTAGGGGATGAGCTCTTGTCCATGTTCTAAACATCACAGACATATAGTGTCTTCCACCCTTATCCCAAACAAATCCCGTAGAGATGTCATTTACCATCTCATCTCACAATAATAACGGATCCCATGACTATGTCCTTTATCGGTTTATCTCACAATATCAACAGATATCATAATAGTCACAAACACAAGGAGAATAAGACAACCACACTTATATAACCAACCAGAATTTAATATCACCTCATTATATATGATAAACACTTAGGATATCATTCAACAATTACTCTTCTTAAATATGCATTGTAACAAGAATAAAAAATAGTTAATATGCACACATAAACCGAGTTGGATTTTCAACAACATTTAACCATCACCTACCTCAATCCAAGCGTCGCACCACTCTAACAAACATGAGCCTTTCCTTATCTTGCAATCTCAGCTTGGTTGTGGTCTAAAATCTATAGTGTAACCATAATTCAAACAATGACCTAGCATTTTCAAGGATTGTAACCTAATCCCACAACCCCAAGGTCAAATTCATGGTCATTCCCTCATTCTAGGGTTTTTCTACCATCATTCCACCTTAATTCTACCAATTTCATGATTATAAAGATGAATTCTAAGCATGCTATCATAATTAAATAACCCTTGACCAAAACCCAAGTATTTTCTACCCAAAATCATCTAATTACACCACAAATTCACCTAGATCTAGTCCAATCCTTCCCCATACCTAAAAATAGTGATTCTAAGGATTAGTCATCGAAACACTACTTTGTGAAATGAATTTGCTTACCTTAACAAAGGAAATTGTTAGAAAACTGATGAAATTCATCCAAATTCGCCCTCTCCAACCCTTAAGCATAATTGGAATGAAAAATACGTTGTTCGGGTTGTTTTCAACACTAATCAACGCTTATATTGCTATAGCGGGACAATTTTTTCTATAGCATCATCGCTATAGCAGGATTCACACTCTATTGCAGGATTGACCAAATCGGACTCCCGCTATAGAGGGAATTTTCCCATTACAGCAGGGCTAGTAGTAGCGGCCTGCTTCTGCTATAGGAGCCTAGGAAGAGGTAAAATGTATGTCAACCCTTGAATTTTTTCCATTTCACAACACACTTCTACATATTGACATTCCAACTTTCCCTTACCTCAAATGCGATGTATGGAGTTCTACTAACCCAAATTCACTTCCAAAAGTTTCTATAGATTCCTCAACGTCTTAGCTATCATAAAATAACCTCAAGTAATGAAATCATCAAATAATCCATTCCCAGATTATCCTATACCCTACCATACTTGGATTTCATCCAAGACTAGCCTAGCCTAGCCTAAAATTTCTAACTCTTTATTCGGGGATAACCTTAACCCAAATTTTGGCATGCTAGACTTTATTGTAATGGTGGAAAGGGTCATTACAATAGATATTGATTTACCTATTGTAACCCAAACAATTAAATAAGAAAAATGAGATAACCAGGAAATAAGAAAGTACCTGGATCTAAAACAAGTGAGAGTACTTATCATGCATGTCCTTTTCTATTTCCTAATTAGCCTTCTCAACAGGATAATGCTTTCATTAAACCTTTACAGACCAGATCTCCTTAGTTCTCAACTTTCTAACATCTTGATCAAGAATTGTAACATGCCCCTCTTTGTTCAGAAAATGTTTATCAAGAAAAATTGAGTCCCATTTGATGATATAATCACCATCCTCATGTTATTTTTTTAGCATAGAAATATGAAATACCAGATGAACTCCTGACAGGCTTAGTGGTAATGCAAACCTATAAGTTACCTGGCAAACATCATCAAGGACTTCAAATGGACCAATATATTAAGGGTTAAGCTTATCCTTTTTGCCAAATCACATAACTCCCTTCATAGGAGATACCTTCAATAGTACATGCTCACCAGATTTGAAAAATATATCCCTTACCTTGCGATCCATATACTCCTTTGTCTACTTTGGGCAACCAACAACTTGCCTTAAATGACCCTCACCTTTTCTTGAGCTTCCTTCACCAAGTCTGTGCCCAAAGGATTTACATAACCAACCTCAAGCAAACCTATGAGTGATCTACACCTTCTCCCATAGGGTGCTTCGAATGGAGCCGACCATGTTGATATTAAAATGGTAACTATTTTTGCATAAGAAGTCACACAACAACAAGAAATTATCCCAATGACCACCAAATCAGATACACAGGCCCATCACATATCCTCAAGCACTTGAATAGTCCTCTCAGACTACCCGTCAGTCTGAGGATGAAATTAAGTGGTAAGGTCTAGAAACTGGCAACCCATGCAAACTCAAAATTTCCTTGACATAAATCATGGCTAACTACTCTGAATTATAGATTACCTTAACTAAAATAAAATAAGAGAACTTGGTAGCCTGTCCACTATGACCCAAATTGAATCATGTTGTCCCAAGGAATTAGGAAGACTCACTATGAAATCCATGGATATCCTCTCCAACTTCCACTCGAGAATAGGCATTCTCTATAGCAAACATATAGGCCATTGATGTTTGTATTTCACTTGCTGATAGTTGTGGCATTTGGACACATACTCCACTATATCTCTCTTAATTCGAGGTCACAAATAAAGTTGTATTAAGTCACGGTACATCATTGCACTAAGATGAATAGAGTATCGGGTACAGTGAGCTTCAATAAGAAAATTCAGAATCATATAACCAACATGAGGCAAGCACACGTGTCCCCTCAGCCTCAACACTCCACATGCATCAAGTGTGGCATCAAAAGTTTCACCACATACCAATTTGTCCCAAATTTTATTCAGTTTTGCATCCTCAAATTTTCTACCCTTGATTTGATCAAGAAATATTGATCTTACCTCTACACTAGCCAACACTTTACCCCATTCAGACATGCGAAATTGCGTGAACTGTAATTCTAGAGTTTGAATCTCTCTAGCAAAAGGCTATCTTGACACTTTTAAGTAGGACAAACTAACCATACTTACAAATTTCTGGCTCAATGCGTTTTCCACTATATTGGCCTTGCCCAAATGGTATTGAGCGGTAACATCATAATCCTTCAATAATTCAATCCACTGCCTCTACCTCGTGTTCAAATCCCTCAGGGTGAAAACATGTTGTAGACTGCGACGATCTATAAATATTTCATACTTGACATCATAGAGGTAGTGTCTCCATGTCTTAAGTGCGAAAACCACCATTACCAACTCTAGTCAAGAGTTGGATAGTTCTTCTCATGTGGCTTCAATTTCCTTGAAGCATAGGCAATCACATTCCTATCCTTCATCAACACAACACCTAAACTAGGGAGTGAAGAAACACAAAACACAATAATGTCCTTACTTTTAACTGGCAAGGCAAGAATGGGAGTTGTGGTCATCAGAGACTTGAGCTTTTGAAAGCTCTCTTCCCACTTGTAAGACCAAACAAATGGCACCTACTTCTAAGTCACTCTTGCCAAAAGAGTAGTAATAGAGGCAATGTTTTTGACGAACTTGCAATAGTAACTGGCAAGACCCATAAAACTTCTAACCTTAGTCATAGAGTTAGGCTGAACCTAACTCTTAACAACCTCAATCATCTGGGGATCTCCCATCACCCCTTTTTTAAAACCACATACCCTAAAAAGGCTACAAAAGACATCCAAAATTAACATTTAGAGAACTTAGCATAAAGCTACTTCTCCTTCAAAATCCCCAAGACTATACGAAGATGACCTGCATGTTCCTTCTTACTCTTTGAGTAAACCAAAATGTCATCAATAAAAACAATCACAAATGAATGCAAGAAAGACTTAAAAAATAACATTCGTCAAACTCATGAATGTTATCGGCGCATTGGTTAACCTAAAGGACATTACAAAGAACTCTTAATGCCCAAACCGAGTATTGAAAGTTGGCTTGGGTATATCCTCAGGTCAAATCTTTAACTGGTGATAACCTGACCTCAATTATATGTTAGATAAATCTAAAGCACCCAACAACTGGTCGAAAAAATCATCTATTCGGGGTAATGGATATTTATTCCTGATGGTAACCTTATTCAACTGCCTTTAGTCAATAAACTTTCTCGTGCTACTATCCTTTTTCTTAGTAAACAACAATGGAACAGCCCAAGGTGAAGCACTAGGATGAATGAATCCCTTATCAAGTAACTCCTTCAACTGATTCTTGAATTCTCTCACTCAGTCGGAGCCATTTAATAGGGAGGAATAGAAATTATGTGAGTGTCTGGCTCCTAATCAATGCAAAAGTCAATGTCCTAATCTGGAGGCATACCAAGCAAGTCGGTTAGAAATACCTCCTGAAACTTTTACACGACTGGAACTAACTCAATAGAAGGGACCTCTGTACTAGCATCCTAAAGATGTGCTTGAATAACCTAACAACCCCTCCTAACTAGCTTCTTAGCTCAAATAAAAGATATAATTTTCATAGGTCCTAACTTATACATACCTTCCCATTCTAACTTATATACCCCAGGCATCTCTAAGGTCACAGTCTTAGCATTATAGTTCAAAACAACATGATATGGAGATAGCCAAGTCATACCCAGGATGATATCAAAATAAAGCATATCCAAGATTATCAAATCTACCCAAGTCTGGAAACCCATAAACATAACCGAACAAGTATGATACACTTGATTCACTGCCATAGAGTCTCAAACCGGTGTAGATACATACACAGGAGAGTCAAGTATATCAAAGACAATGTCTAATCCCAAGGAAAATTTAATAGATACATAAGAATAAGTGAAACCCGGATCAAACAATGCCATAGCCATCTAGTGACAGACGCAAATAGTACATATAATGACAGCATCAAAAGCCTCTACCTTAGATTTATCTAGGAAGGCATAACAATAAGGTCTATCATAAATTTGGGTAACCTCTCTAGCATGTTGTACACCACCTCTCCCTACATTACCACCACCTTAATTTCCACTACGACCTCCTTAATGATTAACCAGCCCACCCCGTGGATGACTTTTACCATTACCACCACCACTTTTACCAATAGTAACAACAACCCTAGTCTTTTGTTGCCCCTGAAAACTAACCTATCTATGAAGACTCTCTCTCTTAAAGTTCCACATAATATCACTAGTAAAGCAACCTCGATCTACAAAATTCTTGCTAGCAAAAGAATAAGAAGCTCCTTGGCTTCTCACAACTGAGGATTGCTGAGTGGTCCCTAATGGACCAACTGTAGATACTTGAAAAGTTGACTAAATAAGGCGAGATAAATAGGCCTGATGACCATAACCCCTAGAGTAAGAACCACTGAAGTTACACATATTCTAGGATTTCATTGCTATAACCTTTGCCTGGCCAACTTATTTGACTCCTTCTACCTTATTCATATAATTAACAACATCATTGAAGGTCTTTCTGGGAGAAGTCATATGCACAACCAAAATCTAAAAGTCAGTGTTTAAACCTTTCACAAATAACTAAATCCTCTCCTCTTTGGTACCAAGAAATTGAGTAACATAACTAGACAAGGCATGGAACTTAGCCTCGTAGGTTGCAACGGACATACTGCCCTGCTCAAGGGCCAAAAACTCTTCCTTCTTGCAGTCACAAAGAGTATGAGGTACATATTTCTCGAAAAATAGAGTATGGATCTAAGTCCATGTCAGTGGAGGTAATGTTGGTGACCTACATTCCACATAAGCCCTCTATCATTAGTTGCATTACTATGCAGTTGGAAGGTTACAAATTCAACAACATGTTGCTCCACAATACCCATTTTATGCAACTTCTCATAATAATCAACTATGAACTCGAACACATCCTTTGTCTCAGAACCCACAAAAGTAGGAGGTTTCATCTTCAGAAATTTAGTCCGCATGTCATGTTTAGTACCAGTCATTACCGGACCTAACACCGGACGAGGGAAAATATCAGGCCCTGAGGCCTCATCCATCCTAGGAGTAAAAGTAGTAGTAGACTGAGTACCTTAATATTCATAAGCAGGCATATCAGGAGTGGCTCCAGAACCCGCCAGGCCACTCAGAAAGCACATGCTGGATCAACTATGAAGACATTTGAAGAAGAGCTGCACCCCCAGCTGGTGTGGCCTCCTCTTATCCTAAAACCTTCTTATTATAATTTTGGGGTGGTGTAGGTATTTTAGATCTCTGACGAGATGAATTAGTTGCCGCCCGAGCTCCACCACTGGCAGGTGTTCCTCTACCTATCCCTTTTCTCCTACCATTTTCTCGACCTCAAATAATAGGTTCTATAGTTGGAACTGCTGGTGTGGAGGATACTGCTCTAGACACATTGGTTGTTTTATTCACCATCTGTGTAGAAAATAATAAGGGGTTAGATACCAATTCAGATCGCCAAATACTAATTTGAATCACGTTATAGCATGAAAGAAGAAAGAAAGATATACTTTCCTAAATTCCTATAGCCTCTCAAAGAAAAGTACAGACGTCTCCATATAGTTCCATAAGACTCAACTGGACCTAGTTTGATACAATGAGATCAACGAACCTAGGACCCTTATACCAACTTTATCACGACCCCAACCCATTGTAAGTGGTATCTACTCTAACACTCCGATGGGAGAACTATTTAACCCAATTTACCAAACACTGACACATAGTAAATTTTAGGAGAAACTAATCATTCCATTAATAAAACCAATATATCAAATATTTTAATAAAAAACCGATGTGGAAAATACAAAAGGTTTAAAATAACCAAGAACTAAAAGTCATTGTACCAAAATACTAACAATTGTCAACAACGGGTTCAACCCAAAACAAAATGAAAGTATCCATGTTCGAAACAAGTGGACAAGAACTAAGATAGATGAATTATGGTTGCTCGAAAGATGTAGCTAAACGTTAAGTAGATATGTGTCCCGGTCTAAAGTTGAGGCCTTGATATAGTTGCTGGAAGATGCTATACACTCAACAAAAAGAAAAGCATAGGTAGTATCAGTACTAAACCACAATGTACCAGTAGGATCATTGGTCAATCCAAAATAATAAATGTGAACCAATATCCATAACCTTGTGAACAAGTCAAACCATGAAAACCTAACAATTAGCTTTACCTTAATTATGTACCACTTAGCCTTTCATATTGACACCACAAAATAAAGTCAAGGGTAAGTCTGTATAGACAATATACCAAGTCAAGATCATGACTACCAATAATTGACAAAGTCAACCAAACCATGGCTCACAACAATAAGTTACACCTTGTCTCAAATACATAAGTAATGAAACATCAATAGAAGATATACTATTCATTTGTACTCCTAGCCCGGACCTATCAAGTATCCATTATAACAACAATAATATAAACTAGTTAACTTAAGGAACCCAAAAATATCAATAACTAAAAACTCGGTCCACTTAAGGAACTGTCAAACTCACCAATACCTTGTACACACATGCTAACGGTCTTATGGTTGGACACTTGCCATGACCTTCAGGGGAGAAGCTCTTGTCCATGTACCAAACACCCCAGGCATCTAGTGTCCACCACCCTTATTCTAAACCGATCCTATGACTATGTCCTTTACCGGCTCATCTCACAATATTAACGGATTTCGTTACGATGTTCTTTATTGGCTCATCTCACAATATCAATGAATATCGCAACAATCATAAAACAATGAGAATAAGACAACCACACTCATACAACCAACAAGCCTTTAATATAACGTCATTATATATGATTAACACTTAGGATATCATTCAATAATTACTCTTCTTAACCATGCATTGTAATAAGTATACGAAGAAAAGTTAATATGCACACATAAACTAAGTTGGATTTTTCTCACGCCCCGAGTTCCAAGGAGGCGGACTAGTACCCGAAGTCGATGAGGCCCAAGAGAACCAATCTTTGCTCATATATAGTCATATGCATGTCACCCAATAAGTAGAACCATCATATGGAGATATAAAATGTCAATAGCAAAAGTTATGGAAACATGTGTTATATACATATAATAAACTTGGCCGTTGGGGCCATCAAGTCAACATGGACATACATTCTTTCATTCATCTAACCACGTCTGTCTACAAAGCCTCTAATAGATGCATATACATAACCATCCTAAAGTCGGGACAAGTCCCCACTTTATACAACATTACAGTACCAAAATAAATATACATATGAGACCCAGAAATCCCCGAACCAACTGAAGCTCACCAAAGATCGGCAAAAGATTCGCAACCTACTGTGGAGGTCTACTAGCACATGTTCCTGCAACAAGTAAGGTAAGTCCCCCAAGGGACGTCAGTACGAAGAATGTACTAAGTATGTAAGGCTCATATGAAATTGAATATTACATAAATACTGCAATGAACTTAAATACAAATGAATAACCAATATGGACAAGTCACCATTCTGTAGTTTGGAATACATGTGTATCGCTTTCATTATTTGCTTTGCTTCTTTACCTCTATGCTTGTTCATCGTCACTTGTGTCACTATGTACCCGGGCCCCGACTGATCAGTGGGTCTTTACATAACATAACGTTATGTTGGGATTGGCTCGAGCTAGGCTTATGCCTACAGAGCTACCACCCATGAATCAATATATCGGGCTCGGCTCGAGCTAGGTTATTACCTCTAGAGCTGCCACCCATACCAACATATCAGGTTTGGCTTAAGCTAGGTTATTTCCTCTAGAGATACCCCCTGTCAGGATTGGTCCGAGCTAGGCTTATGCCTCTAGGACTGCCCCCTGATCCAATAATCTCGGGATCGGCTTGAGCTAGGCATTTCGCCCCCAAAGCTACCACCCATACTCAATCATTAACCACATATACGCATTACTTCATTCTTTTCCTTTGAGATTTATACAATGATATTCATAACATTATTGAAAACATAACATTATTAGAACCATTGGAACAATAATCAATGAATAAGAGACATATGTATAAATACTTTTGGAAAACAACATTATTGGGCCTTTGGGACATTAGTCAATGACCATGAGACATGTGAATCATAATTGATCAATGAGTAGGAAACATGCGATAATAAAAATTGGTAACCGGATATAGGATATATTAGGACATTTCGGAATGAACTAGTACACCATCAATGTGAATACTAGGAGCTGCAGAAGGATACAGAAAGGGTAACCTTACATACCTTGTATTCTCAATTGAATATACAATATTAAATGTGCATACAATAGTCCCACTCCTTCCTTATGTTTCACTCTACATCACAAGTACATAACGGAGTTTACATTAACCACCAACTACCTTACAAATGCATATGACGACAATGAGTTACATGTTTGCCTTTAAAATGTCATTTCCTTCTCTACAATACCATTTACGGCATCGTCATACCAACAATACCCCAATCATGCCACACATTGACCACAACATCACATACCAATAGCATTTCACAACAAAGTTTCTCCTTTACACTTTCTCATAAACACCATATCACAAGTAATCCATCAAGTCACCACAATACACTCATAACAACATATCGGCCAAAATCCCATAATTTACATTTATAGAAAAATAGCAAGTTTAGAAACATAATCACACCATACATGTTGATATTTCCTCCCTGCTATGCACTTTCATCAAAACCACAAGTCACCTTTTAAGTTTAAATCCCATGGATAACACATCTTTTAGCAAAAAGCAAAAATGTATTATTCACACTTTTAGACATAACCACCATGATCTACATACTCTCCCATGCATATAATATATAAATCCTTCAAGTTCAAGTCTTTTTATTACCTCATAACCTTAATATCCATTGCTTGGAAGTCCTACAAGCCTCATTTTTCACCCCACAATGCTCCACGAAGTCACAAACACCCCCGACAAAGGACTAATCACATGTACTATACCCAATATCAAATGTTTCCTCAATGACACTACGAAATTCATACTTATGGCTCTCGACACCTAAGTAAACATTGTTCAAAGTCGTCAAGTAGGGTAGGGAAGGTACGGGGTGTTACATTCTTCCCCCCCTTAGAAACATTCGTCCTCGAATGTTAACAACGTCATTTTAATTACAACAAATGCATCTCTATATTAGCATATATATACATAGACACTTAATGCTCATAGATACTTACTTGTTATTGGTCCACTTCCGTACTTTGAACTTTTTATTCCATTTGAAACAGATGAGGGTACTTGGATTTTATTATTTCCTTGGCTTCCCATGTGATCTCTTCTACTTGTTGATTTCGCCATAGTACCTTTATAGAAGCTATGTCTTTATTCCTCAACCTCTTTACTTGTCGATCTAGAATAGCAATGGGTACCTCTTCATAAGTAAGATCTTCCATAATTTGAACATCTTCAATGGAAACAATACATGATGGGTCTCCTATGTATTTCTGAAGCATCGAAACATGAAATACTGGATGGACTAAAGAGAGTTCTGGGGTTATTTTAATTCATATGCAACTTGCCCAAATCTTCTGATAATTTCATATGGCATATGTAACGCGGACTTAATTTCCCATTCTTCCCAAATCTCATTACCCCTTTCATTGATGATACCTTCAAAAATACCCAATCACATATGACGAATTCGATCCTTCTTCTTCTAACATCAGCATATGACTTGTGTCAACTTTGGGCCGTTTGTAGCCGCTGTTGGATCACTTTAACTTTCTCCATAGCCTGATGAACAAGATCTGGCCCAAGTAAAGCAGTTTTACCCGCTTCAAACCACCCAATTAGTGATCTACATTTCCTTCCGTACAAAGCTTCATAAGGTGCCATTTTAATACTTGAATGATAGCTATTGTTGTAAGCAAATTCAATAAGAGGAAAATGGTCATCCCAACGGCCTTTAGAATCTAACGTGCATGCTCGTAGCATATCTTCAAGTGTTTAAATAGTACATTCTGCTTGTCCATCAGTTTGAGGATGGAAAACCGTACTCAGATTCACCTGTGTGCCCAAACTCCGCTGAAAAGATCTCAAAAAATGAGCAGTAAACTGAGCTCCCCTGTCTGATATAATGGAGATAGGAATCCCATGTAACCGGACTATTCTTTAACATACAATCTTGCATAATCTTCAGCTGTATAGGTGGTCCTAACTGGTAGGAAATGCGCGGACTTGGTGAGCCTGTCAACTATGACCCATATAGAATCAAATTTCTGCAGTGTACGAGGCAAACCTGTGATAAAATCCATATTAATCATATCCCATTTCTAGACTGGAAGATTGATAAATTGCATGTAATCTCCTGATTTCTGATGTTATACTTTCACTTGTTGACTATTCAAGCATTGAGCGACAAATTCTACAATGTCCTTTTTCATATTTCCCCATCAATACACTTCCCTTAAATCATGGTTCATATTAGTAGCACCCGGATATAGAATAGCATGAATGATGCGCCTCTGTCATAATTGTTTTCCTCAGCTCATCTACATCCGGTACACATAATATTCCTTGACATTGAAGTACCCCTTCTTGTGTAAGATCAAAGGCCGCAGTCAGACCCTGTTACATATTCTCTTTCAGCTGCAATAACATAAAATCCGCAAACTGCTTCTCTTTTACTTCATCTATTAAGGAGGACTCTGCTGCATTTTGCACAATAACTCCATCATTTGAGGATTCAAGAAGACGAACCCCCAAACTGGCTAATTGATGTAAATCTTTTACTAAATCTTGCTTTTCTATCAATTGTCCACTAGTGCCTCCTATTGCCTTGCGCTCAATGCATCAGCTACCACATTTGCTTTGCCTGGATGATAGAGAATATCAATATCATAGTCTTTTAGGAGCTCCAACCACCTTCGTTGCCTCAAATTGAGTTCCTTCTGCTTAAAGATATATTGCAAAATTTTGTGATCAGTATAGATATCAGCATGAACTCCATACAAATAATGATGCCATATCTTTAAAGTAAAAACCACCGCTGCTAATTCAAGATCGTGCGTGGGATAATTTTTCTCATGTGGCCACAACTGTCGTGAGGCATATGCTATGAAATTACCGTGCAGCATTAATACACATCCGAGGCCAACCCCGGAAGTATCACAATACACTGCATAACCTTCGGTACCTTTGGGAAGTACCAAAATTGGTGTGGATGTTAATTTATCGTTCAACTCTTGGAAGCTTTTCTCACACGCATCATTCCACTGAAATTTAACTGCTTTATGTGTAAGCTTTGTTAACGGTGCAGCAATGGAGCAAAAACCTTCCATAAATCTTCGGTAATAACCTGCCAATCCAAGAAAACTACAAATCTCTATAGGTGTCGTACTTCTTGGCCAATTTTTCACTGCTTCAATCTTCTATGTATCAACCTGTATCCCTTCATCTGACACAATATGACCCAAGAATGTGATGGATTTTAATCAAAACTCACACTTGGAGAACTTTGCATACAACTTACGCTCACGGAGAATCTGTGACACCTGCCGTAAGTGATTAGCATGGTCCTCTGGTGATCTTGAATAAACCAGGATGTCATCTATAAATACCATCACGAACACGTCTAGAAATGGCTTAAACACCCTATTCATCAAATCCATGAACACAACCGGTGCATTTGTTAGTCCAAATGACTTAACTAAAAATTCATAATGGCCATACAGTGTTCGGAAAGCTATCTTGGGTACATCTTCTTTTCTAACTCTGACTTGATGGTAACCCGACCTCAAGTCAATCTTTGAAAAACACTTGGCACCCTGTAACTGATCAAACAAATCATCGATTCAAGAGAGGGGATATTTGTTCTTGATCGTTACCTTATTCAATTGCCGATAGTCGATGTACATTCTCAATGTGCCATCTTTCTTTCGTACAAATATTATCGGTGCACACCACGGGAACATACTAGGCCTGATAAAGCCCTTGTCCAGCAAATCTTTCAACTGCTCCTTTAATTCACGCAATTCTACTGGAGCCATTCTATACAGAGGAATAGAGATAGGCTAAGTGCCTGGAATCATATCAATGCCAAACTCTACTTCCCGTTCAGGGGGTAAGCCTGGAAGATCCTCTGGAAATACATCAAGAAATTCGTTGACCACTTGAACCACCTGCGGAGTTAGCAGTTCCACATCATTATCTTCCACACAATTACGATATACTCTTTTTGCAACAATATATTCACCAACCGGTGTAGACACTTCAATTGATTTAATTAATAATTCTGGTGCCTTTAAAAATTTTGCAGTAATCAATGGAGTAACATAGGCCAATGTAGAACCCGGGTTAATCAATGCATATACATTATATGAAAAAATGGATAGTGTACCTGCGACAACATCAGGAGAAGCCTCCGAATTCTGTCGGTCCACTAAAGCATAAGTGCAATTCTGGACCCCACTAGTACTGGATGCTCCTCTGGCACCTCTAACCCGACCAACAGACTGCACACCTCGTCCTAAAGAACGAACCGATGATGATGATGCAGCAGCCGATCCCGCCGGTCGTTCTATACCACCCATAATCCTTTGGGGACACTCTTTCATCATGTGTCCTGTAATACTGCACCAAAAACAAGCATTTGTCCCCACTTGGCATGTACCTGAATAAATACACACGCAGTACTGACACTGCTGTCGAGAAAATCCTGCTGCCTGTGATCCGTGAACTCCACTACTATGCCCAGATGGACCACCTCTAAACCGTCGGAATTGAGAGTGAGCACCTGCCGTGGAATAGGAGAATGATGGTCTAGGAGGTCTAGGAAACATCCGAAGCCTATATCCTTTATGGGACATCATAGACTTTCCCATAGGTCTAGCCCTTTTGGACTGTCCTCTGTCAGATTCATGTACCCTTCTTCTCTGTCTTTGATCTTCCATTTTCTGGGCGAAGGCTTGTATTCTAGCTATGTCCATATCCTTATTCAAGGCAGCAATGGTGCAATCCCTTACCAAATATGGCTCAAATCTGTCCATCTATCGATGGACTCTGTCTGTCATTGTAGCCACTACATTTGGAGCATATCGAGCCAGAGAATTAAACTGAAGACTATATTCTCGAACACTCATGTTCCCTTGATGTAAATTCAGAAACTGGTCTGCACGTGCCTCCTGAACCTCATATGGGAGGTTATGATCAAGGAATTACATTTTAAATTCTTCCCAACCAGTTTGAAGTGCATCAATACCCCTTGATCTTTTCCAGTCTTCATACCATAATATCGCTTCCCCTTTCAATCTATAGGCTGCAAGTTCAACTGTTTCAACACCAGTCACGTGCATAACTTCTAGAGCCCTGTGGATTTGATCCACGAAGTCCTGTGGATCTGCTTTCGGATATGACCCAGCGAATATAGGAGGGTCCAGTTTCAGAAAATCCTGTGTTCTGCGACTCGCAACTCTAGCCGCATCATCCTCAGTTGTCGTTGGACCAGCTCATCCTTGACTTTGTGTCACAACTAACTGAGTCAACATATGTAGTGCATTTCTTAGATCCTGGTCAGTGGCATTAATTGGTGGTTCTGCGGGTACTTCTCTACCGATTGGCTCTTCTAGAGCTGGAAAAATAGAAGAAGCCCGCGATGCAACCTCAGCGTCAGCCCCACCTTAACTAGCTTGGTCATGTGGTGATTTACTCATGCCTTCTCTGGTAGGCATATCTACCTACTTACTTTTACCTCTTCCTCTTCTTGTGATTGGCATTTCACTATACCAAAGGAAAATAATTACCATGGTCAGATACAATTCCACTTACAACACTGGCTCTATTGCACAATCTAGAAATAAAGAAAAGAAATGACTCCTAAATGTCTCATATCCACCTACTTTTAAATGTGGTGAACAACACATCGATAAGTAAGACTCTACTTAGACACGGCTTTGTAGACACCCTTAGAACGACCTGCTCTGATACCACTTTTGTCACGCCCCGAGTTCCAATGAGGCGGACTGGCATCGGAAGCTGATGAGGCCCGAGAGAACCAATCTTTGCTCATGTCTAGTCATATGCATGTCACCCAATAAGCAGCGCCATCATATGGAGCTATAAAATGTCAATAGCGGAAGTCATGGAAACATGTGTTATATACATATAGGAAACTTGGCTGTTGGGGCCATTAAGTCAACATGGGCATACATTCTTTCATTCATCTCACCACGTCTGTCTACAAAGCCTCTAATAGATGTATATACATAACCATCCTAAAGTCGGGATAAGTCCCCGCTTTATACAATATTACAGTACCAAAACAAATGTACATATGAGACCCAGAAAGCCCCGAACCAACTGGAGCTCACCAAAGATTGGCAAAAGATCCGCAACCTACTTTGGAGGTCTACTAGCACCTGTGCCTGCAACAAGTAAGGTAAGTCCCCCAAGGGACGTCAGTTCGAAGAATGTACTGAGTATGTAAGGCTCATATGAAACTGAATATTGCATAAATACTGCAATGAACTTAAATACAAATGAATAACCAATATGGAAAAGTCACCATTCTGTACTTTGCAAACCATGTGTATTGCTTTCATTATTTGCTTTGTTTCTTTACTTCTATGCTTTTTCATCGTCACTTGTGTCACTATGTATCCGTGCCCCGACTAATCAGTGGGTCTTTACATAACATAACGTTATGTTGGGATCGGCTCGAGCTAGGCTTATGCCTACAGAGCTACCACCCATGAATCAATATATCGGGCTCGGCTCGAGCTAGGTTATTACCTCTAGATCTGCCACCCATACCAACATATCAGGTTCAGCTCAAGCTAGGTTATTTCCTATAGACATACCCCCTGTCAGGATCTGTATGAGCTAGGCTTATGCCTCTAGGACTACCCCCTGATCCAATAATCTCAGGATCGGCTTGAGCTAGGTATTTCGCCCCCAAAGCTACCACCCATACTCAATCATTAACCACAAATATGCATTACTTCATTCTTTACCTTTGAGATTTATACAATGATATTCATAACATTATTGGAACCATTGGAACAATAATCAATGAATAAGAGACATATGTATAAATACTTTTGGAAAACAACATTATTGGGCCTTTGGGACATTAGTCAATGACCATGAGACCTGTGAATCACAATTTATCAATGAGTAGGAAACATGTGATAATAAAAATTGGTAAGCGGATATAAGATACCTTAGGACATTTCGGAATGAACTAGTACAATATCAATGTGAATACTATGAGCTGCAGAAGGATACGGAAAGGGCAACCTTACATACCTTGTATTCTTAATTGAATATACAATCATAAATGTGCATACAATAGTCCCGCTCCTTCCTTATGTTTCACTCTCCATCACAAGTACATAACGGAGTTTACATTAACCACCAACTACCTTACAAATGCATATGACGACAATGAGTTACATATTTTCCTTTAAAATGTCATTTCCTTCTCTACAATACCATTTACGGCATTGTCATACCAATAATGCCCCAATTATGCCACACATTGACCACAACATCACATACCAATAGCATTTCACAACAAAGTTTCTCCTTTACACTTTCTCATGAACACCATATCACAATTAATCCATCAAGTCACCTCAATACACCTCATAACAACATATCGGCCAAAATCCCATAATTTACATTTATAGAAAATTAGCAAGCTTAGAAACATAATCACACCATACATGTTGATATTTCCTCCCTGCTATGCACTTTCATCAAAACCACAAGTCACCTTTCAAGTTTAAATCCCATGGATAACACATCTTTTAGCAAAAAACAAAAATATTTTATTTACACTTTTAGATATAACCAACATGATCTACATACTCTCCCATGCATATAATATATTAATCCATAAGAATAATCACTTGCCCAAACTTTCAAATGAGTGATCTTGTCCCAAGAAGTGCCTTAGGGTTCTTAGGGTTTGAGAGAAATATTTGAGAAAATATCTAAGAGGCATGAGAGTTCCAATGAATTAAAAATCTGATTTTGGGGCCTTTATATAGTGCTCAAGTCATCCTTAGCCATTTCCTTGCATTAAATGCAATATTGGCTTGGTCAAAGTGGAAGAATGGGTTATTTACCCCATTGGGCCTTGCATTTTGGTCTCTCTTTGGGCTTTAAATTGAGCCCAATAACCCATGTCATCTTAACCCACAGAATGTAATGTATAATCCACCATATATCTCATGTTCAAATAATTCTATAAATGTCTCGATAATATTCCTTTACTAGATTTTCGTTCGTAGCCTCAATCGGAAAATTAGAAATTCTAGTCGCTCATGGCTTACTTGAACATAATTTGTTAAAACACTTGTGATGAAGAATTAACCCCAAATCGGATGCTAAACGTGCTTAAGAATAGTCCTACTATGATGAAGTAATGATACCATGACTTGAAAGTCTTATTTACATCATAATAGTCGAAGAAACATTTTGGCGAAAACCACCCCGGCACGCCGCTTGGCGCGCCCCTTTGCTGCCTGTGCTAAAAAATTGTTGGCCAGAAGCAGGCCAACACGCCTCTGGGCGCGCCCCACACCTAAAATGTGATTTATTTCCTTTCTTCGACTTTTCTTTGTTGATTTGGTTAGATCCTTCAAGTTAAAGTGTTTTGCTTACCTCCTAACCTTAATATCCATTTCTTGGAAGTCCTTCAAGCCTCATTTTTCACCCCACAATGCTCCACGAAGTGACAAACACCTCCGACAAAGGGCTAATCACATGTACTAGACCCAATTTAAAATGTTTCCTCAATGACACTACAAAATTCATACTTATGGCTCTTGACACCTAAGTAAACATTGTTCAAAGTTCTCAAGTAGGGTTGGGAAGGTACGGGGTGTTACATTTTTCCCCCCTTAGAAACATTCGTCCTCAAATGTTAACAACATCATTTTAATTACAACAAATGCATCTCTATATTAGCATATATATACATAGACACTTAATGCTCATAGATACTTAATTGTTATTGGTCCACTTCCGCACTTTGAACTTTTCTTCCATTTGAAATAGATTAGGGTACTTGGATTTCATCATTTCCTCAGCTTCCCATGTGATCTCTTCTACTTGTTGATTTCGCCATAGTACCTTTACAGAAGCTATGTCTTTATTCCTCAACCTCTTTACTTGTCGATCTAGAATAGAAATGAGTACATCTTCATAAGTAAGATCTTCCATAATTTGAACATAGTCAATGGAAGCAATACATGATGGGTCTCCTATGCATTTTCGAAGCATCGAAACATGTAATACTGGATGGACTGAGGAGTGTTCTTGGGGTAATTTCAATTCATATGCAACTTGCCCAAATCTTCTGATAATTTCATATGGGCATATATAACGCGGACTTAATTTCCCTTTCTTCCCAAATCTCATTATCTCTTTCATTGGCAATACCTTCAAAAATACCCAATCACTTTAACTTTCTCCATAGCCTGATGAACAAGATCTGGCCCAAGTAAAGAAGTTTCACCCGCTTCAAACCACCCAATTGGTGATCTATATTTCCTTCCGTACAAAGCTTCATAAGGTGCCATTTTAATACTTGAATGATAGCTATTGTTCTAAGCAAATTCAATAAGAGGCAAATGGTCATCCTAACTGCCTTGAAAATCTAACGTGCATGCTCGTAGAATATCTTCGAGTGTTTGAATAGTACGTTCTGCTTGTCCATCAATTTGAGGATGGAAAGTCGTACTCAGATTCACCTGTGTGCCCAACTTCCGCTGAAAAGATCTCCAAAAATGCGCAGTAAACTGAGCTCCCCTATCTGATATAATAGAGATCGGAATCTCATGTAACCGGACTATTCTTTAACTTACAATCTTGCATAATCCTTAACTATATAGGTGGTCCTGACTTGTAGGAAATGCGCGGACTTGGTGAGCCTGTCAACTATGACCCATATAGAATCAAATTTCTGTAGTGTACGAGGCAAACCTGTGATAAAATCCATATTAATCATATCCCATTTCCAGACTGGAAGATTGATACATTGCATGTAGCCTCCTGGTTTCTGATGCTCTACTTTCACCTGTTGACAATTCAGGCATTGAGCGACAAATTCTGCATTGTCCTTTTTCATATTTCCCCATCAATACAATTCCCTTAAATCATGGTACATTTTAGTAGCACCCGGATGAATAGAATAGCGCGAATGATGAGCCTCTATCATAATTCGTTTCCTCTGCTCATCTACATCCGGTACACATAATATTCCTTGACATTAAAGTACCCCTTCTTGTGTAAGATCAAAGGCCGCAGTCAGACCCTGTTGTACATTCTCTTTTAGCTGCAATAACATAGAATTCACAAACTGCTTCTCTTTTACTTCAGCTATTAAGGAGGACTCTGCTGCATTTTCCACAATAACTCCATCATCTGAGGATTCAAGAAGATACATTCAGGATCATGACACTAATTGAAACACACAAATATGCTTTACCTTACTCTTACACTACATGATATTAACACCTTAATTTGTGAGGGATAGATATATTAGCTCGCACTTCACCTCCTTCACTAATCCTATGAGATCTTACATAAGTAAGTATATGATACCGGACCTCCACCTTTGGTGGGCTATACTAAATAATAAAGCATAATATTGAGACTATTCCATATTGAACTTAAACCCTCTATAATGCAATCCATACTCCTTGAAACATATAGCAACCATGCGCATTACCTCTTTACAATCTTGTACCTTTCACTTAGTTATAAGAGTAACACGTTAAAGACCATGACATTATTTGGAGCACACTCTTATATATATATATTACTTCACTCCTTTACTTCATGAGATTGACATCTTCACTTATGAGGAATAATTATATTAACTTGCACATCACCTCTCTTACTACTCTTATGAGATTGGTAATTTTACTTATGAAAGATTGGTGCAAGGATAATCATCATACTATAGGACTTTGGAACAATACATGATTGGAATAATGCTATTCAAACTAAACAAGCTCTCTTTACCTCATTACTCTCGTTGAGATAGTTCTTTTAGAATTTATAACGTTATGACACCTTTGGAACTTCCATCAACGACTAAGAGATAAGTGAATCATCATTCATCTAAGAATAGGACATGTATGAATAACAATATACGTCCACCTGAATTGATATACTTTAAGCCTCTCGAAATTGAAACAAGTCCAATGTCAAGGTGAACAACATATTGCGGAAGGATATGGAAAAAGGAACCTTACATACCTTGTATTCTTAATACGAATACACAATCTTAGGCGTGTATACACTAGTCCCGCTCCGTCCTTGTGTTTTTCTCTACAACACAAGTTCATAACGAAACCAACATTAACCACCAATTACCTTATAATGGCATACAATAACAATAAGTCACATGTTTAGCTTTAACATGTCATTTCCCCCTTGACAATACCATTTATGAAATCATTATTCCCAAAATACCATAATATTTCCAACATTGACCAATACATGATAATCAATACATGTCACCATAACACTTCCCTTTTACACTTTCTTATCCACACCACATCACAAATAATCCAACAACTTACCTTAATACACCTCATAGCACATATCGGCCAAATCCCACAATTTACACTTATAGAAGAATAACAATTTTTGGGAACATAATAACACCATAAATGTTGTTATTTTATCCATACCATGCTTTTTCATCATGACCACAAGTCATAATTCAAGTTACAATCCCATGGATAACACATCTTTTTAACATAAACCAAAAGTGCCTTGTCCAACACTTCCAACCATAACCAACAAGATATAAATAATCTATCATGCTTATAATATGTTAAAGTACAAGAATAATCACTTACCCAAGCTTGAGAAAGGATGATCTTGCTCTAAAAGTTTCCTTTGAACTCTTAGGGTTTGAGAGAAATAAGTGGAGAATTATCTAGAAAACATGAGAGTTTCCAAATGAATAAAATCAGATTTTTTGCCCCTTTTTATAGGCCTTTAATTCCATCCTTAGCCACTCTTGTGGCATTAAATGTTTGGTCTAGAAGTCAAGGCAAGAATTGGTCATTTGACCCATGTCTTCTTTTAATTTTTGGGCACTTTTTGAGCCCAATTCACTCAACCCAATAAAATCAATAATTTCTCATGTTTAATTCATTTTATACGCGTTACGACAATATTCCCACTTACGAAATTCATACTCGTAGCCTCAATTCCAAAAACAAGCAATTCTAGCCACGTGTGGCTTATTTTGACCATAAGGGCAAAATCGTCATTTTGACGCCAAATTCGTTCAGGAGTAATTTTACCACACCAATATAATACTTCACTGATTTCATGTATATTCTCATGGTTGTAGAATAAACGTGGCAAAAATTGGCCCGGTACGTCCCTGGGCACCCTTGGGACTTAAGAAAAATTTCCAACTTTTGAATGGTGCGCACAAGCAGCCCGACATGCCCCCTTGCTTCCTGTGGAATAAAAATTTTGGCCAGAAGCGGCGTGGCACGCCCCTCCCTTAGAATTTTTGAAAATTTTATTTTTTGACTTTTCTACGCGGGTTTGGTGAGATACTTCAAGTCCTATTCTTTAACTTACTTCTTAACCTTAATATCCTTTGTTTAGAGATCCTCTTAGCCTCGTTTTGAACACCACAAACGCTCAATGACCATTGAAAAACACCTTCTACGCAAGTTTAATCACATATACAAGGGCCAAATTCAATTATCTCATCAATAGCATTACCAAATACATACTTATAGCTCTCGATACCTAAGTAAACATTCTTTAATGTTGTCAAGTAGGGTTGGGAAGGTACGGGGTATTACATAAAGATTATTTTTGATATTTTAATCAAACCCTAATCTTGGGGATCTACTACTTTTAGCTTAGACTTAGAGTCTCTTTGTCAAAAATATTTGGATTGTTTAGCTAATAAGGAAAAAGAATGCGGTATACTTCTTTTTCCCTTGTCTACGAGTTGCTAACTTCCCATACTTGGGGTTATGCATGATTGAGTGTTGATTGTGTATGGGTAGTGATTATTCACCCTTGTGTTGGGTTGAATGTTATGATTTTAGCTAAATCTCTATGTGTTAATTTATAGATTGAGGTTGCGAACTTAGTCTATGCTTGGATATCTTGTATTGCTTTCAAGAGGGTACAAGAGTGATGAGATTTAGCTAATCAAACTTGAGTTACACTCATTTAAATAGTAATACTAGAGATAGATTATCCATTTCGAGGTACATGGTTGTTTAGTAGTGTATACACTTGGGGATTCGTGAGAAGCCCATGTGAAATTTTGTTATGGATTGAGAAATCACTCCCTATATCTAAAACCATACCTAATCATAACTAACAGCCAAAACATTGTTGTATTCTTACTTACCCATGCATCAGATTAATCTAGTAATGGCATCAGCCAAAACTGGCTAATTGATGTAAATCTTTGACTAAATCTTGCTTTTCTGTCAATTGCTTTTCTGTCAATTGGCCACTAGTGCCTCCTATTGTCTTGCGGCTCAATGCATCAGCTACCACATTTACTTTGCCTGGATGATAGAGAATATCAATATCATAGTCTTTTAGGAGCTCCAACCACCTTCGTTGCCTCAAATTGAGTTCCTTCTGCTTAAAGATATATTGCAAACTTTTGTGATCAGTATAGATATCAACATGAACTCCATACAAATAATGACGCCATATCTTTAAAGCAAAAATCACCGCTGCTAATTCAAGATCATGTGTGGGATAATTTTTCTCATGTGGCCACAACTTTCGTGAGGCATATGCTATAACATTACCGTGCTACATCAATACACATCTGAGGCCAAACCCGGAAGTATCACAATACACTGTATAACCTTCGGTACCTTCGGGAAGTACCAAAATTGGTGTGGAGGTTAATTTATCATTCAACTCTTGGAAGCTTTTCTCACACGCATCATTCCACTGAAATTTAACTGCTTTATGTGTAAGATTTGTTAACGGTGCAGCAATGGAGGAAAAACCTTCCACAAATCTTCGGTAATAACCTGCCAATCCAAGAAAACTACGAACCTCTATAGGTGTCATAGGTCTTGGCCAATTTTTCACTGCTTCAATCTTCTGTGTATCAACCTGTATCCCTTCATCTGACACAATGTGACCCAAGAATACGATGGATTTTAACCAAAACTCACACTTAGAGAACTTTGCATACAACTTATGCTCATGGAGAATCTGTAACACCTGCCCTAAGTGATTAGCATGGTCCTCTGGAGATATTGAATAAACCAGGATGTCATCTATAATACCATCACGAACACGTCTAGAAATGGATTAAACACCCTATTCATCAAATCCATGAACACAACCAGTGTATTTGTTAGTCCAAATGACTTAACTAAAAATTCATAATGGCCATACCGCGTTCGGAAAGCTGTCTTGGGTACATCTTATTTTCTAACTCTGACTTGATGGTAACCCGACCTCAAGTCAATCTTTGAAAAACACTTGGAACCCTGTAACTGATCAAACAAATCATCAATTCAAGGGAGGGGATATTTTTTCTTGATCGTTACCTTATTCAATTGCCGATAGTCGATGCAAATTCTCAACGTGCCATCTTTTTTCCGTACAAATAATACCGCTGCACCCCACGGGGACATACTAGGCCTGATAAAGCCCTTGTCCAGTAAATCTTTCAACTACTCCTTCAATTCATGCAATTCTGCTGGAGCCATTCTATACGGAGGAATAAAGATAGGCTGAGTGCCTGGAATCACATCAATGCCAAACTCTACTTTCCATTCTGGGGGTAACCCTGGAATATCCTCTGGAAATACATCAAGAAATTCATTGACCACTGGAACCGACTGCGGAGTTAGCGGTTCCACATCATTATCTTTCACCCGTACTAAGTGACATATGTATCCCTTGGCAATCATTTTCCTTTCTTTCAAATAGGAAATAAATTTTCCTCTTGGTGCCCCCACATTACCCTGCCATTAAAGAACATTTTCTTGCAAAAAACAAAAATGCACCTTCTTGGCCAGACAATCTACCGTGGCATAACAAGAAACCAACCAATCCATCCCCATTATCACATCAAAATCCACCATGTCTAGTTTGATGAGTTCGGCCAGTGTTTCATGGCCACACACAGTTATCACATAATTACGATATACTCTTTTTGCAGTAATATATTCACCAACTGGTGTAGACACTTCAATTGATTTAATTAATAATTCTGGTGCCTTTGCAAATTTTGCAGTAATCAATGGAGTAATATAGGACAATGTAGAACCCGGGTCAATCAATGCATATACATTCTATGAAAAAATAGATAGTGTACATGTGACAACATCACGAGAAGCCTCAAAATTCTGTCAGTCCACTAAAGCATAAGTGCGATTCTGGACCCTACTAGTACTGGATGCTCCTCTGGCACCTCTACCCCAACTAACAGACTGCACACCTCGGCCTAAAGAAGGAATCGATGATGATGACGCCGCGGCCAATCCCACCGGTCGTGCTATACCACCCATACTCCTCTAGGGACACTCTTTTATCATGTGTCCCATAATACCGCACCAAAAACAAGCATTTGTCCCCACTCGGCATGTACCTGAATGAATACGCCCGCAGTATTGACACTGCTGTCGAGGAAATCCTGCTGCCTATGATCCGTGAACTCCACTACTCTGCCTAAATAGACCACCTCTAAACCCTAGGATTTGAGAGTGAGCGCCTGTTGTGGAATAGGAGAATGATGGTCTAGGCGGTCTAAGAAACATCCGAGGCCTAGATCCTTCATGGGATATCATAGACTGTCCCATAGGTCTAGCCCTTTTGGATTGTCCTCTATCAGATTCATGTACCCTTCTTCTCTGTCTTTGATCTTTCATTTTCTGGGCGAAGGCTTGTATCCTAGCTATGTCCATATCCTTATTCAAGGCAGCAATGATGCAATCCCTTACCAAATATGGCTCTAATCTATCCACGTATCGATGGACTCTGTCTATCATTATAGCCACTACATTCGGAGCATATTGATCCAGGGAATTAAACTAAAGACTATATTCTCGAACACTCATGTTCCCTTGACATAAATTCAGAAATTGGTCTGCACGTGCCTTTCGAAACTCATATGGGAGGTAATGATCAAGGAATTCCATTTTAAATTCTTCCCAACCAGCTGGAAGTGCATCAATACCCCTTGATCTTTTACAGTCTTCATACCACAATATCGTTTTCCCTTTCAATCTATAGGCTGCAAGTTCAACTGTTTCAACACCAGTCACGTGCATAACTTCTAGAGCCCTGTGGATTTGATCCACAAAGTCCTGCGGATCTGCTTTCGGATATGACCTAGTGAATATAGGAGGGTCCAGTTTCAGAAAATCCTGTGTTCTGCGACTCGCCACTCTAGCCGCATCATCCTCAGTTGTCGTTGGACCAGCTCATCCTTGACTTTGTGTCACAACTAACTGAGTCAACATATGTACTGCATTTCTTAGATCTTGGTCAGTGGCATTAATTGGTGGTTCTGCGGGTACTTCTCTACCGATTGGCTCTTCTAGAGCTGGAAAAATAGAAGAAGCCCGCGATGCAACCTCAGCGTCAGCCCCACCTTAACTAGCTTGGTCATGTGGTGATTTACTCATGCCTTCTCTGGTAGGCATATCTACCTACTTACTTTTACCTCTTCCTCTTCTTGTGATTGGCATTTCACTATACCAAAGGAAAACAATTACCATGGTCAGATACAATTCCACTTACAACACTGGCTCTATTGCACAATCTAGAAATAAAGAAAAGAAATGACTCCTAAATGTCTCATATCCACCTACTTTTAAATGTGGTGAACAACACATCGATAAGTAAGACTCTACTTAGACACGGCTTTGTAGACACCCTTAGAACGACCTGCTCTGATACCACTTTTGTCACGCCCCGAGTTCTAATGAGGCGGACTGGCACCGGAAGCTGATGAGGCCCGAGAGAACCAATCTTTGCTCATGTCTAGTCATATGCATGTCACCCAATAAGCAGCGCCATCATATGGAGCTATAAAATGTCAATAGCGGAAGTCATGGAAACATGTGTTATATACATATAAGAAACTTGGCTGTTGGGGCCATTAAGTCAACATGGACATACATTCTTTCATTCATCTCACCACGTCTGTCTACAAAGCCTCTAATAGATGTATATACATAACCATCCTAAAGTCGGGATAAGTCCCCGCTTTATACAACATTACAGTACCAAAACAAATGTACATATGAGACCCAGAAAGCCCCGAACCAACTGGAGCTCACCAAAGATTGGCAAAAGATCCGCAACCTACTTTGGAGGTCTACTAGCACCTGTGCCTGCAACAAGTAAGGTAAGTCCCCCAAGGGACGTCAGTTCGAAGAATGTACTGAGTATGTAAGGCTCATATGAAACTGAATATTGCATAAATACTGCAATGAACTTAAATACAAATGAATAACCAATATGGAAAAGTCACCATTCTGTACTTTGGAAACCATGTGTATTGCTTTCATTATTTGCTTTGCTTCTTTACTTCTATGCTTGTTCATCGTCACTTGTGTGACTATGTACCCAGGCCCCGACTAATCAGTGGGTCTTTACATAACATAACGTTATGTTGGGATCGGCTCGAGCTAGGCTTATGCCTCCAGAGCTACCACCCATGAATCAATATATCGGGCTCGGCTCGAGCTAGGTTATTACCTCTAGAGCTACCACCCATACCAACATATCAGGTTCGGCTCGAGATAGGTTATTTCCTCTAGAGATACCCCCTGTCAGGATCGGTCCGAGCTATGCTTATGCCTCTAGGACTGCCCCCTGATCCAATAATCTCAGGATCGGCTTGATCTAGGCATTTCTCCACCAAAGCTACCACCCATACTCAATCATTAACCACATATATGCATTACTTCATTCTTTACCTTTGAGATTGATACAATGATAGTCATAACATTATTGGAAACATAACATTATTGGAACCATTAGAACAATAATGAATAAATAAGAGACATATGTATAAATACTTTTGGAAAACAACATTATTGGGCCTTTGGGACATTAGTCAATGACCATGAGACATGTGAATCACAATTGATCAATGAGTAGGAAACATGTGATAATAACAATTTGTAACCGGATATAGGATACCTTAGGACATTTCGGAATGAACTAGTACAACATCAATGTGAATACTAGGAGCTGCAAAAGGATACGGAAAGGGTAACCTTACATACATAGTATTCTCAATTGAATATACAATCTTAAATGTGCATACAATAGTCCCGCTCCTTTCTTATGTTTCACTATTTATCACAAGTACATAACGGAGTTTACATTAACCACCAACTACCTTACAAATGCATATGACGACAATGAGTTACATGTTTGCTTTTAAAATGTCATTTCCTTCTCTACAATACCATTTATGGCATTGTCATACCAACAGCAATACCAACAATACCCCAATCATGCCACACATTGACCACAACATCGCATACCAATATAATTTCACAACAAAGTTTCTCCTTTACACTTTCTCATGAACACCATATCACAATTAATCCATCAAGTCACCTCAATACACCTCATAACAACATATCGGACAAAATCCCATAATTTACATTTATAGAAAAATAACAAGCTTAGAAACACAATCACACCATACATGTTGATATTTCCTCCATGCTATGCACTTTCCTCAAAACCACAAGTCACATTTCAAGTTTAAATCCCATGGATAACACATCTTTTAGCAAAAAGCAAAAATGTATTATTTACACTTTCAGACATAACTACCATGATCTACATACTCTTCCATGCATATAATATATTAATCCATAAGAATAATCACTTACCCAAACTTGCAAATGAGTGATCTTGTCCCAAGAAGTGCCTTAGGGTTCTTAGGGTTTGAGAGAAATATTTGAGAAAATAGCTAAGAGGAATGAGAGTTCCAATGAATTAAAATTCTGATTTTGGGGCCTTTATATAGTGCTCAAGTTATCCTTAGCCATTTCCTTGCATTATAAGCAATATTGGCTTGGTCAAAGTGGAAGAATGGGTCATTAGCCCTATTGGGCCTCACATTTTGGTCTCTTTTTGGGCTTTAAATTGAGCCCAATAACCCATGTCATCTTAACCCACCAAATTTAATGTATAATTCACCATATATCTCATGTTCAAATAATTCTATAAATGTCTCGATAATATTCCTTTACGAGATTTCCGTTCATAGCCTCAATCGCAAAACTAGAAATTCTAGTCAGGCTTACTTGAACATAATTTGTTAAAACACTTGTGACTAAGAATTAACCCCAACTCGGATGCTAAACATGCTTAAGAATAGTCCTACTATGATGGAGTGATGATACCATGACTTAAAAGTCTTATTTACATCATAATAGTCGAAGAAATATTTTGGCGAAAACCACCCCGGCACGCCGCTTGGCGCACCCCTTTACTGCCTGTGGCACAAAAAAAAAATAGCCTAGAGCGGCCTGGCACGCTTCCTGGCGCATCCCCAGGGCTGCCTGTGCTAAAAAAAATTCGGCCAGAAGCGGCCCGGCACGCCCCTGGGCGCGCCCCACACCCAAAATGTGATTTTTTTCCTTTCTTCAACTTTTCTTTGCGGATTTGGTTAGATCCATAAAGTTCATGTCTTTTGCTTACCTCTTAACCTTAATATCCATTTATTGGAAGTCCTCCAAGCCTTATTTTTCACCCCACAATGCTCCACGAAGTCACAAAGACCTCCGACAAAGTTTGTTGGTATTTGTCCAAAATATGCTACTCTGCTTCCCAAGTAGCATCCTCTCTCAGATTGTTCTTCCATAATACATTTACAGAAGGAATACTTTTGGACCTCAATTGGCGAACCTGCCTGTTGAAAATAGCTATCGAAGCATCTTCATATGCTAATTTTTGATCGAGTTGAAAAATTTCATGGTCAATAACCTAAAAATATGACTGCGATCCCAAGAGTACTTTCAAAGTATGGAAACATGAAAAACTAAATGCACTCTAGATAAGGGTGGTGGCTATGCTAATCTTTAAACCACTGCTTCTATACATTTCAAGATCTCAAAAGGACCAATATATCTTGGGTTCAACTTTCCATTGTTTTCAAATCTCATGAAACCCTTCATGGATGAAACTTTCAAAAGTACCATATCACCCTCCATGAACTCCAAATCATATACTCTCTTGTCAAAATAGGATTCTTCCCTAATCTGAGCTGTCTTGAGCTTATTTTTGATTACCTTTACTTCAAACAAGGCTTATTGGACCATCTATGGACTCAAAAGCTTGCTCTCACCTAGTTTGAACCAACCAAATAGGGAATGGCATTTCCTACCATAGAAGACTTCATACAGCGCCATCACAATACTAGACTGGTAGTTGTTATTGTATGAGAGTTCTACCACAGGAAACAACTCATCCAATTGTCATCCATAGTCGATGGTACATGCTCTCGACATGTCTTCTAAGATCAGAATAATCCTCTCTAACTGACCATCAGTCTATGGTTTAAATGGTATACTAAGATCAATTGTAATGCTTAAAACCTTCTATAAAGACTAGCAAAACTAAGTTGTGAACGGTGACCCTCTGTCAGAAATAATAGAAATGGGCATCCTATGTAACCAAACTATCTCACAGTTATAGGTTCGTGCTAACTACTCTGGTGTGAATATAGTATGAACCGGTAAGAAATATAAAGATTTTTTAAGTGTATCCATAATCACCCAAACTGAATCATGTCTTCACATTGTACATGGCATGCCTACCACAAAATCCATGGTGATTCTCTCCCACTTCTGCTCAGGAATGGCCAAATTTTGAGCTAACCATCCCAGTTTCTTATGTTCGTACTTAACTTACTGACAATTTGATACAATTCTAAAATACAATTTGATACAATTCTAAAAAACTACAAACACTACAAAAACAAGGGAAGAATGGGAAAATATGAAAATACAAAAAGAAGAACAAACAGAAAACAAACAATAATAAAGTAAAAGGATAGATAGATAGACACAAAATGATAAAGAAAGGACAACCAAAGGGTATATTAAACTCACTGACCTTCCTTTCGATTACCACAAGCACCATTCTCTTACAAAGACCGAAATAGAGAATTAACCCTTAACAACCAACATTTCTAATCAACAAGGAAAGCTCCCAAAAGGCTAGCATAAACACTCTCAAGTGTAAACTCATCAATAATCATCTAACCTTAAGAAAAGAAGAAACCTAGCTATTTGTAGCCATGGGCTATTTATTACCAAAATGGGCCCAAAAGTGACCCAATAAGATAAAGTGGCCCATTAGTCTCTTTTAACAATGTACCACCTACGCTCCAAGCTAGAATTCAAACACGATGTTGCTCGATGGGCCCATGAAGTGCATTATCGGATATAGCTCCTCTCGGGTGCTCGGGTGCCAAGCTATCATCCAAATATGTATTTGCCTTCCTAGGATGACCAAGTCTTTTATACTTTGATGTTGTCCTTGAAGAATGGATCTCAAGAGATTAGATCGAATTCTTGATTTATTATCCTCTAATTCTTGGAAAGGATCTGACCTCGAATCCAAATATTTTATCAACTTGCCATCACACTTTCCAATTTTGGAATCCTTTGGTAAGAAATCCGTTAGGCCTTCAACCTTATCTTCATAAAGCACTCTCCTTGCATCCTGCTTTAGACGTATTTGTTCATGACTCTGCATAAGAGAAAGAGTGATACTAGGTAAAATGCTAGCATGATGGTTAGTGGGTAACAAAGGCCTAAGGTTGGAATGTCTTTTCCATATTAGATTTTGAGCGGTCAAACAATAATTTGTGGAGCTTATTTTGTATTTTGTAGGCTTGAGGGAGTTTGGGCATGGGGTAGTGGAGTTAAATTAGAGGCCTTTAAATGTTCCCCAATGTTTTCCAATCTACCATCAATACTTGCCATTCGACTATCTATGTTTGACAACTTCTCATTCATGTGTGACAATCTTCCCATCATGTGTTTCATATCTTGTTGCATCCCTAGGAGTTCCTCCAAGATGGTATTAAGGGTTCCTCCACCCATTGTCCTTAGTACGCTTGAGAAAAGGGGATGAAGCACATACAGACGACTCAATTAAAAACAAAAGTACTTGACTCAAAGAAGTTAACTAGGAAAGAAATGATAAAAGCACTCAAAGAAAAAGTACAAGAAAGAAACTGGACTCAAGAACTAATCACAACTAGGTAGAAGGATTACTAGTCGTAAATTAGCTTAGAATCAAAGAAGGAGATGATTAAGAAGTGAAGAAATAAAACTAGAATTTAAGACGAGCCTACTAGTTTTTGGGGTACACCTTGACGGCCTAAGTAGCGGTCTGTCAGGGTGGTGGCGGGCGATCAACCTTCCCGTCGACCTTAACCATTGAAAGGGTGTCAAGATGCCCTTGGTGGTGGGCCATCAATCTCTTTGTGGTCCGTCAGCCTGGCCGTCGTGGCTTAGACAGAATGAACAATTTTGTTCTCTTGGTTGATAGACAACTTGTCGATTAGTAGGGGCCTTGGATGCTCTGCAAGACAGTAGTCAAGCACAACCTGAATAGGTTCCAATCTACCTTCAAGGTTGACCATCAGTCAAGGTCTTGACAGTCAGTCACACTCCACCGTCAAGCCTAGGTAGTTCAAAGACGAATTTGACTCCAAGTTCTGAGGCTGGTTTCTATGATTCTGTGACTTCTTGTGGCCTACTTCACCTTAAATTTACCTTTTATGGGTCGTAAAACACTTTTACCCAAAATTTCTCAAAGGTTTTTGGATCAAATTGTATAGTTTTGCTTCTTCTTCACCAAGAACATCAAGAACAAGGATGAAGAATTCAAAAACCGAACTAACTCAAATCAACTTGGAATCGCACCAAATTTGAAACCCAAGCTCCTTTTGGTATAGGTAACAAGCCCCAATACTCTTAAACCTTTAATTTCAATCCAATAAGCTTATATTTGAAGACCCATTTCAAAATTTCTTCAAACTCAACTCATGAATGGAAGAGGCTTCAAATCAACTCCGATTAAAATCAAATTTGAGATTTAGACTCTAATAGTACTAGGGAACAAGAATCTAGCACTAGAAACACAAGAAAACACAAAAATTTAAAACTCAAAATTTGGACAAAACCCAAAAACGTGAAAACCCTCTTTTTATGATTTTTTGATTTTCTTTCAATACCACACCCAAGACTAGAATCATGGGAACGATTCTAAACTAGGCCCTGATACCAAATGATTCAATTCTAAAATATGAAAATATGAAGAAACTACGAACACTACAAAAACAAGGGTAGAATGGGAAAATATGAAAAGAAGAACAAATGGAAAATAAAAAATAATAAAGTAAAAGGATAGATAGATACACACAAAATGATAAAGAGAGGACAACCATAGGGTATATTAAACCCAAAGACCTTCCTTTCGATTACCACAAGCACTAATATTTTACGATGATCGAAAGAGAGAATTAACCCCTATCAACCAACGTTTCTAATCAACAAGGAAAGCTCCCAACAAGCTAACATAAACACTCTCAAGTGTAAACTCATCAATAATCATCTAACCCTAAGAAAAGAAGAAACCTAGTTATTTATTGCCATGGGCTATTTATTACCAAATGGGCCTAAAAGTGACCCAATAAGAAAAAGTGGACTATTAGGCTCTTTTAATAATGCACCTCCTACGCTCCAAGCTAGTATCTAAACATGATGTTTATCGATGACCCTTGGAATGCATCATCAGATATAGCTTCTCTCGGGTGCCAAGATATCACCCAAACACGTATGCCTTCCTAGGATGATGAAGTCTTTAATTCTTTAGTGTTTTCCTTGAAGCATAGATATCGATAGATTAGATCGGATTCGGGATGTATCATAATTCAAGCAATAAGCCACATGGTTTGAGATATTCCTTTTCATTCTCATCCATCTAAAATATTTCTTCAAGTCTTGATACATCTTTATAGCCACCGTATGTATAGATTAATGAGAACTATGAGCTTCCTCCATAATTGACTGACTCAAGTCTCCCACATTTTGTATACATACTCTTACGTCATTCACTAGAAATCAACCAGAGTCAATAGTTCCTTGTTTAGTATGTCTTTGCTTCAACTGCTCTTTATGCTTGAGAAATTGACATCCTCATGCTAGTGGGCTTTGATCAACTTAATCAAAGAAGACTATGCCACCATGCACACAAGTAAATCTCTGTACAATATGGCCTCAAGTATAACACCATTGTTGGCCAACCACTGAAGATATTTGGCCAAAGGTCAGATAGAGTCTAAAATAGAAGCCAAACTTCCTATCAATTTTATATTCAAGGCATCTGCCACAACATTAGCTTTCCCTGACTGGCACAACATAGTCATCTCATAATCTTTAGGTCACTCGAGCCATCTTTATTGCCTCAAATTCAGATCCTTCTTCTTAAAGATATACTATAAACACCTGTGATGTATGAATATTTCATATGTACCATACAAATAATGTCATCACAAAATCAAGGCAAATTGTATTGTTGCTAACTCCAGACCATGAGTTAAATAGTTCTTCTCATGGTTCTTAAGTTTCCAAGAAGCATATGCAATCACCTTTCATCCTTGTATCTAAAAATAGCCAAAGCCTACTCTCATACACTAAATAGACTTTCTCACCAGTGGGCAAAGTCAATACAAAATCCGTAGAAAATAATATCTTCAGCTTTAAAAAGTTCAACACACACTCCTCTGTCTATATAAATTGGACACTTGTCTGTGTTTATCTAGTCGACCATTCTGCTATGACTGAAAATCGTACTGTAACAACCCGTATTTTATGTGTACTTGTTTTATTGATATGGGACTTGAGTAACCTTATTGTATAGGTAAGGTACCAAGTTTCTTAATGGATTAGTGGTGGTTTAAAGAGGATTTAAAGGATATTATAATGGCCCAAATATTTCAGCATGTATACGCCAAGTTAACCCCAACGAAAGTATTTAAATACGAGATAGTAAGGTGGTATTCTACCTCAAGAATTAAAGTGTCAAAGTTTGTATAAGTATTAAGTTAACATAAGGGGTTAAGACTTAGAATATGGAAAAAAATAAGTGAGTTGCTTGCTTGACTTAAATTAAGCTAGTAGGTGACAAGTAAGTGCATCACCTACTTTGACTTATTGACCAATATAAGAACAAAGTAGGTGAATCACCTAATAAGACTCCTTTGACTATATTATTGGTTCAAGTACACCACCATCTACTTGAATTAATTTTGGCCCACAATGATAGGAAGAAAATGTGGAGAATGGGTAGCCAAGGCCGAATAATTATACGTCCACAAAGGCCCAAGTCTAATGGCCAAGTAGGTGCACCTAATTGGAAATATATGGCCCAAAATTAGCCAAGAAATTTGGCCAAAGTAGGCCCCCTTTAAAGGGGTTAAGATCAGATCTTTTGGTCCATTTTAACATAGGCAAAAACATCTGATTTCTAGATGTTTCCTCTCTTATCCTCTCTTAGATTCATATAGCAACCATCAATACCTTTAGGGTTCTTAAATACCATCCTTATATGTAATTTTAATTAAAGTGGAGTCAAAACTCTTGAAGAAGTTCAAGCTAGGGTAATAAAGATATCCACCAAGTAAGGTAAAGCTATTGCCATATTAATTTTTTTTCTTAGGCTTGATTAGTAGGAATATGTTCTGGTGGTCAATGGATGTTGGGATAGCCATGGAAGGGAGTACCATTTAACTTCAATTGTGATATCATTTGATCACTTTAAATGTTACATTAATTGGGACTTATGAGACAGTAATAGAAAGCTATGAGTTCATATTTCCCCTGCCACATTGTGTTGTTTAGGGACTTCTTTATGCATATTGTAATAAAGAATGTAACTAGATATGTGGAAAACTTGTGGAAATGTTAAAACTCATAAACATTGTAGGGTGTGGTGTTACACCCCCGAACTAAATATTGTCTAAGCTTACGACCCACTCCGCTTTGTATACTCTTTTGAGGGTGCAATGAAGCTAAATTTTTTTTGGGGGACCTTATAAGAATTTGTATGGTATGTGAATATAAGTAGTGGAGTAAGGGTTGAAAGAACATCCTTGAATAAATTAATTACGAGCTTACCGCCCGACAAATGTTTGGGTGAGGTTAAGTAGCCTAAATATATTACTAATACTAGTTTTACTACTTACTTTATTGTAGACAAGTAATCCAAAGGAAAGAGGTTAATTTCGGGTAAAATCAAAGTTGTACAACAAGGTATGTAAGGCTATTCGATTCTATGTTCTTTGGGCATGAAATCTGATGCATGTGTTATAAGTGAGCTTTCAAAGTGCTCTTCCTAGTAAAAGATAGATAGTGGCAGCATACCATCTTCAATTTAGACAATGGTCTTATTCCCACTCCTTAGTATGTTAGGATACTTTAATTTGTGATTATTATTAGATCTACTTGTTTATTCTTCCAAGACCTAGTATGGGAATCATAACTTTTACAACAATCTTAGTAAACTCTCTATTTAGTCAAGTGAAGTTTGTTGTGTTATTTAAGCTCCTAAATAATACATTGATGTTATACTTGCTCCGTATGTTATTGTTACTAACTCAAATATGTATTCTTATGTCTCTTACTTTTGGTCCATAGTCCAAAACTTAATAATGTTATGACCACCAAAAGAAGAATCTTAAATATTAAAGAAATGATGTAAAGTGAATTTGTATGTTTTTGGGTGGTATCCCAGGGGTGGAAGGAACACCTAGCATGGGTCGATCCCAATATTATGGGTGGTATCCTAGGGGTGAAAGGAAATCCTAGCATGGGTAGATCTCGATTTGTGTATTATTGAGGACCATACCCAGGGGTTAAAATGCCTAGCATGGGTCATCCTCTTGTACCATTGATCAGTTGGTTATTTGTGTCATACTCCTTACAAGTTTATAAAGCAAAAAAGAATAAAGTAAAGTAAAGCATGTAAAGTATATGATTCCACAAATACAGGCAAAGATGGTCTTTTATCATTATTCCTATAGTAATATATTTATATCTGATTTCATTGAACTCTTGTCTTACCTATGGCCACTTTATGCCTTACATACTCAGTACATTCTTTTGTACTGACGTCATTCATAGGGGACACTGTGTTTCATGCTGCAGGTATAGGTACTCCATCTAGTAGACCTCCTTAGTGGGAGCACAGGACACTCAATTGTGTTTGGTAAGCTCTAAGTTAATTCAGAGCTTTACTAAGATTTTGGTATATATTTTTGTATTTTATAGTAGTTAAGGGTAAGACGGGGCCTGTCCCAACCTAGACCATGTTTTTCGATCTTATAGTGGATTTGTAGACTAGTGTATAAAGTGCAGTCATATTTGGTTCCTTAACAGCTATTGCCTCAATGGCCAAGTCACGTATATATGTTTTGGGCCTATCTTTATGTTAGTATTTTGTCATCACTATTGCTTATATATATTTGATAAAGTTTCATGATTATCATGATTATATGCATCAACAGTAAGGTTATAAGTAGGTTCTCTCGAGTCTTTAGGGCATCAAGTGTCTGTCCATCTCAATGGGATTTGAGGTGTGACACCTACCACAAAGCATCTATAAAAACCAGCCAAGCCTAGTAAGCTCATGATATTGGTAGTAATAGAAGGTATAGGCCACTGTTGCAGTAACACCTCAGATTCCAAACATATGAATACTCAGTTTAGTACGAAAACTAAAAATCTGAGACATTCAGTCCTAGGTCGCTATGACTCATAGTAAGAGTTATAGTATGGGACCATGCGCTACGGTATGACTTATAGTATCAAAACCTAATTTGTATCCAAGTTTCCAGGCACCATGAATCACACCACCAACCATCGTAAGGTGTAAAAGTCATACCTTAACTTATCATGAACTTAGACATAAGACTTGACAAAATTCACTTGAAATAACTAGTAAGTCTAAATGTCATAGAATCAATGTACGAGTCATGAAATGGGAACTACAAGTCATACTGTTCAATCAAAGAAGTGATCCCAAAATTTTATAAAACTCCAAGGGACCACGACTCATAGTATGGGTTGTACTATGGACCATAAGTCGTACAATGACTTGTGGGGTCCTGGACTAGAATATTCTGCAATATTTTTGTACAGACAAAATCTGAATTTTCATTGTTTTTGACCCTATCCCATGATATTTTGACTTCTAATAAGTATAAATATTATATCCTAATTAAATTCTCTCATCATTCTCTCAAAACTCAAGTCAAGAACAAGTTCTAAAGTAAATCAAGCACCTAGGGTTTTGTTCAAGGATGTTTTTTAGAGTTCTTCCTTTATGTTTAGTTTTCCATATCAAGTACATAAAATTTCAATAATGGATTCCTTTCGTCCTCACATCCAAGTACATTCAAAATATTATGAAATTATGTTCAAGCTAGGGTTTGTCCCAAATTATTGAAGTTGGTTTCTTTACTTGTTTTACTTGATTTTCATGAACATAGTTTACTCATAATCTTATGATTTCTATGCTAAACTCTTATTTATGCATCAAAACACATGCTTTAAGGATTTTTGTATAAAGTTTTTATATCTATATTGAAAAGACATACTTTTAGTTACATGGTTTTATGCAATGATTGATGACATGAAATTGAGCATAGGCCCACTATAATACAGTTTATAGATTTATGGAGCATAGACTCAAACTTATGATTTAGTTATGCTACCAAATACTATTAGGATTTTGTGAGGATTATTTAGCACTGAGATGAAAAGGGTTCAGATAACCCAAGTCCCATAACTATGTCCGACCATAGGTTTTTAGCCCAAGAGGCTTTGTTTCAAATCCACATGTTTATGGTTTAATACTTTGGCAGGTTGAGACAATCTTCTCATATAGGTAAGATACTGGGCATCATTATCTCACATGGTGTTTGTTGGTTATGAGAATCTCTCTAAGTGCATAAACGTTACAAAAATTACTAATTACATACTCATGAAATACCATTTGTGTAGACTTTAGCTATCATGATTTCCCACAGATTTATGACTTTATGATCTCATTATATGTATGTATTAAAGAAAGAAATTTTATGCAATGTTTCTAGCCATCAGGTTCTTGTCATATTTTTAGCATGTCTATGGTGTTTTAAAAGCTTTTCTAATGTTCATGATTCAAACATTACTCTTGCTTTAAGTACTTTACTCTCATGTTATTGTTCTCAATTTTCACATTTATAGTTTATTTATATAACTTGCATAACAATTCATGTAACACCCCGTACTTTTATAACCTCACTTGATACCTTGGGATCATATCTACATAGGTGTTAAGATGCCATGCATATGTGTTTTATAGTGTCATTGGTGAAACATTTGATACCGGACGTAACATATGCGATTAGATTTTCGTAGGAGGTGTGTTGTGATTTCGTGGAGCATTTGGGTGATATCCCGTATACATTTTAACCTCATTTGGTGACTTTAAGTCATGTTTACTTGATGGTTAAGATCACTAAGTAAGTATTTTGTAGTGTTTTGATAAGGGATTGGACGATACGTAAACGTTGGATAAGTGGCCGGAAATTTCAGCAAAAGGCTGAAACTTGCGCCACTACCCTGTTTCAGGGGTGTGGCGCAAGACACCTGCAGCCCAAAACTTCAGAGAAGGCTTCAATCTTGCGCCACTAACCTGTTTCAGGGGTGTGGCGCAAGGCACAAAAATTATGCCTTTCCGGAGTCGTTTCGTAACGCAATTCTACGATGATTTCTAGATGGTTTCTTTTGATTCTTTGGAGTTATTTCAGCATTGTTAAAGATTTAAACACTTTAATATACTCCTACATACTCCTACATGATCAACTCATGAAATGTGAATAGTGATCCAAAATGTTCAATGAAGCCAAGGGCGACTAGAATTTCAATTTTTGCGATCGAAAGGACGAATGAGAATTGTTTAAAAGAATATTGTCGTGACATGATGGAATTACGTAAACATGAGATATATGGTGAATAATACATGGAAGTTCATGGATATGTGTTATTGGGCCCAATTTGAGGCCCAAAAGTGGAAGAAATTACATGGGCCCAAAGGCAAAAATGATCCATTCTTGCAATATTGACCAAGTGAACATATCCCTTAATGCCACATGGGGCTAAGGATGACCTTGGGTCTATATAAAGCCCCCAACATCAGATTTTTATTCCCCAAAGTCTCTCATCACTTTTGGATATTTTACAAACATTTCTTTTATTTCCAAACCCTAAAGCAAATAAACCCTAAGGCATATTTGGACAAGATCATCCTATTCCAAGCTTTTGTAAGTGTTTATTTTCATGGATTAACATATTATATTCATGGGAGATTATGTATATTATGCTAGTTGTGTTGGCAAAATGATGAATAGTGTATTTTTGCCTTTGGTGCAAGATGTGTCATCTTGGTGATTTGAATTTGAATTAGGCCTTGTGCCTTTGATGAAAAAGCATGATATGGAAAAAATATGAACATGTATGGTGTTATTTTTGGCATTAAACTTGTTCTTGTCAAAAAGTGGAAATTATGGGATTTTGGCCGATATGTGTTATGAGTTGTATTAAGGTACTTTGATGGATTATTTGGGATGTGTTATGGATAAGAAAGTGTAAAGGAGAAGTATTGTGGTGAAATGTGTTGATTTTTATGTATTGGTCAATGTTGGGAATATTATGGAATTTTTGAAATAATAGTATGATCAATGGTTTTGTCAAGGGGAAATGACATGTTTAAAGGCAAACATGTAACTTATTGACATGGTATGCATTTGTAAAGTGATTGGTGGTTAATGTGAATTTCGTTATGTATTTATGTTGTAGAGTGACACATAAAGAAGGAGAGGGATTATTGTATACGCATCAAAGGTGGTATATTCGTATTGTGAATCCAAGGTATGCAAGGTTACTTTGTCCGTATCTTTCTACGGCCAATAGTGTTCACATTGACATTTCTCTAGTTCTATTCCGAAATGTACTAAGGTATCCCATATGCACTTATCTATGGTCATTGTCATATATTTCCTACTCATTGATCAATTGTGAATCTCATTTCTCATATTCATGGTTAATGTTCCGAAAGTTCAAAGAAGGCTATGTTCCAATATTCCAATAGTGCCTATACTTGTGTCTCTTGTTCATGGATGATTGTCCAATGGTTCCAATGGTATCATGGTGCTAGTTATATTATATTTCTCATTGATATTTATTTACATGTCCTTCACTTATTGGTCAATGATTCAAAGTTTCCAATAATGATATGTTCCAAAGTTCCAAAGTAATGTTATGACTATCCAAGTATAAATCTCAAAGTAAAGATCAAAGTAATGCAAATGTGGTCAATGATCAAGTATGGGTGGCAAGTCTAGGGGCGTAAGCCTAGCTCGACTCGATCCCGATGTATTGATTTATGGGTGGCAAGTCTAGGGGCGTAAGCCTAGCTCGACTCGATCCCGATGTATTGATTTATGGGTGGCAAGTCTAGGGGCGTAAGCCTAGCTCGACTCGATCCCGATGTATTGCTTTATGGGTGGCAAGTCTAGGGGCATAAGCCTAGCTCGACTCGATCCCAATATGATGTTATGATATGAAAAGACCCACTGATCAGTAGGGGCCCGGGTACATTGTTATCATTGAGCATTGAGATAAAGAAAGCAAATAAAGTAATGAAAGCAATCCACATGGTTTCCCAAAATACCAAATGGTGACTTATGCACATTGATTCTTCATATGTTTTGAGTTCATTGAAATATTCATGTGTTGTACAGTTTCATCTGAGCCTTGCATACTCAGTACTTATTTCGTACTGACCCCTCTCGGGGAATTTACCTTACTTGCTGCAGGCGCAGGTCCCAGTAGGCCTCCTCAGTAGATTGCCAGTGTTAGCGGTTCCTTGGTGAGATCCAGCTCATTCGGGGCTTCTCCGAGTCAGAGTATATACATGTTTTGGTTTTGTACATAATATGTAAAGCGGGGACTTGTCCCGACTTATAGTTCAGTTTGGTCAATGCTCTTGTTAGAGGCTTTTGTAGACCGATGTGGGTGTATCAGTGTAAAAGACATATGTTGTTTTGACTGGATGGCCTCAACGGCCAAGTTTCGTATGTATGTATAAATATGTCCCATGTTTTACGATATTCGTCTTTCATGTTCTTATGCACAGGTGGTATGATTATGGTATGCATATGATTGAACATAGGCAAAGGTTGGTTCTCTCGGGCCTTATCGGCTATGGGTGCCAATCATGTCTCGATGGGATTCGGGGCATGACAAAAGTGGTATCAGAGCAGTCGGTCTAAGGATGTCTACAAAGCCGTGTCTGAGTAGAGTCTTACTTATCGATGTGTTGTGCACCACATTTATAAGTAGGAGGCTACGGGACATTTAGGATGTTGTTTCTTTTCTTCATTCTAGATCGTGCAATAGAGCCAATATTGTCAGTTGCATTGTATTTGATCTTGGTAATTGTTTTTCTTTGGTATAGTCAAAATGCCGAACACTAGAAGAGGAAGAGGAAAAGGTAAAAGTAAGCTGATAGATAGAATTGTTGAAGGAACAAGTAGACCACCACCTGACCAAGTTGATCAAGGTGGGGCTGGAACTGAGTTCGCAACGCGAGCTTCTTCTACTTCTTCAGCTCCAGAAGAGCCGAGAAGAAGGAAAGTGCCCGTGGAACCACCGGCAAACGCCACAGATCAGGATCTCAGGAATGCTGTACAGATGTTGACACAGTTAGTGGCGGCACAAAGCCAGGGAAGAGCTGGTGCAATGGCACATGATGATGATACGGCTAGAATGGCAAGTCGCAGAACGCAGGATTTCTTAAAACTGGACCCTCCTATATTCATAGGGTCCGATCCAAAAGCAGATCCACAGGACTTCGTGGATCAAATTCAGAGGGCCTTGGAAGTTATGCATGTGACAGGAGTCGAGACAGTGGAACGTGCTGCATATAGGTTGAAAGGAGAGGCAATACTGTGGTATGAGGATTGGAAGAAATCCCGTGACATTGGTGTAGATTTATCGACATGGGAAGAGTTTAAAGTGGCCTTCCTCGATCATTATCTTTCGTATGAGGTTCGGAAAGCACGTACAGATCAGTTCCTGAATTTGCGTCAAGGGAATATGAGTGTTCGGGAATATAGTTTGCAATTTAACTCCTTGGCTCGATATGCGCCAAATGTTGTGGCTACGATGATAGACAGGGTCCATAGATACGTGGACAGATTAGAGACATATTTGGTAAGAGATTGTACTATTGCGGCCTTGAATAGGGATATGGACATTGCTCGCATACAAGCCTTCGCCCAGAAAATGGAAGATCAAAGACAGAGACGAAGGGTACATGAATTTGATAAGGGACAGTCCAAAAGGGCTAGACCTATGGGACCACCTATGATGTCCCAAGGAGGATCTAGGCCCCGTATGTTTCCTAGACCACCTAGACCGTCGTTCTCTTATTCCACAGGTGGTGCTTATTCGCAGTCTCGAGGGTTTAGAGGTGGTTCAACTGGGCAGAGTAGTGGGGTTCATGGATCACAGGCAGCAGGTTTCCCTCGTCAGCAGTGTCAGCACTGCGGGCGTATGCACACAGGTACATGTCGGACAGGGACGAATGTCTGCTTTTGGTGTGGTATGCCGGGACATATAGCGAGAGAATGTCCACAGCGGAGCATGGGTGGTATAGCACGACCAACTGGGTCGGCTGTTGCGTCTTCAGTATCGGTTCCTTCACAGGGTCGAGGGGTGCAGCCTATTGGTCGAGGTAGAGGTGCCAGAGGAGGAGCCAGTACTAGCGGGGTCCAGAATCGCACTTATGCTTTGGTGGACCGCCAGAATTCAGAGGCTTCCCCCGATGTCGTCACAGGTACATTATCCATATTCTCACATAATGTATATGCACTAATTGACCCAGGGTCTACATTTTCCTATGTTACTCCATTGGTTGCTGCAAAATTTGCAAAGGCACCGGAATTATTAATTAAGTCAATTGAAGTGTCTACATCGGTTGGTGACTATATTGTTGCAAAGAGAGTGTATCGTAACTGTGTGGTAACTGTGTGTGGTCAAGATACGTTGGCCGATCTCATTGAACTAGACATGGTAGATTTTGATGTCATTATGGGAATGGATTGGTTGGCTTCGTGTTATGCTACGATAGATTGCCGGGCCAAGAAGGTACAATTTTGTTTTCCACAGGAAAATGTTTTAGAATGGCAGGGTAAGGTAGGGGCACCACGAGGAAGATTTATTTCCTATTTGGTGCGAGTGAAAGATAATGATGTGGAACCATTAACTCCACAGTCAGTACCGGTAGTCAATGAATTTCTAGATGTATTCCCAGAGGATCTTCAAGGTTTACCCCCAGAACGAGAAGTGGAATTCGGTATTGATGTGATTCCAGGCACTCAGCCTATTTCTATCCCTCCATATAGAATGGCTCCAGCGGAAATGCGTGAATTGAAGGAGCAGTTGAAAGATTTGCTGGACAAGGGCTTCATTAGGCCTAGTATGTCCCCGTGGGGTGCACCGGTATTATTTGTGCGAAAGAAAGACGACACATTGAGGATGTGCATTGACTACCGGCAGTTGAATAAAGTAACGATCAAGAACAAATATCCCCTCCCTCGCATTGATGATTTGTTTGATCAGTTACAGGGTGCCAGGTGTTTTTCAAAGATCGACTTGAGGTCGGGTTACCATCAAGTCAGAGTTAGAGAAGAAGATGTACCCAAGACAGCTTTCCGAACACGGTATGGCCATTATGAATTTTTGGTTATGTCATTTGGGCTAACAAATGCATCGGCTGTGTTTATGGATTTGATGAACAGAGTGTTCAAGCCATTCCTAGACGTGTTCGTGACAGTATTTATAGATGACATCCTTGTTTATTAAAGATCACCAGAAGACCATGCTTATCACTTACGGCAAGTGTTGCAAATTCTCCGTGAGCGTAAGTTGTATGCAAAATTCTCCAAATGTGAGTTTTGGTTGAAATCAGTTGCGTTCTTGGGTCACATTGTATCAGATGAAGGTATACAGGTTGATACCCAAAAGATTGAAGCAGTGAAAAACTGGCCAAGACCTACGACACCCACAGAGATTCGCAGTTTTCTGGGTTTGGCAGGTTATTACCGGAGATTTGTAGAAGGGTTTGCTTCTATTGCGGCACCATAGACAAAGTTAACTCACAAGGCAATTAAATTTCAATGGAATGACGCATGTGAAAGAGGTTTCCAAAACTTGAAAGATAAGTTGACTTCCACACCAGTGTTAGTACTTCCTGAAGGTACAGAGGGCTATGCAGTGTATTGTGATGCTTTCGGGATTGGTCTCGGATGTGTGTTGATGCAGCATGGTAGGGTCATAGCATATGCCTCACGACAGTTGTGGCCACATGAGAAAAACTATCCCACACATGATCTTGAATTGGCAGCGGTAGTTTTTGCTTTAAAGATATGGCGTCATTATTTATATGGGGTTCATGTTGACATCTATACGGATCACAAAAGCTTGCAATATCTTTTTAAGCAGAAGGAACTCAATTTGAGGCAACGAAGGTGGTTAGAGCTTTTAAAAGACTATGACATTGATATTCTTTATCACCCAGGTAAAGCAAATGTAGTAGCTGATGCATTGAGCCGTAAGGCAGTAGAAAGCATTAGTGGTCAGTTGAATGAAAAGCGTGAGATAATCAAAGATTTGAATCAATTAGCCAGCTTGGGAGTTCGCCTTATTGAATCCTCCGATGATAGAGTTATGGTGCAGAATGCAGCAGAATCCTCCTTGATAGCTGAAGTGAAAGAGAAACAGTATGCGCATTCTATTTTATTGCAGCTAAAGGAGAATGTGCAGCAGAATTTGACCAAGGCATTTGATATTACACCGGAAGGGGTGCTTCAATGTCAAGGGAGAATATGTGTACCGGATGTAGATCAGCTGAGGACACGAATAATGACAGAGGCGCACCATTCGCGCTATTCCATTCATCCGGATGCTACTAAAATGTACCATGAATTGAAAGAAGTGTATTGGTGGGGCAACATGAAAAAGAACATTGCAGAATTTGTCGCGCAGTGCCCAAATTGTCAACAAGTGAAAGTGGAACATCAGAAACCAGGGGGTTACATGCAATGTATCAATCTTCCATTTTGGAAGTGGGATATGATTAATATGGATTTTATTACGGGTTTGCCTCGTACATTGCGGAAGTTTGATTCCATATGGGTCATAGTGGACCGACTTACCAAGTCAGCGCATTTTCTACCGGTCAAGACGACCTATACAGCTGAGGATTATGCGAAGTTGTATATGAAAGAGATAGTACGATTGCATGGTATTCCACTTTCTATCATATCAGACAGGGGAGCACAGTTCACAGCAAACTTTTGGAAATCTTTTCAGCGGAGTTTGGGTACTCAGGTGAATTTGAGTACGGCTTTCCATCCCCAGACCGATGGAAAAGCAGAACGTACTATTCAGACACTTGAAGATATGCTACGAGCTTGCGCATTAGATTTTCAGGGCAGTTGGGATGACCATTTGCCTCTTATTGAATTTGCATATAACAATAGCTATCATTCAAGTATAAAAATGGCACCTTATGAAGCCTTGTATGGAAGGAAATGTAGATCACCAATCGGATGGTTCGAAGCAGGTGAAACTGCTTTACTTGGGCCAGATATTGTTCACCAGGCTATGGAGAAATTCAAAGTGATCCAACAGCGATTACAAACGGCTCAAAGTCGTCACAAGTCATATGCCGATGTTAGAAGAAGAGGGCTTGAATTCGCCATAGGTGATTGGGTGTTTTTAAAGGTGTCACCGATGAAAGGGGTAATGCGGTTCGGAAAGAAAGGAAAATTGAGTCCACGTTACATAGGCCCCTATGAAGTTATTAGAAGATTTGGACAAGTCGCGTATGAATTAGCCTTACCTCAAGAACTTTCCTCCGTCCATCCGGTATTTCATGTGTCGATGCTTCAAAAATGCATAGGAGATCCGTCTCGTATTGTTCCCGTAGAGGATGTTCAAGTTACAAAGGATCTCATTTATGAAGAGGTGCCCATTTCTATCCTAGATCGACAAGTAAAGAGATTGAGAAATAAAGACATAGCATCCGTAAAAGTCCTTTGGAGAAACCAACACGTAGAGGAGGTCACATGGGAAGCGGAAGAGATGATGAAATCCAAGTATCCCCATCTATTTCAAATGGACCAAGAAGTTCACAGTGCGGAGGTGGAACAATAACAAGTAAGTCTTTAAGAGCATTATGTATATAGGTATGTTAAAGTAAAGATGCATTTGTTGTGTATAAGACATGTTGTTAACATTCGAGGACGAATGTTTCTAAGGGGGGAAGAATGTAACACCCCGTACTTTTATAACCTCACTTGATACCTTGGGATCATATCTACATAGGTGTTGAGATGCCATGCATATGTGTTTTATAGTGTCATTGGTGAAACATTTGATACCGGACGTAACATGTGCGATTAGATTTTCGTAGGAGGTGTGTTGTGATTTCGTGGAGCATTTAGGTGATATCCCGTATACATTTTAACCTCATTTGGTGACTTTAAGTCATGTTTACTTGATGGTTAAGATCACTAAGTAAGTATTTTGTAGTGTTTTGATAAGGGATTGGACGATACGTAAACGTTGGATAAGTGGCCGGAACTTTCAGCAAAAGGCTGAAACTTGCGCCACTACCCTGTTTCAGGGGTGTGGCACAAGCCACCTGAAGCCCAAAACTTCAGAGAAGGCTGCAATCTTGCGCCACTACCCTGTTTCAGGGGTGTGGCGCAAGGAACAAAAATTATGCCTTTCCGGAGTCGTTTCGTAACGCAATTCTACGACGATTTCTAGATGGTTTCTTTTAATAATTTGGAGTTATTTGAGCATTGTTAAAGATTTAAAAACTTTAATATACTCCTACATGATCAACTCATGAAATGTGAATAGTGATCCAAAATGTTCAATGAAGCCAAGGGCGACTAGAATTTCAATTTTTGCGATCGAAAGGACGAATGAGAATTGTTTAAAAGAATATTGTCGTGACATGATGGAATTACGTAAACATGAGATATATGGTGAATAATACATGGAATTTCATGGATATGTGTTATTGGGCCCAATTTGAGGCCCAAAAGTGGAAGAAATTACATGGGCCCAAAGGCAAAAATGATCCATTCTTGCAATATTGACCAAGTGAACATATCCCTTAATGCCACATGTGGCTAAGGATGACCTTGGGTCTATATAAATCCCCCAACATCAGATTTTTATTCCCCAAAGTCTCTCATCACTTTTGGATATTTTACAAACATTTCTTTCATTTCCAAACCCTAAAGCAAATAAACCCTAAGGCATATTTGGACAAGATCATCCTATTCCAAGCTTTGGTAAGTGTTTATTTTCATGGATTAACATATTATATGCATGGGATATTATGTATATTATGCTAGTTGTGTTGGTAAAATGATGAATAGTGTATTTTTGCCTTTGGTGCAAGATGTGTCATCTTGGTGATTTGAATTTGAATTAGGCCTTGTGCCTTTGATGAAAAAGCATGATATGGACAGAATATGAACATGTATGGTGTTATTTTTGGCATTAAACTTGTTCTTGTCAAAAAGTGGAAATTATGGGATTTTGGCTGATATGTGTTATGAGTTGTATTAAGGTACTTTGATGGATTATTTGGGATGTGTTATGGATAAGAAAGTGTAAAGGAGAAGTATTGTGGTGAAATGTGTTGATTTTTATGTATTGGTCAATGTTGGGAATATTATGGAATTTTTGAAATAATAGTATGATCAATGGTTTTGTCAAGGGGAAATGACATGTTTAAAGGCAAACATGTAACTCATTGACATGGTATGCATTTGTAAAGTGATTGGTGGTTAATGTGAATTTCGTTATGTATTTATGTTGTAGAGTGACACATAAAGAAGGAGAGGGATTATTGTATACGCATCAAAGGTGGTATATTCGTATTGTGAATCCAAGGTATGCAAGGTTACTTTGTCCGTATCTTTCTACGGCCAATAGTGTTCACATTGACATTTCTCTAGTTCTATTCCGAAATGTACTAAGGTATCCCATATGCACTTATCTATGGTCATTGTCATATATTTCCTACTCATTGATCAATTGTGAATCTCATTTCTCATATTCATGGTTAATGTTCCGAAAGTTCAAAGAAGGCTATGTTCCAATATTCCAATAGTGCCTATACTTGTGTCTCTTGTTCATGGATGATTGTCCAATGGTTCCAATGGTATCATGGTGCTAGTTATATTATATTTCTCATTGATATTTATTTACATGTCCTTCACTTATTGGTCAATGATTCAAAGTTTCCAATAATGATATGTTCCAAAGTTCCAAAGTAATGTTATGACTATCCAAGTATAAATCTCAAAGTAAAGATCAAAGTAATGCAAATGTGGTCAATGATCAAGTATGGGTGGCAAGTCTAGGGGCGTAAGCCTAGCTCGACTCGATCCCGATGTATTGATTTATGGGTGGCAAGTCTAGGGGCGTAAGCCTAGCTCGACTCGATCCCAATGTATTGATTTATGGGTGGCAAGTCTAGGGGCGTAAGCCTAGCTCGACTCGATCCCGAAGTATTGCTTTATGGGTGGCAAGTCTAGGGGCATAAGCCTAGCTCGACTCGATCCCAATATGATGTTATGATATGAAAAGACCCACTGATCAGTAGGGGCCCGGGTACATTGTTATCATTGAGCATTGAGATAAAGAAAGCAAATAAAGTAATGAAAGCAATCCACATGGTTTCCCAAAATACCAAATGGTGACTTATGCACATTGATTCTTCATATGTTTTGAGTTCATTGAAATATTCATGTGTTGTACAGTTTCATCTGAGCCTTGCATACTCAGTACTTATTTTGTACTGACCCCTCTCGGGGAATTTACCTTACTTGCTGCAGGCGCAGGTCCCAGTAGGCCTCCTCAGTAGATTGCCAGTGTTAGCGGTTCCTTGGTGAGATCCAGCTCATTCGGGGCTTCTCCGAGTCAGAGTATATACATGTTTTGGTTTTGTACATAATATGTAAAGCGGGGACTTGTCCCGACTTATAGTTCAGTTTGGTCAATGCTCTTGCTAGAGGCTTTTGTAGACCGATGTGGGTGTATCAGTTTAAAAGACATATGTTGTTTTGACTGGATGGCCTCAACGGCCAAGTTTCGTATGTATGTATAAATATGTCCCATGTTTTACGGTATTCGTCTTTCATGTTCTTATGCACAGGTGGTATGATTATGGTATGCATATGATTGAACATAGGCAAAGGTTGGTTCTCTCGGGCCTTATCGGCTACGGGTGCCAATCATGTCTCGATGGGATTCGGGGCATGACAATTCATTCCATTGTATTGATTATGTTTTGCACTATATTTTTCATGTGATATAGATTCAGGTACTCAAGCTTAAGGTGTACTGCTAGACATTCGATAGCACCTGACATTCAGCTCATTAGTAAGTGCTCCTATCATTTATGAGACTTAGGGATGTTTCTAGTTTCCTTCTTTGTTTGGTTTAGACTTTCGTTTCAATAAAGGCCACGGGTTCTTATTTCGGTTGACTCCAATATTAAGTAGTAGAGGCTTTATTAGACAACAATTATGTAGTAGTTAACAGTCTTCAATTTATTTCTAGTTATATCTCAATAAAGAACGTTTCTTTTTAGATTTAGCCCACTATCATTGTCTATGTTTCCGCATCAGATTCATTATTTATATGACCTTATAGATGTGTAGTATCAAGGGTCCTTTCGGACCACTAGTGAGAAAATAGATATGGCTCATGAGAGGGTGTACACTCAGGTTGTGATAGCTGCACTACATTAATCATTTTAGGATCAACAAGAATGCCATCCTTAGAAATCATGTGACCAAAAAATGCCACCTTGTCCAACCAAAACTCTAACTTTAAGAATTTGGCACAATGCTAGTGTTCATAAAACTTCTCCAACACTACCCTCAAATGATCCCCATGCTCTAACTAGATACATGAGTAGATCAATTTATTATCAATGAAAATGATAATGAAAGTGTCAAGAAATGGTGTGAACACTTAATTCATATGATCTATAAATGCTACTTGAGTATTAGAAAATCCAAAAGGACATGACCAAAAACTCATAATGGCCATAAAAAGTGCAAAATATTTTCTTAGAAATCTACTCCTTCTTTTTCCTTGATGTGAGGATATAAGTCATGAGATTATACTATCATTTGCCTCACATTTTACTTATTTGAATATCCTTTAGAGATTACTTTATGTTAAATACACTTACAAAGAATGTCTTGGTGTGTATGATGGAGAATAATGGAATTTACATGGATTTGGAGCATAATGGATGATATTGGAGCATTGAAGTCTAAGTAAGAGCCAAGAATGATAATTCAGAGCATGTCTAAGGATAATAGACCAAGGTGGGAGCTTAACCAAGGAGAAATGGATTAAAAAGGCAAAAATGCACTATGGAAGGCTCTGTGTGCTGTCCTAGGAACCCCTATAGGCCAAATAAAAAGAAAAAATTAATTGGCTACCCAAATGGCTTGTGTCCTCTCCATAGGCCTCACCTTGGGCGTGGCCATATGCCAAAGTTTTTACAGTTTTTGCCGAATTCCTTTATAAGAAGAAGAAAAGAACTTGGAATCCCCCAAAACACTATATATACTACCCTTAGTCTATTTTTATAAGATATAACTCAATTTAACTCATAGTAGAAAAAAAATTTGACATAGGGAAAGATTGGAGCCAGCGTAGAGGTTGGACCACATCGGTTATATCTTTTCTACTCCATTATTTATGTATTTTTATGTTTTCTATTAGATCATTTATAGTAATTCCTCTATGTTTATCTGGAACAAAACTTCTCATCTAAGCTTATGGTGGTTTCATAATTATTGGTGTATGAAATTGATTTTATTTGTTAAGATATTTATCATCATGCTACGACTTGTGTGGTTACTTACTTTTTCTTGAGATTTATTATTTTTGTGATTGATCACCATTCAAATACAATATTTGGATAACAAATTTAACTAATAAGGAATTTGTAAGCTTAATAAGAGAATTTTGGGCTTGGCTATAAATTCCATCAAAAAGGGGAAATGATTCACTAAGGTTGTGAATTATACCCGTTAACATTGCCCAATTGATACAGAAGAGAAATCACATGCACTTTACTATCTACTGATGACCATAGGAATATAGGAATTAGGAATAGTTAAGTAGGCGTACAATTTTTTTGAAATACATTCAACATCACAACTATCAACCCACAACTAGTAACCTAATAAATAATTAGAATCAATTCAAGTGATTACTAAACATGATTAGTAGAAAATCCATAGCCCTAGATCGATTTATATGATTAAAATGTAAGTATTCGCTCTTCAATTGGTCAATTGTTCATTAGTTCACCTATCATCATCCTTTATTTAGTTAAATAATAAACATATCCTTAGGTTTTATCACTTGAACAAATAATTAACATTAGTTTAATTTAGTAAATAGTACATCAAAAAGTCCATGTGGGATTGATATCGGGACTTACAAGTCATATATTACTTGTAAGACCATGTGCACTTGCGTGTGTGTTGAATCACAATAAGTTTTTGGCACCATTGCCGGAGACTTATAAACATAACTGTTTATCTAGGTTGAACTTTTCCATTTTATCCATTTAGGTATTATTTTTACTTTTGTTTTTCTTATATTATTTTTTTGTTTATTTCTGTTAAAAATAATAAAAAATATTATGCTACCCTTCCTAAAATGGCATCTTGGAATTGTCATAATTTTCTTGGGAGAGGGCTGTGTGCACCTTCCCAATCCTTTGTGAAAATTTTTGTAGTATGTGTCATCGTCTAAATGGTGATAGAAATAATTGTCCTTATTTTCCATCCCTGAACCCCTATTATGATTCTCCTATTATTGTTGATGTTAACATGGGTAATGATGTGGATAATGAAGCAGAGATCAGGAGTAAATCTTGGCTTGAAAAAAAAGGTCAACAAATTAGATTTACAAGTTTTCTCCATTATAGTCTTATGAATATGGAAACTGAATTTATAGAAGAAAAAATTGAGCTCATACAAGAAATATACCATTTTAGCATAGATATCCATGATTTGCAGGGTCAGTTCAATCAAAAGGTTGAAACTTCTGATGTCCAACCATAAATTATTATGGATACTGACCAACTTGTGGAGCAGAAAGTGGAATTTCAATTATTCAACTATTTTGTATTTATTTATGTCAATGTTGAGGAAGAGTACAAAAGTGAGAATATCACAAAGAATGAAGTTTTGGAGTTGATGTGTGTTGGACCTTATTCTAAACACTTTTCAACATTGTGTTTGATTGGTGATATGCAAATTAAGCCTTCGAATTAAATAGAAAAGTTTTTGGATGAGGAATAAGGCCCTTATATTTTAAAATTTTCCATTCCAAAAAGACAAAATGGCATTCCATAGTTAAGGGACAAGAAGTGCAAGAGGCAACATCTAAGGCTTGGTTCCATCATATTTACACCACTACCACTTGAGCATAGTATGAATTAGAAAAGAAGGTAGAGGTGAGATTCAAATTCTCTAAGTGGAACACCATCTCGAATGATATAATCGAGGGATGAAATCTTCACGCGATAACACTGGATCACTATAGCATATTGCGAATAATAATTTCAGACAACTATTTAGTGAAGTAGTGTCCAAACCACAAGTTACCAGATGCAGTCCTTCTCGGGGTATTTTATAGGTTATTGAACTCTATGATAAAGTTGTGGAAGATACTATTGATGAGGGTTTGATGATAGCTCACTCATTCACTGAGGCCAATTACATGCTTGACAATATGACTAGAATGAATAGAGCCTAGCATACAAGAGAGTGTACGGTTAGAGCTAACAACTACTTCAAAGGGATGATCATAGAGAAATATAGAAAGAAAGGAGAGTGTTACAAGTACATGGCTTATTTGAAAACTCAAATGGATCTGATCACAAAGCACTTGATTGGGGTAAGTTTGAAAATTTTCAATGCAGTTGGTTTACAAGGAAAAGTACCTAGATGGGATAATTACTAGTCTAATTTTGAGAAAGAGGAAAATTTTGTAAACATACATATGGAGGTTTCCTATCCAACATTCAAGGTTCTAATTAAAACTCTTTTTGTCATGGTTAGGGAAACGAAGGTCAAAACTCTTATGAGAACAACAATTATGTGTAGTCTGGTTAGAGAGATAGAGATAGAGACCAAGGAAATTTGAGGAACAGGAATGGTTACAAGAGTGATAGAAGTTGTGTATGTGTACCTTCAAAGGCTAGAGAACAATCAAGAAATGACTCAAATAGTTCAAAGATTGAAGTCATGCTTGCACAAGTAGTGAAAAGAGTCAAAACTATAGACTATGGTATTAAGGGGATGTGACGTGTCATATTCAATGTGAGCCATCTTGTAGACTTTTATTCTACCTATATTAATTAATTGGAGCACCAAATGGGTCAGATGTTAGCAACTTTAAATCAGTGAAAAAATAGTGCATTTCCTAGTGATATAGTACAAAATCTAAGAAATGATGGTCATTGCATGGCTGTCACTACTACAATCAGGAAAGTGTTAGTTGAAATGACTTGATCTATTATTAATGATATGATAGAAAAGGTTAGTTTAGACACATGGTTTGTTGTCAATGAGACCGAATATTAAAAAGTTCAATATAGTCTGATAAGTCAATTGTTGTTGATTAGGAAATTGTTGTTGATTAGGAAAGTGAAAAAGGTGATATGTCTCCACATGATGCAAATATGGTTGCTAAAGAAAATGGGAAGGAAAAAAAGGTTGCAAAGAACTTGATTCCTATTTTTTCGGTCACTCCCTCCCTTCCTCTATCATCTAAAGATAAGGTGGATGATTTTAACTTCTTGAAACTCTACCCCAAAATAATGACATGCTACCCTTCTTAACTGTCAGTTAATATTCCAGTGATCGAGGTACTTGAGCTTACGCTTGGGTACACAAAGCTTTTGAATGATTTGGTGTCATAAAAGATGACAATGAGTTTTGAACTAGCACATAACTTGCACCAATATAGTTAAATTTTTCTTGTTCATTAGTCCAGAAGAATGAGGACCTTGGGGCTTTCACAATTCCATGTAATATTGTAGAATTTAACATTGCTAAGGTGTTGTGTGATGTAAGTGTGAGTAGTAATCTGATGTTGCTTACTATTTACAACTTATTGGGCTTGGGAGCCCATAAATAGATGATAATGCGGCTACTAATGACTGATCACACTATAAAGATACAAGTGGGTATATTGTAAATGTTTTTATGAATGTGGAAGATTTAATATTCCCTGTATATTTTATCATTTTGTACTGTGAGGTGGATTTAAGTTTCCTATTATCATGGGAAGATCATTTTAGCCACTGCCAAGTCTATTATTGATGTTCAGAGCGGTGAGCTAAAATTTGGGTTGAATGATGAGGAAATTGTGTTGAACTTTTACAGAGCTAAGAAGCAGTCAAGAGACATGTATGTCCTTTTTATATTGACACTGTTGATGAAGTGGTTGAGGTTTTAGTTAAAGAGAGGTTTTTGGTTAAGATTGTTAATTCCCTAGTTGGCATGGGGTCATATTTTTATGCTTCAAAAAAGTAAAACCTTGACTTAAAAAATTGACACACTCTACCAGCCAAATGTTTCATTTAAGAGCCACTAGTGTTAGAGCTTATGGCTTTTCCTAATCACCTTGGATATGTCTTTTTTGGGGCCTATGATACTTTGCCAGTGATTATTCTTAAACATTTTCTTGAGTGTCAAGTGGAAACTCTAGTTTCTATATTGAGATTATTCATGAGGGTAATTGGATGGCTAATTATTGATATTATAAGGATTCCTCCTTGTATTTACATGCATGATATTCAATTGGAGGATTATTGCAATTCAATTATTGAGAATCAATGCATATTGAAACCACTAATACAAGAGGTGGTAAAGAAAGATATCATTAAATAGTTGGATGCAGGTGTGGTTTACCCAATATCATATAGCAAGAGGGTGAGCCTGGTTCACTGTATGCCCAAGAAATTGGGTATAAGTGTTGTCCCCACTAATAAAATTAAATTGATTCTATTGCGGCTGGTAACAAGATGGCTAGTATATATGGATTAATAGAAGTTTAATTTTAGTACCATGAAGGACCATTTCACTATACCATTTATGGATAATATGCTTGATATTTTTACTGTTAATGGGTGGTACTACTTTCTTGATGGTAATTTGGAATATAATGATATTCTTATTGCACTGGAGGATCAAGAAAAGACCATGCTCACTTATCCTATGGGACCTTTCTCATCAAGAAGATTTTTTTTGAATTGTGCAATTCAGCAAGAACTTTTCAAAGGTGCATAATGTTGACTTTTTCTGATATGTTGGAGGACACCATCGAGGTATTCATGGAAGATTTCTCATTTATTATAGACTCATTTGATTAATGTTTAGCCCATCTGGTCAAGGTTTTGTAGAAGTCTAAAGAAATAAACCTTATTCTAAATTAGGAGAAATGACACTTTATGGTAAAAAGGGCCTTGTACTTGGTCAGAAAAATTCTGAGTAGGGGAAAGAGGTCAATAGAGCTAAGATAGAGGTTTTGTCCAAGATACTTCCACCAATTTCTGTAAAGAGTATTCACTTTTTCTTGGGTCATGCTAGGTTTTATCAAAGATTTATTGAAGACTTCTCTAAGGTTGCTAATCCCTTATGTAAGATGCTTGACAAAGAGGAAAAATTTGTGTTTGAGGAGGCTTGTTTGAAGGCATTTGAATGCCTTAAAAGAGAAGTTGACCTTTGTGCCAATTATAGTTTCTCCTGATTTGTCAAAGCAATATGAAGTAATATGTAACACTAGTGGAGTGGTTCTAGGGGTTGTCCTAGGACAAAGACATGAAAAGATATTCTATTTAATATACTATGCTAGCAAAACACTAAGTACATACCAAAAAAATTACATAGTGATGGAACAAGACTTCTGGTTGTGGTTCAAACATTTTAGAAGTTCAGAGTTTATTTGTTGGGCACAAGAGGCATTGTTCATACTGATCATGCAGCCTTTCTGTAACTTATAGCTAAGAAAGATACAAAGTCGAGGCTGATTATATATGCGTTCTTTCATTGCAAGAGTTTGAATTTGATGTCAAGGACCTATAGGGTACATAAAATAAAGTGCCTGATCACTTGTCTATATTGTATTAAGAAATAAGACTGAATAATGAGTTGGAGATTGATTATTCTTTTCCTGATGAATGAGTGTTGGCTACATCTGATGATCTTATTCAATGGTTGATGGATTATGCTAATTTTTTAATGAGCGATGTGATTCTTGAAGACATGAACTTCTATTAAATGAAAATGTTTCTACATGATGTGAGGAAGTTCTTTTTGGATGAGTCATACTTGTTTCAAATTTGTGCAAAAAGCATTATTAGATTGTGTAATCTAGATATTGAGATGATGAACATCCTTAATGCTTATACCCTATTAGTGGTCAACATAGGGGCATCTGCATAGCTCAAAAAATCATATAGTATAGGTAATACTCACCCATAATTCATCAAGATGACTAATTTCAAAGGGACAGGGGTATTTCCAGAAAGCATGAGTAACTTGTAACACCCCGTACATGTTTACCTTAGTTTTGAGAGTAAAAAAAAAAAAGTGCGCGATGGGGAGCGTGCCACGCCGCTTTGGGCCAAATTTTTGTGCCCAGAGGCAGCAAGCTAGCGCGCCCAAGGGCGTGCCACGCTGGGTTTGGTCACTTTTCATAGTTGGAATTTTTCTTAAAGTCCCAAGGGTGCCCGGGGACGTATTGAGCCGATTTTTGCTACGTTTTTGGAGATTGATTATTCTTTTCCTGATGAATGAGTGTTGGCTACATCTGATGATCTTATTCAATGGTTGATGGATTATGCTAATTTTTTAATGAGCGATGTGATTCTTGAAGACATGAACTTCTATTAAATGAAAATGTTTCTACATGATGTGAGGAAGTTCTTTTTGGATGAGCCATACTTGTTTCAGATTTGTGCAAAAAGCATTATTAGATTGTGTAATCTAGATATTGAGATGATGAACATCCTTAATGCTTATACCCTATTAGTGGTCAACATAGGGGCATCTGCATAGCTCAAAAAATCATATAGTATAGGTACTACTCACCCATAATTCATCAAGATGACTAATTTCAAAGGGACAGGGGTATTTCCAGAAAGCATGAGTAACTTGTAACACCCCGTACATGTTTACCTTAGTTTTAAAAAAAAAAAAAAAAAAAAAAAAAAAAAAAGTGCGCAATGGGGAGCGTGCCACGCCGCTTTGGGCCAAATTTTTGTGCCCAGAGGCAGCAAGCTAGCGCGCCCAAGGGCGTGCCACGCTGGGTTTGGTCACTTTTCAAAGTTGGAATTTTTCTTAAAGTCCCAAGGGTGCCCGGGGACGTATTGAGCCGATTTTTGCTACGTTTCTTCTACAACCAAGAGTATAGACATGAAATGAATGACATATTATATTGGTATGATAAAATTACTCGAGAACGAATTTGGGTTCAAAATGACGATTTTACCCCTATAGCCAAAATAAGCCAAACGTGGCTAGAATCACTTGGTTTTTGGATTGAGGCTACGGATATGAATAGCATGAGTGGGAATATTATTGTAATATATATGAGAAGACTTAAACACGAGAAATTATTGATTTTATTGGGTGAAGTGAATTGGGCTCAAAAAGAGGCCCAAAATGAGAAGAATGCATGGGCCAAAATGGGTCAAAAGACCCATTCTTGCCTTGACCTTCTAGACTCTCATATGTAATGGCTAAGGATGGACCTAAGGCTCTACAAAAGGGGGAAACAAATCAGATTTTTAATTCACAAAAGACACATGCTTTTCTATCTTTTATTCTAGAAATTTCCCAAGAACACCTCTTTGGCTCTCAAACCCCAAGGCACTTTGTGGAGCAAGATCACCATTTTCCAAGCTTGGGTAAGTGAATATTATTGTACTTTAACATATTATAAGCATGAGAGAATATGTATATCATGTTGGTTATGGTTGGAAATGTTGGACATGGCACTTTGTGCTTTTGTATAACATTTGTGATCCATGGGATTTAAGCTTGAATTTGGACTTGTGCCTTTGATAAAAGATCATGATGTGGATAAAATATGAATATGTATGGTGTTATTTTGTTATTAAATTTGTTATTTTTCTATAAGTGCAAATTATGGGATTTTGGCCGATTTGTTGTTGTGAGGTGTATTGAAGTAAAGTGATGGCATAATTGTGATGTTGTGATGATGGAGAAGTGTAAAATATGAACTTGGTGTGGCATGCTATTGGTTATCATGTGTTGGTAAATGTATGGAATATTGTGGTATTCTTGGTAGAATGATTTCATAAGTGATGTTGTCAAGGGGGAAATGACATGTTGAAGCTAAACATGTGACTTATTGTTATTGTATGTAATTATAAGGTAATTGGTGGTTAATGTTGGTTCGTTATGAACTTGTGTTGTAGAGTGAAAACATAAAGGAGTAGCGGGACTATTGTACACGCGTCTAAAATTGTGTATTCGTATTAAGAAGACAAGGTATGTAAGGTTCCTTTTTCCACACCCTTTTGCAACATGTTGTTCACATTGACATTGGACTTGTTTCAATTCTGAGAGGTTTGAAGTATCTCAAATTCAGGTTGACGTATGTTGTTATTCATATGTGTCTTATTATTAAACGCATGATGATTCGTTTGTCTCTTGTTCATTGAGTGAAGTTCCCAAAAATGTCATAACGTTATCATTCCTAAATGAACGATCTCAAGATAGTAATAACATAAAAGAACCTATTTATTCTTGAATAGCATTTTCCAATCATGTCATGTTCCAAGTCCTCAATTATGATGATTATCTTTGTATCAATCTTTTATAAGTAAAAGTACAAATCTCATAAGATCTCATAAGAGTAATAAGAGAAGTGAGGTGCAAGTTAATAGTTCTATTCCCCATAAGTGACGATGTCAATCTCATGAAGCAAGAGGGAAGAAGTATATATGTGTGATTCCTTCAATATCTCAATCACTCTTAAGAATGGAAGTAAGAATAACAAGAGAAATAAGAGGTGTATATTAAGAAGTAATAATGGGTGGTATCCCAGGGGTTAAAATACCTAGCATGGGTCGATCCCAATAACACGGGTGGAATCCCAGGGGCGACAGAAAAGCCTAGCATGGGTCGATCCCGATACATCCCAGGGGCGATATAAAAGCCTAGCATGGGTTATGATGGTACATCCCAGGGGCGACACGAAAGCCTAGCATGGGTTAATATAACATCCCAGGGGCGATAAGCCTAGCATGGGTTAATGATATCCCAGGGGCGACACGAAAGCCTAGCATGGGTTCACATAACATCCCAGGGGTCAAAGTACCTAGCATGGGTTAATCTCATCCCAGGGGCGAAAGAAAAGCCTAGCATGGGTAGAACAATAAAGATGAATAAAAGATGAAGATAAGAGGAGTAAAGAACGTAATATACATGGTTCCATGGTCCCACATATGGCAAGAGAGTTCATTCACATTTCTATTTCCCTATATTAATTCCATTATTGTTGTTATTATGTATGATGAATTTCTTATGAGCCTTACATATTCAGTACATTCTTCGTACTGACCCCCTCGGGGGAATTACCTTACATGTTGCAGGTGCAGGCATTAGTAGACTTCCTCTGTAGACTGGGGATCATTTTCAGATATTTGGTGAGCTCCAGTTGGTTCGGAGCCCCCTGAGTCCTAGATGTATATTTGTTGTGATGTTATATAAATTGTATAAAGCGGGGACTTATCCCGACTGTAAGTTGGTCTTGTTGATGCATCTGTTAGAGGCTTTTGTAGACATATGTGGGTGTATGGATGTAAGAGACGAGTATGTAGAAGACGAATGTCTGTTTTGACTTAATGGCCTCAACGGCCAAGTTTCCTAAATATATATGTATAGCATATGTTTCCATGTTCATGTTTTCCGCATAGTTGCATAAGGTTTAATAAGGTTCATACGAAGATATACATACGAATGAACATAGGCAAAGGTTGGTTCTCTCGGGCCTTATCGGCTACGGGTGCCAATCATGTCTCGATGGGATTCGGGGCGTGACATAACTAATGACCCCAATTTTAGAAGTTGATTTGTTTGACATTTGGGGGAACAATTTTATTATGCCATTTTGGAGCACCTATGGTCTAAAGAATATATTAGTTGTTATTGACTATGTTTCAAAGTGGGTTGAAGCTATAGTGCTTCCTAACAATAAGGGTAAGTATGTCACAACATTCTTGAAGCGCAACATCTTTTCAAAATTTTCTTCACTGTGGGCCATAATTAGTGATGAGGGCTCTTACTTTTGAAATAGATTGTTAGGCCTGATCATTTTTCCTTTTGTTTATTGCTTTGTAAACATTTGTTGGCCATTTGTGCCCTTTAAATAAATCCCATTTGGTATTCTTTCAATTAGAATAAAAAAAAAAAATTGTAATAGATTGTTCAATGCCATACTTGTGAATTATGGTGTGAAGCATAAGGAGGCAATACCTTATAATCTTTAAACAAACAGGAAAGTAGAGGTCTCTATCCATGAGATAAAGACCATCCTTGCAAAGACTGTGAATGCAAATAAGATAGACTGGTCAAGTAATTTATATAACGCTCTATGGGTGCACCAAACAACTTTCAATATGTCAATAGGCGTGTCTCCTTATAAGTTGGTTTTTGGAAAATCTTGTCATTTATTGGTTGAACTTGAGCATAAGGCTTTATGGGAGCTCATGAAGTTAATTCTAAATTGGATCAAAGCCTCCAACTTGAGTTTTGATTAACTCAATGAGATGGATGAGTCCAGACTTGGGACTAATGATAGTACATCCCTTTATAAGGAGAAAATGAAGGTGTACCACGATAGGAAGATTGAGAAGAGGGAGATCGGTCTGGGTGATTTGTTCTTATAGTTTAACTCCGAGATTTGTTTGTTTCTAGAAAAAATGAGTTCTAAATCATATAGTCCCTTTAAGGTGGTACAATTATTTAGTGCAATGCCATTGAACTTGAAATCTAGTTAGTAAAACATTTAAGGTGAATCGCCAGCATCTCAACCAATACCTTGGAGCGACGAATATAGTAAAGTTGGTTGAGGAGGTGTACCTTAATGAAGTTTGTGTAATGACCCTCCAAGTTATTTATTGTATTTTCATGCTTTTTCTGCACTTAAAGCTTTCCTATAGCTTCCCCAAGTTTTTTATGACGTGCTGGGACTGAATGTTCAATTACCGGACAGTTTGTTTGGTTTTTAGTGACATTTCCCTATTTTAGAGCTTTCACTATTATGAATAGGTTCTCAGCCTAAACTTCAGGTAAACGGCCTTGGATGCTATTTTTTACGGTCTCATTAGCTCTGGTGCATTGATTTTAGCTAGGGGGACCTTTGGTCTGGGTGTCTCATATGCCATGATTTTGCGGCACTTGAGATGCTTAAAACAAGCAATAATTGTTAGTCAAAGGGTAATTTTTGAAGAATTAATGTGTTTGTTAAAGTGTTTGCAGGCTGCGAAGGACTTAGAGAGGAAAAAGAGAAAACTGGACAAAAGTGGAATCAGACTAGCCTTACCACGATCATGGAATCTCACCATGATAGGGCTTAGTCTGTCGTACATTGAAGAAGAGATTTCAAGTGCAGTAGTTCATCATACGGAGAGGTTTTCCGACCATAAGAAGAAGGCACTATCGTACATTATGATCGTACAATAACAATGAAAATCAACCTGCAAGAGTTAAGCGTGCCATGATCAGACGATGGATCACACAACCGTATGATGATTGCACGACTGTACAATGTGGTCATGGGATGGATGATCTGAAAAGGAAAAAAATTGTAACACCCCGTACCTTCCCAACCCTACTTGACGCCGTTGAACAATGTATACTTGAGTGTCGAGAGCCACACGAATGTATTTTGTAATGTTATTGACAAGAAAATTGAAATTTGGCCTCGTACATGTGATTAGCCCTTCGTAGGAGGTGTTTTGTGATTTTCATGGAGCATTTGTCGGGTTCAAAACGAGGCTAACATAACCTCTAAACAAAGTATATTAAGGTTAAGAAGTAAGTTAAAGAATAGGATTTGAAGTATCTAACCAAACCCGCGAAGAAAAGTCGAAAAATGAAATTTTTGAAAAATTTAAGGGAAGGGCGCGTTGGGTAGCGTGACACGCTGCTATGGGCTGAAATTTTCAGTCCATAGGCAGTAAAGGGGCGCGCCAGGCAGCGTGCCACGCCGCCCCTGCACACCTTTCAAAAGTTGAAAATTTTGTTTAAGTCCCAAGGGTTCCCGGGGACATATTGAGCCAATTTTTGCCACGATTCTTCTACAATCATGAGAATATACATGAAATGAGTAAGATATTATATTGGTATGATAAATTAACTCGAGAACGAAATTGGGGTCAAAATGACGATTTTACCCTTTTGGGCGAAATTGGCCATACGTGGCTAGATTCGCTTGTTTTTGGGATTGAGGCTACGGATGTGAATGAAATGAGTAGGAATATTGTCGTAACACGTATGATATGATGAAACCACGAGAAATTATTGATTTTATTGGGTTAAGTAAATTGGGCCCAAAAAGGACCCAAAAATGAAAAGAAAACATGGCCCAATGGGTCACAAGACCCATTCTTCCAATTGACTAAGTCATACACATCAATTATTGAATCAAAGTGGATAAGCATATACTTGAGAGCCTATAAAAAGGGCAAGAAATCTGATTTTTAATTCTTACAAAGGCTCATGCCTTTTAGACAAATATCCAAGGTATTTTCTTCAAACCCTAAGAGTTCAAAGCCAAACTTTGGAGCAAGATCAATATCTTCCAAGCCTAGGTAAGTGATTATTGTCATGGATTAATATATTATATGCATGGGAGAGTATGTGAATCTTGTTGGTTATGCTTGAAAGAGTTGAACATAGTACTTTGGGTTTTTGTACAAGATGTGCCATCCATGAGATTTGAACTTGAATTATGGCTTGTGCCTTTTATGAAAGATCATGGTATGGATAAAATATGAACGTCTATGGTGTTATTTTTGTTGTTAAACTAGTTCTTGTCTATAAGTGTAAATTTTGGGATTTTGGTCGATATGTGTTATGAAGTGTATTAAGGTGAATTGATGGATTATTTGTGATGTGGTGTGGATAAGAAAGTGTAAAGGAGGAGTGTTGTGGTGAAATGCAATGATTATTATGTATTGGTCAATGTTGGGAATATTGGAGGATTTTTGGAATAATGATGCTATCAATGGTTTTGTCAAGGGGAAATGACATGTTTCAAAGCAAACATGTACCCCATTGATGTTATATGCATTTGTAAAGTAGTTGTTGGTGAATGTGAATCCCGTTATGTATTTGTGTTGTAGAATGACACATAAAGAAGGAGCGGGACTATTGTATGCACATCTATGATTGGATATCCGTATTGAGAGTACAAGGTATGTAAGGTTACTCTGTCCGTATCTTTTTGCGGCAAATAGTATCCACATTGCTATTTCACTAGTCCTATCCCAAAATGTGCTAAGGTATACTATATACGTTTAGCAATAGTCATTGTCATATCTTTCCTACTAATGGATCATTTGTGAGTCTTATGTCTCATTATCATGGTTAATGTTCCAAAAGCTCAAACAAGGTTATGGTCCAATTTTCCAATAGTGGTTATGCTCATGTATCTTGTTATGAATGATTGTCCAATGGTTCCAATGGTGTCATGTTTCCAATAATGTTTATTCACATGTCTTCTATTTTGATTATGGTTCCAAGTTTCCAAACATGCTATAAAACATGAATATGTCAATCTCTCACAAGTGAATGTACCAATCTCATATATCTCTCACTCATTGGCTAATGATCCAAAGTTTCAAGTGATGTTATGACTATCAAAATACCAATCTCAAAGTAAAGATCAAAGTAATGCAAATGTGGTCAATGATCAAGTATGGGTGGCAAGTCTAGGGGCATAAGCCTAGCTCGACTAGATCCCGATGTGTTGATTTATGGGTGGCAAGTCTAGGGGCATAAGCCTAGCTCGACTCGATCCCGATGTATGATTTATGGGTGGCAGGTCTAGGGGCATAAGCCTAGCTCGACCCGATCCCTGGGTGGCAGGTCTAGGGGCACAAGCCTAGCTCGACCCGATCCCAACATGACGATAAGTCATGTAAAGACCCACTGATCAGTAGGGGCCCGGGTACATTATGACATATGTAATGACATTGAAGTAAAGAAGCATGAAAGCGATGAAATCAATGAAGGTAATACACATGGGTTCCAAAGTGCAAAATGGTTACTTATTCATCTGATTATGCATATGCATTTGAGTTCCATTGAGTTCATTAAACTATTCCTGTGTTGTATAGTTTCATTTGAGCCTTACATACTCAGTACATTCTTCGTACTGACCCTATTCGGGGAACTTACCTTATATGTTGCAGGTGCAGGCACTAGTACACCTCCACCGTAGGATGACAGTAATTGCAGATCATTAGTGAGCTCCAGATAGTTCGGGGCTTCTCCGAGTCACAGTTGTTCAAATGTTTTGATAGTATACATAGTGTATAAAGCGGGGACTTATCCCGACTTTCAGTTAGTTTTGGTCAATGCATCTATTAGAGGCTTTTGTAGACGTATGTGGTTATACAAATGTAAGATGGTATATGACATTTTGACTTGATGGCCTCAACGGCCGAGTTTCTCATATGTATATATGTCGCATGTTCTCTGATTTCTGATTTTAGCATTTTCTGTTCCTATGGGATAGTAGTATTTCCTAAGACATGTATATGAAGGAATAAAAGCAAAGATTGGTTCTCTCGGGCCTTATCGGCTTCGGGTGCCAATCACGCCTAGTTGGGATTCGGGGTGTGAGAAAAATCCAGTATGAAGGCATGATAGGGAAGGCATGTTCGTATGTTCAACAGGCGATAGTACAATCCTGTCATCCAAAGTAGCTGACATCAATTTCCTGTTTTAGTTAGGATTTGGATTTCTAAGTCTATAAATACTCTTTTAGGGTTATTATTACGTATTGGATATTATTGCTATTCAGTTACATTATTTTGTGGGATTCCAATAAAGTTTTATTGCAATTTCACAAGTATTGGCTTTACAGTTTTAATTCAAGTAGAGATTTTGGAGTTTATTCAACATTGCATAATTCAATTTATGTTTTCTTCCATGAATTCTTCTGGTGTTCTTGCAACAATGATTAACTAAACCCCATAACCAGGGTTTTGTGAACCATGAGGAATTAACAAAATTGGTTAAGTGCGAAGCAATTTTGAACTGGTGTGACTGCGTGTATTGTTATTTCCTTCATTATAATTGATCTTCTAACGATTGCAAATGTTAAAAACTCGCCTGTATTCTAAACTTGCTCGAGTGAGAGGTAGAGATTGGGAAAAAGGAATAACAATAGAGATTTGAAGCTATCAACCTTCATCTAATAATTTAAGCCATAATAGGGATAGTTAATCTCAGATCAAGAACAAGGGTAAGTAGTGTGACACTAGGAGACCGAGAGGGGAAGAGTGAAAATCATCTAACCAGGGTCGAGAGAAATTTAGATGAACCTATCTTGGTAGATTTTGCATACAGCGTAGTGGGATAGTTGCAAACAAAAGTAACCGGTGAAGTTAAGGAATCATGGGGATCACAGTCCTAGTGCCTTTCTCGTATTGATCACAAATCCGGCAATCAACAATTGTTACTATTACTATTTGTATACAAAAACCCCCTTTTTATTTACTTTCCAATTACTCAAACAAACTCTCGATAGAATTTCATCTTATTCCATATGGGATAGACCCTAACCTAGTTGGGTTTTACATTTGATACAGTGATAGCGTTATACATTTCTTGAGGTATAGTTTGGACGACATAAAATTTTGGTGTCGTTGCCTGGGATTAGGGTTACGGAGTTGATTAGTTTTCTTGTTGGAGTTGATTAGTTTATTTTTCTATACTTCTAAAGGCACACGCCGGTGGATGCCTAACACAAGAAGTCAAGGCAATCCCCTGATTCCTCTTGATACTAATATAGAAAGAACACTGAGAGTTAATCAATGAATGATGAACATCAAAGTAGTTCAGGATCCTATAGCTGCGGGAGATATTCATAACCAGCCACCAATTCAGCCAATTGGTCAAGAAACTGCCGAGCAAATCACTGCTCTATTAACGACTGAGAAGAATGCGAGGCAAACTGCTCTTAGACAAGCAGATAGAGATCATCGAGGAATGCAAGAGTCAGCAAAACATCTTACTATACTCAAAGAGAGACAAAGAAGACTGAAGGTGCAACAACCACCACAAAGACCATGTGTGCCAGTTTATTATGATCTCAAAGAAGAGAATGTGGCTTAGTTCGAGCCGATTGAGACTGGTGCCATTATTCCACTAGAGTTACCTCAGGGCACTAAGTTTGACATTACAAGTGTCATGATCTACCTATAAAACTTGAAAGGTGTGTTCGTCGGTTTTCTTACAGATGGTTCAATCATACATGTGATGGACTTTGTAGGGGTCTGCACTTCATATAATTTTCCTGGAGATGACCAAGAGTTTATTCGATTAAGATTATTTCCATTCTCCCTAATAGAAGAAACGACTTTGTGATTGGCCGAGTTACCATGAGGTTTCATCACTACTTAGCAAGTGTTGAGAAATCAGTTTCTGGAGAAATTTTTCCCACCCTCAAAGATGCTATAGTTGAAGGATGAGATTTATACTTTCAGATAGCTACATTTTGAAGCACTTTACGAGACTTGGCTATGGTTCAAGAAGAAGTCGCAAAATTGTCCAAACCATATGATGAATGGTCAAAATTTACTTGAGATCTTCTACAAAGCATTAAACACCAATACAAAGGTTGTATCATATACTATCACTGGCGGAGCATTTATGAGTCTGAGATGGGAACAAGCTTTAGAGATTTTAGATTGTATCACTAAGACCAACCGAGGATGGCATACTCGAGAGGCAGATACACCTGCTGGGACGTATGCTATTGGAGCCTTGGTAGCATAATAGACTTTAGATGAATCTGTAGCTTGATAGGTCACACACTTGAGGACAAAAATTGGCTTGGTAGTCAAACAGATTACGGATGGAGGTGCTGAGAAGGTGCATACTATAGCTGCACAAGGTAGAACACCTAGGCATGATGATTATGAATCTGATGAGGAGGCTAAGTTCTTGGATCTAGAGGTGGCAGGTTTCTGAGCCAAGGGCCTATGGTCTAACTATAACTCTTGGAACTCAAAGAAAGGGAATCAAGGTTGGAACTACTATGAATACAATTACAAAAAGTTAGGATATAGAGATAGAAAACAGGATCATGATGGTAATTGTCGGTGAAAGGATGCTTACATAGATAAAAGTGGTGCATGTGTTCCACCGGGGAATCGCGACGCTGATTTTGGAAATTCACAAATGTAAGCCCTTCTTAATAAACTGGTTAAGGGGTCAGAGAGCCAGGAGAGTTGGTTGAAGGAGATTAGGGTAGACATTTTGAGAATAAGTCAGAAGTAGACTCTCACTCGGTTGCCATAAAATAGTTGGAGCAACAGTTTGGGTAGATATCAGTATCATTGAACCAGCGTCAACTAGGTACCCTTCCAAGTAACAATGTCCAGAATCTGAAGAATGATGGTCATTGTTTGTCCATTACTACTAGAAGCCGGAAGAGCATGACTGACCCACCTATGCCTGTGAGGTTGAGATAGAGCTAGAGAACTCAGAGGCTGATGACAAAACAGCTCACAAACCCCCAAATATTGATAAAGAAGCTAAGTCTGAAAAGAGGAAGGAGAAGTAGGTTACTCAAGTTTTGAAACCCATTCCACCACCTTGACCTCCCTTTCCTCAATAATTGAAAAAGAAAGCTGAAGAGGGTAAATACCAGAAATTTATTTCAATGTTAAAGGAGTTATCTGTAAATATCCTCTTGTCAAGGCTTTGAAGCAGATACTAGGTTACGCGAAGTTCATGAAAGGTTTAGTGACGAAGAAGAGAACTGTCAATTTTGAGCTGGTAGATAATTTGCACCATTGAAGTTCAATTACTTCCCGTTCACTTATCCAGAAAAAGAAAGATCTGGGAGCCTTTACAATTCTTTGAACTATTGGTTCCTACAACTTTGTAAAGGCACTATGCAATTTGGGTGCTAGCATTAACTTAATGTCGCTAGCCGTGTTTAAACAGTTAGGATTGGGAGTACCAAAATCAACTTTGATGAGACTTCTTGTGGTGGATAGAATTGTGAAAAAGACGATCGAAGTTATGTATGATGTTTTGGTAAAGGTGGAATCTTTCATTTTTCCAGCTGATTTTGTGATCTTGGATTGTGAAGTTGACTTTGAAGTTTCTGTTATCTTAGGAAGGCAATTTCTTGTGACTGGTCGTGTATTGGTTGACATGGAAACTGGGCAGAAGAAATTCAGGTTAAATAACGAGCAAGTTACTTTCAATGTGTGCCAATCTATGAAGCAACCAAAAGATATACGTGTGATTTCTGTAATAGATATGGTCGATGAGAGCGACATGGTCATTCCTTTTGAAGAGAGATTGGGGGTCGAAGCTCTTGGTACAGTAATCATGAACTTCGAGAGTGATGGTATTGATGGATATGATGAGATGGTAAAAGTACTTGTCGGTAGGGGGTCATACACTTATGCCTCAAAGAAACTTTATCTTGATTTTAAGAACAGAGTGACCCCATCAGCGCGTCCTTTGATTGAGGAGCCTCCCATATTGGAGCTTAAGTCTCTTTCATCCCATCTTTGTTATGCATTATTAAGGGCCAACATCATTTTTCTTTTCATCATTTATGCTAACTTATTGGAATGGCAAGTTGAGGCCCTAGTCTCTGTGCTTCAAAGGTTTAAACAGGCCATAGGATGGTCCATTGCGGATCTATCGGGATCCCACCCAAAATTTGCACTCATAAAATCCAGCTTGAGCCTGATTGTATTCCCAGCATTAAGCATCAACGTCGTATTAACCCACCTATACAAGATATTGTAGAGAAAGAGATTATTAAGTGGTTATATGTTGGTGTGGTATACCCTATTATCGATAGGAGGTGGGTGAGCCCAGTCCAATATGTGCCAAAAAAGGGTGGAATCACAGTGGTTCCAAATGAAAAGAATGAGTTGATCCCAATGAGGCCATCTACCATATGAAGAGTTTTTATGGATTATCAAAAAGTGAATCCTTGGACCGAGAAGGACCATTTTTCGATGCCCTTTATGGACCAGATGTTAGACCGTCTTACTGGCAGAGGATGGTATTATTTTCTTGATGGTTATTAAGGGTACAATTAGATTTCCATAGCCCCCAAAGACCAATATAAGACCTCTTTAACTTGTCCATATGGGACATTCTCGTTCAAGTGGATGTCATTCGGTCTATGCAATACACCGACCACTTTTCAACATTATATAATGTGTATATTTTCTGACATGGTGGAAGACACTATTGAGGTATTTATGGATGATTTCTCAGTTGTAGGTGTTTTGTTTGAGGACAGTTTGTCACACCTTGCTGATGTACTACGAAGATGCGAATATTGCAACTTAGTGCTGAATTGTGAAAAATATCACTTTATGGTGAAAGAGCGTATCGTGTTGGGGCATCAGATCTCACAGAAATGCATTGAAGTTAACAAATCAAAGATTGAGGTTAATGAAAAATTACCTCCACCAATTTTTGTGAAAGGGATTAAAAGTTTCTTATTTTCTGCAGGTTTCTATAGAAGATTTATCAAGGATTTCTCTAAGAACGAACATCCATTATGCAAGCTTTTAGAGAAGGAGGTGAAGTTTGTATTTGATGAGGCGTGTCTAAAAATGTTTGAGTGGCTGAAAGAGAAGTTGATTTCATCCCCTATCATTATTTTGCCAGATTGGATGATACTATTTGAAGTTATGTGTAATGCTAGTAGAGTAGCCTTGGGTGCAGTCCTTGGACAAAGACGTGAGAAGATTTTACATCCAATTTATTACGCTAGCAACACACTTAACCCAGCCCCAAAAAATTATATTGTGATCAAGCAAGAGCTATTAGAGGTTGTCTTTACTTTCAAAAAGTTTCGGTCTTACTTGATTTGAATGTAGGTGATTGTGCATACAGACCACGCAACACTTAGATACCTTATGTTAAAGAAGGATGCCAAGCCAAGACTTATTTGGTGGGTGCTTATATTGTAAGAAATTGACTTTGAGGTCAAGGACCAAAAGGGGACTGAGAATCAGGTTGCAGACCATCTATCACGCCTTGAGGAGGAGGCCATGCTTAAATTGAGGGATGCTCTTGATGTTGATGATAGTTTTCCAGACGAGAAAGTGTTGGCAGCATCACAAGATTTAATCCCATGGTTTGCAGATTTTGCCAATTTTTTGGCTAGTGATCTAGTCCCAAAAGATATGTAGTATCAGCAGAGAAAGAAATTCATGCATGAGGTAAGAAAATTCTTCTGGGATGAGCCTTATTTATTTAGGGTGTGTGCTGATGGTATTATTAGAAGGTGTATTTCGGAGGCCGACATGATGATTATTTTGAAAGCATATCTTTCATCTCCAGTTGGGGGTCATCATAGAGGTGTGCAGACTACTTATAAGATCTTACAATGTGGGTATTATTGGCCCACCATTTATAAAGATGATCATGACTATTCTCGGGCTTATGACCAATGTCAAAGGCAAGGGAATATCTCGTGCATACACGAAGTTCTAGTGATAACTATTCTTGAGCTCGAACTATTTGATGTGTAGGGTATTGACTTTATGGGCCCATTCCTGAGCTTGCATGGGATAAAATACATTTTGGTAGCTTTTGACTATGTTTCTAAATAGGTAGAGGTAATTGCGCTTCCCAATAATGAAGGAAAGAGTGTCACGACGTTTCTAAAAAAGAATATATTCTCACAATTCGGAACACCTCGAGTCATCATTAGTGATGGAGGATCCCACTTCTGTAATCGGCTGTTCAAAGCCCTACTTGAAAAATATGTTGTCAAACACAAGGTGGCAACACTTTATCATCCTCAGACGAGCAGGTAAGTTAAGGTGTCAAATCGTGAGATTAAGTCTATTTTGGTAAAGACTGTGAATGCCAATAGGACTGATTGGCCGAGAATATTGGATGATACATTATGGTCATATGGAACTGCATTCAATACGTCGATTGGTGCATCTCCATATCAATTGGTGTTTGGTAAATCATGCCATTTACCTATCGAACTTGAACATAAGGCATTATGGGCATTAAAGAGGTTGAATCTGGAATGAAGCGAAGCATCTAAATTGAGATTAGAGCAAATGAAATGAATTTCGTCTCTGGGATTATGAAAGTTCAGTATTGTATAAAGAGAAGATGAAGTTATATCATGATAGAAAGATTGAACAAAGAGAATTTCACCTGGGAGACTGGTATTGCTCTATAATTGTAGACTTTATTTGTTTCCTGGAAAACTATGGTCCAAATGGTTTGGACCATTCACTGTGGTTAGGATATTCCCACATGGGGCATTTGAGCTAAAAGGTGATGACAATGTCCTATTCAAGGTCAATGGTCTGCGTATGAAGCACTATATGGGAACTGCGGAAGAAATTAGGACTTTTGAGAAGTTTAGCCTTGATGAAATCTGAGTAGTCAATGGAGTTGGGTCGTACCGCGATGTTAAATCAGGTATTTCATGGGAGGCGACCCATGGGCTTGTTGGTGAAGTCTGATTAACAAATTTAGCCACGTCGTACTATGACGTTAAATCAAGCGCTTACGGGGAGGCAGCCCAAGTTTTTATTCTTTACTTTTATAGGGTAATGTTAGTTCTGGATGTAGGAAGCTACAGGAAAAGAATGATGCTGAACTGAACTCCATACTGAACCTACGACAGGGATTATATGGTGGTACAAACGTTGTACGATCATGGGTTGTGTCGTCTTGTTGGAGTTCTGCAAGGTAGAAATCAAGGATTCATCCTAGGATTAAGAACCACGAACGTACATTGATAGTACAATCATGTCTCATCATCGTCTGATGATATTCCTACAAAAACCACCAAAACTAGACATCACATATACAATACAAAGGTACGATCGTGGATTGAACCTAGAATTGTACCTGAGGATCATATGTTCCCAAGTAAGTTTACTGGTTCCATTAGTGTAAGGAAGGAATTTATGATCACAAATTAATCTATGTTCGTACAATCCATTCATATGATAGGGGCCGACCATTTTTAAATCGCAACCCGACCTGACCCAAAATAAGTTGAAAGGGTATAAATAGATGTTGAAACCTTCCCATTCATTCTCCAAATGTTTTTCAAAGCAAAATAAAGCAAACCCTACCTCTTTCAAAGGGAAAAACAACTTTGGTTCCCCAATATTTGTTAGATTCCAAGAATTTGTTCAAGATATCATCACTTCTACTTCATCCAATAAGTTTGCCTAAACTTTGGAATTTAAAAGGGACACTTTTTACTTTGTTGTTTATGTGGGTTTGTTTAACTTTGCGTACGACTATGTAATGGGACTGTTTCGCTCAACATACATAGGGGAAGTCTGAGTACCTAATAGTGTTTGTAATTTTTGCTTCTTCTTCTTTTCTTTTTGCACTACATATATAATATTCTAAACTAGGGTCAAAACAGGGTTATTATGAGTCCCAATGATAAGATTGTCAAAACTGGTGTGTTTATGAAATTATGACCCAACACACGATTGTGGGTTCTACCTACGATCATAGGTTGGATTGTTGTTGGACACTAGATGTTAAGTCTTAGGAGCTTATCAGAAGAACACATCCCACGATCGAGATATCATTATACGATCGTGGGATGTGATCATCTAATGTGACTAAGAATTTTTGGTTTCAGAGACCCAACCTATGATCAGATGGTACGATCATTCCTTCATTGCACAATCGTATGTTCTGATCATCTGAGTGTTTTACTGCAAGACATATTTAGAGAGACCAACATACGATTAGATGGTATGATCATGACATTATTTTACGATCATAGGTTCTGATCCTCTAATTGTTTTACTATACCTGTACCTGTTGTAATCTATAAACAAATATGTGTTGCTAATACAGGTACTATGGTACCTAAATCTAAGGCAGCTACTAAGCAATCACTCTGAGATAAAATTTCAAAAAAGAGGGCCCCACAAAGTAACTAAGAGAGTGGGTTTAGTGATAGCAGGTTGGAAAAAGAGTATGATATTAGCTCCTCTTCCGATCAAGCTACCATAATGGAGACTAGGAAACAGAAGAAGGCCAAGGAGGCTGCAACCTCCAAGGCCATTGTTGAGGCTGCTACACCAGTCCATGTTCCCTTGTCTGAAGAGGCAATAGAGAAGACCCATAAAGGAGGAGGAGGTGTGGATGCTGATGCTTCTTTGGAGGAGTAGGGTGACTAGGAGCCACACTCGAAACCTTCTAATACTGATGTTCTAGCAGAGTACAGTCAGAGGGGACCTGGTCTAAGGCCATGGCTCATTCTGAATGCCTAGCAATATTACTTGGACTAGGTTGCTATTAAGGAAAATGGTAACATGTAAAGGAGTATCCAGGAAGAACCTCACATTTTTAATGATTCTTTGGTGAAGATGTTGGAGGTGGTCCACGTATTTCAGCAGTACCAGCTTGGGTGGATGAATAGGATAGTAGAGAGCTTGTGAGGGAGTTCTATGCTGACTATGCCGCGATAATAAAGAACATGACTCCTTATGGAAAAGATTGATACATGAAGAAGCAGTGACATGATCATTGTTTGGGAGAAGGCAGTTGATATTTCTGAGGAAGCTATTTCCATAGTTTTATTCAGGACTGATTTTACTCCTCCAGAAGAAATGCCATAGTTTGATTATCAAATGACTGAGTTGTAGAAGGTCAAAATGTTAATCATTGGGGACAACATCATGCATTTCACTTGGTTGGCAGGTATTATTGCAGAGGCTGGCACACAGGCTACGTGGGTAATTGGTTTTTATATCATAAAAAAAAGCCTAAAATTCAACGCCAAGGAGTGGTGGTCTATTGTGAGGCATCATCTAGCACCCATAGCAAATGAAAATACACTGAGTGCAATGAATGCATGCATGGTTTCCTCTTTTCTAGCAAGTTTGGCGATGAGTGTATCACGCATTATTGCGCAAGGGATTCGAGATCGAGCTATTGAGAGTAGCTCCACACTTCCATTTCCATGTTTGGTGATTCAGCTGCTGTAGAATATAGATGTGCCTCAGATACCATTAGTGGATAGATTCCTTCATCCCACTAAGACTACATACTTGGCCATGATTAAAGATGCAAACATCCTAACAGTGCCAATTCGCGGTTTGGGGATCCCAGAGGTAAGTGGGGATGCCCCAACTAATATATCCTCTGCTTCTGACGTCGATGCTTCCCAGTCTTCAACACCATCTACTAGTACTCAGTCTAGACCATTGATTCTAGTAGGTTATACTTTGATTTCAGTCACTCATCTGGCAGATATTGTTTGAAACCAAAAATTATACCATGCTCGAATCTAAAATTTGGAGGTAGGGGTCAAGCCCTACGTCGATGAACAGATTCGTATGGCATACGGGTGGTACAGACATGCATGGACAGTATGGAGTGTCGTGTCATGGCCCACCTTGATATAGGGTAGGCACCCGAATTGGCACCAATCCTGGTAGACATTGATGAGCTTAAGACAGCTATTCAGGCCCTTGCTGACAGACTTGATATGGCTCCTCCTCCTCCGCCACCATTTATGCCATCAGTGGTATCGCCTGAGTAGGATATTGAATCCATGATTACTCCATTCTATGTTCTTCTCATTGAGCAGTCGGAGGAAGTTATTGATGATGAGAAGGATGGAGGTCTTGAGTAGAGAAATAGGCCGAGGGATAGTGCATCTGGCGAGCCAAGTACGAAGAAATCTAGAAAGAAGAGAAGAAGAAGGGAAAGAGAAACTGGGGAGACCCCCATGGCAGTCATTTCATCTGGTCAGACTACTGGAGGGGGTTCAAAGCTAACCCCCATTATTGTTAATATGAGTGCCCCGACCACTGTTGGGGACAATGTTGATTTGAGTGCCCCTACCACCATTGGGGCCCATGAGACTTTGAGCACCTCGACTACAATCGAGGTCACTACTGCTGATGTCACTATAGGGGACCCAACCATACCCCCACGTGACCCACCTTGCACCGGTGCCTAGGGCACCCCAGGTATGTCTCTTTCCCCTTGGTTTTCATTGTCTTATCTGATTTTGTGCTATGGGGACATTGCATGATTTCATGGTTGGGGTGGGGGTATACCACAACTGAGGGTTTTTATTGTTGTGTTTCTTTCCCTCAACTGCGCTATCATAGTAGAACCGGTATGTTTAGGCGTATGTTTGTTTTATTGAATTGTTTTATGTGTGTTATAATTTAACTTGGAGTAATAAAAGAATACTTGGTACAATCTGAGTATTTGAGCATGCCTACTATGTTTTTTGTTGTTCTGAAAATGTTTTAAATAATAAAAAAAAATCTCTACTATACGTTGGTGATGTAAGGTGTGCATGTGAGGTACTGAAACAAATGTAGGCTCTAGATATGGCATTAGGATTGTAAATAAAATAACCTAACTATCCTTGCATTAACTAAATAGGTAGTGACCTAGATAAAAGCCCTGAGCCACGAGAAAGTGAGGTCTTACTTAGTTGTTGTGTGTGTATGATCTAGAACTTGGCCGGTTAGTCTCGCTAAAAGCCATAGAATTAAAGGTTAGGAAAGGATCATAGGCCGTGTTTTGAATTAGCCCACTTAACCTAAAATGACCTACCAAATTATCATGTACCCCTTGCACCCAAAATTTTGAGCGTTAGACAGTTTCTTGGAACTACCTATATCACCTTCCTAGTTTTACAATGAACCTTCTTTGGCCTTGGTCCCTCCTTGGACACTTTGTACCTCAACTCAAAAAAATCATCTAAGTTGAGGGTGGCTATTTTGTAGGGGTGCGTAAAAGTAGGGTACGAAGTTTAAGTAGTAGAAAGAAAGTAGAAAAGAAATGGGTGCGTTATAAAAAAAAGAGAGAGGGAAAGAAAAAATATAGTAGAAAAATATGTGAAACTAAGCTGCACCCAGATTCCGAAAATAAAATGAAATGAATGGAGACAAGGGGGAAAATATAGAAAAATAAGAAAAGTGGAGCCAAAAAAGTAGTGTAGTGCCAAGGAAGAATAAGTCACTGTACCTAAATCTATCACACCAGTCCCCGAGCCTGCATTATAAGCCTAGAAATACCTATAGAGATCCTAACACAATAATCCAAAAGCTAAAAAATAGAAAATAAAGGAAAGCCTATGGTATCAAACGCACACAACAAGACTTTTTTTGAGAGTGAGATATTTGATTTTGTACCAGTATGAGATTGTATTGTGTATACTGAGTGAGTAGGGACTTCTTTGTTGTAAGGGAATAAGGGTTTATTTGTTGCTTGTTTGAGTAAGTGTATTGGTTAATGAGTCAAATTATCTAGATACAATGTATTGTCATATCTTGATTCCATTGTGTTTTAATACTTGTATAGCATATACACTACATTGGATGTTTTTGGTAAAAATGAAGGGTGTTGACTATTTTGAAATAGTGTGCATGCGTGTTTTGGAAAGCCGACTTTCTTAGTGATCTTGATATTGCTCTAAGTTGAGCATCATAGTTAGGTTAAGTATTTTGTTTGCCCGAGGACATGCAAACATTCTAAGTTAAGGGTGTTGATGTGTCATGAATTTGTGGCACTTGAGACGTATAAAAGAAGGAATAATTGTTAGTCGAAGAGTACATTTTGTGGATTTAATGTGTTTGTTAAATGTTTGCAGGTTGTGATGAACTTAGAGAGGAAAAAGAGAAAACTAGATCAAAGTGGCTTCAGACGAGCCTTACCATGATCGTGGAATTCCACCACGATCGTGCTTAGTCTGTTGTACATTGAAGAAGAGATGTCAAGTGCAGTAGTTCATCAGACGGAAAGGTTGTACGACTGTAATAAGAAGGCACGATCGTACATTATGATTGTACAATGTCAATGAAAATCAATCTGCAGGAGTTAAGTGTGTCATGATCAGACGATGGATCATAAAACCGTATGATAATTGCACGACCGTACAATGTGGTCATGGGATGGATGTTCTGAAAAGAAAAAAATCTAGTATGAAGGCACAAAAGAAAAGGCACAGTCGTATGTTCAACACACGACCTTACAATCATATCATCTGAAAAAGCCGATATCAGTTTCTTATTTTAGTTAGGATTAAGATTTCTAACTCTATAAATACTCTTTTAGGGTTATTCTTACTTGTTGGACAATATTGTTATATGTTACATTGTTTCGTGGGATTCCAAAACAATTTTATTAAAATTTCACAAGTATTGACTTTATGGTTTTAATTCAAGTAGAGATTTTGGAGTTTATTCATCTTTGCATAATTCAATTTACATTTTCTTCCATGAATTCTTCTTGTGTTCTTGCAAGCATGAGTAGCTAAACCCCATAACTAGGGTTGTGTGAACCATAAGAAATTAACAAAATGGGTTAAGTGCGAAGCAATTTTGAATCGGTGTGACTGTGTGTATTGTTATTTCCTTTATCATAATTGATCTTCTAATGGTTGCAAACATTGGAAACTCGCCTGTGTTCTAAATTTGCTTGAGAGAGAGGTACAGATTGGGAAAAGGGAACAACGATAGAGATTTAAAGCTAACAAGGGTTAGTAGTGTGACTCTCGGAGACCAAGCAGAGAAGAGTAAAATTTATCTAACCAAGGTTGAGAGACGTTTAGCTGAACCTATCTTGTTAGATTTTGCATGCAACACAGCGGGATAGTTTGACAGCACAACGAACCGGTGAAGTTAAGGAATCATAGGGATCACAGTCCTAGTTCCTTTCTCGTATTGATCACAAAGCTGACAACAATTGTTGTTGTTACTATTTGTTTACAACAACCCCCTTTTTATTTACTTGCCAATTACTCAAACAAACTCTTGATAGAATTTCGTCCAACTCCCAGTGGGATCGACCCTAACCTAGTTTGATTGTATATTTGATACAGCGACTGCATTATACTTTTCTTGAGTTATAGTTTGAGCTACATCAGTGTCGAGGCTCCAGACTCATTTTGGGAAATTAAGTGAATATTGGCTAAAATGGTCCCTTGGGTATGGGACCTACTTTTTATTGAAATGACCTCGGATTGAAATGTTAATGGCACCATTAAGTTTTCTGCGTATTGCCTCAATGATTTCTCCAATTTAGTTCTTGATTTTCAAATGTTGTTGGGACTGATCGTAGGCTGAATGAGGCCCGAGTTTTACCCAATTTTGGGGCAAAATTATCCTTGAGCTGAGAGGGACATTGTGACGATTTCAATTTTGTGATTTTGTTAGCGGACACCACATGGAAATTTTAGTTTGATTTTTGACCTGGAGCTTTAATACACAATATGGGTGTTGTTGTTTCTCATCGTGATGCATAGATCATTCTTTTTATGGCATGTTAGCAGTTGAAGGCTTCTCATAAGGGAAATGCCTCAGAGTAGAGGATTTTATGAGGCTTCGGCGGCATCCGGGTAGGCTAGGCTTACCTTGCTTCTAAACTATGCTTAATTATTGTAGTAATATTGAATTGTGCTAGCTATGGTTAGGATATCATTTTATCATTTAGTGCTTTATTTAGCCATTTCGGGCGCATTTTCCCTTCGATTAGTATACTATAATCCAATAGGGTAGACTTAGTGCTTGTAGTTCCTTGGGACAGGATTGACAAGCCTTAGTCTAGGTTCAACTAGATGCTTGCCTTAGGATCAATTTTTGGGGTTCGGTAGTTGGCCCTACTACTTTTTTAAGATAAACGGCTTATAATAGTGTCCCGTTTGACTTGATAATCACTTACCTACTTCTTTAGGCTATTATCTAGGGTTTGGGGGTTGAATTAGACATTGTTTTATACTTTTTTTGCTCAGTTACCTTGGGTAGTGTAGTATTTGACCTTAGTCCACGTGTTTGCCTAAATAATCAGAATTCGCTATACCTTAAAGGATTTGACCGCTTAAAATTGGCTTATATCTACCAAATTATTTTGGAATAGGTTAAAACTTTGTATGTTTCCATGGATCTTATACTATTTATTTCGGATTTGATTTTGGCTATCTCTATATTATTATCGTGTATCAGTTTTGATTTGATTCGGGCATATGTTATACTATTATCACTTATGATTTCTGGTTCGAGTCTAGCATCCTTTGTATTAATTATTTTTTGCTAGTTTCTGTGAGAGTTCGGCATTTACTATCATCCTTATTACTGAACTAGAATTTCTAATAGTTTATAGTAAGGCGATTATGATTAGGAAAGAAGCATCAGGTATGCATGGACTATATTCTAGATTATTTTATGCATTTATTGCCATGTTTCATCTTTACTTTACTGTTATCTTTTTTTTGTACCCTTCGGGCTTATGTGGGCTTGGTTGGGTTATATTCTGTCTTGTTGTACCTTTTAGGCTTATGGGGGCCCAGTTAGGTTATAGTTGGACTTTATTTCTGCATTTGCGCAGTTATTTTACCTTTATATTGCTTTCGCTTGGTATGTTCTACTATTTACATTTTTGCTCCTTTATTGCTGACTTTAGTTACCTTCTCGCACTTTATTTATGCTTTTACTATAATTTAGCTCAATCAACCTATGATGCCTCAAGAGTACCCGTTGTTTTTGGTACTCATACTGCACTTTTGCATTTTTTCCCTGATGCAAATTTGAGTATGAGTAGCTGCCTCTAACATTATTCTTGGGCTTGCTGCTGATTCGGAGATAGGGTGAGCTTTGGTAGTCCAATGCTGATTCTCATCCTTTTGTTGTTTTTGGATAGTTTTTTATACATTTGAGAATATGTTGTATATATTGACACTGTATAGCACTCTACTTTAGCTTAGTGTCACTTGTACCGACCTTACCAGGTCGTAGGGGAATTCATTTTGTACATTTTGTCCTTTTCCCTCCATTATAAAGTATGTTTGTATCTTTTTGTTGCTTCATGTTTTCTTTGTATGTATTTATACTTTATTTTCTTAGCTTTCCCCAGTTAGCTCTTTACTTGTTGTTTTTAGCTATGGCTTGGTTTACCTACTGGTGGGTTAAAGTACGTAACATCATAAATTGAGTAAATTGGGTCGTGACAGTTTAGGTTTTGAACCTAGGTTCAGTGGTAATTTTGGTACAAGAGCAAGTGCCTAGTAGAGTCCCATAGATTGGTATGATGACATCTGTATCCTATCTTCTGGAGGCTACATGACATTCATAGTAAAATTTGACCTTTTTGGTTCATTTTGATGCACTGTGTTTATTTTGGTTTCTATATTCTCAGTTACTTCACTCTTTTGCAGATGTCTAGGATGCGTACAATGGCGGCTGAGGATAAGGACTTTGAGCCTGCAGCCCGAGTACCTATTAGAGTTCGAGGCAAGGCTAGAACTGCAGCACTAGCTAGGGGTCAGGACAGGGAGCCTTCGCCATACCCTATTATTTCTCTTGCGCCAGAGGTAGCTCCAGAGGTTTAGCCACCATAGCAACAGGTGGGCCAGGGGACAACCAAAACCCCAACTGGGATCATATCTTCCTCCATTCTTAGATATACTTTAATTTAGTTATTGGGGTTGGTTTGTAGTATATCCATTGATGGGGCTTAGAGAGAAGCCCAGGGTGGTATTGGTTTAGGACCACAGCCTGTAGCTGTGGCTCTCAGAGTAGAGGTCCAGCAAGCATCGATAATTCTACAGCCCGACAGTAACCTAACCAGTTATGACTATTGAGGAGCAGATGATGCTGGGCTAATTTCTCAGGTTGACTCCACCTAGGTTTGTTGTGGCCTCAGGTGAGGATGCATCTGAGTTTCTAACCAGCTGTGAGGAGAGGCTTTATAATTTGGGGTTCATTAAGTCACGTAAAGTGGATTACATAACATATCAGCTAGACAAGGTAGTGAGACAGTGGTGGAGGGGTTATCTTGATTCCATGTTAGTTGGATCTTCTCGTATGACTTGGACTTAGTTTTTTGAGGCTTTCTTGGAGAAGTATATGCCTCACAGCCTGCGCGAGCATCTGAGAGTTTCATTTACATCTTTGGAGTTGGGTTATTTCTCAGTTACTGGGTAAGAGGTGACGTTTCATGAGCTAACTTGGCATGCCACCATGATTCTGCCTACAGAGTATGAGAGGATTTGGTGTTTTGTCAGAGGGTTGAAATTATCGCTACACAATGCTACTTGGAGTTTGGTTACTTCAAGGAGGTCTTTTACTAATATGGTTAATCATTCCTACACCATAGAGGAGATGGATTACGAGGTCCTATGGGATAGTGATAAGTGGCCACAGTAGGGTAGTTATAGTGGGAGCCACAGTAACCCAAAATTTAGAGATTAAACTTTTTAGGGTAGGTACCCCCAGTATCAGTCTTACCAGCTTTCGGGTAAGTCTAGTATACCATTTCAAGCAGTTCTTAAGCTTTTAGATGAAGGTCATCCCAGTTATAGGAGTGGTCAATCTTCGAGGGATGCATTGTTAGGGTCTTTAGAATGAGGTGTCCATCTTGGATTAGCTCAACCTTCTCAATAGATCATAAGGTTGGGTTATGTTAAGATTATAGTATAGTGGGCCATTTTTCTAGATAGTGTCCCCGGTACTAGATAACTAAGCCAGTTGCATAGCGTACCTAGCCGATTAGATCTATACCACCTCCAATAAAGGGGTTGTGTACAGGGTCATATGGGTGGTCTCTAGGGTTCGAGAGGTGGTCATAAGGTAGGTAGGATATGTGGTCAGATAAACACCCAGTCTGCAGAAAGGTAGGATCACTTATATGCTATACCTGGTAGGACTAAGGCTAAGGCTTTGGACACTGTTATTACAGGTACGATTTCAGTAGACCATTAGCCAACTTATACTTTATTTGATATGGTATCCATATTTTCATATGTTTCTACTTATTATGCCCCATGGTTGGGGCTATTTTAGGAGCCTTTTCCTGTGCCTTTACATATTGCTACCCAGTGGGTGATTCTTTAGTAGTAGATCGACTATATAGATCATTTTTTGTGACTGTTCGAGGGTATGACACTCAGGGTGATCTAATTGTGCTAGATATAGTGGATTATGATATGATTTTGGGCATGGATTGGTTATCCCTCTATCATGTGGTCTTTGATTGCTTTGCCAAGATAGTTACCTTAGGCATGCCTAGCATACCCACGGTCATGTGGCAGGGTTCTTTTAGCCTCGTGCCTACAGGGATTGTTTCTTATATTTGGGCTAAGATACTGGTATCGAGGGGTTGTGAGTAATTGTTTGCTTATGTTTGTGATATTTGTTTAGAGAGTCCTTTACTTGATTCTGTTCCTATAGTCCATGACTTTCCTAATTTCTTTCCTACTAACCTACCTGGCCTTCCTCCGCAGTGTGATACAGAGTTTGCTATTGACATTAACCCAGGCGCCCAACTAATTTCTATAGCTCCTTACCGTGTGGCTCCTAACTTGCTAAAGAAGCTTAATAATTAGGATCTTATGGGTAAGGGTTTTACTAGGCTGAGTGTATTGCCATGGGGTGCTCCTATTCTGTTCATGAAGAAGAAGGATAGTTCCATGTGTATGTGTATCAATTACATGTAGCTGAATAAGGTGACAATGAAGAATAACTATCTTATGCCTCGTATCAATGATTTATTGGACTAGCTTCAGGGTGCAGTTGTATTTTCCAAGATTGATTTAAGGTCTGGTTACCATCAATTGAGGATTCGGCAATAAGACATCCATAAGACAACCTTAAAGACTCGCTATGACCATTATGAGTTCCTGGTGATGTCTTTTGGGTTGACCAATGCTGTAGCAGCATTCTTAGAGGTGATGAACCATATTTTTAAGGCCTCATTTGGACTCCTTCGTGATAGTATTCATTGATAAGTGTGAGTTCTACCTTCAGTCTGTAGCTTTGTTGGGGTCACGTGGTGTCCAGTAATGATATTATGGTTGACCCGATGACGATTGAGGTTATTCATTATTGGGGTAAGCTTATGTCTTCGATTGAGGTTCGCAATTTTATTATGTTGGCAAGCTACTACAGGTGGTTCATCGGGAGATTTGCTACTATTATATCCCTTATGACTAGATTGAATAGGAAGGAGGTTCCATTTCAGTGGTCTAAATATTGTCAGGTGAGCTTTCTTAAACTTAAGGACTTGCTAACTTTAGCTCTTATATTGACACTTCCAGTTGAGGTCGAGGGATTTACTGTTTACTGTGATGCTTCAGGTGTTAGTTTGGGGTGTGTTCTAATGTAGCAGGGCTGAGTTATTGCATATTCTTGAGCCAGCTGAGGTGTATTAGTGCAACTACCACAGTAATGACTTGGAGTTGGCGACGGTAGTTTTTGCACTTAAGATTTAAAGGCATTACTTGTATGGTGTTCGCTGTGATATTTTCACTGACCATTATAGTTTTATGTACATTATTTCTCAAAGGATGCTTAATTTGAGACGGCGCAGGTGGATTAAGTTTTTGAAGGGCGATGACCTTTCTATTCTATACCATCCTATCAAGGTGAATGTGGTAGCGGACACCTTGAAGAGAAAGGCAGTGATTTAGGGTAGCTTAGGTAAATGTGGTAGCGAACACCTTGAGGAGGAAGGCAGTGAGTCTTGGTAGCTTGCCATTCATTTTAGTTTTTGAGCGATTATTGGCCTTGGATATTCAGTCCTTGGCCAAAATGATTGTTTGGCTTGATATTTCAGACCCTAAGAGCATTCTTACTAGTGTTGAGGCTAGATCTACCTTGTTAGAGTGGATTCGGGGCTGACAGTATGAGGATGGTAGGCTATGTATCATTTGAGATCAGGTGTAGAGAGGTGAGTCTAGGAGGGCAACCTATGATTTTTAGGGAATTCTGGGATTCGACTAACGTAGTTGTGTTCTAAGGGTAGGAGACTTGATTCAGTTGATATTTCGAGAAGCTTATTGCTCCAGATATTCTATTCACCTCGGGATAACTAAGTCATCTAAATATTTGAGGCAGCATTACTGGTAGAGCAATATATGGAGAGATATAGTAGACTTTATGGTTCAATGCCTATGTTATCAGAAGGTGAAGGCCGAGCATCTGAGACTTGGTGGATTACTTTAAAGGCCACCCATCCCTGAGTATAAGTGGGAGGGGGCTACTATGGACTTTGGGGGTGGTTTACCTCGTACTTCTCATGGTTTTGATAGCATTTGGGTCGTCATGGATTGATTGATCAAGTCTACCTATTTCATCCTTATTCAAACTTCCTACAGTGTCGAGAGGTTATCCTATCTCTGTGTTTGAGAGGTGGTTTGCCTTCACGGGGTGCTCACATCCATTATTTCAGATCGAGGCTCTCAGTTCACTTCTAGTTTCTGGAGGACGTTTTAGGAAGAGTTGGTTACTAAGATTGATCTTAGCAACATCTTTCATCCCAGACTGACTGTCAGTTTGAGCGGACTATTCAGGTTTTGAAGGATATTCTTTGTGCTTGTGTTTTGTACTTTGGAGGTTAGTAGGTTTAGTTGTTATCCTTAGTGGAGTTTGCCTATAATAATTTATGTATTCAGATGGCACCATTTGAGGCATTATATGGTAGATATTTTTGATCTTTGATTTGTTGGTTTAAGACTTCAGAGGTTAGGCCCGTGGTATAGATTTTCTTTATGAGTCTTTGGACTGAGTTTGGGTGATTCAGGATAGACTATGGGTAGCTCTATACAGATAGAAGAGTTATACTTACCATAGGCTTTGTGACTTGAGATTCAGAGTTGGTGACCGGGGCTTTCTTTGGGTGTCGCCTATGAATGGTGCGATGAAGTTTTAGAGGAGGGGAAAGCTCAGTCTCCGGTATATTGGGCCATTTGAGATACTTCAAATAGTTGGGGAGGTAGCCTATGAGTTTGCTTTATCTCTAGCCTTTTCAACCATCCATCCAGTTTTTCATGTATCTTTGTGGCGGGGTTATATTTTGGACGAGTCTTACGTGCTTTGGTGGGACTCATTTCATTTGGATGAAAGGTTGACCTTTGTTGAGGAGCCAGTATCTATCTTGGCTAGAGATGTTAGACAATTGCATTCCAAAGACATTTTTATGGTTAAAGTTCAGTAACGACATCGTCCAGACCAGGAGGCTACCTGGGAGGCCATACATGAGATGTGGGCCCAGTATTATCTATCTCTTCAAGCCTTCAGGTACTTCCTAATCTTTTGTCTTTGTGGACGAAAGTCCTTTTAGTAATGGATGTTGTAATGACCCTCTAGGTCATTTTTTGTGATTTTGTACTTTTTCCATTTATAGGTTTTCTATAGCTGCCCCAAGTCATTTATGTTTTATTGGTACTGATAGTTTGGTTACCGAGCAGTTTGTTTCTTTTTTAGATCTATTTTTCTGTTTTAGAGCTTTCACTATTAAGAATAGGGTCTTAGGCCAAAATTTAGGTAAATGGCCTTGTAAGCCGATTTTAATGGTCTTATTAGCCCTGGAGCATCGATTTTAGGCTAGGGGACCCTTGGTCTGGGTCCCAAGGCTTCCAGACTCATTTTGGGTTATTAAGTGTATTTTTTCTAAAATGGACCCTTAGGTGTGGGACCCACTTTTTATTGAAACAACCTCAAATGGAAATTTTGACGCTGCCGTTGAGTCTGGAATGCTAAATTATGTAGGATAGCATAGCTATTTTTTGGTCACGAGATTTTGAACGAATCTCGAGGGTCCATATTGGATTTTTACAACTTAGCAAAGTTGCTGGTACATCAACACCTGGTGTAGGACAAAAATGGCCATTCCATTTCCATGGCCTGGGCCGTGATCGCGAGAGTCAAGGTTTTTTACCTCTACATTTATTGGCCAGCCCTCTCGCTCTAGAAGTGGAGGCTGACCAGGCGGGTCTAGCCTTCTTCTTTGTGATCGCGGAACCGCCGCTTTAGCAAGGGTCTGTTTGGAACAGTACTTTCATTTCCTATAGGGGTCCCACGATCGCGATTAAGGGACCCCTGGCAGTATATAAATGTTTCTCTTTGGTTTTCAACTCATTTTCTTAAGTCCAACCAGCACTATAGCCATTGTGAGCTTAGTAAATATGAGGATTGAGTACCTGGTGCTGGGATTGATTTAGAGGCATTGTGGTGGTAATTATATCATCAATATCCCATAAGTTTTCTAGTTATTTACTCATTTGTTTCTCCAATTTAGTTCTTGATTTTTGAATGTTGGTGGGACTGATCGTAGGCTGAATTGGGTTCAAATTTTGCCTTAGTTTAGGGCAAAATGATCTCAAACTGAGAGGGACGCTGTGATGGTTTTAATTTCTTGATTCTGCAAGTGGGCTCCACATAAGATTTTTAGTCTAATTTTTGACTCAAAGCCTTAATACACAATATGGGTTTTGTTGTTTCTGATCGTGATGCATATATCATTATTTTGATAAAATTATAACACCCCGTACCTTCCCAACCCTACTTGATGATGTTGAATAATGGTTGCTTAGGTGTCGAGAGATATAAGTATGTATTTGATAATGCTAACGACGAGAAAATTGAAATTTGGCCACGTACATGCAATTAGACTTTCATAGGAAGGGTTTTGTGATTTCGTGGAGCATTTGTGTAATACCCCGTACACATTCTAACCTCATTTGGTGACTTGGAGTCATGTTTACTTGATGATTAAATCACTAAGTAAGTATTTTGAAGTGTTTTGATAAGGTATTGGACGATATTCAAGTATTGAAGAAGTGGCCGAAAAATTCAGCAAGGTGCTGAAACGTGCGCCACTACCCTGTTTCAGCGGGTGTGGCACAAGCCACTGATTCAGAGGGGGCCTTCCGGACTCGTTTCGCAACGCAATTCTATGGTGATTCTTGGATGGTTTCTTTTGGTTCTTTGGAGTTATTTGAGAATTGTTAAAGCTTCAAATACTTCAATACACTCTTACATACTCCTACAGGATCAAATCATGAAATATAAATAAGTATCCAAAATGTTCAATGAAGCCATGGGCGACTAGATTTACTATTTTGGCGATTGAGACTACGAATGAGAATCTCGTAAGAGAATATTGTCGTGACATTATGGAATTATTTAAACATGAGATATATGGTGAATTATACATGAAAAATTGATGGGCTAAGCTACATGTGCAATTGGGCCCAAAATGGAATAAAAGACATGGCCCAAAGGGCAAAATGACCCATTCTTCCACTTTGACCACATTTAATGCCAAGGAATGGCTAATGATGACTTGGGGTCTATATAAAGCCCACAAAAATCAGATTTTTATTCTTCAACACACACAACACATTTTGAGAATTATAAGACATTTTCTTTTTTGCTCTCTCAAACCCTAAGAACCCTAAGCCTTTTCTTTGGTGAAGATCATCCTATTCCAAGACTTGGTAAGTATTTATTCTCATGGATTAACATATTATATTCATGGGAGATTATGTATATCATGATAGTTATGTTGGCAAGGCGGTGAATAGTGTATTTATGCTTTTGGTGAAAGATGTGTCATCTTTGTGATTTGAATTTGAAAAGTGACTTGATGTCTTAATGAAAGAGCATGGTATGGATAAAATATGAACATGTAGAGTTTGATTTTTTTATTACACTTGTTATTTTTCTAAAAGTGTAAATTGTGGGATTTTGGCCGATATGTGTTATGAGGTGTATTAAGGTGATTTGATGGATTATGTGTGATGTGATATGGATAAGAAAGTGTAAAGGAGAAGTGTTGTGGTGAAATGTGTTGATTTTCATGTATTGGTCAATGTATGGAATATTGGGGGATTTTTGGAATAATAATTTCATCAATGGTTTTGTCAAGGGGAAATGGCATATTTAAAGGCAAACATGTAACTCATTGATGTTCTATGCATTTGTAAAGTAGTTGATGGTTAATGTGAATCTCATTATGTACTTGTGTTGTAGAGTGAAACATAAGGAAGGAGCGGGAATATTGTATACGCGACTAAGATTGTGTATTCGTATTAAGAATACAAGGTATGTAAGGTTACTCTTTCCGTATCCTTCTACAAGATATTGTTCTTTTTGACATTGGACTTGCTTCAATTTCGAGGGGCTTGAAGTATATCAATTCAGGGTGACGTATATTGTTATTCATATGTGCCCTATTCTTAGATGACTTATGATTTACTTATCTCTTATTCATTGATTGAAGTTCCAAAGATGTCTTGATGTTGTAATTCCTAAAAGAACTATCTCAACGAGAGTAATGAGGTAAAGAGAGCTAGTTTAGTTTGAATAGCATTATTCCAATCATGTCTTGTTCCAAAGTCCTATAGTATGATGATTATTCGTGTGCCAATTGTTCATAAGTAAGAGTACCAATCTCATAAGAGGAATAAGAGAGGTGATGTGCAAGTTAGTATAATTATTCCTCATAAGTGAAGTTGTCAATCTCATGAGGTAAAGGAGTGATCTCATGAAGTATAAGAATAAGGTAAAGCATATTGGTGTGTTTCAATTAGTGTCATGATCTTTAATGTATTAACCTCTCATAAGTTGATATATCAATTTCTCCCACCATAGAGTGGATGTATGTTCTCCCACCATAGAGTGGATATATGTTCTCCCACCATGAGAGTGGATGTAGGTTATGTACGTCAATAGAGTGGATGGATGTTATGTCAATAGAGTGGATGTACGTTAATAAAGTGGATGTACACATGTAGATGAACAACAATGGTAATGAACATAGAGGCATAAAATAATCTCTTGGGTATAGAAGAATCTATTGGAGACAAGTCTCTTGAGTGAAGGTGACTTCCCTTGAAGGAGTGTGGTTACAAAAGGTAGTATATAAAATGATGATTTATACACATTGACTATTCTCTCTTATTTTATTTTATTGACATTCTCATGTATGATGCTATTTCTTATGAGCCTTACATACTCAGTACATTCTTCGTACTGACCCCTCGGGGGACTTACCTTGCATGTTGCAGGTGCAGGCACTAGTAGATTTTTAAACAGACAGTAAGTTGACAGTTAGTTGCGGATCTTTGGTGAGCCCCAGTTGCTTCGGGACTTATCACCGTTGTACATTTGTTTTGATGTTGTAAATGTTGTATAAAGCGGGGACTTGTCCCGAATTTAAGTTGGTCTTGTATAAGTATCTGTTAGAGGCTTTTGTAGATGTATGTGGGTATATGGATGCAAGAGACGTATGTTCATTTTGACTTGATGGCTCTAACGGCCATAGTTGCATATTGTACATGCTTTCCATGACTTCTGCCATTGGCATTTTATATGTTATCGATTACATAAGATAGTATGATGTTCATACGAGGATATGTATATGTACATGAGCAAAGATTGGTTCTCTCGGGCCATATCGGCTTTAGGTGCCAATCACGCCTCGTTGGGATTTTGGGGTGTGACAAAAGTGGTATCAGAGCAGGTCGTTCTAAGGGTGTCTACAAAGCCTTGTCTGAGTATAGTCTTACTTATCGATGTGTTGTGCACCACATTTATAAGTAGGAGGCTACGGGACATTTAGGATGTTTTTTCTTTTCTTCTTTCCAGATCGTGGAATAGAGCTAGTGTTGTAAGTTGAATTGTATTTGACCATGGTGATTGTTTTTCTTTGGTATAGTCAAAATGCCAATCACGAGGAGAGGTAAAGGTAAAGGGAAGCAGGTAGATGTGCCTGCTGAAGAAGGAATGGGTAGGCTACCACCTGACCAAGCTAGTCAAGGTGGAGCAAATGCTGAAATTTCATCGCGGTCCTCGTCTACTTTTCCAGCTCCGGAGGAGCCAGTTGGTAGAGAGTACCCATAGAACCGCCAATGAATGCCACAAATCAAGACCTAAGAAATGCAGTACATATGTTGACTCAGTTAGTGGCTGCACAAACACAGGGACGAACTGGTCCAATGGTAAATGAAGATGACGCGGCTAGAGCAGCTAGTCGGAGTACACAGGACTTTCTAAAATCAGACCCTCCCATATTTACAGGGTCCGATCCGAAAGCAGATCCACAGGATTTCGTGGACCAAGTTCAAAGAGCACTAGAGGTGATGCACGTAACAAGTGTAGAAACGGTTGAGTTGGCAGCCTATAGATTAAAAAGAGAGGCGATATTGTGGTATAAAGATTGGAAGAAGTCTCGTGGTATTGGTGTAATGCCACCAAATTGGGAAGAATTTAAGGCACCATTCCTTGATCGCTATCTTCCCTATGAGATCCGTGAGGCTCGTGCGGATTAGTTTTTAAATATACGTCAAGGAAATATGAGTGTCAGAGAATACAGTTTACAGTTTAATTCCTTGGCTAGATATGCTCCAAACGTAGTAGCCACCATGGAAGATAGAGTCCATCGCTATGTGGACAGATTGGAACTTTATTTGGTACGAGATTGTACTATTGCTGCCTTAAATCGAGATATGGACATAGCTAGAATACAGGCCTTTGCGCAGAAAATGGAGGATCAAAGGCAAAGAAAGAGGACACAGAAAGTTGAGGAAGGGCCATCAAAAAGGGCGAGACCTATAGAGCAGTCTATGTTGTCCCCAGGAGAAACTGGATCTCGAATGTTACCGCCTAGACCCTCATCCTCTTATTCCATAGCAGGTGCTCATTCTCAATTTCGAGGGTCTAGAGGTGGTCGATCTAAATAGAGTAGTGGGATTCATGGATCACAGGCGACGAGATCTTCTCGTCAGTTGTGTCCGCGCTGTGGGAGATTTCATGCAGGCGAATGCCGGTTTGATACGAATGTTTGCTTTGTATATGGTAGGCCAGGACACATGATGAGAGAATGCCCCCAGAGGCCCACGGGTAGTATGACACGGCCTGCCGGATCAGCCAATGTGGTATCGGCAGCTGGTGTACAGTCTGCTGGTCATGGTAGAGGTGCCAGAGGAGCAGCCAGTTCCAGTGGAACTCAAAATCGCACCTATGCGTTAGTGGACCATCCGAATGTGGAGGCAGCTGCTGATGGAGATACAGGTATATTATCCATATTTGCAAATGATACATATACCCTATCGTAGATCACTTCATTGATTACTATAAAAGCTAATGAGACCCCGGAGTCATTAGTTAAGTCGATTGAACTATCTCCACCTGTCGGTGAATATAGTATTGTTAAAAGAACCTATCAAAATGGCATAGTAGATATTTGCACTCATAGATGATTAAGTACTCTTAAAAGTGTCACTCATGAAAAGTATAATGGAATTCCGAAAGAAGGGAAAAATGACCCTATACAACATGCCATGTGAAATTGTTGAAAGTATATAAGAGTTTCCTTACATATTGTTCCCATTGAAAATAGACAAAGTTCAGAGGATCTCACTAGGAAAAGATAGCTATGGCTATTCTGAACCGACAAGTGTGAGGGTTAATCAATAAAGACGTACTTTCTGTAAAAGTCCTTTGGAGAAAACAACAAGTAGAGGAGATCACATGGTTAGCTAGAAAAAAAAAATGATGAAATCAACGTACCCATATTTGTTGCAAATAGAGGAAAAGGTTCAAACTGGTGAAGTGGACCAATACTAAGAAAGTATCCATGAGCCTTAAGTGTTTATGTGTGCGTAGAGATACATGTGTTGTAATTTAAGCGACATCGTTAACATTTGAGGACGAATGTTTCTAAGGGGGGGGGAGGGAGAATGTAACACCCCGTACCTTCCCAAACCTACTTGATGATGTTTAATAATGGTTGCTTAGGTGTCGAGAGATATAAGTATGTATTTGGTAATGCTAACGACGAGAAAATTGAAATTTGGCCACGTACATGCAATTAGACTTTCATAGGAAGGGTTTTGTGATTTCGTGGAGCATTTGTGTAATACCCCGTACACATTCTAACCTCATTTGGTTACTTGGAGTCATGTTTACTTGATGATAAGATCACTAAGTATTTTGAAGTGTTTTGATAAGGTATTGGATGATATGCAAGTATTGAAGAAGGGGCCGAAAAATTCAGCAAGGTGCTGAAACTTGTGCCACTACCCTGTTTCAGGGGGTGTGGCACAAGCCACTGATTCATAGGGGGTGAAATTCTTGCGCCACTGCCTTGCTTTGCAGCAGTGGCGCAAGGCGCAAATATTGTGCCCTTCCGGACTCGTTTCGCAACGCAATTCTACGGCGATTCTCTGATGGTTTCTTTTGGTTCTTTGGAGTTCTTTGAGCATTGTTAAAGCTTCAAATACTTCAATACACTCCTACATACTCCTACAGGATCAAATCAAGAAATATAAATAAGTATCCAAAATGTTCAATGAAGCCATGGGCGACTAGATTTACTATTTTGGCGATTGAGACTACGAATGAGAATCTCGTAAGAGAACATTGTCGTGACATTATGGAATTATTTAAACATGAGATATATGGTGAATTATACATGAAAAATTGATGGGCTAAGCTACATGTGCAATTGGGCCCAAAATAGAATAAAAGACATGGCCGCAAAATGACCCATTCTTCCACTTTGACCACATTTAATGCCAAGGAATGGCTAATGATGACTTGGGGTCTATATAAAGACCCCAAAAATCAGATTTTTATTCTTCAACACACACAACACATTTTGAGAATTATAAGACATTTTCTTTTTTGCTCTCTCAAACCCTAAGAACCCTAAGCCTTTTCTTTGGTGAAGATCATCCTATTCCAAGACTTGGTAAGTATTTATTCTCATGGATTAACATATTATATGCATGGGAGATTATGTATATCATGATAGTTATGTTGGCAAGGTGGTGAATAGTGTATTTGTGCTTTTGGTGAAAGATGCGTCATCTTTGTGATTTGAATTTGAAAAGAGACTTGATGTCTTAATGAAAGAGCATGGTATGGATAAAATATGAACATGTATGGTGTGATTTTTTTATTACACTTGTTATTTTTCTAAAAGTGTAAATTGTGGGATTTTGGCTGATATGTGTTATGAGGTGTATTAAGGTGATTTGATGGATTATGTGTGATGTGATATGGATAAGAAAGTGTAAAGGAGAAGTGTTGTGGTGAAATGTGTTGAAATTCATGTATTGGTCAATGTATGGAATATTGGGGGATTTTTGGAATAACAATTTCATCAATGGTTTTGTCAAGGGGAAATGGCATATTTAAAGGCAAACATGTAACACATTGATGTTCTATGCATTTGTAAAGTAGTTGATGGTTAATGTGAACCTCGTTATGTACTTGTGTTGTAGAGTGAAACATAAGGAAGGAGCGGGAATATTGTATACGCGACTAAGATTGTGTATTTGTATTAAGAATACAAGGTATGTAAGGTTACTCTTTCCGTATCCTTCTACAAGATATTGTTCTTTTTGACATTGGACTTGTTTCAATTCCGAGGGGCTTGAAGTATATCAATTCAGGGTGACGTATATTGTTATTCATATGTGCCCTATTCTTAGATGACTTATGATTCACTTATCTCTTATTCATTGATTGAAGTTCCAAAGATGTCTTGACGTTGTAATTCCTAAAAGAACTATCTCAACGAGAGTAATGAGGTAAAGAGAGCTAGTTTAGTTTGAATAGCATTATTCCAATCATGTCTTGTTCCAAAGTCCTATAGTATGATGATTATTCGTGTGCCAATTGTTCATAAGTAAGAGTACCAATCTCATAAGAGGAATAAGAGAGGTGATGTGCAAGTTAGTATAATTATTCCTCATAAGTGAAGTTGTCAATCTCATGAGGTAAAGGAGTGATCTCACGAAGTATAAGAATAAGGTAAAGCATATTGGTGTGTTTCAATTAGTGTCATGATCTTTAATGTATTAACTTCTCATAATTTGATATATCAATTTCTCCCACCATAGAGTGGATGTATGTTCTCCCACCATAGAGTGTATGTATGTTCTCCCACCATGAGAGTGGATGTAGGTTATGTACGTCAATAGAGTGGATGTATGTTACGTCAATAGAGTGGATGTACGCATGTAGATGAACAATAGTGGTAATGAACATAGAGGCAAGAAAGAATCTCTTGGGTATAGAAGAATCTATTGGAGACAAGTCTCTTGAGTGAAGGTGATTTCCCTTGAAGGAGAGGGGTTATAAAAGATAGTATATAAAATGATGATTTATACACATTGACTATTCTCTCCTATTTTATTTTATTGACATTCTCATGTATGATGCTATTTCTTATGAGCCTTACATACTCAGTACATTCTTCGTACTGACCCCATTAGGGGACTTACCTTACATGTTGCAGGTGCAGGTACTAGTAGATTTTTAAACAGACAGTTAGTTGACAGTTAGTTGCGGATCTTTGGTGAGCCCCAGTTGCTTCGGGACTTATCACCGTTGTACATTTGTTTTGATGTTGTAAATATTGTATAAAGCGGGGACTTGTCCTGAATTTAAGTTGGTCTTGTATAAGTATATGTTAGAGGCTTTTGTTGACGTACGTGGGTATATGGATGCAAGAGACGTATGTTTATTTTGACTTGATGGCTCTAACTGCCATAGTTGCATATTGTACATGTTTTCCATGACTTTCGCCATTAGCATTGTAGATGTTACCGATTACATAAGATAGTACGATGTTCATAGAGGATATGCATATGTAAATGAGCAAAGATTGGTTCTCTCGGGCCATATCGGCTTCGGGTGCAAATCACGCCTCATTAGGATTTTGGGGCGTGACAAAAATAGTAGTGGTTAGGGGCACTTTTTAGTAGAATTCGGGCCCATTTTCCCTTAGATTAGTATACTATCATCCCTTAATGTAGTCTAAGTGCTTGTTGTGCCTTGGGATGGGATTGGGAAGCCTTAATCTAGGTTTGTCTAGATGCTTGACTTAGGATGGTTTTTTGAGGTTTGGTAGTGGGCCCCACTGCCCTTTTTAGATAAACTGCTTGTAATAGTGTCCCATTTTACTTAATATCACTTAGCTGCTTATTTAGGCTATTATCGGGGGTTTGTGGGTTGACTTATGGAATTCCTTATTCTATTTTAGCTCAGGTAGTGAAGTATTTGACCTTAGTTCGCGCCTTCGGGCCTAAATAATCAAAATTTGCTATACCTTAAAGGATTTGACTGCTTAAAATTAGCTTATATCGACCTAATAATTTTGAAAGAGGTTAAAACTTGGGATGTTGCTATGTATCTTATAATGTTTAGATCTGTCATATTATTATCACTTATGAGTTTAAATTCGAGACCGGCATCCTTTATATTGATTATTTTTTTCTAGTTCTGCTTTGATTCCAACATTTTCTATCATCCTTATTATTGATCTGGGGTTGGAAAATTGGTAAAAGTTGATAAAAAGGTGGTTATGACTGGGAAAGGAGCATCTGGTATGCATGGATTATACTCTGGAATATTTTACACATTTTATTGCAATATTTCATCTTTGCTTTAGTGTTATCCTTTGTTTGTACCCTCTAGGATTATGTAGGCTCGATTGGGTTATATTCTACCTTGTTTGTGCCTTCTGGGCATATGGATGCCCAATTAGGTTATAGTTAGACCTCATTTCTGCATTTGTGCACTTATCTAACCTTTATAGCGCTTTCCCTTGGTATGTTCTACTATTTACATTTTTTTCTCCTTTATTGCTAACTTTATTTACCTTCTCACACTTTATTTATGCTTTCAATGTAATTTAGCTCAGTCAGTCTATCATGCCTACTGAGTACCCATTGTGTTTTGAACTTATACTACTCTTTTTCATCTTTTCCCTGATGTAAATCCGAGTACAAGTCGCTGCCTCTAACATTATCCTCGGGCTTACTGTTGATTCAGAGATAGGGTGAGCTTTTGTAGTCCGACGCTAATTCTCCTTTTTTTGTTGTTTTTGGATAGTCTTTTGTACATTTGAGACTATGTTGTATATATTAACATTGTCTAGTACTCTACTTTAGCTTAGTGGAACTTGTACCGACCTTACCAGGTTGTGGGGGAATTCGTTTTCTACATTTTTTCCTTCTCCTTCTGTTGTACAATATGTTTGTATCTATTTACCATTGGTTTTAGTTGCTTCGTGTTTTCTTTGCATGTTTTTATCCTTTACTTTCTTATCTTCCGCCGGTTAGCCCGTTACTTGTCGTTTTGGTATATGACTTGGGTTACCAACTGGTGGGTTAAAGTAGGTTCCATCATGACTCGAGTAAATTGGGTTGTGATTGTTTGATTAATCAAGTTACATGAGTCATGCTGCAATGTTATATTAGATATTGCTAAGGAGGCAACCCAAGGGGTATCTTGATGAAGTCTGAGAAATTAAGGTACCCAAGTCAGGTTGAGACATTAAATCAGGTTCTGCTTGAGAGGCAACCAAAGGTATTTTGTAATTTGTTTGTAACTTTGTTTAGCATTAATGTTTGTTGAAGTGTGCAGGGGTAACAAAAAGTAGGAACAAGGAGCTGAAAGTTGGCAAAATTTGTGACACTACGTACTGAATGACGGGCCATGCAAAGCCTTGAAGGTTCATGGTTTGCACTGTGGAAAACATGAGAGGAAACCAAAACTTGAGTGAAGGGAATTACAGTTGGTTTTTGTTCTATTCAAATGCACATCTAAGTGTAAGCGGTCATACAGGTAATATAGCATATGTAAGTCAATATATCAACCCCATAGGGATTTGATGAATTGATTAACTAAATTGAATTCGTATACTCACTATTCAATGAGAAATAAATAATAAATAATGATTTTTGTGTTTTAGTTGTGACAAAATTAAAGTGGAGCAATTCATATATTATTTATTTGAAATTCATATTAGAATGATGACCTAAGGTTATGGTATTTTGACAATTCAGTTGGGTCTTCAAATCATACGTTTAGGTGATTTCCTGAGTTACTAGTTGCGAGTTATATCTGCGATGTTGAGCATCTTTACAAACAAATATACATCTAGTTGACTACTCCAAATGCCTATATTCCTATGGTTCTCTGTTGATATTGAAACGTATGTGATTTCTCTTCTGTATCAACTAAGGAAGGATAACAGGTATATTCCTATCCATGTTAGCGAATTATTCCTCAATAGAGTTCACAACCAAGCCCTACCTTCTCTTATTGCGTATTAATTTGCCTATTTCTAGTCCAAACTATGCACCATAGATAACGTTTAAGAGGTTGTCAAACTTCCAAACAATCAAAACCAAGAGAAGATAAATAACTCAATAAAATAAAGTAAATCAAACCAAACAATACAAGATTCAAACCACAATATTCATGCCCTTAATAACAACCCTAGATACAAGAAGTTTAGCTACTCATAAACTAATAACAAAGTAAAGATTTCATGAATAGATAGAGATACAGTGGTGAAGATTAATGAAAAGAGGAGAAAAACCTAAGAGGAGATGTTCTTCTTATGTACGTGCATTTCCTCTGCAAATCCTTGGCTATACACTAATTAAAAATTACTAAAAATAGTATATATAGGGTTTTGTGGTGTTTTGGGTCAGATCCGGGGTCGATAGTTTGACCCAGGCCATTTTTGGCCTGGGGTGGCGCCCAATATGTGGCCATAGGCTATTTGGACAGTCCACATTTTGAGGAGTGTGGAGGACTCCCATTTGGCCTATGGAGGAATCTAGGGCGACGCATAGGGCCCTTTCGTAGTGCATTTTTTGCCATTTTTCTCTATTTTACCTCCATTAACCTCCTGTCTTGATCTACTCTCCTTGGACATGCTCTGTATCACTATCCATGGCTTATACTCAGACTTTAAATCCCCAATATCATTCCAAATGCTCCAAATCTATGCAATTTCAATCATTCTTCATCCTACACACCATGACAAGCTATGTAAGCATATTTAGCATAAAGGAATCTATAAAACGTATCAAAATAAGTAAAATGTGAGATAAACTATTGTAACTCCCCAAAAGTTCCTAAGAGAAAATCTCAGACTTAGCACAGAAAACTAGTAGGAAGCTAGAAATTTTTCCCTCAAGATGGCTGGTGACAACGACTCGTGGTGTTAGAAGGAATTGTCCTAGTACTCAGTCTGATGAACCAAAGTCAAAGTCCTGAAAAATGACATTTTACCTCACTGGCCATGAGTGTATGCCATGACCCATTGGGAGATCCAATGAGTCATGGGATGTAGTTGTTGGTCATTTGGAAGCCACAGATAGGAACCAACAATTCACTTAAAACAACCCATAGTGACAACCAATGAGTCATTCCATTTGGTCGTTGGGATAGATCCTGAAACCCAACTAAAAGTTCCTAGTGGCCACGATTCAAACCAACAACTTATTAGTCTACATAGGATGACTCATCTTTTGGAATAACGAGTTGTTGGTTTGACTCGTGGCCACTAGGATGAGTAGTCCGACGTGATCGAAATTTTTTAAAAATGGTTTTGTCTGGGGCATTTCAGTCCTTTCCCACTATTTTAACCCCTAAATCATGTAGTTTTTGTTGTTTTATGGAGGAATATATAATACTACTCTACTCCAAATCCTTTAATTACCACTAAACATATGACACACTCAGAATACCCAAGCGATTCAATTTCTAATTCAGAGAGTTAGGGGTCTTCACCAGAAATTTAAACTTTCTCTAATCAAAGTTCAAACTTTGTCAATTCTAGGTATGTGGGTATTCAGTGAGGGTCTCCTTTCATCCTCATGCCCAAAGTTTTGTTTCAAAGTCATTTTTATTTGAATTTTATGAATTAGGGAAAGGTCCTAAATATCCTATTTTATGATTCTATTAGTATCCCAAATATCTTATGACTATGAATATCACTTTTAAACATGATTTTAAATATGGTTTTCATAAATTTTTGTCATTTTATGAATACACGATCCTAGATTCTTCTGAATAAGCATGATTTATCCAATTGGGGCTTATTTTTAAACAAGTATTTAGCACACCATGCTTCCATGATATTCACAAGATAGTAAAATGCATATAACTAGTTCTATTAGCTCAGTCATATTCACTAACAGTAAATTGAACTAGTTCAAGTATTTTACTTAGATTTTAGCATAATTATTAGAAAATCTATTTGAATATAGGAGTAGTACTTTGCACCAAGAGGACAGTATTATAGTCAACCCAAGTACCAAACTATGTTCCACCGTAGGCTAAGGGGTCCTCTCAAGTTGAGAGTTTCTCCCTTCGCCCAAATAGTCTCCTGAGAGAATTCACGCTAGTCATGGTTTTTACCCTTTGCAAGGTACTGAACACTCTCCCAACCTGGGTCACAGGCTGGATTCCATGTTGCTCATATGGTTTATGTCAGTTATGAGAACCTCTTATAGTTTCAGACTCAATATTTGTACATGAACCTTAGCCTAGTTTTTACTTGCTTAAACGTATGAATTTTTAGATTATTGTTTTACATCAATATATATGCATCTCAGACATGTTCATTGTACTTCAGTTCAATTTTGTATCCTAGTATAGCATTTTAGTATTTTCCATCATGTTCAGGTTATTTTTATAGTGCATCTTACGTGCTCAATATATTCAAAGTATTGATCGCATACTTTATCTTAGGGTTGTATCATTTTATGATATAGGTTTAGATGCTTAACATTAGTGTCATGGTCTTATGCTCCAGTGCCACCTCAGCAACTGTCAGTGGTGAGTCCTAATCATTCGAGGGTTAGAGTTAATGGTTTGTTTCATTTTTAGACATTTAAAGTTGGCTGGGGGCTTGCCTTAACAACTCATCAGTTAGTAAAGGCTTTCAGACAGACAGTAGATATTTCAACTTTCCAGTTTGTGCAAGACTTAGTGTCATATATTTTAGCTTTTCATTTTAGTATCAGTATTTTATTCAAACTTTTTTATTTTAGTATTTATCTCAATTATAGTTTAGCTTCTACTCAGTATTACATGTAATTAGTGTTATGACATGCCATGGGTTAGTCTGAGGTCACTTGTGTCTCTAGGCAATGTGTTACGTCCAGGATGTAGACTTGGGTAGTGACAAACATGGTGTGAGAACATAGGGTTTAAGGAGTCCTAGGGTGTCTTAAAGCTACATTAAGTAGAGTCTCATTGATGGGTATGGAGCATGCCACAATTATAAGGGAGAGACTATGAAATTTTTAGAAAAGTTTCACCTCCTTCATGTTCATATCATGGGATAGAGTGTAAACTCTATTTGTCTTTCTAACTTGTGCTCTACGTATTTATAGAAAATGCCCCCCAGAACATCTAACAGATGAAGAAATAGAATCGGTAACCATCAAGCCCCACCTACTCCAGTTGGTCACCCAGCTCAGCGAGGTGATTCTTCTAGAGTAGGAGATGGTCAGTGCCAGAACTGCTTCTATGTTTTAGCATCTTGATAGGATCAGGAGATCTTACGTGATGTAGTCACTGTATGTTGCGAGTCTTTCATAAATATGCTTATGTATTGTATATCTCAGTGCCACAGTTTCCTTCATGACTCCATATATTGCAATAGATTTTGGTTTCAGTCCAAGAAACCCTTAAGAACCCTTCTCAATATCTACTCCTACTGGTGACTCAGTGATAGTTAAATGGGTATACAAAAATTGGGTGTCTCAGTTTCCCAGAAAACCACCACAGTTAATTTAGTACAATTAGTTTTGTCTGATTTTGATGTCATTCATGGAATGGATTGGTTACACTCCTGTTATGCCTTAGCCAACTGTAGAAATAGAGTCGTGAAGTTTTTATTTCTAAATTAACCAGTCCTAGAATTGAAATGTAGTACCTCAATGCCTATAGGTTGGTTTGTCTCTTACCTTAAGGCCAAAAAATTAATCTCCAAGGGTTTCATCTACCATTTAGTTAGGGTTAAGGTATCTAAGTTCAAAACTCCAACCTCCAGTCAGTTCCAATTGTAAATGAGTTTCCAGGAGTGTTTCTTGAATATCTATCTAGAGTCCCTCCCAAGTGGGAGATAGACTTTGGAATAGACCTTCTTCCAAATACACAGCCTATATCAATTCCTCCTTACAAAATGGCTCCAGCTAAGTTTAAGGAATTGAAGAAACAGTTAAAACACCTCTTACACAAAGATTTTATCAGATCTAACATCTCTTCATTTGGTGTCATGCCCCGAGACTACCCCCTGGGCATAACACGGTGCTTAGGACTACACGTAACCCAAAGCTAGCCCATGGTATTTGGAAATCTACTGAAAACACTAAGAGGAAGTTAAGAAATATAAATGTGAATAACTAAAATTTAACTGAATGCCTATAAGTTTTGTACACCACTATAACATGAAATAAATTGGAAAATTGAATACAATAATTGTGACTGACTGTTTTTCTATGAAGCCTTTACTAACACTGACTATGGTTAGCTGGTACATGATTCTCTACTATCTTTAATCAACGTATGAGAACTAAATAGAATACTATTACTACTAATTTATTGGAGTGCTTGATATAGAAGAACTCATCATTTGATGTCTAGAAACTGTGATCTGCTTGACCATAATCTAGTGAGCTAGCTCTGATACCTACATTATGAAATAATGTAGTGTAAGGAAACTATATGGTTAGTACTTTGAATATACTAAGCATGTGAGATATGCAATATTCATAAACAAAATTCAAAACATGCTTTAACACTGAGTTTTGGTACAATGAGTAAAATCATGGCAAAACCACATCTCAAAACTCAGGAAGTGAACATTTATAGAGTGCATTATGAGAAAATTGTAAGACATAAATCATTTTTTGCATCATGAGCTAAAGTATGGAGTCATACTGGAATGGAAAATATATTGTATAGGTAAAATATCTTGAAAGAGTATAAGATGATGAAAAATGACCTATACGTAAAATCACGCTTGTGAAGATGGAGAAAATCTGTAAATCATGAAGGAAATCAAGATATCTGAAAATATGAGTCAAGTACAAATATTACTGAAGCTATTTTTGTGGGAGTTTTTCGTAACCGACATAAACCATGTGAGCAACATGGAGTCCAACCTGTAACCCTAGTTAGGAGGGTGTCTTATATCTTGCCAAGGGTAAGAACCATGACTGGCATGAATTTATTTATTAGCCTATTTGGGCTAAGGGGGACACTTTCAATTGGCGAGAACCCCTTATCCTACGGTGGTATGTAGTTTGGGACTTGGATTAAATGAATTCGTTTCCTCTTGGTGCAAAGTACTACTCCAAAACCATATACATATGCTCATAATTATACTAAGTCTGATAAAAACACATAAACTAGTTCAATTTCTGTTTACTCAGTATAACTAGAATCATTGAACTAGTCAAGTGCATTATATTATTTCTGAAAGTCATAAAATCATGGTGTAATGAGTATTTATCTAACAACATGCCCAATTTGGATAATTCATGCTAATTTCAAAATAATCTACAATCGTGAGTTCATAACATGCCAAATATTTCAGAAGACTATACTGAAATCTAGCAAAACATATAGCATTACTTGTGTAATATGGAAAACATTAGAATAATTGAATTCATGCATAGATAGTGAAATTCATAGTCATAGAAATATTGTAAATCATAGATACTGAAAAGATCATAAATTTAGATACTTGGATTCTTGCCCTAAATCATGGAATTTATAAGAAAAATGTAACTATAATCATTTAATGTTTGTTGAATCATCATATTTCATGTCAATACTATTTGTAAACCATAATTTCAGGGATATGAGTGGAGTTATAAATAAAATGTAAAGTTCATGAATTACAGTAAGAATGTTTAAATAAATTCATAAGGAGGTATAAAATTTCAGATCATGAAAATTAGGTATGAACCCTAGTTGTTAAATTCATAAATTATTAAATAAAACAAGGTTTTTGGGCACAAGGACAAAAAGAAGTACTTGTTAAAACCCCACATACCTTATCTTAAGGAATTCTTGAGGAGTAACCTTGAACTAGAGCCTTGAAATTTGAGATTTTGGGAAGAAGACCTTTCTTGAGAGTTGAAAGGATAATGTTTTTTTCTTAAAGTGTTAAGGAAAATAGGGTTAAAATCAGTTATACGAGTATTTGGGTGTCAAAATAGTCATTTTTGCAAAAGTGGAAGAAAAACGAAGTTGGGATGCTTGGGGGAGTGGGGGGCTGGCATGGCATGGGTCTAACATATAGCATAAGCGCTAGGGAATGGATACATCATAGAACCTAAGCTCCGTGGAATGGATCTATCGCGAACCCCTACTATTTTGGGGTCCTCAACATGGACCTCAGCTAGCAAATTGGTCATAACTTTTTACTCTGACATTGGATTGACAAATGGTCTGCTGCATTGGAAAGAAAATTCAAACTGGTTTCATTTGGTGGCTTTTAGGCCATGATATGCTTCTTATTTTTGGTGTAATGATCATTATAATTTGACCCAAGTAAGAACATATACTAAAACTCAATCGATAGAAATGCTCTCAACTCAACTTTGCTCTAAACATTTCCTATGACCATGATTCGCATTAAAAACACTCACCACACTAGGTAAATGATCATGAAACTTAAATATGGTTAGAAATCATTGTTTTTTAGCCTATACACATATGACAAATGGTTTGAAGCTTAGTTAAAATTTTGTAGAGTGTTACAATATCTCCCCCTTAGGATCATTCATCCTTGAATAAAGACTTAGATTGGGATAAAAAGAATGGAGTTACTAATATGAAACTAAATTCAAAAATTGATCATGTATCATCACTTTAATCACATTTCTGTAATAGTACTGACTCGGCTGAGACATTATAATTACCCTCCAGGTCATTTATTATGTTTTTGTGCTTTTTCTATGGTTAGAACCTTTTTACAGTATTTACAAGTCATTTATGACTTGCTGGGACTGACAGTTCAATTACCAAGTAGTTCATTTGGTTTTCAGAGCCATTTCCAAGTTTTGGACCTTTTAAAGTTAAGAAATGGGTCTTGGGCCAAAACATCATGTAAACAACCACAAATACCATTTCTGACAGTCTAATTAGCTCTAAAGTGTCTATTTTAGGCTAGAAGGACCATTGGCCTGGGTCCAAAGGCTTCCAGACTCATTGGAGCTATTGGGTGGATTTTGGCTTAATGGCCTCTTGTGTATGGGACCCACATTTTACCAAAATGACCTCAGATGAAAATTTTAATAGAGTCGTTGAGTTTGAAATGCCAAATTTTTTAGGGTATCATTGTTCATGTTCATTCATGGGATTCCAGACTAATCCCAAGCACCCGTCAGAGTTAGTTTGGACTTATAAAATTTGTCTAAGGTCAAATTATTGGGTGCAGCCACTTTAGCGGCCAAGAGACCGCTTTAATGGTAGCCGCTAGCGGTACCCATTTTAGCAGCTTGGCATCACTTTAACGGTAGCCACTTAAGTGGCTCTGGACTGGTTTAGCTGAGGTCGACTAGCTGAGGCTTTGTTGCTAAAGCGACCACTTAGCCGCTTTGGCGGACATTCAGCCGCTAAAGCGGCCACAACTGATAATGTATATATATTATCCTTCTCTTTCTCCAACATTTTTTCTACTCAAAAACCACCATTTTAGAGTAGTGTGAGCTCAAAATCTTGCAGGAAATCATTAATTAAAGCCAATTTTAGCTTGGGAAAGTGCTTGTGAGTGTTTTAGCATCGTTATATCGTAAGTAATCGATTCAATTTTCACTTAATTTAGTAGTTTATTTCCATATTTCTCCAAATTCTTTTAGACTACTTTGAGACTGGTTTGAGCTTGGATTGCACCCAATTTTAGGACTGTATAATCCTTAAGCTGAGAGGTATGCTGTGACAGTTTTAATTTCATGATTTTGCAAACAAGTCCTACGTGGTATTTTTAGCCCAATTTATGACACACAACATATATACACAATATTGGTATAAATTTTCTCATCTTGACATATAGAACCTTATTTTAATAGCATGGCAGCGGTCGAAGGCTTCTTAGAAGGGAAAAACTCTAGAGTAGAGGATTTGATGAGCTTCGCCAGCGTCCAAGTTGGCTAGGCTTACCTTTCTCCTAGACTATGCTTATTTATTTTATTAGTGTGTCATTGTGCTAGCTATGGGTTGTATTCATGTCTCGGTCAATGCTTTTAACATTTATCACCCTATTTTAGTAGGATAAGGCCCTTTTTTTGTGGAATTCAGGCTGTTTTCCCTTAGGTTAGTATACGAACATCCTTTAGGATTAGACTTAGCCTTTTTTGTGCCTTGGGATTGGATAAATAAGCCTTATCTTAGGTTCTAGTAGGTGCTTACCTTAGGGTAGGTTATCGGGGTTAGATAGTAAGCCTCACTGCCCTATTTAGATAGAATGCTTTGAACGATATTCCTTTAGGCTTATATGAACTTATGAATGCTTTCGTAGGCTATTACCTTGGGTCTAGGCTGACTTAGACTTTATTTCATGACTTTTTAGAATCATTACCCCTGGTAGAGTGATATTTGACCTTGAATCACGTAAACTTATTCGGTGTTGGGAGACCGCTTCTACTTAGAGGACCTGGCCACACAATTCTAGAAAGTATGGTCAATGGACTTGAGATTTGGGTAAAATTTTTGGGATACTATTACTTATGGCTTATGCCCCTATTTATACATTCCAGTTTGAGTCCACCATCAATATATGGTTACGATTTGCTACTTATAAGTTTCATTTCTAGTCCATCACTGGCTAAGACTATGGTTTGGGAGTTATGGCATTCATTTATGGTTATTAATTGGGTATTCTGGAAGTGTAGATGGTTCTTACTTTTGAGTTCCAACAGTTGCATATGGATCATCTAGCCTCTCGTTACTATGTATTGGTTCCGCTTCAAGTCTGGTACACCTTTATCACTATAATTCTGGGATTGGAAATTTAGTGAAAACTGGTAAGGTTTATGGTTATAGCTAGGAAAGGTGTATACGGTACACACAACATATATCTTGATTTATTTTATGTTTATTATTATTATTTATGGTCCTTACTTTAGATTTTTGCTTGTTTGCACCCACCGAGATTATGGGTGCTCGGTTGGCTTATTTGTCTTCTTGAGTGTGCCTTCAAGGCTTATGGGGGACCAGTTATGTTGTAGCTAGGCTTCTACTTTCATTCTTCAATTACTTATTTCTTATTTATTGCATTTTTCTAATATAGCCTATTATTTCCATTTTCATCCCTAACTGTTAACTTTAGCTTACATTCTCGCACTTTATTTATACTTCTGTTGTATTTGAGCTAAATTGGGCTATGATTCCTACTGAGTACCTATTTTTTTGGTATTCATACAACACTTTTACGTATTTTTTCCTGATGCAGATCTAAGTTTGAGTCACCTTCGTTGATATTATCCTGGGGCTTTGCTACTGATTCAGAGATAGTGTGAGCTTTCTATAGTACGGAGTTAATACTCCTTGTTTTGCTTCAGTGATAGATTTTTTAAATCCCAAGACTACTATGTGTATATATACATTTTGGGTACTGTCTAGTATTCTCCCTTTTGGTTATAGTGGTTCTTGTATCAATATTACTAGGTCTTGGGAGGGTATTTTTTTGCATATTTCATCCTCTGCCCTCTTGTTCAGTATGTTATATATGTATATCTTATCTACTTCTACTTATATTTTTGGTATTGTCGATTTCATTCTTATTTCCCTTTATCTTCCACTTGTTAGCCCATTACTTACCATTTTGTGCTATTGCTTGGCTTGGCTACTGTTGGGTTAATGTAGGTTCCATCATGACTTGAAAAATTGGATCATAATAGCTTGAAATCAGAGCCTAGGTTCACAGGAGTCGTTGGTACAAGATTCAATGTCTAGTATAGTCCAGCGGATTAGTAGAGAGATGTTTGTATCCTATCTTTGGGTGGATACAGGGTATTCTTAGGAAAATCCCATATTTTTGGTTCATGTTCGTACGTCGTGTCTGTATTGGTTTCTAGATTCTCATTTGTTTTACACTTTTAAAGATGGCTAGGATGCGAGGTACGACGGCCGAGGACGGGGACCCTGAGCCCATTGCTAGAGCACCAGTTAGAGGCAGAGGTCCACCTTGAGGTCAAGGTCAGGGTAGAGCTGAAGCCCCATCTTGAGGCTGGGCCAAGGAGCCTTCACCTGAGCCGGACATTGATTTAGAACCAGAGTATGCATCTGAGTTAGCACTAGAGGATTTTCCACCTCAGCAGCTTGTGGGATAGAGTGCAGCCCAGGACCGACCTAGATTTATATCTTCTTTGATTCTCTGTTATGCATTGTTTTTGGTTTTGTTGGTGGCCCGCAATTAAATGAGGCATAAATATATGCTCAGGGGGCAGCTCAGGGTAGACTTGGTTTAGGAGCATAGCCTTTAGCAGCAACTCCCAGAGTAGAGGTTCCACCCGTGTTGGTAGTTCCACAAAAAGCATTACACCAGCCTGCCATGACTTTTGAGGAGTAGAAAATACTGGGTATTTTTCTGAGATTTACTACACCCAGGTTTATCAAGGCCCCAAGAAAGGACACTTATGAGTTCCTTACCAGTTGTGAGGAGAAGGTACATAACTTGGGGTTGGTTGAGTCACGTGAAGTGGATTATATAACATATCAACTTTTCATAGTAGCGTGACAATGGTGGAGGGGTTATCTTGATACCAGGCTAGCTGGATCTCCTTTATGACTTGGAATCAGTTCTCTGAGGCTTTCTTAACAAAGTAAATACTTCACAGCATGCATGAGTGTTTGAGGGATGAGTTTACTAGGTTGATATAGGGTACTATGACGGTGTTCGAGTATGAGGTAAGGTTTTAAGATCTAGCCAGGCATGTCACCATGATTTTTCCTAAAAGGTATGAGATAATTTAGTATTTTATCAGGGTGTTGAGACCGTCACTTTGCAGGACTACTCATAGTTTTGTGACTTCAGAGAAGTCTTTTTCTTAAAATACTAATCATACCTACACTATAAAAAAGATGGATTGTGAGGCCCAAAAGGCCAGCTATAAGAGACCCCATTATCAAGAAAGTTACAGTGGGAGCCAGAGTGGTGCTTAGTTCAGGTATAGAGGGTTTCAAGAAAGGTACCCCCAACATTAGTCTTATCAGCACCAAGGTTAGTCTAGTAGGCCCGTTTAGGCAGCGCTTCAGATTTTAGATGGGGGTCAGCCTAGTTATAGTGGTTCTGGTGGTAAGAGCAGTATTAAACCATCGAGGTGGTTATTTTGAGTTAGCCATATCTTCTTTTCAGGTTAGAGGGCCCAAGGCATATTATGAGTTTGGCGTGTTGGTCATTTTTTCCAGGAAGTGTCCCCTTTATTAGTTGATTGAGCTGTCAGTATAGAGTGTTCATCCGATTAGATCAGTGCCATCTCTAGCTAGTGGTGGTGTATGGGGTCGTAGGGGTGGTCCCCAAGGTTTTAGAGGAGGTCCTCAGGCAGGTAGGATAGGTGGTCGGGCAAGCACCCAGACCGGAGGTGGCCGAGGTCAATTATATGTTATTCCTGGAAGGATGAAGACAGAGGATTCGAATGTTGTGATCATAGGTACAATTTTAGTATGCCATAAACTAGCTTCTATTTTATTTGATCTGAGCCCCACTTATTCGTAAGTTTCAGCTTATTATGCATCATAGTTAGGGTTGTCTTCTGATCCTTTATTTATGTTTTGTATGTAGCTACTCCTATGGGTGATTCTTTAGTAGTGGATCGGGTATATAGATAGTTTTTGGTGATTGTTCAAGTGTATGACACTCAGGCTGACCTTATTGAGCTAGACATGGTTGTTTTATATATATTTTTAGGCATGGACTTATTATCCTCCTACTATGTGATCTTGGATAGCTTTGTCAAGATAATTACCTTAGCCATGCCTGGCATACCCCCAGTTGTATGGTAGGGTTCTTATAACCGTGCACCAATAGGGAATATTTCTTATATTCAGGCTGGAAAATTGGTATCAAGGAGTTGTATAGCCTATTTAGCTTATGTTCATGATGTTAGTGTTGAGAGCCCTTTGCTTGACTCTGTTCCTATAGGCCATGAGTTTTTGTTTAACCTATCGACCTACCTGGCCTTTCTACTGAGCGTGATATAGATTTTATTATTGAACTTGAGCCGAACACCTGATCTACTTCTATGGCACCATATCGTATGGCCTTTGTTGAGTTAAAAGAGCTGAATGTTCAGCTGCAGGATCTTCTTGGTAAGGGTTTCATCATACTGATAGTTTTAGCCTGATTTATGACCCAGAGCATATATACACAATATGGATATCAATTTTCTAATCTCGATATGTAGAACCTTATTTTGATTGCATGGCAGCAACCTGAGGCTTTTCAAAAGGGAGAAAATTTGGAGTAGAGGATATGACGAGCTTTCAGTGGTGTCTAGGTAGGGTAGACTTACCGGTGTCCAGGTAGGGTAGACTTACCTTTCTCCTATACTGTGCTTATTTATGGTATTAGTTTGTTATTATGCTAGCTATGGGTGGAATTTATGGCTTTGTAGTTCCTTTTAACATTTATTCCCTATTTTAGCTGGATAAGACCCTTTTTTGGTTGAATTTTGGTCGTTTCCCTTATGTTAGTATACAAACATCCTTTAGGACTATACTTAGACCTTTTAGTGACTTGGGACAAGATTAAAAAGCCTTATCCTAGGTTTTGGTAGGTGTTTACCTTAGGTTGGGTTATCAGGGCTTGATAGTGGGCCCAACTTCCCTATTTAGATAGAATGATTCAAACGACATTCCTTTAGGCTTAGATTGATCTATGACTTTTTCCATAGGCTATTACCTTGGATCTAGGTTAACTTAGACTTGATTGTGTGCCTTTTTAGGTTCGTTACCTCGGGTAAAGTGATGTTTGACCTTGAATTACGTAAACTGATTTGGTGATGGGAGACGCTTGTACTTAGAGGATCTGGTCGTTTAATTCTATAAAGTATGTTGAATGGACTTGAGTTTTGGGTAGAATTTTTGGGATACTATTGTTCATGGTTTATGCCACTACTTATGAGTTGTGGTTCGTGTATGACATTGATATATGGTTACAGTTTGCTATTTATGAGTTTCGGTTTGAGTACGACATCAATATATGGTTACGGTTTGCTACTTATAAGTTCTAGTTCAAGTCCGGCATCTGGTTATGATTATGATTTTGGAGTTCTGGAGTTCATTTATGATTATTACTTGGGTATTTTGGCAGTGTATATGGTTCTTTTTTGGGATTTCTAATGGTTTTTTAAGGATCATCTGGCCTCTCGTTAATACCCAATGGTTCCGGTTCAAGTTCGGTAAACCTTTATCGCAATGGTTTTGGGTTTGGAAATTTATTCAAAATTTTTAACGTGTATGGTTATAGATGGGAAAGGCATATACGGTACACACATATTCTACCTTGGTTTATTTTACATTAATTACTATTATTTATGGTCCTTACTTTAGATTTTTGCTTATTTTCACCAAGCGGGCTTATGAGGGCTCGGTTGGGTTATTTGTCTTCTTGCATGTGCCTTCTAGATTTATGGTGGCCCAAAAAGGTTGTATCTAAGCTTTTAATTTCATTCTCAAGTTACTTATTTATTATTTATCACATTTTCCTAGTATAATCTATTATTTCCATTTTTATCCCTTACTGTTGACTTTAGCTTACAGTCTCACACTTTATTTATACATTTACTATATTTTTTTTTAGTCGACTGATGATGACTTTTGTGTACCTATTGTTTTTGTACTCATACTGCACTTCTACATCTTTTTCCCTGGTGCATATCCAAGCACGAGTCACCTCCACTGACATTATCCTCAGGCTTTGCTACTGATTCTGAGATAGGGTGAGCTTTCAAGAGTCCGGAGTTGATCCTCCTCCTTCTGCTTTAGTGATAGTCTTTTTTCTATTTGGAGGTTACTATGTTTTTATATATATATATATATATATTGGATACTTTCTAGTACTCTCCCTTTTGATTATAGTGGCTCTTATACTGGTCGTACCAGGTCTTGAGAGGTTTTCTTTTGTATATTTTGTCCTCTTCCCTCTCTAGTTCATTATGTTATATATGTATATCTCCTCTACTTCTGCTTATATTTTTGTTATTTCCGATTTCATGCTCGCTTCCTTTTATCTTTTGCCCGTTAGCCCATTACTTATCATTTAGGGTTATGGCTTGGCTTACCTACTAGTGGGTTAAAGTAGGTGCCATCATGACTTGAGAAATTTGGTCGTGACTGCTCATGAACACATACATAGCAATCATATGCAACAACATAGACATGAAACAAGAATAGAGTAATACTAAGAGGAAAATCTATAGCTTTTACTGAATTGGTGCTAGGAGTTAACAAATAAGGGTACTTGGCCATCATGATCGCTAATAATGGATATAGATGGGCTGAAAAGATAAAACCACTAACATGAAAACTGATTTCTAAGCTAGCTTGATGGACTATAAGGAGTTAATTCATACTGAGAGTTTAAAACACAACTAACACATTTATGATAGAGAACTACAAAGTGATAAATGATAGGATGAAATTTCTAAGAGTCACTGAGAAAGGAATATTTGTTTTCTTAGATGCTCGTTATCAGAATTTCTAATAACAATCTGGGAAGGAATTTTTGGCATGATCAGAGTAAGGGCTTTGAACAAGGAATTTAACATGGTCTAATTATCCAAGTCTGCTTATATAGATTCATGGAATAGGGATGATATAAACTGAAACATGAGACATCCTCTGGTAAAAACTATGTAGCATGGAATATGGGCATCTAGGATAAAAATCAAGAATAGGACTACTATACCTTAAGCAATGCGACTGTTAACTTTCAAACTTAACAATGCTTCCCAAACATGCTCCTTATTACTAAACACTATACTTCACCAGCTTTAAGTTCAAGTTCTCTTGAGGGCACACTACTCAAGGCTAATAAAGGAGAAGTCTAACTGTATGATCTTACTCTGTTCTAGCCTAACCCAGGGGTAGAAAGTGCTATCCATAAGTTAAACACGCTAGTCTCAACTAGGGGGAACTGAAGTCTATATCTATAGGAAGTTATCATTCTTAAAAATACACTCCTCCCTACCATCTAATCTAATCAACCTTAAGTTTTAATCAAGAAACCACTAATGCATCATGCAATCAATACAATATTCAATCCTATCAGTATAACCACTTCTTGGAATTCTAGGTAACTAACTCATCTAACACTATTTCCCATTTCCTAACACATTTATCAACAAGAATTTCATGAACTACCGCAAAAAACAAAGCAAAACTTCTAAACTAACTATTCTATTTAGCAAATCTTAACCTCAAACTCCTGCCACACTTATAACCATAGATAGAACAAGCGCACCATGATTCTCTATAATAAAGAATATCCACTCTCTTCCATCTAGATCATTATTTAGTCTCTTTCAGCATTACGGTCTTAACATAAGGAGGATCACTAAAGGTCTAAAACATAATGTTCTAAAATAAGTCAGATACTGTGAAATCATGACTTAAAGATGGTCATAACTTTGAAACTCCACTAAGGTAAGAGAAATGAAGCATCATAGGCATAAATTTGATAAAAAGAGGTAATTCGAGTACATACATGACATAGTGTGATTTCACTAGTCATTAAAAACATATCATGAGTTCAAGGGACTGAGCATAATGGGAAATCATGGTTGCATGAGTCATGAGCTTTATGACATGAGACTAGAATTTATGATTTCATTGAGTATGGTTAGGATTGCTTAGTGAAACTTTTACTCCTCATGCAAGGAACAATAGAACTAAGAATATACATAAATCTACACGAATTATATGAGTAATATGTATGATCATGGCGCTAATACCTAAGACGTGAGTAAAGTGTCGTTAAGATAGAAACACGCTGAACATGCTAGGATAAGAATGGGTCTTTACCACCTCCTAACTTTGTTATAGAACTTACTAACATTATTACCTGAATCTCAAAGCTTGACCTAGTTCTACACTCTATTATCTCCCACATAGATTAAAGTTGGCCTTTCTAAGTTTGTGGACCTCTTCATATACTCTAAATTGAATCATAATCATTTTACTCTAACTTTTGGGATATCATTGAACAACTGGATACTAAGCTCCTACTAAAAGACAACATCTAAATATATAACATATGTATTAGTATTCCCTTTCGAGATATGTCACGACAACTAACTGCTCAGCATGTGAATAACATAAATCTGAAGATTTCCCCCCCCACTCGCTAGCAAGTTAATCCACTTAAAATCAAATGTCTGCTATGTCAACCTAATACATAAATTCAAAAAACTAGCACCATCATCTCCATATAATCATTATCATTCTCTCATTTAGCAACAATAAGTAAAACTTAAAGTCTAACACACATAAAGGAAAGCCATACAACTTCTTATATACTATATTATCCTTTAACTACTAGATAGAGTTAAAGGAAACACTAGTCCACCAAAAATCATAATAAATTATAATCAACCCAAACCACTACCTCCTATCTAACTTCAGCCTACACGTATATTCTCCTTTCATTACCTTACTACTCATTCTTAACCCCACAAAATATACTATGCACCTATTCACTGATATGATATTGTGTAAACCTACAATTCTTCCAACCAGTCTATAGTTGCTACACTTCTAAAGTCATACTTCTAACACTGGGATGTCATTCTACCATAGGGCCCTAAGAAGGGGTCTAAGAACATACCTTACTTTGGCTCAAATGCATGATTTGCTTAAACAAGAGTGAATTCTTTTGAATCACTAAACTCAGAAGCATAGGTGGGCTCTTCTCAAGCCCTTATGTAGCCTCATAAATGTTTGTAGGTTGTGCTTGAGAAAAATTTATCAGTATAAATTGAAGCTTGATTACTTCTATTACCTCGAGAATGAGTCATTGTTAGAGGAAATGGTACAATGCTCGGATCTATATAAGTTTCTTAAACAACATCTCTACTACATGATTTGGAATATGAAAGAAGGGAAACATTTACTAAATATCATGTAGACTCTTGAATATAAGTGTGGTACATTGATGAGTCGGCAAATTGTGACCATTTGACCTAAAAATGGTAAGAAATCAAGTCCTCAATGCTAATTTGAATGTATTTTAATGTTAGTTTGGTTTAATTTTAGGGTTAAGGCCAAAAAATGGTTGAAATAGCATAAAGAAGCCAAAATATGAAAGATTGGAGCTAAGAATTCGTAAGAGCATCGCTAGAGCTAATCGGCGCATCACCAAAGTGCTTGGCACATTACCAATTTTTCCTTTCCATCATAAATTATAGCAATTCAGGCCAGGTCCATGTTTGACAAAATGAGAATAAGAATAAAATTTTAGCATATCACCGAACTGATCAGTGATACCCACATCCATAGCAAAAAGTAACGGATGCCAAACCCTGGAGCTCATGTTCAAAGTCAATTCGGCGACACTAGTCACTTTGGCATATTGACAAAGTGTTCGGTGATGGCCTTTTCCTCAGTCGATTTGGATGAACTGGAAATTTTGTAATTTTAAGCCTATTTTTGCTGAAGATATTAAGGCCATTTTGGTAGCTTGGAACCCTATCTTTTGTCATATCTTCAAGCTAAAGCTTGTAATTTAAACCCTAGTTGGAATTTTAGTTACTTATTGCTAATTTCTTGTTTTTGAGTTTGGAATTTCTTTGGAAATATTTGGATTCTACGGCATATTTGAATGAAAATATAGGTCTATTTGTTTTTTCTCTTATTATGTGTTACTGATTTCCTAAGCTTGTGGTTATGCATTATTGAGTGTTGATTATTGTTTGGGTAGTGATTATTTACCTTTATATTTGATTAAATGTTATGATTTTAGTAAAATCTCTATGTTTCAACTCAAGAATTGAGGTTGCAAACTCTATTCATGCTTAGATATCTTATTTTTCTTGAAAGAGAGGACAAAGGGTGGAGATATTTAGTCCACAAAGACTTGAGAATTTCTCATTTAATAGCTAGTGCTAGAAACAGATTAACTAATTTGAGGTCATTGGTTGCTTGGTATTGGGTACATATGGGTGTTTAAAAGAAACCCTTATGAAATTTGGTGGTAGATTAAATGATTACCTCAAATACCTAAGACCAAGCCTAGTCATTACTATCAATTGAATTTTAGGTGAATTTTCACTTACCCCTACTTATAATCACTCTTAAGAGGGCATAACCTCAAGTACTTCTACCTATCGATTACATTCTTTAGCATTCGTGTTGACAACTGAGAGTCGAAATTGATAATTTGAACACAAATCCTTTTAAATTAACCACTTATTTTACTGTACCGCATTATTTTTAATATTACATGCAAACACTTAGTCACTTACAACACTCGAAGGTGAACCTATCACCTTCATTCCCTGTGGAATTGAACCTGACCCTAAGTTGGGTAAAAAATTATATTGCTAGCAATCCCATACATCTTTAGGTGTATCTTGAGCGTTATCATTTTGGCGCCATTGCCGGGGAATGAAACATATCGCTCATTCATTGAAGTGTTATGAGTTACTTTTGTTAGCCGTAGTATAAACTTTACTTTATTTGTTGTTTTTGTCTTGTTCAGGTGATAATCTAAGTCTTCACAACACAATGAGTCAACATGGTAGCAACACTACTACCTTTGATGGACAACTTGAGCATCAAGATCACCTAGGGGATGCCAGAAGGGAAAGTACAATTCGCATCCCATTCACGAAGGGTAATAGAGCATTTCATGTCATAAGTGTAATGCTCGACTTACTCCAAATTAAGGTCCTATTTGGTAGTTAAGCTCATGAGGATGCAAACCTCCACTTGAAGAATTTAATAGATGTTTGTACCCCAATTGACATTTCACATATGTCACAAGTGTCCGTCCGATGAAGGCTATTTCCATTCTCGTTGATAGGTGATGCGATGTTGTGGTTACGGGAATTGCCCGTGGGATCTAAAACATCTTAGGTTGAGTTGACGGAATATTTTCTATACTGATTCTTTCCACCATCCCACATGCTCCAATTGAGGGATGAGATCACAAACTTTCGACAATTGAGTAGTTAGTCATTGCATGAAGCATGGTTAAGGTTCAATAGGAAGTTGCTATAGTGCCCAAACCACTAAGTACCGGATAAAATACCTCTCCAAATCTTCTATAAATAATTTGATGAATTGAACAAGATGATGGCGAATAATGCAGCTAGAGGATATTTGATTAAACAAACTTTCAGAGTTGCTTTAGGTCTATTGGACCAAGTGACAAAGCAAAGTAGAACATGGCACAAATGATATACCGAGGTGGTCGTGGGTCTCCCTCCGTATCTTATGTGAGCCAAGTAAAAAAAAAAGAAGGATGACGTGAGATATGAAAACATGGCCAAAGTAATGTCACAATTGGATCTCCTGACAAAACATGTAATGGGTACAACCCTAAAGGTTGTCAATGCCATAGTTTCAAAGGGGACCAAAGCATATGAAGTTGATGTTGCGTAACCTCTTAATGAAGAAACCCAGATCTTATTGAGCCAAATGGAGGGTTCCTGACCTACCTATTAAAGGCAAGATAGGAATCAAGGTTGGAAGGAAAGGGTCCATGATAGGAAAGACCATGATTGGAAGGACAGAGATCGTGATAGATATTGGAGGGATAAGGAAAGAAATAAGGATTGTGATTGGCAAGACAAAAAATGCGATCATGATAGATACATCTGTCACACCTCGAATTCTAATGGGGCGGACTGGCACCCGAAGCCGTTAAGGCCTGAGAGAACTAATCGTCATTAATGTACACTCATATGCATGCCAGAAAATGAACATCACTATCACATATAGATACAAGATGCTAATGGCTGAAGTCATGGAACACATGTGATATATATATATATATAAATTGGCCATTAGGTCCACCACGTCAAAAGCATACGTTCCTTACACTTCCTTCATTTGTCCCATAACATCTACAAAGCCTCTACATAAACATAGACATAACCAACCTACAGTCGGGACACGTCCCTACTTTATACAACAGTTATGCAATACCAAAACAAATGTACATAACAACTCGAAAAGCCCCAAACTAACTGGAGCTCGCCAATGATCCGCAAATGACCCGTAACCTACTGTGGAGGTCTACTAGCACCTGTGCCTGCAGCAAGTAAGGTAAGTCCCCCAAGGGACGTCAGTACAAAGAATGTACTGAGTATATAAGGCTATAAGAAGCTGCATGAGACCTAAGTACTTCAATGGAATCAAAAACAAGTGACTAGTCCATATGGATAAACCACCGTTCGGTGTGTTTGGAACCACGGACATTACATTCATTACTTTCTTTGCCTTTACGTTCATTCATCATTATCGTTCATTACATAACTTTATCCTTATTTGTATTAAGAAACTGTAAAGCATATATTAAACAAATGACCAACTGATCAGTGGTAAAAGAGGATAACTCATGCTAGGGATTTTATCCCCTGGGATGAGATTAACCCATGCTAGGCTTTTCTGTCGCCCCTAGGATGAGATTAGCCCATGCTAGGCTTTTCTGTCACCCCTGGAATGCTATTGTGATATTGGGATCGACCTATACCAGGTATGTTAACCCCTGGATACCACCCATGATATTAGGGTTGACCCAAGCTAGGTGTTTATTCCGCCCCTGGGATGCCACTCAAGAATATACAAACAATTATACATTACTTTGTTCTTTCATTATAAAAGTGTTACATTGGTGATTGTACATTATTGGAACTTTAAAACATTAGTCAATAAACATGAGACATGTGAATCACAATTGGTCCTGTGAGTAACACTATATGACAACCTGAAATGAGATACCTTTGGACATTTCGGAAAGGAACAAGTACAATGTCAATGTGAACAATAAGTGCTGCAGAAGGATACAAAAAGAGTAACCTTACATACCTTTTATTCCCAATATAAATACACAGTCCTATATGTGAAGACAATAATCCAGCTCCTTCCTTACGTGTTACTCTACAACACAAGTACATAACGGAGCTCACGTTAACAACTAACTACATTACAACTGCTTACAACGATAATGAGCTACGTGACTTCTATATAGCGTCATTTCATCCTACTATAATACAACTCACTGCATCACCATACAAATAACACCACAAAATACTACACATTAACCAAGACATCATAACGCGATAGCATTTTACATCAAAATTATACTTTACAAATCCCTTTCAACACTACGTTACCTTTTCTCCATCAAGTCACTTAAATACCTTTCACAATAACACATTAAAAACAATCCATAATTGATATGATCCAACATGCATTTGAACGACCCCTTAAAGCCATTCAAAAGGTACCATAAGTTAATAATTGCATCCAAAATGGTTATAGGGGCCTTGGGGGGTCAAAGAGGAGCAAAAACATGCGAAACAAAATTTTGGACTGGGCTGCGGAGCCACCTGCACCCGTAGGTGGATAAAATGTGACCGCAGGTGCCCCTCTTGCCTTGTCCAGAGCCACCTGCATTGGCATCTGTACCTGCAGGTGCTCCAGACGCGAGGGCGGGTGCCCGTTTCAGCCTCCAGGGGTCATTTTAGGGTCCTTTTTTGTAATAAATGTTCCATGGACATAATTATGCTTATACTTTCATATTTTAGGTCACTTGGATGCCAACTAACAATCATGGTTTCACAACGCACATGAACATCACCAAAACTACATTTTCCTTTCAATACGTACCCAATTCCATGCACAATTTCGCAATAACAATTCCAAATGTTATAGACAAAGAGAAAGAAATTTAAGGACATAAACAAATCATATATGTTTATATTTAATCCATCAAGTTCACTTCCTTCAAGACCACAAGTCCACTTTTAAGTTTAGAGGGCAAAACCCTTCACCGATTCAGCAAAAGTAGACTGTTTTACACATAGTGAACTGTCCAACACTTTGCCAACATAACCAACATGATTTATACACCATATTAAGCATAAAATATACTAAACCATGAGAGTAAATACTTACCAAAGCTTGCAAAAGGGTGATTTTGTCCAAGAGAGTGATAGCTTAGGGTTTATAAGATGAGAGAATATTGTGGAAAAATCTAGAAATGGCATGTGTGTTCTAATGAATAAAAATATGATTTTATGCCTTATATAGTCCCTCAAGTCATCCTTATCCAAACATTAAATGTGTTTTTACTTGTTCAACTCAAGAATGGGTCATTTTTCCCATTTGGGCCATGTATTATAACTTAATTTTGGGCCTTAAATTGAGCCCAATAGCACATGTTAATTCAGCCCAAAAAATTAATGCATAATTCACCAACCATCTCATGTTTAAATAATTCCAAAAATGTTACGGTAATTAAATAGGGTCGGAAATGTATGGGGTGTTACATCTTCCTCCCCTTAGAAACATTCATCCTCGAATGTTAGTGACCTTATCCAATTTAAACAAATTCAAGTCTAGGATCATTCTTCATGTTATCACATATATACATAATGTTCATAAAGACTTACTTGTTATTTCTCCAATCTCGCATCTTGAACTTTCTCTCCCATTTGAAACAAATAAGGGTATTTAGACTTCATCATTTCTTCAGCTTCCCATGTGATTTCTTCTACTTGCTGATTCCTCCAAAGAACTTTTACGGAAGCTACTTCTTTATTTCTTAACCTTATCACTTGTCAATCCAGAGTAGGAATAGGTATCTCTTCATAGGTGAGATCCTCCATAACTTGTACATCTTCAATGGTAGCAATGGATCTCCTATGCACTTTCGAAGCATTGAAACATAAAATACTGGATGAACTGTGGAGAGTTCCTGGGGTATTTCAATTTCATATGCGACTTGACCAAATCTTTGAACAATCCTATATGGCACGTTATATAGGGCCAACTTTCCTTTCTTTCCAAATCTCATTACCCCTTTTATCGGTGACACCTTCAAGAATACCCAATCACCTATGGAAAATTCGAGCCCTCTTCTCCTAACACCAGCATAGGACTTGTGTTGACTTTGGGCCATTTGTAGTCGTTGTTGGATTACTTTAACTTTCTCCATAGCTTGATGAACAAGATCTGGCCAAAGTAAAGCAGTTTCACCCGCTTCAAACCATCCAATTGGTGATCTACACTTCCTTATTATAAAGCTTCATAAGGTGCCATTTTGATACTTGAATGATAGCTATTATTGTAGGCAAATTCAATTAGAGGTAGATGATCATCCCAACTACCTTTAAAGTCCAACGTGCAAGCTCGTAGCATATCTTCAAGTGTTTGGATAATACATTCTTCTTGTCCATCTGTCTGAGGATCAAAAGCCATACTCAAACTCACTTGGGTTCCCAAACTCCTCTGCAAAGATCTCTAAAAATCTGCAGTAAATTGAGCTCCCCTGTCTGATATAATAGAGATTGGAATCCTGTGTAATCGCACTATCTCTTTAACATACAACCTTGCATAATCTTCAGCAGTATAGGTGGTCTTGACTAGTAGGAAATGCGCTGACTTGGTAAGCCTGTCAACTAATACCCATATGGAATCAAATTTCCGCAGTGTACGAGCAAACCTGTGATGAAATCCATGTTAATCATGTCCCATTTCCAGACTGGAAGATTGATACATTTTATGTAACCTCTAGGTTTTTAATGCTCTACTTTTACTTATTGACAATTTGTACATTGAGCTATGAATTCTGCAATGTTCTTCTTCATGTTACCCCACCAATACATTTCTTTCAAATCGTGCTACATTTTGGCAGCTCCCGGATGAATAGAATATGGTGAATGATGTGCCTCTGACATAATGCGTTTTATTAGCTCATCTACATGTGGTACACATTACCTACCTTGGCATTGAAGCACTCCTTTTTGTGTAAGCTCAAATGCCTTTGTCAATCCTTGTTGTACATTCTCTTTCAGCTGCAATAAAATAGGATCCGCATACTGCTTCTCTTTCACCTCAGCTACTAATGAAGATTCTGCTGCATTTAGCACTATAATTCTTTCATCTGGAGTTTCAAGGAGACGAACTCCCAAGCTGGCTAGTTGATGTAGATCCTTTACTAGGTCTTGCTTTTTCGTCAACTGGCCACTTGTACCTCCGATTGCCTTGCAGCTTAATGCATTGGCTACCATATTTGCCTTTCCTGGATTATATAGGATATCAATATCATATTCTTTCAATAGTTCAAGCCACCTACGCTACCTCAGATTTAAATCCTTCTGCTTAAAGATATATTGCAAACTCTTGTGATCAGTATATATGTCAACATGAACCCCATACAAATAGTGGCGCCATATCTTTAAAGCAAATATCACAGCTGCTGGCTCAAGATCATGTGTGGGATAGTTTCTCTATTGTGGCCTTAACTGTCGTGAGGCATATGCTATTATATTACCGTGCTGCATCAATACACATCCTAAACCAACCCCCAAAGCATCAGAGTACACCACATACCCTTCTGTGCCTTCTGGAAGTACCAACACAGGTGTAGAAGTTAATTTATCTTTCAACTCTTGGAAACTTTTCTCACATGCATCATTCCACTGAAACTTGATTGCCTTGTGTGTTAGCTTTGTTAAAGGTGCCGAGATGGAAGAAAACCCTTCAAAAAATCTTCAAAAATAACCTGCTAACCCAAGGAAACTATGAATATCTGTAGGCATCGTAGGCCTTGGCCAATTCTTCACCGCTTCTATATTTTGAGTATCAACCCTTATTCCCTCATCTGACACAATGTGACCCAAGAATGCTATGAATTTTAACCATAATTCACATTTAGAGAACTTTGCATACAACTTACGCTCACGAAGAGTCTGTAACACCTACCATAAGTGATTAACATTGTCCTCTTGTGATCTTGAATAAACCAAGATGTCATATATAAACACCGTCACGAACACATCTAGAAATGGCTTAAACACCCTATTCATCAAATCCATGAAAACAGCTGGTGCATTTGTTAGTCCAAACGACATAACTAAAAATTCATAATGGCAATACCTTGTTCGGAAAGTTGTCTTGGGTATATCTCTTTCTCTAACTCTAACTTGATGGTAACCCGATCTCAAGTCATTTTTTGAAAAACATTTGGCACCCTTTAATTAATCAAACAAATCGTCAATTCTGGGGAGGAAATATTTGTTCTTGATCGTTACCTTATTCAATTGCCGATCGTCAATACACATTCTCAATGTGCCTTCTTTATTTCATATGAATAATACTAGTGCACCCCACGGGGACATACTAGGTCTTATGAATCCTTTGTCCAGCAAGTCTTTTAATTGCTCCTTCAATTCTCATAATTCTGTTGAAGCCATTATATACTGAAGACTAGAGATAGGCTGAGTGCCTGGCATCACATCAATACCAAACTCTACTTCCCGTTCTGGAGGTAAACTTGGAAGATCCTCAGGAAATACATCAAGGAATTCATTGACCACTGGAACCAACTGAGGAGTGAGTGGTTCCACATCAGTATCTTTCACTCTTACTAAGTGACATATGTACCCTTGGCTATAATTTTCCTTACTTTAAGACAGGAAATAAATTTTCCTCTCGGTACCCCTAAATTACCCTTCCATTCAAGAACATGCGTTTGTGGAAAATGAAAATGTACTTTCTTAGCTCGGCAATCTATCGTGGCATAACAAGAAGCCAACCAATCCATACCCATTATGACATCAAAATCCACCTTTTCCAGTTCAATAAGATCATCCAACGTATCATGATCACACACAGTTACTACACAATTATGATATACTCTTTTTGGAACAATAGATTCACCAACTGGTGTAGATACTTCAATTGACTTAATTAATAATTTCGGTGTTCTTTCAAATTCTGCAGCAATCAATGGAGTAACATATGATAATGTAGAACCCGGGTCAATTAATGCATATACATTAAGTGAAAATATGGATAATGTAACTGTGACTACATCAGGAGAAGCCTCTGAATTCTGCCGGCCCACTAAAGCATAGGTGCGATTCTGGGCTCCACTGGAACTAGCTGCTCCTCTAGCACCTTTACCACGCCCAATAGGCTGCACTACTCTGCCTAGGGAAGGAACCGATGATGATGATGCAACGGTCAATCTCGTGGGTCGTGCAATACCACCCGTGCCCCTTTATGGACATTCTCTCATTCTGTGCCCCGTCATACCACACCAAAAACAAACATTTGTCCCCAACTGGCATTCACCTAAATGATACCTTCCGCAGCGCTGACACGGCTGGTGAGAAAATCCTGTTGTCTGTGAACTTTGAATCCCACTACTCTGCCCAAAATGGCTGCCTCTGAACCCTCGAAATTGAGATTGAGCGCCTGCTGTGGAATAAGAGAATGATGGTCTAGGTGGTCTAGGAAACATCCGTGGCCTAGATTCTCCTTGGGACACCATCGACTGTCCCATAGGTCTAGCCCTCTTTGACGGTCCTCTTTCAAATTCGTGCGCCTTTCTTCTTTACCTCTGATCCTCCATCTTCTGTGCAAAAGCCTGTATTCTGGCTATATCGATATCTCTGTTCAAAGAAGCAATGGTGCAGTCCCTTACCAAATATGTCTCCAATCTGTCCACATATCAATGGACTCTATCTTCCATTGTGGCTACTACATTCTAAGCATATCGAGCCAAAGAGTTAAACTGAAGACTGTATCCTCTGACACTTATATTCCCTTGACGATGATTTAGAAACTGGTTTGCACGTGCCTCTCAGATCTCATATGGAAGGTAATGATCAAGTAATGTCACTTTTAATTCCTCCCAACTAGCTGGAATTGCACCAATACCCCTAGATCGTTTCCAATCTTCATATCACAATATAGCTTCTCCTTTCAATTGATATGCTGCAAGCTCAACTATTTCTACACCAGTTACGTGCATAACATCTAGATCCCTTTGGATTTTGTCCACGAAGTCCTGTGGGTCTGCCTTTGGATCTAACCCAGTGAATGTGGGAGGGTCTAATTTCAGAAAATCTTGTGTCCGTTGACTAGCTACTCTAGCCGCGCCATCCTCACTTGTCATTGGACCAACTTGTCCCTGAGTTTGTACAGCAACTATCTGAGTCAATATATGCACTGCATTTCTTAAATCCTATTCAGTGGCATTCATAGGCGGTTCTGCAGGTACTTCTCTACCTCTTGGCTCTTTTGGAAATGAAAGAGTAGAAGAAGCCCGCGATGCAGACTCTTGTTCAGCACCACCTTGACTAGCTTGGTCAAGTGGTGATTTACTCGTTCCTTCTCCGGCAAGCATATCTGCCTGCTTACCTTTGCCCCTACCTCGTCTTGTCATCGGCATTTTACTATAATAAAGAAAACCAATTACAATGGTCAGATATGATTCCACCTACAAATGTGGTTCTAATGCACGATCTAAGAAATGAAGAAAAGAAACAACTCCTAAATGTCCCGTAGCCTCCTACTTATAAATATGGTGCACAACATATCCATAAGCAATACTCTACTCAGACACGTCTTTGTAGACAACCTTAGGAAGACCTGCTCTGATAGCACTTTTGTCACACCTCTAATTCCAACTGGGCGGACTGGCACCCAAAGCCGTTAAGGCCTGAGAGAACCAATCGTCATTCATGTACACTTATATGCATGCCACGTAATGAACATCACTATCGCATATATATACAAGACGCTAATGGCGGAACTCATGGAAAACATGTGCTATATATATATGAAACTTGGCCGTTAGGGCCACCACGTAAAAAGCATACATTCCTTACATTTCCTTCATTTGTCCCATAAAATCTACAAAGCCTCTACAGATACATAGACATAACCAACCAACAGTGGGGACACGTCCCCGCTTTATACAACAGTTATGCAATACTAAAACAAATGTAAATAGCGACTCAGAAAGCCCCGAACCAATTGGAGCTCACCAATGATCTGCAAATGACCCACAACCTACTGTGGAAGTCTACTAGCACCTATGCCTGTAGCAAGTAAGGTAAGTCCCCAAAGGGACGTCAGTACAAAGAATGTACTGATTATGTAAGGCTATACGAAGCTGCATGAGACCTAAGTACTTCAATGGAATAAAAAACAAGTGAGTAGTCAATATGGATAAACCACCATTCTCTGTGTTTGGAACCACGTACATTACATTCATTACTTTCTTTGCCTTTATGTTCATTCATCATTATCGTTCATTACTTAACTTTATCCTTCTTTGCATTAAGAAACTGTAAAGCATATAATAAACAAATGACCAACTGATCATAGGTAAAAGAGGATAACCCATGCCAGGTATTTTAACTCCTAGGATGAGATTAACCCATGCTAGGCTTTTCTGTCGCCCCTGAGATGAGATTAACCCATGCTAGGCTTTTCTGTCGGCACTAGGATGCTACTGTGATATTGGGATCGTCCCATGCCAGGTATGTTAACCCCTGGGATACCACCCATGATATTATGATTGACCCAAGCTAGGTGTTTATTCCACCCCTGGGATGCCACTCAAGAATATACAAAGAATTATACATTACTTCATTCTTTTATTATAATAGTGTTACATTGGTGATTGTACACTATTGGAACTTTGAAACATTAGTTAATAAACATGAGAAATGTGAATCACAATTGATCCTGTGAGTAACACTATATGACAACCTGAAATAAGATACCTTTGGACATTTCGGAATGGAACAAGTACAATGTCAATGTGAACAATATGTGCTGTAGAAGGATACAGAAAGAGTAACCTTACATACCTTATCTTCCAAATATAAATACACACTTCTATATGTGAAGACAATAATCCATCTCTTTCCTTACGTGTTACTCTACAACACAAGTACATAACAGAGCTAACACTAACAACTAACTACATTACAAGTGCATACAACAATAATGAGCTACGTGACTGCTATATAGCGTCATTTAATCATACTACAATACAACTCACTGCATCCCATACCAAAAACCTCACAACATAATACATATTAACCAAGACATCATAACGCGATAACATTTTACACCAAAGTTATACTTTACACTTCCCTTTAAACACCACGTTACCTTTTCTCCATCAAGTCACTTAAATACCTTTCACAATAACACATTAACAACAATACATAATTAATATGATCAAACATGCCTCCGAACGACCCCTTAAAGACATTCAAAAGGTACCATAGGTTGATAATTGCATCCAAAAAGTTTATAGGGGCCTTGGGGGGTCAAAGAGGAGCAAAAACATGCAAAACGAAATTCTGGATTGGTGTGTGGAGCCACCTGCACCCGCAGGTGGATGACATGTAGCCACAGGTGCCCCTCTGTCCCTGTCTAGAGCCACCTGCGTTGGCATCTACGCCCGCAGGTGCTCCAGACGCGAGGGCGGGTGCCCGTTTCAGCCTCCAGGGTCATTTTTGGGTCCTTTTTTGTAATAAATTGTCCATGGACATAATTATGCTTATCCTTTCATATTTTATGTCACTTGGATGCCAAAGAACAATCATGGTTTCACAACACACATGAACATCACCAAAACTACATTTTCCTTTCAATACGTCACCAATTCCATGCACAATTTCGCAACAACAATTCCAAATGGTTTGATTCCATGATCGTCCTTGTTGCTTGTAGGTTTGATATGGACTTTGTCATCTTATAGATCATGGATATTACAACACTTAGTACGATCTCGTGACTTCTATGTATGATTGTCCTTTCCTCTAGTCTGATCCTTTTATACTTCAACTTTTGTAAACTTAAAATTTGTACTTCCTTCCCATGACACATTGGTACGATCGTGACTTTTAGTCATGGTCATGGGAAGACATCGTCCGATTTTATTCACTTAACATCTGCAGAACTGATTCCAAGTCCTCTACCCATGATCAAATAGTAAGATCATAGCATCAATGTACGATTGTGGAAAGCTTCCTTCTGTTCAACACCTGAGAGTGTATACACTGGTTTGTGCTATGATCACTTGGTATGACCGTGGTCAGATCCCACGATCATGGAATCATTCATCTGATGCCCTTCAAGTCCAAAAATAAGCACTTCACTTTCCCAAATCGGTTTGACCTACAGATAGCCAAAACACATCACATCCATACAAAAGTACCTTCATACTTGCAAATACCCATCATTTTAAGCGTCACAAGTTTCGTAAGTTCATGATTCATTAACACCTTCAACTTAGATCATTTGTATGTCCTCAGGCGAACAAAACACAACTAAACTACAAAAATGTTTAACCAAGAGAAAAAATAAGAGTACGACGACAGTTAAATTTACACAAAAACAATTTTAGGATGCATTAACAAAAAGCATGTTCAGCACCCTCCAAGACCATCAAAACAAATGTTGTGTGTACACAAACTACTCACTATAACACAAAGTGATCAAGAAATGGTTGTACATTCTTAACAGACAACCCAAAACTCAAACCAATGAAGCTAACCAAAAAAGCAACAACCTATAGTACTACCACTACGCCCTTATATCAAAAAAGTCCCTAATACTCATCAAATACAACAAATATCAAGACTGTGACTTAAATGAATCACTCACTCTAACAAAGAAGTCAGGCAGTGAGAATTTGATACCATAGGCTTGCCCTTATTTTCTACGCCTTAGTTTTTAGACAGTTGGATTAGGATTACTATAGGAATTTTATTGTCTTGTAATGTAGGCTTGGGGATGGGTATGGTAAATATGGGAAAAGTGACTCGTTCCTCCTTGGCACTTCACTTTTTTTTGCTCCACTTTCCTACTTTCTTTATTTTTCCCTTTTTTAACTTTTTGGGCCCCAGGTGCAGTTTCTTCTTATGATATATATTTATTTATTTTTCAATTTTTCATTTTTTCTTTTTTTTCTTTTCAAATTTTCTTCTTCTATTTTTTTTCTATTTTTTATTTTACGTACAATACTGCACCCGCATCCCTTTTCTTTTCCATTACTAACTTTTCTTCATACCCATGCAAACTACGCACCCCTATGATAGCCACCCTCAACTTAGGCAATTTGCCTGAGTTGAGTTACACAATGTCCAAGGAGGGACCAGGGCAAAAGCAGGTTCATTATAATTAAGTCTGGGAAGGTGAATCGGCTAATAAAAGAAATTGGTCTATTTAGGCTCAAAATTTGGGATCAAGGGATACTATTCCTATTTAGTAGGCTTTTTAGGATTTCAGTGGACTCTTGAAGAATGACCTATAATTACTTCCTAACCTACAATCCTACAACTTTGGCAAGGTTAACCGGGCAAGTTCTAGATCACACACACGCTGACTATGTAAAACCTCACAGTTACTTGTCTTAAGGATACACACATGATTACTTCCTATCCGATTCATACACAGTTATGCTATGATGGTCACGCTCACAATCCTAATTCCATTCCGAGATCCAAACATTGGTCATAGTTTAGTTAAGCACATATCAGAACACCAAACATCAAAATTTTAAGAAAGGGTATCATTAAAACATTCAAATCATTTTAATGCATCTTTTATTTTGACTGCACCAAGTTTTCCCATTTTTCTCTCAGTTACACACATAACACAAAAACATCACAACAAAAAACAAAAATAAAAAGACATAAACATGTCAGTTCTAACTAGATAGTACAGCCAAGGAAAAATAAACACGGCAACAAAAACCCTCGATTGTGGTATATCCCCACCCCAACATAAATATCATGCAATATCCCTATTGCACAAAGCATAGAAAAATGTAACAATTAGGGTTAGGGATATATATATGGCGTACTAAATATCTACCATACTATAATTAGGTGGGGTCACATATGGGATCCCTCCATGCTTCTCAGCTCCAGTGGCCTCAACTGTGGACGAGGTATTATCGGTCAAATGGGCACCGGTGGCTGTTGGTGTACTCAATGATGTCACAGGGGAAATATCTGCACCCCTTCCACTTTGAACAACCACCTTAATTACAGGGGAATCTCAACATTCTTCGTAATACATATTGGAGGTCTGTTCACTCACTTTCTCTTTCCACTTCCTCTTATCGTTATTTTTCTTCATTTCTTACTTGTCCTTTCTCTTTTCTTTCTGTGGGGATGCAAATCATTACCCATATCATACACATCCATCTTGTCATCCCCAACTATTGGGCATGAGTGTAGAAATCTGGTACCAATATATCCATATCTATAACAAAGTCTGCCAAGGATGAGACCGAAGAAGGGGGAGGCACAACCTGTACATGTCGCTCAATCAGCTCCTTCACAGGTTTTTTTAACTCAGCTATTTCCTTCATAACCATGCTCAAATATGGAGCATGCACATTTTCCAACTTAGCTATCATCCGACTTTCAAATCTGTCAAAACGGGTTCGAACACCCCGTATAGAAGCCTTAATTTTGTCCTCTACCTAGGGCTTCACCCCTACTTACAACTTCTTAATCCCTACATCATGTAGTGCCTAATTTCTTATGAGCTGCCCTAGAATAGGTGTAGGAATCAAAGTGTAACCTACAGGAAATAACTAAATGGCACCCAAGAATGCTCTGGATTGTTGAGTAGAGGAAGAAGTTGCACCAACCTCAAAAGTTGGTATCTCACTAGCTTAAGCACCTCCCGCTATATCCTTTGGAGGTAAGTCTTACAAAGAGCCCCAGGCCAAAGTTGTCAGGTTTCTCAAATCCTTAATCTAGGTGATATCTGCATTCCTTGTCGACCGAATGAATCTATGAACTACTGAAATAGATGATACCTATGAATCTTACATCAGCTAAGTAATCAAACTCTGGAATAGAATTATGTTACTGAACTGTAGTACGCTATCCTAAATTTTCTCTGTAATAATTTATAGAATGTTCAACTCCGACTCTACAATGAAATATGCTACCAGACCGGCATCGGCTGCACTAAGTGTGTTATAATTTGTTGTAGGTGCAATGTGATGCCGCATAATAGACCAAAAAGCCCTGATAGTTAACTTTAAGGTGTGCTTATATATGGCTGACCTATTGACCCAAACTGCTTGCTTCCCATCCTCTGTAATGTGGTTCTCCAACTACTTGTAGGCATAAGCTTTTCATCTGTGGTAAACCTCTTCACCCTTCTTAAATAAGTCATCTTGAAATCATACTACAGAGTCTCTTAAATCGGCTCAAAAGTGTTACTAAACAAGGCTTTAGAGATAGCCTCGACAGATATGTCAATCTCATTATCATGAACTCACACCATGTCCAGTCGGGGCTGCTTCCTCATGTATTTTTCTTTACTCGAGGGAGTCTTGTACTTAATTATTACCACATAGTTTTGAAAGAACTCCCTTAGTATAGTTTTAGAGAGGTCTAGTGATCCACCCCAACTCGTAATTCTCTAACACCTGAATCAAATCTGTGACTCTCTGTAGTGACTCAGGAAAGATCCGGGGTACTTCCTAAATACTCCCCTTTTTGTTCCCTTTGTTATTTAGAGAGACCCCATCAACATAGAAATCCCAGGAGTTTGGCACACTTTTTCACCTCAGATCTACACCGCTTTAAGGCATGTCTGCAACAGGTCCCTCAAAGGATTCGATGTTGGACTCTTCCTCCTCCTCCAACAAACATATCTCTTTAAAATTCTTCTCAGCTTTGGGCTAACCCCCATTTAGATTAGATACATGACCTTTCTCTTCAGATGGGGAAGGTTTGATAGGGATAGCTAGGGGCACCAAGGCAGTCAAAGGTGTGGGTTTATTCGTAGCCTTTTCAAGTTCCTTGGCTATGTCCCTTGTGGTCTGAGGTGCATGCTGATCATCGAAAGTTCTATCAGAGTATTCAACCGCGAAACTGCTGAACTCTTCAGTATCACTCTCCGAGGCTACAGGTGTGTCTTGGGGTGCCCACTTCTTTGAAATGTCCTTCTATATCTACTTCAGGGTTTTAGATGCCATAGTATCTGTACGGACGAGAGTTAGTTCTAGAAAAAAATCAAAACAGTGTACAGTTATTCAAATAGAAGGGCCTTTCTACGATCATGGTGTGAAGGTACAATTGTACCTTTGATCGTAGGAAGTTTCCTCAAAAACTTCTAGGGGTTGTCCGATAAGACGATTACATACCACGATCATACCATGATAGGAGGATCATGGGATGTGTTTGTCTAATGAACTCCTGTAACTTATCAAATTGGCACCCACAATGATTCAACCCATAATTATATGATAATACCCTGATCATGGGTTGTGTCCTGGAGTGTGCAATGACACATATCAGTTTAGAAACACACAATTTGACCCTAATTTTACCCTTATTGACCATAGTTTTAACCCAAGGGGTTCTCATACTTCCCCTGTTCACCTTGTAAAGAAGCACGTTCGTAAGGTAAAAGTTTTATAGCAATGCCAGGTAACCTACTCCCTCAGAACTCAGATTTCATTACCAAGGTATTTTTGTACTCAATCCAATGTGATTTTCAATCTTTTATTTAACTTTAAGTCATGAGAATTTAACTTACAAAGTTTTAGGAGATTTCTTGTGCTTTCTGAGTGTTGAAACAGTTTGAAAACTTGAGGGAGTAGCTGATTATCTGCTCTAATTGCATTGATCCTAGCTTAAATTTTTTATGAATTCCTTAGGATAGCGCAATTAGGTGTAAAATTATGTTTGAGTGAGAAAGAAGGTGTATCGGGTCATGGGTATAGGGTTTAACACATTCAAAACTTGAGTTGGGCTGGGTTGGGTCGGGTTACATTTTAAAATATTGAACTCAACAGAAAATTCATACTTACGATCATGGGATCAAGCCACGATCATGGTATGTATTTGTACTAAGATAGTCTAGAAAACTTACCTGGGAACCTACGATTATTAAGGCTGATCGTGGTATTTAGCCACGATTGTTCCTTAAAATCATAGGTTCAATTACCTAGATGATGGTCTTTAGGAGTTTTATTAGACGATTGATACCACGATCGTTACTTCAAGGTATGATCGAGGTAACCAATCATAAGATAACTTCTAAAATTCATTCCTCTGAATTTCATACAGGCGACCGAACCCACAATTGTGAAACCTTCCCACGATCGTGCAACTCATTCGTGGGTTCGATACTGTTTCTAGTTCCTTGGTCTTATTTTTGCATAGTCCACGTACAAGTAACACAGATTACCCTCTAAATAAAGTAAAAAATCCTTGGGTTTCCACCAAGAAGTGCTTGATTTAACGATGCGACACAACTTGGCTAGTTTGGATACTTAGACTTTACCAAAACTAGCTTATGGGTTGCCTCACAAGAAGCGCCTAATTTAACATCGCAGTACAACTCAGGTGTGTTTAACTTCTCAAGAACTAGCTAGATCCACTTCACATATCATTTTTACCTCTTTAACCTCACTAAGATAGTGTTTCACCCTTTGGCCATTTACTTTAAACTTCAGACCTTTTTATTTTCATGTTCAATTTCACCATAAGGAAACACTGTCACTACTCTATACGTATCTTTACATCTTCACTTCAACTTTCCTGGAATCATCTTCAGTCTTGAATCAAATAGTAACACCATATCACCTACAGTGAATTCTCTTCTCTCAATCTTACGATTATGGTATAATTTCATCTTCTCTTTGTACAAGGCTAAGCTCTCATATGAGTGGAGATGAAATTATCACGCCTTGAATTCCAATGGGGTGGACTGGCACCCAAAGCCGTTAAGGCCCGAGAGAACCAATCGTTATCCATGTACACTCATATGCATGTTTCCATATGAATATCATTCTATCCCAGGTAACTAATAAATACTAAAGGCGAAAGTCATGAAAAACATATACAATATATGAAACTTGGTTGTTAGGGCCATCAATTCAAAGTGGACATACATCTCTTACATTCATCTTCCCACATACGTCTACAAAGCCGCTAACAGATACATGTACATAACCAACCTACAGTCAGGATGAGTCCCCGCTTTATACAATAATTATAATACCAAAACAATGTACACATGTGACTCGGAAAGCCCCAAACCAACTGGAACACACCAATGATCCGCAGATGACTCGTAGCCTATGGTGGTGGTCTACTAGCACCTGTGCCTTTAAGGTTAAGAAGTAAGTTAAAGAATAGGACTTGAAGTATCTAACCAAACCCGCCAAGAAAAGTCAAAAAATGAATTTTTCAAAAAAACTAAGGTAGGGGAGCGATGGGGAGCGTGTTATTCCACTCTGGGCTAAAATTTTTAGTCCAGAGGCAGCAAGTTGGCGCACCCAAGTTCCCATGTATTAAACTTGTTATTGTCTATAAGTGTAAATTGTGGGATTTTGACCTATATGTGTTATGAGGTGTATTAAGGTAATTTAATGGATTATTTGTGATGTGGTATGGATAAGAAAGTGTAAAGGAGAAGTGTTGTGGTGAAATGTATCAACTATCATATATTGGTCAATGTTGGGAATATTATTGAATTTTTGGAATAATAATTTTGTCAATGGTTTTGTCAAGGGGAAATGACATGTTTAAAGGCAAACATGTAACCCATTGAGGTTATATGCATTTGTAAAGTAGTTGGCGGTTAATATGAATTTCGTTATGTATTTGTATTGTAGAGTGACACATAAAGAAGGAGCGGGATTATTGTATATGCATCTAAAGTTGTATATTCGTATTAAGAATACAAGGTATGTAAGGTTACTCTGTCCTTATCTTTCTGCGGCAAATAGTATTCATATTGACATTTCACTAGTCCTATCCCAAAATGTTCTAAGGTATCCTATATCCGTTTATCAATATTCATTGTCATATATTTCCTACTCATAGATCATTTGTTAGTCTCATGTCTCATATTCATGGTTAATGTTAAAAAAGCTCAAACAAGGTTATGTTCCAATGTTCCAATAGTGATTATACTTATGTCTCTTGTTCATAGATTATTGTCTAATAGTTCCCATGGTGTTATGATTCTAATAATGTTATGTTTCCAAGTTATTCACATGTCTCTCACTCATTGGTTAATGATCCAAAGTTTCAAGTAAATTTATGACTATCAATGTATCAATCTCAAAGTAATGAATAAAGTAATTCAAATGTGGTTAATGTTTGAGTACGGGTGGCAGCTTTGGGGTAGAAATACCTAGATCAAGCAAATCCCGAGACTATTGGATCAGGGGGCAACCTTGGGGGCGAAAGCCTAGCTCAAGCCGAACCTGACAGGGGGCAACTCTAGGGGTGAAAACCTAGCTCGAGCCGAACCTGATATGTTGATTTATGGGTGGAAGCTCTAGGGGCATAAGCCTAGCTCGAGACGATCCCAACATGATGATATGTTATGTAAAGACCCACTGATCAGTCGGGGCCCGGGTGCATTGTGACACATGTATTGACAAGCAAGCATTGATTGTAAAGAAAGTAATGAAAACAATTCACATGGTTTCCAAAATGCAGAATGGTGACTTACTCACTTTGATTAGTCATTTGTATTGAGTTCATTGATATTTTCATGTGTTATATAATTTCACTTGAGCCTTACATACTCAGTACTTATTCCGTACTGACCCCTCTAAGGGAATTTACCTTACCTGCTACAGGCACATGCACTAGTAGGCCTCCACAGTAGGTTGCCAGTCGTTGCAGATCATTGGTGAGCTCCAGCTAATTCGGGGCTTCTTCGAGTCAGAATGTATATATGTTTTGGTGATGTACATGTTGTGTAAAGCGGGGACTTATCCCGGCTTATAGTTTATTTTGGTCAATGCTCATGTTAGAGGTTTTTGTAGACGGATGTGGGTGTATAACTGTAAAAGGTATATGTTGTTTTGACTGGATGGCCTCAACGGCCAAGTTCCATATGTATATATATGTCCCATGTCCCATGTTTTTCGTTATCCATCTTTCATGTTCTTACATAATGGTGGTGATGCTTATGATATGCATATGATTGAACATAGGCAAAGCTTGGTTCTCTCGGGCCTTATCAGCTACAGGTACCAATCATGTCTTGATGGGATTAGGGGCGTGACAAACGACTTCGAGTACCAGTCTACCTCGTTGGAATTCGGGGCGTGACAGTCAAGCTTAGCCAAAGGTATATCGGGCCATTTGAGATTCTTCATAGAGTTAGGGAGGTAGCTTATGAGTTAGCCTTGCCTGCCATTTCATCTATTCACCCAGTCTTTCATTTGTCGATGCTTCAATGCTATATTCTGCATGAGACACATGTGCTCTAGTGGGACTCGATTCAGTTGGATAATAGGTTGACCTTTGTAGAGGATCCAACCTCTATTCTAGCCAAAGATGTTAGACAGTTGCATTCTAGAGAGATTTCTATAGTTAAGGTTCAGTGGAGACACCACCCAATTGAGGAGGTTACCTGGGAGACCGAGCATGATATGTGGACTCAGTATCCTCACTTGTTCGAGCCTTCAGCTACTTCTTAACTCTTTACTTTCACGGATGATAGTCCTTTTAGTAGTGGATATTGTAATGGCCCTTTATGTCATTTTCAGCTTTTTCATGCATTTTGTATGTTTAGAGCATTACTATAGCTGCCCTAAGTCGTTTATGACTTTATAGGACAGATAGTTTGTTTCCCGGGTAGTTATTTTGGTTTTTACAGCCATTTCCCAATTTTAGAGCTTTTGAAGTTAAGAAAATAGTCTCGGGCTAAAGCTTCAGGTAAATGGCCTCAGATGACAATTCTGACAATTTTTTTAGCTTTGGAATGTCAATTTTGTCTAGAAGGTCCCTTGGTCTGGGTCTCGAGCCTTCCGGGCTTATTTTGGGCTATTTGGTGGATTTTGGTAAAATAGAACCTTAGGTATGGGGCCTAGTTTTTGTTGAAACGACCTTAGATGGATATTTCAATGGTTCTGTTGAGTCGGAAATGCTGAATTTTGTTGGGTAGCATAGTTTGTTTGTGTGCACAGGGTTCTGAGTGAATCCTGAGCACCCAATCGGAGTCCGTTGGGACTTAGAATTTTACTGGTGCATCATCACCAGGGGTAGGCCAAAATTGGTCTTTGCAATTGCGAGGCCTTGGTCGTATTCATAAGGATCAAGAATTTTTTTTTATACTTTTTTTTTTTATTTTAATGATCCTTTAGGGGATCAGGGGCTGAGCAACACCCCTATTTTTTATCATAAATAAAAACAAAGTAAAAGTACAAGAAGGGGGACATAAACCTTACCTATGGTCCTATGGTGGTGCATGAGTAATCTAACCTACTAAGCTCCACCAACTCATCCCCAATTACTAGAAAGAAACCTAGAAACTAAACACTTAAGAAGAGAGGACTACTCTCAATACAAAGATTCTAGGAAAACATAAACAAGGGAGACTCTACCCTTTCAACTAAAGGAAAATGCCTCATAAAAAAGACATATATTCATGATATCTATAGAAATAGAACCATAGACAAAATAAAGAAGATCAACCAGAAACAAAGTGTAGGGGGTCCTACATAGGGCCCTGTAGCAGTGCAAAAGAACAGAAGAATCAAGGTGGCTCCTTAATCCTTTTTATTTTCTTTCTTCTGAAGTTAACCATACCAATCTTGTCAAGTTAGAAATATCCCCTTGTTTTTTCTCATAGTTATTGACTAGTGAAGTAGTGTTGTGAGTTGTTAAACTTGTGACTATTTTTGGAAAGAGAGTCAGCCACAAAATTAGCTTCTTTAAATGTATGCATACAGTTAAATTATTGAAATTGATCCATGATTGCTTTCAGGTTGTTGAATTATTGATGAACATGCCAAGGGGGAGTAGCTTTTTGTTTCACCCATTTCACAATGAGTTCTGAGTCCACCTCCAAGATGACATGATGATGCCTATTGTTCAGGCACCAAGACAGGCCCTATGTGGAAGCTTTAAGTTCTATCTGGTAGTTAGTATAATAGCCAAGAGGGGTTGTCAAGTGCCCTCCCATTAGAGTTCAATTTAACCATATTAGGAGGAGGTTTGGTCTAGTACACCTTGGTTACCTTCGTATCATGAGCATAATTTTTTGCTAGCAGGATAAGGTCCCTCTAGTTAGAAGACCACTTGATATAGGAGAAGGATGAACTGAGAAGATAAGAAATATCCTTGAAGATCAATAATTTTACTCTAGCTAGATTGAAATTTTTGCCCGCATGTTTGCATTCACATCTATTCTTCCAGAGGTTACAATAAATGAAAAAAAGTATGGATAATAAGCTTGTGAACATCATTATTATACCTATTACTCCACCAATTCAGGATCTAATTTCTAAGAGGGATGATAACATGATTTATGCCTAAAGAATCTGAGAAGGAATTACAGATATTTTTTGCAAAATGATCACTGATGAAGATGCGATCAATTATGTCTGGTCCAGGTCTTGGCAGTAGTGACAATCAGTTGGTTCATGACCAAAGTAAGTGAGCTTCTCATAGTAGGTAGCTTCCTTCTCAATGCTCTCCAAAGAAGAAACGAGCACTTGAAAGGAATTTTATTGTGCCAAGTATAGGAGTTGATCAAAATTATTGCTTTATAAGGTCTATAAGTCTCCAAGCTGAAGAACAAGTAAAGTTTCCATCAGAGATAGGATTCCATATAGGTAAATCTGCAACCCTATCCTAAAACTAAAATTAAGTGTTCAAAACAGTAGGAATAAGATGTGGAAAGTTTGTTTGAAAAAGTCTCTCTTGTGAAAAAAGTGAGAAACTTTGATGTTGTTAGGACAGATATTGTCATTTTAGAAGTTTGAAAGTGGACCAAATCCAAGACACATCCCACTAAAAACAACAGGTACTAGATTTCAACTGCCATTTAATATGAGTTTTAGCCACATGCTTGTTATGCATCATATGTTTCCAGACCAATGATTGGCCTTTAACCCACTTCTTGATCACAGGATTTACCCTCTGAAAATATTTAGCTTTAAGAAAAACAACCCAAAGAGCGTGCTTTATTCTAAAAATCCACCACTATTGTACTGTAGAGAGATGTATATATCTAAAATTTGTCTAACTCTAATTCACCCCTCATCAGGAGGATAGCTAAGATTTCTCCAAGAGGACCAGTGATATTTCTTCTTGTTAAACTTCCATCCCCAAAATAAATTAGCAAAGAGACTTATGATGTTCTTGAGAGTGGTTTTAGGAGGTGTAGCAACAGATAGGATATGAATAGATAGAGCTTGCAAGACATGCTTAACAAAAGTTTTCCTGCCACCACAAATAAGAATCTTTAATTGCCATCCACTAATACTATCCACCACTTTAGCTACTATATCAGAGTAGTAGTTGATTCTTGGTCTACCAATGTAGACGGGGAAAGCAAGGTAGGTAATAGGACTTTTCTTCTGTCTGAATCAAATTTTGAATCTTATCCCTATCAATAGTTCTCTAGAATGCATTTGAAGGAACTGGCTTGTGTCCTTGTTAATATGTTGTCCAGAAACACTTTTATAATCAGTTAAGGTCCTCCTAATAATTCCTAATGAAGCTCTACTACCAGATGTTAAAATTAACACATTATTAGTATAATTAAGATGGTTGATTTGAGGACCATTCAGTTTCATATAAAAACCGTGAGAAAACTAATTATGATATAAGTTATTCAGCATTCTGGACAAGACTTCAGCTCCAAGAATGAATAATCTAGGAGAGATGGGGTCACCCATTTAAGACCTCTGGTAGAGTGAAAACATTCATATCTTGAGCCATTGACAATTACTGAGTACCAATTACTTTACATAGTCCTCCAGATCATGTCAATAATGACTTTATCAAACCCCATTCTTCTGAGAACTAGGCAAATAAAGGAACATGAAACCGTGTCATAGGCTAAGCCATGTTTAAATTGATCAAAACATTTCCTCTGATGTTACTTGATGTTCCTGATGATTTCTTGAGAAAGCATGATATTCTTAGAAATGCTTCTACCTCTAACAAATCCAGATTGATTAACATAAATCATGTTAGGAAGAATAGGAGCTAATCTAACACAAATGAGTTTGGAGATAATTTTGTTGGTGAAGTTGCTAAAACTGATGGGTCCAAACTCTATGAGCTGATTAGGATGGTCTAATTTTTGGAGTAAGACCAAACCTACGTGAGAGAAGTATTTGGCATGATATGACAACAAAAGAAAGATAGAACAACTTCGAATAAATCATCACAAATAATATGCCTGGATGATTGGAAATTTTTTCCATTCATGCCATCTGGTCCAGCAACTAAATTTGGATTCATAGAGAAAACCACCATCTTAAGCTCATCCATAGTAGGAAGTTCCTGTAAAGTTCTATTTTGCTCATCTGTGACTATCCTAGGAATACAATTTAGAGCTTTCTTATTGATATACTCTTCTTTTCCAGTGAAAATGTCTTGAAAATGCGTACAAGCAGCATCTGCAATTTCAGAATCACCTTGAACCCATTCTTCATCATTAGTTTTGATCTTATGAATAAACATTCTCCTCCTTCTTCCCCTTATAAGAACATGGAAATACCTAGGATTGGCATCACCCTCTTTAAACTATTAGAGTTGTGTCTTTTGTTTGAGAATAGCTTCTTCAGCCTTCAAAAACCTGATATAATCAACATTTAAACAATGCAGCTTACTTATATTTCCTTCAGTATTGGAGTTGATCAGTTCTTCTTTTGCCTCTTTAACCTTCTCTTCAAACTCCTTTACTTTGGCATATATATCTCCAAACTCTCTTTTGGACCATTGACTTAAAGTAGAATATAACCTCTTCATTTTTTGATGAAAAGACCACATAGGATCACCTTTACAAGGTCTTTTCCAACAAGCATCCACAATTTCTAGAAAGGTAGGATTATCTATCTAACAGTTAAAAAACTTATAATATTTGATATAGTTTTCAGTCCAATCATTCATTCCAATAAAACAGAGAAATGGGTAGAACCTACAGATGGGAGATGAGTATTGTTGAGTGAGGTTTACCTACCACGAAGGGTGGGGTACGTGCCATCATGGCCTTGGGTTTTGGATCATGGCAGGAACTTATCTCATGTTTTATAAAACCTACTCCATATCTATAAAATATTTCTCATGAATGTTTACACGCTATCTCATGTAGTTTTTATGTGTGTTTTTTCAAAAAATCATGTCTTTTGCCTTAATTACTTAGACCAACATGTTTTTCATAAGATTTAGAGCACAAGGCTGACTTGCAGTACTTTCATATTATTTAGAGCACAAGGTTCACCAGTAGTATGTTCATATAATTAGATTTTGGGCTAAGGCTCCGTAAAATAATTCTCAATTATCTTAAAAAGATTACAATATGAGATTATAATATAATTTTTTGAGGATTATCGTTAACCAAGAAAGTTATGGGTTCAGATAGCATATGATCTGAAACTACGTATGCCAACTTAGAATAAGATCATGTCGTAGGTTTGGGTGACTCCTCTTTAATACCATGATAAGGGTTTAATATGGGTCCATAGTTGATTAAGTTATGCCTGATGTCTTGACAAAAGGAACAGGATAGCTTTCCAATCGAACGACGATTTGACATCATGAGCTCACGTGATGTATATTGATTATAAGAAATTTCCCAAACCGAAATTGTAGTATTTTCATGAAAATGTGATTTTGGCACAAGGCCACTAGTTATAAAAAGTCTTTATAAGGTTTGCATCTAGTTTACATATTATTCAGTTTCTCGATGAACATGGTTTAAATATTTAGTCATCCTATGATTCAACATTTACTGGCATTATCATTAAGATAATTAGAATACTCTATATCTTATTGTTCAGTTATTTCATGACCCTGATGCACATCATATTTATGCAACTGTTATTCAGCTATATTAGATAATATTATGATTTCTTTCAGCTATTTTACATATAGTATATTCTATGTACTTACGCCATTTGGTTTTGCATCATTTTATGATGGAAATTTGGGTATTCAGACACATGATCAGGTACTTCAGTAGGCTCAATATCCTCGGCTTTAGGTAAGGCCTTTTTACTTCCAAGGGCAAAATCTGTAGATTAGTTCAGCAGTGTATGTTGTTTAAATAAAGGTAGGGGGGGCTTTGTCCCAGTAGTCAGTTGTAACACCCCATATATTTCCGACCCTACTTGATTGGTGATCTTTGATATTGTGCTAATAAATGTGATTAGACCCTTGTAGGAGGATTTTGCGACATTTTGGAGCATTTTGGAGTGAAAAGTGAAGCTTGAAGGACTTCCAAGCAAAGGATCTTAAAGATAAGAGCCAAGCTAAAGATGTGAACTTGACGAATTCAACCAAATCCGCAAAGAAAAGTCGAAGAAAGGAAGAAAATCAGAGTTTAGGTGTCAGGTGCACCAGGCAGTGTGCTGGGCCGCTTTTGAGAAAAAATTTTATGGCATGGACAGCAAAGGGGCGCGCCAGGCAGCGTGCCAGGCCGCTTTTTGCCAAATTTCTTCTCTGACCACTAGTCTATAAATAGGGCTCTTGGGTTATTGTATCACTATTCCATCTTGGTAGGCCTACTCTTGGGCGATTTTGGCATCCAAATTAGGGTTAATTCTTCTTCCTTTTTATTTTTATTTCAATTGTTAAATTAAGCCATGAGTGGCTAAAATCACTGATTCTTGGGGTTGAGGCTACGAACATGAATCTCGTGAGTTGAATATTGTCTTAACATTTATGGAATTCTTTAAGCATGAGATAGTTGGTTGATCATGCATTAAATTTGTTGGGCTAAATTAATCTTGTGCTATTGGCCTCAATTGAGGCCCAAAAAAAAATCAAACAAAAGACATGGCCTAAGTGGGGCAAATGACCCATTCTTGTGTTGACCAAGTAAACATGGAATTTAATGACCAACAATTGTATAAGGATGACTTGAGGGACTATATAAAGGCACAAAATCAGATTTTTATTCATCACAACACACATGCCATTTCTAGACATTTCCAAGATATTTCTTTTATCTCTCAAACCCTAAGCCATCATTCCCTTGGACAAGATCATCACTTTGCAAGCTTGGGTAAGTGTTTATTATTGTGATTTAATATATTATATGCATGATAGATTGTGTAGATCATGATGGTTATGTCTAAAAGTGTTGAGTAGTTCACTTTTGCTTTTTGCTAAAAGATGTGTCATCTATGTGACTTGAACTTGAAAGGAGACTTGAGGTTTTGATGGAAGTGAATGGTGTGGATTAAATATCAACCCATAAGATATGGTTATGTCCTTAACTTACTTTTTCTATGTGTATAACCTGTGGGATTGTTGTGATGCAACTTATTGAGATGACTTGATGAAGTAATTGTGACCTAATGTTAATGAGGAAGCATAAAGGATAAACTTGGTGTGAAATGCTATTGGTTTATGATGTCTTGGTCAATGTGTGGAATATTGTGGTATGGTTAGTATGAAAATTCCATGAATTGTATTGTAAAGGGTGAAATGACGTTATAGGGCAATCATGCAACTCATTGTCGTCTTATGCACTTGTAAGGTAGTTAGTTGTTAACGTGAGCTCCGTTATGTACTTGTGTTGTAGAGTAAAACATAAGAAAGGAGATGGATTATTGTATTAACCTATAGCACTGTGTATTCATAATGGGAAGATAAGGTATGTAAGGTTACTTTTTTCGTATCCTTCTGCAACACATATTGTTCGCATTGACATTATACTTGTTCCATTCTGAAATGTCCAAAGGTATCTCATTTCAGGTTGTCATATAGTATTACCCACAGGACCAATTGTGATTCACATGTCTCATGTTCATTGATTAATGTTTCAAAGTTCCAATAATGTACAATCACCAATGTATCACTCCTATAAAGGAATAAAGAAGTAATGCATAGTTGTTGGTATATTCTTGAGTAACATCCTCGGGGCGATAGAAAAGCCTAGCATGGGTTATCATAGTAAGATCCCAAGGGCGACAAAAAATCCTAGCATGGGTTATCACAGTTACATCCAAAGGGCGACAGAAAAGCCTAGCATGGGTTAATCTTATCCCAAGGGTTAAAATACCTAGCATGGGTTAATCTCATCCCAGGAGTTAAAATACCTAGCATGGGTAATCCTCTTTTACCACTGATCAGTTGGTCATTATAATTTCTTAATGAAAAGAAGGATAAAGTTAAGTAATGAACGAGAATGATAAATGAACGTAAAGGAAAAGAAAGTAATGAATATAACGTACATGGTTCCTCACATACAGAACGATGGTTTATCCATATTGACTATTCTCTTATATTTGATTTCATTGATGTTATTATGTATGATGCAGTTTCTTATAGCCTTACATACTCAGTACATTCTTCGTACTAATGTCCCTTGGGGGGACTTACCTTAATTTCTTCAGGCACAGGTGCTAGTAGACCTCCACAGTAGGTTGCGGATCATTTGCCGATCATTGGTGAGCTCCAGTTGGTTCGGGGCTTTTTGAGTTACATGTGTACACCTGTTTTGGTATTGTAAATATTGTATAAAACGGGGACTTATCCCGACTTTAGGTTGGTTATGTCCATGTATCTGTAGAGGCTTTGTAGATGTTGTGGGACAAACGAAGGAAATGTAAGGAACATATGCTTTTGACTTGATGGCCCTAACGGCCAAGTTTCATACATATCATATATTTTCCATGAATTTCGCCATTGGCATATTATATCTATATGTTATAGTGATGTTTATTAGTGACATGCGTATGAGTGTATATGAATGAAGAATGGTTCTCTCGGGCCTTAACGGCTTCGGGTGCTAGTCTGCCCCGTTGGAATTCGAGGCGTTACATCAGTGCTCATACTCAGCTTAGAGGCTTCATAGTTATATAGAAAGTCAATTATTCAGTCAAGACATTTTTTTAGATTCTATATTGACTCATATGTCAACTTTTAAAGCATTTATACGAATAAAGATTCATTCTTTTTAAATATTTTTTAGTTCTTTCCCCTATGTTTTAGTACATGTTTTAGTAGTATGCAATACCAAGGGTAATCTCGAGCCAACAATGGCATATGGCACTGGCTATGCCCAGTGTATAGGCTTGGGGAATGAAAACATGGTATCAGAACATGGGGTTCATGTGTCCTAGGGAGTCTATGAAATCGTGTCAGTAGTCTCATTTATGATTGTACGGGCTCCACTTTAATAAATGAGGGACTACTGACATTTAATTAAAAAAAATTCCATTATTTCATACTTTGGATCATCCAATAAACCTGTTCCATAAGAAATTTATTTAGATTCATGCATTTCTCCAATTCCTCCGACTATGCCTTATCTTCAAGGTGATAGAATTAGCAAAGCTCAGATTCTTATCAATGTGGTGCTCTTAGAAAGTGCTATCAGAAATGTAAAAGATTACACAAGTCTTGTGAGGAGCCCATTAGTGTATTTTTGTTTATTGGGTAGAAAGCATATACTTTTATTTATATAAATCATGCGTTAGAGCCTACAGTAAGATGTACTCGTGGACCATTTCCAAAACTTTGATACAGATGAAACCTTTAAGTGGGAAATTGTATACCTTAAGGCTTGGGCAATGTTCCACTCTTGAGATAATGTGATTTTGGGGTCTTGTAAGCCATAAGTAGTAGAATAATGCTAGAGCCACGACATGAAGTCATAAGATAGTAGCCTGAAAGTTGAAATATTGATTGATTGGAGTATACATTTAGAATTGTGTAATTATTAAGTGAATAATTAGATGATTATGTCCTTAGATGTTGACTAAGATGTAGTAGGATTTGTGTATATTTTATGACAGTACGTAGAGAAAGGTTTGTTGGTTAAGATAACTTAAAGCATACCTGAACTAGAGCAGAATATCTTGACAATCTGTCATTATTCTATTGAAGAATCAATATTGGAGGTGAACAAGAGGATACTATAATCAAGAATTAAAAGATTTAGGCTATACATTATGATTCTAGAGAGAGGATCCCCTAGAATTCACAAGGCTGTGATTTTAACTTGGCAAGGGATATATGATGAATGTATAAGAAATAAGATATTGTGAAAGGAGAATGTGCTTGTAGGCTGCAAATCGATAGAATGTGTGATTAAGATCGACTCTTGTGCCATGAACTCTTAATGGACAAGTGTCTCTTTGATTTACACTCTAGTAGTTGTAATTTTATGTAGTATTAGGAAATTTGTGTTGCTACCCATGTTTAGTACTAGAAATTATGCTTAAACTTTAGATGATCACCATGGTGAAAATGGAAGTATGAGGGTGATACTATTAGTTTTGGAATTTGATATAATAGGCTTGATATATTGTGAGCAAGAGCTTAAGTCTATAACTTACGGCAAGTGAGAAGGTGCAAACGTGAAATATGTGCGATTTATATGAATAAGTGAATGGATGCTAAAGAATTAGATAAAGAATAGCCTTAAGTATTATAAATAAAGATGTGTACTTGAGGTGGTATATTATATATGAGATTCTATATTTCTAAATTTTATGTGTGCCTAATTTAGTATTAGTGAGTTGTGGAAGGTGGAAAAATGTTAGATATATTCTTTTGATGTCCCTAAGAGCCAGATTGAGGGGATTATAGATAGATGATGTTGAGTCTCTTAGTATAGTTATTTTCTCTTTGAGTTGGGTGGATAGAAATGTGGAGGTGTGATGTTAGTAGGCTAATAAGAGTAGACCCAATTGTTATGTTTTGGTTCATACACTTCATGTAGATTCACGTCCATGCTTAGTTCTTAGAATGAGAAGCAATTGCTTAAAATAGTGATCCTAATCTTACTCTATGATTCTATGGATTCAAGCCCTAAGTTATAAAGCTCATGATATATGAACACATGTCTCCCAGTATGTTAAGTCATATGGACTCATGATATGCCCTTATCATCTAATAAAATCATCTTATGTCATGTATATGGTCAGATTGGATGTCTTGAACTATTTTTGCCAATGATTTCATTGCTCTAAGTCTTATGTGTGTCCATGTATGATAATGATGGATGGTTATGTTATTGTTATACTCAAAACAACTCTCTATACAATCTTTATATGCCTAGTGTATGAAACACTTGTGCCTACTATAATCCATTCCACAAGCCCATTTTGAGTGACAAGGTTGCGATAAGTATAAGTCATGACTGGACATTTTCTCAATCATTCCTAATGATCAATAATTTAAAAGATAATGCTTCATGCATGTTTTAGGAATATGATCAAGAGTTTTGCCTCTATTCATATTTCATACAATTTATTCATATATAGTTTTCCTTCAATGATTCATGCTTTTGATATGATAGATGGTAGTGAAAGAAGTTGGGTAAGGAAAAAGATGGGAGATAGTATATACTCCTATTTAATGATAATTCCAATGGGCTTGTTCTATCTAAACTAATAAGTATGGATCAAATATGAGATAAGGTTTAGTTATGTGTAATAGTAAGCTGTATATATTGTATATTCTCCTTGTATAAGTATATGGAGTTGTTAATGTAGGGATGCTAGGGAAAATAGGGAGATTTTTAGATAGTTTGAGTGGTAAATAAACCATGATGTGGGTGTAGTGATAGGCTTGAAAGTTATGTTGATAAACATATGGGTGATTACATTATGTGACTAGTGACTTCTTATTAAACCTCAAGGTTGTTTGATTATTGTGACAAAAAGAAATAGTATTCTTTAGGATAACTTTAGGTGCAAAAGAGACTTTGTCAAATTTTAAATAAACCTAAGAGCTAATCAACATTCAAGGATGAATGTTCCTTAGGAGAAGTAGAATATCATAATTCAGACTAGCATTAATGCAGAGCTTTGTGCCTTCGAGTTAGACTTGAACATGGTAAGAGCATTCAATTAGACTCAGACCTTAGTAATTATATGTTCCTATGTGAGAAATTTAAGTTGATGATGAGTGTGGTTTAGAGGAGGAAATGTAGTTTGAAAGGTGTTCCTAATCTTAAAGATGGCCAGTCATATCATTTAAGGAGAAAATACTCCTATTCCCAAGTCTAGTACTTTTATGTTTCATGTGATATAATTTCAGTTTTAATGAGACTTATGTTCAAGTCTATGTAATTGGTACTCTATGATCCCTTGTCAAATGACTAATGTACTCAAGCTATATTTCTGTTCCATATCTAAATGTCTCATGTGACTCATGACTATGAATCTTTTTCTTGGAGTGTTATGAAAATTCTTATGAGGATGATGTCTATGATGATGAATGAAGAGTAAGGTAAGTTTCGAGAAAATTCCCTTCTCCATGCTTTAAGTAGCCCATAGGGTCCATGTCTATGTTTCCTATGTATTCTTCATATCTATGTGCCTTTCGATATCCTATGAGACGCATGATAGTGTTTTTGAAAATCCATATCATATCTACGAAACCTATCTCATGAATGTTTACAAGTTATATCATGAATGTTTATATGTTTGTTTTTGAAAAAATGTCTTTTGCCTCAAAAACTTTGACCAACATGTTTTTCATTAGATTTAGAGGATAAAGCTCACTAGTAGTACTTTCATATGACATGATTTTGCTATAAGGCTCCACATCATGATTCTAAGCAATCTTAAAAAATTATAGTATGAACTTACAACATATTTTTAGGAGAATTATTGTTAATAGAGAAGGGTATGGATTTAGATAACGCATGCTCAGAAACTACACATGCCATCATAGGATAGGATCATACCATAAGTTTGGACAACTCCTGTTTAATCATCTGATAATGGCTCAGTATGGATCCACAGTTTAGTTATACCCTATGCCTAGCAAGGCATGGGTTGGCTTTCCAATCGATTAATGATTGGACATCATGAGCTCACGTGATGTATGTCGGTTATAAGAGACTACCCCAAATAGAAAAACATAGTATTTTCATAAAAATGTGATTTTCGTACAAGGCCACTAGTTATAAAATATCTTTTCCAGTTTATTTATTGCTCAGTTTCTTAGTTACTCATGGTTTAAATATTCATTTATCCTATGATTCAATATTCAATTGCATTATGCTTTAGATAATAGATAATCAGAATGCTCTATATCTTATTGCTAAGTTACCTCATCACCCTGATGCACAAAATTTATGTCTAAGTTGTTCAGCTATATCAGATAGTATTGTTGTTTCTTTTAGCTATTTTACATATGATGACTTGGAAATTTACAACTCATTTAGCCTACATTTGATACTAAATTGATGTCCTCAATGCTAATTTGAGTCATTTCTTTTGTTAGTTTGTTTGGAATGTAGGTGGTGAAGTCAAAAATACAGTTAAGGAGCATAAAAGGATCAAAATGAGCAAAAAATATGGAAGAAAAGAAGAAGTGTGGGAAGGACCATCACATAAGGTCCAGTTGCAAATCGCGAAAATTCTCTGTACATCGCCAAAGTGCAATGTGTATCGCAGAACTGGATAAAAAATAAATAGAGCGTCATGTGAATCAATGCAAGCCAATGGATGACTTTTGTGTTCCAAAAAATTGCTCTGAAAATCCCAAATAGCATCTCCAAAATGGATAGATAGCTGAAGAAACCAAGCATTGAAGGTTGACTGATGCGAGCCTGGAATGAATTTTACGGATTGCAAAACTATTATGCGAGCCCTACTTAGCTCGTATAATGTTTGGCGGTGGCAAATTCATAAATTATGTGATCCCAATTTACGAGAGTATCAAAGGAACTTTTTTATTTCTAAACCCTCATTTAGCTCTATCTTTAGTTTTTAAGACTTTGTAATCAAGTATCTAAGTTTGGGTGAAGACATATTTTAGATTTCTACTCTTGGATTCTTTATTTTCATTATGGATTTTCAAGTTATGATAGATTTAGCTGATGATATGGGTATAATATCTTTCTTCTTAACTATGCATAGCTAAATCCCTAATTCTTAGGGGTGTGTAATATATGATTCTTATCATGTAATTAGGTGTTAATTAATTGAAAAAATAATTCTTTATTTGTTGTTGGTTAAGCTAATTCTCTAAGTTTTAACTTATGATTAGAGGTTTAAAACTCTAATTAGTCTTGGATCTCTTATATTTCTTGAAAAGTGGATAAGAGTGAGGGGAATTCATTGACAAAGACTTGATCTCGTTCATTTAATAGCTCATTCTAGAGATAGATTGCTAGTTTAAGGTTGTAAGTTGGTTAGAAAGCATACGCATTGGGGCTTGAGAGAATCCCATGAGAAATTTATTGATGGATTGAGAAATTATCAATAATGTCAAAGACCTAGCCTTCCCACATGAATGATATTATTTAAGCAATATTAATTAGCCAATAACAAGGCTTAGATTCATGCTAGCACATCCCTATGATCTTCTAAAACTCGATTCAAAGTTGATAAACGAGGAGTTTGTTCATAAAGTGTTTTAAAATGATAATTTTGTTGACAAATTGTTCTACTTGTTCTAACCCCCCTCCCCCTCCGATTTACTTTACTTGCTTTTTAAGGAATGCAAACATCAAGTGAATTGACGACTCTCTTGGGTGAAACTCAAATTGAATTCTCCGAGGGATCGACCCCAACTCTCTAGTTGGGTTATTACATTGCAAATAACCGTTTACATATATCTTTTAAGAGGTGTACTTGGACATTATAAAAATAGTTCTATTTCCTTGAAATGAAGTTGTAGATTTACCTTATTGAAGTGTTTTAATTCACTTGTGTTTTGCCGCTGTTTAATTTTACGTTATTTGTTGTTTTTGATCATTCGCAGTAGATAACATGAGTAACCATGATAGTGAAACCACAAGATATGATCACCATGATAGTGACACTTCAAGTAATGAGGGACAATTTGATTATGAGGATTAATTAGGTGATATAGGTCATGCAAATGCCATTTCCCTACCACATACGGTAGGGAATGCCATTTTTCATGTCACAATTACTATGCTCCACTTATTGCAGAGAAGGGTCTATTTGGTGGTCAACCACACGAAGATGTGCATACCACCTCAAGAAATTTATAGACATTTGCAATCCCTTCAACATGACAAATATCACTGAAGAATCCATCAAAATGTGGCTTTTTCCATTCTCCTTAATAGGAGATGCTATTACATTGCTTGGTGAGTTACCCGAGAGGTCCATTACCTCTTGGAATAAGCTAAAAGAGGTCTTCATCAATTGATTCTTCCCTTCATTGCGGATGCTCCAAATCAAGGATGAGATCACTAATTTTTGCCAGTAGCAAAGTGAGCCTCTTCATGAGGCATGGCAACATTTTAAGAAGTTTTTTTAGTTCCCTACACATGGACGTCCTGATAACAAAATTCTTATTGTTCCTTGGATTATATCAACAAGTCCATTGCGAACAATCTAGCAGGGGGTATTACGAAGAATCAAACTTTTGGAGTGGCAAAAGAATTGTTGGATACAATGTGTCACGACCCATAACATCGCGAGTGGCACCCACACTAACCCTTCGGTTGAAGAACCAACTAACACAAGTCGTTACCCAATCAAATAAACGTTTAAGACTAAATAATATCAAAACACCAACAAAGTAATTATGAAATGCAGAAAAATACTCTATATTACATCCAGAAGAACCAAAAGTCATCGTACAAGGACTCTAAAACCAAAATAATGTCTAAGAATATCTCAAAATCACTAATAAAGTAAAGTAACATCGTCTGAAAGATACACAAAAGAGATTATGAAGATCCGCGGAAAGATAGATATGAAATGCTCACCCTCAGATTGGATCAACTAGAAAAGTTAGAGATAAGGTCGTGTCTGAGCCTCTAGAATATTGTCTACACTCAACAATAGAAGAGCACATTGTAGTATCAGTACAAACCACTATGTATTGGTAGGAATCATCAGTCAACTCAATTTAGAAACCAACATACAACATAAATCAAATAACAAGTAGACATGAACTAACACACATAGCAAGTAATTTACTCAATAAAGCAGTCATTTCAATCAATCAAATAATGTCAAATATACAAGCCATGTAAGCCACCAAGAACGATCATAAACAATTACGAACTAAGCAATCTTAGTGTTCACACCATAACAGAGATCTATGACCATTTCGATCTCGCAACTATAATTTTGTTAGTCTCATTATCTTCATAATATACCATTCTAACTCACATATCAACACTAATCTGTACATACATGCTAAGGGACTAATTTCTGCCTAACTAGTCATGACCTGCATGGGATGCACCAAGGTCCATGTACCATACTAATGTGGTACCTGATCCATAACAATAATATCACTACCAATATTTGAACCAACGCAGTACCCGATCCCCCAACCAGTATCAACTTATGGTTCCTTTTCCACTATCTCAAGATATAACACAATGCACCGAAATTTACAAGTACATTTTACAATCATAATGTATTTTAATCAAGTTAAATATTCAATAGATTATTCCTGAAAGCATTAACAAAACTATAATCATCAATAACAAGTATGTCTGAAGACCAATCAATACGTTATCCAATTCCAAAGCAAACAAGCAACTAAATCAAGTCTTAACTCCAATTAAGCCAAAACCTACATCAATCGAAGAACCCATATCCAAGATAGTTTGCAAGAGCATTGCCTTCCCATCAATGTTTCATTTTGTTCACAGTCTAAAACAAATAAATGAAAGAGTAATTAATCACTTACTCTTTAATTCTAAGCCTTGGGGATTCAACCCCACTAGTTTTACCCTTATCATAGCCTAAACCTTTAGCCAAAGGATTTTCAACCATCAATTTCCCCCAATTCCCCATAATTCACGTTCAAGAATAATAATTATATGCTAGGATATGTTAATTAACAACCTCGAATCAATCTAGGGAAAATTTGCATCTACCCATAAACTGAGTACCTCTTTCAGAGACAATAGAAATTGAAACCCCATGCAACCAAAAAATCTCTTTGAGATAAATCTTGGCTAACTTGGATGCATTTTGAGTCACTTGGACTTGAAGAAAATACACAAACTTAGTGAGCTTATCAATAATAATCCATATAGAATCAAATTTTCCCAATGTCTTTGGAAGACCAACCATGAAATCCATTAATATCCTTTCCCACTTCCATTAAGGAATGGCGATCCACTGAAGTATCGTATCGAGTTTCTAGTGCTTATACTTTACCTACTAGAAATTCTAACATCAATCCACAAAATCAACAATGTCTCACTTCATTCGATCCCATCAATAGTGATACCTTAGATCACGATGCATCTTGGTTTCACCAAGATATATAGAATACTTAAAACTATGTGCCTCTGCAAGAACAGTAGGAACCAAGTCATCAGCAAGTGGAACACACACTCACCACTTAATTCTCAACATACCTCATCATAAATCATAGACTGCTTAACCTCACCATACAAGACCTTATCACAAATTTTGCTAAACTTAGCATCCTCAAACTATCTAGCCTTGATCTAATCAAGAAATGAAAACATTGCTTCTATGCAGGATAACAATCCACTCGCTTTGACGCTTCAAGTCACATAAAGTTATTAGCTAGAGTATGAATTCCTTAGCCAACAGATGCCTGGTAGCCTTCAAATAAGCTAGGATACCCATGCTTTTAGACTTCCTACTCAATGCATCGATAACTATATTAGCCTTTCCTGGATGGTATAGAATGGTAATTTTCATAATCTTTGAACAAATCCATCCATCTATATTATCTCTAATTTCTACGTGAATACATGTAAAGTATGGTAGTCAGTGAACACTTCACAATGAACCCCAAACAGGTAGTGCCTCTATATCTGAAGAAAAAAAATTACAGTAGGTAATTCTTGATCATGAGTAGGATAATTCTTCTCATGCACCTTCAATTGCCTAAAGCATAAGCAAAAACATTCTTTTCCTGAAACAAAACAACACCTAAACCATAACGTGAGGCATTATAATAAAAAATAAAATCCTTACCCTTCATTGGTAAAGCATGAATAAGAGAGGTAATTATAAGGTCTTGAGCTTTTGAAAGCTCTCCGCACATTCATCCGACCAATGAAATGGTACCCCCTTCTGAGTTAAATAGGTTAGATGAGTAGCAATAGAAGCAAATCCTTTCATAAATCTGTGATAATAATTGGCCAGCCCCACAAAATTGTGAACCTCAGTCACTGGAGTAGTCCTAGCCTAATTCTTAACTGCCTCAATATTCTAATGGTTTACCATCACCTCTTTCTATAAAACCACATGTCCCAATAATGACATAGAAGCCAACTAGATGTCACACTTAGGAAAATTTGCATAAAGATCCTTAGGCGATTCTCATGTTCTTCTTTACTCTTAGAATAAACTAAGATGTCATCAATAAAAACAATCACAAATGAATCACAATAGGGCTAAAACATCCCATTCATTAAATCCATGAAAGAATATGGGGCATTAGTAAGCCCGATAGACATCACTAAGAACTCATAGTGCCCATACCTTATCCAAAATGTAGTCTTAAGAATGTCTTCGGCCTAAATCTTTAACTGGTGATATTCAGACCTGAAATAAATTTTAGAAAATATTGATGCATCCTATAGCTTGTCAAATAAATCATCAATATAGGGAAGATGATACTTGTTACAGATTGTAACCTTATTCAACTGACGGTAGTCAATACAAATACGTAAACGACCACACTTCGTATTTTAAAACAATAATAGAGCATTCCATGGGTAGACACTCGGATGGATAAATCCTTTACTAAGAAATTCTTGCAACTGGGCCTTAATTCCCTCTACTCAGTTGACGTCATCCTATAAGGGGGAATAGAAATGAGATAATTATCCGGCTCTAGATCAATATGAAATTCAATGTCAAGGTTAGTGGCATGCCAGACAAATCCATAGAAAATACATGTAGAACTTAAGACACCACGAAAACTGACTTAATAGGTGTTACCTATGCACTAGTGTCGTGAAGGTGTGTAAAAAATGCCAAAAACCCACCTCTTATTAAACTCTTAGCACAACAAAAAGATATAAATTTCATAGGAGCTAGACTATAATCAGCCTCCCACTCAAGTTCATCCATCCCCGGCATAGCCACAACCATTGTCTTAGAATGATAGTCTAAAATAGCATGATATTGAGACAACCAACTCATCCCTAGAATAATGTCAAAATCTACTATGACCAATATCACAAAATATTCCTGGGTTTTATACCTCATAAACATAACATAAGAAGAACGATAAACCCTATCAACAATCATAAAATCACCAACAAAGGTAGAATATAAATAGGAGCATCAAGTAAATCACACACCATGTCCAACACCACAATAGAGCCAGCATATACATCAGAGAAATTAGAACAAGGATCAAATAATATTATAGTCATCTAGTCACGTACAAAAATAGTACTAGTTATCTCGTATCCAATGCCTCTACCTCAGGCCTACCTCAAAATGTGTAGATATAGGCCTTATCTACTGCATGTGCATCACCCTGCCGTGGCTTAGTACCACCCTGATCAGTATGCCACCACCTTTGTTAAGCTAGTTTCCACCTCTACCTACTTGGTGACCACCATGCCTACACTGAGGATGACCTCTACCATTACCACTACCTCTCCTACTTGATAGAGCTAAAGCTTAGGGAGTCTCTTACTACCTTGACTCATAAAACTATCTATACCTAGTACAATTCCTCCAAAGATAACTAACTTTACTACACGCATAGCTATTCCGGTTGGGTCGCTGAGCTAGAGCAGAAGAAGTAAGATATATAGAAAAATCTAAAGAGGGTTGACTGGACACTAATAGACCCCCAACCGACACTTGCATAACTGGATGAATAATATGTGCAGAGTACCTATGAGAACTCTAACCCCTAGAAAATAAAATAGTGTAGTTTCCCTCTTTTTGGGCCTTCTTCCCTCCCATCTTTGCATACCCTTCCTATTTTACACCCTCTACACTCTTAACAAATTCAATCACCTCCTGAAAGGACCTACTGGAAGATACCATCTAAAGAGATGAAATTTGGAGGCTTGTGTTCAATCTGTTAACAAATAATAAATCCTCTTCTCCTCAGTATGTATCAACTATAATGAATGATGGGATGAATAGAATTGAGTGCTATAGTCTATAACTAATTGATTCCACTATTTAATACTGGTGAAGTCATCTCTTTATTTGTCTCTTAATGTACGGGGAATACTTCTCTAAGAAGATCGAATAGAATTGATTCCATGTTAGATGAGGTGAACCAACAACCCTACACTCCACATAAGCCCTCCACTACAACTTAGAATCACCCTGAAGCTGAAAGGTGACAAACTCTACTCCATACCTTTCAACTACTCTCATCTTATTGAGTCTCTTGTGGCAGTCAATAATGAACTCGTATGCATCCTTAGTCTTAAGACCATAGAAGATTGGAGGCTTCATCTTGATGAACTTGCATATAAAATCATGCATATCTCTAGTTATTACTTGACCTGCTACCTTTCTCGAGAAGATTCCTATCTCTGAAACCTCAATCATCTGGGGAACCATGGTAGTAATATGTTGTACTTCTCAATATTATACTATGAGAACTGTAGGTGTATCCCTGGTCCTAGCCAACCCACATAGAAAACTCAAGACCTATTTAATCATATCTGATGACATATAAATTAGTGTTGCACCTCTCCGAATAGGTACTACCTCCCCCTCAGCTACTTTGGAAATATCCTCTAATAAACGAAGAGATTCTGACCCCTCTCGAGTTGGTCTCACGACCTGATCCTTGCCTCTGGTAGGTACTGCTCTCCTTCACTACCTCTTCCTTCACTCACCTGCCCTCTACCATGAAGTACAACCCCAACAACTAATTTTGGATCCTCTGCTCTTGCTTTGGATGGATGTGTTCTCACCAACTACAAGAATAAGAGTGAAAGAAGTCAGATACCAATTTGGATCACTAGATACCAATTGGAATCAAGTAATAGCATGAATCAAAGAAGAAATTGAATTTTTCTAGTGTCATGTAGCCTCTCAAACAAAAGTACAAACATCTCTATACAGTTTTGTAAGACTCTACTAGACATGCCCTTGTACGACGAGATGAACGAACCTCAGACTCTGATACCAATTTTGTCATGACCTAAATGACCGTGAGTGGAACCCACATTAACCCTTCGGTGGAAGAACCAACTAACCCAAGCCTTTATTCAATAAAATAAACATTTAAGACTAAATAATATAAAAACACGAACAAAATAATTATGAAATGCAGAAAAATACTATCTATTACATCCCCAAGAAGCAAAAGTCATTGTACAAGGACTCAAAAACCAAAATGCTGTCTAAGAATATCTCAAAATCACTAATAAAGTAAAGTAACATCGTCTAAAAGATAGACAATAAAGACTATGAGGATCCACGACAACCTAAATATGAAATGGTCACCCTCAAATCGAATCAACTGGAACAGTTAGAGATGAGCACATCTAAGCCTCTGGAGTACTTTCTGCACTCAATAAAAGAATAGCACATGGTAGTATTAGTACAAACCACTATGTACTGGTAGGCATCATTAGTCAACTCAATTTAGAAACCAGCATATAATATAAATCAAATAACAAGTTAACAGGAACTTATATACATATCAAGTAATTTTCTTAACAAAGCAACCCTTTTAATCAAACAAATAATGTCAAATATACAATCCAGGTGGATAAAAAACATGTAATCAACCTACAACTATCATAAACAATCAAGAACTAAGTGATCTTAGTATGCACACCACAACATAGATTTATGTCTATCCAAATACCACAAGTGTAATTCTGTTAGTCTTATTATTTTCAAAATATACCATGCTAACTCATGTATCAACAATAATTTGTACACATTTGTTAAGAGACTTATTTCTGCGTAACTAGTCATGACCTATAGGGGACGCACTAGGGTCCATGTACCATACTGACGGCCATCAACTAAAATCAACTTACTCTTCCATTTCGACTATCTCGCACGATATAATACAGTTCACCCATATTTACAAGTACTCTTTACAATCTTAACATATTTCAATCAACTTAAATATCCAATAGCTTATTCATTCAAGTATTAACAAGACCATAACCCTGAATCACAAGTATGTATGAAAACCAATCAACAAGTTATCTAATTCAAAAGCACAAAAACTAACTTTAATTAATTCATAACCTTCCTCAACTAAAGAACCCAAATCCAAGCTAGTTTGCATGAGCCTTGAATTTCCTAAATGCTTCAGATTGTTCACATTCTAAAACAAACAAATGCAAGAGTAATTAATCACTTACCCTTTAATTTTAAGTATTGCGGATTCAACCCCACTAGATTTACCCTTATCATAGCCTAAACCTCAGCCAAGGGTTTTTCAACTATCAATTTTCCCCAAATCCCTAAAATTCATGTTCAGGGGGAATAATTCTATGCTAAGAAGTTTTAATAAAAACCTACAATCAATCTTAGGCAAATTCACATCTTCCCATAGGCTTTTCCCACAAATTCATTAACATAGGGCTTTAAGACAAGAATTCCACCCTAAATTCCCATTCTAATGATTCTACAATAAGAATGGATTAATTGTTGATAAGAGGGAGGAATAAGCTTAGCTTAAAGATGAAAATTTCCCTAGTTTAGTAGGAAATCACCTCACAGCAGTCAAATAAAAAACACTTTAAGATTTTACAAAATAAACTTACAAAAATAGATGTAAGGGAATTTAACTGCTTAGTGACCACTACAGCATCCTTGGGCCCACTATAGTGGTCCTGCTCTAGTAACCCATGCCACCCTCACTAATACCACTATTACAGTTCATTGATTGCTACAGTGGTCTCGTTGCCACGATGATCCATCCATTACAGTAGTCATTATATTAAAACTTGAGGGAAACCTAAAACAATCCCCATTTCACAACATATACCTCTATTTAAGACATCACAAATTTAACCCAATATGGCAACCTCTATAATTAGAGTTTAAAAATCTATTTATCATTAGAAAACTTTCTATAGAATCTTATATTATTCAACTATCCACTAACAAACACAATAACCATCAAACAATACACCACAAATCAAAGATCGTCACTTAATCCCACAATACTAGATTTTTGTCAGAAACCATCCAACCTTGAGATTTTATCAACTTTCATACTAGGGAAAATTCTAGCAGGGTACTTATGCCCTAACCAACATTATGAAACCAAAATGGGTCATTACGGGATGACAAAGAAAAATCATACTTGGCATACTCTGGAGGTCGAGGTGGCAGTGGGTGCTTCCTCTCCTCCCCCAGTGCTAAAAGGTAAGAATGAAAGATGAGGAGCGAGATAAAAACATGGCTAAGATAATAAACCTAATGGATTTTCTCACTAAACATGTTATGGGTACATGTTCTAAAAGTGCTAATGTTGTGTTTACAAAAGGGAGCTGATTTTATGAGAATAATGATTTTGATGCTTTATTTGAGGAAAAACATCATTTCTTAACCAATCAAGTGGGGGGAGGGGTCTCGACCTACCTACCAAAGGCAAGGCAAGAACAAAGGATAGAACAAAGACAAGGATTGTGATAAGAGGGTTAAGGATAGAGAAGGTAATTAACATGAACGTGACAGACAACTAAAAGAAACCAAGGATGGAAGGTTGACTTATACAAGCCTAGAAGGAGTTTTGTAGATTGCGAAATTGTTCTGCAAGCCCGACTTGGTCAGCATAATGTAGGTACTTAGAGTTTTTATTCTAAGTTTAGTCGCATGAATGCCAAAAAAATACATGTTCCCATTCGATTTGTCATATAGAAGGTCGTTCTACAAGCGCTCTTCCATCAAACCATGGACTTACACTAAATATTTATGATTTGATGCGGGCAGACCTTCATGACAAATGAGCTTATTCGATAGGATTTGGAGTCCTCAAGTTCCACAAACCTATAAGTTGAAGTCAAAATCTACCAAATATACAAGTCAAATGCTCTAAATTTTCAAAGCCTTCAAGTAGAAGTTGCAAATCCTCCATGTCGTGAGGTGGAGACATAAAGCTGATGAACAACAAAGAATAGAAGAAAGTCAAAGCTTAAGATTACAACATTAATGCATCAAAATAAGTAAAAGAGAAATACAAAAGAAATATTATCATGACCCAAAAACTCAGGTCATGATGGCACCTGCTACAATCCACCAGTAGGTAAGACAAATGCATAGCCCAAAATGGCAAGTAACATGCTAATGAGATGAAAAGAGAAGAACATGATAGCTACACTAAATAAAGTGACTATTAAAGAAATAGATAGAACATGCATCTAAATAGAGGGACAAGGAACAAAATATACAAAAACATCCACTTAGACCTGGTATAGTCAGTGCAAGAGCCACTACATCATACAGAGTACTAAATAGGTACAATATATACTGAACAGTCTTTGAAAGTACAATACAGGTCTAGTCCAAAATAGAAGAAGATGGATCAGCTCTGATTGCCAAAAGAATAATACTCTAACTTCAACCTAACCAGACCCCCATAAGCCTAGATTGTACAAGCAATAGTCAATAAAACCCAACCAGCCCCATAAGTATGATGCAAACAAATAATAAGTAATGCTAAGTACAAACCAAGCCAAAAAACAAATAAGTTCGGAAGAATGCTATGAAATACAATATGAAATGAGATAAATGTCCAACTGTAGTGTATAATCCTCCTCCTTCGTATACCTTGACCGAACTCGAATTAGACTTCCAAGATAAGAACCAGTAAGATCAAATGCCCAAAATAATATTGTGGCTAAAATAAGTGTTAATCAGAAATATAAAGTGCCAGAATTGAACCAGGGCTAAAATATCCCAATTTGCTTTAAGAAAGTCAAATCCCTTTAGAGTATTCAAAAATCCCATTTTAAGCCAAAAAATGATATTTTATACTAAGTGGTAAATAATCCATGAAAATATAATAACAAACCACAAAATAAGGTAGATAAATAAGTCGAAGATCAATAAACATCATCCATACAATAGCCAAGGAGTCTAAGGCCAAGAACTATAGAAAAGATAATATCCTAGGGTAGTTATTCTTTAGAAAATGCTACACTAGCTACGAATCCCTGAGGGAGCCCCACCTAAGGCAAGAAACTACCCAAAACTAACCTAAGGAATCTTACACTATTCCCAAGGATACTGCATACACTGAGCCTAGTCCTAAAAGAAAAACGACTATCGAGACTTAGGATTTCAAGACGTAATTCTACTCTAAGGCCTTTAAACAAGCTATAAGGGTCATAAATATCTAAATAGAATATTATAGCCACAACATCCCACCAATAATTAGCAAACTATCATACAAATACCTTAAACGAGCAAAGTCTAAGAGTAGGTAAGCCAAACCTAACTAGACGTCGAAGATCACACTCACAACATACTACACTGAAGCTTTTCCCTTCTAAGAAGCCTCTAATTGATGCCACACTACCAAAATAAGAATATATATGTTAAGATATGAATAATGATGCCCACAATCTAAATTTATGCTTTGGGTCAAAAATCAGGCCAAAAATCACCCATGGGGCCCACTTATGAAATTCAAAAATTGAACCCTCAATTGTAACAATTATTGGGCAAGGATATCATGTTCAAAATTTGAGCATGACCAAATCAAAAATTGAATCCCAAATCAGCCTCAAAATCAATGGAAAAACAAGAGTTTAACTAGAGAATATAAAAAAAAATTGGGCTAAAACTATGGATTTATGAAGAAAATATGACCACGGAGCAAGAAACAAATGAGCCCTACCCTTAGTTTATGGTTCTACACTATTTTCCCCAAGCTCAAGGTGAATCAATGGAGTTCTGAACTTGGAAAATAATTGAAAATGGAGGGGAAAACATTAAATACTTCTAGGGGTCCCTTCTTTGTGAACATAGGATCCCTAATGTGAATGTAGAGGTCAGTTGGGTCAGGCATTCAAGAACGTGGCCAGTCCATTGCGAATGCGAAGAAAAAGCTTGGATAGTCCATGTCAGCCCTTCTTTATAAACACGCGACCTGCTCGCAAATGTAAAGGTCAAGAATCCTTGACCTTTACAAATGCAGCCAATAGGTTGCGAACACAAATAAAAATGGCTTGCCCCACCTACTGAAAAACCAGCAAAAATCCAAGTGAGAAATGATTTTGAATGTGTCCTTAGGATTTGTTTGGAACCCTACAAATGCAAACAAACTATGCTACCTACCAGAAATGGCATTTCGGACTTGGTAGAATTTATAAAATTTCCAATAGAGATTGTTTCGACAAAAAGTAGGACCCACACTGAACTTGTGTTTTAACCAAAAACTAGTCAATAGCCCAAAACAAGTCCAAAATCCTCAGGACCTAAACTAAAGGTCTCCCTAACCCAAAATCCATATTTTGGAGCTAATAGAACTATTGGAATTCTCATCTGAGGCGGTTTATTTGATGTTTTTGCCAAAGACCAATTTTTCAACTTCAAAAGCTCCAAAATAGAGAAACTGACATAAAAACCAAATGAGTTGCCTGAGAGATGAGCTAATACTCCCAACAAGTCACAAATAAATTAGGGAAGCTATAAGAAAGCTCTAAATATAGGGAATACACAAAACAAAAAAAGGAAAATGACCTAGAGGTCATTACAAATATTGAAATAAATGTGAGATGTAGGGCAAAATAGAAAGGGCTTTATTGTTGTTAATAATTTCAAATAATCAATAAATGCAAAAATAAAAGGATCAAGAAGTTTAAGTAAAAATAATTCTTATAGGCTAATCAAAACATAGCTTATAATTAACTAAATCTTGGAGAGTAGCCTCTAAGCCTTGCTTCTTCTTTTCTACATCATTTGAGGTATGTGTAGTCGCGATAGAAATGTCAGCACATTTATGGTACTCCTGTTCAACAATTAATACTTTGGATTTGAACTTTCTACTTCCTTATTGGCAGAATCTCGGAGAGCTTTTAACTCCTTCACCTTCTTTCGCGTTTTCTTAAGAGATTTGCAGGAAGTAGATAGCTCTTTGAATTTCTCATACTTTTCACATAATACAAGTTCAAGTTGTTCCTTTGCTTTTAAGTATAGCTTTGATTTTTTAATTTCCGCATCCTTATCAACAAGGGTTGATCATGCTTGGTCAGAGCAAGTGGCAAGCTTGAAGAAAGACTCTAGTAAATTCTTCAAAGAAGAAATATCCACACCCATTCCACCCATACATTTTATTATTACTTGGAACTCATATTTAAGAGAATAAACACAATCTGCAGTAAGGTAAACATATTTCGCATGAATCCTAGTCCAAGCATTCGTAAGAAAATCCTTTTGAAGCTCTAAGAAAACCTTTCTTTCATAAAAAACATAATTACCACTGGTCATTGGTGGGAATTTGGTTATGCATTTGTTTTAGCATTACTATGAGGAATATAAGTGGCCTCTCACTTTGATTTAGATGATAAAAGTGATTCTTTTGAGTTCAACCCCTGAATGAATTCACTACTATCTTATGAATTTCTTTGGTGGGAAACTTCCAAAAGCTCTACTTTGCTTGGCTATATACAAAAGGTAAGATAAATGATTAGTGAATCCATTTAGGTACCATCGGATAGTAAGGGAGTTTAAATCATTACCTTATTAATAATCGTCATAGTCCTCAAACAACTACCATTATGTCAAGAATCTCCACTGGGTGCAAATTAGTGTCTCATGGATTGTTTAGAGACCATTTCACATTCTTCCAATAATGATCTCCATGACTACAACTACTTTTATCTTGACAAGGTATCTTGTTGGAAACCTGATGGATTGGAGCAAGCGTCTTTTCTTTTTGAACTTTTTCACAAGGAGGACTCTCGATATTGTTTTGCACAACTATTTTAGTTTTTAAATAGAAGGCTTATTCATAAATAAGACCATGTTCTTGAGGAATGTTGGTAATTGGACCTACGACATTCACCAATAATTGTAAGTTATCTTCAAGAAAGCTCCCATGAACTTTGTCCCACCAAGACTTATAAGCAAATTAAAAATATTTTCTCACATTAGACGTAGCAATAGGTAAAATTGCCTTTAATATAGAGTTTTACGACACACAAATTTAAAATCTAAGGTCTTCATATAATGAGGAACTTTGAATATCACTTTCCAAGCTACTAGGGATATTTTGATAAAATCCAAACATCAACACGAACTAGATGTCTTAAGGAAAACTGAGTTTCCACTTCTCAAAGATGGGAAGTTAAAATGAAGGTTCATGAAGTAACTTACCTCCAACTTTGAATACTTATAATTATCCATGAAATAGCAAAGATGACCTATTTGGCATGGTAGAAGTTCAAATATTATTTTCTCCCTAATGAATGTGTTTTCTAGCATGCTCTTCATCAAAATGCCTTGCAGCACCTTCTTTGGAATATACTATCATTAACGGAATTGATGGTCGCATTTTAAAGAAGTAAGCAAACCAACCATACATGTAATGAATGGAAAGGATTCTTTGATGTGCTCAAGCTGCGATTATTTGGAGATCTTGGTCAAACTATTGTAAATGCTTGACTAGACCAAAACTGTTATACTAAATGTTTGTTTAGTCACCATTGTGGCTGCGGTACTAAAAGTTCTTGGATGAATGAAGTCACCATCTTTAGAGGGAAATACACAAGTACACAACCAACATGACAAAAAGGTCACCAAATATGTATTAGCCTTATGTTTGTACCCAACGCTGAGTTTAGAAAATGTCATGTAATATGCACTCGACCACTTGGAAGCTTTAGGAATAGTCCTAGTGGATTATGTGTGGACTTGAAGTGAGCAAATTTTTTCTCCTTCCTCAATGGAGCAGGCTTGTATCTCAAAACCCTTTTTCACTAAAAATGTATCCACTTGTGCAAGGGTACCCCTGGATTATGAGTCTCTCCTTCTTAAAAATACTTGAAGGTTGTATATAAGAACTCACAAGATTGAGAGATAAATCTTTCATTCTTCTCATCGACACCTATGAGCTTCTTAGCTTAGGGCACTACTTCTTCATAGGGAAGACCTCCAATGGGTAAACCCCTAATGATATGTATATCCTAAAGGGATATGGATAGCTCTCCAACTAATGTAAGCCATATATTTTTCGTGGAGCACTAATCTTAAAAGAATGCTTGTAATATGTTAAAATTTTAATCGTAGGTGAACAGATAAGCATAAACAACATCGTATATTTTTACTACCTTCAAGGTCCTTTATCTTCTAGCTAATATGTCTTCATCCCATTCCCAATATATTTAGCATAATGAAATTCACCATTAATTTTATATGGCCCTCCCAATGTATCTCTCCCAGAAGTATTCAGCATCCTAAGCGAGAAAGGTGTTTGTAATTTCAACAAGCGTTGGTTACGAGTCTAAAGAGCCCATACTTTAAATGATTAATTAGAACCAAGGTTGTGTTCTAAATTCCAGTTTATCATCTGGTGATAATTTTTCAAGGATGGCCACAGACCTACAAATTTGCCAATAATGGGAGTATGATTTAATAACTTGTATAAAACTATGCCATCTTTACCCTCAATTATGAGATACTTGTTTTTTTGAGGATTAAGAGATATAATCATTGAATTGAACCATCTCTACAAACTACATAAACGAAAGAAACATGGTATTTACAAAGTTTAAATTTGGTAAAATACTTACACAAATATTACTGATAGAAAAGTTTTTCATGTTTTGGTTTTATTCGAAAAATAGTCATGTATGCTAGAACCAACAAGTTTTACCAAAAAGAGGCTTTTTATAGGTTTGGACGGCATAAAAATATTAGTTATTTTTGTCCTTTTGAGTGCACTGGTCAGTCTCAAGGCAGAGGCAAGGTTAAACTCTCTGTAAGGATCCTCTAGGTTATTTTCTTCTTTTCATGTGTTTTCTACATTTAAAGTTTTCCTATAGCTGGCCCAACTCATTTATGACTTACTGGGACATGTAGTTTGGCACTCGGGCAGTTTGTTTGGTTTTTATGCCCATTTCCCTATTTTGGAGATTTTACAGTTAAAAACTAGAGTTCGGCTAGAACTCCTAGTAAATGAACTCGGATGGAAGTTCTGATGGTTCTGTTAGCTCTGGAATGTGAATTTAAGCTAAGGGGACCTTTAATTTGGGTCTTGAGGTTTTGGGCTCATTTTAGGCTATTGGTTAGAAATTAATAAAATTATAACACAGTGTAAGGGGCCCACATTTTGCCAAAATGACCATGGTTAGCAATTTAAATGGTTCTGTTAAGTCGGTAATGTCTTTTTTGGTAGGGTATCATATTTTTTTTACATACACGGGGTTTCAAACGATTCTCGAGCACCTAGTCAGAGTCCTTGTGGACTTAGCTGAAAAATTTAATGTAAAGCATATGGTGAAGCTGCCTTAGCTGTAACACCCCGTATACTCCCAACCCTATGTGACGACGTTGAGCAATGGTTACTTAGGTGTCGAGATGCCATGAGTATGTATTTTGTAATGTTAGTGATGAGAAAATTGAAATTTGGCCTTGTACATGTGATTAAACTTACATATGAGGTGTTTTGTGATTTTTGAGGAGAATTTGTGGGGTTCAAAATGAGGCTAAGAGGACCCCTAAACAAAGTATATTAAGGGTAAGAAGTATTTAAAGAATAGGACTTGAAGTATCTAACCAAACCCGCGAAGAAAAGTCAAAAAACAAAATTTTTGGAAAAACTAAGACCCAGGCGCGCCATAGGGCATGCCAGAGGGCATGCCAGGCCGCTCTAGGCCAAACTTTTGTGCCCATAGTAAGCAATCTGGCATGCCCAAGGGAGTGCCAGGATGGATTTTCCAATTTTTCGAAAGTTGGAAATTTTCTAAGTCCTAAGGGTGCTCGTTGACGTACTGAGCCGATTTTTGCCACGTTTCTTATACAAACATGAGTATATACATGAAATGAGTAAAGTATTATATTGGTATGATAAAATTACTCGAGAACGAATTTGTCATCAAAATGATAGTTTTACCCTTATGGTCAAAATAGGTCATAGGTGGCTAGAATCACTTGTTTTTGGGATTGAGGCTATGGATATGAATAGCATGAGTGGGAATATTGTTGTAACATGTAAGAGATGATTTAAACATGAGAAATTATCAATTTTATTGGATTAAGTGAATTGGGCTCAAAAAGGGCCTAAAATGTGAAAGAAGACATGGGCCAAAAATGGGTCAAATGACCCATTCTTCCATTGACCTTGTAGACATGAGTGAATATTGTTGTGAAAATTATGGAATTGATTAAGCCTGAGTTATATGATGGATTACACATTGATTTTTGTGGGCTTAGATAATATGTGTTAATGGGCCAATTTGAGGCCCAAAATGAAGCCAAAATGCATGGGCCCAAGAGGAAAATGATCCATTCTTCCATTTGACCAAGAGTATATGGCATTTAATGCCCAAGTATTGGCTAAGTATGACTTGAGTACTATATAAAGGCCAAAATATCAGATTTTTATTCCATTCTAAGTCTCATGCTTTTCTAGACATTTCTTGAAGATATTTTCTCTCCTTTTCAAACCCTAAGACATTTCTTGGAGCAAGTTCATCATTTTTCAAGCTTGGGTAAGTAATTATTATTATGGATTAATATATTATATGCATGAGAGAGTATTTAAATCATGTTGGTTATGCTTGGAGGTGTTGAACATGGTACTTTGTGTTTTTATATAAGATTTGTGATCCATGAGATTCAAGCTTGAATTATGACTTGTGACTTTGATGAAAGAGCATGGTATGGATAAAATATGGACATGTATGGTGTGATTTTGTTATTAAACATGTTATTTTTCTATAAGTGTAAAGTGTGGGATTTTGGCCGATATGTGCTATGAGGTGTATTAAGGTAAGTTGATGGATTATTTGTGATGTGGTGTGTATAAGAAAGTGTATAGGAGAAGTGTTGTGGTGAAATGTATTGATTATCATGTATTGGTAAATGTTAGGAATATTGTGGGATTTTTGGAATAATAATTTAATCAATGATTTTGTCAAGGGGAAATGGCATGTTTAAAGGTAAACATGTAACTCATTGACGTTATATGCATTACTAAAGTGGTTGGTGCTTAATGTAAATCCCGTTATGTATTTGTGTTGTAGAGTGACACATAAAGAAGGAGTGGGACTATTGTATGCTCATCTAAGATTGTATATCCGTATTGAGAGTACAAGGTATGTAAGGTTACTCTGTCCGTATTTTTCTGTGGCAAATAGTACTCACATTGACATTACGCTTGTCCCTTTCTGAAATGTGCTAAGATATCCTATATCCGGTTATCAATGGTCATTAGCATATATTTCCTACTCATTGATCAATTGTGAACCACATGTCTCATATTCATGGTAAATATTCCAAAAGCTCAATAAGGTTATGTTCCAATGTTCCAATAGTGATTATACTCATGTCTCTTGTTCATGGATTATTGTCCAATGGTGTTATGTTTCCAATAAGTCTATGTTTCCAATAATGTTTATTCACATGTCTTCTATTTTGGTTATGGTTCCAAAGCTTCCAAAAATGCTATGTCAAATGAATGTATCAATTTCTCACAAGTGAATGTACCAATCTCTCACAAGTAAAGGTATCAATCTCTCAAAAGTAAAGAAGTGAAGTAATGCATATGTGGTTAATGATCAAGGGGGTGGCAGCTTTAGGGGCATAAGCCTAGCTTAAGTCGATCCCAGGATCAGGGGGCAGTCCTAGAGGCATAAGCCTAGCTCGGACTGAACCTGACAGGGGGCAGCTCTGGGGGTAATAACCTAGCTCGAGCCGAACCTGACATATTGATTTATGGGTGGCAGCTCTTGGGGTAATAACCTAGCTCGAGCCGATCCCGATATCTTGATTCATAGGGTGGCAGCTTTAGGGGCATAAGCCTAGCTTGAGCTAATCCCAACATAACGTTACGTTATGTAAACCCACTGATCAGTTGGGGCCCGGGTATCATAGGTCACAGGCAAAGATGAATAATCATAGAAGCAAAGAAAGTAATGAAAGAAATATACATGGTTCCCAAAGTTCAGTATAATGACTTATCCATATTGGTTATGCATTTGAATTTGAGTTCATTGACTTGTTTACATATTATACAGTTTCATTTGAGCCTTACATACTCAGTACAATCTTCTAACTAACCCCTTTTGGGGGATTTACCTTACTTGTTGCAGGCGCAGGTACTAGTAGGCCTCCACAGTAGGTTGCCAATTGCTGCAGATCATTGGTGAGCTCCAGTTAGTTTGGGGCCTCTCCGAGTCACAATTGTACATATGTTTTAGTGTTGTACATGTTGTATAAAGCGGGGACTTGTCCCGACTTTTAGTTCATTTTGGTCAATGCATTTGTTAGAGGCTTTTGTAGACGGATGTGGGTGTATAAATGAAAAAGGTACATGTCGTTTTGACTTGATGGCCCCAATGGCCCAGTTTCGCATATGTATATATATATAATGTTCCATGAGTTCTGTTGTTGGTATCTAAAGCTATTACGTGATTATGGGTTTCTTATGGCATGCATATGATTGAATAGAAGTAAAGATTGGTTTTCTCGGGCCATATCGACTTCGGGTGCCAGTCCGTCCCGAATGGGATTTCAGGTCGTAACAAAAGTGGTATTAGAGCAGGTCGTTCTAAGGGTGTCTACAAAGCCGTGTCTGAGTAGAGTCTTACTTATCGATGTGTTGTGCACCACATTTATAAGTAGGAGGCTACGGGACATTTAGGATGTTGTTTCTTTTCTTCCTTCTAGATCGTGCAATAGAGCCAGTGGTGTAAGTTGAATTGTATCTGATCATGGTAATTGTTTTTCTTTGGTATAGTCAAAATGCCAATCACGAGAAGAGATTGAGGTAAAGGGAAGCAGGTAGATGTGCCTGCTGGAGAAGGAATGTGTAGACTACCACCTGACCAAGCTAGTCTAGGTGGAGCAAATGCTGAAATTTCATCGCGGTCTTCATCTACTTTGCCAGCTCCGGGAGAGCCAAGAGGTAGAGAAGTACCTGCAGAACCGCCTATGAATGCCACTGACAAAGATTTGAGAAATCCAGTACATATGTTGACACAGTTAGTGGCTTCACAGACACAGAGATGAACTGGTCCAATGATAAATGAAGATGGCGCAGCTAGTCAGCGTACACAGGACTTCCTAAAGCTAGACCCTCCCATATTTACAGGGTCAGATCGGTAAGCAGATCCACAGGACTTCGTGGATCAGATTCATAGGGCTTTGTAAGTTATGTATGTGACGGGGGTAGAGACAGTTGAACTTGCTGCGTACAGATTGAAAGGAGAGGCGATATTGTGGTATGAGGATTGGAAGAAATCCCGTGATATTGGTGCAAATCGACCTACGTGGGAAGAGTTTAAAGTGGCTTTACTTGATCATTACTTGCCCTATGAGATCCATGAGGCACGTGCAGATCAGTTTCTAAATTTACGTCAAGAAAATCTGAGTGTGAGAGAGTACAGTTTGCAGTTTAACTCATTGGCTCTATATGCTCCAAATATGGTGGCTACAATGACTGACAGGGTTCATCAATATATGGACCAATTAGAGCCATATCTAGTGAGGGACTGTACTATTGCAGCATTGAACAGAGACTTGGACATCGCTAGAATTCAGGCATTTGCACAGAAAATGGAGGACCAAAGGCAATGAAGAGGGACACAGGACTCTGAGGAAGGGCCATCAAAAACGGCTAGACCAATGGAGCAGTCTATGGTGTCCCCAGGAGAATCTAGATCTCAAATGTTACCGCCTAGATCCTCGTTCTCATATTCTACAACAGGTGCTCACTCTCAGTTCTGAGGGTTTAGAGGTGGTCCATCTGAGCAGAGTAGTGGAGTTCACGAATCATAAGCAACAGGGTTTCCTCGTCAGCAGTGTCAGCACTGCGGGCGTACTCATGTTGGTACATGCCGAGTGGGGACAAATGCTTGTTTTTGGTGTAGCACAGCAGGGCATATAATGAGAGAATGCCCACAAAGGTTAGCGAGTGGTGTAGCACGACCTACGGGATCAGCCGTTGCATCATCAACATCGCTTCCTTCCCTAGATAGAGGCGTTTAGCCTATTGGTCGTGGTAGAGACATTAGAGGAGGAGCAGTTAGTTCCAGTGGAGCCCAAAATTGTACCTATGCTCTAGTGGACAGGCAGAATGTGGAGGCATCTCCTAATGAAGATACAGGTATATTATCCATATTTTCACATGATATATATGTATTGATCGGTATGGGCTTTACCCTATCGTATGTCACTCCATTGATTACTATGAATTTAATGGGACACCGAGGTTATTAGTTAAGTCAACTGAAAAATCTTCACTTGTCGGTGACTTTATTAGAGTTAAAAGAACATATTGTAATGGCATAGTAGATGTTTGTGGTCATAGATGATTAGGTATTCTTAAAAGCGTCCCCAACGAAAGGGGTAATAGGATTTGGAAGGAAAGAAAATTGGCTCTACACAACATGCTATGTGAAATTACCGTAAGTGCATAAGGGTTCCATTTCATATTACTCCCATTAAAAATATACGAACTACAGAGGATGTCACTAGGAAGAGCTACCTATTACTATTCTAGATCAACAAGCCGAAGAGGTCACCTGGGAAACTAAAGATATGATGAAATCAAAGTATCCATATTCGTTTCAAACGGACAGAAGAGTTCATAGTATGGAAGTGGGAAAAAAATAAAATAAGTAGGTATCTATATGAGTATATGTATAGAGAAGTTAATATAGAGATGCATTTATTGCACATGAAGTGACATCGTTAACATTCGAGGACGAATGTTTCTAAGGGGGGGAGAATGTAACACCCCGTATACTCCCAACCCTATGTGACGATGTTGAGCAATGGTTACTTATGTGTCGAGATGCCATGAGTATGTATTTTGTAATGTTAGTGATGAGAAAATTAAAATTTGGCCTTGTACATGTGATTAAACTTGCATAGGAGGTGTTTTGTGATTTTTTTGGAGCATTTGTGGGGTTCAAAATGAGGCTAAGAGGACCCCTAAACAAAGTATATTAAGGTTGAGAAGTATTTAAAGAATAGGACTTGAAGTATCTAACCAAACCCGCGAAGAAAAGTCGAAAAACAAAATTTTCGAAAAACTAAGGCCCAGGCCTGCCAGAGGGCGTGCCATGCCGCTCTGGGCCAAATTTTTGTGCCCATAGGAATCAAGATGGCGTGCCCAAGGGTGTACCAGGATGGATTTTCCAATTTTTCGAAAGTTGGAAATTTTCTAAGTCCTAAGGGTGCCCGGTGACCTACCGAGCCGATTTTTTCCACCTTTCATCTAAGACCATGAGTATATACATGAAATGATTAAAGTATTATGTTGGTATGATAAAATTACTAGAGAACGAATTTGGCATCAAAATGACAGTTTTACCCTTATGGTCAAAATAGGCCATACGCGGCTAGAATCACTTGTTTTTGGGATTGAGGCTATGGATATGAATAGCATGAGTGGTAATATTGTTTTAACACATACGAGATGATTTAAACATGATAAATTATCAATTTTATTGGATTAAGTGAATTGGGCTCAAAAAGGGCCCAAAATGTGAAAGAAGACATGGGCCAAAAATGGGTCAAATGACCCATTCTTCCATTGACCTTCTAGACATGAGTGAATATTGTTGTGAAAATTATGGAATTGATTAAATATGAGTTATATTATGGATTACACATTGATTTTTTTGGGCTAAGATAATATGTGTTAATGGGCCAATTTGAGGCCCAAAATGAAGCCAAAATGCATGGGCCCAAGAGGAAAATGATCCATTCTTCCATTTGACCAAGAGTATATGGCATTTAATGCCCAAGTATTGGCTAAGTATGACTTGAGTACTATATAAAGGCCAAAATATCAGATTTTTATTCCATTCTAAGTCTCATGCTTTTCTAGGCATTTCTTGAAGATATTTTCTCTCCTTTTCAAACCCTAAGACATTTCTTGGAGCAAGATCATCATTTTTCAAGCTTGGGTAAGTAATTATTATTATGTATTAATATATTATATGCATGAGAGAGTATTTAAATCATGTTGGTTATGCTTGGAGGTGTTGAACATGGTACTTTGCGTTTTTATATAAGATTTGTGATCCATGAGATTCAAGCTTGAATTATGACTTGTGACTTTTATGAAAGAGCATGGTATGGATAAAATATGGACATGTATGTTTTGATTTTTTTATTAAACTTGTTATTTTTCTATAAGTGTAAATTGTGGGATTTTGGCCGATATGTGCTATGAGGTGTATTAAGGTAAGTTGATGGATTATTTGTGATGTGGTGTGTATAAGAAAGTGTAAAGGAGAAGTGTTGTGGTGAAATGTATTTATTATAATGTATTGGTCAATGTTGGGAATATTGTGGGATTTTTGGAATAATAATTTCATCAGTGGTTTTGTCAAGGGGAAATGGCATGTTTAAAGGCAAACATGTAACTCATTGACGTTATATGCATTTGTAAAGTAGTTGGTGGTTAATGTAAATCCCGTTATGTATTTGTGTTGTAGAGTGACACATAAAGAAGCGGGACTATTGTATGCACATCCAAGATTTTATATCCGTATTGAGAGTACAAGGTATGTAAGGTTACTCTGTCCATATTTTTCTGCGGTAAATAGTACTCACATTGACATTACGCTTTTCCCTTTCCAAAATATGCTAAGATATCCTATATTCGATTATCAATGGTCATTAGCATATATTTCCTACTCATTGATCAATTGTAAACCACATGTCTCATATTCATGGTAAATGTTCCAAGAGCTCAATAAGTTTATGTTCCAATGTTCCAATAGTGATTATACTCATGTCTCTTGTTCATGGATTATTGTCCAATGGTTCCAATGGTGTTATGTTTCCAATAATTTTTATTCACATGTCTTCTATTTTGGTTATGGTTCCAAAGCTTCCAAAAATGCTATGTCAAATGAATGTATAATCTCTCACAAGTGAATGTACCAATCTCTCACAAGTAAAGGTATCAATCTCTCAAAAGTAAAGAAGTGAAGTAATGCATATGTGGTTAATGATCAAGTGGGTGGCAGCTTTAGGGGCATAAGCCTAGCTCAAGCCGATCCCAGGATCAGGGGGAAGTCCTAGAGGCATAAAAGCTCGGACCGAACCTGACAGGGGGCAGCTCTGGGGTAATAACCTAGCTCAAGCCAAACCTGAAATATTGATTTATGGGTGGCAGCTCTGGGGGTAATAACCTATCTTGAGCTGATCCCGATATCTTGATTCATAGGGTGGCAGCTCTAGGGGCATAAGTGATAAGTTGACATTTTACCCTATTCATAATACATTTGAGCTTGGATTATCTTGAAATTCGCATTGATTCGAGATAAATTCTCATGTTATATGGCTTTTTTATGCAGGTAATGGTTGAATTCGAGCCCGAGCTAACCATGCGAGTCAATGGGAGTTTGAAAAGTGAAGAAAGGATGCTGGATTTAACACCCGGGGAGACTAATAACCACCTGCGCATACAGGTCATGAGATGCGCATGCAGGTGGCTGACTGAAGAGCCAAGCAGCGTGAGGCAGTGTTATCTGCGCTAGCCTCCTGCGCATGTAGGTCAACCATCTGCGCTGGAACCTGCGCCAGCAGATGGCTAGTGCAGTGGCACTTCCGTAATTTTGCTGGACACAATTTTTTAGCTATAAAATATAGTTTTTCCAGCTCTGAAAAAGATCTTTTGGACATTTTTTGTAAAGATAGAGTAAAGGAGAGTGAAACCCTAAGGAGAAACAAGTTACATTCTTGCATTTTTGGATCAAATTCATGAAAACATTTTGGAATCAATGGAAGTTTGGGAAGAGAATTTGGGTGATTTTCTTCTCTCTTATTTTATGAGTAGCTAATTTCTCTACTTGGGGTTATGCTTAAATAAGATGTGATAGTTGTATGGTTTTTGTTTATTTGATTTATGTTTAGATAATTGCCATGGGTTTTAATCCCATTCCATGCTTTCATTCAAATTAGGGGTTGCAAACTCTAATTAATTTTAGAGCTCTTGTCATCCTTGACAAAGGGAACAAGGGTGAGAAGTGGGTGTGAACAATAACTTGATGCATGTCATTTAATAGCTTCTCTTAGACATAAGGGTGCTAATTGAGGTATTGGATTGGTCTTATAATCTGCACTATTGAGGTGTTCGAAAGAACCCAATTGTGAAACCTTGGTGTTTAGTTGACAAATCAACACCAAGCACCTATGATCTAACCTACCCAAGGCCATTAGCTAAACGTAGTTAAATGCTCAATTTATCCATACACAATTTCACTCTTACAATGGCATAACCCCAAGTCTCGTAATACCCTTAACTCCTCTTCTCTAATCTTGAACTTGTGTGTCCTAAGTTACAAAAGACTAAATAGTTACAAATTAACAGACAATAACCCCCCCCCCCCCCCATTTACTTTTATGTATTATTTTCATCACATCGCATGTTAGCACTAGTTGCTTGCGACACTTAGAGGTGAAAGCTATCACATTCATTCCTCGTGGATTCGACCCAGACTCCGAGTTGGGTAATCATATTGCTAACGATTGCTTACATTCTTTTCTGGGGTGTATTTGAGCGTTATCAAAAATGGCGCCGTTGCCGGGGAATGAAACGTAGCGTTCATTTCTTTTAGTGTTTTAAGTTACTTGTGTTTACCGTGGTGTAAGTTTACTTTATTTATTGTTTTTGTTCTTCATAGGTGGCGACCAATAAGTCAACATGGTAGCCATACCGCTTTATTTGATGGAAATTTTGAAGATGAAGATCATTTGGGAGATACCGGGAGAGCTAGTGCCATCCGCATTCCACCCGCGGAAGGCAATGGAGTGTTCCATATTACTAGTGTGATGCTTCACCTCCTTCAAATGAAGGGGTTATATGGGGGTCAAGTCCATGAAGACACAAATCTTCAGTTGACAAATTTCATTGAGGTGTGCATGCCGTTTGATATCGCCCACATATCACAAGAATCTATCCGATTGAGACTCTTTCCCTTCTTATTAATGGGCGAGGCTGCTTTGTGGTTGAGACAATTACCCGCGGGTTCAATCACTATATGGTCGGAATTGACGGAAGCATTCTTGGATCGGGTCTTCCCACCATCCCGGATGTTACAATTGCGAGATGAGATTATCAACTTCCGTCAATTAAATGGTGAACCATTACATGAGGCTTGGCAAAGGTTTAACACGAAATTGATGCAATGCCTAACTCATGAAGTTCCGGATAAGATGCTCCTCCAAATATTGTATCGAGCATTAGATCAATTGAACAAAACGGTTGCGGACAATGCAGCTAGGGGGTCTTTGGTGAAACAAACTTATGGTGTTGCATCTACAATATTGGACCAAGTTACCAAACAAAGTCGGGGTTGGCATACAAGAGATTCCGAGGTGGTCGTGGGGGCTCCCTCTGAATCTTTTGTAAGCCACTAACAAAGAAAGAAAGATGAGGAGAGAGACGAAAGTATGGCTAAGATGATGACACAACTAGAACTCCTCACTAAGCATGTAATGGGTTCAACACCAAAGGCGGTTAACGTTGTAACCTCCAAGGATGTTAAGAGCTACGATGATGATAAAGCGGAGACTCTTGATGAAGAAATCCGATTTATGTCAAATCAAGGGGGGGGTTCTTGCCCCACCTATCAAAGGAAGGGCGGGAATCAAGGTTGGATGGATAAAGACCGTGATTGGAAGGATCATGAGTTGAAAGATTGTGATAGAGATCATGATAGAGACCGAGATTGGAGAGATAAAGATAGAGACCGTGATTGGCGAGATGTGAATCAGGATTATGATAGGTATATTCCTCCACATGATAGGTCCAAGGGTAAAGAATCAACCTCGGTTAATCCGACGAAATATAAGAATGAAGATGTGCTTTATCGTATCCTCTTGGGAGTTGAAGAAAGAGATAAGATGTTGAGGGAAATGAAAGGGGATTTGTCGTATCCCAACCAAACTGTCACCTCACATTCGGCTTTAATAAAGCAACTTGAAACCCAATTGGGTCTACTCTCCTCCCAAATGAATGCAAGACAAAGAGGAGGACTCCCTAGTGACACGGTGGTGAATCCCAAAAATGACGCTCACGTCATGGCCATTGTTACTAGAAGTGGGAGAACCCTGGGAAATAATGTTGAAAATCTTGATGACAACCCTTGTGATAAGGGTGTTGGGAGCCAAGTGAGTAAATCAAGAACTCGGCTTGATAATTCAAAAGAGGAAACTCAAATATCACAAGAGCAAGGTGTTGATGGGTCGAAAAAGGTGGAAGCAAAGGAGGTAAGCCAACAAGTGGTTAATCATGGTAATGCAAAATCGAATGAAAACTCGATTGTCTCTAAGCCACAAGTTAAAATTCCCCCTCCATTCCCACAAAGGTTTAAGAAGAAAGAAGATGACTCAAAGTTCAAGAAATTCCTTTCTAAATTTAGCAACCTTTCGGTAAATATACCATTGTTGGAAGCCCTACAAGAGATGCCCGGGTATGCTAAGTTTATGAAAGAATTGGTAACAAAGAAGAGAACCATGGACTTCGAAACAATTGAAGTCACTCATAACTGTAGTGCTATAATGTCTAGTACGATGGTTGTGAAGAAGGATGATCCGGTGGCATTCACTATCCCATGTACTATTGGGGTATATCAATTTGGGAAAGCTTTATGTGATCTTGGAGCAAGTATTAATTTCATGCCATTAGCCGTATTTTGAAAGTTGGGTTTGGGAGCCCCGACACCAACGACGATGCGGCTATTGATGGCCGACCGCTCTATAAAAAGACCCATGGGTGTGTTGTGTGATGTGCTTGTGAAGGAGGATCGGTTCATTTTTCCGGCTGATTTTGTAATCTTGGATTGTGAAATTGACCATGAAGTCCCCATTATTCTTGGTAGGCCATTTTTGGCTACCGATCGAGCTTTAGTTGATGTTGAATGCAGTGAAATGAAATTCTGAGTAAACAATGAAGAAGTATCATTCAATGTTTGCAAGTCCACTAAACAGCCTATGGATTTACAAGTTGTCTCCATAATCGATGTGGTTGATGATGTCATGGCTAACACTATGGAGGCTGAATTTGTTAGAGAACCATTGGTGGGAGTCTTGTGGAATCTTGAATGTGAAGGAAATGAAAGATATGAAGAAGAAGTTGCATCCTTGAAAGGTTTTGGGTCTTACCCAAAAAATCCTTGTAAGTTGGATCTTGACTTGAAAAATCGGGAAACTCCTCCTGCGAAGCCTTCAATTGAGGATCCACCACAAATCAAACTCAAACCATTGCCACCTCATTTTCGGCATGTGTTTTTGGGAGAAGGGGAAACTCTACCCATTATTATTGCAAGTGATTTGTCATCGAGGCAAATTGAGGTGTTGAAATCGGCGGTGAGTCGGTATATTCGGGCACTTGGATGGACTATAGCGGATATCATTGGGATTCCACCCAGCATATGCACTCATAAGATCAAGCTTGATCCCGAGTTTTTAGCAAGTGTAGAACATCAAAGAAGACTAAATCCTCCAATGCAAGAAGTTGTGAAGAAGGAAATCATCAAGTGGCTTGCTGCGGGTGTAGTTTATCCTATCTCGGATAGCACCTGGGTGAGTCCAATACAATGTGTTCCAAAGAAAGGTGGCATCACGGTAGTCCCAAACAAAAATAATGATCTTATACCCGTCCATCCGATCACGGGTTGGAGAGTGTGTATTGATTATAGAAAGTTAAATTCTTGGACTGAGAAGGATCACTTCCCCATGCCCTTCATGGATCAAATGCTTGATAGGTTGGCGGGTAGAGGATGGTATTGATTCCTCGATGGATATTAAGGCTATAATCAAATCTCCATAGCTCCCGAAGACCAAGAAAAAACTACTTTCACTTGTCCCTATGGAACTTTTGCCTTCAGGCGCATGCCCTTTGGGCTATGCAATACACCGGCCACTTTTCAACAGTGCATGCTTTCTATATTTTCTAACATGGTAGAGAGTTTATAGAGGTGTTTATGGATGATTTTTCAGTGGTTGGTGATACATTTGAAAATTGCCTTGAACACTTGGAGAAGGTGCTTGAAAGATGTGTGGCTAATAATCTTTTGTTGAATTGGGAAAAGTGCCACTTTATGGTTAAGGAGGGGATTGTTCTTGGACACAAAATATCAGGCCGAAGAATCCAAGTCTATCAAGCCAAGGTGGAAGTCATTGCTAAGCTACCCCCTCCAATATCTATCAAAGGGGTCCGGAGTTTCCTTGGCCATGTGGGTTTTTATAGGAGGTTTATTAAGGATTTCTCTAAAATTGCCCATCCGATGTGTAAACTCCTTGATTAGGAGGTCACTTTTGAATTTGATGAAGAGTGCTTGAAGGAATTCAATTGCCTTAAAGAGAAGCTTGTCTCAGCCACGATTATCGTGACCCCAAATTGGTCACAACCATTTGAACTCATGTGTGATGCTAGTGGGTTGGCATTGGGAGCTGTGCTTGGACAACAAAAATAGAAACTTTTTCATCCCATCCATTATGCTATCAAGTCATTAAATGATGCTCAAAAGAACTACACTGTTACAGAACAAGAGTTGCTAGCCGTGGTGTATGGGTTTGAGAAATTTCGTGCCTATTTGTTAGGCACAAAAGTCATTGTGCACACTGATCATGCCGCCCTCCAGTATTTGATGGCGAAGAAAGAAGAAAAACCCCAATTGATAAGATGGATTATACTACTTCAGGAATTTGATTTTGAAGTGAAGGATCGAAAAGGGTGTGAAAACCAAGTAGCCAACTATCTGTCACGTCTTGAGATAAATGAGAACATTTGGGGAGATATTGATCTTGATGATACATTCCCGGATGAACTGGTCATGAGCTTGAAAGTGAGCACTCTACCATGGTATGCCGACTTTGCAAACTATATAGTGAGTGGACTCCTTCCTGATGAGCTAAGTTACTATCAAAGGAAAAGATTCCTACATGATGTGAAGTGGTACTTTTGGGATGAGCCCTATCTTTTTAAGGAATGTGCAGATGGAATCATACGGCGATGCATCATGGACGAGAAGATAAAATCCATTCTTGGAGCATGCCATTCTTCTCCTTTTGGTGGCCACCATGGTGGTGTGAGAACCGCAGCGAAAGTCCTTCAGTGTGGGTATTATTGGCCTACCATTCACCGTGATTCTCACGAGTTGGTAAAGACTTGCATTCAATGTCAAAAGCATGGTGGTATTTCGAGGAGGGATGAAATGCCTTTAAGACCCAATCTTGAGGTGGAGCTATTCGATGTATAGGGCCTTGATTTTATGGGCCCATTTGTGAGCTCATATGGTAACAAGTATATCTTGGTGCCCGTTGACTACTTGTCCAAGTGGGTCGAAGCCATTTCCTTACCTACCAATGAAGGTAAAAGTGTAACTCTCTTCCTAAAAAAATGCTTTTTCACCAGGTTTGGAACTCCTAGAGCTATCATTAGTGACGGAGGGTCACGCTTTTGCAATCGGGTATTTGAAGCTTTGCTTGAAAAATATGGGGTGCAACATAAGGTGGCGACTCCATATCATCCTCAAACGAGTGGCCAAGTGGAAGTTTCCAATCGGGAGATCAAATCTATCTTGGAGAAAATCATAAATGTAGGGTGTATAAATTGGGCAAGGCGACTTGATGATGCTCTGTGGGCATATAAGACAACATTCAAGACTCCTTTTGGCATGTTGCCCTATCAGTTAGTGTTTGGAAAGGCTTGTCATCTCCCGGTTGAATTAGAGCACAAAGCTTTGTGGGCATTGCGGAAATTGAACATGGATTGGGTGGATGCCTCGAAATCAAGGGTCGATTAACTTCATGAGTTTGATGAGTTCCGACTTAAGGCATATGAGAGCTCAGCAATACACAAGGAGAAAATGAAGAAATGGCATGATGCCAAGATCTTAAAAAGAGAGTTCCATGCGGGTGATAAAGTGTTACTTTTCAATTCGAGGTTAAAACTCTTTGCGGGGAAGCTAAAATCCAAGTGTTCTGGCCCTTTTATTATGGTTAATGCCTTTCCTAGTAGTGCTATAGAGCTCTAGGACCATGAGAAAAGGAGGTTCATGGTGAATGGTCAAAGATTAAAACATTTTTATGAGGGGGGACCTGGAGCGGCTAAGGTTGAGTTGCTCCGGTTTAAGGATGCTTGATGATGAGAAAAAACGTCGAGCCACGACGATAACCAAGGCACTTCTTGGGAGGAAACCCAAGGTTATTTGTAGTCATTTCAAGTTTGTTTGATTGCTAATTCTTAGTTATTTTGGTGGATGCAGGTGAATAATGCTAAATGGGGGAGCTTGGATACTGGTTTGAGCTAAATTAATCACCTGCTAGCGCGCATGCCCACATGCCCATGCATGTTGGGACGCATGAGACCAGTAGGTGGAAGGCAACATTCTGCCTGGGGGCAAGGAGCCACCTGCGTGCGCAGGCTAGCAACGCAGGAGGCTCTGCCTCGTGCCTCCTTCGAAGCCAATTTCCTCACCTGCGTGCACAGGTCCCAGCATGCGTGCGCAGGTGACCCTCCGCAGGTGCCACTATTGTGCTCCATACACCCAGGTGTACTGCCCACCTGCGTGCGCATCTCCCCACATGCATGCGCATGGTAGGGCGCAGGTGGGGGTTGAACCTCCGAATATTTTTTTTAAAAATGTTTGGGTTGACCCGACCTGGGTTGATCCATTCCCTTCTTTAAAACATGACCCATACCCAAAAACCAAATTCCTTCTAACTCTAAAGATCAACTCCCCTTCACAACATCACCATCGGCTATTCTCTCTCTCTACATTCAAAGTTGCTCTTGTCTTCTTCTCTCATTCACTTTCAAAGAGGATTGCACACATTACCTCTTTCATTTCAAGAGTCTCCATTTCTCCACCTCTTCTTTTAAGTTCGGTAAGTTTATGTCATTTAATTGTTTCTACGAAAGAGTTTGATACAAATGGTGATTCATGGTTTATACTCGATTTTTGTGAAGAATTAATTCATATGGACTTTCTATGGTGTAGTCTTGATGTTGTTGTGGTTTGTTTGTGTTGGGGGTGATGCTTCATATGCAATTGGGGAAGTTTTGAGTACCCAAAAATTTTATGCCCACCATGTGTTTGATAATATTACTACATGAGCATTTCCTTGTGTTTTCTCTTGTGCATGAATTAAGAGAACTACACATACTCCCTTGAACTTATCTTGAGATTTATTCCATCTCTAAATGATGTGTTACAATAGTGTTGTGAAGATGTGTGAATTACATGATTTTTCAAGTGCCATGATTCTTAATGTATTTCTCTACTTCATGAGGCATAATTGGTGATTCTTGTTGACAAAATGAGTTAGTAAGCACACTTGTTCATAAAAAAAATGCATGGCTTACCCTATGATAGATTAGGTGACACCATTCTTAAGGGTAAAACGTCATTTTTGTTCTCTTTCGGGTCATGATGGATTGTGTGTGAGATATAGTGGTCCAAATATACTCCTAGGTGCTTTCATATAGAATTTTGCTTTGCATTCACATTAGTTACCATAGTTTTCATTTTCTTTTACTTATTGAAAATCCAAAAACATGTTTTACCTTTGGTTTGTGTGGTTTGTTTCTTCTGGTTCTTTGTAGGGGATGTCTCCAAGGAAATCAATGCCACGAGGAGCAAAAAAAGATCATCACAAGGACAAAGGAAATGCCATTGCCACGACTTCGCAAAGAAAAGCTCCCACATAACAAGGACAATCTACCACCCCTGATGTGCAATACACAATTGATATCTCAAAGGAGCTGGCCAAAGATGTTGATAAACTCAGATTTTCCAACGCAGAAACGGTGGTCTTTACAATGAATGGGTGCACACTAGGGGCTTCAACCCCGAGAAAGTGTTTAATGTGAAGGGCGTTCGTGATCATTTTCCTGATATTGTCAGACAAGTCAACAAGTTTGCTTGGGAGGTATTCACTGATATTAATCCCGAATCGCCCCCGTGCTTTTATTTTCCTGATCTTGTAAAGGAATTCTATGCCTCCTACGTCATTTGGCACAATCAACAAAAGTATAAACCACCAGTGGCAGATCAACCTTGCCTTTGGAGTGTACTTGTTAGAGGAGTGGAAGTGTCGTGCTCCACTTCTGCAATTAACAAGTTATACTTTGGTCGTGATTGTGCACCGGGGGTTGAGAGCAAGAGGCTTATGCTTGAGGGGCGCACTCATTTTCCATGTCTTTCCCAAATAATTGCTAAAGGTCTTCCACTATGGGCAAATGGGATTGGACAAATCAAAAGACGAGATCTTTCTATTCAAGCCAAACATTGGCTTGGTTTTGTGGGAAATCGATTGCTTCCTTCAACCAATGATCAAGATATCACTCTTGAAAGGGCTATTCTTGTGGGTTTTATTATGGATGGGTTGGATGTCAACCCGGGAGAGATAATTACTGAAGTGATAAAGCTCCGATCCAAGCAAGTGGGCACGCTGCTACCTGTTTTTGCTCTTATATCGGCTTTATGTGTAGTCCACCACATTCCTCTCTTCCCAAATATTGACAAGAAAATCAAATGCATGGGAGTCATTGATATTCGTACCAATTAGGATAATGATAATCCAGTAGGTTTAAAGAGAAAGTTTGGTGAGGATTCAGGTTCTTCCATGAGAGAGGTGCCCACTGCTATCACCTCTCCTATGACTTCTCATGTTTCAGCCCATGATGACATTCCTCTAAATCGTGATCTCCCTCAGGCACCACCTCCCGCTCACACTACGCAGCCGGCGCAGCCTCCTCGGTCTTTCACACTGACATTTGCTAAGGTTGTAGCCATGACTTTGGTAAATGATAGCTCTATCTCCCTCTTGGTGGCTGAAATTCCTCATTTCATTCAGGTGGCTATTGAGCGGATCCTTGGGACTTTACGTGCTCAGATGGTAGACTATGAGCGGAGATTATCCGCGGTTGAGGCCCTGGAGGATAGTGAGGTAGTTACTACTCTCAGGACAGATCTTGCGAGTCTGCGTGATGAGATGCAGTCGATGCAGCCCTCCATCTCTTTTGATGATACCCAGTTCACTATCCTACAGGCGGAGATTGGCCCCATCCTTCCTTTTGCAGACTTGTTTGGGTATTCTCCTGTAGGGGAGGAGACAGGGATCGAGTTCGGCACGGGGCTCTCTCAGGATCAGCAGGTAGAATTGGCCAAAAGAAAGTCCATTGAAGAGCTCCAGGCACAGGCAGTTGGTGCTGGCCCTAGCTCTCGACCTTTTGAGGAGGTTCATACAGGAGCCCAGTCTGAGGAGACTCCTACTGTTACAGTCACAGCATCGGCACAGCCTTCACATGATATGGATTCGAGCGCCTAGTGCGCCTCAGGGAGTTTTGTCTTTCACTCCTTTCCTTTTTGTCCTATATTGATTGCATTGGGGACAATGCAATACTTTTTAGTGGGGGGGTAGGCCAATTCATTCATTTTACTTTATGGTATGTAATATTAATTCATGATTCTATTTGGATTCCATCTTGTTATGAGTTTTGACTCAGATATTGCCCTTGCCTGGCCATTCATTTGTGTTGATTCGGATATTTCCCTTGCCGGGCCATTTTTGTTGATTCGAATATTGCCCCATCTTTGTGAAGTTGTGATTTGGATAGTGCCCTTGCCGGGCTCTTTTTGCATGCTAGTCCTAATTTAAGTTTGGGGGAGTTGAAGAGGTTCAAAGGTCCCTCCAAAATTGTCGTGGCAAACAAAAATGATTTGATAAAATGATTTTGTTTTAGAAAAGAAAAGAGCAAAGTGATTCCAAGCCTCCTCTTGTGTGTGACCTGTTAATTCAGTTTCTGGATCATGCTTCATAAGTCTTTGACTTAGAGTAGGTTGTCAAGTTCATTTGCTCAAGTTTGGGGGAAAGACTAGCTTTCTATTTTAAAGAAAAAGTGCCTAGTGTGGTGAGGTTTTTGATTAATTCTTTTACACACATGATAGTCTAGAACTTACCCCGCGTGTATTCAAGGCAAAATTTGGGACCTAACTTGGTTTAGAGAATGACCTGAGGCCATCTTGTCCACTATTCGACCTAAATTCCCACCTTGACATTTATCCCTAGTTAACCCAGTTGAGCCTTTCACCACTTTCTTCTTGGATATGACCATACTATGACACCCCACTTTCGTCTTTGACAACCTTTTTTCTTTTCTATCACTCAATCTCTGTAGACACATCGCATGATTTTAATGTGAACCAATATAGGCAAAGGCCTGAGCTCGGAGAAGCATGATTGTGAAAATGGTTGAGATGGAAGTTAAAAGTTAAGTTGGAGAAAAAGGAGATGTATAAGATTTTAAAGGGAGGTGTATGCTTGGTTGTTGCATAAACAAATGAATAAAGAAATATAATGGAGAGAAAAGTTTGTAGAGAGAAAAGAGAGGCATGAGCTACTAATGAATAAATGAAAGGGCCCCAAAAGCAAATGAAGAGGGAATTTCGGTTGGAATGCTATATATATAAAGAGAGAAAAGAAGAGATAATAAAAGCAAAGACAACGTAAGCAAAGGCGAATGAGGTGGAGAGCTTGAACAAAGTGGGCCTAAGAAATGATAATGCGATTGTGTTTAGGGAAATATTCTAGTCACTTGATCCATAAACCCTTTCTCTCAACCGAACCTTCATCATTGCCCGCACGTCCTTGGTGACTTAAAACCTTGTTGGTCCCCATTAGTGGCAAATGACACAAAGGGCAAGGCTATGGTTCTACGTGTGGTACTTGAATTTCTTTGTGAGAGTGAGAGAAAGTTCTTTCTATCCTTACCCCCCTAGTGAATCACATTACCTTGTGGGGGTGGAGAAAACTTTTGCAAGTGAGAGGCATGGATACCTTGAAAGAGAGAGTGATGTCCTACCTTCAATTTGGGAAAATGAGCAAGACAATTTGCAATTTGGAGATGAGACAAGCTCTGAAAAATCTTGTGTCACACCTTGAGAATCAGCCCAACCTGAAAATTATTTGTTTGAGGAATTTGTCTCTTGGTTGATGAGGATTGATTTGTGAAAAATAAAGCATGATTCGCTTGTTTGTCATGACTTATTGGAGGAACCGATTGAACTTTATAGTTTTAATGGTCTAGTGATGTCCCTTGTGGTTGTTCATGGTTAAGAGCATCCTTTTCTTTTCACTTTAGGTGTTCTTGATTACTTGAGGACAAGCAATAGTTTAAGTTTGGGGAAGTTGATAAGTTGACATTTTACCCGATTCTTAATACATTTGAGCTTGGATTATCTTGAAATTCGCATTGATTCGAGATAAATTCTCATGTTATAGGGCTCTTGTATGCAGGTAATGGTTGAATTCGAGCCCGAGCTAACCATGCGAGTCAATGGGAGTTCGAAAAGTGAAGAAAGGATGCTGGATTTAACACCTGGGGAGACTAATAACCACCTGCGCACGCTGGTCATAAGATGCGCACGTAGGTGGCTGAATGAAGAGCCAAGCAGCGTGAGGCAGTGTCATCTGCGCTAGCCTCCTGCGCGCGCAGGTCAGCCATCTGCGCTGGAACCTGCGCCAGCAGATGGCTAGTGTAGTGGCACTTTCGTAATTTTGCTGGACACGATTTTTTAGCTATAAAATGTAATTTTTCCAGCTTTGAAAAGGATCTTTTGGACATTTTTTGTAAAGATAGAGTAAAGGAGAGTGAAACCCTAAGGAGAAACAAGTTACATTCTTGCATTTTTGGATCAAATTCGTGAAAACATTTTGGAATCAATGGAAGTTTGGGAAGAGAATTTTGGTGATTTTCTTCTCTCTTATTTTATAAGTAGCTAAATTCTCTACTTGGGGTTATGCTTAAATAAGATGTGATAGTTGTATGGGTTTTGTTTATTTGATTTATGTTTAGATAATTGCCATGGGTTTTAATCCCATTCCATGCTTTCATTCAAATTAGGGGTTGCAAACTCTAATTAATTTTAGAGCTCTTGTCATCCTTGACAAAGGGGACAAGGGTGAGGAGTGGGTGTGAACAATAACTTGATGCATGTCATTTAGTAGCTTCTCTTAGACATAAGGGTTCTAATTGAGGTATTGGATTGGTCTTATAATCTACACTATTGAGGTGTTCGAAAGAACCCAATTGTGAAACCTTGGTGTATGGTTGACAAATCAACACCAAGCACCTATGATCTAACCTACCCAAGGCCATTAGCTAAACGTAGTTAAATGCTCAATTTATCCATACACAATTTCACTCTTATGATGGCATAATCCTAAGTCTTGTAATACCCTTGGTCTTAACTCCTCTTCTCTACTCTTGAACTTGTGTGTCCTAAGTTACAAAAGACTAAATAGTTACAAATTAACAGACAATATCCCCCCCATTTACTTTTATGCATTATTTTCATCACATCGCGTGTTAGCACTAGTTGCTTGCGACACTTAGAGGTTAAAGCTATCGCATTCATTCCTCGTGGATTCGACCCCGACTCCAAGTTGGGTAATTATATTGCTAGCGATCGCTTACATTCTTTTCTGGGGTGTATTTGAGCGTTATCAATAAGCTTAGCTCGAGTTGATCCCAACATAACGTTACGTTATGTAAACCCACTGATCAGTCAGGGCCCGGGTATCATAGGTCACAGGCAAAGATGAATAATCATAGAAGCAAAGAAAGTAATGAAAGAAATATACATGGTTCCCAAAGTTCAGTATAATGACTTATCCATATTGGCTATGCATTTGAATTTGAGTTCATTGACATGTTTACATATCATACAGTTTCATTTGAGCCTTACATACTCAGTACATTCTTCGTACTGACCCCTCTTGGGGGATTTACCTTACTTGCTGTTGGCGCAGGTACTAGTAGGCCTCCACAATAGGTTGCCAGTTGCTGCAGATCATTGGTGAGCTCCAGTTAGTTCGGGGCTTCTCCAAGTCACAGTTGTACATATGTTTTAGTGTTGTACATGTTGTATAAAGCGGGTACTTATCCCGACTTTTTGTTCATTTTGGTCAATGCATTTGTTAGAGGCTTTTGTAGACGGATGTGGGTGTATAAATGAAAAAGGTACATGTCGTTTTGACTTGATGGCCCCAACGACCCAGTTTCACATATGTATATATATATATCATGTTCTATGAGTTCTGTTGTTGGTATCTAAAGCTATTACGTGATTATGGGTTTCTTATGGCATGCATATGATTGAATAGAAGTAAAGATTGGTTCTCTTGGGCCATATCGGCTTCGGGTGCCAGTCCGTCCCGAATAGGATTTCGGGTTGTGACATTAGCGACTCTTTTGTCACCTAAGCGGCTATTGATGATGTCAGTATCCATCATTTAAGCAACCCCTTTTGTTTTTTTAATGGAGCTTCTTTAGTGGGAGTTGGCCAATATGGCAAGGACCGCTTTAGCGGTAAATCAGCTGCTTTAGTGCCCTGTGTAGGTACTATATATACTTTGTCCTTCACAATTTAAAATCTATAAGCTGCTAGCTTAGCTGTCTCTTTACCAGATATAGGCATGACATCTAAAGCCCTTTAGATTACATCAATGAAGTCTTGTGGGTCTTTGCTAGGATCTAACCAGGTGAATATGAAAGGGTCCAATTCAAGAAAATCTTATGTCCGTAGACTAGCTGCTCTATCCGTACCTGTAGTACCTGAAGTTGGACTAGCTGGTCCTTGACCTTGTCTAGCAATTATATGAGTCAACAATTGCACCATATATTTAAAATCTTTCTTAGTATCTTTAATAGGTGGTTCTAGGGGTACTACTCTCCTGCTTAGCTCTTCTAAAGATGGAGTAGAAGAAGTCTGTGATGGAAACTCATGTTGAGCCTCACTTTGATTAGATTATCTAGGTGGTGACTTGTTGGTCCCTTCTCAGGTAGCCATATCTATTTGCTAACTTATATTCTTACTCCTTCTTGTAACCAACATCTTTACTATATTAAGGGAAAAAAAGATTCAAAGGTTAAATACAATTCCACCTACAACATTGGCTCTATCGCACAATCCAAGAAATTAAAACGACCCATTCCGTCATTACTAAAAATATTTATAGTAAAGGCATAAGAACTTTTTTCTTCATAGGTTATAAGATCAATTATTTGGTATGGTATACATGATCTAAGATAATACAATATCCTCTAGCACAAAGTTAAGTTGGAAATGTTCTTACCGATTGAGTTTTGAGCTAAGTTTAAACTATGGTCAACTTCAAACAAGCACTCCTCTTAGAATATAATGTGTTATGGGTCCCAATACCCACCAAATGAAAAATATTTGAATCTTATTTCCAACACCTTTGACTATTTGTTAATCCGCTTCAGGAGTAAAATTTTATGGCCATTTTACTGAAGATTATCTAAGTTGAAAAGTTAGCCGCTACAGTGAAAATCGGGCCGCCTCAGCGGCAACTTTTCAATACTTAAGCTTATTTTTTACGTTTTGGGGGTTCTTTAACTCAAAAACTTCGTTCTTAATCCCAAGGGAGGTGATATTCCAAGTTCTAGGGTGGAAATTCTTCATTGCAGTAAGTTCTTCCGTCTTCTTCTTCATCTTTCAATCCAATAAAATCGTAGAATCATTAGAATGATCTTTAATGGTGAAATTCTTAGGGATTATAACCCTAAGTTCATGAATTTTTGGAAAAACCTATGGGTTGGTGTAATACCACCTAGGATTGCTTCTAGATTGTTCATTAACGATTCCTACATGAATTAGTTATTCTAAAACATGAAATTGATGGTTGGGGATCTTGAATTTTTTAAAAAATGGAATCTTTAGATTTGGAACTCCATTAATAGAGATGGGTTGAGTATGATAGTAATATTTAATGGTTAATTTATCCTTGGGAAATGTTTTAGAACATGAATAAGGATAGACTTAGTGGGTTAAATTACCAAAGACGTTATGCGAAGAGTAATTGATTAGTTACTCCAATAATTGTTTGATTACTAGATGATAGGACTAAAGGAGGCATGAAGGAAAGAAAAGAGCAACCTTGGTGTAGCTTGCTTGTTCTATTATCTTCGGTCAAGGTAATTTATCGTTTAATATATAGTAGACTTAGGTTAGATACTTGTAATTACTATAGCTTGATGGGGGACTTCATGTATAGGCCTATAGGCACGGAGTTTGGGATGGATAAAACATGGAATTAATGTAATAAAGATATAATTGCATGTTTTTGTATTTTGTGTGGATCCCTTGATGGGTGTTTGTGTTAGTATGACTTACTTGATGATTTACAAGTTCAATATGTGAATGTGGGTAAAAATAAAGGAATTAGGTGAGCTTGTAATTTATACAAATAGTCTTTAATACCTCAAAAAGGGTGACTCTGATGTTGTTGTGTGTTTGGAGTATAAGAAATTCTTGATAGAAGATAGTTAGCTGAATTGATCGTGATGAAAGGATATGGTGTCATAACTTAAGTACCCAAAGTCAAGTTTGGCTAAGTGGTAGTAAGTAGTTATTAAGGTTGGAAGTTGAAGTAAGTTAAGTATGTTCAATTATTAAGCCTATATGTTTGTCATGATCTATTCTTGTTTGGTATATGTTGTTATATATTTCTAACCCTGGTTGGCTGATGCTACCTACCAGTACGTGTGGTTGTACTGCTACTACATTTACTATATCTCCTTTTGGGGATATAGCAATGTTACTGGCCAGTTGGAGTTTCCATAGGTGCATCGGTGATTAATCTTTAACAGCCTGTGTCATTATACTCTTACATGGATGTTGTGTCTTGAGTCAACCTTCATTTGTTTAGTGCTCTTGAACCTCTTTAGACTAGGATCTTGGAGGGTTTTTTAAATTTATTCACTAATGTATTTATTGTAATAAAGTTTTGATTTAAATAAAAGGTCACTACTTACTGATATTGAAGGATTTTAGAGTTATATTCTGTAGTTTTTAAAGGTTGAGTAGTAAAGGTTCTTCTATCTAGGATAGAGTTAGGTAGGTGCTTGCGCAATTCGTGCTTTGGGTTATGACAGAAATGAAGAAAAAGAAACAACTCCTAACTGTCCCATAGCCTCTTGTTTATAGATGTGGTACATAACACACCCATAAGTAAGACTCTACAAAGAAACGGCTTTGTAGACTCCCTAGGATGACCTGCTCTGACACCACTTTTGTCACACCTTAAATCCTACTGAGATGGACAGGCATCCTACACCCTAAAGATTTGAGAGAACCAACTTATAACCTATACTTTCCATACGTATAACTATTATAGCCATGAAGCTTTGACAAATATATATATATATATAAGCTATAGTGATGATAAGAGACCAATATAAAGATAGGCCCAAAACATATATACATGACTTAGCCATTGAGGCAAAAATTATTAGGATACCAAACTTAACTGCACTTTCTACACTAGTCTACAAATCCTCTATAAGATCAACAAACTTAGTCTAAGTCGGGAAAGGACCAGCATTACCCTTAAGTACTATACAATACCAAAATACATATACCAAAGACTCGATAAAGCTTTAAATCAACCTGGAGCTCACCAACTACAACTGAGTGTCCTGTGCTCTTACTGAGGAAGTCTACTAGCTGGTGTACCTAAACCTGCTGCATAAAACAAAGTGCCCCCAATGTGGGATGTCGATACGAAAAAATGTACTGAATATGCAAGGCATAAAGTTACCATATGTAAAACACGAGCACAAATGAAATCAGGTATCAATGTATAACTGCATAGATAAGGATAAAAAATCACTTTTTCTTGCACTTGTGGGATCACGTACATTACATTCTTATCTTTTCTTTTCTATTTTTTGCTTTATAAACTTTGTAAGGCATATGATACAAATGACAAGCTGATCGGTGGTATAAGAGGATGATCCATGCTAGGCATTTTAACTCTTGGGATATGGTCCTCATAAATATAAAAATTGGGATCGACCCATGCTAGTATTTTTCCCCTGGAATACCACCCATAAGTACATAAATTAGGATCTACCCATGCTAGGCCTTGGCCCCTGGGATACCACCCATAAGTACATAAATTCACTTTACTTTGTTTCTTTAATCTTTGAGATTGTTCTTTTGGTGGTCATTACATTTTTAAGCTATGAAACTATAGATATGTGAACAATATACTTGGGGCAGTAACCATGACGTAGGCAACAAATTTAACATCAACGTAGTAATTAAGAACTCACACGACACAATGAACCTAGTTTGACCTAGGGAATAGATCATAGAACTTGTTGTTGAGAATAACTTTGTCATACTAGTACTTTTAAGAACAAATAGCTAAATATAGAGTGATGAACACAAATGAAGTATTTTAACACACTTGAAAGACCGTGGGCAGTAGGATAGAGGTAATTAGCTACATTGCAAACTGTACATCATATCACTTATGTAGCTACCTTTATTGGTATACTAGTGTGAGACTTCATGCCAAGGAATATGAAATTGAAAATCCTTACATACCTTGTTTATGTTTTCTGTCCAATGCAACTACCATGATTTAGCCTCCCTTTTAAGGTGTTAATCTATAATTTAAGTACACATCAGACTATTACTAGAAGTTAATTATAATATAGGCCTTGTACAAATAGTAGCAAAACACTTGATAGGCAGCAAGCCAATCCAACCCAAAATACTCGGCGTACCATCACACTTTTTTTCCATTATTCAATACAACTCCATTCAACCATCTTATAAAGTTACCCACTGCCTCCTAATAATAATACATTAAAAATAGCTATCAAGCAGTCCCAAAAATCCTATTGTCTAGGCACTTAAATTGTAACACCCCGTATATTTCCGAACTTATTTGACTACCATAATATTTATGGAATTATTTAAACTTGAGATAGTTGGTGAATTACCCACTAATTCTATTGGGTTAAATTAAAATTATGCTAATGGGCTCAATTGAGGCCCAAAGATTTAACAAATGAGACATGGCCCAAACAAAGGAAATGATCCATTCAACATTTGACCAAGTAAACACATTATTTTTGACCAAAAGTTTGGCTAAGGATGAGGTTTGAAGGGACTATATAAGGCTAAAAATCAGCTCTTAATTCATCATAAGACACTTGAAAAATTCTAGATTTTTCCAAGAGATATTTCTCCTCTCTCAAACCCTAAGCAATCACCCATTTGGACAGGATCTTCCCTTTGCAAGCTTTGGTAAGTGTTTACTCTTATGGTTAAATATATTATATGCATGATGGGATGTGTATACCATATTGGTTATGTTTAAAAAGTGTTGAGCAGTCTGCTTTGCTTCTTTGCTAAAGGATTTTCCTTTTATGTGGTTTAAACTTGAAAGGGAACTTAAGGTCTTGAAGGAAGTGAATTTTATGGATGAAATTTCAACATGTTAGGATGTGGTTATGTCCCAAACTTGTTTACTCCTTGTGTATGACATGTGGAAATGTTGTTATGAAATTGTGCATGGAATTTGTGGTGTAGTGAAAGGAGAATATAGTTTTGGCGATGTTATGTGCATGTTGAAACCATAATTTTTCCTTCGAATCAAAGTTAACCTAAAATATGAAAAGAGAAGCTTACTTATGGCAATGGACCATTTATTACAAATATGGACACAAAAATGACCCATTTTAGCCAATTCAGGCATCCGCCTTCGCGGATGAACCACCTGCCCGCGCAGGTGACTTCGCAGGTAGCCCTGGATAGGGCCAATAGGGCACCTATGTCTGTACCTCATCACTTGCGCACACAGGTTACTCCACAGGTCCTTCCCGAACCACTTTTGGCTTGTTTTAACATCTCTCTGGACCACTCCAAGGCCCCTCTACCCCTCCTAGATGCATTCACCAACTCATGGTACCCTTTAGAAAGCTCTAACGGGGTAGTCCGGAGGCATTTAGGATTGTACCAACTGTGGATTGTTTTTATTGTGTTGTTGTGAAAGGTATTTAGGTGACTTGATGGAGTAAATGTGATGATGTGTTGAGGAGGAGATGTAATGTATAAACTTGGTGTGAATTCCTATCGGTTTGTGATAGCTAGGTTGATGTGTGGACTGGGTTGGTGTTGTTGGTATGGTGAGGCAGTAAATTGTATTGTAGAAGGATGGAATAAAGTTATATGGCAGTCGAGTAGTTTATTATCACATTGTAAACTTGTATGTAGTTGACTTTTAATGTAAGCTTCATTTTGTATTCATATTGTAGAGTAGCGCTTTAAGGAAGAGTTTAACCTGTTATAGTCACACGTTGGAAGGATAAGGTATGTAAGGTTATTCTTTCCGTATCCTTCGGCAGCACCTATTTTTCTCATTGTTACCGAACTTGTTTCCACTCCGAAAGGTTCTAAAGTATCTTATTTCAGGTTGTTAGCAATTGTTATTCACATGTCATGTCTCTTATTCATTGACTATTATTCCAAAGCTCTAATAATGTTATGACCACCAATGTATCAATCTCAAAAGTAAAGAATGAAGTAATGCATATATGGTTGATTGTTGAGTACAAGGGGCAACTCTGGGGGCGAGAGCCTAGCTCGAACCGAACCTGATTTATTGGATACAGGGGGCAACTCTGGAGGTGATAACCTAGCTCGAGCTGAACCTGATTTATTGATTATGGGTGGCAGCTCTGGGGGCATAAGCCTAGCTCAAGCCTATCCCAATGTTATTTACCACTGATCAGTTAGTCCCGGGAATTGTATGATTGATGATGATATTGATATGAACGTAAAAAAAAAAAAATTGATGAAGGCAATATACATGGTTCCACATATACAGTACGGTGGTTTATCAATATTGTTCATTCACTTGTATTTGATTCCATTTGAGTTTTCTATATTTCATACAGTTACTTACGGCCTTACATACTCAGTATATTCTTTCGTACTGACGTCCCTTAGGGGACCTACCTTACTTTCTACAGGCACAGGAGCTAGTAGGCCTTCACAGTAGGACACGGGTCATCTGCAGACTATTGGTGAGCTCCAGATTGGTTCAGGACTTTTTGAGTCACTTGTATTCACTTGTTTTGGTACAGTGTAATTGTTGTATAAAGCGGGGACTTGTCCCAACTTTAGGCTTGGTTATGTATCTATTAGAGGCTTTGGAGATGTTATAAGTCAAACGAAGGAACTTATGACCCTTTTGATGTGGTGGCCCTAACGGCCAAGTATCATATCTATTTGAATGTCTTTCCATGAATTCTGTCATTGATATTTTGTGTCTATATGGAACAGAATGTTGTTCATTTGGTGACTTACATATGAATGTACTCGATCATAGGTTGGTTCTCTCAGGCCTTAACGACTTTGGGTGCAAGTCCGCCCCAATGGGATTTGAGGCGTGACAAAAGTGGTATCAGAGAAGGTAATCCTAGGGTGTCTACAAAGCCGTTTTCGAGTAGAGTCTTACTTATGGATGTGTTGTGCACCACATTTATAAGCAGGAGGTTATGGGACATTTAGGAGTTGTTTCTGTTATGCATTTCCTATATCGTGAAATAGAGCCAAAGTTGTAAATGGAATCATATCTGACCACTGAAATTGTTTTTTCTTTCATATAGCAAAATGTCGATTACAAGAAGAGGTAGGGGTAGAGGTAAGAAGGTAGAAATGATTGCCAGAGAAGGGACCAGTAAATCACCACCTGAACAGGTTAATCAAGGTGAAACTGAAGATGAGTTTGCATCGCGGGCTTCTTCTACTCTTCCATTTCCAGGAGAACCAGAAAGGAGAAGAGTATCCCCAGAACCACCTATTAATGCTACTCAGCAGGATTTAAGGAATGTGGTGCAAATGTTGACTCGTATAGTTGCTGAACAAAATCAACGACAAGTTGGCCCAACGACAAGTAATGACGGTGCGGCTAGGGCAGCTAGTCGGCGGACACAAGATTTTCTGAAATTAGATCCTCCCATGTTTACAGGGTCAGATCTTAATGAAGACCTACAAGTTTTTATGGACCAAATTCAAAGGGCTTTAGATGCTATGCATGTGTCTGGTATAGAAACAGTTGGGCTTGTAGCATATACACTAAAAGGAGAGGCTATATTATGGTATAAAGATTGGAAACGATCTAGGGGTATCGGTGCACTTCCAGCTAGTTGGGAAGAATTCAAAGCGACATTTCTTGATCATTACCTTCCATATGAGATTTGAGAGGCTTGTGCAGACCAATTTTTAAATCTTCGTCAAGGTAATATGAGCATCATAGAGTACAGTCTTCGGTTAAACTCTTTAGTCAGGTATTCTCCTAATGTGGTAGTTACTATAGACGATAGAGTTCACCGGTATGTGGATAGATTGGACCCATATTTGGTTAGGGATTGTACTATTGTTGCTTTGAATAGAGATATGGATATAGCCAGGATATAAGCTTTTACACAGAAGATGGAGGATCAGAGGCAAAGGAGAAGGATACAAGAATTTGAAAGAGGACCGTCAAAGAGGGCTAAAACTATGGGACAGTTCATAGCGTCCCAAGGAGAATTTAGGCCTCGGGTTTTTACTAGACCGCCTAGGCCATCATTTTCTTATTCTACAGCAGGTACTCCATCCCAATTCTGAGGGTTTAGAGGTAGTCAAGTTGGGCAAAGTAGTGGGATTTGAGGTTCACAGACAGTGGGCTATCGAGAATAAGGAAGTATGATCCAATCGAGGTTTTTTCGTCAGCCGTGTCAGCACTGTGGGAAGTTTCATTTCGGTGAATGTCGTTTCGGAATGAATGTTTGCTATTGGTGCGGTATGTCAGGGCACATGATGAGAGAGTGCCCACAAAGAGGCACGAGTAGCATGACGCGACCTACGGGATCAACCGTTGCATCATCATCATCGGGTGTACAGCCTATAGGGCGTGTTAGAGGTGCTAGAGGAGCAGCTAATTCTAGTGGAGTCCAGAACCGTACCTATGCCTTTGTAGATCGGCATAATTTGGAGGCTTCTCCTGATGTAGTTACAGGTACCTTATCCATCTTTTAACATAATGTATATGTATTGATTTATCCGGGCTCTACCCTATCATATGTTACTCCATTGATTGCTGAAAAATTCAAAAGCACACCAGAATTATTATCTAAGCCATTTGAAGTATCCACACCCGTTGGTGAGTCTATTAAAGCTAAAAGAGTCTATCGTAATTTGTAGTAACTGTTTGTGATCACGATACGTTGGTTGATCTTATTAAGCTGGAAATGGTAGATTTTGATGTTATAATAGGTATGGACTGGTTGGCTTCTTATTATGCCATGGTAGATTCCCGAGCTAAGAAGGTATATTTCTATTTCCCACAAAAGACCGTCCTTGAATGGAGGGGTAATGTTGGAGCACCGAGAGGTAAATTTATTTCCTATCTTAAGGCAAGGAAAATGATTTCCAAGGGGTACATATGTCACTTAGTAAGAGTGCAAGATACCGATGTAAAGCCACCAACTATTCAATCGGTTCCGGTAGTAAATGAATTCCTTGATGTATTTCCTAAAGATCTTCTAGGTTTGCCCCCCAGAACGGGAAATAGAGTTTGGAATTGATGTGATTCTAGGCACTTAACCTATCTCTATTCCTCTATATAGAATGGCCCCAGCAGAGTAGCAGAGTTACGAGAGTTGAAGGAGCAATTGAAAGACTTGCTGGAAAAGGGATTCATAAGGCCTAGTATGTCCCCTTGGGGTGCACTAGTGTTATTTAAATGAAAGAAAGATGGGACATTGAGAATGTGTATTGAGTATCGACAACTTAATAAGGTAACAGTCAAGAACAAATATCCCCTACCCAGAATTGATGATTTGTTTGACCAATTACAAGGTGCCAAATGCTTCTCAAAGATTGACCTAAGATCGGGTTATCATCAAGTAAGGGTTAGAGAAAAAGATATACCCAAGACAGCTTTTCGAACAACGTATGGTCATTATGAATTTTTAGTTATGCCATTTGGGCTAAAAAATGCACCAGCAGTTTTTATGGATTTGATGAATAGGGTGTTCAAGCCATTCTTTGATGTGTTCGTGACAATGTTTATAGATGATATTTTGGTTTATTCGAGATCACAAGAGGACCATGCTAATCACTTATGGCAGGTGTTACAGATTCTTCGTGATCGTAAGTTATATGCAAAGTTCTCTAAGTGTGAATTTTGGTTAAAATCTGTAGCATTCTTGGGTCATATTGTGTCGGATGAAGGAATAAGAGTTGATGCACAAATGATAGAATCTATGAAGAATTGGCCAAAACCTACGACACCTATGGAGATTCATAGTTTTCTTAGGTTGGCAGGTTATTATAGAAGATTTGTTGAAGGGTTTTCTTCCATTTTGGCACCTTTAACAAAGCTAACACACAAGGCAACCAAGTTTTAGTGGAATGATGCATGTGAGAAGATTTTCCAAGATATGAAGCATAAGTTGACTTCTGCACCTGTATTGGTACTTCCAGAAGGTACAGAAGCGTATACGATATATTGTGATGCTTCAGGAGTCGGCTTAGGATGTGTATTAATACAGCATAGTAATGTGATAGCTTATGCCTCAAGACAGTTGCGACCACATGGGAGAAATTATCTGACACATGATCTTGAGCTATCAGTTATGGTAGTTTATTTAAAGATATGGCGCCACTATTTGTATGGGGTTCACGTTGACATATATATTGATCATAAGAGTTTACAATATCTTTTTAAGTAGAAGGACCTAAATCTGAGGCAACAGAGGTGGCTTGAACTATTAAAAGATTATGACATTGATATTTTATAGCATCTGGGGAAAGAAAATGTAGTAGCCGATGCATTAAGCCGCAAAGCAATAGGAACCACTGATGACCAGCTCACAGAAAAGCAAGGTATAGTCAAGGATCTACATCAACTAGATAGCTTGGGGGTTCGTCTTCTTGAAACTCCAAATGAAGAAATTATGGTGCAGAATGCGGCAGAATCTTCATTAGTAGCTGAAGTAAAGGAAAAATAGTATGTGGATCCTATTTTACTGCAGTTGAAGGAGAATGTGCAACAAGGTTTGACAAAGGCATTTGATCTTACGGAAGAGGGAGTACTTCAGTGCCAAAGTAGATTGTGTGTACCTGCTATAGATGAGCTAAGGAGAAGGATTATGACAGAGGCACATCATTCACGGTATTCTATTCAAATGGGAGAAACCAAGATGTATCATGATTTGAAAGAAATATATTGGTGGGGTAACATGAAGAAGAACATGGCAGAATTCGTAGCTCAATGTCCAAATTGTTAACAAGTAAAAGTAGAGCATCAGAAGCCTGGAGGTTATATGCAATGTATAAATCTTCCAATCTAGAAGTGGGACATGAGCAACATGGATTTCATCATATGTTTGACTCATACACTTCGGAAATTTGATTCCATACGGGTAATAGTTGACAGGCTTACCAAATCAGCATATTTTCTATCGGTCAAGACCACTTACATAACTGAAGATTATGTGAGGTTGTATATCAAACAGATAGTTTGATTGCACGGAATTCCAATCTCTATTATATCAAACAGGGGAGCTTAATTTACTGCAAATTGTTGGAAGTCTTTTCAGAAGAGTTTAGGTACCCAAGTGAATTTAAGAACAACTTTTCATCCTCAGACAGATGGACAGGAAGAGCGTACCATACAAACACTTAAAGATATGCTAAGATCTTGCACATTGTACTTTAAAGGTAGTTGGGATGATCATTTATCTCTTATTGAATTTGCCTACAATAATAACTATCATTCAAGTATCGAAATGGTGCCTTATGAAGTTTTATATGGAAAAAAGTGTAGATCACCAATTGGATGGTTTGAAGTGGGTGAAACTACCTTATTTGGGTCAGATCTTGTTCACCAAGCTATGGAGAAAGTTAAGGTGATACAACAGCGGCTACAAACGGCCCAAAGTAGACACAAGTCATATGCCGATGTTAGAAGAAGGGGGCTAGAATTTGCCATACGTGATTGGGTATTCTTGAAAGTGTCACCAATGAAAGGGGTAATGAGATTTGGGAAGAAGGGAAAGCTGAGTCCAGGTTATATCAGACCATATAAGATTATCCAAAGATTTCGTCAGGTTGCGTATGAATTAGAACTACCCAAGAACTCTCCACAGTTCATCCAGTGTTTCATGTTTCAATGCTTCAAAAGTGTATAGGAGATCCATCTCGTATTGCTCCCACTGAAGATGTGCAAATTACAGAAGATCTCACCTATGAAGAAGTACCTATTGCTATTCTGGATCGGCAAGTTAAGAGGTTAAGAAATAAAGAAGTAGCTTCTGTAAAAGTGCTTTGGAGGAATCAGCAAGTAGAAGAAATCACATGGGAAGCCGAGCAAATGATGAAATCTAAGTACCCGCATTTATTTCAAACTGAAGAGAAAGTTCACGATGCGAAAGTGGAGCAATAAAAGTAAGTATATATTAGTATTATGTCTATGTGATAATATGAAGATTGAACTTAGACTTGAACTTGTTTAAATTGGATAATGTTACCAACATTCGAGGACGAATGTTCCTAAGGGGAGAAGAATGTAACACCCCGTACATTTTCGAACGTATTTAACTACCATAATATTTATGGAATTATTTAAACTTGAGATAGTTGGTGAATTACCCATTAATTTTATTGGGTTAAATTAATATTGTGCTAATGGGCTCAATTGAGGCCCAAAGATTTAGCAAATAAGACATGGCCCAAACAAAGGAAATGATCCATTCAACATTTGACCAAGTAAACACATTATTTTTTACCAAAAGTTTGGCCAAGGATGAGGTTTGAAGGGACTATATAATTCTGAAAATCAGCTCTTAATTCATCATAAGACACTTGCAAAATTCTAGAGTTTTCCAAGAGATATTTTTCCTATCTCAAACCCTAAGCAATCACCCCTTTGGACAGGATCTTCCCTTTGCAAGCTTTGGTAAGTGTGTACTCTTATGGTTTAATATATTATATGCATGAGGGGTTGTGTATACCATTTTGGTTATGTTTAAAAAGTGTTGAGTAGTTGACTTGTTGTGAAAACAATTTGTTTTTGCTTCTTTGCTAAAAGATTTGCCTTCTATGTGGTTTAAACTTGAAAGGGGACTTAAGGTCTTGAAGAAAGTGAATTTGATGGATGAAATTTCAACATGTTAGGATGTGGTTAAGTCCCTAACTTGTTTACTCCTTGTGTATGACATGTGGAAATGTTGTTATGAAATTGTGCATGGAATTTATGGTGTAGTGAAAGGAGAATATAGTTTTGGTGATGTTATGTGCATGTTGAAACCATAATTGTTCCTTGGCATCAAAGTTAACTTGAAATATGAAAAGAGAAGCTTACATATGGTCATGGACCATTTATTACAAAGATGGACCCAAAAATTACTCAATTTAGCAAATTCGGGCATCCGCCTTCGTGGATGAGCCACCTGCCCGCGCAGGTGACTTCACAGGTAGCCCTAGATAGGGCCAAAAAGAGCACCTGTGGCTGAACCTCATCACTTGCGGGTGCAGGTTCCTCCACAGGTCCTTCCAGAACCACTTTTGGCTTGTTTTTACATCTCTATGACCCCCCAAGGCCCCTCTACCCTTCTTAGATGCATTCACCAACTCATGGTACCCTTTGGAAAGCTCTAAGGCATAGTCCGGAGGCATTTCGGATTGTACCAATTGTGGATTGTTTTTATTGTGTTGTTGTGAAAGGTATTTAGGTGACTTGATGGAGTAAATGTAATAATGTGTTAAGGAGGATATGTAAAGTATAAACTTGGTGTGAATTCCCATCGGTTTATGATATCTAGGTTGATGTGTGGACTGAGTTGGTGTTGTTTGTATGGTGAGGTAGTAAATTGTATTGTAGAAGTATGGAATAAAGTTATATGGCAATCGAGTAGTTTATTATCACCTTGTTAACTTGTAATGTAGTTGACTTTTAATGTAAGCTTCATTATGTATTCATACTGTAGAGTAGCGCTTTAAGGAAGAGTTGAACTGTTATAGTCACACGTTAGAAGGATAAGGTATGTAAGGTTATTCTTTTCATATCCTTCGGCAGCACTTATTGTTCTCATTGTTACCGAACTTGTTTCCACTCTGAAAGGTTCTAACATATCTCATTTCAGGTTGTTAGCAATTGTTATTCACATGGCATGTCTCTTATTCATTGACTATTGTTCCAAAGCTCCAATAATGTTATGACCACCAATGTATTAATCTCAAAAGTAAAGAATGAAATAATGCATATATGGTTGATAGTTGAGTACAGGGGGAAGCTTTAGGGGAGAAAACCTAGCTCGAGCCGAACCTGATTTATTGATTATGAGTGGCGGCTCTGGGGGCATAAGCCTAGCTCGAGCCAATCCCAATGTTATTTACCACTGATTAGTTGGTCTCGGGCATTGTATAATTGATAATGATATTGATATGAACGTAAAAAAAAAAAAGTGATGAAGGCAATGTACATGGTTCCACATATACAGTACGGTGGTTTATCAATATTGTTCATTTACTTGTATTTGATTCCATTTGAGTTTTCTATATTTCATACAGTTACTTACGGCCTTACATACTCAGTACATTTTTTTGTACTGACGTCCCTTAGGGGACCTACCTTACTTGCTGCAGGCACAGGAGCTAGTAGGACTTCACAGTAGGACACGGGTCATCTGCAGACTATTGGTTAGCTCTAGATTGGTTCGGGGCTTTTCGAGTCACTTGTATACAATTGTTTTGGTACTGTGTAATTGTTGTACAAATCATGGAATTTTCCCGACTTTAGGCTTGGTTATGTATCTCTTAGAGGCTTTGTAGACGTTATAATTCAAACGAAGGGATGTATGACCCTTTTGATGTGGTGGCCCTAACAGCCAAGTTTCATATCTATTTGAATATCTTTCCATGACTTCTGTCATTGATATTTTGTATCTATATGGAACAAAATATTGTTCATTTGGCGACTTAGATATGAATGTACTCGATCATAGTTTGGTTCTCTCGAGCCTTAACGGCTTTAGGTGCCAGTCCGCCCCAATGGGATTTAAGGCGTGACATAAATACATGGCTTGTATTCACCATCCAGTGAATTCCTAATAAAAACACATCTAGAATCCATCACCAAATTTTATATATAAGGAGGGATGAAATGGGGTGGAACCTTTACCTCAAATTCTGAAATTTTATCCCCTTAACTTGCAGTCCTTCAAGGACTTGAATTACCCTTCAATGTTAGACCAACGAAGAAGTAGAATCTCTTAGAGGTTACAAAAAAGTTGGACTGCCAAGCTTAGAAAGGTTTGTCCTATACCTTAAATATAAAGAACATGATTCTAATAGTTTTCTTTAACTAAGCTCATAATTTATACATTTACCTTTAGCTTGAAAGAAAGGAAATCCCAATAACCCTAATGGAATTTTTAGGGTTACTGTAGAAGCTTAGAGAGAGTAAGAGAGAGACTTGAGAAATCTGATTTTTTTTCACATGTTAAAATGAACAAAATGATTTGATCATAAACCCTTTAAAAGGGACCTACTTTGGCCAACTTACTTCCTATTTTTAGCCATAAAATATCAAGTAGGTGTTGCACCTACTTGGTCATTTAACTTGGGCCTTGATGGACTCAAATTTGTTGGGCCTTGGCTACCCATTCTTCTCCTATTATTTTACTTAGTTTGGGCCAGATTTGTCAAGTAGGTGATGGGTGTATTTGGTCCTATAACCTGGTCAAAATAGTCTTAGTAGGTGATGCACCTACTTAGTTCTTAGGTTGGTCAATAAGCCAAAGTAGGTGATTTACCTACTTGTCACCTACTATCATAATTTAATTCAAGCAAGCAACTCACTTATTTTATTCCATATTCTAAGTCTTAACCCCTTTACTTTAACTTAACACTTATATACATTTGGCCACTTTAAACCTTAAGGTAGAATACCACCTTACTATCTCATGTTGAAATACTTTTGTCGGGGTTAACTTGGCTGTATACATGCTGAAATGTTCCAGTGTTAGAGTATCCTTTAAATCCATTTTAAATAATAACTAATCACATAAGAAACTTGGTCCCTTACCTATACAACAAGGCTACCTCAAATTCCATATAAATAAAACTAGTATAAGTAGAATACGAGGTGTTACATATTACATGTTTTTTAGAATGCTTGACCACATCATTACGTGCATACACATTAGAGTCTATATGCTCACTTGTTGTAGGTTACTTGTTCACATGTTATAGACCTTATAAATTACCTATTTATATGATACAAGTCTCGTAAGTCATTAATTAAATGTTATCCATTTTCCAAAGTTTTTGTGATTTGGAGATTAAGTTTAATTGCTTTTCTAATGTATGATTAACTATTTGTGAGACAAAAGTGTAACTGTTTTTAGAGTACAATTTATATGCTTTTATGACACTAGTCTTCATAGCTCATTAATTGCATGTCATGTGTCCCTTAAGGACTATTTACTTGGATGCTACTTGTATTATAGGTTGTATGTCTACAAGATTTGGCTGCCTAGACTATTGTTTAGAAATTGTATGTTCTCATGAAAGACGTGTTTATATGAAAAATGTCCCAAAGAATATTATCTCATATGTTAAGTTCTTCCTGGAATAGCTATCTACATGTTATTTGTCTTATAAGAGCAGTTTTTCATGTCATGACCCAAACATCAGAGAAGTAATGACACCTATCTATCCCGCCGATAGGTAATCCAATCTGAAATCACAAACACATATCAAAATATGAATATGCAGAAATAACATTTTAAAAACCAGAATAATTCATAAATCAATCATTTTTATATAAACTCATAAAGGTGTACAAATATAAAAACTTCCTAAAACCTGGTATCACTAGTACAAGCTTCTAAGAATCTGAAAAAATCTCCATAAGTCTCAATAACATCCAAAAAGAAGAAACCTACAAATAAATGAAAATATAGAAGAGATCCTATACGACTACAGATCAACCAAGCAACTACCTCAGATTCTTGGGTGAAATGCTCCAAAAACCACTACCGATCACCGGTCGGATGTACTAGGCTCCGAACATGCACAATAAGGAGTAGAAATAAAACAAGTGTGAGTACAAATCCACGTGTAAGCAACATCGTCAACTGACTCAAATTTAAAGTGATAAGAAAGGTCAGCTCTAACTGCTCTGTTCCAATACTTATCATAATTACTACTCAGTTCAACTACAACTGACATGGACTAATAGCTAGTGTAAACAACAACATGAATTAAGTCAAGTCCAAATATTTCAAAATCACTATCTAATTAGAATCATAATAGTAAAGCCACTTTTATAATCACTGATATCAATTTCCACACCATAACAACATAAATCAAGTAGATATGATAGGTGCATATGCCTCCTACCTGGACAAAAACATATATTTATCCGCTGCCATAGTGTCTCTAGATGGGCCTCATAGGGGAATCGCGAGGTCCATATATCCACCATGCACTGGATAAATCTCTACTAGAAATGCCCTGGGTAATCATCATCCTGTACTAGGCATCATATATTGGGAAATGCCCTAGATGACCCTATACTAGGATTTATCCTTTCACTTTCTCAATATCCATGTGCATGTGCATCAGATGCAAACACCAAAAATATATATCGATCTTTTACTGGATCTCAACACTCAACACAAACAACAAATAACAACCTAGAATGATCAACAACATAGTAGAAAAGTGAAAGAATGATCAATCAAGTATTTCAAATTCTACATTTCAAATATTAATTTTCTTGGTACATATCAATAAGCAGCACAAGCAATTTTACCAAGCTATTACTAAAATCATACACAAATAGTCAAATAATTCAACAAATCAAGAATAAAACCTCAACTAACCATAACAAGGCACTGATACCCACATAAATACTCTTTAACTTTATACGGGCCCCTATTATCGATTACCCATTCATATAGTCAATAAATATAATAAGTAAATGAATATGGTCAAATACATATTTTACATAAGTAAATGAATTCATAAGCACTTATTTGCTATACTTTTATCTTAGATCTAAAAAGTCAATCCACTATTCAACCCCAAGCCTGTGAGTCAAAATATGAAATTTTATTTGATAATCATGTTACCCATAACATAAGGAACTTAAATGATAAATTTCATAGAAATGAGCTCAAATCGACATTCAAATCATTAAAATCGATTTTAACTTTAGCCCTCAAATCTCTAATTTCCCGAATTTAAAACATTGATGTATGGGTGAAATCATTAATAAAGTATCAAGGAATGCATAAATAAAGGTTTAAAATCATACCTAATTAATAAATCTAAAAAATCTCCGTTTGAATTGCCCCAAAAAGTGTTTCTCAGCTCTTAAAATTGAGTTATGGGGTTTATATTAAAAAACTGAGTTTTATTTCGTTTTATGTAATTTTCTTCATAACGGGCTAAGTCCCTCGGAATTGTGAGGCTGACCCGACTTGACCCATTGTGATCATGATCCCCACTATGCTAATGTGAAGAACCATGAACCACCCAAAATTGAATCTATACCACTTACCCTTCATGATCGCGGTGTCTACCTTGCAATCGTGATGACCTATTCAGTTCCTTTTTTACAATCACAAGAGGCTCTTCACGAACGTGAAGAAGGAAGGTACCTTCACCAGCAAACAACAAAATGAACAAAGTTCAAAATTATTGAATGGAACCTCAAGATTCATTTGAAATCCCATGAAGAGAATCCATATATGCTATTAGACTATAATTGATAATTTTGGTTGTGTTGAAACCATTAATCACCGATCTGAGGTTGTTTTAACCAAATGTTAACCAAGGTCAACTCTTAAATTTTGAATTTCTAAATTCTAACCAATGACCTAAAACTCATTCGAAAGTCTTGAGATCCAAACCAAAGGTCCCACTACTGAGAAATCACCTCTCGGACCTAGCGAAACTTTCAAAATTTTGTTTCAAGCTTATCTTCATCAAATATTACTTTGGTCAAACTTTTCAACTTTTTGGCCTTCCATATGAAAAACTCTTCTAAATCCCTTCCAACCTCCTGGGGAACCTTGCCACCCACCCCCAAAGACCTCAAATACCATACGAAGGAATGGAAAGGGTAAAACAGGCAGAATACATAAAAATATAACAACTATGAGGGTTGTTACATCATCCACCACTAAAACACATATTCATCCTTGAATATAAGGAGAAAGAAGATACCTAAACTATCAAAAAGTTGGGGATATCTACTCTCAAGGTCCAACCCTATGTCTAAAGTAGCCTCCTCTATCTAATGATGTCTCTACTAAACTTTTATATAATCTATCTCCTTAGACCTCAACTTTTAAATATGATGCAATTTTGAAACAAGAAATGAAACCCTAACTAAAAATAGGAAAATAAAGATAGGAGATTAGCACAATCAAGGAGCTAATTGGAAAAAATAGTTATATTAAAGCTAAAACATCCAATTAAGATTCCTATACAAGAACCAAATCAAGGATACATAGAAAGACACAAGTAAAGAAAAATTGTAAGCAATAAAAGAGTATATTAAATCCTAAGACCTCAAATGGTTAATTCAAAACAAGAAACTAACTCTTATGAAGACTAACAAGAGATATCTATTCACCTTGCAACCCCAATTCTAAACATTTTTTGAAAAAAGCTTCACCAAGCTCTCAACTCTCAACAATGAGAATAATTTCAATATTTATTACAAACTCAATAATGAAATAAAATATGGCAACTATTCATAGTTTTTTCCTTTACTATCATAGCCCAAATTAGCCTTCGCATAAATAGCCAAAATACACCCAAACAATCTATCTTCCATAGCCTGAACATCTCCTCATTTGTATTTTCACTCTCTTATACCCAAGCTATCTTCCATGTCCTTATTACCCCTACACATTGGTCTTTAATGGCTTCAAAGACTCCATCTTCTCAATCAAAGAGCTTATAGCTTGAAGAAATGTACTTGAAACTCCTTGAAGCACCTAACACTTAGTGGAAGTGTTCCATGGGCCTCTATTAACCAAAGACCTCAATCAATTTAAGCTTCTGATTATTTCTGGTGTCATATCATTCTCCTCTTCTTAAAAAGGATTAGTCCTCGAATCTAAATCCTTCAAAACATAGAAGAGAATGTGTACAAGTCCTCTTTTAATCCAAATAATGTAATCATCATAAGGAGTATCATACTACCTAAAGAAAGTATAACATGTAATCAACACTCTAAATTGCTCACTTTTATGATATAAACCAAGAATCAAAATGATCTAAAAAGAGTATGTACTCACATAAAGCAAAAAACACTTTGATACTCATGAATTTTTGACAAAACGGTAAATCAAGAGAACCAAAACATTTAGAAATCCAAACATGCAAGATCTAATTAGTTCTAGAAGGAAATAAGAACATATCTCCCTTAAAGTCAAGAATCAAGTTATAACCCTCATGGCTAAGTTTAATGTCATAAACAAGGCCAATCCTAGTCAAGACTCCATCTAATGCACAAGCCCACATCAAGAATGGAATTACATCCAAGTCATCCCTGGGAATATATAGATATCCCCTAAGAAAATTGGCAAACATATCATAGGGAAGCCCATTATGATGTCAAGTAATAACACCTATCAAGAAGCACATGAATGAAAGAAAGTGTTAAATAAGATTACCTGAATCATTGGAGGAGTTATATTGAAGCTTTTACAAAGTGATTTATTTTGACAAAAGAATGATTGTAAGGCCGTTAAAATAAATGGTTTTGGTTGACAAAGAGATAAAGGCGGCTGGTAAAAATATTGGAAGCTGAGACACTTGCCAGTGACGAGAGCTTTTTTAGTCACAATTTTCATGTATGTATGTGGTTTTTTTGGTTAACTAGATGTTATTTGCAAAGAGGCTTAGGAATCGTTTGGTATCTGGTATAAGGTATAATAATGTCAGGATAAAATATAGTTTTATCCTGTGTTTGGTTGGAGGTATTAGGTAGTCCTGGTATTATTTATCCCATAATTTATACAACAGTGATGGGATAAGTTATCCCATATACATGGTGGGATAACTTATCCTATGGGATAACTTATCTCGGGATCACTTGTTCCCAACCAAACGACCCCTTAGTATTACACTAGATGAGTGCAGCCGTGCTGAGCATGGCCCAATGTTAAACTTTGTAGTTTTTTTAGTAATACTTTATTGTGTATTAATCATCTAGTTGAATTTTATTTCTTTGTTACATTAAAATCCAAATATCAATTTTTTACTTTTATAATTTAGAAAATTAAGAGATAATTTATCACTTATTTTCTAACTTATCTTTATTATTAACTATAGTCATTTTTCAAAGCATTGAATTTTATCGTATTAAAAAGAAAATATAGTAAAATTCTTATTCTATATATTGCTACTTAAATAATGTTCCAAGTCAATACTGAATGTCTAATGATCTGTGAAATCACAATTGTGTGTATTGTTGTTGGCCTACTCATGTTTAAAACTATTTGTAATGACCGTCCAGGTCATTTCTACTATTTCATGTATTTTTTGTATTTATATCTTTCCTATAGCTACTTCACATCATTTATGACTTGCTGGAACTGACAATTCAATTCCTAGGTAGGTCGTTTTCTTTTTATAGCCATTTCCCTATTTTGGAGCTTTTGAAGTTAAACAAATGGTCTTGGGCCAAAACTTTAGGTAAACAGCCTTGAATGACAATTTCAATGGTTATGTTAGATCTAGAATGTTGATTTTAGGCTAGGAGAGCCTTGGTCCAGGTCCTGAGGCTTTCAGGCTTGTTTTGGGCTATTAGGTGAAGTTTGGTAAAAATGGAACCTTTGATATGGGACCCACTTTCTGTCAAAAAACCTCTATTGAAATTTTTTATAGTTTTGTTAAGCTCAGAATGTCAAATTTAGTAGGGTAGCATATTTTGTTTGCGTGCATGGGGCTTCGAACGAATCCCAAACACCCGATTGGGAAATTTGGAGTTACTTGAAAATTTTTGGTGTAATATTATCTGGTGCTTCTGCTTCAACAACCCTTTTATCACCTTATTAGAGCTTCTTTAGTGGTTGGAGTGTCGTTTAAGCTATTTCTAATGGTGTCAACACTAGCCACTTAAGTTGCCTTTATTTCACTTTAGTGGCTAAGTGTCTACTTTAGCAGATTCAGCTGACATCACCAACAGCTGCATAAGATATCACCCTTCTACTTTAGAGGTACCTCTTTAGCTGTAAAAGTACCGCTTTAGCGGCAAACACTGGTGGTATATATATTGTCTCTTTCAAGATTTTCAGCCCCAAAGTTTCTAAGTGTTGACTCTATTGTTGAGTCTGAGAACTCAAAAATAGTGGAATAATCACTAGTTAAAGCTGGGGCTATCTAGGGAATGTTAATGTGATCATCTTTCCTCAATTTGCCCGTAAGTTACTGGCCTAATACTCCATTTAATTATCCATTTTGTACTTGATTCTTTGACTATTGTTGGGGCTGTTTTGGGACCTGATTAAGGAGCTGGTGATACTCAACTTTTAAGAAAAATCTTATTTTTTCTTGAGGGACGTTGTTACGGCTTCAATTATTGGATTTTGCAAGCGGGGCCCATGGGTGATTTTTAGCTCAATTTCTGACCCGGAGCATAAATTTACAATATGGGTATCATTATTCTCATCATGACACCTAGATCATTAGTTTGATAGTGTGGCAATGGTTGGACGCTTCTTAAAAAGGAAAAGCTCTGCTATAGAGGATTTTCGAGTGCTTTCGACAGCGTCTAGGTAGGCTAGGCTTACCTTTCTTTAGACTTTGCTCTTTTATGGTATTGTGCTAATTTTTAGTGGGTTATTATGGTTTGTATGGCCTTTAATAAAATTCTTGATTATTTTAACTGATTAGGGGGTCGTATGATAGATTTCGGCCTTGAATTTCCATATGATGGTAGTTTCTTCTCCTTTAGCACTTGGCTTAGCATATAAAAGGACTTGGTACGGGATTTAGAAGCCTTAGCCTAGGTTTGGGTAGATTCTTTCCTTAGGTTGTGTTCTTGGGACTTGTAGTTGGCCTTATCGCCCTTTTTAAGGTAGGTTGCTTTAGAATAACTCCCTCTTTTGACATAAATAATTATAGGATTATTTTGAGAGACCGGTTAATAGTTTTGGTTTGTCTTAATCATTATATTATACTCTTTAGCTTTTGTATCCTTGGCATGTTAGAATTTTGACCTTAAATTACAGTTTTCGGCTTAATAAATGGAACCTTGCACTCCTTTAATAAATTTGGCCTTCTAAAAATGGGAAAAAGGAATAAATAGACTTGGGATGAATTATAACTATAAATTATTACTACGTGTTGCATATTTATTAGTTTTAATTTGAGTCTGACACCTGGATTGCTATTTATTACCTATTAGTTTCGGTTCGAGTCCGGCATCTGGTATACTATTTACTATCCATTAGTTTCGGTTCTAGTCTGGCATTTATTATTATATATCTTTTGTTGGAAATCTAGTTGAGACTGATAGGATTTATGGTTATGACTGGAGAAAGAATATATTGTAAGCTTATCGCATATCTTGGCTCGTTTTAACTTTCCTTACTGCTATACATGGCCTTATATTAGTATTACTCCTTGTTTGTACCCACCGTGCTTATGGGGGATAGATTGGGCTATTTTATTGTATGTACCTTCTGCTATTATGGGGGTCTAATTAGGTTATAACTAAGCATCTATTTTTGCTTTTGAATTATTTATATTCAATTCTCGTATTTGCTTAGCATAGCCTGTGATTTTCCATTCTGGCCTTCATTTATTTCCTTTTAGTGTAGATTCACACCTTATTTATGCTTTTACTTTAATTGAGCTCAGTCGGCCTATGATGCCTACTGAGTATCACATGTTTTTGTACTCATACTACACCTTTGCATCTTTTTCCTCGATGCAAATCCTAGTACAAGTCATTGCTATTGATGTCGACCTCAAGCGAAGCTGCTAAGCAAAGATTAGGTGAGCTTTCAGCATTCGGAGCTGATCCATCTCCTTCTATTTTTGTGCTAGTCTTATTTTCCATATTCAGAGACTACGGTGTTTTTTCTGGCACTTGTCTAGTAGTCTTTGCGTATAGTGGCTCTTGAACTGACCATACCAGGTCTTGGGGGGGTTTATTTTGAGTATTTTATTCCTTCCCCCTCCTTTTTTTAATGACATTCATGTATATTTTCCTTATAATCTCTTTATGTTGATGGTTTATCTTTGTTTTCTCTCTTTCGCTTGTTAGCCCTTACTCATTCTTCTTAGATATAGTTTTGTCTTACCCACTGGTGGGTTGAAGCAGGAGCAATCATGACCTGAGTTTTTGGAATGTGAGAGTTTGGTATCAGAGCATAAGTTCACCGGTATCGTCGGTACAATAGTAAGTGCATAGTAGAGTCCCGTATATCAATATGATGACATCTATATCCTATCTTCGGGAGGCTACAGGACATTCTTTAGAAAAACCTTCACTTTCCTTGGTTCATTATCATGCATTATATCTATATTGGTTTCTAGGTTTTTATTTGTTTCACTCTTTCACAGATGGATAGGAAGAGGGCCACGACAGCCAAAGGCGAAGCCTCCGAGCTTGCAGTTAGGGCACCTATTTAGGGCAGAGGCATAAGTTGATCCCAGGTCAAGGTTAGGCTAGTATTGCAACACCAGCTCGAGACCAGGCCAGAAAGCCTTCACCAGAGCCAATTATTGATCCTGACCCAGAGATTGCACTTGATGATCTGCCACCACAACAGCCAATGGGCCAGGGAAAATCCCAGGCTCCACCCTGATTCATATTTTCATTTGTCCTTCATGATGACCTAGTTTAGTTATTAAGTATGGTTGGAGGTCAGCCAATAGATGGGCCTCAGACATCCACTTAGGGTTCAGCTTATAGTGGACTTGATATAGTAGCGCAACCTGTAGCTGCGACCCTCATAGTAATGGTCCTACCAGTACTAGTAGTTCCATAGCCAGCAGTAGCCTGGCCATCCATGACTTCTGAGGAGCAGAAGATGTTGGGTGAGTTTCTTAGATTAGATCCATTTGAGTTCCTCACTAGCTGTAAGGAGAGACAATGTAATTTGGGTTTGGGTTAATCACATAGTGTGGGTTACACCACATTTCAATTTGATAGAGTGATGAGGTAGTGGTGAAGGGGGTATGTAGATTCCAGACTAGCTATATCACCTTTTATGACATGAGATAAGTTCTCCAAGGCCTTCTTAGAGAAGTATATGCCTTACAGCATGCGCGAGCGTCTGATCTATGAGTTCATAGGGTTATAGTAGGGTTCTATGATAGTGGCTAAGTATGAGGTTAGATTTCACGAGCTGGTCAGGTATGCCACCATGATTCTACCTACTGAGCACGAGAAAGTGCAATGCTTTTTTAGAGGGTTGAGACTTTTGATCCGTATGGCTACCTAGAGACTGGTATCTTCAGGTAAATTATTTATTGATATTGCTAATCATGCTCACACTATGGAGGAGTTACATTATAAGGCTCGTGGGGGTAGCGATAAGAGACCCCGTTATCAAGGCAATTACAGTGGGAGCCATAGTGGTTCATAGTTTAGGGGTAGAGGTTTTCAAGGTTGGTATCTACATCAATAACCATATTAAAAGTAGGGTAAGTCTAGTAGGCCCGCTCATACAGTGCTGCAAATTTCAGGTAGGGGTTAGCCTGGGTATATTAATTTTAGTAGTCAGGGCAGTAGTAAACCATTAAGGGGTATTCAATCGGGGTCTTTATGCTGAGATGGCCATTTTGGTTCAGTTAGACCTTCTCATCAGGTTAGAGTGCCCAGGGCATGCTTTGAATGTGGTGTTATGGGTCATTTTCCTAGAGAGTGTCTCCAACGTGGGATGATATAGCCTTCTGCATAGAGTGTTCTACTTATCAGATCAGTGCCTCTCCCAGTAGGGGTAGTGGCCAGGGTTGTAGGGGTAGTCCCTGGGGTTCTTATGAAGGTACTTAATTAGGTAGAGTAGGTGGTCAGGTAGGTAGCCAATCTGAAGGTATGCAGGGTCATAATTATGTTTTTTCTTTTAGGTCGAAGGCTTCGGCTTCAAATTCTATTATTAAAGGAAAGATTTTGGTGTGCCATCAGCTGGCATTTGCATTATTTGATCCAGGCTCCATTTATTCCTATGTTTCTAATTATTATTCATCTTGATTGGTGTTATTTTGTAAGCTATTATCTGTGCCTATGCGTGTAGCTACTCTAGTGGTTGATTCTTTAATAGTAGATCATATGTATATATTTTATATTATGGCTATTCAGGAATATGACATTGGGCCAATATTATTGTAATTGATATGGTTGATTTTGATGTGATTCTCGATATAGGTTGGTTATCCTCCTATCATTTGGTCTTGGATTGCAGGGTACTTTTAGCCGCATGCCAAGGAGGATTTTTTCTTATTTTCGAGATAGGATACTGGTGTCGAGGGGGTTTATGGCTTATCTTGCATATGTTTGTAATGTTAGTATTGAGAGTCCTTTGCTTGACTTTATCTATGCAATCCATGAGTTCCTTGGTTTTTTTTCTACCGACCAACATAGCCTTCATTCTTAGTGTGATATAGACTTTGCTATCGATCTTGAGCTAGGCAATCGACCCATATCTATTAAACCTTACCATATAGCTCCTGCGGAGTTTAAGAAGCTGAATAATCAGTTTCAGGATCTCCTAGGTGAGGGATTTATCAGACCTAGCATCTCTTCTTGAGTTGCTCCTATTCTGTTACTGAAGATGAAAGATGATTCTATGCGTATGTGTATCGATTACATACAATTGAATAAAGTGATGGTAAAGAATAAGTATCCTATACCATGTATCGATGATTTGTACAACAAACTACAAGGTGTAAATGTGTTTTCTAAGATTGACCTGAGATCTAGCTACCATCAGTTGAGGACTGGGGCGGAGGACATCCCAAACACAACCTTTAGAACTCATTATAGACATTACAAGTTCCTGGTGATGTCTTTTGAGTTGACCAATGCCCCAGAAGTGTTCATGAATTTGATGAACCGTGTTTTTAGGCCATATTTGGACTCCTTCGTGATTATATTTATTAATGGAATCTTTATTTACTCGAGGAGTAGGGAGGAGAATGAGCAACATTTGAGGATTATGCTCCACACTTTTAAAGATCATCGACATTATGCCAAATACTCAAAATGTGAGTTTTGGCTTGAGTCTGTAGCATTCTTGGGGGATGTGGTGTCCAACGAACGTTACTATAGTCCCAGTAAAGATTAAGGTAGTTCACGATTAGGCCAGGCCCACATCTCTGATTGAGGTTTGCAGCTTTATTGGGTTAGCAGTTTATTACAGACGGTTCATCGAGGGGTTTGCCTCTATTACAACACCTATGACCAGATTGACTAGGTATGAGTCCCATTTCAGTGGTCCAATGAGTGTAAGGTGAGCTTTCTGAAGCTCAAGGTCTTACTAACTCCAGCTCCTATTCTAACTCTTCCAATTTAAGGTGAAGGGTTTATAGTGTATTGTAGTGCTTTTGGTGTTTGTTTGGGTTGTGTTCTAATGCTGCCAAGTCGAGTTATAACATATGCTTTGAGACAGCTGAAGGTGCACGAGTGCAACCACCCCACTCATGACTTGGAGTTTGCAGTGATAGTTTTCATGCTTAATAGTTAGAGGCATTACTTGTATGATGTTCGTTGTAAGATATTCACCGACCACCATAGTCTTCAATAAATTCTAACTTAGAAGAACCTTAATTCAAGATATAGCAGGTGGTTTGAGTTATTGAAGGACTATGACCTCTCTATTCTCTACCATTCAGGTAAGGCAAATATGGTAGCGAATGCTTTGAGTCTGAAGGTGGTGAGTATGGGCAGCTTGGCCTTCCTTTCAGTTTTGAAGTGATTGTTGGCCTCAAACATCCAGTCCTTAGCCAACAGGTTGATTCAACTTGATATTTTAGACTCTAGGAGGATTTTGCTAGTGTTAAGGCCTGGCCTACTTTGTAGAAGCATATTTGAGATCAACAATTCAAAGATAGTTGGATTTTTGGTATTCTAGATTAGGTACGGAGGGGCGAGGCCAAGAGGGCTACCTCAGACTCTCAGGGTATATTGATATTTGATGTTTGCATTTTTTTCGAGGGTAGGAGGTTTGATTCAGTTTATACCTCAAGAGGTCCATAGCTCCAGATACTCTATTCACCCCAGGACAACTAATATGTATAGAGACTTAAGGCAGCATTACTAGAGGAGCGATATAATGAGAGATATAACAAACTTTATAGCTCAGTGTTTTTGTTGTCAGCATTAAAGGCCGAGCAATTGAGACTATGTGGACTGCATAAGAGGCTACCCATTCCTGAGTGGATGTTGGAGCAAATTACTATGGATTTAATGGGTAGTTTACCTCGTACCTCTCGTGATTCTGAAAGCATTTGGGTCTCAGGGATTGATTGACCAAGTTTGCTCATTTTCTACCTATTCAGTCTTCCTACAGTGCTGATAGGTTTGCTCGGATCTATGTTCTAAAGGGAGTTTGACTTCACAGAGTGCCCGTGTCTATTATTTCTGATTGATGTTCCCAGTTCACCTCTAGCTTTTGAAGAGCTTTTCAGGAGAAGTTGGGTACCTAGGTTGACCTTAGCATAACTTCTTATCCCTAGACTGACGGTCAGTCGGAGCAGACTATTATGGTGTTGGAAGACATGCTCCAAGCTTGTGTTATGGACTTTAGAGGTCAGTGAGAGCAATTTATAGCCTTAGCAGAGTTTTTCTACAATAATAGCTACCATTCAAGTATTCAAATGACACTATTCTTGGCATTATATAGTAGGCAGTGTCGATCTCTGATTAGTTAGTTCTAGACTTCAGAGGTTAGTCGATGAGGTAGTGACTTGCTTAGAGAGTCATTGGACAGAGTTTGGGTTATTCAGGATAGGCTACGGGCTGCTCAGAGAAGGTAAAAGAGTTGTGCAGACTGTAATATTTTTCCTTTGAGGTTTGGAGTTGGTGATCAGGTTTTCCTTTGAGTGTCACCCATAAAAAGAGTGATGAGATTCGGGAGAGGGACACACTTAGCCCAAAGTATATTGGGCCATTTGAGATTCTTTGGAGAGTTGGGGAGGTAGCTTATGAGTTAGCCTTGCCTCTCGCCTTTTAAGCTATTCACCAGTCTTTCATGTATCAATGCTTCGGTGCTACATCCTTGATGAGTCAGATGTGCTCCAGTGGGACTTGATTAAGATGGATGATAGGTTAACCTTCATGGAGGACCCAATCTCTATTCTAGCCAGAGATGTCAGTTGGTTGTGTTCCAGAGAGATTCTTGTTGTTAAGGATCAATAGAGACACAATCAAGTCAATGAGGCTACTTGTGAGACCGAGCATAAAATGCAAACTTAGTATCCTCACCTATTCGAGCCTTCAGGTACTTCTTAACTCTTTACTTTCGCGAGCTAAAGTCCTTTTAGTATTGGATGTTGTAGTGACCCTCTAGGTCATTTTTTGCTTTTTCATGCATTTTTGTATCTAGAACTTTCCTATAGCTTCCCCAAGTCATTTATCACTTACTGGGACTGGCACGCCCAGGAAGTTCATTTGGTTTTTAGAGCCATTTCTCTGTTTTGGAGTTTTTGAAGTTTAGAAAATAGTCTTGGGCCAAAACTTCAGGTAAACAGCCTTGGATGATAATTCTGATAGTTCTGTTAGCTCTAGAATGTTGATTTTAGGCTAGAGGGATCCTTGGTTTGGGTCTCGAGGCTTCCGATCTTGTTTTGGACTATTGGGTAGATTTTGGTAAAAAATAGAACATTGGGTGTATGACCCGCTATTTGTCGAAATGACCTTTATTGAAAATTTTGATGGTTTCATTGAGTCTAGAATGTCAAATTTCATAGGGTATCATAGTTCAGTTGGGTGCACGAGGTTCTGAATAAATCCCGAACACTAGGTCAAGATATTTGGAGTTACTTAAAAATTTCTAATGTAAACTAATCTGGTGCAGTCGCTTAACCGGCCCTTTTATCTCCTTAGCAAAGTTGTTTTAATGGATGGGGTGCCATTTAAGTGGTGCCTGATGGTGTCAACACCAGCTGCTTAAGCGGCCCTTTTTCTTCTTTACAGGCTAAGGGTCCGCTTTAGCTGAGCCAGCTGACAACACTAGCAGCCGCTTATGTGGTTACCCTTCTGCTTCAGCGACAAACACTGGTGGTATATATATTGTCTCTTTCATGATTTACAGCCCCAAAGTTTCTAAGTGTTGACTCCATCGTTATGTTTGAGAACTGAAAAATAGTGGGATAATCACCAATTGAAGTCGGGGCTAGCTTGGGAATGTTAAAGTAATTGTGCTTCCATCATTTTCCCATAAGTTTCTTCCTTGATTCTCCCTTTTGTCCTTGATTATTCAACTATTGTTTGGGCTGTTTTGTGACCCAATTAAGGAGTTGGTGGTGCTCACCTTTTGAGCACAAGCTCATTGTTTAAGGCTTCAATTTTTGGATTCTGCAAGCGGGGTTCGTGGGTGAGTTTTAGCTCAATTTCTGACCCGGAGCATAAATTCACAATATGGGTATCATTGTTCTCGTCTTGATGCCTAAACCATTATTTTTATAGCATGAGAGAGGTCGGAGGCTTCTCGAAAGAGAAAAGCTCTAATATAGAGGATTTTCGAGTGCTTTCAACGACGTCGTAAGCTGGATTTACCTTTCTTTAGACTTTGCTCTTTTATGGTATTGGTATTGTATTGTGGTAATTATTGGTGGGTTATTATGATTCAGATAGTCGTATAGACAATTCCTGATTATTTTAGTCGATTAGGGGGCCGTAGGATATATTTTGGCCTTGAATTTCCATAGGCTTGTAATTACTTCTCATTTACCACTTGACTTAGCATACTTAGGGCCTTGGGACGGGATTTAGAAGCCTTATCCTAGGTTCGAGTAGTTGCTTGCTTAGGTTGGGTTCTCGGGACTTGTAGTTGGTCTTATCGCCCTTTTTAAGGTAGTTTGCTTTGGAATAACACCCTCTTTTGACATAGATAATTAGAGGATTGTTTCAACAGATCTATTATTGGGTTGGATTAATTGTTATATTATGCTCGTTATCTTTGGTATCCTTGGTATGTTAGCATTTTGACCTTAAACCTCAGTTCTTGGCTTAATAAATGGAACCTTCCACTCTTTTAATAAATCTGGCCCTCTAAAAATAGGAAAAAGGACTAGATAGACTAGGGATGAATTAGAACTCTTATTTATTACTACATGTTGCATATTTATTAGTTCTGCTTTGAGTCCCGCACCTGGTTTACTGTTTATTATCTATTAGTTTCGATTCGAGTTCGGCCTCTGGTATACTATTTACCATCCATTAGTTCCAGTTCAATTCTGGCATTTCTTATTATTGATCTTTGGGTTGGAATACGATTGAGACCGGTAGGATTTATAGTTATGGATGGAGGGAGAATATACGATACTCTTATCGCATATCTTGGCTCATTCCCACCTTGCTTAAGGGGGCTCTGGTGGGTTTTATTTTATTGCGTGTACCTTCTGGTCTTATGGGGGGTCCAGTTAGGTTATAGCTAGGCATCTATTTTTGCTTTTGAGTCATATATGTTCAATTCTCGCATTTGCTTAGCATATCTTGTGATTTTCCATTCTAACCCTCATTTATTGCCTTTTAGTGTAGATTCACACTATATTTATGCTTTTACATTTATTTAGCTTAGTTGGCCTAGGATGCCTACTGAGTACCCTATATTTTGATACTCGCACTATACTTCTGTATCTTTTTTCCTGATGTAGATCCTAGTATGAGTCATCGTCGTTGACGCTGACCTCGAGCGGAGCTGCTGATTGGAGATTAGGGTGAACTTTCAGTGTTTGGAGCTGATCCATCTCCTTCTGTTTTACTGCTAGTCTTATTTTATATATTTGGAGACTACTACTGTATATTTTGGCACTTGTCTAGTACACTTTATGTATAGTGGCTCTTTTACTGACATTACTAGGTCTTGGGGGTTGATTCATTTTGTGTATTTTTTCTCTCACCCCTCTTTTTTGTTATGCCATGTGTGAATATTTCCCTTATAGTCGCTTTATATTATTGTTTATCCTTATTTTTCTCTCTTCCACCTGTTAGCCTATATAGTTTTGGCTTACCCACTAGTGGGTTAAACTAGGTGCCATCATGACTTGAGTTTTTTGGTCGTGATACTATTATATATAAATATGTAGCTTACTATATTTTTTCTAATGAAAATGAACATTTGAATCGTACATTGTCAAAGAGGTACATTTTATTGTTAAAATTCTTTTGAGATTCAAAATTTTAAATTTTGATTGTCAATTCGGATATATAATTTTTAAGTTTGTAAGTTAAAATTTATATATTTAAAAATTACGTAAAAAATACTATAAATTACAATAATTAATAATTTAAAATATTAAATAAATTTCAATTCAAAAACTTGACTGACTATAAAAAAATTAACTATATTACATCAATGGTGACGGAAGAAGTACTTAATTAATAATGCATTTATTTAAATTTAAATAAGGAGAGATAAAGTTGCCAGCAAAAGTTGAATCATGGGCTCCATAGGAAATTGGCAAAGCTGATCTGCAGCTTTTCATGCGGGCACGTCAAACAGCAAGAAGCACCACCTGACAAAATACTCTTTATTCAAAGGACCAAATTGCCCTCAGCTCTAGCAGGCAGTTCGATCATGTCTTGTCTGCTTGAGCTGCTATCACTATAACTTCTAATATAGGTAAAAAAATATAAGGGAGTAGTATCATTTTAACTCTTCAAATATGTTCTTGAGCATCTTTAATCTTTTAAATTTGTTAAAGTGGAACTTCTTTAGTCCAACTTAACATAATGAACTTAACAGGAAAAAAATAATGAACTTAAGAGCTAATCTGACTATCAAAGAAACACCACTCAAAACATGAAATGATTAGCCGACTTTCAAAGTGATCTAAAGACAGACCAACTTGGTTGGTTTGATCCAAAATAATTGATCATTTTTTTGTGCAAAAAATTGGAAAAATAAAAAATGGACTGAGTTTAGTCGTTTAAATATTTTGCGAAAATTATCCTATATAAAAAGTGACAATGAAGCGGTTGAAGCAGATTGTTCGTGGTCGACATGTATTTTTCAGCTGTTTCAACTGTAATTTTACTATATCACCCCTCAATAACTATTTTAAGTCATCTAATATTTGAAAATAAATAATATTTAATAAAAAGGGTAAATTAGACACAAAATGATAAATTAACTCTTGATTTTTTAAACTAAATAAATAAGTTAGATAACTATTTCTAATATATTGAATAAGTAAAAATGAACGTACGGAGTAATTTTCAATGGTTATGTTTGTGTCATAAAGAGAGTACATTTTCAAAAATATAATAGAACATAAACAATTTTTTTTATCTTTAGAGAGCTGATTTACTATCGTATAAATATATAACTTATTTTAAAGTATAAGTTTAAAAATCAAGACATAACATAGAAGATGAATAAACCAATAACAATATACAAAATCGTAATTTCATATTTCATCTTTTTTAGTAAATACAATAAAAATATTATTACAATAAAAAGAATAAAAAACACAAAATTGAGCAGTGCATCGCACGGAAACTAACATTCAGTACTTTCAATATAACCCACTGGGATAGGTCAATTTTATTTAAAGATAAAAAAATATTTTGAGAAACCGACGCAAGTTCAGTCCATTTTTTGTCAAAACTCCAATAAAACTTTTTGATTAAATTGTACGAGCTTGGTCAGCTTTTTTTTAATCTAAGGCTTAATACATATTCAGTCCCTTAAATTTGTCAAGATATTTTATTTAGCTATTCAAACTAAGCTTTGTTTCAATCAAACACCTCAACTCCTAATAAAGTGTTTCAATTAGACACTTTTAATTCAAATTTTGACAAAAAAAAAAATTCCACTTATTTTCATTCATCTATTAGGTATTTAAGTTGACTACATAAAATATGTCATCTCTTTTAATTATATGCATTAACCTTAAGTAGAAAATATCTGGGGTTTTACAACTTTTTGAGGTGAATGCATATAGTTAAAGGAAATGGTGGTTAACTTAACTATCTAATAGACGAATGAGAACACATACAAAAAAAATAATTCAAAAATTGAATTGAGAGTGTCTAATTGAAACACCTTATTAGGAGTTTAGGTGTTCAATTGAAACATGACATAGTTTGAGTGTGTAAATGAAATATTCTGACAAGTTTAAGAGTTTATTTATGTATTAAGCTATTATTTAAAATAATTTTAAAAAATTATCAAGCTCAATTGATTTTTATTATCGAGCTCAATTGATTTTACTTTCTTGATTTTTGGTGCAAAAAATTGACCAAGCTTTCGGCCAGTCAAAAGTAAATAGGTTTATTTCGGGCAACTTTTTCCATGTGCTTAGTAGTGTTTTTTGATGGTCGCCATGTGTTTTAAGTTCATTTTGTAAGTTGGATAAGTGCTCAACTTTAGAAAATTTGAGAAATTAAAGATGCTAACAATCATACTTAATGGACCAAAATAGACACACTCTCATAGATAAGAGACAAATTTGGCTACAAATTCCATTGGTGATGAAGGATGGTTTTTAAAATTAATTGTGGAGAAATACAATTGAAACAATAATTCTATCAAAGTTGACCCATTTTTTTTAAAATCTTACCCAAACAGGCTCACATTGTATATTATACATAAAGATAAAAATCACCTTTTATCCTCTCTCTAACCCATAATATGTAATGACTCTCTAGGTCATTTTTAGTTTTTTCATGTTTTTTTCTGCATTAATAGCCTTCCTATAGCTTTCCCTAGTCATTTTATGACTTGTTGGGACTGACAGTTTGGTTACCGTGCAGTTCATTTAGTTTTTATAGCCATTTCCCTGTTTTAGAGCTTTTGAAGTTGAGAAAATAGTCTCGGGCCAAAACTTCAGGAATACGGCCTTGGATGGCAATTCTAACGGTCCCATTAGCTTTGAAATGTCAATTTTGGGATAGAGGAACCATTGGTACGAGTCTCGAGACTTTTAAACTTGTTTTGGGCTACTAGTTGGATTTTGGTAAAAACTAGAACCTTGGGTATGGGACCCACTTTTTGTCAAATTGACCTCTGATGGAAATTTTGATGGTCTCATTGAGTCAGGAATGCAGAATTTGGTGGGGTAGCATAGTTCATTTGCGCGCATGGGGTTTTGAACGAATCTCGAGCACCCAATTGGAGTCAATTTGGACTTAACAAATATTCCTGGTGCCAAGTTGCTGGTGCAGTCGCTTAAGCGGCTTGGAGACCGCTTAAGCATTAGCCACTTTAGCGGCTGAGGACAACTTAAGCGATAACCAATTTAGTGGCATATATCCGCTTAAGCAGAGGCTGGCCAGCTTGGTAGGGATCGCTTTAAGTGCCTATTGTCCCTTAAACGATGATCACTTACGCGATCATTTGGCTGCTTAAGCGGCCATTGTTGTATGTTGTATATATATTTCCTCTCAAACCCCAAGTCTGTTTTTAAGTGTTTAAACCTCCATTAGAACATATTGTGAGTTAATTAATCAGTGTGGATCATCAATTGGGAGCCTAAGGTCATTTGATTCTCGTGCATTGATCATCTTCTCGACCTAAACCCGTAAGTTTTCAGTCTAATTTTTATTCAATTCTCCATTTTTGCTCTTGAGGTTTTAAGTGTTATTGGGACAATTTTAGAGCAAGTGATCCTTGACCTAAGAGGGACCTAGTGACAGACTCAATTCTCAATTCCATTGATGTGCCCTACTATTCAATTTTTAGCTCAATTTAATATGGGTATTGTTGTTCTCGTATTGATGCCTAATTATTATTTTGATAGCGTGGCAGTGGTTGTAGGCTTCTTGGAAAGGAAAAGCTCTGTTATAGAGGTTTTCATATGCTTTCGACAGTGTCAAAGTAGGCTAGGCTTATCTTTCCTTTAGACTTTGCTCTGTTTTGTTGTTGGTGTGATATTGTGCTAATTGTGGGTGTGATGTTCAGATATTCGTTTAGTAAATTATGATTACTTTAGCCGATTAGGAGGCCTTACTGAAGATTTTTGGCCGTGTTTTCCTTAAGTTAGTGGTTGCTCATCTTTTAGGGTTATACATATTATCATTAGGGCCTTGGGTTTAGATTTAGAAGCCTTAGTCTAGGTTCGAGTAGATACTTGCCTTAGATTAGGTTTTCGAGACTTGTAGCTAGCCTTATCGCCTTTTTTAAGATAGGTTACTGATGTTGCCCAAAATATACCTTCAGAAAAGGATAATGCGGTCGTTGTATCAAATATAGAACCCAACTAGGTTAGGGTCCATCCCACAGGGAATAGGACGAAGTTATGTAGAATGCCAGTCTGAGTAATTGACAAGTAAGTAAAACTGGGGGTTTTTGTGAATAAGTGGTAATAGTAACGATTGTTGATTTTAGGATTTGTAGACAATATAAGAAATACACTAGGACTGTGATTCCCGATGATTCCTTAACTCCACTGGTTACTTGTGCTGACAAAACTGTCCTGCTACGTTGCATGCAAAATCTAACAAGATATGTTCATCTAAATGTCTCTCGACCTTGGTTAGACGAATTTCACTTTTCTCCTCTCGGTCTCTGAGTGTCGCACTACTAAACCTTGTCCTGGATCTCTGATAACTATTTTTGCTACGGCTCAAGTTATTAGATGAAGGTTGATAGCTTCAAATCTCTATTGTTATTCCCTTTTCCCAATCTCTACCTCTCTCTCAAGCAAGTCTAGAATACAGGAAAGTTTCTAACTTTTGCAACTGTTAGAAGATCAATCACAACAAAGGAAATAACAATACATGCATTCACACCTGTTCAAAATTGCTCTTCACTTAACCCGTTTCGTTAATTCCTCATGGTTCACACAACCCTAGTTGATGAGTTTAGCTACTCATGTTTGCAAGAGCACAATAAGAATTTGAGAATGAAAACATAATTGTAAACTCACAATAAAGAAGAAACTCTAAAATCTTAATTATGAATAAAACCCTAAAATCGATGTTCCAAGGTTACAAAATCCAACAATGTGTTTTTGAACTCAAAATAACAAAAAACTATCTTAAAAAAATGTAATGACTCGTCCCTGAATATAGGACAATGAAGGGGTATTTATAGATACAAGCTGAATCCTATCCTAAACAAAATAGGAAAATAGAGTCGGCAACTTTCCACGGTACTGTGACTAGGTGTCATGGAACCAAGTCACTCCACGTGGGTCAGTGCCGTGGAAATCAGGCAACTTTGGACATCTCTGAAGTTGAATCATGGCAGCCTCTCACATCACGTGAGTGGATTCACTGCACATGAGTCCTCTTATGAGTCATCTCTCCGGTGCAGATCCTGGTTGTTTTGTCTTCAGATACTTCGTTCTCGAGCATGATTCTTCCTTTTTGTCCATTTTGCCTCCAAACCCTATTTTTCTGCAATGTAGAACAGAAAACACATCACACCAACCAAACACACCCAAGTTATTGCATATTTTCCCTGTTTTAAGCATCGAAAGTTTCATGAAACCATGACACATCAACACCCTCAACTTAGAACGTTTGCATGTCCTCAGGCAAACAAAACAAAATAAACACAATGATGCTTAACTAAGAGAAACATAAGGGACCTACGACAGTCGACTCATTGCTTTTGACCTCAAAACTTTTCTGACCGCTCCAACTTGAAAATCAAAATCATAGTGTGTATACATGCAACATATTATCATAACATAGAAAAGATCAAATGTTGGCATCAGATTATGAACAACCAACTAAGCGTATATGCAGATGACATTATCTGAACAAATAGCAGCTACCAGTGTAACCCATGCACTCTCACAACAAAGAAGTCCCATACACTCATAGTGTACCAATGGATATCAAAGTAAGGACTGGGTCAAAACACTCTCTCTCACAAAGAAGTTCAAGCAATGTGCATGAAATACCATAGGCTTGCCCTTATTTTCTATACCTTAGTTTCTCGGATAGTAGGACTAGGATCACTATAAGACTTTCATCGGCTTGAAGTGTAGGCTTGAGGGCGGGTGTGGTATATATGGATATAGTGGCTCAACCCTCCTTGACACTACAATATTTTTGGCACCTTTTTTCAACCATGCTTATTTATTCTCCATCATTTATTTTTAGATTTTGAGGTGTGATTTTCTTCATTCTTTCAAAACACAACTCTTTTTTTTTCTCTTTTTTTTCCTTTTCACACCCAAATATGTTCTCTTTTTCTTTTACTAACCCATTCTTCATACCCAAGTCAAACTATGCACCCCTATGATAGCCACCCTCAACTTGGGCGATTTGTCTGAGTTGCGGTACACAATGTCCAAGGAAGGACCAGGGCCAAGACAGGTTCATTATAAGTCAAAATGGGAAGGTGAGTAGGCTAACGAAAGAAATAGGTCAATTAAGGATCAAACTCGGGATCAAGGGATACTTAATTCATTTGGTCAGGCATTTAGGCTAAAAGTGGACTTATTCAAAAATGGCCTATGATTCTTTCCTAACCACTATCCTATAACCTAGGCAAGACTAAACAGGCAAGTTTTGGATCGTACACACAAAGTGAACTCCGTAATGACTTCACACACACATAGCACAGGGTTACAATGTCAACTACTAACTATCCTGACACTTTTTATGCTTAAAACAGGGAAAATATGCAATAACTTGGGTATTTTTGGTTGGTATGATGTGTTTTCTATTCTACATTGTAGGAAAATAGGGTTTGGAGGTAAAATAGACAAAAAGGAAGAATCACGCTGGAGAACGAAGTATCTGAAGATGAAAGAACCAGAATCTGCCCTAGAGAGGTGACTCACGACAGGACTCACGTGCCGTGAGTCGACTCACTTGACGTGAGTGGCTGCCATGAGTCAACTTTAGATATGTCCAAAGTTGCCTGATTTCCACGGTGCTGACCTACGTGGCATGACTTGGTTCCACGACACCTACTCATGGTACCATGGAAAGTTGCCGACTCTATTTTCCTGTTTTGTTTAGGATAGGATTCAGCTTGTATCTATAACTACCCCTGTGTTGTCCTATATTTAGGGAGGAGTCATTACATTGTTTTAAGATAGTTTTTCATTATTTTGAGTTCAAAAACACATTGTTGGATTTTGTAATCTTGGAACATCGATTTAAGGGTTTTATTCATAATTGAGATTTCAAAGTTTCTTCTTTATTATGAGTTTACAATTATGTTTTCATCCCCTAATTCTTATTGTGCTCTTGCAAACATGAGTAGCTAAACTCATCAACTAGGGTTGTGTGAACCATGAGAAATTAACAAAACGGGTTAAGTGCAGAGCAATTCTAAATCGGTGTGAATGCGTGTATTGTTATTTCCTTCGTTGTGATTGATTTTCTAACGGTTGCAAATGCTAGAAACTCTCCTGCATTCTAGACTTGTTCGAGAGAGAGGTAGAGATTGGAAAAAGGGAATAACAATAGAGATTTGAAGCTATCAACCTTCATCTAATAACTTGAGTCGTAGTAGGAATAGTTATCTGAGATCCAGGACAAGGGTTAGTAGTGAGACACTCAGAGACCTAGAGGAGAAGAGTGAAATTCGTCTAACCAAGATCGAGAGACATTTAGATGAACATATCTTGTTAGATTTTACATGCAATGCAGCGGGACAGTTTTGTCAGCACAAGTAACTGGTGGAGTTAAGGAACTATCGGGAATCACAGTCCTAGTGTATTTCTCATATTGTCTACAAAACATAAAATCAGCAATCGTTACTGTTACCACTTATTCACAACCCCCCCCCCCCAGTTTTACTTACTTGCCAATTACTCAGACTAGTATTCTACATAACTTCGTCCTATTCCCTGTGGGATCGACCCCAACCTAGTTGGGTTCTATATTTGATACAGTGACCGCATTATACTTTTTTGAAGGTATATTTTGGGCGACATCAAATTTTGGTGCCGTTGCCGGGGAACTACGGTTACAGAGTTGAGTATTTTGCTTGTTGGAAGTGATTGGTTTTATTTCGTTATATTTTTAAGGGAACACGTTGGTGTATGCCTAATATTAGGAGTCTAGGCAATCCCCTGATTCCACTTGATCTTGAAATAGAAAGAACTCTGAGAGCTAATCAAAGAATGGTGAATATGGATGGAGTTCAGGATCTTGCAGCTGTGGGAGGCATTCATAACCAACCAATCCAGCTGATTGGTCATGAAACAGCAGACCAAACTGATGCTTGGTTGACAGGGGAAGAGCAAGCTAGATAAGCTGCTCTTAGGAAAGTAGATAGAGATAATCGAGCTATGTAAGAAGAAGCACAACGAATGGCTGAGGCTGAAGAAAGACAAAGAAGACTGAGGGTGCACCAACCACCTCAAAGACCGCATGTACCAGTTTATAATGATCCTGAGGAAGAAGATGTGTCTTATTTTGAGCAGATAGAGACTGGTGCCATTATTCCACCAGAATTACCTCAGGGCACTAAGTTTGACATTACAAGTTCCATGATCCACCTTCTTAACTTGAAAGGTGTATTCACAGGTCTTCCTACAGATGATCTAAACATGCATGTGATGAACTTTGTGGGGGTTTGCACTTTTTATAATTTTCCTAGAGTTAACCAAGAGGCTATTCGTTTGAGATTGTTTCCATTCTCTCTAACAGGAGAAGCGACTTTGTGGTTGGCAGAGTTACCATGAGGTTCCATCACTACTTGGCAAGAGTTAAGAAATTAAATTCTGGAAAGATCTTTTCCACCCTCCAAGATGCTACAGTTGAAGAATGAGATTTATAATTTTAGGCAACTACATTCTGAAACACTTTACGAGACATGGTTAAGGTTCAAGAAGAAGCTTCACAATGTGCCAAATCATAGGATGAGTGGTAGAAACTTACTTGAAATCTTCTATAGGGCTTTAAATGCCAATACTAAGGCTGTAGCAGATACTATCACTGGAGGAGCATTTATGAGTCTGAGGTGGAACAAGCTTCTGAGATATTAGATCGTATCACTAAGACCAACTGAGGATGGCATACTCGAGAGGCAGATACACTTCCTGGCATGTATGTTATTGGAGCCTCATCAGCACAATGGGCTTTGGACAAATCTGTAGCTCAAGAGGTCGCATAACTGAGGATAGAAATTAGTTTTTTAGCTAAATAGATTGCGGCTAGAGATGCTAAGAAGGTGCATGCCATAGGTGCATAAGGCAAAATACCTAGGCATGATGATAGTAAATATGATGAAGAGGCTAAGTACCTGGATCGAGAAGTGCCGAGTTTTTGAGCCAAGGGCCAAGGGTCTAATCAAGACTCTTGGAACTCAAGGCAAGGGAATCAAGGTCAAAACTATTATGGAGACAATTAAAATAAGTTGGGATATAGAGACAGAGAACGAGATCGTGACGGTGATTGGAGGCGGAAGGATGATTGTAAAGAGAAGAGTGGCGTACATGTTCCACCAGGAAACCGCAATGCTGACTATGGAAATTCAAGAATGGAAGCCTTTCTCAATAAACTGGTTAAATGCTCCAAGAGTCAAGAAGATTGCTTGAAGGAGATTAGGTCAGATATTTCAGGAATAAGTCAGAAAGTAGAATCCCATTCGACTGCTATTAAATAGTTAGAGAAACAGTTCGGGCAGATATCAATGGCATTGAACCTACGTCAGCCAAGTACCCTTCTAAGAAACACCGTCTAGAATCCGAAGAATGATAGTCATTGTCTGGCCATTACTACTAGAAGCGAAAAATGCACAACTGATCCATGTATACCTGTGGATAGTGGTAAGACCAATGAGCCGATGATAGTTGATGTAGAAACTAAGATAGAGCCGGATAATTCGAAGGTCGAAACAGTTCCAAATCCTCATGATACTGGTTAAAAGGCAAAATCTAAAAAGAGGCCAAAAAAGGAGGTCCCACAAATGCTGAAAACTATCCCATGACCTCCTCCTCCCTTTCCTCAAAGGTTGAAAAAGAAGGCTGAGAAAGGAAAATAGCAGAAGTTTATTACAATGTTGAAAGAGTTATCGGTAAACATCCCTTTTGTTGAGGCATTGGAGCAGATTCCAGGTTATGCAAAGTTCATGAAAGACTTAGTGACGAAGAAGAGAACTGTCATTTTTGAGTCGACAGATAACTTACATCATTATAATGCAGTTTCTTCGCATTCCCTAGTTGAAAAGAAAGAGGATCCTGGAGCTTTCACAATTTCTTGTACTATCGGGTCTTACAACTTTATTAAAGCACTTTATGATTTGGGTGCTAGCATTAACTTAATACCGCTAGCCGTTTTCAAGCAGAGGGGTTGGGGGCACCAAAAATAACCTCGATGAGTCTTCTCATGATGTATAGGACTATGAAAAAGTCGGTGGGAATTTTTTATGATGTTTTGGTAAAAGTTGCATCTTTTATCTTTCCAGCTGACTTTGTGATTCTAGATTGTAAAGTTGATTTTGAGGTTCCCATCATAATGGGAAGACCATTCCTTGCCACTGGTCGTGCATTGGTTGACATGGAAAGAGGGCAGATAAAATTTAGGTTAAATGATGAACTTGTCACTTTCAATGTTTGTCGTTCCATGAAGTAATCGAAAGATATGCGGGCGATTTCGGTAATAGATGCAGTTGAGGAGAGTGATATTGTTGTACCTCTTGAAGAAAGGTTGGGGGTAGAAGCTCTTGCGACCGTGATTATGAATTTTGATAGCAATGGTGTTGAGGAATAAGATGTGATGGTTAGTGCACTTGCTGGTAGGAGATCATACACTTATGCCCCAAAGAAACTTAATCTCAATTTGAAGAATAGGGTGACCCCACCAGCTCGTCTTTCTATTGAGGAGCCTCCAGTTTTGGAACTTAAGGATCTTCCTGCTCACCATCGCTACATATTTTTTGGAGCCAACAACACCTTGCATGTGATTATTTCTGCTGCGTTGGTGGAGTGGCAAGTAGAGGCTCTGGTTTCGGCATTGAGAAGATTTAAGAGGGCCATTAGTTGCTCCATTGCTGATATTATAGGGATTCCACCCGGTATTTACACTCGCAAAATACAACTTGATCTTGAGTGAATATCGAGCATTTAGTATTAATGTCGTTCAAACCCACCTGTGCAAGAGGTTGTGAAGAAGTAGATCATTAAGTGGTTAGATACAGGTGTGGTTTATCCCATTGCTGATAGCAAGTGGGTGAGCCCAGTTCAGTGTGTGCCAAAGAAGGGAGGAATCACTGTGGTTCCAAATGACAAGAATGGGTTAATTCCAATGAGACCGGTTACTGGAGGGAGTGTTTGCATGTATTATTGAAAGCTGAATTCTTGGACAGAAAAAGATCATTTTCCTATGCCCTTCATGGATCAGATGATAGACCGTCTTGCTGGTAGAGGATGGTATTGTTTTCTTGACGGCTATTCAGGGTATAATCAGATTTTCATTGCCCCCGAAGACCAAGAAAATACCACTTTCACTTGTCCATATGGGACGTTCACATTCAAAAGGATGCCCTTCGATTTATGTAATACACTGGCCACTTTCCAGCGTTGCATGATGTTTATTCTTTTCGACATGGTGGAAGAATCCATTAAAGTTTTTATGGATGATTTTTTTGTTGTGGGAGACTCATTTGATGATTGATTGGAACACCTTGCTAATGTACTGTAAACATGCGAGGAGTGCAACTTAGTGCTAAATTGGGAAAAATGTCATTTTTTGGTTAATGAGGGTATCGTATTGGGACATCAGATCTCGAAGAAAGGTATTGAAGTTTATAAGGTAAAGATTGAGGTGATTGAAAAGTTACCTCCACCTATCTCCATGAAAGGAATTTGAATTTTCTTGGGAAATAAAAGATTTTATAGAAGATTCATCAAAGACTTCTCAAAAATTACAAATCCATTATGCAAGTTTTTAGAGAAGAAGGTGAAGTTCGTGTTTGATGAGGCGTGTCTAAAGGCAATGACTGTCTGAAAGAGAAATTGATTTCTTCCCCTATCAATGTTTCACCAGATTGGACGATGCCTTTTGAGGTTATGTGTGATGCTAGCGGAGTGGCCTTGGGTGCAGTCCTTGGCCAAAGACGTGAGAAGATTTTACATCCGATTTACTATGCTAGCAAAGTACTTAATCTATCTTTGAAGAATTACACCGTGACTGAACAGGAATTGTTGGCACGTGGGTAGTGCCATAGGAATTAGAGAAAAATATTACTTTCAGAATCCTACCCACGTCAAGTAACCTGCATGACGTAGGTCAACCCACATCACGTGGGTAGTGCCTTAAGACTCAGAAACATATAATTATCCATGAACCGACTCGACTCAATCCAATTCGACCCAAACTAAATATATATATATCGGGACACAAAATTCGGCCCATATTTCGAATCCAAACTCCACCTTCTCAAATCCAAATCCTAACATAAACCCTATTTTCCAAAATTCACCAAATTCTCTTATACCATACCCTAATTCATCCAATTCCCCCATACCAATTTTAGAATTCATAAAATCTTAAGCACCTAAATGCCACAATTCCTAAAATTTGACCCACTCAACTCAAAAATCTGACCCACCCGACCCAACACCCAAAATCCAACCTACCTGTCTTGAAATTCGACCCACCTGACCCAAAACCCAACCCCATGCCACCCAAGTCAAACCCCAAGCATGGAGACATGGGTTCCTCTTCAAGAATCTGCACTAAAAACCCCAAATTTATGACTAGGTTGCGTGATGAACCTTTGGGGTCAAATAACCATGATTATTTGAAAAATAGGATGAACCTACCAGCTCATCCTTCTATTGAGGAGCCTCCAGTTTTGGAACTTAAGGTTCTTCCCGCTCACCTTCGCTGCGCATTTTTGGGAGCCAACAACACCTTGCCTATGATTATTTCGGTTGCATTGGTGGAGTGGCAAGTAGAGGCTCTTATTTCTGTATTGAGAAGATTTAAGAGGGTCATTGGTTGGTCCATTGCTGATATTATAGGGATTCCACCCGATATTTATACTCACAAAATACAACTTGATCTTTAGTGCATGCCGAGCATTGAGCACCAACATCGTCTAAACCCACCTATATAAGAGGTTGTGAAGAAGGAGATCATTAAGTAGTTAGATACAGGTGTGGTTTACCCCATTGCTGATAGCAAGTGGGTGAGCCCAGTTCAGTGTGTGCCAAAGAAGGGAGGAATCACTATGGTTCCAAACAACAAGAATGAGTTAATCCCAATGAGGCCGGTTACTAGATGGAGAGTTTTCATGGATTATCGAAAGTTGAATTCTTGGACAGAAAAAGATCATTTTCCTATGCCCTTCATGGATCAGATGTTAGACCGTCTTGCTGGTAGAGGATGGTATTGTTTTCTTGACTGCTATTCAGGGTATAATCAGATTTTCATTTCCCTCGAAGACCAAGAAAAGACCACTTACACTTGTCCATATGGGACATTCGCGTTCAAAAGGATGCCCTTCAGTTTATGTAATATACCAACAACTTTTCAGCGGTGCATGATGTCTATTTTCTCTGACATGGTGGAAGACTCTATTGAGGTTTTTATGGATGATTTTTCTGTTGTGGGAGACTCATTTGATGATTGCTTGGCACACCTTGCTAATGTACTGCAAAGATGCGAGGAGTGCAACTTAGTGCTAAATTGGGCAAAATGCCATTTTATGGTTATTGAGGGTATCGTATTGGGATATCAGATCTCGAAGAAAGGTATTGAAGTTGATACGGCAAAGATTAAGGGGATTGAAAAGTTACCTCCACCTATCTCCGTGAAAGGAATTCAAAGTTTCTTGGGACATTCAGGATTTTATAGAAGATTCATCAAAGACTTATCGAAAATTGGATATCCATTATGCAAGCTTTTAGAGAAAGAGGTGAAGTTCGTGTTTGATGAGGCGTGTCTAAAAGCATTTGAGTGTCTGAAAGAGAAGTTGATTTCAGCCCCTATCATTGTTTCACCAAATTGGACGATGTCTTTTAAGGTTATGTGTGATGCTAGCAGAGTGGCCTTGGGTGCATTCCTTGGCCAAAGACGAGAGAAGATTTTACATCCAATTTACTATGCTAGCAAAGTGCTTAATCCAGCTCAAAAAAATTACTCCATGACTGAATAGGAATTGTTGGCAGTGGTGTTTGCTTTTGAGAAATTCAGATCTTACTTGATTGGTACGAAGGTGATTGTGCATACAGACCATACAACACTTCGGTATCTTATGTCAAAGAAGGATGCTAAGCCAAGATTGATTCGGTGGGTGCTTCTACTGCAAGAATTTGATTTTGAACTCAAGGACCGAAAGGGAATCGAGAATCAGGTCGCTAACCATCTATCACGCCTTGAGGGTGAGGCCATGCTTAAATTAAGGGATAATCTTGATATTGATGATACTTTTCCATATGAGCAAGTGCTGGCAACATCACAAGACTTAATCCTATAGTTTACAGATTTTACCAACTTTCTAGCAAGTGATCTAATCTCGGAAGATATGTTGTATCAGCAACGAAAGAAATTCATGCATGAGGTGAGAAAATTCTTCAGGGATGAGCCATATCTGTTTAGAGTATTTGCAGATGGTATTATTCGAAGGTGTATCTCAGAGGCTGAAATGATGAGTATCTTGGAAGCATGTTATTCATCTCCAGTTGGGGGTCATTATGGTGGTACGTGGACTGCGCACAAGATCTTACAATGCGGTTATTATTGGCCTACTATCTATAAAGATGTTCATGACTATGCTCGGGCCTGCGACCAATGTCAAAGACAAGGGAATATCTCACGCAGACATGAATTCCCTATGACAACTATTCTTGAGCTCGAATTGTTTGATATATGGGGAATTAATTTTATGGGCCCCTTTGTGAGCTCACATGGGATGAAATACAATTTGGTAGTTGTTGACTATGTTTCTAAATTGGTGGAGGAGAGTGAGCTTCCCAATAATGAAGGAAAAAGTGTTGCGGCATTCTTGAAAAAGAACATATTTTCACCATTTGGGACACCACGAGTAATCATTAGTGATGGAGGATCACACTTTTGTAATCGGCTGTTCAAAGCCTTGCTTGAAAAATATGGTGTCAAACATAAGGTGGAAACACCTTACCATCCTCAGACGAGAGGTGTCAAATCATGAGATAAAGTCTATCTTGGCAAAGACGGTGAATGCCAAAGGATTGATTGGGTTCAAAGATTGGATGATGCATTATAGGCATATCGAACTGCTTTCAAGACACCAATTAATGCATCTCCATATCAGCTGGTATTTGGTAAATCGTACCATTTACCTGTTGAATTTGAACACAAGGCATTATGGGCATTGAAGAGGTTGAATCTAGAATGGAGAGATGCCACTAAATTGAGGCTAAATCAGATGAATGAGATGGATGAATTTCGTCTACGGGGTTTATGAAAGTTCAGCACTTTACAAAGAAAAGATGAAACTATATCATGACCGAAAATTGAATGACGAGAGTTTCATCCGAGAGATCTGGTGCTACTCTATAACTCCATGCTTTACCTTTTTTTGGGAAAATAATGATCTAAATGGTCTGGACTATTCACCGTTGTTAGGGTATTCCCGCATGGAGCAATTGAGGTGAAAGGTGAAGATAATTTTTTATTCAAAGTCAATGGGTAACGTGTGAAACACTGTGTGGGAATCACGGAAGAGATACGCACTTATGAGGAGCTTAGTCTTGATGAAGTCTGAGTAGTCAAGCTAGCCAAGTCGCGCCGCGACGTTAAATCAGGCGCTTCATGGGAGGCAACCCATGGGCTGGTTGGTGAAGTCTGTGTAACCACCCTAGCCAAGTAATGCCGCGATGTTAAATCAGGCGTTACTTGGTAGGCAAACCAAGGTCTTATTATGTGATCTGAGCATTGGATGATACGTTAGTAGAAATTCAAAATATTGAACTGAAGATGTTCAGTGCTACCCACGACATTGACTCATGTGACGTAAGTCTGCCCACGTCACGTGGGTAGTGCCGTAGGAATTAGAGAAAAATATTACTTTCAAAATCTTACCCACGTCAGGTGACCCATGTGACGTAGGTCAACCCACGTCACGTGGGTAGTACCGTAAGACTCAGAAATGTAAAATTATCCATGAACTGACCCGACCCGACCTGATTCAAGCCAAACCAAATATTTATATATCGGGACACCAAATTCGACCCAAATTTCGAATCAAAACTCCACCTTCTCAAATCCAAATCCTAACATAAACCCTATTTTCCAAAATTCACAAATTTCTCTTATACCAAATCCTAAATCATCCAATTCCCCCATACACATTTTGAAATTCATAAAATTTTAACCACCTAAATGCCACAATTTCAAAAATTCAACCCACTCAACCCTAAAATTCGACCCACCCGACCCAACACCCAAAATCTGACCTACCCGACCCAAAATCTAACCCACCCGACCCAAAACCCAACCCCATGCCACCCAAGTCAAATCCCAAGCATGGATACATGGGTTTCTCTTCAAGAATCCACACTAAAAACCTCGAATTTACGACTAGGTTGCGCAATGAACCTTCGGGGTCAAATAAAAGTGGGTTCGAAGAGGTATACGAGCTTGCTACCATTGATTTTAGAATGGTACCTCATACTAAGAGGCTACAAACTAGTGCCCAAGCTACTACCCAGGCTGTCGAACAACCTACTTCATAGCCCCCGCAACCGGCTGCCCTTGCTCAGTCTTCTGATTCCGCCCCCCAATCTGATGAGAAAATTCTGCAACCGGTGAAGAATAGGAGGTTGATGTATCTGGGTATAAGGAGAATGCTGAGGATGTGAATGATGTCGAGGTTGATGTATTTTGATCTGGGGAAAATGCTGAAGGTCCGGATGATTCTGCTATTGATGCGACAATACCTATTTCTTGCACAGGTGGTCTAAACTCCACAACTTCTTCACAGAGACAGGTGGCTGCATAGCGGGCCACAGTTGTGGTTCAAAGGGAAAATAAGAAATGGTGTGTTCAAGGTATGAGGGACATTTATGACAGGGATGGCAAACTTACTGAGCGGGGCATGTGTGGAAGGAGTATCACTGAAGAGCCTCGGTATCTGCTAGATGAATTGAAGGAACTGCCTAAGATTAAGGCTGTATTTGATCATTATAGATTCGGGTGGATGACGGAGCCTCCTGGGCACTATAGCTCTGAGTTGGTCCGTGAGCTTTATGCTTCTTATGTTGTTTATATTGAATTAATCACACCAAATAAGCAGCGGTATAGGGCCCAACCACCATTGACTCACACTTTGGTTTGAGAGACTAGAGTGGACATCACTAAGTAGACTATCCACAGGTTTTTGTTTGGTGCTGAGCGTCCATTTCCATCTAGCACTACAGAATTTGATCACCATATAGAGACTGTGAGAAATTGGGCTAAAATAAGAGACGCCGATCAATGATTGGAGTTACTGCGGTGGATTGCAGGTTATATAGCAGAGGATGGTGCTAATGCTAGTTGGGTTGCTAGGAAGCAGGATATTAAGAAGTCCCCGCTTCACTTTGCTGGACGATTTTGGTGGTTGATTTTCAAGCACCGGTTGAGTCTGACTAATGCTGATAATTCACTCACACTTGATCGGCCAGTGTTGGTAGCGAGTATTTTGGAAGGTTATGATATTAACTTTGTTCGCTACGTCATTGAGGATATACATGAACGTGTTTTCCCTGACTTCACCAACATCCCTTTCTCCTGTCTGATTTATGGCTTATGTATTAGTGTTAGTTTATTCACGATGCCTGCAATAGATCATCATATTGAGGCGACCCACATTACTGATATAGGGTTGATGCAGTAGCGGGGAGCTCACCCAGATTTTTTGTGGAGGTGTCAACCTTCTGTATCCTCAGGAGAAGCCCTTTTTGAAGGGCGTGGAGATAGAAAGGAGTCGGTTAGTACTCCAGCATCGATGAGTATACCTAAGACTATTTGTGTACTTACTGAGGGCACAAGCCTAGTGATTGACGATAAGGTATCAAACACTACAGCACCTCTGCCCCTCTCAGGTATGGTTTTAGTTTTGAGGGACTTTCTACAGCAGTTGGTTGACAGGCAACCCCAGATGTTTGAGAGGCAGGCTCAAACTGAGGCCCAAATAGCTATGTTGGTATCCCAACTTAAGCCATGGATTAGGACCACGGTAGAATCCGCAGAGGCTAGAGTGAAGGCCCATATGACTGCAGCTATGGATCAGTTTATGAGAGAGTTTCATGGGAGGATTGATAGTTTTAAGGCACGGATAGCCACCCGGTTGAGTTCAGCACATATTTCTAATATGGAAGGCTTGACATGGGAGGTGGCTACATTAAGAGAGGAGGTTAGAGATTTGGCACCGAGCAACACTCCTGTTATTCCACCTATGCCCATTTTGGCCGCAATGAAGCCTGTGTTCGAGGTGGATTTGTTTGCTGACGAGGAGCCTCCTATTGATAGAGGAAAGAGACCAGGTAGTCAGGAGAATCAGGATGATAGTGGTGATGAGTTCGAGGGTGATTTTTGGAGAGCGGTTAAGGCCTCGAGAGTAGAATACCATGCCAGTCAGATTGCTTAGGAGGAGAGGGCATAAGGTGCATCCTCTAGTCAGGCACCCCCTTCACCGGATGCACCTAGCAGAGAGCCCAGAGACCATGCTGATGATCCCGCTATGGGAAGGCCAACATCCAACGCCTAGGGTGCCGCAGGTATGTCTTCACTCCCTTACACTTATTCTATTTATAGTTGTGCATTAGGGGCAGTGCACCACTTTTTAGTTGGGGGTGGGGGTATACCACCACTTGGGGGTTTTTGTTGCCGTGTTTCTTTTCCCCCAAGTATGCTATCATAGTAGAATCATCATGTTTAGTTTTTTTTTGTGTTTTCAAGATTTAATTAGGAGAAAAATAGGGGAACCTTAGTCCAGTCCAATTTCGAACATATTTTGAATGATAAGGATGCTTTTTGATTATGGAAAGGACACCCCTCCTGAGAATTTTGTTTTGAAATGTGTGTGTAGTATGTTAGTTTATGAAAACTGTTGGATCTTATTATGGCATTAGTATTATAGGCAATATGACTGTAACAAGCAATGCATGAACTGGATAGTTAGTAGTTGACAGTAAAACCCTGTGCGATGTGTGTGTGAGGTCATTACCGAGTTCACTTTGTGTGTGTGATCTTGAACTTGCCCAGTTAGTCTTGCCTAGTTTATAGGATAGTGGTTAGGAAAGAGTCATAGACTATTTTTGAATAAGTACACTTTTAGCCTAAATGCCTGACCGAATGAATTAAGTATCCCTTGATCCCGAGTTTGAGCCTTAATTGACCTATTTCTTTCGTTAGCCTACTCACCTTCCCATTTTGACTTATAACGAACCTGTCCTGGCCCTGGTCCCTCCTTGGACATTATGTACCATAACTCAGGCAAATTGCCCAAGTTGAGGGTGGCTATCATAGGGGTGCATTGTTTGACTTAGGTATGAAGAACGGGTTCGTAAAAGAAAAAGAGAACAGATTTAGATGTGAAAAGAAAAAAAAAGAGTTGTGTTTTGAAAGAATGAAGAAATTCACACCCGAAAATTTGAAACTAAATAAAGGAGAATAAGGGAGAATAAATAAGCATGGTTGAAAAGAGGAGCCAAAAATAGTGTAGTTTCAAGGAGGGTTGATTCACTATATCCATATGTACCACACCCGCCCTCAAGACTACACTACAAGCCGATAAAAGTCCTATAGTGATCCTAGTCCTACTGTCCGAGAAACTAAGGCATAGAAAATAAGGGCAAGCCTATGGTATTTCATACACGTTATTTGAACTTCATTGTGAGAGAGAGTGTTTTGACCCAGTCCTTACTTTGATATCCATTGGTATACTGTGAGTGTATGGGACTTCTTTGTTGTGAGAGTACATGGATTGGACTGGTAGTTGTTATTTGTTCGGATAATTTCATCTGCATATATGCTTAGTTAGTTGTTCATAATCTGATTTCATCAATTGATCCCTTCCGTGTCATGATAATATGTTGCATGTATACACACTATGCTTTTGATTTCCAAGTTGGAGGGGTCAGAAAAGTTTTGAGGTCAAAACGTATGAGTCGACTGTCGTAAGTCCCTTAGGTTTCTCTTAGTTAAGCATCATTGTGTTTATTTTGTTTTGTTTGCCTGAGGACGTACAAACGTTCTAAGTTGAGGGTGTTGATGTGTCATGGTTTCATGATACTTTTTTTGCTTAAATCAAGGAAAATATGCAATAACTTGGGTGTGTTTTGTTGGTATGATGTCTTTTCTATTCTACATTGCAGGAAAATAGGGTTTGGAGGCAAAATGGACAAAAAGAAAGAATCACGCTCGAGAAAAAAGTATCTGAAGATGAAAGAACCAAGATCTGCACCGGAGAGGTGAGTCACGAGAGGAATCACGTGTCGTGAGTCCACTCATGTGATGTGAGTGGCTTCCATGAGTCAACTTCAGAGATGTACAAAGTTGCTTGATGTCCATGGCACTGATCTACGTGGCGTGACTTGGTTCCACGATACCGTGGAAAGTTGACAACTCTGTTTTCCTATTTTGTTTGGGATAGAATTCAGCTTGTATCTATAAATACCCCTGTATTGTCCTATATTCAGGTAGGAGTCATTACATTGTTTTAAGATAGTTTTTCATTTTTTTGAGTTCAAAAACACATTGTTGGATTTTGTAATCTTGGAACATCGATTTTATTATTTTATTCATAATTGAGATTTCTAAGTTTCTTCTTTATTGTGAGTTCACAATTCTATTTCATCCTCGAATTCTTATTGTGCTCTTGCAAACATGAGCAGCTAAACTCATCAACTAGGGTTGTGTGAACCAAGAGGAATTAATGAAATGGGTTAAGTGCAGAGTAATTCTGAACCGGTGTGAATGCATTTATTGTTATTTCCTTCGTTATGATTGATCTTCTAATGGTTGGAAACGTTAGAAACTCTCCTGTATTCTAGACTTACTAGAGAGAGAGGTAGAGATTGAGAAAAGGGAATAACAACAGAGATTTGAAGCTATCAACCTTCATCTAATAACTTGAGCCGTAGCAGAAATAGTTATCTGAGATCCAGGACAAGGGTTAGTAGTGCGATACTCATAGACCAAGAGGAGAAAAGTGAAATTCATCTAACCAAGGTTGAGGGACATTTACATGAACATATCTTGTTAGATTTTGCATGCAACGCAGCGATACACTTTTGTCAGCATAAGTAACCGGTGGAGTTAAGGAATCATCGGGAGTCATAGTCCTAGTGTATTTCTCATATTGTTTACAAATCTTAAAATCGGCAATCTATTACCACTTATTCATAACCCCCCCCCCCCCCCCTCCATTTTTACTTACATGCCAATTACTCAGACTAGCATTCTACTTAACTTCGTCCTACTCCCTATGAGATCGACCCCAACCTAGTTGGGTTCTATATTTGATACAGCAACCGCATTAACCTCAGAATCATTCAGACCTTTAGCATTTTCCCCAGACCCAGATACATCAACCTTATGTTCATCACCGATTGCAGAATTTTTTGTCCCCTTATCAGATTGGGGGGCGAAATCAGAAGACTGAGCAGGGGCAGCCGATTGCGGGGGCTGTGAAGTAGGCTGTTGGGAAGCCCGGGCAGCAGCTTGGGCCCTAGTTTTTAGACTCATAGTATGATGTACCAGTGTAGAATCAGTGGTAGCAAGCTTTTATACCTCTTCGAACCCACTGTTATTTTACCCCGAAGGTTCATCGCGCAACCTCATCATAAATTCGGGGTTTTTAGTGCAGATTTTTGTAGAGGATTCCATGTCTCCACGCTTGGGGTTTGACTTGGGTGGAATGGGGTCGGGTTTTGGGTCAGGTGGGTCAAATTTCAAGACAGGTAGGTCGGATTTGGGGTGTTGGGTCGGGTTGGTCAGATTTTTGAGTTGAGTGAGTCAAATTTTGGGAATTGTGGCATTTAAGTGGTTAAGATTTTATGAATTTCGAAATTGGTATGGGGGAATTGGATGACTTAGGATATGGTATAAGAGAATTCGGTGAATTTTGGAAAATAGGGTTTATGTTAGGATTTAGATTTGAGAAGGTGGAGTTTGGATTCGAAATTTAGGTCGAATTTGGTGTCCCGATATATATATATTTAGTTTGGGTTGAATCGGATCGGGTTGAGTCGGTTCGTGGATAATTTTATGTTTCTGAGTCTTAAGGCACTACGCATGTAATGTGGGTTGACCTATGTCACGTGGATCACCTGATGTGGGTAGGATTCTGAAAGTAATATTTTTCTCTAATTCCTATGGCATTACCCACGTGCCAACAATTCCTGTTCAGTCACGGTGTAATTCTTCAGAGCTGGATTAAGTACTTTGCTAGCATAGTAAATCAGATGTAAAATCTTCTCACGTCTTTGGCTAAGGACTTCACCCAAGGCCACTCCGCTAGCATCACACATAACCTCAAAAGGCATCGTCCAATCTGGTGAAACATTGATAGGGGATGAAATCAACTTCTCTTTCAGACAGTCATTGCTTTTAGACACGCCTCATCAAACACGAACTTCACCTTCTTCTCTAAAAACTTCCATAACAGATTTGTAATTTTCGAGAAGTCTTTAATGAATCTTCTATAAAATCCTATATTTCCCAAGAAAATTCAAATTCCTTTCATGGAGATAGATGGAGATAACTTTTCAATCACCTCAATCTTTACCTTATCAACTTCAATACCTTTCTTCGAGATCTGATGTCCCAATACGATACCCTCATTAACCATAAAATGACATTTTTCCCAATTTAGCACTAAGTTGCACTCCTTGCATCTTTGCAGCACATTAGCAAGGTGTGTCAAGCAATCATCAAATGAGTCTCCCACAACAAAAAAATCATCCATAAAAACCTCAATAGAGTCTTCCACCATGTCAGAAAGAATAAACATCATGCAACGCTGGAAAGTGGTCGGTGCATTACCTAAATTGAAGGGCATCCTTTTGAACGCGAACGTCCCATATGGACAATTAAAAGTGGTCTTTTCTTGGTCTTCGGGGGAATGAAAATCTGATTATACCCTGAATAGCCGTCAAGAAAACAATAACATCCTCTACCACCAACACACTATAACATCTGATCCATGAAGGGCATAGGAAAATGTTCTTTTTCTGTCCAAGAATTCAGCTTTCGATAATCCATGCAAACTCTCCATCCAGTAACCGGTCTCATTAGAATTAACTCATTCTTGTCATTTGGAACCACAGTGATTCCTCCCTTCTTTGGCACACACTGAACTGGGCTCACCCACTTGCTATCAGCAATGGGATAAACCACACCTGCATCTAACCACTTAATGATCTCCTTCTTCACAACCTCTTGCATAGGTGGGTTTAAACGACATTAATACTTAATGCTCGATATTCACTCAAGATCAAGTTGTATTTTGCCAGTGCAAATACCAGGTGGAATCCCTATAATATCAGCAATGGAGCAACTAATGTCCCTCTTAAATCTTCTCAATGCCGAAACCAGAGCCTCTACTTGCCACTCCACCAACGCAGCAGAAATAATCACAGGCAAAGTATTGTTGGCTCCCAAAAATATATAGTGATGGTGAGCAAGAAGAGCCTCAAGTTCCAAAACTGGAGGCTCCTCAATAAAAGGACGAGCTGGTGGGGTTACCCTATTCTTCAAATCGAGATCAAGTTTCTTTGGGGCATAAGTGTATGATCCCCTACCAGTAAGTGCACCTACCATCTCAACATATTGATCTACACCATCACTATTTAAATTCATAATCACGGACACAAGAGCTTCTACCCCCAACCTTTCTTCAAGAGGCACGACAATATCACTCTCCTCAACTGCATCTATTACCGAAATCACCTGCATATCTTTCAGTTGCTTCATGGAACGACAAACAATGAAAGTGACATGTTCATTATTTAACCTGAATTTCATCTGCCATATTTCCATGTCGACCAATGCACGACCAGTGGCAAGGAATGGTCTACCTAATATGATAAGAACCTCTAAATCAACTTCACAATCTAGAATCACAAAGTCAGCTGGAAAGATGAAAGATGCAACTTTTACCAAAACATCATACAAAATGTCTACCAACTTTTTCACAGTCCTATCCACCATGAGAAGTCTCATCGAGGTTGGTTTTGATGCCCCCAACCCCAACTACTTGAAAATGGCTAGCGGCATTAAGTTAATGCTCGCACCTAAATCACAAAGTACTTTAGCAAAGTTGTAAGACCCGATAGTACAAGGAATTGTGAAAGCTCTTGGATCCTCCTTCTTTTCAACTAGGGAACGCGAAGCAACTGCACTACAATGAAGTAAGTTATCTGTTGGCTCAAAACTAACAGTTCTCTTCTTCGTCACCAAGTCTTTCATAAAATTTACATAACCTCACATCTGCTCTAATGCCCCAACAAGTGGGATTTTTACCGAAAGCTCTTTCAACATTATATTAAACTTCTGCTATTTGCCTTTCTCAGCCTTCTTTTTCAACCTTTGAGGAAAAGGAGAAGGAGGTCGTGGGATAGTTTTTAGCATTTATGGGACATCATTTTCTACCTCTTAGTTTTCACCTTTTCACTAGTATCATGAGGATTTGAAACTATTTTGACCTTAAAATTATTCGGTTCTATCTCAGTTTCTACATCAACTATCATCGGCTCATTGGTCTTACCATTATCCACAGGTATAGATGGACCAGTTGAGCATTTCCCGCTTCTAGTATTAATGTCCAGACAATGACTATCATTCTTCAGATTCTGGATGGTGTTGCTTGGAAGGGTACCTGGCTGACGTTGGTTCAATGCCACCGATATCTTCCCGAATTGTTGCTCCAACTTTTTAATAGCAGTCGAATAGGATTCTACTTTCTGACTTATTTCTAAAATGTTTGACCAAATCTCCTTCAAGCAATCTTCTAAACTCTCAGACACTTTAACCAATTTATTGAGAAAGGCTTCCATTCTTGCATTTTCATATTCAGCATCGCGGTTTCCTGGTGGAATAAATATGCCACTCTTCTCTTTATAATCATATTTCAACCTTCAATCACCGTCACGATCTCATTCTCTATCTCTATATCCTGATTTGTTGTAATTTTCTCCATAATAGTTCCGACATTGATTCCCTTTCCTTGAGTTCCAAGAGTATTGATTAGACCCTTGACCCTTGGCTCGAAAACCCACCACTTCTCGATACAGGTACTTAGCCTCCTCATCAGATTCACTGTCATCATGCCTAGGTGTTTTTCCTTGTACATCTACGGCATGCACCTTCTCAGCATCTCTGGTCGTAATCTATTTAGATAACAAACCAATTTCTTTCCTCAGCTATGCGACCTATTGAGCTACAGATTCGTCCAAAGCCCATTATGCTGCTGAGCCTCCAATAGCATACATGCCAGCAGGGGTATCTGCCTCCCGAGTATGCCATCCTCGATTGGTCATAGTGATACGATCTAATATCTCTGAAGCTTGTCCCCCCCTCAGCTTCAAAAATGCTCCACCAGTGATAGTATCTGCTAAAACTTTAGTATTGTCGTTTAAAGCCCTGTAGAAGATTTCAAGTAAGTTTCTACCACTCATCCTATGATTTGGCACATTCTGTAGCTTATTCTTGAACCTTAACCATGTTTCGTAAAGTGCTTCAGAATGTAGTTCTCTGAAGTTGTAAATCTCATCCTTCAACTGTAGCATCTTGGAGGGTGGAAAAAATCTTTCAAGAAATTGATTTCTTAACTCTTGCCAAGTAGTGATTTCTAGAAACTTTTCCCCCAAGTGTGCTATCATAGTAGAACCAGCATGTTTAGGTTTTTGTTGTGTTTTCATGATTTAATTAGGAGAAAAATAGGGAAACCTTAGTGCAGTCCAATTTTGAACATATTTTGAATGATAAGGATGCTTTTTGATTATGGAAAGGACACCTCTCCTGAGAATTTTATTTTGAAATGCGTGTGTAGTATATTAGTTTATGACATCTGCTGGATCTTATTATGGCATTTGTATTATAGGCAATATCACTGTAACTAGCAATGCATGAACTAGATAGTTAGTAGTTGACAGTGTAACCCTCTGCAATGTGTGTGTGAGGTCATTACCGAGTTCACTTTGTATGTGCGATCCTGAACTTGCGCGGTTAGTCTTGCCTAGGTTATAGGATAGTGGTTAGGAAAGGATCATAGACTGTTTTTGAATAAGTCCACTTTTAGCCTAAATGTCTGACCGAATGAATTAAGTATCCCTTGATCCTGAGTTTGAGCCTTAATTGACCTATTTCTTTCGTTAGCCTACTCACCTTCCCATTTTGAATTACAATGAACCTGTCTTAGCCCTGGTCCCTCCTTGGACATTGTGTACCTTAACTCTGGCAAATCACCCAAGTTGAGGGTGGCTATCAAAGGGGTGCGTTGTTTGACTTGGGTATGAAGAATGGGTTAGTAAAAGAAAAAGAGAACAGATTTGGGTGTGAAAAGAAAAAAAAGAGTTGTGTTTTGAAAGAATGAAGAAATTCACACCCGAAAATTTGAAAATAAATGAAGGAGAATAAAGGAGAATAATTAAGCATGGTTGAAAAGAGGAGCCAAAAATAGTTTAGTGTCAAGGAGGGTTGAGTCACTATATCCATATGTACCACACCCTCCCTCAAGCCTTCACTACAAGCCTATGAAGGTCCTATAGTGATCCTAGTTCTACTGTCTGAAAAACTAAGGCATAGAAAATAAGGGCAAGGCTACGGTATTTCATGCAATTTTTTTGAACTTCATTGCGAGAGAGAGGGTTTTGACCCAGTCCTTACTTTGATAGCCATTGGTATACTGTGAGTGTATGGGACTTCTTTGTTTTGAGAGTACATGGGTTGCACTAGTAGCTGTTATTTGTTCGGATAATGTCATCTGCATATATGCTTAGTTAGTTGTTCATAATCTGATGCCATCATTTGATCCCTTCTGTGTCATGATAATATGTTGCATGTATACACACTATGGTTTTGATTTCCAAGTTGGAGGGGTCAAAAAAGTTTTGAGGTCAAAACGTATGAGTCGACTGTCGTAGGTCCCTTAGGTTTCTCTTAGTTAAGCATCATTGTGTGTATTTTTTTTTGTTTTCCTGAGGACGTACAAATGTTCTAAGTTGAGGGTGTTGATATGTCATGGTTTCATGATACTTTCGATGCTTAAAACAAGGAAATTATGCAATAACTTGGGTGTGTTTGGTTGATATGATGTGTTTTCTATTCTACATTGCAGGAAAATAGGTTTTGGAGGCAAAATGGAAAAAAAGAAAGAAACACGCTCGAGAACGAAGTATCTAAAGATGAAAGAACCAGGATCTGCACCATAGAGGTGACTCACGAGAGGACTCACATGCCGTGAGTCCACTCACGTGACATGAGTGGCTTCCATGAGTCAACTTCAGAGATGTCAAAAGTTGCTTGATTTCCATGGCACTGACCTACGTTGCGTGACATGGTTGCTTGATTTCCATGGCACTGACCTACGAGGCGTGACTTGGTTCCATGACACCTAGTCATGATACCGTGGAAAGTTACCAACTCTGTTTTCCTATTTTGTTTGGGATAGGATTCAGTTTGTATCTATAAATACCCCTATATTGTCCTACATTCAGGTAGGAGTCATACATTGTTTTAAGATAGTTTTTCATTTTTTTGAGTTCAAAAACACATTATTGGATTTTGTAATCTTGGAACATCGATTTTAGGGTTTTATTCATAATTGAGATTTCAAAGTTTCTTCTTTATTGTGAGTTTACAATTCTATTTTCATCCTCAAATTCTTATTGTGCTCTTGCAAACATGAGTAGATAAACTCATTAACCATGGTTGTGTGAACCAAGAGAAATTAAAGAAATAGGTTAAGTGCAAAGCAATTCTGAACCGGTGTGAATGCATGTATTGTTATTTCCTTCGTTATGATTGATCTTCTAATGGTTGGAAATGTTAGAAACTCTCCTTTATTCTAGACTTGGAGGAGAGAGAGGTAGAGATTGAGAAAAGGGAATAACAACAGAGATTTGAAGCTATCAACCTTTATCTAATAACTTGAGCCGTAGCAAAAATAATTATCTGAGATCCAGGACAAGGGTTAGTAGTGCGACACTCAGATACCAAGAGGAGAAAAGTGAAATTCTTCTAACCAAGGTTGAGAGACGTTTACATGAACATATATTATTAGATTTTGCATGCAACGCAGCGAGACAGTTTTGTCAGCACAAGTAACCGGTGGAGTTAAGGAATCATCAGGAATCCCAGTCCTAGTGTATTTCTCATATTGTCTACAAATCCTAAAATCAGCAATCGTTACTGTTACCACTTATTCATAAAAAAAACCCAGTGTTTCTTACTTGCCAATTACTCAGACTAGAATTCTACTTAACTTCGTCCTATTCCATGTGAGATCGACATATAGTAATCGCATTAACCTCAGAATCATTCGGAACTTTAGAATTTTACCCAGATGCAGATATATCAACCTCGTCATCATTCGTATCCACAACATTCTCCTCATACCCAGATATATCAACCTCATGTTCATCACTGATTGCAGGATTTTTTGTCCCCTCATCAGATATGGGGGCTAAATCAGAAGACTGAGCAGGGGGAGCCGATTGTGGGGACTGTGAAGTAGGCTGTTGGGAAGCCCGGGCAGCAGCTTGGGACCTAGTTTGTAGACTCGTAGTATGAGGTACCAGTGTAGAATCAGTGGTAACAAGATCTTATACCTCTTCCAACCCACTTTTATTTGACCCCGAAGGTTCATCACGCAACCTAGTCATAAATTCGGGGTTTTTAGTGCAGATTCTTGAAGAGGAACCCATGTCTCCATGCTTGGGGTTTGACTTGGGTGGCATGGGGTTGGGTTTTGGGTCAGGTGGGTCGAATTTCAAGACAGGTAGGTTGGATTTTGGGTGTTGGGTCGGGTGGGTCAGATTTTTGAGTTGAGTGGGTCAAATTTTAGGAATTGTGGCATTTAGGTGCTTAAGATTTTATGAATTCTAAAATTGGTATGGGGGAATTGGATGAATTAGGGTATGGTATAAGAGAATTTGGTGAATTTTGGAAAATAGGGTTTATGTTAGGATTTGGATTTGAGAAGGTGGAGTTTGGATTCGAAATATAGGCCGAATTTTGTGTCCCGATATATATATATTTAGTTTGGGTCGAATTGGATTGAGTCGAGTCGGTTCATTGATAATTATATGTTTCTGAGTCTTAAGGCACTACCCACGTGATGTGGGTTGACCTACGTCAAACAGGTTACTTGACGTGGGTAGGATTCTGAAAGTAATATTTTTCTCTAATTCCTATGGCACTACCCACGTGCCAACAATTCCTGTTCAGTCACGGTGTAATTCTTCAAAGCTAGATTAAGTACTTTGCTAGCATAGTAAATCGGATGTAAAATCTTCTCACGTCTTTGGCCAAGGACTGTACCCAAGGCCACTCCGCTAGCATCACACATAACCTCAAAAGGCATCGTCCAATCTGGTGAAACATTGATAGGGGAAGAAATCAATTTCTCTTTCAGACAGTCATTGCTTTTAGACACGCCTCATCAAACACGAACTTCACCTTCTTCTCTAAAAACTTGCATAATGGATTTGTAATTTTCGAGAAGTCTTTGATGAATCTTCTATAAAATCTTTTATTTCCCAAGAAAATTCAAATTCCTTTCATGGAGATAGGTGGAGGTAACTTTTCAATCACCTCAATCTTTACCTTATAAACTTCAATACCTTTCTTCGAGATCTGATGTCCCAATACGATACCCTCATTAACCAAAAAATGACATTTTTCCCAATTTAGCACTAAGTTGCACTCCTCGCATGTTTACAGCACATTAGCAAGGTGTTCCAATCAATCATCAAATGAGTCTCCCACAACAAAAAAATCATCCATAAAAACTTTAATGGATTCTTCCACCATGTCGAAAAGAATAAACATCATGCAACGCTGGAAAGTGGCCGGTGTATTACATAAATCGAAGGGCATCCTTTTGAATGTGAACGTCCCATATGGACAAGTGAAAATGGTATTTTCTTGGTCTTCGGGGGCAATGAAAATCTAATTATACCCTGAATAGCCGTCAAGAAAACAATACCATCCTCTACCAGCAAGACGGTCTATCATCTGATCTATGAAGGGCATAGGAAAATGATCTTTTTCTGTCCAAGAATTTAGCTTTCAATAATACATGCAAACACTCCCTCCAGTAACCGGTCTCATTGGAATTAACCCATTCTTGTCATTTGGAACCACAGTGATTCCTCCCTTCTTTGGCACACACTGAACTGGGCTCACCCACTTGCTATCAGCAATGGGATAAACCACACCTGTATCTAACCACTTAATGATCTACTTCTTCACAACCTCTTGCACAGGTGGGTTTAAACGACATTAATACTAAATGCTCGATATTCACTAAAGATCAAGTTGTATTTTGCGAGTGTAAATACCGGGTGGAATCCCTATAATATCAGCAATGGAGCAACTAATGGCCCTCTTAAATCTTCTCAATGCCGAAACCAGAGCCTCTACTTGCCACTCCACCAACGCAGCAGAAATAATCATATGCAAGGTGTTGTTGGCTCCCAAAAATATGTAGCGATGGTGAGCAGGAAGAGCCTTAAGTTCCAAAACTGGAGGCTCCTCAATAGAAAGACGAGCTGGTGGGGTCACCCTATTCTTCAAATTGAGATTAAGTTTCTTTGGGGCATAAGTGTATGATCTACTACCAGCAAGTGAACCTACCATCTCATCGTATTCCTCAATACCATCGCTATCAAAATTCATAATCATGGCCACAAGATCTTCTACCCCCAATCTTTCTTCAAGAGGGATGACAATATCACTCTCCTCAACTGCATCTATTACCAAAATCACCCGCATATCTTTCGGTTGCTTCATGGAACGACAAATATTGAAAGTGACATGTTCATTATTTAACCTGAATTTCATCTGCCATGCTTCCATGTCGACCAATGCACAACAAGTGGCAAGGAATGGTCTTCCTAATATGATGAGAACCTCTAAATCAACTTTACAATCTAGAATCACAAAGTCAGCTGGAAAGATGAAAGATGCAACTTTTACCAAAACATCATACAAAATGCCCACCAACTTTTTCACTGTCCTATCCATCATGAGAAGTCTCATCAACGTTGGTTTTGGTGCCCCCAACCCCTACTGCTAAAAAATGGCTAGCCGCATTAAGTTAATGCTCGCACCTAAATCACAAAGTGCTTTAGCAAAGTTGTAAGACCCGATAGTACAAGGAATTGTGAAAGCTCTTGGATCCTCCTTCTTTTCAACTAGGGAACGCGAAGCAACTGAAATACAATGATGTAAGTTATCTTCTAGCTCAAAACTAATAGTTCTCTTCTTCGTCACCAAGACTTTCATGAACTTTACATAACCTGGCATCTACTCTAATGCCCTAACAAGAGGGATTTTTACCGATAGCTCTTTCAACAGTGTAATAAAATTCTGTTATTTGCCTTCCTAAACCTTCATTTTCAACCTTTGAGGAAAGGGAGGAAGAGGTCGTGGGATATTTTTCAGCATTTGTGGGACCTCCTTTTCCTGCCTCTTTTCAGATTTCAGCTTTTCACTAGTATCATGAGGATTTGAAACTATTTTGACCTTTAAATTATTCAGTTCTATCTCAGTTTCTACATCAACTATCATTGTCTCATTGGTCTTACCACTATCCACAGGTATAGATCGATCAGTTGAACATTTCTCGTATCTAGTAGTAATGGCCAGACAATGACTATCATTCTTCAGATTTTGGATAGTGTTGCTTGGAAGGGTACCGGATGACGTTGGTTCAATGCCACCAATATTTGCCCGAACTGTTGCACCAACTATTTAATAGCTGTCGAATAGGATTCTACTTTCTGACATATTTTTGACATGTCTGACCTATTCTCCTTCAAGCAATCTTCTTGACTCTCTGACCCTTTAACTAATTTATTGAGAAGGGCTTTCATTCTTGAATTTCTATAGTCAGCATCTTGGTTTCCCGGTGGAACAAATATGCCACTCTTCTCTTTATAATCATCTTTCCGCCTCCAATCACCGTCACGATCTCATTCTCTATCTCTATATCCTGACTTGTTACAATTGTCTCCATAATAGTTCCGACCTTGATTCCCTTACCTTGAGTTCCAAGAGTATTCATTAGACCCATGGCCCTTGGTTCGAAAACCCACCACTTCTCGATCCAGGTACTTAGCCTCCTCATCAGATTCACTATCATCATGCCTAGGTGTTTTTCTTTGTACATCTATGGTATGCACCTTCCCAGCATCTCTGGCCGCAATCTGTTTAGCTAACAAACCAATTTCTGTCCTCAGCTGTGCGATCTCTTGAGCTACAGATTTGTCCAAAGCCCGTTATGCTGCTGAGGCTCCAATAGTATACATGCCAGTAGGCATATCTGCCTCCCGAGTATTCCATCCTCGATTGGTCGTAGTGATACGATCTAATATCTTTGAAGCTTGTTCCCACCTCAGACTCATAAATGCTCCACCTGTGATAGTATCTACTACAACTTTAGTATTGGTGTTTAAAGCCCTGTAGAAGATTTCAAGTAAGTTTCTACCACTCATCCTATGATTTGGCACATTCTGTAGCTTCTTCTTGAACCTTAACCATGTCTCATAAAGTGCTTCAGAATGTAGTTGTCTGAAGTTGTAAATCTCATCCTTCAACTGTAGCATCTTGGAGGGTGGAAAATATCTTTCAAGAAATTGATTTCTTAACTCTTGCCAAGTAGTGATTTCCAAAAACTTTTCCCCCAAGTGTGCTATCATAGTTGAACCAGCATGTTTATGTTTTTGTTGTGTTTTCATGATTTAATTAGGAGAAAAACAGGGGAACCTTAGTGCAGTTCAATTTTGAACATATTCTGAATGATAAGGATGCTTTTTGATTATGGAAAGGACACCCCTCCTGAGAATTTTATTTTGAAATGTGTGTGCAGTATGTTAGTTTATGACAGCTGTTGGATCTTGTTATGGCATTAGTATTATAGGCAATATGACTGTAACTAGCAATGTATGAAATGGATAGTTAGTAGTTGACAGTGTTACCCTGTGCTATGTGTGTGTGAGGTCATTACAGAGTTTACTTTGTGTGTACGATCCTGAACTTACCCGATTAGTCTTGCCTAGGTTATAGAATAGTAGTTAGGAAAGGATCATAGACTATTTCTTAATAAGTGCACTTTTAGCCTAAATGCCTGACCGAATGAATTCAGTATCCCTTGATCCCGAGTTTGAGCCTTAATTGACCTATTTCTTTCGTTAGCCTACTCACCTTCCCATTTTGACTTACAATGAATCTGTCTTGGCCCTGGTCCCTCCTTGGACATTGTGTACCTTAACTCTGGCAAATCACCCAAGTTGAGGGTGGCTATCATAGGGGTGCGTTGTTTGACTTAGGTATGAAGAATGGGTTAGTAAAAGAAAAAAAGAAAATATTTGGGTGTGAAAAGAAAAAAAAAGAGTTGTGTTTTGAAAGAATGAAGAAAATCACACCCAAAAATTTGAAAATAAATGAAGGAGAATAAGGGAGAATAAATAAGCATGGTTGAAAAGAGGAGCCAAAAATAGTGTAGTGTCAAGGAGGGTTAAGTCACTATATCCATATGTACCACACCCGCCCTCAAGCCTACACTACAAGCCGATGAAAGTCCTATAGTGATCCTTGTCCTATTGTCCGAGAAACTAAGGAATAGAAAATAAGGGCAAGCCTATGGTATTTCATGCACATTGTTTGAACTTCATTGTGAGAGAGAGTGTTTTGACCCAGTCATTACTTTGATTTCCATTGGTATACTGTGAGTGTATAGGACTTCTTTGTTGTGAGAGTACTGGTAGCTGTTATTTGCTTGGATAATGTCATCTGCATATATGCTTAATTAGTTTTCATAATATTATGCCATCATTTGATCCCTTCTGCTTCATAATAATATGTTGCATGTATACACACTATGATTTTGATTTCCAAATTGGAGGGGTCAAAAAAGTTTTGAGGTCAAAACCAATGAGTCGATTGTCGTAGGTCCCTTAGGTTTCTCTTAGTTAAGCATCATTGTGTTTATTTTGTTTTGTTTGCCGGAGGACGTACAAACTTTCTAAGTTGAGGGTGTTGATGTGTCATGGTTTTATGATACTTTCGATGCTTAAAACAAGGAAAATATACAATAACTTGACTTTGTTTGTTGGTATGATGTGTTTCCTACTCTACATTGCAGGAAAATAGGTTTTGGAGGCAAAATGGATAAAAAGGATAAATCACGCTCGAGAACGAAGTATCTGAAGAAGAAAGAACCAGGATCTGCACCGGAGAGGTGAGTCACGAGAGGACTCACGTGCCGTGAGTACACTCACGTGACGTGAGTGGATGCCATGAGTCAACTTCAGAGATGTCCAAAGTTGCCTAATTTCCATGGCACTGACCTACGTGGCGTGACTTGGTTCCACGACACCTAGTCACGATACCGTGAAAAGTTTCCGACTCTGTTTTCCTAGTTTGTCTAGGATAGGATTTAGCTTGTATCTATAAATACCCCTGTATTGTCCTATATTCAGGTAGGAGTCATTCCATTGTTTTAAGATAGTTTTTCATTTTTTTGAGTTCAAAAACACATTGTTGGATTTTGTAATCCTGGAACATCGATTTTAGGGTTTTATTCATAATTGAGATTTCAAAGTTTCTTATTTATTGTGAGTTTACAATTCTATTTTCATCCTCGTATTCTTATTACGCTCTTGCAAACATAAGTAGCTAAACTCATCAACCAAGGTTGTGTGAACCAAGAGGAATTAATGAAATGGGTTAAGTGCACAACAATTCTGAACCGGTGTGAATGCATATATTGTTATTTCCTTCGTTATGATTGATCTTCTAATGGTTAGAAACGTTAGAAACTCTCCTTTATTCTAGACTTGCTCAAGGGAGAGGTAGAGATTGAGAAAAGGGAATAACAACAGAGATTTGAAGCTATCAACCTTCATCTAATAACTTGAGCCGTAGCAAAAATAATTATCTGAGATCCAGGACAAGGGTTAGTAGTGCGACACTCAGATACCAAGAGGAGAAAAGTGAAATTCTTCTAACCAAGGTTGAGAGACGTTTACATGAACATATATTATTAGATTTTGCATGCAACGCAGCGAGACAGTTTTGTCAGCACAAGTAACCGGTGGAGTTAAGGAATCATCAGGAATCCCAGTCCTAGTGTATTTCTCATATTGTCTACAAATCCTAAAATCAGCAATCGTTACTGTTACCACTTATTCATAAAAAAAACCCAGTGTTTCTTACTTGCCAATTACTCAGACTAGAATTCTACTTAACTTCGTCCTATTCCATGTGAGATCAACCCCAACCTAGTTGGGTTCTATATTTGATATAGCAACCACATTAACCTTAGAATCATTTGGACCTTTAGGATTTTCCCCAGACCCAGATATATCAACCTCGGCATCATTCATATCCTCAGCATTCTCCTCAAACCCAGATACATCAACCTCATGTTCATCACCAATTGCAGAATTTTTTGTCCCCTCATCAGATATGGGGGCAAAATCAGAAGACTGAGCAGGGGCATTCGGTTGCGGGGGCTATGAAGTAGGTTGTTGGGAAGCCCAGGCAGCAGCTTGGGCCCTAGTTTGTAGACTCGTAGTATGAGGTACCAGTGTAGAATCAGTGGTAGCAAGCTCTTATACCTCTTCCAACCCACTTTTATTTGACCCCAAAGGTTTATCACGCAACCTAGTCGTATATTCGGGGTTTTTAGTGCAGATTCTTGAAGAGGAACCCATGTCTCCATGCTTGGGGTTTGACTTGGGTGGCATGGGATTGGGTTTTGGGTCAGGTGGGTCAAATGTCAAGATAGGTAGGTCGGATTTTGGGTGTTGGGTCGGGTGGGTCAGATTTTTGAGTTGAGTGGGTCGAATTTTAGGAATTGCGGCATTTAGGTTCTTAAGATTTTATGAATTTCGATATTGGTATGGGGAATTGGATGATTTAGGATATGGTATAATAGAATTTGGTGAATTTTGGAAAATAGGGTTTATGTAAGGATTTGGATTTGAGAAGGTGGAGTTTGGATTCAAAATTTGGGTCGAATTTCCTGTCCCGATATATATATATTTAGTTTGGGTCAAATTGGATCGGTTCGAGTCGGTTCGTGGATAATTTTATGTTTCTGAGTCTTAAGGCACTACCCACGTGATGTGGGTTGACCTACATCACGTGGGTTACCTGAAGTGGGTAGGATTCTGAAAGTAATAATTTTCTCTAATTCCTATGGCACTACCCACGTGCCAACGATTCCTGTTCAGTCACGGTGTAATTCTTCAGGGGTAGATTAAGTACTTTACTAGCGTATTAAATCGGTTGTAAAATCTTCTCACGTCTTTGGCCAAGGACTGCACCCAAGGCCACTCCGCTAGCATCACACATAACCTCAAAAGGCATCGTCCAATCTGGTGAAACATTAAATAGGGGATGAAATCAATTTCTCTTTCAGACAGTCATTGCTTTTAGACACGCCTCATCAAACACAAACTTCACCTTCTTCTCTAAAAACTTGCATAATGGATTTGCAATTTTCAAGAAGTCTTTGATGAATCTTCTATAAAATCTTATATTTCCCAAGAAAATTAAAATTCCTTTCATGGAGATAGGTGGAGGTAACTTTTCAATCACCTCAATCTTTACCTTATCAACTTCAAACCTTTCTTCGAGATCTGATGTCCCAATACGATACCCTCATTAACCATAAAATGGCATTTTTCCCAATTTAGCACTAAGTTACAGTCGTCGCATCTTTGCAGCACATTAGATAGGTGTACAAATCAGTCATCAAATGAGTCTCCCACAACAAAAAAATCACCCATAAAAACCTCAATAGAGTCTTCCACCATGTCGGAAAGAATAAACATCATCCAACGCTGGAAAGTGGCCGGTGCATTACATAAATCAAAGGGCATCCTTTTGAACGCGAACGTCCCATATGAAAAAGTGAAAGTGGTCTTTTCTTGGTCTTCGGGGGCAATGAAAATCTGATTATACCCTGAATAGCCGTCAAGAAAACAATACCATCCTCTACCAGCAAGACGGTCTAACATCTGATCCATAAAAGGGCATAGGAAATTGATCTTTTTCTGTCCAAGAATTCAGCTTTCGATAATCCATGCAAACTTTCCATCCAGTAACTGGTCTCATTGGAATTAACTCATTCTTGTCATTTGGAACCACAATGATTCCTCCCTTCTTGAGTGATTCCTCACTCAAGATCAAGTTGTATTTTGTGAGTGCAAATATCGGGTGGAATCCCTATAATATCAGCAATGGAGCAACTAGTGGACCTCTTAAATCTTCTCAATGTCGAAACCAAAGCCTCTTCTTGACTCTCTGACCCTTTAACCAATATTATTGTGAAGGCTTCCATTCTTGAATTTCCATAGTCAGCATCGTAGTTTCCTGGTGGAACAAATATGCCACTCTTCTCTTTATAATCATCTTTCTGCCTCCAATCACCGTCACGATCTTGTTCTCTATCTCTATCTCCTAACTTGTTGTAATTGTCTCCATAATAGTTCCGACCTTGATTCCCTTGCCTTGAGTTCCAAGAGTATTGATTAGACCCCTGGCCCTTGGCTCGAAATCCCACCACTTCTCAATCCAGGTACTTAGCCTCCTCATCAGATTCACTATCATCATGCCTAGGTGTTTTTCCTTGTACATCTATGGCATACACCTTCTCAGCATCTCTGGCCGCAATCTATTTAGCTAACAAGGTAATTTCTATCCTCAGTTGTGCGACCTCTTGAGCTACAAATTCATCCAAAGCCCTTTACGCTGCTGAGGCTCCAATAGCATACATGCCAATAGGCGTATCTGCCTCCCGAGTATGCCATCCTCGATTGGTCGTAGTGATACGATCTAATATCTCTGAAGGTTGTTCCCACCTCAGACTCATAAATGACCCACCAGTGATAGTATCTGCTACAACTTTAGTATTGGTGTTTAAAGCCCTGTAGAAGATTTCAAGTAAGTTTCTACCACTCATCCTATGATTTGGCACATTCTGTAGCTTCTTCTTGAACCTTAACCATGTCTCATAAAGTGCTTCAGAATGTAGTTGTCTGAAGTCGTAAATCTTATCCTTCAACTGTAGCATCTTGGAGGGTGGAAAAAATCTTTCCAGAAATTGATTTCTTAACTCTTACCAAGTAGTGATGGAACCTTATGGTAACTCTGCCAACCACAAACTTGCTTCTCCTATTAGAGAGAATGGAAACAATCTCAAACGAATAGCCTCTTGGTTAACTCTATGCAAGTTATAAGAAGTGCAAACCCCCACAAAGTTCATCACATATGCATGTTCGGATCATCTATAGGAAGACCTGCAAATGCACCTTTCAAGTTAAGCAGGTGGATCATGGCACTTGTAATGTCAAACTTAGTGCCTAGAGGTAATTCTGGTTGAATAATGGCACCAGTCTCTATCGGCTCAAAATAAGCCACATCTTCTTCCTCGGGATCATTATAAACTGGCACATGTGGTCTTTGAGGTGGTTGGTGTGCCCTCAGTCTTCATTGTCTTTCTTCAGCCTTAGCCAGTCACTGTGTTGTTTCTTTTATAGCTCGATTATCTCTATCTGCTTGCCTAAGAGCAGCTTGCTTTTCCCGTGTCAACCGAGCAACAATTTGGTCTGTTGTTTCATGACCAACTGACTGGATTGGTTGATTATGAATGTCTCCTGCAGTTGTAGGATCCTGAACTCCGTCGGTATTCACCATTCTTCGATTAGCTCTCAGAGTTCTTTCTATTTCAAGATCAAATGGAATCAGGGAATTGCATTGACTCCTAATATTGGGCATACACCGGTGTGTGCCCTTAAAAATATAAGGAAATAAAACCAATTAATTCTAACAAGCAAAATACTCAACTCCGTAATCATAGTTCCCCCACAAAGGCGCCAAAATTTAATGTCTCCCAAAATATACCTTCATAAAAGTATAATGCAGTCTCTGTATCAAATATAGAACCCAACTAGGTTGGGTTTGATCCCACATGGAATAGGATGAAGTTATGTAGAATGCTAGTCTGAGTAATTGGCAAGTAACACTGGGGGGTTTTGTGAATAAATGGTAACAGTAACGATTGTTGATTTTAGGATTTGTAGACAATATGAGAAATACACTAGGACGGTGATTCCCGATGATTCCTTAACACCACTAGTTACTTGTGCTGACAAAACTGTCCTGCTGCGTTGCATGAAAAATCTAACAAGATATGTTCATCTAAACATCTCTTGACCTTGGTTAGACAAATTTCACTCTTCTCCTCTCGGTCTCTGAGTGTCTCACTACTAACCCTTGTCCTGGATCTCAGATAACTATTCTTGCTACGACTCAAGTTATTAGATGAAGGTTGATAGCTTCAAATCTCTGTTGTTATTCCCTTTTCCTAATCTCTACCTCTCTCTTGAGTAAGTTTAGAATACAGGCAAGTTTCTAACATTTGCAACCATTAGAAGATCAATCACAATGAAGGAAATAACAATACATGTATTCACACCGGTTCAGAATTGCTATGCACTTAACCCGTTTTGTTAATTCCTCATGGTTCACATAACCCTAGTTGATGAGTTTAGCTACTCATGTTTGCAATAGTACAATAAGAATTCAAGGATGAAAACATAATTGTAAACTCATAATAAAGAAGAAACTCTTAAATCTCAATTATGAATAAAATCCTAAAATCGATGTTCTAAGATTACATAATCCAACAATGTGTTTTTGAACTCAAAATAATGAAAAACTATCTTAAAACAATGTAATGGCTCCTCCCTGAATATAGGACAATACAGGGGTATTTATAGATACAAGCTAAATCCTATACCTAAACAAAATAGAAAAACAGAGTCGGCAACTTTCCATGGTACCTTGACTAGGTGTCGTGGAACTAAGTCACGCCATGTAGGCCAGTGCAGTGGAAATTAAGAAACTTTGGAAATCTCTGAAGTTGCTCACGGCAGTTACTCACATCACCTGAGTCCTGTCATGAGTCACCTCTCCGGTGCAGATCCTGGTTCTTTCGTCTTTAGATACTTCATTCTCGAGCGTAATTCTTCCTTTTTTTGTCCATTTTTCCTCCAAACCCTATTTTCCTACAATGTAGAACAGAAAACACATCATACCAACCAAACACACCCAAGTTATTGCATATTTTCCCTATTTTAAGCATCAAAAGTGTCATGAAACCATGACACATCAGTTGCTTTAGAATAGTGCCTTTTAGACTTAATTGATTATAGAACTGTTCGACAAACAATCATTTGGGGATTGGGTTTTTTTAATCACTATATTAAGCTTATTATCTTTGATATCCTTGGCATGTTAGCATTTAACCCTCAAATCGCTCTTTCTGATGCAATAAATGGAATCTGGCATGCCTTTAGTGATTTGGCCTTCTAAAATGGGAATAATAACTTAAAGGACTTGAGATGAATTACAACACTAGGATATTATTACTTATTGATTGCTTATGAGTTTCGGTTCGAGTCCGGCACCTGGGATACTATTGAGTACTTATTAGTTTCGATTCTAGTTTGGATTTGGTGTATTTGTTATATTATGTTAGTTCCAGTTCGAGTCCGGCATTCACTATTATTAATGATCTTTGGTTGGGAATCTGGTTGAGACTGGTAAGATTATGGTGATGGCTGGAGGAAGAATATATGGTACGCAAATTGCACATCTTGGCTCGATTTTACTATCTTACAATTATATTTGGCTTTGTATTAGTATCACTCTTTATTTGTATCCACTGGGCTTATGGGGGCTTGATTGATTTTATTTCTCCTTCTGTGTGCCTTCTGGACTTATGAGGTCTAATTAGGTTATAGTTAGGTATTTATTTCCATTTTTGAGTACTTATATTTTATTTACCGCATTTGCTTAGCATAGCCTACTATTTCTATTTCTGACCCTCACTTATCGCCTTTAGTATATATTCACACTTTATTTATAATTTTACTATAATTGAGCTCAGTCGACTTATGATACCTACTAAGTATCCCATATTTTGGTACTCATGCAACACTTCTGCATCTTTTTTCCTAATATAGATCCTAGTATGAGTCATTGTAGTTGTTGTTGACCTCGGACTGTACCATTGATCGGAGATTTGGGTGAGCTTTCAGAGTCCGAAGCTGATCCTTCTCTTTTTGCTGTTGTGATAGTCTTATTTTGTATATCTTGAGACTATTTTGTATATTTTGGCACTGTCTAGTACTTTTTTTGGTATATGGCTCTTGAACCGACCTTATCAGGTCTTGGGGGATTTGTTTTGGTATATTTGTCCTCTCTACTCTCTTGTATGGCATGGTTATGTGTATATATATATATATTTCCCTTTTTGCCATTTTTTATTACTATTTAACCATTATTTCTCTGTCTTCCGCCTATTAGCTTGTTACTCGCCATTTCAAACTATGGTTTGGCTTACCTACTAGTGGATTAAAGTAGGTGCCATCATGACCTATGAAATTGGGTCGTAACAGTTTGGTATCAAGAGCAAGTGTCTAGTAGAGTCCCACGGATCGATACGATGACATTCGTATCTTATCATCGGGAGGCTATAGGATATTCTTAGGAAAATCACACCTTTTTGATTCATTATCATGCGTTGTGTCTATATTGGTTTCAAGATTCTCATTTGTTTCTCTCTTTCACATATGTCTAGGACGCGGGCTATGTTGGCTTGGGAAGGGCCCCCCGAGCCTGTAACTGGGGCACTCGTCAGAGGCAGAGGCCTTTCCAAAGGTCGAGGCCAGGCTAGAGCTGCAACACCATCTCGAGGCTAGGCCAAGGAGCTTTCACCGAGCCAGTTATTTATCAGGAGCTAGATATTGTACCATGGGATCTTCCATCACAGCAACCAGTAGGCTAAGAGCCAATCAGGCTCCACCTGAATTTATATCTTTATTTGTAATCTGTGATGCCTTGGTAAAGTTACTAGGCATAGTTGGTGGCCAGCCGATGGATGGGGCTAAACATCCACTCAGGAGGGTAGCTTAGGGTGGATTGGGTATAGAGGCATAGCCTGCAGTAGCGGCTCCAAGAATAGATATTCCACTAGTACCAGTGGTTCTACAACCTGCAGTAAGCCAGCCAGCCATGATGTCTGAGGAGTAGAAGATGCTGGGATAGTTTCTTAGATTGACTCCACTAAGGTTTGCAGGCCCACAGGGGAGGATGCATTTGAGTTCCTTACCATCTGCAAGGAGAGACTGCATAATTTAGGGTTGGTTTAGCTGCACGGTGTGGATTACTCCACATTTCAATTTGATAGAGCGACAAGGCAATGGTGGAGGGGATACCTTGATTCTAGGCTTGCTGGATCTCCTCCTATGACATGGAGTCAGCGCTCCAAGGCTTTCTTAGAGAAGTATATACCTCACAACATACGCAAGCGCCTTAGGGATGAGTTTTCTGGGTTACATTAAGGTTCTATGACAGTAGCAGAGTATGAGGTGAGATTTCATGAGTTAGCCAAACATGCCACCATGATTCTACTTACTGATTATGAGAAGGTATGGTGCTTCGTTAGATGATTGAGACTTACACTCTGTATGGCTACTCAGAGTCTGGTAGCTGAGGGTAGATCATTTATTGATATTGCAGGCTATGCTCACACTATGGAGGATTTTTATCGCATGGCCGGTGGGGGCAGTGATAATAGACTTCTTTAGTAGGGAAGTTATAGTGGGAGCCATAGTGGGTCACATTTTAGAAGCAAAGGATTTTAGGGAAGATATCCACAGCAACAGTCGTATCAGCATCAGGGTCAATCTATTACGACTGTTCATGCACTGCTACAGATTTCAGATAGGGGTCAGCCTGGTTATAATGATTTCGATAGTTAGGGAAGTGGTAAGCCATTGAGGGGTATTCAGGCTGATGTGGCCATTCTTGGTTAGCCAAACCTTCTCGCCAAGTTAGAGTGCCCAGGGCATGCTATGATTGTGGTATTGTGTGTTATTTCTCCAGAGAGTGTCCCTGACATGGGATGATTAAGCCTTTTATATAGAGTGTTCCACCAATCAGGTCAGTTTCTCCCCCAGCTAGGGGTAGGGCATAGGGTCGTAGTGGTGGTCCCTAGGGCTCTTTGGAAGGTCCTAAGTAGGTCGGTCAGGTGGTTGGGCAAGCAACCAGTCCGAAGGCGGGCGGGGTCATCTATATGTTATGCGTAAGAAATAATGGGGCAGCAACAATAACATCAAAGTACACTTTCAAAAATGTCTATCTCATTCACAAAGCCCTAATTTACTAGTTTTATCCATCCAAAAACCTTGCCTGCAAGCCTACGCATGGAATGTCCCATCAATCTATGTTATGCATATGTTTTATATCATAGTTCTTTGCTACTCAATTAAACCTAGCCTTCTTGGGCACCAAGTAGCTACTATGGAGGCTCCATCCTAGCAATTTCTACCATGATATATGTAAGAATTCATTGGGTTTTACCCCCTCTAAGAATTCTCCTTCTTCTTTATTATTGTAGAGCCTTAAGGCAACCTGCAGGGGTTTTTAGAATGAAACCTTGTCTGGTTTACAACTGAGAAGGAAAAATAATAATTTCAAAATATGGGTGGACTATTGCTCGGCATCCTACTATAGCAGCCTGCATGTCGTTGCCATATCACCACTATAGTAGAATAATTCCTGCTATGGTGGGATGACGTTAGTCCACCTAAAATTTCTCTAATCCAAATTTATTTAACTGTCTTTTACACATCTATTCTAATTATATTAATGAAATTCCCGCACCCCATGCCCTTAGGACGCGGAAATTTTAGTAACAATGGAATGGGACGTTACAATTCATTTGCCTCTTTAGGACTTTTGCTTTTAAAAGGATGTCTTTTAGTCTATGTAATGCACTAGCCACTTTTTGGAGGTGCATAATGCCCATATTCTCAAACATGGTTGAGGATACTATTGAGGTTTTCATGAATGACTTCTCAGCAGTTGGTGATTAATTTGAGGATTGTTTGGCCCATCTGGGCTACAATGTGAAGAAACAAATTTCGTGTTGAACTAAGAAAAGTGTCACTTCATGGAGAAAGGGGCATTGTTCTATCACAAAATCTCAGAAAAGTGGATAAAGGTAGATAGATCCATGATTGAGGTTATATCCAGGCTACTTTCATTTATCTTCATAAAGGGTATTCATAGATTTCTGGGCTATATTGGTGTTTATGATGATTTATCATAGCTTTTTCAAAAATTGCTAATCCGTTGTGTATGTTGCTTAAGAAAAAAATAGAGTTCGTGTTTGATAAAGTGTGTCTAAAGGTATTTGAATGCCTTAAGGACAAGCTGACCTCTGCTCTGATTATTTTTCCTCCTGATTGGTCGAAGTCATTTAAGATAATGTGTTAGTATGGTGGTTCTAGGGTTCATCCTTGGAAAAATACATAATGAGATCTTTCATTAAATTTAGAATGTGATGAAAGATCTAAATGGGTATCAAATGAATTATACAATGACCAAACAAGTTCTATTGTTCGTAGTTTACACATTTGAGAAGTTCAAAGCCTATCTGCTGGGTACAAATTTCATTATGTATAGTGACTATAAAGCACTTCGATATCTTATAGCGAAGAAGGATGCAAAGTCAAGGCTAATTTGATAGGTGATGTTGTTGTATGAGTTTTACTTTGAGGTGAAGGACCAAAAGGGAAGCGATAATCAAGTGTTTGATCACTTATCCAGGTTAGATAAAGAGGTAATGCAAAAGAATGAGCATGAGATAGATCATTCCTTCTCAGACCAGTAGGTGTTGGCATCCTCCCATGACTTGATTCCTTGGTTTGCAAACTACGTAAACTTTTTGGTGGGTGATTTAATGCCTAAGGATATGAATTCCAATAAAAGGAAGAAATTATTACATGATGTGAGGAAGTTCTATTGGGATGATCCATACTTGATTAGAAGATGTGTTCCAGAGGTAGAGATGATGGATATTCTTGAGGCATACCAATTTTCCCCTATTCGGGGTTACCATAGTGGCATACGAACAACTCAAACGATTCTATAATGTGGGTACTAGTGGCCCATGATTCATTAAGATTCCTATGATTTTGTGAAGGCATGTGATCAGTGTTATAGATATAGGGGCATCTCCTGAAAGCATGAGCTTACCATTAACCCTAATACTTGAGGTTGAGTTGTTTGATATTTGGGGGATAGATTTCTTGAGGCCCTTCATGAGCTCCTTCGGGAATAAATACATATTGGTGGTTGTTTACTACATCCCAAAGTTTGTAAAAACTATTGCACTTTCTAATAATGAAGGTAAGAGTGTCACATCATTCTTAAATAAGAACATCTTCTCTAGATTCGGTGCATCGAGATCCATAATCAGTGATGAGTGCTCTTACTTTTGCAATAGGTTGTTTAGTTCTCTGCTAACAAAATATGGTGTCAAGCATAAGGTAGCAATGCCTTATCATCCTTATATGAGAGGGCAAGTAAAGGTATCCAATAGATAAATAAAGACCATCCTAGCTAAAATAGTGAATGCAAATATAATGGATTGGTAACTGAAGTTGGATGATGTTCTTTAGGCACACCGAATAGTATTCAAGACTACTATATTCATGTACCCCTATCATCTTGTGTATGGAAAGGCATGTCACTTGACAGTTGAGCTTAAACACAAGAAACTATGGGCACTAAAAAAGTTAAACTTGAACTAGAGTGGGCCTCGAACTTATGGCTTGCTCAATTAAATGAGATAGAGGAGTTCAGACTGAGAACATATGACACAACCCTGTATAAGAAGAATATGAAGTTGTACCATGATAGAAATATTGTAAAGAGGGAGATTACCCCAAGAGACTTGGTCCTGTTATTCAATTCCAGGCTTCACTTGTTCTCAGGCAAGCTGATGTCCAAGTGGTATGGACTTTTCAAATTGACCAAACTATTTCCCTGTGGTGCCATTGAACTCTAGTACCCTGATGGTAAAAGGTTCAAAGTGAATGGCCAATGTATCAAACAATACCTTGGAGAACCATATGAGGTAAAGCGTATTGAGATGATGTACCTTGATGATGTTGAAGTAATCAAGGTACCCACATTGTGCCATGATGTTAAATTAGGCTCTTCTTGGAAGGTAACCCAAGATTGTCGGATGTATATTGGTATTTGTTTTGATTAGTTTTGTTTGGTTAGGTATAGTTTTGATTGTTTGCTTAAGTGTGCACAAACATGTAGAATTAGGGTGGAAAAACAATGAAGGTTGGAATAAATGAGTGAAACCATAGATCAAAAGCATGGGAAGTGAAACTCCCCCATAGTGTATGGTCTGCACTGTGAAAACTTAATGAGGAACTAAAATTCACCAGAAGGAAATCATGATTGATCTCACGAATTGTGAACTTGTTCTTTGGTCTGTGGAATCCATCGACCTTTACTTCGTATGATCTTGAGATTCTATGGTCTGATTTCATGATTAAGATGACAGTCTGTATCTCCAAAGTATGTCCTGTCACATTAACTGTAAAAGCCTAGAACTAAGAAAATCATGGTCCATGGTCCATGATTAGAAGGGCGATTTATCACCTATTTGACGAGCCATATGAGCTCCAACCATGGATCCCAGGCAAGGGACCATAGAGTTAACCACAATTGACTTTCATAGTTTGTCATTTAAGTCATTGTCATCTGGGTAAAAATAATTTTAGTTCAAAACCTGACCTGACCCGGATCACTTATTTTCCTATATTGTTTATTATTTGGTAAAACCAAATGATTAGGGACTGAAATCAAAGTCAAAATTTTTCAAACCCTCCATCTTTTCCACTTCTCTAACTCCATCACCTACGTCTCTATACTCTTTCAACTTTCATAACCATTACTCACTCCAATAAAACTTCATGACAGAACTTCTACCTCATCCCCTTTCAACGTCATCTGCCCGTCATTGTCATCACCTTACCGAAGCACACACGTACTTCGTTATCTCAATTCACTCTCCATTCTCAAATTATTTTTCTTAAAGGTAAGATTCATGACTTGATAATTTTTGGGGAATTTCGTCAAAGTGTAGATTTAACTAGGGTTCCTCGAATTAAATTAATGCTTAAATAGGAACCCTATGTTGGAGTCTTTAACATTTTCAATTTGAGCTTGAGTAAATTATTGAGTATTAAGTTCAATTAAGTTTGGTATGTTTGGAAATTGGATGCTAATTAATGAAATTATTGGTTATGGGTACTTTTACTCGTTGAGTTGGAGGACATTATAACTTGTATTCTGGTAATGGAGTTCAATGTTGTTTTACCCACCAACTACCAACATGTTCTTGACAATGGAATATAGGTAAAGCCTAAGTAAGCTATAGGACTTGAAAATTAGCACGTGAGGGTTGTATTTGTGCAAATCTGATGATCATAATTGGTTATTTGAATTTAAGTTGGATGTGAATGGGCCAAAACTTAGTCGTTGCACCCTACGATGTGATAACCTTAATTGCAGGATAAAAATATCAAATTTTAGAATTTTTCTGGAATTGACAGAGCATTTCACAAACCATGAAATCAAGTACAAACTGTGAAATGCTCTATCATTAGTATCTGATTGATGTAAAATCATTGGTTATTGTATTTGACGGTTGAATTAATAGACTACCCTTTGGTTCATGGGCCATCAATTAAACTGTTATCCTTAGAAGAAATCATTGTCTACTTTTCATGGTTGGAATCACGGACCGTCAATCTGGTCGATGGTCTATCGATCCAACCATGATTCCACCTATCTCATTTTCCTGTGTTCTATGATTAGTTTCACAGTTTGTCAACCTGGTTGACGGCCATCAAATACAAAAAAAATTATATTTATTTCTTTCTTATTTTGTATTGTATCTCTTGTGTACTAATGTGTATCCCCACATGTTCTAATGACCCTCGAGAACCAACCACGTAGAGGTGGTTCCCAAAAAAGGCAAGAAAGGGAGATTGAAACCTACCTTTGATATCATATCACGATCTCTGATAATAATGTTGAAGAAATGTTGGAGCAGCCCCTGATTTGCACCATTAGGCAACGTGCTTGACAACAAGCACCTCCTCTCTAGTTTGACGAGGGGAAGAATCATTAAATGAGCCTAGTGGTCGAGGCTCGGACACTGATGTGAATGCTAGTACATGAGGTAGTATGAGCCCGAAGGCTACCATATCATCTTTTAAGCCAGTGATGGAAACCACCATCAAATGCAAGAATCCAGAGTTCAGAGACAATATTAGGTAGGAGGTCACAAAATCAAAGAAGATATTCATTGATGGTCTTAAAACCATGGGGAAAGAGAATGTAAAATGAAAAATTACTGAAGAGTTTAGAATTAATTCATCTGACCTAGTAGAGTACTCAGACATCTAAGAGTTGTTCAAGTACTACCACTTGGAATTGGTCAGTCGACCACCTAGTGAGTACTACCCCTGTTTGTGTATGAATTTTATATGACCTATGCTGCCACACTGGTTAACACTAGATGAAAGGGGGAATCAGTGAGGGATTAGCCTATACTTGAGAGTGTTAGGGTGAAGGGAGTAGATGTGAACATTTCTAAAAGTACAATCAACCAATTTTTACATGGGCGTACCTATGAGTCAACGGTAGTTACCTACAATTCTGAGTATCGCTTGTTTAATAAAGATATCCAAGAAGATTGGTTGGCTTAAGTTTTTACTGAAATAGAACCATACTGGGCAATGGATATGATGGCTAAGATCGTCAAATACATATTAAGGCTTGAAGCTATGTTTTGGTTGGTAATTGTACGCTTATGACTCCTCCTGACAGCAAGGGACAATACAGTGACCTTGGAGAGGGATGTGTTGGTTCCCAGCGTAATGTCTAGGTTTAAGTTGAATTTAGGCTATTTGAGTACTAGATAGATGAGACTGAGGTTGTTATGGTTTGGTACTTCCCTTCCGTTTCCATATTTGTCTCTCAGTTTTGTAGAGAGGCCAGAGTGTCTACATTGACAAGTATTGACCAACCCATGAAAGAAAATAAGAGCTAGGACATTGCTAAGTGCATTAACACCCCAAAATACTAAACTAACATTTGCACTTCAATAGACAATTCCTTCATAACAAGAATAAGCTCTACTTCACACTTCTGAAACTTGACTTTTGCAACAATTGGAAATTTGCCAATGTTTGATTGTGACAGTATTTTACGAAATTATATTGGGGAATTTATGCAAACTACTATGATTAAAATTATCATACATATAATAACATAAGGGTAGGTATTTGTTAGATTGGGCAGCCACATCTTTTATTGTTACCAAATGATATATATCGCTTTTGTTATCATATTTTCCACCTCCTCATACATAAGTTCATTTCCCTCAAGACTAAGAAACCCCATAACCCTCTCTTCATCATATTCCCTCCACAAAATCAACTAGAAAAACTTGTGCTTTAAGCTAGAGCTCAAGACAATCTCTCCTTGGTGATAAGTAACAAAAACTCAAAAAAAAAAAAAAAAACTTATTCGGGTTCTATGAAGCTTTTAGTAATTTTAGCATAACTCATTTTGTAGAGCTCATTTTTAAGTTCAATTTATGTTTTGTAAAGATAACACATAGTTCTACAATTCTTATTTGAATGTCAAAAGCAATTTTTACTGTTATAGATTCTAAAAGGGGGGAAACAATATAGTGCAAGTTCTGTCTAGTTTTTCCGATTTAGAAACCTTCTATGCACTACTATTAGTATTTTGAGGTTATCACTGTGGAAAAAAATTATTTTACTATGATTCTGTACTCTTTAAAACTCCAAGACATATACGTACAACTTTCATAAGGAATAGGAAGTCCAGTTTTTCCATGTACCTATTCAAAACTAAGTCATAACACAAGATAGTTGGGCTGTCGAGATTTATTGTTTTGAGAATTTAGTGTGATTTACAAAAACTAGGTTTCCTTTTTATGCTAATGTTGGTTCATATCAATATTCTAAAACTACTGAATGTTAATTAGGGACTTTATTTCATATCCAAGTTGTATATACTCGTATATAAGCTAAAGGAAGGTTGAGGAACTTGATGCATTTGTTGGTATATGATTTGAAATCTTCAAGTTATGGTAGGACTGTTTATATGCTAAAAAACTAAGGTTTCTCATTACTTGCTGGAGTATTTCAGCTATTATCTTGAAACTTTCATTTAATTTCTCATTACTTTATATCATGGTATTGATATTTTTGAATTATTGAAAGCCATTCGTTAATTAGCCCACTTGTATGGATTGCTTGATCATTCTACATTCTTGTCGGGACATTTTCCTACTTGTGGCTGACTTTGTCACCATATCAGCATGCCTCTTGATTCAGATCTTTTTCTATCTTGACTTTATATTTGTGGTTCATCTTAATTATGAAACTTATCCATATTAAGTACGAACCAAAAAGCCATTTATAATATTGTTCTTGATTCTCTTGATTATTGGGTGTTGGTCCTACTTGATACAGGGCTTCAATCATTTTTTATATTTGATTATGCTTGGTGTAATGGAAAAACCTGTTATTTGACCTCTCGTGAATTAGTTTTATGAGTTTTCTTGACACTTTAATATCTAAACGTTGAAATTTATACTTTTGATATATTTGCTTATTGGATATATATATATATATATATATATAAATATAAGGAAGAAGTTAGTAGGAATGAAAATACATTCAGAAAGCCTAAATCAGATTATGGAGGTCCATTCAAAAGGGAAAGGTTTGATGATTCTAAGGATGGTAGTGTTTACAGTGTCGCTACAAAAATCACGTGATTGTGCAGGTACCTACCCAACTCTACCCTAGATATGAGAACCCTTACCATCCAACCTTTAACCATTGTGGAAAATATGGCTAAAACCTTAAGCATTAGTAAATAATAAACCTTTTATTTAAAACAAATTTTTATTACAAAAGTACATTGTGGAATTTAACTAAACAACTTTCCAGAACCTAATCTAAATAGGTACAAGAGTGCTAAATACAAGAAGGGAAACTCAAGACACAACCTCCATGTAAGAGTAGGATAACAGGTTTTGTTGAAAAATGATCACCGCCACACTACAGAAGCGTCAATTGACCTATAGCCATGACTACACCCCTAAAAGGAGATATAGTAAGTGTATTATCAGTACAAAACACGCGTACTGGTAGGTATCATCGAACGACTAGGGTTAGAAAGTATATAACAACATATAGCATATAACAACACAAAGCAATCAAGAAGAAATCATGACAATATACTCTTAACAACTTATCATACTTAACCTACTTCAACTTCCAACCTTACTACCTTTCCTTTATTATAGCATTATAACTTTATCCTTAGAGTGTGACTAAAGGAAATAATTCCATGAAACAACCAAACCAATATCTCTTACGCACTCCCTTCTTACAAATAACTCTGTTCTTCTCTTTTTCTCTTATTAATCCTCTCTCGTAACAACCCTCACTTCCTATTCTACTACCATTAACCATTAGAATTGCAACAACTAATACAATTAATGAAACCACAACAACTTCTCAAGAAGAGATGTTGTAATACACATCACGTATATAACTATATACATAGGAGAATAAGAATTATACACAATTCAAAACGTACCTTATATACACACAATCACAACCATCAACTTACAAACCACCGATTATCCTTTTCTTTTCATTCTGTTACAAGTTATTCATATCAAATCTCTCACACTTAAGTAGTCCAATCACCAACCAATTATGTATAAGATTATATACAATAATCCAATCACAACAATGCAATAATAATAATGCATGTCTAAATTTGTTGTACATACATACTAGTGTCGGCAGGGACCCTTAGTAATGACCTGCAGGGGACGAGCTTAGTCCATGTACCATACCGATATGGTACCCGATCCCAAAAAATAATATCTACGGACGTGGTACCCATTCCCAATATTAATCTATATCAGCATGGTACCCGACCCTTCAAATATCACAATATATGAATGCCATCATCATATATCAACCATAATGAATTATAGTGCACTAATTATGCAAGTACATACTTTTCTAGATATTTAGTCAAAATCAAGCTCATTTTTCAAGGTAAACAACAAATATCCACTAACACATGTAATTACAAGTATCCCCTAAGACCAATTCACACAACTTGCAATACAGTCCTTATAAGACCATATTCATCAGTTATAGTATGTCGGAAGATCAATCCACCACTTATTCAAATAATAATTATCAAACCCAATCATACCCAGTTCAACATACGTAGTTCATTCACCAACAATAGAGTGTCCATTTTAGGAGTGCTTATTCCACAAAAATCGATGTCTACACTCTAATTCAACATACCTAGTTCATTCACCAATCTAAACCTCTTTTATTCCGATCAAAACTGGTAAATTTAGTTATTAAATAGTCACTCTTACATTCAAATCATCAATAAATTCAAGAAACTATTCCCTTATCCAATTATTCAATCACTCGGTTCTATTCAACTTACAATTCTAGCTTGAGTTATACACTTTTACACATCTTACTACCTAGCACTTAGCCAAACTTGACTTTAGGTTCTTAAGTTATGACACTACATCCTCTTATCACGATCAATTCTGCTAACTATATTTCAACAAGAATATCTCATATTCCAAACACATACCACATCAGATTCACCCTTTTTAAGGTATTAGATATGAGTTTTATAGATAACAAGCTCACCTAATTTCCTCTATTGTAACCCACATTCACATATTAAACTTGTAAATCATCAAGTAAATCATACAAGTACAAACACCCATCAAGGGATCTACAGAAAATGATAACCACACCCAATTAGATCTTTATTACATTATTTTTATATTTTATCCATCAAAACTCCATGACCATAGGTGGTGCAAGTCGAACCTCATCAATATCATGGAATGAAGAGTTGAAGCTCGAGAATATGCTAAAGTGAAAGTACAAGAAATAAAGGCGAAAAGGGGAGAAAGAGGCTATAGACGTAAAGTGACTATTCTTGATATTCAAGCCTCATGCTAAAGATGATCCTTATTTCATTAAGGGTATTTTTGTAATTATTAGTGTAGGCTATAAATAAGGGGGAATAACTCATTTTAGGGTTAGATTATCTTGATTAATATTGAATATTAAATACTCTTTTGAGAGTTTGAGAGCCTGTTGAAGCTTTTGATTGTTTCAAATTTAGAAAGAAGGGTTGCTTGGGAATCTAATTCCCTTGAGGAATTTCTTATAGGTTTAGGTGCTTATTTGGATATTTGAAGGAGGTCTTTTTTTTTTATAGAACTGGTTGCCTTTGATTCCACTTTTGTGTCTACCTTCCTATCCCTTTTATCTTTATTTTTGTTGTTTCATTGTTTCCTTTGTTCTTTTAGCTTCCGCCTTTTCTTTCTTGTATCATTTGGTATCAGATCTTAGGTTTAGGTTTGTTTCCACAAATCTACCCTTGGGATTTTGATTTCTTCAAAAATAAAAAATAAAATCAAAAAAATAAAAAACAATTTTTGTTTTATTTTGATTTGTTGTTTTTGATACTATATCTTGATTACCTAGTATCTTGTGAGTCTAGATCTCAAATTTTGTTCAATTCCTAGTTGTAGAATTGAACATACCATTAAAGGGTTTTGAGCTTTTGAAACTTTGTGGATTTTAAAAAGTGGGTTTATTTTTGGCTTGATTTTGAAAGCTAAAAATTAGTGGGGTTTGTTCGTGGCATTAAAATAAACACGTGGGAGAAAATTTCATTGAATTTGGAGTAAAAACGAAGAAGTTATGAGCATTTGAAGATTGGAGTTTTTTTTCTTGTGTTCTTGAGCATCTTCATATTGTTCTTGAAGAAGAAGGTAGCAAAAGTACACTTTGATCCAAAAATTTTGAGGTCAAAGTTGGTCAAGTTTTTGTAGGTTCATTTGTAAAAAAAAATTAAAAATGCCACATCAGCAGCATGTGTTGGACAGTTTCAGAGAGCTAAAATTGCAGGTTTTTGACACTTAGTTTTTTTGGGGGGGTCCTAAAGTTTTTTGGACCTAAATATTTTTCTCTGTGTCCAAATTTTGTGATTCTTTTTTTGTTCTCTTTCGATTCCTCAACTATTTAACAAGTAGTTAACATCTTTAATCACTTGTTAACTAGTTTTAAACATAAAATCCTCTTCTTTGATCATTCATACTAAGTAACAACAAGTAATTCCTTCTACTTTTGTTACTTTGTTTTTGAGTCCGATTGTTTTTGTGCTACTTTCTTTTAGCTTTTCTTCTTTATTTTCCCTTGAAAATTTCTTGGTTCTCATCCTTAGCTTTTGAACTTTCTTTCTCAAGCCAACAAGAATCCATTCTTGACCTCAAGTAGAGATTGGACCCTTGCAACTCATGGGACTAAACAAGATACAATCATTGGCCGAAGCAATTTGTGAGGCAAACAAAGGTGTGATTTCTTAGGTGATTGTTATCTTCTTTTTTTTTAAACTAATATAATGTGTTTTCTTGCTTTTGTTGAGTGACTTCAATAGGTACCAATGGCGGGTCATGAAAAGGAAAGCCAAGTTCCCACCGAGGAACCCACTTTTGGTGAATTGTTAAACTTGTTCACCACTCTCTCTACCCGAATGGAAGGACGGTTGGATCGATTGAGTACTTGAATAAATCGATTGCAACTTCACTTTCTACCTACTTTTCCTAATACTCATCAAGGAACTTTAGGCATTCCTTCTTTTTGTAAGGACTTTTGTATAGGTACAAACATGGCAAATGGAGGAATACAAGGCAAAAAGGATCTTTCTTGTGAACTTCAAGGTAAAATAGCTAAATTCGACACTTTAAAGTTTCCCAATGAACAAAGTGTGAGTAATCTCTTGAATTCATGTGAGCTTAATGATTCCTTGCAACATAATGATAATGTATTTGTTGAGAGTGTTCATACACTAGTTGATCCTATTGATAATCGAATTGATTCTTCTTGCAAGATCGATTTGTGTCCACCTAGTGTTGGTACTTGTGATTTGCTAGATGCAACATTTTCATGTAATTCTTTTTCATATATAGATAATGTCTTTGTTGAGAGTGTTCATACACTAGTTGATCCTATTGATGACCAAATTGATTCTTCTTGCAAGATCGATTTGTGTCCACCTAGTGTTGGCACTTGTGATTTGCTTGATGGAACATTATCATGTGAAATTTATGTTAATCAACTTGTTTGTGATTCTACTTCACTAATTGAGGGATTTTGTGATTTGATTATTAAGCCTCAAATTAGTGATGTCATTGATAAAGTTGGTCATTTGAAAAGAAGTGATTCTTTGAGCATATCTCTTATAGAAGATCCTATTGCTTGTTTTGCTCATAGAACTCATGTGCTTGAAACTGCCTTAAAAGATGACATTTGTCTTTTTGAGAATGAGATTACATGCTTTAATTCTCCATCTTTCATTGATTCTTCTCACTTTCAGTATAATGTCTTGTCTGATGATGATGAGATCCCTCCTAGTTTGTTGCCTAGTGGTGTGAATAGTGATTGTAATATAGCTCTTCATGAGAGCTATACTTTGTATGATAACCCACTATGGGATGTTGAGAATAAAGGTAATGTGTGTTCATAAATTGCTACTTCTTCTTTGAATGTTCCAATTCTTCATAGTATACTTGATATTCTTGAGTCTTCTAGTGATCTTACACATGAAGACACCTTAGATGAAGTTATTTTGCATGATACCTTTCTTTACTATCTATTTGTATATGATGATGCTCTTTCTTGTGGGGAGGGTACGTCGTATGTTGGTAGGAGTTTATTTGGCGCAAATGGTTGTTTTCTTGATCAAGCTGCATAGGTAATCTTTCCTTGTGACCCCGGTGACACTTTGCATGTGTGGGAGTTGGCCATGGATCCATCTCAAAAATGGTTTTGTCTTAAAATAGAAGATCGTTTGTGCTTTGTGTATAGAACTAATGTGTGCGTACCTAGTTGGTGTTTCAAACCTATTGGTTCCTTGATGATATCCTTATTTATTGATCCTTAGACTAGCCAAGTACTTTGTGCTACATGTGAAGATTTATTCTTCATGAGACTAGTTGATGTTTGGTTATATAACAAGTTTGTGCATCCTTGGCATGTTGGTGAATTTATTTACCCTTGTGCTAATCCTCATGCTATGAGGCCCTTGTTCTTGTTTGTCTTCCTTATGGTTTTTCTAGGTTTGGATTCGAGGACGAATCCATTTCAAGAAAGGGAGAATGGTGCAATTCGAGCCTCATCAATATCATGGAATGAAGATCTGAAGCTCGAGAATATGCTAAAGTGGAAGTACAAGAAAGAAAGGCGAAAAGGGGAGAAAGAGGCTATAGACGTAAAGTGGCTATTCTTGATATTCAAGCCTAATGCTAAAGATGACCCTTATTTCATTAAGGGTATCTTTGTAATTATTAGTGTAGGCTATAAATAAGGGGGAATAACTCATTTTAGGGTTAGATTATCTTTATGAATATTGAATATTAAATACTCTATTGAGAATTTGAGAGCTTGTTGAAGCTTTTGATTGTTTCAAATTTAGAAAGAAGGGTTGCTTTGGAATCTTATTCCCTTGAGGTCTTTCTCATAGGTTTAGGTGCTTATTTGTATATTTGAAGGAGGTCTTTTCTTTTTATAGAATTGGTTGCCTTTGATTCCACTTTTGTGTCTACCTTCGTATCCCTTTTAGCTTTATTTTTCTTGTTTCTTTGTTTCCTTTGTTCTTTTAGCTTTCGCCTTTTCTTTCTTGTATATATAGGCCTAGACATAAAGTATCCCATCAAATCTATGGTTATTACAAGTATCTAACCCAAATCTATTACACATTAAACCATAACCTACCTCAATCGAAGATCTTAGAACAACCAAGCCACACCAAGGTTGCTCTTTCTTTTCCTTCATGCCTCCATTAGTCCAATCATCTAGAAATCAAATAACTGTAGCAGTAGTTAATCAATTACTCTTTGAATATGTAACACCCCGTACATTTCGGAACCTAGATGATTACCGTAACATTTATGGAATTAATTAAACATGATATTGTTGGGGTATTACACATTAAATTAGGTGGGCTGAATTAAGCTTGTGCTATTGGGCTCAAAGGAGGCCCAAAATTATACCAAAAGACATGGCCCAAAAAGGGAATAATGATCCATTCATCTTGACCAAGTTAACAAATCAATTATTGACCAAAAGTATTGGCTAAGAATGACTTTAAAGGGTCTATATAAGGTGAAAAATCAGATTTTATTCACCATTCCACACATGTGCAAAATCTAGAATTTTCCCAAGGATATTTTCCCTTCACCTTCAAACCCTAAGGAAACTACACTTGTTTGGACAAGATCACCTCCTTGCAAGTATTGGTAAGTGTTTATTATTATGGTTTAATATATTATATGCATGAGAGATTGTGTAGATAATTATGGTTATGTCTAAAGGTGTTAAGAAGTGCATTTTTGCTTTTTTCTAAAAGATGTGTCATCTATGTGTCCTAAACTTGAAAGGAGACTTGAGATCTTGAAAGGAGTGAATGATATGGATGAGATTTCTACATGTATGATATGGTTATGTTCCTAACTTGCTTTGTCTATGTGTACAACTTGTGGGATTGTTATTACGAAATTAGTCATGGATTTGGTGATGTATTGAAAGGAAAGTGTAGTTTTGGCGGTGTTTATGTGCATGTTGAAACCATGGATGTTTGTTGGCATCTAAGTGAATTAAAACATGTAAAGAGAAGCTTATTATTTCCATGGACCATTTATTACAAAAAAGGACCCTAAAATGACCCCTGGAGACTGAAACAGGTATCCGCCCTCGCGTCTGGAACACCTGCGGGCGCAGATGCCAACGCAGGTGGATATGAACAAGGCCAGAGGGGCACCTGCGGCCATATGTCATCCACCTACGGGCACAGGTGTCTCCACAGCCCAGTCCAGAATTCTGCTTTGCATGTTTTTGCCTCTCTTTGATCCCCCGAAACCCCAATACCCTTCATGGATGCAATTATCAACTTATGATACCTTTTGAATGACTTTAAAGGAGTATACCGGAGGTATTTTGAATGGTATCAATTATGTATTGTTGTTCATTTGTTATTGTGAAAGGTATTGAGATGACTTGATGGAGTAAGTGTGACGTAGTGTTAATGAGGAAGTGTAAAGGATAAACGTGGTGTGAAATGTTATTGGTTTATGATGTCTTGGTCAATGTGTGGAATTTTATGGTATTGTTGATATGGTGATGCAATAAATGGTATTGTAAGAGGGCAAAATAACGTTATATGGCAGTCACGTAATTCATTGTCGTCTTATGCACTTGTAATGTAGTTAGTTGTTAACTGCAGCTTCGTGATGTACTTGTGTTGTAGAGTAACACGTAAGGAAGGAGCTGGATTGTTGTATTCACATATAGGACTGTATATTCATATTGGGAAAGATAAGGTATGTAAGGTTACTCTTTCCGTATCCTTCTGCAGCACAGATTGTTCACATTGACATTGTACTTGTTCCATTCTGAAGTGTTCTAAAGTATCCCAGCTCAGGTTGAGATATATTGTTATTCACATGTTTCTTATTCTTAGACCAATTGTGATTCACATGTCTCTTATTCATTGACTGAGGTTCCAAATCTCTCATAATGTTGTAACTACGAAAAGAACTATCTCAAAGAAAGTAATGATGTAATGAGAATCTATTCATTCTTGAGTAGTATTTCCAATAATGTTACATTCTAAAGTTCCAACAATGTTATGACTACCAACGTATCAATCTCACAGGAGTAAAGAAATGAAGTAATGTATCGCTCTTATAATGAAAGAACAGAAGTAATGCATAATTGTTTGAATAATCTTGAGTAAAATCCCAGGGGCGATAGAAAAGCCTAGCATGGGTTATCACAGTAACATCCCAGGGGCGACAGAAAAGCCTAGCATGGGTTATCATAATAACATCCCAGGGGCGACAGAAAAGCCTAGCATGGGTTATCATAATAGCATCCCAGGGGCGACAGAAAAGCCTAGCATGGGTTAATCACATCCCAGGGGTTATAATACCTAGCATAGGTTAATCTCATCCCAGGGGCGACAGAAAAGCCTAGCATGGGTAGAACGATAAAGATGAATAAATGTAAAGGCAAAAGAAGTAAAGAATGTAATGTACATGGTTCCACATATACAGACCGGTGGTTTATCTGTATTGACTATTCTCTTATATTTGATTCCATAGAAGTACTTATATATCATGCAGTTTCATATAGCCTTACATACTCAGTACATTCTTCGTACTGACATCCCTTGGGGGACTTACCTTACTTGATGTAGGCACAGGTGCTAGTAGACCTCCACAGTAGGTTGCGGGACATTTATGGAACATTGGTGAGCTCCAGTTGGTTCGGAGATTTTCGAGTCATTGTGTACATTTGTTTTGGTATTGTAAATGTTGTATAAAGCGGGGAATTATCCCGACTTCAGGTTGGTTATGTCCATGTATCTATAGAGGTTTTGTAGATATTGTGGGGCAGATGAAGGGATGTAAAGAAATGTATGTCCATAGTACTTGATGGCCCTAACGGCCAAGTTTCATCTATAGCATATGTTTTCCATAACTTCCGCAATTCGTGTTTTATAGTTACATAAGATAGAATTATATTCATATAGAGTCATTCATACGAGTGTACATGAATAAAGATTGGTTCTCTCGAGCCTCAACGGCTTCGGGTGCCAGTCCGCCCTGTTGGAATTCGAGGCGTGACAGAATATCTATATTGAGAATTAAACCCTCTAATCTATCCTTATTCATGGTCTAAAACATTATCCAAGGGTCAATTATCCATTAATTAGTCTATCATACTCAATCCATCTCCATTAATGGAGTTTTAAAGCTAAAGATTCCATATTTATTAAATTCAAGATTCCCAACAAACAAACTTTATGTTTTAGAATAACAAATTCATGCTAGAAATCATTAGTTAATAATCCAAAAGTAATTCTAGATGACATTATCCCAACCTATAGGTTTTCTTCAAAATCTCATGAACCTAGGATTATAACCCTCAATTCCACCATTAAGGGTATTCTAACGATTCTAAGATATTATTGGACTGAAAGACGAGGAAGATGATGGAAGAACTTATCTCAATAGAGAATTTCCACCGTATACATAGGAAAATTTCCCTTCTAGGGCTTAGGAATTAAGTCTTTGAGTTAGCATCCCAAAAACCATCAAAATAAGCGTAAGTACTGCCCTTTTGTCACTATAGTGACCTAAATTTTTCTACAACAACATTGCTATAGCGGCCAAGCATCGTTGCGATAGCCTTAGATTTTCAGCGTAGACAATCGTCAGTAAAATGGACATAACTTTTTACTCCTGAATAGGATTAAAAATAGTTGGAGGTGTTGGAAATAATACTTAAAGATCTTTAATTTGGTGGGTACTGGGCCCCATAAGTCTTTATATTCTAGAAGGAGTGATGTTTAAATTTGTTTAAATGTTGAAATCCTCTTTGTTAGAGTGAAGTTGGTGAAAGGAAACTTATTGGTCCTGAAATTGTGCAAAAAATAGAAGATAAGTTAAAATTGATCATGGATCGTCTAAAATTTTCTTCAGATTGACAAAAGTCTTATGTCGATCTTAATGGGCGTGAAATTGAGCATCAAGTTGGCAATAACATAATTTTAAAGGTGTATCCATGGAAAAAGATTATGAGATTTGGACAAAAGGGAAACCTAGTCTTTGATTTACTTGACCTTATAAAATTTTTGAAAGAGTTGGCCCAGTTGTATATAAATTAGCTTTGCCGCTTGAGTTAAACAATATCCACAATAGCTTCCATGTTTCTATGCTTAGTAGATACTGCTCAGATCCATCTCATGTTCTCCCTGTTGAATCCATTAAAGATAATCCTTGACTTGACATATGAAGAAGAACCTATCCAAATCTTTGCATGGGATGTAAAATAACTTAGAAACAAGAGATTTGCCTTAGTAAAGGTACTTTGGAGAAATAATTATGGCAAAGAAGCCACTTGGGAGTGAGAGGTAGACTTGCGAACAAAATATCCACATTTGTTTCGGGACTAGCATCAGGTAAATTTTGAGATGAAATTTCTTTTAGGGGGAGAGAGTTGTAACACCCCAAATACTAAAATAACATTTTAACTTTAATAGACAATTCCTTTATAACAATAATAAGCTCTACTTCACACTTCTGAAACTTGAATTTTCACGATAATTCAAAATTTGCCTACGTTAGATTGTGATGGTATTTTACGAAATTATCTTGGGGTATTTATGCAAACTACTATTACTTATCATATATATAATCAGATAAAGGTAGATACTTTTTAGATTTGGGCAGCCAACCTTTTAAATTTTGACAGCTACATATTTTATTGCTATCAAGTGATATATATCAATTTTGTAATCAACTTTTCCACCTCCTCACACATAATTTCATTTGCCTCAAGACTAAGAAACCCCATAACTATCTCTTCATCATATCCCCCAAGAAATCAACTAGAAAAACTTGTTTTTTAAGGTGAAACTGAAGATAATCTCTCCTTGGTGGTGAGTAACAAAAACTTGTTTGGATTCTGTGTAGCTTATAGTAATTTTAGCACAACTCATTGTATAAAGCTCTGTTTAAGTGAAAAAATACATTTTAGAAATCTAACACATAGTTCTTCAACTCTTATTTATATGTCAAAATCTAGTTCAATTTTTATAGATTCAAAAAAGGGGACACAGTATAGGAGGAGTTCTGTCCAATTTTTCCCATTTATAAACCTTCTATGTACTATTATTAGTATTTTGAGGATATCTTTTTGTAAAAAACATAGTATTATGTGATTCTAGACTCCTTGAAACACCAATACATATACCTACAACTTTCATAAAGACTATAAAATCCAATATTTTTGTTTACCTATTCAAAAAAAAGTTACAATACAAGACAGCTGGGCTATCTAGATTTACTCTTTTTAGAATTTAGTGTGATTTGCACAAACTAGGTTCACTTTTGATGCTAAGGTTGTTTCATATCAACATTCAGAAACTACTGAATGTTAATTAGGTACATTATTACATATTCAAGTTGTATATACTCGTGTACAAGCTAAAGGAAGTTGGTTGAGGAACTCGACACATTTGTTTGGTCTACGATTTGAGATCCTAAACTTGTACTTGTACTCTCATTAATTGCTGGAGTATTTCAACTATTATCTTGGAACTTTCATTTAATTTCTCATTACTTTGTATCGCCGTATTGATATTTTTAAATTATTACAAGACATTTGTTAGTTCACCCACTTGTACAGATAGCTTGATCATTCTACATTCTTTTTGGGATGTAATGACCCATACCATTGTTATGGTGTTGGTTAGCATGTGAAATTCCACGTTTAAGTTCCCCTCAAACGAAAATTTTGAAATCTCAGGCTAGGTTGGTTTCAAACATTTTTTTATTATAGTGGTTTAGAGAATTCTGGTGGTTTGTGGTGTTGTAATTGATGGATTTAAGATGATATTAAGTTACCCAAGAGTTTTAGTAATCTATAGAAACTTTCATAATGGAATTTGGGTTCATAAAACTCTTGTTATAGTGACTGTTATAAAGGGCTTTTTCTCTAATATCAAAATTTGGGGAGTGTGTTGTAAAATGGACTAGGCTGGGAGAACATCCCAACTTACTATCTGGCTACCGCTGCAACAAAAAGACGTTGCCATTGTTGAGTCCTTGCTATAGCAAGCATCCGTTCACTATAGTAGAGATCCACACATCAGTAGTTCTACCGCAGCGACGTCGGGATAGTTTATACCTAGAAAATCCAAGACTTAGGGTTATTTTTCCCAAACTTTCAAGTTTCAACCTAAGCCTAAGAGATAGGTGATTTTCTACATTCTTGGGTGTTTTCTACCATTAAGGTAAGTTTATTTCACCATTTTAATGCCTAATTCTTCTTTTAATCCTTCGAATCGTTAGAACATGTTTGTGGTGGAATGTTTGGGCTTAACCCTAGATTGAAAGATATGGTGTAAATAACTTATGGATAGTTTTAAATCACTTTTTAATGACTCTAGATTTCTAGAATACACTTCCCAGAGTAGAATTTGTTCTATTAATCATAATTTATGGGGAATTAGACTGGTTTAAAGGGTGAAAAAAAAACCATAATGATTATTTAGGCTATGATTATGTGTTAAAATCAGTGGGTTTAGGTTCTTAATGCCTAGAGCTGAAGAATGAACTGTTGAATTGTTCCTTGTTGCTGTTTCTAGACCAAGAAAAAGATTAAATTACAAGCCAAGCAAGGCAAGGCTCAAGTGAAATAATGTATTTCAGGGCTTGATCCTTGGTAGGTTATGGTTTAAATTATAGTTATAAACTTAATTTGAATTCCATGCTTATCCATGAGTTGAATAATTGTAAATTGGCCTTGGGACATACTTGTGATTGGGAAATTGACTGGATAGTTTATCGTATTCATGAAATGATGAACCTTGAATTTGACTAAGTGTCTAAATAAATTTTTTAATTATATATTTGGTGAACTTCATCATATTCTTGTTGATATTGATTGAGATATTTAGAAATTGTGATAGTCGGTTGGTCGGGTACCACATTGGTACATGTTGCTTACACATTTATATTTGGAGGGTCGGGTACCGCACTGATACAGTACATGAACTGAGATCATCCCTTGTAGGTCATTACTATTGGGCATATAAGATCCTTAGTATGTGTGTACACATTCTATGATTGGTTTGATGGTTGTGATGCATTGTTTATATTATTGATTCATTGACTATTTAATTGCATTGCATAAGTGTTGTGATAAATAAAAGTAGCATGAGACTACTTGTGATATGAACGTGTCAGAGTGGGTTACACTATGATAAGTAGAAGGTCATAGGCTCCTCCTTTGTTATGGTCGAACTCATGTTTGAGATGGTAGTACAAATGTGTTAATAGGATGAAGATTGGTATAGTTGTGTTATTTGGTTTAGTAAGAGGTTATTTGACTTATGTTTATATGTGGGTTTTTAGTTAAGTCAACTGATAATACCTCCCAGTACATAGTGTTTGTACTGATATTACATGTGCTCTTCTTTTTGTTGAGTGCAAAAATTGTTCCCGCGATTGAGATGAGACCTCGGATTTTCTTTTTAAACCTTAATGTAGTATGCTATAGATAAAACTTTGAAAGTTTTAGAATACCATCTTTTTCCTCAGATTTAGTTGGTCACCTATAACTTTTCGATCCAAGGGTGAGTACATATTTTCAGGTAGCCATTGGATCTTCTCCTTGATCATGTCCACTCCTTCAGACAATGACACTCTTTTATTATTTGTTTTTGATATATTTAGTTCAGACTTTGGTTTTGTTTTGGAATGTTCTTATATAGTGACTTTCGGGTCCTTGGGATGATGAAATAGGTAGTTGTTTTTTGCGTATTACTCTATTTATTATTGATTAGAGATTTCATTATTCGTTGGTTAGGGATTGCTTAAAATTGTTTATTATTTAACTAAGGGTTTGGGTTCGATGATTCTCCTACTAGGGGATTGTATGGGTGCCACTCATAGCCATTTAGGTCGTGACTTTAACACCCCATACATTTCAACACATATACGACCAATTTAGCATTGACGAAAGTATTTGAATTTGAGATACAAAGGAGGTATTTGAGTTTAAAGTTAAAGTTAAGTGTTAAGCTAATCTAGAGGGATTAAGATTTTGGAAAAGTAGAATAAAATAAGTGAGGTACTTGATTAACTTAACTAAGCTAGTAGGTGACTAGCTGACAAGTAGGTGCATCACCTACTTAGACTAATGGACCAAATTGAGGAATATATTAGGTGAGCAATTTGACACAATGTAGGTGAAAGAAAAAGAGAACAATAGACAGCCCTTCCCAACACCCAAATCTACCCCAAAACCCAATCTGCCCAAGCTCACCAAGTAGCAAAATAAAATGGTCAGGTAGGTGCATCACTTACTTTGAAATTTGACCAACTTAAGATATCCAAGTAGGTGCATCACCTACTTAACCAAGTTGCTGCTAAAAAAAGGGAAAAAAGAGGCGGTTCAACATACCCCTTTTTAAAGTCTAGGATCAGCTCATTCTCTTCGTTATTCCATTGTAAAAAATCAGATTTTCTAAGTTCTCTCTCAGTCTTTCTCAAAGCTCCTAATAGCAACACTGAATCTCCATTAGGGTTCTTAACGATTTCTCTCCTTCCAAGCTAAAGGTAGGTGAATATTTCATGTGTTTAACTTTATTCTACTATGGGATATTATGGAAATCATGTTCTTTATGTATAGAGTATAGGACAACCCTCTCCAAGCTTGGCAGTCACACTTTTTCTTAACTTCTGAGAGAATATCTTCTTCTTTGGTTCAAACTTGAAGAGAAGCTTAAGGTCAAGAAAAATCTAAGTTAAGAGGATAAAAATTTCAGAATGAGGTAAGGTTCTACCCATTTTCATCCATCCTTACGTGTAGTTTTGTGGATAACTTTGTATGTGTTTTTGTCTAGAATTCTGTGGGTGGTGATTTGAATCCTTGAGTTCAATATTCCTATTACGCAGAAATGAAATTAGTAACTGTTTTGGGTTTTTTATGTGTATTGTTGTGGGGAAGCAGTTGGGTGACCTTATAGAATGATAATGTGTAGTTGTATTAAGGTGGAAATGAAGAATGTAAACTTGGGGGGTTATTCTTTTATTTTATGGATTTCGGGACTATTTATGGGTTGTTTGATATGTATCGTTATGGTGAGGCAGTGGGTCACCTTATAGGATGGTTGAATGGAAATGCACTGAAGTATAAAAGAAGGGTGTGCTGACACACTATGTATTTAGGGTTTGGATGGTCTTATTTCCCGTCAAGTGTTTAGCTACTACTTTGCAGGCCTATAATGTGATTAGATTCTAATATTAGCTTCACTATGTACTTATATTGTAGAGTAACACTCAAAGGAAAGGCTGAATTATTGTAGTCACATTGGTCGGAAAATAAGGTATGTAAGGCTATTTGATTCCATATTCTTTGGCATAAAATCTCATACTTGTGTTACTACCAACAATGTGAGCTTTCTAAGTGTTCTTCCTAGTAAAGTATATATAGAAATGATGTACGATTTTCAGCATCACTAATGACCGTGTTCCAACTACCTATGGTCTCACAAATGTGTCAAAGTACTTAAATATGTGTTTATTACTAGATTTTTGTGTTTACTCTTTCCAGTCAAACCCTTGTCACATGTTTCTCTTCTCTGTATCAATAAAACCCTAGATTACACATGGTAAGTGTGCTCACATTCTAGGTACACAATCTGCCCATTTACTGCCAACTTGCCTCATTTGTCTATTTGATAATATACTTCATTTACTTACATATTTACATGTTCCCTTCATTGGGCATCACTTCCATTGTCTTAATCTATAATGTTACCTCATAGAATCCTTACTTGTTCCATTCTACAGTTTATATCTCCTTACTTGGAATGTGTATTTGTCCCTAAATTGAATTTGTCCACAAGCTTCATTAGTTCTCATGTTCATGTATCCCTTTCATTTGATATCATTTACTGAGTATTTAGCTATTGTATCACTATCTAGAGTACTTATCTCTTGGATTGAGTTAGATGCCTTCATTCGATATGTACCTATGCTTCCTTTGAAATATCAAAGTGCTGATTATGTTATTTAAGCTCATAAGTATTACATTGTTGTTAAAAATGCTTTCTACATCATTGTTATTGCCTCCAGTTCATATTCACATGTTTCTTAATACAGGTCTACAGTCCTAAAGCTCAATAATATTGTGGCCACAAAAATAACAATCTCAAAGATTAAAGAAATGAAGTAAAGTAAATATGTTTACATGTGGGTGGTAGCTCAGGAGCAAAAGCCTAGCATGGGCCGATCCCAATTCATAGATTTATGGGTGGTATCCTAAGGGTGGAAGAAACATCTAGTATGGGCCGATCCCAATATTACAGGTGGTATCCCAAGGGTGAAATGAAAGCCTAGCATGGGTCAATCCCAATTTGTGTATTGATGAGGAATGTATCCCAGAGGTATAATTCCTAGCATGGGTCATCCTATTTTACCACTGATCAGCTAGTCATATGTATCACATGGCTTATAAAGATTATAAAGTAAAGAAGAGTACAGAAAAGAATATAATGCACTTGATTCCATAAGTGTAAGTAAAGGTGGTCTTTCATCCTTGCCTATATGTTCATTTATTAACACCTAATTTCATTGAGCTTTTGTTTTACATATGGTTAATTCATCCCTTACATATTCAGTACATTTTTTCATACTGATGTCCTTCACAGGGGACCTGCATTCATGCTACAAGTATATGTACTCAGCTAGTAGATCTCCCCAATAGAAGCACAGGATACTCGGTGGTGGTTCGTGAGCCCCAGATTGATTTGGGACTTTGTTGAGTCTTTAGCCTATATTTTGATAGTTGTATAGTAATGTATTCCATTAGAGGATTTGTAGACATTGTAGATTTGTCATATGTATTTATAGTTTCACTTGTCTTATGTGTTGGTTTAGTCAGTTGGCTGGTTTTGTATATATGTATAGCTTTTTCTCTGCAATTCTAATTGTACAGTAGTCCATTTTCTCATCATAGGTCATTCGTAAAGCATGTGTTCATATTGTACTTGTCCGCCTCATCCAAGGTTGGGGCATGACAAAAGTGGTATCGGAGCAGTTCATCCTAGGGAGTCAACAAATACGTGTCTAGAAGACCCTTACTTATGAATGTGTTGTGCACTACATTTATAATTAGGGGGTTGCTTGGACATTTAGGAAATGCGACTTTCTTTCATGTTTCAAATCATGCAATAGAGTAAAGGTAAGAAGTCTATTCCTTCTTGTACTCTTATCTATATTATCCATATTATGCCTACTATAGCTAAGGTCAACGGTGGCCAAAGGGCCAGCATAGAAGGATTGCAAAGGCTTCTACTTTACTTGCATCTAAGCTGTATTGGTACCATTGGTTGACTTGGTTCAATTTAGGGGGATATAATAGGGTTACCCATATGTTCACATAATGAATGGTTACTTAGTCACCGAGATGGGTTGTAGCATTTACTTGTACAACTTCTTAGAAAGATGTGATATATGTCGAATTTCCTCAAGACCTTTCACTAGAAGCTAAGCAAGGGAACTATAAGGATTACAAGCTATGTTCATGAAAAGAGAGGTGTTGGAGTATGTTTTGACCACATCAAGAGGGATCCATATGTTGAAGGTTTAGCTAGGAGCTCAAATTAGGAGAACCACCCACTGCCTAGGAGTGATGGAATGGGCGACGACCCGCTAAGCTAGTGGCAATCCGTCACTTAAACCACCACATGAGACCCCAAGGAAGAGTACATTTCATCATGGTGACGGAGGAGTTGACGGCTGGTCAGCTCAATGAAGGACAGTCACTTGAGCCACCAAGGACAAGCAGAACCCACGTTGTTGGGCTTCTTTCTATCTTTGTCAAGGTCACTTTTGGGCCTTTGTAATAAGACTATAAATAGTTAATCCTAGGGTAATCTTAGTCAGTTGTTTTGCATATTGAATGAACCAAACACTTGACAGTGTTATTGGAGAGTATTTCATGAATGTTAGCTTAGAAATGAGGGTTTTGAGGGCGTTTCGATTCCCTCTTGGTCCACATAGAGATTAGGTGCTTGTTGATGTTTGATTTAGGGGATTTTGGATTTGATATATTCAAAGGTTCCTATTTTCTTCTCTCTTCTTTGTGTCTATCTTCATCTATCTATCGATTATCTCTTGTTTTCTTAGTTAAATCTCATTTTTGTAATTTGCCTCGTATTATTTGGTATCAGAGTCGATCTTAGATTCATTCTTACGATTCTAGTCTTGGGTTTATTATCTAGAAAATAAAAAAAAGGTAGAGTAAAAACGTTTTTGGTGTTTTTGAAATTTTGAGTCTTTGATTTTTTAGTCTTCTTGAGTTTCCAGTACTAGAATCTTGTTTGGTAGTTCTATTTGAGACATAATCTAAAGTTTGAGCTTATTTCGATAAGATTTGAGTAACCCACCATTGTTACTGCTTGAGTTTGAAGAAATTTGAAATGGGTTTCCAAAATCTGAAAGGTTTGGTTGAGAATTTGAGCTTAAAACGTTTGAGGTTTGTTTGGGATCTTGAAAGGAGCTTGAATTTCAAATTTCATCAAATTTCGAGTTCATTTGCTTAAGGGTCAAATTTTGAATTTTCTTTATGATTCTTCATGTCTTGCTGAAGAAGAACCATCAAAAGTCAAGGTTTGATCCAAAGGAATAAAGGGAAAAAAGGAGGTGTACTTATTTATACCCAAGAATATTACAAAGACAGTATAAAGGGCCCACAAAAAATTCTTACCTCATGTAGCGACGACCCTAGTAACGATCAATCACCCTTATGATGATCAGTCACCTGGAAAAATTTCAAGTTACCTTCTGCATAAGCCTGACGGCTCCCTTGATGGTTCATCGTACCCCTGACGGTCAGTCACTGAAAAGAAATTTAGACCCCATTCTGGTTAGCAAGTGACGACTTGAGTGACGATCAGTCACCTCAGTGACGGTCAGTCACCTGATCAGTCAACTTGAAAAAGTTTTCATAAGGTCATTTTAGATTCCTAGTTTCATTCTTTGATTCATAATTATCTTTTATTTGATTCTAACACTAATTAATGACTAGTAATCCATCTACTTAGTTGTGAATTAGTTCTTGAGTCCAATTTCTTTCTTCATCCTATTTTATTTTGTGCTTTTTTAGTTTTTACTTCATTGTAAATTCTTGGCCCAAGTCCATATGCAATTTCTTTGAGTCCTTCAAATAAGAACCTATTTCGAGCAAGAGTAGAAATCGACACCTCAATTATCACCAGAGTATAAGTCAGCATTCAACATTTGTTGATCCAAGTGTGAGGCATACAAAGGCATGTAGAGTTATGAGGTTGTTTACCTAATACTAACTTGTTTGTTGTTTTTGTAGTGTCTCTTTAATAGGTACAATGGCCACTGAAGGCGAAACACCATCTACTATGGATGCCAATACTTCAAATGCCATCTTAGCGGCAATTGAATCTTTTGGTCTAAGAATGGAGTCTATGGAAGATCATATGACCACACTCCGAGGAAGTGTGACAAGTATGGATGGAAGGATAGTTAACATGGAAGGTCGTCTAAACTCCACCCAATCCACTACTCAAAACTATAATGCCTCTTCTAGCGGACATTCTCAAAACACATCCACTACCATCTCCTCGAAAATTCTCCACCAAATATAAACCCACCAAGACAAGTACAAGACCCCATCAGCCACGCCACTACCTACCCACGTAATTGAAATCATGTTCATCCACTCCAACCCCAATTCAACTAAGTCAACCAAGAAATTCCCTAAAACCAAGATCCACCTCACCAAATACCCTATGAACAAGTACCCTAAATACCACAAAACCAAAATCCACCACTTCAAGTACCACCTAACTAAAATCAACCCATCTAAGTTGAAGAAGATCCACAAGATGAGTTTGAAGAGTATTATAAAGTGGCTATATTTGTGGAGTATTGGAGGAATAGACCAAGGCCTCATGGAGGACATAAGGGTCGAGGAGGAAGATTTGGTCCGATACCTAATGGGAGAGGAAACTTGGGAATTGACCCCAAGTTGAGGGTCCATGGAACTATAATGATAACCAAGGTGGCAATGTAGGCCAGTATGTAGGGATAAATTCAATCAAGACTAGTCTTCCAAGTTTCAAAGGAGAATGTGATCCTGAGGAGTATCTAGAATGGGAGTCCACATGTTAAAGAATATTTCAAGTCAATGATCTCACATCAGTTCTTAATGAGGGACAACCACCACCATGGGATGCATTGAAGGGCCTCATGAGACAAAAGTATATTCTGAAAAGATATATACATGGCAATACGATCATTCAACCAAACATGATGGAAGAATCAATCAGTATTCTCTTGAGTTGAATGGTCGAACATTCACCCTTCACCCTCTTTCACCATCATAAGTAAATAAGACACATCAAAAGATGAGAGGGTTGAAGAAGCAAAGTAGAAAGGAAGGGGAAGAGGAACTCCATGATGAGGAGAATGATGAAGGAGAAGAAAGGATAAAGTTGAAAGTGAAGTGACAAATGGTGATGTTGGATATAAACAAGGATCTTTTCAAACAATGTGATCATAATGGGTTCATTCTTATTCTAGCCCATGTTTTTCATACTAACCATTCTATTTCTCCTATCCCCCATTATATCTGTAACACCCCGTACCTTCTCGACCCTACTTGACGACTTTACACAATGTGTACTTAGGTGTCGAGATGCCATGAGTATGTTTTTTATAGTGTCATTAATGAAACATTTGATATTGGGCCTAATATGTATGATTAGACCTTAGTCGGAGGTGTTTGTGACTTTGTGGAGCAATTGTGGGGTGAAAAATGAGGCTTGGAGGACTTCCAAGCAATGGTTATTAAGGTTAGGAGGTAAGCAAAATACTTGAACTTTAAGTATTTAACCAAATCCGCAAAGAAAAATCGAAGAACAAAAAAAAATCACATTTTGGGTGTGGGGCGCGCCCAGGGGCATGCCGGGCCGCTTCTGGCCAAAACCTTTTTTGGAACAGGCAGCCCTGGGGTGCGCCAGGCAGCGTGTCAAGCCGCTCTGGGCTGAAATTTTCAGCCCACAGGCAGCAAAGGGGCGCGCCAAGCGGCGTGCCGGGGTGGTTTTCGTCAAAAATTTTCTTCGACTATTATGATGCGTATAAGACCTTTAAGTCATGGTATCATTACCCCATCATAGTAGGACTATTCTTAAGCGCGTTTAGCATCCTATTTGGGGTTAATTCTTTGTCACAAGTGTTTTAACAAATTATGTTCAAGTGAGCCATGAGCGACTAGAATTTCTAGTTTTGCAATTGAGGCTACGAATGGGAATCTCGTAAGTGAATGTTATCGAGACATTTATAGAATTATTTGAACATGAGATATATGGTGGATTATACATTACATTTGGATGGTTAAGGAGAAACTTTGTTGTGAAATGCTATTGGTATATGATGTTGTGGTCAATGTATGGCATGATTGGGGTATTGTTGGTATGGCAATGTCGTAAATGGTATTGTAGAGAAGGAAATGACATTTTAAAGGCAAACATGCAACTCATTTTCATCATATGCATTTGTAAGGTAGTTGATGGTAAATGTAAACTCTGTTATGTACTTGGATTGTAGAGCGAAACATAAGGAAGGAGCTGGCCTATTGTGTTCATATATAGGCTTGTGTATTCATACTTGGAAGTGAAGGTATGTAAGTTTACTCTTTCCGTATCCTTCTGCAGCTCCTAGTATTCACATTGATGTTGTACTAGTTCATTCCGAAATGTTCCAAGGTATCCTATTTCCTGTTACCAATTGTTATTATCACATGTTTCTAACTCATTGATCAATTGTGAGTCACATATGTATATCTATCACATGTTTTGTGATTTTCATTTTTAGCCTTTTATGTTCTTACGTGATAGTGGTGTTTTCTATGGCATGCATATAAATGAATAGAAGCAAAGCTTGGTTCTCTCGGGCGTTATCGGCTACGGGTGCCAATCCGCTCAGTTGGGATATGGGGCGTGACACTATCTCTCTTGTTTTGCAGGAATATAAGGATGTGTTCCCAAAGGAGCTCCCAAAAGGGTAACCCCAACTTCGGGGAATTGAACATCAAATCGACTTTGTGCCAGGCTCTCAATTACCAAACAAACTGGATTATCAAAGTAAACAAAGAGCTTTAAAGTCAAGTTTAGGAACTCCTCAACAAAGGATACATTAAGGAAAACATGATCCATGTGCAGTCCCGATATTGTTGGTGCCAAAGAAAGATGGGACTTGGTGCATGTGTGTTGATTGTTGGGCGATCAACAAAATAATGGTAAAGTATCACCACCCTATCCCTAGATTGGATGATATGCTAGATGAGTTGAATGTTCTTAAAGGTTGTTATTAGGAGTGGGTATCATCAAATCTAGATAAATCCCGGTGATGAATGGAAAACCGCCTTCTAGACTAAATTTGGTCTCTATGAATGGATAGTTAGGCCATTTGGTCTTACCAATGATCCTAGTACCTTTATGAAGTTAATGAACCATGTGATGAAATTTTTCATAGGGAAATTTGTTATGGTGTACTTTGATGATATCTTAGTTTATAACAAATCAATAGATGACCATGTTAAGCATTTAAAGTGTATTTTTGATGTGCTTAAAAAAGAACTATTATTTACCAATCTTGAAAAGTGTTCTTTTGATGTTGATGAGGTTGTGTTTTAGGGATTTGTTCTAAGCTCCCGGGGTGTTGAAGTGGATAAATCTAAGATAGACGTTATACGAAGTTGGCCAACTCCACAATCTATTAGTGATGTGAGAAGTTTCCATGGATTGGCTAGTTTCTATAGAAGGTTTGTCAAAGGGTTTAGCCCCATATATGCCCCGTTGACCAAGGTAATTCGAAAGGATTGTCCTTTCAAGTAGAGTGATGAGCAAGTAAAGGCGTTTGAAGCTTTGAAATCTGTGCTTAGCTCCGATCCCTTGTTGCAATTACCCAACTTTGATAAAATGTTTGAAATGGAATGTGATACTAGCAAGGTAGGCATTGTATCCGTCTTAATTCAAGACCATAATCCCATTACTTACTTTAGCAAAAAGCTCAAAGGATCAACCTTGAACTACTTTACGTATGATCTTGAGTTGTATGCCTTAATTAGAGCCTTGGGTAATTGGCAACACTATTTGTGGCTCAAGGAATTCGTGATTCAAACCGATCATGAGTTATTGAAACACCTACGGGTCCAAGAAAAATTAAATAGATGGCTCGTGAAGTGGATAGAATGCTTAGAAACTTTCCCTTATGTGATCCAATACAAAAAGGGAAAAGAGAATGTTGTGGCTGATTCATTGTCTAGAAAACATGTTTTGCTCAATACATTGTCTTCTAAACTAATTGGTTTTGAATGCTTAAAGACTATATATCCCGAGGACCCCAATTTCGCTAAAATCTTCAAAGATTATGAGGAATGGGAAAGGGAACGATGGATTAAGAATAGATCATCTATGCACTATTCCAAGTTTGATGATTTTTGTTCAAAGGAAAAAGGTTGTGTGTGACCTCAATCTCTTGGAGAGAATTGTTTGTTAGAGAGGAACACGATGGAGGTTTGATGGGTTACTTTGGAATTAACAAGACCCTTTGGATCCTAGAGGAACAATTTTATTGGCCGAAGATGCATGACAATGTTGCATGAGTGTGTGGTCAATGTTTAGATTGTAGAAGGGCTACATCGTGACTTCTCCCTCAAGGATTTTATAACCCACTTCACACTCCCCTACGCCCTTGGCTTAATATTTCTATGGACTTTGTTTTGGGTTTGCCTAGGACAAAGAGGAGAAGAGATAATATATTTGTTGTTGTTGATAGATTTTCGAAAATGGCCCATTTTATCCCATGTCACAAGTGTGATGATGCCCCAAATGTGGCATCCTTTTTCATCGAACACGTTGTTAAGATCCATGGGATTCCCCAAACTATTATTAGTGATGGGGACTCTAAGTTCCTTAGTCACTTTTAGAGGTCTTTGTAGGGAAGGCTTGGCACTAAATTGCTTTTCTCTATGTTTTGCCAACCACATACCGATGGTCAAACCGAGGTTGTGAATACAAATTCAGGTTCTATGTTATGCACCGTGGTTAATGGGAAGATGGCCTCTTGGGAGGATCACCTACCTTTAGTCGAATTTGCTTACAATAGAGTTATTCATACAATTATTGGTATGACTCCTTTTGAATGTGTTTATGGATTTAACCCCCTTACCCCCTTGGATCTCACTCCTTTGTCTAGTGATGTTGTGATTAGTCTAGATGCAAACAAGAGGGAAGATTCCATGAAGAAGCTACATGAGAATGTGAGACTACACCTTGAAAAAAGAGAGTCAAAACGTGGCAAAAGAGTGAACAAAGGGCGGAAATGACTTGTACTTGAACTACGTGATTGGTTATGGGTACATATTCAAAAGGACCAGTTCCCAACCCAAAGGAAAGCTAAGTTGATGCCTCGAGAAGATGGTACATTTCAAGTGCTTAAAAGGATAAATGATAATGCTTTCAAGATTCATCTTCCGCCGAAATATCAAGTGCACAACACATTCAATATGTGTGATCTTTCACTCTTTGACATGCTTGAGGATGAAGATCTCAAAAATTTGAGGTCAAATTCTTTTCAAGATGGAGAGGATGATAAATCTCAAATTTCTTCAAGATCTTTTACTAGAAGCCAAGCAATGGAACTACATGGATTACAAGCTATGTTTTTGAAGAGAGAGGTGTTGGAGTAAGTTTTGACCTCATAAAGAGGGTTCCATATGTTGATGGTTGAGCTAGGAGCTCAAATTAGAAGAACCGCCCACTGCCTAGGGATGATGAAAGGGGCGACGGCCCGCAAATCTAGTGACGGACCATCACTTGAATCACCACATGAGAACCCAAGGAGGAGTACATTGCCTCATGGTGGCGGAGGAGGCGACGACTCATCAGCTCTATGACGGACAGTGACTTGAGTCGTCAAGGACAAGCAGAACCTACATTATTGGGCTTCTTTCTATCTTTGTCAAGGTCACTTTTGGGCTTTTGTAATAAGACTATAAATAGTTAATCCTAGGGTTATCGTAGTTAGTGATTTTGTATATTGAATTAACCAAACACTTGAGAGTGTGATTGGAGAGTATTTGTTGAATGTTAGCTCAGAAACGAGGGTTTTAAGGGCATTTTGATTCCCTCTTGGTCCACGTAGAAATTAGGTTCTTGTTGATGTTTGATTTAGGGGGTTTTCGATTTGATATATTCAAAGGTTCCTCTTTTGTTCTATCTTCTTTGTGTCTATCTTTATCTATCTATCGATCATCTCTTATTTTCTTAGTTAAATAATATTTTTGTAATTTGCCTTATATCAGGATTTAACCAGTTCTTGAACCCAACATTTCCTTCGCGTAACTACTCCAATAGTTATAGGATAAAATCTTATGAAGGACATTTAGTACTTTGTTAGTAATATATCACTGAACCAGCTTTGTATTATTTGAAAGAGGCAATAGCATTGTTTAATAGGTAAATGCATTAATGCAAAGAAGATACTTGAGATGGCCCTAATTGGTCGGTCGGGGCGGCCTAGATGTTTACCAGATATTATCTGGGATATATTAGTAGTTGTCTTTTATAAGATATGTGTATATGACCACACCGAATAGGTAATAATAACACGTGTGATCCTTTGTGTGGTTAGAAAACTCATGGATAAGCATTTCAATTGTTCTATATAAAAGTATATGTATACTTGTTTCCTACTGTAATCTATGTGTTGGCTATTGAGGATTAGTGTGCAACTACAACTTAAGGTTAAAAAAGGAAAATTGATTGGTTAAACCTAAGTTGTGATCAGTTAGGCTGTTTATAGTGGGATCAGAATACATGAAGATAGTATTTTTGGTTAAGAAGGGTATTTGTTTGATACAAAACATGTAAGAGTGACATTTAAATGACGTAGGTCGATTATGTGCGTAGAGCTTAAGGTTAGGGGGAAATGAGGTATGTAAGATCCCCTGAAAATAGGAATATGGGTGTTATGAGTGTAATAAGATACTATAGAGAAGTCATTTTAGTATCGATGTAAGTTTTGATACCTAGTCTTATTAACTATAAGAATAGAGAGGGCAATAAAAATATTTATACATTTGACCTAGCATAATACCTAGGAATGCATCTGTATTGTCCCTATTAAAAGAAGAGATAGTCTATTTTGCATATGTATAGAGTTTTGATGGCTTATTAAAATTGCCATGAAGTATAAAGTACCATTTGTTCCCTTGACTCCCCAATGTTACAATTCACTTGGTATATATTGCTTATCAAAATTACCTGGCTAAAAGTATTGGATTACCATCGCTTGTTAAGCCATAAGTTGTTAAACCTCACTTGTTATAGAAAAATTTGTTAGCATGGACAAGCCTATCTAGTTAAGCCCAAAGTGTCTAACCTCAGATGTTTTATAATCATGATATAAGTTCACATGTACTTGACATTTATGTACGACTTGTTGTAGATAAGAGTTTATATGTTATAGTTCTTTTAAGTTTCACTATTCATTTTCTTATTAAAAACTTTCATAAGATACTAGACATCGAGTGTAATGATGTATCATAGGTCAATATCAAAGATAAGGTTGACCTCGACCTCCTACTCCAAATGAATTATCAAGGATCTCTTTCCTACCTTGGTCTTAGTATTTATATTGACTTAGGAGACAACTAAGTTCCAATGGTTTGAATACCTGTAAGAAAAATTCTTGAGAGGTTGAAAAGGTAACATGAGGAAATCAATTGCATGTTCTTTGAGGTGAATAAAGAACATAAGCAGAACTATCCTACCCATTATTTAGCACTACTGGTAGTATGCTTGCACATAATGTGGTAGAGTGATTACATAGGATGACTCTTATTTTCCAGAGGATCTGGTTTGTTACAAAACATACATGCTACATGTTCCATAACTCATCTATTCACAGGTCATTTCCCCTTTGTGGATTAGTTTCTCACTTGTTACGTCTGTCATAGAACACTTGCATGTAGGTGTTACCCGTTTCATAGATCCCTTACTTATTGCTATATATTTCAAAGGAACTTTCCCTATATGTTATATATAACATGAGTTACTTGCCACAGATCACTTGTCCATATTTCATGTGCATCATATATTGATTGATCATATACTATAGGCATTATAAATTAGTGATCATGGGTTTTGTGTATCACAGATCACTTGTCTACATGTTATATGCTTTACAGACCATTTTCTTTTATGTTACATGCCTCGTAGCCTACTTTCTTATGCTTTATAGGCCTAATATTTTATCTGCCTATGTGAAATATTCTCACTTGCTCATATTTCATATGTGTATTTGTTGACATGTTAGTCTACCTATCCATGCAATATAGTCTAATTGCTCAACGTGATTTTTGTTTTGTAGTTCACTTTCTTATATAGCTACATGTTCTATAGTCTACTTGCCTATATGTAATATATTCTTTCCTAGTTTTAGTAATCATGCATTATGTACATCTAGTCCATTTGCTCCATGTGTTACCCCACTTGCCCGCATACTATAGGACTTATAATTCATCTACCCATTTGCTGCATGTCTTATAGTTTATCTGATTACACGCTACTTTATAGTTTGTATGCGCATCTAATACATGCTTGCAGAGCGTACTTGCACATAAATCACATATTTCTATAGCTCAATTGCACATATGTCATACACTTAATAGGTTCAAAAGTTCATATGTTAAGTTCCCTATTTGTGCTAATCTGCTTGTGTCATAGACTCTATGTGACATATTTGTCCATATATTATATGCCTCTTTGTGGTTATTGATTCAAGTATTGAACATGTTAGGATAAAGTTTCCCTGTATCTTGATGAAGTGAGGGTCTTGGTCAGAAAAGGTTGGGCATATATGTGAATTTTAGCATAACCCTAAACAATGGCTTAGCATAATGCCCTATCCAACGGGCGACACAATACTTTAGAGTTCACATTAAAAGCTATGTGTTCTTATAAGATTCACCTCTGAAAAGTGTCATAAGATACGGAAAAAGGGAAAGTTGATCCCCCGATATATTAGGCCTATGATTTCATGTGTCCATTCTACAGAATATTGGGGAGATCCCATAGCCATTCTTGATTTTTAGGCTAGGAAGTTAAGGACAAAAGAGATAGCTTCCATTAAAGTGTTGTGGAAGAACTGGAATATAAAACAGGTTACTCAAGAAATAAAAGATGATAAAGAGTCTAAATGCCCATCCTTATTCCAAACACCAATAGGCGAATCCTATGTTTTACTAGCAATTGTTCATTCAATATCTTACTCACATGCCACATATTTAGGTATATGATTCATGCTTACATTCCTGAAATTCTATGTGCTCCACTTGTCCAAAAAAGAAAATGAGGAAGACTACGCTATAGTGAAATAGCCTTCATTAAATTACCTGGCCAAGAGAGGAGTTTTATTTGTCATATTCTCATTTCATGTGCTTTATTTATTGAGACACCCTGTGAGGCTTGTCTATATGTGAATTTGGTTAGCCGATAGATTTTGGATTGTTCTATTTACAAAGGGAACTCTAACAAACTTTCTTGGGAGATTCCAAGGAAATCAAGCCATTAGTTATACCTATATACCTTTCATTCAAAGATGAATAATCCAAAGGGGGGAATGATGTAACACCCTATACATTTAAACACACATACGACCAAGTTAGCATTGACGAAAGTATTTGAACTTGAGATATTAAGGAGGTATTTGAGTTTAAAGTTAAAGTTAAGTGTTAAGCTAAACTAGAGGGATTAAGATTTTTGAAAAATAGAATAAAATAAGAGAGGTGCTTGCTTGACTTAATTAAGCTAGCAAGTGACAAGTAGGTTCATCACCTACTTAGACTAATGGACCAAATTGAGGCATATATTAAGTGACCAATTTTACCCAAAGTAGGTGAAAGAAAAAGAAAAGAATAGGCAGCCCAGCACAACACCTAAATTTTCCCCAAAGCCCAATCTGTCCAAGCCAACCAAGTAGCAAATAAAATGGTCAAGTAGGTGAATCACCTACTTTGAAATTTAACCAACTTAAGCTATCCAAGTTGGTGTATCACCTACTTAACCAAGTTGTGAATAAAAATGGGAAAAAGAGGTAGTTCAACATGGCCTTTTTTAAAGTCTAGGTTCATCTCATTCTCATCAATATTCCATTTTAAAAATCAGGTTTCTAAGTTCTCTCTCTTTCTTTCTCAAAGCTCCTAACCACAGTACTAAATTTCCATTAGGGTTCTTAAGGATTTCCTCTCCTTCCAAGCTAAAGGTAGGTGAATAATTCATGTGTTTAACTTAATTCTACCACGGGATATTATGGAAATCATGTTCTTTATGCATACAGTGTAGGACATCCCTCTCCAAGTTTGGTTGTCACACTTTTCCTTAACTTCTAAGAGAATATCTTCTTCTTTGGTTCAAACTTGAGAAGAAGCTTAAGGTCTTGAAGAATCTAAGTTAAGAGGATAAAAATTTCAGAATTTTAAGGTAAGGTTATACCCATTTTCATCCCTCCTAATGTATAGTTTGGTGGAGAACTTTGTATGTGTTTTCGTCTAGAACTCTTGGGGTGGTTATTGGAATCCTTGAGTTCAATATTCCTATTACGCAGAAATGAATTTTGGAACTGTTTTCGGTTGTTTATGTGAGTTATTCTGGGGAAGCAGTTGGGTGACCTTATAGAACGATTATGTGTAGTTGTATTGAGGTGGAAATGAAGAGTTTGAACTTAGGGGGTTATTCTGGTGGATTGTGGATTTCTGGACTATTTATGGGTTGTTTTATATGAATTGTTATTGTGAGGTAGTGGGTCATCTTATAGGATGATTTAATAGAATTGTATTGAAGTATAAAAGAAGGGTGCGGTGACACACCATGTATTTAGGGGTTAGATGATCTTATTGCCCGTCAAGTGTTTAGCTACTGTTTTACATGCCTATAATGTGATTAAATTCTAATATTAGCTTCATTATATACTTATATTGTAGAGTAACACTTAAAGGAAAGGTTGAATCATTGTAGTAACATTAGTCGGAAGTTAAGGTAAGTAAGACTATTCTATTCCATATTCTTTGGCATGAAATCTCATACTTGTGTTACTACTAACAAAGTGAGCCTCCTAAGTAGAGATGATGTACAATTTTCAGCATCACTAATGACCTTATTCCTACTACTTATGATCTTACAAATGTGTCAAAGTACTTCAATATGTGTTTATTACTAGATTTGTGTGTTTACTCTTTCCAGACAAACCCTTGTTACATGTTTCTCTTCTATGTATCAATAAGACCTTAGATTACGCATGGTAAGTGTGCTCACATGTTAGGTATGCAATCTTTCTATTTACTGCCAACTTGTTTCAATTATCTATTTGATAATATACTTCATTAGCTCACATATTTACATGTTCCCTTCATTGGGCATCACTCCCATTGTCGTAGTCTATAATGTTACCTCACAGAATCCTTACTTGTTCCATTCTACAGTTTATATCTCCTTACTTGGAATGTGTATTTGTCCCTAAATTGATGTTGTCCATAAGCTTCATTAGTTCTCTTGTTCATATATCCCTTTCATTTAATATCATTTACTAAGTATTTAGCTATTGAATTGCTATCTAGGGTACTTATCTCTTGGATTGAGTTAGATGTCTTCACTCGAAATACACATATGCTTCCTCTGAAATATCAAAGTGTTGATTGTATCATTTAAGCTTCTAAGTATTACATTGTTGTTACAAATGCTTCCTATATCATTGTTATTGCCTCGAGTGCATATTCATATGTTTATTAATAGTGGTCTATAGTCCCAAAGCTCAATAATATTGTGGCCACAAAAATAACAATCTCAAATATTAAAGAAATGAAGTAAAGTAAATATGTTTATATGTGGGTGGTAGCTTAGGGGAAAAAGCCTAGCAAGGGCTGATCCTAATACATGGACTTATGGGTGGTATCCCAGGGGTGGAAGAAACACCTAGCATGGGTTGATCCCAATATTATGGGGTATCCCAGGGATAAAAGGAAAGCCTAGCATGGGTTGACCTTGATTTTTGTATTGATGAGGAATGTATCCCAGGGGTGTAATGCCTAGCATGGGTCATCCTCTTTTACCACTAAGCAGCTGGTCATATGTATCACATGGCTTGTAAAGATTATAAAGCAAAGTAGAGTACATAAAAGAATGTAATGCACCTGATTCCGCATGAGTAAGTAAAGGTGGTCTTTCATCCTTGCCTATATGTTCATGTATTAAAACCTAATTTCAATAAGATTTTGTTTTAATATGGTTACTTTATACCTTACATATTCAGTACATTTCTTCGTACTAAAGTCCCTCCAGGGGGACCTGCATTCCATGCTGCAGGTACATGTGCTCAGCTAGTAGATCTCCCCAATAAAAGCACAGTATGCTCAGTGGTGGTTGGTGAGCCCCATATTGATTTGGGACTTTGCTGTGTCTTTAGCCTTTATTTTGATACTTGTATACTCATGGATTCCATTAGAGGCTTTGTAGACATTGTAGGTTGGTCATATGTATTAATAGTTTCACTTGTCATATGTATTGGTTTGGTCTGTTGGCTGGTTTTGTATATATGTATAGCTTCTCCTCGGCAATTATAATGGCATAGTAGTCTAATTGCTCATCATAGTTCATTTGTAAAGCATTTATTCATATAGTACTTGTCCTCCTCACCCAAAGTCGGGGCATGACAGTGACATGGGACTTTGTCCTTCTTGTGTCTGTGACTTTGTCACCATATTGGCGTGCCTCTTGATTCAAATCTTTTGCCATCTTGAATTTAGATTTGTGGTTCGTCTTAGCTATGAAACTTTTCCATATTAACTATGAACTAGAAAGCTATTTTTAATATAGTTATTGATTCTCTTGATTACTGGGTTTTTGCCCTACTTGATACAGGGCTTTTGTCCTTCTTGATATTTTATTATTCTTTGTGTGACGACATGGCATACATATTGAGCAAAACTTGTTATTTGAACTCTTATGAATTATATTTTTGAGCTTTATTGAAACTTGAATATCTAAACATTCAAATCGACACTTTTGACAAGTCAAGCCCATAGTTTATACACCCTTAAGGTTTATGCTTAGTGATAGTTATTTTCTATCGTAGGTGATGTTCGAGAGGATATCTTAAGATGACCATTTGAAGTAGGAGTTTTATGGAGATTTAACTGAAGATCACTTTTGCATATAGGCATCTAAATTTTGTAGTAATTCTAGGACTTGAATAGGATCCATATGTTATATCTATATATGTGCAATTTGTAAACATGAATTTGGTGACTTGTTGGCTATTTTGAAAATGTGTAAACCCAAGTCATGTAATGTATTGAACTCACATTTTGGTTTATAATATTGTATAATGAAGGAAACTAGTGTATTTCTTTAATATTTAAAAGTTTCAAAATAATTTATACTACGATCCTACTGTCGTGTTAAATGAGAAATAAAATTTTGTAAGGTACTTGTCTTGATACTTTTGAAACGTATTACCAGTTTCAATTGATATTCGTATGATGTACTTTGAAGATCTTTTCAGATGGGCTTAATTCTGCTATTAAATTATAATGAATATTTTTTCTTTCTAAAATTTAGCCATTTTAAACATTATGACTATTATATTTGTTTTTGTTTCATCAATGGCATCCTCCCAAGAGGATTGCTACACAACCCATTGTGAGGGGAAAGAAGTCGACCTCCACTTTAACCTCTTTGGATGAGGTTCTCTGAGATGTGATGGACAATTTACGGCCTCTTCAGGATGTCAAAGACATGGAGAATGTATCCATACAGGTACCTATGGGAGAGGAATATGCCGTTACCTTAGGGATACCGGTGATACGATCCTCATCCGGAAACTAGGATCAAAATGCAGAAAATTGAAATAACAAAAAAGATATATGGAATTATTGAAATCTGATCGAATTTATGAGCAACAAAGGACTCTATACCTTCACCTCTCAATTGAATTCAATCAAACAACAATAAAACCTACTCCATCAAAGATGAGAAAACCAAATTGAATCTACAAAGAGGGAAACTCGATGATTGATTAAGCTAGAAGAAGTTAACACGAGCAATTTAGAGAATCCACCCTAAACACTCAATCTATGATTATCAACTACTTGATTAAGCTAATGCTAGTCTACACCTTGAGAAACTACAAGCTTATAAGCTCTCACAATCTTCAATCATCCAAATCTCCTAATGAAATAACTAAGGCAAGTATTTACAGTATTTGCCTTTACATAAATGACACTTATTTAACAAGTAGTCTAATTAAGCCAAAAGAGGCTTGTAAAGCCGTCTAGCATCGCCCAAGGCATTCTTCCATCACCTAACTGTTGTTGTCATCGCCAAAGTGAACAACACTTAGCCCAACCCATGGCTTATCGCCCAAGTAGTTAGCTACCTTGCCAAAATGTTGACTCCCATGGCCAAACTGTCCATGATGTGTCCTAAGTTGCTTAGAGATCACCAAACTTGATAGTAATAACATGCATTTGGCAGTCCATCTTTTTCCATCGGCATAGTGTAGGGTGCATCACCAAAATGGACACTCACATTGCCAAAGTAGGCAATATTATCCTTTAATTGATGCACTTCAATCTCCTCCCAAGCTCCTCTTTACATGATCATGTCTTATGTAGCCCAAGGTAAAGGTGTAGCACGAATTAAGCCACCCGTGCTTGTATTATCCTCCGCTTCTTGAAAAGAATTTGTCCTCAAATCCAAACCTCACAAAAATATAAAAAGGACAAATAATAAATATATCATCATAGAATGAGGGTTAGCATAAGGCTTATCAACCATATCAACTTTGTAAGGAGCCACACATATGAAATACAGCCAACTATACTTTGTGTTGAATAGGACCCATTCATTATATAAGATACAAAGGAATTGGCTATGAGTGTTATCATGAGACAAGGAAACTACAAAGGTCTTATTGGCCTAAGAACCTCCAATAGGCAATGTTACCTTAAGATACAATTGTTTATTCATCTCACAATATAACCATGCCAAGAGTGGTGCAATCACCCACGAGGGTTCATTTGGGTCAAAGAAGTGCAAGACCCAAATACCTCTATCTTTAAGGTAGAGAAATACCATACAAACATGGGTATCATCTTAAGCAAAGAGGTAGTAGAGAAAGGTTCTAAGATCATGAACCTTATCTTGGGTACTCCAATAGATAAGAGTACTTGTAAATAAGAAGAGGAGTTCGAAACATAAAGTCATCTCTCTATCAAATAATTTCTAAAAGTCCCATTAGAAAATCTGACTTGTCCAACCCTATGAAGATGAAAAGATGTTTTTAATAACCATAGACTCCATAATTGAACAAGAAACTTAGGATCCACAAGTTATGGTCAATACAACTTAAGCACAAGTGTGTTAAACAAGGTTGCAAGTTTATAGGAAACTCCCAAAATAGGCAATGGCACATTTGCCTTAGAGTTCACAAGCATGAGACCACATATGAGCAAAGGGTAATCACAGGAAAATAAGTAATAAAGAAAGGAATAAAGGGCATTCAACTCATCCCGAGGGTTCTCAATTACAAAGACACACTTTAAGGCTAGAGTACTAACAGGAAGATATTCATAATATGGAACACAAGAGGATAAGATTAAGCATTTCAAGTTTAATTCTACTTCCTTTCTTAAGCAAGCTCCCAAAGAGAGTGTATTAACACATGGAATTATGCTACTAGAGAGATGGAAGGATTTCTGAATAATATTTTCCTTCAACAAATACTCCACCCAAGAAGTTGGGTTCTCCCTTGTCAAGACCCAACTAGTCGGATCATGCGGGCACCTACCTAACACCTAGCCCAAATAGGAGAACCCTTACCACCCAATCATTCATTTGATGTGGAAGTTTAAACAATTTATTTTCAATAACATAAGTTAGTTAACTCATACATAAAACTTTAGTTTAATACATATGATAAGTAAAAGTGATACAGAAAATTATCAATAATAAATCCCTAGAAATTAGACTAAATAGGTATAAAAGCACTAGACAAGGATTATGAGAGTACATGACACAGCATCCATGCAGAATAGAGAGGGAAAGACCTGCTGCTGAGTGATCACCGTCGCTGTTATAGAAACCCTAACTAACCTGTACCATGGCTATATCCCTGATTGGAGATATAATAAGTGTAGCATCAGTATAATCACACACACTGGGCATCATCAGTCGACCAGGGTTAGAAACAAATAATATCAAGAACAAATAGGGAGATATCATAAATATTTGAGTAAGGCTCTGACTTCTAAATCCCAGAATATAAACTTATTAATACCAAACTGTCATGACCCAACCCGGATCATGTTGGGCACCTACCTACATCTACTCCAGATAGGAGAACTCTGAAATCCCATGATTCAACTAATGTGGAAGCTTAAGCCATTTATAAACCTTGTCAACTTAATGTCCATTATATGAGAAATCTAATCAAGTTGAAATACGGCTACTCATTTGATTTTTTCCCAAAATATTTTAATACATCAAATATGAAAAATAAATGCAGAAAATAACTACAAGTAACTCCCCAAAAACTAGGCTAAACCGATATTAGAGCACTAGACAAGGAGTAGGGACATCCATAACACAACTTTCATGCAGAATAGAGAGGGTAGGAGCTATTGCTGAATGATCAACATTGCTGCTATAGAAACTCCAACTAACCAGTACTATGGCTATACCCCCAATTAGAGATATTATAAGTGTAGCATCAGTACAACCACATGTACTGGTGAGCCTCATCGACCGATCAGGGTTATAAACAGATAACATCAATAACAAATAGGGAGAAATCACAACATTAAGTAAATTTTTAGTTTTGAATCCCCAAATGAAACAACTCCTATTACTCCATTCTTAGCATCTCTGCGACCTGTACTTAGCATTTCTGTGACCTGCCTTTAGCATCAATATGACCTATACTTAGCATCACTGTTAGTGACCTACACTAAGTATCTTCGTGACCTATACTTAGCATCTCTATGACCTATACTTAACATCTCTGTGACCTGCACTTAGCATCTTCGTCACCTACACTTAGCATCTCCGTCACCTACCTGTCATTTAATATTTTTTTATATCTTTGTCCTTTAACCATATATTCCAACCTATTCCTCTCCCTCCAACACCGACTTAGTCTTATAATACCTACAATCCCTTAGCTCACATTTACCTAAATTCCTCTGTACTCACTATCACAGATATCATAACCTATATCTCATGAAATTTTGGGTCCTACCAATCATATCCTACCAAAATTGGTCCTCTTAGGAGGACCGTAGAATCTTATATCCAACCCATCCCCCCTAGGGACCTAACGTACCTTCATACCATCTTTCACAACTTACCACAACAAGACTATGCATGAAATCCATAAAATAGCAATATATTCAAAATATATTAAGGAGTGCATATATGCAAGATGTGCGCATCATCGCTCCTTATCTCATCATCAACAACATTACAACATACCGGCATGGTCCCCGACCCATATCATATCTATATCATGGTACCTGACCCATATCACAATATATCATATCCGTACTGGCATTGTACCCGACCTATATCACAACATATCCTATCTGTACCAGCGTGGTATCTGACCCATATCATAACATATCATCTCAATGCATATGAATACATCCATGAAATCAATAAATCATAATTCATGAAAAAGATAATCATAATGTCAGTTTGCAACCCAACGCGGAGCAATTTAATCTACAGTCACATCAACCATCTAGTTTATCAATTTAATAACCTTGGATTCCACATATATATCACAATATTTTCGTGCCACACCCCCTTACGGGACTACTATCACCAAGGTTCACATTATTACATGATTCCATTGCAACCATACCCTAGCCTCAAGATTTTCAGATCACTTTCTAATCTTTTGAAAGCATTGATCATGACAATATGACAAGCAATGCCAACACTGTAAATCGGCTAATCTCAATACCTTTTTACTCACTATCTCGTCTTCTAAACTCTGGGAAACATCAATTGGCTATGAAGACCTTAGGGTTATACCAATTCCCTTAGCACATTTTGAATATTTATAGCATTTATATATTTTTATTTAGTTCACCTTAACCTTCCAACTTTACGATTTCACACTACCTTATACAACCTTCCACTACACTCTACCTCGAAAAGCAATACACTATGTACATTCACCCCATAACTCTTAATCCATCCCTTAGCCCATTCTAATATTAACAGGACATTAAGCAATTCAATACAATTAAGCCTATCCAGATTTTTAAACATACACATCCATTCAAATCGGTACCCGAAGGCCAAATGCATGATACTCCTAACATCATTATTGACATTAAATACATCTAGCCCAAGTTTAGTTGCTACAAAATGAAATAGGTGAAATAACTGCTGCAGAGAGGAGAGAGTTGTCCCGCGTATGCTAACCGTATTACCATGTTGGGTTCCCTCCGGGTATGCCTCAAAACTACTCTCATGAACCTTGGACATTGAAATATCATGGTTGGTGAAGTAGGGTTTCTCAGGGTGATTTTGGAGAAAGGGGGCGACCTGGAGAAATAATAAAAATGAGAGTTTTTAAAAATCCCTTGGTTGATATCATTGCAGCAGATCTTTTACCACTACACCGGTACTGTTGTAGAAGTTAATTAATTGATGTAGCAGTTACCGTCAAGCCAGCCCAGTATTTTATTGGGCCTCTTGGCCCAATTCCCTTAGGCCGCGATTTTCTTCCCTGATTAAATTTTTCCCAAGTCCATTTTAAGCCTATTAATCATCGTAAATTATTCTTGGGGAATTTTCGTACATGTTACGATGGTTTGGGTTGTTACATTAGATACAAATTTACCCATCGTTTGTCCCCGAACAGCCCTAAGGATGAAGTCAAAACATTTACACGAATGCACGATGGATTTTTAGTTACAACAAGCCACTGGGGAGAATTAATCTACACTATCTTACTATACATCTATTCTCCTTAGTGGGTACCCGTTACAACATTGCCTAATATAGGCCCAACGGTTATTCCCATATTTTTCCACAAGACAGATCTAACAATGAATTATTGGAACAACTACCCAAATGTATTATACTATCCCAGAGCATGAAAAGTCGAGATGAAATTATTTTGGAAAAAGATTTACCGCTACAGCGGTTCACAGCAGTTAACTAGGGGGAAAACTCATTTTCCCTCATTTCATTTCACTCTCTCTCCAATCCTCTAAAACTCTCTATGCAAATCTCTCTGTGTTAATGAATTCAAGGTATTTTCTTCATCCCTTCTACTTTGTTTATGTATTACTAATTATAACTTCATATAATTATGTTAGAATAGAGGAAATTTTGGTGGTTTTGGGGTGCAACTTTTACACTTGAATTTGGCAGTGTTCTTGAGTATATTAGTTGGCATTCTTGAATCATACACACTTCCCTAAGCCCTATCTATGCTTAATTTTCAAATTTATGAAGAAAAGTCAAAAATCCACCATGGAAGGGGAGGTTGATTTGTTTGAAGCTGACATTCTGCTACAGTGGTAACTTTATCGCTACAGTGGTATCATTATAGAGACAATTACCACCTATGCAGTACTGCTGCAACAATAAATTAACCACTGCAGCGGTACTGGGCAGTGTGCTCCCAGTCTTTGCTTTTCCTGAAAACTTTGAATTCTTTTTTCCTCCCTTGGTGTCTAATATGGTTCTAACTATTTTTCATGGTATTTACAAGATCATAATGGCCCAAAAACCCGCCTACCACTACTTTACTAACGAAGAATGCCATGACCGCTATGAGGAGGGATCCTATATTAGGGGTTTTCTTCTCGAGTGGGGCATAGTGATGAACCATATGGAGGAAAAGTTCTCGGGTTTCTATGCATAACTGAAGGCCTTTGAGTGGAAGGTTTGATCGAGCTCATTCCTCAATACAACATGGAGTTCATTCAAGAGTTTTATGCCTATCTCCTGACCGTAGACTTATCAGCGCCTCACCTTACTATCCATGTTTGAGGAAAGAGGGTCCCAATGGATGCGGCGACCATCAATGACATGTTTGGCATACTAAACCCTTCCAATGCTGCCTATGAGGTAAGGATTCGAGCATCGTACTTAGAGTAGGCAGCCGGGGTCTTAGCGCTGAAAGGACAAGCTAACGAGGTAAGATGGTCTAGCGCCAAAGGGATAAAGAGCACTTATTTCTTAGTCGAGGCTAGGGTGTGATTACAGTTAGTGTCTCGGAGGATATGAATCTCGAGAAATGTCACAGATATCACTTTACACTAGGCCATGGTGATGGCTTGTGCCATGGCAGAGATCCAGATAATTGTAGGGGTGGCCCAGATTGCAGATGAGTGGCGGTATTTTATGTCCTGGAAAGGTCGACACGAGATATTTTCCTACCTTTTTTGGTTACCGCACTCTGTTACAGGGTGGACGTGCCTCAGGTGATCCAAGATGCCATGGACGATTGTAAGGTGGAATATAACTCCTTGTGCGGTTGGGGCATTTAGAGAGGAAGTAAAAAGAAAAGAAAGGTGGGGAAGAGGGTAAAAGAAGTAGGACTGGTGGGGTTGTGAGGTCGAGCGCCCCTTTTACTCAAGGTCCTATATCTCTCGGCGGTTGGGAAGTTGATCTTGACACAGTTTGAGGTATCCTAGAGAGATCTCACCTACCCCCTGCTAGAGTGGCTACTTCGAGCACACTACCCTACCTAATCCCGACTGAGCTTATGCGGAGATTCAAGAATAGCTGATTGAAAAAAAATAAGTGTTATTTTTGTGACCACATGCTTGTGAGAATGTGAAAGGCGGTACAGGTGATGTTCGGGTATGCTTATCCTTCATGAAATTATCGAAGCTGACCAGGAAGGATGCTGAGGAATTCTTCTTCCTTAGTGGCATAGAGAAGAAGGGCTCGGATGCCTCGAGTCTAGGATACAGTGCTGATAGTTAGTGGTTCCCCTTCTCCCTTTTGGGTTATATTTTTTGTTCTTGGGTTTAGGTTGCCACCGTTTGGGGCACGTAACAAAAACTTAACTATTTTTATTTTTCATACTTGCAGATGTTTTTCTTCCCCCGCCCATGGCCCATTTAATAATAATATTACCTTGTCTTATAATGTGCATTGGATGAGTTTTTCTCACTATATTGCTTCAAAAATAGGGTTACCTTGAAACGATTTCAAAATTGCAAAAATATGGGAATCACCTAGCAGGATTCTACCTAGAGCCACTGCACCAGTTTATTTTTACCGATACAGCGGTAGCCTCCAGTAGCTCCGCTTCAAATTTTTTCCCTTACTCAGTCTCAGGTTCTTCCTATGCAAAGCTCTTTTACACATGTTCAAGCAGTGTAGTAACATCTCATTATACTTCATATAATTCAAATTCGCAGCTCTATTACCTTTGAACTTTGATCAACAAAATCCCATGTCTACCAAATTAATTAATGTTAGACTTTTACCAACCTTATTACTTACTCAATTCACTATCCGCAAGAGTGTTCCACCAATAGTCAAGCATCCAAGTGGATCATATGGGATGGGAAAGAAGACAAGTAGCACTCTAAATCATGAAGATATGAGTTGTAGCTCAAGTTACGGAAATGAAGACACTCTCAAGAGCGCACTCGGTCCTTACATCTATCTGTCTGCTTGGCTACATACCATCTAACCACACACATAATCAACAATCATATTAGATAATTTAAATTTCACCAAGTAAGTTACCATACGCTACCATCAACAACAATACATATAGCATATTTCAACACATCATTACCTTATCATAATTAATTAACACCATATCAAACAAAGCATAACAATCCACTCTCTATGTTACTTATCAACCTCTATTGGATAAGCGTCTTGTACCAACCTTTCCACGTTAAAAGATACCAATTGGGACCAACTAGTCCTAATTCTGAAGATCGAGATACCAATTGGAATCCACTAGATACCAAGTGAACTTAACCCGGGGATATGACATTGCAATGGCACGACAAGAAAGTAGGAAGTGAGACAGATTCCTAGATGCCTTGTTGCTTCCTACATATTATATGTGGAAGACAACACACCAATCCATAGAACGTTACTCAAAATTTGTTCTTGTACTGGGAGACCAGTAACCTGGGATCTGATACCATGTTCGTCACGACCCAACCCACCATATCGTGTCGAGCACCTACTCCAGATAGGAAAACCCTAAAATCCCATGATTCAACTAATGCGGAAGCTTAAGTCATTTATAAACCTTGTCAACTTAATGTTCATTATATGAGAAATCTAATCAGGTTGAAATATGGCTACTTATTTTATTCTTTCCCAACATGTTTTGATACACAAAGATGAAAAATAAATGTGGAAAATAACTTTATATGACTCCCTAGAAACAAGCCTAAACTGGTACAAGTGTACTAGACAAGGAGTAGGGACATCCATGGAATAACTTCCATGTAGAATAGAGAGGGCAGGAGCTGTTGCTGAATGATCGGCATCGCTGCTATAGAAACTCCAACTAACCTTCACCATGGCTATACCCTCGATTGGAGATATCGTAAGTGTAGCATTTGTATAACCACATGTACTGGTAAGCCTCATTGGCCGACCAAGGTTAGAATCAGGAAATAGATAATATCAATAATAAATAAGGAGAAATCACAACATCAAGTAAAGTTTCGATTTTGAATCCTCAAATGAAACAACTCCTATTACTCCACTATTAGCATCTCTTTGACCTGCACTTAGCATATCTGTAACCTACACTTAGCATCTTTATGACCTATAATTAGCATATTTGTGACCTACACTTAGCATCTATGTGACCTACACTTAGTATATCAGTGACCTATACTTGGCATCTCTGTGACCTGCACTTAGCATCTCTGTGACATACACTTAGCATCTCTATGACCTGCCTGTCATTTAATGTTTTCGTATATCTTTGTCCTTTGACCACCTATTCCAACCTATACCTCTCTCTCTAATACTGACTCAGTCTTGTAATACCTATAATATCTTAGTCTACATCCACCCAAGTCCCTCAGTATTCACTATCGCAGACATCACAACACACATCCTATGAAATTCTGGGTCCTTCCAATCATATTCTACCATAACTTGTCCTCTCAGAGGGACCGTAGAATCTCATCTCTAACCCGTTCCCCCTAGGGACCTAACGTACCTTTGTACCATCTTTCACCACTCACCACAACAAAAATATGCATGAAAGTAATGAAATAGCAATACATCCAAAACATATGCAAGAATGCATGTATACAAGATGTGTGCATTATCACACCTTATCTCATGATCAACAACATCCCAACGTACTGGTGTGGTACCCGACCCATATCACAACATATCATCCTAATGCATATGAATGTGTGCATGAAATTAATAAATCATAATTTATGCAAAAGAAAATCACAATGCCAGTTCACAACCCAATGCGGGGCAATTCCACATATATATCACAACTATGTCATGCCACACCCCCTTATGGGACTACTGTTACCAAGGCTCACATTATTATATGCTTCCATTCTATCTATACCCCAGCCTCAAGATTTTCACATCAACTTCTAAACTTTGGAAAGAATTAATCATGACAATATAACAAGCAATGCCAGCACTACAAACCGGCTAACCTCAATACCTTTTTACTCACTATCTCGTCTTCTAAACTCTGGAAGCCTCAATTGGCTATTAAGACCTTAGGGTTATACCAATTCCCTTAACATATTTTGAACATTTATAGCATTTATATATTTTTAGTTAGGTAACCTTAACCTTTCCACTTTACTATTTCACACTACTTTATACAACCTTCCACTACACTCCACCCCGAAAAGCAATACACTATGCATATTCACCCCATAACTCTTAATCCATCCCTTAGCCCGTTCGAACATTAGCAGGACATTAAGAAATTCAATTCAATTAAGCCTATTCGGATTTTTAAACATACCCATCCATCCAACTCCATGCTCGAAGTCCTAATGCATGATACTCCTGACATCATTATTGACATTTAATGCATCTAACACAAGTCTAGTTGCTAAAAAAAGAAATCTTAGCTTACCTCTTAGGCGAAACATACTGCTACAAAGAGGAGTGAGTTGTCCCACACATTCTAACCATATTTCTATGTTGGTTTCCCTCCAGGTATGCTTAGAAACCACTCTTATGAACCTTGGCCTTTGAAATCTCATGGTTGGGGAAGTAGGATTTCTCAGGGTGTTTTTGAAGGAAGGGGGTGACCTGGGGAAATAATAAAAGGAAGGGTTTTTTAAAAATCCCTTGGCTCAGCTACTGCCTATTACCACTACATCAAAACTTTTACCACTACAGTTGTACCACTGCAGCGGTTAATCGATCGTTGCAGCGGTTACTGGCATTTCTCCCTAGTCTTTTATTGGGCCTCTTGAACTTATTCCCTTAGGCCCCCATTTTTATCCCCGATTAAATTTTTCTTGGGTCTACTTTGAGCCTATTATTCGTCGTAAATGATTTTGGGGGAAATGTTTTCATGTTACAATGGTTTGGATTATTACATTAGATACCAATTTACCCGCCATTCGTCTCCAAATAGCCCTAAGGGTGAGGTCGAAACATTTACACGAGCGCTTGATGGATTTTTAGCTACAACATGCCACTAGAGAGAATTAGTTTACACTAGCTTATTATACATCCATGCCCTTTAATGGGCACCCGTTACAATATTGCCTAATCTAGGCCCAATGATTATACCCACATTTTTCCCCAAGTTGGATCACATAATTAATTATTGGAATAACTGCCTGAATGTATTATACTATCTCGGAGCACAAAAAGTTAAGACGAGGTTGGTTCGGAAAAAGGTTTACCGCTGCAATGGTAACCAACCAAGGTAGTGGTTCACAACAGTTAAGTAGGGGAAAAACTCATTTTTCCCCCATTTTCACTTCACTCTCTCTCAAATTCTCTCAACTTTATCTGTAAAATCTCTCCCCATCAACAAATTCAAAGTATTTTCTTAATCCTTTCTACTTTCTTTACATATTTCTCATTATAACTTTATAGAGTTACATTAGAATGGAGAAACTTTTGGTGGTTTTGGGGTGCAACTTTTAAACTTGAATTTGGTAGTGTTCTTGAGTATATTGGTTGGCATGCTTAGTTTTCTTATATTTTCAACACTCCTATAGTGTTCGGGACAAAAGATTAACGTAATTTATGGTGGGTTTTAGGCCATGTGGGAGTTGAAGGTGAAACGTTATCTCCTTTAACAAATTCCTTCAATTTTAGGCTTGATTTTGGGTGTTTCAAAGCCCTATTTTAGTTTTAAAAGGTTCATACACACTTCCCCAAGCCCGATCTATGCTTAATTTTCAAATTGATGGAGAAAAGTCAAAAATCAGCCATGGGAGGTGAGGTTGATAGGTTGAAGATGACATATCCATGTAGCGATAACTTTACCACTGCAGCGGAAAATTTACCACTGTAGTGGTAATTACTACTACTGTGATACCACTGCAACGGTAAATTTACCGCTGCAACGGTACTGGGTAGTATGCTCCCAGTCTTTGGTTTTTCTTAAATCATTGAATTCTCTTTCCCTCCCTTGGTGTCTGATATAGTTCTAACTACTTTTCATGGTATTTATAGGATCATAATGACCTAACACCTGCCTGTCGCAACTTTCCTAACGAAGAATGTCGCGACCGCTAAAGAAAGAGTTGCCAGGCTTCTACGCCCAACTAAAGTCCTTTGGGTGGGAGGTGTTGACTGAGCCCATTCCTCAAAAAAACATGGAGATCGTTCGAGAGTTTTATACTAATCTTCAGACCATAGACTAGTCAGTGCCTTATCTTATTGTTTATGTTTGAGGAAAAAGGGTCCCAATGGATGCAGCGAACATCAATAACGAGTTGGGCATACAAAACCCTTCTAATGATGCCTGTGATATGAGGATTTGAGCATTGTACTTAGAGTGGGCGGTCAGGGTCTTAGTACCTGAAGAATGAACTGCCGAGGTGAGATGGTCCAGCGCCAAAGGGACGAAGAGCACTTATTTTTTAGCCGAGGATAGGGTATCGTTATAGTTGGTGTCCCAGAGGATACGAACCTCTTGGAATTTCAAAGATGTGACTTTCCACTAGACCATGGTGGTGTCTTGTGCCATGGTAGGGATCCGGGTGAATATGGGGGCCCAGATTGCAGATGAGTGGCGGTATTTTTATATCCAGGAGAGGTCGGCGTGAGATCTTTTCATGCCTTCTCTGGTTATCACGCTATGTGACAAGGTGGACATGCCTTGGGAGATCTAAGATACCATGCCGAATGTGAGGTGGCGTATAACCCCTTATAGGGTAGGGGTATTCGAAGAGGAAGTAAGAAGACGAAGAAGGCGGGGGAAAAGGGTAAGAACAGTCGGGCTGGGAGGTCGAGTGTCCCTTTTACTCAAGCTTCGTCATCTTTCGGTTATTGGGAAGGTGATCTTGCCACAGTTTGAGGTATTCTAGAGATACTCACCTACCCCCTCTTGGAGAGGCTCCTTCAAGCTCTACTGCCCTACCTGATCCGGCCCGAGCATATGCAGAGCTTTGAGGAGAGCTGAACAAAGAAAAGAAAAAGTGTCTCTCCCATGACTGCATGCTTGTGAGAATGTGTAAGGCTGTCCAGGTGATGTTCTGGTGTACTTCTCCCCATAATAAATTTTTGAAACTGACCAGGAAGGATGCTGAGGAATTCTCCTTCTTTAGTGGCATAGAGGAGGAAGGCTCGAATGCTTCGAGTCTGGGAGACATAATCGATAGTTAGTGGTCCTTCTTCCTCCCCCCTCCCCCCACCTTGGGCTATATTTTCTGCTCTTGGATTTGGGTTGCCCCTGTTTGGGGCATGCAACAAATAATTCACTATTTATATTTTTCATACTTGAAAAAGTTTTTCTTCCCCCGCCCTTGTAATAATAATATTTACCTTGTCTTATAATATGCGTTGGATGAGTTTTTATCACTGTATTGCTTCGAAAATAGGGTTGTCTTACAACGATTTCAAAATTACAAAAACAAGGGAATCACCTGGCAGGATTCTGCTTGGAGTCCTGTAGTGGTTAATTTTTACGGCTGCAGCGGTAGCCTCAAGTAGCTCCGCTTCGATTATTTTCCCTTACCCAGTCTCAGGTTCTTCCTATGAAAAGCTCTTTTACACATGTTCAAGTAGTGTAGTAACATTTCATTATACTTTATATAATTCAAATTCACAACTCTATTTCCGCCAAACTTTGTTCAACAAAATCCCCCATCTACTAAATTAATTAGTTTTACACTTTCATCAACCTTCTTAATTACTAATTCACTCTCTCCAAGAGTGTTCCTCTAATAGTCAAGCATTCGAGTGGATTGTACGGGATCATATAGAAGACAAGTACCACTTCAAATCATGGAGAGATGAGTTTTAGCTCAAGTCGCGGAAATGAAGACACTCTTGAGAGCATACCTAGTCCTTACGTCTACCAGTCTGCTTGGCTACACACCATCCAACCACACACACACTCAACAATTATATTTGAGAATTTAAACATCACTAAGCAAGTTACCATAAGCTACCATCAATAACAATACACATAGCATATTCCAACACAGCATTGCCTCATCATAATTACTTAAAACCATATCAAACAAAGCATAGCAATCCACTCTTTATGTATTTTATAAACCTCTATTGGTTGAGTATTTTGTACAAACCTTTCCATGTTAAAAGATACCTATTGGGACTAACTAGTCCCAATTGTGACGATTGAGATACCAATTGGAATCGATTAGATACAAATTAAACTCAACTTGAGGATACGACATTGATATGGCATGACAGAAATAGATTCCTAGATGCCTTGTAGCTTCCTACAGATTTTATGTGGACATCAACACACCAAACCATAGAACTCTACTCAACATTTGCTCTTATATTGGGAGACCAGTAACCTGGGCTCTGATACAATATTTGTCACGACCCAACCCACCGGATCGTGTTGGGCACCTACCTATACCTACTCCAGATAGGAGAACCCTGAAATCCCATGATTCAACTAATGTGGAAGCTTAAGCCATTTATAAACCTTGTCAACTTAATATTCATTATCTGAGAAATCAAGTTGAAATATGGCTAGTCATTTTATTCTTTCCTAATATGTTTTAATACATCAAATATGAAAAATAAATACGGAAAATAACTACAAGAAACTCCCCAGAAACTAGCCTAAACCGGTAAAACATCACTAGACAAAGAGTAGGGACATCCATGGCATAACTTCCTTGTAGAATAGAGAGGGCAGGAGATGCTGCTGAATGATCAGTATCGCTGCTATAGAAACTCCAACTAACCTAAATCGTGGCTATACCCTCGATTGGAGATATAGTAATTGTAGCATCCGTACAACCACACGTACTGGTAGGCCTCATCGGCTGAGAACGGTTAGAATTAGATAACGTCAATAATAAATAGGGACAAATCACAACATCAAGTAAAGCTTTGATTTTGAATCCCTAAATGAAACAATTCCTATTACTCCACTCTTAGCATATCTATGACCTGTACTTAGCATCTCTCATACTTGTACATAGTATCTCTCTGACCTATACATCTGTGACCGACACTTATCATCTTTTTGACCTATACTAAGAATCTCTGTTATCTGCACTTAGCATCTCTGGGACCTACACTTAGCGTCTCTGTGACCTACCTGTCATTTAATATTTTTGTATATCTTTGTCCTTTGAACACCTATTCCAACCTATACCTCTCCCTCCAATACCGACTCAGTCCTATAATACCTACAATTCTTTAGTCCACATCCACCCAAGTGTCTCGGTACTCACTATCACAGATATCATAACCCCACATCTTATGAAATTCTAGGTCCTACCAATCATATCCTCCCATAACTAGTCCTCTCAGGGGGATCGTAGAATGTCATCTCTAACCTGTCCCCCCTAGGGACCTAACGTGCCTTCAAACCATCTTTCACCACTCACCACAACAAGAATATGCATGAAATCAATGAAATAGCTATATGTTCAAAACATATGTAGTAATGTATGTATGCAAGATATGTGCATCATCTCTCCTAATCTCATCATCAATAATATCACAACATACCAGTGTAGTACCCGTCCCACATCTTATCTGTACTGGTATGGTACCCGACCCATATCATACCATATCATATTCGTAGTGGTATGGTACCTAACCTATATGACAACATATCATCCCACTGAATATGAATGTGTGCATGAAATCAATAAATCATAATCCATCCAAAAGATAATCACAATGTCAGTTCTCAACCTAAAGCGGGGTAATTCAATCTACAGGCACGTAAACCATCTAGTTCATTAATTTAGTGACCTTAATTTCCACATATATATCACAATCATGTCGTGCCACACCCCTTTATGGGACAACCATCTTCAAGGTTCATATTATTATGTGCTTTCATTATAACCGTACCGCAGCCTCGAGATTTTCACATCACCTTCTAAATTTTGGAAAGCATTAATCATGACAATATGACAAGCAATGCCAATACTGCAAACTGGCTAACCTCAATACCTTTTTATTCACTATCTCATCTTCTAAACTTTGGGAAGCATTAATTGGCTATTAAGACCTTAGGGTAATACCAATTCCGTTAACATATTTTGAACATTTAGAGCATTCACCTTAACCTTCCTACTTTATTGTTTCACACTACCTTATGCAACCTTCCACTACACTCCACCCCAAAAAGCAATGCACTATGTACATTCACCCCATAAGTCCTAATCCATCCCTTAGCCCGTTTAAACATTAACAGGACATTAAGCAATTTAATATAATTAAGCCTATTCGGATTTTTAAACATACCCATCCATCCAACTCCATTCTCGAAGGCCTAGTGCATAATACTCTCGACATTATTATTGACATTAAATACATCTAGCCCAAATCTAGTTACTACAAAATGAAACCTTAGCTTACCTCTTAGGTAAAACATACTACTGTGGAGAGGAGTCAGTTGACCCGCGCATGCTAACCATATTCCCATGTCGGGTTTCCTTCGGGTGTGCCTCGAAATTGCTCTCATGAACCTTGGCCTTTGAAGTCTCATGGTTGGGGAAGTAGGATTTCTCAGGGTGTTTTTGGATGAAGGGGCGACCTTGGAAAATAATAAAAGGGAGCATTTTTAAAAATCCCTCAGCTGGGCTACTGCCTGTTACCACTGTAGCAAAACTTTTACCGCTGAAGCAGTACCACTGTAGCGGTTACCAACAAGCCAACCCAGTTTTTTTTTGGGCCTCTTGGCCCACTTCCCTTAGGCCCTCATTTTCTTCCTCGATTAAATTTTTCTCGGGTCAATTTTGAGCCTATTGTTCGTCGTAAATTATTCTTGGTGCATTTTTTTACACGTAACAATGGTTTGGGTCGTTACACAAAATTACACATCTTTGTAACTAACTTTCCATTTAACATTTTCTTATATCTTTGTCTTTTTATCACTCAAGCTAACTCGCTCCTTTTTTGGTACTTAGTTAATCTACAAACTGGATTTCCACTACTCTTAACTCCCTCTAAATCAGATCTATATACCTCATGAATTACAAGACTTAAGGCAACCACAATTGGACTGAACCGCCTCGGTACTCTCCTAATACAACACACTACAGGGTTTATAACCACTGAGAAACTTATTACCTGACAACCACTGTGAAGAAGGAAGATATCGCACTATATACTCCCATATTTATATACCCAAGCAGTTAACATTAGACCTAAATTAGGACATACCTTGGATTCACGGGATACCACTACATTCTACTAATTCTACCAACGGACTAATCTTCTCAAGAAATCTACAACAACACAAGGATATAATAGAATATCAAGGCATATGTATGAATGCATGTACACAAGATATGTGCATTATCTCTTCCTCTTCTCAACCTCATCAACAAAATAAACATAACCAACCTCATGAACATCACGGGTCACATATTAATATCATCACCATCACCATCACATTAATATTAACATCATCATGAACATCATGATTTAAATATTAACATCAACATACCTATCATCTCACCTCCACAACACCAAAATGTATAAGTATGCAATGTATTCAATAATCGCAAGCATGGGTCAAAAATAATCACAGTTACCATTCCACGTATAATCATAAAATATCACTTTTAGTTCACGTATACTTAGGTATATATGTCATTTAAGATTTCACTCTACACCTCCTACTCAACTGAGGATTTACACCTAGATGCAGTTACTCACCCTATTTATTCACAACTCTTATTCATGTCCCCAACCTAATTCCTAAATACTACTTTCGAAAACTCTCACACTTGGCCTTACCTCCCTGTCCCGATCATTCAATGGCTCTTATCCACTTACCCATTTTGATTATACATCCTGTCACTGGTTTGGCTAAAACTCTCTTAGGTTACTTTTAACCCGATTTTCTATTTACATTTTATTAACCTTCTTTAATGACAGACATAACTATCAGTTCATTGAGAGCACCAATATCATACCCCAACTTAATACTCCTCCTTTTTTCTACCATGCTTAATTTAGCAAACGCTTATAGGCTATAACATTTGTTCAGTTAGTCCAGATTCTGACAAAATTAAACTTATTCCATAGCATGAATGTCGCAGGAAGAGAGTACTATGACAATTAATCACAATATTAAAGCCTAACCATATTTTTATCATTTCTGTCCTTCCAAACACTGTACCCAAAGGCCTAATACATGATAACTCCCAATATTACTATCGATATTAAATAGATGTAGCCCAAGTTTATTTGCTATAATGAATAAACCATAACATACCTCTTAGTCGAATTATAATGTTGTTAAGAGGAAAGAGTTGTCCCGCTAGTGCTAAGCACCTTCCCATGTCGGGTTCCCGCTCAAAACCATTTTCATGAACCCTAGTCTTTGGAATCTTATTGTTAGGGATATGGAATTTTTCAAAATGTTTTTGGGGGAAGGGGGCTACTTAGGGAAATAATAGAAGAGAGGGTTTTTAAAATTTCCTCGGGCTAGCTAGTATCCGGTATCGTTGCAACGGTTTTTTTATCACTGCAGTGGTACCGCTGCATTGGTTATCCTACCGCTGCAGTGGTCAGTCACTGACCAGCTCAACTTTCTTTGGGCCTTTTGGCCCAATCCATTTGGGTCTAATTTTTCCTTTCCGATTTAATTTTTCTCGGGCCTAATTTGAGCATTTTATTTATCATAAATTATTTTTGAGGCATTTTCACAATTAATGACGGTTTGGATCATTATATTAGATGCTAATTTACCCACCGTTTGTCCCTGAATGGTCCTAAGATGGGGTTCCATATGCTCGCATTATCATTCAGGAAATTTCCAACTATAATGAGTAGTTAAAAGGAATATGACAATATTTATTGGTGTGCTTACACACTCGATTAGCAGTATCTATGCATTGCCTATTTTTAGGCATGACGATTATTCCCATGCCCCCCCCATAAAAGGTGTACAAAATTCACCCTTGGGATTACTATCTACTATGATTATCTAAACAGGGCACGACACCACAATGCATGAAAAGTCAAGATAAAACTGGCATCGGGAGGGAGTTTACTATTATAGTTACCAATGCAGTGGTTTATGACAGCCTTATATAGGGGAAAATAAACATTTCCCCCATTTTTACTTCCAACTTCTTAAAACTCTCTCAATTCCCTCTGCGAAACCTCCCCCTCAACGACGAATTCAAGGTAATTTCTTCACCTCTACTCTTTACTTTATGTATTTCTCATCATAGAATCATAGGATTATGTTTGAATTGAGATATTTTGGGCGGTTTTCGGTACTATTCTTTGGACTTGAATTTGGTGGTGTTCTTGAACTAAATGATGAATATGTTAGGTTCTCTTATGTCTACAATGCTCGTACAACATCTTGGGCATAAGATTGACATAGTTCATAATGGGTTTTAGCCATGGAAGGGTACGAGATGAAGGGTCACCTTATTCACTGAATTTGAGTGATTTGAGTTTAAATTCAAGTATTGTACACTCCTATTTTAGTGTAAAATGGCTCATGGGAACTTCACTAAGCCTGATCTGCCTTAATTCTCAAAAATACGGAGGATAATTAAAAATTCACCATGGAAGGAGAGGTTGATGGGTTGAAGATGATTAACCACTGCAGCAATAACTTTTTCTACGGCAACGGTATCACCACAGCGGTAAGTTCTACCTCAGTGGTACAGCTACAGTGGTTAATTAAGCGTTGTTATGGTACTAGACAGTAGTTTTCCAGTTTTTCCATTTTTTTGTAATTTTGAATTTCCCTTCCCTCCTATAGTACCCCGTCTTAGATTCTAACCTGGTTTGTGGTGTTTTCAGGTTTATCATGGCCCAACAACCCTACTACCACAGGTTCCCCAACGCCAAATATTATGATCGTCACGATGAGGCGCTGTATAGTAGGGGTTTCCTTCTTGAGTGGGGTATGTTTATGACGAATGTAGAGAAGAAGTTGCTGGTTTTACAATCAGTTGAAAGCCCTTGGATTGGAGATGTTGACTGATCTATTTCCACAATACAACATGGAGGTCGTTCAGTATTTTTATGCCAATCTCCTAACCATGGACTGGTCAGTGCCTCTCCCTACTATCTGCGTCCTAGGAAAGAAGGTCCCAGTAGATGTTTCCACCATCAATGATGCTTTAGGTGTACCGAACCCCTCTAATGCCGCCTTTGAGGTAAAAATTTGGTAGTCTAACTTAAAGTGGGCAGCCAGGGTCTTAGCGCCAGAGGGTCGATCTATCGATGTGAAATTGTCCAGGATCAGGGGGACTAAAAGCACCTACATTTTGGCTGAGGCCAGAGTATGGTTACAACTAGTGTCCCAGAGGATTCATCCTTCGGGTAATGTTATGGACGTGGCATTCCATTGGGCTATGTTGGTGGAGTATGCTCTTGCGGGGATCAGGTTGAATGTGGGGGCGCAGATTGTGGATGAGTGGCAGTACTTTTATGCTAGCGAGAGGTTGGAAAGAGATCTTTTCCTACCTTCTTTAGTCACCACACTATGTAATAGGATGGACGTGCCTTGAGAGATTCAAGACAATATTGATGAGTGCGAGGTGACATACAACCTATTATGAGGCAAGGGCATACAAAGAGGGAGTAAGAAGAAGATAAAGGTGGGAAAAGAAGGGGAGAGTAGTTGGGATGGTGGGGATGGAGAGTCGTGTACCCCTTTCACCCAGGCCCCTACATCTCTCGGTGGTTAGGAGGCCGACCTTGGTGCTGTCCAGGGCTACCTAGAGAGGACCCAACTGCCCCCTCCTGGATTGGTTTCTTCAAGATCGACTACCCAACAGGACCCAGATAGATGAAGAAAAGAAGTAGCCCCACTCCCGTGTCCGCATGTTGGTGAGGATGTGGAAGGTGGTCTATGTGATGTTTGGTTGTGCCTCGCCTACTATGAAGCTCCCAAAGTTGATTCGAAAGGATGTCGATAAGTTCTCATTCCTCAGCGTATGGAGGAGGAGGGCTCAGATGCTTCAAGCCTCAGAGATGATGCCACCAGTTAGAGCCCTCCGTCTTTTTTTACATTTTATTGATCTGGATTTGGATTGCCCCTGTTTGGGGCATGTAATAGATAATTACTCCTTTTATTTTTCTTGCATTTTTAAGACATTTTTCATCCTCACACTTTTGATAATAATTGTTTTAGCTCATATTGCATGTCAGGTTGATTTTTGTCATTTGATCATTTCAAAAACAGGGTTGCTTTGCAATGATTACAAATTTACAAAAACAGGGGAACCCCTGGCAGCTCACTGCCTAGAGCAGCTGCAGCAGTTAATTTTACCGCTGCAGCAGTAACCTCTAGTGGTTCTGCTTTTCTCTTTTTGTAATTTTTCCTAGGTCCTTTCCTACATTACGCTATCCCCCCAACACTATTATAGTTTCTAACTCTAACGTACCATAGTTTTAAGGTCTAAAGTTGTTATATCGTGACTCAAGCCATCATAAATGCAATTAATACCTCAACTTACTCAACTTTTAACACACTTTTTCCTTATTTTCCTCTTAAGCACCATACCTCACGATATTTCTCACACAACGGTATGGCACCTGGGTAGTTCGTCAGGATTCGGATAGAAACTAAGGAATACTTAAAATCATGAAGAGATGAGTCATGCCTCAAGTCGTGGAAATGAAGATACATATTAAGATTGCACCAATTCTCATGATCTCTGGGTCCTTTGGCCACACAATATATAAATAAACATACATAATCAACATACACAATAGACTTTTGTACTTAAGGAGTTTGACAATCCTAATAACCTAATAGTTGTATGATCAAACAATAACATCCACATAAGTAATGCACAGTGCATTCTATCATACCACCACAAAACATTTAAAGCACCAGTGTTTTAATACAATATCAAGCGAATTTTCATAACATAGCAATTCAACACCTACGTTCCTTATTGACCTCTAATAGTTGGAATACCTTATTCGAACCTTTCAGCCGTGAGAGAGATACCAATTGGGACCAACTAGTCCCAATTGTGATGGTTGAGATATAAATTAGAATTTTCTAAATACCAATTGGACTCAACTTGGGGAGTCAATAGTGGACCAACACTATAGGAGAGAAGAAGTGAGATAATTTCCTAGATGTCTTGTAGACTCCCACAGAATTGATATGGACGTTAACACACTAATCTGTAGGACTCTACTCGACATTTGTTCTTGTACTAGGAGACTAGTAACCTGGATCTGATACCATCTTGTCACGACTCAACTAGTCGGATCGTACGGGCACCTACCTAACACATACCCCAAATAAGAGAACCCTTACCACCCAACCATTCATTTGATGTAGAAGTTTAAGCATTTTATTTTAAATAACATAGGTCAGTTAACTCATACATAATACTTTGGTGTATTATATTTACTTTGATAAGCAGAAGTGATACGGAAAACAATCAAAAATGAATCCTCAGAAACTATACTAAACCAGTACAAGAGAACTAGGCAGGAAATAGAAGAGTCCATGACACATCATCCATGCAGAATAGAGAGGGTACAAGATGCTGCTGAGTGATCACTATCGCCGCTATAGAAACCCCAACTTACCTGCACCATGGCTATATCCCCATTGGATATATAGTAAGTGCAGCATCAGTACAACCACACATACTGGTAGTCAACATCGGTTGACCAGGGTTAGAAACAAATAATATCAACAACAATTAGGGAGATATCATAAATATTTGAGTAAGGATCCGATTTCTAAATCCCAAATTATAAATTCATTAATACCAAACTTACACATCTTTGTGACTTACCTGCCATTAAATATTTTCATATATCTTTGTATTTTCATCACTCACTCTAACTCACTCCCTTTTTTGTACTTAGCTAATCTACGGACTGGATTTCCACTACTCTTAATTCCATATGAATTGGATTTATAGACCTCACAAAATTACAATACTTAAGACAACCACGATTGAACTGAACCATGTTTATTCACAACTCTCGTTCATGTCCCCAAACTAATACTCAAACTACTTCCTAAATACTTTTTTTGAAACTCTCACACTTGGACTTATCTCCCTGTCTCAATCATTCAATGGCTCTTATCAACTTACCCATTCTGATTACACACCCTGACACTGGTTCGACTAAAACTCTCTTAGGTTACTTTTAACCCTATTACATATTTATGTTTTTTTAACCTTATTCAATGCTAGACATAACTATCAGTTCATCGAGAGCACCGATATCACACCCCAACTTAATACTCTTCCGTCTTTCTACTGTACTTAACTTACCCCATGCTTATGGGCTACAACATTCATTCAGCTAGTCCAGATTCTCTTAAAATTAAACTCATTCCATACCACGAATGTCGTATAAATGGAGTGCTACAATAATTAATCACAATATTAAACCCTAACCATATTTTTATCATTTTCTTCCTTCCAAACACCATGCTCGAAGGCCTAATGCATGATAACTCCCGATATTACTATCGATATTAAATAGATCTAGCTTGAGTCTATTTTCTACAATGAATATACCATAATCTACCTCATAGTTGAATCATAATGCTATTGAGAGTAGAGAGTTGTCCCGCTAGTACTAAGTACCTTCTCATATCGGGTTCCCACCGGGTGTACCTCAAAACTGCTCTCATGAACCCTGGCCTCTGGAATCTCATGGTTGGGGAAGTAGGGTTTTTCAGAGTGTTTTTTGGGGAAGGGAATGACTTAGAGAAACAATAAAATAGAGGGTTTTTAAAATTTCCTCAGGCAGGCCACTGCCGGGTACCAATGTAGCGGTTATTGTACCACTGCAGTGGTAGGCCACTAAACAACCCAACTTCCTTTGGGCTTTTTGGCACAATCCTTTTAGGTCTCATTTTACCTTTCTAATTTAATTTTTTCTGGGCCCAATTTGAGCATATTATTTATCATAAATTATTTTTGAGGCATTTTCATATGTAACAACTATTTGGGTCATTATATCCCTATTTATGAAACCTAGCATACTCCTAAGAGTCCATTTATCACTTTGAGTTTTCCAACCACACATGTGACAAGGAGTAGGATACAAAAGTTAGACATCAAGTATGTACCATGGACTCTTTCTAAAGATACAAATAGATTGGGCATCCAGATTGTGGTGCCCATAAAATGTAAGCATAGTATCAACAAACCATGAAGAGGTTTGAGAGACATCATCATTCTCATGGTATGGTATGAGGTCATACAATTTCAAGAACCTATCTACCATAGGTAAAATGTCATCATGACTCCAAGGATTGCTTGGAATAGGAGGGGTAGGATACATACCTTGAGGATGGTACTTTGAATTTGCATCCTAGGCCATCATAACTGCTTCAAACAAGTCTTCCTTCCCATGCATCATCTTGGACCAATAGGCTTGGTCCACTTGCTTTTTCGTAGTAGCTTCCTCGATAGGTGACTTCTCTATTAAGATCAAAGGGTTAGATGTATCACCCTCTTTCAGTAAGCATCCATCAACCCATGGGAGTTTGTTTAGGCTCCTCCCTTGAGTCGAACCTTCATCAACTTCAGAATCCTTAGATAAGGAATATGTTGGGCCTTCAAGCCCACATTCGTGAGGAACTCACTTTGGATTCTTCTTTGAAAGTAATTGATTATGAACCTGTAAAAGAGAAGGGATCATACTAGGCAAAATGCTAGTACCATGGTTAGCATGTTTTAAGAGATCGGTGTAGACAATTCCCACTATTAAGGGTTCTTTTCCCACCTCTTTAAGGTCACTCCTTGACTCATAAATCACAGATAATTCCTCTCTTTGAGCGAAATATTTCTCTCCTTGAATAAGAGATAATTCTTTCTCCTTTTTCTCTACTTTTTTTCTCTTAATTACTTCTTAGAGATCTCTCATGATCTTGTAGTGCTTATATAATTGATAGTGTGTTAAGGGCATAAGAATGTGTTTTGTCCTCCAAATACAAGTGGATATTTGTTGGAATCTTCTTGATATTGGACATCCCTATCAACTAGCCAAAGTCTACCAAGCAACATATAACAATAATGCATGGGCAAAACATCACATAGCACTTTATCTCGATACTTGCCAATGATAAAATTGATTATCACTTGCTTGGTTACCTTCACTTCACCATTCTCAATAAGCCATTTGAGTTTGTATGGCTTGGGGTGTCTTTGGGTAGGAAGCTTCATTCTATCAACCATGGCAAAACTCACCACATTAGTACTAATCCTACCATCAATGACCAAGGAACATATGCTATCCATGATCTTGAACCTTGCATGGAATAGGTTCACACTTTGATCAAGTTCATCTTAAGAAATATCTCCCATAACTTGCTTTAAAGGACAAAAAGAATTCAAGTCCTCCAATTGCTCATCTCCTCCGATTGAGGTTACTTCATCATGCCTATCCGTAGGATCACCATAACTATCGTCAATATCACATTTCATATCATTTTTAGTACAAGGTGTCCATCACATAAGATCACATTTGACCTCCTTTGTATACATTCACTCATATCATGTCCTTCACCTTAACACTTGTAACATTGAACAATAGAAGGACAAGAACATTGTGTTATATCATGATTACCTCTGTAAGCTTGGTATTCCCTTTTTGTGTTTTAGTTAGCTTTAATAGCTTGACTACTATCTTGGAACATTGGAAGACTAACCATGTTTTCACCCATCCCTTGATCCAGAATAACTTGATCACAATATCGATCACTTCAATCTTCACACCTTTCTCCTTCATCCCTGTACATATCTCCAGTATCTTATTACCCTTGATATCCTATTCCTTGGTCCTACTTAAGTCTTCAGGTCCTTTCCGCTATCTATTGGGGTTAACCTCTTCACACATATCATCATAAAAATTATTTTGATGATAGATATCTTGGTAGGGTATTTGTGGGTAGTGTTTTTGGGTTGGAAATAGGGTACATGCAAAGATGCATGTTGTAACACCCATACTTTCCCAACCCTACTTGATGACAGTGAATAATTTTTACTTAGGTGTCGAGATTTATAAGTATGTATTTGATAATGTTCAAGATGAGAAAAATTGAAATTTGGCCTTGTACATGTGACAAGCCTTTTAAAGAAAATGTTTTGGGATTTCGTGGAGCATTTGGTCAATACCCCGTACACATTTTAACCTCATTTGGTGACTTGGAGTCATGTTTACTTGATGATTAAGATCACTAAGTAAGTATTTTATAGTGTTTTGATAAGGTATTGGACGATACGCAAGTGTTGGAAAAATTGCCGAAAAATTCAGCAAGACATGGAAAATTGCGCCACTGCCCTATTTCAGGGGGTGTGGCGCAAGCCCCTGAGATCAGAGAGGGTGCAAATCTTGCGCCACATCTTGCTTTACAGCAGTGGCGCAAGGCACAAATTTTGTGCCTTTCCGGACCCGTTTTGAAATGCAATTTTACGACGATTCTTCGATGGTTTCTTTTGGTTCCTTGGATTTCTTTGAGTGTTGTTAAATCTTCAAATACCTCAATACACTCCTACATACTTCTACATGATCAAACCATGAAACACAAGTAATTATCAAAAATGTGCAAGGAAGCCATGGGCGACAAGAATTCCTACTTTTGCGATCAAGGCGACGAATGAGAATCTCGTAAGAGAATATTGTCATGACATTACGAAATTATGTAAACATGAGATATATGGTGACTAATACATGGAAGTTGATGGGTTACATGGATATGTCTTATTGGGCCCACATTAAGACCCAAAAATGGAAGAAATACATGGCCCAAATAGGTCAAATGACCCATTCTCCCATTTGACCTTCTAGAACATGATATTTAATGCCATGAAATGGCTAAGGATGGCATTGAGGGCTTATAAAAAGGGCCCAAAAATCTGATTTATTATTCATTACACACACACATGCTTTTCTCTTTTTTTTTCTAGAATTCTCAAGAAAGCCTCGTTTGCTCTCAAAACCCTAAGGCACTCTTTGGAGAAAGATCATCATCATCCAAGCTTAGGTAAGTGTTTATTGTTATGGATTAACATATTATATGCATGGTAGATTATGTATATCATGATATTTAGGTTGGCAAAGAGGTGAATAGTGTCTTTATGCTTTTGGTGGAAGATGTGCTATCTTGGTAATTTGAATTTGAATTAGGCCTTGTGCCTTTGATGAAAAAGCATGGTATGGACAAAATATGAACATGTATGGTGTTAATTTTGGTATTAAATTTGTTCTTGTCTATAAGTGGAAATTGTGGGATTTTGGCCGATATGTGTTATGAAGTGTATTCAGGTGAATTGATGGATTGTTTGTGATGTGGTGTGGATAAGAAAGTGTAAAGGGGAAGTGTTGTGGTGGAATGTATTGATTATAATGTATTGGTCAATGTTGGGAATATTGGAGGATTTTTGGAATAATGATTTTATCAATGGTTTTGTTACGGGTGAAATGACATGTTAAAGCTAAACATGTGACTTATTATTGTTATATGCCATTATAAAGTAATTGGTGGTTAATGTTGGTTTTGTTATAAACTTGTGTTGTAGAGAGAAACATAAGGAAGGAGCAGGAATAGTATATGCACGTCTAAGATTGTGTATTTGTATTAAGAATACAAGGTATGTAAGGTTCCTTTTTCCATATCCCTCTGCAACATGTTGTTCACATTGACATTGGGCTTGTTTCAATTCCGAGAGGCTTGAAGTCTATCAATTCAAGTTGACGTATATTGTTATCCATATGTGTCCTATTCTTAGATGAATGATGATTCATTTATCCCTTGTTCATTGATTGCATTTCCTAAGATGTCATAATGTGGTAATTTCTTAAACGAACTATCTCAAGAGAGTAATAACATAAGAGAACCTATTTATTCTTGAATAGTATTTTCCAATCATGTCATGTTCCAAGTCCTAAATTATGAGGATTATCTTTTTAGCAATCTTTCACAAGTAGAAGTATAACTCTCATAGGAGGAATAAGAGAGGTGATGTGCAAGCTAATATATCTATCCCTCATAAGTGAAGATGTCAATCTCATGAAGCAAGAGTGAAGAAGTAATATGTATATGTGTGATTCCTATTATGTCATGATCTTCAATATCTCCATCACTCTTAAGAATGGAAGTAAGAATAACAAGAGAAATAAGAGGTGTATAATTAAGAAGTAAGCATGGGTGGTATCCCAGGGGTTAAAATACCTAGCATGGGTCGATCCCAATGACACAGGTGGTATCCCAGGGGCGACAGAAAAGCCTAGCATGGGTCGATCCCGATACATCCCAGGGGCGATATAAAAGCCTAGCATGGGTTATGACGGTACATCCCAGGGGCGACACGAGAGCCTAGCATGGGTTAATATAACATCCCAGGGGAGATAAGCCTAGCATGGGTTAATGATATCCCAGGGGCGACACGAAAGCCTAGCATGGGTTCACATAACATCCCAGGGGTCACAGTACCTAGCATGGGTTAATCTCATCCCAGGGGCGACAGAATAGCCTAGCATGGGTAGAACAATAAAGATGAATAAAAGATGAAGACAAGAGGAGTAAAGAACGTAATATACATGGTTTCCCATATACGGAAAGAGAGTTTATTTACATTTTTGTTTTCCTTATACTGCTTCCATTATTGTTGATTATTATGTATGATGAATTTCTTATGAGCCTTACATATTCAGTACATTCTTCGTACTGACCCCCTCGGGGGAATTACCTTACATGTTGCAGGTGCAGGCACTAGTAGACCTTCATCGTAGGTTGACATTGCGGATCTTTGGTGAGCCCCAGTTGCTTCGGGACTTTCCAAGTCATAGGTGTACAGCTATATTGATGTTGTAAATATTGTTTAAAGCGGGGACTTGTCCCGACTGTTAGTTGGTCTGGTAAATGCATCTGTTAGAGGCTTTTGTAGACATGTGTGGGTATATGAAAGTTAAATGTCCGTTTTGACTTGATGGCTCCAACGGCCAAGTTTCTACATATGTATATAGCACATGTTTCCATGATTCATGTTTTCCGCGTAGTTGCATAAGGTTTAATACGGTTCACACGAGGACATGCATACGAGCGTACATGAGCAAGGGTTGGTTCTCTCGGGCCATATCGGCTTCGGGTGCCAATCATGCCTCGTTGGGATTCGGGGCATGACAAAAGTGGTATCAGAGCAGTTCTTTCAAAGGGTGTCTACAAAGCCGTGTCCGAGTAGAGTCTTGTTCATGGATGTGTTGTGCACCACATTTATGAGCAGGAGGCTATGGGGCATTTAGGATGTTGTTTTTTTTCTTCATGCTAGATCATGCAATAGAGTCGGTGTTGTAAGTTGAATTGGACCTGATCATGGTGATTGTTTTTCTTTGGTATAGTTAAAATGCCAGTCACGAGAGGAGGTAGAGGTAAAGGGAAGCAGGTGGATGTGCCTGCTGAAGAAGGAATGAGTAGATTACCACCTGACCAAGCGAGTCAAGGTGGAGCTGACGCTGAGATTGCATCACAGTCTTCCTCTACTTTTCCAGCTCCAGAAGAGCCAAGAGGTAGAGAAGTACCTGCAGAACCGCCAATGAATACCACTGACCAAGATCTTAGAAATGCTATACATATGTTGACACAGTTAGTGGCGGCACAAAGCCAGGGACGAGCGGGTACAATGACACATGATGAAGATGCGGCTAGAATGGCAAGTCGCAGGACACAGGATTTCTTGAAACTGGACCCTCCTATATTCACTGGGTCAGACTTGAAAGCAGATCCACAGGACTTCGTGGATCAAATTTAGAGAGCTTTGGAGGTTATGCATGTGTCCGGGGTGGAAACGGTTGAGTTGGCAGCTTATAGACTGAAGGGTGAGGCGATATTGTGGTATGAAGATTGGAAGAAGTCTCGTGGTACTGGTGCAATGCCACCAAATAGGGAAGAATTTAAAGCAGCATTCCTTGATCATTATCTTCCCTATGAGATCCGTGAAGCTCGTGCGGATCAGTTTTTAAATTTACGTCAAGGACATATGAGTGTTAGAGAATACAGTTTGCAGTTTAATTCCTTGGCACGATATGCTCCAAATGTGGTGGCCACGATGGAAGATAGAGTACATAGATATGTGGACAGATTGGAGCCTTATTTGGTACGGGACTGTACTATCGCTGCCCTAAATCGAGATATGGATATAGCAAGAATCCAGGCCTTCGCACAAAAGATGGAAGACCAAAGGCAAAGAAAGAGGCTACAGAAACCTGAGGAAGGGCCAGCAAAAAGGGCGAGACCTATGGGGCAGTCTATGGTGTCCCCAGGAGAATCGGGATCTCGAATGTTCCCGTCTAGACCCTCATTCTCTTATTCCACAGCGGGTGCTCACTCCCAGTTTCGAGGGTCTAAAGGTGGTCCATCTAGACAGAATAGTGGAGTGCAGGGCTCACAGGCAGTAGGATTTTCTCGTCCTCCGTGTCAGCATTGCGGAAGGTACCATTTAGGGGAATGCCGGTTGGGGACAAATGCTTGTTTTTGGTGTGGCACAGAGGGGCACATAATGAGAGAATGCCCACAAAGGGGTGCGGGTGGTATAGCACGACCTGCGGGATCAACCACTGTATCATCAGCATCGGTTCCTTGCCCAGGCAGAGGCGTTCAATCTATGGGTCGTGGTAGAGATATGAGAGGAGGAGCAGCTAGTTCCAGTGGGGCCCAAAATCGTATCTATGCCCTAGTGGACCGGCAGAATAAAGAGGCAACTCCTGATGACGGAACTGGTAGTTAGGTAGATTACCATATTTTACATGATGTATATATAACTACTTTATCGTATGTTACTTCATCAGTTACTATGAACCTAATGGGACACCGGAATTATTAGTTAAGTCAATGGCATATTTCTATCCGTCAGGAAATTAAGTATATCTCGCAATGGTCTAGTAGATAATTGCACTCATAGATGATTCAGTACTTTTACAAGTGTTACTCATGACATGTATAATGGAAGACAGGTGTGAAGGTTAATAAAGAAAGACTACGAAGCCTTCAGCGTTTATGTGTGCGTATGCTAATATAAAGATGAATGTGTATTTGAGCGACATCGTTAACATTCGAGGACGAATGTTTCTAAGGGGGGAATAATGTAACACCCCGTACTTTCCCAACCCTACTTGATGACAGTGAATAATGTTTACTTAGGTGTCGAGAGTTATAAGTATGTATTTGATAATATTCAAGATGAGAAAAATTGAAATTTGGCCTTGTACATGTGATGAGCCTTTTATAGAAAGTGTTTTGGGATTTCGTGGAGCATTTGGTCAATACCCCGTACACATTTTAACCTCATTTGGTGACTTGGAGTCATGTTTACTTGATGATTAAGATCACTAAGTAAGTATTTTATAGTGTTTTGATAAGGTATTGGACGATACGCAAGTGTTGGAAAAATTCAGCAAGACATGGAAAATTGTGCCACTGCCCTGTTTCAGGGGGTGTGGCGCAATACCCTAAGATCAGAGAGGGTACAAATCTTGCGCCATATCTTGCTTTACAGCAGTGGCGCAAGGCACAAATTTTGTGCCTTTCCGGACCCGTTTTGAAATGCAATTTTACGACGATTCTTCGATGGTTTCTTTTGGTTCCTTGGATTTCTTTGAGTGTTGTTAAATCTTCAAATACCTCAATACACTCCTACATACTTCTACATGATCAAACCATGAAACACAAGTAATTATCAAAAATGTGCAAGGAAGCCATGGGCGACTAGAATTCCTACTTTTGCGATCAAGGCGACGAATGAGAATCTCGTAAGAGAATATTGTCATGACATTATGAAATTATGTAAACATGAGATATATGGTGACTAATACATGGAAGTTGATGGGTTAAATGGATATGTCTTATTGGGCCCACATTAAGGGCCAAAAATGGAAGAAATACATGGCCCAAATGGGTCAAATGACCCATTCTCCCATTTGACCTTCTAGAACATGATATTTAATGCCATGACATGGCTAAGGATGGAATTGAGGGCTTATAAAAAGGGCCCAAAAATCTGATTTATTATTCATTACACACACACATGCTTTTCTCTTTTTTTTTTTCTAGAATTCTCAAGAAAGCCTCTTTTGCTCTCAAAACCCTAAGGCACTCTTTGGAGAAAGATCATCATCATCCAAGCTTAGGTAAGTGTTTATTGTTATGGATTAACATATTATATGCATGGTAGATTATGTATATCATGATATTTAGGTTGGCAAAGAGGTGAATAGTGTCTTTGTGCTTTTGGTGGAAGATGTGCTATCTTGGTAATTTGAACTTGAATTAGGCCTTGTGCCTTTGATGAAAAAGCATGGTATGGACAAAATATGAACATGTATGGTGTTATTTTTGGTATTAAATTTGTTCTTGTCTATAAGTGGAAATTGTGGGATTTTGGCCGATATGTGTTATGAAGTGTATTCAGGTGAATTGATGGATTGTTTGTGATGTGGTGTGGATAAGAAAGTGTAAAGGGGAAGTGTTGTGGTGGAATGTATTGATTATAATGTATTGGTCAATGTTGGGAATATTGGAGGATTTTTGGAATAATGATTTTATCAATGGTTTTGTTACGGGTGAAATGACATGTTAAAGCTAAACATGTGACTTATTGTTGTTATATGCCATTATAAGGTAATTGGTGGTTAATGTTGGTTTTGTTATAAACTTGTGTTGTAGAGAGAAACATAAGGAAGGAGCAGGAATAGTATATGCACGTCTAAGATTGTGTATTCGTATTAAGAATACAAGGTATGTAAGGTTCCTTTTTCCATATCCCTCTGCAACATTTTGTTCACATTGACATTGGGCTTGTTTCAATTCCGAGAGGCTTGAAGTCTATCAATTCAAGTTGACGTATATTGTTATCCATATGTGTCCTATTCTTAGATGAATGATGATTCATTTATCCCTTGTTCATTGATTGCATTTCCTAAGATGTCATAACGTGGTAATTTCTTAAACGAACTATCTCAAGAGAGTAATAACATAAGAGAACCTATTTATTCTTAAATAGTATTTTCCAATCATGTCATGTTCCAAGTCCTAAATTATGAGGATTATCTTTTTAGCAATCTTTCACAAGTAGAAGTACAACTCTCATAGGAGGAATAAGATAGGTGATGTGCAAGCTAATAGATCTATCCCTCATAAGTGAAGATGTCAATCTCATGAAGCAAGAGTGAAGAAGTAATATGTATATGTGTGATTCCTATTATGTCATGATCTTCAATATCTCCATCACTCTTAAGAATGGAAGTAAGAATAACAAGAGAAATAAGAGGTGTATAATTAAGAAGTAAGCATGGGTGGTATCCCAGGGGTTAAAATACCTAGCATGGGTCGATCCCAATAACACGGGTGGTATCCCAGGAGCGACAGAAAAGCCTAGCATGGGTCGATCCCGATACATCCTAGGGGCGATATAAAAGCCTAGCATGGGTTATGACGGTACATCCCAGGGGCGACACGAGAGCCTAGCATGGGTTAATATAACATCCCAGGGGCGATAAGCCTAGCATGGGTTAATGATATCCCAGGGGCGATACGAAGGCCTAGCATGGGTTCACATAACATCCCAGGGGTCACAGTACCTAGCATGGGTTAATCTCATCCCAGGGGCGACAGAATAGCCTAGCATGGGTAGAACAATAAAGATGAATAAAAGATGAAGACAAGAGGAGTAAAGAACGTAATATACATGGTTTCCCATATACGGAAAGAGAGTTTATTTACATTTTTGTTTTCCTTATACTGCTTCCATTATTGTTGATTATTATGTATGATGAATTTCTTATGAGCCTTACATATTCAGTACATTCTTCGTACTGACCCCCTCGGGGGAATTACCTTACATGTTGCAGGTGCAGGCACTAGTAGACCTTCATCGTAGGTTGACATTGCGGATCTTTGGTGAGCCCCAGTTGCTTCGGGACTTTCCAAGTCATAGGTGTACAACTATATTGATGTTGTAAATATTGTTTAAAGCGGGGACTTGTCCCGACTGTTAGTTGGTCTGGTAAATGCATCTGTTAGAGGCTTTTGTAGACATGTGTGGGTATGTGAAAGTTAAATGTCCGTTTTGACTTGATGGCTCCAACGGCCAAGTTTCTACATATGTATATAGCACATGTTTCCATGATTCATGTTTTCCACATAGTTGCATAAGGTTTAATATGGTTCACACGAGGACATGCATACGAGCGTACATGAGCAAGGGTTGGTTCTCTCAGGCCATATCGGCTTCGGGTGCCAATCATGCCTCGATGGGATTCGGGGCGTGACACATGTGATACATTTAGTAGAGACACTTGGCTTCTAACTTGGTTTTCTACAAAATAATGACTCCTTCATGATGGATGATATAGTTGTGTATTTGGATATAGGGTGACTTGTCAAACATAGCTCAGAGGGTTTTTTGGTTGGAATGTAGATTGGGGTAGATTTGGTTTGGATTTGGTTAGGGATAGTATAGGTTAGGTTCTGGATCCAAGGTCTTTCTTATTCCCTTACTTCAACTTATCGTAGGAGAACTTTTTTCTCTCATACTGTCCATCCTTCTCATGTTTTCCTCCATACCTCCAAACTTTTAATTTTTTCTGACTACCCTCTATTCATCTCTATTATGTGCCTTGACATAGTGGTATATGACCCTATATTATTCACTGAGCTCTTTCCTCCATGGTTATAAGGAGAGTGATTCGAGGTTAGTATAAAGGCCTCACGTTACTCGTATGAAACTCTTAATTCATCTCTATGTCTTCTTCTGAAGATAGATCATGGACTAGCTCTGCTCTATAAATTCAAGTTCACCTATCTTTGTGGAAGAATGGACTCTTGTGAATTTGAAATATAGGTGATTGAAAGACAGGTGACTCAAAATCCAAATGGTAGGAGCCAAGAATGTTCAACGAATGTGTAAAGCAAGAAAATCTTGAAAAACGTAGCACGAAAGAAGTATAGACTCAAGAAATAATAAACAACCAAGTAGAACAAATACTAGTTGTAAATTAGCTTTAAGAATCAAGAAAAGCGATTAGGAATCAAAGGAACAAAACTAGCAGTTAAAAACCTGAGATTCATCATATAATAGGCTTGGGATAGCCAAATTTAATTTTTATTTCACCAAAGTAGCTTTTTAGATAGCCAAACTACACCTTATGTTTAAAACATGTAACGTCTCATAATAATGAATGTGCGATAAATTGACTAAGAAAGCCATACCCATGAACCTTGTAATTCTAAACTATAGTGGACCATCGCCAAACTTAAGCTAGGGCATCACCAAATAGCTCAGATGTGCGCCAAAGAGTACTAAGCTGTGCGAAATTTAACAGAATGTTGGCCTAGACAAAGGCAAACTCCTAATCATTTTTGTGCATCGCCTTAGAGCTTTGTATGTTGCCAAAGTCACTGCCCAAGTCGCCAAACTCACCAGAAGTACACATAGGCCTTTTGTAGTTGTGTCGTCCCCCTACACATTCCTTTGGCCTAGTATTTGCCCTTTATGGTAAATTCATTTTCCCCAAACAAGTACACCTCTTTTTCATTTCACCTTTTTTGATCAAATTCCACCTTTTTGAATGTTCTTATTTAACATGGTATGAACACTATGAACATTCAAAAATTAAACCTTAATCAAACGACCTTCGATTGATAGAAAATTTTAAACATGAGCTCCTCTCAATTCCACAAACAAAGCCCAATAGTTTTTAGGCTTCAATTCCTAACCAATTGCTCCCGAAAATTAAACCCACTTGGAATTTCTTCAAACCGTGAAGAACACCATAAACATGATGAACTCCAAAATTGACCCTAGTGAATTTCAACTCCGTTTGGTCCCAATTTTTGGATTCAAACTCCAATTGATAAGGAGAACAATCCCCAATACAATAAAAACTCCAATTTTGCTTTAAGCAATAAACCCACTTAACCTTCTTTAAACTTTTTCAAGCTCAACAATGGTAAAATTTGAAAAATTTACAATTTAGCTCAAATCTCAGATCTGGTCACAATAACACTAGAGGAACACGATTCTAGTGTCGGAAACTTAACAAAACTCAAATTGAACACATTTTTAAAAAAAAAATCCAAAAATGTTTTTACTCCTTTTTTTTTTTTTTTTTGAAAATTTCAGATTTATGAACCTAGGATTTGAAATTTTTTGGAACAAATCTCTAGCCTAAGCTATGATAAAAATGATATGTTCCTACTCTAGAAACTAGGATCAAAATGCAGAAAATTAAAATAACAAAAAGAATATGTGGAATTATCAAAATCTGATTAGATTTTGAGCAACAAAGGATTCTATACCTTTACCTCTCAATTGAATCCGATCAAACAACAACAAAATTGCCTCAATCAAAGATGAGAAAACCAAATTGAATCCCCAAAGAGGGAAACTCGAGGATTGATTAAACTATAAGAAGTTAACACGAGCAATTTAGAGAATCCGTCCTAAACACTCAATCTACAATGCTAGTCTACACCTAGAGAAACTACAAGATTAAAAGCTCTCACAATCTTCAATCATCCAAATCTCCTAATAAAATAACTAAGGCAAGTATTTATGGTATTTTCCTTTATAAACTTAACACTTATTTAACAAGTAGCCTAATTAAGCCAAAAGAGGCTGGTGAAGCCACCTAGCATCGCCCAAGGCCTTCTTCCATCGCCTAAGTGTTGTTGTTATCGCCAAAGTGAACAACACTTAGCCAACCCATGGCTCATCGCCCAAGTAGTTAGCTGCCTCACCAAGATGTCTACTCTCATAGCTAAATTGTCCAAGATGTAACCTACGGTTCTTAGAGATTGCGAAACTTGATAGTAAGAACTTGAGGTAATTTATCTTGTTCAATCACCATATTATAAGGTGCATCGCCAAAATAGACACTCATATTGCCAAAGTAGGTAGTAGGATCCTTTAATTGATTCACTTCAATCCCCTCCCAAGCTACTCTTTCCATGATTACATCTTGTGTAAACTAGGGTATAGGTGTAGAACGAATTGAGCCACCCATGCTCGTATCAATCGGCCATAGAGATAGGTATAGGATCAGCTCCCACAATAGTTTCTGCTCTTACTACCCATCAACCTACCCCATTCTCTATTTTTTCTTTCACCTGGGATATGTTTAAGTTGATTCCCCAGATAGTCAAGCAAGAGCAAAAATAAATTAAGTTATTTGTAAGGCAGTTGAAGCCATTTATACAGAAGTCTATTACTAAAGAACTTGCTTATATGAATGATTTCTTTTTGATTCTACATGGATGGGTTGATGATATGAAGTTGTGGGTTGATGAGAGGTTAAGAGTTGTGTCCACTCCTAATTTGACTAAAATTCTTACTGAGTTGGCGTATACCGGTGCAAACATTGTAGAGTTACAGCTTTAAACGATGCCAATGTTTGAGGAGCCCTCTACAACTAACCCTAAGGATCCATAAGATAAATGACTACTTTTTATCATAATAGAGGAGTCATTCCATTAGCCACAGGAAAGAGGCCTCATAGGGAGGATATTGAGGAGATGATCTAGGCTTGGAGAGGTAGATTAGAGCAAAAGGACTTTAGGAGAGCTCTACAGCTTTCACATGAAGAGGCCTTAGGCTGGGTGATAAGGGTGCATATTCTAATACCACTCGGTAATAAAGGATACACTAGAGAGTCTCAGACCCTACTTACACCAGTTACTGGTACTATCACAAATACTACTAGGGTTGCACTTGTAACCCAGACTAATACGCCACAAGATGCCGGCACTTAGGGCCCTATAGTTAAGTTCTAGCCTCCCTTGTTTAGTTATTTCTGATGCATTGGGGACAATGCAAAGTCTTTTTAGTGGCGGTGGGCATTATTTGTGTGTCTATCTAAAGGTTTCCTTTTTGTATTTCTCCTTTTTTTATTTCTTTTCCCGAGGGTGTTTATATTTTTTTTTGAACCGACATGCCTAGTATAGTATTTGTATTATTCTTTTTGTGCAGTCATTTTTGTAAATAGGTTTAAGGAAAATAGAAAGACTTAGGTGACAATGACGTAGCAACTGGAACTTAACCATTAGTGATGGTAAATTCATATCCTTCCAAATTGTTGAATATGCTTCATTATTTTGATTGTTAAACTATCTTACTCAAATTTTAATGTCATGTTTATTGGTTGTGATGAATATTGTCTAAGCTAGTATCCGAACTGATCCAGTAGAGATTAACAACAAAACCTTATGCTATGTGTGTGTGAGGTGCTTAGTGGTGTTGTTAGGTTGTTTGTACAATCTAGAACTTTCCTGGTTAGTCCTACTACACTATTAGAAGATAATTTGGTTAGGAAAAGATCATAGGCCTTCATTGTTATAAGCCCATCTCAGACTTAGAAAGGCCTACCAAGTATGTGCATAATCCCTAGTTTGGTTTTTCAAGCCTTAAGACCTTTTACTTGATTAGCCAAATGCCAGCTACCTTTTATTTTGCTATTAATTCCTGATTTGACATCATTCCATTCGTGGAAACTAGGATTAAACTTATGAAAATGCCTAAGTTGGGGGTGTTGAGGTTGGGGAGGACAAAACTAAAGATGTGTGTGGAAGGTGATCAACTGGTCAAAGAAAAAGAGCGTGTGATATGTATGCAAAAAAAAAAAGAGAAAAAAATGGAAAAATTAGAAAAGTGCAACTAAAAAAGAAGTAGCTAGTTCGTAGGAATAAACCACACACAAAGCATGACAAAAAAAGGGAAATAAAAAAGTGGGGTTGAGAAAAGAGATGGAAACTAGTGTAGTGTTCAAGGAGGGTCAAGTCACTATATCCAAATTTACCATACATATCCCTAAGCCTACACTACAAGCTGAGGAAAAGTCCTATAGTGATCTTGGTCTAGTTATCTAAAGACAGAATCAAATAAAATAAGAGCAAGCTTATGGTACTTTTGCAGGCATCATTTGAACTTCTTTGTAAGCGTGTGTTATACCGGAATGAATCACCACTAAAAGTAAACTTGTTAGCATTATAAAATCATAGGGAACATAGTCCTAGTCATCTATAGGTATTGATTACAACACTAATTCAACATAGTTTTACTGAAATAAGAAAGTCTCCTATTTTTATATACCCCCTCCCCCTCTCTGAAAATACTGACTACCAGCTAGAATAACCACTTTAGACGTATTATCTTGCCTTATCCCCTGTGGGATTTGACCCCAATCTTATTGGATTCTATATTTGATAGTGACCGCTTTATACTTCTTAAGAGGTGTAATTTGGGCAAATCAGAGCCTATAAAATACTATAGTGATGAGAGGATGAGTATTGTTGTTGCAAGATTGGAAATGTCTTTTTGACCATCTACTTTTTAATATTTGTTTACTACTACTCACTGTTAGTTGTGTTCTGTGTTGCTTGTCTGTGGTGTGAAAGTATCATTTTGAAATCTCTTCAATCTTAAGTTTGAAATTTGATGTCTATCCATGTGCTAGAATTGGCATTCCTTTTATTGGCAACTCCTGGTAATATGAGAATGTTATGGTACCTGTAAAATCAGAAGCTAAGTTAGTTAAAAATCACATGTTAGTCCCCTCTCTGAACACAGTTCCACTTCTATATTGCCTTCACCCCTCATCTTTTTAATACTCCTAACCTCCAAAGTAGTGTTCCAATAAACTTCTCAGATCCAATCAATAATATTATTCAAAGTAAGAGAATTTGTTTCCATTACTACATGGAGTAGTTAACTAGAAACACAGTGTTGTAAACCAACTTCCCTATCCCTAGCTTCAGTAGTTAAACTAGTTCCATCTGTAATTATATTAGCTTATAAATATACTAAATCTCAAACGTCATACCTCACACAATAGTCTATAGAACTTGACCCAAGATCCCCTCTAGAGGCTCCATCAGAATTACACTTATAGTAATTTATGTTAGGATTCCTCCATTAATCAGTTTGCATGTAATTTGAGGGATGTATACTTCAAGAAACTGCACCAAGAATGGACACAAAGGAATATGTTGCAGCCATAGATAGCAATTACGACCATTAGGAAAATATTCATGTTAATCTCATATATCACCTTTGATATAGACATAGCTCCCCTAAGCACAATAGTGTTCCTCCTCTTCCAAATCTGCCATATTATAAAGGTTGGGATAAATTTATAAATATAATGACCCTCTAGGTCTTTTTCATAATTTTCATGTGTATTTCCTATTTTGACCCTTCCCATAGTTTCTTTATAGTGTTAATTGGGACCAGCGGGGATGGGTAGTGCGGTTCTCAAAGTGTTTAGTTGTCATGACCCTATAGGTCATTTTTCCCTTTTTTGCATATTTTCTATGTTTAGAGCTTTCTTATAGCTTCACCAAGTCATTTATGACTTACTAGGATTGAAAGTTCGATTTCTAGGAAGTTCATTTGATTTTTATGTCAGTTTCCCTATTTTGGAGCTTTTAAAGTTGGGAAATAGGTCTTTGGCCTAAACTTCAAGTAAACAGCCTCAAACGAGAATGAATTCTAAAAGTTTTGTTAGCTCTGGAATGTGGATTTTAGGCTGGGGGCCTTTGGGTTGGGCCCCGAGACTTATGGGCTCATTTTGGGCTACTGGTTGGAAATTGGTAAAAATAGAATAGTGGGTATGGGGCCCATATTTTTTTGGAACGACCTCTGTTGGAAATTTTATCGATTCCATTGAGTTTGGAATGCCGTTTCTAGTAGGGTGGCGAAGTTTATTTGTGTTGATGAGGTTTCGAACAAATCCCAAGCACTCAATTGGAGTCTATTTGGACTTAAAAAATTACGGGTTTTCACCAGCTGGTGCAGGCACCCATTTGTTCTTCATGTTTGAGAGCCCTTGGCCACATTTATGGAGGGCAATAAATCTTGACCTTCTTGTTTGCAGGCTGATCATTGCGTTCGCAAAAAAAGGGCTGCCTGGAAGGTCCAAGCTTCTTGTGACATTTAATATTTTATTGAAAAATTAGCATTAATATCGAATGCCTAGCCTACCCATAACAATTAGTTGAGATAAGGAAAGTATCCATTTACCCATGCATGTATTCACACTCATGAGGGCATAACCCCAAGTGACTTTAATCTTTGATTACAAATTATTAGTATTCATTCTTGCAAACCATGCCTGCAATCGATAAATTGTTTACAAAAATGTTCATAACAAATCCCCCATTTTATTTTTATCGTATTTTACACATTACGAGCAAACATCTAGTGACTTATTACACTTGAAGGTGAACCTATCTCCTTCATTCCCTGTGGGATCGACCCCAACTCACGATTTGGGCAAATATATTACATAACAATCATGTACATGTTTTTTTAGAGTGTATTTGAGCATTGTAAGTACTGCTGGAGTAAGGACACAACTAGTTCAGGAACCTGCTCCTCCTTGGATAACTGTAGTGGATTGTACTCTAGTATAACTCCTTGTAACACATCAATATCTATAAGTTGCAACATGAAAAGTTCAATACCTTCTCCCTTTTTTTGTTAACAGTCTTGGAATTAGTTAATCTACACTCTTCAGACACCCTTTTCAAATGATGTTGCTTTCCATTATAATTAAAAGTCATTGTTAGCTCAGTATAATCCATGGTAACAGAACCCAAAGTCTTCATCGACAATGCTCCTAAGACCATATCATATTTACCTACTGGAAACACAATTAAATTAGACTTATAGGAGGTTCCATTTAGCATCCACGAGAATGACTTAACCACCCAGAAGTTGTTTTAATAAGTTGCTACCCAAACTGACATAACCAACCTAAGTAGGCACCATCTCACATCCCAACTTTTCACAGATTCTACATCAATAAAATTGTTATTACCTCCATCTAATAATATTTGTAATGGCCTTTTCTCATTATACCCTATAACATGGGTGGTTTGAGCTCCCTACACCCCAGATATAGCACAAAGTGACATTAAAAGAGTATCTCCCTCATTAGGTGGCCAAGCTTCTACAAGATTTACATCATCTGGTTTCTCCATATTTTCCACAACTTCTTCAGGATCCAACATTTCAAATTCAAACATTTGTTTAGGCAGAGTACACCTGTACCCTAGAGTGTACTTTTCATCACAATAATAACAGAGTCCCTGTGCTCTTATAGCTTGCATCTTTGCTGGAGAAATAGTTCTCCTAGACCTGGTGGCTGCAGTAGGGGTAGGAGATGGAAGAGCTACTCTGTTCCCTGATTGTTGTTGGAACCAGGAGGTCTAGCAGCTAGTGGTACCTTCATCATTGTAGCATCACTATTGACTCCTAGTGGCTTGTGTGCTCTAGTATTTGCTAACAGAGTAGCTTCATCCAACCTAGCCAATTGATAAACCCTAGGCAAAGTTTGAGGATCATGCATCATAACTGTACTCACCAGTTCCTTCTTCAAGTCCCCCAAGTAACAGGATATAGCCTGCTTAGTGGTGAGATTACATTGAGCTAATAACCTATCAAAGAAATTCCCGTACTGTACCAGTTTGTCTCAATTGTTTCAACTCCAATACAGGGTCACCATACTCACATCTAAACACCTCAGTCAAATCCCTCAGATACTCTTTCCAATTAGACAATATAGTCGAATCTCTGCATTTCAAATAAGACTGATGCCAAGCTAGGGCTTGATCCTCAAAGTTCATAGCAACCAATTTTATTCTGAGATTAAGAGGAATATCTTTCACCAAAAAATACTACTCTATTCGATACAACCAGGTTTTCAAATTCTCACCATTAAATCGCGAAAATATTAGGTTATGATGCCTTATAATAGAAGTTTGGAAAGGATTATGGCCCAAAATACCTTGCCCAGTTGACTGGTGCTGATCCCTAGCAGTAGATGATGAAACATTATCTTTGTTCCTCTGATGCAATTGCATTCCATCCAACGTATCCTTGAGAGCATGCACAATCTTCAATATCTCTGTTTGTTGCTTTCTCATATCCTCTCATATCTCCTGATGTTTCTGATCCATAAACGACCTTCGCTCCAGCTGTTTAGCATCCAAAATCCTCATACTGCTCTTGCCAATTCACGCTAGAGTTTCCATGAACGTTCTCATTACCTTTTTGTGGAGGCATGGCTGACTGAATAAACCTGGATTTGATACCAATTGATACCTAAATTGAAGGTATCACGGAAAATTTGGACAGAAATGAAAGATGAAGGAATAAGGAAGAGTAGACGAAGGGAGTTTAGAAGAGAGCAAATAGAGAATTCATAGCATTAACTTATCAAAAATGTGTAATACATCACAACAATTCCTACTTACACTTGTGTAATGGAACAATATAGAAAATGAATTAAAAAGGAAAATACAGAAAATGTGAAAGTGTGATCAACTGCTCTAACAACTTTTCTCGCCAAAAATCTGTGAAGCTTCAAACATGTGATCTGATCCCAATCATTAGTGACATGGCTGCCAGATGTCCTAGCCACTAATATGTGTATCATCTTCCGTTGAAATGTTGCTAAGTAATCAACTAACGATAGGTTGGAAGCTTCTATTCGTAGATAAAGTTAATGTCCTTCATAAGTATATCTTTTACCAAAAGGTTACATCACTTCAAATTAATTTGGTATTTTTATTTATTTTTTATAAGTAAGTTATTTATTTTATTTAAAAGAATATTTAGGTATTAATTTACTTTTAAATTAAGGGATTATTTGGTTGGGAACAAGTTATTTTAGGATAATTAATTTCAGAATTAACTATTTCAGGATCAATTATTCCACCATATATATGTGATAATTTATCCCATCACAAAGGTACAAATGGTGGGATAAATAATCCTGAAACTAATTAATACCTCAAACCAAACGCAGGATAAAATAATCCTGCATTTTATTCTGAAACTACTATACCTTATACCTCATACCAAATGAGGAGATGCAATTAAAAGGGACAAATGAGTTTGCCAATTAAGTGGGGCTTCATCAAGTTTTAAAAATTGGGTAAAAGTGATAATTTTTTTTCAACTTTTTATTTTTACACTTTTACCCCAACAACTATAGAAGTTGTCTCAACAACTATAGAAGTTGTCTAACAACTTTGCGAAGTTGTTGGACAATTGAATAGTTGTTGGTACAACTTATGCAGTTTGTCGAACAAGTATATGCAGCTGTTTGAAGGACTTGACCCCTTCTAACCTAATTAATTTTGCGAGATCTACTCATCTCTTTTAATTAATTGGAGATTTGAGAGGCATTCTGGCCTCATTTAACAACTCTGAAGGTTCATGCTTTTGAGTGGGGTATATTAGTAATTTAACATTCAATTTAAGGAGTTCCTTATTTTAAGTTGGGGATATATTAGTAATTTAACATTCAAATTAAGGAGTTCCAGTTATTATATTATTATTAAAATATCCTACTATTAATCTTCTTTGTGTGACCGACTAAAAAGAAGAGAGTTGAACGGAAGGGAGGGAAAAGAAGTGGTTTTGCGTTTTCTTCATTCATTGCGTGTGAGGTGAAACATTTCTCAGCAGTTCCTTGCTCCATCTGTAAAGCACAACCCAAACCCCCACGCCGAAGTAATCCCATTCTTGCACTTCTATATATATGCATACACGCCACCACAAGTCTATAATCCATTTCTCCTTCCGTAGCTAATTAAGGAAGCATGGTAACCAGCGAAGATAGGTCGGAGATAGCGTTTTTCGACGTGGAGACAACTATACCGACGCGAACAGGACAGAGATATGCACTATTAGAATTTGGGGCAATTCTTGTTTGCCCAAGGAAGCTTGTCGAGCAACACAGTTACTCCACTCTTATACGACCCTCGGACCTCTCCCTCATTTCTACACTTTCTGTTCGCTGCAATGGAATTACTAGAGACGCTGTCACTTCTGCCCCTTCATTCGCTGACGTCGCCGACAGTGTCTTTGACATTCTCCATGGTAATTAATTACTCCTGCTTTTTTCAGTCATTTCTATTGCCTTTCAATAATAATGTAATTAAAAAAAAAAAAGAGTTCCACCTTTGATGTGGTTGAAGCATTTTGGATTAATAACCATATAAAAATACACCTTTGTAATTATGTGTATAATAAGCCAAATCAAAAGCCGTGGGTGCTCAAATTCTGTGCCCTTTACTTCTATTCTATCTGCCTCTTTTACTCCGAATTGGCTGATTTTACTTTTCGCTATGTTGTTTGTGTAGGGAGGATATGGGCGGGCCACAATATAATGAAATTTGATTGTCCAAGGATTCGGGAGGCGTTTGCTAGAATTAACAGGCCTGCACCGGAACCTAAGGGAACAATTGATACACTTGCTTTGTTGACTGAGAGATTTGGAAGGAGAGCTGGTAACATGAAGGTATAGCAATTCTTCCCCTCTACTTCATGAAAAAGTAGGCAAGTAAGGTAATTTTACCCCGAATAAACAGTTGCCTTAAAGAATTCCCACTTGTTATACATGTATTAGTTTTTGTTTTTTTTTGCCTTCATCTATGAAACACTAATGGGCCTTCGAAGCACTCAAAGTTATGATATTTCCCAAACCCAAATCAATTATGTACGTGCCAAGGTGAAACACTAAGCAACACAGTTTGACAGGAATGTGTTGATTGTCAAGATCACTAGAATTAGCATTCTATTATTGGTTTTATATTTTTGTTAGAACTAGACTCGAAATATAGCATTACCTTTTTTATTCCTGGTACTTCTGTACCGATAAATGTTTACTTGAGAATGGGTTTCTAATTGTGATGTAATCTGGTTGGTGGGTTCTTATGCCAAAATTAGAAGATGAATGGTTTGCTGCGAGGGAGAAGAGTATAAATGTTTCGTCTTTCAGATCTATTTGCTATCTTATATATCGATATTTCCTTACATAAGCATAGGAGTGTATTTGTGAGGAGTAGATAGGCCAATTCTGCTAATAGGGGAGGCTATTGCAATCCTTTGTACAGCTGGGAAGGTCTTGTGTACCACCAAGAAATGTCACAGGGTACAAGTGAAGTAATATCAGCTGTAATGTTTAAATGTTTAAATGATGGTTTGGTTTCTTTCTGGTTGCAGATGGCCTCTCTTGCTACTTATTTTGGCCTTGGACAGCAAACACATAGGTAAGAGTTCTCCTTTCTTAAACATCATTTCCTTGTTTTATTGTCACTTGGTTTGTGGATAAAGTATCAAGGCCATCAAGTCAAAGTAGTACAAGGCTTCGTTCTATGTTTGGTTAATAGAGAATTACCCTTTACTAATTCATCATCCTTTTAATGAACTTCTCGCATATTTCGTTAGTGTCTTATAAAGTGTCAAATAAGATACAATGACTAAAATACTCCATTGTTACAAAGGAATATGATATAATATTACTCTATATTGCATTTGGTTTTGAGAATATTGACTACAAGACCACACTTCAGAATAATTAAAATTATCAAATAAAATTAGACATCCATGTAGTCTCAATTCTGATTAAATACAACATTTTTTATGAACATATTATATTAACAACCAATGCAAAAATAAAAGAAAAATTATAGAGTACGGAAAACCTAAGGCACTCCAACTATATTTTATGCAATAGAAGCGCTTTGTAGAAAGTGAGAAATGGCTTAGGAAAATTCAGAAGAAGTACCCCTTGTGGTGTGGCCCTTCCCCAGACCCTGCTAATGCGGGATGCTTTGTGCACCGGGCTGCCCTTTACTTCATCTTGTAATTAAATAGACCCTTAACTTAGCATAATAAGTGGACTAGTGACGGGAACTCTGCTATTGGAACTTTTTGTATCAGAATGAAGAAATGAAATATCCCTGTGGACCAGGCTTGTTTTATTTTGTAACCAACTTTGTGGAGGGGACCAAAGATACAAGAGAGGGTGTTATTATATTTACTTGAAACTTCTCAGCCACTTTGGTGTGTTGCTTAATATGACTTGATACTTGATAGGCAAAAATGCATATGTTTGTGTTGTTTTGTTCATGTATTTTCTCTCTTCTAGTTAGTTCTTGACATTACAGTCCCCAACTTTAGATTTTGTTTATTTAGTTTGGCTTTAAGGTCCCTGGGGTGTGTGTAAAATGTTCACTCTTGCTAATTTCAACATATTTTGATTGTAATTAACAATCAAATAACCCAGAAATGTGTTGCTAATCCTTGCCAACAAATTGGAAACACAATCTGTGCTATTGAAGTTGATTTCTAGGTTTTGCCCCATGCAGTGTGAACTGCAAGCTTTGGGGATATTTTTTCCACTGTCTCAACGTTGGCGTTCTACTTTTCAGGAGTTTGGATGATGTCCGAATGAATTTTGAAGTACTAAAGTATTGTGCAACTGTCTTGTTTTTGGTAAGTTGTTCATTGTTGTACTTTTGTTTTTTATTTCTTCAAGTCTAGGTTTGCTAATGCTAACAATGATTCTCAAACTTGGATAATCGTAGTTTTGCTGTTCAGCTGAACCAATTTGACATACTTCTGTTTTTTTATTGTCATTACATTATTTTCCTTTTATCCTATTTGCAATACTACAATAGACCCTTGTGGTCGTCCGACCCTTCCCCCTACCCTGCGCATAGCGGGAGCTTTTAGTGCACCGTGCTGCCCTTTCCCCCCCTATTTGTCCATATGGTCAGCCTCATATGTAAGATATTACAGTGCAACAAATCTAAAGGAAGTGTATTACTCTAATTTCTTCCATGTCTTAGGTCCTATTGCAGCATGTCAAAACTCAAGACTGTAGAATGTTTGGTATGATCAATGAAATCCAAGTTGCTGGCTCACCTAACACCTGAAGGATTAGAAATCAAACTCAAAATGCATGAGATTGGTATACCTTCCATTCTTATAACCTCATACTTGGTTAGCCCCTCCTCCACCCTCTACCCTAACACCTCAACCTCAATAAAAGAAAAGGGAAGAAGTTGAAAAAAAAATAAAATCTGACACCAAAAGCAAGTATGGGCTTGTAGCTGGAAATATTCTCATCCATTGTCTACTGATATCTTCCCCACAAGTCTCTCTTTGTAAAGTTTAGGCAAGATCCCTTCTGTCAATTGGTTTCCTAAACTGACAACTGCCACAGGCTAGAATTCAGCATCAAATGTAGAATGTGACGGAAAGTTTTGTGTTATAATGTTCAACGGTTTTCATGTAAATTTATGGGATAGAGGAGCTGTTTCATTACTGGAACAAGATTAATGCAAGCCTTTCAGTTTAAGCTATGCGATGCAGACACAGCGCCTCTGATTGTGATATTATTGGGGCTACCTTTTTTCGACACACTTTCCAATTTAGACTTGCAAAGGGCTTTAGAGGTAGTTGCAGATTTATTAAAACACCAGCATACCCAGTGTAGTTCCACAGGTGGGTCTGGGAGGGTGGTGGGTACGCGGCCTTACCCCTACATTGTGAAGGTAGAGACGTTGTTTCAGATAGAAATTTGGCTCGAGTAAAGCATATCAGAATCAAGTATCGAAAGGAAATACAGTAGTGAAGAAGATCTGCTAAAAACAAAAGGAGAAAAGAAAGGAAGCAACAACAAATAATACAGTAGCCAAAGCAAAGGGAACATTAGGTAATAATAAAATCGAAGAATAAGAAATTAGAGAGTTATAATAACAATATGGAAAGGAACTAGACAACGCTCAACTACCTACTAACCTTCTAACCTAATCCTCGATTTCCATATCCTCTTATCTAGGTCATGTCCTTGTTAAGGTGCAGGTTTGCCATGTCCCATCTAATCACCTCTCCCCAATACTTTTTCGGCCTACCTCTACGCTCCTCATAGCCACCATTGCCAACTTTCACACCTCCTCACTAAAGCATCCGTGCCTTTCCTCGTCACATGCCCGGACCATCTCAAGCACTTCTCTCTCATTTTATCCGCCACGGAGGCTACTCCCACCTTATTTCAAATATCTTAGTTCATAATCCTATCACTCCTAGTATGCTCAAACATCCATCTCAACATCCTTATTTCGCTACTTTCATTTTCTGGATGTGCGAGTTCTTGACCGAGTTCTTGACCGGCCAATAAATTAAAATGTTGAATCAAAGTTGAAGAGTAAGAACTGATCAAGAAGGTAAGTGAATTGTAGCTGATCTAAAGTAAAAATAAAAGTGTCATAGTGCTAACAACTTTGATTATTTACACTGTTCCAAATGGTATCATATCTGGAGTTAAATTCTAAAGACAATTTTTCAACAATTATTTTTTTCACGTGCTTAGTTCAAGAGAAAAAAAATCAAGCTGCACACAGAGAGCATTTTGGGTTTGTAAAATAATGATAAAATTGTCACTTCTCCTACAATTAAGCTTTTAGATATGGCAGTTGACACTATGCAATCCAGAACTGCAAGGCCATGCTACCGCGGATATATATTATTAACAGTTTACTCTCGTTTCCAAAATTTCTTCTGATCAGAATAGACTATTGAACTTTGCAATGGGTTGAAGAGCTAAATTGTTGTACTTGCAGGAATCCAGCCTGCCTGACATATTAACCGAGAACAGTTGGGTGTCTCCTAATGCTTCTATAAGAAGTCATACTAATGGAAATACTATTCCAGAGGGGATGGGCTTGAGTATAGATACACCTTCATCCAGTATCAAGATAGGAAGTCCTATGAAATCTGTTACAGAAGCTCACATAGAATCAGACAATCCAATATTTCCACTTGTGAGCAGACATGTGGAGGTACCAGATACGTTTGAAACAAATTCCTCTAGGCCTGACCCTTTTAACTTGGTCCAATTCAGTGCGGAAGTAAGGGAATCCATTCAGTTAGATGACATGGAAGATGAACCTGTTTCAGATTCGCGAGATTCTTCTGCGTCATCCGCAACAGGGCGTTACAGTAGCTACACCGACTTCTTAGAACCAAATAAAATTTCAATTTCTTCCATCTCCTTAATTCTTTCCCCCTTATATCGTGGAACTCAGAAGATACAAATCTTGCACAACAATGCTGAGTTGCAAGTTTTCTCTAGATGCCTGAAGGTGCGGTTTGGAATTAGTACAAGGTTTGTTGATTATGCTGGTCGGCCACGGTTGAGTTTTGTGGTGGATGCATCATCAGAGCTATGCCAACTTTTGGATGCAATTGATAATCTTGCTCACAAGTTAATCAAGGATACAGGTAGCATGTCAGAATGGAGGCCTGTGGTAAATAGAAAGCCTGGCTTTATGAACTGTCCTACCATTCGTCTGAAGTAAGTTCCGATCTTCCTTTCTTTCTTTCTTAGATAGGTGAAACCTGCTTATTTTTCCTGTTATTTGAAACCAGGAGAGCTTTTACTCTGTTTTTTCTGGTATGCTCTTGATGCTTATGAGATCAAATTTTCCTTTTCCACTGTTTTCTAATGTGAGGCTAGTCTCCTGTATATGCTAGTCTTCCTTCAGATTTTCCAACCTGATACACAAGTAATAGATGAGTTTTTTAGTGCGCGGTTCATACTTTTGAGTTTTTAGTGCGTGGTTCATACTTTCATAGTTTATACTGGAAGTTCGGATAGGAGAGCTGTATATTACATAGAAAATGTATTTTCATATTTTCTCTGCTTTTATTCACACCTCCACAGCTCCACTCACCAGGGCAACAAGCCCTTTACTGATCAATATCCTGCTGCACTTCAAAACTTATATTATATTGCATGTGAACATGCAGTTTACCAACTGTGGTAGATGGTAATATCTCCCGCTGGGTCACAGAGATATACCAGAAAGAGTCTTTCACCACACAGAAGCTCATGTTCAGTAGGTTTGATGTGGCAGAACTGGATTCCTTGATTACTCCAGGGACCGTGTTGGATGCATACTTCTCGGTGGATTCATATGACTACCAACAGATTGCAGGCATCCGTCTGGTGGCTAAAAAGTTGATTGTGTATTCCTCCTGATAGATGAGGTGCCTTGTCGACTGGCATAACTTAATAGTCGTAAAATTTGCTTCTAATGTCTAGTTCTTTATTTAGGACGTAGGAGTATCCTGTACAGTCTGACGACAATGATATTCAAATTGTTTCACCTAATCTAATAAATTGGGTTGTTTTTCAACTTATCATAAGTTGAATGACTTTTATACACAGCCCTTCGTTGTTTCTCTTAAACATCCGTAATGACTTTAATACAGCACTAGCTAATGCTCTACAGAAAACAAAAATATTGGATCACATAGGAGAAAATACAAATTATTCGACTGTGATGAAACTGTTCTCTGACAAACTTCACGGCAAGTTAAGAAGCAGGTGTACCGTCGTATACAATTTTTTGATCCGCCCCTCCTTTCCCCCCCCCCCCCCCCCCCACACACACACAAAAAAAGGAATGATTAAACCACCATTCATTCTTCTTAGATACATAAAATGTGGAGTTCTCTCGTTAATGCCAACTAATTCAAGAGATGCAAAGTCCCCTATGTTAGGCAGGACATGGACTTTCGGGAAACTTTTTGTTAAGCTCAAGTTCTAGGGTTAGCATCGGGGGACTTGAAAAGTGGTAAAGGTGCATTAACACCTAAATCTCATGTTTAAAAAGGTTGGATGGACTTTTAAAGGGAGTGATAGTTTGCAGCAGCAACAACATACCCAGTATAGTTTTACAGGTATTTGGGGAGGTGAGGTGTAGGTGCAGCAACAACATACCTTGAGGTGTAGGTGTAGCCTTACCCTTATCCTTACCTTTATGAGGTAAGAGATCTTTTATGATAGTGTCTGATAGACTATCGACTTTTTCAGAGTATGATTTGAAAGAAATGCAAGGGTAAGAAATATGATGAAAATGTTGAAGAAAGAAAAGTAGCGACAACAAAATACAACAACAACAACAACCACATATCCAGTGTATTCCCACAGAGTGGGGTCTGGAGTAGCGACAACAAAATATTAGTGATAATCAAAGTAAAGGAAATAACAATAGTAATAAAATCGAAGAATAACATAGTGCTAGCATAGTGTTAATAATACAGGTAAGGGAGCAAATTGGTACTCCAGAATAGAACCCTGCTCTACCACTGAGAAGAGAGAAAACACTCGACTACCTACAAACTGCCTACCCTAATCCTCGACCTCCAAGATCTCCTATCTAGTCATGTTCTTGGTGAGTTGAAGATGTGTCGTGTTCTATCTAATCATCTCTCCCAATTATTTTTTGGTCCACCTCTATCTCTCCTCAAACCTATCACCGCCAACCCCTCTCACCTCTTCACTAGGCATGTATGCTCCACTTCATAATGACCGAATCATCTCACTCTTGCTTCTCGCATCTTGCCTACCATAAAGGCTACTCCCACCTTGCTCCATATAGCTTCAAACAGTAATTTTTGTTGGTTTATAACTTGTAAAATTACTATTGTTAGAACATATAAAGAGTATCTACAACAAATATTAGTACACATTTGATGATGAAGTGTTTAAAATCTATCAAAGGCTAGTTTGCAGCTTTATGGATGAAGGTGGGGTTAATAGAATTGAGGATCATGTGAGTCTAATGGTGATGAGGGATGTTGAGTATGTGAATGAGATAATGACGAGGACCATGTATGTTCAATTTGTTTAAGAGATGTGGGGCTATTGAGGCGGATTATGAAGAGAACATGTGAGGATTATTATGTCGGTGAGATAATTATGTGTGCGTGTGGATATGGATCCATCCCACATGAGTCACTGACTTGGTACCTCCCTTACAATTTGCACTCTGGTTGTGAAAAGAGTTGGCCAATTGAGTTGAGAAGTGAATCGTGTGATAAAGACCCTACCTTTATTGCTTTCCTTGACTATCTTTCTTGCATTAATTCATTATCTGTGTTAAGACACGTCTATCTTGTTGGTTTAAACTGAAATAAATGCTCAAATGTTTTTACTTTCAATTACATTCCGATATTCCATGCTATTGCTTCTTTTCCTTCATATTTCCATATAAACTTCACACGTGAAGGAAATGATGACTTTTGAAGTAATGAAGGAAATGTTGACTTTTGAAGTAACTCTCATCACTTCCTTATTTGAAGCGATCAACGTGACTTACTAGGTACACATTAATTTTTATACTTTAACTACACTTGCTGCACCCTTTGTGTAGCTTTGAATCCCAATGCTAGTACAATTCATGAATGAGCTACCAGATTGAACGGTTAATCTTTATGGCGAGTCACTTGCCTTTGATGACAGTGGTTAAGACGTTCTTTTCTTTTATGTCATTTCTATTTTGTTTTCAGACTTTATAGTATTGAAACTCTTGTACTTCTCTTTCTAGTTTGCTCATGACAACGCAATAATAGATCTTGAAGCTAGTCATATTTTGGGATTCATGTGTAACACCCCGTACCTTCCCAACCCAATGTGACGACGATGAACAATGGTTACTTAGGTGTCGAGATGCCATGAGTATGTAATTTGTAATGTTAGTGATGAGAAAAATTGAAATTTGGCCTTGTACATGTGATTAACCTTGCGTAGGAGGTGTTTTGCGATTTTCATGGAGCATTTGTGGGTTTCAAAATGAGGCTAAGAGGACCTCCAAACAAAGGATATTAAGGGTAAGAAGTAAGTTAAAGAATAGGACTTGAAGTATCTAACCAAATCCGCGAAGAAAAGTCGAAAAACGGAATTTTTTGAAAATATAAGTGTGGGGCGCGCTAGAGGGCGTGCCACGCCGCTCTGGGCTAAAATTTTTAGCCCACAGGCAGCAAGCTGGCGCGTCCAAGGGCTTGCCAGGCTGGTTTCGGCCACATTTCGAAGTTGGAAATTTTCTTAAGTCCCAAGGGTACCCGGGGACATACCGAGCCGATTTTTGCCACGTTTCTTCTACAACCATGAGCATATACATGAAATGATTGAAGTATTATATTGGTATGGTAAAATTACTCGTCAACGAATTTGACATCAAAATGACGATTTTACCCTTTTGGTCAAAATAGGCCATACGTGGCTAGAATTGCTTGTTTTTGAGATTGAGGCTACAAATATAAATACCGTGAGTGGGAATATTGTCGTAACGCGTATGAAATGAATTAAACATGAGAAATTATTGATTTTATTGGGTTAAGTGAATTGGGCTCAAAAAGAGCCCAAAATGTGAAAGAAAACATGGTCTTCCATTGACTAAGCCAATACATTGCATTAAATTCCAAGAGTGGCTAAGGATGAAATTGAGGGCTTATATAAGGGACCAAAAATCTGATTTTTATTATCACAAACACACATGTTTTTCTATCTTTTTTTCTAGAACTCTCAAGAACTCCCTTTTGGGCTCTCAAACCCTAAGTCATCTTTGGAGCAAGATCATCATTTTTCAAGCTTGGGTAAGTGATTATTCTTATGGATTAATATATTATATGCATGAGAGAGTATGTAAATCATGTTGGTTATGCTTGGAAGTGTTGAATATGACACTTTGTATTTTTGTAAAAGATGTGGCATCTATGGAATTTAAACTTGAATGATGACTTGTTGTCTTGATGAAAGAGCATGGTATGGATGAAATAACAACATGTATGGTGTTATTATGGTCCTAAACTTGTTATTTCTCTATAAGTGAAAATTATGGGATTTTGGCCGATTTGTTGTTGTCACGCCCCAAACCCCATTGAGGCGTGATTGACACCCGAAGCCGATATGGCCCGAGAGAACCAATCTTTACTTCTACACATTCGTATGCATATCCTCGTATGAATCTTATTATTCCTCATGCGACTATGCAGAAATCATGGACATAGAAACATATGTCATATCTATATATATGAAACTTAGCCGTTAGGGCCGTCAAGTCAAAACGGGCATTCATCTCTTACATTCACATACCCACATACGTCTACAAAAGCCTCTAACTGATGCATTTACAAGACCATCTAAAATTCGGGACAAGTCCCCTCTTTATACAACATTTACAACATCAAAACAACTGTACAACTGCGACTCGGAAAGTCCCGAAGCAACTGAGGCTCACCAAAAATCTGCTAATACTGTCAACCTATAGTGGAGGTCTACTAGTGCCTGCACCTACAATATGTAAGGTAAATCCCCCGAGGGGGTCAGTACGAAAAATATACCGAGTATGTAAGGCTATAGAAACTACATCATGCATGAGAAAGTCAATGAAATAGAATATGAGAAAATATTCAATGTGGATAAACCATCATTCTAAATGTGGAAACATGTATATTGCTTCTGTTATTGTTATTTTAGATCACTCATTTTATATCCTTACTATTCACAGAATATCTTTCATACACATCTTCACTCAAGAGAATTCTCCTTCACTCAAGACATTCTTCTCTTCTTTTCAAGAGATTCTTCTATTCAAGGGATTCTTCTATTCAAGAGTTTTGGATTAATAGTATAACGTACATCCACTCTATTGGCGGGAGAAAATACATCCACTCTATGGTGGGAGAACATACATCCACTCTATGGTGGGAGAACATACATCTACTCCATTGGGTTATCATACATCCACTCCACGGGTAGGGAGAGATGGGATCGACCCATGCTAGGTGTTCTTTTCACCCCTGGGCTGCCACCCGAGAATTCTTATCAATTAAATCTCTTCTTATTCTTATTCTTCTTGGAATTGATTTATTCACATATGAGAGATTGATATACTCACTTATGAGAGATTTATACATTGAGGATCATGACACTATTTGAACCACACAAATATTACTTCACTCCTTGACTTCATGAGATTAACACCTTAACTAGAGAGGGATAGATATATTAGCTCGCACTTTACCCCTTCACTACTCTTATGAGATCTTATGAGATTGGTACTTCTACACTTGTGAGAGATTGGTACAAACATAATCATAATAATATTATTGGATTTGGAAACATAACATGATTGGAAATACTACTCAAGCATAAATGGATTCTCTTTACACCTTACTCTCTTGGAGATAGTTCTTTTAGAAATTACAATGTCATGACAACTTGAGAACCTCAGTCAAAGAATAGGAGATAAGTGAATCATAATTCGTCTAAGAATAGGATACATATGAACAACAATATATCTCAACCTGAACTGGGATACTTTGGAACACTTCGGGAATGAGTAAGTGTCATAACAAGGTGAATACTCAAAGCTGCAGAAAGATACGGAAAGAGTAACCTTACATACCTTGTCATCTCACTACGAATACACAATTCTATATAAAGATAAAATAGTCCATCTTCCTCTTTATGTTTCACTCTACAACACAAGTATACATCGGAGCTTACATTAGTAACTAGTTACTATACCAACGTATAAAACGACAATGAGCTATATGACTGCCGTATAACGTCACGTCATTCCTTACAATACAATCCACTGCATTCTCATACCAACGACACCATAACATTCCACACATTGACCAAGATAACATAAACTAATAACATTTTATACCAAGTTTACCCTTTACACTTCCTCATTAACACTACGTTACCTTTTCTCCATCGAGTCACTCGATAGCTTTCACAATAACACTTTAACATCAATACATATTTTATACCATTCAAAATACCTCCGGGATAATCCTTTATAGTCATCTAAAAGGTACCATAAGTTGATAATTGCATCCATGAAGGGTATAGGGGTTTCGGGGGGCCAAAGGGATGCAAAAACAAGCAATTCGGAGTTCTGGGCCGACCTGCTAAGCCACATGCGCCCGCAGGTGGATGAAATGCATCCGCAGGTGACCTTTGGCAGTATCCATAGGCACCTGCGTTGGCACCTGTGCCCGCAGGTGCTTCGTCTGCGAGGGCGGGTGCCCGTTTCGGCCAAAAAAGGTCTCTTTTGGGTATTTTTATGCAATGAATGGTCCATGATCATAAACAAACTTATTTTAACATATTTTTGATCATATTATATGACAAAAATCATCCATGGTCTCACGACACACATAAACATCACCAAAACCTCACTTTCTTTTCAACCCGTCACCAAATCCATAACCAAATTTACGACAAGAATTTCAAACATTATACACAAGGATAAAACAATACAAGACTATAATCACATCTCACATGTCAATATGGAATCCATCATGTTCATTTCCTTCATGATTACAAGTCCATGTTCAAGTTTACAAGACAAAACCATCCTCCGATTTAGCAAACACAAATTGTTTTACACATAGTGACCTTCTCACACTTCACCAACATAACCAACATGATATAAAACATCTTTAATGCATAAAATATATTAAACCATGATAATATACACTTACTAAGTCTTGCAAGATAATGATCTTGGTCCAAAGGATGAAGGTCTAGGGTTTGTGTGAGATAAGGATGTGTTGAGAAAATTCTAGAAAAGGCATAGGTGTAACAAATGAATAAAATCTGATTATTTCCATCTTACATAGTCCCCTAATGGTGCTTTGTAACCACACACTTGGTCCAATCCTAATATATTGACTTGGTCTTGCAAGAATGGGTCATTCCTTCATTTGGGCCATGTATTTATATGATTTTTGGGCCTCCATTGAGCCCAATGGCTCAAGACTTCTTTAGCCCACCAAATTTTATGTATAATTCCTTATATATATATATATAGGTCCCTCAAGTCACTCTTATCCATCTCTTGGCATTAAATGCATGGTTGATTAGTCAAATGGAAGATTAGATCATGTTTTGCCCCATTGGGCCAAGTCTTTCTTATGATCCTTGGGCCTCATTTGGCCCAATGGCACAAGACTCATATAAGCCCCAACAAATAAATGAATAATTCATCAAATCTCTCATGTTTAATTAATTCCATAGATGTACACGTAGTCGTACAGGTTCGACAACATACGGGGTGTTACACCTCCTACAAAGGTCTAATCCCATGTACTAGGCCCAATTTCAATCATCTCATCAATAACATTACAAGATACATACTTTTTGACTCTCGACACTTGAGTAACCATTGTTCAACGTCGTCATGTAGGGTTTAGTAGATACGGGGTGTTACAATTGTTGTGAGGTGTATTGAAGTAAATTGATACCATAATTGTGATGTTGTGATAATGGAGAGTGGAAAGTATGAACTTGGTGTGACATGCTATTGGTTATCATGTATTGGTCAATTTATGGAATATTGTGAGATTATTGGTACAATAATTTCATAAATGGTATTGTCAAGGGGGAAATGACATGTTAAAGCCAAACATGTGACTTATTGTTATTGTATGCCGTTGTAAGGTAATTGGTGATTAATGTTGGTTACGTAATGTACTTGCGTTGTAGAGTGAAACATAAGGACGGAGCGGGACTATTTTATGCACACTTAAGATTGTAGAATCGTATTGAGAATACAAGGTATGTAAGGTTCCTTTTTCCATATCCTTCTGCAACATGTTGTTCATATTGACATTGGACTTGTTTCAATTCCGAGAGGCTTGAAGTATATCAATTCAGGTTGACGTATATTGTTATCCATACGTGTCCTATTCTTAGATTACTTATGATTCACTTATCTCTTGTTCATTGATTGAAGTTCCAAAGATGTCATAACGTTGAAATTTCGAGGAGAATTATTTCAAGAGAGTAATAACATAAGAGAATCTATTTCATCTTGGATGGCATTTTCCAATCATGTCTTGTCCCAAAGTCCTATAATATGATGAGTATCTTTGTACCAATCTCACAAATAAAAGTACCAATCTTATAAGAATAATAAGAAGTGATGTGCAAGCTAATATATCTATTTCTCATAAGTGAAGATGTCAATCTCATGAAGTAAAGAGTGAAGTGAATTGTGTATATGAGTGTGCTTCAAATTATGTCATGATCCTCATTGTATCACTCTTAAGAATGGAAGTATGAATAACAAGAGAAAGAAGTAATGTATAATTAATGAGTAATCATAAGTACATCCCAGGGGCGACACGAAAGCCTAACATGGGTTAATATAACATCCCAGGGGTCAAAGTACCTAGCATGGGTTAATAAAACATCCCAGGGGTCAAAGTACCTAGCATGGGTTAGTAACATCCCAGGGGCGACACGAAAGCCTAGCATGGGTTAATATAACATCCCAGGGGTCAAAGTACCTAGCATGGGTTAGTAACATCCCAGGGGCGACACGAAAGCCTAGCATGGGTTCACATAACATCCTAGGGGTCAAAGTACCTAGCATGGGTTAATCTTATCCCAGGGGTGACAGAACAGCCTAGCATGGGTAGAACAAATAAGATGAAAGCATGTAAAGACAAGAGGAGTAAAGAACGTAATATACATGGTTCCCCATATACAGAAAGAAAGTTTATTCACGTTCATTAATTCTTTTATATTTGATTCCATTATGATGTATGATGATTTCTTATGAGCCTTACATACTCAGTACATTCTTCGTACTGACCCCCTCGGGAGACTTACCTTACATGTTGCAGGTGCAGGCATTAGTAGACCTCCTCTGTAGACTGGGGATCATTTACAGAGTTTTGGTGAGCTCCACTCGGTTCGGAGCTTTCTGGGTCATAGTTGTATATTTGTTTTGATATTGTAAATATAGTATAAAGCGGGGACTTGTCCCGACTTTAAGTTGGTCTTATTGATGCATCTGTTAGAGGCTTTTGTAGACATATGTGGGTATATGGATATAAGATATGTATGTTTAGTTCGACGTAATGGCTCCAACAACCAAGTTTGTATATATATTTATAGCATAAGTTTCCATGTCTATGATTTCCACATAGTTGTATAAGGTAGAAGAAGCTTCACATGAGATTATGCATACGAGTGTTCACGAGCAAAGATTGGTTTTCTCGGGCCATATCGGCTTAGGGTGCCAGTCCGGCCTGAATGGGATTTCGGGTCATGACATCGTGGCTTTCGCATGGTGTTGAAGTTATTCCAATTTATGTTATTTAATCATGTTGAACTTAGTTGTATTGCTTTTGCGTATTTAATTTGGGTTATGAAATTCTTTGTTCGCTTGACTTGCGTGATAATCGGGTGCCATCAAGGATAAGGGGTAATTTGGGTCGTGACTTTGGAGTATTATAGACCTAGGTTCGTAGGTCTTGTAAAGTCATGGCCAACATCTAGTGGAATCTTGCAGATCTACACAAATATGTTTGGACTTATCTTCGGAAGGCTACAATGATATTTATGAAACATTTCCTTTCTTTATATTCTAATTCATAATTTTCTACGGGAGCATGGGGAGTAGTACCAGATATTTCTAATACTACTAATGGATGGGGTACACTGGGAGGTCGGGCTTGTACTCAGACAAAGGGTCACACTGTGGCTTAGCCTAGGTCCCTTATTTCTCCTCAGGATGTGCTAGGGCCATATCAGTTGATTCACCTATTATTTTAGAGGAACCTCCAACAAGCATAGGAATCAAAGGGTTTTGTTGCTACACCCATCTCTAAAATGCTTCAATTAGTATCTTAGGATTATTAGAGACATCTGTTAGGGTAGTACTTGTAGTTGGAACTGGTTCTCAGTCTTAGGGTGATACAGGGACATCGACTTCTGCTACACATTCTTGGGTGCAACAGTATGCACCTATATATGTTTCAAACCCTTGGCTTTTAGCCTGCTATGGAACCACCACCTGCTATTGTGACACCCACTGCAGTATCTCCACTAGTGATTCGGGCTCCTATGATTGAGGTTGAGCATGGCAGGATGTTCAGGTTCCATAGGATGCATCCTAGAATCATCAAAACTCAAAATCAAACTCTTTAACCTAAAATGTTGACTTTTATCTAATTGTCCAATTTCAACTAGAATTTCTTCTTTAAAACGCACCTGATCACCCTGGAAATTGTGTCACCAATCCCAGAAAGTCATAAACAACATATAAAACTATGGGGAGTGTCAAACTAGGGAAAAGAGATGTAAATACAAAACAAACATGAGGGTAGTAATATCATCCACCACTAAACTATACATTTGTCCTCGAACAAGCATAGGTATCAAAGGGTTTTGTTACTACACCCATCTCTAAGATCCTTCAATTAGTATCTTAGGATTATTAGAGGCATCTTTTGGGGTAGTACTTGTAGTTGGAACTGGTTCTCAGTCTTAGGGTGATACAGGGACATCGGCTTCTGCTACACATTCTTTGATGCAATAGTATGCACCTATATATGTTTCAGACCCTAGGCTTTTAGCCTGCTATGGAACTACTACCTGCTATTGTAACACCCACTGCAGTATCTCCACTAGTGATTCGGGCTCCTATGATTGAGGATGAGCATGGCAGGATGTTCAGGTTCCATAGGATGCATCCTAGAATCGTCAAAACTCAAAATCAAACTCTTTAACCTGAAATGTTGACTTTTATCAAATTGTCCAATTTCAACTAGAATTTCTTCTTTAAAATGCACCTGATCACCCTGGAAATTGTGTCACTAATCCCAGAAAGTCATAAACAACATATAAAACTACGGGGAGTGTCAAACTAGGGAAAAGAGATGTAAATACAAAACAAACATGGGGGTAGTAATATTATCCACCACTAAACTATACATTTGTCCTCGAACAAGCATAGGTATCAAAGGGTGTTGTTGCTACACCCATCTCTAAGATACTTCAATTAGTATCTTAGGATTTTTAGAGACATCTGTTGGGGTAGTGCTTGTAGTTGGAACTGGTTCTCAGTCTTAGGGTGATACAGGGACATCGGCTTCTACTACACATTCTTTGGTGCAATAGTATGCACCTATGTATGTTTCAGACCCTTGGCTTTTAGCCTGCTATGGAACCACTACCTGCTATTGTGACACCCACTGCAGTATCTCCACTAGTGATTCGGGATCCTATGATTAAGGATGAGCATGGCAGGATGTTCAGGTTCCATAGGATGCATCCTAGAATCGTCAAAACTCAAAATCAAACTCTTTAACCTGAAATGTTGATTTTTATCAAATTGTCCAATTTCAACTAGAATTTCTTCTTTAAAACGCACCTGATCACCTTGGAAATTGTGTCACCAATCCCAGAAAGTCATAAACAACATATAAAGCTACGGGGAGTGTCATTCTAGGGAAAAGAGATGTAAATACAAAACAAACATCAGGGTAGTAATATTATCCACCACTAAACTATACATTTTTCCTCGAACGAAAAGAGAAAGGAGAACACCACCACACCTGCAGAGAAGCTATCTCTTTGGACCTCAACTTCAAAATTTGCCTATCCAAAATAGCTAATGGCTCTTTCTAAAATGCCAAATTTTTATCAATCTATATCGAATCCCATTGAATCACATGAGAACCACTGGAAGGATTTTTTTTCAACATGAAAACATGAAACACCGGATGAACACTCGATAAATCTGGTGGCAACGCCAACTCATAAGCCAATTCACCAATGTACCGCAAGATCTCAAATAAACCAATGAACCTTGAGGTGAGTTTTTCCTTCTTTTTAAATCTCATGACACCCTTCATAGGCAATACCTTCAGCAAAACCTTTTCACCAACCACGATTTCCAAATCATGAAACTTGCTATCAGCATAACTCTTCTGCCTACTCTGAACTATGAGAAGACATTCTTGAATCAACTCGACCTTATCAAAGGAATAGCTCAATAAATCTGTACTCCAATGTATAACCTTGAATGCATCAAACCTACCAACCATAGAATGTCGTCTCTTACTACATAAAGCCTCAAATAAAGCTATTTGGATGCTTAAATGATAACTGTTGTCGTAGGCAAACTCTGCCAAGGCTAAGAACTGGTCCTAATGACCACAAAATAGATCACAAAGATTGATAGAATATCCTCAAGGACCTGAATAATCCATTCGGATTGACCATTTGTGTGTGGGTGAAAAGTTATGCTAAGCTCTACTTGAGTGCTCCTCTCCTTTTGCATAGACCTCCAGAATTGAGATATGAATTGAGTATCCTAGTTTGAGATAAAAGTACTAGGTATCCAATGCAACAAAACTATCTCCTGAATGTAGATCTTGTCCAATCCCTCTAAAGTTTAGGTAGTTAGAACCAGAATGAAATATGCAAATTTGTTCAATCTATCTATAATGCCCAAATATCTTGAGGACTAGCTCGAAACTGCTCCATCAATGAGGACCTAACTTCAACATATGCCAAAACATGTCCAGGTGTCAAAATATCGAGTCGAACCAACTGGTTAGCCAAAGACTGAATGTCTAAGGCTAAGATTGCTCTCCTACTAATAGATGAACCAAACTACCCATACTCGCCACCTTTCGACTCAAGTATTAGCTATCACATTAGCCTTTCCCGGATGATAAAGGATTGTAAGATCATAATCCTTAAGAAACTCTAACCATCGATGTTGTCTCATATTAAGGTTTTGCTAAGTAAAGAAGTACTGAAGCCTACAAAGATTGGATAAGATCTTACAATGAACTCTATACAAGTAGTGTTGCTACTACTTCAACACAAATACAACCGCAATCAACTCCAAATCAAGAGTTGGGTAGTTATTCTCATGAGGCTTCAATTGTCGAGAAGAATAAGCAATCAACTTACCCTTCTAAATCAAAGCACCTCCCAAGCCAACTCCAAAAGCATCACAAAACATGGTAAATCCCATGCCCTCCTCAAGAAAAGTCAAGGTAGGAGCCGAAGTCAATAACTCCTTGAGCTTTTGAAAGTTCTTCTCATAAGCATCTGACCACTGAAAAATAATCTTCTTCTGAGTCAACTTGGTCAAAGGAGCCTTGATAAAAGAGAAACCTTGCACAAACCAATGATAATAACCTACCAAGCCAACAAAGCTCTGAACCTCTATATGAGAAGTAGGTCTAGCCCAATAACGGACCACTGATACCTTGGGTGGATTGACCATAATACCATCATTGATCACTACATGAACTAAGAAAGAAACAGAATGCAATCAAAACTCTCACTTGGAGAACTCTACATACAAGTTATCATCCCTCAATCTCTAAAGTACAACCCTCAAATATCACATATGCTCGGCCTCATTCTTGGAATAAACCAAAATATCATCGATGAACACAATAAAAAAAATCAAGATAAGGCAAAAATACCATGTTCATCAACTCTATAAATGCTACTGGGGCATTGGTCAGCTCAAAAGACATAAGCAAGAACTCATAATGGTCGTACCATATCTGAAAGGCTATTTTTGGAATATTCAAATCTCTAATCTTTAACTAATGGTAACCAGATCTCAAGTCAATAGTAGAAAACACTGGGGCACCATGAAGATGATCTAACAAATCATCAATGTGAGGAAAATGATACTTGTCCTTGATAGTTTGTTCAATTGCCGATAATCAATACATATGCGCATGGATCCATCCTTCTTTTTCACAAATGAGACAGGAGAACCCCAAAGATACACGCTTGGTCTAATGAAGCCCTTAATCAAGAAGACCTGCAATTGCTCATTCAATTCTTTTGACTCTATTGAGCAATCCTATAAGAAGAAATGGAAATGGGCTTAGTGCCCGGCTCTATATCAATAAGAAAAACCACATCCCTATCCGGAGGAATACCTGGTAAGTCAATAGAAAACATATCCATGAACTCTCTAACAACTCTTACAAAATCCAAGGGAGGTAGTGAAACAACACTAGTATCGCGAGCAAAGGCCAAATAAGAATGACACCCATTCCTTACCATGTGATGAGAATGAAGGAAAGTTATAACCCCTTTAGGACACGAAATAGGAGTGACCTTCCATTCTAATCTCGGCATATTCGTAGTAGCTAAATTCACGATCTTGGCCAAATAATCCAAAATTGCGTGATAAGAAGCGGACCAATCCATACCTAATATGACATAAAAATTAATCATATCGAGGATAATCAAGTCCACCCAAGTGTCACACTCCGAAAAGGTCACCAAACATGATCGGTAAACCCAATCCACCACTTTAGAATCACCTATGGGGTAGAAACACAAATATGCTTAGAAAGGGACTTACATATAGCATCAATACCAATAGCAAAATATGTAGACACATAAGAGAATGTGGACCCAGGGACAAATAAAATAGAAATAGGACAATGACAAACTAGGATGATACCTGTAATCACAGCATCAGAGGCCTCTGCCTTAGGTCTCCCAAAAAAAACATTGCACTGACTATGCTCGCTACTAAAATAAGCAACCATGCGTCCACTACCAAAACTCCTTGAGCTCCACCTCTAGTACCTCTAAATCTACCTCTACTGCCCTATATACCACCTCTAGTTGTAGACATTAGAGTAGGACAAAGCTGAAGTTGAGAACTCAGTTAGGGAGGACTCAAAACATACCGGGGATAATCCCTTGCTAAATACAAAAATCATCATATACAAAACATCCCCTTCTAATAGAATCACATGAGAAGAACAAGAAATACCTCCTTAACCCGACGAACCAGAACGAGACTCTCATCCTATATGACCCAATCCTTGACTACCCGAAGCTTCAGAACCCATAGACCTACTACTTGAACTTTACAAAGTTGCTTGAAACAATCTGCCATGATAACCATGAGAAGCTCTTCTAGAGAAATCCATGCCTTGGGATGGATAACAACTGAACTAGCCATGTCGACATATCTTCTTGGCACCACCACTATCGGTACCCTAGTGAATAGTATTAATCAACTTAGCATGATCCATGATACTTTAAAAAACCACCTAAGACCACTAGTTGAGCTGTCACTAACTGATAATAACCATTCAAAACCTTAACAAACTTCTTGATCCTATCAGGCTCTGTGTAAATACTAGCAGTGGCGTGTCTGGATAATGTATAAAAATAAGCATCATACTCTGAAATAGTCATGGAGCCATACTCCAAATGACCACACAATTTTTTTTATACTATATAGGCCCAATGGTTATTGCCACGTTCTTCTCTGAGATGGATCACACAATTAATTATTTGAATAACTAATCGCATATATTATACTATCTCAGAGCACAAAAAGTTGACATGAAGTTTGTATGAAAAAAGGTTTATCGCTGTAGCGGTTCGCCGCAATCAAGTAGGGAGGAAAATTTCATTTCCCCCTATTTTCACTTCACTCCCTCAAATCCTCTCAACTCTATCTACAAAAATTTCTCCTCATCAATGAATTCAAGGTATTTTCTTTGTCTCTTTTACTTACTTTACGTATTTATCATAATAGAGTCATAGAATTACATTAGGATAGAAGGAATTCAGGTGGTTTTGGGTTCACCTTTTTGAACTTGATTTTAGTAGTGTTCTTGAGTATATAGGTTGACATGCTTAGTTTCCTTATGTTTTCAATGCCCCTATAGCATTCGGGACGTAAGATTAACGTAGTTCATGGTGGGTTTCGGCCATGGGAGGGTTGAAGATGAAAATTCATCTTCTCCAACAAATTCCTTCAATTTAGGCTTGATTTTAGGTGTTTCACACCCCAATTTTAGTGTAAAAAGATTCATACACACTTCTCCAAGATCGATCTATGCTTAACCAGCAAGTAAAGTTACGCATTTCACTTGGAGAATATCAAAAGGTGGTTTGGTGTGCTATAGGCCGAATGGATACTTGTAACATCCGATTGGGATGTTCTTTGTAACACCCCATACCTTCCTGACCCTACTTGACGACTTTGCACAATGTGTACTTAGGTGTCGAGATGCCATGAGTATGTGTTTTATAGTGTCATTGATGAAACATTTGATATTGGGCCTAATATGTGTGATTAGACCTTAGTCGGAGGTGTTTGTGACTTCGTGGAGCAATTGTGGGGTAAAAAATGAGGCTTGGAGGACTTCCAAGAAATGGTTATTAAGGTTAGGAGGTAAGCAAAAGACTTGAACTTGAAGGATTTAACCAAATCCGCAAAGAAAAGTCGAAGAACGGAAAAAAAATCACATTTTGGGTGTGGGGCGTGCCGTGCCGCTTCTGGCCGAATTTTTTTTGGTACAGGCAGCCTTGGGGCGTTCCAGGCCACTTTGGGCTGAGATTTTCAGCCCACAGGCAGCAAAGGGGCGCGCCAAGCGGTGTGCCGGGGTGGTTTTTGCCAAATTTTTCTTCGACTATTATGATGCGTATAAGACCCTTAAGTCATGGTATCATTACTCTATCATAGTAGGACTATTCTTAAGCGCGTTTAGCATCCGTGTTGGGGTTAATTATTCATCACAAGTGTTTTAACAAATTATGTTCAAGTAAGCCATGAGCGACTAGAATTTCTAGTTTTGTGATTGAGGCTACGAATGGGAATCTCGTAAGTGAATGTTATCGAGACATTTATAGAATTATTTGAATAGGAGATATATGGTGGATTATACATTACATTTTGTGGGTTAAGATGACATGGGTTATTGGGCCTAATTTGAGGCCCAAAATGAAGCCAAAATGTATAGGCCCAAGGGGAAAAATGACCCATTCTTCCATTTGACCAAGCCAATATTGCATTTAATGCAAGGAAATGGCTAAGGATGACTTGAGAACTCTATGAAGGCCCCAAAATCAGATTTTTAATTCATTGGAACTCTCATGCCTCTTTAGATATTTTCTCAAATATTTCTCTCAAACCCTAAGAACCCTAAGGCACTTCTTTGGGCAAGATCATCATTTTACAAGTTTGGGTAAGTGATTATTCTTATGGATTAATATATTATATGCATGGGAGAGTATGTAGATCATGATGGTTATGTCTAAAAGTGTAAATAATGCATTTTTGCTTTTTGCTAAAAGATGTGTTCTCCATGGGATTTAAACTTGAAAGATGACTTGTGGTTTTGATAAAAGAGCATGGTATGGATGAAGTATCAACATGTATGGTGTGATTATGTTACTAAACTTGTTATTTTTCTATAAGTGTAAATTATGGGATTTTGGCCGATATGTGGCTATGAGGTGTATTAAGGTGACTTGATGAATTAATTGTGATACAGTGTGAATGAGAAAGTGTAAAGGAGAAACTTTGTTGTGAAGTGCTATTGGTATATGGTGTTGTGGTCAATGTATGGCATGATTGGGGTATTGTTGGTATGACAATGCCGTAAATGGTATTGTAGAGAAGGAAATGACATTTTAAAGGCAATCATGCAACTCATTGCCGTCACATGCATTTGTAAGGTAGTTGATGGTTAATGTAAACTCCGTTATGTACTTGTATTGTAGAGTGAAACGTAAGGAAGGAGCTGGACTATTGTGTTCGTATATAGGCTTGTGTATTCATACTTGGAAGTGAAGGTATGTAAGGTTATTCTATCCGTATCCTTATGCAACACATAGTAGTCCCATTGTCATTATATTTGTTCCATTCCGAAATGTGCTAAGGCATTTTATTTTAGGCTGGCATGTATTGTTATTCATATGTTCTTTATTCATGGATTAGTTGTTATTCATAAGCCGTTTAATCATGAACTGATGTTTCAAGCTCCAATAATGTTGTGACTATCAACATATCAATCTCTCAAAAGTAAGAAATAAAGTAATTCATATTTGTTGGTGGTAAGAGTATGGGTGGTAGCTCTAGAGGCATAAGCCTAGCTCGAGCCGATCCCAAGATTATTGGATCAGGGGGTAATCATAGAGGCATAAGCCTAGATCAGGCCGATCCTGACATGTGGTAGCTCTAGAGGTAATAACCTAGCTCGAGCCGAACCTGATATGTTGGTTTATGGGTGGCAGCTCTAGAGAGAATAACCTAGCAGCTTGACTTATGGGTGGTAGCTCTAGAGGCATAAGCCTAGCTCGAGCCAATCCCAACATAACGTTATGTTATGTTAAGACCCACTGATCAGTTGGGGCTCGGGTATGATATGATATAAACGATGAGGAATAAACAATAAAGCGAAGAAAATAATTTATGTAAGGTACATGGTTCCACAGATGCAAATCGATGGGTTACTCATATTGACTATTCTCTTACATTTTGATTCCATTGATGTATTTATGACAGTTTCATATGGCCTTACATACTCAGTACATTCTTCGTACTGACCTCCCTTAGGGGGGCTTACCTTACTTGCTGCAGGCGCAGGTACTAGTAGACCTCCACATTAGGTTGCGGATCTTTTGCAGACTTTTGGTGAGCTCCAGTTGGTTTGGGGATTTCTGAGTTGCTATGTACATTTATTTTGATATTGTATATGTGTATAGAGCAGGGTCTTGTCCCGAATCTAGGTTGGTTATGGTTATGCATCTGTAGAGGCTTTGTAGATGTTGTGGGACAGATGAAGAAAATGTAAGAAACGTATGTTTTGTCTTGATGGCCCTAACGACCAAGTTTCAAAGTTATCATGTATTTTCCATGGTATCCGCTATTGGTAACTTATATCCATTTGTGGTGGTGATCATAATTGAGTAGCATGCGCATGAGTGTATGAGAATGAAGATTGGTTCTCTTGGGCCTTAACGGCTTCGGGTGCCAATTCGCCTCGTTGGAATTCTGGGCGTGAAATTCTTGGTTCCAAAATCATAGGATCCTATATGTGCACGATTGGTACAAGTATATCATGGACTACAATAGGAAGTTTCTCATTTCCTCAACACCTATTATAGAAGTTAACACAAGTGAACCACTACCAATTGAGGAGCTTAAAACTCGAAGAACAAATGGCTTGTGTGCTTCTATTCTAAGAGATATTGAAAATGTCTCCCAATTGGTCACCAAACTTAAACCTGAGAAGTTGGAAAAGATGATGAAGAAAGCTGCTCCTCATGAATATGGATCTAAGGTGTTGCCTTTAGAAGCAAAGCAAGCTACTCTTTGTGAGGTTAGCACTAAAGAGTTGAACATGGAAGTCAAAACATCATCTCATTATATACAAAAGTGGAAGCTAGAGTTGAAGGGATCTCCTAACCCTTCTCAAGTGATCATTGGCATTTGTCCTAAGTCCAAGAAAATTGAGAGATAAAATATTGAGAGAAGTAAGGGTGTGAAAAGCGACAACTCTAGAGTGGAAAAAGGAGAGGTTGTTGTAGTGATGTGAGGGGGTTGTCTGTAACACCCGTACATTTTTGAACCTATGTTAGTACCATAAAATTTATGGAATTAGTTAAACATAAGATAGTTGGTATATTATTCATGCATGTTATCGGGCTAAGTTAATCTTGTGTCATTGGGCTCAATTTAAGGCCCAATAATTAGGCAAAAGACATGGCCCAAAAAATGGAAAATGAATTATTCTCAATGTTAACCAAGTAAACACTTCAATTATTGACCCAAGTGTAGCTAAGGATGGCCATGAGGGTCTATATACGGTGGAAAATTAGATTTTTATTTATTTAGACACACATGCAAATCTAGAAATTTTTACAAGATATTTCTTATCTTTCACAAACCCTAAGCTACCATCTCTTTGGAAAAGATCACTCCTTTGATAGCTTGGGTAAGTGTTTACTCTCATGGATGAATATATTATATGCATAAAAGGGTGTATAAATCATGTTGGTTATGTTGTTAAAGTGTTGAGCAATTCACTATGGGTGAAACAGTCTACTTTTGCTTAATCGGTAAAATATTTTGTATTATAAATTTGAAAGTGGACTTGTGGTCTTGAAGGAAGTGAATTTGATGGATTAAATATCAACATGTAAGATGTGGTTACGTCCCTAACTTTCTTCCTCTTTGTGTATAACTTTTGGAATTGTTATTGTGAAATTGGGCATGGAATTGGTGACGTATTGAAAGGAAAAGGTAGTTTTGGTGGTGTTTATGTGCGTTGTGAAACCATGGATGTTAGTTGGCATCCAATATAACTTAAAATATGAAAAGAGAAGCTTAATCATGACCATGGACCATTCATTCCGGAAAAGGACTCGAAAATGACCCCTGGAGGCTGAAACGGGCACCCGCCCTCGCGGGCAGGGCACCTGCGGACACAGATGCCAACGCAGGTGGACCTGGACCAGGCCAATGGTCACCTGTGTATTCACCTCACCCACCTGCGGGCGCAGGTGGCTTCGCAGGTCATCCCAGAACTCCGTTTCGATTGTTTTTGTATCTCTTTGATCCCCCAAAGTCCCTATACCCTTTTTGGATGCAATTATCAACTTGTGGTACCTTTTGAATGACTTTAAAGGAGTGTCCCGGAGGTATTTTGAATGGTATCAATTATGGATTGTCTTTAATGTGTTGTTGTGAAAGGTGTTTACGTGACGTAGTGAGGTAAATATGACATTGTATTGAAGGGGACGTGGAAAGTATAAACTTGGTGTAAAATGCTATTGGTTTATGATGTCTTAGTTGATGTGTGGCATTTTGTGTGGTTTTTTTGGTATGGTAATGCAGTGAATGGTTTAGTGAAGGATAAAATGACGTTATATGGCAGTCATGTAGCTCATTTCGTCCTATGCACTTGTAAGGTAGTTAGTTGTTAACGTGAATTCCGTTATGTACATGTGTTGTAGAGTAAAACGTAAGGAAGGAGCTGGATTATTGTAATCACATATAGGACTATGTATTCATATTGGGAAGATAAGGTATTTAAGGTTACTCTTTCTGTATCTTTCTGCAGCACATAGTGTTCACATTGTCATTGTACTTGTTCCATTCCGAAATGTTCTAAGGTATCTCATTTCAGGTTGTCATCTATTGTTATTCACATGTTACTTATTCATTGATCAATTGTTATTCATGTGTCACATAATCTTGGACATGGATCCAAAGTTCCAATAATGTTACGTTCTCAAGTTCCAATAATGTTATGGCTACCAATGTATCAATCTCACAAAAGTAAAGAAAAGAAGTAATGCATATATGGTTACTTTATGATTATTGGATCAGGGGGAAAGATCAGTGGGGTAAAATCCAAACTTGATGCCGAACCTGCTTCATTGATTTATGGGTGATAGCTCAAAGGGGCGAAAGCCTAACCAGAGACAATCCCGAGATAATTGGATCAGGGGGGAAGTTCAGTGGGGCAAAAGCCTAGCTTGATGCCGAACCTGCTTTATCTATTATATTGACGGTATTATTGACGATATCATTGACGATATTATTGACGATATTATTGACAGTATTATTGACGGTATTGTTGACGGTATTATTGACGGTATTATATTGACGGTTATATATATATATATTGACGGTTATATATATTGACCGTAATGTACATAAAAGCAAAGAAAGTAATGAAAGCAATGTACATGGTTCCACACATACGCAACGGTGATTTATCCATAATGCTTATTCACTTGTATTTGATTCCATCTGAGATCCTATGTTTCATACAGTTTCTTAGAGCCTTACATACTCAGTACATTCTTCGTAATGACGTCCCTTGGGGGACTTACCTTGCTTGCTGTAGGCACAGGTGCTAGTAGACGTCCACAGTAGGTTGCGGGTCATTTGAGGATCATTAGTGAGCTCCAGTTGGTTTGGGGATTTCTGAGTCGTTATGTACATTTGTTTGGTATTGTATAAAGTGGGGACATGTCCCGACTGTAGGTTGGTTATGTCTATGTATCTGTAGAGACTTTGTAGATGTTGTGGGACAAACGAAGAAATGTAAGGGATATATGCTTTTGACATGGTGGCCCTAACGGCCAAGTTTCATATATGTATATATCATATATTTTCCATGACTTCAGCCATTAACATCTTGTATCTATACGTGATAGTGATGTTCCTTGAGTGGCATGCATACGAATGTACATGAATGAAGATTGGTTCTCTCGGGCCTTACCGGCTTCGGGTGCCAGTCCGCCCCGTTGGAATTTGAGGCGTGACATTGTCAAAACCTTATACTAACTCTTGTAACTTCTTTTTTTTCTTTAGTATTCTTAATAATTGTGCAGGTATCCTTAGAATTAAGCCTAATGAAAAACCTAAAAGTGTGAAGAACCATGAGGACTTGAAAGCTTCCCAAATAGGCAATTGTGCTCCAATATTGATTACCAAGGTGAAGGAAATTCTTCCTATGCGCTTAAAGGTACAATAGCTAATCTCAACACTCTAAATATTGTGAATGAACATGATAGCAAATTGGGTGTGAGTAATAGCTTATCTTTATGTGTGCTTAATCAGCATTTACCTGGTGGAGTTCTTGATAACTCCTTGTTTGATATTGATAATGTCATTTGTGAAAGTGATCCTACATTAATTGATCCTTTTGATGATCAAGTTAATTCTTCTAGTGAGATAAATTTGTGTCCACCTATTGTTGGCACTTATGATTTGAATGAAATGCATTATCATGTGATAAGAGCATACACACACCAGTTAACCATGTGATGATCAAGGTGAATCTCTTTGGGAGTACAAGTTGCATACAACTAGTAGTGGTGTGATTATTATCAACTTATGTTTGTCATTAATGCATAAAATGAGGAAATTTGTGGTATGATAAATGAACCTCAATTTAGTGATAATGATGATGAAGTTGATCTTATGGATAATCATGTAGGTTCTTTACTTAAAGGTGATGAGTCTTTTGATTTTGATTCCATTTCTTATTCATCTCATGGGAATGTTGAGGTGGAGTGTGTTTTAAGGTTTATCTCTTATTTGATGATGGCATGGATATTGACATGCCTAGTGGAATGATTTGTAATGATGAGGATGTAGCTACTCTTAACGGCTATAACTTTTTAGTAACCCACTATAGTGTGATGACACATTTTCTGAAGATGAAAATCTCTTCTTGGAAAATGATAGTACGTTTATTGGAATGGATGGTGCTCTAAAGAAATGTGGTGTATGTTGTCCAATTTCCACCTCATCATTGTGTGTTACCATCCTTAATCAAGGCTTTAATCATTTTGAATTAAAGGGTGAGCCTTCTCATGAGAACACCTTGAATGAAGTTTATTTGTGTGAACCCTTTCTCTATTATATATTTGTATATGACGATACTTGTGTTTGTGTGAAAAGTATGTTGTATGTAGATAGAAGTACCACTTGGGCAAATGGATGTTTTCTTGACCCAAGTTTATGGAACTTCATTTCATTTGACCCCGGTCATGAATTGAATTGTGGCACTTGTTTGATGATACTTGGTCAAGTTGACAAGAAAGTTTTGAGTTGGAAGAGTCCATAGGGTACACTTGGTACCAAGCTTATGTTTAATACATCTTGTCATCTTCGTGGGGATGGAAAAATTAAAGTATTTGATAGGACTCTAGAGAGCATGCTTAAACTCTTGATTGGAGGGAAAACAATTCCTTCAGAGGAACACTTGTTTCTAAATGAACTTGTGTCTAGTGGGTTCCTACACCCCTCTACTAGCATAACTCCATTTGATAATCCAATCCTTTGGGAGGATTGTTTTAGAAAGAGCGGTGGTCTATTTCCACAAGGCATCTTGTCTTTTTGATGTTTCTCAACTTGTAGTAATATGCTTCTTAAGATTTATGAATCTAGTTGTGAGCTTTCATATAAAGGCACATTAGGGAAGATTAGTTTTCTTAGCACCTTTCTTTACTACTGCTTTGCATATGATGATAATCATGACCTTCTTGATTGTGTATCTTATGGAGTTATTAGTTGTTTAACAAGAGAAAGTGAGGTTTACCCTAAAATCATCATGTTGTTGTCAAGACCCAATTTCTCAAGTCATGATGGCGCCTACTCTAGCCCACCAGTAGGCAAGCCAACCCATAGTCCAGAATGTCTAGTAGCGAACTAATATGAAGAACCGACAATAAGACCAAGTGTAAGGAGAAGAGAGTCCAAAGAAATACAACAGCATACCCCAAGACTAGTGATGCTAGTACAAGAGCCACTAATAATCAAGAGTATAAGATAGACAAAATGTAAGTATATGTAGAACTGTCTCTGAGATACAATGTAAAGATCAGTCCAGCAAAAGAGGGAGATCAGGTACACTCCGAACGTCTAAAGCTCACCTCAGGTCTCCGATCCATGATTACTCCGCAAGATGCACAAATCAGCAGTGATAACTCATACTATGAACTGTAGGGTGCAGAAGTGTAGTATGAGTACCAACACGAGGTACTCAGTAGGCATCGGCTGACTGAGCTCCAATGACAATGCAAATATAAATCACATGTAAAACAGGAGTAAGCAGTGCAGGTAACTATCTATAGTAGGAGATATCACAATGCTAGGACTGTAAGCCAAGATAAAGGTAGCTAACATATACTATCACCCTACAGGTATCTTGAGACTATGCTATACCAGCAAAAGGCTATTCCCCGTACCGTGGTGTAATAAAAAAGAAGACATGGGATAAACAACGTATATATGAAATAAGGGTATACAAATGATATGTAGTAGTAATAGGAAGGAAGAAGTTTACAAATATATATATATATATATATACACACACCACCACGGGGACAACTGGTCATATAGTGTAAATATAACTATGCTGGGTCGAGCTAACTAAAGGCAGCGGGCCCAGTATATCGAGAATCGTGACCAACCAGGGGAGCTAATCCTTCCATAAGAAGGGGTCCTTAAACAGGGTATGTATGTCTTACTATAAGGCTCAATATACCTAAATCTCACCCTAAACATAAGTATAGAGTAGGGGATACTCGAGTCCCCAAGTGTCCAACTATAACTGACAAGTGTTGGTCCCACTAGAGCTGTTATCACTAAAAAGCCATAGTCAAGTAGTTAGAATCTAACCGGTCAGTTCGGACACATCATCACCTAATTGGCTATCATCCCTCCTCCGGCAAGCCAGAAAGGTACACACTGCAAAAAAAACCCGACTTGGACCCCATAATCCGAAGGGACACTGAAGCATACAAAACCAGCCAACTGGGCCCCCACAAAACACGATGGGACCACAAGTGAGAACCATACTGGTGATAGGCGATGCATGTAAAGAACATAATCATAACCAGAACTGAGTGCTGATGCAGAGTGAAACCAATACCAAGTCCAAGCAAACCAAGTGTACACACCCCCTCCAGCTTCCCTAGCTCGCAAAGGCAGGACCCACGATGACCAACCAATTTCGGCACTATGGCTATAGGACAGATGGGCCCGCAGGGGACTCAGGAAATCCACATACACTGTATGGTCCCTAACCAGGACTTACATAATCATAGTCTAGATCCATATGTCACATTAGTAACACAGAGACCAAACACTTCATAATCATGTAACAACAACTGTCGGATTTGAACCGAATTCTCAGGATAATAACAAAAGGCCTGATAAATCATAACTGTGAACAACTGTCAGACTCAAACTGAAACTCATAGGTAACATAACCATATCCATCTCTCCTAACAGAGGTCAATCCTAGTATAAGTCAATGCTAGATCCCGCCGGAGCTCCTAGGTGTAGCATAACTAGTGGTAAACTAGGGGTCCTAAACCCACAACCACTTGTATATATATATACATCTACCAAGGTATCTAAGACTACAACCTCGAGCTATTAAGATGAGCTACAACTCTCTCTGAGGGTAATGAAACTAACTAGGGTTTCTAACAAGCCTAGCCATACTCAGGTCCGGGGTAATACCTACATATATATATATATGTCATCTATATCGGATAGATGGCCCTATAAGGCTATCTATCTGAAAAAAGGTAGCAGGGCCTCTTATCGGGCCATATAACTCACTCTAGTGATAAAGCCTGCCCTAAAAGAAGCTAAGGTGCCTCACTCCTGACCCAAATCACTGATAAGGGACCAAGTCTAGCCCTAAGGCAGCTACCTATCAATAAATGGGAATTCAAACCTAGCCTCCGATGGTAGGGTCACTAATCGACTACTACATACAGGAACTACGCGTAACCATTGCATGCCATCAACAGTATCCTCACAAGTGAAGGTAAACACCCACATATCCATAGACCGACTCACAACTCCTCAGCAAGGTGTAAGGGAACTAACCTAGTATCCATGGTCTCATAACCAAGGCCTCAGGCCCAATAAAATAACATATGACATGATCACATGGTATATCCATAAGCAGAACCCAGACAAGAGACTAATCAGATGCATATCATACAACCAGGTATACACTATCAGGGTATGGCATCAAGGATGCATATCATACTCCCAGGGGAGCATAATCAGGTAAATACTAGTGGAACGGGCAGATACTGCCTTAGCTCCTAGAATAGGGATCTCCAAGACCAATCTAAGGTCACGTATAATACAATACTGTAACACCCCATACGTTTCTAAGTCTAGCTGACAACCGTAACATTTAGGGAAATATGGAACATGAGATAATGGATGAATTATGTAGCAATTTGTGGGCATTCCATTGGGCCTTAAATGAAGCCCAAAACAATTATAAGAGAAAGACATGGCCCAAAAACGATTTTTGACCCATTCTTCCAATTTGCTCCATTTGACCAAATCAACCCTTGCATTAAATGCTAAGGAAGAGATAAGAGAGACATGAGGGACTATATAAAGAGAAAAATCAGTTTTTTATTGCATTGGACTCTCATGCTTTTCTAAACTTTACCAAATAATTTCTTTTGCCTCTCAAGAACCCTAAGTTATCCTTTGGGATAAGATCATCTTTGTACAAGCTTGGTAAGTGTTTATTATGATGGTTTAATATATTTTATGCATGTGAGATGGTGTATAATATGTTGGTTATGTTGGTGGAGTATTGAGAAGTGCACAATGTGTGAAATGTTACATGTTTGCTAAATCGGAGAATGGTTTGTCTTGTAAACTTGAATATACACTTGTGGTCTTGAAGAAAATGAACTTGTTGGATTAAATATTGACATGTGGGATGTGATTATATACTTACTTTGTTTAATCCTTGTGTATAACATTTGGGATTGTTATTGTGAAATTGGTTATGGTTTGGGTACCGTATTGGCCATGAAATATAGTTTTGGGTGTTGTTATGTGTGTTGTGAGACCATGGATGAATGTTGGTGATTAAGATGATCGAAAATATGTCAAAATAAGTTTGGGTATGATCATGGACCATTCATGGAATGAAAAGACCCAAAAGAGGCCATTTCGGACCAAAATGGGCATCCGCCCCCGTAGACGAGGGCATCTGCGCCAACGCAGATGCCCCTGGAATTTTCTAGAGGCCATCTGCACGTGTATCCCAGCCACCTGCAGGTGTAGGTGGCAGCGCAGGTCAGTTCCAGAATTGATTTTGAGTGTTTTCGTTTCTAGTTGATCCCCGAAGGCCCCTATACCTCTTTTGGATGTAATTATCAACTTGTGATGTCATTTTAATGACATTAAAGTATCGTATGGAGGTGTGTTGGAATGTATTAAGTATGGATGGTTGTTCATATATTGTTATGAAGGAGTAATTGTGATGGAATGATAAAGAGAAAAGCGTAAAGGGTAAGTGTGGTGTGAAATGCTATCGATGTATGATCTCTTGGTCAATGTGCATAGTGTTATGGTCTTGTTGATATGATAATGCCTTGGATTGTATTGCAAGGGGTGACATGACGTTATACGGTAGTCATATAGTTCGTTGTCGTCTTGTACGCTTGTATAGTGACTAGTTGCTAATGTAAGTTCCGGTATGAACTTGTATTGTAGAGTAAGACGTAAAGAAGGAGCTGGGCTATTGTGTTCATACATAGACTTATGTATTCATACTTGGAAGTGCAGGTATGTAAGGTTATTTTGTCCGTATCTTTTTGCATCTCATAGTATTCACATTGACATCGCACTTGTCCTATTCCAAAATGTGTTGAGGTATACTATTTCTGGTTTCACATGGTTGTTATCACAAGTTTCCTAGTTATTGATAATGTTCCAAAAGCCCAATAGAGTTGTGTTCCAAAGTTCCAACATTGTTATGCTTATGTATCTTGTTCATTGATTCCAATAAGGTGATGTTTCTGAAACTTCTTACATGTTCCACACTCATTGGTTAATGATCCAAAGCTTCACATAATGTTATGACTATCATTGTATCAATCTTAAAGTAATGAATAAAGTAATGCATATGTGGTTAATGATCAAGTATGGGTGGCAGCTTTGGGGGAGAAATGCCTAGCTCAAGACGATCCCAAGATTGTTGGATCAGAGGGCAGTCCTAGAGGCATAAGCCTAGCTCGGACCGAACCTGACAGGGGGCAGCTCTAGAGGTATAAACCTATCTCGAGCCGAACCTAATATATGGATTATGGGTGGCAGCTCTAGAGGTAATAACCTAGCTCGAGCTGAACCTAATGCTTTGATTCTTAGGGTGGCATCTCTAGAGGCATAAGCCTAGCTCGAGCCGATCCCAACATAACGATATGTTATGTTAAAACCCACTGTCCAGTCGGGGCTCGGGTATCACAGTTCGCAGGCAAATATGAATAACCATAGAATCAAAGGAACAAAGAAAGTAAAGAAAGCAATATACATGGTTTCCAAAGTACAGTATTGTGACTTATCCATATTGATCATTTATTGTATTTGAGTTCATTTACATGTTTACATATCATACAAGTTACATATGGCCTTACATACTCAGTACATTCTTTGTACTGACCCCTCTTGGGGGATTTACCTTACTTGCTGCAGGCGCAGGTTCTAGTAGGCCTCCATAGTAGGTTGCCAGTTGTTGCGGATCATTGGTGAGCTCCAGTTAGTTCGGGGCTTCTCTGAGTCGCAGTTGCACATATGTTTTGGTGTTGTACATGTTGTATAGTTCGGGGACTTGTCCCGACTTTTAGTTTATTTTGGTCAATGCACTTGTTAGAGGCTTTTGTAGATAGATGTGGGTGTATAAATGTAAAAGGTACATGTTGTTTTTGACTTGATGGCCTTAACGGCCAAGTTTCATATATGTATATATGTCATATGTTCCATGAATTTCATTATTAGCAAGCTCCTACGTGATAAGGGTATTTTTGATGGCATGCATGTGACTGAACATAAGTACATGTTGGTTCTCTTGGGCCTTATCGGCTATGGGTGCCAATCACATCTCGATGGGATTCGGGGTGTGACAAATACCAATCAGGTTTACCAATATAATGAAGCTACGATGGGTAGTCTAGGCTAAAGTTCATATAATAATCATGCTGCAGCTAAGGCCATAAGGTATAGGCCAAAAGATAAGTCAAGCAGCCTAGGCCACACCCCCACCTAGTACATAATCAATACCAAACAATGTCTAATAGAACAAAGTAGATCGAATCCTACCTGGACGCCGTAGAAAGCATATCCATGAATCATCTACATAAGATCCTTCTCCTTTTGAAAGGCCTCCAATCATTGTAATGCTATCAAAATAGTAAACTACTAGTCAAAAGATAGCTTTTGATACCCATATTGACTAGGTCAGAAAATGATCGAACAACCGGCGTGGGGCCTTCTTACGGAATTGCAAAACTGAAACCGTCACAGCGTCCTAAATTACCTCGTGACCAATAATCACAACTAACATAAACAAATTCGAGTCCAAATAATAGCTCAAACTCCAATAAAAGTATAAACACCACTAACATAAATGAAAACAACTATAAAACCAAGAAAATGCATCGTAGAAATGATGAGAACGAGTCCACGGATCAAAATATGCCAACCCTCAATCTTGGAGCTCAAGGGAATAGCTCAAAGCTAAGCTTTTATGTTCAAATAAGGAGTATATATGGGTTTTCACCAAATAGAACGAGAGAGATCATACAAAACATATATATATATATAGGCTGCAGGTGGCGCTAAAGCACCATAAGTGGCCGTTTAAGCGTAGCAAACTGCCCCACCGAGTGGCCGCTTTAGCATGCCTTGGATGAATTATGTGCCCATGTGCTAAAGCAAAACCTTGGCCACTTAAGCGCCTGCCTATGCCATGGTATGGATACTTTAGCATGCCTAGGTCTACTTAAGCACATAGCGCTAAGGTGCGCCCATGGCCATGGACCAAAAATGGCTAAGTCCGGGCCTTTTCGATTGTGTACTCGGGATTGATCCAGGATCCCATGCACATAAATGAGCTATGCTACCTGACTAATTTCAACACTCCAGAATCAATCACGCTGTCAGAATTTACATCAGAAGTCATTCCGATAAGAACTGGGGCCCATGCCCCAAAGGCTGACAAAGCAAAGCCAATGACCGACCTGTAGCCTAAAAAAAGTTTGGGAGCCTCTAGACTCGAACCAAGGGTCCATATATACTAAAGTCGATGTTTTAAATATATTTAGATGGTAGAGAATGGCATCTGAGGCCTTATAACTGGAGTTTAGACCCGAGATGCATATCCAACTTCTTGAAACCTCTAAACAAGGAAACGACTCTAAAAGCTAAATGATCTTCCTGATGACTGAACCATCAGTACCAGCAAGTCACAAATAATTGGTGGCAGCTGTATGAAAGCTTTTTGTGCTGTAGATGTGCACAAATGAGAGAAATGACCTGGAGGGTCATTATAGTTGTCTTTGTGTGTTTCACCTTGTAAGGTAATACTTGATAAGATTTTTGAACCTAGTTATGATCTTGCATGTAGGAACACCATAGATTATACCTTTATGCATGCCGTCTTTTTCTACTATCTCTTTGCATGTGATGACTCCCATACTTGTGTTGGATGTGCATTATATATAAATAGAAGTTTCATTAGGGAACATGCTTCTTTGTATAACCAATTTATATGAACCTTCTACTATTTTGACCTCAGTGAATATTTAGGGGTATTTGAGCTAATAGTGGTACCATCTTTTAGGTGGTCTTATCTCCTTGATGTGTGGGATAGCCAATTCCATTGTGCTCCATCTATTGACTTAATAGTCTTGATGATGCAGGATGCTTGGTTGCTACTTGAGAATGGGTCTCCTTGGTGTGATGATATGTTTGCTAACCATTGTAATAACATTCATACTATGAGGAATGTTTGTTTGTTTGTCTTTCCTATGTTTTTGCAAGGTTTGAATTTGGGGTTGAATCCTTTCATGAAGGGAAGGATGATATGATCACGATTAGCACATACCCTTCAAGACCTATACTTTGAGGGCTATTCAAAGGGATTCAAGCCATGCTCACATTAAAGACTAAAAAAAGTGCTTGGAAAGACCTTTTTGAGGTCCCATTAGAGCAATACCATGTATGTATGATAGCTTCGAGAATGGGAGGCCCAACAGAGTGAGGAAGAGGAAGACAATAAGTTTCTACTTGGGCAAGCCAAGAGTCGTCGACAAACTCAAAGGCCACTCACCAAACTCAAGGGAAGCTCTCTAATCTTGGACTAACATTCTGCCACTTTGGTGAGCTACCTAGACATTGCTAAGCTCCTTGGCAACATACCAAAGTTTGGCGACCTTATTAGTGCGCAAGGAATGGTCTCTTAGGCCTATTTTAAATAAGTCACTTTTGGGCTATGCTTGTAAGGGTAAACTATAAATATATGCCTTAGTTATTTCATTAGTAGATTTTGTTGATTGAAGAAAAATACTCTTTGAAGATTTTGTAGTTCAAGGTGGAATCCCTTTAGTCTATTTTAGATTAGTTTTGCTAAATCTTGCTTAGTGATGGGTGGATTTCCATTGTTGATTTAGAACTTCTTTTACTTGATGTTCATTTGAGTTACCTATTTGTGGATTTCAAATTGGGTTTCTTAATCTCTAGAAATCAAGTTTCTCTTGTTTCTTGGTTTAATTGTGTATTCAGTTGAGCCTTTGTTTCTTCCCTTCTCACCCTTTATTTCATATATATCTTTAATTTGTTGTATGAATCTAGTTTTAATTAGGTTTTCTTAGTTGGAATTTTATCATTTGGTTTTCTTGTCGATTCAATTCTAGTTTGTCCGATTAGGATCGTATCATATCCCAATAAAACCCATTATTTATTTACATGGAGAACCCAAAGTTTTCTTGGATAAAGGAGAAGTAGATCAGATGATTGTTAATGAAAATCGATAGTATGTAGTTGTCAGAAGATTCTTATATGGCTGTCCAGACTTATAAGATTTGCACATGCTTATTTTGAAATAGTGTGAGTTAAAGGGACACTGTAATATTGTCCTGCTCAGTAATAGGCACGTATTTATTTGTGGTACACTACTTGAGAATTGTGTAAATATCATTTCAAAACCTACTTTTTACATCACACATTGCAATTGGGGTTACCCCATTTGTACCCTAAAGTGGGATCTCTTGTTTTATCCAGACGAGGAGACCACCACCACAATTTCTTGGTTCTCCTTTCTTTTGCTACCAATAAACTTTTTTCTCAAAGAAAAAGTATTCTCTTTAGCAACATATGTGGGAAAACCTTTATAAGTTGACATGGCCACAAGAAATTAAAATAGACCCATTTTCCTAGGTTGAAAGTTGAAGTGGATCTGCTCAATGATTTTCTCAAAAGATTTAATGTAGGAATGAAGAAACACACAAGGTAAACTATGGAAAATGGATAAGAATCAAGTATACTTATGTTCCAAAAAATACAAAAATTGCAAGCTGTAGGGCCATAATGAACAACAATGATATGTCATTCATCTAGAACTATATCTCAAGAACAAAAACAAAGGGCAAAAACAAAGAGATTATAAAGAAAAGAGAAGAGAGAGGTGACTATAATATGGAGGGTGATTTACCCTATTTTTTTTTGTGTGTATGTATATATATATATTATACTGATTTTTTTGGCTTTTTAATTGAAATTGTACCACTTTTATCACTGATTTGAGCTCAGAAGGGATCATAATGCTTTTACTACTTGTTTTTGGATCTTGAAAGGATTGTATCACCTTTAAACATAGTCTGAGGTAAAACTCCAACCCATTTCTACTATTTGGTCTGAGGTATGATTTTGATCTAGTTAAACTTTACATTATTATTACGTCCCAGGGGAGATTTTGGGTGGACCTAGGTAAGATACCAGATTTAACTACAATGTATCACCACATACTGCACGACCTTTCTCATTTAGACTTATGTTGTGTGTATTATTATTACTATTTTTACTTTATCTCTTTTGTGTTTTAGATTTCTAGGCTATCTTTATTTCTTTTTCATGTCATTTATATCATATATTGTCTTTTGATCTTAGTCGACGGCCTATGATGCCTACTGAGTGCCTTGTGTTTTGTACTCATTCTACACCTCTGCATCTTTTTCTGATGCAAATCCTAGCTTGATTCATCCTCATTGATCTTATTCTTCCAGAGTCTGATTTTGATTGGATGTGTGGCGAGACCTTGGTGTACTATTACCTACACACTTACTTCTTGTACTTTACTATCTATATGTTGTATATTTTTGACAGACTTGTGTCAGATTAGTGCCTACTCTTGTACTTAGTAACTCTTGTATCAGTGACACCAGGTCCATGGTTGGATATCCTATATATTTTGTCTTCTTTCTATTTCTAAATTATATATGGCCCGTTGATCACATTTTATCTTCTTTATTATTACTGCTAGCTGTTACTATCGGTATATGCCTAGGGTTTTGTTGTATCTACTAGGCGGGTTATAGTAGGTGCTATTATGACTCTATTTTGGGCTATGAAAAAGAAAGAATGGACCTTCATGTGACAAGTTATCATTAAGAAATCTAATTTATAAGATGACCTAAAGAGGCGACGTAGCAAAATCCAGTGATCGAAGTAAAAGACCGAAAGCCAATAATGAAGTTAGATGAGAACCTCGAATAAGACTTAGGATGAATCTTGATTATTAGGTTTAAAATATGCGTATGGATGGGGGAGTAGTGATGGTCGTATATGTGGTTGCGGAACCATGAAAAGAAGAGGGAGCTGTAAGTGACTTTTTTTTTTTATGGAAGGAGCTTTGGTTTTTCTTCTTTTATGTACTATCTTTGATAATTTTTGTTCTCCTTTCTAATCAGCTTTCTCTATCCTCTCTTCTCTTTCTTTCTTCTCTCTCTGTATCTCTTTTCTTCCCTCTAAATTTTATTTTTTTCTATTCTTTGCAACCTTTTTTCTATTTGTATTTTGCTTCTGTACCTTCATTTTTTCTACATTATGTGTAATATAACTTTGTGTGTGTGTCATGTGTTTGTTGTGTGTGTTTTATAGACACTTTGAAAACTTTATTTGCTATTTAGATGCAAGTTTTGAAAAAAATAGCAAAATAGATACTATTAATGACATCATTATTTGAACTTCTAAAGCTATCAACCCTCAATCCAAAATTTTTGTAAAATACAAAGTAGTCCATACCCAAAATATATATACATGATTATGTTTATTAAATAAAAAAGAAACTTCCACCATCAACTTAAAAAGATCCCTCCTGTTATTTCCCTCTTTTAGGCCCTTTTTCTGATGATTTTTTCTGCTCCTATCAGAAAATCACTCCACAACTGATAGCATCTTCCCCCACTTCAGCCATTGTTATCATAAACTTTCAAAATTTCTCAAAACAATTTTTCCTCCATTGTTACCCATAAGCTTTCAAATCACTCCCACTTTTCAAGAAGAGATTCTAGCCTTATTAGATGCATTCCAGTACTCCAAGTGGACTGTAAAATCATTAATCATATTCCAAAGGTTCGGTGGTTGTTGATAAAGTGATCAGTTATGGTGTTCTAATTATTGTATCAAGATCTCGTTACTCCAATTATTGTACAAAGATCTCGTTAGTCATCGACCATTTATAGACCACAGTTTCAGCCTACACATCGACTTGTCATAGACCAATACATTAGTCAATTCATCTATCATTCTACGTATATAATGTCTATTGCAGAATATGTTGTTTTTGGTGGTGATTACATGGGTGAATGGGAGGAGACTCCAAAATGTTAAAATTTGAAATCTATGACTAAGGTGACAGTACCCATTGCCGTTCATCGCAATGGTTCATATAACGACTTGATTACAAACATAATGAAGAGCAGGCAATTAGATTGTTGTAAAAATCCTAGTTTTGATTTTTAGCTTTTAGTGTATTTTGACCATTGTACCCCTCCTTGTAGTTGTGTTTTAGTATTTTTGGTCTGTGTAAGTGGGTGGCATGGTTCCCAAGGTTCTAGGTTGGTATTAAAGTGACTTTTCTATATTGGAAAGCTTTAGAGTTGGAATGGTTGACTTTAGTCAACATTAAGAGATTCAAACATTATATGAGAATTCTATTAGTTCCATCGCTTCAAAATGTCAATTTTAAGTTAGTACCATGGTTGGTTCAGGTTCTGGGGCTTGTGTTGGGATTTTGAGCATTTATATGAGATGTTGGAAAGTTAAGGATTAGAGTTGACTTTGGTCAACATCCGTTGATACTGATCTATGTTGAAAATTCGAACTATTCTATTGAGCATGAAATGTTGAATTTTGCCTAGAAGTATAGTTGGATTGTGTTCATGGGGTTCCAAATGCATTTCAAGGGTCAGTTAGGGAATTTTGAGCTTGTGTTGTTTAGCTGTTGCAACTATCTACCGGTGCAACTAAGCTCCTTGATCGCAATTGCGAGTTCCTTGGTCGCGATTGTGATGGTTGGGTTGGGTGTACATCGTGATCGTGAGGCAGGGGACTACAATTCTGAGGGTGTAGGTTTTGGTGAATTGCGATCATGTGGCCCTTACTGTTATTGTGAAGAGTTTCCTTAGGTCAGGTCAATATTGATCATCACTATTGCGATAGTGCGTCATGTGATAGCGACGTGTAATGTGACTAGGCAGTGCTTAAAATGTCTTTCCAAACAAGAAACCTTATTACTCTATTTTTTACTATAGATCACAATTTTGAGAGATTTTAAGGGGAAATTCAAGATCCAATGATTGAGTAAGTTTCTAAATCAATATTTATCATTTCCTACTAATTATTTCATGATCATCTTCGAATCTTGTTTTTTTAACTTGAAAATTTGGAGTTTTCCTATTCAAGTTAAAGTTTGATAAATTGGTTATTTCAAGGTCTATTTCAACCCTATTTTTGGTGAAATTTCAGATTTGAACTCCTTTAGTTAAGGGTAACATGATTTTTCAATAAAATTTTGGTCTTGCCCTTTTAAGCGTAGGGTTGACTTTTTGAACCCAAATTCGAAGTATAGTAATATGAGTGTCTTTAATTTTGCATTCGTATGTAGAATCAATATTTGACTAGATTAGGCTTGTTAGGAGGCAATTCGGAAGGACATTACTTTTATTTGATTCTTCAGGTTTCTTTAAGGCATTAAGACTTTCTTCGACTCTATATTTATTCATTTTTTGGTAGTTTAGTATAAGGAGAGTAATGGGGATACTGGGATCCTATATAAATGAGATGATGAGCATCTATATGGGTACCAATGTATTATGAAGGGAGTAAAGTCAACTAATTAACTGTTTGGACTGGGTTTCATCTATGATTTTTATGCTATATTTGCCCAGTAATTGAGTTGTTGGTGCCCTATCTAACTTTTTTTCACGTAGGTAGCATGTATTTTTGGTTGCATACTATTGGGGATATACTGTGATACGATGAATTATTGTTAGTAGTCCTTGTTTGGACTAACACTTCTGTTCTGTTGTATTCTATCATCTTTCCCCTACATATGCATATTATCATCGCTCCATTGAATATTTCTCCCTGGCCTTTGGACGGATCAGGAGGTTGAGATTATTGAGGCACTAGAATATTTGGAAATTCTCTTTGTGGACCTATCAGTGGGTCCCAACTGGCTATACTGATGAGGCAAATGCATAAAGGTAGGAAAAATATACATCTTACACATCATTATAATCTTCTCCATGGGTTTGCATGGCCTGTATCATGCTCATCATATCCATTTGGTTGACTGATTTTGTATAATGAGTGGGTATTGGAATTGAAAATTGTTATTATTCTCTTGATGTGAATGGTCATCCTTATTCACTTAGATATTTGTGCCTAGCTGAAATAGTTGTGATGAATTGGATTTTGGTTATTGTTGTGTGTGTATATATATATATATATGGTCCGTTTTATTTAATATTAATTTTTATTTATTTATTTGGACATCACCGACCACATGTGGTCAGTTTTTTTTTTAAAAAACAAAATATTCAATATATTTTGTATAAATTTAAAAAGAATTCTAAAATAATTATTTTATTTATTTATTGGTATTACCGACCACAAGTGGTCAGTTTTGATGAATTATTTTTTCGCGGGTCAATTTAATTAGTTTCTCGCAATTTTAAAATACAAAATCGACCACTTGTGGTGAATTTAATTAGTTTTGGTGAATTTTGATTAAAAAAATTTTTAAAAATAAAATCATGAAAAACCAGCCATTTGTGGTGGGTTTTTTGAGACCACCAGCTGTGGTCGGTTTTTTGCGGTAGGTTTTCCTGGTTTTTTTAGTAGTGAATTTTGGAGCTCCATAGTGAATGCATATAATTCTCCTCCATGGTATTTTGAAAAATCATCTTGTATTGTCCCTAGAAATATTTGATAGAAAAAGTCTACAAAAATATATAGTTAGTACTAATAATATAATATTATTTGTATATTACCAGAGAGATAATAAACTCCAAATGAATTCATAATATTGTATTGATGATAACTTTGGTTTATGCAATTGTTGTCAATTCACTTGGTTTTAGTTCAATACTTGTTGATGTATTTCTAAAATTTCAAAGTATATTAATTATAAAATAACACGACAAGTGTATAAACTTAATAGTTTCTTAAAATTTCAATATGAATTTTCCCCTCTGTAGCTAATCAATCGAATAAGGAATTGTTTTCAACCAATACTAGGAAACAAATTAAAATTATAGTTTAATCTAAAACTTATGCTCCCTCCAAACAACGGTAACCCCCCTCCACCCAAACAACTATGAAATATTCACACTACCTACAATTTTCATGTCTAAATATTCCTAAATGAGGAATATTATAAGCAAAATGAATAGAGAGGAAACCAAATATGTAATTATTTTTGCAAAATGAATAGAGAGGAAACCAAATATGTAATTATTTTTAACTAAAAAATAGTGGAGGAATAAACAATTAAATTTATTTTAAGTTTTATAAATTTTATCCTCTATTTCCTCATTTAAAGAATTACTTATTTGGCATTCTCTTCATAGATTTTTTTTTAATATTTCTTACCTATAGGAAGGTTGGTCTAGAAAGATTGAACATTTCCTAAGAATGCCCTATAGTCTCAAGAAGATAGGATATGGATGTCATCGTACCAATCCACAGGACTCTACCAGACATTTTCTCTTGTACCAGTAAGATTGGTGAACCTACGCTCTGATACCAGTCTGTTACGACATGTAATCGAGCCATGATAGCACCAATTATAACCTCCCCCTCCAAATAGGTAAGCCGTACCGTATATAGCCAGAAACTGTAGTAACAAGTTATTATATGAAAAGAGGAACAATAGAATAAACTAGGTCAACTATATAAGCAAATACAGATAATAAGGGTCCAAAAGTAGCAGAATGAAAGAACAAAATATACAACCACCATCCCATGACCCAGTATCACCAATAAAATACCTATCTATCTCTCTCTCTCTCTCTCTCTCTCTCTCTCTCTATATATATATATATATATATATACGTACATGAGACTATCCTTGAATGTGCAAAATAAAGACAGTAACTACAAGAAGAAAATGGGTTAAACATTGAGTGCTCACCCCAAATCTGGTCAAAATATCCTTTGAATGAGTAAGAAGTTAGCGACGATCAACCACGCTAGGATGTGCATTAGAAAAAGATGCAAAAGTGCAACATGCATATAAAATACGCGTATTCATTAGGAATCATTGGATGACAAAGCTCAGAAGAACATTATATAATATAAATAGCAAATCAAGTCCTAATATGCACACAAGAAAGCTAGCAACCTAAGGCCTTACAAGAAACTAAGTGAAAAAATAAGTAATAACTATGAAATCAACAGTTATACATAAGTGCACATGAGTGATGTAATTAGGTATGAAATAACACAGTGGCCAATGCCTACTTGTATTCACCTCATCCAACATCTTTGCTTGTAGGTAAGACCTATAGGGGACTTGCGATAAGATGCTCAGAATCAAATCAGAATTGCCAAAGATACAAAATTCTCAAAATTAAACAGGGACTAAAACTTAGTTTATAAGTTTCCTCGACTCCAATTGGGAATCAAGCCATTACTTTTTTTCTAACCATTTCCTTTTGAAAATTAAAAATTCAAATTTTTCATTATTCTAACCATGTCCATAAGAATGTATGAAAATGCAGATGCAGATCGAAGCCAATCAACAATATAAATCCATAAAGATAAGTACATACGAGAACTAGGGAAAAGTTCCTTTATAGTAATACCATAACAAAACATGACCCCTGCCCAATATTATCCTCACCCCATAGGCCCCATAGCCCAATAACAAGAAAGAATATAATATAAATGAAAGCAAAAAGGGATATCAGCTATTCAAAACTAGCATACTTTGAGAGTCCACTCAAATCTAGGCTAAAAATTCCATAACTAAACCTAATGTCAAGCAAGTATCCTAAACTATGACCCAAGCATGGATCCTACTCTAAAGTCCTCAAATTAAGCCAAGTAAACCAGAATTGCAAGATAACCTAGACCTAACTACTCCCTTCATCCCATCTTATGTGTCACCTTTAGACTGGACATGAAATTTAAGAAATAGGTAAAACCATTATAAATTTTACCAAATTATCCTTTTTAGAAAAGTTGCCAACTAAAGTGGGATCAATAAGGATAAAAGAGGAAATGTGCCATTAAATAGTATCCAAATAAGGAAAGGTGACTTTCTTTTTAGGAAAGACTTAAAAGAAAAGTGTACCACATAAAATGAGATGGGGGGAGGGGGAGTGATAATTTTCCAAAATAATAAATAATCTATATCATAAAGAGTCTAACCGAGCTATATGTCAAAAAGAAAGAAAGTTGTAACCTACCTCGAAACCGATCAACAAATTCTAACTCATTACAGAGCTGCCTTCCCCTTTTTCAAGGCCTCTAAACACTGCTATGCTATCAAAAATAAAAGCTATTCATTAAGACGAGTAAAATTATGTCCATATTGAAATTAAGAATTTTAGGCCAAAAATTGAGTCAAAAATTAACCCTCGGGGCCTATCAATGTAAATAGTAAGTAAACCCACAATTATCCTTCTCCGATGGTAAGAAGCCCATGCCTGTAATTTGAGAGAAGATGAAAGTGAATTCAGACCTCTATTGGTCTTAAAAGCTTCACTTTAATTATGGAAAAACAAGAATTCAAAGCCCAAAATTGTGGATTAAATATATAATAGATGAGAGATAATATGTTAGAATGTACTGTACTTACCAGGTGTTGATTTCTCTAATAATGCATAAGTTTCTTCAAGGTCCAATCTCTCAGACTATAACGACCCATTTTTTTGTTAGTGAAACATCTGGGGTAAAAGGCGTGAAATCTTTAATTTTCATTCTCCACTATGAATTTGAGTCTAAAATAGCAATTACTTTGTTCATTGTACCAACTTAAGCATTTATGCTATGATTTGAGCTTTTCGGTGTGTGTAGATAGGCTCGAACCCAATAAAATTTATTTTTTCATGAGTATTAAGATCAATTCTTTAGTGTGAAAGTACATTTGTTATGAACTAAGGTCCCTCAAAACCCCTAGCATAAAGTTAAGTTGGAAGTGTCCTTATCGATTGAGTTTCGATCTAAGTTTAAACTAGGGTCATATTCGAACGAGCACTCCTCCTAGAATATGAAGATTTATGAGGCACAATACCTACCAACTTAATGATCTTTGAGTCTTATTTCAAACTCCACCAACCATTCATTAATCCACTTCTAGAGTAAAAAGTTATGATCTATTTATTGAAGACTGTCTGTCCTAAAAAACTGAGAATACTAAAGTGGGATTCGGGCCACTATAGTGGGATTCAGGCAGTTTATATGTCTATTTTTGTTGTGTTTCAGGTCCATAAATAAAAAATCTTATATCATAATCTTAGAGCGGGGATATTCAAGTGCCTAGGGTGAAGAATTTTCGTTGAGGGAAGATTTTTACTCCCTTTTAATATCAATTAATTTGCTCTTCTTTTAAAATCATTAGAATGGGGAATTATAGTAAAATTATTAGGGATTAGAACCCTAGGTTCATGAAATTATGTGAAAACCCTATGAATATGTTTAATATCACCTAGAATTGCTTCTAGATGGCAAACTAATAATTTCTAGCATGCATTTGTTAGTCTTAATCATGAATTTTGATGGTTGGAAACCTTGAATTCTATACAGATGGGATATTTAACTTAAAAAACTCCATTAATGGATATAATGTAAGTATGATAGAACTAGTTAATGGTTAATTGACCCTTTGATAATATTATAGACCGTGAAAAGGGTAGAATTAATGGGTTTGAATTCCTAAAGTATTTGCTTGAAGAGTGTTTGATTACTCTTATAACTACTTGTTTATTAGATGATTGGGCATTCTGAGGCATGAAGGAAGGGAAAGAGCATCCTTAGTGTGGATTGCTTGTTATAAGATTTTCACTTGAGGTAGTTTATGGTTTATGAGTAGTGAACATAGATTAGCTAAACATATACACTGTGTAGAATTGATGAGAGTAGGCATGATTAAGCATTCGGGCATGGTATTTGGGAGGATAAAACATGATATTAATGATATAAAAATCTAATATATGTTGGAATGTAATTATATATGAATCCCTTGAGGTGTGATATCTATTTGTATAACTTTCATGATGAGTTATAAAATATAATTTGGAGTTAATAATATAATGTCAATCCGTTTGTGTATGGTGTGTTCTGAATTATATGTTCTCGTAGCTATAAATTAACCTAGCATGTTGAGTATGAAGGGGAAAAAAGAGAAACAATGTTCTATCATAAGGATTTGAGAAAGACTTGACTACACACTGTAGCATAACCTATTATAAGATGAATAAACTAAAGTTACTATTGTATATGGAATATTGATAGAGATTTCATTGTGTTGTAGTAGTATGATGGAAGTTGAAGTGTTAATGATTTATAACTTGGAATGAATTATAGACGTGTGGAAGCATGCATATATGTACATATTTATAAAATTTGATCTTAGACTCAATTTGATTGTGTGTGTGCTCTTAACTGATTATCTATTGAGTGGTCTTTGGACATAATGTAATGATCTGTTCTATCTTTATTGGATCATTTGAGGTAAAGGATAAAAAAATTTAAATTTCATTCTCCAATATGAATTTGAGTCCAAAATAACAATTAGGGGTGTTTGGATTAGCTTTTTTTTAAGTGACTTATAAGCTAAAAGCCAAAAGATAAAAGTAGGTTGCTACCTACTTTTGGCTTTTACCTTTTTTTTGGGTACTTTTTAAGCCTCAAGTAAAGTGCATTTAAGCACTTTTTGTCTTTTCCAAACAACTCCAAAAATTAAAAAGTGCATTAGGTATGAACTAAGGGTCTAACAAAACCCTTAACACAATATTAAGTTGGAAGTGACCTGACCGATTGACTTTTAGTCTATGTTTAAATAAAGTTTAACTTCAAACACTCAGTCCTCCTAGTATATGAAGATTTTTAAGATCCAACACCCACCAAATTAAAGATTTTTGAGTCTTTTTTCAAACTCCACTGACCGTTTGTTAATCTACTTTTGGAGTAAAAAGTTATGGTTATTTTACTGAAGACTATTTGTGCTGAAAAGCTGAGGCTGCTACAATGGGATTCAGGTCCCTATAGCAGAATTCACCAGTTTATATGCCTATTTTTGCCTAGTTTCAGGTCCAAATCTCAAGAACCTCATTCCATAACCCTAGAGGAGCAATTTTCCAAGGCCTACATTAAAAATTCTTCATTAAGGTAAGATTTTTACTCCCTTTTAAGATTAATTAAACATTTTTCTTCTAAAATAATTAGAATGGGAAATTATAGTGAAATTATTGGGAATTAGAATCCTAGGTTAATAATGTAATGGGGGAAAACCTATGGGTATGCATAATATCTCCTAGAATTGCTTTTATATTGTAAACTAATGATTCCTAGCATGAAATTGGTATTCTAAATCATGAATTTTGATGATTGGGGACCTTGAGTTTTATAAAGATGGGATTTTATAATGACCCTTTTTGTCGTTACGGTATAGCTTAGCATGCCAAATTTGGGTTAAGATTCTCCCGAAATGAAGTGTTAAAAATTTAAGGATAGGCTAGTCTTGGATGAATTCCAAGTATGGTATGTTCTAGATAAATTTGTTGATGTATAGGTTGATAATTATATGATTTAAAAATATAAGGTGTTAGCAAAGAGGATAAGGAGTTCGTAGAAACTTTTGGAATCAAATTTAGGTTAGTATAACTACGGATATAACATGTGATGTAAAGGGATTAGTCCAAGAGGTTGAAATCTGGGAGTGTATTATAAAATTGGCCAAATTTGGGACTGCAAAACTTTCTACCTTGCCTACGCTGCTATAGCAGGAGGAAGGCCGCCACCACGGGTGTGCTATAGTGGGAATTTTCCCGCTATAGCAGAAGTCAATAATAGTTAGTCCCACTATAGTGGGTAGATCCCTCTATAACGAGGCTGATATAGCAGGATATGTGCAGTAAATAGGAGTTTTTAGACTTAAAATGTTATTTTTATTTCAAACTTGTACAAGGTCAGAGGAGGGCAATTTAGGGCAAATTTCATCCATTTCCAACCAATTTTCATCATTGAGGTAAGTCAATCCACCTATTTAACTAGATTTTCATTCCTTAATCCTTAGAATCTCTAGGTTTTGATCATGGTGGAGGAATTAACTTGCTTGAGGTGAATTTTCTAGTGCAAAGTAGTGAAAAGAGGTGTAAAACCTTGAGTTTGGTCATGGATTGTTAGATTTTGATTACTATATTAGAATTTACTCTTATAAATGTTAAATTGATGGAATTAAAGTAGAATCAAGGTAGAAAAATCCTAAAATAAGGGAATGATTCATGAATTTGACCTTAGGGTTATGGGATTAGGTTATAATTCTTAAGATTGTTAGAACATTGGTTAATTAGTGCTTTATATGTTGTTTTTAGACCACAATCAAGCCGAATCTCCAAGAAAAGGAAATTCTCATTTGTGTTAGAGCATTGTAGGGCTTGGATTGAGGTAGCTGATGGTTGAATTGGAGTTAAAAACTCAAGTTAATTTATATGTGCATGATAACTAACTATTTGTCTACTTATTGTAATGCATGTTATTTAATATTGTACTTGTTGGATATATATAAAAGTTAGTTTTTGATCACCTATAATGAGATTATGTAAAAAGGGCTTGTTTTGATATGCAACTATGGTTGAATTATCTCAATATGTGCTTGTACATGGTATGGTATTGTTTGATATTGTGAGATGAACCAGTAAAGGATGATCATCACTGTATGAGTGTATTTTAGGAAGTATAAGGATGAGGATGTTGGAATAAGGGTGGTATAACACTTGGGGCAGACACTGGTTGTCTGGGTTATTTAGTACATGCACTAATCTCGTCCCATGCAAGTCATGGATAGTTGTCATATAGAAGACCTTTAGCATGTGCGTACATGGTATTTGAGAGTTTTACGGTTCCTTGAGTGAACTGGGTTACATTGTAGTTTGTTATTTTGGATTTTGTGTGGTCCAGGTTATTGACATGGTACTTGAACTAAGTTAATACTGTTTACAATAAAGAGGTATTTGTGACAAGGTTAAATTGTCTGTTTTATGAGTTGTGCTAGTTTACTTGAGTTGCACGTTATGTACCTATAAATGATTTCTCATTCTATTTGATCTCTTGGTTAAAGTGAATCAGTGATGAAAGGACTAATTAAATGGGTAATTGCTATTATTACATGGTTGCTACTTGTTTACTAATTATTAATTAAATGTTCACATTTGCTAAATTGAGTTGGCCTGTGATCCTACAAGTACATAGTGGTTTTGTACTGATACTTCCCTGTGCTCTTCTTTTTGTTTAATACAAAGCATATTCCAGCGACTTAGACGAGACCTCAGTTGTAGACAGTGATCAACTTCTGATATAAGGGTAAGCATTATCATTCGAGCATCCATGGATCGTCTTTGTTTTATCCTGTCCATTGTTTTGGACATAGATAGTTTAGATTATTATTAGTCTTTCTAGATTGTACCCATGGATTATTTTGATTTGATGTTTTGGCATGATGACCTTCAGTTTCTGGGGTTGTTTTAGACTTGATATTTTTGTTTCCATATGTGGTTAATGTTTAAGAGATTATATATGTTAAATGGATTTGCATTTTTCTTTTATCAAAATGGTTAAATGTTGATATTGATTGTTCGGGTTAGATTGTTCTCCCAATAGAGAGTTAGAGTGGTGCCACTCACAACTAATTAGGTCATGAAAAAGTTGGTATTAGAGCCCTTGGTTTGTTGATTTCATTGTATGAGAATGAGTCTAGTGGAGTCTTGTAGAAAGGTATAGAGATGTTTGTACTTTTCTTCTAGAGGATACAAGACTCTAGAAAAACTTCACCTTCTTCTTTCCTTTGTGCAATGAATTGATTCCAATTGGTTTCTGGTGATCCAAATTGGTATCTGACCTCTTCATTCTATTGTTTCATAAATGGTGAATATATGAGCAAACAGATTTAAAGTAGGGGTTCCTACACCAATTGCTTCAGCTACAGAACCCACAGCCAGAGGTAGAGTACGGGCGAGGGGTAGAGAAAGAGAAAGAGATAGGGTAGCACCTGCAAGGAGTGAAGCCCAGGATATAGCCAATCCAGCTAGATAGAGATTTGATTCACCTCCCCTGATTGAGGATCATAATGATGAGGCAATGGATGAAGAGATTCTAGAGTAGGAGGAGGTTCCACTAGTTCAAGGAGGTGAAGCTCATCCACAAATGTCTTCTAAGCTTATTCAGTAGGTTATTAGTTTTTTGAATAGGCTGGCTAGTACTTGGTCCATGCCTATAGTGCTTGTACACCAGTATCCAGGGTTGCAGTATGCTTCTATGGTAGCCCCTAGGATAGTTGAGCTCTCTAGGACAAAAGTGTTTCTCGTCCGGTATTGGGTCCTATTATGATTGGGACTAAGGATTACATGTTGTGTAGGTTCTTGAAGATGAAACCCCCATATTTCCTTATATTTGAGACAGAGGATACCTTCAAGTATATTATAGACCGTCATAAGAGGTTGGACAAGGTGGTGTAGGACTTATGTAGCGTTTTAGTCTTCAGCATTGCCTCTATTTACATGGACTGAGTTCCATACCTTATTTTTAGAGAAGTATGTGCCACACACCTTGCGTGACATGAACAAGGATGAATTTCCTACCCTTGAGTAGGGCAATATGACTATTGTAGCTTACAAAGCTAAGTTCTATTCCTTATCTAGATACACCACTTAGTGGCTTGATACTGAAGCCGAGAGGATTTGCCCTTGTAAAGGGTTTGAATACTGACTTAAAGGTTTTAGCATTGTAGATAAATTCTTGTGGAAAGACTTTAATGAGGTGTCTGAGTTTCTGAAGAAAGTGTATGGAGTCAAATAGGTTGGGTATGCAAAAATGGTAGTGAAAATGGCCCAAAATGCGGGAAACTTCACTAGATCTTACCCCAGAGGCCACAGATCTCAAGCCTATCTCTCTCATCTGATACAATTAGCACTACCAGTTTCTATAGGGGGTCTGTCAGGGACCACTCAGCAGCCTTCACATATGGGAAGCTAAGAGACTTCATATTCTTCTACTAGCCAGGCATTATTAGATTGGGCTTGTTTTACTTTTTGTAAAGTTGGGCCTTTCAATAGGAACTATCCTAATGGTAGGCAATCTGGTTTTCAGGCTCAACAACAGTATAGATATATGGTTCCAACCAACAGGGGAGGTAGTAGAAATAGTAGAGGTCATCCACAAGGTGTCCATGGTAGTTATCAGGCTAGCCGTGGTGGAAATCAGGGTGGTGGTAATGCAAGTATAGGTAGGTACACTGATACACCCAAATTATAACTCCTTTAAAGAGTGTAAGCGATCGTTTTCAAATATATAACCCATCAAAGGTTGAAGTCGAATCCCATAGGGAATATGGTGATAACAAAGTCCTATGCAATTTAAATGACTATTAGTCGATAGTTTCCATGAAGTGGTGGTGGTGGTGGGGGGTTATAAGTGACTTGTGAATTCAAATTCAATTTATTTTAAGCGTTCAATGATAATTTCACAAACTTTTATCAGTAGAGAGATGAATTAGGGTTTTGTTCACCCTGGCTTCTTATCAATTCCAAGTCAAGTTAATATTGAATTTGTGTCAACACAAGTAATTGCAAAGCACAAGAGTTCAAATATTCACCTAAATGTTTCCCAACCTAAATAGGTGATTTTCCTTTTAATTCTTTCGAACTTAAAGAGATGAAAGTAATAACTCGTGTGTAGCCTTAAGTGAAGAATCTCGTTAAAGCATTATTCATTAGATGGAGATTAACAATTCTGAATCCTCGTTGTTAAATTTTTTTCCTGGTTTTAACTTCTTTATTCAAGCAAGCCAAACGTAGGGCTTATTCTAATGTTTGCAACCATCAAAAATCTGTAACAATAAAATAATTAACAATGCAACTACGCACATTAATTGAATTCACACTAATGTTGACCCTAAAATTGAAATGTAGCCAAGGATTTCTCAACCCTAGTTATGGGGTTTTTAGCAACTCATAGTAATGAAAGAGATGAAAGCAATATATTTCATAAGGTAAAGATTGAATCTTACAACTAAGAAATTCAAGCCACATATCCTTGACCAAACCACAAAATAGTATTTGAAAACCCACACAGATGTTTCTATAGAGAAAATATGATGCCAAAATATTCTAAGTGTCAAAAGATGCCTATTTTAAATCCTAGACTAGGTATTTATAATCTTAAGGAATTTGGGAATTTAAAATTCAAATCGTACTGTCTCCTCTGCCTTGACTACTCACCTGACGATTCGCCGCAACAGTGATGGTTCGTCAGATGAACCATCTCTCTGCTTCAATTTGACATTTAATCTATTTGGTACTGATGCCAGAGCTGGCGATTCATCAGCCTCCCAGCGGTTCATCACTGGGTCTGTCACCTGACTTTATTTCACTCCTAATTCTATTTACATCTGGAAACTTAGGTGACAGTTAGTCAATCCTTTGGTGATCCATCAGTTGGGCTGTCAAATCAATTACTTCTTCAGTTGGTTCTGGTTCACTCTGACGACCAATGTGGAGGTCCGTCACTCTCCTAGTGGTTTATCAAGTGAACTACCACTTAGCATCTTTTATCCCAGATTCACTCTTTTTTTGTCCTTGGGTAATTTCCCTGCAGTTAAACATAAAGACATCAAAACTACCAAAATTTGCTTAAAAACTCATGATTCTCCTTAGTTAAAAGCAAAAAATGTGTCGTCATTAGCTATCACATCAATACCCTCAACTTAGAATGTTTGCTTGTCCTCAAACAATAATATAAAACCTAATTCAACAAATGTTTCTAACATATGACAACTACGCTATACTGTAGCAATCAATTTGGAATTTTTAGTTTTTTCCAAAACTCACCCCATTGTTATCAATTTTCAAGCCAGCACATAACAGTCATTCAACATGTTAACAATTTTGGATCTAAGCATGTCATTTAAATATCAATGAATAATTTGCATGCACAATAATCTCTATCCTGACAGTAAAAGATCAACAGTTCCTTGTGATTCCCTCGCTACAAAGAAATCCCACACACATATGTAATTGTAATTAGGGACTAGGAAAAATTACTCATAATCACAAAAAAGTTTCCAACAATGTACATACGAACCCAAAGGTATAATAACCCTCCAGGTCATTCCCACTGTTTATGCGTGTTTACTATGTTTTTGAGATTTTCCCTGACTGCCCCAGGTTGTGTATGACTTGCTGGGACTGGTAGTACGGTTACCTAGCAGTTCATTTGACTTTTAGAGTCACTTTCCTACGTTGAATTTTCTGGTAGTCAGGTATGGCTCCCAACCCTAAACCCCTGTTAAACGACCTCGGATGCCATTTTTGACCATCTTATTGGATCCTAAATGTTAACTTTAGGTTTGGTTGACCTTTGGTTTGGGTCTTGAGGTTCCCGAATTTATTTTGGGTGATAGACCAACTATAAGTCGAGTCATCCTTGGGGTGTGGGCCCCAGTTTTAGTTGGAACAACCTCTAATGGAAATTTTGACAGTGGTATTGAGTCTTGAGCATCGAAATTAATTAGGTAGCATAGTTATTTGGCAGGCACGGGACTCCAGATTGATCCCAGACACATAGTCAAAATTGCTCGGACTTAGCCATTTTTGGAATTTGCCATGCACTTAAGCGGCCATAGGTACGCCTTAGCACTAGGTGCTTAAGCGGCCCTCGGTACATTTCAGTGGCCAAGTCAGGGTAGGCTAAGGCACTTTAGTAGCCAAGGGCATGGCTAAAGTGGCCATAGGCGCTTAAGTGACCCTTGGCTCGGCTTTAGCGTCCAAGCGGTGGAAGGGCTGGAGCGCTTAAGCGACCACTTATGGCGCTTTAGCGCTAGGCACTTAAGAGGCCATAAGGGTGCTTTATCACTACCTGCCTTGGCTATATATACATATTTCACCTTTTCTCTCATGTTTAAACGACCAAAGTCCATAGAAACACCATTTTCTGAGCTTCAAGCTTTTGTATAAGATTGTATAGCAAGGTCCAAGCTTGGAAACTTACATATTTGAGTTTGTAGCTCTGTTCTTGACATTTCTACGGTACATTTTCCTGATTTTACGATCGTTTTTATTTTCGTTGGATTTGTTTGTTTTGTTATTGGTATTTGAGCTATGTATTGATCTCAAACGATAAGATAGATGTTGTGACTACTGGTCATGGTGAGATTTGGAATGCTGTGATGGTTTCAATTTGGCAAATTTTGTAAGCGGGCCCTACATGAGTTGTCTAATCATATTCCGACCTAGTGACATATGGATATCATTAGTTATGTTTTGACATCTAGTTTACCATTTTGATAGTGTGGCAGCAATTAGAGGCCTCTTGAGAGGAAGGCTCCAGCTTAGTGGGTTCTTTAGCAGGCTTACGACGGCGTTTAGGTAGGCTAGGCTTACCTTTCTTTGCATATAGATTGGGTTTATATGCGATGTAGATACGCTATTATGATGGTTTTAGGCTGGTATTGTAATTATGGTGTTGGCTTGCTGTATTTAGGCTTTTGAAGGGGATTATGCCACCCACACACATTCCCGATTAGGTATTCTTATTGTACTCCACAGGTGACCCATTTAGGGTCAGTAAGTTGTATACTATTGTTGGCTGGTGAATTATGAGATTATGGTTCAAAATTGGCCAGACTTAGTCAGATCTGGGCGGATGTTTCCATACTTGGTTCTGGGACCCATAGTAGGCCCCACTGTAGTTCTTAGAAGGCCTATTTAGTCTTTGAGATTGTTAGACCTAGTTAAGCTTGAGATAGCCCATTAGTGTTGATATGAAGTAAACTTGCTCCAGTTATGTTGGTTTAGCATAGTTGACCTTATTAGTCCCTGATAGCTCTTACGTTTTACCGGTGTGACTATCGGCGATGTAGAGTTTGGACCCACCTTATCAGAACTTGTTTTAGATACTCAGTGGCTTATGTATATCTTGCATGACTATAGTCTAGTGACTTGAGGAACCCAAGACAACTTTATAGCATATTACGAGCTAGGTTCCCTACTTATATTTTAGGCGTGTTGGGCTGGTGTGCTTATTTATGTGTGTTTGGGTATGGGTTCTGCCACTATAGGTATGACGCTTTAAGATACTGGTTACTATGAGTTTTGATTCGAGTCCGGCTACTGATTCAGGTATAATGATTTTGGTTATTGACTATTGGGTGTCTAGGTTCGAGTCCAACCTCGAATAGTGGTGCACTATGAATTCTAGTACTGGGTACCGTGACTATGATACTACCATTCTCTGAGTTCTGGTTAGATTCCATCATCTGGCCTCTTGTTATTACCCATTGGTGTCGGTTCAAACCTAGTGCACCCCATTGGTTATTGTGATTACTAGATACTGGTACAACTTCGAGACTTTGGTGCCTATGCATTTACTATTCTTGCATATCCCGCTAGTTTATAAGGGCCAGGCTGGGGATTGTATTCTTTCATGTGCCCAGCGGGCTTATGGGGGCCCAGTTGGGTTATGTTTGACTAATGTGTTCAGTGCACAGTTACTTACTTATTATTCAGTATCGCATTTACTTATCAGTTATACTCGGGCTTAACATGCACCCCCGTACTTCAGCGTGTTTATGTTACATTGAGCTCAGTCGGTAGATGATGCCTACTGAGTACCCGTTGCCCCGGTACTTATACTGTACTGCTGCATCTTTTCTTGATATTGATCCAGATACTAGCCGATGGCCGTGACGTGACTCTCTTCTCAGAATGGAATTCAGAGCAGGGAAAGCTTACTAACATCCGAGGCAGATCCCACTCTATCTCTGATGTATAATTTTTTGGATCCGAGACTATTGTATATATGTTATGTATATTTAGTTTTTGTCTTGTATTCTGGATATGTCTAGTAGTGGCTGGTGTACTGACCTCACTAGGTTTTAGAATTATATACTGTCCTCTTCATTTTTGTCCCGATATGTACACTTTCTTTGTCCTTACATTTGTAGCATGTTGATGGTAGTAGTTTTACTTCATCTCCTATCTTATGAGATCCCGCCTATTGGCGCGTCGCTTGTTGTCCCAGGCTAGGGCTTGGCTGGCCTGTTGGTAGTTTACTATAGGTGTCATCATGACTCAAAAATTGGGTCGTGACTACTTGGTATCAGAGCCTAGGTTTTATGGGGAGTGTCAGTACATAAGCCGACATGTAGTAAGGTTCTGCGGATTGGTATGGGGATGCTTGTATCCTATCTTTGGGAGACTATGAAGCATTTTTAAGGGATAGATTCATATCCATACTATAGAGTCAACGTTGGTTTTTGATCCTTGTTTGGTTCACTGTTTCCACAGATGGCTAGGACTCATGGCACGAGAGCTGGGAAGCAGGACCCCGAGCTTGCAGTGAGAGCTCCAATTAGGGGCCTAGGTAGACCCAGAGGTTGGGTGCAGGATCGAGCAACAACCCTAGGTCCAGATCAGACCAGGGATCCATTACCTGATCCCATTGTAGCTCCAGATGCTCTGCCGGCATAGCAGCTGGAGGGCCAGGGAGCAGCCTAGGCTCCACTTAGATTTATTGATGCTTCAGTGTTCCGAGGTACTCTGATATAATTGGTAGGATTATTTAGAGGTCTGCCTATTGTGGGGGTTCAGCCAGCCACACAGGGAGTTGGTGTTAAGGCGCAGTCTGCAGCTGCGGTACCCAGAGTTGAGGTTTCACTTGTACAGGTTGCAGTCCAACCAGTTATGTATGTCGAGGAGCAGAAGATGTTGAGCCATTTTCTGAGATTAGCCCTACCCAAATTTGCGAGTACTCCAGGAGAGGATGCTTATGAGTTCTTATGCAGTTTCGAGGAGAAGCTGAGGAATTTAAGATTAGTGGAGTCGTGCGGGGTAGATTTTGTTGCTTTATATTTGTTATAGTTGTAAGGATATGATGGAGAGGTTATATTGACTCCAGGCCAGCTGGATCTCCACCGATTATTTTGGCACAATTCTCTGAGGTCTTCTTGTGGAAGTATATACCCCCGCAACATGTGTAAGCATCTTCGAGATGAGTTTCTAGGTTTAGGTAGGGGTCTATGACAATAGCTAAGTATTAGGTTAGATTCCATAACTTAGCCAAGCATGCTACGATTATCCTACTTGACGAGTATGAGAGGATCAGATATTTTGTCAGGGGATTGCGGTTATCACTGTGCAGAGCTACATAGAGTTTAGTGACTTTGGGTAAGTCATTTGCTGAGATAGCTGAGCATGTGTATTCGACCGAGGAGATGGATCGTGAGGCCCAAGGGGGTAGTGATAAGAAACCTCGATTCAAGGCTAGTTACAGTGGCAGTCACAACAGCTCACAGTTTCAAGACCGTGGGTTTCAGGGTAGGTACCCTCAGGAGCAACAACAGTCTTTTCAGTGACAGGGTCAGCCCAGTAGGCCCGTACAGTCAGCCTTGTAGATTTCTGATAGGGATCAACCCGCCTATAGTGGTTATGGTAGTGAGCCTCAGGGACGTGGTCAGTCTAGTTCATCGACTATAGGTGGTCATGCCAGATCAACTGGATCTTCTAGGCTGAGCAGGGAGCCAGGAGGATGTTATACTTGTGGGGATGTCGGTCATTTCGTGAGTAAGTGTCCTCAGCGAAGGGCTATTGATCCTTCAGTTCAGACAACACAACCCATTAGATCTATACCAACAGCAGGCAGAGGTGGTGCATAGGGATATTAGGGTAGTCCCCAGGGTTCCCGGGGTAGATTACAGGGTAGTTGGACTGGTGGTTAGGTCGGTGCTCAGACTAGTGGTAGTCAGGGACAGTTGTATATCTTGCTGGCTAGGCCGGAGGATGAGGCTTCAGATACGGTGATTAAGGGTATGATTTCTGTATGCCATCAGCCAGTTTCTCCATTATTTAATCCCGGATCCACATTTTCTTATGTATCTACTTATTATGCACCATGGTTGGGTTTATGTTCTGAGTTATTATCTGTACCCTTACGTGTATCTACCCCCGTTGGTGATTCCTTAGTTGTGTATTGGGTATATAGATCTTGTCTGGTGACTGTTCGGGAGTTTGAGACTATGGCTTTGAATTCTATGGCTCCATATCGTATGGATCCTGCTGAGTTAAGAGAGTTGAGTCTTCAGCTCTAGGACCTTCTAGAGAAGGGTTTTATTAGGCCGAGTGTGTCTCCGTAGGGTTCTCCCATTCTGTTTGTAAAGAAGAAGGATGGATTTTTGCGTATGTGTATCCATTACAGACAGCTAAACAGGGTGACAGTGAATAATAAGTATCCAATCCCTCGTATCGATGATTTGATTGATCTGCTTCAGGGCGCATTGGTTTTCTCTAAAATAAATCTAAGAGCTATTTACCATCAGTTAAGAGTTAGGGATGCAGACCTCCCTAAGACAGCCTTTAGGACTCGTTACGGGCACTATGAGTTCTTGCTGATGTCTTTTGGATTGACTAATGCCCCAACAACCTTCATGGATTTGATGAATCGTGGATTCAGGTTGTACTTGGATTCCTTTATAATTATGTTCATTGATGACATTTTGGTTTATTCGAGGAATAGTGAGAAGCACGAGTAACATTTGAGGATTGTGCTCCACACTTTGAGGGATCATCAAATTTATGCCAAGTTCTCGAAGTGTGAGTTCTGGCTTGAGTCTATATCTTTCTTGGGGCATGTTGTATCTAGACACAGTATCATGGTAGACCCACCGAAGATTGAGGCTATTTGAGGTTAGGCTAGGCCCACGTCGTCTAAGGAGGTTCTCAGTTAGGTTGGGTCGGAAGGGTATTATTGATGCTTTGTTGAGGGTTTCTCATTAATTGTATGGTTGACCAGGAAGGAGGTTCTATTTCAATGGTCTGAAGGTGGTGGACGAACTTCCTAAAGCTCAAGGACCAACATACTTCTGCTTCTATATTGACTCTTCCAGTTGAGGGTGAGGGTTTCACTGTCTACTGTGATGCTTTTGGTGTTAGCTTGGGTTGTGTTATGATGCAGTGAGGTCGCGTGATTTATTATATGTCGAGATATCAAAGGTACACAAGCATAATTATCCTACTCATGACATGGAGTTGGCAGTGATAGTATTTGTGCTCAGAATTTGGAGGCACTATCTGTATGGGGTTCATTGTGAGATTTATACTGATCACCGAAGTCTTCAACATCTTATGACTCAGAGGGATCTTAATTCGAGGCAGCGTCGATGGGTAGAATTGTTGAAGGACTATGACATCTCTATTCTCTATTATCCGAGAAAGGCGAATGTAGTTTCGGACGCCTCGACCCAAAATATAGTGATTATAGGTAGCTTAGCTTTTATTCCAATCTCTTAGTGGTCATTTTCTTTGGACATTTATTCCTTAGCTAATTCGATGGTGCTTTTGGATATTTTTTTTTATCCCAGGAGGATTATTGCTTGTGTTGGGGTGAGGTTTACTTTCTTAGAGCAGATTCAGAGATGACAGTTTGAGGATAGTGTACTTCGTGGTCTTCAAGAGCGGGTAGTGAGGGGTGAATCCTAGAGGGCTACTTTGGGTTTTGATAGGGTACTAAGATATGATGGTCGTGTGTGTGTTTAGAGGGTTGGAGACTTGATTCCTTTGATTTTGCACAAGGCACACAGTTCCAGATACTCTATTCACCTCGGGACAACTAAGATGTATCGGGATCTGAGACAACACTACTGGTGGAGTGTTATACGGTGAGATATTTTTGAGTTAGTGGCTCGATTCCTGTGTTGTCAGCAAGTAAAGGCCAAGCACCAGAGACCCGGTGGTTTGTTTCAGCAGTTGTCCATTTCTAAGTGGAAGTGGGAGCGAGTCACTATGGATTTTGTTGGTGGATTGCCACATACGTCCCATGGTTTTGATAGTATTTGGGTTGTTGTATACCAGTTGACTAAGATGGCACATTTTATCCCTTTTTGAGTTTCCTACAGTGCTGAAAGGTTAGCTCGTGTATATATTCAGGAGTTGGTTCGCCTACATGGACTGCCAGTAACTATTATCTCAGACCGAGGGTCTCATTTTACCTCCAGTTTTTGCCGGACTTTCCAGGAGAAGTTGGGTACTCAGATGGACCTCAATACTGTATTTCATCCTCAGACCGACGGACAGTTAGAGCAAACTATTCAGGTATTAGAGGATATACTCCGTGCTTGTGTGTTAGACTTTGGGGGTCAGTGGGATCAATTATTTCCTTTAGCAGAGTTTGCGTATAATATAACTTACACTCTAGAATTTAGATGGATCCGTTTGAGGCTTTGTATGGTAGACGGTGTCGGTGTCTAGTTGGCTGGTTCGAAACTTCGAAGATCAGTCCTCGTGGTACAAATTTGCTCTGTGAATCTTTGGATTGAGTTCAACTGATTCACGATAGGCTACAAGTAGCTCAGAGTAGACAGAGGAGTTATGCTGACCATAGACGTCGTCTGTTGAGATTTAGAGTTGGTGATAGGGTTTTCTTACGAGTATCACCCGTAAAGGGAGTGATGCGATTCGGTAGGAGGGGCAAGCTTAGCCCCAGATATATTGGACCCTTTGAGATTCTGCGGATAGTTGGGAAGGTAGCATATGTGTTAGCTTTGTCTTCGACATTTTTAGCTATTCACCCAGTGTTTCATGTTTCTATATTGCGACAATACATTCCGTATGAGTCGCATGTGCTATAGTGGGACTCGGTTTAGTTAGACGAGAAGTTAGCATTTGTGTAGTAGCCTGTCTCTATTCTGGCCAGAAACATCAGAAGATTGCGCTCCTGGGACATTCCAGTGGTTAAGGTACAGTGGCGTCACCGTCTGGTTGAGGTGGACACTTAGGAGCTTGGGTGAGATATGCGAGCCCAGTATCCCTACTTGTCCACATTTTCAGGTATGCGTTTATTCTTGACTTTTGCGGATGAAATTCCTTTTAGTAGTGGATACAGTAATGACCCTCCAGGTCATTCCTAGTGTTTACGCATGTTTACAATGTCTTGATCTATTCCATGACTCCCCCAGATCGCGTATGACTTTCTGGGACTAGTAGTACGATTACCTGGCAGTTTATTTGACTTTTAGAGTTACTTTCCTACATCATATTTTCTGGTAGTCAAGTATGGCTTCTGGGCCTAAACCTCTATTAAACATCCTCAAATGAAATTTTTGAATGTCTCATCGTATCCAAAATGTCCACTTTAGGTTAGGTAGACCTTTTGTTTGGGTCTTGAGGTTCCCAAACTTATTTTGGGTGATAGGCCGACTATTGGCTAAGTCGAGTTAGCCCTTGAGGCATGGGCCCTAGTTTTAGTCGGAAAAAATCTCTGATGGAAATTCCAGCATCTCTATTGAGTCCAGAGCGTTTAAATTATTTAGGTAGCATAGTTCGTTTGCATGCACGGGACTCTGGATCGATCCCGGACACATAGTCAAAATTGCTCAGACTTAGCCATTTTTAGAATTGGCCATGGGCTTAAGCAGCCATAGGCACACCTTAGGACTAGGCGCATAAGGGGACCTAGGAATGCTTTGGAAGCAAAGGCAGGCTAGGACAAGGCGCTTTAGCGGGCAAGGGCATTGCTAAAGCACCCATAGGCGCATAAGCGACCCATGGCTCCGCTTTAGCGGCCAAGCGATAGAAGCGGTAGAGTACTTAAGCGGCCACTTATGGCGCTTTAGCGCTAGGCCCTTAAGAGGCCATAAGGGCACTTTAGCGCCACCTGCCTTCGCTATATATACATATTTCACCTTCTGTCTCATGTTTAAATGACCAAAGTCCATAGAATCACCATTTTCAGAGCTTTAAGCTCTGCTATAAGCTTGTATAGCAAGGTCCAAGCTTGGACACTTACATATTTGAGTTCGTAGCTTTGTTCTCGACATTTCTACGGTACTTTTTCCCAATTTTATAGTCATTTATGTTTCTGTTGGATTTGTTGGTATTGTTATTGGTATTTGAGCTGTGTATTGAGCTCAGATGGTAAGATAGATATTTTGGCTATTGGTCACGGTAAGATTTGGGATGTTTTGACGATTTTGTTTGGCAGATTCCACAAGAAGGCCCCATGTGAGTTGTTCGATTATGTTCCGACCTAGTGACATATGGGTATCATTGATTATGTTTTGACATCTAGTTTATCATTTTGATAGTGTGGCAGCAATTAGAGGCCTCTTGAAAGGGAAAGGCTACCGCTTAGCGGGTTCTTTAGCAGGCTTACGGTGGCGTCAAGGTAGGCTAGGCTTACCTTCCCTTGCACATATATTGGGTTTATATGTTATGTATATACGTTGTTGATATAAACCCTAAAGGAAAGCTAAGATTGATAAAGAAATAAAGCATGATTTAGACTAATGACAAGAGGATTAACAAGAAAACAAGAGGAAGATAAATAGATAGACACAAATTGAGAATTAAATACAACCACTTTAATAAATAAAGAGACCTTCCTTAAATATCCCAACAAGCACCTAACTCTAAGAAGAACCTCAAGGGTAATGATATCCCAAGCAACTCTTCTTTCCAAACAAGAAACAACTAAAAGCTTTAGCAAGCTCTCTTAATTCTCTCAACAATGGAGTTTTTAGTTTATGAAAATTCTAAGTCTTCAAAGCATAAAAGAGGCTATTTATACTAAGCAAATAAAGAAGAAACTATGTTATTACATTTCTACCCTTAATGTTGTAAGGGTCTTGTTTGGATGTCCTCTTTGTGATGAATTCAAGAATTCATCCAACCAAAGCATAATCCTCCTTCTTCTTCTCAATGCGTGCTCCATCAAAAGCTATCACGAACATGTGGAATCCTCGGGAGGACTCCATAATGCACTCAAGTGCATCTTTCTTCATGAATAACCCTTGCCAAGTTTGGAGTTCTCGAGCTTGACTCCTTATGAAAGGCTTTGTAAAAGGCTTTGGGAGCCCTTGGGTTGCATCACTCTCCCCTTCTTGAGAAGAATTTGTCCTCAAATTCAAAGAGTCTTCATCACACACATCCATAGGAGAAAGATCACAAATGTTGAATGTATTGTGCACTTGGTAATCCGGGGGAAGATCAATTTTGTAGGCATTGTCATTAAGCCTTTCTAGAACTTCAAATGGGCCATCATCTCTAGGCATTATCTTGGTCTTTCTGTTATTGGGAAACCTCTCCTTTCGAAAATGGACCCAAACCCAATCACCCAGTTCAAGAACCACCCTTTTTCTCCCCTTGTTGACTTTCTTTGTCGTTTCTTGATTCTTCTCAAGTTGAAGTCTCACTTTCTTATGTAAAGCTTTCATGGCCTCGGCCCTATTGTTACCATCTAAACTAAACACAACATCTTGAGATAAAGGGGTTAGATCAAGAGGGGTAAGGGGGTTAAAACCATACACAACCTCAAATGGAGACATGCCAATAGGATTATGAATGACACGATTATATGCAAATTCAACTAAAGGCAATTGGTCTTCCCAAGATGTGAGTTTTCCTTTAACCATGGCCCGAAGCATAGAACCAAGTGTGCGGTTTACAACTTCGGTTTGACCATCGGTTTGTGGGTGACATGATGTAGAGAACAATAATTTTGTCCCAAGTCTACCCCACAACTCCTTCCAAAAGTGGCTAAGGAATTTAGGATCCCTATCACTCACTATGGATTGAGGAATACCATCCAACTTGACAACATGCTCAACAAATAATGATGCAACATGGGGGGCATCATCACACTTATGACATGCAATAAAATGAGCCATTTTGGAAAAATGGTCAACAACCACAAAGATGCTATCCATGCCCCTCTTAGTCCTCGACAAACCCAATACAAAATCCATAGAAATATCAAACCAAGGCCGTTGAGGGGTGGGGAGAGGGGTATATAAGCCATGGGGAAGTAACCTTGATTTAGCACTACGACAATCAACACATTGACCACAAATTTTAGTAACATCACTATGCATTTTAGGCCAATAGAAATGTTCTTCAAGGATCCCCAATGTCTTGTCAATACTAAAGTGCCCCATCAAACCCCCATCATGTGACTCTCTCACAAAAAGTTCCCTTCAAGAGCTCATAGGCACACAAAGTCACTTGTTCTTTAACAAGTAACTATCAAATATAGCAAATGGAGTGGTAGGTTTATCCTTGATCTTATGGTCCCTTACCCATGCTCCACAATCATGGTAGATTTGAGCAAAAATTGGATCCTTGGGGTATAATGATTTCAAGCTCTCAAAACCCAACAAATTAGAAGTCAAAGTAGAGACCAAAACATGCTTCCTTGACAAGGCATCCACTACTACATTATCCTTCCCCTTTTTGTAATGAATCACATAAGGGAATGTTTCAAGAAATTCAACCCACTTGGCATGCCTCTTGTTTAACTTTCCTTGTGACCTAAGATGTTTCAAGGACTCATGGTCGGTCCTAATGACAAACTCCTTAGGCCATAAGTAGTGTTGCCAATTACCCAAGGCCCGAATCAAGGCATAAAGCTCAAGGTCATAGGTAGAGTAATTCAATGTCGCACCTCTAAGCTTCTCACTAAAGTAGGCAATGGGTTTTAAATCTTGCATCAAAACATCCCCAATACCCACTCTACTAGCATCACATTCAATTTCAAATATTTTATCAAAGTTGGGTAATTGTAACAATAGTGCAGAACTAAGCATTTGTTTCAAGGTAGAAAAAGCCTTTGCTTGTTCCTTACCCCAAAATAAGGATGTATCCTTTTGGATCACCTTAGTCAAGGGGGCGGCTATAGTGCTAAATCCTTTAACAAACCGCCTATAAAAACTAGCCAATCCATGGAAACTACGCACATCACCAATGGATGTGGGAGTTGGCCAATTCTTAATAGCGTCTATTTTGGATTCATCAACTTCAACTCCCCTTGAATTCACAATAAAACCCAAAAAAACGACTTCGTCAACACCAAAAGAGCATTTAGACAAATTGGCAAAAAGTTGTTCTTGCCTAAGAACATCAAACACACACTTTAAATGATCAACGTGCTCATCCATGGTCTTACTATACACCAACACATCATCAAAATACACAACCACAAACCTACCAATAAAAGGTTTCATCACATGATTCATCAAACACATAAAAGTACTAGGAGCATTGGTGAGGCTAAAAGGCATCACCAACCATTCATAGAGACCAAATTTGGTCTTGAATGCCGTTTTCCACTCATCCCCGGGTTTCATCAGGATTTGATGGTAACCGCTCCTAAGGTCTATTTTTGAGAATATGCAAGAACCACTCAACTCATCAAGCATGTCATCAAGTCGAGGAATGGGATGGCGATACTTTATCGTTATTTTGTTGATGGCTCGACAATCCACACACATGCGCCAAGTGCCATCCTTTTTAGGAACCAAAATCACCGATATGGGCTCATGCTCTCCCGCACCACCCCTTTCTCAAGGAGTTCTTCCACTTGTCCTTGAAGTTCCTTGGTGTCCGTCGGATTGGATCTATAAGCTGGTTTGTTTGGCAATTGGCACCCCGGGATGAAATCAATTTGATGCTCAATTCCCCTTATAGGGGGCAATCCCTTTGGAAGTTCCGGGGGAAACACAACTTCATAGCCCTGCAAAAGAGAAGAAAGAGAACTAGGGAGAGAAGAAGTTAGTTCATTAGTGAGAAAGAAGTAATCCCTAGCATGAGAAGGAACACCGGTTGCCTCTCTTTCAACTCATCCCGAATCTCCTTAAAGTTTACCAAAAGAGCCAACTTCTCTTTCCCTTTAGAACAACCTTTCCCTTCACTCTCTCCCACAACACCATTGACCTCATTACTAGCATCCACACCCTTCCCCTTATTAGTTAACTCTCTCAACTTGTGGTACATGTCATGAACTTGTACCGGTGTCATAGGATGTAGGATGTGTGTATACCCTCCATGCTCAAAGGAATACCGATTGGTGCGACTATCATGATTAGTAGCTCTATCATATTGCCACGTCCTCCCAAGTAATAAATGACAAGCTTGCATTGGTACCACATCACACAAAACTTCATCTTGGTACTTGCCAACCTTGAACTTAATCACGACTTGTCTATGTACCTTCAATTCCCCACAATCACTCAACCATTGACGTTTGTAAGGGGTAGAGTGTTTGGTAGTGGGGAGGTGAAGAAAATCCACCAATGTAGTACTTGCAACATTAGTACAACTTCCGTCATCGATTATCAAGGAACACACATTTCCCTTGATAAGGCACTTAGAATGGAAAAGGTTTTCCCTTTGGTTTGGATCATCCAAGGCCTTGCTTATCATTGTCCTCCTCACTACATAGTTTGGACGGGTGAGCTCCCCTTCTTGAGGCAAATTCTTGATGAATAAGTCCCTTCTAGTCAACCCACAAGGAAAAACAACATCACCATACTCCTCACTCTCCTCCTCTTCATCATCATCCCCCATGTCATGAGTACCCTATTAGCATTCCCCTCAAGAAGAGAGACACCATCAATATTACAAGAATCATAAATCATAACAACAAATGCCCTCCGATTGGGGCACTCACTCATTCTATGATCAAATCCTTGACATTTAAAACATCGAAGAGGTTTTGAAGAATTACCTCCGTCATGTGGAGTGGGTTTGGGAGTGGGCTTCTCAACGTGATTGGTTTGGACTAATGGTTTCTTGGTCTCTTGTGTGGTTCCCTTGTTCTTTGACCAAGTAGAAGAGGAAAATCCCCCTTCTTTGTTGTAGTTCCAAGACCCTTTGTAGCCTCTCGACTTGTCAAGTTTATTCTCCTTGAGCCCCAACTCAATTTCAATAGCCGCTTCAAGAGTTTCATCAATATCACGATAATTATGGAGTCTCATTTTGGAAGCAATCTCTTTATTCAACCCCGCACGAAATCGTGTCATAGCATGCAAAGGATCTTCTTCAAGGTCTATTCTCATTTTCACAAGGTGGAACTCATCATAGTATTGTTCCACACTTTTTGTGCCTTGGTGCAAAGTGTAAATCTTCTTGAGTTGCTTTTGGTGATAACGATCGGTGACATACTTATGCCTCAAGATAGTTTTGAGTTCCTCCCAAGTAGGAGTGGGAACTAAACCGTGCAATATCCTAGCTTTCACTTGAGTTTTCCACCAAGTAGATGCAAACCCTTCAAATTGAGAAATAGTATAAGATGCCTTCCGCACCTCGGACATCTCATTAGTCAAGAAGATGCGATCACATTGTGTCACCCAATCAAGAAACACATCGGGGTTGATCTCACCCTTGAAAGATGGAAGAGTAACCTTGATGGAGTTAAGACTCGTGTCTCGACCCCCAAGATGTCCATGAGGTCCATTATGTACATAATGATCCTCGCCATAGTTGTCATCATGAAATTCCCGACCTTGAAATCCCCTTTGCCTACCCAATTGAGGGATAGGACCATGTCTTCCTCCTCTACCTCTATGAGCACCATGGAATTGTTCATGCAGACCCCTCATTAGGTGGGCTTAGTCACCATATACACCCTCAAACTCATTGTGGAACTCCTCTAGTAACTCATCACCCAATTGTTGGATATTTTGGACTGGGGGGCATTATGGAGTGGTTAGTGGTCATTTAGTGGTGGTGGAGGTCTCTATAGTGGTGGTTGGGGAACTTGTTGGTGAAGGAGAGGAGTATATGGTGGTGGTTGGAAATGTTGGCGGGTGGCATTTGCGGTTTGGGTTTGAGTTGATGGAGCGGAGGATGTGGGATGGAGCACTCGGTGAATAGCATCGGGTGAAAATGGGCGAATAGCACTCGGTGTAAGTGTTGGAAATTTCTGCTCTCTGAATCTGAGCCCCATGCGCCTGCAGGGGTGGGTGGGGATTTTTTTTTTTTTTTTTTTAAATTTCCACAAGTGGACCCACAAACACCTTTGACCAAAATTGACTTGAAATTTTTGGATCAAAGTGTATTTCCTCTCTCTTCTTCCCCAAGAACAATATGAAGATGTTTAAGAACACCTAGAACACCAAGAACACACACAAAATCCCAACACCTCCAAATTAACTCGGAATTGGCTCAAAATTTAGGAGTAGCTTCCCCAAGACGTAGGGAACAAACCCCAATGATTTTTAAGCCTCAATTTCGTCGCAATCAACAAAACCACTTTCCAAGTTTGAAAAGTTCAAAAGCTAGAAAACCCTTTCATGGTAACTTCACTTTCCAAATTCCGATTTGAATGAAATTCGAGATTTAGACTCCAAAAACACTAGAGAATCAAGATCTAGTGTCAAAAACAACAAATTAAAACAATTTTTTTTTTTTTTTTTTTTTTTTTTTTAGAAAATACCAAAACCCAAGACCTAGATTTGTTGAAACAAACCCAATCCAAGCTCTTGATACCAAATGATATAAACCCTAAAGGAAAGCTAAGATTGATAAAGAAATAAAGCACGATTTAGACTAATGACAAGAGGATTAACAAGAAAACAAGAGGAAGATAAATAGATAGACACAAATTGAGAATTAAAGACAACCACTTTAATAAATAAAGAGACCTTCCTTAAATATCCCAACAAGCACCTAACTCTAAGAAGAACCTCAAGGGAAATGATATCCCAAGCAGCTCTTCTTTCCAAACAAGAAACAACTAAAAGCTTTAGCAAGCTCTCTTAATTCTCTCAACAATGGAGTTTTTAGTTTATGAAAATTCTAAGTCTTCAAAGCATAAAAAAGGCTATTTATACTAAGCAAATAAAAAAGAAACTATGTTATTACATTTCTACCCTTAATGATGTAAGGGTCTTGTTTGGATGTCCTCTTTGTGATGAATTCAAGAATTTATCCAACCAAAGCATAATCCTCCTTCTTCTTCTCAATGCGTGGTCCATCAAAAGCTATCACGAACATGTGGAATCCTCGGGAGGACTCCATAATGCACTCAAGTGCATCTTTTTTCATGAATAACCCTTGCCAAGTTTGGAGTTCTCGAGCTTGACTCCTTGTGAAAGGCCTTGTAAAAGGCTTTGGGAGCCCTTGGGTTGCATCAGTTGTAGTACTGGGTTTGGGATGGTACTGTAGTTATGGTGTTGGCTTATTGTATTCAGCCTTTTAAGCAGGATTTCTCCACCTGGACACAATCCCAGTCTAGTATCCTCGCAGTACACCACAGGTGACCCGTTTGGGGTCAGTAAGTAGTATACTATTTTTGCCTAGGGAATTATGAGATTATGGTTAAGACTTGGCCAGACTTAGTCTGGTCTGGGCGGATGTTTCCAAACTTGGTTTCGAGACCCGTAATGAGCCCCATTATTATTCTTAGTCGGTATATTTTGTCTTCGAGATTGTTAGACCTAGTTAAGCTTGAGATAGGCCATTGGTGTTGATATGAAGTAAAATTGCTCTAGTTATGTTGGGTTAGCCTAGTTGACCTTATTAGTCCCTGATAGCACTTATTTTTTACTGTATGACTAGCCATGAAGTAGAGTTCGGACCCATCTTGCCAGAACTTATTTTAGATACTCAGCGACTTAGGTAAACATACTCAGCGGCTTATGTATATCTTGCCTAACTATAGACTAGTGACTTGAGGACCCCGAGGCTGCTTTATAGCATATTACGAGCTAGGTTCCCTACTTATATTTTTAGCCCGGGTTGGGCTGGTGTGCTTGCTTATTTGTGTTTGGGTATGGGTTCTGCCACTACAGGTATGATGCTTTGAGATACTGGTTACTATCAGTTCTGCTTTGAGTCCGACAACTGATTCATGTATGATAATTTTGGTTATTGATTATTGGGTGTCCAAGTTTGATTTCGACCCCAGATTGTGGTGCACTATGAGTTCAGGTACTGGGTATCATGATTATGATCCTGCTGTACTCTGAGTTTTGGTTCGATTTCGGCATCTGGCCTCTTGTTATTATCCATAGAGACATACTTTCTTTTTGTATTGGTATCAAAGTATTTTATGATGTCGAATAACCAGTGAGAGAAAGATAACGAAAGAGAGACAGGGTCCTAACTAAATATAATACCAACTACCATTCTATCTATCATATCAGTCGATTCGATCCGATTCGTTCTTATCTATACCATTGGTGCCGGTTCAAACCAGGTGTTCCCCATTGGTTATTATGATTACTAGATACTGGTACAACTTCGAGACACTGGTAACTATGTATTTACTATTTTTGTGTGTCCTGTCAGTTTATCGGGGCTAGTCTGGGTATTGTATTCTTTCGTTTGCCTAGCGGGCTTATGGGGGCCCAGTTGGATTATGTTTGCCTTATATGTTCAGTGCGTTGTTACTTACTTATTACTCAGTATCACATTTACTTATCAATTATACCCAAACTTAGCATGCACCCCCGTACTTCAGCATGTTTATGTTACATTGAGCTCAGTCGACCGATGATGCCTATTGAGTACTCTCATACTGTACTTCTGCATATTTTCCCGATGCAGATCCAGGCACTAGCTGGCGGCTGTAATGTGACTCTCTTCTCAGCATTGAATCTGACGCAGGGAAAGCTTACTAACGTCCGAGGCAGATCCCACTCCATCTCTGATGTATAGTCTTTTAGATCCAAGACTATTGTATATTTGTTGTGTATATTTGGTTTCTGTCTTGTATTCTGGATATGTCTAGTAGTGGCTCATGTACTAACCTCACCAGGTCTTGGGAGGGGTTTTAGAGTTATATACTGTCCTCTTCCTTTTTTTCCTGATATGTATACTTTCTTTGTCTTTACGTTCGTAGCATGTTGATAGTAGTAGTTTTGCTTTATATCCTTTCTTGTGAGATCCCGCCAATTAGCCCATCGCTTGTCTCCCCGGGCTAGGGCTTGTCTTGCTTATTGATGGTTTTCGGTAGGCGCTATCAAGACTCAGAAATAGGGTCATGACAATAGGCTTTCCTTTACTATCCTAGCTCAGTTTTTAGAACGTTGATCAAGATCACTATAGGGCTTTCTTAGGCTTGTAATGAGGGCTTCAGTGCTGGTAGGATATATTTGGGGATTAGTGACTCAGTCTTCCTTGACATGAACACACACTTATTTCCACTGAAGATTCTGCCTTTTTCGCCTCATTCTATCAACAATTTCCATTACCGAGCGTGGCAAATCTCTTGGATATTTTTTTTTCTCTTTTTTTCTCTTCCTCTCTTTTTCATTCTTTTTTTTCTTTTCTTTTTTTATTTGGACACACTCGTAGGATCTTTTTTTTTCTACAACCGCTCTTTTTATACCCTTTTGCACACTTATCAAACACTTCTATAGTAGCCATCCTCAACTTAGGCAATTTTCTTGAGCTGAGGTGTACGATGTCCAAGGAGGAACTAGTGCCAAAATAGAGGTTCAATAATAAATAGAAGGAAGGTGAATAGTTATTATATAAAGAAGTCTGAACAACTCAAACAAGGATCAAGGGATTTATTAACATCATTTGGACAGTTTCTTTAAGCTAAGTGGACTAGATTTAAACAAGACCTGTGATCCTTTCCTAATCACCAACTTACAACTTAAATCGAATAGACCAGGCAAGTTCTAGGTGCATGCAGAACATTAGAAAAATGTAAAATAGACTCACACACACTTGGCACATAAGAATACTTGTTAATACCCACTATCAAGATGGAAACTAAGCTTAAACAGTATTATTACATCCATATATGCTAATGACATTCAAAGATCCAAAAAGTCAACCATATAAAGACATGCTCTCAGTGTAAAAAGTAATTTATATTTTTGGAGGGGTCTCCATTTTCCACAAAATCCACAAAAATATCACAAAATCCAACTATTTGATTGCTAATAGTCTAACTTAATCAATACAAAAGCGATAAACCTAAACATGTCAGTTCTACTAAATCGCACACCAAGGGAAAAGAAACACGACAACAAAAACCTTAGGTGGTGACAGACTCATAGGTACCCCCACCTTTATCGAAAGAAATATGCATTGTCCCTAATGCATCGAAATGATAAATAAGAACTTGGAGGAAGGAATACCTGTGAAGAACTTAGGTTTTGGAATTTGGCAAGTCTTTGGAGGACTGTACGGCCTTAGAATCTGTAATAGTAACCCCATTGTTAATCAGAGTACTGTCATTATCAACCATATCCTCAATCACTAGAGTGGGAGTAGGCAAAACATGTGGTGTGTGCCCACCTCTGGGTGTCGAGCTGGAAGAAACTCCTACAAGGAAATCCTGCTCACATGTCAACCTCAACTTTTCTTCTTTCTTGGAGGCCTTCATTGCCTTACTCATGTCTCTCTCCTCGGGTGTCTTATCACGATGCTTTCTTTTCTAAGGATTCTTATTTTCTCTGCCTTCACTTGGTGCCTTCCCTTTATCTTTAAGAGGACGCCCCATCAAATAAAGTATTTGGTCATCTTCATCCGATTCCACGATCATCGGATCAAGAAATCCAGCAGTGGGGGCCTTCTTCAGTATGGCAATATCATCTTGAGACTTCTTCAGTTCGTCCATGAACTTAGCCAAATCTGGTATTGAAAGCTCTCTTAGCCTATTATTCACCCACTCTTCCACTTTGTCTATGTGGGAATATAGATTCGCATACAGTTTCAGAGCTTCCGGAACAACTTCATCCATGAACGGCTTGAACTACTTAGCCCATGCATTTAACTGCTTCTCAAATTTCTTTTGCTTCTTGACCACTTTCACAAAATTTTTGGGGATGAGTCGATATTTCGTATAAGTATGTGGTATGGATGTCATGACCCGAATCCCATTCGGGCTAGACTGGCACCCGAAGCCTATATGGCTTGAGAGAACCAATCTTTTCTCATGTACTTTCGTATGCAAATTCTCGTATGAATCTTATTATACCTCATGAAACTATGCGGAATTCATGGAAAACATGTACAATATATATAACTTGGCCGTTAGGGCCATCACGTAAAAAAGAACGTACATCTCTTACATTTGTCTTCCCACAACCGTCTACAAAGCCTCTATAGATACATGACCATGTCTATACAATATTTACATAATGCCAAAACCTAGTATACACATGTGACTTGGGAAGCCCTAAAGCAACTGGAGCTCACCAAAGATCTGCAACCTATTGTGGAGGTCTACTAGCACCTGCGCCTGCAACAAATAAAGTAAGTTCCCCCGAGGGGGTCAGTACGAATGTACTGAGTATGTAAGTCTAAAAGATACTGCATGATATATAAGCGCTTTACTGGAATCATAACAAGTGAGTAATCATTATGGATAATTCTCCGTTCTGTATATGTGAAACCATGTTCATTACTTCCATCATTCTCATTACTTAATCATTCATTCGTTCATTATCATTCGCGAGCCACATGTATATACACTTTCACTTACGTGATATACTTTCTTGCTTTTACAATTATCTTCATTACTGTTCATCCAACTGGTTAATCATTCACAATAATTTACTGAGTCATATACATAATAATACCGGACATCCAGCTGATCAGTGGGCTATAGTCATATATATAATACCGGACATCCACCATTGGTGGGCTATAATATATATCATATAATACCCTCCACCATTGGTGTATATAATATATAATACCGGATCTCCACCTTTGGTGGGCTATAATAAATAAGTATATAATAACGGGCCTCCACCTTTGGTGGGCTATGAAAAATAAATGTATAATACCGGGCCTCCACCATTAGTGGCTAGAATATATAATAACATAGCATAGTATTGGGATTGTTCCATTTGAACTTATACCCTTTAAATTGATCCATACTCAATGATACATAAAGTAACCATGTGTGCATTACTTCTTTACAATCTTCTTTCCTTTACATTGTTATGAGAGTGATACATTGGTGATTGAAACAGTATTGGGATCACATAAATACATTACTTCATTCCTTTACTTTTATGATATTGATACCTTTACTTTTAAGAGAGATTGATACAATGATAGTCATAACATTACTAGAACTTAGAACATATCATTATCAGAACTTTAGAGTCATAATATTGTTGGAACTTTGGAATCATGTCCACCCTTCATTTATTATTTTCCTTAACTCTTGCAACCAACAAACATACGTCACTTAACTTCTTTCTTTTGAGAGATTGGTACTTTTGTAGTTGTAACATTAGTGGAAGCTTTGGAATATAACATTATTAATAAGAGACATGTGAGTAACATTTTTGGAACTTGGAATGATGTCTACCATTATGTGACTCATGAATAAAATTTGGTCATTGAGCAAGAATCATGTGACTAACAATATATTTCAAGCTGAAATGAAATACCTTTAGACATTTCGGAATGGAACAAGTATAATGACAATGTGATACTATGTGCTGCAGAAAGATATGGAAAGAGTTCACCTTACATACCTTATGTCCTCAATATGAAAGTAGAATCCTATATGTGATTATGATAATCCAGCTCCTTCCTTACTTCTTACTCTACAACACAAGTGCATAACGTAACCAACATTAACCACAAACTACATTCCAAGTGCATAACATAGCTTACGTTAACATCCAACTATCTTACAAGCGCACAAGACGGCAATGAATTACATATATTCCTTAGAACTTCATTTCACCCTCTTACAATGTCATTTATTGCATCAACATGCCAACAATGCCATAACATACCACACATTGACCAAGACATCATACATCGATAGCATTTCACACCACACTTACCCTTTACGTCTCCTCATTATCATTCCGTTGCAATTACTTCCTCATAGCAACATATGAACATCAATACATACTTAATATAGTCTAACATGCCTTCATACAACACTTTAACGTCATTAAAACGATACCACAAGTGGATAATTACATCCAAAAAGGGTATCGGTGCCTTCGGGGGTCAAAGGGATACGAAAACATACAAAACGAAAATCTGGGCTGACCTGCTCAGCCACCTGTGACCTCAGGTCAGCCACCTGCGCCCTAATATGGCCTTTGGCAGCAGCCAGAGCCATCTGCGTTGGCATCTGTGCCCACAGATGCCTTCGTCTGCGGGGGGGGGGGGGGGGGGGGAGGGGGGAGGGAGGATGCCCGTTTTGTCCAAAATGGGTCTCTTTTGGGTAATTTAATGCAATGAATGGTCCATGATCATAACCAAACTTATTTTGACATATTTTTGATCATATTGAATGCTCACAACCATCCATGGTCTCACAACACACATAACACACCCAAAACGACACTTTCTTTTCATTACGTCATCAAATCCATAACCAATTTCACCACAACAATTCCAAACATTATGTACAAAAATAAAACAAGTTAAGGCTATAATCACACCTCACATGTCAATATTGAATCCATCAAGTTCACTTCTCTCAATACCACAAATCCATTTTCAAGTTTACAAGACAAAACCACCCTCCGATTTAGCAACATGTAACATTACACATAAATTGAACTTCTCAATACTCCACCAACATAACCAACATCATATAAACCATCTAACATGCATAAAATATAATTAATCATAATAATATACACTTACCAAGTCTTGTAAATGGATGATCTTGACCAAAAGAAAGGTTGCCTTAGGGTTTGAGTGAAGGAAAATATTTTGGGAAATTTCTAGAAATGGCAAGTGTATTGTGTGGATTAAAAATCTGATTTTTCTCCACTTATATAAGCCCTTAAGGTCCCTTCTTAGCCAAACATTTGGTCCAATAATAATTATCTACTTGGCCAAGATGAATGGGTCAAGTTTCCCATTTGGGCCAAGTTTTATAATTTGAATTGGGCCTTAAATTAAGCCCAATTGTACAAGGTTAATTTGACCCATCAAATTTAATGTATAATTCCTCAAACTCCCATGTTTAATTAATTCCATAAATGTTACGATAATAACATAGGTCCGGAAACGTACGGGGTGTTACAATGGAAGCGATGTATGCGGTCTCAGTATTTGGGGACATAGTAGTAGCCCTAGATGCCATATAAACACCTTATGGATCAACAATAGTGAGTGGAAATGGTATACCTATGGGAGTACTAGATGCCTCTGGAGTGGTTTGAGATTCGGGTCCAAACAATGGCGGTTTGTGGACCCTCAACTTAAAATTTGTATCATCTTGTGTCTTGTATCTTTGTGTCACATACCTTATTATCAACTCCACTAATGATTGACACTTTCACTTTCTTACGTTTCTTTATAACTAGAAAAGGGAATGACAACAAAGTTGCAGTCTTGATAGCCCTTATAAACAACTCATTAGCAATAACTTGACCGAAGTTGATCTTTAACCCTTCCATCAAACTCATAGTCACTACAACCCCTTAATTATCCAGGTTATCTTCACCACGTATAGGCATCAATCATATCCTAACCATAACCCACCAAAACTTTTCCATGAAACTCAGAGATAATTTGGCTATCCGTTCCCTATTTGTCAACCATGAAGGCTTTCCACTCTTTGTGAGTATTCAAGCAGCCATGGATGTTGAGTAGAAGTTATTGTCATCCAATGATCAAATACTGGTGTAATGGTTGGAGCTGTATAAATTTGTCCAAACAAAATATGATTAATTGTGTGCTCTGAGATGTCCACGAAAACCCCACAAACTGGAACTCACATCAATGTTCTCATGTCACTAACCTTTTTCCCCTTAAGGCAAATCATCTTAAGTATGACCAAGTAATTTGTAAAATATATGAGGACAATGGCAGGATAGTAAGTCCCAGGTGGTGTGCTCAGACAAGCCAACTCCTACTAATTGGACCGTCATTCAATATCAGATACTCTGGTAGGTCAGTTGTTACAATCTAGTATTCTTCAGCATAGGGCCTCTTTATGCTTCTTTATTTGGTTGGTTCAAGGACATCAAAGTAATGCTTTTCTGCCCCTTCAACCTTCCATCTAATAGGCTCTCACACCCCTAGAGCTTTCCTTCAATTTACCTCACCTGGTTTTTACTTGAGTTCCTCTTCCGGACTGTTAACAACTTCAATATTACCCTCCTTATTTTGGTTAGAGCTTGAACTATCACTGCTCTCCCTATCGCTACTTGATTCCTCACTTGATAACCCATCCTCCTCTTTAGACTGGGGCTCCTGAATGTGCTTCTTCTCACTTTGTCTAGTGTTGTAGGCTGGGGCCTCAGTTTTCTTAACCTCATTATTAGGTTCGTCTCTTAGTCTCAAGGTTGAGGTATCTCTTGCTTGTCTTTTTCTTGCTCCTCCTCTCATTGTTTGAATCTTTTGAGGCATTGTACCTATGGAGGTAACCAAGCCCATAAGAAAAAAAAATCAAAATTTAAATTTTAAACTATTTATAGTTGATGTTAGGGGTGATGGTTCGTCAAATACGTGATGATTCGTCAACTAAGTCATCAATACTTTCTAGTAGCTCAGTCATATTTGATGAGTTGTCTGACGGTTTTCAACAAATTTGATGGACAGTCAGGTGAATTATCAACCCTTAAAAAGAATACACCATATGGATCTTTCTTGTGACGGTTTAACCGGTGAATTGTCAACCTTGTGGCGATTAGTCACATGAACCTTCATGGCTTAACAATTACTTTTTGCTTCTGTGGGGCATCTTATCGAGAATTTGATATGCACCCATCAAGTGTTGCCAACTATATTAGATTTTAAACTTTTCTAACACCTCTAATCATACAAAATATCACTTTTTTCATCCGAGTTACTCAGAATTCACCCACTTGGTTTCAATAAAACTCAAATTTGAGCACAACATAACCATTGTCGAGTGTATATACACATAGTAATGGTTGTGTTGTCTCTAATTTGCAATCAAATAAAAAAAAAATATACTATAAAGAATGAGCACACCTGAGTAGTCTCAAGAGGACAACAAGATAGAACTTCTAGTGGTATGTGCAAGACTCGTGGGGTCTTACGAGGGTGGAGGGGGCTTGGATGATTTGAGTGTTGGTGATGTTAAGTGGTTGAAGGGAATGATTAATTAGTAAGGAGGAGCGAATAGTGGGGTTAATGGACTAAGAATATGAATGATAGGAGTTATGGGAGTTATAGGTTTTGAGTAATAAAGAGTTATTAGGAAGAGTAAGAGATTTAAGAGAGACAACCAATTAATTTTAATTGGCTTCCTAAATTGTTTGGGTTTAAATTGGTATTGGTTCGGTTTTGGGTTGGATGTAAGGTTAGGTTTTCGGTTGTTGTTGGATCAGGTCGGATCAATGGAAATTAAAATGGAACAAGTAAAGTTAGCTGTGATGCCTTGCCTGAAGGTTTTTCAAGAACGTGACGATTCACTAGGTGAACCATCAGGCATAAGAAAATTGCATCCAAAGTTAGTCATATCTGACATTTGGGTTGACAGTTCGTCAGTAATGTGATGATTGGTCTCCTGAACCGTCAACCCTTTTGTAGAATGAGTCCTTTATTTGCTTGTTGTGATGGTTCAAAATAATAGCTCGTTAATAGATCAATAATTCGTCACATAAACCATCAGTCTTTTTCCAGAATATATCACTTTCTTGTGCTTTAGGATAGTTTAGATTGACGGTTCGTCAGGTCCCTCACGATTCATAAGTTGAACCGTCAATCCTTCAATAGATTCTGCCATTCTCTTTCTTCACCTGTAATTTCTTTTCCTGCACACTTAGCACACACATCATCCATGTTCAACAATGAAAAACCTGTTCTAACATTTTTACAACAAAACAAGGTGGGTTGCCTCCCACTAGCGCCTGATTTAATGTCGTGGCACGACTCGGGTATCTTGACTAATCACAATTCATCAAGATACACTTGTGACAATTCCTTTACTGTCTACGGTAAGCCCATATATTGGTTGACCCATTGACCATTCACTTTAAATAGCTTCCCATCTTTGTTTTCTAATTCAACTACTCCGAACGAAAACATTTGAGTCACTTTGAACGGTCTGGACAATTTGTATTTCAGCTTACCTAGAAACAACTTAAATCGTGAGTTGAACAATAGCACTGGGTCACCCCCTTTGAAATCTCTCTTTTCGATCTTCTTGTCATGATTCAACTACATTTTCTCCTTATAGAGGGCAGCCCTCTCATACACACAAAGTTGAAACTAATCCATTTTATTCAATTGATCCAACCTCAAGTCATCAACCTCTTTCCAACTCAAATTAAGCCTTTTGAGAGCTCACAAGGCTTTGTACTCAAGCTCCACTGGCAAATCACAAGCCTTAACAAAGACTATTGCTAAGGAGATGTACCTATTGGTGTCTTGAAAGAAGTGCGATAATCCCATCTAACATCATCAAGTTTGGTTAGCATTTACAGATTTGGCCAATATTATCTTGATCTCTCGGTTCAATACCTCTACCTGTCTACTAGCTTGTGGATGATACGGAGTGGCCATTTTGTGTTGTTTACTCCATATTTAGCTATAGTTGTATGGAACACCTTGTTCCAAAAGTGGTATCCACCATCACTTATGATCATACGAGGAGTACCAAACAGTGACAAAATATTTCTTTTCAAGAACGTCACCACACTCTTTCCTTCATTATCTGCTAAGGCTATAGGTTCTAACCATTTGGAATCATAGTCCACTCCTACTAGGATATATTTTTGACCATAAGAACTCATAAATGGGACCATAAGTCTATGACCCACGTGCCAAACAATTCCACCTCTAACATTTTGGATAAGGGCATTTGTTGATTTCGAGTGATCGAACCCTGCCATTATCATTGGTCACAAACTTTGGCAAAGTTGTGGGCATCTTTGTGAAATATAGGCAAATAGTACCCACTTTGCAATATTTTCCTAGTTGTGCAATCACCTGCATGATGCCCCCCACTGGAGACGATTGACAATCTTGTAAAATACTCAGCATTTCCACTTCTGGCACACATTTTCTGATGATGTTGTTAGCACATAGTCTAAAAAGATATGACTCATCCCAGAAGTAATTGATCACATCATGAAGAAATTTCTTTCTTTGATGGAAGCTCAAGTCTTCTGGTAGCATGTCACTGACTAAGTAATTAGCAAAATCTGTATACCAAGGAACAAGGTCAGGAGTAGCTGCAAGTACCTGTTCATCAGAGAATGAGTCATCAATCTCTAGCTCATCCGACCGCTTTGCCTCATTTTCATGTCTAGACAAGTGGTCGACTACTTGATTCTCACACCCTTTCTGGTTTTTGAATTCAAAGTCAAACTCATATAGGAAGAACACCTATCTAATTAATTGTGGCTTTACATTATTTTTTACCATTAAATACCTTAATGTCGTATGATCCGTATGAACCACAACCTTGGTGCCCAGCAAATACACCTAAAATATCTCAAAGGCATAGAAAAACAATAATAGCTCCTATTTAGTGACCATGTAGTTATTTTGTGCCTTATTTAGTGCCTTGCTAGCATTGTAAATTGGGTGAAAAAGCTTCTCACATTTTTGCCCAAGACTAGTTCCAAGTGCGACTCCACTTGCATCACACATCACCTCGAATGGTTGAGACCAATTTAGAGCAATAATAATAGGAGCAACTACTAATTTTTCCTTGAGGTATTCAAATGCTTTCAAGCGGTCACCATCAAATACGAACTTGGCTTTCTTCTTCAATAGTTTGCACAATGGATTGACAATCTTTGAGAAGTCTTTAATAAACCTCGGTAGAAACACATATGACTGAGGAAAATTCTAACTCCCTTCACTGAGATTGGTGGTAGCTTTCTAATCACCTCTATTTTGTCTCGATTTACTTCAATTCCTTTCTCAGAAATATTGTGCCCCAACACAATGCCCTCTTAAACCATAAAGTGGTATTTCTCCCAGTTTAGCACAAGATTGAACTCTTCATATTGTTGCAAGGCATTGCTCAAATTTTCCAAGCATTCTTCAAATGAATAGCCTACCACAGAGAAATCATCGATGAACACCTCCAAAGTGTCTTCCACCATATTTGAGAAAATTGACATCATACACCTTTGAAAGGTTGCAGGAGCACTACATAGTCCAAAGGGCATTCGCGTGAAGGTGAACATCCCATAAGGGCATGTGAATGTAGTCTTCTCTTGGTAGACTGGTGCAATGGAGTTGATTATAACCTAAGTAGCCATCCAGGAAATAGTACCAGCCCCTTCCTGCTAAATGATCGAGCATTTGATCCATAAAAAGGCATTGGAAAGTGATCCTGAAGAGTCCAAGAGTTATGCTTCCTATAGTCCATACACAACCTCTAGCCAGTGATGGGCCTAAGCGGAATCAATTCATTCTTCTCATTAGCCACAACCATTATACCTTTCTTCTTTGGGACACACTTAACCAGACTTACCCACTTGTTATCTGATAATGGGTAAACAACTCATGCATCGAGCCACTTGATTATGTTCTTCTTTACCACTTCTTATATTGGTGGGTTATTTCGGCACTGATGTTCAATGGTAGGAACACAATCTTCTTCTAGCCAAATTTTATGTGTGCATATACCCAGTAAAATTCTAATGATGTCCGCAATTGTCCAACTGATAGCGTATTTGTATTTTCGCAACAAAGAAACAAGTGCTTCTACTTGACATTCTACCAAATCAGCATCTATAATCATAGGCAATATGTTTTTCTCACCCAGAAATATATATCTTGTCACGCCTCGAATTCCAACGGGGCGGACTGGCACCCGAAGCCGTTAAGGCCCGAGAGAACCAATCTTCATTCATATACCCTCATACGCATGTCACTCGATAAACATCACCATCACATATAGACATAAGTTGTCAATGGAGGAAGTCATGGAAAATATATGATAAACATGAAACTTGGTCGTTAGGGCCACCAAGTCAAAATGGATATACATTCTTTCATTCTATAAAGCCTCTAACAGATACATATACATAACCAACCTAAAGTCGGGACAAGTCCCTGCTTTATACAACATTTACAATACCAAAACAAATGTATACATGTGACTCGGAAAGCCCCGAACCAACTGTAGCTCACCAAATATCTACAAATGACCCGCAACCTACTGTGGAGGTCTACTAGTACCTATACCTGCAGTAAGTAAGGTAAGTCCCCCAAGGGAAGTCAGTACGAAGAATGTACTGAGTATGTAAGGCTGTAAGAAATTGCATGATACATAAGTACTTCAATGATATCAAGTACAAGTGAAATAATCAATATGGATAAACCTCCGTTCTGTATATGTGGAACCATGTACATTGCTTTCATTACTTTCATTTTCGATCATTCATTCATATCATTATCATTCATATAATATCGTTCTTATATACTGCCTTCAAGTGATATACTTTAATTCAAGTGCTTTACTTCCTTTGCTTTTACATTCATCCTTATTACCATTCATCCAGCTGATCACTGGGCCATATATCATTCATCCAGCTGGTCAGTGGGCTATAGTACAATCATCCACCTTATCGGTGGGCCATAACATAATATAATGTACTATATCAATAATCATCCACCTTATCGGTGGGCTATACTATAATATACTGTAAAATATCAACAATCATACACCTTATCGGTGGACCATAATATAATATCAACAATCATCCACCTTATCGGTGGGCCATAATATATGCATATATATACATTACTTCATTCCTTACTTGAGAGATTGATACCTTTACTTGTGAGATTGATACAATGATGGTTGAAACATTATTGGAACTTTGGAACATATTGGAACTTTGGAACCATGTCCACAATTATGTGACACATGAATAACAATGGATCAATGAATAAGGAACATGTGAATAACAATAGATAACAACCTGAAATGAGATACCTTAGAACATTTCAGAATGGAACAAGTACAATGACAATGTGAACACGATGTGCTGCAGAAGGATACAGAAAGAGTAACCTTACAAACCTTATCTTCCCAATATGAATACACAGTCCTATATGTGAATACAATAATCCAGCTCCTTTCTTACGTTTTTCCCTACAACACAATTACATAACGGAGCTCACGTTAACTACCTTACAAGCGCATAATGACAATGAGTTACAGGATTGCCCTATAACGTCATTTTACCCTCTACAATACCATTCACGGCATTGTCATACCAACAATACCACAACATTCCACACATTGACCAAGACATCATAAACCAATAGCATTTCACTCCAAGTTTCTCCTTTACGCTTCCTTGTTAACACTACGTCACAATTACTCCTCAAGTCACCTCAATACGTTTCATAACAACAATCCCATAACAATCCCACAAGTTATACACATAGAAAAAAAAACAAGTTAAGGACATAACCACACCATACATGTTGATATTTCATCCACACCATTCACTTCCATCAAAACCTCAAGTCTCCTTTCAAGTTCAAGTCACATAGATGACACATCTTTTAGCCAAAAAAAAAGTGCACTACTCAACACTTTTAGACATAACCATCATGATCTACACAATCCCTTATACATATAATATATTAAATCACAAGAATAAACACTTACCCAAGCTTGCCAATGAGTGATCTTGTCCAAAGATATGGTTTAGGGTTTGAGAGCTAAAAGAAATATCTTGGAATTGTCTAGAATGGCATGTGTGTTTAAATGAATAAAAATCTGATTTTTCCACTTTATATAGCCCCTCATGGCCATCCTTAGCCACATATGGTCAATAATGGATGGTTTACTTGGTCAAAGGAAGAATGGGTCATTTCTCCATTTTGGGCCATGTCTTTTGCCGGGCCTTAATTGAGCCCAATAGCATAAGAGTAATTTAGCCCAACAGATTAATACATGATCCACAACTATCTCATGCTTAAAGAATTCCATAATTGTGAAGACAATATTCAACTCATGAGATTCATGTTCGTATCCTCATCCCCATGAATAAGCGATTTTAGCCACTCATGGCTTAATTTATCATAAATTGATAAAAAATATAAAAAAATAAAAAGGACGAAGAATTAACCCTCATTTGGACACCAAAATAGTCCAAGAGTAGTCTCACTAAGATGGAATAATGATACAATAACCCAAGATCCCTATTTAGAGACAAGTGGTCGGAGAAGAAATTTGGCAAAAAATGGCCTGTCACGCTGCCTGGCATGCCCCACTACTTCCCATGCAAAAAAAATTCCTGTCAAAAGCGGCCCGGCATGCCCCTGGGCACGCCTGACACTAAAATTTTGACTTTCTTCTTTTCTTCGACTTTTCTTTACTGACATTAGCACAATACCAATAGTCCATCAAAACCAATGCAAAATACGCACTTATTGCTCTAAAAACTCAAGTAAACATGGTTCGAGTTGGCAATAAGGCATATAAATATGCCCTAGATCACCAAGCAAGTAGGGTCGGAAAGGTACGGGGTGTTACATCCTTCCTCCCTTAGAAACATTCGTCCTCGAATGTTAATAACATCTTCCCATTTACAAGAAATGCACCTTTATGTTAGCATATATACATATACACATAAAGCTTATAGAGACTTCTTTGTTATTGCTCTCCTTCCGCACTTTGAACTTTTTCTTCTGTGTGAAACAAATATGGGTACTTTGACTTCATCATTTCTTCGGCTTCCCATGTGATTTATATATACAAAAGAAAGGAAAGAAAGACTGGCCTTACAAATTTCCTAAGGGCCATCCTTTCAAAAAAGTAAAGGGCAAAATACTATTTGCATAGTAAAGGGCACAACTGTGCACTTTACGACTTATACTAAACGATAAAATCTAAAAGTAAAACAAAAGATAAGGAATCTAATAATTTACATAACTTTTCTTTTCCTATCTTTTTCTTTGTCGGTTGGTTGTTGTCTGCTGTCGGCTGACTATCTCTTCTGCATTTATCTGGATTTACTCTATTTGGACATCTGGAATTTTGATTGTATCTCCACCATTGCACTTTGAGCATCGGTGATCTGGATATTTTGGTCCTATCAATTGGCAATATCTAGTTAATAAATTTTCTGAAATGAATTCCTTTTTTAAAGCTCGTGTTGTCGGTATCTCTTCTGGTCTAAGTAATGAAAGGGTCCATTGTTTAACTTCTTCCATATCTGCTGATCATAGTTCCTTTGAATTTGCATATATCATCATCTGGTCTCTGGCAACGTATTTCCATATGGCATTGCCATTAAAATAATTATGTGCTAGTTCTTGGACAATGGTTGTTAGTCCAATAATTCTTTTGTTTGCGTAAAAACTTGGTAGTTCTGCCTTGGGTATCTCTTGTTGTTCACCAATATCTTCTGGAAGTAACATTTCTCGTGTCAAACCTATCTTAATAACTTGGATAATTGGTTTTATTTCTGTATATAATATCTCTGCTTGTGCCGTGTAAAACCGTATATAAAATAATGATCCTTTTGTAATTCGTCTGTATGTCTGAAAATGATTATGTACTTCTGGTATTTGTTCTATCTCTTTTCCTGTAATTGTGTAAACTATATTTAATAATCCATAGCTATAACATGTTCTTACTAGCTTTGGACTGGTCTTTGGTAATGCAATTAGTTTATTGTATCCTTGTAGCTTTTGGGTAATATAATCAGTATAAGGTTCTGTAGCTGTTGTAGATCTTGGTTTTGTATTTAAGAATGTCTGTATTTCATGGATATTCTGGAGATATGTACTGGATATGTGGTTATATATCTTCTTTTCATTATAAAGGCTGGCTGCATATGTAGATGTTTGTGGTGCTGGGATATTTTGAGTTGTAGGTATTTTTTGGACAAATGGCCTGTCAAACAAACTGTTTAAATTATTAGTTGGTTTTTTGCTAGCTGCTTTGCTTGTACTTGCATTGCTTGTACCTGCATTTGAAATAATTGGAGTGTTATGGGTTTTTAGGAGTTTCCCATCATCTCCTTCTAGATCTGGAATTTTAGCGTCTTCCGATAGACGTAGCTCAGCAGATTTTGAGTCATGAGGCTGACTTGTGCTTGTACTAGCTGTAGGTTTCAGTTTAACTTCATTAACCTTTAGCTTTTGTACTTCTATGTTGATACTGTCCACTTTATTACAAAGTGTAGTAAGGACTTTTAGTATATCTTCTATTGTATTAGATGGTTTTGTCTGAGTAGCTTTGTCTTGATAAATGATCTGCAATAACATTTTTGTCAGTTTTGATTACTTCAATTGAAAATGTAAAATTTTGTATATTCAAAACAAGTCGTCGTATTTCCTTTGTTGTAACTGAGTCTTGTATTTGTCTCGTTAACCACCATTTTACTTGGGTGTTATCTGTTCTAACAATAAATTTGTTATACACAATATATGGTTCAAAAGCTAATAAACATTTATATAAAGCATATAATTCTTTATGATTTATTTCCCATCTTACCTGGGGTTCTGTATATGATCCTGAATAATATCTGCAGTGATGTTCTGTTGGGTTATCCATGTATTTATATTTTAGTACTCCGCCGTAGCTGTGTTCGCTTGAATCTGATTCTACTATGTATATAAATTCTCTTTTTTCATCTGGAAAATATAACTTTGGTAGTTTTTTGCATAATGTTTTAATATGCTGTATATGGGTTTTATCTTGTTCATTGAAATGGTATTCTACGTCCTTTTTTAATTTTTTCTGTAAGGGTTTTAAATGTGTTGCTAATTTAGGTATGTATTCTCGTACTTGGTTAACTAATCCTAAAAAAGATTGTAATTTTTTCTTTGTATCTAATAGTTCTTCTGATTGTAATATTTTTTGTACTATGTGAGTTTGCATTTTTATTCCATCTCTATCTATCTGTATACCTAGGAATTCTATTTGGTTTTTCATTAATTCTGCTTTTTGTTTACTTAAACTAATTCCTGTTGTTTCCACAATATTTGCAAATTTATGCAATAATTGGATATGTTCGTCTTTTGTTCTTGAGTATAATAGTATATCATCTATATATATAATGCAATTTTCTAATTGGTTAAAATGTTCATCCATAAAATGTTGATATCTTCCTGGAGCGTTTTTATATCCAAATGGTAAAACATTCCATTCGTAAAATCCTTGGGGTACTGTAAATGCAGTAAGATGTTTTGATTTTTCGCTTAACTTAAGGTGGTAAAATCCTGATTTACAATCAAATTTGCTAAAATAGTTAAATCCTTGTATCTGTTGTATTTTTAGTATTTTATTAGGTATTGGGTAATTGTAGGTTTTTGTTTTTGCATTTAAATTTCTGTAATCTATAACCATCCTACTTTTTCCTCATTTTTGTTCACTATGTTTATTAACTATAAATGCTGGACTAGTATGTTTACTATTACTGGTTTGTATATATTTATTTTTTAGTAGTTCATTAATATGTAATTTAAACTCATTAAGATCTGTAAAATTGTATTTTAAAGGTTTTTGGGTTATTATGCTATCTGGATTTATTAATTCTATAGTTACTAGTGTCTTATGTTTATCCCATCCTTGAAGGGGATTTTCATTATATAATGTGTTAAATTTTTCGGCAATAGGTTTTAAGAGATTAATAGAAAATTTTATAATTTCTACTGTCGTATCTTTTGTTCGGATATTTTCTAACTTTTGCGTTATCTTTTCACTTCCTTTTATCCATGGTGTTGTTTTTCTAGTTTTGTTATATACTCTTTTAGCTCCTAGTTTTGTTTTACAAGGTGTAGTGAACCATCAGTGTGTTCTGGTTAATATATGTGGGTATAGGTTATCTAAAAAGGGCATTCGTAATAATATGTCTCTAGTTATAAATTCATAATTGTACATTAATTTTATTGTTAATATTTTATCCCATATTTGTATCTTAACATCCTTAGCTATATATGTGATACTACTTCCTTCATCATTAAATCCTGTTACTATTATAGGGTATCTTACTTTTTCCCATTTACTTGCTGGTAAACAGTTGTATTTACAGAGATTAGCTTCAGCTCCTGTATCTATCATTGGTGTATAATATCTGCTATTATATCCTTCTACTATTATCTTGGCCAATATATATACTTTTGGCATTACATTTCTTTATGTTCTGCTAATGATAACTTTTTTATTATTGTAATAAATAACTAGTTGTCTGTCTTCTAGGTTATAAGGTTTAACTTGTTCTAACCATGTAAGTCCTAAGACTATATTTTCATTTGTTTGTCCTTGTGTTAATATAAATTGTATATTAATTGGTATTCCTCCTATAATTAACTCTTGAGTTGTTATTTCCTGAGTTTGTCTTAATTCTCTAGGTAAATCTATACATAGCTATTCTTTATGTGTGATATCATTTTCTGGTACTAGTTCTTTTGTGATATAGTTTTCCTGTTCTCCCGTATCTATTAGTATTAGATATTTTCTTTGGTTTAATATTCCTGTTATGTAGTATTGATGTGTTTGCATTTCTATTGATATATTTTCAATTCTTCTAGATGTACTCATTCTAGACGATGGTGATGGGGTATCCATTATTCTTTTGGAAGGGGTTTTTATTCTTTCTTGAACTATTTCTAAGTCTGTTTCAATATCTAATTCCTTATAACTATAATCATTATTATCTATAGCTGTGACTATATTATCAAAGGGGTTATCTATTTTGATCTTTTGAATTTTATTTACTGCTTTTACAGTATGTTGTGTGGTTAATATATATAAATTTTTACATCTAGCTGTAAATATTTTGCTTCCTGGTGCTAATTCTATTCCTGTCATTTTCCAATATAATACTAATGATTTATCTATATTTTTATCATGTATTGCTACTGAGTAGTTAGGGCTTACTATAAATGAGAATTTCTGGTATATTAAGTTTCCTTTAACTGCGCTAATTATACTTTTTTCTATTGGATGTATTATTCTGTCATCTGCTAAGTAAAGTTCTATAGGTGTATCTATTCCTTCTCTAAAACATGCTTTTATTAGTATTTCTATTGCTCCTAAATGCACATATGTTATATTACTCTTAGTTTTTAGTTTCTGGATTTCTTTATTTAGTTCTTTTTTGTTTATTATAGGTACCATAGCTTTTCCTTTTGCGTATTTACAATAAATTGTATGTTCTCTTTGGCTTATAACATAGTATTCTTCTTTATCTTTTTTAAACCAATTTTTTACTGTAGGTACGTCTAGTATCTTGTCTATTCTTAATGGTGTTTCTTGTTTTTTGATTTGGTCAAATATAGTTGTATCAAATATTATCTTTTGACTTGTAGATTCTTCATCTTGATGTTCTTCTCGACTAATTATTCTTATATTATTTTCAGTCATAGCTTCTTAAATTTGTTCCTAAATTTTCTACAATTTATTCTTCAATATCTTCAGAACTATATTCATTATCTATTTCTAAATCTAGATCATATATACTATCATCACTTTCTATTTCATAACTTATGAAAGGCAATTCTGTGTATACATCTTCTTGTATCTTAATTTCAGTTACCTGTTTTTTATTAGGGTCTTTTGGTATGGTACAATGTTTTGCTAAATGTCCTAGTTTTCCATAATTATAAAATTTACATTCTGCTATTTTCTTTTTAGGCCTATATGGTTTTTCTGTTTATAATTCTTTATATAATATCTTTTCCTTGGTTGTTTATATTTATACCTAGATTTATGTGTTTTGTATATTTTCGGTCTTTTCATGTATCTAAATTTATTTGACGTTTTGCATCCAAATTGGGGTGCTGTTTTATCTGTACAACAAGCCATATTTTTACTTAATATTTTATCTAATTTTTGAGACTCCTTGTGTTTATCACATAACTCTGTAAACCAATCTTGTAGGAATTTTATTCTAGCTCCTAATGTATCTGTTAGACTAGCATTTTCCCAATCTTCAGTTACTTTTGTACTAAAAGGTTCTGGCAGTTTTGTAAAGTATGATTTTCTAATTTCTGTACTTTCGTCATGATTATATAATCCTTTGTAATAGTATTCTTTAAATGCACATGTATATTCATCAATATAGCACATATTGCATATTGATAGTTTGTTCATTAATTTCTGTTTAAATTTTTATTTTTTACTTGTTCGGCTATTTCAGTTGTCATGCTTCCAAATTCACTTCTTATTCCTATTTCATATTTATATAGTATGTCTATATTTGATGTAGTTATTGTTCCTTCCGAATTCTTATTATTTCTTAGGGTAGCTAAACTTTCGGTTGTTAAATTATGTAGCCATAATTTTGTTGTTCCTATTAGTGTTCTTTCTATATATCCTGGTGTTTCTGCTATTGATATCTTATTATCTAATAACTGTTTTGAAATATTTCCTAACCATAACTGTATTACTTTGTTTACATCTTTTACACAATCTAAATCTAAGAAACTAGATTGTTCTGGGGTTTTATTTGGTGTCCATCTTGTATAATATTTTGTTCCTATTGTATAGTTAGGTGTGAAATTTGTAGTTGTTGGATTAGTATATCTTTTGGTGTATGAAGGTGATGAAGATGTACTAGGTTCATGTTTCATATTTGTATTTACTTCTTTTGGTTTATCATTTGTTGCATTTATTTCTGACATAGTGTTATTTTCTAGTATGGTATTTGTTTGTGTTTCTTGGTTGATCTGTTCTAGTATTTCTGTATATGTTTCACTGTCTTGATCGTCTATTATTGTTTCATCCGTGTTGTCATTTATGTTATCTATGCTAATGTTGGTAAATTCTTCATGTAGAAAAGTATTATCTTCATTTTGTATTTTTTCTTTTAATGTTTCTACTTCTTTTGCTAATTGTGTTTCTTTAGTATTTTTTTGTTCTTCTTTTTCTCGAATTTTCTCCGCATATATTTGTTTTAAAAGTTCTAATTCTTTTTCTAATTCTATAATTCTTGTAGAGTTTGTAGGTAATTCTGGTGGGGGAATTTCATCCTTGGGTTTATTTATTTGTTCGTTTTTTTGTATATGTGTTTCCTTTATTTGTTCAATTTCTTTTTTAGCTTGTTCACGAATTTTTTCTATTTCTAATTTCTGGTCTATTTCATTATTTTCTTTTGTTAATCTGACCATTGCACTTAAACTATCTTCTAGTTTTGCAGATAGGGGATCTGGCATTAAATGTAGTGTATTTCCTAATTTTTTGTATCTTCTTCCTAAATTTGAATGTATTATAATTATTGGTATACCTTCTGTTCCTATAAATGTTTTTTCTTCTACAGGGAATTCTTCTTTGTTCATTTATGGTAAATCGAATTTATATTTATGGTCTAAGTGTTGTAATTTAATTTCTAAATCAAGTATGGTAGATTTTGATGCCAGTATTGATCTAGGGTGTACTCCTGCAAATATATTATTGTGTAAACAATTTCTTCTAAAACTTAATTCTTGTTTTACATCAGTAATTTGTTTAAGTAGTTCTATTTGATTTTTTGTTAATGGTTTATAATTTTGGCTTATAGGGATATTATTTTTTATCATATCTTGCCTATAGTTTTCTAGCATTTCTTGTTGGTACTTATCTGTTTGTTTACTTGTTTCTGTGTTGTTATTCATACTTTCTTCTTAAGATGTAATATTAACTTATATTCTGTTTCTGATATTATATCTATTAGTTGGTATAATCTACTTAGGTTTGATTTATTATATGTTAATTTTTTATATTCTGGGTATAGTTTAGTCAATTTCTTTTCTATTTTTCTCGTCTTGTCATAATGTTTCATTGTTTTTACCAGTTGTTTGTATTGATTGCTATTAGGTGATAGTTCTTCTCCATATTCTAATATTTCATTATCATTATCTTCTTTATGCCTATGCTCTGATACCAATGTTGGGGGGTCGTGTGGGTCCTTTATTGTGGTGTGTGTATTTAGGTCCATTTATCTAAATGTTGCTTCATAGTATCTATTTCGTAGCGGAATTAATACTAGCATGTGTGTTATATTTTCTAAAATATTTTGTAAATAGGTAACTTCTTGGGTTCTTTGATACATATCTAAGTTATATTGTATAAGGGTTTCTATTTCTCTTAATTCTTCTACAGTTTGTCTCCAATTTTCAAATTGTTCGTAATTCATTTTATAATTGTTTAACTCGTTGGAAATAAACTTGGTTAATCATATATTTAATTAAAGTCTATATAATCTTCTAAGTCTAGATAATCAGTATAATTATTCCCTAAATGATCATCATCAGAGATTATAAATTCCATAAAACTATTTTGCATTAGTGCCATAACTTCGTAGGTCATAAGTAAATCATATATTTTTCTTGTACTATCTGTGTCTAGATTTATAAGGGTGTATAATAGTAGTATCTTATATTCTTCGTTATTATCTATCAAGTATGTATAATCACTTAATTGGTAATTATCCATTTTTAATGTCATGTTTGCTAAATGATATTCCTTCTAACCTCTAAATGTTTTATTACTATTTATCACTTGTTAGTACAGTATCTTGGGATGTTTTTCTTGTCACTACTATGGGTTTTAGCCTCAATCGGTTACCCTAACAATGCCTTTAACTCTTGTCTACTTCCCTCTAACGGCATTCCTAGCCTTCTTGGTTTCGACTTTTAGGAGGGCTTAGTCTGGGCTTACTTACTCTCGGCTTACCTAACCATAGCAAACTTGCTCAAACATTCCAAAATAATCATACTAACATATGATAAATAATAGTAATAATCTAGAGATTATTAGGAATATAGGATTTAGCTACACATAGTTGGATAAAAGTGTACCTTGTTATGTATGTTTTCAGTAGGTGTAGTGACGGTATGTGATTCAGTATACATATCTGTATTTGTATCTATATTCTCCATGTTGTACCTGTTGAAAATATTTATTTATATATCTGGAATTCTCAACACATGAGGGGGGGAAGAGGAAAGGATTTTCAGCTGTTAAGCTTACTCTGCCTTTATCCTCTTCACTTGTCGATCCAGAATGGCAATAGGTGTCTCTTTCACAAATGCCCGGTCACCTTTATAAGCTCATAGCATATCTTCAAGTGTTTGAATAGTACGTTCTGCTTGCCCATCTATCTGATATAATAGAAATTGGAATCCCATGTAATCGCACTATCTCTTTAACATACAACCTTACATAATTTCCAGCTGTACAAGTGGTCTTGACAGGTAAAAAGTGTGCTACTTGGTAAGTCTGTCAACTATCATTCACATGGAAGCAAATTTCCGAAATGTACGAGGCAACCTTGCGATGAAACCCATGTTAATCATATCCCTCTTCCAAACTGGAAGATTCCTTTATTGCATATAACCTCCAGGTTTCTGATGCTCTACTTTTACCTGTTGATAATTCGAACAATGAGCTACAAATTCTGCAATGTTCTTCTTCTTTATATTGCCTCACCCATACATCACTTCCAAACCATGGTACATTTTGGTTTCTCCCAAATGAATAGAATACCATGAATGATGTGCTTCTGTCATAATTCATTTCCTTAGCTCATCTATATCCGGTACATAAAATCTACCTTGGCATTGAAGTACTTCCCTGTCACGCCCCAAATCCCATTGAGGCGGACTGGCACCCGAAGCCGTTAAGGCCCGAGAGAACCAATCTTCATTCTCATACACTCCTGTGCATGTTACTCAATAAACATCACCACCACAAATAGATATAAGATGCCAATAGCGGAAGTCAGGTAAAATACATGATAACTATGAAACTTGGTCGTTGGGGCCATCAAGACAAAACATACGTTCCTGACATTTTCTTCATCTGTCCCACAACATCTACAAAGCCTCTACAGATGCATTACCATAACCAACCTAGCGTCGGGACAAGACCCCGCTCTATACACATATACAATACCAAAATAAATGTACATATACATCTCGGAAAGCCCCGAACCAATTGGAGCTCACCAATATTCTGTGGATTTCTGGTAGCCTACTGAGGAGGTCTACTAGTACCTGTGCCTATAGCAAGTAAGGTAAGCCTCCCCAAGGGAGGTAAGTACAAAAAATGTACTGAGTATGTAAGGCCATATGAAACTATAAGACATATAAATATTCCAATGAAATCAAATATAAGAGAATAGTCAATATGGATAAACCATCATTCTGCATATGTGGAACCATGTACCTTACATTCATTATTTTCTTTTGCTTCTAACGTTTATTCATCATCACTTATCTCATATCGTACCCGGGCCCCAACTGATCAATGGGTCTTAACATAACATAACGTTATGTTGGGATCAACTGGAGCTAGGCTTATGCCTCTAGAGCTACCACCCATAAATAAAGATATCGGGCTCGGCTCGAGTTAGATTATTCCCTCTAGAACTGCCACCCATAAACCAATATATCAGTTTCGGCTCGAGCTAGGTTATTCCCTCTAGAGCTACCACCTGTCAGGATTGGACCGAGCTAGGCTTATGCCTCTAGGACTGCCTCCTAATCCAGTAAATTCGGGATCGGCTCGAGCTAGGCTTATGCCTCTAGAGCTACCACCCGTACTCTTACAACCAACAAATATGCATTACTTTATTTCTTACTTTTGAGAGATTGATATCTTGATAGTCGCAACATTATTGGAGCTTTGGAACATCAGTCCATGATTAAGAGACTTATGAATAGCAACTAATCCACCACTAAAGAACATGTGAATAACAATACATGACAGTCTGAAATGAAATGCCTTAGAACATTTCAGAATGGAACAAATACAATGACAATGTGAACAAAATAATCCAGCTCCTTCCTTACGTGTTACTCTACATCACAAGTTCATAACGGAGCTTACGTTAACAAACAACTATCTTACAAGTGCATAAGATGACAATGAGTTACGTGACTACTATATAGCGTCATTTCGTCCTTTACAATAAAATCCACTGCATTACCATAACAACAACATCATAAAATTTCACACATCGACCAAAACATCATGAACCAATAGCATTTCACACCAAGTTTATCCTTTACACTTCCTCATTAATACTACATCATAATTAATCCATCAAGTTACCTCAATATCTTTCATTAACCATAATCCATAAGTGAAATAATCCATCATGCCTCCAAACGACCCCTTAAAGTCATTTAAAAGGTATCATAAGTTGATAATTACATCCAAAAAAGGGTATAGGGGTCTTCGGGGATCAAAGAGAGGCAAGAACATACAAAATGAGACTCTGGACTGACCTACGAAGCCACCTGCGCCAACAGGTGGTTGAGGTGCTACCAAAGGTTACCCTTAGCAGTGTCCAGAGTCACCTGTGAAGTCACCTGCGCCCGCAGGTGCCTTCGTCTGCGAGGGTGGATGCCCAAATCGGCCAAAAAAGGTCTCTTTTGGGTCCTTTTGTGTAATAAATGGTCCAAGGCCATAAGTAAGATTTTATTTACATATATTTGGTCACTTGGATTCCCAAAAGCAGTCATGGTTTCACAACACACATGAACACCACCAAACCCACATTTTTCTTTCAATACGCCGCTTATTTCATGACCAATTTCATAACAACAATCCCACAAGTTATACACATAAACAAATCAAGTTAAGAACATAAAAACATCATAAATGTTGATATTTAATCCATCAAACCTACTTCCTGCAAGATCACAAGCCCACTGTCAAGTCTAGTAGGCAAAACCATTCACCAATTAAGCAAAAGTACACTGTTTTACACATAGTGAACTGTCCAACACTTTGCCAACATAACCAACATGATTTATACTCCATATTAAGCATATAATATATTTAACCATAAGATTAAACACTTACCCAAACTTGAAAAGGAGTGATCTTGTCCAAAGGAGTGATGACTTAGGGTTTGTGTGAGATAAGAAATATCTTGTGGAAATTTCTAGATATGCATGTGTGTATAAATGAATAAAAATATGATCTTTACACCTTATATAATGGCTCAATGGTCATCCTTAGCCAACATTAAATGCATGTTTACTTAGTCAACATGGAAGAATGGGTCATTGACCATTTGGGCCATGTCTTTTACTTCATTTTGGGCCTCAAATTGAGCCCATGAACACATGTGAATTCAGCCCAACCAAATTAATGTGTAAAACCCCAAAAAATCTCATGTTTAAATAATTCTAGAAATGTTACGGTAATAACATAGGTTTGGAAATATACGGGGTGTTACATCCCCCTTGCGCAAGTTCAAATACCTTTGTCGAACTTTGCTGTACATTCATTTTCACTGAACTAACTAGGATTTGCATATTTCTTTTCCTTCTCTTAGCTACAAGTTAAGACTCTACCGTATTTTACACTATAATTCTTTAATCTAGAGTTTCAAGAAGACAAACCCTCAAGCTGTCTAACTGGCTTAACGCATCGGTTACCACGTTTGCTTTTCCCGGATGGTATAAGATATCACTATCATATTCTTTTAGTAATTTTAGCCACCTTTGCTGTCTTCAGTGTGGGTCCTTTTTTGAAAAAAATATACTACAAACTTTCATGATCAGTATATATATATATCAACGTGAACCCTATACAATTAGTGGCGCCATATTTTTAAAGCAAATATCACGACCACTAACTCAAGATCATGTGTTGGATAATTTCTTCCATGTGGTCGCAATTGTCTTGAGGCATAGGCTATTACATGATCGTGTTGCATCAATACACATCCTAAGCCGACTCTTGAAACATCACAATATATTGCATACCCTTATGTTTCTTCGAAAAGTACTAACACAAGTGTAGAAGTGGAAACTCTTCTCACATGCATCATTCCATGGAACTTGGTTGCTTTGTGTGTTAGCTTGTTAAGGGTTCTGAAATGGAAGAAAAACTCTTCGACAAACTTTCTGTAATAGTCTGCCAACCCAAGAAAACTACGAACCTCTGTAGGTGTCGTAGGTTTTGGCTAATTCTTCACGGCTTCTATCTTTTGTGTATCAACCCTCATTCCTTTATCTTATACCAAGTGACCCAAGAATGATACAGATTTTAACCAAAATTCACACTTAAAGAGCGTTGTATATAACTTACAATCACGAAAAATCTGTAACACCTGCAGCAAGTGATTAGCATGGTCCTCTTGTGATCTTGAATATCCCAGAATGTCATCTATAAACATGGTCACGAATACATATAAAAATGGTGTGAACACCCTATTCATCAAATCCCTAACAACTGCTGGTGCATTGGTTAGCCCAAATGCCATAACTAGAAATTCATAGTGACCATACCGTGTTCGAAAAGCTGTCTTGGGTATATTATTTTTTTTTCTAACCCTTACCTAGTGATGTCCCGTGAAAAATATTTGGCACCCTGTAATTGGTCAATTAAATCATTCATTCTAGGGAGGGGATACTTATGCTTAATTGTCACCTTATTCAATTGCCGATAGTCAATACACATTCTCAACGTACCATCTTTCCTTGGCACAAATGATACTGGTGTACCCCAAGGGGACGTACTAGGTCTTATGTATCCCTTTTTCCAGTAAGTCTTTTTAAGTGTTCAATTAATTCCCATAATTCTGCTGGAGCCATTCTAAATGGAGGAATAGAGATAGGTTGAGTGCCTGGAATCACATCAATGCTAAACTCTACTTCTCGTTCTGGGGGCAAACCTGGAAGATCGTCAGGAAATACATCGAGGAATTCATTGACCATTGGAACCGACTAAGGAGTTAGTGGTTCCACATCAGTATCTTTCACTCTTACTAAGTGACATATGTGCCCCTTGGCTATCATTTTCCTTGCTTTAAGATAGCAAATAAATTTTCCTCTCGGTGCCCCTACATTACCCGTCCATTCAAGAAAATTCTTTGTGGAAAATGAAAATGTAACTTCTTAGCTCGGCAATACCAACTAGTGTATCATAGCCACAAATAGTTACTAAACAATTACTATATACTCTTTTAATTACAATAGATTCACCAACTGGTGTCTAGACTTCGAATGGCGTAACTAGTAGTTCTGGTGTTCTTTCAAAATATTTTCTGCAATCAATGGAGTAACATATGATAATGTAGAATACGGGTCAATCAATGCATATACCTTATGTAAAAATATGAATACTGTACCTGTGTCTTTATTAGGATAAGCCTTCGAATTCTGTCGATCCGCTAAGGCATAGTTACGGTTATGAATTTCACTAGAACTAGCTGCTCCGCTAGCACCCCTGCCACGGCCAGTAGGTTGTACACCTGACAATGATAACGCAACGGCTGATCCCGTAGGTCGTTTCATACTACCCGTGGCCCTCTGTGGGCACTCTCTCATTATGTGCCCTGACTTACTACACCAAAAGCAAACATTCATTCCAAACCAGTATTCACCTGAATGAAACTTTCTGCAGTGCTGGCACCGCTGACGAAAAGACCTCGATTGCCTCATACTTTCTTGTTCTCGATACCCCACTGTCTGTGAACCCCGATTCCCACTGCTATGCCCAGCTTGACTGCCTCTAAACCCTCGAAATTGAGATGAAGTACCTACTATAGGTTAAGAGAATGATGGTCCAGGCGGTCTAGGCAAAACCCGAGGCCTAAATTCTCCTAGGGATGCCATAACATATCCCGTAGATCTAGCCCTTTTAGACGACCCTCCTTCAACTTCTTGTGTCCTTCTTCTTTGGCTCTGATCCTCCATTTTCTGTGCAAAGGCTTGTATTCTAGCTATATCTATATCTCTGTTCAAAGCAGCAATGGTGCAGTCCCTCACCAAGTATGGCTCCAATCTGTCCACGTACCGATGAACTCTGTTGGACATAGTAGCTACCACATTCGGAGCATACCTAGCCAATGAGTTAAACCAAAGACTGTACTCTCTGACACTCATATTCCCTTGGCGAAGATTTAAAAATTGATCCTCACGAGCCTTTCAGATCTCATATGGAAGATAATGATCAAGGAACGTCGTTTTAAATTCTTTCTAACCAGCTGGAAGTGCACTAATACCCCTCGATCGTTTCCAATCTTTATAACACAATATAGCTTCTCCTTTCAATCTATATGCGGCAAGTTCCACTGTTTCTATACCAGTCATATGCATAACCTCTAGAGCCCTTTGAATTTGGTCCATGAAGTCCTGTGGGACTGCATTCGGATCTGACCCAGTGAATGTGGGAGGATCTAATTACAGAAAATCTTGTGTCCACCGACTAGCTACTCTAGCCGCGCCATATTCACTTGTCATTGGACCAACTTGTCCCTGAGTTTGTACAACAACTATATCAGTCAAAATATGCACTTCATTTCTTAAGTCTTGTTCAGTGGAATTCATAGGCGGTTTCGTAGGTACTTCTCTACCTCTTGGCTCTTCCGGAAATGGAAAAGGAGAAGAAGTCCGCGATGCAAACTCCTATTCAGCACCACCTTGACTAGCTTGGTCAGATGGTGATTTACTCGTTCCTTCTCCGATAAGCATATCTACCTGCTTACCTTTTCCCCTACCTCATCTTGTCATCGACATTTTACTACAATAAGAAAACCAGTTACAATGGTCAGATATGATTCCACCTACAACATTGGCTCTATTGCACGATCTAGAAATGAAGAAAAGAAACAACTCCTAAATGTCCCGTAGCCTCCTACTTATAAATGTGGTGCACAACACATCCATAAGCAAGATTCTACTCAGACACGGCTTTGTAGACACCTTTAGAACGACCTGCTCTGATACCACTTTTGTCACGCCTTGAATTCCAACGGGGTGGACTGGCACCCAAAGCCATTAAGGCCCGAGAGAACCAATCTTCATTCATATACCCTCATACTCATGTCACTCGATAAACATCACCATCAAATATAGACATAAGTTGTCAATGGCGGAAGTCATGGAAAATGTATGATAAACATGAAACTTGGCCGTTAGGGACACCAAGTCAAAATGGACATACATTCTTACATTCCTCTCTACGTCTACAAAGCCTCTAATAGATGAATATAGATAACCAACCTAAATTTGGGACAAGTCTTCGCTTTATACAACATTTACAAAACCAAAAAAAATGCACACATATGACTCAGAAAGCCCCGAACAAATTGGAGCTCACCAAAGATCTGCAAATGACCCGCAACCTACTGTGGAGGTCTACTAGTACCTGTGCCTACTTAAGTCCCCCAAGGGATGTCAGTACGAAGAATGTACTGAGTATGTAAGGCTGTAAGAAACTGCATGATACATAAGTACTTCAATGATATCAAGTACAAGTGAAATAATCAATATGGATAAACCTCCGTTCTGTATATGTGCAACCATGTACATTGCTTTCATTACTTTCATTTTCGATCATTCATTCATATCATTATCATTCATATAATATCGTTCATATATACTTCCTTCAAGTGATATACTTTCATTCAAGTGCTTTACTTCCTTTGCTTTTACATTCATCCTTATTACCATTCATCCAGCTGATCAGTGGGCCATATATCATTCATCCAGCTGGTCAGTGGGCTATAGTACAATCATCCACCTTATTGGTGGGCCATAACATAATATAATGTATTATATTAACAATCATCCACCTTATCAGTAGGCCATACTATAATATTGTGTAAAATATCAACAATCATCCACCTTATCGGTGGGCCATAATATAATATCAACAATCATCCACCTTATCGGTGGGCCATAATATATATATATATATATATATTACTTCATTCCTTACTTGAGAGATTGATACCTTTACTTGTGAGATTGATACATTGGCGGTTGAAACATTATTGGAACTTTGGAACATAACATTATTGGAACTTTGGAACCATGTCCACAATTATGTGACACATGAATAACAATTGATCAATGAATAAGGAACATGTGAATAAGATTAGATAACAACCTTAAATGAGATATCTTAGAACATTTCGGAATGGAACAAATACAATGACAATGTGAACACTATCTGGTGCAGAAGTATACGGAAAGAGTAACCTTACATACCTTACCTTCCCAATATGAATACACAGTCCTATATGTGAATACAATAATCCAGCTCCTTCCTTACGTTTTTCTCTACAACACAAGTACATAACGGATCTTACGTTAACAACTAACTACCTTACAAGCGCATAATGACAATGAGTTACATGATTTCCCTATAACGTTATTTCACCCTCTACAATACCATTCATGACATTGTCATACCAACAATACCACAATATTCCACACATTGACCAAGACATCATAAATCAATAGTATTTCATGCCAAGTTTCTCCTTTACGCTTCCTTATTATCACTACGTCACAATTACTCCATCAAGTCACCTCAATGCATTTCATAACAACAATCCCACAACAATCCCACAAGTTATACACATAGAAAAAAAAACAAGTTAAGGACATAACCACACCATACATGTTGATATTTCATCCACACCATTCACTTCCATCAAAACCTCAAGTCTCCTTTCAAGTTCAAGTCACATAGATGACACATCTTTTAGCAAAAAGCAAAAGTACACTACTCAACACTTTTATACATAACCATCATGATATACACAGTCCCTCATGCATATAATATATTAAATCACAAGAATAAATACTTACCAAGATTGCAAATGAGTGATCTTGACCAAAGAGATGGTTTAGGGTTTGAGAGCTAAAAGAAATATCTTGGAATTGTCTAGAATGGCATGTGTGTTTAAATGAATAAAAATCTGATTTTTCCACTTTATATATACCCTCATGGCCATCCTTAGCCACACTTGGGTCAATAATGGATGGTTTACTTGGTCAAAAGGAAGAATGGGTCATTTCTCCATTTTGGGCCATGTCTTTTGCCTAATTATTGGGCCTTAATTGAGCCCAATAGCACAAGAGTAATTTAGCCCAACAAAATTAATACATGATCCACCACTATCTCATGCATAAAGAATTCCATAATTGTGAAGACAATATTCAACTCACGAGATTCATGTTCGTAGCCTCATCCTCACGAATAAGCGATTTTAGCCACTCATGGCTTAATTTATCATAAATTGATAAAAATTATAAAAAAATAAAAAGGACGAAGAATTAACCCTCATTTGGATGCCAAAATAGTCCAAGAGTAGTCCCACTAAGATGGAATAATGATACAATAACCTAAGAGCCCTATTTAGAGACTAGTGGTCGGAGAAGAACTTTGGCAAAAAGCGGCCTAGCACGCTACCTGGCGCGCCCCGCTGCTGCCCATGCCAAAAATATTTCTGTTAAAAAAGGCCGGCACGCCCCTGGGCGCGCCTGACACTAAAATTTTGACTTTCTTCCTTTCTTCGACTTTTCTTTACGGACATTAGCACAATACCAATTGTCCATCAAAACCAATACAAAATACGCACTAATTGCTCTAAAAACTAAGGTAAACATGGTTCAAATTTTGCAATATGGCATATAAATACACCCTAGATCACCAAGCAAGTAGGATCGGAAAGGCACGGGGTGTTACATATCTAAGATGTTCTGGGAATTCTTTCTGCTTTAACACTGGTGGCTCTTCTATCGATAGTTTCGCTAGAGGAGTTGGCCTATTTTTTAAGTCCAAGTCCAGCTTCTCTGGGGCATACGAATACGACCCCATTCTAGCTAGTACACAACTATCTCTTCATAATCTTCGTTGTTTTCTCCATCGAAGTTCATCATCACTGAAGCTAAGGTTTCTATAGCAAGCCTTTATTTAATCGGCATGTCTGTATCGATCTCATCAATAACATCAATAAACAATACAACACTCATGTCCCTCGATTGCTTCATTTACTGACATATGTTGAACTTCACCTTTTTTCTATTCAACCTAAATTTTAGTTCATTGAACTCCATGTCAACAATGACTCCTCCATTAGCTAAGAAAGGTCTACCTATGATTATGAGTATCTCAAAATCCACCTCATAATAAAGAATTAAAATGTTAGATGGAAATATAAAGTATGTTACCTTCACAAGTACAACATATAGTATTTCTACTGGCCTTTTGACCGAATGGTCTGCCATCAATAATCGCATAGACTTCAACTTTGGGGATCCTAACCCCAACTGCCGATAGGTGGCTGGAGGTATCAAGTTGATGCTAGCATCGAGATCACATATTACCTTAATGACGCTGATTTCACCAATTGTGCAAGGGATGGTAAATGCACCTGGATTTGATTTCTTATGGACTAACAATCGCGAAGCAATTACACTGCAATGATAGAGATTGTCTGCTAGCTCAAAGCTCATCATCCTCTTTTTATTGACTAAGTCCTTCATGAACTTAGCATATCTCGACATTTGTTCAAGAGCCTCAAATAGTGGGAAATTCACTGACAAATGCTTTAGCATGGTTAGGAACTTATGAAACTTACTATCCTCTCCTTTCTTATTCACTCAGTATAGAAATAGAGGGGCAGGTCTAGGAATCTGAGTTGGAGATTTTGCAATCTCTTTATCCTTCTGTTTGGTAGACTTTCCCGCATCCACCTTTCTATCATTGACACTTTTTGGCTTTTTAGACTCAGCTAGAGTCTCATCAACACCAACTTCATCATCAACCATCTCATAATCATAGGGTAAAATTTCCACCTGTGTTTGAATCAATGGCTGCGGTCCAGGTAGAACTTTACCACTTCACTTGGTGATATCTAAACAACTCCCATCATTTTTTAGGTTCATAATTGTGTCACTTGGTAACGTACTACTCTTCCTCTGATTAAAAGATGCTGACAATTGACATATTTGATATTCTAATTACTTGATAGAAGTGGAGTGGGAATTGACAAGCTGACTCATTGAAGACAAGTCAGATTTCATTTTTTAACACCTACTTCAGTAGATTCCACTCCTTTCAGCAACTTAGCCATCATCGCTTCTATAGAAGTCTTTCATAAATCATTAGCAGTATTATCACAATTCCCTAGTGGTTGTCAGTAAATCCATCTGAGTTTTTCAAGGCCTCCTACTAACAAGTGCTTCGTCAGCTAATCCATCTGAGTTTCTATGTAAGCCATATCCTGGACACACTCTTCTTCTCTTCAGCGTTGCTCTGTTGACATACCTATAACATATGTATTTCTTGCTACCTCAGAATCCCTAGTATGCTAAGTTCTACTAGTTTTGGTCAACCTATCAAGTATCACAGATGCATCTGTGAAATTGTTTGCCATAAAGGCACCTTCAGTTGCGTTATCAATCATCGGCTTAGTATTTGAATTCAAAGACCTGGAAAATATCTTCATCATATGTTTATCCATCAATTTATGGTTAGGATAATGGGTCAGCTTCTTCTTTAACCTAAGGAAGGTCTTATATAATGCCTCATTCGATAGCTTTCTATAGTTTCTAATCTCGTCCCTCAACTATAACATCCTGGAAGGAGGAAAGAACCTTTCTAGGAAAACTTCTTTCAACTACCTCTAGTTTTCTATAACATCGAGTGCCAGCTCAGTTCACCACAAATTCACCTTTCTAGATAGAGACAATGGAAACAACCTCAACTGAATTGCATTTTGACTAACTCTTTGGTAATCAAAGGACTTGCATATTTTTATGAAGTTAACCAAATACATGTTTGGATCATCACCAGGTAGCCCTCCAAAAAAACACTTTAGGTTCAGTAACTAAATCATCATTCTGGTGATATTAAAATTTGACCTAGGAGCTAGTGGTTGTAGTACAATGGCTCCAGTGGCACCAACCCCATCAAGATCGGCATCGTCATTGTCATCAAGAGAAAAGTTCACAGCGGGCTGTTGATGCCTTCTACTTCTTTGTCTCTGATTTTTGTTGGCTGGAAAAACATTACCAACACGTTGTCCATCAACAACATCATCCAACTAATCATCACCCAAATCCTCATTCTCATTATTTGGTACATGCTCGGGTGCATCCAAATTCTCTTGATTCAATTGGGCAGTAGCAAGTGTTGCAAGTCTTACTGCTTTCTATTGTTGTGCATCCATGTTTGTTCTCAAAGTTCTATTCAACTCAGGATTGTTTGGTAATAACGGTTCACCCGAGCGTTGAGTACTTGGCATGCACATCTAGTAACCTGCAAATACAAAAACAACAAATAAAAGTAAAATTTAGGAAATGGGACTAAAAGTCAAATAAACATAACAACTTAATTGAATCGTATTCCCTGAAAATGGCGTAAAAATTTGATACACCCAAATTAAAAATCCTTTAAGGAGTGTAAGTGGTCATTGTCAAATATATAACTCAACAAAGGTTGGGATCGAATTCCACAGGGAATATAGTGATAACTAAGTCGTATGCAATTTAAATGACTATTAGTCGTTGGTTTCCATTAAGTGGGGGGATTTTATAAGTTACTTGCCTATTCAAATTCAATTTATTTTAAGAATTCAATGACAATTTTACAAAATTTTATCAGTAAAGAGATAAACTAGGATTGTGTTCACCTTGGCTTCCTATCAATTCCAAGTCAAGTTAATACTGAATTCGTGTCAACACAAGTAATTGCAAAGCACAGGAGTTCAAATATTATCCTAAATGTTTCCCAACCTAAATAGGTAATTTTTTCTTTAATTCTTTCAAACTTAAAGAGATGAAAGTAATAACTCATGTTTAGCCTCAAATGAAGAATCTCATTAGAGCATTATTGTAACACCCCGTATATTTTCAAAACATATACGATCAACCTAGCATGGATAAAAGTATTTAAACTTGATATAATAAGGACATACTTGAGTGTAAAGTTAAAGTTAAGTGGTGAATTAAGGTAGAAGGATTAAGACGTTGGAAAAAGGGGAGAACATAAACGAGGTGCTTCCGTGACTTAATTAAGATAGTAGGTGTATCACCTATTTAACCTATTGGGCTGCATTTGGATTTATATTAATGAACTGAATTGAGGTACAAACTAAGTACATAGAATAGGAAAGATGACCAGCCCAACACCTAAATATCACTAAGGCCCAACATGCTATGATCCAACTAGAATTAGCCCAAGTAAGTGGACTGTTTTGGACAGCTTATATAGCCAAGTAGGTGCATCACCTACTTGGACTATTTTTGACCAAAAATTGGATAAGAATTAGCTAAAGGAGGTGGATAAAAGGGAGTATAAATAGCTGAAATTCATCTCATTTATCCATTCATTTACTTGCAAATTTCAGCTTTAAAAAAAAAACACTCCCAAACCCCAAAAACAAAAGCAGCCACCCCTAATTTCTCTTAAGGGTTCTTGGGTGAATCCTCCACTTTGGATCCTTGGTAAGTGTTTAACCTTATAGATTAATGTAATATATGTATAATAGGTTGTGTAAAACATGTTGGTGGTGTTTAAAATGTATAGGGCAGTCCCTTAATTAAGTTGGCAGTCCACTTGTGTTGGTTTTGATGAATTTGTCTTCCTTGTGGCTTGGAATTGAATAGGGGCTTAAGGTGTTGAATAAATTAAGTTATGATGATGAAATTCCAGTATATTAAAGTGTGGTTCTGCCCCTGAATCGTTCCTTTTATGTATGGCTTGATGGAAATGTTTATATGTGTTGGTAAATGGAACGTTTGTTGTAGTGAAAAGAGAATACTCTTTTGTTATGTTAAACTGAATTTTGGAACTGTTGTGGAATGATTTTGGTATACTACTGTGTAAGTCAGTATGGTGACCTTATGGGGTGAATATATGGAGTTTCTTTGGAGTGGAAATGTAAAGGACAAACTAGGTAGGTAATCCTACCGGTTTGTAACGGTTATGTTGGTTTGTGGACTGTTTTGGTGGTGTGTGGACTGATTTGGTGTTGTTGTTTTGAAAAATCAGTAAGTTATAGTATAATGTGGTGGAATAATGTTATTTGGTAGTATAATGAATGGGGGAGTGATGCACAATATGTTTTGGAGGTTGGACGGTTTCTACTTTCCATTAAGCACCTACTTACCGTCTTGTGAACTTATAATGTAGCTAGCCGTTAATGTTTGCTCCATTATGTACTTGTGTTGTAGAGTAACACATAAGGAAGGTGCTGAATAATTGTAGTTACGTATTGGGAAGATAAGGTATGTAAGGTTATTCTTTTCCGCATTCTTCTGCAGCATCTATTATTCATATTATCATAACACTTGTCCTATCCCCAAAGGGTTGTACAATATCTCATTTCAGAATTAGTAGCACTGTTATAAATGTATCACTCTTATAACTAAAGAATGAAGTAATGTGAGTAATTGTGTAATGGTTAATGTTGAAAATGGTTGGTATCTCATGGAGTGAAAGAAACACTCGCATGAATGTCGATCCCATTATTACGGGTGGTATCCCATGGGATAAAAGGAACATCCGCATGGATGGCGATCCCGATTATTATGTTATTTCCCACTGATCAGTTGGGCCCGGGCATGATATGATTGATGATTGATGATGTACAGTAAAGTAAAGTACAATAAAGTAAAGAAAGCAATGGACATGATTCCACACATATACCATATGGTAGCTATTTATATCGTTCGTTCACTTGTGCTTAATTTCATTAAAGTTCTTATATCGCATACAGTTACTTATAGCCTTACATACTCAGTACATTCTTTCGTACTGACTTCCCTTGGGGGATTTACCTTACGTGCTATAGGTACAGGTACTAGTAGACCTCCTCATTAGACTACGGGTCATCTACAGAACATTGGTGAGCTCTAGTTCGGTTCGGGGCTTTACGAGTCATATGTAAATATGGTTTTGGTGCTGTATAAGCATTGTATATAAATTGGGAAATTGTCCCGACTATATTTTGGGTTTTGTATCTGTTAGAGGCTTTGTAGACGTTGTACAGTTAAAAGAAGGAACGTGGTACTTTTTCGACCATATGGCTCCAACGGCCATGTCTCATGTTTATATAAATGTTCTTATTAGATTTTTATTATTGATATGTTGTTTCTATAAGTGATTGAATGCTAGACCATTGACGACAAGTATGTGAACGTATTGAATGGTTCTCTCGGGCCTTAACGGCTTCGGGTGCCATGTCCTCCCCAATGGGATTTGAGGCGTGACAAAAGATGTATCAGAGCGGGTCGTCCTAGGGTGTCTACAAAGCCGTGTTTGAGTAGATTCTTACTTATCTATATGTTGTGCACCACATCTATACGTAGGAGACTGCGGGACATTTAGGAGTTGTTTCTTTTCTTCATTTCCTAGATCGTGCAATAGAGCTAAAGTTGTAGGTTGAATCATATCTGACCATTGAAATGGTTTTCTTGTGTAATAGTAAAAAATGCCGGTTACAAGAAGAGGTAGAGGTAGAGGTAAGAAGATAGACATGGCTGCCGGAGAAGGAACCAGTAAATCACCACCTAAACAAGCTAATGAAGGTGAAGCTAAAATGAGTTTGTATCACAGGCTTCATCCACTCTTCCATTGTCAGAAGAGTCAAGAGGAAGAGAAGTACCTGCAGGACCACCAATAAATACTACTGACCAGGATCTAAAGAATGCAGTGCAAATGTTGACCCGAATAGTTGCTGCACAAGTTCAGGGACAAGGTGGTCCAACGACAAGTGATGATAGTGCAGCTAGAGCAGCTAGTCGACGGACACAGGATTTTCTAAAGTTAGATCCTCCCACATTCACTGGATCAGATCCAAATGAGGAACCTCAAGATTTTATAGATCAAATTCAAAGGGCTTTGGAGGTTATGCATGTGTCCGGTGTGGAAATGGTTGAGCTTTCGGCCCATAAATAGAAGGGCGAGGCTATTTTATGGTATGAAGATTGGAAACGGTTGAGGGGTATTGATGCACTCCTAGCTGGTTGGGAAGAATTTAAAATGGCAATCATTGATCACTATCTCCCATATGAGGTCCGAGAGGCTCGTACAGACCAGTTTTTAAATCTGCGGCAGGGTAACATGAGCGTCCGAGAGTATAGCCTTTTATTTAACTCTTTGGCCCGTTATGCTCCGAATGTGGTAGCTACGATGACCGATAGAGATTATCGGTATGTGGACAGACTGGAGCCATATTTGGTTTGAGATTGTACTATTGCTGCGTTGAAAAGGGATATGGACATAGCTAGAATACAGGACTTTGCACAGAAAATGGAAGATCAGAGGCAACGGAGAAGAACACAAGGGTTTAAAGAAGGGCCGTTAAGAGAGCTAGATCTACGGGACAGTCTATGGTGTCCCAAGGAGAGTTCAGGCCTCAGAGTTTTAATAGACCGCCTAGGCCACCATTTTCTCATTCAACGGCAGGCACTTCATTTCAATTCCGAGGGTTTAGAGGTAATCAAGCCGGGCAAGGTAGTGGGAGTCGTGGTTCACAGACATCGGGATCTTTTTGCCCACCATGTCAGCATTGCAGACGATACATCCAGGTGAATGCCGACTGGGGATGAATGTTTGTTATTGGTGTTGCATGATAGGGCACATGATGAGGGAATGCCCACGAAGAGGCTCGGGAAGCATGGTACGACCTGCGGGATCCACTGTGGCATCATCATCATCAGTGCCTTTCTTAGGTAGAGGAGTGCAGCCTATTGGACGTGGTAGAGGTTCTAGAGAAGCAGCTAGTTCCAGTGGAACTCAAAATCGTATTTATGCTCTAGCCGACTGTCAGAATTCGGAAGCATCTCCTGATGTAGTTACAGGTATCTTGTCCATATTCTCACATAATGTATATGAGTTGATTGATCCGGTTTCTACATTATCATATGTTACTCCTTTGATTGCTGAAAAATTTGAAAGAACGCCGGAATTACTAGTTAAGTCAATTGAAGTAACTACACTGGTTGGGGAATCTATTATAGCAAAGAGAGTTTATCGTGATTGCATAGTTACTGTTTGTGGTCATGATACGTTGGTTGATTTTGTTGAGCTAGACATGATAGATTTTGATGTTATAATGGGAATGGATTGGCTAGCTTCTTGTTATGACACAGTAGATTGTCGAGCCAAGAGGGTACAATTCCATTTTCCACAAAAGGATGTTCTTGAATGGAAGGGTAATGTAGGAACACCGAGAGGAAGATTTATTTCCTATCTTAAGGCTAGGAAAATGATATCCAAGGGATATAAATGCCACTTAGTGAGAGTGCATGATATTGATGCAAAACCACCAACTCCTCAATCGATTCCAGTGGTCAATGAATTTCTTGACGTATTTCCAGAGGATCTTCCAGATTTGCCCCCAAAACGGGAAGTAGAGTTTAGGATCGATGTAGATCCAGGCACTCAGCCAATCTCTATTCCCCCTTATAGAATGGATCCAGCAGAATTGCGTGAATTGAAGGAGCAATTGAAAGATTTGCTGGACAAGGGCTTCATCAGGCCTAGTATGTCCCTGTGGGGTGCACCAGTATTATTTGTACGGAAGAAAGATGGCACATTGAGAATGTGCATTGACTATCGGCAATTGAATAAGGTGACAATTAAGAACAAATATCCCCATCCTAGAATTGATGATTTGTTTGATCAATTACAAGGTGCTAAATGTTTCTCAAAGATTGACTTGAGGTCGGGATACCATCAAGTAAAGGTCAGAGAAAGAGATATACCCAAGACAGCTTTTCAAACACGGTACGGTCATTATGAGTTTTTGGTTATGTCCTTCGGGATAACAAATGCACCAGTAGCTTTTATGGATCTGATGAATAGGGTGTTCAAGCCATTTTTAGATGTGTTCGTGATAGTATTTATAGATGATATTCTTGTCTATTCACGATCAAAAGAGGACCATGCTAGCCACTTACGACAGGTGTTACAGAGTCTTCGTGATCGTAAGTTATATGCAAAGTTCTCTAAATGTGAATTTTGGTTGAAGTCTATAGCATTCTTAGGTCGCATTGTATCAGATGAAGGGATAAGGGTTGATACGCAAAAGATTGACGCGGTGAAAAATTGGCCAAGGCCTACGACACCTACGAAAATTCGTAGCTTCCTTGGGTTAGCAGGTTATTATCGAAGGTTTGTTGAAGGGTTTTCTTCCATTACTGCACCTTTAACAAAGCTTACACACAAGGCAATCAAATTTCAGTGGAATGATGCATGTGAGAGAAGTTTCCAAGAGCTGAAAGATAAATTAACTTCTACACCGATATTGGTACTTTCGAAAGGCGCATTGGGGTATATATTATATTGTGATGCTTCCGGAATTGGCCTAGGGTGTGTATTAATGCAGCATGTTAATGTAATAACATATGTTTCACGACAACTGCGACCACACGAGAGAAACTATCCCACGCATGATCTTGAATTAGCAACGGTGGTATTTGCTTTAAGGATATGGCGTCATTATTTGTATGGAGTTCATGTTGACATTTATACTGATCACAAAAGTTTACAATATATCTTTAAGCAAAAGTAACTCAATTTGAGGCAACGAAGGTGGCTTTAACTATTGAAAGATTATGATATTAATATTCTATATCATCCAGGAAAAGCAAATGTGGTAGCTAATGGATTGAGCCGCAAGGCAATAGGAGGTACTAGTGGTCACTTGATAGAAAAGCAAGATTTAGTCAAAGATCTACATCAATTAGCCATCTTGGGGGTTCGTATTCTCGAATCCTCAGATGAAGGGGTTATTGTACAAAATGCAGCTGAATCTTTATTGATAGCTGAGGTGAAAGAAAAGCAGTTTGCGGATCCTATGTTATTGCAGCTAAAGGAAAATGTACAACAGGGTCTGACTAAGGTATTTGATCTTACACAAGAAGGGGTGCTTCAATGCCAGGATAGATTATATGTACCGGATGTAGATGAGCTGAAGAGACGAATTATGACAGAGGCGCATCATTCACGATATTCTATTCATCCGGGAGCTACAAAAATGTACCATGCTTTGAAAGAAGTGTATTGGTGGGGTAATATGAAGAAGGACATGTCTAAATTGTCAACAAGTTAAAGTGGAGCATCAGAAACCTGGAGGTTACATGCAATGTATCAATCTTCCAGTTTGGAAATGGGATATGATTAATATGGACTTCATTACAGGTTTGCCTCGTACACTCTAGAAATTTGATTCTATATGGGTCATAGTTGACAGGCTTACCAAGTCAGCACATTTCCTACCTGTCAAAACCACTTATACAGCGGAAGATTATGCAAGATTGTATGTTAAAGAGATAGTGAGATTACATGGAATTCTGGTCTCTATTATATCAGACAGGGGAGCATAATTTACTGCACATTTTTGGAAATCGTTTCAGAAGAGCTTGGGTACAGAAGTAAAGTTGAGTACGGCTTTCCATCCTCAGACGGATGGACAAGCAGAATGTACTATCCAGACACTTGAAGATATGCTACGAGCGTACGCTTTAGACTTTAAAGGCAATTGGGATGATCATTTATCTCTTGTTGAATTTGCCTACAATAATAGCTATCATTCAAGTATCAAGATGGCTCCTTACGAAGCGTTATATGGGAGGAAGTGTAGATCACCTATCGGATGGTTTGAAGTAGGTGAAACTGCCCTATTTGGATCGGATCTCGTCCATCAAGCTATGGAGAAAGTTAAGGTGATACAACAATGACTACAGACAGCCCAAATCCACCATAAATCATATGCTGATGTTAGAAGAAGAGGGCTTGAATTCGCCATAGGTGATTGGGTATTTTTACAAGTGTCACCGGTGAAAGGGGTAATGCGATTCGAAAAGAAAGGAAAATTGAGTCCACGTTATATAGGCCCATATGAAATTATTAGATGATTTGGGCAAGTTGCGTATGATTTAGCACTGCCCCAAGAACTCTCCATTGTTCATCCGTTATTTCATGTTTCGATGCTTCGAAAATGCATAGGAGATCCATCTCATGTTACCCCCATTGAAGATGTACAAGTTATGGAGGATCTTACCTATGAAGAGATACCTATTGCTATTCTAGATCGACAAGTTAAGAAGTTAAGAAATAAGAGGTAGCTTCCATAAAAGTGCTTTGGAGGAATCAACAGGTAGAAGAGATCACATGGGAAGCTGAGGAAATGATGAAATCTAAGTATCCTCAATTACTTGAAACCGAAGTGGAAGCCTTAGATTCTGAATTGGAGCAATAACAAGTAAGTATATAAATATAAAAGTGTTATATGGTAGTATAAAGATTAAACTTAAGCTTGAACTCGTTTAAGCTGAATAGAGATGATACTACCATTCGAGGACGAATGTTCCTAAGGGGGAGAGGATGTAACACCCCGTATATTTTCAAAACTTATACGATCAACCTAGCATGGATAAAAGTATTTAAACTTGATATAATAAGGACATACTTGAGTGTAAAGTTAAAGTTAAGTGGTGGATTAAAGTAGAAGGATTAATACGTTGGAAAAAGGGGAGAACATAAACGAGGTGCTTCCGTGACTTAATTTAGATAGTAGGTGTATCACCTATTTAACCTATTGGGCTGCATTTGGACTTATGTTAATGGACTGAATTGAGGTCCAAACTAAGTACATTAAATAGGGAAGATGACCAGCCCAACACCTAAATATCACTAAGGCCCAACATGCTATGATCCAACTAGAATTAGCCCAAGTAAGTGGACTGTTATGGACAGCTTATATAGCCAAGTAGGTGCATCACCTACTTGGACTATTTTTGACCAAAAATTGGATAAGAATGAGCTAAAGGAGGTGGCTAAAAGGGAGTATAAAGAGCTGAAATTCAGATCATTTATCCATTCATTTACTTGCAAATTTCAGCTTTAAAAAAAAAAAAACACTCCCAAACCCCAAAAACAAAAGCAGCCGCCCCTAATTTCTCTTAAGGGTTCTTGGGTGAATCGTCCACTTTGGATCCTTGGTAAGTGTTTAACCTTATCGATTAATGTAATATATGTATAATAGGTTGTGGAAAACATGTTGGTGGTATTTAAAATGTATAGGGCAGTCCCTTAATTAAGTTGGCAGTCCACTTGTGTTGGTTTTGATGAATTTGTCTTCCTTGTGGCTTGGAATTGAATAGGGGCTTAAAGTGTTGAATAAATTAAGTTATGATAATGAAATTCCAGTATATTAAAGTGTGGTTCTGCCCCTGAATCGTTCCTTTTATGTATGGCTTGATGGAAATGTTTATATGTGTTGGTAAATGGAACGTTTGTTGTAGTGAAAAGAGAATACTCTTTTGTTATGTTAAACTGAATTTTGGAACTGTTGTGGAATGATTTTGGTATACTACTGTGTAAGTCAGTATGGTGACCTTATGGGGTGAATATATGGAGTTTCTTTGGAGTGGAAATGTAAAGGATAAACTAGGTAGGTAATCCTACCGGTTTGTAACGGTTATGTTGGTTTGTGGACTGTTTTGGTGGTGTGTGGACTGATTTGGTGTTGTTGTTTTGCAAAATCAGTAAGTTATAGTATAATGTGGTGGAATAATGTTATTTGGTAGTATAATGAAGGGGGAGTGATGCACAATATGTTTTGGAGGTTGGACGGTTTCTACTTTCCGTTAAGCACCTACTTACCGTCTTGTGAACTTATAATGTAGCTAGCCGTTAATGTTTGCTCCATTATGTACTTGTGTTGTAGAGTAACACATAAGGAAGGAGCTGAATCATTGTAGTTATGTATTGGGAATATAAGGTATGTAAGGTTATTCTTTTCCGCATTCTCTTGCAGCATCTATTATTCATATTATCATAACACTTGTCCTATCCCCAAAGGGTTGTACAATATCTCATTTCAGAATTAGTAGGACTGTTATAAATGTATCACTCTTATAACTAAAGAATGAAGTAATGTGAGTAATTGTGTAATGGTTAATGTTGAAAATGGTTGGTATCTCATGGAGTGAAAGAAACACTCGCATGAATGTCGATCCCATTATTACGGGTGGTATCCCATGGGATAAAAGGAACATCCGCATGGATGGCGATCCCGTTTATTATGTTATTTCCCACTGATCAGTTGGGCCCGGGCATGATATGATTGATGATTGATGATGTACAGTAAAGTAAAGTAAAGTAAAGTACAATAAAGTAAAGAAAGCAATGGACATGATTCCACACATATACCATATGGTAGCTATTTATATCGTTCGTTCACTTGTACTTAATTGCATTAAAGTTCTTATATCGCATATAGTTACTTATATCCTTACATACTCAGTACATTCTTTCGTACTAACGTCCCTTGGGGGACTTACCTTACGTGCTGCAGGTACAGGTACTAGTAGACCTCCTCATTAGACTTCGGGTCATCTACAGAACATTGGTGAGCTCTAGCTCGGTTCGGGGCTTTCCGAGTCATATGTATATGTGGTTTTGGTGCTTCATAAGCATTGTATATAAAGTGAGAAATTATCCCGACTATAGTTTGGGTTTTGTATCTGTTAGAGGCTTTGTAGACGTTGTACAGTTAAAGGAAGGAATGTGGTACTTTTTCGACTATATGGCTCCAACGGCCATGTCTCATGTTTATATAAATGTTCTTATTAGATTTCTATTATTGATATGTTGTGTCCATAAGTGATTGAATGCTAGCCCATTGACGACAAGTATGTGAACGTATAGAATGGTTCTCTCCGGCTTAACGGCTTCGGGTGCCATGTCCGCCCCTATGGGATTTGAGGCGTGACAATTATTCATTAGACGGAGATTAGGAACTCCGAATCCTCATTGTCAAAGTTTTTTCCCGATTTTAAATTCTTTATTCAAGAAAGCCAAACCTAGGGCTTATTCTAATGTTTGCAACCATAAAAAAATATGTATCAACAAAAGAATTAACAATGCAATTGTGCATGCTAATCGAATTCACTCTAAAATTGACCCTGGAAATGATATTTAGCCAACGATTCCACAACCCTAGCTATGGGGTTTTTAGCTACTCATAGTAATGAAAGAAATGAAAGAAATATATTTCTTAAGGTAAATATTGAATCTTACAACAAAAAAATTCAAGCCTCAAATCCTTGACTAAACCACAAAATAGAATTTGAAAACCTACACAGACATTTCTCCAGAGAAAATACAATGTTAAAATATTCTAAATGTCAAAAGATGCCTATTCTAAACCTTAGACTAAGTATTTATAGTCTACAGTAATTTGGGAACATAAAATTAAAATCAAACTGTCGCTTCTACCTTGACTACTCACCTGAAGGTTCACTATAACAGTGATGGTTTTTCAGATGAACCATCACTTAACTTCAATTTTACATTCAATCTATTTGGTACTGACAGGAGAATTGATGGTTCATTAGCCTCCCAACGGTTCATTACTGGGTCCATTACTTGAATTCAGTTCACTCCTAATTCTGTTTACACTTGGAAACTTATGTGAAGGTTAGTCAACCTTTTGGCGATCCGTCAGTTGGGCCATTAAATCAATTACTTCTTCAGCCGATTCTGTTTCACTCTGACGGATAGTGTGGCGGTCTGTCACTCTCCTAGCAGTTCATTAAGTGAACCAACACTTAACATGTTTTATCATATATTTAATCTTTTTTTTGTACTTGGGTAATTTCCCTGCAAATAAACATAGAAGACATCAAAATTGCCAAAAGTTACTTAAAAACTCATGATTCTCCTTAGTTAAAATGTGTCGTCATTAGCCGGCACATCATACACAACCTGCTATATATGTTACTTGAATTAATGATGGGGCACATTGTTATGCCCTACCGAGAAAATTTGAGATTGAGGCTTCTGATACAGTCATTATATGTACCATTCTTCTCTGTGACCAGATGCCTATAATCTTATTTAATTTGGGTTCTACTTTTTTGTATATATCTACTCCAATTAGAGATTTTGCAGTAGTGACTAAAGTGTATCGTGGTTGCACTCTGATGTTTATGGTATTTCAAACTTGGTAGGTTTGGTGATTCTAGATATGTTAGATTTTGACATCATTTTTGGTATTACTTGGTTGTCCCTATATCATGTTGTTCTAAATTTTTATGCTATGACTGTGACCTTAGATATGCTGGGGATGGATAAGTTAGAATAGAAAGGTATCTATAAGCCTGGTATAGTGAAAATAATTTCATTCATTCGTGCTTAAAGTTAGTGGGGAAAGGGTGTTCAGCCCTTTGCACATCTTTGGGACACTAGTGCAGAAGTGTCCCATCTATTGAGTCAGTTTCCATAGTGCCTGAACTTAAAGAGGTATTTTCTACCAAATTGCCTGGTATGCCTCCAGATTGGGACATTGACTTTTGAATATATTGATCTAAAGCCGAGCACTCGCCCTATAATATTCCTCCCTATAGGATGTCTTCGACTGAATTAAGGGAGCTAAAGAATTAGTTGCAGAAATAACTTGATAAGGGTTCCATTCGTTCCATTCTCCCTAGTGCTTTACCATGGGGGTGTTCCAGTGTTGTTTGTTAAAATGAAGGATGGTGGCATGAAAATGTGTATAGACTATCGACGGTTGATTAAGGTAACCATCTGGAATAAGTACCCATTGCCCAAAATAGATGATTTGTTTGACCATTTGTAGGGTGCTTCTAGTTTTACCAAGATAGATTTGAAGTCAGGCTACCATCAGTTGAAGATTTGGCCTGAGGATATGATAACTCTTAAGTACACTCTCAAATATGAATGTACGCGGTCGCTAGCTGAAAAGTAATGCTCACTCTCCTTCTTACATCCCAACACCTCATTGATGGTCATCACATCACAAATCACATTCACCCCTATCATCCTCCAAACATCCCTAGTCTCTTGAGGTACCCTCATTGACGATACGCCCTAATGAAGTTTCATCACCGAATACAATAATTTATTGGGAAGTAGAATCTCATTTTTGTGAAGTGAACCGACAATGGGTTATGTCGCTGATCACATTAGTGATACACCGATTAACACCTACTATCGATGAATGTAAAAGATCTTTCTAAGTTGGGAAACCCTTTCAGCAAGGGACTTTGGTTATGTATTGATTTGCTCAGCCGATCGCCAAAGCCTCCTCACTGGAGTTCGGCACATAGTTTCCCTACTTTTTCTTCTCCAACTTGGTGCATATCAAGTTTCCCACATTTTTTCCATCCTTTACTTACACAAATCAACAAACATTATTCAAAACAACAAGAAAAGGTAAACTTGGGTTACCTCCCAAGAAGCGCCTTAGTTATCGTCGTGGCACGATGTTGTCGTTCATTCATCTAGCATCATAGATGTAGATCACCTCTAAGAAGTTCAATTTTGGAAGCAACCTATGGTAATGTTTAACTCATTTCCTGTTTAAGGTAAATTGGGACCCCGAGTCATTCTTCAACTCAACCGCTCCATTAGAAAAACAATTCACCAGTTTGAAGGGACCCGACCACCTTGTTTTGAGTATACCCAAAAATAACTTATACCTAAAGTTGAACAACAAGACATAGGAGGGTTTAATCTCCTTTGGTGTTCAACGGTTGCTACAAAGTCATGGCCAAGTTTTATTTTGTGGGTGCATATACTGGGAGGAATCCCGATAATATCGGCTATAGTCCATCCAAGATCCCTATACCATATCACCAGTGATTTCAATGCCTTAATTTACCAAGAGGACAAGTCTCCCACAATAATAATAATAGGTAGAGTATCACCTTCCCCCAAGAATATATAACGAAGGTAAGGTGGCAAAGGTATGAGCTCAATTTGTGGTGGATATACAATTAAAGGCCTTGCGGGAGGAGTTTTTCTATTTTTCAAGTCAAGGTCCAATTTGCATGAATTATTAGTCTAGGGACGAAGACCTTTCAAAGATGCAACTACTTTATCATAGTCTTCAATCCTCTTACACTCAAGATTTCATAAAACTCCCACCAAAGCCTCACTAACAAAATCAATCTCCATAATGTTTGACACTTCATCATCAATCACATCAATTACAGAGACAACTTACAAATCCATAGGTTGCTTCAAGGACTTGCACACACTAAATGACACCTCTTCATTGTTTACTTAGAATTTCATTTTACCGCATTCAACATCAACTAAGGCTGGTCCGGTAGCTAAAGATGGCCTACAAAGAATAATAGGGACCTCGTGGATAATTTTACAATCCAAGATCACAAAGTCGATCAGAAAGATTAAATGGTCCACCTTCACAAGTACATCATACAACATACCCACGAGCCATTAAAAGCCTCATTGTATTGGGCTTTGGGGAACCCAAGCATAATTTCCAAAACACGACTAATGACATCAAATTAATACTTGCCCTAAGATCACATAAAGCTTTTACAAATTTATACACCCTAATAGTACATGTAATGGTGAAAGCACCCGGGTCACCATTCTTCACAACCATTATGCTAGACTTGATAGTCGGAAAGATGAAATGGTCCACCTTCACATGTACATCATACAACATACCCATGGGCCTCTTTATAGAATGATTGGCCATTAAAAGCCTCATTGTAGTCAACTTTGGGGGATCCAAGCATAATTTCCAAAACACGGCTAATGACATAAAATTAATACTTGCCCCAAGATCACATAAAGATTTCCCAAATTTATACACCGTAATAGTACATGTAATGGTGAAAGCACCCGGGTCACCATTCTTCACAACCATTGTGCTAGACTTGATAGCACTACAATTATGTGTCACTTTAATCATTTTGAAATCCATGACTCACTTGTTTGTTAGCAAATCCTTCATGAATTTAGCATACCCGAGCATCTCTTGCAAAGCTTCCAACAATGGTATTTTAACAAATAAGTTACTATATTTTGAAAGGAACTTTTTGAACTTTGAGTCATCTTTCTTTTTCTTAAGCCTTTGTGGAAACGGAGGAGGAACTTTGACGTGACGCATTGAGACAACCAGGTTTTAATCTGATTTTAAATCATTACCATCTACTGCTTATGGTACTTCTTCACTTTCAACCTTCTTTTCCACTTTTCTCAGCTTTTCGACACTTTGCTTATTTAAAATTGGGGTTATGTCTTTTGACTTATCAAGCCGCTTTCTCTTTCCACTCACTTGTTTTCCAACACCCTTATCACTAGGGTTATCATCAAGATTTACAACGTCTTTCCCAAGAATTCTCCTTCTCCTAGTAATGATTTCCATGTCGTGACCATCATTCTTTGTGTTTGACATCCTATCACTAGGGAGGCCTCCTCTTTGCTTTGCATTCAATTGTGAGGAGATTTGACCCACTTGGGTTTCAAGTTATTTTATCAAGGCCAAGTGTGAGGGGTTTGGTTGAGTTGTGAAAAATCACATTTCATTTCTCGAAGCATCTTATTACTTTCTTTAACACTCAAAAGGATACGAGCAAGCACATCTTCATTCTTAAACTTTTCCAGATCAATGGCAGTTTTTTATTACCTTTGGCCCGATCATGTTGAGGAATATACCTATCATAGTCCCAATCTTTATCTCACCAATCACGGTCTCTATCTCTTTCCTTATCCCTCCATTCTCAATCTCTATCCTGGTCCTTCTACTCCAGATCTTTCCAATCGCGGTCTCTATCCTTCCATCCTTAATTTCCACCTTGCCTTTAATAGGTAGGTCAGGACCCCCCCATTTGATTTTACATAAATCAGATTTCTTTATCAAGAGTTTCCACTTCATCATCATTATATGTCTTTGCACCCATAAAAGTAGTGGCATTAACCACCTTTGGTGTTGAACTCATTACAAGTTTTGTGAGGAGGTCTAGTTGCATCATCACCTTTGCCATATTCTTATCTCTCTTCTCATCCTTCTTTCTTGTATTTTTGCTCACAAAAGATGTAGAGGGAGCCCCCACGACTACCTCAGAATCTTTTGTATGCCAACCTTGACTTTGTTTAGTGACTTGGTCCAATAATACTGATGTAACACAATAAGTTTGTTTCACTAAAGGTCCTCTGACCACATTGTTCGCAACTATTTTGTTCAATTGATCTAATGCTCGATAAAAGATTTGGAGGACCATCTTATCCAAAACCTCGTGAGTTGGACATTGCATCAACTTTTTGTTAAACCTTTGTCAAGCCTCATGTAATGTTTCGCCAATTAATTAGCGAAAGTTAATAATCTCATCTCTCAATTGCAATATCCGGGATGGTGGAATGAATCTATGCAAGGATGCCTCTGTCAATTCCACCCATGTAGTTATTGAACCCACATGCGATTGTCTTAAGTACAATATGGATTCTTCCATCAATGAGAAGGAGAAGAGTCTCAACTGGATAGACTCTTGTGATATGTGGGCGATATAGAATGGAATGCACACATTAATGAAATTTATCAAATGAAGGTTGGGGTCTTTATGTGCTTGACCCCCAAAACAATCCCTCATTTGAAGAAGATGGAGCATTACACTATTAACATAGAACACTCAATTGCTTTCTGCGGGTGGGATGCGGATGGCACTAGCTCTCCCGGTGTCTCCAAAATGGCCTTCATCCTCTAGAATTACATCAAAAGAACCAGTATTGCTACCATTTTGACTTATTGAATCGTGAAGACTTTGGTTGTCACCGGAAGAAAACAAAAACAACAAACAAAGTAAAATTACACTACGACAAACTCAAAGTAACTTCTAACACTTAAAAGAATGAACGCTACATTTCATTCCCCTGCAAAGACACCATTTTGATAACGCTTAAGTATACTCTCAAATATGAATGTAAGCGGTTGCTAGTAATATATATTTTACACAACAAGATTCGGGGTCGAATCCATAGGGAATAAGAGTTATAGATTCACTCTCAAGTGTCACAAGATACTATAGGCTTGCATACAATGTTAAAATTAAACATGAAAGAAAAAATGGGGGGTTTGTAATTGGAAAATTCTTCATAACAATTTAATAACGTCAATAATTGGTTTGTCAAAACTATATGCAATAAGGTTGTAATCAAGTGAATTGAAGCACTTGGGGTTATGCCTTCATGAGATTGATTTTATGTATGGATATGTGAGAATGCACCTAAAATTTGATTATTAGTGATAACTAGGCATGGTTCTAGTTATTGGATGTGATTTCTCAATCCACAATAATATTTCACATGGATTTCTCCCGAACACCCAAGTATCTCCACTACCAAACAACTATACACCTCAAAATGGGTAATCTATCACAAGCATTACCACTTAAATGAGTATATATCAAGTTTTGTTAGCTAAATATCATCACTCTTGTACTCTTTTTCAATCAATACAAGAGATCCAAGCATAGACTAAGTTTGCAACCTCAATCTATAAATTAACACATAGGGATTTAGCTAAAATCATAACTAAAACCTAATGCAAAGATAAATAAACACTACCCACACATAATCAATACTAAATCATGCATAACCCCAAGTATGGAAAATTAGGTACTCATAACAAAAGCAAAAAAAAATTAGACCAAATTCTTCTTCCATATTAGCTAAAGAATCCAAATGTTTCCATAACAAGAGTCTAAATCCAAGCTAAAATAGTAAATACCAAGATTAGGGTTTGATAAAAGCTCAAGTATAAGTAAAATTGACAAAGATCCTCTTTCCAATGACCAAGAAGGCTTAAATAACATTAAAGAAAATGGGCCACATAATTATAGAAACGCCACCGCTTGACAATTTGGCTGAGCACAGTCTGTCGCTGATTGATTCGGCACTACACCGAATAGGCACCTAGCTGTGCTGATTTATCACAAAATAAGCTCTAGAGGTTGACTTCTGTCTCTTTTAGCGATGAAGGATTTGATTCACTGATTGGTTCAGTGATACACCGATTTTTCACTTGCATCGCCATTTTGCCCTTCTTTTTTCTGGCTCTTTTTTATCAACTTTGATGATGGAGATGCTCTTTCAGTGATCCGCCGACCACTTTGGCGATGTTCCGAAGTGTACCTTTTGTGCCTTTGTACACTTTTTGCTTTAATCTTCTATCTTTTTGCCTCTTTTCGCTCTTTTTTGCTATTTAGGTCACTTTTAAGCCATTTCCCTGAATTCAAAACAAATCATCATTAAAATCACTTCAATTTAGCATTGAGGACATGATTTCTCCCTATTTTTAGAGTAAACGAGTCATAATTTGCCGACTCATCAGGATCTTCCAAAAATAGCTTCCAGGACTCGTTATAAACATCACGACTTCTTAGTGATGTCCTTCGAGTAGACTAATGCTCTGTAAACCTTTATGAGTTTGATGAATGGTATTTTCAAATCTTTCTTGTATTCATTTGTTATTGTATTTATGGATGACATCTTGGTTTACTCTAAGAGTAAATAAGAGCATGCATGACATTTGAGCATAGTCTTGGATATTTTGTGAGAGAATAAGCTTTATACAAAATTCTTTAAGTGTGAATTTTGGATGTCGTCCATGTCCTTTTTAGGGCATGCGGTTTTTAAAAGGGGGGGTAACGGTGGATCCGTAAAAGATTAATGTTTAAGAGATAGGCTAGACCCATCTCTGTGACTAAAGTTTGTAGTTTTGTGGGTTTGGCTAGTTATTACCACAGATTTATCAAGAACTTTGCCTCCATTGCTACTCACTTGATAAGGCTGACTCTCAACAGAGCTTTTAAAAGCATAAGTCTCTTTTGACCATAGATCCCATTCTTGCTTTACTCGTTAAAGGTAAGGATTTGATAGAATTTTGTCATGCTTCATATTCTGGCTTGGGTGTTGTGTTGATGTACGATAAGAATATGATAGCCTAGGCTTTAAGATAGTTGAATTTTCATGAGAGGAATTATCCAACTCATGAGTTAGAGATAATAGCAGTGATTTTTGCGCTCAAGATATGGAGACACTATCTTTATGGTGTCAAGTGTGAGGTTTTCACAAACCATTGCAGTCTATAATATGTATTCACTTAGAAGGACTTGACTCTGAGGCAGAGGCGGTGGATGGAGTAACTAAAAGACTATGATGTGACCATCCAATATAATCCATGAAAGTCCAATTTGGTGGTAGATGCATTGAGCAAAAAATATGTAAGTATGGGCAATTTAGCTTATTTAAGAGCAACAAGTTATCGTTATCTAAAAAAATCCAAACTCTATCAATATGGTTTATGTAGTTTAAACCGTCAGAGAGAGGTATAGTTTTGTAAGTTTTGAAGCAAGATCAACATTCTTTGGTCAAATAGCGGCTATGCAATTTGAAGATGCAAAGTTGAACAAGATTCAAAATAAGGTGATGTTTGGTGAGGCCCAGTACGCCACCCTTGATGCTAGTGGTTTGTTGAGGGTTAGGGGGCGTGTGTATGCCGCATATTAATGAAGTGATTCCTAGTTTAGTTGTAGAAGCTTATGGTTCCTGATATTTTATACATCCTGGTGCAACCAGGATGTATCGTGACTTGAGATAGCTCTATTGGTGGCCCAAAATGAATTGAGATATAGTTGAGTATGTGGCCAAAGGTCAAAATTGTTAGCAGGTGAAATATGAACACCAAAAGCCTACAGGCTTGATTCAGAGAATGCCCATTCTCAAGTAGAAAAGGGAGAGAATTGCTATGAAATTTGTGGTGGGTATTCCTAAAACCTTGGGACATTATGACTCAATTTTGGTCATTATGTATAGGTTAACATGGTACACTCATTTCATTTCGGTTAAGGTAAATTATAATTCAGAGAAGTTAGCGAAAATGTATGTTTAGGATATTTTAAGGTTATATGGGGTGCCAGTATCGAACATATCCGACAGAGGTACAGAGTTTACCTCTATGTTTTGGTACAAATTCCATGAGGAGTTGGTCATAAACCTTGATCTTAGAACTACTTGAAATCGTCAGAATGACGGGCTGTCATGACCCAAAAATTGAGGTCATGATATCACCTATCCCGACCCAGCCCTATTAGGTAAGATGAAATTCCACAACTGATAAAAAATTCAAAATAAGAATGAAAAAAAGTAAATACGAGACTTTTAGAATGAAGTCAGGCCATAATCATAAAACTGAAATATCTCAAAGAAATACATCTAATTGCAAGACCTGGTATCAAAAGTATAAAGAACATCTAATACAATACTGAAAATTTGAATATACATTATTGCGTCTGAAATATAAGTAAAGACATAAAAGATAGATGTTCTTTATACTTATAATACCAAGCCTTGGGATTCAATGCATTTTTTTAAGATAGAGGGAGGCTGGAACAAGACTCTGGACATGGAGCTCACTAGATCTTTGAATCAACTCTGTTTGCATGAATCAGCCATTACAAGTCATATTCGTATTGAGATCTGCACCAAAAGGGCACAAAAGTAGGAGTGAGTATGGTCCACTTGTACTCAATAGTTATTATTGGCCGACTGAGCAAAGAAGAAAATTAAACAACTAAAAGATTCTATAAGCATGCTTCCACCTTTGTACAGAAAAGTTCCCGAACGGTAGCTCACATCGTATCTCAAAACAATTCTACAAGTATAATAGTTGTATAATAATAACTAACATGAATATATAAGAAGAACTAAACAGGCGACAACAAAACAAGTAAGTAGAATACAAAAGATGCAATGAAATGGGATGATGGTGTGATAATAATGATATAAGCCATCTCATGGCGGCTAACACATGACCCTGTACACACCTTTTGAGCTAAATGCTACAAGACAGGACCCATGGGGGGTTTCACAATCCATACCTCGATCAAAGGTTTTATAAAGTGTCTCAATCAACCTTGCTGACAAAGACCTAGGCGAAGGGTTTAATAAAATGTCTCATTTTCTTTCAAAATTAGTGTTCCTCAGTGATACCAATCTCATGTATATGAACAAATGAAATGAGGATGAATACTCATAATCAAATCAGTATGAAGATAACAATCAATTCAATAATGGTATAAATGAGCTCAAAATCTACTCAATATGTCAATATTTTATTATATAAGTCATTGCATGGCATCACTGGAATAAATAGCCATGTAAGACATCAATAATGTTAATACAAGCCCCTCTCTCATGAATTACTATAATGATAGAGACATATAATTCTCAAATACGGCCTATAATATCAATATAAGCCCCACGCTCAAGCATCACGATAATAATAAGGCAAATAAATGCACTAGGCTAATAATATCACGTCAAGCCTCTACACATTCATCATAATAATAATAGTCTCTCAAGTCAACTATAATATACATGTAAGCCTCCTCACAGACAATACGATAATAATAATAATTAAAAAATTATGAATATCAAGATTAATTTCCCAACCCATAGCTTGTTTTACATGAGTCGTTAACTACCAGTCCAGTCTGATGAAAGTTAAGCCATAACCTACCTCAAAAATTGAAATCCAAGCCTAGACCCTTCAACGTGGATCCTTTCCTTCACGAACAGTCATAAAATGGACTAAGTCTATCAAAAATGTAATCTACACATTAAAAGGAGTGCAATAATGTCCATATTGGCTATATTTAATTTGAATTCAAAAATAGTTCAAAAATCAGCTCAAAATCAAAAAGGGTAAATCTAGAATTTTATTTAAGAATCTTATTCTCCATATAGAGAGGAGTCTAAATATGATATCCTAAAATATAATGATTTGAAATCGGACTTAGAATTGAAGAAAACCAATTTTATACTTTATAGGGTAATAGTCCCAAAATACAAGTTTGGAATAAAAGACTTGAAGTTGTTTTAAAGATAAAATAAATGGATAGGGATTGAAATCAAGATTAGAACCTTAACCAAACACTTTTTATGAAAATCCCTCTTTAAAATTGTCTTTCCCGAGGTCTCAAGGTCTAAAATTTGTGAAAATTGAGAAAATGGAGAATTTGTATTGTTCAGGTGAATAATGTCTTACTATCATGATCCCACTATATGATCACAATGGTCAATGTTAACCAGGGCTGAATTGTTCATCACAGTCTCGGGTGGATGCTCTCACGACCGTGATGAAGAACCCAACCCGGTCCGCTAGAAAATTCTCTACCCAATCATAGTCAACCCACCACATGATCATAATGAGCAACTTAGTCAAGCCCCATGATCGTGACACTATGCCTCACAACTGTGATGAAGGATCAGGGACTGCACCAGTTGACAACAAACCAACAGAAAAAAGGCTGAAAAGTCTCCAAACGGACCTTCAAGATTCATTTAGGACCCCATAGAAATAATCTAATTATGCTACTAGGCTAATTTCAATGTTTCAGACTGAATGAAGCCATCACATTTTAGAAAAGAGATTGTTTACAACAAATTAACTCCCGGGATCTATTTTAAGCTTATTTTACTTATTTTTGTCAAAATACTAAAAATGTAATATAAAGGCTGAAACCATAACTAACTATGCTACTGAGCAAAAATCAACATTCTGGATCTAATGGAACTGACTAAATCACCATCCGACGCTTGGATTATAAAATATTTGGCAAAGTCATATTAATCATCTTTAAAGACTCTAAAGACCTCAAACTCACTCAAAACACTCCCAAACATTTCGGAGACCATACCAACTAACCCACAACTCATAAATAGCATATAACAACTAAGGAGAAGGTTAAAATTATTAAAACATAGAAAAAGCTAAAAATTACAACTACAGTTGTTACACTGGCTGTTTGAGAAGACCATTCAGGTACTTAAGAACATGCTTTGAGCATACGTTGTTGATTTTAGGGGTCATTAGGATCAATTTCTATCATTGTGAAAATTCTTGTACAATAATAGTTATCACTCTAGCGTTGGCATGGCCCCATTTGATGCTTTTTATGGAAGGAGATATAGATCACCCATAGACTGCTTTAAAGTGGGTGATGTTAAACCTTTCAGCACAAACTTGGTAAAAGAAGCTTAAGATAAGGTGAGGTTATTCATAATAAGTTATTGGCAGCTCAAAGTCGACAGAAAAAATATATCGACTGCAAGGCAAGAGACATATACTTTAAGTTGGGTGAACATGTGCTACTGAAGGTGTCTTCCATGAATAAAGTGATGTGGTATGGTAGGAGGGGCAAGCCTAACCCCAGGTATATTGGTCAGTTTGAAATTCGTGATGATATGGATCAGGTGGCTTACAAATATATATTACGTCCAAGTTTTTTAGGATTCCATCAGATGTTTCATGTCTTTATGCTTAAGAAGTACCATGGGGATGGAATTACGTCATTCATTGGGACTCGATATTGCTTGAAAAGAATCTTTCTTATGAAGAGAAATCGATATTGATACTTGATCAGGATGTTTGAATGTTGAGGACTAAAGACATTAGATCCATAAATGTCTAGTGGAACCATTGTCCTTTTGAGGAGGCTACTTGGGAGATTGAGTCAGATATGCGCAATAAGTACACTCACTTGTTTGAGGATATAAGTACCTTTCCTTGTTAGTTTTCCCTTATTTCTCCTGATTTTTCATTTGGCTACGAAGGATGGGTAGATGTTATCTATTATAACAACCCTTTTTGTCATTATCGTATAGCTTAGCCTACCATATTTGGGCTAAGATTCTGCCCGGATGAAGTGTTAAAAATTTCAGGCTTGACTAGTCTTGGAAAATTTCAAGTATGGTGTGGTCTAGATAAATTCATCAATGGATATATTGATGATTATATGAATTAATATTATAAGGTGTTAGCTAAGAGGTTAGGGAGTTTGTAGAAAGTTTCAGAATTGAATTTTTGTTAGTAGAACTCTGGATAAAGTGTATGACATAAATGGGTTAGTCTGGGAGGTTAAAATCTTGGATTGTATTGTAAAATTGGCAAAAGTTTAGGACTACCAAACTTTATACCTCGCCTACACTACTATAGTCGGAGGCAAACTGCTATCACGAGCTAGCTATAATAGAAATCAATAATGGTCAGTCCTATTATAGCGACAAATCTTGTTATACTGAGGATGTTATAGTGGGAATTGGCCACTATAGTAGGCTATGCATAGTACATATCAGTTTTTATACAAAAATATTATTTACATTCCAAACTCATTCAAGGTCAGAGAAGGGCAATTTAGGGTAAATTTGATCAGTTTCCAACTAATTTTTATTATTGAGTTAGGTTAATCTAGCTATTTAACCACATTTTCATTCCTTAATCCGTATAATCTCTAGATTTTGATCATGGTCAAGGAATTAACTTGACCTAAGTAAATTTTCTGGTGCAAAGTAGTGAAAAGATTGTTAGGTTTCGAATACTATACTAGAATTTACTTTTGTAAATGTGAAATTAATGGAATTAAAGCTGAATAAAGGTAAAAAAGCCCTAGAATAAGGGAATGATTTATGAATTTGACCTTCGGGTTATGGGATTAGGTTATAATCCTTAAGATTGTCAGAATATTTGTAGATTAGTACTTTATATGTTGTTTTTTACAACAATCAAGTCGAAGCTCAAAGAAATGGCAAGGCTCAAGTTCGTTAGAGCATTATAGGGATTAGATTGATGCATGTGATGGTTGATTTGGAGTTAAAAACTCAATTTGATTTATGTGTGCATGTTAACAGACTATTTTTCTACTTGTTGCAATGCATTTTATTGAATTTTGAACTTGTTGGATGTATATACAAGTTGGATTTTGATCGCTTGTAATTAGATTATGTAAAAAAGGCTTGTTTTGATATGCAAGTGTGGTTGAATAATCTTATTATTTAATTATACATGTTATAGTATTATTTGATATTGTGAGGTTAATCGATCAAGGTTGATTATCACGAAATTGGAGTATTTCAGAGAGTATACTGATGGGGACATTAGAATAAGGGTAGTATAACACTTAGTTTGGAATGAGGGGCAGACACTAGTTTTTTGGGTCATTTGGTACATGGACTAAGCTTGTCCCCTGTAGGTCATTGATAGTTGGCATATAAGACCCTTAGCATATGTGTATACGGTATTAGAGAGTTTGATGATTCCTTGAGTAAAGTGGGTAACATTGTAGTTTGTTATTTTTGATCCTTGTATAGTCTGGGTTATTGATATGGTACTTGAACTGAGTTAATGTTGTTTAAGTACAATACAGAGGTGTTTCTGATAAGGTTGAACTATCTATTTTATTGGTTGTTGTAGTTGATTTGAGTTGAACTTTATGTGCTTGTAAATGATTTCTCTATCCATTTGGTCACTTGGTTAAAGTGAATATGTGGTGAAAAGACTAATTGAATGAATGATTACTATTATTACATGGTTGCTACTTGTTTACAAATTCTTAGTTAAGTGTTCACATTGATAAGTTGAGTTAGACTATGACCCTACCAGTAAATAGTGGTTTTGTAGTGATACTATCCTGTGCTCTTTATTTTGTTGAGTGCAGAGCCTACTCAAGCGGCTCAGACGAGACCTCATTTGTAGACAGTGACCAACTTTTGATCCAAGGGTGAGCTTCCTCTTTTGAGCAGCCATGGATCATCCTTATTTGATTTTTTCCATTATTTCAGATATATATAGTTTAACTTATTATTAGTTTTTTAGGATTGTACCCATGGATTATTTTGATTAGATGTTCTAGCACGATTAACTTTAGTTTCTGGGGGCATTTTAGATTTGATATTTTTGTTTCCGCATTTGGTTAATGTTTTTAGAAATTATATGTTTTAAATCAAGTTAGATTTTTCTCTTATCAAAATGGTTAAGTGTTGGTATTGATTGTTTGGGTTAGATTGTTCTCCCACCGAAGGGATAGTATGGGAGCCACTCACAGTGGGTTGGGTCGTGATAGATATTTAGCTTCAAAACCTCATTAATGGAGATAATGTGAGTATGATAGACCATGTTAATAGTTAATTAACCCATGGTTAATGTTATATATCGTGAGTAAGAGTAAAATTAGTAGGTTTGAATCCCAAAGTATTTATTTGAAGAGTAATGGATTAATTACTCTTATAACTACTTTTTTATTAGATGGTTAGGCATCTAAGGTATGAAGGAAGGGAAAGAGCATCCTTGGTATGGCTTTCTTGTTCCAAGATCTTGATTTAATGTAGGTTATAGTTTATGAGTAGTAGACTCAATAAACATATATTATGTAGAATTGATGGGAAAATACATGATTAGGCCTTCAAGAATGGTATTTGGATGGACAAAACATGAAACTAGTGATATAAAGATCTAATACGTTTTGTAACATGCTTATATATGAATCCCTTGAGATGTGATATGAATTTGTATGAATTTCATGGTGTGTTGTTGTGCATATTCTAGAGTTATTAATATAACGGTAATCTACTTATGTGTGGTATGTTTTGAATTACATGTTCTCTTTGCTGTAAATTGACTTAGCATATTGAGTATAAAGTGGGAAAAGAGAAATGATGTTCTATAATAAGGTTTTGACAAAGACCTAGCTAGACAATATAGCACAACATGTCATAAGATGAATAAACTATGGTTACTATTGTATGTGGAATATTGATAATGGTTTAATTATGGTATAACATTAAGATGGAAGTTGAGGAGTTAATGGTGTTGTAGTTAGGGATGAATTATTGATGTGTGGAAGTAAGCATATATGCACATAATTATAAAGCTTAGAGTCAATTTGATTATTTGTGTGCTCTTAACTTATTATTTGTTGATTGGTGTTCGGACATACTTGTTGTTGATCAGTTGTTGCTTGATCATTCATAAGTAAATAACTATTGATTTGTCCTTGGGACATGTTTGTAAGTGATAAAATGATGACTAATGGTTAACATGCAAGAGTGTTAATAATGAACTTTCTTGATGAACTAGAGTTTAGGCTCATGTTAATTGCATGTGTGCACATTAACTAAGTGTTGTTTGTTTGGTTGCAAAGCATGTTTATAAGTAATGATTTTGGTTAATTGGCTTGGTGCAGGTGTTTTTTAATGATAAACTTGCATGATGAATTAATTGTAATTGTAACTAGTACATGATTGTTGTTGTGAATTGATTATTGCTAGATGCATGATTGTCATTGAATTGGTGGATTAATGCAGAATAAGGGCGAGGATGTTTGAATAAAGGTGGCATAACACTTATTTTGTGGTAAGGGTGGCAAGACACTTAGTTGTCTAATATGATTGGTACATGGACTAAGCTCATCCCCTAAAGGTCATGGCTAGTGGTCAACCATAAGTCCCATAGCATGTGTGTACATTATGATTAGTGAGTTTGATGGTTCCTTAAGTGTAACAATTTATGTTTGATTATATATTATAGTTCCTTGTATGGACCTATTATTTGATGAGATATTATGGTTTCTTGTGTGGACCATTTATATTGATGAGATGTTTATGGTTCCTTGTGTGGATCGATTTATATTTTGTGATATAATATGGTTCCTTGTGCAGGCTTGCCAATCCTTGATGTGTTAATATAATAATGAAATTCTTGATGTCCTAAATGGCAAGCTAAAATGCGTGTAATTTACCCTTTTATAAGAATATTGATATGAGCATTGTTAAAGCTTACTTAATGACTTAAATGTCTACTTGATGGGTTGAAAGCTTAATTGATGACTTGAATGTCCACTTGATAATTTAAAATCTTACTTGATGACTTGAATGCCTACTTGATGGATTGAAAGTTTACTTGACAACTTTAATGTCTACTTGATGAATTGAAAGCTTACTTGATGACCTGAATATCTACTTGATGAACTGAAAGCTTACTTCATCACTTGAATGTCTAATTGATGATCTGAAAGTTTAGATGATTGAAATTCTAATTGAAGACCATTTTTTAAATTGACAATTGTATGTTCTGGCTTTTGTACATAATTCCCATATTGTTAGGTTGTCGTGAATTGTGGGTGGAGGATTATAATAGATGACATTTAATATGAAGAGAAAAGTTTGATAAGTGAGATTAAGTTTGAAATGATATAAAGGGCATGTCGGTTTTACAGATTGCCTACTAGTAATGAATTGGGTACAACTAAATCAGCGAGAATAATAATGGAAATACTCTCAGGTAATTTGAGAGAGAAAGAGAGAGATAACTGATGTGCCATGGTTTTATGGCACTTTCGATGCTTAAAAGAAGGAAAATATGCAATATCTTGGGTAAGTTTGGTAGGCATGGTGTGTTTTCTGTTATACATTTCACGAAAATAGGTTATGGAGGTAAAATGAAGAAAGAAAGAAGTAAGCACTAGAATAGAGCATCTGAAGAAGAAAAGAGCCAAGCCGAAATTGAAGGAGTGACTCACGACAGGGACTCACACTATGTGAGTCGACCTACAGCATGTAGGTCTGTGCCGTGAGTAAAACTTTTGAAGATTGTGAAGAGGCCTGATTCTCACGGTAGAGACCCACGTGACGTGACTTGGTCCTACGACACCAAGTCACGGTACCATGGAAAAGTGCCTACTCTATTCTCCTGTTTTGTTTAGGATAGGATTCATTTTGTATCTATAAATACCCCTATATTGTCATATGTTTAGGGGTTGTCATTACATTGTTTTGATATATATTTTCATTATTTTGAGTTCATAAATACATTATTGGTTTTGTAATCTTGGAACAGTAATTCTAGGGTCTTTATTCATATTGAGATTTCAGAGTTTTCTTATTTATAGTGAGTTTATAATTATGTTTTCATCATTGAATTCTTCTTGTGTTCTTGCAATCATGAGTAACAAAACCCATCGGCTAGGATTGTGTGAACCATGAGGAATTAACCAAACGGGTTAAGTGCAAAGCAATTTTGAACCGGTGTGACTGCATGTATTGTTGTTACCTTAGTTATAATTGATATTCTAACGGTTGAAAATTTTAGAAACTCGTTTGTATTCTAAAAATGCTTGAGAGAGAGGTAGAGATTAGAACAAGGAAATAACAATAGAGATTTCAAGCTATCAACCTTCATCTAATAACTTGAGCTGTAACAGGGATAGTTATCTGAGATCCAGGATAAGGGTTAGTAGTGCGACACTCGAAGACTGAGAGGTGATGAGTAAAATTCTTCTAACCAAGGTCGAGAAACATTTAGATGAACATATCTTGTTAGATTTTGCATGCAAGCAGCGAACAGTTTTGCCAGCACAAGTAACTTGTGGAGTTAAGGAATCATTGGGGATCACAGTCCTAGTGTATTTCTCATATTGATAACAAATCCAATAATCAATAATTGTTACTGTTACTACTTACTTAAAAAAAATCCCCTAGCTTTACTTACTTGCCAATTACTCAGACTAGCATTCGACGGACTTTCGTCCTATTTGCTGTGGGATCGACCCCAACCCAGTTGGGTTCTATATTTGATACATCGACTATATTATACTTTTCTAGAGGTATATTTTGGGCGATATCAAATTTTGGCGCTGTTACTGGGGAATACTATTACGGAGTTGATTAGTTTGCTTGTTGGAGTTGATTTGTTTTATTTTTCTATACTTTTAAGGGCACACGCTGGTGTATGTCAAACACTAGGAGTGAAGGCAATCCCCTGATTCTACTTGAGCTAATTGAAGAATGGTGAATACCGACGGAGTTCAGGATCCTGCAATCATGGAAGGTATTCATAACCAGCCAATTCAGCCAATTGGCCATGAAACTGTGAAACAAATCACAGCTCGATTAACGGTTGAGGAAAATGCCAGGCAAGCATATCTTAGGCAAGCAGATATAGATCATCAAGGAATTCAAGAAGCATCACAATGTATTGTTGCACTTGAAGAGAGACAAAGAAGGCTGCCTTAAAGACCATATATGTCGGTTTATGATGATCCCAAAGAAAAGGATGTGGCTGGTTTTGAGCCGACTAAGAGTGGTGCTATTATTCCACCAGAGTTACCTCAGGTCACTAAGTTTGACATTACAAGTGCCATGATGCACCTGCTAAACTTGAAAGGTGTGTTCTCCGGTCTTCTTACAAACGATCCGAACATGCATGTGATGAACTTTGTGGGGGTCTGCAGTTCATATAATTTCCCTGAAGTTGACTAAGTGGCTATTCAATAGAGATTATTTCTATTCTCTCAACCAGGATAAGCGACTTTGTGGCTGGACAAGTTACCACGAGGTTCCATCACTACTTGGCTAGAGTTAAGAAATCAATTTTTGGAGAAATTTTTCTCACCCTCCAAGATGCTATAGTTAATAGATGAGATTTACAACTTCAGAAAACTACATTCTGAAGCACTTTATGAGACATGGCTAAGGTTTAAGAAGAAGCTTCAGAATGTTCCAAATCATAGTATGAGTCGTATAAGTTTACTTGAAATCTTTTACAGGGCTTTGAACGACAATACAAAGGTTGTAGCAGATACTATCACTGGCGGAGCATTTATGAGTTTGAGGTGGAAACAAGCTTCAGAGATTTTAGATAGTATCACTAAGATAATCGAGGGTGCAATACTTGGGAGGTAGTACACCTGCTGGGACATATCCTATTGGAGTCTTGGCAGTACAACGGGCTTTGAATGAATCTATAGCTCAAAAGGTTGCGCAGTTGAGGATAGAAATTGGCTTGCTATCCAAACAGATTGCTGCTGGAGGAGCTGAAAAGGTGCAAGCCGTGGTAAACAAGGCAAAACACCTAGACATGACGATTATGAATCTGACTAGGAGGCTAAGTACTTAGATCAATAGGTGGCGGCTTTTCTAGCCAGGGGTTGTTGCGACCTAGCTATACACGTAAGTGTATGTGATCGTTCAAGTAATAAAATGGCTCCTTTTAGAGAGCCATTTATCGAACCCAAGGGACTTTCGTCAACAGAACTCAACTCTTGACGTCAAACTATAATTAAAAACTAGTGTTGCAAAAACGATAAGAGATTTGGTGCTGAAAATTAAATGATTACGGACTATGAAGTCCTATCTTCGCTACCGTAACTTTGGTTTTCGTAAATATGCTTGAAAAGTCAATAAAAAGTGAATTCCCAGGGCTAAGGCACCCCGAACGTCATCTCTTGAGCATAATTGTTATTGGTTTAAGCACTTTGAGATGTTTATCGTGGTTATTGATCCGAGGTTAATTTTATAACTATATTCGTCTCCAAAATATAATCTTTTACTAGAACTTAGAAACCTACCTACATCTGTGAGTGGTGATAAGCTTAACCAATTCTAGAGCATTTACGTTTTCTTCTCGTAATTGACCAAGTGTGGTGGATTAGGTACCTCTCGGTCCTAACCACCTGTCAATCCCTTAGAATTCCTTCCCCGAGAAAGACCATACTTCATATATATTCACGTTCTATCTCTTAGTTTATCTTTCGAGCTCACTTCAAGACAAGGAATATATTTCAATGGTGATCAAGCATCAAAATAATGAAATTTAGAATATATGAATAACCAATTTATGATAAACTCCAGCAAAAATCAATAAAATTAACCCAAGAGATTCATGTTCTTGGCCTTAACCCCAAGAATAAGGGATTTTAGCCACTCATAACGTCAATCAACATCCAAAAGTCAATAAATACCATAAAATTACTTAAAAACTGAAAAGAAGAGGAATGGAACCTAATTGAGATGCCCAAAAATGCCCAAAATATTTTATGGATGATGGAATCCCTATACAATAACCAAAAAACCCTATTTATAGACCCAAAGTCGAGGCAAAATTGGCAAAAAAGCAGCCCAGCACGCCTTTGGGCGCGCCTGGCACTTAGGCAGATTTTTCCTCAGCAAAAGTGTGCTCCCAGGCGGCGTGGCACGCCCCTGGGCGCGCCCCAAGTCTGCCTGGGCAAGTGAAAAACTAGCCAAAAGCGGCCTGGCGCACCAATTTGTGATTTTTTTGCTTTCGTCGACTTCTCTTCGCGGATTTGGTTGGATTCTTCAAGTTCAAATCTTTGGCTTGCCTCTTATCTTCAATGTTCTTCACTTGTAGCTCCTCCAAGCCTAACTTTCCACACCAAAAAATGCTTCAAAAAGTCACAAATTCCACCTACAAGGGTCTAATCATATTGGGTAGCACAATATCTCAGATTCCATCAAAAACTTATATAATATACAAGTATTGTTCTCAAAACTAAGGTAATCATGGGTTAAAGTCGCTACTAAGGCATATAAATACGCCTTAGATCACCACCCCACACTTAAACCTTTGTTTGTCCTCGAAAAATAACCATACACAAATCCGGGCGACTTTAGACAATTGACACAAAAAAGGCATTCTTGCACAGCTTACACAACCACATTTATCAACTTATGCACCAACATACTAGGATATCAAACAAATAAATAACAAATTAAAACAACCTATCCTCATAAAACAACTTACTAGTTGCAAATTCATGCGTGACACGTTATTAGTAGATCACCAAACTTCACTAACCATGCGCCCTCACCACAAGAGAATCACCCCACACTTCTACAAAGTAATTACTAATTGGGTGCATGAATGAAAGTCACTCACTCTCAAAAAGAATTCACATGCAACACAAAGATGAACCATAGGCTTGCCCTTAGTGTAATACTTCACTAATGTTAAAATGTTAAAGCTCAAGATCAAGTAGGACTTTTTAGGGGTTGTAATGTAGGCACAGGGACGGGTAGGAACTATTTGGTCAAGAATAGTGACTATCTTTCCTGAGTGCTTTAATACACTAAAAATTATATTCAGAGCACCTTCAACCGACCTATTTTTCACCACTTTTATCTTCCCAACTTTTCTTTGTTTTGCCCCATAACTTTAAGCTAGCTTTAGCATATTGGATAAGGAATACTGCTATCACCCATTGATTACAAAAACAATTTTTATATATATATTTTCTTTCTTTCTCTTTTCTTTCTTTAATATATTCCCCACCAACATGCACAAACTTTTTCACACACCCATAGGAAATATGCTTGGGGCTTTAACTTAGCTCTTTCCTTCTTCCAAACTCTTTTACTCCTTCACCTGTTGATTTCCTAATTAAAGCGCTTAGGAGTTTTGGATCAAATTCTGGTTCATTGAAAGAAGAGGATTAAGCAACACGTAAAGCTACCAAGGAAAAGTCTAAAGGCTCAACGGGGCTAACTAGGATTATACAAAGAGGGTAGATAAAGTAGGTCTAAAATATGGCTATCAAAGAAATGCCTATATCATCTCCTAAACTTAACACCTCTTATTTCACTTTGCAAACACACCGGGCAAGTTCTAGACATCATTATGCACATGGAATATCATAAAAAAAACTTACTCACACATGGCACATGTTCAGTTCAGCAGGTTCACCATAAAACCTCTGAAATCATGCATAAATTCAACATTAAGCAACTTAGCTAGTCAACTAAGTGAGAATTAGGCGTCTCAACACTTGCTATTATATATCCGGGCATGTTTCACACGTGTATGCACAATTGTATAGCAAGCAAGAACACCCGACACGATACTACATGACTAATTTGCTCTTAAGAAGATCGTCATCCATCCATCATAGAGCAAATCCCTTAGTCCTATGACTAAGGTGACTCAAAAGTAATAAACACCAAAAACAACACAAAACAACATCAAAAATCCAAAATTTAGCTATTTTTTTTTGTACGGTTCAAAGGGACTCTCCTTAGTAAAAGAACTGAAAACAAACGCTAAGGAACCCAAATAAAATAAAAGCATATAGCAGCACACATATACATACATACAAGGAAAGTCCATCACACCCCACCCCACACTTAAAAGATTAGCACTGTCCCCAATACTACAAAAATAAACAAAGCAAGAGTAGGATGTAAGGAGCTCCTTGGTCAATCGAGGTAGTCGTTGTCCTCCGGCCCACGGACCTCTAACGGTGGATCATCCGCCTCAGCCTCCTCATCCTCAGAATTGCTCTGGAGGTCATTTTCATCTGTAGGGACATCATCATCCACATGCTCCACAAAATTAGGACCAATCCTCAATAAGTCCATGGCATGCTCATTGAGAGGATAATCCCTCTCTACCTGGCTCAGCTCATCCACCGTGGAAGGCCTACCCCCAGTCCTGTGTCGCAACATATCCAACCCATACATACGGGCTAAAATCCCATCATCTCGAGCATGACGCTCTGCTAATGTCAAAGTGGGGCTGAGTGAATCTGGCGCCTTAGTTTGGGTGACATCCACAAGCGTCGTCACCAAAGGAGGATGATAGTCAAAATTTTCTTTGGACACTTCGAATGATCGCATTAATTTAGTCAATAGTCCACCAAAAGCATATCGAAGACCTCCTTGGAGGCGAGCTTGGTGCATAACCGACAACAACACAGAACCTACATCAATCTCTGCATCAGTCATGAGAGCATATACCAGACAGACACGATCCCTTGTAACCTCAGTCATGTGGCTCCCCGGAATTAAACAACAACACACAATCTTTAGCCAAATCCTTTCCTCTTTGTTGAGGTGGGCAAAAGGTAGACTCTTGTGATACCCTCTTTTATTATGGCGTACCCACCTCACTGTTGAACGTGGGCCGCACAGAGTGTGTCGAATTTCAGCATATGGAGGCCTAGCATTTAGCCTGAGTATGTCTTGGGGACTAGCCCGAGTGGAAACTCCCAATAATCCAGTCAAACTCAAGAAGTCAAGTATCACATCCGAACCTCGTACCACTACCGAGCATGTAGGTGCGTTCGGGTTCCAATTTGCGTACAATTCCCTCACCAGATGGAGGTTGCAATCTGTAGGTCTGTTGAAAACAAAGCCCATCCCGACTTGCTCAAGCCGAGCCAATATTCTTAGGTAAGCCCGAGCCATACTTGCCCTATCAATACATTCATCGGAAAAATATTTAGCTTCCGGGTGGCTTTTGTACCAACTCTTCCCCGCACTGGAGACCGCGTGTATCCCATACTTCCGTTTTTTCCCTTTTGGGACTGGGAGAGTTACGGGGACCTTATTACCCGACCGACGTCTCTTGTGAGAGTTGGAGGCAGCTACATTAGAATCCGACATTGTACCTGTAGCAAAGTTGCACAAAAAAGTCAATTACCCATGTAAAAACAGCTAACCAACTTAAAGCGCGGTGACGTTTAGGGCCACCCCACACTTAGTTGTTTAGCACCAAGTCAAAATAAATATGGGCGGAGGGTACTCAGACTTCCCCTCATCACTTAATGACCAAAACCAAGTCCCAACCATAGATAAATGCACATTCCCACACAAGGTAAGCAATCTCATAAATAGCATTAGAATGACATGCTTGTTTTACTCAAGAATTCCAACAATAGTCATACATATTCAACACATACGAGTTGTATTCAGTGATTGCCACCACCAATTTGCTCAATTTTCACTAATAAAGATAAACCCACTTCCAATTGTTCCACTAAAATAAGATTATTAACCACAAGTTCACATGCCTTCCAAGTTCATTGTAATGCCACCCATAAACCCCAACCATATGATAAGAAGCAAGTCAACAAACCAAGAACATATTTGGACATTACAAATGAAATACAAGAAAATTCCAAAATCGTATCATCCTCATAGCAAACTAGAGAGAGAAAGCTAAGGAAACATACCTTGAGAGCTTTGAATGGAGACTTGGACACAATCCCAAGATTAGACGGCAAGAATTCGAGCTATGTGTGGGCACGAGTAGAGAAATATAAGAGAAAATTTGGGATTCTTTGGGAGGAAAATTGTGTGTTTGGGTATGGAGTTGGGAATGATGGTGAAGAATAAGAAAAATTAGGGATTTAAAAGAAAAGGGGTGGGGGTGGGTCGGGTATGATTGAATAAAAGACTTAAAAAATTTTGCCCCAAAAATATAGGGGGGTAGCGGCGTGGCACGCTGCCTAGCACGCTACCCCACTGCCTCAGTGACTAAAATTGTGAGCACATGCGGCGTGGCACGCTGGCCAGCGCGCCTGTGCACTGCCTTCACTAGAAAAATTTTTGGGGTAGGTGGCGTGGTACGCTGCCTAGCGCGCCTGCCCACTGCCAATCAAGAAAATATTTGGAGAAATTACACCCTGGCACGCAAGGTAGCACGTACAACACTTAACCTCATACCTGAATGACTTTTCTCCTTTTTTCACATAATCTTGGGGCTTTACCAAGTCCCAAGACTTAAAACTAGCTACAAAACATGTCCTACTTGCCCGGCGCCTTCAAATAATCATCCATCCGCCAATTTTACCTTTTTCTTGTGGATTTCCATGTCAACATGCTCCGTGCCTCTGCATAAACACAAGATCCTAGCACTAAGTTAGAAAAAGAAAATTTTAAAAGAGATGGGTTGCCTCCCATCAAGCGCCTTAGTTTTGGTTGGGGTACGACTCTTCTTTTTGTATTTTTATTTTATGAATCCTAACTATTACAACACAGTCATGGGTTGCCTCCCATGTAGCGCCTGGTTTAATATCGTGGCTCGACCATATATAAGGGCTCAATTATCATCAAGGTGAAGCACGTCCTCCGTCTTCTTCTCTTCTTCACCGAAATAATGCTTCAATCTCTGGCCATTTGCCATAAACCTTGTACCATCCGCTTTGTTCAAAATTTCCACCGCACCATGAGGTGTCGTGCGACTTACCTCAAAAGGGCCACTCCACTTAGGTCTTAGCTTGCCCGGAAACAACCTAAGTCTTGAGTTAAACAAAAGTACCAAATGGACTGGCTCAAAAGTACGGGGGAGAATATGCTTGTCATGCCATCGCCTCATTTTCTCCTTGTAGATCTTAGCATTTTCATATGCATGGGCACGAAATTCTTCCAACTCATGGAGTTGTAACAACCTCCTGTTACCAGCAAACCCCGGATCTAGATTCAACTTCTTTACCGCCCAATATGCTCGGTGCTCAAGCTCAACTGGGAGGTGACAAGCTTTCCCAAAGACCAAATGATAGGGAGAAGTCCCTATAGGAGTCTTATACGCCATTCGATAAGCCCAAAGAGCATCATCCAGCTTAAGTGACCAGTCTTTCCTCTGAGTATTCACCGTCTTTTGCAAGATTTGCTTTATCCCGCGATTAGACACTTCTACTTGGCCACTTGTTTGGGGATGATACGCTGTTGAGACCTTGTGTTTCACTCCATACTTTGCCAATACACTCTTCACCCAATAATTAATGAAGTGTGATCCTCCATCGTTAATAATAGCTCTTGGAGTTCCGAACCTAGTGAAGATGTGCTTTTGAAGAAACTTTACCACAACTTTGGAGTCATTCATAGGAAAAGCTGCAGCCTCTACCCATTTAGATACATAATCCACTGCTACGAGTATGTATAGATTTCAATTCGACTTTAGGAAAGGGACCATAAAATCAATCCCCCATACATCAAAAATTTCAACTTCTAGGATATTGTTAAGAGGCATCTCATGTCGCTTGGCAATCGTCCCCATACGTTGACATTGATCACAATTCTTCACAAAGGCATGAGCATCTTTAAATATAGAAGGCCAGAAGAAACCTGATTGCAATATTTTTTGGGCTGTGCGTTCACCACCATGATGTCCACCATAAGGTGATGTGTGGCATCTCTCTAACACTTGCTTCACTTCCTCATCCGAAATACATCTTCGTACTACTTGATCTGGCCCTTGCTTGAATAAATACGGCTCATCCCATAGATAAGAGCGTGCCTCATATGCCAGTTTCTTCTTCTGTTGAGGACTCGAATCAGGAGGAAATAACCCACTTACCAATAGATTCACAATGTTTGCATACCATGGAAGCTCATCTATATCCAACACCAACAACTGCTCATTTGGAAATTCCTCACAAATACGCCCATTATCCACTACATATGTCGAGCTCTCAAATCTAAAAAGATGGTCAGCAATTTGATTTTCTATCCCCTTTCTATCTTTAACCTCTAAGTCAAACTCCTGTAGCAATAAGATCCATCTAATCAAACGCGGCTTGGCATCCTTTTTATTGAACAAATACCGTATTGCTGCATGATCCGTGTATACAATGACGCTCGTGCCCACCAAGTACGATCTGAATTTATCAAATACATACACCAAAGCTAACATCTCTTTTTCAGTCACCGTGTAATTCATTTGGGCTGCATCAAGGGTCTTGCTTGCATAATAAATAGAGTGAAATACCTTATTATTCCGCTGACCGAGAACCGCACCCACTGCAACATCACTTGCGTCACACATGAGCTCAAATGGCAAAGCCCAGTCAGGAGCAATAAGGATAGGTGCCTCTACCAACTTCTTTTTCAAAATCTCGAATGCCTTCACACATTATTCACAAAATACAAATTTCACATCTTTCTCCAAGAGTGCACACATGGGGCATGCAATTTTAGAAAAATCTTGAATAAACCTTCTGTAAAATCCAGCATAACCCAAAAAACTTTGCACCCCTTTTACCGATACAGGTGGAAGGAGTTTTTCAATAACTTCAAACTTTACCCTATCAACTTCCAGCCCCTGCTTTGGCACTTTATGCCCAAGAGATATACCTTCCGTTACAAGGAAATGGCACTTCTCCCAATTGAGAACAAGATTAGTTTCTTCACACCGAGAAAGGACTTTATCAAGGTTTTGAAAACATACCTCGAAAGAGTTACCAAAGACTGAAAAATCATCCATAAAAATCTCTACGAACTCCTCCACCATGTCATAGAAAATAGCCATCATGCAACGCTGAAAGGTAGCCGGTGCATTACACAATCCAAATGGCATACGCTTGAAAGCGTATGTGCCGTAATGACATGTGAATGTAGTTGTTTACTGATCTTGAGGATCTATAGCAATTTGATTGTATCCGAAATACCCATCAAGAAAGCAATAATACTCCTGCCCGGCTAAACGATCCAACATCTGATCAATAAAAGGGATTGGATAATGGTCTTTCCTCGTAGCATCATTAAGTTTCCGGTAATCCATGCAAATACTCCATCCAGTTATAGTTCTTGTAGGAATTAATTCATTATTTTCATTTGTGATCACCGTCATACCACCCTTTTTTGGAATACATTGTACTGGGCTCACCCACGTACTATCAGAGATAGGGTAAACAATGCCAGAATCTAACCACTTAATTACCTCCTTCCTTACTACTTCTTTCATCACCTAATTCAAGCGTCGTTGGTGTTGCACACTCGGCTTGTGCCATTCTTCCATGTAAATTTTATGCATGCATAAACCCGTATTAATACCATGGATGTCAGACATCTGCCAACCAATAGCCTTCTTTCTTCGTTTTAGTATCAACAATGCCGTATCAACTTGTTCCTGTGACAAATCTGCTGCCAAAATAATAGGAAGAGTCTCATTGTCACCTAGGAAAGCATATTGAAGGTGACATGGAAGTTCCTTCAATTCAAGCTTCGGTGCCTCCTCAATTGAGGGCTTAGTTGGAGGACCGAGTGGACGATTTAAAGGTTCCCATCTACCCTCTTTAGCATAGATACCCATAAGATCAAGAACTTGCACCATCTCACTAGCTTCTGCATCCCCAAAAATATCTTGCCCCATCAAAACTTTTTCCAACGGATCTGTAGACAAAGTGGGGATGCTTTCAACCGCCAAATCTATAGCTGTAATAGCCGACAAGTTCTCATAAATTTCTGGAAGCTTCAAAGCCCTATATACATCAAAGACTTCAACCTTATCATGAGCTCGCATAGTAAGTTTCCCGACTGCTACATCAACGATCGCCCCTCCAGTGGCCAAAAACGGATGCCCAAAAATAAATGGGACTTCCGGGCTAGGCTCAAAATTCAGCACCACAAATTCAACCGGAAAGATCAACGAACCCACTTGAACCAGAACATCCTCAACAATGCCATCAGGTCTAGTCACGGATTGGTCTGCGAGTTGCAGAATAATAGTAGTAGGCTTAGGACGACCCAAACCCAACTCCTTAAAAACCAAAGTGGGCATCAGATTTATCCTAGCCCCCAAATCATACAATCCACTAGCGCAGACACGATCTCCCAGCGTAATCTTCATAGTGAAGCTTCCAGGGTCCTTCAGCTTAGTAGGTAACCGGTTCTGAATGCGAGAACTAACCTCCTCAGTCAATGCAACTGTGGCATACTCTATCAATCTACTCTTGTTTGCTACAATATCTTTCACGAACTTGGCATACTTTGGAATACCCTGCAAGATATCCACAAGAGGAAAATTAATGTGCACTTGTTTAAGTAGTTCAATGAACTTACCAAAGCATTCATCCTCCTTCTTCTTCTTAAACTTCTGCGGGAAAGGGGGAGGCAACTTCACACTATGTATCACTTTATCATCTTTGGAGCTTTTGGTAGACTCCAATTGTTCATCTTTAATCACCACTACTTTTGGCTCCAATTCTTTCGCTTGTGCAACCGTATCCTCTAACTGCTTACCACTGCGGGTAACTATAGCATTCACCTGCTTGGGATTTGGCTCAGTATCACCTGGAAGACCTCCTTGGGGCCTTGTATTCTGTGCGTTAGCTAACTGGCCAATCTGCTTCTCCAAATTCTGAGTACCTAACTGATTGTTCCTCACATATGCTGCCAGCTTAGCTTGCTCAGCCATAATCTGTTTTAACATATCCTCCACGCTCATCTCCCCAGGCTTAGCACCCACTTGATTTCCTTGACCTTGCTGTTGGTTGTACTGTGGTGCATATCCTTGAGGCCTATATTGATTTTGATTTCCTCCCCAAGATAATTTCGGATGGTTTTTCCACCCAGCATTATAAGCATTTTCATAGTTTTGGGCTCCACCTCCCCTTTGTGCATTACCAATAAAATTTATGGAATTCGGATTAGCACTACACAAATCGCTGGTATGATCCCCATTTCCACATACACTACACATCACAGAAACCTGTTGCTGTACTGCATTCACGGGAGCTGGTTGTTGCCCCAAATTTAAACTACTAAAGTGATTGTTCATCATGTTTTGCATAGCTGAAATTTGGGCAGATAATGCTGTGACTGCATCCACATCTAGTTTCCCAACAACCTTCTTTGTAGAATTCCTCGAATTATCACTATGCCAATCTGGATTTCCCTGCGAAATATGATTCAACAAAGCATATAATTCATCATACGTCTTCTCTAAAGCCTGTCCACCTGCAGCTGAATCAAGTGGAATTTTAGTGTTGGGGTCGAGAGCCTTTATAAAAGTATGCACCAACACTTCATTAGCTTGGTGGTGGTGAGGAAAATCCCTCAACATGGATTTGAATCTGTTCCATGATTGGTACAAATTCTCATCATCTCTCTGTCTGAAACTTTGTATCTCACTCCTCAGCTTTGATGTATTTCCTGACGGAAAGAACCTTATCAAGAATTTTTGAGGAAGATCATCCCAAGTAGTGATAGAATTAGCCGACTCTGCATCTAACTACCTCCTTGCTTCCCCCAATAGAGAAAAGGGAAACAAAGTAAGTCTCACATAATCTGAAGACACACCCGCAGGAATATATGTGTCATTGATCTCCAGAAAATTACGGATATGCCTCTGCGGGTCCTCATGAGCAAGACCTGTAAACTGTCCACTTGAGTGCAAGAGTTGCACCATATTCTGTTTAGGCTCAAATCTGCCTCAAGCTGCCGGTTTGAGAATACTGGAGGTCACATTAGTGGCTAGTGGGATTGCCACATCGCGAACTATTCTAGCTGTCATTACTTTTGGCTCACGTCTTTCTGCACCTGGTTCTTCAATTCTTACAGGATTACCCCGTATTCCTTCGCCAACTAGTTCGACTTGTGGGATTAGGTAGTCTGCAGCATGTCTCCTCAATCTATTGAAATATCTTTCAGGTTCAGACTGCGGGGCTACCAAATCTTTGTTCCTTGCCAGTGTTTCGATGAAGTAAGCCTACAAAATAGAACAGCTAAGATCAAGTTGTCAACATGTAGCTGAAAATTAAAGTACAACCGTTAATAATTGAAATCTATCTATTTGAAAGTCCCCGACAACGGCGCCAAAAACATTTTGCGACCCAGCTATACACTCAAGTGTACGTGATCATTCAAGTAATAAAGTGGCTCCTTTTAAAGAGCCGGATATCGAACCCAAGGGACTTTCATCAATAGAACTCAACTCTTGACGTCAAACTACAATTAAAAACTAGTGTTGCAAAAACGATAAGAGATTTGGTACTGAAAATTAAATGATTGCAGACTATGAACTCCTATCTTCGCTACCGTAACTTTGGTTTTCGCAAATATACTTGAAAAGTCAATAAAAAGTGAATTCCCAGGGCTAAGGCACCCCGAACGTCATCTCTTGAGCATAATTGTTATTGGTTTAAGCACTTTGAGTTGTCTATCTTGGTTATTGATCCGAGGTTAATTTTATAACTATATTTGTCTCCAAAATATAATCTTCTACTAGAACTTAGAAACCTACCTACATCCGTGAGTGGTGATAAGCTTAACCAATTCTAGAGCATTTAAGTTTTCTTCTCGTAATTGACCAAGTGTGGTGGATTAGGTACCTCTCGGTCCTAACCACCTATCAATCCCTTAGAATTCCTTCCCCGAGAAAGATCACACTTCATATATTCACGTTCTATCTCTTAGTTTCTCTCTAAAGCTCACTTCAAGACAAGGAATATATTTCAATGGTGATCAAGCATCAAAATAATGAAATATAGAATATATGAATAACCAATTTATGATAAACTCCAGCAAAAACCAATAAAATTAACCCAAGAGATTCATGTTCTTGGCCTTAACCCCAAGAATGAGGGATTTTAGCCACTAATAACATCAATCAACATCCAAAAGTCAACAAATACCATAAAATTACTTAAAAACTGGAAATAAGAGGAAAGGAACCTAATTGAGATGCCCAAAAATGCCCAAAATATTCTATGATGATGGAATCCCTATACAATAACCAAAAAGCCCTATTTATAGACCCAAAGTCGAGGCAAAATTGGCCAAAAAGCGGCCCGACACGCCCTTGGGCACGCCTGGCACTTAGGCAGATTTTTCCTCAGCAAAAGTGTGCTCCCAGGCGGCGTGGAACACCCCTGGGTGCACCCCAAGTCTGCCTGGGCAAGTGAAAAAATAGCCAAAAGCGGCCTGGCACGCCAGGCCCTTAATTTGTGATTTTTTTGCTTTCGTCGACTTCTCTTCGCGGATTTGGTTGGATTCTTCAAGTTAAACTCCTTGGATTGCCTCTTATCTTCAATCTTATTCACTTGTAGCTCCTCCAAGCCTCACTTTCCACATCAAAAAATGCTCCAAAAAGTCGCAAATTCCACCTACAAGGGTCTAATCATATTGGTTAGCATAATATCTCATATTCCATCAAAAACTTATATAATATACAAGTAATGTTCTCAAAACTAAGGTAATAATGGGTTAAAGTAGCTACTAAGGCATATAAATAAGCCTTAGATCAGGGGTCAAGGGTCGAATCAAGACTCTTAGAACTCAAGACAAGGGAATCAATGTCGGAAATACTATGGAGGAAATTATAACAAGTTAGTATATAGAGACAGAGAACGAGATCGTGATGGTGATTGGAGGTAAAAGGATGATTATAAAGAGAAGAGTGATGCATATGTTCCATCGGGGAACCACGATGCTGATTATGGAAATTCAAAAATGGACGCCCTTCTCAATAAACTGGTTAAAGGGTCAGAGAGTCAGGAGAGTTGCTTGAAGGATATTAGGTCAGACATTTTGGGAATAAGTCAAAAAGTAGAATCTCATTCGACTGCCATTAAAGAGTTGGAGCAATAGTTTTGTAGATATCTATAACATTGAATCAGCGTCATTAAGGTACACTTCCGAGCAACACCATCTTGAACCCAAAAAATAATGCTCATTGTATGGTTATCACAACAAGATATGGGAAGACTCTCATTGAGGTACCTTAACAAGTTGAGGGTGTTCATGCTACACTGTAAGAGTAAACAAATTTCATAAAAAAGGTAAAGGAAGCTCTAAAGAAGTATGTTCGATTTCCAAGACTTCCTCCACCTTTCCCTCAATGTCTAAAAAAAAAGGTGGATGAAAATAAAATTGTTAGTGGGGAGATCATGTAAGAAGTTGAAGAGCCTCAGACTGATGAAAACAAGGTGAATTCTGAAAATGAGAAAGAAAAGAAAGCCCCAAAAATGCTAACCCCCATTCCTAGGCCGCCACTTCCATTCCCTCAACTCTTGAAGAAGAAGGAGGATGGAAAATTTCATAAGTTCATGTCCATATTAAAGAAATTTTCTATAAATATTCCATTGGTGGAGGTGCTGGAACCAAGTCGAGATATGCAAAGTTCATGAAAAAGGTGATCATGAAGAAGAGAACTGTCAGTTATAAGTCTGTTGGTAATTTGCACCATTGTAGTTAATTGCATCCCGTTATTTTATACAAAAGAAAGATGATCCCGGTGCCTTCACAATTCCTTATACAATTGGGTTAGTTAACTTTGGCAGAGCTTTGTGTGACCTAGGTACAAGCATTAACTTGATGCCACTGGCAGTATTTGAGAAATTAGGCTTAGGAGCCCCCGAGCCAACAAAGATGTGGTTATTGATGGCGGATCCTACGATCAAGAAGTCGGTAGGCATATTATTTAATGTTTAGGTCAAAGTTGAAAACTTTATCTTTCCTACTGACTTTGTTGTCTTAGACTGTGAGGTCAATTTTGAGAAGTCCATAATTTTGGGGAGACCATTTTTATCCACCGGTAGAGCATTGGTAGATATGGAGCAGGGTGAGCTGAAATTCAGGCTGAATAATAAGGAAGTCACATTCAATGTTTGCAGAACTATAAAGCAGCCAAAGGAAATGAGGGTGGTTTTGAAAATAAATATTTTAGATGACCCTGGAGGCCAACCCAAGGGATATCTTGATGAGGTTTGAGTAATCAAGACACTCGCGTCATGCCACGATGTTAAATCAGGCTCTGCTTGGGAGGCAACCAAAGGTGTCTTGTTATTCCTACATTTGCTTTGATTTTTGTTATTTTAATCGACATTAGACCCACGTACCTAGGGTGCCACATGTATGTTCCTAACTCCCTTGTTTTACTTCAGTCTAATGCATTGGGGACAATGCATGCTTATTTGGTGGGGCGGAGGTACCTGTAGGCCTATATGTCCTCTTGGGGGGTTTTGTTGTCGTATTTGTTTTCCCTCAAGTGCTATCATAGTAGAACCAACATGTATAGGTTGTTATTTATATTATTTATATTATTTATATTATTTATATGTTTTCATGTTTAATTAGGAGAAAAATAGGGGAACCTTAGGGCAGTCTAATTTTGAACATGTTTTGAATGATAATGATGTTTTTTGATTGTTTAAAGGACACCTAAAAATTTGGTTTTGGACTATGTGTGTAGTTATAATAGTTTGTGACAACTGTTGGATCTTATTATGGCATTAGTATTATAGGCAGAATGAGTGTAGCTAGTAATGCATGAATTGGAAAGGTAGTAGTTGACAGTGTAACCTTGTGCTATGTGTGTATGAGGTCATTTCCAAGTTCACTTGCTCGGTTAGTCTTGCCTAGGTTATAGGATAGTGGTTAGGAAAGGGCCATAGGCAGTTGTTGAATGAGTCCACTTTTAGTCTAAATGTCCAACCAAATGAATTAAGTATCCCTTGATCCCGAGTTTGAGCCTTAATTGACTTGTTTCTTTCATTAGCCTATTCACCTTCCTATTTTGACATACAATGAACCTGTCTTGGCCCTGGTCCGTCCTTGGACATTGTGTATCTCAACTCAGGCAAATTGCCTAAGTTGAGGGTGGATATTATAAGGGTGCGTAGTTTAACTTGGGTATGAAGAAGGGGTTAGTAAATGAAAAAGAGAACAGATCTGGGTGTGAAGGAAAAAAATGAGTGAAATAAATAAAAATAGCAAAAAGAGAAAAAAAAAGAAAAAAAAGAAAAAAAGATTGTATTTTGAAAGTATGAATAAAATCACACCCAAAAATCAAAAAATAAATGAATGAGAATAAAGGAGGATAAAATGAGAATGGTCAAAGAGTGGAGCCAAAAATAGTGTAGTGTCAAGGAGGGTTTATTCACCATATCCATATGTACCACACCCGTCCCCAATCCTACATTACAATTTGATGAAAGTCCTATAGTGATCATAGTCCAACTGTCTGAAAAACTAAGGCATAGAAAATAAGGGCAAGCCTATGGTATTTTATGCACACTATTTGAACTTCTTTATGAGAGAGAGTGTTTTGATCCAGTCCCTACTTTGATATTCATTAGTATACTACGAGCGTATGGGACTTCTTTTTTGTGAGAGTACATAGGTTGCATTGTTATCTTCTATTTGTTCGGATAATACCATTTGCATATATGCTTAGTTGTTTGTTCATAATCTGATGCCATCATTTAATCCATGCTGTGTCATGATAATATACTGCATTTATACACACCATAGTTTTGATTTACAAATAGGAGGGGTCAAAAAAATTTTGGTACCAAAATCAATGAGTCGACTCTCGTAGGTCTCTTAGGTTTCTCTTAGCTAAGCATCATTGTGTTTATTTTGTTTTGTTTACCTGAGGACATGCAAACGTTCTAAGTTGAGGGTGTTGATGTGCCATGGTTTCATGGCACTTTTGATCCTTAAAACAAGGAAAACATGCAATAATTTGGGTATGTTTGGTAGGTATGATATGTTTTTTGTTCTATATTATCGAAAAATAGGTTATGGAGGCAAAATGGAGAAGAAGGAAAGAAGTAAGCACTAGAATGGAGCATCTGAAGAAGAAAAGAGCCAAGTCAAAACTGAGGGAGTGACTCACTGCAGGAACTTATGCCACGTGAGTCGACCTACGGCACATAGGTCTGTGCCATGAGTCAAACTCCTAAAGATTGTGAAGAAGCCTGATTCTCACTGCAGGGATCCATGTGACGTGACTTGGTCCCACGACACCAAGTCATGGTACCGTGAAAAATTGCCGACTCTGCTCTCCTATTTTGTTTAGGATAGGATTCATCTTGTATATATAAATACCCCTATATTGTCCTATGTTTAGGGGTTGGTCATTACATTATTTTGATATTTATTTTCATTATTTTGAGTTCGCAAATACATTATTGGTTTTGTAATCTTGGAACACCTATTCTAGGGGTTTTATTCACATTGAGAATTCAGAGTTTTCTTCTTTATTGTGAGTTTATAATTATGTTTTCATCATTGAATTCTTCTTTAGTTCTTGCAATCATGAGTAAGTAAACCCATCGACTAGGGTTGTGTGAACTATGAGGAATTAAAGAAATGGGTTAAGCGCAAAGCAATTTTGAGCCGGTGTGACTGCATGTATTGTTGTTACCTTTGTTATAATTGATCTTCTAATGATTGCAAACGTTAGAAACTCGCCTATATTCTAAACTTTCTTGAAAGAGCGGCAGAGATTGGGAAAAGGAAATAACAATAGAGATTTGAAGCTATCAACCTTCATCTAATAACTTGAGCCATAATAGGGATAATTAACTGAGATCTTGGACAAGGGTTAGTAGTGCAACACTCGGAGACCGATAGGAGAAGAGTGAAATTCGTCTAACCAAGGTCGAGAGACGTTTAGATTAACATATCTTGTTAGAATTTTCATACAACACAACAAACAGTTTTGCCAGCACAAGTAACCGACGGAGTTAAGGAATCACTGTGGATCACAGTCCTAGTGTATTTCTCATATTGATAACAAATCCAATAATCACCAATCGTTACTGTTACTACTTGCTTACAAAAATCCCCCAGTTTTACTTACTTGCCAATTACTCAGACTAGCATTCGATAAATTTTTGTCCTATTCCCTGTGGGATCGACCCCAACCTAATAGGGTTCTATATTTGATACATCGACCGCATTATACGTTTTTGGAGGTATATTTTGGGCTATATCAATAACTTATTTTGACCCAAATAATCATTGTGTGGCACCCACCCGATATCTACATTGGGAGAACCATTTAACCCAACCCTTAACTGTCTAATATGAAACTCGCATTTACCATCTTTCTAAGTTAACCAAAATTTATTATACTTAACACAGTTTCAGCAACAAAATTCATCTAAATCTCCATTAATACCAAAACAACTAAAAGTGCAAAAATATATCTATCTATTACATTGCTCAGGACCCGAAAGTCACCATACAAGAACACTAAATATCCAGGATAAGATCTAAAACATAATTGTCAAGAAACAAAAGACTTGAAATAATAGAGATTATCCAATGGTTGCCTGAATATAGTGCTCTTCCTTGAATCGAGACTGGAATCACGAAATAGAGTTGAGGTCTCTTCTAAAATGTTGAAACACCCTCTACACTCAACAAGAAGAAGAGTACATGTAGTATCAGTACCAAAACTACGCACTGGTAAGCAACATCGACCGACTTAACCCAACACCTTACAAATAAAAAATGTAAACCTAAGTACAAAACAATCTGGACACAACTCATAACCAGTTGATTAATAAGTATAGATTCATAAATACTTCAACTTAAGAAACCAACAACAACTCTCTTCATATAAATCAGTGTTCAAGTTATACAAGCATATCATTTACACATAGGAATATTTAGTCAACAATAGTTAGATAATTTATATGCAATTATAGTAATGATTGCATGCATGCAAAGTGAAAACACATACTAAGGTCAGTATGGACCCTCAGCTATGACTTACTGGGGATGATCTCAGTCCATGTACTATTTTTGGAATGACACCCGATCCAATAACAATGTCGGTATGACACCCGATCCATTAACAATGTTAGTGTGAAACAAGATCCCAATATCATCTCAATATAATGATAATCAACAATCATAAGTAATGACCAAAGGCTAATCACAAACATTAAGCTTATATATAAGCATAGAGTCGAATCGAGTCAATAACTACATTTAAAGCATAGCCTACCTCAATTCCTCATCCGAAAGCACTTTTTGGCTAAAACCTTTCCTTTCCTTTCAATTTTTGTTTGTTCTTGATCGATAAACTACATATAAGTACATTTCAAAACAATATTCCTTACTTCTAGGAATTATAATCCCAAACCCATCAATTCCAACATATGAAGTTTATTTTAGTTCATCGTTCTAGGGTTTTCTTCCCTTTAATCTATTTGAATTCTCCGTATTTCATGATTATAAGGAGGAATTATACAGTAGAAAGTGTTTTCTAACAACCTATGATAAAAAAATAACTAAATTCAAGTCATTCCCCACATTCTCACCAGTTCCTGAACCTAGGGCTAAATCCTAATTTTTAACCATAGTTGTGATTCCTACAATTCAAACAATCAAGAGGACTAAATTCAACTTTGAATGGAATAGAAACCTTACTTCAAAGATGGAAATCCTCCAAGTTTGGTGAAGATCACCCTCTCTCAACCGTTGTACAAAATTTGGAATGATGGGAATAAAAAATAAAGTTTTCTATTTTAAAAGTATAAATCTTCATTTTTGTCACAACAGTGACGAATCTATCACTATAGCAACACTTGGGCAAAAAAGGTCTATCGCTGTGGTGACACATCTGCCACTGCGGTCACATTGCTGCAGTAATGGATCTATCAGTACAACAACACCAAAATAGTAGCTCAGGATCTGTTCCCAGATCTATCTGTTTCACAACACACATCTCAAATTTTGACATTACGAACTGACTCTTTTACGGTAATCACTATATTTGGAGTTCTACTAACCTGTTTTATGCTTTAGAAGTTTTTACGACTTCTTGAACTCAGCTTCTAACACATTATTGACTCAAATAACCAATCACTACACCAAAAACTACTAGATCTTCCTAGACCACTCCACACTCAAAATCTACCTAAAACTAGGCTAGCCCTAAATTTTGCAAAATTGGTCTAGGGAAGAACTAAATTGAGGTTTTAATCTCTTTCTAACGACATTTTGGTTTGTTATATAACATAAGTGGTTGTAAGTGATGTGAATTAAAATTTTAATTGTCATGTTTATCTTGTTTTATTTTGCATGGTTTTACATGATCTAATCGTGGTCCATCTATGACACCTACCAATACTTGTGGTGTATTTATAATACTCTTGCTACACTCTTTTTGGGAGTGTATCGTGATTGCAGGAACATATGAGGTTTTTTATATGAATTGGCGAGTATTCATCAGCAGTTTCTACTCATCTATTTCGACAAAGGGAGTTGTGTCTTTTGTTTGTCCTTTATTATATACGAAGCTCTTGTATATCTACGTCTTCAGGGAGATGCTTTTATTTTATTGTATATTTACAAATATTGTATTATTTTTTTATAAGTAATTTAATGATGTAATAAATTGGTTTATTTACTAGTTTTGCATGTTAATTAAATAGGTAGTAAGGGTTCTTCTATCTTATTAGAATAGAGTAGGTGCCCATATAATCCTTCTAGTTGGGGGTCATAACACATACTTGTAGTTGATGAGTTGTTGTTTTAAAATGATTGAATAAATAAGTTATTGATTTGTCCTTGGGACATGTTTGTAAGAGATTAAATGATGACTAATGGTTAATATGAAAAAGTGTTAATATTGAACTTTCTTAATGAACTGTACTTGTGATTATAAATCATTTGATGTTGTGAAATGATTGATGTTGCATGCATGATCTATAGTTCCAGCTGGTAGATTGAGGTGGTATACGAGGGGGATATTGGAATACGGGTGGCATAACATTTGGATAAGGGTGTCCAGACACATAGTTGTATATTGTGATTTGGTACATGGACATAGCTTGTCCCCTACATGTCCTGGCTTTTGGGCAACCAAAAAACCCATAGCATGTGTGTACACTATGGCTGGAAAGTTTGATGGTTCCTTGAGTGGACCAAATTATGATTGATGATATATTATGGTTCCTTATATGGACCGGTTATTTGATGAGATTTTATGGTTCCTTATATCGATAGGCTATTATTGATAAGATATTATAGTTCATTGTATGGACTAGTTATATTGATGAGATGTTTTATGATTCCTTGTATGGGAGGGTTTATGTTTTGTGAAATACTTGGTTACTTGTGCAGGCCGTTCCTTGGTGTGATAATATGATGATGAAATTCTTGATGTCCTAAATAGCAAGCTGAAATGGGTTTAGTTTACCCTTGTGTGAAATTATTTATATGGGCATTGTTGAAGATTACTTGATGAATTGAAAGCTTACTTGATAACTTGACTGATAACTTGATTGTCTACTTGATCAATTAAAACCTTAATTAATGAATGGAAAGCTTAGTTAATGACTTGAATATCTACTTGATAAATTGAAAGATTACTTAATTTCTTGAATGTATGCTTGATGAATTGAAAGTTTACTTGATGACTTGAATGCCTATTTGATAATTTGAAAGCTTACTTAATGATTAAAAGTCTAATTGATGACCGTATATATGTAAATCAACAACTGTATGTTCTGGCTGTTGTACATAATTCCCGTATTGCTAGGTTGCCATGAATTATGGTGGAGCTTACAAGGGATGACATTCGATGTGAAGAGCAATGCATGATTTGTGAAATTAAGTATGGAATAACATAAGGGGAATATTTGTGGTACAGATTACCTACTAGTAATGAATTGGGTACAACTAAGTCAACTAGAATAATAATGGAATTTCACTTAGGTAATATGAGAGAGAAAGAGAGAGATAACATAAGAGGGTGAAAGTGAAATGAATTAAATGGTTATTGTCATGATTATCTTGTTAATTTTATGTGGTGTTGCGTGATCGAATCCTTGTAGCATGATAATTCATAACAGTACTTGTGATTGTACTAATACAATTGTTGTTATACATTTTTTTGGTGGTGTAGTCTTGTTGCAGGATTAGTTGAGGTTTCTTATATGAAGCAACAAGTATTCATTAGCAGCTTCTGCTCATCCTCCTCCTACGGTAGGAGTTATGTCTTTTGTTTGTACTTTATTACATTAGATGCCCTTGTACATGTCTAGACTAGGTCCTTTGGGTGAGGTTTTTCTTTTATTATTTATTTAAAAGATTGTAATATTTTTATATGTAATTCAATGATGTAGTAAATTGATTTATTAACGACTTCCACATATTAATTGAATGGGTGATAATGGTTCTCTTATCTAGTTAGATTAGAGTAGGTTCCCTCATAATCCTTCTAGTTGGGTCATGATAGTTTGTATCAGAGTGTAGGTTACCAGTCTCACAAGTACAAGATCAAATGTCGTGTAAAGTTCTGCAGATTGGTGTGTATAAATCCACATAAAATATTTGGGAGCTATGAGCTATTGTAGGAATTGTTTCCCTTCATTCTTTCATGTCATGTGTTTTAGTCTGTCATCTACTGGGTTGAGTTTGATTGGTATCTAATCAGTTCTAATTGGTACTTGGAAGATTCCAATCGATATCTAGCCAATTCCAATTGGTATCTTAGTGATTTCATAATTGGAGTATAGCTAATTCTAATTGGTATCTAGTGATAAGAAACATGTTGATATGTAAGTAGATAATTTTTGTGATCAATTGGTATTGATTGATTGATTATGACTTTATAATGTTAGGTGTTACTTATCGAGTCAATGGTAATATGGTGTGTGGATATATAATAACATGAAAAGTACATAAATAGCTCTAAAAGTTTTGTATTGATATATGTTATATGAATTCTTTGATGAATGTTTGTAATTGTGTGACTTGCTTGGCCATTGTAACTTGAATTACGTGAATTGAATAAAAATAAGAGAAAGTTGGTTGAGAGGGTGGATATAGCCCTTGGCATGAAAGTTGATTGATGGGGTTAATACGATATGATATGTTGATAAGTTTAATGTTTGATATGGGCGTTGTTGTCTGTTTGAGGTGACATACAAATTCAAACATCAGACTTTGTTTGAGTTAGTGGTTTTGATTGTTGATTGAGTAAACTACTTGTATTGTGAGGATAATGTGTAGTTATTGAGGAAATTATGAGATTATGGTGGAACTAGGTTGCTTTATATTCATGAATATGGTAATTGTGGCTGCTTATTTGTAAAACTAGTGACTCATATGTTGATTAACAAAAGGAATTATTGATTGAATTCCAAACATGACCTATAATGTGTTGATTATTGTTTGACCTTGCTTATATACTTATTGTATGGATACTAATCTTTGAGGTGTTGAAGAGCTAATGAAGCCCATAATGACAATGTGGTAAGGTAGAAATAATAAAAAAGATACCATTGTACATTACTAAATATGATGGACTTGTATATGTTAAATTTGTGTTAGTGATATAGGGGCGACCTGACTTGAGAGTGAAGTGTCTGTCGTGTGATGAGTACTGAGTTAGTGATTTTCTTGGCACTAGTTCTAGTTGTGTGGATTTGTGCATAAGGTGAAACATTGAGAAAATTAATTGATTTTTGATGTAACCTTGTGGCTGAATTATGTATTTAGAGATCCCATAAAATTGGTTGATAGATGACAACCTTAGAGCATAGCAATCCCTAAGATTATGATAATGCTAAATCAAATGGCTTAGTTACACCCGTAGCAATTAAGAAACGACCCTAAATGGGAGAAGATAAGTGATTTATTATATGATGTGATTTATCTTGCCTTGTTATATGATAGTACTTGGTTGGTATTACTCTTTGAGTGGTTGAGGTATGCTGAGTCGGTAATTTGACTAACCATAAGCTAGTTGTGAGGCTAAATTAGTATAACTTGTCCTTATGTGATAACTGATGAAGTGATTAATTTATATAAGGATTATTATCGAGGTTCGAGTGACTATCCTGAGTTATAACATGGTTAGGGTGTAAGTACCATACTAGGTTTTTCCTTAGTTTAAAAATATTTAACCTCTAAGTAGCATGATTTTGGTAGAAAATCTGGTGTTGTTTGGTTAAGTGTTGAATTCTAGATAATTGTGTGATGATTGATGGTAATGAGGTTATTGAGAGGTAGTCGATTGATAAAGTGTTATGTAGGAATATTCGTAATGACAAATGGATTTGTAGAACTCCGGCTATAGCGTTTGACATAAAGAGATTTATTCATAATGTCAAATTCTAGGGAATGTAATGTGAAATGGACCGTACCTAGGAATTAGTCTGAGTTATTACCTCGATACCACTCTAACGGGAATGAAGGCTATTGTAGCAGTCCCACTATAGAGGGATATAGGCCACTGCTGTGGAGGTCCTAGATTGACCAAGACCGCTACAGTGGGTGGATTCTGCTATAGCACCATCACTGCAGTGGGAAGCGGGCTACTACGGTAGGACCAAGGTATTAAATTGTCAGTTTTTTAAGTTTAGATTTCATATCATCAAAACTCAAGGGTTCATCTTTAGATCGCTATAAAAGAGAAATTCTCCCCTTGTTGTTGTTGCATAGTCTCTTGCTAAGGGCTTGATGGTACAACCCTGGTATCCCACAATGTCCATATTCTCTCGATTCTTGATTCATGATAAGAACTTGCGTAATTATATTCTTTCCCATGTTTGGAAATTATGAGAGAATTGATTTGGTTCATGCATAAAGATTTGTCTCAGTATCTTTTTGTTATGAAAACCTCGATAGAGAGGCCGAATATAAAATGTTGTCCAATTGATAAATGATAGTAAGTGGTTAAGTAAGGGTGAAATATATGCAACCCTAAAAGTAATGACTCTCTAAATTTGACCTCATGTTTCTCTTCTCCCAATGTCCAATCGGGGATGAACGGATGGTATAATTGGTATCCAATGTAATGACCCATTTCTTTTTTACTGAATCATCTCAGGTAACGGTATGAAATATTTTAATTATTATTATCCAATATGAACTTTAATCCAAAGTAACAATCACCTTGTTTATTATACCACCTCAAGAATTCAGGCTATGATTTGAGCTTTCTGATGTGTGTAGATAGACCCGAACACAATGAAATTTATTTGTTCATGAGTATTACACAACCCTAGAGCAACAATTTTCCAAAGTCCAGGGTGAAAGTTCTTCATTGAGGTAAGATTTTTACTCTCTTTTAACATCAACTAATCTATTCCTCTTCTAGAATCATTAGAATGGGGAATTATGGTGAAATTATTAGGGATTAGAACCCTATGTCCATGAAATTATAGGGAAAACCTATGGGTATGTATAATATCACCTAGAATTTCTCTAGATTGTAAACTAATGATTCCTAGCATAAATTCGTTATTCTAAATCATAAATTTTGATGGTTGGGGACCTTGAGTTCTACAAAGACGGGATCTTTAGCCTTAAAGCTCCATTAATGGAGATAATGTGAGTATGATAGAACTATTTAATGTTTAATTCTTCATAGGGTAATGTTATAGACTATTAATAAGGGTAGAATTTGTCGGTAATATATACTATGTAGAATTGATGAAAGAATGCATTAATAGGCCTTTGGCATGGTGTTTGGATGGATAAAACTTGAAGCTAATAATATAAAAGATCTAATACATGTTTTAATGTGCTTGTATATGAATCACTTGAGGTGTGATATGTACTTATGTGACATTCATAATGAGTTATAAAATATAATCTGAAGTTAATAATATGATGGTAATCTATTTGTCTGCGGTGTGTTCTGAATTATACATTCTCCTTGCTGTAATTTGACCTAGCATATTGGGTATTAAGGGAGAAATGAGAAATTATGTTCTGTCATAAGGTTTTGAGAAATACTTGACTAGACACTATAGCATAAGCCGTTGTAAGATAAATAAACTAAGGTAACTATTGTATGTGGAATATTAATAGCGATTTAAATGTGGCATATCATTAAGATGGAAGTTGAGAAGTTAATGGTATTGTAGCTAGGGATGAATTGTAGACTTGTGGAAGTACGCACATATGTGCATATTTGTAAAATTGGAGCTTAGACTCAATTTTATTGCGTACCAACCCAAATTGTCGTTATATTTAAAAAACTACCCCGAAAAAATATTATGACTAAGAAATCCTTATTTTGGACTTTGATGGGAAAAAACATAGTTGGGCCAGGATTGGTATGAAATGGACCAGGCCACTAACCTACCGCCACAGTGGTATATCCACCGCTGTAGTAGTACTCTCATCACTGCATCAATAGTCGTGCAATATCCAGTCCGAGGGATAGTTAAAAACCCTCTTTTAGCTAAGTCTCCTTATGTCACCTTTCCCCTCCAAAAAATCCCAAGTAAACCTATCACCTATAATGACGAGAATTTTGAGGCCAAACTCCATAAGGGTAATTATGAGGAATTTTAGATGGTATTCTAATGTTAGAAGAGGCCAGGCAAATGTTGGACCACTCTCCACTCTCTGTAGCAGTGAAATTCATCTACGAGGTAGGTTATGCTTTAATTGTAGTAGATTTGGGATAGATTCACTTAATAATGATAGTAATGTCATGAGATTTCATGCCTTAGGACTTGTGACATGGAGTTTGGATGGATGGAATAATAATAACTGGACTACTTTTCGATTTTGTGATATTAGAAGCAATGTTATTGAACTGGTTCATTTCTGAAGTTCTCCAAGAGTATAAGTCTTGCATGAGCTAGAGAGGTGTCGATTAATGTAAGATTAATGGGTTAGAAAAAGGGTAAGGATGACCTACTAATAAAATGAGTGTGAGTTAGGGCCATAGTAGGTTGTTTGTGGGGTTATACAAGTCCGATAAAGTTTGGTTTGGGGATGGAGAGAGTGGGTAATAGAGGTTTAAGTGTAGTGATAGGTTTATATGGGTTGTAAGAGTTGTAGATGTAACACCCCGTACGTTTCAAAGTCTAGCTGACAACGGTAACATTTATGGAAATATGGAAACATGACAGAATTGATGAATTATGTATCAATTTGTGGACATTAAGAAGTCTTACACCATTGGGCCTTAAATGAAGCCCAAAATCATAAGGGAAGACATGGCCCAACATGGGATTTTGACCCATTCTTCCAATTTTCTCCATTTGACCAATCAACCTTTGAATTTAATGCTAAAGAATAGATAAGAGTGACTTGAGGGACCATATAAAGAGATAAAAATCAGATTTTTATTACACATGGAATCTCATGCTTTTCTAGACTTTACCAAAATTTCTTTTTGGTCTCTCAAGAACCCTAAGTCATTCTTTGTGCCAACATCATCTTTGTACAAGGCTTGGTAAGTGTTTGTTATGATGGTTTAATATATTTTATGCATGAGAGATGGTGTATAATATATTGGTTATGTTGGTGGAGTATTGAGAAGTGTACAATGTGTGAAATGTTATATGTTTGCTAAATCGGAGGATGGTTTTGTCTTGTAAACTTGCATATGCACTTGTGGTTTTGAAGGAAGTGAACTTGGTGGAGTAAATATTGACATGTGAGATATGATTATAGTCTTACTTTGTTTTATTCTTGTGCATAACGTTTGGAATTGTTGTTGTGATATTGGTTACGGATTTGGTGACGTATTGACCATAAAGTGTAGTTTTGGGTGTTGTTATGTGTGTTGTGAGACCATGGCTGAATGTTGGTACTCCAGATGATCAAAAAATATATCAAAATAAGTTTGGTTATGATCATGGACCATTCATGGCATTAAAAGACCCAAAAGAGGCCATTTCGGACCAAAACGGGCATCCGCCCCCGCTGACGAGGGCATCTGCGGGCGCAGATGCCAACGCAGATGCCCCTAGATTTTTCTAGAGGCCATTTGTTCGCGTATCTCAGCCACCTGCGGGCACAGGTGGCAGCGCAGGTCAGCCCAGTTTTTTGTTATGAATGTTTACGTGTCGTCTTGGTCCCCGAAGGCCCCTATACTCTTTTTGGATGTAATTATCAACTTGTGATGTCGTTTTAATGACTTTAAAGTATCGTATGGAGGTGTGTTGGACTGTATTAAGTATGTATGGTTGTTCATATATTGTTATGAAGGAGTAATTGTGATGGAATGATAAAGAGAAAAGCGTAAAGGGTAAGTGTGGTGTGAAATGCTATCGATGTATGATCTCTTGGTCAATGTGCATAATGTTGTGGTGGTGTTGATATGATAATTCCTTGGATTGTATTGTAAGGGGTGACATGACATTATACGGCAGTCATATAGTTCATTGGTGTCTTGTACGCCTGTATAGTGACTAGTTGCTAATGTAAGTTCCGGTATGAACTTGTATTGTAGAGTAAGACGTAAAGAAGGAGCTGGACTATTGTGTTCATACATAGACTTGTGTATTCATACTTGGAAGTGCAGGTATGTAAGGTTACTTTGTCCATATCTTTCTGCAACATATAGAATTCACATTGACGTTATACTTGTCCTATTCCGGAAAGTGTTAAGGTATCCTATTCCCGGTTACCAATAGTTATTATCATAAGTTTCCTATTCATTGATCAATTATGAATCACATGTCTCCTATTCGTGGATAATGTTCCAAAAGCTTAATAAAGTTGTGTTCCAAAGTTCCAATATTGGTTATGCTCATGTATCTTGTTCATTGATTGTTGTCCAATGGTTCCAATAGTGTTATGTTTTCCACAAGGCTATATTTCAAAATAATGTTATTCACATATTTCTCACTCATTGGTTAATGATCCAAAGCTTCAAAGTAAAGTATGACTATCATTGTAACAATCTCAAAGTAATGAATAAAGTAATGCATATGTGGTTAATGATCAAGTATGGGTGGCAACTTTGGGGGCGAAAAATAACGTTATGTTATGTTTAAAACCCACTGTTCAGTCGGGGCCCGGGTATCACAGGTCACAGGCAAAGATGAAGAATCATAGAAGCAAAGATACAAAGAAAGTAATGAAAGCAAAATACATGGTTCCCAAAGTACAGTATAGTGACTTATCCATATTGAACATTTATTGTATGTGAGTTCATTAACATGTTTACATATCATACAAGTTTCATATGGTCTTACATACTTAGTACATTCTTCGTACTAACCCCTCTTGGGGGATTTACCGTACTTGCTGCAGGCGCAGGTACTAGTAGGCCTCCACAGTAGGTTGCCAGTTGTTGCATATCAATGGTGAGCTCCAGTTAGTTCAGGGCTTCTTCGAGTAACAATTGTACATATGTTTTGGTGTTGTATATGTTGTATAAAGCGGGGAATTGTCCCAACTTTTAGTTCATTTTGGTCAATGCACTTGTTAGAGGCTTTTGTAGACAGATGTGGGCGTATAAATGTAAAAGGTACATGTCGTTTTTGACTTGATGGCCTCAACGGCCAAGTTTCATATATGTATATATGTCACATGTTCCATGAATTTTGTTGTTAGCATTATAAGCTCCTACATGATAAGGGTATTTCTGATGGCATGCATATGAATGAACATAAGTACAGGTTGGTTCTCTCGGGCCCTATCGGCTACGGGTACCAATCACGTGTCGATGGGATTCGGGGCTTGACAAAAGTGGTATCAGAGCAGGTCGTTCTAAGGGTGTCTACAAAGCCGTGTCTGAGTAGAGTCTTACTTATCGATGTGTTGTGCACCACATTTATAAGTAGGAGGCTACGGGATATTTAGGATGTTGTTTCTCTTCTTCGATTCTAGATTGTGCAATAGAACAAGTGTTTTAAGTTGAATTGAAATCTGACCATGGTAAATGTTTCTCTTTGATATAGTAACCATGCCGATCACGAGAAGAGGTAGAGGTAAAGGGAAGCAGGTAGATGTGCCTACTGACGAAGGCATGAGTAGACTACCACCTGACTAAACTAGTCAAGGTGGAGCGAATGCTGAAATTTCATCGCGGTCTTCGTCTACTTTTCCAGCTCCAGAAGAGTGGATTGGTAGAGAAGTACCCGAAGAACCACCAATGAATGCCATGGATTAGGATCGTAGAAATGCAGTTCATATGTTGACATAGTTAGTGGCAACCCAGCGTCAAGGACGAGCTGGTCCCATTACACATGATGATGATGCGGCTAGGGTGGCGAGTCGCAGAACACAGGATTTCTTGAAACTGGACCCTCCTATATTCACTGGGTCAGATCCGAAAGTAGATCCACAGGACTTCGTGGATCAAATTCAGAGGGCCTTGGAAGTTATGCACGTGACGGGGGTAGAAACAGTTGAACTTCCTACGTATAGATTGAAGGGGGAGGCGATATTGTGGTACGAGGATTGGAAGAAATCTCGTGATATTGGTGAAAATCCACCTAATTGGGAAGAATTTAAAACAACTTTCCTTGATCATTACTTGCCCTATGAGATCCGGGAGGCATGTGCGGATCAGTTTCTAAATTTTCGTTAAGAAAATCTGAGCGTCAGGGAATACAGTTTGCAATTTAATTCCTTGGCTCGATATGCGCCAAATGTGGTGGCTACGATGACAGATAGAGTCCACCGATATGTGGATAGACTAGTGCCATATTTGGTAAGAGATTACACCATTGCCACCTTGAACAAGGACATGGACATAGCTAGAATACAAGCCTTCGCCAGAAAATGGAAGATGAAAGACATAGACAAAGTGTAACACCCCGTACCTTCCTAACCCTACTTGACGACATTAAGTAATGTTTACTTAGGTGTCGAGAGCCATACGTATGTATTTGGTAATGTTATGAACGAGAAAGTTGAAATTTGACCTCATATATGTGATTAGCCTTTCGTAGGAGGTGTTTTGTAATTTTCGTGGAGTAGTTGTGGGGTTCAAAACGAGGATAAGAATACCTCTAAATTAAGTATATTAAGGTTAAGGAGTAAGTTAAAGAATAGGACTTGAAGTATCTAACCAAACCCGCAAAGAAAAGTCAAAAAACAAAATTTTCGGAAAAATTTGGGCCTAGGCGCGCCAGAGGGCGTGCCAGGCCGCTCTGGGCCAAAAGTTTTATTGCAAAGGAAGCAACCTGGCTCGCCCAGGGGCGTGCCAGGATGGAATTTTCAGTTTTTCGAAAGTTGGAAATTTTCTAAGTCCAAAGGGTTTCCGGGGTCGTACCGAGACGATTTTTGCCATGTTTATTCTACAACCATGAGTATATACATTAAATGAGTCAATTATTATATTGGTATGATAAAATTACTCGAGAACGAATTTGGCGTCAAAATGATGATTTTACCCTTTTGGTCAAAATAGGCCATACGTGGCTAGAATCACTTGTTTTTGGGATTGAGGCTATGGATATGAATAGCGTGAGTGGGAATATTGTTGTAACACGTATGAGATGATTTAAACATGATAAATTATTGATTTTATTGGGTTAAGTGAATTGGGCCCAAAAAGGATCCAAAAATGAAAAGAAGACATAGCCCAAAAATGGGTCAAAAGACCCATTCTTGCCTTGACCTTCTAGAACCCTTTATTAAATGCTAAAGAGTTTCTAAGGATGGACTTGAGGGCCTATATAATGGTACCAAAAATCTTATTTTATTCTTCACAAGTCTCATGCCTTTTTGACAAATAAACAAGATATTTTCTTCAAACCCTAAGAGTTCAAAGCCAACTTTTGGGGAAAGATCATCACTTTTCAAGCTTGGGTAAGTGATTATTGTTATGGATCAATATATTATATGCATGGGAGAGTATGTAAATCATGTTGTTTATCCTTGGAAATGTTGGACATCGTACTTTGTATTTTTATATAAGGTTTATGATCCATGAGGTTCAAGCTTGAATTATGACTTGTGCCTTTGATGAAAGAGCATGGTATGGATAAAATATGAACATGTATGGTGTTATTTTGTTATTAAACTTATTATTTTTCTATAAGTGTAAATTGGGGGATTTTGGCTGATATGTGCTATGAGGTGTATTAAGGTAAGTTGATGGATTATTTGTGATGTGGTGTGGATAAGAAAGTGTAAGAAGAAGTGTTGTGGTGAAATGTATTGATTATCATGTATTGGTAAATGTTGGGAATATTATGGAATTTTTGGAATAATAATTTCATCAATGGTTTTGTCAAAGGAAAATGGCATGTTTAAAGGCAAACATGTAACCCATTGATGTTATAAGCATTTGTAAAGTAGTTGATAGTTACTGCAAATCCCGTTATGTATTTGTCTTGTAGAGTGACACATAAAGAAGGAGTGGGACTATTTTATGCACATCTAAGATTGTATATCCGTATTGAGAGTACAAGGTATATAAGGTTACTCTGTCCGTATCTTTCTGCGGCAAATAATATTCAATTTGACATTACACTAGTCCTATTCCGAAAGGTGCTAAGGTATCTTATTTCCGGGTTCCAATGGTTGCTATCATATATTTCCTACTTATTGGTTGGTTGTGAATCACATGTGTCATGTTCATTGGTTAATGTTCCAACAGCCCAAATAAGGTTATGCTCTAATGTTTCCAATAGTGATTATACTTATGTCTCTTATTCATGGATTATTGTTCGATGGTTCCCATGGTGTTATGGTTCTAATACTGTTATGTTGCCAAGTTTTTCACATGTCTCTCACTCATTGGTTAATGATCCAATGTTTCAAGTAAAGTGTCACGCCCCGAAATCCCAACGAGGCGTGATTGGCACCCAAAGCCAATATGGCCCGAGAGAACCAATCTTTGCTCATGTACATATGTATATCCTCGTATGAACATCGTACTATCTTATGTAATCGATAACATATAAAATACCAATGGTGGAAGTCATGGAAAACATGTACAATATGCAACTATGGCCGTTAGAGCCATCAAGTCAAAATGAACATACGTCTCTTGCATCCATATACCCACATACGTCTACAAAAGCCTCTAACAAATACTTATACAAGACCAACTTAAATTCGGGACAAGTCCCCGCTTTATACAACATTTAAAACATCAAAACAAATGTACAACGGTGATAAGTCCCGAAGCAACTGGGGCTCACCAAAGATCCGCAACTAACTGTCAACTTACTGTCTATTTAAAAATCTACTAGTGCCTGCACCTGCAACATGTAAGGTAAGTCCCCCGAGGGGGTCAGTACGAAGAATGTACTGAGTATGTAAGGCTCATAAGAAATAGCATCACACATGAGAATGTCAATAAAATAAAATAGGAGAGAATAGTCAATGTGTATAAATCATCATTTTATATACTATCTTTTATAACCACTCTCCTTCAAGGGAAATCACCTTCACTCAAGAGACTTGTCTCCAATAGATTCTTCTATACACAAGAGATTCTTTCTTGCCTCTATGTTCATTACCACTGTTGTTCATCTACATGCGTACATCCACTTTATTAACGTACATCCACTCTATTGACGTAACATACATCCACTCTATTGACGTACATAACCTACATCCACTCTCATGGTGGGAGAACATACATCCACTCTATGGTGGGAGAACATACATCCACTCTATGGTGGGAGAAATTGATATATCAACTTATAAGAGGTTAATACATTAAAGATCATGACACTAATTGAAACACACCAATATGCTTTACCTTACTCTTATACTTCATGAGATCACTCCTTTACCTCATGAGATTGACAACTTCACTTATGAGTAATAATTATACTAACTTGCACATCACCTCTCTTATTCCTCTTATGAGATTGGTACTCTTACTTATGAACAATTGGCACACGGATAATCATTATACTATAGGACTTTGGAACAAGACATGATTGGAATAATGCTATTCAAACTAAACAAGCTCTCTTTACCTCATTACTCTCGTTGAGATAGTTCTCTTAGAATTTACAACATTGTGATAGCTTAGGAACTTCAGCCAATGAATAAGAGATAAGCGAATCGTAATTCATCATGGAGTAGGACACTTGTGCATGACAATATATGTCTACCTTAGTTAAAATACTATAGGACCCCTTTGGAATGTAACACTTTTGGAATCTTAGGATAATGATAACTAAATACGATACATGTGGATATCAACTGTTCACCAACCTATGATGCAATACCTTACAACATTTGGAACAACCATTGAACGCGAGTCAACAAATGGACATGAGTCAATCAATGAACATAAGTCAACCAATGAACATGAGTCATATAATTCACCATTGACCAATGAATAAGGAACATATGGGTAACTCTAGACAACTCTCGGATATGGAATACCTTAGAGTATTTCAGAATCGAATGAGTACTGTGACAATGTGAACACCATATGTTGTAGAAAGATATAGAAGAGTAACCTTACATACCTTGTATTCTTAATACGAATACACAATCTTAGTCGCGTATACAATATTCTCGCTCCTTCCTTATGTTTCACTCTAGAACACAAGTACATAACTAGATTCACATTAACCATCAACTACTTTACAAATGCATAGAACATCAATGAGTTACATGTTTGCCTTTAAATATGCCATTTCCCCTTGACAAAACCATTGATGAAATTATTAATCCAAAAATCCCCCAATATTCCATACATTGACCAATACATTAAAATCAACACATTTCACCACAACACTTCTCCTTTACACTTTCTTATCCATATCACATCACACATAATCCATCAAATCACCTTAATACACCTCATAGCACATATCGGCCAAAATCCCACAATTTACACTTTTAGAAAAATAACAAGTGCAATAACAAAATCACACCATACATGTTCATATTTTATCCATACCATGCTCTTTCATTAAGACATCAAGTCTCTTTTCAAATTCAAATCACAAAGAGGACACATCTTTCACCAAAAGCACAAATACACAATTCACCACCTTGCCAACATAACTATCATGATATACATAATCTCCCATGCATATAATATGTTAATCCATGAGAATAAATACCTACCAAGTCTTGTAATAGGATGATCTTCACCAAAGAAAAGGCTTAGGGTTCTTAGGGTTTGAGAGAGACAAAAAGAAAATGTCTTATAATTCTCAAAATGTGTTGTGTGTGTTGAAGAATAAAAATCTGATTTTTGGGGGCTTTATATAGACCCCAAGTCATCCTTACCAATTCCTTGGCTTTAAATGTGGTCAAAGTGGAAGAATGGGTCATTTTGCCCTTTGGGCGATGTCTTTTATTCCATTTTGGGCCCTCATTTTGGGCCCAATTGCACATGTAGCTTAGCCCATCAATTTTTCATGTATAATTCACCATATAACTCATGTTTAAATAATTCCATAATGTCACGACAATATTCTCTTACGAGATTCTCATTCGTAGTCTCAATCGCCAAAATAGGAATTCTAGTCGCCCATGGCTTAATTGAACATTTTGGATACTTATTTATATTTCATGATTTGATCTTGTAGGAATATGTAGGAGTGTATTTAAGTATTTGAAGCTTTAACAATTCTCAAAGAACTCCAAATAACCAAAAGAAACCATCCAAGAATCGCCGTAGAATTGCGTTGCGAAACGAGTCCGGAAGGGCACAATATTTGTGCCTTGCGCCACTGCTGCAAAGCAAGGAAGTGGCGCAAGAATTGAACCCCCTAGGAATCAGTGTATTGCGCCACACCCCCTGAAATAGGGTAGTGGCCCAAGTTTCAGCACCTTGCTGAATTTTTCGGCCACTTCTTCAATACTTGCATATCGTCCAATACCTTATCAAAATACTTAGTGATCTTAATCATCAAGTAAACATGACTCCAAGTCACTAAATGAGGTTAGAATGTGTACGGGGTATAACACAAATGCTCCACGAAATCATAAAACCCTTCCTATGAAAGTCTAATTGCATGTACGTGGCCAAATTTCAATTTTCTCATCGTTAGCATTACCAAATACATACTTATATCTCTCGACACCTAAGAAACCATTATTCAACATCATCAAGTAGGGTTGGGAAGGTACGGGGTGTTACATTTTCCCCCCTAGAAACATTCATCCTCGAATGTTAACGATGTCGCTTAAATTACAACACATGCATCTCTACGCACACATAAACACTTAAGGCTCATGGATACTTTCTTAGCATTGGTCCACTTCCCCAGTTTGAAACTTTTCCTCCATTTGCAACAAATATGGGTACGTTGATTTCATCATTTTTTTTCTAGCTTACCATGTGATCTCCTCTACTTGTTGTTTTCTCCAAAGGACTTTTACAGAAAGTATGTATTTATTGATTAATCCTCACACTTGTCGGTTCAGAATAGCCATAGCTATATTTTCCTAATGAGATCCTCCGAACTTTGTCTATTTTCAATGGGAACAATATGTAAGGAAACTCTTATATACTTTCAACAATTTCACATGGCATGTTGTATAGGGTCATTTTTCCCTTCTTTCGGAATTCCATTATACTTTTCATGAGTGACGCTTTTAAGAGTACTTAATCATCTATGAGTGCAAATATCTACTATACCATTTCGATAGGTTCTTTTAACTATACTATATTCACCGACAGGTGGAGATAGTTCAATCGACTTAACTAATGACCCCGATGTCTCATTAGCTTTTATAGTAATCAATGAAGTGATATACGATAGGGTATATGTATCATTTACACATATGGATAATATACTTGTATCTCCATCAGGAGCTGCCTCCACATTCGGACGGTCCACTAATGCATAGGTGTGATTCTGAGTTCTACTGGAACTGGCTGCTCCTCTGGCACCTCTACCGCGACCAGCAGACTGTACACCAGCTGTCGATGCCACATTGGCTGATCCGACAGGCCGTGTCATACTACCCGTGGGCCTCTGGGGGCATTCTCTCATCATGTGTCCTGGCCTACCATATACAAAGAAAACATTCGTATCAAACCAGCATTCGCCTGCATGAAATCTCCCACAGCGCGGGCACAACTGACGAGAAGAACTCGTTGCCTGTGATCCATGAATCCCACTACTCTGTTCAGATCGACAACCTCTAGAACCTCGAAATTGAGAATGAGCACCTGCTGTGGAATAAGAGGATGAGGGTCTAGGCGGTAACATTCGAGATCCAGTTTCTCCTGGAGACAACATAGACTGCTCCATAGGTCTCGCCTCTTTGATGGCCCTTCCTCAGTTTTCTGTGTCCTCTATCTTTGCCTTTGATCCTCCATTTTCTGCGCAAAGGCCTGTATTCTAGCTATGTCTATATCTCGATTTAAGGCACCAATAGTACAATCTCATACCAAATAAGGTTCCAATCTGTCCACATAGTGATGGACTCTATCTTCCATGGTGTCTACTACGTTTGGAGCATATCTAGCCAAGGAATTAAACTGTAAACTGTATTCTCTGACACTCATATTTCCTTGACGTAAATTTAAAAACTGATCCGCACGAGCCTCACGGATCTCATAGGAAAGCTAGTGATCAAGGAATGCTGCCTTAAATTCTTCCCAATTTGATAGGATTGCACCAATACCACGAGACTTCTTCCAATCTTCATACCACAATATCGCCTCCCCTTTCAATCTATAGGCTGCCAACTCAACTGTTTCTACACCTATTACGTGCATCACCTCTAGTGCTCTTTGAACTTGGTCCACGAAATCCTGTGGATCTGCTTTTGGATCAGACCCTATAAATATGGGAGGGTCTAATTTTAGAAATTCCTGTGTAAGCCGACTAGCTGCTCTAGCCGCGTCATCTTAATTTACCATTGGACCAGTTCGTCCCTGTGTTTGTACAACCACTAACTGAGTCAACATATGTACTGCATTTCTTAGGTCCTGATCTGTGGCATTCATTGGCGGTTCTACGGGTACTTCTCTACCAATTGGCTCCTCCGGAGCTGAAAAAGTAGACGAGGACTGCGATGAAATTTCAGCATTTGCTCCACCTTGTTTAACACCCCGAATTCCCAATGAGGCGTGATTGGCACCCGAAGCCGATATGGCCCGAGAGAACCAATCTTTTCTCATGAACACTCGTTTGCATAACCTCAAATGAATAACATACTGTTTCATGTAATTGATGAAATATAAAATGCCATACATATACATATATATGTAAAACTTGGCCGTTGGGGCCATTACGTCGCATTGAACATACATATCTTACATTCATGTACCCACATATGTCTACCAAAGCCTCTAAATACATACGTGACCAATTCATAACGTCTACAACATCAAAACAAGTGTACAACTTTGACTCGGAAAGCCCCGATCTAACTGGATCTCACCAAAGATCTACAAATACCGTCAACCTACTGTGGAGGTCTACTAATGCCTGCACCTGCAACATGTAAGGTAAGTCCCCGAGAGGGGTCAGTACGAAGAATGTACTGAGTATGTGAGTACATAAGAAAACTACATCAGTACGTAAGAACTTCCACGAAAATAATTATAAGAGAAAACTCAATGTGCGGAATTATGTACAATTCTTCTGTTATTGCCATTTACGATCATTCATTCACAATCACAACAACCATAGAACGAATATAAGAGAAATAGCAAATGTGAATAAACTCTCTTTCTGTATGTGGGGAACCATGTACATTACGTTCTTTCTTTCTCTTGCCTTTACTTTACTTTTCTTTTACATTGCTCATATACTGTTAGGGACCTCATCATGCAGGTGTTCTTTTCACCCCATGGATAAAATATCATCATCATGCAGGTAAAATTCTTTTTACCCCATGGATAAGATCATATATTCATGCAGGTGTTCTTGCACCCCATGGATAAATGAACATCATCATGCGGGTGTTTGTACCCCATGGATAAACTAACATCATCATGCGGGTATTTGTACCCCATGGATAACGCCCATGAACACAATCAATAGACATTACTTTATTCTTACTTCATTTCTTTACTTTTGAGATTGATACTTTAACTTGTGAGAGATTGGTACTTTTGCTTATGAGAGATTAATACAATGATAGTCACAACTTTCTTTGAAGCTTTGGATCAATAATCAATTCAGTAAGAAACATGTGAATAAGCATAGCCTTCATGGAAACATAACACTGTTGGAACCATTGGGACAATGATCAATGAACAAGATACATGAGTATAACCACTATTGACACCTTAGAACATAACCTCATCGGACTTTTGGAACATTACTAATGAATATGAGACATGTGTATAACTCTATTGGAACTTTGGATCATGAAATGATTGAAATAATGCTATTCAAACTAAACAAGCCCTCTTTACCTCATTACTCTTGTTGAGATAGTTCTCTTAGACTTTACAACATATGACAACTTAAGAACTTTCGTCCATAAATAAGAACTAAGTGGGTCATGATTCGTCTACGAGTAATACATATGAATAACAATACATATCAACCTTAGTTGGAATACTATAGAACCCCTTTGGAATAGAACACTTTTGAAACCTTAGGACAATGAGCACTAAATAAGACACGTGTGGATATCAATTGTTCACCAACCGGAGATGCAATACCCTAGAACATTTGGAACTTTTGACATGTTATCCAATGAACACGAGTCAACCAATGGGCATGAGTCATATGATTCACCATTGACCAATGAGTAGGAAACATGTAACATTAGCCAACTACCAAATACGGAATACCTTAGAGCACTTCGGAATCAAATGAGTACTATAAAAATGTGAACACCATATGTTGCAGAAAGATATAGAAAAGTAACCTTACATACCTTTACATCCAAGTACGAGTACACAAGTCTATATATGAACACAATAGTCCAGCTTCTTCCTTATGTTTCACTCTACAATACAAGTCCACAATGAAACTCTTGTTAACGATCATTTACCGTATAAGCGTACAAAATGACAATGAGCTATAAGACCGCCATATAACTCTATTTCACTCCTTAAAATAAAACTCACTACATTATCATACCAGCAACACCTTAACATTACACACATTGACCAAGATTTCGTAGAACAATAGCATTTCGCATCACACTTACCCTTTATGCCTTCTCATTTCCATTCTGTCACATTTACACTTATCAATTTACCTCATAACAACATATGAACAACCATACACATTTAATACAGTACAACATTCCTTCATACGACACTTTAAGGTCATTAAAACGACATCACAAGTTGATAATTACATCCATGAAGGGTATAGGGGTTTCGGGGGGCCAAAGGGATGAGAAAACAAGCAATTCAGAGTTTTGGGCCGATCCGATAATCCACCTGCACCTGTAGGTGGATGACCTGCATCCGCAGGTGAACTTTGGCAGTAGCCAGAGGCACCTATGCGCAGGTGCTTCGTCTGCGAGGGCGGGTGCCCATTTCGACCAAAAAGGGTCTGTTTTGGGTCTTTTAATGCAATGAATGGTCCATGGTCATAAACAAACTTATTTTGACATATTTTTGATCATATTAAATACCAACATTCAGCCATGGTCTCACAACACACATAACAACACCAAAACTTTACGGTCAATACGTCACCAAAACCATAACCAATTTCACAATAGAAATTCCAAACATCATACACCATGACAAAACAAGGAAATTCTATAATCACATCTCACATGTCAATATTAACTCCATCATGTTCACTTCCTTTAAGACCACAATTCCATGTTCAAGTTTACAAGGAAAAACCATCCTCTGATTTAGCAAACATGTAGCATACACACATAGTGAACTTCTCACACTTCACAAACATAACCAACATGATATAAACCATATTCCATGCATAAAATATGTTAAGCCATAATAATATACACTTATCAATACTCACCAAGTGATGATCTTTGGCCAAAAGGATGAAGGTCTAGGGTTTGTGGAAATATGGAGAAAATTCTAGAAAAGGCATGGGTGTTCAAATGATATAAAATCTGATTTTTCTTTGCTTATATAGACCCTTTAAGGTCATCCTTATCCCATACCTTTGGTCAATAATTTATTTGTGGACTTGGTCTTGCAAGAATGGGTCTAGAATGGGTTAATTACCCCTTTTGGGCCATGTCTTGCATGCTAATTTTTTTTGGGCCTCATTTAGCTCATTACAAATTGTTAGTTGAGCCCACCAAGTGAATGAATAATTCCTTATATATATATATCCCTCAAGTCACTCTTATCCATCTCTTGGCATTAAATGCATGGTTGATTAGTCAAATGAAAGATTGGATCATGTTTTGCCCCATTGGGCTAATATTTTATTCTTGTTTTGGTCCTCATTTGGCCCAATGGCTCAAGACTCATATAAGCCCCAAAAAATAATTGCATAATTCTTCACATCTCTCATGTTTAATTAATTCCATACATGTACATGTAGTCGTATAGGTTCGACAACATACGGGGTGTTACACCTCCCATGAGGGTCTAATCCCTTGTACTAGGCCCAATTTCAATTACCTCATCACTAACATTACATAATACATACTTTTGGCTCTCGACACTTAAGTAAACATTGTTCAACGTTGTCAAGTAGGGTTTGGTAGGTAAGGAGTGTTACATTCTTCCCCCCTTAGGAACATTCGTCCTCGAATGTTAACAAAGGCGTCTCATGTGTAACAAATGCATCTCTATACATATACTCATTGAGATACGTACTTAGTTTTTCTCCACTTTTGATCTTTTTCCTTCCATTTGGAACAAATATGGGTACCTTGGTTTCATTACTTTATTTCCAGCTTCTCCTCATTTATTTAATGACCCTTGCACTTGTCGGTCTAGAATAGCCATAGACATCTCTTCTTAGTGGGATCCTCCGAACTTTGTATATTTTCAAGGGGAGCAATATGAAACTCTCATGCACGTCCGGCACATTTCACACCCTTTCTTTCAAATCCACTTACCCTTTTGATTGGTGACACTGTTAAGAGTATTTTTTCGTCTATGATCACAACATCTATTATACCATCACGATATGTTCTTTCCACTATATTAAATTCACTGACAGGCATACCTACCTTCTAATCTTTGCCTGTACTTCTTCTTGTCATTGGCATGTTTCTATACTAAAGTAAAACAATTACCATGATCAACCTACAACACTGGCTCTACTGCACGATCTAGAATGAAGAAAAGAAACAACATCCTTAATGTCCCGTAGCCTCCTACTTATAAATGTGGTGCACAACACATCAATAAGTAAGACTCTACTCAGACACGGCTTTGTAGACACCCTTAGAACGACCTACTCTGATACCACTTTTTCACACCCCAAATTCCCAACGAGGCGTGATTGGTATCCAAAGCCGATATGGCCCGAGAGAATCAATCTTTGCTCATGAACACTCGTTTGCATAACCTCGAATGAATAACATACTGTTTCATGTAATTGATGAAATAAAAAATGTCATACATATACATATATATGTAAAATTTGGTCGTTGGGGCCATCACATCGCACTGAACGTACATATCTTACATTCATGTACCCACATATGTCTACCAAAGCCTCAAAATACATACATGACCAATTCATAACGTCTACAACATCAAAACCAGGGTACAACTTTGACTCGGAAAGCCCCGATCCAACTGGAGCTCACCAAAGATCTACAAATACCGTCAACCTACTGTGGAGGTCTACTAATGCCTGCACCTGCAACATGTAAGGTAAGTCCCTGAGAGGGGTCAGTACGAAGAATGTACTGAGTATATAAGGACATAAGAAAACTACATCAGTACGTAAGAACTTACATGGAAATAATTATAAGAGAAAACTCAATGTGCGGAATTATGTACAATTCTTCTGTTATTGCCATTTACGACCATTCATTCACAATCACAACAACCATAGAACCAATATAAGAGAAATAACAAATATGAATAAACTCTCTTTCTGTATGTGGGGAACCATGTACATTACGTTCTTTCTTTCTCTTGCCTTTACTTTACTTTTGTTTTACATTGCTCATATACTGTTAGGTATTCTTTCACCCCATGGATAAAATATCATCGTCATGCAGGTATTCTTTTTACCCCATGGATAAGATCATATATTCATGCAGGTGTTCTTGCACCCCATGGATAAATGAACATCATCATGCGGGTGTTTGCACCCCATGGATAAACTAACATCATCATGCGGGTATTTGTACCCCATGGATAACGCCCATGAACACAATCAATATACATTACTTTATTCTTACTTCATTTCTTTACTTTTGAGATTGATACTTTAACTTGTGAGAGATTGGTACTTTTGCTTATGAGAGATTAATACAATGATAGTCACAACTTTGTTTGAAGCTTTGGATCAATAATCAATGAGTAAGAAACATGTGAATAAGCATAGCCTTCATGGAAACATAACACTATTGGAACCATTGGGACAATGATCAATGAACAAGATACATGAGTATAACCACTACAGAAACCTTGGAACATAACCTCATCGGACTTTTGGAACATTGCTAATGAATATGAGACATGTGTATAACTCTATTGGAACTTTGGATCATGACATGATTGAAATAATGCTATTCAAACTAAACAAGCCCTCTTTACCTCACTACTCTTGTTGAGATAGTTCTCTTAGACTTTACAACATATGACAACTTAAGAACTTCCGTCCATAAATAAGAACTAAGTGGGTCATGATTCGTCTACGAGTAAAACACATATGAATAACAATATATATCAACCTTAGTTGGAATACTATAGAACCCCTTTGGAAAAGAACACTTTTGAAACCTTAGGACAATGAGCACTAAATAAGACACATGTGGATATCAACTGTTCACCAACCGGAGATGCAATACCTTAGAACATTTGGAACTTTTGACATGTTATCCAATGAACACGAGTCAACCAATGGGCATGAGTCATATGATTCACCATTGACCAATGAGTAGGAAACATGTAACATTAGCCAACTACCGAATACGGAATACCTTAGAGCACTTCGGAATCGAATGAGTACTATGACAATGTGAACACCATATGTTGCAGAAAGATATAGAAGAGTGACCTTACATACCTTTACTTCCACGTACGAGTACACAAGTCTGTATATGAACACAACAGTCCAGCTTCTTCCTTATGTTTCACTCTACAATACACGTCCACAATGAAACTCTTGTTAACGATCATTTGTCGTATAAGCGTACAAAATGACAATGAACTATAAGACCGCCATATAAATCCATTTCACTCCTTAAAATAAAACTCACTGCATTATAATACCAACAACACCTTAACATTACACACATTGACCAAGATTTCGTAGAACAATAGCATTTCGCATCACACTTACCCTTTATGCCTTCTCATTTCCATTCCGTCACATTTACGCTTATCAATTTGCCTCATAACAACATATGAACAACCATACACATTTAATACAGTCCAAAATTCCTTCATACGACACTTTAAGGTCATTAAAACGACATCACAAGTTGATAATTACATCCATGAAGGGTATAGGGGTTTCGGGGGGCCAAAGGGATGCGAAAACAAGCAATTCGGAGTTATGGGCTGATCTGATAAGCCACATGCGCCCGCAGGTGGATGACCTGCATCCGCAGGTGACCTTTGGCAGTAGCCAGAGGCACCTGCGCCCACAGGTGCTTCGTCTGCGAGGGCGGGTGCCCGTTTCGGCCAAAAAGGGTCTGTTTTGGGTCTTTTCATGCAATGAATGGTCCATGATAATAACCAAACTTATTTTGACATATTTTTTATCATATTAAACACCAACATTCATCCATGGTCACACAACACACATAACAACACCAAAATGACACTTTACGGTCAATACGTCACCAAAACCATAATCAATTTCACAATAGAAATTCCAAACATTATACACCATGACAAAACAAGGAAATTATATAATCACATCTCACATGTAAATATTAACTCCATCATTTTCACTTCATTTAAGACCACAAGTCCATGTTCAAGTTTACAAGGCAAAACCATCATCCGATTTAGCAAACATGTAGCATACACACATAGTGGACTTCTCACACTTCACCAACATAACCAACATGATATAAACCATCTTACATGCATAAAATATGTTAAACCATAATAATATACACTTACCAATACTAACCAAGTGATGATCTTTGGCCAAAAGGATGAAGGTCTAGGGTTTGTGGAAATATGGAGAAAATTCTAGAAAAGGCATGGGTGTCCAAATGATATAAAATCTGATTTTTCTTTGCTTATATAGACCCTTTAAGGTCATCCTTATCCCATACCTTTGGTCAATAATTGATTTGTGGACTTGGTCTTTCAAGAATGGGTTAATTACCCCTTTTGGGCCATGTCTTATATATATATCCCTCAAGTCACTCTTATCCATCTCTTGGCATTAAATGCATGGTTGATTAGTCAAATGAAAGATTGGATCATGTTTTGCCCCATTGGGCCTAATCTTTTATTCTTGTTTTGGGCCTCATTTGGCCCAATGGCTCAAGACTCATATAAGCCCCAACAAATAATTGCATAATTCTTCACATCTCTCATGTTTAATTAATTCCATACTTGTATATGTAGTCATATAGGTTCGACAACATACGGGGTGTTACACCTCCCACGAGGGTCTAATCCCTTGTACTAGGCCCAATTTCAATTACCTCATCACTAACATTACATAATACATACTTTTGGCTCTCGACACTTAAGTAAACATTGTTCAACGTTGTCAAGTAGGGTTTGGTAGGTATGGGGTGTTACACCTTGACTAGCTTGGTCAGGTGGTAGCCTGCTCATTCCTTCTTCAGCAGGCACATCTACCTGCTTCCCTTTACCTTTACCTCTCCTCGTGACTGGAATTTTGACTATACCAAAGGAAAACAATCACCATGGTCAGATACAATTCAACTTACAACATTGGCCCTATTGCACGATCTGGAACGAAGAAAAGAAACAACATCCTAAATGTCCCGTAGCCTCCTACTTATAAATGTGGTGCACAACACATCTATAAGTAAGACTCTACTCAGACACGGCATTGTAGAAACCCTTAGAACGACCTGCTCTGATACCACTTTTGTCATGCCCCAAAATTCCAACGAGGAGTGATTGGCACCCGAAGTCGATATGGACCGAGAGAACCAATCTTTGCTCATGTACATATGCATATCCTCGTATGAACATCGTACTATCTTATGTAATCGATAATATATAAAATGCCAATGGCGGAAGTCATGGAAAACATGTACAATATGCAACTATGGCCGTTAGAGCCATCAAGTCAAAATGAACATACGTCTCTTGCATCCATATACCCACATACGTCTACAAAAGCCTCTAACAGATACTTATACAATACAAACTTAAATTCAGGACAAGTCCCCACTTTATACAACATTTAGAACATCAAAACTAATGTACAATGGTGATAAGTCCCGAAGCAACTGGGGCTCACCAAAGATCTACAACTAATTGTCAACTTACTGTTTGTTTAAAAATCTACTAGTGCCTGCACCTGCAACATGTAAGGTAAGTCCCCCGAGGGGGTCAGTATGAAGAATGTACTGAGTATGTAAGGCTCATAAGAAATAGCATCACACATGAGAATGTCAATAAAATAAAATAGGAGAGAATAGTCAATGTGTATAAATCATCATTTTATATACTATCTTTTATAACCACTCTCCTTCAAGGGAAATCACCTTCACTCCAGAGACTTGTCTCCAATAGATTCTTCTACACCCAAACGATTCTTTCTTGCCTCAATGTTCATTACCACTGTTGTTCATCTACATGCGTACATCCACTTTATTAATGTACATCCACTTTATTGATGTAACATACATCCACTCTATTGACGTACATAACCTACATCCACTCTCATGGTGGGAGAATATACAGCCACTCTATGGTGGGAGAACATACATCCACTCTATGGTGGGAGAACATACATCCACTCTATGGTGGGAGAAATTGATATATAAACTTATGAGAGGTTAATACATTAAAGATCATGACACTAATTGAAACACACCAATATGCTTTACCTTACTCTTATACTTCATGAGATCACTCCTTTACCTCATGAGATTGACAACTTCACTTATGAGGAATAATTATACTAACTTGCACATCACCTCTCTTATTCCTCTTATGAGATTGGTATTCTTACTTATGAACAATTGGCACACGGATAATCATCATACTATAGGACTTTGGAACAAGACATGATTGGAATAATGCTATTCAAACTAAACAAGCTCTCTTTACCTCATTACTCTCGTTGAGATAGTTCTCTTAGAATTTACAACATTGTTACAGCTTAGGAACTTCAGTCAATGAATAAGAGATAAGCAAATCATAAATCATCAAGGAGTAGGACACTTGTGCATGACAATATATGTCTACCTTAGTTAAAATACTATAGGACCCCTTTGGAATGTAACACTTTTGGAATCTTAGGATAATGATAACTAAATACGATACATGTGGATATCAACTGTTCACCAACCTAAGATGCAATACCTTACAACATTTGGAACTCTTGACACATTAGCCATTGAACGCGAGTCAACAAATGGACATGAGTCAATCAATGAACATAAGTCAACCAATGAACATGAGTCATATGATTCACCATTGACCAATGAATAAGGAACATATGAGTAACTCTAGCCAACTCTCGGATACAGAATACCTTAGAGTATTTCGGAATCGAATGAGTACTATGACAATGTGAACACCATATGTTGTAGAAAGATATAGAAGAGTAACCTTACATACCTTGTATTCTTAATACGAATACACAATCTTAGTCGCATATACACTATTCTCTCTCCTTCCTTATGTTTCACTCTACTACACAAGTACATAACGAGATTCACATTAACCATCAACTACTTTACAAATGCATAGAACATCAATGAGTTACATGTTTGCCTTTAAATATGCCATTTCCCCTTGACAAAACCATTGATGAAATTATTATTCCAAAAATCCCCCAATATTCCATACATTTACCAATACATGAAAATCAACACATTTCACCACAACACTTCTCCTTTACACTTTCTTATCCATATCACATCACACATAATCCATCAAATCACCTTAATACACCTCATAGCACATATCGGCCAAAATCCCACAATTTACACTTTTCGAAAAATAACAAGTGAAATAACAAAATCACACCATACATGTTCATATTTTATCCATACCATGCTCTTTCATTAAGACATCAAGTCTCTTTTCAAATTCAAATCACAAAGATGACACATCCTTCACCAAAAGCACAAATACACAATTCACCACCTTGCCAATATAACTATCATGATATACATAATCTCCCATGCATATAATATGTTAATCCATGAGAATAAATACTTACCAAGTCTTGGAATAGGATGATCTTCACCAAATAAAAGGCTTAGGGTTTGAGAGAGCCAAAAAGAAAATGTCTTATAATTCTCAAAATGTGTTGTGTGTGTTGAAGAATAAGAATCTGATTTTTGGGGGCTTTATATAGACCCCAAGTCATCCTTACCAATTCCTTGGCATTAAATGTGGTCAAAGTGGAAGAATGGGTCATTTTGCCCTTTGGGCCATGTCTTTTATTCCATTTTGGGCCCTCATTTAGGGCCCAATTGCACATGTAGCTTAGCCCATCAATTTTTCATGTATAATTCACCATATAAATCATGTTTAAATAATTCCATAATGTCACGACAATATTCTCTTACGAGATTCTCATTCGTAGTCTCAATCGCCAAAATAGGAATTCTAGTCACCCATGGCTTCATTGAACATTTTTGATACTTATTTATATTTCATGGTTTGATACTGTAGGAGTATGTAGGAGTGTATTGAAGTATTTGAAGCTTTAAAAATGTTCAAAGAACTCCAAAGAACCAAAATAAACCATCCAAGAATCGCCGTAGAATTGCGTTGCGAAACGAGTCCGGAAGGGCACAATATTTGTGCCTTGCACCACTGCTGCAAAGCAAGGATGTGGCGCAAGAATTGCACCCCATATGAATCAGTGGCTTGTGCCACACCCCCTGAAATAGGGTAGTGGCGCAAGTTTCAACACCTTGCTTAATTTTTCGGCCACTTCTTCAATACTTGCATATCGTCCAATACCTTATCAAAGCACTTCAAAATACTTACTTAGTGATCTTAATCATCAAGTAAACATGACTCCAAGTCACCAAATTAGGTTAGAATGTGTACGGGGTATTACACAAATGCTCTACGAAATCACAAAACCCTTCCTATGAAAGTCTAATTGCATGTACGTGGCCAAATTTCAATTTTCTCGTCGTTAGCATTACCAAATACATACTTATATCTCTCGACACCTAAACAACCATTATTCAACATCATCAAGTAGGGTTGGGAAGTTACGGGGTGTTACATGAAGTTATGACTTTCATGGTATCAATCTCAAAGTAATGAATAAAGTAATGCATATGTGGTCAATGATCAAGTAAGGGTGGCAGCTTTGGGGGCGAAATGCCTAGCTCAAGCCGATCCCAAATCAGGGGGCAGTCCTAGAGGCATAAGCCTAGCTCGGACCAATCCTGACAGGGGGCATCTCTAGGGGTAATAACCTCTCTCAAGCCGAACATAAAGTGTTGTATGGGTGGCAGCTCTAGAGGTACCAACCTAGCTCGAGCCGATCCCGATATAAATATTGATTCATAGGGTAGCAGCTCTAGGGGAATAAGCCTAGCTCGAGCCAATCCCAACATAACATGAGGTTATGTTAAAACCCACTGTTCAGTCGGGGCTCGGGTATCACAGGTCACAAGCAAAGATGAATAATCATTGAATTAAAGATACAAAGAAAGTACCGAAAGCAATACATGGTTTCCAAAGTACAAAATAGTGACTTATATATGTTGGTCATTCATTTGAATTTGATTTCATTGACGTATTTTCATATCAAACAAGTTTCATATGGCCTTAGATACTCAGTACATTCTTCGTACTGATCCCTCTTAGGTAATTTACCTTACTTGCTGCATGCGCAGGTACTAGTAGGCCTCCACAGTAAGTTGCCAGTGTTGCAGATATTTGGTGAGCTCCAGTTAGTTCAGGGCTTCTCTGAGTCATAGTTGTGCGTATGTTATGATGTTGTACATGTCGTATAAAGCGAGGACTTGTCTCGACTTTCAGTTTATTTTGGTCAATGCATTTGTTAGAGGCTTTTGTAGACGGTTGTGGTGTATAAATGTAAAAGGTATATGTCGTTTTTGACTTGGTGGCTTCAACGGCCAAGTTTCGCATATGTGAATATAAATATCATGTTCCATGAATTCCACTGTTGATATCCAAAGTTATTATGTGATTATGAATTTCTTACGGCATGTATATGATTGAATAGAGCCAAAGCTTGGTTCTCTCGGGCCTTGTCGGCTACGAGTGCCAATCAGTCCCGATGGGATTTAGGGCGTGAATCAAAGGGTACATGAATTTGACAGGGGACAGTCCAAAAGGGCTAGACCTATTGGACCACCTATGATGTCCCATAGGAGGATCTAGGCCCCGTATGTTTCCAAGACTACCTAGACCATCGTTTTCCTATTCCACAGGGGGTGCTTATTCTCAGTTTTGAGGATCTATAGGTGGTCGATCTTGGCAGAGTAGCGGAGTTCACGGATCACAGGCAGCAGGTTTTCCCCATCAGCAGTGTCAGCACTGCAAACGTATTCATTCAGGTACATGCAGAGTGGGGACAAATACTTGCTTCTGGTGCGGTATGACAGGACACATGATGAGAGAGTGTCCCAGAGAAGAATGGGTGGTATAGCACGACCGGCAGGATCGGCCGTTGCATCATCAGTATCGGTTCCTTCTTTGGGCTGAGGTGTGCAGCCTGTTGGCCATGGTAGGGGTGCCAGAGGAGCAGCCAGTACTAGCGGGGTCCAGAATCGCACTTATGCTTTAGTAGACCGATAGAATTAAGAGGCTTCCCCTGATGTTCTCACAGGTACATTATCCATATTCTTATATAATGTATATGCATTAATTGACCCCGGTTCTACTTTTTCCTATGTTACTCCATTGGTTGCTGCGAAGTTTGCAAAGGCACCAGAATTATTAATTAAATCAGTTTAAGTGTCTACACCGATCGGTAAGTGTATTTTTTCAAAAAGAGTATATCGTAACTGTGTGGTAACTGTGTGTGGTCATGATACACTTGCCAATCTTATTGAACTAGACATGGTGGATTTTGATGTGATCATGGGAATGGATTGGTTGGCCTCTTGTTATGCCACGGTAGATTGCCGGGCCAAGAAGGTACAATTTTTGTTTTTCACAAGAAAATGTTCTTGAATGGCAGGGTAATGTAGGGGCACCACGAGAAAGATTTATTTCCTATCTGAAAGCCAGAAAAATGATTGCTAAGGGTTACATATGTCATTTAGTACGGGTGAAAGATACAGAAGTGGAACCACTAACTCCGCAGTCGGTTCCAGTGGTCAATGAATTACTAGATGTATTTCCAGAGGATCTTCTAGGCTTACCCCCAGAACGGGAAGTAGAATTTGGCATTGACGTGATTCCAGGCACTCAGCCTATTTTTATTCCTCCATATAGAATGGCTCTAACAGAATTGCGTGAATTGAAGGAGCAATTGAAAAATTTGCCGGACAAAGGCTTCATCAGGCCTAGTATATCCCCGTGGGGTGCACCGGTATTATTCGTACGGAAGAAAGATGGCACGTTGAGAATGTGCATCAACTATCGGCAATTGAATAAGGTAACGATTAAGAACAAATATCCCCTCCTTCTAATTAATGATTTGTTTGATCAGTTACAGGGTGCCAAGTTTTTTTCAAAGATCGACTTGAGGTCGGGTTACCATCAAGTAAGAGTTAGAAAAGAAGATGTACCCGAGATAGTTTTTCGAACACGGTGTGGCCATTTTGAATTTTTAGTTATGTCATTTGGACTAACAAATGCACCAGCTGTGTTCATGGCTTTGATGAATAGGGTGTTTAAGACATTTTTGGACGTGTTCATCACGGTGTTTATAGATGACATCCTGGTTTATTCAAGATCACCAGAGGACCATGCTAATCACTTACGGCAGGTGTTACAGATTCTCCATGAGCGTAAGTTGTATGCAAAGTTCTCCAAATGTGAGTTTTGGTTGAAATCAGTCGCGTTCTTGGGTCACATTGTGTCAGATGAAGGGATACAGGTTGATACACAGAATATTAAAGCAGTGAAAAATTGGCCGACCTACGACACCCACAGAGATTCATAGTTTTCTTGGACTGGCAGGTTATTACAGAAGATTTGTGGAAGGTTTTTCTTCTATTGCTGCACCGTTAACAAAGCTTACACATAAGGCAGTACAATTTCAGTGGAATGATGCGTGTGAGAAAAGCTTCCAAAAGTTGAAAGATAAACTAACCTCCACACCAATTTTAGTACTTCCTGAAGGTACTGAAGGTTATGTAGTGTATTGTGATGCTTTCGGGGTTAGCCTCGGATGTGTATTGATGCAGCACGGTAATGTCATAGCATATGCCTCACGACAGTTGCGGCCACGTGAAAGAAGTTATCCCACACATGATCTTGAATTAGCAGTGGTGGTTTTTGCTTTAAAGATATGGCATCATTATTTGTATGGAGTTCATGTTGATATCTATACTGATCACAAAAGTCTGCAGCATATCTTTAAGCAAAAAGAACTCAATTTAAGGCAAAAAAGGTGGCTTGAGTTATTAAAATATTATGATATTGATATTCTATACCATCCAGGAAAAGCAAATGTGTAGCTGATGCATTGAGCCTGCAAGGCAACCGGAGTCATTGATGTCCACTTGACGAAAAAGAAAGAGATAATCAAAGATTTATATCAATTAGCAAGCTTGGGGGTTCGTCTTCTTGAATCCTCGAATGAAGAAGTTATTGTACAAAATGCAGCTGAATCTCTGTTGATAGCTGAAGTGAAAGAGAAGCAGTTTGCAGATCCTATGCTATTGCAGCTAAAGGAAAATGTACAACAGAATTTGCCAAAGGCATTTGATCTTACACAAGAAGGGGTGCTACAATGCCAAGACAGATTATGCGTGCTAGATGTAGATTAGTTGAGGAAACGAGTTATGACTGAGGCGCATCACTCGCGCTATTCTATTCATCTGGGTGCTACTAAAATTTACCATGATTTAAAGGAAATATATTGGTGGGGAAATATGAAGAAGAACATTGCAGAATTCCTCGCTCAATGTCCGAATTGTCAACATGTGAAAGTAGAACATCAAAAACCAGGAGGTTACATACAATGTATCAATCTTCCAGTCTGGAAATGGGATATGATTAATATGGACTTCATCACAGGTTTTCCTCGTACACTGCGGAAATCTGATTCTATATGGGTTATAGTGGACAGGCTTACCAAGTCTGCTCATTTTCTATCAGTCAAGACCACTTATACAGCTGAGTATTATGCAAAATTATATGTTAAAGAGATAGTACGGTTACATGGTATTCCACTTTCCATTATATCAGACAGAGGGGCACAGTTTACTGAGCATTTTTGGAGATCTTTACAACAGAGTTTGGGTAAACAGGTGAATTTGAGTATGGCTTTCCATCCCTAGACTGGTGGACAAGCAGAACGTACCATCCAAACACTTGAAGATATGCTACGAGCTTGTGTGTTAGATTTTCAAGGTAGTTGGGATGACCATCTGCCTCTTATTGAATTTGCTTACAACAATAGCTATCACTCAAGTATTAAAATGGCACCTTATGAAGCTTTGTATGGAAGAAAATGCAGATCACCAATTGGGTGGTTTGAAGCAGGTGAGACTACTTTACTTGGGCCATACCTTGTTCATCAGGCTATGGAGAAGGTTAAAGTGATTCAACAGCGATTACAAATGTCCCAAAGTCGACACAAGTCATATGCCGATGTTAGAAGAAGAGGACTTGAGTTTGCCATAGGTGATTGGGTATTTTTGAAGGTGTCGCCAATGAAAGGGGTAATGCAATTCAGAAAGAAAGGGAAATTGAGTCCACGGTATATAGGCCCATATGAAATTATTAGAAGATTTGGGCAAGTCACGTATGAGTTGGCACTGCCCCAAGAACTCTCCACAGTTCATCCAGTATTTCATGTTTCAATGCTTCAAAAATGCATAGGGGATCCATCTCGTTTTACTCCTATTGATGATGTACAAGTTACAGAGGATCTTACCTATGAGTAGGTACCTATTGATATCCTAGATAGACAAGTGAAGAGATTGAGAAATAAAGATATATCATCCGTAAAGGTACTTTGGAGAAATCAGCAAAAAGAAGAGGTCACATGGGAAGCTGAAGAAATGATGAAATCCTAGTACCCTCATTTGTTCCAAGGGGAAGAATGGAAAGTAAGTATTTATAAGCTTTGAGTATATCTCTATATGATTACATGAATAATGCTCCTATACTCGTACTTGTTTAATTTGAATAATAACACTAACATTCGGGGACGAATGTTTCTAAGGGGAGAAGAATATAACACCCCGTACGGTTCTAAGTCTAGCTGACAACCGTAACATTTATGAAAATATGGAAACATGAGAGAATTGATGAATTATGTATCAATTTGTGGACATTAATAAGTCTTACACCATTGGGCCTTAAATGAAAGCCCAAAATCATAAGGGAAGACATGGCCCAACATGGGATTTTGACCCATTCTTCCAATTTTCTCCATTTGACCAATCAACCTTTGAATTTAATGCTAAAGAAGAGATAAGAGTGACTTGAGGTAATATATAAAGAGAGAAAAATCAGATTTTTATTACACTTGGACTCTCATGCTTTTCTAGACTTTACCAAAATTTCTTTTTGGTCTCTCAAGAACCCTAAGTCATTCTTTGGGCCAAGATCATCTTTGTACAAGGCTTGGTAAGTGTTTGTTATGATGGTTTAATATATTTTATGTATGATATATGGTGTATAATACGCTGGTTATGTTGGTGGAGTATTGAGAAGTGCACAATGTGTGAAATGTTATATGTTTGCTAAATCGGAGGATAGTTTTGTCTTGTAAACTTGCATATGAACTTGTGGTTTTGAAGGAAGTGAACTTGGTGGATTAAATATTAACATGTGAGATGTCATTATAGTCTTACTTTGTTTTATTCTTGTGCATAACGTTTGGAATTGTTGTTGTGATATTGGTTATGGATTTGGTGACGTATTGACCGTAAAGTGTAGTTTTGGGTGTTGTTATGTGTGTTGTGAGACCATGGATGAATTTTGGTACTCAATATGATAAAAGATATGTCAAAATAAGTTTGTTTATGACCATGGACCATTCACGGCATTAAAAGACCCAAAAGAGGCCATTTAGGACCAAAACGGGCATCCGTCCCCGCAGACGAGGGCATCTGCGGGCGCAGATGCCAACGCAGATGCCCCTGGATTTTTCCAGAGGCCATTTTCACACGCATATCAGCCACCTGCGGGCATAGGTGGCAGCGCAGGTCAGCCCAGTTTTCTGTTATGAATGTTTACGTGTCGTCTTGGTCCCCGAAGGCCCCTATACTCTTTTTAGATGTAATTATCAACTTGTGATGTCATTTTAATGACATTAAAGTATCGTATGGAGGTGTTTTGGACTGTATTAAGTATGTATGGTTGTTCATATGTTGTTATGAAGGAGTAATTGTGACGGAATGATAAAGAGAAAAACGTAAAGGGTAAGTGTGGTGTGAAATACTATCGATGTATGATCTCTTGGTCAATGTGCATAATGTTGTGGAGTTGTTGATATGATAATGACTTGGATTGTATTATAAGGGGTGACATGACGTTATATGACAGTCATATAGTTCATTGGCGTCTTGTACGCCTGTATAGTGACTAGTTGCTAATGTAAGTTCCGGTATGAACTTGTATTGTAGAGTAAGATGAAAAGAAGGACCTGGACTATTGTGTTCATACATAGACTTGTGTATTCATACTTGGAAGTGCAGGTATGTAAGGTTACTTTGTCCGTATCTTTCTGCAGCATATAGAATTCACATTGACGTTACACTTGTCCTATTTCAGAATGTGTTAAGGTATCCTATTCCCGGTTACCAATAGTTATTATCACAAGTTTCCTATTCATTGATCAATTATGAATCACATGTCTCCTATTTGTGGATAATGTTCCAAAAGCTTAATAAAGTTGTGTTCCACAGTTCCAATATTGGTTATGCTCATGTATCTTGTTCATTGATTGTTGTCCAATGGTTCCAATAGTGTTATGTTTTCCATAAGGCTATATTTCCAAATAATGTTATTCACATGTTTCTCACTCATTGGTTGATGAGCCAAAGCTTCAAAGTAAAGTATGACTATCATTGTAACAATCTCAAAGTAATGAATAAAGTAATGCATATGTGGTTAATGATCAAGTATGGGTGACAGCTTTGGGGGTGAAATGCCTAGCTCAAGCCGATCCCAAGATGGTTGGATTAGGGGGCAGTCCTAGAGGCATAAGCCTAGCTCGGACAGAACCTGACAGGGGGAAGCTCTAGAGGTATAATCCTAGCTCGAGCCGAACCTGACATTTTGGTTTATGGATGGCAGCTCTAGAGGCAATAAACTAGCTCGAGCCGAACCTGACATTTTGGTTTATGGATGGCAGCTCTAGAGGCAATAAACTAGCTCGATCCGAACACAATGCTTTGATTCTAGGGTGGTTGGGTTTTTTCTGTTGTTGTGGTAGATCTTGGTTGAAGATTCAAATATGTCTGGATTTAGTGGATTATTTTATATAGGTTTGGGAGATGTGGTTGTATACCTTTTTATACTGGTTTAAACTGTCTGCATATGTAGAGGTTTGGGGTTGTGTGATATTTTGTGGCTTTTGTAACTTTGGTATAAATGTCTTTGCAAATATACTGTTTAAATTGGTATTTGTGTATGGTTTCTTGGTAGCTGGTCCACTTGCACCTGCAACATTAGCAAACGAATCATTTAATTCATAAATGAAAAAACAATCCAGGTTATCCGCACTTATCCGCACCTTCAAAAATGGTATCAGAGCTAGACCTAGACAGTAAAATAATTATGGAACAAAATAACAATACTAAACTAAAAAGCTATGAAGAAATGGGCATCACATTAGAACAACCTATTAAAAACCAACATACATATATCTCCGATACTGTAAATATCTTACTTCCTGGTACCAATTCTATTCCTGACATTTTCCAGTATAATACTAATGACTTGTCTATATTTTTATCTGTTACTGCTACTGAATAGTTAACACTTATTATAAATTTAATTTTTTGGTATATTAAATTTCTTTTACTGCGCTTATGACGCTTTTTTCTATAGGGTGTATGATTCTATCATCTGCTAAGTATATTTCTATTGGGGTATCTATTCTTTACCTAAAACATGCTTTTATCAGTATTTCTGTTCCTCCTAAGTGTACATATTGAATTGGAGTTTTTGCTCTTATATCTTGTATTTCTTTATTTACTAATTTTTTATTTATTATTGGTATCTTAGCTTTTCCTTTGGTGTATCTGCAGTCTATTATATGTTCTTTTTGACTTATCACATAGTATTCATCCTTTTGTTTTTTAAACCAATGTTTTACAATAGGTACGTCTAAGACTTTATCTATACTTAAATCTAATTCTTTTCCTTTTATTTGTTCAAATACATTATTATCAAATATTATTTTTTGCTCTGAAGATTCTTCATCGTGGTAGTTTTCATGTTTAGATAATAATAATAATTATAAGATACTCTTATTATATACACTTAGACATCTTAATAGTGACATAAGAAGAAAAATCTATGATATATTACAAACTCATGAAATAATACAATTAATGCAAGATAATTGGTTAGAATTTAACATATCAAATTATGATGATGATAGATATGAATTAGATTTATACTACTCAGACTAATGGCTAAATATGAATCACTCCAACATTGGATACAAACTAGACAGGACAGAATATTAGTACAAAATTTACTAACAACCAACATAGAAGAATATCAAAGAACCCAAGATATACTATATCTAGAGTACATGACAAAAAATATACATACCGCCTAAGTACTTATACATACTTGTTAGATAATAATACTAATTATAAGACACTCTTATTATATACACTTAGACATCTTAATTGGGGTGCTGTTTTCTTACTTCTTTTGTAATATTTGTCTGTGCATCCAAATTGGGGTGCTGTTTTATTTTTACAACATGCTAAGTTTTTTATTAATATTTTATCCATGTTTATACTTTCTTTATATTTTTCACATAGATCTACAAACCAATTTTGTAGATATTTTATTCTAGCTCCTAAAGTATCTGCTAATCCTGCATCATTCCAATCTTTTGTTAATTTTGAACTAAAAGGTTCTGGTAGTTAAGTAAAATACAACTTTCTTATTTCGGTTCCTTCTTCTGTATTATATGCCCCTTTATAGTAATATTCTCTAAAGGCACAAGTATATTCCTCTATATAGCACATATTACATATTGCTAATTTTAGCATTAGATTTCTTTTTATGTTTTTATCTTTATTTTGCTCTTCTATTTCTGTTGTCATGCTACTAAATTCATTTCTTATTGCTAATTCATATTTATATAAGATTTCCGTATTTGTTGTTGCTGCTTCGCCATCATGTTTTTTATTATTTCTTAATACACTTAAGCTTGTAATGGATAAGTTTTGTAACCATAATTTAACTGTTCCTATTAATGTTCTTTCTACGTATCCCGGTGTTTCAGCCATTGATATTTTATTATCTACTAATTGTTTGGAAATATATCCTACCCATAATTGGATTGTTTTATTTGTATCTGCTACACAATCTAGATCTAAGAAATTATATTGTTCAGTTATCTGGCTTGGTGTCCATTTTGTATTTAACCTTTTTTCCCATAAAGTTTTATTTCTATCATATGTTTCATAAGTATAGTTGGTATAGTTTGTTTTTAATTGTTTTGGATTTTTTACCCCTGATGTACCTGGTTTGTTTTCTACATCTCCTACGTTTACTTCCGAATTTACAGTAGTTTCATTTATTTGTTCTAAAAGTTTCGTATATGTTTCACTTATTTCTGAATCATTTTCTTGTAGTATTTCATTTTCACTTTCTTCATTTACTTCGTCCATTCTTATATTGGATAAATTTTCTTGGTTTTCTTCTAATTGTAATTTTGCCTTAAATTGTTCTATTTCATGTGCTAGTTTTAGTTCTTGTTCCTGCTCTTTTCGCTTTTATTTTTCTTTCTGTTTATTTTCATATAATTTTTTAAGCATTTCCAATTCTTTTTCAAGTTCTAATATTTTAGTATTTTTTGTTTCTTCGATATGTTGTATTTCTTCTTTAGCTTGTTTTTTTATTTTTTCAATTTCGTGTTTTCTATCTATTTCTTCATTTTCTTTCGATATTCTTACCATAGCAGCTAAGTTGTCTTCTAATTTAACTGTTTCTTTTTCTAACATTAAATTTAAAGTATTTCCTATTTTCTTATATCTTCTTCATAGATTTGAAAACATTATAGTTATTTTTAATCCTTCAGGATTTTCATAGGTTTTTTCCTCTAGTGCAAATTCTTCCTTATTCACTTATAATTCGTGTTGATATTTATATTCTAAGTGATACAGTTGTATTTCTAAATTAAATATGATGTTTCTTTGTGTGGTTAAGGATTTATGACATGCTCCTGCAAATATATTGTAATCTAGTCTATCTTGTCTATGTTTTAATTCTTGTCTTAACTCCGTAATTTTTTCTAAAAGTTGTTGTCTGTATTCGTTATTCATTTTTTATCTTTTAGATATAGAATATATTTATATTCTGTTTTAGATATTTTATCTATTAATTGACATAATCTATCATTATCTGTGTTACTAGTTGCTAGGTATTTATATTCTGGGTAAAGTTTCTTTAGTTTCTTTCTTATTTTTCGTATATTTTTATCTTTTCTAACATTTTTAATATTAGTTGTTTGGACTGGTTTAGTTGGTTCTTCATCATTATACAGTATATCGGAGATATATGTATGTTGGTTTTTAATATGTTGTTCTAATGTGATGTCCATTTCTGCATAGCTTTTTAGTTTAGTATTGTTATTTTGTTCCATAATTATTTTATTGTCTAGGTCTAGCTCTGATACCATTTTTGGGGGTGCGGATAAGTGCGGATAACCTGGATTGTTTTTTCATTTATGAATTAAATGATTCGTCATAATATTGTTTTTCTAGTGGAATTAATCGTAAAATTTCCCTTATATTTTTTGTCATGTACTCTAGATATAGTATATCTTGGGTTCTTTGATATTCTTCTATGTTGGTTGTTAGTAAATTTTGTACTAATATTCTGTCCTGTCTAGTTTGTATCCAATGTTGGAGTGATTCATATTTATGCATTAGTATGAGTAGTATAAATCTAATTCATATCTATCATCATCATAATTTGATATGTTAAATTCTAACCAATTATCTTGCATTAATTGTATTATTTCATAAGTTTGTAATATATCATAGATTTTTCTTCTTATGTCACTATTAAGATGTCTATGTGTATATAATAAGAGTATCTTATAATTAGTATTATTATCTAACAAGTATGTATAAGTACTTAGGCAGTATGTATCTACTTCAGGGTTATGTGTATTTAGTTCATTATTCATTTCAGTAGTTGGAGTATTCATTTATGTATTGTCTAAACATATTCCCTCTAACCTCTTTGTTTTGTCATTACGCTTATCATTTTATAATACATTATTCTGAACAGTCTTTTCTGTCCATTACCATACTTTTCGGCTTCAATCATTTACCCTAACAGCGCCTTAACTCTGTCTACTCCCCTTTAACGGCCTCCTTGCCTTTTCGGTTTTGACCTTAGGATGGCATAGTCTGGGCTTTACTACTCTCAGCCTAGTTTTATGGCAAGCTTTCTCAAGATGTTCAATATAATCATACTATAACATGATAAACAAAATAATGATATTCAAGAGATTATAAGAAATATAACATTTTAGCTATACATATCCATGAATAGATATACCTGTTCTGGTAGCTTATCGGATTGCTCCATATCTGAAAAACTTAAATATTTTATTTATATTTGAAAGAGGAGAGAAGTGAGGATTGATCGATTGCCTCATCGATTTGCTGATGTCCCTCTTCTTCTAATTTACATATTCTTATATAGAAAACTGAAATGGCCTTTACTATTTACAAATGGCCTTTCAAAAACTGAAAAACTAATTGACCTTTACTATTTACATCTGTCTCTTGACCTTTCGAAAAAGTAAGAGACACTTGACTCTTACTATTTACTTTACATATAAAACAAATGACTTTATAAAAGAAAACAATAATTTACATATCTTTTTCTTTTTCGTCGGTGTCCGTGTCGGTCTGTCGGGGAATCTTCCTTATGTCTCTATCTTCTTATCTTTATCTGTCTATTGTCATTATTGCGGTTACTCCATTTTTCTGTCTTGTTTATTCCAGCTGGATTTCCGGGATGTCTACTGTATCTTCTCCATTACACTTTGTGCATTGGTGATCAGGGTATTTATATCCAATTAGTTTGCAATATCTGGTTAATAATTCTTCTGAAATGAAGTTTTTCTTAAGTGATCTTGTTGTAGGTTGTTCCTCTGGTCGAAGTAAGGATAATATCCATTTTTAACTTCTTCCATATCTGCTTCTCGTAGTTCGCGTGAGTTTGCATAGATCATTAGTTGGTCTCATAAATAGTAACTCCATATGGCATTACCATTCAAATAATTACTTGCTAATTCTTGGATGATAGTTGATATGCCAATGATTCTTTTTTTGGCATAAAAACCTGGTATCTCTATCTCTGGTATTTCGGGTTGTTGTTCGCTATCTTCGGGAATTATCATTACTCTGGTTAATCCTATCTTTACTACTTGTATAATGGATTTTACCTCATTGTACAGTATCTCTGCTGGTGCTGTATAAAATTTTATATAAAATAAATTTCCTTTTGTAATTCTTTTGTATGTCAAAAAAGCTCTATGTATTTCGGGTATTCCGCTTATCTCATCGCCGTTGTATGTATATACAGTGTTCAGTAATCCATAATGGTAGCAAGTTTTTACTAGGTTGGAATTGGTTTTTGGTTGTGCTATTAGCTTATTATAACCTTGTAATTTTTGGGTTATGTAATCCTGGGTTTTTTCTGTTGTTGTGGTAGATCTTGGTTGAAGATTCAAATATGTCTGGATTTTGTGGATATTTTTTATATAGGTTTGGGAGATGTGGTTGTATACCTTTTTATCCTGGTTTAAACTGTCTGTGTATGTAGAGGTTTGAGGTTGTGTGATATTTTGTGGCTTTTGTATCTTTGGTATAAATGGCTTTGCAAATATACTGTTTAAATTGGTATTTGTGTATGGTTTTTTGGTAGCTGGTCCACTTGTACCTGCAACATTAGCAAAGTTGTCATGGGTTTTTCGGAGTTTCCCAACGTCTCCTTCTACCTCTGGAATTTTAGAGTCTTTCGATCGACTTATCTCAGCATATTTATAGTCATGCGGCCGACTTGTACTGGCTTTAGATTTCAGTTTAGCTTCATCAATCTTTAGCTTTTGTACTTCAAAGTCTATACTGTCCACTTTGATACAAAATGTAGTTAGAGCTTTGAGTATATCTTCCATTGTACTATCTGGTTCAGTTTGGGTAGCTTTGTCTTGATAAGTAATCTGCAATCACATTCTTGTTAGATTTAACTACTTCTATTGTGAATGCAAAGTCTTGTATATTTAAGACAAGTCTCCTTATTTCTTTTGTTATTACTGAATCCTGTATTTTTTGTGTTATCCACCATTTTACATGTGTGTTATCTGTTCGCACAATAAATTTGTTATATACAATATATGGTTCAAATGCTAATAAACATTTACATAATGCAAATAGTTCTTTCCTATTTATTTCCCATTTTAATTGTGGTTCCGTATATGATCCGGAATAATATCTATAGTGGTGTTCAATTTTTTCATTATTATATTTATACTTAAGAACTCCTCCATAGCTGTGATTACTAGAATCCGTTTCTACTATGTACATGAATTGTTTATTTTCATCTGGAAAGTATAGCTTGGGTAAATTTTTACACATAGTCTTAATCTTCTGTATATATGTTTTATCTTTTTCATCAAAATAGTATTCAGTATCTTTCTTTAATTTTTTCTGCAAAGGTTTCAAATTTTCTGCTAACTTAGGTATATATTCTCGTACTTGGTTAACAAGTCCTAAGAATGATTGTAATTTCTTTTTTGTATCTAATGTTTCATTTGAAGTAATTATTTTTTGTACTATATGTGTTTGCATTTTTATTCCATTTTTATCTATTTGTATGCCTAAAAATTCTATTTGATTTTTCATTATTTCTGCTTTCTTTTTACTTAAACTTGTACCTGATATTTCTATTATATGTATAAATTTTTCCAGTAATTTTACATGATCATCTTGTGTTCTAGAGTATAATAGTATATTATCTATGTATACTATGCAATTTTCTAATTGATTAAAATAGTTATCCATAAAGTGTTGATATCTACCTAGTGCATTTTTATATCCAAATGGTAATACATTCCATTCGTAAAATCCTTGTGGTACAGTGAATGTTGTTAGTTTTTTAGATTCATCTTCTAACTGTAAATGGTAAAATCCTGATTTGCAATCAAATTTACTAAAATAATTATATCCTTGTATTTGTCGTATTTTTAATATCTTATTTGGTATTGGGTAATTATATGGGTTTTTTTTTTGCATTTAAATTTCTATAATCTATAACCATCCTACTTTTTCCTCTTTTTTGTTCACTATGTTTATATACTATAAATGTTGGGCTAGTGTGTTTACTGTTGCTTTCTTGTATGTAATTACTTTCGAGTAATTCTTTTATATGCAGTTTAAATTCTGTTAAGTCATCAAAGTTGTATTTCAAGGGTTTTTGGGTTATTATGCTATTTTCATCTATAAGTTCAATTTTTATCTTTGTTTTATGTTTTTCCCATCCTTGTAAGGGGTTATCATTATATAGTAGTTCTAATTTATCTTGAAGTATTTTTTTTTTGTCTATTGTAAATATTATCATTTATATTTTATGGTCATTTGTTTTTATATTTTCTTGTTTTTGGGTAATTTTTTCACTTCCTTTGATCCATGGTGTTGTTTTTCTCACTTTATTGTTTACTCTCTTAGCTCCTACTTTTTGTTTACACGGGGTAGTAAACCACCAATATGTTCGTGTTAATATATGTGGGTATAAATTATCTAAGAATGACATTCCTAGTAATATATCTTTGTTCGTAAATTCATAACTATACATTTCTTTTATAGTTAATATCTTATCCCATATTTGGATTTTTATGTTTTTCGCTTTGTATGTTATCATACTTCCTTCATCATTAAATCCTGTTACTATCGTAGGTGTAGTTAATTTTTCCCATTTATCTTCGGGTAGACAGTTATGTTTACATAGGTTAGCTTCTGCTCCTGTCTCTATCATAGGTATATAATATCTATTATAATATCCTTCTATTATTATTTTGGCAGGTATATATATTTTTGTCATTTTATATATCTTAGTGTTATTTTATCATATCAAGGTTCGTTTTATTACTATTTTCTTATTATCATAAGTTATTGTTAGCTGTTTATCTTCTAAATTGTATGGTTTTACTTGTTCTAACCATTTTATTCCTAATGTAATATTTTTATCTCCTTGGTAGATTTTGAATTTGATTAATATTGGTATACCTCCAATTATTAATTCTTTTTCTGTTATTTCTTCAGTATTAGTTAATGCTTTTGGTAATTCTAGGTATAGTTGTTCATTTGTTATTATTTCTTTTTTCGGTATTAATTCTCTTATAATATAATTTTCTTCCTGTCCTGTGTTTATTAATATTAAGTATTTTCGTTGATCCATTATTCCTGTTATATAGTAATGATATGGTTTTATTTCTTCTTTTTGTGTTATTAGATTTTGTGGGGTTGTATAATCTATCCGTCTAGATGTACTCATTCTAGATGATGATGTAGGTGTATCATTAGTTAATCGTTTTGAGGTACTAAGTCTTTCTTTCACTATTTCTAAATCTTGTTCTATGTCTAGTTCCTGGTAACTATAATCATTGTTATCTATAATTGTGACTATTTCTTCGAAAGGATTTTCAATTTTTACTTTATCTATTTTATTTTTTGCTAGTATTTTATGTTTTGTCGTATATATATATAAATTTTTAAATCTTGCTGTAAATATGTTACTTCCTGGTGCTAATTCTATTCCTGACATTTTCCAGTATAATACTAATGACTTGTCTATATTCTTATCTGTTACTGCTACTGAATAGTTAACACTTATTATAAATTTAAATTTTTGGTATATTAAATTTCCTTTTACTGCGCTTATGATGCTTTTTTCTATAGGGTGTATGATTCTATCATCTGCTAAGTATATTTCTATTGGGGTATCTATTCCTTCCCTAAAACATGCTTTTATCACTATTTCTGTTCCTCCTAAGTGTACATATTTTATTGGAGTTTTTGCTCTTATATCTTGTATTTCTTTATTCACTAATTTTTTATTTATTATTGGTATCTTAGCTTTTCCTTTGGTGTATCTGCAGTCTATTATATGTTCTTTTTGACTTATCACATAGTATTCATTGATTATATTGAACATCTTGAGAAAGCTTTCCATAAAACTAGGTTGAGAGTAGTTTAGCCCAGACTATGCCATCCTAAGGTCGAAACCGAAAAGGCAAGGAGGCCGTTAAAGGGGAGTAGACAGAGTTGAGGCGTTGTTAGGGTAAATGATTGAAGCCGAAAAGTATGGTAGTGGCCAGAAAATACTGTTCAGAATAATGTATTATAAAATGATAAGCGTAATGACAAAACAAAGAGGTTAGAGGGAATATGTTTAGACAATACATAAATGAATACACCAACTACTAAAATGAAAAATGAACTAAATACACATAACCCTGAAGTAGATACATACCGCCTAAGTACTTATACATACTTGTTAGATAATAATACTAATTATAAGGTACTCTTATTATATACACATAGACATCTTAATAGTGACATAAGAAGAAAAATCTATGATATATTACAAACTTATGAAATAATACAATTAATGCAAGATAATTGGTTATAATTTAACATATCAAATTATGATGATGATAGATATGAATTAGATTTATACTACTCAGACTAATGGCTAAATATGAATCACTCCAACATTGGATACAAACTAGACATGACAGAATATTAGTACAAAATTTACTAACAACCAACATAGAAGAATATCAAAGAACCCAAGATATACTATATCTAGAGTACATGACAAAAAATATACATACCGCCTAAGTACTTATTCATACTTGTTAGATAATAATACTAATTATAAGATACTCTTATTATATACACTGAGATATCTTAATAGTGACATAAGAAGAAAAATCTATGATATATTAAAAACTTATGAAATAATACAATTAATGCAAGATAATTGGTTAGAATTTAACATATCAAATTATGATGATGATAGATATGAATTAGATTTATACTACTCAGACTAATGGCTAACTAGCTCGAGCCGATCCCAACATAACGTTATGTTATGTTTAAAACCCATTGTTCAGTCGGGGCCCGGGTATCACAGGTCACAGGCAAAGATGAAGAATCATAGAAATAAAGATACAAAGAAAGTAATGAAAGCAAAATACATGGTTCCCAAAGTACAGTATAGTGACTTATACATATTGAAAATTTATTGTATGTGAGTTCATTGACATGTTTACATATCATACAAGTTTCATATGGCCTTACATACTTAGTACATTCTTCGTACTGACCCCTCTTGGGGGATTTACCTTACTTGTTGCAGGCGCAGGTACTAGTAGGCCTCCACAGTAGGTTGCCAGTTGTTGCAGATCATTGGTGAGCTCCAGTTAGTTTGGGGCTTCTTCGAGTCACAGTTGTACATATATTTTGGTGTTGTACATGTTGTCTAAAGCGGTGACTTCTCCCGACTTTTAGTTCATTTTGGTCAATGCACTTGTTAGAGGCTTTTGTAGACAGATGTGGGCGTATAAATGTAAAAGGTACATGTCATTTTTGACTTGATGGCCTCAACGGCCATGTTTCATATATGTATATATGTCACATGTTCCATGAATTTCGTTGTTAGCATTATAAGCTCCTACGTGATAAGGGTATTTCTGATGGTATGCATATGAATGAACATAAGTACAGGTTGGTTCTCTCGGGACTTATCGGCTACGGGTTCCAATCACGTCTCAATGGGATTCGGGGCGTGACAGTAGAAGTGTACATACATGGTTGTGGTTAGTTGTAAATAGAGTTCCGAATAAACCCAAGGCAGAAGGGCAGTGAATTAAGAGATGGACTTAGTATCTGGGATGGAGGTAGTTAGTTTGTGTAAGTATGAGTAAGAGGTAAGTATTGTAATAAGGTTTGGGGTGGCTAGTGAAGGCATAAGTGATAACCTGAGAGTATGGGCATATATTGGTAAGTGCGAGTTGTCGGGTGTCACCTGGTATTGGTACTCTATGTGTTCTCATATATGCATATATATATATATATATATATATATATATTTATGTATACAACTGTTTAAGTTAGGTAATGGAATAGCCTTTGCTACTAGGGGCTGTTAATTGTAGTAAAAACTTGCTTGACTTTATGCTTATATGTGAATTGGGTATTTGTGATTCGCTTTTAGGCATTGCTTGTGTTTATTGATTGCATCTTGTATTTACATTTGATATTGAGATGATATGAAGAATGATATTGAGATATTTTTGAAATTGAGATGATTGTAGTAGGGATTGTTGTATTGTCCATAATTATTAGAGGTGGAGTAGAGGGTAATGATAGTGTCAGGTTTTGAACCATAGGATTGGTTCTGAGGGGAATAAGACAAGATATAGGGGACCTAAGCAAGGGTTGTATTGTAAAATGACATAGATACAAAAAAATGTAAAATGATAGGTAAGTCACAGATATGCTAAAAGCAATGTGCCAAAGACTAGATGGGAGGGTTTAGTATCCGAAACTTTAACTGATGTCATAATTTCCTCCCTATTTGTTATTGTTAATATTTGTTTCTAACCCTAGTCGACCGATCATACCTACCATTACTTGTGGTTGTACTGATACTTCTAATTGGGGGTATAGCCATATTACAGGTCCGTTGTTAATTTTATAGGAACAATGGTGGTTAATCTTCAACAACTCCTATAATTTTACTCTCACATGGATGTTATGTCCTAGATTCTTTTTTTTAGTTCTCTTGTATATGTTTAGATTAGGTTCTGGAGAATCTTTGCTAATTCTGTTCCACATTGTTCTTATCTATTAAATGTACCGAACAAGATTTTATTTCTGGTTAAAGGATTTTCTTCATTTAAAGATTATTTTATTTAATTTCCACACTTAATTGAATGGTTAGGTAGTGAGGGTTCTCCTATCTAAGGTTGAGTTGGGTAGGTTCCTGCATAATTCATGGGTTTGATCGTGACAAGATGGTATCAGAGTCCATGTTATCTATCTCCCGGTACAAGAGCAAATATTGAAGAGAGTCCTGTTGATTGGTGAGTTGACTTTCACACTAAATATTTAGGGAGCTACAAGGCATTTAGGAATCTATCTCTTTTTTTTATTCCTATCGTGCTATTTAGTATTGTCTCAGGTTGAATCCAATTGGTACCACGCAGATTCCAATTGGTATCTTAACCATTACAATTGGGATTAGATGGTCCCAACTGGTATCTCAGAAATGTACAAAAGGTTGGAGTAGCACTATTCCAACCAATAAAGGTTAATAAGAGTTGTAGGACTTGTATTCTAAGGTTGTAAGTTACATTTGAACATATGGTTGATGTATGTTTCAGTGCTGCTAAGTGGGCATCACCTTACTCTTAGTGATTGATCATGATTGCTGAGAATATACTTGTGTTTTAACTGCGATTTGTGCTATGACATCCTATTACATGTATGTATTATGTTGATTATCATTTCTAAATGTAGTGATGCCCTAATGTGTGTGATTTAGCTTTCTTAGGCGTATGTAATTATTATAAGCGATATGGGGGAGTTTTTACAAAGAAACTTGGGAATCGTAAGAACCGAATTTTATTTTGGGGTATATCTTCATTTCCATGATTTGAGACACGTCTCAATTTTCTGTGATGTGAAGTATTTCTTAATTTATATGTGGGTCCTGACGCATTACTTGGGTACCTTGCAGTTTTAAGTGTAAGTATCATACTGAGTAATTACTTAACACGAGCAGAAATTTAATCATTAATGTACCTAATGGAGTTGAGGGATTGAAAATCGTGTTAATAATAACTTATAATTATGAAGTTGAGCGTTCTAGGTTTAAAAAAGAATTTCTAAGGCGCGAGGGATAGAGGCAATAAAGTGTTCACGAGATAGCATTGTGTGAGGATGGACCTAGAATGTTTGAAAAATTAGAGCCACTAGTGGGTGCTGTTGTAGCAATAGTTTTAACGATGTGGCGACACCGCTGCAGCGGGTCCTTGCCGCTTCCACAGTACCATTGCAGTAGAACTATTACAGATGTAGCAGCGTCACTGCAGCGGTGATTCCTTTGCTGCAGTGATGCCCGGACAGAAAGTTGTCAAGGCCTCCGCTATTTTGTAATTTTTTCTGCATTGCAAAAATGACCCTATGTGTCAATATTTAAAGATAGGAATAACTCTCGACATGCATAGCAAGCTAATTTATTATTAATAAAGGAACAGTGATAGTAAATGTCCTAAAAATGTGAGAAAATAAAAGAAATAGATTGTTTGTTCATACTCCAAACGGGGCAACCAAAAAACAAAAAAATAGAAATGAAATAAAAAGAGAATCGAGGAGTTTGAGACCTTATCCTCCATTCCACTAAGAAATGGGGAACTCCTCTTCATCCATCTTTGATAGCTTTAGGAGCTTCTTGGTGGGGGATGCAGACTTGAACATCACCTGCACAGCCTTCCACATCCTAACCAACATGTGATCCGAGAATGATGCTTCTTCTTCTACTCATTTAGCTCCATTCAAAGCTCTGCATAGGCCTGGGATAAATCTAGAGTTTCCATAGAACTTGTAGGAGCCAAACACGGGAAAGGCAACTGAGACCGCTCCAAGTAACCTCGTATAGTAGCAAGGTCAGCCTCCCAGAACCCAAGAGATGCAGGAGTCTGTATGGGAGAGGTTGAAGGCCACATCACAGTCATCTAATATTTCATGGTCCATCTTGGGCACTTCCACCTTCTTACATAGCTTTATGCTCAGAGAAGCCAAGAAGAGATCTCTCGAAGACCCTCTTATAGCGTAGAAATGCCGCCACTCATCAATAATATGCATCCCCATATTCGTATATAAACCTAAAAGATCCCAGGACATAACCATAGTCCATTGGAAGGTCACATTATTCATGTTTCCCAAAAGACAGATCCTTTGGGACACCAACTGTAACCATCTCCGAGCCACCGGTGAAAAGGGGGTGCTCTTGGTTCTCTTGATGTTGGTCCACTTCACCTTACCCTTCTGACCCTGCGATGCCAAGACCCTTACTGCCCATTTTAAGTTTGACTCTGTAATCTTAGCATCAAAAATAACATTTGAGGGGTTTGAGACCCCTAAAGTTTCATTGATGATGGCAGCATCCACCGAAACTTTCTTCCCCAAATTCTGATGGTGGTAAGAGGCACTAACTAATCCACAATTAGAAGTATGGCATAGAACTCCCAAAATATGGCTAGGTTGCAAGCAGGGACTGCCTCAGCCGGCATAATCCAACAAAACATCCTCAACACATTATAGAAGTTTTCATAACTTTCATTACAAATACCTTTTCATGAAACAAAACCCTTATTGTGTTGCCCTTCTTCATAATGTTCATGATTGGTGGAGTCAGGAAACCATTGGTATTATGGTTGGTTATCCATAGTAGTACGGAAAATATCATAATTACAATGTGAGAAAACAAGTCAGGATGCTACCAGAGGGAAGGAAATTCAAAATCTGGAAAAATAAAAAATCTAGGGTGCTACAACCTGGCATCGCTACAATGATAATTTTTTCACTGCAGCGGTAGAAGATCTGTTGCAGCGATGCCTCAGCCCCAGCAAGACCCGACCTCCTTCCCATGTCAAAATCCTAATTTTTCTTTGAAATTTTTATTTCGAAGTATAGATTGGGCATGATAAAGTTTGTGTGAACTCTTTTACACTAAAATAGGGGTGATTAACACCCAAAATCAAGCCCAAATTAATGAAAATCATTAGAAAGGGAGATACTTCATCTTCCACCCTTTTTAATAAGAATAAAGGATCGCTCTTCTTTTCAAACAGCCGTGTACGTTGAATTTAGAGGTCATCCTAAAATCTCTTTTATCTCTTTGTAACTATTTGGGGATGAATGGTGTGTACATTAGTATCTAATGTATGAAATCCTTGTTCCAGACCTTGTTGAAATTTTTTCATGGGAAAAAGTGTGGCCCAACTTTAATGTGGCCGGGATTGGGATGAAATGGTATAGGCCACTGACCCACCGCTGAAGTGGTAGATCCACCATTGTAGTGATACTCTAGCCTATGTAGAGGTAACTGACAGTAGCCAGCCTGAGGGGTAATTAAAAACCCTCTTTTAGCTAAGCCTCCTTATATTGCCTTACCCCTCCTAAAACATCCCAAGTAAACCTATCATCTAGAATGATAAAAATTTGGAGGCTAACCTCCATGAGGGAAATTCTTAGGCATTTTCGATGGGATTCTATTATTAGAAGAGGATAGGTACGTGTGGGACAACTCTCCGCTCTTTGTAGCTGTGGAATTCATCTATGAGGTTGGTTATAGTTTAAATGTAGTAGACTTATGCTAGATACACATTATAATAATGGTAATGTCGGGAGATTTTAGGCCTTAGGCCTTCATGCATGTAGTATGAATGGACAAAATAATAATAACTAGACTAGGTTTAGACTGTGTGATATTAAAAGCTATGTTATTGACCTGGTTCATTTCTTAAGTTATCCAAGAGTACAAGTCTTGTATAATTTAGAGGAATGTCAATAAATGTAAACATATTAGTGGGTTAGAAAAAAGGTAAGGATGACCTACGAATGAACTGAGTGTGAGTTGGGGCCAGAGTAGGTTATTGGTGAGTTTATAAAAGTTCGGTAGAATTTGGCTTAGGGATAGAGGGAATGGGTAGTAGAGTCCTCAGTTTAGTGATAGGTTTAGATAGGTTGGAAGAGTTGTAGAATTGTACATACGTGGTTGTGGTTAGTTATAAATAGAGTTGTGAATATAGTCAAAGCAAGGGAGAGATGGACTTAGTATCTAGGATGGAGGTAGTTAGTTAGTGTAAGTGTGAGTAAGAGGTAAGTATTGTAATTTTTTGGGGGGTGGCTAGTGAAGGCATGAGTGATGACCTGAGAGTATGAGCGTATGTCGGTAAGTGCGAGTTGTCGGGTGTCACATGGGATTATCACTCTCTGTGTTCTCGTATATGCATATAGATATATTCATGTATACAAATGTATAAGATATGTTCTTGAATAGCCTTCGACACTAGATGGTTGTTAATTATAGTAAAAACTTGCTTGATTCTGTGCTTATATGTGAATTGGATGTTTCTGATTTGCTTTTGAGCATTGCTTGTGTTTATTGACTGCATCTTGAATTTACATTTGATTTTGAGATGATATTGAGAATACTATTGAGATTTTGTTGATATTGAGATGATATTGAGGTGATGTTGAGATGATATTGAGATGTTGATACTGAGATAATATTGAGATGATGTTGAGGTAATATTGAAGATATTGAGGTGATGTTGATATGATATTAATATGATGTTGAGATGATATTGAAATTATACGTACCTCATGCATGCATTCATCATATTCATTTGAGTGTATATTCACATATATATATATATATATATATATATAATGGTGAATTTTGTGGAAGAACCTTCTTAAGTGTAATTGATATATTGAATATCTGTATATCTATCATAGTAAAGGATGATAACTATACTTGGTTGAGTTTTAGGCCATATAGATATGAGGGATATATTGGGCAACCCGATCTAGTCCTTAAAGTATTCTAAAATAGTGGGGATTGTAGTATTGTCCGTAATTGTTAGAGGTGGAATAGAGGGTCATGATATTATCAGGTATTGAACCATAGGATTTGTTGTGAGGGGAATAAGAAAAGACTTAGGGGACGTAAGGAAGGGTTGTACTATCAAAGGAAAAAGATACACAATAATGTTAAATGACAGGTAGGTCACAAAGATGCTAAAAGCAACATGCTAAAGACTAGATCGAGGGGTTCAGTGTCCAGAACTTTCATTGATGTCATGATTTCCTCCCTATTTGCTATTGTTATTATTTATTTCTAACCCTGGTTGGCCAATGATACCTACTAATACGTGTGGTTGTACTAATACTACACTTAATATACTTCTATTTTGGCGTATAACCATGTTGCAGGTCAGTTGTAGTTTCTATAGGTACGATGGTGATTACTCTTGTTGTGTTCTTGATTTTCTTTTTCATTACTTAGTGGTCTTTTTCAAGTTTAGATTGGTTTCTAGGGAATCATTGTTAATTTTTTTCTACATTGTTTTTATCTATTAAATGTACTAAACAAAATTTTTATTTTTGGTTAACGAATTTTCTTCTTTTAAAGATCGTTTTACTTAACTACAACACTTAATTGAATAGTTAGAAAGTGAGGGTTCTCCTATCTAGGGTTGAGTTGGGTAGGTACACTCATAATCCATGAGTCGGGTCGTGATAGATTGTGTGTGTGCTCTTAACTTAATATATGTTGAGTCGTCTTTGGACATATTATAGTTGATGATTTGTTGTTTGATAATGCTTGAATTAATAAGTTGTTGACTTGTCCTTGGAACATGTTTCTAAGTGACAAAATGATGACTATTGGTTAATATGCAAGAGCGTTAATTATGAACATGCTTGATAAATTGTACTTGTGATTGTACATTATTTGATGTTACATGCATGATCTATGGTTCATATTGGTGGATTGAGGTGGTAAAAGAGGGGGATGTAGGAATACGGGTGGCATAACATTTGATTTGGGATAAGGGTGGCAAGACACATAGTTGTCTATTATGATTTGGTACATGGATAGAGCTCGTACCATACAGGTCATGGCTAGTAGACAACCATAACTCCCATAGCATGCGTGTACACTATCGCTGGAGAGTTTGATGGCTACTTAAGTAGACCTATTTATGTTTGATGATAAATTATGATTCCTTGTATGGAGTGGTTATTTGATGAGAATTTATATTTTCTTGTGTGTACCGGATTATGTTTTGTGATATACTATGGCTCTTTGTACGGTTCGATCCTTGATGTGATAATAGGATAATGAAATTCTTGATGTTCTAAATAAAAAGATGAAATGGGTGTCATTTACCCTTGTATGAGATTATTGATATGAGCATTGTTAAAGCATACTTGATAACTTGAATGTCTACTTGATGAATTGATAGCTTACTTGATGACTTGAATGTCTACTTGATCAATTGAAATCTTACTTGATTACTTTAATGTCTACTTGATGAATTAAAAGCTTACTTGATGATTTGAATGTCTACTTGATGAATTTAAAGCTTACTTGATGACATGAATGTCTACTTGATGAATTTAAAGCTTGCTTGATGGATTGAATGTCTACTTGATGATCTGAATGCTTACTTAATGATTTAAATTCTAATTGATAATCGTATATGTTTAAATCAACAACTGTATGTTCTGGCTATTCTACATAATTCTAATATTGCTAGGTTGTCGTGAATTGTGGTGGAGGATTATGATGGATGCCATTTGATGTTATGAGCGATGTATGATTTTTGATATTAAGTGTGGAATAGTATAATGGGAATGTTGGTGATACGGATTGTCTATTGATAATGAATTGGGTACAACTAATTCAGCAAGAATAATAATGGAAACACTCTCAGGTTATATGAGAGAGAGAGAGATAACACAAGTGGGTGAAAGTGATGTGAATTAAATGGTTAATTGTCCTGTTTATCTTATTGGTTTTATGTGGTGTTGCATGATCTAATGTTGGTCGGTCGATGATACCTACCAGTACTTGTGGTTTTATTGATACTACTCTTGCTACACCTTTTTTTAAGGGTGTGGTCTGGTTGCAGGATCAGTTGGGGTTTCTTTTATAAAGTGTGGCGAGTATTAATTAACAACTTCTGTTAATACTATTCCTACAGTGGGAGTTGTGTCTTTTATTTGTTCTTTATTATATTATAAGATCCTGTACATTTCTAGACTAGTTTCTTGGGGAGAGTTTTTTATTTTTTTTATCGTTACATGATTGTAATATTTTTATAAGTAATTCAATGATGTAATAAATTTGTTTATTAATGACTTCCATATATTAATTAATTGGGTGGTAAAGATTCTCCTATCTAGTTAGAATATAGTAGGTGCCCCTCCTAGTTTGGTCATGACACAAAAACTTTGCTTATATTTTTGGAAATAAACGGCGAAGACAGGAGATAATATTTAGCGATCACCATTTATGCCAAAGATTTTCCATAAAAGCGGCGTCGCTTAGGCGACAAATCTTCCGTGAAAGTGGAAGTTTCCAAGATGGCAGACCTCTGCTGAAGTGGAGAATAGCCCATATACACAAACTCATTTTAGCAGGAAAAGATCTGCTTATGCAGAAGGTACTAACGTGAGTAGCCTCAATAGAAGAGGCCAACCCTCGAGCCAACCGGCGTAGGAGCGGCTGCACCGGCATAAGCTATACCATCAGCTTTGGGCAAACTTTGCCAAGCCTCAAATGGACGCCCAAGACATGTTACAGATCCCATGATCAAAAACCAAACATGCTACCTAATTGGAAACAAAATTTCAGACATAATGGAGTTAATAAAAATAATCAAGGATATCGTCTCGAGAAAATGTTCATCGAAGTCAATACTTTTCCAGTTTTCACTAAAATCCACTAAAGCGCCCAAAATGATTCCAAAAGACTCAAGACTCGAGCCCAAGGTCCCCTAGCCAAAATTCTACATTCCGGAGCTAACAAAATTGTCAGAATTTTAATCTGAGGTTGATTACTAAGAATGTTGAACGAACTCAAACTTCTTAACTTTAAAACCTCTAAAATAGGAAAATTAGTTTAAAACATAACAAAACCCCTCGAGAATCCAATTACTGACCTCATTAAGTCATAAATACCCTATAGAAACTATGAGGAGGGTCAAAATATGGACTATGTATGAAAATTAAGAAAATGGCCTATAGGGTCATTACAACATTAGACATTGTATTTCATAGCATGACAGTGCATTGCATCATTCATTTTTTCTTATTATGTTGTTAAGTGTTCTTATTATTTAGTATCATTGAACTGTTGGGACTTCCCTACAAGCAAGGTTAGTTGTAGCATTCTTTATACGATATGATATCTGCCTAAACACAGTCGGCTATGATATCTTTTTAGTACTAGTTGTTTGTACTCACCCAACATTTTTTGCATTTTTTTATACATATCCCGATTCATGTCACCACAGCTGATTGGATTCGTTTGTGATTTATCAAGTTTTAGATTCATGTTGAGCTTTAGCTTCAGGAGATATACCTATTTCTCTCTCTATCATATTTCTGTCAGACTATTTTCCTTTATTAAATGCTATTGTGTTTGTGATACCGAGTCTGAGGGAGTTGTAGTTTTTTGCATATTTTTATTTTTTAGCGGAGTCACTCTTGGTGATATCTGATGTTCTTTTGTTTATTTCATCACAATCCAAAACTCAAGTCATGATGGAATCAGTCATACCCTCTGCGATACGTAAGCAAACCCAGCACACACTAGCTGATGAAGTTAACTAAATACACAAAAGAACTAAGATAATGATAAGTCTCCAACAGATCTCATAAAAAAACATGTAAAAAAGTATGAAAGACACCAATCATCCGAATATTTGGTAGTCACAAAGTACAAGCCTCTAGGAGAAAGGAAAAGTACAATAGATGTTTGAAGTGTCTTAAAAATGATAAAAGTATGAAAAATGTAAGTAGGATAGAGGAGATCTGATAGGAACTAGATCAATCAACTGCTATCTCTGAATCTCGATAGATAGATCCCAAACATAATATCAAAAAGAAATCCAAATAATGGATGACTCGACACTTGTACATAGACTATAGAAAATAAATAAGCATGAGTACTAATCCACATGTACTAAGTAGCATCATTATTCAATCCTAATTCAAAGTGATGGCGTGAACCATCCAATTTACCCCTATCAAATACGACCCAATAAATTTACAAACAAGAAAGCCACATCTAATCTAGCAAGTATACATCAACAATTTAACTAAAACACAGTAGAAGTCCATAAATCCTCAAGTCACTAGTCACAAAAATATTAGTACAATCAAATGTAGTGAATGGTGCAATGTAATGCTACAGTATACACCTGTTGTTTTGTATAGATAGTTGGGGGCCATGGAGGACTCATGAGGTCTATATAGCAACCCAAAACCATTTCCCATTGGGAGACACTCAATAATCCTCCTGAAACCAGTTCCTATTGGGTCATAATTTAAGAATCCAGCCAGAACACATTCCCATCGGGCATACAAATCAAAATAGTAAAAATCCACCCAAAACACTTTTCCAACCGGTATGCAAGTTATTTTAAAACTAGTTTTCTCAAAATATCTCTATAACAATGCTATAATATGAATATGAGTGAGTAATGTGTGATTCACAATAATAATAAAACCACAACCATCTCATTCTGGTACATAAGGAAAAACTCAACACAAAAATATCGACTAGAAGCTCCCATATCACAATTCTCTACAATCTAATCAAATCATGTACAAAAAAAGAGATATTATCAAAATCAACCTCTATCCAGACTAACTGAATCATTATTCCACCTTTCACACACCAAGCAAAATATCCATAACAAGGAGAAATAATTCAATCAAATTAATTATTCATTTTAGCCCTTTTCAGAATGCATAAGTGCCCGCGTAGATACTCATTATCTCACTTATATGGGACCCCATCTCCCCATTACTCTCCAAAAATGCAATTATCAAAAAACCTCTTTGAAAAATAGTCAAGTAATGTCTCAACATGCCTTAAAGAAAGCCCAAATAGTTAAGCCAAAACTTTACCCTTTTGAAGAGTCTTCGAATGAGGACCTATATGGTCGAATACAGATTCTACATAAGAAAATAAAACCATAGACATCCATATTATTAAACTTAAATTATGGGTTCAAAAAGTCAATCTGTCACGACCAAAATTGGGCCATGATGGTACCTGCTATAATACTGCATTAGGTAAGCCACATCTCATGCCATATACTGAAAGTAATGGCTAACAAAGTAGTTGGAAGTAGCTAAAATAAGATAACAGGGCTAAAAAATATAGATGTATACATAACAGGTAAATATACAAAATAGGACCCTAATGATATAGGAAAGATAAAATATATAAGGAAATCCATCACTGGGACCTGGTGTGACCGGCATAAAAGGTACTATGTACTGGAATACAGATTAAACTAATACCAATATCTACAAGGTATTAAAACATATCGATAATAGATACTTAAAGGAGATAGGTAAGCATCCGGATGTCAAGTTCTCACCATAACTCCGAGCGAGGGATTCCCAAATAAGTAGAATCAGTGAGGAATACTCATACTAGGATCTACATCAAGAAAAATGATTCAGAGTATAGTATAAGTACCAAAACACGTGGTACCCAACAAGCATCATAGGCCGACCGAGCTTTAAAGATAATATAAGACATAAATATCATACAAGGAAATCTATACAGTGAACTAGTCTGGCAATATAAAGGATAACAGAGAACAAATAAAGATAATAGCAATAATAATCAAACAATAAGCTAACCGGCCCCCCATAACCTTAAAAGGTACAAACAACAGACAATATAAAAAAATTGGCCCCCAAAAGCATGCTAAGTGCAAATGAGTAACATACAATGCAATATAAGATGAAAGCCATGACCACCCATAATATCGTATAATCCTCCTCCATCACCTATGGCTCGCAAAGAAAGGACCCATGGGAGACTTGCGATATATATATACATTTCCCGGATTTGAACCGGGGATGCCACGTATGAATACATAATATGGGGTGCCCGGACTCTAACAGGACTAAAATAGTCCATTTTTCCCTTTTGAAATCCAATGTTGAAAAGTAAACTTGCTTGACAATACCTCAATTCTCTCTCTCTCTCTTTATCTCTTTCTCTCTCTCTCTCTCTCTCTCTCTCTCTCTCAATATATGCAATGCAATATGGGGATAAATATAGAAAGTAAGGTAAAACCTAAAACATATACCTCGGGCCACCCGAAATGCCCATCGAACTCACTGATCTCCCAATAGAAAAAAAGAAACTAAATAGAGAAATGGATCAAAAATGTCCCTTGATCCAAATTTAAAGTAGTACAGTCTTTCTTGTTTTAAAATCTATGATAAAATATTACATATCTTTTATAGATCCAAAATTAAGAGTAAAATTTTTTAAAAACGACAAATCGGTGACAAAAAGTTATACAAATCTTTAAAAATCCCGAATCTATAGTAAAGGTAGTACAATTTTACCTGAAAAAGTATTCAACCAGTAGTAACAGTGGTACGAGTCCCCTTTTTATTAAAAAAAGCCAAAAGATTAGTGTTTTTCCCTAGAATAGTATAACAAACCATGTATATGCATGAATGCATACATGCATGTCACTTAGGTATAGGAATAACTATACATATATGTATAAGTATCCATAGATCATGGGAAAATCACCCTCTACAACAAAGCAACACTGACCTGGAGTCTTGCTAAAGCATATCCACGGCCTCGAGTCCACAAACACACGATATAGTAAATACAAGAGTAACCAGGAAACTAAATAAAAATCGACTGAAAGATACTGTCACGCCCCGAATCCCATTGAGACGTGATTGACACCCGTAGCCGATAGGGCCCAAGAGAACCAACCTTTGCCTATGTTCAATCATATGTATATCATAATCAGAACCACCATTACGGAAGAACATGAAAGACGAATAAAGGAAAACATGGGACATATTTATACATACATAAGAAACTTGGCCGTTGAGGCCATCCAGTCAAAACAACATATGTCTTTTACACTGATACACCCACATCCGTCTACAAAAGCCTCTAACAAGAGCATTGACCAAACTGAACCATAATTCGGGACAAGTCCCCGCTTTACACAATATGTACATCACCAAAACATATATACACTCTGACTCGGAGAAGCCCCGAATGAGCTGGAGCTCACCAAAGAACCGCTAACACTGGCACTCTACTGGGGAGGCCTACTGGTACCTACGCGTGCAGCAAGTAAGGTAAATTCCCCGAGAGGGGTCAGTACGAAATAAGTACTGAGTATGCAAGGCTCAGATGAAACTGTACACCACATGAATATCTCAATGAACTCAAATACAAATTACTAATCAATGTAAATAAGTCACCATGTTGCATTTTGGAAACCATGTGGATTGCTTTCATTACTTTTGTTACTTTCTTTACATCCAATGCTCACTTGTCATTGCATATCACAATCTACCAGGGCCCCGACTGATCAGTGGGTCTTTCATATCATGTCATCGTGTTGGTATAGAGTCGAGCTAGGCTTATGCCCCTAGACTTGCCACCCATACATCAATGCATCGGGATCGGGTCGAGCTAGGCTTATGCCTCTAGACCTGCCACCCATAAATCCATACCTCGAGATCGAGTCGAGCTAGGCTTACACCCCTAGACCTGCCAACCGTACTTGATCATTGACCACATATGCATTACTTTGTTCATTACTTTGAGATTGATACTTTGATAGTCATAACATCACTTGAACTTTGGATCATAACATTATTGGAAGCTTTGGATCATTAACCAATGAGTGAAAGACATGTGAATAAACATCATAAGAAATATAACATTACTAGCACCATTACACCATTGGAACCATTGGAAAATAATCCATGAACAAGAGACACAAGTATAGTCACTATTGGAACATTGGAACATCACCTTATTTGAGCTTTTGAAACATTAACCATGAAGATGAGACATGAGATTTACCAATGATCAATGAGTAAGAATTATATGACAATGACCATGGATAAGCGGATATGGGATACCTTAGTACATTTCGGAATAGGACTAGTGAAATGTCAATGTGAATACTATTTGCCGTAGAAAGATATGGACAGAGTAACCTTACATACCTTGGATTCGCAATATGAATATACAACCTTAGATGCGTATACAATAATCCCGCTCCTTCTCTCTGTGTCACTCTACAACACAAATATAATACGGAATTCACATTAACCACCAATTACTCTTCAAATGCATGTAACATCAATGAGTCATATATGTGTCCTTAAACATGTCATTTCCCCTTGACAAAACCATTGATAAAATTCTTATTCCAAAAATTCCATAATATTCCCAACATTGAACAATACATGATAATTGATACATTTCACCACAACACTTCTCCTTTACACTTTCTTATCCATAACACATCACAAATAACACATCAAATGACCTTAATATAACTCATAACACATATCGACCAAAATCCCACAATTTCCACTTATAGACAAGAACAAGTTTAATACCAAAAATAACACCATACATGTTCATATTTTGTCCATACCATGATTTTTCATCAAAGGCACAAGTCCTAATTCAAGTTCAAATCACCAAGATAGCACATCTTTCACCAAAGGCAAAAATACACTATTCACCACCTTGCCAACACAACTATCATAATATACATAATCTCCCATGCATATCATATGTTAGTTCATGTGAATAGATACTTACCAAGGCTTGTAATAGGATGATCTTGTCCAAAGAGTCCAAAGGAATTATTTTGCTTTATGGTTTGGAAAGGGGAAATGTTGAGAAAATATCATAAAGACATGAGAGTCTTGTATGATTAAAAATCTGATTTTGGGGGCTTTTTATGGACCTCAAGTCTTCCTTAGCCACACTTGGCACTAAATGATATGTGTACTTAGTCAATTATTGGAAGAATGGGTTATTTCCTCTTTGGGCCAAGTCTTTTAATCCCATTTTGGGCCTAACTTTGGGCCCAATAACACATATCCATGTAATCCATCACATTTCATGTATTATTCACCATATATCTCATGTTTACATAATTCCATAATATCACGACAATATTCTCTTAAAAGATTCTCATTCGTCGTTTCGATCGCAAAAATAGGAATTCTAGTCGCCCTTGACTTCATTGGACATTTTTGGGTCACTATTCACATTTCATGATTTGATCATGTAGGAGTATGTAGGAGTGTATTGAAGTTTTTTAAGCTTTAACAATGCTCAAAGAACTCCAAAAAACCAAAAGAAACCATCCAAGAATCGTCGTAGAATTGTGTTACAAAACGGGTCCGGAAAGGCACAAAATTTGTGCCTTGTACCACTAGCTGCAAAGCAGGCTGTGGCGCAAGAAATGGGCCTTATATAAATTTCCTGCATGCAGGTGTCTTGCGCCACACCCCTGAAACAGGGTAGTGGCGCAAGTTTCAGCACTTTGCTGAATTTTTCGGCCACTAATCCAATGGTTGCGTATCGTCCAATCCCTTATCAAAACACTACAAAATACTTACTTAGTGATCTTAACCATCAAGTAAACATGACTTAAAGTCACCAAATGAGGTTATAAAATGTGCGGGGCATCACCCAAATGCATCACGAATTCACAAAACACCTCCTACGAAGGTCTAATCGCACATTTTAAGTCCGATATCAAATGTTTCACCAATGACATTATAAAACACCTTTTCATGGTATATCAACACCTATGTAGATATTATACCAAGGTATCAAGTGAGGTTAGAAAAGTATGGGGTGTTACATTCTTCCCCCCTTAGAAACATTCGTCCTCGAATGTTAACAACATTGTCTTATATACAACAAATGCATCTTTACTTTAACATACCTATACACATAATGCTCTTAAATACTTACTTGTTATTGTTCCACCTCTGCATTGTGAACTTCTTTGTCCATGTGAAATAGATGGGTATACTTGGATTTCATCATTTCTTCCGCCTCCCATGTGATCTCCTCCTTTTGTTGATTTCTCCAAAGGACTTTTACGGATGCGACATCTTTATTCCTCAACCTCTTTACTTGTCGATCCAGAATAGCAATGGGTACCTCATCATAGGTAAGATCCTCCGTAACTTGAACATCCTCTACGGGAACAATACGCGAAGGATCTCCTATGCATTTTTGAAGCATTGAAACATTAAATACCGGATGGACTGACGAAAAGTCCTGGGGTAGTGCCAACTCATACGCAACTTGCCCAAATCTTCTAATGATTTCATATGGTTCTATGTAACGTGGACTCAATTTCCCTTTCTTTCCGAACCGCATTACCCCTTTCATCGGTGACACCTTTAAAAATACCCAATCACCTATGGCGAATTCAAGACCTCTTCTTCTAATATCGGCATATGACTTGTGATGACTTTGAGCCGTTTGTAACCATTGTTGGATAACTTTAACTTTCTCCATGGCTTGGTGAACAATATATGGCCTAAGTAAGGCAGTTTCACCTGCTTCGAACCATCCGATTGGTGATCTACATTTCCTTCCATACAAGGCTTCATAAGGTGTCATTTTAATACTTGAATGATAGCTATTGTTATACGCAAATTCAATAAGAGGCAAATGGTCAACCCAACTGCCTTGAAAATCTAACATACAAGCTCGTAGCATATCTTCAAGTGTCTGAATAGTACGTTCGGCTTGTCCATCAGTCTGAGGATGGAAAGCCGTAATCAAATTCACCTGAGTACCCAAACTCCGCTGAAAAGATTTCTAAAAGTGTGCTGTGAACTGTGCTCCTCTGTCTGATATGATAGAAAGTGGAATACCATGCAATCGTACTATCTCTTTCACATACAACTTCGCATAATCCTTAGCTGTATAGGTCGTCTTGATTGGTAGAAAATGCGCTGATTTAGTAAGTCGGTCCACTATGACCCATATAGAATCAAACTTCTGCAATGTACGAGGCAAACCAGTAATGAAATCCATATTAATCATATCCCACTTCCAGACTTGAAGATTGATACATTGCATGTAACCTCCCAGTTTCTGATGTTCCACTTTCACTTGTTGACAATTCGGGCATTGCGCAACAAATTTTGCAATGTTCTTTTTCATGTTGCCCCACCAATACACTTCTTTCAATTCATGGTACATTTTAGTAGCACCCGGGTGAATGGAATAACCCGAATGATGCACCTCTGTCATTATTCGTGTCCTCAGTTCATCTACGTCCGGTACACATAACCTCCCTTGACATTGAAGTACCCCTTCCGTTGTAATATCAAATGCCTTGGTCAAATTCTGCTGCACATTCTCCTTTAGCTGCAATAAAATAGAATCCGCAAATTGCTTTCTTTCACTTCAGCTATCAGGGAGGATTCTGCTACATTCTGTACCATAACTCTATCATCGGAGGATTCAATAAGGCGAACTCCCAAGCTGGCTAATTGATTCAAATCTTTGATTATCTCATGCTTTTCATTCAACTGACCACTGGTGCTTTCTACTGCCTTACGACTCAATGCATCAGCTACTACATTTGCTTTGCCTGGGTGATAAAGAATATCAATGTCATAGTCTTTTAAAAGCTCTAACCACCTTCGTTGCCTCAAATTGAGTTCCTTCTGCTTAAAAAGATATTGCAAGCTTTTGTGATCTGTATAGATGTCAACATGAACCCCATATAAATAATGACGCCATATCTTTAAAGCAAAAACTACCGCTGCCAATTCAAGATCACGTGTGGGATAGTTTTTCTCATGTGGCCGCAACTGTCGTGAGGCATATGCTATCACCCAACCATGCTGCATCAACACACATCCGAAACCAATCTCGGAAGCATCACAATACACTGCATAGCCCTCTGTACCTTCAGAAAGTACTAACACTGGTGTGGAAGTCAACTTATCTTTCAGTTTTTGGAACCCTCTTTCACATGCATCATTCCATTGAAACTTAATTACCTTGTGAGTTAACTTTGTTAATGGTGCTGCAATAGAAGCAAACCCTTCTACAAATTTTCGATAATAACCTGCCAAACCCAGAAAACTGCAAATCTCTGTGGGTGTCATAGGCCTCGGCCAGTTTTTCACTGCTTCTATCTTCTGTGTATTGACCTGGATCCCTTCATCTGACACAATGTGACCCAAGAATGCAACTGATTTTAACCAAAACTCACATTTGGAGAATTTTACATACAACTTGCGCTTACGGAGGATTTGCAACACTTGCCTAAGTGAGTAGCGTGGTCTTCTGGTGATCTTGAATAAACAAGGATATCATCTATAAATACTGTCACAAACACGTCTAAGAATGGCTTAAACACCCTATTCATCAAATCCATAAACACAGCCGGTGCATTTGTTAGTCCAAATGACATAACTAAAAATTCATAATGGCCATACCGTGTTCGAAAAGCTGTCTTGGGTACATCCTCCTCTCTAACTCTGACTTGATGGTAACCCGACCTCAAGTCAATCTTTGAAAAACACTTGGCACCCTGTAACTGATCAAACAAATCATAAATGCAAGGGAGGGGATATTTGTTCTTGATCGTTACTTTATTCAACTATTGGTAGTCAATGCACATCCTCAATGTGCCATCTTTCTTACGTACGAATAATACCGGTGCACCCCACGGGGACATACTAGGCCTAATGAATCCTTTGTCCAGCAAATCCTTCAATTGCTCCTTCAATTCACGCAATTCTGCTGGAGCCATTCTATATGGAGGAATAGAAATAGGCTGAGTGCCTGGAATCACATCAATGCCGAATTCCACTTCCCGTTTTGGGGGTAAACCTAGAAGATCCTCTGGAAATACATCAAGAAATTCATTGACTACCAGTACTGACTGTGGAGTTAATGGTTCCACATCATTATCTTTCACTCGTACCAAATGACATATGTATCCCTTGGCAATCATTTTTCTGGCTTTCAAATAGGAAATATATCTCCCTCATGGTGCCCCTACATTACCCTGCCATTCAAGAAGATTTTCTTGCGAAAAACAAAATTGCACCTTTTTGGCCCGGCAATCTACCGTAGCATAATAAGAGGCCAACCAATCCATTCCCATAATTACATCAAAATCCACCATGTCCAATTAAATGAGATCGGCCAACGTATCATGACCACACACAGTTACGATACACTCTCTTTGCAATAATATATTCACCAACCGGTGTAGACACTTCAATTGACTTAATTAATAATTCCTGTGCCTTTGCAAATTTCGCAGCAACCAATGGAGTATCACAGGAAAATGTAGAACCTGGGTCAATTAGTGCATATACATTATGTGAGAATATGGATAATGTACCTGTGACGACATCAGGGGAAGCCTCTGAATTCTGGCGGTCCACCAAAGCATAAGTGCGATTCTGGACCCCGCTAGTATTGGCTGCTCCTCTGGAACCTCTACCACGGCCACTAGGCTGTACCCCTTGTCCCAGTGAAGGAACCGATACTGATGATGCAACAGCCGACCCAGCCGGTCGTGCTATACCACCCATGCTCCGCTGTGGACAATCTCTCGCTATATGTCCCGGCATTCCACACCAAAAGCAAACATTCGTCCCTGTCCGACATGTGCCTGAATGAATTCGCACGCAGTGCTGACAATGCTGACGAGGGAAACGTGCTGCCTGTGATCCATGAACCCCACTACTTTGCCCAGCTGAACCACCTCTAAACCCTCGAGACTGAGAATAAGCACTCCTTGTGGAATAAGAGAACAACGGTCTAGGTGGTCTAGGAAACATGCGGGGCCTAGATCCTTCTTGGGATATCATAGGTGGTCCCATAGGTCTAGCCCTTTTGGACTGTCCCCTATCAAACTCATGTACCCTTCGTCTCTGTCTTTGATCTTCCATTTTCTGGGCGAAGGCTTGTATTCGAGCAATGTCCATGTCCCTATTCAAGGCCGCAATAGTGCAATTCCTTACCAAGTATGGCTCTAGTCTGTCCACGTATCTATGGACCCTGTCTGTCATCGTAGCCACAACATTTGGCGCATATCAAGCCAAGGAATTAAATTGCAAGCTATATTCCCTGACGCTTAGTTTTCCCTGACGGAGATTTAGGAATTGATCCGCACGTGCCTCACGGATCTCATAGGGCAAGTAATGATCAAGGAAAGCAATTTTAAACTCTTCCCAAGTAGGTGGGGTTGTATCAATATCACGGAATTTCTTCCAATCCTCGTACCACAATATTGCCTCTCCTTTCAACCTATACGCAGCAAGTTCAACCGTCTCTACCCCTGTCACATGCATAACTTCCAAAGCCCTCTGAATTTGATCCACGAAGTCCTGTGGATCTGCTTTTGGATCTGCCCCTGTGAAGATAGGAGGGTCCAATTTGAGGAAATCCTGTGTTCTGCGACTTGCTACTCTAGCCGCATCATCATCATGTGTCATTGGACCAGCTCGTCCTTGACTCTGGGCTGCCACTAACTGTGTTAACATCTGAACTGCATTCCTCAGATCCTGGTCTGTGGCATTCGTCGGTGGTTCCACGGGCACTTCCCTTCTTCTTGGCTCTTCTGGAGCAGAAGAAGTAGAAGAAGCTCGCGTTGCAAACTCAGTGTCAGCCCCACCTTGATCAACTTGTTCAGGTGGTGGTCTACTTGTTCCCTCTCCAGCAATTCTATCTATCAGCTTACTTTTACCTTTTCCTCTTCCTCTTCTAGTGTTCGGCATTTTGACTATACCAAAGAAAAATAATTACCAAGATCAGATACAATGCAACTTACAACATTGGCTTTATTGCACGATCCAGAATGAAGAAAAGAAACAACATCCTAAATATCCCGTAGCCTCCTACTTATAAATGTGGTGCACAACACATCGATAAATAAGACTCTACTCAGACATGGCTTTGTATACATCCTTAGAACGACCTGCTCTGATACCACTTTTGTCACGCCCCTAATCCCATCGAGACATGATTGGCACCCGTAGCCGATAAGGCCCGAGAGAACCAACCTTTGCTTCAATCATATGCATATCATAATCAGAACCACCATTACGGAAGAACATGAAAGACGAATAAAGGAAAACATGGGACATATTTATACATACATAAGAAACTTGGCCGTTGAGGCCATCCAGTCAAAACAACAATGTCTTTTACACTGATACACCCACATCCGTCTACAAAAGCCTCTAACAAGAGCATTGACCAAACTGAACCATAAGTCGGGACAAGTCCCCGCTTTACACAATATGTACATCACCAAAACATATATACACTCTGACTCGGAGAAGCCCCGAATAAGCTGGAGCTCACCAAAGAACCGCTAACACTGGCACTCTACTGGGGAGGCCTACTGGTACCTGCGCCTGCAGAAAGTAAGGTAAATTCCCCGAGAGGGGTCAGTACGAAATAAGTACTGAGTATGCAAGGTTCAGATGAAACTATACAACACATGAATATCTCAATGAACTCAAATACAAATGACTAATCAATGTAAATAAGTCACCATGTTGTATTTTGGAAACCATGTGGATTGCTTTCATTACTTTTGTTACTTTTTTTACATTCAATGCTCACTTGTCATTACATATCACAATGTACCCGGGCCCCGAATGATCAGTGGGTCTTTCATATCATGTCATCGTGTTGGGATCGAGTCGAGCTAGGCTTATGCCCCTAGACTTGCCACCCATACATCAATGCATCGGGATTGGGTCGAGCTAGGCTTATGCCCCTAGACCTGACACCCATAAATCCATACCTCGGGATCGAGTCGAGCTAGGCTTACGCCCCTAGACCTGCCACCCTTACTTGATCATTGACCACATATGCATTACTTTATTCATTACTTTGAGATTGATACTTTGACAGTCATAATATCACTTGAACTTTGGATCATAACATTATTGGAAGCTTTGGATCATTAACCAATGAGTGAAAGACATGTGAATAAGCATCATGAGAAATATAACATTACTAGCACCATGACACCATTGGAACCATTGGACAATAATCCATGAATAAGAGACACAAGTATAGTCACTATTGGAACATCACCTTATTTGAGCTTTTGGGACATTAACCATGAAGATGAGACATGAGATTTACCAATGATCAACGAGTAACAATTATATGACAATGACCATGGATAAGCAGATATGGGATACCTTAGTACATTTTGGAATAGGACTAGTGAAATGTCAATGTGAATACTACTTGCCGTAGAAAGATACGGACAGAGTAACCTTACATACCTTGGATTCGCAATACGAATATACAACCTTAGATGCGTATACAATAATCCCGCTCCTTCTCTCTGTGTCACTCTACAACACAAATACAATACGGAATTCACATTAACCACCAATTACTCTTCAAATGCATGTAACATCAATGAGTCATATATGTGTCCTTAAACATGCCATTTCCCCTTGACAAAACCATTGATAAAATTCTTATTCCAAAAATTCCATAATATTCCCAACATTGAACAATACATGATAATTGATACATTTCACCACAACACTTCTCCTTTACACTTTCTTATCCATAATACATCACAAATAACCCATCAAATGACCTTAATACAACTCATAACACATATCGGCCAAAATCCCACAATTTCCACTTATAGACAAGAACAAGTTTAATACCAAAAATAACACCATACATGTTCATATTTTGTCCATACCATGATTTTTCATTAAAGGCACAAGTCCTAATTCAAGTTCAAATCACCAAGATAGCACATCTTTCACCAAAGGCAAAAATACACTATTCACTACCTTGCCAACACAACTATCATAATATACATAATCTCCCATGCATATCATATGTTAATTCATGTGAATAGATACTTACCAAGGCTTGGAATAGGATGATCTTGTCCAAAGAGTCCAAAGGAATTATTTTGCTTTAGGATTTGGAAAGGGGAAATGTTGAGAAAATATCATAAAGACATGAGAGTCTTGTATGATTAAAAATCTGATTTTGGGGGCTTTTTATGGACCTAAAGTCATCCTTAGCCACACTTGGCACTAAATGATATGTGTAATTAGTCAATTATTGGAAGAATGGGTTATTTCCTCTTTGGGCCAAGTCTTTTATTCCCATTTTGGGCCTAACTTTGGGCCCAATAACACATATCCATGTAATCCATCACATTTCATGTATTATTCACCATATATCTCATGTTTACATAATTCCATAATATCACGACAATATTCTCTTAAAAGATTCTCATTCGTCGTTTCGATCGCAAAATTAGGAATTCTAGTCGCCCTTGACTTCATTGGACATTTTTGGGTCACTATTCACATTTCATGATTTGATAATGTAGGAGTATGTAGGAGTGTATTGAAGTGTTTTAAGATTTAACAATGCTCAAAGAACTCCAAAAAAACAAAAGAAACCATTCAAGAATCGTCGTAGAATTGCGTTACAAAACGGGTCCGGAAAGGCACAAAATTTGTGCCTTGCGCCACTAGCTGCAAAGCAGGTTGTGGCGCAAGAAATGGGCCTTATCTGAATTTCCTGCATGCAGGTGGCTTGCGCCACACCCCTGAAACAGGGTAGTGGCGCAAGTTTCAGCACTTTGCTGAATTTTTCGGCCACTAATCCAATGGTTGCGTATCGTCCAATCCCTTATCAAAACACTACAAAATACTTACTTAGTGATCTTAACCATCAAGTAAACATGACTTAAAGTCACCAAATGAGGTTAGAACATGTGCGGGGCATCACCCAAATGCATCACGAATTCACAAAACACCTCCTACGAAGGTCTAATCGCACATGTTAAGTCCGATATCAAATGTTTCACCAATGACATTATAAAACACCTTTTCATGGCATCTCAACACCTATGTAGATATGATACCAAGGTATCAAGTGAGGTTATAAAAGTACGGGGTGTTACAGATACTGGTTTTATAGCGAGATACTTCCCCAAACCTATACATAGGATACCAAACCATATTCTAGCACTATAGTAAGAATAAAATGATTTCTAACTTAATCCTAACACTATACAATCGGTTTAATCTATGGTTAAGGCAAATATTCTATGCCAATATCCTCGAAGTAGGCCAATAATATCAGAAATAATGAATTAAACTTATCCCTTTCCTATAAATCCCTAACACACATGAAACTTTAAACAACATACCATCTCGTAGAGCTAAGTCTACGTGAAAATAGAGAACGTAGCACACCTCAAAGTCGAACAATAGTCCTGGACTGATTTAATTAATCTATGAGCCCTCCATGGCCCCCAGCTATCTATACAAGAATTTATTCGAAGTCTTGTATCTCTTTTCAATTAATTTAATTGATCTATTAGTCATATGACTTGATTTCTATTTTCTAACAAGTGTACGAGATGTCCTAAGAATGCCTTAGTAGGTGAGGTGTTACACTAACTAAAACTCCTATCAAGATAAACAACTAATCTCATATCATTCCTAAAAAATAGAAACTGACTTATTTGACTGAATAAACAAAATGAATAAGTAAAACAGTAAAAGAAAAACATTAAGATGCACTAATTTTTAACTATCTAAACACTCGTAAGTGATAAAAATATTTAAAAACTAAGTGTTAATAATAAAATGTATAACTATTTGAATTTGATAATTTAAAGTGTCTTAGCATAATAGAATATTATTTATATTATGATATTAAAAATGGAATATACACTTATTTGATAAAAAATATTATGATCTTGTAAAGCGCAGACAAATATTACTAATGTGCTAATATAATTTATTTTGATAAATAAAAGGATTTTATTACTAGTGATTAATTATAACACATAAAAAAAGAAATTATAGTTACAAACATCTCCAATCTTAGCAACAACCAATATCATAAACTCTAAATAAATAAGGAAACTTATTAACGATAAATGTTTAGAATTCTCAACTTAGTTCAATGACACTTCTTAGATTGCCTCTATACCATACTTCTTGAACCATAGTCTTAATATTGAGATGAAAAACTTTGAAATAGTTTTAGATTTCTCTCTTTCCAAATATGATGATCACAACCAGCTGCTACCATTTCTAAATATGTCTTCATCAACTGATTATCCCTTACTTAGGGGTGGCAAAATGGATAATTTATATGGATATTCATTCAAATTAACCCATCTTAAATGTTTATGATCGGTCAAATATGAATAAAACCCATATTACCCATTAAAAGTGGGTAGTTTTATGGATAAAAGGGAAAGGACTAGAATGGACATGCGGACCAAAGTATTGACAATGGATGACCCAGGAATTTGATATTTCATTTATTTCATGTCCCAAGTTCATAAAAACCCTAGAAAGTTTTGAGAGAGTGGAGATCAATCTTGCGGTGTCAGGGGTGAGTTGGAGACTTCATTTTGATCATTTTCTCACCATTATTATCGTAAATTTCTATTTATTTTCTTTATTAAATCTCCCGTTAACTTTAAACCCCTAGTTTATCATTGGGGCTTATTTGAGGGTTCATTTGTGCTCGAATTTCACCTATTTTTAAGAGTAAATGATCCTTGAGCTTAGAGGGATATGTTGTCAATTTCCAATTTGTGATTCCGCAAGTAGGCCCTACATGGGAATTTTGGTTCAATTTTTGAACTGGAGAATTTATATGTAACATTTTCTTGTTTTAATGCGTAGATTATTATTTTTATAGCGCGGCAGCGTGCGGAGGCTTCTAGAAAGGGATAAATTCCGGAGTAGTGGACTTTCTCTAGATTTCGGTAGCATCCAGGTTGGCTAGGCTTAGTTTCTTCATAGACTAAGATTTATTATGGTATTAGCGTAGTATTACGCTAGAGATGGGAAGGTATTTATGACTTGGTTGTTAATTTGGTATTTTATGGGTTAAAGTTAGCCGGTTTGAGGCCCTTTTTGGTAGAAGTTGGCTCCATCTTCTCTAGTAATGGTTAGAATGATCCTTTGAGGCTAGTGTTGGGATATTCAAGACACTAAGCTGAGGTTTTAGGGTCTTGCTTACTTGTGGGGTAGATGCATACCTTAGTTGGTATTTTCAGGACTAGTAGCGAGCCTCGTCGGCCCTCCCTTAGGTCAAAAGACTAAATTAGCTCCTTGGAAAACTAAAAGTTTACTATACATTCCCTTTGACTAAATCTTGAGCCTTAGGATGACTTAGACCATCCCATGAACTTTATTTAGCCGTACTACCCAGGATGAATTATCATTTTGGCTTCTAGATCTATATGATTAGGTTGTATGATTAATATTACTTCTCTTATTAACTTGACCATATGAATTGGGAGTCTAGATAGTAAATGGAATTTAGGAAAAGTCATGCTCTTGGAATATTTAGGCACATGGCTTATTTATTAAGTTCCTGTTCAAGTCTAGCAAATAGTTGCTCTCTTATTGTTCATTATGGTAAGTTTATTTATGTCATATTTACCATATGGTACATAATTACTAGTTCCGATTAAAATTCGGCATTCACGATCTGTATACAACACATTACTATAATAATACTATTCTAAGTTTTTGTTCAAGTCCGGTATTTATGACACGAAGAAAGTTCCAGGTATGTTACCACTTGCGGGTAGAATTTAACTTATTATTGTTTTTATTTTACCCTTGATTGCATCCATCGACTTATGGGGGCTCAGCTGGGTTGTTCCTTATATGTTTGTACCTTCTAGGCTAATGGAGGTTCAGTTATGTTGTAGTTAGGTTGTGTTTATCTTGATTTATCTATTCTTACATATTTATCACTTTATCTTGGCTCATATTGGTATTTCTGATTTGGTCCTTATCCATGACTTTAGTTTATTATACTTTTTTTTTTTAGCTCAATCGGCCCATGATGACTACTGAGTACCCAGTTTTTTGGTTACCCATACTACACTTTTGCATCTTTTTCTGAAGCAGATCTGAGTATGAGTTACCGTCGTTAATGCTTCACTTGGGCTTGATTTTGGAAATTCGAAGATAGGGTGAGCATTCAGAGCTGGAGTTAATTCTCTCTCTTTCTTTTATTTTTAGACAGTCTTTACATTTCCAAGACTACTTGTATATTTAATATCTGTTTAGTACTTTATTCTTACTTAGTGGCTTTCGTACTGACTTTAGTAGGTCATGGGATACTCTTTTGTACTTTACCTTTTTCCTAGCACTATCATATTTATGTTTCACTTCTTGGTATTCCTATTGCATGTTTACATTTTGCATTCATTTATCTTCTACAATTTTTCCTATTACTTGTTGTTTCGGGCTATGGTTTGGCTTACCAACTGGTGGGTAATTTTAGGTTCCATCATGACTTCAGAAATTAGATCGTGACAAATTGGTATTAGAGCCTAGCTTCACTAGTATTATTGGTACAAGAGCAAGTTCCTTGTAGAGTCCCATGAATCGGTATGATGACGTCTGTTTCCCATCTTTGGGAGTTTACATGATATTCTTAGGAAAATTTCACTTTCTTTGTTCATTTCTGTGCGTTGTGCCTAGGTTGGTTTTCAAATTTGCATTGTTTCACTCTTTAGCAGATGGCAAGGAAGCGAGCCACGATGACAGGTAATGGAGACCTCGAGCCTATAGCTAGGTCACCCATTAGAAGTAGAGGTCAACCTAGAGGTATATGTTAGGCTAGAAGTGTAGCACCAACCAGGGGTCTGAACCGTGAGCATTCACCAGATCTTGCTATTACTACCGTGCTAAAGGTAGATCCAGGGATTCATCCACCCCAGACACTGGTGGGCCAGAGAGCAGCTCAGGCCCCATCGATGTTTATTTCTTCCTCAATGCTCAGAGATACTTTGCTTTAGTTTTTGGGGTTGGTAGGTGGTGCACCATCTAATGGTGCTCAGTCAGCAGAACAGAGTGGTATTAATTTAGGGGCACAACATGTAGTTATAACTCATCGAGTTGAGGTCCTTCCAACACCGGTAGTTCGACAACTGGAGGTTTCTTAGATTGTTATGGCTACCAAGGAGCAAAAAATGTTAGGTTGATTTCTGAGATTGACTCCATCTAGGTTTGTATGGTCCCTTGGAGAGGATGCTTATGAGTTCTGAAGAAGTTGTGAGGAGAACCTTTGTAATTTAGGTTTGGTTGAGTTGCGCAGAGTGGATTAAATCACGTATCAGCTTGATAGGGCAGCGAGATAGTGGTGGAGGGGTTATCTTGATTCCAGGCGAGCTGGATCTCCACTTGTGACTTTGGCTCAGTTCTCTGAGGCTTTCTTGGAGAAGTATATACCTCATACTATGTGTGAGCGTTTGAGGGATGAGTTTTACACATTGATATAGGGTTCTATGATAGTTGTCGAGTATGAGGTGAGATTTTATGAGATATCTAGACATGCCACTATGATTCTTCCTATAGAGCATGAGAGAATTCAATGTTTCATCAGAGGGTTGTGTCTACCGCTCCGCAGGGCTACTCAAATTTTGGTGACTTCACGAAAGTCTTTTTAGATGATATTGCCACACTTGCCTATTCTATAGAAGAGATGGATCACGAGGCTCAAGGGGGCCGAAATAAGAGGCTGCATTAGCAGGGTAGTTTCAGTGGTATCCAGAGCGGCTCACACTTTAGAGGAAGAGGTTTTTAGGGTAGGTACCCTCAATGTTAGTCTTATTAGCACAGGGGTTAGTCTAGCAGACCCATTCAGGAAGCTTTTTATACTATTGATGGGGGTCAGCCCGACCATAGCAAATATAGTGGTCTGAGTAGGGGTCAGTCCTCGAAGGGTTCACAGTCTTGATCTTCAGAATAAGGTGTCCATATTGGGTTAGTTAGACCTTTTGGGCAGAGTAAGGTGCTCAAGGTGTGCTATGATTGTGGGGTCATCGATAATTTCTCTAAAAAATGTCCTCGGTGTTGGATAATTTAGCCTGCAACTCAGAGTATTTAGCTAATCAGATCAGTAGTACCTCCGGCTAGGGGTGGTGTTCAGTGTCACAGTGATTGTCCTCAGGGTTCTAGAAGAGGTCCTCAGATAGGTAGGACAAGTGGTCGGTCAAGTGACTAGTTTGGGGGATGATGGGGTCAGTTGTATATAGTACCTAGTAGGCCAGAGATGGAGTCTTTGGATGTTGTTATTATAGGTACTATTTTAGTATGTTGTCATCTAACTAGTGCTTTATTTGATCTGGGATCCACTTATTCATATGTGTCTGCTTAATTTGCACCATGGTTTAGTGTTATTTTGGGATCCTTTATCTATTCCATTGCAAGTATCTACTCCCATGGGTGATCCTTTAGCAGTGGATCAAGTTTATATATCATGTGTGATAATCGTTCGAGAGTTTGATACTCAGGATGAACTTATTATGCTAGATATAGTGGATTTTGATGTGATTTTGGGCATGGATTGGTTACCCCCCTATCATGCGGTCTTGGATTATTTGGCCAAAATTGTTACCTTAGCCATGCCTGGCATACCCCCAGTTGTGTGGCAAGGCTCTTTTAGCTGCACACTAAAGGGAATTATTTCTTATGTTCGAGCTAGGAGACTGGTATCTAGGGGTTGTGAGTCTTATTTTGCTTATGTTCTCAATGTTAGTACGAAGAGTCCTTTGCTTGATTCTATTACTATTGTTCGATATTTTCCTAATGTTTTACCTGCTAACCTACCCATCCTTCCTTTTATGAGTGATATTGAGTTTGCTATTGACCTTGGGCTGGACTCTCGACCTATTTCCATTGCCCCTTACCGTATGGCTCCTGCTGAGCTTAAGGAGCTGAATTCATAGCTTCAAGATCTTTTGGGTAAGGGTTTTATCAGGCTGAGTGCATTGCCTAGGGGTGCTCCTGTCTTGTTTTTGAAGAAAAAAGATGGTTCTATATGAATGTTTATTGATTACAGGCAGCTGAATAAAGTGATAGTGAAGAATAAGTATCCTATGCCTCATATTGATGATTTATTTGACCAACTTTAGGGTGTGACAGTGTTCTTTAAGATTTACTAGACATCTGTTTACCATTAATTGAGGATTTAGGATGAGGATATCCCTAAGACAGCTTAATAGGACCCACTATGGTCATTATGAGTTCTTGGTGATGTCTTTTGGGTTGACCAATTCCCCAGTAACATTTATGGACTTGATGAATCGTGTTTTCAGGCCTTAGTTGGACTCTTTTGTGATTGTCTTCATTGATTCTATTCTGGTATATTCGAGGAGTAGGTAGTAGCATGAGTTTGAGAGATCATAGGCTTTTTGCCAAATTCTTAAAGTGTGAGGTTTGGTCAGAGTCTATGACATTCTTAGGACACGTAGTGTCTCAAGATGGGATTATGGTGGATTCGACTAAGATTGAGACTTTTGTTGATTGGGCCAGACCTACATTTATGACCAAGGTTCATAGTTTTATTGGTTTGGCAGGCTACTATAGGTGGTTCGTTGAGAGATTTGCTACTATTCCAACACCTATAACTAGATTGATTAGGAAGGTGGTTCCATTTTAATGGTTTGATGAGTGTGAGTTGAGCTTTCTAAAGCTTAGGGAATTACTCACTTTGGCCTTTATTTTGACTCTTTTTATTAAGGGCGAGGGATTTACTGTATATTGTGATGCTTCTGATATTGGTTTGGGTTGTGTCATGATGTAGGAGGGTCGAGTTATTGCTTATGCATCGAGGCAAATGAAGCTGCACGAGCTAAACTACCCCACTCATGAATTGGATTTGGCGGTGGTAGTTTTTACACTTAAAATTTAAAGGCATTACTTGTACGGTGTTTATTACGAGATATTCACCGACCATCATAGCTTTCAATATATTATAACCTTGAGAGAGCTTAATATGAGACAGCGCAAGTGGATTGAGTTGGTGAAAGATTATGATATCTCTATTCTATGCCATCCAAACAAGGCAAATGTACTAGTAGAGACCTTGAGCCGAAAGGCGATGAGAATGGCTAGCTTGGCCTTCATTTTAGTTTCAGAGCAGTCGTTGGCTTTGTACACTCAGCCCTTAGCCAACTAGATAGTTCAACTTGATATTTTAGACCATAGGAGGATTTTTGCCAGTGTTGATGTCAGGTCTACCTTATTTGAGCAGATTTAGAGTGGTCAATTTGAGGATAGTAGACTTTGTGGCATTGTTGATCAAGTAATGAGAGGTGTGTCTTGGAGGGCTGCCTTAAATTTAGGGGGACGTTTAGAGATTTGACTGTCATATTTGTGTTTCGAGGGTTAGAGACTTGATTCAGTAGATTCTACGAAAAGCTCATAGCTCCAGATATTCTATTCACCCTGGGACGACTAAGATGCATAAAAATTTGAGGCTACACTACTGGTGGAGTGGTATGAAGAAATATGTCATAGACTTTGTAGATCATTGCTTATGTTGATAGCAGGTAAAGGCCGATCATCATAGACCAAGTGGTTTGCTTTAGAGATTATCCATTCCTGAGTGGAAGTGGGAGCCATTTACTATAGGCTTCATGTCTTTTTTACCTCGCACTTCTCATGGTTCTAACAATATTTGGGTTATCATAGATCGGTTGACCAAATAGACTCATTTCATCCCTATTCAGATTTCTTTCAGTTTCAAGAGGTTAGCTCATATCTTTGTTCGAGAGATAGTTCATCTTCATGTGTACCCGTATCCATTATTTTAGATAGCGGCTCAGTGTTCACTTCTAGCTTTTGGAGGACTTTTCAAGAGCAGTTGGGTACTCAGGTTGACCTTGGCACCATTTTCCACCCTCAGACCGACGGACAGTCAGAGCAGACTATTTAGGTTTTGGAGGATATGCTTCGAGTGTGTTTTATGGACTTTGTAGGTTAGTGGGAACAACATTAAGACTTGGTGGAGTTTTCTTATAATAATAGGTACCATTCTCGTATTGAGATGGCACCATTTGAGACACTGTATGGTAGACGTTGTCAATCTCCGATTGGTTGGATTGAGACTCCTGCGGTTAACCCCCACAGTATCGACTTGCTTCATGAGACATGAGACAGAGTTTGGGTGATTCAGGATAGGCTACGGGCATCTCAAAATAGGAAGCAGAGTTATGCTGATAGTAGGCTTTGTGCCTTATAGTTTTGAGTTGGTGACTGGGTTTTCCTTTGAGTATCACCCATGAAGGGCGTGATGGGGTTCAGGAAGAATGGCAAGCTCAGCTTTAGGTATATCGAGCCATTTGAGATACTTTGGACTATAGGGGAGGTACCTTATAAGTTTATCTTGCTCCTAGACTTTTCAGTCGTTCATCCAGTTTTCCATGTATCTTTGTTGCGACATTACATTTTTATGAGTCGTACATGCTTCATTGGGACTTGGTTCAGTTGGATAAGAGGTTGACCTTTGTGAATGAGCCACTTGCTATACTGTCCAGGGATGTTAGACGGTTACATTCTAAAGAAATTTTAGTGGTCAAGGTTTAGTGGAGACACCATCCACTAGAAGAGACTACTTGGGTGATTGAGAGTGAGTTGTGGATTCATTATCCCTACCTGTTCGACCCGTTAGGTACATCCTAATCCTTTACTTTCGCAGATAAAAGTCCTTTTGAAAGTGGATATTGTAATGATCCTCCAGGTCATTTGCTACATTTTTGTGCTTTTTTGATATTTAGAGCTTTCCCACAGCTGCACCAAGTCGTTTATGACTTGCTGGACTGAAAAATCCATCACCAGGCAGTTCGTTTGGTTTTTGGAGCCAATTCCCTATTTTTGAACTTTCGCTATTAAAAAATAGGTATCAGACCTAAAGGTCAGGTGAACGGTCCCAAATGACAATTTTGATAGTTTTGTTAGCTCTGGAATGTCGATTTTAGTGTATAAGGACCCTTGGTCTAGGTCCTGAGGCTTCCAACTCATTTTGGGCTATTAGGTGGATTTTAGTTCAAATGCCCCTTGGATGTGGGACCCACATTCGATCGAAAAGACCTCTGATGGAAATTTCAATGGGCTCCTTGAGTCTGAAATGTTAAATTTGGTAAGGTAGCGTAGTTTGTTTATATTCACGAGATTTCGAACAAATCCTGAGGGTTGCATTAGAATCATGGCAATTGCCAAGTTTGCTAGTGCAGGCCAAAATTTACCTTCGCATTTGCGAGGCATTGGCCGTGTTCGCAAAGGCCAAAGTTATTATCCATCGCATTCATGAGCCGGACTTTGTGTTCACGAAGAGTGAGCTGGCCGACCGGTTTGGGCTACCTCCTTTGAGTTCGAGGTGGACCGGCCGCGTTCGCAAAGGGTTAGCCTAATCTCAAGTCGCGTTCACTACGGGGTCCCCACGATTGCGATGAAGGGACCCCTGGCAGTATTAAATGTTGTGGAACCTAATTTTCTCTTATTTATTTCAAGTCATAAGTTCATAAAAACCCTTGAAAGCTTAGAGAGAGTGGAGATCGATCTTGGGATTTTGGGGGTGAGTTGGAGACGTCATTTTGGTCATTTCCTCATCATTATTCCCGTAAGTTTTCGTTTATTTTCTTTATTAATTCTCTAGTTAACTTTAAACCCCTAGTTTATTGTTGGGGCTGATTTGAGGGTTCATTTGTGCTCGGATCTCACCCATTTTTAAGGGTAAATGATCCTTGAACTAGAGGAACATGTTGTCGATTTCCAATTCGTGATTCTGCAAGTAGGCCCCATATGAGACTTTTGGTTCTATTTTTGACCCAGCGCATTTAATACAATATGGGTATTATTGTTCTCATTGTAATGGATAGATTATTATTTTTATAGTATGGCAGTGTGCGAAGGCTTCTCGGAAAAACTCTGGAGTAGTGGACTTTCTTTAGCTTTCGACGACGTTCAGGTAGGCTAGGCTTAATTGTTTCATAGATTAAGGTTTACTATGGTATTAGTGAAGTATTATGCTAGCGATGGGAAGGTATTTAGAACTTCATTGTTAATTTAGTATTTTATGGATTAAAGTTAGCCGGTTTAGGGCCCTTTTTGATAGAAGTTGGCGTCGTAATCCATAGTAATGGTTAGAATGATCCTTAGGGGCTAGTGGTGGGATATTCAAGACCTTAGGCTAAGGTTTTAGGACCTCAGATAAGTTTTGGGGTAGATGATTACCTTAGTTGAGTTTTTTAGGACTAGTAGTGGGCCCCGTCGGCCCTCCCTTAGGTCAAAAGACTAAATTAGCTCTTTGTAGAACTAAGAGTTCCTTATACGTTCCCTTAGACTAAACCTTAAGCCTTAGGATGAATTAGACCATTCCATGAAGTTTAGTTAGCCTTACTACCCCGGACGAAATATCATTTTGGCTTGTAGATCTATATGATTAGATTGTATGAATAATATTACTTCTCTTATTAATTTGTATGACTTGGGAGTGTAGATAGTAAATGGACATTAGGAAAAGTCATGATCTTTGAATATTTAGGCACTTGGCTTATTTATTAAGTTCCTATTCAAGTCCGACAAATAGTTCCTCTCTTCTTGTTCTTTATGTTAAGTTTATTTATGTCATATTTACCATATAGTACACATTTACTAGTTCCAGTTCAAGTCCAGCATTCACGATCTGTATACGACACTTTATTATAATGATACTATTTTCAGTTCTAGTTCAAGTCTGGTATTTATTGCACGAAGGAAGTTTTAGGTATGTTATCACTTGCGGGTAGACTTTAACTTATTATTGTTGGCATTTTCCCCTTGATTGCATCCATCGGGCTTATGGGGCTAGGCTGGGTTATTCCTTATATGTTTGCACCTTCTGGGTTTTGGGGCCCCACTTAGGTTGTAGTTAGGGTGTTTTTATCTTGATTTATCTATTCTTGCATATTTATCGCTTTATCCCATCTCATTGTGGTATTTTTTATTTAGTCCTTATTCATGACTTTTGTTTACTTTATCGCATTTTATTATACTTTTATTGTGATTTAGGTCAGTCGGTCGATGATGTCTACTGAGTACCCATTATTTTTAGTACTCATACTACACTTCTTCATCTTGTTTTGATGCAGATCCGAGTATGAGTTACTGTCATTGATGCTTGACTCTAGCTTGCTTTGGGAAATTCGTAGATAGTGTGAGCTTTCAGAGCCGGAGCTGATTCTCTCTCTTTCTACTATTTTTGGATAGTCTTTACATTTATGAGACTACTTGTATATTTGATGCAATTTCATACTTTATTCTGATTTAGTGGCTCTTGTACCGACCTTACTAGGTCATGGGATACTATTTTGTACTTTTCCTCTTTTCCAACACTATCGTATTTATGTATTCCAATATTTGGTATTCCTATTGCATGTTTACATCTTGCTTTCATTTAACTTCTGTTGTTTAGCTCATTACTTGTCCTTCTGGGCTATAGTTTGGCTTACCTACTGGTAGGTAAATGTACGTGCCATCATGACTTGTGAAATCGGGTCGTGACAAAAACCTAAGGTGGTAACACAATTCTGGAACTTAAGGACTTCTACTAAAAGTCTCGCCCTAACTTACAGAGGAACCTTCATCCCTAGGTCCGCTCGGTGCTTGATAATGCTCAAATACACCCTAGAAATGAATGTAGGTGGTCTTTAGCAATATATTTACCCAACTTAGAGTCGGGGTCGAATCCACGAGGAACAATGTGATTAACGATCGAGAAAGTACTAAATAAAAACAAATCGCTAAAATCCAAACAAAGATACAAATATTTTTTTTGGGGGGGGGGTTATAGTTAAAAAGGTAACACAAATAGGACCAATTAAAGTATGAACAAGTTGATCAATGTCTTTCACACAATGGAAAACAAGGAAAATGATACGAGGAATCAATTCAATCAACGATTCAAGGTATTTAAATCAAGTACTCAAGATTAATCATGAATTAGCAAATTAGCCTTGGGACCTTAAATATACGCCACGTCTTTCAATCGATTGACGAATATTTCTTGGCTAGATTCTTTCAAACACTAGCCAATTATCAACACGAATAGTCTTAATCTATGGTTACACTAGGATTTGACTATGTCTAGCAACAAATCCATAAGATGGGTCATACTTCCCAAATCGCGCTAAATTAATATTTCCCAACCTCGATCAATTTTTTCAAGCCTAAGCAAAGTAAATGGGTGAGTCCTAGGGTTAGCTACTCCCTTCGGAAATCAAGTGAAGAATGAGATTAACTTAGAAAAGCAAAACATCAGTTCATAAATCATAGAGTAATCAATTAATAGGAAAGTATGGAATAAAATCCAAAACCAAATTCAACACTTAAGTATTGTAATATCTCTAACTACACATACTCAACTATGAATCTCACTACACCCATATAATCAATACAAAGCAATGGAATGAAAAAAAGAGTAAGAGTTTAATAATACAAAGATTTTAAATCTTCAATCTAAGGGTGTTGGGTCATGAATCCTAGCCTCTAATGTTGAGAAATAAGACAAAGATAGTCTTGGAATGGGTTGGATTCAGTTTTATGCGATTGGGGTCGAACAGTGTGTAATTATAGCTTTAACCTTGAAATCTACCCCGATGACAGCTAAAGCAGTCATGTTGACTTAAATTAGGCCATTAAAGTGGTCAAGAGGGCCGCTAAAGTGTCTGTTGAAGTCACATTGGCCGGTAAAGTGGCTTTGACCTTTATAACTGGACCCTAAAGCAGTCAAAGTGGCCGCTTCTTGACTTGAGTTTGACTTGGCCGCTAAAGCGCACCTCATGCCGCTATGGAAATTTCTGAGATTTGCTTTCGGCTCTATCTTTTCAGATCTTTTTCTTCTCATTTCCTGTTCTTTCCATCAAAATTCCTTGAAAGTCAAACATACCTAAAATAAACACCATTCAACGGATAATTAGCCTCATTTTATAGATTAACAACACAAAGTCATTAAAAAAAAGATATGAAAAATCGCCACTTATCAACACCCCCAACTTAAAGACTTTGCTTGCCCTCAAGAAAACACAAAATTAAACACAATGAGGCTATCACTTTAAGCTCAAAAACAAAAATCATCATATTTACTTCACACGGGTATAATGACTATGACTTTGGTTGGTACTAACAATTAGTCAACAAGCATGTGAGTTGTATCCAAGCAACTCCCTCAAATTCAAACACACTTTCACTAATACAATGGAGTTTTAAGAATGATCAAGTAACAACAAATATTTCTCGAGAAGTGACTCGCAATCAATAGTCAATCAACATGCTTATTTGCCTTATTTTTGGAATTGATCAACTTCACTAATCTATCCTAGTTCACATGCCCTCTCAAGAAAGAAAGTCCCAAAACTCACAATATTTACAACACTTACACAAGGGGCAAATGCACAAACACTCTCACTCAACAAAGAATTTCCAATGCAACAAGTATCATACCGTAAGCTTGCCATTATTTTCAATCGCCACTAACTCAAAAGCATTGGTTGGAGATCCCGAAGGACTTTTTCTAGCTTGTAATGTAAGCTTGGGAAATGGTAGGATAAGAATTTAGGATAAAAGTGACTACACCCACCTTTAACTCTACAAAACACAATATAATCCATACTTTGATCATTTGCCTCTGCATTTCCATACAACACAAGTGCCTTTCTTTTTTATTCTAGTTCACCCAATTATTGACAACTTTCTCTTTTCTTGTCTTTTCGAACTTTCTTTTCTTGTTTCTTTTCTTTTTATCCTTTTTCTTTTCTTTTTATTCAACCAATTATTTGATCTTAAGGCACTCTTTACGACACCACGACACATGATCACCTTTTCCAAGTTCCACCACACATCCAACTTAGGCTATTAGCCTCAAGTTGGCAACATCAAGTTCAAGAAGAGTTGGATTCAAGAGAGGGAAATTTTTTATAAGGTTCAAGGATTGTAATGCGGTTGCCAAGGAAAGCTTATTAGGCTCAAATGGGGTAACTAGTGATAGCATTTATGTACGGGTAGGCTTTTAAGGCTAGAGAGGTTTACAAAAACCACAAAGAAGGCCTAAGATCATTTCTCCATCCAACACAATCAAGATTAGCATTGAAAGACCAATCGGGCAAGTGTTAGATTACACAATTAAGCACAAGAATTATTCCAAAAAAATCTCACCACATATGGCATGCAAACTATTCTTTTCCTAAACAAGAACAACTAGAGTCATTTTTCACGTTATCATAACCAAATGAGTAAGGAGTCACAAAAAGAGTCAAAGTGTTGTCATAAACATCATTCACTTATTTTTCACAAAAATTTACAAAGGGGTATACTCATTTCAACAATTCACAATGTAAAACTAACTATATTAGTACAAAATAAGCCACAATCCCATGTTTTGACTCCAACAAGGGTACTCAGTCTTCATCATAACGAATGTTTCCTCAGACTTTACCATAAAAACATGCATAACCCTAATTCACAATGGCAATGAGTACTAGGAATTCCCTTGCACAACTGACCACAACACCCAAAAATGATGATTTTCCCTTATGAATGTCATCACTCAATCTATCATTGGGAAGAGATTGCCCGAAAGCAACTATCAAAAGAAAAACTACAAAAGCTAACACGATAAAGAAACTAATCTAAAAATGAAAACAAAAGAAACAACTAATCCAAAAAAATCAAAATTAAGCTAAAGCCCAATGAGGGCAAACAACATATATTTCCAAATAGAACAGGCCTGACAAGGGCACACAATAAAGCACAAAAATAATAGTAAAACCCGATAAGTGTACAAATGTATCAAAATAAAACAAGTATCAAGATAAAACAAAATCAAAGCCCAACAAGGGTATAAGTATCAATGTGAACACAAGCCACCCCTAACTAAAGAAATTACAGTGTCCTTACAGCATAACATCAAAGAATAAAGAGGTAAAGGGGCTTCATGAATCCGCATCACTCACTCCCATCACTCTCAGTCTCCTCATCATCTGCACCCTCATCATCATCATCATCATCATAAGACCACTATATGGGAACATCATCATCCTTCTCTGACCTCGAGGAAGGAAGCAGATTCTTAGGCTGAAGGACCTTCCACAACCCTTTCACATATTTCCACATTCGTGTGAAATTTTTTTCTCTTTTCTTCTCTCTCATCTTTTTCTTAGTATGGGACTCCAGCAAATCTCCATGTGACTTAACTATATCGGTGTATTCCTTCTCCAATCTCGAGAGATGGGCCCTCTTCTGGTCCACGAAGTACTTGACAAAAGTTTTCTTTGGGACATAAGTGGTAGGCCCCTCAGATGACTCACCTGGCCGGTAGGAAGTCTAGACACTAAGTCTCTAACCATCCTCAACTCAACTGTCAATATCTCTAAAGATTCTACAGACGATGGCCTACAAGACTCAGTCTCCACCTGAGGTAACTTCCCAGAATATATCTTCCGCTTCTTGCTTTTTTTTACATACCTTCACTATGCTTCTTCAATGATAATATTGGCGTTGTTGGATCAACCCAATTATCTCCCGGGAAATCATTTACTCTAGCCCATCTGCATAACTTAGTAATCAATTAAGGGAAAATAAGGGTCGGGCTATCTTGTACCTTGTACTCCTTCAGCTCCAGAATGAACATGTGACCAACATTCACCCTAATGTTGTCCAAAATGCAAGCTACTAGCTGGGTCCTAGTCAAAGGTTTAGTGAATGTGTTGCTGCATAGGAAAACATGCTACAAATGATAGATATCTAGTTCCTTGCTGTAACACCCCATACATTACCAACCCTTATTTGATTGATTGGTGACCTAGGGTGTAGTTATAAACCTTAGCTTCGAGATCACTAAGTACGTATGTTGTAGCGATTTTGTATGGAACATTTGATATTGTACTAGTCAATGTGTTTAGACTCTTGTATGAGGAGTAGGAAACTTTTTGGAACATTTTAGGAGAGATAAATGAAGCTTTAATGACTCCTAAATAAAGGTTCTTAAAGATAAGAGGCAAGCTAAAGATTAGAACTTGAAGTATCTAACCAAATTCGCAACGAAAAGTTGAAGAAAGGAATTTTTAAAAAAATTTTGGACCAGGCGCGCCCAGGGGCGTGCTAGGCCACTATGGGCTGAAATTTTCAGACCACAGGCAGCAAGGGGACGTGCTAGGTAGCGTGCCAGGCCTCCCCTGCACACCTTTCAAAAGTTGGAATTTTTTCTAAGTCCTGGGGGCGCCCAAGGGCGTGTCGGGCCGCTTTTTGCCGAATTTCTTCTCCAACAACGAGCCTATAAATGTTATTCTTGGGTTATTATATAATTATTCCATCTTGGTAGGACTACGCTTGGACGATGTTGGCATCCAAATTACGTTTTTACCCTTTTATGTTCAATTAAGCCATAAGTGGCTAGAATTTCTTATTTGGAGATTGAGGCTACGAATGTGAGTCTCGTGTAACACCCCGTACCTTCCTAACCCTACATTATGATGTTGAGAAATATTTACTTAGGTGTCGATAGCCATATATACGTATTTTGTAATGTTATGGATGAGATAATTGGCTTTTGGCCTCGTATATGTGATTAAGCCTTCATAGGAGGTGTTTTATGATCTTTGTGGAACATTTGTGGGGTTCAAAACAAGGCTAAGAGGAACTCTAAACAAAGTATATTAAGGTTAAGAAGTGAGTTAAAGAATAGGACTTGAAGTATCTAACCAAACCCGCGAAGAGAAGTCGAAAAATGAAATTTTTGAAAAATCTAAGTATGGGGCACGTTTGGGAACGTGCCACGCCGCTATGGACTAAAATTTTTAGTCCAGAGGCAGAAAGTTGGCACGCCCAGGGGCGTGCCACACTGGTTTTTCCACTTTTTCGAAAGTTGGAAATTTCTAAGTCCCAAGGGTATCCGGGGTCGTACTGAGCCGATTTTTGCCCCGTTTATTCTACAACCATGAGTATATATATGAAATGAATGAAATATTATATTGGTATGATAAAATTACTCGAGAACGAATTTGGGGTCAAAATGACAATTTTGCCCTTAAGGCCAAAATAAGCCAAACGTGGCTAGAATCACTTGTTTTTGGGATTGAGGCTAAGGATACGAATAGCATGAGTGGGAATATTATGGTAAGACATATAAGATGACTTAAACACAAGAAATTATTGATTTTATTGGGTTAAGTGATTTGGGCTCAATAAAAGCCCCAAAGAAGGCAAAATACATGGGTCACATGATCCAATCTTCTATTGACCAAGTCAAAATGAAGCATTGAATGCCAAGGATGACTAAGGATGGCCCAAGGACTATAAATAGACCAAAAAAAATCAGATTTTATTCACTTGACACTCTCATGTGTATCTAGATATTTCTCCAACATTCTCTCAAACCCTAAAGAACTCAAAGGCAATTTTGGAGCAAGATCATCACTTTTCAAGCTTGGGTAAGTGATTATTGTTATGGATTAATATATTATATGCATGAAAGAGTATATAAATCATGTTGGTTGTGCTTGAAAATGTTGGACATGATACTTGGTGTTTTTGTATAAGATTTGTGATCCATGGGATTCAAGTTTGAATTATGACTTGTGCCTTTGATGAAAGATCATGGTATAGATAAAATATGAACGTGTATGCTGTTATTTTGTTATTAAACTTGTTATATCTCTATAAGTGTAAATTGTGGGATTTTGGCCGATATGTGCTATGAAGTGTATTAAGGTGAATTGATGGACTATTAGTGATGTGGTGTGGATAAGGAAGTGTAAAGGAGAAGTGTTGTGGTGAAATGTATTGATTATCATGTATTGTTCAATGTTGGGAATATTGGGGGATTTTTGGAATAATAATTTTATCAATGGTTTTGTCAAGGGGAAATGACATGTTTAAAGGCAAACATGTAACTCGTCGACATTGTATGCATTTGTAAAGTAGATGGTGGTTAATGTCATTTCCATTATGTCTTTGTGATGTAGAGTGAAAAATAAAGAAGGAGCGGGACTATTGTGTGCACATCTAGGATTGCATATCTGTATTGCGAGTACAAGGTATGTAAGGTTACTTTGTCCGTATCTTTCTGCGGAAAATAGTATCCACATTGCTAATTCACTAGTCTCATCCCGAAATGTGCTAAGGTATCCTATAGCCGGTTATCAATGCTCATTGTCATATATTTCCTACTCATTGATCATTTGTGAATCTCATGTCTCATATTCATGACTAATGTTCCAAAAGCCCAACAAGGTTGTGTTCAATATTTCAATAGTGATTATACTCATGTCTCTTGTTCATTGATTATGGTTCAATGATTCCAATAGTGTTATGTTTCCAAGCATGTTATGTTGCCAAGTTATTCATATGTATCTCACTCATTGATTATTGACCCAAAGCTTCTAGTAAAGTTATGATTATCAAAAGTATTAGCAATGTATCAATCTCTCACAAGTGATTGTATCGATCTCTCATTTGCAAAAGTATCAATCTCTCACAAGTAAAGATATCAATCTCAAAGTAAAGAAATGAAGTAAGAATGAAGTAATGCATATTGGTTATGTTATTTTCTCCATGGGGTGCTGGGGTGCAAGAACACCTGCATGTGTTATCCATGGGGTGCAAATACCTGCATGATGATGTTATTCTATCCATGGGGTACAAGAACACCCGCATGAGGATGTTACTTTATCCATGGGGTGCAAAGGACACCTGCATGCCGATATGATCTTATCCATGGGGTGAAAAGAATACCTGCATGACGATGATATGTTATCCATGGGGTGAAAAGAACACCTGCATGATGAGGGCCCGGGCCCAGAAAACATATGTAAAGTAAAGTAAAGGTAAGAGAAAGAATGAATGTAATATACATGACTTCCAAAGTACAGAATAGTGACTCATCTACATTGTGACTTATCTATATTGGTTATGCATTTGAACTTGAGTTCTTAACATACTTTCATATCTTACAAGTTTCGTATGGCCTTACATACTCAGTACATTCTTCGTACTGACCCCTCTTGGGAAATTTACCTTACTTGCTGCAGTCGCAGGTACTAGTAGGTCTCCACAGTAGGTTGCCAGTGGTTGCAGATCTTTGGTGAGCTCCAGTTAGTTCGGGGCTTCTCGAAGTCACTATTGTACATATATTTTGGTGTTGAACTTGTTGTATAAAGAGGGGACTTATCCCGACTTTTAGTTCATTTTGGTCAATGCATTGTTAGAGGCTTTTGTAGACGATTGTGGGTGCATAAATGTGAAAGGCATATGTCATTTTTGAATTGGTGGCCTCAACGGCCAAGTTTCACATATGTGAATATATGTATCATGTTCCATGATTCCATTGTTGATATCCAAAGTTATTATGTGATTATGGATTTATTATAGCATGTATATGATTGATTATAGGCAAAGCTTGGTTCTCTCGGGCCTTGTCGGCTACGGGTGCCAATTCGTCCCGATGGGATTCGGGGTGTGACATCTCGTGAGTTGAATATTGTCGTGACACTTATGGAATTATTTAAACAAGAGATATATGATGGATTACACATTGAATTTGGTGGGCTAAGTTGACATGTGTTAATGGGCTCAAAGGAAGGCCCAAAATGAATTAAAAGACATGGCACAATGGGTCAAATGACCCATTCTTGCTTTGACTAATCAATTATTTAGCCAAATGGATAAGTATGAATTCAAGGGCCTATAAAAGGCACCAAAAATCAGATTTTATTCATTGTAAAAAACATGTATTTCTAGACTTTTCTAAGAAAGCAAAAAGAGATATTTTCTCTCAAACTCTCAAACCCTAAGTCATCTCCTTGGGCAAGATCATCATTCTACAAACTTGGGTAAGTGTTTATTCTTATGATTTAATATATTATATGAATGAGATATTATGTATATCATGGTGGTTATGTTGGCAAGGTTTTGAATAGTGCACTTTTGCTTTTTGCTAAAAGATGTACATCCTTGTGAATTAAAATTCAAAAAGGACTTGAGGTTTTGATGAAAGTGCATGGTATGGAGGAAATATCAACATGTATTGTGTGGTTATGTCCTTAACTTGTTATTTTTCTATATGTGTAAATTATGGAATTTTGGTTATGAAATGTATTGGGATGACTTGATGGATTAATTGTGACGTGGTGTTAATGAAGAAGCGTAAAGGGTGAACTTGATGTGAAATGCTATTGGTTTGTGGAATGTTGTGGTATTGGTTGTGTGACAATTCCGTGAATTGTGTTGTAAAGGGTAATGACATTTAGGGCAATCATGTAACTCGTTGCCGTCTTATGCACTTGTAAGGTAGCTAATTGTTAACGTGAGCTCCATTATGTACTTGTGATGTAGAGTGAAATGTAAGGAAGGAGCTGAATTGTTGTACTCACATGTTGGATTGTGTGTTCATATTGGAAAGATAAGGTATGTAAGGTTACTCTTTCCGTTTCCTTCTGTAGCAGATTGTGTTCACATTGACATTGTACCTGCTTTATTTCGAAATGTCCCAAGGTAGCTCATTTCAAGTTGTCATATCATATTACTCATAGGGCCAATGGTGATTCACATGTTCTTTATCAATGGAATTGTTGTTATTCATAAGTCTCTTAATCATGGACAAATGTTCCAAAGTTCCAAAAAAGGTTATTACTATCAACATATCAATCTCTTGAAAGTAAAGAAATGAAGTAATGCATATATGTGTGTTTCCAATAATGTCATGATCCTCAATGTAGAAATCTCTCACAAGTAAAGGTATCAATCTCTCATAAATAAGGAATGAAGAAGTGTGTGTGTATATATATATATTTTTGCCCCACCGATAAGGTGGAAGAGCGGTATTATATTATATTATGCCCCACTGATAAGGTGGATGAGCGTTATTATATTATGACCCCCGATAGAGTGGATGACTAATAATAATAGTGATGATGAGCGTAAAAGTAAAAAAATAAATCTCTTGAACAGAAGAATCTCTTGAATAAAGACAAATCTCTTGGAGGCAAGTCTTTTGAGTGAAGGTAATTCTCTCAAATGAAGGTGTATATGAAAGATAGTATATGAATGAAAATGATATGAATGAATGATCTAAAATAACAATAATAGAAGCAATGTAAATGTTTCCAGATATAAAATGATGGTTTATCCACATGGACTATTCTCTCATATTTTATTCCATTGACATTCTTATGTTTGATGTAGTTTCTTATAGCCTTACATACTCAGTAGATTCTTCGTACTGAACCCCTTGGGGGACTTACCTTACTTGTTGCAGGCACAGGTGCTAGTAGGCCTCCACAGTAGGTTGCAGATCATTTGCCAGTCATTGGTGAGCTCCAAATGGTTCGGGGCTTCCCAAGTCTCATGTGTATTTTGGTTTTGGTTTTAGCATGGTAAATATTGTATAAAGCGGGGACTTGTCCCGACTGTAGGTTGGTTATGTACATGTATCTGTTAGAGGCTTTGTAGACTTATGTGGGAGAATAATTGTAAGAGTTGCATGTCCATTTTGACTTGATGGCCCTAACGGCCAAGTTTCATATATATATATATATATATAGCATATGTTTCCATGACTTTCGCATAGTTGCATGATATATAATGATGTTCACATAGAGACATGCGTATGAGTGTACATGAGTAAAGATTGGTTCTCTCTGGCCTCAATGGCTTTGGGTGCTAGTCCATCCTGTTGGAATTCAGGGCGTGACAAAAGTGGTATCTGAGCAGGTCGTCCTAAGGGTGTCTATAAAGCCGTGTCTAAGTAGAGTCTTTCTTATGGATGTGTTGCGCGCCACATTTATAAGAAGGAGGCTACAGGACATTTAGGAGTTGTTTCCTTTCTTCATTTCTAGATCGTGCAAAAGAGCCAATGTCGTAGTGGGAATCATATCTGACCCTTGAAATTGATTTTTCTTTGTTATAGTAAAATACCTATTACAAGACAAGATAGAGGAAAAGACAAGAAGGTATATATGCATGCGGCAGAAGGAACTAGTAAATCACCACCTGACCAAGCTAGTCAGGGCGGAGCTGAAACTGAGTTTGCGATGCAGGCTTTCCCTACTTTTCCAGCTCCAGAAGAGCTGGGAGAGAGAGAAGAACCTGCCGAAACACCTGTTAATGATACTGTGCGGGATCTAAGCGATGCGGTGCAAATATTGACTCATATAGTTTTTGCATGGACTCAAGGACAAATTGGTCCAACGGTAAGGAATGATAATACAGATAGGGTAGCTAGTCGGAGGACACAGGATTTTCTGAAATTGGATCCTCCCACCTTTACCGGATTGGATTTGAATGAAGATCCACAGGACTTCGTGGGCCAAATTCAAAGGGCCCTAGAGGTTATGCACGTAACTGGTATAGAAATAGTGGAGCTTGCAGCATATAGACTAAAAGGGGAGGCTATATTATGGTACGAATACTGGAAACGATCTAGGGGTATTGGTGCCCTTCCATCTAGTTGGGAGGAATTCAAAACAGCATTTGTTGATCATTACCTCCCGTATGAGATCCAAGAGGCTCGTGCAAATCAGTTTTTAAATCTACGACAGGGGAACATGAGTGTCAGAGAATACAGTCTGTAGTTTAATTCTTTGGCTCGATATGCTCCAAATGTAGTGGCCACAATAGCTAACAGAGTCCATCGGTATGTGAGCAGATTGGAGCCATATTTGGTGAGGGAATGTACTATTTCTACGTTAAATAGAGACATAGCTATAGCAAGAATACAAGCCTTTGCACAGAAAATGAAGGATCAGAGGCAAAGGCGAAGGGCACACAAATTTGAAGAAGGGCCGTCAAAGAGGGCTAGACCTATGGGATAGTTCATAGTGTCCCAAGGAGAATTTAGGCCTCAAATTTTCCTAGACCACCTTGACCATCATTTTCTTACCCGACAGTAGGTAATCCATCTCAATTTTGCGGGTTTAGAGGCGGACAAGCTGGGCAAAATAGTGGGACTCGGGGTTCACAGATAGTGGGATATCGAGAATAAGGAAATATGAGCCAATCAAGATCTTCTTGTCAGCTGTGTCAGCGCTACGGGAAGTTTCATTATGGAGACTGTTGGTTTGAAATGAATGTTTGCTTCTGGTGTGGTAGGTCAGGGCATATGAAGAGAGATTGCCCACAGAAGGGTATGGGTAGTATGACATAACCTACGGGGTCAGCCGTTGCATTATCATTATCAGGTGTACAGCCTGTTGGTCATGGTAGAGGTTCTAGAGGAGCAGTTAGTGCTAAGGAAGTTCAGAACCGTACCCATGCCTTAGTAGATCGACAGAACTTGGAGGCTTCTCCCGATGTAGATACAGGTACCCTATTCATATTTTTCCTTTTTTCATGAGGCATATGCATGGATTGATCTGGGTTCTACCCTATAATATGTTACTTCATTGAGTGTTGCAAAGCGAATTTGAAAGGACACCATAATTATTAGTTAAGCCAAGTGAAGTATTTACCTTAGTTAGTGAATCGAGTGAAACTAAAAGAGTATATCGTAATTGTATAGTAACTATTTATGGGGGGCATGGAAGGTAATGTCGGAGCACCGAGAGGAACTTTATTTCCTATATTAAGGCAAAGAAAATGATACTCTAAGTGGTACATATGTCACTTAGTAAGAGTGAATGATACTAAAGTGGAACCACCAACTCTTCAATCGGTTCCGGTGGTAAATGAATCCCTCGATATATGAGTTGGTATTGACGTGATGTCAGGCACTCAACCTATTTTTATTTCCTTATATAGTATGGCCCCGACAGAGTTATGGGAATTAGAAAAAAAAATAAAAATTTAAAACACATGATGAACAAGGGATTCATAAGACCTAGTATGTCCCCGTGGGGTGCACCAGTGTTACTTGTACGAAAGAAAGACAGTACGTTGAGAATGTGTGTCAACTATCGGCAACTGAATAAAGAGACAATTAAGAATAAATATTCCCTCCCCAGAATTGATGATTCGTTTGATCAGTTACGGGGTTAAAAAAAAAAAGAATGATGAAATGATGAAACGAATGATGATGAAATGAAAAAAATGAATGATGATGATATACCCAAGACAGCATTACGAAAACGGTATGGTTATTACGAATTCTTAGTATGTCAATTGGGCTAGCAAATGCACCTATAGTTTTTATGGGTTATATTATGGTAGATGAAGGAATAAAGATTTATACACAAAGGATAGAAGTGGTGAAGAAATTGGCCAAGGCCTGCGACGCCTACGGAAATTCGTAACTTCCTTGGGTTGGCCGGTTATTATAGAAAATTTAAAGGGTTTTCTTCCATTTTAGCACCTTTGACAATGTTAACACACAAAGCAACCAAGTTTCCGTGGAATGATGCGTGTGAGAAGAGTTTTCAAGAACTGAACGTGTATTAGTGCCTCCCGGAGGCACAAAAGGGTATGCCTCACAACAGTTGTGTTCACATGAGAGAAATTATTCTACATGATCTTGAGTTAGCAGTCGTGATATTTACTTTAAAATATGGCGCCATTATTTGTATGGGAGTTCATCTTTTGAAATTCCAAATGAAAGAATTATAATGTAAAATGCAGCAGAGTCTTCACTTGTAGTAGAGGTGAAAAAAAAAAACACAATGCGCAAATTCTATTTTATTTCAATTGAAAAAAAAAGGACAGCCAAGTTCGACAAAGATAATTGAGTTTACTCAAGAGGGAGGACCTTAACGTCAAGGTAGATTGTGTGCACCGGTTATACATGAGTTAAGTCAATGAATTATGACAGAAGCACATCAATCACGGTATTCTATTCATTTGAAAGTAACCAAATGTACCATGGTTTGGAAAAGATGTATTGGTAAGGTTATATGAAAAGAACATGGCCGAACTTGTAGCTCAGTGTCTAAATGGTCAACAAGTAGAGTAGAGCATCAGAAACCTGGAAGATATATGCAAAGTATCAATCTTCCGATTTGGTGATGGGACATGATTAACATGAATTCCATCACAGATTTACCTCTTGTTGAATTCATCTACAATAACGGCTATCAATTAAGTATCAAAAGGGTGTTTTCCAAAGCTTTATAGGGAAGTTGGACTACATAACGTGCGAAATGAGGTTACCCGAAGATTTGGGTAGGTGGTGCATAAATTAGCACTACCCCAAGAACTCTCCACAGTTCATTCGATATTCCATGTTCGATTCTTTGAAAGTATGTAGGGGATCCATCTCATACTGTTGCAAGTGGAGATATACAAATTACGGAGAATCTCACATATGAAAGGGTACTTATTGTTACCTATTGTTATTCTAGATCGATAAGTAAAGGGATTAAGAAATGAAGAAGTAGCTTTCGTAAAGATACTATTGGAGAATCAGCAGGTAGAGGAAATGACATGGGAAACCGAAGAAATAATGCAAGCTAAAGTACTCGAATTTGGTATAGACGAAAGAAAAAATTCAAGGTACGGAATTGGAGTAATAATAAGTAAGTTTTTATACGTATATGTGTATATGATAACATGGAGGATTAACTTCTACTGAAATTTGTGTCAATAAGATAATGTTACTAACATTTGAGGACGAATGTTCCTAAGGGGGGGAAGGATGTAACACCCCGTACATTCCCAACCCTAATTTGATTGATTGGTGAAGTACGTATGTTGTAGTGGTTTTGGATGGAACATTTGATATTGTACTAGTCAATGTGTTTAGACTCTTGTATGAGGAGTTGGAAACTTTTTGGAACATTTTAGGAGCGATAAATGAAGCTTGAATGACTCCTAAATAAAGGTTCTTAAAGACAAGATGCAAGCTAAAGATTAGAACTTGAAGTATCTAACCAAATCCGCAACGAAAAGTCGAAGAAAGGAATTTTTTAAAAAAATTTTGGCCAGGGGCGTGCTAGGCTGCTCTGGGCTGAAATTTTCAGACCACAGGCAGCAATGTTGCATGCCAGGCAGCGTGCCAGGCTGCCCCTGCACACCTTTCAAAAGTTGGAAATTTTTCTAAGTCCTAGGGGCGCCCGGGGGCTTGCCGGGCCACTTTTTGCCGAATTTCTTCTCCAACCACGAGCCTATAAATGTGATTCTTGGGTTATTATATAATTATTCCATCTTGGTAGGACTACGCTTGGACGATGTTGGCATCCAAATTACATATTTACCCTTTTATGTTCAATTAACCTATAAGTGGCTAGAATTTCTTATTTGGAGATTGAGGCTATGAATGTGAGTCTCGTGAGTTGAATATTGTCGTGAAACTTATGGAATTATTTAAACAAGAGATATATGATGGATTACACATTGAATTTGGTGGGCTAAGTTGACATGTGTTAATGGGTTCAAAGGAAGGCCCAAAATAAATTAAAAGACATGGCCTAATGGGTTAAATGACCCATTCTTGCTTTGACTAATAAATTATTGAGCCAAATGGCTAAGAATGAATTCAAGGGCCTATTAAAGCCACCAAAAATCAGATTTTATTCATTGTAACACACATGAATTTCTAGACTTTTCTAAGAAAGCAAAAAGAGATATTTTCTCTCAAACTCTCAAACCCTAAGTCATCTCCTTGGGCAAGATCATCATTATACAACCTTGGGTAAGTGTTTATTCTTATGATTTAATATATTATATGCATGAGAGATTATGTATATCATGGTGGTTATGTTGGCAAGGTGTTGAATAGTGCACTTTTACTTTTTGCTAAAAGATGTGCATCCTTGTGAATTAAACTTGAAAAAGGACTTGAGGTTTTGTTGAAACTGCATTGTATAGAGGAAATATCAACATTTATGGTGTGGTTATGTCCTTAACTTTTTATTTTTCTATTCGTGTAAATTATGGAATTTTGGTTATGAAATGTATTGGGATGACTTGATGGATTAATTGTGACGTGGTGTTAATGAAGAAGTGTAAAGGGTGAACTTGATGTGAAATGCTATTGGTTTGTGGAATGTTGTGGTATTGGTGGTGTGACAATGCCTTGAATTGTGTTGTAAAGGGTGAAATGACATTTTAGGGCAATCATATAACTCATTGCCGTCTTATGCACTTGTAAGGTATGTAATTGTTAACGTGAGCTCCGTTATGTACTTGTGATGTAGAGTGAACCGTAAGGAAGGAGCTGAATTGTTGTACTCACATATTGGATTGTGTGTTCATATTGTAAAGATAAGGTATGTAAGGTTACTCTTTCTGTATCCTTCTGCAGCACATAGTGTTCACATTGACATTGTACCTGCTTTATTCCGAAATGTCCCAAGGTAGCTGATTTCAAGTCGTCATATCATATTACTCATAGGGCCAATGGTGATTCACATGTTCTTTATTCGTGGACTAGTTGTTATTCATAAGTCTCTTAATCATGGACTAATGTTCCAAAGTTCCAAAAAAGGTTATTACTATCAACATATCAATCTCATGAAAGTAAAGAAATGAAGTAATGCATTTATGTGTGTTTCCAATAATGTCATGATCCTCAATGTAGCAATCTCTCACAAGTAAAGGTATCAATCTCTCATAAATAAGGAATGAAGAAGTGTGTATATATATATATATTTGCCCCACCGAGAAGGTGGATGAGCGGTATTATATTATATTATGCCCTACCGATAAGGTGGATGAGCGGTATTATATATATTTTTGCCCCACCGATAAGGTGGATGAGCACTATAATATTATATTATGCCCCACCGATAAGGTGGATGAGCGGTATTATATTATATTATGCCCCACCAATAAGGTGGATGAGTGGTATTATATTATACCCCACTGATAAGGTGGATGAGCGATATTATATTATGCCCCCCGATAGAGTGGATGACTAATAATAATAATGATGATGAGCGTAAAAGCACAGAAAGAAATCTCTTGAATAGAAGAATCTCTTGAATAAAGACAAATATCTTGGAGGCAAGTCTCTTGAGTGAAGGTAATTCTCTCGAATGAAGGTGTATAAGAAAGAAAGTATATGAATGAAAAGGATATGAATGAATGATCTAAAATAACAATAATAGAAGCAATGTACATGTTTCCACATATAAAACGATGGTTTATCCACATGGACTATTCTCTCATATTTTATTCCATTGACATTCTTATGTATGATGTAGTTTCTTATAGCCTTACATACTCAGTACATTCTTTGTACTGACCCTCTTGGGGGACTTACCTTACTTGCTGCAGGAACAGGTGCTAGTAGACCTCCACAGTAGGTTGCGAATCATTTGCCAGTCATTGGTGAGATCCAGTTGGTTCGGGGCTTCCCAAGTCTCATGTGTATTTTGGTTTTGGTTTTGGCATGGTAAATGTTGTATAAAGCGGGGACTTGTCCCGACTGTAGGTTGGTTATGTACATGTATCTATTAGAGGCTTTGTAGACCTATGTGGGAGAATAATTGTAGAGTTTCATGTCCATTTTGACTTGATGGCCCTAACGGCCAAGTTTCATATATATATATATATAGCATATGTTTCCATGACTTCCGCATAGTTGCATGATATATAATGATGTTCACATAGAGACATGCGTATGAGTGTACATGAGTAAAGATTGGTTCTCTCGGGCCTCAACGGCTTCGGGTGCCAGTCCATCCCATTGGAATTTGGGGCGTGACACTTGCATCAATCGTAAACTCTTTAGTTGTGATCACCTCTTTTGTTACACCCCAAGATACATTATTTCTTGGGCACAACTTTATGACCAACTAACTACCCGGGGAATAATTATTTGTGGAGAATTCAGAGTGGTCGAGACTTGGTAGCCTATAGATTCCATTGATCATTTCGTCCCCAAAATTGATAGTCTTCCCTGTAGTTCTTGTCACCGGATTTTTTAGATTGACATCCTTGAGATTAACATAAAACACTATCATCCAATGCTTGTTGGCCTTGCGTGGTTCAGCTGCAAAACAAACCAGGTCTGAAGTCTCCAACCTTTGATAAAATTCGGGAAGAGTCTCGGGAACCTGATCAAGTAAAATCCCCCCTCGAGGAACAACTTCTTTCTAGCCAAGTCAGCGTAGTAGGTGTCCTTATACTTAATAGAAAGGAAGCAAATCGGATCATACTATTCTCCAACCTCTACCTCATCAATGAGTCGGCGTTCCATTCTTGGCTTCTTGAAAACCTAAAAATATCACATAAGCATGCACGCATAATATTAGCATTTAAAACAATGCAATGCTAGTGATAGAAGCCAAAGAAATGAGTTAAGAATTAATTTGGGACTCAAACAACATGTTACAACATTTTAGACCCTGCAGGAAGCAGGCCTCAGGTACAGCTTTAGCGGTCCCTGCTTTAGCAGTAGAAGTCCACTTTAGCAGAACCCGCTTTAATGGTGGAAGGCTGCTTTAGCGGACCCTTCTTCCCCCAAAACCCATATCCAATTTAACAATATTTTCTTGCAAATAACCCAACAACAAAGTTTAAATACTTAACAAGACATGAATTACAATTCAACTTCCTTACTATTTCACGAAAAATCGATCACAAAACCACAAAATTCCTACAGACCAACCATCAAACACATGGTAGACAACAAAAGTTCTCAAATATTTTGCATAGTCAATGGGTATTCAAGATTTCCCTATGATTTACCACCCAAGATTCTTAATCCCAAATGCATGCCTTACCCATAAACCAAACAAAATTTTAAAATAAGGGATCAATATTCGCACCTAAATTCTACCCGCAACAATGAAAAATAGAGGAAAGTAAATACAAGAACAATTTACAATTCTAGGAGAAAGCCAGTTAAAAATTTATACCTTGATTAGCTGTAATGGAAGTTAAAGTTAAAACGAATTGTGAAAGCAAGGGAGATGAATGAGATGAAAATTTAGAGATATACACTATTTTTGAGCCTTGACTCCTTACCTAGGGATATTTTAAATGTCGGGGAGCCACTTTAGTGGTCTTTACCTCTGTTGACCATCTGCTTTAGCAAACACTTGGGCCGCTTTAGCGCTCATGACCTATATGTTGACTGTCCTCTTTAGCGTACTTTTGGCCTACTTTAGCGCCCTTTGACGGAATAATTGACAGATCTCTTTAGCGGTAGTCTTACTGCTTTAGCGGTATCTGAGGCTGATGCAATCTGGGCAGATTCTGTCAATTTTGGCGATGCCTAGGCCAACTTTTGCAAAATGCCATCATCTTTGGAGATCCAAGTGCTTCCAAAGAGTGTTCAAACTCTCATTTTCAAGGTATTACAACCTCGAACTTCATCCCATACAAATTTTTGCATCCAAACCTACTCAAATCACTTCCAAAAGCTTCAAAATTTTATGGATTAGTCAAAAATAAAATCCTAAGTTATTCTAAAAATTAAAATGTCAAAAGTAAATGCAAATTTTTTTTAGAATGATTGGTTGCATCCCATCAAGCGCTTGATTTAACGTCGCGGTACGACACAAGCAACCTTACTATTTATCTCTCCACTTTGAGGATTCGATTCTTTGGCTCGACTTCAAATCAAAATTTCAATAAATCTTGTAGGGAAAATGTAAGGAAGCAATGAGACATACTCTATCTCACCATTTGGAAGACTTGAATCTTTTACCCAACTTCACATCAAAACTTCATTTAGGCTCATTGGGCATTGGTGAGAAAATCAAAAGGCCACTCGTTAGACACCCCATCTTGTACTTCTTAGCCTTCTAGTGAGGGACATCATTTTGCCGTCTTGGGATGACAAACTCCAAGATCTAGGGACTTTGCCCCTCATCTCCAAAATTTTCCATTTTCTCGATTATTTCTATTTCCATCACATCTACCAAGCACAATGTAAAAAAATTGATGGAAAAAGATTAAACCTCTACACTCCCGAATTCAAATTTTTCTTGACGTTCTCACCCCGAAATGAACTAGAGTCTTCACAAAGGATTTGCTTGACTTTTTCTTTCAACTCTAGTACCACTTCTTCAATTTCAGTATCCTTCATTATTTTTGGCCCGTTTGGTTGGCAAATCATCATGAGTTCTTCAACATCAATCTCACTTACATCTTCATTGGAAACCATCTCATCACAACTTTTCATTATTATTTTTTAACATCGTATCCCTCAACTTTTGTATTCAACTCGGTTTCTAAATATCAGGTAGCCATTTCAATTTGAATCCATACTTTACATCGCTCAACATGCACTTTGAGAGATTCGTATACCATTAGTAAAATTCTATCAAGTTGATCCTCATATCCTTTAAGTTATTGTGCTTGATTCAATAGACATTCTTGGCTCACATTTTCTTTCTTGTCAAGTATTTCCCTATTTTGGGGATTTCCATTATGGTCATCACATGATTTTCGCTCAACTCCATGGCTTGAAATCTCTTCATTGGCAACTTTATTTTGAAGGTTAGACAAATTCATGGCACTTGAGACATTGCCATCTTCATAAGGGTTTTCTTCTTGTTCACATTACTTTCCAAATGCCCCCATGGATTTGTGCAAGAGATGTATATCCTCACCCACGGTAGTCACTCGGTCCAAGAAACTTGAAGCATTGCTTCAATATCTTTGTGTTCGACACGCTGCTCTTCTTTCACCATACCATGATACCTATCAAGCTCAAAAGAACAACTACCATTTTTGTTAGCATAACTAGGGGAGGGGGCACAATAATTGGGATAATCACTCCAATGTCCATCTCGACCACCACACATGTAACAATCATACTCCCTATTGGATCAAAATAATGCACACACCTTTCTCCTAAGAGCATTTTTAAAATCTTGGCAAAACAGGGGTCCTCTACAATATGGACATAGGTCATGAAAAAAAGATTGGCAACCACCAAACTCATTTTTATTCCATGGTGCCATAATAACTAGTATAATAAAACAAAAATCTAACTAATACAAGAAACAAAATATTTTTGCAATTTCGAATCAAAGCAAGTAAGCTAAAATTCCAAACTCACTCACTACGCCAAATTGTTCCCCTACAACAGTGCCATTTTTGATAATGTTCAAATACATCCTAGAAATGAATGTATGCGGTCATTAGCAATATATTTATCTAACTTAGAGTCGGGGTCGAATCCACGAGGAACAATGTGATTAGCGATCGAGAAAGTATGAAATAAAAGCAACTCGCTAAAATCAAAACAAAGATACAAATATTTTTTTTGGGGGGGGGGGGTTGTAATTAAAAATGTAACACAGATAGAACCAATTAAAGTATGAAAAAGTTTATCAATGGATTTCACAACAATGGAAAACAAAGAAAATGATATGGGGAATCAATTCTATCAACAATCCAAGGTCTTTAAATCAAGTACTCAAGATTAATCATAGATTAGCAAATTAGCCTAGGGACCTTAATTATCCGCAACGTCTTTCAACCGATTAATGAATATTTCTTGGCTAGATTCTTTCACACACTAGCCAAGTGCCAACAAGAATAGTCCCAATCTATGGATACACTAGGATTTGACAATGTCTGTCTACAAATCCATAAGATGAGTCATACTACCCCTCACGCTAAATTAATCTTTGCCAACCTCGATTAACTCTTTCGAGCTTAATTAAAGTAAATGGGTGAATCCTCGGGTTAGCTACTCCATTCGAAAATCAAGTGTAGAATGAGATTAACTTAGACAAGCAAAACCCATTTCATAAATCAAAGAGTAATCAATTAATACGACAACATGAGATAAAATCAAAACACAAATTCAACACTGAAGCATTGTGTTATCTCTAACTACAAATACTCAACTATGAATCTAACTACACCCAAATATTCAATACAAAGCCATGGAATTAAGAAAAATATAAGAATTTAATAATAGAAAGCTTTCAAATCTTCAATCCAAGGGTGTTGATTCATATACCCTAGCATTAAATGTTGAAAAATAAGCCAAAGATAGTCTTGGAATGGTTTGGATTCAGTTTTATGCGATTTGGGGTCGAATAGTGTGTAATTTCAGCTTTGCCCTTAAAATCTACCCCGATGACCACTAAAGCACCTGATTGGAAACTAAAGTGGTCATGCTGACTTTGAATGGGCTGCTAAAGCAGTCAAGAAGGCCGCCCCAAAGCGATCGTTGACTGAGTTGACCAGACTACTAAAACGGTCACATTGGCCTCTATATCGGCTTTGACATTGTTGACTAGACAGCTAAAGTGGTCAACGTGGCAGCTAAAACAGCCTTGACTTGAGTTTGTCTTGGCCTCTAAAGCGTACCTCATGCCTCTTTAGCGGTACCTGAGGGAAATTTCTGAGATTTGCTTCTAGCTCTTTCGTTTTAGCTCTTTTTCTTCTCATTTTCGCTTTTTTCCATCAAAACATCTTGTAAGTCATAAATTCTTGAAATAAACACCATTCAAAGGATAATTATCCTTATTTTACAGATTAACAAAACAAAATCATAAGAAAAGAGATACGAATAAGTGGAAAAATCACCACTTATCAGATCTAAGTAGTACTCCCAACTGAATTTATATTGAATGACTGGTTAGCTCATAAATACTGAATTCGAAGACAGAAATATAGACACTTTGTTTGAAAGCATCCTAAAAAAATGTGATGCTGCAAGAATAACTGTTACATTATCAATGCATGAAAGCTAAGTCACCAGGTGTTCATAACCCACCATCTCTGAAGACTTCAAATGCTCATGACAATTTTTATGATAAGAATAAGACATGAAATTTCATGAAATCAACCCTAAAACCACGAATCTATAAACATAATGAGGGTTCACAATAGCAACACCATAATAACACTGAATTTTTCAAGGGAAACGTGAATTCAAGGATTATTCTTAATAAAAAGCTGAAATACAACAAAACCATATTTTTCATGAAATCCTAACTATGAAGGATGAATTAATTTGAGGAATTGGGTTCACTTAAGGACTCAATGGGTGAAAGGGGCCCATTTATGAAACCCCACACACCTGGATTCGGAGAATTTAGAGAAAGCTTGATTCTTGGATCCTTGGGGGTTTGGAACTGAGTAACCCCTTTCTTATGTTCTTGCGCTTTAGGGAGAGAGGAGAGTTTAAGTTTTGGAATGATAATGACGGATTTAAGATGAAATTGGGAGATTAAAAGCAGATTGGGAGAGTTAAATAGGGTGAAATTATGATCTTAACCATAATTTTTGAAAGAAAAATGGAAAAACTGTAGGCGGAAGAGTGTGGGGTACACCACACACACCAATACTCAGAAGGAGGTTGTGTGCCGCGCCTCCCAAAGTACAGGGGTGGCCTGTACACCTCGTTTCCCATAGCACAGTCCATCCAGTGGCCAACTTAAAAATTCTCTGCGATGTGGGGCCTAAAGTTGAGGTCCTTATACGTGGCGTACGACCTTCTATCTCAGTCCATTACTTTCTTTTCCGACCATAAACTTGCCTTAAACATTTTTCCACTTGTATAAGGGTCAAATGACCTTATTTTATGACCCTAAACACATAGAAAACACCCAATAGACATTCATGAACTCTGAGGGTGTTACACCATGCAACCAGACAATCTTTCAAATGTTGAAATTGACCAACTTCTCTGCATTATAATTCACCTTCACAGGTACAAAGTAAGTTGATTTAGTTATCTTATCCATAATCACCCAAATAGAATCAAACTTCCCCAAAGTTTGGGGTAGACCAACCAATAAGTCCGTTGTGATTCGCTCTAATTTCCACTCAGGAAATGGATTTCTCTGCATCATACCACCCTTTCACAGATTCTCATACTTCATTTGGTTATGATTCAAACATTTGGCCACAAACTCTACAATGTCTTTCATCATCCCACACCACCAATAGTGTTGCTTCAAGTCATGGCACATTTTAACCAAACCTGGATGAATAGAATTCAAGCAATGAGCCTCCTAAAAGATCGGTCAAATCCAACCACTAACTCTCAGCACACAAACACGACCACCAACCCTCAAAACACCCTCGAGATCAAGAGATTCCATCTTTACCTCACCACTAAAAACTTTATCACAAAGCACTCTAAATTTCTTATCATCAAACTGTTGAGCTTGAATTTACTCCATCATTGAGGATCTAGTCTCAACATAAGATAAAACACACCAAGGGGATGAAATATCATGTCAAACCAACTGGTTAGACAAAGACTAAATGTCTAAGGCTAATGTTTTCTCCTCCGCCAAAAGATAAGACAAGCACCCCATACTCACCACCTTTTGACTCAAGGCATCCGGTACCACATTAGCCTTGCTTGGATGATAAAGAATAGTGAGATCATAATCCTTAAGTAACTCTAACCATCTACACTGTCTCATATTAAGGTCTTACTAAATGATGAAATACTGAAGGCAACACTGATTGGAGAAGATGTAACAATGAAGCCCATATAGATGATCGTAGAAAACATGGAGGCACCCTAAAGATGATCAAATAAATCATTGATACCAGGAAGAGGATACTTGTTCTTCATAGTCACTTTGTTCAATTACTGATAGTCAATACACATGCGCATAGATCCATGATTCTTCTTCACAAACAAGGCAAGAGCACACCAAGGAGGAATGAAAATGGACTAGTTTCCCGACTCTATATTAATAGAAAAATCAATGTCCCTATATGGTGGAATACTAGGTAAGTCCACAGAAAACACACCTATGAACCCTCTAACAATTCTCATAGAATCCAAAAGAGGTAGTGAATCAACACTAGTATCGTACACATAGTCCAAAAAAGAAAGAGACCCTTTCCTTATAATATGATCAGCATGAAGAAAATATATGACCCTTTTTGGACATAAACTAGGATACCCTTGCACTCTAACCTCAACATACCTAGAATAGCTAAGGTCACAGTCTTGGCAAAATAATCCAAAACCACATTATAAGGAGACAACCAATCCATATCCAATATGACATCAAAATCGACCATGTCAAGGATAATCATGTCAACCCGAGTCTCACTCCTCTAAAAGGTCACCATACATGATGGGTACACTTGATCCACTACTAAATAATCACCTATAGGGGTGGAAACATAAATGGTCATAGTAAGGGACTCACACATAGCATCAATACAATTAGAATAATATGTAGAAACATAATAGTATATAGACCCATGGTCAAAAAATATAGAAGCGGGGTGATAGAAAATTGGGATGATACTTATAATCAATGAATCAGAGGCCTCTACCTCAAGACTCCCAAAAAAGCATAGCACTAGCCACGCCTACCATCGGATTGAGCAACTCATCATCCACTACCACGAGTTTCTTGAGCCCTACCTCTAATACCTCTAAAACCACTTCTACATCCTCGTGTACCCTATTTAACTATTTACACTAGAGTCGGATAAAGCAAAATTTGAAAACTCTATTGGGGATAACCCAATGCACGCTGAGGACAATCCCTCGCTAAGTGACCATGTTCATCACACATGAAGTATCCTCTACTAGATAAATCATGTTGTGTGGTTCTAGAAGAACCATAAGGCTCTCTATAACCAAATGAACCAAAGTGAAATCCTCAACCTGTATGACCTGATCTCTAACCACTCGAAGTTTTAGAACCTACAAACCTATTATATAAACTCTATAAAGCTATCTAAATTGGTCTGCCATGGTATCCATGCGAACCTCTGCCTGAGAAATCCCTACATCGGTATGATTAACAACTAAAACTGCCTTGTCAGCATATTATAGTAACACTATCACCCTAAATACCCTGGAAAATAGTCTCAATCATCTTGGCATGATTCATAATACTCTAAAAGGAACCACCTAAAATAACTAAATGAGTTGTCGCCAATTAGAAATAACTAGTCAAACCATTAGCGAACATCCTAATCCACTAAGACTCGGTAGAGATAATAGCGGAGGGATCTATGGATAATGCATAAAAATAAGCCTCATACTCTAGAATAGTTATAGAGCCTTGCTCCAAATGTTTACAGTCATCTCTTCGTTGGTTCATCGAGCTAAAAGGCACAATACGCTTTAGAAAAATCTCAAAAAATTGGGTCTATATCAATTGCGGGGAACCCACTAGTCTATAACTGATAAGAGATCTCAACCATTGTCTAGGCACACCATTAAACTAGTTGGTAGTGTAAGAAACTCTATGGGACATAAGCAAACCGAGGTTATGCAACCTCTTTTTATAGTCAATAAAGAACTCATAAGAATCTTCGCTAATAACACCACTAAACTTTGAAGGGGACAATCTCATAAATTTCTTAAATCTCTTCTGCTCATCAGTAGACATTACTAGACCAGCAGCTACATACGGAACAACAAGTCTAGTAGGCAAGCATCAATATATGAGGCCACAATAGTGGCTTGCTGTACCTTGAAAGTCTAAAACCTTGAGTAGGAACCTGCCATGGTGGATGAACACTCCCTATAGTTTGAGAACCATCCGGTGTACCTAATAGAATACCTATCTAGGAAGTGTTATCTAAATAGCCCAAAAGATGTATCACCAGATCCTGTAATACTGGAGTAACAACAAGCCCTGAAAGGCTTGGGTTGGTCCCACATCCTCTAGCTTATAAGCTACCTGTACATGATCAATCTCAGGCTTAGGGGAGGCCAGTTTACCTTATTCTCTAACTGAAACAGCTCCTCGTGACCGACCACTATCACATTCTCGACAACAACCCCTGCCTCATCCCTTACTAGGAATCCTATAGTGGGTGCTAATTGAGCATCCTCAATAGCTCCTAATCAAATTCTCACCATCTGTACAAAAAGAATTGAATACAAGTTTAAAATACTGGCATGAACAACATGCAAGATGAGGAGTCAAATTGGAGAAGTATCCTATAAAAATCCCATAGGCTTCCAAATATAGATACAAACATCAACATATTAATCCACAAGACTCTATTAGACATCTTATTTTTTTACTCCAGAGACTAGTGAACCTAGCATTCTGATAATAATCTGACATGACCCAAAAGCTGGGGTCATGATGGTGCCTACCACAACTCAACTTTTATAGACAACACCAAATGTGATACAATTATGGAGAAGAAGATAATAATAATACCCAAATATAAGACATTAAGATAAAGTCAGGCCAATGATATAAAAACAACTCTTAATTAGTAACAAGTACAACTAAAATCCCAAAATCTAGTGTCATTAGTAAAGAGACTAGAATCTCGACATAGAATATGGGAAATAGAAAAAATCTGTCTCCCAAATGTAAAATAAAGACAAGATAATGATATAATGAAGTCTGGAACATGCTCCGAATGAGGAGCTCTTTAGTTTCCCAAACAACATCATATTAGCAAAAACTCAAACTTGGTGGATTGCACTCAAACTGGGATCTACTCTTAAAGTATATGGAAATTAGGAGTGAGTGTGTATATTTGTACTCAGTAGGCATTATAGGCCGACCAGGCAAAGTAGGAAACAAAACATATAAAGAAAACTATAAGCAACGCTTCCACCTGCATACAAAAAAGTTCCCAATAGCGGCTCAAGCCATACAACTCCTAAACAGTATAAATATTAGAATTATAATAATAGAATAAGAATATCTACACAACATATATACTTAGCATGAAGACTAATTACATAATATCAAACACATAAGAGAAACGCAAATGATGTAATGCAATGATATAATAAGGATGAAATACCTCAATGTCACCTCATATACTCCTTTAGAGCTTAATATTCCAGGACAAGATCCATGGGGGTTTCGTAACCCATCTACTATCACAATCTCATCCATCAACCTTGCTGGCACATCCCTCAATCAAGGCATGTTATAAACTATCACATTTTCTTTCAAAATTAGTGTTTCTCAGTGGTACCCATGTCTCACAACCAAATCAATTTCATGTAATAAATCAACTCAATAATGGTCTAAATGATCTCAAATCTCGATAGATCATTATATAATTCATCGCATGGCAATACAGTAGTAGAGAGTCATGTAAGACATTAATTGTATCAATCCAAGCCCTCACTCAGGCATCACAATTAAAATAAAGACCAAATAATTCTCAAACAAAACCAATACTAGCCCTTGCATGGGTATCTCAATGATAATAATCAATCAAGTCAATAATAATATTCACATAAGCTCCAATACAAGCAATATAATAAAATAGTAATCTCAAAAGATGAATCGCATAATAAAATCCATAATCCAAATCATACTTTATATGAATGGTTAATGACCCAGCCACATCAGAAGAATGTTAATCCATAACCTAACTCAAAAACTGAAACATGACCCTGGACCCTTCAACAAGGAGCTTTTCCTACTTGTTTGGTCTATAAAAGAATTTAATCAGTCAAAAGTATCATCTACACATCATAAGGAGTCTAATGATACCACCTAAATTCAAAAGGAGTGTAATGATACCCTTATTAAAAAATCAAGTTACCCATACTTTAAGGCTTCTAAATATGAAAACCTATCGAAAAACACATTAAAATCGAGCTTAAAATCATTGAAAAACTATTTTCTCATTTACAGGGTAAAACTCTTAAATTACAAGTTTTGAAGTTGTTTATAAGCTAAAATCAATAGCTAATGATAGAAAAAAGTTTTAGAAGTTTACCCAAGCGAGTTTGAAGAAGAACCCTCTTGAAATCGCCCAAACCAAGGTCTCAAGATGCAATAAAATGGAAAAATGGAGAAAATCTTTAAAAAGGAGTTTTAAATACTGTTTGGGTGAACAGTACCTTCATTGCGAATGCGGATGGTCCCTCACATTCCCGAATGTTACTGCCCCATACCTACCGTGAACACGGTGGCCTGGTCACAATCGCGAAGAACAAACTAACCCGATCAGACCCTGATTAATATTCATGAATGAGGCTACAACCTCACATTTATTATGAATAGTATAATTCCTTTTCCATAAATGCAAAGGATCCTTGCAAATGTGAAGAAGAAAATGGGCCTGCACCAAATATCAACAATTCAGCTAAGGGAAATGATCAAAATATCATTTGAATGGACTCTCGAGATTTGTTCGGGACCTCATATAAGTAAATCAATATTGCTACTATGTGAATTTTGACCTTCTAGAATCAATAGAACCAACGAATTCACCAAAAAGTCATTTTAACAAGTTACCCTCTGGGAACCCTTTTAGGGTAATTTAACTAGTTTCTCGTCTAAAAGCTCAAAAATCAACATAATGAATTGAAACCCAAACTAACCATGCTACTGACACTGAAACAAAATTTTGTATTTAATGGAACTGACAGAATCACAATTCGATACTCGGATCATAAAATGTTGACCAATGTCAAATATCTCACTATTAGGCCGCTCAAAACCTCAAACTCATATAAATTACTCTCGAATGCTTTGGGGACCCTGTAAACCATTCACTTAACTCATAAATGATATATAACAACTACGAAGAAGGGCAACATGATCAAAATACAGGAAAAGGTAAAATTTACAATGAGGTTTTTTACATTAAAATACCATGGAGGAGCATTATATGCATCGACTATGGAGCTAAAAAATGCCTTTTTATTTTTCAGAGTTGCTACACTAGGGAGTTATAAACAAAATAGATAGAATTTAAAAATGGGGATTACTGCCATTCTTGACTGTCCACTATTATGCATTTTGTTAACTGAGTCAAATAAATAGTTCCTATTTTTTAGGAATGATATTAGATTAGATGTTTATTAAGATAGGATTTTCAGTTTTTGTAACTCCTCGCCTACTGAGGAATGCTTAAGTTTTCTCATATATTTGATAGATAATAGAAATCAAGTTGTATGACCTATAGATTGATTAGAAGTTAATCAAAAAGAGTTTTGAGACTTCAAATAAAATTCCAATTTTATCCTTGTGGGCTTAGGGTTGAATTTTTGTATCCTAAATCTAAGTATAATAATATAGGTGTCTATGAATTTATTTTATTATGTAGAATCCATATTTGACTAGATAAGCCTTTGTTCAAAACTCTTGAAAGGGTAAAACTTTGGTTTAACTTGTTGGGCTTTCCTTAAGGCATGTTGATACTTCTTTTTTGAATCTTTTATGAAATATTTTTATGATAATTATGTGTTTGTAGAGTAATGGGGAGATAGGGATTCCGTAGAGGTGAGATAATGAGCATCTATGAGGGTACTATTATTTTCTGTAAAGGGTTAGAATGAATAATTTATTTGATTGAACCATTTCTCCTTATTACAGATATATGACTTATTTTGTGAAAGGTGGAATCACATTTTTTTAGTCTAGACAGTGGTTTATATTAATTGTACTTCTCTTGTTGTACACAATTTGATTAAATTACAGAGATTGATGATATTGAAGCTTGTATTCTATATTTTGGAGTTGAGTTTCTCCTTGCATATCGAAATGAGATGATTGTGGTCTTATTATTATTGTGAAATCATACATTTCTCACTTATATTCATATTATTTAACAAAAATAATTTTAAAATGACTTGCATACCTGATGTAAAATTATTCTAGGTGGATTTTTATTGATTTTAATTTGTATGTCTGAAGGGAAAGTGTTCCCACTAGATTGTTTATTTGTGACCCAATGGACAATGATTTTGCATGGATTATTTATTTTGTTCCAAATGGAAAATTGTTTTAGGTGGGTATATAAACCTCGTGAATCCTCCATGGGCTGAAGCTAGCTATACATGTTGGTGTATACTATAGTATTACTTTACATTATTTTCTACTTTTGATTGTATTGATATTGTTGCAACTCTTGACTTGAAGAGTTGTGACTTTTACTGTGTTTTAGTTCATATTGTTGATGTATACTAGCTAGATCAGGTATGGCCTTCTTATTTGCAAGTTTATTGGGTTGTAATAGATAAGGGTGAATTAGGTGGTTCTCGCCATCACTTTGAATTGGGGCCAATCGATGTTGCTACTGAGTAAATGTGGATTATTACTCACACTTGTTTATTTTCTACACTCTATGTGCAAGTGTCAAACCATCCATTTCTAGGCTTTGATTTTTAGATTATTCTTGGGATCACTCTATTGAGATTCAGAGGAAGTCACTAATTAATTTAGTGCCTAATTGATCTCCTCTATCCTACTTACTTTTGTCATACTTTCATCATTTTTGAGCTATTTTCAGACATCTATTGTACTTTTTCTTTCTCCCAAAGGCTTGTAATTTGTGACAACCAAATTTTGGGATGATTGTTTTCTTTGGTACTTTGGTACTCATTTATTTATGAGATTGATTGAGACTTATCATTATTTTAATTCTTTAGTGTATTTATTGGACTTTTATAGGTAGTGTGTGCTGGGTTGACTTACCTATTACGAATGGTGTGACAGATGACATCATGACTTATATTTTGGATCGTTACAAAAAAAGAAAAAGAATATCACATATCACTAAGATTGAATCCTGATGCACGCAGAGCTTCACCAATATCTTAGAATGAACAGTTGAAGCTAAAGAACATACTAAAGTGGAAGTACAAGGCTCCATGAGGAAGACTACTCAAAAAGGGTGAAAAGTATTATGGACGCAAAGTGGCTATTCGTGAAATGCCAAGACTCTTGCTTAAGAAGGAACTTATTTCATTAAAGGTATTATTGTAATAATTATATTAAGCTATAAATAAGGGAATAGATCCTTTTAGTGTTACACTTTTTTCATATGTTGAATACTCATGAATTGAGTATACTATTGAGAGAGTTTGAGGCTAAGGCCATAGTTGCTAGACAATGTTGATAGGATTGCTTGCTTGACAAAATCTTTCCTCTTGAGGGTATCTCTATAGTATAGGTTCTTGTTTGGTCTTCTTAATAGGAGGTTTTGACTTTCATATAGTCATTGTTGCCTATTAGTCCAAATCTTATGTCTTGGTTTCATAGGTTAGTCGTTTATCTTGAACATTTAAAGAGGTATTTACTTAAATATAGTATTGGTTGCCTTGATTTCAATTTGGGTGTCTACCTTCCTATCCTTTATCTTTTGTTTGTCTTTGTTTGATAAGTTTTTTTGTCTTCTACGTATCAGATATTACATCAATTTGTACTAGACCTCGAATTATATTTGTTTCCACAAATTTAGTCTGGGGAATTTGATATTCAGAAAAAATCAAAGTTATTCATTAAAATCCTAAATTAGTTTTTTTTGATTTGTTGTTTTTGACAATAGATCCTTGCTCCCTAGTATTTTTTTGAGTCCAAATATGAAAATTTCATGCAATTTGGAGTTGTTGGAAAGAAGTTGTCATTGTTAAGCTTTAAGGTTTAAAAGTTGAAATAGGGTCTCAAAGATTTAGTGTGATTTGGAGCTTAAAAATTAGTGGGGTTTATTCTCTAGGCTGAGAAGGAACTAATCAGAAAGTTTGAGGCAATTTCGAGTTGATTTGAGGGGTGTTGAAATTTTAAAGTGTTCTTGAAGAAGATGAAAGAAAAATAGTGCATTTGATCCAAATTAAACTAAAGAAGGGCTAAAAGGGTGTTTATTTTCCAAAAATTGATTTTAGTGGCCCCAAAAGAGTGGAAAAGACTTCTGAAAAAAAGTTAGCTAATTTATTGTGGAGTTTGTGGCCAAGTGTCTTAATTGCCAGCAGGTTAATTATAAGTATCAGTGACCTGATGGTATGATGCAGTAGATGCCTATCCTAGAATGGAAATAGGAGTGGATTACTATGAATTTTGTGGTTAGTCTACCCCTGACTTTAAGAAAGTTTGATTCCATTTGTGTGATTATGGATATGTTGACTAAATTAACACCCTTTGTACCTATGAAGGTGAATTACAATGTGGAGAAGTTGGCCAAGATCTACATTCGAGAGATTGTTCAGTTACATGGCATGCCTATCTTTATTATTTCAGATAGAGGTAGTCAATTTATGTTGAATTTTTGGATGGCTAGAAAAAGAGGACCATTCAAGTGTTAGAGGAATGCTTCGTGGATGTGTTATGGATTTTTATTATCATTAGAACCATCTCTTACCATGAGCGGAGTTTTACTCTAACAACAACTACCATTCATACATTCAGATGGCACCTTTTGAGGGTTTGTATGGGAGGATATAAATATCCCCCATGGGATGGTTTGATATTTTTGAGGTTAGGCCTTGGGGTACTGAATTGTTGAGGGACTTGATGGATTGAGTGAGATTGATTCAATAGAGGCTTGTGGTTGCCCAAAGTAGGAAGAAGAGTTATGTCGATCAATGGGCTTGGTATATGGTGTTCATGCGTGGTGAGTGAGTTTTGTTAAAGGTGTCACCTATGATGGGTGTGATGAGATTAGAAAAAAAGGAAAGCATAGTCTGAATTTCTTGAGAAGGTTTGAGTTGTTGCCTTTAGGTTGGCTTTACCTCTAAACCCTTCTGTTGTGTATCCAGTATTCATGTTTTAATTTTTAAGTGATACAAAATAGGCCAATAAAATAAGGAAAATAAGATAAACCTAGTACTAACCTATCAATCCATTAACCATCACACTATTTATATTATAGATTGGTCTTGCTAAGACTAGACCTCATCATGTTTGGATGGGATATGATATTGATGAAAATAGAGAGGGCAAAATGGTAAACCATCAGTATGAAGGGGTTCCTGCTTATTGTGACTATTACAAACACCAAGGTCACAATATGGATTGTACTATTATGCAAAGGGATAAGGAGAAAAGATGATGGGAAAATTTAGTAGAAGCTGGACATGAAAAGAAAATTGATATACCCGAGATCCAAGTGCAGAAAAAAGTGGGGTACTCATATGGATAACCCTGAGCAAAATAATAATCAACACTGGCAAAATCACAGGAGAAGACCAAGAAGGAATAATTACCCCCAATAGTAACAAGTGTATGGGCCAAGATCTCCTTAAGGCAGTCAATAACCAGTTAAGAGCATCCCAAGCTCTACTGAGGATGTAGGTGGCAGTGATCTAAATGAAGAATATAAGAATGTCATGTATGCAGAGAAGGAGAAGGTTTAAACACAGAGATACTACAATCCCAATATGAAGCTAAATCTTACTGATGATTATAGAGTGATTCACTCTGAGGAAGAAGATAAACCTTTAAATGATGAAACATATTCTGAAGAATAACTGGAATATGTGAGGAATTAAATTGAAACTGATCTTCATACAGAAGTGCACCAATTTACAGACAAGCATGGCCTTTCTCCAAGAGAGAAGAGAACGAAATATAAAAATACTAAGAGAACTCAGTCTAGTCATTCTGCTGGCCCAGCCAGACCCAAAACCATGTCACAAACTAAGAATATTCAGGATTAACACTTTATGTTTGAATGCTACATGCATTAATACACAAGGTGTTCTGGAAAGACTTCAACATCTTAGGAAATTTCATCATCTATGTGTTATAGCAATATTAGAACCATTTGCTGATAACTCTTAACTCTTTTTTGTACTTCTCAACTTCTCATGGAGCAGGCTGTATGTAATGAAAATGGAAAATGTTGGGTATTTTGGAGCCAGGATAATGATTGTAAAGTACTGCACAGTGATGATCAACAAGTAACTTGTGAGTTTAAACATTTGACATATCTAAAGACTTTTCTTCCTACTTTTTTCTATACTAAATGTCAGGAACATATGTGAACAGCTCTCTAGGATAAACTTTTACATTACTCCACTGGTAGTAATCCCTGGTGTCTAATTGGAGATTTTAATATTATCACTGATATTGAGGAAAAGTTTGGGGGGAAACCATATAATATGAATAAGAGCTTTGATTTCATAGCAGTTACAGAGACTTGTGGTTTAACTAATCTTGGTTTTCAAGGATATAACTACACTTTGTGTAACAATAGGGTTGTAGAGGATAAAATTTGGAAGAGATTAGACAGAGCATTGGTGAATGAATTCTGGCTTGGTGTCATGCCTACTTCTACTATTACTCACCTCCCCTCTGTAGGGTCTGATCAATATCCTTTGTTGCTAGAAATTTTTTATCACATTGCCAATCCAGTGAAATACCTTAAATTCCTCAATTATTTGGTAGATAATAGTACCTTCATGGACGTTGTCAGAAAATAATTGCCAAGACCTGTAGGAGGTGATCTATGTGGTCATTTCATATGACACTGAAGAGAGTATCTCACATATTAAGTGCCTGGTCTAAAAGAGAGTATGGTGATATCTATGCTGCAATGAAAAAGTATTAGAAGAAGGTTCAGATGGCTGACACTATAATCTTAAGTGATAATACTGAGTGTAATAAGACAAATCTCAATTGTGTAAATACTGAATATGTCAGCCATTTGAAGTTAGAGTAGTCTATACTCAAGCAAAAAACTCAGCTACATTTTTTTAAAGAGGGAGATGCAAGTTCTAAATATTTTCATGCCCTAATAAGGGGTAGAAAGAGAAGACTCTTTATTCATCAAGTCACCGATGAACAAGAGGAATGTATTCAGGGGGAGGAGAATATTTCTAAAGCAGCATGTGACCATTTTTAGAACATTTTTACTGGAAATTATTAGCAGATTGATGAGGAAACTCTTGAACCTATTCCTAAGCTGGTTTTTGAAGAGCAGAATCAACTTTTACAAGTAATGCCTACTCTAGAGGAATTAAAATAGGTGGTTTTCTTTATGAATCCACACATAGCTGCAGGACCAAATGGCATGAATGGTATATTTTTCCTTATTTATCGGACCATTACCAGTAAAGATTTGCTAAGGGTAGTACAGTTCTTTTTCTATGGTAACACTATGCTTAGGTCCTTCTCTCATGTCTACTTAGTAATATTACCTAAAGTACCAAATCCGAATAGGTTGTCTGAATATAGACCTATTAGCTTTAGTAACTTTACAAATAAAGTCATCTCAAAGCTAATTTGTAACAAACTAGCTCCTATTTTTTCCTCCCTTATCTTAGACATGCAGTCTAAAAAAGAGGGCAGCCCAGTGTACTAAAGTTACCGCTATGCGCGGTGTCTGAGAAAGGTCCCCACCACAAGGGTGTATTGTACGTAGCCTTACCTTGTATTTCTGCTAGAGGCTGTTTCGAAGGCTTGAACTTGTGACCTCCTGGTCACATGGCAGCAACTTTACCGGTTACTCTAAGGCTCCTCCTCTATCTCAGACAATCAGTATAGTTTCATCAAAGGGATAAGTATCTCTGAAAACATTATGCTTGCTCAAGAGATTATTCATGGAATTAAGAAGCCTACTGTGGGGGATCAAGAGTATCACAACTGATTTCTTCTGGGGTGGAATAAAGAAAAGAAAAAATATCACTGGGCTATTTGGGAAACCCTGAGCTTTCCTTATCTGGAAGGTAGTATTCGTGTAAGACCATTAGAGGACGTCTACTTGGCTATGCAATATAAATAATGGGGGAACTTTATATCAATAAGTTCCTTGCGAAGTGATTTCTTGAGGGCTTAATACTGTGAATAAGCTAATCCTGTGATAAAAAATGGGCCAAAGGATAATCTTTGGTTTGGAAATATCTGATGGAAAACAAAGAGGAAGTTGAGAAGCATATACAGTAGAGAGTTAACTCTTGCACATGATGTTTTTGTTGGGATGATTGGTTTGGTATAGGTCCTTTGGCTGATCATAAAACTTTTTTATGCTAAACTAGGTAATATCACAGTTGAAAAATTCCTTATGTAGGGGTTCCTGATCAGCCATTGTGGAAGCCTATATCTAGTGTTTTATTTACATTTACACCTGTATGGGAACTGATAAAGTGGAAGAATAATAAGACTCAGTAATACACAACTATGGGGTAGATACATTTCCTTTAAAGTATCCTTCCTAGAATGGAGAGCCTTTAGAAACAAGCTTCCTACTAATGATAAGATCACTACATTTGGTCACAAGCCTGCAACTTGTAGTTGTTGTAATACACCTGGAATGGATACTAATGACCATATATTTGTAGCTGGTAGTATTGCCAATACTATTTGGCAATTTTTCTCAACCAGCCTACCCAAAAAGTCGAAGACACGCCAAAACTATTGACTCAACCTAATACACACCCATAATATTTAAATGTATATTTAATTCCACCTCACGACATACAAATCTGGTTACGCAATGCAATGTGATTTTCACGCTCCTGCCATGTCATTACTGGCTTCCACTTGTATTTTTCTCACTTTTTCATATTTTTTACCTCTAAATTCACCTCCCTCTATTTGTCTCTCCAAATGAAAACTCTATTTTTTACTCCAAAAAAAAAAAAGAACTAAACAATGACACCATTTTATTCTTCTCCGTTGTTGAAACAAAATCAGCATTCAACTTCTTCATATTCAAGGTTATAATTTAACAAGTCTCCAACTTCTTCCATTAATCATTATTCACTAGTTAATTTGTTACATAAGTACTATCGATTTCACTGTCAACATCACAATTGATTTCACCATTATCATCAAACCTATCACTAAAAATTCACAACAACAACACTCAAATTTAACTCCCTCAACCATACCTTCCTTCATTAAAATCGTAATGCCGCACCACCAATTTTACCACAACTCACCCGACCCACAACTAAAAATCAAAATATCACCACCATTAATTTAATAGTTCAATCAATTATTATTGATTAGAATAATATTTCAAAATGAATTATCAATATTTAGTTAAAAAGAGCTATAATTTGGGTTGATAGTCTTGTGAGTTTGGAATTAAAGTCAGAAAAATTATGTGGAAAGATAAAAAAAGGTTTTACCTTATGTATTTGAGAGCAATATAGCCAAATAATAGTGCTTGACTTAATGAATCTAAAATTGGAAGAAATTATTTTTGAATGTTTCATCAGAAACATTGTTCTATCGGCAAACTCCAATTTTAGGGGATACCTACATCAGATCTTAGCCTGCGAAATTCCAACCCTCAAGTTTGTTTGTTGTCTCTTTACCATCATCTAGATTCATTCTCTATCCCTTTCTTCCTCCGTTTTTTAAAAACGAAAAAGGTATGGTAGTATATTTCATTGGAAAATCTTGAAGAAGAAGTGGAGGATAATGGGCTAAAGATGGGTAACAAAAAGAAATGGGGTAAAAGAACAGTTTTTTTTCTTTTTTCTTTACTGTAATTGACACTCAAATGCGCCTATTTTATTTTATGTTCATTTTTTTTTTCCACGTCAGCTTTTAGGGTGCTATGAAATTCACTTTTAAGTAGTCTAAGCGTGTATAAGGTCGCATCAATAGTTTAGGTATGTCTTCGAATTTTTGGGTATAGTTTAAGGTGGTTTTGAAGTCTTTTCCCATAGTTGAAAACATAAATGAGGATTACCTTTTAAATAGATGAACTCACAATCAACTTGTCTTCAAAAATCAAACAAATCACTAAAAACCAAAAAGAATTTCAATACAAGAATGTATTTTGCTCCATGTAACATAAGGTGCTGCAAAAACCCTAGTAACAGCTATTTATAGTATAAGGAAACTTGGATTTAAAATAAAAACTCAAAGTTTGCCTGCCTCGCGTGTTACGGCAAGGGTGATGACCCATCACAAGTATGATGTCTCATCAATATGGGTCGTCACTTATATTCCATAAAACCCAACTTCTGGTTAAGGTTGACGACCTATGTTGACGGCTTATCATAGGGTTGAGGGCACATCACTTAAGCTATCACTCTGTCATTGTTTACCCAATAATCTGTTTACAATTAAAGAGGCGGTTGACAGGTCGTAACAAGGTTGACATCTTGTCAACTTGGTCGTCATTGCTTCGTTTTTTCTCAATTTCCCTTATTTGCTACTTGCTATATTTTTTTGCACACTAGAAGTAAAGAATGATTAAAAACAACACGAGTTGCATGAGAACTTATAATTATTCCAAGTAGAAAGCCTCAAATGTGCAGTCAAAATGCTGGTACATCAACACACTCAACTTAGAATGTTTGTTTGTCCTCAAGAAACTAAATAACACTCCACTATATAAACAACAAGATTCTAAGGAATATCACAGAAGTCAAAATCATTATATTCGACCCCATCAGCTTAAACAAACTTAGCATTAATGGACTATTTATCAAACTAACCAACAAGGATCCATGATCGGGATTATGATACAAACAGGTAACATTGCATACACATATAGTAGTCAACCTAACAATTATAAGTTAATAGTGCTAACCACATGACCTCAGCATAAATAGGATCCATTATTAGGATTATGATACAAACAGGTAACATTGCATACACATATAGTAGTCAACCTAACAATTATAAGTTAACAGTGCTCTCCATATGACCTCAACACAAATAAGTCCCTCATTCTAGAGATCAAATTAATTATGGAAGGAAATCAAATCTCTCACTCTCACAACGAATTTTAAAAATGCACATACGATGCCATAGGCTTGCCCTTACTGTTCTACTTTACTTCTTCAAGAAGTCGACAAGGATCATCTTAGGAATTTTCATGGCTTGTAATGATGGCTTCGATGCAGGTAAGATACATTTGGATTTTAGTGACTCAACCTCCTTGGCACCTATAGACTTTTATTTTCACTTAATACTATTCATTCCGCCTTTTTTCACCCTTTTTTACCAACTATTTTCATTCACAGGTGTAGCAAGTTTTAAGATTTGACTTACTCTTTTTCTTTCTGTTACTATCTTTATGATTCCCTCTCCATTTTTCTTTTTGTTTCTTCTTCACATGCTCACACCCACTAGTATTTTTTTATCAAAAGTTGATCTTTTCTTACACCATAACTCTTTCATACACCTCCATGGTAACAACGCTCAACCTAGAGAATTTGCCTGAGTTGAGGTGCACGATGTCCAAGAAGGGACCAATGCCAAACACAGGTTCAAAGATAGAATAGAGAAGGTAAACCGCTATTGAAAAAAATCTAATCATCTCAAAGCAGGGATAAAGGACTGTGATCCTTTCCTAACTAACCAACTAACAACATCATAGAATAGACTGGGAAAGTTTTAGATGCATGCATAAAGTAAGAAAGATGCGAAATAAGCTCACACACTCTTGGCACAACATAGAACAATAAACCACTAACTACCAAATTCATACTCAAGCTTAAGCAATAATTACCATATTCATATACAACAAATGAAATGCACAGAACCACAATAGTCAATCTATCAAAATACAAAAATACGCATAAACCAATTTTTTTAGAGGTGTCCTCATTTTTCTATTTCTTCACAAGTGATTACTATAAGTTCCCGGTTCTCTTTTTGATTACACAACACACACACAAAAAAACCCTAAAAATGCCAGTTCTACAAGATAGCACACAAGGGAAAAGAAACATGGAAACAAAAACCCTCATGTGGACACAGTTACCCCCAACCCCAACCCTCATATGGACACAGTTACCCCCACCCCCATAAAAAAGGTATGCATTGTCCCAATGCATCAAAAATAAAATATGAAGTGCTAGAGGGAGGACGTACCTGTGGTGCCCTAGGCACTTGTTTCATGTGACATAGAGTAGGATGTATCCTTGGTCATAGCATCATCAGTAGTGGTGCCAGGGGTGAAAGGTACACTTAAAGTAGTAGTAGGTGGAGTAGGAGACTCCATGCTCAACTCCACAACACCAGATGCCACTGGTGGAACATTAGAGGAGGCTCCCATAGCCCGAGCCTGCAAAGCTTCTTCTTAATTTTCTTGTTCCTTCCAGTCTCTCTTTCTTGCTTCCTTTATACCTCTCTTCTCTTGCTTCTTCCTTCTTCTCTCGACCTTCTATGGATCATCGTTTTCCTTTATTTTCATCTACCCATGCCTTGGGTTGTTAGATGCTTCCCCATTAAATCGTACAAAGTCTCCTCTACCTCCTCTAACTCTACATCATTCGGGGTCGAGAACACTAAGGTGGGTCTATTCTGCAGCTCAGTGATGTCTGTTCGAGCCTTTTCTAACTCGATTTCAAACTTAGACAAATTAGGTATAGTTATGGATTTCAGTCGCTCATTTATCTGAATTTCCATATCATTAATTCATTCGTGGAGGTTAGCATATGGAGCCAATACAACTTCTATAGCTCGGTTCATAAATGGCTCAAACTATTTTGCAAAGAGCTTCATCTGCTCATCAAACCATTTTCCCTGCTTGACCCACATTTTGAAATATAGTGTGTAAGGCATACTTGATTTCCAAGCTGCAGCAGTCGCAGTATCCATGGACTCCAAAGTTATAGTAGTGCTTATAGTGGAGGTAGTGGGCAGAGATGTAGAAAGAGTAAGGTGCATACTAGAGGCAGAACCTGAAGCATCAGAAGTGGTAGAGGGATCTGCTGTGGTATGAGTATTAACTCCCAAGCCGGTAAATTTTATCAGTCGTAACATCGATTTTCCTTCATCCTTGGATATCTCAAAGTTATGGGTCTTTATTGATACTATTTTAACATCTATACAAGTTTTGGAACATGAGACTCCTTGTAGAGCTGGGTGATAAGGCATAGAAACTGATAAGAGGTGTCGGGCTTTGTAGAACATATTCTCATTTCGTCAGCTATGATCCCCCCAAATTTAAGATTTAAACCATACATCAAACATGTTACTAACACTACCTAATCATCATCTAGAGTGTTGTCTCCTCAAGTAGGCATCAATCTAAATTGCATTAGTGCCCACTAAAATTTAGCTACAAAAGACAAAATGGACTTATAAATTTGTGCGCTGTGATTTGTCAACCATTCAGGTTCCCCTTCAGTCAAAACTTGTGCTAACCAATGACGTTGATTTACTCTGTCAGCCATCTTATGGTAAAAGTCTAGATTGCTAGTTGGTGGCATAAAATCCACCCTATCTAAGAATCGATTGATTTTTTGATCTGAAATATTCACTGGAACTCCTCGAACTGGAACTTTATTTAGGTTTGGTAACTTGATAACTTTCTACTTATTTTACAACTGTCTAGAGAGTGGCAACATAGTTAGCATAGAATTCATGCACCATAGTTGGATAATACTTCTCAGGTTCTCTGCTAGTCCATCCCAACTCATATTGGTTAAACCACCTCTCTATCTAAGGATACTCTGCTATCCCTGAAGTAATTATTCGAACCTCTTCAGCCAATGGAATCTTGATGTTACACTTCCAAGTGGAGAAGAGACCATCTTGATAGACTTTGTTCGACCCTTTCACTTTTCATCGAACACTGTCCCTGAACACTAGGTTTTTGCTTTTGATCATGTCACCTCACACCAATTTAAGTTCTCTTTTGGTGCTCATAGTAGCATTAATGCAACTGTCAACATCATCTTTTGAACTAGCACTTTTCTTGCTAGACTCATTTCCTACCTACTTGGCTCCCTCATCAAACTAGGGAACTAGTACTTGTTGTCTTGTAGCTTGCCTAGTTCTGTAGTCTGTGGAGTCTGCCTCCTCAAACTCATTTTCTATTTCATCAACTAGTTTGCTATTCATTGTCGCTCTTTCTGATTTCTTACTTTCCCCACCATGAGAAGGTTGCAACTTGGGAGGCATTTGTGCCTGTGAAGGAATGATGTTAACTTAGAGCAATAATGGAAAACAAAAAGAAGTTTAAAAATTTACATTATATATACATGTTTGGAGACTTGAGGTAATGGATTATTATAGGTGTGATGTCTCATCACTTCACATCGTTAGGATTAACAATTTCCAAATCATATGTGACAACCTGAGGTAATGGTTTTTCATAGGTGTGATGGCTCATCACTCCTTATCATCAACCTTAAACATATTGCACCCTAGATTATTCAAAGTTGACGACCTGGGGTGATGACTTGTCAAAAGTTTAACGACTTGCCACTCCTCAATGTCAACCTTAAATAGATTGTACCCCAATTTTATCATAGCTGACGACCTGAGGTGATGGCTTGTTATAAGGGTGGTGGCTCATCACTCTCATTGTCAACTCAAACAGAATATACTATGCACATGAGTGAGCAGCCACCTTGAAAATTATTAAAACTCAATTATATCATTGAGGTTATAGGCTCAAACGAGGTGTAAATCTCATGATATAATAAAGTGTTCATAATTTTCAAGCAAACCAAAGGTTACTCAGAATTCACCTCTAATAAGTTGGTGGGCAACCATCTTTTTCCCAAGATTTTCAAGTATCAATGGAAAATATATTTCCCTCAAATTTAATTATTTACTCACTCACTTATGACCAACCAATATGGAGTCTCCTTATGCTTCAAAGATATGATGTAAAAGTAAATAAATCAATATATCTTGGTAATGATTTATTAAGGCATGATGAATGAATTGAATTTAAATGTCTAATCTCCTTTTACACACGGTATGCACAGGTTGTGGGTGAATTTGGGTGTTAGTGAAGCTTGGATTTAATGGCTGATTTATATGGTTGAAGAAGATGAGATGATGGAATTTGGAGAGGTAGTAAACGTGGGTGAGGTGATATGGGATGAATGTAGGAGGGAGTTATGAAATTGCCTTTAAACCATTTATTCTTTTAATTAAGCGAATGGGGTTTTAGGGTTTTTCATTGGGTTTTTTGGGTCAAAGTTGTCGGGTTGGAATTTAGTAGGTTGTTTATAGGGGTTGAGAGTTGATTGGGCAGAGGAGGTAGGGTCAGTTAAATTACAAAATAAAAACACTGACTGGACCAGACATCGTGTGATGGCTCGTCACTTGGCTGATGGTTCATCACTTGGCTGATGACTCGTCAGGAGTACCATCATCCTTAGGCAGTATGACATATTTTGATTCACCGAGTGATGACCAAGGTCACGGCCAATCACTTAGTTGACAAAACATCAGGTGGGCCATCAACCTAATCTAGAATCCTATTTTTTGTTGTTATTTCTAACATTCAAGTTGTCAAGCCACCACCCAAATCGTCAATTCTAGTAGTTAACTCCAGCCTTCAGTCTCTTTACCTTACACTTCAATAAAAACATTAACCACGTTAAAGAATAGAAACTACTCTAAGCATCTTGGTATAACAACAAACTATGGGTTGCCTCCAATTAGTGCTTGATTTAACATCACAACATGAAACGGCTATCTTGATTACTTATACTGCATTAAGATACACCAATACTAACACTTTTACCTCTTCCAAAACTTAGAAGTATTGCTTTACCCTTTAGCAGTTCACTTTGAAAAGTTTCCCATTCTTTTTTTCCAATTCAATGGCTCTAGACAGGAATACTTCAGTAACATTGAACGGCCCAGACCATTTGGATTTCAGCTTACCTAAAAACAGCCTTAGCCTTGAATTAAACAGCAACACCTAGTCCCTGACGTTGAATCCTCTTTTCTCAATCCTTCTATTATGATACAACTTTATTTTCTCCTTATAGAGGGCAGCCCTCTCATAAGCTCGCACTTGAAACTCATCTATTTCATTAAGTTGTTCCATCCTCAAATCTACAGCATCGCTCCATCTCAAGTTGAGCTTTTTGAGCACCCATAAGGCTTTACACTCGAGCTCAACTAGTGAATGACAGGCTTTACCAAACACAAATTTGTAAGGGAACATTTCAATTGGCATTTTGAAAACCGTTTAATAAGCCCACAATGCATCATCAAGTTTCTTAGACAAATCACTTCAATTACCATTCACTGTCTTGGCTAAGATCATCTTTACCTCTAGATTTGATACTTCTACTTGCCCATTTGTTTATTGATTATGGAGGGTATCTTCCTTGTGTTTCTTCACTCTGTACTTGGCTAGAAGCATATGGAACACCTTCTTAGAGTCCCAAACCTAGAGAAAATGATCTTTCTCAAGAATACAACCACACTCTTACCTTTTTTGTCGGCCAAGGCAACATCTTCAACCTATTTCAATACATGATCTACTGCCACCAAGATGTACTTCTAGCCACAAGAACTCATAAATGGGCCCATAAAATTGATGCCCCACACGTCAAATAATTCAACTTCCAGAATTGTGGACATAAGAATTTCCTAGTTTTGAGAGATAGATCCTTGTTGTTGGCATTGATTACATGCCTTGACAAAGTCTTGAGCTTTTTTGTGGATGGTGGGCCAATAGTACCCACATTGTAATATCTTTTAGGTTTTTCGGTCACCAGAGAATGACAACCTTGTAGAATGCTTAATATCTCCACTTCTGGTACATATCTCCTAATTATATTGTCATTATATATATGGAATATATATGGCTCATCCCAAATGTATTTGCTCATATTGTGTAGAAATTCTTTCTCTAATGAATAGTTAGCTCTTCCGACATCATGTTAGTAATAACGTAATTACCAAAATCAACGTACCAACTCACAAGATCAAAAGATGCAGCTAATACCTATTCATATGGGAAAGAGTTGTTGATCTCCAACTCATCTTACACACTTCCTTCGTCCTCAAGTCTGGAAAGATGGTCTGCTACTTGATTTTCACAACTATTGCGATCTTTGATCTCCAAGTCAAACTTTTGCAGCAACAATACCAATCTGGTCAATTGATGTTTGTTATCTTTCTTTGCCATGAGGTATCTCAAGAAAGCATAATCAGTGTGCACAATAACTTTTGTGCCAAGTAAGAATGTCTGTAACTTCTCAAATGCGCAGGCAACTGAAAGTAACTCCAGTTCCATCATGGTGTAGTTTTTTTTGTGCCCTATTTAATGCCTTGCTGGCATAATATATGGGATGAAAAATCTTCTCCCGCTTCTGTCCAAGAACAGTACCAAGTGCAACCCCACTCACATGACACATCACTTCGAACTGTTTGGACCAATTCGGAGCAACAATAACGGGTACGACCACTTATATTTCTTTAAGTCACTTAAATGCCTTCAAGCAGTCACTATCAAACAAAAACTTTGCTTCCTTCTCCAACAATTTGCATAACAGAATAACAATTTTGGAAAAGTCCTTAATGAACATCTTGTAGAACCCTTCATGGCCAAGAAAGCTTCTATCATGACTCGAGACTACCCCCTAGTCATAACATGGTGCATAGAGTCACAACTGACCCCAAGCTAACCCATGGCCTGGCATGAAACTAAGAATAATGAAATAAACTGATAAATGTTGAGCGGAAGCTAAACTGAAATGACATAATAATAATAATAAAACCAATGTCAATACTGAAATATCAAAACCATAAGCTAAATGTGTTAATCTATCTATCTATCTGTCTGAAATCCTTTAAAAAAGATGAGTTGCTGGGACAAGTCTCCAGCTAACTCTAAGTTCTGAAACTAAAATAAAGATAAAAATGAAATGCAAATAACTAGTCCTCAAATGATGAGAAATCACAAAAATATTATAGCTGAAGTGATGTTAATTCAAGATAATCGCGATCAGGCTATTGAATGTCCATACTGATATTATAAGACAATATAGCTCAAAGGAAAGAATGCGGTTAGCACTTTGATTGCACTGAGCATGTGAGAAATGCACTACATAATATAATATGAACATGCTGAAATTGACATGATAAACTGAACATGGGACTGAAATCTGAAAACTGATGTAATAACCAAGTAACAAACATGTAACTATATAAAATATTGAATAACCAGGATACAAGGTCAAGAGAGGTTAGAGACTAAACCTTGGGAGTTTTCTATAACCGACATAAACCATATGAGCAACATAGAATCCAACTTGTAACCCAAGCTGGGGGGTGTTCTATACCTTGACAATGGTACGAACCATGATTAGCATGAATTCACTAGTGATCCCATTAGGGAAAAAGAGACACTCTCAACTGGCGAGGTCCCCCTTAACCTACGGTGGCACATAGTTTGGGACTTGGGTTATCTAAACTCGTGTACTCTCGATGCTAAGTACTACTCTCACTTAAAGTAAACTGATATACTGAAATGCTAACCAATACTAATCTTTTGAAACTAAAAGATGAGTGCTTTATTTGAAGGTGTTCTAAATCATAAAACTGGACGACTTAGTATTTAACTAACAATGAATGATATCCTAGGTCATCGGGTGTTCATAACCCGCCACTTCTGAAGAATGCAACTAATCATGACAATTTTGTAACTGAATAAAATAAGGAATTTCATAGCTAAAGTACATAAATAACGACTTAACAAATACATTCAAAGTTCAAAACTATAGCATTCAAGGATATTGAAATTGATGGGAAAACATGAGTTCATGGCTTTGTTATAGCAAGGAACTAAACTATAAGGAAATTCATAATATTCATGAACCTTGGCTATGAGAGAGGAATTAAACTAAGGAACTGAGTTAACTTTAGGACTTAATGGGTGAAAGGAACCCCATTGATGAAATCCCACATACCTGGAGATGGAAACCTAGGTGAATTCTTTGAACTTAGAGCTTTAAATTAAAGGACCCTAATTTGCCTTGAAGTTAGAAAAATCTCCTTTTTTTCTATGTTTGATGCTAAGTGTGATTGAATTCGAGTAATGATGGAGTTAGGGTAATATTAGACTAAATAAACAGCCTTGAAATAGCTTAAAATACATAGTTTAAGTGTTTAAATACTAGGAAAAGACTGGAATTGCCCATCATAAAACATAATTGAAAATCTACAAAATTGAGATGTACGGACCATACAACGATCATGAGACCCACCTATGATTGTGGGTGGTGCTCTTGGGTTGTTGGATGGATTGGAGACTTCTCTAGACTCCATCAGATGAGCCATTGTATGACTCGAGGGACCCTCCCATGATCGTACATTGGTCCGTAATTTGAAATCCAAGGCAATCAACTTTAAGGACAATGATCGTACCTACAATCGTGGGCTCTAACCAAGATCCTGGGATCCTATTGTGCTTGGTAGGTAGATTTGTCAATTTGCGGGTGTTTGGGATTGTTTCATGCAGACAAAGGCATGGTACGGTCATACAATCTAACCCTGATCGAACCATGGTTCACGGGATCTCACAGCTGGATAGTGCTTTACTAAAATGGACATAACTCTTAGCTCTGGAATCGTATTAATGAGAAACTAGATGTGTTGGAAAGAAGACTCAAAAGAACTTTCATTTGGTGTGTTATGAGATTAAAAATACCTCATAATCTAGGAGTTATACTCTCTTTAAGTTTACTCTTCGTAAGAAATCAATTAGTAAGAAAGATTTCAACTTGACTATGAGCTAGGAGTTACTTGTGGCCTTAACATAAGTCGAAATCACTTCCCATACCACCAAAACATGAAGTTTGGTTCTACATGTACTTGAAGCATTGTTCTAATCTTAGCCTTTATTTTTGGGGTGTTACAATATCTCCCCATTGGGGTCATTCGTCTTCGAATGAAAACCAACTAAGTTGAGAAGTTAGGGAAAGAGTTGTAATCCCAACTCTGAGTTTCTAAGAGCTGAGTACTGACATGATAACTGAGTCTGTAACTGAAGCATGGGCTAAACTGAACTCATGAATGCATGCTATGATATGAGAATAACTGGATGACACAAAATGGAAATAATTAATTAAGGGGAAACTATTACCTAAAGCTGGAATTGAGTTCGAAGAGAAAAGATGGGATACTTGGTCATCATATTTGACTTTGATTCCTAAGTATCTCTATCTCTCTCAACTAGCTGATTCTGCCAAAGAACCTTTACTGAAGCGACCTTGTTATTCCTAAACTTATGAACCTGTCAATCAAGGATCTCAACTGGGACCTACTTGTAAAAGATACTATCTTTCACACCCATGCTGTCTAAGTAACAACTGATGTCGGATCAACAATATATTTCTTTAACAAAAACCCATGAAAAATTGGATGCACTAATGCTAAGTCTGTAGGCAACTCTAACTCATCGGCCACATTGCTAAAGCGACCCACAATCTTATAAAGACCAATATTGTGGTGACTGAGCTTCCCTTTCTTGCCAAATATCTTCACCCCTTCCATGGGTGAAACTTTCAAGTAAACCCAATCACTAATAGCAAACTCAAACTCCCTTACCCTCACATCTGTAGAGGACATCTGATGGCTCTGGGCTATTTTCAGCCTTTCTCTAATCAACTAAACTTTCTCCATAGCCTTATGAACTGAATCTGGCCCTATCAAGGTAGCTTTACATACTTTATACCATCCAATAGGAGATCTACATCTCCTACCATAAAGTTCTTCAAATGGGTCCATCTAAATACTAGAGTGATAGATATTATTATAAGCAAACTCAATCAAAAGAAAATGTTCATCCCAACAACCCTTGAAGTCAATCACATATGCTCTCAAAATATCCTCTAAAGTCTAAATGATCCACTCTACCTGACCATCTGTCTACAGATGAAAAGGCGTACTGAGATCAAATTGGGTACCAAGACCCTTCTAAAAAAATTTCCATAATTGAGAGGTAAACTGAGTGCCCCTATCTGAAATAATAGTCAAAGGTACTCCATGAAATTTCACCAACTCACTAAGGAAAAGTCAAGCATGATCCTCGGCTGAATCTAAAGTATTAACTGATAGAAAATGGACTGACTTAGTCATTCGGTCCATGATAACCCAAATAGAATCATGTTGTCGGCGAGTATGAGGCAACCTTATAATGAAGTCCATATTCACCAGTTCCCACTTCCAAGTAGGAATAATAATATCCTAAATCATACCACCAAGTCTCTGGTGTTAAACCTTAACCTACTAGCAATTTTGAAACTTAGCCACAAATTTTGCGATATCATTCTTCATGGCATTCCACCAATAGGCTTCCCACAGATCACGGTATATCTTAGTGGATTCTGGATTAATAAAATATCGAGAACTGTGAGATTTTATCAACATCTACAATCTCAAGTCATCCACATCTGAAATACATAGTCTGCCGTAAAATAATTAACACCTCTCCCTCTTGGGAGAAAACCTCAACTTTCTAACTTTGAGCAGCTTCTTTCAACTTAGGTAAAAAAGGATCACTATCTTGCTTTTCTTTCACCTCATCTATCAATAAAGATCCTGAACCATTCTAAACTAAGATATTACCTTCGAATGACTCCCAATCTATCAAGCAATTGAACCTCGCGAACTAACTTTTTATTCTCATCCTCAATATGAACAACACTTTCCATAGGCAATCTACTAATATCATCATCCACCACATTGTCTTTACCCGGATGGTATAAGACACTTATATCATAGTCCTTCAATAACTCAAGACTCTAATGAAGATTTAGATCTTTCTAGTTGAACACATACTGAAGGCATTTGTGCTCTGTGAATACATCTACATAAACCCCATAAACATAATGCCTCCAAATATTTAAGGCAAAAACCATTACTTCCAACTCAAGATCATGAGTCGAGTAATTCTTCTCATAAGGCTTAAGCTGTCTAGAGGAATATGCTATAACCTTTCCATGTTATATCAACACACAACCAATGAAAACTTTAGAAGCATCACAATAAAAAAAGAACTCATACGAACCTTTTAGTAGAGACAAAACTTAAGCGGAGTTGAGTCGAGTTTAAAACTCCTGAAAACTTTTCTCGCAAGAATCAGACCAATGAAAGTCAATTTTTTTCTTAGTCAATCTAGAAATAGGGGAAGTAATAGAGGAAAATTACTCAACGTATTATTTGCAGTAACCAGCTAAACCCAAGAAACTCCTGATGTTTGATGGAGGGATGGGTCTAGGTCAATTCCTAACTACTTTAGTCTTTTGAAAATCAACCAGAATGCCCTCACCAAAAATGATATGACCAAGGAATTCTACTGGCTTAAACCAGAATTCACACTTGCTGAACATAGCGAATAACTGGAAATCTTCGAGATTCTTCAAGACAATCCTCAAATAGTCTATATGCCCATCCTTACTTTAAGAATAAACAAGGATATCATCAAAGAAGACAATGACGAATATGTCCATGTACTACCTGAACACCCTGTTCATCAAGTCCAAAAAATTTGTAAGAGCATTCGTTAGATCAAAAGACATAACAACAAATTCAAAGTGACAATACCGAGTTCCGAAGGCTGTCTTTAGAGTGTCACATTCTCTAACTTTAAGATGATGATAGGTAGATCTGAGGTCTATTTTAGTGAAACAATTAGCACCCTAAAGATGGTCAAATAAGTCATTAATCCTAGGAATGGGATACTTATTTTTTATTGTGACTTTGTTCAACTGATAGTAGTCGATGCATATTTTGATAGAATAATTTTTCTTAACCCAAAAAGAACTAGAGCACCCCATAGAGAGATATTGGGCCTGGTAAATACTTTATCTAAAAGATCTTCCAATTGTTCCTTTAATTCCTTAAGCCCGATTAGAGCTATAGTATAGGGCGAATTTGAAATAGGCTAGGTATTTGGAAAGAGATCTATTCTAAAATCAATTTCCCTCTCAGAAGGAACTCCAGGCATATCTTCGAGAAATACTTCTAGGAATTCATTAATTACTAGAACTAAATCAAGAGTTAGGGTCTTAGCTTTTAAATCCTTAACCTAAACAAGATGATAGATGCACCCTTTAGAAATAATTTTCCTAGCCTTATGGTAAGAGACAAACCGACCTATAGGCACTAAGGTACTACCCTTCCAATCTATGAATGACTCATTTGGAAACTAAAATTGGACTACTCTATTTTTATAATCAATCGAGGCATAGCAAGAGTATAGCCAATCCATGCCAATGATAACATAAAAATTTGTCATGTCTAACTCTACAAGGTCAGCTGAGATGACTTTCTGAGAAACTGTGACTGGAAAATTTTAGTATACCCATCTAGCTATGATAGAATCACCTACTAGAGTAGAGACTAAGAAAGATTTTGAGAGGATTTCATGACTGACACAAAAGTCTACTACTATATAAGAAGTCACGAAACAAAGTATGTGTCACGCCCCGAATCCCATCGAGACATGATTGGCACCCGTAGCTGATAAGGCCCGAGAGAACCAACCTTTGCCTATGTTCAATCATATGCATATCATAATCATAACCACCATTTCATAAGAACATGAAATACGAATAAAGGAAAACATGGGACATATTTATACATGCATATGAAACTTGGTCGTTGAGGCCATCCAGTCAAAACAACATATGTCTTTTACACTGATACACCCACATTCGTCTACAAAAGCCTCTAACAAGAGCATTGACCAATACAAATGAAAAGTCGGGACAAGTCCCCGCTTTATACAACATGTACATCATCCAAACATATATCTACTCTGACTCGGAGAAGCCCCGAATTAACTGGAGCTCACCAAGGAACCGCTAACACTGGCAATCTACTGGGGAGGCCTACTGGGACCTGCGCCTGCAGCAAGTAAGGTAAATTCCCCGAGAGGGGTCAGTACGAAATAAGTACTGAGTATGTAAGGCTCAAATGAAACTTTGTAACACATGAACATACTAATGAACTCAATACAAATGACTAGACAATGTGAGTAAGTCACCATTTTGCATTTTGGGAACCATGTGAATTGCTTTCATTACTTCCATTACTTTCTTTACATTCAATGCTTGCTTGTCATACATGTTTCATAATGTAACCGGGCCCCTACTGATCAGTGGGTCTTTCCATGACTTATCATTATGTTGGGATCGGGTCGAGCTAGGCTTATGCCCCTAAGACCTGCCACCCATAAAGCACTGCATCGGGATCGAGTCGAGCTAGGCTTATGCCCCTAGACTTGCCACCCATAAATCAATACATCGGGATCGAGTCGAGCTAGGCTTATGCCCCTAGACTTGACACCCATACTTGATCATTGACCACATTTGCATTACTTTGATCTTTACTTTAAGATTGATATTTGATAGTCATAACATCACTTGATAGTCATAACATCACTTGATAGTCATAACATCAATTGAACTTTGGAACATAACATTGTTGGAAACTTGAACCATTAACCAATGAGTAAGAGACATATGAATAACTTGGCAACATAACATTATTAGAATCATAACACCATGGGAACTATGGGACAATAATCTATGAACAAGAAGCATAAGTAATATCACTAGTGGAACATTGGAACATGTCCTTATTTGAGCTTTTGGAACATTAACCAAGATTATGAGACATGAGACACAAATGATCCATGAGTAGGAAATATATGACAATGACTATTGATAAACGGATACAGGATACCTTAGCACATTTCGAGGTAAGATTAGTGAGATCGCAATGTGGGTACGTTTTTCCGCAAAAAGATACGGACAGAGTAACCTTACATACCTTGTACTCTCAATACGGATATACAATCCTAGATGTGCATACAATAGTCCCTCTCCTTCTTTATGTGTCACTCCACAACACAAATACATAACGGAATTCACATTAACCACAACTACTTCACAAATGCATATAACATCAATGAGGTACATGTTTGCTTTGAAACATGTCATTTCCCCTTGACAAAACCATTGATAGCATCATTATTCCAAAAATCCTCCAATATTCCCAACATTGACCAATACATAATAATCATTGCATTTCACCATAAAAATTCTCTTTTACACCTCCTTATCCATACCACATCACAAACAATCCATCAATTCACCTTAATACACTTCATAGCACATATCGGCCAAATTCCCACAATTTACACTTATAGACAAGAACAAGTTTAACAAAAAAAATAACACCATAGACGTTCATATTTTATCCATACCATGATCTTTCATCAAAGGCACAAGTCCTAATTCAAGTTCAAATCCCATGGATCACAAATCTTATACAAAAGCACAAAGTACCATATCCAACATTTCCAAGCACAACCAACATGATTTACATACTCTTTCATGCATATAATATATTAATCCATAATAATATTCACTTACCCAAACTTGCAAAGGGATGATTTTGCTCCAAAATTGCCTTTGAGTCTTTAGGGTTCTTGAGAGAATATTGTAGAAGGTTTGAGAAAATATCTCAAAGAACATGAGAGTTTAAATGAATAAAATCTGATTTTGTGGTCCTTTATATAGTACTTGGGTCATCCTTAGCCTTTCTTGATATTTAATGCTTCAATTGACCAAGTCAATAGAAGATTGGGTCATGTGACCCATGTATTTTATCCCATTTTGGGCTTTTATTGAGCCCAAATCACTTAACCCAATAAAATCAATAATTTCTCATCTTATATGTATTACAATAATATTCCCACTCATAATATTCATATCCGTAGCCTCAATCCCAAAAACAAGTGATTCTAGCCACGTTTGGCTTATTTTGACATTAGGGGAAAAACTGTCATTTTCACCCCAAATTTGTTCTCGAGTAATTTTATCATAATAATGTAATGTTTCATTCATTTTATGTATATACTCTTGGTTGTAGAAGAAACGTAGCAAAAATCGGCTCGGTACGTCCCCGGATACCCTTGGGACTTAGAAATTTCCAACTTTTAAAAAAGTGGAAAACCCAAGGTGGCACACCCCTGGGCGCGCCAACCCACTGCCTATGGGCTAAAAATTTTAGTCCAGAGTGGCGTGGCACGGTCCCAAATGTGCCAATCCTTAAATTTTTTTGAAAATTCCATTTTTCGACTTCTCTTCGCAGGTTTGGTTAGACACTTCAAGTCGTATTCTTTAACTCACTTCTTAACCTTATTATACTTTGTTTAGAGGTCTTATTAGACTCATTTTGAACCCCACAATGGCGTCATGAAAATTTCAAAACACCTTCCATGCAAGTTTAACCACATAACAAGAGCCAAATTCAATTATCTCACCACTAGCCTTACCAAATGCATACTTATAGCTCTCGATACCTACGTACATATTATTTAATGTCGTCAAGTAGGGTTGGGAACGTACGGGGTGTTACATTCTTCCCCCCTTAGGAATATTCATCCTCGAATGTTAACAATATCGTTTCATTTACAACAAATGCATCTCTATATTAGTATACATATACATAAACTCTTAAGGCTCATGGAGACTTACTTGTTATTGCTCCACTCCCGCACTTTGAACTTCTTGATCCATTTGAAATAGATGGGGATATTTGGATTTCATCATCTCTTCCGCTTCCCATGTGACCTCCTCTACTTGTTGATTTCGCCAAAGGACTTTCACGGAAGCTACGTCTTTATTCCTCAATCTTTTCACTTGTCGATCTAGGATAGAAATGGGTACCTCTTCATAAGTAAGATCCTCTGTAACTTCAACATCTTTAATGGGAACAATACGAGATGGATCTCCTATGCATTTTTGAAGCATCGACACATGAAATACCGAATGGACTGAGGAAAGTTCTTGAGGTAGTGCTAATTCATAAGCAACTTGACCAAATCTTCTAATAACTTCATATGGGCCTATGTAACGTGGACTCAATTTCCCTTTCTTTCCGAACCGCATTACTCCTTTCATTGGTGACACCTTTAAAAACACCCAATCACCTATGGTGAATTCAAGACCTCTTCTTCTAACACCCGCATATGACTTATGAAGACTTTAAGCCGTTTGTAACCGTTGTTGGATCACCTTAACCTTTTCCATAGCCTAATAAACGATATCTGGCTCAAGTAAAGCAGTTTCACCTGCTTCAAACCATCCTATTGGTGATCTACATTTTCTTTCGTACAAAGCTTCATAAGGTGCCATTTTAATACTTGAATGATAGCTATTGTTATATGCAAATTCAATAAGAGGCAAATGGTCATCCCAACTGCCTTGAAAATCTAACGTACAAGCTCGTAGCATGTCTTCAAGTGTCTGAATAGTACGTTCTTCTTGTCCATCAGTCTGAGGATGGAAAGCTATACTCAAATTCACCCGTGTACCCAAACTCTGCTGGAAAGACCTCCAAAAGTGCGCTGTGAACTGTGCTCCTCTGTCTGATATAATGGAAAGTGGAATACCATGCAATCGTACTATCTCCTTCACATACAACTTCGCATAATCCTCACCTGTATAGGTCGTCTTGACCGGTAGAAAATGCTCTGACTTGGTAAGCCTGTCCACTATAACCCATATAGAATCAAACTTCCGCAATGTACGAGGCAAACGCATAATGAAATCCATGTTAATCATATCCCATTTCCAGACTGGAAGATTGATATATTGCATGTAACCTCTCGGTTTTTGATGCTCTACTTTCAGTTGCTGACAATTCGGGCATTGAGCGACAAACACTGTAATGTTCTTTTTCATGTTGGCCCACCAATACACTTCTTTCAATTCATGGTACATTTTAGTAGCACCCGGATGAATAGAATAGCGTGAATGATGTGCCTCTATCATAATTCGTGTCCTCAGCTCATCCACATCCAGTACACATAGTCTTCTTTGACATTGAAGCACCCCTTCCGGTGTAATATCAATTGCCTTGGTCAAATTCTGCTGCACATTTTCCTTTAGCTGTAATAAAATAGAATCCGCAAATTTCTTCTCTTTTACTTCAGCTATTAAGGAGGATTTTGCTGCATTCTGCAAAATAACTCTATCATCTGAGGATTCAATAAGGCGAACTCCCAAACTGGCTAATTGATTCAAATCTTTGATTATCTCATGCTTTTCATTCAACTGACCACTTGTGCTTTCTACTGCCTTATGGCTCAATGCATCAGTTACTGCATTTGCTTTGCCTGGGTGATAAAGAATATCAACGTCATAATCTTTTAAAAGCTCTAACCACCTTCGTTGCCTCAAATTGAGTTCCTTCTGCTTAAAAAGATATTGTAAGCTTTTGTGATCCGTATAGATGTCAACATGAACCCCATATAAATAATGACGCCATATCTTTAAAGCAAAAACTACCGCTGCCAATTCAAGATCATGTGTGGGATAGTTTTTCTCGTGTGGCCGCAACTGTCGTGAGGCATATGCTATGACATTACCATGTTGCATCAACACACATCCGAGGCCAACCCCGGAAGCATCACAATATACTACATAGCCTTCGGTACCTTCAGGAAGCACTAAAACTGGTGTGGAGGTTAATTTATCCTTCAACCTTTGGAAGCTTTTCTCGCACGCATCATTCCACTGAAATTTCACTGCCTTATGTGTAAGCTTGGTTAACGGTGCAGCAATAGAGGAAAAACCTTCCACAAATCTTCTGTAATAACCTGCCAGTCCAAGAAAACTATGAATCTCTGTAGGTATCGTAGGTCTTGGCCAATTTTTCACTGCTTCAATCTTTTGGGTATCAACCTGTATGCCTTCATCTGATATAATGTGACCCAAGAACGCGACTGATTTCAACCAAAACTCACATTTGGAGAACTTTGCATACAACTTCCGTTCACGAAGAATCTTTAGCACCTGTCGTAAGTGATTAGCATGGTCCTCCGGTGATCTTGAATAAACTAGGATGTCATCTATAAATACCGTGATGAACACGTCCAAAAATGGCTTAAACACCCTATTCATCAAATCCATGAACACAGCTGGAGCATTTGTTAGTCCAAATGACATAACTAAAAGTTCATAATGGCCATACCGTGTTCGAAAAGCTGTCTTGGGTACATCTTCCTCTCTAACTCTGACTTGATGGTAACCCGCCCTCAAGTCAATTTTTGAAAAACACCTGTCACCCTGTAACTGATCAAACAAATCATCAATGCGAGGGAGGGGATATTTGTTCTTGATTGTTACCTTATTCAATTGCCGATAGTCAATGCACATTCTTAAGGTGCCATCTTTCTTTCGCACAAATAAGACCGGTGCACCCCACGGGGACATACTAGGCCTAATGAAGCCTTTGTCCAGCAAATCTTTCAATTGCTCCTTCAATTCATGCAATTCTGCTGGAGCCATTCTATATGGAGGAATGGAAATAGGCTGAGTTCCTGGAATCACATCAATGCCAAATTCTACTTCCTGTTCTGGGGGTAAACCTGGAAAATCCTCTGGGAATACATCTAAAAATTCATTGACCACTGGGACTGACTGCGGAGTTAGCGGTTCGGTATCTTTCACCCGTACTAGATGACATATATTACCTTTAGCAATCATTTTTCTAGCTTTCAAATAGGAAATAAACCTTCCTCGTGGTGCCCCTACATTACCCTGCCATTCTAGAGCATTTTCTTGCGGAAAACCAAAGTGTACCTTCTTGGCCCGGCAATCTACCGTAGCATAACAAGAGGCCAACCAATCCATTCCCATGATCACATCAAAATCCACCATGTCTAGTTCAATGAGATCGGCCAATGTATCATGACCACACACAGTTACCACACAGTTACGATACACTCTCTTTGCAACAATATATTCACTAACCGGTGTAGACACTTCAATTGATTTAATTAAGAATTCTGGTGCCTTTGCAAATTTTGCAGCAACCAATGGGGTAACATAGGAAAATGTAGAACCTGGGTCAATCAATGCATATACATTATGTGAGAATATGGATAATGTACCTATGACAACATCAGGGGAAGCCTCTGAATTCTGGCGGTCCACTAAAGCATAAGTACGATTCTGGACCCCGCTAGTACTGGCTGCTCCTCTGGCACCTCTACCACAGCCAATAGGCTGCACCCCTCAGCCCTGTGAAGGAACCGATGTTGATGACGCAACGGCCGACCCAGATGGTCGTGCTATACTACCCATGCTCCGCTGTGGACAATCCCTCGCTATATGCCCCGGCATACCACACCAAAAGCAGACATTCATCCCTGACCGACATGTACCTGTGTGTATACGCCCGCAGTGCTGACACTGCTGACGAGGAAAACCTGCTGCCTGTGACCTATGAGCTCCGCTACTCTGCCCCGATGGACCACCCCTAGACCCTCGAAATTGGGAGTGAGCACCCCCTGTGGAATAAGAGAACGACGGTCTAGGTGGTCTAGGAAACATGCGGGGCCTAGATCCTCCATGAGACATCATAGGTGGTCCCATAGGTCTAGCCCTTTTGGACTGTCCCCTATCAAATTCATGCACTCTTCTTCTTTGTCGTTGGTCTTCCATTTTCTTAGCAAAGGCTTGTATTCGAGCAATGTCCATGTCCTTATTCAAGGCAGCAATAGTGCAATCCCGTACCAAATATGGCTCTAGTCTGTCCACATATCTATGGACCCTGTCTATCATCGTAGCAACAACATTTGGTGTATATCGAGCCAAGGAATTAAAATGCAAGCTATATTCCCTCACGCTCAAATTTCCTTGACGGAGATTTAGGAACTGATCCACACGTGCCTCTCGGATCTCATAGGGCAAGTAATGATCAAGGAAAGAAATTTTAAACTCTTCCCACGTAGGTGGAGTTTCACCAATATCACGGGATTTCTTCCAATCCTCGTACCATAATATCGCCTCTCCTTTCAGCCTATACGCGGCAAGTTCAACTGTTTCGACCCCTGTCACATGCATAACTTCCAAGGCCCTCTGAATTTGATCCACGAAGTCCTGTGGATCTGCTTTTGGATCTGACCCAGTGAAAATAGGAGGGTCAAGTTTCAAGAAATCCTATGTCCTACGACTCGCCATTCTAGCTGCATCATCATCATGTGTCACTATACCAACTCATCCCTAGCTTTGTACCACCACTAACTGTGTCAACATATGTACAGCATTCCTAAGATCCTGATCCGTGGCATTCATCGGTGGCTCTACAGGTACTTCTCTACCAATTGGTTCTTCCAAAACTGGGAGGGTAGATGAAGACCGCGATGATATTTCAGCATTCGCTCCATCGTGACTAACTTGGTCAGGTGGTAATCGGCTCATTCTTTCTCCAGCAGGCGCATCTACCTGTTTCCCTTTACCTCTACCTCTCGTGATTGGCATTTTGACTATACCAAAGAAAAACAAAATACCATGATCAGACACACTTCAACTGACAACACTGGCTCTATTGCACGATCTAGAAGTGAAGAACGGAAACAACATCCTAAATGTCCCGTAGCCTCCTACTTATAAATGTGGTGCACAACATATCGATAAGTAAGACTCTACTCAGACATGGCTTTGTAGACACCCTTAGAACGACCTGCTCTGATACCACTTTTGTCACGCCCTAAATTCCATCGAGACATGATTGGCACCCGTAGCCGATAAGGCCCGAGAGAACCAACCTTTGCCTATGTTCAACCATATGCATATCATAATCATAACCACCATTTCATAAGAACATGAAATACGAATAAAGGAAAACATGGGACATATTTATACATACATATGAAACTTGGCCGTTGAGGCCATCCAGTCAAAACAACATATGTCTTTTACACTGATACACCCACATTCGTCTACAAAAGCCTCTAACAAGAGCATTGACCAATACAAACGAAAAGTCGGGACAAGTCCCCGCTTTATACAACATGTACATCATCCAAACATATATCTACTCTGACTCGGAGAAGCCCCGAATTAACTGGAGCTCACCAAGGAACTGCTAACACTGGCAATCTACTGGGGAGGCCTACAGGGACCTGCGCCTGCAGCAATTAAGGTAAATTCCCCTAGAGGGGTCAGTACGAAATAAGTACTGAGTATGTAAGGCTCAAATGAAACTTTGTAACACATGAACATACTAATGAACTCAATACAAATAACTAGACAATGTGAGTAAGTCACCATTTTGCATTTTGGGAACCATGTGAATTGCTTTCATTACTTCCATTACTTTCTTTACATTCAATGCTTGCTTGCCATACATGTGTCATAATGTACCCGGGCCCCTACTGATCAGTGGGTCTTTCCATGACTTATCATCATGTTGGGATCGGGTCGAGCTAGGCTTATGCCCCTAAGACCTACCACCAATAAAGCACTGCATCGGGATCGAGTCGAGCTAGGCTTATGCCCCTAGACTTGCCACCCATAAATCAATACATCGGGATCGAGTCAAGCTAGGCTTACGCCCCTAGACTTGCCACCCATAAATCAACACATCGGGATTGAGTCGAGCTAGGCTTATACCCCTAGACTTTCCACCCATACTTGATCATTGACCACATTTGCATTACTTTGATCTTTACTTTAAGATTGATATTTGATAGTCATAACATCACTTAATAGTCATAACATCAATTGAACTTTGGAACATAACATTGTTGGAAACTTGAACCATTAACCAATGAGTAAGAGACATATGAATAACTTGGCAACATAACATTATTAGAATCATAACACCATGGGAACTATGGGACAATAATCTATGAACAAGAAGCATAAGTAATATCACTAGTGGAACATTGGAACATATCCTTATTTGAGCTTTTGGAACATTAACCAAGATTATGAGACATGAGACTCACAAATGATCCATGAGTAGGAAATATATGACAATGACTATTGATAAACGGATATAGGATACCTTAGCACATTTCGAGGTAAGACTAGTGAGATCGCAATGTGGGTACGTTTTGCCGCAAAAAGATACGGACAGAGTAACCTTACATACCTTGTACTCTCAATACGGATATACAATCCTAGATGTGCATACAATAGTCCCGCTCCTTCTTTATGTGTCACTCTACAACACAAATACATAACGGAATTCACATTAACCACAACTACTTCACAAATGCGTATAACATCAATGGGGTACATGTTTGCTTTGAAACATGTCATTTCCCCTTGACAAAACCATTGATAGCATCATTATTCCAAAAATCCTCCAATATTCCCAACATTGACTAATACATAATAATCATTGCATTTCACCATAACAATTCTCTTTTACACCTCCTTATCCATACCACATCACAAACAATTCATCAATTCACCTTAATACACTTCATAGCACATATCGGCCAAATTCCCACAATTTACACTTATAGACAAGAACAAGTTTAACAAAAAAAATAACACCATAGACGTTCATATTTTATCCATACCATGATCTTTCATCAAAGGCACAAGTCCTAATTCAAGTTCAAATCCCATGGATCACAAATCTTATACAAAAGCACAAAGTACCATATCCAACATTTCCAAGCACAACCAACATGATTTACATACTCTTTCATGTATATAATATATTAATCCATAATAATATTCACTTACCCAAACTTGCAAAGGGATGATTTTGCTCCAAAATTGCCTTTGAGTCTTTAGGGTTCTTGAGAGAATATTGTAGAAGGTTTGAGAAAATATCTCAAAGAACATGAGAGTTTAAATGAATAAAATCTGATTTTGTGGTCCTTTACATAGTACTTGGGTCATCCTTAGCCTTTCTTGATATTTAATGCTTCAATTGACCAAGTCAATAGAAGATTGGGTCATGTGACCCATGTCTTTTATCCCATTTTGGGCTTTTATTGAGTCCAAATCACTTAACCCAATAAAATCAATAATTTCTCATCTTATACGTATTACAATAATATTCCCACTCATAATATTCATATCCATAGCCTCAATCCCAAAACCAAGTGATTCTAGCCACGTTTGGCTTATTTTGACCTTAGGGGCAAAACTGTCATTTTGACCTCAAATTTGTTCTCGAGTAATTTTATCATACTAATGTAATATGTCATTCATTTCATGTATATACTCTTGGTTGTAGAAGAAACGTAGCGAAAATTGGCTCGGTACGTCCCCGGATACCCTTGGGACTTAGAAATTTCCAACTTTCGAAAAAGTGGAAAACCCAACGTGGCACGCCCCTGGGCGCGCCAACCCACTGCCTATGGGATAAAAATTTTAGTCCAGAGCGGCGTGGAACGGTCCCAAATGCGCCCCTCCTTAAATTTTTTTGAAAATTCCATTTTTCGACTTCTCTTCGCGGGTTTGGTTAGACACTTCAAGTCCTATTCTTTAACTCACTTCTTAACCTTATTATACTTTGTTTAGAGGTCTTATTAGCCTCATTTTGAACCCCACAATGGTTTCATTAAAATTGCAAAACACCTTCCATGCAAGTTTAACCACATAACAAGAGCCAAATTCAATTATCTCACCACTAGCCTTACCAAATGCATACTTATAGCTCTCGATACCTACGTACATATTATTTAATGTCATCAAGTAGGGTTGGGAACGTACGGGGTGTTACAGTATGGATCCAAAATCTAACAATGCATAGACATCAATCTGAAAAACTCGTAACATACAGTGACTAGATCAGGACCTTATGATCCTATTGAGTCCAGAGGGTTATAGAACCCATTCTGACATTTTCCATTAGCTGCACTAGATGAGGCACCCTGTTGAGTTAGGAAAATGGCTGGAGCTGCCAAAAAGGTTGCTTGAGTACATTCATTGATATCCCCTTTTTTGGCTGATGGACAATCTCAAAGTTGGTGACCTAGCTTCCCACAACCAAAACACCCTTCCTTCCTATCAAGCAATCTCTAGGATGGTTTTTCCCACACTTCTTACAATATAGGAAAGTACGACCACTAAAATCACTAAAATGAGACATAAAGCCTAACGCTCTACCTTTTTATCTTCCCAGAGCCTGGGATACGGAACACTCGTAGATGATGGTGTTGGGGATGAAGATCTTTGCTGAAACTATGAGCGATTACCACCACCCAACCTGTCCTGAGAATAATGAAAGTTTCTAGTGCTATCTGTTTTATTCATATTCTCCTTCTCCCATTCCTTAATCTTCTCCTTCTTAATTTGTTGGGCATAAACCAGCAACCTAGAGATATACATCTCCTTGACCAATATCATAGTTCTATACTCCTTAACCACATCCTCAAAAACACCTGCCATGAACTTACTCGTACGAGCCCTGGAATTAATAACTATTGCCGGAGCATACTTAGAAAATTGATTAAACTTAAGAGAATACTCCTTCACACTTATGTTGCCCTGCTTCAAATTTATGAACTCCTTAATCTTGGCCTCCATTAACTCAAAAGGGAAGAACCTGTCCATAAAAGCACCAACAAACTCATCCCATTACTGGTCCGACATTTGCAACCTTATCCTCTTTCCACTACTTACACTAAGTGTGAGCCACTCATTTTAATAGAACTATAGAGGATTCATTCAATTAAAGTCCCAGGCTTTAGCTGCTGTTGTGGTACTAGTAGGATTGACCGGGGTAGCAACTTGCTAATTAGACTAAGTGATTATAGCTTGAGCTAGTACCATGAAAGTGCCCCTGAACTCAGCATGAGAGACGTGTTCATGCAGAGGGTCTGTTGAAGTTGGTGGTGCTTGTTGATTTCCATTTCTATTTCTCCTTTCGTTGGCTCTTTTGGTAGGTATTTTCTATAAACATGTACAGCACGAGAAATAAGAAGTCTTTAATAGATTTCACACTCTATTACATGATATGAACATGAAATAAGGGAAACTTTTCCCAAAATGTTTCATAGCCTTTCACTCATAAGTGTACGTGCTTCACATCCATAAACAAGATGTAACACCCCGTATGTTTCCAAACCTAGTTAATTCCCATAACATTCATGGAAATATTGAAACATGAGAGATATGATGAATTATGCATTAAAATTTGTGGGCTTAAGCCATTGGGCCAAATGAGGCCCAAAACAAGAGCAAAAGACTAGGCCCAATGGGGCAAAATGATCCAATCTTCCATTGACTAATCCACCAATGCATTTAGTGCTAAGAAGTGGATAAGAGAGACTCCAAGGGACTATAAAAGGATCACCAAATTAGATTTTAATTCATTTGGACACCCATGCCTTTTCTAGAATTCTCTACAACATTTCCATTATCACACAAACCCTAAGCACTCATCTTTGTGGACAAGATTACAAGACTTGGTAAGTGTTTATTATTATGGTTTAATATATTTTATGCATGATATATGGTGTATATCATGTTTTTTATGTTGGTGAAGTATGGAGAAGTTCACTATGTGTGTAATATTACATGTTTGCTAAATCGGAGGATGATTTTTGTCTTGTAAACTTGAACATAAGCTTGTGGTATTGAAGGAAGTGAACTTGATGGATGAAATATTGACGTGAGATGTGATTATAGTCTCACCTTGTTTTATCCTTGTGTATAATGTTTGGAATTATTGTTGTAAATTTGGTTATGGATTTGGTGACGGATTGAGAAAGAAAGTGAGGTTTTGGTGATGTTTATGTGTGTTGTGAGACCATGGATGAGTGTTGGCATATAATATGATCACAAATATGTTAAAATAAGTTTAGTTATGATCATGGACCATTCATTGCATAAAAAGACCCAAAAGAGACCAATTTGCCCGAAAATGGGCACCCGCCCTCGCAGGTGAGGCCCCTGCAGACTACCAAGGGCCATCTGCGGCAGCAGTTCATCCACCTACGGGCGTAGGTGGCTTCACAGGTCACTTCCAGAACCCCGTTTCGCATGTTTTTGTCCCCCTTTGACCCCGAAGGCCCCTACACCGTTTGTGGATATAATTAGCAAAGTATGATGCCGTTTTAATGAATTTAAAGGGTATTATGGAGGCATGTTGTACTATGTTAAGTATGGATGGTTGTTCATAAGTTGTTATGAGGCAAGTTGATAGGAGTAATTGTGACGGAATGCTAATCAGAAAGCATAAAGGGTAAGTGTGATGTGAAATGCTATTGATGTGTGATATTTTGGTCAATGTGTGGAATGTTATGGTGTGTTTGGTATGATAATGCAATGGATTGTAGTTTGAAGGATGAAATGATGCTATATAGCAGTCACGTAACTCATTCTAACACTTATACCTTTGTAAAAGAGTTGGTTGTTAACATGAACTTTGTTATGTACTTGTGTTGTAGAGTAAAACATAAGGAAGGAGCTGGACTAGTGTAACCCCATATAGGCTTGTGTTTTCATAGTGAGATGACAAGGTATGTAAGGTTACTCTTTTCGTATCTTTCTGTGGTATAGAGTATTCACCTTGTTATGGTACTTACTCATGTCCGACGTGTTCTAAAGTATCCCAGTTCAGGTTGAGGTATATTGTTATTCATATGTGTCTTATTCTTAGATGAATTATTATTCATTTATCTCTTATTCAATGATTGAAGTTCCAAAGATTTCATAACGTTGTAATTTATAAAAGAACTATCTCAAAGAGAGTAATGATGTAAAGAAAATCTATTTATTTTGAATAGCATTTTCCAATCACGTCATGTTCCAAAGTCCAATAAGATTATGATTATAATTGTACCAATTTCTCAAAGTGTAAAAGTACCAATCTCACAAAAGTAATGAAGGAAGTAATGCGTAAGCTAATATATCTGTCCCTCACAAGTTAAGGTATCAATCTTACCAGAGTAAAGACGTGAAGTAATGTATGTATGTGTTTTAATTGTCACAAAATGTTTCAGTCACAAGGTATAGCTAAGTAATGAAAGAAAGAGTAATAAGAGAAAGAAGTAATGAATAATCGATGAGTAATCTTGGGTGGTATCCCAGGGGTTGAAATACCTAGCATGGGTCGATCCCAATGTAACATAAGAACATCCCAGGGGCTACAGAAAGCTTAGCATGGGTTATGACAGTACATCCTAGGGGTCACAGTACCTAGCATGGGTTAATCTCATCCCAGGGGCGACAGAACAACCTAGCATGGGTAGAACGACAAAGATGAATAAATACGAAGACAAAAGAAGTAAAGAATGTAATGTACATGGGTTCCCACATACAGAAAGAAAGTTTATTCACAGTGACTATTTCTCATATATTGACTCCATTGTTGTTGTTATCATGTATGATGTAATTCTTATGGCCTTACATACTTAGTACATTATTCGTACTGACCCCTCTTGGGGAATTTACTTTAAATATTACAGGCGCAGGTGCTAGTAACCACCTCAGTAGGATGTGGATCATATACAGATCTTTGGTGAGTTCCAATTGCTTCTCATATGTGTACACTAGGTTTTGGTAGTATGTAAATATTGTACAGACATGGTCATGTATCTATAGAGGATTTGTATACGGTTGTGGGAAGACAAATGTAAGAGATGTATGTCTATTTTGACTTGATGGCTCTAACGGCCAAGTTTCATATATATAGATATGACATATGTTTTCAAGTCCATGACTTCCGCATAGTTGGATGATGAATAAGAAGATTCATACGAGGATATGCATACGAATGTACATGAGCAAATATTGGTTCTCTCGGGCCATATCAGCTTCGGGTTCCAGTCCGCCTTAATGGGATTCAGGGCGTGACACAAGACTCTACTTAACACGGCTTTGAGACACCCTAGGACACTTTAAACCTAATACTCTAATACCAAGTTTTTCATGACCCGAGACTACCCCCTAGTCGTAACAAGGTGGATACAGTCACAAGTGACCCTATGTTAACCCATGGATTGGTATGACACTAAGAATAATGCAATAAACTAATAAATACTGAGCCAAAGATAAGAAATGACGTCATAATAATAAAACCAATGTCAATGCTAAAATATCAAAACCATAAGACTAACCAAAATACTGTTATTGATGTGAAGGTGAATCAAGCTAACTGCGAATGGAATGCTGAATGTCTGAACCTATATTAAAAAACAATATAGTGAATGAAAACATGCAGTCAGTACTTTGAATATACTGAGCATGTGACATATGCACTACACTATATAATATGAACATGCTAAAATTGACATGATAAACTGAACATAGGACTGAAAGTTGTAAATTGATGCTATAACAAAGTATCAAACATCTAACAATATAAGATGTTGAATAACTTAGATACAAGGTCAAGCGAGGTATGAGACTAAATTGTGGGAGGCTTCTGTAACCAACATAGACCATATGAGCAACATGAAATCTGACCTGTAACTCAAGTTGGGAGGTTTTCAACACCTTGCTAAGGGTACGAAACATGAATGGAATTAATTCACTCATGAGCCCATTAGGGCAAGAAGACACTCTCAACTAGTGAGGACCCTTTTAACCTATGGTGGCATATAGTTTGGGACTTGGGTTATCTAAACTCGTGTCCTTTAGGTGCTAAGTACTACTTCCACTGAAAGTAAACTGATATACTGAAACATTCAACAATATTAATGTTCTGAAACTGAAACATAAGTGTTTTATCTGAAATTATTCTAAATCATGAAATTGAAAGACTGAGTATTTAACTAACAATGCATGATATCCTAGGTCATCAAGTTTTCATAACCCTCCATCTCTGAAGAATAATTCCATAACTAAAGTCCATAAATCATGAATTTACCAATACATTGAGAGTTCATAACTATAGAGTTCAAGGATATTGAAATTCATGAGAAAACATAGGTTAATGACTAACTTATAGAAAGGAACCAAACTATTAAGAAATTCATAATATTCATGAAACCTAGGGTCTGAGAGAGGAATTCAACTGATGAATTGAGTTATCTTTGGGACTCAATGGGTGAAAGGAAACCCATTGATAAAATCCCACATACATGGAGATGGAAACATTAGTGAATTCTTTAAACTTTGAGCTTAAACTAAAGAACCCTAATTTTCCTTGGAGGAGTAAGAATCGTCTCTTGTTCTCTGTTCGATGCTATGTGCTGATTAAATTTAACTAATGAGTGAGTTAGGGTAATATTAGGCTTAATAACTAGCCTTGGAATAGCATAAATGTCGTAGTTTAGGGGTTTAAATATTGGGAAAAAATGGAATGCCCCTCATAAAACATAACTAAAAATCTGTAGATTGTGACGTACGAACCATCCCACGATTATGGGACCCACCTCCAATCGTTGGTGGTACTCATGGTTTGTTGGCTGGATTGGAGGCTTCCCTGGATTCAGACGAGCCATGGTATGAATCGTTGGACCCTTCGACAATAGTACCTTGGTTCGTAGTTAGAAGTCCAAGCCGAATCAACTTTAGGGACATATATCGTACCGATAACCATGGGTTCTAACCAAGATAGTGGGATCCTTTCGTGGTTGGGAGGTGGATTTGACAACTTGTGGGTGTTTGGGGCTATTTTATGTAGAAAGAAGCATGGTATGGTCGTACAATATAACCACGATCATACCATGGTTCGTGGAATCTCACTGCTGGAAAATGCTTCACTAAAATGTCCAAAACTCTTAGCTCTGATACATATTAATAAAAAATCAATCGGTAAGAAAGGTTTCAACTTAACTATGAGCTAGTAGTTACTTATGGTCTTAATAAAAGTTTAAATCATTTCCCACACTACCAAAACATGAAGTTTGGTTCTCCATGTACTTAAAACATGATTCTAATCTTATCCAAGATTTTTGGGGTGTTACAACATCTAACTCCCTTCACCGTGATTGGTGGAGGTAGTTTTTCTATCACCTCTATCATTGATCTATACACCTCCGTACCTTTTGCCAAAATCTTGTTCCCCAAAATAATTACATCCTTCACCATGAAGTGACATTTCTCCCAATTTAGTACAAGAATAGAATCTTCACATTTTTCCAAGGCACTGCTAAGATTTGGTAAGCTGTCTTCAAAAAAATCACTAAGAACATAGAATTTATCCATCAATACCGCCTAAGTTCTTCCACCATGTCGGATAAAATAGACATCATACACCTTTGGAATATAACAGGAGCATTGTATGACCCGGAGGGCATACACTTGAAGGCGAATGTCCCTTAGGGGCATGTAAAAGTAGTCTTCTCCTAATCTTCAGGTGCAATGAGGATTTAGTTATAATCTGAATAACCATCCAAAAAGCAAAACCAGCCTCTCCCTACTAAACTATCAAGCATTTGATCTATTAATGGCATTAAGAAGTGATCCTGAGAGTCCAAGAGTTTAGCTTTCCGTAATCCATGCAAACATGCTAACCAGTGACTGGCCGTAGTGGAATTAACTTATTTTGCTCATTGGTTACTACTGTCATACCTATATTTTTAGGACACATTGTACAGGACTTAACCGTTTGCTAATTAATATTGGGTATACGACACCTGCATCAAGCCACTTGATTATTTCTTTCTTCACCACCTCTTGCATTAGTGGGTTAGGTCTTCTCTGGTGCTCAATTCTTGGAGATAAACTTATAAAATTTACCACCCTCCATTTTCTTCTTAACTCAGTTTGGAAATGGGGGGAATGGGGTTTGGAGACCTAGGAATTTGAGTTATAGGCTTCTTAACCTCTCTTCCCTTAACTTTACTCATCGATACATCATCTTTCACAATGGTAGGATTTTTAGCATCTACCTTTTAATCATTAATCTTTTTCGACTTTACAGACCCAGTCGGATTCTCATCACACATATGTCATCAACCACTATTTTGTATTTGGAGACAACATCCACCACCCGTGTTTTGAATAATAGGATACAGTTTGGGTAGAATCTTACCACTTTTGGTAGGAATAACCATGAAACTTCCATCTTTTCTAGGATTCTGAACAGTATCACTAGGTAGAGTGCCACTCTTTCCCTGATTGAATATCGCGAACAACTGCCTCATTTGGTACTTTAACTATTTGATGGAAGTAGAGAGTGAATCCACAAGCTGACTCACCAAAGATAGTTCACTCTTCATTTCTTTCACCCCTGAGTTAGTAGATTCCATACTTTTCAACACTTTTGACATCATCTCATCCATATGGGATTTCCCTAAATTATTTCCTCCCTTGTCATGATTTCGTGGAGGAACGTAGAGTCCACTTTATTTATTCCTGTAGCCATCTTTATTCTTCCAATTTCCTTAATCATGATCTTTGTAGCCAACCTTGTCATAGTAATTAATCCTTTGGTAGTTCTGACTTTGGTTTCCTTGGCCATTGGCTCGGAAACCCCCCATATGGTTATTTAATAATTTGCCTCCTCTTTGGAGTCAGACTAAGCCTCATTTTCCTTTGAACCAACATCTTTCACCTTTTCTACACCACCTGTCAACAAGTGTTTTTTAAGCAAGTCCATCTGCGTCTTCATGTGAGCTATGTCCTGATTACATTATTCTTTCCTTCAGTGTTGTTTAACTGACAAGACTAAAGTATAAGTACTACTTGAAACCTCATAATTCCTGGTATGCCAAGCTCTATTTGTTTTTGAAAGCTTGTCTAGTATTACAGTCGTATCTGCATAAGTAAGTGCCATGAAAACTCCTCCTACAGCATTATCAGCAGTCGATTTGGTTACCAAATTTAGAAACCTGTAGAAAGTTTCCATTAAGTGCTCATCTGTCAGCTTGTGATTAGGGCATTGTGCTAAATTTTTCTTAAACCTCATCCTAGTATTATGTAGTACTTCATCAGGCTGTTGTCTAAAATTACTGATTTCATCACTGAACTGCAACATCTTGGAGCATAGAAAGAACCTTCCTAGGAAAGCTCCTTTCCACTGGCCCCAGTTGGTAATAAAAGCTGGTTGCAGCTCAGTCAACCACAATGTTGCATATCCATACAAAGAAAGTGGGAACAACCTCAATCGAATGACATTCTGACTTACTCATGGCAACTCAAAAGACTTGCAAATCCCTATGATATTCATCAAGTGCATTTTAGGATCATCACCAGCCACCCCTCTGAATAAGCCCTTGAGGTTCAACAATTGAATCATATAGCTGGTGATATTGAACTTCACTCTAGGAGCTAGTGGAGGAAGAACAATGGCACAGTAACACCGACCCTATCTACGTCAGCCTCATCTTCATCGTCGATATTAAAAGGCATAGCCTATTGTTGTCGACCTCTCCCACTTTGTTGCTGATGTTGGTTGGTTGGGGAAATATTATCAATATGTTACACATCAACATCATCACCCAAAGATTTGTTGTCCTTATTATAGGGCGCATTCATATTTTGTTGACTAAGTTTATTAGCAGCAAGTTGTTGAAACCTTGCTGCTTCACAATCTTATGCATTCATATTCAGCCTCAATGTTTTTGGAAGTTGGGGATCATAAGGTAATAATGGTTTATCTGAGCTTTGGGTGCTTGACATGCACAGGATTGTACTCTGTAGTCATAGAAAAGACAAATAAAAGTAATATTAGGAAATATGACTAAGAATCAAATAAACACAATAGACTTAATAGACAACCGTATTCCCTGACAATGGTGCCAAAATTTGATACGCCTAAATTACACCTCTTTTAAGAAGCATAAGCAATCAAAATCAAATATAGAGCCCAACAAAGGTTGGGGTCGAATCCCACAGGGAATATCGTGAACACTGAGTCATTCGTGATTTAAATGACTGTTAGTCTATGATCACCATGAAATGGGGGTTTGTAGAAAATACGTTTGAATCAATATCCAACTTGTTTTGATTAGAAAGTGTTAAATTTTATAGAATATGAATCAATAGAGAAACCAAACTAGGCTTGTGTTCACCATGGAGGTGTAACACTTTCGGGTTAATAACGATATTGGATTCTCTTAATAAAAAATATTGCAATGCTATCGAGATCTAACAACCAGCCAAATGTTTCTTAATCTAATTGATGACTATCACTTTAATTCTTTCAAACCTAAAGAGATGATAATACTAAACTCATTATTATCCACAAGTTGGTTAATCTTGTTATAGCATTAACTATTAGACGGAATTTAGAAACTCTGAATCCTCGTTGATAAACTTTTTTCCCAGTTTTAACCTCTTATTTCAAGAAAGTTAAACCGAAGGCTTATTCTAATATTTGGAACCATTAGAAATATGTTAAGATGAAAAGATTAGCAATACATACACAATTATTAATCAAATCCAAACAAAAATCAACTCTAGAGATGTTATTTTGCCATGGATCCCACGTACCTTGTTGTGGAGTTTTAGCAACTCTTCATCTTTGAATAAAGTACAACAGTTGAAAACATAAATGAAGATTACCCTTTCAATAGATGAACTCACAATCAACTTGACTTCCAAAATCAAACGAATTGCTAAAAACCCAAAAATATTTCAATACAAGAGTGTCTTTTGTTCCATGTAACGTAAGATACTGCAAAAAGCCCTGTAGCAACTATTTGTATTGCAGGGAAACTTGAATTTAAAATAAAAACTCAGCTATTTCCTGCCTCGCATCTGATGGCCCGTCACAAGTCTGACGTCTCATCAATATGGGCCGTCACTTGCATTCAATAAAAGCCAACTTTTGTTTAAGGTTGACTGCCTGTGTTGATAGCTCATCACAGGGTTGGAAAATCACAACTTAGGCCGTCACTCAGTCATTGTTCACCCATCATTTTGGTTACGCTTGACGAGGTGGTTGATGGGTCGTCACAAGGTTGATGTCTCATCAACTTGGTCGTCATTGCTACCTTTTTGCTCAATTTCTCAAGTTTGCAAGTTTTTACCTTTTTTTTCTCACTTGAAGAAAAAAATGATTATAAACAACACGAGTTGGTTTAGAACTTACCATTATTCCTAGTCTAAAGCCTCAAATGTGCCATCAAAATACCGATACATCACCAAGCTCTAGCAGCTTCACCAATAATAGCTACACCAATAACGTAGGTTAAATAGTCCAAGTCTCAAAAGACCCCTCAAGACTTGTTTGGGATTTAACAAACACAAATCAAACATGCTACCTAATCAAAAACAACATTCTGTACTTAACAGAATTAACGAAAGGACAAATAGAGGTTGCTTTGATGAAATGTTCACCAAAGTCAACACTTTCTATAATTTATCAAATATTCACCTAAGCATCCCAAACAAGCCTGAAAGCCTTGAGATCTTAACCAAAGGTCCCTTTAACCCAAAATTCATGCTTTGAAGCTAACAAAATTGTCAAAGTTTACATTTGAGTTCTCTTACTAAGAATATTGACCGAAGTCAAGCTTCTCAACTTTAAAAGCTCCAAAATAGGAACTCTCTAGGAACAAAACCTCATAAGCTAAAGGACTGGAAAAAATAGGGAAAACACACAAAAATTATGAAAATAACCTTGAGTGTGATTACATCATCCATTACTAAAAAGGAATTTCCACCTCAAAATTCAAAGAAAAGAAGGTAACTAAAGGCTAAACTAGGTAAGGATATCTAGACTGTATGTCACGCTCGGTCTCCTGAGTATTCTCCTTGACTGGATGATGCATCCACTGAACTTTAATTGATAAAAGCTCTTTCATCCTCAACTTTCTGACCTGGCCATCTAGAATAGAAACTGGCTTCTCCTCAAAGGCTAAAATCTCTACCAACATAACCCAATCCTAGTGAAGCATTTGAGACAGATACAGAATGTACCATCTCTATATATATACATGGAACACCAGGTGAAAACCAAAAGAGCTGGAGGAAAAGCTAATTCATATGCGATATCACCAACACATTATAGCATCTCAAATGGACCAATAAACCTTGGGTTGTGCTTTTCATTCTTCTCGAACCTCATCACTCCCTTCATGGGTGATATCAGAAGAAACACCCTATCACCAATTAAATACTTCAAGTCTCGCACCCTCTAATTGGCATAATTCTTTTGCCTACTCTAAATTGTAAATAATCTTTCCTTAATCACCCAAACCCTATACAATGAATCACGTAATAGATTGCTTCCTTGTGGTCTAACCTCAAAAGTATCAAACCAATCTAATGGAGATCTACACCTCCTACCCATTTGACACCTCAAATAGGGCAATCTGAATACTCGAATAGTAGGTGTTATTATACGCAAACTCTACTAAGGTGAAGAACTGGTCCCACTGTCATAGCCTGGGTTGTAATAACCCTTACCCCACAACTATGTTATGTAAGCTTAACCCAAAAACTTGAATACTCAAATAAGATAAGGCAAAAGATTCCACACACAGGGAAATATGAACAAAAACAATTCAACATAGCCCAAAATAATAATATATAAAAAGGAAGATAATAGAAATCCAAAATATCCCAGTACTCAGTTGTCATGAGTATACAAGAATGACTCTAAGTCTGACTGACATAAGGACATAAAACCACATTGCCTGTGAAAAATGAAATCGACAGAAAGTAAAGAGACAGATGATGTCAGGGAAGTCTCAGAAGGTAGAAGCTCACCCTAACTCTAATAATGTTACCTTGTACTCAGTATGCAAAAAGTTAGGAGTGGGTATGTTCCACTTGTACTCATTAGGAATCATAGGCCCACTAAGCTCAAGTAGAAAACTACATCGAATAGAGTATGCTAATGTAACTCTAGAAGTATAAAAGTCAAAACAGTTTAATATATAAAAATATCATGAATATCTAAATCACAAAATCAATGCAAAAGGGGATTCAATAAAATGCAATTATATGGAATGGTATGAATAGATAATTCCAAATGTGTATACCCTCCCAACATTTTTTACAGTAAGATGAGACCCATGGAGGACTTGTGAGGTCCATATACAAATAAATTCTCATAAATACATCAATGACTTTGACTCAAACTGGGACAAAAATCATTTTTCCTCACAGACCCGCACTTGAACTAGGACTAAAATTATTTTCTTACTTTTAAACCAATTTTTCCAAATCAATTGATTCCATGAACCATGAGATGAATGAATATGCATGAACACTGTAATAACCCTTCAGGTCATTTTCTACTTCTCATACATTTTTCTTGTTTTTGAGATTTTTATAGTTTCTACTAGGTATTTGTTACTTTTTGGGATAGGTAGATTGGTTCTCGGCGAGTTTGGTTGGATTTTAAACCAATTTTCCTATTTTTAAACTTCTGAAGTTAGAAACTTTAACTTTAGTCAACCTTCTTAGCAAACAGCCTCGGATGAAATTTCTGACAGTTCTATCAGCTAAAAAAATGATTTTTGGCTAGAGGGACCTTTGGTTTGGTTCCTGAGGCTTTGTAACTCATTTGGGTTTTTGGGAGAATTTTAGTGAAATATAGGAAAAGTGTTGACATTGGTCACCATTTTATCAAAACAACCTCTATTGGTCATTTCATCAATTTTGGTAGTCCAAAGTGTCGTTTCATATTGGGTAGCATATTTGGTTTGTTTTTATGGGGTTTCGAATGAATTTCGAGGGTCCAATAGTGACTTGGAACTCTAGGCCAAGCTACTGATATAGCTGATACCTAGTGCAACTGCTCAAGCGGAGTTTTGCTCGCACCAGTGGAGCTACTTATGTGGAAGGCTTGCCACTTTTGCAGAGGTTGCTGATGTCAACGCCAACTGCTTAAGTCGAGCATTTCAATCTAAAGCGTGTATGCACTTGTGGACAATCCTCTACTTTACGAAGGCTCAGATTTTAAGTAGCTTCAACATAACTGGAAGATTTATCCCCTAAGTAACTCTACATTTGCAGCAAAACCTCCACTTGAGCAGAGATTGCTGAGTATATATTCCTTCTTCCCCCAAAAATTTTTCCATTACCAACTCAGATTTGGGAGATTTTATAAATTCATGGAGATCTCTTAACCTAGTAATTGAAATTCCTTCATTTCTACTTTCCTTTATCTTATCTAACTCAATTCTGTTATTAATCCGTACCCCATTAAAGTAAGCTTTTTAGATCCAATTTAGATCCAATTTCAATTATATTTTTTCCCAAATTCAGGACATTGGTTTCTTACGCTTAGGGGAGGATAATTATGGGCTTTCATCTGGTTTTCATTATCATATGCCACAAGATAATTTTTGACCCGACTTTCGGCTTCAAGTGTACATTTTTATTAGACGTATTTATTTTCTTTAATTAATGAGTATATAATATTTTTGATATCATGGCAGTAGTCAAAAACTATTCTAGATGGAAAGGTCTCAGTGTTATTGATCGCGAGATCACCATTTGACCTCTAGATAGGTTACTGCTTTACCACTTTTTAACTTAGTTCTGTTGGTTGTATATGACATAAATTACTTATGGGTGATTGACTATTTGGATAAAAATTTTGATATTGAGAAATTTTTTATTTTTTATTTGTTTATTTCTAGGTCATAGAGTAGGATTCGCTTCAGACCTTAGATTAGATAGTTTCTTAGTGTTGGAGCCTTAGTCTAGGTTGATGGCTTAGCATTTGGTTTATTATTAGGAAGCCTTATATTAGGTTTGGTTATATTTCTTCGTGGCTCTTTTCTAGATATACTACTTTGTATTGTTCCTTTAGTTAGCCTATCTTAGTTTATGAGATTGTGGGGGCCTTCGTGTCTAGAATATTAGCAAGGGAGGTCCCACTTTTGTTTTATTACCCCATATAGTGAATTTTATCTACATTATAATAGTGTTTTCTATCCTATATATATATATATATATATATATATGGATTTGATTAGTATCACTATAGTTGGATGCTTTTTTGAAAAGTGGATTTTCTGGAAAGAAAAGGACTATTTTAGCCCTAGGTCATATTATGAGCAAAATTGCTATGAAAGTCCCAGTTTGAGTTCGGCCAAGGCATACTGATATCATTAGTCTCTCATGGGTCCTACCATTGTGAGCAATAAATATTCGAGAAGGAGTATACGGTATGTATGGGTCATAGCATTCATTCTATATTGCATTGCACTTGCTCATTTGCACGTATTTACTTATATATATATGTCGCATGTATGTTACATTCTTACCTATTTACCCGTTTACCTAATCTCGCACTGTTAATTATAATTTTAGTCTTATTATAGATAAAAGGAGATGTAGATTCACACTTTATTTCATATATTGTTTGTTTGAGTTCAGTCGGCCTATAATGCCTTCTTAGTACTACTTGTTTTGGTACTCATACTATACTTCTACATCTTTTTCTCTGATACAGATCCTAGTACTAGTTATCACTATCTGTAAAAACCCATTCTATCGTTATGTTTAAAATCATTTCCACAAATAATTCGATCAAAAATGCATTTTGAACCTGATTAGAAATTATTTTTGTGGTAGAAGATCTGTGGCCCAGATTAATTTGTGCTAAATTTTCAAATTTGGGCCAAGCCTACCGACCCATCACTGTAGTGACGGGTTTGTTGCTGCAATGATGTTGTTGTAGCTACACTTCCATTGCTGCAAAGAAGGTTAGGCAGTAAGCCATCTCAGTTTTGTTTAAACCCTTCTCCTGGCTATGGTTTTTATTTTGGTTGCCTCATCCAAAAACACCTCAAATGAACCCTAGGGTTAGAACGACAAGGTTTTAAAGGCTAGGCTCCAGGAGGGTTATTTCCAGGTATTCCCATTGATAGCAAAAGGTAATGGAGGAGAGGATCTTCACTCTCTGTAGTAGAAAAACTCATCCACGAGATAGGTTATGTCTTAATTATAATATATTCGGGTTATATTCATGAGATAACTTTATTTTTAAGGGGATATTTCATGTTTAGGTCTACGGTCATTGAGTTTGGTTGGAATTGATATTGAACTGAACATAGGGTAATGGATTAGACGTATTTGTTATTGCATGTTAAGTGTGTGGTGTATGTTAACTCTTTTATTATTGAGGAATTATTATGCTTGCATGAACTAGAGGTCGGTAATCGGTGGTTGGTATAAGTTTATTTCAAAGTAGTATGTTAGGGGATAGGCTGAGTAAAGTTGTCTGTTTCAGGTCAGTAGTAGAATGGGAATAGGCTGAGTAGATTTGATTGTGGAATAAGAATGTCGGTAGATTTGAGAGCAGGTAATAATAGTGTTATGAGAGAAAATGGATAGGGATTTATGTAAAACCAAGCTTAAGTTTTAGTCGCTCTTGCGAGGTTTGATGTTAGTGTAATAAATGTAGAAATTTCTAGTGTTATAAAGTATTCTCAAAAGAGCATGAGAATCGAGAAAAGGTTAGACGGTAGTCAGTTGGTAGTAATTCTTGATGGTTGGGTATGGCTGGGTAATTAAATGTAGTTATAGACTTGATTTGACTCTATGCTCATATTTAAGTTGAATGATTGTGATTAACCTTCGGGTATACTTGTGATTGTTGGTTGAGATAATATTCAGCTAATTTGAAATGAATAACTTGAAAGTTAAAGTGTTGTTGATGCAGCATGAATTAGAATATTGATTGTTATTGTATATTGAGCCTGTTGTTAAGGTTTTACCTATCTTGGATGATATTGGGATCAGGTGTCACATCAACATAGATTGATATTAGGATCGGGTACCACATCGGTAAGGTACATAGACTAAGCTCGTCCCTTACAGGTCATAACTAAGGGTCCTTGCCGACCCTAGTATGTGTGTACACCATTCTAGGCATTGCATTGATATTTATCTTATGGTTATTGTTACATTGTTGTTATTAAACTATGGTGATTTCATTGTGATAAATCCTTTATAAGTGATTGGTTGGTGATTTGATTTCTTAATTGTAAGTGATGTGACATGAATAACTTAAAAAGGGAATAAAAAAATAGTTGGTGGTTAGTAAGATAATGTTTCTATGATAGTGTGTTGTTATAAATGTTTGAATATAAGGTATGCTTTGACTATATATAACTATTATTTTCCTGTGTGTATACTTTTATACGTGAAATGTGTTGTAGCATATTTCATATGGAGTTGTTGCTGCTTATCTAATTTTGGTAGTAGTTGCATTATCAGTGGTAATGGGAATAGAATAGCGAGTGAGATTTGTCATGAGAGAGGGACATAGAGCGTTCTAAGGAGATAAGTGTGTAAGAGATATGGGTCTGGTCTTTCCACATAATTGTTACCATTTAGTCACTCTGAGGAGAAATTACTACTATTATAATACAAAGAGGGAAGGCGGTAAAGTTGGGAGTTAAAAGTATGCCTAACTATGTTAGTATGTCAGTTATCAAGAATTATCACTATCACATTTTTTCCTGATTGCTATATGCTATTATTTGTTTTCTAACCCTGGTCAACCGATGATACCTACCAGTACGTGTGGTTGTACAAATACTACTCTTACTATATCTTCTTTTGGGGGTATAGACATGTTGCAGGTCATTTAGAGTTTCTGTAGATGCAGTGGAGATTATTTTTGAGCAGCTCCTATCATTCTACTCTTACATAGGTGAAGTGTCTTGAGTCATCCTTTATATGTTTAGTTCTCTTGTACCTGTTTATACTAGATTCTGGGAAGTTAATTATTAATTCCATAATATATTATAGTAATAACTTTTGGTTATAAATAAAAGAGGTCCATTTTTTATTATGCTCATGGTTTTAGTAATGATTTCCGCTGTTTAATAAAGTTTTGATGGTAAGGGTTCTCCTATCTAGGGTAGAGTTGGGTGGGTGCCTGCATGATCGCGTGATTGGGATCGTGACACAACTGGCCTTTCACTTGTTCGGTACTCTTCTTATTGGAGACTTGGGGTGAGATCTTGGTGACCAGAGTTGTAGCATCTCCATCTTTTGGACATGTCTTTATTTTGTATATTCGGAGTCATTGCTATACATACTTATATTTACTTAGTGCTACTCTTGTGTTAAAAGCTCTTGTACCCACTGATACTAGGTCTTGGAGTTTGGTTTTGTATATTTTGTTCTTTCACTCTATATGTGTGAGTGTGTGTGTGTGTGTGTGTGTGTAGGCCTTGTTATCTGTGTTTATTTTCATATTTCGCATGTTTACTATATAGACTTGTTGTATCTTTTACTAGCCCGTTACTTGTAGGTACAGGCTTTGGGGTTCGGCTTACCTACTGGTGGGTCATAGTAAGTGCCATCATGGCCTGAATTATTGGGTCATGACAGTTTGGTATCATACTGTATGTTCACCAGTATCGTAGGTACAAAAGCAAAATGCCTAGTAGAGTCATGTGGATCGGTACGATAATTTCCGTATTGAATCTTTGGAAGGCTATAGCGCATTCCTTTGAAAATTCAATCTCTTGACTCCTTATCATGCGTTCTTATTCCTACAAATTCCTAAAATTTCACAACCTAAAAATTAAGGTAATGATGGCACCTACTATAAATCACTAGTACGTATGCCATTTCATGGCACAGAATAATAAGTAACCGGCTAGTAAGAGGAATATAGGCACACAAGGTAAAAAGAAAAAATATAGAGACTAAACACAAGAAATAAGACCAGTACATACATATGAACAGAAGGAAAAAAATATACAAAATAATCCCCCAAGACCTGGTATCAGTCGGTTCAATTACCATATATATACAAGAAGTACTGAATATATACAATATATAATGAACTGTCTTTGAAAATACAAAATAAAACTAGTCCACAAAATAGAGGGAGATGGATCATCAACTCTGGTCGTCAAGAGCACACCCTGTATCTCCAATCAAAAGCTCTGCACGAGGAAGGCTTCAATGGTGATAACTCATACTAGGATCTACATCATGGAAAAATATGTTGAAGGGTAGTATGAGTACCAAAACTTAGTTGGCATCACAGGCCGACTGTGCCAAATAAGATATAATATAATAAAATGCAAATATAAACTAAGGTTAAGTAAAGAAGTTCTAGAAAGAGTGTAGCAGGTCAAATCTTGATGAATAAGGGAAATATAACTGAACTACCTCAAAAAGAATAATAATAATCTAACTACAGCCGAACCAGGCCCCTATAATCCCAGAAGGCACAAACAACAGTCAATGTTACCCAACCGGCCCCCACAAGCTCGGTGGGTATAGAAAACAAACAATAGTAACTAAAACCAATGCATCAGAATATATAAGTACGAATGGATGCCACAAAATGCAATATGAAATAAATGACATGTACAACAATGTCGTATACCTCTTCTCTCGCATCTAAGGCTCACAAAGGCAAGGCCCATGGGGGACTCGCAATATCCGTATACCTTACCCGGAATCAAACCGGGACTTTTGAGTAATAATCTATAATATCAAGTGCCCGAAATCAAACTAGGGATAAAAGTAGTCCATTTTACCTTTTTAAATTCCATAATTTAGTAAGATGTTTCTCAAGTCCCTGTTTAAACTGAAAACAATATTTTTAGGTCAAGTTACCAATATAACATGAATATACAATCAATAAGAAGAAGAATAAAGTGACAAAATCAATCGATCAACCATTACCTAACCTTCCAAAAAGTACCACAGTAAACCTGGACTATCTCGCTATAGAATTGACACTATCCTAGAGTAAACTACATTACAGAAATGATATTATAGCTACAAATCCTTGAGGAACCCAACCAAAGGAAAACAACTAACCCAAACCTAATCTAGGGCATCCAACGATAATCCCTAAAGCTATCAAGAATGCTAGACTAAGCCCAATAGAGAAATGACTACCTAACAAAGGATTTACAGCGTAATTCTACTCTAAAGCCACTAAGCAAGCAAATAGAATCATAAATACATAAGTAAAGTATATCAAAACCACAATGTCTAACCAACGATTAGCAAATCATCATACGTTTACCTTAAACAATCCAAGTCTAACAGTAGGTAAGTCGTAACCTACCTGGAGGTCGAACAATACGCTCTCGAACTCTAAATCGGAGCTTTTCCTTTCCAAGAAGCCTCAGACTACTGACAGGGGTGAATGTCAGGGGTACAAGGGAGATAAAAGGTGGATGGTGGGTAATTTTGTAACATTTTCAATAAGTCAAGGGAAATTTAGGCCCTTTTTCATTACAAAATTATGATAATTTTGGTTATTTAAAGAATACTTGTTTTTGTTTCCCATCAAGTATTGGATAATAACGTATTGGATATTCGTACTGGATTCCGACTAATATAAATTCTAGTTGAGTAGAGTCCATTCAAAATAAGTTGCTCCCTACCAAGAAAATTCTCATACTCGAGACTCAAAATTGCAATCTCTCATTAAGGGAGCAGCCCCATCCGCTGAGCTTAGCGGAGTTAATGGTTCGATTTGGATCGGTTCTTGATTAAAACCAAAATCAAACCAATTTAATTGATTATTAAATTTTTAAAACCAAACCAAACCAAATAAAGTAAAAATCATCGGTTTGGTTTGGATTTTCTATTTGTGACTACTATTTGAAATGAACAAATTTTTTTCAATTATTCCAAGATGAATGTATATTAATCTTCTAGTAATTTTAATGCTATTCCGATGTTTTAGTATGTTATAAGTTGCATAACTATAGAGGTTACTCCATATCACATGTCTAACATCCACAGAATTCAGATACAACTTTAAATAAAATGGTTAACCCTTCAAAAATCAAATGGGAAGACGTTGAAGAGTTGATGGGTGTATTAGCAAAGAAAATTTAAAATTGGCAATCTAACACACCACATATAGACAATTAGATAGATTTAGAGTGTTGGGTTTGAAATTATTTTTTTAGAAGCGGAACTTAAAAGTGTTGTAGCGCATGTTGAAAAAGTAGATTAAACTCAAATTAATGATTAAAAGATATAAAATATTTATAGTTATAGATGAAAAAGTAATTTCAAACATTCAAATAATTATAATATTTTTTTATATAATTTGTCGGTTTGATTTGGGTTTTTTTTTTATTGATTATTAGTTAAATCAAAACAAAACCAAATATTGTCGTTTTTTAAAATCTAAAATCAAATTATACAAAATGCCGATTTTTTAATCCATTTTGTTTGATTCGCGATTCGGTTTGATTTTAACCAAACAGTGAACACCCTAAATTGCACTATATCCTTTGGTGGTCATTTAAAGCTAACTGCTAATGCAAGGTCCCTTGAAATTGTATATATATACTGAATTTGGTCCATATAGAGTGGAATCAAACTACATAAGCCCAAACTTCCAATTGGCTCCCTCAAAGTGCTTCACTATTCCATTCTTTAAAGAAAAAAGAAAATTCAAAAATTCACAAATCCAAGCTCAATTTTGCCCATGCTCTATGTTTATATTTGGCAGACCCCTCTCTCATCATCAGAAAACATACAGTTAACATCCCTTGTGAGCAACAATTTTTTAATAATAAACAAAAGTTGTCATCGATCATCATTTCAATCCAGATATACAAATCATTAATCCACCATTCTCTGTATTTAACAGTGATTCAAGTTTGAATTTCCATAATCAGTTTCAAGAGAAAAATTACCAGAACCCCACTTCCTTGGAGATGTCAAACTTCAATTTTCAGAGCTTTCTTGGACATTCCCATGAATATATTTTCAACTAAGCCCCTGCATTCCCAGTATGCTTAACAAAAAACTTCCCTGGAAATTTTCAACACGATGAGAAGAACACTGTAGCTCAAGTTTTGCCCACCCATTTAGTACCAGCTAGAAAAGATATAAATGAAAGCAAGAAAAAGAAAATAACAGAAACCCCAGAAAACAGTTCTGCATACTCATCCCTTGTTGTTTCTTAGAGTGAGACCAGAAGAAAAATAGTAAGCTATTCTTCAATTCTTTGTACTCTGTATGCAATAAGTGGCCGTTTGGCTGCTGCGTAATAAGGTACATTATTCATGTGTTAAAATCAACACAACAAGTACCATACTTGGTTGCATTTTAGTTGCTTTCTATAAAGTTCAGCATACCAAATACGACGATTGGTTACCAGTTTATAATCTTGTATAATTAATACATGTATAAGTTATGAGAAAATCTATGTATTATTTTATGTAGGATAAAAGATGAAATAACTAATAAATATAATTACACTCTTGCATACAGAGTACAAAGAGCCCAATATTACTAATAATATACGTGCACAATTCTTACCAAAAACAAAATAAGCCAAAGGTATTCAAAAGAATTCATGAATGTCACACATGAGATCGGACCTCCAACCTAAAGAATTTTTTTAGTAACTTATACCACTACACTAGAAGTTCAACTAATATTATAGAATTTATTTTTACCCTTTTTGTACAGTATAATTTTATGAAGGATTTAGTTAAAGTCTCTTTGGACCATGTAGCTCTGCCATAATAAATATATACTCCCTCCATTTAAAAAAGAATGATCTACTTTTCTTTTTAATCCGTTTCAAAATGAATGACCCTTTCCTTTTTTGACAACATTTTAACTTTCCATGTGGTACGTTTAAGACCTCAAGATTAAAGGACATTTTGGTACATTTGACATAACTTTAAGCTACAACCACAAAATTTAAAAAATTTCTTTATTTTCTTAAACTTCGTGCCAAGTCAAAACAAGTCATTCTTTTTGAAACAGAGGGAGTACATGGTACTCATACCTTTACTTTGACATTTACAGGGTAAAGGAAATGGAAAGATAGTAAAGAGTTGTGAAAAGGAAGTAAAGAAACTAAGGCAAGTGGTGCATTAAGAGCCAAGAGAGGCCAAGCAACTGATAGTCACAGTTTAGCAGAAAGGGTAATTTCCATTTTTATTTTCTCCCTCTTAGTAAATTCTTGTTTTCATTGTTTGGTAAATTGTTTTTCCACATATAAAGTCAAAATGACTAATGTGATTCTTTTTTTGATTCAGGTTAGAAGAGGAAAAAACAATGAATGACTTACGCTTTTGCAAGACATTGTCCCGGGATGCTACAAGGTAATATTTTTCCATATACTCCATATGTTTCAATTTGATTGTCTTGTTTTGAGTTGAGATGGAGTTTAAGAAAGTAAATAAGACTTTTAAATCAAGTGGCCTAGAATTTTAAATTTGTAGAATGTACTCACATGTCCATAATCTTGTAGTCTTAAACATGTCATATGCTATGTTAGACTAAAGATTTTTCAAAAAGAGAACGATGCATTCTTTTTTAAACAGACTAAAAAAAAAAAATAGATCACACAAATTGAAACAGATGGTGTATCTTTTAACAATACAATATCATTTTAGCGAATATATATATTAGTATGTTACGGAATATGTATGTCACGTGAACTCTTGGGCAAACTTTGTCCTCTAGCTTAGTAATCTTAATACCCAATGATGTGGGCCCTCTTGCTGCCCAAGAGCGGCTACTTTATGGCCAAGTTTGGCAACTTGATTGCCATGTTCAGTGGCCTATATATATAGTCCCTCCCCTTTGTAATATGAAACATATATACAAACAGTGAATGAATACTACTATTACATTCTCTCCTCTAAAGTTGCCCCTTACTTGCATTTGATTACTTTATTAACCTAGCATTTACTATTTATTTTATAAAACATTATCAGCACAAGTCTCTGTCATCTCAAGCAAATATAGATAATAAAGGTGTGAACTTATTTTTCTTAAAGTAATGTCGAATCTATCTAAATATGAATTTATTGCCCTGGATATATCAGGCAAAACCTACTTATCTTGTGCACTTGTTGCTGAAATTCATTTGGATGTGACGGGTCAGGAAGACGCCATCAAAGCTAAAAATTAGGCATCGAATCAAGATTGTGCCAAGGCTATGATATTTATCCGTCATCACCTCGATGAGGGATTAAAAATGGAATATCTCACTGTTAGGGATCCTCTTATTCTGTGGAATAATCTAAAAGATAGTTATGACCACCTGAAGATGGTTGTTCTTCCACAGACACGTTATGAATATACCCATTTGAGCTTACTAGATTTTAAAGATATTATAGTGTATAATTCTGCCATATTTAGAATTAAATCATAGTTAAATATATATGGAGAATATATCACAGATCATGATATGCTGGAGTCAATAGTCTCCACCAGTCACGACCAATTTTCTTAGGTCATGATGGCACCTACTATAACCCACCAGTAGGTAAGCTAGCCCGTAGTCCAGGACGACTAGTAATGGACTACCAAGAGAAAAGAGGAAACTGCAGAACAAATATAATAAAAAGGCTAAAATAATCCCAAGACCTGGGGGAGCCAGTACAAGAACTTCTAATACATCAAGAGTACAAGTGAAATACAGGATAAATATATATGTACAAAGATGTCTCTGAATACAACATAGAGATCAGTCTAACAACGAGAGAGAGAGTAGAAACAATGCTAAATGTCAGGATCTCATCCCATATCTCTGATCCATAGCTGCTCCGCACGATGCACACATCAACGGCGATAACTCGTATTATGATCCGCAGGCTGCAGAATTTTAGTATGAGTTCCAAACATGTGGTACTCAGTAGGTATCAGCCAACTGGGCTTCAAAAATAATGTAAGCATAAATAATATGTATGGCATGAATATAACTATATGCAGCTCTCCAGTAAAGATAACCACAATGAGACTAATAGAGCAATAACGAAAAACTACCCTATTCTAACAGTGCTCAATAGCAAAGTACAATACCGTATATAATTAGCCAATATACTAATGAAGAGTGAAAGAAGTATATATAGTAGTATACAAGGCCAAAATATATATATACAATTTGAGCAGACAAGAAAGAGAGGTACATACGGTAATGCCATATATATATATACACATACATAAAGGACTAACTCTAAGGTGAATACCTGAGGGAGTCAGCCTAACATCTCGGGGTCCATAGCTAAGTAAAGGAGCTAATACTACCATGATCTAGGCCTCCAAACAAAGGGTGACTAAACATGAGACGATCTACCAATGACATATTCTATCATGATAAACAAAGGGAACAAGAAACGTGCCAACAGCTTCGACTACAGTCCACAACGATCCTGCCACGAACTAACCATAATAATCAATAAAGAAGTAACCGGCTAGTTTACGTAAACAAATACCTAACCAGGCCCCCAAAAGCCCAAAAAGTTTACGGAAGCACTCAGCAAACAATAATCCTAGCTTATACATATACAAGCCCCCATAAGGCCGATAGATATAAGCTTTAAACGATCATACTGGTGATAGGCCATGCATATGCATGAATGAATGCAATATAAACAAAAATACCATAACCGATCCAAGTGCCATAAAGTACCAAGTACCATAACGTAACAAGTGTATGCACCTCCACTAGCTCAGTAACTCATAAAGGCAGGATCTACAGCGACCATCCTTCTCTGGTACTGCGGCTCATGGATGAAGGGGCCCAGAGGGGATTTGGGATATCCATATACACAGCCTGGTCTCGAACAAGGACTTCCAATAACCCTTATATTCAATCTACTCTGTCCAACACCAAAGAGAGAGATATATAATAAGTGCACGGACTCAAATCAAGACTAAAGGAGTGTACAGTGTATGATAAATTCACGAACTTGAACCGTGACTAAAGGAGTGTAAGTCCATAAATCCATTGCCCGAGATCAAGTTCGGGACTATATCTTCATAATAGTGTAGAGAAGATCAGAATCTCTCTCGACCGAGTAAGTAGTAGTGGTAAAATAGTGGAATAGTAGTGGATCGGAATCAATCTCGGTCTAATTACCAAAACAACAGTTTTAATTTCACAAGCTCATAACTCAATAAACAAGGTGGTACAATTCCTTTCATAAAAGAGTCCATTTTAACAATAAAAAATACGAATAGATCCCTTTTTGGAAAATAACAGAAAAATCAATGTTTCGATTGTAATTGTACCACTAAGTGAGCATGAATGCTCCTAACAGTATGCATGACACCACCAATATCAAAATATTGCAACCATAAGCACATAAGCATCTATACACTAGAACCACGTTCTCAGAAGGTTAGGATACTCACCTGGAGTCCAACTGTTATCGTAACCACGACCTCGGGCCCAATATTACATAATCAACATAACAAGCCTCATAACTCGGGAATCCATAGTAATCCAAGACATACAACCACTACAAGGATCTAATCGGGCAAAATATATCCCAAATCACTAATTCAAATGGAAATTCTTATACTAAAGGATCCTTAATAATCAAACTAGGTTTAACATGCTTATGATCGAGGGTAATAGGATTCTATGGCCATAACAAGTATTCGGTGCTACGGTTTAGGTCACATTTCTACCCCAAATTTCCTAAATAGACTAAGCCATGATATACTAGTCATAATCTCATCCTATAATCCCTATCTAGCATACAATCTATATTTAACACCATCTCATAGAAAAAAGTAGACGAAAGCCTACCTCGATGTCGAACAGCAAGTCTTGAATCATCCATAATTTGCTCGTCTTCGTTCCACAATTCTGAAATACTGCCACGCTATCAAAACAATTATCTACACATCAATACGAATAAAACAAGACTCATATTGATATATAAAAACTCTGGTCCAAAAATTGAATCCTTCACGAGGTCCCTCAAAGGACAAGGAATGTGTGCTAAAAATTTGAGCACAAACAAGACACAAGTCGGGGCTCAAATCAGCCCCTTAAGAATATGGATTTGAAGCTCTAATTTCTAAGAATTTACAATGAAAAGGGATGGAATTCAACGGAAAAAATGATGGAAAATGACCAAGGACTGTTGGGCTAGCTTACCTTAGCTTCAATGGATGATTTCCCACCTTTTCCCACTTTTCAAGCTCTCAAAAATGGGAGAAAAGGGTTGAGAAAATGAATGGAAAATCGGGTGAAGAAGGGGATATAAAATCCCCAAGTACCACTAAAGCGGTACATGACCGCTAAAGCAGTGGGACAAAGAAAGGTGGAGTCTACTAAAGCAGATATTGGCCGCTAAAGCGACGTCCTCTTAAACAGACCTTTACCACTAAAGCAAACCTTAGCCAAGTAGCTATGGATGCTAAAGAGACACAAGGTCGTTAAAGCAACTACCGCTTAAGCGGTTGCACTAGAAACATTGAGGCATCAGACTTTCTATGTCCAAATAGACTCCGACCAGGTGCTCGAGATTCGTTCGAAACCCCGAATGTGGAAACGAACTATGCTACCATACCAAATTTGACATTTTGGACTCAATAGACCCATCAAAACTTTCAGCCAAGATCTTTTCGATTAAATAAGGGGCCCACACCAATAGTTTTATTTTTCATCAAATCTACCCAATAGCCCAAAATGAGTCTGGAAGCCTCGGGACCTAAACCAAGGGTCTCCCTAGCCTAAAATCAACATTTCAGAGCTGATGGCACTGTCAGAATTTCCATCTGAATTTGTTTACTAGCCATTTTGGTTCATGACCAATTCTTTAACAGCAAAAGCTCCAAAACAGGGAAATGAGCCTAAAATCAAAACGAACTATCCGATGACCGAATCGACAGTTTGCAAGTCACAAATGACATGTAGCTGCTGTGGGAAGGCTCAAAATATTGGAATGCAGGGTAATTGAGAAAATAACCTAGAGGGTCATTACAATATCCACTTTTAAAAGGACTTTCGTCCTCAAAAGTCAATGGATAAAAAGCGCCCAAAAGCTCAAAAGGATAAGGTATTAGGCCCGTATGCCCTAAGCATGACTCCCCAAACAACCTCAAAGAAGAGATAATGTTTCCAAGGGATTTTGCCAAAGGTATCCCTTTTTCAACCTACTTCCTTGCTTTACTTTCCAAATAACCAAAACTCAACTTCAACAATCAATTGGCCTTAAACTGAACCAAGAATGACTGATGCACGCAAATCTTGACCACAACATATGGTCAACACACTAATACAAGCCTAACAGGGCAGTAACTCAACAAATCTAATAGCAAACCAAGGCATGAATCATGCAACCAACTCAATTTCAAATCTAACCTTCTTTTGCCTTTCCAAACATGCTACCTACTCCAAACCATACAAAATATCATCTGAGTCCTGTCCGTACATTCAGATCATACTGGCCTCGAAAGACTAAAGCTAGTATACTAAAAATCCATATGGCAAGCATAAGAATAAGCCCATAAGGTGCTACCTGGACACACAAATAGAGATGATCAAAGCCTACGATCTTTAGCCACAGCTACAACTAGACCAGATGACCCTTGAAACTGATAGTCAGGAGTCTGAAGCACCAACTCATAAAATTGAACAATCTGCTCCAAGACACCCTACCAACTATGGGTGAAATCATGCTAGATCAAAGTTGAGTACACTTCTTCCACTGAGTAGGCATTTAAAATTCCCAATGAAAATTGGGAATCGAGGATAACTGCAGTAGCAACTAATACCATATGCTGATGGACCAATCTTAGAGTATCCATTAAGTATAATCCCTTTGAACTGAAGGAGACAGGGTCGGTAGGCAAAGTTTGGCATGCCTATACATAAATGCGGTAGCCACTAATACCATATGCCTATACATAAATGCTCAACTGAAGTAAATTTTGAAATGCAGATACAACCAAGTTATACAATCCAAATCTATAATCTCTGCACCTAAGCCGAACTACTCAAACTCAACCATCCAAACTGATCCTATTGATGAGTATGCATCCATTTGCCAAAATATATCATAACTCCCAAGTCGTCATCCGAAGGCATCAAACTCCAAAAATGGAGTCAACGAGCCTTTACTAGGGTCAAATACCCAAATCAATCTCACTTTCAGAAATCGAGCATATACTCAATGTTCCTTGCAAGGGCTGAAACTGTAATGTCGCCGAGGACATAGTCAAGACGGAGGAAGACCACAAGTTAAAGATACAACCAACTCCATATTGTTTGACGGGAATAATGCATTGAGGCATAACCAAGCACTCACCAAGGGTGCAAAAAGCACTAAAGGCTCCCAAATCTCAAGCAAGCCCAAAAACATGAACTTAGCCTGAATCTGGTCAAACTAGTATCAAAAACATGGCAACGACTACTCATTCTTAACAGACATCTGCTTTAACTATCAATAACAGATGCCCAAGCACATATCACCAAGCAGAAGCATATAACGAATTCATATAAGGCCGAACAAGTATCAAGATTAGAAATTTTCTAAAATCTCCCAATTTATACAAACTTTACCTTGGCTGAGCCATGAACTGTATCACAGAAAGAACAGAGTATCCAACTGCACATCTATACCCAGATCAAAGCGATCATCAGGAGACAAACCCAACAATCATAAAGTAAACCTTAGACTTTCCAACATCCAAAATGGGCAATAGGACCGAATTGTCGATTCTAACTTAATACCGACATCAAGGTTAAAACCTCTACCGGGTGATGAACTATCCCAATCTGAAGAACTAATCTGAAATGCATCATCCATAAAAATGAGCTATGGAGGAGGACCGCCAATGCTAAAATCACAACAAAGCCATGAAAGGCTAAACTTACGTTTACTTCCTCTCCTCAACTGATGTAACCTTGCTAACAAGAGGGAAAAACAACTAATCTAGGTTCTAAGCCAAATGGGCAAGAATGGTAAGGAGTGAAAATTTCTAACTAGATAACACAAGTCTAGCCATCTATCAAATAAGAGTTAATTAATGTCAAAACAATGACTATGATATCAACAACATAAGATACAGGTGGTACCAAAAATGAAAATCAACAAAAGTACCACTTTAGGGCCATAACAAGGCCAATATGCCAAAGGAAATAAGACTCGAACCTAAATGCTACACCCCCAAGGAACCCACGATACTAATCCACTACTAAAAGGAATCATCTACGGGGGTAGTCACATAGGCATGAAATCTATATCCAAGCATCTAACAACCAATATAAAAATACCAAGGCATATAATTACCGATGGGAATGAAAACCCCTACATCATCCAAATAGACACTAAAGGATAGTAAGTCAAATCACACCTATACGATGGAAATCCAAATTTATAGTCTTGACGGGCCTGAAGGAGTATGAATCTGAGAGTGTCCGAACCCGAACTGTGCGTTTGAACCACCAAATGAAGCACTAAGTGCACTAACTCAACTGAAGGTACCACATCTCTATGAGACTAATCTGGGTGAGCTGAAAGACTAATAATCTCATACCGACGACACTCTCTGGACCACTGATCTCTCTATAGTCGTAACAAACCCTTGATGCTCTAACCTGGTGAGAAACACTAGCTGACCCCAACTGGCTGACTGACTAGCTCCTAGGACAATCCCTAGACCAATAACCAATCTAGCCACAATCAAAACATACCCATGTGACCCTCTATTGTACCGTACCTGCTGACCCAGAATGTCCACTACATCCTAGATACTTAGATCAACCAATCCATACTGCCTGACCAGAACATTATCCATTGACACCACCATGATCTACCTGAGAGCTACCCATACTCTGAGGTGCTACCTATATGGATCTGATGGGCCAAAAATAATGCTGACCACTACTAGAAGGATCCCTACTCCTGGAGGAAACACTAATAACACTGTAGTGATGACATGGTCTCTTGCCGCCACCTCCATATGTCTCAATAAAAGCTCTCTTTGTGGCCCTAGAGTGATCAACAACCTGAGGAAAAGTAGAAGACCCAACTGTCATCTACTACTCCATTTTCAAGCAAAGTGGTAAAGTTAACCCTCTAATAAATACCTACACAATCTCATGCTCAGTAGCATATATCATAGTTGTTTTATTGACCCACTCGAGAAATCCAATCTTATACTCTGAAACAGACAAGAAACCCTATCGAACACCAATAATTCCAACTCTGGCCTAAGAAGCACTCGATGTACCAAACTCCATCTCTGGCTGGGAGGTAGCCACTAAAATACTCAAGATCCCTAACACTGGATCCTAAAGAACTGAGTCGGACACAAACTCTGTCAGAGCTTGGGATGATCCCAGGCCCTCTGGATGACATTGAATATCCTCTTTATCAATCCTTAACTCCCTAGTCTGTCACCGGACTAAAATTCTTATAACACATACATAAGTACCATCCATATTTGTCGATAACCATGTGTCATCCATTTAAGAAGGAATGGAGTCAAAAATATACTAGAGGTTCTTAGAAACACGGACACATGATAGGGAGTTAAGAATAGAATTTCCTAAGAATGTCCTATAGCCTCCTGAAGATAGGATACAGACGTCTCTATATCAATCCGCATAATTCTACTAAGCACTTAGCAATTGTACAAACAAATCGATAGACCTAGGCTCTGATACCAATTCATCACGACCCAATTTCTCTGGTCATGATGGCACCTCCTATAACCGAACAGTAACTCATCGTCAAGAAAGATTAGTAACTGACTACCAAGAGAAAATAGAAAACTGTAGAATAAATATAATAAAAAGGCTAAAATAATCCCAAAACCTGGTGGAGCCAGTACAAGAGTTTCCAATACATCAGGAGTACATGTGAAATACAGGATAAATATATATGTCTCTGGCTATAAAATAGAGATCAGTCTAACAACAAGAGAGAGAGAGAGTAGAAATAACTCCAAATGTCAGGAGCTCACCCTAAGTCTTCGATCCATAGTTGCTCTGCACGATGCACACATCAACATCGATAACTTGTTCTATGATTTGCAGTCTGTAGAAGTGTAGTATGAGTACCAAACATGTGGTACTCAGTAAGCATCAACCAACTGAGCTCCAAAAATAATGTAAGTATAAATAACATATAAGGCATAAATATAACTACACACAACTATCCAGTAAAGGTAAGTATAACGAGGCTAATAGAGAAATAGGGGTAAACTACCCTACCATATTCTAACAGTGCTTAGGAGCTAAAGTAAAATACCATATATCACTATCCAATATAGCAATGAAGAGTGAAAAGGTATATATAGTAGTATACAATGCCAAAGAATATATATAGAATTTGAGTGGACAAGAAAGAAAGGGATATAATGTAATGCCTTATATATATATACACATACATAAAGGACTATCTTTAAGGTGAATACCTAAGGAAGTTAGCCTAATATCGGCAGGTCCATAGCCAAGTAAAGGAGCTAATACTACCATGATTGGGGCCTCCAATGAAAGGGTGACTAAACATGAGGTGACCTACAAATGACATATTCTTTCATTATAAAGAAAGGGAACTAGAAACATACCAACAACCTCGAATACAGTCCACAACAATCCTGCGACAAACAAACCATAATAATTAATAAAGAAGTAACCGGATAGTCCGGGAAAACAAATACCTAACTAGGCCTCCATAAGCCTGGAATGTTCACGGAAGCACTCAACAAACAATAATCATAGCTTATACCTATACAACATCAAATTAGGCTAATAGATATAAGCGACAAATGATCATACTGGTGATTGGCGATGCATATGAATGAATGAATTATAAACCAAAATACCATAACCGATGAAAGTGCCATAAAGTTCATAGAACCATAATGTAACAAGTGTATACACCTCCTCCAGCTCAGTATCTCACAAAGGTAGGACCTACAGTGGCCATCCTTCTCCGACACTGCAGCTCACGGACTAAGAGGCCCATAGGGAATTTAAGATATTTTTATACACTGTCTGGTCCCGAACTAGGACTTCTAATAACTGTCATAATCAATCTAATCCATCCAACACCAGAGAGTGATATATATAATAAGTGCACAGACTCGAGCCATGACTAAAGAAATGTACATAGTGTAATAAGTGCACGGACTCAAACCATGACAAAAGGAGTGTACAGTCTATAATAAGTTCACAAACTCGAACCGTGACTAAAATAGTGTAAGTATATAAATCCATTTCCCGAGATCAAGTTCGGGACTAATTCAGCATAATAATGCAGAACAGGTTAGAATCTCACTCGATGAGTAAGTAGTAGTGGTAAAAGAGTGGAATATTAGTGGACCAAAATCAATCTCAATCTAATTTCCAAAACATCACTTTTAATTTCACAAACTCACAACTCATTAAATAAGGTGGTACAATTCCTATCTTAAAAGAGTCCATTTTACCTGTGAAAAGTGGGAATAGATCCCTTTTTTGAAAACAATAAAAAATCAAGGTTTTGGTTGGAATCGTACAACTAAATGAGCATGAATGTGCCTAACAGTATGCTTGCCATCACCAGTGTCCAAAGAATACAACCATAAGCACATAAGCGTCTATAAACTTGAACCACATCCTTAGAAGGATAGGATACTCTCCTGGAGTCCAGCTGGTATCGTAACCACAACCTCAGGCCCAATAATACATAATCAAGATAACAAGCCTCATAACTCAGGAATCCATCGTAATCCAGCGCATACAACATAACAAGGATCTAATCGGGGAAAATATCACCCAAAACACTAAGTCAACTGGAAATTCTTATACTAAAGGATCCTTAATAATCAAACTAGGGTTAACATGCTTATGATCGAGGGTAATAGGATTCTATTGCTATAACAAGTATTTGATGCTAAGGTTCGGATCACATTTCTACCCCAAATTTCCTAAATAGACTAAGTCATGATACACTAGTCATAATCCCATATTATAATCCCTATTTAGCATGCAATCTATACATCACACTATCTCATAGAGAAAAGTAGATTGAAGCCTACCTCGATCCCAAACCACAAGTCTTGAATCATCCATAATTTACTCGTGTCTCTTCTCCACGATTTTGGAATTCCTCCATGCTATAAAAACAATCATCTACACATCAATACGAGTAAAACGAAACCCTTATTGATATATAAAAGTTCAAACTTCAGATCAAGAACGGGCCTATTGGGCCCGTAAATAAAATTCAAAAATTAAATCCATAACGAGCTCCCTCGAAGGATAAGGAAAGTGTACTCAAAGGTTGAGCACAAACGGGACACATGTCGGGGCTCAAATCAGCCCCTAAATACTATGGATTTGAAGCCCTAATTTCTAAGAATTTACAAAGAAAAAAGACAAAATTCAATGAGAAAAATGATGGAAAATGACCAGGGAGTGTTGGGATAGCTTACCTTAGCTTCAATGGATGATTTTCCATATATTACCACTTTCTAAGCTCTCAAAAATAGGAGAAAAGGGGGTTAGAAAATGAATGGAAAATTGGGTGAAGAAGGGGATATAAAACCCCCAGGTACTGCTAAAGCGGTCACTTGGCTGCTTAAGCAGATACCGCTAAAGTGGTACATGTCTGCTAAAGCAGTCAGGCAAAGAAAGACGGAGGCCGCTAAAACGGAACTTGGCCGCTAAAGCGACGTCTACTTAAGTGGACCTTGACTACTAAAGTGGACCTCAGCCATGTAGTTAAGGCTGCTAAAGTAGCACAAGGTCTCTAAAGTGAATACCACTTAAGTGGTCCTTCGGCTGCTTAAGCGATTGCATAAGAAACTGTGAGGCATCGGATTTTCTATATCCAAATGGACTCCGATCGGGTTCTTAGGATTCTTTTGGAACCCCGTGCGTGCAAAAGAAGTATGCTATCATACCAAATTCAACATTATGAACTCAATGGAACAATAAAAACTTTTATCCGAGATCATTTTGATTAAATATGGGGCCCACACCTATAGTTCAATATTTCATCAAATCTACCCAATAGCCCAAAATGAGTCTGGAAGCCTCAAGACCGGAATCAAGGGTCCCCCTAGCCTAAAATAAATGTTTTGGAGATAATGTAACTGTCAGAATTTTCATCTAATATTGTTTACTAGCAGTTTTGGTCCGAGACCAATTCCTTAACAGCAAAAGCTCCAAAATAAGGAAATGAGCTTAAAATCTAAATGAACTATTCGATGACCGAATCGGCATTTCCAGCAAGTCATAAATGACATGTGGGAAGTATCAAAAGGTTAAAATGCACGAAAATCAATAAAATGACCTGGAGTGTCATTACACCACCTTTCTGCCTCGAGTATGCTCCTGCAATAACACTATTGAGAAGTGGGATTTAAAAGGTATTCTAAATAAATTGTCCAAATTCTTATTTATTAACAACATAATATCTTTTGATTTAAAAACATGAGATTTGACCTCCTGGTACTGCTTCATTTCCTGAAGTGAATGTTGCAAATTTTCACCAAACTATGTGTGAAAGAGGTCTTGGGCCTAATCGTGATCGTGGCCATGGTCGAGAAAGAAATTTTAAGCATGGTGATCGTCTTGCACTAAATAATGACCCTCAACACCAATAGTGTAAAAAGAAGGGTGAAAATCATAAAGTAGTGCAAAAGAAAAATTCCAAAAATAGATACTATCGGTGTGGAGGAAAATAGGACTGCTCATGTACCTATCGTACGCCAAGACATCTGGTTGATATCTATCAGGCATACCTCAATAAGATGGAAAATACTATAGAAGAAAACTTTATCTCTGAAGATAATGTTGAGCCTATGCATTTAGAAGTTGCAGATTTCTTTGAACTCCCTAAAGCAAAATATAGATCACCTTATATGTGACGAATCTATAATAGTCTAAGTATTTTACTTTTCTGTTGGTGATATTAGTTTAAGTTCTTGTTAGTTGTGTTTCTCTAATTTTGTAATTAAAAATAAATTATGTGTAATACGTTGTTTACTAGTAATACTATAATGTTTACTTTGTTTATATTTTCAGCTTGAATAATATATGGATACTCCATAAATTTTATTTGGATCAATGATCGATCTTGAGGATATTTATATATTTAATTGTAGAACTTTGAAATTTACTCCTAAAGTAGTAAATCTGAAATTTACTCCTGAAATAGAAAATGTGAAAGTTACTCCTGAAGTAGTAAATTTGAAATTTACTCTGAAGTAATAAATTCTTTAAAATTTACTTCCGAAGTAGTAAAATTGTGCACTACTAGAATCTTGCAAACTACGCTCAAAGTAGTAGAACTTTTAAATTTAGTCGAGTAAATAACACATGCCATGGTAAACTATTTCAAATAATTTTAGCTGTTGGCATGAATTATTTTGTCATCCCGAAGATGAGCATATTGAGTATTAGACATATACTAAAGAATTAGAAGAATCTTCAAGAATTATTGCTTGTTCTCACAATAAGTTGATTGGACCAGCTAATATCCATTAATTCTGGAAAGTATAAAAGGTTAATAAGGGCCCGTTCACCTATCATGTGATATGATGCATCCATAAGGTAGTAACATGTATGTTTATTGTCAACCTGCAGTTTAACGTTCATAGAGTTGCTTGCTCAATCAAATTGAGTTAAGAGCATGATTTCCAGATTGTGTAATCAAGGCAATTGTTCATGATAATGATGGTCATATTCAAGCTAGTTTAGCATTGAATGCCTCTAATAAATAGTTAAACCATTGCTTATGAGAACAAGGCTTCATGTAATGGTCTGAAATATGATATATTGCGTACAATAGCACTTGCATGCATTAGACGAATTAATTATGATCAATTCGTTCTCTAAAATTGGTTAAGGGTTAGGAACCATATATTTTCCATCTAATAACTTTTTAATGTGTGGTGGATATACCATGATGCACAAAAATGGATTCTCCAAAGTCGGTTGGAGTATATGTTAGCTTTTCTAACATATGTGGGGAGATAATAAGTAGTTAAGAAATATGTTGTGAATTATTATTAGTACGATCCTCATTTAAAAAATAATTCAAGCCAAATGTTAGAAGCATTTGCTGACCCAAAATTGATTTCATATTTAGCTGCAGATGCTACTACTATGTGTCCCTGAAGGACAGAGTCTACAACATGTATGAAGTATGGTAGATCAATCGGTTCCAAATAAAATAAAGGAGAAAATGTTTCATAATAAGGAGGTAACGTGCTCTTAAAGAGCATATGACATTAAATTTCATGAATCCTCATGAGAGGTTTAGGTACCTAAGAAAAATAATAAAGTGGTGAGATGCCAATAAGTTATGTCGCATTATGAACCGATTTAAATAATTCGTCGACAATAGCTTTAGTACAATATAGCGAGAAATATTGTACAAGATTATGAGAATCTAAATTCTACGTTTAGTTAAGCATGCCAACGTAGAAATGATTATCAAGTTAAATATGCTTTTTGGTAAGGATAAAGTTTATTTGGCCTGCAGTTCAGACACTAGAAGATGTCATGTATTTAATATTGAATGTTGTCACTTGATAATGAAACATATACGAAATTCCCAAGATTATTAAAGATGCCTAAAGCATATAGTTTGAAATCTCAAGAAATTTACCCAATCAGATTACAAAGAAAGTTAGTATGTGGTATAGTCGCCTTAGTGAGTATTTGATAAATGAAGGTTATATAAATGATGTCATTTGTCCTTGTATTTTTATTAAGAAAACAACATCATAATTTATTATTCTCCCTGTATATGTTATTGACATAAATCTCATTTGAACTCTAGAAGAGATCAAAAAGGCAATTGAATATCTAATGAGAGAATTTGAGATAAAAGAACTTAAGAAAGAAAAAACTTTATCTTGGTCTACAAATTGAACATTTAGCAGACAGGGTATGCATCTATCAATCTTCCTATACTGAGAAGATCTTGAAACAATTTTACATGGATAAAGAACATTCATTAAGTGCTCCAATGGTTGTTCGATCACTTGAAGTGAATAAAGATCCATTCTGACCTCTAGAAGAGGATGAAGAGATTCTTGGTCCTGAAGTACCATATCTCAGTTCTATTGGTCTTATGTATCTTGTTAATACCACAAGGTATGATATAACCTTTTCTGTTAACTTACTTGGCAGATTTTTTTGGTCATACCGATGCTGGTTATTTATCTGACCCACACAAAGCACGATCGCAAACAAGCTATATATTTGCATACGAAGGTATTGTTGTATCATGGCAATATATCAAATGGTCTATTGTTGCTACTTCTTCAAATCATGCTGAGGTAATAGCTATTTATAAAGCAAGTAGAGAATGTATATGGTTGAGATCAGTGATGCATTTCATCACAGAAAGATGTGGGCTAAAGTGTGATGTTATGATACCCACTATCCTATATGAAAATAATGTTGCTTGCATTGCCCAATTTAAAGGAGGCTTCATAAAAGAAGACAAAACAAAGCACATCTTGCAAAAATTATTCTTCAAAAATAATCTCCAGAGGAATGGTGATATTGATGTTCAACAAATCCGTTGAAGTGACAATCTTAGATTTGTTCACAAAATCTTTACCAACTTCAAACTTTTAAGAAAATGGTACACAATATTGGAATGCAAATTCTTGACCAACTGAAATGTGGTCTTCATCAGGGGGAGTAAGAATTCGTATTGTACTCTTTTTTCCTTAATTAAGGTTTTATCGCACAGGGTTTTCCTGGTAAGATTTTTAATGAGGCAGCGCACAAATAGGTATTCATTGGACATCATAGGGGGAGTGTTACAGAATATTGATATCACGTGAACTCTTGGGTAAACTTTTTCCCCAAGATTAGTAATCTGAATGCCCAATGATGTTGTCCATCTTGCTGCCCAAGAGCGACTACTTTGTGGCCAAGTTAGGCAAATTGATTGCCAAGTTCAGTGGCCTATATATATAGTCCCTCCCCTTTGTAATATGAAACATATATACAAACTATAAATGAATACTACAACTATATTCTCTCCTCTAAAGTTGTCCTCTACTTGCATTTGGTTAATTTATTAACCTAGCATTTAGTATTTATTTTATAACATAATACTATATCTCTCGGACATAAACACATGTAATTTTAAATTTTTTACCTAATAACTTTCCAATTCTAATCAAATTTCAGTATATGGGCATGACAGTAATGTTGGATGAAACAATTAACTATGTGCAATCTTTTCAAAATCATGTTGTGGTGTGTTAAAATGATCAACACAAGATCTTTTCTAATTAACCCCCTGCCCTCCCCCCCCCCCCCCCCAAAAAAAAAAAAAAAAGTGGAAGAAAAAATATATGACTTGCTCTATTTGTTGGATTAAGTTCCTCTCCATGAAGCTTTTTGCGGCCAGCACATATTATGACTTCAACTCAGAGACAGACATTTTGGAGACTATGTCGTTAGTCTTTTTAGTTTCTTGGTTCCTAGAGTACTTCTTATCTTTTACATAGTTTTCAATACTATGGACTTATTACTCATGAGTATTTTTTTCACTTAAGACATTTTTAATATGACATTGGCTAAAGATAAATTAAGGTTGTGTTTTAACTTATATACACTTATAAAGTAAAAATACTTTACAGTATCAGTCTAATTTAATATGCGATAATAACTTCCATTTTTATCATGTTATGTTGTTAGTTTTACTTACAATAGAGATTAACCTATATTTATCGTATAAGTGATTTGATTATATAAATCAATATGTTTCTACCGTATAAAACTTAAACCAATTGACTTAATTGTTGTATGTTACAGAGATCAAAGGCATATGAAGCACACATAATGTAGAAGCTAAAGAAGGAAGGATGTGAAGGGGTGACTTCTTATCAAATTGGCCCTTTAATTGACCACAGTTTTGGCTGACAACACATAAAGATTCATCCAGTATTTTCCCCTTTTCTGATCAATATATTCCTCTTAGTAGTACACCTTTGTAATTTTCTTACACATTAAAATTTATGAAATTGGACTCATACATTGATCAAGTCTCACAATACAGTTTTGTGTTTGAATTTCACTAAAGGGATTAAAAACACTCAAAGTTGGCATCAACTGTCTATAGCAACAACCAGATAAACATCTCTTCTTAATTAAAGTGCATCTCTGTGAAATATGTATTTTCAACTTAAGGTTGAGAACATAAATCACTTAAAATTAAACATTTTTTTGTGTGTTTTTCAATGTGGGTCAAACACCTTCTCCCTCTTCCTCATCCTTTTATTTTTCCCCACCCTCTGACCACCACCACAATCCAACTCATAGCCTCACTACCTACACCACCACTTCCAACACCCTAAAAAAGGACCACAACCTCCATTTTTCACTATTCCACAAAAAAATAGCCACCTATCCTGATACAAGTTGTTGGGTCGTTCTAAGTTTTAGAAATCTTTTTCCTTATTTGAGACTTCCATTGGGTCATTTTATTATTTATGACTTGCAGGTATAGGTGAAACAGGTTCCACGTGGATCGGGTGCATTTTAGAGCAGAAAAACTAAGACTAATGATTTCAAATTTAGGAGTTGACCAATGTCAATATTGTCGATAAAAAAATTTGGATTCACGTTTGAAGTTTCCTTAGGAAAATCGCCCCCTAGGGCTTTGGGGCGAAGTTTTTGAGTTAAAAATTCCAAAAAATTTCCAAAAGAAGCTTAAGTACTGCCTTTTTGTCGCTGTAGCGACCCGATTGTCGCTGCAGCGGCCAATTTATCAACACAGACAGTCTTCAGTAAAATGACCATAACTTTTTTCTACGAAAGCGGATTAGTGAACATTCATAGGTGTTTGAAATACGACTTAAATATCTTTAATTTAGAGTGTATTGGTTCCCATAACCATTTAAATTCTAGGAGGAGTGCCTGTTTGATGTTGACCTTAGTTTAAACTTAGCTCGAAACTCAATCGGTAAGAACACTTCCAACTTAATTTTGTGCTAGGGGTATTGTACGTTCTTAATTCATATCTAATGCACTCCCATACTAAAGAATAAATCCTATAATCTATGAGAAATGATGTTCTTATGCCTTTATTGTAGATATTTTCAGTAACAATGGGTCATTACAGGCTCCTCTTTGGAAAAGAACCAAAAAGAAAAATCAAGGAGTGGCCGATGTACGCTTTATTAATTAACTATAAGGCTAAAAAATTTAAAACTAATCTACTTTAAGGAACCAAAGAAAATCTTTTTGGGTTTTTAAAATATTTTTTTTCAAATTTTTTCAACTAAAGAAAGCACTAGACAAAAATAAAACAACTTTTCTCTACTAAAGCAAGCAATAAAAATAGATAAAACAACTCTATAATACTATTGCATAATTCACCTTTAACAATTATTGAAAGCTATCGCACACAACATTTAAAGTCATGATTTGCTCCAAACCAACAAATAAACAGAGGTTTAGACTTACTCCCTGAGGCCCTCTACGGCCTAGCTAGCAGCATGAAATAAAAACAAGCTAAACCAAGCAATAAAATCAGATAAAACAACTCTAAAATCCTATAGCATACTTCACCCTTTACAATTATCAAAATATATCCCATCCCATACTTAAAGTCATGTTTTGTCCCCAAAGCATCAAATAAAGTAAAATAGAAGGTTAAAAAAAATAATCTCTGAGTCCCTCTAGGACCTAGCTAGCAATATGTTTCTTCAAGTATTCCCGTCAAAAGAGGTGAACCACCACACACTTATGCTTCAGTAATTCTCTGTAGCTTCCAAATACGAGTACTTATACTACCAAAAACTGCACACATAAAAAATAAAAACAAAAAGTGATACTATAAGAAAATTAAAAATATCCATTACTTTTATTACAACTAGGGTTGCCTTCCAAAAAGTGCCCGATTTATCGTTGCGATACGATGCCATCAAGTCTACCAATTTTACTTCCACTTTGAGGATATACATACCACCCCTAACTTCTTTTCTAATTTGCTACTATGATCAAGGAGCAGTGGTGTGAAAGTTAAGGAAACATGTAATAGATGTTGCATCTTTCACTTCTTTGTTCTTAAGTGAGGAATGTCATTTTGTCTTTTTTTCATGCCAAATTTTAGAATATAAGGGCCTTGCTCCTTATCTACACACTTTTCTATTAGTTTGGAAATCTCAATTTCCATGTTGCCAACCAAAAATAATGTCGAAAAGTGTTTAGAATGAGATCCAATGCACCTGAACTCCAAAACTTTATTCTTTGTTCCATTCTTAATTTGTACACCTCCTCAATACTGGCATCTATAGAAAGAGAATAGTTTAATGGTCAGAATACCTCTTTCTGCTTCAAAAGTTGGCTAGTATCCACAACAATTGGTGGTTGGGCATCAATGCTTCAACCTTTTTATTCAAGTGAGACTGCAGGTCATGGATATCTCTGAGCTAAAATAGTCTACTTATTTTATAAACTTAGTTCTTCCTTCTAAAAATTATGTTACCACGTCGATAAGACAATAACAGAGAAACCTAGAAAACTCAATTTGTTGAACTTGTTTCTCGAGCCAAGATCGACTTACTATCTCTACTTCATCAAAGTTCTCTTCATATAGAAACACTTTCACTTCATTTGGAGGTTCATCCTTAGTATTATCTAAGTCTGTAACGATCATCACAATTTTCAAATGTAGCCTGCATTTATGTGCATAACCTTAAGACTTTCTAAGGTTTCCTTTAGTTATGTAGTATGCTCTTGCATCAGTGCATTGTACTCTAGTATTTGTCTTATCGAATCACTCATCTGAGCATTACATACCACATCCTCTACTTCATTATCCTTGTGAAAATCATAAACAATAGATGAATAATAATAGGGGCTCGGGGTATGAAATAAGGACAATCATTCTAATGACCATTTAGAGGATCACATATACTACAAAAAAAATTCAACACAAAGGATTGGAAAGGTGAACGTAACCCTCTTTCGAGAAAATTATAATAATTTACATCCAAGGGTGGTCCTCCACAGTGCATAAAAGAAATACCAACATATATTTACCTATCATCCAACTAATGTCTATTCTAAGATGCCATGTTAAGAAGGGTGGCACAATATTTTTTTCTCTTTTTTCTTTTAAAAAAATGGGTACAAAAAAAAAATAAGAAAAACAAAATTAAAAATAAAACTTAAATAGATAAAAAGAAAAATTTTAATGTAGATAAATAAATTTCTAACTCCTCGGTAACGCTGCCAAAAACTTGTTGCATCTACAATCACACGCAAGTATATGCGGTCGTACAAGTATTACAAGATTTTGAGTCCATCTATTGTACCCACATGGTCATGTTGATTTACAATTTACAAAATGAAATTATTTCTAATTATTCATTCAAGGTATAAAACCTAATGATATATTTTAAACTTAACTAAACTAAGGATAAAAGTATGCTAACTAATGAAAAATTAACCAGAAGAAGAGCTAATTTTATGTAATCAATAAAATGAAATGAATCTACGGTTATGGATTTGTTACCAATCATGCTAAGTAATCACTTGAATTGATTCTGATTATTTATCTGGTTACTAGTTGAGAGTTGATATTTGTAATGTTGAACATCTTTCCAACAAACTCTATGCCTACTTGACTATTCCTAATGCCTATATTCCTATTATCATTGATCAATAGTGAAGTGCATGTGATTTCACTTCCGTATCATCTGGGCAAGACTAATAGGAATATTCCTATCCACATGAGAAAATTTTTTCCGTTCCCTATAGAGTTCACAATATAGCACTACTTTTTCTTATTACACTCAAACTATTCCCCATTTCCAGTTCAACTTACAAGTCGTAGATAGTATTTGAGCTGTAAAAAATTAAGCTCAAGAAAAGTAAGCAACCACACGATCCATAGCATGATAATAAATATCTTAACAAGTCAATTCAAGTTCATTCACCAGTAGTCATGAAACTACCAAAACTATAGATGAAAGTCTAGCTCCACCAATGACATGGAGGAATTACTACAAATCATCCTAAAGAAAATGTAAAAATACATAAATAATGGAGAAAAAAGGATGAAATTATGGTCTACGACTTCCACGGTAGCTCCAAGATCTTCCTAGGTTAAAATTTACATAAATAATATGTTTGAGATGTATTTATAGAGTTTCAAAATTTTTTGGATGAGTTTGCCCTATCAATTTCAAATTATGCCAATTTTGGCCCAAAAATTACACTACGGAGGGTTCCAGGCGGGCACCCTAGGTGAGGCCTTAGTGAATTTTGGTAGTAGGTTGTCCAAGGAATGTTTTGGGAAACATTTTACAGTAGGACAACACCTTGGGTCGCGCCCAAGCGCCCCCTTACTACCAATTTAAAGTTTGGCTCATTTTTAAGCTCCCGTCTCAGTCCTACACCTTTGACTTGCTCCAGATCAACTTCCTTGGCTTCTACAAAGACTTCAAAGCTCAATGATGCTCTAATATGTTTCAATACCATGGAAAATCCAATTAACATTCATCCTACACATCAAGTCAAGCTACATAAGTGTAATTCAAATAAAATAAGCTCAAAACAATATAAAAAAAAGAACAAATATGAGGCAAATGATCGTACAGAAGAATGAATTTTAACCTTATCTCAAGATTCAGTCGTTATTTTAAGTAAGTGGGTATAAAATAGGTTATAACATTTGTTTTTATCTTTTGAAAAAAATTGTAAATAAATTTAAATATTTATGTGATAAATTGTAGATAGTTATAACTAATGAATTACTAGTTAGGTGTTAGTGCACTCATTGTGGATAAATGAAATTTCCATAATATAAATGTTATTTTGACTACGTCCTACTATCATAATAAACAATGTTCTTTGAATACCTATGCAAGAAGGTAAAGTGTGAAATATGTAAATCAACACACGCATTTCACATAGGAAACTCCTTGCTCAAGGGAGGTAAAAACCACGACCAACATCATGTAGAATTTACCCAAAAATCTTAACTAAAATTAAGCAATTTAAGGTTACAGTCACCCATGTATACCAAAGGAACTATTCCCAATAGCCCCTCTAACTTTATTTTTCTAACTCTTTTATGACTCTACCTAGTTAATATATTCTCTTATAATCCAAAAGAATTCATACTACAATCAACTAAGAATGTATTCAGGATCTTATTTGAAACCACAAGATGTAACTTACACAACTCAAGAAAAGATTAGAAAAAGATTCTCTCATTGTAGTAATTAAGTCATAGACGAGACTCTTTGAATTGATTGTACTCTCATAATGACGCCTCTTTTTTTGGTTGCAGTTAAGCTACAAAGTTCTAAATATTCTATATCTTTCACGCTTTATCTCGCTATGCTAATCCGTTATTGACAATAGAGAAATCTCTTGTTAAGGGCTTAAATTATGATTTTCAGGTTTGACTATGCAAATGACTTTTTTTTGTAAAGGGATTTAATAATGTGTCAGACTATGTGAAGAAGTTAGAAGGTGTGGCACAGGCAGGACAAGCTAAGATGTTAGCCAAGAAGTCTCAAAATGTTAGGAATTTCAGTGGATCCTATTCCAAGGGCCAGCCGACCTTTTTAGCTCGCCCTATCCACTCAGTTATGCAAGCATCTACTGTGGTACTGGCTAAAGGACCTTCTTAGGCTCAGGTTGTTAGAGACCAAGGGGCTTCTTATTCTTTTGCTAGTCGGCGTTCTATGGAGCATGAGTGTTATCATTGTGGTGCTGTTGTTCATTTTAAGAGGGATTATCTGGTGAGATAGGTGAATGGCTTGACACAGCAGCAAGCTCGGGTTATTGTTCCAGTAGGTAGAAGATTGGGTAATAGTAGAGGTAATCCACAGGGTGGATGGGGAAATTAGGCAGGTGGTCATTGTAATGATGGTATAGGAGCTCAGCCAGGTAGAGAGTTAGCTCATATTGATTACCAAGCCTATTGGTATGTATTTCTGGGAAAGACTGATGCTGAGGCTTCTGATGTAGTGATCACAGGTACTATTTCTGTTTGTGATAGATGGCTTCTGTCTTATTTAATCCAGGATCCACTTATTCTTGTAAGTTTGTTCAGTTTGCTATGGGTCTAGGTCTGGTTTGTGATAATCTTGACTATCCTGTGCATGTGTCGACTCCGATTGGGAATTTTGTGGTAGTTACCCATGTTTATTGGTCTTGTCCTATTTTGTTTGTGGGTTTTCAGACTTGGGTAGACTTAATTATCTTGAATATGTTGGACTTTGATGCAATCTTGGGTATAACCTGATTATTTCCATATTATGCTATTTTAAATTTTAATGACAAAGCAGTGACTCTAGCTATGCCTGGGATAAAGAACTAGAGTGGAAGGGAGCGTATAATGCCAAAGCGATAATGATTATATCATATGTACGGGATAGGAGGTTGGTGGGAAAGGGTGTTTAATATTTCTAGGTCATCTTTGGGATCTGGGTGCAGGTTCTCCTTCTATTGAGTCAATTCCAGTAGTTTTTGAGTTCCAGGATATGTTTCATTCAGATTTACCGAGTATGCCTTCGGATAGGGATATTGACTTTTGTATTGACTTAGAGCCAAGCACTTGCCCTATATCTATTCCACGTTATTGAATGGCTACTGCAGAGTTCAGGGAACTTAAAACTCAATTGCAAGAACTGCTTGACAAGGGTTTTATTCATCCAAGTGCCACCTTAGGGTGCTCCAGTTCTTTTTGTCAAGAAGAAGGATGGTAGTATGGGGATGTGTATTGATTATGGTAGTTGAACAAGGTCACCATCAAAAATAAATATTTTTTGCCTCGTATAGATGACTAATTTGATCAGCTACAGGGTGTAATAGTTTACTAAAAGATTGTTTTGTGATGCTTCAATTTTGGGTTTGGGTGCTATTTTATGCAGGATAAGAATGTGATTGCATATCCTTTGAGTCAGTTGAAGCCTCATGAGAGAAATTACCCAACCCATGATTTAGAACTTCCAGTGGTAGTCTTTGCTTTGAAAATTTTGAGACACTATATTTATGGTGTCTAGTGTGAGGTCTTCATGAACCATCATAGTATGGAACATGTGTTTACCCAAAGGGATTTGAACTTGAGGCCGAGACAGTGGATAGAATTGTCAAAGGACTATGATATGACTATTCAGTATCATTCAAGTAAGTCCAATATGGTGGAAGATGCATTGATCCAAAAGGCCGTAAATATGGGCAGCTTGTCATTATTGATAGTATCCAGGAGACCATTAGTTAGAGAGTTTCAGACTCTAGAATCATTGAGTATGCAGTTTGGGGTCTCGGACAGGGGTGGAATGTTAGATAGTATGGAGGTAAAATAAGCATTTGTGGCAAAGATTAAGGCTAAACAGTTCGAGGATAAGAAGCTAAATACACTCTGAAATAAGGTAGTGAGCGGGGAGGGGGATGACACCACTCTCGATGATGGAGGGGTGTTGTGGTTTAAATGAAGGTTATGTGTTCCTCCAGTTGGTGACTTGATCAGTGATATACTTTCAAAGGCCCATGGCTTGTGTTATTCTATTCATCCAAGCACAACCAATATGTACTGTGATTTCAGATAACTTTATTGGTGTTTGGGGATGAAGAGGGACATAGTGGACTATGTGTCCAAGTGTCATAACTATCAGCAGAGGATGCCTATACCTATATGGAAGTGTGAGAAAATTGCTATGGACTTTGTGGTGGGGCTCCCTAGGACATTGGGGAAGTGTGACTCTATTTGGATGATAGTTGATTACCTAACAAAATCAGCTCATTTCTTGCCAGTTTGGATAGATTATAGTTCTCAGCAGTTGGCAAATATATATGTCAAGGAGATCATCAAACTTCATGGGGTGCCACTTTCTATCATTTTAGGCAGGGATGCGAAGTATCCTTCCAAATTTAGGGACAGGTTGCATGGAGAGTTGGGCACCAATCTTGCTTTTAGCACTGCCTTCCATCTCCACATTACTGGTCAGTTAAAGTGGATAATTTAGGTGCTAGAGGATATGTTGAGAGCCTACGTGATTGATTTTGGTGGTCATTGGGACCAGTTGCTTTCGTTGTGTGAGTTTTCATACAATAATAGTTATCAATCTAACATTAATGTGTCCCCGTTTGAGGTATTCTATGTGAGAAAGTGCAGGTTACCTATTGGGTGGTTTGAGATGGGTGATGTCACACATTTGGACACCGACTTAGTGAAGGAGGCTCAAGAAAAGGTATAGTTTATTCAAACTAAGATGTTGGCTACCCAAAGTAGACAAAAAGAGTATGTAGATCGAAAGGTAAGGGACATGTTCTTTAAGGCTGGGGAGCAAGTGCTACTCAAGGTGTTTCCTATGAAGGGAATAGAGAGGTTTGGTAAAAAGGGCAAGCTCAGCCCTCGATATATTGGTCCCTTCAAGGTTCTTGAATAAGTGGGTCCAGTTATGTTCAAGCTAGCTCAACCACCAGGTTTGTCAGGGGTTCATCTAGTATTTTATATTTCTATGTTGAAACAATACCATGGAGATGGGTACTACATTATTAAATGGGATTCAGTGTATTTGGATAAGAATTTAGCTTATGAGGAGGAACCTGTAGCAATTCTAGATCATGACGTTCGTAAGTTAAGAATGAAGGAAATTTATTGGTTGAAGGTTCAATAGAAGCATGGTCTGGTTAAATAAGCCACTTGGGAAATCGAGAAGGACATGTGGGACCAGTTCCCTCAACTGTTTGAGGGCACAGACACTCTTCTCATTTCTTATGTAGGCCAAATTTTTCTTGTTTGATTGCTAGGGATGAACAAAGGGTAAATTGGTATCTAGTGTATTGATTGTCTTTGTCGTTACGTGTAAGTCCCATATTTAAAATCTCGTGTCTAAATTTCTTTTGATTTGGAAGTTACAAAATTTAGGCTAGGCTAGTTTTGCTCCATTCCAGAGTGAGGGGTAGTCTAGGGAAATTTGAGAATGATTTAGGCCAGTTTAGCGGGAATGGTGTTAATCCCTAGTTAGCTAAGGCTATAAGGAACTTGTACGATTTTATGGAACTGAATTTAGGTTACTAAAACTGTCGAAATTGACCTTAGTGTAAAAGACATGATTTAGAATGTCCCAAGATCAAGGTGTGTTGTAAAAAGTCAAAATTTTGGGTGAAGACGGAATTACTGTCTCATCGACATTGCTATAGCAGAGAAATTACTACTATAGTGGTGGTCAAGGGTGGTCAACGCCGCTATAGCGGTTGGTTACTAGTATAACAGTACTGCAGTTTATTGGGATTTCCCCCCCAAAATAGTTTATATTTTCTAAACTTGTTTTGGGACAAAAAAAGGGTGATTTATGGAAAAAATAATCAATTTTCCTCCGTTTAACCCCGTGAAGGTAAGGATTTCATTCTCTTTAACTTGTAATTACTTACTAATCCTTAAATTATGGAGTTCGGGGAGGGTTTTAGGGTGGATTTTTGGATGATTGCTGGTGCAAGGGGTGACAATAAGCATTAGTTTAATGGTTTTTTTTTATTAACCATGATATTGGCCTTGCATTCCGTTAATTCACTCAACACTTCATGAAATTGGTAGTGTTTGGTGAATTACCGGGAAAATAGTTCAAGAATGATAAAGGAACGATCATGAACTGACCTTAGGGGGATGGGGGTAAGTTATAAATCTCGCTATGTTTGGTCATTTCGTTAATATGGTATTTGTATGTATGTTTTAGACCACGAACAAGCAGAAAGGGCACGGAAAGGCAAAGCTCCTACTTAGAGTTGTGCAAGCTTGGTTCGAGGTAGGTGATGGTGGTGTAATTAATCCAACTTGTATTATATGTACATATTAACTACCTTATAGTGTGATTGGTTAATGTATGCTTATGGGTGTGGTCCATGCATTGTTTACTTGCTCTGTGACTTGGCCTACCTTATATTATGAATTGTAAAATGTTTCGGTATTTGCGATGTTCTCATAGTTTATGGTTGGATTAAGGATTAGAGACATTCATATCTGGGGATTTAGTACATGGATGGTAATTGTCCCCTACAGGTCATAGCTAGAGGGTGGGTATATAACCCTTAGCATATATGTATGGGTTACAAGGTATGTACTGGTGTGACGGTTCCTTGAGTGGACTGGGGAAACTATAATTGCTATGTTTGATATTAGCTTGTTTATCTTGACTTGAATTGACTATCTTTGACTTAGTGATATTTGTTGACTTGTTGGTGTTGCCTCTTTAATGCCATTTGTACTTATGTGATGAATGTATAATGTTGGAGCATGTGTTAGCTAATTGTACTATATTTTGGTTGTGTCTATATTTTCACCTTGGGTTCGCCGATGACCCTAACAGTACACAGTGTTTTATTGTGTGCTGATACTACACCTTCATTTACTTCTTTGAGTGCAGCATATATTCCAGCATATTCTTCGAGACCTCACTTGTGACTTCAGCTGCTGATTTTCAAATCTTAAGGTAAGCAGCACAATCAGTCTACCATGAGATCTATCTTCCTTGGACATTGTCCTTTGTTTGGACTTGTTACTTTCCTTTAGTTATTGGGGTTGCATCCCTTTTTGACATTCTTAGTATGTTTTGGTACATCGACTTTCAGGTTCTAGGGGATTTCATTTTGGTATTTTTTTCTGCATTTCTTAAGTTATTGGATTGGCTACTTATTAAACTATTTATGGGATAGTTTTCGTAGTCTAGCTAAGTGTTGTTCAATGCTTTCGAGTTTATCAGTTCTCTCATCGGGTGAGTAGTGTGGGTTCCACTCACGACGGATTTGGGTCATGACAAAATTATTCCTCAATAGGAACTTTAATCTCACTCTCCTCAATAACATCTATAACTGTGACAACACGCATGTCCTTCGATTGCTTCATTGACTGACAGATGTTGAACTTCACTTCTTCATCATTCAACTTGACTATCAACTCGTTGAATTCCATATCAACCAACACTCGCCCTGTAGATAAGAAAGGCCTACCTAAGATTATGGGTACTTAAATATCCACCTCACAATTAAGAATAACAAAGTCGGCTGGGAATATAAAGTCAGCCACTATCATAAGGATATCTATAATATCCCTTCTGGTCGGTTAACGAAATAGTCGGCCATCAATAACTGCATAGATGTCGATTTTGGGGCTCCTAAACCCAACAACTGCTAGATGGCTAAGGGCATTAGATTGATTCTTACACCTGGATCACATAGTGCCTTAGCAAAACTGAATGCACCAATTGTGCAAGGAATGGTAAATGCTCCTAAATTCGCTTTCTTCTAAGCCACCGACCTTAAAGGAATTGAACTGCCATGATGAATGTTGTCTGTTGGCTAAAAACTTACTGTTCTTTTCTTAGTGATCAAGTCATTCATGAACATGGCATATCTTGAAATCTGTTCAAGGGCTTCCATCAATGGGATATTCACCGATAGCTTCTTCAACATATATAAAAATTTGTTTAACTTACCATCCTCCATTTTCTTCTTTGCTCGGTGAGGAAATGGTAGAGGGGGTCTCGGGATTTAGGTTAGAGGTTTTGTGACCTCTTTACCCTTCTCCTTACTGACCACATCATCAATCTTCTCTTTTGTGGATTTTTCAGCATACACCTCCCGTTCATCAATATTTTCCTTCTTATCAGATTCGTCAGGAATATCATTCACATGACCATCATTGAGTTTCATTTCACCATTGAAAGTAACATCCTCCACATGTTTTTGCGCCAACGGATGTGGTTCGGCCAACACTTTACCTCTTCTTATGGTAATGTCTGTACAAGTCTTATTATTTCTCGAATTCTGCATAATGTCACTTGGAAGAGTACCAGTCTTCCATTGACTGAAAGTTGCAGATAGTTGGCCCATCTGAAACTCCAACTGCTTGATTGAAGTTGAATAAGAGTCAACTATAACACTCATAGAAGACAAGTCAATCTTCATCTCCTATATGCCTGCATCAGTTGATTCCACTCCCTTCAATAGTTTTGCCATCATAGCCTCCATAGAAGGCTTACCTGAATCATTATCATTATTGTCACGACTACCTGGTGGTACATACAACCCACTTATGTATCCCTTGTTCTTATAATTACCTTGCTCGCGATCTCTATAATTAGCCTTATCATAGTAGTTGTCTCTTTGGTAGTTTCGACCTTGGTTTCCTTGTCCATTAGCCCGAAAATCCCCCTAATTATTCAAGTAACTTTCTTCCTTCTCAGAATCAGATTCAGTTGCTCTATTGTGTGAGCCAACTGCTTTTACCTTTTCAACACCACCGACTAACAAGTGCTTCATCAGCAAGTCCATCTGACTTTTCATCTGAGCCATATCTTTCCATGCTCCTCTTCTCTTTGGTGTTGTTCGTCCGACATACAAACTACATAGGTATTTCTTGCTACCTCAGAATTCCTAGTATGCCAATCTCTACTAATTTTTGTCAATCTATCAAGTATCACAGTTACATATGTGAAAGTGTGTGCCATAAAAGCACCTCCTGATGTGTTGTCAATTGTTGGCTTTGTGTTTGAATTAAGTGACCTATAGAATGTTTCCATCAAATTCTCATTAGTAAGGTTGTGATTAGGACATTGAGTCAGCTTGTTCTTGAACCTGAGCCATGTCTCGTGTAATGCCTCATTCGATAGTTGCCTGAAGTTACTTATCTCGTCCCTCAACTGTAACATTTTGGAAGGCGAAAAGAACCTTTCTAGGAAATCTCCTTTAAACTACCTCCAGTGTGTTATAGCATCGGGCGCTAACTTATTTAGACATAAAGTCGCCTCCCCAGACAAGGACAACAGAAACAATATTAACCGAATTGCATTCTGCGTAATTCTTGGGTTGTCAAAGGATTTCCATATATTGAAGAAATTTATCAGATGCAAGTTAGGATCATCACCAGGAAAGAATCCAAATAAACCCTTTAGGGTTAGCAACTAGGTCATAGTGCTTGTGATATTGAACTTTGTCCTAGGGGCAAGTGGTGGCTAGGCAATAGCTCCAGTAGCACCGACCCCATCTAAATCAGCATCGTCGTCATCATTAAATGCAAAATTCACTGCAGGATGTTGGCGTCCTCTACCTCATTGTCGCTAATTTTGATTTTCTGAGGCAACATTATCCTCACGATGCCCATCTCCAGCGCCATTCAACTTCTATCAGCCAAATCTTCATCATCAATGTTTGGATCCCGACCGGGTGGAAGTCATTTATTCTATTGTTGTGCATCTATGTTTCTTCTAAATGTCCTATTTAGTTAAGGATCATAAGGCAATAATGGTTCACCTGAACGACGGGTACTTGGAATGCACAACTATTAGCCTGCGATTACAAAAACAACAAATAAAGTAAAATTAGGAAAAAGGACTAACAGTAAAATAACACACATAAACTTATTTGACAACCGTATTTCCTGGCAACTACGCCAAAATTTTATACGCCTAAATTACAACTTCCTTTAAAGAAGCAAAAGTGGTCGTCATTAAATATAGAGCCCAACAAAGGTTGGGACCGAATCCCACAGGGAATATGGTGTTGACTAAGTTATATGTGGCTCAAATGACTATTAATCGACAATTTCCATGAAATGTGGGGAAATTTTGTATTTTAAGCTTTCAACTAATATTAATTGTATCAATTTATGACAATTAAATTTGCAATGCTTAAATCAATGGAGAGAAAATACACTACGATTGTGTTCACCTTAGTTTCCAATAACTTTCGGGTTAGTCAAATCATGAATTTATATCAACATATGTAATTACGGAAGCAGTCGATTCCAATTGTTCATTTAAGTGTTTTCCAACCTAATTAGATGATTTTCAATCAATTCTTTTGAAGATAAAGTGATGTGATTAAAACTCAATATAAGCCTCAAGAGATTAATCTCGGCAAAGCATTAATCTTTATTTGGAGATTGGGAACTCCGAATTCTTGTCACTAATCACTTTTCCTATTTTTAACCTCTTTGTTCAAGCAAGTTAAACTTACAGATTATTCCAATGTTTTCAACCATTGCAAATCAATTAAACCAAAGAAATTTAGTAATATAATCACAAGATTAACATAAATTGAATAACACATAAACCCAAAATAATTTTCCACCAAGGATTCCACAACCCTAGTTATAGAGTTTCTTAGCCACTCATGATAAGAAAAGAGATGAAACAAATAATTTTCATAAAGTAAAGTGTGACCCTTACAAATGAGAAATTAAGAATCCCAATCTTTGATAAAAACTAAGAATCTTGTGTTTCAGCCCTATGAATGTCGTTTCTCTAGAGAATAGTGTTACAAAAAATGTTCAAAGTATCGAAGATGCCTATTCTAAACTCTAGACTTGGTATTTATAGGCTCCAAAGAAATTGGGTTTTAAAATTCAAAACTGAGCTGCCACTTTCATCTTGGCAAGTTGCTTGATGGATCGTCGGAGGGGTGATGGTTTGTCGCCTGAACTGTCACCGGAGTCTAATTTAAATCACCTTCTATTTGTAACTAACGGTTAGAGTAGCGGTTTGTAGAGGACCTAATGTTCCGTCAATTGGATCATCTTCTGATTTGAACTCTTGGGTGAATCTGTTTATGCGCAATGGGCCGTCACCCAACTTCAGTTTTCCATCCATTCTACTTCAGCTTGACATGAGGTATGGTGGCTCGTCAAGACACGGACTGTCCGTCAGAAGAGCCGTCACACCCCATTTTGCTGCACAATTTCCTTTCTTCTCTATCATCGGGCTTATTTCCTTAAAGTAAACACAAAATACATTAAAAACATTAACGGTTGCTTGAAAACATGCAATTATCCTTGGTTAAAGATGCAAAATATGTTATCATATACTCGAACATCAATATATACTGAGTTATGAATCTAATGAGTTGTTGAGTTCAAAGGTTTTCGTGTGTTGCATGATTTTGAAAATTAAGATATGACACTGTTTCTTGATTTTACTAATTGATTGGTGGCTGCAAATATTAATCTACATCATGATATATTATTTTTACTTGGAAAATAGGATAAGGATTTGGTAGAAATGGTTTTTTTAAAGGCGGAGGCGTAAGCCGAGGCACTTTACCTGGTACTGGGCGAGGCTTAAGCCCCTAGGCGATGAAGCGTAAGCTTCACGGATCCTTTAATTTTTAATATTTTATAAATTAATATAATTAAAAATAAATATTTTTTAAAAGAGATAAATCACCGAAAAAGGTAAAATTACATCAAAATTATAAAAAATAAGTGGAAGATATATCTAAAACTGCTTCAGCGAAAAAATAACCAAAGCCATATAATATAATAATATATAAAGTCAACTTTTTATATAATATACTATTATATATCCTCAAAAACACAAGTTTGTATAAAAAAATAGTATATAATTAATCAACCCCCACCTTTCCGTTACTCGATCTGTATATTTACTCATCCATTTACTATATATTGCATTTTAAAAGAGAGTAAAAAATAGTAAATAACTTAAAAACTAGTCATCATTTGACTTGCAAAAAACTAAAAGAAAAGAAATAAACTACGAAGAAAAAAGTCTATACCCAATACCTTCTTGAGTAGCGGCGCCGCCGACACCCATCGATAAATACATTTGAAAATGTGACTTTTAAGTTTTCTTTTACATTTTATTTGAGTATTTAAGTATTTATCAATAATATATTTTAGTATTAAGTTTAAATTAGAGATTTAAAAGGAAAAAATCATTTTACTTTGTAAAGTTTTCTGGGCTTACGCCTAATTTGAGCCTCAAACTTAGGCGAACGCCCCAATGCTTAGGCAATCGCCTTAAATTTTGGGGTATTCTCCTTTTTATACGTTCGCCTCCCTACAACTCCTTGGTGCCTTTTTTCCTACGTCTCACCTCGGGGCTCGCCTCGGACTACCTTTTAAAACAGTGGGTAGAAATAGTTTTCATGAATTCACGACGTTAGCCTTTGTTTAATAAATTCTCTTAGGTAAGAGTTAATGTTACATGGAATAATAAATTGTTTTTATCAAATAACTCGTATAGATTTGAGAAAATAAGATTGAGATTGTTTAAATGTTAAGAACAATTGAGTGATGGTGTGGGAATCGAGTGTATATCTAGAAACTTGATTATCTGTAATTGCTTTAAAACTGAAAATGTTGCATTCCTTTGCGGTGACAAAACCCTTGTCCTTTAAATGTTATAGTTTAAACTCAAGTTATTACTGTAATTTTAGTCTTAAAACAACATAAAATCTTTTTTACTTTCTTGAAATAGAATTTATATTGTCAATCAAATTTTCCTCCTATCGATATTGTTACTCTATATTCTCTGTGAGATTCGAACCCAATCTTGTTTGGATACTATATTTGCATATGGTGGTGTTGCATCATCTTAAAGTACAATTTTGAGTGTATCACTCTTCAAAAACATTGACATCTTTTCCATTTTTCATGTTTTTCCATTGATATTCTAACTTAAATCTTTGCATTATCTTTCAAACGCATAATATAAAAATAGTAAGTAGATAATAATAATAATTAATAATAATAATAATAACAACAACAATCTATACTACCTTAAAAGCATGAACTCCAAAAGATTAAAGTAAAATTACTAAAATATCCCTCTTGCTAATTTAATAGCCTATTTAATTTTTTTTTAAAAACAAAAATCCTAATAACCTAACACGTACAAAATCCCAAGCCGAACAGTTGTACTCCTTCCTAATAGTCATAACCAAACCTTATGTATATTGCTATTAGTCTTTGCGATTAGACATATACTTCCAGCTTCTCTTCTATCTTCTCAGAATGCCCTGTTACTTCTCAGTCATGAAACCTTCAAGCTTTTGCGATTAGACATCTACTTCAAACAGTTTATGAACTATGAATATACACTAATTTGGTGTTCTAGAAGTCCGAATAGATACCAATAAGGCCTTCCGACCAGACTCTTCTAATGATCAGTCCTTACCAATCGCACCACTTCATCACTTTAAAAACCAAAAACACCATGACACTTCCCCAAAAATCTTCCCTCTTCTATGTTAACAGCATAGGTATGCCCTATTGCTTCCCAAAATTCTTTCAATCTCTTGCTATTACTAATCTACTATTGCTTCTAATTTTTTTTTCAATCTCTTGCTATTACTCATGTACTTCAAACAATTTATGTCAGTAATATTTATGTTCTGATTTCTTATAATTTCGTTGTTGAAGTTGGGGCAGATCATTAGAAAAATCAGTTCAAGAATTCAACTTGTAAGTCTCTTTATATGAATCTTCTTGTAGTAAAGTTCAGGTCTTTTCACCCTCCATACAGTCCTTATCAAGTTTATTTTGCACTATACAGTCTTTTTGATGTAGCCATATTCCAGTACATTTAAGAATTTAACTTTGATACTTTTGTGTCTTTTCACTTCTCTGTTTTTCTACTCTAAGTATTAGTCATAAGATCCTTATTCTAGGCTCCAAATAAGTCACTCAGGTAGCCCACACCTATTAAAGCCCGCCTTTGCCTAGGTGACACCCTAGGTCGCTAAGGAGACCTCTCCTAGGAGACAAGGGGGTTGCTCTAGCGATGCACCAGACACCAGAACTAGCCAAATTTTTGTTTGGGTGCTCCGGGCCCATCCAGATCCCCGTGGACGCAAACAAATAATGTTACCCCCATCAAAAATGACATTCCAAACTCAACAAAATTGATGGAATTCCCAACGGAGATCATTTCCATAAATGTGGGACCAAACCCCATGGTCCGATTTAACCAACTTCCGACCAATAGTCCAAAATGAGTTCGGAAGCCTTAGGACCCGGACAAAAGGTCCCACTAGATTAAAATCAATATTTTGGTGTTGATACCACTGTCAGAATTTCCATCCTAGTCCATTTACTAGTAGTTTTGTTTCGAGACCAATTTTCTAACAGTGAAAGCTGCAAAACAGGAAAATGAGCCTAAAACCCAAACCAACTATTTGATAACCGAACCGACAATTTAGACAAGTCATAAATGGACTTTAGCCACTATGGGAAGGATCGAAATGTTTAAAATTCATAGAAATTGAGAAAATGACCTAGAGCGTCATTACAATATCCTCTACTAAAAGGACTTTCGTCCACGAAAGTCAATGGATAGAAAGAGCCAGAAAGCTTGAAATGATGAGGTGCTGGGCATGCATTCCCTGAGAAAGACTTCCCAGATAACCTCTAAGGCATAACAACGCTTCCAAGGGATTTCACTAAAGGTATCCCTTTTTCACCAAATTCCTTACTTCACTTTTCATATAGCCCAAAAGTCATCCTGAACAACCAACTAGCCTTAAACTGATCCAAGCACAGCTGGAACACGGCCAAACCACAACATACTGACATCACACTGAAGCAAGCATAATCAATCAAAAACTCAACGAAACTAAAGACCACCCAAGGCATGAATCATACAACCAACTCCGAATTCCAAATCAAACGTTCTCTTATCTTTCAAAACCTGATGTCTATTCCGATCCAAATAGAATCTCTCTAGCATTATTTGAGTCTTGTCCATGCACTCATATCACACTAAACTCGAAAAATTAAAGTTGACCCACAGAAAACACGCATGAACTAGAATAAGAACAAGGCTTATAAATCTCTATCTGAACACTCAAATGGCGACGACCAATGTCTATAACCTCTGCCAAGCCACTAACAAGTCGGGATGACCCTCAAAATATATAGTCATAATTTTGAATCACAATTTCTCAAAATTGATAAATCTACTGTAGAATGTCACACCGACTGGGGTGAAATCATGCTAAGCCAAACTTAAGTACACTCTTCCTGTTGAGAAGACATTCAAAAAGTCTACACTGAGAACCAAGGTCAAGAGCAGTAGAAACCAATACCTTGTGCCAACGGAACATCTTTCGAGCATTATTCAAGTACAATCTATGTTAACTAAATAGAACTGAATTGATAGGTAAAGAGCAGGCCTAGTCAGCTTATCCATGAATGCTCAACTAATACAAAACTCGAGATAAGGGTTGCAACTACATTAAATGATCCATAGCTAAAAACTCAACACCGAAGTTAAACTACTCAATTTCAACCATCCAAACTGATCCTACTAACGAGTAATTATCCATATTCCAAAAGCTATCATAACTTTTAAGCCTTCATTCAAGAGAGTCAAAATCCAAACATGAAGCCCACAATTCTTAATGGACATCAAATACTCAAACAAATCTCACTATCAAGATTCAAGCATTTACCCAACAATTCTTGTAATGGCTGAAACTGAAATATTATCTAAGAACATAATCACAATGTAGGAAAACCACAAGCTGAAGATACGAGCAATGAAAACCATATCCACTAAGGGCATAACACATCAAGTCATAACCAAGAACTCACCAAAGCAACAAAGGTTACTAATAATAGCCAAATATCGAGAAACTCTTAGCCTGAATCTGGTCCAACAAATAACAAATCAATGGAAATGAATACTCACTTCCAAAAACACCTGCTTTGGTTACCGATAATAGATACATAAGAATTGTCACACCCCAAATCCCATTGAGGTAGACTGGCCCCGAAGCCGTTAAGGCTGGAGAGAACCAACCTTCATTCATGTACACTCATATGCATGTCACTAAATGAATAACACTCTATCATTATAGATACAAGATACCAATGGCGGAAGTTATGGAGAAACATTCAATAGATATGAAACTTGGCTGTTAGGGCCATCAAGTTAAAATGGACATACATTCCTTCATTCATCTTACAACGTCTACAAAGTCTCTAACAGATACATAACCAACCTAAAGTCGAGACAAGTCAATAAGATACACCCACTCATTCATATAATATATTAAACCATAAGAGTAAACACTTACCAAAACTTTCAAAGGAATGTTCTTGTCCAAAGGGATTAGTAGCTTATGGTTTGTAAGAGGAGAGAAAATATCTTGGTAAATTCTAGACTTGGCATGTCTCTTGTGATCAATAAAAATCTGATTTTGTTCCTTATATAGTGCCTCATGGTCATCCTTATCCAAAAACTTAGTCAATAATTGAGGTGTTTACTTGGTTAATCTTTGAATGGGTCATTTTTCCATTTGGGCCATGTCTTTTGCTTAATTCATGGTCCTCATTTGAGCACATATCACAAGATTAAATTCAGCCCAACAAATTTAATGTGTAATACACCAACCATCTCAAGTTTAATTAATTCCGTAAATGTTACGATAGTCTCATAGGTTCGAAAATGTAAGGGGTGTTACATCTTTCCCCCCTTAGGAACATTCGTCCTTGAATGTTAGTAAAATTATCCAATTTAAACAAATTCAAGTCTAAGCTTATCCTTCATTTTATCATATACACATAATGCTTATAAATACTTACTTGTTATTGTTCTAACTCTGCATCTTGAACTCTTTCTCCCGTTTGAAATATATGCGGGTACTTAGACTTCATCATGTCTTCGGCTTCCCATGTGATTTCTTATACTTGTTGATTTCTCCAAAGCACTTTTACGGAAGCTACTTCTTTATTCCTTAACCTTCTCACTTGTTGATCCCGGATAGCAATAGGTATCTCTGCATAGGTGAGATCTTATGTAACATGTACATCTTCAATGGAAGCAATACGAGATGGATCTCTTATGCACTTTCGAAGCATTGAAACATGAAACACTGGATGAACTACGGAGAGTTCTTGAGGTAGTGCTAATTCATATGCAACTTTCCCAAATCTTCGGGTAATCTTATATGGCCATATATAACGTGGACTCAACTTTCCTTTCTTTCCAAATCACATTACCCCTTTCATTGGTGGCACTTTCAAGAATACCCAATCACCAATGGCAAAGTCTAGCCCCCTTCTTCTCATATCGGTATATGACTTGTGTCGACTTTGGGCTGTTTGTAACCATTGTTGTATCACCTTAACTTTCTCCATAGCTTGATGTACAAGATCTGGCCCCATTAAAGCAGTTTCACCCGCTTCAAACATCCAATTAGTGATCTACACTTCCTTTCATATAAATATTTGTAAGGTGCCATTTTGATACTTGAATGATAGCTATTGTTTTAAGCAAATTCAATAAGTGGTAGATGATTATCCCAACTACCATTAAAGTCCAATGTACAAGCTCGTAGCATATCTTCAAGTGTTTGTATAGTACATTATGCTTGTCTATCCGTCTGAGGATGAAAAGATGTACTTAAATTCACTTGGGTACCCAAACGCTTCTGAAAAGATTTCCAAAAGTGTGCAGTAAATTGAGCTCCCCAGTCTGATATAATAGAGATTGGAATTCTGTGTCGTGCATAATCTTCAGCTGTGTAGGTAGTCTTGGCCGGTAGGAAATGCGCTGACTTGGTAAGCCTATAAACTATTACCCATATGGAATCAAATTTCCACAGTGTACGAGGCAAACCTGTGATGAAATCTATATTAATTATGTCCCACTTCCAGACTAGAAGATTCATACATTGCATATGACCTCTAGGTTTCTGATGCTCTACTTTTACTTGTTGACAATCTGGACATTGGGCTACAAATTCTGCAATGTTCTTCTTCATGTTACCCCACCAATACATTTCTTTCAAATCATGATACATTTTGGTGGCTCCCGTATGAATAGAATACCGTGAATGATGTGCCTTCTTATCTCATCTACATCCGGTACACACAATCTACTTTGGGACTGAAGCACTCCCTCTTGTGTAAGATCAAATGCCTTTATCAAACCTTGTTGCACATTCTCCTTCAGCTGAAATAAAATAGGATCCTCATATTGTTTCTCTTTCACTTCAGCTACTAATGAAGATTCTGCTACATTTTGCATAATAACCCCTTTGTCAGGAGATTCAAGAGGACGAACTCCCAAGATGGCTAGTTGATGTAGATCCTTGACTATATCTTGCTTTTTTGTCAACTGTCCATTAGGGCCTTTGCGGCATAATGCATTGGCTACCATATTTGCTTTTCCTTGATGATATAGGATATCGATATCATAATCTTTTAATAGTTCAAGCCACCTCCGCTGCCTCAGATTTAGGTCCTTCTGCTTAAAGATATATTGCAAACTCTTATGGTCGGTATATATGTCAACATGAACCCCATACAAGTAGTGGCGCCATAACTTTAAAACAAATATCACAGCTGCTAGCTCAAGATCATGTGTTGGATAATTCCTCTCATGTGGTCACAATTATTGTGAGGCATTGGCTATTACATTACCGTGCTACATCAATACAAATCCTAAGACGACTCCTGAAGCATCACAATATACCGTATACCCCTTTGTGCCTTCTGGAAGTACCAGTACGGGTGTAGACGTCAATTTATCCTTCAGCTCTTGGAAACTCTTTTCACATGCATCATTCCACTGAAACTTGGTTGTCTTATGTGTTAGCTTTGTTAAAGGTGCCGCAATAGAAGGAAATCCTTCAAAAAATCTTCTATAATAACCTGCCAACCCGAGAAATCTACGAATCTCTGTAGGTGTCGTAGGTCTTGGACAATTCTTCACCACTTCTATCTTTTGAGTATCAACCCTTATCCCTTCATCCGACGCAATATGACCCAAGCATGCTACAAATTTTAGCCAAAAATCACATTTAGAGAACTTCACATATAACTTACGATCACGAAGAATCTGTAACACCTACCGTGAGTGATTAGTATCGTCCTCTTGTGACCTTGAATAAACCAGAATATCATCGATTAACATTGTCACGAACACATCTAAAAATGGTTTGAACACCCTATTCATCAAATCCATAAAAACTGCTGGTGCATTTGTTAGCCCAAATGACATCACTAAAAACTCATAATGACAGTACCATGTTCGAAAAGCTGTCTTGGGCATATCTTGTCCTCTAACCCTTACTTGATGATATCCCGATCTCAGGTCAATCTTTGAGAAATATTTAGCACCCGTAATTGGTCAAACAAATCATTATTTCTGGGAAGAGGATATTTATTCTTGACTGTCACCCTATTCAGTTTCCGATAATCAGTACGCATTCTCAATGTGCCGTCTTTCTTTCATACAAATAATACTGGTGCTCCCCAAGGGGACATACTATGCCTTATGAATCCCTTTTCCAGCAAATCTTTCAATTGTTCCTTCAACTCCCGTAACTCTGCTGGGGCCATTCTATACGGAGGAATAGAGATAGGCTGAGTGCTTGGAATCACATCAATTCCAAACTCTACTTCCCATTCTGGAGGTATACCTGGAAGATCTTCAGAAAATACATAAAGGAATTCATTTACCACCGGAATCGATTGAAGAGATGGTGGTTTCACATCGGTATCTTGCACTCTTAATAGATGGCATATGTACCCCTTGGATATCATTTTTCTTGCTTTAAGATAGGAAATAAATTTACCTCTCGGTGCTCCAACATTGCCCCTCCATTCAAGGACATCCTTTGGTGGAAAATAAAAATGTACCTTCTTAGCTCGGCAATCTACCGTGGAATAACAAGAAGCCAACCAATCCATACCCATTATAACATCAAAATCTACCATTTCTAGCTCAATAAGATCAGCCAACTTATCATAACCACAAACATTCACTATACAATTACGATATACTCTTTTAGCTACAATAGATTCACCAACTGGTGTAGATACTTCAAATGTCTTGACAAGTAATTTCAGTGTTCTTTAAAAATTTTCAGCAATCAATGGAGTAACATATGATAGGTTAGAACCCGGATCAATCAATGCATATACATTATGTGAAAAGATGGATAATGTAACTGTCACTACATCAGGAGAAGCCTCCAAATTTTGCCGATCCGCTAGAGCATAGGTACGATTTTGTACTGCACTAGAACTGGATGCTCCTCTAGCACCTCTACCACGACCAGTAGGCTGCAGACCTCGGCCTAAAGAAGGAACCGATGATGATGATGCAACGGTTGATCCTGTAGTTCGCGCCATACTACCCAAGCCTCTTCATCGGTATTCTCTCATTATGTACCCCATCATACCACACCAAAAGAAAACATTTGTCCCAAGCCGACATTCACTTAAATGAAACCTTCCGCAGTGCTGACACGGTTGACGAGAAAACCCTGTTGTCTGTGAACCTCGGACCCCACTACTTTGCCTAGCTTGACTGCCTCTAAACCCTCAGAATTGAGATTCAGTGCCTGTTGTAGGATAGGAAAATGATGGTCTAGGCTGTCTATTAAAAACCCGAGGCCTAAATTCTCCTTGGGACGCCATGAACTGTCCAATAGGTCTAACCCTCTTTGACGTCCCTCTTACAAATTCTCGCGCGCTTCTCTTGAGCCTTTGATCCTCCATCTTTTGTGAAAAAGCTGGACCAACTTTTCCTTGATTTTGTGCAACGACTATCTGAGTCAACATGCGCACCGCATTCCATAAATCCTGTTCAGTAGCATTCGCAGGTAGTTTTGGGGAATCTTCTCTCCTTTGCGGCCCCCCAGGAAATGGGAGAGGAGAAGAAGCCAGCGATGTAAACTCATTTTCAGCTTCACCTAGATTAACTTGTTCAGGTGGTGATTTACTAGTTCCTTCTCCGACAATCCGGTCTGGCTTCGTACTTTTACCCTTGTTTCTCCTTGTAAACGACATCTTACTATAACAAGGAAAAACAATTTCAGATATTATTCCACCAACAACTTTGGCTCTATTGCACGATCTAAAAGATGAAGAAAAGAAACAACTCCTAAATGTCCCAGAGCCTCCTACTTATAAATGTGGTGCACAACACATTCATAAGCAAGATTCTACTCAGACACGGCTTTGTAGACACCCTAGGACGACCTGCTCTGATACAACTTTTGTCACACCCCAAATCCCACTGAGGCGGACTAGCACCCGAAGCCGCTAAGGCTCGAGAGAACCAACCTTCATTCATGTACACTCATATGCATGTCACTAAATGAACAACACTCTATCATATATAGATACAAGATACCAATGGCGGAAGTCATGGAGAAGCATTCAATAGATATGAAACTTGGTCGTTGGGGCCATCAAGTCAAAATAGACATACATTCCTTCATTCGTCTTACAATGTCTACAAAACCTCTAACAGATACATAACCAACCTAAACTCGGGACAAGTCCCCGCTTTATACAACATTTACATAGTAACAAAACAAATATACACATGTGACTCAAAAAACCCCGAATCAACCTGGAGCTCACCAACAGTCGGCAGATGACCTGTATCCTACTGTGGAGGTCTACTAGCTCCTGTGCCTGTAGCAAGTAAGGTAAGTCCCCTAAGGGACGACAGTACGAAGAATGTACTGAGTATGTAAGGATATAAGAAACTACATGAAACATAGGATCTCAAATGGAATCAAATACAAGTGAATAGACATTATGGATAAAACACCATTCTGTATGTGTGGAACCATGTACATTACATTCATTACTTTACTTTATCCTTCTTTGCATTAAGAAATTTTAAAGTATATGATAAACAAATGACCAACTGATCAGTGGTAAAAGAGGATGACCCATGCTAGGTATTTAACCCTGGGATACGGTTCTCATAAATACACAAATCGGGATCAACCCATGCTAGGGTTTTATTTTCATCCCTGGGATACCCCCCGTGATATTGGGATCGACCCATGCTAGGTGTTCCTTTAACCCCTAGGATACCACCCAAGAATACACAGATTCTCTTTACATCATTTCTTTCTTTGCGATAGTTCTTTTGGTGGTCATAACATTATGGGAGCTTTGGAACTTCAGCCAATGAATAAGAGACACGTGAATAACAACATATGACAACTTGAAATGAAATACTTTGAGACATTTTGAAATGAGAACAAGTCGGTAACAATGAGAACAAGAGATGCTGTCAAAGGATACAGAAAGATTAACCTTACATACCTTATCTTCCCAATATGAATACACAATCCTATATGTGAATACAATAATCCAGCTCCTTCCTTACGTGTTACTCTACAACACAAGTACATAATGAATTTCACGTTAACAACTAACTACATTACAAGTGTATACGACAAAAATGAGCTACATGACTGCCATATAACGTCATTTCACCCTTGAAAATTCAATTCACTGCATTACTATACCAACAACACCACAGAATGCCACACATCAACCAAGACATCATAAACCAATAGCATTTCACACCAAGTTTATACTTTACACCTCCTCATTAACACCACCTTACATTTACTCCACCAAGTAATCTTAATACCTTTCACCATAACACATAAAACAACAATTCATAATTGATACGATTCAAAATGCCTCTGGAATACCCCTTAGGGCCATTCAAATGGTACCATAAGTTGATAATTGCATCCAAAAAGGGTATAGGGGTCTTAGGGGGTCAAAGAGAAGCAAAAACAAACAAAACAAAATTCTGGAATGACCTATGGAGCCACCTGTGACAGCAGGTGGGTGAGGTGCAGCCACAGGTGCCCATCTTTCCTTGACCAAGGCCACATGTATTGGCATCTGCGCCCGCAGGTGCCCCATCCGCGAAGGCGGATGCCCGATTTGGCCAAAATGGGTCTCTTTTGGGTCTTTTTTTGTAATAAATGATCCATGGCCATAAGTAAGCTTCTCTTTTCATATTTTAGGTAAACTTGGATGCCAACGAACAATCATTGTTTCACAACGCACATGAACATCACAAAACTACATTTTCCTTTCAATACACCACCAATTCCATGCACAATTTCACAACAACAATTCCAAATGTTATACACAAAGAGAAAGCAAGTTAGGGACATAACTACATATTGAATATTGACATTTAATCCATCAAGTTCACTTCCTTAAAGACCACAAGTCCGATTTCAAGTTTATAAGGCAAAACCCTTTACCGCTTAAGCAAAAGTAGACTGTTTGACACATCGTGGACTGTTCAACTCTTTGTCAACATAACCAATATGATTTATCCACCCTCTCATACATATAATATATTAAACCATAAGAGTAAACACTTACCAAAACTTTCAAAGGAATGATCTTGTCCAAAGGGATTAGTAGCTTAGGGTTTGTAAGAGGAGAGAAAATATCTTGGAAAATTTTAGACTTGGCATGTGTCTTGTGATGAATAAAAATCTGATTTTGTTCCTTATATAGTGCCTCATGGTCATCCTTATCCAAACACTTAGTTAATAATTTAGGTGTTTACTTGGTCAATCTTGGAATGGGTTATTTTTCCATTTGGGCCATGTCTTTTGCTTAATTCTTGGGCCTTATTTGAGCCCATAATCACAAGATTAAATTCAGCCCAACAAAGTTAATGTGTAATACACCAACTATCTCAAGTTTAATTAATTCCATAAATGTTACAATAGTCTCATAGGCTCAGAAATGTACGGGGTGCTATAAGAATATACCGCCAAGCTGAAACATCCCATGTATCCTATTAGGCCACACATTATACCGAAATGAGAAATTTATGAATCCACTCATGTTAACCAACCTTAACTCAATTGAACGATGAACCATATCACAGAAGAATGAAATACCAATCTCAACACCAACACCAAGGTCAAGTATACTGCCAAAAATCAAACCAAGCAAATCAAAATAACAAATTCTCGATTTACCAACTTTAGAAGCGGCTATAGTAAAGGATCACCCAAGCAAGAATCACAACTAAAACCATAGAGGGCTAATCCTACCTTCACTTTTGCACCATCTCAACAACTGATCTAACCTCACCAGCAGAGAAGGGAAACCAACCAACCAAGGTTCTAAGCCAAATGGGAAAGAATCACAAGAAAGGAAACACTACCTAGATCACGCTAGTCTAGCCATCTATCAAGTAAGAATCAATCAATGTCAAAACAATAACAATAATAACAACAGTGTAATGTGCATGTGGAACTAAATGAAAATACAATCAGTACCACTCTAAGATCACATCGAGGCCAAAATGCCAAAGAAAAGGTACTTTAACCCAAATACTACCACCTAGGAAATCACGATACTAGTCCACTCAATCTACTACTAAAAGAAATCATCTACAGGAATAGTCATATATATACATAAGTCTACACCAGGAATCATAACATTCAATTTAAAAATCCCAAGGCACAAAACCACTGATGGGTATGGCAACCCACCCCAACTCATTTCAAATAGAAATCAAGGATAGTAAGCCAAAAGAGCACCTATAGCAATGGGATCCAAAGTCACAGTCCTGACCTACCCAAAAAAGTACGAATCTAAACGTCTAAATGACCAACTGAAACACCAAGTACACTACCTCTAACGAAGGTGCCACTACTCTATATAGACTAATTTGAATGCACTGACTGACTAATAATACCACTCTAGGGACACTCTCTAGACCAATAACCAATCTATTTGCAGTCATAACAAACTGCTGAAGCCTAACCTAGCGAGAAACATAAGATGACCCAAAATAGCTGACTAATTCGCTCCTAGGAAACCCCCTAGACCAATGAACAACCTCACCACAGTCAAAAATTGCTCCTAGAACTCTCTGATGCATTGCACCTGCTGACCCAGAATGGTTGCCACGGCCTGAAGACCTAGATTAAATAACTCATAATGCCTGACCAGAACTCTCTCCACTATGACCACCACGATCTACCTGGGAGCTTCCCATAATTCTAGGTGCTAACCATATTGGCCTAATAGGCTGCAAGTGATGCTGACCTCTACTGGGAGGATCCCTACCTCCATATGAAATACCACTAGCATTGTACTACTGACATGGCCTCCTACCACCACATCTATATGTGCCCTATCTATTGTCCTTGCATGATCAACAAACAACAATCATAACTAGTAACTATACGCCCTCTTATAAGACCAATAGATACAAGCGTCAAAAAATTATACTAGTTATAGCCAATGCACATAAATGAGTGAATGCAATGTAACCCAATAGAACTATATCAACAGAGTACTATAACATACCAAGTATATATACAACTCCTTTGGTCCGTCGGCTCACAAGGCAGGACATATGAATCTCACCTCTTCTGACACTTTGCTCAGATAGAGGAACCCATAGGGGACTCAAGATGTCCATATATATTGCCTGGTCTCGAACCAGGACTTCCAATAACCATTAAAACCAATCTACTCCGTCAAGTACCAGAGAGAGATATAAAATGCAATAAGAAATGTTGGACTTGAACATGAACTAAATAAGTGTATATCTGTAAATCCATTTCCCAAGATCGAATTCGGGACTAAAATAGTATAGTAATATAGAAAGGGTCCGAATCTCCCTCGATCAAAGTAAATAAATAGTGGTAAGAAAAGAGTAGATCAATACTGGATCAGAATCAACCTCGGTCTAATTTCCAAAGTAATATATTTAGTTTAAAAATATTAATCTAATAATAGGGGTGGTACAACTTCCATTTTTTAAAGAATTAATTTTACAAGTGAAAAAGTGGGAATAAATCCTTCTTTAGAAAACAGAAGTAAAATTAAGGTTTTAGCTGGAATCGTACCAGTAAATATGTGTAAATGCGCCTAAATGTATGTATGCCATCACTAGTATCCAAACAATACAACTGTAAGTGTCCACGAATCCATAACTATAACCATGTCCTTTCTAAGGATAGAATACTAACCTGGTATCCAACTGGTATCGTAACCACGTCCTCGAGCCCAACAATATTATACAAATTAACTTATGCCAACATCGTAATCTAGGAAACTAAGGTAAATAAGGGCACAATGCTACTAGAAGTATCTAATCAGGGAAATACTATCCAATTCTAAGTAATAAGGTAATTCTTACACCAAAAGTTCATTCATGTCAATCTATGGTCAAACAAGTCTATAATCAAGTGTAATAAGATCCTACAAGCATAACAGGTATTCTAGACTAAGGTTAGGGCAATATTTCTATTCTAAATCCCTTAAATAAGACAAGTACTAAGATATAAACCTATCTTGTAAACCCTACCTAGCATACAATCTATACAATACGTAATCTCAATGAGAAAACTAGATCGAAGCCAACCTCAAAGCTGAATTGCAATCCCAAACCATCAATGAATCACTCATCATTTTCCCACGATCTGGAAAATGATATCACACTATCATAATCATAATATGCATGTTAATAGGAGTAAAATGATACCCACATTGCTATATAAAGTTCCAGGTCAAAATTCAGATCTAAAATGGGCTTGTAGGGCCCACAGACAAAATCTCAAAATTGGACTTGGCATTAGGTGCCTCATGACTCAAGGAACATGTGACCCAGAATTTGGGCACTAAAAGAGGTCAATAGCTATGCCAAAACATCCTCAACTTTTAGAGGAATTAAGAACTAAAAATGGAGAAATTAGGAGAAGAGAATGCTAGGGACTTACGAGATTCGGATGAGATAAAGGTGGCCTTGAAGTTCCCAAGATAACTCCGACCTTAGAATGATGTTCCCCCAATGATTTTGGATCAAAAAGAGTGTTTAAAAATGTTTGTAAATAGAGAAAATGGTCTTGGCGTCGAGGGGGTTCAAGCATAAAAAGGCACCAGAACCATCGCCTAGGCAACCCTTTGGTTTCCCAGGCGACATCTCCCAGGTACCAAAGGAGTTTCTCAGGAATCCCATACACATGTCAGCCCGCCTTTGCTTAGGCGACAAGGGGGTCGCTCCGGCGATGTACCAGACACCAGCACTTGCCAAATTTTTTTTTAGATGCTCCAGGCCCATTCGGAGCCCCATGGATGCAAACGAATAATGCTATCCCATTGAAAATGGCATTTTGGACTTAAAAAAATCGACGTAATTCTCAACTGAGATCATTTCAACAAAACGTGGGCCCCAAACCCCATGGGCTGATTTAACCAACTTCTGATCAATAGCCCAAAATGAGTTCGAAAGACTTGGTACATAGACCAATGGTCCCCCTAGCCTAAAATCAACATTTCAGAGCTGATATCACTGTCGAAATTTTCATCCAAGTCCATTTATTAGGAGGTTTGGTCCAAGACCAATTTCCTAACAGCTAAAGCTCCAAAACAGGGAAATGAGCCTAAAACCCAAATGAACTATCCGATAACCAAACTGACAATACTGACATGTCATATATGGCTTGTAGCCTCTTTGGAAAGGTTTCAAATTCCAAAAAGTGCATAGAAATTGAGAAAATAACTTGGAGGATCATTTCAATTTATCTCTTAACAAAATGTAATGTTTAATTTTTTGTTATTATATGAAACTCAATAAATCATTAACTACCTATAATTTTGTTACGTTTGAATTGAAATATTTAAATTTGATTGGCCATTACACAACAACTTGGAATTTTGGCCCCAAAAGTACACATTCCAATTTTGTTATGCACCTTTATAGTGTGAAGAACAGATAAGAAAAATAGTATAGTCAACAAAATCGATATTCTCAATTTTGTTGTATGGAAGGAGGCTGTGTACAGCTACCATTATTTAATGAACCACCACCTTATCTCAAGTATCTTTTGGGAACTGAATCTGGAGAACTAGGTATCAACTTTTGTAATAATAATGGGGCTTATAACTTAATAGTTGGAATTGATACAAGTTATTAACTTGACGATATTTTGGGGATTGCTTACACTTCAATGTCTTATAAAATAGCAAGCAAATGCATGAACTTCGTATATTTAATATAATATACATCATCAATAAATAGTTTTTGTACATTTTGACTATATTGGTTTTACTATCGATAACAAAGATTTTGGTCCTAGTAGAACAATCAAAGTAGATGAAATTAAAGGGACATATACTAGCAACATTGTCTACAAGAAAATATTAGGTGGAAATACGTTTCATTATATGTTTGTACCTCATAAAATCAAGTAAGTACAATGTCACATGTTATTAAATCAGCATTGATTGTTCATCTTCATTTTTTCAGTTAATATACAATCACCAAACCTCAACAAATAAGTCATCATAAGGTGAAGCTCATTGGTCATTCACATAAATTTTAGTTACATTAATTTTCATGTATTATTATTTAATCTAAGCTTTATTTTTATAAAAATTTGTATTGCTTTATATATATATATATATATATATATATATATGTGTGTGTGTGTGTGTGTGTGTGTGTATGTGTATATATATATATATATATAAGAGTATATATTACATAAATGTTCACAAGTATTTTTTCTATTCATTTCAGATTTAATATTACACTCAATGTTATATACTTTTCTAACAATTTATTTAGATTACTTGGTTGCACAGAAAGGTGTAACCACCTGGTGAATAGTAGCATGTCGAACATTTTACCTAATTCTTATGGATAGTTTTCTTTTTGAAAGATCATTTTTATTGCTATGGTCTTTCTCCTTATTGCTCTGCTTGAACCAGAAATAACATGGCAATATTTATCTTACAAAACTATATTTATTATTTGGTGGTTTGGAAAGATTCGCAATTATGAATTTAAATTCACCAGATTACTTTAATCAAAATATTAATCCATTAGAAGTAATCTAATTATGTCCAAATCGGTATACACAATGAATTAAATACTGCCTTAATGAAATCTCACCAGCATTAGTCATATTTCACATGATATAATCAAGAAAGATTACAAGACTGCTTGATTCTTTTTAAATAAGAAACTATTTGAATTATTTCTTAGTAACTATTTGAATTATTCCTTCAAGTGCAATACAGAAATGAGAGAAAGGAGAGTTCCTACAAATTGAATATGGGTGTATACAAATATTTTCCTTTTATATTTGCTTGATTACCTAATTTTATTAGTTGACAAAAAAGACTCATTATTCAATTCAATTTTTCATACCTAATTACTATTAAGTAACCAATTATTACTATCTCACAATGAATGACTTTTTAGGTCAAAGTGACCATTGGCCCTAAACATCAATTTTCTCTTAATTACCTCTTTACTGCCAACGTTCCTTTCTGCCTTAATGACATTTGTTTTACGAACCTTTTATTACTTTTCCGTTGGTAGACATACTTCTTGACTATATATGTTGCTCATATTATCATGAGAGGTGGTGAGAAAATATAGAAAACAAATTGCTGGGTTTGATATAATATTTAAGCTTTGTTGTTCCTGCTCCTAGTTTATACTAGAAGAGCTGGTTGAATCCTGGAAAATATACCTTAATAGTAAAATATTCTTAAGAACAGTTTTGAGATATCCTATTGTTTTCGTTATTGTGAAACAAGATTTTATAATAATCTTAAGAATATTTATATTTTGTTGTCATGGATTACGGAAAGCTCAACTTTGTTTTACGGCAAAAAGTTGTGATTTTGGTCTTGATGATTTTGATACTTTGTGGTGTATCAAAGAGTGACATGCTTGGGTGGACATGCGTCAATTTCTTTGAATGTAAATCTTGGTTATATGGTAAATCTTTTAGTATTAGTGGTTCCACACTTACTATATTTTCAACTATAATTGTCTTCGCCAAATTACTCAACCTTTGGAATTATGCTTCTAAGGTATGTAGTTATACTATCGTCTCTACTCTTTTAGATGAAAATAAACATGGTTACAAGCCCGAAATCTTTAATAAAACCTTCATGAAAATATTAGTTGGGAAAATTGACAATCCTGCTAAGCCAAAAATTAATTTGGGTAAAGTCGAAGATATTATTATTGCGGTCATTTCTCAAGTGTATATTGTGGCTTATGTGAGTGAATAGGTGATATATTCTAGTGCTACTAGGCATATTTATGCCAATAAAAATAATTTTTTTTCTTACACCTAAGTCAATAAAGGAGAAGAACTTGTATATCTTTGTAATTCAAAAACCATTAAAGTCCTTGAAAAATGAAAAGTACTCCTTAAACTCACATTTGCAAAAGATTTGGCTATAACTAAAGTGTTACATGTTCCTAATATTCAAGCCAATTTGGTCTCTGTGCGTTTATTAGGAAAAGCCGGAGTGAAGGTTTTACTTGAGTCTAATAAAGTTGTTTTAACAAAAAATAATATTTTTGTGGGCAAAGGATATTGTAGCCATGGTTTATTTGCACTAAATGTTATGATTGAAAATTCTAGTACTTCTGCTTATTTGATTGATTCGTTTGATTTATGGCATGCTAGACTTGGACATGTTAGTTTATCTTATATAAAGAAAATGCATACTCAAGGTCTTCTTGCTAATGTTAATTTTACTAGCATTGATAAGTGTGAAATTTGTGCTGAAGCAAACAGTTTAAAAAATCTCATGCTTCTGTTTTTAGAGAATATAATTTATTGGATTTAGTGCATACTGATTTGGGAGACTTGAAATAAACCATGACTAGAGGTGATAAAAAATGTTATGTCTCATTTATTAATGATTTTTCTAGATATACAAAAGTTTATTTTTTGAGAAATAAAGATGAAGCTTTTGATATGTTTTTATTATATAAATCAGAAGTAGAAAATCAATTGAATAGGAAGATCAAAAGAGTAAGATCTAATAGAGGTGGAAAATATATTTTGTTGAATGATTTTTGTGAAAAAAAAGGTATTATTTATGAAGTTACTCCTCCATACTCATCCGGATCGAATGGAGTAGCTGAAAGAAAAAATAGGATTTTAAAAGAAATGATGAATTGTATGCTCGTTAGTTCTTGTTCATTTGATAATCTTTGGGGTGAAGCTATTTTATCTGCTTGTCATTTACAAAATACAATTCCTTATAAGAAAGTTGGAAAACCCCCTTATGAATTGTGGAAAGCTTATCCCCTAACTCGAAATATTTGAAAGTGTGGGGGTGCCTTTCCAAGGTTATGTTGCCTGACCCTAAGAAAAAAAAAATTGGGTCCAAGACTTCTAACTGTATGTTTATTCGTTATGCTAACAATAGTGCTGCATATAGATGTCTTGTATTCAATAGTGATGTGCTTGAACACAATACTATAGTTGAAAAAAAAAATGCTGAAATTTTTGAGAATATTTTTCCTTTACAACGTGATAATATTTCTCATACTCAAACTTTTGAGAAAGAAAATATTTCTAATTTTCAAAATGTTTCTGAATTGAGGAATTGTGGAGAAGTAAAAGACCAAGGATATAAAATCGTTTGGTAATAATTTTTATATTTATATTGTTGATAATGATCCTGTAACTTTTTTTGAAGCGATTTCTTCTCCTCATGTACCTCATTGGCAAGAAGCTAGTAAATCTCAAATAAATTCCATTTTACAAAATAATACTTGGGAATTAGTTGATTTACCCCCGGAAACTAAACCCATTGGTTGTAAATGGATTTTCAGAAAGAAATATTATCCTTATGGTTCTATTGATAAATATAAAGCTATACTTGTTGCTAAAGGTTTTACTCAAAAACAAACTATTGATTATTTTGATACTTATGCTCCAGTGACAAGAATTTCCTATATGCGTGTTTTATGTGCTTTGGCATCCATTCATAAATTATTTATTCAACAAATGGATGTTAAAACTGCATTTTTAAATGGTGATTTAGAGGAGGAAATTTATATGGAGCAACCTGAAGGTTATGTAGTAGCAGGTCAAGAAAATAAAGTTCTTAAATTGAATAAGTCCTTATATGGTCTGAAACAAGCTCCTAAATAATGGAATGAGAGATTTGATCAAGTTTTGTTAAATAATTATTTTACATCTATTAAAAGTAGATAAATGTATTTGTACAAAGCTTGTTAATGGTCATTGTGTTATTATATGCCTTTATGTGGATGACATGCTTACTTTTGGTTCTAGTCTTGATATAATAAATAAGGCTAAAGCTTTTTTGTCTTCTAATTTCAACATGAAAGATATGGGAGAAGCAAATGTTATTTTGGGCATGAAAATAATCAGAGATCATGATGATTTGTTTTTAACTCTAGGACATTATGTAGAAATAATTCTTTAAAAGTTTGAAAATTTTGATGTGGTACCTGTGAGCACTCCTTTTGAAGCTAATTGTCATTTGAAAAAGAATCATGGAGAAGATATTTCTCAAAATATATATACTCAAATAATTTTTAGTCTAATCCATTTGATGAATTTTACTAGACCTGATATAGCTTATGTTGTGTGTAGAATGAGTAGATATACTCATAATCCTAATAATGATCATTAGAATGCATTGATAAGACTTTTGAAATATTTAAGAGGTACTATGAACTATGGTATTAAATATAGTGGATTTCCCACTTTACTTGAAGGATACAGTGATGCTAGCTGGATCTCTGATTCAGATGAGATAAAATCCACTAGTGGTTATGTGTTTACCCTTGGTGGGGGCACCTGTCACGCCCCGAATTCCCATCGGGACGTGATTGGCACCCGAAGCCGATAAGGCCCGAGAGAACCAATCTTTGCTCATGCTCATGTACTCTCATATGTATGTTCGCGTATGAATATCATCTTATTTCATGTAAAGCGGAAGGCATGACAACATATGTAATATATATGCAATTTAGCCGTTAGGGCTATTTCGTCAAAATGAATTTACCTTCATGATACCCCACATATGTCTACAAAGTCTCTAATAGATACATGACCATGTCTATACAATATTTACAAATGCCAAAATCTACTATACACATGTGACTTGGGAAGCCCCGAAGCAACTGGAGCTCACCAACAATCTGCGGATAACTCGCCACTTACTGCGGAGATTTACTAACTCCTGTGCCTGCAACATGTAAGGTAAGTCCCCCAAGAGGGGTCAGTAAGAATAAAGTACTGAGTATATAAGGCCATATGAAACGAGAATAGCACATAAGTACTTCCAAGAAATTAAGCGTAAAAGAGTAATAAATATGGATATACCTCAGTCCTGAATATGTGGAACCATGTTCATTACATCTATTATTTCATTACTTGGTCATTTAGTCGCCTCGTCATCATTCTTATCATAACATCCATATTTAGATATACACGCAAGGGATATATTCTCATCTCTTTTACAACTATCTGTATTATTATTCACTCAACTAGTTAGTGATTCATAACACCTTACGGATCATTATCTTATATTAATACCGGGCCTCCACTTTTGGTGGTATATAATGTATATATATATATTTTTAGTACCGAGCCTCCATCTTGGTGGGATATATAGTACCGGGCATCCACCTTGGTGGGATTTAATGTATAGAGATTTAATACCGGGCATCCACCTTGGTGGGATATATAGTACCGGGCATCCACCTTTGATGGGATTTAATATATATATGTATAGTACCGGGCATCCATCTTGATGGGATATATATAGTACCGGGCCTCCACCTTTGATAGGATATCATATATATATGGATATGTATAGCATTGAGATTGTTCCATCTTAACTTATACTCTTGCGTTTGTGAACCATACTCAATGAAACATAAAGGAACCCTATGCACACATCCTTACATGAGATTGACATCATCACTTATGAGAATTATTAATTAACTTGCACCTCACCTTTCTTATTACTCTTGTGAGATTGATACTTCAACTTATGAGAGATTCACACATCCACTTAGGAGACACACACCTCTCTTATGAGACTTATGAGATTGGTACAAAGCTAGTCATAGCATTATTAGAACTTGGAACATACATTATCGGAGTTTTGAGTCATAATATTGTTGGAACTTTGGAATAGTGTCCATCCCCCCTATTATCTCTCTTTATTCTTGCAACCAACAAACATACAGAACCTAACTTAATTTATTTCTTTTGAGAGATTGATACATTGAGGATCGTGATACTCTTGAAAACACAAGCGCTTCACCTCACTCTTCACTTGTCATAAGATTGGTACTTCTACTTATGAACGATTGGTACAAGGATAATCATCATATTAAAGGACTTTGGAACAAGGCATAATTGGAAAATGCCCTCCAAGATCGAATAGATTCTCTTATGTTATTATTCTCTTGAACTAGGTCCTTTAGAGATTTCAACGTTATGACAACTTTCCTTGAAGCTTCGGATCATTAACCAATGGGTAAGAGATATATGAACAAACAGTGTGAGAGACATAACATTATTAGAAACATAACACTATTGAAACCATTGGACCATAATCCATGAACAAGGGACATGAGTCATATCAAACATTGGAACGTAACCTTATTGCTTTTGGAACATTAACCATGAATATGAGACATGAGATTCACCAATGATCAATGAGTAGGAAAGATATGACAATGACCATGGATAACCGGTTATGGAATACCTTAGCACATTTCGGGATGGAACATGCATAATGTCAATGTGAAAACTATTTGCCGCAGAAAGATACGGACAGAGTAACCTTACATACCTTATTTTTCCAATGTAAACACACACTCCAATATGTGAGCACAGCAATTCCGCTCCTTCCTTACGTCTCACTCTACATCAAAAATACATATCATTAACCACCAACTACTTCACAAATGTATATAACATAAATGAGGTACATGTTTGCCTTTAAACATGCCATTTCCCCTTGACAAAACCATGGAAGACATTATCTTTCCAAAAATCCCACAATACTCCCAACATTGACCAACACATGAAAATCAATACATTTCACCACAACACTTCTCCTTTACACTTTCTTATCCACACCACATCACAAATAATCCATCAAATGACCTTAATACATCTCATAACACATATCGGCCAAAATCCCATAATTTACACTTATAGAAAAATTACAAGTTTTGTGACAAAATAACACCATACATGTTCATATTTTATCCATACCATGCTCTTTCATCAAAGGCACAAGTCATAGTTCAAGCTTGAACTTCATGGATCACACATCTCATACAAAAACACCAAATGCCATGTCCACTATTTCCAAGAACAACCAACATGATCTACATACTCTTTCATGCATATAATATAGTAATCCATGAGAATAAATACTTACCAAGTCTTGTAATAGGATGATCTTGCTCCAAGAGAAAGCCCAGGGTTTGAGAGAAAAATAATTGAAAAATACCAAAAAGCATGAGATTTCTACCAAATGACCAAAAATCAGATTTTTGGTCCTTTATATAGGCCTTGTAATCCATCCTTAGCCATCTATGGCATGCCATGTGGTGTTCTAGAAGTCTTTGCAAGAATGGGTCAAATTTCCCATATGGGCCATGTCTTCTTTCCATTTTTGGGGCCTTTTTGGGCCCAATTCACTTAACCCGATAAAATCAATAATTTCACGTGTTTAAGTCGTCTCATACGTATTACAATAATATTCCCACTCATTCTATTCATATCCGTAGCCTCAATCCAAAAACCAAGTGCTTCTAGCCACGTATGACCCATTTTGACCAAAAGGGTAAAATCGTCATTTTGACGTCAAATTCGTTCTCGAGTAATTTTATCATCCCAATATATTACTTTACTCATTTCATGTATATTCTCATGGTTGTAGAAGAATCGTGGAAAAAATCGGCTCAATACGTCCCCGGGAACCCTTGGGACTTAAACAAATTTTTCAACTTTTGAAAGGTGCGCAGGGGCGGCGTGGCACGCTGCCTGGGGCGCCCCTTTACTGCCTCTGGACTGAAAATTTCAGCCCAGAGCGGCGTGGCACGCCCCACCCAAAAAATATTTTATTTTTTTTTTTTTTTTATTTTTTATTTTTTTTTTTGCTCTCAAAACTAAGGTAAACATGTACGGGGTGTTACAGCACCATAGCATGGAAATTAGCCAAATAGACCATAATTGCTAGATCAACTATGGAATCTTAATTTGTTGCATTAGAGTTGGTTATTAATGAGGCTGAGTGGTTGAGAAACTTCTTAGCAAGTATTCCAATTGGAATAAAACCAACACCTTCTGTATTGATACGTTGGGATTATCAAGCGGCGACAGCTATAGCAAAAAACAAATCCTTTATTGGTAAAAATAGACATATAACTATGAGACATAATGTGATACAACATATGGTAAGATATGGAATAATTTCCATAGATTATGTGAAGTTAGAAATGAATTTGGCAGATCCTCTGACTAAACCTTTACAAAGGAGGTTGATATTTGAAAGATCGAGGGCAATGGGACTTTTGTCAATTTGAGAAGATTAAAAATGATGGTAACCTAATCTATATGATTGGAGATCCCATGAAATAGGTTCATATGGGTAATAACAAGTCATTATTTGATCAAAAGGTGCACTATAAAATATATCCCTTCCTATGGTGTGTGAACATAGTGCAAATTTAAACTACAAGGCAAAGTGAAGTTGATTAAGTTTTTAATCTAATTCATATCCTTTATAGGAGGTTTATTGCTCTGCAGAATACACTTGATGAATGGACCTATATGAGTGTGGAGTGGGGCCGCTCCTATAAAATTGTGATGAATTTCTAGAGCACTCGTGAATACAAGGCACCCGCATGGCCTATTGGCGTAAAACCGCGATGAACAACAAAGTATGTGGAGGTATAGTGCTATAGATAAAACACTAAACTTATAAAAGAACTCTAGCTTCATAGAAATTCTAAACTTGACAAATTGTCCTTTAGTTTTCATCGTATTTTATCTAGAATTGGTTCATAGTCTAAGAGACACATGTTTGATGCATTACTTTCATGGTAAACCCAGCTAATTCATTATTTTAAAATATTCTTTTTGAGATATGTGGGAGATTATTAAGTAATCAATTATTTATTATCTCAAAATGAATGATTTTTTAGGCCAAAGTGACTGTTGGCCCCAAATATCAATTTTCTCTTAAGTACCTCTATATTGCCTACGTTCATTTCTGCCTTAAGGACATTTGTTTTAATTCCCTTTTATTACTTTTCAGTTGGAAGAAATACTTCTTGACTATATATGTTGCTCATATTATCATGTGAGGTGGCGAGAAAACATAGAAAACAAATTCTTCTTCTTCTTCTTCTCTTCAATTTGTTGTGTTTGATATAATATTTAATCTTTGTTGTTCCTGCTCCTAATTTATACTAGAAGAGCTTGTTAAATCCTAGGGAATACACCTTACCGGGGAAATATTCTTGAGGACAGTTACTACACGCCTCAAGCTTTCGAGATATCTTATTGTTTCCGTGAATGTGCAACAAGATTTTACAACACTAACGAGGTTTGAACTTTAGCACTTACTGATGCATAAATAATATTACTTAATACTTATAGGTACGTATGATAAAGTTGAAGATTTTGTGCATGACATGGACATTGAAATAGAAAAGACAAGGCTTGAACAGTTAAGAAAGACAAAACAAATTTGAGAAGACAGTTATACTTAGGCATGACTGAAAGTATTATGGCTGAAGGATATAGACAAGGAAAGATATTGCTTTCGACATCATCTACTAGGGAAAACAACTTTCAAAATTCCGAAATGCCTAAGTTTAACTGTGTGAACACTAAACAAACCTCCTAAAGAGAAAGACTTGAAGAATGAAGAAAATTTAATTGTAGATAATGCATTTTGACTTCTATCATAGAAAATGTTACTCTAGATATTGACCTTTTAGTATATTTAAGTTGCATCTAATAACTAAATTAATGTTTTTCCGAATATATATGCATTTACTCTTAAGTATATCTATTCAGTAAAAAAAATGAAACACACCTGCAACGCATGTGCCGAGAGACTAATAATAATAATAATAATAATAGTGATAATGTAGTAATAATAGTAATAAGAATAAGAATAGTAATAGAAATTATAATAAAAATAACAATAATAATGAAAATAGTTTTGATGATAAAATATTTGATTTAATATAACTTAAAGCTCAAAGAAATAAATTGAAAAAGATAAGGTTCAACATTGGATATCAACACGTTTATGTCACAAAACTGTAGCAATATACTAGGATGATGTTGAAGCATTTTCATTCCTATCGCATCTAAAGCAAATCATTTTGTTGTATTCTAACTTTTCAAGTGTAGTTTTCAGACTATAATACTTATTACATGGTTAGCTTTCTAACTGCACAAATTTGAATTAACAATTGTTGCTTCTGTATTTGCACTAAAAAGTGTACGCGGTTCTTAAGTAATAAAGTAACATCAAGAAATCGGATTGTCGAATTCCACAAGAACTTATTGTTGACATGCTATCGAATTAATCAATTATATTTATAAGAACAAGTATTTTCCAATTCAAGCATGTTTGTTTGGTTGTTTATTCTCCTTTAGTAAGAAAATAAATTGAGTAAATATTGTAGTAGTTGTTTACAGTGAAGTTAACACCTAGGGCTATGGTACTTGCATAATTCCATCGAATCTTTCTAAAGTAGATAAGCATGTTTAAGAGATCTACCAGTTTGCCGACTAACATGGTTGATATTATTGTCATGGTCCATTGATCTTGATGCAAAATGACCAGCTAGTCAAACATCACCTACCAACAAGATACGAAAGAAAGCAACTATGTGATATATTTTACTTATTTGTCTTTTAGTAAGAATGTAAAGTATTACACGTTTTTCTTTCTTTATGTAAAAATATAGACAAGATAGGATAGCACTACTTTATGTTTATAGATAGGATAGATAGGTACTATTTACTTTTTGACTTTGTTTACGCGTTTTCATAAAGTAACGCGATTTTCTTTTAGAAAGTCGTAAAGCATACAGTAGTACTGTACCTTTACGCGTTTTTGTAAATTATTAAGGCTGAATAGCAGACCTCTCCTATGTATATAAATAGAGGAAGATGCAGATGAGAGGAGGTATCAAGCATTCGAAACCTAAAACCTCTCATGTGCTGAGAACTCACTAAATAAAATATCTTTCAGAAAATCTACAGCTTTTTCAAATTATGGAGGATTCCAACATACAAACTTCAATATCATATACAGCAGAGGAAATAACAACTACGGTACACCCTTATTTAATTATGTGTAACTAAATCTTATATTCCTAATAATCACTAGATTATTATTAATGTTTATCATATAGCAGTTTGATTATGTTATATTATTCAAGTAAGTTTGCTATGGTTAGGTAAGCTAAGAGTTAGGTAAGCCCAGACTAAGCCATCCTAGAGGTCGAAACCGGAAAAGGCTAGGAATGCCGTGAATAGGGTAGTAGACCAGAGTTGAGGCATTGTTAGGGTAACTGATCAAGGCTGAAACCCATGGTAGTGACACAAAGAATAATTAAACATACTGAATTGCTTAGTGATAAACATTAATAATAATCTAGAGATTATTAGGTCTTTACTTTTATTTGTCATGGTCCATTGATATTATGTCTTTACTTTTATTTGTCATGTTAGGAATGCGGAAATATAATAAATGTCTCTTTGTCTAATTAATCTTAGTATTTGGTTAATATCTCTTAATTTTGTTCACTATGTTTATTAACAATAAAAGCGGGACTAGTATGTTTACTATTACTTTCTTGTATATAGTTGTTGTTAAGTAATTCAGTAACATGAAGAGTGAATTCTTTTAAATCATCATGGTTATATTTTAGTGGTTTCTGGGTAATTATACTATTAGGGTCAATTAATTCTATTGTAACTGTAGTTTTATGTTTGTCCCATCCTGTAAGGGGGTTGTCATTATATAGTAATTCTAGTTTTTGTTGTATTGGTTGTAAGGTATTTATAGAAAAAGTTATTATTTCTATTTGGGTTTCTGTATTAGGATTATTTTCTAATTTTTGTATTATATTTTTATTTCCTTCAATCCATGGAGTTGATTTCCTTGGTTTATTTTGTACTCTTTTAGTAGCTACTTTGTGGTTACAAGGTGTTGTAAACCAACAATGTGTTCTAGTTAATATATGAGGGTATAGGTTGTCTATAAAAGGCATTCCTAATATCATATCTCTTGTCGTAAATTCATAATGATACATTGTTTTTATGGTTAATATTTTATCCCATATTTGAATTTGTATATTTCGTGCTATATTTGTTATCATGCTTCCTTCGTTATTAAATCCTGTAAATACAGTGGGGTTTTTTATTTTTTCCCATTTTGCTTCTGGTAAACAATTATATCTACATAGGTTAGCTTCTGATCCTGTGTCTATCATTGGTGTATAATATCTGCTATTATATCCTTCTACTATTATTTTTGCTAGTATATATACTTTTGTCATATATCTACTATAGTTCTTGAAATTATGATAGGTTTCCTGTCATAATGAATTATCAATTGTTTATCCTCTATTTTGTAGGGTTTAACTTGTTCTAACCAATTTAATCCTAGAATAATATTTGTATTTATTTTTGTTATTGTAAATGGTATAGTAATAGGTATTCCTCCTATAATTAATTCTTGAATTGTTGTTTCCTTTGTTTGTCTAAGTTCTTTAGGTAAATCTAAACATTCTTGTTCATGTAATTTAATTTCATTTTCTATTACTAATTCTCTAGTAATATAGTTTTCTTGTTCTCCTGTATCTATTAATATTAGATATTTTCTTTGGCCTAGTATTCCTGTTATATAATAATGGTATGGTTGTATTTCCATAGGTATGTCAAATTCTAGTCTTCTAGATGTACTCATTCTGGATGATGTTGTTGGGGTATCCATTATTCTTTTTGTTTTTCCTATTCTTTCATTTACTATTTCTAGTTCATTATTCATATCTAATTCTTCATAACTATAATCATTATTGTCAATTGCTGTTACTATATTGTCAAAGGGTGTTTCTATTTTTATTTTATTTATTTTGCTAACTGCTTTTACCGTGTGTTGGGTTGTTAATATGTATAAATTTTTACATCGTGCTGTAAATATCTTACTTCCTAGTGTTAGTTCTATTCCTGACATTTTCCAATATAATACTAATGATTTGTCTATATTTTTATCTTTTATTGCTACTGAATAGTTTGGATTTACTGTGAATTTAAATTTTTGATATATTAAATTTCCTTTTACTGCACTAATTATGCTTTTTTCTATAGGTGATTTAATTCTATCATCTGCTAAATATAGTTCTATTGGTGTATCTATTCCTTCTCTAAAGCATGCTCTTAATAATATTTCTATTGCTCCTAAATGTACATAAGTTATCTCACTTTTAGTTTTTAAAGCTTGTATTTCTTTGTTAAGTTCTTTTTTATTAATAATTGGTACCATTGCTTTTCCTTTTGCATATTTACTATCTATTGTATGTTCTTTTTGGCTTATAACATAATATTATTCTTTTGGTTTTCTAAACCAATTTTTTATTATAGGTACGTCTAATACATTATCTATTTTAAGTGATATTTCTTGTTTTTTAATTTGGTTGAATATATGTGTATCAAATATTACTTTTTGGTTTGAAGTTTCTTCATTTTGGTAGTCATCTTTTTCAATTACTCCTTGTTCAGTCATTCTTGTATTCTTCTATGTCTGTATCTTCTTTATATACTATATCTTCATCAAGATCTGTCATATCTATTTCGCTTATTTCACTTATTTCATATATACTATCTTCACTTTCCATATCATAATCTATATATGGTAGTTCAGTATATTTATCATCTTTTATTTGTATTTCTGTTATTTATTTTTTCTTTAAATTTTTAGGTAGTTTACAATCTTTAGCCAAATGTCCTAGTTTTCCACAATTGTAACATTCACATTCAGATAATTTTTTCTTAGGTTTGTATGGTCTTTTCTTTTTATAATTTTTTACATAATATCTTTTCCTTGGTTGTTTATATTTATATTTGGATTTAAAACTCTTATATTTCTTAAATCGTTTTTTATATTTATGTTTGGGTTGTTTACATCCAAACTGGGGTGCTGTTTTTTGTGTGCAACATGCCTTCATGTTTTTATCTAATACTTTATCTAATTTCTTTCTATCTTTGTAGGTATCACATAATCCTATGAACCATGTTTGTAGATATTTTATTCTTGCTCCCAAAGTATCTGTTAAGCTTGCTGCTTCCCAATCAGCTATTATTTTGGTACTAAATGGTTCAGGTAATTTTGTAAAATATGTTTTTCTAACTTCTATTGCTTCCTCATGAGTATATATTCCTTTGTAGTAATATTCTTTAAAAGCACATGTATATTGGTCTGTGTAACACATATTACATATTGTTAATTTATTCATTAATTGCCTATTTAAATTTTTATCCTTTTCTTGTTCTGCTATTTCAGTAGTCATACTTCCAAATTCATTTCTTATTCCAAATTCATATTTATCTAAGATTGCTATATTTGATGTTATAATTGTGCCATTTTTGTCTTTATTATTTCTTAGGGTTGTTCTACTTTCTTCTGTTATATTATGTAACCATAATTTTACTGTTCCTACTAATGTTCTTTCTATATATCCTGGTGTATCTGCTACAGATATTTTATTATCAACTAATTGTTTTGCAATGTGTCCTATCCATAATTGTATCGTTTTATTTGTATCTATTACACAATCTAAATCTAAAAATTGTGATTGTTCTGGTACTTTATTTGGCATCCACTTTGTATTAAGTCTACTATTCCATATTGCTTCATATCTGTTATCGTCTGTTACTGTCCAATAGGTTGGTCCTGTTGTTCTAGGGTTATTAAATCTTCTTTTGTGAGATGATTTACTAGTACTGGCTTCTCCTTTTATGGTATTTATATTTGGTTTAGTATTTGTTGTATTTATTTCTAAATCAGTGTTTGTAATTTGATTCATAATTTCTGTATATGTTTCACTTATTTCTTGGTCTTCAGATTGTTCTTCATCTGTATTGTCTATGTTATTTAAGTTATCTATGCTTAAGGTTGTAAATTCTTCTGTGACATCCGGATTGGTTTCTTCAATGTGTATTTTTTCTTTTAATTTTTCTAATTCTTCGGCTAACTGTTTTTCTTTTTCTAATTGTTTTATTTTAAATATTTTTTGACGTTCTTCTCGTTCTTTAATTTTCTTTGCATATATTTGTTTTAAAACTTCTAATTCTTTTATTTTTGTAGATGGCTCATAATCTATTTGGGAAATATTTGGACTTATATCTTGGTGTACTTCTTGTTGTTGTGGCTCTTCTTTAATCTGTTTAAGTTTTAATGTTTCGATTTCTTTTTTAGCATCATTTCGTATTTTTTCAATTTCCAATTTTTGATCTATTTCATTATTTTCTCTTTGTAGTCTTACCATTTCTGTTAGGCTATCTTCTAACTTAGCTGAATTATTATCTAGCATTAAATGTAATTTTGTTCCTATTTTTCTATATCTTCGTCCTAAGTTTGAATGTACTATAATTATTTGTATACCTTCTGTTCCTGTAAATGTTTTTTCTTCTACTGGATACTCTTCTTTATTCATAAGCATATTTATGTTCTAATATGTCTTTTTGTAATTCTAATTCACTTATAGTTTGTTTTTGTGCAGCTGTTGATTTTTTAGTTACTCCTGCAAATATATTATAATTCAATCTTTCTTTTCTATGATTAATTTCATCTCGTATATCTATGATTTTTCTAAGTAATTCTGCTTTTCTTATTATTCTTGGTGTGTCCGGATATTTGTACACTGGGTTACTTGGTTCAGGCTTATCCATCTATGGTTTGTTTTATTGATATAGTTATTTTGTCTAGTGCTATAACCAATTTAGTCATGGCTTTATATAAGTTATCTATTTCTTTTATTATTTGTGTAATTTCTTTAAGTTTTTGTTTTCTTTGGATATTTCTTTTATATTTTTTCTGAATCTTATTTGTTAACTGGTTTATTTTTATTGATTTTACTATTCTTATAGGTGCCTGTTTATGTGTCATATTTTTCTTTTGATTGTTTTCGCAAGTTTTTAATATATTTATATTCTATGTATGAGATTATATCTATTTTGGTAGGTTCATACTCATAATATAATTTCTTTAATTCTTTTCTGAGTTTCTGTATTTTATCATTTCTATGTATTTGTTTCATAATTCTTGGATATCGTGGGTCATCGCAAGTTAAATCTTCGCCATATTCAAGTGGTGTATTTAGTAGTTTAGCAGCTTTCTTATGATAATTTTCTATGGTTAGTCTATCTCTATGTTCTATAATCTTATTCCTGTGTTTTGTTTTATTTGGATATTTTTTATTACTGTGCTCTGATACCAATGATGGGGGGTCCCTTATGTCTTTACTTTTATTTGTCATGTTAGGAATGCGGAATTATAATAAATGTCTCTTTGTCTAATTAATCTTAGTATTTGGTTAATATCTTGTACTATTAAATCTAAATAAGCAACTTCTTGGGTTTGTATATATTTATCTAGGTTATATTGTATTAAAGTTTCTCTTTCTCTTAATTCATTTATGGTATGTTGCCAATTTTCTAAATGTTCGTGATTCATTCTTTAGTTAAAATCTAAATATCCTTCTGAATCTATGTCATCGTATATATCACTAGTTTTATAATCTGTATCTTCATCAGTGTTGACTATTAATAAACTATCTAATAATGCTTCTTTCATTAAGTCCATAAGTTCATAGGTAAATAGTAAGTTGTATATTTTTTATATTGAATCTTTATCTAAAGTTCTTAGTATGTATAGTAGTAATATTTTGTAATTGTTATCCTCATTGAGTAAATACTTAGGTGTTTTATCCTGGTCATTTTCTATGTTTTTATCATGTGATGAAATGTTTTTACTAGATGTGGCCATATTTTTATTCATGTGTGTTCAAATCATATTCCCTTTAACCTCTATCCTTATTATTATATTTATCACTAAGCAATTCAGTATGTTTAATTATTCTTTGTGTCACTACTATGGGTTTCAGCCTTGATCAGTTACCCTAACAATGCCTCAACTCTGGTCTACTACCCTATTCACGGCATTCCTAGCCTTTTTCGGTTTCGACCTCTAGGATGGCTTAGTCTGGGCTTACCTAACTCTTAGCTTACCTAACCATAGCAAACTTACTTGAATAATATAACATAATCAAACTGCTATATGATAAACATTAATAATAATCTAGAGATTATTAGGAATATAAGATTTAGTTACACATAATTAAATAAGGGTGTACCGTAGTTGTTATTTCCTCTGCTGTATATGATATTGAAGTTTGTATGTTGGAATCCTCCATAATTTGAAAAAGCTGTAGATTTTCTGAAAGATATTTTATTTAGTGAGTTCTCAGCACATGAGAGGTTTTAGGTTTCGAATGCTCGATACCTCCTCTCATCTGCATCTTCCTCTATTTATATACATAGGAGAGGTCTGCTATTCAGCCTTAATAATTTACAAAAACGCGTAAAGGTACAGTACTACTGTATGCTTTACGACTTTCTAAAAGAAAACCGCGTTACTTTATGAAAACGCGTAAACAAAGTCAAAAAGTAAATAGTACCTATCTATCCTATCTATAAACATAAAGTAGTGCTATCCTATCTTGTCTATATTTTTACATAAAGAAAGAAAAACGTGTAATACTTTACATTCTTACTAAAAGACAAATAAGTACAATATATCACATAGTTGCTTTCTTTCGTATCTTGTTGGTAGGTGATGTTTGACTAGCTGGTCATTTTGCTCCGCTTGTTTATCCTAGTTGAACATCTGGTATATTGATAGTAGATCCTCCATTACACTGCGAGCATTGGTGATCTGCGTATTTTGGTCCAATGTATTGACAATATCTGTTTAATAAATGAGTTGAAATAAATCCTTTTTTGAGTGCTCTGGTAGTAGGTGTTTCTTCCGGTTTTAACAAGGAAATTATCCATTGTCGGACTTCTTCCATGTCTGCTTGTCTTAGTTCTCTTGAGTTGGCATAAATCATTACTTGGTTTCTGCAATAGTAGCTCCATATAGCATGTCCATTTGTGTAATTGTTTGCTAGTTCTTGTAAAATTACTTGTAAACCAATAAGTCTTTTATTTGCATAAAATTGTGGTATTTCTTCTTCAGGTATTTCTGGCTGTGGTGCTATTTCTTCTGGTAAAATCATATCTTTAGTTAGTCCTATTTTGACTACTTGTATGTTTGGTTTTATCTCATCGAATAGTATCTCCGCTGGTGCAGTATAAAATCTGATATAAAAGAATGTTCCTCCGGTAATTCGTTTATAGGTAGAAAATGCGTTGTATATTTCTGGTATCTTCTGTACTTCATGTCCGTCCTTAGTGTATACGGTAGCTAATAGTCCGTAGTCATAACATGTCTTAACTAGGTTTGCACTTGTATCTGGTTGGGCTACAAGTTTATTGTAACCTTGTAACTTTTGGGTTATGTAATCTTTTTCTGGGTCAGTGGTTGTGGTTGATCTTGGATTTAAATTTAAATGTGTTTGGATTTTGTGGATGTTGCGGATATATGTCCGGGAAAGGTGATTATATATTTCTTTATTATGGCTTAAGCTAGATGCATAGCTTGATGTTTGTGGACTGGGATTATTTGTAGATTGGAATTTTTGGATAAATGGCTTTGAGAATTGGCTGTTTAAGTTGGTATTTTGTTTTTTGGTAGGTTGGCTGGTTGAATTTGAGCTGCTTGCTCCTGTAGTTGCTTTGCCTGTAACTGCATTAACAAACTTGTTATGAGTTTTATGGAGTTTCTCAACGTCTCCTTCTAGTTCTGGCTTTTTACCGTCTGCCTGTGGACGTAGTTCAGCATCTTTTAAGTCATGCGGCTGACTGCTTGTAGCTTTAGCTTTCATATTGACTTCATTAAGCTTTAGCTTGTTCATTGCTCAATACTGTCCACTTTGGAACAAAGTGTAGTAATGTCTTTTAGCATAGCTTCCATTGTACTATCTTTTTCTGGTTCGGTCTGAGTTCCTTTGTCTTGATAGGTAGTCTGCAACAGTATTTTTGTTAGTACTAACTACTTCAATTGTAAAAGTAAAATTTTGTATATTCAATTCAAGTCGTCGTATTTCTTTTGTAGTAACTGAGTCTTGTATTTTTCTGGTTAGCCACCATTTTACTTGGGTGTTATCTGTTCTGACAATAAATTTGTTATATACAATATATGGTTCAAATGATAACAAACATTTATATAAGGCAAATAATTCTTTTCTATTTATTTCCCATTTAGTTTGTGGTTCCGTATAAGATCCTGAATAATATCTACAATGATGTTCAATATTTTCATTTAAATACTTATATTTTAATACGCCTCCATAACTATGGTCACTTGAGTCTGTTTCTACTATATATACAAATTGTTTTGTTGTATCTGGGAGATATAGCTTAGGTAAATTTTTACAAAGTTCCTTTATTCGTTGAATATGGTTTTTATCTATATCATCAAAATGATATTCAATATCCTTTTTTAATTTCTTTTGTAAGGGTTTTAAATGTTCTGCTAGTTTTGGTATATATTCTCGTACTTGATTTACTAATCCTAAAAAGTATCTAAGAGTTCTTCTGATTCATTTATTTTTTGTACTATATGCGTTTGCATTTTTATTCCATCTCTATCTATTTGTATTCCTAAAAATTCTATTTGGTTTTTCATTATTTCTGCTTTACTTTTGCTTAGACTTATTCCTGCAGTGTCTATAATATTTATAAATTTGTTTAATAATTGTATATGTTCATCTTCTGTCCTAGAGTATAATAGTATATCGTCTATATATACTATACAATTTTCTAATTGTGTAAAGTATGTATCCATAAAGTGTTGATATCTTCCTGGTGCATTTTTATATCCAAAAGGTAATACGTTCCATTCATAGAATCCTTGTGGTACTGTAAAGGCTATTAATTTTTTAGATTCATTATCTAGTTTTAGGTGGTAAAATCCTGATTTACAATCAAATTTACTAAAATAATTATATCCTTGAATTTGTCTTATTTTTAATATCTTGTTTGGTATTGGGTAGTTATAGGTTTTAGTTTTTGCATTTAAATTGCGATAATCAATAACCATTCTACTTTTTTCTCTTTACGACAACATAACATAACCAGATACAACAAAACAATTTGTATATATAGTAGAAACAGACATAAGGGACCCCCCATCATTGGTATCAGAGCACAGTAATAAAAAATATCCAAATAAAACAAAACACAGGAATAAGATTATAGAACATAGAGATAGACTAACCATAGAAAATTATCATAAGAAAGCTGCTAAACTACTAAATACACCACTTGAATATGGCGAAGATTTAACTTGCGATGACCTACGATATCCAAGAATTATGAAACAAATACATAGAAATGATAAAATACAGAAACTCAGAAAAGAATTAAAGAAATTATATTATGAGTATGAACCTACCAAAATAGATATAATCTCATACATAGAATATAAATATATTAAAAACTTGCGAAAACAATCAAAAGAAAAATATGACACATAAACAGGCACCTATAAGAATAGTAAAATCAATAAAAATAAACCAGTTAACAAATAAGATTCAGAAAAAATATAAAAGAAATATCCAAAGAAAACAAAAACTTAAAGAAATTACACAAATAATAAAAGAAATAGATAACTTATATAAAGCCATGACTAAATTGGTTATAGCACTAGACAAAATAACTATATCAATAAAACAAACCATAGATGGATAAGCCTGAACCAAGTAACCCAGTGTACAAATATCCGGACACACCAAGAATAATAAGAAAAGCAGAATTACTTAGAAAAATCATAGATATACGAGATGAAATTAATCATAGAAAAGAAAGATTGAATTATAATATATTTGCAGGAGTAACTAAAAAATCAACAGCTGCACAAAAACAAACTATAAGTGAATTAGAATTACAAAAAGACATATTAGAACATAAATATGCTTATGAATAAAGAAGAGTATCCAGTAGAAGAAAAAACATTTACAGGAACAGAAGGTATACAAATAATTATAGTACATTCAAACTTAGGACGAAGATATAGAAAAATAGGGACAAAATTACATTTAATGCCAGATAATAATTTAGCTAAGTTAGAAGATAGCCTAACAGAAATGGTAAGACTACAAAGAGAAAATAATGAAATAGATCAAAAATTGGAAATTGAAAAAATACGAAATGATGCTAAAAAAGAAATCGAAACATTAAAACTTAAACAGATTAAAGAAGAGCCACAACAACAAGAAGTACACCAAGATATAAGTCCAAATATTTCCCAAATAGATTATGAGCCATCTACAAAAATAAAAGAATTAGAAAAAGAATTAGAAGTTTTAAAACAAATATATGCAAAGAAAATTAAAGAACGAGAAGAACGTCAAAAAATATTTAAAATAAAACAATTAGAAAAAGAAAAACAGTTAGCCGAAGAATTAGAAAAATTAAAAGAAAAAATACACATTGAAGAAACCAATCCGGATGTCACAGAAGAATTTACAACCTTAAGCATAGATAACTTAAATAACATAGACAATACAGATGAAGAACAATCTGAAGACCAAGAAATAAGTGAAACATATACAGAAATTATGAATCAAATTACAAACACTGATTTAGAAATAAATACAACAAATACTAAACCAAATATAAATACCATAAAAGGAGAAGCCAGTACTAGTAAATCATCTCACAAAAGAAGATTTAATAACCCTAGAACAACAGGACCAACCTATTGGACAGTAACAGACGATAACAGATATGAAGCAATATGGAATAGTAGACTTAATACAAAGTGGATGCCAAATAAAGTACCAGAACAATCACAATTTTTAGATTTAGATTGTGTAATAGATACAAATAAAACGATACAATTATGGATAGGACACATTGCAAAACAATTAGTTGATAATAAAATATCTGTAGCAGATACACCAGGATATATAGAAAGAACATTAGTAGGAACAGTAAAATTATGGTTACATAATATAACAGAAGAAAGTAGAACAACCCTAAGAAATAATAAAGACAAAAATGGCACAATTATAACATCAAATATAGCAATCTTAGATAAATATGAATTTGGAATAAGAAATGAATTTGGAAGTATGACTACTGAAATAGCAGAACAAGAAAAGGATAAAAATTTAAATAGGCAATTAATGAATAAATTAACAATATGTAATATGTGTTACACAGACCAATATACATGTGCTTTTAAAGAATATTACTACAAAGGAATATATACTCATGAGGAAGCAATAGAAGTTAGAAAAACATATTTTACAAAATTACCTGAACCATTTAGTACCAAAATAATAGCTGATTGGGAAGCAGCAAGCTTAACAGATACATTGGAAGCAAGAATAAAATATCTACAAACATGGTTCATAGGATTATGTGATACCTACAAAGATAGAAAGAAATTAGATAAAGTATTAGATAAAAACATGAAGGCATGTTGCACACAAAAAACAGCACCCCAGTTTGGATGTAAACAACCCAAACATAAATATAAAAAACGATTTAAGAAATATAAGAGTTTTAAATCCAAATATAAATATAAACAACCAAGGAAAAGATATTATGTAAAAAATTATAAAAAGAAAAGACCATACAAACCTAAGAAAAAATTATCTGAATGTGAATGTTACAATTGTGGAAAACTAGGACATTTGGCTAAAGATTGTAAACTACCTAAAAATTTAAAGAAAAAACAAATAACAGAAATACAAATAAAAGATGATAAATATACTGAACTACCATATATAGATTATGATATGGAAAGTGAAGATAGTATATATGAAATAAGTGAAATAAGCGAAATAGATATGACAGATCTTGATGAAGATATAATATATAAAGAAGATACAGACATAGAAGAATACAATTATGACTGAACAAGGAGTAATTGAAATTAAAAATAAGACAAATTCAAGGATATAATTATTTTAGTAAATTAGATTGTAAATCAGGATTTTACCACCTAAAACTAGATAATGAATCTAAAAAATTAACAGCCTTTACAGTACCACAAGGATTCTATGAATGGAACGTATTACCTTTTGGATATAAAAATGCACCAGGAAGATATCAACACTTTATGGATACATACTTTACACAATTAAAAAATCGTATAGTATATATAGACGATATACTATTATACTCTAGGACAGAAGATGAACATATACAATTATTAAACAAATTTATAAATATTATAGACACTGCAGGAATAAGTCTAAGCAAAAGTAAAGCAGAAATCATGAAAAACCAAATAGAATTTTTAGGAATACAAATAGATAGAGATGGAATAAAAATGCAAACGCATATAGTACAAAAAATAAATGAATCAGAAGAACTCTTAGATACGAAAAAGAAATTACAATCTTTTTTAGGATTAGTAAATCAAGTACGAGAATATATACCAAAACTAGCAGAACATTTAAAACCCTTACAAAAGAAATTAAAAAAGGATATTGAATATCATTTTGATGATATAGATAAAAACCATATTCAACGAATAAAGGAACTTTGTAAAAATTTACCTAAGCTATATTTCCCAGATACAACAAAACAATTTGTATATATAGTAGAAACAGACTCAAGTGACCATAGTTATGGAGGCGTATTAAAATATAAGTATTTAAATGAAAATATTGAACATCATTGTAGATATTATTCAGGATCTTATACGGAACCACAAACTAAATGGGAAATAAATAGAAAAGAATTATTTGCCTTATATAAATGTTTGTTATCATTTGAACCATATATTGTATATAACAAATTTATTGTCAGAACAGATAACACCCAAGTAAAATGGTGGCTAACCAGAAAAATACAAGACTCAGTTACTACAAAAGAAATACGACGACTTGTATTGAATATACAAAATTTTACTTTTACAATTGAAGTAGTTAGTACTAACAAAAATACTGTTGCAGACTACCTATCAAGACAAAGGAACTCAGACCGAACCAGAAAAAGATAGTACAATGGAAGCTATGCTAAAAGCCATTACTACACTTTGTTCCAAAGTGGACAGTATTGAGCTTGAAATGAACAAGCTAAAGCTTAATGAAGTCAATCTGAAAGCTAAAGCTACAAGCAGTCAGCCGCATGACTTAAAAGATGCTGAACTACGTCCACAGGCAGACGGTAAAAAGCCAGAACTAGAAGGAGACGTTGAGAAACTCCATAAAACTCATAACAAGTTTGTTAATGCAGTTACAGGCAAAGCAACTACAGGAGCAAGCAGCTCAAATTCAACCAGCCAACCTACCAAAAAACAAAATACCAACTTAAACAGCCAATTCTCAAAGCCATTTATCCAAAAATTCCAATCTACAAATAATCCCAGTCCACAAACATCAAGCTATGCATCTAGCTTAAGCCATAATAAAGAAATATATAATCACCTTTCCCGGACATATATCCGCAACATCCACAAAATCCAAACACATTTAAATTTAAATCCAAGATCAACCACAACCACTGACCCAGAAAAAGATTACATAACCCAAAAGTTACAAGGTTACAATAAACTTGTAGCCCAACCAGATACAAGTGCAAACCTAGTTAAGACATGTTATGACTACGGACTATTAGCTACCGTATACACTAAGGACGGACATGAAGTACAGAAGATACCAGAAATATACAACGCATTTTCTACCTATAAACGAATTACCGGAGGAACATTCTTTTATATCAGATTTTATACTGCACCAGCGGAGATACTATTCGATGAGATAAAACCAAACATACAAGTAGTCAAAATAGGACTAACTAAAGATATGATTTTACCAGAAGAAATAGCACCACAGCCAGAAATACCTGAAGAAGAAATACCACAATTTTATGCAAATAAAAGACTTATTGGTTTACAAGTAATTTTACAAGAACTAGCAAACAATTACACAAATGGACATGCTATATGGAGCTACTATTGCAGAAACCAAGTAATGATTTATGCCAACTCAAGAGAACTAAGACAAGCAGACATGGAAGAAGTCCGACAATGGATAATTTCCTTGTTAAAACCGGAAGAAACACCTACTACCAGAGCACTCAAAAAAGGATTTATTTCAACTCATTTATTAAACAGATATTGTCAATACATTGGACCAAAATACGCAGATCACCAATGCTCGCAGTGTAATGGAGGATCTACTATCAATATACCAGATGTTCAACTAGGATAAACAAGCGGAGCAAAATGACCAGCTAGTCAAACATCACCTACCAACAAGATACGAAAGAAAGCAACTATGTGATATATTGTACTTATTTGTCTTTTAGTAAGAATGTAAAGTATTACACGTTTTTCTTTCTTTATGTAAAAATATAGACAAGATAGGATAGCACTACTTTATGTTTATAGATAGGATAGATAGGTACTATTTACTTTTTGACTTTGTTTACGCGTTTTCATAAAGTAACGCGGTTTTCTTTTAGAAAGTCGTAAAGCATACAGTAGTACTGTACCTTTACGCGTTTTTGTAAATTATTAAGGCTGAATAGCAGACCTCTCCTATGTATATAAATAGAGGAAGATGCAGATGAGAGGAGGTATCGAGCATTCGAAACCTAAAACCTCTCATGTGCTGAGAACTCACTAAATAAAATATCTTTCAGAAAATCTACAGCTTTTTCAAATTATGGAGGATTCCAACATACAAACTTCAATATCATATACAGCAGAGGAAATAACAACTACGGTACACCCTTATTTAATTATGTGTAACTAAATCTTATATTCCTAATAATCTCTAGATTATTATTAATGTTTATCATATAGCAGTTTGATTATGTTATATTATTCAAGTAAGTTTGCTATGGTTAGGTAAGCTAAGAGTTAGGTAAGCCCAGACTAAGCCATCCTAGAGGTCGAAACCGAAAAAGGCTAGGAATGCCGTGAATAGGGTAGTAGACCAGAGTTGAGGCATTGTTAGGGTAACTGATCAAGGCTGAAACCCATAGTAGTGACACAAAGAATAATTAAACATACTGAATTGCTTAGTGATAAATATAATAATAAGGATAGAGGTTAAAGGGAATATGATTTGAACACACATGAATAAAAATATGGCCACATCTAGTAAAAACATTTCATCACATGATAAAAACATAGAAAATGACCAGGATAAAACACCTAAGTATTTACTCAATGAGGATAACAATTACAAAATATTACTACTATACATACTAAGAACTTTAGATAAAGATTCAATACAAAAAATATACAACTTACTATTTACCTATGAACTTATGGACTTAATGAAAGAAGCATTATTAGATAGTTTATTAATAGTCAACACTGATGAAGATACAGATTATAAAACTAGTGATATATACGATGACATAGATTCAGAAGGATATTTAGATTTTAACTAAAGAATGAATCACGAACATTTAGAAAATTGGCAACATACCATAAATGAATTAAGAGAAAGAGAAACTTTAATACAATATAACCTAGATAAATATATACAAACCCAAGAAGTTGCTTATTTAGATTTAATAGTACAAGATATTAACCAAATACTAAGATTAATTAGACAAAGAGACATTTATTATAATTCCGCATTCCTAACATGACAAATAAAAGTAAAGACATAAGGGACCCCCCATCATTGGTATCAGAGCACAGTGATAAAAAATATCCAAATAAAACAAAACACAGGAATAACATTATAGAACATAGAGATAGACTAACCATAGAAAATTATCATAAGAAAGCTGCTAAACTACTAAATACACCACTTGAATATGGCGAAGATTTAACTTGCGATGACCCACGATATCCAAGAATTATGAAACAAATACATAGAAATGATAAAATACAGAAACTTAGAAAAGAATTAAAGAAATTATATTATGAGTATGAACCTACCAAAATAGATATAATCTCATACATAGAATATAAATATATTAAAAACTTGCGAAAACAATCAAAAGAAAAATATGACACATAAACAGGCACCTATAAGAATAGTAAAATCAATAAAAATAAACCAGTTAACAAATAAGATTCAGAAAAAATATAAAAGAAATATCCAAAGAAAACAAAAACTTAAAGAAATTACACAAATAATAAAAGAAATAGATAACTTATATAAAGCCATGACTAAATTGGTTATAGCACTAGACAAAATAACTATATCAATAAAGCAAACCATAGATGGATAAGCCTGAACCAAGTAACCCAGTGTACAAATATCCGGACACACCAAGAATAATAAGAAAAGCAGAATTACTTAGAAAAATCATAGATATACGAGATGAAATTAATCATAGAAAAGAAAGATTGAATTATAATATATTTGCAGGAGTAACTAAAAAATCAACAGCTGCACAAAAACAAACTATAAGTGAATTAGAATTACAAAAAGACATATTAGAACATAAATATGCTTATGAATAAAGAAGAGTATCCAGTAGAAGAAAAAACATTTACAGGAACAGAAGGTATACAAATAATTATAGTACATTCAAACTTAGGACGAAGATATAGAAAAATAGGAACAAAATTACATTTAATGCCAGATAATAATTTAGCTAAGTTAGAAGATAGCCTAACAGAAATGGTAAGACTACAAAGAGAAAATAATGAAATAGATCAAAAATTGGAAATTGAAAAAATACGAAATGATGCTAAAAAAGAAATCGAAACATTAAAACTTAAACAGATTAAAGAAGAGCCACAACAACAAGAAGTACACCAAGATATAAGTCCAAATATTTCCCAAATAGAATATGAGCCATCTACAAAAATAAAAGAATTAGAAAAAGAATTAGAAGTTTTAAAACAAATATATGCAAAGAAAATTAAAGAACGAGAAGAACGTCAAAAAATATTTAAAATAAAACAATTAGAAAAAGAAAAACAGTTAGCCGAAGAATTGGAAAAATTAAAAGAAAAAATACACATTGAAGAAACCAATCCAGATGTCACAGAAGAATTTACAACCTTAAGCATAGATAACATAAATAACATAGACAATACAGATGAAGAACAATCTGAAGACCAAGAAATAAGTGAAACATATACAGAAATTATGAATCAAATTACAAACACTGATTTAGAAATAAATACAACAAATACTAAACTAAATATAAATACCATAAAAGGAGAAGCCAGTACTAGTAAATCATCTGACAAAAGAAGATTTAATAACCCTAGAACAACAGGACCAACCTATTGGACAGTAACAGACGATAACAGATATGAAGCAATATGGAATAGTAGACTTAATACAAAGTGGATGCCAAATAAAGTACCAGAACAATCACAATTTTTAGATTTAGATTGTGTAATAGATACAAATAAAACGATACAATTATGGATAGGACACATTGCAAAACAATTAGTTGATAATAAAATATCTGTAGCAGATACACTAGGATATATAGAAAGAACATTAGTAGGAACAGTAAAATTATGGTTACATAATATAACAGAAGAAAGTAGAACAACCCTAAGAAATAATAAAGACAAAAATGGCACAATTATAACATCAAATATAGCAATCTTAGATAAATATGAATTTGGAATAAGAAATGAATTTGGAAGTATGACTACTGAAATAGCAGAACAAGAAAAGGATAAAAATTTAAATAGGCAATTAATGAATAAATTAACAATATGTAATATGTGTTACACAGACCAATATACATGTGCTTTTAAAGAATATTACTACAAAGGAATATATACTCATGAGGAAGCAATAGAAGTTAGAAAAACATATTTTACAAAATTACCTGAACCATTTAGTACCAAAATAATAGCTGATTGGGAAGCAGCAAGCTTAACAGATACATTGGAAGCAAGAATAAAATATCTACAAACATGGTTCATAGGATTATGTGATACCTACAAAGATAGAAAGAAATTAGATAAAGTATTAGATAAAAACATGAAGGCATGTTGCACACAAAAAACAGCACCCCAGTTTGGATGTAAACAACCCAAACATAAATATAAAAAACGATTTAAGAAATATAAGAGTTTTAAATCCAAATATAAATATAAACAACCAAGGAAAAGATATTATGTAAAAAATTATAAAAAGAAAAGACCATACAAACCTAAGAAAAAATTATCTGAATGTGAATGTTACAATTGTGGAAAACTAGGACATTTGGCTAAAGATTGTAAACTACCTAAAAATTTAAAGAAAAAACAAATAACAGAAATACAAATAAAAGATGATAAATATACTGAACTACCATATATAGATTATGATATGGAAAGTGAAGATAGTATATATGAAATAAGTGAAATAAGCGAAATAGATATGACAGATCTTGATGAAGATATAATATATAAAGAAGATACAGACATAGAAGAATACAAGAATGACTGAACAAGGAGTAATTGAAAAAGATGACTACCAAAATGAAGAAACTTCAAACCAAAAAGTAATATTTGATACACATATATTCAACCAAATTAAAAAACAAGAAATATCACTTAAAATAGATAATGTATTAGACGTACCTATAATAAAAAATTGGTTTAGAAAACCAAAAGAAGAATATTATGTTATAAGCCAAAAAGAACATACAATAGATAGTAAATATGCAAAAGGAAAAGCAATGGTACCAATTATTAATAAAAAAGAACTTAACAAAGAAATACAAGCTTTAAAAACTAAAAGTGAGATAACTTATGTACATTTAGGAACAATAGAAATATTATTAAGAGCATGCTTTAGAGAAGGAATAGATACACCAATAGAACTATATTTAGCAGACGATAGAATTAAATCACCTATAGAAAAAAGCATAATTAGTGCAGTAAAAGGAAATTTAATATATCAAAAATTTAAATTCACAGTAAATCCAAACTATTCAGTAGCAATAAAAGATAAAAATATAGACAAATCATTAGTATTATATTGGAAAATGTCAGGAATAGAACTAACACCAGGAAGTAAGATATTTACAGCACGATGTAAAAATTTATACATATTAACAACCCAACACACGGTAAAAGCAGTTAGCAAAATAAATAAAATAAAAATAGAAACACCCTTTGACAATATAGTAACAGCAATTGACAATAATGATTATAGTTATGAAGAATTAGATATGAATAATGAACTAGAAATAGTAAATGAAAGAATAGGAAAAACAAAAAGAATAATGGATACCCCAACAACATCATCCAGAATGAGTACATCTAGAAGACTAGAATTTGACATACCTATGGAAATACAACCATACCATTATTATATAACAGGAATACTAGGCCAAAGAAAATATCTAATATTAATAGATACAGGAGAACAAGAAAACTATATTACTAGAGAATTAGTAATAGAAAATGAAATTAAATTACATGAACAAGAATGTTTAGATTTACCTAAAGAACTTAGACAAACAAAGGAAACAACAATTCAAGAATTAATTATAGGAGGAATACCTATTACTATACCATTTACAATAACAAAAATAAATACAAATATTATTCTAGGATTAAATTGGTTAGAACAAGTTAAACCCTACAAAATAGAGGATAAACAATTGATAATTCATTATGACAGGAAACCTATCATAATTTCAAGAACTATAGTAGATATATGACAAAAGTATATATACTAGCAAAAATAATAGTAGAAGGATATAATAGCAGATATTATACACCAATGATAGACACAGGATCAGAAGCTAACCTATGTAGATATAATTGTTTACCAGAAGCAAAATGGGAAAAAATAAAAAACCCCACTGTATTTACAGGATTTAATAACGAAGGAAGCATGATAACAAATATAGCACGAAATATACAAATTCAAATATGGGATAAAATATTAACCATAAAAACAATGTATCATTATGAATTTACGACAAGAGATATGATATTAGGAATGCCTTTTATAGACAACCTATACCCTCATATATTAACTAGAACACATTGTTGGTTTACAACACCTTGTAACCACAAAGTAGCTGCTAAAAGAGTACAAAATAAACCAAGGAAATCAACTCCATGGATTGAAGGAAATAAAAATATAATACAAAAATTAGAAAATAATCCTAATACAGAAACCCAAATAGAAATAATAACTTTTTCTATAAATACCTTACAACCAATACAACAAAAACTAGAATTACTATATAATGACAACCCCCTTACGGGATGGGACAAACATAAAACTACAGTTACAATAGAATTAATTGACCCTAATAGTATAATTACCCAGAAACCACTAAAATATAACCATGATGATTTAAAAGAATTCACTCTTCATGTTACTGAATTACTTAACAACAACTATATACAAGAAAGTAATAGTAAACATACTAGTTCCGCTTTTATTGTTAATAAACATAGTGAACAAAAAAGAGGAAAAAGTAGAATGGTTATTGATTATCGCAATTTAAATGCAAAAACTAAAACCTATAACTACCCAATACCAAACAAGATATTAAAAATAAGACAAATTCAAGGATATAATTATTTTAGTAAATTTGATTGTAAATCAGGATTTTACCACCTAAAACTAGATAATGAATCTAAAAAATTAACAGCCTTTACAGTACCACAAGGATTCTATGAATGGAACGTATTACCTTTTGGATATAAAAATGCACCAGGAAGATATCAACACTTTATGGATACATACTTTACACAATTAGAAAATTGTATAGTATATATAGACGATATACTATTATACTCTAGGACAGAAGATGAACATATACAATTATTAAACAAATTTATAAATATTATAGACACTGCAGGAATAAGTCTAAGCAAAAGTAAAGCAGAAATCATGAAAAACCAAATAGAATTTTTAGGAATACAAATAGATAGAGATGGAATAAAAATGCAAACGCATATAGTACAAAAAATAAATGAATCAGAAGAACTCTTAGATACGAAAAAGAAATTACAATCTTTTTTAGGATTAGTAAATCAAGTACGAGAATATATACCAAAACTAGCAGAACATTTAAAACCCTTACAAAAGAAATTAAAAAAGGATATTGAATATCATTTTGATGATATAGATAAAAACCATATTCAACGAATAAAGGAACTTTGTAAAAATTTACCTAAGCTATATTTCCCAGATACAACAAAACAATTTGTATATATAGTAGAAACAGACTCAAGTGACCATAGTTATGGAGGCGTATTAAAATATAAGTATTTAAATGAAAATATTGAACATCATTGTAGATATTATTCAGGATCTTATACGGAACCACAAACTAAATGGGAAATAAATAGAAAAGAATTATTTGCCTTATATAAATGTTTGTTATCATTTGAACCATATATTGTATATAACAAATTTATTGTCAGAACAGATAACACCCAAGTAAAATGGTGGCTAACCAGAAAAATACAAGACTCAGTTACTACAAAAGAAATACGACGACTTGTATTGAATATACAAAATTTTACTTTTACAATTGAAGTAGTTAGTACTAACAAAAATACTGTTGCAGACTACCTATCAAGACAAAGGAACTCAGACCGAACCAGAAAAAGATAGTACAATGGAAGCTATGCTAAAAGCCATTACTACACTTTGTTCCAAAGTGGACAGTATTGAGCTAGAAATGAACAAGCTAAAGCTTAATGAAGTCAATCTGAAAGCTAAAGCTACAAGCAGTCAGCCGCATGACTTAAAAGATGCTGAACTACGTCCACAGGCAGACGGTAAAAAGCCAGAACTAGAAGGAGACGTTGAGAAACTCCATAAAACTCATAACAAGTTTGTTAATGTAGTTACAGGCAAAGCAACTACAGGAGCAAGCAGCTCAAATTCAACCAGCCAACCTACCAAAAAACAAAATACCAACTTAAACAGCCAATTCTCAAAGCCATTTATCCAAAAATTCCAATCTACAAATAATCCCAGTCCACAAACATCAAGCTATGCATCTAGCTTAAGCCATAATAAAGAAATATATAATCACCTTTCCCGTACATATATCCGCAACATCCACAAAATCCAAACACATTTAAATTTAAATCCAAGATCAACCACAACCACTGACCCAGAAAAAGATTACATAACCTAAAAGTTACAAGGTTACAATAAACTTGTAGCCCAACCAGATACAAGTGCAAACCTAGTTAAGACATGTTATGACTACGGACTATTAGCTACCGTAAACACTAAGGACGGACATGAAGTACAGAAGATACCAGAAATATACAACGCATTTTCTACCTATAAACGAATTACCGGAGGAACATTCTTTTATATCAGATTTTATACTGCACCAGCGGAGATACTATTCGATGAGATAAAACCAAACATACAAGTAGTCAAAATAGGACTAACTAAAGATATGATTTTACCAGAAGAAATAGCACCACAGCCAGAAATACCTGAAGAAGAAATACCATAATTTTATGCAAATAAAAGACTTATTGGTTTACAAGTAATTTTACAAGAACTAGCAAACAATTACACAAATGGACATGCTATATGGAGCTACTATTGCAGAAACCAAGTAATGATTTATGCCAACTCAAGAGAACTAAGACAAGCAGACATGGAAGAAGTCCGACAATGGATAATTTCCTTGTTAAAATCGGAAGAAACACCTACTACCAGAGCACTCAAAAAAGGATTTATTTCAACTCATTTATTAAACAGATATTGTCAATACATTGGACCAAAATACGCAGATCACCAATGCTCGCAGTGTAATGGAGGATCTACTGTCAATATACCAGATGTTCAACTAGGATAAACAAGCGGAGCAAAATGACCAGCTAGTCAAACATCACCGGGTAGTAGACCAGAGTTGAGGCATTGTTAGGGTAACTGATCAAGGCTGAAACCCATAGTAGTGACACAAACAATAATTAAACATACTGAATTGCTTAGTGATAAATATAATAATAAGGATAGAGGTTAAAGGGAATATGATTTGAACACACATGAATAAAAATATGGCCACATCTAGTTAAAACATTTCATCACATGATAAAAACATAGAAAATGACCAGGATAAAACACCCATTCCTTTTTCTTTTTCATCGTCGATCAAAGGAAGTGGTCCTCAAGTCAGGAAGCAAGAAAAATGATAATTCAGGGAGAACCTCACCCCTACATACCATAGGATCTGTAATTGCCTAGTTTTGTTTCCATATTCTTGTCACAGTCACACATTGTTGGTGTATATGGAGCCTCATCAGTCCTGGTTGTGTAGTTCATGTGGTTAGTCTCAGGGTTTGTTCCTAAAATATCAAAGACTGACAGGGTGCTCATGCGCTAATGAATTTTCACGGGCCTAAACCACATGGTCCTTGAGGGGTATTTTGTTTTTACCCCATATTTATACAAAAAGAATACTCTTGTTTACATTGATGAAGTCAGGAAAGAATACAACAAAGGTGATTCAAGATACGTAGGGCGGGATGTTGGAGTTGTTAGTGTTTAAGGGATCACAACTTTTGTAGAGGAGCCAGCATGAATTCTTGCATTTTTTTTATATAGTTTCTATGAAGTCATACAAGCGTGTACCTCAACTATTAATTTGTTTGGGGCAACTCTATGGCACGGTCGTATACTTCATAACAACTATCTTGGAAGGCGATAAATTTCTACAAGCACATTCTATTACTATGCTTACTATGTCTACGCCAATCATTTCTGGGTTTGGATACCATTTCTCATAGTGATCCCCTGCTAGAAGCAAATATGTGTTGTTGTCAAGTTCCATGAGAAGAAGACCAAGACCCACTGAGGTGATTCTTAACATTGAAATCCAAATGCCTCAACTAAAAAAAATTGTCTCAATTTTCTTCTCCTGAATTTCTTTTTATGGTTGTGAAGTTTAATTGGTTGCATTAGAAACATCTGGATGTTATTAAGATAAAATGTGCTAGAAATCTACTCATTACAAAAAAAAACAAAAAACTATAACCATCAACCCCAATTAGTCTCATACATCTATTGATAAGTGATGATAATCATAACAAATCCAAATATTTTTATATATCTTGAGTCACATTTGCAATAGGGTCCCCACGATCACTATGAAGGGACCCTTGGCAGATTTAAATGTTGTGGAACTCAATTTTCTCTCATTTATTTCAAGTCTGAATTTCAAAAATAACCCTAGAAAGCTTAGATAGAGTGGAGATCGATCTTGGGGTGTCAGGGGTGAGTTGGAGATGTCATTTTGGTTATTTTCTCGCCATTAATCTCATAAGTTTCCATTTATTTTCTTTATTAATTCTCTGGTTAACTTTAAAGCCCCAGCTTATCATTGGGGCTGATTTGAGGGTTCATTTGTGGTTAGATTTCATCAGTTTTTAAGGATAAATGATCCTTGAGCTTAGAGGGACATATTGTTGATTTCCAATTTATGATTCTACAAGCAGGCCCTATAGGGGACTTTCGATTAAATTTTTGACCCAAAACATTTTAATTCAATTTGGATATCAGTGTTCTCATTGTAATGCGCAGATTATTATTTTTATAGCGTGGCAACATGCAAAGGATTCTCGAAAGGGAAAAACTCCAGAGTAGTGGACTTTCTCGAGATTTTTGTGGTGTCCAGGTAGGCTAGTCTTACTTTCTTCATAGATTGAGCTTTATTATTGTATTAGTGTTGTATTATGCTAGCGATGGGGAGGTACTTATGACTTGGTTGTTAATTTGGTATTTTATGGGTTAAATTTATCTAGTTTGGGGTCCTTTTTGGTAGAAGTTGGCTCCGTCTTCCTTAGTAATGGTTAGAATGATTCTTTGGGGCTCATTTTGTGATATTTAAGACCCTGGAATGAGGGTTTAAGGTCTTAGCTTAGTTTTGGGTTAGATGCTTACCTTAGTTGAGATTTTCAAGACTAGTAGCTAGCCCCGCCACTCCTTCTAGAACTAAGAGTTCTCTATACGTTCTCTTAGACTAAACCTTAGGCCTTAGGATTCCTTAGACAATCCCATGAAGTTTAGTTAGCCTTACTACCCCAGATGAAATATCGTTTCAACTTGTTGATATATATGATTAATATTACTTCTCTAATTAACTTGACCATATGACTTGGGATGTTAGATAGTAAATGGATGTTAAGAAAAGTCATGATCTTGGAATATTTGGGCACTTGGATTATTTATCAAGTTATGGTTCAAGTTCGGTAAATAGTTGCTCTCTTATTGTTCATTATGTTAAGTTTATTTACGTCCTATTTACCATATTGTACACAATTACTAGTTCTAGTTCAAGTTCGACATTCACTATCTGTAAATGGCACTTTATCATAAGAATACTATTCTCAGTTCAGGTTCAAGTTTGGTATTTATGGCACGAAGGAAGTTCCAGGCATGTTACCACTTGCGGATAGACATTAACTTATTATTGTTGGCATTTTCTCCTTGATTGCATCCATCGGGCTTACGGGGGCTCGGCTGGGTTATTCCTTACATGTTTGCACCATCTGGTCTTATAGGGGTCCAGTTAGGTTGTAGTTAGGTTGTGTTTATCTTGTTTTATCTATTCTTGCATATTTATCACTTAATCCCGGCTCATATTGGTATTTTTAATTTGGTCCTTATCCATGACTTTAGTTTACTTTCTTGCATTTTATTATACTTTTATTATGATTTAGCTCAGTCCGCCGATGATCTCTATTGAGTACCCATTATTTTTGGTACTCGTACTAGACTTTTGCATCTTTTTCTGATGAAGATCCAAGCATGAGTTATCGTCATTGATGCTTTATTCGGTCTTCTGTTTAGATATTGTAAGATAGGATAAGCTTTCAGAGCTGGAGCAGATTCTCTCTCTTTCTTTTATTTTTTGTCAGTCTTTACATTTCCTAGACTACTTGTATATTTAATATTATTTTGTACTTCATTCTGATTTAGTGGCTCTTGTGTCGACCTTTCTAGGCCAAGAGATACTCTATTGTACTTTTCCTCTTTTCTAGCACTATCGTATTTCTATTTCGTTTCTTGGTATTCCTATTGCATGTTTACATCTTGCATTCATTTATCTTCCATCATTTAGCCAATTACATGTCGTTATAGGATATGGTTTGGCTTACCTAATGGTGGGTAAAGGGAGGTGCCATCATGACTTGAGAAATCTGGTCATGACAAATTGGTATCAGATCATAGGTTCACTAGTGTTGTTGGTATAAGATCAAGTTTCTAATAGAGTCCTGCAGATTGGCACGATGATGTGCTTATCATTTCTTCGGGAGGCTACAAGATATTCTTAGGAAAAGTTTACTTCTTTTGTTTATTTTTATGCATTGTGTCTAGGTTGGTTTCTAAATTCTCATTGTTTCACTCTTTCGAAGATGGCTAGGATGAGAGCCACGATGGTAGGGGAAGGAGACCCCAAGCCTAATGCTAGGGCACCCGTTAGAGGCTGAGGTTGACTCAGAGGTCGAGTTCAGGCTAGAGTTGTACCACCAGCCAGGGTTCTAGATAGGGAGCCTTCACCAGATCCTACTATTGCTCTCGAATAAGAGGTAGATCCAGGGATTCAGAAACCCCAACCACTGGTTGGCCAAGGGGCAGACCAGGCCCCATAGGGGTTTATTTCTTCCTCAGTGCTCAAACATGCTTTGCTTAAGTTATTTGGGTTGGCAAGTGGTGCACCGTCTGATAGTGCTCAGTCAGCAGACCAGAATGGTACTAATTTAGGGGAGCAACCTATAGCTGCATCTCACCGATTTGAGGTCCCTCAATCACCGGTAGTTCCACAGCCGGCGGTTGCTTAGCCTATTATGACTGCCAAGAAATAAAAGTTGTTGGGATGATTTCAGAGATTGACTCCACCTAGGTTTGCAGGGGCTTTAGGAGAGGAAGCTTATGAGTTCCTAACCAGTTATAAGGAGAAACTTCATAATTTTAGGGTTTGTTGAGTTACGCAGAGTGGATTACATGGTGTATCAGCTTGATAGGGAAGCGAGACAGTAGTAGAGGGGTTATCTTGATTTTAGGCAAGCTAGATCTCCACCTGTGACTTGGGATCAATTCTCCGAGGCTTTCTTAGAGAAGTATATGCATCGTACTATGTGTGATCTCCTGAGGGATGAGTTTTATGCATTGAGATAGGGTTCTATGATGGTAGCAGAATATGAGGTGAGATATCATGAGCTAGTTAGACATGCCACCATGATTCTACCTATAGAGTATGAGAGGATTCAGTGTTTCGTCAGAGGGTTGAGTCTACCACTCCGTAGGGCTACTCAAATTTTGGTGACTTTAGGAAAGTCTTTTACTAATATTTCCACACATGCCTATTCTATAGAGGAGATGGATTGTGAGGCCTAAGGGTGCAGCGATAAGAGGCCGTGTCAGCAGGTTAGTTTCAGTAGGAGCCAGAGCGGCTCACGATTCAGAGATAGAGATTTTTAGGGTAGGTACCCTCAGTGTCATTCTTATCAACACCAAGGTTAGTCTAGTAGAGCTGTTTAGGCAGCGCTTCAGATTACTGACGGGGGTCCTTAGACCGAGGTGGACATACAAGGTCAGTCAGATCTTCGGGGCAGATTAGGGTGCTCGAGGCATGCTATGACTATGGGCTCGTCATTTATTTCACCAAAGAGTGTCCCCGACATAAGGTGATTTAACCTATATCTCAGTGTGTTAAGTCAATCAAATCAGTTCTGCCTCCATCAAGGGGTGGTGTTTAAGGTCACAGGGGTGGTCCCCAGGGTTCTAGAGGAGGTCCTTGAGCAAGTAGGATATGTAGTTGGTCAGCTGCCTAGTCTGGGGGTAAACGGGGTCTATTATGTACAATATCTAGTAGGCCAGATGTGGACTCTTTGGATATTGTTATTACCGATATGATTTTATGCCGTCAGCCAACTAGTACTTTATTTGATTTGGGAACCACTTATTCAGATATGTCTGCTTATTTTGCACCGCTATTATTGTTATTTTGAGAGCCTTTATCTGTGCCATTGCTTATATCTAGTCCCGTGGGTTATTCTTTAGTAGTGGATCGATTTTATAGATTATGTATGGTGACTGTCTAATAGTTTGATACGTAGGCTAACCTTATTATGCTAGATATAGTGGATTTTGGTGTGATTTTTGGCATAAACTGGTTACCCCCCTATCATGCAATCTTGGATTGTTTTGCTAAAATCGCTACCTTAGCCATGCCTGGCATACCCACGATTGTTTGGCATGGTTCTTTTAGCCACGCATTGATTGGGATTATTTCTTATGTTCGAGCTAGGAGACTTGTATCGAGAGGTTGCTAGTTTTATCTTGCTTATGTTCGTAATGTTAGTACAGAGAGTCCTTCGTTTGATTCTAGTACTATTGTTTGAGATTTTCCTGATATTTTACTTGCCAACCTACCTGGCCTTCCTCCTGAGCGTGATATTTAGTTTTCTTTTGACCTTGAGCCGAGCACCCCACTTATTTCCATCGTACATTATTGTATGGCTTCTGTCGAGCTTAAAGAGCTTAATTCTTAGCATCAGGATCTTCAGGGTAAGGGTTATATTAGGCCAAGTGTATTACCTTGGAGTGCTCTTATCTTGTTTATGAAGACAAAAAAGGTTCTATGTACATGTGTATTGATTACAGGCAGCTGAATAAGGTGACAATAAGAATAAGTATCATATGTGTCATAATAATGATTTATTTAACCAGCTTCAGGGGGCGACAATGTTCTTTAAGATTGCCTTGACATCTGATTACCATAGGTTGAGGATTCAGGAAGAGGATACCCCTAAGATAGCCTTAGGACTCACTGGTCATTATGAGTTTTTGGTGATGTGTTTTAGGTTGACCAATGCCCCAACAATGTTCATGGACTTGATGAATTATGTTTTAAGCCTTATTTGTACTCCTTTGTGATTGTCTTCATTGAAGATATTCTGGAATATTCAAGGAGTAGGGAGAAGCACGAGCTGCATTTAAGGAGTGTGCTCTACCCTTTGAGAGATCATATGCTTTTTGCAAAATTCTCAAAGTGTAAGTTTTGGCTAGAGTCTGTGACATTCTAAGGACTCGTAGTGTCTAAGGATGGGATTGTAGTGGATCCGACAAAGATTGAGGCTATTCGTGATTAGTCCAGACCTATATCTTTGATCGAGGTTTGCAGTTTTATTGGTTTGGCAGGCTACTATAGGCAGTTCATCAAGAGATTTACTACTATTGCAGTGCCTATGACCAGATTGACTTGGAAGGAGGTTCTATTTTACTGGTCCGATGAGTGTTAGTTGAGCTTTCTGAAGCTCAAGGACTTGCTCACTTCAGCTCCTATTTTGACTTTTCCTGTTAAGGATAAGGAGTGTACTGTATATTGTGATGCCCTTAGTATAGGTTTAGGGTGTGTTTCTTATATAGGAGGGTCGATTTATTTCTTATGCATCGAGGCAGTTGAAGGTGCATGAGTACAACTACCCCACTTGGGAATTCGAGTTAGCGGCGATAGTTTTCACACATAAGATTTTAAGGCATTACTTGTATGATGTTCATTATGAGATATTCACCAACCAACGTAGTCTTTAGTACATTAGGACTCAGAGAGAGCTTAAGACGAGACATCACAGTTGGATTGAGTTGTTGAAGGACTGTGATATCTCTATTTTATGCCATCTGAGTGACGAAAATATAGTAGAAGATGCCTTGAGTCGGAATGCGGTAAGATTGTCCTTTATTTTAGTTTTTGAACCATCATTGGCTTTTTATATTCAGTCCTTAGCCAACTTGATGGTTCTACTCGATATTTAAGACCCCAGGAGGTTGTTTGCCAATGTTGATGCCACTTCTACCTTATTTGAGCAGATTTGGAGTCGTCAGTTTGAGGACAGTAGACTTTATAACATTTGTGATTAGGTATTAAGAGGTGAGTCTTGGAGGGCTACCTCATATTTGGGGGGGATTATGAGATTTAACAGTCATATTTGTGTTTTGAAGGGTTAGAAACTCAATTTAGTCAATTCTGTGGGAGGCTCATAGCTCCACATATTCTATTCACCCTGGGACAACTAAGATGCATAGAGATTTGAGGCAACACTACTGGTGGAGTGGTATGACGAAACATATAGCATACTTTGTAGCTCGTAGCTTGTGTTGTTAGAAGGTAAAGGCCGAGCATCAGAGACCAAGTGGCTTGCTTTAAAGATTACCAATTCCTGAGTGGAAGTGGGAGCAATTTACTATGGACTTCTTGTCTGGTTTACCTCGCACTTCTTGTAGTTCTGACAGCATTTGGGTCATCATAGATCGGTTGACCAATCTGGCTTATTTCATCCCTATTCAAATTTTTTTGAGTGTCAAGAGGTTAGCTAGCATATATGGTCAGGAGATAGTTCATCTTCATGGGGTACCCATATCTATTATTTTAGATAGAGGCTTAGTGTTCACTTCTAGCTTTTGGAGGACATTTCAGGATGAGTTGGATACTCAGGTTGACCTTAGCACTGCTTTCCACCCTCAGACCGACAAACAGTCAGAGTAAACTATTCATGTTTTGGAGGATATGCTTTGAGCATGTATTATGGACTTTGGAGGTCAGTGGGAGCAATATTTAACATTGGAGGAGTTTTCTTATATAATAGCTACCATTAGAGTATTGAGATGACACCATTTGAGGCACTGTATGGTAAGTATTATCGATCTCTGATTGGTTGGATTGATAATTCTCAGGTTAGCCCCACTGTAATGACTTGTTTCATGAGTCTTTCTACAGAGTTCATGTTATTCAGAATAGGCTACGGGAAGCTCAAAGTAGGCAGAAGAGTTATGTTGACTGTAGGCTTCGTTCCAGGAAGTTTGGAGTTGGTGACTGGGTTTTCCATCAAGTATCATCCATGAAGGGCTTCATGAGATTTGGAAGAAGGGCAAGATCAGGCTCAGGTATATAGGGGCCATTTGAGTTACTTTAGACTTTTGGGGAGGTAGCTTATGAGTTGACCTTGCCACCAAAATTTTTAGCCATTCATCCAGTTTTCCATGTATTGATGCTGCGACATTACATTCTTGATGAGTTGTACGTGCTTTATTGGGACTCAGTTCAGTTGGACGAGAGGTTGACCTTTAAGGAGGAGCCAGTTGCTATACTGGCCAGGGATGTTCGTTGATTGCATTCTAGAGAGATTCCAGTGGTCAAGGTTTCATGGAGACACCATCCAGTCAAACAGGCTACTTGGGTGATAAAGAGTGAGATGCGGACCCAATATCTCTACCAGTTCAAGCCCTCAGGTACATTTTGATCGTTTACTTTTGTGGATGAAATTCCTTTTAGTAGTGGATATTGTAATGATCCTCCAGGTCATTTACTACATTTTCATGCTTTTTTGATATTTAGAGCTTTCCCACAGCTGCACTAAGTCATTATAACTTGTTGGGACAGACAATTCAATCACCGAGCAGTTTGTTTAGTTTTTAGAGCCAATTCCCAATTTTGGAGCTTTCGCTGTTATGAAATGGGTATCAGACCTAAAATTTAGGTAAACAGTCCCGGATGTCAATTTTGTTAGCTCTAAAATGTCAATTTTATGCTAGGGGAAACCTTGGTTCTTGTCCCGAGGCTTTCAAACTCGTTTTGGGCTATTAGGTGGATTTTAGTTAAAATCAACCTTGGGTATGGGTCCCACATTCAATCAAAATTACCTCTGGTGGAAATTTTAATGGCACTGTTGAGCCTGGAATGTTGAATTTTGTAGGGTAGCAAACTTTGTTTAGGTTTGTGAAGGGTTAGCCAAGTCTCGAGTCGCATTTGTGATGGGGTCCAGGTAGGCTAGGCTTACTTTCTTCATAGATTGAGCTTTATTGTGGTATTAGTGTAGTATTATGCTAGCGATGGGGAGGTATTTAGGACTTGGTTGTTTATTTGGTAGTTTATGGTTAAAGTTAGCCGGTTTAGGGCCCTTTTTGGTAGAAGTTGGCCCCATCTTCTATACTAATGGTTATAATGATCCTTTGGGGCTAGTGTTGGAATATTCAAGACCCTGGGATGAGGTTTTATAGACTTATCTTAGTTCTGGGGTAGATGCTTACCTTAGTTGAGATTTTTGGGACTATAGCGGGGCTCGTCGGCCGTCCCTTAAGTCAAATGACTAAATTAGCTCCTTGTAGAACTAAGAGTTCCCTATACGTTCTCTTAGACTAAACTTTGATCCTTAGGATGACTCGGACCATCCCATGAACTTTGGTTAGCCTTACTACCCCGAAAAAATATCATTTTAGCTTCTAGATCTATATGATCAGATTGTATGATTAATATTACTTCTCTTATTAACTTGATCATATGACTTGAGAGTCTAGATAGTAAATAGACGTTAGGAAAAGTCTTGATCTTGGAATATTTGGGAACTTGGCTTATTTATTAAGTTCCAGTTCAAGTCCAGTAAATAGTTGCTCTCTTATTATTTATAATGTTAAGTTTATTTACATCATATTTACCATATGGTACAAAATTACTAGTTCTAGTTCAAGTTTGGAATTCACAATCTGTATACGACACTTTATTATAATAATATTATTCTCAGTTCCGGTTCAAGTCTGGTGTTCATGGCACGAAGAAAGTTCCAGGTAAGTTACCGCTTGTGGGCATACTTTAACATATTATTGTAAGCATTTTCCCCTTGATTGCATCCATCTGGCTTATGGGGTCTCTGTTGGGTTATTCCTTACATGTTTGCACTATGTGGGCTTATGGGGTCCAGCTAAGTTGTAGTTAGGCTATTTTTATCTTGATTTACCTATACTGGCATAGTTATCAGTTTAGCCTAGCTCATATTTGTAGTTCTGATTTGGTACTTATCCATGACTTTAGTTTGCTTTCTCGCATTTTATTATACTTTTATGTTGATCTAGCTTAGTTGGCCAATGATGTCTACTGAGTACCCATTGTTTTTGGTACTCATACTACACTTCTATATCTTTGTTTGATACAGATCCGAGTATGAGTTACCACCATTGATGCTTAATTCAGGCTTGCTTTTAGAGATTCGAAGATTGGGTGAGCTTTCAGAGCCAGAGCTGAATCTCTCTCTTTCTATTATTTTTGGACAGTATTTAATTTTCGAGACTAATTGTATACTTGATATTGTTTTGTAATTTATTCTGATTTAGTGGCTCTTGTACCGACCTTAATAGGTCATCGGATACTCTTTTGTACTTTTCCTCATTTCCAACACTATTGTATTTTTGTATTCCGCTGCTTGGTATTCCTATTGCATGTTTACATCTTGCATTCATTTATCTTTTTCCGTTTAGCCCATTACTTGTCATTACAGGCTATGGTTTGGCTTACTTATTGGTGGGTAGTGGTAGGTGCCATCATGACTTGAGAAATTGGGTCGTGACAAAAACCTACTGTGGCAACGCAGTTCTGAAACTTAGGGACTTCTACTAAAGGTCTTGCCCTAACTGACAGAGGAACCTTCATCCCTAGGTCTGCTCGGTTCTTGATAACGCTCAAATACACCCTAGAAATGAATGTATGCAGTCGTTAGCAATATATTTACCCAATTTAGAGTTGGGGTCAAATCCACGAGGAACAATGTGATTAACAATCGAGAAAGTACGAAATAAAAGCAACTCAAAGATACAAATTTTTTTAGGGGTTTTTGTAATTAAAAACTTAACACAGATGGAACAAATTAAAGTATGAACAAGTTGATCAATGGCTTTCACAACAATGGAAAATAAGGAAAATGATACGGGGAATCAATTCCATCAACGATCCAAGGTATTTTAATCAAGTACTCAAGATTAATCACGGATTAGTAAATTAGCCTTAAGACCTTAATTATCTGCCGCGTCTTTCAACCGATTGATGAATATTTCTTGGCTAGAATCATTAAAACACTAGACAAGTGCCAACACGTATAATTCCAATCTATGGCATGAGGATTTGACTAGGTCTAGCAACAAATCGATAAGATGGGTCATACTTCCCAAATCGTACTAAACTGATCTTTCCCAACCTCGATTAACTCTTTCAAGCCTAATCAAAGTAAATGGGTGAGTGTTCGGGTTATCTACTACCTTCTAAAATCAAGTGAAGAATGAGATTAACTTAGACAAGCAAAACCCATTTCATAAATCAAAGAGTAATCAATTAATATTAAAGCATGAGATAAAATCAAAAACCAAATCAAACAGTTAAGTATTGCATTATCTCTTACTACAAATACTCAACTATGAATCTAACTACACCCAAATATTCAATACAAAGCAATGGAATGAATAAAGGAGTAAAAATTTAACAATACAAAGCTTCCAAATCTTCAATCCAAGGATGTTGGGTCATGAACCCTAGCCTCCAATATTGAGAAATAAGCCAAACCTAGTCTTGGAATGGCTTGGATTCAGTTTTATGCGATTTGGGGTCAAACAATGTGTAATTCCAGTTTTATCCTTAAAATCTAACTCGATGACCGCTAAAACACCTGATTGGCCACTAAAGCGCTCATGTTGACTTTAATTGGGCCGTTAAAATGGTCAAGAGGGCCACTAAAGCGTCTGTTGCGGTCACATTGGCCGCTAAAGGGGCTTTGACCTTGATGATTGGAGTTTGCTAAAGCAGTCAAAGTGCCTGCTAAAGTGGCCTTGCCTTGAGTTTGAATTGGTAGCTAAATCTCACCTCAGGCCTCTTTATCGGTACTTGAGGGAAATTTTTGATATTTGCTTTTGGCTATTTCTTTTCACCTCTTTTCCTTCTCATTTCCGCTTCTTTCCATCAAAACACCTTGTAAGTCAAAAATACCTAAAATAAACACCATTAAAAAGATAATTTGTAGCGACCCTCTCAGGAGGATGCTACTTCTAAAGCAAAAGTTAGTATATTACTAAAGATGCTTAAAAGATCTTAACTTTGACATATTAAGCATAATCTAGTAGCAGATTAGGCCCCTCCAAAAGATTTAAAGGTACAAAGGTTTGCTATTGAATAATTCATATTATTCGAGTTTAAACAAAAAGTGTGTTTAAATTTATGTTTGAGGAACCTTTAAAAATAAATCAACAAGTTCCTTACGAGATTCTACTTATCCTTTCACACCACTACAGACCCACGTTATGAATAATTACCAAACTATCGAGTATCAAAAGATGGCAGGTTCAACCTTTATACATAATTACAAAACCAAATATAAATTCAGTATACTACAAAACTCGAGTTTATCCACTATAAAGTAGCCAATCGAGTTAGCAAATTTAATTTACAAACCGAATTTAAAATTACATATATATGTGTATCACATGGATCATATTCAAGTCCCAAAAATTACTACAAAGTATAGATGCTTATATGCAAATGTGATATTCATTAAAGCTCCAAAAAATCCTACTTCCAATGGCCATATTCAAGCATCCTCCCCAACATCCCCTACGATAGAAACGACTATCGATAAGCATAAAGCCTAGTGGTGTATAAACATTGGGCTTGGAGCCATTAGATTCTCCAATTTTCTCCCAAGTAATCAAAAGTTAAATTGGAACATATATAAATAATTCAAGGTAACAAATGTATCAAAAGTATCAACATAATATTTAGAAGCTCAAGTATCAAGAAAGCCCAAAAACTAGTTCACAAGGGGTTAAATAACAAGCTTCGCCCAATATATACATCATGCCGTCACACCAAGCATAATCAAATATCAAGGAGGGCCAAAGTCCTATGTCAATAAGGGTCGAGGCCCTCTATCAAGAAGGGTTAAAACCCAATGATCAAGAGAATCAAGAACCATATTAAAATTGGCTTTCTAGTTCGTACTTAAAATGGACAACTTCCATAACTAAGACAACCCAAAAATACATAGTCAAGATGGAAAAAGATCCCAATCAAGAGGCATGCCAATGGTGACAAAGTCACATCCACAAAAAGGACAAGGTCCCAACAAGGATGCCAAGTGATCAAGTAATCCGTACAAGTTGGCGAGTTAAACCAATGTCTTGCAAGACTCCGAGGATACCAAAACGACAATACAAGGTGACAAGAAGGTAACCAAGGTACCAAAATAATATTTCAAATATTTCAGCAGTTAACAAGAGTATGAGTTCAAGTATACACAAAACTTAGCATTTTAGTATTTACGCAGTCCAGCCACACTTCAAGAGTTTATGTCATTGACCAAACATCGCATCAAGTTCCTCAGCTTGTACATGAGTATACACAACCTTGAACATATAATCAAGTACCCTTTTTAATTTCTAGTAATTCCATCATGTTGATATGACCAATATTAGCATGAAAATTAAGCATAGTGTGTGTAGTTTACACCTAATCATCAAAGCAGTAAATCCGGACAGCCCCACTGTTTCGTGTTATAACTTAGTTTTGAATAGGTAAACAGAAAAAACAAACCTTATAGCCTTCATGAAAGTTTTAGGTATATGCTTCACCATTGCAATGAATCAAGAATCACCGAAAATACTTTTTTTACAAATAGATATCTCCAAAATAAAAACAGTAGCACATAGGGGATTTCCAATCAGAAAACTGGACAGAACTTGTCCTCACTTGCGTTCCCTATTTCGAATTCTTGACATTAAAATAAATTTTTACCCAAGAAAAAAAGTTGTAGAGCTATGTGTTATATTTCCAAAACATATTTGTTTACTTAAAACAGATCTCTACCCAATAATATATGTTAAAAATACTAAACACTGCACAATTCAAGAACAAGTTTCAGGTAATTACTACAAGGTAAGATGTGTCTTTGATTTCAGACCAAAGGAACAAAATTCTCAAGTGATTTTATGGGATAATTTAATGAAGATGTAGTTTAGGGGTTTCTTAGAGCTCAGTGAACTGAAAATGAGAGGAGGTGAAAATATCTGGGCATAATATATATTTAAATACCCAAGAATACCCTAGAAGGGTGGCTGCCCAAATTTTAAAAGTAGGCTGGCCAAATTTTTTAAAAAAATATCCCTACTCTTTAATATTATATCTAGAAATATTATAGTCATGGTAATTTACATAAATAACCCAAGGAAATTGATTAAAATAACTCTATATTCTCAAGTAAGCAAATTTTCAAAGATCGCAACACTTGGGTTAATCAAGCGTCAAGTAAAATATGTTCTTATTCTATAGTAATGGTCTAGTGGTTCTATAATATTAATTTAATTATATTTGAGGGTGTTACATAATTAGCCTCATTTTATAGATTAACAACACAAAGCCATAAGAAAAGAGATATGAATAAGTGGCAAAATCGCCACTTATCAACACCCCAAATTCAAGACTTTTCTTGTCCTCAAGCAAACACAAAATCAAACTCGATGAGGCTATCACTTTATGCTCAAAAACCAACATCATCATATTTACTTCACAAAGGAAAAATGACTATGACTTTGGTTGGTACTAACAGTTAGTCAACAAGCATATGAGTCTTATCCAAGTAACTCCCTCAAATTGAAACACACTTTTAAGAATACAATGGAGTTTTAAGAATGATCAAGTAACAACAACTAATTCTTAAGAAGTGACTCACAATCAATAGTCAATCAACATGCTCCTTTGCCTTATTTTCAGAATTTATCAACTTCACCTATCTATCCTAGTTCACATGCCCTCTCAAGAAAAGAAGTATCAAAACTCACAATATTTACAACACTTATACAAGGGAAAAATGCACAAATACTCGCACTAAATAAAGAATTTTCAATGCAACAAGTATCAAACCATAATCTTGCCCATATTTTCAATCTCCACTAACTCAAAAGCATCAGTTGGAGATCCCAAAGGACTTTTTCTAGCTTGTAATGTAGGCTTGGGAAAAGGTAGGACAAGCATTTAGGATATAAGTGCCTACACCCACCTTGAACTCTAACAAACGCAATATAATCCAAACATTGATCATTTACCTCTTCATTTCCATACAACACAAGTGCCTTTCTTTTTCATTCTAGTTCACCCAATTATTGACAACTTTCTCTTTTTGTTGTCTTTTAACACATTCTTTTCTTGTTTCTATTCTTTTTCTCATTTTTTTTGGTGTTCTTTTCATTTTATTCAACCAATTATTTGATCTTAAGGAACTCTCTTACAACACCACAACACATGATCACCTCTTTCAAGTTCCACCACACCCCCAACTTAGGCTTTTAGCCTCAAGTTGGCAATATCAAATTCAAGGAGAGTTGGGTTCAAGAGAGGGAAATTTTTCAAAAGCTTCAAGGCTTGTAATGTGGTTGCCGAAAAAAGTTTATTAGGCTAAAATAGGGTAACTAGTGATTACGTTTATGCACAGGTAGACTTTTAAGGCTAGAGAGGTTTCCAAAAATCACAAAAAAGGCCTAAGATCATTTCTCCATCAAACACAATCAAGACTAGTATTGAAAGACCAATCGGGCAAGTTCTAGATGACACGAGTAAGAACAAGAATTATTTCAACAAAAACTCACCACACATGGCATGCAAACTATTCTAGGAGGATCGGTTTAATTTCCTAAAAAAGAACAACTGGAGTTATTTTTGACATTATCATACCCTACTGAGTAAGGAGTCACAAAAAGAGTCAAAGTGTTGTCACAAACAACATTCACTTCCATGCACTTGTTTTTCACAAAACTTTTTAGAGGGGTATACTTATTTCAATAGTTCACAATGTATGACTAACTCTATTAGTACCAAATAAGCCATAATCCAACATTTTGACTCAAGAAAGGGAAATCATACAATGGCTACTCAGACTTCACCATAGCAAATGGTTACTCAAACTTCACCATAAAAACATTCGTAACCCCAATTCACAATGGCTATGAGTACTCAGACTTCCCCTGCACAACTGACCACAAAACCAAAAAATGATGATTTTACCTTAAGAATGTTGTCTCTCAATCTATCATTGGGAAGAGATCGCCCGAAAGCAACTATCAAAAGAAAAACTACAAAAGCTATCATGATAAAGAAACCAATATAAAATGAAAACAAATGAAATGACTATCCAACAAACTCAAAATTAAGCTCAAGCCCAACGAGGGCACACAACATCCATTTTTTAATAGAATAGGCCTAGTAAGGGCACACAATAAAGCATAAAAACAATAGTCAAGCCTGATAAGGGCACAAATGTATCGAAATAAAACAAGTATCAAGATAAAACAAAATAAAAATCAAAGCCCGATAAGGGAATAAGTAACAATGTCAACAAAATCCACCCCCAACTAAAGAATTATAGTGTCCTCACTGCATAACATCAAAGCATAAAGAGGTAAAGGGGCTCCCTGAATCTGCATCTCATGCTCCTGCCACTCTCAGTTTCCTTATTATCGTACCATCAGCATAAACATCATCATCATTAGACCACTGTATGGAAACATCTTCATCCGCCTCTGGACTCGAGAAGGAAAGTAGATCCTTAGGATTGAGGACCTTCAACAACCCTTTTAAACCTTTTCACATCCATATGAAAAACTTTTCTCTCTTCTTCTCTCTCATCTTCATCTTAGTGGGGGACTCCCGCAACCCTCCATGTAACTTGGCTAGATCAGTGTATTCCTTATCCAATCTCGAGAGATAGGCCCCGTACTTCTTCTAGTCCTCCAAGAACTTGATAAAAAATTTCTTCGGAACATAAATAGTTGGCCCCTCAGACGAATCACCTGGCCAGGCAGGAAGTTTAGACACTAAGTCTCTAACCATCCTCAACTCATCTATCAATATCTCTAACTATCCCACAACCAATGGCCTACTAGACTCAGTCTCTACCTGAGATGACTTCCAAGAATATATCTTTCTCTTCTTGCTATTTGTGACTGTACCTTCACCATGCTTCTTCAATGGAAAGATCGACACTATTGGTTCAACCCAATTATCTCCCGAAAACTCATCTACACTAGGTTGTCTACATAACTTAGTAATCAATGAAGGGAATATGAGGGTCGGGCTATCTTGTTTCTTGTACTCCTTCAGATCTAGAATGAACATGTGACAAATATTCACCTGAATGTTATCCAAAATGCAACCTACTATCTGAGCCCTAGTTAAAGGAATAGTGATTGTGTTGCTGCATGGAAAAACTCAGCAAATGATGGATATCTAGTATCTTTCCCCAACCATAAACTCTTTTGAGACCAACCAACTACTCGAGGCACAATCTTATGCAGATAATTCAGAAGAGTTGGGATTTGACATCCCATAGATTCCATTGATCACTTTGACCCTGAAATTGATGGTCTTCCCTCTGATTAATGGCATTGAAATTAGCATAAAACTCTCTCACCCAATGCTTGTTGGCTTTGCATGGTTTAGCTGTGTCACAAATCCATCCTGAAGTCTTCAACCTTTGATTAAATTTGGGGAGAGTCTCAAGAACCCGATTGAGTGAAATCCACCTCTCGAGGAACAACATCTTTCTAGCCAAGTCAGCGTAGTAGGTGTCCAAACACTCAAGAGAAAGGAAGCAAATTGGATCATACTCTCCTCCAACCACTACGTAATCAATGAGTCGGTGTTCCATTCTTTGATTCTTGAAAACCTGAAAACATCACATAAGCATGCATGTGCAAGATTTGCATTTAAAATAACGCAATGTTAGTGATAGAAGCGAAAGAAATGAGTGAAGAATCAATTTGGGAGTCAAACATCAAGTTACAACTTTTCAGACCCTGCAGGAAGCAAGCCTCAGTTATCGCTTTATCGGTCAAGGGGCACTTTAGTGGTCCCCAATTTAGCTGAACCTACTTTATCGGTGGAAGTCTACTTTAGTTGACCCCACTTTAGCGATGGAAGGTTGCTTTAGTGGACATTTCTTCCCCAAAAACCCATATCCAATTTAACAATATCTTCTCACAAATAACCCAATAATAAAGTTTTGAAGACTCAACAAGTCATTAATTACAATTCAACTTCCTCAATATTTCATGAAAAATTGATTGCAAAGCCACAAAATTCCTACAAACCAACCATCAAACACATAGTAGGCAACAAAGGTTCTCAAACATTTTGCATAAGCAATGGGTACTCAAGATTTCCCCATGATTTAACACCTAATATTATTAATACCAAATTCATGCCTTACCTAGATACCAAACGAAATTTTAACAGAAGGGACCAACATTCACATCTAAATTCTACTCACTACATTGATAAAAATGGAGAAAAGGAAATATAAGAACAATTTACATTCCTAGGAGAGATCCAGTTAAAAATTTATACCTTGATTAGCTACAATGGAAATTGAAGTGAAAAAGAATTGTGAAAGCAAGGAAGATGCATGAGATGAAAATTTGGAGATATACACTATTTTTGAGCCTTTACTTGTTACCTAGGGGTATTTTGAACGTCGGGGAGACTATTTACCGGACACTTGACCACTTAAGTGGTCTTGACCTCTGTTGACCATCTACAGTAGAGGACACTTGAGACTCCTTAGCGCCTATGACCCATCTGTTAACTGTCTACTTTAGCGGACTTTTGTCCTGCTTTAGCGCCTTTTGACCGTATCATTGACCAACCGCTTTAGCGATATCTAAGGCTGATCAAACCTGGGCAGATTCTGTCAATTTTGGCGATGCCCAGGCCAACTTTTGCGATACACCATCATCTTTTATGATCCAAGAACTTCCAAAAAGTGTTCAAACACCCATTTTCAAGGTAGTACAACCTCGAAAATCATCCCACTCAAGTTTTTGCATCCAAACCTGCTCAAATCACTTCCAAAAGCTTTGAAATTTTGAGGATTAGTATTTATCCCTCCACTTTAAGGATTTGAATCTTTGGCACAACTTCAAATCAAGATTTCGATGAAGCTTTTGGGGTAAATGTAAGGAATTAATGAGACACACTCGATCTAACCATTTGTAAGACTTGAATCTTTTTCCCAACTTCACATCAAAACTTCATTTAGGCTCATTGGGCATTGGTGAAAAAATCAATAGGCCACTCGTTAGACACCGCATGTTGCACTTCTTTGCCTTCAAGTGAGGGACGTCATTTTTCCCTCTAGGGATGACTAACTCCAAGATGTAGGGACCTTGCCCCTCATCTCCAAAATTTTCCATTTGCCCGATTATTTTGATTTTCATCACATCTACCAAGCACAATGTCGAAAAATTATTGGAATAAGGTTTAAGACTCTCCACTCCCAAATTCACATCTTTCTTGACGTTCGCACCCAGAAATGAACTAGAGTCTTGACAAAGGATTTGCTTGACTTTTTCTTGAAACTCTAATATCACTTTTTCAATTTTAGCATCCTTCATTATTTTGACTCAGTTGGTTGGCAAATCATCATGAGTTATTCAACATCAATCTCACCAACATCTTCATTGGAAACCATCTAGTCATAACTATTCATGATTATTTGGCATTGAACATCGCATGCCTCAACTTTTGCATTCAATTCAATTTCCAAATCACGGGTAGCCATTTCAATTTGAATCGTCACTTGACATCGCTCAACATGCACTTTGAGATATTCGTCCACCATTATAAAAATTCTATCAAGTTGATCCTCATTTTCTTTAAGTTGGTGAGCTTGATCCAATAGCCATTCTTGGCTCACAATTTCTTCTATGACAAGTTTTTCCTCTTTTTGGGGATTTTCATTATAGTCATCACACGATTTTGGCTCAAACCCATATCTTGAAATCTCTGCATTGGTAAATTTTGTTTTGAAAGTTAGACAAATCCATGGAATTTGAGAGATTGGCATCTTTACAAGAGTTTTCTTCTTGTTCACATTCATTTCCAAATGCCACCATGGATTGGTGTAAGAGATGTATATTGTCACCCACGGTAGTCACCCGGTCCAAGATAGTTTGAAGCATTGATTCAATACCTTTGTGTATAGAACGTTGCTCTTCTTTTGCCACATCATGATACCTATCAAGCTCAAAAGAACAACTAGCATTTTTGTTAGCACAACTAGGGGAGGGCACAATAATTGGGACAATCACTCCAATGTCCATCTCGACCACCACACAAGTAACAATCATACTCCCTATAGAATCAAAATGGTGCACTCACCTTTCTCCCAGGAGCATTTCTACAATCTTGCCAAAAGTATGGTCCACCACAATATGGATATGAGTCATAAAAAAAAAAATTTGAAAATACCAAGCTCATTTTTATTCTATGATGCCATAATAACAAGTGTAATAAAACGAAAATCTAACTAACACAAGAAACAAAGTATATTCCCAAGTTCAAATCAAAGCAAGTAAGCTTAAATTCCAATTGTTCCAAGGCAATGGCACCATTTTTTATAATACTCAAATACACCATAGAAATGGATGTACACGATCATTAGCAATATATTTACCCAACATAGAGTCAGTGTCAAATCCATGAGGAATGTTGTGATTAGTGATTGAGAAAGTATACTCAACTATGAATCTAACTACACCCAAATATTCAACACAAAGCCATGGAATGAAGAAAGGAGTAAGTATTTAACAATACAAAGCTTTCAAATCTTCAATCCATGGGTGTTGGGTTACATCCTAGCGTCAAATGTTGCGAAATAACCCAAAGATAGTCTTGGAATTGCTTGGATTCAGTTTTATGAGATTTAGGGATGAACAGTGTGCAATTCCAGCTTTGCCCTTGAAATATACATCGATGACCACTAAAACACCTGATTGGCTGCTAAAATGGTCATGTTGACTTTGACTGGGCTGCTAAAGTGGTCAAGAGGGTTTTTAAACGGTTATTGACCTAGTTGACCGGACAGCTAAAGCGGTCACATTGGCCACTAAACGACTTTGACCTTGTTGACTGGACCACTAAAGTGGTCAAAGTGGCAGCTGAAGCGGCCTTGACTTGAGTTTGGCTTGGCCTCTAAAGCGTACCTCAGATTGCTTTAGCAATACCTGAGAGCAATTTTTGAGATTTGCTTTCGGCTCTTTCTTTTCAGCTCTTTTTCTTCTCATTTTTGCTTCTTTCTATCAAAACTCCTTATAAGTCAAAAATACCTGAAATAAACACCATTAAAAGGAAAATTAGCCTCATTTTATAGATTAACACAAAAAAATCATAAGAAAAGAGATACGAATAAGTGGCAAAATTGCCACGTAAAACAGTGCTAAGTTATACTCTCAACTGAATTTATACCGATTGGCTGGTAAGCTCATAAATACAAAATTCTGAGACTAAAATATAGACACTTTGTTTGAAAGCATCCTAAAAACATGTGAAACTAAAGGAATAACTGCTCAATTATCAATGCATGAAAGCTAAGTCATTGGGTGTTCATAACTGACCATCTCTGAAGACTACAAATGCTCATGACAATTTCTATGATAAGAATAAGACATGAAATTTTATGGAAACAACCCCAAAATCATGAATTGATAAATATCACAAGGGTTTACAATAGCAAAGCCATAATAACACTAAATATTTCAAGGGAAACATGAATTCAAGGATAATTCTTGATAAAAAGCTGAAATAGAACAAAACCCATATTTTTCACAAAGCCCTAACTCTGAACGATGAATTAATTTGTGGAATTGGGTTCACTTAGGGACTCAATGGGTGAAAGATACCTATTGATAAAATCCCACATACCTGAATTTGGTGAATTTTAGAGAAAACATGATTCTTGGAGTCTTGGAGCTTGGGAACTGAGAAACCCCCTTCTTGTGTTCTTGAGCTTTGGGGAGAGAGGAGAGTTTATGTTTCGAAATGATAATAAGGGATTTGGGATGAATTTAGGAGATTAAAAGAGGATTAGGGGAATTAAATGGGGTGAAAGGATGATCTTGCCTTTAATTTTTAAAAGAAAAATGGAAAAACTACAGGCGCAGGAGTTTCGGGCTTGCCGTGCACCCCAACGCACAGAAAAAAACTATGTGTCGCGCCTCTCAATGTCCAGGGGTGGCTTGGGCACTGCGACACCCATAGCACAGGCCATCCAGTGGTCAACTTAAAAATACTTTGGGATGCGAGGCACAAAGCTGAGGCATCTATAAGCTGTGCTTGGCCTTCTATATCAGTCCATGACGTCCTTTTCTGACCCCAAACTTGCCCCAAACATTTTTTCACCTCCATAAGGGTCAACTGACTTTATTTTATGAACTTAAACACATAGAAAAGCCCCAATGGATATGCATGAACTCCCAGGGTGTTACACCATGCAATAGAAAAATCTCTCAAATGTTGATCTTGGCCAACTTCTCTGCATTATAATTCACCTTCACAGGTACAAATTGAGCTAATTTAGTCAACCTATGCACAATAACCCAAATAAAATCAAACTTCCTCAAAGTTTGGGGTAGACCAACCAATAAGTCCATTGTGATTCTCTCCAACTTCCAATCAGGAACTGGTATTCTCTGCATCGTACCACCTGGTCACTGATTCTCATACTTCACCTGTTGATAATTCAACACTTGGCCACAAAACTCTACAATGTCTTTCTTCATCCCACTCCACTAATAGTGTTGCTTCAAGTCATGGTACACTTTAGCCACACTTGGATGAATAGAATTTGGGTAATGAGCCTCCTATAGGATTGGTCTAATCCAACCACCAACTCTCGTCACACAAACATGATCACCAATCCTCAAAACACCCTTAGAATCAAGAGATGCCATCTTTTCCTCGCCACTCAAAACTTTATGCGCTCTAAACTTCTCATCATCAGACTGTTGAGCTCGAATCTACTCTATCAATAAGGATATAGCCTCAATATAAGACAAAACACACCTAGGGGATGACATATCAAGTCGAACCAACTAGTCAGCCAAAGACTGAATGTCTAAGGCTAATGTCTGGTCCTCCACCAAAAGATAAGCCAAACACCCCATACTCACCACCTTCTGACTTAAGGCATCCGGTACCACATTGGCCTTACCTAGATGCTAAAGAATAGTGAGATCATAATACTTAAGTAACTCTAACTATTTGCACTATCTCATATTAATGTATAACTGAATGATGAAATACGGAAGGAAACAGTTATTGGACAAGATATCATAATATACCCCATACAAGTAGTGTCAATTTTAACATAAACATAATCGCGGCTAACTCCAAATCATGTAGGGTAGTTCTTCTCATGGACCTTTAAATCTCGAGAAGCATAAGCAATCACTTTACCTTTTTTGCATCAACACACCACCCAAGCCTACTCTTGAAGCATTACAAAACACCATGAAGCCCACACCTTCTTCAGGCAATGTCAAGATAGGATCCAAAGTCAACAACTCCTTAAGATTTTGAACTTTACTATCATAATCATCCGACTACCAGAAAACAACCTTATTTTGAGTCAACTTAGTCAAAGGACCTGTAGTAGAAGAGAAACCCCGCACAAACCAGCAATAATATCCAGCTGACCTACCAAAACTTAGAATCTTAGTAGGAGATATTGGTCTAGCCTAATCACGCACCACCACCACCTTGGTTGGATCGACCATGATACCATCCTTGGATACCACATGACCCAAGAAAAGAAACAAAACCTAACAAACACTCACACTTGGAGAACTTGGCATACAACAACTCTTCTCTAAATCTCTGAAGTACAGCCCTCAAATGCCTCATATGCTTAGCCTCATTCTTGGAATAAACCAAGATTCATTGATAAACACAGTCACAGAAAAATCAAGTTAATAAAGAAATACTATGTTCATCAACTCTATAAATGTTGTCGAGGCATTAGTCAGTCAAAAATATATCAAAGAACTAATAAAGGTTACCACATTCAAAAAGTTGACTTTGGAATATACAAAAGTTATAATCCTCAACTGATGGTAACCAAATCTCATGTTGATCATAGAAAACATGGAGGTACCCTAAAGCTGATCAAACAAATCATTGATGCAAGGAAGAGGATACTTGTTCTTAATGGTCACTTTGTTCAATTGTTGGTAGTCAATACACATACACATAAATCCATTATTCTTCTTCACAAATAAGACAGGATGTCACGCCCCGAATTCCAACGAGGCATGATTGGTACCCATAGCCGATAAGGCCCGAGAGAACCAAGCTTTGCCTATGTTCATTCATGTGCATACCATCCGAAACACCCTTATCGCGTAGGAGTTTATAATGCTAACAATGAAATTCATGAAACATATGACATATATACATATATGAAACTTGGCCGTTGAGGCCATCAAGTCAAAAACGACATGTACCTTTTACATTTATACACCCACACCTGTATACAAAAGCCTCTAATAAGTGCATTGACCAAAATGAACTAAAAGCCGGGACAAGTCCCCGAACTATACAACATGTACAACACAAAAACATATGTGGAACTGTGACTCGGAGAAGCCCCGAAATAACTGGAGCTCACCAATGATCCGCAACAACTGGTAACCTACTGTGGAGGCCTACTAGAACCTGCGCCTACGACAAGTAAGGTAAATCCCCCAAGAGGGGTCAGTACGAAGAATGTACTGAGTATGTAAGGCCATATGAAACTTGTATGATATATAAACATGTCAATGAACTCAAATACAATAAATTATCAATATGGATAAGTCACAATACTGTACTTTGGAAACCATGTATATTGCTTTCTTTACTTTCTTTGTTCCTTTGATTCTATAGTTATTCATCTTTGCCTGTGAACTGTGATACCCGGGCCCCGACTAAACAGTGGGTTTTAACATAACATATCGTTATGTTGGGATCGGCTCGAGCTAGGCTTATGCCCCAGAGCTGCCACCCTGAGAATTAAAGCATTGGGTTCGGCTCGAGCTAGGTTATTACCTCTAGAGCTGCCACCCATAAACCAACATATCAGGTTCGGCTCGAGTTAGGATTATACCCCTAGAGCTGCCCCCTGTCAGGTTTGGTCCGAGCTAGGCTTATTCCCCCAGGACTGCCCCCTGATCCAACAATCTTGGGATCGGCTTGAGCTAGGCATTTTGCCCCCAAAGCTGCCACCCATACTTGATCATTAACAACATATGCATTACTTTATTCATTACTTTGAGATTGATACAATGATAGTCATACTTTACTTTGAAGCTTTGGATCATTAACCAATGAGTAAGAGATATGAGAATATCATTATTTGGAAATATAGCCTTTTGGGAAACATAACACTATTGGAACCATTGGACAATGATCAATGAACGAGATGCATGAGCATAAACAATATTGGAACTTTGGAACATAACTTTACTGGGCTTTTGGAACATTATCAATGAATAGGAAACTTGTGATAATAACCATTGGTAACCGGAACTAGTATACCTTAACACATTTTGGAATAGGACAAGTGTAACGTCAATGTGAATTCTATATGTTGCAGAAAGATACGGACAAAGTAACCTTACATACCTGTACTTCCAATTATGAATACCCAAGTCTATGTATGAACACAATATCCCATCTCCTTCTTTATGTCTTACTCTATAATACAAGTTCATACCGGAACTTACATTAGCAACTAGTCACTATACAAGCGTACAAGACGACAATGAACTATATGATTGCCATATAATGTCATGTCACCCCTTACCATACAATCCAAGGAATTATAATATCAACAACACCATAACATTACGCACATTGACCAAAAGATCATACATCGATAGCATTTCACACCACACTTACCCTTTACGCTTTTCTCTTTATCATTCCATCACAATTACTCCTTCATAACAACATATGAAAAACCATCCATACTTAATACAGTCCAACACACCTCTATACGATACTTTAAAGTCATTAAAACGATATCACAAGTTGATAATTACATCCAAAAAGGTAATAGGGACCTTCGGGGATCAACTAGAAACGAAACCACTCAAAATGGAAAACTGGGCTGAACTGCGTTGCCACCTATGCACGCAGATGGCTGAGGTGCGCACGTATATGGCCTATGGAAAATTCCAGGGGCATCTGCTCCCGCAGATGCCCTCATTTACGGGGGCGGATGCCCGTTTTGGTCCGAAATGGCCTCTTTTGGGTTTTTTAATGCCATGAATGGTCCATGATCATAAACAAACTTATTTTGATATATTTTTGATCATATTAAACACCAACATTCATCCATGGTCTCACAACACACATAACAACACCCAAAACTGCACATTACGACCAATACATCACCCAAAACCATAACCAATTTTACAATAGCAACTCCAAACATTATACCCAAGAACAAAACAAGGTAAGACTATAATAACATCTCATATGTCAATATTTAATCCATCAAGTTCAATTCCTTCATGACCATAAGTCCATGTTCATGTTCACAAGACAAAATCCATTCTCCGATTGCAAAAATAGACAGTTTTACACATAGCACATTGTCCAACACTTTGCCAACACAACCAACATGGTTTATACAACTTATTAAACATATTATATACTGAACCATGAGAATAAATACTTACCAAAGAGTGATCTTTGCCCAACAAGTAAGTGCCTTAGGGTTTTTGTGTGAGAGAGAATGTTTAAGAAAAATGTTAAAAAGGCATGTGTGTATCTAATGAATAAAAATATGATATATGGGTTTATATAGTACCTTTTTAATGATTCTTATCCACACACTTGGTGGGTTTACTTGTTCAATGGATGAGCAATGCAAGAATGGGTCAAAAATTCTTTTGGGCCATGTCTTCCTTATGATTTTGGGCTTCTTTTTGGGCCCAATTGTGCAAGACTTTTAAATGCCCACATATTGATACAAAATTCATCAATTATCTCATGTTTCCATATTTCCATAAATGTTACGGTTGTCAGCTAGACTTAGAAACGTACAGGGTGATACATTATTCCCCCCTTAGGAACATTCATCCTCGAATGTTAGTGTTATTATTCAAGGTAAACAATTACAAGTATAGAAGCATTCTTCATGTCATCATATAAAGATACACTCAAATCTTATAAATTCTTACTTGTCATTCTTCCCCTTGGAACAAATGAGGGTGCTTGGATTTCATCATTTCTTCAGCTTCCCATGTGACCTCTTCTATTTGCTGATTTCTCCAAAGTACCTTTACGGATGCTATATCTTTATTCCTCAGCCTCTTCACTTGTCTATCCAGAATGGATACAGGTATCTCCTCATAGGTAAGATCCTCTGTGATTTGTACATCGTCAATAGGAGTAAAACGAGATGGATCTCCTATGCATTTTCGAAGCATCGACACATGGAATACTGGATGAACTGTGGAGAGTTCTTGGGGTAGCACCAACTCATTCGTAACTTGCCCAAATCTTCTAATAATTTCATATGGGCCTATATACCGTGGACTCAATTTTCCTTTCTTCCTAAATCGCATTACCCCTTTCATTGGTGACACCTTCAGAAATACCCAATCACCTATGGTGAACTCATGTCCTCTTCTTTTAACATCGGCATATGACTTGTGTCGACTCTGGGCCATCTGTAATTGTTGTTCAATCACTTTAACCTTCTCCATAGCTTTATGAACAAGATCTGGCCCAAGTAAAGCAGTCTCACCTGCTTCAAACCACCCAATTGGTGATCTACATTTTCTCCCATATAATGCTTCATAAGGTGCCATTTTAATAGTTGAATGGTAGCTATTGTTATAAGCAAATTCAATAAGAGGAAAATGGTCATCCCAACTTCCCTGAAAATCTAACGTACAAGCTCGTAGCATATCTTCAAGTGTCTGAATAGTACGTTCTGCTTGTCCGTTAGTCTGAGGATGGAAAGCCGTACTCAAATTCACCTGTGTGCCCAAACTCTGCTGAAAAGATCTCCAAAAGTGTGCTGTGAACTGTGCTCCTCTTTCTGATATAATGGAAAGTGGAATACCATGTAATCGTACTATCTCTTTCACATATAAGTTTGCATAATCCTCAGCTGTATAGGTGGTCTTGACTGGTAGAAAATGCGCTGACTTGGTAAGCATGTCCACTATAACCCATATAGAATAAAATTTCCGCAATGTACGGGGCAAACCTGTGATGAAGTCCATATTAATCATATCCCATTTCCAGACTGGAAGATTAATACATTGCATATAACCTCCTGGTTTCTGATGCTCTACCTTTACTTATTGACAATTCGGGCACTAAGCAACAAATTCTGCAATGTTCTTCTTCATATTTCCCCACCAATATATTTACTTTAAATCAAGGTACATTTTAGTCGCACCCGGATGAATAGAATAGCGCGAATGATGCGCCTCCTTCATGATTCATTTTCGCAGTTCATCTACATCTGGTAAGCATAATCTACCTTGGTATTGGAGCACCCCTTCCTATGTAAGATCAAATGCCTTTGTTAAATTCTGTTCTACATTCTCCTTTAGCTGCATTAACATAGGATCGGTAAACTGCTTTTCTTTCAACTCATCTATTATCAAAGATTCAACTGCATTTTGCACCAGAACTCCTTCATCTGAGGATTCAAGAAGAAGAACCCCCAACATGGCTAATTGATGTATATCTTTGATTATCCCTTTCTTTTCTGTCAATTGGTCATCAATGACTATGGTTGCCTTGCGGCTCAATGCATCAGCTACCACATTTGCTTTTCCTGGATGGTATAGAATATCAATATCATAATCTTTTAATAACTCAAGCTACCTTCTTTGCCTTAAATTGAGTTCTTTCTGCTTAAAGATATACTGCAGGCTTTTGTGATCAGTATAGATATCAACATGAACCCCATAAAAATAATGACGCTACATCTTTAAAGCAAAAACCACCGCTGCTAATTCAAGATCATGTGTGGGATAGTTTATTTCATGTGGCCGCAACTGTCGTGAGGCATATGCTATGACATTACCGTGCTGCATCAGTACACATCCGGGGCCAATCCCGGAAGCATCACAATACACTGCATAACCTTCGGTACCTTCAGGAAGCACTAAACTGGTGTGGAGGTTAATTTATCTTTCAACTTTTGGAAGCTTTTCTCACGCGCATCATTCCACTAAAATTTCACTGCCTTATGTGTAAGCTTTGTTAACGGTGCAGCAATAGAGGAAAAATCTTCCACAAATCTTTGGTAATAACCTGCCAGTCCAAGAAAACTACGAATCTCTGTGGGTGTCGTAGGTTTTGGCCAATTTTTCACTGCTTCAATCTTCTGTGTATCAACCTGTATCCCTTCATCTGACACAATGTGACCCAAGAATACAACTGATTTTAACCAAAACACACACTTGGAGAACTTTGCATACAACTTACGCTCACGGAGAATCTGTAGCACCTGCCGTAAGTGATTAGCATGGTCCTCCGGTGTTCTGGAATAAACTAGGATATCATCTATAAACACTGTAATGAACACGTCCAGAAATGGCTTAAACACCCTATTCATTAAATCCAGGAACACAGCGGGTGCATTTGTTAGTCCAAATGACATAAATAGAAATTCATAATGGCCATACCGTGTTCGGAAAGCTGTCTTGGGTACATTTTCTTCTCTAACTCTGACTTGATGGTAACCCGACCTTAAGTCGATCTTTGAAAAACACCTGGCACCCTGTAACTGATCAAACAAATCATCAATTTTAAGGAAGGGATATTTGTTCTTAATCGTTACCTTATTCTATTGCCGATAGTTGATGCACATTCTCAACGTGCCATCTTTCTTCCTTACAAATAATACTGGTGCACCCCACGGGTACACACTAGGTCTAATGAAGCCCTTGTCCAGCAAATCCTCTGGGAATACATCTAGAAATTCACTGACCACTGGAACCGACTGCGGAGTTAGTGGTTCCACTTCAGTATCTTTCACCCGTACTAAATGACATATGTAACCCGTAGCAATCATTTTCCTGGCTTTCAGATAGGAAATAAATCTTTCTCGCGGTGCCCCTACATTACCCTGCCATTTAAGAACATTCTCCTCTGGAAAACGAAAATGCACCTTCTTGGCCTGGCAATCAACCGTGGCATAACAAGAGGCCAACCAATCCATTCCCATGATCACATCAAAATCCACCATGTCTAATTCAATAAGATCGGCCAATGTATCATGACCACACACAGTTACCACATAATCACGATATACTATTTTTGCAATAATACATTCACCAACCGGTGTAGACACTTCAATTGATTTAAGTAATAATTCTGGTGCCCTTGCATCTTCTCATGATCCATAATACTCTGAAAGGAACCACTTGAAATCACTAACTGAGTTGACACCAATTAGAAATAACTAGTAAAACACCTAATGAACATCCTAATCCTCTAAGACACGGTAGAGATACTAGCAGTAGGATATCTAGACAATGCATGAAAATGAGCTCTATACTCTGTAATAGTCATAGAGCCCTGTTCCAAATGATCAAAGTCATCTCTCTATTGGTCCCTTACGCTAAAAGGCACAAACCACTTTAGAAAAATCTCAAAAAACTGGGTCTATGTCAACTGAGGGGAACCCACTGCTCTACAACTGATAAGAGATCTCAACCATTGCCTAGCCACTCTAGTAAAATAGAAGATATTGTAAGAAACTCCATGGGAATCAACCAAATCGAGGCTATGCAACCTATTTTAATAGTCATTTAAGAACTCATAAGCATCTTCACCGATAACACCACTAATATTTGGAGGGGATAATCTTATAAATCTATAGAATCTCTTTTGTACATCAGCAGACTTCACTGGACCAGGAGCCATATGTGGAACAACAAATCTAGTAGGCAAAGCCTTAACACGTGAGGCCACAATAGTGGCTGGCTGTGCCTTGAGAGCCTTAAAACCTTGAGTAGGAATCTGTCCTGGTGGTTGAACACTCTCTATAGTTTGAGAATCGTCTGGTGTACCCAGTAGAATACCTGCCTAGGGAGTGTCATCTAAATAACTCAAAAGATGAATCACCATATCCTGCAATACTGGAGTAACAACGAAGACCTGAGGGGCCTAGTTTGTTCCCACATCCGCTAGCTTATAAGCTACCTGAACATGATAGATCTCAGGCTTGAGAGAGGCCACTCTAGCTTATTCTCAAACCAAAACTGATCCTCTTCCCTAACTTCTATCTCATTTTTGACCGTGAACCCTGCCTGATCCCTGAATGGGAATTCTGCAATGGATGCTAGTTGTGCATACTCAATAGCTCCTGAAAAAGTTCTCACCATATGTACAAAATGAATTGAATACAAGTTTAGAATATTGGGCATGAACAACATGTAAGATAACGAGTCAAATTAGAGAAGTTTCCTATAATCATCCCATACCCTTCCAAAGATAGATATATAAATCAACATATTAATCTATGAGACTCTATTAGACATCTTGCTTTTTAAATCTAGAGACTAGTGAAACTAGTATTCTGATACTAATTTGACATGACCTAAAAGTCGGGGTCATGATGACACCTACCCCAACCCAACCTTTGTTGGTAACACCAAATGAGATACAGTTATGGAGAAGAAGATAATAATACCCAAATGCAAGACAATAAGATAAAGTTAGGCCAAAGATATAAAAACAACTCCTAATCAGAAATTAGTACAACTAAAATCCTAAAATCTATTGTCATGGGTAAAGAGCACTATAATATCGACATAGAATATGGAAAATGCACAAACTCTACATCTCAAATGTAAAATAAAAACTAGATAATTATATATTGGAGTCTGGAACATGCTCCTGACAAGGAGCTCACCAGTTTTCCAAACAACATAATATTTTCACAAACTCAAGCTCTGCGGGTTGCACTAAAATTGGGATATGCACTTAAAGGATATAAAAAGTAGGAGCAAGTGTGTCTATCTATACTCAGTAGGCATCATAGGCCAACCAAGCAAAGAAGAAAATAAAAGATATAAAAAAACTATAAGCAACGCTTCCACCAGCGTATAGAAAAGTTCCCAACAACGGTTCAAGCCATACAACTCCTAAACAATATAAATATTACAACTATAATAATTATATATGAGTATCTACTCAACATATATACTTAAAAATAAAGACTAACTACACTACATCAAACACATAAGAGAAATATAAATGATGTAATGCAATGATATGATAAGGATGTAATGTCTCAATGTCACCTCATATACACCATCTGAGTAAAAGCTTTCAGGACAAGATCCATAGGGATTTGCAACCTATATACAATCACAATCTCATCAATCAACCTTGATGACACATCCCTAGATCAAGGCATGTTATAAAGTGTCTCATTTTCTTTCAAAATCAGTGTTTCTTAGTGGTGCTAGTGTCTCACAACCAAATTAATGTCATGTAATAAATCAACTCAATAATGGTATAAATGATCTCAAATCTACTCAAATTGCAATAGATCATGATATCAGCCATCGAATGACAATGTAGTAGTAGAGAGTCATGGGTAAATAATGCGCAAACAAGACTAATACCAGCCCCTGCATGGGTATCTAAAAAATAATAATATGGGAAGCCAATAATAATATTCACATAAGCCCTAATACAGGCAACACAATAAAATAATGATCTAAAAATATGATTCTCATAATAAAATCCACAATCCAAAGTATACTTTACGTGAATGGTTAACTACCCAGCCCAGTCAGAAGAATGTTAAAGAATAACCTACCTTAAAAACCAAAACATGAGCCTAGACCCTTCAACAAGGAGCTTTTCCTATTTGTCTGGGATAAAAAATAATTCAATCTATCAAAAGTATAATATACATGTCATAAGGAGTCTAATGATACCCATATAAGCTAATTTTCTTTCGAGTCTAAAAACATTTCAAAAATTGACCAAAAGAGTCTAATGATACCCATATTAAACAATCAAGTTATCTATACTTTAAGGGTTCTAACTATTAAAACCTAACAAAAAAAAATTTGAAATCGAGCTTGAAGTCATTGAAAAACTATTTTCTTATTTACGGGGTAAAACCCCAAAATTACAAGTTTTGAAGTTGATTTAAAGATATAATTAATGGGTATTGATAGAAATAATTTTGGAGAAGTTAACCCTAGCGAGTTTGAAGAAGAGCCCTATTGACATCGCCCAAAACTGAGGTCTCAAGATGCAATAATGGAGAAAAAATTGAGGAAATCTTGAAAATAGATGTTTAAATACTGTTTGGGTGAATAATACCTTCATTGTGAATGCGGCTGGTCCCTCACATTCCCGAATGTTACAGACCCGGACCTACCACGAATGAGGTAGCCTGGTCGCAATCTCGAAGAATAAACTAACCCAATCGGACCCTGATTACTCTTCATGAATGCGGACACAACCTCACATTTGTGATGACCAATAGAATTCCTTTTCCAAAAATGTAAAGGACCCTTGCAAATGCGAATAAGGAAATGGGCCTGTACAAAATATCAACAATTCAGCTAAGGAAAATGCTCAAAATATTCTCCGAACGGACCCTCGAGATTCATTTGGGACCTCATATAAATAGATTAATATTTCTACTAGGAGAATTTAGATGTTCTATAATCAATAGAACCAACAAATTTACCAAAAGAGGTTGTTTCAACAAGTTATCCTCCGGGAACTCTTTTAGGGTAATTTAACTAGTTTCTCATCTAAAAACTCAAAATTCAAAATAATGACTTGAAACCCAAAATAACCATGCTACTAACATAAAAAAAACATTTTGTATTTAATGGAACTGACAGAATCACAATTCGTCGCTCGGATCACAAATATTGACCAAAGTCAAATATCTCACTTTCGGGCTACTCAAAACCTCAAACTCATATAAATTACTCTCTAATGCTTTGGGGATCCTGCAAAATATTTCCTTAACTCATAAATGATATATAACTACTACAAAGCAGGAAAAAATGGTCAAAACGCAATAAAAAGGTAAAATTCACAATGGGGATTTTTACATTAAAAAACTATGGAGGAGAATTATATGCATCAACTATGGAGCTCAAAAATTCCTTTTTATTTTTTAGAGTTTCTACACTAGGGAGTTATAAACAAAATAGATAGAATTTAAAAAATGGGGATTACTACCATTCTTGACTGTCTACTATTATGCATTTTGTTCAATGAGTCAAATAAATCAGTTACTATTTTGTAGGAATGATATTAGATTAGATGTTTATTCAGATAAGATTTTGAGTTTTTTAACACCTTACCGATAGAGGCATGCGTAAGTTGTCTCTCACACTTGCTAGATAATAGAAATCAAGTCATATAACCTATAGATTGAGTAGAAATCAATCAAAAAGAGTTTTGAGACTTCAAATAAAATTCCAATTTTCTCCTTGTGGGCTTAGGGTTGAATTTTTAGATCCCAAATCTAAGTATAATAATATAGGTGATTATGAATTTATTTTCTTATGTAGAATCCATATTCGACCAGATAGGTCCTTGTTTAGAGACTCTTGAAAGGGTAAAACTTTGGTTTTACTTGTTCGGCTTTCCTTAAGGAATGTTGATACTTTCTTTGACTCTTTCATGTAGTATTTTTATGATAATTGTGTGTTTATAGAGTAATGGGGAGACAGGGATCCCGTATAGGTGAGATAATGAGCATTTATGCGGGTACCATTATTTTCTGTAAAGGTTTTGAATGCATAAATTATTTGATTAAACTATTTATCCCTATTATAGATAAATGACTTGTTTTTTGAAGGTGGAATAGTGATTTTGTTTGCCTGGACAGTGGTTTATATTGATTATACCTCTCTTGTTGTACATGATTTGATTAGATCGTAGAGATGGATGATATTGATGCTTGTAGCCTATATTTTGGAATTGAGTTTCTCCTTGTATATGGAAATGAGATTATTGTTTTCTTCTTATTATTTTTAAATCATACATTGCTCACTCATATTAATATTATTTAATAAAACTGATTTTAAAGTGACTTACATACCCGATGGAAAATTATTCTTGGTGGATTTTTATTAATTTTGATTTGCATGCCTGATGGGAAAGTGTTCTCTCTAGATTGTTTATTTGTGACCCAATGGGCAATGATTTCACATGGATTATTTATTTTGTTCCCAATGGGAAATTGTTTTCGCTGGGTATATGGACCTCATGAGTCCTCCATGGGCTGAAGCTAGCTATATAGAGAAGCTGGTGTATACGTAGCCTTACTTTACATTTTTTTCTACTTTTGATTGTATTGATGATGTTTCGACTCGTGACTTAAGGAGTTGTAACTTTTACTGTGTTTTAGTTCATATTGCTAATGTCTACTAGCTAGATTAGGTATGGCCTTCTTATTTGCAATTTTATTTGGTTGTATTAGATATGGGTGAATTGGGTGGTTCTCACCATCACTTTGAATTAGGGTCGATCGATGATGCTACTGAGCAAGTGGATTAGTACTCACGCTTGTTTATTTTCTACACTCTATGTGCAAGTGTTGAGCCATCCGTTCATGGGCTATGATTTTTAGAATATGCTTGGGATCACTCTATTGAGATTCAGAGGTAGTCGCTAATTAATCTTGTGCCTATTAGATCTCTTCTATCCTACTTACTTTTGTCATGCGTTCATCATTTGAGATATTTTCAGACATCTGTTGTACTTTTTCTTTCTCCTAAAGGCATGTAATTTGTGACTACCAAATTTTTGGATGATTGTTGTCTGTTGTACTTTTGTACTCATTTATTTATGAGATTATGTTGGAGACTTATAATTATTTTACTTCTTTGGTGTATTTATTTGACTTTTACAGGTAGTGTGTGCTGGGATGGCTTACGTTTTGCGAATGGTGTGATAGGTGACATTGTGACTTATGTTTTCGATCATTACAAAATAATAAAAATAACATCACATATCACTAAGGTTGAATCATGATGCAAGTAGAGATTCATCAATATCTTGGAATGAACAGCTGAAGTTCAAGAACATACTAAAGTGGAAGTACAAGGCCCATGAGGAAGACTACCCAAAAGGGTGAAAAATGTTATGGACGCAAAGTGGATATTCTTAAAATGCCAAGACTCTTGCTTAAGAAGGCACTTATTTCATTAAAGGTATTGTTGTAATAATTATATTTAGCTATAAATAAGAGAATAGATACTTTTTGTGTTAGACATTTTTGATATGTTGAATTCTCATGAATTGAGTATACTCTTGAGGGAGTTTGAGGCTAAGGCCATTGTTGCTGGACAATGTTGATGGGATTACTTGCTTGATGAAATTCTTCCTCTTGAGGGTATCTCTATAGTATTGATGGTTGTTTGGTCTTCTTAATTGGAGGTTTTGACTTTCATATAGTCATTGTTGCCTATTAGTCCAAATCTTGTGTCTTGGTTACATAGGTTAGGTGTTTATCTTGAACATTTAAAGAGGTATTTTCTTTAATATAGCACTGGTTACCTATATTTCTATTTGGGTATTTTCCTTCATACCCTTTATCTTTTGTTTGTCTTTGTTTTAATTTGTTTCTTTGTCTTCTGCTTATCTGATATTACATCAATTGGTATTAGAGCTAGGATTAGATTTGTTTCCATAAATCTAGTCTTGGGAATTTGACATTCATAAAAAAAATCAAAATTATTCTATAAAATTTAAATTTGTTTTATAGTTTTTGACACTAGATCCTTGTTCCCTGATATTTTTTTGAGTCTAAATCTGAAAATTTTCATGCAATTTGGAGTTGTAGGGAAGAAGTTGTCATTGTTGATCTTGAAGGTTAAAAACTTGAAATTAGGTCTTGAAGATTTAGTGTGATTTGGAGCTTAAAAATTAGTGGGGTTTATTCTCTAGGTCAAGAAGAAACTAATCCTAATGTTTGAGGTAATTCCGAGTTGATTTGAGGAATGTTGAAACTTTAAAGTTATCTTGAAGAAGATGGAAGGAAAATAGTACATTTGATCCAAATTCAAGTGAAGAAGGGCCAAAAGGGTGGTTATTTTCCAAAAATTGATTTTAGTGTGCCCAAAAGAGTGGAAAGTAATTTTGAAAAAAAGGTCAGCTAATTTATTATGGAGTTTGTGGCCAGGTGTCTTAATTGCCAGTAGGTTAATTATGAGCATCATCGTACGGATGGTACGATGCAGTGGATGCCTATCCTAGAGTACAAATATGAGCGAATCATTATGAAATTAGTGGTTGGTCTACCCCTAAATTTAGGAAAGTTTAATTTTATTTGGGTGATGTGGATAGGTTGACTAAATAAACACACTTTGTACCTGTGAAGGTAAATCACAATGTGGAGAAGTTGGCCAAAATCTATATTCGAGAGTTTGTTCTGTTACATGGGGTGCCTCTATCAAATATTTTTGATAGAGCTAGTCAATTTACCTCAAATTTTTGTAGTTCTATGCAGAGTGAGTTGGGTACCCTAATTGTGATGAGTACAACATTTCACCCTTAAATGGATGGCTACACAGAGTAGATCTTTCAGCTATTAGAGGACATGCTTCGAGTATGTGTAAATTTATTTTTATGGTCATTAGGACCAGCTCTTTCCATGAGCTGAGTTTGCCTGTTCCTATAACAACAGTTACTGTTCCAACATTCAAATGACATTTTTTGAGGCTTTGTATGGGAGGATTTATATATTCCCCATGGGATGGTTTGACATTTTTGAGGTTAGGCCTTGGGGTACTGACTTGTTGACAGACTAGATGGATTGAGTGAGATTGATTCAATAGAGGCTTGTGGTTGCCCAAAGTAGGTAGAAGAGTTATGTCGATCGATGGGCTTAGGATGTGGAGTTTATGCCTAGTGATTGAGTTTTGTTAAAGGTGTCACCCATGAAGGGTGTAATGAGATTCAAAACAAAAGGAAAGCTTAGTCGGAGGTTCATCAAACCTTTTAATATTCTTGAGAAGGTTTGAGATGTTTCCTATAAGTTGGCATTACCTCTAAACCCATTAGTTGTACATCCGATATTTCACGTTTCAATTTTTAAGTGATACCATCCTGATGATTCTCATGTGATCAAATAGAATTCAGTTTTGTTAGACCGTGATTTGACCTTTGAGGAGGAGCCTATTGCTATTTTTGATAGGTAGACTAGAAAGTTGAGATCCTTGAATATTGACTTTGTGAAAGTTCAATGGAGACATCACCCAATTGAGGAGGCTATGTGAGAGGTTAAGTCTGATATACGAAGTATATGCCCCCAATTTTTTAATAGTTCAGGCACTTTCCTTGATTTTTTTTGTTCGAGGATGAACACGTGTTTTAGTGATGGAAAATGTAACTACCCTCTTGGTGATTTTTGACATTTTATTTGTTTTGATCAGTTTTCCTTTCGTTGTTGTTTATTTATATAATTTATTAGTTATGGGGATGGTTGGCACGATCCTCAAAGTGTTTGGAAGTGATATATGACTTTGAGGCTTTTAGTAGCCTTTAAAGTGATATAGTTGACTTCAGTCAACATTTTATGATGCGAGTGTCGAATTGTGATTATGTCAGTTCCATTAGATTTGGAATGTCAATTTTTGGTTAGTAGAGTGGTTGGTTCAGGTTCTAAGGCTCTATTTTGATTTTTGAGTGCTTGAGTGAAAAACTAGTTTTTTAGGTCTAACAGGGTTCCCAGGGTGAAACTTTTTATAACAACCTCTTTTGGTAAATACGAGGTATCCATTGAGTGAAATGTTGAAATTAGACTAATATCTCTATCTGGTTATTTTTGTGGGGTCCAAAATGAATCCCAAGGTTCTATTCAGAATATTTTAACACTTTGACTAATTGTTGGTGCCGATTTTAAGTGCACCAATCTACTACTCATTGCGATTGTGTGGTAGGGGGTCGCGATTGTTAAGAGTCGGGGTATTATACATCATGAATGTGAGGTTCGGGTCACGTTAAGCATCACGATTGCATGGATCCTTCCCACAATTGGGAAGACCATTTAGGTAGTGGTAAACATTGACCGTCGCAATTGGATGATAGGTGTCGTGACAAGAAAGCACTATTTACAAGAACAACATATAAACCCCATTTTTGCAATTTTGCTGCATTTTCAAGCTTGGAGAATGTGTTTTTTAGCAATTTCAAGAGGGTTTTTCATCAACATTGATTTGAGTAGTTTTCTAAACCTATTTTTAATCACTACTCATGTAATGACCTTTAGGTCATTTTCTCTATTTTTGTGTGTTTGTTGTATTTCATGCTTTCCTATAGAGGATACATGTCATTTATAAGTTGCCAGAATCATTGGTTTGGTTCTCAAGAAGTTTGTTTGGGTTTTAAGCCCATATATTTGTTTTAGAGCTTTTGAAGTTGAGAAATTAGTTTTTTGCCAAAACATCATGTAACCAGACTCGGATGACAATTCCGATAGTTTCGTTAGCTCCAAAATGTAGATTTTAGGCTACAAGAACCCTTTGTTTGGGTCATGAGTCTTTCAGGATCATTTTGGGCTATTGGGTAGATTTTGGTAAAAAAGAAATAGTGAGTGTGGGAGCCTCATTTTTTTTAAACGACCACTGATGTAAATTTTTATGGTTCTATTGAGTCTGAAATGCCAAATTAAGTAGGATAGCATAGTTCATTTGTGAGCTCGAAGTTTTAAATGAATTTCGAGTCTATCGAAGCTCATTAAGACTTAGCATTTTTGCAGATGCCCAGCACCTGGTGCAGGACCAGGTTACTCTTCGCGTTCATGAGATGTCAAGTTTTTGACCATCGCATTTGTATGACTCCTCTCACGTTCATGAAGAAAAGCCGGTCTGGCCTGGTCCAGCTTCCTTCTTTTCATTTGCGATATGCCACTCGCGTTCGTGAAGGTCTGACCAGTAGGGTCCTGCGGTAGCAACTAGGGTCCAACGAGCGCGATGAAGGACCCCTAAGAGTATATATTGTTCTTATCTGTGATTTTTAGCCATTTTTTAAGTCCTATTTTTCCATTTTCAAATCTTGGTGTTTATGATGAGGTGGGTACCCGTAAAGCGTGGTTATCATGATTCTTTATTAAAATTCCAATTACCCTTTTATTTTTAGGGTACATTTTCGAAGTGATTTTGGACCTGGAACTAAAGTATGCCAATATGGGTATTAATAGACTCATAATCATGTATATAATTAGTGGTTGATAGGTTGGGATCTTTCGAAAGTCTTTCAGAAGGGAAAGGTTTCTTTTTGAGGGGTTTAAGCTGGTGTTTTGGCTTTCAAAGTAGGTTATGGATTAATTTTCATCATACCAGATTGGGTAGATGACCACTCATGTAAAGTATGCTATGGGTTGGGAACTTTATCATTGTTTTCATCTTTTGAAGTCATTATTACTATTGTGTTGCCCGTGTGAGGGCATGTGTGAACTTTATTATTAATTTGGGAGATTATTATCTTTGAGATGCCCATGAGGGGGTTGGTGTTGGTCTTGTCTGAGCATTATGCATTCTTTATTATTTTTGTGAAGTTCTTGTAGGGCTTGGATTGATATCATTGATGTCGTAGATGATTCTTTACTATTGTATTGCCATGAAAGGACTTATATCATGACTTATTGAGATTTGGGTGATTTGAGTTCATTCATGCCATCTTTGAGCTAGTTATTGTATATTGTTGATTTTGCTATGATCATGCATACTCATTCATTCCTCATTTTCATGGAATTAATATTATTATGGAACTTGGATTTCTTTGTGAAAGAAAACGTACCATTTTCTAAAATGCCTTAACCATAGTAAGTGTTGACAAGTTTGATAGATGAGATTAAGATTAGTATATGGGTTGCGAACCTCCACGGGTCCTCTCCTGGAAGCTTAGGCTCGGAGGGTGTATATGAGGTGAACATTTGAACATTGAATACATACCATAATATTGTGTTGCACTACTTTTCATCTCTTTTATCGGAATGATACTGTGAATTAGTCTTCTTTATATGTTGTGTTAATATCCTCATATTGTTGTTGAGATTGTATTATTATACCGTTAGGAGCATTACAGCTTGAGCCGTTCAAACTTTTATGTTTGCAGGGCGGATGCATTACTCCTAGTTTGCTTTACTTTTTTAGTTGCCTATTTTGCTTGGTCGGACTATGATGTGTATTGAGTATATGTGGACCATACTCTCTTATTTTTGTACCCTTTTGGTAAATATCCTAGTTTGAGTGCTACCCCCGTTTCATGATTTCGTGCAACTTTGGGATTTCAAGTTAGGGTAAGCTCCCCGTCTGGAGCATGTTTCCTGGCTTCATCTAGTTCTCTTATGTGTTCACTTTATTTCAGAGATAGATATTATGTATTCGTACTTTATGTCATTTTTAGCATTTCTCTTACTCATGACACTTGATCATTGGAGATTTGAGATGTATTATTCAAATATTTTCCTTGTTATCACATTTGCTTTACTTTATTCTAAAGTCTTATTATTTGCTTATTATTTACCTTATTTGGATTATCTATTCTCTTTAGTTAGTGGACTTACCTACCAAGGTTAGGTCGGGGTAGGTGACATCATGACCTTGGCCTTTTGGGTCATGACAAAATAGAATCAATGATGATAACTCGAGCTAGGATCTGCATAAAAAATATGTAGAAGTATAGCTTGAGTACTAAAACATTAGGTACTCAGTAGGAATCATAGGCCAACTGAGCTCAGGAGACAATATATAATATAAATGACATAAAAAGAAAACTTCACATCGGACGGTAACCTAAAAAATCTAAAGCATAACAGGGATAAAGTGGAAATAGTAATAAAAATAAATGACACGTAATTATAAATGAAAAATGTCGTGCAATATGTGATGATACAATGCAGTATGTTGCCAATGCGGTGAAATTCAAAATCTTACCTCAGGCCATCTAGAATCTCACCTTGGACGTAGTAATAAAGTAAACTATAAATGGGCCACAATCTTACCTCGAACCGAGTTTGAAGGTTGCACAATCCTTTTCAAAAACAAAAATTAGTGATAACTGTGGCACGATACCATCGGAGCTTAAATCATTGATGAAAATGAGACAGTTTCAGCTTAAAAAATAAAACTCAAGCATACAATAATCCGTGTATATGAGTGTATGAATGTATGCATGTAAGCACAAGTATATGTATATATGTATAGGTATTCACAAAATAAGGTAAAAGCACCCTTAATGTGATAGTCATACTAACGTGGATCTAGCCAGTCCAAATTCATGGCCTCGAGCCCACATTGTCTTAATAGAAAAAATATAGAAACAAAAATGATATACAAGTGAACCAATTAGAGAAGAACCTCTCTACCACTAAATCCTACACAAACCTATCCTAGGGATCTCCAATCTAAGCCTAGAATTAAGGAACTAACCTAAACTATGGCTCGAACAAGGGGTACTACTCTAAGGTCCATAAAATAGACCAACAAAATCTGGAAAATGCAATAAACCTAGTCCTAACCTATCAATCCACTAACAATCACACTATTTATAAAATATACTTTAAAATTGAACCATGTCTAAAGTGCGGGAAGTCGTAACCTACCTCAAAGCCAACAGGAAACCTAAACCATCACATGAAACTTTTTCCCATTCGTAGAGCTTCATAATAATGCCGCACTATCAAATAAACAACCTACTTGTTATGACGAGAAAAACATACTTGAAAGTGGGGCAAAGAAAAAAAATTATATTTGGAAATCAATTGGTTTGAATAGCTTATGTTAATTAGAGGGAAAACTGAGAATTAAGGACCCAATTCACGATTTAAAGCAGAGAATTTCATTAGAAAAGATGATAAAACATGATGGCAAAGAAGTGGGACTTACCTAGTGTAGAATTCTTCAGAATGGGACCTAATCTCTTTAGAACCAAGCTTATGACACTTAGAATTAAATAAATGATGTGTTGGAGAAGAAAAGGGTATATATATAGCGATCACTACTTTAGTGGATACTTGGCCACATAAATGGTACTGCTTTATCAGTGAATCTTTTACTAAAGTATAAGGCACTAAATATCTAAGCCACGACTAAAGCGGAGGTAATTCCATATAAGCGGGTCTGCCAAAGCAGAAAATGACCCACAAAAGCGAAGCCCACTAACGTCAACACCCATTGCTGGTGAGGCTAATCTTCAGCAGGAGCTCTCCATACAAGTGTGCCAAGTGATACGCTGAAATTACACCTCTTTTAAGAAGCATATGCGGTCGAAGTCAAATATAGAACCCAACAAAGGTTGGGTTCAAATCCCACAGGTAATATGGTGAACACTAAATCATTTGTGATTTAAATGGCTGCTAGTCTATGATTTCCAAGAAATAGAGGTTTGTCTAAAATGTTTTGGAATCAATATACAACTTTCTTTGAGTAACAAGTGTCAAATTTTATAGAATATGAATCAATAGGGAAAGTAAACTAGGCTTGTGTTTACCATGGCATTGTAACACTTTCCGGTTAATAATTATATTGGATTCTGTTAATATAAAATATTGCAAAGCAATTGAGTTCTAACATGCATATAAACATTTCTCAACCTATTTTGATGACTATCACTTTAATTCTTTCGAAACTAAAGAGACGATAATACTAAACTCGATGATAGCCTCAAGTTGGTTAATGTTGTTATAGTATTAACCATTATACGGAGGTTAGAAACTCTGAATCCTCATTGATAACCTTTTTACCTATTTTTAACCTCTTATTTCAAGCAAATTAAACCTAAGGCTTGTTCTAATATTTGCAACCATTAGAAATCTGTTAAGATGAAAAGAGTAGCAATGCATACACAATTATTAATCTAATCCAAATAGAAATAAACCCTAGAGATGTTATTTTTCCATGGATCTCACAACCGTAGTTGTTGAATTTTAGCCACACATCATCTTAGAAGAAAGTACAATAGTTGAAAGGGAAAAGACATCAAAATCACACCTAAACATTGACGCGACCTAATACACAACAATATTATTTAAAAGTGAATTTAATTCAACTCTGCGACATATAAAACCAGTTGTGCAATGCAACGTGACTTTCATGCACCTGCCATTTCATTACTGGCTTCCATGTGTATTTTTCTCACTTGTTCCCAATTTTTACCTCTAATTTCACTTCTCTCTCTCCCTCCAAATGAAAACTCTATTTTGTAATCCAAAAAAAAAAAGAGCTAACCAATGACACCATTTTCTTCTTCTCAATTGTAGAAACAAAATCATCATTGAACTTCTTCATATTTAAGGTTATAATTTAACAAGTTTCCAACTTCTTTCATTTTTTCATTATTCACTAGTTAATTTGTTACATAAGTACCATCAATTTCACTATCAACATCACAATTTATTTCACCATTATCATCAAACCAATCACACCAAAAATTCACAACAACAACACACAATTTTACCACCCTCAACCATACCTTCTTTCATAAAAAATTATAATGCCGCACCACCGATTTTACCACCGTTCACCTGACCCACCACCAAAAATTAAAATATTCCCACTATTAATTTAATATTTCAATCAATTATTATTGATTAGAATGATATTGCAAAATCAATTATCAATATTTAGTTAAAAAGAGCTCAAATTTTGGTTGCTAGTCTCGTGAGTTTGGAATAAAAGTTGGCAAAATTATGTGGTAAGACAAAAAAAGGTTTTAGCTTCTGCATTTGAGAGAAATATCGCAGAATAGCAGTGCACAACTTAATGAATTATAAATTGGAAGCAATTATGTTTGAAAGTTTCACCGAAAACTTTGTTCTATCGGCAAGCTCCAATTTTTGGGGATACCTTCATCAGATCTTAGCTGGCGAAATTCCAACCCCTAAGTTTTTTTGTTGTCTCCTTACCATAATCCAGATTCATTTTCTATCCCTTTCTTACTCTGCTCTGAAAAACTGAAAAAGTTATGGTAGTATATTTCATTGAAAAATTTTGAAGAAAAAGAGGAGGAGAATGGGCTAAAGATGGATAGCAAAAAGAAATGGGGTAAAAGACTATTTTTTTTCTTTTTTTGGTTTGTAATTGAGACTCAAATGCACCTATTTTATTTTATATTTATTTTTTTGCCACATCAGCTTTGAGGATACTATTAAATTCACTTTTAAGTAGTATAGGTGTGTATTAGGTCACGTCAATAGTTTTGGTGTGTCGACTTTTCGAGTATAGGTTAAGGTAGTTTTGATGTCATTTCCCATAGTTGAAAACTTAAATAAGGATTACCCTTTAAATAGATGAACTCACAATCAACATGTCTTCCAAAATCAAACAAATTGCTAAAATCACAAAAGAATTTCAATACAAGAGTGTATTTTGTTCCATGTAATGTAAGATTCTATAAAAACCATAGTAATAGCTATTTATAGTATAGGGAAACTTGGATTTAAAATAAAAACTTAGTGTTTTCCAACCTCGCCTGTGACGGTAAGGGTGACGGCCCATCACAAGTCTGACATCTCATCAACATGGGTTGTCACTTGCATTCAATAAAAGCTAGCTTCTGCTTAAGGTTGACGGCCTATGTTGACAACTCATTACTTAGGCCATCACTCAGTCATTGTTCACCCAACATTCTATATACGATTGATGAGGTGGTTGACGAGCCGTCACAAGGTTGACATCTCATCAACTTGGCTGTTATTGCTCCCTTTTTGCTCAATTTCTCCTGCTTGCTACTTGTTATCTTTTTCTGCGCACTAGAAGTAAAAAATGATTAAAAACAACATGATTTTCTTGAGAACTTACAATTATTCCTTGTTGAAAGCCTCAAATGTGCAGTTAAAATACTGGCACATCAATACCCTAAACATAGAATATTTGTTTGTCCTTAAAAAACTAAATAACACTCCACTATATAAACAACAAGATTCTAAGGAATATCACAGCAGTAAAAATCATTATACTCGACCCCATCAGCTTAAACAAACTTAGCATTCATGGACTATTTATCAAACAAATAGACAAGGATCCATGATTGGCATTATAATACAAACAAGTAATATTGCATACACATATAGTAGTCAACCTAACAATTAGCATTTAATAGTGTTATCCATATGCTGTCACCACAAAGAAGTCCCACACACTAGAAATCAAATTAATTAGGTTCTAAAATCAAATATCGCACTATCACAGTGAAATTCAAACAACACACATACGATGCCATAGGCTTGCCCTTACTATTCTACTTCAGTTCTTCAGAAGGTTGATCAGGATTACTATAGGGCTTTCATGGCTTGTAAAAATGGCTTTGGGGCAGGTAAGATACATTTGGATTTTAGTGACTCAGCCCTCCTTGACACCTATAGACTTTTATTTCCACTTAATAATAATCATTCCGCCCTTTTTCACCCTTTTCTACCAACTATTTTCATTCATAGTTGTAGCAACTCATAAGATTCGACTTAATCTTTTTCTTTCTTTTCCTTTCTTTTTTATACTCTCCTTTTTTTCTTTTTCTTTCTTCTTCACATGCTCACACCCACTAGTCTTTTTCATCAAAAGTTGATCTTTTCATGCCCTATAATACTCTCATACACCTCTATAGTAGCTACCCTTAACTTAGGCAATTTTCCTGGGTTGAGGTGCACGATGTCTAAGGAGGGTCCAAGCCCAAACAAAGGTTCGAAGATAGAATAGGAAAGGTGAACGACTACTAAAAAAAATCTAATCAACTCAAAAGAGGGATAAAGGACTGTGATCCTTTACTAACCAACCAACTAACAACTTCATCGAATAGAACAAGAATGTTCTAGATGCATGCATAAAGTAGGAAAAGATGGAAAATAAGCTCACACACTCTTGGCACAGAATACCACAATAAACCACTAACTATCAAATTAGTACTCAATATTAAGCAATAATTACCACATTCACATATAACTAATGAAATACACAGATCCACAATAGTCAATTTATCATAATAGAGACATACGCATACACAATTTTTTATTGAGGGATCTTCATTTTTCAGTTTCTTCACAAGCTGTTGCTATAAGTTCCCTATCTTTTTTTTTTGCTTACACAACAAAAAACAACAAATGAAAATAACCTAAACATGCTAGTTCTACTAGATAACACGTGAAAGAAATGAAACATTGAAATACAAACCCTCATGTGGACAAAGTTACCCCTACCCCATCAAAAAGGTATGCATTGTCCCCAATATATTAATAATAAAATATGAAATTCTAGAAGGAGGACATACTTATGATGCCCTAGGAACTTGTGTCATGTGATAAAGAGTGGGCTATAGCCTTGGTTGCATCATTATCAGTAGGTGCGCCAGGGGTGAGCAGTACACTCAAAATAGCAGTTGGTGGAGTAGGCAACTCCACGCTCAACTCCGCACCACCAGCTACCATTGGTGGAACATTAGAGGATTCTCCCATAGCGTGAGCCTGCAAAGCTTCTTCTCATTTTTCTTGTTTCTCTCAGTCTCTCTTTTTTGCTTCCTTTACACCTCTGTTCTCTTGCTTCTTCCTTCTTTTCTCAACCTTTGATGGGTCATTTTCTTCCTTTCTTTTTATCTTGCACATGCCTTTGGCTGTTAGAAACTTTCCTATTAAATCATACAAAGTGTCCTTTTTTCTCTCTGACTCCATATCATCCGAGTCAGGAACACCAAGGTAGGTCTACTTTGTCGCTCAGTGATGTCTGCTCGGGCCTTCTCTAACTTAACTTCATTCTTAGCCAAATAAGGTATAGTCATGGATTTCAATCGCTCATTTATCCGACTCTTCATATCATCAATCTATCCGTAGAGGCTAGTATATGAAGCCAATGCAGCTTCTATGGATCGATTAACAAATGGCTTAAAATATTTTGCAAAGAGCTTCAGCTGCTCATTAAACCACTTTCCCTACTTGACCCACTTTTTAAAATATAGGGGGTAAGATGTACTCTGATGTCTGGGATGCAGCACTCGTAGTATCCATAGACTCCACAGTTAGAGTAGTGATTGTAGTAGAGGTAGTGGGTAGAGCTGTAGAAATAGCAAGTTGCATACCTGAGGTGGGGCCTGAAGTATAAGAAATAGCAAGGGGATCCCCTGTGGTCTGAGTATCAACTCTCAAGATGGTATATTTGCTCAGTTATAACCCATGTTTTCCTTCATCCCTAGATCTCTCAAAGTTATGGGTCTTTATTGCAACTATTTCAACTCTATATCGGTCAAGATTGGAACATGAGCCTCCTTGCAGAGCTAGGTGATAATGCATGGAAACAGATAATAGGTGCCGTGCTTTGTAGCATGTATTCTCATTTTGTCAGCGATGATCTCCCCTAATTTAAGATTGAAACCAGATAGAAAACTTGCTACTAATATTGCCCAATTATCACCTAGAGTGTTTTCACCTCCAGTAGGGAATAATCTAAACTACACTAGTGCCCACCAAAATTTTCTTCAAAAGACAATGTGGACTTACAAATTGGTACACTGTGATTTATCAGTCATTCATGTTCCCCTTCAGTCAGAACTTGTTCTAACCAATGACGTTAATTTTCTCTATCAGCCATCTTGTAGTTAAAGTCTAGAGTGGTTATTGGTGGCACAAATTTACCCTATGTAAGAATCGATTGATTTTCTGATCTGAAATATTCACTGAAACTCCCCAAACTAGAACTTTATTTAGGTTTGGTAACTCGATAACTTTATGCTTGTTCTTATAACTATTATACAGAGTGGCAACATACTTAGCATCAAATTTACACACCATTGATGGATAATACTTATCAGGTTTTGTGCTAGTCCATCCAACTCATATTTGTTGAATCACCGCTCTATCTTTGGAAATGAAATCTTGATAGTATGCTTCCAAGTTGAGGAGAGACTATCTTGATAGACTTTATCCGACCCTTTCACTTTCCATCGGACATTATCCCTAAACCCTAGGATTTTGCTTTTGATAATGTCACCTCACACTGGTTTAAGTTCTTTTTTGGGGCTCATGGTGGCATCAGTTCAAATGTTAACATCATTTTCTGAACTAGCACTTTGAGTGCTAGACTCATTTCCTGCCGACTTGGCTCCCTCATTAAATTGGGGAGCTAGTGATTGTTGTCTTGTAGTCTGCCTAGTTCTGAAGCCTGTGGCGTCTACCTTATCGACCATATTTTCTAGTTCATTAACTAGTTTTCTTGTCGTGGTGGCTCTTCCTGATTTCTTACTTGTCCCAACACGAGTAGATTTAAACTTGGGAGACATTTGTACCTGTGGAGGAATGATGTAAACTTGGAGAAACAATGGAAAAACAAAATGATGTTTAAAAATTTACATTGTATATACATGCTTGACGACTTGAGGTGAAGGCTCATCAAAGGCGTGATATCTTATCACTTCACGTCGCCAGGCTTAACAGTTTCCAGATCACATGTGATGACCTGAGGTAATGGCTTGTCACAGGTATGATGGATTTTCACTCTTTGTCATTAACCTTAAATAGATTGTACCCTAGATTATTCAGAGTTGATGACCTGAGGTTATGGCTTGTCAAACATGTAACAACTTATCACCCCTTATCATCAACCTTAAACAGATTGTACCCCAACTTAATTGTAGCTATCGATCTGAGGTAATGACTTGTTATAAGGGTGATGGCTCATCAGTCTCATCATCAGCTCAAATAGAATATAATATTCCTATGAGTTAGAATCCATCTTGAAAGTTATTAACACTCAATTATATCATCTTAGTTATAGGCTCAAACGAGGTGTAAATCTCATAGTATTGTAAAGTGTGCATAATTTTCATGTAGGCCAAAGGTTACTTACACTTCACCTCTAATAAGTTGGTGGGAAACCTTCCTTTTCCCAAGATTTTGAAGTATGAATGGAAAATATGTTTCCCTCTAATTCAATTATTTCGTCACTCACTTATGACCTACCAAAATAGTCCTTATGCTTCAAAGATATGATGTAAGAGTAAATAAATCAACATACCTTGGTGAAGATTTACTGAGGCAAGATGAAAGAATTGAATTTAAAAGTCTAATCTCTTTTTACACATGATATGCATAGGTTATGGATTAATTTTGGTGTTAGTGAAGATTGGAATTTGTGGGTGATTTATATGGTTGAAGAAAATGAAGTGGTGGAATTTGGAGAGGTAGTAATGTGGGTGAGGTTATGAGGGATGAATTTAGGAGGTTGTTATTAAATTATCTTTAAACTATTTTTTCTTTTAATTATACTAATGGGTTTTAGGGTTTTGCATCCGGTCATTTGGATCAAATTGGTCCAGTTGGAATTTAGTGGTTTGTTTTTAGGGGTTGAGAGTTGATTGGGCAAAGGAGGTAGGGTCGGTTAAATTATAAAAGAAAAACACTTACCTGGGCTCGACATTATCTGACAACTCATCACTTGGCTAGCGGCTCATCAGGAGAACCGTCAACCTTAGGTTGTGTGACATATTTCTATTTACCAAGTGAGGATCGAAGGTGATGGCCAGGTGGTCCATCAACCTAATTCAGAATCTAATTTGTTTTTGTCATTTTTGACATTTGAGTTGATGATCTGTCACCTAAATCATCAATTTTTGCAGTTAACTCCAGCCTTCAGTCTCTTCACCTATACACTACAATAAACACCTCAACCATGTTAAAGAATAGAAACTACTCTAAGGATCATGGTACCAAGAAATGCACTAACTTGGTAAGCCTGTCAACTATTACGCATATGGAATCAAATTTCCGTAGTGTACGAGGCAAACCTGTGATGAAATCCATGTTAATCATGTCCCACTTCTAGATCGAAAGATTGATACATTGCATATAACCTCCAGGCTTCTGATGCTCTACTTTTACTTGTTAACAATTTGGACATTGAGCTACAAATTCTACAATGTTCTTCTTCATATTTCCCCACCAATACATTTCTTTCAAATCATGGTACATTTTGGTGGCTCACGAATGAATAGAATATCGTGAATGATGTGCCTCTGTCATAATTTGTTTCCTTAGTTCATCTATATCTAGTACACACAATCTACCTTGGCACTGAAGTACTCCCTCTTGCATAAGATCAAATGCCTTTGTCAGACCCTGTTGTACATTCTCTTTCAGCTGCAATAATATAGGATCCGCATGCTGCTTCTCTTTTACTTCAGCTACTAATAAAGATTCTGCCGCATTTTGCACAATAACCCCTTCGTCTGGAGATTCAAGAAGACGAACTCCCAAGCTGGCTAGTTGATGTAGATCCTTAACTATATCTTGCTTTTCCATCAACTGACCGTTGGTGCTTCCTACTGCTTTTCAGCTTAATGCATCGGCTACCACATTTGCTTTCCCTGGATAATATAAAATATCAATATCATAGTCTTTTAAGAGTTCCAGCCACCTCCGCTGCCTCAAATTTAAGTCCTTCTGCTTAAAGATATATTGGAAACTTTTATGATCAGTATATATATCAACATGAACTCCATACAAATAGTGGCACCATATCTTTAGAGCAAATATCACGACTTCTAGCTCAAGATCATGTGTTGGATAATTTCTCTTATGTGGCTGCAACTGTCGTGAGGCATACACTATTACGTTATCGTGCTGCATCAATACACATCCTAGGCCAACTCCTGAAGCATCACAATATACTGCATACCCTTCTGTGCCTTCGGGAAGTATTAGTACGGGTGTAGACGTCAATTTTTCCTTTAGCTCTTGGAAACTCTTCTCACATGCATCATTCCACTGAAAGTTGATTGCCTTGTGTGTTAGCTTTGTTAAAGGTGCCGCAATGGAAGAAAACCCTTCAACAAATATTCTATAATAACCGGCCAATCCAAGAAAACTACAAATCTCTGTAGGCATCCTAGGTCTTGGCCAATTCTTCACCGCTTCTTTATTTTGCGTATCAACCCTTATTCCTTCATCCGACACAATATGACCCAAGAATGCTACAGATTTTAACCAAAATTCACACTTAGAGAACTTTGCATATAACTTACGATCACGAAGAATTTGTAACACCTGCCATAAGTGATTAGCATGGTCCTCTTGTGATCTTGAATAAACCAGAATGTCATCTATAAATACGGTCACGAATACATCCAAGAATGGCTTGAACACCCTATTCATCAAATCCATAAAAATTGCTAGTGCATTTGTTAGTCCAAATGACATAAATAAAAATTCATAATGACCATACCGTGTTCGTAAAGCTGTCTTGGATATATCTTTTTCTCTAACCCTTACCTGATGGTAACCCGATCTCAAGTCAATCTTTGAAAAACATTTTGCACCCTGTAACTGATCAAACAAATCGTCAATTCTGGGGAGGGGATATTTGTTCTTGATCGTTACCTTATTCAATTGCCGATAGTCAATACACATTCTCAATGTGCCATCTTTCTTCCGTACAAATAGTACTGGTGTACCCCACGGGGACATACTAGGCCTTATGAATCCCTTGTCCAGCAAGTCTTTTAATTACTCCTTCAATTCCCGCAACTCTGCCGGGGCCATTCTATACAGAGAAATAGAGATAGGTTGAGTGCCTGACATCACATCAATACCAAACTCTACTTCCCGCTCTGGAGGCAAACCTAGAAGATCTTCAGGAAATACATCAAGGAATTCATTTACTACGGGAACTGATTGAAGAGTTAGTGGTTCCACATCAGTATCTTTCACTCTTACTAAGTGACATATGTACCCCTTGGATATCATTTTACTTGCCTTAAGATAGGAAATAAATTTACCTCTCGGTGCTCCAACATTACCCCTCCATTCAAGGACGGGCTTTTGTGGGAAATGGAAATGTACCTTCTTAGCCCGACAATCTACCATTGCATAACAAGAAGCCAACCAATCCATACCAATTATAACATTAAAATCCACCATTTCTAGTTCAATAAGATCAGCCAATGTATCATGATCACAAACATTTACTACACAATTACGATATACTCTTTTTGCAATAATAGATTCACCAACTGGTATAGATACTTCAATTGGCTTAACTAATAATTCTGGTGTTCTTTCAAATTTTTTTTTTCAGCAATCAATGGAGTAACATATGATAGGGTAGAACCCAGATCAATCAATTCATATATTATGTGAAAAGATGGATAATGTACCTGTCACTACATCAAGAGAAGCCTACAAATTCTGCCCATCCGCTACGACATAGGTACGGTTCTGAACACCACTAGAACTGGCTACACCTCTAGCACCCCTACTATGACCAGCAGGCTGTACATCTTGGCCTATGGAAGGAGCCAATGATGATGATGCAATGATTGATCCCGTAGGTCGCGCCATGCTACCCGTGCCCCCTTATAGACACTTTCTCATCAGGTGCCCGGACATACCACACCGAAAGCAAATATTCGTTTGAAACCAGTATTCACCTGAGTGCCTCCCGGAGTGCTTGTACAGCTGACGAGAAAATCCCGTTGTCTGCTAACCCCGTATTCCACTACTCTACCCCACTTAACTGCCTCTAAACCCTTGGAATTGGGATGAAGTACTTGCTGTAGGGTAAGAAAGTGAGGGTCTTGGTGATCTATTAAAAACCCGAGGCCTAAATTCTCCTTTGGACACCATGAACTGTCCCATAGGTCTAGCTCTCTTTGACGACCCTCTTTCGAATTTTTGCAACCTTCTCCTTTGTGTCTGATCATCCATTTTCTCTGCCAAGCCTTGTATTCTGGCTATATCCATATCTCTATTCAATGCAGCAATAGTACAGTCCTTTACCAAATATGGCTCCAATCTGTCCACATACCGATGGACTCTGTCGTCCATAGTGGCTACTACATTTAGAGCATACCTAGCAAAAGAGTTAAACTGGAGACTGTACTCTCTGACACTCATATTCCCTTGATGAATATTTAAAAATTGATCTGCACGAGCCTCTCGGATCTCATATGGGAGATAATGATCAAGGAATGCCGTTTTGAATTCCTCCCAACTACCTGGAATTGCACCGCTACCCCTAGATCATTTCCAATCTTCGTACCATAATATACCCTCTCCTTTCAATCTATATGCTGCAAGCTCGACTGTTTTTATACCAGTCACATGCATAACATCTAGAGCCCTTTGAATTTGGTCCACGAAGTCCCGTGGGTCTTCATTCATATCTGACCTGGTAAAGGTGGGAGGGTCTAATTTTAGAAAATCCTGTGTCCTCCGACTAGCTGCCCTATCCGCACTTTCATTAGTCTTAGTTAGACCAACTTGTCCTTGAATTTGTGCAGCAACTATATGAGTCAACATGTGCACCACATTCCTAATACCCTTCTCAGTAGCATTTACAGGTGGTTCGGCAGGTTCTTCTCTCCTCTTCGGCTCTTCTAGAGCTAGAAAAGTAGAAGGAGCCCGCGATGCAAATTAAGTCTCAGCCTTACCTAGACTAGCTTGGTCAGGCGGTGATTTACTAGTTCCTTCTCCAGAAATCATGTCTACCTCCCTACCTTTGCCCCTACCTCGTCTTGTAATCGGTAATTTACTATACAAAACAAAACCAACTTCAATGGTAAGATATGATTCCACCTACAACATTGGCTCTAATGCACGATCTAAGAAATGAAGAAAAGAAACAACTCCTAAATGTCCCATAACCTCATACTTAAAAATATGGTACGTAACACATACATAAGTAAGACTCTACTCCAACACGGCTTTGTAGACACCCTAGGACGACCTGCTCTGATACAACTTTTGTCACGCCTCGAATTCCAACGGGGCGGACTGGTACCTGAAGCCGTTAAGGCCCCGAGAGAACCAACCTACGTCCATGTACATTCATATGCATGTCAGTAAATGAACAACACTCTATCACATAGATGCAAGATACCAATGGCGGAAGTCATGGAGAAACATTCAATAGATATGAAACTTGGCCATTAGGGCCACCACGTCAAAATGGACACACATGCCTTCATTTGTCTTACAACGTCTACAAAGACTCTAACAGATACATATACAAAACCAACCTAAAGTAGGGACACGTCCCCGCTTTATACAACATTTATACAATATCAAAACAAATGTACACATGCGACTCGAAAATCCCCGAACCGAACTGGAGCTCACCAACAGTCTGCAGATGACCTGTACTCTACTATGGAGGTCTATTAACAACTATGCCTGCAGCAAGTAAGGTAAGTCCCCCAAGGGACATCAGTACGAAGAATGTACTGAGTATGTAAGGCTATAAGAAACTGCATGATACATAAGTACTTCAATGAAATCAAAACAAGTGAGTAATCAATATGGATAAACCACCATTCTATATATGTGGAACCATGTACATTATATTCATTACTTTCTTTGCTTTTACGATCATCATCATTATCATTCATTACTTCAACCTTATTTGCATTAAGAAATCGTAAAGCATGTGATAAATAAGTGACGAGCTGATTAGTGGTAAAAGAGGATGACCCATGCTAGGTATTTTAACCCCTGGGATACAGTCCTCATACATACACAAATCGGGATTGACCCATACAAGGCTTTTCTTTCACCCCTGGGATGCCACCCGTGATTATTGGGATCGACCCATGCTAGGTATTTTAACCCCTGGATACCACCCATGATATTGGGATTGACCCATGCTAGGTGTTTCCTCCACCCCTGGGATGCCACCCAAGAATAAACAGATTCTCTTTACATCATTACTTTCTTTGAGATAGTTCTTTTGGTAGTCATAACATTATGGGAGCTTTGAAACATCAGTCAATGAATAAGAGACATGTGAATCACAATTGGTCAATGAATAAGAAACAGGTGAATAACAATATATGACAACCTGAAATAAGATACTTTAGAACATGTCGGAATGGAACAAGTACGGTAATAATGAGAACAATAGGTGCTGCCAAAGGATACGAAAAAAGTAACCTTACATACCTTATCCTTCCAACGTATGACTATAATAGTTTTTCTCTTCCTTAAAGCGCTACTCTACAATAGGAATACATAATGGAGCACACATTAACAATGAACCACATTATGAGTGCATAAAACGACAATGAACTGCATGACTGCCATATAACATCATTTCACCCTTCACAATACCATTCACTGAATTACCATAAAACAACACCAAAACATGCCACACATCAACCAAGGTACCATAAACCAATAGCATTTCACACCAGATTTATACTTTACACTTCTCCTTCAATACAATGTCACATTTACCTCACTATGTCACGTAAACACCTCTCACAACAACACATTAAAGACAATCCATAATTGATACCATTCAAAATACCTCCGGGATACTCCTTTAAAGTCATTCAAAAGGTACCATAAGTTGATAATTGCATCCAAGAAGGGTAAAAGGGTTTTGGGGATCAAAAAAAGACAAAAACATGCAAAACGGGGTCCTGGAGGGACCTATGGGGTTACCTGCGCCCGCAGGTGGGTGACATGCAGCCGAAGGTGCCCATCTGGCCCTGTCTAGGGCCACCTTTGTTGGCATCTGCGCCTGCAAGTGCCCCGCCCACTAGGGTGGGTGCCCGTTTCAGCCTCTAGGGGTCATTTTCAAGTCCTTTTTCGCAATGAATGGTCCATGATCATAAGTAAGCTTCCCTTTTCATATTTTAGGTTAACATGGATTCCAATGAAAAATCATGGTTTCACAACGGACATGAACATCTCAAAACTACATTTTCCTTTCAATACGCCACCAATTCCATGCACAATTTTACAACAGCAATTCCAAATGTTATACACAAAGACAAGGCAAGTTAGGGACATAACCACATCATACATTTTGACATTTAATCCATCAAAATCGCTTCCTTCAAGACCACAAGTCCCCCTTCAAGTTTAGAAGGCAAAACCCTTTACGATTAAGCAAACATAGAGTGGTTCACACATAGTGAACTGCCCAACACTTTGTCAACATTACAAACAAGATTTATACACACTATCATGCATATAATATATTAAACCATAAGAGTAAACACTTACCAAATCTTTCAAAAGGGTGATCTTGTCCAAAAAGGTAGTTGCTTAGGGTTTGTGAGATGAGAGAATGTTATGGAAAAATCTAGAAATGGCATATGTGTTGTAATGAATAAAAATCTGATTTTTGTACCTTTATATAGTGCCTCAAGGTCATCCTTAGACAAACACTTAGTCATAAATGTTATGTTTACTTGATCAATGATAGAATGGATCATTTTCTCCATTTGGGCCATGTCTTGTGACTTAATTTTGGGCCTTTATTGATACCATTAGCACATGTTAATTCAGCCCACTAAAATTAATGTGGGTTACACAAACCATCTCATGTTTAAATAATTCCATAAATGTTACGGTATTCAATTAGGTTCGTAAATGTACGGGGTGTTACATAAATAGTCCTAGAATGATGAGGACTTATCAAAATGTTGTTGTTGAGAATTAAGCTAACCGCCATCGGGATGCTGAATGTACGAACCTATATTATAAGACAATATAACATGAATAAAACCATGCGGTTAGTACTTTGCATGTACTTATCATGTGATCTATGCACTACACTCTTTAATATGAACATGCTGAAACTGACATGATAAACTGAACATGGGACTGAAATCTGAAAATCTATGCAATAACCAAGTAACAAACTTGTAATAATATATGACAGTGAATAACCAAGATACAAGGTCAAGCGAGGTCTGAGACTAAACCTTGGGAAGTTTCTGTAACTGACATAGACCATATCAGCAACATGGAATCCCACCCATATTCTAAGTTGGGAGGGTTTCTATATATTTCCAAGGGTACGAACCATGATTTGCGTGAATTCACTCGTGAGCCCATTAGGCCAAAGGAGGCACTAATAACTAGAGAGGTCCCTATGGTGGTACATAGTTTTGGACTTGGGTTGTTTGAACCCGTGTCCTCTCGATGCTAAGTACTACTCTCGCTGAAAGTAAACTGATATACTGAAATACTCAACAATGTTGATGTTCTAAAACTGTAAGACAAGAGCTTTATTTTAAGGCGTTCTATATCATGAAATGAAAGATCTGAGTATTTAACTAACAATGCATGATATCCTAGGTCATCGGGTGTTTATAACTCTCCATTTCTGAAGAATGCAACTAATCATGACAATTTTATAATTGAACGAAATAAGGAATTTCATAACTAAAGTCCATAAATCACAATTTTACCAATACATTGAGTGTTCATAACTATATCATTCAAGGATATTGAAATTCATGGGAAAACATGGTTTCATGGCTTCGTTATAGCAAGGAACCAAACTATAAAGAAATTCATAACATTAATGAACCTTAGGCTCTAAGAGAAGAATTAAACTAACAAATTGAGTTAACTTTGGGACTTAATGGGTGAATTGAAACCTATTGATGAAATCCCACATACCTGGAGATGGAAATCTTGGTAAATTCTTTGAACTTGGTTCTTAAAATTTAAGAACCCTAATTTGCCTTGGAGGAAGAAGAATCGCCTCTTTTCTCTATATTTTGCTAAGTGTCGATTGAGTTTGAGTAATGAGGGACTTAGGATAAATTAGACTTAATAAAATTCCTTGGAATAGCTTAAAGGGCGTATTTTAGGGGTTTAAATATTGGGAAAAGATTGGAATTCCCCTCATAAAACATAATTGAAAATCTGCAGAATTGTGACGTACAGACCATCCCACGATCATAGGACCCACCTATGATTATGGGTGGTGTCATGGGTTGTTGGATGAATTGGAGGCTTCTCTTTACTCCATCATAAAAGCCATAGTACAAATCGTGGGACCCTCCCACAATCATACCTTGGTCCGTAGTTGGAAGTCTAAGGCGAATCAACTTTAAAGACAAAGATCGTACCTACGAATGTAGGTTCTATCCAAGATCATGGGATCTTGTTCTGGTTGGGAGGTAGATTTGTCAACTTGCAGGTGTTTGGGGTAGTTTTATGCAGTCAAAAGCATGGTACGATTGTACAATCTATCCACAATCGTACCATGGTTTGCGGGATCTCCCTGCTGGAAAGTGCTTTACTAAAATGGCCATCTTAGCTCTGGAACCGAATTAATGAGAAATCAAATGCATTGGGAATAAGACTCAAAGACGATTAATTTTGTGGGTCTTAAGATAAAAAACAACTCATAATCTAGGTGTTATTCTCATTTTAAGTTGACTATTGAAAGATACTTCGTAAGAAATCAATCGGTAAGAAAGATTTCAACTTGACTATGAGCTAGGAGTTACTTGTGGCCTAAATAAAAGTTTAAATCACTTCCCACGCTACCAAAAAACAAAGTTTGGTTCTACATGTACTTGAAGAATGGTTCTAGTCTTAGCCTGTATTTTCGAGGTGTTATACTATCTCCCCCTTGGGATCATTCATCTCCGAATGAAAACTAAGCTAAAAAGTTAGGGAAAGAGATGCAATCCCAACACTAAATTTCTAAGAGCTGAGTAATGAAATGATAATTGAGTCTGTAATAGAAACATAGACTGAATTAAACTCATGAATGCATGCCATGATATGAGAATAATTGGGTGAAATGAAACTAAAATAATTAATTAAGCGAAAAATATTATCTCCAACTGGAACTAAGTTCGAAGAGAAAAGAAGGGGTACTTGGTCATTATATCCACCTCTGATTCCCAAGTATCTCCCTCAACTAGCTGATTACACCAAAGAACCTTTACTGAAGCGACCTCTTTACTCCTCAACTTATGAACTTAATGGTCAAGGATCTCAATTAGGACCTCCTCGTAAGAGAGACTATCTTTCACACCCATGCTGTCTAAAGGTACAACCGATGTTGGATCACCAATGCATTTCTTTAACAAAGACACATGAAAAACTAGATGCACTGATGCTAAATCTACTGGCAACTCTAACTCACAAGCCACATTGCCAATGCAACCCATAATCTTAGAAGGGCCAACATAGCAGGGACTGAGCTTCCCTTTCTTGCCGAATATATTCATCTCTTTCATGGGTGAAACTTTAAAGTAAACCCAATCAACAATAACAAACTCAAGCTCCCTTTCCCTCACATCCACATAGGAGTTCCCCATAGACTCATGAACTAAATCTATCCCTAACAAGGTAGCTTCACGAACATTAAACCAACCAATAGGATATCTACACCTCCTACAATAAAGTGTTTTAAACGGGTCCATCTAAATACTGGAGTAATAGATAGTATTACAAGCAAACTCAATGGAGAGATTTTGGGCCTAATGAAACTTTTGTCTAAAAGATCTTTCAACTGTGCCTTCAATTTCTTAAGCTCAGTTGGAGCCATTCTGAAGGGTGGAATGTAAATTCAGTTTCCCTCTCGGGAGGAACTCCAAGTAGATCATTGGGAAACACTTCTGGAAATTCATTAACTACTGGAACTGACTCAAGAGTTGAGGTCTCAAACTTTAAATCCTTAACCCAAAAAAGATGATAGATACACCCTTTGGAAATCATTTTCCTATCCTTAAGGTAAGAGACAAACCGACCTTTAGGCACTGAGGTACTATTCTTCCACTCTATGAATGGCTCATTTGGAAATTGAAACTGGACTACTCTATTTCTTTAATAAATTGAGGCATAGCAAGAGTGTATCCAATCCATGCTAAGGATAATATCAAATCGGTCATGTCTAACTTTACTAGGTCAACTGAGGTGACTTTCTAAGAAATTATGACCGGGCAATTTCTATATACCTCTCTAGCTACGACTGAATCACCAACTAGAGTAGAGACTAAGAAATATTCTGAGAGTATTTTGGGACTGACACAAAAGTCTTCTACTATATAAGGTATCACAAAAGAAAGTGTGGCTCCGAGATCTAACAATACATTGACATCAATATGAAAAACTCATGATGTACAGGTGGCTACATCAAGAGAACCCTCCTGATCCTATCGAGTTTGAAGGCACAAAACCTGTTCTAAAGCTGATCGCCAGCTGCACTATATAAGGCACCCTGTTGAGTTGGACGACAGGCTAGAGCTGCTGAAGAGACAACCTGAGTGGATCCACCAATATCCCCTTTCTTAGTTGATGGACAGTCTTGAAGTCTGTAACCTAGCTTCCCACACCCAAAACACCTATCATTACCTAACAAGCATTCTTCGGGATGATTTTCCCATATACTTACATATTGGGAAAGTTTGACCTCTGAAAGCACTAAAATAAAAATTAGAGCCTGACGCTATACCTTTCTAATCTTGCCTAGGCTTGAGAGATGGAACAATAGAAGATGATGGTGTTGGGGATGAAGATCTCTACTAAAACTAGGAGCGATTAACACCACCCAACTTCTGTTGAGAATAATCAAAGTTCCCAGTTCTATCTGTCTTATTCATATTCTCCTTCTCCCTTTAGTTAATCTTCTTTATCTCAATTTGTTGGCCATGAATAATCAACCTAGAGATATATATATCTTTGACCAACATCGCAGTTCTACACTCCTTAACCACATCCTAAGAAACACCTATCAAGCACCTACTTATACGGGCCCTGGAATCAACAAATATTTTTGGAGCATAATTAGAAAGTTGAGTAAAATAGAGAGAATACTCCTTCAAACTCATTTTACCCTGCTTCAAATTGATGAACTCCTAAACCTTGGCCTCCATTTACTCTAATGGGAAGAACCTATCCAGAAAAGCAGAAAAAAACTCATCCTATTCTACCAGTCCTGTATCTCCATCCACATCTTTCTTCCACTGCTTAGACTGTAACACCCCGTACCTTCCTAACCCTACTTGATGATGTTGAGCAATGCTTACTTAGGTGTAGAGAGCCATACATATGTATTTTGTAATACTATGGATGAGATAATTGACTTTTGGTATCCTATATGTGATTAAACCTTCATAGGAGGTGTTTTATGATTTTCATGGAACTTTTTTGGGGTTCAAAACGAGGCTAAGAGGACCTCTAAACAAATTATATTAAGGTTAAGAAGTAAGTTAAAGAATAGGACTTGAAGTATCTAACCAAACCCGCGAAGAAAAGTCAAAAAATGGAATTTTCGAAAAAATCTAAGTGTGGGGCGCGCCAGAGGGTGTGGCACGCCCTATTTCCATTTTCGAATTATGTAATTGTAATTAAGGGACTCTTCTTTTTTAAGATGTTTATGATATTTTCAACCTTAGAGCATATATTAACTCACATTTCCTTTTTGATCGTTTCAATTGTAATTACAATTCATTTGATAACCTTTTTAGTCGACGAAATCGTAAAACTATACGATTCGTCAGAAAAGGGCATAATAGTTACTTTTTTTTGTATAACAGGATTATTAGTTACTCGTTGGATTTCTTCGAGACATTTCCCACTAAGCGATTTATATGAATCATTAATTTTCCTTTCATGGAGCTTCTCCCTTATTCATATAATTCCGTATTTCAAAAAAAATGTTTTAATTTTAAGTAAAATAACGGGGCCAAGTGCTATTTTTACCCAAGGCTTTGCTACTTCAGGTTTTTCCACTTTTTCGAAAGTTGGAAATTTCTAAGTCCCAAGGGTATCCGGGGTCGTACCGTGCCGATTTTTGCCACATTTCTTCTACAACCACAAGTATATACATGAAATGAATGAAATATTATATTGGTATGATAAAATTACTCTAGAACGAATTTGGAGTCAAAATGACAGTTTTACCCTTAAGGTCAAAATAAGCCAAACGTGGCTAGAATCACTTATTTTTGGGATTGAGGAAACGGATATGAGTAGCATGAGTGGGAATATTGTTGTAACGCGTATAATATGACTTAAACACGAGAAATTATTGATTTTATTGGGTTAAGTGATTTGGGCTCAATAAAAGCCCAAAATGGGGCAAAAGACATGGGTCACATGACCCAATCTTCTATTGACTAAGTCAAATATAGCATTAAATGCCAAGGATAGCTAAGGATGAACCCAAGGACTATATACAGACCCAAAAATCAGATTTTATTCAATTGGAATTCTCATGTTTTTTTATATATTTTCTCCAACATTTCTCTCAAACCCTAAATAACTCAAAGTCAATTTTGGAGCAAGATCATCACTTTTCAAGCTTGGGTAAGTGATTATTGTTATGGATTAATATATTATATGCATGAAAGAGTTCTTGGAAATGTTGGACATGGTACTTTGTGTTTTTGTATAAGATTTGTGATCCATGGGATTCAAGCTTGAATTAGGACTTGTGCCTTTGATGAAAAAGCATGGTATGGATAAAATATGAACATGTATGGTGTTATTTTGTTATTAAACTTGTTATTTTTCTATAAGCGTAAATTGGGGAATTTTGGCCGATATGTGCTATGACGTGTATTAAGGTGAATTGATGGATTATTTGTGATGTGGTGTGGATAAGAAAGTGTAAAGGAGAAGTGTTGTGGTGAAATGTATTGATTAACATGTATTGGTCAATGTTGGGAATATTGTGGGATTTTTGGAATAATAATTTCATCAATGATTTTGTCAAGGGGAAATGATATGTTTAAAGGCAAATATGTAACCCATTGATGTTATATGCATTTGTAAAGTAGTTGATGGTTAATGTGAATCCCGTTATGTATTTGTGTTGTAGAGTGACACATGAAGAAGGAGCGGGACTATTGTATGCATATCTAGGATTGTATATCTGTATTGAGAGTACAAGTTATGTAAGGTTACTCTGTCCGTATCTTCCTGCGGCAAATAGTATTCACATTAACATTTGCTTGTACCATCCCGAAATGTGCTAAGGTATCTCATATCCGGTTAGCCATTGTCATTGTCATATATTTCTTACTCATTGAGCATTAGTGAATCTCATGTCTCATATTCATGGTTAATGTTCCAAAAGCTCAATAAGGTTATGTTCCAATGTTCTCAATAGTGATTATATTTATGTCTCTTGTTCATGGATTATTGTCCAATGGTTCCCATGGTGTTATGGTTCTAATAATGTTATGATTGCCAAGTTATTCACATGTCTCTCACTCATTGGTTAATGATCCAAATCTTAAAGTAAAGTTGTGACTATCCTAGTGTCAATATCAAAGTAACGAACAAAGTAATGCATATGTGGTCAATGATCAAGTACGGGTGGAAGCTTTGGGGGAGAAATGCCTAGCCCAAGCCGATCCCAAAATCAGGGGGCAGTCCTAGAGGCATAAGCCTAGCTCCGACCGATCCTAATAGGGGGCAGCTCTAGAGGTAATAACCTAGCTCGAGCCGTACCTAAAATGTTGTATATGTGGCAGCTCTAGAGGTACTAACCTAGCTCGAGCCGATCTTGATATATACATTGATTCATAGGGTGGAAGCTCTAGGGGCATAAGCCTAGCTCTAGCCGATACCAACATAACGTTATGTTATGTTTAAAACCCACTGTTCAGTCGGGGTCCGGGTATCACATGTCACAAGCTAAGATGAAAAATCATGGAATTAAAGATACAAAGAAAGTAATGAAAGCAAAATACATGGCTTCCAAAGTACCAAATAGTGACTCATTTACATTGTGACTTATTTATATTGGTTATGCATTTGAACTTGAGTTCTTTGACTTATCTACATATCTTACAAGTTTCATATGGCCTTGCATACTCTGTACATTCTTCGTACTGACCCCTCTTGGGGAATTTACCTTACTTTCTGCAGGCACAGGTACTAGTAGGCCTCCACAGTAGGTTGCCAGTTGTTGCAGATCTTTGGTGAGCTCCAGTTAGTTCGGAGCTTCTCCGAGTCACTGTTGTAAATATGTTTTGGTGTTGTACATGTTGTATAAGGTGGGGACTTGTCCTGACTTTTAGTTCATTTTGGTCAATGCATTCGCTAAAGGCTTTTGTAGACGGTTGTGGGTGTATAAATGTAAGAGGTATATGTTGTTTTTGAATTGGTTGCCTCAACGGATAAGTTTTGCATATGTGAATATATATATCTTGTTCCATGAATTCCATTGTTGATATCCAAAGTTATTATGTGATTATGGATTCCTTATGGCATGTATATGATTGAATAAAGGCAAAGCTTGGTTCTCTCGGGCCTTGTCGGCTACGAGTGCCAATCCGTCCTGATGGGATTCGGGGAGTGACAAAAGTTGTATCAAAGCAGGTCATTCTAAGGGTGTCTACAAAGTCGTGTCTGAGTAGAGTCTTACTTATCGATGTGTTGTGCACCACATTTATAAGTAGGTGGCTACGGGGCATTTAGGATGTTGTTTCTTTTCTTCACTTCTAGATCGTGCAATAGAGCCAGTGGTGTAAATTGAAATGAGTCTGATCATGGTAATATTTTTTCTTTTATATAGTCAAAATGCCAATCACTAGAAGAGGAAGAGGTAAAGGTAAGCAGGTGGATGTGCCTGCGGTAGAAGAAATGAGTAGGCTACCACCTGACCAAGCTAGTCAAGGTGGAGCAAATGCTAAAATTTCATCGCGGTCTTCGTCTACTTTTCCAGCTCCGGAGGAGCCAGTTGGTAGAGAAATACCCGTAGAACCACCAATGAATGCCACTGATCAAGATCTGAGAAATGTTGTACATATGTTGACACAGTTAGTGGCGGCACAAAGCCAGGGACGGGCTGGTGTAATGACACATAATGATGATGCAGCTAGAAAGGCAAGTTGCAGGACACAGGATTTCTTAAAACTTGACCCTCCTATATTCACTGGGTTCGATCCAAAAGCAGATCCACAGGACTTCGTGGATCAAATTCAGAGGTCTTTGGAAGTTATGCACGTGAAGGATATTGTGGTATGAGGATTGGAAGAAATCCCATGACATTGGTGCAAATCCACCTACGTGGGAAGAGTTTAAAGTGGCTTTCCTTGATAATTACTTGCCCTATGAGATCCGTGAGGCACATGCGGATCAGTTTCTAAATCTCCGTCAAGGAAATTTGAGTGTCAGAGAATATAGCTTGCAATTTAATTCCTTGGCTCGATATGCGCCAAATGTGGTGGCTACGATGACAGATAGAGTCCATCGATACGTGGACAGACTAGAGCCATTTTGGTAAGGGATTGCACCATTGCTTCCTTAAACAAGGACATGGACATAGAGAAAATTCAGGCCTTCGCCTCGAAAATGGAAGATCAAAGGCAGAGACGAAGGGTACATGAACTTGACAGGGGACAGTCCAAAAGGGCTAGACCTATGGGACCACCTACGATGTACCAAGAAGGATCTAGGCCCCGTATGTTTCCGAGACCACCTAGACCATCGTTCTCTTACTCCACAGGGGGTGCACACTCACAGTTTAGAGGGTCTAGGGGTGGTCCACCTGGGCAGAGTAACGGAGTTCACGGATCACAGGCAATAGGTTTTCCCCGTCAGCAGTGTCAGCACTGTGGGCGTATTCATGCAGGTACATGCAGAGTGGGGATAAATGCTTGTTTCTGGTGCGGCATAACAGGACACATGATGAGAGAATGTCCCCAGAGGAGTATGGGAGGTGTAGCATGACCGGCAGGATCGACCGTTGCGTCATCAACATCGGTTTAATCTTTGGGCCGAGGCGTTCAGTCTGTTGGCAGGGGTAGAGGTGCCAGAGAAGCAGCCAGTAATAGTGGGGTCCATAATCGCACTTATGCTTTAGTGGACCGACAGAATTCAGAGGCTTCCCCTGATATTGTCACAGGTACATTACTCATATCCTCACATAATGTATATGCATTGATTCACCCTGGTTCTACATTTTCCTATGTTACTCCATTGATTGCTGCGAAATTCACAAAGGCACCAGAATTATTAATTAAAGTAATTGAAGTGTCTACACCGGTTTGTGAATATATTATTGCAAAGAGAGTATATCGTGACTGTGTGGTAACTGTGTGTGGTCATGATACGTTGGTCGATCTCATTGAATTGGACATAGTGAATTTTAATGTGATCATGGGAATGGATTGGTTGGCCTCTTGTTATTCCACGGTAGATTGCCGGGCCAAGAAGGTGCAATTTTGTTTTTCGCAAGAAAATGTTCTTGAATGGCAGGGTAATGTAGGGGCACCACGAGGGAGATTTATTTCCTATTTGAAAGACAGAAAAATGATTGCTAAGGGATATGTATATCATTTAGTACGGGTGAAAGATACTGAAGTGGAACCACTAACTCCGCAGTCGATTCCAGTGGTCAATGAGTTTCTAGATGTCTTTCCAGAGGATCTTCCAGGCTTACCCCCAGAATGGGAGGTCGAATTTGGTATTGATGTGATTCCAGGCACTCAGCCTATTTGTATTCCTCTATATAGAATGGCTCCTGCAGAACTGCGTGAATTAAAGGAGTAATTGAAAGATTTGCTAGACAAGGGCTTCATTAGGCCTAGTATGTCCTCGTGGGGTTCACCGGTATTATTTGTCCAGAATAAAGATGGCACATTGAGAATGTGCATTGACTATCGGCAGTTGAATAAGGTAATGATCAAGTACAAATATCCCCTCTCTCGAATGGATGATTTGTTTGATCTGTTACAGGGTGCCAAGTGCTTTTCAAAGATTGACTTGAGGTCAGGTTACCATCAAGTCAGAGTTAGAAAAGAATATGTACCCAAGACAGCTTTCCGAATACGGTATGGCCATTATGAATTCTTAGTTATTTCATTTGGACTAACAAATGCTCCGGCTGTGTTTATGGATTTGATGAATAGGGTGTTTAAGCCATTTTTGGACGTGTTCGTCACGGTATTTATAGATGACATCCTGGTTTATTCAAGATCACCAGAGGACCATACTAACCACTTACGAAAAGTGTTACAGATTCTCCGTGAGCGTAAGTTGTATGCCAAGTTCTCTAAGTGTGAGTTTTGGTTAAAATCAGTTGCATTCTTGGGTCATATTGTGTCAGATGAAGGGATACAGGTTGATACACAGAAGATTGAAGTAGTGAAAAATTGGCCAAGACCTACGATACCCACAGAGATTCGTAGTTTTCTTGGACTGGCAGGTTATTACCGGAGATTTGTGGAAGGTTTTTCCTCTATTGCTGCACCATTAACAAAGCTTACACATAAGGCAGTAAAATTTTAGTGGAATGATGCGTGTGAGAAAAGTTTCCAAAATTTGAAAGATAAATTAACCTCCACACCAGTTTTAGTGCTTCCCGAAGGTACCAAAGGCTATGTAGTGTATTGTGATGCTTCTGGGGTTGGACTCGGATGTGTGTTGATGCAACATGGTAATGTCATAGCATATGTCTCACGATAGTTGTGGCCACATGAGAAAAACTATCCCACACATGATCTTGAATTGGCAGCGGTAGTGTTTTCTTTAAAGATATGGCGTCATTATTTATATGGAGTTCATGTTGATATCTACACGGATCACAAAAGTTTGCAATATCTTTTTCAGCAGAAGGAAGTCAATTTGAGTCAACGAAGGTGGTTAGATCTTTTAAAAGACTATGATATTGGTATTCTTTATCATCCGGGAAAAGCAAATGTAGTAGCTGATGCATTGATCCGCAAGGCAGTGGAAAGCACTAGTGGTCAGTTGACTGAAAAGCAAGAGATAATCAAAGATTTATATCAATTAGCCAGCTTGGGCATTCGCCTTATTGAATCCTCAGATGATAGAGTTATTGTGCAGAATGCAGCAGAATCCTCCTTAATAACTGAAGTAAAAGAGAAGTAGTTTGCGGATTCTATGTTATTGCAGCTAAAGGAAAATGTACAGCAGGATTTGACAAAGGCATTTGATCTTACACAGGAAGGGGTTCTTCAATGTCAAGGGAGATTATGTCTACCGGATGTAGATGAGTTGAGGGTATGAATTATGACAGAGGTGCATCATTTGCGCTATTCTATTCATCCGGGTGCTACAAAAATGTACCACGATTTAAAGGAAGTGTATTGGTGGGGAAATATGAAAAAGAACATTGCAGAGTTTGTCGCTCAATGCCCGAATTGCCAACAAGTGAAAGTAGAGCATCAAAAATTAGGAGGTTACATGCAATGTATCAATCTTCCAGTCTGGAAATGGGATATGATTAACATGGATTTCATTACAGGTTTGCCTCGTACATTGCGGAAGTTTGATTCTATATGGGTTATAGTGGACATTCTTACCAAGTCAGCGTATTTTCTACCGGTCAAGACGACCTATACAGCTGAGGATTATGCGAAGTTGTATGTGAAAGAGATAGTACGATTGCATGGTATTCCACTTTCCATTATATCAGACAGAGGAGCACAGTTTACAGCGCACTTTTGGAGATCTTTCCAGCAGAGTTTGGGTACATGGGTGAATTTGAGTACGGCTTTCCATCCTCAGACTGATGGACAAGCAGAACGTACTATCCAGACACTTGAAGATATGCTACGAGCTTGTACGTTTGATTTTTAAGGCAGTTGGGATGACCATTTGCCTCTTATTGAATTTGCGTATAACAATAGCCATCATTCAAGTATTAAAATGGCACCTTATGAGGATGGTTTGAAGCAGGTGAAACTGCTTTACTTGGGCCAGATATTGTTCATCAGGCTATGGAAAAGGTTAAGGTGATCCAACATCAGTTACAAACGGCTCAAAGTCGTCACAAGTCATATGCCGATGTTAGAAGAAGAGGTCTTGAATTCGCCATAGGTGATTGGGTGTTTTTAAAGGTGTCACCGATGAAAGGGGTAATGCGGTTCGGAAAGAAAGGGAAATTGAGTCCACGTTACATAGGCCCATATGAAATTATTAGAAGATTTGGGCAAGTTGCGTATGAATTAGCACTACCTCAAGAACTTTCCTCAGTCCATTCGGTATTTCATGTTTTGATGCTTCGAAAATGCATAGGGGATCCATCTCGTATTGTTCCAATTGAGGATGTTCAAGTTACAGAGGATCTTACTTATGAAGAGGTACCCATTGCTATCCTAGATCGACAAGTAAAGAGATTGATGAATAAAGACATAGCTTCCGTAAAAGTCCTTTGGAGAAATCAACAAGTAGAAGAGATCACATGGGAAGCGGAAGAAATGATGAAATTCAAATATCCCCATCTATTTCAAATGGGCCAAGAAGTTCAAAGTGCGGAAGTGGAGCAATGACAAGTAAGTCTGCATGAGCCTTAAGTGTTTATGTATATGTATGCTAATGTAGAGATGCATTTGTTGTAATTGAAACGATATTGTTAACATTCGAGGACGAATGTTCCTAAAGGGGGAAGAATGTAACACCCCGTACCTTCCTAATCCTACTTAAAGATGTTGAGCAATGCTTACTTAGGTGTCGAGAGCCATACATACGTATTTTATAATGCTATGGATGAGATAATTGACTTTTGGTCTCGTATATATGATTAAACCTTCATAGGAGGTGTTTTATGATTTTTGTGGAACATTTGTGGGGTTCAAAACAAGGCTAAGAGGACCTCTAAACAAAGTATATTAAGGTTAAGAAGTAAGTTAAAGAATAGGACTTGAAGAAAAGTCGAAAAATGGAATTTTTGAAAAATTCTAACTGTGGGGCACGCCAGAGGGCGTACCAAGCCGCTCTGGGCTAAAATTTTTAGTCCAGAGGCAGCAATTTGGATCGCCCAAGGGCGTGCCACGCTGGTTTTTCCACTTTTTCGAAAGTTGGAAATTTCTAAGTCCCAAGGGTATCCGGGGTCGTACCGAGCCGATTTTTGCCACGTTTCTTCTACAACCATGAGTATATACATGAAATGAATGAAATATTATATTGGTATGATAAAATTACTCGAGAACGAATTTGGAGTCAAAATGACAGTTTTGCCCTTAAGGTCAAAATAAGTCAAACGTGGCTAGAATCACTTATTTTTGGGATTGAGGCTACGGATATAAGTAGCATGGGAATATTGTTGTAACGCGTATAAGATGACTTAAACACGAGAAATTATTGATTTTATTGAGTTAAGTGATTTGGGCTCAATAAAAGCCCAAAATGGGGCAAAAGACATGGGTCACATGACCCAATCTTCTATTGACTAAGTCAAATATAGCATTAAATGCCAAGGATAGCTAAGGATGAACCCAAGGACTATATACAGACCCAAAAATCAGATTTTATTCAATTGGAATTCTCATGTTTTTTTATATATTTTCTCCAACATTTCTCTCAAACCCTAAATAACTCAAAGTCAATTTTGGAGCAAGATCATCACTTTTCAAGCTTGGGTAAGTGATTATTGTTATGGATTAATATATTATATGCATGAAAGAGTTCTTGGAAATGTTGGACATGGTACTTTGTGTTTTTGTATAAGATTTGTGATCCATGGGATTCAAGCTTGAATTAGGACTTGTGCCTTTGATGAAAAAGCATGGTATGGATAAAATATGAACATGTATGGTGTTATTTTGTTATTAAACTTGTTATTTTTCTATAAGCGTAAATTGGGGAATTTTGGCCGATATGTGCTATGACGTGTATTAAGGTGAATTGATGGATTATTTGTGATGTGGTGTGGATAAGAAAGTGTAAAGGAGAAGTGTTGTGGTGAAATGTATTGATTAACATGTATTGGTCAATGTTGGGAATATTGTGGGATTTTTGGAATAATAATTTCATCAATGATTTTGTCAAGGGGAAATGATATGTTTAAAGGCAAATATGTAACCCATTGATGTTATATGCATTTGTAAAGTAGTTGATGGTTAATGTGAATCCCGTTATGTATTTGTGTTGTAGAGTGACACATGAAGAAGGAGCGGGACTATTGTATGCATATCTAGGATTGTATATCTGTATTGAGAGTACAAGTTATGTAAGGTTACTCTGTCCGTATCTTCCTGCGGCAAATAGTATTCACATTAACATTCGCTTGTACCATCCCGAAATGTGCTAAGGTATCTCATATCCGGTTAGCCATGGTCATTGTCATATATTTCCTACTCATTGAGCATTAGTGAATCTCATGTCTCATATTCATGGTTAATGTTCCAAAAGCTCAATAAGGTTATGTTCCAATGTTCTCAATAGTGATTATATTTATGTCTCTTGTTCATGGATTATTGTCCAATGGTTCCCATGGTGTTATGGTTCTAATAATGTTATGATTGCCAAGTTATTCACATGTCTCTCACTCATTGGTTAATGATCCAAATCTTAAAGTAAAGTTGTGACTATCCTAGTGTCAATATCAAAGTAACGAACAAAGTAATGCATATGTGGTCAATGATCAAGTACGGGTGGAAGCTTTGGGGGAGAAATGCCTAGCCCAAGCCGATCCCAAAATCAGGGGGCAGTCCTAGAGGCATAAGCCTAGCTCCGACCGATCCTAATAGGGGGCAGCTCTAGAGGTAATAACCTAGCTCGAGCCGTACCTAAAATGTTGTATATGTGGCAGCTCTAGAGGTACTAACCTAGCTCGAGCCGATCTTGATATATACATTGATTCATAGGGTGGAAGCTCTAGGGGCATAAGCCTAGCTCTAGCCGATACCAACATAACGTTATGTTATGTTTAAAACCCACTGTTCAGTCGGGGTCCGGGTATCACATGTCACAAGCTAAGATGAAAAATCATGGAATTAAAGATACAAAGAAAGTAATGAAAGCAAAATACATGGCTTCCAAAGTACCAAATAGTGACTCATTTACATTGTGACTTATTTATATTGGTTATGCATTTGAACTTGAGTTCTTTGACTTATCTACATATCTTACAAGTTTCATATGGCCTTGCATACTCTGTACATTCTTCGTACTGACCCCTCTTGGGGAATTTACCTTACTTTCTGCAGGCACAGGTACTAGTAGGCCTCCACAGTAGGTTGCCAGTTGTTGCAGATCTTTGGTGAGCTCCAGTTAGTTCGGAGCTTCTCCGAGTCACTGTTGTAAATATGTTTTGGTGTTGTACATGTTGTATAAGGTGGGGACTTGTCCTGACTTTTAGTTCATTTTGGTCAATGCATTCGCTAAAGGCTTTTGTAGACGGTTGTGGGTGTATAAATGTAAGAGGTATATGTTGTTTTTGAATTGGTTGCCTCAACGGATAAGTTTTGCATATGTGAATATATATATCTTGTTCCATGAATTCCATTGTTGATATCCAAAGTTATTATGTGATTATGGATTCCTTATGGCATGTATATGATTGAATAAAGGCAAAGCTTGGTTCTCTCGGGCCTTGTCGGCTACGAGTGCCAATCCGTCCTGATGGGATTCGGGGAGTGACAAAAGTTGTATCAAAGCAGGTCATTCTAAGGGTGTCTACAAAGTCGTGTCTGAGTAGAGTCTTACTTATCGATGTGTTGTGCACCACATTTATAAGTAGGTGGCTACGGGGCATTTAGGATGTTGTTTCTTTTCTTCACTTCTAGATCGTGCAATAGAGCCAGTGGTGTAAATTGAAATGAGTCTGATCATGGTAATATTTTTTCTTTTATATAGTCAAAATGCCAATCACTAGAAGAGGAAGAGGTAAAGGTAAGCAGGTGGATGTGCCTGCGGTAGAAGAAATGAGTAGGCTACCACCTGACCAAGCTAGTCAAGGTGGAGCAAATGCTAAAATTTCATCGCGGTCTTCGTCTACTTTTCCAGCTCCGGAGGAGCCAGTTGGTAGAGAAATACCCGTAGAACCACCAATGAATGCCACTGATCAAGATCTGAGAAATGTTGTACATATGTTGACACAGTTAGTGGCGGCACAAAGCCAGGGACGGGCTGGTGTAATGACACATAATGATGATGCAGCTAGAAAGGCAAGTTGCAGGACACAGGATTTCTTAAAACTTGACCCTCCTATATTCACTGGGTTCGATCCAAAAGCAGATCCACAGGACTTCGTGGATCAAATTCAGAGGTCTTTGGAAGTTATGCACGTGAAGGATATTGTGGTATGAGGATTGGAAGAAATCCCATGACATTGGTGCAAATCCACCTACGTGGGAAGAGTTTAAAGTGGCTTTCCTTGATCATTACTTGCCCTATGAGATCCGTGAGGCACGTGCGGATCAGTTTCTAAATCTCCGTCAAGGAAATTTGAGTGTCAGAGAATATAGCTTGCAATTTAATTCCTTGGCTCGATATGCGCCAAATGTGGTGGCTACGATGACAGATAGAGTCCATCGATACGTGGACAGACTAGAGCCATTTTGGTAAGGGATTGCACCATTGCTGCCTTAAACAAGGACATGGACATAGAGAAAATTCAGGCCTTCGCCTCGAAAATGGAAGATCAAAGGCAGAGACGAAGGGTACATGAACTTGACAGGGGACAGTCCAAAAGGGCTAGACCTATGGGACCACCTACGATGTACCAAGGAGGATCTAGGCCCCGTATGTTTCCGAGACCACCTAGACCATCGTTCTCTTACTCCACAGGGGGTGCACACTCACAGTTTAGAGGGTCTAGGGGTGGTCCACCTGGGCAGAGTAACGGAGTTCACGGATCACAGGCAATAGGTTTTCCCCGTCAGCAGTGTCAGCACTGTGGGCGTATTCATGCAGGTACATGCAGAGTGGGGATAAATGCTTGTTTCTGGTGCGGCATAACAGGACACATGATGAGAGAATGTCCCCAGAGGAGTATGGGAGGTGTAGCATGACCGGAAGGATCGACCGTTGCGTCATCAACATCGGTTTAATCTTTGGGCCGAGGCGTTCAGTCTGTTGGCAGGGGTAGAGGTGCCAGAGAAGCAGCCAGTAATAGTGGGGTCCATAATCGCACTTATGCTTTAGTGGACCGACAGAATTCAGAGGCTTCCCCTGATATTGTCACAGGTACATTACTCATATCCTCACATAATGTATATGCATTGATTCACCCTGGTTCTACATTTTCCTATGTTACTCCATTGATTGCTGCGAAATTCGCAAAGGCACCAGAATTATTAATTAAATTAATTGAAGTGTCTACACCGGTTTATGAATATATTATTGCAAAGAGAGTATATCGTGACTGTGTGGTAACTGTGTGTGGTCATGATACGTTGGTCGATCTCATTGAATTGGACATAGTGAATTTTAATGTGATCATGGGAATGGATTGGTTGGCCTCTTGTTATTCCACGGTAGATTGCCGGGCCAAGAAGGTGCAATTTTGTTTTCCGCAAGAAAATGTTCTTGAATGGCAGGGTAATGTAGGGGCACCACGAGGGAGATTTATTTCCTATTTGAAAGACAGAAAAATGATTGCTAAGGGATATGTATATCATTTAGTACGGGTGAAAGATACTGAAGTGGAACCACTAACTCCGCAGTCGATTCCAGTGGTCAATGAGTTTCTAGATGTCTTTCCAGAGGATCTTCCAGGCTTACCCCCAGAATGGGAGGTCGAATTTGGTATTGATGTGATTCCAGGCACTCAGCCTATTTGTATTCCTCTATATAGAATGGCTCCTGCAGAACTGCGTGAATTAAAGGAGTAATTGAAAGATTTGCTAGACAAGGGCTTCATTAGGCCTAGTATGTCCCCATGGGGTTCACCTGTATTATTTGTCCAGAATAAAGATGGCACATTGAGAATGTGCATTGACTATCGGCAGTTGAATAAGGTAATGATCAAGTACAAATATCCCCTCTCTCGAATGGATGATTTGTTTGATCTGTTACAGGGTGCCAAGTGCTTTTCAAAGATTGACTTGAGGTCAGGTTACCATCAAGTCAGAGTTAGAAAAGAATATGTACCCAAGACAGCTTTCCGAATACGGTATGGCCATTATGAATTCTTAGTTATTTCATTTGGACTAACAAATGCTCCGGCTGTGTTTATGGATTTGATGAATAGGGTGTTTAAGCCATTTTTGGACGTGTTCGTCACGGTATTTATAGATGACATCCTGGTTTATTCAAGATCACCAGAGGACCATACTAACCACTTACGAAAAGTGTTACAGATTCTCCGTGAGCGTAAGTTGTATGCCAAGTTCTCTAAGTGTGAGTTTTGGTTAAAATCAGTTGCATTCTTGGGTCATATTGTGTCAGATGAAGGGATACAGGTTGATACACAGAAGATTGAAGTAGTGAAAAATTGGCCAAGACCTACGATACCCACAGAGATTCGTAGTTTTCTTGGACTGGCAGGTTATTACCGGAGATTTGTGGAAGGTTTTTCCTCTATTGCTGCACCATTAACAAAGCTTACACATAAGGCAGTAAAATTTTAGTGGAATGATGCGTGTGAGAAAAGTTTCCAAAATTTGAAAGATAAATTAACCTCCACACCAGTTTTAGTGCTTCCCGAAGGTACCAAAGGTTATGTAGTGTATTGTGATGCTTCTGGGGTTGGCCTCGGATGTGTGTTGATGCAACATGGTAATGTCATAGCATATGTCTCACGATAGTTGTGGCCACATGAGAAAAACTATCCCACACATGATCTTGAATTGGCAGCGGTAGTGTTTTCTTTAAAGATATGGCGTCATTATTTATATGGAGTTCATGTTGATATCTACACGGATCACAAAAGTTTGCAATATCTTTTTCAGCAGAAGGAAGTCAATTTGAGTCAACGAAGGTGGTTAGATCTTTTAAAAGACTATGATATTGGTATTCTTTATCATCCGAGAAAAGCAAATGTAGTAGCTGATGCATTGATCCGCAAGGCAGTGGAAAGCACTAGTGGTCAGTTGACTGAAAAGCAAGAGATAATCAAAGATTTATATCAATTAGCCAGCTTGGGCATTCGCCTTATTGAATCCTCAGATGATAGAGTTATTGTGCAGAATGCAGCAGAATCCTCCTTAATAACTGAAGTAAAAGAGAAGTAGTTTGCGGATTCTATGTTATTGCAGCTAAAGGAAAATGTACAGCAGGATTTGACAAAGGCATTTGATCTTACACAGGAAGGGGTTCTTCAATGTCAAGGGAGATTATGTGTACCGGATGTAGATGAGCTGAGGGTATGAATTATGACAGAGGTGCATCATTTGCGCTATTCTATTCATCCGGGTGCTACAAAAATGTACCACGATTTAAAGGAAGTGTATTGGTGGGGAAATATGAAAAAGAACATTGCAGAGTTTGTCGCTCAATGCCCGAATTGCCAACAAGTGAAAGTAGAGCATCAAAAATTGGGAGGTTACATGCAATGTATCAATCTTCCAGTCTGGAAATGGGATATGATTAACATGGATTTCATTACAGGTTTGCCTCGTACATTGCGGAAGTTTGATTCTATATGGGTTATAGTGGACATTCTTACCAAGTCAGCGTATTTTCTACCGGTCAAGACGACCTATACAGCTGAGGATTATGCGAAGTTGTATGTGAAAGAGATAGTACGATTGCATGGTATTCCACTTTCCATTATATCAGACAGAGGAGCACAGTTTACAGCGCACTTTTGGAGATCTTTCCAGCAGAGTTTGGGTACATGGGTGAATTTGAGTACGGCTTTCCATCCTCAGACTGATGGACAAGCAGAACGTACTATCCAGACACTTGAAGATATGCTACGAGCTTGTACGTTTGATTTTTAAGGCAGTTGGGATGACCATTTGCCCCTTATTGAATTTGCGTATAACAATAGCCATCATTCAAGTATTAAAATGGCACCTTATGAGGATGGTTTGAAGCAGGTGAAACTGCTTTACTTGGGCCAGATATTGTTCATCAGGCTATGGAAAAGGTTAAGGTGATCCAACATCAGTTACAAACGGCTCAAAGTCGTCACAAGTCATATGCCGATGTTAGAAGAAGAGGTCTTGAATTCGCCATAGGTGATTGGGTGTTTTTAAAGGTGTCACCAATGAAAGGGGTAATGCGGTTCGGAAAGAAAGGGAAATTGAGTCCACGTTACATAGGCCCATATGAAATTATTAGAAGATTTGGGCAAGTTGCGTATGAATTAGCACTACCTCAAGAACTTTCCTCAGTCCATTCGGTATTTCATGTTTCGATGCTTCGAAAATGCATAGGGGATCCATCTCGTATTGTTCCAATTGAGGATGTTCAAGTTACAAAGGATCTTACTTATGAAGAGGTACCCATTGCTATCCTAGATCGACAAGTAAAGAGATTGATGAATAAAGACATAGCTTCCGTAAAAGTCCTTTGGAGAAATCAACAAGTAGAAGAGATCACATGGGAAGCGGAAGAAATGATGAAATTCAAATATCCCCATCTATTTCAAATGGGCCAAGAAGTTCAAAGTGCGGAAGTGGAGCAATGACAAGTAAGTCTGCATGAGCCTTAAGTGTTTATGTATATGTATGCTAATGTAGAGATGCATTTGTTGTAATTGAAACGATATTGTTAACATTCGAGGACGAATGTTCCTAAAGGGGGAAGAATGTAACACCCCGTACCTTCCTAATCCTACTTGAAGATGTTGAGCAATGCTTACTTAGGTGTCGAGAGCCATACATACGTATTTTATAATGCTATGGATGAGATAATTGACTTTTGGTCTCGTATATATGATTAAACCTTCATAGGAGGTGTTTTATGATTTTTGTGGAACATTTGTGGGGTTCAAAACAAGGCTAAGAGGACCTCTAAACAAAGTATATTAAGGTTAAGAAGTAAGTTAAAGAATAGGACTTGAAGAAAAGTCGAAAAATGGAATTTTTGAAAAATTCTAACTGTGGGGCACGCCAGAGGGCGTACCATGCCGCTCTGGGCTAAAATTTTTAGTCCAGAGGCAGCAATTTGGATCGCCCAAGGGCGTGCCACGCTGGTTTTTTCACTTTTTCGAAAGTTGGAAATTTCTAAGTCCCAAGGGTATCCGGGGTCGTACCGAGCCGATTTTTGCCACGTTTCTTCTACAACCATGAGTATATACATGAAATGAATGAAATATTATATTGGTATGATAAAATTACTCGAGAACGAATTTGGAGTCAAAATGACAGTTTTGCCCTTAAGGTCAAAATAAGTCAAACGTGGCTAGAATCACTTATTTTTGGGATTGAGGCTACGGATATAAGTAGCATGGGAATATTGTTGTAACGCGTATAAGATGACTTAAACACGAGAAATTATTGATTTTATTGGGTTAAGTGATTTGGGCTCAATAAAAGCCCAAAATGGGGCAAAAGACATGGGTCACATGACCCAATCTTCTATTGACTAAGTCAAATATAGCATTAAATTCCAAGGATGGCTAAGGATGACCCCAAGGACTATATATAGACCCAAAAATCAGATTTTATTTAATTGGAACTCTCATGTTTTTTTAGATATTTTCTCCAACATTTCTCTCAAACCCTAAATAACTCAAAGTCAATTTTCGAGCAAGATCATCACTTTTCAAGCTCGGGTAAGTGATTATTGTTATGGATTAATATATTATATGCATGAAAGAGTTCTTGGAAATGTTGGACATTGTACTTTGTGTTTTTGTGTAACACCCCGTACTTTCCCAACCCTACTTGATGACAGTGAATAATGTTTACTTAGGTATCGAGAGTTATAAGTATATATTTGGTAATGCTAATGACGAGAAAAATTGAAATTTGGCCACGTACATGTAATTAGACCTTCGTAGAAGGTGTTTAGTGGTTTCGTGGAGCATTTGTGTAATACCCCGTACACATTATAACCTCATTTGGTGACTTGGAGTCATGTTTACTTGATGATTAAGGTCACTAAGTAAGTATTTTATAGTGTTTTGATAAGGTATTGGACGATACGCAGGTGTTGGAAAAATTGCCAAAAAATTCAGCAAGACATGGAAACTTGCGCCACTGCCCTGTTTCAGGGGGTGTGGCGCAAGCCCCTGAGATCAGAGAGGGTGCATTTCTTGCGCCACTGGCTTGTTTTGCAGCAGTGGCGCAAGGAACAAATGTTTTACCTTTCCAGGCTCGTTTTGCAACGCAATTCTACGACGATCCTTAGATGGTTTTATTTTGGTTCTTTGGAGTTATTTGAGCATTGTTAAAGCTTCAAACACTTAAATACATTCCTATGCACACTCACATGATCAAATCATGAAACATGAATAGCGATCCAAAATGTCTAATGAAGCCAAGGGTGACTAGAATTCCTATTTTTGCGAGCGAGGTGACGAACGAGAATCTCGTAAGAGAATATTGTTGTGACATTATGGAATTATGCAAACATGATATATATGGTGAATAATACATGAAATTTAATGGGTTACATGGATATGTGTTATTGGGCCCAAAATTAGGCCCAAAATGGAATAAAAGACTTGGCCCAAATGGGTCATTTGACCCATTCTTGCCATTACCACTCCATTATTGCTCCCAAATGGCTAAGGATGACTTGAGCACTATATAAGGGACCCAAAAATCAGATTTTATTGAAGCAAAAACACACATGCTTTTTCTAGAAAAATCTCAAGAACACTTCTTTGACTCCGAAAAACCCTAAGGCATTTTTGGACAAGATCACCATCTTCCATGCTTGGGTAAGTGATTATTCTTGTACTTTAACATATTATGATCATGAGAGATTATGTATATCGTGTTGGTTATGCTTGGAAGTGTTGAATATGGTGTTTTGTGTTTTGGTAAAAGATGTGAAATCCATGGGATTTTAATTCGGATTATGACTTGTGGTCTTAATGAAAAAGCATGGTATGGATAAAATAACAACATGTATGGTGCTATTATGGTCCCAAACTTGTTATTTTCCTATAAAGTGTATATTGTGGGATTTTGGCCGATATGCGCTATGAGATGTATTATGGTAAGTTAATGGATTATTTGTGATGTAGTGCGGTTAAGAAAGGGTAATGGAGAAGTGTTGTGGTGAAATATATTGAGTATTATGTATTGGTCAATGTTGTGAATATTGTGGGATTTTTGGTAAGATAATTTCATAAATGGTATGGTCAAGGGGAAATGGCATGTTTAAAAGCAAACATGTAACTCATTGATCTTATGAAGAGTAATTGATGGTATAATTATGATGTTGTGATGGTGGAGAGTGGAAAGTATGAACGTGGTGTGACATACTAGTGGTTTATGATACTTTGGTCAATGTGGGGCTTGTTGTGGTATTATTGATATGACCATACCGTAAATGGTATTGTAGAGAAAGAAATAACATGTTAAAGCCAAACATGTGACTTATTGTTATTGTATGCATTTGTAAGGTAGTTGGTGGTTAATGTTGGTTCCATTATGTAATTGTGATGTAGAGTGAAACGTAAGGAGGGAGCGGAATTGTTGCTCTCACATATTTCATTGTGTACTTACATTGGCAAGACAAGGTATGTAAGGTTACTTTTATATCCTTCTGCAACATATGATGTTCACACTTTCATAGCACTCACTTGATTCCGAAATACTCTAAGGTATTTCATATTCGATAGTTGGCTAGAGTTGCTCATATGTTCCTTATTCATTGGTCAATGGTGAATCGTATAACTCATGTTTATTGATTGACTCATGTCCATTGGTTGACTCACGTTCATTGGCTAATATGTCAAAAGTTCCAAATGGTCTAAGGTATTGCATCACAAGGTGGTGAATAGTTAGTATCCACATGTATCGTATTTAGTGATCATTATGTTAAGGTTCCAAAAGTGTACTATACCAAGGGGGTTCTATAGTATTCCAACTAGGGTTGATATATTGATAGTCATATGTGTTTTACTCCTATACGAATCATGAATCACTTAGTGCTTATTTATGGGCGGAAGTTCTTAAGTTGTCATATGTTGTAGATCCTAAGAGAATTATCCCAATAAGAGCAATGAGGTAAAGAGAGCTTGTTTAGTTGAATATCATTGTTCCAATCATGTTATGAGTCCTATGGTATGATGATTATCCTTGTTCCAATTGTAAGAGTATCAATCTCATAAGAGTAATAAGAGAGGTGATGTGCAAGTTAGTGTAATTATACTTCATAAGTGAAATTGTCAATCTCATGAGATAAAGGGGTGAAGTGAGATGTGCATGTAAGTACGTGTTTGGCTAAGGTGTTAATCTCATAAAGTACAAGAGTAAGGTAAAGTATATGGGTGTGTTCCAATTAGTGTCATGATCCAAAGTTCCAATAGAGTTCTACACATGTCTCATATCCATTAGTAATGTTCCAAAAGTCAAATAAGGTTATGTTCCAAGGGTTCAATAGTGATTATATTCATGTATTTTGTTCATTGATCATTGTCCAATGGTTCCAACGGTGTTATGTTTCCATGAAGGTTATGTGTCCAAGAATGCTTATTTCCATGTTTCTCACTCAGTGATTATTGATCCAAAGCTTTAAAGAAAGTTGTGACTATCATTGTAATCATCTCTCATAAGCAAAAGTACCAATCTCTCACAAGTTAAAGTATCAATCTCTAAAGTAATATAAAGATACCAATATTACAAGAGTAAAGATGTGAAGTAAAGAATAATGAAAGAAAAGGAAGCAATGTTATGTTATGTTATGTATGTTAATCCTACCCATGGAGTAGATGTATGTTATTAACCCACCAAAGAGTGGATGTATGTTGACCTACCCATGGAGTAGATGTATGTTATTGCCCACCAAAGAGTGGATATATGTCATTGCGCACCATAGAGTGGATGTATGTTATTGCCCACCATAGAGTGGATGTATGTTATTGCCCACCAAAGAGTGGATGTATGTCATTGCCCACCATAGAGTGGATGTATGTTATTGCCCACCAAAGAGTGGATGTATGTTATTGCCCACCAAAGAGTGGATGTATGTCATTGCCCACCAAAGAGTGGATATAATGAGCGTTAATCAAAGGAAGAATCCATGGGACAAAGGTATCACATGTGAGTGATCAAAAATAGTAATGCTAATAAAAAGAAAGGTACATGGTTTCACATATGGAGTTTTCTCTTATCATTATTTTCCATTGAAATGCTCTGGTATTAATGCAGTTTTTCTTATGGCCTTACATACGCAGTACATTCTTCGTACTGACCCCTCTTGGGGACTTACCTTACATGTTGCAGGTGCAGGCACTAGTAGGCCTCCACAGTAGATTGTAAGTGTTGCAGATCTTTGGTGAGCTCCAGTTAGTTTGGGGCTTCTCCGAGTCACTGTTGTACATGGGTTTTGCTTTTGTATACGCTGTATAAAGCGGGGACTTGTCCGAACTTTTAGTTTATTTTGGTCAATGCATTTGTTAGAGTCTTTTGTAGACGGATGTGGGTGTATGAATGTGAAGGTACATGTCGTTTTGACTTAATGGCCCAAACGGCCAAGTTTTACATACATAGCTATGACTTATGTTTTCATGTCTATGACTTCCGCATAGTTGCACAAGGTTTAATAAGATTCATATGAGATTATGTATGCGAATGTTCATGAGCAAAGGTTGGTTATCTCGGGCCATATCGGCTTCGGTTGCCAATCATGCGTCGATGGGATTCGAGGCGTGATAAAGTGGTATCAGAGCCGGTCGTTCTAAGGGTGTCTACAAAGCCGTGTCTGAGTAGAGTCTTACTTATCGATGTGTTGTGCACCACATTTATAAGTAGGAGGCTACGGGATATTTAGGATGTTGTTTCTGTTCTTCATTCTAGATCGTGCAATAGAGCCAGTATTGTAAGTTGAATTATATCTGACCATGGTAATGATTTTTCTTTGGTATAGTAAAATGCCAAACACAAGAAGAGGCAAAGGTAAAGGAAAGAAGATGGATAGGCCTGCTGAAGAAGGAATGAGTAGAATACCACGTGACCAAGCTAGTCAAGGTGGAGCAAATGCTGAAATTGCATCGCAGTCCTCCTCTACTTTTCCAGCTCCAGAAGAGCCAAGAGGTAGAGAAGTACCCGCAAAATCGGGAATGAATGCCACAGATCAAGATTTACGAAATGCAGTACATATGTTGACACAGTTAGTGGCTGCACAAACCCAGGGACGAACTAGTCCAATGGTAAATAAAGATGACGCGGCTAGAGCAGCTAGTCGGCGTACACAGGACTTTCTAAAATTAGACCCTCCCATCTTCACAGGGTTCGATCCAAAAGAAGATCCATAGGATTTCGTAGACCAAGTTCAAAGAGCACTAGAGGTGATGCACGTAACAGGTGTAGAAACGGTTGAGCTAGCAGCTTATAGATTGAAGGGTGAGGCTATATTGTGGTATGACGATTGGAAGAAGTCTCGTGGTATCGGTGCAATGCCACCACATTGGGAAGAATTTAAAACAGCATTCCTTGATCATTACCTCCCATATGAAATTCGGGAGGCACGTGCAGACCAATTTCTACATTTGCATCAAGGAAATATGAGTGTGAGAGAATACAGTTTGCAGTTTAATTCCTTGGATAGATATGCTCCAAATGTAGTAGCCACCATGGAAGATAGAGTCCATCGATATGTGGATAGATTGGAGCCTTACTTGGTAAGAGACTGCACTATTGCTGCCTTAAATCGAGATATGGACATAGCTAGAATACAGGCCTTTGCGCAAAAAATGGAGGATCAAAGGCAAAGAAAGAGGACACTGAAAGCTAAGGAGGGGCCATCAAAAAAAGCGAGACCTATGGAATAGTCTATGTTGTCCCCAGGAGAAACTGGATCTCGAATGTTACCGCCTAGACCCTCATCCTCTTATTTCACAGTAGGTGTTCATTCTCAGTTCCGAGGATCTAGAGGTGGTCGATCTGAACAGAGTAGTGGAATTCATGGATCACAAGCGACGAGATCTTCTCGTCAGTTTTGCCTGCGCTGTGGGAGATTTCATGCAGGCGAATGCCGGTATGATACAAATGTTTGCTTTGTATGTGGTAGGCCATGACACAGGATGAGAGAATGCCCACAGAGGCCCACGGGTAGTATGACACGGCCTGCCGGATCAGCCAAGGTGGCATCGGCAGCTAGTGTATAGTCTGCTGGTCGCGGTAGAGGTGCCAGAGGAGCAGCCAGTTACAGTGGAGCTGAGAATCGCACCTATGCTTTAGTGGAACGGCAGAATGAGGAAGCACCTCCTAATGACGGTACAGGTATTTAGGTATATTACCATATTTTACATAATGTATATGTATTGCTTGATTTGAGCTCTACTACATCGTACATTACTCCATCGACTACCATGAGTTTAATAGCCCACTGGGGTTATGGGTAAAGCCAATAGAAATATTTCCACCTGTCGGTGAATTTAGTATAGTGAAAGGTACAGTGGATGGTTGTGAGCATAAAAGGCATCATGAAATTTAGAAAGAGAAAAAAAATTGACCCTGTACTACATGCCATGTGAAATTGGTGAAGGTATACAAGAGTTTCCTTTCATATTGTCCCCATTGGAAAGATATCAAGTTTGGGGGATCTCACTAGTCAAGTCAAGTGTGAAGGTTAATAAATGAAGACGTTACGTCTATAAAAGTTCTTCGACGAAATCAATAAGGCAAAGAGATACCCATGATTATTTCAAATGGAAGAAAGGGTTCAAAAGGTGGAAGTGGACCAATTAGGTAGCCATGAGCCTTAAGGGTTTATGTATATATATGCTAATATAGAGATGCATTGGTTGTAATTGAAGTGACATCGTTAACATTCGAGGACGAATGTTTCTAAGGGGGGAAGAATGTAACACCCCATACTTTCCCAAACCTACTTGATGACAGTGAATAATGTTTACTTAGGTATCGAGAGTTATAAGTATGTATTTGGTAATGCTAATGACGAGAAAAATTGAAATTTGGCCACGTACATGTAATTAGACCTTGGTAGGAGGTGTTTAGTGGTTTCGTGGAGCATTTGTGTAATACTCCGTACACATTATAACCTCATTTGGTGACTTGGAGTCATGTTTACTTGATGATTAAGGTCACTAAGTAAGTATTTTATAGTGTTTTGATAAGGTATTGGACGATACGCAAGTGTTGGAAAAATTGCCGAAAAATTCAGCAAGACATGGAAACTTGCGCCACTGCCCTGTTTCAGGGGGTGTGGCGCAATCCCCTGAGACCAGAGAGGGTGCATTTCTTGTGCCACTGTCTTGTTTTACAGCAGTGGCGCAAGGAACAAATGTTTTACCTTTCCGGGCTCGTTTCGCAACGCAATTCTACGACGATCCTTAGATGGTTTCTTTTGGTTCTTTGGAGTTATTTGAGCATTGTTAAAACTTCAAACACTTCAATACATTCCTATGTACACTCACATGATCAAATCATGAAACATTAATAGTGATCCAAAATGTCTAATGAAGCCAAGGGTGACTAGAATTCTTATTTTTGCGAGCGAGGTGACGAACAAGAATCTCGTAAGAGAATATTGTTGTGACATTATGGAATTATGCAAACATGATATATATGGTGAATAATACATGAAATTTAATGGGTTACATGGATATGTGTTATTGGGCCCAAAATTAGGCCCAAAATGGAATAAAAGACTTGGCCCAAATGGGTCATTTGACCCATTCTTGCCATTACCACTCCATTATTGCTCCCAAATGGCTAAGGATGACTTGATCACTATATAAGGGACCCAAAAATCAGATTTTATTGAAGCAAAAACACACATGCTTTTTCTAGAAAAATCTCAAGAACACTTCTTTGACTCCGAAAAACCCTAAGGCATTTTTGGACAAGATCACCATCTTCCATGCTTGGGTAAGTGATTATTCTTGTACTTTAACATATTATGATCATGAGAGATTATGTATATCGTGTTGGTTATGCTTGGAAGTGTTGAATATGGTGTTTTGTGTTTTGGTAAAAGATGTGAAATCCATGGAATTTTAATTCGGATTATGACTTGTGGTCTTAATGAAAAAGCATGGTATGGATAAAATAACAACATGTATGGTGCTATTATGGTCCCAAACTTGTTATTTTCCTATAAAGTGTATATTGTGGGATTTTGGCCGATATGCGCTATGAGATGTATTATGGTAAGTTAATGGATTATTTGTGATGTAGTGCGGTTAAGAAAGGGTAATGGAGAAGTGTTGTGGTGAAATATATTGAGTATTATGTATTGGTCAATGTTGTGAATATTGTGGGATTTTTGGTAAGATAATTTCATAAATGGTATGGTCAAGGGGAAATGGCATGTTTAAAAGCAAACATGTAACTCATTGATCTTATGAAGAGTAATTGATGGTATAATTATGATGTTGTGATGGTGGAGAGTGGAAAGTATGAACGTGGTGTGACATACTAGTGGTTTATGATACTTTGGTCAATGTGGGGCTTGTTGTGGTATTATTGATATGACCATACCGTAAATGGTATTGTAGAGAAAGAAATAACATGTTAAAGCCAAACATGTGACTTATTGTTATTGTATGCATTTGTAAGGTAGTTGGTGGTTAATGTTGGTTCCATTATGTAATTGTGATGTAGAGTGAAACGTAAGGAGGGAGCGGAATTGTTGCTCTCACATATTTCATTGTGTACTTACATTGGCAAGACAAGGTATGTAAGGTTACTTTTATATCCTTCTGCAACATATGATGTTCACACTTTCATAGCACTCACTTGATTCCGAAATACTCTAAGGTATTTCATATTCGATAGTTGGCTAGAGTTGCTCATATGTTCCTTATTCATTGGTCAATGGTGAATCGTATAACTCATGTTTATTGATTGACTCATGTCCATTGGTTGACTCACGTTCATTGGCTAATATGTCAAAAGTTCCAAATGGTCTAAGGTATTGCATCACAAGGTGGTGAATAGTTAGTATCCACATGTATCGTATTTAGTGATCATTATGTTAAGGTTCCAAAAGTGTACTATACCAAGGGGGTTCTATAGTATTCCAACTAGGGTTGATATATTGATAGTCATATGTGTTTTACTCCTATACGAATCATGAATCACTTAGTGCTTATTTATGGGCGGAAGTTCTTAAGTTGTCATATGTTGTAGATCCTAAGAGAATTATCCCAATAAGAGCAATGAGGTAAAGAGAGCTTGTTTAGTTGAATATCATTGTTCCAATCATGTTATGAGTCCTATGGTATGATGATTATCCTTGTTCCAATTGTAAGAGTATCAATCTCATAAGAGTAATAAGAGAGGTGATGTGCAAGTTAGTGTAATTATACTTCATAAGTGAAATTGTCAATCTCATGAGATAAAGGGGTGAAGTGAGATGTGCATGTAAGTACGTGTTTGGCTAAGGTGTTAATCTCATAAAGTACAAGAGTAAGGTAAAGTATATGGGTGTGTTCCAATTAGTGTCATGATCCAAAGTTCCAATAGAGTTCTACACATGTCTCATATCCATTAGTAATGTTCCAAAAGTCAAATAAGGTTATGTTCCAAGGGTTCAATAGTGATTATATTCATGTATTTTGTTCATTGATCATTGTCCAATGGTTCCAACGGTGTTATGTTTCCATGAAGGTTATGTGTCCAAGAATGCTTATTTCCATGTTTCTCACTCAGTGATTATTGATCCAAAGCTTTAAAGAAAGTTGTGACTATCATTGTAATCATCTCTCATAAGCAAAAGTACCAATCTCTCACAAGTTAAAGTATCAATCTCTAAAGTAATGTAAAGATACCAATATTACAAGAGTAAAGATGTGAAGTAAAGAATAATGAAAGAAAAGGAAGCAATGTTATGTTATGTTATGTATGTTAATCCTACCCATGGAGTAGATGTATGTTATTAACCCACCAAAGAGTGGATGTATGTTGACCTACCCATGGGGTAGATGTATGTTATTGCCCACCAAAGAGTGGATGTATGTCATTGCGCACCATAGAGTGGATGTATGTTATTGCCCACCATAGAGTGGATGTATGTTATTGCCCACCAAAGAGTGGATGTATGTCATTGCCCACCATAGAGTGGATGTATGTTATTGCCCACCAAAGAGTGGATGTATTTTATTGCCCACCAAAGAGTGGATGTATTTTATTGCCCACCAAAGAGTGGATGTATGTCATTGCCCACCAAAGAGTGGATATAATGAGCGTTAATCAAAGGAAGAATCCATGGGACAAAGGTATCACATGTGAGTGATCAAAAATAGTAATGCTAATAAAAAGAAAGGTACATGGTTTCACATATGGAGTTTTCTCTTATCATTATTTTCCATTGAAATGCTCTGGTATTAATACAGTTTTTCTTATGGCCTTACATACGCAGTACATTCTTCGTACTGACCCCTCTTGGGGACTTACCTTACATGTTGCAGGTGCAGGCACTAGTAGGCCTCCACAGTAGATTGTAAGTGTTGCAGATCTTTGGTGAGCTCCAGTTAGTTCGGGGCTTCTCCGAGTCACTGTTGTACATGGGTTTTGCTTTTGTATACGCTGTATAAAGCGGGGACTTGTCCCGACTTTTAGTTCATTTTGGTCAATGCATTTGTTAGAGTCTTTTGTAGACGGATGTGGGTGTATGAATGTGAAGGTACATGTCGTTTTGACTTAATGGCCCAAACGGCCAAGTTTTACATACATAGCTATGACTTATGTTTTCATGTCTATGACTTCCGCATAGTTGCAAAAGGTGTAATAAGATTCATATGAGATTATGTATGCGAATGTTCATGAGCAAAGGTTGGTTCTCTCGGGCCATATCTGCTTCGGGTGCCAATCATGCCTCGATGGGATTCGGGGCGTGACATTTTGTATAAGATTTGTGATCCATGGGATTCAAGCTTGAATTAGGACTTGTTCCTTTGATGAAAAAGCATGGTATGGATAAAATATGAACATGTATGGTGTTATTTTGTTATTAAACTTGTTATTTTTCTATAAGTGTAAATTGGGGGATTTCGGCCGATATGTGCTATGACGTGTATTAAGGTGAATTGATGGATCATTTGTGATGTGGTGTGGATAAGAAAGTGTAAAGGAGAAGTGTTGTGGTGAAATGTATTGATTATCATGTATTGATTATCATGTATTGGTCAATTTTGGGTATATTGTGGGATTTTTGGAATAATAATTTCATCAATGGTTTTGTCAAGGGGAAATGACATGTTTAAAGGCAAACATGTAAACCATTGATGTTATATGCATTTGTAAAGTAGTTGATGGCTAATGTGAATCCCATTATGTATTTGTGTTGTAGAGTGATACATAAAGAAGGAGCGGGACTATTGTATGCACATCTAGGATTGTATATCCTTATTGAGAGTACAAGGTATGTAAGGTTACTCTGTCCGTATCTTCCTGCGGTAAATAGTATTCGCATTAACATTCGCTTGTACCATCCCGAAATGTGCTAAGGTATCTCATATCCGGTTAGCCATGGTCATTGTCATATATTTCCTACTCATTGAGCATTAGTGAATCTCATGTCTCATATTCATGGTTAATGTTCCAAAAGCTCAAATAAGGTTATGTTCCAATGTTCTCAATAGTGATTATATTTATGTCTCTTGTTCATGGATTATTGTCCAATGGTTCCCAAGGTGTTATGGTTCTAATAATGTTATGATTGCCAAGTTATTCACATGTCTCTCACTCATTGGTTAATGATCCAAATCTTAAAGTAAAGTTGTGACTATCCTAGTGTCAATATCAAAGTAACGAACAAAGTAATGCATATGTGGTCAATGATCAAGTACGGGTGGAAGCTTTGGGGGAGAAATGCCTAGCCCAAGCAGATCCCAAAATCAGGGGGCAGTCCTAGAGGCATAAGCCTAGCTCCGACCGATCCTAACAGGGGGCAGCTCTAGAGGTAATAACCTAGCTTGAGCCGTACCTGAAATGTTGTATATGTGGCAGCTCTAGAGGTACTAACCTAGCTCGAGCCGATCCCGATATATACATTGATTCATAGGGTGGAAGCTCTAGGGGCATAAGCCTAGCTCGAGCCGATCCCAACATAACATTATGTTATGTTTAAAACCCACTGTTCAGTTGGGGCCCGGGTATCACATGTCACAAGCTAAGATGAAAAATCATGGAATTAAAGATACAAAGAAAGTAATGAAAGAAAAATACATGGCTTCCAAAGTACCGAATAGTGACTCATTTACATTGTGACTAATCTATATTGGTTATGCATTTGAACTTGAGTTCTTTGACTTATCTACATATCTTACAAGTTTCATATGGCCTTTCATACTCAGTACATTCTTCGTACTGACCCATCTTGGGGAATTTACCTTACTTGCTGCAGGCGTAGGTACTAGTAGGCCTCCACAGTAGGTTGCCAGTTGTTGCAGATCTTTGGTGAGCTCCAGTTAGTTCGGGGCTTCTCCGAGTCACTGTTGTACATATGTTTTGGTGTTGTACATGTTGTATAAGGCGGGGACTTATCCCGACTTTTAGTTTATTTTGGTCAATGCATTCGCTAGAGGCTTTTGTAGACGGTTTTGGGTGTATAAATGTAAAAGGTGTATGTCGTTTTTGAATTGGTGGCCTCAACGGACAAGTTTCGCATATGTGAATATATATATCATGTTCCATGAATTCCATTGTTGATATCCAAAGTTATTATGTGATTATGGATTCCTTATGGCATGTATATGATTGAATAGAGGCAAAGCTTGGTTCTCTCGGGCCTTGTCGGCTACGAGTGCCAATCCATCCCGATGGGATTCGGGGCGTGACATAGACCAAGTGTGAGCCACTCCATTTAATTGATTCAAAGCCAAATCAACACTCTCAACTGGAGTTACACCTTTGATCTCAGTAAACTTCTGGCTATCATCAAGAAACTCTTGTGGATCTTCCTCAGTCTTAGAACAATAAAACTAAGGAGGATTCATTCAAGTAAAGTCTCAGGCTCTAGTAGCTGCTGTGGTACCAGTAGGATTGATCGGGGTAACAAACTGCTAATTAGCCTGAGTAGTCATGTCTTGAGTTAGCACTGTGAAAGTAGCCCTCAACTCACCATATGAGACATGTTCATTCAAAGGGTCTACTAGACATGGTGGTTCTTGTTGGTTTCCATTTTTATTTTTCCATTTGTTGGCTTTCTTGGGAGGCATTTTCATTAAATGTATAGAGAACAAAATAGAAGAAGGTTTTAATAGAGATCACACTCTATTGCATGATATGAACATGAAAGAAGGGAAACGTTTCCCACAAAATTTCATAGTCTCTCACTCATAAGTGTACATGTTTCACACCCATAAACATGACTCTACTTAACGTGGATTTCAGACACCATAGGACACTTTCAACCTGATACTCTGATACCAAGTTTGACATGACTCGAGACTACCCCCTAGTGATAACACGATGCATAGAATCATAAATGACCCTAAGCTAACCCATGGTCTAGTATGATACTAAGAATAATGAAATAAATTGATAAATAGTGAGCAAAAAATAACCTAAAATGACATAATAATAACAAAACCAATGTCAATACTGAAATATCAAAACCATAAGTTGAATCTTATAATTTATTTTTCTGTCTGTCTGTCTGAAAGCCTCTAAAGAAGATAAGTTGTTAAGACAAGTCCATAGCTAACTCTTAGTTCTGAAACTGAAATGCAGATTAAAATGAAATACTGATAACTAGTCCTCGAATGATGAGTTCTCACTAAAATATTGCTCCTGAAGTGATGCTGAATCAAGCTAACCACGACTGGGATGCTAAATATGAACATAGGAATGTACTTTAAATATATTGAGCATGTGAGATATGCACTATACTTTATAATATAAACATGCTGAAATTGGTATGATAAATTGAACATGGGACTAAGTTCTATAAACTGATTCAATAACCAAGTAACAAACATGTTACAATATAAGATGTTGAATAACTAGGATAAAAGGTCAAGCAAGGTCTGAGACTAAACTGTGAGATGCTTTTGAAATCAACATAAACTATGTGAGCAATATGGAATCCAACCTGTAACTTAAGTTGGGAGGGTGTTCTATACCTTTTCCAGGGTACGAACCATGTTTGGCGTGAATTCACTCGTGAGCCCATTAGGGAAAGGGATACACTCTCAACTGGCGAGGACCCCTTTAACCTATGATGTCACGTAGTTTAGGACTTGGATTATCTGAATGCGTGTCCTATCGCTGCTAAGTACTACTCCCACTGAAAGTAAACTGATATACTAAAATGTTCAACAATAGTGATGTTCTGAAACTAAAAGATAAGTGTTTTATCTGAAAGTGTTCTAAATCATGAAACTGAAGGAGTGCATATTTAACTATCAATGCATGATATCCAAGGTCATCAGGTTTTCATAAACTACCATTTCTGAAGAATGTAACTAATCATAACAATTCTATAGCTTAACGAAATAAGGAATTTTACAACCAAAGTCCATAAATCACGGATTTACCAATACATTGAGAATTCATAACAATATAATTCATTCATGGATATTGAAATTCATGGGTAAATATAGGTTCATGGCTTAGTTATAGAAAGGGAAAAAACTTTAAGGAAATTCATAATATTCATGAACCTTAGGCTCTGAGTTGAATTAAATTGAGGAATTGAGTTAACTTCAAAACTCAATGGGTGAAAGGAAACATATTGATGAAATCCCATATGCCTTGAGATGGAAACCTTGGTGAATTCTTTGAACTTGGAGCTTAAAATTAAAGAACCCAAATTTGCTTTGGAGGAAGAAGAATCACCTCTTTCTGTCTGTTTGATGCAAAGCGTTGATTAAATTTGAGTGATGAGGGACTTAGGGTAATATTAGTCTTAATGAACAGCCTTGGAATATCTTAAACGATGTTGTTTAGGGTTTTATATATTGGAAAAAGAGTGGAATTCCCCTCATAAAATGTAATTGAAAATCTACAGAATTATGACGTATGGACCATCACATGATCATGGGACCCATCTATGATGGTGGGTGGTGATCATGGGTTGTTGGCTAGATTAGAGGCTTCTCTCGACTCCATCATACGAGCCATGGTATGAGTTATAGGACCCTTCCATAATCGTACCTTATTCCATAGTTATAAGTCCAAGCCGAATCAACTTTAGGGATAATGATCGTATCTATGATCATGGGTTCTAACCAAGATAGTGGAATCCTTTCGTGGTTGGGAGGTAGATTTGACAACTTATGCTTGTTTGGGTTGTTTAATGTAGATGAAAGCATAGTACGGTCATACAATCTAATCATGATCGTCCTATGGTTTATGGGATCTATCTGGTGGACAATGCTTCACTAAAATGGCCATAACTCTTAGCTCCGGGACCGTATTAACAAAAAATCAATTGGTAAGAAAGGTTTCAACTTGACTATGAGTTAGGAGTTACTTGTGGCCTTGATACAAGTCTATATCACTACCCACACTATGAAATAATGAAGTTTGGTTCTACATGTACTTAAAGCATGGTTCAATCCTTATCTTTGATTTTTGGGGTGTTACAGCTACTAACTCCCTTCACCGAGATCAGTGGAGTTAGCTTTTATAACACCTCTATCTTTGCTCTATACACCTCAATACCATTTGCTGAAATCTTGTGCCCCAAAATAAAATTCCCTCCTTCACCATGAAGTGGCATTTTTCCCAACTAAGTATAAGATTAGATTCTTCACATCTTTGCAAGGCACTACTAAGATTTGCTAAGAAGACTTCAAAAGCATCGCCAAAAGCTGAGAATTCATCCATAAATACCTCCAATGTGTCTTCCACCATGTCAAATAAAATAGATATCACACACCATTGGAATGTAGTAGGAGCATTGCATAACTCGAAGGGCATACACTTGAAGGCAAATGTCCCATAGGGACATGTAAAAGTAGTATTCTCCTGATCTTTAGATGCAATAGGAATTTTGTTATAACCCAAATAACCATCAAAAGCAATACCACCCTCTCCCTACTAACCTATCAAGCATTTGATCCATGAACGACATTGGGAATTGATCCCTAAGAGTCCATGAGTTTAGCTTTCTGTAATCAATGTAAATATGCCAACTAGTGACTAGCCATAGTGGAATTGTAACACCCCATATCCTACGTGTACTAGTTCTACTTATATGTCACTTGATATAGCCTTATGGTACGGGTAATGGACTCGGTTTCCTATATGACTAGTGACGGAATGATGGGTTGGAAGGAACTGCCCATACACTTTAATGTGACATGACTAAATTAACGTCGATCCAACTATTTAAACTTGGGATCGTGAGTAGGTATTTGAATCTAAAGTTTAAAGTGACCAAGTGTACACAAGCTGTAAGTTAAATTAAAGAGATTAAGAACTGAAAATGGAATTAACTATTGAGGTGCTTCCTTGACTTAATTAAACTAGTAGGTGAATTACCTACTTGAGATATATGGACCAAGTTAATGGACCCAAGGTTATGGATCAGATTTGGGCCAAGATAAATGTGCCAAAGAGGTGTATTACCTATTTAAGTTAATGGACCAGATTAAGGCATATATTAATGGACTCTTTTAAGGCCCAAACTAAGTAAAATAAAAGAAGTGGAGAATGGGCATCCCAACACCTAAAATCTTCCCAAAAGCCCAATGGGTTAAAGGTCCATTTTAGACATTGATAAAGCACGTATGTGTATCACCTACTTTGACCTTTTGAGCAGCTTGAACCCTTAAGTTGTCACACCCCGAATCCCAACGAGGCGTGATTGGCACCCGTAGCTGACAAGGCCCGAGAGAACCAACCTTTGCCTATGTTCAATCATATGCATATCATAATCATACCCACCATTGCGAAAGAACATGAAAGACGAATAAAGGAAAACATGGGACATATTTATGCATACATAAGAAACTTGCCCGTTGAGGCCATCCAGTCAAAACAACATATGTCTTGTACATTGATACACCCACATTCGTCTACAAAAGCCTCTAACAAGAGCATTGACCAAACTTAACCATAAGTCGGGACAGGTCCCCGCTTTACACAATATGTACATCACCAAAACATATATACGCTCTGACTCGGAGAAGCCCCGAATGAGCTGGAGCTTACCAAAGAACTGCTAACACTGGCAATCTACTGGGGAGGCCTACTGGTACCTGCGCCTGCAGCAAGTAAGGTAAATTCCCCGAGAGTGGTCAGTACGAAATAAGTACTGAGTACGCAAGGCTCAGATGAAACTGTACAACACATGAATATTTCACTGAACTCAAAACATATGAATAATCAATGTGAATAAGTCACCATTTGGTATTTTGGGAAACCATGTGGATTGCTTTCATTACTTTCTTTGCTTTCTTTATCTCAATGCTCAATGATAACAATGTACCCGGGCCCCTACTAATCAGTGGGTCTTTTCATATCATAACATCATGTTGGGATCGAGTCGAGCTAGGCTTATGCCCCTAGACTTGCCACCCATAAATCAATACATCGGGATTGAGTCGAGCTAGGCTTACGCCCCTAGACTTGCCACCCATAAATCAATACATCGGGATCGAGTCGAGCTAGGCTTACGCCCCTAGACTTGCCACCCATACTTGATCATTGACCACATATGCATTACTTTGTTCATTACTTTGAGATTGATACTTTGATAGTCATAACATCACTTTGGAACTTTGGAACTATTGGAATATTGGAACGTAACTTTATTTGAGCTTTCGGAATATTAACCATGAATATGAGACATGAGATTCACAAGTGATCCATGAGTAGAAAATATATGACAATGACTAGTGATAAACGGATATCGGATACCTTAGCATATTTTGGGATAGGACTAGTGACATGTCAATATGGACATTATTTGCCGCAGAAAGATACGGACAAAGTAACCTTACATACCTTGGATTCGCAATACGAATATACAACCTTCGATGCGTATACAATAATCCCTCTCCTTCTTTATGTGTCACTCTACAACCTAAATACATAACGAAATTCACATTAACCACCAATTACTTTACAAATGCATACAATGTCAATGAGTTACATGTTTGTCTTTAAACATGTCATTTCCCCTCGACAAAACCATTGATCATAATATTATTCCAAAAATTCCATAATATTTCCAACATTGACCAATACATGATAATTGATACATTTCACCACAACACTTCTCCTTTACACTATCTTATCCATAACACATCACAAATAACCTATCAAATGACCTTAATACAACTCATAACACATATCGGCCAAAATCCCACAATTTCCACTTATATACAAGAACAAGTTTAATACCAAAAATATCACCATAAATGCTCATATTTTGTTCATACCATGCTTTTTCATCGAAGGCACAAGTCCTAATTCCAGTTCAAATCACCAAGATAGCACATCTTTCACCAAAGGCAAAAATACACTATTCACCATCTTGCCAACACAACTATCATAATATACATAATACCCCATGCATATAATATGTTAATCCATGAGGATAAATACTTACCAAGGCTTGGAATATGTTGATCTTGTCCAAGGAGTCCAAAGAAATTATTTGCCTTAGGGTTTGGAAATGAAAGAAATGTTTGTGAAAATATCCAAAAGTTATGAGAGTCCTTTGGGAATAAAATCTGATGTTGGGGACTTTATATAGACCCAAGTTCATCCTTATCCACATGTGGCATTAATTGATATGTTCAATTGGTCAAATATTGGAAGAATGGATCACTTTGCCTTTGGGCCCATGTATTTTATTCCATTTTGGGCCTCAAATTGGGCCCAATAACACATATCCATGTAACCCATCAAATTTCATGTATTAATCACCATATATCTCATGTTTACATAATTCCATAATGTCATGACATTATTCTCTTACGAGATTCTCATTCGTCGCCTCGATCGCAAAAATTGGAATTCTAGTCGCCCTTGGCTTCATTGGACATTTTGGATCACTATTCACATTTCATGAGTTGATCATGTAGGAGTATGTAGGAGTATATTTAAGTGTTTGAATCTTTAACAATGCTCAAATAACTCCAAAGAACCAAAAGAAACCATTCAAAAATTGTCGTAGGATTGCATTTCAAAACGGGTCCGGAAAGGCACAAGATTTGTGCCTTGCGCCACTAGCTGCAAAGCAGGCTGTGGCGCATGTTTACAGCCTTCTCTGAATCTTCATCCTGCAGGTGGATTGCGCCACACCCCTGGAACAGGGTAGTGGCGCAAGTTTCAGCACTTTGCTGAAAAGTTCGGCCACTTATCCAATGTTTGCGTATCGTCCAATCCCTTATCAAAACACTACAAAATACTTACTTAGTGACCTTAACCATCAAGTAAACATGACTTAAAGTCACCAAATGAGGTTATAATATGTACGGGGCATCACCCAAATGCATCACGAAATCACAAAACACCTCCTATAAAGGTCTAATCACACATGTTAAGTCCGATATCAAAGGTTTCCCCAATAACACTATAAAACACATATTCATGGCATCTCAAAACCTATGTAGATATGATCCCATGGTATCAAATAAGTTTAGAAAAGTACGGGGTGTTACATAAGTAGGTTCATCACCTACTTGGACCAATTTGTGGCTGAAAATGGAGTTAAAATGGGAGGTTCTAGAGGGATCAATATAAGACCAATATAGCTAGTCTTTTTACTCATTTTTAACATCGATTTCCAGCCTTTAACTTCATCTTTCTCACTTTTATCTCAAGGCTTAAAATAGCAGCCCCTATATTTCTTCTAGGGTTCTTGAAGAAACCCTCACCTTTGGTAGCTAAGGTAAGTGAAAATACTTATGGATTTAGCTTTATTCTTCTATTGGAAACTAGGAAATCATGTTGGTTATGCTTAAAAGTATGGGACTGCCTTTCCTCCAAGTTAGCTTTCCCATGTCCCTTGGTTATTAAGAGGCTTTATTCTCTTGTTGGTTAACTTTGAAGGATAATTCAAGCTCTTGATAGAAGTGCAAATTTAGTGGATAAATTTCAGAAATTAAGGTAAAGTTACTGCCCATTTTTGCCCTTTTCTATATACATGTCTTGGTGGAGAATTGTGTATATATTATTGTTACGAATGCAAGGGATAAGAGTTCAATATTAGGTTGCTATAATAAAGGATTTGTGGACTATTTTGGGGTCTGTTTATGTCTATATTTGGGGACAACTTGGTTGATCTGAAAAAGGGATGTGAGTTGTTGGTATTGACATATAAAAGGAGGGTGTAATGATACACCACTTAATTAGATGTTGTATAAGCTTGCTGCCTATCATACTGAGTGGACTGTTTTGTACATGTTTTAAAGCCAAAAGAGTCTCCGGGAATCTTATATGAATCCGTGTGCTATACAAATGTAATTAGAGGATAAGGGGTTGAAAGAACACCCTTGACTTGGTGAATTATGGGTGTGCTACCCGGCAACTATTTTGAGTGAAGTTGAATAGCCCGGATTTGTTAATTAATTACTAATACTAGTTCTACCACGTACTTCATTATAGATAAGTAATTTGAAAGGAAGAAGGTTAATTTGGGGTAATACCAGATTATACAACAAGGTATGTAAGGCCACTCTATTCTGTATTCTTTGGCATGAAATCCAACACTTGTGTTACAAAATGAGCTTCCAAATTTCTCCCATGGCAAATGACACATAGTGGCAGCGTATGATCTCCAATGTAGCTAACGAACTTGATCCCCCTCCTTAATTTGTTAAAATACCTCAATATATTCTTATTACCTAGTCTGCATGTCTACATTCATTAGCAAGCTTCTTAAGTTCTCCTTTTAGTCCAATAAGATCCATGTGTTATTTCAGCTCCTAGGCATTTCAGTTGTGTACAAACTTCTCCCTACCTCATTAATACTACATCAAGTGTTTATTCATGTCTTTTACTGGTGGACTACTATCCCAAAGCTCAGTAATGTCATGACCACCAAAGTAACAAACTTAAAGGTAATACACTAAGAAATGCAATTGGGTTATGCACGGGTGTCAGGTTAGGTGTAAAAGCCTAGTATGGGCCAATCCCGATCTCTTTACATATGGGTGGCAGCTCAGGGGCGTAAGCCTAGCATGGGCTGATCCCAACTTGGGTATTTATCACTGATCAGTTGTTCATTTGTATACAAAACTTACAAGATTATAAAGTAAAGAAAGGTAAGGTAAAAAAAAGGAATGTAATATACACGATTCCACAAGTATATGTAAGGTGGTCTACTAGCACTATCTATATACTTGTAGCTGATTTCATTTGAGCTATTCTATTATGTATAGTAACTTTCAACCTTACGTATCCAGTACATTCTTTCGTACTGACGTCCCTTATGAGGGACCTATATTTCATGCTGCAGGCACATGCACTTCAGCTAGTAGACCCCCCCAGTAGGAGCACAGGGACAGCGAGGTATCAAGAGCAAGGGAGTATGATCCAATCAAGAACTCCTCGATAGCCATGTAGGCAATGTGGAAAGCTTTATTTAGGTGCATACCGGTTTGGGACAGATGCTTTCTTTTGGTGTGGTATGTCGGGGAATATGATAAGAGAGTTCCCACAAAGTGGCAAGAGTGGTATGGTACGAGCTACTGGATCAGCCGTTGCATCATCATCATTGGTGTCTTCTTTGGGTAGGTGTATACATCCTATAGGTCGTGGTAGAGATGTTAACGCAGCAGCTAGTTCTAGCGGAGTTCAGAATAGTACATATGCCCTAGCGGGTCGACAAAATTTAGAGGCTTCTGTTGATGTGGTTACAAGTACATTGTCCGTCTTTTCACATAATGTATATGCATTAATTGATCTGGGTTCTACATTATCAGATGTCACTCCATTGATTGCTGGAAAGTTCAAAAGAACACCGAATCACTGGTTAATCCATTTTAAGTGTCTACACAGATTGTTGAGTCTATTATAGCTAGAAGAGTTTACCATAATTACATAGTAACAATTTGTGATCATGACACAATGGCCGACCTTGTTAAACTAGAAATTGTAGACTTTGACGTTATAATGGGTATGGATTGGTTGGCATCTTGTTATGCCATAATAGATTACCGAACTAAAAGTGTGCATTTCCATTTTTCAAAAGAGGTAGTCCTTGAATGGAGGGGTAATATTGGGGCGCTTGATGACGCTTAAATACACCCCAGAAAAGAATGTAAGCGATCGTTAGCAATATAATTACCCAACTTGGAGTCAGGGTAGAATCCACGGGGAATGACTGCGATAGCTTTCACCTCTAAGTGTCGCAAGCAACTAGTGCTAACACACGATACGATGAAAATAATACATGAAAGTAAATGGGGGGTTTATTGTCTGTTAACTTGTAACTATTTAGTCTTTTGTAACTTAGGACACACAAGTTCAAGAGTAGAGAAGAGGAGTTAAGACCAAGGGTATTACGGGACTTGGGGTTATGCTATCGTAAGAATGAAATTGTGTATGGGTAACTTGAACATTTAACTACGTTTAGATAATGGCCTTGGGTAGGTTAGATCACAGGTGCTTGGTGTTGATTTGTGAACCAAACACCAAGGTTTCACAATTGGGTTCTTTCGAACACCTCAATAGTGCGGATTATAAGACCAACCCAATACCTCAATTAGCACCCTTATGTCTAAGAGATGCTATTAAATGACATACATCAAGTTATTATTCGCACCCACTCCTCACCCTTGTCCCCTTTGTCAAGGATGACAAGAGCTCTGAAATTAATTAGAGTTTGCAACCCCTAATTTGAATGAAAGCATGGAATGAGATTAAAACCCATGGCAATTATCTAAACATAAATCAAATAAACAAAACCTATACAATTATCACATATTATTTAAGCATAACCCCAAGTAGAGAATTTAGCTACTCATAAAATAAGAGAGAAGAAAATCACCCAAATTCTCTTCCCAAACTTCCATTGAATCCAAAATGTTTTCACGAATTTAATCCAAAAATGCAAGAATGTAACTTGTTTCTCCGTAGGGTTTCATTCTCCTTTACTCTCTCTTTACAAAAAATGTCCAAAAGATCCCTTTCAGAGCTGGAAAAATTATATTTTATAGTCAAAAATCGCGTCCAGCAAAATTACGGAAATGCCACTGCACTAGCCATCTGCTGGCGCAGGTTCCAGCGCAGATGGATGACCTGCGCGCGCAGGAGTAGCGCAGATGGCACTGCTTCACACTGCTTGGATCCTCAATCAGCCACCTGCGTGCGCATCTCATGACCTGCGTGTGCAGGTGGTTAATAATCTCCCATGGTGTTAAATCCAGCATCCTTTCTTCACTTTTCGAACTCCCATTAACTCGCATGGTTAGCTCGGGCTCGAATTCAACCATTACATGCATACAAGAGCCATATAACATGAGAATTTATATCAAATCAATGCGAATTTCAAGATAATCCAAGCTCAAATGTATTAAGAATTGGGTAAAATGTCAACTTATCAACTTCCCCAAGCTTAAACTATTGCTTGTCCTCAAGTAATCAAGAACACCTAAAGTGAAGAGAAAAGGATACTCTTAACCATGAACAACCACAAGGGACATCACTAGACCATTAATCCTATAAAGTTTAATCGGTTCCTCCAATAAGTCATGACAAACAAGCGAAACATGCTTTCTTTTTCACAAATCAATCCTCATTAACCAAGAGACAAATTCCTCAAACAAATAATTTTTAGGTTGGGCTGATTCTCAAGGTGTGACACAAGATTTTTCAGAGATTGTCTCATCTCCAAATTGCAAATTGTCTTGCTCATTTTCCCAAATTGAAGGTAGGACATCACTCCCTCTTTCAAGGTATCCATGCCTCTCACTTGCAAAAGTTTTCTCCACTCCCACAAGGTGATGTGATTCACTAGGGGGGTAAGAATAGAAAGAACTCCCTCTCACTCTCACAAAGAAATTCAAGTACCACACGTAGAACCATAGGCTTGCCCTTTGTGTCATTCACCACTAATGGGGACCAACAAGGTTTTAAGTCACCAACGACTTGCGGGCAATGACGAAGGTTCGGTTGAGAGAAAGGGTTTATGGATCAAGTGACTAGAAGATTTCCCTAAACACAATCGCATTATCATTTCTTAGGCCCACTTTTTTCAAGCTCTCCACCTTATTCGCCTTTTCTTGCGTTGTCTTTACTTTTCTTCTCTCTTTTTTTCTCTTTTTATATATATAGCCTTCCAACCGAAATTCCCTCTTCATTTGCTTTTGAGGCCCTTTTATTTATTCATTAGTAACTCATGCCTCTCTTTTATCCAACTTAACTTTTAACTTCCATCTCAACCATTTTCACAATCATGCTTCTCCGAGCTCGGGCCTTTGCCTATATTGGTTCTCATTAAAATCATGCGATGTGTCTACAAATATTGAGTAATAGACAAGAAAAAGGGTTGTCAAAGATGATAATGGGGTGTCATAGTATGGTCATATCCAAGAAGAAAGTGGTGAAAGGCTCAACTGGGTTAACTAGGTATAAATGTCAAGGTGGGAATTTAGGTCGAATGGTGGACAAGATGGCCTCAGGTCATTATCTAAACCAAGTTAGGTCCCGAATTTTGCCTTGAATACACGCGGGGCAAGTTCTAGACTATCATGTGTGTACAAGAATTAATCAAAAACCTCACCACACCAGGCACTTTTTCTTTAAAATAGGAAGCTAGTCTTTCCCCCAAACTTGAGCAAATGAACTTGACAACCTACTCTAAGTCAAAGACTTATGGAGCATGAGCCAGAAACTGAATTAACATGTCACACACAAGAGGAGGCTTTGAATCACTTTGCTCTTTTCTTTTCTAAAACAAAATCATTTTATCAAATCATCTTTTTGTTTGCCACGACAATTTTGGAGGGACCTTTGAACCTCTTCAAATTCCCCAAACTTAAATTAGGACTAGCATCCAAAAAGAGCCCGGCAAGGGCACTATCCAAATCACAACTTCACAAAGATGGGGCAATATTCGAACCAACAAAAATGGCCCGGCAAGGACAATATCCGAACCAACACAAATGAATGGCCCGACAAGGGCAATATCCGAGTCAAAACTCATAACAAGATGGCATCCAAATAGAATCATGAATTAATATTACATACCATAAAGTAAAATAAATGAATTGGCCTACCCCCCCACTAAAAAGTATTGCATTATCCCCAATGCAATCAACATAGGACAGAAAGGAAAGGAGTGAAAGACAAAACTCCCTGAGGCGCACTAGGCGCTCGGATATATATCATGTGAAGGTTGTGCCGACGCTGTGGCTGTAACAGTAGGAGCCTCCTCAGACTGGGCTCCTGTATGAACCTCCTCAAAATGCCGAGAGCTAGGGCCAGCACCAACTGCATGTACCTGGAGCTCCTCAATGGACTTTCTTTTGGCTAATTCTACCTGCTGATCTTCAGAGAGCCCTGTGCCGAACTCGATCCCTGTCTCTTCCCCCACAGGAGAATACCCAAATAAGTCTACAAATGGAAGGATGGGGCCGGTCTCCGCCTGTGGGATAGTGAACTGGGTATCATCAAGAGAGATGGAGGGATGCATCAACTGCATCTCATCACGCAAACTCTCAAGATCTGTCCTGAGAGTAGTAACTGCCTCACTCTCCTCCCGGGCCTCTATCGCGGATAATCTCTGCTCATAGTCTACCATCTAAGCATGTAAAGGCCCAAGGTTCTGCTCAATAACCACCTAAATAAAATGAGAAATGTCGGCCACCAAGCGGGAGATAGAGCTGTCATTTGCCAAAGTCATGGCTACAACGTTAGCAAATGTCAGCGTGGAAGGTCGAGGAGGCTGCGTAGGTGTCTGAGGGAGATCACGATCTAGATGAATGTCACCATGAGCTGAAACATGAGAAGTCATAGGAGAGGTGCTAGCAGTGGGCACCTCTCTCATGGAAGAACCTGAATCCTCACCAAACTTTCTCTTTAAACCTACTGGATTATCATCATCCTGACTGGTACGAATATCAATGACTCCCATGCATTTGATTTTCTTGTCAATCTTTGGGAAGAGAGGAACATGGTGGACTGCACATAAAGCCGATATAAGAGCAGGAAAAGGTAGAAGCATGCCAACTTGCTTGGATCAGAGCTTTATCACTTCAGTAATTATCTCTCCCAGGTTGGCATCCAACCCATCTATAATACAACCCACAAGAATAGACCTTTCAAAAGTGACGTCTTGATCATTGGTGGAAGGAAGCAATCGATTTCCCACAAAACCAAGTCAATGTTTGGCTTGAATAGAAAGATCTCATCTTTTGATTTGTCCAATCCAATTTGCCCATAGTGGAAGACCTTTAGCAATTATTTTGGAAAGCCATGGAAAATGAGCGCGCCCCTCAAGCATCCGCCTCTTGCTCTCAACCCTACGGTGCGCAATCATGACCAAAGTATAATTTGTTAATTACAGAAGCGGAGCACGACACTTCCACTCCTCTGACAAGTACATTTCGAAGGCAAGGTTGATCTGCCACTGGTGGTTTATACTTTTGTTGATTGTGCCGAATGACATAGGAGGCATAGAATTCCTTTACAATATCAGGAAAATGAAAGCACAGGGTCGAGTCAGGATTAATATCAGTGAAAACTTCCCAAGCAAACTTGTTGACTTGTCTGACAATATCGGGGAAATGATCACGAACGCGCTTTACATTAAAGACTTTCTCGGGGTTGAATCCCCTAGTGTGCACCCATTCATTGTAAAGGTCACGTATTTCTGCGTTGGCAAATCTGAGTTTATCAATATCTTTGGCTAGCTCCTTTGAGATATCAAGTGTGTATTGCACATCAGGGGTGTTAGAGTGTCCTTGTTGTGTGGGAGCTTTTATTTGAGAAGTGGTGGTAATGGCCTTTCCTTTGTCCTTGTGATGATCTTTCTTTGCTCCTCGTGGCATTGATTTCCTTGGAGACATCTCCTACAACGAATCAGAAGAAACAAACCACACAAACCAAAGGTAAAACATGTTTTTGGATTTTCAATAAAGAAAAGAAAATGAAAACTATGTTAACTAATGTGAATGCAAAGCAAAATTCTATATGAAGGCACCTAGGAGGATATTTGTACCACTATATCTCAAACACAATCCATCATGACCCGAAGGAGAACAAAAATGATGTTTTACCCTTAAGAATGGTGTCACCGAATCTATCATAGGGTAAAACATGTATTTTTGTTATGAACAAGTGTGCGCACCAACTCATTTTGTCAACAAGAATCACCAATTATGCCTTATGAAGTTGAGAAATATAGTAGGAAGTATGACACTTGAAAAATCATGTAATTCACACATCTTCTCTACACAATTGTAACACATCATTTGAAGATGGAATAAAGCTCAAGATAATTTCAAGGAACCATGGGTAGTTCACTTAATTCATGCACAAAAGAAACTACAAGGAAATACTCATGTTGGAATATAATCAAACACATGGTGGGCATAACTTTTTGGGTACTCAAGACTTCCCCAATTGTATATTAAGCATCACCCCCAACTCAATCAAACCACAACAACATCAATACTACACCATAGGAAGTCCATATGAATCAATTCTTCACCAAAAATCTAGAACAAATCATGAGTTTCCATTTGTGTCTAAAGGTTCTTAGAAAAATTTAAACCAAGTAAACTTACCAAAATTTAAAAGAAGAGGTGGAGAAATGGAGACTCTTGAAATGAAAGAGGTAATGTGTGCAATCCTCTTTGAAAGTGAATGAGAGAAGAAGACAAGAACAACTTTGAAAGAATCGAGAATAGCCAATGGTGATGTTGTGAAGGGGAGGTGATCTTTAGAGTTAGAAGGAATTGGGTTTTTGGGTATGGGTCATGTTTTAAATAAGGGAATGGATCAACCGGGGTAGAGTCGACCCAAACATTTTAAAAAAAATTATTCGGAGGTTCACCCCCACCTGCGCCCCACTATGCGCACGCATGTGGGGAGATGCGGACGCAGGTGGGCAGTCCTTACCTGGGAAGTGCACCTGGGCATATGGAGCATAGCAGTAGCTCCTGCGGAAGTTCACCTGCGCACGCATGCTGGGACCTGTGCACGCAGGTGAGGAATTTGGCGTCGAAGGAGGCACGAGGCAGAGCCTCCTGCGTTGCTAGCCTGCACACGCAGGTGGCTCCTTGCCCCCAGGCAGAATGTTGCCTTCCACCTGCTAGCCTCATGTGTCCCAACATGCGTGGGCATGTGGGCATGTGCGCTAGCAGGTGATTAATTTAGCTCAAAACAGTACCCAAGCTCCCACACTTAGTATTATTCACCTGCATTCACCAAAATAACTAAGAATTAGCAATCAAACAAACTTGAAATGACTATAAATAACCTTGGGTTGCCTCCCAAGAAGCGCCTTTGTTATCGTCATGGCTCGACGTTGTTCCTCATCATCAAGCATTCTTAAAACGGAGCAACTCAACCTTAGACGCTCCCGGTCCACCCTCATAAAAATGTTTTAATCTTTGACCATTCACCATGAACCTCCTTTGCTCATGGTCCTCAAGTTCAATAGCACCACTAGGAAAGGCATTAGCTACTACGAAAGGGCCAGACCACTTGGATTTTAGCTTCCCCGCAAAGAGTTTTAACCTTGAATTGAAGAGTAGCACTTTATCACCTACATGGAACTCTCTTTTTAAGATCTTGGCATCATGCCATTTATTCATTTTCTCCTTGTATAATGTTGAGCTCTCATATGCCTTAAGTCGGAACTCATCCAACTCATGAAGTTGATTTACTCTTGATTTTGAGGCATCCACCCAATCCATGTTCAATTTCCGCAAGGCCCACAAAGCTTTGTGCTCTAGCTCAACCGGGAGATGACAAGCCTTTACAAACACTAGATGATAGGGCGACATGCCAATAGGAGTCTTGAATGCGGTCCTATATGCCCACAGAGCATCATCAAGTTGCCTTGCCCAATTTGTACGCCTTACATTTACGGTGTTCTCTAAGATAGATTTGATCTTCCGATTGGAAACCTCCACTTGACCACTCGTTTGAGGATGATATGGAGTCTCCACCTTATGCCGTACCCCATATTTTTCAAGCAAAGCTTCAAATAGCCGATTACAAAAATGTGACCCACCGTCACTAATGATAGCTCGAGGAGTTCCAAACCTGGTGAAAATGCTCTTTTTTAGGAAGAGAGTTACACTTTTTCCTTCATTGGTTGGTAGGGAAATGGCATTGACCCACTTGTATAGGTATTCAACGGCCACCAAGATATACTTATTACCATACGATCTCACAAACGGGCCCATAAAATCAAGGCCCCATACATCAAATAGCTCCACCTCAAGATTGGGTCTTAAAGGAATTTCATGCCTCCTCGAAATACCACCATGCTTTTGACATTGAATGCAATTCTTTACCAACTCGTGAGCATCACGGTGAATGGTAGGCCAATAATACCCACACTGAAGTACTTTCGCTGCGGTTCTCACACCACCATGGTGGCAACCAAAAGGAGAAGAATGGCATGCTCCAAGAATGGATTTTATCTCCTCGTCCATGATGCATCGCCGGATGATTCCATCTGCGCATTCCCTAAAAAGATAGGGCTCATCCCAAAAGTACCGCTTCACATCATGGAGGAATCTTTTCCTTTGATAGTAACTCAGCTCATCAGGAAGGAGACCACTCACTATATAGTTTGCAAAATCGGCATACCATGGTAGAGTGCCCTCTTTCAAGTTCATGACCAGTTCGTCCGAGAATGTATCATCAAGATCAATACCTCGCCAAATGTTCTCATTTATCTCAAGACGTGACAGATGGTCTGCTACTTGGTTTTCACACCCTTTTCGATCCTTCACCTCAAAATCAAATTCCTGAAGTAGTAGAATCCATCTTATCAATCGGGGTTTTGCTTCTTTCTTAGCCATCAGATACCGGAGAGCAGCATGATCAGTGTGCACAATGACTTTTGTGCCTAACAAATAAGCACGAAATTTCTCAAACCCATACACCACAGCGAGCAATTCTTGTTTTGTAACAGTGCAGTTCTTTTGAGCATCATTTAAGGACTTGCTAGCTTAATAGATGGGATGAAAAAGTTTCTCTTTTCGTTGTCCAAGCACAACTCCCAATGCCAGTCCACTAGCATCACACATGAGTTCAAATGGTTGTGACCAATTTGGTGTCACGATAATCGGGGCTGATACAAGCTTCTCTTTAAGGCAATTGAATGCCTTCAAGCAGTCTTCATTAAATTCAGAAGTGACCTCCTTCTCAAGGAGTTTGCACATCGGATGGGCAATTCTAGAGAAATCTTTAATAAACCTCCTATAAAAACCCGCATGGCCAAGGAAACTCCTGACCCTTTTGACCGATATTGGAGGTGGTAGCTTAGCAATGACTTCCACCTTGGCTTGATCGACTTTTATTCCTTGGCCTGATATTTTGTATCCAAGAACAATCCCCTCCTTAACCATAAAGTGGCACTTCTCCCAATTCAACACAAGATTATTCGCCACACATCTTTCAAGCACCTTCTCCAAGTGTTCAAGGCAATTTTCAAATGTATCCCCAACCACTGAAAAATCATCCATAAACACCTCCATAGAACTCTCTACCATGTCAGAAAAGATAGAAAGCATGCACCGTTGAAAAGTGGTCGGTGCATTGCATAGCCCAAATGGCATGCGCCTAAAGGCAAAAGTTCCATAGGGACAAGTGAAAGTGGTTTTTTCTTGGTCTTCGGGAGCTATGGAGATTTGATTATAGCCTGAATATCCGTCGAGGATGCAATACCACCCTCTACCCACCAACCTATCAAGCATTTGATCCATGAAGGGCATGGGGAAGTGATCCTTCTCTGTCCAAGAATTTAACTTTATATAATCAATACACACTCTCCAACCCGTGACCGGACGGACGGGTATAAGATCATTGTTTTTGTTTGGGACTACCGTGATGCCACCTTTCTTTGGAACACATTGTATTGGACTCACCCAGGTGCTATCCGAGATAGGATAAACTACACCCGCATCAAGCCACTTGATGATTTCCTTCTTCACAACTTCTTGCATTGGATGATTTAGTCTTCTTTGATGTTCTACACTTGCTAAAAACTCGGGCTCAAGCTTGATCTTATGAGTACATATGCCGGGTGGAATCCCAATGATTTCCGCTATAGTCCATCCAAGTGCCCGAATATACCGACTCACCGCCGATTTTAACACCTCAATTTGCCTTGATGACAAATCACTTGTAATAATAATGGGTAAAGTCTCCCCTTCTCCCAAAAACACATACCGGAGATGAGGTGGCAATGGCTTGAGCTTGATTTGTGTTGGATCCTCAATTGAAGGCTTCGCGGGAGGAGTCTCCCAATTTTTCAAGTCAAGATCCAACTTACAAGGATTTCTCAGGTAAGACCCAAAACCTTTCAAGGATACAACTTCTTCTTCATATCTTTCATTCCCTTCGCTTTCAAGATTCCACAAGACTCCCACCAAAGGTTCTCTAACAAATTCAGCCTCCATAGTATTAGCCACAACATCATCAACCATATCGATTACGGAGATAACTTGTAAATCCATAAGTTGTTTCATGGACTTGCAAACATTGAATGATGCCTCTTCATTGTTTACTCGGAATTTCATTTCACCGCATTCAACATCAACTAAAGCTTGGCCGGTAGCCAAAAATGGTCTACCCAGAATAATGGGGATTTCATGGTCAATTTCACAATCCAAGATCACAAAATCAGCTGGAAAAATGAAATGATCCACCTTCACAAGCACGTCACACAACACACCCATGGGTATTTTTATAGAGCGGTCGGCCATCAATAGCCGCATAGTCGTTGGTGTCGGGGCTCCCAAACCCAACTTCCGAAATACGGCTAATGGTATCAAATTAATACTTGCTCCAAGATCACATAATGCTTTCCCAAATTGATACACCCCAATAGTACATGTGATAGTGAATGCCCTCGGATCATCCTTCTTCACAACCATAGTACTGGACATAATAGCACTACAGTTATGAGTAACTTCAAATGGGTCGAAGTCCATGGTTCTCTTCTTTGTTACTAATTCTTTCATAAAATTAGCATACCCAGGCATCTCTTGTAGGGCTTCCAACAATGGTATATTTATCGAAAGGTTGCTAAATTTAGAAAGGAATTTCTTGAACTTCGAATCATCGTCTTTCTTCTAAAACTTTTGTAGGAATGGAGGTGAAATTTTAACTTGTGGCTTAGAGACAACCGAATTTTCATTTCATTTTGCATTACCATGATTAACCACTTGTGGGCTTAACTCCTTCGCTTTCACCTCTTCCGACCTGTCAACACCTTGCTCTTGTGACATTTGAGTTTCCTCTTTTAAATTTTCAAGCCGAGTTCTTGATTTGCTCACTTGGCTCCCAACACAAGGGTTGTCATCAAAGTTTTCAACATTATTTCCAAGGGTTCTCCCACTTCTAGTAACAATGGCCATGACATGGGCGTCATTTTTGGGATTCACCACCATGTCACTAGGGAGTCCTCCTATTTGCCTTGCATTCATTTGGGAACAGAGTTGACCCATTTGGGTTTCAAGTTGCTTTATTAAAGTCGAATGTGAGGTGACAGTTTGATTGAGATGCGACAAATCCCCTTTCATTTTCCTCAACATCTTATTGCTTCCTTCAACTCCCAAGAGTATACGAGCAAGCACATCTTCATTCTTATATTTCTCCGGATCAACCGAGGTTGCTTCTTTACCTTTGGACCTATCATGTGGAGGAATATACCTATCATAATCCCAATTCACATCTTGCCAATCACGGTCTCTATCTTTTTCCCTCCAATCTCGGTCTCTATCACGATCTTTCCACTCACGGTATTTACAATCACGGTCTTTATCCATCCAACCTTGATTCCCGCACTACCTTTGATATGTGGGGCCAGAACCCCCCGCTTGATTTGACATAAATCGGATTTCTTCATCAAGAGTCTCCGCTTCATCATCATCGTAGCTCTTAACATCCTTGGAGGCTATGGCGTTAACCGCCTTTGGTGTTAAACCCATTACATGCTTAGTGAGGAGTTCTAGTTGTGTCATTATATTATCCATACTCTTGTCTCTCTCCTCATCTTTCTTTCTTTGTTCGTGGCTTACAAAAGATGCAGAGGGAGCCCCCACGGCCACCTCCGACTTTGTTTGGTAACTTGGTCTAATATTGTAGATGCAACACCATAAGTTTGTTTCACCAAAGACCCCCCAGCTGCATTGTCTGCAACCATTTTGTTCAATTGATCTAATGCTCGATAAAATATTTGGAGGAGCATCTTATCCAGAACATCATGAGTCGGGTATTGCATCAATTTCGTGTTAAACCTTTGTCAAGATTCATGTAACGGTTCACCATTCAATTGACGGAAGTTGATAATCTCATCTCTCAATTGTAACATCTGGGATGGTGGGAAAAATCGATCCAAGAATGCTTTCGTCAATTCCGACCATGTAGTGATTGAACCCGCGGGTAATTGTCTCAACCACAAAGCAGCCTCGCCCATTAATGAGAAAGGAAAGAGTCTCAATCGGATGGACTCTTGTGATATGTGGGCGATATCAAACGGCATGCACACCTAAATGAAATTTGTCAAGTGAAGATTTGCATCTTCATGGGCTTGACCCCCATATAACCCCTTCATTTGAAGGAGGTGAAGCATCACACTAGCAACATGGAACACTCCATTGCCTTTCGCGGGTGGAATGCGGATGGTACTAGCTCTCCCGGCATCTCCCAAATGATCTTCATCTTCAAAATTTCCATCAAATGAAGCGGTATGATTACCATGTTGACTCATTGAATCGTGAAGACTTTGGTCGCCACCTATGAAGAACAAAAACAACAAATAAAGTAATCTTACACCACGGTAAACACAAGTAACTTAAAACACTAAAAGAAATGAACGCTACGTTTCATTCCCCGGCAACGGCGCCATTTTTGAAAATGCTCAAATACACCCCAGAAAAGAATGTAAGCGATCGTTAGCAATATAATTACCCAACTTGGAGTCAGGGTCGAATCCACGAGGAATGAATGTGATAGCTTTCACCTCTAAGTGTCACAAGCAACTAGTGCTAACACGCGATGCGATGAAAATAATACATGAAAGTAAATGGGGGGTTTATTGTCTGTTAACTTGTAACTATTTAGTCTTTTGTAACTTAGGACACACAAGTTCAAGAGTAGAGAAGAGGAGTTAAGACCAAGGGTATTACGGGACTTGGGGTTATGCTATCATAAGAGTGAAATTGTGTATGGGTAACTTGAACATTTAACTACGTTTAGCTAAGGGCCTTGGGTAGGTTATATCACAGGTGCTTGGTGTTGATTTGTCAACCAAACACCAAGGTTTCACAATTGGGTTCTTTCGAACACCTCAATAGTGTGGATTATAAGACCAACCCAATACCTCAATTAGCACCCTTATGTCTAAGAGATGCTATTAAATGACATACATCAAGTTATTGTTCACACCCACTCCTCACCCTTCTCCCCTTTGTCAAGGATGACAAGAGCTCTGAAATTAATTAGAGTTTGCAACCCCTAATTTGAATGAAAGCATGGAATGAGATTAAAACCCATGGCAATTTTCTAAACATAAATCAAATAAACAAAACCCATACAATTATCACATCTTATTTAAGCATAACCCCAAGCAGAGAATTTAGCTACTCATAAAATAAGAGAGAAGAAAATCACCCAAATTCTCTTCCCAAACTTCCATTGAATCCAAAATGTTTTCACGAATTTGATCCAAAAATGCAAGAATGTAAATTGTTTCTCCGTAGGGTTTCACTCTCCTTTACTCTCTCTTTACAAAAAATGTCCAAAAGATCCCTTTCAGAGCTGGAAAAATTACATTTTATAGTCAAAAATCGCGTCCAGCAAAATTACCGAAATGCCACTGCACTAGCCATCTGCTGGCGCAGGTTCCAGCGCAGATGGATGACCTGTGCGCGCAGGAGGCTAGCGCAGATGGCACTGCTTCACACTGCTTGACTCCTCAGTCAGCCACCTGAGTGCGCATCTCATGACCTGCGTGCTCAGGTGTTTAATAACCTCCCATGGTGTTAAATCCAGCATCTTTTTTTCACTTTTCAAACTCCCATTAACTCGTATGGTTAGCTCGGGCTCGAATTCAACCATTACCTGCATACAAGAGCCATATAACATGAGAATTTATATCAAAACAATGCGAATTTCAAGATAATCCAAGCTCAAATGTGTTAAGAATTGGGTAAAATGTCAACTTATCAGCGCTAAGAGGAAAATTTATTTCTTATCTTAAGGCAAAGAAAATGATGTCTAAAGGGCACATATGTCATCTAGTAATAGTGAAAGATATAGATGCGGAGCCACCAAATCTTCAATCGGTTCCAGTGGTAAATGAATTTCCCGTTGTATTTCCTAAAGATCTTCTAGGTTTGCCTCCAGAACGAGAAGTAGAGTTTGGTATTTATGTGATCCCAGATACTCAACCTATCTCTATTCATCCATATAGAATGGCTCCGATAAAATTAAGGGAGTTGAAAGAGCAATTGAAAGAATTACTAGAAAAAGGATTCATAAGGCCTAGTATGTCCCCTTGAGGCGCACAAGTGTTATTTGTGCGTAACAAAGATGGCACGTTGAGAATTTGTATTGACTACCGGCAATTGAATAAGGTGACTATTAAGAACAAATATCCCCTTCCAAGAATTGATGATTTATTTGATCATTTACAAGGTGCTAACTGTTTCTCAAAGATTGATTTGCGGTCGGGTTACCACCAAGTGAGGTTCAAAGAGAAATATATACCCTAAATAGCTTTTCGAACTTCGTATGGTCATTATGAGTTTTTAGTTATGTCATTTGGGCTAACAAATGCATCAACAACTTTTATGAATTTGATGAATAGGGTGTTCAAGCCATTCTTAGATGTGTTCGTGATAGTATTTATTGATGATATTCTGGTGTATTCAAGATCAAAAGAAAACCATGCTAATTATTTGTGGCAGGTGTTACAAGTTCTTCGTGATTGTAAATTATATGCAAAGTTCTCTAAATGTGAGTTTTGGTTAAAATCTGTAGCATTCTTGGGCCATATTGTATCTGATGAAGGAATAAGGGTTGATACTCAAAAGATAGAAGCCGTGAAGGACTAGCCAAGACCAACAACACCTATGGAGGTTCATAGTTTCCTTGGGTTGGAAGGTTATTATAGAAGATTTGTTGAAGGGTTTTCTTCTATTTCTGCACCTTTAACAAAGTTAACACACAAAGCAGCCAAGTTTCAATGGAATGACACATGTGAAAGGAGTTTCCAAGAGCTGAAGAATAAGTTGACTTCTACACCCGTATTGGTACTTCCAGAGGGTACAGAAGGGTATGTGGTGTATTGTGAATCTTCAAGAGTTGGATTAGGATGTGTATTGATGCAGCATGGTAAAGTAATAGCTTATTCCTCAAGACAATTACGGCCACATGGGAAAAATTATCCAACACATGATCTTGAGTTAGCAGCAGTTGTATTTACTTTAAAGATATCTCGCCACTACTTGTATGGGGTTCATGTTTACATATATACCGACCATAAACTAAATTTGAGGCAGCGGAGGTGGCTTGAACTATTAAAAGATTATGATATTGATATTTTGTATCATCCGGGGAAAGCAAATGTAGTAGCTGATGAGTTATGTTGTAAGTCAATGGTGAGCACTTATGGGCAATCCACAAAAATACAAGGGATGACTAAAGATCTACACCAACTAGCTATCTTGGAAGTTTGCCTTCTTGAATCTCTAGAAGAAGGAGTTATTATGCAAAATGAGGCAGAATCTTCATTAGTAGCTGAGGTGAAAGAGAAGCAGTATGCAAACCCTATTTTATTATAGCTTAAGGAGGATGTACAACAAGGTATGACAAAGGAATTTGAGCTTACGCAAGAGGGAGTACTTTGGTGCCAAAACAGATTGTGTGTACCTAATTTAGATGGGTCGAGAAAGAGGATTATGACGGAAGTGCATCATTTAAGGTATTTTATCCATCCGGGATCAACTAAAATATATCATAATTTGAAAGGAGTGTATTGGTGGAGTGACATGAAGAAGAACATTACAGAATTTGTAGCCCAATGTCCAAGTTGTCAACAAGTTAAAGTAGAGCACCAAAAACCTAGAGGTTATATGCAACGTATGGATCTTCTAATTCAGAAATGGGACATGATCAACATGAATTTCATCACTGGTTTGGCTTGCACAACTCAGAAGTTTGATTCCATATGGGTAATAGTTGATAGACTTACTAAATCAGCACACTTCCTACCGATTAAGACCACTTACACAGTTGAAGAGTATGCAAGGCTGTACATTAAAGAGATAGTTCGGCTACATAGAGTCCCAATCTCTATTATATCCGATAGGGGAGCTCAATTAACTGCAATCTTTTGAAGTCATTTCAAAAGAGTTTGGGAACTCAAGTGAGTCTAAGGACAAATTTTCACCCTCAAATAGATGGTCAGGCAAAAAGTACAATCCAAACCCTTGAAGAATTGCTGCGAGATTGTGTATTGGACTTCAAAAGTAGTTGGGATGATCATTTGTTGCTTATTGAATTTGCCTACAATAAAAGCTATCATTCAAGTATCAAAATGGTGCCTTATGAAGCTTTATATGGGAAAAAGTGTAGATCACTAATTGGGTGGTTTGACGTAGGTGAAACTGCCTTATTTGGGAAAAATCATGATCATCAAGCTATGGAAAAAGTTAAGGTTATACAAAAACGGTTAGAAACAGCTCAAAGTCGACACAAATCATATATAGATATTAGAAGAAGAGGGCTATAATTTGCTATAGGTGATTGGGTATTCTTAAAGGTGTCACCAATGAAAGGGGTAATGAGGTTTGGTAAAAGGGGAAAACTAATTCCACGCTATATAAGTCCATAAAAGATTATTAAAAGGATTTTCCAAGTCGCATATGAGTTAGGAAGTGCATAGGAGATCCATCTTGTATTACTCCTAATAGATCTCAACAGTTCATCCGGTGTTTCACATCTCAATGCTTCGGAAGTGCATAGGCTATCCATCTTGTATTACTCCTATTGAAGATGTACAAGTTGTGGACGATCTTACTTATGAAGAAGTACCCATTTCTATTCTTGATCGACAAGTTAAGAAGTTAAGAAATAAAGAAGTAGCTTCCGTAAAGGTACTTTGGAGGAACCATCAAGTAGAAGAGATCACGTGGGAAGCTGAGGAAGCGATTAAATCTAAGTACCCTCATTTATTCGAATCCGAAAAGAAGGTCCAAGATGCTGAATTGGACCAATAATAAGTAAGTATATATATAAATATTATGTTGTAACAGGAAGATTAAACTTAGGCTTAAACTTGTTTAGGTTGGATAATCATGTTAACATTCGAGGATGAATGTTCCTAAGGGGGGGAAGAAGTAACACCCCATATCCTACATGTACTAGTTCTACTTATATGTCACTTGATATAGCTTTATGGTACGGGTAATGGACTCAATTTCCTATATGACTAGCGACGGTAAGATGGGTTGGAAGGAACCTGTACACTTTAATGTAACACAACTAAGTTAACGTCGATGAAACTATTTAAACTTGGGACCGTGAGTAGGTATTTGAATCTAAAATTTAAAGTAACCAAGTGTACATAAGATGCAATTTAAATTAAAGGTATTAATAATAGAAAGTGGAATTAACTATTGAGGTGCTTGCTTGACTTAAATAAGATAGTAGGTGAATCACCTACTTGAGATATATAGACAAAGTTAATGGACCCAAGGTTATGGATCAGATTTGGTCAAAGTTAAATGTGCCAAAGAGGTGTATTGCCTATTTAAGTTAATGGACCAGATTAAGGCCTATATTAATGGACTCTTTTAAGGCCAAAACTAAGTAAAATAAAAGGAGAGGAGAATGGGCAGCCCAACACCTAAAATCTGCCTAAAATCCCAAGGAGTTGAAGGTCCATTTTAAAAATTGATAAAGCAAGTAAGTGTATCACCTACTTTGACCTTTTGAGTAGCTTGAACCCTTAAGTAGGTGCATCACCTACTTGGACCAATTTGTGGCTGAAAATGGTGTTAAAATAGGAGGTTCTAGAGGGATCAATATAAGACCAATATAGCTGGTCTTTTTACTCATTTTTAACACCAATTTCCAGCCTTTAACTTTAGCTTTCTCACTTTTCTCTCAAGACTTAAAACAACATCCCCTATATTCCTTCTAGGATTCTTGAAGAAACCCTCACCTTTGGTAGCTAAGGTAAGTGAAAATACTTATGGATTTAGCTTGATTCTTCTATTGGAAACTAGGAAATCATGTTGGTTATGCTTAAGAGTATGGGACTGCCTTTCCTCCATGTTAGCTTCCCCATGTCCCTTGGTTTTTAAGAGGCCTTATTCTCTTATTGGTTAAGTTTGAAGGATAATTCAAGCTCTTGAAAGAAGTGCAAATTTAGTGGACAAATTTTAGAAATTAAGGTAAAGCTACTGCCCATTTTTGCCCTTTTCTATATACATGTCTTGGTGGAGAATTGCGTATATATTGTTGTTTAGAATGCAAGGGATAATGAGTTAAATATTGGGTTGCTATAATAAAGGATTTTGGGACTGTTTAAGGGGCTATTTTATGTCTATATTTGGGGACAACTTTGTTGATCTGAAAAAGGTATGTGAGTTATTGGTATTGACATATAAAAGGAGGGTGTAATGATACACCACTTAATTAGATGTTGTAAAAGCTTTCTGCCTATCATACTTTGTGGACTGTTTGGTATATGTTATGAAGCCAAAGGAGTCTCCGGGAATCTTATATGAATCCGTGTGTTGTAGAAATGTAATTAAAGGAGAAGGGGTTCAAAGAACACCCTTGATTTGGTGAATTATGGGTGTGCTGCCCGGTTACTGTTTTGAGTGAAGTTGAATAGCCTGAATTTGTTAATTAATTACTAATACTATTTTTACCACGTACTTCATTGTAGATAAGTAATCTAAAAGGAAGGAGGTTAATTCGGGGTAATACCAGAGTTATACAACAAGGTATGTAAGGCCACTCTATTCCACATTCTTTGGCATGAAATCCAACACTTGTGTTACAAAATGAGCTTCCAAAGTTCTCTCATGGCAAATGATACATAGTGGCAGCATATGATCTCCCATGTAGCTAACAACCTTGATTCCACTCCCTCATGTGTTAAAATACCTCAATATATGCTTATTACCTAGTCTGCATGTCTACATTCAAAAGCAAGCTTCTTAAGTTCTCCATTTAGTCAAATAAGATCCATGTGTTATTTCAGCTCCTAGGCATTTCATTTGTGTACAAACTTCTCCCTACCTCATTGTTACTACATCAAGTGTTTATTCATGTGTTTTACTGGTGGACTACTGTCCCAAAGCTCAATAATGTCATGACCACCAAAGTAACAATCTCAAAGGTAATAAACTAAGAAATGCAATCTAGTTATGTACGGGTGGCAGCTTAGGGGCAAAAGCCTTGCACGGGCCGATCCTGATCTCTTTACATATAGGTGGCAGCTCAGGGGCATAAGCCTAGTGTGGGTCGATCCTTACTTGGGTATTTAGCACTGTTCAGTTGGTCATTTGCATACATGACTTACAAGATTATAAAGTAAAGAAAGGAATGTAATGTACATGTTTCCACAAGTATATGTAAGGTGGTCTATTAACACTATCTATACACCTATACCTGATTTCATTTGAGCTCTTCCATTATGTATAGTTACTTTCAGACTTACATATTCAGTACATTCTTTTGTACTGACATCCCTTATGGGGGACCTACATTTCATGCTGCAGGCATAGGTACTTCAGCTAGTATACCCCTCCAGTAGGAGCACAGGACATCCAGCGGCTATTGGTGATCTCCAGGTTGATTCGGGACTTTCGAGTCTATTATATATGTTTTGGTATTGTATAGTAGCTAAGTGTATGGCGGGGACTTGTCCCGACCTTAAATAAGTTTATTTATATTTTAGAGGCTTTGTAGATGGTAAAGTGAAGTGTGGTTGTGCCTTGTATTCCAGTCATTTTGACAACAACGGCCAAGTCATGTATATATAGTTTTGGGCTTGACTACGTGGTTTATTTTTATTAAATCTTAATTTCCATATTTGGCAGCATCTTTAAAATTTCATGGCAATGCATGGTAAGTACAAGGTTATGGGTTGGTGCTCTCGGACCTTTACGGCTATGGGTGCCTGTCCGTCCCAATAGGATTTGAGGCGTGATAGGAATCAACTCATTTAACTCATTGGTTACTACTGTCATACCTTCCTTTTTTGGGACACACTGCACAAGACTTACCCACTTGCTAATCGATATTGGGTATACAACACTAGCATCAGGCCACTTGATTATTTCTTTGTTCACCAACTCTTGCATTGGTGTGTAAAATTTTCTCCGGTGCTCAATTCTAGGAGATAAGCTTATGAAATTTTTCGTTCTCTATTTTCTTCTTCACTCGGTGTTGAGATGGAGGGAAAGGCATAGGAATTTGAGTTAGAGGCTTCTCAACTTTTTTTCCGTTACCCTTACTCATGGATATATCATCTTTCACAATAGTAGACATTTCAGCATCTACCTTTTAATCATTAATCTTTTTTGCAGACTCAGCCGGATTCCCATGAATATATATGTCATCAACTACCATTTTGTATTTGGAGGCAACATCCTCCACCTTTGTTTGAGCAATAAGATACAGTTTGGGTAGAATCTTACCACTTCTGGTAGTAATATCCATGCAACTTCCATTATTTCTAGGATTCTAAACAGTATCACTAGGTAAAGTGCCACTCTTCCACTGATTGAATATTGCGGACAACTACCTTATCTAGTACTCTAACTGTTTGATAAAGGTAGAGAGTGAATCCACAAGCTGACTCATCAAAGATAGTTTACTCTTCATTTTTTTCACCCTTGAGTCAGTAGATTCCACACTTTTCAACACTTTTGCCATCATCTTCTTCATATGGGATTTCCCAGAATCATTTCCTCCTTTGTCATGATTTCCTAGAGGAACATAAAGTCCACTTCATTTATTCCTGTATCCATCTTTATTCTTCCAATTGCCTTGATCATGACCTTTGTAGCCAACCTTGCCATAGTAATTTTCCCTCTGGTAGTTCCGACCTTGGTTTCCTTGGCAATTGGCCCGAAAACCCCCCATCTGGTTATTCAAGTAATTTGCCTCCTCTTTAGAGTCAGACTCAACCTCCTTACCCTATGAACCAACAACTTTCACCTTTTTCTACACCTTCTTACAATAAGTGCTTTTTAAGCATGTCTATATGTAATTTCATGTGAGCCATGTCCTGATCACGTTCTTTTTCCCTTCGGTGTTGTTTAGCTGATATGCCTAAAGCATAAGTACTACTTTAAACCTCAGAATCCCTTTTATACCAAGTTTTATTTGTTTTTGTGAGCCCATCTAGGATTACTGTCTCGTTTGCATAAGTAAGTATCATGAAATCTCCTCCTACAGCATTATAACAATTGGTTTGGTTATCGAATTCAGACCTATAGAAAGTTTCCACTAAGTGCTCATATATCAGCTTGTGATTGGGGCATTGGGTTACCTTTTTCTCAAACATCAATCAAGCCTCATGCAGTGCTTCATCAGGCTGCTTTCTGAAATGACTGATTTCATCTCTCAACTGCAACATCTTGGAGGGAGGAAAGAACCTTTATAGGAAAGCTATTTTCCACTAAATCTTGTTGTAGCTTATTCTACTATAATTTTGCATCTCCAGACAAAGAATGTGGGAACAACCTCAATCAAATGACTTTCTGTCTGACTCCTGGTAACTAAAAAGAGTTGCAAATCCCTATGAAATTCAGCGTGGACAACTTCTCTCCAGAAGCTAGTGGATGAAGAACAATGGCCCCAGTAACACCAACCGCATCTAAGTCAGCCTCATCTTCATTATCGATATTAAAAGGCATGACCTATTGTTGTCGACCTCTCCCTCTTAGTTGCTAATGTTGGCTGGTTGGGGAAACATTATCAATATGTTGCATGTCAATAGCATCACCCAAAGCTTCATTATCCTTATTATTGGGTGCATTCAAATTTTGTTGACGAAGTTGATCACTAGAAAGTTGTTCAAGTCTTGCTGCTTCACAATCTTGTGCATTAATATTAGTCTCAATGTTTTTGTATGTTCGGGATCGTAAGGTAACAATGGTTTATCAGAGCTTTGGGTACTTGGCATGCACAAGATTGTACCCTGCAGTCATAGAAACGACAAATAAAAGTAAAATTAGGAAATATGACTAAGAATCAAATAAACACAATAGACTTTATAGACCGTATTCCCAGAAAATGACGCTAAAATTTGATATGCCCAAATTACACCTTTTTTAAGAAGCATAAGCAGTCAAAGTCAAATATAGAACCCAACAAAGGTTGGGGTCGAATCCCACAAGGAATATTGTGAACACTGAGTCATTCGTGATTTAAATGACTGTTAGTCTATGATTTTTGTAAAATGGGAGTTTGTAAAAAATATGTTGGAATAAATATCCACCATATTTTGATTAACAACTGTCAAAGTTTATAGAATATGAATCAATAAAGAAAGCAAACTAGGCTTGTGTTCACCATGGCAGTGTAACACTTTCGGTTTAATAACGATATTGGATTCTCTTAATAAAAAATATTGCAAAGCTATCGAGGTCTAACGAGCATGCAAATATTTCTTAATCTAATTAGATGACTATCACTTTAATTTTTTTTATCCTAAAGAGATGATAATACTAAACTCGTTTTTTGCCTCAACTTTGTTAATCTTGTTATAACATTAACCATTAGACGGAGGTTAGAAACTTTGAATCCTCATTGATAACCTTTTTTCCCAGTTTCAATCCTTATTTCAAGCAAGTTAAAACCTAAGGCTTGTTCTAATGTTTGTTACCATTAGAAATCTATTAAGATGAAAAGATTAGCAATACATACACAATTATTAATCGAATCCAAACGAAAATCAACCCTAGGAATGTTAAGTTGCCATGGATCCCACAAACCTTGTTGTGGGGTTTCTGCCACTCATCCTATTAGAAGAAAGTAAATTAGTTGAAAACATAAATGAAGATTACATTTTCAATAGGTGAACTCACAATCAGCTTGTCTTCCAAAATTAATCAAATCGCTAAAAACCCAAAAGAATTTCAATATAAGAGTGTATTTTGTTCCATTTAACGTAAAATACTGCAAAAAGCCCTAGCAGCAACTATTTATCATACAGGGAAGCTTGGATTTAAAATAAAAACTCAGAGTTTTTCTGCCTCGCGTGTGACGGCAAGGGTGATAGCCCGTCACAAGTTTGTCGTCTCATCAATATGGGTCGTTACTTGTATTCTATAAAAGCCAATTTCTATTTAAAGATGATAGCCTGTATTGATGGCTCATCACAGGTTAACAACTCATCCCTTAGGCCATCACTCAGTCGTTTTTCACCTAACATTTATTTATGCTTGGCGAGGTGGTTGGCAGGTCGTCACAAGGTCAACATCTCATCAACTTGGCCGTCATTGCTCCCTTTTTGCTTAATTTCTCATGTTTGCTACTTGTTACCTTTTTTTGTACCCTAAAAGTAAAAAATAATTAAAAACTACACGAGTTGGTTGAGAACTTATAATTATTCTTAGTTGAAAGCCCCAAATATGACATCAAAATGCTGGCACATCACCAAGCTCCACAAAAGCAGCTCCACTAGCAATAGCTACACCAACAACTTAGGTTAAATAGTCCAAGTCTCAAAAGACCCCTCAACACTTGTTCGCGATCCAACGAACACAAATCAAACATGCTACCCAATTAGAAATGACGTTCTATATTCAATAAAATTAATGAAATGACGAATGGAGGTTGTTTTGATGTAATGTTTACCAAAGTCAACATTTTCTATTATTTGTCAAATATCCTCCCAAGAATCCAAAATGAGCCCAAAAGCCTTGGGATCTAAACCAAAGGTCCCCTTAACCCAAAATTCATGCTTCAAAGCTAACGAAATTGCCAAAATTCCTATTTGAGTTTGTTTAATAAGAATATTAACAGAAGTCAAGCTTCTCAACCTTAAAAGCTCCAAAATAGGAACTCTCTGGAAAAAACCACCCATCCTAATAGACCACAAATACAACACATAAGCTAAAGGAAAGGACAAAATAAGGAAAACACACAAAAATTATGAAAAAAACCTTGAGGGTCATTATATCATCTATTACTAAAAATGACTTTCAACCTCGAAATTCAAAGAAAAAAAGGTACCTGAAGGCTAAAATAGGTGAGGATATCTAACCTGTATGTCCCACTCAGTCTCCCGGGTAGTATCCTTGACTGGATGATATATTCACTAAACTTTAATCGATAGAAGCTCTTTCGTCCTCAACTTTCGGACCTACCTATCTTGAATAGAAATAGGATCCTCATCAAAGGCTAAAATCTCAACCAACTTAACTCAATCCTAGTGAAGCACGTGAGACTCATCCGAAATGTACTATATCTACATAGAAACATGGAACACCAGGTGAACACCAAAAGAGCTGGAGGCAAAGCTAACTCATATGCAATATCACAAACACATTATAGTATCTCAAATAGACCAATGAACCTAGGGCTGAGCTTGTCATTTTTCTCGAATCTCATCACACCCTTCATTGGTGATACTAGAAGAAACACCCTATCACTAATTAAAAAATCTAAGTCTTGCACCCTTTAGTTGGCATAACTCTTCTACCTGATCTAAATTATATATAATCTTTCCTAAATCACCCAAACCCTATCTAATGAATCACCTAACAGATCGCTTCCTTATGGTCTAACCTCAAAAGCATCAAACTAATCTACTGTCTACACCTCCTACCATTTGACAGCTCAAATAGTGCCATCTAAATACTCAAATAGTAGGTGTTATTGTATGCAAACTCTACTAAAATGAAGAACTGGTCCCACTGTCATAACCCTAAAATAAGAGTTGTAATGACCCCTAGCCCACCCAATCGTGGTATGTAAACCTAACCCAAAAAATTGAATAATCAAATAAAATAAGGAAAAAGATTCCATACATAGGGAAATATGAACAATAATAATTCAACATAGCCCAAAATAACAATAGATAACAAGAAAGAGAATAGAACTCCAAAATATCCCAAGACTCAGTTGTCATGAGTATAAAAGAATGACTCTAAGTCTAACTTACATAAGGACATAAAACAATAATGCTGTGAATAATGAAATAGATAGGAAGTAAAGAGACATTTTAAGTTGAAAAGGTCTATGAAAGTAGAAGCTTACCCTAACTCTAATAATGTGCCATGCCTCGAATTCCAACAGGGCAGACTGGCACCCGAAGCCAATAAGGCCCGAGAGAACCAATCTTTTCTCATGTCCATTCATATGCATGTCATTCAAGAAACCTCATCTTCACGTATAAAAACTAGATGCTAATAGCGGAAGTTATGGAAATATGTGATATATACATAAAAGAAACTTGGCCGTTAGGGCAATCAAGTCAAAATGGACATACATCCCCTTACATTCATATTCCCACATACGTCTACAAATCCTCTAACAGATGCATACACATAACCATCTTAAAATCGGGAAAAGTCCCCGTTTTATACAACATTTACAATACCAAAACAAATGTACAAATGTGAATCAAAAACACCCGAACCAACTGGAGCTCACCAAAGTTCTGCAAATGACCGGCAACCTACTGTGGAGGTCTACTAGCACCTGTACCTACAACAAGTAAGGTAAGCCCCCCCAAGGAGGTCAGTACGAAGAATGTACTGAGTATGTAAGGCTCATATGAAACTGTATGGTCCATAAATACTTCAATGAACTCAAATACAAATGAATAACCAATATGGATAAGTCACCATTTTGTATGTTGGAAACCATGTATATTTCTTTCATTACTTTCTTTACTTCTTTACTTCTATGTTTGTTCATCATCACTTGTGTCATAATGTACCCGGGCCCCGACTGATCAGTGGGTCTTTACATAACATAACGTTACATTGGGATCGGCTCAAGCTAGGCTTATTTCTCTAGAGCTACAACCCATAAATCAATACATCGGGCTCGGCTTGAGCTGGGTTATTACCTTTAGAGCTGCCACCCATAAACGAACATATCAGGTTCTGCTCGAGCTAGGTTCTTACCTTTAGAGCTACCCCCTATTAGGTTCGGTCTGATCTAGGCTTATGCCTCTAGGACTACCCCCTGATCTAATAATCTCGGGATCGACTTGAGCTACGGTTTCGCCCCCAAAGCTACCACCCATACTCAATCATCAACCATATATGTATTACTTCATTGTTTACTTTTGAGATTGATTGATACAATGATAGTCATAACATTATTTGAACTTTGGAACATAACATTATTGGACCTTTGGAACATTAGTCAATGAACATGAGACATGTGAATCACAATTGATCAATGAGCAGGGAACATGTGATAATAACAATTGATAACTGGAAATAGGATATCTTAGCACATTTTGGAATGGAACAAATACAATGTCAATGTGAATACTATGTGCTGCAGAAGGATATGGATAGAATAACCTTACATACCTTGACTTCAAAGTATGAATAAATAATCCTATATATGAACACAATAGTCCATCTCCTTCCTTACGTTTCACTCTACAATACAAGTACATAACAGAACTCTCGTTAACAAATTTTTTCCATACAAGTGTACAAGACAACAATGAACTATATGACTGCCATATAACATCGTTTCACCCTTTTATAATACAATACACTATTTTACTATACTAACAGCACCATAACATTCCACACATTGACCAAGAAATCATAAACCAATAGCATTTCTTGCCATGTTTACTCTTTACGCTTCCTCATTATCATTACGTCAAAATTACTCCATCAATTCTCCTCAAAACAACATATTAACAACAATCCATAATGGATATAATCCAAAATTCCTCCATACAACCCCTTAAAGTCATTAAAAAGGTATCATAAGTTGATAATTACATCCAAAAGGGTGTAGGGGCCTTCGGGGATCAAAGAGAGACAAAAACAAAGAAAAAGAGTCTCTGGGCTTACCTGTAAAGCCACCTATGCCCGTAGGTGACCCTTAGCCCTGTAGAGAGGCACCTTCATTGTCATCTGCGCCCGCAGGTGCCTTCGTCTGTGGGGGCGGATGCCCAAATCGGCCAAAAAGGGTCTCTTTTGGGTCCTTTTGTGTAATAAATGGTCCAAGGCCATAAGTAAGTTTTTATTTACATATTTTTGGTCACATGGATTCCATCAAACACCCATGGTTTCACAACACACATGAACATCACCAAAACCACACTTTTCCTTTAATACACCACCAAGTCCATGCACAATTTTGCAATAACAATTCCAAACATTATGTAAAAGGATAAAACAATTTAAGACTATAATCACATACCACTTGTCAATATTGAATCCATAAAGTTCACTTCCTTCAAGACCACAAGTACATTTTCATGTTTATAAGGCAAAACCCTTTTCCGATTGCAAAAATAGACAGTTTTACACATAGTGAATTGTCCAACACTGTGTCAACATAACCAACATGATTTATGAACCATATTAAGCATTTAATATGTTAAACCATAAAATTAAACACTTACCAATACATACAAAGGAGTGATCTTGTCCAAAGGAATGAAGTCTTAGGGTTTGTGAGTGAGATAAGAGAAAGGTCTTGAATATTTTAGGAAATGGCATGTGTATTTTGATCAATAAAAATCTAATTTTTATTACTTTATATAGTCCCTCAAGTCATCCTTATCCAAATCCTTAGTCATTAAATGCATGTTTTATTGGTCAACACAAAAATGGGTCACTTGCCCCATTTGGGCCATGTCTTCTTATGATTTTGGGCCTCATTTGAGCCCAATGGCACAAGATTTATTTAAACCCACCAAATTAACGCATAATTCACCAATTATCTCATGTTTAAATGATTATATAAATGTTAAGGTAGTCTCATGGGTTCGGGAATGTACGGGGTGTTACATTCTTCCCCCCTTAGAAATATTCGTCCTCGAATATTAGTGACATTATTCACGTTAAACAATTGCAAGTCTAGGATCATTCTTCATGTTATCATATATCTATAATTAATGCTTATGAATACTTACTTGTCATTGTCCCGATATCGAATCGTGAACTTGTTCTTCCCTTCGAAAAAAATGAGGGTACTTGGACTTCATCATTTCTTCAGTTTCCCATGTGATTTCTTCTATTTGTTGATTTCTCCAAAGTGCCTTTATGGAAGCTATGTCTTTATTCCTCAATCTCTTCACTTGTCTATCCAGAATGGCAATAGGTATCTCCTCATAGGTAAGATCCTCCATAACTTACACATCTTCAATAGGAGTAAAACGAGATGGACCTCTTATGCACTTTCAAAGCATTGGAACATGAAATACTGGATGAACTGTGGAGAGTTCTTGGGTTAATGCAAGTTCATATGTGACTTGCCCAAATCTCCAGACAATTTCATATGGCCCTATATATCGGGGACTCAACTTCCCTTTCTTTCCAAATCTCATCACCCCTTTCATCAGTTACACCTTCAAAAATACCCAATCACCTATGGCAAATTCGAGCCCTCTTCTTCTGACATCAGCATATGACTTATGTCGACTTTGGGCCATTTGTAGCCATTGTTGAATCACTTTAACTTTCTCCATAGCCTGATGAACAAGATTTGGACCAAGTAAAATGGTTTCACCTGCTTCAAACCATCCGATTAGTAATCTATATTTCCTTCCATACAAAGCTTCATAAGGTGCCATTTTTATACTTGAATGATAGCTATTGTTGTAGGCAAATTCAATAAGAGGCAAATGGTCATCCCAACTGCCTTGAAAATCTAACGTGCAAGCTCGTAGCATATCTTTAAGTTTTGGATAGTACGTTCTGCTTGTCCATCTATCTGAGGAGGGAAAGCTGTACTCAGATTCACCTGTGTACCCAAACTCTGCTGAAAAGATCTCCAAAAATGCGCAGTAAACTGAGCTCCACTGTCTGATATAATGGAGATCGGAATCCCATGTAATCGCACTATTTCTTTAACATATAACCTTGCAAAATCTTCAGCTGTATAGGTTGTCTTGACTTGTAAGAAATGCGCTGACTTGGTAAGCCAGTCAACTATGACCCATATGGAATCAAATCTCCGCAGTTTACGAGGCAAACCTGTGATGAAGTCCATATTAATCATATCCCATTTCCAGACTAGAAGATTGATACATTGCATGTAACCCCCAGGTTTCTGATGATCCACTTTAATTTGTTGACAGTTTGGGCATTGAGCTACAAATGTTGCAACGTTCTTCTTCATATTTCCCCACCAATACACTTCTTTTAAATCATGGTACATTTTGGTAGCTCCCGTATGAATAGAATATCGTGAATGATGTGCCTCTGTCATAATTCGTTTCCTCAGCTCGTCGACATTTGGTACACATAATCTACCTTGGCATTGAAGTACTCCTTCTTGTGTAAGATCGAATGCCTTTGTCAAACTCTATTGTACATTCTCTTGAAGTTGCAATAACATAGGATCCACAAACTGCTTCTCTTTAACTTCAGCTATTAATAAAGATTCTGCCGCATTTTGTACAATAACCCCTTCATATGAGGATTCAAGAAGATGAACCCCCAAGCTGGCTAATTGATGTAGATCTTTGACTAAATCTTGCTTTTCTGTTAATTGGCCACTAGTGCCTCCTATTGCCTTGCGGCTCAATGCATCAGCTACCACATTTGCTTTCCCTAGATGATATAGAATATAAATATCATAGTTTTTTAATAGCTAAAGCCACCTCTGCTGCCTCAGATTGAGTTCCTTCTGCTTAAAGATATATTTCAAACTCTTGTGATCAGTGTAAATATCAACATGAACTCCATATAAATAATGATGCCATATATTTAAAGCAAATACCACCGCTGTTAACTCAAGATCATGTGTGGGATGGTTCCTCTAGTGTGGCCTCAATTGTCATGAGGCATATGCTATTACATTACCGTGCTTCGTCAATACACACCCTAGACCAGTTTCTGAAGCATCACAATATACTGCATAACCTTCGGTACCTTTCGAAAGTACTAATACGGGTGTGGAAGTCAATTTATCTTTCAGCTCTTGGAAACTTTTCTCGCATGCATCATTCCACCAAAAATTGACTGCCTTGTGTGTAAGCTTTGTAAAAGGTGCCGCATTAGAATAAAACCCTTCAACAAACCTTTGATAATAACCTACCAACCTAAGGAAGCTACGGATTTCCGTAGGCATCGTAGGCCTTGGCCAATTTTTCACCCCTTCAATCTTCTGCGTATCAACTCGAATTCCTTCATCAGACACAATGTGACCCAAGAATGCTACGAATTTCAACCGAAATTCAAATTTAGAGAACTTTGCATGCAACTTACGCTCACGAAGAGTCTGTAACACTTAACGTAAGTGCTTAGCATGGTCCTCTTGTAATCTTGAATAAACCAGGATGTCATCTATAAATACCATCACGAACACCTCTAGAAATGTCTTAAACACCCTATTCATCAAATCCATGAACAGAGCTGGTGCATTTGTTAGTACAAATGACATAACTAAAAATTTATAATGGCCATACCGTGTCTGGAAGGCTGTCTTGGGTACATCTTTTTCTCTAACTCTGACTTGATGGTAACCTGACCTCAAGTTAATCTTTGAAAAACACTTGGCGCCCTGTAACTGATCAAACAAATCATTAATTTGAGGGAAGGGATATTTGTTCTTGATCGTTACCTTATTCAATTGTCGATAGTCAATGCACATTCTCAATGTGCCATCTTTCTTCCATACAAATAATATCGGTGCACCCTACGGGGATATACTAGGCCTGATGAAGCCCTTGTCTATCAAGTCTTTTAATTGCTCCTTTAGTCCACGCAATTCTGTTGGAGCTATTCTATATGGGGGAATAGAGATAGGCTGTGTTCCTGGATTTACATCAATACTAAACTCTACTTCCCGTTCTGGGGGAAAATCTGGAAGATTCTATGGAAATACATCATGAAATTCATTGACCACTGGAAACGACTGAGGAGGTAGTGGTTCCACTTTAGTATCCTTCACTCGTACTAAGTGACATATGTATCCCTTGGCAATCATTTTCCTTGCTTTCAGATAGGAAATAAATTTTCCTCTTGGTGCCCCCACATTACCCTGCCATTCAAGACTATTTGCTTGCGGAAAATGAAAATATACCTTCTTGGCCCGGCAATCTACCGTGGCATAGCAAGAATCCAACCAATCCATTCCCATTATCACATCGAAATCCACCATGTCTAGTTCAATGAGATCGGCCAGTGTATCATGACCGCACACAGTTACCACACAATTATGAAATATTCTTTTTGTAACAATATATTCACCAACTGGTGTAGCTACTTCAATTGACGTAGTTAATAGTTTCGGTGTTCTTGCAAATTTTGCAGCAATCAATGGTGTAACATATGACAATGTAGAACCCGGATCAATCAATGCATATACATTATACGAAAATATGGATAATGTACCTGTGACTACATCAGGAGAGACCTCCGAATTCTGCCGGTCCACTAGAGCAGAAGTACGATTCTGGGTTCCACTGGAACTGGCTGCTCTTCTGGCACCCCTACCACAACCAGCAGGCTCTACATCTCGTCCTAAGTAAGGAATCGATGATGATGATGCAACGGCTGATCCCGTCGGTCATGCTATACCACCCATGCTCCTCTGTGGACACTCTCTCTTCATTTGCCCCGACATGCCGCACCAAAAACAAGCATTCGTCCCTAACCGGCATGTACCTAAATGAGTACGCCCGCAGTGCTGACACTGCTGATGAGAAAATCTTGTTGCCTGTGATCCATGAATTCCACTACTCTGCCCAGATTGACTACCTCTAAACCATCGGAATTGAGCTTGAGTGCCTGTTGTGGAATAAGAGAATAAGGGTCTAGGCGGTCTAGGAAACATTCGAGGCCTAGATTCTCCTTGGGACACTATAGACTATCCCATAGGTCTAGCTCTTTTGGACTGTCCTCTGTCAGATTCATGTACCCTCCTTCTCTGTCTCTGATCTTTCATTTTCTGTGCGAAGGCCTGTATTCTGGCTATGTCCTTATCTTTGTTCAACGCAGCAATGGTGCAGTCTCTTACCAAATATGGCTCTAATCTGTCCACATATCGATGGACTCTGTCTGTCATTGTAGCCATTATATTCGGAGAATATCGAGCCAAAGAATTAAACTGCAAACTGTATTCTCTAACGCTCATATTTCCTTGATGGAGATTTAAGAACTGATCTGCACGTGCCTCCAGAATCTCATATGGGAGGTAATGATCAAGGAATGTCATTTTAAATTCTTCCCAACCAGCTGGAAGTGCATCAATACCCCTCGATCATTTCCAGTCTTCTTACCACAAAAATCGCCTCCCCTTTCAATCTATAGGCCACAAGTTCAACTGTTTCAACACCAGTCACGTGCATAACTTCTAGAGCCCTCTGGATTTGATCCATGAAGTCCTGTGGATCTGCTTTCGGATCTGACCCAGTGAATATAAGAGGGTCTAATTTCAAAAACTCCTGTGTCCTGCGACTCGCCACTCTAGCCGCATCATCCTCATTTGTCGTTGAACCAGGTCGTCCTTGACTTTGTACCGCAACTAACTGATTGAACATATACACTGCATTTCTTAGATCCCGGTCAGTGGCATTCATTGGCGGTTCTGCGGGTATTTCTCTACCTATTTTCTCTTTCGGAGCTGGAAAAGTAGAAGAAGACTACGATGCAATTTCAGTGTTCGCTCCACCTTGACTAGCTTGGTCAGGTGGTGATTTACTCATTCCTTCACAGGAAAGCATATCTACGTGCTTACCTTTGCCTCTACCTCGTCTTGTCATTGGCATTTTACTATAACATAGAAAATCAATTCCAATGGTTAGATACGATTCCACTTACCACATTGGCTCTATTACACGATCTAGAAGTGAAGAAAAGAAACAACTCCTAAATGTCCCGTAGCCTCCTACTTAAAAATATGGTGCAAAACACATCCATAAGCAAGACTCTACTCAGACACGGCTTTGTAGACACCCTTAGAATGACCTTCTCTGATACCAATTTTGTCACGCCTCGAATTCCAATGGGGCGGACTGGCACCCGAAGCCGATAAGGCCCGAGAGAACCAATATTTGCTCATGTCCATTCATATGCATGTCATTCAAGAAACCTCATCATCACGTATACAGACTAGATGCTAATAACGGGAGTTATGGAAACATGTGATATATGCATATAAGAAACTTGGCCGTTAGGGCAATCAAGTCAAAATGGACATACATCCCCTTACATTCATATTCCCACACACGTCTACAAAGCCTCTAACAGATGCATACACATAACCATCATAAAATTGGGATAAGTCCCCTCTTTATACAACATTTACAATACCAAAATAAATGTACAACTGTGACTCAGAAATCCCCAAACCAACTGGAGCTCACCAAAGTTTTGTAAAGGACCGACAACCTACTGTGGAGGTCTACTAGAACCTGCACCTACAACAAGTAAGGTAAGCCCCCCCCCCCCCCCCAAGGGAGGTCAGTACGAAGAATGTACTGAGTATGTAAGGCTCATATGAAACTGTATGGTCCATAAATACTTCAATGAACTCAAATACAAATGAATAACCAATATGGATAAGTCACCATTCTGTATGTTAGAAACCATGCATATCGCTTTCATTACTTTCTTTTCTTCTTTACTTCTATGTTATGTCATCATCACTTATGTCACAATGTACCCGGGACCCGACTGATCAGTGGGTCTTAACATAACATAACGTTATGTTGGGATTGGCTCGAGCTAGGATTATGCCTCTAGAGCTACCACCCATAAATCAAAACATCGGGCTCAGCTCGAGCTAGGTTATTACCTTTAGAGCTACCACCCATAAACCAACATATCAGGTTCGGCTCGAGCTAGGTTCTTACCTTTAGAGCTACCCCCTGTCAGGTTCGGTCTGAGCTAGGCCTATGCCTCTAGGATAACCCCCTGATCCCATAATCTTGGGATCAGCTTGATCTAGGCTTTCTCCCCTAAAGCTACCACCCATACTCAATCATCAACCATATATGCATTACTTCATTCTTTACTTTTGAGATTGATTGATACAATGATAGTCATAACATTATTTGAACTTTGGAACATAAAATTATTGGACCTTTGGAAAATTAGTCAATGAACATGAGGCATGTGAATCACAATTGATCAATGAGCAGGGAACATGTGATAACAACAATTGATAACCGGAAATAGGATATCTTAACACATTTCAGAATGGAACAAATACAATGTCCATGTGAATACTATGTACTGCAGAAGGATACAGATAGAATAACCTTACATACCTTCACTTCCATGTATAAATACACAATCCTATTTATGAACACAATAGTCCAGCTCCTTCCTTACGTTTCACTCTACAATACAAGTACATAACGAAACTCTCGTTAACAACTATTTTTTGTACAAGTGTACAAGACGACAATGAACTATATGAATTCCATATAACATAATTTCACCCTTTTATAATATAATCCACTGTGCTACTATACCAACAATACCATAACATTCCACACATTGACCAAGAAATCATAAACCAATAGCATTTCATACCAAGTCTACTCTTTACTCTTCCTCATTATCATTATGTCACAATTACTCCATCAATTCTCCTCATAACAACATATTAACAAAAGTACATAATGGATATAATCCAACATGCCTCCATAATACCCCTTAAAGTCATTAAAAAGGTATCATAAGTTGATAATTACATCCAAAAAGGGTATAGGGGCCTTCGGGGATCAAAGAGAGACAAAAACATACAAAATGAGTCTCTGGGCTGAACTGCGAAGACAACTGAGCCTGCAGGAAATATGGTTGCATCTGACCCTTGGCCCTGTCCAGGGGCACCTAAGTTGCCATCTGCGCCCGCAGGGGCCTTCGTCTGCGGGGGCGGATGCCCAAATCGGCCAAAAAGGGTCTCTTTTGGGTCCTTTTGTGTAATAAATGGTCCAAGGCCATAAGTAAGCTTTTTTTTACATCTTTTTGGTCACTTGTATTCCAACAAACACCCATGGTTTCACAACACACATGAATATCACCAAAACCACACTTTTCCTTCAATACACCACCAAGTCCATGCATAATTTTGCAATAACAATTCCAAACATTATGTACAAGGATAAAACAAGTTAAGACTATAATCACATACCACATGTCAATATTGAATCCATCAAGTTCACTTCTTACAAAACCACAAGTCCATTTTCAAGATTATAAGGCAAAACCCTTTTTCGATTGCAAAAATAGATAGTTTTACACATAGTGAATTGTCCAACACTGTGTCAACATAACCAACATGATTTATGAACCATATTAATCATGTAATATATTAAACCATGAAATTAAACACTTACCAATACTTACAAAGGAATGATCTTGTCCAAAGGAATGAAGGCTTAGGGTTTGTGAGTGAGATAAGAGAAAGGTCTTGAATATTCTAGGAAATGGCATGTGTGTTTTGATCAATAAAAATCTTATTTTTATTTCTTTATATAGTCCCTCAAGTTATCCTTAGCCAAATACTTGGGCATTAAATGCATGTTTGATTGGTCAACACAAGAATGGGTCACTTGCCCCATTTGGGCCATGTCTTCTTATGATTTTGGGCCTCATTTGAGCCCAATGACACAAGTTTTATTTAACCCACCAAATTAATGCATAATTCACCAATTCTCTCATATTTAAATGATTCTATAACTATTAAGGTAGTCTCATGGGTTCGGGAATGTACGGGGTGTTACATAATGTTACCTTGTACTCAGTATGAAAAAAGGTAGGAGTGGGTAGGTTCCACTTGTACTCATTAGGCATCATAGGCCCACTAAGCTCTAGTAGAAAACTACATCAAATATAGTATACTAATATAACCCTAGAAGTAAAAAAGTCTCTGCACTTTAATATATAACAATATCATGAATATCTAAAGCACAAACTCAATGCAAAAGGGGATTCAATGAAATGCAATGATATGAAATGGATAATTCCAACAGTATAAACCCTCCCGACATTTTTTACAGCATGATGAGACCCATCGAGGACTTGTGAGGTCCATACACAAATCAATTCTCATAAATATATGAATAACTTGGACTTAAACCGGGACAAAAATCATTTTTCCTCACAGACTTGCACTCATACTAGGACTAAAATCATTCTCTTTCTTTTAAACAGATTTTCCAAATCAATTGTTTCCATGAACCATGATATGAATGAATATACATGGACACTGTAATGACCCTTCAGGTCATTTTCTACTTCTCATGCATTTTTCCCATTTTGAGATTTTTATAGTTTCTACTAGGCATTTCTTACTTTTGGGATAGGTGGTTTGGTTGTCAGAGAGTTCGGTTGGATTCTAAACAAATTTTCCTATTTTACAACTTCTTAAGTTAAGAACTTTGACTTTAGTCAACATTCTTAAGAAACAACCTCGGATGAAAATTCTGATAGTTCCATTAGCTCTGGAAAATGGATTTTAGGCAGAGGACCCTTTGGTTTGGGTACTGTGGCCTTCTAACTCATTTGAGTGTTTGGGAGAATTTTTAGTGAAATGCAAAAAAAGTGTTGACTTTGGTCAACATTTTATCAAAACAACCTTTGTTGGTCATTTCGTCAATTTCGGTAGTCCAAAGTGTTGTTTCCTATTGAGTAGCATATTTTGTTTGCTTTCATGGGGTTTCGAATGAATTTCGAGGGTATGATCATGACTTGGAATTCTTGGCCAAGATGGTGATGCAACTGATAACTAATGCAGCAGCTCAAGCGGAGTTTTGCCCACACCGGTGGAGCTACTTATGTGGAAGGCTTTCTACTTTTGCAGAGGCTGTTGATGCCAACGTCATCTGCTTAAGTGGATCATTTCAATCTAAAGTGAATCCGCACTTATGGACAATCCTCTGTTTTTGTAGAGGCCCGTGTTTTAAGTAGCTTACACTTAGCCAGAAGATTTATCCCCTAATTAGCCCTACATTTGCAGCAAAACCTCCACTTAAGGGGAGATTGATGAGTATATATTCTTTCTTCCCCCAATTTTTTTTTCAATTACCAAATATTTTTTAAGTGTGGGGAATGCTCAGATTTGGGAGATTTTGATCAATTCTTGAAGATATCTTCACCTAGTAAGTGAAATTCCTTCATTTCTACTTTGTTTCATTTTATCTAACTCAATTTCATCATTAATCCGTATAAATTGAGCTAGAAAGTCTTGGAATCTGCCATTAAAGTAAGTTTTTTATACCCAATTGAGATCCAAATTTAATTATAACTTCGCCTAAATTCAGGGCATTGGTTTCTTACCCTTGAGGGAGAATAATTATGGGTTTTCATTATCATGCCCCATAGAATAATTTTTGACCCGACTTTTGGCTTCAAGTGTAAAATTCTGACGTAGGTATTAATTTTCTTGAATTAATGAGTAGATAATTTTTTTGATATCATGGCATTAGTCAAAGGCTATTCAAAATGGAAAGGCCTCGATGTGATTGATCGCGAGCGTACTATTTGACTTCCAAATAGATTACGGCTTTCCCACTTCTAGACTCTGTTTGGTTGGTAGTGTATAACTTAAATTACTTATGCGGGATTGGCTATTTGGATTAAAATTGTGATATTGAGGAAATTTCTATTTTTTCTTAGTTTATTTCAAGGTCATAGAGTAGGATTCACTTCAAACTTTAGTTTAGATAGTTTCTTAGTGTTGGAGCCTTAGTCTAGGTTGATGGCTTAGCATTTGGTTTACTATTGGGAAGAATAAGTTCCTTTAGTTAGACTATCTTAGTTTATGGGATTGTAAGGGCCTTCGGTTCTAGAATATTAGAAGGAGAGATCCCACTTTGGTTTTATTATCCCTTATGGTGAATTTTCTCTACATTATAATAGTGTTTGCTATACTATATATATATAGATATGGATTTGATGGGAAAAACTCTATTTGAACTCTTTTTTAAAAAATTGGATTTTCTTGAAAGAAAAGGACTATTTTAGTCCTAGGTCGTATTATGAGTAAAATTGCAATGAAAGTCCCAGTTTGAGTTCAAGCAAGGCATAAGGATATCATGAGTCCCATATGGGTCCTTATTTTGCAAGCAATAGATGTTCAAGGAGGATTATATGGTATGTATGGGTCATAGCATTCATTCCATATTGCATTGACTTGCTTATTTCACTTATTTACTTATATATATGTCGCACGTAGATCACATGCTTATGTATTTAACTTTTTACCTAATATCATACTATTAATCATAATTTTAGTCTTATTATAGTTAGAAGGAGATGTATATTTACAATTTATTTCATATATTATTCGTATAAGCTTAGTCAGCCTATGATGCCTACTTAGTATTGTTTGTTTTTGTACTCATACTACACTTCTACATCTTCTTCTCTAATGCAGATCCTAGTACTAGTTATCACTGTTTGTAACAACCCATTTTGTCATTATGTTAAAAATCATTTCGGTAAAATAATTCAATCAAAAATGCATTTTGAACCAGATTAGAAATATTTTTTGTGGTAGAAGATTTGTGGCCCAGATTTATTTGTGCAAAATTTTCAAATTTAGGTCAGGTCTACCGACCCATTTCTGCAGTGACAGATTTGTCACTGCAATGATGTTGTTGTAGCAACACTTCCATTTTCGCCATAAAGATTAGGCAGTAAGCCATCCGAGTTTTGTTAAAACCCTTCTCCCAACTGTGGTCTTTTATTTTTGTTGCCTCCTCCAAAAACACCTTAAATGAACCCTAGGCTTAGAACGACAAGGTTTTAAAGGCTAGGCTCCAAGAGGGTGATTTCCAAGCATACCCATTAATAGTAAAAGGCAATGGAGGAGAGCATCTTCACTCTCCATAGTAGCTAAACTCATCCATGAGATAAGGTATGGTTTAATTATAGTAGATTTTGGTTAGATTCATGTGATAACTTTAGTTTTAAGGAGAGATTTCATGTTTTGGTCTATGGGCATAGAGTTTTTATGGAATTGATATTGAACTGAATGTAGGGTAATTGATTGGATGTATTTGTTAATACATGTTAAGTGTATGATGTATGTTAACCCTTTAATTATTAAAGAGTTGGTATTCTTGCATGAACTAGAGGTAGGTCGGTAAATGGTGGTTGGTATAAGTTCATAGAAAAAGAGTATGTTAAGGGATGGATATGTGGGTTAGACATAGAAGTACCTTGCGTGTTTCAGGTTGGTAGTAGAATGGGAATAGGCTGAGTCGAGTTGATTATGGAAGGACGATATTCGAAGATTTGAGGGCAGGTAATAATAGTGTTAAGGGAGAAAATGGAGAGGGATATAGGTAGAACTAAGCTTTAGTTTTAGTTGCTCTTGCGAGGTTTGATGTTAGCACAATAAATGTGGAAAGGTCTAGTGTTATAAAGTGTTCTCAAGAGAACACGAAAATTGAGAAAAGGATAGACAGTAGTCGGTTGGTAGTAATTCTTGATGGTTGGGTATGGATGGGTAATTAAATGTAGTTATAGACTTGATTTGACTCTATGCTTATATTTAAGTTGAATAATTGTGATTAACCTTCGGGCCTACTTGTGATTGTTGGTTGAGGTAATGTTAAAGATAATTTGAAATGATTAACTTGAAATTTAAAGTGTTGATGATTGCAGGATGAATTAGAATATTGATTGTTATTGAATATTGAGCATGTTGTTGAGGATTTGCCTATCTTGGATGATATTGGGATCGGGTGTCACATCGACACAAATTGATATTAGGATCGGGTACCACGTCGATAAGGTACATGGATTGAGCTCATCCCCTGCAGGTCATAACTAAGGGTCCCTGTTGACCCTAGTATGTGTGTACACCATTCTAGGTATTGCATTGATATTTTTCTCAAGGTTATTGTTTCATTGTTGTTATCAAACTATGGTGATTTCATTGTGAGATATCCTTGATAAGTGATTGGTTGGTGATTTTATTTCCTAATTGTAAGTGATGTGACATGTATAACTTGAAAAAGGAATGGTACGAAAAAGACAGTTGGTGGTTAGTAAGATAATGTTTCTATGATTGTGTGTTGCTAGAAAAGTGTGAATATAAGGTACGTGTTGACTATATATAACTATTATTTTCCTGTGTGTATACTTGTATACATGAAAAGTGTTGTAGCATCTTTCATATGGAGTTGTTGTTGCTTATCTAATTGTTGTGGCAATAACATTATCAGTGGTAAAGGGAATAGAATAGCGAGTGAGATTTTTCATGAGAGAGGGACATAGAGCGGTCTAAGGAGATTAGTGCATAAGAAATTTGTTTTGGTATATCTGCAGAACTGTTACCATTTAGTCACTTGAGAAGAAATTACTACTATTATAATACAAAGAGGGAAGGAGGTAAAGTTGGGAGTTGAAAGTATACCTAAGTATGTTAGTATGTCAGTTAACAAGAATTTATCTCTATCGCGATTTTTGTTTGATTGCTATATGCTATTATTTGTTTTCTAACCCAAGTCGGCCCACGATACCCACCAGTATGTGTGGTTGTACAGATACTATACTTACTATATCTCCTTTTGGGGGTATAGCCATGTTGCAGGTCATTTGGAGTTTTTGTAGATGCAATGGTGATTATTCTTCATCAGCGTTTGTCGCTCTACTCTTACATAGATGATGTTTCTTGAGTCCTTATTCATATGTTTAGTGCTCTTGTACCTATTTAGACTAGATTCTGGGAGCTTAATTATTAATTTCGCAATAAATTAAAGTAATAGCTTTTGGTTTTAAATAAAAGAGGTCCATTATTCCTTATGCTTAAGGTTTTAGTAACAATTTCTGCTGTTTAATAAAGGTTTGATTGTAAGGGTTTTCCTATCTAGGGTAGAGTTACGGAGGTACCCGCATGATCCCGTGATTTGGATCATGACACCGCTGGCCTTTCACTTGTCCGGGACTTTTCTGATTGGAGACTTGGGGTGAGATCTTGGAATCCAGAGTTGTACTATCTCCATCTTTTGGACATGTCTTTATTTTGTATATTCGAAGTCATTGATGTACATACTTATATTTACTTAGAGCTACTCTTTTGTTAAAAGCTTTTATACACCCTAATACTAGGTCTTGGGGGTTAGTTTTGTATGTTTTATTCTTTTACTCTCTCTATATATATGTGTTTATGTGTGTGTGTGTGTATGGGCCTTGATATCTGTGTTTATTTTCAAATTTTTCATGTTTACTCTAAAGACTTGTTGTATCTTTTACTAGTCTGTTACTTGTCACTACGGGCTTTAGGGTTTGGCTAACCTACTGGTGGGTTATAGTAGGTGCCATCATGGCCCGAATTATTGGGTCGTGATTGTTTGGTATCATACTATAGGTTCACCAATATCGTAGGTACAAGAGCAAAATACTAGTAGATTCCTGTGGATTGGTACGATGACTTCCATATTTAATCTTTGGAAGGCTATAGGGCATTCCTTGGAAAATTCCATCTCTTGACTCCTCTTCATGCGTTCTTATTCCTATAAATTTCTAAAATTTCACAACCCAAAAATTAAGGTCATGATGACACCTACTATAACCCACTAGTACGTAGGTCAATTCATAGCCCAGAATGACAAGTAACGGGCTAGTAAGAGGAAGAGAGGTACACGAGGTAAAAAGACAAAATATAGAGACTAAACACAAGAAATAAGACCAGTACATACATATATATGAAGAGAAGGAACAAAATATACAAAATAATCCCCCAGGACCTGGTATCGGTGGGTTCAAGCAGCATATATACAAGAAGTACTGAATATATACAATATATGATGAATTGTCTTTAAATATACAAAATAAGACTAGTCCACAAAGTAGAGGGAGATGGGTCAACTCTGGTTGTCAAGAGCACACCCTGTATCTCCAATCAAAAGCTCTGCACGAAGAAGGCGTCAATGGCAATAACTCATACTTGGATATACATCATGGAAAAAGATGTTGAAGGGTAGTATGAGTACCAAAACTTTGTTGGCATCACAGACCGACTGTGCCAAATAAGATATAAGTGTAATAAAACACAAAGATAAACTAAGGTTAAGTAAAAAAGTTCCAGAAAGAGAGAAACGGGTCAAATCTAGACGAATAAGGGAAATATAAGTGAACAACCTCAAAAAGAATAATAATAATCTAACTACAACCTAACCGGACCCCCATAATCCTAGAAGGCACAAAAAACATTCAATGTAACCCACTCGACCCCCATAAGCTTGATCGGTATAAGAAAAAAACAATAGTAACTACAAGCAATGCATCAGAATAGATAAATATGAATGGATGCCACGAAATGCAATGTGAAATGAATGACATGTACAACAATACCGTATATCTCTCCTTCAGCATCTACGGCTCCCAAAGGCAGGGCCTATGGGGGACCCATAATTTATATGCCTTTGTTAGAATTAAACCGGGACTTTCGAGTAATAATCAATAGTATCAAGTGCCCGGAATCAAAACAGGGCTAAAAGTAGTCCATTTTACCTTTTTAAAATCCGTAATCTAGTAAGATGTTCCTCAAGTCCCAGTTTAAATCGAAAACAGTATTTTTAGGCCAAGTCACCAATATAACAGGAATGTACAATCAATAACAAGAACAATAAATTGACTAAATCAATCGATCAACCATTACCTAATCCGCCAAAAAGTACCACAGTAAATCGGGACTATCTCGCTATTGAATTGACACTATCTTAGAGTAAACTACCTTACGAAAATGATATTATATCTACTAATCCCTGAGGAACCCAACCTAAGGCAAACAACTAACCCAAATCTAATATAGGGCATCCGATGATAATACCTAAAGGTATCAAGAATACTAGACTAAGCCCAATAGAGAAATCACTACCTAACTAAGGATTTATAGCGTAATTCTACTCTAAGGCCACTAAGCAAGCGAATAGAATCATAAATACATAAGTAAAGTATATCCGAACCACAATGTCTAACCAATGATTAGAAAATCATGATATGTATACCTTAAACAAGCCAAGTCTAAGAGTAGGTAAACCGTAACCTACCTGGAGGTTGAACAACGCATTCTCGAACTCTGAATCAGAGTTTTTCCTTTCCGAGAAGCCTCGGACTAGCGCCAGGGGTGGATGTTAGGGGTACAAGGGAGCTAATAGGTGTATGGAGGGTAATTTTGTACCATTTTCAATAAGTCAAGGGAAATTTAGGCCCTTTTTCCATTACAAAATTATGATAATTTTGTTTATTTAAAGAATACATGTTTTTGGGTTCCCATCGGGTATTTGATATTCGTATTGGAGCCCGACTAATCTAAATTCTCATTGTGTAGAGCCCATTCGAAATAAGTTGCTCCCTACCAAGAAATTTCTCATACTTGAGACTCAAAATTTAAATCTGTCATTAAGGGAGCAGCCCCATCCGCTACACTTAGGGGTGTTAATGGTTCGATTTGGATCGATTTTTGATTAAAATCAAAAACAAATCAATTTAATTGATTTTTAAATTTTTAAAATTAAACCAAATCAAAGAAAGTGAAAATCATCGGTTTTGTTCAGTTTTTCTGTTTTTAACTTGCTAATGATAATTTGAGAATGGTAAAATAACGGAGACATATGACTACTATTTGAAATGAACTTTAGGAATCAACAAATGTTTCTCGATTATTCGAAGGTGAATGTATATTAATCTTCTAGTAATTTTAATACTAAGTCAAATGTTTTAGCATGTTATAAGTAGCATAACTATAGAGGTTACTCTACATCATATGTCTAACATTCAAAAAATTAAGATACAACTTTAAATAGAATAGTTAACTCTTCAAAAATCAAATGGCAAGGCATTGAAGAATTGATGGGTGTACTAGCAAATAAAATTTAGAATTGGCTATATAACACACCACATATAGACAATTAGATAGATTTTGAGTGTTGGGTTTGAGCTTATTTTTAAAGAAATGAAAGTAAAAAGTGTTGTATTGCATGTTGAAAAAGTATATTAAAGTCAAATTAATGATTACAACATATAAAATATTTATAGTTATAGATGAAAAAGTAATTTTATATATAGAAATAATTATAATATTTGTGTATATAATTTATCGGTTCGATTTGGTTATTTTCGGGTTTTTTAATTAAATCAAAACCAAACCAAATATTGTTGGTTTTTAAAATTTAAAATCAAATCATACAAAATGTCGATTTTTTTAATCCGTTTGATTTGATTCGCAATTTGGTTTGATTTTTAACCAAACAGTGAACACCCTAACCTCTATTATATCCTTTGGTGGTCGTTTAAAGCTAACTGCTAATGCAGGGTCCCTTGAAATTATACATATCTCTTGAATTTGGTCCACATGGAGGGGAATCAAACCACACAAGCCCAAATTTCCAATTGGCTCCCTCAAAGTGCTTCACTATTCCAGTCTTTAATGAAAGAAAGAAATTGAAAAATTCACAAATCCATGCTCAATTTTCCCATGCTCTCGATATATATATTTGGCAGACACCTCTCTCATCATCAGAAACATACACTTAACATCGCTTGTGAGCAACAATTTTTTTATAATAATCAAAAGTTGTCATGGCTCTTCATCATTTCAATCCAGATATGCAATCATTGATCCACCATTCTTTGTATTTAATAGTGATTCAAGTTTGAATTTCCATAACTAGTTTCAAGAGCAAAATTACCAGAACCCCACTTCCATGGAGATGTCAAACTTCAATTTTCAGAGCTTTCTTGGACATTCCTATGAACATATTTTCAACCAAGCCCCTGTATTCCCAGTATGCTGAGCAGAAAACTTCCCTAGAAATTTTCAACAAGATGAGAAGAACACGGTAGCTCAAGCTATGCCCACCCATTTAGTACCAGCTAGAAATGATATAAATGAAAGCAAGAAAAGGAAAATAACAGAAACCCAAGAAAACAGCTCTGAATACTCATCACTAGAAGAAAAATAGTAAGTTATTCTTGAATTCTTTATACTTTGTATGCATCGTTTGGTTGCTGCATAGTGAGGTACATTATTCATGTCTTAAAATCAACGCAACAAGTACCATGCTTGGTAGCATTTTAGTTGCTATCTATAAAGTTCTACATACCAAATACGATGATTGGTTACCAGTTTATAATCATGTATAATTAATATATGTATAAGTTATGAGGAATCTATGTATTATTTTATGTAGGGTAGAAGATGAAATAACTAATACATATAATTACACTCTTGCATAAAGAGTACAAAGAACCCTCATTACTAATAATATAAATGCACAATTCTTACCAACAACCAAATAAGCCAAAGGTATTCAAAAGAATTCAACAATGTCACACATGAGATCGGACCTCCAATCTAAAGAAATTTTTTAGTAACTTATACCACTACACTAGAAGTTCTACTACTATCATAGAATTTATTTTTACCCTTTTTGTACAGTATAATTTTATGAAGGATTTAGTTGAACTCTCCTTGGACCATATAGCTCTGCCATAGTAAATAAATACTCCCTCCATTTAAAAAATAATGACCTACTTTCCTTTTTAGTCCGTTTCAAAATGAATAACCCTTTTATGTTTTGGCAAAATTTTAATTTCAACTTTTTATATGGCATGTTTAAGACCACAAGGTTAAAGGACATTTTGGTACATGTGACATAACTTTAAGTTACAACCACAAAATTCAAAAGTCTTTTTTTATTTTCTTAAACTCCGTTTCAAGTCAAAACAGGTCATTCTTTTTTAAACTGAAGGAGTACATGGTGCTCATACCTTCTCTTTAACATTTACAGGGTAAAGGAAAATGAAAGAGGGTAAAAAGATCTGAAAGGGAAGTAGAGAAACTAAGGAGTGGTGCATGTACGCGCCAACGGAGGCCAAGCAACTGATAGTCACAGTTTAGCAGAAACGGTAATTTCAATTTTTATTTTCTCCCACTTACTAAATTCTGGTTTTCATTTTTTGGTAAATTATTTTTCCACATATGAACTCAAAATTACTAATGTGATTCTTTTTTTGATTCAGGTTAGAAGAGGAAAAATCAATGAAAGACTTAGATTTTTGCAAGACATTGTTCCAGGATGCTCCAAGGTAGTATTTTTCTATATACTCCCTTTGTTTCAATTTGATTGTCCTGTTTTGAGTTGACATGGAGTTTAAGAAAGTAAATAAGACTTTTGAATCATGTGGTCTAAAATTTTAGATTTGTAGAATGTACTCACATGTCTTTTAATCTTGTGTTCTTAAACATGTCATATGGAATGTTTGACTAAAGATTTGTCAAAAAGAGAACGATGCATTCTTTTCTAAATGGACTAAAAAGGAAAATAGGACAAACAAATTGAAATACATGGAGTATCTTTTAACAATACAATGTCATTTTATTGATTACATATAAGTACTATATCTCTCAGACATAAACACACGTAATTTTAAAAAAATTACCTAATAACATTCCAATTCTAATCAAATTGCAGTCTATGGACATGGCATTAATGCTGGATGAAATAATTAACTATGTGCAATCTTGGAAAAATCAAGTTGAGGTGAGTTAAAATGATCAACACAAGATCTTTTCTGATTAACCCCCTGCCCCCCCAAAAAAGTGGAAGAAAAAATATATTACTTGCTCTATTTGTTGGATTCAGTTCCTCTCCATGAAGCTTTCTGCGGCCAGCATGTATTATGACTTCAACTCAGAGAAAGACATTTTGGAGACTATGCCAGTAGTCTTTTTAGTTTCTTGGTTCCTAGAGTACTTCTTATCTTTTACGTAGTTTTCAATACTCTGGACTTATTACTCATGAGTAATTTTTTCACTTTTGACATTTTTAAGATGACATTGGCTAAAGATAAATTAAGATTGAATTTTAACTTATATACACTTACAAAGGAAAAATATTTTACACTATCAGTTTAATTTAACATGTGGTAACGATTTCCATTTTTATCATGTTACGTTGTTAGTTATACTTACAATAGAGATTAACCTATATTTATCTTATGAGTGATTTGATTGTATAAATCAATATGTTTCTACGATATAAAACTTAAACCAATTGACTTAATTATTGTATGCTGCAGAGAGCAAAGGCATATGAAGCACACATAATGCAGAAGCTAAAGAAGGAAGAATGTGAAGGGGTGACTTCTAATCAAATTGGCCGTTTAATTGACCATAGTTTTGGCTGCCATTCCAAGTTGTCTTACAACACATAAAGATTCATCCAACATTTTCCCCTTTCCTGATCAATATATTCTCTTAGTACTATACATTTGTAATTTTTTTACACATTAAAAATTGAGAAATTGGTCTCAGACATTGATCAAGTGTCACAATACAATTTTGTGTTGGAATGTCACTAAAGGCATTTAAAACACTCAAAGTTGGTGTCAACTGTCTATAGTAGCAACCAAATAGACACCTCTTCTTTATTAAAGTGCGTCTATGTGGAATGTGTATTTTCCACTTAAGGTTGAGCACATAACTCCCTTAAAATTAAACATTTTGTGTATGTGTTTCTATGCGGTTCAAACACCTTCTCCCTCTTCCTCATCCTTTAATTTTTCCCCACACTCCGACTTCCAGCCCAACCCAAATCATAGCCTCACTACCTACACCACCACTTCCAACACCTTAAAAAAGGACCACAAACTCTATTTTCACTATTCAACCATGAATATCCACCTATCCTGATACAAGTTGTTGGGTCGTTCTGAGTTTTAGAATGCTTTTTCCTTATTTGAGACTTCTCATAGGGTCGTTTTATTGTTTATGATTTGCGGGTATGGGTGACACATGTCCCACGTGGCTCGGGTGCATTTCAGAGCACAAAAACTAAGACTAATGATTTCAAACTTATTAGTTGACCAATGTCAATATTGTGGATAAAAAATTTTTGATTCATGTTTGAGTGTTCCTAAGAAATCGACCTCTGCCTTTTTGTGGTTGCAGCAACCCGACTGTCTTCTGTAAAATGACCATAACTTTTTGTTACGAAAGTGGATTAATAAATGGTTAGAGGCGTTGGAATTAAGACTCAAAAAGCTTTAATTTGGAGTGTATTGGTTTCCATAACTCTTTATATTCTAGGAGGAGTGCTCGCTTGAAGTTGACCTTAGTTTAAACTTAGATCGAAACTCAATCGGTAAGAACACTTCCAACTTATTTTTGTGTTAGGGGTATTCTATGATCTTAATTCATATCTAATGAAATTCCATACAATAGAATTGGTATATAATCTATGATAAATGATGTTCTTATGCTTTTACTGCAGATATTTTCAGTAACAACGGAATGGGTCATTACAGGCTCCTTTTTGAAAAAGAACCGAAAAGAAAAATCTAGGGATGGGCGATGTATGCTTTACTAACTAACTATAAGGCTAAAAAACAAAAAACTAATCTACTCTAAGGAACAAAAGAAATTTTTTTTGGGGTTTTAAATTCTTTTTTCAAATTTTCTCAACTAAAGAAAGCACTAAACACAAATAAAACAACTCTTCTCTACTAAAGCAAGCAATAAAAACAGATAAAACAACTCTATAATTCTATAGCATACTTCACCATTAACAATTAGCGGAAGCTATTCCACGCCACACTTAAAGTCATGCTTTGTTACAAACCATCAAACAAAGTAAAACATAGGATTAGAGTTACTCCCCAAGGCCCTATAGTGCCAAGCTAGCAGCATTAAATAAAAACAAGCTAAAGAAAGCAATAAAATCAGATAAAGCAACTCTAAAATCCTATTGCATACTTCACCCTTTAAAAATTATCGGAAGATATCCCACCCCATACTTAAAGTCATATTTTATCCCCAAAGCATCAAATAAAATAAAACAGAGGGTTAAAATATAATCTCTGAGGCCCTCTAGGACCTTGCTAGTAGCATGTTTTTTCAATTATTCCGGTCAAAAGAGGAGAACCACCCAATACTTATGGTTCAGTAATTCTCCATAGCTTTCAAATGCGGGTACTTAGACTACCCAAAACTGCACACATAAAAAATATAAACAAAAGTGACACTATAAAAAAAATCAAAAATATCCATTACCTTTATTACAACTTAGGTTGCCTCCCAAAAAGCGTCGGGTTTATCTTTGCGATAAGATGCAATCAAGTCTACCATTTTTTCTTCCACTTTGAGGATATAAATCTCGCCCCTAACTTCTTTTCTAATTTGCTACTATGATCAAAGAGCGGTGGTGTAAAAGTGAAGGAATCCCGCAATAGATGTTGCAGTTTTCACATCTTTGCCCTTAAGTTAGAAATGCCATTTTGTCTTTTTTCATGCCAAATTTTAGAATATAAGGGTCTTGTTCCTTATCTACACACCTTTCCATTAGTTTGGAATCTCAATTTCCATGTTGCCAACAAGAAACAATGTCGAAAAGTGTTTAGAATGAGGTTAAATGTGCCTCAACTCCAAAACGTCATTCTTTATGACATTCTTAATTTGCACACCTCCTCAACATTGGCATCTATAGAAAGAGAATAGTTAAATGGTCAGAATTCCTCTTTCTGCTTTAAAAGTTGGCTAGTATCCACAACAATTGGTGGTTGGGCATCATTGCTTCAACCTTCTTATTCAAGTGAGACTGTAGTTCATGGATATCTAAGCTAAAACAGTCTACTTTTTTTATAAACTTAGCTCTTCCTTCTATAAATTATGTTACTACGATATGACTACAATAGAGAAACCTAGAATACTCAATTTATCGAACTTCTTTCTCGAGCAAAGATTGACTCAATATCTCTACTTCATCAAAGTTCTCTTCTATCACGATCCAAAAACTGGGTCATGGTGAAACTTATCGCGACCCAGCCTTGATAAGTAAGTTGATCATCTCAAAAAAAATAATAACGATAGACATAAGGAAAATAGAACAAGCGAGACTTCTAGAACAAAGCCGGGCCAACTCATACACAAACATTTAGCGCAAATTCGAAGAATCTCAAAAGGTACGATATACCTCGGGCTAAGTTTTCCCCTCTTCCCAAAACTCACAACGCCCTTCATGGGCAACACACGAAGGAAAACCTGATCGAAAACACTAAACTTCAAGGCACGAAGTCTGCGATCTGCATAACTCTTTTGCTTAGTCCAGGCTGCTTGAAGCCTATCCTGAATCACACGTACTTTATCATAAGACTCACGAAGTAAGTAATCTCAGAAGTCTCAAACTAGCCAATAGGTGATCGACAACATCCACCATACAACGCCTCAAAAGGTGTCATCTCAATACTCGAATGATAGCTATTATTATAAGCAAACTCTGCTAAGGCTCAATGCTGCTCCCAAGGACCTCAAAAATCCAAAACACCAGTGTGGAACATATCCTCTAAAACCTGAATGGTCCGCTCCGACTGACCATCGGTCTGAGGGTGAAAAGCGGTATTGAGATCAACCTAAGTGCCCAACTCCTTCTGAAATGCCCTTCAAAAGCTAGAAGTGAACACAAAATCTCTATCCAAAATAATAGACATGGGCATCCCACAAAGATGAACGATCAAACTCACATAGATTAGAGCTAACCTCTCGGCACTGAAGGAAGTGTAGGTAGGGATGAATTGGGTTGATTTGGCCAATCAATATATGATAACCTAAATACTGTCATGGACTAGAGAAGAATGAGGTAATCCACTCATGAAGTCTATTTTGATCCGCTCCCACTTCCACTCTGTAATGGGTAATCTCTGAAGCCACCCACCTGGTCTCTGGTTCTCGGCCTTTATCTGTTGTTAACAAAAACAATGAGCTACAAAATTTACCATATATTTCTTCATACCCATCTACCAATAAAGCTTCCTTAAATAATGATACATCTTAGTCACTCCTGGATGAATGAAATATCTATAACAATGCGCCTCCTCCATAATTGATCTCACCCAACTACCAACTCTCGGTACACATACTTGTCTACCAATCCTCAACACACCATCAGAGTCAAGAGAGACTTCCTTAGACTCGCCGCTCAATACCTTATCCTGAATCACTCTCAAGCAATCATCATTAAACTGGTGAACACAAATCTACTCCATCAAGGAAGATCTAGCATCAATGAAGGCTAAAGCACATCTAGGTATAGAAATATCAAGCCAAACCATCTGGTTGGCCAAAGATCGAACCTCTAAGGCTAAAGGCCTCTCCTGAGAAAAGACAAGCCTAACTTCACATACTAGTCCACTTCTGACTCAAGGCATCTGCTACTACATTAGCCTTACTTGGATGATATAAAATAGTGATTTCATAATCCTTAAGCAACTCAAGCCAACAACGTTATCTCATATTAAGCTCCTTTTGGATGAAGAAATACTGAAGACTATGATGATCTAAGAAAATCTCACAACAAACTCCATACAAGTAGTGTCTCCACAACTTCAACAAAAAAACAACCATGGCCAACTCCAAATCATGGGTAGGGTACTTTTTATGAGGTTTCATCTGACGAGAGGCATAATTAATCACCCTGTCCTCCGGTATCAACACTACACCCAAATCAACACCTGAAGCATCACAGAACATGGTAAAACCCAAGCCCTACTTAGGTAAGGCCAAGATAGGAGCCAAAGTCAGCAACTCCTTAATCTTTTGGAAGCTCTCCTCACACGCTTACGACCACTGCAAGGTAATCTTCTTCTAAGTCAACTTGGTCAAGAGAGCCGCAATCAAAGAGACAACTTCAACAAAATACTGATAGTAACCTGCCAACCCAATAAAACTCCAAATCTTGCTAGGACTAGTGGGGCTAACCCAATCGGGAATCGTCGTAATCTTCATTGGATCGACCATAATACCATTCTTGGTCATAACATGTCCTAAGGAAGAGATAGAATCCAACCAAAACTCATATTTAGAGAACTTAGCAACCAACTTCTCATTGCGCAACCTCTGAAGTACAACCCTCAAGTGTCTCACATGATCGACCGCATTCCTAGAATAAACAAAGGTATCATATATAGGTACATTCATAAAGGAGTTGAGATATGATCTATACACCCAGTTCATCAACTCCATGAATGTTGCTGGGGTAGTGGTCAACCCAAAAGACATGTCCAAGAACTCATAATGATCGTACCATATCCGAAAAGTCATCTTCAGAACATTTGAAGCTCTAATCCTTAACTGGTGATACCCAAATCTCAAATTAATCTTAGAAAACATGAAAGCACCATGCACTGATCAAACAAATAATCAATGCGAGGAAGAGGATTGTTGTTCTTAATTTTAACCTTGTTCAATTGTCGATAGTCGATACACATGCGCATAGAACTATCTTTCTTCTTCACAAAAAAAAACTGGTTCACGAAATGGAGAAACACTAGGTCTAATGAAGCCTTTACTCAACAAATCTTGAAAGTGCTCCTTCACATCTTTCAAATCAGTCTGGGCCATCCTATAAGGAGGAATGGTGATAGGCTTGGTGCTTGGCTCAACATCGATAGCAAAGTCAATATCACGGTCTGAAGGTACACCTGATAATCCATAGAAAACACATCTATGAACTCACGAACTACTCCGATAGATCTATAGTAGGTGGTGAAGCAACACTCGTATCACAAACATGAGCAAAATAAGAAAAACAATCCCTTTCTACCATACGATGAGCACATAGAAAAGATATAACCCTCTTCAGACCCAAATTAACCGTACAATTCTAAGCTAATCTTGGTACACCCGGTGTAGCTAAGGTCAAAGTCTTGGCATAACAATCCAAAATGGCACAATAAGGGGCTAACCAATCTATACCCAAGATAACATCAAAGTCAACCATATCTAAGCGAATCAAGTCTATCCAAGTCTCACGCCCTGCAAAGGTAACCACACAGGGTTGGTACACCTGATACACCACAAAAGAATCTCCTACGGGGGTCGATACATGAAGAGGCATAGCAAGAGGGTCACATGCAACATCAAGCCTAGAAGCAAAATATGTAGACATATAGGAGAATGTAGATCAAGGGTCAAACAACATAAAAGTTGATCTGTAGCAAACTGGGATGATACCTGTAATAACTACATCAGAAGCCTCTACCTCAGGTCTCCCAATTATACCATAGCACTATCAAAGTCCGCTCCTGGACTAAGTAACCTCATGACCACCACCACAACCTCTCCTACCTCTACCACGAGCACCTCTAGTAGCACCTCTACTACTTAGAGAATTACCTCTCGCTGTAGATATAAGAGTAGGTATGAAAATACACCGGTGATAATCCTTGGCCACATGGCCAAACTCATCACGTACATAACACCCTCTATGTATTTACTCAATCGAAGGAGGTGCGATAAAACTAGAACGACCACACTGACTAGGAGTGTGGCTACCCGAAGTCACAGAACCTAAAGGTGTACCACCTGGTCCCTGCAACACAGCCTGAACTGGCCTACCATAATAACCACGAGAACCTCTACTAGAGAAATATCTACCTCAAGAGGTGTGTCCACTAAACTCACCCTGACGATGCACTTTCTTAGTGCCTTCCTAAGTAGCCTGGATAATAGCCTCGGTCAACTTGGCATGCTCAATAATACAACGAAAAGAAACCCATGAAACAACCATCTGAGCTATAGCCAACTATCCAACTCCTTCACAAACTTCTGAATCCTCTCCAACTCGATGGAAATGCTAGTGGCAGAATATCTGGAAAAGGTATGGAAACGTGCCTCATACTCAATAATGGATATGGAGACCTGCTCTAAATGATCAAACTCATCTCTCATCTAATCTTTTAAGTTAAACAACACAAACCCTTCTAAGAAAGCCTCGAAAAAGTGAGTCCAAGTCATAACAGGCAAAGCCAATGGCCTACAACTAGCATACGACTTCCATTAGTCCCTATCCACATCCATCAACTGATAAGTAGTATAAGCAGCTCTATGAGACTTAAGAGATCAAAGATTATGCAACTTCTCCTGACAATCATTCAAAAATTCATAGACATGCTCACCTATACCTTTACTAAACTTGGGTGGACCCAAGCGAATGAACCTATCAAATCTCTTCTGATCTTCAGAAAACATAACTGTACCCAAAGTAACTGGAATAATAGTAAGTCTGGCAGGCTGTGATTCCACCCGTATGGGTACCATAGATGATTATTGTACCCCTGAACTTCGAATTCCATGATCTGATACTGGCACAGAAGGTGGAGCACCACTCGAAGTCTGTAAAATACCATGAGTAGATGCTAGTACCGATAGAGGAATCACACTCGCAGTTGGAGGAATACCACAAGCAGATGCTGGCACTAACAGTGGTACAACACTCAAAACTAGAGGAACACCTAATGGACTCAGAGGAACAACCTCCACATGGGTTAGAAAATAAATTAACAAACCCTCTAATACTGAGGTAGCAGTACCATGTGGAACCTGAGCCGGCCCTATACTCTCTACAAGCCTATCCTCGAGGTCAGGGGAGATCTCCCTAGCACTATCTCTAACCCAAGTAGATCCTCGTGCCCGTCCTCTACCTCGAGGTCATCCACGACCCCTACCTCACCCCTTAGTCTGGGATCTATACTCGGGTGTTGGATTAGCATCCATAGCCTATGGAGATCTAGTTCTTCCCGTCTATGCAGAAAAGAATGGAACACAACATAGAACATTGAGTAAGAAAACCCGCACGATAAAGAATCAAATTAGTGAAGTTTTTCCTACAGATATCTTATAGCCTCTCAAAGATAGATACAGATGTCTACGTACCGATCCATGAGACTCTACTAGACATCCTACTCTTACAGTTATGAGATCGAAGAAACCTGATGCTCTGATACCAATTTTTCATGACCCAAAAATAGGGTCATGATGGCACTTATCGCTGCCCATCCTTGATAAGTAAACCAATAATCCTAAAAGAAATAATAACGATAGACATAAGGAAAATAGAACAAACGTGACTTCTTAAATGACGTCGGCCTAACTTATACACAAACATTTAGTGCAAATCCAAAGAAATACATAAATCCCAACTGGTGTCACAAGAGTAGAGCATCTAAATATACATACGAGTACTGAACAATACAAACTCTATCTCTGAATCCAAAATAAAGATAATAATGATACAAGCGGTCATGACATCAACTCTGAAGGCCTAGAGAGTGCCAGTACCTCGGATCACCAGACTCCACAGCACGAATCTGCCTCCATGGATAGTGCTAATACTAGGATCTACACCGAAAGGGCATAGTAGGGATGAGTATGGCTCGACTTGCACTCAGTAGGTATCATAGGTTGACTGAGCAATGTAGAAAATAACATAGATAAAAATAAGTTATGAGCATGTAAACCTACAAGCAGAAAAGTTCCCAAATGGTAGCTCACACCGTCTCCATTAATAATTCTAAAATAATAATGAGATAAACAATATGAATAAATATAGAAATATAAGAAGGCAAGTCTAGAACAGATAAACCACAGAATATGCAAATGGAATACAATGCAATGTAGCGGTATGATGGGGTGGAACGGTGAAAGTCGTCGCATGACTTTTAGTATATACCTACCAAGTTCGCAACTCCATAATAGGGACCATGGGGTTCGGAACCTATATACTTTATCTCATATCTCAATATCAATCTCAATCTCAACTCACCTCTCTAAATCGTGTTCATGTAGAGGGTTTTATGAAAATGTCTAATTTTCTTTCAAAATAGTTTCCCTTAATAGTGCCGGTATTTCATGAGTGTATATGTATGGAATGAGGATATAATACTCACAATTATATTAGTATGAAGATATCAAATCAATTCAATACGATGTATATATGTAGGTGAGCTCAGAAATCAACTCAATATGTCCATAATTCATTATTCATCAACTATAAATGGGCACTGAATAAATATACATGTAAGACATCATAAATATCACATCAACCCTTAACTTGGGTATTTCAATCATGATAAAACGATCAATGCTTAATAAGGCCTAAAATAAAATTTTGAGCCCCCCTGCATTAGCATCATATCTAATAATAAGGCATTTAAATGCACAAATAAGGCCAGATGATGTCAAAAAAGGCCCCCACATGGGCTACACACAATATCAAATGTCTCAATTCAATATCCACACAAAATAAGCACCCACATGGGCACACAAAAAAAATATAATCTCAAATTAGCAGTACTTGGGCCGCTAAAGCGGCTACCCCAGACTTTAGAAATTCAGTAACTTTGCTAAGTTGCAAAGTTATCGATACACCCCTCGGGATACATTCAAAATCCCATGAATGCAAAGGAACTATGCTACTTGGCTAATTTCGACATTTTAGACTCAATGGTGATATCAGGTTTTTGGAAAAAGACTATTTTAACAAATTAACCCTCAGGACCCTGATTCACAATTTTCCAAACCGAGTGTCAAAATGAGATATAAAATCCACAAAATTGAACCAACCTTGCGACTAACCCAAAATCGACGCTCCAAATCTGCTGGCATAGTTCATTTTGCCATTCGACACTCAAATCAAGAAATATTGACCAAAGTCAACTATGAGGCTTTTCAAACCTTTAAAAACCACAAACTCACATAAAACTTTCCCGATCGCATTAGAAACCATGAAAACTAACCTCGAACCCCAAAATCAACATAAAACAACTACGAGGAAGGGCAAAATGGTCAAATTACATAAAAATGGAAAATCACAAAAATAGGTCTTTACAATATCAACCACAAGACTCTAGTTTGTCCTCGAACTAAAAGGGAAAAGAGGTTCCTTAGTCGGTGAATAGATTAGGGTAAGTACTACACATGTCAGACTCGACCTCACAAGTAGCCTCCTCAAGTAAACGATGTCTCCACTTAATCTTAACCATAGAGATATCTCTAGAATGCAACCACCTAACATCCCTAGCTAAAATGGAGACTGGCTTCTCAACAAAGGTCAACCCTCATCCAACTGAACTGAAATCCAGCTACTCACGTGAGACTTTTCTGGAATATATTGTCGAGGCATAGATACATGGAAGACTGGATGAACGACTGAAAAATTTAGAGGTAAATCCAACTCATAAGCAACCTCCCCAATAGTTTTGTGATTGCTTTAGCGCTCATTTAGCCGCTTAAGCGGTCACTGCTGGGTCAGTCTATAAAAACCCAATTTTGTGATTTTCCTCTAGTTTTGAGCTTTTGAGCTTCGGGTTTAATGGTTTTTGGTTGATTTCTCCACCATTTGAGTTTGGGTAAGCTCCAAAACTCTATTTTCATTACTTTAAATCGATTATGTATTCAAACACACTTTCTAATCTTGTTTTCAAAATGGAAAAATAGTGTTTTTATCAATAAAATCTTAAAAATGATTTTTCTTTGATTTGGACCTCTTTTTAAGCTTGTTTTAACTTGGGTTTTATTCTATGGGTTCCTTTAATCGTGGGTGATGTATTTCTAAAGAAAAATTCTTGCTTTACCCCTTTATTTTCTAGACCTATTTTTGAGGTCCGTTTTTAGACCCTATTTAAATATGGGCAATGTGAGTATCGATAACTCCCTTTTGTCTTATAATGATGTTGTTGACTTGATTAGATGTTTTTGGTGTTGATTCGTAAGAGTTGGGCTTTCAGTTGATGTTTTAGACTGTGTTTGAGCTTGCGAGTCAGTTTAAGGCAAGTTGAGCTATACCTTGACTTTTTCCAACATGTTTATGTGTTTGTATGCTTGGTTGTTTGTATTTGGTTTTTCGTTAGGATTGGGGATCCCACTTAAGTGAAATGGTGAGCATCTCCATTGGTGTCAGATTCTTTCGATAGATTGTAGTTAGGTTATTGTCTTTCTTAGTTATTATTATTTTTAGTAATTATCCTTAGAGTAGAACATAGATAGATAGCTTAGTGATCTTGTATTGTTAAGTATTAGATGCCTATCTTAAAGGTTGAATCTTGTTTAGTATATCTTATTATGATAATTGAGGGTCAATGACCTTTTAGAGAGCATTTAAAGTATAAATAGGTTTGCAATAGTTGATGAGACTTGTAGTATAGAATAAGCTAGGTTTGGGTAGTCTCATGTTATTTTGTTATTGGGATTGTAATTTATCCATATGTTCTGGAGTGGGGGTTTATGTGCATATTATTACTGATTATAAGAGTATATATGTTGGTGATGACCGAGTGGGGGATTGCATTGTTATTATTGGCTATGATTGTGCATCTAATTGCCGTATTTATTATTGTGTCACCCAGTAAGTGCTTGACTTGATGTTTTTAGTTATGTTTGCACATTAAATGTTTTATCTATTATTATGTCGCATGAGTAGGGGCTTGACTTGTTATCATAGGCCATACCTGTGCATTTGAAATGCCATATCTATTATTGTGTCTCCTGAGTGGGGTCTTGACTTGACATTAAAGGCCTTATTGATCATTTAATTGCATACTTATCATTGTGATACCTGAGAGAGGGCTTGGAAATGATAATATTGGTTACTACATGACCTTTATTTTGTTGGTATGAAGTGGGAATTGATATCATGAATTATGGACATAATGAGTTGATTTCAGAGCTCACCTATATATATATATATATATATATATAAATATATCATATTGAATTGATTGGATATCTTCATACTAATTTGATTGGGAGCATTATATCCTCATTCCATACAAATACATTCATGAGATACTGGTACCATTGAGAAATACTATTTTAAAATGAAAATGAGACATTTTCATAGAAACCCTCTCCACGAACACGACTTAGAGAGGTGAGGTATGTTGAGATTGAGATTGAGATTGAGATCGTCGATGTCTTGGTATACCTTTATTGTTATCTAAATTTCTCTATTGATATTAACGACTTCAATGTCATGGATGCCTTGACATTATGATTAGTAATGTTAATACCAAAGAAATAGCCATAATTTATAGAGTTTATTATAGGCTTATGAGCACTACACTAACCATCAAGTCTAGGATTGAAAGAGTCAAAGGGGTTACGATGCTCATGAAAGTTAACTAAAAGCATAGTACTATCTTTGTACCAAGAATGCTTAAATGGGATGACATTCTTAGGAACAATGATTTGCACTTTGATGCTGTCACTCAACCTCTCCCCTCGCATCAGAGAGATATTGAATTTAAAGGGTTATACAATACCCAGATGGTTTGATAGATCTCAAATTCTTAAACTCTAATGAAATTAGCAGAACTTCTTCATATAGAAGATCGTCATCTGCTAGACCTTCTACTTACAAACCCCCAGAGGGAAATGGTAGCAATAATGAAGAAGATAATAGCCAAGGGTAGGTCAAAGGTGTAGACTTCTCTGGTGAAATTCCCAAAGTCTATTATGAATCAAAAATCAAAGACACAAGTAGCCCTACCCAAAAGATAATGAACAATATTTCCAATATTTATAGTTATATGTCTATTGTCTCTATTGATGATGTACTTATTTTTTCTAAAAATATCAATTCTCATTTTAAACATCATAGAACTTTCCTTAGAATAATGAAAACCAATGGGCTAGTCGTAGGTGCCAAAAAGATAAAGCTTTTTCAAACCACCATTAGGATTTTTGGTCATTACCTCTATCAAAGAAGTTATAAACCTAGTTGTAGAGCCATTGATTTCTCCACTAAGTTTCCCAATGAAATCAAAGATAAAACTCAACTACAGAGGTTTCTAGGAAGCCTCAATTATGTTGAAGATTTTATTCCTAACATAAGATAGGTCTATGAGCCTCACTACAAAAGACATTGAAAATGCCCTATTCCTTAGAATCTAGAACAAACAATGCAGTAAAATAAGTCAAGAAACTTTTTCAAAATCTCCCATACCTAGGTATCTCTATCCCTGAGGCTTTCATGATTGTTGAAACTGATCATTCAGACTTAGGATATGGAGGAATTCTTCAACAAAAGGTTCACCTAAAATCACCAGAGCAGCATTTTAGATTTACTTCAGGAATCTGGAATTTTGATCAATCTAATTACAACATTATGAAAAAAGATTTTATCTATAGGGCTATGTATAACAAAATTTCAGGATGATCTAGTTAACAAGAAATTCCTAATTAAATAAGAATACAAATCCGCAAAAGAGATTTTACAAAAAGATGTTAAAAATCTTATCTCAAAATAAATTTTTGCTAGGTGGAAAGTTCTACTATCTAGCTTTGATTTTCAAATTGAATTTATCAAAAGAGAAAACAACTCCCTTCCCAATTTCCTAACTAGAGAATTCTTGCAGGGAAAACATGAGGCCTATAAAAGACTAATCTGCTACCCAAAGGAGAAAAACAAGAAACAAAGAAAATGGCAAGACCATTTGATCTACCTATCTTCACCACCCTAAGACCTTACATTCTTCAGAGGCTAGACTTTGCTTTCAAAAATAGGTATACAATATTAGCTGAGTACCTCAAACTCCCAGCTTCGATACCAACCCCGTCCATGAAATTAGTTAACCTAAAAATGGATAAACTATTTGAGCAAGGATAGACCTAAAGTTCATCAGTTTAAACCAAGGAAAGTTATACAATTAAGGCCCTTAAGACCTTTGCACATGTGGAGAAATCAATAGTTTCACCATACTGCCTCAAAAGGAAGAATTTGAGTTTGTTACTTTACAAGTGCTACCAATAATGGCATTAGACAAACATTATGAAGGTTTTAAAATTTAAGAACTCATTAAACCTTGCTACACTGATGGAAATTATATGGATACAAATAATCTGGTCAAACCCAGGAAATATTATGAGTCGATACTCATAGATATAGATTCTATCGTAATAGAACACACTTTGAGTCCCAAGAACCGAGACTATATCAATTATTAAAGATTTACTATTAAGAGAATCTTTACCCCTTTTGAATGGTTTACAGATCATCTACATACACCAATTGCTTTATCCATGCCTCACAGGCCACAAACCTACAATTGGCATGATTAAAGAATAGCTTGGTTCAACTTTTTATATATTAGACCATGACATACTTGGTTCTTTAAATATTTTACAGATAAGAATCAAGGCTGGTTCGCTCCCCAAAGTAGAAAAACTAGAAACAAAGAAAATGGTTTGACCATTTGATCCACATATCTTCACCAAATTGACTAGTTTCTCCTTTAATGTTTCCTTTGATGGAGATGCATTAGGGGAGGCTACTCTTGAATCTTCTTTGAGTGGTTTAGGTGTTATCTTTGGCATCCTACCTTTTACCTTTATCTCTTTTGACAAATACTTAATTCTCACGGAATCGGTTTTTGAAAAGTTTCATGTAATAATAAAAGATATTCCCTTTTAAATGAAATATTTACACATTTTGATTTGCACTGGAAGAGTAGTAATTTTTTGTCTGAAATTCTTCAAACCTATTAAGAAATTATTGTGGTAATATCTGCTAATTTCCTCCTTAATAACTCCACCCTTCATAGAACCATCTCAGAATAACAAACTTAACCATATCTGGACAATATTTAACGAACCAAGTATATCCTGGTCTAATATTTAAGAAGTTGAACCAAGCAATTTTGTAATCATGCCAATTGTATGTTTGTGGCCTGTGAGGCATTGATAAAGCACTTGGTAGATGTAAATGATTTGTAAACCATTCAAAAGGGGTCAAGATTCTCATAATGGTAAATCTTGAATAATTGATGTAGTATGGGTTCATAGGACTCACAGTCTGTTCGATTTTGATAGAATTTGTATCTATGAGTTTGATTTTGATAGAATTTGTATCTATGAGTATCGCCTAATAATATTTCCTATTGGCACCTATAAAGTAACAAACTCGGTATAGAGAGGTAGTTCCTATGTCAATACATAGGGTAGTTCATGACATAAATCAAAATCTATACTTATTGGCAAGGATAGTATTTCTTCAATAACAAAACTCCATAGTCATTGATATCAATTGATTGACAAGCTAGAGAATTATAGGTCAACTAGTAAAAGTTTTTGTAAAATAGTGTAGTGGGAGTTATAACCAAGATGAACATTTAAGTGCAACACAGATGCTTTATCCAAAGGAAGTATTGATCACATTTTTGTGGCTCTCTATGTTAGAAATAGTGAAGGTAATTTGGTACATGTAGAAGCTAAGGTTATCCCTAACACTTCTAGTTTAAAAGCTGAGGCTTTGGCAATTTAAGAAGGATTCGAGTACTGAGTGAGACCCAACATGATGCCACTCATAGTGGATACTGATTCTTTGGTTTAGAATAAGGTGATTAATGGTGATTGGGAATGTCGATAGGCAATTAGAAAGGGAGTCAGATTGGTAAAGGAGTGCAGAAATCTGGGGGAGATCCAAATCAATCACAATTATAGAGAATGGATCCAATTTACATATTTTTTAACTAACATTGTTGTTCATTTTGTAGGTAAATACATAACAATAACAAACAGGAGTTACAACAAAAAGCACAGTAAATTTTAATGGCTGATAAGCAATAAACCCCAAATTTGAGGTTTAAGGAAAATAGGGATTGGTTTCCTCACTAGTAGATCATTATTCGAACATGGATACAAATGTACACACAAGGAAAATAAAAACATCCTCGAGTACGATGTCCCATCCATAAAAAATTATTCAGTCATAAAGTTCAATCACACACAATCTTATGCTCTTTATTGATTCATACAAAGAATATTGTAGGGTTTTTAAGATCATAGTTAGGTGGTATTAACTTCATTTGAGTTTCATTCCACTAAGGAGAAGCTAAAAAACCTAGTGAATATCATCAAGATTCAACAAGAAGTACTTTTCAGACCTTAATCCATGCTTTAGTAGTAGAGGTACCCGTTGATGCATCAATTACTATCTATGACTCTTGTAAAGCTTAAAGAAGTTTTCACCTTTGGGATAAGAAACATGGTGCCTATGAGATTTTTATGAGGTTGCTGAGTTTTTTCTACCAAAAGCTTGATGCGATGAAGAGATATGAACTGTTTGCAAAGGCAAGAAACATTTACTACAAAATGAAGGAGAAAGGTACACTTAGTTTAAGAACTATTCATCTGTTGCTTGATCTTTAGCTCAGGTGTTTTTCTTTGATCGTGGAGATGGTTCTTGCAAAGGCGGCTTAGATTTATGGTTTTCGCTGTTCATAAAGAGTTTTGATTTTTGCTTTCCTTTTTTGTTTTGTGGATTTTAGGATTAGCTTCCTTTTTCTTGTTTTTTTTATTTGCTTGAGTCTGGTTTGGGCTTTGCATTTAGGCCACATTTTTCTATACATTTTCTTTGTTTAATAAAAGTCCCAAAGAAAACTTTTGCTAAAAAAAGTAGTAGAGAGTTACCAGAATTGAGCAGTTTTACAATATTTGATATTTTCTCTCTCTAGTTCCAAAGTTTTATGAAGAACAAAGAACAAGTTAATTCTTTCATCTGTTAATTCAAGTAAGATTTATGTCTTCAATTAATTCTTGTTATTTTTCTTACACTATGCGTTGCTAAATCCTCTACTGTCACGCTCTGAGCTGAGGCCCTGGTTGTGGCATGCGCCTGATACTATTGCTAGTACAAGTGAATGTTCTGGCATATCACATGAACATACATCTAGAATAAATGAACAAAGTAGAAATAGTATGAAACTAAAATAAGGTTTCCTTAAGGGAGAATTACCTAAACCTGTGTTCATTAACACCACATAATATCCAATGATATGAATAGTCATGATAAATAAATACTAAAAATTAAAAAATATGTCTGACAAGTTGTCACAACCCAGGTCTACACCTTGGACGTAACACGATGTTTAGAACCACAACTGATCCCAAGTTAACACTTGATACATGCATATGTAACGAGAAACAGAACTGAGAAATATAAACTGGAAAATAGATACTAACAACATAATGCAAAAGCAAAATTATGGATTTAACTTGTTCAATACATCACTATTAAAAGTTTACAACATCTTTATTACAAAAATAAAAGAGACTAAAGATGAATATAATAGCTCTAACCATTTATCAATGAAGTTTCTACCAATACTAAGTATTGTTATCCGAGACATGACCCCCTGCTATCTCTAATCAATATATATGAACTCAAAAGACTACTATGACTACTAACTAACTAGAGTTCTCAAACAAGGAGAACTCATCCCCTGCTAACTAGAAGTTGTGATCTCTATGACCATGATACTTTAAGTGAGAACTGATACCTATATTATGTAACAATGTAGCACAAAGAAAGTATGCGGTCAGTACTTTGAATGTACTGAGCATATGAGATATTAACTAATTATAAAAAAAAACTTGAAACATACTTTAAAACTGAGGACATAAATCATTCACTATAATATTAACTAAATCATACATGTACTGAAAAACTATGAGACATAATGAAATCTCTAAATCATGAGCTAAAATATTTTTAAAAAGTGGATAGCTGTAGAAGCATAAATATTTCATATTATTTAGAACTTGTGCTGAACATCCTGTAAAACTGGTTTACCTGAGGATGTATAACTTAGAAAATATACTGAGCTACAATACAAGACCCAAAATGAAGAATCATAATTTGAATATTTGAAGTATAACTAAAATCACATAAGAAATCTCAAAATTAGTAAAGCTAGGGGTCAAGTACAATAAATATGTTAAAAAAATATTTATATGAGAGTTTCTCTTAGCTGACATAAACCATGTGAGCAACATGGAGTCTAACATCAGGCCCACGATAAGGAGGGCTACCCTTTACCTTTCCATTAGTAAACTACCATGAATTGAGGTGGACCTACTAAACTGAGCCTCAAAGGGCTAAAATATTCAATCTCAACTACTGAAAGACCCTTAACCTCCGGTGGCATGTAGTTTAAGGACTTGCATTATTTGGAACCCATATCGACTCGGTGCTAAATACTACACCCAATATTGTATACCATTTTCTCATAGATAACTGAAAATTATTTGTCTTGAAATAAGTATAAAACTAGCTTAAATTACTGTTTTACTGAAGTTTCTGAAATACTGGAACTAGACTAGCTAAATTTATTGAATTCTGGGATCATGTTTTCATAACATGTCATGGCATACTAAAATAGACCAGAATCTATCAAGTCATGTATAATTAATTCAATAATGGACACATGCTTAATTCTTCAAAGTATTAAAATAATTGAGTTAAAGCCATGAAAATCATGCATAATAATTTTTAATGGGATCCATAATAATAAAATAACATGAGGGAATTAAAATTCAATAATTTGGCATAATTGGGTGAGAACCCTATATCATGAGTAAATAATAATCATAACTAAAAATCATAATTTAAAAATTGGTTTTGGACATAAGGGTGAAAGGAATCCCTTATTGAATACCTACATTTCTAATGTTGGAGAGAATCTTGACCAATTCTTGAATTTCTTGAGAGATTTGAGAAAAGCCCTAGTTTATATCCTTTTTAGATATTTAAATCACCTATTTTTCTTTCTGAAATTGTAGGAGAGGTACTGAGGAGTTATACGCTACACCTCTCTTAATATTCCTCTAATAAAACTTAAAATGATGTAGTTTTGGTGCTGAAAGAGTGGTAAAAGACCAATTCCTTCATAAATCATCTAAAAAGTTGTTAGTTCCACTCATCATGGCTTATGTGATGGTTCGTCTCCTGGGGAACGAGTCGTGGCCTGAGTCATCACTTCATACCTGTTCTAACACTTCTATGGATAGCCATGAAATGTCTGGGGACTACTCATTATATGAGTCATCACCACTGAAATCATTTCTTTATAGTGCTTCATTATAACACCCATAACTTTTTAATTCGGAATTGGATTGATAAACGGTTGATGGAATTGGAAAGAAGGCTCAAATGCCTTTAATTTAGTGGGTATTATACTACCTAAATATTTATATAATAGGAGTAATTATTTTTTGAAGTTGATCTAAGAAGAATCTTATACTAAAACTTGGTCGGAAGAGGAGTTTTCAATTCAACTAGGTGTTAGGGACTTCTTATCTCAACTAATTTTATATATGCATTCTAGGTAGTTAACATGACATGGGATTGGAAAAGACCATTTTTAAATGAATGTTGGACTGGTAGGCACCCTACGAGTCATAGGATGACTCGTAGGTAGATACCACAACTCGTGGTTTCTGGTTTGGTTTGGCTGTCTTGGAGAACGGTTCCACCTCATGACTCAAGAGGTTCACCAATGATTTATGGCCTCGAATCATCACGGCTGGGAGAAATTTTCATCTTTCAGTAATAATGGGGTGGACTACCAATACGCATCATGGAACGACTCGTGAGATCTGACAATGACTCATCACTTGAGTCGTCCTCTGACTGGGGAAATTTGAAATTCATTTTGGTTTATGTTCTAAGTCTGAGATAGGATTCTATTCACTTTTGGGGTGTTAAAATATCTCCCCCTTGGGAATATTCATCCTTAAATGAAGACTAAGGCTGGACTGATAAGGAGGAAACTTACTAGTATTGTCTGAATGATTTATGAAACTAAATAACTAACAGTATAACTAATTTTTGAATCTGGATATCAGTCATGGTTCAGACTAATTTAGACTGGGAGTAAGGATTCAATTGATTGTACACATAGAATAACTGAAAATAAGGAACCACATGGGATACGCATCGATATGAAACTTAGGAGAGTAATACTAGAAAAAAGGATGGGAAACTACTAGAACTGTTTGTCTATTCTCTGAACTAAATTGCTGGTTGTAAGGATTGGTTCATATTAAGGGTTTTGAACTTTACTAAATCATTCATTACACGAACATACAAATAAGACTGGGAAGTGATAATGACGGAGTGAAAGTTTCTAAGAGTCGCTGAGAAAGTAATATCTGATTCCTCCAATGCTCTTTGTTAGAAGTTCTAATAACATTAGGGGGAAAGACTATAAGGCATGATTTGAGTGAGATATCTGAATAAAGATTCTAACATGGTCTGAGCATCCTAGTCTGCTAATCTGAGCTTATAAAATAGGAACGACTTAGAGTTGAACATGAGACACCTTTGGTATGAAGTTGTATATCATGAAACAGTAGTATCTCGGGCTGGTAATAAGAATAGGACTACTATGCTTTAAGTAATGTGATAAATAACTTTCCAACTTAGCAATATTTCTCCACCATGCGTTTTCTTACAAAATACTACACTTAACTAGATGAAACTTCTAATTTTCTTAGGGTACACTATGTATGGCTGGTAAAGGCTATGTGTAGTAGCATGCTCTTATTCTTTTCAAGCCCATCTGAGAGATACAAAGCTCTACAACTAAAATGAACGTACTAGTATCAATCACGAAAATCTATATTCTATATCCACCATGAGCAATTATCCTAAAAATACATTTCTTCTTTCCACCTTAAACAATCCACCTTAAGTTCCAATCAAAGAGTCACTAACTAATATAAGTGATTATCCACAGGTATATTAACAAATTATTCGAGCCTATCAATTAATTGCTATCTACATCACTATCAAAGCATAGGAAGGGTCACTAAAGAACTAGAACATGAGAATGTGGAATAAGAGTGATATGTAAAATCTTAAGGATTTTCATAACTTCGACATATAACTGAGGCCTAAGGTGTAAAATATAGTATGAATGAACTTTTTTGAAGAGATCTAATCTGAGAACATACATGTCATGTCGTGATTTCACTAGTCACTAATGACATATCATGAGTACATCAGACTGAGCACGCTGTAAAACATGAGGGCATGAGTCATGAGTTCATTGAAATAAGACTAGAATTCATAGATTTATGGAGTTTGAGTTAGACAACTAAGTGAACTATTACTCCCCATAATAGGAATTGGGAATGGTCATACATTTATATGAAGTGCATGAGTATGATTTATGATCATGGCACTTACACGCAAGGCATGAATAGAGTGTCTTAATGACTGATGCTCAAGGAATAGATTGAGATATGAATAGGTCAGGTATCTGCCTCCCCTCGCTTTGTTCTAGAACTCATTAGCATTACTAAAAGAATCTCAAAACCTGGATTGGTTTTTCATCCTGTCATCTCCCCTTAGATCAAAAGCCATCATTCTAAGTCTGTGGATCACTTCAATAACATCTAAGCTAAAGTGTAATAACTTTATTCTAGGGGCCGAGATATAACTATACGCATAAATACTAAACTCCCCATGAAAGACTATATCTTAAAGTGTAAACCCAATGCTGGTACTTCCTTTTGAGATATAACTCTTAACTTTCTCTATCCTTCTATAGTCATTATATTGCAACTTCAATGCTTAATAACTTAGAATCTTATGAAGTATCACAATACCCTGAGTACAAACCTTTTCCTTTTAGAATTCTAAACTCTCCCTCTTCATTAGGCTGATCATCCACAATCAACACTTAGAGTAACATAGATAGCCACACAACTTCTCAAACACTATAGCAACTTAAAACTGCTGGATAGAATTTAGGAGACAGTATTCTACTAAAAATTTTATTAAACTACTCAACCTTGACAACCTTCTCTATCTTTCTGGTCACCACCTAGGCTTGATCCTTACTGAAGCATTAACATACTCCAAGTCCCCTTAACTAGTAATCTCTCTCAATATGCTATCGTAAACTCTACACAAATCATTAATGGCTTAATGGATAAATAACTCCATATACTATATCTAGATACACATTATCCCCACTCTACTGCTAATGCACTTCTAGACTAATACTTCTAACTCTTGGGTCATTCGGCTACAATGGCTTTTAACATCTCAAATCACAATTTCTACATGGAAAACACATCTTAAGAATTTAATCTAGATAGATACTTCATCCCTCTTAAGTGTCATCTGCACTAAGGTTTTGAGAAGGGATCTTAGAGCATATATGATTTTGGCTCAAATGCACGATTCGCATGAACAAGAGTGAACTCTTTTAAATCATTGAATTTAAAAGCACTATTGGGTTCCCTTCAATCCCTTGTATAATCTCATAATTTTCTATAGGCTCTATCTAATAAAACAATATTAGTAGGAATTTAAGCTTGACTACTTCTATTACTTCAAGAATGAAGCGTAGTTACCAAAAATGGAGGAATGTTTGGATCTATATAAATTTCTTAGAGAACATATGTACTATATGATCTAGGATATGAAAGAAGGGAAATATTTCCTAAATGCCTTGTTTCCTCTCGAAGAAAAGTACAGATATTTTTGTACCATACCGCAAGACTCTACAAGATATGGCTTCATAAAAACCCTAGGACACTTAAACTTTGTTCTTTAATACCAAGTTTGTAATGACCCAAGTCTAAACCCTGGTCATAATATGATGCTTATAACCACAAGTGATCCTAAGTTAACCCTTGATACTGGCATAAGTAATAAGCAACTGAACTGAGAAATATAAAATGGAAAATAGATACTAGCAACTCTGTGCAGAAGCAAAATTATGTATTTAACTTATTCTTCAATACATCACTGTTAAAGGTTTACAACATCTGTATTACAAAAAAAAAGATACTGAAACTAAATAGAATAGTTCTGACTAAATATCTATGAAGACTCTATTAATATATAGTACAGTTAGACAAGAATGACCCTCTACTATCTCTAATCAATATATGTACTGAAAAGACTACTATAACTCTAGAGTTCCCGAATAAGGAGAACTTATTCCCTGCTGACTGGAAGTTGCAATTTGTATGACCAAGATCATGTGAGCTAGAAGTGATATGTATATTATGAAACAATATAGATCAAAGAAAGTATTTAGTTAGTACTTTGAATGTACTGAGAATGTGTGATATGCACTAGTCATGAAATACACTTAAAACATGATTTAAAACAAAGGCCATAAACCATTTAATGTAATATGAACTAAATTATGCATATACTAAAAACTGGGAACCATAATAAAATCTCTGATTCATCTGCTAAAATTTTTTTGAAAACTAAAACACTGATTTAAAATGAGATTTGAACAAGATGTAAAATTGGTTTAACTGAGGATTCATAACTTAGACAATATACTGAGTTAAAGTACAAGACCTAAAATGAAGAATCATAATTTTCATATCTCAAAATCAGTAAAACTAGGTGTCAAGTACAATAACTATGTAACCCTATTTCTGTGGGAGTTTCTCTTAACTGACATAAACCATGTGAGCAATATGGAGTCTAACATCTGACCCATGTTAAGAAGGGTTACCTTGTACATTGCCATCAGTAAAGAACCAGAATTGAGGTGGATCCACAAAACTAAGCCTCAAAGGCTAAAGGTTTCACTCTCAATTGGTGCTATAGGAACTTTAGTCAAACCAAATTACATGACTAAAAATTCAAAGTGACCATATTGGGTTTGGAAAGTTGTCTTTGAAATATCATACTGTCTCACTTTCAACTGATGGTAGCCAGACCAAAGATCTAGTTTTTTTGGTAAATAAATAAATTTTTTTCAACCAAGTAAAACATTACAAAACCTAATAGGCCAAACTCCTGTTTCTCAGCACTAAATAAATGAAGGAAAAAAATTGGAAAAACTTTCACTAACAAGCTTATGGAGTCATACCAGTAATAACCCATACAAATCAAACCTATAGCTAAGCAAGAAAAATTAAACAACTTAAGACCTATCTAATCTGCTTCAAGGTGTTATATTCAATTACATCAACATTTGTTCCCACTTATTATGTGTTTGGCCTCTAATATGAATGTAAAGCGCTGTTTCTTTATAAATCTTGTCTTTCTGGTACCTGCCTTGCTAAAATCTGATGAGGTGTCTTTATCTCCAAATGATGTTGATTACCATAGCAAAAACATTACAAATGATAGAACCTCCTTTAGATCTCCCTTTTGCATGCGTTGTCACCTACTTTACTTCTTGCATCTAGCTACCAATAGGTTTGTGTACACTTATCTAATAACATAACCTCTATCACAAACCTTTAGTGATGTAGCAATCAAAGAACATATGTTTTTGGGCTTCAATAACACTATCACGAAACACACATTATCGATTCACATGAATAACAAACTTGGATATCCCATCAACAGTGGACAATCTAATCAGTATAGCTAGCCAAAGTATTAAGTTGTGTCAATGATGGATGTTGTGGTTTATGATGATATATTTCCATGGGGATTTAGGGTATTATGGGTGCAGTGTAGTATACAGCTTCTTGATAATGAACTTGGAACCATGTACACAAGTGGCTAGCCTTGTATGCAAATCACCTTGCAACCCTGGGGATGTCATGACATGTATCCTAGTTTCAATCATCTTTTTGATTGTCAAAGTGACATTTATAGGAGCTATACAAGGTTCAACAGATTCACCTTTCAAGTAGTGAATATGAACCCATTTGATTCAAAGGTAGTCTTTTTTCTTAGATACAACCCATAATTGTTTTATGAGTGCTGGTTTGTTCCAGTGAAAAAATATTGAGTCCACCAGCTGCCTTTGGGAAGCATACCTTGTCCCAAGATACTAAATCCCTCTTTGAGGTCACTGAAGAACCAGTCCAAAGAAAAACTCAGTCGTAGCTAGTGATGAGTTTCATGATTATTTTTGGCAAGATAAATATTTGTACCCAATAAGTTTGGCTGCTAAACACTATAGACTTGATCAGTTCCATAAGATATTTATAGACCAACAGTTCATTCTTTCAATAATCTTGTCAACAAGTGGTAAGCATTGGTCAACTGTTAGCTTCTCGAAGGATAGAAGAACTCCTAAATATTTAAAAGGTACATCCCCCTCAAAGTAGCAAAGATAAGACATGATATACTACTTATCATGTGCCTTAACCCCCAGATAAGTAATTGGAACTCTTCTTAATATTTTCCTGAAGATCGAATACATTGAGAATCTGAGGAAAGCTTCTTGGAGAAGTTTAACAAAGTTGATATCAGCCTTACAAAATAAAAAGTCATCTGCAAAGCATATGTGCTTAAATCCAAGATTTTTTCACTTAGGATGAAACTGAAAACCATTGTTTAGAGCCAAATAACTGATTCAAATATTCCATTGCAATCATAAAAAGATAGGGTAACATGGGGCCTCCTTGTCTTATACCTCTCTTACCTTAAAAAGGCTTAGTCAAACCACCATTTAAAACTAAGAAATAGGACACAAAACTGATGCACTCCATAACCCAAGTGATAAATTTCAAAGGAAACCCCAACTCAGCTAGCATAATCTTAAAGAAACATCATTCAATGGAGTCATAAGCTTTACTAAGATAAAATTTTAATACACACCTGGGAGATAGAAATTTTCTTGAATACCACTTGAATAATTCATGACTAAAGAGTATGTTGTCTATAATTCTTCTGCCTTCAATGAAAGTGGATTGCGAATAAACTAAAATAGTTCTAATTACACCCATGATCCTGTTGGTAATCACCTTAAGGATGAGTTTGTATATAGTATTACAACAGGCAATAGGCCTATAATTTTTTACCAAAGTAGGTGAGGCACATTTAGGGACTATTGTAACTACAGTACAACTAAAAAATTTCAACAATTTACCTGAGTGGAAGAATACTTTCACAACCATAATCACATCATCCTGAATAAACCTCCATTGGCTAATAAAGATTTCCACAGGATGCTCGTCCACACCACGGGCTTTGTCTATAGGCATATCTATTAAAACTAGCATGATTCCCTGCTCTATTACTTCCTGAAAGAGGGCATGCTTCTTAAAATGAGATAGGCATGGACCACTAGTAATCACAACAATGTTTGGACAAGGAAGTTTAGTACTACTTGTACCCATAAGACCTTAAAATAAATCCATAAACTCCCTTTCAATAATTGAAGGTTCAGTAATCTTATTTCCATGATCATCATAATAAAGGAAATTTTGTTTCTGCTATCTCTGATTTTGCATTGGTCATGAAAGTATTTGGAGTTTGTATCACCATATTTTATCCAGGTTGCCCTAGATTTCTTCCTGGACACCTTTTCCTCCATTAAACTCCATTTATGCAAGTTTTGGACAAATTCATTTTCCTCATCAATCAATGCCTGGAATAAGGATCTGCAGCAAGCCTTTCTTAATTAATCTCGAACTTGTGTCTAATGAGTTGGAGCCTTTGAGCATATGGAGCAAGATAAGAGTTTAGTCCCTGTAGCTCACCCTTTAAAGCTTTATGTTTTTGACTCATTTTATACATTTTAGTGCCAGTAAATTTTTTCGTCTAAGTCGTTACTACAATATTAGGGAAATCATGGTGGGACATAACAGTTTTATATAGTTTAAAGGGCTTAGGTTTAGATGCCACCTAGGGACTCTGATGGATAACTATAGCTGAATGGTCACACACCCCAGAGTTTAGAAAATTAGCATCCACATATCCATACTCTTGCAGCCAATAGTAATTTCCCAATGCCCAGTCAATCTTAGAGTAAACTATGTAATCCAGTTGTTGTTTATTGCAAAATGTGTAGAGACAACCCTTTGAGCTTAATGGGGTACGCTGAAGCTGGTCAACACAGTCTCTGAAATCTTGATATAAGAGTCAAGGTTCCTGAATAGAATTACGTAGTAGCTGGAGGTTATTCCATAACTCTACTCTCTCATGCATCATATTTTTTGCATAGACTATAGTAATATTTGCATTGAATGAACCATTGGCATCAACTATATAGAAATGAATAAACATGGCACTATCAAAACAACCATACTCTGTCATTAGGAGCCATTAGATAATTATACTTACCCGGGTGCTTCTTTCTACAAGTGGGAAAAGATAGTATCCACTAACTTCTATTTCCCTAGTACTAAGAACCCTGAACTCTGGAACTCTGGTTGGTCTAAAACTGTTAGTAAATAATAGGCCTAGGAACAAGTGCACTAGCTAAACAAAGAGCAGGCCATGATGGCTAATTTTTGAGAAAAGGCATATTTTCCTTATTGTTCCTCTATTTATTCACTTCCTGAATAGAAGATCTGGCCCTTTTTTTGTGGCATTACTTTTCCTCTCCATTTTTCGTTATCTTCCTTGACTTGCTAGGTATACACCATTAACTTAAAAAAATCCATTTCACGAATTAGAACTCCTATGAACTCCTTGCTCATATCCAAAGAAACTCCTGACATAAATTTTAGCATCCTGGACCTCTTTGTAGACACCATCTTCCGAGCATATCGGGACAATTGTGTTAACTTGAGGCCATATTCCCTTACACTCATTTTTTTGGGCTATTTCAAATTCACAAACACTCTTCCCTTGGCCTTCCTCAACTCCTGTAAAAAGAAAGGTTCAAGAAAAGTATCCATGAAGTCATCCCTCATTGCAGGAGATGCATCTTCGGGATGAAAAAACTCCCACTGATCATACCAGATACTAGAAACATCCTTCAGTTGGTAGGAGGCAAGCTATAATGACCAATTTTATTGTTATGTTAAATATCATATCAAAAAAATAATTTGATCATAAATGTGTTTCGAGCCCAATTAGAAATAATTTTTATGGTAGAATATTTGTAGCCCAAAAACTATTTTGGGATAAATTTTCAAGTTAGGCCAAGCATTCCAGTCCATTGTTGCAGCAACAGGTCTATCACTATAGTAACATCACTGCAGTGACACGCTCATCACCACTATAATGGTTAAGAAGTGAGCCTCTCAAGTTTTGTTAAAACTCTTCTCCCAGTTGTGGTATCTTATTTTGTTTGCTTCATCCAAAAACACCCCAGATGAACCCTAGGCTTAGAATAATAAGGATTTGAACACCATGCTTTGGGGCAGTGATTTCCAAGCATTCCCTGAGGAAACCTTAATGGATTGGATAGAAAAAGGCTTAGGAGGAGAGGATTTTCACTCTCTATAGCAGAAAAACTCATCCATGAGCTAGGTTATGATTTTTTTATAGTATATTCGGATTAGATAGATATAATAATTATAGTTTGATGGGAGATTTCATGTCAAAGACTATGGGCATAAAGTCTGGACAGATTTGATAACAAACTAAACTTAGGGTAATATATTGGATGTATTTGGTAATGCATATTTAAATTTTTTGTATATCTTAATCCTTTATTTATTAAGGAGTTGTTATACTTGAATGGTCTAAAGGTAGGTCGGCAAATGATGGTGGGTATGAGTTTGTTTAAAAAGAGTATAATAAGGGATAAACTTTCTAGGTAAATGTAGGAATGCCTTGTGTGTTTTAAGGTTTATAATAAAGTGGAATAAGCTTAATTAGGGTGCTTGTGGAAGGAGGAGCTAGTGTATTCGAGGACAGGTAATAATAGAGTTAAGAAATAAATGAGAGAGGGTTATAGGTAGAACCAAGTTTGGGTTCTAGTCACTCATACAAGGGTTGATGTTAGTGTAATTGTAACACCCCGTACATTCCCGAATCCATGAGACTACCCTAACATTTATAGAATCATTTAAAAATGAGAGAGTTGGTGAATTTATGCATTAATTTGTCGGGCTTAAGTGAATCATGTGCCATTGGGCCCAAAAATCATAAAAAGACATGGCCCAAAATGGAATTTGATCCATTCTTCCATGGACCAAGTAAACACATTAAATGTTTGTATAAGGATGAATAGGAAGGGACTATATAAGTCAAGAAAAATCAGATTTTTATTCATAAAATCACACATGCCATTTTCTAGATTTTTCCAAATATCTCTCTTCTCCCACAAACCCTAAGGCAACTACTTGTTGGACAAGATCACCCTTTGAAAAGCTTTGGTAATTTATTATTCTTATGGTTTAATATATTATATTCTTAAGGTGATAAGTCATGTTGGTTATGTTGACACAGTGTTGGACAGTTCACTCTGTGTAAAACTGTCTATTTTTGCAATCGAAAAAGGGTTTTGACCTTATAAACTTGAAAAAGGACTTGTGGTCTTGAAGGAAGTGAACTTGATGAATTCAATATTTACATGTGAGATGTTCTTATATACTTAACTCATTTTATCCTTGTACATAATGTTTGGAATTGTTATTGCAAAATTGTGCATGGATTTGGTGCTGTATTGAATGAAAAGTGTGATTATGGTGATGTTTATGTGTGTTGTGAAACCATGGCTGTTCTTTGGCATCTAATATGATCTAAAATATGTTAAGAGAAGTTTATTTATGATAATGGACCATTTATTACAAAAAACGACCCAAAAGAGATCCTTTTTGGCCGAAACGGGCACCCGCCCTCGCAGACGAAGCACCTACGGGCGCAGGTGACTTCGCAGGTGCCTCTGTCCACTGCTAAAGGTCACTTGCGGGCGTACATCATCCATCTGCGGGTGCAGGTGGCTTATCAGGTCACCCTAGAAAGTCATTTCGTATGGTTTTGTCTCTCTTTGATCCCCGAAGGCCCCAATACCCCTTTTGGATGTAATTATCAACTTATGATATCTTTTTAATGATTTTAAGGGGTCCTATGGAAGCATGTTTGATTATATTAATTATTAATTGTTGTTCATATGTTTTTATGAGGCAATTTGATGGAGTAAATGTGACAGAATGATAATGAGGAAGCGTAAAGGGTAAACGTGGTGTGAAATGCTATCGGTATATGATGTCTTGGTCAATGTGTGGAATGTTATGGTTTTGTTGGTATGATAATGCAGTGGATTGTATTATAATAAAGGGTAAAATTACATTATATGGCAGTCATATAGCTCATTGTGGTCTTGTACGCTTGTACGGTAACTAGTTCTTGACGTAAGCTCCGTTATGTACTTGTATTGTAGAGTGAAACGTAAGGAAGGAGATGGATTATTGTGTTAATATATAGGCTTGTGTATTCATACTTGGAAGTGAAGGTATGTAAGGTTACTCTTTTCGTATCCTTCTGCATCATGTAGTATTCACCTTGTTATTGTACGTACTCATTTCTGAAATGTTCTAAGGCATCTCATTTTACGTTATCATCTATTGTTAATCATATATACCTTATTCTTGATCTATTGTTATTCATGTGTCACCTAATGGTGGACATGGTTCCAAAGTTCCAATAATGTTATATTCAAAAGTTCCAATAACGAATCAATCATCGAATGAACAATTTCAAAGACTAAGAAGTGAGGTAATGAAGTCTCCATTCTTGGGTGGTATACCAGGGGTTAAAATACCTAGCATGGGTCGATCCCAATATCTCAGGTGGTATCCATGGGGTGAAAAGAACACCTAGCATGGGTCAATCCCACTACTATGGGTGGTATCCCAGGTGAAAAAGAAAAGCCTAGCATGGTTCAATCCCAAAAACTATTGATTACCCACTGATCAGCTTATGGCCCGGGCATTGTAAGAATAGAAGGATGAGTAGTGAATGAAAAAGTGAGTGATGAACGAATGAATGAGCGTAAAACTAAGGAACGTAATCCATGTAATGTACATATTTCCATACATATAGAATGGTGACTTATCCATATTGGTTATTCACTTATATTTGATTCCATCGAAGTATTTATGTATCATATAGTTTCTTATGGCCTTACATACTCAGTACATTCTTCATACTGACGTCCCTTGTGGGACCTACCTTACTTACTGCAAGCACAGGTACTAGTAGACCTCCACAGTAAGCTGCGGGTGATCTACTCATCTTTGGTGAGCTCCAGTTGGTTTGGGGCTTTCCGAGTCATATTTGTACATTGGTTTTGGTATTGTAAATGTTGTATAAAGCGGGGACTTGTCCCGACTTTTGGATGGTTATGTATGTGCATCTGTTAGAAGCTTTTGTAGACATATGTGGGTATATGAATGTAATATATGTATGTCCGTTTTGACTTGATGGCCCTGACGGCCAAGTTTCACGTATGTATGTATCACATGTTCCATGATTTACGCTATTAGCATTTTATGTCCTTACGTGATGGTGTTATTTCTTATGGCATGCATATGAATGGACATGAGTAAAGATTGGTTCTGTCGGGCCTTATCGGCTTCGGGTGCCAGTCCACCCCGTTGGAATTTGGGTCGTGACAAAAGTGGTATTAGAGCAGGTCGTTCTAAGGGTGTCTACAAAGTCGTGTCTGAGTAGAGTCTTACTTATCGATGTGTTGTCCACCACATTTATAAGTAGGAGGCTACGGGACATTTAGAAGTTGTTTCTGTTCTTCAATTATTAGATCGTGCATTAGAGCCAACATTGTAGTGGAATCATATTTAACCATTGGACTTGGTTTTCTTTTGTATAGTAAAATTCCGATTACAAGATGTGGTAGAGGTAAAGGTAAGCAAGTATATATACTTGTCGGAGAAGGAACCAGTAGATCACCACTTGACCAAGTTAGTCAATGTGGGGCTGATGCTGAGTTTGCATCGCGGGCTTCTTCTACTTTTCCAGCTCCAGAGGAGCCGAGAAGGAGCGAAGAACCTGCAGAAGCACCTGTTAATGCTACTGAGCAAGATCTCAGAAATACAGTGCAAATGTTGACTCAGATAGTTGCTGTACAAAGTCAAGGACGAGCTGGTCCAACAACAAGTGATGATGGTGCGGCTAGGGCATCTAGTCGGCGGACATAGGATTTTCTGAAATTAGACCCTCCCACATTCACTGGGTTAGATCTGAATGAAGATCCGCAAGACTTTATAGATCAAATTCAAAGGGCTTTAGATGTTATGCATGTGAATAGGGTGGAAACAGTTGAACTTGCTACATATAGATTTAAAGGAGAGGCGATATTGTGGCATGAAGATTAGAAGAAATCTCGTGGTGTCGATGCAAATCCACCTAACTGGGAAGAATTTAAAGCGGCTTTCCTTGATCACTACCTTCCTTATGAGATCCGAGAGGCTCATGCTGATCAATTCTTGAATCTTCGTCAAGGGAATCTGAGTGTCAGAGAATACAGTCTGTAATTTAATTCCTTGGCTTGATATGCTCCGAATGTAGTGGCCACAATGACAGACAGAGTACATCGATATGTGGACAGATTGGAGCCATATTTGGTAAGAGACTGTACTATTGATACTTTAAATCGAGATATGGATATAGCTAGAATTCAAGCCTTCACAGAAAAGATGGAGGACCAAAGACAAAGAAGAAGGGTACATGAATCTGAACGAGGACATTCCAAAAGAGCTAGACCTATGGGACAGTCTATGATGTCCCAAAGAGAATCTAGACCTCTGATGTTTCCTAGACTGCCTTGACCGTTATTCTCTTATTCCACCACCGACACTCAAGCTCACTTTCAAGGGTTTAGAGGTAGTTATGTTGGGCAGAGTAGTGGGTTTCAAGGTTTGCAGAATGCTAGATTTTCTCATCAGCCATGTCAGCAATGTGGATGGTTTCATTTAGGTGAATGCCGATTTGGGATACTTGTTTCTTTTTGTGCGGTATGATAGGGCATATGATGAGAGACTGCCCATGAAGAGGCTTGGGTAATGTGGCACGACCTGCGGGATCAACCGTTGTGTCATCATCATCGGTTCCTTCCCTAGGCAGAGGTGTACAACCTGCGGGTCGTGGTAGAGGTGCCAGAGGAGCAGCCAATTCCAGTGGAACTCAGAATCGTACTTATGCTCTAGTGGACCGACAGAATTCAGAGGCTTCTCCTTATGTCGTCACATGTACATTATCCATATTTTTATATAATGTATATGCATTGATTGATCCGGGTTCTACATTGTCAGATGTTACTCCATTGATTGCTGCAAAATTTAAAAGAACCCCAAAACTACTAACTAAGTCAATTGAAGTAGCTATACCAGTTGGTGATTATATTATTGCAAAAAGAGTATATCGTAATTGTGTGGTAACTGTGTGTGTTTATGATACACTGACCGATCTTATTGAATTGGACATGGTGGATTTTGATGTAATAATGGGCATGAATTGGTTGGCTTCTGGTTATGCCATGATAGATTGCCGAGCTAAGAAATTGTATTTTCATTTTCCACAAAAGAATGTTCTTGAACGGAATGGTGATGTAGGGGCACCAAGAGGTAAATTTATTTCCTATCTTAAGGCTAGGAAAATGATATCCAAGGGGTATATATGCCACTTAGTGAGAGTGCATGATATTGATGAGAAACCACCAACTCCTCAATCAGTTCCAGTGGTCAATGAGTATCTTGGTGTATTTCCAGAAGATCTTACAGGTTTGCCCCCAAAGCGGGAAATAGAATTTGGTATTGATGTGATTCCAGGCACTCAACCTATCTCTATTCCCCCGTATAGAATGGCTCCAGTAGAATTGCCTGAATTGAAGGAGCAATTGAAGGATTTGCTGGACAAGGGCTTCATCAGGCCTAGTATGTCCCCGTGGGGTGCACCAGTATTATTTGTACGGAAGAAAATGGCACATTGAGAATGTGCATTGACTATCGACAATTGATTAAGGTAACGATCAAGAAAAAATATCCCCTCCCTCGAATTAATGATTTCTTTGATCAGTTACAGGGCGCCAAGTGTTTTTCAAAGATTGACTTGAGGTTGGGTTACCATCAAGTCAGAGTTAGAGAAAAAGATGTACCCAAGAGAGCTTTACGAACACGGTATGGCCATTATGAATTTTTAGTTATGTCGTTTGGACTAACAAATGCACCAGCTGTATTCATGGATTTGATGAATAGGGTGTTTAAGCCATTTCTAGATGTGTTCGTGATGGTATTTATAGATGACATCCTGGTTTATTCAATGTCACAAGAGGACCATGCTAAGCGTTTATGACAGGTGTTACAGATTCTTCGAGAGAGTAAGTTGTATGCGAAGTTCGCTAAGTGTGAATTTTGGTTGAAATCTGTAGCATTATTGGGTCACATTGTGTCAGATGAAGGAATTAGAGTTGATACACAAAATATTGAGGTGGTGAAAAATTGGCCAAGGCCTACGACGCCCACAAAAATTCGTAGCTTCCTGGGGTTAGCAGGTTATTATCGAAGATTTGTTGAAGGGTTTTCTTCCATTGCTGCACCTTTAATGAAGCTTACACACAAGGTAGTAAAATTTCATTGGAATGATGCATGTGAGAAAAGTTTTCAAGAACTGAAAGATAAATTGCCTTCTACACCGGTGTTAGTACTTCCGGAAGGCACTAAAGGCTATGCAGTATATTGTGATGCTTTCGGAATTGGCCTAGGGTGTGTGTTGATGCAGCAAGGTAATGTAATAGCATATTCCTCACAACAGTTGTGGCCACACGAGAGAAACTATCCGACGCATGATCTTGAATTAGCAGCGATGGTATTTGCTTTAAAGATATGGCGTCACTATTTGTATGGAGTTCACGTTGACATCTATACTGATCACAAAAGTTTACAATATATCTTTAAGCAGAAGAAACTCAATTTGAGGCAATGAAGGTGGCTTGAGCTATTGAAAGATTATGATATTGATATTCTATATCATCCAGGAAAAGAAAATGTGGTAGCTGATGCATTAAGCCGCAAGACAATAGGAGGCACTAGTGGCTACTTGACAGAAAAACAAGATTTAGTCAAAGATCTACATCAATTAGCCAACTTGGGGGTTCTTCTTCTCGAATCCTCAGATAAAGGGGTTATTGTACAAAATGCGGTCGAATCTTTATTAATAGATGAGGTAAAAGAGAAGCAGTTTGCGGATCCTATGTTATTGCAGCTAAATAAAAATGTACAACAGGGTCTGACTAAGGTCTTTGATCTTACACAAGAAGGGTTGCTTCAATGCCAAAGTAGATTATGTGTACCGGATGTAGAGGAGATCCGGAGATGAATTATGACAGAGGTGCATCATTCATGATATTCTATTCATCTAGGAGCTACCAAAATGTACCATGATTTGAAAGAAGTGTATTGGTGGGAAATATGAAGAAGAATATTGCAGAATTTGTCACTCAATGCCCAAATTGTCAACAAGTAAAGGTAGAGCATCAGAAACCTGGAGGTTACATGAAATGTATCGATCTTCCAGTCTGGAAATGGGATATGATTAATATGGACTTCATCATAGGTTTGCCTCGTACACTGTGGAAATTTGATTCGATATGGGTTATAGTTGACAGGCTTACCAAGTCAGCGCATTTCCTACCAGTCAAGACCACCTATACAACAAAAGATTATGCAAGGTTGTATGTGAAAGAAATAGTGCGGTTACATGGGATTCCGATCTCCATTATATTAGACAGGGGAGCATAGTTTACTGTATATTTTTGGAGATCTTTTCAGCAGAGTTTGGGGAAACAGGTGAATCTGAGTACGGCTTTCCATCCTCAGACTGATGGACAAGCAGAACGTACTATCTAAACACTTGAAGATATGCTACGAGCTTGCACGTTAGATTTTCAAGGCAGTTGGGATGACCATTTGCCTCTTATTGAATTTGCTTACAACAATAGCTATCATTCAAGTATCAAAATGGCACCTTATGAAGTTTTATATGGAAGAAAGTGTAGATCGCCAATTGGATGGTTTGAAGCAGGTGAAACTGCTTTACTTGGGCCAGATCTTGTTTATCAAGCTATGGAGGAAGTTAAAGTGATCCAACAGTGGCTACAAACAGCCCAAAGTAGACATAAGTCATATGCTGATGTTAGAAGAAGGGGGATCGAATTCACCATAGGTGATTAGGCATTTTTGAAGGTGTCACCAATGAAATGGGTAATGCGATTCGGAAAGAAAGGAAAATTGAGTCCACGTTATATAGGCCCATATGAAATTATTAGAAGATTTGGGAAAGTTGCTTATGAGTTGGCACTACCCCAAGAACTCTCCACAGTTCATCCGATATTTCGTGTTTCGATGCTTCGAAAGTGCATAGGAGATCCATTTCATTTTGCTGATATTGTAGATGTGCAAGTTACGAAGGATCTTACCTATGAGGAGATTCCTATTGCCATTATAGATAGACTAGTGAAGAGGTTGAGGAATAAAGACGTAGCTTCTGTAAAGGTACTTTGGAGAAATCAGCAAATAGAAGAGGTCACGTGGGAAGCTGAAGAAATGATGAAGTCAAAGTACCGTTATTTATTTCAAAGGAAAGAAAAAGTTGAAGATACGAGATCAGAACGATGAAAAGTAAGCATTTATAAGCATTAAATATATATATGATAACATGAAGAATGCTCCTAGACTTGCATTTGTTTAAATTGAATGATGTCACTAACATTCAAGGACGAATGTTTTTAAGGGGGGAAGAATGTAACACCCCATACACTCTCGAACCTATGAGACTACCCTAACATTTATAGAATCATTTAAACATGAGAGAGTTAGTGAATTTATGCATTAATTTGTTGGGATTAAGTGAATCATGTGCCATTGGTCCCAAATGAGGCCCAAAAATCATAAAAAGACATGGCCCAAAATGGAATTTGATCCATTCTTCCATGGACCAAGTAAACACATTAAATGTGTGTCTAAGTATGACTAGGAAGGGAATATATAATTCAAGAAAAATCATATTTTTATTCATAAAAGCACACATGCCATTTTTAAGATTTTTCCAAATATCTCTTTTCTCCCACAAACCCTAAGGCAACTACTTGTTGGACATGATCATCCTTTTGAAATATTTGGTAAGTATTTATTCTTATGGTTTAATATATTATATGCTTAATTTGGGGCATAATTCATGTTGGTTATGTTGACACAGTGTTGGACAGTTCACTATGTGTAAAACTGTCTATTTTTGCAATCAGAAAAGGGTTTTGACCTTATAAACTTGAAAAGGGACTTGTGGTCTTGAAGTAAGTGAACTTGATGAATTTAATATTGACATGTGAGATGTTATTATAGCCTTAACTCATTTTATCCTTGTACATAATGTTTGGAATATTTATTGCAAAATTGTGCATGGATTTGGTGGTGTATTGAAGGAAAAGTGTGGTTTTGGTGATTTTTATGTGCGTTGTGAAACCATGGATGTTTTTTGGCATATAATATGATCTAAAATATGTTAATATAAGGTTAGTTATGATCATGGACCATTTATTACAAAAAAGGACCCAAAAGAGACCCTTTTTGGTCGAAACGGGCACCTGCCCTCGCAGACGAAGCACCTGCGGGCGCAGGTGACTTCGCAGGTGCCTCTGGCCACTGCCAAAGGTAACCTTCGGGTGCACCTCAGCCAACTTATGGCATAGGTGGATTCTCAGGTCACCCCAGAAAGTCATTTTGTATGGTTTTGTCTCTCCTTGATCTCCGAAGGTCCCTATACCCTTTTTGGATGTAATTATCAACTTATGATATCTTTTTAATGACTTTAAGGGGTTGTATTGAAGAATTTTGGATTATATTAATTATGAATTCTTGTTCATATGTTGTTATGAGGCAATATGATGGAGTAAATGTGACGGAATGATAATGAGGAAGCATAAAGGGTAAACGTGGTGTGAAATGTTATTGGTATATGATGACTTGGTCAATGTGTGGAATGTTATGGTGTTGTTGGTATGATAATGTAGTTTATTGTATTATAAAGGGTAAAATGACATTATATGACAGTCATATAGCTCATTGTCGTCTTGTACGCTTGTACGGTAACTAGTTGTTGATGAAGCTCCGTTATGTACTTGTATTGTAGAGTGAAATATAAGGAAGGAGATGGACTATTGTGTTCATATATAGTCGTGTATTCATAATTGGAAGTGAAGGTATGTAAGGTTACTCTTTCCGTATCCTTCTGCAGCATGTAGTATTCACCTTGTTATTATACGTACTCATTTCTAAAATGTTCTAAGGCATCTCATTTCAGGTTATCATCTATTGTTAATCATATATACCTTATTCTTGATCTATTGTTATTCATGTGTCACCTAATGGTGGACATGGATCCAAAGTTCCAATAATGTTATATTCAAAAGTTCCAATAACAACTTGATCAATCGAATGAACTATTTCAAAGACTAAGAAGTGAAGTAATGAATTCTCTATTCTTGGGTGGTATCCCAGGGGTTAAAATACCTAGCATGGGTCAATCTCACTATCTTGGGTGGTATCCCAGGGGTGAAAAGAACACCTAGCATGGGTCAATCCCGCTACTACGGGTGGTATCCCAAGGCAAAAGAAAAGCCTAGCATGGGTCGATCCCGAAAACTGTTGATTACCCACTGATCATCTTGGGGCCCGGGCATTGTAAGAATAGAAGGATGAGTAGTGAATGAAGAAGTGAGTGATGAACGAATGAATGAGCATAAAAGTAAAGAACATAATCCATGTAATGTACATATTTCCATACATATAAAATGGTGACTTATCCATATTGGTTATTCACTTATATTTGATTCCATCGAAGTATTTATGTATCATATAGTTTCTTATGGCCTTACATACTCAGTACATTCTTCGTACTGACGTCCCTTGTGGGACTTACCTTACTTACTACAGGCACAGGTACTAGTAGACCTCCACAGTAAGCTGCGGGTGATCTACTTATCTTTGGTGAGCTTCAGTTGGTTCGGGGCTTTCCGAGTCATGTTTGTACATTGGTTTTGGTATTTTAAATGTTGTATAAAGCGGGGACTTGTCTCGACTTTAGGATGGTTATGTATGTGCATCTGTTAGAGGCTTTTGTATACATATGTGGGTATATGAATGTACGAGATGTATGTCCGTTTTGAATTGATGGCCCTGACGGCCAAGTTTCACGTATGTATGTATCACATGTTCCATGATTTTCACTATTAGCATTTTATGTCCTTACGTGATGGTGATATTTATTATGGCATGCATATGAATGGACATGAATAAAGATTGGTTCTCTTGGGCCTTATCGGCTTTGGGTGCCAGTGCGCCCCGTTGGAATTTGGGTCGTGACAGTAATAAATATGGAAGGTTTAGTGTTATGAAGTGTCCTTAAGGGGAATTGATAATAGGGATAAAGATAGATGATAGATGATTGGTAGTAAATTTTGATGGTTGGGTATGGAGGGGTAATTAAATATAGTTATACACTCGATTTTACTCTATCCTCATATTTAAGTTTAATGTTTGTGATTAGTTATCAGGCATGCTTATAATTGTTGGGTGAGATCCTGATAAAGCAAAGTTGAGTGAGATCATGGTAAAGATAAGTTATAATAATTAAATTGAAAGTTAAGTGTTGATGATTGCAGTATGAACTAAATTATTAATTGTTATGGTGAATTGAGCATTTTGTTGAAATTACTTATTATGTTGATATTGGAAGTAGGTGTCACACTGACAAAGATTGATATTAGGATTGGGTACCACACTGGTATAGGTACATGGACTGAGCTCGTCCCCTTCATTGCACATGTGGTTATTTCTTGACTATTGTTGACTAAATTGCGTAAGTGTAAATAATGGATATGAATAACTTGAAAAGGATTGATATAAAGAAGATAGTTGGTGGTTAGTAAGTTAATGGTCCTATGATTGTGCGTTGCATGAATAGTGTGCATATAAGGTATGACTTGGTTGATAATAAATCTTATTTCCTGTGTTTATAATTCTATACATGAAGTGTACTATAGTATTTTTCTTACAGAATTATTATTGCTTATTTAAGGATCATGGTGGTAGTATTGTCGATGGTAATGGGAATAGAATAGTGAGCAAGAGTTTTCATGAGAGAGGGATATAGAAGTGTTTAAGATGATGAGTGAGTAAGAGATATAGGTTGGGGTTGAAGTATGCTTAGATACACTAAGAATGTTAAGTTGTTAAGTATTTATAATTTTCATGATCTCTTCTTGATTGCTATATGCTATTATTTATTCTCTAACCCTGGTAAGTCGATGATACCTACTAACCAGTACATGTGGTTGTACTGATACTACACTTACTATATCTCATTTTTGGGTATAGACATGGTTGTATGTCAGTTGAAGTTTCTATAGATGCAGCGGTGAATATTGTTCAGCAACTCATGAAAACTCTTGCTCACTATTCTATTCCCATTACCATCGACAATACTACCACCATGATCCTTAAATAAGCAATAATAATTCTGTAATAAAGATACTATAGTACACTTCATGTATAGAATTATAAATTCTGTAATGTATTTAATATAAAAAATTTGTTTATTAAGTGGTTAATTATTGTTAAGGATTAAATTATTTGAAATGTATTCTACATTGATTAAAGATTGGGATATAAAGGTTCTACTAATTAGGGCACAATTGGATAGGAGCCCGCCCGATCCTTTTATTTTGGTCATGAAAAGATAGTATTAGAGCCCAAATTACCGATCTCCTAGTACAGGAGCAAATGTTGAGTAGATTCCTGCGGATTGGTGTTTTGATGTCCACATCAAATTCTTAGGAAGCTACATGGCATCTAGGAATCTGTCTCACTTTCTTTTCTTATATCATGCTATTTCAGTGTTGTCTCCCTGAGTTGAGTCTAATTGGTATCTTGCAAGTTCTAATTGGTATCTCATCAATCATAATTTGGATTATTTGGTCCCATTTGGAATCTCGACAATCATTATTGGTATTATTCAATTCCAATTGGTATCTCAATAATGTTCAAAAGGTTGGAATAGTGTTATTCTAATCGGTAGAGGTAAATAAGAGGCGTAGGACTTGTATTTTAATGTTCTGAGTTGTGTTTGAAATGAGTGATATGTACATATTTTAGGAGGTTATACTTTTGATATAGTGGAATATTGAAGTTTTCAGTGCAGTTGGTAAGCGTAACTCTTTTCTTAATTGATCAGTTATGTTTGCCGAAAAAATACTCGTGTTTTAAATGTTTTGTTATCTTAAGATAGAATGTTACGTGTATTCCTTATGTAGGTTGCTATTGATTTAGTGGAATGATGTGATTTTCAGTGATGATTTGTTAATGTAACTCTTCCGCTAATCAATTTGTTTTATTTACCAGGAGCTATCGTAAGATGATGTTAAGTTAAAAACTTGTCTGGATGTACGGTCTTTTTGAGGTATCATTTACGTGTAAAAAAGGTGAGAAAATTGAAAAATTGCATGGTAAAAGAGTGTTGATTAATGTATCGGGGTATGAATTTGGTTAAAAATTACTAGAGTAGGTGGTGAAAGTATTAAAGTGTTCATGGGATAGCATCGTGCAGGAAACACTTGAGAAAAATATGGCTCGTAGTCACTAGTTGGGAGTTTTTGTAGTGGCAAATTCATTATTGTAGCAACCTTTCTATAGCGACTCCTTGTTGATCCTACAATGTAGTTGCAGTGATGGATCTATCGTGGTAGTGACAACTTGGCAGAATGTTGCCAATGAAGTTCCCTATTTTTGTGTTCTTTCATGCTTCATAAAACGACCCAATATTCATAATGTATGTAAAAAGAATAGTTCATCATGTATAATAAGTAATTTAGTAGTATGTAAACTTAAGTTGCAATAAAATAAATTATTCGAAAGTGTAGAAAAAGGGAATGATTTTCTAGTACATGCTCGAAATGGGGGCAACCCAAATCTAGAAATAGAAATTAAAAATAAAAGGGGGAGGAGAGATAGGCTAATTTGCATGCTCTGGGATCTATATTGAGTCCCCATCTTCATTCATGCTCGAGGAATTGGACCCCTCCTCTTCTATGCCATTCAGAAAGGAGAACTCATCCATATTCTTTTTCTTCAACTTGGAGAATTTCTGATCAGGGATGGTGCACTTGAATAAGAACTTCATGATTTTCCATAATCTTGGAAGTGCTTCTTCCTCTTCTCTTTATCTAACTCCTTTCAGAGATAGGTGTAGGCTCGAGTTAAGTATGGCAGAGTTGTGGATCTCGGTGAAGCTAAACCATGGGAAAGCAAGTGGGACCTCTCCATGTATCCCCTCACAGCATCCATGTATGCATTCAAGAACTCAAGGGATACAAGAGGTTGTGTAGGAGGGGTACCAGTCTCCTCACACTCTTCTTCCCTACAGCTCTCTCCCACAGCCCCTATCTTTCTCTTCTTCTTGCTCCCTCCTGTAAACCCTTCACCTTCAGTGTGTTGAAGTGCATATCACACTACCCAATAGGGTTGTCATCTCTTTTCTTTGTCATGTCTGCCTGCTTGCATAACTCAGTAATCAAGGAGGGCCAGAATTACTCACAACCCCTAATTGAGCATAAGGCACAACCATATATCGGTGGAAGGTCATGTAAGTGACATTGCCCGAATGAAGGATCCTCTGGGATGCATAGTTCAGCAACCTCTGAGCCTCTACCATAAAAAAGGTACTTTTGGTTCCCCTGACACCCCTTCACTGCCCTTTGTTCTTCTCACCCTCTGTCACCAAAGTTTGTGCCAACCACTTTAGATCAACCTCATCCCACTTTGCTTCAAAGGCTATATTTGATGGGTTTGGCACCCCTAGAGTTTCATTAATTGTGGAAACATACACAAAAATATCTACCACTCGGATGCAGATGGTGGGATTGGGTAAAGACCAATCCACCATTGGGTGTATGACATAGAACTCCTAGACTATCTCTAGATTGCATGCGGGGGTGGACTCCATTAGCATCTCCCACCCAAATTCACTCAACCGGTTGAAGAACTCAAGCACCTCTTCGGACACATCTTTCATCACAGATCCCTTATCTTGAATGAAACCCCTAGTACTTATTCCCTCCTTGTATTGAGTACCACAATCATTATTGGGGAATCTTTGGTATGCGGGTTGGTTAACATTTAGGTTGGCCATGATAGGTAGTATTGGAACTATCAAATTATTGTAATTAGACACCAATCAGGGATGCTATGAAAATGAAAAGAAATAGAAAAGTCATTTTGAAAATTTCTGGGTAGGTCACTACCAGACCATTGCTTCGGCGATGTTTTGGCCGCTGTAGCAATGTCGCTACAGTGATATATCATCACCACAGCATCATCGCTATAGCAATAAAAGTGTTGTTGCAGCAATGCCATTGTCCCCAATAGTCTCGACCCCCTTAAATGGCGTATTTCTAAATTTACTTCAATTATTGAGTTTTAAACATAGATTGGGATTAGTAGAGTGCTATTGAACTCTTATATATTAAATTGGGGGTGATTAAAACCCAATTCAAGCCCCAATGGCTTGGAAATTCATGGGGAATATGACTCTTCTTCAACTTCTACCTATTTAAAGCCCAAAAAGTGATATGAACGTTGTACATTTTACGCCTACAATTTTGTAGGAGAATTGAGAACGTAAAATATATTAGCATGATTCATCAATTGGTTCAAAAAGGGAAAAATTTGAAGTTGCCCAAAAATGCACCAAAACCAATTGGAATTTTAATTTTTCAGTCCCAAAATCTACAATTCTATGATGATAAATGCGTAAATAACATAGCAGAAATGAAGAATTACCTTAGTATTGCCACCGGGGAGAGAATTGCCAGAGATAATTTGAGAAAGTTTGAGAAGTTTGAAATTTGGGAAGTGGGAACAAATGAATCCTACTTCCCTTTTTTGCAAACTACCGAGCATCGCTACAACAACCTGTTTGCCATTGCAGTGACAAATTTATCACTACACTGATTGTTGGGGTGGAGTTCCATTTCATCATGAATTTTCGTACATTGTAATATTGTGTGGTTTTTTGTGTATTTTAGATAACTCATTACATCAATTTTATTATGAATTGTATTTCTTTGTGTTACAATCGTAAGTTGTAACTAGAGCTTAGCAACTTATGGTGCGTAGACTAGTCGGGTGACAATTCAACATTAATCATAAGATGAAGGTTTAATAAGGTGTTATGGGGGGGGGGGGGAGTTGCATTAATTGTTTTTTACCATTTGGATATACTGGGTTCCAAAGATAATGCTAACATTCTCTCTCCAGATTTTATACACGTTTAGTGATAACCAATGGGTAAAATGATATCTATTGTCATGACTCATTCCATTGATATGTTAAAAATAATTTCAAAAAAATAATTTGATCAAAAATGCATTTCTAGCCTGATTAAAAATAAATTTTATGATAGAATATCCGTGGACCAAAAATTAACTTGGGCCAAATTTTCATATTAGGCCAGGCCTGTTGGCCTATCACTGCAGTGACAAGTCTACCACTACAGCGATGGTTAGGCAATAGCCTCTCGATTTTTGTTAAAACTATTCTCCATGCTGTGGTCTATTATTTTGTTTGCTAAAAACACCCCAAATAAACCTTAGGTTAGAATGACAAGGATTTAGAGGGTAGCTCCGGGAGGGTGATTTCGAAGAGTTCCTTGAGGAAACATTGATGGATTGGATAGAAAAAGGCACATGAAGAGATGATAATTCACACTCTATAGCAAAAAAACTCACCAACGAGGTAGGTTATGGTTTAAATGCAGTATATTTAGGTTACTAGATGTAATAACTTGTCATGCCTCAAATCTTATTGGGGCGAACAAGCACCCACAGCTGTAAAGGCTCGAGAGTACCAACCCATAACCTTGTACTTACAATGCATTGCCATGAACATTCAAAGATGCTTCCAAATATAGCTATTAAGCTTTAATGAAAATAAACCACGTTGCCAAGCTCAAAACTATATATACATTACTTAGCCGTTGAGGCCACAATGACTGGAAGACAAGGCACAACCACACTTTACTTTACCATCTACAAAGCCTCTAAAAGAGATATAAACTTAGTTAAGGTCAGGACAAGCCCCCGCCTTACACTTAGCTACTATACAATACCAAAACATATGTAAGAGACTCAAAAAGCCCCAAATCAACCTGGAGCTCACCAACAGCTGTTGGATGTCCTGTACTCCTACTGGAGCGGTCTACTAGCTAAAGTACTTGTGCCTGCAGTATGAAATTCAGGTTCCCTTGTGAGGGACATCAGTACGAAAGAATGTACTGAATATGTAAGGGAAAGAGTAACTAATATGCAAAGTGAGAGCTTAAATGAAATAAGAACAAGTGTAAACCACAATAGACCACATTTACCTGTATTTGTGGAATCATGTATATTACATTCTTAAATTTACTTTACCATTCTTACTTTATAATCTTTGTAAGCCATGTGCTACAAATTTCCAACTGATAAGTGGTAAATACACAAGTTGGGATTGACCCATGTTAGGGTTACACCCATTAACTGCCACCCATATATAATTGAATTGAGATCGTTCCATGCTAGGCTTACGCCCCTGAGCTGCCACCCATAAATAACCAGATTTTTATTTCTTAGTTTATTACCTTTGAGATTGTTACTTTGGTGGTCCTGACATTATTGATCTTTGGGATAGTAGTCCACCAGTAAGAGACATGTAAATAAACACTCGATGCAGTAACAATATGGTAGGGAGCAATTTGTACACAAATGAAATGCTTAGGAGCTGAAATAACATATAAATCTTATTTAACTAAAAGGAGAACTCCTAAAACTTGCTAGTGAATGTAGACCTGCAGACTTTATAATAAGCACATATTGAAGTATTTTAAAATGTTAAGGAGTGGGAATAAGGACGTTATCTACATGGGAGATCGTACGCTACCACTATGTATCATTTACTATAAGATAACTTTGGAAGCTTACTTTGTAACACAAGTGTTGGATTTCATGCCAAAGAATACGAAATAGAGTAGCCATACATACATTGTTGTATAACTCTGGTATTACCCCAAATTAACCTCCTTCCTTTCAGATTACTTATCTACAATGAAGTATGTGGTAAAACTAGTATTAGTAATTAATTAACAAATTTGGGCTATTCAACTTCATTCAAAATAGTAGCCGGGCAGCACGCCCGTAATTCACCAAATCAAGGGTGTTCTTTCAACCACTTCTACTCTAATTACATTTGTACAACACACAGATTCATATAAGATCCCCGGAGACTCCTTTGGCTTCATAACATGTACTAAACAGTCCACAAAGTATGATAGGCAACAAGCTTACACTGTAACACCCCATACATTGTTCAAACTTATTTGAGCACCTTAACATTTATGGAATTATTTAAACTTGGGATAGTTGGTGTATTATCCACTAAAAATGATTGGGCTGAAATATGGAACATGTTTATGGACTTAATTGAGGCCCAAATTAAGTAAATAAGAATGGTCCCAAAGTGGAGATGATCCATTTAAAAATGGACCAAGTCAACATACCAATAATGTGATTTCTCTTAGCCAATAAAATGGCTAAACTTGGCCATAAAGAGAGGAGATTTGGAGGGACTATATAAGGATAAAATTCAGCATTATTCCACCATAATACACTTGCAAATTCAAGATTTTTCCAAAGAAATATCTCTCTTCTCTCAAAACCCTAAGCAACCACTTTGGAAAAGATCATCTCTTTACAAGCCTTGGTAAGTGTTTAACCTTGTATATTAATCTAATACATGCATGATATATGGTTGGAAACATGTTGGTTATGGTTAAAAGGCATAGGGCAGTCCAATTTTTTTAAGTGGCAGTCCACTTTTGCTTTCGGCTAAAGGATTTGCCTTTTTGTGGTTTAAACTTGAAAAGGGGTTTAAGGCCTTGAAGGAATTGAATTATATGGACTAAATTTCAGTATATTTAAGTGTCGTGCTGTCCCTAATTCGTTACCTTTGTGTATGGCTTGATGGAAATGTTTTTACGCAATTGTGCATGGAACGTTTGGCGTAGTGAAAAGAGAATACTTTCTTGTTATGTTAAAGTGAATTCTAAAATTGTGTGGGCTTTTTTTGATATATTGTTGTGGAAGGTATTTAGTTGAATTGATGGGATAAATGTGTGGAGTTTTATTGAGGCGAAAATGTAAAGTAGAAACTTGGTGTAAAATCCTATCGGTTTGTGATGTCTAGGGTGATGTGTGGACTGTTTTGGTGGAGTGTGGACTGATTTGCTGTTGTTGTTTTGCTAAAGCAGTAATTTATAGTGTAATTTGGTGGAATAATATTATTTTGTAGTATAATGAAGGGGGGAGTGATGCACCATGTGTTTTGGAGGTTGGACGGTTTTTACTTTCCGTTAAGCACCTACTTACCGTCTTATGAACTTGTAATGTAGTTAGTGGTTAATGTGAGCTCCGTTATATGCTTGTGTAGAGTAACACGTAAGTAAAGAGCTGGGTTGTTGTGTTCACGAATAGTATTGTGTATTCATATTGGAAAGTTAAGGTATGTAAGGTTACTTTTTCTGCATTCTTCTGCAGCATCTATTATTCACATTATCATAAAACTTGTCCTATCCTATAGAGTTGTACAGTATCTCATTCCTCTAAATGGTTTAGAGTATCTTATTTTAGAGTTAGTAGTACTTTTTAATCACTTATCTCTTATTCATTGAACATTGTTCCAAAGTTCCAATAATCTTACGTTCTAAAGTTCTAAATTTCCACTAAAGTACAGTTACCAATGTATCACTCTTAAAGTTAAAGAATAAAGTAATGTATAAGTAGTTGTATCCATGGGGTGGAAGTATCACCTGCATGATGACGATCCCAATATTATGGGTGTATCCATGGGGTGAAATAAACACCTGCATGATGATATCCATGGGGTGAAGGAACACCTACATGTTGACCATCCCAATATTATGGGTGTATCCATGGGGTGAAATGAACACCTGCATGATGATATTATTTTTCCCACTGATCATTTGGGCCCGGACATTATATGATTGATGATTGATAAAGTAAAGTACAGTAAAGTAAAGTAAAGAAGCGAAGAAAGTAACAAAAGTAAAGTACATAGTTCCAAATATACAGTTGTTGGCTTATCCATATTGGGCATTCTCTTATAATTATTTCCATTAAAGTTCTTATATCTCATATAGTTTCTTATAGCCTTACATACTCAGTACATTTTTCGTACTGACCCCCTTGGGGGACTTACCTTACTTGCTGCAGGCACAGGTACTAGTAGACCTCCACAGTAGGCTGCGGGTCATCTACAGAACATTGGTAAGATCCAGTTCGGTTCGGGGCTTTCTGAGTCATATGTATATGTGGTTTGGTACTGCATAAGCGTTATATAAAGTTGGGATTTGTCTCGGCTATAGTTTTGGTTTTGGTATCTCTTAGAGGCTTTGTAGACATTGTACGGTTAAAGGAAGGAACGTTGTACCTTTTTGACCATATGGCCCTAACGGCCATGTCTCATGTTTATATAAATGTTCTTATTTGATTTCTATTATTGATATGTTGTGACCATAAGTACTGAATGCTAGCCCATTGACGACAAGTATGTGAATGTATAGATTGGTTCTCTCGGGCCTTAACGGCTTCGGGTGCCATGTCCGCCTCGTTGGAATTCGGGGCGTGACAAAAGTGGTATCAGAGCGGGTCATCCTAGGGTGTTTACAAATCCATTTTTGAGTAGAGTCTTATTATCGATGTGTTTTGCACCACATTTATAAAGTAGGAGGCTACAAGACATTTAGGAGTTGTTTCATTCCTTCATTTCTAGATCATGCATTAGTGCCAAAGTTATAGGTGGAATCATTTCTGATCGTTGAAATTGTTGTGTTTGTATATTATAGCAAAATGCCGATGATAAGAAGAGGTCGAGGTAAAAGTAAGAGGACAGACAGTATTGTTGGAGAAGGAACTAGTAGAGTCCTGCCTGAACCAGTTAATCAGGGTGGGGCCGACACTGAATTTGCATGGCGGGCCTCTTCTACTTTTGCAGCTCCAGAAGAGCTGAGAAGGAGATAAGACCCCGCCGAACCATATGTGAATGCTACTGAGCAAGATATAAGAAATGCGGTGCACTTGTTGACTCAGATAGTCGTTGCACAAAATAAAGGACAAGTTGGTCCAGCCTTTGCACAAAAGAGGGGTAATCAAATGCAAAGGGGAATGGCACAAGCAATTGAAAGAGGGCCGTCTATGAGGGCTAGATTTAGGGGACAGTCCATGGCGTCCCGAGGAGGATTTGGGCCTCAGATTTTTAACAGAACGCTTAAACCATTACTTCCTCATTCTATAGTAAATGCTCTACATCGATACCAAGGGTTTAGAACGAACCAGTTTAGGCAGAGTAGTGGGCTTCGAGGCTCACAGACAACAGGACTTTCTCGTCAGCTGTGTCAACGCTGCAGGAGGTATTATTTAGGTGTATGCTGGCGTGGGACAAATCTTTGCTTTTGGTATGGTACAGCGGGGCACAAAATGAGAGAGTGTCCACAAAAGGGCACGAGTAGTACGGCACGACCTACGGGATTAGCCGTTGCATCCTCCTCGATAGGTGTACAGCCTACGGTCCATGGTAGAGGTTCTAGAGAAGTAGCTAGCTCTAGCGGAGCCCAGAATTGCACCAATGCTCTAGTAGACTGGCAAAATTTGGAGGCTTCTCCTGATGTAGATGCAGGTACATTATTCATATTTTTACATAAGGTATATACACTGATTGATCCGGGTCCTACATTATCATATGTTATTCTATTGATTGCGAAAATTTTTTTTGAAAGGACATCAGAATTACTAGTTAAGTCATTTGAAGTCTCTACACCAGTTGGTGAATCTATTGTAGTTAAACGAGCATATCGTAACCATATAGTAACTGTTTGTGGTTATGATACACTGGTTGATCCTATTGAATAGGAAATGGTGGATTTTGATGTTATAATGGGTATGAATTGGTTGGCTTCTTGTTATGCCACGTCAGATTGCCAAGCTAAGAAAGTACATTTCCGTTTTGCACAAAAGAATATTTTTTTTATGGAAGGGTAATGTAGGGGCACCAAGAGGGAAATTTATTTCCTATCTTAAAGAAAGGGAAATGATACCCAAAGGGGTACATATGTCACTTAGTACAAGTGAAAGATACTGATATGAAGCCACTAACTCTTCAATAGGTTTCGATGCTAAATGAAATTCTTAATGAATTTCTTGAAGATTTCCCAGGATTTCCTCCGGGACGGGAAGTAGAGTTGGGATTGATGTGATGCTAGGCACTTAGCCTATCTCTATTCTTCCGTATAGAATGGCTTCAGTAGAGTTACGGGAATTAAAAAGAGTAATTAAAAGACTTGTCGGATAAGGGATTTATGAGACCTAGTATGTCCCCTTGGGGCACACCACTGTTGTTTGTACAGAATAAAGATGGTACACTAAGAATGTGTATTGATTGATGGAAACTGGATAAAGTAATGATTAAGAATAAATATCCCCTCCCCAGAATTGATTATCTATTTGATCAGTTGCAGGGTGCCAAATGTTTTTCAAAGATTGACTTGAGATTGGGATATCACTAGGTAAGGGTTGGAAAAAAAAATGGGAAGAATATACCCGAGACAGCTTTCCGAACATGGTATGTTACTATGAATTTCTAGTTATTCCATTTAGGCTAACCGATACACCAACAGTTGTTAGGGATTTGATGAATAGGGTGTTCAAGCCATTTTTAAATATGTACGTGACCATGTTTGGAGATGATACTCAAGATTACAAGAGGATCATGCTAATTACTTACGGCAGGCATTACAGAAGTTTTCTAAATGTGAATTTTGGTTACAATCTGTAGCGTTCTTGGGTCACATAGTATAGGATAAAGGAGTGAGGGTCGATATACAAAAAATAAAAGCGGTGAAAAATTGGCTAAGGCCTATGATGCTTACAAAGATCATTTTCTTGGATTGGTTGGTTATTATAGGAGATTTGTTGAAGGATTTTCGTCTATCCCTGTACCCCTAACAAAGCTAACACACAAGGCAATCAAGTTTCAGTAGAATGACGCATGTGAGAAGATTTCCAAGAGCTGAAAGATAAATTGACTTCTACACCTGTGTTGGTACTTCTAGAAGGTACAGAGGGGTATGAAGTACAATGTGATGCTTCAGGAGTCATCCTAGGATGTGTATTGATGTAACACGGTAATGTGATAGCTTATGCTTCAGGAAAATTGCGTCCATAGGAATAAAGAAATTATCCAACACATGATATTGAGTTAGCAGTCGTGATATTTACGTTAAAATATGGCACCACTATTTGTATGGGATTCACGTAGGTATATGTACGGGTCATAAGAATTTGCAATATATTATTTTAAGCAAAAAGGCTTAAATCTGAGGTAGCGAAGGTGGCTTGAAATATTAAGAGATTATGATATTAATGTCTTATATCATCCAAAAAAAAAATTAAAAAAAAAGCAAATGCATTAAGTCATAAAGCAATAGGGAGCACTAATAGCCAATTGACGAAAAAGCGAGATATAGTCGAGGATTTATACTAACTAGTCGACTTGGGAATTTGTCTTCTTGAAATTCTAGATGAAAGAATTATAGTATAAAATGCAGCAGAGTCTTCAATTGTAGCCGAGGTGAAAGAAAAACAATGTGCAAATCCTATTTTACTTCAATTGGAAAAGAATGTACAACAAAGTTCGACAAAGGTACTTGAGTTTACATAAGGGAGGAATACTTCAATGCCAAAGTAGATTTTGTGTACCGGATATACATGAGGTAAGGAAATGAATTATGACAAGGGCACGTCATTCACGGTATTCTCTCATCCGGGAGAAACCAAAAATTTACCATGGTTTGGAAGAGATATATTAGTAAGGTTACATGAAAAGAACATTACAGAATTTGAAGCTTAATGTCCAAGCTGTCAATAAGTAAAAGTAGGGCATCAGAAAACCTAGAGGTCATATGCAATACAGAAATCTTCCAGTTTGAAAAGAGGAATATGATTAACATGGGTTTTATCACAAGTTTGCCTCGTACATTTCAAAAATTTGATTACATGTGGATGATAGTTGACAAACTTACCAAGTAACACACTCTTTACCTGTCAAGTTCACTTGTACAGCTGGAAATTATGCAAAGTTGTATATTAAGAGATAGTACGATTTCATGGAATTCCAATCTCTATTATGTTAGACATGGAAGCTCAAGTTATTCCGTATGTTTGGAAAAATCTTTTCAGAAGAGCTGGGGTATACAAGGATGACAGATGGACGAGCAGAATGTACTATCTAAAAACTTAAAGATATGTTATGAGCTTCCATATAGGACTTTAAAAGTAGTTAGGATGATCATTTTCCTATTGTTGAATTTGCTAGCTATTGTTTGAGTATCAAAACAAAAAGGGCACCTTATGAAGCTTTATATAGAAGAAAGGGTAGATCACAAATGGGATGGTTTGAAGCACATGAAACTTCTTTCATATTGTTCATCAAGCTATGAGAAAAGCTAAGGTGATACAATAGTGATTACAAACGGTCCAAAGTCGATACAAGTCATATGCTAATGTTAGAAGAAGGGGACTAAAATTTGCAATAGATGATTGGGTGTTTTTGAAAGTGTCACCAATGAAAGGGGTAATGAGATTTGGGAAGAAAGGAAAGTTGAGTCCACGTTATATAGGGCCGTATAAAATTATTCAAAGATTTCATCAAGTGGCATATGAATTAGAACGACCTCAAGAACTCTCCACAGTGCATCAAGTGTTCCATGTTTCGATGCTTCGAAAATTCATAGGGGATCCATCTCAAATTTCTCCCATCAAAGATGTACAAGTTACGGAAAATCTCACTTATAAAGAAGTGCCCATTGCAATTCTGGATAAACAAGTCAAGAGGTTAAGAAATAAAGATGTAGCTTCCGTAAAAGTGCTTTGGAGGAATAAACAAGTAGAAGAACTCACATGGGAAGCTGAGGAAATGATGAAGTCTAAGTACCCACATTTATTTTAAACTGAAGAAAGAGTTCAAGAAGCAGAATTGGAGAAATAACAAGTAAGTATATATAAGCATTTTATGTATGTGATAATATGAAGAATGTACTTAGGTTTGAACTTGTTAAGTTGGATAGTGTTACTAACATTTTAGGACAAATGTTCCTAAGGGGGGAAAGATGTAACACCCCATACATTTTTCAAACTTATTTTAGCACCTTAACATTTATGGAATTATTTAAACTTGGGATAGTTGGTGTATTAGCCACTAAAAATGATTGGGCTGAAATATTTAACATGTTTATGGACTTAATTGAGGCCCAAATTAAGTAAATAAGAATGGGCCCAAAGTGGAGATGATCCATTTAAAAATGGACCAAGTCAACATACCAATAATGTGATTTCTCTTAGCCAATAAAATGGCTAAACTTGGCCATAAAGAGAGGAGATTTGGAGGGACTATATAAGGATAAAATTCAGCATTATTCCACGATAATACACTTGCAAATTCCAGATTTTTCCAAAGAAATATCTCTCTTCTCTCAAAACCCTAAGCAACCACTTTGGACAAGATCATCTCTTTACAAGCCTTGGTAAGTGTTTAACCTTGTATATTAATCTAATACATGCATGATATATGGTTGGAAACATGTTGTTTATGGTTAAAAGGCATAGGGCAGTCCACTTTTTTAAGTGGCAGTCCACTTTTGCTTTCGGCTAAAGGATTTGCCTTTTTGTGGTTTAAACTTGAAAAGGGGCTTAAGGCCTTGAAGGAATTGAATTACATGGACTAAATTTCAGTATATTTAAGTGTGCTTCTGTACCTAATTCGTTACTTTTGTGTATGGCTTGATGGAAATGTTTTTACAAAATTGTGCATGGAACGTTTGGCGTAGTGAAAAGAGAATACTTTCTTGTTATGTTAAAGTGAATTATAAAATTGTGTGGGCTGGTTTTGATATATTGTTGTGTAAGTTATTTAGTTGACTTTATGGGATAAATGTGTGGAGTTTTATTGAGGCGAAAATGTAAAGTAGAAGCTTATTGTTTTGCTAAAGCAGTAAGTTATAGTGTAATTTGGTGGAATAATGTTATTTGGTAGTATAATGAAGGGGGGAGTGATGCACCATGTGTTTTGGAGGTTGGAGACTGTTTTTACTTTCCGTTAAGCACCTACTTACCGTCTTATGAACTTGTAATGTAGTTAGTGGTTAATGTGAGCTCTGTTAAGTGCTTGTGTAGATTAACATGTAAGGAAAGAGCAGGACTGTTGCGTTCACGGATAGGATTGTGTATTCATATTGGAAAGTTAAGGTATGTAAGGTTACTTTTTCTGCATTCTTCTACAGCATCTATTATTCACATTATCATAACACTTGTCCTATCCTATAGAGTTGTACAGTATCTCATTCCTCTAAATGGTTTAGAGTATCTTATTTCAGAGTTAGTAGTACTTGTTATTCACTTATCTCTTATTCATTGAACATTGTTCCAAAGTTTCAATAATGTTATGTTCTAAAGTTCTAAAGTTCCAATAAAGTACAGTTACCAATGTATCACTCTTAAAGTTAATGAAAAAGTAATGTATAATTAGTTGTATCCATGGGGTGGAAGTAACACTTGCTTGATGACGATCCCAATATTATGGGTGTATCCATGGGGTGAAATAAACACCTGAATGATGATATCCATGGGGTGAAGGAACACTTGCATGGTGACCATCCCAATATTATGGGTGTATCCATGGGTGAAATCAACACCTGCATGATGATATTATATTTCCCACTGATCAGTTGAGCCCGGGCATTACATGATTGATGATTGATAAAGTAAAGTACAGTAAAGTAAAGAAGCGAAGAAAGTAACGAAAGTAAAGTACATAGTTCCAAATATACAGATTGTTGGCTTATCCATATTGGGCATTCTCTTATAATTATTTCCATTAAAGTTCTTATATCTCATATAGTTTCTTATAGCCTTACATACTCAGTATATTTTCATACTGACCCCCTTGGGGGACTTACCTTACTTGCTGTAGGCACAGGTATTAGTAGACCTCCACAGTAGGCTGCGGGTCATCGACAAAACATTGGTGAGCTCCAGTTTGGTTCGGGGCTTTCTGAGTCATATGTATCTGTGGTTTGGTACTGCATAAGCGTTATATAAAGTTGGGATTTGTCTCGGCTATGGTTTTGGTTTTGGTATCTGTTAGAGGCTTTGTAGACGTTGTACGGTTAAAGGAAGGAACGTTGTACCTTTTTGACCATATGGCCCTAACGGCCATGTCTCATGTTTATATAAATTTTCATATTTGATTTCTATTATTGATATGTTGTGACCATAAGTGCCTGAATGCTAGCCCATTGATGACAAGTATGTGAATGTATAGATTGGTTCTCTCGGGCCTTAACGGCTTCGGGTGCCATGTCCGCCTAGTTGGAATTCGGGGCGTGACATATACAATATCTAATTAAGTGTTGTATCATTACACCCTTATTTTTATATGTCAATACCAACAACTCACATCCCTTTTTCAGATCAACCAAGTTGTCCCAAAATATAGACATAAAACATCCCCCAAAACAATCCCAAAATCCTTTATTATAGCAACCCAATATTGAACTCATTTTCCCTTGCATTCTTAACAACAATATATACAAAATTCTCCAATAAAACATGTATGTAGAAAAGGGAAAAAATGGGCAGTAGCTTTACCTTAATTTCTTGAATTTATCCACTAAATTTACACTTCTTTCAAGAGCTTGAATTATCCTTCAAAGTTAACCAACAAGATAATAATGCATCTTAATAACCAAGGGACATGGAACAGCTAACATGGAGGAAAGGTAGTCCCATACTTTTAAGCATAACTAACATGATTTCCTAGTTTCCAATAGAAGAATCCAACTAAATCCATATGTATTTTCTCTTACGTTAGCTAGCAAAGGTGAGGGTTCCTTCAAGAACCCTAGGAGAAATATAGGGGTTGTTGTTTTAAGCCTTGAGAGAAAAGTGAGAAATCTGAAGTTAAAGGCTGGAATTTGTGTTAAAAATGAGTAAACAGACCAGCCATATTGGTGTTATATTGATCCATCTAGAACCTCCTCTTTTAACTCCTTTTTCAGCCACAAATTGGTACAAGTAGGCGATGCACCTACTTAAAGGTTCAAGCTTCTCAAAAGGTCTAAGTAAGTGATACACCTACTTGCTTTATCGATGTCTAAAAGGGACCTTTAACTTATTGGGATTTAGGGCAGATTTTAATTGTTGGACTGCCCATTTTCCTCTCCTTTTGTTTTACTTAGTTTGGGTTTGAGCCCATAATATAGGCCTTAATCTGATCCATTAGCTTAAGTAGGTAGTACACCTTTTTGGCATATTTAACTTGGGACAAATCTGATCCATAGACTCAGGTCCATTAACTTAGTCCATATAGCTCAAGTAGGTGATTCACTTACTAGCTTACTAAAGTCAAGCAAGCACCTCAATAGTTAATTCCATTTTCAATTGTTAATCCCATTAATTTAACATACAGCTTGTGTACACTTGGTCACTTTAAACTTTATATTCAAATACCTACTTACGATCCCAAGTTTAAATAGTTGCATCGACGTTAACTTAGTCATGTCACACTAAAATGTATAGGCAGTTCCTTCCAACCCATCTTACCTTCGCTAGTCATATATGAAATCGAGTCCATTTTTCATGCCATAAGGCTATATCAAGTGACATATAAGTAGAACTAGTACACATAGGATACAGGGTGTTACATCCTCCCCCCCTTAGAAATATTTGTCCTCAAATGTTAGCTTGATTATCAAACCCAAACAAGTTTAAGCCTTAGTTTAATGTTCCTGTTACAATGTAATATTTATATATATATAGTTACTTATTATTGCTCCAATTCAGCATCTTGGACTTTCTTTCCATATTAGAATAAATGAGGATACTTAGATTTCATCACTTCCTCAGCTTTCCACGTGATCTCTTCTACTTGCTGGTTCCTCTAAAGTACCTTTACGAAAGCTACTTCTTTATTTCTTAACTTCTTAAATTATCGATCCAGAATAGTAATGGGTACTTCTTCATAAGTGAGATATTCTACAACTTGCACATCTTCAGTAGGAGTAATACAAGATGGATCTCCGATGCACTTCTGAAGCATTGAGACGTGAATATGCGACTTGGGAAAACCTTTGAATAATATTATATGGCCCTATATAACGTGGACTTAGTTTTTCCTTTTTACCAAACCTCATTACCCCTTTTATTGGTGACACCTTTAAGAATACTCAATCTCCTATAGCAAATTCTAGCCCTTTTCTTCTAATATCTACATATGATTTATGTCGACTTTGAGCTATTTATAGATGTTTTTGTAACACCTTAACTTTTTCCATAGCTTGATGAATAAGATCTGGCCCAAATAAGGCAGTTTCACCCGCTTCAAACCATCCAATTGGTGATCTACACTTCCTTCCATATAAAGCTTCATAAGGCGCCATTTTGATACTTGAATGATAGCAATTATTGTAGGAAAACTCAATAAGCAGTAAATGATCATCCCAACTACCTTTGAAGTACAATACACAAGCTCACAGCATATCTTCAAGTGATTGAATGGTATGTTCTACTTGTCCGTCCATTTGTGGATGAAAAGTTATACATAAATTCACTTGCGTTCTCAAATTCTTCTAAAATGACTTCCAAAAGTTTGTCATAAATTGACCTCCCCTATTAGATATAATAGAGATTGTGACTCTGTGTAGGCAAACTATCTCTTCAATATATAATTTTGCATCCTCTTCAACTGTATAAGTGGTCTTAATTGGCAGGAAGTGTGCTAATTTGGTAAGCCTATTAACTACTACCCATATGGAATCGAACTTCCAAATTATACGAGGCAAACCAGTGACGAAATCATGTTGATCATGTCCCACTTCCAAATTGGAAGATCCATACGTTGGATATAACCTTCGGGTTTTTAGTGCTCTACTTTAACTTGTTGACAACTTGTACATTAGGCAACAAATTCTGCAATGTTCTTCTTTATGTCACCCCACTAATACACTCCTTTCAAATAATGATACATTTTAGTTGACCCCATATGGACGGAATACCTTGAATGATGTGCCTCAATAATAATCCTCTGTCTTAGCCCATCTACATTACGTACACATTATCTATTTTGACACCAAAGTACTCCCTCTAGCATAAGCTCAAATGCCTTTGTCATACCTTGTTGTACATTCTTATTATGCTGTAATAGAATAGGGTCTGCATACTACTTATTTTTCACCTCAGCTACTAATAAAGATTCTGCCGCATTTTGCACAATAACTCCTTCGTCTGGAGATTCAAGAAGGTGAACTCTGAAGCTAGCTAGTTAGTGTAGATCATTAGTCATCCCTTGTCTTTCCGTGGACTGCCCATAAGCTCTCACAATTTCCTTACAACTGAACTCATCAGCTACTATATTTGCTGTAACACCCCGTACGTTTCTGAGTCTAGATGACTACCGTAATAATAATGGAAAAATGGAAAAATGGAAACATGAGAGATTTGGTAAATTATGTATTAAATTGTGGGCATTAATAAGTCTGGTACAATTGGGCCCTAAATGAAGCCCAAAATTATAAGAAAGACATGGCCCAACATGGGAATTTGACCCATTCTTGCCCAACTCTTACATTGACCAAGTAAAAACACCAAGTGTGTGGATGAGGATCACTTTAAAGGGACTATATAAAGAGAGAAATCATATTTTTATTTCCATTGAACTCTCATACCATTTTATAGACTTTACCAAATATTTTCTTTTGTCTCTCAAGAACCCTTAGTCATTCCTTTGGCCAAGATCTTTGTACAAGGCTTGGTAAGTGTTTATTATGATGGTTTAATATATTTTATGCATTATATATGGTGTATATTATGTCGGTTATGTTGGTGGAGTATTGAGAAGTTCACAAGGTGTGAAATGTTACATGTTTGCTAAATCGGATTATGTTTTTTTCTTGTAAACTTGAATATGTACTTGTGGTTTTGAAGGAAGTGAACTTGATGGAGTAAATATTTACATGTGGGATTTTATTATAGTCTTACATTTTTTTATTCTTGTGTATAATGTTTGGGATTGTTATTGTGAAATTGGTTATGGTTTTGGTGACGTATTGACCGTGAAGTGTAGTTTTGGGTGTTGTAATGAGTGTTGTGAAACCATGACTGGTTGTTGGTGTTCAAGATGATCAAAAATATTTCAAAATAAGTTTGGTTATGATCTTGGACAATTCATGGCATTAAAAGACCCAAAAGAGACCATTTCGGACAAAAACGGGCATCCGCCCCCGCAGACGAGGGCACTTGCGGGCGAAAATGCCAATGCACGTGCCTATGGAATCTGCCAAAGGTCACCTGCGTGTGCAGGTCAGCCACCTGCGGGCACAGGTGGCTATGCAGGTCAGCCCAATTTTCCGCTTTGTATGTTTTCGCATCTAGTCGACCCCCGAAGGCCCCCATATACCCTTTTTGGATGTAATTATCAACTTGTGATGTATGGAGGTGTGTTTGACTATATTAAGTATGTATGGTTGTTCATATGTTGTTATGAAGGAGTAATTGTGACGGCATGATAAAGAAAAAAATGTAAGGGGTAAGTATGGTGTGAAATGCTATCGATGTATGATCTCTTGGTTAATGTAGGTAATGTTATGGTGTTGTTGATATGATAATGCATTGGATTGTATTGTAAGGGATGACATGACGTTATACGGCAGTCATATAGTTCATTGTCATCTTGTACGCCTGTATAGTAACTAGTTGCTAATGTACGCCCCGATATGTACTTGTATTGTAGAGTAAGACGTAAAGAAGAAGCTGGACTATTGTGTTCATACAAAGGCTTGTGTATTCATACTTGGAAGTCAAGGTATGTAAGGTTACTCTGTCCGTATCTTTCTGCAGCACATAGTATTCACATTGACATAGCACTTGTCCTATCTCAAAATGTGCTAAGGTATCCTATACCCGATTATCAATTGTCAATATCATATGTTTCCTACTCATTGATCAATCGTGAATCACATGTCTTATATTCATTGATAATGTTCCAAAATCTCAATAAGGTTACGTTCCAAAGTTCCACTAGTGGTTATATTCATGTATCTTGTTCATTGATTATTGTCCAATGGTTCCAATGGTGTTAGGTTTCCAATAAGGCTATGTTTCCAACAATGTTTATTCATATGTCTCTCACTCATTGGTTAATGATCCAAATATTCAAAAAAAGTTATGACTATCATTGTATCAATCTCAAAGTAATGAATAAAGTAATGCATATGTGGTCAATGATGGAGTATGGGTGGTAGGTTTGGGGGCAAAATGCCTAGCTCAAGCCAATCCCGAGATTGTTGGATCAGGGGGCAGTCCTAAGGGCATAAGCCTAGCTCGGACCGATCCTGACAGGGGGTAGCTCTAGAGGTAAAAACGTAGCTCGAGCCGAACCTGATAAGTTGATTGATGGGTGGCAGCTCTAGAGGTAATAACCTAGCTCGAGCCGATCCAGATATATATTGATTCATAGGGTGGCAGCTCTAGGGGCATAAGCCTAGCTCGAGCCGATCCCAACATAACGTTATGTTATGCTAAAACCCACTGTTCAGTCGGGGCCCGGGTATCACAGGTCACAGGCAAAGATGAATAATCATAGAAGCGAAGTAACAAAGAAAGTAAAGAAAACAATATACATGGTTTCCAAAGTTCAGTATAGTGACTTATCCATATTGGTTATGCATTTGAATTTGATTTCATTGGCATATTCATATATCATACAGTTTCATTTGAACCTTATATATTAAGTACATTCTTCGTACTGACCCCTCTTGGGGGATTTACCTTACTTGCTGCAAGTGCAGGTACTAGTAGGCCTCCACAGTAGGTTGCCTGTTGTTGCAGATCATTGGTAAGCTCCAGTTAGTTCGGGGCTTCTCCGAGTCACAGTTGTACATATGTTTTGGTGTTGTACATGTTGTATAAAGCGGGGACTTGTCCCGTCTTTTAGTTCATTTTGGTCAATACATTTGTTAGAGGCTTTTGTAGACGAATGTGGTGTATAAATATAAAAGGTACATGTCGTTTCTGACTTGATGGCCTCAACGGCTAAGTTTCGTATATGTATATATGTCACATGTTCCATGAATTTCGTTGTTAGCATTATAAGCTCCTACGTGATAAGGGTGTTTCTGATGGCATGCATATGAATGAACATAAGTACAGTTTGGTTCTCTCAGGCCTTATCGGCTACGGGTGCCAATCACATCTCGATGGGATTCAGGGCGTGACAAAAGTGGTATCAGAGCAGGTCGTTCTAAGGGTGTCTACAAATCCATGTCTGAGTAGAGTCTTACTTATCGATGTGTTGTGCACCCCATTTATAAGTAAGAGGCTACGGGACATTTAGGATGTTGTTTATCTTCTTCATTTCTAGATCGTGCAATAGAGCCAGTGTTGTAAGTTGAATTGTATCTGACTATGGTAAATGTTTCTCTTTGATATAGTAATCATGACGATCACGGGAAGAGACAGAGGTAAAGGTAAGCAGGTGGATATGCTTGCTGATGAAGGCATGAGTAGATTACCACCTGACTAAGCTAGTCAAGGTGGAGAACATGCTGAAATTTCCTCCCGGTCTTCCTCTACTTTTCCAGATCCGGAAGAGCCAGTTGGTAGGGAAGTACCCGCAGCACCACCAATGAATGCCACAGATCAGCATCATAGAAATGCAGCACATATGTTGACACAGTTAGTGGCGGTACAAAGTCAAGGATGAACTGGTCCAATGACAAATGAAGATGATGCGACTAGAGTGGCGAGTCGCAGAACACAACATTTCCTGAAACTGGACCCTCCTATATTCACTGGGTCAGATCCGAAAGCAGATCCATAGGACTTCGTGGATCAAATTCAGAGGGCTTTGGAAGTTATGCACGTGACAGGGGTAGAAATAGTTGAACTTGTTGCGTATAGATTAAAAGGGGAGGCGATATTGTGGTATGAGGATTGGAAGAAATCTTGTGATATTGGTGCGAATCCACCGAATTGGGCAGAATTTAAAGCGGATTTTCTTGATCATTATCTTCCCTATGAGATCTGTGAGGCTCGTGCGGATCAATTTCTAAATCTCCGTCAAGGAAATTTGAGCGTCAGAGAATATAGTTTGCAATTCAATTCCTTGGCTCGATATGCTCCAAATGTGGTGGCTACAATGACAGGTAGAGTCCATTGAGACGTGGAACGATTAGAACCATATTTGGTAAGGGATTGCACCATTGCTGCCTTGAACAAGGACATGGACATAGCGATAATTCAAGCCTTCGCCTAGAAAATGAAAGATCAAAGACAGAGAAGAAGGGCACATGAATTTGATAGGGGACAATCTAAACGGGCTAGACCTATGGGACTATCTATGATGTCTCAAGGAGGATCTAGGCCTCGTATGTTTCCTATACCACCTAGACCATCGATCTCTCATTCCACAACGGGTGCTCACTCTCAATTTTTAGTGTTTAGAGGTGGTTCATCCGGGCAGAGCAGTTGAGTTCACGGATCACAGGCGATAGGTTTTCCTCGTCAGCAGTGTCAGAACTGTGGACATATTCATACAGGTACATGCAGAGTGGGTACAAATGCTTGTTTCTGGTGCGGTATGATGAGGCACATGATGAAAGAGTGTCCCCAGAGGAGCAATGGTGGTATAGCACGACCGGTAGGATTGACTGTTGCAGCATCAGCACCGTCTCATTCTTTGGGCCGAGGTGTGCAGTCTGTTGGTCGGGGTAGAGGTGCCAGAGGAGTATCCAGTACTAGTGGGGTCCAGAATCGCACTTATGCTTTAGTGGACCGAGAAAATTCTGAGGCTTCTCCTGATGTTGTCACAGGTACATTATCCATATTCTCATATAATGTATATGCATTGATTGACCCCGGTTCTACGTTGTCCTATAGTACTTCATTGATTGCTGTGAAATTTTCAAAGGTACCAGAATTATTACTGAAATCAATTGAAGTGTCTACACCGGTAGGTTAATGTATTGTTGCAAAAAGAGTATATAAAAATTGTGTGGTAACTGTGTGTGGTCATGATACATTGGCCGACCTCATTGAATTGGACATGGTGGATTTTGATGTGATAATGGGGATGGATTGGTTGGCTTCTTGTTATGCCACGATAGATTGCCGGGCCAAGAAGGTACATTTTCATTTCCCACAAATGAATGTTCTTGAATGGAAGGGTAATGTAGGGGCACCACGAGGAAGATTTATTTCCTACCTAAAAGCCAGGAAAATGATTGCTAAGGGCTACATATGTCATTTAGTACGGGTGGAAGATATTGAAGTAGAACCACTAACTCCGTAGTTGGTTCCAGTGGTCAATGAATTTCTGGATGTATTTCCGGAGGATCTTCCAGGCTTACCCCCATAACGGGAAGTAGAATTTGGTATTGATGTGATTCCAAGCACTCAACCTATTTTTATTCCTCCATATAGAATGGCTCCAGCAGAATTGCATGAATTGAAGGAGCAATTGAAGGATTTGCTGGACAAGGGCTTCATCAGGGCTAGTATGTCCCCGTAGGGTGCACCGATATTATTTTACGGAAGAAAGATGGCACTTTGAGAATGTGCATTGACTATTGATAGTTGAATAAGGTAACGATCAAGAACAAATATCCCCTCCCTCGAATTGATGATTTATTTGATTAGTTACAGGGTGCCAAGTGTTTTTCAAAGATTGACTTGAGGTCGGGTTACCATCAAGTCAGAGTTAGAGAAGAATATGTACCCAAGACAGCATTTCGAACACGGTATGGCCATTATGAATTTTTTGTTATGTCATTTGGACTAACAAATGCACCAGCTGTATTCATGGATTTGATGAATAGGGTGTTTAAGCCATTCCTGGACGTGTTCATTATAGTATTTATAGACGACATTCTGGTTTATTCGAGATCAACAGAGGACCATGCTAATCACTTATGGCAGGTGTTGTGAATACTCCGTGAGCGTAAGTTGTATGCAAAGTTCTCCAAGTTCGAGTTTTGGTTAAAATTAGTTGCATTCTTGGGTCACATTATGTCAGATGAACGGGTACAGGTTGATACACAGAAGATTGAAGAGATGAAGAATTTGCCAAGACCTACGACACCCACAGAAATTCATAGTTTTCTTGGACTGGCAGGTTATTACCGAAGATTTGTGGAAGGTTTTTCCTCTATTGCTGAACCGTTAACAAAGCTTACATATAAGGCAGTTAAATTTCAGTGGAATGATGTGTGTGAGAAAAGATTCCAAAAGTTGAAGGATAAATTAACCTCCACACCAGTTTTAGTGCTTCCTGAAGGTACCGAAGGTTATGCAGTGTATTGTGATTCTTTCGGGGTTGGCCTCGGATGTGTATTGATGCAGTACGGTAATGTCATAGCATATGCCTCACGACAGTTATGTCCACACGAGAGAAACTATCCCATATATGATCTTGAATTAGCAGCGGTGGTTTTTGCTTTAAAGATATGGCGTCACTATTTATATGGAATTCATGTTGATATATATACGGATCACAAAAGTTTGCAATGTCTCTTTAAGCAGAAGGAACTTAATTTGAGGCAACGAAGGTGGTTAGAGCTCTTAAAAGACTATGATATTTACATTCTTTATCATCCGGGAAAAGCAAATGTAGTAGCGGATGCACTGAACCGCAAAGTAGTAGAAAGCACTAGTGGACAATTGACGAAAAAGAAAGAGATAATCAAGGACCTACATCAATTAGCCAGCTTGGGGGTTCGTCTTCTTGAATCCTCAGATGAAGGAGTTATGGGTGTTGTTATGTGTGTAGTTTTGGATGTTGTTATGTGTGTTGTGAAACCATGGATGGTTTTTGGTGTTCAAGATGATCAAAAATATGTCAAAATAAGTTTGGTTGTGATCTTGGACCATTCATGGCATTAAAAGACCCAAAAGAGACCATTTCAGACAAAAACAGGCATCCGCCACCGTAGACGAGGGCACCTGCGGGCGCAGATGCCAACGCAGGTGCCTCTGGAATATGCCAAAGGTCACCTGCGGGTGCAGGTCAGCCAACTGCGGGTGCAGGTGGCTGCACAGGTCGGCCTAGTTTTCTGTTTTGTATGTTTTCGCATCTAGTCGACCCCCGAAGGCCCCTATACCCTTTTTGGATGTCAACTTGTGATGTCGTATTAATGAATTTAAAGTGTCATATGGAGGTGTTTTGGACTATATTAAGTATGTATGGTTGTTCATATGTTGTCTTGAAGGAGTAATTGTGACGGAATGATAAAGAAAAAAGCGTAAGGGGTAAGTATGGTGTGAAATGCTATCGATATATGATCTCTTGGTCAATATAGTTAATGTTATGGTGTTGTTGATATGATAATGCATTGGATTGTATTGTAAGGGATGACATGACGTTATACGGTAGTCATATAGTTCATTGTCATCTTGTACGCCTGTATAGTAACTAGTTGCTAATATACGCCCCGATATGTACTTGTATTGTAGAGTAAGACGTAAAGAAAAAGCTGGACTATTGTGTTCATACATAGGCTTGTGTATTCATGCTTAGAAGTCAAGGTATGTAAGGTTACTCTGTCCGTATCTTTCTGCAGCACATAGTATTCACATTGACATAGCACTTGTCCTATCCGGAAATGTGCTAAGGTATCCTATACCCGGTTATCAATTGTCAATATCATATGTTTCCTACTCATTGATCAATCGTGAATCACATGCCTTATATTCATTGATAATGTTCCAAAAGCTCAATAAGGTTACGTTCCAAAGTTCCACTAGTGGTTATATTGATGTATCTTGTTCATTGATTATTGTCCAATGGTTGCAATGGTGTTAGGTTTCCAATAAGGCTATGTTTCCAACAATGTTTATTCATATGTCTCTCACTCATTGGTTAATGATCCAAATATTCAAAAAAAGTTATGACTATCATTGTATCAATCTCAAAGTAATGAATAAAGTAATGCATATGTGGTCAATAATGGAGTATAGGTGGTAGCTTTAGGGGTAAAATGCCTAGCTCAAGCCAATCCTGAGATTGTTGGATCAGGGGGCAGTCCTAGAGGCATAAGCCTAGCTCGGACGGATCCTGACAGGGGTAGCTCTAGAGGTAAAAACCTAGCTCAAGCTGAACCTGATAAGTGGATTGATGGGTGGCAGCTCTAGAGGTAATAACCTAGCTCGAGCCGAGCCCGATATATATTGATTCATAGGGTGGCAGCTCTAGGGGCATAAGCCTAGCTCGAGTCGATCCCAATATAACGTTATGTTATGCTAAAACCCACTGTTCATTCGGGGCCCGGGTATCACAGGTCACAGGCAAAGATGAATAATCATAGAAGCAAAGTAAAAAAGAAAGTAAAGAAAGCAATATACATGGTTTCCAAAGTTCAGTATAGTGACTTATCCATATTGGTTATGCATTTGAATTTGATTTCATTGGAATATTCACATATCATACAGTTTTATTTGAGCCTTACATACTCAGTACATTCTTCGTACTGACCCCTCTTGGGGGATTTACCTTACTTGTTGCAGGCGCAGGTACTAGTAGGCCTCCACAGTAGGTTGCCAGTTGTTGCAGATCATTGGTGAGCTCCAGTTAGTTCGGGGCTTCTCCGAGTCACAGTTGTACATATGCTTTGGTGTTGTACATGTTGTATAAAGCGGGGACTTGTCCCATCTTTTAGTTCGTTTTGGTCAATGCATTTGTTAAAGGCTTTTGTAGATGGATGTGGGTGCATAAATGTAAAAGGTACATGTCGTTTTTTACTTAATGGCCTCAACGGCCAAGTTTCATATATGTATATATGTCACATGTTCCATGAATTTTGTTCTTAGCATTATAATCTCCTACGTGATAAGGATGTTTCTGATGGCATGCATATGAATGAACATAAGTACAGTTTGGTTCTCTCAGGCCTTATCGGCTACGGGTGGCAATCACGTCTCGATGGGATTCGAGGCGTACATTTGCTTTCCCCGAATGATACAAAATATCAATATCATAATCTTTTAATAGTTCAAGCCACCTCCGCTGTCTCAAATTTAGGTCCTTCTGCTTAAAGATATATTGCAAACTCTTATGGTCGGTATATATGTCAACATGAACCCCATACAAGTAGTGATTCCATATCTTTAAAGAAAATACAACCGCTGCTAACTCAAGATCATAAGTTGGATAATATTTCTCATGTGGCGACAATTGTCTTGAGGCATAAGCTATTACTTTACCATGTTGCATCAATACACATCTTAAGCCAACTCCTGAAGCATCACAATACACCACATACCCTTCTATATCTTTTGGAAATACCAATACGGTAGTAGAAGTCAACTTATTCTTCAGCTCTTGGAAACTCCTTTCACATGTGTCATTTCATTAAAACTTGGTTGCAATTTGTGTTAACTTTGTTAAAGGTGTATAAATAGAAGAAAACCCTTCAACACACCTTCTATAATAACCTGCCAACCCAAGAAAACTACGAACCTCCGTAGGTGTTGTTGGTCTTGGTTAGTCCTTCGTGGCTTCTATCTTTTGAGTATCAACCCTTATTCCTTCATCATATACAATATAGCCTAAGAATGCTACAAATTTTAACCAAAATTCACATTTAGAGAACTTTGCATATATCTTACGATCACGAAGAACCTGTAACACCCTCCATAAATGATTAGCACGGTCCTCTTTTGTTCTCGAATACACCAAAATATCATCAATAAATACTATCACGAACACATCTAAGAATGGCTTAAAAACCCTATTCATCAAATCCATAAAAACTGTTGGTGCATTTGTTAGCCCAAATGACATAACTAAAAACTCATAATGACCATACCATGTTTGAAAAGCTTTCTTAGGTATATCTTTCTCTTTGACCCTCACTTGGTTGAAACTCGACCACAAATCAATCTTTGAGAAACACTTAGCACCTTGTAACTTGTAACACCCCATACATTTCCGAACCTATTTGATTGCTTTAACAATTATGAAATTGTTTAAATTTGAGATAGTTTGTATATTACACACTAACTTTATTGAGCTAAATTAATATTGTGCTATTGGGCTCAATTGAGGCCCAAACAATTAATTAAAGAAGGCATGGCCCAAAGAAATGACCCATTCTAGAGTTGACCAAGTAAACACATTAATTGTGAGCAAAGGTTTTTCTAAGGATGACCATGAGGGACTATATAAGGCTAAAAATCAGATTTTATTCACCACAATACACTTGCCAATTCTAGACTTTTCTAAAAGATATTTCTCTTCTCTTTTAAACCCTAAGCAACCACTCTTTTGGACAAGATCATCTCCTTGCAAGCTTGGTTAAGTGTTTAATCTTATGGTTTAATATATTATATAAATAAGAGGGTGTGTGAATCATGTTGGTTATGTTGACAAAGTGTTGAGTAGTCCACTATGTGTAAAACAGCCCACTTTTGCTTCTTTGTTAAAAGATATGGCTTCTATGTGGATTAAACTTGAAAGGGGACTTAAGGTCTTGAAGGAAGTGAATTGGATGAACTAAATGTCAACATGTTAGGATGTGGTTATGTCCCTAATTTTCTTTCTCTTTGTGTTTGACTTGTGGAATTGTTGTTATGAAAATGTGCATGGAACCGGTAGTGGATTGAAAGGAGAATATAGTTTTGTGATGTTCATGTATATTTTGACACCATAGTTGTTTATTAGCATCAATTTAACCTAAAATATAAAAATGGAAGCTCACTGATGGACATGGACTATTTATTACAAAAAAGAACCCAAAAGTGACCCCTGACAGCCGAAATAGGCACCTGCCCTCACAGGTGAGGCACCTGCGGGCGTAGGTGGCACCGTATGTAGTGCTGGATAGGGCCAAGGGAGCACCTGTGGGTGCAACTCACTACCTGTGGGTGCAGGTGGCTCCGCAGGTCATTCCAGAAGTTCATTTGGCTCGTTTTGTTTCTCTTTGACCCCCCAAGGCCCCTCTACCCTTCTTGGATGCAATCACCAACTCATGGTACCTATTGGATAGCTCTAATGAGGTAGTCTGGAGACGTTTTGAATTGTATCAATGGTGGATTATTTGTAATGTGTTGTGGTGAAAGGTGTTTAGGTGATGTGGTGAAGTAAATGTGACAATGTATTGAGGAGGAAGTGTAAAGCATAAACTTGGTGTGTAATCCTATCGGGTTGTAATGTAGTTGAATTCTAATGTAAGCTCCATTATGTATTCATATTGTAGAGTAGCTCCTTAAGGAAGAGCTAAATTTTTATAGTCACACGTTGGAAGGATAAGGTATGTAAGGTTTCTGTTTTTTGTATTTCTTGGCAGCTCCTATTATTCTCATTATTATCGAACTTGTTTCCATTCCAAAATGTTCTAAAGTGTCTCATTTCAGGTTTGTTATAAATCGTTATTAACATGCCTCTTATTCATTGGCTATTATTCCAAAGTCCCAATAATATTATGACCACCAATGTATCAATCTCAAAAGTAAAGAATGAAGTAATGCATATATAGTTGATGATTGAGTGCGGGTGATAGCTCAAAGGGGTGAAAGCCTAGCTAGAGACGATCCCGAGATTATTAGATCAGGGGGCAGCTTAATGGGGAGAAAGCCTAGCTCGAGCCGAACCTGACAGGGGGCAGTTCAATGGGGCATAAGCCTAGCTCGAACCGAACCTACTTTACTAGTTTATGGGTGGCAGCTCAAAGGGGCGTAAGCCTAGCTAGAGACGATCCCAATGTTATTTTCCAACTGATCAGTTGGGCCCAGGCATTTTATGATTGATGATGATAATGATATGAACATAAAAAGAAGGTAATGAAGGCAATGTACATGGCTCCACATATACAGTACGGTGGTTTATCAATATTGTTCATTCATTTGTACTTGATTCCATTGAAGTTCTTATGTTTCATATAGTTATTTATAGCCTTACATACTCAGTACATTATTTCGTACTGACGCTCCTTGGGGGACTCAACTTACTTACTGCAGGCACAGGAGCTAGTAGACCTTCACAGTAGGAGACGGGTCATCAGCAGACTATTGGTGAGCTCCAGTTGATTAGGGTTTTTCTGAGTTGCTGTACTGTGTAAAATTTGTATAAAGCGGGGACTTGTCCCAACTTTAGGCTTGGCTATGTATTTGTTCGAGTCTTTGTAGACGTTGTAATACGAACGAAGGAATGTATGACCTTTTTGATGTGGTGGCCCTTATGACCAATGTTTCATATCTATTTGAATATATTTTTATGACTTCCGTCCTTGACATCTTATTTCTATATCTAGCAGAATATTGTTCATTTAATGTCATCCATCTGAATGTATGCGAACATAGGTTGGTTCTCTTGAGCCTTAATGGCTTCGGGTGCCAGTCGGCCCCATTGGGATTTGAGGCGTGACAAATATGGTATCCGAGCAGGTCGTCCTAGGGTGTCTACAAAGCCGTGTCTGAGTAGAGTCTTGCTTATGTGCACCACATTTATTAGTAGGAGGCTATGGGGCATTTAGTGTTGTTTCTTTTATTTATTTCCTAGATCGTGCAATAGTGCCAAAGTTGTAGGTGGAATCATATCTGATCATTGAAATTATTTTTCTTTTGTTATAGTAAAATGTCATTTACAAGAAGAAACAAGGGTAAAAGTAAGAAGCTAGACCGGATTTTTGGAGAAGGAACTAGTAAATCACCACCTGAACAAGTTAATCAAGGTGGGGCTATAAATGAGTTTGCATCGCGGGCTTCTTCTACTCTTCCATTTTCAGAAGAGCCGAGAAGGAGAGAAGTACCTGCAGAACCTCCTGTTAATGCTATTGAGCAATATTTGAGGAATGCGGTGCAAATGTTGACCCGTATAGTTGCTTCACAAAGTCAAGGACAAGCAGTTCTAACTACAAGTAATGACGGTGAGGATAGGGCAGCTAGTCGGAGGACACATGATTTCCTTTAATTAGACTCTCCCACATTCACCGGGTCAGGGTTAGATCTTAATGAGGAACCACAGGACTTTGTGGACAAAATTCAAAGGGCTTTAGATGTTATGCATGTCTCTGGTATAGAAACAGTTGAGCTTGCGGCATATAGATTGAAAGGAGAGGTTATATTATGGTACAAAGATTGGAAACAATCTAGGGTATCAGTGCACTTCCAGCTAGTTGGGAAGAATTCAAAGCGGCATTCCTTGATCACTATTTTCCATATGAGATCCGAGAGGCTCGTGCAGACCAATTTTTAAATGTTCGTCAAGGTAATATGAGTATCAAAGAGTAAAGTCTTTAGTATAACTCTTTGGCCTGGTATGCTCCTAATGTGGTAGCTACTATGGATGATAAAGTTCACCGGTATGTGGATAGATTGGACCCATATTTGGTTAGGGATTGTACTATTGCTGCTTTGAACAGAGATATGGATATAGCCAGGATACAAGTTTTTGCACAGAAGATGGAGGATCAGAGGCAAAGGAGAAGGACACAAGAATTTGAAAGAGGACCATCAAAGAGAGCTAGACCTATGGGATAGTTCATAGCATCCCAAGAAGAATTTCGTCCTTGGATTTTTAATAGACCGTCTCGATCCTCATTTTCTAATCCTACAGCAGGTACTCAATCCCAATTTTGAGGGTTTATAGGTAGTCAAGTTGGGCAAAGTAGTGGGATTTGAGGTTCACAGATAGCGGGGTATCGGAAACACGAAAGTGTGAACCAATCGAGGTTTTCTCGTCAGCATTGTCAGTACTACGAGAAGCTTCATTTAGGTGAATGCCGGTTTGGAACAAATATTTGCTTTTTGTGTGGTATGCCCGGGTACATGATAAGAGAGTGTCCACAAAGAGGCACAGGTAGTATGACGCGACCTACAGGATCAACTGTTGCATCATCATTTTCGGGTGTACAGCCTATGGAGCGTGGTAGAGGTGCTAGAGGAGCAGCTAGTTCTAGTGGAGTACAGAACCGTACATATGCCTTAGAAGATCGACAGAATTTAGAGGCTTCTCCTGATGTAGTTACAGGTACCTTATCCGTATTTTCACATAATGTATATGCATTGATTGATCCAGGATATACCCTATCATATGTCACCCCATTAGTTGCTGAAAAATTTAATAGAACACCAGAATTATTAGCTAAGCCATTTGAAGTATCTACACTTGTTGGTGAGTCTATTAAAGCTAAGAGAGTCTATCATAATTGTATAGTAACTGTTTCTGACCATGATATGATCTTATTGAGCTAGAAATGGTAGATTTTTGATGTTATAATGGGTATGGATTGGTTGGATTCTTGTTATGCCATGGTAGATTGCCGAGCTAAGAAGTTACATTTCCATTTTCCACAAAAGACTGTCCTTGAATGGAGGGGTTATGCTGGAGCACCGAGAGTTAAATTTATTTCTTATCATAAGGCAAAGAAAATGATATCCAAGAGGTATATATACCATCTAGTAAGAGTGCATGATACCGATGTGAAGCCAACGACTCTTCAATCGGTTCTAGTGGTAAATGAATTCCTTGATGTATTTCCTGAAGATCTTCTGGGTTTACCTCCAGAACGAAAAGTATTGTTTGGTATTGATGTGATTCTAGGTACTCAACCTATTTCTATTTCTTCGTATAGAATGGCCCCGACAGTGTTACGGGAATTGAAAGAGAAATTAAAAGACTTGCTGGAAAAGGGATTCATAAGGCCTAGTATGTCCCCTTGGGGGTGCACCAGTGTTATTTGTACGGAAGAAAGATGGCACGTTGAGAATGTGCATTGATTATCAGCAACTGAATAAGGTAATAGTCAAGAACAAATATCCCCTCCCCAAAATTGATGATTTGTTTGATCAATTACTGGGTGCCAAATGCTTCTCAAAGATTGACTTGAGATCAAGTTTTCATTAAGTAAGGGTTAGAGAAAAAGATATACCCAATACAACTTTCCGAACACGGTATGGTCATTATGAATTTTTAGTTATGTCATTTGGGCTAACAAATACACCAGCAGTTTTTATGGATTTGATGAATAGGGTGTTCAAGCCATTCGTAGATGTGTTTGTGATAGTGTTTATAGATGATATTCTGGTTTATTCAAGATCACAAGAGGACCATACTAATCACTTACGGCAGGTGTTACAGATTCTTCGTGATCGTAAGTTATATGCAAAGTTCTCTAAATGTGAATTTTGGTTAAAATCTATAGCATTCTTGGGTCATATTATGTCGGATGAAGGAATAAGGGTTGATACACAAAAGATAGAAGTTGTGAAGAAGTGGCCAAGACTTACGACGCCTATAGAGATTCATAGTTTTCTTAGATTAGCAGGTTATTATAGAAGGTTTGTTGAAGGGTTTTCTTCCATTTCGGCACCTTTAACAAAGCTAACACATAAGGCAACCAAGTTTCAGTAGAATGATGCATGTAAGAAGAGTTTCCAAGATCTGAAGGATAAATTGACTTCTACACCTGTGTTGGTACTTCCAGAAGGCACAGAAGGGTATGCAGTATATTGTGATGCTTCCGGAGTCGGCTTAGGATGTGTATTGATGTAGTACGGTAATCTGATAGCTTATGCCTCAAGATAATTGTGGCCACATGAAAGAAATTATCCAACACATGATCTTGAGCTAGCAGCCATGATATTTTCCTTAAATATATGGCACCACTATTTGTATGGGGTTCATGTTGACATAGATACTGATCATAAGAGTTTGCAGTATATTTTCAAGTAGAAGGATATAAATTTAAGGCAGTGGAGGTGGCTTGAACTATTAAAAGATTATGACATTGATATTTTATATCATTCAGGGAAAGCAAATGTAGTAGCCGATGCATTAAGCGGAAAAGCAATAGGAAGCACTGAAGGCCAGCACACGGAGAAACAAGGTATAGTCAAGGATCTGCATCAACTAGCCGGCTTGGGGGTTCGTCTTCTTGAAACTCCAAGTGAAGGAATTATGGTGCAAAATGTGGCAGAACCTTCATTAATAGCTGAAGTGAAGGAAAAATAGTATGCGGACCCTATTTTATTGCAACTGAAAGAGAATGTGCAACAAAGTTTGACAAAGGCATTTGATCTTACGCAAGAGGGAGTACTTCAGTGCCAAAGTAGATTGTGTGTACCTGATGTAGATGAGATAAGCAGAAGGATTATGAAAAAGGCACATCATTCACGATATTCTATTCATCCGGGAACCACCAAAATGTATCATGATTTGAAAGAAATGTATTGGTGGGGTAACATGAAGAAGAACATTGCAGAATTCGTAGCCCAATATCCAAATTATCAACAAGTAAAAGTAGAGCATCAAAAGCCTGGAGGTTATATGCAATGTATAAATCTTCTAGTCTGGAAGTGGGATATGATCAACATAGATTTCATCACAGGTTTGCCTCGTACACTTTGGAAATTTGATTCCATATGGGTAGTAGTTGAAAGGCTTACCAAATCAGCACACTTTCTACCCGTCAAAACCTCCTACACAGTTGAAGATTATACGTGGTTTTATATTAAAGAGATAGTACGAATACACGGAGTTCTAATGTCTATTATATCAGACAGGGGAGCTTAATTTACTGCACACTTTTGGAAGTCATTTCAGAAGAGTTTGGGAACCCAAGTGAATTTAAGTATAGCTGTTCATCCTCTGACAGATGGACAAGCAAAATGTACTATCCAAACAGTTGAAGCTATGCTATGAGCTTGCACATTAGACTTTAAAGGTAGTTGCGATGATCATTTACCTCTTATTGAGTTTGCCTATAATAATGGCTATCATTCAAGTATCAAAATGGAGCCTTATGAAATATTATATGGAAGAAAGTGTAGATCACCAATTGGATGGTTTGAAGTGGGTGAAACTGCCTTATTTGGGCCAGATCTTGTTCATCAAGCTATGGAGAAGGTTAAGGTGATCAAACAGCGGCTACAAACGGCCCAAAGTAGACACAAGTCGTATGTCTATGTTAGAAAAGGGGACTAGAATTTACCATAGGTGATTGGGTATTCTTGAAAGTGTCACCAATGAAAACAGTAATGAGATTCGAAAAGAAGGAAAGCTAAGTCCACGTTATATAGGGCCGTATAAAATTGTCTGAAGATTTGGTTAAGTTGTGTATGAATTACAACTACCCCAAGAACTCTCCATAATTCATCCAGTGTTTATGTTTCAATGCTTCGGAAGTGCATAGGGGATCCATCTCATACTACTCCTATTGAAGATGTGCAAGTTATGGAAGATCTCACCTATGAAGAAGTACCTATTGCTATTCTGGATCGACAAGTTAAGAGGTTAAGAAATAAAGAAGTAGCTTCCGTAAAGGTACTTTGGAGAAATCAGCAAGTAGAAGAAATAACATGGGAAGTCGAGGAAAAGATGAAGTCTAAGTACCCGCATTTATTTCAAACGGAAGAAAAAGTGCAAGATGCGGAGTTGGAGCAATAACAAGTAAGTATCTATACACATTATGTGTTATGATAACATGAAGAATGAACTTAGACTTGAATGTGTCTATATTGGATAATGTTACTAACATTCGACGACGAATGTTCCTAAGGTGGGAAGGATGTAACACCCCGTACATTTCTGAACCTATTTGATTACTTTAAAATTTATGGAATTATTTAAACTTGAGATAGTTTGTAAATTACACACCAACTTTATTGAGCTAAATTAATATTGTGCTATTGGGCTCAATTGAGGCCCAAACAATTAATTAAAGAAGGCATGGCCCAAAGGAAATGACCTATTCTAGAGTTGACCAGGTAAACACATTAATTGTGACCAAAGGTTTAGCTAAGGATTACCATGAGGGACTATATAAGGCAAAAAATCAGATTTTATTCCCCACAATACACTTGCCAATTCTAGACTTTTCCAAAAGATATTTCTCTTCTCTTTCAAACCCTAAGCAACCACTATTTTGGACAAGATCATCTCCTTGCAAGCTTGGGTAACTTTTTACTCTTATGGTTTAATATATTATATGCATAAGAGGGTGTGTAAATCATGTTTGTTATGTTGAAAAAGTGTTGTGCAGTCCACTATGTGTAAAACAGTCCACTTTTGCTTCTTTCTTAAAGGATATGGCTTCTATGTGGATTAAACTTGAACGGGACTTAATGTCTTGAAGGAAGTGAAATGGATGAACTAAATGTCAACATTTTAGTATGTGTTTATGGCCCTAACTTGCTTTCTCTTTGTGTATGACTTGTGGAATTGTTGTTATGAAATTGTGCATGGAACCGGTTGTGGATTGAAAGGAGAATATATTTTTGTGATGTTCATGTGCATGTGCATGTTGACACCATAGTTGTTTATTAGCATCAAGTTAACCTAAAATATGAAAAAGGAAGCTCACTTATGTCCATAGACCATTTATTACAAAAAAGGACCCAAAAGTGACCCTTGGAACCCAAAATGGGCACCCGCCCTAGCAGGTGAGGCACCTGCGGGCGCAAGTGGCACCGGAGGTGGCCCTGGACAGGGACAAGAAGTCACCTGTGGCTGCACCTCACCACCTGTGGGCGCAGGTGGCTCCACAAGTCCTTCTATAAGTTCGTTTAACTTGTTTTTTTTTCTCTTTGACCCCTCAAGGCCCCTCTACCCTTCTTGGATGCAATAACCAACTCATGGTACCTATTAGATAGCTATAATAAGGTAGTTTGTAGACGTTTCAAATTGTATCAATGGTGTATTATTTGTAATGTGTTGTTCAGAAAGGTGTTTAGGTGATGTGGTGAAGTAAATGTGACGATGTATTGAGGAGGAAGTGTAAAGCATAAACTTGGTGTGTAATCCTATCTGGTTGTAATATAGTTGACTTCTAATGTAAGCTTTGTTATGTATTCGCATTGTAGAGTAGCGCTTTAAGGAAGAGCTAAACTGTTATAGTCACACGTTGGAAGGATAAGGTATGTAAGTTTTGTCTTTTCCGTATTTCTTGGCAGCTCCTATTGTTCTCATTGTTACCGAACTTGTTTCCATTCCAAAATGTTCTAAAGTGTCTCATTTCAGGTTTGTTATAAATCGTTATTCACATGCCTCTTATTCATTGTCTATTATTCTAAAGTCTTAATAATATTATGACCACCAATGTATGAATCTAAAAAGTAAATAATGAAGTAATGCATATATGGTTGATGATTGAGTGCGGGTGGTAGCTCAAAGGGGTGAAAGCCTAGCTAGAGACGATCCAGAGATTATTGGATCAAGGGGCAGCTCAATGGGGCAAAATCCTAGCTCGAGACAAACATGACAGGGGGCAGCTCAATGGGGCATAAGCCTAGCTCGAGCCAAACCTGCTTTATTGATTTATGGGTGGCTGCTCAAAGGGGCGTAAGCCTAGCTAGAGACGATCCTAATGTTATTTTCCCACTGATCAGTTGGGCCCGGGCATTTTATGATTGATGATGATAATGATATGAATGTAAAAGAAAGGTAATAAAAGCAATGTACATGGATCCACATATACAGTACGGTGGTTTATCAATATTGTTCATTCATTTGTACTTGATTCCATTGAAGTTCTTATGTTTCATACAATTACTTATAGCCTTACATACCCAGTACATTCTTTCGTACTGCCGCCCCTTGGGGGACTCACCTTACTTGCTGCAGGTACAGGAGCTAGTAGACCTTCACAGTAGGAGATGGGTCATCAAAAGATTTTTGGTGAGATCCAGTTGATTTGGGGCTTTCCGAGTCGCTTATACACACTTGTTTTGGTACTGTGTAAAATTTGTATAAAGGGGGCACTTGTACCGACTTTAGGCTTGGTTATGTATCTGTTAGAGGCTTTGTAGATGTTGTAAGATGAACAAAGGAATGTATGACCCTTTTTATGTGGTAGCCCTAACGGCTAATGTTTCGTATCTATTTGAATATCTTTCCATGACTTCCATCCTTGAAATATTATTTCTATATGTAGCCAAATGTTATTCATTTAATGTCATGCATTTGAATGTACGCGAACATAGGTTGGTTCTCTCGGGCCTTAACGGCTTCGGGTGCCAGTCCGCCCCAATGGGATTTGAGGCTTGACATAACTGATCAAATAAATTATCAATTCTTGGAAGGGGATATTTGTTCTTAATAGTCACCTTATTCAGTTGCCGGTAGTCAATACACATTCTTAACATGCCATCTTTCTTACGCACAAATAACACTGGTATGCCCCAAGGGAATATACTAGGCCTTATGAATCCTTTTTCTAGCAAGTCTTTCAATTGCTCTTTCAACTCCCTTAATTCTGCCGGAGCCATTCTATACGAAGGAATAGAGATAGGTTGAGTATCTAGGATCACATCAATACCAAACTCTACTTCTCGTTCTGGAGGCAAACCTAGAAGATCTTTAAGAAATATATCGGGAAATTCATTTACCATTGGAATCGGTTAAAGATTTGGTGGCTCCGCATCTATATCTTTCACTCACTATGATAACCTCCAAAATACGAAAGTTGACAACAAACACGAATACTCAAAGATATGATTGAATTAAAATACGAAAGGTAAAGATAGATAGATAAACATAGTTAGATTGACACAAAAATATAAGAAAATAGGAACCAAAGAATATCTTAAACTCAAAGACCCCTAATTTTTTTTATCAACAAGAACCTAATCTCCTACGAATGACAAAGAGGGGATCGTAACGCCCTCGTAACCACTGTTTCTAGGCAAAGATCAACCTAAGCTTTTCCAAGCTACACTAATGCTCCATAAGGAATCTCACAATATTAATATCATAAAAAATCTAAGAAAAATAAAAGATAAACTAGTATTTATAGCCTTGGGCCTTTTATTACATTTAGTGGGCCCAAAATTGACCCATTTAAGCAAATTGGGCATCCGCCCAAGCAGGTGGGGCACCTGCTGGCGCATGTGAGGGCGCAGGTACCACTGGAAGGGCAAAAATGGCCACCTGCTGGTGTAGATGGAGGACCTGTGGCTGCAGGATAGGGCGCAGGTGGCCCTAGGTCATTGTTTAGCTTATTTTAGCTCTCTGACGACCTCTCTAATGGTTCTCTTAACTCCAAGCTATCTTTCATACGCGATATTGCTCTACTTGAAGTTCAAAATGGACCCTCCTCCCACATCTTTGTGCCTTAAGCTCTTTGTGGCTTGGATTTCTTTTAGCGGAATTAATCTCATAATTTTTGTTGCATTATTCGCTATATATTCTAAGTATTGTATATCTTGGGTTCTTTGATATGTTTCTATATTAGTTTTTAATAATTTTTCTAATAATATTATATTTTCCATGGTTTGTAACCAATAATGAAGGCTTTCATAATTAATTATGCTTGTATTTAGATTCATTTCTATCTAAATGCTGCTTCATAGTATCTATTGCGTAGTGGAATTAATACTAACATATGTGTTATGTTTGCTAACATTTTTTGTAAGTCTGTTATTTCTTGTGTTCTTATGTAATTATCTAAGTTAAATTGTAATAGAGTTTCTGTTTTTCTTAGTTCATCTACTACTTGTCTCCAATTTTCGAATTGTTCTTAGTTCATTTTATTCTAGATGACATGCCATAAAGGCTGATATAAAGTATAACTGTCTTACAGGGTATAATCGTTTTAATTCTTTAATGCTATGTTCAATATAATCTAAATATTTGAGTTCATAATTCATAAAATAAGTGTCTACGTGTATCTTAAGTATTTGCTCATTTAATTTTATTTCTTCTACTATTTCTAGCCAATAATGAGAGCTGTCGTAATTTATCATTTTAGTCGAAATCTGGGTAGTCTAGATAATCATCTTCTAAATACATGTTATACATATCTGACACTATAAATTCTGTCCAATTATCTTGCGTTACTGCGATAGATTCATAAGTCATTAACAAGCCATAAATCTGTTTAGTTGTATCTGTGTCTAAGTTACGTAAAATATATAAGAGTAATAGCTTATATTCCTCATTATCATCTAATAAATATGTATTTGTACCTAGTTGGTAATCATCCATATTATCAAATCATGTATTTCTAAATCATATTCCCTTTAACCTCTACTTATATTATTACCTTTATCATCTAAGAGTGTAATATTTTCGAACAGCTCTTTGTGTCACTACTATGAGTTTCAGCCTTAATCAGTTACCCTAACAATGCCTCAACTTTGCGTCTACTCCCCTTTAACGGCATTCCTCGCCTACTTGGTTTCGAATATCAGGATGGCTTAGTCTGGTCTTACCTACTCTTAGCTTACTAACCATAGCAATCTTACTTAAGTAGTTCTATATAGTTACACTACTACATGATAAATAATAATAATACTATAGAGATTATCAGGAATATAGGATTTAGCTATACATATATAGACATGGGTTTACCTGGGTTGGTATATTCTCAGTATGAGATATGTATATATGTGTATCTGAGTTATCCATAGCTTCCTTAAATGCTTATATCTGTTTTATAAAACAAAATTAAAAACTTTTTATTTATACTGCATTCTCAACACATGAGAAGAAGAAAGGAATTTCAGCTTATGAAAGCTTACTCTGCCTCCCTTTTCTCTCGTTACATATATTTATATACATAAGGTTGGCTTTCAAACAATCCTAAGAGCCAACTTACTATGCTAAAAAGGTAAAGGCAACTACTATTTACATAGTAAAGGTACTGTGCACTTTACGACTTTTCAAAACAAAACAAAACAGAAAAGAGAAAGTAAAGAAAAGTAAAAGATGCTATACTATGCTATACTATTCACATGTCATGTCTTCTTTTTTATTTCTTTTCTTTATCTTTTTGTCACATGGTGTTGTCGTCTGTTGTTGATTGTCGGCTGACTAGCTGATTTCTTTCATTCCACTGTTTATTCTAGAATGACTTCTGGGATATGAATTGTATCTCCGCCATTGCATTTGGAACATCTATGGTCTGTGTATTTTTGTCCTATTAACTGAAAATATCTTTTTAATAATTTTGGTGAAATAAATTCTTTCTTTAGAGCTGTCGTTGTAGGTGCTTCTTCTGGTCTGAGTAGTGAAAGAATCCATTGACGGACTTCTTCCATATCTGTTGTCCTGAATTCTGTTGAATTTGAATATATCATGACTTGATCCCTTGATGAATATTTCCATATAGCGTTTCCATTAGAATAATTATTAACTAATTCTTGAATAATAGTTGTTAATCCAATAAGTCTTTTATTTGCAAAAATGCTTGGTATCTCTCCTTCTGGTATTTCTGGTTGTGGACCAATTTCTTCTGGTAGAATCATTTCTCTTGTAAGTCCAATTTTAATAACTTGGATGATAGGTTTTTTTTCTGTGTAGAGTATCTCTGCTGGTGCAACGTAGAACCTTACATAAAAGAAAGTTCCTTTCGTAATTCGTTTGTATGTAGTAAATGCGTTATATACTGCGGGTATTTTTTCTAATTTTGCTCTGGTAGTTGTGTATACGGTACTAAGTAGTCCGTAGTCATAACATGTTTTTACTAGATTGGCATTTGTTTTTGGTTGGGCAATAAGTTTGTTGTATCCTTGCAATTTCTGGGTTATATAATCGGTATTTGGTTCTGTAGTAGTTGTAGATTTTGGTTTAAGATTCAGAAATGCTTGTATTTGGTGTAAATTGCGGATATATGTACTGGAGATGTGATTATATATTTTCTTCTCTTGGTATAAGCTGGCTGCATATGTATTTGTCTGTGGTTCCGGAATATTTATCGTAGGTTTTCTTTGGATAAATGGTTTGTCAAATAAACTATTTAAATTGCCACTAATTTGTTTTCCTTTAGCTGAACTGCTTGTACCTGCAACTGCATTAGCTAAAATGTTATGGGTTTTTAGGAGTTTTCCCTCGTCTCCTTCTAGATCTAGAATTTTAGCGTCTTCCGATCGACGTAGCTCAGCATCTTTAGAGTCATGCGGCTGACTTGTACTACTGGCTTTAGGTTTCAGTTTATCTTCATTAACCTTTAGCTTTTGTACGTCTAGGTCTATACTATCCACTTTGAGACAAAGTGTAGTAAGGGCCTTTAATATATCTTCCATAGTGCTATCTGGATCTGTCTGTGTAGCTTTGTCTTGATAAATAGTCTGCAACAATATTTTTGTTAGTTCTAATTACTTCAATAGTAAATGTGAAATTTTGTATATTCAACACGAGTCGTCGTATTTCCTTTGTTGTTACAGAGTCTTGTATTTTTCTTGTTAGCCACCATTTTACTTGTGTATTATCTGTTCTCACAATAAACTTGTTATAAACAATATATGGTTCAAAAGATAATAAACATTTATATAAAGCATATAATTCTTTTCGGTTTATTTCCCATTTTATCTGAGGTTCTGTATAAGATCCTGAATAATATCTACAATGGTGTTCTATTGTTTCGTTAGTGTATTTATATTTCAATACTCCTCCGTAGCTATGTTCGCTAGAATCTGTTTCTACTATGTATGTAAATTGTTTCTTTTCATCTGGAAAATATAGCTTTGGTAGGTTTTTGCACATTGTCTTAATTTGGTGTATATGTGTTTTATCTTGTTCATCAAAGTGATATTCAATATCCTTCTTTAATTTTTTGTGTAATGGTTTTAAATGGTCTGCTAACTTAGGTATATATTCACGTACTTGGTTAACAAGTCCTAGAAAGGATTGTAACTTTTTCTTCGTATCTAATAATTCTTCTGAGGTAAGGATTTTTTGTACTATGTGTGTTTGCATTTTTATTCCATCTTTATCTATTTGTATTCCTAGAAATTCGATTTGATTTTTCATTAGTTCTGCTTTCTTTTTACTTAAACTTATTCCTGCAGTTTCTACAATATTTGCGAATTTTTCTAATAATTGGATATGATCTTCTTGTGTTTGTTTCTTGAATATTTATTTGGTCTAGTAATTCTGTATATGTTTCACTAGGTTCTTGATCATCATCCATTATTTCTTCTTCAGTTTCTTCATTTTCTTTATTTATATTATCTATACTGATATTTGTAAATTCTTCATTTGAAGAGATATTAGTTCCTTTGGTTTCTTCAATTTGTATTTTTTCCTTAAATTGGTCTATCTCTGTTGCCAATTGTTTTTCTAATTGTTTTTCCTTATTCTGTCTTTCTTCTCTTTCTTTTAATTTATTTGCGTATATTTGTTTTAGTAATGCTAATTCTTTTTCTAATTCTTTAATTCTTGAAGTAGTGGTAGAAGGTTCTTCTATTGAGACTTTTTCATTTACTGGTTCTTCTTGTATATAATTCTTATTTTTTAGTTGTTCAATTTCTTTTTCTCTTGTTCACGAATCTTTTCAATTTCTTGTTTTTGATCTATTTCAGTATTTTCTTTTGTTATTCTTACCATAGCAGTTAAGCTATCTTCTAATTTTGCCGAATTTTGGTCTGGCATTAGATGTAAATTATTTCCTAATTTTTTATATCTTCGTCCTAGATTTGAATGTACTATTGTTATTAGTATTCCTTCGGATCCTATAAATGTTTTCTCTTCTACATGGTATTCTTCTTTATTCATTTCAAATCGTATTTATATTTATGGTCTAAATGTTGTATATGGAGTTCTAAATTAAATATGGTATCTCGTTGGGCCATTATTGATTTATGGTTAACTCCTGCAAAGATGTTTGTTTGTAATCGATTTTTTCTATTATTTAATTCGTCTTTTAAATCTATTATTTGTTTAAGTAATTCTATTTGGGTTTTTGTTAATGGTTGGTAATTGGGATTTATAAGTATATCGTCTTTTATTTTAGAACTTGTTTTTGTATTATTTCTTATAGTTATCCTACAAATGTTATGTCTACTCATATCTTTATTCATAGCTCTGATACCAATGGGGGGGGGGGGGCGCGTGGGTTTGTTCTTGAGAATTAAATGTTTCTCTATAATATTGTTCTTTCACTTCTGTTGTCATACTTACAAATTCATTTCTTATTCCTAGGTCATATTTGGATAGGATTTCTATATTTGATGTAGTGACTGTACCATTTTGGTTTTTATTACTTCTTAGTGTATCTAGACTTTCTGTTGATAAATTATTTAACCATAATTTTGCTGTTCCTATTAATGTTCTTTCTATATAACCTGGTGTTTCTGCTACTGTTATTTTATTATCTACTAGTTGTTTTGCAATATGTCCTAGCCATAATTGGATTACTGTATTTACGTCGGTAACACAGTCTAAATTTAAGAAATTAAATTATTCCAGTGTTCTGTTAGGTATCCATCTTGTATTTAATCTTTTATTCCATAATGTTTCACTTCTATCATAATTGTCATGAACGGCTGTAAAATAGTTGGGACTTGCAGTTCTTGGGTGTGGTCTTTCTCGTCTTTCTCTAGATGATGAAGTACTTGTACTCGGTTCATGTTTAGTAGTTGTATTTATTTCTGGATTGTTTGTTTTTTCTTTGGGTCTTTAGGTATTTTGCAATCTTTAGCTAAATGTCCTAATTTTCCACAATTATAACATGTGCATTCTGATATTTTTCTCTTAGGTTTATATGGTTTTTTATGTTTGTAATTTTTTACATAATATTTCTTTCGTGGTTTCTTGTATTTATATTTAGATCTATTGATCTTATATATTTTTTTTCATTTTTTATATCGGTATTTATTTGGTGTTTTACAACCAAATTGAGGTGCTGTTTTATTTGTACAACAAGCCATATTTTGTACTAATATTTTGTCTAATTTTTGTTTTTGTTTATAGTTGTTACATAAATCTATAAACCAATTTTGTAAATTTTTTATCCTTGATCCTAATGTATCGGTTAAGCTTGCCGCAGTCCAGCTTTCAATTATCCTTGTACTAAATGGTTCTGGTAGTTTGGTAAAGTATAATTTCCTAATTTCTATACCTTCTTCATTATTATATATTCCTTTATAATAGTATTCTTTAAATGCACACTTAAGATATAACCAAGGATCCTTTGTGTTTAACACAAGAATCTTATTGAAAAGGGTATAAAGGAACCAACTATGAAAAATGCCAAAAGATAAGGAAACTACAAAGGTCATAATGGCATCAACAAACCAAGGAGGTAAGATCACATTCATTTTAGGAGCCATACGACGATTGTTTCAATACCTCTCCAAGAAACCGCACCAAAGGTGGTGCCACCAATGGTTTAAAAATCCACAAGAGTTTTTCAGGGTCAATGATATGAGAGACCCACATTACATCATTACTCATACAAGTGGACCAACCAAAGGGCATATTACCTCTAAATAAAACAATTCCAGAACTAGCATGGACATGATCATAATCAAAGAGGTAATATAGAAAGGAATTAAGAATAAAAATCTCATCCATGGTATTACCATCTACAAGAATGCCACATGGCTCAAGAGATTTAGCAACTAATGCACTCAAGGATGGATTCAATTCATTTTGGCACATGATATTTTTCCTTCTTAAGCAATTCATGCCCACATAAGATGTTGATTCAACATGGTTATGAATAACATCATATGCAAAAAGGTAATAAAGAAAGGTGCTAAGGATACTATTCTCTTCCTAGGTATTCTCATGGGTAGGCACACACAAGGAGAGAAAGAGACATTTCAAGAACATAAAACCTCTCTTCTTCAAGTAACTTCCGAGAGTCCCACTTAACACTTCAAATTGCCTAAACTTATGAAGGTGGAAAGAAGTCTTTAAAAGCCATGGACTCTCCCACAAACAAGTAATAAACTTAGTATCCATAAGTTGTGGCCCACACAACTTAAGCACAAGTGTGTCAAATAAGGATGCAAGTATAGAAGCAATACCCAAAAGAGGCAATGATACATTTGCCCTAGGGTCCTCAAGAATGATACCACCTTTAAGAAAGGGGTCATCAATTACAAACAAGTGATAAAGAAAGGTATCACATAAGTGGAATTCATCCAAAGAGTTTTTAAGATAAGACTCACTCTTTGACCTATAAGTCTTAAAACCTTGGTCAAGAATGGTAACACACAATGGAGAATTCTTTTGGACTATTTCGTTGCTCCCCATCTGTAAAGAACTCTCATCTTTGTTGGACATATATCCCATGCACAACTTGAGTCTACCAAGTGGACTGTAAATACTCAACAAAGACTTTCCTTTTTAGGGAAGCCTACTAATAACCTCATTCAAACTTTGCTTGTCATCTTGACTAAGCACCAAATTGGGTGTATAAGAATCACCACACTCCAAGAGGTCACTGGTGTGGTCAAATGGGAGAAGTATCCAAGAACATGGGTCAAGGTAATACCCATTTTTCCCAAAGGTCAACCTCATAAATAGATATACCCTCTATACTATAATTGACAATATTATAAGCAAAGAGAGGGTAGATAAAGGTGTCACGTAAGTCAACTTCAACTAAGGTCTCCTCATGGATGTACTCATTATTAGATTCAAGATCTTCAACATGAGTATCTTCAACAATGGGAGCACACAAAGAAGAAGAAGAAGAAGCAATTTCTAAACAGATAACATCTTTTTTTTTCAAGGGGAGGATCATCAAGTAGATACAAACCATCAACATCAAAGAGATCATGACTCAATCCCTCACAAGAATCACATAAATAATCCTCACATTTATCAAACAATAGTGGGGTGTCATACAAATGATCACAACCAAAATCATTTTCACAAGAACAATCACTAGTTGGGTTTCTCAAATATTTAAGCAAATCAAATTTATCATCACCCAATTGATCATTCTTTTTCACAAGTGAGAGATCACTATTAATAATTGGATAGTTAGCACAATATTCACTCATTCCTATATTGTTAATGGATTTCAAGAAATAGGATAACATGTGAATCTTAAGCATACCATCCTTCTTTTCAAACACATCAGTAGATGCCACACGAGGAGTGATCTCACAATTATCATTCAAGACATCTTTATTTGAGAGAGGATCATTAACCAAAGGTTAGGAATTAAATCATTCAAGTTCACTCTCAAAAAGATACATGTCATCTTTCGCAACATTCTCATTCACTTGATCAACTCTATCAACAACATCAAAATCTTGAGGCTCATCAAGCACACAACGAATATGCTCAAGTAGTGGATTAAATTCACAAGCAAGTGGATCAATGCACACACCTTCACTAGTTGTAGGCAATTCAAATGCCAACATAGACTCACCTTGATTTTCACAAGGATCAACTAGTGTGTGAATACTCTTATCACATGGAAATGGGACCTCATTTAAGTTACAAGTGCTAGAACTAGGTGGACACAAATCGATCTTGCTAGAAGAGTCAATTCGATCATCTAAAGGATTAACTAGTGTTTACAAACTCACAACAAGAATTTCATCATCATGCAACTTATTGCTATCAAGAGTATCACAAAGGGAAGACTCATAAGACTCTACATTAGACAAGCCACCAATCACACTCACTTGGCCACTAGCCACATCATGAAATTTCAAATTTAGAGAAGTGCAAGGGTTAGCATTGTTACCTTGTAGCTCATACAAAGTTTGTTCTTCACCTTGGTGCTCAATGTGGGTGCTTATTTTCTCCTTTGGGAAGTTCTCACTACACGGGAGTTTGTCAATTCTACTCCTTTGATTAAACTCCTCATTTGGGCACCCTTCAAGAACCCCTTGGTTCTTCACACTTTGGGGTTCTTCGTAAGGTTTGCTTCCAACAATACCTACACAACTGTCAAGTCAACTAGAGATAGAAGAAAAGTTACATGAGTTAGGATAAGGTTATGAAAACCCACTAACATCACTCCACACAAGCTCTCCTATTTCCACTCTTAGGTCGTCACTTCGCGCTCCCTTACTTCTCTCAATCTTTTGTCTCTCAATCTCATGGGACTTGGAATAAGTACCCAAATTTTCTTGATAAGAAGTGGGGGAAGTAGTTGGAAAGAGATGATTTCCCCATTGGTCAACAACATGCTTGGGCCATATTTTGCTCCTTTGGAATCCCATTCCTTTGAAACCAATTGGCTCCAAAACAGAGGTGACAAAAGTCCATGGGTATCACATCACACCAAACCTCTTCAAAGTAGCGATGACGTGTGAAAGATACCTTTACCATCTCCCTAACTTCACATCCATCCATGGTGTATGGATATTGCTTTGCTGGTCAAGGTATCCTTAAGTAGTTCACTGTAGATGGGGTGATGTAGTTCTTATAACACCAATCTTCTAAGGCAAGATCAAACCCTGAAGTTCTGTAAATATCAACCTTCATTATTAGACCAAGTCTTTGCGGGTCCATATTATAAAGCTTTGTGTATCCATCTGGTACATACATAAGCCCATTAGACTCTTCCCATGTTAGAGTGCATCTTCTCATGGATTTCCACCAACTTAATGCATGACCCTTAGGGTGTCCAATGGCACACATGGCTTCCTCGACTTCGGTCAAGTCAATGCTTTGGAAAACCAACTCACATTACCACTCCCAATCAAGATAGGCATCAGGATCACACTTTCCTTCATAGGTAGGAAGTGTGATCTTGATGGACTTGAATTTCAGATAACCTTTCCCATAACTGTTTGGTTCCCATATATCATCATTCGTTCATTAGAATGAGATGAACATGATATAGTATTCCTAGATGTGGAAAAGGTATTTGATATGCTTCCTTGTACCTAAAAAAAAGACACTCACCAAAGACAATAAACAACATTAGTGTCAGTAAAATAAAAGCTCACAATCACTCGTATTTACACACTTTTGATTGTCTCACAATTAGATCAACTAATGTTGAAGATTGCCTATACTTCGGTAGTACACAAGGTGTCGATTTGCTACTCTTGGCAAGAATAGATTCTTGTTTAAACAAAGAAGGACGACTCAATTATAAACAAAAGGAAATGAATCAAGAAGTTAACTATGAAATAAAACTAGAAAAGCACAAAAAGAAAATAGACTAAGAAAGAAAAACAGACTAAAAGACTAATCAATCAACTAAGGATGATTACCCATTGATAATTAGTTTAGGAATTAAGAAATAAAATAAAGAATCAAGAAATGAAACTAAGATAATGGAACCTGAGCAAAATGGGATTTTGGACCTTTGAGGTGCGTTGGGGTGACCTGCACCCGAAGGTGAGGGTGCATGTCAAACTAGTGTGACCTACCTTGGTCACCTACCCACACAGATGGTTCATCTGCCCACACAGATGGGGGTGCAGGTTGCCAGACAGCATACCTAGAAACTCCAATTTTTCACCTTTTTATTGGACCTTTTAGGTTCTCTCTCTCAGAATATGTCCCTTACTTTGGGGATATTCCTTGTACCAAAACCCAAACACTTTTCTCTTTCTTTCCTTTTAGACCTAACAACCCTTTTTGGATGAATATTCCTTTTGAAGATTTGAATGTCTTCAAGAACACCAAGAACAATTTTAAGATCCAAAATTCATAACTCTCTCATTTTGGCTCAAAATTCGATGAAATTTTAAACCTAATCTCCTTTCAACCTTCCAAACACAACCCAAGTAATTTTAAGCCTAAAATCCCAACGAAAATTTCCAAATTTTCAAACCCACTTGCATACTTCTTCAAGCTTCAAACTCAAAAATGGTGGATCTTCAAAAATCTCTCTAAGTCAGACCAACTTCCAGATCTAGGGTTCTTTTGGGTTGGGGAATGCTGTCCATCTATTTTTACTCCTCAATTCCACACCAAAATACAAGATCGAGAAATCCTTTTTCAATTTTCTTCAAACTCAAGAACACAATATTAGAGTTTCGTCAAATCTACTCAAATCAAGCTCAAAGCTCAAGATTACGACTCAAATATACTAGATGGGACTAAATCTAGTATAGAAACTTCAAGAAAAACTCAAAAAAAAATCAGGATTTTCAAAAATGATTTTTTTTAATTTTCAATTTTCTAGATAACAAAACCCAAGATTGAATTCATGGGGATGAACTCCAGATCAGCTCTGATACCAAATAACAACCCCCAAATTATGGTAGTTGAAACAAACACAAAAACACAAAGATATGATTGAATTAAAATACGAAAGGTAAATATAGGTAGATAAAGACAATTGGATTGATATCAGAAGATAAGAAAATAGGAACCAATGAATATCTTAAATTTAAAGACCCCTAATTTTGATTATCAACAAGCACCTAATCTCCTACGATCGACCACGAGGGAATCGTAACGCCCTCATAACCACCGTTTCTAGGCAAAGATCAACATACGCTTTTCCAAGCTACACTCATGCTCTATGAGGAGTCTCACAATATCAATATCATAAAAAATCTAAGGAAAATAAAAGAGGAACTAGTATTTATAGACTTTGAGCTTTTATTACATTTAATAGGCCCAAAAGTGACCCATTTCATCAAATTAGGTATCCGCCCACGTAGGTGGGGCACTTGCTGGAGTATGTGAGGGCGCAGGTGCCAATGGAAGGGAACAAATGGCCACCTGCTTGTGCAGATGACCTGCAGCTGGAGGTGGCCCCAGGTCATTGTTTAGCTCCTTTTAGCTCTCCGATGACCTCTCTAATAGTACCCTCGACTCTAGGCTATCTTCCATACACGATATTGCTCTATATGAAGTGCAAAATGGACCCTTCTCCCACATCCTTGTGTCCTTAAGCTCTTTTTGTCTTGTATCCCTTGTTGTCACCCTTGAAATACAAGCCAAGAAAGGTTGACACCGATTTGGCTTGTATCACACTAGATGACATATGTACCCTTTAGACATTATTTTCTTTGCCTTAAGAAAATAAATATATTTACCTCTTGGTGCCCCAATATTACCCCTCCATTGAAGGACTACCTCTTTTGGAAAATGGAAATTCACCCTCTTAGTTCGGCAATCTACTGTGGCATAACAAGAAACCAACCAATCCATACCCATTATAACATCTAAGTCTACCATTTCTATCTCAACAAGGTCGGCCAATATGTCATGATCACAAACGGTTACTATACAATAACGATAAACTCTTCTAACTATAATAGACTCACCAATCGGTGTAGACACTTCAAATTCATTAACCAGTTATTCCGATGTTTTTTTGAACTTTCCAGCAATAAATAGAGTGACATATGATAGTGTAGAACCCGAATCAATTAATGCATATACATTATGTGAAAAGACGGACAATGTACCTGTAACCTCATCAGGAGAAGCCTTTAAATTTTGTCGACCCGCCAGACCATACGTACGATTCTGAACTCCGCTAGAACTAGCTGCTCCTTTAACACCACTACCATGACTTGTAGGTTGTATACCCCTACCTAAATAAGACACCGATGATGATGATGCAATAGCTGATCTAGTAGGTCGTGCCATATCACTCATGCCCCTTTGTGGGAACTCTTTCATCTGTGCCCCGACATACCACACCAAAAGCAAGCATCAGTCCCAAACCGGCAAACACCTGAATGAAGCTTTCCATATTACCTTCATGGCTGTCGAAGAGGTATTGATTGGCTCATACTCCCTTGCTCTTGATACCCCATTGTTCATAAACCTTGACTCTCACTTCTTTGCCAAAACTGGTTACCCTTAAACCCTTGGAATCAAGGTGTAGCACTTGCTGCAAAGTAGGAAAATGATGGCCTAGGTGGTCTACTAGAAAAATAATGCCTGGACTCACTTTGGGGTGATATAAACTGCCCCGTAGGTCTGGACCTCTTGGGATGCCCTCTTTCCAACTCTTGTGTTCTTCTCTATTGCCTTTGATCCTTCTTTTTTGTACAAAAGCTTGTATCCTTGCTATATGCATATCTTTATTCAAAGAAGCAATAGTACAATCTCTAACAAAATATAGATCCAACCTATCCACATATCAATGAAATTTATCATCCATAGTAGCTACTACATTAGGAGCATACCTAGACAAAGAGTTAAATCTAAGACTATACTCCCTCATGCTCATATTCCCAGATGAAGATTTAAAAACTTACTGCACGAGCCTCCTGAATTTCAAATGGAAGGTAATGATCAAGAAATTCTCTTTGAACTCTTTCCAACTAGTTGAAGGTGCACTTGTACCCCTAGATCGTTTCTAGTCTTCATACCATAATATAGCCTCCCCTTTTAATTTATATGTTGCTAGCTCAACTATTTCTTTATCAAATACATGCATGACATCCAAAGCCCTTTGTATTTAATCAATAAAGTCTTGTGGGTCTTCCTTAAGATCTGACCCAGTAAATGTGGGAGGATCCAATTTAAGGAAATCCTATGTCCGTAGACTAGCTGCCATTTCAGCACCACTAGTACCTATAATTGGACTAGCTTGTCCTTGACCTTGTCCAGCAACTATACAAGTCAAAAATTGCACCGCATTTCTTAAATCATGCTCAGTGACATTGATAGGTGATTTTGAGGGTACTCCTCTCCTTCTTAGCTCTTCTGGAGATGGAGGAGTAGAAGAAGTCCGTAATGTAAACTTATCTTGAGCCTCACTTTGATTAGCTTGTCTAGGTGGTGACTTGCTGGTCCCTTCTCTAGCCGCCACATCTACTTTCTTACTTTTATTCTTAGTTCTTCTTGTAATCGACATCTCTACAATAATGAAAAAAAAATTCAATGGTTAAATATGACTCCACTTACAACCTTGGCTCTATTGCACTATCTAAGATATGAAGAAAAAGAGACAACTCCTAAATGTTCCGTACCCTCTTGTTTGTAGATGTGGTGCACAACACACCCATAAGAAAGACTCTACATAGACACGACTTTGTAGACTCCCTAGAACTACCTGCTTTGATACAACTTTTGTCACTCCTCAAATCCTATTGGGGCGGACAGGCACCTGTAGCCGTAAAGGCCCGAGAGTACCAACCCATAACCTTGTACTTACCATGCATTGCCATGCATATTTAAAGATTTTTCCAAATATTGATATTAAGCTTTAATGAAAATAAACCACGTAGCTAAGCCCAAAACTATATATACATGACTTGGCCGTTGGGGGCACAATGACTGGAAGACAAGGCACAACCACACTTGAATTTACCATCTACAAAGCCTCTAAAAGACATATAAACTTATTTAAGATCGGGACAATCCCTCGCCTTACACTTAGCTACTATACAATGCCAAAACAGATTTAAGAGACACAAAAAGCCCTGAATCAACCTGGAGCTCACCAACAGCTGTTAGATGTCCTGTAATCCTACTGGAGGGGTCTACTAGCTAAGGTACCTATGCCTACAGCATGAAATACATGTTCCCCTTGAGGGACATCAGTATGAAAGAATGTACTAAATATGTAAGGCAAAGAGTAACAAATATGTAAAGTGAGAGCTTAAATAAAATCAGAACAAATGTACACCATAATAGACCACCTTTACCTGTATCTATGGAATCATCTATATTACATTCTTTTCTTCACTTTACCATTCTTACTTTATAATGTTTGAAAGCCATGTGATACAAATAACCAACTGATCAATGGTAAATACACTAGTTGGGATCGTTCCATGCTAGGCTTACACCCCTAAGTTATCACCCATATATAAACGAATTAGGATCGACCCATGCTAGGCTTACGCCCCTGAGCTTCCACCCGATCATAACTAGATTTGCGTTTCTTAGTTTATTACCTTTGAGATTGTTACTTTGGTGGTCATTACATTATTGAGCTTTGTGACAGTAGTCCACCAATAAGAGACATGTGAATAAACACTCAATGCAGTAACAATGAGGTAGGGAGCAATTTGTACACAAATGAAATACTTAGGAGCTGAAATAACACATAAATCTTATTTAACTAAAACAAAAACTCCTGAAGCTTGCTAGTGAATGTAGACGTGCAGACTTAATAATATGTGCATATTGAAGTATTTTAACATGTTAGGGAGTTGGAACAAGGTCGTTAGCTTCATGGGAAATCATACAATGCCACTATGTATCATTAACTATAGGAGAACTTTGGAAGCTTGCTTTGTAACACAAGTGTTGGATTTCATACAAAACAATATGAAATAGAGTAGCTTTGTATACCTTGTTGTATAACACCGATATTACCCAGAATGAACCTCCTTCCTTTCAGATTACTTATTTATAATAAAATATGTGGTAAAACTAGTATTAGTAATTAATTAACAAATTTGGGCTATTCAACTTCACTCAAAATAGTAGATGGGTAACACGTCCATAATTCAACAAATCAAGGATGTTCTTTCAACCGCTTCTCCTCTAATTATATTTGTACAACACACAGATTCATATAATATCCTGGTAGACTCCTTTGGCTTTATAACATGTACAAATCAGTCCACAAAGTATGATACGTAGCAAGCTTATACAACATCTAATTGAGTGGTGCATCATTACACCCTTTTTTTATATGTCACTACTGTAACACCCCGTAACTTCCCGACCCTACTTGATAACCTTTAACCATGTTTACCCTAGGTTCAAAAGCAATAAGTATGTATTTTGGATTGTTATTGATGGAACATTTGATATTGTGTTAGTACATGTCATTAAACCTTTGTAGTAGGTGGTGTTTGTGACTTTGTGGAGCATTTGTGGGATGAAAAGTGAGTTTTAAGGGACATACAAGCAAAGGATATTAAATATAAGAGGCAAGCAAAAGGTTGGGACTTGAAAGATCCAACCAAATCCGCAAAGAAAAGTAGAAATCAAAAATTAAGTGTGGGGCGCTGCAGGTGGCGTGCCAGGCCGCTTTGGCCTAAAATATTTTTGGCATAGGAAGCAAGGGGGCACGCCCAAGGGAGTACCAGGCTGCCCCTGCACACCTTTCAAAAGCTGAAATTTTACCTAAGTCTTTGGGGCGCCCGGAGGCGTACCGGGGTACTTTTTGCCCGATTTCTTCTACGATTTTAAGTCTATAAAAAGGACTCTTGGGTTATGGTATCATTATTCCATAATAGTAGGACTAATATTGAGTAAGTTTCACATCTGAGTTGGGATTAATTCTTTGCCACAAGTGTTTTATCAAAATATGTTAAATTAAGCCATGAGTGGCAAAAATTGCGTATTCTTGAGGATTGAGGCTACGAATGTGAATCTCGTGAGTCGGATATTGTTGTAAAATTGATGAAATTATTTAAACATGAGATAATTAGAGTATTACATATTGAAATTGGTAGGCTAAGTTAATATGTGTTAATGGGCTCAATTTGAGGCCCAAAATGGGATAAAAGACATGGCCTAAAAGGGCAAATGACCCATTCTTCCACTTTGACCAAGCAAACGTTGCATTTAATGCCAAGAATTGGCTTAGGATGACTTGAGAGACTATATAAAGGCACCAAAGCTGATTTTTAATTCATTGTAACTCTCATGCCTTTCTAGATATTTCCAAACATATTTCTCTCAACACAAACCCTAAGGCAACTAGTCTCTTTGGTAAAGATCATCACTTTGCAAGCCTTGGTAAGTTCCTACTCTCATGGATTAATATATTATATGCTTAATATGGTGTATATATCATGATGGTTATTTTGGCAAGGTGTTGAATAGTGCACTTTTGCTTTTTGCTAAAAGATGTGCCATCCTTGTGATTTAAAACTGAAAGGAGACTTGAGGTTTGAATGAAAGTACATGGTGTTGATGGGATACAAACATGTATGGTGTGGTTATTCTCCTTAACATGTTATTTTTCTATAATTATAATTTGTGGGACTATTGTCGATATGTTGTTATGAAGTGTATTGAGGTGACTTGATGGAGTAATTGTGATGTTGTGTTGATGGAGAAGTGTAAAGTATGAACTTGGTGTGACATGCTATTGGTTTATGATGTATTGGTCAATGTATGGAATGTTGTGGTATTATTGGTATGATAATTTCATCGATGGTATTTTCAAGGGGGAAATGACATTTTAATGCAATCATGTAACTCATTGTCGTCGTATACACTTGTAAGGTAGTTGGTTGTTAACGTAAGCTCCGTTATGTACTTGTGTTATAGAGTGAAACGTAAGGAAGGAGCTGGACTATTGTATTCACATATAGAATTGTATATTCATATTGGGAAGATAAGGTATGTAAGGTTGCTCTTTCCGTATCCTTCTGCAGCATGTAGTATTCACCTTGTTATTATACTTACTCATTTCCGAAATGACCTAAGGCATCTCATTTTAGGTTATCATCTTTTGTTAATCATATATACCTTGTTCTTGATCTATTGTTATTCATGTGTCACCTAATTATGGACATGGCTCCAAAGTTCCAATAATGTTATATTCAAAAGTTCCAATAATGACTTGATCATCGAATGAACTATTTCAAAGAATAAGAAGTGAGGTAATGAAGTATCTATTGTTGGGTGGTATCCCAGGGGTTAAAATACCTAGCATGGGTTGATCCCAATATCTCGGGTGGTATCCAGGGGTGAAAAGAACACCTAGCATGGGTCAATCCCGCTACTACGGGTGATATCCCAGGGGCAAAAGAAAAGCCTAGCATGGGTCGATCCCAAAAACTATTGATTACCCACTGATCAGCTTGGGGACTTGGCATTGTAAGAATGGAAGGATGAGTAGTGAATGAAGAAGTGAGTGATGAACGAATGAATGAGCGTAAAAGTAAAGAAAGTAATCCATCTAATGTACATATTTCTATACATATAGAATGGTAACTTATCCATATTGGTTATTCACTTATATTGATTCTATTGAAGCATTTATGTATCATATAGTTTCTTATGGCGTTACATACTCAGTAAATTCTTCGTACTGACATCCCTTGTGGGACTTACCTTACTTGTAGTAGGCGCAGGTACTAGTAGACCTCCAGAGTAAGTTGCGGGTCATCTACTGATCTTTGGTGAGCTACAGTTGGTTCGGGGTTTTTCCAGTCACAGTTGTATATTGGTTTAGGTATTGTAAATATTGTGTAAAGCGGGGACTTGTCCCAAATTTAGGATGGTTATGTGTGTACTTCTGTTAGAGGCTTTTGTAGACATATGTGGGTATATGAATGTAAGAGACGTATGTCCATCTTGACTTGATGGCCCTAACGGCCAAGTTTCACGTATGTATGTATCATATGTTCCATGATTTCTGCTATTAGCATTTTATGTCCTTACGTGGTGGTAATGTTTCTTATGGTATGCATATGAATGGACATGAGTAAAGATTAGTTCTATCGGGCCTTATCGACTTCGGGTGCCAGTCTGCCCTGTTGGAATTCGGGTTATGACGAAAGTGGTATCAGAGCAGAGCAGGTCGTTCTAAGGGTGTCTACAAAGCCGTGTCAGAGTAGAGTCTTACTTATCGATGTGTTGTGCATCACATTTATAAGTAGGAGGCTACGGGACATTTAGGAGTTATTTTGTTCGTCAATTCTTAGATCGTGCATTAGAGCCAATATTGTAGTGGAATCATATCTAACCATTGGATTTGGTTTTCTTTGTATAGTAAAATGTCGATTATAAGACGAGGTAGATTTAAAGGTAAGCAAGTAGATATACTTGTCGGAGAAGGAACCAATAGATCACCACCTAACTAAGCTAGTCAAGGTGGGCTGACGCTGAGGTTGCATCGCGGGCTTCTTCTACTTTTCGTGCTTCAGAAGAGTTGAGTAGGAGAGAAGAACCTGCAGAAGCACCTGTTAATGCTACTGAGAAAGATCTCAGAAATGCAGTGCATATGTTGACTCAGATAGTTGCTGCACAAAGTCAAGGATGAGTTGGTCCAACCACAAGTGATGATGATGGGGCTAGGGCAGCTAGTCGGCGGACACAGGATTTTCTAAAACTAGACCCTCCCACATTCACTGGGTCAGACCTGAATGAAGATCCGTAAGACTTTATAGATGAGATTCAAAGGGCTTTAGATGTTATGCATCTAACTGGGGTAGAAACAATTGAACTTGTCGTATATAGATTGAAAGGAGAGGTGATATTGTGGTATGAAGATTTGAAGAAATCTCGTGGAGTCGGTGTAAAACCACTTAATTGGGAAGAATTTAAAGCGGCTTTCCTTGATCACTACCTTCCTTATGAGATCCGAGAGGCTCGTGCGGATCAATTCTTAAACCTTCGTCAAGGGAATCTGAGTGTCAGAGAATACAGTCTGCAATTTAATTCTTTGGCTCGATACGCTCTGAATGTAGTGGCCACAATGACAGACAGAGTACATCGATATGTGGACAGATTGGAGCCATATTTGGTAAGAGACTGCACTATTGCTGCCTTAAATTGAGATATGGATATAGCTAGAATTCAGGCTTTCGCACAAAAGATGGAGGACCAAAGGCAAAGAAGAAGAGTACATGAATCTGAACGAGGACAGTCCAAAAGAGTTAGACCTATGGAACAGTCTATGGTGTCCCAAGGAGAATCTAGACCTCGGATGTTTCCTAGACTGCTGAGACCGTCATTCTTTTATTCCAGAGTAGGCACTCAAGCTCAATTCCAAGGTTTTAAAGGCAGCAGTGTTGGGCAGAGTAGTGGGATTTGACGTTAGAAAACCGCTGGATTTTCTCGTCAGCCATGTTAACAATGTGGACGGTTTTATTTACATGAATGCTGGCTTGGGTCAAATGTTTGCTTTTGGTGTGGTATGACGGGGCATATGATAAGAGATTGCCCATGAAGAGGCTTGGGTAATATGGCGCGACCTGCAGGATCAATCGTTGCATCATCATCATCGGTTCCTCCCCTAGGCATAGGTGTACAACCTGCGGGTCGTGGTAGAGGTGCCAGAGGAGCAGCCAGTTCTAGTGGAACTCAGAATCGTAGTTATGCTCTAGTGGACTGGCAGAATTCGGAGGCTTCTCCTGAAGTCGTCACAGGTACATTATCCATATTTTCATATAATGTATATGCATTGATTGATTCTGGTTCTACATTGTCATATGTTACTCCAATGATTGCTGTAAAATTTGAAAGAACACCAAAACTATTAACTAAGTCAATTGAAGTATCTACACTAATTGGTGACTATATTGTTGCAAAAATAGTATATCGTAATTGTGTGGTTACTGTGTGTGGTTATGATACACTGGCCAATCTTATTGAACTAGACATGGTGGATTTTGATGTCATAATGGGCATGGATTGGTTGGCTTCTTGTTATGCCACGATAGATTGTCGAGCTAAGAAAGTACATTTTCATTTTCCACAAACGAATGTTCTTGAATGGAAAGGTGATGTAGGGGCACCAAGAGGAAAATTTATTTCCTATCTTAAGGCTAGGAAAATGATATCCAAGGGGTATATATGCCACTTAGTGAGAGTGCATGATATTGATGCGAAACCACTAACTCCTTAATCAGTTCCAGTGGTCAATGAGTATCTTGATATATTTCCAGAAGATCTTATAGGTTTTCCCCCAGAGTGGGAAATAGAATTTGGTATTGATGTGATTCCGGGCACTCAACCTATCTCTATTTCCCCATATAGAATGGCTCCAGCAGAATTACGTGAATTGAAGGAGCTATTGAAAGATTTGCTGGACAAGGGCTTCATCAGGCCTAGTATGTCCCCATGGGGTGCACCGGTATTATTTGTACGAAAGAAAGATGGCACATTGAGAATGTTCATTGACTATCAGTAATTGAATAAGGTAACGATCAAGAATAAATATCCCCTCCCTCGAATAGATGATTTGTTTGATCAGCAACAGGGCGCCAAGTGTTTTTCAAAGATTGACTTGAGATCGGGTTACCATCAAGTCAGAGTTAGAGAAAAAGATGTACCCAAGACAGCTTTCCGAACATGATATAAACATTATGAATTTTTAGTTATGTCATTTGGACTAACAAATGACCCAACTGTGTTCATGGATTTGATGAATAGGGTGTTTAAGCCATTTATAGACGTGTTCGTGACGGTATTTATAGATGACATCCTGGTTTATTCAAAGTCACAAGAGGACCATGCTAAGCACCTACGACAGGTGCTATAGATTCTTCGAGAGCGTAAGTTGTATGCGAAGTTCTCTAAGTGTGAATTTTGGTTGAAATCCGTAGCATTCTTGGGTCACGTTGTGTCAGATGAAGGGATTCGAGTTGATACACAAAAGATTGAGGCGGTGAAAAATTGGCCAAGGCCTACGATGCCCACGAAAATTCATAGCTTGTTGGGGTTGGCAGGTTATTATCGAAGATTTGTTGAAGGGTTTTCTTCCACTGCTTCACCTTTAACGAAGCTTACACAAAAGGTAGTCAAATTTCAATGGAATGATGCATGTGAGAAAAGTTTTCAATAGCTGAAAGATAAATTGACTTCTACACCGGTGTTAGTACTTCCAGAAGGCACCGAAGGTTACGCAGTATATTGTGATGCTTTCGAAATTGGCCTAGAGTGTGTATTGATGCAACACGGTAATGTCATAGCATATGCCTCACGACAGCTGCGGTCACACGAGAGAAACTATCCCACACATGATCTTAAGTTAGCGGCGGTGGTTTTTGCTTTAAAGATATGGCGTCATAATTTTTATGGAGTTCATGTTGATATATATACCGATCACAAAAGTTTGCAATATATCTTTAAGCAGAAGGAACTCAATTTGAGGCAAAGAAGATGGTTAGATCTCTTAAAAGACTATGATATCAATATTCCCTATCATCCAGGAAAAGCAAATGTGGTAGCTGAGGCATTGAGCCGCAAGGCAGTAGGAAGCACTAGTGGCCAGTTGACTGAAAATCAAGAGATAATCAAAGATTTACATCAACTAGCCAGCTTGGGAGTTTGTCTTCTTGAATCCCCACATAAAGGGGTTATTATGCAAAATACAGCAGAATCCTCCTTAATAGACGAAGTGAAAGAGAAGCAGTTTGAGGATCCTATGTTATTGCAGCTGAAAGAAAATGTACAACAAGGTCTCACTGCGGCCTTTGATATTACACAAGAAGGGGTACTTCAATGCCAAAGAAGATTATGTGTACCGAATTTAGATGAGCTGAGGGGACACATTATGACAGAGGCGCATCATTCGCGATATTCTATTCATTCGGGAGCTACCAAAATGTACCATGACTTGAAAAAAATATATTGGTGGGGAAATATGAATAAGAACATTGCAAAATTTGTAGCTCAATGCCTAAATTGTCAACAAGTGAAAGTAGAGCATTAGAAACCAGGAGGTTACATACAATGTATCAATCTTCCAGTCTGGAAATAGGATATGATTAATATGGATTTTATCACAGGTTTGCCTCGTACACTGCGGAAATTTGATTCTATATGGGTTATAGCTGACAGGCTTACCAAGTCAGCGCATTTCCTACCAGTCAAGACCACCTATACAACTGAGGATTATGCAAGATTGTATGTTAAAGAAATAGTGCGGTTACATGGGAATCCGATCACCATTATATCAGATAGGGTATCTCAGTTTACTGCACATTTTTGGAGATCTTTTCAGCAGAGTTTGGGGACACAGGCGAATCTGAGTACGGCTTTCCATCCTCAGACTAATGGACAAGCAGAACGTACTATACAAACACTTGAAGATATGCTACGAGCTTGCACGTTAGATTTTCAAGGCAGTTGGGATGACCATTTGCCTCTTATTGAATTTGCTTACAACAATAGCTATCATTCAAGTATCAAAATGGCACCTTATGAAGCTTTGTACGGAAGGAAATGTAGATCACCAATTGGATGGTTTGAAGCAGGTGAAACTGCTTTACTTGGGCCAGATCTTGTTTATAAAGCTATGGAGGAAGTTAAAGTGATCCAACAGCGGTTACAAACGGCCCAAACCCACCACAAGTCATATGCTGATGTTAGGAAAAGATGGCTCGAATTCGCCATAAGTGATTGGGTAGTCTTAAAGGTGTCACCAATGAAAGGGGTAATGCGATTTGGGAAGAAAGGGAAGTTGAGTCCCCGATATATAGGGCCATATGAAATTGTTCGAAGATTTGTACAAGTTGCGTATGAATTGGCACTACCCCAAGAACTCTCCTCAGTCCATCCAGTGTTTCATGTTTCGATGCTTCGAAAGTGCATAGGAGATCCATCTCGTATTGTTCCCGTTGAGGATGTCCAAGTTACAGAGGATCTTACTTATAAAGAGATACCCATTGCGATTCTAGATCGACAAGTAAAGAGGTTGAGAAATAAATACATAGCTTCCGTAAAGGTACTTTGGTGAAATCAACAAGTAGAAGAGATCACATGGGAAACCGAGGAAATGATGAAGTCAAAGTACCCTCATCTGTTTCAAATGGAAGAGAATGTTCAAGATGCGGGACTGGAGCACTAACAAGTAAGTATCTATGAGCATTATATGTATATGTAAATTTGTGTTAATATAGAGATGCATTTGGTGTACATGAGACAATGTTGTTAATATTCGAGGACGAAGACGAATATTCATAAGGGGGGAAGAATGTAACACCCCGTACCTTACCAACCCTACTTGATAACCTTGAACCATGTTTACCCTAGGTTTGAGAGCAATAAGTACATATTTTGCATTGTTATTGATGAAACATTTGATATTGTGCTAGTACATGTCATTAAACCTTTGTAGCAGGTGGTGTTTGTGACTTTGTGGAGCATTTGTGGGGTGAAAAGTGAGGTTTAAGGGACATCCAAGCAAAGGTTCTTAAAGATAAGAGGCAAGCAAAAGGTTGGGACTTGAAAGATCCAACCAAATTCGCAAAGAAAAGTCGAAATCAAAAATTAAGTGTGGGGCACTGCAGGTGGCGTGCCAGGCCGCTTTGGCCTAACATTTTTTTGGCACAGGAAGCAAGGGGGCGTGCCCAAGGGCGTTCCATTCCACCCCTACACACCTTTCAAAAGCTATAATTTCAGCTAAGTCTTTGGGGCGCCCGGAGGCGTACCGGGGTACTTTTTGCCCGATTTCTTCTACGATTTTAAGTCTATGAAAAGGACTCTTGGGTTATGGTATCATTATTCCATAATAGTAGGACTAATATTGAGTAAGTTTCACATCTGAGTTGGGATTAATTCTTTGCCACAAGTGTTTTATCAAATTATGTTAAATTAAGCCATGAGTGGCAAAAATTGCGTATTCTTGAGGATTGAGGCTACGAATGTGAATTTCATGAGTCGAATATTGTTGTAAACTTGATGAAATTATTTAAACATGAGATAATTAGAGTATTACATATTGAAATTGGTGGGCTAAGTTAATATGTGTTAATGGGCTCAATTTGAGGCCCAAAATGGGATAAAAGACATGGCCTAAAAGGGCAAATGACCCATTCTTCCACTTTGACCAAGCAAACGTTGCATTTAATGCCAAGAATTGGCTTAGGATGACTTGAGAGACTATATAAAGGCACCAAAGCTGATTTTTAATTCATTGTAACTCTCATGCCTTTCTAGATATTTCCAAACATATTTCTCTCAACACAAACCCTAAGGCAACTAGTCTCTTTGGTAAAGATCATCACTTTGCAAGCCTTGGTAAGTTCCTACTCTCATGGATTAATATATTATATGCTTAATATAGTGTATATATCATGATGGTTATTTTGGCAAGGTGTTGAATAGTGCACTTTTGCTTTTTGCTAAAAGATGTGCCATCCTTGTGATTTAAAACTGAAAGGAGACTTGAGGTTTGAATGAAAGTACATGGTGTTGATGGGATACAAACATGTATGGTGTGGTTATTCTCCTTAACATGTTATTTTTCTATAATTATAATTTGTGGGACTATTGTCGATATGTTGTTATGAAGTGTATTGAGGTGACTTGATGGAGTAATTGTGATGTTGTGTTGATGGAGAAGTGTAAAGTATGAACTTGGTGTGACATGCTATTGGTTTATGATGTATTGGTCAATGTATGGAATGTTGTGGTATTATTGGTATGATAATTTCATCGATGGTATTGTCAAGGGGGAAATGAAATTTTAATGCAATCATGTAACTCATTGTCGTCGTATGCACTTGTAAGGTAGTTGGTTGTTAACGTAAGCTCCGTTATGTACTTGTGTTGTAGAGTGAAATGTAAGGAAGGAGCTGGACTATTGTAATCACGTATAGAATTGTATATTCATTTTGGGAAGATAAGGTATGTAAGGTTACTCTTTCCGTATCCTTCTGCGGCATGTAGTATTCACCTTGTTATTATACTTACTCATTTACGAAATGACCTAAGGCATCTCATTTCAGGTCATCATCTATTGTTAATCATAAATACCTTATTCTTGATCTATTGTTATTCATGTGTCACCTAATTGTGTACATGGCTCCAAAGTTCCAATAATGTTATTTTCAAAAGTTCCAATAATGACTTGATCATCGAATAAACTATTTCAAAGACTAAGAAGTGAGGTAATGAAGTCTCTATTCTTGGGTGGTATCCCAGGGGTAAAAATACCTAGCATGGGTTGATCCCAATATCTCGGGTGGTATCCTAGGGGTGAAAAGAACACCTAGCATGTGTCAATCCCGCTACTACGGGTGGTATCCTAGGGGTTAAAGAAAAGCCTAGCATGGGTCGATCCCGAAAACTGTTGATTACCCACTGATCAGCTTGGGGACCGGGCATTGTAAAAATGGAAGGATGAGTAGTGAATGAAAAAGTGAGTGATGAACGAATGAATGAGCGTAAAAGTAAAGAAAGTAATCCATCTAATGTACATATTTCCATACATATAGAATGGTAACTTATCCATATTGGTTATTCACTTATATTGATTCTATTGAAGTATTTATGTATCGTATAGTTTCTTATGGCCTTACATACTCAGTACATTCTTCGTACTGACATCCCTTGTGGGACTTACCTTACTTGTTGTAGGCACAGGTACTAGTAGACCTCCAGAGTAAGCTGCGGGTCATCTACTGATCTTTGGTGAGCTCCAGTTGGTTCGGGGCTTTCCGAGTCACAGTTTTATATTGGTTTTGGTATTGTAAATGTTGTGCAAAGCGGGGACTTGTCCCGAATTTAGGATGATTATGTGTGTACTTCTGTTAGAGGCTTTTGTTGACATATGTGGGTATATGAATGTAATAGACATATGTCTATCTTGACTTGATGGCCCTAACGGCCAAGTTTCACGTATGTATGTATCACATGTTCCATGATTTCCGCTATTAGCATTTTATGTCCTTACGTGGTGGTGATGTTTCTTATGGTATGCATATGAATGGACATGAGTAAAGATTGGTTCTCTTGGGCCTTATCGGCTTTGGGTGCCAGTCCGCCCCATTGGAATTCGGGTCGTGACAAATACCAACAACTCCCATACTTTTTTAGATCAACCAAGCATTCCCTAAATATATACATAAAACAACCCCTAAAATAGTCCCAAAATCCTTTATTATAGCAACCCAATATTGAACTCATTGTTCCTTGCATTCTGAAAAACAATATATACCTAATTCTCCACCAAACATGTATATAGAAAAGGGAAAAAATGGGCAGTAGCTGTACCTTAATTTCTGGAATTTATCCACTAAATTTGCACTTCTTTCAAGAGATTGAATTATCCTTCAAAGTTAACCAACAAAAGAATATTTCCTCTTAATAACCAAGGGACATGGGCAACTAACATGGAGTACAGGCAGTCCCATAATTTTAAGCATAACCAACATGATTTCCTAGTTTCCAATAGAAGAATCCAGCTAAATCCATAAGTATTTTCTCTTACCTTAGCTAGCAAAGGTGAGGGCTCCTTCAAGAACCCTAGGAGGAATATTGGGGCTGCTATTTTAAGCCTTGAGAGAAAAGTAAGAAAGCTGAAGTTAAAGGCTGAAATTTGTGTTAAAATTGAGTAAAAGGACCAGCTATATTGGTCTTATAGTGACTCCTCTAGAACCTCCTCTTTTAACTCTATTTTCAGCCACAAATTGGTCGAAGTAGGTGATGCACCTACTTAAGGGTTCAAGATGCTCAAAAGGTCAAAGTAGGTGATACACCTACTTGCTTTATCAATGTATAAAATGGACCTTCAACTCATTGGGCTTTTGGGTGGATTTTAGGTGTTGGGCTTCCCATTCTCCTCTCCTTTAATTTTACTTCGTTTGGGCCTTAAAATAGCCCATTAATATAGGCCTTAATCTGATCCATTAGATTAAGTAGGTAATCCACGTCTTTGGCACATTTAACTTGGCCCAAATCTGATCCGTAGCCTTGGGTCCATTAACTTAGTCCATATAGCTCAGGTAGGTGATTCACTAACTAGCTTAATTAATTCAAGCAAGCACCTCAATAGTTAATTCCATTTTCAATTCTTAATCCCTTTAATTTAACTTACAACTTGTGTACACTTGGACACTTTAAACTTTAGATTCACATACCTACTCACGATCCCAAGTTTAAATAGTTGCATCGACGTTAACATAGTCGGGTCATATTAAAATGTATGGGGAGTGCCTTCCAACCCATTTTACCTTCTCTAGTCATATAGGAAATCGAGTCTATTACCCGTACCATAAGGCTATGTCAAGTGACATATAAGAAGACCTAGTACACATAGGATACATGGTGTTACATAACTATAGTTTGATGCGAAATTTCTTGTCGAGGTGTCACGACCCGATTTTTGAGTCATGATGGCACTTACTCAACCAACTAGTAGGTAAGCAAAATCGTAGCCCGGAATGACAAGTAACGGGCTAAGTGGTGGAAGGTAAGATAAATACCAGAAATCAAGCATAGAATAAGACTGTAAGCAAAAGAAAATAATACAATAGTAATGGATTTAAAGGGAGAGAGAGAATAAAAGAATATCCCACGGCCTAGTAAGGCTGGTACAAAAGCCACTAAATACAAAAGAGAGTACCGAACAGTATAAATATACAGAAAATCTTGGCAACTAAAGACTATCCAAAATTAAAGGAGGGAAAGAGATTCAGTTCTTGCTCTGAAAGCTTACCCTATCTTCAAGTGTTGAGAGCAAGCTATATAGAACATCAGTAGCGGCAGCTAGTACTCGGCTCTACATCAGAAAAGATGCAGAAGTTCAGTATGAGTACCAAGAAATGGGTACTCAGTAGACATTATCGATCCACTGAGCTAAATCATAGTAAAAACATATTAAAATGAAGGAATGTAAACTAAAGTTAGGGATAAAGAGGCAAACCTGAAATAGTACTCTAGCTGAGAGATAATAAATATCAAGGTAAATAATATCAAAAAGAATACGAACTAGCTACAACCTAAATGAACCCCTATAAGCCATAAGGAGAAAACAAAGAATTAATAGAAACAAGCCCCCATAAGCCCGATGGATACAATCAAGAGAAGAAACAATGAAAATAATAAGATATGCATAACTGACGATTGAAACTATTATTATGAATCCCTTCATACCATAAACGCCGGACTCGAAAAGATTCCTTAACCCCATAAGTGAACAATAAATGCCAGACTTTAATACGACTCTAGTATCATCTATGCTGGACTCAAACCGGTATCCCGTGTCATATGTACCTAACTCAAACCAGTAATATAGTATCATAAGTGAATAACAATTGCCAGACTCGAATCGGTCTTTAATATCGAATGCAAGGTAATACATCTTGTCAAGAGTTAGAAAGGAAACTAAATCATTCCAAGGTTCAAGATCATACCTAAGGTAATAAGAGAAGGCTTCCTAGGTCTACAAGGAGCTAATTAGGATAACTGACCTAAAAGAGGGTCGATAGGGCCCACTACTAACCCCAAAAGTCCATACTAAGTTGATTTCTACCCAAAATTAGGCTAAGGCTTTTGAGTTCCATTACAAGGTATTGAATAAGTATAAACGATTCATATTAAATAAGTAAAAATGAGTCCTAAGGCATTAATTTAATTCATGGGAGAGAAGAATAGGTTAATTTTTCTTAAAACAAGCACCAAAATCATAAATTCTAATCCAACTCCAGCATAATACTATACTAATACAATAATAAAGCTAAATCTATGAGAAAAGTAAGCCTAGCCTACCTGGATGTCGATGAATGCCTAAGAAAGTCCACTAAATAAGAGCTTTTTCCTTCCGAGAAGTCTGCTCACAAAGTCACTCTATCAAAATAATGAACTACATATCAATATGAGAAAAATAATATCCATATTGCATATAACCAACTTCTACCCAATAGCCCAAAATGGGTTTGGATGTCTCAGGACCCAAACCAAAGGTCCTACTAGCCTAAAATTGATGTTTCAGATCTAACAAAACAGTTAGAATTGGCATACAAGGTTGTTTACCTAAAGTTTAGGCTTGATACCATTCCTCTACAATAAGACCTTCAGGGAATTGGCTCTAAAACCAAACAAACTTCCCGATAATGAAATTGTCATCTCCAGCAAGTCATAAATGGTGTTGGGCAGCTATAGGAAGCTCTAAAGTCAAAATAGTGTGAAAATTAAGAAAATAACCTGGAGGGTCATTACACTATGGCATGGAGTTTGGATGGATTTGATAACAAACTAAACATAGGGAAATAGATTGGATGTATATGGTAATGCATGTTTAAGATTTTGGTATATGTAAATCTTTTAATTGTTGAGGAGTTCTTATGCTTGCATGGACTAAAGGTAGGTCGGCAAATGGTTGTGGGTATGAGTTTGTTTAAAAAAAGTATGCTAAGGGATGGACTTATTAGGTAGATACAGGAATTCCTTGTGTGTTTTCAAGTTGGTAGTAAAGTGAAATAGGCTGAATCGATGATGGGTAATAATAGAGTTAAGAGAGAAAAGAGAGAGGTTTGTAGGTAGAAATAAGTTTGGGTTTCAGTTACTCGTGTGAGGATTGATGTTAGTGTAATAAATTTGGAAGGGTTTAGTATTATAAATTGTCCTTAAGAGGACACGAAATCGATAGAAAAATAGAAAATAGTTGATTGGTAGAAAATTTTGATGGTTAGGTACGGAGGATTAATTAAATGAATTATAGAATTAATTTGACTCTATGATTATATTTGAGTTGAATGTTTGTGATTATCCCTGAAGAATGCTTTAATTGTTGGGTGAGATCATGTTAAAGCTAAGTTGAAATGATTCACTTAAAAGTTAAGTGTTGATGATTGTATTATGAACTAGATTATTGATTGTTATGGTGCATTAAGCATTTTATTGAAATTACCTATTGTGTTGATATTAGGAGTGTGTGTCACACCGATATAGTTTGATATTGAGATTAGGTACCACACTGGTATAGGTAGATGGACTGAGCTTATCCCCTACAGGTCATATCTAAGGGTCCCTATCTACCCTAGTATATATGTACATTATTTTATGCATACATTCATTGTTAACTAAATTATTAAAGTGTAAGTGATGGATATGACTAACTTGAAAAGGTTGATACGAAGAAGATAGTCGGTGGTTAATAAGCTAATGGTCTTATGATTGTGCATTGCAAGAATAATGTGAATATAAGGTACGTATTGGTTGTGTGTAAATCTTATTTTCTGTGTGTATAATTGTATACGTGAAGTGTGTTGTAGTATCTTTCTTACGAAATTATTGTTGCTTATTTAAGGGTCGTGGTGGTAGAATTATTACTAGTAAGGGTAATAGAATAGTGAGCGAGAATTATCATGAGAGTGGGATATAGAACTGAGATGAGTGCGTTAGAGATATAGGTTGGGACTTGAAGTATACCTAGATACGTTAAGTATGTTCAGTTGGTAAGTATTTATAATCGACATGATCTCTTCTTTATTGCTATATGCTATTATTTGTTCTCTAAGCCTGGTCAGCCGATGATACCTACCAGTACTTTTGGTATTACTGTTACTACACTTACTATATCTCCTTTTTGGGGTATAGCTATGGTTGCAGATCAGTTGAAGTTTCTATAGGTGCAATGGTGATTATTCTTCAGTAGGTTCAGTTATTCTACTCTTACCTAGAGGTTGTGTCTTGAGTCATCCTTCCTCTACTTAGTGCTCTTGTACCTATTTAGACTAGGTTCTTGGAAGTGTTAGCTTAACTTTCACAATGTATTAATTGTAAAAAGATTTATTTGAATAAGTGGTTAATTATTGTTAAGGCTTAAAGTTTTTAACATGTATTCCATACTGATTAAAGGTTAGGAAATAAGGGTTCTCCTATATAGGGTAGAGTTGGGTAGGTGCCCGCACGATCCCATGTTTGGGTTGTGACACAAGTTCAACTCCTTCCATGTCACTGGCATGCATAACCCTCGAGATCTTTTGAAATCATCAATTAAATTTTGGGGATCCTCATAAACCTTGCAACCTATGAACTCCAGTGGATTCATCATGAAGAAGTCCCAAATTTTTGAAGTATCGGAGGAGTGATGGGAGCTAAAGCCGATAAGACTTGAACAATAAGACTGATATGCTACAGGTTGCGTGAGCATCTGAATAGCCTGTCTAAACTTAGAGTTGGTGGCATCAGTATGGGGAGTCTAAGTTAAAGATGTACTGGGTCCCCTTACTGGAGTACTTGTCGAAGGAGGTGCATTAATAACAACATTTTGACCAGAAGGGCGAGCTCCATTTATGGTTTGCATCACATGAGTCGGGGGCATATTGTTGGTGTTTGCTTCAGTAGGAGTCATAAAGTTAGCATAGACCCTATGGCTAGTGTTTCGTTTTAGAGGCATGATCTGAAACAAGAAACAAGGATGAATTAGAATAATTCAGAGCGTTGAACTTTATTGCACGAACTAGAGTAGGAAAGAAGGGTAAACATTTCCTAAATGCGGCTAGCCTCCTGAATATAAGTGTTGCGTGTTTCACACCTATAATTAGTACTCTACTAGACACGACTTCACAGACTCCGTAGGACACTTGACCTCTATACTCTAATATCAAGTTTGTCACACCGGATACATTTGCTAGTACAAGCAAACATTCTGGCATATCATAAGAGCATATATCTAACATAAATAAATAAAGTGGAAATAGTATGAAATTGAAATAAGATTTACTTAAGGGAAAAAAACTTTCATATGTGTTTATTAACACCATATAATATCCAACAATACGAATAGTCATGATAAATAAAGACTGAAAACTAAAAAATATTTCTAACAACTACACAGTATGTGAAGACTCTAATTAGTGATAATAATTGCCGGTACAATGACTTAACATACCCTAATACTGAAGGAAAAATAAGGAAATTGTCATATCTCAACTTGCCCTCAAGAAGAAAGGAGGTTCAAGAATAACAGAAGGTAGATGTCCTAGAGATGTTCTTGGTCTCAAGCATGAGTACATAAACCTACATCATAATCGACACCAAAGACGGTCAATACAAAGAGTGTATAGGTATGTAAAACCATACCAAGTAAAAATGAAGCATGAACATATCAATGTATAAATCTTAATCCAAGTGATGACAAGATGAAAAAGGACAAGAGCATAAACTGAAGTAATAACTAACCAAGTAAAATAAATTTAATTCTTTAAGTTATTTATTAGAGAAAGTGGTGAACCAATATAAACCACCATGTTAGTGCATGGAGTCTGATCTCAGTCCTTTTATGTAAGTCATCCTATTCCTTGTTGGGCATAGGACATGACATGACATGATTTGCTAGCAACGACCCATAATTAGAAACTTTCGGGACACATGAAAAGAAGAGTTATCTTACTTGCAGAGAATCTATATCCTCGGCAAAAACGTAGTTTCAGGCATTGCTTTTAATACTTATGCCTTCTCGGTTAACCAACCAACTCCCTTAAGCTTATACAGTTATATTTATTAACGTGTGATCAATGTGCTAGCCTTACTAGGCTCATATTCATATTTTAGCAGTCTTGGCTCATGTTAGGAATCCAACCACTTTTGGTTTATACTTCATGAATAATTACTGATACTTAGCATTTTTGGAGAGTCCTGAAAAGTAAATTCTTGCAACATTATAACTATATTCCAAGTCATAGCTTCCATAACACTTAATGAGACTAAAGAGTAAATAGAAGTTTTACAGTTAAGTTTCATGGTCTAAACAATTAGAGTTTCCCTGTATGACATCTTAACAAACAATAAAATATAGATCCTTTGTCTAAATGAACAACCAAACCAACAGAAAACATATTAATGATTATAAAAGAATAATTCTCCATCAATTTCTCAAGTTTGGAATAAATTCCAAAACTTTACAAAGTTCATAATTCAAAATCAAAACATAAAAAAAATAGTCACAAAGTTCATGAATTTTACAAATTTCACAATTTATAAGATTTATGATTCTCACATTAAATCACGAGGATCATTAGAATTTATATAAAATCTGGAAAAATATGAAATAAAGGATTATCCATAAACATACCACAACTTACTTAAAGAATTTAGTTTAGTTGATAAAATTGTAGAAATTTCTTCAACACTAAATAATTTGAGAGTTTTGAGTTGGAGGAGAATAAAACTCAAGTAATATGAGAATGAAATATTTTTACGTAACTCAATATAATAGATGAACTAGTGATCTGGAAAGAGGAACTAGACTTGATTCTTGAAGTAAATTCTTTGGATTCTTGAGAGTTTGTGTTTGAGAGGAAGAATAAGGATCTTGGAGGATGGAAAAAACATATAAAACTGATGGAGATATAGGGGTTTTAATCAATTTGAAGTAATGTCAAATGGAAAGGATGAAATTGCCCTTGAATGGACTTGCAAGCTTAATGATCAGTGACTCGTTGCTTTTTGTCCTTCTTCATTCCATTGTATTGTTGCGATATTGCATTAGTGAAATCTTTATCCCCTGGGTACGCTTTAATCCTATACAACCTCTAAAACATATACTAATCTTCCAAGTTGATTTTGAACTAAATTTTGAGAATAACAAGCTCAATTATTCAGCCATAACACCTCAACTAACACTTAAAAGTTAAACTTAAAAAGTGAGGTCTAACATCTACTGAGGTTATGAATCTAATGAGTTGTAGAGTTCAAAGGTTTTCATATGTTGCATGAATTTTTAAATTAAGATATGAAAGTGTTTCTTGATTTTACAAATTGATTGGTGGCTGCAAATATTAATCTACGTCATGATATCTTAGTTTTACTTGGGAAATAGGATAGGGATTTGGTAGAAATAGTTTGCATGAATTGAAGACGTTAACCTTTGTTTAATAAATTTCCTTAGTTAAGAGTTGATGTTACATGGCATAATAATTGTGATTATCAAATAATTTGTATAGATCTAAGAAAATCAGAATGAGATAAATTATTTAAATCTTGAGAACGATTGAGTAATGGTGTAGGAACTGAGTGCATAGCTAGAAACTTGATTATCTGCAATTGCATTAAAATTGAAAATGTTGCATTCCTTTGCGGTGACAAAACCTTTGTCCTTTAAATGTTATAGTTTAAACTCAAGTTATTACTGTAATCTTAGTCTTAAAACAACATAATTTTTTTTTTACTTTAATGAAATAGAATATATATTCTCAATCAAGTATTCGTCCTATCAATATCATTTCTCCGTATTCTCTGTGAGATTCGAACCCAATCTTGTTTGGCTACTATATTTGCATATAGTCGTGTTACATCATCTTAAAGTACAATTTTGAGTGTATCACTCCACAAAAACATTGATATCTTTTCCATTTTTCATGTTTTTCCATTTCGATTCTAACTTAAATTGTTGCATTATCAAACACATAATATAACAATAGTAAGTAGATAATAATAATAATAATAATAATAACAACAACAACAATAATAATCTATATTACCTGAAAAGAATGAACTCCAAACGATTAAAGTGAAATTATCAAAATACCACTCTTGCTAATTAATAGCGTATTTAATTTTTTTTAAAAAACAAATCCTAATAACCTAACGCGTAAAAAATAGAAAGCCAAACGATTGTACTCCTTCCTATTAGTCATAACCAAACCTTCTATATATTGCTATTAGTTTTTGCGATTAAACAAATACTTCCAGCTTCTCTTCCATCTTCTCAGAATGCCCTGTTACTTCTAAGTCACAAAATCTTCAAGCTTTTGCGATTAGACATCTACTTCAAATGTTTATGAACTACAAATATACACTAATTTTGTGTTGTAGAAGTCCGAATAGATACCAATAATGCCTTCTGACCAGACTCTTCTAATGATCAGTCCTCACCGATCGCACTGCTTCATCACATTAAAAACCAGAAACACCATGACACTGCCCCAAAAATCATCCCTCTTCTATGCTAACAACACCGGTATGCCCTATTACTTCTAAAAATTCTTTCAATCTCTTACTATTACTCTTTCACGCCTCAAATCCCATTGGGGTGGTCAGGCAACCATAGCCGTAAAGGCCCGAGGGACCAACCTATGACCGAGTACATTCATATGCATGCCATTCAGTGAACAAAACTTCTACCACATTCAGAATTAATATATCGATGACGGAAGTCATGTAAAGACGTTCAAAACAGATACGAGACTTGGCCATTGGGGCCACAACGTCTAAAAGGTAAGACACTTTTGTGTTTGACTTTACAATGTCGACAAGCCTCTAAAAGATACATAACCATGATTAAGGTTGGGACAAGTCCCCGCCTTATAGAAATACTATACAGTACCAAAAAGCATATACAAAGGACTCAAAAAGCCCCGAATCAACCTGGAGCTCACCAATAACCTGTAGATGACCCATATCCTACTGTGAAGGTCTACTAGCTCCTATGCCTGCAGCAAGTAAGGCAGGTCCCCCAAAGGACGTCAGTACGAAAGAATGTACTGAGTATATAAGGCTAAGTAACTGTATGAAATATAGGAACTCAGTGTAATCGAATACAAGTGAATAGATAATACTGATATACCGCCATACTGTATATGTGGAAACATATACATTACATTCATTTCTTTCCTTTTACCTTTATATCAATATACAACATACAATGCCCGGAACCAACTGATCAGTGTTAAATAGCATTGGGATCGGCTCGAGCTAGGCTTATGCCCCCGGAGCTACCACCCATAAGTGAATAAATCAGGTTCGGATCGACCAAGGATTTCACCCCCAGAGCTACCCCCTGCATCCAATAATCAATCGGGATCGCCTCGAGCTAGGCTTTCACCCCTAAATCTACCACCCGTACTCAACCAAATCTGCACAACTTCACTTCTTTAATTTTTGTGAGATTGTTACATCGGTTGTCATAAGATTATTGGAGATTTGGAACAATAGTCAACAAATAAGAGACAAATAAATAAAAATTGCTAACAAACCTGAAATGAGATACTTGAAAACATTTCGGAGCGAAAACAAGTTCGGTAACTATGTGAACAATAGGTGCGGCCAAAGGATACGAAAAAGAGTAACCTTACATACCTTATATTCCCAACGTGTGACTACAACAATTAAGCTCTTCCTTAAGGCGTTACTCTACAACACAAGTATATAATGGAGCTAACATTAACAATTAACTACATTACAATTTCACAAGATGATAAATAGTTACTTAACGGGACGTAAAAACTATCCAACATCCCAAACACATGGTATATCATTCCACCTTCCTTTATACTTCCATAAAAATTCATTCCACCTCCTACAACACAATTTACTTCCTCACAACACCAACAATGCCAAAACAGTCGACACATCAATATATACGTCACAAACCGACAAGATTTCACACCACGTTTATACTTTACATTTCCACCTCAATACAACATCATATATTTATTCCATAAAGTCACCAAAATGACTTTCATAACAAAATACCAAAAAAAATCCACCATGGTTTCAAAATTCACATCAACATCACAAGAATATATCCTCTTTCCACTACACCACACATTCCATGCACAATTATGTATAAACAGGTCCACAAGTCATACACACGGCGTAACGAATTAGGTACAGCACCACACTTAAAAATATTGAAATTTAGTCCTTCTAATTCAATTACTTCAAGACCTTAAGTCCCCTTTCAATTTTAAACCACATAGAAGGCAAATCCTTTACCGATTAAGCAAAAGTGGACTGTTTTACAAATAGTGGACTGCTCAACAGTTTTTAAACGTAAACAACATGATTTAAAAAACCTCTTATGAATATAATATATTAATATATAAGTTAAACACTTACAAAGGCTTGCAAGTGGAAGATCTTGTCCAAAAATCCTTAAGGAAAATTAGGGTGGCTAGGGTTTTGAGAGGAGAGAAATATTTGATTGAAAATCTGATTTTTGCAAGTGTGTTGTGTAGAAAAATGAGCTGAATTTCAGATTAAATAGTACCTAATAAACCCTCTCTCTCATGGTCCAATCTTAGCCACACTTTTGGTCAAAAAGTCCAAGTAGGCTTGGTCAATTTTTAAATGGATCATTTCCTTTTGGACCCATGTTTATTTACTTAATTTTGGGCCTCAATTGAGCCCATTAGCATAATATTAATTCAGCCCAACAAATTTAGTGGGTAATAAACCAACTATTTCAAGTTTAAACAATTCCATAAATGGTAAGGTAGTCCAATAAATTTGGAAATGTACGAGGTGTTACATCCTTCCCCCTTAGGAACATTCGTCCTCGAATGTTAGTAGCATTATCCAATCTAAACAAGCTCAAGTATAAGTTCCTTCTTCATATTATCACACACACATAATACTTATATATACTTACTTGTAAATTGCTCCAATTCTGCATCTTGAACTTTCTCTTCAGTTTGAAATAAATACGGTTACTTAGACTTCATCATTTCCTCGGTTTCCCATGTGATTTCTTCTACTTGTTGATTTTTCCAAAGTACTTTTATGGAAGTTACTTATTTATTTCTTAACCTCTTAACTTGTCGATTCAGAATAGTAATAGGTATTTCTACATAGGTGAGATCTTCCATAGCTTGTACATCTTCAGTGGGAGCAATACGAGATGGATCTCCTATGAACTTCCGAAGCATTGTAACATGAAAAACTAGATGAACTGTGGAGAGTTCTTGGGGTAGTTCTAATTCATACGCAACTTGACCAAATCTTCGAATAATCTTATACGACCCTATATAATGCGGACTTAGCTTTCCTTTCTTTCCAAATCTCATTACCTCTTTCATTGGTGATTGTAACACCCCGTACCTTCCCAACCCTACTTGACGACATTAAACAAGGTTTACTTAGGTGTCGAGTATGTATTTGGTAATGTTAATAATTTATATTGGGCATCGTACATATGCTTAGCCAGTGTTTTGTGATTTTCGTGGAGCAGTTGTGGGGTTAAAAACTGTAACACCCCGTCCGTGTCTACGTGTAGCTGACGACTGAAACATTTAGGGAAACATGCAAACATGAGAAAAGGGATGAATTATACATTAAATTGTGGGCATGAACAAGTCTTGCATCATTGGGCCCAAAAGATGAAGCCCAAAAATTGACAAGAAGACATGGGCCAATATGACATTTTGACCCATTCTTGCAATATTGGTCCATTTGACCAAATCAACACCTCATTAAATGCTAAGGAAAAAGGATAAGGGAGACATGAGGCCATATATATAGAAAAAAATCAGATTTTTATTCCCTTAAACTCTCATAACATTCTAGGATTTTCCACAAAATTCCCTTTGCTCTCAAGAAACCCCAAGTCACTCTTTTGGCCAAGATTAGCAATTGGTAAGTCTTGGTAATTGTTTATTATGTTGGTTTAATATATTTTATGCATATTATATGGTGTATATTATGTTGGTTCTATTGGTGGACTATTGAGATGTTCACAAGAGGTGAAATGTTATATGTTGCGAAATCGGAGGGTGGTTTGTCTTGTAAACTTGACTATTGACTTGTGGTTTTGAAGGGAATGAATTTGGTGGAGTAAATATTGATATGTGGGCTGTGATTATGGTCTTAATTTGTTTTATTCTTGTGCATAACGTTTGGAGTTGATATTGTGAAATTGGTTACGGTTTTGGTGCCGTATTGGCCGTGAAGTGTCGTTTTGGGTGATGTTATGTGTGTTGTGAGACCATGGCTGGTGTTTGGCATGTTATATGATCAAAAATATGTTAACATAAGTTTGGTTATGATCATGGACCATTCATTGCATAAAAAGACCCCAAAATGACCATTTCGGCAAAAAACCGGGCATCCGCCCTCGACAGGGGAGCACCTGCGGGCGCAGGTGCCAATGCAGGTGCCCCTGGAATCTTCCAAGAAGCACCTGAGGGCGCAGGTCATCCACCTGCGGGCGCAGGTGGATCCACAGCCCAAGGCGGATTGTCGAATTTTGTGTTTTTGCGCCCCGTTGGCCCCCCGAAACCCCCGTACCCTTCATGGATGAAGTTATCAACTTATGGGACCTCTTGAATGACTTTGACGGAGTATCCTAATGATATTTTGACTACTATCAATTATGGATTGTTGTTCATGTGTGGTTACAAAAGGTGTTGAGATGGGTTGACGACGTAATTGAGACGTAGTGTTAGTGTAGATATGTAAAGGATCAATTTGATACGAAATGACATTTACTTATAATGTATTTGTCAATGTGTGGAATTTTATGGTGGTGCTGACATGTTGATGTGATAAATGACATTGTAAGAAGGTTAGATGACGTTCTAAAGTAACTATGTGATTCATGGTCATCTTGTGCATTTGTAAGGTAGTTGGTTGCTAATATAAGCTTCGTTATGTACTTGTGATGTAGAGTGAGACGTAAGGAAAGAGCTGGACTATTGTATTTCCATATAAGCTTGGGTATTCATAGTCGACGCAAAGGTATGTAAGGTTATTCTGTCCGTATCGTTTTGCGGTGAATAGTATTCACATTGACATTTCACTAGTCCTATCCCAAAATGTGTGAAGGTATTCCATATCCGGTTCTCTATGGTCATTGTCATATATTTCCTACTCATTGGTGACTCTCATGTCTCATATTCATGAGTAATAGTCCAAAATCTCAAATAAGGTTATGTGTTCCAATAGTGATTCTACTTATATCTCTTGTTCATTGATTATTGCCCAGAGGTTCCAATAGTGTTATGTTTCCACGAATTGCTCCTTGGTTATTTTTCCAAAACTTCCAACAATGTTATGGCTACAAAGTAGCAATCTCTCATAAGCCAAGGGTATCCTATATTCGGGTATCAATTCTGGTTCCTCACATGTTCTTTATGTATTGATCAATTGTCATTCACATGTCTCATATGCATTGATTAATGTTCCAAAAATGCCATGGTTCCAACAATGGTATGTTCCAAAGCTCAAAGTGATGTTCAACTATCATTGTATCAATCTCATTGGTATCAATCTCAAAGTAAGGATCAAAGTAAATATCAAAGTAATGCAAATGTGGTTAATGATTGATTTATGGGTGGCAAGTCTAGGGGCATAAGCCTAGCTCGACTCGAACCCAATGTATTGATTTATAGGTGGCAAGTCTAGGGGCATAAGCCTAGCTCGACTCAATCCCGAGGGTGGCAAGTCTAGGGGCATAAGCCTAGCTCGACTCAATCCCAACATGACGATAATTCATGAAAGACCCACTGATCAGTTGGGGCCCGGGTACAGTATAGCACAGACAAAGATCAATAAGTACAGAAGTAAGAAGCAATGAACGTAATGAACGTAATGAACGTAATGAGTGCAATAAACGCAATGAACCTAATCGACATGTTTCCAAATGCAATGGTTTATTGACTTGAATATTATTAACCCCAATGAAGTCTCTATGTTCTACACAGTTTCTATGGCCTTACATGCTCAGTACATTCTTCGTACTGACCCCTTTGGGGGCCTTACTTTACTTGATACAGGCACAGGTGTTCGTAGACCCTCACCGTAGTCTACACTATATCAGCAGATCATTAGTGAGCTCCAGTTGTTTCGGGGCTTCCTAGGTCACTATGTACATTTGTTTGGTGTTGTTTTGATACTATATGTATAAATAGAGCGGGGGCTTGTCCCGACTCTAAGATTGGTTTTGGTTATGCATCCGTAGAGGCTTTGTAGATGTTGTGGAAAATGTGAAGGGTAAGGTAAGGAACATATGTTTTGTCATGATGGCCCCAACGGCCAAGTTTCATACGTAGTATCTATATATATTTTCATGAATTCCCCTATTGATACTTTATATTCATTTGAGGTGGTGTTGTATATTGAGTAGCATACATATGCGTGTGCATGAGCACAGATTGGTTCTCTCGGGCCTCAACGGCTCCGGGTGCCAGTCCGGCCCGAATGGGATTCGGGTCGTGACAGTGATACTTTCAAGAATACCCAATCACCTATAGCAAACTCTATCCCCCTTCTACTAACATCGACAGATTATTTGTGTCAACTTTGGGCCGTTCGTAGCCATTGTTGTATCACCTTAACCTTCTCCATAGCTTGATGAACAAGATCTGGCCCAAATAAGGCAGTTTCACCCGCTTCAAACCATCCAATTGGTGATCTACACTTTCTTCCATATAAAGCTTAATAAGGCTCCATCTTGATACTTGAATGGTAACTATTATTGTAGGCAAACTCAATAAGAGAAAAATGATCATCCCAACTACCTTTAAAGTCCAATGTGCAAGCTCGTAGCATATCTTCCAGTGTTTGTATAGTACGTTCTGCTTGTCCATCTATTTTAGGATGAAAAGCCATACTTAAATTCACTTGTGTTTCCAAACTCTTCTGAAAATACTTCCAAAAGTGTGCAGTAAATTGAGCTCCCCTATCTGATATAATAGAGATTGAAATTTCTTGTAGTTGAACTATCTCTTTAATATACAACCGCGCATAATCTTCAGCTGTGTAGGTGGTCTTGACTGATAGGAAGTGTGCTGACTTGGTAAGCCTGTCAACTATTACCCATATGGAATCAAATTTCCGAAGTGTACGAGGCAAACCTGTGATGAAATCAATTTTTATCATGTCCCACTTCTAGATTGGAAGATCTATACGTTGCATATAACCTCTAGGCTTTTGATGCTCTACTTTTACTTATCGACAATTTGGACATTGAGCTAAAAATTCTGCAATGTTCTTCTTCATGTTACCCCAACAATACATTTCTTTCAAATCATGATACATTTTGGTGGCTCCCGAATGAATAGAATACCGTGAATGATGTGCCTCTGTCATAATCCGTCTCCTTAGCTCATCTACATCAGGTACACAAAATCTACTTTGTCATTGAAGCACTCCCTCATACGTAAGATCAAATGCCATTGTCAAACCTTGTTGTACATTCCCCTTCAGCTGAAATAAAATAGGATCCGCATACATTTTTTCCTTCACTTCAGCTACTAATGAAGTTTCTGCCGCATTTTGCACCATAATAACCTGCCAACCCAAGGAAACTATGAATTTCTATAGGCGTCATAGGTCTTGGCCAGTTCTTCACAGCTTCTATCTTTTGAGTATCAACCTGTATTCCTTCATCCAACACAATATGACCCAAGAATGCTACAGATTTTAACCAAAATTCAAATTTAGAGAACTTTGCATATAACTTACGATCATGGAGAATTTGTAACACCTGCCGTAAGTGATTAGCGTGGTCCTCTTTTGATCTTGAATAAACCAGAATATCATCTATAAACACTTTCACGAACACATCCAAGAATGGCTTGAACACCTTATTCATCAAATCCATAAAAACTGCTTGTGCATTTGTTAGCCCAAATGGCATAACTAAAAATTCATAATGACCATACCGTTTTATGAAAGCTGTCTTGGATATATCTTGCTCTCTAACCCTTACTTGATGATAACCCGATCTCAAGTCAATCATTAAGAAACATTTGGCACCCTATAATTGATCAAACAAATCATCAATTCTGGGGAGGGGATATTTGTTCTTAATTGTCACCTTATTTAGTTGTAGAAAATCAATACACATTCTCAACATGCCATCTTTCTTATGTATGAATAACACTGGTGCACCCCACGGGGACATACTTGGACTTATGAATCGCTTGTCCAACAAGTCTTTTAATTGCTTCTTCAATTCCCGTAATTCTGCCGGGGCCAATCTATACGGAGCAATAGAGATAGGTTGAGTACCTGGAATCACATCAATACCAAACTTTACTTCCCATTATGGAGGCAAACCTGGAAGATCTTCAGGAAATACATCAAGGAATTCATTTACCACTGGAATCGATTGGAGATTTGGTGGCTTCACATCGGTATCTTGCACTCTTACTAGATGGCATATGTACCCCTTGGATATCATTTTCTTTGCCTTAAGATAAGAAATAAATTTAACTCTCGGTGTTCCAACATTACCCCTCCATTCAAGGACGATCTTTTCTGGAAAATGGAAATGTACCTTTTTAGCTCGGCAATCTACCATGGCATAACAAAAAGACAACCAATCCATACCCATTATAAAATCAAAATCTACCATTTCCAGCTCAATAAATATCGTCCAACGTATCGTGATCACAAATAGTTACTATACAATTACGATAGACTCTTTTAGCTATAATAAACTCACCAATGGGTGTAGATACTTCAAATGGCTTAGCTAATAATTCTAGTGTTCTTTTGAATTTTTCATCAACCAATGGAGTGACATTTGATAGGGTAGATCCTAGATCAATCAATGCGTATACATTATGTGAAAAGACGGATAATGTACCTATAACCACATCAGGAGAAACCTCCAAATTTTACCGATTCGTTAAAGCATAGGTACGGTTCTGGACTCTACTAGAATTAACTGCTCCTCGAACACCTCTACCATGCCCCGTAGGCTGTACACCCAATGAGGATGATGCAACGGCTGATCCAGCAGGTTGTGCCATACTACCCTTGCCTCTCCGTGGGCACTCTCTTATTATGTGCCCCGACATACCACACCAGAAACAATCATCTGTCCTAAGCCGATATGTACCTAAATGAAGCTTTCCGCAGTGCTGACACGGCTGATGAGAAAACCTCGATTGGCTCATTTTCCCTTGATCTTAATACCCTGCTGTTTGTGAACATTGAATCCCACTACTTTACCTAACTTGACTGTCTCTAAACCCTCGAAATTGGGAGGGAGTACCTATTGTAGAATAAGAAAATGATGGTCTAGGTGGTCTATTAAAAACCCGAGGCCTAAATTCTCCTTGGGACACCATGAACTGTCCCATAGGTTTAACTCTCTTTGACGGTCCTCTTTCTAATTCTTGCGTTCTTCTCTTTTGCCTCTGATCCTCCATCTTCTGTGCAAAAGCTTGTTTTCTGGCTATATCCTTGTCTCTATTCAAAGAAGCAATATTAAAATCCCTAACCAAATATCGATCCAATCTATCCACATACCGATGAACTCTATAGTCCATAGTAGATACTACATCAGGAGCGTACCTGGCTAAAGAGTTAAACCAATGACTGTACTCTCTGACGCTCATATTACCTTAACGAAGATTTAAGAACTGGTCTGTACGAGCCTTTTGGATCTCATATGGAAGTTAATGATCAAGGAATTCCGCTTTGAATACTTCCCAACCATCTGGAAGTGCACCGATACCCCTAGATCTTTTCCCATCTTCATACCATAATATAGCCTCTCCTTTTAATCTATATGCTGCAAGCTCAACTGTTTTTGTACCAGATACATGCATAACATCTAAATCCCTATGAATTTGGTCCATGACGTCTTGTGGGTCTTCATTAAGATCTGACCCGGTGAATGTGGGAGGGTCTAATTTAAGAAAATCTTATGTCCGCCGACTAGCTGCCCTATCTGCACCGTCATTACTTATAGTTGGAACAACTTGTCCTTGATTTTGTACAGCAACTATAGGAGTCAACATTTGCACAACATTCCTTAAATGCTGCTCAATAGCATTAACAGGTGGTTCTGGGGGTACTCCTCTCCTTTCTGTCTCTCCGGGAGGTGGAAGAGTAGAAGAACCCGCGATGCAAACTCGTCTTCAGCCTCACCTTTATTAGCTTATTTAGGTGGTGATTTACTGGTTCCTTCTCAGGCAATTCTGTCTAGCTTCTTACTTTTCCCCTTATTTCTCCTTGTAAACAACATTTTGCGATACTGAGGAAACAAAAAAACATAAAACAAATTTAGTCGCTTAATATGACTCCACTTACAACTTTGGCTCTATTGCACAATCTAGGAAATGAATAAAAGAGACAACTCCTAAATGTCCCTATAGCCTCCTACGTATAGATGTAGTGCACAACACATTCATAACCAAGACTCTACTCACACATGACTTTGTAGATGCCCTAGGACGACCCGCTCTGATACCACTTTTGTCACGCCTCAAATCCCATTGGGGCAGACAGGTACCCGTAGCTGTAAAGACCCGAGAGAACCAACCTATGACCGAGTATATTCATATGCATGCCATTTAGTGAACAAAAATTCGGCCACATGTAGAAATATTATATCGATGACAGAAGTCATGTAAAGACATTCAAAATAGATACGAGACTTGGCCGTTGGGGCCACAATGTCTAAAAGGTAAGACACTTTTACGTTTGACTTTACAATGTCTACAAGCCTCTAAAAGATACATAACCATCACTAAGGTCGGGACAAGTCCCCGCCTTATACAACTACTATACGGTACCAAAAAAACATATACAAATGACTTGGAAAGCCCCGAATCAACCTGGAGCTCACCAATAGCCTGCAGATGACCCGTATCCTACTGTGAAGGTCTACTAGCCCCTGCGCCTGCAGCAAGTAAGGCAGGTCCCCCAAGGAATGTCACTACGAAAGAATGTACTGAGTATATAAGGCTAAGTAACTGTATGAAATATAGGAACTCGGTGTAATCGAATACAAGTGAATAGATAATACTGATATACCATTGTACTGTATATGTGGAAACATGTACATTACATTCATTACTTTCCTTTTACCTTTATATCAATATACAACATACAATGCCCGGAACCAACTGATCAGTGTTAAATAGCATTGGGATCGGCTCGAGCTAGGCTTATGCCCCCGGAGCTACCACCCATAAGTCAATAAATCAGGTTCGGATCGACCTAGGATTTCACCCCCAGAGCTACCCCCTGCATCCAATAATCAATCGGGATCGGCTCGAGCTAGTCTTTCACCCCTAAAGCTACCACCCGTACTCAACCAAATCTGCACAACTTCACTTCTTTAATTTTTGTGAGATTGTTACATCGGTTGTCATAACATTATTGGATTTTTGGAACAATAGTAAACAAATAAGATACAAATAAATAATAATTGCTAACAAACCTGAAATGAGATACTTGAAAACATTTTGGAGCGAAAACAAGTTCGGTAACGATGTGAACAATAGGTGCAGCCAAAGGATACGAAAAAGAGTAACCTTACATACCTTATCTTACCAACATGTGACTACAACAATTCAGCTCTTCCTTAGGAGTTACTCTACCACACAAGTACATAACGGAGCTAACATTAACAACTTACTACATTACAAGTTCACAAGACGATAAGTAGTTACTTAACGGGACGTAAAAACTATCCAACATCCCAAACACATGGTATATCATTATACCTTCCTTTATACTTCCATAAAAATTCATTCCACCTCCTACAACTCAATTTACTTCCTCACAACACCAACAATGCCAAAACAGTCGACACATCAATATATACGTCACAAACCGACAAGATTTCACACCACGTTTATACTTTACATTTCCACCTCAATACAACATCATATATTTATTACATAAAGTCACCAAAATGCCTTTAATAACAAAATACCAAAAAAAATCCACCATGGTTTCAAAATTCACATCAACATCACAAGAATATATTCTCTTTCCACTACACCACACATTCCATGCACAATTATGTATAAACAGGTCCACAAGTCATACACACGGCGTAACAAATTAGGGACAGCACCACACTTAAAAATATTGAAATTTAGTCCTTCTAATTCAAATCCTTCAAGACCTTAAGTCCCCTTTCATGTTTAAACAACATAGAAGGCAAATCCTTTACCGATTAAGCAAAAGTGGAATGTTTTACAAATAGTATACTGCTCAACAATTTTTAAACATAACCCACATGATTTAAACAACCTATTATGCATATAATATAGTAATATATAAGTTTAAACACTTACCAAGGCTTGCAAGTGGAGGATCTTGTCCAAAAATCCTTAAGGAAAATTAGGGTGGCTAGGGTTTTGAGAGAAGAGAAATATTTGATTGAAAATCTAATTTTTGCAAGTGTGTTGTGTAGAAAAATGAGCTGAATTTCATCTTAAATAGTACCTACTAAACCCTCTCTCTCATGGTCCATTCTTAGCTACACTTTTGGTCAAAAAGTCCAAGTAGACTTGGTCCATTTTTAAATGAATCATTTCCTTTTGAACCCATATTTATTTACTTAATTTTGGGCCTCAATTGAACCCATTAGCATAATATTAATTCAGCCCAACAAATTTAGTGGGTAATACACCAACTATCTCAAGTTTAAATAATTCCATAAATGTTAAGGTAGTCCAATAAGTTCGGAAATGTACGGGGTGTTACATCCTTCCCCCTTAGGAACATTCATCCTCGAATGTTAGTAACATTATCCAATCTAAACAAGTTCAAGTCTAAGTTCCTTCTTCATATAATCACACACACATAATACGTATATATACTTACTGGTTATTGGTCCAATTTTGTATCTTGAACTTTCTCTTCAGTTTGAAATAAATGCGGGTACTTAGACTTCATCATTTCCTCGGCTTCCCATGTGATTTCTTCTACTTGCTGATTTTTCCAAAGCACTTTTATGGAAGCTACTTCTTTATTTCTTAAACACTTAACTTGTCGATCCAGAATATCAATAGGTATTTCTTCAAAGGTGAGATCCTCCGTAACTTGTACATCTTCGGTGGGAGCAATACGAGATGGATCTCCTATGCACTTCCAAAGCATTGAAACATGAAACACTGGATGAACTGTGGAGAGTTCTTGGGGTAGTTCTAATTCATACGTAACTTGACCAAATCTTCAGATAATCTTATATGGCCCTATATAACGCGGACTTAGCTTTCCTTTCTTTCCAAATCTCAGTACCCCTTTCATTGGTGATACTTTCAAGAATACCCAATCACCTATAGCAAACTCTAGCCCCCTTCTTCTAGCATCGACATATGATTTGTGTCGACTTTGGGCCGTTTGTAGCCGCTGTTGTATCACCTTAACCTTATCCATATCTTGATGAACAAGATCTGGCCCAAATAAGGAAGTTTCACCCGCTTCAAACCATTCAACTCGTGATCTACACTTTCTTCCATATAAAGCTTAATAAGGCGCCATCTTGATACTTGAATGATAGCTATTATTGTAGGCAAATTCACTAAGAGATAAATGATCATCCCAACTACCTTTAAAGTCCAATGTGCAAGCTCGTAGCATATCTTCCAGTGTTTGTATAATACGTTCTGCTTGTCCATCTGCTTGAGGATGAAAAGCATTACTTAAATTCACTTGGGTTCCCAAACTCTTATGAAAAGACTTCCAAAAGTGTGCAGTAAATTGAGCTCCCCTGTCTGATATAATAGAGATTGGAATTCCGTGTAGTCGAATTATCTCTTTAATATACAACCGCGATAATCTTCAGCTGTGTAGATGGTCTTGACCGATAGGAAGTGTGCTGACTGGGTAAGCCTGTCAACTATTACCCATATGGTATCAAATTTCCAAAGTATACGAGGAAAACCTGTGATGAAATCCATATTAATCATGTCCCACTTCAAGATTGGATGATCTATACGTTGCATATAACCTCCAGGCTTCTGATGCTCTACTTTAACTTGTTGACAATTTGGACATTGAGCTACAAATTTTGCAATGTTCTTCTTCATGCTACCCCACCAATACATTTCTTTCAAATCATGATACATTTTGGTGGCTCCCGGATGAATAGAATACCGTGTATGATGTGCCTCTGTCATAATTCGTCTCCTCAGCTCATCTACATGAGGTACACACAATCTACTTTTGCATTGAAGCACTCCCTCTTGCGTAAGATCAAATGCCTTTTTCAAACCTTGTTGTACATTCCCCTTCAGCTGCAATAAAATAGGATCCGCATATTGTTTTTCCTTCACTTCAACTACTAATGAAGATTCTGCCGCATTTTGCACCATAATTTCTTAATTTGTAGTTTCAAGAAGACGAACCCCCAAGCTGGCTAGTTGATGTTGATCCTTGACTATACCTTGCTTTTCCGTGAGCTGGCCATCAGTGCTTCCTATTGCTTTGCGGTTTAATGCATCGGGCACTACATTTGCCTTCCCTGGACGATATAAAATATCAATATCATAATCTTTTAATAGTTCAAGCCACCTCCGTTGCATCATATTTAGGTATTTCTGCTTAAAAATATACTGTAAACTCTTATGATCGGTATATATGTCAACATGAAACCCATACAAATAGTGGCATCATATCTTTAAAGCAAATATCACAGCTGCTAGCTCAGGATCATGTGCCGGATAATTTCTCTCATGTGGTCGCAACTTTCTTGAGGCATAAGCAATTACATTACCGTGTTGCATCAATACACATCCTAAGACGACTCCTGAAGCATCACAATATACCGCATACCCTTTTGTGCCTTCTGGAAGTACCAATACAGGTGTAGAAGTCAATTTATTCTTCAGATCTTGGAAATTCTTCTCACATGCATCATTCCACTGAAACTTGGTTGCCTTGTGTGTTAGCTTTGTTAAAGGTGTAGCAATAGAAGAAAATCCTTCAACAAACCTTCTATGATAAACTGCCAATCCAAGAAAACTACGAATTTCTATAGGCGTCGTAGGTCTTGTCCAGTTCTTCATAGCTTCTATCTTTTGAGTATCAACCTGTATTTCTTCATCCGACACAATATGACCCAAGAATGCTACAAATTTTAACGAAAATTCACATTTAGAGAACTTTGCATATAACTTACGATCATGGAGAATCTGTAACACCTGCCGTAAGTGATTAGCGTGGTCCTCTTTTGATTTTGAATAAACTAGAATATCATCTATAAACACTTTCACGAACACATCCAAGAATGGCTTGAACACCCTATTCATCAAATCCATAAAAATTGCTGGTGCATTTGTTAGCCCAAATGACATAAATAAAAATTCATATTGAACAGACCGTGTTCTAAAAGCTATCTTGGGTACATCTTACACTCTAACCCTTACTTGATGAAAACCCGATCTCAAGTCAATCTTTGAGAAACATTTGGCACCCTATAATTGATCAAACAAATCATCAATTCTGGGGAGGGGATATTTGTTCTTAATTGTCACCTTATTCAGTTGTCGATAATAAATACACATTCTCAACGTTCCATGTTTCTTACATACGAATAACACTGGTGCACCCCACGGTGACATACTAGGCCTTATGAATCCCTTGTCCAGCAAGTGTTTTTATTTCTCCTTCAATTCCCGTAATTCTGTCGAGGCCATTCTATATGGAGGAATAGAGATAGGTTGAGTACCTTGAATCACATCAATACCAAAATCTATTTCCCATTCTGGAGGCAAACCTGGAAGATCTTCAGGAAATACATCAATGAATTCATTTACCACTGGAACCGATTGGAGAGTTGGTGGCTTCACATCGGTATCTATCCCTCTTACTAAATGGCATATGTACCCCTTGGAACTCATTTTCTTTGCCTTAAGATAAGAAATAAATTTACCTCTCGGTGCGCCAACATTAACCCTCCATTCAAGGACGGTCTTTTATGGAAAATGGAAATGTACCTTTTTAGATCTACAATCTACCATGGCATAACAAAAAGCCAACCAATCCATACCCATTATAACATCGAAATCTACCATTTCCAGCTCAATAAGATCAGCCAACGTATCGTGATCACAAACAGTTACTATACAATTACAATAGACTATCTTAGCTATAATAGACTTACCAACGGGTGTAGATACTTCAAATGGCTTAACTAATAATTCTGGTGTGTTCTTTTATATTTTTTAGCAATCAATGGAGTGACATATGATAGGTTAGAGCCCAGATCAATCAATGCATATACATTATGTGAAAAGACAAATAATGTACCTGTAACCACATCAGGAGAAGCCTCTAAATTCTACCGATCGGCTAAAGCATAGGTACGGTTCTGGACTCTACTAGAATTAACTGCTCCTCAAACACCTCTTCCACGCCCAGCAGTCTGTACACCCGACGAGGATGATACAACGGCTGATCCAGTAGGTCGGGCAATACTACCCGTACACCTCTGTGTGCACTCTCTCATTATGTGCCACTCTCTCATTATGTGCCCCGTCATACCACACAAAAAACAAACATCTGTCCCAAGCCAACATGCACCTAAATGAAGCTTTCTGTTATGCTGACACGACTGATGAGAAAATCTAGATTGGCTCATTCTTCCTTGTTCTTTATACCCTGTTGTCTGTGAAGCTTGAATCCCACTACTTTGCCCAACTTGACTGCCTCTAAACCCTCAAAATTGGGATGGAGTACCTGCTGTAGAATAAGAAAATGATGGTCTAGGTGGTCTATTAAAAACCCGAGGCCTAAATTCTCCGTGGGACACCATGAACTGTCCCATAGGTTTAGCCCTCTTAGACGGTCCTCTTTCAAATTCTTGCATTCTTCTCCTTTTCCTCTGATCCTCCATCTTCTGTGCAAAAGCTTGAATCCTAGCTATATCCATGTCTCTATTCAAAGCAACAATAGTACAATCCCTAACAAAATATGGATCCAATCTATCCATATACCGATGAACTCTATCGTCCATAGTAGCGACTACATCAGGAGCATACCTGGCCAAAGAGTTAAACCGAAGACTGTACTCTCTGACGCTCATATTACCTTAACGAAGATTTAAGAACTGGTCTGTACGAGCCTTTTGGATCTCATATGGAAGGTAATGATCAAGGAATTCCGCTTTGAATTCTTCCCAACCATCTAGAAGTGCACCGATACCCCTAGATCATTTCCAATCTTCATACCATAATATAGCCTCTCCTTTTAATGTATATGCTGCAAGCTCAACTATTTCTGTACCAGATACATGCATAACATCTAAATCCCTTTGAATTTGGTCCATGAAGTCTTGTGGTTTTTCATTAAGATCTGACCCGGTGAATGTGGGAGAGTCTAATTTAAGAAAATCTTGTGTACGCCGACTAGATGCCCTATCCGCACCGTTATTACTTATAGTTGGACCAACTTGTCCTTGATTTTGTACAGAAACTATACGAGTCAAAATTTGCACCACATTCCTTAAATCCTGCTCAATAGCATTAACAGGTGGTTCTGGGGGTACTCCTCTCCTTCCTAGCTCTCCGGGAGGTGGAAGAGTAGAAGAAGCCCGCGATGCAAACTCGTCTTCAGCCTCACCTTGATTAGCTTGTTTAGGTTGTGATTTACTAGTTCCTTCTCCGGCAATTTTGTAAGCTTCTTACTTTTACCCTTATTTCTCCTCGTAAACGACAGTTTGCGATACTGTGGGAACAAAAAAACATAAAACAAATTTAGTGGTTAAATATGACTCCACCTATAATTTTGGCTCTATTGCACGATCTAGAAAATGAAAAAAAGATACAACTCCTAAATATCACGTAGCCTCCTACGTATAGATGTGGTGCACAACGCATCCATAAGCAAGACTCTACTCAGACATGACTTTGTAGACACCCTAGGACGAACCGCTCTGATACCACTTTTGTCAGGCCTCAAATCCTATTGGGACAGACAAGCACCAGTAGTCGTAAAGGCACGAGAGAACCAACCTATGACCGAGTACATTCATATGCATGCCATTTAGTGAACAAAAATTCGGCCACATGCAGAAATAATATATCGATGACGGAAGTCATGTAAATAAGTTCAAAACAGATACAATACTTGACCATTGGGGCCACAACGTCTAAAAGGTAAGACACTTCTATGTTTGACTTTACAATGTCTACAAGCCTCTAAAAGATACATAACCAGCACTAAGGTCAGGACAAGTCCCCGCCTTATACAACTACTATACGGTACCAAAAAACATATACAAATGACTCGAATAGCCCCGAATCAACCTGGAGCTCACCAATAGCCTGCAGATTACTCGTATCCTACTGTGAAGGTCTACTAGCTCCTGTTCCTGCAACAAGTAAGGTAGGTCCCCCAAGGGACGTCAGTACGAAAGAATGTATTGAGTATGTAAGACTAAGTAACTATATGAAATATAGGAACTCAATGGAATAGAATACAAGTTAATAGATAATACTGATATACCACCGTACTGTATATGTGGAACCTTGTACATTACATTCATTTCTTTCCTTTTACCTTCATATCAATATACATCATACAATGCCCGAGACCAACTGATCAGTGGGAAATAACATTGGGATCGGCTCGAGCTAGGCTTATACCCCCAGAGCTACCACCCATAAATCAATTAATTAGGTTTGGCTCGAGCTAGGCTTCCACCCCCAGAGCTACCCCCTACATCCAATAATCAATCAGGATCGGCTCGAGCTAGGCTTTCGCCCCCAGAGCTACCACCCGTACTCAACCCAATATGCATTACTTCACTTCTTCAATTTTTGTGAGATTGTTACATCGGTGTTCATAACATTATTGGAGATTTGGAACAATAGTAAACAAATAAGAGACACGTAAATAACAATTTCTAACAAACCTGAAATGAGATACTTTAAATCATTTCAGAGTGGAATCAAGTTCGGTAACGATGTGAACAATAGGTGCGGCCAAAGGATACGAAAAAGAGTAACCTTATATACCTTATCTTCCCAACGTGTGACTACAACAATTCAGCTCTTCCTTAAGGCATTACTCTACAACACAAGTACATAACGGAGCTAACATTAACAACTAACTACATTACAAGTTCACAAGACGATAAGTAGTTACTTAACGGGACGTAAAAACTATCCAACATACCAAACACATGGAATATCATTCCACCTTCCTTGATACTGCCATAAAATTTCATTCCACCCTCCTACAACACAATTTACGGCCTCACAACACCAAAAATGCCAAAACAGTCCACACATCAACATAGACGTCACAAACCGACAAGATTTCATACAACATTTATATTTTACATTTTCACCTCAATACAACATCATATATTTATTCCATAAAGTCACCTAAATACCTTTCATAAAAAAATATCAAAAACAATCTACCATGGTTTCAAAATTCACATCAACATCACAAGAAAATATCCTCTTTCCACTACACCACACGTTCCATTCACAATTACGTATAAACATGTCCACAAGTCATACACAAGGATTAAGGAATTAGGGACAGAACCAAACTTAAAAATATTGAAATTTAGTCCATTTAATTCAATTCCTTCAATACCTTAAGTCCCCTTTCAAGTTTAAACCACATAGAAGGCAACTACTTTACCGATTAAGCAAAAGTGGATTATTTTACAAATAGTGGACTGCTCAACACTTTTTAAACATAACCAATATGATTTAAACAACCTCTTATGCATATAATATATTAATATATAAGGTTAAATACTTACAAAGGCTTGTAAGTGGAAGATCTTGTCAAAAAATCCTTAAGGAAAATTAGGGTGGCTAGGGTTTTGAGAGGAGAGAAATATTTGATTGAAAATCTGATTTTTGCAAGTATGTTGTGTAGAAAAATGAGCTGAATTTTAGCTTAAATAGTCCCTAATAAACCCTCTCTCTCATGGTCCAATCTTAGCCACACTTTTGGTCAAAAAGTCCAAGGAGACTTGGTTCATTTTTAAATGGATCATTTCCTTTTGGACCCATGTTTATTTACTTAATTTTGGGCCTCAATTGAGCCCATTAGCATAATATTAATTCAGCCCAATAAATTTAGTGGGTAATACCCCATCTTAAGTTTAAATAATTCCATAAATGTTAAGGTAGTCCAATAAGTTCGAAAATGTACAGGGTGTTACATACTCATCTACTTCAAACAATTTATGTTGGTGTTATTTAAGTTTAGATTTCTTTTAATTCCATTTTTGAAGTTGGGGTAGATCATTAGCAAACTCAGTTCAAAAATTCAAGTAGTAAGTCTCATTATATGAATCTTCTGCAGTAAAGTTCAGGTCTTTTCATCCTCCCAACAGTCCTCATCCAGTTTTTTCGCTACTATATAGTCTTTTTGATGTTGCCATAGTCCAGTACATTTAAAAATTTAATTTTGATACTTTTGTGGCTTTTCACTTCTCTACTTTTCTACTCCAAGTATTAGTCATAAGATCTTTATTCCATACGCCAAAGGAGTCGCTCAGGCGTCCCATATGCATGCAATCCTTCCTTTGCCTAGGTAACACACTTGGTCACTAAGACGACCTCACCTAGGCGACAAGGGGCACACTTAAGCGATGCACCAAACACCAGCACTTGCCAAAATTTCATTTGGGTGCTCCAGGACCATCCGTAGCCCTGTGGACGTAAACTAATAATGCTACCCCATAAAAAATGACATTTTGAACTCAATGAAAATGATGAAATTTCACACAGAGATCGTTTCTAACAAATGTGGGCCCCAAACCCAATGTGCCTATTTAACCAACTTCCAACCAATAGCCCAAAATGAGTTCGAAAGCCTTGGGACATGGAACAAGGATCCCTCTAAACTAATATTAATAATCCGGAGCTAATAGCGTTGTTGGAATTTCCATCCAAGTTTGTTTACTAGGTGTCTTGGTCAAATACCAATTTCCTAACAGAGAAAGCTCCAAAATAGGGAAAAGAGCCAAAAACCAAAACAAACTGTCTGATAATCGAACAGATAATTCCAAAAAGTGACAAATGGCCTGTAGCCTCTATAGAAAGGCTTGAAATGCTGAAAACGTACAGAAATCAACGAAATGACCTGGTGGGTCATTACAATATCCACCACTAAAAGGACTTTCGTCTGCAAAAGTCAATGGATAGAAGGAGACTGAAAGCTTGAAAAGATGAGGTATTGGGCTCTCATTCCCCAAGCAAGACTTCCTAGATAACATCTAAGCCATAAAAATGCTTCCAAGAGATTTGACTAAAGGTATCCCTTTTTTACCAACATCTTTACTTCACTTTCCAAACAACCCAAAAGTTATCCTCAACAACCAACTGGCCTCCAACTGATCCAAGCACGACTGTAACATGCATACCCAAACCACAACATACTGACATCACACTGAAACAAGCATAATCAAGCAAAAACTCAACCAAACTGAAGACCGCCCAATGTATGAATCATACAACCTACTCCAAATTCCAAATATAATATTTTCTTCTCTTTCCAAACCTGATGTCTAATTCGAGTTGGACTCATATCAGACTAACCTTGTAAGACTGAAGCAGCCCCACAGAAAACACGCATGAACTAGCATAACAACAAGGCTCATAAAGCTCTATTTGAACACTCAAATGGTGGTGACCAAAGTCTGCGACCTCTGCCAAGACACTAACTAATCTGAATGAACCTAAAAATTGATATTCATGAGTCTGAAGCATAATTTCTCAAAATTAAAATTTTTTCTCAAGAATGCCCCATAGACTGTGGGTGAAACTAAGCCCAACTTAAGTAAACTTCTCCTACTGAGAAGATGTTCAAAAAGTCTGACGAACACTTAGAACGAAGGTTAAGAGGACCATCTTCCAAGCATCTATCAAGTATAATTTATCTAAACTTAAGAGAATTGAATCGATAGGTAAAGAGTAGGCCTAGTCAGCCTATCCAAGAATACTCAACTAAAACAAAAATTGAGATGAGGTATGCAACTGCATTACACAATCCATAGCTAAAAACTCAACACTAGAGGTGAACTACTTGATTTCAACCATCTAAATAGATCCTACTAACGAGCAAGTATCAATATTCCAAAAGCTATCATAACTTTAAAGCCGCCATTCAAGAGAGTCAAAATCCAAAATAGAAGCCCACAAGTCTTCACGGCTACTAAATACTCAAATCAATCTCAATATCAAAATTCAAGCATTTGCCCACCAATTCTGGTAATGGCTGAAACTGAAATATTATCCAAGAACATAATTACAGTGGAGGAAAACCACAAGCTGAAGATACGAGCAATCAAAACCATATACACTTAGGGCTTAAAACATCAAGGAATAACAATAACTCACTGAGGCTGCAATGGTTACTAATAATAGCCAAATCTTGAGCAACTCAGAAAAATACGATCTTAGCCTAAATTTTGTCAAACCAATACCAAATCCATGGCAACAAATTCTTACTTCCAAAAACACCCATTTTGGTAACTGACAATAGATACATAATCATATATCGCCAAGCTGAAGCATCCCATATAGTCATATTAGGCTGCACAATTTACCAAAATGAGAAATTTCTGAACCTTGAACCATATGACAGAAGAACGGAGTACCAATCTCAACACCAACACCAAGGTCAAGTCTACTACCAGAAAATAAACCAAGTATATCATAATAATAAATTTCTGATTTGCTAACTTTAAAAGCGGCTGTAGAAAAAGATAACCCAAACTAGAATTACAACTAAAGCCATGGAGACCTAAACCTACATTCACTTTTGCACCCTCTCAACAACTGATCTAACCTCCCCAGCAAAGGAGGGAAACCAACCAACCAAGGTTCTAAGCCAAATGGGAAAGAATACTCTGATACCAAGTTTTTCACACCCCTAGTCGAGGCCCTGAATGTGGAACGTACTCGATACATTTGCTAGTACGAGCGAACATTCTGGCATACCACATGAGCATATATCTAATATAAAAAATAAAGTAGAAACAATATGGAATTGAAATAAGATTTACTTAAGGGAGAAATACTTTCACCTATATTTATTAAAACCATATAATATTCAACAATACGAATAGTCATGATAAATAAAGATTGAAAATTAAAAAATATGTCTAACAACTAAACCAGTATGTGAAGCCTTTAATTAGTAATATTAATTGCTGGTACAAGGCCTTGACATACCCTAATACTGAAAAAAATATAAGAAAATCATCATATCTCAACTTGCCCTCAAGAATAAAGAAGGTTCACTAATAATAGAAGGTAGATATCCTAGAGATGTTCTTGGTCTCAAGCATGAGTACATGAACCTACATCATAATCGACACCAAAGAAGGTCAATACAAATAGTGTATTTGTATGTAAAACCATACCAAATAAATAATGGAGCATGTAAATATCAATGTGTAAATCTCAATCCAAGGGATGACAAGCCTGAAAAGGACAAGAGCATAAACTAAAGTAATAACTAGCCAAGTAAAATAAATTTAATTCTTTAAGTTATTTATTGGAGCAAGTGGTGAACCAACACAAACCACCATGTTAGTGCATGGAGTCTGATCTAAGTCCTCTTAGATAAGTCATCCTATACCTTGCTGGGTATAGGACTTGACATGACATGATTTGCTAGCAACGATCCATAATTAGCCACTTTCGGGACACATGAAAAGAAGAGTTATCTTACTTGAAGAAAATCTCTATCCTCTGCAAAAATGTAGTTTCAGGCATTGTTTTTAATACTTATGCCATCTTGGTTTACCAACCAACTCCCTTAAGATGAAACAGTTATATTTATTAACTTGGGATCAATGTGCTAGCCTTACTAAGTTCATGTTTATAGTTTAGCCTTCTTGGCTCATGTTAGGAATTCAACCACTTTGGGTTTATACATCATGAATTATTACTAATACTTAACATTTTTGGAGATTCGTAAAAAGTAAATTCTTGCAACATCATAACAATATTCCAAGTTATTGCTTCCATAACACTCAATAATAAGACTAAAGAGTAAATTGAAGTTTTCCAGTTAAGTTTCATTGTCTAAATAATTAGAGTTTCCCAGTTTGACATCGTAGCAAACAATAAAAATCTAGATCCTTTGTCAAAAAGAACAACCAAACCATCAGAAAACATATTAATGAATATAAAAGAATAATTCTCCATCAATTTCTCAAGTTTGGAATAATTTCTAGAACTTTACAAAGTACAAAATTCAAAAACAAAACATAAAAAGAATAGTCACAAAGTTCATAAATTTCATAATTTATAAGATTTAAGATTCTCACAGCAGATCACGAGGATCATTAGAATTTATATAAAATCCGAAAAATATGAAATAAAGGATTATCCATAAACATCCCACGACTTACTTAAAGAATTTAGTTTAATTGATAGAATTGTAGAAATTTCTTCAACCCTAAATAATTTGAGAGTAATTTGAATTGGAGGAGAATAAAACTCAAGGAATATGAGAATGAAATGATTTTACATAACTCAATATAATAGGCGAACTAGAAACTTAGAAAGAGGAACTAGACTTGATTCTTGAAGCAAATTCTTTAGATTCTTGAGAGTTTGTGTTTGAGAGGAAGAAGAAGGATGTTGGAGGATAGAAAAGACATCTGAAACTAACGGAGATATAGCATCTTTAATCTTTTTGAGGTAATGAAAAATGGAAAGGATGAAATTGCCCTTGAATGGAATTGCAAGCTTAATGATCAGTGGCTCGTTGCTTTTCGTCCTTCTTCATTACATTGTATTTTTGAGATATTGCATTAGTGAAATTTTTGTCCTATGGGTACTCTTTAATCCTATACAACCTCCAAAACATATACGAATCTTCCAAGTTGATTTTGAACTAAATTTGGAGCATAACAAGCTTAATTATTGAGCCATAGCACCTCAACTAACACTTAAAAGTTAAACTTAGAAAGTGAGTTATAACATCTATTGAGTTTATGAATCTAATGAGTTGTAGAGTTCAAAGGTTTTTGTGTGTTGCATGATTTTCAAAATTATGATATTAAAGTGTTTCTTGGTTTTACTAATTAATTGGCGGCTGAAAATATAAATCTACGTAATGATATCTTAGTTTTTCTTGGGAAATAGGATAAGGATTTGGTAGAAATAGTTTCTATGAATTCAAGACGTTAACCTTTGTTTAATAAATTTCCTTAGGTAAGAGTTGATGTTACATGGCATAATAAATCATTTTTATCAAATAACTTATATAGATCTGAGAAAATCAGAATGAGCTAAATTGTTTAAATCTTGAGAATGATTGAGTGATAATGTAGGAACTGAGTGCATATCTAGAAACTCGATTATTTGTAATTGCATTAAAAATGAAAATGTTGCAGTACTTTGCGGTGAAAAAACCTTTTTCCTTTAAATGTTATAGTTTAAACTCAAGTTATTACTATAATCTTAGTCTTAAAACAACATAAAATCTTTTTTTTACTTTCATGAAATAGAATTTATATTGTCAATCAAGTATTCATCCTATCAATATTGTTTTTCCGTATTCTCCGTGAGATTCCAACCCAATCTTGTTTGCCTACTATATTTGCATATGACCCTGTTACATCATCTTAAATTACAATTTTGAGTGTATCACTCCTTAAAAACATTGATATCTTTTCCATTTTTCATGTTTCTCCTATGAGATTCCAACATAAATTGTTGCATTATCTTTCAAACACATAATATAACAATAGCAAGTAGATGATGATAATAGTAATAATAATAATAATACTAATAATAATAATAATAATCTATACTACCTTAAAAGCATGAACTCCAAAAAATTAAATTGAAATTACTAAATAACCCTCTTGCTAATTTGATAGCCTATTTAATTTTTTTAAAAAAAACAAATCCTAATAACCTAACGAGTACAAAATCCCAAGCCGAACAGTTGTACTCCTTCCTAATTGTCACAACCAAACCTTCTGTATATTGTTATTAGTCTTTGCGATTAGACATATACTTCCCACTTCTCTTCCATCTTCTCAGTATTCCCTCTTACTTCTCAGTCACGAAATGTTCAAGCTTTTGCGATTAGACAAATACTTCAAACAATTAATGAACTATGAATATACACTAATTTTTTGTTGTAGAAATCTGAATAGATACCAATAATTCCTTTCTACCAGACTCTTCTAATGATCAGTCCTCACAAATTGCACCACTTCATCACTTTGAAAACCAGAAACACCATGACACTGCCCCAAAAATCTTCCCTCTTCTATGTTAACAACACAGGTACGCCCTATTGCTTCTCAAAATTCTTTCAATCTCTTGCTATTACTCATCTACTTCAAACAATTTATGTCGGTGTTATTTAAGTTCAGATTTCTTCTAATTCAAATATTGAAGTTGGGGCAGATCATTAGCAAAATCAGTTCAAGAATTCAAGTTGTAAGTCTCTTTATATGAATCTTCTGTAGTAAAGTTCAGGACTTTCCACCCTCCCAACAGTCCACACCAAGTTTTTTTAGCGACTATATAGTCTTTTTGATGTCGCCATATTTTAGTACATTTAAGAATTTAACTTTGATATTTTTGTGGCTTTTTATTTCTCTGCTTTTCTACACCAGGTATTAGTCATAAGATCATTATTCTAGGAACCAAAAGAGTTTCTTTGGCATCCCATACACAAGCAAGCTCGCCTTTGCCTAGGTTACACCCTTGGTCGCTAAGTCAAGAAGGGGGTTGCTCAAGTGATGCACCAGACACCAGCACTTGCCAATTTTTTTTTGGGGTTCCCCGGGCCCATCCTGAGAGACGTGGATGCAAACGAATAATGCTACCCCATCAAAAATGGTATTTTGGACTTAATGGAATCAACAAAATCTCACACGGAGATTGTTTCGACAAAATATGGGCCCCAAATCCCTTGTGCTGATTTAACCAACTTCTGACCAATAGCCCAAAACGAATCTGAAAGCCTTGAGACCTGGACAAAGGGTCCGCCTAGACTAAAATCAACATTTTGAAGTTGATAGAGTTGTTGGAATTTCCATCCGAGTATGTTTACTAGGAGTTTTGGGCCCAGAACAATTTCCTAACAGCAAAAGGTCCAAAACAGGAAAATCAGCCTAAATCCAAACTAATTATCTGATAACCAAACCGATAATTCTTGCAAATAATAAATGGCATGTAGCCGCTATGGGAAGTCTTGAAAAGCTGAAAATGTGAAATCGAGGAAATGACCTGGAGGGTCATTATAATATCCACTACTAAAGGGACTTTTGTATGTGAAATTGAATGGATAGAAAGAGCCCGATAGCTTGAAAGGATGAAGTACTGGGCCAGCATGCCCCCAACAAGACTTCCCAGATAAACTCTAGGGTATAACAATGATTCAAAGGGATGTTGCTAAAGGTATCCCTTTTTCGCCAACCTCCTTACTTAACTTTCCAAATAGCCCAAAAGTCATCCTCAACAACCAACTAGACTTCAACTGATCCAAGCATGACTGGAAGACACAAACCTAAACCACAGCATACTGACATCACACAGAAACAAGAATAATCAAGTGAAAACTCAACCAAGTTGAAGACCATCTAAGGCAAGAATCATACAGCCAACTCCAAATTCCAAATCAACATTCTCTTGTATTTCCAAACCTGATGTCTACTCTGAGCTGCCCAGGATCTCTCCAGCAGTATTTGAGTCCAGTCCGCTCACTCACATCGCACTATCCTTGGAAGACTGAAGATAACCCTCAGAAAACACACATGAACTAGCATAAGAACAAGGCTTATAAAGCTCTATCTTAACACTTAAATAGTGGTGACCAATATCTGTGACCTCTGCCAAGCCACTTACTAGTTTGGATGATCCTCAAAATCGATAGTTAAGAGTCTGTAGCACAATTTCTCAAAATTGAAAAATCTGCTCAAGAATGCCCCATCGACTATTGGTGAAACCATGCTAAGACCAACTTAAGTACACTACTCCCGCTGAGAAGAAATCAAAAAGTATGATGAACACTGAGAACCAAGGTCATGAGCAGTAGAAACCAATATTATGGGCCAACGGACAATCTTTCGAGCATCTATCGAGTATAATTATTTGAATTGAAGATAATTGAATTGGTAAGTAAAGAATAGGCCTAAGAAGCATATCCAAGGATACTCAACCAAAACGAAACTCTAGATGAGGGTTGCAACCGCATTACATAATCCATAGCTAAAAACTTAATACTGAAGCTGAACTACTCGATTTCAACCACCCCAATTGATCCTACTGACGAGCAAGTATTCATATCCCAAAAGCTATCATAACTTTAAAGTCTCCATTCAAGAGAGTTAAAATCCAAAACTGAAGCCCACAAGTCTTCATGGATATCAAATACTAAAACTAATCTCACTATCAGAATTCAAGCATTTTACCCAACAATTATCGTAATGGTTGAAACTAAAATATTGATGAAGAACATAAACACAATGGAGGAAAACCACATGCTGAAGAAATGATCATTCAAAACCATATTCAATAAGGGTATAACACATCAAGACATAACCAAGAACTCACCGAGGTTGTAAATGTTACTAATAATAGCCAAATCTAGAGCAACTTAGAAAAATATGATCGTAGCCTGAATCCAGTCCATCCAATAACAAATCCATGGCAACAAATACTCGCTTCAAAAAACACCTACTTTAGTTACCAATAATAGATACATAAGCATATACGGCCATGCTAAAGCATCCCATGTAGTCATATTAGGCCCGCACAATTTACCAAAATAAGAAATTTCTAAACCATGAACCATATCACATAAGAATAGAGTACCAATATTAACGCCAATAGAAACGTCAAGTCTACTATTGGAAAATAAACCAAGCAAATTAAATTAACAAACTCTCAGTTTGCGAACTTTAAAAGCGGCTATAGAAAAGGATCACCAAAGCTAGAATCACAACTAAGGCCATGGAGGGCTAAACCTACCTTCACTTTTGCACCCCTTAAATAATTGAGCTAATGCCACCAGTAGAGAAGGGAAACAAACCAACCAAGGTTCTAAGCCAAACAGGCAAAAATTGCAAGAACGAAAACACTAACCAGATCATTCTAGTCTAGTCGTCTATCAAGTAAGAATCAATCAATGTCAAAACAATGACAATAATAACAATAGTATAAAGTGCATGTGGCACAGAATGACAATACAGTCAGTTCCACTCTAAGATCACATCAAGGCCAAAATGCCAAAGAAAAGGGACTTTAACCTAAATACTACCACCAAGGAAATCACGATACCAATCCACTCAATCCACAACTAAAAGAAATCATCTACGGGGATAGTTATATCCACACAAGTCTACATAAAGACTCACAAAAATCAATTCAAAAATTCCAAGACACAAAACCACCGACGGGTATGGTAACCCCAACTCAATTCAAATAGAAAACAAAGATAGTGAACCAAAAGCGTACCTATAGTGATAGGATCCGAAGTCATAGCCCTAACCTGCCCAAAGAAGTACGAATCTGACCAACTGAAATGCCAAGTGCACTACCTTAAATCTAAGGTGCAACTACTTTATAAGACTTATCTGAATGCACTAACCAACTAATTATCCCATGCCGAGGACACTTTCTGGATCAATGACCAGTCTCTTTGTAGTGGTAACAAACCCTTAAAGCTCTAATCTGGCGAGAAATATGTGCTAACCCTGACTAGCTAACTAACTCGTACTTGATACACTCTCTAGACCAACGACCAACCTCGCCACAATCAAAACATGCTCCTGGAACTCTTTGATGCCTTGCACCTACTGACCTAGAATGGCCTCCATAGCCTGAAGAACTAGACCAAATAACTTGTACTGCCTGACTAGAATTCTGTCCACTATGACCACCACGATCTACCTAGGAGTTACCCAAAATCTAAGGTGATACCTGTACTGGCCTGATAGGCAGCAAGTGATGCTGATCTATGCTGAAAGGATCCCTACCTCCAGATTAAATACCACTAGCACTGTACTACTCACATGGCCTCCTACTACCATATCCATACATATCAATATATGCCCTCTCTGTAGTCCGTGTTTGATCAATAACTTTAGAGAAAAAAGACCCAGCTACTATAAAATGCTCTGTCACCAAGTGTAGTAGTAAAGTCAATCCTTTGATAAATCCACACACCATCAGATGCTCTATAGGGAATAAAATAGAAGTATGTCAGGCCCACTCGAGAAACCTAATCACATAATCTGAATCAGATAAAAATCCCTAGTGAATACCAACAAATCAAACTCAGGCCTGAGAACCATTCGATGTATCAAGCACCATCACTGACTATGAAGTATCCACGAACAGACTCATAACCCCTAACACAGTATCTTGACAAGATGAGGTAGTCGTAAACTTTACCAAAGCTTGGGCTGCTCCCAGACCCACTGGATGACACAAAAGATCCTTAATATCAATCTCTAACTCCCTAGACCAACACTGAGCTGAAACTCTGGTAACACACACAAAATTCCCATCTGCATCTATCGACAACCTTATGCTATCAATCTGGGAAAAAGTGGAGTCAAAAGAATTACTTAGAGGTTCATAGAGGTACGAACACATGACATGGAAATCAAGGAATAGAATTTCCTATGAATTCCCTGTAGCCTCCCGAAGATAGTAAACAAAAGTCTCTATACCAATCCGCAGGACTCTACAAGGCACTTAGATCTTGTACCAACAACACCGGCGAGCCTAGGTTCTGATACCAATTTGTCACGACCAATTTGTCAGGTCATAATGACACCTACCATAACCCATCAGTAGGTAAGCCAACCCGTCGTTCTGAATAGATAGTAACGCACTAATAAGAGAAGTGAAAGAAAAACTAAATAAAAGAGAAAGAAGTCAAGAAGAACTAAATACATCGCCAAAATATAGTAAAGTCAGTACAAGAGCTTTTAATAATAACAGAGTACAAAATAAAGTACAGAATTAAAAGATACAAGTCATCTCTAAAATGCCAAATAGATATTATTCCAATAATAAGAGGGATTGTAGGAACACTCTGAACGACAGGTGCTCACCCCAAATCTCTGATCCATGGCTGCTCCACACGATGCACACATCAATAGTGAGAACTCGTACTATGTTCTGCAAGCTACAAAAGTGTAGTATGAGTACCAAACACATGGTACTTAGTAGGCATCGGCCGACTGAGCTCCAAAGATAATGCAAGTATAAATAATATGTAAATAAGGAAAATAAGCTATAGGTAACTATTTAAGAGATGAGCACAATAATGCTAATGGAAAAGTAAGGGAAAGCTATCTGATACAACCAATAATCAGGGATGAAGCATGGTTCCCTAAATAGCTAGTTATATGATAGTATAATAAAGAAGGAAATATACAATGTATAATAGATGTACGAAGAAGGAGAACTCAGTCCTGAGAACAATTCAATGTATCGAGCATCATCACTAACTATAAAGTACCCACGAACCGATTCGTAACCCCTAACACAGTATCCTGACTAGCTGATGTAGTCATAAACCCTACCAAAGTTTAGGCTGGTCCCAGACCGACTGGATGACACTAAAGATCCTCAATATCAAACTCTAACTCCCTAGCCCGACACTGAGCTGAAACTCTAGTAACATGCAAAAAAGACCCGTCCGTATCAATCGACAACCTCATGCTATCAATCTGGGAAAGAGTGGAGTCAAAAGAATTACTTAGACGTTCATAGAGGTATGGACACATGACATGGAAATCAAGGAATAAAATTTCCTAAGAATGCCTTGTAACCTCCCGAAGATAGTAGACAGACGTCTATGTACCGATCCACAGGCCTTTACTAGGCACTTAGCTCTTGTACCAACAACACCAATGAACCTAGGCTCTGATACCAATTTTTCACGACCCAATTTATTAGGTCATAATGGCACCTACCATAATCCACTAGCAGGTAAGCCAACCCGTAGTTCTAAATAGCTATTAACGGACTAATAAGAGAAGTGAAAGCAAAAATAAATAAAAGAGAAAGAAGACAAGAAGAACTAAATACATCCCCAAAATATAGTGAAGTCAGTACAAGAGCTTTTAATAATAACATAGTACAAAATAAAGTACATAATAAAAATATACAAGCCGTCTCTGAAATGCCAAATAGATATTAGTCCAATAATAAGAAGGAGAGTAGGAACACTCTAAATGTCAGGTACTCACCCTAAATCTCTGATCCATGGCTACTCAGCACGATACACATATCAATGGCGAGAACTCTTACTATGCTGTGCAAGCTGCAGAAGTGTAGTATGAGTACCAAACATGTGGTACTTAGTAGGCATCAGTCGACTAAGCTCCAAAGATAATGTAAGTATAAATAACATGTAAAGAAGGAGTATAAGGTATAGGTAACTATTTAAGAGATGAGCACGATAATGCTAATGGAAAAGTAAGGGTAAGCTATCTGATACTACCAATAATCTGGGATGAAGCATGGTTCCCTAAATAGCTAGTCCATATATGATAGTATAATAAAGAAGGAAATATACAATGTATAATAGATGTACAAAGAAGGAGAACTCAGGCCTGAGAACTATTCAATGTATAGAGCACCATTACTGACTATAAACTATCCACGAACAGACTCGTAACCCCTAACATAGTACACTGACAAGATGAGGTAGTCATAAACCCTACCAAAGTCTGGGTTGGTCCCAGACCTACTGGATGACACTAAAGATCCTCAATATCAATCTCTAACTCCCTATCCTGACACTGAGTTGAAACTCTGGTAACACACGTAAAAGACCCATCTGCAGCTATCGGCAACCTCATGCTATCAATCTAGGAAAGAGTGGTGTCAAAAGAATTACTTAGAGTTTTATAGAGGTACGGATACATGACATAGAAATCAAGGTATAGAATTTCCAAAGAATGCCCTGTAGCCTCTCAAAAATAGTATAGAGGAATATATTTACCAATCGCAGGACTCTACTAGGCACTTATCTCTTGTACCAACAACACCGGTGAACCTAGGATCTGATACCAATTTGTCACAACCCAATTTATCAGGTCATAATGGCACCTACAATAACCCACCAGTAGGTAAGCTAACCCGTAGTTCTGAACAGCTAGTAACGGACTAATAAGAGAAGCAAAAGTAAGACTAAATAAAAGATAAAGAAGACAAGAAGAACTAAATACATCCCCAAAATATGGTGAAGTCAGTACAAGAGCTTTTAATAATAACAGAGTACAAAATAAAGTATAGAATAAAAATATACATGTCGTCTCTGAAATGCCAAATAGATATTAGTCCAATAATAAGAGGGAGAGTAGGAACACTCTGAAAGACAGGTGCTCACCCCAAATCTCTGATCCATGGCTGCTCCGCACGATACACACATCAATGGAGAGAACTTGTACTATGCTCTGCAAGCTTCAGAAGTGTAGTATGAGTACAAAACACGTGGTACTTAGTAGGCATCGACTGACTGAGCTACAAAGATAATGCAAGTATAAATAACATGTAAAGAAGGAAAATAAGCTACAGGTAACTATTTAAGAGATGAGCACAATAATGCTAATGGAAAAGCAAGGGTAAGCTATCTGATACTACCAATAATCAGGCATGAAGCGTGGTTCCCTAAATAGCTAGTCCATATATGATAGTTTAATAAAGAAGGAAATATATAATGTATAATAGATGTACGAAGAAGGAGATATACAAGAGATATATAATATTAATTTGAAGAAAGGGTATATGTGTAAAATAATATTATGAAGATCACCAGACATATGTCATGGGAATAGCTAAACTTGGAAGTGCCATCCTGAGGGAGTTGGCCTAACAACCTAAATATCAAAAGGATTACAATATCAAGAAAGGAACTAACTCTAGCATAATCAGGGTCTCTAATCGTAATATGCCTAATCATAAGATGATCTAACAATAGCAAACCTCACTATCATATGAGAAAATTGATCAGAAATATACTGACATCCTCGAGTACAAATCCATAACCAACCTACCATGAGCTATGTAAAAATAACCGATCAATAAGTAACCGAATAACCAACAACCCCTATTGGTCCCCCATAAGCCCATAGATCCACAAGCAAGGAATCAACAAACAACACCTATAACTTGTAACTATACAGCCCCCCATCAGAACGATAGATTCAAATGCCAAATAATTATACTTGTGATGGGCGATGCACATGAATGAATGAATGCAATGTAACTAATAAAACCATATAAATAGAGTACCATAACATACCAAGTATATATACAGCTCATTTGGCCAGCCGAATCACAAGGCATGTGTAACACCTCGTACCTTTCCGATCCTACTTTCTTGGGTGATCTAGGGGGTATTTATATGACATATTTGAACCACGTTTACCTTAGTTTTGAGAGCAATAAGTGAGTATTTTGTATTGGTTTTGATGGACTACTGATATTGTGCTAATGTCTGCAAAGGAAAGTCGAAGAAAGGAAGGAAATTAAAATTTAAGTGTGGGACATGCCCAGGGGCATGCCAGGCCTCTTTCTGCCAAAATATTTATGGCACATGCAGTATAGGGGCATGCCAGGTAGCATGCCAGGCTGCTTTGCACCAAATTTTTTTTTCGACCACTAGTCTTTAAATAAGGCTCTTGGGTTATGGCATCATTATTCCATCTTAGTGGGACTACTCTTGGACTATTTTGGCATCCAAATGAGGGTTAATTCTTAGTACTTTTTATTTTTTATAATTTTTATCAAATTATGATAAACTAAGCCATGAGTGGCAAATATCGCTTATTCTTGGGATTGAGGCTACGAACATAAATCTCGTGAGTTGAATATTGTCGTAACATATATGAAATTATTTAAACATGAGATAGTTGGTGGATCATACATTGAAATTGGTGGGCTAAGGTAACATGTGTTAATGGGCTCAATTTGACACCCAAAATGAAGCCAAAAGACATGGCCCAAAAGAGCAAATAACCCATTCTTCCATGTTGACCAAGTAAACATGGCATTTAATGCCAAGAATTGGCTAAGGTTGACTTTAGGGTCTATATAGGACAAGGAAAAATCTGATTTTTATTCACATAAACACACATGCCATTCTAGACATTTCCAAGATTTTCGTTTTAGCTCTAAAAACCCTAAGCCATCTCTTTGGACAAGAACATCCTTTTTCAAGCTTGGGTAAGTGTTTATTCTTGTGCTTTAATATATTATATGCATGAGATATGGTGTAGATAATGATGGTTATGTCTAAAAGTGTTGAGTAGTGTACTTTTGCTTTTTTCTAAAGATGTGTCATCCATGTGACTTGAACTTGAAAGGAGACTTGAGGTTTTGATGAAAGTGAATGGTGTGGATGAAATATCAACATGTAAGATGTGAGTATGTACTTAACTTGTTTTTTTCTATGGGTATAACTTGTGGGATTGTTGTTATGGTATAACTTGTGGGATTTTTGTTATGGGTATAACTTGTGGGATTGTTGTTATGGTATAACTTGTGGGATTGTTTTTATGGTATAACTTGTGGGATTGTTTTTATGAAACATATTTAGGTGACTTGATGGAGCAATTATGACGTAGTGTTAATAAGGAGGCGTAGAGGATAAACTTGGTGTCAAGTGCTATTGGTTTATAATGTCTTGGCCAATGTGTGAAACGTTGTGGTATTGTTGGTATGACAATGCCATGAATGGTATTGTAAAGGATTAAATGACGTTATAGGGACATCATGTAACTCATTTTCATTATGCAATTGTAAGGTAGTTAGTTGTTAACGTGAGCTCCGTTATCTACTTGTGTTGTAGATTAAAACATAAGGACGGAGCTGGATTATTGTATTATAGGACAGTGTATTCATATGGGGAAGATAAGGTATGTAAGGTTACTCTTTCTGTATCCTTCTGCAGCACATAGTGTTCACATTGTCATTATACTTGTTCCATTCCAAAATGTTCAAAGGTATCTCATTTCAGGTTGTCATCTATTGTTATTCACATAATCCTCAATCATTGATCGATTGTTATTCATGTGTCACATAATTGTGGCCATGGTTCCAAAGTTCCAATAGTGTTATGTTCCAAAGTTCCAACAATATTATATTCCAAAGTTCCAATAATGTTTCAACCACCAATGTATCAATCTCACACAAGCAAATATATCAATCTTACACAAGTAAAGGTATCAATCTCTCACAAGTAAGGAATGAAGTATTGTGTATATATATATATATATATTATGTTATGGCCCACCGATAAGGTGGATGATTATTTATATTATATTATGGCCCACCGATAAGGTGGATGATTATTGATATAATACATTATATTATGTTATGGCGCACCGATAAGGTGGATGATTGTACTATAGCCCACTGATCAGCTGGATGAATGATATATGGCCCAATGATCAGCTGGATGAATGGTAATAAGGATGAATGTAAAATCAAAGAAAGTAAAGCACTTGAAAGAAAGTATATCACTTGAAAGAAGTATATATGAATGATATATTATATGACTGATAATGATATGAATGAATGATCGAAAATAAAAGTAACAAAAGCAATGTACATGGTTCCACATATGCAGAATGGAGGCTTATCCATATTGATTATTTCACTTGTACTTGCTATCATTGAAGTACTTATGTATCATGCGGTTTCTTACAACCTTACATACTCAGTACATTCTTCGTACTGACGTCCCTTGGGGGACTTACCTTACTTGCTGCAGGAACAGGTGCTAGTAGACCTCCACAGTAGGTTGCGGATCAATTGCCAATCATTGGTGAGCTCCCGTTGGTTCGGAGCTTTTCGAGTCACTATGTACATTTATTTTAGTGTTGTAAATGTTGTATGAAGCGGGGACTTATCCCAACTTTAGGTTGGTTATGTCCATGTATCTGTAGAGGCTTTATAGATGTTTTAGGACAAATGAAGGAATGTAAGGAACTTATGCTTTTGACTTGATGGGCCTAACGGTCAAGTTTCCTATTTATCACATATTTTTCCATGACTTCCGCTATTGGCATCTTATATCTCTATGTGATGGTGATGCTTATTGAGTGAAATGCGTATGAGTGTATATGACTGAAAATTGGTTCTCTTGGGCCTTAAGGGCTTCGGGTGGAGTCCACCCCATTGGAATTCGAGGCGTGACAAAAGTGGTATCAGAGCAGGTCGTCCTACGGGTGTCTACAAAGCCATGTTTGAGTAGAGTCTTGCTTATGGATGTGTTGTGCACTACAGTTATAAGCAGGAGGCTACGGGACATTTAGGAGTTGTTTCTTTTCTTTATTTCTAGATCGTGTAATAGAGCCAATGTTATGAGTGGTATCATATCTGACCATTGTAATTGGTTTTCCTTGTTATAGGAAAAGGACAATGACAAGATGAGGTTGGGGCAAAGGTAAGCAGGTAGATATTCTTGTCAGAGAAGGAACGAGTAAATCACCACCTGGCCAAGCTAGTCAAGGTGGAGCTGAAACTGAAATTTCATCGAGGTCTTCTTCTACTTTCCAGCTCCGGAAGAGCCAAGAGGTGGAGAAGTACCTGCAGAACCGCCTATGAATGCCACTAAACAGGATTTAAGAAATGCAGTGCATATGTTGACTCAGATAGTTGCTGCACAAACTCAGGGACAAGTTGGTCCGATGACAAGTGAGGATGGCGCGACTAGAGTAGCTAGTCGGCGGACACAAGATTTTCTGAAATTAGATCCTCCCACATTCACTGGGTCAGATCCGAATGCAGACCCACAGGACTTCTTGGACCAAATTCAAAGGTCTTTAGAGGTTATTCATGTGACTGGTATAGAAATAGTGGAACTTGCGGCATATAGATTGAAAGGAGAAGCTATATTGTGGTATGAAGATTGGAAACGATCAAGGGGTATTGGTGCACTCCCCGCTGGTTGGGAAGAATTTAAACGACATTCCTTGATCATTATCTTCCATATGAGGTCCGAGAGGCTCGTACAGACCAATTTTTAAATCATCGCCAAGGGAATATGAGTGTCAGAGAGTACAGTCTTCGGTTTAACTCATTGGATAGGTATGCTCCGAATGTGGTAGCTACTATGGCCGACAGAGTTCATCGGTACGTGGATAGATTGGGGCCATATTTGGTGAGGGACTGCACCATTGCTGCTTTGAACAAAGATATGGATATAGCTAGAATACAAGCCTTTGCACAGAAAATGGAGGATCTGAGGCAAAGAAGAAGGGCACAAGAAGTTGAAGGAGGGTCGTCTAAAAGGGCTAGATCTACGGGACAGGTTATGACATCCCAAGGAGAATTTAGGCCTCGGGTTTTTCCTAGACCGCCTGGACCATTATTCTCTTACCCTACAGCAGGTACTCTATCTCAATTTCAAGGGTTTAGAGACAGTCAAGCTAGGTATAGTAGTGGGACTTGGGGTTCATTAACAGTGGGATATCGAGAACAAGGAAGTAAGAGCCAATCGAGGTATTTTCGTCAGCTGTGCTAGCGCTGCGGGAAGTGTCATTTAGGTGAATGCTGGTTTGGAATGAATGTTTGCTTTTGGTGTAGTAAGTCAGGGCACATGATGAGAGGGTGCCCACAGAGGGCCACGGGTAGTATGACACGACCTATGGGATCAACTGTTGCTTTATCATTGTCAGGTGTACAACCTGTTGGTCATGGCAGAGGTGCTAGGGGAGCAGCTAGTTCTAGTGAAATTCAGAACCGTGCCTATACCTTAGCGGATCAACAGAATTCGGAGGCTTATCCTGATAAAGACACAGGTACAGTATTCATATTTTTTTACATAAGGTATATGCATTGATTGACCAGTATTCTACATTATCATATGTTACTCCATTGATTGTGGAAATTTTTTTGAAAGAACACCACAACTACTAGTTACGCCATTCGATGTCTAGACACCAGTTGGTGAATCTATTGTATTTAAAGTAATTGTATAGTAACTATTTGTGGCTATGATACACTGGTTGGCATTGCCAAGCTAAGAAGTTACATTTTAATTTTTCCACAAAGAATGTTCTTGGATGGACGGTTAATATGAGAGCACCGAGAGGTAACTTTATTTCCTATCTCAAGGCAAGGGAAATGATACTCGAAGGAGTACATGTGTCACTTAGTAAGAATGAAAGATATTGATGTGAATCCACTAACTCTTCAATCGTTTCCAGAAGTAAATTAAATTCTTGAGGTATAGTAGAGTTTGGTATTGACGTGATTCCAGGCACTCAGCCTATCTCTATTCCTCCGTATAGAATGTCCTAGCAGAGTTACAGGAATAAAAGGTGCACTTACAAAGACTTACTGGAAAAAAAAAGATACATAAGACCTAGTACATCCCTTTGGGGTGCACCAGTATCATTTGTGCGAAGGAAAGATGGTATGTTGAAAATGTGTATTGACTATCAACAATTGAATAAGGTGACAATTAAGAATAAGTATCCCCTCCCTAGAATTGATGATTTAATTGACCAATTACAGGGTGCCAAATAATTTTCAACGATTGATTTGGGATCGGGATATCATCAGCTAAGGGTTAGAAAAAAATATATATACCCAAGATAACTTTTCGAACACGGTATGGTCACTATGAATTTCTAGTTATGCCATTTGGGCTAACCAATGCACCAACAATTGTTAGGGATTTGATGAATAGGGTGTTCACACCGTTTTTAGATGTATTCGTGACCATGTTTATAGATGACATTCTAGGTTAGTCAAGATCACAAGAGGACCAAGCTAATAACTTGCGGCAGGTGTTACAAATTCTTCAGGATCGTAAGTTATATGCAACGCTCCTTAAGTGTGAATTTTGGTTAAAATCTGTGGCATTTTTGGGTCATAAGGTATCAGAGAGAGGAATGAGGGTTGATACACAAAACAATAGAAACCGTGAAGAATGAGCCAAAACCTACGACGCCTACAGAGATTCATAGTTTTCTTGGGTTGGCAGACTATTACAAAAAGTTTGTTGAAGAGTTTTTTTTCTTTCTTCCATTTCAGCACCCTTAACAAGCTAACACACAAAGCAACCAAGTTTCAGTGGAATGAAACATGTGAGAAAAGTTTCCAAGAGCTCAAAGATAAATTGACTTCTACACCAGTGTTGGTACTTTCAGAAGGCATAGAAGGGTATACCGTATATTGTGATGTTTTAGGAGTCGGGTTAGGAAGTGTATTGATGCAAAACGGTCATGTAATCGCCTATGCCTCAATACAATTGCATCCACATGGAAGAAATTATCCAATATATGATCTTGAGTTAGCGGTCATGATATTTGCTTTAAAAAAATATATAATATGGCGCCACTATTTGTATAGAGTTCACGTTGATATTTATATATATATATATACTGATCATGAAAATATATTTTCTTAAGCAAAAAGACCCACACTGAAGACAGCAAAGGTGTCTGGAATTACGAAACGAAGATGATAGTAATATCTTATACCATCCATGAAAAGTAAATGTGGTAACCGATGCGTTAACCCAGTTAGATAGCTTGAGGGTTCGCCTTCTTGAAACTCCAGATGAAAGAATTATAGTGTAAAAGGCGGCAGAGTATTCACTTGTAGCTAAGAGAAGGAAATGCAATATGCAAATCCTACGTTAGTTTAGTGAAAAAGAATGTACAACAATGTCCGACAAAGGTATTTGAACTTATGCAAGGGGGAGTACTTCAATGCCAAGGTAGATTTTGTGTACCGGATATAGATGAACAAAGGAAATGAATTATGACATAAGAACATCATTCACAGTATTCTGTTCATTTGTGAGAAACCAAAATGTACCATGGTTTAGAAGAGATGTGTGGGTGAGGCAATATAAAGAAGAAGAACATTGCAGAATTTGTAGCTTGTCAACAGGTAAACATAGAGCATCAGAAACTTGGAGGTTATATGCAATACAAGAATCTTCTAGTTTGGAAGAGGGATATGATTTACATGGGTTTCATCACAAGGTTGCCTCGTACATTTTGGCAATTTGATTACATGTGCGTCATAGTTGATAGACTTACTAAGTAGCACACTTTTTACTTGTCAAGCCCATTTGTACAGCTGGAAAAGGTTGTATGTTAAAGAGATAGTGCGATTACATGGGATTCCTATTTCTCTTATATCAGACAGATGGGCAAGCAAAACGTACTATTCAAACACTTGAAGATATGCTACGAGCTTATACAGGTGACGGGGTATTTGTGAAAGAAACATCAACAAGTGAAAAGGATAAGGAATAACAAAATAGCTCCCGTAAAAGTACTTTGGAGAAATCAGCAAGTAGAAGAAATCACATGGAAAGCCGGAGAAATGATGAAATCAAAGTACCCGTATTTGTTTCACATGGAAGAAAAAGTTTAAAGTGCGGAAGGAGAGCATGTGTATATGTATATATGCCAACCTAAAGGTGCATTTGTTGTACATGGGAAACTGTTATTAACATTCGAGGACGAATGTTTCTAAGGGGGGAAGGATGTAACACCCCGTACCTTTTCGACCCTACTTGCTTGGGTGATCTAGGGCGTATTTATATGCCTTATTTGAACCACGTTTACCTTAGTTTTGAGAGCAATAAGTGCGTATTTTGTATTTGTTTTGATGGACTATTGATATTGTGCTAATGTCCGCAAAGAAAAGTCGAAGAAAGGAAGAAAATCAAAATTTGAGTGTGGGGCACGCCCAGGGGGGTACTAGGCCGCTTTCTGCCAAAATTTTTATGGCCCAGGAAGCATAGGGACGCGCCAGGCAGCGTGCCAGGCTGCTTTACGCCAAATTTTTTTTCTGACCACTAGTCTCTAAATAAGGCTTTGGGGTTATGGCATCATTATTCCATCTTAGTGGGACTACTCTTGGATTATTTTGGCATCCAAATAAGGGTTAATTCTTCATCCTTTTTATTTTTTTATAATTTTTATCAAATTATGATAAATTAAGCCATGAGTGGCAAATATCTCTTATTCTTGGGATTGAGGCTACAAACATGAATCTCGTGAGTTGAATATTGTCGTAACATTTATGGAATTATTTAAACATGAGATGGTTGGTGGATCATACATTGAAATTGTTGGGCTAAGGACATGTGTTAATGGGCTCAATTTGAGGCCCAAAATGAAGCCATCATACATTGAAATTGTTGGGCTAAGGTAACATGTGTTAATGGGCTCAATTTGAGGCCCAAAATGAAGCAAAAAGACATGGCCCTAATGGGCAAATGACCCATTATTCCATGTTGACCAAGTAAACATGGCATTTAATGACAAGAATTGGCTAAGGATGACTTGAGGGGCTATATAAAAAAAAGGAAAAATCAGATTTTTATTCACATAAACACATATGCCATTCTAGACATTTCCAAGATTTTCCTTTTAGCTCTCAAAACCCTAAGCTTTCTCTTTGGACAAGATCATCATTTTTCAAGCTTGGGTAAGTATTTATTCTTGTTCTTTAATATATTATATGCATGAGATATGGTGTAGATCATGATGGTTATGTCTAAAAGTGTTGAGTAGTGTACTTTTGCTTTTTGCTAAAGATGTGTCATCCATGTGACTTGAACTTGAAAGGAGACTTGAGGTTTTGATGAAAGTGAATGGTGTGGATGAAATATCAACATGTAATATGTGAGTATGTACTTAACTTGTTTTTTTCTATGGGTATAACTTGTGGAATTGTTGTTATGGTATAACTTGTGGGATTGTTGTTATGAGTATAACTTGTGGGATTGTTGTTATGGTATAACTTGTGGGATTGTTGTTATGAAATGTATTGAGGTGACTTGATTGAGTAATTGTGAAATAGTGTTAATAAGGAGGCGTAAAGGATAAACTTGGTGTGAAGTGCTATTGGTTTATGATGTCTTGGTCAATGTGTGGAATGTTGTAGTATTGTTCGTATGACAATGCCATGAATGGTATGGTAAAGGATTAAATGACGTTATAGGGCAATCATGTAACTCATTGTCATTATGCGCTTGTAAGGTAGTTAGTTGTTAACGTGAGATCCATTATGTACTTGTGTTGTAGAGTAAAACGTAAGGACGGAGCTAGATTATTGTATTCACATATAGGAATGTGTATTCATATGGGGAAGATAAGGTATGTAAGGTTACTCTTTCCGTATCCTTCTACAGCACATAGTATTCACATTGTCATTATACTTGTTCCATTCCGAAATGTTCAAAGGTATCTCATTTCAGGTTGTCATCTATTGTTATTCACATAATCCTCAATCATTGATCAATTGTTATTCATGTGTCACATAATTGTGGCCATGGTTTCAAAGTTCCAATAGTGTTATGTTCCAAAGTTCCAACAATATTATGTTCCAAAGTTCCAATAATGTTTCAACCACCAATGTATCAATCTCACACAAGCAAATGTATCAATCTTACACAAGTAAAGGTATCAATCTCTCACAAGTAAGGAATGAAGTATTGTATATATATATATATTATGTTATGGCCCACCGATAAGGTGGATGATTGTTTATATTATATTATGGCCCACCGATAAGGTGGATGATTGTTGATATAATACATTATATTATGTTATGGCGCACCGATAAGGTGGATGATTGTACTATAGCCCACTGATCAGCTGGATGAATGATATATGGCCTACTGATCAGCTGGATGAATGGTAATAAGGGTGAATGTAAAAGCCAAGAAAGTAAAGCACAAAATAAAAGTAATGAAAGAAATGTACATGGTTCCACATATACAAAACGGAGGTTTATCCATATTGATTATTTCACTTGTACTTGCTATCATTGAAGTACTTATGTATTATGCAGTTTTTTACAGCCTTACATACTCAGTACATTCTTCGTACTGACGTCCCTTGGGGGATTTACCTTACTTGCTGCAGGCACAGGTGCTAGTAGACCTCCACAGTAGGTTGCAGATAAATTGCTGATCGTTGGTGAGGTCCAGTTGGTTCGGGGCTTTTCGATTCACTATGTACATTTTTATTGGTGTTGCAAATGTTGTATAAAGCGGGGACTTGTCCCGAATTTAGGTTGGTTATGTCCATGTATCTGTAGAGGCTTTGTAGTTGTTGTGGTACAAATGAAGAATTCTAAGGAACGTATGCTTTTGACTTGATGGCCCTAATGGTCAAGTTTCTTATTTATCACATGTTTTTCCATGACTTCCGCTATTGGCATCTTATATCTCTATGTAATGGTGATGATTATTGAGTGACATGCGTATGAGTGTGTATGACTGAAAATTTGTTCTCTCGGGCCTTAATGACTTCGGTTGCCAGTCCGCCCCGTTGGAATTCGAGGTGTGACAGTATGAATTATGAATCTTACCTATTCCGACGTGTAGCTTAGGCAGAGGAACCCATAGAGGACTCGAGATGTCTATATATATGTTGTTTTGTGCTAAACCAGGACTTCCAATAGGCATCATAACCAATCTACTCTGTCTAGTACTGGAGTGATATATAAAATAAGTAAGAAATGTCGAACATGAACAGGAACTGAATAAGTGTATATCTGTAAATCCATTACCCGAGATCGAATCTAGGACTAAAATAGTATAGTAATGTAGAAAGGGTTGGAATATCCCTCGACTGAAGTAAATAAGTAGTGGTAAGAATAGAGTGGATCAATACTGGACCGAAATCAACCTCAGTCTAATTTCCAAAGTAATATGTTTAGTTTAAAAATCATAATCCAATAATAGGGGTGGTATGACTTCTGTTTTTTTAAAGAATTAATTTTACAAGTGAAAAAAGTAGGAATAAATCCCTTTTTAGAAAATAGAAGTAGAATAAAGGTTTTAGTTGGAATCGTACCACTAAATACATCTAAATGGGCCTAAATGTACGCATGTCATCACTAGTATAAAACAATACAACCGTAAGTGTCCACAAATCCATAACTATAATCATGTCCTTTCTAAGGATAGAATACTAATCTGGTATCCAACTAGTATCGTTACCACGGCCTCGGGCCCAACAATAATATACAAATTGACTAATGTCAACACTAATCTGCCAAACTAAGGTAAACAAGGGTACAGTGCTACTAGAAAGATCTAATTAGGTAAATACCATCCAATTCTAAGTAATAAGGCAATTCTTACACTAAAGGTTCATTCATGTCAATTTATGGTCAAACAAGTCTATAATAAAGTGTAATAGGATTCTACAACAGTAACGGGTATTTTAGACTAAGGTTCTGGTCATATTTCTATTCTAAATCCCTTAACTAAGTCAAGTCCTGAGATATAAACCTATCCTATAAACCCTACCTAGCATGTAATTTATACAATACATAATCTCAGAGAGAAAAGTAGACCAAAGCCTACCTCGACGCCGAACTGCAATCTTGAACCATCCATGAATCGCTCGTTGTTATCCCACGATCTTGAAAATGATGTCACACTATTAAAATCATAATCTACACATTATTAGGAGTAAAAGGATACCCAAACTGCTATATAAAGTTTCGGGTTAAAATTCGGATCTAAAATGGGCTCTTGGGACCTATGCCTAAAATCCCAAAATTAGACCCGACATTTGGTCACACATGACTCAAGGAACATGTGCCCAAAATTTGGGTAAAAACCAAGCTCAATAGCTACACCAAAACAGATCAACATTTAGAGAAATCAAGAACCAAAAATAGAGAAATTAAGAGAAAAGGAAGCTCAGAACTTATGAGATTCAGATGATATAAAGGTTGCCTTAACGTTCTCGAGAAAACCCCGGCCTTAGATTGATGTTCCCAACTGATTTTGGAGAAAAATTAGTGTTTAAAGAGGTTTTTAAATAGATAAAATGGTCTTGGGGTAGAGGAGATTCAAGCCTAAAAAGGCACCAAAACTATCGCCTAGGCGGCCCTTTGGTTGCCAAGGCTCCAAAGGAGTCGTTCAGGTGGACAAAATGCATGCTAGCCCCTCTTTGCCTGGGATACACCCTTAGTCACTTAGGCGAACTCACCTAGGCAACAAGAGGGTTGCCCAGGCAATGCACCAGACACCAATGCTTCTCAAATTTTTGTTTGACAGCTCTAGGACCATCCAAAGCCCCGTGGATGCAAATGAATAATGCTACCACATCAAAAATGGCATTCTGGACTCAACGAAATAAATAGAAATCCAAATGGAGATTGTTTTGAAAAAATGTGGGCCCCGAACCCCATGTGTTGATTTAACCAACTATTAACCAATATCCCAAAACAAATCAGAAAGCCTTGGGAATTGGACCAAGGGTACGCCAGCCTAAAATAGATGTTTCGGAGCTGATAGCGTTGTAGGAATTTCCATTCGAGTTCATACTAGGAGTTTTGGTCTGAGACTAATTTTATAACAATGAAGGCTCCAAAACAGATAAATAAGCCTAAAACCCAAATAAATAGTTTGATAATCGAACTGACAATTCTGCTAAGTCATAAATGGTTTATAGCCAAAATGGGAAGTTACAAAATACCGAAAACACATAAAAATTTAGAAAATGACCTTGAGGGTCAATATAATATTTACTACTAAATGGACTTTCATCCGTGAAAGTTAAAGGATAGAAAGAGCCCGAAAGATCGAAAGGATGAGGTATTGCGCTCACATACCTTGAGAAAGACTTTCTAGATTATCTCTAAGGCATAACAACACTTCCAAGGGATTTCGCTAAAGGTATCCCTTTTTCACCAACTTCCTTACTTCACTTTTCTAATAGCCCAAAAGTCATCCTCAATAATTAACTGGCCTCCAACTGATTAAAGCACGATTGGAACACGCAAACCCGAACCACAACATACTAAATTCATACTGAAACAAGCATAATAAAGTGAAAACTCAACTAAGCTGAACACCACCTAATGCATGAATTATACAACCAACTCCAAATTCCAAATCTAACATTATCTTGTCTTTTCAAGCCTGATATCTATTCCGAGTTGTACTGAATCTCTCCAACATTATTTGTGTCCTATTAGTGTACTCACATCACACAAATCTTGAAACACTAAAGCTGACCCACATAAAACACGCATGAACTAGCATAAGAACAAGGCTTATAAAGCTTTACCTTAACACTCAAATAGCGGTGACCAATGTTTGCTACCTCTACCAAGCCACTAACTAGTCTGGATGACCCTCGAAACCGATAGTCTTGAGTCTGAAGAATAATTTCTCAAAACTAAGAAATGTTCTCCAGAATACCCGATTGATTATGGTTTAAACCATGCTAATCCCAACTTAAGTACACTTCTCTTGCTGAGAAGACATTCAAAAAGTCATACGAACACTAAGAACCAAGGTCAAGGGTAGTAGAAACCAATATTGTATGCCAACAAACCATCTTCTAAGCATCTATCAAGTACAATCTATATGAACTGAAGAGAACTGCATCGGTAGGTAAAGTGTAGGCCTAGTCATCCTATCAATGAATGCTCAACTAAAACAAAAATCGATATGCGGGCTGCAATTGCAATACACAATCCATATCTAAAAACTCAACACCGAAGCTGAACTGCACCATTTCAACCATCCAAACTGATCTTGCTGACAAGCAAGTATCCATATTCCAAAAGCTATCACAACTTTTTAGCCACTATTCAAGAGAGTCAAAATCCAAAACTGAAGCCTACAAGTCTTCACGAATATCAAATACTTAAACCAATCTCACTATCAGAATTCAAGCATTTACCCGACAATTCTTGTAATGGCTAAAACTAAAATGTTATCAAAGAATATAATCACAATGGAGCCAAACCATAGGATGAAGATACGAGCAATCAAAACCACATCTACTAAGGGAATAACGCATCATGGCATAACCAACAACTCATCAAGATTGCAAAGGTTTCTAATAATAGCCAGTCTCGAGAAACTCAAAAAAATATGATCTTAGACTGAATCTGGTCGAACCAATACCAAATTAATGATAACAAATACTCACTTCCAAAGACACTCGCTTTAGTTACTGATAATCAGAAATCTGGCAACTCATTCATGTACCTATTCTTATGAATTTATGTGGTTAATCTATAATATGAGGCTAATTATCTGTTGAAATATGTTGATTTTAGGTATTTTGGGATTTACAAGAATTCTTAATAAAAAGGTGTGAATACGAGACAAAAATGAGATGAAAAGGAAGATTCGAAAGAAAATCTTAGAAATGGCCATCAGGTACCGCTAAAGTATCCTGAGGTATGCTTTAGTGATCGATCAATGTTTAGTCAATGCCATTTTAGTGGCCTTCTTGACCATTTGAACGCTTGGTCAAAGATGGTTAAAGTACACTTTAGCGCCTAAACGGTCGCTTTAGCGGGCTTCTGGGTCAAAGTCAAGGGCTTCTTTAGCATCCAATTGGTCCACTTTAGCGGTTCTATCAAGTTCAACATGACTGCTTTAGCAGCTAATTGGTCCGCTTTAGCACTCATCTAGCAGAATTCAAGGGCAAGTCCTGAATTTCATCTTTTCGGATCCCAATTCATCAAATACATGATCCCAAGCCATTCCAAGACATATTTGGCATAGTTTACAACTTTGGAGGTTAGGGTTCTTGAACCAACACCCTTAGAATCGAAGATTGAAAACTTTATATTGTTAATTTATTAAACCTTTTTTCTTTTCCTTACTTTGAATAGAATATTTGGATGTAGTTAGATTCAATCTTGAATGTTGTTGTTGGACACAATGCAATGTTTATGTTTTGGATTTGGGTTTTAATTTTATCTCATGCTTTTGTATTGATTAAATACTTTTAAATTATAAATGGATTTTTCTTTTTTAATTTAGCTCATACTTTATTGATTTCTACTCTAGTTGATCTTGAAAGAGGTGATTAGAGGGGAATTGTCCATCTACTTTGATTAATGCATGAAAGAGCTAATTGTGGTTGGGAAATATTAATTTAGCGCAATTTGGGTTGAATGACCGATCTAATGGATTGTTGCTAGACATAGTAAAATCATAGTGTAGCCATAGATTGGAATTATTCTTGAATACACTTGGCTAATATTCAATGGAATTTAGCTAAGAAATATTCGTCAATCTATCGAAAGACATCGCGGATACTTGAGGTTCCAAGGCTAGCTTGCTAACCCGTCGTTAATGATAAGTATTTTATTTAAATATTTTGGATCGTGTATAGAATTGATTCCCCATATCATTTTCCTTGTTTTCCTTTGTTGTGAAAGCCGTTGATCAACTTGTTCATATTTTAAGTGGTTCTATCCTTGTTTCACTTTTATATATCAAAAATCCCCAAAACACTTGTATCTTTATTTAGATTTTAGCGAGTTGCTTTAGTTCTGTACTCTCTAGATCGCTAGTCACATTGTTCCTCATGGATTCGACCCCAACTTTTATTGAGTAAATATATTCCTAACGACCGCGTACACTTATTTCTAGGGTGTATTTGAGCATTATCAAAAATATCACCGTTACCAGGGAATAATATGGTGTATTGAGTTAATTTGGAACTTTAGCTTACTTTCTTTGATTCAAACTTGTGAATATGTGTTTGTGATTTTCTTTTGTTTCTTGTGTTAGGTAGATTTTTATGTTTGTATACTTGTTACTATGGCATCATGGAATGAAAATAAGTTTGGTGGTTGCAAATCATATCTTGAGGATCCATTTCCTTATTGTAGAGGACCCCACTTTTGGAACGATGGTAAAAATGCTCCCGGGAGAGAGGTGTGTGCACCATCTCAATGCTATAGGTAGTATGATTGTTCTTTATGTGGTGGTCGAGATGGAAAATGGAACGATTGTCCCAATTATCATGCCCCCTCCCCTAGTTATGCTAACAAAAATACTAGTTCTTATTATGAGTTTGATAGGTCTCATGATGTGGAAAAAGAAGATCAACATGCTGGATACAAAGGTGGGGAAGCAATGCTTCAAACTATCCCAGACTGGGCGACTACAATGGGTGAGGATATACATCTCTTGCATCAATCCATGGCAGCATTTAGAAAGGAATATAAAAAAGAAGAAAATCTATGTGGAGATACTGATCTCTCAAGTGCCATGGGTATCATTAATTCTCAAAATGAAGTGGTTGAAGAAGCGATTTTAAGTCAAGAGGTTGCACCAAAAATGAGGGATGGAGATGTGGCTCAAGTTGAAGAAAATGAACATAGTTGTGATGAAGAAACTTCAGATTCTCTAAGAAAACAAGTTGAGGAGATATTGGAAAGCACAATGGAAAAGAATGAGAAATGTGGGAAAACCTTGGCTAAATGGTGGGACCTAGTCCAACATGGTGATGATGAAGCTTTTGAAAACATTGATTTTTCCATGGGTGGTGTTTTGCAAGAGATAGTTGTGTCCCAAAGTGAAGAAAAACTTGGCAAGTAAGAAATTGTGAGCCAAGAGTGGATAGTGAATCAAGCTCAACAACTTGATGTCCAAGAGAATCAACTAGATAGTATTTTACTAATGATGGATGAATATCTCAAATTGCATGTTGAGTGATGTCAAGTGTGGGTTCAACTTCAAAGGCTACCCCAAAGTTGAAAACTAAATTAAATTCAAGAATAGAGGTGTCACGACCCAAAATCCCATTCGGGCCGGACTAGCACCCGAAGCCGATAAGGCCCGAGAGAACCAATCTTTACTCATGCCCAACCGTATGCATACCGTAAGAATCATCACCAACTTGTAAAGACATAAGATTCTTAGTGCGAAAATCATGGGACATTATATATATATAAGAGACTTGGTCGTTAGGACCATCAAACCAAAATGAGCATACATATCTTACATTCTGTTCCCACATAAGTCTACAAAGCCTCTACAGATACATAGCTATAATAAACCTAGAGTCGGGACAACACCCCGCTCTAAACTCATATACAATATAAAAATACATGTACATAGCAACCCAGAAATCCCCGAACCAACTAGAGCTCACCAAAAGTCAGCAAAAGGCCTGCAACCTACTTTGGAGGTCTACTAGTACCTGCGCCTACAGCAATTAAGGTAAATTCCCCAAGAGGGGTCAGTACGGAAAATGTACTGAGTATGTAAGGCCATATGAAACTATCATAAATACATCAATAGAATCTTAATGTAATTGGATAATCAATATGAATAACCCATCGATTTGCATATGTGGAACCATGTACCTTACATACTTTATTTCTTTGCTTTGTAGTTTATTCTTCATCGCTTATATCATATCATACCCGGGCCCCAACTGATCAGTGGGTCTTAACATAACATAACGTTATGTTGGGATCGGCTCGAGCTAGGCTTATTCCTCTAGAGCTGCCACCCTAAGAATCAAAGAATTGGGTTCGGCTCGAGCTAGGTTATTACCTCAAGAGCTGCCACCCATAAACTAACATATCAGGTTCGGCTCGAGCTAGGTTTATACCTCTAGATATGCCCCCTATCAGGATCGGTCTGAGCTAGGCTTATGCCTCTAGGACTGCCCCCTGATCCAATCATTTCGGGATCGGCTTGAGCTAGGCATTTTTCCCCCAAAGCTACCACCCATACTCAACCATTAACCACCAACAAATATGAATTACTTTATTTATTACTTTTGACAGATGTACTTGTGAGGGATTGGTTCATCCTCTTATGAGAGATTGATATAATCAATTATGAGAGATTAACGTATATATACATAGCCACAACATTATTGGAAGTTTAAGAACACAACATTATTGGGACCTTTAGAGCATGTCCATAATTATGCAACTCATGTACAACCATGACTAATGAATGAATAATATACGAATTAACAATATATACCACTATTGAAACCATTAGACACTAATCAATAAACAAGAGGTATGTGTATGACCACTATTGGCACTTTGGAACATAACCTTTTTGGGCTTTTGGAACATTGACCAACGAATATGAAACATACAATTCCCAATTGATCAATGAGTAGGAAATATATGATAATAACCATTGCTAACCGGATATAGAATACCTTAGCACATTTCGGGATGGTACAAATGAAATGTCAATGTGAATACTATTTGCCGCAGAAAGATACAGACAAAGTAACCTTACATACCTTGTATTCTCAATACGAATATACAATCTTAGATGCGTATACAATAGTACCACTCCTTCTTTATGTGTCACTCTACAACACAAATATATAACGGGATTCACATTAACCATCAACTACTTTACAAATGCATATAACATCAATGGGTTACATGTTTGCCTTTAAACATGTCATTTCCCCCTGACAAAACCATTGATGAAATTATTATTCCAAAAATCGCATAATATTCCCAACATTGAACAATACATGATAATCAATACATTTCACCACAACACTTCTCCTTTACACTTTCTTATCCATATCACGTCACAAATAATCCATCAAATTACCTTAATACACCTCATAGCACATATCGGCCAAAATCCCCCAATTTACACTTATAGAAAAATAAAAAATTTAATAACAAAATAACACCATACATGGTAATATTTTATCCATACCATTCTCTTTCATCAAGACATCAAGTCTCTTTTCAAGTTCAAATCACAAAGATGGCACATCTTTCACCAAAAGCAAAAATACACTATTCACCACCTTGCCAACACAACTATAATGATATACATAATCTCCCATGCATATAATATGTTAATACATGAGAATAAATACTTACCAAGGCTTGGAATAGGATGATCTTTACCAAAGATTCCCAAAGGAAATATTTGCTTTAGGGTTTGGAACTAGAGAAATGTTTGAGAAAATATCTAAAAAGGCATGAGATTTTCAAATGAACCAAAGATCAGCCCTTTTTACCTTTATATAGGACCTTAATTTTCATCCTTATCCACTCTTGGCATTTAATGTGGTATTCTAGAATGTCAATGCAAGAATGGGTTTTTTGACCCATTTTGGGCCATGTTTTCTTTTCATTTTTGGGTCCTTTTTGGGCCCAATTCACTTAACCCAATAAAATCAATAATTTCTCGTGCTTAAATCATCTCATACATGTTACAACAATATTCCCACTCACGCTATTCATATCCGTAGCCTTAACCCCAAAAACAAGTGATTCTAGCCACATATGGCCTTTTTAACCAAAAGGGTAAAATTGTCATTTTGACGCTAAATTCTTTCTCGAGTAATTTTATCATACCAATATAATATTGCATTCATTTCATGTATATACTCGTGGTTGTAGAAGAAACGTGGCAAAAATCGGCTCGGTATGACCCCGGATACCCTTGGGACTTAGAAATTTCGAACTTTCGAAAAAGTGGAAAAACCAATGTGGCACGCCCTTGAGCGCGCCAACTTGATGCCTATGGGCTAAAAATTTTAGCCCAGAGTGGCGTGGCACGCCCTCTGGCGTTCCCCACACTTAGATTTTTCAAAAATTCCATTTTTTTGACTTTTCTTCGCGGGTTTGGTTAGATACTTCAAGTCCCATTCTTTAACTTACTTCTTAACCTTTATATACTTTGTTTAGAGGTCCTATAAGACTCATTTTAAACCCCACAACTTCTCCACAAAAATCACAAAACACCTCCTACGAAGGGCTAATCACATGTACGAGGCCAAATTTCAATTTTCTCCTCATTAACATTACCAAATACGTACTTATAGCTCTCGAAACCTAAGTAAACATTATTTAATGTCGTAAAGTAGGGTTGGGAAGGTACGGGGTGTTACATTTCTTCCCCCCTTAGAAACATTCGTCCTCGAATGTTAGTAACATCATCTCATGTACATCCCATACATCTCTATCTTAACATATATACGCATATACACATAATATTCATGGATAATTCCTTGTTATATCCCAACTCCAGACCTTGAACTTTCTCCCCACGTTTGAAGTAGTCACGGGTACTATGACTTCATTCTTTCTTTGGCTCCCTACGTGATTCGGTTTTTCCATTGTACTTTTACCAAAGCTATTACTATTTTCTTTTCATCTTCCCACGTATCCCTATAGGATGGCAATATATATCCTTTCATAAGTGACATCCCGCATAGCTTGGACATAATGGATCTCAGCATATGTCTTGTTTTAGCTTGTAGCTACTGTCGTACTCCCTTAACCTTCTCTATAGCGTAGTGAACCAAATCTAGCCCCAAATAAGGCAGCTCCACTCGGTGTAAACCACCCAATTGATGATTTAAACTTTCTTATATATAAACCTTTGTAGATACTATTTTTATACTTGAACAATAGCTATGATGATAAGCACATTCAATAAGGGGTAGATGATCATCCCAACTACCTTTTAAGTCCCTCGTACAGGTTCGTCGTACACCTTCAAGTGTTTGGATAGTATACTCAGTTTGTCCATTTGTTTGAGGCTGAAAATCTAGACTCAATTTCACTTGTGTACCCCAACCTTCTCTGAAAAGAAACATCAAAGAAAATGTGTAGCAAATCGAGACCTCCTTCCTAGTGTAATAGAGGTCGAAACTCCGTATAGCTATACTTCCTCTTTAATATACCACCTCGCATATTCTTCAGCCATGTAGGTGGTCTTGAAAGGTAACTTGTATGATGTGTAGGTAAACCTGTCAGCTATCTCTCATATGGAATCAAATTCTTAAAATGTATGAGACAACCCTTATGTGTATGAGGCAATTTTGCGATAAAATCCATGTTAACCATGTCTTATTTTAAACTGGAAAATGTATACATGGCATATAACCTCCAGGTTTCTAATGCTCTACTATTACCTATTGATAATTTGGTCAAGCAGCTACAAATTCTATAATGTTCTTCTTCTTTATATTGCCTCACCAATGCCTTCTTACCAAACCATGGTACATTTTGGTTTCTCCCAAATAAAATAGAATACCGTGAATGATGTGCTTCGGTTATAATTCATTTCCTTGGTCCATCTATATTTGGTATACCTGATCTACCTTGATATTGAAATAGTCTCTCACACATAAGGTCAAATCTCACTGAACCTTGTGATACGTTCTTTTTGCCAAACTAAAAATAGGATTCGAATGTTGCTTTTCCTTCACCTCTACGAATGAAGACTTTATCGCATTTCGCGCTATAACCCTTTGATCTGGAGTTTTAAGTAAATTCACTACCAACTTATTTAATCAATATGTAGATCCTCAATCATACCTTGTGTCCCCATGAACCGACCATTAGTACTTCCTAGTGCTTTGCGGCTTAACGCATCAACCACCGTATTTACTCTTCCCTAATGTGATCTCAGTATCTTATCTTAATCTCTTAATAACGTGAGTCATCTTCCCTACCTCAAATTTAAGTCCCTCTGTTAAAGTATACGCAGACTCTTATGATCAATATATATATCTCAATATGAACCCTAAGTAGTGGTGTCATATCTTCAAATAAATACCACAATTGTTACCTCGAACTCATGTGTGATAGAGTTTCCCTCATATGGCCACAACTGTCCTGAGGCATAGGCTGTTATCTTATCATGCTGCATTAACACACATCCGAGGTCAACCCCTGAAGCATCACAATACATTACATAACCTTTGTGCCTTCGAGAAATACTAAAACTGATGTAGAAGTTAATTTTATCTTTCAGCTCTTGGAAACTTTACTCCATGCATCGTTCCACTGAAACTTAATTGTCTTGCGTGTAAACTCTCTCCCCTTTGTTTTTTCTTTTCACCATTTTTTTTTCTTTTTTCTTTTGCTTACTGACCTATACTCCTTCATTCTATGCCATGTAACCCAAGAACGCTATGGATATGACCAAAATTCACATTTAAAAACCTTCTATAACACTTACTGCACATGATTAGCGTGGTCCTCTTGTGGTCTCGAATAAACCATAATATTATTCCTGAACACAGTCAAAAATACATCCAAGAATAGTTTGATCACCCTATTCACCCAATCCATAACAACAGCTGGTACATTTGTTAGTCCCAATGACACAACTAAAAATCATAATAGTCAGACCGTATTCGAAAGGCTGTATTGGGTATATCTTTGTTTCCAGCCCTAACTTGGTGATAGCTTGATTTCAAGTCACTCTGGTTCCAGCGAAATTGGTGTAAGAAAGAGTGAATACAATTCTTTTGATAAAAAAAAGGGACAACACACTTTGCACCCTGTAACTGCTCAAACAAATCGTCAATTCGTAGGAGGGAATATTTTTATTTTTTTTTATCATTACTTTGTGCAGTTGCCAATAGTCAGTATACGTTCTCAAGTACCATTTCACTTTTGTTTTCCATATTCACACGGATGCGCCTCAAAGGACATATTTGGTCTTATGTATCTCTTGTCCACCAAATCTTTTAATTGCTCTGTTTAATTCCCATAGCTTTACTGAAACCATGTTATAGAGAGAAAGAGAAATAAGCAGAAGGCCTGGAATCACATCAATAGTAAACTCTACTTCCCGTTCCGGGAGTAAGCCTGGAACTTCATTGGGAATTATATCAAGAAAGTGATTGACCACCGAAACCTCTTGAGGACTTGGTGGTTTCACATCAATCTCTCACTCTCAGACTAGCACTGGCATACATACCCCCTTGGCTATCAATTAAGATAGAAAAATAAAAGTTTCCTTGGTGCCCCCATATTACCCTTCCACTCAGGATCATGTTTTTATGGACAGTGAAAATATACCTTCTTAACCCGGCAATCTACCGTGGCATAACAAGAAACCAACCAATCCTTACCATTATTAACATCAATATCCGCCAGTTTCGATTCAACCAACCAATATCATGACTACACATGGTTATCACACAATCATGATGCACTCTTCTAGCTATAATAAATTCACCTTTTGGTGTAGATTCCCCAAATAGGTTAACTAAAAATTCTAGTGTCCTTTTAACAAAATTTGTCTCCTCAACCATCAATGGAGTAACATATGATAGGGTAAAACCCAAATCAATCAATGTAAATACGTCACGTAAAAATAAACAGATCATATACCTGTTGCGTTATCAGGAGAAGCCTCAAATTGCTGTCGATCTGCCACGACGTAGGTACTGCCCTGAATGCCAATAGAACTAGATGCTCCTCTATCACCTCTGCCATGACCAACATCTTGTGCACCTCTACGTAGAGGAGGCACAGATGATGTCGATACGACGGTTGGTCCCATGGGTCGTGCCATGCCACCTGTGTTCCTTTGTGGACACCCTTTTGCTACATGCCCTGGTATGCCGCAAAAATAGAAAACATTCATTCCGACCCGACATTCACCTGCATGAACTCTCCCGCAGCGCTGGCACAACTGACGATAAAACCTCGGGCGGTTCAAACTTCCTTGTGCTTGGTACCCCTCTGTCCGTAAACCCTGAATCTCACCTTCTTTCCCAAACTGGTTACTTCTAAACCCTTGGAATAGAAGGGGAGTAATTGTTTTGGAATGGGGAAATGACGGCCTAAGCGGTTTATGAAAAACCCTAGGCCTAAATCCTCCTTGGGACGTCCTGGTTTGTCCCATAGGTTTAGCCTTTTTTGATGATCTTTCTTCCAATTCTTTAGTCCTCTCCCTATGCCTCTATCCCTCCTTCTGTTGCACAAGAGCTTGTCTTTGAGCTTGTGCAGCAACTACACGGGTTAATATTTGTACTACACTCATCAAATCCTGCTCAATAGTATTAACGGGCAGCTCTGAAGATACTTCTTTTCTTCTCAACTCTTTCGGAGCTGGGAAAGTGGAAGAAGCCCGTGATGCAAAGTCAGTATCAGCTCCACCTTGACTAGCTTGGTCAGGTGGTGGTCTACTCAATCCCTCTCCGATAAGCGTAACAACCTACTTATCCTTGCCTTTATCTCTCCTTGTCATCGACAGATTCTATATCAAAGAAAACCAATCACCATGGTCAAATATGATTTAACTTACAACACTGGTTCTATTGCACGATCTAGGAATGAAGAAAAGAAACAATATCCTAAATGTCCCATAGCCCCCTACTTATAAATGTGGTGCACAACACATTGATAAGTAAGACTCTACTCAGACACGGCTTTGTAGACACCCTTAGAACGACCTGCTCTGATACCACTTTGTCACGACCCGAAATCCCATTCGGGCCGGACTGGCACCCGAAGCCGATAAGGCCCGAGAGAACCAATCTTTACTCATGCCCAACCGTATGCATACCGTAAGAATCATCACCAACTCACAAAGACATAAGATTCTTAGTGCAAAAATTATGGGACATTATATATATAAAAGAGACTTGGTCGTTAGGACCATCAAACCAAAATGAGCATACATATCTTACATTCTGTTCCCACATAAGTCTACAAAGCCTCTACAGATACATAGCTATAATAAACCTAGAGTCGGGACAACACCCTGCTCTAAACTCATATAAAATATCAAAATACTTGTACATAGCAACTCAGAAAGCCCCGAACCAACTGGAGCTCACCAAAAGTCGGCAAAAGGCCTGCAACCTATTGTGGAGGTCTACTAGTACCTGGGCCTGCAGCAAGTAAGGTAAATTTCCCAAGAGGGGTCAGTACGGAGAATGTACTGCGTATGTAAGGCCATATGAAACTATCATAAATACATCAATAGAATCAAATTGTAATTGGATAATCAATATGAATAACCCATCGATTTGCATATGTGGAACTATGTACCTTACATACTTTATTTCTTCGCTTTGTTGTTTATTCTTCATCGCTTATATCATATCATACCTGGGCCCCAACTGATCAGTGGGTCTTAACATAAGATAACGTTATGTTGGGATCGGCTCGAGCTAGGCTTATTCCTCTAGAGCTGTCACCCTAAGAATCAAAGAATTGGGTTCGGCTCGAGCTAGGTTATTACCTCAAGAGCTGCCACCCATAAACCAACATATCAGGTTCGGCTCGAGCTAGGTTTATACCTCTAGATATGCCCCCTATCAGGATCGGTCTGAGCTAGGCTTATGCCTCTAGGACTGCCCCCTGATCCAATCATTTCGGGATCGGCTTGAGCTAGGCATTTTTCCCCCAAAGCTACCACCCATACTCAACCATTAACCACCAACAAATATGAATTACTTTATTTATTACTTTTGAGAGATGTACTTGCGAGGGATTGGTTCATCCTCTTATGAGAGATTGATATAATCAATTATGAGAGATTAACGTATATATACATAGCCACAACATTATTGGAAGTTTAAGAACACAACATTATTGGGACCTTTAGAGCATGTCCATAATTATGCAACTCATGTACAACCATGACTAATGAATGAATAATATACGAATTAACAATATATACCATTATTGAAACCATTAGACACTAATCAATAAACAAGAGGTATGTGTATGACCACTATTGGCACTTTGGAACATAACCTTTTTGGGCTTTTGGAACATTGACCAACGAATATGAAACATACAATTCCCAATTGATCAATGAGTAGGAAATATATGATAATAACCATTGCTAACCGGATATAGAATACCTTAGCACATTTCGGGATGGTACAAATGAAATGTCAATGTGAATACTATTTGCCGCAGAAAGATACAGACAGAGTAACCTTACATACCTTGTATTCTCAATACGAATATACAATCTTAGATGCGTATACAATAGTACCACTCCTTCTTTATGTGTCACTCTACAACACAAATATATAACGGGATTCACATTAACCATCAACTACTTTACAAATGCATATAACATTAATGGGTTACATGTTTGCCTTTAAACATGTCATTTCCCCCTGACAAAACCATTGATGAAATTATTATTCCAAAAATCGCATAATATTCCCAACATTGAACAATACATGATAATCAATACATTTCACCACAACACTTCTCCTTTACACTTTCTTATCCATATCACGTCACAAATAATCCATCAAATTACCTTAATACACCTCATGGCACATATCGGCCAAAATCCCCCAATTTACACTTATAGAAAAATAAAAAATTTAATAACAAAATAACACCATACATGGTAATATTTTATCCATACCATTCTTTTTCATCAAGACATCAAGTCTCTTTTCAAGTTCAAATCACAAAGATGGCACATCTTTCACCAAAAGCAAAAATACACTATTCACCACCTTGCCAACACAACTATAATGATATACATAATCTCCCATGCATATAATATGTTAATACATGAGAATAAATACTTACCAAGGCTTGGAATAGAATGATCTTTACCAAAGATTCCCAAAGGAAATATTTGCTTTAGGGTTTGGAACTAGAGAAATGTTTGAGAAAATATCTAAAAAGGCATGAGATTTTCAAATGAACCAAAGATCAGCCCTTTTTACCTTTATATAGGACCTTAATTTTCATCCTTATCCACTCTTGGCATTTAATGTGGTATTCTAGAATGTCAATGCAAGAATGGGTTTTTTGACCCATTTTGGGCCATGTTTTCTTTTCATTTTTGGGTCCTTTTTGGGCCCAATTCACTTAACCCAATAAAATCAATAATTTCTCGTGCTTAAATCATCTCATACATTTTACAACAATATTTCCACTCACGCTATTCATATCCGTAGCCTTAACCCCAAAAACAAGTGATTCTAGCCACATATGGCCTTTTTGACCAAAAGGGTAAAATCATCATTTTGACGCTAAATTTGTTCTCGAGTAATTTTATCATACCAATATAATATTTCATTCATTTCATGTATATATTCGTGGTTGTATAAGAAACGGAGAAAAAATCGGCTCGGTACGACCCCGGATACCCTTGGGACTTAGAAATTTCGAAATTTCGAAAAAGTGGAAAAACCAATGTGGCACGCCCTTGAGCACGCCAAATTGATGCCTATGGGCTAAAAATTTTAGCCCAGAGTGGCGTGGCACGCCCTCTGGCGTGCCCCACACTTAGATTTTTCGAAAATTCCATTTTTTCAACTTTTCTTCGCGGGTTTGGTTAGATACTTCAAGTCCCATTCTTTAACTTACTTCTTAACCTTTATATACTTTGTTTAGAGGTCCTATTAGCCTCATTTTAAACCCTACAACTTCTCCACAAAAATCACAAAACACCTCCTACGAAGGGCTAATCACATGTACGAGGCCAAATTTCAATTTTCTCTTTGTTAACCTTACCAAATACGTACTTATAGCTCTCGACACCTAAGTAAACATTATTAATGTCGTCAAGTAGGGTTGGGAAGGTATGGGGTGTTAAAAGAGGCATGTGGTGTCCGAAGCAAATGGGTATGAATAATTATGCTAAGATAGTTTCCAATGAAGATGAGGGTGATCTTGGCTATGACAAATTCATGGTGATTCGCCAACCAACCGAACCAAAGATAATGAAGGATACTGAAATTGAAGAAGTGATACTAGAGTTGGACAAAAAAGTTAATCAAATACTTTGTGAAGACTCTAGTCCTTTTTAGGGTGAGAATGTCAAGAAAATTGTAAATTGGAAAGTGGAAAGGCGACTCATTCCAACCATTTTTCGACATTATGCTTGGGAGATATGAAAAGTGAAATAACCGGGCAAATAGAGAACTTTGGAGATGAGGGACAAAGTCCTTATATTTTGGAGTTTTTCATCACAAGAGAGAAAAATGATGCCTCTCACTTGAATTTCAAGAAGTGGTAAATGCAAAGTTTAACAAGTGGTTTATTGATGATCTCACCAATACCCAACAAGCCTACATGAAAGTTTGATGTGAAATTGGGTACAAGGTTTAAGTCTTTAAAGTGGCAAGATAGTTGGTCTCGTCGCTTCATTATCTTTACCCAAAGTTCCTCAAAGAGATGTTGATTTAAAATTGGGTCAAAGATTCAAATCATCAAAGTTAAGACATAAGTGGTAAAGTCGCTTGCATCGTGCTGCGACGTTAAATCAAGCGCTTGGTGGGATGCACCCCATCGATTCTCAAAATTTTGTTTGCTTTTGATATCTTATTTTATAGAGTTGTTTAGGAATTTTTTTTTGACTAATCCACAAATTTTGGACATTTGAAAGTGATTTGAACAGGTTTGGATGCAAAAAGATGAGTTGAATAGATTTCGAGGTTGTACACAATCGAAAATACGACTTGAAATTCCTTTTGAAAAGGTTCGGATCACCAAAAATGATGGTGCATCACAAAAGTTGGCCTGTGTATTGCTAAGAATGACAAAATTTACCTAGGCCTGAGAGTGATTAGTCCCAGGTACTACTAAAGCGGTCCTGCATGTGCTAAAGTTCCATTGTGTCCACTTAGGCGATGGTCAATTAAGACGTCAAAGGGCGCTAAAGCAACTAATGCCGCTAAAGCATATGGTCAACAGGGTTTAAGGTCGCTTAAGCGGTCAAATTTCTATTAAAGTGGTCTGACTTACAAAATTCCCTATAGCAAAAATAAATCAGCAAGGCAGTTTCAATCACACTCTCTCAAAACTAAAGTCACACATGTTTATTTTTCTTTCAAAATTCTTGATAACTCATGCACAAATTCTAGGTATTTGTCTCAAACCCTTTTCTACTCATGAGTTGTTATCCCATAGTTTGGCTTTCTCTCCTATTGTCCCATTGATTTGAGTAGAGTTTAGGTGCAAATTTTCATTCCTTGTGTTGAAATTTTAGTTGGTTTATGTGTAAGGTTTGGTATTGGTTGTAAATATCTCATTATGTAAACCATGGGAAAGTCTTGAGTACCCATTGGTTGTGCAATAAGTTGAAAACATTTTTTTCCACCAAGTGTTTGAAAGAATATTTGGGCATTCTTTTTCACTCTCCCATGAAATAATAATGATACATAATTGGGTTGCAAAATCTTATGAGTATACACTATATTTATGGTGTTTGTGCATGAAAATTGTTGAATAAGTTGGATCTTGATGTTGTGGGGAAGAAGGTTCATTTAAGTGGCCTCACTGCACTAAAGCGAGGTCTGCTAAAGTGTCACATTACCTCTAAAGAGGAGGTCCGCTAAAGGGACCCTGACCGCTATAGCGCATGTTCGCTAAAGCGGCCCAGCACCACTAAAGTGGTACTGAAGCCTGTTTCTGTAGGGCCTGAAAAATTGAAATTTCATGTTTGAGTCCCAAATGGATTCTTAACACATTTCTTTGGCTTATATCATTCACATTGCATTATTTCGCATGCTAATCTTACACGTTCATGCTTGTTGTGTTGTTTTTAGGTTTTCAAAAAGGCCAAAAAGGAATGCCACCTTATTGATAAGGTAGACATTGGGGGAGTGTATGATCAAAATTGTTTTCTCTCTCTCGAGTGTCAGGACGCATACTATGCTTAATTGGCCAGAAATAAGTTATTCCCGAGAGAGGGATTTCACTTGATCGGGTCCTCGAAACTCTCCCCAAGTTTTATCACAGGTTTGAGACTACAGGGTGAATTTGTTTTGCTTCCAAACTATGCAAACAAAATGAGCAGTGGGTGAGGGAGTTTTATGCAAACCTCAAGGCCATTAACTTGGACAATTCGTTGAGTTGAATTCGAGGCAAGACTATCCACTTTGGGGTTGAGGTGATCAATGGACTCTATGGGTTGCCAAACCCCGATAATTCTGAATTCACTATAAAAGATTGTGGCCCGGGTAATTGGTTGGTTTTGAAGTTGTGTCCAGGAAAGTGTATGTCTTGGGGGGTTCACGGCTAAATAATTCATAGATGAAGCAAGAAATTAGATATCCATCATTTGCAGCCGAGTTTCGCCATGCACTAACACATTCCCTATCCCCTGTATAAGGGCGCAGATGGCCACTTGCAAATATGAAAATGAACATAAATCAAGAGTATCAAGCTAGATTATCCAAAAGCATAAACATGGAAAAAGTATGGATAAAATGAGTGTGAATATGCCCCACATCACTATCACACACTTTAACCTTTGTTCGTCCTCGAACAACAAACAAGACACATCAAGCTTAACACCTATTTCATATGCAAGTTAAATAGGTTGCTTCTACCTAGATCACAAAGACTTTAAAATAGGCAAGCAACTCTCATACAAAGTGCGTTGAACAATTTAAAATTAAAAAAAGTATACCCAGACCATGCAACCTCTAAAACAAACTTATCATCATAACGTATAGGGAATATTGCAATCAAATAATCAAGAAAATAAATTGAATAGTTCACCAACATAACATCACCTTATGTGTCCTCACTTTTCAAGTGTCACGACCCAAACCCATGGTGAGTGGCACCCACACTAAACCTCCGGTGGGAGAACCATCTAACTCGAATAATAACTACCAACACTTAACCATTTTAAATATGTATAGAACCAGTTCTATATTAAATAAATAATAAATATGAATTGAACCAGTTATATATTAAATAAACAATATCTGAAATACTTTAAATAATAGAGTGGAATAATATCATAAAGTCTAAAACACCCAAAAAATTGAAGGTTATCGTGCCAAAACATCCAACTAACAAATACATCGGTACAATCCAGAAAACAAATAATAAACTAAAGTTGTTTGTCTCCGAAAGAAATGGACAAGATCAAAATACAAGAAAGATTTATGGCAACTCAGGAAGATGATGCTGACCCTTGGATAAGACTTCGTGTTACGATCTATAGATGAGGTCTTGTCGAAGCCTCTGAAATATGCTCTGCACTCAACAAAAAGAGGAGCATAGGATGGTATCAGTTTTGTACAAAACCACTATGTACTAGTAGGGTCATAGGCCAACTCAACTTAACCAAATGAGAACAAATAACTAAAAATTTGTGAACAAGTAACAATCATTTCATCTAACAAGTAAGTATTCGAATCAGCCCTTCTACCATAATTTCCATGTTAACTAATTAAGTAAAATAAATAACATATCACATTTAAGTAAATGATATTCCATTCAATCCAACTGTAATGAATCCTAAGCAACTCAGTTTGTCACATTCTCAAAAACACTTTAGTATTGTTCAACAGAAAGTATTGGCCCAAATCAAGTACAATAATAATAGCCAAGACCACACAAGGGTCCAATTATAGTATTAAGTAAACCAAACGTCACAATGATCCAAATTTATATACCAAGAAATAGGACCTCACTAGGATCCCAATATAATAAGCAACAGTGAAAACTCGGTTCACTCATGGAACCTTAAAACTCTTAAATTTAAAGTGTACACACATGCTATGTGTCTTATATATGCCCACTAGCCATAACCGACAGGGGATGAGCTCAGTCCATGCACCAAATAACCCAAAAAACTAGTGCTTTCCACCTTTATCCCAACCAACCACTCATATTCCAACGTACCCACCCTTATCCTCTCTGAATTCCATTAATTCAATTATGATCAACCTTTACCGATATATATCAGAACAACAAACAGTACCAATGACAAGTACAATCATACAACCAGTGAAATCCACCACCTTGAACATCAAATAAGGTTCTTTTACAAATCTTATCATAGATTATCAAATTCCAATTTGCATTTACAATTAACAAGTTCACTATACATTAGCATGCATTGCAACAGGTAGATAAATAGTCACTTAATATGCACACATAAAATCAACTTGAGTTTTAACTCCAATTCAACCATCACCTACCTCAACCAAGTCTTACAATGCTCTAACAAATGTGAGTCTTGCTCTTTCTTGTAGCTTCAACTTGATTTTGGTAAAAAAACAACATGTAGAACACTAAAAAACCAATGTTCTAACAATTCTAGAGATTATAACCTAATTCCATAACCTTAAGGTCAAATTCATCAATCATTTCCCCATTCTTGGGTTTTTCTACCTTTATTCGACTTCAATTCTTGCTCTTTCACATTTACAAGAGTAAATTCTAATATAATAATCAAAACTAGCAACCCTTAGTCAAAATCCAATGCTTTATAACTTTTTCCACTACTTTGCACCAGAAAATTCATCTAGGTTAACTTAATACCTCCACCGTGATTAAAAACTAGAGATTCTAAGGATTAAGGAATGAAAATCTAATTAGATAGGTGGATTAATTTACCTCAACTATGGAATTTAGGTGGAAACTTGTGGAAATCATCCAAAATCGCCGTATTCTGACTTCTGAATATATTTGGAATGAAAATAAAGTTTATGTCTAAAACCTCTATTTATTGAGCATAGCCCGCTATTGCAACCCAATTCTCGTTATTGCGGGATCTGCCTGCCATAGCAAGACTGACTCATTTTGACTTCCTCTATAGCTAGAAAATTTCTGCTATAGAAGAAATGTGGTAGTGACCAGCCTCCCGCTATATTAGTGTAGGATATGTAGTGAGTTCGGTTTGTCCTAGTTTTTGCCCAATTTTACAACATACTCCGAGATTTCAACCTCCAGAACTAACCCCTTTACGTCAACCGCTATATTCAGAGTTCTACTAACCCAAATTCAATTCCAAAAGTTTCTATGAACTCCCTAACCTCTTGAATATCACATTATGATCTTAAATAATAGAATCATTAACCTATCCATTACGTGATTTCCCTATATCACCCAACACTTAAAATTTATCTAAGACTAGCCTAGCCTAAAATTTTTAACACTTCATATGGGGAGAATCTTAACCCAAATTCTTGCACGTTAAACTATACCATAATGATGGAAAGGGTCATTACAATAGATGCTAATTTATACATCATTCATCCCCAAATGATAAATCAAGGAAAAAAGAGAAAACTAACAAGGAAATATACCTGAATTTTTAAATAAGTGAGGGTACTTGTTGCACATATCCAACTCAGTATCCCAAGTGGCCGCCTCAAAAGGATGGTGCTTCTACTATACTTTAATGGATCTAATCTCTTTGGTTCTCAGCTTTTAAAATCTCAATCAAGTATCACTACTGGTTCCTCTTCATATAGGAGAGGTTCTTATTAAATATTACTAAGTCCCAATGAATGATATAATTGTCATCTCCATGGTATTTCTTAAGAATGGAGACATAAAATACCAAATGGAATCCCAACAAACTTTGGGGAAACACAAGTTTGTATGTCACTGTACCTATATCATTAAGAATTTGGAATGGACTAATAAAACTTGGGCTAAGCTTGGCCCTCTTGAAAAACCACATCACTCCCTTTATGAGAGAAACCTTAAGTAGCACATGTTCACCCTTCTTGGAGAACATGTCTCTTACCTTGCAATCTGCATACTCTTTTTGTATATTTTGGGCTTCCAATAACTTGTCTTGAATAAACCTCACCTTCTCTTGAGCTTCTTTTGCAAAGTCTATGCCTAAAGGTTTCACATTAATCACTTCAAACTGGCCTATAGGTGATCTATGTCTCCTCTCATATAGAGTCTCAGATGGACCATGTCAATGCTAGAGTGGTAACTGTTTTTGTACGAGAATTCGTACAATGGTAGAAACTGACACTATAACATTTTAGGCCTAAGGACACATTAAATCTAGACAACCCTTTAAAAGTGTTGCCAAAATTATCAATGGCCACGCCTTGAAAGTGTGGCCTTATACAGAGTCGTTAGCCACAAAATCTTTGGCAACACTTTTAAAGTGTGCTCTTTAGAACTATAGGCTACACATTTTAAGTGTTGCCAAATCATAAAACAATTGACAATGCTTATTTATACATATAGCCACACTTTTCAGTGTGCTTTTTTTATAATTATACAAACAACACTTTTGAAGTGTGGTCTGTTAATTCTGATAAAATTTTGGCTAAAATAATTATTTTCCCTCCATATATATATTCAACCAAAAATAGCTGAAGATTTTTCAATAGACTCTGAAAGGGTTTCTTTTTCTTAACTCTTCAACAAACTCTATTACGAAAGGGTACCTCCAACGAGCTGCTTCTATTCATTGATGGCTTCCTAGCTGGTGGTGGTGGGATTTTCTCCAATCTTAAGTTTGTGAAAATCCAACCAGAAATGCGCTGCTGCTGGCTGTAAATTGTTCGACATTGGGTGGAAGGAGATGCTCTTCCTAGTAGCCAGCGTCAAGGTCAATTCCTTAATTTGGTTAATTTTGTCAGATTTCTATGTATGAATATTGGTGAAGAGGGAAGGATTTAGGGATATAGGAATGTTTCCAATCATAGAGATCTACATAGAAATGTTCCCCCTACTTAGTTAGATATAACTTTCTCCTCTCCAACTCGTAGAAGAGTTATTTGTGAAGCACTCTTCGGATATAATTTGTTGTAGTAATTAATAATTGCACTTTTGCCTACATTGAATTTGCACTTTCTCAAGATGGCTTTTGGCTTCAAAATTTGTTTTTTATTTGCCTTTCTCCTCTCCTCTAGGGTTATGAAGTCTTTAGAGATAATGGCAAAATCAACTCGAATCATTCACTTATGAAAGATGAAAAGTGTGGACATTTCATGGTTTTGTGGTCCTATGGTGTAGTTTCGTCGCCTCATAAATGTGTAATGCCATGTGAACCACCCCAAGAATTATATCATTATTACTGAACCATCCTTCAGTTAAAGTTTTTCTTATTTTAATGTGAATGTCATGTTTTCATAAAGAATGATACTATTGTCCATAGTTCACTTTTTTGGTTGATGCAAAATGGATGGATCTTTAACTATTAGTATTTTGTTGGTTGAATATATAAGAGCTCGGATTTAATTAACTTATTTTGTTAGTTAGGATTGATTTTACAACATTGGATAATTAGTTATTCTTTTTATGATTTCTTAAGTAGTGAGCCATATAACAACCTAGCAAACAAAGCTCATTGGTAGGATTTGGTCAAAAACTACTTCTGTTTGTACTAAAAAATTTCATGTTATTTAAATAAGTTGGACAGAAGTTTCCCAACCAACACTTACTCAATGTATTAGAGATTATATAATTTTATCCTAGTATAACTTCTATACACTAGTAACTTAAGATGGTAATTTTATACTATCGGGCCACCTAAAGTAAAATGACGGTTCTGTTGTATAATTGTTTCACAATATTTGTTCTCTGCTTCTTAAGATTTATACATGAGTTAAGCTTAAAAGGAATAGTGAGTATTCATATAGCCGACCCCTAATTCTTTTGGTACTAAGGTGTTGTTTATTTGTTAAAATTTATCATTGCTCATCTTATACACAGTAGCTATCTACAATCACTTTGTAGTTTAGTGGATACTTTCTGATTTAATAAATACTTTACGAGGATCTAAATTTGATTTCCAAAGCATACTGTAGTGTAATTGATGAACTATCAAATTGTTAGTAATCTAATCACATAGCTATACAAAGTCATTACAGGTGAAACACTAGCATATTACATGTAAATATATTGATTGATCAGTTTGTAATTTACATATACAAACAAATTATGTTTTCTCCCATATAAGGTAACACTTATGTTTATTTAAGTTAAATGTATTTCCATATTAGTTAACACTTCAACGACAGATTTTTTTTTGTGTGTTAAATAGTTGAACTTGTATCTTCTAGTCTGTATCATTCTGATCACCGAGTTCAGTTTGCTTTATTCGTCTCCCGAGATAGATTTGATATGATTGGATATAACATAAGAACAAATGAAAAAGACCCAAAACTTGACTTAGGATAGAGATTCGGACAACTTATTATATTTCTGATCTGAACTAAAAGTGATGGGAAAGGTCAATCTGATTGCTACTTGAGGGGATTCTGAACACGTTAAATACAATCAACTTGGTTAATAAATCTAACTTCATCCATCACTGCTAAAAATTTATAAAAAAGTAGAACTACTCATGCTCGGTGACCAAAAGAAACCAACCTGATAGTGGCAAAAGGGACTATCTTGCACCAGAGTGAGTTGAAGCCAAGGATGTGGTAAACATGCAAAGCAACAGATCATTATGGTTCTCTTTCAATTTTCTAAACTAGCATGCTGATCTTAGTTCATGTTTCTATATTTTGGTAGAATTCACATTATCAAGTAGGAAGTCAAACACCTATAACAAATTTGTTGAGGAATATGGAGTAGGTGAATACACAAAGTTTACCTAAACATGGTAGGAAGGTGAGTGGCTGACAACAGTTACCGATAACCCAAACAGTTCATTTTAATTAGCTTTTTGCAAAATTAGTTTGAGAATTAGTAGCTATTAGTTTTGTAGAATGAGTAAGCTGAAGATTTATTATGGATTCCTTTTGCAATAGATAATTGATATTTAGATTATGCCTTACACTTTAATTTCATCCTCTTGTGTGGAGAAACCATTTTAAGATCTGGATGGTTAACTCAGCATTTAACCTTTTCAGTTTTTCTCGATAGATACCTGAATTATTCTTCATGTCCTTTCTCACTGGTTTACATCACTTTGTAAATCTAGGTGACCTATCATGATTATGAAGATGAAACCACAAATGGAAAAACACTTATGAAACAAAGAAAAACAAAAAGCAGTCATGTTTGATGTATGCAAAATTGAATTCTTAACAATATTGCTGGCCATCATTTCCTGATTCTAGTATGTCAGTTAGTAGAATGTTGGCCTGCCAGTGTATATGATGAGTCTAACTTTTATATTACTATATTAAGAAAGGATCCATAAAAGCACCAGAAGAGAAGGACACTAAAGGTGAAGAGTCCTGAAGAAGCCCTGGAGTTTCTCCATTGTAATATTGAAATCCTTTGTGGTTTAAGATATTTCAGTAACCTCCTTGTTTTGCCTTAGAATACAAATGGTTTGACATGGACGGAGGTTTTCGATAATTCTCAATCAGTTTATTTTGTTACTTTATCAGATGTCTCACTATGGTGTTTGCATATGGGTTATGGTTCTGCTGTTGTTCAATGACTAACCAGGTAGCTTCAAATTTCACAATAATTCTCACATCTTTTAGTTTTCATATGATATGGAAGTTTCTTTGATCAAATTTTTCTTGAAGTAACAATCCCGATCCCCTGTTGTTACTTTGATTTTCACAATGGACGACATAGAGAAGGAAAAAAAACAAAAGAGAATAATAAGTTTAGGGTTCAAATTTATGTGGAAAGGCCAAAAAGCCCTCTCATTACTACTGTTTAATGTGACTTTAGGTTTAGTGATTTCCTGTTATCATTTGGGTGTTCAAAAACTACAAAAAGTACTTTTTTTACAGTGTTAAATCATGATATGATCCCTCATTGAATCTGTCATTGCTTCATATTGATGTGGTTTGTTTGCATAAGACTTTGCAGGGCATGATATATTATTTTATTAAGTCCTTGTGATATTTTCGGTAATATGGCAAGTGAGATGATCGAAAAATGTAGAAAAACTTCTATATGGAATTAGAACCTTTTTTGGTTCTTGAAACACAAACTACCTTCCTTTCAGGTCTCTTTGGTCGAAGAAAATGTAACACAAAGAACAAATCTTCCTCCTTTTCTTCTCCCATTACGTATTTATGATAGAAGAATCTTTTGCCACGATAAAAAAAGAACACAAATTTTATGATTCCTAATATATGTGTCACGCCTCAAATCCCAATGGTGAGGACTGGCACCCGAAGCAGTTAAGGCTCGAGAGAACCAACCTATGCTCGTATATATTCATATGCATGTCACTAAGTGGACAACATTCTTCCACATATAGATACAAGATATCAACGACGGAAGTCATGGAAAGACATTCAAATAGATATGAGACTTGGACGTTAGGGCCACCACGTCAAAAGGGTAAGACATTCCTTCATTTGACTTACAATGTCTACAAAGCCTCTAATAGATACATAACCATACCTAAAGTTGGGACAAGTCCCCGCTTTATACAACTGTTACACAGTACTAAAACAAGTGTATACAAGTGACTCAGAAAGCCCTGAACCAATCTGGAGCTCACTAATAGTCTGCAGATGGCCCATATCCTACTATGAAGGTCTACTAGCTCTTGTACCTACAGCAAGTAAGGCAGGTCCCCCAAGGGACGTTAGTACGAAAGAATGTACTGAGTATGTAAGTCTATAAGTAACTACATGAAATATAAGAACTCCAATGGAATCAAATACAAGTGAATGGACAATATTGATAAACCACCATACTGTATCTGTGGAACCATGTACATTGCCTTCATTACCTTCCTTTTACATTTATATCAATATCAACATCAATCATACAATTCCCAGGACCAACTGATCAGTGGTAAATAAAATTGGGATAGGGTCGAGATAGGCTTATTCCCCCAGAGCTGCCACTCATAAATCAATAAAGCAGGCTCGGCTTGAGCTAGGTTTTCACCCCCAGAGCTGCCCCCTGTATCCAATAAATCAGGTTTGGCTCGAGCTAGGCTTTCTCCCCCAGAGCTGTCCCCTGTACTCAACCAAATATGTATTACTTCATTTTTTTACTTTTTATGAGATAGTTACATTGGTGGTCATAACATTATTGGAGCTTTGGAACAATAGTCAACAAATAAGAGACACATGAATAACAATTGCTAACAACCTGAAATGAGACACTTTAAAACATTTCGGAGTGGAAACAAGTTCGGTAACGATGTGAAAAATAGGTTATGCCAAAGGATACAGAAAAGAGTATCCTTACATACCTTATCCTTCCAACGTGTGACTATAACAGTTCAGCTCTTCCTTAAAGAGTTACTCGACAATATGAATACATAATGGAGCTTACATTAAAATTCAACTACATTACAAGTTCACAAGGTGATAATAAACTACTCGACTGCCATATAACTTCATTCCACCCTTTTACGATACAATTTACTGCCTCACCATACCAACAACACCAAACCAGTCCACAAATCAACCTAGCTATCAAAAACTGATAGGACTTCACACCAAGTTTATACTTTACATTTCCTCAACACATCATCACAGTTACTCCATCAAGCTACTTAAATACCTTTCAAAACAACACATAAAAAAACAATCCACAATTGGTACAATCCAAAATGCCTCCGAACTACCCTCTTAGAGCTATCTAAAGGGTACCATGAGCTGGTGAATGCATCTAAAAAGGGTAGAGTGGCCTTGGAAGGTCAAAGAGAAGCAAAAACAAGCCAAAATAGGTTCTGGAAGGACTTACAGAGCAACCTGCACCCGCAGGTGATGAGGTACGGCCGCAGGTGCCCTCTTGGCCCTTTCTAGATCCACCTGCGGAGTGACCTGCGCGGTCAGGTGGCTCATCCGCGAGGGCGGATGCTCGAATTGGCTGCAATAAGTCTTTTTTGGGTCCTTCTTTGTAATAAATGGACCATGTCCATAAGTAAACTTCTCCCTATATATTTTAGTTAACTTTGATGCCAATGAACAATTATGGTTTCAAAATGCACATGAACATCACAAGACTATATTCTCTTTTCACTACACCATAGGTTTCATGCACAGTTTCATAACCACATTCCCACAAGTCATACACAATTAGGAAACAAGTTAGGGACATAACCATATCCTAACATGTTGAAATTTCATCCATCTAATTCACTTCCTTCAAGACCTTAAGTCCCTTTCAAGTTTAAACCACATAGAAGGAAAATCCTTTAGTAAAGATGCAAAAGTGGACTGTTCAACACTTTTTAAACATAACCAACATGATCTACACAACCCCTCATTCAAATAATATATTAAACCATAAGAGTAAATACTTACCAAGGCTTGCAAGGGAAAGATCTTGTCCAAAAGGGTGGTTTCTTAGGGTTTGAGAGAGGAGAAAATATCTTTTGCAAAAATCTGGAATTTTGCAAGAGTATTATGGTGAATAAGATCTGATTTTAAGCCTTATATAGTCCCTCCAAACCACCTCTCTTTATGGGCATCCTTAGCCAAACTTTTGGTCAAAGATGATGTGTTTAGTTGGTCAAACTTTTGAATGGATCATTTCCTTGTGTGCCATGTCTTATTTACTTAATTTTTGGTCCTCAATTGAGCCCATTAGCACAATATTAATTCAGCCCAATAAAATTAGTGGGTAATACACCATTTATCTCAAGTTTAAATAATTCCATAAATGTTAAGGTAGTCAAATAAGTTCAAAAATATATGGGGTGTGACAATATGTTCCTTAGTTTTTTACATTGTTAAGAAAGTAGTGCCTTCTTATTACATGCAATATCTAAAATTATGAAAAATCTCATTGAGGAGGTGAAAATTATACTCCTCACTCTGGTTCAAATTTTAGAGAAGACAGAGATTAAAGTTTATATGTCGCCCCCTATTTTATTTTAGCTCCCTCCCTTTCTATCTTCTTCCCGTCAATCTAAGTAATTGCAGATCTTGTGATAGCTAATATTTATTCTATTAGTTCTTAGAATTATAATTTCTTAAATTCTAGCAATTGCCTTCTATTCCTATTTCAATATATTGATATTGTCTATAATATTCTCAGAATACAAATGTAGTCACAGAACATCTTCACGCCTGTTTTTGTTGGATTCAGTTGTTAAGATATTGTTTTTGGCATCATGTAAAGCGTCCCTTTTCCAAGGCTGTAGAAAGAAGAAAAGGTACTTGTCATGTTCACAATTATTGCTATGTATCCTGTACTGATAGCGTTTAAAGGAAGGGCTTTCTGGTTAGATATTTGTTCAATTTAGAGTGTATTAAGTTGTGATGTAGGTTAAAATCAGTCTTGTTAAGGGAGGACTATTGAGCTCTCCTAGAAGTTGATTTTTCTATTCATCAGGTAACTATGTTAGGTCTTGGGTCAATTTCTTAGTAGGGCATTACTGATGCTTTTGCTGATTTATCTGCTAATTTGTGTATGAAATTCCCTACAGTATATAACTGCTATTAATATTTGGTGTATCAGATGTATTTTTGCGAAGGTCGTGAAAGGGAACCTATTATTTCGGGGGAGAAGTGTTGTTCACCAATTGGATTTGATTACCTGTCATTTTGTATGTGTAGGAAAATACTGGTGATCCAATTTGAAATGTTGTCCACAAGTTAATACGATATATTGAAGTGAATGATCAAGACTTTTTGAACAATTACAATGTTTTAATTTATAGTTGATGTTATGGAATTCACTGCTAGTGAATATTTGGAGATACTTTTTTATTACATAATACGAGAGATATGTTTCTTTTTTGAAGTTTATTGCAAATTTATGCATTTGAATTATTACTTTTAAATGAATATGGCAATAATTTAGTACTTGAGATCATCTAAATAGAATAATAATATGCAAAATGAAATTGTAGCCTTTTAAGGTATAGTCTACACTTTACAAATGTTGCTATAGAGGGGGAGCAATGGCCAGGCTTTGCATGTGTGGCCTAAAAAGATAGAAGCAACGCTTGAAAAATGTAGTTGAGATCATGATAAGTGTTGCTATATGAAGTGTTAAAAGTGTTGCCTTTGTACCTCATAGGCCACACATTTTAAGCGTAGCTGCTATGACAATACTCAAAAAGTGTGGCCTAAAGTCAAAGGTTATGGTTCTTTAGCCCACCCTTGATAAAGCATTGCCCAAAGTCAAAAAGTGTGGCCTTTGATCAAAGGCCACACTTTTTGCCAGTTTAAGCCACACTTTTCAAGAGTGGCTAAAGGCATAAAATGTTGTAGTGATCCTAATGAACTCCAAAGTCAGTAACACATGCTCGAAGCATGTCTTCAAGAACCTGTATGGTCCTCACAGACTGGCCGTCAATTTGCGGATGAAATATAGTACTAAGATCAAGCTTTGTGTTGAACTTCTCATGCAATTTGTGCTGAAACTTAGAGGTAAACTTCAAACCTCTATCAGATATAATAGATACTGGCACCCCATGCAATATCAAAATCTCTTTAACATAGATTTTGGCTAACTTCTCCAAGATATAATTCACCGTAACTGGAATGAAATGTGGGGACTTTGTTAGCGTGTCAACAATGACCCTTATTGAGTCGCACTATCCCAAGGTCTTAGGAAGAACCACCATAAAATCCATAGTAATTCTTTTCAATTTCACTTGGGAATGGGCATCCTATGAAGGAAACCTACAAGCTTTTGATGTTCAAATTTCACCTACTGACAATTCTGACACTTGGGCACATACTATACTATATCTCTAGTCCTTTGGGACTAGCAGTAGAGTTGCCTCAAGTCATGATACATCTTTGTTGCACCAGGATGTATAGAATATTGGGAACCATGAGCATCCGCTAGTAAACTAGGAATCAATTAATCAATATAGGGTACACACATGTCCCCTCACCCTTAACACACCACTAGTATTAAGAGTACCTTCTTGGGCATCACCATACAACACTTTGTTTCGAATCTTGTTCAACTTCACATCATCAAATTACTTAGCCTTGATCTGATCAATAAAAATAGACCTTGCCTCAACGCTGGCCAACACTCCATACCTTTCGGATACCTCAAACTATATAAACCACACTGCTAGAGTTTGAATCTCTCTATCCACTGCTTCTATCTCAGATTTAAGTACTTTTTGAGTAAACATATGTTGCAGGGTAAGATATTGTCACGCCCCGAATCCCATTCGGAACGGACTGGCACCCGAAGCCGATATGGCCCGAGAGAGCCAATCCTTTCTCATGTACATTCGTATGTCTAACCCCGTATGAATGTCGTTATGTCTCATGCAATTATGCAGAAGTCATGGAAAACAAGTTATATACGAAACTTGGCTGTTAGGGCCATCAAGTCAAGATGATCATACATCCCTTACATTCACATTCCCACATATGTCTACAAAGCCTCTACAAATACACATACATAACCAACCTATAGTCGGGACAAGTCCCCGCTTTATACAACATAAATACAATTCCAAAACCAAAACCAAAGTACACATGTGACTCGAAAATCCCCGAACCAACTGGAGCTCACCAATGATCTGTAGATGACCTGAAACCTACTGAGGAGGTCTACTAGAACCTGAGCCTACAGCAAGTAAAGTAAGTCCCCCAAGGGGGTCAGTACGAAGAATGTACTGAGTATATAAGGCTCATAAGAAACTGCATTATACATGCTAACAATAATGGAGTCAATATAAAAGAAATAGCCAATGCGGATAACCCTCGTTTTATATGTGGAACCATGTACATTTCTTCTATTATTGTCATTTATGATTATTCTTTCATATCCTTATGATTCATATACTATACTCCATATACCCCTTCATTCAAGAGAATTACCTTCACTCAAGAGACTTGCCTCCAAGAGATTCTTCTGTTCAAGAGATTCTTTCTATTCAAGACATTCTTTCTAATCAAGAGATTCTTTCTTTGCTTTTACGCTCATCATCATTATTATTCATATACTTGGTTAGTAGGTTGTAAAAATAACATTCATCTACCTATTGGTGGGTTAATAATATAACATGCATCCACTCTATTGGTGGGTTAATAATATAACATACATCCACTCTATTTGTGGGTTAATAATATAACATACATCCACTCTATTGGTGGGTTAAGAATATAACATGCATTCACTCTATTGATGGGTTAATAATATTACATACATCCACTCTATTGGTGGGTTAATAATATAACATACACACCTTTCTTCATTTCTTACTTGGGAGAGATTGATACTTTTACTTGTGAGAGATAGGTACATTGAGGATCATGATATTATTGGAAACACACATATATGCATTACCTCATTTCTTTACTTTCAAGAGATTGATACGCTCACTTATGAGAGATTGATACGCCCACATATGAGAGATTGATATATTTGTAATCATAACCTTATTGGAAGCTTTGGACCATACTATTATTGGGACTTTGGGACCATGTCCATAATTAGGTAACACATGAGCAACAACGACTAATGAATGAGGAATATGTGACTTAACAATAGATAACAACCTGAAATGAGATACCTTTGGGCATTTTGGAATGAACTAGTACAACATCAATGTGAATACTATGAGCTGCAGAAGGATACGGAAAGAGTAACCTTACATACTTTAGTTTCTCAATACGAATATACAATCCTATACGTGAATACAATAGTCCCTCTCCTTCCTTATGTTTCACTCTACAACACAAGTACATAACAGAGTTTACATTAACCACCAACTACCTTACAAATGCATATAACGACAATGAGTTACATGTTTGGCTTTAAAATGGCATTTCTCCCTTGACAATACCATTTATGAAATTATCATACCAACAATTCCACAATATTCCATACATTGACCAATACATGATAAACCAATAGCATGTCACACCAAGTTCATACTTTCCACTTCTCCATCAACACAACATCACAGTTACTTCATCAAGTCACCTCAATACGTCTCATAACAACATATCGGCCAAAATCCCATAATTTACACTTACAGAAAAATAACAAGTTTAGTAACATAATCACACCATACATGTTTTTATTTCACCCATACCATGCACTTTCATCAAAACCACAAGTCACCTTTCAAGTTTAATTCACAAAGATGACACAGCTTTTACAAAAACACAAAAGTGCACCACTTGCACTTTTAGACATAACCATCATGATCTACATGCTCTCCCATGCATATAATATATTAATCCATAAGAATAATTACTTACCCAAGCTTTCAAATGAGTGATCTTGTCCCAAGAAGTGCCTTAGGGTTCTTAGGGTTTGAGAGAAATATTTGAGAAAATATCTAAAGAGACATGAGAGTTCCAATGAATTAAAAATCTGATTTTTGGGGCATTTATATAGTGATCAAGTCATCCTTAGCTATTTCCTTGCATTATATGCAATATTGGCTTGGTCAAAGTAGAAGAATGGGTCATTTGCCCCATTGGGCCTTGCATTTTGGTCTCTCTTTGGGCTTTAAATTGAGCCCAATAACCCATGTCATCTTAACCCACCAAATGTAATGTATAATCCACCATATATCTCATGTTCAAATAATTCTATAAATCTCTCGATAATATGCACTTACGAGATTTCCGTTCGTATCCTCAATCGCAAAACTAGAAATTCTAGTCGCTCATGGCTTACTTGAACATAATTTGTTAAAACACTTGTGATGAAGAATTAACCCCAACTCAGATGCTAAACGCACTTAAGAATAGTCCTACTATGATGGAGTAATTATACCATGACTTAAAATTCTTATATTCATTATAATAGTCAAAGAAAAATTTTGGCGAAAACCACCCGGGCACGCCGCTTGGCGCGCCCCTTTGCTGCCTGTACAAACAAAAATTTAGGCCAGAGCGGCCTGGCACGCCCTCTGCAGTTCCCCATGCCAAATTTTTGATTTTGACTTTTCTTTGAGGATTTGGTTGGATCTTTCAGGTCCCAACCTTTTGCTTACCTTTTAGCTTTAAGATTCTTTGCTTGGATGTCCCTTAAACCTCAATTTTTCACCCCACAAATGCTCCACAAAGTCACAAACGCCGCCTGCTACAAAGGTCTAACCACATGTACTAGGCTTAATATCAAATATTTCATCAATGACACTACAAAATACAGACTTATGACTCTCGACACCTAAGTAAACATTGTTCAAAGTTGTCAAGTAGGGTCGGAAATATACGGGGTGTTACATTTTTACCCCCTTAGAAACATTCGTCCTCGAATGTTAACAACATTTTTTTTTCCAATTACAACCAATGCATCTCTATAGTAGCATATGTATATATATATACACATATCCTTAATGCCCATAGATACTTACTTGTTATTGCTCCATTTCCGCACTTTGAATGTTTTTCTTCCATTTGAAACGGATGAGGGTACTTGGATTTCATCATTTCCTCAGCTTCCCATGTGATCTCCTCTACTTATTGATTCCACCAAAGTACCTTTACGGAAGCTGCTTCTTTATTTCTTAACCTCTTTATTTGTCGATCTAGAAACTTTTGATAATTTTGTATGACCTATATGACATGGACTCAATTTCCCTTTCTTTCCATTTAAAGAGATATCACAAACTCTTGTAATCAGTATATATATATCAACCTGAACCCCATACGAATAGTGGCGCCATATCTTTAAAACAAATATCACCATTGTTAATTCAAAATCATGTGTAGGCTAAGCGCTCTCCTGTGGGCGCAATTGTCTTGAGACATACGTCAGCACGTTACCATATTACATCGATACACCTCATATGCAGTGTGACCCAGGAACGATATGAGTTTTAACCAAAAAATCATGTTTAGCGAACTTTGCATGTAGCTTACGGTCACGAAGAATCCGTAACACTTGTCGCAACTTATTAGCATGGTTCTCTCGTGAGCTTGAATGTCATTTCTAAACATGGTCTCACATATATCTAACCATGGCTTGTATCACCCTATTCATCACCCACAACCACTACTAGTGCAGCCATTAGTTCAAATGACATAACTCACACCCAATAATGACCATACCATGTTTGGAAGGCTGTCTTGGGTATATATTTTTCTTTAACCCTTACTTGATGATAACTCGATCTCAAGTCAATCCTTGAGAAATCTTTTTCACCCTGTAATTGGTCAAATAACTCATAAATTTTGGGGAGGGAATATTTATTATTCATCGTCATCATTTGGTTGTTTTTTTCAGTTGCCGATAACAATACATATCCTCAATGTGCCATTTTCCTATTGTACAAACAACATTGGTGCACCCTCTCCGCGGGGACATACTGGTTTTATTAGGTGACATATGTACACTTGGACATCATTTCCTTACCTTAAGATAGAAAATAAATTTACCGCTCGATGCTCCAACATTACTCCTCTATTCAAGGACAGTCTTTTGCAGAAAATGGAAATACACTTTCTTAGCTTGGCAATCTACGTGACATAACAAGAAGCCTACTAATCCATACCCATGATAACATCAACATCCACCATGTCTAGTTCAATAAGATTAGCTAGTGTATCATGACCACACAATTTTGATATACTTCTTTTTACAACAATGGACTCACCCACCGGCGTGGATACTTCAAATGACTTAATTAATAATTCCGGCATTCTTTTAAATCTCACAACAATCAATGGTGTAACATATGATAATGTAGCACCCGGATCAATCAGTGCATAAACCTTATGTAAGAATATAAATATTGTACCTGTGTCTACATCAGGAGAAGCCTCCAAATTCTAGCTGTCTACTGGAGCATTGGTGCAATTCGGGGCTCTGCTAGAGCTAGATGCTCCTCTAGAACCTCTGCCATACCCCATAGACTGTACACCTAATGAGGAGGATGTCACGTCTAACCCCGTAGGTCGTGTCATACTACTCGTGCCCTTCTGTGGACACTCTCTCATTTTGTGCCCGGCTGTACCACACCAAAAGCAAAGATTTATCCCCAACCGACATTCACCCAAATGATACCTTCTGCAGCACTGACACGGCTGACGGGGAGATTTCAATTGGCTCATACTTCCTTGTGCTTGATGCCCCACTGTTCGTGAATCCTGAATCTCACTTCTCTGCCCAAACTAGTTGCCTCTAACCCCTTGGGATCGGGGTAGAGCATTTACTATAGAATGAGGGAATAATGGTCTAGGCGGTCTATTAAAAATCTGAGGTCCAAATCCTCTTCGGGACACCATGAACTGTCCCCTAGATCTAGCCCTCTTAGGCGGCCCTCTTTCAATTGCTTGTCGTTCTCCTTTTCCTTTGATTGCCCCTCTTTTGTGCAAAGGATGGACTAACTGGTCCTTGATTTTGTGCAATGACTATCTGGGTCAACAAGTGCACCGCATTACTTAGATCCTGCACGGTATCATTAACAAGTGATTCAGCAGGTTCTTCTTTCCTTCTCGGCTCTTCTGGAGCTGGAGAAGTAGAAGAAGCCCGCGATGCAAATTCAATCTCAGCCCTACCCTGGCTAGCTTGGTCAGGTGGTGATTTACTCATATCTCCTTCGGCAGGCATATCTACTTGTTACCTTTGTCCATACCTTGTCTTGTAATCGACATGTTACTATAACAAAGAAAACCAATTACAATGGTCAGATACGATTTCACTTACAACATTGGCTCTATTGTACGATCTAGAAATGAAGGAAAGAAACAACTCCTAAATTTCCCGTAGCTTCCTACTTATAAATGTGGTGTACAACACATCCATAAGCAAGACTCTACTCAGACACGGCTTTGTAGACACCCTTAGGACGACCCGCTCTGATACCACTTTTGTCACTCCCCGAAACCCATTCTGAATGGACTAGCACCCGAAGCCGATATGGCCCAAGAGAAACAATCCTTGCTCATGTACATTCGTATGTCTAACCCCGTATGAACGTCGTTATGTCTCTTGAAACTATGTGGAAGTCATGGAAAATAAGTTATATACCAAACTTGGCCGTTAGGGCCATCAAGTCAAAAAGATCATACATCCCTTACATTAAAATTCCCACATACGTCTACAAATCCTCTACAAATACACATACATAACCAACCTATTGTCGGTACAATTCCCCGCTTTATACAACATATATACAATGCCAAAACCAAAACCAAAGTACACGTGACTCGAAAAGCCCAGAACCAACTGGAGCTCACCAATGATCTGTAGATGACCTGCAACCTACTGAGCAGGTCAACTAGCACCTGCGCCTGCAGTAAGTAAAGTAAGTCCCCCAAGGGGGTCAGTACGAAGAATGTACTGAGTATGTAAGACTCATAAAAAAACTGCATTATACATGCTAACAACAATGGAGTCAACATAAAAGAAATAGCCAATGCGGATAACCCTCGTTTTATATGTGGAACCATGTACATTTCTTCTGTTATTGTCATTTATGATTATTCTTTAATATCCTTATGATTCGTATACTATCCTCCATATACCCCTTCATTCAATAGAATTACCTTCACTCAAGAGACTTGCCTCCAAGAGATTCTTCTATTCAAGAGATTCTTTCTATTCAAGACATTCTTTCTATTCAAGAGATTCTTTCCTTGCTTTTATGCTCATCATCATTATTATTCATATACTTGGTTAGTAGGTTGTAAAAATAACATTCATCCACCTATTATTGGGTTAATAATATAACATACATCCACTCTATTTTTGGGTTAATAATATAACATACATCCACTCTATTGGTGTGTTAAGAATATAACATACATCCACTCTATTGGTGGGTTAAGAATATAACATACATCCACTCTATTGGTGGGTTAATAATATAACATACATCCACTCTATTGGTGGGTTAATAATATAACATACACACCTTTCTTTATTTCTTACTTGGGAGAGATTGATACTTTTACTTGTGAGAGATTGGTACATTGAGGATCATGATATTATTGGAAACACACATATATGCATTACCTCATTTCTTTACTTTCAAGAGATTGATACACTCACTTATGAGAGATTGATACGCTCACTTATGAGAGATTGATATATTTTTAATCATAACCTTATTGGAAGCTTTGGACCATACTATTATTGGGACTTTGGGACCATGTCCATAATTAGGTAACACATGAGCAACAACGACTAATGAATGAGTAATATGTGACTGAACAATAGATAACAACCTGAAATGATATACCTTTGGACATTTTGGAATGAACTAGTACAACATCAATGTGAATACTATGAGCTGCAGAATGATACGGAAAGAGTAACCTTACATACCTTATCTTCTCAATACGAATATACAATCCTATACGTGAATAAAATAGTCCCTCTCCTTCCTTATGTTTCACTCTACAACACAAGTACATAACGGAGTTTACATTAACCACCAACTACCTTACAAATGCATATAACGACAATGAGTTGCATGTTTGGCTTTAAAATGTCATTTCCCCCTTGACAATACCATTTATGAAATTATCATACCAACAATTCCACAATATTCCATACATTGACCAATACATGATAAACCAATAGCATGTCACACCAAGTTCATACTTTCCACTTTCCATCAACACAACATCACAATTACTTCATCAAGTCACCTCAATACGTCTCATAACAACATATCGGCCAAAATACCATAATTTACACTTATAGAAAAATAACAAGTTTAGTAACATAATCACACCATACATGTTGTTATTTCACCCATACCATGCACTTTCATCAAAACCACAAGTTACCTTTCAAGTTTAATTCATAAAGATCACAGATCTTTTACAAAAACACAAAAGTGCACCACTTGCACTTTTAGACATAACCATCATGATCTACATGCTCTCCCATGCATATAATATATTAATCCATAAGAATATTTACTTATCCAAGCTTGTAAGTGAGTGATCTTGTCCCAAGAAGTGCCTTAGGGTTCTTAGGGTTTGAGAGAAATATTTGAGAAAATATCTAAAGAGACATGAGAGTTCCAATGAATTAAAAATCTGATTTTTGGGGCATTTATATAGTGCTCAAGTCATCCTTAGCTATTTCCTTGCATTATATGCAATATTGGCTTGGTCAAAGTGCAAGAATGGGTCATTTGCCCCATTGGGCCTTGCATTTTGGTCTCTCTTTGGGCTTTAAATTGAGCCCAATAACCCATGTCATCTTAACCCACCAAATGTAATGTATAATCCACCATATATCTCATGTTCAAATAATTCTATAAATGTCTCGATAATATGCACTTACGAGATTTCCGTTCGTATCCTCAATCGCAAAACTAGAAATTCTAGTCGCTCATGGCTTACTTGAACATAATTTGGTAAAACACTTATGAAGAAGAATTAACCCCAACTCGGATGCTAAACACGCTTAAGAATAGTCCTACTATGATGGAGTAATGATACCATGACTTAAAAGTCTTACATCATAATAGTCGAAGAAAAATTTTGGCAAAAACCACCCCGGTATGCCGTTTGGCGCTCCCCTTTGCTGCCTGTGCAAAATAAATTTGTGCTAGAGTGGCCTGGCACGCCCTCTGCGGTGCCCCATGCCAAATTATTGATTTTGACTTTTCTTTGCGGATTTGGTTGGATCTTTCAAGTCCCAACCTTTTGCTTACCTCTTAGCTTTAAGATTCTTTGCTTGGATATCCCTTAAACCTCAATTTTTCACCCCACAAATGCTCCACAAAGTCACAAACGCCGCCCACTAAAAAGGTCTAACCACATGTACTGGGCCCAATATCAAATATTTCATCAATGACACTACAAAATACATACTTATGGCTCTCGACACCTAAGTAAACATTGTTCAAAGTTGTCAAGTAGGGTCGGAAATGTACGGGGTGTTACAGATGTTTCTGTGAAGACTTCACACTTGACACCATAGAGGTAGTGTCTCTACATTTTGAGAGCAAAAACCACCATTGCTATCTCTAATTCATGAGTTGGATAACTTCTCTCATGAACCTTCAGATGGCTTGAAGTATAGGCTATCACATTCTTATCTGGTATCAACACAGCACCCAGGCTAGAATGTGAAGCATCACAAAATTAAATAAAATTCTTACCTTCAATGAGCAAAGCAAGGATGGGAGTTGTGGTCAAAAGATACTTTAGATTTAGAAATCACTCTTCGCACTTGTTACACCAAACAAAAGGTACCTCTTGTAGAGTTAGTCTTGTCGAGTGAGTAGCAATGGAGGAAAAGTTCTTGATCGATCTCTGTAATAACTAGCCAGACCAACGAAGCTACAAACTTCAATTATAGAGGTGGGTCTAGCCCAACTCTTAACAACATCAATCTTTTAGGGATCACCATTACCCATTTTTCAGAAACCATATGCCCCTAAAAGGACATAGACAACAACCAAAACTTGCACTTAAAGAATTTCAAATAAAGCTTCTTATCTCTCAAAATGACCAAAACTATACTCAAATTCCCTGCATGCACCTCTTTACTCTTAGAGTAAACAAAAATATAATTAATAAATACAATAACAAATGAATCCGAGAAAGATATAAAGATGTCATTCAGAAAACTCATGAATGATGTCGGTGCATAAGTCATCCCAAAGGACATCACTAAGAATTTGTAATGCCCATAAAGAGTCTTGAAAGCTGTTTTGGGAATATTCTCAGGTTGGGTCTTCATCTGATGATACCTTGACCTCAAATCTATCTTGGAAAATACTGAAAGACCATGAAAATGGTCAAATCAATTGTCCATTCTAGGCATTGACTAATTGTTTTGGATGGTTACCTTATTCAACTATTGATAGTCTATACATATTCTCATACTACCATTCTTATTTTTATCAAACAGTACTGGAGCACCCCATGGTAAAGCACTAGGATGAATGAAACCCTTATCAAGAATCTCCTGTAACTTAGTCTTAAACTCTCTTAAATTAGCCAAAGCTATCCTATAGGGAGGAATAAAGAAGGGGTGAGTGCCCGGCTCTAAATTAATACAAAATTTGATGTCTCGATCTGGAGTCATACCATGTAAGTTGGTAGGAACACTTCCTAGAACTCACACATCATAAGAACTGACTCAATAGATTTAACCTCTGTACTAGTGTCCCAAGATGTGGCAACAAGGCTGAACACCCCTTTCCCACTAAAATTTTAGCATGAATAAAGGAAACTATTTTCACCGTACCAGGCTTATAGACACCCTCTAATTCTAGCTTATCCAAATTAGACATAGTTAAGGTCACAGTCTTCGCATTATAATTCAGAACTGCATTGTAACACCCTGTACGTTTCTAAGTTTCGCTGACAATCGTAACATTTCGGAAAAAATGAAAACATTAGGGATTTGATGAATTAGACATGTATTTGTTGGGCATTTAATAAGTCTTGAATTAATGGGCCCAAAAGTAGCAAGAAGACATGTCCCAATAATCGATTTTTTTGACCCATTCTTCTAAAGTTGGTCCATTTGACCAAATCAACTTTGCATTAAATGTTAAGGCAAAATATAAGGGAGACATGAGGGTATATATAAGGAAAAATATCAGATTTTTAATCCCATTAAACTCTCATCTCATTTCTAGATTTTTCCAACAAAAACTCCTTTGCTCTCAAGAAACCCCAAGTCACTCTTTGGGACAAGATCATCAATTGGTAATACTTGGTAAGTGTTTATTATGATGGATTAATATATTTTATGCATAATACATGGTGTATATTGTGTTGGTTATGTTGGTGGAGCATTGAGAAGTTCACAATAAGTGAAGTGTGCATGTTTGCTAAATCGAGGGGTGTTTTGTCTTGTAAACTTGACCATGGACTTGTGGTTTTGAAGGGAATGAATTTGGTGGAGTAAATATTGACATGTGGGATGTGATTATAGTCTTACTTGGTTTAATCCTTGTGTTTAACGTTTGGAAGTGTTATTGTGAATTTGGTTATGGTTTTGGTGTCGTATTGGCCGTGAAATGTGGTTTTGGGGGTCGTTATGTATCTCCCATGCATATAATATGTTAATCCATGAGAATAAATACTTACCAAGTCTTGTAATAGGATGATATTTACCAAAGAGTCCCAAAGGAAATATTTGCTTTAGGGTTTGGAACTAGAGAAATGTTTGAGAAAATATCTAAAAAGGCATGAGATTTTCAAATGAACCAAAGATCAGCCCTTTTCCCTTTATATAGGCCCTTAATTTTCATCCTTAGCCACTCTTGGCATTTAATGTGGTATTCTAGAATGTCAATGCAAGAATGGGTTTTTTGACCCATTTTTGGGCCATGTTTTCTTTTCATTTTTGGGTCCTTTTTGGGCCCAATTCACTTAACTCAATAATTTCTCGTGTTTAAACCATCTCATACATATTACAACAATATTCCCACTCACGCTATTCATATCCGTAGCCTCAACCTCAAAAACAAGTGATTCTAGCCACATATGGCCTTTTTGACCAAAAGGGTGAAATCGTCATTTTGACGCTAAATTCTTTCTCGAGTAATTTTATCATACCAATATAATATTTCATTCATTTCATGTATATACTCGTGGTTTTAGAAGAAACGGGGCAAAAATCGGCTCGGTACGACCCCGGATACCCTTGGGACTTAGAAATTTTGAAGTTTCAAAAAAGTGGAAAAACCAATGTGGCACGCCCTTGAGCGCGCCAACTTGATTCCTATGGACTAAAAATTTTAGCCTAGAGCGGCGTGGAACGCCCTCTGGCGTGCCCCACACAAAGATTTTTCAAAAATTCCATTTTTTCGACTTTTCTTCGCGGGTTTGGTTAGATACTTCAAGTCCCATTCTTTAACTTACTTCTTAACATTTATATACTTTGTTTAGAGGTCCTATTAGCCTCATTTTAAACCCCACAACTGCTCCACGAAAATCACAAAACACCTCCTACGAAGGGCTAATCACATGTACGAGGCCAAATTTCAATTTTCTCCTCATTAACATTAGCAAATACGTACTTATAGCTATCGAAACCTAAGTAAACATTATTTAATGTCGTAAAGTAGGGTTGTGAAGTTACGGGGTGTTACATTTCTTCCCCCCTTAGAAACATTCGTCCTCGAATGTTAGTAACATCATCTCATGTACATCCCATGCATCTCTATCTTAACATATATACGCATATACACATAATATTCATGGATAATTCCTTGTTATATCCCAACTCCAGACCTTGAACTTTATCCCCACGTTTGAAGTAGTCACGGGTACTCTGACTTCATTCTTTCTTTGGCTCCCTACGTGATTCGGTTTCACCATTGTACTTTTACCAAAGCTATTACTATTTTATTTTCATCTTCCCATATATCCATATAGGATGGCAATATATATACTTTCATAAGTGACATCCCGCATAGCTTGGACATAATGGATCTCAGCATATGTCTTATTTTATCTTGTAGCTACTGTCGTACTCCCTTAACCTTCTCTATAGCATAGTGAACCAAATCTAGCCCCAAATAAGGCAGCTCCACTTGGTGTAAACCACCCAATTGATGATTTAAACTTTCTTCTATATAAACCTTTGTAGATACTATTTTAGTACTTGAACAATAGCTATCATGATAAGCACATTCAATAAGGGGTAGATGATCATCCCAACTACCTTTTAAGTCCCTCGTACAGGTTCGTCGTACACCTTCAAGTGTTTGGATAGTATACTCTGTTTGTCCGTTTGTTTGAGGCTGAAAAGCTAGACTCAATTTCACTTGTGTACCCAACCTTCTCTGAAAAGAAACATCAAATAAAATATGTAGCAAATCGAGCCCTCCTTCCTAGTGTAATAGAGTTTGAAACTCCGTATAGCTGTACTTCCTCTTTAATATACCACCTCGCATATTCTTCAGCCATGTAGGTGGTCTTGAAAGGCAACTTGTGTGATGTGTAGGTAAACCTGTCAGCTATCTCTCATGTGGAATCAAATTCTTAAAATGTATGAGACAACCCTTATGTGTATGAGGCAATTTTGCGATAAAATCCATGTTAACCATGTCTTATTTTAAACTAGAAAATGTATACATGGCATATAACCTCCAGGTTTATAATGCTCTACTATTACCTATTGATAATTTGGTCAAGCAGTTACAAATTCTATAATGTTCTTCTTCTTTATATTGCCTCACCAATGCCTTCTTACCAAACCATGGTACATTTTGGTTTCTCCAGAATAAAATAGAATACTGTGAATGATGTGCTTCGGTTATAATTCATTTCCTTGGTCCATCTATATTTGGTATACCTGATCTACCTTGATATTGAAATAATCTCTCACACATAAGGTCAAATCTCATCGAACCTTGTGATACGTTCTTTTTGCCAAACTAAAAATAGGATTCGCATGTTGCTTTTCCTTCACCTCTACGAATGAAGACTTTATCGCATTTCGCGCTATAACCCTTTGATCTGGAGTTTTAAGTAAAGTCACTACCAACCTATTTAATCAATATGTAGATCCTCAACCATACCTTGTGTCCCCATGAACCGACCATTAGTACTTCCTAGTGCTTTGCGGCTTAACGCATCAACCACCGTATTTACTCTTCCCGAATGTGATCTCAGTATCTTATCTTAATCTCTTAATAACATGAGTCATCTTCCCTACCTCAAATTTAAGTCCCTCTGTTAAAGTATACGCAGACTCTTATGATCAATATTTATATCTCAATATGAACCCTAAGTAGTGGTGTCATATCTTCAAATAAATACCATAATTGTTACCTCGAACTCATGTGTGATTGAGTTTCCCTCATATGGACACAACTGTCGTGAGGCATACGCTGTTATCTTATCATGCTGCATTAACACACATCCGAGGTCAACCCCTGAAGCATCACAATACATTACATAACCTTTGTGCCTTCGAGAAATACTAAAACTGATGTAGAAGTTAATTTTATCTTTCAGCTCTTGGAAACTTTACTCGCATGCATCGTTCCACTGAAACTTAATTGTCTTGTGTGTAAACTCTCTCCCCTTTGTTTTTTTTTTCACCATTTTTTTTCTTTTTTCTTTTGCTTACTGACCTATACTCCTTCATTCTATGCCCCATGTAACCCAAGAACGCTATGGATATAACCAAAATTCACATTTAAAAACCTTCTATAACACTTACTGCACATGATTAGCGTGGTCCTCTTGTGGTCTCGAATAAACCAGAATATTATTCCTGAACTCAGTCAAAAATACATCCAAGAATAGTTTGATCACCCTATTCACCCAATCCATAACAACAGCTGGTACATTTGTTAGTCCCAATGACACAACTAAAAATCATAATAGTCAGACCGTGTTCGAAAGGCTGTATTCGGTATATCTTTGTTTCCAGCCCTAACTTGGTGATAGCTTGATTTCAAGTCACTCTGGTTCCACCGAAATTGGTGTAATAAAGAGTGAATACAATTCTTTTGATAAAAAAAGGGACAACACACTTGGTACTCTGTAACTGCTCAAACAAATCCTCAATTAGTAGGAGGGAATATTTTTATTTTTTTTTTATCATTACTTTGTGCAGTTGCCAATAGTCAGTATACGTTCTCAAGTACCATTTCACTTTTGTTTTCCATATTCACACGGATGAGCCTCAAAGGACATATTTGGTCTTATGTATCTCTTGTCCACCAAATCTTTTAATTGCTCTGTTTAATTCCCATAGCTTTATTGAAACCATGTTATAGAGAGAAAGAGAAATAAGCAGAAGGCCTGGAATCACATCAATAGTAAACTCTACTTCCCGTTCCGGGAGTAAGCCTGGAACTTCATCGGGAATTATATCAAGAAAGTGATTGACCACCGAAAACTCTTGAGGACTTGGTGGTTTCACATCAATCTCTCACTCTCAGACTAGCACTGGCATACATACCCCCTTGGCTATCAATTAAGATAGAAAAATAAAAGTTTCCTTGGTGCCCCCACATTACCCTTCCACTCAGGATCATGTTCTTATGGACAGTGAAAGTATACCTTCTTAACCCGACAATCTACCGTGGCATAACAAGAAACCAACCAATACTTCCCATTATTAACATCAATATCCGCCAGTTTCGATTCAACCAACCAATATCATGACTACACATGGTTATCACACAATCATGATGCACTCTTCTAGCTACAATAAATTCACCTTTTGTTGTAGATTCCCCAAATAGGTTAACTAAAAATTCTAGTGTCCTTTTAACAAAATTTGTCTCCTCAACCATCAATGGAGTAACATATGATAGGGTAAAACCCAAATCAATCAATGTAAATACGTCACGTAAAAATAAACAGATCATATACCTGTTGCGTTATCAAGAGAAGCCTCAAATTGCTGTCGATCTGCCACGGCGTAGGTACTGCCCTGAATGCCAATAGAACTAGATGCTCCTCTATCACCTCTGCCATGACCAACAACTTGTGCACCTCTACCTACAGGAGGCACAGATGATGTCGATACGACGTTTGGTCCCATGGGTTGTGCCATGCCACCTGTGTTCCTTTGTGTACACCCTTTTGCCACATGCCCTGGCATGCCGCAAAAATAGCAAACATTCATTCCGACCTGACATTCACCTGCATGAACTCTCCCGCAGCGCTGGCACAACCGACGATAAAACCTCGGGCGGTTCATACTTCCTTGTGCTTGGTACCCCACTATTAGTAAACCCTGAATCTCACCTCCTTTCCCAAACTGGTTACTTCTAAACCCTTGGAATAGAGGGGGAGTAATTGTTTTGGAATGGGTAGATGACGGCCTAAGCGGTTTATGAAAAACCCTAGGCCCAAATCCTCCTTGGGACGTCCTGGTTTGTCCCATAGGTTTAGCCTTTTTTGACGATCTTTCTTCCAATTCTTTAGTCCTCTCCCTATGCCTCTGTCCCTCCTTCTATTGTACAAGAGCTTGTCTTTGAGATTGTGCAGCAACTACACGGGTTAATATTTGTACTGCACTCATCAAATCCTACTCAATAGTATTAACGGGCAGTTCTGAAGATACTTCTCTTCTTCTCAACTCTTTCGGAGCTGGGAAAATGGAAGAAGCCCGTGATGCAAAGTCAGTATCAGCTCCACCTTGATTAGCTTGGTCAGGTGGTGGTCTACTCAATCCCTCTTCAATAAGCGTAACAACCTGCTTACCCTTGCCTTTATCTCTCCTTGTCATCGGCAGATTCTATATCAAAGAAAACCAATCACCATGGTCAAATATGATTTAACTTACAACACTGGTTCTATTGCACGTTCTAGGAATGAAGAAAAGAAACAACATCCTAAATGTCCCGTAGCCTCCTACTTGTAAATGTGGTGGACAACACATTGATAAGTAAGACTCTACTCAGACACGGCTTTGTAGACACCCTTAGAACGACCTGCTCTGATACCACTTTGTCACGACCCAAAATCCCATTCGGGCCGTACTGGCACCCGAAGTCGATAAGGCCCGAGAGAACCAATCTTTACTCATTCCCAACCGTATGCATACCGTAAAAATCATCACCAACTCACAAAGACATAATATTCTAGTGCGAAAATCATGGGACATTATTTATATATAAGAGACTTGGTCGTTAGGACCATCAAACCAAAATGAGCATACATATCTTACATTCTGTTCCCACATAAGTCTACAAAGCCTCTACAGATACATAGCTATGATAAACCTAGATTCGGGACAACACCCTACTCTAAACTCATATAAAATATCAAAATACATGTACATAGCAACTCAGAAAGCCCCGAACCAACTGGAGCTCACCAAAAGTCGGCAAAAGGCCTGCAACCTACTGTGGAGGTCTACTAGTACCTGCGCCTGCAGCAAGTAAGGTAAATTCCCCAAGAGGGGTCAGTACGGAGAATGTACTCAGTATGTAAGGCCATATGAAACTATCATAAATACATCAATAGAATCAAAATGTAATTGGATAATCAATATGAATAACCCATCAATTTGCATATGTGAAACCATGTACCTTACATACTTTATTTCTTCGCTTTGTTGTTTATTATTCATCGCTTATATCATATCATACCCAGGCCCCAACTGATCAGTGGGTCTTAACATAACATAACGTTATTTTGGGATCGGCTCGAGCTAGGCTTATTCCTCTAGAGCTGCCACCCTAAGAATCAAAGCATTGGGTTCGGCTCGAGCTAGGTTATTACCTCAAGAGCTGCCACCCATAAACCAACATATCAGGTTCGGCTTGAGCTAGGTTTATACCTCTAGAGATGCCCCCTATCAGGATCGGTCCAAGCTAGGCTTATGCCTCTAGGACTGCCCCCTAATCCAATCATTTCAGGATCGGCTTGAGCTAGGCATTTCCCCCCCAAAGCTACCACCCATACTCAACCATTAACCACCAACAAATATGAATTACTTTATTTCTTACTTTTGAGAGATGTACTTGCGAGGGATTGGTTCATCCTCTTATGAGAGATTGATAGAATCAATTATGAGAGATTAACATATATATACATAGCCACAACATTATTGGAAGTTTAAGAACACAACATTATTGGGACCTTTGGAGCATGTCCATAATTATGCAACTCATGTACAACCATGAATAATGAATGAAGAATATACGAATTAACAATAGATAACATTATTGAAACCATTAGACACTAATCAATAAACAAGAGGTATGTGTATGACCACTATTGGCACTTTGGAACATAACCTTTTTGGGCTTTTGGAACATTGACCAACGAATATGAGACATACAATTCCCAATTGATCAATGAGTAGGAAATATGTGATAATAACCATTGCTAACCGGATATAGAATACCTTAGCACATTTCGGGATGGTACAAATGAAATGTCAATGTGAATACTATTTGTCGCAGAAAGATACAGACAGAGTAACCTTACATACCTTGTATTCCCAATACGAATATACAACCTTAGATGTGTATACAATAGTCCCGCTCCTTCTTTATGTGTCACTCTACAACACAAATATATAACGGGATTCACATTAACCATCAACTACTTTACAAATGCATATAAAATCAATGGGTTACATGTTTGCCTTTAAAAATGTCATTTCCCCTTGACAAAACCATTGATGAAATTATTATTCCAAAAATCCCATAATATTACCAACATTGAACAATACATGATAATCAATACATTTCACCACAACACTTCTCCTTTACACTTTCTTATCCATATCACGTCACAAATAATCCATCAAATTACCTTAATACACCTCATAGCACATATCGGCCAAAATCCCCCAATTTACACTTATAGAAAAATAAAAAATTTAATAACAAAATAACACCATACATGGTCATATTTTTCCATACCATTCTCTTTCATCAAGACATCAAGTCTCTTTTCAAGTTCAAATCACAAAGATGGCACATCTTTCACCAAAAGCAAAAATACACTATTCACCACCTTGCCAACACAACTATAATGATATACATAATCTACCATGCATATAATATGTTAATCCATGAGAATAAATACTTACCAAGGCTTGGAATAGGATGATCTTTACCAAAGATTCCCAAAGAAAAATTTGCTTTAGGGTTTGGAACTAGAGAAATGTTTGAGAAAATATCTAAAAAGGCATGAGATTTTCAAATGAACCAAAGATCAGCCCTTTTTCCCTTTATATAGGCCCTTAATTTTCATCCTTAGCCACTCTTGGCGTTTAATGTGGTATTCTAGAATGTCAATGCAAGAATGGGTCTTTTGACCCATTTTTGGGTCCTTTTTGGGCCCAATTCACTTTACCCAATAAAATCAATAATTTCTCGTGTTTAAATCATCTCATATGTGTTACAAAAATATTCCCACTCACGCTATTCATATCCGTAGCCTCAACCCCAAAAACAAGTGATTCTAGCCACGTATGGCCTTTTTGACCAAAAGGGTAAAATCGTCATTTTGACGCTAAATTTGTTCTCGAGTAATTTTACCATACCAATATAATATTTCATTAATTTCATGTATATACTCATGGTTGTATAATAAACGGGGAAAAAATTGGCTCGGTACGACCCCGGATACCCTTGGGACTTAGAAATTTCCAACTTTCAAAAAAGTGGAAAAACCAGCGTGGCACGCCCTTGGGAGCGAGAACTTGCTGACTCTGGACTAATAATTTTATCCCAGAGCAGCGTGGCACGCCCTCTGGCGCGCCTCACACTTAGATTTTTTGAAAAATCCACTTTTTGATTTCTCTTCGCGGGTTTGGTTAGATACTTCAAGTCCCATTCTTTAACTTACTTCTTAACCTTAATATACTTTGTTTAGAGGTCCTCTTAGACTCATTTTGAACCCCACTAATTCTCCACAAAAATCACAAAACACCTCCTACGAAGGGCTAATCACATATACGAGGCCAAATTTCAATTTTCTCCTCATTAACCTTACCAAATACGTACTTATAGCTCTCGACACCTAAGTAAACATTATTTAATGTCGTCAAGTAGGGTTGGGAAGGTATGGGGTGTTACAAGAGGCATGTGGTATCCGAAGCAAATGGGTATGAATAATTATGCTAAGATAGTTTCCAATGAAGATGAGGGTGATCTTGGCTATGACAAATTCATTGTGATTCGCCAACCAACCGAACCAAAGATAATGAAGGATGTTGAAATTGAAGAAGTGATACTAGAGTTGGAAAAAAAATTTAATCAAATACTTTGTGATTACTCTAGTCCTTTTTAGGGTGAGAATGTCAAGAAAATTATAAATTGGAAAGTGAAAAGGCGACTCATTCCAACCATTTTTCGACATTATGCTTGGGAGATGTGAAAAGTGAAATAACCGAGCAAATAGAGAACTTTGGAGATGAGGGACAAAGTCCTTATATTTTGGAGTTTTTCATCACAAGAGAGCAAAATGATGCCTCTCACTTGAATTTCAAGAAGTGGTAAATGCAAAGTTTAACAAGTGGTTTATTGATGATCTCACCAATACCCAACAAGCCTACATGAAAGTTTGATGTGAAATTGGGTACAAGGTTTAAGTCTTTAAAGTGGCAAGATAGTTGGTCTCGTCGCTTCATTATCTTTACCCAAAGTTCCTCAAAGAGATGTTGATTTAAAATTGGGTCAAATATTCAAATCATCAAAGTTAAGACATAAGTGGTAAGGTCGCTTGCATCGTGCTGCGACGTTAAATCAAGCGCTTGGTGGGATGCACCCCATCGATTCTCAAAATTTTGTTTGCTTTTGATATCTTATTTTATAGAGTTGTTTAGGAATTTTTTTGACTAATCCACAAATTTTGGACATTTGAAAGTGATTTGAATAGGTTTAAATGCAAAAAGATGAGTTGAATAGATTTCGAGGTTGTACACAGTCGAAAATATGACTTGAAATACCTTTTGAAAAGGTTCGGATCACCAAAAGTGATGGTGCATCACAAAAGTTGGCTTGTGTATTGCTAAGAATGACAAAATTTACCTAGGCCTAAGAGTGATTAGTCCCAGGTACCACTAAAGTTGTCCTGCGTGCGCTAAAGTGCCATTGTGTTCGCTTAGGCGATGGTCAATTAAGACGTCAAAGGGCGCTAAAGCAACTAATGCCGCTAAATCATATGGTCAACAGGGTTTAAGGTCGCTTAAGTGGTCAAATTTCTGTTAAAGTGGTCTGACTTACAAAATTCCCTATAGCAAAAATAAATCAGCAAGGCAGTTTCAATCACACTCTCTCAAAACTAAACTCACACATGTTTCTTTTTCTTTCAAAATTCTTGATAACTCATGCACAAATTCTAGTTATTTGTCTCAAACCCTTTTCTACTCATGAGTTGTTATCCCATAGTGTGGCTTTCTCTCCTATTGTCCCATTGATTTGAGTAGAGTTTAGGTGCAAATTTTCATTCCTTGTGTTGAAATTTTAGTTGGTTTCTGTGTAAGGTTTGGTATTGGTTGTAAATATCTCATTATGTAAACCATGGGAAAGTCTTAAGTACCCATTGGTTGTGTAATAAGTTGAAAACATTTCTTTCCACCAAGTGTTTGAAAGAAAATTTGGGCATTCTTTTTCACTCTCCTATGAAATAATAATGATACATAATTGGGTTGCAAAATCTTATGAGTATACACTGTATTTATGGTGTTTGTGCATGAAAATTGTTGAATAAGTTGGATCTTGGTGTTGTGGGGAAGAAGGTTCATTTAAATGGCCTCACTGCACTAAAGCGAGGTCTGCTAAAGTGTCACATTACCTCTAAAGAGGAGGTCCGCTAAAGTGACCCTGACCGCTATAGCACATGTCCGCTAAAGAGGCCCAGCACCACTAAAGTGGTACTGAAGCCTGGTTCTGTAGGGCCTGAAAAATTGAAATTTCATGTTTGAGTCCCAAATGGATTCTTAACACATTTCTTTGGCTTATATCATTCACATTGCATTATTTCGCATGCTAATCTTACACATTCATGCTTGTTGTGTCATTTTTAGGTTTTCAAAAAGGCCAAAAAGGAATGCCACCTTATTGATAAGGTAGACATTGGGGGAGAGTATGATCAAAATTGTTTTCTCTCTCTCAAGTGTCAGGACGCGTACTATGCTTAATTGGCCAGAAAAAAGTTATTCCCGAGAGAGGAATTTCACTTGATCGGGTCCTCAAAACTCTCCCCAAGTTTTATCAGAGGTTTGAGACTATAGGGTGGATTTGTTTTGCTTCCAAACCATGCAAACAAAATGAGCAGTGGGTGAGGGAGTTTTATGCAAACCTCACGGCCATTAACTTGACCAATTCGTTGACTTGAATTCGAGGCAAGACTATCCACTTTGGGGTTGAGGTGATCAATGGACTCTATGGGTTGCCAAACCCCGATAATTCTGAATTCACTATAAAAGATTGTAGCCCGGGTAATTGGTTGGTTTTGAAGTTGTGTCCAGGAAAGTGTATGTCTTGGGGGGGGGGGGGGGGGTCACGGCTAAATAATTCATAGATGAAGCAAGAAATTAGATATCCATCATTTGCAGCCGAGTTTCGCCATGCACTAACACATTCCCTATCCCCTTGATAAGGGCGCAGATGGCCACTTGCATTTTAGATAAAATTCTGGTCAATGCTGGTCACTTCTTCATCTTGGAGCTCATGGAGTTTATGGTACAAGACAACCCATTTCTTATGTTTCCTTCATTGATCATTGAGTTATGTAGGAGGGATGGAGTGGAGGAGTACCGAGAGACAATTAGATTAAACCAACAATGCCAATCTTCCCATTTAAGAAGTGAGGTAAGGGGATTGTCACAAAGAGTTAGAAAAGAAAGATTGGTTCTAGGAAGTCACCTCAGATAAAGACTGATTCTTATCGGCCATATTCTGTCGGACTATTTGAGGTATTGACCGATGAGTTGAGGATGGTCCGAGTGATGGTATCTAGACTTCTCATAGGGCCAGGAGAGACCTCTGAGGGGCTTGCTAGTTATGTCCCACAGAAATATTATGATAAGTTCCTGGATGATCAGAAGAAGCAGGGGGTCGATCTCTCGAGATTAGAGAAGGCTTATACCGATTTGTCCAAGTCACATAGAGAGTTGAGTGAGTCCCATGAAAAGATGAAGAAGAGAGACAAGTTCTTCACCCTAATGTAGAAAGGTGTCATGGGGTTATGGAAGGTCCTAAAGCCAAAGGACCCACTTTCTTATTTGAGGCCACATGATGATTATGATATTCCCGTACAGTGGTCTGATGATGATGATACTAATACTGAGGGTGCGGATGATGAGGGGACTGAGAGTGATGGGAGTGCGTGAAGCTAATTCAGGGAGCCCTTTTACCTCTTTATGTTGTGATGTTATGCAGTAAGGACATTGTAATCATTTTAGTTGGGGGTGGCTTGTTTTATGATTTATGATATGTTATGTTCTTCTGATACATTTGTGTACCGTCGTCGGGCCTTTAGAGTATGCGTTTCTTTTTTTTTTTTATGGATATTATTGTGCGCCCTCACCGGGCTTGATTTTGATGTATTTGGATTTTGTGCATTGCTCTTACATTGTAGATTTTTTTGGATTAGTCATTTCATTTATTTTCATTTTTTAGATTAGTTGCTTTATTTTGTTATTTACTTATAGTTTCCCTTTTGGTAGTTATTTTGGGTTATTCCTTCCCTATGATAGATTGAGTGACGATATTCTTAAGGGAAAATCGTCAGTTTTAGGTGTTGGTGTCGTTTATGCAGGGGATGTCTGAGTACCCTATTGTGAATTGGGGTTGTTGTTGTTGTTATGGTGAAGCCTGAATAGCCAATTGCTATGGTGAAGTTTGAGTAGCCGTGGTACTATTGCCTTGTTGGTGTCAAAATATGGGATTGTGTCTTATTTGGTGCTATTAATATTTAGTCTTGCACTGTGAAATGTGAAATGAGCATACGCCTCCGTCTAAAATTTTTGTGAAAAGCAAGTGCATGGAAGTGAATGATGTTGTGACAGTGCTTTGACTCTTTTTCTGACTCTTAGTTCTTAAGGTGGTGACAATGTGAAAAATGACTCGTCTGTTCTTCTTTAGAAAGTGAAATCGATCTGTCTAGAATAGTTTGCATGCCATGTGTGGTGTGTTTTTGTTAAATAATTCTTATGCTTACTTGTGTCATCTATAACTTGCTTGGTTGGTCTTTCAATGCTAGTGTTTATTGTACTTGGTTGGTGAGATGATCTTAGCCCTTCTTTGTGACTTTTGGAAACCACTTTAGCCTTAAAAGCCTACCCATGCATGAATGTTATAACTAGTTACCATATTTGAGCCTAATAGCCTTTCTTTGGCAACCACATTATAAGCCTTAAACCTTTTGAAATTTTCCTTCTCTTGAACCCTACCCTCCTTGAACTTGAAATTGCCAACTTAAGGCTAAAAGCCTAAGTTGTGGGTGTGGTGGAACTTGGAAGAGGTGATTATGTGCCAAGTTTTTGTAAGTGAGTACCTTATGCATGAAGCAAGGATTGAATAAAGAAAAAGAGAAAAGAAAATAAAATGAGAAAAGAAGAGAAAAAGAAATTTTTCAATAAAGTGATGGACTAGAATGAAGAAGACAGGCACTTGTGTTGTATGAAAATTAAGTGGCTAATGATCAAAGTTTGATTTATATTGTTTTTTGTTAAGTTCAAGGAGAGTGTAGTCACTTTCATCCTAAAATACTTATCCTACCCTTCCCAAAGCCTACATTACAAGCTAGAAAAAGTCCTTCGAGATCTCCAACGAAATGTTATTGAGATAGTGGCGACTGAAAATAAGGGCAAGCCTATGGTATGATACTTGTTTGCATTGGAAATTCTTTGTTGAGTGTGAGTGTTTGTGCATTTGTCCCTTGTCGAAGTGTTGTAAATATCTTGTGTTTTGGGACTTTCTTTCTTGTGAGGGCATGTGAACTAGAATAGGTTGGTGAAGTTGAAAAATTCAAAATATGAGTCAGAGGAGCATGTTTGATTGAGTATTGATTGTGAGTCACTTCTTGAGAATTGGTTGTTGTTAATTGACCATTCCTTAAAATTCCATTGTGTTCTTAAAAGTATGTCTCATTTTGTGGGAGTTGCTAGAGTAAGACTTACGTGCTTGTTGACTAATTGTTAGTACCAACAAAAGTCATAGTCGTTATTCCCGTGTGAAGTGAAAGTGTTGATGTTGGTGTTGAGCTTCAAATTGAAAGCCTCATTGAGTTTTGATTTTGTTTTGCTTGAGGACAGGCAAAGTCTTTAAATTGGGGATGTTGATGAGCGGCGATTTGTCCACTCATTTGTGTACCCGTTCTTATGACTTTGTGTAGTTAATCTATAATATGAAACTAATTATCCTTTGAAATGTGTCATTTCAGGTATTTTAGGATTTACAAGGAATCTTGATGAAAAGGAGTGAATACGAGACAAAAATCAGACAAAAATGAAGAGCTGAAAGAAAATCTCAGAAATGGCCCTCAGGTACCGCTAAAGCAGCCTGTTGTAAACTTTCACGACCGGTCAATGTTCAGTCAATGCCTATTTAGCGGCCTTCTTGACCGTTTTAACTCTAGGTCAAAGATGGTCAAGGTTCTCTTTAGCGGGCTTTAAGGTCAATCAAGGGCCGCTTTAGCGGCCAATTGATCTGTTTTAGCGGTCAAGTCAAGGTCAACACGACTGCTTTAACGGCCAAGTGGACCGCTTTAGCTGTCATCTGGCAGAATTCAGGGGTAAGTCCAGAATTTCATATTTCCGAATCCCAATTCATCAAATACTCAATCCCAAGCCATTCCAAGACATCTTTTGCATAGTTTACAACTTTGGAGGCTAGAGTTCTTGACCCAACACCCTTGGAATCGAAGATTGAAAGCTTTGTATTTTGTTAATTTCTGAAACCATTCTTCTTTTCCTTATTTTGAATAGAATATTTGGGTATAGTTAGATTCATTCTTGAATGTTGTTGATAGACACAATGCAATGTTTATGTTTTGGATTTGGGTTTTAATTTTATCTCATGCTTTTGTATTGATTAAATACTCTTAAATTATAAATTGATTTTGCTTGTTTAAATTAATCTCATACTTTATCGATTTCTACTCTAGTTGAGCTTGAAAGATGAGATTAGAGTAGGAATTTCCCATCTACTTTGATTAATGCTTGAAAGAGCTAATTGAGGTCGAGAAAGATTAATTTTGTGCGATTTGGGTTTAATGACCCATCTAATTGGTTTTGTTGCTAGACATAGTCAAATCCTAGTGTATCCATAGATTGGAACTATTCTTGTTGACACTTGGCTAATATTCGATGGAATTTAGCTAAGAAATATTCGTCAATCGATCGAAATACATGGCAGATACGTGAGGTTCCAAGGCTAGATTGCTAACCCGGCGTTAATGATAAGTATTTTATTTAAATACTTTAGATCGTGGATAGAATTGATTCCCTGTATCATTTTCCTTGTTTTCCATTGTTGTGAAATCTATTGATCAGCTTGTTCATATTTTCAGTGGTTCTACTCTTGTTTAACTTTTAAATATAAAAAATCCCCAAAACACTTGTATCATTGTTTGGATTTTAGCGAGTTGCTTTAGTTTCGTACTCTCTCGATCGCTAGTCACATTGTTCCTCATAGATTCGACCCCGATGTTTATTGGGTAAATATATTGCTAAAGGACATGTGCACTCATTTTTAGGGTGTATTTGAGCTTATCAGTTACCGACAATGGATACATAAGCATATACCGCTAACTGAAGCATCTCAAGTAGTCATAGTAGGCCGCACAATTTACTGAAATGAGAAATTTTTTAATCCACCTATGTAAACCAACCTTAAAATAAATGAACCATGAACCACATCACTTAAGAACAGAGTACCAATCTCAACACCAACACCAAGGTTAAGTCCACTAGCAGAAAACAAACCAACCAAATCAGAATAACAAATTCTCTGTTTGCTAACTTTAGAAGCAGCTATAGAAAAGGATCACCCAATCTAGAATCGTAACTAAGGCCATGGAGGGTAAAACCTACCTTCACTTTCACACCCTATCAACAACTGATCTAACCTCACCAGTAGGAAAGGGAAACCGACCAACCAAGGTTCTAAGCCAAATAGGCAAGAATCGCTAGGAAGGAAACACTAACTAGATCATGCATGTCTAGCCATTTATCAAGTAATAATCGATCAACATCAAAACAATGACAATCATAACAACAGTATAAAGTGCATGTGGCACAAAATGAAAACGCAGTCAGTGCCACTCTAAGATCACATCAAGACCAAAATGCAAAAGAAAAGGGACTTTAACCCAAATACTACTCCCAAGGACATCACGATACCAATCTACTAAATCCACTGCCAAAGGAAATCATCTACGGGGATAGTCATATATATACACAAGTCTACAAAAAGACTCACAACAATCAATTTAAAATTTCCAAGGCAAAAAACCACCGATGTGTATGGAAACCCCAACTCAATTCAAAAAGAAATCAAAGATAGTGAGCCAAAAGCAGCGCACCTATAGCAATGGGATCCGAAGTCATAGCCCTGACCTACTCGAAGAGGTACAAATCTGAATGCATAAATGACCAAATAAAACATCAAGTCCACTACCTCTAACCGAAGGTGCCACAACTCTATGAGAGTGATCTAAATGCGCTAACTGACTGCTAATCCAATGTCGGGAACACTCTCTGGACCAATGACCGATCTATTTGTAGTCCTAATAAACCCCTAAAGCTTTTAGCTAGTGAAAAACATGAGTTGAACGCAACTGGCTGAGTGACTCTCTTCTGGACCACTCCCTAGACTAATAACCAACCTTGGGACAATCAAAATATACTCCTGGAACTCTTTGATGCACTACGCCTGCTGACCCAGAACAGCCGCCATGGCCTGAAGACCTAAACTGAATAACCCATATTGCCTGACCAGAACTCTGTCCACTATGACGACCACAACCTACCTTGGAGCTACCCATAATCCAAGGTGCTACCCATACGGGCCTGATAGGATGCAAGTAACGCTAGCCTCTGCTGGGAGGATCCCTACCTCCAGATGAAATACAACTAGCACTACACTACTGACATGGCCTTTTACCACCACATCTATATGTATCAAAAAATATCCTTTCCGTAGTACTTACGTGATCAACAACTTGAGAGAAAGAAGACCCAGTCGCTATCAAATGCCCCATCGCTAAGCAAAGTGGTAAAGTGAATCATTTGATAAATCCATGCACCATCTCATGCTGTGTAGGGAATAATATTAGAGTATAACTGGCTCACTTAAGAAACCTGATCTCAAACTTTGAAAATGATAAAGATACCTGCTGAATACAAAAAACCCAACTCTGGCCTAAGAACCACTCTATGTCTCAGGTACCATCACTGAAAATGAAGTATCCACGAATAAACTCGAAATTCCTAATGCGGTATCCTGACAAGCTGAGGCAGTTATAAACCCTACCGTAGCCTGGGCTGGTCCTAGACCCACTGGATGATAATAAAGATCCTCAATATTAATCTCTAACTCCCTAGCCCGATGCTGAGCTAAAACTCTGATACCACTTTTGTCACAACCTAAAATCCCATTTGGGCTGGACTGGCACCCCAAGCCGATATGGCCCGAGATAACCAATCTTTGCTCATGAGCATTCTTATGCATAACCTCATATGAATCTTATTATACCTCATGCGACTAGGTGGAATACATGAATCATAGAAACATATGCTATATAAATATACATTTAGGAAACTTGGCCTTTGGGGCAATCAAGTCAAACGGACATTCGTCTTTTACATATTCGTATCTTACATCCATATACCCACATATGTCTACAAAAGCCTCTAACAGATGCATCAACAAGACCAACTTACAGTCGGGACAAGTCCCCGCTTTATACAATATATATAACATCAAAATAAATATACATCTATGACTCAGGGGGCTCCGAACCAACTGGAGCTCACCAAATATCTGCAAATGATCCCCAGTCTATAGAGGAAGTCTACTAATGCCTACACCTGCAATATGTAAGGTAAGTCCCCCGAGGGGGTCAGTACGAAGAATGTACTGAGTATGTAAGGCTCATAAGAAATCATCATACATCATAATGGAATCAAATATAAAAGAATTAATGAACGTGAATAAACTCTCTTTCTGTATGTGGGGAACCATGTACATTATGTTCTTTACTTCTCTTGTGTTCATATTTATTCATCTTTATTGTTCTACCCATGCTAGGCTGTTCTGTCGCCCCTGGGATGAGATTAACCCATGCTAGGTACTTTGACCCCTGGGATGTTATATGAACCCATGCTAGGCTTTCGTGTCGCCCCTGGGATGTCCCATCATAACCCATGCTAGGATTTTATATTGCCCCTGGGATGTATCGGGATCGACCCATGCTAGGTTTTTCTGTCGCCCCTGGGATACCACCCGTATTATTAAGATCGACCCATGATAGGTGTTCTTTTCACCCCTAGTATACCACCCAAGAATTACTCATCAATTATATATATATTACGTTTTCCTCTTATTATTCTTACTTCCATTCTAACCGTGATACATACTTCATCTTCTGAGGGATTGATACATTGAGGATCATGACATTATTGGAAGCACACAAATAATATTACTTCACTTCTTTACTTCATGAAATTTATATCTCCCATTGTGAGGGATAGATATATTAGCTTGGACACTACTTTCTTTATTACTCTTGTGAGATTGGTACTTTTATTTATGAAATATTGGTACAAGGATAACCATCATATTATTGGACTTTGGAACATGACATGATTGGAAAATGCTTTTCAAGGATAAATAGATTCTCTTTCATAATTACCCTCTTGAGATAGTTCTTTTAGGAATTACAACGTTATGACAACTTTGGAACTTCAATCAAAGAATAAGAGATAAGTGAATCATAAGTCATCTAAGAATAGGACACATATGGACACAATATACGTCAACCTGAATTGCTATACTTCAAGCCTCTCGGAATTGAAACAAGTCCAATGTCAATAGGAACAATATGTTGTAGAAGGATACGGAAAGAGTAACCTTAAATACCTTGTATTCTCCATACAATTCTACAATCTTAAGTGTGCATACAATAGTCCCGCTCCGTCCTTATGTTTCACTCTACAACACAAGTACATAACGTAACCATCATTAACCACCAATTACCTTACAACGGCATACAATAACAATAAGTCACATGTTTGGCTTTAACATGTCATTTCCCCCTTGACAATACCATTTATGAAATTATTGTACCAATAATCCCACAATATTCCATACATTGACCAATACATGATAACCAATAGCATGTCACACCAAGTTCATACTTTCCACTCTCCATTATCACAACATCACAATTATGCTATCAATTTACTTCAATACACCTCACAACAACAAATCGGCCAAAATCCCATAATTTACACTTATATTGAAATAACAAGTTTAGTACCATAATAACACCATACATGTTGTTATTTCATCCATACCATGCTTTTTCATCAAGACAACAAGTCATCTTTCAAGTTTAAATTCCATAGATGACACATCTTTTACAAAAACACAAAGTGCTATATTCAACACTTCCAAGCATAACCAACATGATCTACATAATATATCATGCATATAATATGTTAATACATAATAATAAACACTTACCCAATCTTGGAAAATGATGATCTTGCTCCAAAGATGACTTAGGGTTTGAGAGCCCAAAACGGTGTTCTTGAAAAGTCTAGAAAAAAAAAAGATAGAAAAGCATGTGTCTTTTGTGGGTTAAAATATGATTTTTGTGCCCCTTTTATAGAGCCTTGAAGTCCTCTTTATCCACCTTTCTCAATTATTGATTAGTCAAAGGAAGAATGGGTCATTTGACCCATTCTTGGCCCATGTCTTTTGCCTCATTTTAGGCCTCTTTTGAGCCCAATTTACTTAACCCAATAAAATCAATAATTTCTCATGTTTAATTCATTTCATAAACTTTACAAAAATATTCCCACTCACGGGATTCATACTCGTAGCCTCAATTTCAAAAACAATCAATTCTAGCTACGTATGGCTTATTTTGACTACAAGGGTAAAACCGTCATCTTGATACCAAATTCGTTCTCGAGTAATTTTATCATACCAATATAATAATTTACTAATTTCATGTATATTCTCATGGTTGTATAAGAAACGTGGCAAAAATCGGCTCGGTACTTCACCGGGCACCCTTGGGACTTAGAAAATTTCCAACTTTTGAAAAAGTGGAAAAACCATCCTGGCACGCCCTTGGGAATGTCAGCTTGCTGCCTCTGGTCTAAAAATTTTGGCCCAGAGCGTCCTAGCACGCCCTCTGGCACGCCCCCCTTAATTTTTTTCAAAAATTTTGTTTTTCGACTTTTCTTCGCGAGTTTGGTTAGATACTTCAAGTCCTATTCTTTAACTTACTTCTTACCCTTAATATCCTTTATTTGGAGGTCCTCTTAGACTCATTTTTAACCCCACAAATGCCCCATGATAATCGCAAAACACCTCCTATGCAAGTTTAATCACATGTACAAGGCCAAATTTTAATTTTTTTCATCACTACATTACAAATTACATACTCATGGCATCTCGACACCTAAGTAACCATTGTTCAACGTCGTCACATTGGGTTAGGAAGGTACGGGGTGTTACATTCTCCCCCCTTATAAACATTCGTCCTCGAATGTTAACAATGTCGCTTCAATTACAACAAATGCACCTCTATATTATCATACAAACACATAAACACTTAAGGCTCATGGATATTTACTTAGTATTGGTCCACTTCCACATTTTGAACCTTTTCCTCCATTTGAAACAACTATGGGTACGTCGATTTCATCATTTTTTTTCTCAACTTCTCATGCGATTTTTTCGACTTGTTGATTTCTCCAAGAACTCTTACAAAACTTACGTCTTTACTTAATAGCCTTTTTCACTTGTCGGTCTAGAATAGCCATAGATATCTTTTCCTAGTGAGATCCCCCGAACTTTGTATATTTCCAATGGGAGCATTATGAAATGAAACTCTTATGCACTTCCGGCAAATTTCTTTCTTTTCAACTCCCCTTACTCCTTTCATTGGTGACGCTTTTAGGAGTACTCAATCATTTATAATCATCTATACTCACAAACATCTACGATACCATTCCCTCATCGGCAGGCACATCTACCTACTTACCTTTTCCTCGACCTCTTCTTGTGATTGGCATTTTTACAAGAAAAATAATCACCATGGTCAGATGCAATTCAATTTACAACACTGGCTCTATTGCACGATCTACAATGAAGAAAAGAAACAACATCCTAAATGCCCCGTAGCCTCCTACTTATAAATGTGGCACGCAACACATCCATAAGCAAGACTCTACTTAGACAAGACTTTGTAAACACCCTTAGAACGACCTGCTCTGATACCACTTTTGTCACGACTCGAAATCCCATTCGGACCGGACTGGCACCCGAAGCCGATATGGCCCAAGAGAACCAATCTTTGCTCATGAACATTCTTATGTGTAACCTCGTATGAATCTTATTATACCTCATGCGACTAGGAGGAAGACATGAATCATGGAAACATATGCTATATAAATATACATTTAGGAAACTTAGCCTTTGGGGCCATCAAGTCAAACGGACATTAGTCTTTTACATATTCGTCTCTTACATCCATATACCCACATATGTCTATAAAAGCCTCTAGCAGATGCATCAACAAGACCAACTTACAGTCGGGACAAGTTCCCGCTTTATACAATATATATAACATTAAAACAAATATACATCTATGACTCAGGGGGCTCCGAACCAACTGGAGCTCACCAAATATCTGCAAATGATCCCCAGTCTACAGAGGAAGTCTACTAATGCTTGCACCTGCAACATGTAAGGTAAGTCCCCCGAGGGGGTCAGTACGAAGAATGTACTGAGTATGTAAGGCTCATAAGAAATCATCATACATCATAATGGAATCAAATATAAAAGAATTAATGAACGTGAATAAACTCACTTTCTGTATGTGGGGAACCATGTATATTATGTTATTTACTTCTCTTGTCTTCATATTTATTCATTTTTATTGTTCTACCCATGCTAGGCTGTTCTGTCGCCTCTGGGATGAGATTAACCCATGCTAGGTACTTTGACCCCTGGGATGTTATGTGAACCTATGCTAGGCTTTCGTGTCGACCCTGGGATATCATTAACCCATGCTAGGCTTATCTCCCCTGGGATGTTATATTAACCCATGCTAGGCTTTTGTGTCGCCCCTAGGATGTCCCATCATAACCCATGCTAGGCCTTTATATCTCCCCTGGGATGTATCGGGATTGACCCATGCTAGGCTTTTCTGTCGCCCCTGGGATACCACCCGTGTTATTGGGATCGACCCATGCTAGGTGTTCTTTTCACCCCTGGGATACCACCCAAGAATTACTCATCAATTAGATATATATTACTTCTCCCTCTTATTATTCTTACTTCCATTCTAAGCGTGATACATACTTTATCTTCTGAGAGATTGATACAGTGAGGATCATGACATTATTGGAAGCACACAAATAATATTACTTCACTTCTCTACTTCATGAAATTGATATCTCTCATTGTGAGGGATAGATTCATTAGCTTGCACAGTACTTTATTTATTACTCTTGTGAGATTGGTACTTTTACTTATGAAAGATTGGTACAAGGATAATCATCGTATTATTGGACTTTGGAACATGACATGATTGGAAAATGCTTTTCAGGGATAAATAGATTCTCTTACATTATTACCCTCTTGAGATAGTTCTTTTAGGAATTACAACGTTATGACAGCTTTGAAACTTCAATCAAAGAATAAGAGATAAGTGAATCATAAGTCATCTAAGAATAGGACACATATGGACACAATATACGTCAACCTGAATTGCTATACTTCAAGCCTCTCGGAATTGAAACAAGTCCAATGTCAATAGGAACAATATGTTGTAGAAGGATACGGAAAGAGTAACCTTACATACCTTGTATTCTCCATACAATTCTACAATCTTAAGTGTGCATAAAATAGTCCCGCTCCGTCCTTATGTTTCACTCTACAACACAAGTACATAATGTAACTAACATTAACCACCAATTACCCTACAACGACATACAATTACAATAAGTCACATGTTTGGCTTTAACATGTCATTTCCCCCTTGACAATACCATTTATGAAATTATTGTACCAATAATCCCACAATATTCCATACATTGACCAATACATGATAACCAATAGCATGTCACACCAAGTTCATACTTTCCACTATCCATTATCACAACATCACAATTATGCTATCAATTTACTTCAATATAACTCACAACAACAAATCGGCCAAAATCCCATAATTTACACTTATATTGAAATAAAAAGTTTAGGACCATAATAATACCATAAATTTTGTTATTTCATCCATACCATGCTCTTTCATCAAGACAACAAGTCATCTTTCAAGTTTAAATTCCATAGATGACACATCTTTTACAAAAATACAAAGTGCTATATTCAACACTTCCAAGCATAACCAATATGATCTACATAATATATCATGCATATAATATGTTAATCCATAAGCATAAACACTTACCCAATCTTGGAAAATGATGATCTTGCTCCAAAGATGACTTAGGGTTTGAGAGCCCAAAAGGGTGTTCTTGAAAAGTCTAGAAAAAAAAAGATAGAAAAGCATATGTCTTTTGTGGGTTAAAATCTGATTTTTGTGACCCTTTTATAGAGCCTTGAAGTCCTATTTATCCACCTTTCTCAATTATTGAATAGTCAAAGGAAGAATGGGTCATTTGACCTATTCTTGGCCCATGTCTTTTGCCTCATTTTAGGCCTCTTTTGAGCCCAATTTACTTAACCCAATAAAATCAATAATTTCTCATGTTTAATTCATTTCATATGAATTACAAAAATATTCCCACTCACGGGATTCATACTCGTAGCCTCAATTTCAAAAACAAGCAATTCTAGCCACGTATGGCTTATTTTGACTACAAGGGTAAAACAGTTATTTTGATGCCAAATTCGTTCTTGAGTAATTTTATCATACCAATATAATACTTTAATCATCTCATGTATATTATCATGGTTGTAGAAGAAACGTGGCAAAAATAGGCTCGGCACTTCACCGGCACCCTTGGGACTTAGAAAATTTCCAACTTTTGAAAAAGTGGAAAAACCATCCTGGCACGCCCTTGGGCGCGCCAGCTTGCTGCCTCTGGTCTAAAAATTTTGGCCCATATTGGTGTGGAACTCCCTCTGGAGCGGCCCCCCTTAATTTTTTTCGAAAATTTTGTTTTTCGATTTTTCTTCGCGGGTTTGGTTAGATACTTCAAGTCCTATTCTTTAACTTAATTCTTACCCTTAATATCCTTTGTTTGGAGGTCCTCTTAGACTCATTTTGAACCCCACAAATGCCCCATGATAATCTCAAAACACCTCCTACGCAAGTTTAATCACATGTACAAGGCCAAATTTTAATTGTTTTCATCACTAACATTACAAATTACATACTCATGGCGTCTCGACACCTAAGTAACCATTGTTCAACATCGTCACATTGGGTTGGGAAGGTATTGGGTGTTACAAAATTAATGCAATGTAACCCAATAGAATCATATCAACAGAGTGTCATGACGTACCAAGTATATATATACCTCCTTCGGCCCACTAGCTCACAAGGGGAAGAACATATGAGTCTCACCTTTGTTGGCATGAACCTTAAGTGACTCAGGATGTCCATATATATACTGCCTGGTCCAAAAATAGGATTTCCAATAGCCATCATAACCATTATACTACGTCCAGTACTAGAAAGATATATAAAATATAGTAAAAAATAATAGACTTGAACCGGAACTGAATAAGTGTATATCTGTAAATCCATTACCCGATATCGAATTCGGGACTAAAATGGAATAGTAATATAGAAAGGGTCAAAATATCCCTCGACCAAAGTAAATAAGTAGTGGTAAGAGAAGAGTGGATCAATATTGGACCATAATTAACCTTGGTCTAATTTCCAAAGTAATATGTTTAGTTTAAAAATCATAATCCAATAATGGGGGTGCTATGACTTCCATTTTTTAATGAATTAATTTTACAAGTGAAAAGGTGGAAATAAATCCCTTTTTATAAAATAGAAGTAAAATAAAGGTTTTATATAGAATCATACCACTAAATAGGTGTAAATGCACCTAAATGTATGCATGCCATCACCATTATCAAAACAATACAACTGTAAGTGTCCATGAATCCATAACTATAACCACGTCCTTTCTATGAATAGAATACTAATCTGGTATCCAACTGCTATCGTTACCATGACCTCGATCCCAACAACAGTATAAAAGTAACTTATGCCAACACCATAGTTCTGGAAACTATGGTAAACAAGGATACAATACTACTAGAAGGATCTAATTAGGGAATTACCATCTAATACTAAGAAATAAGGTAATTCTTACACTAAAGGTTCATTTGAGTCACATTTATGTTCTAAATCCCTTAAATAAGTCAAGTCTTGAGATATAAACCTATCCTATAAACCCTACCTAGCATGTAGTCTATACAATACACAATCTCATGGAGAAAAAATGACCGAAGCCTACCTCGATGCTGAACCGCAATCTCGAACCATCCATGAATCATTCATCATTGTCCCACAATCTCAAAAATGATGTCAAACTATTAAAATCATAATATACACATTAATAGGAGTTAAACGATACCCACGTTGCTATATAATGTTCCAGGTTGAAATTCAGATCTAAAATGGGCATGTGGACCCACACATAAACTCTCAAAATCGTACCTGGCATTAGGTCCCTCGTAACTTAAGAAACATGTACCCAAAATTTGGGCATAAACCAAGATCAATAGCTACGCCAAACAACCTCAACATTTAGAGAAATCAAAAACCAAAAATGGAGAAACTAAGAGAAGAGGAAGCTCGGTACTTATGAGATTCGGATGAGATAAACGTGGCCTTGACCTTCCAAATATAACCCCAGCCTTATATTTATATTTCCCAACTAATTTTGGAACAAAAAGAGTGTTTAAAGAGGTTTGGAAATGGAGAAAAATGGTCTTGGGGTCGAGGGGGTCCAAGCCTAAAAAGGCACCAGAACCATCGTCTAGGCGGCCCTTTGGTCGCCCAGGCGCCAAAGGAGTCACTCAGAAGGCCCATATGCATTCTATTCTACCTTTTCCTAGGCAACACCCTTGGTCACTATGGCGACCTCGCCTAGCCGACAAGGGGGTCGCTCAGGCGATGAACCAGACATTAGCACTTGCTAAATTTTGGTTGGGTTCTCTGGGGCCTATTCAGAGCACTGTGAATGCAAACGAATAATTCTACTCCATCAAAAATAGTACTCAAGACTCAACGAGATTGACAGAATTCCCAATGGAGATCGTTTTGATAAAATGTGAGCCTAAACTCCATGTGCCGATTTAACCAACTTCCGACCAATAGCCCAAAAAGAGTATGAAAGCCTTGGGACATAGACCAAGGGTACCCCTAGCCTAAAATCGACGTTTCAGAGCTGATAGCACAGTCATAATTTCCATCCAAGTATGTTTACTAGAAGTTTTGGTTCAAGACCAATTTTCTAACAACAAAAAGCTCAAAAATAGGAAAATGAGCCTAAAACCCAAACGAAATTTTTGATAACCAAACCGACAATTTCGCCATGTCATAAATGGCTTGTAGCCACTATTGAAGGCTCAAAATGCCAAAAATGTACGAAAATCAAGAAAATAACCTAGAGGGTCATTACAATTTATCTCTTAACAAAATGTAAAAGTTTAACTCTTTGTTAATATATGAAACTCAATAAATCATTAACTACCTATAATATGCTTATGTTTTTATTCCAATATTTAAATTTGACTGGACATTACACATCAACTTGGAATTTTGTCCCCCAAAGTACACATTCCAATATTGTTAAACGGATAAGGAAAATAGTATAGTAAACAAAATCACTATTCTCAATTTTGTTATATGGAAGGAGGTCGTGTACAACTGTCGTTATTGAATGAATCACCACCTTATCTCAAGTATCTTTTGGGAACTGAATCTGGAGAACTAGATTATTAACTTGACATTATTTTTAGGAATGTTTACACTTCAATGTCTTATAAAATATCCAGCAAATGCATGAACTTCTTATATTTAAGTATAATATACACCATTAGTATATAGGTTTTGAACATTTTGACTATATTGGTTTTACTATTGATAACAAAGATTTTGGCCTAATAGAACAATCAAAATAGATGAAATTAAAGGGACATATACTAGCAACATTGTCTACAAAAAATAATTAGGTGAAAATACGTTTCATTATATGTTTGTACCTCATAAAATCAAAATAAGTACAAAGTCACATGTTATTAAATTAGAATTGATTGTTCATCTTCATTTTTTCAGTCAATATCCAATCATCTAACCTCGAAAAATAAGTCATCATAAGGTGAAGCTCATTGATCATTCACATAAATTTTAGTTACTTTAATTTTCATGTATCATTGTTTAATCTAAGCTTTATTTTCATGATATTGGTATTGCTTTAAATATATATATATATATTATACATTAATGTGCATAAGTATTTTTTATATTCATTTCAGATTTAATATTACACTCAAAGTTTTATACTTTTCCAACAATTTATTTAGATTACTCGATTGCACAGAAAGGTGTAACCACCTGGTGAATAGAAGCATGTCGAACATTTAACCTAATTCTTAAAGGTAGTTTTCTTTTTGAAAGGTCTTTTTTATTGCAATGGTTTTTCTCCTTTTTGCTCTGCTTGAACCAGAAATAACATGGCAATATTTGTTACACAAAACAATATTTCTTATTTGGTGGTTTGGAAAGATTCACAATTATGAATTTAAATTCACTAGATTACTTTAACCTAAATATTAATCCATTAGAAGAAATCTACTTATGTCCAAATAGGTTTACACAACTAATTTAAGACTGTCTTAATGAAATATCACTAGCATTAGATACATTTCACATGATATAATCAAGAAAGATTACAAGACTGCTTGATTTTTTTTAATGAGAAACTATTTGAATTATTCCCTTTAAGTGCAATATAAAAATGAGAGAAAGGAGAGTTCCTACAAATTGAATATGGGGGTTTACAAATATTTTCCTTTTATATTTACTTGATTACCTAATTTTATTAGTTGACAAAAAAGACTCATTATTCAATTCAACTTTTCATACCTACTAACGAGGTTTGAACTTTAACACTTACCGATGCATAAATAATATTACTTAATTCTTATAGTTGTATATGATAGAGTTGAAGATTTTGTGCATGACATGCACATTAAAATAGAAAAGACAAGGATTGAACAATTAAGAAAAGAGCAATCAAATTTGAGAAGTTAGTTATACTCAGGCACGACTGATATTGTTATGGCTGAAGGATATAGACAAGGAAAGATCATGCTTTCGACATCATCTAATAGAGAAAACAACTTTCAAAATTCAGAAATTCCTAAGTTTAATTGTGTGAGCACTAAACAAAATTCCTACAGAGAAATATTTGAAAAATGGAGATAAAATTAATTGTATGTAATGCATTTTGACTTCTATTATAGATAATATTACTCTAGATATTGGCCTTTTAGTATATTTAAGTTGCATCTAATAACTAAATTAATGTTTTTCCGAACATATATGCATTAACTCTTAAGAAAATCTATTTAGTAAAAAAAATGAAACACACGTGTAATGCGCGTGCCGAGAGACTAGTAATAATAATAATAGTGATAATGTAGTAATAATAGTATTAAGAATAAGAATAGTAATAGTAATTATGATGAAAATAACAATAATAAGGAAAATGGTTGTGAGGTTAAAATATTTGATTTAATAATAACTTAGAGCTCAAAGAAATAAATCAAAAAAAATAAGGTTCAAAATTGGATATCGACACGCTTATGTCACAAAATTGTACCAATAAACTAGGATGATGTTGAAGCATTTTCATTCCTAGCTCATCTCAAGCAAATCATTTTGTTATATTCTAACTTTTCAAGTGTAGTTTTCAGACTATAATACTTATTACATGGTTAGCTTTCTAACTGCACAAATTTGAATTAACAATTGTTGCTTCCGTATATGCACTAACAAGTATATGCGGTTGCTAAGTAATAAAGTAACTGCAAGCAATTGAATTATCGAATTTCACAAGAACTTATTGCAGACAAGCTATCGAATTAATCAACTATATTTATAAGAACAAGTATTATCCAATTCAAGTGTGTTTGTTGGTTATTTATTCTCCTTAAGTAAGAAATAAAGTGAGTAAATATTATAGTAGTTGTTCACAGTGAAGTTAACACCTAGGGCTATGGTACTTGCATAATTCCATCAAATCTTTATACAGTTGATAAGCATATTTACGAGATCTACCAGTTTGTTGACTCACATGGTTGATATTATTGTCATGGTCCGTTGATCCTATAACCATCAACCTGACTCGCTCCTTTTTATTTTTTATCTCCAATAATGGGAAAGGGTCTTCAAGTCAGGCCCCAAGAAAAAATGACAATTCAGGAAGAAGTTCACCACTACGTACCACAGGATCAAGAATTGCCTGGTTTTGCTCACATATTCTTGTCACAGTCACACATTGTTGGCATATATGGAGCCTCATCTTTCCTGGTTGTGTTGTTCATGTGGATACTCTCATGGTTTGTTCCTAAAATATCAAAGACTTATAGGGTGCTCATGTGCTGATGGATTTTCACCGGCCTAACCCACATGGTCCTTGAGGGGTATTTTGTTTTTACCCCAGATTTCTACAAAAAGACTACTGTTTATATTGCTGAAGCCTGGAAAGAATACAACAAAGGTGATTCAAGATACGCAGGGCGGGATATTGGAGTTGTTAGTGTTGAAGGGATCACAGCTATTGTAGAAGGGTCAGCATGCCTTCTTGAAGTGTATGTTATAGCTTCTAAGAATTCATACAGGCACGTACTTCAACTATTTATTAGTTTGGGGTAACTTTATGGCACGGTCGTATACTTCATAACAGCTATCTTCGAAGGCGATAATTTTTCTACAAGCCCCTTCTATTACTATGCTTACTATGTCTTCGCCAATCATTTCTGGGTTTGGATACCACTTCTCATAGTGATCCGCTACTTGAAGCAAATATGTGTTGTTGACAAGGCCCACGAGCATAAGACTAAGACTCGTTGTGGTGATTCTAAACATTGAAATCCAAATTCCTCAACTAAATATAATTGTCACAGTTTTCTTCTCCTAAATTTCCTTTTACGGTTGTGGAGTTTAATTTGTTGCATGAGAAACAACTGGAATGTTATTAAGATGAAATGTTCTAGAAATCTGATCATTCAAAGAAAACTATAACCATCAACCCATTAGCATCATACCTCTATTGTTAAGTGATGATAATCATAACTAATCCAAATATTTTTATATATCTTCATTTATTGGAGCCAAGTAGGGTCGTCTAGATATGATTTCCATCATAGTCGCAAATCCTTCCGCAGATGCATCCTACTCCACTTAATCCACGTTCTATCTCTAACTTTCCTATAATCTCAAGTTTCATTAGCAATTATCCATTTATCCTATTGATCGTGAATCAATGGAATATTAAGCATAAGATTTAGAGAACAAAAAATTGATGGTAGAAATCCACAATAACAATCAATATAAAGAAAATACTATGTTCATAACCCTAAAAAGGAATTTTTAGACTCCCATAATCTGATTACAAAGCTTTAATTCAACTAAAAATAAGGAATAATGCTAAGGAAAGAGATAAATAACAAACCCTAAATGAATTATGTTTTAACCCTTACTCTATGTTTCTAGCATGTTTGTCCTCTCCTAAAGACGACTAGGAATGAGTACTTATAAAATTTTAGAACACCTAAATGGACCCTCAAAATTGTATCGGGAAAAGGAAAAAAATTCCCCACGTCTTTAGCATCTCGCAGCGCTAGGCAGACAACCTCATCTTAGTCTTCATGTCGTAAGCATCCTTGGATTGACTTGATTTGCTTCGTGCATAGTCTAAAACTTCAGAGGGATAGGGGTTAAATCTGACACCCCCATCCTCTCGTTCTTCATATTGAGCTTGGCTTGGTGAGATTTCTCCCTTTAGGTATTTCACTTATAATGCACAAAACACACTATATTAGCTCCCAAATATGAAAATGAACATAAATAAAGAGTATCAAGCTAGATTATCCAAAAGCATAAACATGGAAAAAGTATGGATAAAATGAGTGTAAATATGCCCCACATCACTATCACACACTTTAACCTTTGTTCGTCCTCGAACAACAAACAAGACACAGCAAGCTTAACACCTATTTCATATGCAAGTTAAATAGGTTGTATCTACCTAGATCACAAAGACTTTAAAATAGGCAAGCAACTCTCATACAAAGTGCGTTGAACAATTTAAAATTAAAAAAAGTATACCCAAACCATGCAACCTCTAAAACAAACTTATCATCATAACGTATAGGGAATATTGCAATCATATAATCAAGAAAATAAATTGAATAGTTCACCAACATAACATCACCTTATGTGTCCTCACTTTTCAAGTGTCACGACCCAAACCCATGGTGAGTGGCACCCACACTAAACCTCCGGTGGGAGAACCATCTAACTCGAATAATAACTACCAACACTTAACCATTTTAAATATGTATAGAACCAGTTCTATATTAAATAAATAATAAATATGAATTGAACTAGTTATATATTAAATAAACAATATCTGAAATACTTTAAATAAATAGAGTGGAATAATATCATAAAGTCTAAAACACCCAAAAAATTGAAGGTTATCGTGCCAAAACATCCAACTAACAAATACATCGGTACAATCCAGAAAAAAAATAATAAACTAAAGTTGTTTGTCTCCGAAAGAAATGGACAAGATCAAAATACAAGAAAGATTTATGGCAACTCAGGAAGATGATGCTGACCCTTGGATAAGACTTTGTGTTACGATCTATAGATGAGGTCTTGTCGAAGCCTCTGAAATATGCTCTGCACTCAACAAAAAGAGGAGCATAGGATAGTATCAGTTTTGTACAAAACCACTATGTACTGGTCATAGGCCAACTCAACTTAACCAAATGAGAACAAATAACTAACAATTTGTGAACAAGTAACAATCATTTCATCTAACAAGTAAGTATTCGAATCAGCCCTTCTACCATAATTTCCATGTTAACTATTTAAGTAAAATAAATAACATATCACATTTAAGTAAATGATATTCCATTCAATCCAAATGTAATGAATCCTAAGCAACTCAGTTTGTCACATTCTCAAAAACACTTTAGTATTGTTCAACAGAAAGTATTATCCCAAATCAAGTACAATAATAATAGCCAAGACCACACAAGGGTCCAATTATAGTATTAAGTAAACCAAACGTCACAATGATCCAAATTTATATACCAAGAAATAGGACCTCACTAGGATCCCAATATAATAAGTAACAGTGAAAACTCGGTTCACTCATGGAACCTTCAAACTCTCAAATTTAAAGTGTACACACATGCTATGTGTCTTATATATGCCCACTAGCCATAACCGACAGGGGATGAGCTCAGTCCATGCACCAAATAACCCAAAAAACTAGTGCTTTCCACCTTTATCCCAACCAACCACTCATATTCCAACGTACCCACCCTTATCCTCTCTGAATTCCATTAATTCAATTATGATCAACCTTTACCGATATATATCAGAACAACAAACAGTACCAATGACAAGTACAATCATACAACCAGTGAAATCCACCACCTTGAACATCAAATAAGGTTCTTTTACAAATCTTATCATAGATTATCAAATTCCAATTTGCATTTACAATTAACAAGTTCACTATACATTAGCATGCATTGCAACAGGTAGATAAATAGTCACTTAATATGCACACATAAAATCAACTTGAGTTTTAACTCCAATTCAACCATCACCTACCTCAATCCAAGTCTTACAATGCTCTAACAAACGTGAGTCTTGCTCTTTCTTGTAGCTTCAACTTGATTTTGGTAAAAAACAACATGTAGAACACTAAAAAACCAATGTTCTAACAATTCTAGAGATTATAACCTAATTCCATAACCTTAAGGTCAAATTCATCAATCATTTCCCCATTCTTGGGTTTTTCTACCTTTATTCGACTTCAATTCTTGCTCTTTCACATTTACAAGAGTAAATTCTAATATAATAATCAAAACCAGCAACCCTTAGTCAAAATCCAATGCTTTATAACTTTTTCCACTACTTTGCACCAGAAAATTCATCTAGGTTAACTTAATACCTTGTCACGCCCCGAATCCCATCGAGACATGATTGGCACCCGTAGCCGATAAGGCCCGAGAGAACCAACCTTTGCCTATGTTCAATCATATGCATATCATAATCATAACCAACATTGCAGAAGAACATGAAAGACGAATAAAGGAAAACATGGGACATATTTATACATACATATGAAACTTGGCCGTTGAGGCCATCCAGTCAAAACAACATATGTCTTTTACATTGATACACCCACATAAGTCTACAAAAGCCTCTAACAAGAGCATTGACCAAACTGAACCATAAGTCGGGACAAGTCCCCGCTTTACATAATATGTACATCACCAAAACATAGATACACTCTGATTCGGAGAAGCCCCGAATTAACTGGAGCTCACCAAGGAACCGCCAACACTGGCAATCTACTGGGGAGGCCTACTGGGTCCTGTGCCTGCAGCAAGTAAGGTAAATTCCCCGAGAGGGGTCAGTACGAAATAAGTACTGAGTATGTAAGGCTCAAATGAAACTTTGTAACACATGAACATACTAATGAACTTAATACAAATGACTAGACAATGTGAGTAAGTCACCATTTGCATTTTGGGAACCATGTGAATTACTTGCTTGTCAATACATGTGTCACAATGTACCCGGGCCCCTACTGATCAGTGGGTCTTTCCATGACTTATCGTCATGTTGGGATCGGGTCGAGCTAGGCTTATTCCCCTAAGACCTGCCACCTATAAAGCACTGCATCGGGATAGAGTCGAGCTCGGCTTATGCCCCTAGACTTGCCACCCATAAATTAATACATCGGGATCGAGTCGAGCTAGGCTTGCGCCCCTAGACTTGCCACCCATAAATCAACACATCGGGATCGAGTCGAGCTAGGATTGCGCCCCTAGACTTGCCACCCACAAATCAACACATCGGGATCGAGTCGAGCTAGGCTTATACCCCTAGACTTGCCACCCATACTTGATCATTGACCACATTTACTTTACTTTGATCATTACTTTGAGATTGATATTTGATAGTCATAACATCACTTGAACTTTGGAACATAACATTGTTGGAAGCTTTGAATCATTAACCAATGAGTGAGATACATGTGAATAAACATCATGAGAAATATAACATTACTAGCACCATGACACCATTGGAACGATTGGACAATAATCCATGAACAAGGAACATGAGTATAATCACTATTGGAACTTTGGGACATTTACCATGACTATAGGACGTGAGACTCGCAATTGATCAATGAGTAGGAAATATATGACAATGACTATTGATAAACGGATATCGGATACCTTATCACATTTCGGGATAGGACTAGTGACATGTCAATATGGACACTATTTGCCGCATAAAGATACGGACAAAGTAACCTTACATACCTTGGATTCGCAATACGAATATACAACCTTAGATGCGTATACAATAATCCCGCTCCTTCCTTATGTGTCACTCTACAACATAAATACATAACGAAATTCACATTAACCACCAATTACTTTACAAATGCATACAATGTCAATGAGTTACATGTTTGCCTTTAAACATGTCATTTCCCCTTGACAAAACCATTGATCATAATATTATTCAAAAAATTCCATAATATTCCCAACATTGACCAATACATGATAATTGATACATTTCACCACAACACTTCTCCTTTACACTTTCTTATCCATAACACATCACAAATAACCCATCAAATGACCTTAATACAACTCATAACACATATCGGCCAAAATCCCACAATTTCCACTTATAGACAAGAACAAGTTTAATACCAAAAATAACACCATACATGTTCATATTTTTTCCATACCATGCTTTTTCATCAAAGGCACAAGTCCTAATTCAAGTTCAAATCACCAAGATAGCACATCTTTCACCAAAAGCAAAAATGCACTATTTACCACCTTGCCAACACAACTATCATAATATACATAATCTACCATGCATATAATATGTTAATCCATAATAATAAATACTTACCAAGGATTGTAATATGATGATCTTGTCCAAGGAGTCCAAAGGAATATTTTGCTTTAGGGTTTGGAAGTTGAAGAAATGTTGGAGAAAATATCATAAAGGCGTGAGAGGTTTTGGACAATAAAAATATGATATTGGGGCCTTTATATAGACACCAAGTCATCCTTAGCCACACTTGGCATTAAATTATATGTTTACTTAGTCAATTATTGGAAGAATGGGTTATTTCCTCTTTGGGCCAAATCTTGTAATCCCATTTTGGGCCTAACTTTGGGCCCAATAACACATATCCATGTAACCCATCAAATTTCATGTATTATTCACCATAAATCTCATGTTTACATAATTCCATAATGTCACGACAATATTCTCTTACAAGATTCTCATTCGTCGCTTCGATCGCAAAAATAGGAATTCTAGTCGCCCTTGGCTTCATTGGACATTTTGGATCACTATTCACATTTCATGATTTGATCATGTAGAAGTATTTAGGAGTATATTGAAGTGTTTTAAGCTTTAAAAATGCTCAAATAACTCCAAATAACCAAAAGAAACCATCCAAGAAGCGTCGTAGAATTGCGTTACAAAACGGGTCCGAAAAGGCACAAAATTTGTGCCTTGCGCCACTAGCTGCAAAGAAGGATGTGGCGCAAGATTTTAGCATTCTCTGAATTTTCATAATGCAGGTGGCTTGAGCCACACCCCTGAAACAGGGTAGTGGCGCAAGTTTCAGCACTTTGCTGAATTTTTCGGCCACTAATCCAATGGTTGCGTATCGTCCAATCCCTTATCAAAACACTACAAAAGACTTACTTAGTGATCTTAACCATAAATTAAACATGAATTAAAGTCCCCAAATGAGGTTAGAACATGTGCGGGGCATCACCTAAATGCATCATGAATTCACAAAACACCTCCTACAAAGGTCTAATCGCACATGTTAAGTCCGATATCAAAAGTTTCACCAATGACATTATAAAACACATTTTCATGGAATCTCAACACCTATGTAGATATGATCCCAAGGTATCAAGTAAGGTTATAAAAGTACGGGGTGTTACATTAGTGATCTCCAAAGTAGCATACTTGTATGTGGTGAAATGGAGCTTATGGGAAAGCCTATGGCGTGGTTCTCATTGCATGACCATTTTTTTAGACTGTGAGTGATTCGTGATAGTCCTTTGTTTTAATGTTGATTTTCTCTTGAGAGAAAGACTTCTTTGTGTGAGGGCACTTGATTAAAATATTTGAGCACTTTTGCCCTTTGTTGGAGTCTATGAGCATATGCGATGTATGGTGACATTTAGTCAACATTTGAGGCTCAATGTTCACAATATAAGATAGGTGAAACTTCTGCCATTGTTTTCAAAACTAAGAGGGCAAAGTGTTTTCACAAAAGAAGCATGTGTCTAAGCTCCCAAGTAGTACTATTTGCAGGCATTGTTGGTTTTGTTGTGTGTGCATTGATTTGCTCGAGGATGAGCAAAGATTTAAGTTGAGGGTGTTGATAAGTCAGCAAATTGAGACTCATTTGCCTAAAAATTGTAATAAATCATGTCCTCAATGCTAATTTGACTGCGTTTTAATCTTAATTTGCTTTAATTTTAGGGTTAAGGCCAAGAAGTAGTTGAAATAACAAGAAAAAAAAAAGCAAAAAGAAGGAAGATTGGAGCCAAAAGTGCAAAGAGCATCGCTTGGTATAATTGGCGCATCGCTAAAGTGGCCTGCGTATCACAAAAAGGCATAGCTCATCGCCAAACATAATAGTTCAGGCCAGGTTCAAAGTTGGACAAAACAGCAGTAAGAAGAAAAATTTGGCGCATCGCCGAATGGATCGGCGAAGACCAAGACCCATTGCCAAATGTAATAGACGTCGAGCCTTTAGCTCAATACAAAGGAAATTCAATGACATAAGTGCACTTTGGCAGATCGCCAAAGTGTTCGGCGATGACAAATTCCTTAGTAAATTTGGATGCAGTGGCAATTTCATAATTTATTAGCACTTTTTTCTCAAGCTATTTAGGTCATTTTTGGTAGCTTGGAACCCTATATTTTGTAATATCTTGAATCTAAAGCCTGTAATTGAAACCCTAGTTGGAGTTTTCATTACTTATTGTTAATTTCTTGCTTTTGAATTTGGAATTTCATTGGAAAAATTAGGATATCATGGCAGATTTGAATGAGAATATAGGTATATTTCCTTTTTCCCATGCTATGAGTAGCTAATTTCCCAAGCTTGGAGTTATGCATTATTGAATGTTGATTATTGTGTTGGTGGTGATTATTTAACTTTATATTCGATTGAATGTTATGATTTTAGCTAAATCTCTATGTTTGAACTCAAGAATTGAGGTTGCAAACTCTATTCATGTTTAGATATGTAACACCCCATACCTACCAAACCCTACTTGACGACATTGAACAATGGTTACTTAAGTGTCGAGAACCAAAAGTATGTATTGTGTAATGTTATTGATGAGATAATGGATATTGGGCATAGTACATGGGATTAGACCTTCATAGGAGGTGTAACACCCCGTATGTTGTCGAACCTATACGACTACATTTACATTAATGGAATTAGTAAAACATGAGAGACTTGATGAATTATCCATTAATTTGTTGGGCATTAAATGAGTCATGAGCCATTGGGCTTAAATGAGGCCCAAAATCACATGGAAGACTTGGCCCAATGGGGCAAAGATGACCCATTCTTCCATTTGACTAATCAACCATTTCATGTAATGCCAAGATTGGATAAGGGAGACTAAAAGGGACTATAAAAGGGCACAAATCAGATTTTTATTCCATTGTGACACTCATGCCAATTCTAGAATTATCTCCAATATTCCCTTATCTCACACAAACCCTAGACCTTCATCTTTTGGACCAATATCATCATCTTGCAAGACTTGGTAAGTGTATATCATAATGGTTTAATATATTTTATTCATGGAAGATGGTTTAGGTCATGTTGGTTATGTTGGTGAAGTGTGAGATGTTCACTATGTGTAAAACAATTTGTGTTTGGTAAATTGGAGGATGGTTTTGCCTTGTAAACTTGAACATATACTCGTGATCTTGAAGAAAGTGAACTTGATGGATTCAATATTGACATGTGAGATGTGATTCTAGTCATTCCTTGTTTTATTCTTGTGTATAATGTTTGGAATTTTTGTTGTAAATTTGGTTATGGATTTGGTGGTGGATTGAAAAGAAAGTGAGGTTTTGGTGATGTTTATGTGTGTTGTGAGACCATGGATGATATTTGGAATATTACATGACCAAAAATATGTTAAAAGAAGTTTAGTTATGATCATGGACCATTCATTGCATAAAAAGACCTAAAAGAGACCTTTTTTGGCCGAAACGGGCACCCGCCCGTGCAGACGAAGCACCTGCGGGCGCAGGTGACAATGCAGGTGCCTCTGGCTACTGGAAAAGGTCACCTGCAGGTGCAGGTCAGACACCTTCAGGCGCAGGTGACTTAGCAGGTCGGCCCAGAACTCTGAATTACTTGTTTTTGCATCCCTTTGGCCCCCCGAAACCCCTATACCCTTCATGGATGCAATTATCAACTTAGGGTACCTTTTAAATGACTATATAGGAGCATCTCAGAGGTATTTTGAATGGTATAAAATATGGATTGAGGTTAAAAGTGTTATTGTGAAAGCTATCTGTCATGCCCCGAATCCCAACGAGGCGTGATTGGCACTCGTAATCGATAAGGCCCGAGAGAACCAAGCTTTGCTTCTATTCGTTCATATGCATGTCATAAGAAACACCATTACCACGTAAGGACTTTAAAATACTTAAAACGGAACTCATGGTACATGTGATATATATATATATATATATACATATGTGAAACTTGGTCGTTGAGTCCATCAAGTCAAGACATCATGTGTCACCTTACATCCATACACCCACATACGTCTATAAAAGCCTCTAACAAATGCATTTACCAAAACCAACTGAAAGTCGGGACAAGTCCCCGCTTTATACACTATGTACAATACCAAAACATATGAACAACTGTGACTCGGAGAAGCCCCGAACTAACTGGAGCTCACCAATGATCTGCACACAACTGGCAACCTACTGTGGAGGCCTACTAGTACCAGCGCCTGCAGCAAGTAAGGTAAATTCCCCAAGAGGGGTCAGTACGAAGAATGTACTGAGTATGTGAGGCTCAAATAAAACTGTATAATACATAAATATTTCAGTGAACTCAAAAGCAAATGAATAATCAATATGAATAAGTCAACGTTCTGCACTTTGGGAACCATGTGTATTGCTTTCTTTACTTTCTTTACTTCTTTACCTCAATGCTTATTCATCTTTGACTGTGCTATACTATACCCGGGCCCCAACTGAACAGTGGGTTTTAAACATAACATAGCGTTATGTTGCGATCGGCTCGAGCTAGGCTTATGCCCCTAGAGCTTCCACCCTATGAATCAATGTATATATCGGGATCAGCTCGAGCTAGGTTAGTACCTCTAGAGCTTCCACCCATACAACATTTCAGGTTCGGCTCGAGTTAGGTTATTACCCCTAGAGCTGCCCCCTATCAGGATCGGTCCGAGCTAGGCTTATGCCTCTAGGACTGCCCCCTGATCCAATAACCTCGGGATCGGCTTGAGCTAGGAATTTTGCCCTCAAAGCTGCCACCCATACTTGAACCACATATGCATTACTTTGTTCTTTACTTTGAGATTGATAGCTTTACTTGTGAGAGATTGGTACATTCACTTGTACATTACTTCTTTCATTACTTTTGAGAGATTGATACTATGATAGGCATAACTGTATATGAAACTTGGATCAATAATCAATGAGTGAGAGACATAGGAATAGACATTGTTGGAAACATAGCCTTATTGGAAACATAACACCATTGGAACCATTAAACAATAACCAATGAACGAGACACATGAGTATAACCACTATTGGAACTTTGGAACACAATCTTATTGGACTTTTGGAACATTAGTCAATGAATATAAGACATGTGATTCACCATTGATCAATGATTAGGAAACATGTGCTAATGACAATTGATAACCGGGTATAGGATACCTTGGGACATTTCGCAATAGGACAAGTGTAATGTCAATGTGATTGCTATATGCTGCAGAAAGATGCAGACAGAGTAACCTTACATACCTTGTATTCTCAATACGAATATACAATCCTAGAGGTGCACACAATAGTCCCACTCCTTCTTTATGTGTCACTCTACAACACAAATATATAACAGGATTCACATTAACCATCAACTACTTTACGAATGCATATAACATCAATGAGTTACATGTTTGCCATTAAACATGCCATTTCCCCTTGACAAAATCATTGATGCAATTATTATTCCAAAAATCTCCCAATATTCCATACATTGACCAATACATGATAATCAATACATTTCACCACAATACTTCTCCTTTACACTTTCTTATCCACACCACAACACAAATAATCCATCAAATTACATTAATACACCTCATAGCACATATCAACCAAAATCCCACAATTTACACTTTTAGAAAAATAACAAGTTTAGGAACATAATCACACCATACATGTTGATATTTCACCCATACCATGCATTTCCACCAAAACCACAAGTCACTTTTCAAGTTCAATTCAGAAAAATGGCACTCTTGTGTAAAAGCAAAAGTTCACTATTCAACACCTTGCCAACATAACCACCATGATATACATAACCTCTCATGTACATAATATATTAAATCACAAGAATAAACACTTACCAATACTTGTAGGATGATGATCTTGCCCAAGAAGAGGACTTAGGGTTTGAGAGTTTGAGAGAAATATGTTGGAAATATCTCCAAAAAGGCATGTGTGTTTTAAGAAATAAAAAACTGATTTGTGGTGGCCTTATATAGGCCCTCATGCTCATCTCTATCCATCCAATTAGTTATAAATGTTGTGTTTACTTGTCAACACAAGAATGGGTCATTTGACCCTTTTGGGCCTCTTATTTTGGGTCATTTTGGGCTTTAAATTGGGCCCAATAACATATCTCAACTTATCCCACCAAATTCCATGTATAATTCACCACATATATCATTTTTAAATAATTCCATAATGTCACGACAATATTCTCTTACGAGATTCTCATTCGTCGTCTCAATCGCAAAAATAAAAATTCTAGTCGCCCATGGCTTCCTTGAACATTTTTGATAACTACTTGTGTTTCATGGTTTGATCATGTAGAAGTATGTAGGAGTGTATTGAGGTATTTGAAGATTTAACAATGCTTAAATAACTCCAAGGAACCAAAAGAAACCATCAAAGAATCGACGTAGCATTGCGTTGTGAAACGGGCACAGAAGGGCACAATCTTTGTGCCTTGCACCACTAGCTGCAAAGCAAGCTTGTGGTGTAGGAAATGACACCCCTCTGAATCAGAGGATTTTTCCACACCCCCTGAAACAGGGAGTGGCGCAAGTCTTGGTACTTTGCTGAATTTTTCGGCCACTTTTTCCAACACTTGCATATTATCCAATACCCTATCAAAAAACTACAAAATACTTACTTAGTGATCTTAATCATCAAGTAAACATGACTCCAAGTCACCAAATGAGGTTGTAATATGTATGGGGTATTACACAAATTCCCCATGAACTCACAAAACACCTCCTACGAAGGTCTAATCGCATGTGCGTGGCCAAATTTTAATTTTCTCGTCATTAGCATTACCAAATACATACTTATATCTATCGACACCTAAGAAAACATTATTCAACATCATCAAGTAGGGTTGGTAAGGTACGGGGTGTTACATTCTTCCCCCCTTAGAAACATTCGTCCTCGAATGTTAGTAACATTGTCTCATTGTAACAACTTAAGTCGAGGTGAATCCTTCACATTATCGTATACACATATAACACTTGTAAAGACTTACTTATTATGACTCCAATTCTGTATCTTGAACTTTTCTTTCATTTACAACAATTACAAGTACTTTAGATTCCATTCTTTCTTTGGATTCCCTCGTAATTTATTCTACGTGCTAATTTCTCCAATATTGCCTTTACGGAAGCTACGCCTTTATTTATTATTGCTTTCGCTTATCGATCTATAATAGTAAGCAGTACCTCTTCACGTGTGAGGTCTTTCATAACTTGTATATCTCCACTGGGAGCAATACGATATAACCTCCTATACACTATCAAAGTAGCGAATATGAAATACTGAATGAGCTGTGAAGAGTTCTTGGACTAGTGCTAACAGATACGCAATTTGCCCAAATCTTTGGACACTTTCCCTTTCTTTCCGATTCTCATTATTTCTTTCCTTTTCATTGGTCACACTGTCAAAAATACCTAATCACCTATGGTACACTTTAATTCCCTTCTTCTAATATCATCGGCATATGATTTGTATTGACTTTGGGCCATTTGTAGCTGCTGTTATATCACCTTCGCTTTCTATATGCTTGATGAACAAAATCTGACTCGAGCAAAGAAAATTCCGTCAGTTGTAACCCATCCAATTGATGATCTATATCTTCTTTCACATAAAGCTTCGTAAGGTGCCTTTTGATACTTTTATTGTAAGCAATTGAAATAAACAATAGATGTTCATCCCAACTACCTTTAAAGTCCAATGTACAAACTCGTGACATATCTTCAAATGTTCGTATAATGTGTTCTGTTTGTCCATCCATCTGAGGATGACAAGCCGTACTTGTATCTACCTGTGTATCCATACTTTACTGAAAGGACTTCCAACACTGTGCAATAAAGTGAGCTCTCTTGTTTGATATAATAATGAGTGGAACCCCATGTAATCGTACTATCTCTGTAACATACAACTTTGCATAATTGTTCAGCTGTATCGGTGGTCCTAACTAGTAGGGAATACGCTGGCTCGATGAGCCTGTCAACTATATGGAATCAAGCTTCGCAGTGTACGAGGTTACCCAGTGATTAAATCCATGTTATGCATGTTCCACTTCCAAACTGGAAGGGTAATACATTGCATAAAACATACAGATTTCCAATGCCATACTGTTAATCAGTGACCTCTTGGACATTGAGCTACAAGTTCTACAATGGGATTTTCATGTAACCTTACTAAGACATCTCTGCTAAACCATGGTATATTTTGGTTGCTTCCGAATGAATAAAATACCGTGAATGATATTCTTCTGTCAAAATTCATTTCCTTAACTCGTCTATACCCAGTACACACAATCTACATTGGCGTTAAAGTACTCCCCCTTGTGTTTACTCAAATACCTTTGTCGAACTTTGTTGTACGTTCTTTTTCAATTGAACTAAAACTATAACTTACATATTGCTTTTTCCTTTATTTCAGATGTCAATGGAAATTCCGCCACATTTGTCACTATAATTCTTTCATCAGGAGTTCCACAAAAACAAAAACCCTTATTACTTCATTGATACAGATTCTTGACTATATCTTTCTTTTCTGTGAGCTGTCCATTCATACTTTCTACTGCCTTGCAGCTTAATGTATCAGCTATCCCATTGCTTTTTGCTTTTTTTTTTTTTGAATAACACAAGATACCATTGTTCTAACCTTTTAATAGTTCAAGCCACCTTCGCTACCTCAGACTTAAGTCCTTTGGCTTAAAATATAGTACATTTTCTTATGAACAGTATATATGTCAGCATGAATCCCTTACAAATAATGACACCATAACTGTACCGCAATATCGCGGCTGCTAGTTTAGGATCATGTGTTTGGTAATAATTTGTTTTCCTCATGTAGCCGCAACTGTCGTAAGGCATATGCTATTACCTTATCATGCTACATCAATACACATCTGAGGCCAACCCCGAAAGCATTACCATACATTGCATAACATTCTTATGCCTTCGAGAGGCACTTAAAACTGGTGTGGAAGTTACTTTATCTTTCAACTCTTGGAAACTCTTCTCACCTACATCATTCTACTGGAACTTGATTGCCTTATATATAAGCTTTGCTAAGGGTGTAGGGATAGAATAAAATCCTTCAACAATTCTCCAATAATAATCAACCAACCCAAGAAAATGATGGATCTCTGTAAGCATCGTAGGCCTTAGCCAATTGGTCACCATTTCTATCTTTTGTGTAACAACTTTCATCTCTTCATCCTATACAATGCATGGTCCTCTTGTGATTTTGAATACCATCACCAAACATGGTCACACACACCCTGAAAAGTGTTTTGAACACCCTATTCATTTCACCCATAACAACTATAGGTGCATTCACTAGCCCAATTGACATACTAGGAATTCATAATAACCATACCATGTTTGTAATGTTGTCTTGGGTATATCATCATCATTCTTTTTTTTTTTCATTTTGTCATCATTCGTTTCATCATTTCATCATTTCATCATTCATCTTACCATTTTTTTCTAACCCCATAACTAATCAAACAAATCATCAACTATGGGGAGGGAATATTTATTCGTAATTGTCATCTTATTCAATTGCCGATAATCGACACACATTCTCAACGTATTGTCTTTCTTTTGTACAATTAACACTGGTGCACCCCAAGGGAACATACTAGGTCTTATGAATCCCTTGTTCATCATGTATTTCAACGTTTTCTAATTTTTTTTCCCAATTCTGATAACTTTGCCGGGGCCATACTATATGAAGAAATAAAAATAGGCTAAGTACCTGACATCGCAGTAATACCAGCTCATACATCGAGGAATTTGTTTACCACCAGAACTGATTAAAGAGTTGGTGGCTTCATATCAGTATCTTTCACTCTTACCAAGTGACATGTGTATCCCTTAGAGTACCCTTTTACTTGCTTTACTATGGGGAACAACTTTTTCCTCTTAGTGCTCCCACATTTCTTCTTTTGGGAAAAACGACAATATAACTTCTTAGTTCGGCAATCTACTATGGCACAAACCCTTTATAACATTAAAATCCACTATTTCCAGCTCAATAAGATCAACCGGTGTCTCATGACCACAAACAATTACTATGCACTAAAGATATACTCTTTTAATTATCATAGATTCACCGACTGATGTATAGACTTCAAGTGACATAACTAGTAATTCTGGTGTTCATTTGAATTTTCAGCAATTAATAAAATAACATATTCTAGTGTCGAATATGGGCCAATCAATACGTGTACGGTACCTGTAGCTACCTCAAGAGAAGCCTCATTTTGTGGCCCGACATACCACACCAATAACAAACATTCAGCCCAAACCAACATATCTTTTTCTGTTGCCTCTGAGCTTTCATTATCTGTGCAAAAAAACCTGTATTCTGACTATATCAATATCTGTTTTCAAGGTCGCAATGGTACAATCCATCTGTCCATATACCGATGCATTCTATCGGTCATAATGGTTACCACTTTTGGAGTATACCTAGCCACAGAATTAAACCGAAGATTGTACTTTCTGACACTCATAGTTCTTTAGCAATGCTTTAGAAATTGATCAGCATAAGCTTTTCGGACCTCATATGAGAGGTACTGGTCAAGGAATGCCGTTTTAAATTCCTCCCAACTAACTGAAAGTATAGTAATACACAGCCACATGCATCTTATCCAGATCCCTTTTGATTTGGTCAATAAGGTCCTGTATATCTTTATTCATATCCGACTCAATGGACTTGGGAGGGTTTAATTTCATAAAATCCTATATTCGACGATAGCTGCCCTAGCCATACCATCATCACTCGTCATCGGTCCCGCTCGCCAATGACATTACACAACAACTATCTGAGTCAACACATGCACTACATTTCTTAAATCCTGCTCAGTGGAATTTATAGGTGGTTCCACGGATACTTCTCTACCTTTTGGCTAAGAGAAACCCGTATAACAAATTCCATGTCAGCTCCACCTTGACTACCTTGGTCAAGTGGTGACTTACTCATTTCTACTTCGGCAGGCATATCAACCTGCTCACCTTTGTCTTTATCTTGTCTGATACTCAGCATTTGACTATACAAAAGAAAAACAATGTCAATACGTACATATATGTCCACCTACAACTTTGGCTCTACTGCACAATCTAGAAGTGAAGAAAAGAAACAACTCCTAAATGTCCCGTAGCCTCCTGCTTATCAATGTGGCGCGCAACACATCGATAAGTAAGACTTTACTCAGACACGGCTTTGTAGACACCCGTAGAACGACCCGCTCTGATACCACTTTTGTCACGCCCCGAATCCCAACGAGGTGTGATTGGCACTCATAACCGATAAGGCCTGAGAGAACCAAGCTTTGCTTCTATTCGTTCATATACATGTCACAAGAAACACCATTACCACGTAAGGACTTTAAAATACTAAAAACGAAACTCATGGGACATGTGATATATATATATATATATACATATGTGAAACTTGGCCGTTAAGGCCATCAAGTCAAGAAATCATGTGTCACCTTACATTCATACACCCACATACGTCAACAAAAGCCTCTAACAAATGCATTTACCAAAACCAACTGAAAGTCGGGACAAGTCCCCGCTTTATACACTATGTACAATACCAAAACATATGAACAACTGTGACTCGGAGAATCCCCGAACTAACTGGAGCTCACCAATGATCTGCACACAACTGGCAACCTACTGTGGAGGCCTACTAGTACCAGCCTGCAGCAAGTAAGGTAAATTCCCCAAGAGGGGTCAGTACGAAGAATGTACTGAGTATGTGAGGCTCAAATGAAATTGTATAATACATAAATATTTCAATGAACTCAAAAGGAAATGAATAATCAATATGAATAAGTCAACGTTCTGCACTTTGGGAACCATGTGTATTGCTTTCTTTACTTTCTTTACTTCTTTACCTCAATGCTTATTCATCTTTGACTGTGCTATACTGTACCTGAGCCCCAACTGAACAGTGGGTTTTAAACATAACATAACGTTATGTTGGGATTGGCTCGAACTAGGCTTATGCCCCTAGAGCTGCCACCCTATGAATCAATGTATATATCGGGATCGGCTCGAGCTAGATTAGTAACTCTAGAGCTTCCACCCTTACAATATTTCAGGTTTGGCTCAATCTAGGTTATTACCCCTAGAGCTGCCCCCTGTCAGGATCGGTCCGAGCTAGGCTTATGCCTCTAGGACTGCCCCTGATCCAACAACCTCGGGATCGGCTTGAGCTAGGAATTTTGCCCCCAAAGCTGCCACCCATACTTGAACCACATATGCATTACTTTGTTCTCTACTTTGAGATTGATATCTTTACTTATGAGAGATTGGTACATTCACTTGTACATTACTTCTTTCATTACTTTTGAGAGATTGATACTATGATAGGCATAACTGTATATGAAACTTTGGATCAATAATCAATGAGTGAGAGACATATGAATAGACATTGTTGGAAACATAGCCTTATTGGAAACATAACACCATTGGAACCATTAAACAATAACCAATGAACGAGACACATGAGTATAACCACTATTGGAACCTTGGAACACAATCTTATTGGACTTTTGGAACATTAGTCAATGAATATAAGACATGTGATTCACCATTGATCAATGATTAGGAAACATGTGCTAATGACAATTGATAACCGGGTATAGGATACCTTGGGACATTTCGCAATAGGACAAGTGTAATGTCAATGTGATTGCTATATGCTGCAGAAAGATACGGACAGAGTAACCTTACATACCTTGTATTCTCAATACGAATATACAATCCTAGAGGTGCACACAATAGTCCTGCTCCTTCTTTATGTGTCACTCTACAACACAAAAGTATAACGGGATTCACATTAACCATCAACTACTTTACGAATGCATATAACATCAATGAGTTACATGTTTGCCTTTCAACATGCCATTTCCCCTTGACAAAACAATTGATGCAATTATTATTCCAAAAATCTCCCAATATTTCATACATTGACCAATACATGATAATCAATACATTTCACCACAATACTTCTCCTTTACACTTTTTTATCAACACCACATCACAAATAATCCATCAAATTACCTTAATACACCTCATAGCACATATTGGCCAAAATCCCACAATTTACACTTTTAGAAAAATAACAAGTTTAGGAACATAATCACTCCATACATGTTAATATTTCACCCATACCATGCATTTTCACCAAAACCACAAGTCACTTTTCAAGTTCAATTCACAAAAATGGCACATCTTGAGCAAAAGCAAAAGTTCACTATTCAACACCTTGCCAACATAACCACCATGATATACATAACCTCTCATGTACATAATATATTAAATCACAAGAATAAACAATTTTTCGGCCACTTTTTCCAACACTTGCATATTATCCAATACCCTATCAAAACACTACAAAATACTTACTTAGTGATCTTAATAATCAATTAAAAATGACTCCAAGTCACCAAATGAGGTTGGAATATGTACGGGGTATTACACAAATTCTCCACGAACTCACAAAACACCTCCTACGAAGGTCTAATCGCATGTACATGGCCAAATTTCAATTTTCTCGTCATTAGCATTACCAAATACATACTTATATCTCTCGACACCTAAGCAAACATTATTCAACATCATCAAGTAGGGTTGGGAAGGTACGGGGTGTTACACTATCGAGTGACTTGACGGAGAAAAGGTAACGTAGTATTAATGAGGAAGTGTAAAGGGTAAACTTGGTGTAAAATGTTATTGGTTTATGATGTCTTGGTCAATGTGTGAAATGTGATGATGTTGTTGTCATGGTAATGAATTGGATTGTATTTCAAAGGACGAAATGACGTTATACGGCAGTCATATAGCTCATTGTCGTTTTATACGTTGGTATAGTAACTAGTTTCTAATGTAAGCTCCGATATATGCTTGTGTTGTAGAGTGAAACATAAAGAGGAAGCTGGACTATTGTATCCCCATATAGGCTTGTGTAATTGTAGTAAGACGACAAGGTACTTAAGGTTACTCTTTTTGTATCCTTCTGCAGCATATAGTATTCACCTTGTCATGGTACTTACTCAATTCCGAAATGTCCTAAGGAATCTCAATTCATGTTATCATCTATGTCTTAGTCTTGATCTATTGTCATTCATGTCTCACATAATTATGGACATGATTCCAAGTTCCAATAATGTTATGTTCCAAAGCTTCCAATAATGTTACAACTTCAAAAGTATCAATCTCATGAACGTAAAAGACTGAAGTAATGCGGTTATGTGTTTCCCATAAGTGTATGATCTCCCATGTATCAATCCCATTAAAGTAAAAGAGAGAATTAATAAGAAGTAATAAAAGAAGGAATTCCCCCATGGTTACTTTATATTTTTCCTCATGGTTACCTTATATTTTCCTCATGGTTACCTTATATTTTTCTTATGGTTACTTTATATTTTTCCTTATGGTTACTTTATATTTTCCTTATACTTATTGAGTACGGGTGATAGCTTTGTGGGGGCGCAAGCCTAACTCAAGTCGATCCCGATATTGTTGGATCGGGGGGAAAGCTCAGTGAAGCAAAAGCCAAACTTGATGCCGAACCTGTTTCACTCCTTTTCGAGTGATGGCAGGGGGGAAGCTCAGTGGGGAAAAAGCCTAACTTGATGCCGAACCTGACAGAGGGTATCCCTAAGGGCCGAACCTGCTCTCTCTCTATATATATATTGACGATTATATATTGACGGTTGCATATTGACGGTTGCATATTAACGGTTGCATTGCATATTGATGGTTACTCTAACTACTAACGGTAACGGACCTAAAGGCAAATGGAATAATGAACGTAAGGAACATATTTCCACACATACTGAACAATGATTTATCCACATTGACTATTCTCTTGAAATCAAGTTCATTGAGGTTTTTTTTAAAATTTCATGAAGTTTCTTATAGCCTTGCATACTCAGTACATTCTTTGTACTAACCCCTTTAGGGGATTTACTTTACTTGCTGCAGGCAGAGGTGTTAGTAGACCTCCACAATAGGCTATGAGTCATCCGCGGATCATTGGTGAGCTCCAGTTGGTTTGGGGATTTCCGAGTCACCTGTGTACATTATTTTGGTATTGTAGTTATTGTATAAAGCGGGGACTTGTCCCGACTATAGGGTTGTTGTGTTCATGTATCAGTTAGAGGCTTTGTAGACATATGTGGGAAAGTGAATGTAAGATATGTATGTTCTATTTGACTTGATGGCCCTAACGACCAAGTTTCATATATCGTATAAGTTTTCCATGACTTCCGCATAATTGCATGAGGTGTATTAAGATTTATACGAGGTCATGTATACAAATGTTCATGAGCAAAGATTGGTTCTCTCGGGCCATATCGGCTTCGGGTGCCAGTCTGCCTCGTTGGGATACGGGGCGTGACAAAAGTGGTATCAGAGCAGGTCTTTCTAAGGGTGTCTACAAAGCCGTATCCGAGTAGAGTCTTGTTCATGGATGTGTTGTGCACCACATTTATGAGCAGGAGGCTATGGGTCATTTAGGAGTTGTTTCATTTCTTCATTTTTAGATTGTGCAATAGAGCCAAGGTTATAGAATTGTACCTGACCATTGATTTTGTTCTCTTTCGTTATAGTAAAATTGCCAAATACAAGAAAAGGCAAGGGTAAAACTAAGAAGCTAGACAGGATTGGTGGAGAAGGAACTTGTAACTACCCACCTAGATGGGTTGAGCAAGATGAAGCTGGAAGTGAGTTTGCATCGCGGACTTCTTCTACCTTTCCAGCTCCAGAGGAGCCAAGAGGGAGAAGAACCTGCTAAGCCACCTGTTAATGTCACTGACTAGGACTTAAGAAATGCAGTATATATGCTGATTCAGATAGTTGCGGCACAGAATCAAGGACAAACTGGTCCAATGACAAGTAATGACAGTGAGGCTAGGGCAGCTAGTCGAAGGACACAGGATTTCCTAAAATTAGACCCTCCTATATTCACTGGATCGGATCTTAATGAGGACTCGCAAGATTTTATTGATCAAATCAAAAGGGCTTTGGATGTCATGCACATATTTGGTGTAGAAACAGTTGAACTTGCGGCGTATAGATTGAAAGGGGAGGCGATATTATGGTATGAAGATTGGAAATGATCCAGGGGTATTGGTGCACCCCCAGCTAGCTGGGAAGAATTTCAAATGGCATTCCTGGATCACTACCTTCCATATGAGATTCGGGAGGCACGCGCAGACCAGTTTCTAAATTTTCGTCAAGGGAATATGAGTGTCCGGGAGTATAGTCTTCAATTTAATTCTTTAGCCAGATATGCTCCCCATATGGTAGCCACTATGGCTGATAGAATTCATCGGTATGTAAATCGATTGGATCCATCATTGGTCAGAGACTGTACCATTGCTGCTCTTAACAGAGATATGGATATATCCCGGATACAGGCTTTTACACAGAAAATGGAGGATCAGAGGGAAAGAAGAAATGTGCATAAGTTTGAAGTGGGGCCATCAAATAAAGCTAGACCTATAGGACAGTACATGGTGTCCCAAGGAGAATTTGGGCCTCGAGATTTTAGTAGACCGCCGAGACCATCACTTTCTTATCCCACACAAGGCACTCAACCCCAGTTCAAGGGGTTTAGAGGCAGTCACGTTGGACAAAATAGTGGAATTCAAGGTTCACAACCAGTGGGATATCAAGAGCAAGGAAGTATGAACCAATCGGGGTCTCCTCGCCAGCCGTGTCCACACTGTGATACCCAGACCTCAAATCTATCTTTGAAAATATAGTAGCACCCTATAACTGGTTGAACATATCATCTATCTTGGGAAAGGGATACTTGTTAAACATTGTAATTTTGTTTAATTGCTTGTATTCTATGAACATATGTCTACTACCATCCTTTTTCTTAACAACAATATAGGAGCACTCTATGGAGAAGCACTAGGATTAATGAATATGTTATTTACCAATTCATGCAATTGAACCTTTAGATCTCTTAGCTCAGTTGGTGCCATTCAATATGGGGAATAAATATTGGATGAGTGTCTGCTCTAGATCTATATAGAAATCAATATCACGATCCGGTGGCATGCCAGGTAGATAACCAGGGAATACGTCTAAAAACTCACATACCACTGAAATAAAAACAATAGGAGGGACCTTAGTACTAGTATCTCAAAAATGAGCTAAGAAAGCTCAATACCCCTTCCCCACCAACTTCTTGGAATGAATAGAAAAGATAAGTCTCAGAGGAGCAGGCTTATAATCATGTTCCTACTCCAATCTATCCATTCTTGACATAGACAAAGTTACTGTCTTGGCATAAAAGTCAAGAATCACATGGTATGGAGATAACCAACTCATCCACAAGATGATGTCCTAAACCACCATGTCTAAAATCACCAAATAAGCCCACGTCTAATATCCCATGAATGACACAGAGCAAGCATGATAAACCTTATCAACAGTCACAAAATCCCTAACCAGGATGGACATATGAACATGAGTGTCAAGCATACCATATCCAAACCCATAACAAACCCAGTAGAGACATAAAAAAAAAGGTAGAACCTAGATCAAACAAAATTATGGCCATCCAGTCACAGACAAGAACAATACATGTAATAACCATCTAGGATGCCTCTACCTCAAGCCTTCCTGGAAATGTGTAACACTAGGCTCTATTACATGTATGTGCACCACCCTTGTCGAGCTGATTACCTCATGGACCTACATGCCCACCACCTTATTTGTCCTGGTTTCCATCTCTACCTGCCTGGTTACCTCCCCTACCTGTTACAACTTGTGCTCGGGGAGAGCCTGCTGATGGCCAAACTGATCGGCCTGTTGAAACCTCGGACAAAATCCACATATGTGCCCTGCCTCGCTACACTCATAACAAAGATGATCCAGTCTAGGTCCATACTCAAGGAACACCTGATAAATCCAATTCTATAAAAGTGGAGGAGATCTAGTATATCTACATTCTATGAACACTCTCCACCATATCTTTGCATCACCTTGGAGCTGTAAAGTCACAAATTTAACCCCATACCTATCCATAATTCCCATCTTATAGAGTCTTACATGGAAATCAATTATGAACTTTTAAGCATCCTCTGTTTCTAAGCCATGAAAAATTAGAGGTCTCATCTTCACAAATTCACAAAACAGTTAATGTTCCTCTCTGGTCATTACCGGACCAAATACTTGTCGTAGGAAATCTATATAGTCTTTGATGCCTCGTGCATCCTGGGTGCCATGGCAGTGGCATGCTGCAACCCTAGATAGTGAACAATAGAAATTACCGGTGTAGCCCCAGTATTGATCAACCAGCTCAAAAATCACAAAACCTGCTGAATCAACTCTGAGGACATCTAAATTGGTGTTGCATCTTCCTGAACTGGCGCAACATCTCCCTGAATAGGTACCTCTCTATCCACAAGCACTACCTTCTTATTATGAACCATGTCTAGAATATCCTTGTATAGAGGAGGAGACTCTGATCTCCTCTTGCTAGTCCTCCGGTGGTCTAAGTTCCACCCTTGGCGGTGCTGTCCCTCGACATCTTCCTCTCCCCCTCCCTCTCATCCTTTCTCTTCCACGAACTGAGGCTTCGGTGGTGAACTGCTGCTGTTGCTGCTCTTTCTACACATTTTCTCACCATCTGTGAAACAAGAGTAAAAGAAACCAGATACCAATTTAGATTATCAAATACCAATTGGATTCAAGAACTAGCACGAAAGAAAGAAGAAGAGTTGAAATTTTCTAAAGTCCTATAGCCTCTCAAAGAAAAGTATTGACATCTCTGTATTGTTCCACAAGACTCTACTAGCCTAGTTCTTGTTCGACAAGATCAACGAACCTAGGGCTCTAATACCAACTTTTTCACAATCCAAATGGTCGTGAGAGGCACCCACTCCAACCCTGCAATGGGAGAACCATCTAACCCAAAACTTAACCAATTATTTAGCCATTTTTAAGACAATAATAAAACAAATCCCAACTAATGAACAATAATTCAATAAACCAATTGATAGATAATAAAGTGCAGAAAATAACTACTTATTACAATTCCCGAGGACCCTAAAGTTGACATTCAAGGTCATCTAAAACAATCTCAAAGTCTAATATTATATCCAACAACTAATCAGTAAATAAGAATGCAGCATTGCTTGAAAGTTGGGCAAGAACTAATAAGATGATCCACGACAGCCTGAAGATAAGACCTCACCCTTGGATCAAAGTCTACTAGTCACATGCTATAAGTGAGGTCTTGTCTGAGTCTTTGGAAGATAATTTGCACTCAACAAAAGGAGAGAAAATATAGTATAAGTACAAAACCCAAAGTAATAGTAGGCATTATCGGCCACCTCAATTTAGACCCACACATACACATAATTGAAAGTAAGTAAACTAGAATTCAACACATTGCAAGTAATTGACGAATCGAACCATAAGTCATATAGGACCACACAAAGCCTCAACTAGCAGTTTATACCATAAATAGCACATAGCAATACTCACAATGAAATTAGGACCTAAGTCTGCTCAAACTCCACAAGTAGTATGAATTCGATCTCTAATAACCACATATAAAATAAGTCACATCTAATCTCATTTAACACGTTGTACACATATACCAAGGGCACTTACCTGCCTAATAGTCATGACCTGTAAGGGACCATCTTTATCTATGTATTGCACCAGCATGGCACCGACCCTCCAAACATATCCATATCAAATCACACAATCATTATCACTTAATATACCACGATAAACCAAAATATGAGTACATAATCAAATATATGATACTTAGTCAAATCAATACCATCTAACTCATGTAAGCAAGTAATATCAACCAAGCTCACAAAATCACAAGTATTCCCGAAGACCAATTCACAACCATTCAACTTAGGTATTGGCACGTAGTCTAAAATCAAGTCTATAACTACAATTTATCCATAACCTACCTCAAATAAGTACCCAAATGCAACCACTCTGCAAGATCTTTTCCCTTTCTCAAAGTTTTGGATCATTCAAGATTTATAAACAACAAAGTTTGAGTAGTTTATAGCTTACTCTTTAATTCAATGCATTAGGGACTAAAACTAATTGATTTTTCCCTAGTTCATAGCCTAATTTATGAATTTCGAGTTTTTCACCCATTACTTAACCCCAAATCCCTATAATTCATGTTAGATAGAAGTAATTCTACACTAGGATGTATAAACTAACATCCTAGTATTGTTATATATCACTTTTAAGAATACCCATAGGCAACTCTCCCTAGTTTCATCAATTTTGGGCCAAGCCAAAAAATCCACCATGAACACTTATTCTAGAGATTCTACCTATTAAAAGGAGTAATTCTATGTTAGAAAGGTGTAATGAACTTACCTCAATCGTAGAAATCACCCAAGTATGAAGGAAGTCACTTCTCTCAAGACTTAGATTGAGAATTTGGATGTTAGGGAGAAAATAAAACCAAAAATTGGGGCTACTAAGAATTTAATTACCAATGCCCACTACAAAAAGTAGGGACCCACTAGAATGGTCCTACTATAAAAGTATGGGACCCACTACATCAGTCCTGCTATGATGGGTTGGGACCTGCTATAGAGGTCTCAATAATTCCCTAACCAACTGCTACAACCGTCGGCTACCCACTACAACTGACCTGCTATAGTGAAAAGGGTCTCGCTATAAGGCGACATTTCCAAAGAATCGGTGGAGGTTCTAAAACTCCCTCATTTTACAACACCCCCTTGGTTTTTCGACAACACATAAGTACCCTATCGCAATAAAAACCATACCCAGGGTTCTATAATTTTGTTCCTCATTCTAAAAGTTTCTACGAACTCCTACACTAGTCACCTATCACAATGTAACACCAACAATCCTCAAACACTAACCATGAGACACAACGATCACTAAAAACACAACACAAGATTTATATTGGAAACCACCCAAGCCTGAGATTTTATTAATTCTCTTCCTAGGGAAAACTCTATTCAAGAATTATCACTCCAAACCATGCTATAATAATAAATGGGGTCATTACATCAAATACCAATTAAACAACCATTTGTCTCCAAAGAAACAATAATGAAAATGGTAAGAACAAGCAAGAAATTACTTGAATTAGCGAACAACTATGGATATCTAATACCCATGTCCACTTCAAACTCCCAAGTGTCCTCCTCATTAGGATAGTTCTTCTACTGGACCTTTATGGATGTAATCTCCGTCATCCTCAATTTTCAAATAGTTCTATCGATGATAATAATAGGTTAGTCTTCATAAATGAGGTTCTCATCTAGAAAAATTGAATCCCAATGGATATTGTAGTCACCATCACCATAGAATTTATTTAACATGGAAACATAGAATATGGGATGAACTCTCGACAAACTTGAAGGAAAGTCTAACTTGTAAGCCACCAGCCCCACCCCATTAAGAATCTTAAAAGGTCCAATATACCTTGAACTTAACTTACCACACTTTCAGAACCTCATAACCCCCTTCATGGATGAAACCTTGATCAACACTATCTCACTATCCATGAAATGCATGTCTCTTACCTTTCTATTCATAAACTCTTTCTGCCATTTTTGAGCAGTCACAATATCCTCCTATATGAATCTTACCTTCTCTATCGAATCCTTCAACAGATTTGTACTCCAAGGTCTCACCTCTAAGGCATAAAGCCACCCAATGGGAGATCTACACCTTCTCTCATAAAGGCCTTAAAAAGAGCCACATGAATGCTTGAATGATAGATATTGTTATATGTAAACACGTACAATAATAGGAATTGATCCCTATGACCTCCAGAATCCATCACACACACAATGCATTTCTTCCAATACCTAAATGGTCTGCTCAAAATGTCCATCGATCTATGGGTGAAAAACTTTACTAAGATTCAACTAGTACCTAACTCTTCATGCATTTTTTACCAAAAGTTAGAGGTAAACTTCACGCCTCTATCTAAAATAATGGGTACAGGAAACCCCATGCAATCGAACAACCTATTTGATAGAAATCTTATCCAACTTGGTTGCATTAAACATAATCTGCACCACAATAAAGTGGGCAGACTTGGTCAGCTTATCGATAATGACCCAAATTGAGCCCCACTTCTCTAAAGTCTTGGGAAGACTAACAACAAAGTCCATGGATATCCTCTCTCACTATATTGCATTTCATCTGACCTTGATATGTCATAGATTTATGGAAGTTGAGACGCTTAAAATGAGGGATATGTGCAAGTTTAAGGGTAATTTTTATGCATTTAATGTGTTTGCTGAGTGTTTTCAGGCCTTACAGACTCAGAGAAGAATAATATAAAAACTAGACAAAAAGAGGAATCAAACGAGCCATACTACGATCGTGGGTAGGCTATCATAGGTTGATTCAGAGATGCCATACTCAAGAGTCTATCAAACAATAGGTTATATGACTATGGTATGATGTCAATATCGTACCTTGAGATTATGACATATGAGTGAAATTCAACCTGCAGGGAGTCAAGTGTGGTATGATTAGACGATGGATCCCACGATCGTATGTTGGTTGCACAATTATACCTCATAATCAGGGGAGAAAAACTAGATTTGAAAAAGTGTAGGAGTTTTATAAGAATGCTCAGACAATAGTCCAAGCACGATGGTGGGATTAACCCACGATCGTATTTTCTTCTCGTCCGAAAAAACCGACATCAGTTTCTTGTTCTATTTAGGATAGGATTTGTTAAGTCTATAAATACTCTGTTAGGGTTATTTTTATGCATTAGACATTATTATTATACTATAACACTATTTTGTGGGATTTTAAGGTACTTTCTTGGAGTTTTATAAATATTTGTTTTTACGATTTTAATTAAAGTTGAGATTTCGGAGTTTATTCATTCTTGTATGCTTCAATTAATCTTTTCATCCATGAATGATTATTTTGTTCACACAATTATGAGTAACTCAACCCCATAGCTAGGGTTGTGGGAACCATAGCAGATTAACAAAGTAGAGTTCAAAGTACAAGGTGTTTCTCGAAGTGTATTAGGGCAAGTATTGTTGTTTCTTTTGATTTGATTGCTTTCTGATGAGTGCACACGTTGGGACTCATCCTGTCTCTACCCTGGACTGCAGCAAGGGTAATAGGATAGTACTAGCAATTCAACAATAAGACTCAGAGTTATTTTTGTTTAATTAGTGATGAGTTGTGATACGAGAAAGGTTGTATTGGGATCATAGATAGAGGGCAATATAGCAACACTCATGATGCATTAACCTTTGTGCTTGGGGATAGTCTTCTACAAGGGTCATAACATAGTCAGTTAGACGATACAGAGCCTATCGATTCCGCATGCCGGATACCTGAAGAGATCACTGAGTGTGGAGAACCTATGGAGTTATGAAGTTATTGAGGAACACAGTCCTAGTGCTTTTATTATCTTGATTCAACCTCAGCAAATAATTACTATTTTACTTTATAAAACCCCCCTTTTTACTTACTTACTTATTTACCAAGTAACTCAAACAAACAAAGTTGATTGGATTTCGACCTATTCATCATGGGATCGACTCCAACCTCAATTGGGTTTTATATTTGAACAGTGACTGATTTATACTTTCTTAGAGAGGTGTAATTTAGGTGACATCAAATTTTATCGTTACAGAGTTGATTGATTTCGCTTGTTGGAATTGATTTGTTGCAGTTACTTCTGTTACTTTTTTTATTTTTTGAGGGCACACGCCGGTGTATGCCCAATACTCAGAGTCAAGGTAACCCCCTGATTCCACTTGACCAAGAAATTGAAAGAACTCTAAGGAATAATCAAAGAATGGTGAATAATGATGAAGTTCAAGTTACTGAAGCTGTGGGTGACATTCATAATCAGCCACCACTTAATCCGACTGGTCAGGAGACTGTGGAACAAGCAACTACTAGGTTGATAGCTGATGAGAATACGAGACAAGTAGACAGAAACCATCGAGCAATGTAAGAGGTAGTACAATGTCTTGCTGCACTTAAGGAAAGATAGAGAAGACCTAGAGTGAAACAACCCCTGATCTATGAGGAGCTAGAAGAAGATTTAGCCTATTTAGAGCTGGTGAAGACTGGTGTCATGATCCCACCCAAACTACCTGAAGGAACTAAATTTGATATTATGAGTGCAATGATTCACCCTTTGAACTTAAAAGAGGTACTCACAGCCCTCCCTACTGATGATGGGAACATGCATGTGATGAATTTTGTGGGAATCTGCACTTCGTACAATCTGCCTGGAGTGAGTCAAGAGGCAATTAGGTTGAGGTTATTTTTCTTCTCTCTTATGGGGGAAGTACTTTATGGTTGGCTGAATTGCCACGAGGTTATATTACCAATTGGCAAGAGTTAAGAAATCAGTTTCTGGAATGATTCTTTTCGTCTTTTAGGATGTTGCAATTGAAAGATAAAATCTATAACTTCAGACAGCTACATTTAGAGACACTTTAAGAAACATGGATGAGGTTCAAGAAAAAGTTACAGAATGTTCCAAACCATCGAATGAGTGGTAGGAATCTACTTGAGATCTTCTACAGAGCTTTGAATGCAAATACTATGGCTGCAGTAGACACCATCACTGGAGGTGCTTTTATGAGTTTGCACTGGGAGCACGCATTAGAAATTCTAGATCAGATCACTAAAACCAACCGAGGTTGGCATACTCGGGAAGCAGATAGACCCGCGAGTACATATGCTATTGGTGCTTTGGAAGAACAAAGGGCTTTGGATGAATCTGTGGCTTAAGAGGTAGCATAACTTAGAATGAAAATTGTCTTGCTAGCAAAAAAGATTGTAGCTGGAGGTGCGAAAAAGGTTAATGTTGTAGGTGCACAAAGAAAAGCACCTAGGTATGAGGTATCCGATTCTGAAGAGAAGGCTAAGTACTTGGATAGAGAAGTGGCGTGTTTTCGAGCCAAGGGCCAAAGGTCTAATCAAGACAACTAGAACTCGAGGCAAGGGAATCAAGGTCGAAACTATTACGGAGACAACTATAAAAAGTCTGGGTATAGATATAGAGACAGGGATAATGATGGTGATTGGAGGTGAAAGGATAATTACAAGGACAAGAGTGTCTTGTATGTTCTACCGGGGAACCGTGATGCTGAGTCCAAAAATTCAAGGATGGAAGCCGTGCTTGCAAAACTTATTAAAGGGTCAGAGAATCAAGAAAATTAAGGAGATTAGAGCAGACATTTCAGGGATAATCCAAAAGGTGGAATCTCATACGACCGCCATTAAACAATTGGAGCAGCAATTTGGGCAAATATCTCCCACATTAAATCAGTGTCAACAAGGTACTCTTCCGAGTAAGGCCATCCAAAATCCCAAAAATAATGGTACTTGATTATGTGAATGAGAATAAAATTGAAAACTTGGTGGTTGAAGACAAGACAGCTCAAGAGCCTCGAGTTCTAGAAAAGGAGGTTAAGTCTGATAAAGGGAAGGTGAAAGAGCCCTCTCAAGTATTTAAGCCTATTCCACGACCCCCTCCTCCCTTGCTATAAAGGTTGAAGAAAATAGCCGAAGAGGGAATATATCAAAAATTTATTTCAATGTTGAAGGAATTATCGGTGAATATCCCTTTTATTGAGGCTTTAGAGCAAATGCAAGGTTACACAAAATTTATGAAAGATTTAGTGACGAAAAAGAGGACGATCAGTTTTGAGCCCGCTGATAACTTACATCATTGTAGTGCAATCGCTTCTCATTCCCTTGTTGAGAAAAAGGAATATCTGGGAGCATTCATAATTCCTTGTACTATCAGGTCTTTTAATTTTGTAAAGGCTCTATGTGATTTGGGAGATAGCATTAACTTGATGCCGCTAGCCATTTTCAAACAGCTCAAATTGGGATCAGCTAAACTAACTTCTATAAGACTTCTCATAGCTGACTGAACTGCGAAAAAACCTGTGGGAATTTTGTATGATGTTTTGGTAAAGGTGGCATCTTTTATTTTTCCTACTGATTTATGATTTTGGACTGTGAAGTTAATTTTGAAGTTCCCATTATCTTGGGAAGGCCATTCCTTGCTACCGGTCGTGCATTAGTTGATATGGAAACTTGGCAAATAAAGTGTAGACTGAATGAAGAACAAGTTATTTTCAATGTATGTCGATCCATGAAGCATCCAAAAGATATACGTGTAATCACTGTGATATATACGATTGACAAGGATGATTTGGTCGCTCCTATTGAGGAGAGATCAGGGGTCGAATCACTTGCAGTCGTGATCATAAACTTTGATCGTGATGGTATCGATGAGTATGATGAGATGGTAAAAGCACTTGTTGGTAGGGGTTCCTACACTTATGCACCAAAGAAGCTTAATTTTGATACTTAAAGCTCTTCCTTCCCATGTCCATTATGCTTTCTTGGGAGCCAATAACACGTTGTTGGTTATCATTTCAGCAGACTTCTTAGAGTGGCAAGTTGAGGCCATGGTTTCTGTATTGCAGAGATTTAAGCGGGCCATTGGCTGGACTATTGCTGATATCATCGGGATTCCGCCCAAAATTTGCATACATAAAATCCAGCTCGAGCTGGATTGTATACCTAGTATTGAGCATCAAAGTTATCTCAATCCACCCATGCAAGAGGTTATGAAGAAAGATATCATTAAGTGGTTAGATGCAGGAATGGTCTACCCTATTGTGGATAGCAAGTGGGTGAGCCTGGTCCAATGTGTACCAAAAAAGGGTGGGATCACTATGGTTCCAAACGAGAAAAATGAATTGATCCCAATGAGGCTGATTATCAGATAGAGAGTGTGCATGGATTATTGAAAGCTAAACTTTTGAACCAAAAAAAACCATTTTCCTATGCGTTATATGGACCAGATGTTAGACCGTCTTACTAGTAGAGGATGGTATTGTTTTCTTGATGGTTATTCTGAGTACAATTAGATTTCCATCACCCCTGATGACCAAGAGAAGACCACTTTCACTTGTCCATATGGGATGTTTGTGTTCAAGATGATGCCATGTGGTCCAGCCACTTTTCAACGTTGCATGATGTCTATATTCTCCAACATGGTGGAAGAAACTATTCAGGTATTTATGGATGATACCTCTTAGCATACCTTGCTAATGTTTTGCAAAGATGTTAAGAATGCAATTTAGTTGAATTGGGAAAAGTGCCATTTTATGGTAAAGGAAGGCATATTGCTGGGACACCGAATTTGAAAAAAGGAATTAAAGTCGATAGAGCATAGATTGACGTAATTGAAAAGTTTAAAGTCGATAGAGCATAGATTGACGTAATTGAAAAGTTACCCCCACCTATTTCTATGAAAGGTATTCATAGTTATTTAGACCATGCAGGATTCTATAGAAGATTCAACAAGGATTTTTCTAAGATTGCAAATCCATTATGCAAGCTCTTAGATAAAGAGGTGAAGTTTGTGTTTGATGATACATTCCTTAAGGAATTCGAGTGTATAAAAGAGAAGTTGATTTCAGCTCCCATGATTGGACCTTACCATTTAAGGTTATGTGTGATTATAGTGGGGTGGCCTTGGGTGTAGTCCTTGGACAAAGGTGAGAGAAGATTTTGCATCCTATTTACTATGCTAGTAAAGCACTTAATCATGGCCAGAATAATTATACTGTGACGGAGCAAGAGCTACTTGCGGTGGTCTTTGCGTTCAAGAAATTTTGGTCTTACTTGATTGGCACGAAAGTGATTGTGCATACTAATCATGCAGCTCTGAGATATCTTATGGCAAAGAAGGATGCAAAGCCAAGGTTGATTAGATGGGTGCTTTTGTTGCAAGAGTTTGATTTCGAGGTGAAGGACCGAAAAGGGATGGAGAATCAGGTTGCCGACTATTTATCATGCCTTGAAGAGGAGGCCATGTGATAGAATTAAAACTGCCAGAACTAGAAATAAACTATGAAACTAAGATAGAAAATCTAAAATAAAGATAACTTGATAAAGATATTAAGATAGACGCAAGTAAATAAGAAAAAGGACAACCGTAAGTATTAGGAAAACCCACGACCTTCCTTAAGATTATCGACAAGCACCTAAATCTTATAATAGCCAAGAGAGAATTCGATTCACCTCAAAACCAATGCTTCTAATTAAATCATTCAACCAAAGTTTACCAACACTCACAAGTGTATATCTCATCAATAATCATCAAAAAACTAGCTAAGGAATGAAAAGACTAGCTATGGGCCCAAAAGTGACCCTAAACATGGTTCTTGGGTCCAAAAGTGACCCCCCAAAAAAAAATCCTCTCACCTCGCACATTGGTGCATCACCGAATGGCCTTGTGGTGTGCCAAAAGTTCTAGAATGTGGCCTAGCTTGTGCCATCTACGAGTCCCTCACCAAGTTGGTGCGCCAATAGATCCTTTGGTGCGTCGATTGGACCTACGTGCGCCGAATTGGACAGACACATGGCCTCTTCTTGGTTTTCATCTTAACTTGGCCTTATGTCTTCTAACAACTTCCCATCCTCACTCTAATGGATCCTTAACACATGGAACCCTTGCTTTTTCACTAATACTAGATCAAGTACTTTCATTTGCATGAACAAGGCTTAGGCCTTTTTGAGTTCCTTTGCTTGGCTTCTATTGAACGACCTTGAGGGATTTCGGGATGTATCATCCTCTCCATCTTGAGAATAATTTGTCCTCAAATTTGCATGGTCATCCTCCTCTACCACATCAAATAGTGAAAGATCACACACTTTGAATGTGTTGTGCTCTTGATATTCGGGTGGTAGGTCTATCTTGTAAGCATTGTTATTGATCTATTCAAGTACTTGGAAGGGGCCATCACCTCTAGGCATCAACTTAGCCTTTATTTGGGTTGGGAATTGATCCTTTCGGAGGTGTACCCATACCTAATCATCTGGTTCCAGCACAAGTTGCTTTAGCCCTTTGTTCACCCTCCTTTCCACCTCTTGACTCTTCATAACTTCACCTTCTTATGTTGTTTCTTCATTGCCTCCACCCTTTTGTTCCTATCTAAGATAATCACAACATTACTAGAAAAAGGAGTGAGATCTAAGAGGGTAAGGGGGTTAAATCCATAAACACATTCAAAAGGAGTCATACCAATACTCATATAAATAACTCTATTCTAAACAAATTTGTCTAAAGGTAGGTGATCCTCCCAAGAGGACATCTTCCCATTAACTATGGTGCGTAACATAGAACCTAGGGTCCTATTCACAACCTCAGTTTGACTATTGGTTTGCGGGTGGAAAGATGTGGAGAAAAGCAATTTAGTTCCAAGCCTACCCCACCATGACCTCCAAAAGTGACTAAGGAACTTAGAGTCCCTATCACTTACAATAGTCTTGGGAATCCCATGTATCTTGACAACATATTCAATGAATAAGGTTGCCACATTAGAAGCATCATCACTCTTGTGACACGTGATAAAGTGAGCCATTTTCTAGAACCTATCAACAACTACAAAGATACTATCTCTTCCCCTCCTAGTCCTAGGCAAACCCAACATGAAATCCATAGATATATCAAGCCAAGGGCATAGGGGAGTGGGAAGTGGGGTATACAAACCTTGAGGGAGAAGCCATGATTTTTCACTTCTACAATCTACACATTGACCACATACTCTTATAATATATTCACTTATTTTCGGCCAATAAAATTGTTCCTCTAGGATCCAAAGGGTCTTGTTGATTCTAAAGTGACCCATTAAACCCCCATCGTGTGCCTCTCTAACAAACAACTCTCTCTAAGAGCTTAAGGGTAGACACAATCTTTTTCCCTTGAACAAGAACCCATCAAACTTGGAAAAAGGTATAGACGACCTATATCTAATCCATCGTTCCCTTTCCCATTCCTCGCAATCCTTAAAGACTTTAGTAAAATAGGGGTCTTCGGGATACAAGGTCTTCAAGAATTCAAACCCAATTAATTTATAAGACAAGGTATTTAGCAAAACATGTTTTTGAGATAAGCCATCGGCCACAACATTCTCCTTACCCTTTTTGTATTGGATTACATAAGGGAAAGTCTCTAAGAATTCAATCCTCTTAGAATGCTATTTGTTTAATTTATCTTGTGCCCAAAGGTATTTCAAAGATTCATGGTCAGTTCGAATCACAAATTTCTTAGGCCACAAATAGTGTTTCCAATTGCCCAAAGCTCTCATCAAGGCATACAACTCAAGATCATACGTAGAGAAGTTCAACGTTGCTTCTTTGAGCTTTTCTCTAAAGTATGCAATGGGCCTTTGTTCTTTCATTAAGACATCTCCAATGCCTACCTTGCTAGCATCACATTAAACTTCAAACATCTTTTCAAAGTTGGGCAGTTGTAACAACGGAGCAAAGCCGAGCATTGTTTTCAAGGTCTCAAATACCTTTGCTTGCTCATCACTCCACTTGAAAGGCTTATCATTTTGGATTACCTCAGTCAACGGGGCGGCTATGGTGTTAAACCCTTTGACAAATCTTCTATACAAACTAGCCAATCTATGAAAACTTCTCACATCACCAATGGATTGTGGAGTTGGCCAATTTTGCATAGCGTCTATCTTGGATTCATCCATTTCAACACCCCGGGAACTTACAACAAAGCCCAAAAAGATGACCTCATTAACACCAAAAGAACATTTCTCAAGATTAGCAAATAATTATTCTTTTCTAATCACATCAAACACACATCTCAGATGTATCACATGGTCATCTAGGGACTTACTATAAACAAGGATATCATCAAAGTACACCACAACAAACTTCACTATAAATGGTTTCATCACATGATTCATTAACCTCATAAAGGTACTAGGAGCATTGGTGAGTACAAATGGCATAACCATCCATTCATAGAGACCAAATTTGATCTTGAAGGTGGTTTTCCATTCATCACCGGGGTTCACCCAGATTTAGTGATACCCACTCCTAAGATCAATTTTTGATAACACACATGAACCATTCAACTCATATAGCATATTGTCTAATCTAGGGATAGGGTGGTAACACTTTATCGTTATCTTATTGATTGCTCGACAATCCATACACATGCACCAAGTTCTATCTTTCTTTGGCACCAACAATACCAAAACCGCACATGGTCTCATGTTCTTCTTTATGTATCCTTTGTTGAGGAGATCCTCCACTTGGCTTTGAGGTTCCTTTGCGTCCATATGGTTACTTTGATATGCTGTCTTATTTGGTAATTGAGAGCCCAGCATGAAGTCTATTTGATGCTTAATTCCCTGAAGTGGGGGTAACACTTTTGGAAGTTCCCTTGTGAACACATCTTCGTAACCTTGCAAAACAAGAGAAATAGAATGTGGAATAGAAGAAGTAGAAGGGTTAGCATGAAAAGAATGTGCTAGAAGTAGCATAGGCTTCTCCTCATCATGTTTCTTGAAAAGATCTTTGTTTCGAGCCAACATCACAATATGGCTTTTTCCTTTTAACTTCCTCCTTTCTTCTCCTTCGTCATTCTTCTTTTCATGGGATCCTTCCTCTCCTTCTTTCCTACCCATCTCCTTTAACTCTCTTATTCTTTGGTGTACCTCATTCACTTATGATGGTGAAAGAGGGTGAAGGGTGAACTTTCGACCATTCAACTCAAATGAATACCGCTTGGTTCTTCCATCATGTTTGGTTGCATGATCATATTTCCATGGTCTTCCAAGCATGATATTAAAAGCATGCATGGGAATTACATCACATAGTATCTCATTATTGTAATTTCCAATCTTGAACCAAATCTCCACTTGTCTAGTCACCTTCAATTCTCCATACTCATTCAACCATTGAAGCTTGTATGACATGGCATGCTTGGTTATAGGTAACTTTAATAAATTAACCATGGTGCCACTAGCTACATTATCACAACTCCTACTATCAATGACCAATGAGCACACATTCTCCTTGATGAGACACTTAGTATGGAATAGATTTTCCCTTTGAATAGGGTCATCTAATGCCTTACTAATCATCACTCATCTTACCATAAAGTTTGGAACCTCAAACTCTCCAACTTGAGGCCAAGCATCTTCATTTCCTTCCTCTACTTGCTCATCTTCTTAAAATCGCTCTCCTTCTTGGGCCTCTTCTTCATTATCATCTTCTTGTCCCACCTCTTCTCTAAGGTAATACAATTTTCCCTCCCTAAGGATCATATTTCTCTAATTGGGGCATTCATTTGCCTTATGTTCCCAACCTTGACATTTGAAGCATTAGAAACCTTTAGGATTAAGAGTTGGATACTATTACCTTCATTCCTTGGTGGTTACTTGGGAGTGGTCTTCTCTATGGCCTTCATTTCAAAAGGCTTGGCGACATCCTTGTTCTTGTTGCACCCCGAAGATGGTTGAGCTACTTCTTTGTTCTTACCCCAAGGGTTAGTGGATGAGTACCCTTTGGGTTTAACTGAGGACCTTTCCTTAAGAATCCCTCTCAACTACCAAAGCCGCTTGAAAGATGGCTTTTATGGTTGTGAACCTATGGCAAGTCATTGAGGAGGTAACCTCCTTGTTCAATCCAACCTTGAAGTGGATGACGGCATATTCCATGTTCTCATGTTACTCAAGCTTCAAGATCAATTGTTGAAATTCATCATGGTAGGTCAGGACACTCTTGTTCCCTTGCCTTAGGTTGTACAACTTGGCAAGTAACTCATATCTATACCTTTTTGGTACATACTTTTGTCTCATGAGGGCCTTCAATACATCCCATGGTGGTGGTTGTCCCTCATTCAAGGTGTTTTCAAATATCTTAGAGTATTCCCACCATGTAATAACAAACCCTTAAAGTTGGGCTATGGCATAGCAAAACTTCTTAGCATCGGTGAGATCATTGACTTAAAAGATTCTTTCACAAGTGGAATCCCATGAAAGATAAGCCTCGGGATCACTTTCTCCCTTGAAAGTTGGAAGACTAGTCTTGATAGAGTTGATCCTTACATCCCGGCCTCCATTGCCACCTTGATTTTATTATAGTTCTATGGACCTTCAACTTGGGGTCGATTTCCCAAGTTTGCTCTTCCTTAAGGTGCTAGACCAAATCTCCCTCCTCGACTTTGAAATGCTTGTTGAGGCATAGGTCTATGCCTCCAATACTCCACATGCAAGGCCTCTTCATCATATCTTTCAAACTCAACTTGTGGTTCCTCTTCCCCTACTCCATCAACTTGGATGGGTTGAGTTTGATTATGGGGTATTTAGTATGGGGGATTTTGGTTTAGTGGAGCTTGAGGTGGTGGGTTTTAGTTTGGTGGTGCTTTAGGAAGCCCTTGGTCATGGGGCATTTGGTGAGGTGGTTCTTCTTGGTTGACTTGGTTGAATTGGGGTTGTAGTAGTCTAATGAGATTACGGTTATATGGGTAAGTGGTGGTTTGGGTAATAGGGTTTTGTGTGTGAGCGGGTGGGTTGAACATTTGGTGGATGGTTCCCAGAGAAATGGTAGTAGATGTGTTTTGCATGTCTGCTAGAGGAGGCATGGCAGTTTCAGGGAGTGGAGTGGGTGGAGTTCAAACGACCTTCCATGTTGACCATCCTTCCATCCAATCCCGATACTTGACTTCGAATGTCATTCATATCTTGTTTCACACTCAAGATGGCCATCATTAAAGCCTCTATGTTTATCTCTCCCAGAGAACTTGGAGTGCAGTCTCCTGGAGCCATTATGCCTATTAAGGAAGGACACTAACAAAAACAACAATAAGTTAGCATTAAGAAATCAACCTCATAAGATCTACACACTTTTTATATGACTCACACTTGGTGTCACAAAGGTTAAAGGCTCGATTGTACTCCAATGGTAGTTGAAGGGTCGACTTCTACTGTTGACCGGAATAGATTCTTGTTTGTTAGAAAGAAAGATGTCTCAAAGAAATTATGAACTTGAATCAAGAAGGAACTACGAAAATGAAAAAAATGAGAAAAGCACACAAGAAAATAGCACTAAGAAAGAAAGGACTCAAAGACTAATCAACTAAGTAGATCGATTAGTAGTTTTTAATTAGTTTTGGAATTCAAGAAATGGATTAGGAATCAATAAATTGAAACTAAGATCATTAAACTTGAGTTTGATTGGATTACACATTGTTTGGATCACCCAAAGTGAGTGAAGCTCGTCGAAAGGTCATGAACCATTGCCAATTGAGCTTGCACATCGCCAAATTACACCCTGGTGCGCCCAAATGACCAGTGCTTGGGGTGGCAATTTGGTGCAGCTAGCTTCTATTTGGCACTGTAACAATCACTTCTGCACAGGGGTTAGAGATACGCCAAATGAGCAGTAAGTGCACCTGAAGCCTCCAAATTTTTGAGATCATGTGCTCCCAGTTGTACCCTAATCCTTGTCTTTTTCCCCTTTTGGAATATTCCTTTTTGCCTTTAACACTTATCCTTTCCTTTTTGATGCTTTTCTTGGATCAAACAACACCTTTTTTCTATGTCTTCTTCTTGAAGACTTGAATATTCCCAAGAACACTATAAACAAGGTGAAGAACCCAAATAACACATGTCACTCAAATTAGCTCGGATTCACACCAAATTTCAGATCTCGGGTCCTCTCGATATGGGAATCATTTTTCAATAACTATTATCTTTCAATTTCAACCCCAAATTAATAGATCTAAGAACCCATTTTTTAAATTTCTTCAAACTCAAGAACCCAACAATGATGATTTCTTCAAGTCACTCCAATCACTCCTAAAAACTCAAATTCAAACTAGATATTGTTAGAGAAAGGCAAATCTAACAATAGAAACTCAAACAAAACTTAAAAAAAAAAAAAAAAAAATTGGGATTTTTTTTGTTGTGATAACCAAACCCAATATTAGAATCATAAGAACGAATCTAAGCTCGGCTCTGATACCAAATGATAAAATTCAAACTACGAGAACTAGAAATAAACTACGAAACTAAGATACAAAAGCTAAAAGGAAGATACCTTGATAAAGAGATTAAGATAGATGTAAGTAAATAAGAAAAATGACAACCGTAAGTATTAGGAAAACCCACGACCTTCCTTAAGATTATCGACAAGCACCTAAATCTTACAATTGCCAAGAGGGAATTCGATTTACCTCAAAACTAATGTTTCTAATCAAAGCATTCAACCAAAGTTTACCAATACTCTCAAGTGTATATCTCATCAATAATCATCAAAAAACTATCTAAGGAATGAAAATACTAGCTATTTATAGCTATGGTCCCAAAAGTGACCCTAAACATGGTTCTTGGGTCCAAAAGTGATCCAAAAAAATCCTCTCGCCTAGCACATTGGTGCATCACCGAATGGCCTTGTGGTTAGCCAAATGGCCTTGTGGTGCGCCAAAAGTTTTAGAATGTGGCCTAGCTTGTTCCATCTCCAAGTCTCTCGCTAAGTTGGTGCGCCAATAGATCCTTTGGTGCACCGATTGGACCTAGGTGCGCTGAATTGGACAGACCCATGTCCTTTTCTTGGTTTTCATCTTGACTTGGTATTTTTTCCTCTAAAAACTTCCCATCCTCACTCCAACTTATCCTCAACACATAAGACCCTTGCTTTGTGGCCAATACTAGATCAAGTACCGTTATTTACATGAATAAGGCTTGGGCCTTTTGGAGTTCCTTTGCTTGGCTTCTAGTGAACAACCTTGAAGGATTTCGGGATGTATCGCCATTCTAAAATTGAGGGATGATATTGAAATTGATGACACTTTTTTGGACGAGCAAGTTTTTACAGTATCACATGACTTCATCTCGTGGTTTGCAGATTTTGCCAATTTTTTGGCAAGTGATCTCATTCCAGAAGATATGATGAATCAGCAATGAAAGAATTTCATGCATGAGGTGAGAAAATTCTTTTGGGATGAACCTTATTTTTTAGGGTGTGTGCAGATGGTGTGATTCGAAGATGTATTCCTGAGGTCCAGATGATGAGTATATTGGACGCATGTCATTCGTCTCCAGTTGGGGGTTATCATGGAGGTGCACGAACTATGTAAAAGATCATGCAATGTGGTTATTATTTTCCTACCATTCATAAGGATGCTCATTATTATGCTAGGGCATGTAACCAATGCCAAAGGTAAGGAACTAACTCAAGATAACATAAGCTCTCAATGAATGTGATCCTTGGCTTGCATTATTTGATTTTTGGGATGTTGATTTCATGGGTCCATTCGTGAGTTCTCATGGTATGAAGTATATCTTGTTAGTTTTTGACTATGTATCAAAGTGTGTGGAGTCAATCACGCTTCCTAATAATGAAGGTAAGAGTGTCAAGGCTTTCCTAAAAAAAGACCTATTCTCACATTTTGGAACACCTCAGATTATCATTAGTAATGAAGGATCCCACTTTAGCAATCCATTATTTAAAGACCTGCTTGAGAAATATGGTATAAAACATAAGGTGGCAACACCTTGCCATCCTCAGACAAGCGGGCAAGTTGAGGTCTCAAATTGGGAGATCAAGTCCAGTTTGGCGAAGACTGTGAAGGCCAATAGAACTGATTGGGCAAGGAGATTGGATGATGCACTATGGGTATACCAGAGCACATTCAGAACACCAATTGGTGCATCTCCATATCATCTCATTTATGGAAAAGCTTTCCATCTAGCTGTTGAACTTGAACATAAGGCATTATAGGCATTGAAGCAGTTGAATCTAGAATGGCAAGATACAACGAAGTTGAGACTGGAGTGGATGAATGAGATGGATGAGTTTTAACTTCACATATATCAAAGCTCTGTCTTGTATAAGGAGAATATGAAATTATATCATGATCGTAAGATTAAGTGAAAAGAATTTGCTACATGCGATATGGTATAATAATTTGATTCAAGGCTAAAACTTTTTCCTAGCAAACTGATATCAAAATGGAATGGACCATATAAAGTGGACACAGAGTTCCTCTATGGCACAATTGAATATTGGAATAAGGATGGAAACAAATTTAAAGTCAATCACCAAAGGGTGAAATACTATATGGGCAAAGAAAAGGAGGCCCGAATGATTTGTGATGTGGACTTGAACGAGGCTTGACTAATCAAGATGACCTGAGTCGTGTCGTGATGCTAAATTAGGCGCTTCATAGGAGGTAACCCATGTTTTATACTTTAAATTTTATAGGGTAACGTGTGTTTTGGTGCAGGTAACCATAGAAGAAAATTGGTGCTGAACTGAACTCCAAACTGAACCCACGATAAGGATTGTACGATCGTAATATGTTCGTAGGTTCAGTCGTATGATGGGAGTTCTACAAAGTGACAAATTAAGGAGTCATCCCATGATTGGATATCATGATCATAACTTCATTGCATGATCGTGGTCTTAATCGTCTGATGATACTCCTGCAAACCTTCAAAAATAGGGCATTGAACATATGACCTTTAGTCACAATCGTGAATACAACCCACGATCATACTTAAGGATCGTATGTTCTCAGGTAAGTTTTCTAGTTTTATCAATGTACGAAAGGAATGTACGATCGTGGTATCCAACCACGATCATACAATCCCTTCGTCTGAAAGGCCCAGTAGTTTTTAAAATTGTGACTCGACCTGACCCGAATTTAAAACCTAAAGCTATAAAAACATCTTGAAACCATCCCCATGCCTATTCTCACATTTTCAAAGCATTTTCTTAATCAAAATTATCAAACCCTACATATTTCAAAGGCTAAAAGAAAAATACGGTACCTTTGATTTTGAGTCGGATCTTATCATTGCATCCATTTTTCATTACTTCCACTTCACACAGTAAGTCTACATAACTTGTTAACCTAAAATTTTTAGGTGTTATTTTGTTGATGAGTTTGTTTTGATTTAAGTGGGGAGAGATGAAAATGGGTATGTATGGATTCAACAATACAGGAGAAGTCTGAGTACCCGGTAGTGTTTACATGTTTTAAAATTCTAGTTGAAAGTGGAGTCAAAAGGGTCAAATTATGGGTCTAAATGTTAAATGGTCAAATCTGGTAGTGTTTGAGGTCCTAAGACACAACCCACGATCGTGAGTTCTACCTATGATCGTAGGTTGGATTGTTGTAGGATACTGGTTGATGATCTTCAGGAGTTCATCAGAAGAACACATCCCACTATCGCAACATCAACGTACAATCGTGGTATGTGGTCATCTGATGTGACATAAATTTACTAGTTTCAGGGATTCAATCTATGATTTGATGGTACGATCGTACCATTATTTCATGGTCATAGGTTATCATCGTCTGATGGATATACTTGAGTTCAAATTTTACTGGACCAACCTATGATCAGAAGGCACTATCGTACCTTCATTGCACGATCGTAGGTTAGTTTGTCTGCTTAAAAAACTGAACCTATACATCTACTGAACTCTAATGTAACATGTTTTTGCAAATACAGGTACCATGGCACCTAAGTCCAAGGTTGTTTCCAACAAGGCTCTCCGAGAATAAATTTCAAAGGAGAGGGCCCCACCAAGCACCTCGGAGGAGGAGTATGACATTATCTCCTCCGTTGATCAAGTCACCACCAAGGAGACCAGGAACCAGGAAACGACCAAGGAGGCTACAACCTTCAAGGCCATTGTTGAAGTAGCTACTCCCGTCAACATTCCCCAGTCTGAAAATGGAACAGAAGACACCCAACAAGGTGGGATTTAGGATGATAATTATGAGTCCCAATTCGTGGATGATATCGAGGAGACAAACTCTTCACCTTCAAATAATGATCTTCTGGTAAAAGTCAGTTAGAAGGGGCCTGGTCTACGACGTTGTCTTGATCCAAACTCTAGCCAATACTATATGGACTGGATCGCTCTCAAGGATAACAGGAACCAACAGAGGAGCATCCAAGAGGAACCACGCATACTGAATGAGTCGTTATAGGGGATGCCGGAGGTGGTGCAGTTTTTTCAGTGGTACCGATTGGGGTGGATGACAAGGCCACTCCGTCTTTATAGTAGAGAGCTCATGAGGGAGTTCTATGTGAACTATGTCGTGACCCTTAACAATATGACTCCCTCTAGCAAGGACAAAGATATGAAGAAGCAGCCTCACTTGGACATCATAATGGTGCAAGAAAAGGAAGTCGATATTTCTGTTGATGCTATTTCTAGGGTCTTATTTGGAGCGGATTTTACACCACCTCCAGAGACTCCAGAGTATGATTACCAGATGTCTTGAAAAAAGTTAAATAGTTATCCATCGAGGACAAGATGATGCATTTTACTTGGATAGCGGGACATATTGTTGAGGCTGGCATAAATGCCTCTTGGGTAAACGAATCATATATTGCAAAGAAGAGTTTCAAGTTTGCCGTCAAGGCATGGTGATCCATTTTGAGGCACCGAATTGCACCCACAGCAAACGATAACATGTTGGGTGTGACTAATGCCTGCCTGGTAGCCTCTTTTGTAGAAGGTTTGGAGATGAGCATTCCACGCATTATCACATAAAAGATTAGAGACCCAGCCTTAAAAAGTGGCTCCACCCTTCTGTTCCCATGTTTGGTTACTCAGCTGATTCAAACTACGGAGGTGCCAAAAATTCTGCTAGTGGACAAATTCCTTCAGCCTACTAAGACTGTGTACCTAGCCATGATATAAGACATGCGCAACCCAGCAGCCCCGATTTGAGGTTTGGGGATCCCAGAGATAAGTAGAGATGCCCTGAGTGGTGATATACTGTCAGATTTTGATGGGGGTTCTTCATATTCTTCCTCACCAGTAGGCTCTCATCCTAGGATATGGGTTCTGACAGGCTACATATTGTTTCATCTGCTCAGTTGGAGGAGATTCTCCAAAACCAAGTCCTACATGATGCCAGATTCGAAACTTAGAAGTAGGGGTAAATCCCCATGTTGATGATGAGATTTGGGTGGCTGTACGGTTGATGTAGACATGGATGGACAGTATGGAGGGTCGGCCTATGACCTGAATTAACACAGTTCAGCCACCTGACATGGTTTCTTTTTGGATAGAGTTGACCGAATTAAAGGACACAGTCCAGGCCTTAGCTGTGCAACTTGACATGGTACCTCCACCTCTACCACCACCTATTCCTTCCATGACATTTATTTAGATGGATATTGCCTCATTGGTCACCCCATTCTATACTCCTCCCGCTCGGTAAATTGAGCTAGATGACGATGAAGAGGTGGACGGCGGTCTTAAGCCTTGGAAGAGGCCAAGGGAGGATATGTCTAACCATTTTAAGAGGAGACAGAGTTTTGGAAAGAAGAGAAGAAGGAAGGAGAGAGCTACTGAGGAGACCTCTGTGGGAGTTATTTTGGAGGGTGAAACTATGAGAGGGGGTTTGGAGACGACCCCCGTACCTTTTCCTTTCAGCGCCCCTTCCACTAATTGGCCCCACAAGTGAGTATCGCGGCCATAGCCGAGGCCACTACTTCTAATGTCACTATAAGGGACCCAAAAAAATCCTCACATGACCCGAGTTCCACCGGTGCCTAGATCACCCCAGTTATGCCTTTTACCCTAGTTCTAATTTTCTTATATGATTTCGTGCAATGGGTACATTGCATGATTTCAAAGTTGGGGGTGGGCTATACCACAACCGAGGGTTTTAGCTATTGTATTTCTTTTCCCTCGGCTACGTTATCATAGTTAGAACATATTTAGGTGTTTTTATGTTTTTATGTGTTATTGTGTTGTGTCTAGTAATTGTAGTGTAACTTAGAGTAATAAAAGTTAACTTGGTGCAGTCTGGCTTAATTAAGCATTCTTACCTGATTTGAAATTGTTTTACATGATACCCCTCCAAAAATATGTTTTTGTGATGTAGTGGGTGCATAGACTGTACTGAAACCGATGTTAGGATCTAGATATGGCATTAGGATTGTAAATGGTACAAACTAACCGACCTTGTATGAACTGAATAGGTAGCAACTTAGATAAAGCCTTGAGCCATGAGTGAGTGAGAAGTATTACCTAGTCGGTGTGTGTGTGCGATCTAGAACTTGCCCAGTTAGTCTCGCTAAAAGTTGTAGGATTAAAGGTTAGGAAAGAATTATAGGTCGTTTTTAATTTAACCTGTTTTAGCCCAAAAGACCTTCAAAATAATGTTGTATCCCTTGAACCCGAACTTTGAGCCTTATCCTGTTTCTTGAAACTAACCATGACACCTTTCTATTTTACAATGAACCTTCTTTGGCCCTAGTCTCTCCTTGGACACTGTGTACCTCAACTCAGGCAAATCACCTAAGTTGAGGGTGGCTATTATATAGGGGTGTGTATAAAAGTGGGTATGAAATTTAAGTAGTAGAAAGAGAGAAAAAGGACGCGGGTGAGGTAAGAGAAAGAAAAAAAATAAAAAAAAAAATATATATATATAGTAGTGAAATTTGTGGAAATAAAGCCGCTCTCGATGTCCTACAAGAAAATGGTATAACTATAAAAAAAAAAGGGAGGAAAATAAAGAAGAATAGGTTAAATAGAGCCAAAAATAGTGTAGTGCCAAGGAGGAATAAGTCATTGTACCAACATGTACCACACCTATCCTCGAGCCTATATTACAAGCCTAGAAAGACCTATAGTGATCCTAACCCGACAATCCAAAAGCCAAAACATAGAAAATAAGGACAAGCATGTGGTATCAAATGCACAAAACCAAACTTCTTTATGAGAGTGAGAGATTTGATTCAGTCCTGGTGTTAGATTTCATCACATATTTTGAGAGATTCAGGATTTTCTTATGTGAGGGTATAAGGGATGTAGTCTAGTTATTGGTTGATTAGGTAGTGTATTGGTCAATGTGTTGGATTGCCTAGTAACAATGTACTGCCATATCCTTATCCTGCTGCTTTTTAGTATTTGTATAGCATATACACTACATTGGCTACTTTTGATATGAACGGAGGGTGTTGAATACATGTAGTGGTTTGCACGCATGTTTTGAAAAAATTGACTACCATAGTGACCACTATTGTATTCTAGGTTAAGCGTCTTAGATTGTTTAGGATTTTGTTTGCCCGAGGACATGCCAACATTCTAAGTTGAGGGTGTTGATGTGCCATAGATTTATGGCAGTTGAGAGGTTTAAAATAAGGGATATGTGCAAGTTTAAGGGTACTTTTTGTGGATTTAATGTGTTTGCTAAGTGTTTGCAGGCCTTACAGACTCAGAGAAGAATAATATGAAAACTGGAAAAAAAGAGGCATCAGACGAGCCATGCTACGATCGTGGGTAGTCTATCATAGGTTGATTCAGAGAGGCCATACTCAGGAGTCTATCAGACAATAGGTTATATGAACATGGTATGATTTCACGATCGTACCTTGAGATCGTGACATGTGAGTGAAATTCAACCTGCAGAAGTCAAGTGTGGCATGATCAGACGATGGATACCACAATCGTATATTGGTTGTACGATCGTACCTTGTGATTGTGGGAGAAAGTTCAGATTTGAAAAAGTTCAGGAGTTTTTGAAAAATGCTCAGACAATAGGCCAAGCACGATCATGGGATCAACCCACGATCGTATGTTCTTCTCATCCGAAGAAGCCGACATCAGTTTTCTATTCTATTTAGGATAGGATTTGTTAAGTCTATAAATACTCTGTTAGGGTTATTTTTATGTATTAGATAGTATTATTATTCTATAACACTATTTTTTAGGATTGGAAGGCACTTTCTTGTAGTTTTATGAATATTGGTTTTTACGGTTTTAAATAAGGTTAAGATTTTGGAGTTTATTCATTCTTGTATGCTTCAATTAATGTTTTCATCCATGAAAGATTATTTTGTTCACACAATTATGAGTAACTAAACCCCATAGCTAGGGTTGTGGGAACCATAGCAGATTAACAAAATAGAGTTTGAAGTACAAGGTGTTTCTCAACGGGTATTAGGGCAAGTATTGTTGTTTCTTCAGAATTGATTACTTTCTGACGAGTGCATGCGTTGGGACTCATCCAGTCTCTACCCTGGATTGTAGCAAGGGTAATAGGATAGGACTAGTGATTCAACAACAAGACTCAGAGTTATCTTCATTTAATCATCTTTGAGTCGTGATACGGGAAAGGTTGTATTGGGATTATATCTAGGGGGGCAATATAGCAACACTCATGATAAATTAACCTTTGTGCTTGGGGATAGTCGTCTACAAGGGGCATAACATAGTCAATTAGATGATACAAAACCTATCGATTCTACTTGTCGAATACCTGAAGAGATCACTGAGTGCGGAGAACCTATGGAGTTATGAAGTTATTGCGGAACACAGTCCTAATGCTTTTCTCATCTTGATTTCAACCTCAGCAAACTATTACTAGTTTACTTTATAAAAAATCCCTTTTTACTTACTTGCTTATTTACCTAGTAACTCAAAAAAACAAAGTTGATTGGATTTTGACGTATTCCTCGTGGGATCGACCCCAACCTCAGTTGGGTTCTATATTTGAACAGCGACCGCTTTATACTTTCTTAGGGAGGTGTAATTTAGGCGACATCAGACCCCACCAATAATGTTGTCTTAAGTCACATTATATTTTGGTTATAGTAGGTTGTATGGAGTACCTCAAGCTACAAGTCTCAACAAGTATGGTCAGAATCAAGTCATCCATACTAAGAAAACAAACTAGCTCTCTAATCCTTTAAAAAAAAAAACTGTCATTAAGAATGGCCTCCTTGGCCTTACTTTGCAACATATTGTCGTGAATTTTGCTTGACTTTATATCTTTGAACTGCTTAGCTTTAATTTGGTCAAAAAATGTAGACCTCGCCTCAAAATTTGCTAGCAATTCTCCTCTCTTGGACACCTAGCCAATGGACATCTAGAAACATCCAAACATGCCAAACTACCCATACTATCCTTACTCCAACTCAATGCATCCTCAACCACATTGTCCTTAAACAAAATATCATAATACTTGAATAGTTCCATCCACCTATGTTGCCTCAGATTCAAATCTCTCTGAGTAAAGATGTGTTGCAAACTATGATAATAAGTGAATACTTCACATTTCACCCCATACAAATTTGGTCTCCATATCTTAAGTGGAAACACCATAACAACAAACTCCAATTCATAGGTGGGATAGTTCTTTTCATGAATTTTCAGTTTCCTGGTAGCATAAGCAATCACATTCTCTTCTTGCATCAAAATAGTTTCTAAACCAGAACATAAGGCATCCCAAAATACAATAAAGGCTTTACCCTCAACCGGCAAGGCAAGAATAGAAGCAGTGGTCAGTAAAGTCTTGAGCTTTTGGAAGCTCTTCTCACACTCTTTTGTCTAAATTAAAGGAACCTCCTTCTAGGTTAGACAAATAAAGTATGAAGCAATAGAAGCAAACCCATTAAACATGTGGTAGTAACTAGCTAATCCCATAAAATTACCAATCTCGGTCATAGAGGTAGGTCTAGTACAATTCATAATTGCTTCAATCTTTTGTGGTATACCATAACCCCTTCCTTCAAAACAACATGCCCTAAAAAGGACATTGAAGACAACTAGAACTCACACTTAGAATACTTGGCATAAAGTTTCATCTCCTTAAGCAACCCAAACACAATACGCAAATGATCTTTGTGTTCTTTCCTACTCATTGAGTACACAAGAATTTCATCAAAGAAAATTATCACAAAAGAATCTAAGTAGGGTTTAAACACCCCATTCATAAACCCCATAAAAGTAGCTAGATCATTAATCAACCCAAAGGACATCAACAAGAACTCATAGTGCCCATAACGAGTCCGAGTGGTAGTCTTAAGTATGTCCTCAGCCTGAATCATAAGTTAGTGATACCCAGACCTTAAATCTATTTTTGAAAACATAGTAGCACCTGTAACTGGCCAAATAGATCATCTATCCAAGGCAAGGGATACTTGTTATAGATTGTAACTTTGTTCAGTTGCCTGTAGTCTATGAACATATGTAGACTACCATACTTTTTCTTAACAATAATAAAATAGCACTCCATAGAGTAGCACTAGGATGAATGAATCCTTTACTTATCAATTCCTGCAACTAAACCTTTACCTCTCTTAGCTCAACTGGTTCTATTCTATAGGGGGAATACAGATGGGATGGGTGTCTGGATCTAGATCTATGCAGAAATCAATATCATGATCCGGCGGCATGCCAAGTAGATAATCAGGAAATACCTCTAAGAACTCATATACCACTAGAACTGACACAATAGGAGGGACCTCAGTAAATTACATCAAAAATAAGCTAAGAAAGCTCGATACCCCTTCACCACCAACTTCTTGGCATGGATAAAAAAGATAAATCTCAAAGGTGCAAGCTTATAATCACCGTCCTACTCCAATCTATCCATTCTCAGCATAGCCAAAGTTACTGTCTTGGCATGAAATTCAAGAATCACATGGTATAGAGATAACCAACTAATCCCCAAGATGATGTCCGAAAACACCATGCCTAAAATCATAAAATAAGCCCATGTTTGATATACCATGAACAACACAGAGCAAGCATGATAAACCTTATCAACAGTCACAGAATCCCCTACCAGGGTGGACAAATGAACATGAGTGTCAAGCATATCAAATACCATATCCGAACCCACAACAAACCCACTAGATACATAAAAAGGTAGAACCTAGATCAAATAAAACAGTGGCCATCCAGTCACAGAAAAGAATAATACCTATGATCACCTCGTCGGATACCTCTGTCTCTAATCTTTCTAGAAATTCATAACACTAGGCTATATTACCTATTTAAGCACCACCATTGTCGAGTTAATTACCTTGTCGACTTACATGCCCACCACCTTGTTTGGCCTAATTTCTACCTTTACCTTCCTGGGGACCACCATGCCCACCCTGTGGATGATCTCTACCATTATTATAATCATTACCTTCCCTACCTACTTCAAGTTATTCTTGGGGATCCTGCTGATGGCCAGTCTGATCGGACTGTGTAAACCTTGAACATAATCCACAAATGTGCCCTGTCTCGCCATGCTCGTTGCAAAGATGATCCAAGCTTTAGCTACACTCAAGGAATACCTGGTATAACCAATTCCATAAAAGTGGCGGAGATCGAGTAGATCTACATTGTATGAACACTCTCCACCATATCTTCGCATCAATTTGGAGAAGAAAGTCACAAATTCAACCCCAAACCTATCCACAACTCCCATCTTATAGAGTCTCTCATGGAAATCAATTATGAACTCATAATCATCATCTGTTTGTAAGCCATGAAAAACTAGAGGTCTCATCTTCACAAACTACAAAACAAATCATGTTCCTCTTCGATCATTACAGGACCCAATACCTATTACGGGAAAGTTCCCGCATTTGATGCATCGTCCATCCTGGGTGCGATGGCAATAACATGTTGCAACCCTAGATGCTAAATAATAGGAACTGCTAATGTATCCCCAGTATCGATCAACCCGCTCAAAAATTACAAAACCTATTGAAACAACTCTGAAGACATCTAAATTGGCGTTGTATGTCTTTGAATTGGCGCATCATCTCCCTGAATAGATACTTCTTTATCGTTTAGCATTAACTTATCAATCTTAACCATTTCTGGAATATCCTCGTGTGAAGGTGAAGACTTTGCTCTTCTCTCGCTAGTCCTCTAATGGTCTGAGCTCTACTCCTGGAAGGTGCTGACCCTCAGCATCTTCCTCTCCCTCTCCCTCTCATCCTAACTCTACCATAAATTATGGCTCCAATGGTTGGCTCGAGTGTGACTACTACTGCTGCTGCTTTTTCGACATATGTTTTCATCATCTACGAGATAAGAGTGAAAGAACTTAGATACCAATTTGTATCATCAGATACCAATTGGATCAAGTACTAGCACCAATGAAATAATAAGAGTTGAAATTTCCTAAAGTCCTGTAGCCTCTCGAAGAAAAGTACAAACATCAATATATCGTTCCGCAAGACTCTACCAGACTAGTTCTTGCACTATAAGATCGACGAACCTAAAGCTTTGATACCAACTTTTTCCTAACCCAAAATGGCCTTGAGAGGTACCCACACTAACCGTTTGGTGGGAAAACCATCTAACCCAAAACATAACCAATTATTTAACCATTTTTAAGACGATAATAAAACAAATACCAGCTAATGAATAATAATTCAATAAATCAATAGGTATTTATTAAAGTACGGAAAACAACTACCTATTACAATTCCTAAGGACCCAAAATTCACCATACAAGATCATCTAAAACAATCCCAAAGTCTAAATTGTCTCCAAAAACTAATCAATAAATAATACAACCAACACTCAAGCAATGACCTAACAATTTCAAGGATTATAACATAATTCCAAAACCCCAAGGCCAAAATAATGATCATTCCCTCATTCTAGGGTTTTTCTACGTTTATTCCATCTTAATTCTACCAAATTCAAGTTTATAAAGATGCATTCTAAGCATGCAACCATAGTTCTTCTATCTTTAACCAAAACTCAAAGGCTTCACCTTATTTTCACTAATTTACACCAGTAATTCAGCCTAGATCAAGTCACATCTATACTCAAAATGTAGTGATTCTATGGATTAATCTTTGAAACCCTAGTTAAATCGGGGAAATTACTCACCTTAATGAAGGATTTTTGTTGAAAATAGGTGAAAATTTCCTTAATTTGCCTCTCCCAGCCCTGGAATAAAGTTGGAATGAAAATAGCATTTTAAGTCTATTTTCAGTATTTAACAGTGTGTATCCTACTAGAGTGTCATCACTATTGTAGGATTCGCCCGCTATGGTAGGATTGACCAAGGCTGACTCCCGCTATGGAGGGAATATTCTCGCTATAGCAGGCCAGTGGTAGCTGCCAACCTCTCACTATAGCGGCCTAGGCAAAGGCAGAAAGTCTGATAACCCCAGAAATTTGCCCATTTTATAACACACTTCTAGATATTGACATCCCGAACTAACCTTTTTACATCAAATGTGATATCCGAAGTTCTACTAACCTAAATTCACTTACAGAAGTATATACAAACTCCTTAACTTCCTAGATACCAACATATGGTCTTAAATTATATAAAAAGCAATATATCCATTACCAGATTAATCTATACCACCTCATACATAGATTTCATCCAAGACTAGCCTAGCTAAAAAATTTTAATACTTTATTCGGGGTGAATCATAACCGGAATTTTGGCACACTATACTTTATCGTAATAACAAAAAAGGTCATTACAGAATGTGAATAAGGTTACCCAAAACTTGGAGGAAGAAAACAACCTTAAGTGAGCAAGTTCTTTAAGCCCAACCCTAAAATAGCTTGAGGTGATGCCTAGGGCGCCACCTAGGGCCTCGCCTAAGGCCATTTGGGTAGTGGATCCATCGGACTTTCTCACTCCTATCACTTTATTCTACAGTGATGTTCGTGACATTGCCCAGGGTATTATCATAGTATATTATGCCACCACGACTTGGTTTTTTTCCCTTCTTCCCCCATAGCTTGCTCATGTGACCTCGGACTAGTTTCTAACTAATTTTTGGGTCAAATGATATGATTTTAAAGTTCCAACAAATGTACAAGATGATCCCAAAGCATGAACCAACATACGACGTATTACAATATCTCTCTCTTGAGATAATTTGTCCTTAAACAAGGGTCATGGATGGAAGGAATACGTATGAACAATAATATATTCTCTCTTGATCTATCCTTCATCATCATGGAAATTATTCACATAAGGAATTTCATAACGTGTCATGTAAAGGAATATTTAGGCACACTTCATGTGATGCATGAGACTTAGTATAAATGTGACATATCAAGGTTTCATTTAACATAAGACATGAGTACATAGCTCGTACATAAAGTAATACATGAGTTTCATAGATCATGAATATTAAAACATAGGACATGAATTCATAGGATGAAGGGCATAAAGTAGGACTATTACCTTAAACATCTTCCCTTCATGGATTGAAATGATGAGGATATATAGTTTCCATATTTTCTTCGACTTCCAAGTAGCCTCTTCAACATTCTGATTTCTTCAAAATACTTTCATGGAAGCTAATTCTTTGGTTCTCAACTTGAAAACCTCATAATATAGAATTTCAATAAGAACTTCCTCATAAGTTAGACCATCTTTCATACTAAAACTTTCCATAGCGACAACAAGTGAGGGGTCTCCCACACACTTCTTTAGCATATAAACATGGAATATTGAATGAATGAAGGCCATGTCTACAGGCAATTGCAAATCGTAGGCTACTTGACTAATCCTCTTCAAAATTTTGTAGGGGCCAATTCAAACTTCATAGGGAAAATATTTAGAAACACCCAATCCCCAAGACCAGATTCTAAGTCCCTTCATATCACATTAGAATATTACTTTTAATGGCTCTGTGTGGCCCTCGATCGCTCCTAAATGAGCTTAATTTTTCCATCCCTTGTGGACCAAGTATGGACCTAATAATTTAGCTACACGAATCTCAAACCATCCAATTGGAGATCTACACATTTGCTCATACAGGGCTTCGAATGGTGCCATCTACATACTGATGTAATAGCTATTACTATTCTCTATGTTTGTGCTTTGCACGAGTATATCTTGCGTCATATATTATGAACTGCATACTTAAAATAATGAACTTACAACTTATATATATATATACTTTTTAAAAAAGAATATATGAATTATTTCAATTTTATCCAATGTGGAATAATTATATTAAAAAATTAATATAATTTTAAAGGGCACAAAAATCAATTAATATGTCTTTATACGTGAAATGAAAAAGGATGAAAAATGTCCCCCAATGTATTGAAAATGGTTTAAATTTGTCATTCTTCCAATTGGAATAAAATTTGTAAAATAACAATTTTATTAAACATCGCTATATGTGCTTTACACAATATCTTGATATAATTACTTTACTTTAATGAGTCTTATTTTATTTTTAAAATCAAACCTATGAGGTAAAACATGATTTAATACTTACCTTATTATTTTGTATATTGGAAATTAAAAATTTATAGGAACAAAGCATCTTCAGTCACGAGGATATTCAAGGCAAATAAGGATACAAATTTGATATCTCCTTATATTAATGAATAGGAAAAACTACGCAAATCCAAGTTTGATTTTCATCCAAGTAAGGAACTTTATATTTTGGTTCCGTAAGATTACCAAAGTATGTGTTCTAAGTTGGACTTGGATTTGGATTCTACTTTTTGTCTTGGACTCTAACTTTTAAGATTTTGTACAATAGTATTATAGCAAAATTTTAATTATAAAGGGTATAAAAATCATTTAATATTTGAAGGTTATTTTGGTCAACCAATATTTATATTCATGCTTTTATAATAATATAAATTTTAGACAAACTCAATGAGAGGTAGATGATTGTCCCAATTACCCTTGAATTCTAGAACACAAGCTCTCAACAAATCATCAAGTGTATGAATGGTGCGCTCTACTTGATCATCAGTTTGAGGATGGAATGCGGTACTAAGGTTCACCTTCGTATCCAACCCTTGATGAAATGACTTCCAAAAGTGGGCGGTGAACTAAGCACCTCTATTTGAGATAATGGAAACTAAGGTCCCATGCAGACCGACAATTTTCCATATGTACAGCTTGGCATAATCCTCTAAGGAACCTGTCATCTAAATAGGAAAATAGTGAGCAAACTTGGTGAGTTGATTAACAATTAATCAACCCAAATCATGCTTGAAAAAAGAGTGGGTTAAGCCTGTTATGAAGTCCATATTAATCATTTTCTAATTCTAAATTGGAAGATCTTTAACTTTAGTCAAACCACCGGGTATTTGATGCTCAACAATAACATGTTGACAATTTGGAAACTTAGCCACATAATTTGTAATGTTATTCTTTATATTGTTCCATTAATAGACTTCTTTCAAATCCTGATACAATTTTATGGAACCTGGGTGAATAGAATACCTGGAATGTACACTTTATCCATAATCCTATCTTAGAGTTCATCAACATCTGGAACACATAATATTCCTTAGTACCTTAAGGAAGGTACCATCTCCCTCTTTTTTAAAAGTCATGGTATTATTCTTTTGGACTCCTTTCTTTAGCTAGAGAAAGATGGGGTCGATGTCTTGTTTTTTCTTAACTTCGTCAATGGGGATAATTCGGCCTCTTTCTGAAAAACCATAGCAACATCATCGGAGTATAAGTTGAAAACTCCTAGACTTGAAAGTTAGTGTATATTCTTTATAATTTCTTTCTTTCCTTCATCAAGATGAGCAAACTCTCCATGGATAGTATTCTAAGGGCATCGATGACTATATTTATTTATTAGAGGTGATAGAAAGATACTCATATTGTAGTCCTTGAGTAATTCAAGGCCGACTTCTTTGTCTAAGATTTAACTCTTTCTAATTGAATATATATTGTAGATGTTGGTGATTAATAAAGACATTAATATAAACACTATAGAGGTAGTGACACCAAATCTTCAAAGCAAACACTACTACTGCTAACTCTAGGTCATAGGTCAGGTAGTTCTTCTTGTGGTTCCTAAGTTGTTTGGAGGTATAAGCCATGACTTTACCATTCTGCATCATAACACAACCAATACCAACCCTTGAAGCATCACAATAAACAACAAACCCATCGGTTCCCTCTCGCAAGGTCAATATTGGAGCAAATATCAGCCACATTTTCAATTCCTAAAATCTTCCCTCACGCACTTCAGTTCATTGAAATTTATCCTTCTTCTAAGTTAACCTTGTCAATGGAGCAATAATAGAGGACAATTCCTCTAAAAACCTTTTATACTAACAATTCAAATAGAAGAAACTTCGGATATAAGTAGAATGTGGATCTAGGAAAATTCTTAACTACATCAATCTTTTGGAAATCAACTTTGATACCCTCACTAGAAACAATGTGACCTAAAAATGCCAAAGATTTCAACTAAAATTCACATTTAGAAAACTTTTCATATGATTCACGATCCTTATGTATCTGTAACACTATCCAGAGGTGATTAGCATGCTCTTCCTCACTACGACAATAAATCAGGATATCATCGATAAACACAATCATAAACATGTAAAGATACTACTTAAAGACCCTATTCATAAGATCCAAAAAAGCTACTTGTGCATTAGTCAAACCAAAGGAAATTACTAGAAATTTAAAGTGACCATATTGAGTTTTGAAGGTTGTTTTCAGAATGTCGCCTTCTCTAACTTTTAACTAGAGGTAACTGGATTTAAGGTCAATCTGAGAGAACATTTAGCACCCTAAATTTTATCAATCAAGTCATTGATTCAAAGGAGTGCGTATTTATTCTTTATGGTAACCTTTTTCAACTAGCGATAGTCAATACACATTTTTAAGGAACCATCTTTTTTATGAATGAATAGAACTGGAAAGCCCCATGAAGAGACGCTCTGTCTAATGAATTCCTTATAAAGGAGATCTTTCAACAACTCCTTTAACTCCTTTAATTTGGTTGGGCACATTTTATATGGTGGAACAGATATTGGTTGGGTATTAAGAAGGATATTAGTTTAAAAGTCAATATCCTTATTGGTAAAAACTCTGGGAAGACCATCATGAAAGACTTTAGGAAACTCCTTGGCAACTGACACTAACTAAAGAGTCGGGACTTCATCATTAGAATCCGTAACTTGGAATAAGTGATAGATGTACCCCATAGAAACCATCTTTCTAGCCTTAAGGTATGAAATAAACTTACCCTTTGGCACCATTGCACCCCATTCCCATACTAAGAAATATTTATTAGGAAACAGGAATTTGATAACTCTGGTTTGACAGTTTATTTCATTAGTCTATTTCTATATTACGTTGAGAGTCTACCAGAAACTGCCTCTTTACCTCGCCTCTGAGTTAGTGGTTGTAACACCCCTTACCTTCCTAAACCTATGTGATGACGTTGAAAAAAATGGTTATATAGGCGTCGAGGTGCCATGAATATGTGTTCTGTAATGCTAGTGATGAGAAAATTAAAATTTGGCTTCGTACATGAGATTAGCCCTTCATAAGAGGTGTTTTGTGATTTTCATGGAGCACTTGTCGGGTTCAAAATGAGGATAATAGGACCTCTAACCAAAGTATATTAAGTATAAGAAGTAAGTTAAAGAATAGGACTTGAAGTATCTAACCAAACCCGCGAAGAAAAGTCGAAAAACAAAATTTTCGGAAAAACTAAGGCCCAGGCACGCCAGAGGGCGTGTCAGGCCTCTCTGGTCCAAATTTTTGTGCCCATAGGCAGCAATCTGTCACGCTCAAGGGTGTGCCAGGATGGATTTTTTAGTTTTTCGAAAGTTAGAAATTTTCTAAGTCCCAAGGGTACCCGGGGTCATACCGAGCCGATTTTTGTCACGTTTCTTCTACAACCATGAGTATATACATGAAATGAATGAAATATTATATTGGTATGATAAATTTAGTCGAGAACAAATTTGGCATCAAAATGACAATTTTACCAAAATGACAATTTTACCCTTGTAGCCAAAATAAGCCATACGTGGCTAGAATTGCTTGTTTTCGGAATTGAGGCTACGAGTATGAATTTCATGAGTGGGAATATTGTCGTAACATGTATGAAATGAATTAAACATGAGGAATTATGGATTTTACTGGGTTAAGTGAATTGGGCTCAAAATAGGGCCCAAAATGAGAAGAAAACATGGGTCAAGAATGGGTCAAATGACCCATTCTTCCATTGACTAATGCAACACATTGCATTAAATGCCAAGAGTGGATAAGTATGACCCCTAATTATTATATAAAGGGGCCAAAAATCAGATTTTATCACATAAAAATCTCATGTCAATCTAGAAATTTCCCAAAAGCCCTTTTCTTTCAACTTCAAACCCTAAGAGCTCAAAGCCAAATTTTGCAGCAAGATCATCATCTTCCAAGCTTGTGTAAGTGATTATTATTGTACTTTAACATATTATAAGCATGATATATTATGTATATCATGTTGGTTATGATTGGAAGTGTTGGACATGGCACTTTTGGTTTTGTGAAAAAGATGTGTTGTCCATGGGATTGTAACTTGAATTATGACTTGTGGTTTTGATGAAAGATCATGATATGGATGAAATAACAACATGTATGGTGTTATTATGGTCCTAATCTTGTTATTTTTCTATAAGTATAAATTATGGGATTTTGGCCGATTTGTTGTTGTGAGGTGTATTAAAGTAATTTGATGGAATAATTGTGATGTGGTGGTGATGGAGAAGTGTAAAGTATGAACTTGGTGTGACTTGCTATTGGTTATCATGTATTGGTCAATGTTGGGAATATTGTGGGATTATTGGTATGATGATTTCATAAATGGTATGGTTAAGGGGGAAATGACATGTTAAAGCTAAACATGTGACTTATTGTTATTGTATGCCATTGTAAGGTAATTGGTGGTTAATGTTGGTTCCTCTATGTATTTGTGTTGTAGAGTGAAACATAAGGAAGGAGCGGGAATATTGTATGCACGTCTAAGATTGTGTATTCGTATTGAGAATACAAGGTATGTAAGGTTACTCTGTCCGTATCTTTCTGCGGTAAATAGTATTCACATTGACACTACATTTGTCCTATCCCAAAATGTGCTAAGGTATCCTATATGCGGTTACCAATTGTCAATATCACATGTTTCATACTCATTGATCAATTGTGAATCACATGTCTTATATTCATTGATAATGTTCCAAAAGCCAATAAGGTTGTGTTCCAAGGATCCAATAGTGATTATACTCATGTCTCTTGTTCATGGATTATTGTCCAATGGTTCCAATAGTGTTATGGTGCTAATAATGTTATGTTTCTCACCATGTTTATTCTCATGTCTCTCCCTCATTGATTATTGATCCAAAGCTTCAAATAAAGTTGTGACTATCGTTGTATCGATCTCTCATAAGCAAAAGTATCAATCTCTCACAAGTAAAGATATCAATCTCAAAAGTAAAGAAATGAAGTAAGAATAAAGTAATGCATATTGGTTGTGTTCTTGGGTGTTATCCATGGGGTGCAAACACCTACATGATGATGTTATTCTATCCATGGGGTGCAAGAACACCCGCATGATGATGTTACTTTATCCATGGGGTGCAAAGTACACCCGCATGACGATATGATCTTATCCATGAGGTGAAAAGAATACCTGCATAACGATGATATGTTATCCATGGGGTGAAAAGAACACCTGCATGATGAGGGCCCAGACAACAGATATGTAAAGTAAAGTAAAGGCAAGAGAAATAATGAATGTAATATACATGGTTTCCAAAGTACAGAATAGTGACTCATCTACATTGTGATTTATCTATATTGGTTATGCATTTGAACTTGAGTTCTTGACATATTTTCATAGCTTACCAGTTTCATATGGCCTTACATACTCAGTACATTCTTCGTACTGACCCCTCTTGGGGAATTTATTTTACTTGCTGCAGGCGCAAGTGCTAGTAGACCTCTGCAGTAGATTATCGGGTATTTGCAACTCTTTGGTGAGCCCCAGTTGCTTCGGGGCTTCCCACGTCACATGTGTACACTAGGTTTTGGTATTATGTAAATATTGTACAGACATGGTCATGTATCTGTAGAGGCTTTGTAGACGGTTGTGGGAAGACAAATGTAAGAAGTGTATGTCCAAGATGATTTGATGGCCCTGTCGGCCAAGTTTCACATATGTATATATTTATCACATGTTTCAGGACTTCCGTTATGAGCATGATAAGTTCTTATGTGGTAATGGTATTTCTTAAGACATGCATATAAATGAACATAAGCAAAGATTGGTTCTCTCGAGCCTTATCAGCTTCGGGTGACAATCACGCCTCGTTGGAAGTCGGGGCGTGACAAAAGTGGTATCAGAGCAGGTCGTTCTAAGGGTGTCTACAAAGTCGTGTCTGAGTAGAGTCTTACTTATCGATGTGTTGTGAACCACATCTATAAGTAGGAGGCTACGGGACATTTAAGTTGTTTTTTCTTTTCTTCACTTCTAGATAGTGCAATAGTGCCAGTGTTATAAGTTGAATTGTGTCTGACCATGGTAAGTGTTTCTCTTTGATATTGTAACAATGCCGAACACTAGAAGAGGAAGAGGTAAAGGTAAGCAGGTTGATATGCCTGCTGGAGAAGGAATGAGCAGATTACCACCTGACCAAGCTAGTCAAGGTGGAGCAAATGCTGAAATTTTATCGCGGTCTTCGTCTACCTTCCCCGCTCTGGAAGATTGGCCATGGTGTCTCTATGAATGGTTATCATACAATTTCTATAGACTCATCTAGTTATGACGGGCTCACCAATATGAGTAGAAAAGTGAATGATTCAAGGAGTTATTGTAACGGCCTTCCTAGTTGTTACAAGGTGGTTAGGGCCTAAGTACCTTGTTAGAATTCACCAAGTGAATTGAGTTAATAAAATCTGAATGTAGGGTGATTTAAAGCTAAAAACTAGTGTTATGTAGGTTCATGTTGATTATGATTCATGGTGGTGTATTTTGTTTGTTGTATTGTATTAGGGGGTGACCTAGTGATCAAAACCTCTGTAGGAAAAATTTAAGACAGAAAATAAAGTTGTAGCATGTGGTTTCAGTGGTTACTGCATTAGGATAGATTCGTTATGTCCTAAGTTTATAAATTTTGTTGTAAAATGGGGGTAGAACTCCTGAGTTACTAGTTAAAAGATGCTGCAGTGGTGGGATTTTATGTTTGGCGAGACTGCCATAGCGATCGGAGCTCCATCATAGTAGGGAAAGGGAATTTCATCAGGGGCCACTGTAGAAAGCTCCAGTTTACCATAGTAGGTCTGCTTCTTTAAGAATCAGGTCACTGCAGTGGAAGATGCGGGATAGAATTCTTGTTTAAGTGTTATATTCCAGGGTTTATTTCACAAACTTCCAAATTTCATTTTAGAGCTCTAGAGAGGCAATTTTCTCAAGGCTAGGGTGAATATTCTTGTTGAGCTAATTAATTCCATCCATATTTTTATGCTATTATACATTAACATTTTAACATCATTAGAAAGATTGTTAATGGTAGAATTGTGGGTTAGAACCCTAGGTTAATCAAAATTATGGGAAAGCCCATGGGTTGATGTAAAATAACCTAGAATTTCTTCTAGAGTGTAAATTAACATTTTCTAGCATGAATTAGTAGTTCATGATCATGAATTGGGGTAACTGGGCACCTTGAGCTCCATAAAGATGAGACCTTTAGCATAAAAATTACTTAAAGGGGGATAATTAGAGTAGAAACTCCATGAATTAAGCTAATATGAGTGTTTTGTGACTAGTAGATGGTTAATTTACCCTTGAGTAATATTATAGACCACAAATAAGAGTAGAAGTAGTGGATTTGAATTCCTAAGTCATTATTTGAGGAGTAAATGATAATAACTCTTGTACTTATTTATTTTAGATCGTTATTGATCTGAGGCATTGAGAAAGGGAAAATATCTTATGCATTAACTTGCAGATTTAGGTTCTTCAATTGAGGTAGGTTATGGCTTACGTGGAGTTAGACTTGAAATAGTCTCTCGTATGTGTACACTTGTTATATTTGTGTACTTTTTGTATTATCCTGAGAGATAGCTAACTATTAGAACATACTGAGATATGTTGAAGAGTTGAGATTATACATACTATTCTGATTTGTTGATAGCCTCGAGTCTGATGTGATCTTACGGACGAGTGGTTATGATATGGCGCGGGGTACTATTCTAGTATGGCACATGGACCCTAGATTGTCTACTGCAGGTCATGACTAGTTGGGTAAAAATAAGACCCTTTATCATGTGTGTACAGATTTATATTTCATATGAGTTTTGATTTGTTACAAAATGAGATTGATGTGATATAGAGGTTACACAGTTGTGAAATTTGTATGGACAAGATCCATAGTTGTGATGTGACTGGTTATACTTACAGGGTTGGAATGACTTGATATATCTTATGTGATCACTTAAATGTCTTTTATTGTTGGCATTGATATGTCTGTTAATGACTATATGTCCTTTATGTTGTTGATATTGGTGAATCTAAAAATTAGGGTGACTTGATTGAGTGATGAAATTATTGATTAAGTGTTAATGTATCTATCTACTTGCATTATTGATTCATGGGATATACTTGCTACTATTTTGAGTTGGCATATGATGTCTTCCAGTACATAGTGTTTTTACTAATACTACATTTATACTCTTTTCTTGAGTGCAGACTGTGTTCCAGAAACTTTGACATGACCTCATAGCTAGTTATTCCAGCTGATCAATTTTAGGGTAAGCTACTCCTATTCAGGCTGCCACATATCTTCATAGTTACAATTGTTTTTTTTCAGACAAAGTTTTATTTATTAGTGATTTGGATTACTCTTATTCTTTGCTTTATTAGCGTCCTCTGTATGATGACTTTTGAATTTTGGGGTTGTAATAATTAAACTTTCATATTTTTAATTATTAATTTGAGATTTCAATTATTTCATTTCCGTATTGTGTTAAATAAATTAGTTAAGGCATGGGTTAGAAGGTTCTCCCACCAAAGGGTTAGTATGTGTACCACTCACGTTATTTGGGTCGTGACACTTATAGGGGGGTCACAAAAGATAAAGTGACTCTAGGGTCAAGTAAAGCATAGACATCATGAGAAAAGAATTTTAACATACCCGTGACGACAACTGGGGACTTTTCCAGTTCCTGACAACTGGCTACAACATACAAGTAGTTTTGACCCCCATCTCTTCTTGAAGTAATACCCTTTTGTACACTTTGTCTGTTGGAGCGGTTGAACTAGTAAACTGGGATCTATTACCCCCATTGTTTCAATCCCTTAGAAAGTGGCCTTGTTGGCCGCACCCATAGCACACAATTATATGCAATTGACATTCCCTTGGATGTTTCTTACAACATTTGTCATAGATAGGGTACTGTGAGGTCCTCTGTGCAACACTGCCATGTGATTGTGAGCCTGGTGCCTTAAAATCTAGTTAGTATGGAACTCTGGTCATTTTTAGGCCTCTGAGATGGAGCATATCCTTATGACCTCTTATAGAAGAAGGTCATGTTATTATTCTTCGAATAGCTACCATCATTGCCAGCTGACTTGGCTCTCTTATTCTGGTTCTCTTCCCTATCTCTTTGTTTTGCTTCTTTGGTATGTTGTGCATAGACCATCAACATAGATTTACCCAAATCTTTAAGTAGAAATGTTGTAGCACACTCCTTAGCTAAGTGTCTTCTAATACTAAACATAAATTTCCTCATCATTGCCCACATAGTATACACCATTTCTTGAGCATATCGAGACAACTGTGTGAACTTGAGATGCACTCCCTCTCACTTATAGTACCCCACTTGAGGTTTGTACACACATCATCCTTAGCTTTCCTCAACTCTAAAGGCAGGAAGTGATCGATGAAAGCTTCCCTAAAGCATCCCAAACTGCGGGAGATACATCATCTACTTGGGATAACTCATACTGTTCATACCAACTATTAGACATCTTTCAACTAGTAAGAAGCAAGCTTAATTCCTTAGGTCTCATTAACGGGCATAACCTTGAGAAATTTTTTTCATCACATCAATAAATTTTTGGGCCTCTTTAACCTTGGACCCATGAAAACTGGTGTATTCATTCAAAGGAACTCATGAATTCTAGAAGTGTTAGACAAGTCATGAGAGCTAGCATTGGAAAGAATTTCATCTTGATGGTGTGACTGAGCTACCCCAAGATGGGTGAGCATCAGGATTGCTCCCCTAAACATAGTGTCTTAATTGTTTGACGGCTTAGGTGTGAATGATGAAGGATCTCCTATTGGGCCTGATGTTAAAGGTGGAGACACAACTCTGCCATGTTGTCTAGAAGAAAGACCTCAATTGCTGGTCTGCATTCCATGAGGTAGAGGCAACTCATTGGCATTTGCCTTATTAGTAGCTTTAGCATTGGTGGTAGTTCTTACTCTTAGGAGGCATGTTCTAAAATATGAAAAAATGCACAAGTTAGGATCAATTTCATAGAGTTCAACTCTATAGCACAACCTAAAGTATGATAGAATAGTAGTATTTCCAAATATCCTGTAGCTTTCTTATTATAAGTGCGGTGCACTTCACACCCATAAAAGGACTCTACTATACACGGCCTTATATATATATATATATGTGTATGTATGTATACACAAACACACACACACATACACTGAGACACTTGTACATAATAATATGATACAAAGTTTGTCATGCCCCTTGCCTAGACCTTGGGTATAACCGGCACCCAAAGCCACTACCAGCCCGAACATACTCTTGGCCTAACATAATATTGGAACATATACTAGATATAATCCAAAGCATACTAAAAAGAATTTGAAGAGATAGACCCTTTGACATAAAATGGAAATGCATTGTAACGTGAATTAAGAGTCAGAAATAAAAGATGAAAATATGGCTTAATTGATTGACTATCTATCTATCAAGCCTCTAAACATGTCTAGATACTGACTACCAGGGAAAATCAGAATTGGGTGCCCGAGTCTGCATCATTAAAAGATGTAGTGCCAAAGGGAATAAGTATGTGGAATGTATTTTATGTAATATAGCTGAATGTAACATGACATAAAGGAATGGTTACTTTCTGCTATTATTAAATAGCTGAGACATGAAGCCAAATGTATGGGAAGATCATGAGATAGACTGTGTAACTATAGCATAAGATAGTCTGGTGCCCTTATGCCAAAATCATCTTTCTTAAAACAAATTTTCTATTTGGGAGTTTTGCAAAACTGACATAACTCATGTGAGCTCATAATATCCAATCATCGTCTGATTGAAATCCGTCTTATACCTTGTCTAGGCATAAGGCGGACTATAACCATGGATTTATGTTGAGCCCTTAACAGGGACTTATAGAAGTGTTACCAGAATCAATGGTATGATCCTGGCCTATGATGGCATACATATTTTTGGGTATTCGTTATTTGAACTCATACCTTCTTGGTTAATAATTGTCCTTCCAAAACATACTATATTCTCGTATTATCTTTCCACAAATAGACTGAGAATCAAGTTCTTAATATCATACATTGGATTCTTCCATTCAAAATCTTAATTCTTAATTAATGCCAGTAAGCCTTGCCCTCAGAATCATAACAAATTCAATAAGTTTAGATTTGAAGAAAAAAATACATTTATTTAATAATAATTTAGAAATTCACAAAGTAAACTTATAAAAATCATGAGGTAGGTACATATTCTAGAAATCAAATACTTTCATGGAGGGTTTTGGGATTTCATCAAGAACCAAGGAATCATGACTTGAATATTTTTAATGTAATACCCCATATTTTTTCTATGCTTTGATTCAGGCTTATTGCAGAAAACCAGACCAAAAATCTCAGTTCTAGTAAACCACGAGTCAGACCATGACCTGTGGTATCAGTACACAAGTCGTGAGATGACTTGTGGAATGGATGCCCAGAAATATTAAAGTCCTAGGTTCTCATGAGTCAGAGTATGACCCATGGAGTGAACCACGAGTTGAACTGTTGAAGCGTGGAACCAAATTTGCAAGTTGTCATTTTTTTCTCCAAACCAAGAGCCATAGTACGAACCCTGGAATGAGTTCACAACTTATACTGAGACCCATGGAAACTAAATCCAGAATAGTTTTAAGATGGTCTCAAAAACCACGAGTCAAATCATGACTCATGAACTAACCTACAAGCCATGAGTGACTCGTGGACCATTGCGACAGAAAATTTCAAAATAGTGGGAAAATCAGTGTTTTTCTTATTTCCTAAGCCTATACTACATCTTTTTAGCGTATTTTAAGGAGGATATTAGGTGAATTGATCCCATTATTCTCATTAACTATGCATAAAATTCCCCCAAGTTAGAAAGAAGTCAGAACAAGTCTCCTTCAAGCAAAAACATAAGATTCAAGTTCAAGTTTTCAAATTTAAATCCAAATATCTTAATGCAAATATGTATGTGGAATTTCAGTGAGAGTTTCCATGCACCCTCATGTACAAATTTTTAGATATTCAGTTATAGCTTTATGATCTCAAGATTTAGGGTTTCATATCCAATTAAGCAAATTCCCTTGAAATTTAGTTTCATTATTTTTTTGATGATTAATGTTCTTGATTTAATGATTTTGGATGAATGTTTACAAGGGTTTTCTATTCCAAAGATTTTAGCAAGGATATAGCATAATTTGACAGATTTCAAACTTATTTAGTATAATTTGGCATGTTTTGAATTCATGATCCCAGAATATAGTAAATTTAACATGATTAGTTCCAATATTTTAGAACGTGGGTAAAATGATAATTTTGAACTAGTATCATGCTTTATTTTCAGATAGATAATTCAGTTATTAGGAGATAACAATAATATTTTTTTGGGAGTAGTATTTAGCTCCGAGTAGACATGGTTTCCAGATAACCGAAGACCTAGAACTACGTGCCACCATAGGATAAAGGCCATTCACCAGTTGAGATAGACACCTTTAGCCCAATGGACTCAGTTAGTTGATCCATATTAGACAGATAGGTTCTATACTGATGTCAAGGTATAGAGAAGCTATCCCAAATATGTGTTAGACATTTAACTTAATATTGCTCACATGGTTTTTGTCGGTAAAGAAAAACTCGCTAAATCAGTTTTGAAATATATGAAATAGTTATGTTTTAAGACGTTTTCAGCTCAAAAAATTTTCAACTCACTTTACAGAAAAGGATCTCTGTCTTACAATTTTGAAATTATGCATTTCAAAATATGTCCATAGCTTTTAACTTGTTGTAAATTCAGATTTTGACAAGATTTCTACAGCTTAATCATTGTATTATACTTCAGCTTGAAAGCATGATTTAAATATTTCTACACTATTTTACCATATCTCACATACACAGTACATTCAAAATACTGATTGCATACCTTTCTTTTATGCTATATCCTATTATGATATAGATTCTGGCACCTGTTCTCAGACTCAAAGTTAGATTCGCATCCCAGTCAATTAGCCAACAAACTTGGTGAGTCCTCAATAGCTGCGAACAACTTGTAGTTTCAGTCTTCATTTTAGACATCGTTGCAGTTTTCAATTATTTTAGAGTTAGCTGTGGAACTTGTCCCAACAACTAATACTTATATGTATAGACTTTTAGACATAGACAGTGTGAGATATGCTAAAATTATGTAGAAATCCTATTATAATATAGATTTTGGTACCTATTCTCAGACCTATAGTTAGATTCGCATCCCAGTCCATCAGCCAGCAGACTTGGTGAGTCCTTATTATCCAGGGACAACTTGCAGTTTCAGTTCTTCATTTTAGACATTATTTTACAGTTATTAGTAGAGGCTTTCAGACATATATAGTTCAATATGTTGCTTAATTTCAGACATTGTCTAATGAAATAGTCAGTTTGTTTAGTAGATTACCTATTTCACTTGTTTATGGTTTTTCTCAGTATTTCAAGATTATCTCTTAGTAATATGGCAGTTCCAATGGTTTTCTTAGGATCAATTGTGGTTCTGAGTATCGTGTATCTTCCAGGGTATAGACCCGTGTCATGACAAACTTTCTATTAGAGTACTAGGTTCAAAAATCCTAGGATGTTTGAAAAGTCGCAGTTAGTAGTCTTTTTCATAGGTGTGAAGCGCACCACACTTATGAGAGAGAGGCTATGAGACATTTTAGAAAACCTTCCCTTATTTCATGTTACTTATCATGCGATATAGTTTAACTCTATATTCCATTCTAACTCATACTTTTCGTATTTTAGAAAATACCTCCGAGAAGAAACACCAAACAGAGAAATAGATAGGATGGTAATCCTCTTGCACAGGTGAATCAGCTCACAAATGATTATGTTACTAATGTCGAGTTCTGCAATGCCATCTAGATTTTGGCTTAAGCTATAACAGCCCAGGTAAATTAATAGGTAGAAATCCCCACTAACCTAAATGGTGGTTCAGCTGCTGCTTGAGTTAGATATTTTATCAGAATGAATCAGCTAGAGATCTTTGGGTTAAAAGTTGATAAAGACCCACAGAACTTCATTGATGAAGTAAAGAGCATCCTTCAGGTTATACATGTATATGAAGTTGAGAATGTTAAGCTAGCTTTGTATCAGCTTAAGGATGTAGCTCACCTTTGGTTTACCCAGTGGAAAGACAGTTGTGGCTGAAACATAGCTCCTGCAGTTTGGGATGACTTTGCAGAAGATTTCTTGGTCGATTCTTTCCAAAAGAGTTGACGGAGGCAAAGGCTGAGGATTTTATAAATTTAAGGTAGGGAGCTATGCAAGTCAAAGAGTATGGGTTGAGTTTCACTCAACTATCCAGGTATTCTCTGGAGATAGTAGCCGAGCCGAGGGCTAGAATGAGCAAGTTTGGATTTGGGGTTTCAGACATAGTAAAGAAAGAGTGCAAGACATCTATGTTGATTGGGGATATGGATATCTCAATATTGATGACTCATGCTCAGCAAATAGAGGAGGAGAAACTGAAGGTAAAGGAAAGAGAGAATAAGAGGGCCAAAATAGATAACTTTGAGTTCAGCCAGAAGAGAACCGATGGTTGAAACTGGTCACTTTCCAATAGAAGTCATCAAAACCAGCTCCATCTTCAGCTAGCGCACTTGCACCCGATTCTCAGTCTTATGGTAGTTTTATTCAAAGTACCCTTCTTATAGTTGATGTGATTAGTCTCATCTAGGAGAATGCTAACATGGAATAGATGGGTGCATTTGGTGTGGATAGCTAGGTCATATTCTAAAAGATTATCCCTCAGCAAGATAGAGTAGTGGAGGAGATATGACTCAGATACCAACTGGTGGCTCTAAGAACTATTTCTATATATTATCCAATCAATCAGGTCAGGAAATTCCTCTTAAAACTATGATAGGTATGTTGTTAGATTTCCCCTTAAATGCATTTGTAGTCCCTAGACCCATGTTCAGTTTCATTTTGTTATTTGTTGATTTAATATTCTTGATTAATGATTTTACATGAATGTCTACAGATTTTTTCTAGTCCAAAGATTTGAGCAAGGATTTAGCATGATTTGACAGATTTCAACCTGATTTAGCATAATTTGGTATGTTTTGAATACATGATCCAAGAATATATTAAATCTAGCATGACTAATTCCAGTATTTTAGAACTTCGGTATAATAGTAATTTTGAACTATTGTCATGCTTTATTTTTAGATAGATAGTTCAGTTATTATGAGATAACGGTAATATTGTTTTGGGAGTAGTTTTTAGCACCGAGCAGATATGGATTCCAAATAACTGAAGTCCAGGACTACATGCCACTGTAGGATAAGAGTTATTCACCAATTGAGATTGACATATTTAGCCCAATGTGCTCAGTTAGTTAATCCACATTAGACAGATAGGTTCTATATCAATGGCAAGGTATAGAGCAGTTATTCCAAATGTAGGTTAGACATTGGACTCTATGTTGTTCACAAAGTTTATGTCGGTTAAGAGAAACTCCCCAAAATCAATTTTGAAATATATGAAATACTTATGTTTTCATATATTTTCAGCTCAAAAAAATTTCAACTTACTTTACAAAAAAGGATATATGTCTTACAGTTTTGAGATTATGCATTTCGAATTGTGTCCATAGCTTTTAAGTTGTTGTAAATTCAGATTTTAACATGATTTCTATAGCTTGATCATTGCATTATACTTCAGCTTGAATGTATGATTTAAATATTTCTAAATTATTTTAGCATATCTCACATGCTCAGTACATTCGAAATACTAACTGCACACCTTCTTTTGAGCTATATCCTATTATGATATAGATTGTAGTACCTATTCTCAGAATCAAAGTTAGATTTGCATCCTATTCAATCAGCTAGCAGACTTGGTGAGTCCTCATTATTCGAGAACAACTTGTAATTTCAGTCTTCATTTTAGACATTGTTTCAGTTTTTAGTTATTTTATAGCTAGTTATGGATCTTTTCCCAACAACTCATCCATATATGTAGAGGTTATCAGACATAGATAGTGTAAGATATGCAAATATCATGTAGAAATCCTATTATGATATTGATTTTGGTACCTATTCTCAGACTCACAATTAGATTCGTATCCTAGTCTATCAGCCAACAGACTTGGTGAGCCCTTATTATCTAGGGAAAGCTTCCAGTTTCAGTTCTTCATTTTAGACATTATTTCATTTTCAATTATTTTAGTGTTAGTTGTGGATTTTGTCCCAGCAACTCATTCTTGTTAGTAGAAGCTTTCAGTCATATAGAGTTTAATATGTTTCTCAATTTCATACATTGTCTAAAGAAACAGTCAGTTTGTTTAGTAGATTGTCTATTTCACTTGTTTATGATTTCACTTAGTATTTCAGTTTTATCACTTAGTAATATGCCAGTACCAAGGGTTTGCTTTGGATTATTTGTGGTTCTAAGTACTGCGTCTCTTCCAGGGTATAGACTCGAGACGTGACAGACTTGGTATCAGAGCACTAGGTTCAAGAGTCCTAGAATGTCTAAAAAATCACATTTAGTATAGTCTTTTTCATTGGTGAGAAGCACACAACACTTATGAGAGAGAGGCTATGAAACATTTTAGAAAAACTTCCCTACTTTTATTTTCCTTATCATGCGATAGAGTTTAAATCTATATTCCATTCTAACTCATGCTTTATGCATTTCAGAAAATGCCTCTGAGAAGAAATACTAGATAGAGAAATGGATAGAATGGTCATCCTCCTGCACAAGTGCATTTGCTCACAAATGATGATGTTACTAATATCGAGTTCTACAATGCCATCTAGATGTTTGGTTAAGCTATAACAGCCTAGGTAAATCAAAAGGTAAAAATCCCTACTAACCTAAATAGTGGGTTAGCTGATGCTTGAGTCAGAGATTGTCAGAATGAATTTGCCAAAGATCTTTGTGTTAAAAGTTAAGAAAGACCTACTGAATTTCATTGATGAAGTGAAGAACGTCCTCCAGGTCATGCATATGTATGAAGTTGAGAGTGTTGAGCTAGATTTCTATCATCTTAAGGATATAGCTCACCTCTGGTTCACCTAGTGGAAAGACAATTATGGCAGAAATATAGCTCCTACAGTTTGGGATGATTTTGTTGAAGTTTTCTTGATCAGTTCTTTCTGAGAGAGTTGAGGGAGGCAAAGACTGAGGAGTTTATAAATTAAATGTAGGGATCTATGTCAGTCAAGAAGTATGAGCTGAGGTTCACTTATCTATCTCGGTATGATAAGGAGATAGTAGCCAAGTCGAGGGCTAGGATAAACAAGTTTGTGTTTGGGGGATAAGAACGTTTCTGTTTGGGGTTTCAGACTTAGTGAGGAAATAGTGCAAGATAGCTATATTGATTAGGGATAAAACTATCACAACATTTATGACTCATGCTTAGCAAATAGATGAGGAAAAAATAAAGGAGAAGGAAAGAGAGAAAGAGGCTTAGAACTGGTAACTTATAGTTTAGCTAGCAAATAACCGATGGTGGAAACTAGTCATCTTTCTAGAAAAAGTTGTCCAAACCAGCTCCATCTTCAGCTAGCACACCTGCACTTAATTCTCAATCTTATGGTAGTTATGTTCAAATGACCTCGAAGAACCCTTCTAGTAGTCAATGTGATAAGTCTCATCCTGGAGAATGCTAATGTGGAATCTATGGGTGTTTTAGGTGCAAACAGTTAGGACACATTCTAAAGGATTGTCCCTTAGCAGGACAGAGTAGTGGAGGAGATACGACTCAGGTTTCGATAGGAGGTGCTAAGAACCATTTCTATGTATTGTCTAACCAATCAACTCAAGAAATTCCTCCTGAAATCGAGATGGGTATGTTGTTAGATTTCCCCTTGAATACATTTGTACCCCCTAGACCTACATTCTTCTTCTTGATAAGAGTCGTCTTAGCATAGAATATAGAAGAGTGGTAGAGGAGAATGGTATTTTGGTAGGTGGTAGTAAGATCTGTAGGGATTAGATCCATGTAAGTTTGACATGTCATTATAAGAGAGAGCTTTAAAAAAATCATAAGTGTGGTATATGCAGCACTTAGGAGAGATAGAAAGATTCAGGCTTAGTCTATTAGGTAAGGAAGGGCCTTAGATTATAGAAAGAGGTATTATAGGTCTAAGGTAGTTTCTATATTTTGTTGCATGGGATTATGAGTTGTTAGTGTGAGGTATGGTGAGATAGTGAACTAGTTTTGTTGAGCATGTAAGAGGCTAGGGTAGTGGTTGAAGTCGCTGCTATGAAGTAAATTGAGGAATCTATAAAGGGTCAGTTTTGAGTGTTTTGAGTATGGTGATGTTTTCATTAATTTTGATGGGAGTAGTTTAATAATAGCATTAATTTGCAAAGTTAGGTTATCAATATTAAGCTATGGGGGATATGGTAAGATCTTAAGCAAAGGCTAGTAGTTTGTGGCAATGAGTTTCCCCTCTAGGAGTTAGGGACTTATTGCGGTTGCAATTTATTCTTACTTGTGCATTTTTCCCTCCTAGCACTGAGGCAGTTGGAGGTAAAGATCATCTTTCATTAGTTATTCTTTTAAGTTTAATAGTACTAGTAAATTCCTTTCTTTTCAATCCATCCTTAGCCTTCATTTGAGAATGAATGATCCCATAGGGGAGATATTGTAACACACCATATTTTTGCTATGCTTTGATTCAAACTTAGTGCAGAAAACCAAATCAAAAATCTTTGTTCCAATAAACCACGAGTCAGACCATGACTTAAGGTATCAGTTCACGAGTCCTGAGATGGAATATATTTCTAGAAATTTTAAAGTCCCAGGTTCCCATAGGCAAGAGTACAACCCATGGAGTGAAACATGAGTTGTGTTGCTGAATCATTGAACCCCATCTAAAAGTTGTCATTTTTCCTCAAAACCACGAGCCATAGTAGGAACCTTGGAATGAGTTCATGACTCATACTAACACTTATTGAAACCAAGTTTAAAAAAGGTTTAAGGTGGTCCCAGGAACCACGAGTCAGACCTTGACTCATGAACTGATGTATGAGTCATGGAGTGACTCATGGACCACTGTTATAGAAAATTTCAAAATAATTTTTTTAGAGGCAAATCAATGCTTTTATTATTTCCTAAGTCTAGACTATGTTGTTTCAACATATTTTAGGGGGGATATTAGGTGAATCCATCCAATTATTCTCATTACCCATACAAAAACATTTCCCAAGTCAGAACAAGTCTTGTTCAACCAAAATCCTGGGATTCAAGTTCAAGATTTCATATTCAAATCCAAATCTCTTAGTGCAAATAGGTATGTGGGATTTCAATGAGGGTTTCCTTTCACCCTCATGCCTAAAGTTTCAGATATTCAGTTATACTTTTATGTTCTCAAGATTTAGGGTTTCATACTTAATTAGTCAAATTTCCTTGAAATTCAGTCTCATTATGTTATTTAATGATTTAATATTCTTGAGTAATGATTTTGCATAAATGTTTACATGTGTTTTCTCGTCTAAAGATTTGAGAAAGGATTTAGTATGATTTGATAGATTTCAACCTGATTTAGCATAATTTAGAATGTTTTGAATACATGATCTCAGAATATAGTAAATTTAGCATGACTAGTTCCAGTATTTTAGAACTTAGGTTAAACAGTAATTTTGAACTAGCGTCATGCTTTATTTTCTGAAATATAGTTCAGTTATTATGAGATAACAGTAATGTTTTTTTGAGAATAGTATTTAATACCAAGCAGACATGGTTTCCAGATAATCGAAGTCCTAAAACTATGTGCCACCGTAGGATAAGGGTCTTTCACCAGTTGAGATTGACAACTTTAGACCAGTGTGCTCAGTTAGTCGACCGACATTAAACATAAAGGTTCTATATTGATGACAAGGTATAGAGTAGCTATTCCAAATGTGGGTTATATATTGGACTCCATGTTGCTCACATGGTTTATGTCGGTTAAGTGAAATTCCCCAAAATCAATTATGAAATATATGAAATACTTATATTTCCATAGATTTTCTGCTCATGCATGTTTTAACTCAATTTAAAAAAAGGATTTATGCCTTACAATTTTGAAATTATGCATTTAAAATTGTGTTCATATCTTTTGAGCTGGGGTAAATTTTGATTTTGACATGATTTCTACATCTTGATGATTGCATTGTACTTCATCTTGAAAGCATGATTTAAATATTTCTACATGATTTTAACGTATCTCATATGCTCAGTACATTCAAAGTATTGACCACATACCTTTCTTTTACACTATATCCTATTATGATATTTATTCTGGTACTTATTCTCAGATGTCACGACTCGAGACAACCCCCTAGTCGTAACATGATGCTTAGAGTCACAAGTGACCCTGAGCTGACCCATGGCCTAGCATGACACTATGAATACTATGTAAAACTGAATAACGTTGTGCAGAAGCTAAAGTCAGAATGATATATGAATAATCAAACCCAAATGTCAATGTTTAAAACAAAACGGAATCACTAAACATAACATAAAGTTGAATCTCTACTGTCTGTCTGAAAGCTCTACTAAGATGAGTTGTCGGGACAAGCCCCTAACAAACTCCAAAAATCTAAAACTAAAATAATAATGAAAACAAATACTGATTACTAGTCCTCGAATGATGAGGACTCCCCAAACATCTCTGCTGATATGATATTGAATTGTACAAAGTACGATTTGGATATTGAATGTCAGAACCTATATTACAAGACAATATAGCACAAAGGAAGGTATGCAATCAGTATTTTGAATGTACTGGGTATACGATATGGGAAATAACTGATATAAGCTAAACATGATGCATGTTACATGTTATATGATACAAGACAAAGTAATAAACATGTGTTGTATGATAAGCTGAACAACTAAATACAAGGTCATGCAAGTATCTGAATCTTGACTATGATGTGTGGACTGTAGGAGATAATTATAATCGACATACCCTACTCTGAGCTAACCGAGGGCCAACCTGTAACCCTAGCTAGAAGGGTGTCTAATACCTTGCCAAGGGTACGAATACTGGCTGACGTGGATCCACTAAATTGATGTCCAAAAGGACTAAGGTATCAAGCATGGTCTGACGGGTGACCCTTTAGAACCTATGATGGTGTCATAGTTCTGGGACTTAGGGACTTCTACTAAAGGTCTCAATCTAAGTGACGGGTGATCCTTCATCCCTGTGTCCGTTCTCTGCTAAGTACTACTCCCAACTAAATGACACTGATAATTGAAATGCCCAATAATAGTAATATTCTGAAGGCTGAAAATAAATCCATTAACTGAGAGCATTCAAAACATGTAAAATGGAGGATATAATACCCATAAGTATATGCATGAAATCCTTGGTCATCGGGTGTTCACAACCCACCATCTCAAAAGAATGCAACTATTATGACAATTTCATAAACTGAGCGAATCAAGGAATTAAATAACTTAAGTCCAAAAATCATAGATTACAAAATATAATTAGGGTTTATAATTTTTGAACATGTAATGGTACTAAAATTCATGTTAAAACATGGGTTTATAACTCAATGAGATCAAGGAACTGGAATATCAAGAAATTCACAACATTCATGAACCCTAAGCTCTTAGGAAGGAATTAAACTAAGAAATTGAGTTAACTTTAGGACTCAATGGGTGAAAGGAGACCCATTGATGAAATCCCACATACCTGGAGATAAGAACCCTAAAAAAATCTCCAAACTTGAAGCTTAAAGAAGATGATCCCTAGTTTGCCTTGGAGAATAGAAATCACCTTTTTATCTCTTGTATTTGCTAAGTATCAATTGTTTTTCGAGTAATGAGGGCCTAGGGAAATTTTAACCTTAATAATCAGCCTTGGGGTGGCTTAAATGACATATTTTTAATGTTAAAAGAGTGGTAAAAGGCTGTAATACCCTTGATATAAAGTAACTAAAAATCTGCAGAATTGGGTCATACGGACCATCCCACGATTGCCCGACCCACCTACGACTGTGGGTGTTGTTCGTGGTTGGGAGGCTGAATTGAAGATTCTTTGAACATGATCAAACAAGCCATAGTATGTTTGTGGGACCCACTCACTATCAAACCTTGGTTCGTAGGTCATAGGTTCCAACCAGATCAACTTTAGAAGTCAAGATCGTACCTAAGATCGTTGTTTCTAACCAAGATCTTGGTACCCTTTAGTGGTTGGAAGATATACATCTCAGCTTGCAGATTTTTGGGGTTGTTTCAATCAGAAGAGTCCATGGTACGGTCGTGGTTTCTAACCATGGTCGTGGGTTCTGCTCGTACCATCTCACTGCTGGACAGTGCTTCACTAAAATGGCCATAACTTTTAGCTTCGACTTTGGATTAAGGAAAATCTGGATGCGTTGGAAAGATAATTCAAATATATATCACTTGGTGGGTCTTGATATTAAAAATACCTCTGAATCTAGGAGTTATGTTCATTAAAGTTGACTATAGCAAGATTTTTCATAAGAAAACCACCGGTAAGAAAGGTTTCAACTTGGCTATGAGCTAGGAGTTACTTGTGGCCTTAATACATGTCTAAATTAATTCTCATACTACCAAAACATGATGTTTGATTTTACATGTACTTGAAGCATGGTTCTAATCTTAGCTTGGATTTTCAAGGGGTTACAATATCTCCCCCTTGGGGTCATTCGTCCCCGAATATAAACTAATTAAGCTGAAAAATTAGGGAAGGAGCTGCAATCCCAACACTGAAACTCTAAGATCTGAATACTGACATGATACTAAGTCTATAATTGATACATGGACTAATTTGAACTCATGAATGCACGATATGACATGAAAATAACTGGGTGACATGAGAGGAAGGAATTAATTAAGGGGAAACTATTACCTTAAGTTGGATTAGAGTCCAAAGAGAAAAGATGAGAGTACTTGGTCATCATATCTGCCTCTACTTCCCAAGTAGCTCCCTCAACAAGCTGATTTCACCATAGAACCTTTACTGAAGCGACCTCTTATTCCTCAACTTACGAACCTGACGATCAAGGATCTCAACTGGGACCTCCTCATAAAAAAGGCTGTTTTTCACACCCACACTGTTTAAAGGAACAACCGATGCGGTATCACTAATGCATTTCTTCAACTGAGACACATAAAAAATGAATACACTGATGCTAAGTCTGTGGGCAAATCCAACTCATAGGCTACATTGCCAAAACGACCCACAATCTTATAAAGAACGACATAGAAGGGACTGAGTTTCCCTTTCTTACAAAACTTCTTCACTCTTTTCATGGGTGAAACTTTAAAGTAAACAAAATCACCAATAGCAAACTCAAGCTCTCTTCTCCTCACATCTGCATAGGATTTCTAACGACTCTAAGCTGTTTTCAGTCTTTCTCTAATCAACTAAACTTTCTCCATTACCTCATGGACTAAATCAATACCTGTCAAAGTATCTTTACCAATCTCAAACCATCTAATAAGATATCTACACCTCCTACCATAAACTGCTTTGAACGGGTCCATCTGAATTCTAGAATGATAAGTGTTATTATAAACAAACTCAATCAAAGGCAAATGATCATACCAACTACCTTTGAAATCGATCACACATGCCTCAACATATCCTCTAAATTCTGAATGGTCTGCTCTGCCTGACCATCTATTTGCGGGTGAAAAGTTATATTAAGGTGAACTTGGGTACTAAGACCCTTCTGGAATATCTTCCAGAATTGAGAGGTAAACTGAGTACCACTATCTGAAATGATGGTCAGAGGGACACTATGTAACTTCACTAACTCCCAAAGATAGAGTCTATCATAATCCTTGACTGAGTCTGAAGTGTTAACTGGCAGAAAATGGGCTGACTTAGTTATTCGATCTACAATAACCCAAATAGAATCATGTTGTCGACGAGTACGACGCAACCCTGTAATGAATTCCATATTCACCACTTCCCACTTCCAAGTAGGAATACTAATATCCTGAAGCTTACAACCAGGTCTCTGGTGCTCAACTTTAACCTACTGGCAATTTGGAAACTTAGCCACAAATTCTGTGATATCTTTCTTCATGCCATTCCACCAATAGACTTCCCGTAGGTAATGGTACATCTTAGTGGCTCCTGTGTGAATAAAATACTGAGAACTATGAGCTTCTGTTAGCATCTGTTATCTCAAGTCATCCCCATCTAGAACACACAGTCTGCCTTGACAATGAAAAACACCATCTCCCCCTTGGGAGAAAACCTCAAACTTCCAACGCTAGACTATTTCTTTCAACTTGAGCAAGATAGGATCACTAACTTGCTTTTCCTTCACCTTAGCTATAAATGAAGATTTCAAAACATTTTGAACCAAAATATTACCTTCGATCGAATCAACCAATCAAACACCCAATCTAGCAAGTTGGTGAACCTCACAAACTAACTCTTTCTTCTCATCCTCAATATGAGCAATACTTCCCATACAGAATCTACTAAGAGCATCATCCACAACATTGGCTTTACCTGGATGGTACAAGACACTCATATCATAGTCCTTCAACAACTCTAGCCATCTTCTCTGACAAAAATTTAGAACTGAACATGTAATGAAGGCTCTTGTGATCAGTGAACACATCAACATGAACCCCATAAAGATAATGCCTCCAAATCTTTAAGGCAAAAACAATTGCTGCTAACTCAAGATAATGAGTCGGGTATTCTTCTCATCAGGTTTGAGCTGTCTAGAGGTATATGTTATAACCTTGCCATGCTGCATCAGTACACAACCAAGTTCCACTTTGGAAGCATCATAATAAATGATAAAACCATCTGAACCCTCTAGCAGTGTCAAAACTGGAACGAAGGTGAGTCGAGTCTTCAACTCCTAAAAACTCGTCTTGCAAGAATCGGACTACGAAAACTTTACTTTCTTCTGAGTCAATTCGGATATGGGATAAACAATAGAGGAAAATCCTTCAACAAACCATTTGCAATAACCAGTTAAACCCAAGAAACTCTTGATATCTGATGGAGAGATGGGTCTATGCCTATTCCTAACTGCTTTAGTCTTTTGAGGATCAACTCAAATGTCTTTATCGAAAATGATATGACCAAGGAATGCTACTGATTTCAAAAATAATTCACACTTGCTAAACTTAGTGAATAACTAGCGATCTTTGAGAGTCTACAAAACAATCCTCAAATGGTCTACATGTTCATCCTCACTCCGAGAATAAACGAGGATGTAATCAATGAAGACTATGACAAACATGTCCAAGTACTACTTGAACACCCTATTTAACAAGTCCATAAAAGTTATAGGAGCATTCATTAGTCCAAAGGACATAACAATAAATTCAAAGTGATCATACTAAGTTTTAAAGGCTGTCTTTGGAATGTCACATTCTCTGACCTGAGCTAATGATAACCGGATCTAAGGTCTATCTTAGAGAAGAAATTGGCACCCTGAAGCTGGTCAAACAAGTCATCAATCCTGGGAATGGGATACTTATTCTTGACTATGACTTTGTTCAACTGGAGATAATCAATGCATATTCTTTGAGAACCATCTTTATTGCACATGAAGAGAACTGGAGCACCCCAGAAAGAGATATTAGGCCTAATAAAACCTTTGTCTAAGAGAACATTCAACTGCTCCTTTAAATCCTTAAACTCTGCTAGATCCATTCTGTAGGGTGGAATTAAAATATGTTGGTTATATGAAAGGAGATCTATTTTTAAGTCAACTTTTCGTTAGGGAGAAACTCTGGGAAAATCTTTGAGAAACACTTCTGGGAACTTATTCACCACTAGAACTGACTCAAGAGTTAGGATCTTAGACTTTGAATCCTTAACCTGAACAAGATGATAAATGTACCCTTTGAAAATTATTTTTCTAGCCTTAAGGTAAAAGACAAATTGACCTATAGGTACTAAGGTATTACCCTTCCACCTTATGATTGGATCATTTGGAAATTAAAACTGGACTACCCTATTTCTACAATCAATAAAGGAATAGCAAGAGTAGATCCAATCCATGCCAAGAATGACATCAAAATCTATCATGTCTAACTCTATAAAATCCACTAAGGTGACTTTCTGAAAAATTATGACTAGGTAATTCCTGTATACCCGTCTAGCTATGACTGAATCACCAACTGGAGTAGAGACTGAGAAAGGTTCTGAGAGAGTTTAGGGACTGACACCGAAGTCTACTACTATATTAGGAGTTACAAAAGAGAGAGAGTCTCCAAGATTTAATAATGCATAGACATGAATATGAAAGACCTATAACATACCAGTGACTACATCAGGAGAACCCTCCTGATCTTATCCAGTCTGAAGTGCATAGAACATGATGTGATGTTGTCTGTAACCTTCACTAGATGAGAAACCCTGCTGAGTTGGGAGACCTACTGGAACTGCTGAAGAACTAGAATGATTCTGCTAACGGGCACCTTTGACTCTCGGTAAAGCCACTAGACACTCTCTCAATCTGTGGTCTGGATCACCACACCCAAAACAAGCATCACTACAAGCCATATACTAGCCCTTGTGGTTCTTACTATACTTTTTACAAATCGAGTTAGTACAACCACTAGTAACGCTACCTTGGGACTTAGAGCCTAGTGTCCTATCCCTGATTATCCTGCCTGAACTTGGACACAAGCGCACTAGCAAAAGATGGGGCTAGATATGAAGATTTCTAGCGGAATTAAGAACAATTTCCACCGTCCGACCTATGATAAGAGAAGTGAAAGCTATCTGTCCTGGCCCTCTTGTTCTCGCTTTTCTTCTCCTTAATCTTTTCCTCCTCAATCTTTTAAGCATGAACCATCAACCTAGAGATGTCCACCTAGTTAACCAATATAGCAGTCCTACACTCTTTAATCACATCCTCAGAAACACATGTCACAAACTTACTCATGTAAGCCCTGGAGTCAGAAACCATGGCTGGAGCAAACTTTGCCAACTGAGTAAACTTAAGAGAATACTCCTTCGCACTTATATTGCACTGCTTCAAATTGATGAATTCAAGCACCTTGGTCACCCTTAACTCAAGTAGGAAGAATCAATCCATAAAAGCAGCAATAAACTCATCCCACTCTACCGAACTTGTATCAATACCTCTATCTTTCTTCCACTGTTGGCACCAAATGTGAGCTACTCCTTGCAACTGATAAATAGCCAAGTCAGTACTTTTAGTTGGATTAAAACCCATGATCTCAATGACTTTCTGAATACTATCCAAGAACTCCTGCGGATCTTCTTCAGACTTAGACCCAAAGAATACCGGAGGATTCATTAGAGTGAAGTCTCAGACTCTGGCTGCTTTTGTATTTACTATCAGGTTGGCTGGTGCAACAGCCTACTGGTTGTTCTTAGTGTTCATGGACTAGGCCAACGCTGTGAAAGCAGCCCTAAATTCAAAATCAAAAACTTGTTCATTCAGAGGGTTTACGGGAGCTGGTGGTGCTTGCTGATTTATATTTCTATTGCCATAGACATTCCTCCTTCCATTTGCTCTCTTGGGAGGCATGTTCTATAAATATGTAGACCATAAAATAGAAAAGGGTTTTAATAGAGTTTATACTCTATTGCACGATATGAACATGAAAGAAGTGAATTTTTTTACCAAAACGTTTCATAGCCTCTCACTCATAAGTGTGGCGCTCTTCACACCCATGAACAAGACTCTAGTTAACGTGGCTTTCATACACCCTAGGACACTTTAAACCTGATGCTTTGATACCAAGTTTGTCATGACCCGAGACAACCCCCTAGTCGTAACACTACGTTTTGAGTCACAAGTGACCCCGAGTTAACTCATGGCCTGGCATGACACTATGAATACTATGTAAAAATAAATAACACTGTGTATAAGCTAAAGTCTAAATGATATATGAATAGACAAACCCAAATGTCAATTTTTAAAACAAAATGGAAATCACTAAACATAACATAAAGCTGAATCTCTATTGTCTGTCTGAAATCCTCTACTAATACGAGTTGTTGAGACAAGCCCCCAACTAACTACAACTATCTGAAACTAAAATAATAATGAAAAGAAATACTGATAACTGGTCCTCGAATGATGAGTACTCCCCAAACATCTCTACTGATATGATATTGAATCATACAAAGCGTGGTTTGGATGCTGAATGTCAGAACCTATATTATAAGACAATATAGCACAAAAGAAGGTATGCGATCAGTGTTTTAAATGTACTGAGTATACGAGATGGGAAATAACTGATATAAGTTAAACATGATGCATGTGACATGATATACTGATACAAGACAAAGTAATAAACATGTGTTGTATGATAAGCTGAACAACTGAATATAAGGTCATGCAAGTATCTGAATTTGAACTATGATTTATGGACTGTGGAAGCTACTGATAATCAACATACCCTAAATTAAGCTAACCGAGTGCCAACCTGTAACCCTAGCTAGAAGGGTGTTCAGTACCTTGCCAAGGGTATGAACACTGACAGATATGCATCCACTAAACTGATGTCCAAAAGGACTAAGGTATCAAGACTGGTTTGACGGGTGACCCTTTAGAAACTACGGTGGCACCATAGTTCTGGGACTTAGGGACTTCTACAGAAGGTCTCAGCCTAAATGACAAGTAAGCCTTTATCCCTGTGTCCGCTTGGTGCTAAGTACTACTCCCAACTGAATGACACTGATAACTGAAATGCCCAATAATAGGAATATTCTGAAGATTGAAAATAAATATATTATCTAAGAGCATTCAAAACATGTAAACTAGAGGATATAATACTCAAAACTATATGCTTGAAATCCTAGGGGTGTTCATAACTCACCATCTCAGAAGAATGCAACTATTATGACAATTTCATAAACTAAGTGAATTAAGGAATTTAATAACTCAAGTCCAAAAATCATAGATTAAACAATATAATTAGGGTTTTTAATTTTTGAACATGCAATGGTACTGAAATTCATGTTAAAACATGGGTTTATAACTTAATAAGATCAAGGAACTGGAATATAAAGAAATTCACAACATTCATGAACCCTAAGCTCTGAGGAAGGAATTAAACTAAAAAATTGAGTTAACTTTGGGACTCAATGGGTGAAAGGAGACCCATTGATGAAATCCAACATACCTAGATATAAGAACCCTGAAGAAATCTCTAAACTTGGAGCTTGAAGAAGATGAACCCTAGTTTGCCCTGGAGAAGAGAAATTGATTTTTTCTCTCTTGTGTTTTCTAAGTATCAATTGTTTTCTGAGTAATGAGGGCTTAGGGAAATTTTAACCTTAAAAATCAGCCTTCGGGTGGCTTAAACAACATAGTTTTAATGTTAAAAGTGTGGGAAAAAATTGGAATACCCTTTATAAAAAGTAACAGAAAATCTGCAGCATTGGGTCGTACGGACCATCCCATGATCGTGAGACCCACCTAAGACCGTGGGTGGTGTTTGTGGTTGGGAGGATGAACTGGATGTTCTTTGAACATGATCATATGAGCCATGGTATGATCATGTCACCCACTCATGATCGTGCCTTTGTTCGTAGGTCGTAGGTACCAACTAGATCAACTTTAAAAGCCAAGATCGTACCGAAAATCGTGGTTTCCAACCAAGATCATGGTACCCTTTCATGGTTGGAAGGTATAATTTCAGGTTTTTGGGGCTGTTATGATCAGACGAGACCTAGGTACGGTCATGGTTTCTGACCACGGTCATGGGTTCTACTCGTACCATCTCACTGTTGGACAGTGCTTCACTAAAATGGACATAACTCTTTGTTCCAACATTGAATTAAGGCAAATCTGAATGAGTTGTAAACATAATTCAAATATCTATCATTTGGTGTGTCTGGAGCTCAAAAATACCTCATAATCTAGGAGTTACGCCCGTTTGAATTTGACTATAGCAAGATTCTTCACAAGAAAACCACTGGTAAGAAAGGTTTCAACTTGACTATGAGCTAGGAGTTACTTGTGGCCTCAATACATGTATAAATCACTTCTCATACTATCAAAACATGATGTTTGATTTTACATGTACTTGAAGTGTGGTTTTAATTTTAGCTTGGATTTTGGGGGTGTTACATCATACTCACACATCCCAGTTAATTAGCCAGCAGACTTAGTGAGTCCTTATTATTCATGAACAACTTGCAGTTTCAGTTCTTTGTTTTAGACACTGTTTAAGTATTCTATTATTTTAAAGTTAATTGTGGATCTTGTCCCAGCAACTCATCCTTATATGTAGAGACTTTCAGACATAAAGAATGTGAGATATGCTAAAATCATGTAAAAATACTATTATGATATAGATTCTGGTATTTATTCTCAGACTCATAGTTAGACTCGCATCTAAGTCCATCAGCCGAAAAACTTGGTGAGTCCTTATTATTCGAGGACAACTTGAAGTTTCAGTTCTTTGTTTTAGACATTGTTTAAATTTTCAAATATTTTACAGTTAGTTGTGGATTTCTTCAAGAAACTCATCCTTATTAGTAGAGGCTTTCTTACATAGACAATTTATTATGTTGCTTGATTTTAGACATTGTCTAAAGAAAAACAAGACAGAGAAATGGACAGAATGGTAATCCTCATGCACAAGTGAATCAGCTCACAAATGATGATGTTACTAATACCGAGTTCCGCAATGGCATCCTCATATTGTCTTAAGCCATAATAGCCTATGTAAATCAATAGCAGGAAATCCTCACTAACCTAAATGGTGGGTTAGCTGTTGTTTGAGTTAGAGATTTTGTCAGAATGAATCCGCCAAAGTTCTTTGGGTTTAAAGTTTAGGAAGACCTACAGAACTTTATTGATGAAGTGAAGAAGGTCCTCCAGTTCATGCATGTGTGTGAAGTTGAAAGTGTTGTGTTCGCTTTGTATCAGCTTATGGATGTAGCTTACCTCTGATTAACTCAGTGTAAAGATAGTTGTGGGAGAAATGTGGCTCCTGCAGTTTGGGATAACATTTTTAAAGTTTTCTTGACCGGTTTTTTCCAAGAGAGTTCAAGAAGGCAAAGGCTATGGAGTTTATGAATTTAAGGCAGGGATCTATATTAGTCAAGGAGTACGATTGAGGTTCACTCAACTATCTAGGTATGCTCTGGAGATAGTAGCCGAGCTGAGGGCTAGGATGAATAAGTTTGTGTTTGGGGTTTCAGACTTAGTGAAGAAAGAGTACAAGAAAGCTATGTTGATTGGGGATATGGATATCTCAAGATTTATGACTCGTGCTCAGCAGATAAAGGAAGAAAAACTAAAGGAGAGGGAATAAGAGAACAAGAGGGCCAGAATAGGTAACTTTGAGTTCATCCAATAGAGAATCGGAGGTGGATATTGGTCATCTTACCCATAGAATTCTTCCAAACTAGCTCCATCTTCAACTAGTGCACCTACACTCGATTCTCAGTCTTATAGTAGTTATGCTCAGAAGACCTCAAAGTACCCTTCTCGTAATCGATGTGGTAAGTCTCATCTAGTAGAATTCTGACATGGAACGAATGGGTGTTTTAGGTGCAGACAACTAGGTCACATTCTAAAAGATTGTCTCTTAGCAAGACAGAGTAGTGGAAAAGATATGACTCAGATTTCGACAAGAGGCATTATGAACCGCTTATATGTATTGTCCAACCAATTAGGTTAGGAAATTCCTCCTGAAACCGCGATGGGTATGTTGTTAGATTTCCATTTGAATGCATTTATAGTCCCTAGACCTATATTCTTCTTCTTGATAAGAGTCGTCTTAGCATAGAATATAGAGGAGTAGTAGAGGAAAATGGTATTCATGTAGGTGGAAGTAAGAGCTGTGGGGATTAGATCCATGTAAGTTTGACATGTCATTACAAGAGAGACGTTTAAACAAATCATGAGTGTGGTATATCTAACCCTTAGGAGAGATAGAAAGATTAAAGCTTATTCTATTAGGTGAAGAAGGGCCTTAGATTATAGAAGGAAGTATTACGGGTCTAAGGTAGTTTGTATATTTTGTTGCATGGGATTATGAGTTGTTAGTGTGAGGTATGATGAGATAGTGAACTATTTTTGTTAAGCATGTAAGAGGCTATGGTAGTGGTGGAAGTTGCTGCTATGAAGTAAATTGAGGAATCTATAAAGGGGCAGTTTTGAGTGTTTTTAGTATGGTAATGTTTTCATTAATTTTGGTGGGAGAAGTTTAATAATAGCATTAATTCGTAGAAATAAGTTATCAATATTAAGCTAAGGGGGAGATGGTAAGATCTTAAACAAAGGCTAATCGCTTGGGGCAAAGAGTTTCCCCTGTAGGAGTTAGGGCCTTGTTGGGGTTGCAATTTATTCTTACATGCACATTCTTCCCACATAGCACTGAGGCAGCATGAGGTAACGATCATCTTTCATTAGTTATTCTTTTCAATTTAATGTCCTTGTGAATTACTCACTATTGCTAAGTATTCATTCATGTTCCATGAGTTTCAGCTGAGTTCTACACTTAGTTCAAATCAGTTATCATGTTAGTTATTCAGTTTCAATAATCCATCAAACAGTACTAGTACATTTCTTTCTTTTTAGTCCAGTCTTAGCCTTCATTTGAGGATGAATGATCCCAAGGGGGAGATATTGTAACACCCCATATTTTTGCTATGCTTTGATTCAATCTTAGTGCAGAAAACAAAACCAAAAATCTTTGCTCCAATGAACCATGAGTCAGACCATGACTTAAGGTATCAATTCACGAGTCCTAAGATAACTCTTGGAATATATTTCTAGAAATTTTAAAGTCCCAAGTTCCCACAAGTAAGAGTACAACCCATGGAGTGAAACACGAGTTGTGCTGTTGAATCATTGAACCCCATCTAAAAGTTGTCATTTTTCCTCAAAACCACGAGCCACGGTAGAAAACTTGGAATGAGTTTATGACTCATACTAAGACTCATTGAAACCAAGTTTTAAAAAGGTATAAGGTGGTCCTAACAACCACGAATCAGACCATGACTTATAGACTGACGTATCAGTCATGGAATGACTGGTGGACCACTGTTATAGAAAATTTCAAAATAGTTTTTTTAAGGAAAATCAGTATTTTTCTTATTTCCTAAGTCTATATTACATTGTTTCAGCATATTTAAAGGGGTATATTAGGTGAATCCATCTAATTATTCTCATTACCTATGCATAAAATTTGCCCAATTCAGAAAAAAGTCAGAACAAGTCTCTTCCAAGCAAAAAACCTGGTCCAAATCTCTTAGTGCAAACAGGTATGTGGGATTTCAATGAGGGTTTCCTTTCACTCTCATGCCCAAAGTTTCACATAGTCAGTTATAGTTTTATGATCTCAAGATTTTGGGTTTCATACTTAATTAGTCAAATTTCCTTGAAATTCAGTTTCATTGTGTTATTTGATGATTTAATAGTCTTGATTAATGATTATGTATGAATGTTTACAAATGTTTTCTAGTCTAAAGATTTGAGAAACGATATAGCATGATTTGATAGATTTCAACCTGATTTAGCATAATTTAGCATGTTTTGAATACATGATCTCAGAATATAGTAAATTTAGCATTACTAGTTCCAGTATTTTAGAACTTCGGTTAAATAGTAATTTTTAACTTGTGTCATGCTTTATTTTCAGAAATATAGTTTAGTTATTATGAGATAACAGTAATGTTTTTTTTAGAGTAGTATTTAGTACCAAGCAGACATGGTTTCCAGATAATCGAAGTCCTAAAACTATGTGCCACCGTAGGATAAGGGTCTTTCACCAGTTGAGATTGACAACTTTAGACCAGTGTACTTAGTTAGTTGACCTGCATTAAAAAGATAGGTTCTATATTGATGTCAAGGTATAGAGTAGCTATCCCTAATGCTGGTTAAACGTTGGACTCCATGTTGCTCACATGGTTGATGTCAGTTAAGTGAAATTCCCCAGAATCAATTTTGAAATATATGAAAACTTATATTTTCATAGATTTTTTGCTCATGCATATTTCAAATCAGTTTACAAAAAAGGATCTATGTCTTACAGTTTTAAAATTATGCATTTAAAATTGCGTTCATAGCTTTTGAGTTAGGGTAACTTTAGATTTTGACATGATTTCTACATCTTGATGATTGCATTGTACTTCAGCTTGAAAGCATGATTTAAATATTTTTACATGTTTTAACATATCTCACATGCTCAGTACATTCAAAGTACTGACCACATACCTTTCTTTTACACTACATCCTATTATGATATTAATTCTTGTTCTTGTTCTCAGACTAACAGTAAGATTCGCATTCCAATCAATCGGTCAGTGATGTGCCATGGTTATATGGCACTTTCGATGCTTAAAACAAGGAAAAGATGCAATAACTTGGGTGTATTTTGTTGGTATGATGTGGTTTCTGTCCTAATTTGCAGGAAAACAGGCTTTAAAGGCAAAATGAGTAAAAGAGGAAGAATCAAGCCCGAGAACGAAGTGTCGAATGAAGAAAGAACAAGAGGCTGCAAAAGAGAACCACTCATGCCACAAGTCATGTGGCGTGGAAGTCACTCACGCCACTTGAGTGGCTATCGTGACTAAGTCCAGAAACAGAAAATTCTAGCCTGATTTCCACGGCAGGGGTCACGTGGCGTGACTGACACCCACGTGGCGTGGAATCCTGCCATGAGTTCACTTCAGATATCCAAGAAAAGGGCCTGATTCCCACGATATGAGTCACGTGCCGTGACTTGGTTCCACGACACCGTGAAAGCTGCCGACTCTGTTCTCCTATTTTGTTTTGGATAGGACTAGTTTTATATCTATAAATACTCCTATGTAGTCCTAAGTGCGAGAGTTGGACAATTTACTACTTTGAGAGTTATTTTACATTGTTTGAGACATATATTTTGGTTTTGTATTCATAAACCCTAATTCTGAAGTTGATTGATAATTGAAATTTTGGTTTTTCCTTCATTCTTGTGAGATCATAATTATGCTTTCATCTTTGGATTATTCTTGTGTTCTTGCAATTATGAGTAGCTAAACCCATCAACTGGGGTTGTGTGAACCGTGAAGAATTAACGAAACCGGTGAAGTGCTAAACAACTTTGTACTGCTGTGTATGCATGTATTGTTGTCTCCTTCATATTGATTGCTTTTCTAACGGTTGCAAATGTTAGAATCTTGCCTATATTCTAGACTTTCTCGAGAGAGAGGTAGAGATTGGGAAAAGGAGATAACAACAGAGATTTGGAGCTATTAACCTTCATCTAATAACCGGAGCCTTAGCGAGAAAAGGTTATCTGAAATCCAGGACAAGGGTTAGAAGTGTGACACTTGGAGACCGAGAGGAGAAGAGTGATATTCGTCTAATGACAGTCGAGAGACAGTTAGATGAACATAACTTGTTAGATTTTACATGCAGTGCAGTGGGGCAGTCTTGTTAAGCATAAGTCACCGGTGGAGTTAAGGAATCATTGGGGATCACAGTCCTAGTGAATTTCTCTTATTATTTACAAACTCGATATTAGTCAGCAATCATCATAGTTACTATTTACTAGCAAAAAACCCCAGTTTTAGTTACTTGCCAGTTATTTCTTCCAGTAGTTTACTCATACTTCGACCTGTTCCCTGTGGGATCGACCCCAACCTAGTTGGGTTCTATATTTAATATAGTGACCGCATTATACTTTTTTGGAGGTATATTTTGGGCGACATCAAATATTGGCGCCGTTGCCAGGGAATACGGTTACGAAGTTGAACATTATTGTTTGGAGGTTATTGGGTGTGTTCGTACATACTCACAAGGGCATACGCTGGTGTATGCCAAATACTAGGAGTCAAGGCAATCCCCTGATTCCACTTGATCTTGAAATTGAAAGGACTTTAAGAGCTAATTGGAGAATGGTGAATACTGAAGGAGTCCAGAATCCCGCAGCTGCGGGGGATGTTCACAATCAGCCAATGCATCCTGCTGGTCAGGAAACAGCGGAGCAAACTACTGCTCGATTGACCCGAGAAGAGCATGCTAGACAAGCTGCTCTTAGACACGTAGAGAGAGATAATCGAGCTTTGCAGGAAGCAGCACAGTGTCTGGCTGATGCTAAAGAGCGACAAAGACAATTAAGAGAACAACCAAGACAACATGTGCCTGTTTATGATGATCCTGAAGATGAATATGTGACCTATTTTGAGCCGATTGAGAATGGTGTTATTGTTCCACCTGAGTTACCTCCAGGCACTAAGTTTGACATTACTAGTGCCATGATCCATATGTTGAACTTGAAAGGTGTGTTCGCGGGTCTTCCTACTGATGATCCAAACATGCATGTTATGAACTTTGTGGGGGTCTGCATGTCATACAATCTGCCTGGGGTTAACCAAGAGGCGATTCGGTTGGGGTTGTTCCCATTTTCTCTTACAAGAGAAGCCACGTTGTGGTTGGTTGAGCTACCACGAGGTTCTATCACTACCTGGCAGGAATTGAGAAATCAATTCTTGGAAAGATTTTTCCCACCATCCAAGATACTGCAGTTAAAGGACGAGATCTATAATTTACGACAACTTCATTTGGAAGCACTCTATGAAACATGGCTGAGGTTCAAGAAAAAGTTGCAGAACGTGCCTAATCATAGGATGAGTGGTCGAAATTTACTTGAAATATTCTACAGAGCTTTGAATATCAACACAAAAAGGGTAGCGGATACTATCACTGGTGGAGCATTCATGAGTCTGGGATGGAACCAAGCTTCTGAGATATTGGATCGTGTCACTAAGACCAACCGAGGATGGCATACTCGGGAGGTAGATATGCCGGCTGGGACATATGCTATTGGAGCTTCAGCAGCTCAAAGGGCGTTGGATGAATCTGTGGCGCAAGAGGTTGCTCTGTTGAGGACAGAGATTAGTCTTCTGGCCAAACAGATAGCTGCTAAAGATGCGGAAAAGGTGCATGCTGTTGGTGCACAAAGCAAATCAGTTAGACATGATGATAGTGAGTCAGATGAAGAGGTGAAGTATCTAGATCGTGAAGTGATGGGTTTTCGAGCCAAGGCCCAAGGGTCTAATCAAGACTCTTGGAACTCAAGGCAAGGGAATCAAGGTCAGAACTATTATGGAGACAGCTATAACAAATCGGGATACAGAGATCGTGAACGGGACCGTGATGGTGATTGGAGGCGAAAAGATAATCATAGAGAAAAGAATGACACTTATGTACCGCCTGGAAGACGTGATGAGGAGTCTGGAAATTTGAGGATGGAGGCACTTCTAAATAAATTGGTGAAAGGAGCAGAAAGTCAGGAGAATTGCTTGAAAGAAATTAGAATTGACATCTCGGGCATAAGTCAAAAAGTGGAGTCTCACTCGACCGCCATCAAACAGTTGGAGCAACAGTTTGGGCAAATTTCAGTGGCACTGAATCAACGTCAGCCAGGCACCCTTCCAAGTAATACCGTCCAGAATCCTAAAAATGATAGTCATTGCCTCTCCATCACTACTAGAAGCGGGAAGTGCACGACAGATCCACCTATGCCTGCCGATAATAATATGCCTAAGGATCCAGTGGTTATCGATGTTGAAGTTGAGTTAGAGTCAGATAATGCAAAGGGTAGCAAGGTTCCAAATCAGCAGAATGATAGCGACAATGCAAAATCTGAGAAGAGAAAGGAGAATGAGGTACCAAAAGTACTCAAAACTATTCCGCGACCTCCTCCTCCCTATCCTCAAAGGTTGAAGAAAAAGGCGGAGGAAGGAAAGTATCAGAAGTTCATCACCATGTTGAAGGAGCTGTCAGTTAACATCCCTCTTGTAGAAGCATTAGAACAGATGCCAGGCTATGCCAAGTTCATGAAAGACTTGGTGACTAAGAAGAGAACGGTCAGTTTTGAGCCCGTAGATAACATTCACCATTGTAGTGCAATTGCGTCACGGTCCTTAGTCGAAAAGAAGGAGGATCCAGGAGCGTTCACAATCCCGTGTACTATTGGGTCATACGACTTTGCTAAAGCACTGTACGATTTGGGTGCTAGCATCAACCTAATGCCATTAGCCGTGTTTAAGCAGTTGAGGTTGGGTGTACCAAAACCAACCTCCATGAGACTTCTCATGGCTGATAGAACTGTGAAAAAGCCGGTGGGCATTCTGTACGATGTTTTGGTGAAGGTTGTTTCTTTCATATTTCTGGCTGATTTTGTGATCCTCGATTGTGAGGTTGACTTTGAGGTTCCCATTATACTGGGGAGACCATTCCTTGCCACTGGTCGCGCACTGGTTGATATGGAAATCGGGCAGCTACAATTTAGATTGAATGATGAGCAGGTTACTTTCAATGTCTGTCGGTCAATGAAGCAGCCAAAAGATAAGAGAGTCATTTCAGTGATAGATGCGGTTGATGATATTGAAGCTGCCGTGCCCATTGAAGAAAGGTTGGGAGTAGAACCTCTGGCTGCAGTGATCATGAACTTTGAAGACGATGGTATAGAAGACTATGATGAGATAGTGGGTGCGCTAACTGGTAAAGGAGCGTACACTTATGTGCCCAAGAAACTGGATCTTGATTTAAAGAATAGGGTAACTCCACCAGCTCGCCCATCTATAGAGGAGCCTCCAGTGTTAGAGTTTAAGGCTCTTCCGGCCCACCTTCGCTACATGTTCTTGGGAGCCAATAATACCTTGCAAGTGATTATTTCTGCTAAGCTGGTGGAATGGCAAGTAGCGGCTTTGGTTTCGATTTTGAGAAGATTCAAGAGGGCCATTGGTTGGTCCATTGCAGATATCAGAGGTATTCCACCCAGCATTTGCACTCATAAAATTCAGTTTATGCCAGAATGCGTCCCTAGCATTGAACACCAGCGTTGTCTAAACCCACCTATGCAAGAGGTCATAAAGAAAGAGATCATCAAGTGGTTGGATGTAGGAGTGGTATACCTTATTGCTGATAGCAAGTGGGTGAGCCCAGTTCAGTGTGTGCCAAAAAAGAGAGGAATCACGGTGGTTCCGAATGACAAAAATGAGTTGATTCCAATGAGACTAGTGACTGGATGGAGAGTTTGCATGGACTATCGGAAGCTAAATTCATGGACTGAAAAGGATCATTTTCCTATGCCCTTCATGGACCAAATGTTAGATCGTCTTGCTGGCAGAGGATGGTATTGTTTTCTTGATGGTTATTCGGGGTATAATCAGATCTTTATAGCTCCCGAAGACCAAGAAAAGACCACTTTCACTTGTCCATATGGAACGTTCGCATTCAAGAGGATGCCTTTCGGTTTGTGTAATGCACCGACCACCTTCCAATGTTGTATGATGTCTATTTTCTCCGACATGGTGGAAGACACTATTGAGGTGTTTATGGATGATTTTTCTGTAGTGGGTGACTCGTTTGAGGGTTGTTTGGCACACCTGGCTAATGTGCTGCAAAGATGCGAGGAGTGCAACCTAGTGTTGAATTGGGAAAAGTGTCACTTTATGGTAAATAAAGGTATCGTATTGGGGCATCAGATTTCGAAGAACGGCGTGGAGGTGGATAAGGCAAAAATCAAAGTAATTGAGAAACTGCCCCCACCTATCTCTGTAAAAGGCATTCGGAGTTTTTTGGGTCATGCTGGTTTTTACAGAAGGTTCATCAAAGACTTCTCCAAGATTGCTCATCCCTTGTGCAAACTTTTAGAGAAAGAGGTGAAGTTCGTGTTTGATGAAGCATGTCTTAAATCATTTGAGTGTCTTAAAAAGAAGTTGGTGTCAGCCCCCATCATTGTGTCACCGGATTGGACTAAACCTTTTGAGGTTATGTGCGATGCTAGTGGAGTGGCTTTGGGAGCAGTCCTGGGTCAGAGACTTGAGAAGATATTACACCTGATATACTACGCTAGCAAAGTCCTTAATCCAGCTCAAAAGAATTACACTGTGACTGAGCAGGAGTTGTTGGCAGTAGTCTTTGCTTTTGAGAAATTCAGATCGTACTAGATTGGCATGAAGGTGATTGTGCACACAGATCATGCGGCTTTTCGGTATCTTATGTCAAAAAAGGATGCTAAGCCAAGACTGATTCGGTGGGTACTTCTGTTGTAAGAATTTGACTTTGAAGTCAAGGATCGAAAGGGAACCAAAAATCAAGTGGCTGACCATCTGTCACGCCTTGAGGAGGAAGCCATGCTGAAAGTGAAAGATGATCTTGAAATTGATGATACTTTTCTAGATGAGCAAGTGCTTGCAGCATCCCAAGATTTAATCCCTTGGTTTGCTGATTTCGCCAACTTTTTGGCAAGTGATCTAATCCCAAAGGATATGACATATCAGCAGAGAAGAAAGTTCATGCATGAGGTAAGAAAATTCTTTTGGGATGAGCCATATTTGTTCAGAGTGTAGGCTGATGGCATTATTCGAAGATGCATCCCAGAGGTCGAAATGATGAGTATTTTGGAGGCATGTCACTCATCTCCAGTTGGGGGTCATCATGGAGGTGCAAGGACTGCCCATAAAATCTTACAATATGGGAACTATTGGCCCAGCATTTACAAGGATGTTCATGCCTATACCCGTGCTTGTGACCGGTGTCAAAGGCAAGGTAATATTTCACGCAGACACGAACTTCCCATGACTCTGATTCTTGAACTTGAATTATTTGATGTGTGGGGAGTTGACTTTATGGGTCCATTTGTGAGCTCGCACGGAATGAAGTATAGCTTGGTGGCTGTCGACTATGTTTCTAAGTGGGTGGAGGCAATTGCGCTTCCCAATAATGAAGGGAGAAGTGTCACAGCTTTCTTGAAAAAGAACATTTTCTCACGATTTGGGGCACTGCGAGTTATTATTAGTGATGGAGGATCCCACTTTTGCAACCGGCTGTTTAAGGCTCTTCTTGAAAAATACGGTGTAAAGCATAAGGTGGCCACACCTTATCATCCGCAGACAAGTGGGCAGGTTGAGGTATCAAATCGTGAAATCAAGTCTATCTTAGCAAAAATAGTCAATGCTAATAGGACTGATTGGGCTCGGAGATTGGACGATGTGTTATGGGCATATCAGACGGCTTTCAAAACACCGATTGGTGCTTCACCATATCAGTTGGTTTTTGGAAAAGCTTGCCATTTGCCCATCGAACTGGAACATAAAGCATTGTGGGCATTGAAGAGGTTGAATTTAGACTGGAATGAAGTGGCTAAAATGAGACTGGAACAAATGAATGAGATGGATGAATTTCGTCTCTGGGCTTATGAGAGTTCAGCATTGTATAAATAAAAGATGAAATTATATCATGATCGTCGAATTGAGAATCGAGAGTTTCATCCGGGAGATTTGGTGTTGCTGTATAACTCCAAGCTTCGCATGTTTGCTGGAAAATTAAAGTCCAAATGGTATGGCCCATTCACGGTAGTTCGGATATTTTCACATGGTGCTATTGAGCTGAAAGGAGCAGATAATGTCCTATTCAAGGTCAATGGACAACGTGTTAAGCATTATGTAGGAGTTCCAGAAGAGATAAGGACGATTGAAGAACTTGAACTTGATGAAGTCTGAGTAGTCAAGTTAGCCATGTCGTACCGCGACGTTAAATCAGGCGCTTCATGGGAGGCAACCCATAGGCTAGTTGGGAAAGTCTGAGTATCCAAGTTAGCCACGTCGTGCCGCGACGTTAAATCAAGCGCTGATTGGGAGGCAACCCAAGATTTTGTTATGAAGAGATCGGATTATTGAGTAGCAGTTAGTTGAAAATCACAAAATCTACGAGAAGTGGTGAAATTTCATCCACGACATGAATCACGCTACGTGAGGGGGTTCTACGCCACATGGATGACATCTTCAAACTCAGAGAAAGATTTTCAGGTTCTGAATCAATTCCACGAAAGCAGTTCACGTGACGTAGATGGGATCCACGCCACTTGACTGGTGTCGTTAAAATCAGACACCCAGTCCAGTTACAGTACACCAATCACGACAGACTCCACATCATGTGGGTGTCAGTCACGTGGCGTGGGTCATGTCGTGAATCATAAAACCACCGGATATCAAAATCCAACCCGACCCGAGCCTAGTTTTTCCAAAATAAATCCGACACCCTTTCTTCTTCACCCGATTTATATCCGATTCAAACCCTTTCTTCCCCACTTTAACTTCATTTATCTTAAACCCTAAAATTCTAATCTCCTCTACTTTTCTCCATTAAATTCGAATCCCTTCTTCCCCAAAATCCAAAAATCCAAAAACCATATCCCAAACACTGACCAAATCCGTTCCCTATTCGGAAATCCAAACCCCATTACCAAGTAGGTCCAAAAAATCTGAAACATCCATACCAAACCCGACCCAAATCCAACCCCATACCCAAAAAATTTGATCCAAACCCGTTACCAAGCCTCCAAAATCCAATCCCAAAAGTGACCACCTTGATGCATCATCCCGGATTCGGATTAAAAATTCGGACTTACCGACACATCTGAGGGATGAACCCACTGAGTCTGAACCAAGTGGGTCCGTGGAAGAATTTGAGATTAGTCAGGATGAAACGACCTTAGTCCCACGGGCTACGAGGTTATAGACGCGGGCCCTAGCGGCTGCCCGAACAGCTAGTCAGCCGGTCCCACCACCTGTTGCACCAGTTATTTCGGCTGAGTCATCTGAGTCTGCCCCCCAGTCTGAAGAGGGGGAGGAGGGTTCTGATTCAGGGTCTGCAGCTGATGCTACAGGTCAGGGTACGTCTGCAGATAAGGCTACGGGTCAGGATACATATGTGGCAGAGGCTACAGCCTCTCCTTCCGGTACTGGTGTCGAGAGTGCCCTGACTACTGCACAGGATAGGGAGGTTCAAAGGTGGTGTGTACAGGGCATGCGTGCTATTTATGATCGAGATGTTGAGCCTACAGAGCGTGGTGTGTGTCGGAGAAGCATTATGGAGGAGCCCCGGTATAGAATGGAGGAACTGAGGTCATTGCCGAATATTTGGCCTCTTTTTGAGCGATATGGCTTGGGTTGGATAGCGCAGCCGTCTGGCAGGTATAGCTCGGAGGTGGTCCAAGAATTTTATGCTTTCTATGCTGCATCTGTTGGTTTGAGCACCCCAGTGGGGAAGCGATACATTTTGCAGCCAGTGTTACCTCATGTCATGGTACGCGGTACCCGAGTAGACATTTTGAAAGAGATCATTCACCGCTTCCTGTTTGGGCCTGACCGTCCAGTTCCGATTTCGATAGCTGAATTTGATCACAAGCTGGCCACGGTCAAAGATAGAGTTAGGATGAGAGATGCAGAGCAGAAGTTAGAGTTGATTAAATGGATTGCAGGTTATATAGCCGAAGAGGGTGTAGCGGCTAGTTGGGTGACTGGGAAGCTGGACATCAAAAAGTCCACACTCCATTTCGCTGGTCGATTCTGGTGGTCAGTGGTTCGGCATAGGTTGGGTCCAACCAATGCTGATAACTCTCTCACATTGGACAGGGCGGTAGTAGTAGCCAGCATCTTGGCGGGCTATGAGATTCATTTCGCAAGGTACATCGTCCAAGAGATCCATGAGCGAGCGTTCAGGGAGCACACGAGTATCCCTTTCCCGTGTCTGATACAGGGTCTATGTGATAGAGCAGGGGTAGCCCGGATGCTTGCCATCGATAATTTTATAGAGGTGACCCAGTTTGCAGATATTACGATGATGCAGCAGAGGGGTTTGCACCCCATTATTCCTCAAGGATCACAGCCGTCTGAGGTATCCGGTGCTGCCCTGGATGAGGTGAGTGGTGTACCTTTGCATATTCCTGCACCAGTTAGGCTACCGGTACCGACTAAGGGCACTGAACCTGTTGATGAGAGCATACCTAGTACTAGTGCCCCACCAACTCCTACTGGGATGGTGTCTGTCTCTCGAGACTTTTTGCAGCAGCTAGTTGATAGGAAGACAGAGATGTTTGAGCGCCAGTCTCACACTGAGGCTCAGATGGCTAAGCTGGTATCCCAGCTTAAGCCTTGGGTTCTATCCACAGTCGAGGCTGCAGAGACTAGGGTGGAGGCTTGGATTACTGCAGCTATGGACCAGTTTATGCGGGTCCTTCATGGGTGGATTGACAGTTTTGAGGCACGTATGGCCTCCCTCTTGAGTGCTACACCGAGCCCTGACTTGGCCGGCTTGACCCAGGAGGTTGCTGCATTGAGAGAGGAGGTTCGGGCACTGGCATCGACTAGCACGCCAATTATACCACCTATGCCTGTCTCGACCTCCGTACAACCAGCCTTTGAGGTAGATTTGTTTGCTGATGAGGAGCCGAAGATGGATAGAGGAAAGAGACCTCGTAGTCCGGCAGATGGGGGTGCTAGTGATGATGAGTTCAATAGTGATCTGAGGAGGGCTGTTAAAGCCTCCCGGGTAGAGTACCACGCGAGACAGATTGAGGCATAGCAGAGGGCGTGTGGTGCATCTGCCAGTCAGACTATTCCCCCATCGGATGCGACCACTGCATAGTCTGATGATCCCGCGGCTGGCGGGCCCACTTCCAATGCTTAGAGCACCACAGGTATGTCTTCACTCCCTTATTGTTGATATGATATCGGTGCATTGAGGGCATTGCACCATGCTTAGTTGGGGGTGGGGGTGTACCACCACTTGGGAGTTTTTGTTGCCGTGTTTCTTTTCCCCCGAGTGTGTTATCATAGTAGAACCGGCATGTGTAGGATGATATTGTTGATGTTTTTTATGTTTCTTGCTATATTAGGAGAAAAATGAGGGAACTTTAGTGCAGTTCAGTTTTGAAAATTTTCTTATGTGTTTTTGTTGCTAAGGATACCCCTCCTGAAATTTTGGTTTTGGAATTGACATGCTTTGTGTGTGACTGCTAATTGGATCTTGTTGTGGCACTAGAATTAGAGGCAAACAACCGTAGCTAGCATTGCATGAACGGATAGATAGTAGTTGGTAATATAACCCTATGCTATGTGCGTGTGAGGTCACTACTTAGTTAGCTGTGTGTGTACGATCCAGAACTTGACCGGTTAGTCTTGCCTAAGTTAGAAGATAAGTATTAGGAAAGGATCATAGGCCGTTGTTGAAAAAGTCCACTATTAGCCTAAATGCCAAACCAAAAGAATAAGTATCCCTTGATCCCAACTTTTGAGCCGTAATTGTCCTATTCCTTTCATTAGCCTATTCACCTTCCCATTTTTAATCACAATGAACCTGTCTTGGCCCTGGTTCCTCCTTGGACACTGTGTACCTCAACTCAAGTAAATCGCCTAAGTTGAGGGTGGCTATTATAGGGGTGCGTAGATTGAGTTGGGTATGAAGAAGGGTTAATAAAAGAAGAAGAGAAAACAGATTTGGGTGTGAAAAAAAAAAAAAAAAATGTATATATGTGTTTAAAGTTTGAGAAGAAAAACCACACCCAAAGTCTGAGAATAAAGAATGAAGAATAAAGAACAAGGGAGAATAAAAATGAAAAAGGTTGGAAGTGGGAGCCAAAAATAGTGTAGTGTCAAGGAGGGTTGAGTCACTATATCCATATGCACCATACCTGTCCCTAAGCCTACATTACAAGCCGAGTAAAGTCCTAGAGTGATCCTAGTCCAACTGTCTGAAAACTAAGGAGTAGAAAATTAGGGCAAGCCTATGGTATTAAACGCACACTGTCTTAACTTCTTTTTGAGCGTGAGTGTTTTGACCTCATCCCTATGTTGATATTCATTAGTATACTGAGAGTGCATGGGACTTCTTTGATTGTGAGGGCACATGGGTTGCATAATTAGCTGCTAGTTGTTCTAGAAATGTCAATTGCTTATACGCTTAGTTGTTTGTACATAATTTGGTGCCGTCACTTGATCCCTGCTATGTCATGATTCTGCATTGCTTACATACACCCTTTGGTTCTACTTTGAAAATAGGAGGGGTCAATAAAGTTTGTGTATCAAAAATCAACAAGTTGACTGCCATAAGTCCCTTAGGTTTCTCTTAGTTAAGCATTGTGTTGTTGTAGTTTTATGTTGTTCTCCTGAGGACATGCAAACGTTCTAAGTTGAGGGTGTTGATGTGCCATGGTTATATGGCACTTTCGATGCTTAAAACAAGGAAAAGATGCAATAACTTGGGTGTGTTTTGTTGGTATGATGTGGTTTCTGTCCTAATTTGCAGGAAAACAGGCTTTAAAGGCAAAATGAGCAAAAGAGGAAGAATCAAGCCCGAGAACGAAGTGTCGAATGAAGAAAGAACAAGAGGCTGCAAAAGATAACCACTCACGCCACAAGTCACGTGGCGTGGAAGTCACTCACGCCACGTGAGTGGCTATCGTGACTAAGTCCAGAAACAAAAAATTCCAGCCTGATTTCCATGGTAGGGGTCACGTGGCGTGATTGAAACCCATGTGGCGTGGAAGCCTGTCGTGAGTTCACTTTAGAGATCCAAGAAAAGGGCCTGATTCCCACGATATGAGTCACGTGCCGTGACTTGGTTCCACGACACCAAGTCACGACACCGTGAAAGCTGCCGACTCTGTTCTCCTATTTTGTTTTGGATAGGACTAGTTTTGTATCTATAAATACTCCTATGTAATCCTAAGTACGAGAGTTGGACAATTTACTACTTTGAGAGTTATTTTACATTGTTTGAGACATATATTTTGGTTTTGTATTCATAAACCCTAATTCTGAAGTTGATTGATAATTGAAATTTTGGTTTTTCCTTCATTCTTGTGAGATCATAATTATGCTTTCATCTTTGGATTATTCTTGTGTTCTTGCAATTATGAGTAGCTAAACCCATCAACTGGGGTTGTGTGAACCGTGAAGAATTAACGAAATCGGTGAAGTGCTAAACAACTTTGTACTGCTGTGTATGCACGTATTGTTGTCTCCTTCATATTGATTGCTTTTCTAACGGTTGCAAACGTTAGAATCTTGCCTGTATTCTAGACTTGCTCGAGAGAGAGGTAGAGATTGGGAAAAGGAGATAACAATAGAGATTTGGAGCTATTAACCTTCATCTAATAACCGGAGCCTTAGCGGGAAAAGGTTATCTGAAATCCAGGACAAGGGTTAAAAGTGCGACACTTGGAGACCGAGAGGAGAAGAGTGAGATTTGTCTAATGATAGTCGAGAGACAGTTAGATGAACATAACTTGTTAGATTTTGCATGCAGTGCAGTGGGGCAGTCTTGTTAAGCATGAGTCACCAGTGAAGTTAAGGAATCATTGGGGATCACAGTCCTAGTGAATTTCTCTTATTATTTACAAACTCGATATTAGTCAGCAATCGTCATAGTTACTATTTACTAGCAAAACCCCCCAGTTTTAGTTACTTGCCAGTTATTTCTTCCAGTAGTTTACTCATACTTCGACCTGTTCCCTGTGGGATCGACCCCAACCTAGTTGGGTTCTATATTTGATATAGCGACTGCATTATACTTTTCTGGAGGTATATTTTGGGCGACATCAGTCAGTAGTCTTAGTGACACCCTATTGTTCATGAACAACTTGCAATTTTAGTACTTTGTTTTAGGCATTGTTTCAGTATTCTGTTATTTTAGAGTTAGTTGTGGATCTTATACCAGCAACTCATCCTTATTTGTAGAGACTTTCAGACATAGACAGTGTGAAATATGCTAAAATTATGTAGAAATCCTATAATAATATATATTTTGGTACATGTTCGCATACTCACAGTTAGATTTGTATCTCAGTCCATCAGCCAGCAGACTTGGTGAGTCCTTATTATCCAAGGACAGCTTGAAGTTTTAGTTATTTGTTTTAGATATTGTTTCATACATAGACAATTTATTATGTTGCTTGATTTTTGACATTTTCTAAAGAAACAGTCAGCTTGTTTAGTAGATTGCTTGTTTCACTTATTTATAGTTCCACTCAATATTTTAGTATTATCTCTTAATAATATGCTATACCGAGGTTTCACTTGGAATCACATATTTTTCTAAGTATCATGTCTCATCTATAGTATAGACTCGGGTTGAGACAAGCTTTATATAGAGCACTAGCTTCAAGAGTTCTAGGGTGTCTTAAAAGTTGCATTTGGTAAAGTCTTTTTCATAGGTATAAAGCACACCACACTTATGAGGGAGAGGTTACGAGACATTTTAGGAAACTTTCCCTTCATTCATGTTCCTTATCGTGCAATAGAGATAACTCTCTATTCCATTCTAACTTATACTTTATGTATTTCAGAATAAGCCTCCAAGAAAAAACACCAGACATAGAAATGGACAGAATGGTAATCCTCCGACACAAGTGAATCAGCTCACAAATGATGATGTTACTAATACCAAGTTTTGCAATGGAATCTTGATATTGTCTTAAGGTATAACAGCCCAGGTAAATCAATAGGTAGAAATCCCTGCTAGCCTAAATGGTGGGTCAGCTGTTGTTTGAGTTAGAATTTTTTTCAAAATGAATCCGCCAGAGTTCTTTGGGTTAAAAGTTTAAGAAAACCTCCATAACTTTATTGATGAAGTGAAGAAGGTCCTTCAATTCAAGCATATGTGTGAAGTTATGAGTGTTGAGTTGACTTCCTATCAGCTTAAGGATGTAGCTCACCTCTAATTCACTCAGTGTAAAGACAGTTGTGGTAGAAATATGGCTCCTACTGTTTGGGATAATTTTCCTAAAGTTTTATTGATCGGTTCTTTCTAAGAGAGTTGAGGAAAGCAAAGGCTAAGGAGTTTATGAACTTAAGAAAGGGATCTATACCCGTCAAGGAGTATAGGTTAAGGTTCTCTCAACTATCTAGGTATACTTTAGAGGTAGTAGCCGAGCTGAGGGATAGGATGAGCAAGTTTGTGTTTGGGGTTTCAGACTTAGTGAAAAAAGAGTACAAGACATCTATATTGATTGATGTAATGGATATCTCAAGATTGATGACTCATGCTCAGCAGATAGAGAAGGAGAAACTGAAAGAGAGGGAATAAGAGAACAAGAGGGCCAAAATAGGTAACTTTGAGTTCAGCCAATAGAGAACTGGAGATGGAAATTGGTCATCTTTCCCATAGAAGTCATCCAAACTAGCTCTATCTTAAACTAGAGAACCTGCACCCGATTCTCAGTCTTATAGAAGTTATGCTCAGAGGACCTCAAAGTACCCTTCTTGTAGTCGATGTGGTAAGTTTCATCTAGTAGAATCCTGACATAGAACGAATGGATGTTTTGTGTGCAGACAGCTAGGTCACATTCTAAAGGATTGTCCCTCAGCAAGATAGAGTAGCGGAGGACATATCGCTCTGATTCCAACAGGCAGTTCTAAGAACTATTTCAATGCATTATCCAGCCAATCAGGTCAATAAATTCCTCCTAAAACCTTGATGGGTAAGTTGTAAAATTTCCCCTTGATTGTATTTGTAGTCCCTAGACCCACATTCTTCTTCTTGATAAGAGTCGTCTTAAAACATAGAATATAGAGGAGTGGTAGAGAAGAATGGTATTTAGGTAGGTAGAAGTGAGAGCTGTGAGGATTAGATACATGGAAATTTGACATGTCATTACAAGAGAAAGGTTGAAAACAAAATCATGAGTGTAGTATATACAGCCCTTAGGAGAGATAGAAAGATTGAGGCTAAGTCTATTATGTCAGAAAGGGCATTAGATTATAGAATGAGTAATTGTGGGTCTAAGGTAGTTAGTAAATTTTGTTGCATACGATTATGAGTTATTAGTGTGAGGTGTGGTTAGATAGTGAACTAGTTTTTTTAAGCATGTAAGAGTATAGGGCAGTGGTGAATGTTGACCAAATGAAGTAAATTGAGGGATCTATAGAGGGTCAATTTTGAGTGTTTAGAGTACGGTGATATTTTCATTGATTTGGGCGGGAGTAGTTTAATAATAGCATTAGTTCGTTGTGTTAAGTTATCAATATTAAGCTAAGAGAGAGATGGTGAGATCTTAAGCAAAGGCTAGTTGCTTATGGCAAAGAGTTTCCCCACTAGGAGTTAGGGCCTTGTTGGGGTTGCAATTTATTCTTACTTGCGCATTCATCCCTCCTAGCATTGAGGCAGCATGAGGTAACGATTATCTTTCATTAGTTATTCTTTTCAATTTAATGTCTTTGTGAATTACTCACTATTCCTAATTATTCATTCATGTTCCATGAGTTTCAGCTGAGTTCTACTCTTAGTTCAAATCAGTTATAATGCAAGTTATTCGATTTCAATAATCTATCAAATTGTACTAGTAAATTCCTTTCTTTTCAGTCCAGACTTTGCCTTCATTTGAGGATGAACGATCCCAAGGGGGAGATATTGTAACACCCTATATTTTTGCTTTGCTTTGATTCAAACATAGTGTGGAAAACCAAACCAAAAATCTTTGTTCCACTGAACCACGAGTCAGACCATGACTCAAGGTATCAGTTCACGAGTCCTGAGATAACTCTTGGAATATATTTCTAGAAATTTTAAAGTCCCCGGTTTCCACAAGTAAGAGTACAACCCATGGAGTGAAACACTAGTTGTGTTGTTGAATCATTAAACCCCATCTAAAAGTTGTCATTTTTCCTCAAAACCACGAGCCACAGTAGGAACCTTGGAATGAGTTCATGACTTATAATAAAACTCATTGAAACTAAGTTTAAAAAAGGTTTAAGGTGGGCCAATGTAACACCCCATACATTTTCGAACCTAGTTGGTTACCGTAACATGCATGGAATTATTTAAACATGATAGTGTTGGTTTATTACACATTTAATTTGGTGGGCTGAATTAACATGTGCTAATGGGCTCAATTTAAGGCCCAAAATTAAGTCATAAGACATGGCCCAAATGGGGAAAATGACCCATTCTTTCTTTGACCAAGTAAACCCTCAATTATTGACTAAGTATTTGGATAAGGATGACATGAGGGACTATAAAAGTCCAAGAAAATCAGATTTTATTCAATGAACACACATGCCAAATTCTATACTTTTCCACCAAAAAGAGATATTTCTCTCATCTTACAAACCCTAAGGCAACCATCTCTTTTGGATAAGATCATCACTTTGCAATCTTGGGTAAGTTTTTATTCATATGTTTTCATATATTATATTCTTAATATGGTGTATAAATCATGGTGTTTATGTTGGCAAAGTGTTGGATAGTTCACTATGTGTAAAACAGTCTACTCTTGCATATCAGAGAAGGGTTTTGCCTTCTAAACTTAAAAGTGGACTTGTGGTCTTGAAGGAAGTGAATTTAATGGATTAAATATCAACATGTAATGTGTTTTTATGTCCCTAACTTTCTTTCTCTTTGTGTGTAACATTTGGAATTGTTGTTGTGAAATTGTACATGGAACTGGTGGCATATTGAAAAAAAATGTAGTTTTGGTGATTTTTATGTACGTTGTGAAGCCATGGATGTTTTTTGGCATCTAATATAACCTAAAATATGTAAATATAAGCTTAATTATGACCATGGACCATTCATTGCGAAAAAGGACCCTAAAATGACCCCTGGAGGCTGAAACGGGCACCTGCCCTTGCAAGCAGGGCACCTGCGGGCGTAGTCAATAATTTTGTTCACGAGTCCTGAGATAACTCTTGGAATATATTTCTAGAAATTTTAAAGTCCCAAGTTCCCACAGGTAAGAGTACAACCCATGGAGTGAAACACGAGTTATGTTGTTGAATCATTAAACCCCATCTAAAAGTTGTCATTTTTCCTCAAAACCATGAGAGCAATAGAAAGAACCTTGGAATGAGTTTATGAGTCATACTAAGACTCATTGAAACCAAGTCTAGAAAAGGTTTAAGGTCATCCTAGGAACCACAAGTCAGACCATTACTCGTGGACTGACGTATGAATCATGGAGTGACTTGTGGACCACTGTTAAAGAAAATTTCAAAATAGTTTTTTTAAGGAAAATCAGTATTTTTCTTATTTCCTAAGTCTATACTACATTGTTTCAGCATAATTTAAGGGTGATATTAGGTGAATCCATCCAATGATTCTAATTACCTATGCATAAAATTTACCCAAGTCAGAAAAAAGTCAGAACAAGTCTTTTTCAAGCAAAAACCTGTTCAATTCCAAATCGCTTAGTGCAAACAGGTATGTGGGATTTTAATGACGGTTTCCTTTCACCCTCATGCCCAAAGTTTTATATATTCAGTTATAGTTTTATGATTTCAAGATTTAGGGTTTCATACCCAATTAGGCAAATTTCCTAGAAATTTAGCTTCGTTATGTTATTTGATAATTGTAGTTCTTGATTCAATGATTTTGCGTGAATGTTTACAATTGTTTTCTACTCCAAAGATTTGGGCAAGAATTTAGCATGATTTGACATATCTCAACCTGATTTAGCATAATTTAGAATGTTTTGAATACATGATCCCAGAATATAGTAAATTTAGCATGACTAGTTCAAGTTTTTTCAGAACTTTGATAAAATAGTAATTTTGAACTAGTGTCATACTTTATTTTCAGATAGACAGTTCAATTATTATGAGATAACATTAATATTTTTTATGGAGTAGTTTTTAGCACTGAAAAGACACAGGTTCCAGATAACCCAAGTCCCAAAATTATGTGCCACCATAGGATAAGGGGTCTTTCACCAATTGAGATTGACACATTTAGCTGAATGGGCTCAGTTAGTGGATTCACATTAGATATATAGGTTCTATATTAATGTCAAGGTATAAAGCATTTATCCCAAATGTGGGTTATACATTGGACTTCATGTTGCTCACATGGTTTATGTCGATTAAGAGAAACTCCCCGGTATCAGTTTCGAAATATATGAAATACTTATGTTTTCATAGATTTTCAGCTCTAACATGTTTCTACTCACTTTACATAAAAAGATCTATGTCTTACATTTTTGAAATTATGCATTTAAAATTGTGTTCATAGCTTTTGAGTTATTGTAAATTCAAATTTTTTACTCGATTTCTACAGCTTGATCATTGCATTGTACTTTATCTTGAAATCATGATTTAAATATTTCTATATGATTTTAGCATATCTCATATGTTTAGTACATTCAAAGTACTGACCGCATACCTTTTTTGTGCTATATCCTATTATGATATGGATTCTGGTACCTACTCTCAAACTTACAGTTAGATTTGCATCCCAGTCAATTAGCCAGTAGACTTGGTGAGTCCTTCTTATCCGAGAATAACTTGCAGTTTCAGTTCTTCATTTTAGACATTGTTTCAGTTTTCAGTTATCTTAGAGTTAATTGTGGATCTTGTCCCAGCAACTCATCCTTATATATAGAGGCTTTCAGACATAGGCAATGTGAGATATACAAAAATTATTTAGAAATCCTACTATGATATAGATTTTGGCACCTGTTCTCAGACTCACCATTAAATTTGCATCCCAGTCCATCAACCAGCAGACCTGGTGAGTCCTTATTATCCTGGGGCATCTTGCACTTTCAATTCTTTATTTTAGTAATTATTTCAGTTTTTAATTATTTTAGAGTTAGTTGTGGATCTTGTCCCAACAACTTGTCCTTATAGTAGAGGCTTTCAGGCATAGACAGTTCATTATGTTGCTTGATTTAAAACATTGTCTAAAGAAACAGTCAGTTTGCTTAGTATATTGCCAATTTCACTTGTTTATGATTTCGCTCAGTATTTTAGTATTATTTCTTAGTAATATGCTAGTACCAAGGGTTCACTTGGGATCACTTGTGGTTCTAAGTACTGCATCTCATCCATGGGATAAACTCGGGTTGCAACAAACTTGGTATAAGAGCAATAGGTTCAAGAGTCCTAGGATGTCTGAAAAGCTGCATTTAGTAGAGTATTTTTCATGAGTGTGAAGTGCACCACACTTATGAGGAAGGGGATACGAGACATTTTAGGAAACCTTCCCTTCTTTCATGTTCCTTATTATGAAATAGAGTTTTAACTTTATATTCCATTGGAAGTCGTGCTTTATGTATTTTAGAAAATGCCTCTGAGAAGAAACACCAGACAGAGAAATGGACAGAATGGTAATCCCCTTGCACAAGTACTCAGCTCCCAAATGATGATATTACTAATGTCGAGTTCGTAATACAATCCATATGTTAGATTAAAATATGACAGCCGAGGTAAATTAATAGGTAGCAATCCCCACTAACCTAAGTAGTGGGTCAGCTACTGCTTAAGTCAGAGATTTTGTCAGAATAAATCTGCCAGAGTTTTTCAGGTCAAAAGATGAGGAAGACCAACGGAACTGCATTAATGAAGTGAAAAAGGTCCTCTAGATCATTTATGTGTCTGAATTTGAGAGCATTGAGCTAGTTTCCTATCAGCGTAAGAATGTAGCTCACATCTAGGTCACTTAGTGGAAAGATAGTTGTGGAAGAAATTTGGCTTCTACAGTTTGGGATGATTTTTTGGAAATCTTCTCGATCAATTCTTTTTAAGAGAGTTGAGGGAGGCAAAGGTTGGGGAGTTTATAAATTTATGGCGGGGATCTATGTCAATCAAGGAGTATAGGTTGAGGTTCAACTAGCCAAGTATGCTCTAGAGATAAAAGTCGATCCGAGTGCTAGGATGAGCAAGTTTATGTTTGGGGTTTCAAACTTAGTGAAGAAAGAGTACAAGACATCTATGTTGATTGGGGATATGGATATCTAATGATTGATAACTCATGCTCAGCGGATAGTAGAGAAGAAACTAAAGAAGATGGAAAAGGAGAACAAGAGGGCCAGAATAGGTAGTTTTGAGTTTAGCCAGTAGAGAATCGATGGTGGATACTGGTCATCTTTCCAGCAGAAGTCATCCAAACCAACTCCATCTTCAGTTAGCGCACATGTACCTGATTCTCATTATTATGGTAGTTCTACTCAGAGGACCTCGAAGTACCTTTCTTGTAGTCGATGTGGTAAGTCTCATCTGATAGTATGTTGATGTGGAATGGATAGGTCTTTTGGGTGTGGACATCTAGGTTACATACTAAAGAATTGTCCCTCAGTAAGATAGAGTAGTGGAGGAGATATGGCTCAAATTCCAACAGGCGGTGCTAAGAACCATTTCTATGCATTATCCAGCCAACAGGTCAGGAAATTCCTCCAGAAACCATGATGGGGATGTTGTGAGATTTACCTTGAAAGCATATGTAGTCCCTAGACCCTCATACTTCTTCTTGATATCAGTTCCAGTGAACCACGAGTCAGACCACAACTCGTTGTAAGTTCACAAGTCATGAGATAAATCTTGGAATGGATGCATAGAAACATTAAAGTTCCAGGTTCCCATGAGTAATATTACAACCCGTGGAGTGAACCACAAGTCGTACTATTCAATTATTGAACCCCATCTGCAAGTTGTCATTTTTCGTCCAAGCCACGAGCCATAATACGAACCTTGGAATGAGTTCACAACTAGTACTAAGACTCATGGAAACCAAGTCTAGAAAGGTTCAAGTTGGTCCTAGGAACCACGAGTCAGACCACAACTCATTGACTAACCTACGAGTCATGGAGTGACTCATGGACCAAAGTGACAGAAAATTTCAGAATAGTTTTTTTAAGAGCAAATCAGTGTTTGTCTTATTTCCTAAGCCTATACTATGTCATTTCAATATATTTTAAGGTGGATATTACGTGAATCGATCCCATTATTCTCATTACCAACACGTATAATTCCCCCAAGTCAGAAAGAAGTCAGAACAAATCTCTTTCCAGCAAAAAACTAAGATTCAAGTTCAGGCTTTCAGATTCAAGTCCAAAACTCTTAGTGCAAATATGTAATTCACCGTAGGTAATGAATCTGTGGGTAATTAATTCATCTCAAATAACGAGTCTTAGGTCCACGTAGGTTTAAAAAGAAATGTAACCTTAAGCACCGAAGTGCATTTGGAAGTGTTTGGTTATTTATATTTATAAAAGATCTTCCAAGGTAGTTATTCGTGATCTTCAAATGTTCATGTAAACAGATACAATACTTTTGGATTGGTCGACCTTAAACATCCTGGTTATCATGTTACACAGGTGAAGATCGGTGATCTTGGTTTGGCAACAATTGTGGGGAAGAGCCATGCAGCAAATTCTCTACTAAGGACACTGGAGTATATGGCACCAGAGCTTTATGAAGAGAACCACACAGAGTTAGTGGATGTATACTCGTTTGGGATGTGCTTGATTGAAATGGTTACTTTGGAGATTCCTTACAGTGAATGTGGCAGTTTAGCCAAACTATACAAGATAGTAACTTCAGGAATAAAGCTTCAAGCTTTTAACAGGGTGAGCGATCCCGGGTTGAAGGCCTTCATTGCAAGATGCGTTGTCCAGCCAAGAGCAAGACCCTCAGCAGCTGAATTGTTGAAGGATCCATTCCTTGTCGATTATGATGAAAATGATCTTGATACTTGATGCATTTTGTTCCAATTCTGCTAGCTCTGTTGAGTATTGTTCTTTGTTGCTCAATCTTATTTTGGATGATTCTATTCTTGATCATACAAAGATACAAAAGACAGTGATAAGAATCGGGTTATTTGAATAAACAAGAAAATAATGCGGAAGTGAAAATACTAAGATTAAAAACAAGAAATTAAAGATAGGTGAAATTTGAGAATAAAATCCCCAATTTCGAGATTACGTGCTAAGAACCCTAATTGATGTTAGTATTCAAAATTAGCGGATTAAGACTAATTATGATACTAGTAGAGACAATTTAAGAACTTAGATCAAAAGTGATCTAGACCCCTATTTCGAAGAAAGTAAAGACAACAATATTTAGTATAAAATTAATCACCTCCTTTAATTAACTTTAATAGAAACCAAATTATCAAGTTAAGAATTAATCTTTAACTCTTAAAGAATCGTTCTTATAAGGTTGCAAAGATAAGTCCCAAGTAGCCACACACAAAGGTGTAAAGAAGAGAAACTCTCAATTAATAATAATGTTGTCTAATTGAAAATAACATAATTCATCCCTATATATGGGGAAAAAAATTATCCCAAATAGCATGGGATTGGGATTATCTAGCGATGTGTTATCCCCTTTTGCTGTTGGTTTTTATGATTTTTGTTTGTTATTGTTATTGGTTCTGAGTCAGGGGTCTATCGAAAACAGTCTCTCTATTTCATCTGAGGTAGTGGTATGGACTGCGTACACTTTATCCCCCCAGACCCCACCTGGTGGGAATACACTGGGTATGATGATGATGATGATGATGATGAGCATGGGATTGGGATCAACTTTTATGGAAATAATAAATCGAATCTAACTAGGACTAGGAAGGCATGTAAAAATAATACCAAAAATTCTCCTCTAAGAAAATAAGGAAAAGTTTTCAAATTTAACCAAAATCCATATGGGCCCAGTCTTCTTTTGTTTGGGCTTAGACTTGAATCACGAAATATGTGTAGCACTTAGCCCATGCTTCTCCATAATTCGTGGACTCTTCTTCCATCATAAGCATCTTCTTCATTCACATTAAAGCCCAACAATCTTAATGCAAATGGGTCAAACTGGATGCTATCAGACAGTCTCAGCATCTCCCTAATATAGAACTATTAAGCTCCTGTCTTCTTCTAGCTCTATAAGAGTTACAGAATGTAATATAGTAATTCCTTGAGTTGTAAAGTCTGAAGTTTAGTAGGTTGAATATGTTTGATACATGATATTCAACTTCTAGATTCTTGTATGTACAATTTTTAGTAAAGTTTACTTCATAGATAATAATTTTCACAAAAACGGAGACTAGTTGTATATCGCTACTGTTCTCCCTGACAAATAGTATTACTCCCCCATCTCAATTTATGTAACATACTTCTTTTTTTTTTAGTTTGTCTCAAAAAGAATATCATATTTTTATTATTAAAAATAATTTACTTTTAAATTCGCAATTTATCCTTATTGAAACCAAACAAAAGTCTAAAGGTTTATTTTAGATCCAAAATTTCCAAAGTACCCTTTTTTAAGGAATAAAAAGTTTGTGTTTAATCAAACAATGTCATATAAATTGAAGGGAGTACTAATTTTAATTGAGTTAAAATAATACAGTACATTATAAGTGTAAATAATATTTACACCATAATATAGTGTTACATATCTTAATTTCAAGATTTTTGTTTCTATAAGCAGTTGCATGTCTATAGTTAAACCTGTTAAATTAATTTTGAAGTTTAGGAAGTACCTAGCAGAAACTGTAAATATACTTCTTTGCAAGGTAGAAAAAATATATACTTCCTTCGTTTAAAAAAGAATGATCTATTTTCCTTTTTAATCTGTTTTAAAAAGAATGACCCTTTTTCTTTTTTGGCAATACTTTAATTTCAAGTTTCCACGTGGCATGTTCAAGACCATAAGATTCAATGACATTTTGGTATATTTGTCATAACTTTAATTTAGAACCACAAGATTCAAAAGTCTTTTTTATTTTCTTAAACTCCGTATTAAATTAAACTAGGTCATTTTTTTTTAAACGAAGGGAGTATAAAATCAAACCTATGAAATTTATAGCAAAAGTGAAGCTGAGAAAAAAAAATTCTAATTTGCGGGAAAATAGAATATTGTTATGCAGTAGTAGTATGTGGCTATTAACGCACCAAATCACTTTCATGTTATAAAATGTCATAGAATTCACAATTAAATTTTGTAGGTGGCCCTGAAACAAGCCACCGAAAAATAAGGAAAAAGGAAAAAAGAGGGAAATGCAATAGACCTCATTGGCAAAATCCATAGCAAGCAGTAGCAAGAGCAGAAGAGATGAAGTATACGTAGCAGCTGTGCCTTTGAGAGCCACAAAAGGACCTGCCCAGTTGCTCATGTCCACTGCTTACTCTCTCAATTTCTGGGAATTGCAGCATTTCATGGTCATCATTAACCCCTCCTCCTCCTCCCTCTACTCTCAGGTTTCTCTGGCCTTCCCCTCCTCAATTTTGTCCTCAAGTATAGAAGTTTCAAAAGGGCGGTTTGAACAGAATTTGAGCTTTAAATTGTGTTTTGAGTTGTTCAGTCTATCTCAATTTATGTGACAAATTTTCTTTTTTGTCCATGTCAAAAAGAATGTTATCGTTCTATAATTAAAAATAATTTAATTTTAAAATTTCTCTTTTATCTTTAAAACCACACAAATGATCAGGAGTATTTTAGACCACAAATTTCAAAAGTTTCATTTCTTTCTTAGATTCTGTGTCAAATCAAACAGTATCATATAAATTAGGACGGAAAGAGTAATAGATAGATATGTCAAAATAGGCTGAGAACAATAACTGGGTGGGTCTTAGGCGAGTCGGGCAGATTATGTTTTTATGGACTAATTTTTTCTTCCCTACTCAAAGCATAGATTCTAATCTTTTTAGTCTGACGGTTTTTAACTAGGCTTTGTTTCGTTGATTATATAATCCCAGCATTAAATTTACTCTTCTAGTTGGCTGTATAAGAAAAAATAACTATGGCTTAACAAATGGAGTTTTTGGTTGGTGTTATATAGAATAAATTAATTATACAGATAGAACATGGAATAAGAATGTGTGTAATTAGCAATACGAGATTAAACAATTTAAAGACAAGAATTTCCTTTTGAAATTAGTAATTCATGTATTATAATATCATTCATTGTTAATTACCTTAGTGGATCCACTCTGGGTACGAATATGTCGAGCTAGAGAGTTTCAGATTTCTAATGATTAAACCGAAAAAGGGAAAAAAAGTTGTAACAAGTTACTAATCTGTGTGTTGTAGGCTTTAGTGTATGATTTCCAACCTCAAGATCCTGAAAGCATAGCTGTAGCTGTTGCAGCTCTATCTGACAGAAATGTACCAGGTGAAACATTTTTGGTCCAAATTTTTGACTATTGCCTGTTCATATCCGATTCAAAGAAATACTAATGAAGAAAGGAGAGGACAAATGTGCCATGATGCATCACTATGCCATTGTTATGTCAAACTTGGAGAGAGAAAGAAAACACAGTACTTTTTGGTGAACTTGAACTATCTTATATCCTCTATATACATTATTAAGAATCCACTATATACTTTGCCCGGTCTAAGATGCTTAAGCAACTTGAACTGTTCTCCAAAATCCACACAAGAAATGGGATTACTGTTTAATCTTAACTTTGCATCTTATCTGAATGATAAACAAGTGTGTACTAGGGGCGGAGCTAGGGTACCCGAAGGAGGTTCATCCGAACCCTCTTCATCGAAATATTACACTATATACTCACGGTCAAAGTTATATTATATATATAGTAGATGTTGAACCCCCTTGGCTTCTTCGTATGTTTACTTTTTTATATTATGAATACCGTTAGTGAAAATTCTTGTTCAGCCATTGGTTTGTACCTTTAATTCATTTAGACATTGAATTTGTAAGACTTGGTCAATTTTTGAATCAGCATTATATCCAATCTGATGTCTCTCTTTTGAATTGACAATCATAGGGATCGATTTCTATTCGCACTTCCTAATAAGCCTGACTTTTGTGCATAATTTCCCTATGGTCATCATTCAAAAAGAAATGAGCACTTTAACTTTGATCATCAAAGTTGTATGGAAGTATAAACAAGTTTTTCCCGGCTCTTAACCATTATTAGTTCATATCAGATGTCGTCTCCTAAGCAATTCACGTCTTAAAGTTTATACCATGACAGGAGTTGTTCTTACAAGGACACTGAAGAAGCTGCCTAAAAGGAAATGCTGGTTTGTTGGCTACTCAGAGATTGATGCAATTGATGCCGCAAACAGATTCAACCAAGGATGGGATACTGACTTGAGGATTAATCATCACGACTGTCGAAACTATGCAAATGGTAATTCTCTTCAGTAAAGCAATGTAATTGAGTAATATGTTCCTTTGGTTGTTACTTTTTGCCATATACAAGTAATTTTCTTAATTGTATAGGGTAATTTTTACAGTGCATGTCATTGAGTAAAAACTTTCTTTTTCTTGCTTTATTCTTTGCTAACGGACTACTTCAAAGGACTAGTGGAGCATCTCACTGGAATGAAAGCAGTGCTGGAGCACCTACAAAGCAGCAGCATTGCAAGAGATGAGATGTCATTACCCAGAAAGGACTAAAGCATAATACTACTTTGTGTCAAAGAAGTATAAATTAAGTCATCAAGTAAACCTTTTGGCTTTTGACACTTTATCAGTCAATATAAGTTCTGCGAATATATACTCACAGGCTTTACTTACTGTAATCCGTAAATCACTTGTATTCTTTCTTGCGCATTTCCTTGAATGAACTCTAGTCCTTCAATATGCACACTTTGACACACAAGCAAAGTGTTCAATTTGTTCTATAACGTTTTCTAAAATTTCAAGCTCTGGTGTATAAATTTCCAAATGCTTAGCAGCAAATTAAGAGGGAGTCCTTGACACACACAACGACAGAGTGCTTCATTGGTGACATGTAGGTCACATCTCACATGTTTGAAACCTGAAAACACATTAGAATACTTGGTTAATGAAGAAAAAGCAAATGTTCTTTTTAACATTTGGGGCACTTCGTGCACAGGGTAAGCCCTTTTAGCAGCAAACGCTGTCCAGCTGGACGCATGAGAATACTTGGTTCATGAAGAAAAAAGAACTACTTCTGGTAGAAAAGAGGGTCGGAAAACTGTGATGTGAATATAGTTTGAAGGGAAGAAGAATGGCAATTAGACAGAATGTGAATGGATGATAATGACCAAGGGTTCCAGCAATCGCTGTTGCTTCTGCCAATGAGGCTATTTACCTTCATCACGTAAAAGTGTCCATGCATATTGGTCCTTGCTGGTTTTCCCTCTCATCAAAGTTCATAGATTGATGTTCTTCACAAGGAAGGTGAACTTCCTTTTTCTTGTAAGAAACACAATCATCTGGATGCTTTTTCGTGAGCTTTGCTTATACAGCCCTTTTAATAGACCTTTTCAAAGAGCAAAATAGACAGTTTTAGCAATGTGAACAGAAGAAATGTACTTGAAAGACCATAATGCTACCGTCATCCCCTAGAAGATGAAAGTTGAGGTTCCTTTTTTGAGAATTCTTTCTCTGAAGTGTAGGAAGTATATTTGTTCTTTCACCTTGATTTACTGCTATCATCAAATTTAATCAAAAAAAGTAGGCTCCTCCCCATCGAGGGAAGCTTAAAAGTGCCTCTACTTGCCTTCTACTGCCAGGCATGCCTCATTCATCAAACGAAAGTTGTACCACTACTCCAACGTTATCAAAGGCGCGCTTAAGCCCTAAAACGAGGCTCCAAACGTGTTGAGCGTTTCGCCTCGCTTAATGTGCGCTTTAGTGTCGTCGTCAATTTTTTAAGGCATATTTTTCCTTGCCATGAACCTCTTCCAAAGAGCCGACTCTAAACAAATTGTTGGTGTAATATATAATTAGTATTAAAATGCTCATAACCCAACACAAATGTCACTTTATCGTAATATTTTTCAATTTTTTTGCTCATATATTTGTTATTCATGCTTATTATTATTAATCTTGGACTAAACATATATATTTGCATTTTCTCTTCCTTTGCGCTTTTTTCATTAAAGCCCACGCTTTATTCACGTTTTGTACTTAAAGCCCCAACAGACCCTAGAGCTTTTTTGCGCTTTTTGCTTTTGATAACACTACACTACTCAGTGACGTTTCAATAGTTATTTATATGATTGTCACAGTTTCTCAACTATTTTTTTTTGGATCAAGTATTCTCAACTAATTTTATGAAAATATAATTACATTCAGATTGAAAATAATGCTAAACAACTAAGCTCACAAACACCCTTTTTGTTTTGTTGCCAAAAGCAAAGAGCAAGTGTAGGGCCATTTCTAATTATCATCAAGACAAACTTTGGCTTCAGCCTCCCCCAGATCTATCAAACTTGCAAATTTGAATTAACAGAAAAGAAAAGTCTGAAATTTGAGGCGACTCCATAACATCACCATTCACCACTTAATCCAGATACACTCTCCACAAAATGTGGAGAATATTCAAACACACAAGAAGGTGGTATACATGGATCAACAAGACAAAAAGTACTACCCTGACAAAGAAATCTCTAAGATTAAATGTAGGCCAAACTAAAAGATGTTACACGGAGTTGCAGATTCATGGTGATATTCTTCACACTTGACCTATGATAACCATAATTGAGACAACATTTTCCCTTTTTGGCATATCGTCATACAGTCTAAAACAATTTCTCTGAGCTTCTTCTCTATATCTTCAATAGGAAGGGTCGCATTGCTAACCTATAATAAACAACACAATATGAAAAGGACAGTTATTACTTGTGCTTTAGAATGTAATGTTTGTGAAATATACAAGGTTAACCTGTTATCTTGGTTAAAGCTCCAAAGAACCATCAATTCAGGATAATAGCATTTAATCAATTTATAAGATAATACAAAATATTTAATCTTGATTACCACACTGATTAATGGATACACAAATTGATTAGAAACCCCCAAACAAACTCAAAGAGAACTACTAAGGTGAAAACTAAAAAGTCAGTATTCCAATGCTTAAATCAGCTCACTGGTTACATAGCTTATTATTAAACCACTATTTATTGGTCAACTAGAAAATCAAAGGGAAGGAAAGCTACCTTCCATGAGCAATCATGAAGAGCCAAATAAGACTTGGCAACCTTCTTTTGAAACTCAAGCTGCTCATATCTCTCACCTCCATAACCTCCTCTCTCAGCAGCTTTCTAGTTATATCAAGGCCAAATCATCAATTTTTTTAAATCAGGAAAGATCAAATCATCAATATCCACAATTAAATCTACTATAGGAGTAACTCTTTCAGATTTAAAGTAACTGATGAAAACGATCAGAGATTGCTTAAGTAATCCACATCCATCCAAACTTAAAACTTCAATTGCAGATACTACAATTCATACACTATCTCCCTAACTAAAGATGAGTGAAGAAAAACAAATAATAGAATATTAGAAACTACCTCAGGTGATATGGCTAGGTATACAATCAGATCCGGAGCTAACAACCCTATCTCTGGAGCCTGCGGTAAAAAATCTCATTGCTAAAACCTGTCTGAGAAACAAAACCCAATATTGAAGAAGTAAGAAATGATGTCGAACACCTTACACCACTCAATATCAAGTCCCTTGGCAGATGAGAATGCTACTCGAGAATAGGAATAGCGGTCAACAATGAGAGTAATTCCACTCCTCAGCTTGTCCTCCATGAACACTGCATTATTGCAAAGAAAATTTAGAACGACCTAAATGCACTAGCTTAATAGAAGGTTAACAGTCATGATAACACCAAGTCAATTCAACTGAAAATTCTTACATAAACAGTTGGCATGAAAGTAAAACTGTTGGCTGCCAAACCAGGTAAAATCTTCCAGATAATGAAGATAAAACTCATTGCAATGTTGGTAAATAAGGATGGTACTTAATTTAAAGGAACAGAAAGCAAAGAAGCAAGTGAAAGATTATTAATACTTCCATTTTGGTCAGAAGATCATACCACATTCCCAAAAAAAAAGAGCTTAATTAATTGCCGGAGAAGGTGAGTGTGACAAAATCTTTCCACAACCTAAGATAGATTATTTTCTCCCTTGTAGGATTCTGGCCCGAATGCAGTTCACACACAAGGTTTGAAACTCCGAGGAGTATTGAGCCACCCCTCTATCCTCTTCCCAACACAAATATAACGTAGCAGGGTTCTGAACCATGACTTACCCACACGTCACGTGTTGTGTTCTTATGATCTTATCACTAAACCAAGGCTACCATGGCAACAACCTAGTCGAAGACCAGAAATCATATTGTATTTTCTCTCAGTTTATGTCCATAACTCCATATTGTCTTGAGAAAATAACAATTAATGTGGAGAATTCATCAAGTAGTTATTTTAAATTAGTAGTAGCAGAGAATTTCAATACCACTTAGTTTCTCTTTCAATCTATGGTAAACAATACATGCCTAAGTATAAACTTATGAAAAATATATGACTTCTGTCTATCAGGCACTCTTTGCATCATCTTTCGCAAAATACATCATTGCTATAAAATTAGGTCAAATGAATTGAAATACCTCTTCTCCCAACGATTTGCGCTGAAGAGAAGATGGATTGTATGGTCATCCAACTGCGCTTTGTTAGCAAGATAAGAAGAAATCACTTGCCCAACACCTGTATCTCTGTCCGGGAATCTCCATGATTCAACTGAATGTCCTTGCTCATCGAGGTACTTGTATAGTCTGCTAGACTGTGATGTCTTCCACAGCGGTCAAGCCCTTCTAAGACAATTAAGGCACCTCTTGAACTGCTGCTTTCTTTGTTTTCCATATGAATGTTTCTTGAAGGCTTAAAAGGTAACTTCAAACTCAAACTAGTCTTCAATGACCCCTGAGCCACTACTGCACCAAATTCTCTGGGTAAAGAAACAGAAACTGTGTTGAGACCAGAGCTGTCGTAACCAAACAAGTTACTCCACTAATTTAATTCTCTTGCATAAACAAAAAAAAAAAAAAAAAAAGATGATGCTACATAAGTTAAGTCCAATGATGTATATAGCAAACCTGTGAAGTTCCCATCATTTAGCTTAATGTCATTAAAACCACAACTCTAAACATGTACGTTATATATAGTATAGGAAACCATTACTTACTAATGTAACATCTCTTAGTGGAATTTTTTTCAAGCAAAATATATGTGTTGTTTATTTACATGTGTTGCATCCATAATACATGAATTTACATCTAGATATGGACATAAATAAATAATATGCAAAACTCATATTAGATTGAATAAAATGACCCCACTTTGTTAGTGTTTTGATTTTAATGATTGACAACTACTATGCAGGAAAATATGGCGACTGAAAATCAGGAAAATGATTACAAGATCAATTCTATATGGAAGGAAAGCAAATCAATTCTCATTCATCAATGGGAGAATATTCAGCTTTATATATGGAAGGAAAGCAAATCAAATCTCAATGAAGGAAACTCAACATTATATGAAAGGAAGAATTCTCTAAATGATACCAGATCTCACTACACAAGGAAAGAAGAAGCAGTCACCTCTTTCAAGATCGCAGATGCTGCTGAAGTCAAGAGAGTCATTCATGGCTCACCCTTATTCTTGGAAAAGGATATTCCATTTCCTTTTCCAAGGATCAAACCTCTTGGGTTGCACATTTCCTTCAAACGGTCACATATCAAGCAAGCTATTTAAGGGACCTTGAAGGCAGAAGACTTAACATACCTGCAGTCTATACCATCACTTGTTCTTTGCTCTACTTTTATCAAGCATTGTAATTCTTAGTGACTTACTGTGTATCAAAAGAAAAGAGAGGAGAGAAAATTCATAGTTGGTGAGGCTGTTGTATCAAAAGATTAGAGAGAAAAAGAATCGAGTGGAGAAAAAGAGTGTTAACAAAAAGAGTTACACTCAAACAACATTGTAACCAAATTCTTCTTAAGCAAGAACTAGTAGAACACCCTTGCAACCCAAGGGGACTGGATTAAGATCCATTAAGGATCCCAACCAGTATAAAAATTCTGGTGTCAAATCCTTACTTTCAGTATTCTTCAATTCTGCATTATTTCTCAAATTGGTGCTGCATCAAGTCGACTACCTGGTAAGGCAGTCAACTGGAAAAGAAAAAAAAAATAGATTAAAAGAGCTTTCAACCCCCCTTGTCGCACTTTTAATTGGTATCAGAGCAAGGTCTCACAATACATTGCTTAACAGCAAGTGAGCAAGATCATGGCTCAACAAGCAACTATTGGTGCATTATTCCAAGAAGGTACCTCTCAAACTAGGCCTCCTTATTTCAACGGTAAGCATTTCTCTCACTGGAAAATAAGGATGGAAACATTCATTAAGTCGTACGATGTAAAGGTTTGGAGAGTCATCAAACTTGGTGACATTCCAATTCCTCCCACCAAGGATGCAAATGGTGAAGCAACCACTACTGTTGTCCCAACTCTGGAAAATTATACTGATGAGCAAATGGAAATTATTCAGATCAACTCTAAGGCAAAAAATGTTCTTTACAATGCCATAAGCGGTGAGGAATATGAAAAAATATCATGTTGTGAAACTGCTAAGGAAATGTGGGATAAACTAGAGGTGACCTATGAAGGGATGGATAAAGTGAAGCAAACCATTATAAGCCTGTTGGTTTATGAGTATGAACTATTCAAAATGAAAGAAGGTGAATCTATAGAAGATACCTTTGCTCGTTTTGGAAAAATTATTGGTGAACTCAAGGCTGCCGGAAAGACCTATCCTGTATCTGATCATATCACTAGAATTCTCAGAAGTCTTCCCCCTCAATGGATATCTAAAGTAGTGGCTCTGGAAAGCATGGACATAAATACTCTAACATATGATGAGGTTAGAGGTGACCTTATCGCTTTTGAAAGAGCACATCTGAAAAGTCGAGAACACGAGGAACATAAAAAGAAGGTTATTGCATTCAAAGCAACTGAAACAGAAATAGAGGATGAAGATGAGTTTGGAGAGGAAGAAGTGGCACTAATCACCAAATCAGTGATGCACAACATGAGAAGGACAAGAAACTACAAAAGAGGAAAGCAAAACTTCTCTAAAGGTAAGTATATTACTGACCAAAGCAGAAATGAAGGCAAATGCTATGGATGTGGAAGATACGGACACATTGCAAGTGAATGTCCTGAAGCAAGGAAGAAATCATCAAGAGGGTATCCCAGGAACAAAGCTCTAAGTAGTTGGAGTGATGAAGACATCACTGATAATGAGCAAGAGGATAACTCAAATGTTTGCTTCATGGCCATTGCAGAATCCAGTAAGGTAAGTACTGACTCTTATGAAAATTGTGAAAATTTGAAAAATCTTTTAGATCGTGCAATAAATGATTTAAACAATCTCTTCAATGATCTTAAAGATGTTCAAAAGGAAAAGAATGATTGGATGACTAAACTAGAAGTAGCTGAAGTTGAAAGAGAACTTCTTAATGAAGAAATCTTTGAACTCAGAGCTCAAGTCAATGGATTAAAAAAAAATTCTAGTCAAGACTCCTTAAGGTCAAATCAGTTAACTTATAAGTCAACTGGAAAGAACCCCATCAATGATCTCCTTGAGTCCAGCAGAAAAAATGTTAAAAAATCTACTAGAAATTCAGATCAGTGGACATCTAAAAAGAAGTCAATTGATCTAAATTCCTCTAGTAGCCACTCATCTGCTCATAAGACTCAAGAAACCATTGATCAAGAGTCTTCTTCATATTCTTGTCACTACTGTGGAAAAAGGGGCCATAAATATTTCAGATGCAATTTTCGTTTTATAACTTCACAAAATTGGATTTGGAAACCAAAGAAGCTTTCAAATGGTACTAACAATGAAGGACCCAAAAAATCTTGGGTACCTAAACGAAAGTGATTTGTTTGCCTTGCAGGAACACCACAAAAATTTATCAAAAGGTAAGTGGTATCTTGACAGTGCGTGTTCTAATCACATGACAGGGAATAAATATTTATTTAAATCAGTTGCTGACTATAATGGTGGAGCCATTCGTTTTGGGGATAACTCAAAAGGAATGGTCATTGGTATAGGTACTATTACTTTCAATGATTCTTGTGATATCACTAACGTTTATCTTGTGAAGGGTTTAAAGTATAACTTATTAAGCATCAGTCAATTATGCGATGCAAATCTTAAGGTATGCTTCAAAAGAAATGGATGTATTATAGAAGATGCTACTGGAAAAACACTTCTACCAGGAAGCAGAAATGAAAATGTGTATGTTCTAGATTCAGTGAAGAACTCAGATGAACATATTTGTTTAGCATCAATTGCAGAAGACCCTTGGATTTGGCACAAAAAATTGGGACATGCTAGCATGCGTCTCATTGAGAAACTTGCAAAACATGAACTAGTTCTTGGATTGCCAAAATTAGATTTCAAAAAGGATCACATATGTGATGCCTGCCAAATGGGTAAGCAGACTCGTAATTCTTTTAAATCGAAAGACATTGTGTCTACCTCTAAGCCTTTGCAGCTTTTACATATGGATCTTTTTGGTCCCACTAGAACAACAAGCATTGGTGGAAAAAGGTATGCATTCGTTATTGTTGATGATTTCTCTCGATTTACTTGGGTTATATTTTTAGCTAATAAAGATGATACCTTAAGAAATTTTGAGTTCTTTTGTGAGAAAGTTCAAAGGGACAAAGGATACTACATTACCTCCATCAGAAGTGATCATGGAGGAGAATTCGAGAACAAAGCATTTGAGAAATTTTGCGATGCGCAGGGCTACTCCCATAACTTCTCCTCTCCCAGATCTCCTCAACAAAATGGCGTGGTGGAACGCAAGAACAGAACTCTTCAAGACATGGCACGAACCATGATCCTTGAACATTCCTTACCTCATCATTTTTGGGCAGAAGCTGTAAGCACTGCGTGCCATGTGTTAAACAGATGTCTTATTCGACCTATCCTCAAGAAAACTCCTTATGAATTATGGAATGGAAAAAGACCCAACATTAAATATTTTCATCCATTTGGGTGTAAGTGTTTTGTACACAACAACGGTAAGGACAACATTGGTAAGTTTGATCCAAGAAGTGACGAGGGCATTTTTCTTGGATATTCAAATACTAGCAAATCATATAGAGTGTTTAATAAACGAACTTTAAGTATTGAAGAGTCCATTCATGTTGTTTTTGATGATACTAATCGCTTGGTTGAGAAAAGTACAGGTTCGGATGATGATGAATATCAAAATTGTCAAGCTATTATCACAACTACCACTGAACAAGTTCCTTCAAGCAAGTCAGCTGACAAGACAATAGAGTCAACTAGTCAGGAACAAATCATTCCAAATGAATGGAAAAGTGAACCAAATTATCCTAAAAAGTTCATCATTGGAGATCCAAAGGAAGGAATGAGGACTAGAGCATCAAGCAAAGCAAATGTAGCTCTCATATCTCAACTTGAGCCAAAGAAGTTAGATGAAGCTTTGAAAGATAATAGTTGGGTTGAAGCTATGAAGGAAGAACTAGATCAATTTGAAAAGAATCAAGTTTGGACACTTGTTCCAAAACCTGATAAAGTGTCTATTATAGGCACTAAATGGGTATTCAGAAATAAGATGAATGAAGCTGGAAAAGTGGTAAGAAACAAGGCTCGTTTGGTTGCTCAAGGATATTCACAACAAGAAGGAGTCGACTATGAAGAAACCTTTGCAACTGTAGCACGGTTAGAATCCATACGTATTTTACTTGCTTATGCCTCTTTTAAGGGTTTTAAATTATTTCAAATGGATGTCAAAAGTGCTTTTTTAAATGGAGTTATTGAAGAAGAAGTTTTTGTAAAGCAGCCTCCTAGTTTTGAAAATTCGAAATTCCCTTACCATGTCTTCAAATTATCAAAAGCACTTTACGGTCTCAAACAAGCTCCTAGAGCATGGTATGATCGTTTAAGTACTTTTCTACTTAATCATGGTTTTTCAAGAGGAAGAATTGACACTACCCTGTTCATAAAAAGAACTTCTTCTGATAATCTAATAATTCAAATCTATGTGGATGATATTATTTTTGGTAGTACTAACCCTCTCTTATGCAAGGAATTTTCTGTACTTATGCAAAGTGAATTCGAGATGAGTATGATGGGCGAGTTGACTTTCTTCTTAGGGTTGCAAATCATGCAATCAAATGAAGGAATTTTTATATGTCAAAGTAAGTACACAAAGGAACTCATCCAAAAATTTGGAATGAGTAATGCCAAAGCTCTTGGAACTCCAATGAGCTCCACTTGCTCTTTATATTCTGATGATGAAGGTAAAGCAGTTGATGAAACAAAATATCGAGGTATGATTGGATCATTACTTTACCTAACTGCCAGTCGACCAGATATAAGTTTCAGTGTATGTAAATGTGCTAGGTTTCAATCTGCTCCAAAAGAATCTCATCTCACTACTGTAAAAAGAATTATTAGATACCTCGTAGGTACTGTACATTATGGTCTATGGTATGAAAGAAGGAAAGATTTTACACTTGAGGGTTTTTCAGATGCAGATTATGCAGGAAACAAAGATGATCGGAAAAGCACTAGTGGAACTTGTCAACTCTTGGGAAAATCCTTGATTTCATGGAATAGCAAAAAGCAAGGATCAGTTTCTCTATCCACTACTGAAGCAGAATACGTTGCAATCGGACAATGTTGTGCTCAAATCTTATGGATGGTACATCAATTAAGTGATTATGAAATGTTTTTTAAACCTGTTAAAATTTTCTGCGATAATTCCAGTGCCATCTGTTTAATCAAAAACTCTGTGCATCATTCTAGAGCTAAGCATATTGACATTAAGCATCATTTTATTCGTGATCATGTATTAAAAGGTGACATTGAGTTAGTTTTCATTGGTACTAATCTTCAACTGGCTGATTTTTTTACAAAACCCCTTTTAGAATAAAGATTTTGTTATCTTCGAAATGCTCTCAGAATCATTAAGGATCCTTTTTTAAAATAATTTTCCTTTATGCCTTAAATTTATTTTTTGCTTTCCTTAATTAGTTTGTATATTTTAATTATTTTTCCTTATTAAAATTCTCCTTGCCGCCTATTTTCTCCCTTCTTCACTCCATCATCTTTTCACCGCCTCGTTTCTATCTCCTTGTGTCAGCAAAAGTCACATCTTTTCCATTCAAGAGTCTCTCTAAATTCTTCTTCTTCTCTTTCATTCTCCTTCTTCTCTAAAAATGGCTAAGTCTCAAAAAAACCCTTCTCTACCAATTCGCAAAAGTTCCCGAAATAAAGGAAAAGGAAAGGCTTACTCTCCCGTACTTGTCGATTCCAACATATCAGAACACTCCTCAAATTCCTCATATCCCAAATCTCTGCCTAAGCGTACGGGTAACCTAGATTTTATGGAGGGATCTAAGAAGAAAGGCAAATTCGATTTTGAAAGTACCTTGGAGAGCAAAATTGATTTCTGGGGTCCCGATAATGAAAGTCTCTTTCATTCTCTAAAGGAAAAGACTCTTGTTCATGGGAGAATTATCAATCTCGATCTGCTCTCTGCCATTCACTGCGACCTCAAGGAATTTTTTGAGTTCCAAGGTTGGGAAAACATTTTCTCTTCCTCTCCCACTGTTGTGTATGAACCACTGATTCACTTATTTTACTCAAATCTTTGTTCCTCTAAGTCAAATGAACTCGAAATCCTTATTTTGGGGAAACGTATTTTCCTTAATTGTTCTTCTTTCGATGAAATGTTTGATGTTCATTGTTCAGGTCTCTCTATCGTCTCTAAAAATTTGTGGCCCTCTGATTTTGAAGTTTCTCTGGACCAAGCCAGAAAATCGCTTACTGCGGGTAGCCCCCATCCTCTTTCATCTCAATTAGGACCCAAAGATCTGTCTTTTAAGACCAGGGTCCTTGCCCATATTGTTGCGACCACTCTAAATCCTCGGGCTGGCTCTCACTCCACTCTTACTTTGAGAGACACTCTGCTTACCTACTGCCACGTCTTTAAGCGTAAGTTTAATCTTGCCTCTCTCATTATCAACAATATGATTGAAGTTGCCTCTAATCCCTCGAGCTTGCCTTATGGGATGGTTATCACTCGTATCTTGGAAACCTATGACATCAATTTGTCAGATATTCCTTCTACCTCTGTTCAGCAGTGTTACAATAACAGGGCTTTTGGTAGCATGGGGTATGTGCTTATGGATGAATGTTGGGTTCTCAAGCATGAATTCGATATTCCCCCTCCTACTAATCCTTCCTGTTTTGCGTCTTCCTCAACTCCTGTGCCTCCTATTGATCTATCCGATGTTCTTTCCAAACTCTCTGCTATTGATGATAAGCTTGAATCTTTTAAAGATATTGCGCTAGGAACTCAATTTTAGGTAGCGCGTGTTCGTGACATTGTCAAAGAGACTGAAAGTGATGTTGCCAAAATTCGTCTCAAGCTTGACAAGGTAATTTAGGAAGCTATAAAAGTGGCTGCCAAGATTCAAGCCAATGGTGATCGCGTTGTCACTTCTCTAAATGAAAATTTTGAGAATCTGAAGGAAGCCATTGTCAACACTGTCTGCTACCTCTTCAATATTAAGAGATGATGTCCTATGTTGTGTGCTTAGCACAATGTTGTTACTTTTTTGGTCTGTATCATGCTAAACTCTGAACATCCAGATATCTCGTAACTAGTTTTATGCTTTTTATGTGTGTTTGTATGTTTTTTTGTGTGCATTGCATATTTTCCTTTTTGATTGATGTCAAAGGGGGAGAAAGAAAGGGGGAGTCAACTAGACAGGGGGAGAACAGATGCATACGAGCCAACTAGACAGGGGGAGAAATGCAGCTAAAATGAGTCAACCATGCTGGGGGAGAAATTACACCAGTTGCAAATTGGTCATACAGATCAGGGAAGTTGACTATATCAAATTTAGTTGTCATCATCAAAAGGGGGGAGATTGTTAGTGTTTTGATTTTAATGATTGACAACTACTATGCAGGAAAATATGGCGACTGAAAATCAGGAAAATGATTACAAGATCAATTCTATATGGAAGGAAAGCAAATCAATTCTCATTCATCAATGGGAGAATATTCAGCTTTATATATGGAAGGAAAGCAAATCAAATCTCAATGAAGGAAACTCAACATTATATGAAAGGAAGAATTCTCTAAATGATACCAGATCTCACTACACAAGGAAAGAAGAAGCAGTCACCTCTTTCAAGATCGCAGATGCTGCTGAAGTCAAGAGAGTCATTCATGGCTCACCCTTATTCTTGGAAAAGGATATTCCATTTCCTTTTCCAAGGATCAAATCTCTTGGGTTGCACATTTCCTTCAAACGGTCATATATCAAGCAAGCTATTTAAGGGACCTTGAAGGCAGAAGACTTAACATACCTGCAGTCTATACCATCACTTGTTCTTTGCTCTACTTTTATCAAGCATTGTAATTCTTAGTGACTTACTGTGTATCAAAAGAAAAGAGAGGAGAGAAAATTCATAGTTGGTGAGGCTGTTGTATCAAAAGATTAGAGAGAAAAAGAATCGAGTGGAGAAAAAAAGTGTTAACAAAAAAAGTTACACTCAAACAACATTGTAACCAAATTCTTCTTAAGCAAGAACTAGTAGAACGCCCTTGCAACCCAAGGGGACTGGATTAAGATCCATTAAGGATCCCAACCAGTATAAAAATTCTGGTGTCAAATCCTTACTTTCAGTATTCTTCAATTCTGCATTATTTCTCAAATTGGTGCTGCATCAAGTCGACTACCTGGTAAGGCAGTCAACTGGAAAAGAAAAAAAAAATAGATTAAAAGAGCTTTCACCCCCCCTTGTCGCACTTTTACACTTAACAGCTAAAAATGTCAGCTTACTGGTCGAGGTGCTTCTTCTACCTAGCTTACGCTTAGGTTGGGAGTTTGATTCTCATTCACGACTGTATTTTAAAATTTGGACCTCAGTTAATAACCAGAAAGGATCGAACCCTAACCTAATTAAGGGTGACAAAAACCCACTACACTTGTACTCCTTTTGTGTCTTACATCAACAGGAGTTAAAATATATGAAATGAGGCTACTACAAATATATCTCAACAAATGTAAATTCATTGAAGCCATAGTACTTAAGTACTTGAATTAAGTTTTATTAGTATGATCTGAATTATCTTTTAAATAAAATGTCATTAAGATGATTTGTTTACATGTGCATGTTTTTAAATATTGACAATACTTATGAAAAATTCTACATACGCCTCTGGTACCAACAACCCGATAGTATATACACAGAGGTACCAAGGACATACAAAGACCAACCAAAATTGAGATCTATCATGAACATCCTGATACAAATTTTCACTAATGTAAGAAACCGGTTGATTTATCAGATGGTAACTCAACTAATAGCTATTATATCAGAAAGTCATATTTCTGCGTGATTCCAAATTTCTTCAACAAAAAAAGTGAGATTATACCTATTAGTTGAATGGCCAAATGAGAAATCTAACTCAGTAAGAAATTGAGAGCTGAGGAAACTTACAAAGCCTTACTGAAGGTAAAATTGCTGGCATATCTCATCTCCCCATGAAACCTATAATTCAATTTCACGAAATCCAATGGTTTAATCTACCCTATTGCCAGTACAGTACACCAGACAATCTTTAAGAAATATAAATATTTTACAAAATTGTTTGTGTATGTTGATGGAGGTAGCACGTACCCAGTGGTGAGCCAATAACTCTAGCGGTCATCTGGTATGCGGACTACTAAATTATCCTGTGATTATAGTGATTATAATGTTGGACTAATTTATTCCACCTATGAGATGGGATAAAATAATCTCGAGCTAGATGGGATAAGGTGGAAGATTTATATCATATTTGGTAGACTCTATGAATTTTATCTCAAACTTAATCTTGGTATATCCCACCTTATCCCACATTACCAAACAACCTCTAAACCATGTGTATTTATTGAAATGGGTTATGCAGAAGCTATTTAGAAGAATGATTTTGGCAACCTGATCAAGCAATTGGATCGAAGAGATATGAAGCATAGAAGACGTTTTGGATCTTTGAGTTACCGAGATTTCCCGCTCAAAATCAAAAAAAGTTTCGCGCGTCTAGGGTTTTGGGTTTTATGAAGGGTCGATTGCAGCCTTCCCTTTAACTTGCTATCATACTTGCAAATATCTCCCCTTTCGTTTCTCATACTTTTAACATATTTTTGGCTCTTTTAGTATGAGCTATAAAGGATAATTTATCGTGCAATAAATTTTAAGATTAGTTTATCTAATGTTTGATGGGGATAAATAGCAGGACTCGAAATTAGTTACTTCGAGATTATAGTGTTATTTTTATCTCGTGAGATCACGAGATAACTAATCTCGAAAAATAAGATTAAAAAAAGCTCTCTTCTCTTTCATGACTTTCTCACATAAACCCTAGATTTTGCGACCTCCGTGCATGGCCAACATGGCCGCTGGTTAGCCCTATGCCAAGGCTGATCAGATTTTTTCTATCACTTCAGAGTCGAACTTTCTTAGCCTATACAATCCAAAATCACAAAGTCCTAATTTGCCTAACGAGCCTACAAACTTGCCTAACGCTGAAGGTTCAAAAGATGATACAATTGTAGTAGATCCAGTGGAGAATAATGCAGGCAAGATGAAATATGCTGATTTTATGAAAGATAAGCCTGCCAATAGTACAAATATGGATGTGGGGATTTCAATTCCTATTAAATAACTTGCTTATGTTGAAGGAGTTCCTTGGGTCGTCTGGACGGAAAATGAAGTTAACAAGATGAACATCATTGAGAATCTCAAATATGCTATTATTGGGAAGTTCTCGTATGGGTGGCCAGACCTAGAGGAGTTGAGAATACAAATACCCAAACAATGCAACATTAAAAGGGGTTGCAAGATTGGACTTCTGCGAAATAGACATGTATTGATGAGACTAACTCCCAGGAAGATTTTGTTAGTATCTTGTCTAAGAACATGTATTACATACTGGCTAAAGATAGATACTCCTATCAAATGACGTCACTCATTTATGATGCGAAGTTTAAACCTATAGAGGAAACATCCCAATCAGTGGCCTAGATTTCATTCCCAGACCTGTTACCAACCTTTTTTGTCAAAGAGTCACTTTTCTCATTAGCAGCAGCTGTGGGAAAGCCTTTACAATTGGATATGGCTACCATCAACAAAACTAGACCTAGTTGTGCTAGGGTGAAAGTTCAGGTGGACTTGCTTGCAAAGTTACCTGAGTTGGTTGAAATTGAGGTGGCTAATTCTAATTCTAATGAAGCTAGAGTGGTGAAGGTGAAGATTCAATATGACTTCCTTCCTAAGTATTGTAGAACTTGCAAGCTACAAGGACAAGAGTAAGATGAATGCAGAACACAACATTCGAATCTTAAGAACGTAGTACATGAAAACATGAAAGATGGCCCAAATGAAAACAAACAGCATGGTGATAAAGACCTTCCTACAAATGTAGTTAAGGGAAGGAGGGGTAACAATTAGTTTGGCATCCTACTAGCAGAAGGTTTAAACGAGAGGTTCACAAGGATGATCATTTCTCTGGAAGTGGTGAACCTGTACTTAAGAATAATAAGGGCAAACATGAGGTGATGACTGAAAACACCTTTAGGGTGTTAGCAGAATTGGAACAAAGTGAGGTGCCTAACAAGGATGTGCAAAATAAGAAGTTGCAGGAAGATGATGGAGAAAGTTCAAAATAGATTGTCAACAACATGGTGATGGATGTCAATAAAGAGGAAATTGATAGGGGAGCATTGAAAGAAAATACTACAGCATAACATGAAGAGTTGATGCAGGAAAATAGATGCTGACAAATATGATGAATGATTCAAGCAATGTAACACAACACAAGGAACATGCAGCAACAAAATACACATCAACATCTTGTTGAAACCAACAGCTCAAAATCTGAAGGACAAACTGATAAGTCAAATGAGGAAGGGACCCAATATGTACAGGATCAGCAAAAGAACCTGCAACACATAAGTACAAGAAGGGGTGATGAGTTACAGACAGCTAATAATAGAGAAGATCTTGGGAAAGAGAAGCAGGTGGATACAACTAGAGCATTAATGATACAGACAGACAAAGATGAGGAGCTCAGAATTTTAAAGGAACTGGAGGAGGCTACTTACCATGAACCTCTACAGATGTTGAATACTAATCAGGTGCAGATACCAGCAGTCCCAATCTCAAGTTATCCACCAGTGACAGAGGCTCAGCTATAGATAGAAGGTAGGATGGATAAGAAGATGATGGTGTCCAGTGGTGCTGCTGATGGGAAGAATAGTCCTATGAAGAACCTGCATGAGTTAGTGCCACATCAATTACAATAAAGTGCATAGCTGGTAAAAATCAAGAATATTCAGAGGTAGCAATAGAAGATAAGGAGGAAGAAGAAAATAACAGCAATATGCTAAATACATGTAAAGAGGCAGGCTTATCTACTCACTCAACAGTAAAGGGCAGAAAAGTTAAAAATAAAGAAGAAAACAACAACAAACCAATAAGAGTTATACCAAGGAGGGGTGTGAAATCAACTGTTAAATGAAGCACAAAGCTCTAATCCGGAATATAAGGTCTGTTAGAACTCAAAATGCATTTCATCAAGTTCAAATGTTAAACAGACATCATAAATTTTGTTTCATTGCGTTGATGGAACCGTTTCAAGATACTAGGCAAATACAAAAGAAGATTGGGTATGCAGTATGTGAATTTTAATCAGAATAGGCAAATATGGGTCTTTGTTCAAAAGCATATTCAAGTTGGGGTAATCTCTGATTCTGAACATCAATTGACACTACAACTCACTATGGAAGATGGTAAGCAATTGATGATTACTGTGGTGTATGTCAAATATTCTGCTTTGGAGAGACTAAGCCTTTGGGATGATATTTATGTAATAGGGCATAATTTGTCCATGCCCTGATTAGTTGGAGGAGATTTTAATGTAATAATAGGGGCTGAAGAGAAGATTGATGCTCTACCTATATATCCTCAAGAATATGAGGACTTTGCCTTTTGTATAAACTCTTGTAATTTGTTTGATATCAATTTCAGTGGTAGACCTTTCACTTGGTGGAATGGCAGAGCTAATGATCAATGCATATTTAAGAGATTGGACAGAGTAGTAATAAATCAGGCTGCTCAAGATATGTTTGGGTGCGTAGAGTTGCAGCATCTAGCCAGAACTGGTTGTTCTGATCATGCTCCTCTATTTCTTACTTGTAGAGGAGAATTGCAGTAATTTTCAAAATATTTTATGTTTTTGAAATTTTGGTCAGAAAAGGAAAACTTCAAAGATGTGGTTAGAGAGAATTGGGTGGCAACAGATTCTGGTGATATATTCAGCAAGTTAAATCAAAAACAGAAGAAGACAAAGCAAGCAGTGTCCTAGTGGAGCAGAGAAAAGTTTGGAGACATCTTCAAGCAGCTAATTATCAGAGAAGAGTTTGTCATAATTAAGGAGGATTTATTTTAGGAACAACCAAATACAACTAATAGGGCAGTTTTGCAGAGGGTACAGGCTGAACTCAAGCAATACATTCATTATGAGGAGAAATTTTGGAGGCAAAAAACTAGTATTCAATGATTTATTGAAGGAGATAAGAATACTAAATTATTTCACTATCTTGTTAAAGGTAGAAGGAAAAGATTACAACTGAAAAGAATGTTAAGATTAGATAACACTTGGGCTAAAGGAGATGAACAAATTGCAAAGGAGGCTCTGGATTTTTTCCAAAAAAAGTTCTTAGGGGAACCTATTTCTGATGATTTTTCTCTATTGCATCATATTCCTACAGTGATTGTTGATGACAATAATAACATGCTAAATGCTTTGCCCAATGAGGATGAGGTCAGAAAGATAGTCTTTGAACTAAATGGTGATAGTGCATGTGGTCCAGATGGATTTACAGGTCATTTTTATCAAACTTGTTGGGATATTGTGGGTAAAGATATCACTGACATTGTTCAGGCCATTTTTGAGGGATCTACTTTACCAAAATCAATTACACATACTAATCTGATCTTGTTGACTAAAAAATATGTTATTAAGACATTTTTAGACTTAAAACCAATTAGTTTAAGTAATTTTTTGAATAAAGTGATCTCAAGAATTTTACATGACAGGATAAAGGATATTCTACCTAAGATTATTTCACATAACCAATTTGGTTTTGTGAAGGGAATGAGCATTACTGAGAATGTTTTATTAGCTCAGGATATCATTACTGACGCTAGAAAGAGTGGAAAGCCAGCAAATGTGGTTATCAAGCTAGATATGGCAAAAGTTGATGATAGCGTTGACTGGAGCTTTTTAATCAAGGTTTTGGAGAAGATGGGATTTGATAGATTAATGGTGGACAAGATCTGGAGGCTTGTGGCTAATAATTGGTATTCTATTCTTATTAATGGATAGGCTCATGGATTTTTTCATTCCATAAGAGGAGTTAAACAAGGAGATCTTTTGTCACCAAATTTATTTATTTTGTCTGTTGAAGTTTTATCTAGAGCTCTTAATCATTTGTTTTATGAAAAGGATTTTAAGAGTTTTGGATTACCCAAATGGAGTGACAATTTAAATCACCTAGCTTATACTAATGATACCTTAATTTTTGTTAATGCAGATAGAAAATCTATAAAATTAATTATGGAGGTGCTGGTACAATATGAAAAGCAGCCATGCCAGAAAATTAATAAAGAAAAGATTTTTTTCTTTATGTTTAGCAACGCTGCAATTGCTATTGTTCAGGAAGTAGAAGCTGTAATTGGTTTTCTGAGAGGTAAGTTCCCTTTAATTTATTTGGGGTGTCCTATTAATCATGAAAAGAAGGAGAAATAATATTTTGCTGAACTTGTGAAGAAGGTGCAGAATAAGCTTCATGTATGGAAAGGTAAATTATTCTCTTTTGAAGGAAAAACTATTTTTGATCAATCATGTGTTGCAAAGTATTCTCATTTATCTATTGTCTGCAATCATGCCTCCTAAGTGTGTAATTGAAAATCTTCAGAGAAGATTTGCTAGATTTCTATGGAATTTTAAAGAAGAAGGGAGGGCCAAGTATTGGGTGTCATGACCAAACATATGCCTCCCCAAGAATGAAGGTGGCTTGGGATTCATATCTCTCTTTGATGTATCAAAGGATTTATTTGCCAAGCTGTGGTAGAATTTCAGGACCAAAAAATCTTTGTGGGATAATTTTATGTGAAATAAATATTGCAAGAAGCACATGCCTCAGGTGGTTGAATGGAGGGGAGGTTCACAGATGTGGAAGTTTATGCTACAGGCTAGAGACTGCACTGATCAAGAAATTTGGTAGGAGTCTAGATGTGGGCACTCTAGTATCTGGTTTGATAACTGGACTCAATTAGGGTTCCTTCATTATTATCTTCCCGTTACTCACAATTTTAATGAAAATTTTGAAGATGTGGGTCAACTGATGACACAAGAACGTTGGAATACTGATTTGATGTTGGAATTATTTAATGCGGATGTTTGCAATCATGTCCAGCTTATGATTGGGGAAATTCATAATAGAGAAGACCCCGATAAGCCTTGGTGGAATACAGGAAAATTTTCAACAGGAAGTACTTGGGAGCTATTGAAGTGAACCTCAGAATTTGATTCTGAATATATGGAAAAAAGGAATTTCTTTCAAAGTTTCTTTCCTTTTTTTGGAGACTTTAGAAGCATAGAATTCCAATTGGTAAGGTTCTTATGAAAATCAAAGTAAATGAAGAAGTTGTTTGTTGTTGCTGCAAAAGTGATGTTCAGGAAACTTTTGAACATTCATTCATTGGTTGCCCTGATTCTAATTATTTATGGAGTATATTTGCAGGAACAACAGGGGTTTCTGGACCATTTTTACTGGTTAAGGACACCATTCTTAAGTGGTGGAACACAAACTATGTGATAAAATTAAGTTTTTTTACAAGATTGTATCAACTTTTATTATTTGACAGTTGTGGAAGAGGAGAAACAGAATCAGAAATGGAGGTAAGATGTCAAGGCATGCAATGGTTATGAAAATTTATAGGAATCTGCATATGATGGCAAAGGTCAGATATCCTTGAATGCAAGAAATTCCTACTGATTGGCCTATGATAGTCAAGATGTTTGAGGAGTATACTCCTATTATTTCTTACCAAGTAATTAGATGGAAGTTTCAAGATAGGGGATTTTACAAGTGTAATTCAGACGGTGCAAGTAAAGAAAACTCTGGGTCTAGTTTTAGTGCATTTTGCATTAGGAATGAGGAAAGGGATTATGTTTTTGCTGAAACAAGAAGAATTGAGGATGGAACAGTTCTTAGAGCTGAGGTTGTAGGTATGAGGATGGGATTGGAATACTGTATAAGTCATAAACAACTACCAATGATTATGGAAGCAGATTCACTTATTCTTAAGAAAATTCTGGCTGGTATATGGGAGATGCCTTGGACAGTTGCTATGAAAATTAAAAGTCTCAAGTACATGATGAATAATAATACTGTGAAGGTGGTGCACACATTCAGAGAATCAGTTGGCAGATTTTTTCACTAACTCTATTTTCAGTTTTGCAGGTACAAACAAGATTTAGTTTAATTCATTACAAGAGATTCCAATTAAAGCAAGGAAAATTATTCAGTTGGAAAAATACAAAACTCCAAATCTAAGAATAAGGAAATGCCAAAACAGAAATCAGGCACAGAGGCATATACAAACACAAGGTCAAATCGGACAACTTCAAATAAGGAGTTAACACAAAAGAAGAGAGTATCAGGAAGATAAAGGGAGAGGATATATCAGTTAGAGCTGGACCTTTTAGGGTGGTATTAGCTGCTCGAAGCTCATTCCGCTGAAGGGAAAAGGGATAATTGGGTGAATCTGACATAGATGCATTCTTACCAAAAAAGGAAAGTCTTTTGATCTTACCTCAAATTAGATAGTTGGTGTTATTGATTATGAGCTGAAGAAGTTTTCATCGAGTTCGAATTCATGATGTCAATAAAAAATTTTGACGCCTAAGTGAAATTTTCTCAAGCTCATTACTCTTGTAGTCCCAAATCTACCTTGAAAGAAGATTGACTAGAGTTCATATGGTTGTGGTGGCTACCGAAGTTTCAAAGGCGTCGGGGCGGGGCATCGGAGATCGACCATGGATCTAGAGCTGGTTCTAGTATCTATAGAGCTGCTAGGACTTTCCAATTTTGGGTGTAAATATTGTTGATTGGTTTTGTTGTCTGAATTTTTTTATTTTTCTGTTTTTGGGTATGGGCTGTCTTTTGGGCCTATACCACTGTGTAAATGTAAATATTTTGCTGATGAATAAATGGGTATTTAGCCCATATTTAGTTTTAAAAAAAAGGAGATAACTAGCCTCGAAATAATTAATCTTGGGATAACCTGAATCCCAACCAACTAATCCCTTAAAGCAATATGTTAAACTTTCCCAACAATTTCCTTAAATATGCCCCATTCCTTCGATTTTTTCTTATTTGTCAATTTTAACTTTTACACGTTTTTTTAAGAAATAATGATTAATATAAGTGTTTATTATAAGAATTACTTATAATAAACACTTAGCAAGAATTACTTAACAATTTCTTTAAATATGCTCCACTCCTTCGATTTATTCTTATTTGTCCATTTTAAATTTTACACTTTTTTTTAAAGAAATAATGATTAATATAAGTGTTTATTATAATATTTATATTATCTAATGTATAGTCTTAGTTTGAGAAATGATTTGGAAAAAAATTACTCGCTCCGTTCATCTTTACTTGTATAATATACTAATAATAATTGTTCAACTTTACCTGTTCTGTTCAAAAAATCAAGAGATAATTTACTATTCTGTACTCTGTCCATTCTTAAATAAGTGATGCTTTTAGCTTGGGCACACCCTTTAAGAAACTACCATTCCTAAAAAATGAGTATTTTTACCAACTTAACCTTTTTAAATACCTTGAAAAAGATTTATTTTTTTTTTAGTAATTTCTTGGTTATGTAAAATTCTCTTTATTTAAAGAAAAGTAAATTGAAAGAATATCATTAATGTCTTTTTGATTATCCAAAACACCACTTATTTAGTAAAAAAATGAAAAAGCTAAAACAACCCTTACTCTCTTCATTCCTTTTTAAGTGCATGCTTTATTTTTCACGAGTCAATTTGACTAATTTTTAAAGCAAAATTAGATAGATTAATTCAATTTTTTTAAAATTTAAATTTTGATATTTAAAAACTATATGAAAAGTACTATATATTGTAATTTTCTTTTTTCCAATTTGATTAAGAAATACATCTTAAAATGTTGGTCAAAATTTGTACCATTTGACTCTAAAAAAGGAAACTATGCACTTATTTACGAACAGAGGGAGTATTTAGGAATGAAGAGGTATCTATTTTTCCCTTGTTATTAAATACTATTCATTTTCCAACATTTAGATGACTTATAATTAATAAGGTAATATAATAAAATTATCTTTTATTTATTATTTTTAAGGAGTGTGTCAAGTCAAACATGAACAAGTAAAGATGAATTGATGAAGTTATTAATATTGAAATATGAAAAAAAATATTTTTCTCTTGATATACTAAAAGTAATACTCCCACCATTTAAAAAAGAATGACATACTTTCCTTTTTAGCCTGCTTAAAAAAGAATGACCTTTTCCTTATTTGGCAACACTTTAATTTCAACTTTCCACATGACATGTTTAAAACTACAAGATTAAAAAGTATTTTGGTATATTTGACATAACTTTAATTTAAAACTACAAGATTCAAAAATCTTCTTTATTTTTTTAGACTTTGTATCAAGTCAAAATATGTCCTTGTAGACAATAAAATGCGAGTCGAGAAAATAATAATCGGGATGAGAAAATATTGCAACAATCGTTTTATTTGATTTCAAATAGTGAGTGTTGCAATCTCTATGAATCCTATGATTCGCCTTTTCAAATATAAATTCAAGGGCTTCGAGCTTGATCTTGAATTTGATGAACTTGCACTTGATTTGTGAAACTGATGGATTTGATCTTGACTTGTGAATATGGATTCAAGGGCCTTTGAGCTTGATCTTGAATCTTCGTCTTGATCTTCAGTTGTGTATGAACTTGAATGCTTGATTTGTAACTTGTAGAGAAATCTGCAGTTTTTGATCCACAAGCTCTCTTTTGCTTTTTTGTTAGAATTGTTGGTCCCTTTTCTGAATTATGAGACCTCTATTTATAGTTGTGGAAAGGGAAGAGTCATGGTAAGTACAAACTTTTTCCGGCCAATCATATTTGAGTAACATGACGACATTTGATTGGTCAAAACATGTCACTTGTACATGTGGTGCATTTATATTGGCCTTTAATTTTACTTATCATGCTGCATCATTTTTGATACGTGGCATGATCCTATTGGACCTGCGCTTAACTTGACATGCCACGTCATTTGACACGTGACACCCAATTGGGCTTCTAGAATAAGATGATATCTTGGACTTAGCAGAATGGGGTCATTATTTGTAGCCCAAATCAATGGACTAGCCCAATAAATATTGGACTTTAATTAAATTCATATTTATTTGGACCTAAATAATTAATCTAATTATATTAATCCATAATATTTATTTGGACTAATATAATTAAAATTTATATGATCATAAATGCCCGTACTTCAAGACATGTCGGAACATTTAATCTTTTGGAGACTAGACTTGAAGTATCACCTTACAATTTAATCGAAATCAATTGGTGACATGTATATGCATTCCAATTGAGTAGAGTTATAAAAAGTAAGATAATATGCTAGTATTGTAAGAACAATGAATAATAATAATAATAATAATAATAATTATTATTATTATTATTATTATTATTATTATTATTATTATTTCACTTCATATAGGACAAAATCTTCATGAATTGTGTAGAAGTGAAAAAATCTTCATGCATTGCATATCTCACTTGACCGACATTAAACACATTCAGTATTTGAATGGGAGTAAACCATTCATCATGCAAATTCAATTTCATTTGGATATAGGTTTCTCATCTCCACCGCCTTAATTACTCATTTCCAACATTGGACTAGGAAACATAAACCACCATCTTATGTCTATAAATAGGAGGCGTCCTTCTTTTTTTTTTTTCATCATCGATCCGTGAGTCCCCAGAAGCTTGGAATCGAGTTGCCAGCATCAATAATAAAGGTAATTTCTTCCTCTATTTTGCACTTGATTTATTTGTCTTGTCGCCTTTTTTTTTTGTAGGTTTGAAATAAATAGCATTTAGGAAGGGTCAGCTTAAGGTGCGAGAGTTTAACTGCGCCTCCGTCACCTTGAGACCTGATAAGTTTGGCTTCAAGTTTGGTCCCTTTCACCGATGTATTTATGCAATGGTCAGCTTAAGGTGCGAGAATTTAACTTCGCCTCTGTCACCTTGAGACCTGACAAGTTCAACTTCAAGTTTGGCTATTTTCAGTGATGTACTTATGCAATGATCAGCTTAAGATGCGAGAGTTTAACTTCGCCTTCATCACCTTGAGACCTGACAAGTTCGGATTCAAGTTTGGCCCCTTTCACTGATGTACTTATGCAATGGTCAGCTTCAGGGGTGAGAGTTTAACTTCACCTCCGTCACCTTGAGACCTGAAAAGTTTGGCTTCAAGTTTGATCCCTATGCAATAATCAGCTTAAGGTGCGAGAATTTAACTTTGCCTTCGTCACCTTGAAATCTGACAAGTTCGGCTTCAAGTTTGGTTCCTATGCAACAATCAGCTTAAGGTGCGAGAGTTTAACTTTGCCTCCATCACCTTGAGACTTGACAAGTTCGGCTTCAAGTTTGGATGCTTTACATAACAAATTCGTGAAAATGTCAGTTTAAGGTGCAAAGGGGCAAATATTGTCCACCTTAAGGCATGGAAGTTTAGAGATCCTTTTAAAGATAAACCCGTGAAAAGGTCAGCTTAAGGTGCAAAAGGACAAATTTTTGTCCCCCTTAAGGCATGAAGATTTATAGATCCTTTTAAGGATAAACCCGTGAAAAAGTCAGCTTAAGGTACAAAGGGACAAATTTTTGTCCACCTTAAGGCATGGAGGTTTATAGATCCTTTTAAGGATAAACCCATGAAAAGGCTAACTTAAGGTGCAAAGGGACAAATTTCGTCCACCTTAAGGCATGAAAAATTTGAAGGCCTCAACTTGAAACTTGGATGTTTTGACGGTTCCACCTTGCAAACTTGGCGAATTTGGAGACTTCAGCTTGCAAACTTAGCGGATTTGGAGACTTCATCTTGCAAACTTGGCAATTTTGGCAACTTCAACTTGCAGACTTGGTAGATTTGAGATTTCATCTTGCAGAATTGCTGAACTTTGAGGACTTTAGCATGCAGATGTGGTGAACCTGAGACTTCAACGTCACTGACTTGGTGAATTTTGACTTCAACATGCAAGCTTCAATTCGCAGGCTTGGAAGACTTACAACTTCAACTTGTAGGCTCGGAGAGCTTGAGGGTCTCAAATCCTATTGTAGAAGTTTACCTTTTATATGGAGCTCTGCCCCCATTGAGTCATGAATATTTTGTGTAAGCCCAAAGTTTAATCAGAATATTTGCAAACTTAACTTGTGTGGAGGATCAAGCAGAAACATGTATTTTTTTGACACTCATGCAACTGAACTTAGAATGAAACTTTTAAGCGCCTACGTACCTTGGTGAAGAGGACCAAGTCACAACGTAGTTCTAAAAGAGTTTTTTTTTTGGGGTCCTAACTTTTGCCTAGGCCGCCTCTTTCGAGATTTTCAACCTAGCGGATTTTTTTTTGAGCCGTACACAGTTTATACTCTTGCGGGCTAGGAGTGACATCTAGTTTAAGCTCATGCCTTAAGGAGCGTTATCTTTCTTCAAGGATAGTACTTCTTCAAGAACTTGGCGTTGATAGGACCAATTTTCACGCCATTTGCATCGACAAGCTTGTAAGCACCATTTGAATATTCCTCTTGTATGAAATATGGTCCATCCCACTTAGAGGTGAATTTGCCCCCAGATTTATGAGAAGTGATAATGGGCCTCCTTACTGCTAGGACTTGATCTCCAACTTGGAAGCACCTCAAGCGAACCCTTTTGTTGAAAGAACGAGATAGACGGGCTTGATAACATTCAAGATTTTGTTGAGCCTCTAGCCTCTTCTCATCAAGAGATTCTAACTCCATAAGACGCAACTTGACATTTTCTTCTTCGGTGAGCCCTTCTTGAATAACAAGTCTTAAAGAAGGTATTTGACTCTCAAGTGGTAGGACTGCTTCAACTCCAAAAGCAAGTGAGTATGGGGTTGCTTACGTCGGTGTGTGGTGAGTCATCCTATATGCCCACAAAGTTTCTTCCATTTGTTCATGCCAGTCTCGTTTGGATTTGGAGACGACTTTCTTCAATAGGTTGCATAAAGTCTTATTGAATGCTTCAGCTAGACCATTGGTGGCAGCATGGTACATAGAAGATTTACGCTGCTTGAAACCAAAGAGATCACAAATCTTGTTCATCTGCTTGTTTTCAAATGGCTTGCCATTGTCAGTTATTATGTAATGGGGAATTCCAAAGTGATAGATGATATTTACTCGGATGAAGTTTGTAACATTCTCCTTCTTCACTTCTTTGAGAGCAACATCTTTGGCCCATTTTGAGAAGTAATCTGTCGCAGCCAAGATGTACAAGTGTCCACCAGAAGATTTTAGTAGTGGTCCAACAACATCCAATCCCCAAGCATTGAATGGCCAAGATGCGATAGTGGGGTGTAATATTTCAAGAGGCTGATGTATAGAATTCACATGAAATTGACAGGCCTTGCATATTTCACCATCGCTGTCCAATAATATCCCATCCTTTTTATGTGAAAGTGGAGCCTCGGTCTAGACTGATGAGATCCATATACTCCCGAGTGTGCTTCCTGCAAAGCTTGAACTACTTCTTCCTCTCCCAAACTTCGCAAGAGTACTCCTTCAAATGATCTTCTGATAGCGAGTCCTTGTAGTAAAGGAAGCGAGGTGTACGACAACGGATGTCAGTTTTTTTCCTTGGATCTTCTGGAAGTATTTCATAACACAAGTAGTCAATAATTGGTTGTCTCCAATCTTCCTTTACTACTTCAGACACAGCGACGAGATGCTCAAGTTTGTTTTCTGTATATTCCTTCTCATCCAGTGGTGGTACTACCTATTCTTGGCAAATAGTAACTTGTGTTTGATTCGGAAGAGTTAGGGTTGAAGCTAAAGCAGCCAATGCATCGGCCTGCTTATTTTTCTTTCTTGGTACGTGTTGGAGGGTAACTTCTCCAAGCCATCCTATCAACTTCTGAGCATAACTATGATATGGGTGTAGCTCGGGCTTTTTGACTTCATAGTCTCCCAAGAGCTGCTTGATCACCAATTGGGAGTCACCAAAGACTTGCAATTGTAGTTGCTTCATGTCGACGACTATTTCAAGTCCGAGTATCAACGCTTGGTATTCAATGACATTGTTGGAGCAACATTGTGTCAAAGTAAAGGAGTATGGGATAACCTCTTTCTGCGGAGTGACAAACACTATGCCAACACCAGCTCCCCCACGATGTGTCGCACCATCAAAGTACATCTTCCATGGAGGTCAAACTTCAATAACCATTGCATCCTCATCAGAAAGTTCATCAGTTAGCTTCCAATTATCAGGTATCGGGTGGTCTTCCAAAAAGTCTGCTAATGTTTGTCCCTTTACGGCCTTTTGAGGGATGTATATGATCTCAAACTGTTGAAACTGAAGGTACCACCTTGCAAATCGATCACTGAGGAGTGGTTTCGACATTACAAATTTGATGGGATTTACTCTAGACACCAGATGAACAGTATGATTGAAAGTAGTGCTTCATCTTTTGGATTGAGAAAACCAACGCCAAACACAACTTTTCAATAGGTGAATAATTCAGCTCATTTGGTGTCATCATTCTGCTCAGGTACTAAAGAGAGTTATATTTACCTTCACTATTTTCTTAGGCCAATAGTGCTCCAACTGACCTTTCTTGTGTAGCGATGTAGAGAATCAACAGTTTTCCAGGTATAGGTACCGCAAGAACTGGAGGCTTCATCAAGTAAGATTTGATATTTTCAAAGGCCTTACTACAAGTTTGGTCCTATTCGAAAGGGGCACTCTTCTTCATGAGATGGCTAAATGGTTGATATTTTCCCTCCAAATTTGAGATGAACCTCCTTAAATATGCTAGCTTCCTTTGAAGAATTTTTAATTCACGAATGTTTCGAGGCTCGGGCATCTTCAAAATTGCATCAACCTTGTATTGATCAATTTTAATTCCTCGGTGTCATACAATAAAGCCAAGGAACTTTCCGAAAGTAACTGCAAAGGCGCATTTCAACGGATTCATCCTAAGCTGATATCTTTGGAGCAACTCAAATACCATTCTCAAGTCTTTCAAGTGGTTGTTCTTCTTTCTTGACTTTACCACTAAGTCATCCACATAGCATTGAACATTTTTATGGAGTAGGTCATCAAAGATGTTTTGCATAGCCCTTTGATAAGTGGCACCAGTATTCTTCAAACCAAAAGGCATCACCTTGTAGCAATAAATACCTTTAGGTGTACGAAATGCAGTGAGCTCTTCATCCTTTGGCGCCATGCGGATTTGGTTGTAGCCGGATGATCCATCCATGAAAGACATCACCTCAAAACCAGTAGTAGCATCAATCATCAACTCTGAAAGAGGGATTAGAAACTCATCCTTAGGACATGTATTGTTGAGATCCTCAAAGTTGACACAAACTCGAATTTGACCATTCTTCTTCTGTACAGGAACAATGCTTGATATTCATGTGGGGTACTTAACTTCACAAATAAAGCCAGTTTCAATGAGTTTGTTAACCTCATTTTCAATCAATGGAACCAAGTCGGGTCTGAAGCGCCTTTGGTCCTGCTTAACAGGACGAGCACCATTCTTGACTGCCAACTGATGAACTACTACTTTTGGATCTAAGCCAGGCATCTCCTTATAACTCCAAGCGAAGACATCCCTATATTCTTTGAGTAAGTCCATGTAAGCGATTTCTTCATTCATTTCTAGAAAAATGCTTAGGAAAGTTGGCCTTGGGTCTTCATCAGTGCCAAGATTAACTTCCTTTAGGGGATCTATTGTGGTATTTACTCCTTCTTCAAGTTCTAGCGGAGCATCTCCAGCATCTTCCTCTTCTTGAGGATCATTGTCATGGGCAGATATATGGTAACACCAGGAAATATCTTCCAACTCTTCAACCTTTATTAGAGATTATGTATCGTTCTCACTTTGGGCTGTAATATGATATGAAGATCCTATACTTTATTTATATTCCTCATGTTCCTTGGTATAAACCACAGTATGAGTCTTTGCCTTTAACACCTCCTTGCATGAAACCACAAGTTCCGTCTGTCGCCTCATTCTAGAAGGAATCAAACTTTGGAAATCCTTCTGGATTCTATGTGAAGAGTGTTTTATAGTGCCTTGATAACTTCTTCGAGGATTATTACTCTTCTTTTTCTTCAGTGGACCCAACCTCTCAAACACAGAAGTTCTTGTGGTTGATTTTCCAAGTCGATCAAAGATGGAAGGCCTCTTGTTAGAAATAGTAGACTCCTCTTCTACAGTAATGTAGTTGCTAGCCACCCTTCTTATAGAGATGTGAATCGGCGGTGGCGGCATGTACTCTAAGCCTTCGCATGTTTGCCTGGTAGTGACTTCAGATGGGATTTTTCCCAAATTTGATGGCTCATTAGGGTTGTATCCAACCTTTAAAAATAACTTGTAAGCGTTTGGATCAAAGCCTTCTTTTGTATGCTTCGTAGGGAGTGTCATATCTCTCGACGAATTTTGAGCCACAAATTCCCCAAGTAGCTTTGAGGATAAATTTATTGCGTCGATTCACTTTATTGGAAAAGTTAGCCCCCCTAGTACATTATCTTGGACATGGGACGAGTCCTCCCTCTATTCCCACCTTTGGTACATAGCGAAGCACATAAGTTACCTTTTTTTTCAAGGACGCAACGTTCCCTTTATTTGAAGTGGAGGGAGGCTTCTTAATGATGACTTTTTCGACAACCACCTCGACCTTATTAGCTGCCAGATCATCACACTTGGTTGTCGTGACGTCATCAACCTTTTTCTCCTTCACAACATAATTATTCAAATAAAATTTTGCATCAGTGAAGTGTGACTCAGCTTCAGTAAATGGCTTATCATCGGCAACTATTTTTCTTTCCACTTCGTATTCGAGATACTTTAAGCATTGATAGTAGTAGGAGGAGATAATTTTGTTCTCATGTACCCAAGGCCTACCAAGCAATATGTTGTACGAAGTCTTGGCATCGATCACATGCATCAATACATTAGATCGCAAATCATCCATATGGATCTCTAACTTGATGGATCCTATGGCTCTCTGACCCCCTTGATTGAACCCTTGGATTATTAAACGGCTTTCAGTAAGTTCCTCAGTTGTGATGCCAAGTTCCTTCATTGTGCGAATAGGTAGGATGTTGATTCCAGAACCATCGTCTATCAAGATTCTATTTATCTTCTTCTCTAGAACATGACCCACCATATACAAGGGACGATTGTGTAATGTTTCACCAAACAGGAGATCCTTATCTGTAAATGTGATTTTTGTATCACGTACATGTGCTTCTTGGTGAAGAAATTTAGTAGGCTTTTCAGGAGAGGAGGTTCCATTAATAGGCTTTCACCCTTCGCTTCTTCTTTGTCAGTATTGAAACAAGATGCCTCAATGTTGTCTTGAGTAGTCTTTGTGCAGAACCAACTTGGCAAGAAGTCTTCCAAGGTCACAGGACCTCGTGGTTTTTGATGGTGATGTTCTACTACACTCGCCCTCTTTGGAAGCTCAACCAACCTCTGTTTCATCAGTTTCTTCACCATTCTCCTTCTAGTTGGTTGCTTGGAGGCTTTTCGTAGACTCGTCCTCTTGTTGTGTCTCTACCTAGTCACCAAAGTCCAACCTTCATCAATTAGAGACTTGTCGTGCTCTAATAGCTCTTTATTATGCTCTTTGAAGTTACATATTTGGATCGGATCGAGTGAGACAAAAGTGATGGAGATTTGATGAGAACTGGCCTTCTCGTCATCAAGAACGATCCTCTTCTCATTAGCCAGTTGCATGATTTTATCCTTGAAGACAAAACATTTCTCCAAAGTACAAGCATGTGATACTTGCAATAGTTTGGGTCATCAGTTTTTCCAGCTTTGTCAGGCTGCTTCATTTCTAGTAGATCAATGAGCTTCGGCTCAAGAAGTTCATCAAAAATTTTGAAAACGTCAGAATCAAGGAAGGGGTATTCTTTTTCCTGCATCTCCTTAAAAGTCAACTGTAACACCCCGTATGTTATCGAACTTATACGACTACGTTTACATTTATGGAATTAGTGAAACATGAGAAATTTGATGATTTATACATTAATTTGTTGGGTATTAATGAGTCATAAGCCATTGGGCCAAATGAGGCCCAAAACAAGAACAAAAGACTAGGCCCAATGGGGCAAAATGATCCAATCTTCCATTGACTAATCAACCAATGCATTTAATGCTAAGAATTGGATAAGAGAGGCTCCAAGGGACTATAAAAGGGGCACCAAATCAGATTTTAATTCATTTGGACACCTATGCCTTTTCTAGAATTCTCTACAACATTTCCATTATCACACAAACCCTAGACCTTCATCTTTTGGATCAAGATCATCATCTTGTAAGACTTGGTAAGTGTATATTATAATGGTTTAATATATTTTATGCATGGAAGATGGTTTATATCATGTTGGTTATGTTGGTGAAGTGTGAGAAGTTCACTATGTGTAAAATAATTTGTGTTTGCTAAATCGGAGGATGGTTTTGCCTTGTAAACTTGAACATGGGCTTGTGATCTTGAAGAAAGTGAATTTGATGGAGTTAATATCGACATGTGAGATGTGATTATTTGCCTTTTTTTATTCTTGTGTATAACGTTTGGAATTGTTGTTGTAAATTTGGTTATGGATTTGGTGACGGATTGAAGGAAAAGTGTGGTTTTGGTGATGTTCATGTGTGTTGTAAAACCATGGATGATTTTTGGCATCTAATATGATCTAAAATATGTTAAGAGGAGTTTAGTTATGATCATGGACCATTCATTGCATAAAAAGACCCAAAAGAGACCCTTTTTGGCCGAAACGGGCACCCGCCCTGGCAGACGAAGCACCTACAGGCGCAGGTGCCTCTGGCTACTACCAAAGGTCACCTGTGGATGAAGGTCATCCACCTACGGGAGTAGGAGTCTTAGCAGGTCGGCCCAGAACTCCGAATTGCTTGTTTTTGCACCCCTTTGGCCCCCCGAAACCCCTATACCCTTCATGGATGCAATTATCAACTTATGGTACCTTTTAAATGACTATAAAGGAGTATCCCGAAGGTATTTTGAATGGTATAAAATATGGATTGATGTTAAAGTGTTATTGTGAAAGCTATCGAGTTACTTGACGGAGAAAAGGTAACGTAGTGTTAATGAGGTAGTGTAAAGGGTAAACTTGGTGTAAAATGTTATTAATGTATGATATCTTGGTCAATGTGTGGAATGTTATGGTGTCGTTGGTATGAGAATGCAGTGGATTGTATTGTGTGGGGTGATATGACATTATACGACAGTCATATAGCTCATTGTCGTTTTGTACGCTCATATAGTAACTAGTTACTAATGTAACCTCCGGTATGTACTTGTATTGTAGAGTAAGACGTAAAGGAGAAGCTGGACTATTGTACTCACATATAGGATTGAGTGTTCATATTAAGAAGACAAGGTATGTAAGGTTACTCTTTTCGTATCCTTCTGCAGCATATAGTATTCACCTTGTTATGGTACTTACTCATTTCCGAAATGTCCTAAGGCGTCTCATTTCATGTTATCATCTATGTATTATTCTTGATCTATGGTCATTCATGTATCACATAATTGCGGATATGATTCCAAGTTTCAATAATGTTATGTTCTAAAGCTTCCAATAATGTTACAACTTCAAAAGTATCAATCCCATGAACATCCAAGACTGAAGTAATGCATTTATGTGTTTCCAATAAGGTTATGATCTCCAATGTGCCAATCTCATAAAAGTAAAAGAGAGAAGTAATAAGAAGTAATGAAAGAAGGAATTCCCCCATGGTTACTTTATATCTTCCTTATGGTTACTTTATATATTCCCCCATGGTTACTTTATATCTTCCTTATGGTTACTTTATATATTCCCCCATGGTTATTTTATATCTTCCTTATGGTTACTTTATATTTTCCTTATGGTTACTTTATATTTTCTTTATATTTATTGAGTACGGGTGATAGCTTTGTGGGGGCGCAAGCCTAACTCAAGCCGAACCCGATATTGTTGGATCATGTGGAAAGCTCAGTGAAGCAAAAGCCAAACTTGATGCCGAACCTGCTTTACTCCTTTCCGATTGATGGCGGGGGGAAGCTCAGTGGGGAAAAAGCCTAACTTGATGCCGAACCTGACAGGGGGTAGCCCTAAGGGCCGAACCTGCTTTATATATATATATATATTGACGGTTGCATTGCATATGACGGTTGCATTGCATATTGACGATTGCATAGTGACGGTTATTCTAACTACTAACGGTAACTGACATAAAGGCAAATGGAATAATGAACGTAAGGTACCTATTTCCACACATACTGAACGATGATTTATCCACATTGACTATCCTCTTGCAAGCGAGTTCATTGAGGTTTTAAGTTTTATGAAGTTTCTTATAGCCTTGCATACTCAGTACATTCTTCATACTGACCCCTTTGGGGGATTTACTTTACTTGCTGCAGGCACAGGTGTTAGTAGACCTCCACAATAGGCTATGAGTCATCCGCGGATCATTGGTGAGCTCCAGTTGGTTTGGGGCTTTTCGAGTCACAGTTGGTATTGTAATTATTGTATAAAACGGGGACGTGTCCCGACTATAAGTTGTTGTGTTCATGTATCAGTTAGAGGCTTTGTAGACATATATGGGAAGGCGAATGTAAGAGATGTCTGTTCCATTTTGACTTGATGGCCCTAACGGCCAAGTTTCATATATATATATATATATATGGCATATGTTTCCATGTCCATGACTTCCATATAGTTGCATGAGGTGTAATGAGATTCATACGAGGATATGCATATGAATGTATATTAGCAAAGATTGGTTTTCTCGGGCCATATCGGCTTCGGGTGCCAGTCCGTCCCGAATGGAATTCGGGGCATGACAAAAGTGGTATCGGAGCAGGTCTTTCTAAGGGTGTCTACAAAGCCGTATCCGAGTAGAGTCTTGTTCATGGATGTGTTGCGCACCACATTTATGAGCAGGAGGCTATGGGGCATTTAGGAGTTGTTTCATTACTTCATTTGTAGATCGTGCAATAGAGCCAAGGTTATAGAATTGTACCTGACCATTGATTTTTTCTCTTTCGTTATAGTAAGAATGCCGAATACAAGAAAAGGCAAGGGTAAAACTAAGAAGCTAGACAGGATTGGCGGAGAAGGAACTAGTAACTTACCACCTAAACGGGTTGAGCAAGATGAAGCTGAAAGTGAGTTTGCATCGCGGGCTTCTTCTACTTTTCCAGTTCCAGAGGAGCCAAGAGGGAGAGAAGAACCTGTTGAGCCACCTGTTAATGTCACTGACCAGGACTTAAGAAATGCAGTATATATGTTGATTCAGATAGTTGCGGCACAGAATCAAGGACAAGCTGGCCCAATGACAAGTAATGACAGTGAGGCTAGGGAAGCTAGTCGAAGGACACAGGATTTCCTAAAATTAGACCCTCCTATATTCACTGGATCGAATCTTAATGAGGACCCACAAGATTTTATTGATCAAATCAAAAGGTCTTTGGATGTTATGCATATATTTGGTGTAGAAACAGTTGAACTTGTAGCGTATAGATTGAAAGGGGAGGCAATACTCTGGTATGAAGATTGGAAACGATCCAGGGGTATCGGTGCACCCCCGGCTAGATGGGAAGAATTTCAAATGGCATCCCTGGACCACTACCTTCCACATGAGATTCGGGAGGCACGCGCAGACCAGTTTCTAAATCTTCGTCAAGGGAATATGAGCGTACGGGAGTACAATCTTCGATTTAATTCTTTGGCCAGATATGCTCCTCATATGGTAGCCACTATGGCTGATAGAATTCATCGGTATGTGGATCGATTGGATCCATCATTGGTCAGAGACTGTACCATTGCTGCTCTTAACAGAGTTATGGATATAGCCCGAATACAGGCTTTTGCACAGAAAATGGAGGACCAAAGGCAAAGAAGAAAGGTGCATAAGTTTGAAGAGGGGTCATCAAAGAAAGATAGACCTATGGGACAGTACCTGGTGTCCCAAGGAGAATTTAGGCCTCGGGATTTTAGTAGACCGTCGATACCATCACTTTCTTATCCCACACCAGGCACGCAATTCCAGTTCCAAGAGTTTAGAGGCAGTCATATTGGACAAAATAGTGGAATTCAAGGTTCACAACCAGTGGGGTATCAATATCAAGGAAGTATTAACCAATCGGGGTTTCCTCGCCAGCCGTGTCCACACTGTGGAAAGCTTCATTTAAAGGAATGTCGGTTTGGGACCAATATTTGCTTTTGGTGCGGTATGTCTGGGCATATGGTGAGAGATTGCCCAAGAAGGGGCACGGGCATTATTATGCGACCTACGGGATCAAACATTGCACCGTCATCATCGGTTCCTTTCTTAGGCCAAGATGTGCAGCTGGTTGGTCGTGGTAACGGTACTAGAGGAGTAGCCAGTTTTAGTGGAATACAGGACCGTACTTATGCCCTAGCAGGACAACAGAATGTGGAGGCCTATCCTGATGTAGCTACAGAGAAATTTGATGATTTATACATTAATTTGTTGGGTATTAATGAGTCATGAGCCATTGGGCCAAATGAGGCCCAAAACAAGAACAAAAGACTAGGCCCAATGGGGCAAAATGATCCAATCTTCCATTGACTAATCAATCAATGCATTTAATGCTAAGAATTGGATAAGAGAGGCTACAAGGGACTATAAAAGGGGCACCAAATCAGACTTTAATTCATTTGGACACCCATGCCTTTTCTAGAATTTTCTACAACAATTCCATTATCACACAAACCCTAGACCTTCATCTTTTGGATCAAGATCATCATCTTGTAAGACTTGGTAAGTGTATATTATAATGGTTTAATATATTTTATGAATGGAAGATGGTTTATATTATGTTGGTTATGTGGGTGAAGTGTGAGAAGTTCACTATGTGTAAAACAATTTGTGTTTGATAAATCGAAGGATGGTTTTGCCTTATAAATTTGAAAATGGGCTTGTGATCTTGAAGAAAGTGAATTTGATGGAGTTAATATCGACATGTGAGATGTGATTATTTGCCTTTTTTTATTCTTGTGTATAACGTTTGGAATTGTTGTTGTAAATTTGGTTATGGATTTGGTGACGGATTGAAGGAAAAGTGTGGTTTTGGTGATGTTCATGTGTGTTGTAAAACCATGGATGATTTTTGGCATCTAATATGATCTAAAATATGTTAAGAGGAGTTTAGTTATGATCATGGACCATTCATTGCATAAAAAGACCCAAAAGAGACCCTTTTTGGCCGAAACGGGCACCCGCCCTGGAAGACGAAGCACCTACAGGCGCAGGTGCCTCTGGCTACTACCAAAGGTCACCTGTGGACGAAGTTCATCCACCTACGGGCGCAGGAGTCTTAGCAGGTCGGCCCAGAACTCCGAATTGCTTGTTTTTGCACCCCTTTGGCCCCCCGAAACCCCTATACCCTTCATGGATGCAATTATCAACTTATGGTACCTTTTAAATGACTATAAAGGAGTATCCCGAAGGTATTTTGAATGGTACAAAATATGGATTGATGTTAAAGTGTTATTGTGAAAGTTATCGAGTGACTTGACGGAGAAAAGGTAACGTAGTGTTAATGAGGAAGTGTAAAGGGTAAACTTGGTATAAAATGTTATTGATGTATGATATCATGGTCAATGTGTGGAATGTTATGGTGTCGTTGGTATGAGAATGCAGTGGATTGTATTGTGTGGGGTGATATGACATTATACGGCAGTCATATAGCTCATTGTCATTTTGTACGCTCGTATAGTAACTAGTTACTAATATAACCTCCGGTATGTACTTGTATTATAGAGTAAGGCGTAAGGGAGAAGCTGGGCTATTGTACTCACGTATAGGATTGAGTGTTCATATTAAGAAAACAAGGTATGTAAGGTTACTCTTTCCGTATCCTTCTGCAGCATATAGTATTCACCTTGTTATGGTACTTAGTCATTTTCGAAATGTCCTAAGGCATCTCATTTCATGTTATAATCTATGCCTTATTCTTGATCTATGGTCCTTCATGTATCACATAATTGCGGATATGATTCCAAGTTTCAATAATGTTATGTTCTAAAGCTTCCAATAATGTTACAACTTCAAAAGTATCAATCTCATGAACATCCAAGACTGAAGTAATGCATTTATGTGTTTCCAATAAGGTTATGATCTCCAATGTGCCAATCTCATAAAAGTAAAAGAGAGAAGTAATAAGAAGTAATGAAAGAAGGAATTCCCCCATGGTTACTTTATATCTTCCTTATGGTTAGTTTATATATTCCCCTATGGTTACTTTATATCTTCCTTATGGTTACTTTATATATTCCCCCATGGTTATTTTATATCTTCTTTATGGTTACTTTATATTTTCCTTATGGTTACTTTATATTTTCTTTATACTTATTGAGTACGGGTGATAGCTTTGTGGGGGCGCAAGCCTAACTCAAGCCGAACCCGATATTGTTGGATCATGTGGAAAGCTCAGTGAAGCAAAAGCCAAACTTGATGCCGAACTTGCTTCACTCCTTTCTGAGTGATGGCAGGGGAGAAGCTCAGTCGGGCAAAAGCCTAACTTGATGCCGAACCTGACAGGGGGTAGCCCTAAGCTCAGTTGCATTGCTTATTGACGGTTGCATTGCATATTGACGGTTGCATAGTGACGGTTATTCTAACTACTAACGGTAACAGACATAAAGGCAAATGGAATAATGAACGTAAGGTACCTATTTCCACACATACTGAACGATGATTTATCCACATTGACTATCCTCTTGCAAGCAAGTTCATTGAGGTTTTAAGTTTCATGAAGTTTCTTATAGCCTTGTATACTCAGTACATTCTTCGTACTGACCCCTTTGGGGGATTTACTTTACTTGCTGTAGGTACAGGTGTTAGTAGACCTCCATAATAGGCTATGAGTCATCCGCGGATCATTGGTGAGCTCCAATTGGCTCGAGGCTTTTCGAGTCACATGTGTACATTATTTTGGTATTGTAATTATTGTATAAAGCGGGGACTTATCCCGAATATAAGTTGTTGTGTTTATGTATCAGTTAGAGGCTTTGTAGACATATGTGGGAAGGCGAATGTAAGAGATGTGTGTTCCATTTTGACTTGATGGCCCTAACGGCCAAGTTTAATATATATATATATATATATATATATGGCATATGTTTCCATGTCCATGACTTCCACATAGTTGCATGAGGTGTAATGAGATTCATACGAGGATATGTATACGAATGTATATGATCAAAGATTGGTTCTCTCGGGACATATCGGCTTTGGGTGCCAGTTCGTCCCGAATGGGATTTGGTGTGTGACATCAACTTCTGGTTTGGACGCGCTTGAGAAGTCGTCTTTACGCTTTGCTTCTTGCTCACCTTTGTGGTGAGCTTCACAGGAGACACGTTGACATTCATGGATTCTTTGTTGTCGCTTTTGGGGACAAACCTTGTCCATCTCCTGGGTTCCTGTTTGTCCTTTCCCTTCCGAGGATCATGGATGGGTGCTACTCCTTTTTCGGCAAAAGACATGCTTAACTCCATGTCGTGAGCACGGGTAGCTAACTCTTCAAAGGATTTTGGCTTAATGCCTTGCAAAATATAGAGAAGCTCCCAGTGCAGTCCTTGGATACACATATCTATTGCATAATTTTCACTGAGCCTATCTTTATAGTTTAAGCTAGCATTTCTCCATCGTTTGATGAAGTCGATAAATGGCTCATCCTTTCTTTGACGAGTATTTATGAGCTCTACCATACTCACTATACGCCTAGTGCTATAGAAGCGATTTAGGAACTCATGCTCCAGTTGCTCCCAGCTATCAATGAAATTGGGCTCGAGGTTCGTGTACCAATCGAAGGCGTTTCCCTTTAGGAAGCGGACAAATTGCTTGATGAGATAGTCACCATATGTTCCGGCATTGTTACATGTCTCAACAAAGTGGGCGATATGTTGCTTTGGATTCCCTTTGCCCTCAAATTATTGAAATTTGGGGGGTTGATAACCGGCAGACATCTTGAAGCTATCAATCCTAGCATTGTAAGGCTTGGCATACGTCAGGGAAGACTTGGTAGCAACGCCGTACTTGTCCTTGAGGGTCCCTTCAATTAACTCTTAGGATCATTCCGTTAGAAGAGACTGGAACCTCCTTAGTAGGTGGTGTCTGTTTGGTAGGAGGATTTATCTCTTGAACTTCTGGAGCCTTTCCAGGTGCATGGCTAGAATCTCCATCTATTAAGCGTTCCATTCGATCCATCAACTTATCGATCCGAGAGTCTTAAGTTTGCACATACTTGGTCAAACCTTCAATCGCCTTCGCGATATTCGTAAGTTGCTCCTCTATGGATGAGAATCAGTTACCATTGCTTGCATAATTATTAGAGACATCGGAGAGTAGCACAGATTGTCACATAAGTTGATCTCTGAAGTCCTTGGCTCGCGCAGAGTAAGTGGAGATGACATGTTGGTTGAATGACTATCGTTCTTTGTGCCAAAGTTTTTTAAACCAGAGAGATCAAGTAGAGCCAGAGTCTTCTTGATTTTCTCTACCACACTGCTTCCTTCTTCTGAAACACTTGTAGAGGACCTTATTCTTTTTGGTGTTGAAGATCCAAAAACTGGAGTTGATGTCGTCAACACTTGATATGTTTGTTCCCCCATCATGTTGGCCTTGCTCCTTGTGACAACCCCAAAGCTTCCAAAAGTAACATCAAGGATGCTTTCTACCTCGGCGGAGAGCTTGGAATCAGCAGCCTTAGGGGCAGTGGATTGAAAATTGACCTTCTTGGAAGTCATTTCGTTATTCTTGAACTTTGAAGTTGGAAAAATGAGATGAGAGGTAGAGATTGTCTCACTGGGCATGTCAGAATTTGTAGACAATAAAATTCGAGTCGAGAAAATAATAATCGGGATAAGAAAATATTGCAACAATCGTTTTATTTGATTTCAAATAGTGAGTGTTACAATCTCTATGAATCCTCTGATTCACCTTTTCAACTATAAATTCAAGGGCTTTGAGCTTGATCTTGAATTTAATGAACTTGCACTTGATTTGTGAAACTGATGGATTTGATCTTGACTTATGAATATGGATTCAAGGGCCTTTGAGCTTGATCTTGAATCTTCGTCTTGATCTTCAGTTGTGTATGAACTTGAATGCTTGATTTGTATCTTGTAGAGAAATCTGCAGTGTTTGATCCACGAGCTCTCTCTTGCTTTTTTGTTAGAATTGTTGGTCCCTTTTTTGAATTATGAGACCCCTATTTATAGTTGTGGAAAGGAAAAAGTCATGGTAAGTACAAACTTTTTCCGGCCAATCAGATTTGAGTAACATGGCGACATTTGATTGGTCGGAACATGTCACTTGTACATGTGGTGTATTTTTATTGGCCTTTAATTTTACTTATCATGCTGCATCATTTTTGATACGTGGCATGATCCTATTGGACCTCCGCTTAACTTGACATGCCACGTCATTTGACACGTGACACCCAATTGGGCCTATAGAATAAAATGACATCTTGGACTTAGCAGAATGGGGTCATTATTTGTAGCCCAAATCAATGGACTAGCCCAATAAATATTGGACTTTAATTAAATTCATATTTATTTGGACCTAAATAATTAATCTAATTATATTAATCCGTGATATTTATTTGGACTAATATAATTAAAATTTATATGATCACAGTCCTTTTATTGAAACGGGGAGAGTAATTAAAAGTGAAATAATATTTTTAATTTATTGGACAATTACTCTCTTCATACATCTTTACTTGTCCAATATACTAAAATAATTATCCAACTTTTTTTTTTGAGTTGAAAAATTAAGAAATAGTTTATTATTTTATATCTATTTTAATCTTATTATTAAATACTATTTATTTTTCAGTATTTAGATTATTTATAATTAATAAGGTGATATAGTAAAATTATTTTTATGTTTATTGTTTCTCAAATGATTTGTCAAGTGAAAGATGAATATGGACGGAGGAAGTAAAAGTAGGAAGTATTGTTGATAAAAATCTTCCCAATTGTCTATCCATTGTAATGGAGGAATAGCAAAGAAGTAGCTAAGTTTTTTATTTAAGCCAACCATAAGAACCTTGTTGGTGTCTTTCTTTCTTATCCCATCAAGGCCGCAGTGATGTTGCTGAGACACGTGGAATCCATATTGCATGTGCAGTCTGACAAGCCATATAGGGATCGTTTGATAGAGTATACAACAACAACATACCCAGTGTATTTCCATAATGTGGGATCTGAGGAATAAAGTGTACGCAGTTCATACCACTACCTCAGAAGAAGTAGAAAGGCTGTTTCTGTCAGACCACCGGCTCAGAATAGATAACAGTATAACAAGCAGGAAACATAAAAACAAACAACAAAAGCGAGGTAAAAGAAACAAAACGCCGATGAAGTAATGCTAAGAACTACCATCCCAAAATCGAGCACATCACACAAAAACACCACAAACAAGAATAGTACTGAATAGAGTATATTAGTAATGCAATGATTAGTAATACTGAGATTAGTAGTGCTGAGATTAGTAGTGCTGAGCTTATTTCTTATTCGGTGTTTGGTTTGATGTATTAAAAATAATATGCATTGTTATATTTCCTTAAAAGTATTGTTTGTTTATAAAAATACCCTCCACATTCTATAGCTTTGTATATTTTCTTTGCAAAGCTTTATTATTCATTCTTAAAAATAAAATAAAAAATTGGTATTATCAGTTAAATTATTTGGGAGAAATTCATCTTTGATAAATTGGGAGTGATCCATACTATTAAAGCATTAAAATTAAATAAACAAAATAGATGATGAAATCTTGAACAACTTTCAACACCGAACATATAACAAACAGTTGAAAATTTTACATGAGGCCAAATTAAATATGAATTTTAAGACCAAATACAAATTACAAAGTAAGACATTAAATGTACTAGAATTTAGTTACATTAATTTAAATTTGACAATTGACAATCTTATATATAATACGTGCAGATTAGATTATTTATATATTGACTCATCAATTAGTTTACTTATTCCATTAGGATAAAATCCGTGATTCTTAATTAAAAATGTCAGCTCTTTTACTTTTTTATTTTAATTTGAAAAACAAATTTTTTAAAAATAACAAATTAACTTGAATTTTGAAAAAAAAAAGAGGATTTGAGGGGTATTTTTATCTTTACATATACTAATACCATGATATTAAATTCTATGTATTATTAATACCACCAAATGAAAGGTATTAATTATACATTCTATAATATTATATTAATGAAAGGTATTAATTATACACTCTATAATATTATATTAGTTATACATAAACCCAAAATTCCTACTAAACATAATACTAAATAATACCATACATAATACATGAATTATTTCTCCTAATACACTCTACCAAACGACCCCATCGTGTCCTCAGCCGAATTTCAAAAAATATGAACAAGTGCTTCTGAGCTAACAAAATAGTAATGGCAATTGATGTCGCCAAGTTTTGCTCTGAGTTTCTTCAGCTCCTTCGCAGCCGTCCTCCTCCTCAAGGTCCTTTGTCTTTGTCTACCTTACTTATTTTTGTTTGCTTTTAATTTAATATGGAATTTAAAAAAGTAAAAAAATATTTAAATCTTGTGGTTTATAAATTAAAGATCGTATTAAAATATTGTTTAAATTTTGAAGTCAAATTTATATTCTTTGTTACTCCCTGTTTCTAAATAAGTATCTTTTTAGTCTTTTTATTTTGTTTCTAAATAAATGATCCTTTTAGATAATTAAGAAGATATTAATGACATTCTTTTAATTTTATCCTTATTTAAATCAAGATGGTTTTAAAATCAAGAAACTATTAAAGAGCTAAATTTTTTTCAAGATATTTATTAAGGATAAGTTAGTAAAGATATTTGTTGTCTTTTAGGAATGAGTAACTCTTTAAGTGGAGCTAAAAATTACTTATTTAGGAATGGAGAGAGTATAAATGTAATGAACCACCTTAATATCAGGATGTTATCATTCTTTCTGTAGTAACTGCATCAATCTCTGGTAGTAGTTCTATATGTTGTTTATCTATTTATAGGAACAAGTTCCTTAATGAACTCATTGGCAAAATGATGGTGTTATTGTACTGGCGTTTATTTTTTTTTTTTTTTTTTTTTGGCATGGTTGTATCAAACTTGTGATAGTTCTTTTGAGTTTTAGCTTTTCTTAATTGAAATTAGAAAAAATTGATCATATAAAATTTTCCTGGATGGCAGTGGAGGCCTGAAAATAAGACAGTTCAAAAAAAGGCCCTTCTGTCTACATGCTTTCGAAAATAGAATAGACAGACAAAGTAAGGGGATGTCAAATGGTGCTTAACTTTTTCAGCTGCTCAGGTGGTTGATGGGGAATTTCACTATAGCAACTTAACACAATATTCTCACTATTTTTGGATGTTAAAGAAGCGCTTCCACAGCCCTGAGCAGAAATACAGGATAAGGCTACGTACAATAGACTCTTATGGTCCGGCCTTTTCCCGAAACCCGTGCATAGCGAGAGTGTTACTGCACCAGGCTAACCTTTAAAGAAGGGGTTTGCATATGAGGGGCACCTAGTGATGAAGATTGAAGACATAGATTAAGTAAAAGTTGGGCTATATGGGTTGTGTTGTGAGTATTACTTTCGTACTTTTTCATAGTTGCATAGTCTAAAGACCCGTAGCCACTTCAACCAACAACATCACTCTGCTGCTGGATTTTCTTGTTTCACCTTTACATGTCAGTCGTTGAGATTAGTTTGTTTTTTCCCTGTTTGGTTGACTTGGTGGATTCGTCTTACTGCCCGAGACTAATCAAACAACTTGTATTCTATGTCTAATTCCTTCCAGTTCCACTTTGTGTGATACCTGGAAAACATGTGAATGATCCATTATAGCAGGAATTTCCAAAGCCAAGATTCAGTGAGGTCATACAACTCCTTCACAAGCTTTATATTTTTGTTTCTGCACATTTTTGGTGCCATTTTGACAGGTGATATTTGTCAATATAGGTAATGGCATCTTGCCCTAAGGAAGATATTCCCAATCTGAAAGACCTCCTTCAGGAGGAAAATTTCTACTTGACCACAGAAGTTATATGATTTCTATATTTTCATTACATTGATCAATCTATAGATTACTATATACAATTGGCATGTTTGATTCATAAGAAAATATACTTAATAGCTAAATAGTTATATTTTCTCCTCACGTTTTCTTAAAATTCAAGCAGTTTCTACTTCTCAACAGAATTGGGAGAAGGTAACAGACTATGATATATTTTAATAGTGCTTTTTTTCCCGTCAAGTGTAAATGAAAGTAGAAATATTCAGTGTTCCCCTTTCCTCCTTCACATCCCTAATGTCTAGGAAAAAAGTATACCGAAATAGATTGAATATAATGACGTGATACCTTACTCATATTAGTTGGGATAGGAGATGTAATTTTTTACCAGTTGTCTGGCTTGCAGTTCCAACTTCTTTTATTTATGAAGTCTAAATAAGAGTACTATTGTGTCAACTGGGATTTCTCTATAAAACAAAACGCTATGCTTTAAGCAACTAAGCTTCAATATATGTCGAATTAGGGTCAGCTATATGAATCCACACTACTCATTTCACTATATTTGGACTGGAGTGCCTTTATAGTGTTTGAAAAAATAAAAAAAGAGTGTCAAAGGTCCTGTGTTAATTTAGAGAGACTGAGCATACGCAGTCAAATGAAGTGGCAACATCAATTATAATTCCTCCATTGTAAAAAGAATCAGAGTAACTGAATGAAGATAAATATGGGAATACTCATTTTTCAGAAGTAATGCTCTAAATGTCTAAATCTGTAAGTATTAGCATGAACCTGATATATACTGAATTGTAATAGTTCAATTCGTTAAATAAGAGGGGTTAATATGTAGTAAAGAGAAGTTCATACGGTGTCGTCTGAACAAGCGATCTGTTAAGACGCGTGCGACATCGTTTAAAGCACGCGAGTCAGTTAGGTTGTTAGGGTTAGTTGAAGCTGTTATTTCAGCTGGAATTTGGGGGGAAATTGGTTTAAAAGGGCAATCATCTTTGTATAGAAATTCATTCATTGTTTGAATCAAATGAAATAACTCTCTCGTCTCTTCCTCTATATTTTTCCCTATCAGTTCCTGTTGATTTCTATTCAGGAGCCCTAAATTGGTTCCTTAGGAAGTTTTTTGTTCGATTGTAGTCCTTTTCCAAGTTAAGCTGTATCAATTTGGTATCAGAGCCACTAATCCTTGGCGGAAACTCGTTATGTAGAGCTTCGCAAAGAGGTTGATGGAATGAAGAAAACATTGGAAGCTTTCAAGAAGTCCATGGAGGCACGACAAGCTCAGTCCATGGAAGAACTAAAAGGGTTCTTGGGCTCGTGGATGAGCGAACGAGGGAATCAGAGGAATGAACAGCGAGGCCAGACTTCCAGAACGAGCCCTAGTTTGTAAGAGATACAGGGGAATGATTCTTACACTCTGCCCACTCGAATTTCCCAAATTTGATGGTACGAATTTGAAAGATTGGGTTTACAAGAGTGAACAGTTTTTTGACGTGATACCCCAGAGGACGCGAAGGTGAAATTGGCATCTTTACATTTTGAGGGCAAGGCTCTTCAGTGGCACCAGGGCTACATAAAGACTCGAATCACTCAAGAATGGCCGACATGGGGTGAGTATGTTCGATTCCTCTTTGTTTGATTTGGTACTGCCCTGTATGATGATCCTATGGGAGACTTAAAAGATCTAAAACAAACTTCTACTGTACAAAATTATGTGGATATTTTTGATGAGTTGTTGACTCGAGTGGATTTGAATGAAGAATACATTGTTAACTGTTTTATTAGGGGTTTAATGCCTGAAATTGGTCTCCCTGTTAAGATGTTTCAACCAAGATTCCTACAAAAAGCCATTGGCCTAGCCAAGATCCAAGAACAGAATTTGTTATTACCCGAAAACTCAACTAAATCTCTGCCCTCATTATTACCAACGCCAAGAACTGCTCCATTCAAAAACAACAACCCCCCTAACCAGTATAAACCACCAGGAAAGAACCCAAGGGTACTTACTTCTGCTGAGATGGAGGATAAGAGGAGCAAAGGGTTGTGTTTCTATTGTGATGAGAAATACGTCCCTAATCACCAATGTACCAAGAAAAGGCAACTTTTCTACATAGAAGTGGGTGAGAATTCTGATTCAGTGATGGAGGAAGATGACATTTCCTTTGATTGGAATAAGGTGAAATGGCCCCAAGAAACCGCAGAGGAGGAAGAAGAAGGGTGCTCAGCTATACCTCGAGTTTCGATGCATGCTATGAATGGGATAATAGACTATAGATCTATGAAAGTTACTGGGTCTGTAAGTGGGAAAGCTGTATCAATTTTGGTGGATACAGGCAACACTCATAATTTTTTGGACTTGAACACAGCCAAGAGATTCGGGTGCAAGATGAAAGGGATCACTCCATTTCCGGTAGCGGTGGCTGATGGTAACAAGGTCTATAGCAACTATGTTTGTGAAGAATTTTCTTGGAAAATGCAAGGTGTGGATTTTGTTACTAACATATTGATCCTGCCTTTGGGAGGGTGTAGTGTAGTGTTGGGTATCCAGTGGTTGATCACTTTAGGTGAAATTAGGTGGAATTTCAGGGATTTAAAAATGGAGTTTATCATGATGGGAAGGAAGGTATCACTCAGGGGTATGCAACTTACTGGTATGAAGTTTGTGAACCAGGAGAAAATAAATAAATTGTTGATACAACCAACTTCATTATCACTAATGACTGTGACTTTAATGAGATTAATTCCTGATGAAGGCCAATCTGAAGGGTCCCTATACTAGCTGCCAAAAGAATAGGAGGGTGCCAAAGAGGTGGAGGAAATACAGAAAGTATTACAATAATTTTTAGATCTGTTTGAGGAGCCTAAGGGTCTACCTCCACACAGAACTCATGACCACAAGATAGTGTTGAAGGATGGGGTTTCACCTATCAACGTGAGCCCCTACAGATATCCTTCAATGCAGAAAGAGGAGATTGAGAAAATGGTACAAGGTCTCCTAGAATTTGGAGGTATAAGACATAGTACCAACCCATATTCTTCTCCGATTGTGATGGTGAAGAAGAAAGATGGCAGTTGGTGAATGTGCATTGACTACAGGGAATTGAATTGTAATACTATCAAGGACAAGTTCCCTATGCTGGTGGTTGAAGAGCTCCTAGATGAATTGCATGGTGTTAAGTTCTTCTCTAAATTGGATTTAGGATCCGGATACCATTAGATCAGGATGGGTGACGCAGATGTTCCAAAAACCGCCCTTAGAACTCTGTCAAGGTCATTATGAGTTCCTTGTGATGCCATTTGGTCTTACCAATGCACCATCCACGTTCCAAAGTCTCATGAATCAGATATTTGCCAAGCAATTGAGAAAATATATTTTAGTTTTTTTTGATGACATCCTGATATATAGTACGGAGTGGGAGAGTCATTTGCAACATCTTATTTCAGCCTTGACCATATTGAGATCTCACCAGTTATTTGTGAAAAGGAGCAAATGTAGTTTTGGGGTTCAGCAAGTGGAATACTTGGGCCACATGATCTCTTATCAGGGTGTAGCTATGGATCCTCACAAGGTTTCTACAGTGGTGGACCAAAACTCTTAAAGGCTTATGGGGGTTTATAGGGCTCACCGGATATTATAGGAGATTTGTCAAAGGTTATGGAATTGTGGCTAGACCATTAACTGATATGATCAAAAAGAAATCCTTTCACTGGCCCAATTCAGCCAAAGCAACCTTTGAATTATTGAAAACGACAGTCACTTTAGCTCTAGTTTTGGCACTACACAACTTTTTTCAAGACTTTGTCATAGAGTCTGATACCTCTGTGGGTGTTATAGGTGCCGTGTTGATGCAGCAGGGCAGGCCCATAGCATATTTCAATAAAGTTTTGTCTCCAAGAAATCAAGCTTTGTCTATTTATGAACGAGAATTATTGGCTATTTATCTCAGCCGTTCAAAAGTGGAGACCCTACTTAATAGGGAGGCACTTCGTTATTAGAACTGATCATCATAGCTTGAAATATTTGTTGGAGCAAAGAATCACAACACCAAGCCAACAAAAATGGTTGGTGAAACTGTTAGGGTACGACTATAGCATTCAATACACCAAGGGAAAGGATAACTTGGTTGAAGATGCTTTGTCAAGGACAGATCAAGATGAATGCAACCCATTCAATGTTGTAGTTTGTCTGGAGTGACTTCCCAACTGTGGGAAAGGATTACAACATCTTGGACTACTGATGCTCGTTTGGTGAAAATCCTCACCTGTTTGAAACAAAATCCTGATTCTAGACCACCCTACCAACTGTGAGGGGAAGTACTGAGTAGGAAAGGCAGAATTGTAATCGGTAATGATCTCGAGCTGAGGAAGGAGCTCTTGGTGTTGCATCACAACAGTTCTTTAGGGGGGTCACTCTGGTATACAAGCTACCCCTAAGAGGGTGAAACAGTTCTTCTACTAGAAGGGACTCGAGCAAGATGTCTATGCTCATATACAAGCCGGTGATGTTTATCAGATGTGCAAATCTGAGAATGTAGCTTCTCCTGGGATAATCTAGCCCTTGCCGATTCCGGATAGAGTTTGGCAACACATTTCGATGGATTTTATTGAAGGTCTTCCCCCTTCACATGGAAAGACTGCGGTGTTTGTTGTGGTCGATAGACTGAGCAACTATGCTCACTTTATGAGTTTGAAACACCCTTACACTGCCCTTGATGTGGCCCAAGCTTTCGCTGATGGGGTTTTCAAGCTACATGGCATGCCCCAGTCCATTGTTTCCGATAGTGATGCTATCTTTATGAGTAAGTTCTGGCAGGAATTTTTCAGCTTGCAGCAGGTCCATCTCCACAGAACTACTGCTTATCACCCCCAATGTGATGGTCAAACAGAGGTTGTGAATCGTTGTTTAGAATGTTATCTGCGGTGTATGGTGGCGGATTGACCCAAGGAATGGTGTAAGTGGCTTCCTGTAGCAGAATGGTGGTATAATACCAACTATCATTCATCAGCTAAAGCTTCCCCGTATGAGATTTTGTATGGTCAACCTCCTCCCCATTTGGTTCCGTATCTGCCCTTTGATTCCCAGTTAGATGCAGTGGATCGTAGTTTGCAAGCTCGAGAAGCTACTATACGGAGCCTCAAGTTGCGTGTTAGTTCAACTCCAGTTTCTCCCATTATCCCTGCCCAAATTACTGATCATGGAGTTAGTTTTGTTAGCACCCAAAGCTGGTCATTAACGTCGGATAGCACCTAGACATGTAAGGGCCGTCGTGCAGGTGTTAGTCAAATGGTTCAATGCTCCCGATGAGGATAATTCATGGGTGGATCTTGATCAGCTCAGGCAACAGTTTCCGAGCTTTGATCCTTGAGGTCAAGGATGTTTTTTTAGGGGTAGGTATTTGATAATTGATATATACTGAATTGTAATAGTTCAATTCGTTAAATAGGAGGGGTCAATATGTAATAAAGAGAAGTCCATACGGTGTCGTCTGAATAAGTGATCTGTTAAGACACGTGCTCCGTTGTTTAAAGCACGCGAGTCAGTTAAGTTGTTAGGGGTAGTTGAAGCTGTTATTTCAGCTGGAATTTAGGGGGAAATTGGTTTAAAAGGGCAATCATCTTTGTATAGAAATTCATTCATTGTTTGAATCAAGTGACTCTCTCGTCTCTTCCTCTATATTTTTCTCTATCAGTTCCTATTGATTTCTGTTCAGGAGCCCTAAATTGGTTCCGTAGGAAGTCTTTTGTTCCATTCTAATCCTTTTCCAAGTTAAGTTGTATCAGAACCCACTGTTTCCAGGAAGGAGAGCAAGGGCGGTTGCCTGTCTTGATATTGAGCATGAAGGATACCGATAAGAAGAAGAGGCTAGCTATTGTCTTCCTGCATAGTACAAAAAAATATAAAGAGTGGTTATGGCCATTGCTTCAGGTGATATTCTGTTTTCTTAGAAGTACTCCCCATATTACCTGTGGAGCAAAGCAATAAGGAAAATTCTATGTATGTTTCTCTTTTTTCTTTTTGGCTTCAGGTGTATGCTTTGAGGGGATACATAGCTGTGGCAATTGATTCTCGATACTATGGAGAACGTGCCACCAATATGACAACATATCGTGATGTAAGAACAAGGCGTTTACTCTTTGCCTCAGTTTTACTCTTGGTTATCTTCTTATTCAAAAAAGTACACCCAGGTCCAATAGGCTATGGGCGAGCATTTTAGGTAGGGGTGGCAATTGGGCGGGTTGGGTCAAATTTGAACGGGTCAAAACTGGTTATAACCCAACCCAACCAATTCTTATTAAGTTTTAATTGATTTATTTGTTCTTTTATAAATTTTTAATACCAAATAATTTTTTTTCTTTATTATGATTATATATAACATATCAAATAAAAAAAAGTCTTTTAAAAATATTTTAACAAGATTTCTCAAAAATCAATTCGGGTTACATATTAACCCAAGTTTTAACGGGTTGAAACGGGTTAGGTTGACATGGGTTGAGCTAATAAATGGGCAGGTCAATAACCAACCCAAACTTGAACGGGTTGGGTTCTATTTTGCCACCTTTAGGTGAGCTGTCCTAAATTTATACTATATACAATTATTCTGCATTTAGTAGCAAAACCTTTGGCCTTTTGTTTCGAAGTATCCAATTTGTTGCGCCTGTAGAAGTGCTTGCTTATTCTGAGTATAAACACGGGAGAGGATCTCTTCTGTTCATATTGGAGTACTTAATATCCTGTTATTATTGGCGTCATATTAAGGAGGAGAAGAAATCAAGAACTGAACTTGCCGTACTATTTCCTTTACCTGGAATGCTTGGATGCTATTATGTGATTGAGTTGATCAGCCTTACTACTTTTTTTTTACAATACATACCCTTATATCGTCATGGAAAAAAGGTGATACAATGCCTTTCATATATGATACGGTAATGAAATGGAGATTTAATGTTGATAAAGTATAGTTTTCAATCTCAAACCACCGTATTTATTATCTGCTATCTAGCCTCTGAGAATAATACTTCTCTGCAAATTTTGAAGGTGTGGGACTTGATAAAACTGGCGGATTATCTAACTGAGAGAGAAGATAACGATTCGTCAAGGATAGGAATTACTGGTGAATCACTTGGAGGTTAGGCGAGTCACTTCACATTCAATATCTAATTGTTGCTCAAACATGTGGAGTTCATATATGTTCTGTGTTGCAGGTATGCATGCATGGTTTGCTGCATTTGCAGACACTCGCTATGCAGTGGTTGTTCCTATCATCGAATTCAGGTGACCCTTACTTGAATATTAGTTTGTGTGAAGATAAGGGAAGAGTTACGGATTTATCAATAGGAGATCTATTATGGAGATCTTGTGATGAGGTTGCAGGGATTTCGGTGGTCTATCGAGCATGATCGATGGTAGGCAAGAATCGACAGTGTCAAGGTTGTGTTTGAAGGTATCACAAACCAGTTTAACTTGTCATTGGTTTTATTAGCTGCTCATTAGTGTTGTTATGTGGTTTTTAGCATACTGGCGATTCATTTGTTTGTCCTTTCAGAAGCACATTCTGATTTAGGCAAGAATGAAATTGATAAAGAAGTGGTTCAGAAAGTTAGAATTTCATGCTTATTGTACCCTTTCTGGCCTTTTCGCATGTCTAGCAAGCGACTTTGTTAGGGAATATTCTGCACATATTTAGAAGGTTACCAAGATATTTCCATTTACTAGAATATATCATAATTGATTGTATTATCATATATGTATCTTTGTATTTATTACATTTCCATTCACTGTATTGTAATGTTACTATAAATAATATAGTACCCACTGTATTGGGTCATTACACCAAAATACATCAACTTGGTATCAAGAGCATAAACGATCCTTTCTTTTCTCTCATCATGACTTCTTCTTCTTCTCCAGAAAACTCCACATCCATCCCTGTCCCTGCCACTTTGGTGCTTCCCCTCCAACCGCCCTCAATTTCTAATATCAAAAATTTTGTACCTCTTGAACTTACTTACTTGAACTATCTCACTTGGAAAAAAGTTTTCAAGCCTTTTCTGCGTAGCCAAACTCTTTTGGCCCTTGTGGAAGGCTCTGTCCCGTGCCTGATCTCAATCACCCGCAATACACATTATGGATTCAGTGTGACACAACTGCTCATCGCTGGATCAATGCGACGTTGTCACCATCTGTCTTGGACACGCTTCTAAACTAGAACTGTGAAACTTCTCATCAAGATTGGAGCATGCTGGAGAAGCTTTTTCTTGACCATGTTTCTTCCTCTATGATCCATCTGAAAAATAAATTTCAGAGTTTCAAGAAAGGTTCTCTTTCAATGGAAGAATATCTGCAACAGTTGCATTCTTTATCAAGTGCGCTGTCCGCCATCGGTAAACCAATATCAGATGATATTGCTCCAACTTTGCAAGGGTTACCCCTTCATATAGAACATTTGTTTCTGGATTAAATGTCAATAGGCCATTTCCCTCATTTTTTGTTCTACGTCCTCGTCTTCTTACGGAAGAGGAACATATCAAATCCACTTCATCTGATGATTCTCAACAATTTGTGGCTCTCTTTACTGCAGCCAAAAATACCACTGATGTTGGTCGGTTTATTCAACAAAATCAAGGTCGTGGCTCTAATCAAAATTGTGGTCGTAGGAGATTTCATAATAAGAATCGTGGTTGCGGATTTGGCCAGAACAATTATCATACGAATTTCAATAATTCTGCTCATGTTGCTCAAAGCATCCTTGGCCCTTCTCCGACTCCAAATGCTACTAAATCGATCACACAATGTCAGATTTGTTTTCACTACAATCATACAGCTTTGGAATGTCGCAATCGCTTCAACCATTCTTTTGTTCCATGTAATTCTCCCAAAAGTTTGGTAGCAATGAGCCTAGAAGAAGTACCTTTAACAGTCTGGTACCCTGATACAGGGGCCTCCTCACACATGACTGGAAATTTGAATCTCTTTTCTGATCCCATTCCATATCAGGGTAATACGCAAATGATGGTCGGCAATGGTAATCCACTTCTTATCTCTCATGTTGGTCATAGTTTTCTTCCTACTTCTAAACAACCTTTGCTTTTTAAAAATATTCTTCTTGTTCCTCAACTAAAGAAAAATTTATTATTTGTTCATCGCCTTTGTGTTGATAATAATTGTTGTGCTAATTTCATTGATTCTTCATTTTCCATTAAGGATTCGAGGACCAATCATACACTGCTCCAATGTAGGAATTCAGGCTCTCTCTATCCATTCTCATCTTCTTCAAGCTACACTCCTTCAATTGGTTCCACTGCTTTGTTTGGATCTACTTCGCAATCTTCATTGTGGCACAAGCGCCTTGGCCATCCTGGAAAACTTGTGCTCGATGTATTATCGCGAAATAAAGTTATTTCCAGTTCTTCAAGTTTTAGTCCTTCTATGTATAATGTTTATCATTTGGGCAAACAATCTAGGCTCCCATTTTCAATTTCTACAAGTACAATAAATAAAGCTTTCTTTTTAATTCACTCTGATGTTTGGACATCCCCTACTGTTTCCAATTCTGGCTATCGTTATTATGTGTTGTTTATGGATGATTATACCAAATTCTCTTGGACCTATCTCATGCGCCAAAAATCTGAAACTTTTGGCAAATTTCTTGAATTCTATAATATGATATCTAATGTCTTTAATTCATCAATCTCATATTTCCAATCTGATGGGGGGTAAAGAATATGATAACACTCAATTTAAGTCCTTTTTCCATGTTAAGGGTATTATTCACCAATTTTCTTGCCCATATACTCCCCAACAAAATGGTCATGCCGAGCGCAAACATCGCCACCTCAATGATGTCATTCGTTGCTTACTTTTTCAAGCTAATGTCCCTGCGTCATTTTGGCCTGAAGCTTTACTTTATGCTACTTATATTATTAACAGGCTACCACGTCAAAATTTGAAGTTTTCTTCACCATTTAAATGTTTATTCCAGAAAGAGCCCAATTTATCCCTTGTAAAAATATTTGGGTGTCTTTGTTATCCGCATCTGCTTTTGGTCATGTTTAGAAACTCCATCCTCGTTCCACTCGTTTCTTATTTTTAGGGATTTCACTGGATCACAAGGGATATAGATGTCTTGATCCCTCAACTAATAAAGTGCTAATTTCTATGCATGTAAAATTTGTGGAAGAAATGTTTCCATTTATAGTTTTGTTTCCTGATTCTACTTCTCCTAAAATTCCTACCAACTTTGATTTTTTCCACAACTCAACCTCTCCTACATCAACTCCTAATATTTCTCCTTCACCTACTCATGTCTTTCTCCCCTCAAATTATGGGATTCAAACGCCACCTTCCAATTCAACGTCCCTTCCCAATTTAAATTCTAATTCTCCTTTAATACCTGTCAGTTCTCATATAAACACATCTCCTAATTTACATAATTCTCCTAATTCTACTCCATCTAATAATTCTTCTATAGCTAATACTTCTCCAGATTCATCTCCCTTGTTGAATGTTGCTTTAAGAATGCATGACTTTTTTCCAGCTTTTTTATATACTACTCCTAGTCAAATTGGGATTTCTATTTTTGTTAGAAAACTATTAGTCGGTTCTTTTATTTTTAGATAGAAAATAGGACTGCTTTATTATGGTAATTTTTGACCTACTTTCAGTTGTAATAGTACTATTTAAGTTAGGAGATTGATAATAAAAAATAACTCTGTTTTTCAGAAAATCAAAAAACCCTCTCTGCGTCAACTCTTCTTCTATTCATCTCTGTTTTTCAGCATCTAGCTTTTGGTTTTTCCTTGCTGCGTTATTCCCTTAACGGTATTAAACCAACAATTGGTATCAGAGCTTTAATCTTGAGGGACCTGTGAGTGTATGCATCAAGCAGATTCAGTGGACACCATGAACGAAGAAGCAAGTTTTTCTTCAATGGCACCACCAACTTTCGATGGAGAAAGTTATCAAATCTGGGCAGTTAGAATGCAGACATATCTGGAAGTTTTGGATCTCTGGGAAGCTATCGAAGATGAATACGAGATAGCTCCCTTGCCAAACAATCCCACGGTGGCGCAGATTAAAACTCACAAGGAGAGGAAAACTAGGAAATCAAAGGCAAAGGCATTCTTATTTACTGCAGTTTCATCCAATGTATTCACTCATATCATGTCTCTAAACTCAGCGAAAGAGGTATGGGATTATCTCAAGATTGAGTATGAAGGAGATGAAAGGATTCGAGGGATGCAAGTGTTGAATCTGGTACGTGATTTTGAGCTGCAAAGGATGAAGGAAAGTGAAACCATAAAAGAGTACTCTGACCGACTTCTTAATATAGCAAATAGCATCAGATTGTTGGGTTCCACTTTTAACGATTCAAGGATCGTTGAGAAAATCCTTGTAACGGTACCTGAAAGATTCGAGGCTACCATTACAACCTTAGAAAATACTAAGGACTTGTCCAAAATTACACTAGCAGAGCTCTTAAGTGCTTTTCAAGCACAAGAGCAACGACGTGTTATGAGACAAGAAGGAGCTGTTAAAGGTGCCTTACCAGCCAAGCATCACGATGATGGACGATATAAAAAGAAGAAGAATAAGAAGTACCAACCAACAGATGGAGAAGGTGCAGCACGCAACAACAAAAACAAAACAAGTAGCTTCAAAGGAAACTACCCTCCTTGTAAGCATTGCGGCAAGCTCGGACACGCACCTTTCAAGTGTTGGAAAAGACCTGATGCTAAGTGCACTAAGTGCAATCAGCTTGGGCATGAAGCGATTATTTGTAAGAATAAAAATCATCAACAGGATGCAGATGCTTTAGTTGTTAATGAACAGGAAGAGGATCAACTCTTTGTCGCATCCTGTTTTGCAAGTAAAACTTCAAGTGAAAGCTGGTTAATTGATAGCGGTTGTACAAATCATATGACTTGTGATAAAGAGCTCTTTAAAGATTTGAGGCCTACTAAAATTACAAAGGTTAGAATAGGTCATGGCGGTCATATTCCAGCAAAAGGAATGGGAACCATTGCAATTGAAACACAATTAGGTACTAAAACAATTTCGGATGTTCTTTATGTACCCGATTTGGACCAAAACTTGTTAAGTGTTGGTCAGTTATTCGAAAAAGGTTTCAAATTGTATTTCAAAGATAAATACTGCTTGATCAAGGAAGCCTCTGGACAAGACTTTTTTAAAATCATAATGAGAGGCAGAAGTTTCTTATTAAATCCATTGGAGGAAGAGCAGATGGCGTATTCAGCAAAAGAAAATGTTGCTGAGTTATGGCATAGGAGAATCGGGCACTATTATTATCAAGGACTTGTCAAAATGCAAAAGTCAAAGATGGTGGAGAACCTACCTGATCTGGAAGTAAGTTCTACGGAATGTCATGCTTGCTAATTTGGTAAACAAAACAGAATGCCTTTTCCAAAATCAGTTTGGAGAGCCTCTCAAAAGCTGCAACTAATTCACACTGATGTCGCAGGACCTCAAAGAACTCCATCACTACAAGGTAGCATCTATTATTTTCTTTTCATTGATGATTTTACAAGAATGTGCTGGATTTTTTTCTTGAAATTCAAGTCAGAAGTTGCTGGTGTATTCTGGAAATTCAAGAAATTGGTGGAAAATCAAAGTGGTTGTAAGATTCAAGCTTTGAGGTCTGATAATGGAAAGGAATATACCTCGATAGAATTTAATTCATTCTGTGAGGAGGACGGTATTGTGCATCAACTTACAACACCATACACACTAGAACAAAATGATGTTAGTGAAAGAAGAAATAGATGGATAATGGAGATGGCCAGGTGTATGTTACATGAGATGAAGCTGCCTAAAACATTTTGGGCAGAGGCAGTAAATACTGCAGTTTTTGTTCAAAATCGACTTCCAACGAAAGCTTTGAAAGATAAAACACCATTTGAAGCTTGGTACGGGTTTAAACCTTCACTAAGTTTTCTTAAAGTGTTTGGTTGTGTGTGTTTTGTTCATGTTCCTCAGGTTAAACGCGACAAACTTGACAAGAAGGCAATTCTTGGCATCTTTATAGGCTACAGTGTTGTGTCCAAAGCATATAAGGTCTATCAACCTCAAACGGAGAAAATTATCGTAACAAGAGATGTTCACTTTATTGAAGACCAGCACTGGAATTGGGAGAAGCCCGAAAACAATCCAAAAATTGACACTTTATTAAATCCAAAAGATCTAGTAGATGATCCTCTTATTAGAGGCACTAGGTTGATCTCTGATATCTATCAGAAATGTAATACTGTAATTTGTGAACTCGCAAGCTATGAGGAAGCAGAAGGGGATAACAAATGGGTGGCTGCAATGAAGGAGGAGATGATGATGATCGAAAAAAATCAGACCTGGGAGCTTGTTGAGAAACCTCTTGACAGAAAGATCATTGGTGTAAAATGGGTCTTCAGAACAAAGTTGAATGCAGATGGTTCCATCAACAAACAAAAAGCGAGGCTTGTAGTGAAGGGCTACACTCAGATATTTGGAGTAGACTACTCAGAAACTTTCACACCAGTTGCTCGCCTTGACACAATCAGATTGCTACTAGCCATTGTAGCGTAAAAAAGTTGGAAAGTTTATCAACTTGATGTTAAGTCAGCCTTTCTCAATGGTCTTCTCCAGTAGGAGATTTATGTTGAGTAACCAGATGGTTTTGTTGTCAATGGGCAAGAAAATAAGGTTTATTTGCTAAAGAAAGCTCTCTATGGCTTAAAGCAAGCACCAAGAGCTTGGTATAGCCGGATAGATGATCATCTGTTAAGCTTGGGTTTCAAAAAAAGCTTATCGGAATCCACTCTTTATGTAAAACATAAAGACAATGATATTCTTATTGTGTCTCTTTATGTTGATGATCTTCTGGTAACAGGAAATAATTCAAGGCTGGTTGAGGAGTTTAAAGAAGAAATGATGCAAGTGTTTGAAATGACAGATCTAGGTCTCATGGCCTATTTTCTTGGGATGGAGATCATGCAAAGCAAAAGTGAAGTGTGCATCTTCCAAAACAAATATGCAAAGGAGATTCTGAAAAAAATTTCAAATGGAGGAATGCAAGCTGATTAGCACGCCGATGAATCAAAAAGAGAAACTCTGTAAAGAAGATGGAGCCGATAAAGTTGATGAAGGGTATTACAGAAGCTTGATAGGATGCTTAATGTATCTCACTGCGACAAGGCCAAATATTCTATTTAGTGTAAGTCTCTTATCTCGTTTTATGCATTGTGCAAGTGAGATGCATTTAAGAGCAGAAAAAAGAATATTAAGATATATCAAAGGAACGGTTGATTATGGTGTAAAGTTTGAGAAGTCTCAAAGCTTCAAGTTGCTTGGATTCTCGGATAGTGATTGGGTTGGATCCGCTGATGATATGAGAAGTACTTCTGGATATTGTTTCAGTCTAGGTTCAGGAACCTTTTCATGGTCATCTAAGAAGCAGGAAATTATTGCACAATCCACTATAGAGGCTGAATTCATAGCAGCAACGGCAGCAGTAAACCAAGTCCTATGGCTTAGAAAGATCATGTGTGATTTACATATGGAACAGAAGGACTGTACTGAGATTCTAGTCGACAACCAGGCAACTATTACAATCTCAAACAATCCAGACCAAGCATTTCAACATCAAGTTCTATTTCTTGAGAGAAGTGCAGCAAAAGGGAGAAGTGACTCTAATCTACTGCAAGTCTGAAAACCAGCTAGCAGACCTGTTTACTAAGCCACTTCCAGTCAGCAAATTCGAGCTTCTAAGGAAAAGAATTGGTGTTTGCATTTCCTAAAGCAAGGAGGAGTGTTGAATTTTGCTTTAAGAATGCATGACTTTTTTCCAGCTTTTTTATATACTATTCCTAGTCAAATTGGGATTCTATTTTTGTTAGAAAACTATTAGTCGGTTCTTTTATTTTTAGATAGAAAATAGGACTGCTTTATTATGGTAATTTTTGACCTACTTTCAGTTGTAATAGTACTATTTAAGTTAGGAGATTGATAATAAAAAATAACGTTGTTTTTCAGAAAATCAAAAAACCCTCTCTACGTCAACTCTTCTTCTATTCATCTCTGTTTTTCAGCATCTAGCTTTTGGTTTTTTCTTGCTGCGTTATTCCCTTAACGGTATTAAACCAACATCCCTCAAGTGCTTCTGCTAAGTCATCTCTCTCAAGCAATTCTGTTAACTCATCGTCTCAATCAACCTCTTCTTCTCGAGTGAACACTGCTCAACACTAAAATCCATGGGATGACAACTCGCTCTATGATTGGTTCTTTGAAGCCAAAAGTCTTACCTTCCTTATTGGCAGCGTCTTGCCAGATTCCTTGTGAGCCTTCTTGTTACTCTGAAGCTGCAAAAGACCCCTCTTGGAGAGATACCATGAGTGTGGAATATAATGCTCTCCTTGTGAATAAGACATGGATATTAGTTCCTCCTTCTCCTCATCACAATTTGATTGGAAATAAATGGGTATTCAAGATCAAAAGAAAAGCTAATGGACAGATTGAGAGGTACAAGGCTCGTTTAGTTGCCCAACGTTTCTCCTAACAACCTGGAATTGATTATGATCAAACTTTTTCTCCAGTTTTCAAACCTTGTACAATATGCTTGGTCCTTTCTCTTGCACTTTCTCAAAATTGGACTATGCGGCAACTAGACATCTCTAATGCCTTCTTGCATGGAAACTTGGCAGAAATAGTTTATATGCGCCAACCATGAGGCGTCATCCATCCAGATTATCCAAATTATGTTTGCCATCTTAATAAGGCATTAGATGGGTTTAAGCAATCTCCCCGCGCTTGGTTTGAGCGCCTTACCACATACCTTTCTGATTTGGGTTTCAAGCAAAGTCCTTCAGATCACAGCATGTTTTTATACTCATCTACAGTTACTCATATTATTGTTCTCTTATATGTTGATGACATTGCTATCTTTGGTTCTTCTCTTCATCTTATTCAGAAGATAATTGATGATATGAGAGCTGAGGTTTCCTTGAAAGATTTAGGTCCTCTGAGATTTTTCTTAGGGGTGGAAATCACTCCTAATTCTGATGGTATAATGATACTCCAAAGAAAGTATATTTCAGATTTGTTGGTTCGACATAATTTGTCTGAATCAAAGCCAGTGAGTACTCCTTTACATAGTAAGCAAGCTTGGCATACTCTTGATTCCCCCCTTTTGAAGGATCCTACTGAATATCGAAAAATGGTTGGAGGATTACAATATCTGCCTTTCACTCGTCCTGATATTCAGTTTGCTGTGAACTTAGCATCACAGTTTCTCCTGCTAGAACGTATAATTCACATATGTAGCGGAAGCATAAGTTCTGGATCACAAACTTACAAAACAACATGATAATGTAAATTAAAAACTGAAATTCAGAGAGTATATACATACCTCTTGAAACTTTCACAAATGTTGTTTAGATCCTTGCTCTCCAGGACTGAAGTCTTCTACTACTTCCTAATTAACTTTTGTTAAATCTATACTTGTGTGGACAAGTTCTTTGTTTTCTCAAGAAAAAGAATGAAAATACCAATCATGAAAAACCAGCTCCCTTCCTTTATTTATTCCAATATCTCATTGAAGAAGTAAAATGAAGGGGAATTTTTTTTTCAGCCATTCATGCCAACTTAATACCTCCATAATGAGCAAAACGATTTTCACCCTTAATAGTCCCATTATGTGAAAAACGTTTTCAGCTCATTATTAGTATTAAGTTCCATTTAATCCTTATAGAAGACTAGTAAAATAATATTACTTCTTCCATAAAAATTCTTTTTCTTTTCAAATTCGATTAGTTAATCAGGCGTAGCAGGGACCACAGATTTATTAACTGAGGCTTCCAATTATGATATTAATTCGCAAATGAATGAATTACCATATCATAATAAATTATAAATCATTCCACTAAAAATCTGTAATTGCATTCCTCGATATTAACTTCGAAATCTATCATTACATCTTATTTAACTCCCCATGTTAGAATTACTGACACCAATCAATTAAATCAATTTTTCTGAAAATTTAATTTATCGACTAAGTTAATCCTATATTACTATGCTCAACTTATTTCACGTGACGGATACTAAATCCACCTGCAGGGTTCACACGTGAAAATTTATAAGCAACCATATAGGGGTGTCTTCTATCTCAAGTCCGAGACATGGTTCTATCAACTAATTATTATTTCACTAAGTGATTTGTCATCATCCAATCTATTAGGAATATATTGACTCTCACTAGAGTCTCACCTTTTAATAGATTAAAATAATAAATCAAACTACATAGATCATAATAATTATATCAAGATTAAGAGTATAAGTACATGTAATGGACTAGAGAAGTTGTTTATTAATATTTAGAACATAAACAAAACATCTCTACTTGGTCCGTTCAATACATACGAAATGTACTAGCACAAGAAGTTGGATTATTACCACTCCCATAATTAAGATCAAATTATATTTTAATCTTGTGCTACAATCATCAAGATGTTTGTCCTACTTCATCTTTGATTGAGAACTTTAATTTATAACTTATAAGAACCGATAATTTTAATCTTTCGTGCATGAGTTAAATAACTCCATGCACAAAATTGCCTATTATATAAATAAAGGACACACATGTCAACATAATAATCTATTCAAACAAAGCCTTTATTAAATTAATTAAATAAAATAAATAGTCTTTACATGGGATGTAAAAATAATACTATAACTTAAACCAACATGGTTAATAGTATATCCTAACAATCTCCCACTTAGACTCATAACCATGCATGTACAATTTTAACACCCATTTCTTCCATATGCTTATCAAAGACCTTTTGAGTTAAGCCCTTTGTAAATGGGTCCGCCAAATTGTTCTTCGACTCAATCTTCAAAACTCTCACATCACCCCTTTGAGTTATATCTCGAATCAAGTGATATTTTCTCTCAATATGCTTACTTCTTTTATGGCTTTGTGGTTCTTTCGAGTTTGCAACTGCACCACTATTGTCACAATAAAGTGTGAGTGGTGCTTGAACCGAAGGAACCACTCTAAGCTCTTTCAGAAAGTTACCAAGCCAAACAGCCTCCTTGGCCGCCTCAGAGGCAGCCACATATTCAGCTTCCATGGTGGAATCAACAACACATGATTGCTTGATACTCCTCCAAACTATGGCTCCACCTCCTAAAGTAAACACATATCCTGAGGTAGACTTTCTAGAATCCTTATCTGACTAAAAATCTGAATCTGTATACCCAATAGGTACAAGATTGTCAGAGTGAAAGACAAACATGTAATCCTTAGTCCTTTTCAGGTACTTGATTATATGCTTTACCGCAGTCCAGTGTTCTTGTGCAGGATTAGACTGAAATCTGCTAACCATGCCAACAACAAAGCAAATATCAGGTCTAGTGCACAACATGGCATACATGAGATTCCCTACAATAGAAGCATAAGGGACCGCCTTCATTCTCTCTATCTCATCAGCCATTTTGGGTGACTGATCCTTTGATGAAGTAATTCCATGCCTAAAAGGTAGGAATCCCTTTTTGGAATTTTGCATGCTAAACCTTGCAAGAATAGTGTCAATATAAAGTGCTTGAGATAAGCCTATTATCCTTTGTCTGCGATCTCGCATAAGCTTGATCCCAAGGATATGAGCCGCTTCTCCCAAGTATTTCATATCAAAACGTGAGGACAACCACTCCTTAACAGAATTCAACATGCTCACATTATTCCCTATGAGCAAAATGTCATCTACATACAGAATCAAAAATGCTACTTTGTCTCCGTCCCATTTTTTATAGATGCATGACTCATTTTCACATTGATCAAAACCAAAAGTCTTAATCGAATTGTCAAAACAAGTATTCCATGCCCTAGATGCCTGTTTCAATCCATAGAGGGATTTCTTAAGTTTACAAAACATGTGTTCATTACCACTTTCTATGAAACCTACTGGTTGTGCCATATAAATGCACTCATCAAGACTTTCATTTAGGAAAGCCATCTTGACATCCATTTGCCAAATCTCATAATCATAATGAGCAGCAATGGATAAGAGAATCCTAATGGATTTAAGCATAGCTACCGGCGAAAAAGTTTCCTCATAATCAATTCCTTCTTTTTGAGTAAACCCTTTCGCAACAAGCCTTGCCTTAAAAGTTTGTACTTTTCCATCCACACCTCTCTTTTTCTTATAGATCCATCTACAGCCAATGGGTTTGACTCCCGCAGGTGGTTCTACAAGATCCCAGACTTGATTAGAGTACATAGACTCCATTTCAGATTTCATAGCAACAATCCACATTTCAACATCTTTGTCCTGTAGTGTTTCGACGTAATTAAGGGGTTCTGTATTAGGCTCCTCAGTATCGTAAGATTCTCCCAAGAGCGCAAACCGTAAAGGTTTTCTAATAATTCTCCCACTACGATGAACAGTCATTACAGGATCCGCTACATTTGGAACTAAATTCTGAACACCTTGAAAGTCATCCTGCACAATTGCAGGCTGCTCGACATTACCCTGAACTGTTTCCTCCACAATTGCATGTTGCTCAACATTACTCCCACTACTTTGAGGTAGTGTAATGTCAAGTGTTTGCTCTTGTGCAACCTCTTGCTTATTGACATTTCTCCCACTATGTGGATGCAGTGGTATGTCAATAATGGTTTTCAGAATATGTTCTTGTTGTGTTTCATTATTCGTTATTCTATTGCTTAATTCCTGTAAAACGAGTTTACTTCTAGGAACATGGTTCATTAAATAGTCCTCTTCCAGAAATTTGGCATTTGTCGAGACAATTACCTTCTGTTCATTAGGACAATAAAATAAACCTCCCTTAGTACCTTTTGGATATCCAATAAAAATGCACACTTCCGTCCGAGATTCCAGTTTATTAGTTTTCCCTTTTAGCACATGTGCTGGACAACCCCAAACCCGAATATGCCGTAGACTAGGCTTGCGCCCACTCCACAATTCAGATGGGGTTAAAGGTACTGCCTTTGAAGGAACCAAGTTCAGAATATAATTTGTTGTTTCTAATGCATACCCCCAAAAGGAAAAAGGCAAATCTGAACAACTTAACATTGATCTAACCATTTCCATAAGAGTTCTATTTCTTCGCTCTGCCACACCATTTTGTTGTGGTGTTCCCGGAGCAGAATATTGAGATGTAATTCCTGATTCTGCTAAGTACTTAATGAATTCCGCAGAAAGGTATTCACCACCACGATCAGATCGTAATGTATGGATATGTTTATTATGTCGTTTTTCCGTTTCTATCTTAAATTCCTTGAATTTTTCAAAGCATGCAGATTTACGGCGCAACAAATAAATGTATCCATATTTTGAGTAATCATCTGTGAAAGTCACAAAATACTCAAAACCACCTCTTGCTTGTATATTCATGGGACCACGCAAATCAGAATGAATTAATTCTAACTTATTACCGGCTCTGTTTCCTTTGGAAGGAAAGGGTCTCTTGGTCATTTTTCCTTCTAAACAGGATTCACAAGTCGAAAGTGCCTCCACTTTCAATGAACTCAAAGGTCCATCAGAAACCAACCGTGAGATCCTATTTATATTAATATGACCGAGACGTAAGTGCCATAAGTAGATTTCACTCAATTTCAAAATTCGTTTTCTCTTATGTGATTGATCAATGTTATTAAGTTCTGAAGTTTGTAGCATGTTTTGAGACAAATAAAAAACAAACAGGTCATCTATTCTAGGAGCAGAAATAATAAAACGCTTATTAAACTTAATAATTGCAGAATTATTAGAAAATAAACATTGTAACCAGCATCCATTATTCTTGAAACTGAAAGTAAATTCCTTCTTATAGAAGGTACGTAGAGAACATTATTTAAATTCAAAACTCTAGAACTACTGAACGTAATGGAAATAGTCCCTATAGCTAAGGCTGGTGCTGGTTCCCCATTTGCTTGAAACACATTGAGTTCATTTTCACTTAGGCGCCGTGTTACCTGAAACCCGTGCAAAGAAGTGCAAATATGATTAGTGGCTCCTGAATCTATAGCCCAAAATTGGGTATAAACAGCAGCTAAAAATGTTTCAACAACATAAGAAAAAGAAGTACCTTTTTTTTGCATTTTTGCTATGTAATCGGGGCACTGTTTCTTAAAGTGACCAGGTTGCTTGCAATGATAGCACTTGCCCTTAGGCTTAGCCACACCACTAGTAGCACCTGGGACCTTACGGGGCTTCTTTTTCTTCTTTTTTCCTTTCGGCTTAGAAGTCGAAGACGAAGGTTTGACAACCATGAACGCCGCAGGAGGAGCTTAGTGCATAATGATAGATTCTGCCGCTTGCAGCTCATTCAGCAGTTTCGCAAGGGACAAGTCCATCTTATTCATATTATAATTTAAGCGAAACTGCTGACAACTGTCCGGCAGAGTCTGTAGGACCATCTCAACCTGAGATTCCTTATCAATAACTGCACCAAGAATTTCCAGCTCGTTCAACAGACTCATCATCTTAAGAATGTGCTCCCTCACCGATGATCCCTCAGCCATTTTAGTGGTCAAGAGGGCTTTCATGGTTGTCTGCTTTGCAGCACGATTTTGCTCACCAAACATCTCTTTGAGAGATTCAAGCATATCGTAATCAAAAGTCATTGACTGATGTTGATGCTGCAAGACATTCGCCATGGAGGCAAGAATGTAGCATCTTGCCATCTCATCAGCCTTAATCCATTTGTCATAGGCCTTAGTTTCATCATCAGTGGGATCAGTGGACCTAATGGGGCATTCTTCAACCAGCACAAATTTGAAACCTTCAGCAGTAAGGACAATGTCCAAATTACGTTTCCAGTCAACATAGTTAGGGCCCTCTAGTTTATTTTGATTCAGGATAGTGGTTAAGGGATTGAATGAAGACATGGTAAATCTATTGTAGGATGAAAAACAAATCATTATTAGACATGCTACAGAATAATTAAATTCATAAAATCCACATCACACATATCACCATGCTCAGAAACAGTTAGAATCGTTAGGGAAACTTAACCATTTAAGCAAAAATACATGTAATGTGAGACATGCTATCTACTTAAATAAAACAACACCAACACAGTTAGAGAGTAAACTGTTAAGTTAAGTGAGATAAACATAATTTTTCATAGAATCTCTTGCTCATTGATTCAGCATGTAACTTAGTTGGAAAGTTAAGACAAGTCATCAAAACAAGAGACACAAAATAGTAGGAATGTATACAAGCATATCCGATAGGGAAGATGACCTATGTCAACATGTATACTCATATAATATACTGTAATTAACTACTGGAAACCATAAGGAATGACCCTATTACCACTGGTGTCAAAAATCAATTTTTTTCAGAATTTTTAAATTTTCAGAAAAAATAAAAATGCCCAAAACCCCATCAAAACGACTCCAAATGGCCAAAAAAGGCCATATATCACAATATTGTGAGTCTTGTTCAGTGGGTCATTTCCAATGAACCTACCAAATTTCAGGACAATCGGAGTTCGTCAAAAATTGAAAAACTCCAAAACCGACCAAAACCGACATTCATCGACAAGGCTGCTTGCCAGGGTCAGCAGGGCTGCTCTCGCAGCTTGGCCTTTCCACTACACTACTTGTTTAGTCAAATAAATAACCAAGGTAGTTGGGCAGATGCATAAATCATTAAAAAATTTTCCTTAATTCATAAAATCAATTTAGGCAGTCACCGGCAAGGCTGTCAGCGAGGGAAACACGGACTGTCTAGACAGCCTTGCCTTGACACCATACTGCTCATTAGAGCAATGAGTAATGACTATAGGTGGACATATTCATAACTAGGAACAGTTTCACCCTCAATCCATATGGCAATATGATAAACAATTCCATAAAACAAGTATGTCAGGAAGAACAGATATGTCTAGAAAACAAATATGTCATGAAGAACATATATATCCAGAAAACAAATATGTCCTTATGAACATATATATATCCAGAAAACAAATATGTCCTTATGAACATATATTTCTAGAAAACAAATATGTCCTTATGAACATATATTTCCAGAAAACAAATATGTTATGAGGAACATATACAGAAAACAAATATGTTCTTATGAACATATATTTCCAGAGAACAAATATGGCATGAGGAACATATATTTCCAAAAAACAAATATGTCCTTATGAACATATATATCCAGAAAACATGTACCATAAATTCCCAACACATGATATATGAAACATGAATTTTGCAGGAACAAAATCATCAACAGGATAAACAGTCAACAACATGATTTTATACATTTGTTGAAACGAACAAAAACATGTATACAAATCATGAAATTCATATTACATTATCAGTTAGATGTAAGATGACTCGTGATACCAATTGCTAGAACGTATAATTCACATTCGCAGCGGAAGCATAAATTCGGATCACAAACTTACATAACAACATGATAATGTAAATTAAAAACCAAAATTCAGAAAGTATATACATACCTCTTGAAGCTTTCACAAATGTTGTTTAGATCCTTGCTCTCCAGGACTGAAGTCTTCTACTACTTCCTGATTAACTTTTGTTAAATCTATACTTGTGTGGACAAGTTCTTTGTTTTCTCAAGAAAAAGAATGAAAATACCAATCATGAAAAACCAGCTCCCCTCCCTTATTTATTCCAATATCTCATTGAAGAAGGAAAATGAAGGGGAAAAACGTTTTCATCCATTCATGCCAACTTAATACCTCCATAATGAGCAAAACGATTTTCACCCTTAATAGTCCCATTATGTGAAAAACGTTTTCAGCTCATTATTAGTATTAAGTTCCATTTAATCCTTATAGAAGACTAGTAAAATAATAGTACTTCTTCCATAAAAATTCTTTTTCTTTTCAAATTCGATTAGTTAATCAGGATTAGCAGGGATTGCAGATTTATTAACTGAGGCTTCCAATTATGATATTAATTCGCAAATGAATGAATTACCATATCATAATAAATTACAAATCATTCCACTAAAAATCTGTAATTGCATTCCTCGATATTAACTTCGAAATCTATCATTACATCTTATTTAACTCCCCATGTTAGAATTACTGACACCAATCAATTAAATCAATTTTTCTGAAAATTTAATTTATCGACTAAGTCAATCCTATATTACTATGCTCAACTTATTTCACATGACGGATACTAAATCCACCTGCAGGGTTCACACATGAAAATTTATAAGCAACCATATAGGGGTGTCTTCTATCTCAAGTCCGAGACATGGTTCTATCAACTAATTATTATTTCACTAAGTGATTTGTCATTATCCAATCTATTAGGAATATATTGACTCTCACTAGAGTCTCACCTTTTAATAGATTAAAATAATAAATCAAACTACATAGATCATAATAATTATATCAACATTAAGAGTATAAGTACATGTAATGGACTAGAGAAGTTGTTTATTAATATTCAGAACATAAACAAAACATCTCTACTTGGTCCGTTCAATACATACGAAATGTACTAGCACAAGAAGTTGGAATATTACCACTCCCATAATTAAGATCAAATTATATTTTAATCTTGTGCTACAATCATCAAGATGTTTGTCCTACTTCATCTTTGATTGTGAACTTTAATTTATAACTTATAAGAACCGATAATTTTAATCTTCCGTGCATGAGTTAAATAACTCCATGCACAAAATTGCCTACTATATAAATAAAGGACACACATGTCAACATAATAATCTATTCAAACAAAGCCTTTATTAAATTAATTAAATAAAATAAATAGTCTTTACATGGGATGTAAAAATAATACTATAACTTAAACCAACATGGTTAATAGTATATCCTAACATCTCCATCAACCCCGCCATGCTCATCTGCATAATGTTAAGGGAATTTTTCGCTATCTTCGAGGTACTGCGGATTTTGGACTACAACTTTACTTTGATTCTTTACCTAATCTTCTTGTTTATTCTGATGATGATTGGGCGGGATGCCAATCTAGTCGACGTTTAACATCTGGATATTGTGTGTTTTTTGGAAAAAACCTTATTTCTTGGTCAGCCAAAAGGCAGCCCACTGTAGCACACTCAAGTACTGAAGCAGAATATCGTGCTCTAGCCTCTGCTGCTGCTGAAGTCACTTGGATATAACACCTATTGTATGATTTACACATTTTCTTGAAAGAGCCTATTCGAACTTATTGTGATAATATTGGTGCATTATATCTTGCTCAAAATCCAGCGTTGCATTCTCGAATGAAGCATGTTTCAATAGACTATCACTTCGTTCGTGAGAAGGTTGCCTCGGGAAATCTTCTAGTTCATCATGTCTCATCATCCCAGCAACTTGCGAATATATTTACTAAGTCATTACCTTCAACCAGTTTCTCAGAGTTGGTTAGCAATCTGAACGTCCGATCCTCCCGCTCAGATTAAGGGAGGGTGTTAGGGAATATTCTGCACATATTTAGAAGATTACCAAGATATTTCCATTTACTAGAATATATCATAATTGATTGTATTATCATATATGTATCTTTGTATTTATTACATTTCCATTCACTATATTGTAATGTTACTATAAATAATATAGTACCCACTGTATTGGGTCATTACACCAAAATACATCAACAGACTTGATCATTGTGTTTGTGCAGATCCTGTTTTAGTTTATCCAAGTTGCTTCATTCTTTTAAATAAAACTAATGTTGAAGTGGCTCGAGATTAGGGACAATCATATCTTGTTTGTTATCACCAAAGGAAAGCGCAAGAGTAAAATGAAATCTAGATTTGTTGAAGGAAGTTTCTTTAGAGCAAGCCTGTGGCTGGATGCACTAGTTGCAGGTTGCAACCATTCCAATTTATAGTCAAAAGAAAAGGAAAAAAATTGCTCCTATTTTCAGTTGATCAAAACTTTTCACCAGAAACTCTCCAAATATCCATGATCATTTTAGGGGAAAAGTGAGCGGTAACAACAAAGCTGAATCTGTTTATGCAATTTCTCATGGAGGGCAGCAGGGTGGTCAATTGAGTAACCAGAGGAAAAATGAGATCTCACATTCTTCGGATTTATTTTTAGATGTTTAGCTGACTTATAAATAAAGTGAGGCATATCCTTCTTTAGTGGAACTCTCATAGATTTTACTACTTTCTAGAGTAACCAGTAGGAAAATGAGATCTCACATTGTTCGGATTATGTTGAGAGGTTCAGATGATGTATAAGTAAGGCAAGGCATAGACTCATCCTTCTTTGCTGGGAATCTCATAGTTTCTACTAGTTAAGATAGAAAACCTACCTCATGCTATTGAGGACATCTAAATTTATGAGACCAAAAGCCATCGGAAGTTTTTGTTGGTACGACCATGACTTTTTCATAATCTTATTTGTCTAGTTCACAAATTCTAAAATCTTCGTGTTTTATTTCATCTTTACTTCATCAATCTGCAATAATTTTCTTGAGCCAATATAAGAACTATCCACAATGACCCGATTCTTAGTGGATAAACTCCCATCGGTGAAACAAGTTAATATATTTGAATGTAAAGTGACTCGCCTAACCTCCAAAGTTTGATTATCCACCCATAACCTTTGAGTCTTATCAGCCAGTGCTGTATTTGAGAAGCTGTAAGGGTAGACCAGCCTATAGATAGGAAAAAGTTGAACGTGTAGTTCTCTGAAAGACGATGGTATCAAGCGACTCTTCAAGTTAGACTGGCGGCAAGGCACTTTAATGTATAAATAAAACTTGTATATTGTTATATTTATTTGTTTCCAAAATGTAGCATTAGAAGTTGTTTATTTCTCACGACAATAATCATCAAACAAAGACTTCTATTTGACGTAAATTAGAATATGTGACCAGGTCTGCGACAGAATTGCTCCAGGTTTGGCTTCTCAATTTGATTCACCATTCACAACACCGGTCATTGCACCACGCCCTTTGCTGATTTTAAATGGTATGATCTATTGGTTCATATGATTTGTGATATTTCATGCCATCACCATTTAGTACACGTAAATTGTCAGAATGTATTATGTATGTACCTTTTCAAATTAGTGTAAATAACTGGAAGATAACTCTACGTTTATAATATGTAGGAGAGAAAGATCCTCGTTGTCAAATTGCTGGCCTAGATATTCCAACGTCAAGAGCCCCATAAAGCTTGTGCAGATGATGACTGTCCACTTAATTTCAAGGTACAACGTTATCCTCACTGTCACCTTCCTTTTCTCAGGAAAACAAAAGAAATCTTGTTTCCTTTCTTCACCATCAGGTAATTTGATTTTAAGAGCTGAAAAGGGAGATTAAGTGTTTTTTTTTTTAAAATATGGGGGCAGCAAAAAGGGTTTAAAATGGCTCTCAATGAATTGAAATGACTTTCAATAATTTTATTGAGCATTGGGAGGCTTTAAATAGCCACCTTACAATAGAAAAATCAGCATTATTTGAAATTCAAACTACCTAAAATGTCTTAACAACTCAAACAACCTAACTTAAAATTCAAAATTCAAATTCTAAACAATTTATTAGCTAAAAGTTACTGCAGTAACTAAATCAAATTTCAACAATAAGAAGTGAACAAATTGTGGTTTGATAGTCTCAATTGCTGATTATGAAAGAACGATGTTACACTCTTTTTCAATATTTGACCGACCTTTTGAGTTTCTCTTTTGTTATACCAATCAATCTTATCGCCTCTCTCCCCATTACTTATAGAGCACAGCCTAAAAAAAAATAGTTACAGGCACACATGCATCTAGTGATAGCTAATATCAAGCAATAAGTAACATTAGTCTAGGTGTTTATATGCCATTGGTGTGTCTTCCTATTTCGGTTAACCAACCTGTATTCCATCTCTTCATTCTGGTAATCTCAAGATAATTTTATTATCTCACTCTTTTATCCACTTTCTCTTGGGTATCTTACTAAGTCTTGTGTTCTTCCTGTATTTTCAGTTTGTGCTATCTGAGTGGTATTTATGTTTGTCACTTTGCCATTTGAGATGAATTAGTCATGAAGTGCTGGATTCTACCAAAATTTTCTTCTCACTGGACCAGCAGATTTGGAAATTTAATATTAATTTTTGAAAAATTCACTTCTTATTAGTTACTTGTATTATATTCTGGTAGTCGACTTTTGCGTGAAAATTATTCAAGATTGGTAAAGTCGCTGAAAGTTGAAAATGCTAATGTTTTCCTGCCATTTCTGAAGTTTTTGTTCTTTGTAACATTTCAGCTGATAGCCCAAGCTGGTATTGGACATCAAATGACTTCATTGATGGTAAAGGAAGCGAGCAATTGGTTTGACAGGTTCCTTAAAAGTGTAATTGCAAGGTTTTTCTACTAATCTTTTACCTTGAACTAGTGAGAGTGCATATAATTTCTCCTGTAAAATGGTACAAGCTAAGCTGCTTTACTAGTTATTAAAGTGGGAAATTGTAATAGATGCACAAAAATGCTAAATTATTTCTGTTTCTTACATTATTGTTTAATTTGTAAATGCACTTGCAACTTCTTAAATTGTTTTAGTTGCATAAATTGGTAAAAAAAAAAAAAGTTGCAAGTACAAGAACCTCTTATCAGTTGCTTTTGTTTTTTGGACAAATTTATACCACTAACAGTGTGTCTAGCGGCTTATATTTAAAAAAAAAAGAAGCAAAAATCCTCAATTGGGCTTATATTTAAAAAAAAAGAGCAAAAATCCTCAATTGGGATAAGCACAAGCAAAAGGGCTAGGCCTTACCAATCTTATTGAGGTAACAAACTTCTATTAATTAATAAACATGAAGAAAATAAGAGCAAGAAAGAACTAGGTATTGTATGATCATCAGAGTTTGTAATATACTCTATGATTACAAGAAAGCCAAGAATAAAGTTGAGTTATCAACCTCAAAATTCCTTTTACAAATATATGAATTAAAAAAGATAGATTGCCCCTCTAAAGCAACCAGAAACTTTTTCTTCTTTATCTTCTTCTTCAAATCTATCAAATATCACTTGATAGTTCATCACTTCTTCTTGGATTTATTGGGTCTTTTTGAAGTTATTGACATTGTCATATGATTATGCTTTGCCATTTTGCATCGAGACGTGCCTTGGAACAAATGTTTCAGTCACCTTACCATCCCAACCATGTTTTCTTTCATGATTCTTTTTACTATCACATTGTTGCCTAGGAGAATGTCTCTATCCCTGGCTGCATTTGCAAAACAATTAATCTAACATATCCTCTTCCACACCTTGCCCAAAGATGTTCTCATCTTTTGGGTTAGCAAATCCATTTGGAGAGAAAGTACTGCTATACTACCAACTTGAAGTTGTTTGTTAGTGTTAATAGGTGTAAGATATGTCAACTTTTCAACATTAAGACTCACCAGTGCATTTTCAATTTTCACTCATACATGTTTGGCTCTTATACCTAAAATTGAGTCCCCTTCTAACTTCTCTGAATTAAGGCCTATTAGTTTAAATAATTTTTCTGACAAAATTATTTCTAGAATTCTAGCTAGAAGACTCAATCCTATTTTACATCGACTCATATCTGTTAATCAAAGTGAGTTCGTTCCTAACAGATTGATCACTGAAAATGTCATGCTTGCTCAAGAAATAATTGATGGTATGTCGGAGCATAATACTGGTGGTAATATTGTCATTAAATTAAATATGACTAAGGCATATGATAGAATGACTTGAAATTTTCTAATGGATGTTCTTAAAAGATTTGGCTTCTCTGATAGTTGGATAAATTTAGTGTGGAATTTAATTTCTAATGTATGGTACTCTATTTTGATTAACGGATCTAGAAATAGTTTTTTCTCTTCTACTCAAGGTTTAAAATAGGGTGATTCTCTATCCCCCTCTATTTATTTTGGACGCTGAGATCCTTTCTAGAACTTTACATAGTTTGCATACTCATGATTTTGTTATTCCTTTCTCTATGCATCAAAGAGGTCCTTAAATTAGCCATTTGGCATATGCTGGTAATATTATTATTTTCAGTAGTGGTAATAGTAAATTTGTTAAGTTCATTATGAAATAGATCAACAACTATAAGAAAGCTTCAGGGTAGGAAGTTAATAAGAACAAAGGCTTACTTTGGACTAACCCTAAGGCTAGTGCTTATAGAATCAACAGGATGAGATAGTGTACTGGTTTTCTAGAAAAGAACTTCCCTTTTACTGACTTGGGTTGCCGTATTTACATTGGAAGGAAAAAGATTTCTTACATTGATGATATGGTTACATAAGTGGTAAAAAGACTCATTGGTTGGAAGGGTAAGATGCTTACTTATGGGGGTAAAACTGTTTCGATCAAAAGGTTCTTGAATCACTCGAGTATCACAATGATAATGATATCCCAAGTCAATTATAAGTTCCACATAAGCCCCACTCGGGCATCACAATAGTGATAATAAACCAATTCAATAATAATGTTCACACAAGCCCCCACATGGCCATCACAATAATGATAATCAACTAAAATAATGTAAGGCTGCATTTGTTTTTATTAAAATTCAGACGTTTGAATCTGAATGCACATCTGAATGATTAAGATGTTGTCTCTAGATCTGAAAATTGAATGATTAAGACTGTTTATTTTTGAACATCTGAATGTGCAAAATTCATTTATTTGTATATATAATAAAAAATAAAATTCAAAAAAAAAAATTAATTATATATTAGAAAAATATTTAATTTAATATAATAAAATTATTATTTGATTGAAAAAAGAAACATTTATATCTGTTAGTTATAGTGGAGATGGTTTGTAATAGTGGTGGTGGTGGTAATGATTAATGTTAGTGACTTGTAATATTGGTGGTGATAATTGTGATGGTAGAGATGGTTGGTGTTGTAGTGACTGTTATGATGGTGGCGATTGATAGTGGTGGTGGTTGTGATGTGAAGTTGGCTGATGTTAGTAGTTAGAGGTGTTAATTGTGATGGCTGAAAAATGAATGCATGATGGTTGACGATGTGTTGGTGGAAGTTGGAGACACTGTTAGCTGTGATGGTGAAGATGATTTTTAATCGAGATAGATTGCAGCGATGGTAGTGGTTGAAGTGGTGGTAGATGTGGTGACAATGGTGACAATAGTGGTGGTGGTGGTCGAAGAATGCGTGGAGGTTGATGATGCGTTAGTGGTAGTTAGCGGTGGTGTTAGTTGTGATAGATGAGTTGGCCGGTAGTAGGGATTGGATAGTAGTGGTTGATGGTGGTGGTGGCGTTGGCGTTGGCGTTGCGATGGTGGTGGTGGTGGATATAATTAGAATAACGAAGGTGGTAGGTGTGGTAGCGCCTGACAATAGTGATTGGTAGTGATATTGATTGTCAATAGTGGTTGTGATGGTGAAGGAGGTTGGTGGTAGTGGGTAGCGGGTGGTGGTGGTGGTGGGTGGTGGTGGTTGGCAATGGTGGTGGTGGCAGAGGTGGTTAATGGTGGTGACTTTATTGATAGCTAAGGTGAAGGAAAATCAAGATAGTGATCCTATTAAGTTAAAAAAAATGATTCAGAGTTAGAAGGTCTAGGTTTTCTCCCAAGGGGGAGATGGTGTTCTTCATTGTCAGGGCAGACAATGTGTTCCAGATGTGGACGAATTGAGATAGCGGGTGCTAATAGAAGATCATAGTTGTTGGTATTCTATTCACCTAGGAGCCACTAAGATGTACCGTGATCTATGGAAAGTCTATTGGTGGAATGGCATGAAGAAGGATATCACAGAATTTGTGGCTAAGTGTTCGAATTACCAGCAGGTTAAGGTTGAGCACCAGAGACCTGGAGGTATACTTCAGGATATTAGAATTCCTACTTAGAAGTGGGAAGTGGTGAATATGGACTTCATTACAAGGTTGCCTCGTACCCGCCGACAACATGATTCTATTTAGGTTATTATATCCCGAATGACTAAGTCAGCCCATTTATTGCCAGATAACACTTTAGATTCAACTGAGGATTATTCTAGACTTTATCTTAGAGAGTTGGTGAAATTACATGGAGTCCCTTTGACCATCATTTCAAATAGGGGTACTCAGTTTACCTTCCGATTCTAGAAGACTTTTCAGAAGGGTCTTGGTACTCAAGTTCATCTTAGTACTACTTTTCATTCGTAGACAGATGGTTAGGCAGAGTGGACCATTCAGACTTTAGAGGACATGTTGAGTGCATAAGAGATTGACTTCAAGGGTAGTTGGGATGACAATTTGCCTTTGATTGAGTTTGCCTATAATAATAGCTATCATTCCAGTATTTAGATGGCCCAGTTTGAAGCACTTTATGGTAGGAGGTGTATATCACCTATTGGTTGGTTTGAGGTTGGTGAAGCTACTTTGAAAGGGCCAGATTTAGTTCACGAGTCTATGGAGAAAGTTCAGTTTATTAGAGAAAGGCTGAAAATAGCTCAAAGTCGTTAGAAGTCCTATACAGATGTGATGAGAAAGGAAATTGAGTTTGCTATTAGTGATTTTGTATACTTAAAAGTTTCACCCATGAAAGGGGTAAAGAGATTTATAAATAAAGGAAAACTCAGTCCCCGCTATATTGGTCCTTATAAGATTGTGGGTCACTTTGGCAATGTAGCCTATGAGTTAGATTTGCCTGCAGACTTAGCATCAGTGCATTCGATTTTTTATGTGTCGTTATTAAAGAAATGCATTGGTGATCCAACATCGAGTGTGCCTTTATACAGCGTGGGTGTGAAAGACAGTCTCTCTTATGAGGAGGTCCTAGTTGAGATCCTTGACCTCCAGGTTCATAAGTTGAGGAATAAGGAGGTCGCTTCAGTAAAGGTTCTTTGGCCAAATCATCTAGTCGAGGGAGCTACTTGGAAAGCAGAGGAAGATATGATGACCAAGTACCCCCATCTTTTCTCTTTGAACTCAGTTCCAACTTGAGGTAATAGTTTCCTCTTAATTAATTCTTTCCATCTCATGCCAGTCAGTCATTCTCATGTCATAACATACATTCACGAGTACAGTTCAGTCCGTGTTTCAGTTATAAACTCAGCTATCGTATCAGTATTTAGCTCTTAGAAATTCAGTGATGGGATTGCAGCTCTTTCCCTAACCTTTCAGCTTAGTTAGTTTTCATTCGAGGATGAATGACCCCAAGGGGGAGATATTGTAACACCACCTCGAAAATCTGAGCTAAGATTAAAGCCATACTTCAAGTACATGTAGAACCTAACATCATGTTTTGATAGTATGAGAAGTTATTTAGACAAGTATTAAGGCCACGAGTAACTCCTAGCTCATAGCCAAGTTGAAACCTTCCTTACCAATTGAGTTCTTGTGAAGAATCTTTTTATAATCAACTTCAAACTATCATAACTCCTAGAATATAAAGAGTTTTAGGGATCAAGACCCACCAAATGAAAGATCTTCGAGTCTTCTTTATAACGCCTTTGACCATTTGTTAATCCATTATCGGAGTAAAAATTTATACTCAATTTAGCAGAGGGTGTCTGTCTGTCAGAGTGTGATAGCTCGGGTGACGAACCGTCATGACCCATCAAGGCAAGCCATCAGGCTTGACTAGTAAGACCAAAAGTTGGTCATTTAGTGATGATTCCTTTCACCCATTGAGTCCCAAATTTAACTTAAATTTCTCAAGTTTAATTCATCCTTCAAGCTTAGGGTTTCTATGAAAAGGATGAATCCTTTAGTTTTCTGTTTCTTGCTTTGACTAAACCATGAATATATGTTTTCCCATAAATTTGAGCCTTCTTACATACTTATGGCTATGAACTCTCATTATATTGACAAATTCTTGATTTTTGGCTTGAGTTATGAAGTTTCATATTATGGTCAATTTATAGAATTGCCATTTGTTGTATCATTCTTCTGAGATGGCGGGTTATGAACACTCGGTGACCTAGGATATCATACATTTTCATTTGAATACTCAGTTATTCAGTTCTTATGATTTAGAATGCTTTCAGATAAAGCACTTATCTTTCAGTTTGAGAATATCATTATTATTGAGCATTTCAGTAGATCAGTTTACTTTCAGTTAGTACTTAGCACCGATAGGACAAGGGTCCAGATAACCCAAGTCCTAAACTACGTGCCACCATAGGTAAAAAGGGTCCTCTCCAGTTGAGAGTGTCTCCCTTGACTTTAATTGGCTCATGAGTGAATTCACGCCAATCATGGTTCGTACCCTTGGCAAGGTATATAACACCCTCCCAACTTGGGTTACAAGTTGGATTCCATGTTGCTCACATGGTCTATGCCGGTTATAGAAACCTCTCACAGTTTAGTTGCAGACCTTGCTTGACCTTATATTCAACTTATTCAACATCTTATAGTGTTTTATGTTTATTACTTGGTTATGGCATCAATTTACATATTTCAGTCCCATATTCAGGTCATCATTTCACTTTCAGCATGTTCATCTTATATAGTGTAGTGCATATCGCAGATGCTCAGTACATTTAAAGTACTGACCGCATACTTTCCTTTGCCTTATATTGTCTTATAATATTGGTTCGGACGTTCAACATCTTGATTGTGGTTAACTTGATCTAACATCACTTTAGCTGCTGTGTTTTGGTGAGTCCTCATCATTGGAGGACTAGTTATCAATATTTTATTTGTTTTCTCCATTTCAGTTTTAGTCAGTTAGAGTTAGATGGGGGACTTATCCCAACAACTCATCTTAGTAGAGGCTTCCAGATAGACAGTAGACATTCAGTTTTATGTTATGTTCAGTGATCTCTGTTTTGTTTTAAACATTGGCATTTGGTTTTAATTATTCATATATCATTCAGAATTTAGCTTCTGCACAACGTTATTCAGTTTTATATAGTATTCTTAGTGTCATGCTAGGCCATGGGTTAGCTTGGGGTCACTTGTAACTCTAAGCACCGTGTTACGACTAAGGGATAGTCTCGGGTCATGACAAAATTGGCCCAATAAAAGTAGCCTCACCCACCTCAAACCACCCAATAGGAGACCTATATCTATGCCCATGTAAAGCCTCAAACAACGCCATCTGGATACTATAGTGCTAACTATTATTATATGCAAACTCAATTAGAGATAAGTGATCATCCCAATTCCCCTTGAAATTGATCACACCTGCTCTTAACATGTCCTCTAAAATTTGGATAGTGCACTTGGCCTGACCATCTGTCTGGGGATGGAATGCGGTACTAAGATTCACTTTTGTTGCAAGACCCTTCTGAAATGATTTCAAAAAATTGAGAGGTGAACTGAGTACCTCGGTATGAGATAATGGATAAAGGAACCCCATGAAATTTGACTAACTCACAGATTTATAGTTTGACATAATCCACGGCTGTATCTGAGGTTTTAACTGGTAAAAAGTGAGCTGAGAATGCCTCCCAGTCTTTGATGCTCATCTTTCACTTATTGACAGTTGGGACACTTAGCCACAAAATCCTCTATGTCCCTCTTCATACCATTCCACCAATAGACTTTCCATAGGTCGCGGTACATCTTAATGGTACCTGGATAGATCGAATACTTAAAACTATGAGCCTCCGCTAACATTTGATCTCTCAACCCATCAATACTTGGAACATATAAACGGCCTGATAGCAAAGTGCATTATCTCCCCCTTGGGAGAAAACCTTCACCTTCTACTGTTGGACCGCATCGATTAAATGACTTAGTACTGGATCATTATGTTGCTTTTCCTTTACCTCCGCCACTAGATATGATTCTGAACCATTCTGTATCATCATATCACACAGACGAACCCCCAACAGAGCTATGTTTATGCACATCTTTAGCCAACTCATTTTTATCATCTGCAACGTGGGCTACACTACATATATACAATCTACTAAGAGCATCTGCAACTATATTTGCTTTACCCGGGTGGTAGAGCACATTTATATCATAGTCGTTCAACAATTCTAGTCATATCCTCTGGCGGAGATTTAACTTCTTCTGACTGTACACATATTGGAGACTTTAATGGTCGGTGAAAACATCAACATGCACTCCATATAAATAATGTCTCCAAGTTTTCAAAGCAAAAACTACTTCTGCCAACTCCAAGTCATGAGTTGGATAATTTTTCTCATGATCCTTGAGTTTCCTGGAGGCATATGCTATCACCCTTCCATTTTGCATCAAAAAACATCCAAGTCCAACCCTAGAGGCATCACAATACACCACAAATCCATCTAACCCTTATGGGAAAGCTAACACCAGTGATGAAGTCAACCTGTCCTTCAACTCTTGAAAACTTTTCTCACACATGTCTGACCATTGGAACATCACCTTTTTATGTGTCAACTTAGTCAATGGTGCAACTATCGAAGAAAAACCCTCAATGAACCTCCTGTAGTAACTGACTAAGCCCAAAAAGCTCCTAATATTGGATGGAGTAATAGGCCTAGGCTAACGCTTCACTGTATCTGTTTTCTGAGGGTTTACATGAATACCTTCGCTAGAGATCACATGACCCAAAAAGGTGACAAACTTCAACAAAAATTCACATTTGCTGAACTTAGCAAATAACTGATGATCCTTTAGGGTCTGCAACCCTATCCTCAAATTATATGTGTGTTCCTTCTCACTCCGAGAGTAAACAAGTATGTCATCAATGAAGATAATGACAAACAATCTAAATATTGCTTGAAGACCCCATTCATTAAATCCATAAAAGCTGCAGGAGCATTTGTTAGTCCAGGATAACATTACTCAACTCAGGTTCGACAATCAACTGAGGCATAGTATGAATGGAACCAATCCATGCCAAGGATAACATTAAAATCAGTCATCTCTAATTCTACTAAGTCTGATGAAGTGACCCTATGAAGGACTATACTAGGGAAATTTCTATAAACTCTTTTGGCAATAACTGACTCTCCGACAAGAGTAGAAACTAAGAAAGGCTCGTAAAGACTTTTGGGACTAACACCAAAATTCACAGCAATAAATAGGGATACAAAAGAAAGATTTGACCCCAAATATAACAACACCTAACCATCAATAGGAAAGACACGAAGCATACCAGTGACCACATCTAGGGAGTTTTTTTGCTCCTGGTGAGAAGACAAGGTATAAAACCTCTTCTAATACTGACCACCATAAGCACTGGATAAAACACCCTACTGCTGAGTTGGGCGACCTGTGTGAGCTACTGAAGAAGTGGACTGTGCTTGAGGGAGAGCATCCTTATCTCCCTACTTGGCAGATGGGCAATTCCTCTATCAGTGACCTGGCTTGCCACACCCAAAGCAACTATTCCTACCTACCATGTACTTACAATGATGATTTTTACCATACTTCCTGCAAACAGGGTGGGTACGCCCCCTCACTAACACCCTCATGTGACCTGGAACTTGGTGCTTTGCCCCATTATTCCTGCTTGGACTTAGGTGCTGAGGCACTGGATAAAGATAGTGCAGAGGCTGATGATCGGTACTGGAACTACGAGTGATTTACCACACCTGACCTGTGCTGACTGTACTCAAACTGCCTGATCCTAGCCCTCTGATTTTCCCTCTTTTTCTACTTTAATTTTTTTGTCTCAATCTGCTGTGCATGGTTTATCAGTCGGGAAATATCCATGTACCCAATCAGCATGGTAGTCCTACACTCCTTGACTACCAAATCAGATACACCATTAACAAACTTACTCATATGTCTCTCGGATTAGACATCATCTCTAGAGCATACTTTGAAAGTTGAGTGGATTTGAGGGCGTATTCCATCATTGACATAGTGCCTGCTTGAGATTCATAAACTCCTTGAATTTAGCTTCTCGCATCTTACAAGGAAAGAACCTATCAAGAAAAGCTGCCTCAAACATATTTCAATCAATCGGAGTTGCATCCTCACCTCTACCTTCCTTCCACTGTGTAAACCAATCATGAGCAATATCTTTAAACTGATACAATGCCAACTCCACACTTTCTAGCTCGGTGACATGCATAATCTGGGTAACTTTTTTTGTCTCATCTATAAAGTGTTGTGGATCCTCATTCATCTTCGAACCAAAGAACTCAAGTGGATTAATTATCATGAAATCTCAAATTCAGACTGCAGCTAAGTTTCCATTTTGCTGAATTGGGGCCACGACTTGTTGATTTACCTGACCTGTCATAGCTTGAGGCAACACCTGAAAGGCAACTCAAAATTCAGTATGGAAACCTGTTCATTCAAAGGATCTACAGGTGGTGGTGGGCTGCCTAGTTCCCATTCCTGCAACCGTTAGCTCTGTAAGGAGGCATTTTGTATCATATGAAAAGCACGAGTTAAAAAAGGGATAGAGTTAAACTCTAGAGCACGATAAAGATCATGAAAGATGGGAAAATTCCTAACAATGTCTTGTAGCCTCTTACTCATAAGTGCGGCACACTTCACACCCTTGAATAAGACTCTACGTAACGTGGCTTGTCAGACTCCTTAGGATACCTTAAACCTTAGGCTCTGATACCAAATTTGTAATACCCTGGGTATCACACAGTGCTTAGGACTACAAGTAGCCAGAGCTAACCCGTGGCATCTAGCTCAACACTGAATCATATGCAAACTATTTATAGTCATGAGCGAAAGCTATTATTTATTTTAAAGAAACATGAATATGATGTATCAAGTCTGAAATCCGTTAACATAACTAACAACAATCCCAATATTGAACAATAACTAAAAATATTACTAAGTCTAGACAAGAATCTAGTATACTGATGAGCCGCTGAGAAAACCCCCCAGATGACCTAAAATTACAAGAGACTGAACTGAGCTTAAACCTGAACTGCTAAACTAAAACAGGAACACATAACCAAGTCCTCAAAACATGATGACTCACCAACTGGACTGGAGTAGGCACCGCAATCACAGGTAATTATAAGTCTGAGGGCGAACAAAAGAATCTACATCATGATAGGATGCAACATAAAAGAGTATGTGGTCAGTACTATAAAATGTACTGAGTATATGGGGAATGCATGCAATATATATACAACTAAAGTAGCTCATGTGAGGAGTAAAACATATTCATGAAAAGTATATAATGACTCACTTTATCTTCGATAATAAGGTAAGGTAGTCAAACATAGATATAAAGTATAAATGATTATAATTGATTAAACTGGTGAGTCATATACACTTTAAGTAACGAACTAATTTTCTGTGGGAGATTCTCATAATCGCCATGCCCCATTTGAGCATCATGGAGCCCAACTTATAACCCTTGTTGGAAGGGTGTTCAATACCTTGCCAGGGGTAAAAAACCATGGTTTGGCATGAATTCACACATGGATCCATTATTGGACAAAGGGAAGACAGTCTCAACTGGTGAGGACCCCCATGAAAACCTATAGTGGCATGTAGTTTGGGAGTTTAGGTTTTATTTGAACCCGCATTCCCTCGGTGCTAAATACTACTTCCAAAATATGTCATATTGCTCATACTGTAGTAATATATCATGAAGTAAGCATAAATCAATTTATAAGTCTAAAAACCAATCGTGCTTATGTATTTGTCTCATGTCAACAGGTAAAATTCCTTGATTTTCATGCTAAGTCTGTGACTATAAGGTCGATTATGTCAAATAGCTCATGTCATGCTGAAATCATGTAGAATATGCTAACTCATGAAAGTTTAGGTAAGTTCATGTAAAAATAGCTAAAGTTCATGCTTGAAACTCATAAACTAGGGATTTATACATTTTAAAAACTATAATAATCATAGGGAACATGAAAACCGTAGCATGGAACCAAGATCACAAAGTGGGTATAAACCCTAGGATTCAAATTTGGAAATACCATGTTTTGAAACTGAATTTAAAAAACAAGGATGGAAGGAAGTTTTTGTTGAATCCCTACATACCTTGTCTTGTCGATTTTTGAAGTAAAGCTTGAATTTGGAGCCTTGAAAGTTGAAGTTTGAGAGAAAACCCTTATTTTGTTTTCTTGAGAGTTGAGAGGAGAATGAAGGATAGAAATTTGATAAGTGTTGAGGAAATAACATTTATTGGGTGATTAAAGTCGTGGGGAGAGATTTTGGGGTAAGGAAAGGACCAAACTACCCCTCAATTAAAAATTGTAGAAAAATCTCATCTGATGGTCCAGGTGATGTTCCGTCATGCATCCCATCACTTTTGGGAAATTTTTTGAGCTTACTGGATAAGCTTGATGATTCCACTTGACGAGTCATCACCCAAGTGACGGCCAACTTGACTAGTCGTCACCCCCGTGTGACGCACGACCCTCCTTTTCCCCCTAAACACTCTCGAATGCTACCAATATCATTCCCCTACTGTCTCTAAGAGTCATCTGGGTTTATTTTAAGCTCTAAGAAAGCTTATAAACTTACAGGGTATTATATTATCCCCCCTTGGGATCATTCATCCCCGAATGATGATTAAGGGCACATTTAGTACGATTTAAGGAACATATTAAAGGACAAGAGTAAGTGTAGGATAGTACCTTCCATAAATTCATCTGAAGACAAGAATAAAGAGGGGTATCTAGCCCGCATATCATCTTTTGATTCCCAAGTAGCTTCCTCTAGTTTTTGATTCCTCCACAAAACCATAACTGAAGCTATTTCCTTGGTTCTCAACTTCTGAACTTTCCTATCTAGGATCTCAATAGGGACTTCTTCGTAAGACAAGGAATCTTTTACCCCATCATTTTTTTAAAAAAACAAGAGAATGATCACCCACGCACATCTTAAGTATGGACACGTGGAACACAGGATGAACCGATGCCAAATTCGCTGGCAAATCCAACTCATAAGCTACACTACCAAGCTTCCTCAAAATCTGAAACGGACCAATGAAACGAGGACTGAGCTTCCCCTAATCTGAAATGGACCAATAAAAAGAGGATTGAGCTTCCCTTTCTTCCCAAATTTCATCACTCCTTTCATAGGGGAAACCTTCAAGAATACCCAATCACCAATCTCAAACTCTAACTCTCTTCGCCTCACATCCGCATAGGACTTTTGGCAACTTTGAGCAATCTTAAGCCTCTCATGAATAACCTTAACTTTCTCCATAGCTTGGTGGACAAGATCAAGACTGAACAAATGGGTTTCACCCACTCCATACCACCCAATTGGTGATCTACACCTCCTACCATAAAGAGCTTCAAACAGAGCCATTTGAATTCTAGAGTGATAACTATTGTTGTAAGCAAATTCAATAAGAGGTTGAAGTCCATAACACAGGCCCTTAGCATATCTTCTAACGTCTGAATAGTATGCTCCACTTGCTTGTCCGTTTGAGGATGGAAAGAGGTATTAAGGTTAACCTGCGTACCTAAACCTTTTTGAAAATATTTCCAAAATTGAGTAGAGAATTGCATACCTATGTTGGATATGAAGGACATAGGAGCTCCTTGTAGCTGAAAAATCTCTTGAATATACAACTTAGTATAATCCTCTCTCGAATAATTTGTCCTCACAGGCAGAAAGTGAGCGGATTTGGTTAGCCTATCCATAATGACCCAAATGGAATCATACAGGTTCCAAGAACGCAAAAGGGCGGTGATAAAATCCATGTTTATTATCTCCCAGCTCCACATGGGAATGACTATCTTTTGAGAAGTGCCACCAGGCCTTAAATGCTCAACCTTAACTTATTGACAATTCAGACACTTAGCAACAAAATTTGCAACATCTCTTTTCATGTTATTCCACCAATACATCTCCTTCAAGTTATGATATATTTTAGTAGAGCCAAGATAAATAGTATACCTGGAGCCATGGGGTTCGGTTAAGATGCTCTCACGCAGCCCATCGATGTTGGGAACACACAGTCTTCTTTGATACCGCAAAATACAGTCTCCCCCAATCTCAAAAGCCAAAACTTTTTGCTGACCAATATCTTTCTTGATCTGTATGAGTATAGGGTCATTAACACGCTTCTCCTTAACTTCAGCACCTAATGAAGACTTAGCCACTTCGTGAACAATCACTCCCCCATCTTCGGAATCCAATAGTCGGACTCCCAAATTAGAGAGCCGGTCAATATCTTTACTAATCCCCTCTTTTCTTCCTCAACATGAGAAAGACTTCCTATGGACAACCTGCTAAGATCATTAACAACAACATTAGCTTTACCTAGATGATAGTGCAAGCTCATGTCATAATCTTTCAGTAAAAGCCACCTCCTTTGCCTGAGATTCAGCTTCTTTTGAGAGAAAATGTACTGTAAACTCTTATGATCTGAATAAATTTCCATATGTACCCCATACAAATAATGATGCCAGATCTTGAATGCAAAGACCACAGCCACCAACTCAAGATCATGAGTGGGATAATTCTTCTTATGCACTCTAAGCTGTCTAGAAGCATAAGCCACAACCTTCCCATGCTGCATAAGTACACAACCAATTCCCACTCGAGACGCATCATAATACACCACAAATCCTTCAGTACCATCAGGAAGTGTCAAAACAGGGGCTGAGGTCAAACGATCCTTCAACTTCTCAAAACTACCTTACAAGCATCGAACCACAAAAACTTTACCTTTTTCTGAGTCAACTTCGTTAGTGGAGAAGCTATAGAAGAAAAAATCTCCACGAACCTCCTATAATATCCCGCCAGCTCCAAGACACTCATAATGTCGGTTGGAGTTGTTGGTCTAGGCCACTTTTTTACCACCTCAATATTTTGGGGATCTACCTTAATTTCTTCACTAGAAACAATAACACCAAGAAAAGTCACAACATTAAGCCATAATTCGCACTTAGAAAATTTGGCATACAACTCTTGATCCTTAAGGGTCTGAAGTTCAATTCTGAGGTGATTGGCATGCTCCTCCTCACTCTGGGAGTACACAAGAATATCATCGATGAAGACTATGATGAATAGATCCAAGAATTGCTTAAACACCCTGTTCATAAGATCCATAAAAGCTGCAGGTGCATTTGTCAGACCAAAGGACATAACTAGAAACTCATAATGGTCGTATTGGGTTCGAAAAGCAGTCTTGGGAACATCTGCTTCCCTAACTTTCAGTTGATGGTAACCCGAACGCAGATCTATCTTGGAGAAACACCTAGCACCCTGAAACTGGTAAAAAAGATCATCAATTCTAGGAAAAGGGTATTTATTTTTCATAGTGACCTTATTCAACTAATGATAATTAATGAACATACGAAGGGACCCATCTTTATTTCGCATGAATAGCACCGGAGCACCCCAAAGAGAGACACTAGGGTGGATAAAGCCCTTATAAAAAAGGTCTTTCAGCTGATCTTTCAACTCTTTTAGCTCCGCTAGAGCCATTCTATAGGGAGAAATAGAAATAGGTCGAGTGTCAGGCAACAGATCAATACCAAAGTCTATTTCCCTATCGGGAGAAATACGAGGAAGATCATCGGGAAAAACTTCAGAAAACTCATTGACTACAAGAACGGTCTACAGTAAGGGACTTTCAACATTAGAATCCCTGACCCAGACTAGATGGTGCATTAACCCTTAGATATCAACTTCTAGGCTCTAAGATAAGAAATAAATTTTCCTTTTGGTGCTAAGAAATCACCCTCCCATTCTATAGCTGGCTCATTAGGAAAACAAAAGGTGACTCTATGGGTTCTATAGTCCAAGGTAGCATAACAAGAGTGGAGCAAACCATTCCCAAAAATAAATCAAAATCCACCATATTAAGTTTTACCAAATCCACTATGGTGTCCTGATGAAAGATAGACACCATAATTTTATAGACCCGCCTAGCAATAATAGCCTCACCAATAGGAGTAGATACTGAGAAGGGTTCAAAAATATTTTGGGATCAAAATCAAAATTCACAGCCACATAAGGGGTCAGATAAGATAGAGTGGATCCGAGATCAAGTAGCACATAAACATCATGGGAGAAAATCTATAACATACCCGTGATCACATCTGGGGAAGCATCTGAATCCTGACGAGTAAATAGGGCATACAACTGGTTACGGCCTTCGCTGGTCCCCGAAGTAGTACCCTTAGCTGCTGGGGATGAAGAAGCAGTAACTTGGGCCTTATTTCCCTTAAAAGTCCCCTTAACCGTGGGGCATTCTCTCTGAAAGTGACCAACCTGGCCACACAAATAGAACACACCCTTACCCATCCAATAAATTTCGCGGTGCATCTTTCTATAAGTGCCACAAGGGCGAATGGATGGTGCCTATTGAGCCACACAGGCCTGAGACTGAGTATGCTACATCTTGGGGCCATTGCTAGTCTAAAATTACTGATCACCTGAAGGCTTAGAAGTGGGTGCACTAGCTACAGACTGAACATTACCACAAGATTTCCTCTTATGCCATCTTTTACCCCACTAACCATTACCACTATACTGCTGACTTGACTCATGATCTGCAGGCCTAGCCCTCTTACTCCGTCTATCTTTAGCTTCTGCCTGCTTCTTTTTTTATCCTATACCTGTTGCATAAATATCACCAACCTAGATATATCTATGTCACTATTCAACATCGCACCCTTACATTCTAGCACCAATTCGTCCTCAAGGCCAGAACCAAACTTTCTTATTCGAGACCTCATATTAGACACCAACTCCAGAGCATAATGAGACAGTTGAGTGAACTTCAAAGCATATTCCTTGACACTCATCTTTCCCTGCTTCAAGTTCACAAACTCCTCAGCCTTTGCTTCCCTCAACTCCTGAGTAAAGAAGTGATCAAGAAAAGCTTGAGAGAAATCCTCCCAAATCGCAAGCTTAGTATCTTCACCCCTAAGTTCTTCCCATTTATCATACCACTAATAAGCTACTTCTTTCAACTGATAAGCTGTAAATTTTCCCCCTTTAGTATCGCTAGCATTCATTACCCTAAAATCTTTTCCATCTCATTCACAAACCCTTGAGGATCCTCCTCAACTTTGGACCCAGTAAAAGTTGATAGATTCAGTCACATAAACTGGCCCACATGGGTAGCATCGAAAGAACCAATGGAAAAACCACCATTACCTGATTGTCTAGCCTGGGATGACACAATCTGAACAAACATCTGAATAGACTGTCTGAACTTGACATTGGAGACTTCACCCTGAGAAGCCTAGGTGCGATTGGTATCGGTTTGAGGGGCTCGTGAAAGACTGATTGGGACAGGTGGAACCCCGGTGGAACCCCAATAGGAGCAGTCGGGCTAGAGGTACGAACTCCATTATGGGTCTGCATCCCATGAGTAGGAAAAACCTCTTCAACATTTCCCCCAGCGGGGAAAGAAGTTCCAGTCGGAGTTCCTTGGCTGTTAGTCCTTCGTGGAGGCATGATCTGAAATGTGGAAAGTAGGAGTCAGAAGAAATTTCTTAGAACTTGACTTTCTAGCACTAATTTAGAATATGAAGAAAAGGGAACAATTCCTAAATGTTTTATAGCCTCCCATTTATAAGTGTGGCGCACTACACACCCATAAAAAGGACTCTACTCGATACGGCTCCATAAACACCCTGTGATCCTGAACCGTGCTCTGATACCAAGTTTGTCACAACCCGAGCCGAGGCCCTGGCTGCAATAGATATCACAGACCAATGACGGCCCGAGAAACCCCTTAACAATAATCATAAGCATAGTTATAAATAAAGTACGAAAATAGACCTACAATAGGAAGTTCAACTGGAAGAATAATCAAATCTAAAACTCTGAATGAAATATCAAAACAACATCCAACCCAGTCTATAAAACCTCTAACATCATGAATAGAAATCCTAAGCCGGGACATGGCCTCGAAAATACCAAAAAACCCAAATAGACTAAATTTAACCAAAAATAAATCTAGAACGTATGCCTTCCAAAAGATGGAGGGCTCATCACTTACGATCTGCTGTCCTGCAAATAGTCTACTATTAGGCCAAGTCACGAGCAAAGGCTTCGGAACCTACATCATGAAAATTTTTGTAGATGCTTCATAGATAGTCAGTCACAGTTAATGTATTTAATTCCAATTTCCTTTTTGTATAATTCAGTGTTTTAAATTTTTAAACAATGTTGTATTGAATAAGTTTAGTTATGATATTGCTTCTGCTTAGTATTTCCAATTTTACATATTTTTATTCAGTTTCTCTTGAATCATGCAGTATCGAGGGTTAGCTTGGGATTACTTATGGTTCTAAGCACCGTTTTGCCACTAGGGGATAGTCTCGGGTTGTTACAAACTTTGTATCAGAGCATAAATTTCAAGTGTCCTAGGGTGTCTTTGAAGCCGTGTCTAGTAAAGTCTTGTAGAACAGTACGAAGACGTCTGTACTTTTCTTCGAGAGGCTACAGGATATTTAGGAAATGTATCCTTTCTTTCATATCCTAGCTCGTGCAGTAGAGGTGTTCTTTAAGAAATCTATACAAATCTAAGCATTAACTCAGTCTCTGCTAACTATGCCTCATTTTCGATGGGATTGAAATTTTCAAGCTTAACTTTATACCGATTAAGTTTTCTAGAAGAACCTACAGATATCTATGTGACTGCACACAAGCTAGAGAGAAGCCATTTAATTCTTTTAAGTCCAGTTATTCAAAAGCATCCACTCTCGATCATTCAAGTCGTATGCTTGAGCTAAGGTATGGTATACTCTCAAATCTATTCTAAGAATCCTATGGCAGAATGACCCCAATGTTAGAAGTATGAGTCTAGAGTTGTAGCATTTATAGAGTGGTTAGAAGATTGGCTTTAGATAGCATCATATAAGTGAATAGGTGTATAATGTATTGTGTTGTAGTAAGGGAGATTAGTAAGTCCATGGAAGAAGAAAGTGTCTGTAGACTAAAGTTAGATAAGAGGTTTGGTTTAAGTTGACTATACTTTGTTATGAAATTTTTGGTGGACTAGTGTTTCCTTGATTCCTATCTAGTAGTTGAAGGCTAGTATAGTGTATCAGAAGTTGAGTAGCTGCCCATGTTCAATGTTAGACTCTAAGTTTGAATTGTGGTTTCTAAATGAGATATAGATAATAATTATGTGGGGATGATGGTGCTAGTTTTGTGGAATGAATCTAGTAGGTTGACCTAGCATATGCACGAATATAAGTTGATTATCTTGCTAGTGATTGTGATGATGCAAGTTTGAGGCTTATGTGATCGCCATATGGAGTAGTTAGTTATGGAGTAGCATCTTAGAAGAGAGCCTCGTCTCAGGTTTTGTATCTTTTGATGAAGTCTTTCAAAGGGGGACTTAGTATCCATATGTATAGAGGTACCCCGACTGTTAGAGTAGGATGAAGTGGCTTAGTTTAGAGTTTATTGAGAATATCCAAAAATTTAGAAAGGCAACACTAATCTAAGGGGGAGATGATAGAACACTAATCTAAGGGGGAGATGATAGAGGGTAGAACCAGTCAGCTATTGAGATTCAAATATTAAGGTTAGTGAGTTCTAAAGCAGAGTTAAGGGAATGCATAGACTTCTTCCCATCTTAATATCTTCACCATTCTTCTGTCACTACGACACTCTACTCATGTCTTACATGTTAGCGTAATGATCATACTTCTTACTCATGCACTTCATGCAGATTTATGCGTATTTCAGTTCCATTATTCTTAGCATAAAAAAAAAAGTCTCACTCAGTAGTCCTATCTATACTCCATAAACCCATGAATTCCAGTTCCACAAAATACAACTCGTGACTCATACAATCAAGATATTTTAGTATGTCCAGCTTCACAAACTCATGATACACCCTTAATGACTAGTGAAATCACATTATGTCATGGATGTCCTTAGTTTGGATCTCTCTCGTGAATTTATGCCTATGATACTCTATTCCTCAGGCCCTAGTTAAGTGTCAAAGTTATGTATAGTATTCTTTCATTCTTTAGGTCCTCATGTTCTAGCCCTTTAGTAACCCTCATTTATGTTAAGATAGTGGTGATGAAAGTGGTTGCACCATGGTTTAGATGGGAGAGAGTAGATATTCCTTATCATGGAAAATTGTCATGTGCTTATTCTATCTAAGGTTATAAGTGTGAAGGGAGACCGAGACAAGTTTTGGTATACGCAATAGTTAGTTGAGAAGTTTTGGTGTGCCCTTTTTGGCGATAGTTCATGAAATTGTTATTGATAGAGGGATTAGAGAAGAGGAGAAAATCCTTAGATGGTTTGGTTGCCTAGAAGTTCATATGTGTTTATAAGGATAGGCTTGAATGTCATGTTGGTATACAAGTGGATGAATACATTGTACACTAGTGAATTCTTGATTAGAGTTTAGAGTTAGTTATTGAAGTGGTAAGGAGTATTATTCTTGATATGAGAGCCCTTAAAAGACATAGGATGTAGAATCCCGTAGTTTAGACTAGTATTGTTGCTTCATGAGTAGTGCCTTGTGACTCTGAGTTAGGCTTGAACATGGTAAGAGCATGTGGTTCAACTCAAATATTGGTAGAAGTAGTCACTTGTGCCCATGTAAAGGTTATAAGTTGTATTTAATAAAGTGCAGTATTTAAGAGGAGAAGTGTAGTTGAGAAGTTTTGCTAAGCCAAGAAGAAATCAGTCGTATATCTTAAGGCATAACATCCCTATTCTTACCTCATGCCTAGGGTACCCACGTTTCATGTCATGTAGCTTCAAATAGTGTGTGACCTATGTTTAATACTATATCATTCATGCTTTATGAACTTAAGTCATATGTCTCTCATAAATCATTCCTATGATTCCTTCCCTCAAAACATTATAATAGTTCGCTTTCAAAGTCTTACAGAGGCCAATAGAGTCCAAGTTCACATCCTTGTTGAAGTTCTTCATGCTTATGCTAGTTCTTGCACTCATAGCTCGTACTTCTACATCTCTTAGCATTGATAGCTAGAACCCTTTTTGTTAGCACAGTTTAGTTCATGCTAGTAAAAGTGGCATAGATAGCCTAAATAGATCTTGATTTACTCCATCTATATTCCCATTATAGCTTTGAACTTCATTCAAGGACTAGTGATCCCAAGGGGGAGATATTGTAACACCCTGAATTTTCAAGCTAAGAACCGACCCGTTCATCGAATGTGTATAGAACCAAATCTAATTATTCCTAATTGTACATAGGTGTTATGGTAAATTTATTAGTGTGTTAAGAGCCTTAGACATGAATTAAGTCCACGAGTAACTCCTAACTCATAGCCAAGTTGAAAGCTTTCTTACCTATTGAATTCTCGTATAGAATCTATCTATAGTTAACTTTAAATGAGTATAACTCCTATATTCTGTACATTTTTGGATCTCAAGACCCACCAAATGAAAGTTAATTGAGTCTTCTTTCCAACGCATCCAATTTTGCCTTAATCCAATTCCAGAGTAAAAACTTATGTGCCTTTTTGTGAGAGAACCAGTAGAGGTTCGCATTTTAGACTTGTCACGGAGGTAACACGGAAGAAAACTGAATTTCAGGGTCAAAACAGTGAGGGTCCGTGATTTCAACATGTCACAAACCTCCTCCTCCACGATTTTGGAGTGCCAAGCCAGTGATGCTCCGCGATTTCACCGTTCCACGCTAGTGGTCACGACGACATTAAAATTCCATTTTTCCTTCAGTTTTTCGAGGGTAAACAAGTCATTTTAATCCTAAATGACCCTATAACTTATACCAAAATGTTTTCCCTCATTCCTTAACACAAAATCATCAATTTATTTTCTCTCAAACTCTCAAGAACTCTCAAACGAGGGTTTCTCTCAAAATTCAACTCCAAGGGCTCCAAACTCAAAGTTTCCTTCAAGAAATCAACAAGACCAGGTATGTGGGGCTTCAACAAGGATAATACTTTTGTCCTTGTGCCCAAACCCAAGTTTTTAAATTTCATAAAAATGTACTCTTGTGTTAGGGTTTAACCTCAAAGCTTTTAATTTGAATTCCCATGTTCCATTTATGAGTTTTCCTACGTACTTGATAATATTCATGAACTCCCATGATTTAATTACATTCTTATTTACATGTTTTTAAACCCTTGTTTAAGGTTTGATGGAATGTTCATGAAATCCCTATGAATTGGTAGTGAACCTTTGGAATTTGTAAGAATTACATGCCCTTTGTATGATTTCAAGATTTCTAGCATAAATTCATAATAAGTTCTTTCCTTTGACATTATTTAGACCAAATTTCAAGCAATTGCATGACATGAATATAAATTTACAAGTATTTTCATGTTCTTAATATGATTTAGCATAATTTAGCATGAATTACATGAGTTTGACATAATTTGACCTTATGGTCTCAGTTTATCATGAGCCCACGGTTTTCAAGTATATGATTCATGATTAGTGTGACATTCAGGTATTCCATCGATGCTTATGCAGTATGACATACAGTTATTCCATCAATGATCTATGAAATAGTAAAAAAGCATGACTAGTTTCAGCATGTCAGGACTGCAGTCATCAGTTTACTTTAAAATTAGTTTCATGCTTATTTCCATGATGAATTTTATATATGATGAGCATTAGTATGGTTTTAGGAGTAGTATATAGCACCGAGTGGGTGACGGTTTAGTGTATCCTAGTCCCAGAAACTACGTGCCACAGTAGGTACGATGTTATGTTTTGCCCCAAGTGGGCCTATGAGTGATCATGCCAAAATCATGGCTTCATACCCTGGCAAGGTATATTGCAGCCCTCTAACTAGGCATATATTGGAATCCATGTTTGCTCACATGGTTTATATCGGTTAAGAGAATCTCCCACAAAAAGACAAGATTTTAACTAAGTATACAATGGCTCACTGAACTATGATTTTCATGTTTCATCATCATGATAGTTCTCATTATGCCTTCTAGTTTACTTCATGTTTAACGTGAGTCATTTATACTTATTAGCATGCCCAAATCTTATGCATAATTTTTAAACTAGTATAATTGGTTCACTACACAAGTATTCATATTTTTTTATCATGTTAGCTCTTACTATGTTTTAGTCCTTCATGTACAATTGTGAACCATTTATACTTGTCAACATGTTTTCAACTCTATTCATGATTTATTACTTTTGTTTTACTTATGCATCGCACATGCTTTCCCCCATGCTCAGTACATTCCATCGTACTGACCACATATATGTCTGTGTGGCTACATTGTTTCATAATGTAGGTATCAACTCTAGCTCACAAAATCATGGTCAGACGGATCACATTTTTCAGCCAGCAGGTGATGAGTTCTTTTCATTCGAGGACTCAAGTCAGTTGTAGTTTTACTATTTTATTTTTATTCATATGTATTGATTAGGGATAGATGGGGTCATGTCCCAACTACCTATAGTCAGTATTAGTAGAGGCTTCATAGATAGTCAGTTAGAGTTAATGTATTTAATTCCTGTTTCCTTTTTGTATAATTCAGTGTTGTAAATTTTTAAACAGTGTTGTATTGAATAAGTTTAGTTATGATATTTCTTCCACTTAGTATTTCCAATTTTACATATTTTTGTTTAGTTTCTCATGAATCATACAGTACCTAGGGTTAGCTTGGGATTACTTATGGTTCTAAGCAGCATGTTGCGACTAGGGGATAGTCTTGGGTCGTTACACGAGTGACTCCTTGATTAGAGCTCTAGGTTGGTTGATTAAAGTAGTAAGAAGAAGTAGTTTTCTTGGGGATGAAGGTTCTTAAAGGGGATATAGAATATAGAATCCCTTAATTTAGACTATCATGGTCTCTTTAGGCATAGCACCTTGTACCTCCGAGTTAGGCTAGAGCAATAAAATGAGCATTCAGTTAGACTCAGACTTTAGTAACGGTATGTATCCTTGTGAGGATTATAGGTTGCAAATGTTTTAGTGTGGTATTCTTAGAAAAACCATAGTTGAGAAGGCTTACTAAGCATAAAGGCTATTGGTCGTATCACTTAAGGCAAGAGTTGTCATGTTCTTACTCCATGCCCAACGAACTCATGTTTCGTGTCATGTAACTTCAAATCGAGTGTAACTTATGTCCAAATCTATGTCATTCGTACTGTAACACCCCAAAAATCCAAGCTAAGATCAGAACTATTCTTCAAGTACATGTAGAACCAAACTCAATGATTTGATAGTATGAGAAGTGTTTCAGATATGAATTAAGGTCATAAGTACCTCCTAGCTCATAGTTAAGTTGAAAGCTTCCTTACCGATCGAATTCTTGAATATAAATTTTCTAGAGTCAAATTCAAATGAGTATAACTCTTAGATTATGAGAAGTTTTGAAGCTCAAGACCCACCAAATGAAATATCTTTGAGTCTTTTTTCAAATACATCCAATTTCTCGTTAATTTGATTACAGAGCAAGGAGTTATGCCTATTTTAGTGAAGTGCTGTCAGGCAGTGACATACGACAACCCTTCCAACGATCGTTGGTTGAAAGGAAGAATGTTGGAGGTGCTCGTCTATTGAATTAGTCCTAAAATTCTAGAGGGTTTACAAAGTGCTTCCCTTGGCAATGAGAGGGACCAACGATCATTGGAAGAACCAACGAGTCGTTGGTGGTCACTAGTAGCCCGAGATAAGTTACCAATAACCAACCAAGGGACGATTGGCTGGAGAAACCAACGACCATCCCTTGGCTCGTCTGAGGAACTCCATAGAAGCCATCAAGGCTCCCCCTAACTAAAGATCCAACCAATGATCTTTGGTAGATCCAACGGCCATTGGTGGGTTCGTCCTTCGCGATGCACAGATTTTTTAGGTACAATTTCAGAGGGGTATTCCAATATTTTCCCATTATTTAACCTCCTAAAATACGTCATTTTAACTATCCTAAGGCTGAATATTAAGCCTAAACTACCCCAAATCCCTCATTCCCTTAGAATTAGAGCGACACTTACCAAAAATAGAGAGAACATGTGATTTCTTATTCTTCAAAGTAAGAACTAGCATTCATCAATCTTCAAGCTTCAAGTGCAAGGTTTTCACTTCCAAGTATATGGGATTTCATTAATGGATATCATTTCACCCATTGAGTCCCTAAGTGAACCCAAATCCTTCAGTTAATTCGTTCTTTAGATCTTAGGGTTTCCATGAAAAGTATAAATTCACTTATGTTTCAGTTCCTTATTATGATTAAGCCATGAATACATATTTCCCCGTGAATTTCAGTATCTTTACATACTTATAATTATGAAACCTCAGTCTATTGATTAATTCATGAATTTGGACTTATGTTGTATAATCTCATATCCTATTCAGATTATGGAAACTATCACGAATAGTTGAATTCTGCAAAGATGGCGGGTTATGAATACCCAGTGACTTAGTTTCTCATGCATTGGTAGTGGAATGTTCAGTCCTCAGTTTCACAAGTTTTAGGATGCTTTCAGATAAAGTGTCTGTTATCTCAGTCTCAAAATTTAGTAAAAATGAGCTTATCAGTATAATTCAGTTGGGAGTAGAACTTCACACTGTCGCGCCCCATTTTTTCGCGAAAAGCGGGATCCGACGTGAAAAACTCTTTTTGGATTATTTAAAAGAGAAGATTCGCCACCTAACGAATTAAGGTGAGTTAGGGCACCATTCTAGACTAATTACGAACTTATTTTAATTTAGTCTACGTCAACCAGAAATTCGGGTAAGGGTTTAAGTTACCTCAAAAGGAAGGTGTTAGGCACCTTTCGAGGTCCACAAATGTGGGTCACGGCTGAATCCATATATTACGTGGGGATTTTACGTGATAAGCGAAGGTCCATTATTTTTATTAACTTAATAATAACTAAGTGTTAAAAAATATAAATAATTAATAAACTAAACATACAACTTAATTTTTAGCAATTATCTAAGTGATAACATAATAAAATACATAAAGGTAAATCAGATAAGAAAGAAGATAGAAGAGACACAATTTATATAAAAAGAAATTTTTATTTAAAAAAGTAAACCTAAACTACTCCAAAGCAAAAGGGACATGCAAAGAGTAAACCATAGTAGAAGTTTTAAAAGGTTCGGTCAAGGGTTAATTTTATCTAATTCGGATCAGCGCCCGGCTTATTAACAGATGACAATGACGCATATTGCATTGTCGAATACTTCTTGGGGCAATTTCCAGCATTTCCGATTATTCTACCCGCCCCACCTAATTGGTTATTAAACCTAAAGACATTCTATAGAAAACGACAAAGCCATTGTTTCGTAAAATGCCTACCCGTCCATACATAATGTCCAAGAGGCATTGGACTTACTATTTTGGATTGGGTTCTAGACAAGAAGCCTAGGCTACCTAATTAGACTCGGAATTTACGTCATACAAAACAAACAAGACTAACATTTAGCACGTAACGGTTTCAAATATGCCTCTTATCTAATTAAAGTTGATTAGGCGGTTAACATGCTTGAAAAGATAGTTATTTATTTTTTACGAAATTAAGATCTACAGGCATAATTTCTAGGCGAGATGTATTAATCAGACTGCCAGAAATTAAATTAATGTGCCAGAAATTAAATTAAATATGCTGAAAACTAATTTAAGGTGTGCAGGAAATTATTTAAGATATGCAGAAATTTATAAAAAATGTGCGGAAGATTAATTAAAGTGCGCAGAAAAATGATTTAAAGTGCAGAAAATTGATTAAACTGTGTAGAAAATAGATTAAACTGTGCAGGAAATTAATTAAACTATGCACAATATTAATTTAAAGTGCAGAAAATTGGTTAAAAGTGCAGAATATTAATTTAAGGTGCTGGAAATTAATAAACATAAAGAACAATAGTTTTAATGTGCTGGAAATTAAATTAAGGTGCTAAAAATAGTTTTAATATGCTAAAATTAATTAAAAGGTGCTGGAATTTAATTTAAAGTGCCGAGAATTAATTTAAATTTGCAGGAAAGTTAATTTAAACGTGCAGGAAATTATTTAAAATGTGCAGAAACTATTAAAAAATGTGCAGAAAAATTATTTTCATAGGCAGAAAATTATTTTAAATATGCAGAAAATTAATTATAAGTACAGGGAATTATCTTAAGGTGCTGAAAATTAAAAAAAGGTGCTGGAAAATAAATTTAGAGTACTGGAAATTCATTTAAGAGAGCTGGAAGATAAACTTGAGTATTGAAAATTAATTAAAATGAGCTGTAAAGTTAAATTAGAAGTACTGGAAAATAATTTAAGTGCTGGAAAATTAAATTAAGATTGCTGGAAAATTATTTAAAGTACAGAAATTAATTAAACACGCTATAAATAAGATTCGACATGCTCGAAATTAATTTAATAGGTCGAAAGTTAATTAATAATCCTAAAACATGATTTCTAGGTGATAAAACAATTTGATTAGTAATCCTAGAACGTATTGCCTAAGTGATAAAATAGTTACGTTACTAAAACATTCAAGTCACATAATCCCCGCCCCATAAGCAGTCCCCATTATCTTTATTACATATCCGTAGAGTTTATACAATAACTATTAAAGACTCGAATGAATGAAACAAGAAAAAAAACAAAGAAGGGCTAAGTTGGACAGCCCTTAAATCATGCCCAAATCCCCTGGCAACTCTTCATCTCTAGATGTTCGTCTTCAACCTGTTAGACATAAACAAAGCACCCCAACCACACCAGAATCCAAAATTAGCCTTTGACAGCCCATAACCAATCTTTGACGCTGTCGAGATCCCAAGAATCTCAAGGATCCCGGGCAGGCTCACGCCAAAGGGGTTATGAGATATACACAAAGGTCATTTTGGATGCCCAAAGAGAACACAAAGCAGGCAATTTATATTTTTAACATGACAATTAGTGAGGGCATATGCAAACAAATACACATCGCACATAATCACACAAGTCAGACAGCATGCTAGTAGATTATTATTTGTACCAATGTAGAAAACTTATCCATTCCGAATTATCATGAAAAAAATGAATGAATATTTCGAAAGAAAACTAACCAGTTGGCAATAGTAAATAAATGAACAAAACTCGAGTCAAATACAACAGTTGTCCGAGTAAATAAGAGAGATCAGGTTAGCTTTTCCAGATTGCAAGTAAAATGTGGACTCAAAGTACTTTCAGTAGAGAAAATAATGCTTCGAAAAATGGCCCAAGCTAAAGTGAAATCAAAGCTTAAAATATTTCAAGTGTAGGAGAGAGTAGTAAGTGGGAGCCCAAAGTCTGTCTAAATAATGAGAAAGAGCATTGTTTATATAGTGAATCAAGGGTGATTATTAAAAGGAAGAAAATAATTAGGAGATGCAATTAGCTTAGCCAAATCACTTAAGAGAGAAAATCTTGCCAAGTTTACCATAAATAAACAGGTAAAAGAAAATATGTTCATACCAATAAGGAAAGAGAATCAGTAAATAAACCCCACAACACATAATTTACAATAAATACGGAAGTAAATGAGCTGTCAAAATTCAAAACTGAATCCGAACAAATCAATTGTACAAAAATTAATTGAAAGATTGAAGTTATATCGGCAACGAACAGGGAAGCATGAATCAATAGAAATATTCGTTTAACTAATTCAATTGACTTTAGTACAAGTTACTCAAGATTCGACACAGAGTAAATCAAATTGAGCACCTTTACTCAAAATTTAACAACAATAGCCGAGTACCAAAACTTAATCAAGCTTGAATCAATACGCACAGAACATTCAAATAAACATTTTGGTCACCTAGAGACATACCAAGCCAGGGAACGAACAAAAATAATGAATCGATACACGGAGTTAAGATGCAAATTATTGTAAGCTGGATTGATAAAACAACAAGCCATGGACACAATTACAACATTCGGTTCTTAATCATGAAAAATTGGGGTTGGTCAAAGTTCATAACATTTGGGGCTTTGCACTTACGTCAATCTAAAGAAGAAAATAAACACAAAATTGAATGGGTCAAGTCAAAAATCATAGCCAAGTTCCACCAATTTCCAATCTAAAAATCTGTTTGAACAAATGAATCATACCACATAACAACGGAGATAGAAATGATCATACCGGAGAAGGATTCTTTATAGACTCAATAAAAGAACCTTGAAGATGAATCTTATACACATCCCATGCTGGTTCCGCTTTACCGGAGGGCTTCGATCGAGTCTTCAAGCTTCGATTGGAGATGATGTCAGGTGGTGCTTCGCGGTGGTCTATCGACCAGTGGTGAGCGAAGATAGTGGAGATTGAGGGGAGATGAGGGAGGTGGCGGTAGTGGTGGTTTCGCGGGTGGAGATGGAGGCGACACTGGTAGGGTACTATTGTGGGTTGGCTGGTTCGGCGATGGAGGAGGAAAGAGGAGATCGGCGCCGGCTTGTCGGCAGCGTCGTGGTGACGTGTGGAGGAGCAGTGGAGCATTCGTCAGAGCAGTGGAGATGCTTGGGGTTGACGGAGAAAGAGTGGAGGGGAGTGGCGGTTGGTATGGGGGTTTTCCGGTGAGGGTGGAGAAGGGATTTGGCCGGCGGCGTGGTTTGCCAGAAAGAGGGGATATCGAGAGAGAGAAAGGGTGAGAGAGAGAGAGAGAGTTGGGCGGTAGTGGGGTGAGAAAATGAGATTAGGTTTTAGGGTTGTGAGGGGTGTGGTAGATTAAAAGGAAATGAATGGGAGGCTAATCTCAGCCATTGGATCAATGTCGATCAACGGCTTGAATTTAAAATTACAAAAGGGGGCAATATTTGGGTTGTTTAAATTGTGTTTAATTGACAAATGGATTGAGATTTAATATTGGGCCAGATTAAGCTCAATTTAGGCTAAAATTGATAAGAATTGAGTACAAAGTGGCTAGAAATTAAATAACTTGGAAATTTAAACTAGGCTGCTATTTAATAAATATAGTAATAAATCAGTAAATATTTAATAAAATACCGTCAAGTTAATCAATGCCATAAATTCATTATGAATTAATTACATAAGTAAATTTAATGACACGTAACATATTATTAAAATCAACGACAAAAAATGATTTGAAATAGATTAGGCACCTATGTATACAAAATTTAAAAATACTATAATAATAATAATAATAATAATAATAATAATAATAATAACAATAAACTATGTGTTTGTAAATTATGAGTACACATATTTACGAAAATAATTTACTAAATATTAACTAAATTATGTAAAAATATTATACTTAAATTAATAAAATGTTAAAATAAATTACATATTTCAAAAATCATGAATGTGAGACTTCAAGATGTATTTGATACTAAAAATAAGAAATGTTAATACCCAACACTAATAATTTGTAATATAGCAGCCTAAAAGGAGTATCGGGAGGTCAAAATTGGGTGTCAACAGCTGCCCCTTCATTTCTTGGGAATGATAGAAGAATTATTGAGCAACGAACGTTGACATAGTAGTCAATTTCGTCCGACCGAAAGGATGGTTCGCTGGAATCAAAAACCGAGAGAGATTTGTTTAAAATGGTGTGGCCGAGACTTTGGTTTTAAGTCACCTACATATTTTGAGTTCACAAGAATCAAGTCGTATGTAGTTCTAGATTAGAGACAAATGAGATTCCTAAAAGGAATTGATGAATTTGAGTGAGGATAGCACGAGTCGACAAGATTAGAGTATGAGTAATGTAAAAGATGAAACACGAATATGATTTAGGTCATGTTGCGAGATATAGGGATAAAGAATTATGTTTCAAAAGCACGAGAGAGAGAATTGTTTAGTCGTCTCGTAGTTGTCGAGAAACTCAGTGCTCGTTTTAAGGTCCGGTGAGGAACCCAGTGTCGTTTTAAGGTCCGTTTGAGGAACCCAATGCCGTTTTAAGGTACGTTTGAGGAACCCAGTGCCGTTTTAAGGTCCGTTTGAGGAACTCAATGCCGTTTTAAGGTCCTACGGGAAACCCAATGCCGTTTTAAGGTCCTGCGGGGAACCTAATGCCATTTTAAGGTCCTGCGGGGAACCCAATGCCATTTTAAGGTCCTGCGGGGAACCCAATACCGTTTTAAGATCCTGCGGGGAACCCAATACCGTTTTAAGGTCCGTTTGAGGAACCCAGTGTCGTTTTAAGGTCTGTTTAAGGAACCCAATACCGTTTTAAGGTCCTGCGGGGAACCCGATGTCATTTTAAGGTCCTGCGGGGAATCCAATGTTGTTTTAAGGTCCTGTAGGGAACCCAATGCCCTTTTAAGGTCATGCGGGGAATCCAATGCCATTTTAAGGTCCTGCGGGGAACCCAATGCCATTTTAAGGTCCGTTTGAGGAACCCAATGCTAAGTTGATGCCAAAACGTTAATGCAATGTATTATTGATTTTACTGTCGTAAAAGTTAAGAAGATAGAGTAACTTAGCTTATTTTTCATATTGAGGATGTAGTTTAGGTTTCCTTTGATGATGTTGCAAGGCAGTGGTTGCATTTGTACCTGCTATCTGCACTCAAAGAAAAATTGTAAGTCGAAAAGTAAGGTTGACCCATACCTTTGCTTGGCTTGGCTCCTCATCACTGTTTTGATCTCAGAGATTGAGGCTTGTATTCTTTATGGTGAAATTTTTGAGAGCTTCTCAAAAATTTCTACCCCAGTTTAGAAAAAAAGATGCCTTTTGCACGTCCTTGTGAATTGACATACTGCTTCCTTGTGGAATTTTTGAGGTTTCCTCAAAAATTTTGCCCCAATTTTCACTTTGAGAGTCTTATATTCCTGCTTCACTCAAAGAAAAATATTAATTCAAAAGAAATGGTTGCCTTACATTTGAACATTGTGATCTCAATTCGAATCTGTCTTTATATGCTCAAGAGTCGGGCCTATTAGCTTGGCATTTCAGATTTGAATTTGAGCGAAGTGTTTGAATTGGATATGGAGGAAAAAAAAGAAATTTTTATTAGATTGAGACCGGGTCCAATAATAGACTGCCTACGTATCCAAATGAAAATCAGGTCAAATGTAGTTCAGGTTACAAGGAAAAGATAGATAAAGCAGGAAAATGTTATTATCCATAAGGCGGACAAATAGAAAAATGATGGTATGATGATGGTCTGTCCTTATCAGTCCATGTGATGTGCTTTGCGCTTTCTTCGCGAAGGTCTCGAAAATATTTTTGCTGGATCACCTTGAATAATTATTTGGCCTGCAGTGATGGGGTCGTAGATGTTGCTTATTGGGCCTCACTGCACTTTTATCTTCCCCTTTTCAATCAGATTCTGAATTTTGTACCTTAGTGCTGAACATTCCTCAATATCATGGCCTTGGATATTTGAATGATAAGCACAATTTTTGGATGGGTCAAAGTTATAAGGTGGATACTTAGGGATCCATCCCCTTCTTGGTTGCACAATACCGTGGGCCCTCAATCTTTCAAATATACTCGCCAATGGCTCAGTCAAAGGAGTAAAGGTACAAGGCCTCATTCTCTTTGGTTGATGAAAATTACCTCGTACTGGATAAGACCGATGTTGAAAGGCGGATTGTGTATGATACACCACATCTTGAAAATTTTGTTGAAAAGAGTAGGGTTGAATCTGATAAGCCTTGCGTTGAGAATCTTGTGAGTCATAAGGTTTGAGATGCTCATGTCAGGATTCAAACACAACAAGGGCTTTTTCATTATTCTGATAGTATTGTGTCTGAGGTGATAAATCCTCTTCATATTCCTCAGATGGACTCTTTGATGCTTGGAAAGTGGTTGGCATTGCAGACACATCAATAATTCTCCCTGTTCGGATACCATATTCTAGCTTTTTTTCGATAGAAATCAGACTCTCGAAACTGTGACTGCTTAGGAAGCCCAATTTTTGGTAGTATATTCCATCTAGCGACCTGATGAAAGTTTGGACCAACTCTTCTTCAGTCACAGAAGGACGTATCTTAGAAGCTTCCAATCTCCATCGGATTGCATATTCCTCAAAAGATTCGTAGTCATTCTCTTTACTTCAAACAAATCCCACATGGTTGGATTAACTGTGATGTTAAACTTATATTGGCCCACGAAGTCTTGAACCATGTCTTCCCATGTATGCCATTTGTCAAAGTCTTGTATGGCGAACCAGGCAATTGTTATCCCTGACAAACTTTGAATAAACAATCTCATTAGGAGAGCCTCACTATGCCCTATGCCAACTAATCTGCTGCAATAGTCCTTTAGATGTGTGATTGGGTCTCCATGCCCATCAAACATGTTGAACTTTGGGACTTTGTATCCTGGAGGTAACTCAACCCTTGGATGTAGACATAGTTTCTCATACCTCAAGTCATGAATACCTTTGGAGCGAAGATTCACATCCAACCTCTTTTCTAAGTCATAAAGCTTTTTTTGCCGTGTATCTAAATCTACTCTCTCATTTCCAAGAGTGGTGCGTGTTGAAGGAAACTATTGAGAGGGTGTATGAGTAAGGTGGGAATAAGGAGATACAGACCAAACAGTGGTTTGCATCGGGCGAGAAGAAAGAAGGCTGGAATTTTTTTGGATATTGAGCATATTTGTCGTATTACAGGTTTTCAATCGAGTTGATGTTCAAATGCTAGACAACCTTCAAACAACATAAATAAATCAAACAAAAGTTACCACATAGCACAAATAAGTTGACATTCTAAGATGAAGACTATGACTTAATAAGTGATCTAAGCGTAGAGATTTGGGCTTCTAACGCACGAGACAAACGCTAGTGAAAGAACTTACACTTTGGAGAGATTAACATGATGCTGAATTTGAAATTGTGGTTGTAAAGAAAATAAGAAAGCTAGGGGAATGAACAAGGTCGACTCTTGTTGAACATCATAACTGTTGATTTTAAGCATCCTTTGTGATTGATATCATAGTTAATCCTTCCAACTTCATACAAAATGATAAAACCGGGGGAAAGCAAATTTTATAATGACGAGACCAAACCCATTAAATGAGCGCCTACATATCCCTCTTATAGGGGAATCAGGTCAAACGTAGTTCAAATTACATAAGGGGAAAGCATAAAAGAAACTCCATATTATTCCAAGTAAGTAAAGCTTGAAGTAATTCAAGTGCTAAGGAGCCCGGAGCGGAGAAACAACATGATATCCTTTTCATCAATGCCAAACAGGTGCGAGTCATGTTTAGGAAATTAATCAACATCAAGATTTGGCCCTATCACGGTTATCACCTTGGTATCAATCATCGTTTGAATTCTATCTTTCAAAGTTTGACATTCCTCTGTGGTGTGCCCTTTCATCCCTTAATGATAAGCACAACTTTTGGAGTGATTGAGCCATTTTGCACATGTGTTCATTACAATTGCAGGAAATGGGGTGATATAGCCAGTATCTCTTAATATCTCATAAAGTTGGGCTATAGGCTCAACCAAAGGAGTTTACTATCTTGGTGGATTTTTTCGAAACTTGACAGGAGGTCTAGCAGACTGATTGGATCGTTGATTTGTCGGTGGATTTGTACAAGATACGGGAATGTATTTTGATGTTGGAGCAATGGATGGAAGTGGGTACCAAACAGTTTGAGGATGAGGTTTTATGGAGGATTGGGGATAATAAGCGTAATTTGGTATTGGAGAGATTTCTGGAGATGGATACCATATCAGTTGAGGGCGACTTTTCTTTACTATCCTCCCATCGCTTATCAAATTTTGTAGTTCTTTCTTCAACTGGTGGCATTCATCCATGTCATGACCAGGCATGCCAGAATGGAAAATGCAATGCTTTTTAGGGTCAAAGAAAGGACTTGAAGGGCAATAGAAACCAATAAGCTTAGGTTGCAAGATACCATGTGATCTTATCATCTCAAAAGTGATTGACGGTGGTTCGTCTAAGAGGTTCATAGCTTGGGATTTACTCACTTCGAACTTTGGAGGCTTTGGTGACTCATTGATAATTGCCTTTTCCTTATCCCTGAATTGTGGCTCAACCAAACCAACCTTCTCATGTCGTAGAGTTTCGACTATGAACTTCCTCTTTAGCCTATTGTCGAACCGCCCAATAAAGTCACTTGCTAAATTGTCCCAAGACACCCACTTGCTCGTATCCTTCTGTGTGTACCACATCAATGCTAGACCTGTAAGTGAACTGACAAAAATCTTCATCTTAAGACCATCACTTTGCCCTATAATAGCTAGCTTATTGAGGTATGCTTTCAAATAGGAGCGAGGATCCCCAGACCCATCGTATAACGAAAAGTTCAAGTCCCCAACTCTATCCATACTTTCTCCTCCTGATTTGGATAACTTATCCGTCTCAAGCTGTTGAGATGACCCTGCCTTATGGTTAGAGATCTTTCCTTCTGTTTCCTTCTCCTTGCCCATCTCTGTCAACCCATCGAGTACTTTTTGTAGTGCGACTGAATACAAACTCGGAGATACTCGTGCATCATAATCAGGCATAGGCGAGGTCGTCAATACAGGAGACTCCATAGTATAAATGGGAGCAATAAAATTAGTTTCAGAAAATGGTTTTGGAAAGCCTAGTGGCATATCAGCTGAACCTCAAAGATTAGCCATTATTCTTCTGATTCTCTCAATTTTTCTTTCCATACTCATGATGCTTGACTCAAAGGGAGTAAGCTTGACTTGGTGCAAACCCAAAGTCCCACGCTCAGCTCCACTATTGGCAAGATTGATAAACATTGCTTGACTGACCATTCTTGATGTTCAACTTTAGTCAACCTTAGAAGAAAGGACTATGAGTAATATCATGGAGCAAAACATTTGAGTTATGCTCGTTCGATATGAATAGGAATTATGAGAGCTCAATATGGCTTAAAAGTTGGGAAAGCTAGAGTATGTCACGAATATGAAAACATTACTGATCAAGAGTTATAATGAAGACAAATTGTATGTTAATATTGATGGTGTTAAGTAAGAATATCCTAAAATAATGAGTTACCCTAAAAGAGTAGAAATAATCTAGAACATCCTATCGAGGAATGGATCAGTTCAAGAGATGATTAGTATGTTGAAGGATACTTTAAAGTATGAACTCAATCTATGAAGATAAATGGAAGGGTTTTTTTTTGACTATGCCATAAGGTTGTATGATTCAGGCCTAAATGAAACATAACCCGATAGGAATTTTAAGGAACTCTAAGAGTAACAGATTCTAAGAGTAAGGAATACCTAAAATAGGAAAACAAAGAATAACAAGATAGGTAAGACATTGACACCAATATAGAAAATTAACACATAGTAAATAAGGTTAAACCATTGATCTTAACACATCTAGGGTATTAAGACCTTATGCATATTCATTAATAAACAGAAACATAGGTCAAGTTTCATAGAAAGGGTAACACATAACACATAATATGCATGCTTGTCTTAGGGTGGTGGGTACCCTTTCGACAAGAGGTTGCTTTCTAACTTTGTGTATTAACCTCGAGGGTCAACCACCTATGGCTAATGAATGCATGACTTAAATGCAAGGGGTGGATATGATACTATCTTAAGTTTTATAAGAGTTGGTAGACACGGATTGAGGGTAACCTTATGCGAGAAGGCACGTGGTCTTACGGTAGTAAAACTATTCACTCAACCGCATCTTAGCTGACTCTCTATAACGGGGTTATGATGAGAATTTGGAGGAGTGCGAAGGCACAACATCCGAGTATAGTGAAAGTATGTGAAAGTGTGAAGTTCCCAAGTGGGGGAAGTATAAGCGAAATGCCAATTATGTAAAGCAGTAACACATAGCACGTAATGAAAAGCGATAACACATTGAAAAATATAAGAAAACAACAAAAAATAAGGAAAATAAATAAGTGCACAATTAAAGGGATAATTGAGGGAATACAAGATAACGTATAGACAAGTAAAAAGGGGAAAGGGAAGTGGATGGTCATGGAAAGATGAATCACTTTAGGGAAACAAAGTAAGAACAATAAATGAAAATTGTCGAACAACTGTTTAAGAAAAATAAAAAAAAGGAATATAGTTAATCATAAAAAGGGGTAAACACCAAAATGCATACAAATCAAAAGAAAAATAAACATAAAATCCCACATAACACATGAAGTCATAATGGTTTGAACCTAAGTATCCCCAGCAGAGTCGACATGCTGTGTCGCCCCATTTTTTCACGAAAAGTGGGATCCGACGTGACAAACTCTTTTTGGATTATTTAAAAGAGAATATTCGCCACCTAACGAATTAAGGTGCGTTAGGGTACCATTCTAGACTAATTACGAACTTATTTTAATTTAGTCTACGTCAACTAGAAATTCGGGTAAGGGTTCAAGTTACCTCAAAAGAAAGGTGTTAGGCACCTTTCGAGGTCCACAAATGTGGGTCCTGGCCGAATCCATATATTACGTGGGGATTTTACGTGATAAGCGAAGGTCAATTATTTTTATTAACTTAATAATAACTAAGTGTTGAAAAATATAAATAATTAATAAACTAAACATACAACTTAATTTTTAGCAATTATCTAAGTGATAACATAATAAAATGCATAAAGGTAAATCAGATAAGCAAGAAGATAGAAGAGACACAATTTATATAAAAAGAAATTTTTATTTAAAAGAGTAAACCTAAACTACTCCAAAGCAAAAGGGACATGCAAAGAGTAAACTATAGTCGAAGTTTTAAAAGGTTTGGTCAAGGGTTAATTTTATCTAATTCGGATCAGCGCCCGGCTTATTAACGGATGACAATGACGCATATCGCATTGTCGAATACTGCTCGGGGCAATTTCCAGCATTTCCGATTATTCTACCCACCCCACCTAATTGGTTATTAAACCTAAAGGCGTTCTATAGAAAACCACAAAGCTAGCGTTTCCTAAAATGCCTATCCGTCCCAACATAATGTCCAAGAGGCATTGAACTTACTATTTTGGATTGGGTTCTAGACAAGAAGCCTAGGCTACCTAATTAGACTTGGGATTTACGTCATACAAAACAAACAAGACTAACATTTAGCACGCAACGGTTTCAAATATGCCTCTTATCTAATTAAAGTTGATTAGGCGGTTAACATGCTTGAAAAGATAGTTATTTATTTTTTACGAGATTAAGATCTACAGGCATGATTTCTAGGCGAGATTTATTAATCAGAATGCCAGAAATTAAATTAATGTGCTAGAAATTAAATTAAATATGCTGAAAAATAATTTAAGGTGTGCTGGAAATTATTTAAGATATGCAGAAATTTATAAAAAATGTGCGGAAGATTAATTAAAGTGCGCAGAAAAATGATTTAAAGTGCAGAAAATTGATTAAACTGTGCAGAAAACAGATTAAACTGTGCAGGAAATTAATTAAACTATGCACAATATTAATTTAAAGTGCAGAAAATTGGTTAAAAGTGCAGAATATTAATTTAAGGTGCTGGAAATTAATAAACATAAAGAACATTAGTTTTAATGTGCTGGAAATTAAATTAAGGTGCTAAAAATAGTTTTAATATGCTAAAATTAATTAAAAAGTGCTGGAATTTAATTTAAAGTGCCGAGAATTAATTTAAATTTGTAGGAAAGTTAATTTAAACGTGCAACAAATTCAGGAAATTATTTAAAATGTGCAGAAAAATTATTTTCATACGCAGAAAATTATTTTAAATATGCAGGAAATTAATTATAAGTACAGGGAATTAAATTAAGGTGTTGAAAATTATTAAAAGGTGCTGGAAAATAAATTTAGAGTGCTGGAAATACATTTAAGAGAGATGGAAGATAAATTTGAGTATTGAAAATTAATTAAAATGAGCTGTAAAGTTAAATTAGAAGTACTGGAAAATAATTTAAGTGCTGGAAAATTAAATTAAGAGTGCTGGAAAATTATTTAAAGTACAGAAATTAATTAAACACGCTATAAATAAGATTCGACATGCTCGAAATTAATTTAATAGGTCGAAAGTTAATTAATAATCCTAAAACATGATTTCTAGGTGATAAAACAATTTGATTAGTAATCCTAGAACGTATTGCCTAAGTGATAAAATAGTTACGTTACTAAAACATTCAAGTCACATAATCCCCGCCCCATAAGCAGTCCCCATTATCTTTATTACATATCCGTAGAGTTTATACAATAATTATTACAGACCCGAATGAATGAAACAAGAAAAGAAACAGAGAAGGGCTAAGTTGGACAGCCCTTAAATCATGCCCAAAACCCCTGGCAACTCTTTGTCTCTAGATGTTCGTCTTCAACTTGTTAGACATAAAAAAAGCACTCCAACCACAGTAGAATCCAAAATCAGCCTTTGACAGTCCATAACCAACCTTTGACGCTATTGAGATCCCAAGAATCTCAAGGATCCCGGGCAGGCTCACGCCAAAGGGGTTATGAGATATACGCAAAGGCGTTTTGGATGCCCAAAGAGAACACAAAGCAGGCAATTTATATTTTTAACATGACAATTAGTGAGGGCATATGCAAACAAACACACATCGCACATAATCACACAAGTCAGACAGCATGCTAGTATATTATTATTTATACCAATGAAGAAAACTTATCCATTCCGAATTATCATGAAAAAAATGAATGAATATTTCGAAAGAAAACTAACCAGTTGGCAATAGTAAATAAATGAACAAAACTCGAGTCAAATACAACAGTTGTCCGAGTAAATAAGAGAGATCAGGTTAGCTTTTCCAGATTGCAAGTAAAATGTGGACTCAAAGTACTTTCAGTAGAGAAAATAATGCTTCGAAAAATGGCCCAAGCTAAAGTGAAATCAAAGCTTAAAATATTTCAAGTGTAAGAGAGAGTAGTAAGTGGGAGCCCAAAGTCTGTCTAAATAATGAGAAAGAGCATTGTTTATATAGTGAATCAAGGGTGATTATTAAAAGGAAGAAAATAATTAGGAGATGCAATTAGCTTAGCCAAATCAATCAAGAGAGAAAATCTTCCAAGTTTATCATAAATAAACAGGTAAAAGAAAATATGTTCATACCCAATAAGGGAAGAGAATCAGTAAATAAACCCCACAGCACATAATTTACCATAAATATGAAAGTAAAGGAGCTGTCAAAATTCAAAACCGAATCCGAACAAATCAATTGTAAAAAAATTAATCGAAAGACTGAAGTTATATCGGCAACGAACAGGGAAGCATGAATCAATAAAAATATTCGTTTAACTAATTCAATTGATTTTACTACAAGTTACTCAAGATTCGACACAGAGTAAATCAAGTTGAGCACCTTTACTCAAAATTTACCAACAATAGCCGAGTACCAAAACTTAATCAAGCTTGAATCAATACGCACAGAACATTCAAATAAACATTTTGGTCACCCAGAGACATACCAAGCCAGGGAAGGAACGAAAATAATGAATCGATACACGGAGTTAAGATGCAAATTATGGTAAGCATGATTGATGAAACAACAAGCCATGGACACAATTGCAACATTCGGTTCTTAATCGTGAAAAATTGGGGTTGGTCAAAGTTCATAACATTTGGGGCTTTGCACTTACGTCAATCTAAAGAAGAAAATAAACACAAAATTGAATGGGTTAAGTCAAAAATCATAGCCAAGTTCCACCAACTTCCAATCTAAAAATCCGTTTGAACAAATGAATCATACCACATAACAACGAGATAGAAATGATCATATCATAGACGAATTCTTTATAGACTCAACAAAAGAACCTTGAAGATGAATCTTATACACATCCCGTGCTGGTTTCGCTTTATCGGAGGGATTCGATCGAGTCTTCAAGCTCCGATTGGAGATGATGTCGGGTGGTGCTTCGTGGTGGTCTACTGACCAGTGGTGAGCGAAGATAGTGGAGATTGAGGGTGAATAAGGATGGGGGGGGGGGTGGCGGTAGTGGTGGTTTTGCGGGTAGAGATGGAGGCGATACTGGTAGGGTGCGGTTGTGGGTTGGCTCGTTCGGCGGTGGAGGAGGAGAGAGGAGATCGGCGATGACGCCAATAGCGTCGTGGTGACGCGTGGAGGAGCAGTGGAGCATTCGTCGGAGCAGTGGCGATGCTTAGGGTTGATAGAGAAATAGTGGAGGAGAGTTGCGGTTGGTATGGGGATTTTTGGTGAGGGTGGAGAAGGGGTCTGGCCGGCGGCGTGGTTCGCCAGAAAGAGGGGATATCGGGAGAGAGAAAGGGTGAGAGAGAGAGAGAGAGTTGGGCGACGGTGGGGGTGAGAAAATGAGATTAGGTTTTAGGGTTGTGAGGGGTGTGGTAGATTAAAAGGAAATGAATGGGAGGCTAATCTCAGCCGTTGGATCAATCTCGATCAACGACTGGGATTTAAAATTACAAAAGGGGGCAATGTTTGGGTTATTTAAATTGTGTTTAATTGACAAATGGATTGGGATTTAAAATTGGGTCAGATTAAGCTCAATTTAGGCTAAAATTGATAAGAGTTGAGTACAAAGTGGCTAAAAATTAAATAAATTTGAAATTTAAACTAGACTGCTATTTAATAAATATAGTAATAAATCAGTAAATATATAATAAAATACCGTCAAGTTAATCAATGTCATAAATTCATTATGAATAAATTACGTAAGTAAATTTAATGAAACATAATATATTATTAAAATCAACGACAAAAAATGATTTGAAATAGATTAGGCACCTATGAATACAAAATTTAAAAATACTATAATAATAATAATAATAATAATAATAATAATAATAATAATAATAATAATAATAATAATAATAATAATAATAATAATAACAATAAACTATGTGTTTGTAAATTATGAGTACACATATTTATGAAAATAATTTACTAAATATTAACTAAATTATGTAAAAATATTATATTTAAATTAATAAAATATTAAAATAAATTACTTACTTCAGAAATAATGAATGTGAGACGTCAAGATTTATTTGATACCAAAAATAAGAAATATTAATACCCAAAACTAATAATTTGTAATATAGCAGCCTAAAAGGAGTATCGGGAGGTCAAAATTGGGTGTCAACACACACTAAGTGGATGCAGGGATGAAGGCTTACCCATCAGTTAGGCTGAGACTTTTAGTATAAGTCCCTAAGTTCCAAAACTATGACACCACCATAGGTTCTAATGGGTTACCCGTCAGACCAGGCTTGATACCTTAGTCCTTTGGATAATAGTTTAGTGGATCCATGTCAGTCAGTGTTCATACCCTTGGCAAGGTACAGAGCACCCTTCCAGCTGGGGTTATAGGTTGGACCCCATTTAGCTTAGATGGGGTATGTTGGTCAATAGTATCTCCCACAGTTCAGACTCAGATATTTGCATGACTTTGTATTCAGTTTATTCAGTATAGTATTGATTAGTTACATGGTTATTTACTTGGTCATTGCATCAATTTACATTCCTCAATTCTATGTTCAGTTTAGCCTCTTATATTTAGCATATTCAGTTTGTATAGTGTAGTGCATATCTCACATGCTCAGTACATTCAAAGTACTGACCACATACTTTTTTTGCGCTATATTGTGTTATAATATAGGTTCAAAAGTTTAGCATCCAGCTCACAGTTAGCACGATCCTGTACCCATATCAGCAGCAGAGAGTAGGGAGTCCTCATCTATCGAGGACAAGACATATGTTTACTTTCTCTATTTCAATCATTCAGTTTTTAGACAGTTAGATTTAGCTAGGGGGTTATCCCAGCAACTCGTCTTAGTAGAGGATTTTAGATAGACAGACTAGTGTTTTCGACTTTATGGTTTATTAGATAATTTTTGTTTTGACTTCAACATTGAGTTTGAGTTAAATATTATTATATCATTTAGATTTCAGCTTTCGCTCAATGATTCTCAATTTAATACAGTATTCTTAGTGTCATGCCAGGCCATGGGTTATCTTGGGGTCACTTGTGACTCAAAGCACTGTGCTACGACTAGGGGTTAGTCTCGGATTGTGACACGTACTTTATGAACCCATGTCGGATGACTAAGATACTGGGGTCATGTTAGTGTTTCAAATTTAGATGTCTTACATTAATCATGACCATGATTCTTTTCCTTGGAACGTTATGAGAATTCCTAAGAGGATGATGTTTATGATGATGAGTTAGGTGAGGGGTAAGTTTCGGGAGAGAGTTCCCTTTTCCATGTATTAAAGAGGCCAATAGAGGACAAGTTCATGTCCCTATATAAGTTCTTCATGTCAATACATGTTTTGTGCACTTATAACTTTTGCTTTTGAATTCCTTAGGATTTGGTTGGCAAACCTTTGTTGTAAGTACAGTTTAAACCATATTGATGAGTACAGTTCTAGATAGTCGATAGAAATTAGTCAGTTCATCTTATACATTTCCTTCTAGCCAAGACTATCATTTGAGGATAAATGATCTCAAGAGGGAGCTATTGTAATACCTGCAAATTCTATGTCATGATTAACTCATTATGTGTGATTCATAGATATTTAGAAATCAAGTCGTATGAACCTTAGATCAATTAGAAATTGTTTGGGATGTGTTTTAAGACTTAGATGGAAGTTTTGGACATGACAAATGGCACGTGCATTGCGCTAGAGGACCGCTGCTTTGAGGTCAGCATCACACCTGTCACTAAATGACATATATCCTATAAACTGCACCCCTTGCATGATAGAGGATGAACCGGTAACCCCAGAAGGCTCGACCAACCTCGCAATGCACAGCCTTGCAGGCGCGTAAGGGTGTGCGGCGCGCCTAACTCTTTTTATATGGGAAATCTTTTCCTAACTCAGTATAATTAATGGTACTTTGTTCCTTACAATTTTAGGAAACCCTCTAACCCCACCTTTTAAATCCCTTTAGCACATAAAACAATCAGATCTTGTCAATGTCCTTATTCATTTTCCCAAAACTCCAAAGCAGAAGACTTACAGGAAATCAAAGAGTAGAGGTTCACGTAGAGTTCATTCAAGTTCTTCTTCTAGTTCTTGTCATCTTTTCAGGTATGTAAGGCTAATCTTTGGTGTGGGAACATTGTTCTTCCCAACAAACATGTCTCGATGTCGTTTTATTCATAAATCAAAGATAGGGTTTTTGAATTGAATCCTAGAATCTAGTTTCTTAATTTATTGACGATACTTATTGAATCCTCCATGGAATTATTAGAAATCTTACAAATTAAATTCTCCTTTGATTGTACATCCTATTTCTTATTCATGAAGTCTTGTTCAAATCCTATGAAGTTTATCGCATGATTTACAGAAGTTATCTCATATTTTCTACGAAAAACTAGTTTATGATTTTGAAAGTCTACTTAAAGAAAGTTTACAGATTTCTCTTATGCATGTTTGATAATTTCAAAAGAAAAATGTTTTTATATCTTGAAACTCAAACTAGCATGTTTTCAAAAGATTTAGTGTCAAAGCTCACCAGCAGTATATTTCAAATAATTATGAGCACAAACTCACCAACAGTATATTTCATGAAACAGTTTTGAGCAAAGATTTACCAACATGATTTCAATACAGTGTGAGCATATATATATATATATATATTGAGAGGACTATTTAGCAACTAAAGGATGGGTTTAGACAATACACGTCCCAAAACTACGTTGCCACGTAGGATAAAATCGTGACATACGTTCGGGATACTCCGCTTTAAGCCCAAAAGAGGCTCCGTATGGATCCATTTTTTAGACAAGTTGTACATCCTGGCAAGGTATACAACATCTCTGCTAATGTGGGTAAGACATTTGACATCATGAGCTCACATGGTATATGTCGGTTATGAGAAACTTCCCAAATCAGAAAACTTAGTTATTTTCAAGAAAGATGATTTTGGCATAAAACTTTCAGTTTTAAGAAAAGATTTTACAACGTTTTACTTTAAGATTCCTTTGAGATTCATTATTCATTTAAGTTTATGATTCAGTTATCCAGTTACTCATGATTTAAGATACTCAGTGTTTTTTGTTTAAAGTATGATTTATGGCACCAAGCCACCAGTTTCTAAATATGTTTTATAACGATTTGCATACAGTTTTACCTATTTCCCAATTTTAGTTACTCAGATACTATGTTTCAGTCATTAAGTTTACCTTATTGATTGGCCTTTCGTTTGCAGTTATGATCTAATTATCAATATATATTTTTTATCTTATTATTCAGTTAATTCCTGATCTTGATTTACATATCATATTCATGTCTCAGTTGTTCAGCTTTATGAGTTGTCGGTATTGTTTTAATTCAGATTTATTATGTACCATACATTCCATGTATGACGCCCTTTTTGGCTTGCATCATTTCATAATGCAGCCTCAAATACTCAGGTTCGTGATCAGACACTTCAGTAGGCCCTATCTCCTCAGTTTTGGGTGAGTCCTCATTCTTCCATAGGACTTAATCTGTAGTCTAGTTCAACAGTTTGTATGTTTGCATAAAGGTAGACCGGAGGTGTCCCGGTAAAAAATATTCAGTATGTCAGTAGAGGCTTCATAGATAGTCAGTGGATCAGTTTAGTCTTATATTTTAGAATTTAGTTTGACTACAAATGTTATCATTTTTATAAGAGCATTTTCATGATTTAAAGTACAAATTTTATTACATGATTACTCAGAGTTTCCGCTTATATTTTTCTTTCTGGTGCCAGTTACAATAGTATGTCATGCCAAGGGTACGCTTTGGCCAGTAATGGCGTTGGGTGCCAATCACGTCCAGGGTTTAGGCTCAGGAAGTGACAACCACACTCTACCCAAAGGCTTTACTATAACTCGGTGCAAAACCACTGGTGGAAAAAATCACAAGAAGGATCACTAGTTAGATGTCTAGAGGCTTGACTTATGCTGGTAGGCTACAACTAATTAGAGTTGTTATGTTTCGAGTACAAGCCTACTGGTCACGACTCTTTTTGTTACCATAGGAAGTTATTAAACTGATTGAAGCAGTTTGTAGGAGCTATAGAGTGGAAAGGCAAACGCATCTAAAAGAGCCGTGGTGTATGTTTGCCTAACCGGGAAGGAGGGTTTAATATCATAAATCTTAAGCTTTGGAACCATGCTGCCATATGTAAGTTGCTTTGGGCCTTAAAGTTAGAAGAAGGAGAAGTTATTGATTACTTGGATACACACCTACTAGATAAAGAAGCAGAATTGGCAAGATATGCAGTGCCCTTCTCAAGCTGTGTGGATGGTGAGTTAGATATTTAATATGAGAAGATATTGCTTGAATCAGACAGTGCATAACCATGTACTCAAAAATGGAAATTTTCACATAGCTGCTGCTTAAAAGAACTTGCAGGGAGAAACTACTGATGTCGACGGGAAGCACCTCATTTGCCACAATGCAGCAGAGCCAAAGCAAGTCTTTATATCGTGGACAGCCTTACATGAGAAGCTGAGAACAAAAGAGATATTGAGGTGTGAATGATTGTTGGACTCTGTGTGTTCTGCCAAGCCAAACCCGAAAGTGCCTCTCATCTCTTCTTTTAGTGTACTTGCACTAAATTATTATAGGTTAGATTCTTGAATTGGCTGTATTGGCAAAGAAATATTGTTGGTTGGTATGACAAACAGAGATGGGTGATACAACAGACAAGGGGCAAGGACCCTTATTCCAAAAGTTGGATTTGCTGCTGTGATATACGAGTTTTTCCTAACACAGCCAGATCCATGGATGTAGTGCTCCATCAGCTTAAAACTGGACTATGCCTGCGAGTAAGGAGCAATCAGAGTGTGTGTGGGTTTATTTTGTTTTTTTGCTGTTTCTTTTGTTTGTTAGGAGCCTAGACTAAAAGGTTTTGTTGGTTTTTTTTTTTGGTTAACAAAGGTTTTTTTTGTTGATACTGAGAACGCATGTGCCTTGTATGACTTCACCCTCTAATTTGTATTGCTGCTCTTGGTATTAATAAAATCTTTAATTGCCAAAAAAATTCAAAGTCGTAAATATTAGATAAAATCTTTAATAGAGTATTACAATTTTATTCAACGTTAAATCACTTCTTTAAGGAATATTTTAGCTAGGGACATTTAACATTACAGAAATATTTTTATTGTTCAATAATTAGTGTTTTGAAATTCGTGTTTTTATAATATGTAGATAATAATAACAAATATAAATATACATACATATAGATATGAAACAGATATCTGATACAAAACAATACAATACAATACAATACATTCAAGTACAATAAAAACATTGTATCTACAAGAATTAAGATATACACTACAATAATTATGAAACGATCCATAACAATAATCCAAACAGTGTTAACAAACAAACCCCAACCAAGGTTAGACGAAAATCGAAATATAGGATACCTCAAGGTTTTTACTATATGCTCAATGATGACAAATTCTTGAGTGGAGGGTCTATCTTTAACAACCTTTTTACTTCTTATGGTAGGTGTAAAGTCTACACACACACTACCCTCACAAGACCCCACACTTGTGGCACTACACTAGGTATGTTGTTGCTGCAGCTCAATGATGACACAAAAACAGGATTTGTGATCTCACAAAACAAATAATTATCACATGTTGGCTTAATCAACTTCCGTTGTATATTCTAACTCAAAAGTGGCATTCTGCAGATTAGGATTAGTACTCTCTATATTTCCTTGAAAGTTCATCAATAAAACAAGCGGTTGCTCTTCTTTCCAAAAATGTCAGCCGCATATGTTCAGGAAATGAGAGCAACAAGGAGGGGAAATTGCAGAAGCACAAATGAAGTAATCGGTAGGCAAGCCATTGTGGCGACTGGTACAAGAACCCACGCTTTATTCTGCCCAAACACAAGATACACTGTTGCACTGAAGCTAACCATCATGAATGTTATGGAAAGAAACAGAGTTAGCAGTCCCAGGATAAGACTCCTTGGCAAAGCATGCAGGAAATCTTCTTCTGCATAACGAGACGTCAAAACTGACAAGAACACTAACAGAGAGGGGCTAGAAGTGAACAATGAAGCTGCATTTGAGATTGCAAAAATAATGAAAGCAATGTCTCCAGAGAAAATGGGGAGTCCGCTTTGTTCGTTGTTGCCACCTGGTACTGTGATTGCTGCTGCAAATGCGATGGTAGCAATCAGTGCTGCTGCAATTGTGCATGAGTTTGATGTATCTTTCATCCATCTCTCTCCATTTGCTTTCAACTTTGCATGTTCCTCAGTAAATACCACATGCGGAGCTTTATAATCATTGTTTAAGGATTCCCAGTACTAGGGCGGTACAAACTTCTTTACTTCCTAATTTATACATATGCAACGTAAGTCGAGCAATTATCAGCCAAAATGGTTCGATCCATGCCTCATATTAATAAACTAGCTAGGGTGCTCAAATGACCAAAAAAAGTGGAAAATCGAAATTTATGTGCCAAAAAGTAAAATCTAAGAACTTGCTCGGTAGATTTTACTATATCAAATATGTGATAGTTCTACAGACTATCATGCGTCTAGGATGGAGTGGTACATATCTAAAACAAGACTTAAAGATGCAGTACTAATCCGCAAGGACTCTGGTGAGAGGTTATGTCCTATCTTTACCAAATACACTTGCACATATTTGACATCAGTACTATTATATACAACAAAACTGTTCAATAAAACACATATAACTAGGAAATTAAAAGGAAAAACATCAAATTTTACTAAAGGTAGAACACCTTGGACCGTGATGCTGAAAATTGAGTTAGATTTGGAAGGACTTCATGTGAATTCAAGATTTGAAATAATAGGTGATGATGTGGTAATGAAAATGCTAGTTAGAGTCAATGCAAAAAGTTACTCCCTTCGTCCCATATTAGTTGTCATGTTTCAGTTTTTGTTGGTGTAATATACCACAAATTACGATAGATTACAGTTGAAAATAAAATGACAAAAATGAATATAAATAGCTTCTGGCTGAGGCGCGGATATCTCACTCTATTTAAGGATATTCAAGCCCACTGCGGCTTAATCTACACCGATCCAGCAGTATCAACTCTTGACTTGTCTCCTCCAGGATACAATAGCCCATCACGATGTACAACTCAAGTAACTCCGGATTAGTTGAAGAGTCCAAAGCTCCACCACAAAAAACACCTTCCTTCAACATATTAAAATTCTCTTTTGTATAGTGAATATAGTTAAAGACTTAAAATATTTTTCTTTGTCTCAACTCTCTCTTTCACTACACTAACTCAAAATATAACACTTTACATCTCACAACCTACTACTTCTCTTTTTTTCATCTCATACAACACAAGGAAGGAAACACCCTTATATAGGTGTAGTATTCTTCCATCTAGTAAATGAGAGAGTAGTGAATATTAAGTGAGGAAGATGAATGCTTAGATGTTACATAAGTTACATGACATAAAGAGGTAGAATAATGAGTGAATAATAAGTGAAATGTCACAGGAGTTACCAAAGAAAATGAGCACATGCATTCTTCCACAATTAATCATGGAAGAGGAATCATCAAAAGACCTCCAAGGAAATGCAACGTGCAACAACACATTGGCAAAACAAATGTGCACTGTGTCAATTTAATATAATGTACTTTAATATTATTAAAATATTAAAATGCACCAACAGTTTTCGATAGTCAAACTACATGAACTTTAACTAGCACTTTAAAATATACTTTCATCAAATTAACAAGAGAAAAGTTGCAACTTTTAGTACTTATCATATAGTTTAGAATATCAAAATTTTAACCGTAAAATAGTAACTTGATCTAATCTAATTTAGCTTTGAAAATGAGGCAATTTGACTTTCAAAAAGGGAAACATGACAACTAATTTGGGACAGAGGGAGTACCAATTCTTAATCACATAATGAGATAAATTCGATAAGGGTGGGTGTTAAAGAAGTTAAATCACCTTAAACCACTGTAGTTCTCGTTGCATCTGAAGAGCTGGTCCAGACACAAGGTTTAGCTTATTTTGTGGTGCCAACTTTACAGCCAAATGCAACATGGTATTGTCGGAGGAGTCCTTTTGAATCATCAACTGGTGCCGAAGCTGCGTCATCTGACAGACCAAATTAAACACATTTTCGCAGCGATGCTCTATTGCAATATGGAGTATATTCTTCTGATCTCGATTAGAATAATAGTAAGCTAAGGAAGAAAATCTTCTGACACTAATTTCAACAAGCTCATAGGTGTCATAACATGCCACATCAAGTAGAGGACGGCTAACAATGGAGGCAACTTCTTTGTCATTCAGAGTTTCTATTTCCTTACATAGGCATTCTGCATACTTAACAGCATTGTGATGAATCGACTTTTTTTCTCGGATGTGTTTCAAAGGAGGCATTGCAATGCAACAGCACACACACAAAAATAATTTGAGACACAAAGTACAAAGAAATTAGTGTAGGTGCAAAACAACTCTTAACTGGACTAGAAAATATATCTAAAATCCTTAGGCATAAATAAATTTGTAGATTTATTTCAAGATTGCATAGATAAATCCAAGAAGGTAATTGTTAGGAATTTGCTTTTGAGTTGCAGTAAATTTATTTTTACTGCCCAAAAAATATAAATTTTTTACTGCTTTAGTTTTGAATAAGACCTAATCAATTAGTTGTTAGCCATCTATTCCTATTAGTAGGAGTTCATAAAGGTTGTGATTCTTTGAATCCTGTCTTTTACTGCTTTTGTTTTATTCCAGGTCTTATAAATGTAACCTGTAGATATTAATAAAATATGTTCTTCTTCTGCTATACTTCTCTGCTTTCTAATATCCTTTTGTTCTTAAAGTCACCAACAATTGCTATCCAAAACCCTTTTTCTTGTGGGATCTGTGTCTATTCTCTGTGAGTGAGAGTTTCAAGTGACTCAAGCACCACAACCAGAGACACCAAAAGTTTAAACATGGAAGAAAGCTCAAGCTTCTCGGCAATGGCACCTCCGGTCTTCAATGGTGAAAATTTCCACATGTGGGTGATGCGGATGAAAGCCTATCTAGAAGCTTTAGATCTTTGGGAGGCAATCGAGAAGACTATGAAGTTTTTCCACTATCTAGAAACCCAACAATGGCTCAAATTAGGAATTTTAAGGACAAAACCCAGAATGTCTAAGGCAAAGGCGTCTCTTTTCGGCAGTCTCTTCAACAATTTCCACTCGTATTATGTCTCTAAAGTCAGAAAAAGCCTCTGGGATTACTCATGACAGAATATGAAGGAGATGATCGTATCAAAGCCATGCAGGTGCTGAATCTTATTAGAGACTTTGAGTTGCAAAAGATAAAAGAATCGAAAATCATCAAGGAGTGCTTTGACAGGCTTATGAACATAGCAAACAGAGTAAAAGTACATGGTTCAAAGTTTAAAGACTCGCATTGTTGAAAAAATTCTGGTTACTGTACCTGGATGATTTGAAGCCGCCGTAACCACTTTGGAACACACCAAGATTTTGTCCAAAATTACTTTGGCAGAATTATTGAATACCTTGCAGGCACAAGAACAAAGAAGGGTTATGAGAGAAGATGGAATAGAGAGGGAGCGTAGCCAGCCAAACATGAAGATATTGGAGGGTACAGAAAGAAAACCAATAAGAAGAACCAGCAAAAAAATGGAGGAGCAGCTCGCTAAAAGCAAACCAGGTATCTCCAAAGGAAACTACCCTCCTTGTAAGCATTGTGGAAAGAATGGACACGCACCATACAAGTGTTGCAAAAGGCCTGATGCTAAGTGCATTAAGTGCAACAAACTTGGGCACGAAGCAATCATCTGGAAGAATAAATCTCAACAACATAACACAGATGCCCAGGTTGTTAATGAATAGGAAGAGGATCAACTCTTTGTCGCATCGTGTTCTGCGAGCAACATTTCAAGAAAGTTTTAGCTGATCGATAGTGGATGCACAAATCATATGACTTAAGACAAAGAGCTCTTTAAAGACTTTAATCCTACTAGAGTTACATAAGTTAGAATAGACCATGGTGATCATATTCCAGCAAAAGGTATGGGAACCATTACAGCTGAAACGCAATTAGGTACTAAAACAATTTCTGATGTTCTGCATGTACCCGAAAACGGTTTCAAATTGTATTTCGAAGATAAACATGTCTTGATCAAAGAAGCCTCAGGACAATACTTGTTTAAAGTCAAAATAAGAGACAAAAGTTTCTCATTAAATCCATTGGAGGAAGAGCAGATGGTGTATTCGGCAAAAGAAAATATTGTTGAATTATGGCATACGAGACTCATATACTATCACAATCAAGGGCTTCTTGAAATGAAGAAATTAAAAATGGTGGAGAACCTTCCTAACCTAGGAGTGAGTTCTAAATATTGTTGTGCTTGTCAATTTGAAAACAAAGTAGACTTCCATTCCCAAAGGCAACTTGGAGAGCGAGAAGAGAGTTGCAACTGGTTCACACCGATATTAAAGGACCCAAGGACTCCTTCACTTAAACAAAGTAAACTACAATATGTTTAGTTCTTTCATGGTATACCAGATTTGAGGGAATATAGAGTGTAGCTTCATTGTTACACCAGATTTTTTTGGTGTATGATGCTCCTACCCAATACGTAGACTATGATATAGATCTATGCTTGGATTCCACATTGGATAGAGATACAACACTTTCCTTCTTACTTCTGCATGATACCCGGTTCCCTCCAACAAAGACACAATAGTTTGTAGATCTTCTCTTAGTTTTGGCTCCAATCAAATCTAGGAGCTCCTTTAGTTACATAGAATCTATTCCAAAGCTGCTCAATATTTAAGTGTAGGCTCACACATGACCTAGCTCACAACACTTACCTCAAAAGCAATGTTCTAATGATTTATAATGAGGTAGTTTAACTTCCTAACTAACCTCTTGTATTTCTCTGGATCATCAAAAGGGTCGTATCATCTTTCATAAGATGCACATTGGGCACAATTAGACTATTTGTAACAACTGTAGTTGTGATTTTTAGATTTTACTGTGTTTTAACTATTTTGCCCTTCCCTGTAGTTGCTATATGCTATTTATGAGTTGTGGGGATGGTGGCACAATCTCCGAAGTGTTCGAGAGTGGTTTGAGTGAGTTTGAGGTTTTTAGAGGCTTTGAAAGTGCTTAGTTTGACTTTGGTCAATGTCTTATGATCCGAGTGTCAAATGGTGATTCTGGTAGTTTCATTAGATCCGAAATGCCGATATTGGGTTAGTAGCGTGGTTAGTTCGGGTTTCGAGCCTTTACATGTCGTTTTGACTTCATAGAGGAGAACTAGTTAAAATATCTTAGAAAAGGGTCCCGGGGGTATTGATAACGACCTCTTTTTATAAATTTGATGGTTCCACTAAGTACGGGATGTTGAAATTAGCCTAGTAGCATATTCGGATTATTTTTGTGGGATCCCAAACTAATCCCAAGGGTCTAATCAAGACTATTTCTCTAAGCCCCAGCTGTTGTTTTTGCTGTTTCTAGTGCAGCATATAGTCCTTCTTCGTGTTCGCGGGCCACTGGTTGTGTTTGAGGAGAAGGAATTATTTATTCATAGCAGTTCTCCAAGGTTCACCTGTTTCATTCTTTGAGTTTGTGGGGTAGCGACCGTGTTCGCGAAGGTGTAATGGGGTTCGGGTCGGCCTTCATCGCGTTCGCGATGGCCTGACCGCAATCACGAGACTTGGCTCGGTTTGACCTTCTCCTCCATAGCCTGGGGCTTGCATTCGCGAAGGGTAAATTATACCGGATAGATTTTAAAATCCCTTCTCGATTAAAACCCCATTTTCATCATTTTTCATCTTTGAGACCTCGGTTTGTGGCGATTTCAAAGAAGATTTTCATCAAACTCCTGTGGGCAAGTTCCAAATTTCTATTTTCATCTTTTTTGATGGATTGTATCTTCAAAATAGCTTTTAACCTATGATTTCAAATTTGGATTTTGGGGCTTTTACCGGGTAAAGTGCAAAATTGATTTTTCTTCGATTTAAAGTCCGATTTCAACTCATTTTTAGTTAGGTTTTCAGATTTAGACTCCTTTTGATATGGAGAACATGATTCTTCAATAAGATTCTAGATTTACCCTTTTTTGATTCTAAGTCGATTTTCGAACTATTTTTGGATCCAGAAAGAAAATAGCTAATTTGGGTATCGTTAGACTCCTTTTGACGTGTAGATTACATTTTTGATATATTTAGTCTGATCCAAAGTTGCTCGTAAAGGAAGGGCTCCGTGTTGAAGGGTCCAGGCTAGTGATTCGACGATTCGAGGTAGGTTATGGCTTAACTTTCTTCAGACTGCACTAAGTTGTTAACTATTCTTATAAAGTATGCTATGGGTTGGGGATTTCATCATGAGAATTATACTTTGAGTTAGTTATTTTATCGTGTTGCCTGTGTGGGGGCTTATATGAGTTTTATGGTGGACTCGAGATATTATTATTGTGTATATTATATTTGACTTGATAGACAATTATTGTTGTATACTCGAGTAGGGTTTGGCATTAGTCTTGTTTGAGCATTAATTGCCTTCATTAATATTGTGATGCCCGAGTGAGGGCTTGACTTGATATATTTTTGGTGTCTTACATGATTATTCATTACTGTGGTTCCATGCAAAGATTTATATCATGAATGATACCATCATTGAATTGATTTATTATATAATATTATTTTGGTTATCAACATGTATCCTCATTTCAATTATCTACATACATGGAATTGAAACCACAGAGAGATACTGACTTTGAAAGAAAATGAGACACTTTATGAAACCCTTGACCGATGAATGTACCGACAAGCTTGATTGAGCTATGAGATTGTGAACGTATACGGGTTGTGAACTCCCCATGGTGTCCTATCCTGGAAGCTTTCGCTCGGAAGGTGTATACTACATTGCATCATTCGTATTCTTTTATGTGTTTGATACCGTGTATTTAGCCTTCTTTATTACATATACTCGTGTAGTCTTAAATTAATATTATACTTGTAGAAACTGTTAGGAGATACGGTGTAAGCTACCGTTTGGAAACTTTTCTGTATGCAGGTGAAAGCGTGCTCATAGTGTTCTTTACTGTTTTTGTTTCCTACTTCACTCAGTCGGTCTAGGATACCTGCTGAGTACAAATGGACCATATTCACTCCTACTTCTATGCCCTTTCAATGCAGATCCCAGTACAAGTGCTAACCCCGGTGGCTGATTTGTGTAGTTGAGAGTTGATTCAGAGTATTGGTGAACTCCCCGTCCGAAGCCTTACTCCAGCCTCCATCTATCTTTTATGTCTTTATTTATTTTTGGAGATAGATATGTATTATCAGACTTAGTACTGTCTTAGATGCTCTTTATACTTATGACACCAGATTTTGGGAGTTGGTTGATTTTTTCCAGATATTTCAGATTTATGATTATTATGGCCTGACTTCGTTCTAGAAGTCTCATATTTTCTTCATCTCTTCTCTATTTTTGCTTTTCATATTCTTGTGGCTTTTCGACTTACCTACCAAGGTTGGATCGAGGTAGGTGCCATCATGACCTCACCTTTTGGATCGTGACAGTATTACAATGTTTGACTGCCATCTTTCCAATTTCTACAAGTAGATCAAGAATATATTTTCTCTGAGAGAATTCTCTTCTAGCTTTTATTTTACTTCTACTCCAAAAAGTATTTCAAATGGCCTAATTACTTTGTATGAAACCTAGTATGAAAGAAAGACTTAATGAAGAGATCCTTGATAATCACTTCATGTGATGTCAATGCCATCAACATATATTACAGAAGGATAGTGCCAGCTGTTGATTACCAATAGGAGACTGAGTGATCACATTTGCTCATTTTCAGCTCAAACTCCTGAACTACTTCACTAAACTTGTCAAACCAAGTACAAAAACTATGCTTCAAGCCATACAAGAACTTCTTCAAACAACAAACTTTCAGTACTCACCATGAGTAATAAAATTGGGTGGTTGCTCCTTATACACTTCCTATTGAAGATCATGCGGAGGAAGGCTTTCTTTATATCCAACTAATTAAAGGTCAATTCTCAGAAGCAGCCAAATAAATGAACAAGCGGAGATAAGTGAGTTTGACAACAAGAGAGAAGTGTCTGAATAATCCAACATAAGTTTGAGCAATACCTTTAGCCATAAATTTGGCCTTAAGTTTGCTATGGAACCATCTGATTAACTTTAATAGTAAATACCCACTTATATCCCACTAGTTTTGTTTCCTCAGGTAAAACCACTAAATCTCATGTTTGGTTTTCCTCTAATGTATGTATTTCTTCAAACATTTCATCAGACTATCTAGGATGATTCCAAGCCTCCTTCAACTATTTTGGGTACAGAGATGGAATCTAGAGAAGAAATCAAAGATATAGATGTAGAGGATAAACAAGAACATACCCAGTGTAGTCCCACAAAGTGAGGTTTAGAAAGGGTAGAGCATATGCAAAATTTACCCCTGCCTCAGAGGTAGAGAGGCTATTTCTGATAGACACCCATGCTCAAGGATAAATAGTCCAAAGAAGTCCAGAAAAAAAAGTAATGGAAATACAAAAAGCAAAAGATAGTGATGATGGAGAAGGTATTGAAGGCATAATAGTCAATTCCTATTCAACATACAAACTGGGAGATGGAGGAATAATATTATATGATTGTTCTGTCAAAGCACGCCAACCTAATATACTAACTTCATATTCTCTCCCTAATTTGTAATAACGAGAGGTTCATAGAAAAATGGTGTAGTCTGTGTAAATATCACATCGAGTGACAGTAGATATTTGTCAAGTTTAGTAGGATAAATCCACATTGATACCCCTTATGGAAGCAAGAATAAGCCAGGAACACACTTCAATGCTCTGTGATTCGACTTGATAATGGTGGTTGAACATTTCGAACGTAAAATGTTCTTCCAATCATTTTAGGTTCCACTGAAAATAATAACTTCTATTGAAAAAGAACATTGTAAGGTGCATGACCAACCAGCATTGTACATGGCATGTGATTAACCAGAAAACAAACAGTTGAGAGTAGAGACTGGATCTGCCAAAACTGTTTCAAAACCTTCATTTGCAACAAAGGTGCCAAAGCAATCGCAAAATACATTCTTATTCTTCCTTCCAACAACTCCATTTTGAGAAGGTGTATCAACACATCAAGATTGATGGACAATACCACATTGTCTCATGTATGACTGAAACAATTCTAACATATATTCGTTAATATTTCCATTCGTTGGAATACGTACCAAATCATTGAACTTAGTTTTGACTTCAGCATTGGAGGCACATAAGTGAGTAAACACTTCAAAGCGGCTCTTCATAAAACAAATCCAGGTCATTCGAGAAAAATTATCCACAAAAGTAATAAAGTGTTTATGCCAGTTATGGAAAGAACAAGATATGGTGCCCAAACATCAGAATGTAAACTCAAAAGCCGACTCAGTCTGCTTATTAATTGTTGGACCTACAGAGTCGTACTGGTGTTATGCAAAACTATTGAAGAATAATATTAACTTATTCCTTGTAATATATAATTAGTATAATTATAGGGATTGTATCAGAATCATAGGGATAGGATCAGATCCATAGGATTTCTTTTGTTGATTCCTTCCATAGTTAAGTTTCTATGTATGTGTATATATTCTTACCACTTTATGGAATAATATACCAATTAATTCTCCCATACCTCTGTTACATGGTATCAGAGAAATAGGGCTCCGATTCTTTTTGTTATTTGGGTATAGTGACTGCTTGGTTTCACCACCAAATTCTGGTGTTCGTCTGTCCCTCTAACCTTGTTTGGAGGCTGTTCTTGAATTTCAGGTGTGTACGTTCCATCCTATCTGTTTGTTTTTTGCTTTCTTCTGCTGCTCCAGTTAGAATCAATGCTGGTCAGATCTGTTTGTTCGGCTGGACACTTGATTTTGTGGTTGTTAATTCAATTTTGGAACTTGTTCATTTGTTGTTGGGTTCTGCTTGGTATATATTTTGCTGAAAATATCTAATAACAAGAATTCTGTGACTGAAATAATTCCAGCCATGTCTAGGATTACTGAGCATAAATTGAATGGTTCTAATTATTTGGAATGGAGTAAGACTATTAGGGTATATTTGCGTAGTGTTGAAAAAGATGACCATTTAATTCAAGATCCTACCACTGATGATACAAAGAAAACATGAATGAGAGATGACGCATGACTGTTCTTGCAAATTAGAAATTCTATTTATAGTGAAGTTGTTGGTTTGACTACTCATTGTGAGTTTGTCAAAGAATTAATGGACTATTTGGAGTTTTTGTATTCTGGCAAAGGGAATATGTCTCGAATTTATGATGTGTGCAAGAATTTCTATCGTGTTGAGAAGGGGGATAAATCTCTCACAGCTTTTTTCATGGATTTTAAGAATACTTATGAGGAATTGAATATGCTTTTGCCATTCAGTACTGATATTGAGGAGCAACAGACTCAAAGAGAACAGATGGCTATAATGAGTTTCTTAGCCGCTCTCCCGTCAGAATTTGAGACGGCTAAATCTTAAATTCTTTCTAGCTCTGAAATTACATCTCTTAAGGATGTCTTCAGCAGGGTACTACGTACAGAGAATATGGCATCTGTTCGACAGAATGTCCTTATTGCTAAAGGTGGAGGAAATGATTGGGGGAGAAAGACTGATTAAAATGGAGGAAGAAACAAGACTTTGGAATCCAGCAAAGACGTTTGTCATTACTGTCATGAGCCAGGCCACTGGAAGTGGAATTGTTAGAAATTGCAGAGTCGCAATCAATATGGCCCTCGAGGAAAGTCTAATATTGCTGCTGCTCCTAGCCCATCTTCTGATAAAACAATACTTGTTTCAGCTGAGGAGTATGCTAAATTTTCTCAATTTCAGGAATCCACTTCAGTTGTTGCTGCCGAGTCAGGAAAAGCATGTCTTGTATCTGCCTCAAACAAATGGGTGATTGATTCTGGTGCCACAATCAGATGACAGGTAACCCGAGCACTTTTGCCAGCTTTCATTCCCACAAATCACCCTCTTTTGTGACCATCGCTGATGGGTCAACCTACAACTCTACGGGATATGGGACAGTTAAACCAACCCCCTTCATTACCCTGTCATCTGTATTAAGTCTACCCAATTTTGCCTTTAATTTACTTTCTGTGAGTAGACTTACCAAAGATCTGAAGTGTTCTATCTTACTCTTTCTCGATTTTTGTTTGTTTCAAGATTTTATGACCAAGCAGATTATTGGTAAAGGACATGTATCAGGCGATCTCTACATCCTTGATGAACAAGTACCTCGGTCTATTGCTTGCACCAGTTTTGTGTCTCCATTTGAAGCACATTATCGGTTGGGGCATCCTTCTCTATCTACTTTGAAGAAGCTCTGTCCTCAGTTCCAGAGTGTTTCTTCATTGGAGTGTGAGTCATGTCAGTTTGCAAAACATCATCGTAGCTCGTTAAATCCTAGGGTTAATAAACGAGCAATGTCTGATTTTGAATTAGTTCATTCAGATGTGTGGGATCGTGTCCAGTTGTATCGAAATTTGGGTTTAAATATTTTGTTACTTTTGTGGATGATTTTTCTAGAATGTCTTGGATTTATCTTATGAAAAATCGATCTGAAGTATTTTCTCACTTTTGTACCTTTTGTGCTGAAATTAAAACTCAATTTCATACTACTGTACGCATACTAAGGAGTGATAATGCAAAAGAGTATATTTCAGAATCATTTCAATCTTATATGAGACAACATGGGATGCTTCACCAGTCATCTTGTGTTGATACAACTTCTCAAAATGGTGTTGTTGAGAGGAAGAATAGACATCTATTAGAGACAGCACGTGCACTTTTATTCCAAATGAAAGTCCCTAAACAGTTTTGGGCAGATGCAGTCTCCACAGCTTGTTTCTTGATTAACCATATGCCATCTACCGTGCTTACTGGTATTGTGCCTTATAGTGTTCTCTTCCCGGATAAGCCACTATTTTTGATAGAACCTAAGGTCTTTGGAAGTTTATGTTATGTACGAGATGTTCGACCATCCATCACCAAGTTGGACCCCAAGGCCTTGAAGTGTATTTTCTTGGGCTATTCTCGACTTCAAAAGGGGTACCGTTGCTACTCTACTGATCTTGGAAAGTACCTTGTGTCAACTGATGTGGCATTCTCGGAGACTACACCATTTTTTATGCATCTCCCATTTCTACAAGTCAACAGGAGGAAGATGAGTGGCTAGTCTATCAGGTCACCAACACTTTGACAGAACAATCAGTTGCTACTTCTCCATCTCCTAGTTCTTCTATCGAGCATCAACCGTCAATTGTGCCTTCTGAAACTGCTCATGTTGAACCAACAAGACCGCCAATTGTCCAAGTTTACTCTAGGACACAAGAGACAACTGATATATGTCCTGCACCAATTGCTTCGTCATCAGATCCTCTTCTGCTTGATCCTCCAGAAAATCTTGACCTCCCTATCGCCCTTCGTAAAGGTACACGTCAATGCAAATCCACATATTCCATTGCTAATTTTGTTTCTTATGACCACTTATCTCCTTCATCTAGTTATTTGATTGCATCTCTAGACTCTATCTCTATCCCTACAACAGTGAAAGAGGCCTTGAATCATCCTGGTTGGTATGAAGCAATGCTTGAGGAGATACGTGCTTTAGGTGAAAATCACACTTGGGATCTGGTGGATTTACCCAAAGGAAAGAAATCAGTGGGATGCAAATGGGTCTTGGCAGTTAAAGTTAATCCAGATGGTTCTGTGGCAAGACTTAAGGCCAGGCTTGTGGCTAAAGGATATGCTCAGACGTACGGGGTGGATTATTAGGACACCTTCTCTCCGGTTGCCAAGCTCACTTCTATCCGCTTGTTTATTTCTCTCGCTGCTTCAAAGTGTTGGCCGTTGCATCAGTTGGATATCAAAAATGCATTCCTTCATGGTGATCTATCTGAAGAAGTGTACATGGAGCAACCACCTGGTTTTGTTGCTCAGGGGAAGTATGGGAAAGTTTTTCATTTGAAAAAATCCTTATATGGCTTGAAGCAGAGTCCGCGAGCTTGGTTCGGCAAGTTTAGTGAGGTAGTTCAGGAGTTTGGGCTGAAAAAGAGTAAATGTGATCACTCAGTATTTTATAAGCAATCAACAACTGGCATTATCCTTTTGGTTGTATATGTTGGTTGTATATTGTTATCACAGGAAGTGACTCTACTGGAATTTCCTCTCTTAAGTCCTTTCTGCATAGCAGATTTCACACGAAGGATTTGGGCTCTTTGAAATACTTTTTGGGAGTAGAAGTGAGCAGAAGCAGGAAAGGTATTTTTCTATCCCAAAGAAAGTATATTCTTGATTTGCTTGCAGAAATGGGAAATTTGGCTGCCAAGCCATGTAGTAGTCCAATGATTCCTAATGTACATCTTATGAAAGATGATGGTGATCCCTTTGATGATCCGGAGAAATACAGGAGATTAGTTGGTAAATTAAATTATCTCACTGTAACTCGTCCGGATATTGCTTTTGTTGTAAGTGTTGTTAGTCAGTTCATGTCTGCTCCTATGGTCAAACATTGGACAGCCCTGGAACATATTTTATGTTACTTAAAAGGAGCGCCTGGACTTGGAATATTATACAGCAACCATGCGCATTCTCATAGTGAGTGTTTTGCAGATGCAGATTGGGCTGGATCAAAGATAGATAGAAAGTCTACTACAGGCTATTGTGTCTTTGTGGGTGGAAACCTGATATCATGGAGAAGTAAGAAACAAAATGTTGTATCACGGTCCAGTGCAGAATCTGAGTACAGGGCTATGGCACAGACTACGTGTGAAATTATGTGGATACATCACCTTCTTGAAGAAGTTGGACTGAAGCACACTACACCAGCAAAACTTTGGTGTGATAATCAAGCTGCACTTCATATCGCCTCAAATCCAGTATATCATGAAAGAACGAAACACAAAGAAGCTGATTGTCATTTCATTTGTGAGAAAATTCAAGAAAACTTGATTTCGACTGGATATGTGAAGACGGGAGAGCAACTAGCTGATTTATTCACGAAAGCGCTGAATGGAACTCGAGTGGATTACCTTTGCAACAAGTTGGGCATGATCAATATCTATGCTCCAACTTGAGGGGGAGTGTTGAAGAATAATATTAACTTATTCCTTGTAATATATAATTAGCATAATTATAGGGATTGTATCAGAATCATAGGGATAGGATCAGATCCATAGGATTGCTTTTGTTGATTCGTTCCATAGTTAGGTTTCTATGTATGTGTATATATTCTTACCACTTTATGGAATAATATACCAATTAATTCTCCCATACCTCTGTTACAAACGATATGACTCACAATCCAATGAAGAACTATTCTGAAATTTGGGACAAAGCTTCTTCAACATAGGTAAAGAAGGACGTCCCAGTTGACAATGTTCTTCAAATGAAGACACAACACTGGAGTAGGCAACAAATCGAGGCTCCCAATATTCATCAAAGAGGTCGAGGCCATCAACAACTAAGATCACGAAACAAACAATGATCGGAAAAGAAAGAGATATAACAATTAAAGTCTTTAGTAAGTCTACTACAACAACATTAGTAAGTCTACTAATAGACATTAAATTAAAGGCCAACTTTGGCAGACTTAATATAGATGATAGAGTAATAGAAATAGGTAGTTTAACAGTCCTAGATCTCATGATGGTACATGTTACCATCATAGGGGAGTTCTTTGTGTGATCAAAAGCTAGAAAACATATTAGAGTTACTAGTTATGTAATCTATGGCACTTGAATCAATCACTCGTTTGTTCGAAGAGGAGATAAGACATATTTTTTCGACTCATCAAGGGTAAAAACTGAAGTAGATTCCTTAAGTGATTCTTGATACTTAGAGAATTTTGCAAACTCATCTTCTGAAATAAAAAATCCTCCCTTGTTTAGTATCATTTTTTAAGTATCACTATTTGCGGTACCAAAATATATTGGATCAAATAAATTTCACACAAAGAGGGATCCTCCAACAAAGATTAACCAGTGGTCATTCAACTTGGTGTATATCATACAAAAGTCATTTTTCTATTTTTTTGTTACTTAAAAGTCATTAAACTTTAAGGGTTTTCACTAGGAGTGATAGGATTAAGAATGGGGATATTTAGGACAAAGAGGGAGTAGGCTCTGTGGTGGACAAAATGAGGGAAGGAAAGTTGAGATAGTTTGGAGTTTTGGACATGTAAAAAGGAGATGTGCAGAAGCCCTAGTGAGTAGGTGTGAGCAGTTGGATATAGCGGGGACAAGGAGAGGCAAAGGTAGGTTGAGGAAGTATTAGGAAGAGGTAATTATACAGGATATGGCTCATCTTCAGCTCACCGAGGACATGAACTGACATAGGAGGGTGTGGAAGTCACGGATAATGATAGAAGGTTAGTAGATAGTTAAGTATTGTCTTAATAGTAGCCCTATTCTTGTATTTTCTAGCTTGGTGGTAGTCTAGAACACCTTGTTTATAGTAGGATTAGCCTACTCAAGTAGTCTTTGGCTTTTGGTAGCTGTTATCATCCGTTGTTTACTATGTTTAAGTGGTCACACCTTGGTATTGATGCTACGGATTGCTGTGTATATGCTCAGCACTATTTTCATATTAGTTGTCATGCTTTTCTTCACCGTCGTTTTTCCTTGTCATAACTACTTTGATTTGCTTCTCTTGAGTCGAGGTTCTTTTGAAAATAGTCTCTCTACCCCCTAAGAGGTAGAAGTAAAGTTTGTTTACACTCTATCCTTCCCAGATCCCACTTTGTGGGATTTTACTGGATATGTTGTTGTTGTTGTAACTTGAAGGGTTATTATACAAAAATCATTTTTCTAGTTTATACCACACAAAGTCATCTAACTTTAAATTTATCACACAAAAGTCATTTTTTTAAAAATTTTTTGTCATTTAAATTTTTTCCAAGTTAATTAAAAAGTAAATTTCACCTGAATTTTTATCTTTTGTACTGAAATTAAATGTAATGAATTAATTTTAGAAATCTTTCTCAAAGGGTTTATGAAAATCATGTTTACCTTCTAATTTTGATTTTCTTTTTGCAACATTAACTTGAATCACAGGCCATATAAAGCTCATAGATCTTGTGTTTGTCAACAAATATTTTGATTCTCTAAGATCAAATCTTTTGTTAATTATAAAAGCTTTTTATGAAATTCACTAGTAACAAATAAGTATATTAGTAAGGGCAATATAGTTAAACTACATTTTTTTTGTTTAATGATAATGAGTTAAAATTATTGTATAGAAATCAAAACAAAGACAGTAAATGTGATATCATAAATCAAAATGAAGATTAGTATTATGAAGTGGAACATTGAGACATGTTTATGATATTATCTCAAATGTAATTAACTCATTTTGGAATGTCATATTATATTTTTCAGTGCAAAATTTAAAAATTTAAGTGAAATTTACTTTTTAGTTAATTTGACAAAATTAAATGACCCAAAAAATAGGAAAAATGACTTTTGTGTGATAAACTTAAAGTTAGATGACTTTTATATAGTATAAAATAGAAATATGATTTTTGTCTGATAATCCTTAAAAATGAATGAATTTTATGTTACAAAAAATAGAAAAGTGATTTTTTGTAATGAACACAAAGCTGAATGACCACTAGTGAAATTTACTCCTCCAACAAATGTGAGACCCAAAAGAGATAAGTAAGAAATTCACCCTAGTTAAAGATACCTAAAAATAAAGTCAAACTAACACCCAAACTAAATCAGTAAGCAATAGGAAGTTAAAGAAGTTTGACCCCAGGAAAACTACTCAAAAATTACTCAATAAATCAGACAAAACAATATTAGGAATAGGGAACTAAAAGAACACCGAACAAATCAGACAACCAATACAAAAGGAAAAGATCCAACCAAATAACCAAAGCCACTAATGGCACAGATAGAGACCTGAGAAATTGGAGGCAATTAACAACAAAGAAACAGCCAATGAAGTTGACTTCAGGATCGGGATTTTCTTTCGCTCTGATACCATGTAAACAAATGGAAGAACTTGTCTTATTCCAATAGGTAAGCAATTTATAAGTATAATACATTAGGTACTACTTAAAGAAAATAATGAAGAAGGATTCCTAGAAATCTGCTATCTAAATATGGTTATGTACATTACTAAAAATAAAGTCTATATATTATGTAACAGAGATTAAATAAGTGAAAACTGATTGGAAGTGAAAATATTTTGAAGATCACGTAGGAGGAATTTGGAGGCTCTAAGGCCTCGCTAGTGAGCTGGCGGCGGAATTAGCCAAAATAGGCCGAGGGCATAATTTATCCACAAAGATTCTACATATCATATACGCCAAAAACTTATCCTAGGTCATCTACCATCGCGGGACGCAACAAAAGTGCTAAGAGCAACTTTGACACCATGTTTTTCTTTTCTTTTCTTTAATCATACAATTTTTAGTTGGGTGTCCACGAATGTTGATAGTCGGATGTTAGTTTGATTTTTTGATTTATCATATTGAGTTATTTATTCAATTTTGAGCTTAATTATTTTAATTGTTTGCTCACCAATTGAATACTATTTATGAATCATGAATTGAAATGAAAGTGGGAATATTTCTTAACTATAATAGGATTGAATAATGCAAGTTCTTGAACTTGAGCATCGGGTAACATATTCACAATTAGGATAGACATATATCCAATTGCCTTGCCTAATCATTAATGTGTTCTTGTTAATTTTGACTTCATAGACATATGGTGTCAGATTAATTTGAATAGGCAAGTAAGAACTTAAAAATTTCCTATGAGTAAAATTAATCATGTCGATTAATAACCCAAATATGAGGAGGAAGAACGTCTATTTTTTAAAGTTGGAGGAGGAGTTGACCTGTTTCTTTTTTCTTTACCGATTTTTTTAATTTGTCACTTGTGGATTCTTTACCCTTCTAGTGTATTATTTCCCTCTATAATGTCTGGTGGTTCCACCATGAAATAATAATAAAACTTCACAGAACATTCTCCAAGAGGTTTGTAATTCAGTCCTTTCAGTTGTCTAGGAAAGAGACTCCATTGTCCATATCTTTTTTGGGGTAAAGTGAAATTCCGAAAAGACAATATGGATAAAGGTACATTTGAATAACCTTTTCCTCAAGAAGGAAGTGTCAATTTAGAAACTATTTCTATAGTAAATAAATATATCTCTAGGTTAACAAAGACAAAAGATGGACATTCAAATTCAAATACAGAGATAACAGTAATGAAACTAAAAATTGAATTCCTTAAAGTCCAACTTTTGGGAGTATATAGGTGATTTTAATATTACCTATTCCGTGATAGAATTTTCTTTTAAAAGATATTGATTTAAAACATAGAGAAAATAATTTTAGAAACTGATCAATGAATAAGGATAGTGGAAGATCTTACCTAAGTTTTCAAGAACATTAAAAAGAAGCGTATCCAATTTCTTGATCACTGTGATAAAAAACACATGAACACTAATGAGATTCTTAGTATTCAGAAGGTTCATTTTCTCTTTAGTTTTCCTAAAATTCTTGAGGACATCTGTTGTAAAAGAAATCGATATACCTTGAATATTAAAGAAAAAAGGAAAGATGATAAAACTCACCAATCCTGAAGTAAATGGTCTTAACCCTTTGCGAGTCATTTACTACATTCTCCACATCATTGGCATTTGGTCTTCTTTGGCGACTCCGTAAAGTTGACCTAACAGGAACACCTTAATAGTGGGAAAAGGAAATTATCAGTTCTTTTCATTTTTATTTTGTTTTTTTTTTCCTGCAAAAGAGAACATGAATTAGGTAAACAAAGAAGGAGAAGGTTAAACTCACAATAGTAGAGTAATTGTTGCCAAAAGTTTAAACGACTTCCACCTAGGAAAGTAAATTCCTTCATCGCAAGCTCGTTCAAAGCAGATCTTCCTTCTGAATTATATTTTGCCAAATCAGGATTCTCTTCAACCAACACTCTGGCAAAATCTATCACCAAACTTGCGAATTACAGTTTGCACTACAATTTCTTAGTATATCAATAAACTGAAATGAGATGTACAGATATGGATTAGCAATTACTACAGAGAGGTCTAAATGAATAAGTAGAACAATAATGTAGTACATAACCTAACAACAGTAACGATTGTTGGCCAGGCTACTTTTGGTGAAAATTGAAATCTGTCAATAATAATGACATGAAGTTGAAAAAATAAACATTAAAAACCCATCATGTAGGGTTATTTAAATAATGAAATTACTTAAAACTCAATTACAGCTAATTAAGTGTTCATATTGAGAATGAACGTAACTTGATAAAAAACAAAGCATAGATACCCCTGTTGTGATAGCTCATATTATACTAAGCATTTAAAACTTTGTACATGGTCAATGCATGAAAATTAAAAGATGTCCTATGATACCAAAAACAAGAACTCTATATGATTGAGTTTGAGTAATTGGAAGACTGAGTCAAGAACTAGTGAAAGAAGAAGAAATCGAGTCTAATTGTTATTGAGTTCCACAATTGTGCAACCTATACATCAATGTCCTACTTTTATTGACTGCTAAGGCCTACCATTACTGAATACATGTATCCGCAGATAATTACATCTCAAACTCAATTAACAAACTGAATTTGTTTCTAACAACTTTCCTGTTAATTTTTCCTTCAATTAACTAATATATTGATCTGGATCGTGAGCTGGATTTTTGTGTATCAGTACTTCCCACCTAAAGACACCCTTGTCCACAAGGATGTGAAAATGGTGAATTATCTCCTCCCTTTCCTAACGGAATTTTCGATAAATCAGATGACAACTGGATGAACAAGATGATTACTCCTAGACTTTATATAATCAATCATATCCTCATAATTTGCGGCCATAATGTACGAATGCTCCAAGGAGTAATTGTGTATGCCAATTCTATAACCAAGCATGTCACAATTTCTAACAATGTCAAAGTACCCCATTGGTTTAGCTATGTTGATATTATTTTGTTTCTTGGCTTTACTGCAGAGAGCATTAAGCTTCCCTTCTAAAGTAGCAGGACTATTTAGATCTCCTCAGAGAGATCTACCACGACCCTTTTAATCTTAATGAAATGTTGTTCATTGTAACCGAAGGTATGAGAATACTTCACGTATTATTCCATGAATCAACAAGTATAAATGATAGAGACTATTAGAATATTAGAATCTCTTGATAGAGGATATTAGAATATTACAAGAAGTATAAATGATAGAGGATATTAGAATATTACAATTTCTTGATAGAGGATATTAGAATATTAGAATCTCTTGTATAAGGAAAACATATATATATTGGAAATCTTATATTTTCCTTATACAGGAAGATTTCCTATATATATGTTTTCCTTATACAAGAGATTCTAATATTCTAATATCCTCTATCAATAATATATTTTCCTTATACAGGAAGATTTCCTATTTATATATGTTTTCCTTATACAAGAGATTCTAATATCCTCTATCAATAAATACGTGGACAGAGTCCTAACTATGGAAATAATAAAAAGAAGATCCTATAGATACGATATCAATCCATACAATTACGCTATCTATCTATACAACAAGGAACATGACTATTGAATATCAGGTTACTCTACTATTTCATTAGTCATTAGGTTGATTAGTAGTTAGTTAATTAGATAGCTGAGATGTCATGAAGTTAGTTAGATAGCTGAGCTGTCATGAACGAGTTGTAAAGGATGATTCTAGATGATTCTAGAAGGAGTTAGTTAGTAGATATTTTTCTCTACTCAGTCTATAAAAGGCTGTGCAGAATATATTGTATAAACTTGTACAAAACAGTTATCAATAAAAAGCTCTCTCGATCCTTCCTTCTTCTTCTTCTACCATAAGCTCCATTAATGGAAATTTAGATGTGTGAGCTAGGATTTTAACATGGTATCAGAGCAGTCGATGCTGGCTGTTTCGAGAAGAAATTACAGTCGAGTTGGATCTCTTATAGCTGGTTCATTATAGTTGAATTTTGGTTTTTTCTTACGGTTGTTTCTCTTATTCTAAGCTCACAACAATGGCACCAAAAATCGATCAAAGTGATCCATTATACATTGGCACCTCAGATGTTACAGGAGTTGTGTTAATTCCAATCAAATTAACTGGTGCTGAGAACTATGGGATATGGAGTAGGTCAATGAGAATTGCACTACTGGGAAAACGAAAGTACGGATTTGTTACAGGAGAATGTACAAAAGATTTATACAGAGAAGACTTGCACGAACAGTGGGAGACGTGCAATGCGATTGTGTTATCATAGCTGATGAACATAGTGAGTGAGGAGCTACTCAGTGGAATTGTATATGCTACGAGTGCCTTTGCAGTATGGGCAGATCTAAAGGAGAGATTCGAAAACGTAAATCGAATGCGTATTTACCAATTACATCGGGAAATCACCACACTTTCACAAGGTACTGACTCTGTATCTCAGTACTTCACAAAACTGAAGACTTTTTGGAATGAATATGATGCTATTGTACCGTCACCTTGCTGTAATTGCCCAAAATCGAAGGATTATGCTGATCATTTATCACAAATGAGACTCATTCAGTTCTTGAGTGGTTTGAATGAGTCTTATGATCAGGCACGAAGACAAATCTTATTGAAAGGAGCTACTCCAACCATAAATCAAGCATATGCTATGATAATAGAGGATGAACTTCAGCACTCCACGTATGTAGCCTCCATGGTTGAGAAATCAAACCAATTTACTATGAGTGTAAGCAAAAATCATGGCAGAGAGTATTATAAAGGGAGAAAGTGTGAATTCTGTCCTTTTACAGGCCATACCAAGGAAAACTGCTACAAATTGATAGGCTATCCAGCGGATTGGAAGCACAAGAAAAAAATTGGTAATGGAAATGGTAATTTTAGAGGTATGGCTAATCATTCCAATTCTGGTAACAATGCAGGACATGGATATAGTGGTCATGGACATGTTGCTCAAGGAGGATTTAGAGGTAGTCATGCAGCAGCAAACAACATATCCAGTGAACTGTATGATCCCACTCAAGTAGCATCAACTAGTTTGGCATCATCTAGTCATGAAGGCAATAGTGTTGTTTTGCAAAAGGGGCATACCTTTACTGAAGAAGAATACAGACAAATATTGAACATGCTAAGCAAAGATGTGAAAGAAACTAAATAAGTCAACATGACAGGTATCACCACTTATTTAATGTCACATGTTCTTGCACAAGATTGGATAGTAAATTCTGGTGCCTCACACCACATAGCATCAAGTAGATGTATGTTAAAAGATGTTCATAACTTGACTTCATTTACCTACAGGAGATAAGGCTGAAGTTACTCATATTGGTAAAGCAAACATATTTGAGAATGAAGAAGTGCAGAATGTCCTATTTGTGCCAGATTTCAGATTCAACTTGTTGTCTGTTTCAAGGATCACAAAGGAATTGTCTTGTTTTGTATCATTTTACCCTGATTTTTGTGTGTTTCAGGACCTCTTGAGTGGCAGGGTGAAGGGGATTGGTAAAGAAGATGGTGGATTGTATATGTTCAGGAGTGAAGTTGGAATAAAACAGCTGAAAGAAGCAAGCATTAAATCAAGAGCAGTGACTGCAAGTGTAGCAAAGTCTGATGTCAACCTATGGCACTCAAGGCTTGGACATCCTTCTTCTTAAACTTTAAAGCATTTACACTTGTTGGAGTACAGTAATAATAGTGAAATACTTAATAACTGTCATGTTTGTCCATTAGCTAAACAAGCTAGACTCCATTTTCCTGTTAGTACTTCCAGAGCATCTGCGTTGTTTGACATTGTTCACATAGATCTCTGGGGACCATATAAGTATAAACACAGAGTAAGCTGGAAGAAGAGATATTTTATTAATGAAGCAGAAAGCGGATTAAATAGAGTTACAGATAATAAGACTCCTAAACGAACTAAACTAGACTAATCTAAATAACCAATAACACAGAACTGCTGAACCTAATTAAAACAGGACTGCTGAAACATATTTCTGATTAAACATCTAACTGACACGGATGTTCCAATACGCCCCCTCAAGTTAGGCGATGGGTTACTAAGCCTAACTTGAATAGATTTTTCTCAAAGGCAGGTTTAGGCAGTGCCTTGGTGAGAGTGTCAGCTATTTGATCCGCACCATGGACATGAACAACCCGAACCTTTTTGACGTCGACATGGTGGCGAACAAAGTGAAAGTCCACTGCAGCATGCTTCACTTTGCTATGGAGTACTGGATTTTTGCTTTGGAATGTGGCGCCAAGATTGTCACAATAAATTGTAGGTAGCTGATGTACTGGAATGCGCAACTCAGTGAGCAGATTGGTAACCCACAGGGTTTCAGAAAGGGCATTAGCCACTGCCCTATACTCAGACTCAGTAGAGGAGCGAGAGACGGTATTTTGCTTCTTCGAGGACCAGCTAATCGAATTATGACCAATGAACAGGATGTACCCAGATGTGGAAACTCTATCAGAGATGTCCCCACCCCAATTCGCATCAGAGTACATGTGCAGATTAAATTTCTTAATGGGGTTTACACGTAGGCCTAGCTGGATGGTTCCACGCAGGTAACGGAGAACACGCTTCACAGCTTTCCAATGGATATCTGATGGTGCTTGCATAAACTGGGACAACTTATTCACCGCATAAGAAATGTCTGGTCTAGTGAAAGATAGGTATTGAAGCCTGCTTAAGACACGACGATAGCGTGTTGCATCAGTCAGGTGAGTACCATCAGATAGTGTGAGTAGCTCAGATGCACTCATTGGCGTGTGGACACTTTTGCAATCAGTCATGAGTTCATCATTCAGGATCTCATTCACATCGTTTACTTGAGTGAGAATTAAACCGTCAGAGCTGCGTATCACTTCAACACCAAGAAAGTAGTGAAGATTACCCAAATCTTTAACAGAGAACTGAGAAGCAAGGGAAGCAATAACCTGATCGACACTCGAATTGTTGCTCCCAGTGACAATAATATCATCCACATAGACAAGGATAAATATTGTGTCACCTAGGCCCTGTCGGACGAGTAGCGAGGCATCTGATTTCGTCTTAACAAAGCCTATGGATGAAAGATAACCCGTGAGGGCATTGTACCACGCCCGAGGGGCTTGTTTCAAGCCATAGATAGCCTTGCGTAACCAACATATATGAGTGGGTTTTTCATCATTGGTGAATCCCGGAGGTTGTGCCATGTACACCTCCTCTTCCAGATTGCCCTGGAGGAATGCATTGTTGACATCAAGCTGACGGAGTAGCCAGTTGTGGCGAAGTGCCACAGATAGGATTATCCTGACCGTGGTAGGTTTGACGACCGGGCTGAAAGTCGCATGGAAGTCAATGCCAGGCCTCTGAGTGAAGCCTTTCGCAACCAACCGCGCCTTGTACCTATCAATAGATCCATCCTCTTTCCTTTTTATCCTAAAAAGCCACTTGCAGGAGACAATATTTTTAGTTGGGTTAGAAGGAACAAGTTCCCAAGTCTAGTTTTTAATTAAAGCATCAAGTTCCTGTTTTATCGCTTCATGCCACTCGGGATGTTTTTGTGCTTGTTTGACAGTGGTGGGTTTGGTTGTGGGGTTCAATTTAGCCAAGTAATCAAAAATTCATTTGGGTTTGGTGATATTATTTTGGGAGCGAGTGACAACACGAGTAGGGGGAGATGGATAGTGAGGCAAAGAAGGAGCGAGCTCTGACTCGGGCATGGGGCTGGCTGACAGAGGAGCCATTGGAGTTGGTGGTGTGGTGTTCCTACGTCGATAGACAAGGAGAAGAGGTGGGATGCTATGCGTGTTTATAGGGATAGGCGTTGGTGAAGTTGTAGTGGGTTGTGGTGGTGGGAGATGCAGGTCAGTAGGTTGAACAGGGAAGTCCTGTACAGGAATCGTAGAAGAGGAGGGAGATAGAAATTTACCTGGAGAATGAGTCGGTGCAGGAGCTGAATCTGCGTCCACCACTGATGCACTATCTGAGGAGGACTGCAAGTGTGAGTTGGTCTGGGAACTTTCCTGAGAGGCAGCAAATGTTGATGAGCAGTCTGCAACTGTGCGTTTGTGTATCTCTAAGGGAGGGGGCAAATCCGTGATCGTGGGAAGTTTGGCTGTGGGTGTTGAAGACGCTAAAATTATGGTATTTTACCAGTTCAAGTGAGATGATTTGATTGCGATATTGGAGAACAACATTTTAAGAGAAAAAACAGTCTCAATAAATTGCACATCTCGGGATAAATACACCTTTGAGGAAATTGGGTCAAAACACTGGTGACAATGATGGGATAAAGAAAATCCAAGATAGACACATGGGGTGGATTTTGGTTCAAGTTTATTTTTGGAGTATGGTTTGAGCCATGGATAGCATAAGCAACCGAAAATTCGCAAAGAGTTATAATTCGGTGATTTTCCAAGTAATCGTTGGAGTGGGGACTGATTTTCTAGTTGAGAGGTAGGTAGACGATTGATGAGGTAGACAGTGTGATGACATGCAAAAGACCAAAGTTGGGGTGGAAGGGACGCCTCATGTAAGAGAGTTCTTGCAGTTTCAACGATATGGCGATGTCGTCGTTCTGCAAGTGCAACTCGTTGAGGCGTATAAGGTGGGGTTGAGAGGTGTTGAATGCCGTGAAGCGAGAGATAAGGGTCAAGACCTTTGTACTTTCCTCCGCCATCAGTGTAAAGTGACAAAATTTTTGTGTCAAAATGTTTTTCCATCATAGAATGGAATTTTTGAAAGATCTCTTTAACGCCGCCTTTATTTTTTAATGTGTAGAGCCAAGTGTATTTCGTAAAATGATCAACAAAAACACAATAATACAATTTTTTGTCAATGGACAAAACTGGTGATGGCCCCCATAAATCACTAAAAATAAATTGAAATGGTTTAGAGCTACACAAAGATAATTGGGTAAAAAGATGTCGATGGGCTTTATTAGATAGGCAAGAATTACAATAAAAATGTTTGTCTCGCTCATGAAGCGGGAGCGAGTATTTATTTAAAATAAACCTAAGAACTCTAGAATGAGGATGACCCAGACGTTGATGCCAAGTAGTGAATTGAGTGTATTTGGCGGTTAGGTGAGCTTGGGGATGTGAGACAGGCCACTCATATAGTCCATTGTTGGTCCGGCCGTGCACCAGCAGTTTTCGCGTTTCCAGATCCTTCACAACAAAGTCAAAAGGAAAAAATTCAATGGACTTTAGATTGTCTTGACAAAATTTAGAAACAGAGAGAAGTTTACGTTTAATGGATGGGGCAAAGTGTCGGTTAGCTTAAAAACATTATTTGATGCATTTAATTGAGTAGAGCCAGTGTGAGAAATGGGAATTTTGTTACCATCACCCATGGAGACATCCTCGTTACCGTGGTACTGTTGAAGGTTGTGTGGCTCCGCAGTAATATGATGGGTGGCTCCTGAGTCAACTATCCAGGGGTTGGTGGCAGCAGTAAACCCAGTGGCATAGTTGGCTTTTGCTTCAAAGTGATTGTGTGATTTTGAGCGACAGACATTGGCGGTGTGGCCGATCCTGTTGCAAAGTTGACATATAGTAACAGAGGTTGGATTTGAGTTGGACTGCCACTGTGGCGAAGTGTTTGGATGTGAATTTTGGCGCCACTGTTGGGAATTGTTGTTCTGCCTGCGATTGTTACGATTGTTGGTGTTGGATCTAGTAGGAGTAGCAACTGCAGCAGTTATGGGACCGGGCAGTTTCTTAGCATACTCATGGCGAAGGAAGAGTTCATGGTCAAGTAGTTTCTCAAACAATTCCTCATAAGACATAGATGTATCACGTGCACGGATGGCCGCAGAGATTTCACGAAACTCAGGACCTAGGCCACTGAGTATTTTGACGATGAGTTCAGGATTGGACACAGGAGAACCAGCAGTGGCTAACTCATCCGAAAGGGACCGAATAGAGTGAAGATATTCGATGATGGAACGCGAGTCCTTTGTGACACGAGTAAGTTGATCACGCAGGCTGAAGACCCGGTTTTGTGATCTGTTTGCATAAGTAGTGTGCAGAGCATCCCACGCCGATTTGGACGAGTTGGCTGCAGCAACAGTAGAGGCAATTGTGGGTTCAACAGATGCCATAAGGGCATTCTGGATAAGCTGGTCCTGACGAAACCAAGGTAAATACGCAGGATTGGGAGATATGTTTGTGCCAATGGTGAGGGTGCGACTAGGGGCTGGAGTGGTCCCGTCAAGATGGCCAAAGAGATTGTAGCCATACATAAGCATGGAAAACTGATCTTTCCAGGTGGAAAAGTTGTGGCCACCGTTGAGTTTGATGGGTAATTGAGACGCAGGATTGAATTGGATGATAATGTTAGCACCTGTTGTGTTATCAGCATTAACAACTCTAGGATTGTTGCCATTGTTGTTGGCCATTTTGCTGATCTGCGTGAGGAAGGGGGAAGAAAAAAAAATGGATCGATCTCTTAGAGCGTATAGAGCCCTGATACCATATAAACACAGAGTAAGCTGGAAGAAGAGATATTTTATTAATGAAGCAGAAAACGGATTAAATAGAGTTACAGATAATAAGACTCCTAAACGAACTAAACTAGACTAATCTAAATAACCAATAACACAGAACTGCTGAACCTAATTAAAACAGGACTGCTGAAACATATTTCTGATTAAACATCTAACTGACATGGATGTTCCAATAATAAGATCCCTACTTTTGATAGAAAGTCCTACTTTCTTACAGTTGTAGATGATCACAGTAGATTTGTATGGGTGTATTTGTTGCAATTGAAGTCTGAAACAATTGTTGCTATCAAGAATTTTTTGTTAATGATCAAGACTCAATTTAATTCTCATATTAAAATTGTGAGATCAGACAATGGTACAGAGTTCTATAACCACCAATGCACTGAGTTGTTTCAGCATCTAGGCATCTTACATCAGAGTAGTTGCCCTTATACTCCACAACAGAATGGCATAGTAGAAAGGAAACATAGGCATATACTTAATGTTGCACGAGCCATCAGATTCCAATCACAGTTACCAATTAGATTTTGGGGTTTTTGCATTAAAGCTGCAGTATATTTGATGAATAGATTGCCTTCATCAGCTCTATCTAATTAGACACCTTATGAGCTGTTGTATGGCAAGACACCCAACCTATCACCCCTAAGGGTTATAGGATGATTGTGTCATGCCTCAATTCTACCAAAAGGTGATAAATTTTCAGCAAGAGCTGTTGCTGCTGTCCTATTAGGATACTCAGAGTTGAAGAAGGGTTATATATTATTGGATCTTCAATCAAATAAGATCTTTGTAGCTAGAGATGTAGTCTTTCGAGAGGAGGTGTTTCCTTTTACTGATGCTAAACTTGATAGTCATTCTTCACTTCCTTTTTCATATGGATCTTCTCTTGAGATAGTGCATGGCTCCTCTGACAATGATGAAGTGCATGATGATAGTCCATCTGAGCCTGCACCTGAAGCTGGTGATAACTCACATGTTACTGAAAATAGAGAAGGTTGCTCACCTCATACCCTTACAGAGACATCACAAAATGAAGAACCATCCTTGGTTCCCTTACCAGTTGTTGCAGATGATTCTCTCAGAAGGACCACTAGAATTATTAAACAACCTACTTGGTTGAAGGATTTTGCCACTGTCAGGAAGCCTCAAAGGAGCACAAGATACCCTATGGCTAACTATTTGTCATATGATCATGTCACCCCTCAATATCAACGTTATGTGACTAAACTTACTGATCATGTGGAGCCTAAGAATTTCAAGGAGGCAGCTAAGGATGATAGGTGGATAGCAGCCATGAAGTTGGAGGTTCAGGCTCTTGAAGACAACAAAACATGGATCCTAGTTGATTTGCCAAAAGGGAAAAATGCTCAAAGTGGGTGTACAAGATTAAATATCAAGCTAATGGTGAGGTGGAAAGATACAAAGCAAGGCTGGTTGCCAAGGGATATAGTCAACAAGAAGGGCTAGACTATCATGATACTTTCTCTCATGTTACCAAGATGGTGACAGTTAGGTATGTTATTGCATTGGCTGTATCAAAAGGATGGAACTTGTTTCAAATGGATGTCTATAATGCTTTCCTTCAAGGAGATCTGGATGAAGAAGTCTATATGGCTATGCCTGAAGGTTTTAAGCAACCAGGGGAGACTAAATTTTGCAAATTGCTTAAATCCTTATACGGTTTAAAGCAGGCTTCTAGGCAATGGAATATAAAATTAACTTCTGCCCTATTAGCTGCTGGTTTTTCCCAAAGTGCACATGATTACTCATTATTTACTCTTAAGAAAGATGAAGACATAGTGATTGTATTAGTGTATATCGATGATCTCCTTATCACTGGAAGTAATGATCAGATGAGTAATGCAGCTAAGGAGGCTCTACATCAGCAGTTCAAACTGAAAGATCTAGGCCAGCTCAAGTATTTTTTGGGGATTGAAGTTTTGAGATCAAGTTCAGGTGTTGCGCTGAACCAGAGACAGTATATTTTAGAGTTGATTAATGATGCAGGACTCAGTGGTGCTAAGCCAATCTCTACTCCTTTAGAATCAAATTTGAGACTGACCTCATTAGAATATGATCAAGTTTCTGGTTTAGCAGGTGATCAACTTTTACATGATGTTACTTCTTACCAAAAACTAGTTGGCAAGTTATTGTATGCTACCATTACAAGACCAGATATTAGCTATGCAGTGCAAACTCTCAGTCAATTTATGCAGGCCCCTAAGAAATCTCATTGGGTGGCAGCTACAAGAGTAGTCAGATACTTGAAGGGCACAGTTGGTCAAGGTGTTTGGTTACAGGCTAATCCTGCATCCATGTTAACTTGTTGGTGTGATTCTGACTGGGTTGCTTGCCCTAACACCAGAAGATCCATTACAGGCTATGTGATTAAGTTTGGAGAATCCTTAGTTTCTTGGAAATCCAAGAAGCAACAGACTGTCTCTAGGAGCTCTGCTGAGGCTGAATACAGGAGTATGGCATCTGCTGCAGCTGAGGTCACTTGGCTTCTAGGCTTGTTTACTGAGCTAGGGGTATCTATTCAACTACCAGTTAACATCATGAGTGACAGTAAATCAGCCATTCAGCTGGCGGGGAACCTTATTTTTCATGAGAGGACTAAGCATATAGAGATAGACTATCATTTTATCAGAGATAAGATCAAGGCAGGTCTGATTGCTGCTATATATGTGCATACCCAACAACAAGTTGCGGATCTTTTAACAAAGGGGTTAAGTCATGCTCAACACTTGCATCTTCTAGGCAAGCTTGGTGTGCTTAACATCTTGCATCCTGTAGCTTGAGGGTGTGTGTTGAAGATCAGGTTACTCTACTATTTCATTAGTCATTAGGTTGATTAGTAGTTAGTTAATTAGATAGCTGAGTTGTCATGAAGTTAGTTAGATAGCTGAGCTGTCATGAACGAGCTGTAAAGGATGATTCTAGAAGGAGTTAGTTAGTAGATATTTTTCTCTACTTAGTCTATAAAAGGTTGTGCAGAATACATTGTATAAACTTGTACAAAACAGTTATCAACAAAAAGCTCTCTCGATCCTTCCTTCTTCTTCTTCTACCTTAAGCTCCATTAATGGAAATTTAGATGTGTGAGCTAGGATTTTAACAATGACTACATTCATTCCTTAACACTCCCCTTCAGCTATAGCATAGATATTGATCATATCCAATTTTTTCAGAGATAATCAGCTCGATTTTCATTCAACACCTTTGCGAGCAAATCAACCGTTCCTTACCTATTTACACTTAACTTGTGAAAATCAAGTTTTCCTACATCTTCTCACAAATAAAGTGACAGCCAACCTCAATATATTTCATCCTCACATGATACACCGAATATGAAAAGAAGCTTGATTATCACATCAAAGTTTTACCGATGTAGTATGCTAACCCAATTTCCATGAGAAGGTGATGTATCCACATAATCTCACAAATAGTATGTGCCATAGCTCTACAATCAGATTCTGCACTAGATCGTGATACAACATTTTCTCTCTTACTTCTTCATGATACCAGGTTTCCACCCACAAAGACATAATAGCCAGTAGTAGACCTCTATCAGTCTTAGATCCAGCCCATTTTGCATTTGCAAAACACTCAATGTGAGGCACATGATTGGCATATAATATGCCAAGTCTAGGGACTCCTTTTAAGTAGCATAGAATATGTTCCATAGCTGCTCGATAGTTAACCGTAGGAGTAGAGATGAATTGTCTAGCACTTACAACAAAAGCAATATCCGGACTAGTTACAGTGAGATAGTTTAGTTTACCAACTACTCTCCGGTATCTCTCTAGACCATTGATCGGATTATCATCATCTTTCATAAGAAGCTCATTAGGAACCATTGAACTTATGTAGGGTTTGGCTGCTAACTTTTCAGCTTCTACAAGTAGGTTAAAAATATACTTTCTTTGAGACAAACTGTAACACCCTATACTTTCAAGCTAGAAATTTCAATTGTTCTTCATACGTGTATAGGCCCGAACCTAATGATTTCTATTTAGATATAAGTGTTTAGATTAATTCTCAAGTGTGTTAAGTATTTTGGATGTGAATTAAGGTCATAGGAAACCTTTAGCACAAAGACGAGTCCTACTACCGATTAAGTTTTCATATAAGTTTCTATTAGGGTCAACTTGAAATGAGTATAACTCCTAGAATATGAAGAGTTTTATGGCCCAAGACCCGCCAAATAAAAGGTCTTTGAGTCTTCTTTCTAACCCCATAAATCGTTTGTTAAGCTGAGTCTGGAGTAAGATGTTATGTCCATTTTAATAAAAGGTGGTAGAGCAGCTACGCAGCCCGACAGACCTACGTGGGTCACGTAGCCAGCCACTTAGGCTGCATGGGCAATTCCAGAATGTGCCCAGAAATATACCTAGACCTACGTGGGTCAGATAAGGGGGCTATGTTGGTCACGTAGGTGAGCCACGTAGCTGAAACTAAAGTTTTTTTTAAAAAAAAACCTCCTTAAAGAGGTAATTTCGTCCCAACCTTTTCCCTACCCCCCACACGATTAAAAACCCTTATTCTCTATCAGTTATCAAACATTTTCCATCACCCAACACTCCTCCATTCTCCCTCAAACTCTCAACTTCAAGTCTCAAGGAAAATCAACTAGGGTTCAAGATTCAAGGCTCAAATCTCAAGCTTTCTCAAAACTTTTTCCGTCAAAAGGTATGTTGAACAACCCTCTTTCAACTAAATATATTTTGGGTGTTTTTTCCCAATTATTAAAGTAGTTTATGTGAGTTTTAAATGTGAATTGTTGATTAATTTTCAAGAGGAAGAATTATCTAAAATTGCAAACCCCTTGACAAACTAAAGCTTGAATTTTTAATGGAACTTGAGAATTGGGGAATATTGTTTAAAATATGAAACTTTATGAATATAAAAGCTTATTGGGGTGTATTGAAGTCAAAAAGTTATATTCCTCTTGTAATTCACTTTGTTACCCATATCTTGATTTTTGGTAAGAAGGATGAAATATTTATATCCCTTACTTTCGAAAGTGTTGTTATTTAAGTATGGAGTCTTTAACCTTTATAGGGCATGTTAAATGTGTTCAAATCTTTGAAATGATGGATTAATGAGGAATGGTTGTGTGAAATTCAATTATGGCTATGTTTATGATTTTAAAGACGGGATTAAGAGTCTATAATGTTTTACGATAATGATTTAGCATGATATGGATGACTTGCAAGTCTTGGTATGATGATACCAAAACGTAAATGCCTTTATGAATGACTCTATGGATAAATGTTATGAATAATATTTTAATTGAGCTTAAAGAGAATTATGTAGTTCACCGAGAAGGTGTAAGTCCTCGTGACCAACGCCTGAAACCTATATTTTGCCGACATAGAGATGGTTAACTCCCTAACAGGACAACCTTATGATGTTTACTCTATGAGGATGATATAATATGATGGCCAAATGACATTTATCTCAGTCCATGCGGCAAACATGGATTGAAGCCCCGCTGGTTGGGTATGAACCGGACCTATATAATCCATGGGTTACTTAATGTCGGTGCCAATTACATAGTTCAAAATCAAAGTTTTCAAATGGTTATGTCTTTATGTTTTGGATCCCCTGCCCCATACTTTCTCTATTATGAATTATGCTATTAATTTTATGAATTGCTTTATAAATTACTTTGTCCCTTCCCCTTGGTCGTATGACAGTACTCGTCGTACTGACCGTCCTCGAATGCTACATCATTTCATGATGTAGGTTTGGAGGCATTTTCCCGTGGTTCTGTGTAGCACTAGGATTTTCTCGAAACAACAAGTGGCAAGTGGTGAGTCCTTCATCCTTCGGAAGGCACATGACTTCTTTCATTTAGAACTTTGACCATCTTGTTTTGTGGTATTGTCGGGGCCATGTTCCGGCTTAGAATTTTCATTCATGGTGTTAGAGTCTTTGTAGACTGATGTAAACTAGTGTCATTGTGTCGTATTCTAGAGTTTGATTTTATTAATTACTTTTAAAGCTGAACTACTTATCATTGGGTCTATTTCCGCATTTTAATAATGAATATACTTATCTTATTATGCTAAGGGGTCTTCTCGGGCCTTCGTTGGTCTGGGATGCCCCTTTACATTCAGGGCCTAATCCTGGGTCGTGACAAACTTGGTATCAGAACATGGTTCAAGTGTTGTAGGGTTTTTATGAAGCCATGTCCAGTAGAGTCCCTTTTATGAGTGTGTAGCGCGTCACACTTATAAAAGGGAAGCTACAGGGCATTTAGGAAATGTTTCTCATTCTTTCATACTCCAGATCATGCAATAGTATTGTCCATAAGAAAGTTATCCAGATACTTGCTTTGCTCTAATTCCTCTGACTATGCCTCATTTTCGAGGTAATGGAAGTACAAGAGCTTAGAATCCTAACATTGCGATCATTTCAGATTGAGTCATCAAAAAATTACAAAACTGCATAAGGACTTGAGAGGAGTCCATTAGTACGTCAAAGCCTATTGATTTTAAGCGTATACCCCTATCTCCCTGAATCGTGCGGTTGAGTCAGGGTAAGATGTGTATTCAGACCTTTTCATAAACCTTGTTATACATGACTTGCTTAAGGGAGAGGTATGTAGATGAATAATGGGGCAATGTTACCACCTGAGTGATAGTGTAAATTAGAGTGTTATAAGCTACAAGCAGTATAATGATCCCAGAGCCAGAAATATGTAGTCATAAGCTTAGAAACCAAAGATTTGGAGGTTGTAATTAATCAAAGAATGTAGCTAGAGTCGAGTACCTATTAAGTGAATGTTGGGGTGGTATGCTATTATGGTGTTGGCTAAGGTATAACAAATTTGCAGATTTTATAGTGGTTAGTAGAGAAAGAGTGATAGTTAAAATGATTTAGAATATATATGTGAACTAGCGAAGGAGCTCGTGATGTCCTATTATTGTGGCAACAAGTATCAATTATAGATTACGAATGGAAACCTAGAGAGTTAGGAATTTATAAATTTGCGCTTCAATTTATGGTTCTTAGAGAGAGAGGCTCCTTGATGCTTATAGAACTATGAAGGTGGTTGAAATGTATGTATGGGTAAGTAGATGTGATGTGAAAAATAAGAATGTGTTAATGGACTGTAATTAGATGGGTTGTAGGACTAAATTTGACTATTCTTATCATGATGTTTTAGTAGACCCAGCGCTTCTTGATTTTACCTATCAGTTGTAAGTCCAACCTAGTATATGAGAAGATGTGTAGCAAATACTATGGTGTAGTAGTAATGTTGTGAAGAAGAATGTGCTTATAAGCCGCAGTTAAGTGGAATAGGAAATTAAGGTTAATTAATTTGTCAAAATTTTGATGGACTAGTATAGTATGTGGGATGTTTCTTTTGAAACCCATGTTGGTTCTAGACACTAAGTTTGAACTCTAGGTGTTAACTACACTGAAAAGAATGGTAGCTCCAGGATAGTGATGCAAGTTTTGTGGAAAATAGTTTTAGTACGCTTGATATGATGTGTGCAAGAGCTTAGGTTGATAACTTATGAAAAATTTGAATGTGTAATTATGATATATACATGAGAACTAGTGTTGAAAGCACTGAATTGTGGCTAAGTCATGAGATAAATAAGAGTCTTAAGTTTATAAGAATAAGTTGTATCCCAGGTAGTATGTTTTTAGAAGAAGTTTTAAGCTTATAAATGTTATGTGTACCTAGCGGTATTCTTGAATTGTTTTGTATGAAAAAGGCTAGGCAAATAGCGTATGGTGTTTTGTATAGCTAAATTGAGGGGATTTTAGATAGACGAGGTTAAACTTCTTAATATAGTTTTAAATTCCTTTGAGCTAGGTGGACATGAGATTAGAGGCATGATGTTGGTAGACTATGATGAGGTGGACAGATTGTTAAGTGTTAGAGGGAGTGGATATGTACGCCAATGAGAGAGTAAGTTATATGTTGATGACATTGGAGGATAGACGAAGTTTAGAGTAGTATTCTTGGAAGGAATGTTATAGCAAGGAGTTAGTATTGTCCCTATAATAGTTTATTAGGGCTAGTTTACCGCTCATATGCGTAGTGATACCCCATCTTGCTGGGTGTTGTGCATATAGCTCTATTTAGAGAATAGGTCCATAGACCTAGGATAGTGGTCTTTGAGCTAAAGGAAAAGATGATGAGGTGTTGAACCAGGGAAAGTCTTGATATTTCTAGTGGTAATGAGTTTCAGAAAAGAGTTATGGTGTGTTCCATAGAAACCCGCTCTTATTCTATCATGTTCTTTGTACTTTAGCCAAGGGGATAGGATGCTTTCCCTATGTCTTATGTATTCATGCCAGTGCCTAAGGTCCACACTCTCTGTGTATGTCCATGTTGTGTCCCTTGAACTAGAAGCAGTAGTGTCTCTCAGTGATCCAAATTTTTCTTTAAGACTCTAGGGACCCAATTTCTATGTTATGATGCTCATGATACATGAACCCATGTCTCACGTGATGCCTAGTTCCAAGAAACTATACTTTGTATATGTTACTGACTTATATTATATCATGTCTAAGCCCAAACCAACACTCTCTATGCAGCTCATGACCATTCTTAGTTCCTAGGATGAGAGGCAATAGCTTCAAGCAGTGGTCTTAGTTATATTTCTTAAATTTATGAATTCCAGCCTTATGTTATACAACTCTTGATATATGCACTCATGTTTCTCAATATGCTCAGTTCTAAGAACTCATGTTATGTTAGGATTGTGTTTATGTTGGGACGACTCTCTATTCATGATCTATATGCTTGATAAATGAAGTACTTCATGCCAATTGTATCGTATCTTACGTCACGGCTCCCATCTTGAGTAGTGCGACAAATAAGAGTCATAATTGAGCAGTATCAATCCTATTCCTGATGCTCATACTCTAGTCCCTCAGCGACCTTTTTTATGTTAGAATGATAGTGGTGATGGTAGCATAGTAATGTTTTAAGTTAAGAGAGTAGATGTTCTTTGTTGTGAAAATTATGGTGTGACAACTCGAGCTAAGGTGATAGGTGAAAAGGGAAGTAAGAGATGAGCTTTTGTTATGTAAAATGGTTAGATAGGGACAAATAGTGGAAATCCTCGTGAAAGTGATTAAGGATGCTGGTTTTAGGTATGGAAGTCCATAAAGAGGCTGTAGTAATGATAGGCTTGAATGTTGTGATTTATAGGTATGCAAACCATTGTTTTATGTGGCTAGTACACCTTGATTAGAGCTTGAGGTTGGTTGATTATAGTGATAAGATGAAGTAGTATTCTTAGGGGCAAAAGTTTTGAGAGGGATATAGACTGTAAAAGAAATTTTTGCAACTTAGACTGGTATGATTGCACTATATATAGGACCTTATGAGTCCCAATTAGGCTTGAAAATGGAAACAATTTGAAGTTAGACTCAGACTCTCGTAATTATGCATTGGAGTGGATATTATAAGATGAAATTGATGAAGTGTGGTATTCAGAAGAGAAGCATACTCGAAAAGGGTTGCTACGCTTAGAGGCTTTTAGTTATATCATTGCGGTGGAAATACACTCATCCCTATGTGCAGCATGATCGTATTTCTTGTTATGTATCGATCTTAATCCATGGTTATCATTCCAGGGAATTCATGCCTTATGTCACTATAATCAAGTTCCATAGAACTCATGCCCTAGAACATGTCTATGTTAAGTCTCCGGTATCTCTTGATTAGTGCTTACCCAATTGCTCAGTGTTGTCATAAAGCTCCTCTTGATGTATGTGAGATAGAAGTAAAGTCTTGATGTAACATTTCAACCCTTATGTCCATATGTATAGAGCTTCAATAAGTCCCTAGCCATCATTCGAGGACGAATGATCCCAAGGGAGAGATATTGTAACACCCTACATTTTCAGGCTAGAATTTTGAACCATTCTTCATACGTGTATAGGCCCGAACCCAATGATTTCTATTTAGATATAAGTGTTTAGATCAATTCTCTACTGTGTTAATTATTTTGGATGTTAATTAAGGTCATAGGAAACCTCTAGCACAAAGACGAGTTGAACGTCCTACTACCGGTTAAGTTTTCATATAAGTTTCTATTAGGATTAACTGTAAATGAGCACAACTCGTAGAATACAAATAGTTTTATGGACCAAGACCCGCCAAATGGGAGGCCTTTGAGTCTTCTTTCCAACGCCACCAACCGTTTGTTAAGTCAAGTCTGGAGTAAAAAGTTATGTTCATTTCAATAAAAGGAGGAAGAGCAGGTACGCAGCCCCGCAGACCTACTTAGGTCACGTAGGCTATGTGGGCAATTCCAGAATATGCCCAGAAACATGACTAGACCTACGTGGGTTAGATAGGGTGGCTACGTGGGTCACGTAGGTGAGCCACATAGCTGAAACCAAAGTTTTTTTTTTTTAAAAAAAAACCTCCTTAAAGGGGTAATTTCGTCCCAACTTTTTTCCCTACCCCCCACCCACCCATCCACCCACCCACACATAATTAAAAACCCTTATTCTCCATCAGTTATCAAACATTTTCCATCACCCAGCACTCCTCCATTCTTCCTCAAACTCTCAACTTCAAGTCTCAAGGAAAATCAACTGGGGTTCAAGATTCAAGGCTCAAATCTCAAGCTTTCTTAAAACTTTTTCCGTCAAAAGGTATGTTGAACAACCCTCTTTCAACAAAATCTATTTTGGGTGTTTTCCCTCAGTCATTAAAGTAGTTTATGTGAGTTTTAAATGTGAATTGTTGATTGATTTTCAAGAGGAAGTATTAGCTAAAGTTGCAAACCCCTTGACGAACTAAAGCTTGAATTTTTAATGGAACTTGAGAATTGGGGATTATTGTTTGAAATATGAAACTTTGTGAATATAAAAGCTTATTGGGGTGTATTGAAGTCAAAAAGTTATATTCCTCTTGTAATTCACTTTGCTACCCACATCTTGATTTTTGGTGAGAAGGATGCAATATCTATATCCCTTGCTTTTGAAAGTGTTGTTATTTAAGTGTCGAGTCTTTAATCTTCATGGGGCATGTTAAATGTGTTCAAATCTTTGAAATGATGGATTAATGAGGAATAGTTATGTGAAAATTCAATTATGGCTATTGTTTATGATTTCAAAGACGAAATTAAGAGTCTATAAGATTTTACGATAATGATTTGGCATGATGTGGATGACTTGCAAGTCTTGGTATAACGACATCAAAACGTAAATGCCTTTATGAATGACTCTATGGATAAATATTATGAACAATATTTTAATTGGGCTTAAAGAGAATTATGTAGTTCACCGAGAAGGTGTAAGTCCTCATGACCAATGCCTGAACCTATGTTTTGCTGACATAGGAATGGTTCGCTCCCTAACAGGACAACCTTATGATGTTTCCTCTATGAGGATGATATGATATGACGGCCAAATGACGTTTATCTCAGTCCATGCTACAAACATGGATTGAGGCCCCGCCGGCTGGGTATGGACCGAACCTATATAGCCCGTGGGTTACTTAATATCGGTGTCAACTACATAGTTTAGAATTAAAGTTTTCAAATGGTTATGTCTTTATGTTTTGGATCCCCTTCCCCATACTTTCTCTATTATGAATTATGTTATGAATTTTATGACTTGCTTTGTCCCCCCTGGTTCTCATGCCAGTACTCACCGTACTGACCGTCCTCGAGCGCTACATCGTTTACTTTTTCATGGTTCTATGCAGTACTAGGATTTTCTCGGGACAACAAGTGAAAAATGGTGAGCCCTTCATCTTTCGGTAGGCACATGGTTTCTTTCATTTAGAAGTTTGACTATCTTGTTTTATGGTATCGGCGGGGCTATGTTCCGGCTTAGAATTTTCATGCATAGTGTTAGAGACTTCGTAGACTGATGTAAACTGGTGTCATTGTGTCGTATTCTAGAGTTTGATTATATTAATTGCTTTTGAAGCTGAACTACTTATCATTGGGTCTATTTCCGCATTTTAATAATGAATATGCTTATGATATTATGCTAAGGGGTCTTCGCGTACCTTCGCTGGTCTGGGACGCCCGTTATGTCCAGGGCCTAATCCTGGGTTGTGACACAAACAAATTCCCTTCTTGCTTCTGCTCACTCCTACTCCCTTGAAGTATTTCAACTAGCCCAAGTCCTTCATGTGAAATCTAGAATGCAGAAAGTACTTGAGAGAGGAACCAGCAAAGTCAGTTCCTGTAATAATAATATCATCGACATATACAACAAAAAGGATACTACCAGCTGGTGATTGTCTATATAAGACTGAGTGATCACATTTACTCTTTTTTTTTAACCCAAATTCCTAAACTTCCTCACCAAATTTTCCAAACCAAGCTATAGGACTTTGCTTCAAGTCATACAAGGATTTCATCAAATGACAGACTATTCCATACTCCCCTTGATCAACAAATCTAGGTGGTTGCTCCATGTACATTTCTTTGTGTAAATAAATCCCCATGAAGAAATGTATTTTTTATTGCCGATTTATGAAAAGGTTAATGCTCAGAAGTAGAATAAATAAGCGAACAAAAGTGAGTTTGGCAACCGGGGGGACAACTTTGGCAACTGAGAAAAGGTGTCCAAATAATCCACCTCATATATTTAAGCATACTCTTTAGCTATGAGTATAACCATAAGTCGTGCCACAGATCCATTTGGATTAACTTTGACTGCAAAGACCCACTTGCATCCCACTAATCCATCTAGATTAAAAATTTAAGTTTTTTTTTTAAAAACATTTAAGTAGTATTATCTTAAAAAGTTGATCAAGCGACATTAAATTGTTTTGATCAAGCGAAATTATATATATATATATACACACACATGAAGATAGTAAGTTAGTACTCTCCCAAATTTTAATTTCCCCAAAAGCCCTTGCTATTTCTTGCCAACTAACTAAAATTAGGGACTTAAGTTTCATTTCAACCCAAAATCCCCCAAATCCATTTCTATCTTCCCTCAGTCACCCAAGTACATACCTTATATATATACGTAATAACAGTAAGAGAGAGAGAGAGCAATTTAGAAAATAAGGAATGGTGAATGCTTACCATACAAGTTTGAGTGGATTAATCTATCGAGAAGCCTAACGCCACTGAGACCAGTATAAGGAGCAGGGTTTGTAGTGACACGCAAGAAGTAAGCGAACACATCAACAGAAATGTATCCATATTCAGCTGCATGATGGATTGGATATAGACCACCGCCACAAGTAATATGTGGTAAACAAGAATTCCTTGTTACAAGGATTCCAGCTGCATCTAAGTTGCCAAATCTAGCAGCATAATGAAGAGGAGTATCCCCAAGCGAATCTTTAAGTTCTAAATCTTTGTTTTCCAATAGTATCCACCAACCTCTTCACGAAATGCTTGCCCTTTTCACTCTTTACTCCAACTGCTACATGGAGTGCTGTCTGTAAGTGAGCGTTGATTTGAGCTCTATTTGCTTCTTTCTCTCGTATGAAGAATTCTTCTGCTTTTTTCCAGTCTCCACTTAGTGAAGCTCTGTATAGTGGCAAGTAGCAGCTATAATCTTTCATACTGCTACCATCTGTACAATGACAAAGAAAGAGTTAGCATTTACTAAGGAGTCGTCTGGTTTGAAAACAAGTTACGATGACATTAGTGATGATGGAATAAGTTATGCTGAGATTAGTTATCTTGGTATTATTTCTTATTGACTGGTTGATTTGTTGTATTAAAAATAATATATGTTACATAATTTTTAAGAATAAGTTTCTTGTTCACAAAAATGCCCTTCATCTTATTTAGCTTTTTTTAAATTTTCTTTGCAAGCTTTAGTTATTCAATCTTAAAAATAAAACCTCCATCTTATTTAATTTAAATATTTTTGTGTGTGCATTCTCATGGTTGTGCTGTGTGCGTTCAACTCTGTGTCAGTGCTTTTATATATGTATATATATACCAAAGAATAAAAAGTGAGACTACAATTTGTATCTTTTGGCCGGTTGGATTTCTCAAAGAACGTTAATTTATTGTTTCTGTCTGCTAATGTTACCAATCTGAACTTATAATATGCTTAGAAGTTCAAGAAATTTAACAAAATGTTTCATGTGCCGATTGGTGGTTTTCTCTTTCTGATATTTATTTTACATTGTTAGTCATATGCACTGGTTTTATTTGATTTAGGAGTCTGTTTCTTTTGAACCTAGTTTTTGCTATTTTTACATTTTCGTGTGTAAATAAACACGTTATAGTCGAATGTTGTGAATGCTATTATAAATGGTACTAAAAATGATGTCAACATATACAGATGTGAAAAGTGATGCATAAAAAAGGGTTTGAAGGGGTGATTCTGTCATTTTAACTATTTTATTCCGGAATAAGTTATTCCGATATTATTATTCACCCAAAGGCAGAGATAATTTATCCCAGTAGTAATTATTAATCCTGGGATAAGTTATCCCAAACTTTGTAACCAAACGAGGGATTAAGAAGTACTAAAAATTTATCCCAAGATTATCTTCTCTTATCCCTCACACCAAACGTGTCCTAAGTATGAGTTTAAATTTTATGTTATCATGGAGTTAAAAAGTATTTACACAATCATGTTACATATAAGTACATATCTTAGATATTATACTCTGATAAAGATAATAACTAATAAGGTATAATAAGTTAACTATGCACAATCAGTATATACTACTTAAATCCTTAATAGCAAGCTTTCCCCAATTAAGACGGTCAATAAACATTTTATAATATTCTCGTGGAATACAGACCTGCCCCCATAGTTTGTCCAGATTTTTTATCTAGATATTTAAACTAAGTTTGTACTATTGAACACCTAATATTAGCTAACGATGTACCAATTGGACACAAACGACTGATGTGGTATGGAACTGTATCACCTCTTTTAAGAGTGAGATCTAATTTTCTTTTTCCCCATCTCCTTCACCTCCTATCTGTTGTCACCACTCCAAGCCATCATTCCACCACCATATTCTATACCCACTAGACCTACCATTCTTCAGCCAATGGTCAGCCATAGAAACCATTGGAAAGCTCCAGCATCATCAAATTCAAACCATTAAAAAATGTCCAGAATTCATTGGAGTTTACAACGTGTTCCTGAGTCTAAGGAGAGGAGCATTGGAGAAGCAAGCAATTATGCTGGAGTTCCATTATTTTCGGAAAATCTGTTTGGTCGCAGATACTTTTCTAAATAAAAGGCGGTATACCTAAAAAAAAAAAATACCCCCCTGAACGTGGCTATTTCATAACTTTTAGCCCTTGAACGATGTCATCGTAAAAAAGTGATATACACTCACCTGCCATGTAGATTTTTTGTCCACGTGATCTGCGCCTACATATACTATATTCCATAATGATCAGCTCCTTCATGAGCGACTAGGTCATTCCTATGGGATAGTCAATATTCCATTTGGGCATGTAGCGCTGGTCACCTTCACAAGCTGCAGGACCAGCCTACATACCCAACAGAGGAAGCCTTGTACTACACAAATCATCACGCACCACCAACCTACCAGGATGGGAAGTAAGATGAGCAGATGTCAAAGGATCTACTTAGATTACACGCATAAAAATTAAAATAATGCCTCGAAAGAAGGCATTTTTTAAAAATAAAATATGTTGTTATTGTTGTAAAATATTTTTTGTAATTCTTTAAGTTCACTAATTTTTCTAATTATATTTTTCGGGTCAAATTTGTAAAAAAAAGTTGGCTGGAACTCCATTGCTAATATTTTTTTATTTTGACTAAATATGATGGATTTTCAGGAACAACTTTACAAATTTGGCTCCAAACGAGGAGAAATATACTGTTGAAATAAGTAGTTATTGCATCTACAAAAGATAAATTAATACATAGTTAGGACTTCATTATTCTGGCTAAAAAAGTTTATTTGGATAAATAAAATGGAGCTTTAGACAAATACCCTTTTACAGATTTGACACGATCAAAAGATACACAATTGAAAATATAGTCATTTTATCTAAAGAAGAAATAAAAAATAAGTACATAGTTGAAACTCTATTATTTTGGCTATATCATTTCCATTTGGCTTTAAAATGATAGAGCACTAGCCAATCTTTCTTTTACTAAAGGTTTGAAATAAATAATCTAAATGGTAAATAATAAAAAATACACAATTGGTACTCATGACTATTTGGCTAAAAAGAAATTATTTAGCAAATATAGAGTTTCGTGCTAGTCCTTTTTAAATGAATTTGACCCAGTAAAGAAGATATAATCATTGCACAGTGAAAGAAATTTTTAAAAAGAGTTAAATGGACCAAAAATACACTTAGCTAGCGTTTGATCATAGATTTTCAAATATTTTTGGCAAGTCATTTTTAGGTCAAGATTTGGGTGACGTTTCACCATGTATTTAACCATAGTTTTTGGAAAAAATATTTAACTTTTTAAAGAAATATGATTTATACCCGTTAGTTCTAAAAATTATCTATATTATCCATAACTTTATATTACATTTTATAATGAACATGTTCCATGATAAAAATTAAACTCATAAATTATAAGCTCCAACCTACTTATAAATAATTTCACACTTAAGTGTAGGATCTACCGAAGTTTTCTCAACTCACAAAGGAACATCTAATTTTTCTATTTACATTATTTTTAACAAGTATTATGCAACAATACTATTACAGTCCAGAGTCAAATACCAAAGTTTATTAATGAGGTCGGTTGACAAATAGATATTAGTTAAGATTAATAAACGATGGGGTATTTTTATAAAATATAAAAATTTGAGGTAAAGTTAAATTTTTAAAAGTTTCCAATTATTAGAAATTGGCCAAAAAACTATTTTTTTCTAGTATTTGAAATTTTGGATTATTTGTCAAAAATATTTACTAAATAATGATAAATTATATGGCCAAACACTTTTTGTCAATTTTTTTTTCAAATATTACTTGGGATATCTATGATCAAACGGATCCTTAAACTATCCCAATTCATACATGAATTTTATAAATAGTGTAAGTTTCCTAATAGAACTATTACCCAATTGCTAGTGAAACACATTATTGACCACATAATTCTGAAGAAGGGGGATCTGACCTTGGGATTTAGAGCTGTTAAGAGACAGTTGGTGACCCTTTAGTTTTATAATTTAAGTCCCTCCCGCTAGCTGTACGTATCTTTTACTCCCTCCATTTCAATTTATGTGATGTAGTTTGACTTGATACGGAGTTTAAGAAAGAAAAAAAGACTTTTAAAACTTGTGGTCTAAAATGAGTCATAGATGATTGTGTGGTTATAAATCATTTCATTAAGGGTAAAGTGGGTATTTTAAAATTAAATTGTTATTAAATATAAAAATGTGTTATTATTTTTGAGACTGACTAAAAAAGAAAGTATGTCATATAAATTGAGACAGAGGGAGTAGTATCTAAGTTGTTAAGACACGTGAGGTTGTTAGAATTGTTATTTCAGTTTACTTATGTACAATTTCCATTTTGGTATCTCTTTCCCCTGGATCTGTTACTTAGGAGTCCTTTGCTAGTGTATAAGAATATTACTCAATAGGGTGTATTAATAATATTGAGACTATTTTCTTTTTATTATTTGATTTGGTGTATTAGTAGTCGTTCTTTCTTTACCCATGCTTACCCATGCATTATTTACAACATAGTTTGTTAATACCCTATAATACTGAACAGAGTATATAATTAATACATATATTTTTTTAGGATAGATTACGTGACATAAAAAATATTCCTATGTAATTACAATTCGCAGATAAGGTTTGAAATATTAATTACAATCTGCAACTAGGGCTAAATTAAATAGCAAACGTAAATGTATTTGATGCCTTACGTATTTTCATATGTATTTGATATGTCTTATGTCATATGTGATATGTATATGTATTTGATATGTATTCAGTTATATAGTTGAACTGCTTTCATAGTTCTATTCATTAGTCATATGTATATGTATTTGATGGCATGCATATTTGTATATGTATTTACAACACGCGTTCGTATTTGTATTTAAATATTAAATTTGGAAGATAAATACCTTTGATCATTAAAATAGTTACTAAAATGTAGCTGCGAATCGTAATTATCCATTGTCCAGCTATAATGAGGCTGAATTTCGCCTAAATGTTAGTTGTTTATGAAGTTTTTTTTTTTTTTTTTATAGACTGGGGTGTCCAGGCTAGCTTACACGCATCTCGACTAATTTCATGGGATACTTGTCACTTCCAACGAGCAACATGTTCCAGGTAACTCTATCCAAGGCTAGGACAGATAGGAAGAAATCACCTAGTATTTTTTTGTCTCCGCTGGAATTTGAACCTGAGACCTCATAGCTCTGAACCACTTCATCGATCACTAGGCCACACCCTTGGGTGCTATAACTAATACATGTATTAGTTATATACGGACTTAAAATTCTATCATATAAATGATTAAATAATACCATAACTAACCCCTTAGAGTAACAATTGAATTTATTTATATGGTTCAAGAAGATACAGATTATAATGATGCAACAATAGGAGTTAATACTGAATTTATTTATATGGTTCAAGAACATACAAATTATAGTGATGCAACAATAGGAGCTAATACTAAATTATCTGTTAAATGTGATTAAAGTAATGAATGAAAACAAATGACGAGATGAAAGTAATAAATATTATTAGCTTATCCACGACATGGCTGTCAAAGAATATCATCGGGAAAGCAAAGATTTGTGAACTTGAGATCTTTAGTCACAATACTTGAGAGTTATAATCGGTGAGTGATAAAAATTGCAATAGGGTACAAGTGTGGGGAATGGATATTTATAACATTTAAAAGCATCTAAGAGACTCCTTCAAGTCGAACTAGGAAAAAGGGAATTTTCTCCTTATTGTGCCTAGCTAACGGTGCGAGCTGCCTCCACTCGCCCTAGAGCTCACCCTGGAAATCTTCTTTTTTGGGTGTAAACTATCGAGAACGTGTATTTTTTTAGCCCTTCGCTTTGAAACTTTCTCCGTTATTCTCTATCTTCTCCTTGAACTTTTCTTTGCGAAATTCAACTATTTGAGCTCCAGTTTGACCTCATTTTAGCTTCTTTCACCTAAATTGGACAATACACCTTATATAAGGGATAAATCATGAAATCAAGCATAAACCATTAATATTAAGCTAAATTATTCTTAAAACAAGTATAAATGTGGCAAAAATAGTGAAAAAGAGTGTATATTAGACCCACATCACGACTCCACACTTTAATTTTTATTCGTCCTCAAACAACCACTATACTTCTAGATTGATCTCCCTTCTATTATGCAAGTTCAATAGGTTATTCACACCTAGATTTCCAAGACATTTCATTATGCAAGCAACTCTCAAACAAAGTGCGTTGAACAATTCTACTCAAGATACTTCTACCAAGGCGACGTAACCTCTAGAATCGACTCTTTACTCAATACCTAGGGTAAATCAAAATCGTATGGTCAAGTAAAAAACTTGAGTAGATCACTAAGTTTACACCACCTATATGCCCTAACTTCAAGAGAGATGCCCTCAAAACATTCACAACAATTCTCGGTTCATATAAATAAAGAAATAACACTCACTCTCACAAAGAATTCACATGCACACAAGATATATCATAGGTTTGCCCTTAGTGTAATGCTATTAACTCAAACATAGAAATATAGGATCAAAAGATCTTTATTTGGTTGTAATATCAGCTAAGAAAGGGATAGAAAATATTTTGATTAAGAAAGTGACTACTCTCCCTATGCACTTTTTAAGACAATACTTTGAACTTCTTAAAGCCCCCTTCCTTGTGACTATCAATTTCAACTTTTCTTTCTTTACACTTCCCCTTTCTTTCTCACTTTGTATTTTTTCACATTTTTATTTTCCTCACCCTATTGCAACAACTACTTGTTAGGGTTTTTGCCCTGATTTTCTTATCAAATTTGAGTTTTAATTTTCTATTGAAGGAAAGTCAAAGTAATATCATAATTGTTTTTACTTTTCCTGAAAAGAAAATATAATTCTCTTCCATATTTGGCTAACCTCTTTCTTGGAGGAAATGTTTTGGGCCTCTATAAATAGAAGATCCCTCTTCTCATATCATAACACAATAGCATCCACAATGCAGTCCTCAAAAGCGTCCTATTTAGGGGGAGATTTTTTTCTCATAGATTTTATAATATTTTAATATTAGTTTTTCATATGTAGGTCAATTGGCCAAACCTTATAATAATAATATGTTTTTTAGTTTAGTATTTTTGTCATCTGATTTATCACCTCTATGGTTTGCAACTAATTAGCTTCCGCATGACGCCCTCTCGATTTCGAACCCAACAAGTGGTATCAGAGCTTACGGTTCAAAGGTCCAATGGTTTGGTGAAACGAGATTAAAGACAGATTCAAAGCGGTTTCAAATCAAGCTGCAAGCAATTTGATGATAATGAAGATTTTTGTCCAACTACATGTGGAGAAGAAGTTTCAACCATATTTTCAATATTCCTGCTGCTGCATTTTTAAAAATAAAAATAAAATATTAATTTTTAACCATAATATTTTAAATGATATTTTTAACCATGGAAAACAACCGTGATGAAGAACGAAGATCATGCATGCGACATGAAGAAGGCGGATCAAGTTATGTTAAGAAAATCAAGCCAAAAAAAGGAGATTTGTTAGGGGTTTTGCCCTGATTTTCTTACCAAATTTGAGTTTTAATTATCTATTGAAGGAAAGTCAAAGTAATTGTCACGCCTCGAATTCCAACGGGGCGGACTGGCACCCGAAGCCGTTAAGGCCCGACAGAACCAATCTTCATCCATGTACACTCATATGCATGTCCCTAGAAGAACCACACTCTACCTCATTTATTTACAAATTACCAATGGCGGAAGTCATGGAAAACATATGATATATATGAAACTTGGCCGTTAGAGCCACCATATCACAAGCATACATTCTTTTATTCATCTTCCCACATACGTCTACAAAGACTCTAACAGATATATGTACATAACCACCCTAAAGTCGGGATAAGTCCCCACTTTATACAACCTTTACAATACCAAAACACATGTACATAGTGACTTGGAAAGCCCCAACCAACAGGAGCTCACCAAAGATCCGCAAATGACCCGCAACCTACTGTGGAGATCTACTAGCACCTGTGCCTGCAACAAGTAAGGTAAGTCCCCCAAGGGATGTCAGTACGGAGAATGTACTGAGTATTTAAGGCTATATGAAACTGCATTACTCAAGGGAATCAAAATATAAGAGAATAGTCAATATGGATACACCACCGGTTTGTATGTGCATGTGGGGCCATAGATATTACATTCATTACTTTCTTTGCTTTTACGCTCTTCAATATTATCACTCATCTATCTGATTAGTGGGTCATAAGATATCATTCATCCACCTTATCGGTGGGTCATAATATGGGTCATAATATAACATTCATCCACCTTATCGGTGGGTCATAATATAACATTCATCCACCTTATCGGTGGGTCATAATATGGGTCATAATATAATATTCATCCACCTTATCAGTGGGTCATAATATAACATAAAGTAACCATATATGTAGTACTTTTTTCCCTTACTTTTATGAGATTGATATATTAGGGGTTATAACATCATTATTGGAACTTGAGAACGTAATATTGTTGGAACTTTGGAACGATGTCCACAATTATGTGACACATGAACAACCGTTGGTCAATGAATAAGAAACATGTGAATAACAATATATGACAACCTGAAATGAGATACCTTAGAACATTTCGGAATGGAACAAGTAAAATGACGATGTGAACAATATGTGCTGCAGAAGGATACGGAAAGAGTAACCTTACATACCTTATCTTCCCAATATGAATACACAATCCTATATGTGAATACAATATTCCAGCTCCTTCCTTACGTTTCACTCTACAACACAAGTACATAACAGAGCTTACGTTAACAACCAACTACCTTATAAGTGCATACGACGACAATGAGTTACATGATTGCCTTAAAATGTCATTTCCCCCTTGACAATACCATTGATGAAATTATCATACCAACAATACCACAAAATTCCATACATTGACCAATACACCATAAACTAATAGCATGTCACACCAAGTTCATACTTTACACTTCTCCATCAACACAACATCACAATTACTCCATCTAGTCACCTCAATACACTTCATAACAACATATCGACAACAATCCCACAATTTACACTCATAGAAAAATAACAAGTCAAGGAACATTACCACACCATACATGTTGATATTTCATTCACACCATGCACTTTCATCAAAACCCCAAGTCTCCTTTCAAGTTTAAATCACAAAGATGGCACATCTTTTAGCAAAAAGCAAAAGTGCCCTATTCAACCTTGCCAACATAACCATCATGATCTACACAATCTCTAATGTATATAATATATTAAATCACAAGAATAAACACTTACCCAATCTTGCAAAGTGATGATCTTGTCCAAAGTGTCCAAAGAAAATGGTTGCCTTAAGGTTTGGAAGATAGAAAAATGTTTTGGAAATGTCTAGAATGGCATGTGTGTTAAAATGAATAAAAATCTGATTTTTTGCCTTTATATAGCCCTCAAGTCATCCTTAGCCACTCCTTGGGCATTAAATGCTATATTTACTTGGTCAAATAGAAGAATGGTTCATTTGCCCCTTTTGGGCCATGTCTTTTATTCCATTTTGGGCCTCAAATTGAGTCCATTAACACATATTAACTTAGCCCACCAATTTCAATGTGTATTACTCCAATTATCTCATGTTTAAATAATTCCATAAATGTTACAACAATATTCAACTCACGAGATTCACGTTCGTAGCCTCAATCCCAAGAACAAGCAATTCTAGCCACTCATAGCTTAGTTGAACATAATTTGATAAAATAATTATGACAACAAATTAACCTCAAATCGGATGCCAAACTTGCTCAAGAGTATCCCTACTATGATGGAATAATGATACCATAACTCAAGAGTCCTCTTTATAGACTAATAATCATAGAAGAAATCGGGCAAAAAGCACCCCGGCATGCTCCCGGGCGCCCTAGGGACTTAGAAAAATTTCAGCTCTGAAAAAGGTGTGCAGGAGCGGCCTGGCATGCTCCTGGGTGTGCCCCCTTGCTGCCTGTACCAAACAAAATTCGGCCAGAAGCAGCCTGGCACGCCACCTGCAGCGCCCCATACTAAATTTTTGATTTTGACTTTTCTTTGCAGATTTGGTTGGATATTTCAAGTCCCAACCTTTTGCTTGCCTCTTATCTTTAAGATCCTTTGCTTGGATGTCCCTTAAACCTCACTTTTCACCCCACAAATGCTCCACAAAGTCACAAACACCTCCTACGAAGGTCTAACCACATTTACTAGCACAATATCAAATGTTTCCATCAATACCAATACAAAATTCGTACTTATTGCTCTCGAACCTAGGGTAAACATGGTTCAAGGTTGTCAAGTAAGGTCGAAAATGTACGGGGTATTACAGTAATACCATAATTGCTTTTACTTTTCCTGAAAGAAAAATATAATTCTCTTCCATATTTGGCTAACCTCTTTCTTGGAGGAAAGATTTTGGACCTCTATAAATAGAAGGCCCCTCTTCTCATATCATAACACAATAACATACACAATGTAGTTCTTAAAGATTCTCGTTCAGGGGGAGATTTCTCCCAACAGGTTTCATGCTTTTTTCAATATTAGGTTTTAATATATAGGTCGTTTGACCAAACCACAATAATATTATGTTTTTAGTATAATTTTATGTGTCATCTGATTTATCGTCTTTATGATTTGCAAACTATTAGCTTTCGTATGACGCCCTCTCGATTTCGAACCAACACTACTTTTATACATAGACGCCCTTTTAACTATCTCTCTTTTCTTTCCATACCAATTCTTCAACAAAATATACCCTAACATTCTAGCACAAAACATGCATTGCTTTTGATTTGATGAGTGTTAACTTATCAGACCTGCCCATGCTTCCAAGAGTTCTATAATATCTTAAGTTCCTATTTAATGATGAAATGGTTGTTCATGAATCCTGTGATGATGTCAATGTTCCTATAGCAGCTGTTTAAGTAGAATTATTTAGGAGACTATTCTTATTGTGTATTTGTGTAATAAAGTGCCTTCATAGAGAAAAAAGAACTGTTGAAAGGGATCTTGTCATGTTTCAACTGTTCATTCCTTCATCTCTTTAATGCTACTAGTTTTGGGCACGTACGTTGCACGGGTGTCCCATGTTAACTTGTACGGACTCATTCGGACTATATAGATATATATTATGAAACACATTCATATAATGAGTAATGAAAAATATAACTGCAAAATTACAAGTTCATTTTGCAGAATAGTGTATGTGTTTCATGAGTTATTACCGGGAGATTGTTTGTTGGGTTGATCATTATCAGTGTGTACCTGAGTCGATGCATGTCATGTAAACCTGAAAATTAAAATCGTCTTCATTTTCAAAATTACATATACAAATTCCGTAATAATTTTATACAAAAAAAATTATGTTATTACAATTTATTAATGTGGTTATGAAAAGAAATCAACCAAAAGAATAATTTTAATCCAAAATGTAGAAGAATGGTCAACAGTAGCGGTAAATAAGTGTCATGAATGGTTATCATGAATTCAAGAGTTAAAAGAAGAAGTAAATATGAGATGTGAAAAAGTGCGAAGATGAAAGACCCTTTCCTATTAAGTGTAGTTAAAATTGCTCATTTAAGAGGAAAGTAATGATCATTTGATCAACTTATTGGTCATATATTTAATTTGCAATTTAATTTTGTAATCGATGTCTTAACTTCTTAATAAATCATAATGAGATAAAAATTAAATGTTTATTAAATGCACAAGACTCTATAATTTAGGAAGGTAAGTGATTCCGATTGTGATTTAATTCTTTAAAATTGATGTGTAAGCATAATTTACTATTTAAAATGATCTCAATCTAATAGTCAATTTCATTTAAGCTGACATTAAGTTATTCAAATAAATATTAAATTAATTAATCAAATATTTTATAACATTTTGAGTTAGTATATGTGTAAAATGATAACCAAACTTTGCACTTTGGTGCTTCCCACTAATATAAATATGATGATTATAAAATAATGTGTTTGAGTTGTAAAATAAAAATTTAAAAGAGAATGTTTTAACTTACTTTGTCTCACTGTTACTATTATTGTGGCACACCAACTTCTCCTAGTGACTTTGGCATGAGTAATAAGTGTTGGACAATCAAAAGCAATGCAAATGTACTGCAATATTAATTTTTTTACAATTAAAACTTTGTTAAAAGATGTTTTATATTTCTGTATCAAAAATATATTAGGAGTAATATTTGGTTGGAGCTTAAATGACACTTCCAACTTCTTAAGCACTTTGGTATACCATTTCTTATTTTTTGGTTTTGAATCACATGATAATTTGAATAAAATGTGTCCAAAAAATAATAGATTTTATGCACAAACATATGTAAAAATAATTATTTACAAATATTAAAAAAAATTAAGGTGCAGAAAGTATAACTATTAACAATTTGAAATTAGAATATCTTGTAGGCATTACTACTGTTGTGTAAAGTTTAGTTGTCTCTTTATACATGCCTTATAAATCACTAATTTGATTCAATTTGTTTCATTTGCTATAGGAAAAAATAAACCTTTCAATCAAATTCATTCTTAAAAGATGAAATTACAAATACAAAGACCAAAAAAATAATTCTAGGATCATTCCTGGCATAAAGCTAGCAACGAAAGTAGTAATGAAAATTGAAACAAACCTAATGTAATAAACTCTCAACATTTGAGCAGAAAAAGAAATTGAAAAGCCGGGAAAGCAAGCTAACGAAAGTGACTCTCAACTATATAAAATAGAGAGGTCTCATCATAATTCTAATCTCTACAAATAAGTATAAAACTAAGACGTCAAGCTCCGATTTTTCAGTAATGGACTGTTGCCTATCCCTATAATCACACTAATAGACGTTACAATTGTTGACACAATCTTCGTCTTCATACTTTCTTCACTGGATTAGAGAGCTCCTCTAGTCTTTCACACACAAGAATTGTAGCAAACGGAAATCTTTCAACGGAAATTGCATTGAAAAGAATTAAATTTATAGGTCAAGAATTATAGGTTTTGGAATATGAAGATTTACTTAAAAATCTGAAAGTTCAAGTATTAAAAAAAATTAAAGACAAAAGAGATAAAATATGACCATTAATTTTGGAAGATGAAAACACATACATGTACCTATCTAAAGGGGCTATTAGTATATTAATATGATATGATTATTATTTAATTAATATTTAATTAATTATATGTTTTGTAATATGATTTTAATGTAGTATAGGGGTAAAATGGTAATCCAACTTTGCCCCTAAATTCTTCCCACTTTTAGTATAATATGATAACACTCTCTCCAACTAAGGACAAATTTTCTTTCGCACAATTACATAAACTCTTCCTAATACAGAATGCAAAGTGGATTAACAAGAAATGTTGGTGCATTTTATTGTTAAAATAAAAATATTAAAGTGCATGAGAATTAATAAGCATAAAGTGGGGAAAGTGGTGTCATTATTCTTGAAACTCCATGTAACCACAATGGCATGTTCTCCTCATTATCTCCTACTAATTGCCCCATTAATCCTCAATAACTATCCACATTCTTGACATTTATTTGTGGAAGAAATCCTACACCTATATAAATGTCACGACCCAAAATCGGGATATGATGACATCTACTATAACCCCCCTCTCACCCAGTAGGTAAGCCAAGTTTCAAAAGGGAATACAATGAGTAATAAGTTAATGATAGTAAAGAAAGCAGACATAGGAATAATGGGTGTATATACATATAAAATGGACCCTATGGAGAAACAAGGAAAGAAAAAATATACTTTGATACCGGTCCCCGGACCTGGTGTCACCTATACAAGAGCCACTACAGTTTAAGCGTAGAACTATATATTGTGTATATTATTATTAATATTATTATTGTTGTTGTTGTTTTATTCATGTTGTGCTTCAGATTGCTGGGATTCTTTAATATATGTGTGTGTGTGTGTGTGTGTGTGTGAGCCTATTGAGTCTGGAATAATACAATACACTATGTGCCGCATGCAGCAAAATCCAAAATCTTACCTTGGGCCACCCAGAATCTCACCTCGAACGTAATGATAAAGTAAAGTGTAAACGGACCGAAATCTTACCTCGAACCGAATGGTAGTAGAAATGGACCAGAAACTTACCACAGACTGAGTAGTAAAAGATGGTATAGTTCGGAATCCTATCTCAGACTGAGTAAGAAAAATGGTATAATCTTTTTTTAAAACCACAAATCAGTAATAAATACAGATAGTATATAGGTATACACAAAAATAGGGTAAAACCACCCTCCATATCACAACCACAACTAACCTGAAGTCCAACAAATACAGATCATCGACGTTAGGCCCACAACCACATGACATAAAGAAATACGAAAAGAAACACAATATAGATTAAAACAATCATAGAAAGACCATTTTACCACGAAATCTTACCTTGATTCTTGACTACGAATTCCTAATCTAAGGACCCGTTTGGCCATGAATATTATTCACTTTATTTCAAAATATTTATTCACTTTATTCCACCAATATTTATTCACTTTATTCCAAAATCCTTGTTTGGCCATAAAAATATCAAATACAACTTGAAGTTGTATTTGGGATTTTGTAAAACACTTAATTTGGTTTCACTTTTTAATTATTTTTTTCTCAAAAAATCCTAAATTTTTTATTTCATAAAATAACCTCATTTAAATTATATTCCATGTTCAAATAATATTTTATATATTTTTTAAAAAATACATTTGCATTCTAAATATTAACTACAAAAACTATGGCCAAACACAACTCCAACTCTAACTTTGAAAATTCTAAATAATTTTGTTTGGTTTTCATAGCCAAACACCTACTAAGTTTAAAACTAAGCAAGTAACCTAAACTAAGGCTCAGACAAGAAATACTTTTCATAGGCCAATAGATTCAGAAATGTCGAAATAAACCTAACCCTACCCTACAATTTCCCTAACCAACATGCAATTTATACCATCTAGCTGAGCTAAGTCTAGAGAAAAGTAGACTGTAACCTACATCAAGGCTGAAATATCAAACTCAGACTGTCACAGGGTCGCCTTCCCCTTCCTTACGGCCTCAGATTGCTGCCACGCTATCAAGAAAGTAATCTTCTCGTTAAGACGAGAATAATGACACTCATATTAAAGTTTTATAATTTGGGCAGAAAATCAGATCGAAATCAACCCTCAAGGCCCATCAACAAAATCAAAATTTCCCCCGTAATTATATTTCCCATAGGGCAAGAAACTCATGCCCAAACTTGGTCAAAGACGACATTCATTTCAGGGCTCAAAACAACCCAGAAAGTGAGGAAAGCTAAGGATTTGAATTCAGATTTTGATGGAATTAACTATGACATTTAACGTAATATTAGAAGAAATTACATGTGGGAGGTGTAAAAACTTATCATAATGATTTGAGATGAAAAAACCACAAGAATTATCTCCCAAGTTCGAAAAATGATTAAGGTTCGAATAAAAAATGAAGGAAAAATAAAAGTTTAGAATTATATACTGCCCAAAGGTCCTTCATTGTGAACGCGAGGATCCCTTAGCAATCGTGGGGTCACACTGAGCCAGACCATTGCAAGCCTGATGGGTCTCCTACACGATCGCGAAGATCAGCTGGTCTGGACCCTACAAGATTCTCTTTCACAAATGCAAAAGTCAACTCTTCAGACCTTCACGAACACGAAGACCGACCTCATCGCAAATATGAAGAGATAAGGGGTGCTGCACTAGCAGTTGAAAACCATCATAAACTTGAGCTAAAAATAACTTTGATTCAACCCTCGAGATTCGTTTGGCCATGATCCGAGCCTACACCCTGGACGTAATACGATGCTTGGAGCCACAAGTGACCCTAAGCTAATCCATGGTCTGGCATGACACTAATAATACTGAAGGTAGCTGAAATACTAAATGCAGAAACTAATTGATCTAGTAACAATTATTTGAAATAAAACTATGTCTGAAAACATAACTACAAAGCTGAAATATTTACTATTTGTCTAAAAGCCTCTACTAAAAGATGAGCTGCTGGGATAAGTTCCCGGCTAACTCTAAACTTTCTGAAACTAAATAATAAACTAAAATAAAAGAATACTGAAGTCTTGTCATCGGATGATAAGGACTCACTACTGGTAGTTGCTGAGGTGGAATTGGAACGTATCAACTGCAGGCTAATACTGAGCGTCCGAACATATATCATAAGATGACACAGTGCAAGAAAAGGTATGAGATCATTACTTTGAATAAATCGAGCATGTGAGATATGCAAATATAATATATGTTGAATATACTAGCAAATACTGAAGTACCATGCTGAGATATAAAATTAAACTGAAGTAAAATGACCCTGTCTGAGATGCATTAAAGTACATATAGACGTAGAGATGAAATAAAAATTTGAAAATTCATAAGCTTAAGCATATACGAACTGAATTAAGGGTCATGTACAATATTGAGTCTGGAACTATGAGAGGTTCTCGTAACCAACATAAACCATATGAACAACATGGAATCTAACCTATCACCCAAGTCGGGAGGGTGTTCTATACCCTGCCAAGGGTAAGAACCATGACTGGCATGAATTCGCTCATGAACCCATTCAGGCTAAGGGAGACACTCTCAACTAGCGAGGATCTCTTTCACCTGTGGTGGCATGTAGTTTGGGACTTAGGTTATCTGAACCCGTTTTCTCTCTGTGCTAAGTATTACTCCCATAATCATATACATATGCTCTTAATCATATTAAAATTTGAGTAAGAATACATAAACTAGTTCAATTTTTTTGGGTAACTAACGTCGTTTTATTTATCACCAAAGAAGTCATTACAAAGCCATAGCCTATCTAACACAACTATTTATCTAGCATACAGGAATTACAATAGCAAATTGAATCTCTGCTAGCCCTCTAGAATGAACATTGTTGTAGCTTAGCCTGCATTCCAGGTGGTGCACAAACATAGGATACATAGGTAACCTCTTTCGAAATAGCTTCCCATTGTCTTCTCCTCTTCTCAAATACTCGAGTGTTTCATTCAATCCATCTAACATACACAGTTTCAGCAAAAAACAGCTTGAATAACGCAACTTCTTTGGATTTCCCTTTGGAATTTCGAATAGCCTATTGAGTGTATTGGTCCCAGGTCCTAACAACTAAGGTTGGCCTTTGAAGCCACTGTAAAAGTCTAGTCTACAAGTTCCTGGTGTAATCATATGACACAAATAGATGCTCCAAATTTTCATTATGCACATGGAACAAAGAGCAATTAGGTTCCATTTCTAGCCCCCATCATAACAGCCTATTAGCAGTCCTCATCCTTTCATGTAAATGTAGCCACATTATAAACTTGGCTTTTGGTCGTGCAACATTTTTAAACATTAGGTTCTTCCATTCCACTTTGGGGTAGCTCCCTATTAAACTTAGGTAGCTTTGTCTGATTAAGCTTTTGGAACTTGCAGGTTCATACTGGGCTTAAGCACGTATTTCTCTGGCCTTCAAGATCTTTTGGATCATCCAGCAAGCTTGTTGAGGAATATGAGTATTATGAAAGTTTTGCCCTTTGATGTAGTATGTGTGGACCCATTTGATCCATTATTTGTCTTGTTTATGTTCCAGATCCCAACAAGTCTTTGCAATGGTAACAATATTTCATATTAGTCAAGTTCAAGCCTCCTCCAGCCACCGAAAGACACACCTTATCCTAAGTTGGCAAGGCTTTCTTAGTAATGGTATTTCCTCGAGACCAAACATAGCTCCTGAAGAATCCCTCAATTTATCTTTAATACCTTTGAAGGGATGATAAAGAGTTGCGCCCAATATGCTTGAATGCCAAATAATTCACTTTGAACCAATTACACTCTCCTAGCATGAGATAAGCTTCTAGCAGTCCATGAAGTAATTCTAGCTATGATTTTCTCAATCAAAGGTTGTCGTTGCATGATAGATAACTTCTTGGTAGATAGTGGGATGCCTAAATATTTAAAAGGAAGTTCCCCGATTGAGAAGTTTAAGTGGGCTATGATCAAGTCTTGGACACCCTATTGCACTCCCCCAAAGTAAATAGAGCTTTTAGATATATTGGCATGTAACCCTGAGACTTCTGAAAAATGGGTAAAACATTGATATAAAGCAGTCACAGATGGGAGATCTCCTCTTTCAAATAATAAGAGATCATCTGCAAAACTTAAATACGTTATGTCAACTCTAGCATACCTAGGGTGATACTTAAACTCCTTTACTTCTTTTAGTCCCTTTAGAGTTCTGCTAAGGTATTCCATTGCTATTGCAAACAAAAAGGGTGACATGGGGTCCCCTTGCCTGAGCCCTTTAGCTGCATTAAAGGGCTGTGTTGGTTCTCCATTTATCACTATAGAGTAGTTGATTATTTTTATGCACTCCATTACCCATGAGGTGTATTTTTGTGGGAAACTAAGTTCCGGTAGCATTTTTTGGATGAACACCCACTCTACAGAGTCGTAGGCCTTCTGAAGATCTATTTTTAGCATACACCTTACTGAGATGTGTTTCTTGGTATAGGACTTAACTAGTTCATGGGATAGATGATGTTGTTAGAGATTCTCCTTCCAGGGATAAAACCAGACTGTGCTTCACTTATAATACTTGCAATAACTCTCTACATTCTAGTTGCCAACACCTTTGCAATCAGTTTGTAGAATATTGTGCAGAAGGCAATCGACCTGAATTCTTTCACAGTTGTTGGACTGGTCACCTTGGGCACAAGGGTAATAGCCGTGAAATTAATAGCCCTCAACATCTTTCCATTTACGAAAAAATCTTGTACAACTACAATGATCTCATGCTTAGTGATTTGCCAAGTTTTCTTGAAGAAAAAGGCATTAAATCCATCTACTTTCGGTACCTTTTCATCCCCAATTGCTTGCAACCTCTCATATATTTCCTTTTATGTGACTGCTTCACATAGAGTAACTCTTTGTTGATGAGTCAATATAGGGCCTCTCTTCATTATAAGCTTGTTAACTACTGGCAGACTAGCGTTTGATGTTCACATTAAGGATTTATAAAATAAAATAATTTCCTCTTTGATGTCGGCAGGCTCTGTTACTCTTCTACCAGTCAAGGATACTAGTTTATTGATTTGTTTCCTTTGGACTTTGTCTTTGATAACATCTGAGAAGTATTTGGAGTTGGAGTCTCCAAGCTTAATCCATTTTGCTCTTGCTTTCTGCTTTAGAGCACTTTCTTCAAGCTTTACCCATTTTTCCAATTTCTATATGATTGTTTTTTCTAGTTCAATCAGTGCATCAGTGTTATGATCAGGGGGTTTCTCCTTGATATTAGTAAGATTAGTTCTGGCCTTCTCAATTTTCTAATACAAACACTTGTAGTGCTCCATATTAAGCTTCTTCAGTAAAGGTCTTATAGTTTTCAGCTTTAGCCACACATTCATCATCTATTGTTGTGCTTTTGGCAAGATCCAAGCTTGCTCTACCAACCCCATAAAATCTTCATGATCAGCCCAAGAATTAAAGAATTTAAATTGGGTTCTAGGATCCCATTTTGACACCGTGATAGCCAACTGCATAGGATAATAATCGGAGATGCGAGAAAGTACATAACTAGTGTGGATATGCCCCCAATTCATCATCCACTCTTCATTACCAAACATCCTGTCCAGTTTAATTTGAATCCTAGCAGGCCCACATTGGTTATTTGACCAGGAATATTAATTGCCCCTCCATGCTAACTCAGTGACTCTTATGGCTTGCATACAATCAGTATAGTCTTGAATTTCAGCTGCTAAAATAGGATTGCCCATGATTCTGTCTTGAGTGTATAAAATGGCATTGAAATCACCACCTATGAGCCATGGTTTATCTATACCTACTGAAATCTCCATAAGCTTTTACCACATCTCTCTTCTTTGCTCAATTCCATTATGTCCATAAACCACAGTGAAAAAGCAATCTAACGACCCTGTAAGTCCCTTTACATGACAATGCATAACCTGGCTTGATCTCAGGATAAGAGTTATATCATAGTATTGAGTATCCCATATAATCCATATCCTCCCATTAATTGCATAAGGATAATTTGAGATAACACCCCACCTAGGAGTGATTTCGGCTGCTATTCTCTGTGCATTATGGGCTTTAACTTTGGTTTTAGTAATTCCTACTAGCTTTATTCTGTGAGTAGTCAAATAGGTTCTCAATTCGTTCTACTTGAACCTCTTATTCACCCCCCTTATGTTCCACACTAACCAATTCATTATGGTTTGGTTAGCACCCCTACATCTTCAGGGGGTTTAGCATTTAGGTTACTGGTACTCTTTCGAAGAATCTCAAATGAATTCCTACTTCTACCCACTAACAGGCCAGGAAAATTAGCAAGGTCAAGAGCAGGGCTTTGAAGAGCTTTACCCTTATTATTGGTGGCCTTTGGTTGTTGTTGAATTGTCTGGTCTTACTGATGTGTAGCCATCTATTTCTCCACAGTACTAGTATGCGTAACCACAATAGTCTGGCTAGTCAGAGCAATTTTAATATCTTGACTAGTGGTTGGCTGCTCCATGTTATTACCAGGGCCTTCTAGCAGTGTTTCATCTTTGGGTGGGTCTCTAGTTAATAGACCTTTGTATTGCCACTGGGCTATCACCTTTGTTTTTTCTCGTCTTCGTCTCATCGAATCTTGGGGTTGTGCCGGTGGCGTAGGAGGTTGGCATTTATGTCCTACTGTTTGGCATTTGTCGCAGAACTCAGGATACCATTCATATCACACAGCTTACTAGAATTGTCTACCTCTTGGGTCTTTTACACTAATCTCCTTAGGCTAGGTTCTACTCACATTAACTTTAATTAGCATCCTTGCATAAGATATTCGCGTTTGCTTTGCTATACACTTGTCTGCAAATGGGGCTTCCCTATTGCACTAGCAATTCTGCTGAAAGAAGCCTTACCCCTACAACTTATTGGTAATTTAGGGAACAAGACCCATAGTGGGATATAAGTATGAAATTCAGTGCTTAAATTGAAATCAGTTGTCCATGGTTTAAGAATTAGTGGCCTATTATTGATGAATTATGGACCAACATAGAGATTTAGTGCATATCATCAAGAGACTGAAATCGAACAACATAGTGTCCATCTTCACTGAGGAAGATGTCTGGAGATCTAACATTTCCTCAATTTTGTGCTACATATCTGCACATATCATTGTATCCCGGGGTCACACCAATGGCATACACAATTAATGCACTCTTCCATTTTTGTTCCTCCGTTTCAAAATCTTGTTGCTCTAGTTGGACAACTGGTTATCCATCCACCATTTAAAGGGGGGGGGGATGTAGTTAAGTGTTAAACCATTACCCGCAGCTCGATTGTTCCAAAATATGGCTGCCCTAGGCTTATCGTTTCCAATTTGTTCTTCAGTGCCATCAATTTCATCTCTCAAGTTCATCGTAGCATCCAATTGCACATTAATACTTTTAGGTCTAATAATTATAAACTTATTAGATTGTTCAAGATAAGGCGCAACACTAAGATAAGCTTTTTACTCACCGCCGGAGTGTACGAAGAGGACACAACTTCAAAAGCTACTATCGGTTGGTGCGTTGGGGTTGCAACCTCTGACCCACCTATCATGATATTCTTCTCTGCCTCATTCTGATTACTCACATCACCGGAGTTCAAAACGTAGCTTGTGGTACCGTTCGAGGTTTCTCTCTCTATTGTCTATTCCCTTGAGCTTGAGATTTACCTCTTCCCCTAACATGGCCACCACGCCGGCATACAATTGTTACCCTATGTCGGGAATATGGATAATAGAAAAAAATTATTTTTTCACCAACTCTTTAATTATGGATTTCTATTTTTAAGATATTGAAATTTATTTCCTAGTTCAATTTACTGTTACTGAATATGTATGAAATTATGGAACTAGTTATATGAATCTTACTATCTGATAAGAATCATGAAGGACATGGTGTACTAAATATTCATCTGAAATTAGGCTTTAGTTGGGTATTTCATGCAATTTTACAAGAATCTAGGATCGTGTGTTCATAACACGCCAACGTATAGAAAAGCCCTATTTAAAACCATGCATAAAATAATATTCATGGTCATAGATTTCCAAAAACATAAATACTAAAAGAAATCATAAAATTGGGATATTTGTGAACTTTCCCTAATTCATGATTTCACAAAAATTGAACTTTGAAACAAGCTTTGGACATGAGGGAGAAAGAAGACCCTTATTGAATACCCACATACCTGAAGTTTGGAGAATCCTTGCTAAGAAAACTTGAACTTGGAGCTTTTGGAGTAGAATAATCCTAACTTCTGACTTGGGAGAATCTTAAGCATTTTTTATTTTTATTTTCTAAGTGTTAAGAGAGAATAAGGAGAATTAATCGACTAATCCCTTTTAATCCCACTTAGAGTAGCCTTAAACGACGTAATATAAGTGTTAAAAGAGTGGGAGACCAAAAGGTCCTTGAGAAAACTGTAACTGAAGTTGTTGACCAGTGACGAATGATTCTCAAAATGATTCATCATCACCTATAACGACCCATTGTATGAGTCGTTGTGCAGGGACTATTTATGGGTCTCCTGACGACGAGTGGTCACACTGACTCATCGTGACACACAACGACTCATCATAAGGATTTATTATCCTTGGGCAAGATTTTTAACTTTCAAAACTTGTGGACTTGACTCTCATGAAGGTTGGCACAATAAGTCATCCTAAGTGACAATGACTTGTCGTCAACAGCCATCACTACTGGGCTAAAAAATCAAGTTTTAGGACTTGGGTCTGGGGTTGCTTAGGACTAATCACACGATGGCCCGTCGTGACTGACAATGACTTATCGTCAGGAGTCATTTTCACTGGGATGATTTTTCATCCTTCAAGACTTTGTCTAACCACTCTAGACCAGTGTTAGGACGACGCGTGCGGCCTGACAATGACTCATTATCAGAGTCGTCCTATGGGTTTTTCTGCTGGTTTCAACTGGTTTTCTGTGCTAAGTCTAAAATATAATCTTAGGTAATTTTGGGGGGTTACAATATCTCCCCCTTGGGAACATTCATCCTCGAATGAAGACTAACTAGGCTGAAAAAATAGAGAAGAGCTGCAATCCCAAAACTGAGTTCTAAAAGTTGATGAATGACATGATAACTGAATTTCTGACTAAGATATAAGTTGAACTGAATTCATGAAACATGCATGCATTCTAAGACATGAAAACAACCAAGGGACATGAAACTAAGCAGAATACTAAGGAGAAAATTGTTACCTCAAGCTGGAATTAAACTAGAAGGAAATAGGTGATGGTACTTGGTCATCATATCTGCTTCCTCTTCCTAAGTAGCTCCCTCAACTAGATGATTCCTCCAAAGAACTTTCACTGAAGAAATTTCCTTGTTTCTCAACTTATGAATATGACGGTCAAGAATCTCAACTGGGACTTCTTAGTAAGAGAGACTATCTTTAATGCCCACACTCTCTAAAGGCACAACTATGGTTGGATCACCAATGTATTTCTTCAACAGAGACACATGAAAAACTGGATACACTAATGCTAAATCTGCAGGCAAATGTAACTTATAGGCCATATTGCCAATGCGCCTCAAAATCCTATAAGGACCAACATATAGGGGACAGAGTTTCCCCTTCTTGCCATACCTTATCATCCCTTTCATGGGAAAATTTTCAAGTAAACCCAATCATCCACTGTAAACTCAACCTCCTTTTTTCTCACATCTACATAGGATTTCTAATGACTGAGTTGTTTTCAACCTCTCTCTAATTAGCTGAACTTTCTCTATGGCCTCATGAACTGAATCAGGCCTTATCAAAGTAGCTTCACTAACCTCAAACCAACCAATAGGAGATCTACACCTCTTACCATAAAGCACCTCAAACGAAGCCATCTGAATTCTAGAGTGATAACTGTTATTATAAGCAAACTAAATCAAAGGCAAGTGATCATCCCAACTACCTTTAAAATTGATCACGCAAGCTCTCAACATACCCTCTAAGGTCTGAATGGTCCACTCTACCTAACCATCTGTCTGTGAGTGAAAAGCTATGTTAAGATGAACTGGGTACCAAGACCTTTTTAAAAGGACTTCTAAAATTGTGAAGTAAACTGGGTACCCCTATCTAAAATAGTAGTAAAAGCAACTCTATGTAAGTTGACCAACTCTCTAAGGTAGAGTCTAGCATAATTCTCAGTTGAATCTGTAGTGTTAACTGGCAGAAAATGTGCTGACTTGGTCATCCAGTCAATAATAACCCATATTGAATCATATTGTCGGCGTGTCTGAGGTAACCTTGTAATGAAGTCTATATTTACCACTTCCAACTTCTATGTAGGAATACTGATATACTGAGTCATACCACTTAGTCTCTAGTGGTCAACCTTAAGCTGCTGGCAATTTGGACACAACCACAAATTCCGTGATATCCCTTTTTATGCCATTTCACCAATAGACTTCCCATAGATTATGGTACATCTAGGTGGATCCTGGCTGAATGGAATACCAAGAACTGTGAGCTTCTGTCAGCATTTGCTATCTCAAGTCATCTACATTTGGAACACATAATCTGTCCCAACAATAAAAATACTATTTCCCCTTTGGGAGAAAATCTTAACCTTCTAACTTTGGACTGCTTCCTTTAACTTACGCAAAATATATATCTTGCTTCGCCTTCACCTCTACCACTAAAGAGGATCCTGAACCATTCTGAACCATGACACTACCTTCAGTTGAATCAACTAACCAAAATCCCAATCTAGCAAGTATATGAATATCACAAATCAATTCTTTATTTTCATCCTCTATATGAGCAACACTATCCATAGAAATTCTACTAAGAGCATCAGTCACTACATTGGCCTTACATGGATGGTAAAAGATGCTCATATCATAATCCTTCAATAACTCTAGCAATCTCTTTTAACAAAGATTTAGGTCTTTCTGAGTGAACACATACTGCAGGCTCTTATGATCCGTGAATACATCCACATGAACTCCATATAGACAATGCCTACAAATCTTTAAGGCAAAAGCTACATCTGCCAACTCAAGATCATGAGTCGGGTAATTTTTCTCATGGGGTTTGAGCTGTTTAGAGGCATAAGCTATGACCTTACCATGCTGCATCAACACACAACCGAGGCCAACTCTAGAATCATCACAGTATACAGCAAACCCATTTGGACCCTCTAGTAAGTCAAAACTAGAGAAAAAGTGAGTCAAGTCTTTAACTCTGGAAAACTCTTCTTGTAAGCGTCGGACCACTGAAATTTGAATTTCTTCCGAGTTAGTCTAGACATAGGAGAAGCAATAGATGAAAATCCTTCAATAAACTATTTATAGTAACCGACTAAACCCAGGGAATTCCTAGTTCTGATGGAGAAATGGGTCTAGTCCATTTTCTAACTGCCTTGGTCTTTTGAGGATCAACCTAAATGCCCTCACCAAAAATTATATGACCAAGGAATGCTACTAATTTTAACTAGAATTTCCACTTTCTAAACTAAGCAAATAACTGGCATTCTTTGAGAATCTGTAAGACAATTCTTAAATGGTCTGCATGTTCATTCTCACTCCAAGAATAAACAAGGTTGTCATGTATAAAGACAATGACGAATATGTTCAAGTACTACTTGAACACCCTATTTGTCAAGTCCATAAAAGCTGCAGAAGCATTTGTTAGTCCAAAATACATAACAACAAATTCATAGTGACTAGACCGAGTTTTGAAGGTTGTTTTTGGAATGTCACATTCTTTGAGTCTGAGTTCATGGTAACCGGATCTTAGGTCTATCTTTGAGAAAATATTGGAAACCTGATGCTTGTCAATTAAGTCATCAATCTTAGAAATGAGATACTTATTCTTAACTGTGACTTTGTTCAACTGAAGGTAATTGATGCACATTCTGAGGGAACCGTCTTTCTTATGCATGAAGAGAACTAGAGCACCCTATAGAGAGATATTGGGTTCGATAAAACCTTTGTCTAAGAGGTTCTTTAATTGTTCTTTCAATTTCATAAGATTTGTTGGAGCTATTCATTAAAAAGGAATTAAGATAGGCTGGGTATCTAGAAGAAGATATATTCTAAAGTCTATCTCCCGGTCGGGAGGGTCTCTAGGCAGATCTTTAGGAAACACTTTGGAAATTCATTCATAATGGAAACTGACTGATGAGTTGGGGTCTCGAACTTGGAATCATTGACCTAAACTAGATGGTAGATGAAACCCTTAGATATTATTTTTCTGTCCTTAAGGTAGGAGACAAATTGACTTATAGGCGCTGAGGTACTACCCTTCCATTCTAAGATTGGTTCATTTGAAAACTGAAACTTAATGACTCTATTGTACAACCGACTGAGGCATAATATACATATAACCAATCTATGCCAAGAATGACATCAAAATCAGTCATTTCTAGTTTTACTAGATCAACTATGGTGATTTTCTAGAAAACTATGATTGGGTAATTTTTGTATACCCATTTAACTGAGTTACTAACAAGAGTAGAGACTGAGAATGGTTTTGAAAGGGTTTCGAGACTAACACCAAAATCTACCACAATATAAGGAGTCACGAAGGAAAGTGTGGCTTTGGGATCTAATACGACATATACATCAATATGGAAGACTCGTAACATACTAGCGACTATATCAGGGGAACCCTCATGATCCTGTTGAGTCTCTAAAGCGAATAACCTATTCTAGTGCTGCCCGCCACCTATACTAAATAAGGAACCCTGTTGAGTTGGGCAACCTACTGGAGTTGCGTAGGAGGTAGCCTGAGTACAACCACTAATGTCACTTCTCTTGGCTGATAAATAATTTTGAACTCTATGTCCTGATTTTACACAACCAAAGCATCCATCCCTTCCTATCAAACCCTCTCTTGAGTGGCTTTTTCCACACTTGTTACAAATTGGGAAGGTACGACCACTAAAAATACTATTTTGAGACTTAGAGCCTAGCGTTCTACCTTTTTGATCGTACCAAACCATAGGATATGAACACTGACGTAAGATGTTGCTGGGGATGAAGATCTCTGCTGATAGTGAGAGTGATTTCCACCGCCCGACTTTTGCTGAAAATAGTCGAAGTTACCTGCTCTAGCTTTCTTAGTCTCCCTTTCTTTCTCAATCTGTTGAGCGTGAGTCATAAGCCTGGAGATGCCCATATCCCCAACTAGCATAGTAGTCCTACACTCCTTGACCACCGACTTAGAAATACATGAAATAAACTTACTCATGCAAGTCCTTGGCTTAGCCACTATCTCTGGAGCATACCTGGAGAACTGGGTAAATTTCAAAGAATACTCTTTCACTGATATGTTGCCCTGCTTCAAATTGATGAAATCTTTAACCTTAGCCTCCCTCAACTCATGGGGAAATAATCAATCTAGAAAAGTAGTCACAAGCTCATCCCAATTAACTGGGTCTGCATCCATATGCCTACCCTTTTTCCATTATTTGCACCAAGTCTGGGCCACTCCCTTGAACTGCTATGCGGCCAAATCTACACTCTCAACTGGAGTAATGCCCATAATATGAGTGATATTCCGAACCTCATCAATTATGTCTTGTGGATCTTCATCTACCTTTAAACCATGGAACTCTGGAGGATTCATTCGAGTGAAGTCTCGGACTCTCATAACAGCTGCATTCCCATTAAGATTAGCCGGTGCCATAACTTATTGGTTGATTTGGTTGGTCATAGCCTGAGCAAGCACCTGGAAAGCAACCTTGAACTCGACTTGGGTGACTTGTTAATTTAGGGTATTTGTTGGAGCTAGTGGGGCTTGCTGGTTACCATTGATGTTCCTTCTTCTGTTAGCTCTTCTGGGAGGCACTTTCCATAAAAGCATAAAGAAAGAATTATAATGAGATTAAATAGAGTTCTTACTCTATCACATAATATGAATATGAAAGGAGTGAGACTTTTCTAAAATGTTTCATACCCTCTCCCTCATAAGTGTGGCACTTTTTACACCCATAAATGAGACTCTACTTAACACAACTTTCAAACATCCTAGGACACTTTAAAACTGATGCTTTGATACTAAGTTTTTCACAACTCAAGCCTACACCCTAGACGTAACACGGTGCTTAGAACCACAAGTAACCTTAAATTAACCTATGGTCTGGCATGACACTAATAATATTGAAGGTAGCTGAAATACTAAATGTTGTAACTAATTGATCTGATAACAATTATCTGAAATAAACCTAAGTCTGAAAATAGACTACAAAGTTGAAATGTCTACTATCTGTCTGAAAGCCTCTACTAAAAGATAAGCTGCTAAGACAAATCCCCAGCTAACTTTAAACTTTCTAAAACTGAAATGATGAACTAAAATAAAAGAATACTGACGTCTTCTCCTAAGATGATGAGGACTCACCACTAGTAGTTTCTGAGGTAACACTGGAATGTATCGACTGTGGGCTTGTATTGAGCATCCAAACATATATCATAAGATGATACGAATAAAGAAAAGATATACGATTAGTACATTGAATATACTGAGCATGTGAGATATAAAAATATAAAATATGCTGAATATACCAGTAAATACTGAAGTACCATGGTGAGATATGAAACCCAATTAAAGTTAAATGACCCTGTCTGAGATGCATAAATGTACATATTGGCGCAAAAATGAAATAATAATCTAAAAACTCATAAGTTTAAGCATATACGAACTGAACTAAAGGTCATGTACAATATTGAGTTTGGAACTGTGGAAGGTTCTCGTAACCAACATAGACCATGTGAGCAACATGGAATCCAACCTATAACCCAAGCTGGGAGGGTGTTTTATACCTTTCCAAGGGTAAAAACCATGACTGGCGTGAATTCACTCATGAGCCCATTCTGGGTAAGGGAGACACTCTCAACTTGCGAGGACCCCTTTAACCTACGATGACATGTAGTTTGGGACTTGGGTTATCTGAACCTGTGTCCTCTCGGTACTAAGTACTTCTCCTATAATCATATATATATGCTCTTAACTATATTGACATCTGAGTAATAAGACATAAATTAGTTCAATTTACTGTTACTGAATATGTCTGAAGTCATGGAAACAATTATATGCATCTTACTATGTGATGAGAATCATGAAGGATATAGTGTACTGAATATTCATTTGAAATTAGGCTTCAATTGGGTATTTCATGCAATTTTACAAGAATTTAGGATCGTGTGCTCATAACACACCAACATATATAAAAGCTTTATTTAAAATCATGCTTAAAAGAATATTCATGGTCATAGATGTTTGAAAACATAAATACTGAAAGAAATCATAAAATTGGGATATTTGGAAACTTATCCCAATTCACGAATTTTATAAAAGCTGAACTCTGAAAGAAGCTTTGGGCATGAGAGTGAAAGGATACCTTCATTGAACACCCACATACCTGAAGTTTGGAGAATCCTTGCTAAGAAAACTTGAACTTGGAGCTTTTAGAGAATAAGAACCGTAACTTCTGACTTGGGAGAACCTTAAACATTTTTTATTTTTATTTTCCAAGTGTTAAGAGAGAATGGGGAGAATTAATCGACTAATCCCCTTTAATCCACTTAGAGTAGCCTTAAACGATGCAGTATAGGTGTTAAAAGAGTGGGAAAAGACCAAAAAGTCCCTGAAAAAACCATAATTGAAACTGCTGACTAGTAACAAACGAGTCTCAAAATAATTCATTATCATATACAATGACTTGTTGTTTGTGCCATTGTGCAGGGACTATTTATGGGTCACCTGACATTGAGTGGTCACAATGACTCATCGTGACACACAATGACTCCTTAAGATTTTCATCTTTTCAAACTTTTGGGCTTGACTCTTAGGATGGTTGACACGATGAATCGTCCTAAGTCACAATGACTTGTCGTCAGCAGTTGTCACCACTGGGCTAGAAAATCAAGTTTCAGGACTTAGATCTGGGGCTACTCAGGATGAGTCACATGACGGCTCATTGTCAGGAGTCGTTATCACTAGGATGGATTTTTATTCTTTAGGACTTTGGCTAACCACTCAGGACGAGTGCTGGGATGATCCATCAAGCCCGACAACGACTCATTGTCAGAGTTGTCTTGTGGTTTTTTCTACTGGTTTTAACTGGTTTTCTATGCCAAAAGTCTGAAATATCTTTTTAGGGACTTTTGGGGTGTTACAAAAACCTCATGAGTGCAAACTGAATATCCTACATTATTGGAAATGACATTCTAGACTTAATGAAATCAATGAAATAACCAACGGATGTCGTCTCAACAAAATATTGACCAAAGTCAATACTTTTCCAAAAATACTATGAACCCAACGAAGTGCCCAAAATGAATCTGAAAGCCTTAGGACCCAAACCAAAGGTCCCCTAGCCCAAAATCACTGTTGTAGAGCTAACAAGACTATCATAATCTAAGCTTTCCCTTCTTATCAAACCTCATCACAACCATTATGGATGATACCGAAAGAAACACACTCTCACTAACTAAAAGCTCAAAGTTACATGCCTTTTGGTTAGCAAAGCTCTTCTGCATTCTCTTAGCTGTGTAGAGTCTCTCCTGAATCACGTGCACCCAATCTATAGAATCATGCAACAGATTATTACCACATGGCCCAACCTCAATGGCATCGAACCATCCCATCAGAGACTTGCACCTCCTACTATATAATGCCTCAAATGGAGCCATTTGGATTCTCGAACAACAGCTATTATTATATCCGGACACTTCTAATATTAAGAATTGGTCCTACTGACCTCCGAAATAAATAACACATGCCCAAAGCATATTCTCTAAAACCTGAATTGTCTACTTAGACTGACCATCGTCTAAGGGTGAAAATTTGCGCTAAGCTTAACTTGGGGTTCTAAACTCCCTCTGAATCGACCTCTAGAATAATGATGAAAACTGTGTACAACAATCAAAAATGATACATACCAATACCCATGAAAATTCACTATATCACGAATTTAGATTTGGGTTAACCTCTCTCAACTATAGGAAGTCTGAGCCGGAAAGAAGTGAGAAGACTTGGTTAACCTATCAACTATGACCCAAATAGAATCAAACCTTTGAAATGTACACATGAAGCTTATCACAAAGTCCATAACTATCCACTTCCACTTCTACTTAGGAATGGGTAGCCTCTAAGTCAAACCATCAGGTCTTAAGTGCTCGTACTTAACCTGCTAATAGTTCAAGTACCTAGACACAAACTCTATAATATACCTTGTTATCCCATACCACTAGTAATGCTATCTCAAATCACGATGCATTTTTGTTGCCCTTGGATAAATAGAATATTTGGAATAATAGGCCTCCTCTATAATCAATCTAACCAAGTCTCTAACTCTAGGAATACAGATATGACCCTCGGTCCTGAATACACCCACCAGATCCAAGGTAGTCTTCCTTGCCTCACCCCTCAATACCTTATCACAAATCCTCAATATCTCATACTTGAACTGATGTGCTCGAATCTTCTCCAATAACATAGATTTAGCCTCCACACAAGCAAGAAGCTGCCCAGGCTTAGAAATATCAAGTTGAACCAATTGGCTAGCTAAGGACTGGATGTCCAAATCCAATGGTCGCTTCTCAACTACTAGAAATGCCAAACACCCCATACTCATTGCCTTCTGACTTAAGGCATCTGCTACTATATTTTTCTTGCCAAAATGATAAAAAATCAATATATCATAGTTCTTAAGCAACTCTAGCAACCTATACTGTCTCAAATTAAGGTTCTTTTTGCTGAAAATATACTATATACTATAATGGTCAGTGAAGATCTCATAATGAACCCTATATAGATAGTGCCTCCAAATATTCAATGCAAAGACTACCGCCACCAACTCCAATTCATGAGTGGGGCAATTTCTCTCATAAACCTTCAGCTACCTAGAAGCATATGCAATAACTCTACCCTACTGCATCATCACATCACTAAAAATAACTCTGAAAGCATTATAATAGATGGTAAATCCCTGGCCCTCAACAGAAAGAGTCATAATCAGAGCTAAAGTTAATAAGCCCTTGAGATTCAGAAAGCTCACCTCGCATTCGTCAGACCATATAAAAGGTACATTCGCCAATCTAGTCAATAGCGTTGCAATCAAAGAAAACCTCTCCAAAATCTGTCTATAGTAACCTTCTAAACTGATAAAACTTCATACCTCAATAGGAGCGTTGGCCCTAGTCTAATCACGACCTACCTCAATCTTTGTCGAATTCACCATAATCCCATCCTTGGACACCATATGCCCTAAGAATGCCACAAACTCAAGCCAGAACACACAGTTAGAGAACTTGACATACAACTGCTGATCTCACAAAGTTTATAGCACAACTCTCAAATGCTACTCATATTCCTCCCTACTTCTTAAGTAGACAAAGATGTCTGCGATGAACACTATAATAAATGGGTCCAAATAATGTCTAAACACTCAGTTCATCAAATCCATAAATGTTGCTGGGTAATTTGTCTAATCACATGACATAACTAAGAACTCATAGTGGTTGTAACGAGTCCTAAAGGCAGTCTTAGGAATTTCCTCTACCCTGATACTCAACTGGTGTTAGCCTAAAGTATACTTGGAAACCAATGTAACCATCTTGGCAAATCTATCCAAGACCGCATGATAAGAAGACAACCCATCCATGCCTAGAATCATGTCAAAAAAAACCATGTCTGAGATAACTAGATACCCAAGTATTGTACCCCAAGATAGTCACTACAGAGGATCGGTACACTCGATCAACTACTAATGAATCACCTATGGGAGTAGATACAAGCATAGATAGACGCAATGACTCACAAAACAAATCTAGACGAGTAGCAAAGTAGGCAGACACATAAGAATATGTAGACCCCAGATCAAATAACACATAAACTGCCTGATGAAATATGGATATCGTACCTGTGATGATGGAATATGAAGCCTCAACATTTAGCCTACCAAGAAAAGCATACAAATGACCGTGTCTGGCCCCGAACAGAGTACCCACATAACCACCTACCCAACCTCGCTATACCCATCTCTAGCAACTTAGGGACTACCACTATTACCCTGTGTACGGCCTCTGGCAGGTGGCAACAAAGATATGAGGGCCTAAACCTGTTGACCATGATGCCTTCCCTGTCTGAGGCTGGGACACTCTCTAGGAAAATTCCCCAACTCTCCACATTTGTAACACCCTCTGCCAGACATTTTGTGATGTGATGGCCCTGCTGAACCAGAATGGCCACTATGACCCAAATACCTAAAATACAACCCCCAAAAGTTTGACCTAAATCCTAGCTACCCAGCCCAATATGACCCGAGTACTAGCCCTTTGTAATCTATAATGACTCCTAAATAGTTTAGCTAGGCAAAAATTGCTTGTGACCTCTACTAGAAAAACCTATGCCTCTAAACTAAGAACCACTAAAATCACCCTAACGGCGAGGCCTCTTATAGCTGCCTCCATAGGCCTTGCGATGTATCCCCTTAATAGTCCTCGCATGATCAATAACCTGAGGGAAAGTAAACCCAACTGCCACTAAATGCTCTATCGCCAAATAGCATAGTAAAGTCAACCCCCTAATAAATCTCCAAACCCTCTCGTGCTCCATTGGCATAATCATAGCAGCAGGTCTAGCCAACTCATGGACTCATCTCATACTTTGAAATGAACAAAAGATACTATTACAGATCTATAAACTCATTCTGCAACCTCTCTATTATACAGTGCGGTACATAATTCCCAAAGAAAGCCTTAAAGAACTGTGCCAAAGTCATTGGAGGTAATCTAACTGCCCTACACTCGAGATACTCTCTCCACCACTATTTAGCTTACCCCTCCATCTGAATGTTTAGTCAACCCCGTGTGACTCTACTAACCCAAGGTTATGCAACCTCTCTTGACAGTTCAACCAATATTCATAAGCATCCTTTCCCGAAGCACCAAAAAATCTAGGAGGACATAACCTAATAAACTGGCCAAGCATTTTCTGATTATCAGTAGTCATTGTTGGTCTAGCTGTAATAGGCTGAGCGACAATCGTCACTAGAAACACCTCTAAATGGGGAGCCGCAATAATAGGCTATACTTCTAAAACCCAAACGCACTATGCCACTGCCTGGGATGAAGTATGGGCCTCATCTCTGACCTGAGAACCACTCGTATTACTAGACAATACCCCTGATACACCCTCCAAAAAACTCAAAATCTAAACCACGGTGTCCTAAAGAATTAGAGTGGCCACAACCTTGCTGGAACCTAGAATGGTCGCAAACTCTCTATCCGGTGCGAAAGATCTTATAACTCAATCTTGGGCTCTAGTGACTGTGCATAGCTTGACCACAAACTGGTGCCGTAGCTCATTCCCTGCCTCGACCTCTAGATCGACCCTTGTCCTAACTGCTGGCTGGGGCCCTAGTAATAGACCTAGGAGGCTTGCCCTCACCTATTAATGATCTCTTCATAACCATATGAGAAAGTGAAACAAATGATATTTAGAATCTGATAGAAGAATGCACAATAGTGAGTTAAAAGATAGAATTTTCCTTAGAATGCCTTGTAGCCTCCCAAATATAGGATACGAACTTCATCGTATCGACTCGCAGGACACTACTAGAAACTTGCTCTTGTACCATTAAGGCTGGTGAACCTATAGCTCTGATACCATGCTATACAACCTGAACTTGTGCCATAATGAAACCTACTATACCCTTAGTAGGTAAGCCAAGTCCCATAACCAAATTCAATGAGTAATAAGCTAATGAAAGCAAAGAAATTAGAAAAAGGAATAAAGGGAAGCTATTTATACACCATCAAATACAAAATATAAAAAATGGGCCCTATAGGGAAACAAGGAAATACAAAATATATGATAATACCTATCCTTGGTCCTGGTGTCACTGGTACAAGAGCCACTACAGTACAAGAGTAGAACTATACTAATGTCTGTCTGTCCAAAATTAACAAAATATATACAGTAGGTACATAAAGGATAAAGAGTTCATCACAAATTAAATCAGCAGGGACCTCCGGACAAATAGAGATCAATGAGGATAACTTATACTAGTATAAAGATGCAGAAGTGTAGTATAAGTACCAAAACACGAGATACTCAGTAGGAATCATAGGCCACAGAAGACAATATATAATAGAAATAACATAAAAATAAACACATACATGTAAAAGAATCCCAACAATCTAAAGCACAATATGAATAAAATAAAAATAATAATAATACACATACACACACACACACACTATATATATATATATGGTACAGTCCAAAATCTTACCTCGAACCGAATAGTAGAAGGTCTTACAGTTAGAAATCCTACCTTGGAATCAGTAAGATAAATGATACAGTCTATTTTTAAAACTAGAAATCAGTGATAAAGGTGGTACAATCCTTATAAAAGTCAAAAATTAGTGTTTTTCCTCCAAATCGTACCATAGTTCGTATATATGAATGTATGCATATGAGTGGTTAGATACATGTGTGTATATATATATATGCATAGACACACACTTGTATTTGACCACTCATATGCATACATTCACACACACACACACATATATGTGTATATATATATATATGTATGTATGTGTGTGTGTATATATATATATATATATATATACATATATGTGTGTGTGTATGTATACACAAAAACAGGATAAAACAACTTTCTATATTACAACTACAACTAACTTGGAATCCACCCAATACGGATCCTCGGCCTCAGGCCACAACCACGCGTCATAAAGAAATATGGGAAGAAAAGTAATGCAAATTTAAACGATCATTAGAAATTCATTTTACTATAAAATCCTACCCCAATCCTAGACTACGGATTCCTAATCTAAGCTTAAAACTAAGCAAGTAACCTAAACTAAGGCTCAGGCGAGAAATGCTACTCTAAAGTCCCCTAATAGGCCAATACATTTAGAAATATCAAAATAAACCTAACCCTACCCTATAATTACCTTAACCAACATGCAATTTATAAAATATACCATCTAGTAGAGCTAAGTCTAGAGAAAAATAGAACATAACCTACCTCAAGGCCGAAAACATAAACTCAAAACTGTCACAGAGTTGTCTTCCCCTTTTTTATGGCCTCAGATTGCTGCCATGCTATCAAGAAAGTAATCTACTCATTAAGACAAGAATAATAACATCCATATCAAAAATTTATAACTCAGGCCAAAAATCAGGCCGAACTTGACCCTCAAGGCTCATCAATAAAATCTATAAATTTTCCCAGTAATTATATTGGCCATAGGGTAAGACGCTCATGCCCAAAATTTAGGCAAAGATAAGATTCATTTCGGGGTTCAAAACAGCCCAGAAAGTGAGGAAATCTAAGGATGTGAATTTGGATTTTGATGGAATTAAAGACGACATTTAGCATAATATTTGTAGAAATTACATACGGGAGATATAGAAAACTTATCAGAATGATTGGAGATGAAAACCCACAAGAATTAACTCCCAAGCTCCAAAAATAATCAAAGTTCGGATGAAAAATGAAGGTTCAATTGAAGTTGAGAATTATATATTGTCCAGGTGTCCTTCATAATGAATGCCAGGACCCCTTCGCAATCGCGGGGTCGCACTGACCCAGACTATTGTGAACGCGATGGGTCTCCACGATTGCAAAGAAAAGCTAGCACGGACCCCATTAGATCCTCCTTTGAGAATGTGAAGGTCAAGTTTTCAGACCTTTTTAAATATAAAGACCTCATCGTGAATATGAGGAGAAAAGAGGTGTTGCACCAGAAGTTGAAACCAACATCTGAAACCAGCAGAAACTTGAGCAAAAATGACTTTAATTGGACCCTTGAGAGCCACTCGAAATCCCGTGAACATAAGCATGATATGCTACTCTATTGAAAACGACATTCTAAACTCATTGCAATTGATAAAATGACCAACAAAGGTCGTCTCAGCGAAATGTTGACCAAAGTTAATACTTTTTTAAAAATTAGATAAACCCAACCAAGTGTCCAAAATGAATCCAAAAGCCTTGAAATTCAAACCAAAAGTTCCCCAACCCAAAATCTATGTTCCAAACTAATGAAACTGTTGGAATTCTCATCTGACTCCATTTACTAATAATATTGACCAAAGTCAAACTTCTCATTTTACAAAGCTTCAAAATAGAAAATCTCACCTAAAACCTAACCAAACTCTTTGGGAATTGAATAACCCTTTCCCATAGACCACAAATACTCTATATCAACTACGAAAAGTGTCAAAATCATAAAAATATATGAAAATTATGAAAATGTCCTGGAGGGTCATTACAATAAAGTATGTCTTCTTCCTTGTGTTGAAGATAGGAAAAAAGATGAGAAGTGGATGATAAGAAATATATTGTGTTTATATTTGAGGTAAGTGTAGTGAAAGAGTGAGCTGAGACAAAAAATATTCTAAGTTTTCAACTAAATTACTATACAAAAGAGGGTAATAATATGTTGATGGAAGGTGTTCTTTTGGTGGAGCTTTGGAATCTTCAACTAATCTAGAGTTGTTTGATTTGTACAACATTAGTGGGCTATTGTATCCTTGAGAAGACAAGTCAAGAGTGATACTACTGGATCAGTGTAGATTATGCCATAGTGGGCTTTAATCTCTTTAAAGAGAGCGAGATATCCGTGCCTCAGCCTAAATATTTTATTTATTCAATTTTGTTCATTTTATTTTTCAACTTTAATTATTGTAATTTGTAGTATATTACACTAATAATTTTTTGGAGATTCATGTTTACTTACAATTTGAAAAATTATGGATATCAAGATAGCAGTATCAACATTCAACATCACTAGATCAATTCAAGAGATAAACGGATAAAGTATTTTTCTACTTGCTCAACTTAATTGGGGGAGAGGTAAAATCTTTAATACTTGTTGTGGAGGTAAAAAATAGACATCTGCATATCATTCTACAAGACTCTACTAGACCCATTTTTATACGATGAGATCGATGAACCTAGGGCTCTGATATTAACTATGTCACGACCTAAATGACCGTGAGTGGAACCCAGACTAATCCTCCAATGGGAGAACCATCTAACCCAAACCTTAACCCAACACTCAGTCATTCATAAGATAGAATGATCGATAATTCAATACTAAATAAAATATCTCGATAAATAATAATAATAATTAAGAATAAAAAAATATTTCACCATCTATCACATATCCCTGAGGACCTAAAAGTCATCATACTAGAACATTCTAAGTAAAACCGAAGTCTAAGATAAATATCCAAAAATCAAATCAAAATGATAGCATATCACTGTTTGAAAGAATCAACATGATCTAATGAGATGATCCAATGGCTGCCTGAAGATAGATGCTCACCCTTGGATAAAAAGCAGCTGGTCAATGGTAGATGCAAGGTCTTCTCTTAGTCTCTAGAACACTTCCTGTACTCAACAAAAAGAAGAGTATATGTATTATCATACAAACACTATGTACTGGTAGGTATCATTAGCCAACTCAACTTGGACCCACACTTAAACATAAACTAAGTATGAGAAAATTAGCAATCACAACATAAAAAGTATTTTCAACACAATAATTACCAACCACGAACTACCTCAATGATATCCAACACCTTCAACAAGATCAATCTTTATCACATTAAGAACTTCGCAATTACAATCTCAAGTTAATGTTCAAAACAAGGGAGAGGTCTATGACTCTTCTAAATCATCAGAAGTGTAAGCAACACCAAAATTACCTGTCACTGAATTATTTCATGAGAGTAGTATTAGTTTACATCAATTAAATGCAACACTTTATGGAATACAAATAAAGCAATCAAATGACTATGAAAATGCAACAATGTAATCAAATCATCAGATTCCTTATCAACACTATGCATACATACTAAGGAGACTTATATGCCTAATAGTTATGACTTGAAGGAGACTAGCTTCGTCAGTGTATCATACCGATGTGGTATCCAACCCTACGATTAGCAATAAATAAGCAACATGTACTGATGTGATACCCTGCCCTCCGATATCACAATATATTAACATCACAATAAATATAAACAAGGATATATGTAGTGCACCAACATGAAAGTACACACAACTATCAAGACACTTTAGTCAATTTCCAAGTTTATCATTTCATGATTTCAACAAATATTAATCAACACACTGACTACAAGTATGCCTGAAGGCTAATTCACACACTTTTAACTCATGGTAAGCATGATGCCCAAATCAAGTCTTAAAACTACAATTTAAATCATAACCTACCTCAAACGTGAGACTGGATGCTCTAATCCACTAAAGCTTTGTCTTTTCTTACAGCTTAAGATCGTTCATCCTCTAAAAATAGTAAACAAAGAGTAATTAATAATGTACTCACTGTTTCTAGGAATTAGGAACTAAAACACATTGATTTTACCCTAGTTCATAACCTGAAATACTAATTCGGGGTTTTCTACCCATTAATCCACCCCAATTCCCTATAATTTACATTAGAGAAAGAAAATTATCCACTAAGAACTATAAAATAACATCTTATAATAAAAAACAACCATTTTTAAGGCTACCCATGGCCAATTCTCCCTAATTCTATCAATTTTGGGTTTAAGCCCCAAAATCCACCAAAAAACTAATTCTAGAGATTCTACAGATTAAACGGAGTGATCTTACATTATAAGGATGTAATTTACTTACCTCAACTATAGAAATCACCCAAGTAATGGAGGAAATTCCCCTACACAATCTTTGATCAAAGTCTGGATGTTAGGGAGAAAAGAAGGTTGAAATTTAGGCTTTAGGGGTTTTAACTTCTAAAGCCTTCTATAGTGGTCGAGATTCCGCTATGATGGTCATGCTATAGTAGTATGGGACCCACTATGGTGATCGGGGACCCATTGCAGTTGTCCCCCTTGGTTCCTATGTCGACTGCTACGATTGTTGGCTCACTGCTACAGTAGAGCCACTACGACGGCTAGGGTCCTACTGCAATAATGACTGGTAGAGATTCCAGGGAGTTTTTCAAGGATCCTTGATTTCTCAATACCCCTGAGTTTTTTGATAACACAAAATTACCCTGTCGTAGAAAAAGCCATGACCAGAGTTCTATAACTTCATTTCACACTTTGAAAGTTTCTACAAACTCCTAAACCTTTTATCCATCACACAACACCCACCAAACTTTCAAACAAATCACCACAAGACACCAACAATTACAAAACCACATAATTCTCACTCTTTTCCTGAGCTTACCCTAATCTAAAATTTCATTAACTCTCTTCCTAGGGGGAAACTCATTACAAGCACTCATTACAAAGACTATAACATGAATTGGGTCATTACAGTTTTTTGAGAGTTAACTGTATGAATTTTGAACAATATTTTAAGATGTATTTTTTATCATATTAATACGAGAAGTATTGTAGTTTATAGTATTTTTCATATAGTTTTTGAATATCTAAATTTGAAATATTAAATTTATTTAATTTAATTAAGCTCCAAATATAATGACACTCATAAAACAAAACATGACAAATAAAAGTGAACAGAGAGTAGTTTTTATACTCGCACACTTTTATTAACTTCAAGAGATATATTCAACTTTCAATTCAAACTCTCATGTTCTTGTAATAAAATTTTACTCCCACCATTCTAAAAAGAATGACCTACAATCCTTTTTAGTGCGTTTAAAAAAAAATGACCTTTCCCTTTTTGGCAATACTTTAACTTCCAACTTTCCACGTGGCAAGTTTAAGACCACAAGATTAAAGGGTATTTTGGCATATTTGACATAAATTTAATTTAAAATCACAAGATTCAAAAGTCTTCTTTAATTTCTTAAACTATTTGCAAAGTCTAAATAGGTCATTCTTTTTTAAATTGAAAAAGTAACTATTTTGGTGCCTTTATATCTTTTGTAATTCTAAAAAAATCACTGAATGTTGGGCCCATGCTAGAACGGGACATACATATCTAGTGTACATACATATATATATATATATATATATATATATGTAATACATAACTATATATAATTTCCCTACACATGGATTTGGGTTGACCCGCATGGGTGACCAGGTCTAATTTTCTTCATCTTCCACTCACACATAGTGGGTAAATTCCTATTTTGTAACATTCGTTCTTAAGGATTAGAGTGTGTGACCAGTGCATACTTTGAGAGATTCATTAACATACATCTATTAGGAATATATAGCATCTGGATCAATGAAACTTAAAGTAGATTATAGTATGTAGTACCCCAGATCATTTATCACATTCATATTTTTCATCGTCGCTTTTTCATAATTTTGAGTTCATCATTATATTGTTGTATCACAGATAAACATAAAGGACCGGTCAATGAACACAATTAATGTGATAATACTCAATGATCTTTCTTATCTCATGACTCTCTTAATCTTAATATGATTGTTTTTTTATAAATGTCCCGCTAGGCTGAATCAAGCATGATCTCTTGGCAATATACTAAGATAGCAAACACCAAATTGAATCTGTAATGACCCTTTCCATTATTACGATAAAGTCTAGCATGCCAAAATTCAGGTTAAGATTTTCCCTGAATAAAGTGTTAGAAAATCAAGCTAGTCTAGTCTTGGATGAAATACAAGTGTGGTATGGTCTAGAATAATTCGAGAATGGATTAGTTAATGGTTAAGTGATTTGGGGTTATTTTGTGGTAGCTAAGACGATAAGGAATCCGTATAAACTTTTAGAAGTAAATTCGAGTTAGTTGAACTTCGATTATCGTATTTAACGTAAAGGGGATAGTTTTGGATGTCAATATCTGGAAGTGTATTGTGAAATGGATAAAATTCTGGTGTAGTCGGACTTTCTGACTTCGCCTAGGCCACTATAGCAGGAGTAGGCTGCTACCACTGGCCTGCTATAGTAGGAATATTCCCGCTATAGCGAGAGTCTGGGTTGGTCAATCCCGCCATAGCAGGCGAATCCCACTATAGCGATGCTGCTATAGTGGGAATTATCTTGTTATAGCAGGAATTGTCCCACTATACTAGCTGAAATTGCAAGAAAGGTCAAGACTCAGGTTTGTTAGAGTAAGATCAAACTTGGATTGAGGTAGGTGATAGTTAAATATAGTTGAAAATTCAATTTAGTTTATGTGTGCATATTAACTGTCTTATTATGTACTTATTACAATGCATGTTTAAAATGTTTTATTGTTGAATGATATCTTAAGTGGCAAATCACATCTAATGAGGTTGTATTAAGAACTTGTTGATTGTACAAATGTGATTGTGTTATTCTTATTTTTTACTGTACTTGTTGTGATTTTAGTAGTTATTATGAGATGAATCGATATAGGTCATCATCACGGAATTGATGAAACTCAGGGAGTATAAGGGTGGAGATGTTGTAATAAGGGTGGCATCACATTGGTTTGGGATAAGGGTGGAAAACACTAGATATCTGGGATGTTAGTAAATAGACTGAGCTCGTCCTTGCAGGTCATGGATAGTGGCAACCATAAGACCCTTATCATATGTGTACACAATATTGGTGAGTTTAACAGTTTCTTGAGTGGACCAGGTCTTGTTGTTATGGATATATTAGGTTCCTTGAGCGAACCGATTGCCCTGAATGTTGTTATATTAGATCCTTGTATGGTCTGAGCTATTATCATAATTGAAAGGTAAAATTTCTATTGATGTATATTTAAAGAGTAACTTAGGTAATGTGAAACCTATTGTTGTTAGTCATGGTTAGTTGACTTAGTCTATTTTTTCTAGTCATGGTCTTGACTTGATGAGATGCTTACATTGACTTATTCTTGTATGCTTTCATTTGATGTTATTGTGAAAGGCCAAGTGGAAATATAATTGAGGTAAGGTAATTGTTAAGTGTTCATGGTTGTACTTGTTTACAAGGTTATAGTTATTTGTTCACATCTATATTTTGGGTTTGCCGATGACCCTACTAGTACATAGTGGTTTTTTACTAATACTACCTGTACTCTTCTTTTTGGTAAGTGCAGAGCATCTTCCAGTGACTACATCGAGACCTCAACTTTAGATATTGACATGCATCAACTCAAGGGTGAGCTACATCTTCCAGGTAGCCATGAGTCATCTCTTATTAGTTTTGTCCACTAATTTCAGACATGGATACTTTTCATATTGTTTTTTGGTTGAACCCGTTATTGACATTATTAGATGTTTTTAGTATAATGACTTTCAGTTCATGGGGGTATTTTAAACATTTTTACATTTCGGCATTTGATATCATGGTTAGAATATTTCGATGAATTGGTTTTATTAATGGAATTGCTAGTTTATTTTAAATTTTGTTAAGTTAAATGGATAGGTATTTTGGGTTAACTGGTTCTCCCACTGAAGGGATAGTGTGAGTGCCACTCGCGATGAGTTGGGGTCGTGACAAAGTTGGTATCAGAGACCTAGGTTTGTTGATCTCATTGTACCAAAAATGGGTCTACTATAGTCTTGCGAAATGGTACAGAGAAGTCTGTACTTTTCTTCTAGAGGCTATAGGATTATAGAAAATTATCACTTCTTTCTTCTTTCTTGCTAAAACTTGATTCCATTTGGTATTTGGTGATCTAAATTGGTATCTAACCTCTTCACTCTTTTATCTATAAATGGTGAATATGAGAGCCAACGAAGCCAGAGTAGCAGCTCCCACACCAGCAATTCTAGCTACAGAATCGCTGTTTAAAATAGAGGAATAAGTAGGGGAAGAGGGAGAGGTAAAGCAACACTAGCCAGGGGTTGAGCTCGGGCTGCAGCTAATCCAGCTCAATAGAGATCTAAGACACCTCCCTGACCTAGGAACAATATAATGAAGTTATGAAAGAGGAAATTTTGGAACATAAGGAGGCAGTATCAGTTTTGGTAGGTACAACTCCTCCACCAATGTCGTCTGAGGTGATTCAATAGGTCCATGCTTTTTTGAGTAGGTTGGCAGGTAAAGGAGCCATGCCTGCAACACCTGTTTACCATTTTACAGGGGTACAATCTGCTGCTACTATTGCTCCTAGGATGGATAAGGTCTCAGGGATGAAGGTGTTTCCTTGTATGGTGTTGGGTCATGTCATTACTGGAACTAAACATGATAATTTGACTAAATTTTTAAAGATGAAACCTCCTACCTTTATTGGTTCTAAGATAGAAGATGCCTTTGAATTCATTGTTGATTATTATGAGAGGCTACATTAAATGGGTATTATAGAGCATAATGGTGTTGAGTTTGTAACCTTCCAACTACATGGTGATTCAAAGTAGTAGTGGAGGGCTTATATGGAATGTCGTTCTCTAGATTTACCTCCATTAATATGAATTCAGTTCCATACTCTATTTTTGGAGAAGTATGTACCCCATACCCTTTGTAATTATAAGAAGGATAAGTTTTTGGACCTTGAGCAGGGCAGTATGTCTGTTGCAGCCTACGAGGCTAAGTTTCATTGATCTGTTATGCTACTCAGTTAATTGGTATCGAAGAGGAGAGGATTCAACTATTTTTAAAAGGTATGAACACTGACTTGCAGTTTTTGGTGGTATAGATGAGTTCTGCTAGAAAAACCATTAATGATGTTATTGATTATGTGAACTGTAATGGCCCAACCCGCTAGTGATATTGTCTGCTCTGGGCCTAGACCCGCACGACTTTAAAACGCGTCACTAGGGAGTAAGGTCTTCTTACTTATATACCCAACATCTCTCTTATGTTATGCCGATGTGGGACTTTTAATTCTAATCTAGGGTGTCACACCATTTGTAACGGCCCAACCCGCTATTGATATTGTCCGCTCTGGGCCTAGACCCGCACGACTTTAAAACGCGTCACTAGGGAGTAAGGTCTTCTTACTTATATACCCAATATCTCTCTTGTGTTATACCGATGTGGGACTTCTAATTCTAATCTAGGGTGTCACATACACCCCCTCTTATGAACTCAGCGTCCTCGCTGAGGTTTGCCCCACCGAATGGGATTTGCCTAGACTCAGGACTGAGGTTTGCCCCGCCTTACCGGGATTTGCCTAAACTCAGTTTGAATTCTGGCCCACATCGACAAGGCTGACACAGGAGTGGCTCTGATACTATTTATAACGGCCCAACCCGCTAGTGATATTGTCCGCTCTGGGCCTAGACTCGCACGACTTTAAAACGCGTCACTAGGGAGTAAGGTCTTCTTACTTATATACCCAGCATCTCCATTGTGTTATGCCGATGTGGGACTTCTAATTCTAATCTAGGGTGTCACATGAACAGTGTCGAAGGAGTCAAATAGGTTGTCTAGGCCAAGGTTATAAGAAAGAAATCCTAGAATATAGGTAACTTCAGTGGTTCTTGCTCTAGGGGTTAAGGTCATCAGGTTTATGCAACTTGCCCTATTTAGTCAACTCTGTCAGTATCTTCATTGGGTCCGTCAGGGACTACTCAGCAGTCCTTAATTGTGAGAAGCCAAGGGGCTTTATATTCTTCTGCTTCCAAGCCTTCCGTAGACCGAGCTTGCTATTTTATAGTATTGTGTGGCACTTCAAGAGAGATTTCTAATGGAAGGTAGGATAGATTTTAGGGGTAGTAGCAGACTAGAGCTATGGTTTCCACTAGTAGAAGTGGCAGTGGTAATGGTAGAGGTCATCCACATGATATGCGTGGTAATCATCAGAGTGGCCATATTAGAAATTGAGGTAGTGGTAATGTAGGGTGAGGTGGTGCTCAACCTACTAGAGAGGTCACCCAGATAGATGATAGAGCTCATTGTTATGCCTTTCCAGGCAAATCGAAGGTAGAGGCTTCAGATGCTATCATCGCAAGTACTATTCTCATCTATGAGTGGATGGCTATGGTCTTATTTGATTTGGGATCCACTTATTCTTATGTATTTGTTAGATTTTCCTTGGTTTTAGACATGGTTTATGATATACTTGACTCACCTATATATGTATCAACTCCGATTGGGGACTCTATGGTAGTGACTCAAGTGTATCGTGCCTACTCTGTTATGTTTATGGGTTTATAGACTTGGGTAGATTTGATAATTTTTGATATGCTTGATTTTGATATCATCCTGGGCATGACTTGGCTATCCCTGTATCATGTTGTTCTAAACTATAATGCAAAAACTGTGACCTTAGAGATGCCTGGGATAGATAATTTAGAATGGGATGGTGTGCATAAGTCTAGACCTGTGAAAATTATTTCTTTTTCGAGCAAAAAATCTAGTTAGAAAGGGGTGATCGACCTTTCTAGCATATCTTAGGGATGTTAGTGCAGAGGACCCTGCTATTGAGTCAGTTCCTATAGTGTCAGAGTTCTATGAGGTATTTTCTATAGACTTGCCTGGTATGCCTCCGGATCAGGATATTTACTTTTGCATTGATTTGGAGCCGGACACTCGCCTAATTCCTATTTCTCCCTATCAAATGGCTCCAGCTGAGTTGAGGGAAATCAAGACTCAGTTGGGGCATTCCATTGTTATTCGTTAAAAAAAAGGATGGTAGCATGAGGATATGTAGTGACTACAGATAGTTGAATAAGGTGACTATCAGGAATAAATATCCTTTGACCTGAATAAATGACCTTTTTGACCAGTTGTTGGGTGTTTCATTTTTCTTTAAGATAGACTTGAGGATAGGGTATCACCAGTTAAAGATTAGGCCTGAGGGTGTACCCAAGACAACTTTCAGGACTCTATATGGGCATTACAAGTTCATAGTGATGTTCTTTGGGTTAACCAATGCGCTGACAACATTCATGAGTTTGATGAATGGTTATTTCAAGTCTTTCTTAGATTCATTTATGATTGTTTTTATTGATGAAATTTTGATTTACTCAGAAGTGAGGAGGAACATGCATGTATCTTTGTATAGTCATAGGGATTTTGAAGGAGAAGCAGTTTCTCACTAAATTCCCTACTGTAGCCTTTTTGGGGCATGTGGTTTCAGAAAAAAAGTGATAGTAGATCCCCATAAGATTGAGGCCAACAAGAGTTGGAGTCGGCATAGGTCTGTGACTGAGGTTAGAAATGTTGTGGGTCTTGCTAGCTACTATTATGGTTTTGTCATGAACTTTTCCTCCATTGCTACTCATTCGACAAGGCAGACACAGAAAGAGGTGCCATTTGTTTGTTTTGACAACTATAAAGAGAGCTTTGAAAAGCTCAAGTCTCTTTTGACCACAACTCCCATCCTTGCCTTGCCGGTTGAAGGTAAGGATTTTATTGTGTTTTGTGATACTTCACACTCTAGTTTGGGTGCTGTGTTGATGTTGTACATGGATGTGATTGCTTATGCTTTGAGGCAATTGAAGCCTCACAAGAATAATTACCCAACTCATGACTTGGAGTTGGTAGCGGTGATTTTCGTACTTAAGATATTGAGACACTACCTTTATGGTGTCAAATGTGAGGTGTTTATAAACCATCACATCTTACAACATGTTTTCACCGAAAAAGATTTGAACTTGATGCAGAGGTGATGGATGAAATTGCAGAAAGATTATGATGTGACCATCCAATACTATCCAGACAAGTACAATGTGGTGGAAGATACATTGAGCCCGAAATCTGTAAGTATGGGTAGTTTGGCTTATTTGAGAGTGTCGAGGTGACCTTTGGCTAGAGAGATCCAAACTCTAGCAATACGTTTCATGCAATTTAGAGTATCTAAAAGGGATGGGGTGTTGGCTAGTGTGGAGGTAAAGTCCACCTTTATTGATCAAATTAAGGCTAAGCAATTTGGGGATACAAAGTTGAACAAGATTCGAAACAAAGTGGTATGTGGTGAAGCTCAAGATGCCACACTTAATGCATGTGGAGTGTTGAGTATGAGAGAATGTATGTGCATGCCTTGTGTTAGTGATATGATTTTGAGTTTGCTTGCAAAAGCTCATGGTACCTGATACTCTATTCATCCAGGTGCAACCAAGATGTATCATGACTTGAGATAGCTTTATTGGTGGCCCCAAATGAAGAGAGATATAGTAGAGTATGTGGCTAATTACCACAACTGTCAGTAGGTGAAGTATGAATATCAAAGGAATGTGGCCTTGCATCAGAGAATGCCCATTCCCGAGTTGAAGTGGGAGAGGATAGCCATAAATATCATGGTGGATCTTCCTTAGACTTTGGGGCAGTATGACACAATTTGGGTCTTAGTAGATAGGCTAACCAAGTCCGTGCATTTTATTCTGGTTAAGGTAAACTATGGGGTTCCGATTTCCATCATATTTAATAGAGGTACGCAGTTCACCTCTAAATTTTGGCACAAGTTACATGAAGAGTTGGGCACCAAGCTTGACCTTAGCGCTATATTTCATCCTCAGACTGACGGACAGTCTGAAAAGACTATTCAGGTGCTTGAGGATATGTTACGGGCCTGTGTGGCTGATTTTCGTGGTTATTGGGATAAGTTCTTACCATTATGTGAATTCTCGTACAACAAGAACTATCATTCTAGTATTGACATGGCTCCATTCAAATTGCTTTAAGGGAGAAGGTGTAGATCACCCATAGGTTAGTTTGAGGTTGGTGATGTGAAGCCTTTGGGCACAAACTTGGTGATAGAAGCTCAAGAAAACGTGAGGTTCATACAGGACAAGATGTTGGCAGCCCAAAGTAGACAAAAGGAATATGCGGATCGCAAGGTAAGGGTTATGTTTTTCAAACAAGGTGATTATATGCTATTAAATGTGTCTACTATGAAGGAGTTATGTAATTTGGAAAGAAGGGTAAGCTTAGCCCTCAGTACATTGATCTGTTTGAGGTTCTTGAGAATGTTGGTATGGTAGCTTATCAGTTGGCATTGCCACCAAGCCTGTCAAGAGTCTATCCTGTATTTAATGTTACCATGCTCCAAAAATCCCACAGGGATGGTGATTATATTATCAAGTGAGACTCTATTTTACTTGACAAGAATCTATTATATGAAGAGGAGCCAGTTGTGATTCTTGATCGAGATGTTTAAAAGTTAAAACTAAGAAAATACGGTCTGTCAAAGTTCAGAAAAAGCACCACCCTGTTGAGAAGGTGATGTACCGACATTTTGACAACACATTTAAGGCTTTCGACTAGGAATAAATGCAAGTTCTTAAGCAATTTTTTTGTTTTTAACTGTGTTTTACTTTTTTATACAGAAATAGGTACAAGTAGCAAAATAGGAGAAACAAAGCAAAAAAGTCGAGTGATGACCCAAAGTGATGAGTTGGCGACTACGTGATGAGATGTCACTCATTTCGTCTGGTGGAAGTAGAATGTGTAGTCGACAAGAGTCAAGTGACAACTTGAGTTGATGAGCCGTCAACTAAGTGATGAGTCATCACTTGAGGTCGTCAACCTTAATCAGTATCCCGCTCATTATGGAATCAAGTGACGACCTAAGTGATGAGTCGTCAACCTTGTGACAAGCCGTCACTCAAAGTCGTTAGTACTAGGCGGTCCATATCTGAATTGTATTCCAAATCCAAATTTCCTTGTACTATAAATAGCTGCTCCTAGGCCTTTTTGAGGCATCTTACATTACATAGTTTGAAATATTCAAAGTTTGGAGTTCCTCTTGGCTTTTTAGCAATATTGTTCACTTTTGAAAGTGATTGAATATTGAATTCATATTTTACAAGGGTAATGCTTTATCTATGATTCCTTCATCTTTATTTTCTTTTACAATTATGAGCAGCTAAACTCCCATAACTAGGGTTTTGGGATCCATGGTGAAAAAGTAAATTCCAGGTTGATTTCTGTTAGGATTCGACTGATAAACGGATTTGTATTATTAATCCTTTTGTCTTAATAGATTTTTGATGCTTGCAAACATTGGAACATGCCTTAGGTTTAATTTGCTTGAAATAAGAGATTAAAACTGGGAACAAGGGTTAGCAACAGGGATTCAGAGTTTTTAACCTCCGTCTAATAGTTAATTCTATAACAAGATTAACCAACTCAAAGTTTGAATTGAATTCGTATAGTTTTCTCTTTATGTTTGAAAGAATTAAAGTGATAGTCATCCAATTGAGTTGAGAAATATTTGGGTGTATTTTAGAAATCGATAAATTTTCATTATTCTTTATTACGAGAATTTTAAGCAGTGATCGACCTGTAATTGCTACAATAGCCATGGTGAACATAAGCCTAGTTTAATTTTGTCTATCGATTCACACTTGATTACATTTGACTATTGTTACTTGCGACAATAAGAGTAGCTATTCTAATAAATTATTTTATAAACCCCCCAATTTTATGAAACTATAGACTAATAGTCAATTAAATCACAAACGACTTAGTGTTCAGCATATTCCCTATAGAATTCGACCCCAACATTTGTTGGGTTATATAGTTTACAATGATCACTTATACTTCTTAAGGGAGGTGTAATTTAGGCTTTTCAGTAGGCTACTTTGAAAACCGAGAAGGACATGCGTGACAAGTACCCTCACTTCTTTGAGGATTAAAGTACTTTCTTACTTCCTTCTTACTTTGTTTTTCTTGATTGATCATTCAAGGATGAACGATGGGTAAATTGATATTTGTTGTAATGACCCTTTTTGTTGTTACAATAAAGTCTATCTTGCAAAAATTTGGATTAAGATTCTCCCTGAATAAAGTGTTAGAAAATTTAGGCTAGGCTAATCTTAGATGAAATCCAAGTATGGTATGGCCTAGGATAATCCGGGAATGGATTAGTTAATGGTTTGGTGATTTAGGGTTATTTTGTGGTAGCTTAGACGATAAGGAATCCATAGAAACTTTTGAAAGTGAATTTGAGTTAGTATAACTTCGATTATCGTATTTGACGTAAAAGGGATAATTTGGGATTGTCAAAATGCAAGTGTGTTGCGAAATTGGAAAATTTTTGGGGTAGTCGGACTTTATACCTCCACCTAGGCTGCTATAGCGGTAGACAAGATTCTACCACTAGCCCGCTATGGTGGGAATATTACTGTTATAGCGGGAGTCTCGATCAGTCAATCCCACTATAGTGAGTGAATCCCACTATAGAGATGTTGCTATAGCGGGAATTGTCCCGTTATAGTGGGATAAGCGTTCTTTAATGCAAAAAAAGACCCAAAATCTTATTTTTCATTCTAAATACGTTCAAGGGCTGGAGAGGGTGATTTTAGGTGATTTTCATTGTTGTTCTACCAAATTCCTTCGTTAAGACCGAAACCAAGCTGAAATTACAAGAAAGGGCAAGGCTCAGGTTTGTTAGAGCAAGAATAAGCTTGTATTGAGGTAGGTGATAGTTAAAAATAGTTGAAAACTCAATTTAGTTTATGTGTACATGTTAACTGTCTCGTTATGTACTTGTTACAATGCATGTGTAAGAGGTTTAATTATTGAATGATATCTTTTGTGGCAAATTATACTGACCCTCAAGATCATTTTCTGCTTTTTCATGCTTTTTATGAATTTAGAACTTTCCTATAGCTGCCCCAAGTCATTTATGACTTGTTGGGATTGACAGTTTGGTTCCCGAGCAGTTCGTTTGGTTTTTATTGTCATTTCCTTATTTTAGAACTTTTAATGTTAAGAAAATGGTCTCTGACCAAAACATTAGGTAAACGGTCTTGGATGGCAATTCTGACAGTTTTGTTAGCTCCAGAATTTTGATTTTAGACTAGGAGAACCCTTGGTCCGAGTCCCGAGGCTTTCGGGCTCATTTTGAGCTACTAGTTGGATTTCGGTAAAAATGGAACCTTTGGTGTGGGACCTATATTTTGTTGAAATGACCTATGATTCAAATATCGATAGTTTAGTTGAGTTTGAAATGTTGAATTTGGTGGGGTAGCATAGTTTGTTTGCATGCATGGGATTCTGAATGAATATCGAGGAACTGTCTAAAGATTTTACCACTTAGCAAAGTTAGTGGTGTATTAGCACCTGGTGCAGGCCCAGATTCTTCATCGCTATCGTGATGAGGAACTTTGTGATCTTAATGGTCTTTGGATTTTGGTCATAACGATTGTGAGAATAGGTCCCACGACCGCGATGAAGGAGGGCTGTGGGACCTGGCTAGCTTGTGCATCGCGATTGCATAGTTAGGCCATCACAATCACGATGGTCCTATTAGTGGGGTCCCATAATTGCGACGAGGGGATCCTGCAATAGCAATGAGGAAACCCCTGACAGTATATATAGTTGTTCCATTTGTTTTTCAACATTATTTCTAACTATTATCCCTCATAGTTGACATTTAGAGCTTTGGTTTTATGAGAAATTGATAACGACCTTTTGCGTCGTTATGGTGAATTCTAGCATGCCAAAATTTGGGTTAAGATTCTCCCTAAAGGAAGTGTTAGAAAATTTAGGCTAGGCTAGTCTTGGATGAAATTCAAGTATGGTATGGCCGAGGATAATTCGGGAATGGATTAGTTAATGATTAAGTGATTTGGGTTTTTTTTGTAGTAGCTAAGATGATAAGAAATCCATAGAAACTTTTGGAAGTGAATTCGAGTTAGTAGAACTTCGATTATCCCATTTGATGTAACAGGGATAGTTTGGGATGTCAATATCTGGAAGTGTGTTGTGAAATAGGCAAAATATTGGGGTAGTCAGACTTTTTGCCTCAGCCTAGGCCGCTATAACTGGAGGCAGGCCACTGCCACTAGCCCACTATAGTGGAAATATTCCTACTATAGCAGGAGTCCGGGTCAGTTAATCTAGCCATAGCGGCTGAATCATGCTACAGTGATGCCGCTATAGCAGGAATTGTCCCACTATAGTGGGATAAACGCTATTTAAGGCAAAAAATGACCCAAAAATGTATTTTTCATTCCAAATACGTTCAAGGGCTGGATAGGGCGATTTTAGGCAATTTTCATTATTGTATCCTATTCCTTCGTTAAGGCCGAAACCAAACTGAAATTTCAACAAAGGCCTAGCTCAGGTTTGTTAGAGCAAGATCAAGCTTGGATTGAGGTAGGTTATGGTTAAATATAGTAGAAAACTCAATTTAGTTTATGTGTGCATATTAACTGTCTCGTTGTGTTCTTGTTACAATGCATGTGTAAGAGGTTGTTGAATGATTCTTAAGTGGCAAATTGTACTGACCCTCTAGGTCATTTTCTTCTTTTTCGTGCTTTTTATGTGTTTAGCTTTTTTCTATAGCTACCCCAAGTCATATATGACTTGTTGGGATTGATAGTTTGGTTCTCCTGAAGTTTGTTTGATTTTTGTGGCCATTTCACTATTTTGGAGCTTTTGAAAATGAGAAAATGTTCTTGGACCAAAACTTTAGGTAAACAGTCTCGAATGGTAATTCTAAGGGTTTCATTAGCTCCGAAATGTCGAGTTTAGGCTAAAAGGACCTTTGGTACGGGTCCGAAGGCTTTCAGGCTCATTTTAAGCTATTGGTTGGATTTTGTGTCACGTCCCAATTTCTCTGGTCATGATGGCACCTACTATAACCTACCAGTAGGTAAGCCAACCCGTAGTCCGGAACAACTAGTAATGGACTACTGATAGAAATAAAGGAAACAACGTAATAAATATAATAGCAAGGCTAATATAACCCCAAAACCTGGTGGAGCCAGTACAAGAGCTTCTAATACAACAGGAGCATAAATGAAATACCGGAAAAGAGTATATATATACAAGTCATCTCTGATACAACATAAAGAATAGTCTACAATAAGAGGGAAATTAGGGATACTCCAAAATGTTAGGCGCTCACCCTAAGTCTCCGATCCATAACTGCTCCGCATGATACACACACATCAACGATGATAACTCGTACTATAACGTGCAGGCTGCAGAAGTGTAGTATGAGTACCAAACACTTGGTACTCAGTAGGAAACGACCGACTGAGCTCCATAAATAATGTAAGTATAAATAACATGAAGGCATGAATGTAACTACAGGAAACTATCCAAGAACGGGCTTGATAATGCTACTAGGGCAATAAGGATAGACTACCCTATCCTAACCCTACTCAGGTACTAGAGTACTATACCATATATCCCTAGCCAATATATCAAGAATTGTAAAAGAAGGATATATATATATAGTAGTATACAAGGCCAAGGATTTCATATACAATACGAATGAACAAGAAAGAGAGGGATATACAGTAATACTGAGGGAGTTAACCTAACATTTTGAGAATCCTGGCTGAGTGAGGGAGCTGACACTAGCATAAGCAATCCTTTAACCAAAGGTCAACTAATCATAAGACAATCTAGCCATAAAGTCACTCACCAAAAAGATAAAGAAACCAGAAACGTACCTCCAAACTCGGGTACCGGTCCACAACCAACCTGCCATAAACTAACCATAATAACCAATAATAAAGTAACCGGCTAGTCCGGACAAACAAGTACCGAATTGGACCCCCCATAAGCCCAAAAGGTTCACGAAAACACTCAGCAACCAGCAACCATAACCTGTACCTATACAACCCCCATAAGACCGATAGATATAGGCACCAAACAACTATACTAGTGATAGGCAATGCACATGAATGAATGCACGTAAATCATTTGTAACCCATATCCGAGCTGAATGCCATAATATACCAAGTACTGTACCATACCAAGTTCCATTCTGTAACAAGTGTATACACCTCCTCCAGCTCACCTAGCTCGCAAAGGCAGGACCTACGACGACCAAGATTCTCCGGTACGATGGCTCTCGGATGAAGGGTCCCCTAGGGGATTTGAGATATCCATATACACTGCCTGGTCCCGATCCAGGACTTCCAATAACCATCATAATACATCTACTCCATCTAGTACCGAATATATATATATATATATATATATATATATATATATATATATTACATGGACTCAAACCGCGACTAAAAGAGTGTAAATCCGTAAATCCATTGCCCTAGATCATGCTTGGGACTAAATCATCATCATAATATGCAAAGGGTCGGAATATCCCTCGACCAAAGAAAATAATAGTGGTAAAATGAGTGGATAAATAATGGAGCGAAATCATCCTCGATCGAAGTTCTAAAACATCATTTTTAGTTCCAAAACCTCATAATGTAGTAAATAAGGTGGTACGATTCCCATTATGAAATAATCCATTTTTAAAGTAAAAAGTGGGAATAAATCCCCTTTTTGGAAGTAGTAGTAAAATCAAGATTTTGGTTGGAATCGTACCACTAAATGAGCATGAATGCGCCAGATAGTATGCATGCCATCTCCAGTATCCAAACAACACAACCATAAGCGCCTAAGCGTCTATAAATGATAACCATACCCTTGCTAAGGGTAGAATACTCACCTAGAGTCCAACTAGTCTCATAATCACAATCTCAGGCCCAATAACATATACCCAATATAGCAAGGTCTCATAACCCGAGCAACCACAATAATCAAGGGCATAATGCCACTACAAGGATCTAATCGGGAAAAAACCTCTCGAATTGCTAAGTCAAATGGTAAGTACCATACCGAAGGATCCTTAATCATCAACTGTGGTTAACATGCTTATATTCAAGGGTAATAGGACTCTATGTCTATACAAGTATTTATACTAGGGTTTGGGTCACATCTCTACCCCAAATTCCATAAAATAGGCTAAGTCATGCTAGACTAGCCATACTCACATCCTATAATCCCTTCCTAGCATGCAATCTATACTATACACAATCTCATAGAGAAAAGTAGACCGAAGCCTACCTCGATGCCGAATTACAATTCTTGAAGTGTCCACAGATAGCTCGACCTTGCTCCATGATCTCAAATTGATGTCACACTATCAAAATAGTAACCTACACATCAACACGAGTAAAACGACACCCATCTTGCAATATAATACTCCAGGCCCAAAATTGGGTCAATAATGGGCTCGTAGGGCCCGCTAATAAAATTTCAAAATTGAATCCGTCACGCTATCCCTCGAATGATAAGGAATGTATGCTCAAAACATGAGCACAAATAGAGAGTAAATCGGGGCTCAAAGCAGTCCCCAAAGTTAAGGATTCAAAGACCTAATTTCTAAGAATTTACAATGAAATGGAATGATCTTTAGCGGGTAAAATGATGAATAAAGACCAAGGAGCATCGAGCTAACTTACCTTGGCTTTAATGGAAAATTTCCCACACTTTCCCCCTCTTCAAGCTCCCAAAAATGGAGGAAAAAAGTTAAGAAAATGAATTGAAAATCCAGTGAAGAGGGGATTTAACAACCCTCAGATGCCGATAAAGCAGACACCTGGCCTCTAAAGCGGATACCTGGCCGCTTAAGCAGATACAGCTAAATTGGACTTTGACTGCTTAAGCAGTCACCGACAACCCATCGCTTAAGCGACGTCCGCTTAAGAAGATAAGGGAGCGCTTAAGTGGTCCTCGCCAAAATGGCCAAGGCCGCTAAAGCGGCTTGGTACCGCTAAAGTGTCTCCTTGACCGCTTTAGGGGTCACACCAGATATCAGCTACCATATTTTAGTTAAGTCCAAAATGGACTCCGATCGAGTGCTTGGGATTCTTTTAGAACCCCGTACGCGTAAACGGACTATGCTACCATACCAAATTCTATATTATGCACTCAATGGCGCCACCAAAATTTCCATCCGATATTGTTTCGATAAAAAGTGGGGCCCACACCTATAGTTCCATTTTTTACCAAATCTACCCAATAGCCCAAAATGAGTTCGGAAGCCTCAAAACCCGGACCAAGCATCCCCTAGCCTAAAATCAATATTTCAGAGCTGATGGCGCCATCAAAATTTCCATTTGAGATAGTCTACTAGGATTTTTGGTCTGAGACCAAATCCTTAACAACGAAAGCTCCAAAACAAAGAAATGAGTCTAAAACCCAAACAGAATGTTCGATAACCAAACCGACAGTTCCAGCAAGTCATAAATGACCTGTACCCACTGTGGGCAGGGTAGAAATGCTGGAAATGTGCGGGAAATGAGAAAATGACCCGAAGGGTCATTACATTTTGGTAAAAACATAACCTTAGGTGTGGGATCCATATTTTGTCGAAATGACCTCTTATTGAAATTTTGATAGTTCCATTGAGTCCGAAATGAAGAATTTATGGGGATATCATAGTTCGTTTGTGTACACGAGATTTTGAATGAATCTCGAGGGCCCGTCTAGAGATTTTGCAACTTAGCAAAGTTGTTGGTGCATCAGCACTTGGTGTAGGCCTAGATCCTTCATCGCTATAGCCATAAGGACCTTCGCAATTTCAAGGGTCTTTAGAATTTATTCATGAAAACCGCAAGGCTGGGTCCCACAACTGCTATAAAAGAGGGTTGTGGGATTGGGCCAGCTTGGGCATCGCAATTGCGTGGCTAGACCATCCCTATTGAGATGGTCCTGTTAGTGGAGTCCTGCCATCATGACCAGGAGGTCCCTCGATAGCAATGAGGAAACCCCTGACAGTATATATAGTTTTTCCCTTTGTTTTTTAGAATTATTTCTAAGTCTTTTCCCTTATAGTTAACATTGAGGGGTTGGGTTTTTATAGGAAATTGATAACTAGAGCTGGGATTGAGTTGGAAGCATCAAAGTGATCATTTTATCGTCTTAATCTGGTTAGTTTCCGGTCAAATTTCCATTTAATTCGTAGTTTAAATTCATGATTTTCAACGAGATTTGAGGGCTAATTTGTGCATGAAAATGAGGGCTAGTCACATCCATTTTTTGAGCCCGAACTTATTTTGACCCGAGGGATGTTGTGGCGGTTTCAATTTCAAGATTCTGAAAGTGTGTCCCATGGGTGATTTCTATATCAATTTCAGACCCGGAGCATAAATTCTCAATATGGATATTATCCTTCTTGTCTTGATGCCTAGAATATTATTTTTATATCGTAGCAGTGGTCGGAGGCTTCTCAAAAGGAAAAAGCTATGTTATAGAGGTGTTTATGTGCTTTCGGTGGCGACCAAGTAGGCTAGGCTAACCCTTCATCTAGACTTGGCTCTGTTATGGTATTAGTGTGATATTATGCTAGTTGTGGGTGGGTTCTTTTAGTCCAGATGTTCATTTGGCAACTTCTGATTACTTTTAGCTAATTACAGGGCTTTTAGGGTAAATTTCGACCCCATTTCCCTTAAGTTAGTATTTCTTATCCTTTAGGACTAAACTTAGCCTATTTAGGGCCTTAAGATGGGATTGTAATGCCTTAGCCTAGGTTTGGGTAGATGCTTGCCTTAGGTTGGGTTTTCAGGACTTTTAGCTAGCCTTATCGCCCTTTTTAAGAAGATTGCTTTAGAATAACGTCCTTTTAGACTTAATTGGTTATAGAATATGTTTGGGAGATTGTCATTTGGGATTGGGTGCCTTAATCGTTACATTAAGCTTATTAGCTTTGATAACCTTGTCATGTTAGTATTTTGACCTCATATAGCAGGTTTTGACTTAATAATTGGATTTTTGATCTCCTTTAATGAATTTTACTTCCTAAATTGAGACGAGTGACTAGACGGACTTAGGATGAACTAAATTCTATGGTATTGCTTATTTAGGAGTCTCAATTTGAGTCAGGCACCTGGATTACCACTTATTACTTATTAGTTCCTATTCGACTCCGGCATCTACTATATTATTATTATTCATTAGTTTCGATTCGAGTCCGACATTTGCTATATTGTTATTATTCATTAGTTCAGATTCAAGTTTGACATCCACTATATTGCTATTATCTATTAGTTGCGGTTTGAGTCCTGCATTTATTATTATCACTGTTATTGATCTTGGGTTAGGAATCCGGTGGAGACTGGTAAGATTCATGGTTATGCCTGAAGGAGGAGTATACGGTATGCATATCACATTTCTCAGCTTTTTTTACTTTCATTACTGCTATTTCTTATCCTTACCTTCGTTTTGCTCCTTGCTTGTACCCACCGTGCTTTGGGGGGCTTGGTTAGGTTTATTTCTCCTTGTGTGTGCCTTCTAGCTTATGGGAGTATAGTTAGGCTATAGCTAGGCATTTATTTCTGCTTTTGAGTTATTTATATTCAATTGTCGCATCTACTTTGTATAGCCTATCATTTACACTTTTGACCCCCATTTATTGCCCTTAGTGTATGTAATCGCACTTTATTTATGCTTTTACTATAATTGAGCTTAGTCGGCCTATGATGCCTACTGAGTACCCCGTGTTTTGGTACTCATACTACACTTATGCATCTTTTTCCTTATTGAAAATCCTAGTACGAGTCACCATTGTTGACGCTGACATTGGGTTGTGTTGTTGATTGGAGTTTTGGGTGAGCTTTCAGAGTCCGAAGCTGATCATTCTCCTTTTGTTGTAGTGATAGTCTTATTTTGTATATCCTGAGACTACTTTGTATATTTCAACATTGTCTAGTACTCTTTTGGTATGACCTTAGCAGGCCTTGGGGGATTCATTTTTGGTATTTTTTCCTCTCTCCTCTCTTGTATAGCATATATATATGTGTAAATATATATATATATATATATATATAGTTTCTTGCTACTTATTATTACTACTGTTTTATCCTTATTCCTTTATCTCCCACTTGTTCGCCTGCTACTCGTAGTTCTAGGCTATGATTTGGCTTACCTACTAGTGGGTTAAAGTAGGTTTCATCATGACCTGAGAAATTAGATCGTGACAATTGAGTATCAGAGCCTAGGTTCATCGGTATCATTGGTACAAGAGCTAGTGTCTAGTGTCTAGTGTCTAGTAGAGTTCTGTAGATCAGTACGATGACATTCATATCCTATCTACAGGAGGCTACATGACATTCATGGGAAAAATCTCACCTTTTGATTCATTATTGTGCGTTGTGTCTATATATGTTTCTAGATTCTCATTTGTCTCACTCTTTCTTAGATGGCTAGGATAAGGGCCATGGCGACCAGGGATGTGGCCCTCGAGCCTGCAGCTAGGGCACCTGTAAGAGGCAAAGTTTGACCTTAGGTTGAGGTCAGGCTAGATCTACAATCCTAGATCAAGGCCATGCCAGGAAGCCTTCACTAGATCTGATTATTGATCCTGAGGCAGAGATCGCACCAGAGGATCTGCCGCTACAGCAGTCGGTGGGCCAGAGGGTAGCGCGGGCTCCACCTAGATTTATATCTCCATCTGTCCTTCGTAGTGCCTTGGTAGTGTTATTGGCTATGGCTAGTGGTCGGCCAATGGATGGGCCCCAGACATCTGCTCAGGGGGCAGATCAGGGTGGATTGGGTATAGGGTTGCAAGCTGCGGTTGTGGCTCCCAGAGTAGAGATTCCACCATCTCTAGTTGTTCCACAACCAGCAGTAGCCCAGCCGTCCGTGACTTCTGAGGAGCAGAAGTTGTTAGGTCGGTTTCCTAGATTGGCTCCACCGAGGTTTACAAGGGCCTCAAGAGAGGATGCATTTAAGTTTGATGGTTCGTAAGAGTCTACCACTGTAACAAGGACCTGATTCAGTAACAGGTCCCTCTATGAGGATATTGAAGAATAATCAAGAACATAGTGAAAACAACAGTAAAGTAAATGGCAAGGGATACTTACATGGAAACCTCCTTGCTCAAGGGAGTAAAACCACGACCTACCCTAGTAGAATTTCAGCAACAACCTTTACTAAAACTTCCAGCAACTTTCGATGATTACAACCTAGGAATTAACCTCTTAATTCCTAAAAACTTATAATAACACTATTGCAGCACACTCTCACAATACCTCTACTATGAGCTCCCCATTAGCTACCTCTAGCTACAAAACAACTCAAATATGAACAAACAACGCTAAACAAATTACTCACTAAAGTCTCTAGAATGAGATGTGAGTTTACAATTGTAAGACCAAAATAAAAGCTCATTCAACCTAGAAACAAAAAACATATATCACTATGAGCAAAAGAGTTTCTAAATAGTTGAGTTTTACAATTTCGGGTGAGGCCTTTGCTTGAGAAAAATTCTTTTGGATTTTGTGCAAAATCTTGAGATTATCTCCTCAAGGATGATATATATATATATATATATTGGTATAGAAGCTTCCTCTTTGGTGGATGCTAGAAAGACTACTGAAAATTCATCCGACTAATGTGCTGACATTGTCTAGAAATGTACTAGACAGCCGACACATAAGACAAATTGGTGCAGATGTAAAACCGCATATTGGGACACCAGTTCATGTAAATAGTCCTTCCACCAGGTTAGGCAATCGACGGTACATGAATAACAATCAGACATGCATGGACCAGGTTCCAGTGATAAAGTTTGTCATCATCAAAACATAAACATAGTAAGCATAATAAGAGCAAGGCTGGGACCCAACATTTTCTCCTTTTTTGATGATAACAAACCCAGATCTCTATACTTCTTCAGAGAAACCATCCATACATTACTTCCCCCTATCACCAGCATCACTAATCAAGCCATTATTTAAAGAGTTCCCTATGTCAACATACAAGCTAGAACCATTTAACATATTTACCAGCACGAGTTCCCCTATCACATCCCATCGTATCAATTCCCCCTCACATCGTGTCCTTTCATCAGTTCCCCTTATCACATCAATACCAGTTCCCTCTTTGACCAAATCCTCCCTCTTTTGGCATTATTAAAAAGAGATCACAACAAATAGGTACTATGCATGACAAAGTCCATAACAAGGATAAGAATAGGAACATATTCATATTAAAGTAAGCATTCCGAATCATTCGACAAGTTAGTATTCAAGTTCAACAAAAGAAATTAATCTTGCACTAGTATCAAGACAAGAGAAAGGTAAGAATATAGAGAGAAGGGACGGACATAGGGAATCAACTAAGATGGGAAGTAGAAAGAAAACTATAAAAAAAGTGAACAAAGTGTTTAATAACAACGTGGTTATCATAAATCAATGCCTCATTCTTGAATTTCAACTGAGCATTCACATCCTTGAGCTATGCATTCTCCTCTTTTAGCTAAGTGATCTCCATCATAGTTTGATTTGAGACACTAGATCTAAGACCAGTTCCTTCAATGACTTTAGTCAGTTGAGCTTTCAGTGCTTTAGTTTCATCTTCCTTTTCTGCAACTATGGTTGACAACTCCTTTATCTTTATATTACTCACCTCTTGAGCAGCAATGAGATTTAACACTGTAGACTTAGGACCAACACCTCTTTTCTTCATAGCACACTTACACTTTGTAAGGGTAGTGAGTGTGAACTTTTTCCTCTTTCCTGCAATAGTATGGGAACCAGATCTTGGTTCTATCCTAAAGTGATCAAAAACTTTTGTGAGGAGAAATCCATAGCCCAGACCATGATTAACTTCCTTCAACTAACAGATCTTAATAATATGCTCAATCATGATTTTAGGCAGACTTATTGGAGTGCATGAGTTAAGAGCATCCATTAGATAAAGATCTGGTATCGAACCATATGATTGACCTTCACCTCATAGAAGTAGCACCTTGCTAACCAGTTTAGAAAGAAGTTGAAATTCAGGCTTTATTTTTTTTAAGCAATCTAAAGCTCCCCAACAGTCGTTTTTATTTGGAAATATTATCAAGGAACATCTCTGAGGCATACATTTCCTTCACAATATCTAACCCAAAATTAGGTACACCAGGAATCTCTCCAAGCAGTGAGGTTGTTAGGGTGAACTTAGTTCCCTTTATAGTGGCATTAATTGACAACTCCTTTTCTGTGGACATCAGATCATTATAGATGTATCTAACCTCACTAACATATGTAATACCTTTAGAGTCAGACAAGTGCATTCATGCTTGAGAATCACCATGATAAATGAAGAACTCATCCCAATCCATATTTTAAACTGCAGCTCTACACTCGACAAATGTCATCTACCATATTTTAGAATCCCCGTGCACCTAAAAAGTAACAAACTCTACACCATACTTCTTAAAAATACCCATCTTGTGAAGCCTTTCATGACAATCTATTATGAATTCATAAGCAACTTATATCTCTGTACCATGAAAAGTAAGAGGCTTCATCTTAAGAAACATACAAAATAAGTCATACTCATCTCCGGTCATCATCGGACCCAAAACCTGATGCGGGAAGGCTTCTTTCTCTGATGCCTCATCTACCCTAGATGCCACAGCAGTGGTATATTACAACTTGGATACTGAAATACCGAAACCATCGATGTAGCCTCAATACCATCTAAGCTACTCGAAAATCCCAGAACCTACTGAATTAACTTTATAGACATCTGTAATAGTGTTGCACCTCCCAAACCTGGCACATCATCTCCTTGAATGGGTACCTCCCCATTCCCAACCAATTTATCTTCATCTGAAACCACTCCTGGAATATCTATAACTGGGGGAGGAGTTTCTACCTCTGTTTGATGGTCCTCCAGTGGCCTGAGCTCCACTCCTGGAGGGTGCTGCCCCTTGGTCTCTTTCTCTCCCTCTATCCCTCTCTCTACCCCTCGACCATTCGATTGGGGATATTGCTGCTTCTCTCTAGGAGTGTGTCCTAACCATCTGTGAGACAAGATTGAAAGGAGTTAGATACAAATTTGGATCACCAGATACCAACTGGAATCAAGTACTAGCATGAAAGAAAGAAAGAGAGTGAAATTTCCTAAAGTCTTGTAGCCTCTCAAAGAAAAGTACAGACATCTGCATATCATTCTACAAGACTCTACTAGACCCATTTTATATGAAGATATCGATGAACTTAGGGTTCTGATATCAACATTGTCATAACCTAAATGATCGTGAGTGGCACCCAGACTAATCCTCAAATGGGAAAACCATCTGACCCAAACCTTTACCCAAAACTCAGTCATTCTCAAGCTAAAATGATCAATAATTCAATATTAAATAAAATATCTTGATAAATAATAATAATAATTAAGAATACAGAAATATGTCACTATCTATCACATATCCCCGAGGACCCAAAAGTCACCATACAAGAACATTCAAAGCAAAACCGAAGTCTAAGATAAATATCCAAAAAACAAATCAAAATGATAGCATATCACTATTCAAAAGAATCAACATGATCTAATGAGATGATCCAATGGTTGCCTAAAGATAGAAGCGCACCCTTGGATAAAAAGTTGTTGGTCAATGCTAGATGCAAGGTCTTCTCTTAGTCTCTGGAACACTTTCTGTACTCAACAAAAAGAAGAGCATATGAAGTATCGTACAAACACTATGTACTGGTAGGTATCATTAGCCAACTCAACTTGGACCCACATTTAAACATAAACTAAGTATGAGCAAATTAGCAATCATAACATAGCAAGTAATTTCAACACACTAATTACCAACCACGAACTACCTCAATGATAACCAACACCTTCAACAAGATTAATCTTTATCACATTAAGGACTTCACAATTACAATCTCAAGTTAATGTTCTAAATAAGGGAGAGGTCTGTGACTCCTCTAAATTATCACAAGTGTAAGAAACACCAAAATTACATGTCACTGAATTATTTCATGAGAGTAGTATTAATCTACCTCAATTAAATGCAACACTTTATGCAATACAAATAAAGCAATCAAATGACTATGAAAATGCAACAATGCAATCAAATCATTAGATTCCTTATCAACACTATGCATACATACTTAGGAGACTTATATGCCTAATAGTTATGACCTGTATGAAACTAGCTTGGTCAGTGTATCATATTGATATGGTACCCAACCCTCCGAATAAAATAAATAAGCAACATGTGCCGACATGATACCCTACCCTCCGAATATCACAATATATTAACATCACAATAAATATAAACAAGGATATATGTAGTGCACCAATATGCAAGTGCACACAACTATCAAGACACTTTAGTCAATTTCCAAGTTCATCATTTCATGATTTCAACCAATATTAATCAACACACCAACTACAAGTATACTCGAAGGCCAATTCACACACTTTTAACACATGGTAAGCATGAACCCCAAATCAAGTCTTAAAACTATAATTTAACCCATAACCTACCTCAAATGTGAGCCTAGATGCTCTAATCCGCTAAAGCTTTGTCTTTTCTTAAAGCTTAAGATCTTTCATCATCTAAAAATAGCAAACAAGGAGTAATTGATAACTTACTCACTATTTCAAGGAATTAGGAACTAAAACCCATAGATTTTACCCTGGTTCATAGCGTGAAATACTAATTTAGGGTTTTCCACCCATTAATCCACCCCAATTCCCTATAATTTACATTAGAGAAAGAAAATTATCCACTAAGAAGTATAAACTAACATCATAGAATAAAAAACAACCATTTTAAGGCTACCCTCAGACAATTCTCCCTAATTCTATCAATTTTGGATTTAAGTTCCAAAATCCACCAAGAAACTAATTCTAGAGATTCTACAGATTAAACGGAGTGATCCTACATTATAAAATTGTAATTTACTTACCTCAACTATAGAAATCACCCAAGTAATGGAGGAAATCCCCCTACACAAGCTTTGGTCGAAGTTTGGATTTTAGGGAGAAAAGAAGGTTGAAATTTAGGTTTTAGGGGTTTTAACTTCCAAAGCCCGCTATAGTGGTCAGGATTCCGCTATGATGGTCCAACTACAATAGTATGGGACCGACTATGGTGATCGGGGACCCATTACAGTTGTCCCCCTTGGTTCCTATACCGACTGCTACAATTGTTGGCTCACTGCTACAGTAGACCCACTACGACGGTTGGGGTCCCACTGCAATAGTGACTGGCAGAGATTCGAGGGAGTATTTCAAGGCTCCCTCATTTCTCAATACCCCTGAGTTTTTTGATAACACAGACTTACCCTGTCACATCAAAAGCCATGACCAAAGTTCTATAACTTTGTTTCTCACTTTGAAAGTTTCTACGAACACCTAAACCTTTTGTATATCACACCACACCCACCAAACTATCAAACGAATCACCACAAGACACCAACAATTACAAAACCACATAATTATCACTTTTTGCCTAAGCTTACCCTAGCCTGAAATTTCATTAACTCTCTTCCTGGGGGAAACTCATTACAAGCACACACGTCTTACAAAGGCTATAACAAGAATTGGGTCATTACAGTTTTTTGAGAGTTAACTGTATGAATTTTGACCAATATTTTAAGATGTATTTTTTATAATATTAATGTGAGAAGTATTGTAGTTTATAGTATTTTTTGTATAGTTTTTTAATATCTAAATTTGAAGTATTAAATTTATCTAATTTAATTAAGCTCTAAATATCATGACACTCATAAAACAAAACATGACAAATAAAAGTGAACAGAGAGTAGTTTTTATACTCACACACTTTTATTAACTTCAAATAATGTATTCAACTTTCAATTCAAACTTTCATGTTCTGGTAATAAAATCTTACTCCCTCCATTCTAAAAAGAATGACCTACTTTCTTTTTTAGTACGTTTAAAAAAAATGACCTTTCCTTTTTTGGCAATACTTTAACTTCCAATTTCCACGTGGCAAGTTTAAGACCACAAGATTAAATGGTATTTTGGTATATTTGACATAACTTTAATTTAAAATCACAAGATTCAAAAGTCTTCTTTATTTTTCTAAACTATGTGCAAAGTCTAAATCGGTCATCCTTTTTGAAACAAAAGGAGTAAATCTTTTGGTGCCTTTATATATTTTATAGTTCTAAAAAAATCACTAAATGTTGGGTCCATGTTAGAACGGGCCATACGTATCTAGTATATATATATATATAATACATAATTATATATAATTTCTCTACACATGGATTTGGGTTAACCCGCATGGGTGACCAGGTCCAATTTTCTTCATCTCCTACTCAAACATAGTGGGTAAATTCCTATTATGTAACATTCATACTTAAGGATTAGACTGTGTGACCAGTGCATACTTTGAGAGATTCATTAACATACATCTGTTCGGAATATATAGCATCTAGATTAATGAAACTTAAAGTAGATTATAGTATGCAGTACCCTAGATCATTTATCACATTCATATTTTTCATCATCGCTTTTTCATAATTTTGAGTTCATCATTATATTGTTGTATCATAGATAAACATAAAGGACCTGTCAATGAACACAATTAATATGATAATACTCAATGATCTTTCTTATGTCATGACTCTCTTAATCTCAACGTGATTGCATTTTTAGAAATGTCCCACCAGGACGAATCAAGCATGATCTATTGGCAATATACTAAGATAACAAACACCAAATTAAATCTTTAATGACCCTTTCCATTATTACGTTAAGTCTAGCATGCTAAAATTCAGGTTAAGATTTTCCCTGAATAAAGTGTTAGAAAATCAGGCTAGATTAGTCTTGGATAAAATCCAAGTGTGGCATGGTCTAGGATAATTCGTAAATGGATTAGTTAATGGTTAATTATTTGGGGTTATTTTGTGGTAGCTAAGAAGATAAGGAATCCGTAGAAACTTTCGAAAGTAAATTCGAGTTAGTTGAACTTCGATTATCGCATTTGATGTAAAGGGGATAGTTTGGGATGTCAATATCCGGAAGTGTGTTGTGAAATGGATAAAATTCTGGGGTAGTCAGACTTTCTGCCTTTGCCTAGGTCGCTATAGTGAGAGTTTGGATCGGTCAATCCCGCCATAGCGGGTGAATCCCACTATAGCAATGCCGCTATAGCGGGAATTATCCCGTTATAGCAGAAATTGTCCTGCTATACAAGGATAAGCATTGTTTTCAGCAGAAAATAGCCCAAGAATGTATTTTTCATTCCAAATATGTTCAAGGGATGGAGAGGGCGATTTTAGGCAATTTTCATTATTTTTTGCCTAAGGTCTTTGTTGATACCGAACCCAAGCTGAAATTGTAAGAAAGGATAAGACTCAGGTTTGTTAGAGTAAGAACAAACTTGGATTGAGGTAGGTGATAGTTCAATGTAGTTGAAAATTTAATTTAGTTTATGTGTGCATATTAACTGTCTTTTTGTGTACTTATTACAATGCTTGTTTAAGAGGTTTTTTTGTTAAATGATATCTTAAGTGGCGAATCACATCTAATGAGATTGTATTAAGGACTTGTTGATTGTACAAGTGTGATAGTGTTATTCTTATTTTTGATTGTACTTATTGTGATTTCAGTTGTTATTATGAGATAAATTGGTAAAGGTCATCATCACGGAATCGGTGAAAATCAGGGAATATAAGGGTGGAGAAATTGTAATAAGGGTGGCATCACATTGGTTCGGGTTAAGGATGGCAGACACTAGATATCTGGGATGTTAGTACATAAACTGATCTCGTCCTTGCAAGTCATGGCTAGTGGCAACCATAAGAACCTTATCATATGTGTACACGATATTGGTGAGTTTAATGGTTCCTTGAGTGGACCAGGTCTTGTTGTTATGGATATATTGGGTTCCTTGAGCGAACCGATTACCCTGAATGTTGTTATATAAGATCCTTGTGTGGTCTGAGCTATTATCATAATTGAAAGGTAAAATTTCTATTGATGTATATTTAAAGAGTAACTTAGGCAATGTGAAACTTATTGTTGTTAGTCATGGTTAGTTGACTTGGTCTATTTTTTCTAGTCATGGTATTGACTTGATGAGTTGCTTACATTGACTTATTCTTGTCTGCTTTCATTTGATGTTATTGTAAAAGGCTAAGTGGAAGTATAATTGAGGTAAGGTAATTGTTGAGTGTTCATGGTTGTACTTGTTTACAAAGTTATAGTTATTTGTTCACATCTATATTTTGTGTTTTCCTACGACCCTACTAGTACATAGTGGTTTTTTTACTAATACTACCTGTACTCTTCTTTTTGGTGAGTGCAGAGCATCTTCCAGCGACTACATCGAGACCTCAACTCTAGATATTGACATGCATCAACTCAAGGGTGAGCTACATCTTCTAGGTAGCCATGAGTCATCTCTTATTAGTTTTGTCCACTGATTTCGGACATGGATACTTTTCATATTATTTTTTGGTTGAACCCGTTATTGACATTATTAGATGTTTTTAGTATAATGAATTTCAGTTTTGGGGGGTATTTTGAACATTTGTACATTTTGGCATTTGATATCATGGTTAGAATATTTCGATGATATTGGTTTTATTAATGGAATTACTAGTTTCTTTTAAATTTTGTTAAGTTGAATGAATGGGTATTTTGGGTTAACTGGTTCTCCCACTGAAGGGATAGTGTGAGTGCCACCCGCGATAAGTTGGGGTCATGACAAAGTTGGTATCAGATACCTAGGTTCGTTGATCTTATTGTACCAAAAATTGGTCCAATAGAGTCTTACGGAATGGTACAGAGATGTCTGTACTTTTCTTCGAGAGGCTATAGGACTATAGAAAATTATCACTTCTTTTTTCTTTCGTACTATAACTTGATTACATTTGGTATTTGGTGATCTAAATTGGTATCTGACCTCTTCACTATTTTGTTTGTAGATGGTAAATATGAGCGCCAACAAAGCAGGGAGCAGCAACTCCCGCACCAGCAGTTCTAGCTGCGAAATCACTTTTCAAAATATAGGAATGGGTAGGGGAAGAGGGGGAGGTAGAGCAACACTCACCAAAGGTAGAGCTCGAGCTGCAGCTAATCCAGCCCAATAGAGATCTAAGACACCTCCCTCACCACAGGATCAATATAATGAAGTTGTGAATGAGGAAATTTTGGAACATGAGGAGGTAGTATCAGTTTTAGTAGGTACAACTCCTCTATCAATGTCGTCTGAGCTGATTTAATAGGTCCTTGCATTTTTGAGTAGGCTAGCAGGTACAGAAGTCGTGCCTATAGCACCTGCTTACCAGTTTACAGGGGTAAAATTTGTTGCTACTGTTGCTCTTAGGATGGATGAGGTCTCAAGAATGAAGATTTTTCCTTGTCTGGTGTTGGGTCATGTCATTATTAGGACTGACCATGATATGTCAACTAAATTTTTGAAGATGAAACCTCCTACCTTTATTGGTTCTGAGACAGAAGATGCATTTCAATTCATTGTTGATTATTATGAGAGGCTATATCAAATGGGTATTATGGAGAAGAATGGTGTTGAGTTTATCACCTTCCAACTACATAGTGATTCAAAGAAGTGGTATAGATGAGTTTTGATTATTATGAATAGTGACTTGCAGGTTTTGGTGGTATAGATGAGTTTTGCTAGAAAGACCTTTAATGATGTTGCTGATTATGTGAAGAGTGTCAAAGGAGTCAAATAGGTTGGTTAGGCCAAGGTTATACCAAAGAAATCCCAGAATGCTGGTAAATTTAGTGGTTCTTACTCTAGGGATTATGGTCATCAGGCTTATACAGCTCGCCCTATTCAGCCAACTCTGTCAGCATCTTCAGTGGGTCCATCAGGGACCACTCAACAGTCTTCAGTTGTGAGAAGCCAAGGGGCTTTATATCTTCTACTAGCAAGCCTTCTCTAGACCGAGCTTGCTATGTTTTGGTGTTGTGGGGCACTTCAAAAGAGATGTCCTAATGGAAGGCAGGCTAGTTTTTAGAGGCCGCAGCAGACTAGAGCTATAGTTCCTACTGGTAGAGATGACAGTGGTAATAGTATAGGTCATCAACATGATATGCGTGGTAATCATCAGAGTGGCCATAGTGTAAATTGAGGTAATATAGGGAGATGTGGTGCTCAGCCTTTTAGAGAGGTCACCTAGATCGATGATAGAGCTCATCGTTAAGCCTTCCCAGGCAAATCCAAGGCAGAGGCTTCAGATGCTATCATCGCATGTACTATTCTCATTTGTGAACGGATGGCTACGGTCTTTTTTGATTTGGGATCCACTTATTCTTATGTATTTGTTAGATTTCCCTTGGTTTTAGACATGGTTTGTGATATGCTTGACTCACCTATGTATGTATCAACTCCGGTTGGAGACTCTATGGTAGTGACTCAAGTGTATCGCGCCTACTCTGTTATGTTTATGGGTTTCTAGACTTGGGTAGATTTGATAATTTTGGATATGCTTGATTTTGATATCATCCTAGGTATGACTTGGCTATCCTCATATAACGTTGTTCTGAACTGTAATGCAATAATTATGACCTTCGAGATACCTAGGATGGATAATTTAGAATGGGAAGGTGTGTATAAGTCTAGACCTGTGAAAATTATTTCTTTTATTCAAGCTAGAAAGCTAGTTGGGAAAGGGTGTTTAGCCTTTCTGGCACATCTTAGGGATGTTAGTGTAGATGACCCTGCTATAGAGTCAGTTCCCATAGTGTCAGAGTTCTAGGAGGTATTCTTATTAGACTTGCCTGGTATGCCTCCGGATCAGGATATTAACTTTTGCATTGATTATGAGTCGGGTACTCACCCAATTCCTATTCCTCCCTATCAAATGGCTCCAGCTGAGTTGAGGGAAATCAAGACTCAGTTTCAGGAGTTACTTGATAAGGGATTTATTTATCCTACTACTTCACCTTGAGGAGCTCCAATGTTGTTCGTTAAGAAAAAGAATGATAGCATGAGGATGTGTAGTGACTACAGACAGTTGAAAAAGGTTACTATTAGGAATAAGTATCCTTTGCCCTGAATAGATGACCTTTTTGACCAGTTGTTGGGTGCTTCAGTTTTCTCCAAGATAGACTTGAGGATAGGGTATCACTAGTTAAAGATTAGGCCAGAGGGTATACCCAAGACAACTTTTAGGACTCGATATGGGCATTACAAGTTCTTAGTGATGTTCTTTGGGTTAACTAATGCACCGGTAACATTCACGAGTTTGATGAATGGTTATTTTAGGTCTTTTTTGGATTCATTTGTGATTGTTCTTATTGATGATATTTTGGTTTACTCCACAAGTAAGAAGGAACATGCAGGTATCTTAGTATAGTCATCGGGATTTTGAAGGAGAAGTAATTTCATGCTAAATTCCCTAAATGTGAATTTTTGGATGTCTTTTGTAGCCTTTTTGGGGCATGTGGTTTTGGAAAAAGGAGTGATAGCAAATCTCAAAAGATTGAGGTCGTCAAGAGTTGGGTTCAGCATAGCTTTGTGACTGAGGTTCAAAGTTTTGTGGGTCTTGCTAGCTACTATTATGGTTTTGTTAAGAACTTTGCCTCCATTGCTACATATTGAACAAGGCAGAAGTAGAAAGAGGTGCCATATGTTTGGTCTGACAAGTGTGAAAGAGCTTTGAAAAGGTCAAATCTCTTTTGACCACAACTTCCATCCTTGCCTTGCCGGTTGAAGGTAAGGATTTTATTGTGTTTAATGATGCTTCACACTTTGGTTTGGCTATTGTGTTGATGTAGTACATGAATGTGATTGCTTATACTTTGAGGCAATTAAAGCCTCATAAGAATAATTACCCAACTAATGACTTGGAGTTGGTAGCGGTGATTTTTGCACTTAAGATATTAAGACACTACCTTTACGGTGTCAAATGTAAGGTGTTTATAAACCATCACAGTTTACATGTTTTCACCTAAAAAGATTTGAACTTGAGGCAGAGGTGATGGATGGAACTGCATAAAGATTATAATGTCACTATCCAATACCATCCGGACAAGGACAATATGGTGGCAGATGCATTGAGCCAGAAATTCATAAGTATGGGTAGTTTGGCTTATTTGAGAGTGTCGAGGTAACCTTTGGCTAGAGAGATCCAAACTCTAGCAATGCGGTTCATGTAATTTAGAGTGTCTAAAAAGGATAGGGTGTTGTCTAGTATGGAGGTAAGGTCCACCTTTATTGATCAACTTAAGGCTAAGCAATTTGAGGTTACAAAGTTGAACAAGATTCAAAACAAAGTGGTGCGTGGTGAAGCTTAAGATGTCACACTTGATACGTGTGGAGTGTTGAGTATGAGAGGATACGTGTGCATGCCTTGTGTTAGTGATATGATTTTGAGTTTACTTGCAGAAGCTCACGGTGCCAGATACTCTATTCATCCAGGTGCAACCAAGATGTACCATGACTTGAGACAACTTTATTGGTGGACCCAAATGAAGAGAGATATAGTAGATTATGTGGATAATTACCACAACTGTCAGTAGGTGAAGTATGAATATCAAAGGCATGTGGTCTTACATCAGAGAATGCCCATTCCCGAGTTAAAGTGGGAGAGGATAACCATGGATTTCATGGTGGATCTTCCTAAGGCTTTGGGATAGTATGATAAGATTTGGGCCTTAGTGGACAGGCTAACCAAGTTCATGCATTTTATTCTGGTTGAGGTAAACTACAATTCAGAGCAGTAAGCCAAGATATATGTCAAGGAGATTTTAAGATTGCATGGGGTGCCAATTTTCATCATATTTGATAGAGGTACGCAGTTCACCTCTAAATTTTTGCATAAGTTACATGAAGAGTTGGGCACCAAGCTTGACCTTAGCACTGCATTTCATCCTCAGGTAGATGGGCAGTCTGAGAAGACTATTTAGGTACTTGAGGATATGTTATGGGCCTGTGTGGCTGATTTTGGTGGTTATTGGGATAAGTTTTTGCCATTATGTGAATTCTCATACAACAACAACTATCACTCTAGTATTGACATGGCTCCATTCAAATCAATCCCGAGGGAGAAGGTGTAGATCACCCATAGGTTGGTTTGAGATTGGTGATGTGAAGCCTTTGGGCACAAACTTGGTGATTGAAGCTCAAGAGAAAGTGTGGTTCATTCAGGACAAGATGTTGGCAACCCAAAGCAGATAAAAGAAATATGTGGATCGTAAGGTAAGGGGTATATTTTTCAAACAAGGTGATCATGGGCTATTAAATGTGTCTACTATAAAGGGAGTTATGCAATTTCGAAAAAAGGGTAAGCTTAGCCCTCGGTACATTGGTCTGTTTGAGGTTCTTGAGGATGTTCGTATGGAATCTTATCGGTTGGCATTGCCACCAAGCCTGTCAAGAGTCCATCCGGTATTTAATATTTCCATGCTCAAAAAATACCATGGGGATGGTGATTATATTATCAAGTGGGACTCTATTTTACTTGACAAGAATCTGTTATATGAGGAGCAGCCAATTGCAATTCTTGATCGAGATGTTTGGAAGTTAAAACCAAGGAAATTCGGTCAGTCAAAGTTCAGAGAAAGCACCGTCCTGTTGAGGAGGTGATGTACCGACATTTCGACGACACATTTAAGGCTTTTGACTAGAAATTAATGCAAGTTCTTAAGCAACTTTTGGTGTTTTTAATGTGTTTTACTTTTTTATACAAAAATAGGTACAAGTAGCAAAATAGGAGAAACAAAGCAAAAAAGTCTAGTGACGACCCAATGAGTTGTTAACTAGGTGATAAGTCATCACTCATCTCGTCTGGTGGAAGCAGAATATGGAGTCGACAAGAGTCAAGTGAAAACCTGAGTTAATGAGCTGTCAACTAAGTGATGAGCCATCACTCGAGGTCATCAACCTTAATCAGTATCCAGCTCATTAGGGAATCAAGTGATGACCTAAGTGACGAGACGTCAACCTTATGACGAGCCGTCACTCAAGGTCGTTAGTGCCAGGCAGTCCTTCTCTGAATTTTATTCCAAATCCAAATTTCCTTGTACTATAAATAGCTGCTCCTAAGGCTTTTTGAGGCATCTTGCATTACGCAGTTTGAAATATTCAAAGTTTGGAGTTCCTTTTGGGGTTTTACCAATATTGTTCACTTTTGAAAGAGAATTGAAGATGGAATTCATATTTTACAAGGGTAATTCTTCATCTATGATTCCTTCATCTTTATTTTCTTTTACAATTATGAGCAGCTAAACTCCCACAACTAGGGTTGTGGGATCCTTGGTAAAATAGTAAAGTAAAGGTTGATTTCTGTTGGGATTCGACTGATAAACGAATTTGTATTATTAATCCTTTCGTCTTAATAGATTTCTAATGATTGCAAACATTTGAACATGCCTTAGGTTTAATTTGCTTGAAATAAGAGATTAAAACTGGGAACAAGGGTTAGCAACAGGGATTCAGAGTTTTTAACCTCCGTCTAATGGTTAATGTTATAACAAGATTAACCAACTCGAAGTTTGAATAGAATTCGTATAGTTTTCTCATTAAGTTTGAAAGAATCAAAGTGATATTCATCCAATTGGGTTGAGAAATATTTGGGTATATTTTAGAAATCGATAACTTTTCATTTTTTGTTATTATGATAATTTTAAGCAGTGATCGACCTGTAATTGCTACAATAGCCATGGTGAACATAAGCCTAGTTTAATTTTTCTATCGATTAACATTGATAATATTTGAATATTGTTACTTGCTATAATAAGAGTTGTTATTCCAATAAACTATTTCATAAACCCTCCCAATTTTATGAAACTATAGACAAATAGTCAATTAATTACAAACTACTTAGTGTTCAGCATATTCCCTATGGAAATTGACCCCAACCTTTGTTAGGTTATATAGTTAACAATGACCGCTTATACTTCTTAAGGGTAGTGTAATTTAGGCATATCAAGAGGCCACTTGGGAAATTGAGAAGGACATGTGTGACAAGTACCCTCACTTGTTCGAGGATTCAGGTACTTTCTTACTTCCTTCTTACCTTTTTTTTCTTTATTGATCATTCAAAGACGAACGATGGGTAAATTGGTATTTGTTGTAATGACCCTTTCTGTTTTACGATAAAGTCTAGCTTGCCAAAATTTGGGTTATGATTCTCCCCCGAATAAAGTGTTACAAAATTCAGGTTATTCTAATCTTGGATGAAATCAAAGTATGGTATGGTCTAGGATAATTCGGGAATGGATTAGTTAATGGTTAGGTGATTTAGGGTTATTTTATGGTAGCTTAGATGATAAGGAATCCATAGAAACTTTCAAAAGTGAATTTGAGTTACTAGAACTTCGATTATCGCATTTGACATAAAGGGGATAGTTTGGGATGTTAATATCCAAGTGTGTTGCGAAATTGGCAAAATTTTGGGGCAGCCAGACTTTCTACCTCTGACTAGGCTGCTATAATAGGAGGCAGGCTGCTACCATTAGCCCGTTATAGCTGAAATATTCCTGCAATAGCGGGAGTCTCGATTGGTCAATCCAACCATTGTGAGTGAATCCCACTATAGAGATGTCACTGTAGCGGGAATTGTCCCTCTATAGTGGGATAAGAGTTTTTTAATCCAAAAAAATGAACCAAAAACTTATTTTTCATTCTAAATACGTTCAAGGGCTAGAGAGGGCGATTTTAGGTGATTTTCATTATTGTTCTACCCAATTCCTTCGTTAAGACCGAAACCAAGTTGAAATTACAAGAAAGGGAAAGGCACAAGTTCGTTAGAGCAAGACAAGCTTGGATTGAGGTAGGTGATGGTTAAATATAGTTGAAAACTCAATTTATTTTATGTGTGCATATTAACTATCGCATTATGTACTTGTTACAATGCATGTGTAAGTGGTTTAATTGTTGAATGATATCTTAAGTTGCAAATTATACTGACCCTCTAGGTTATTTTTTGTTTTTTCATGCTTTTTATGCATTTAGCTCTTTCTTATAGTCGGCCAAGTCATTTATGACTTGTTGGGACTGACAGTTTGGTTCCCGTGCTGTTAGTTTGGTTTTTATGGTCATTTCCATATTTTAAAGCTTTTAAAATTGATAAAATGGTCTCTGACAAAAACATTAGGTAAACGGTCTTAGATGGCAATTCTGACAGTTTCGTTAGCTCTGAAATGTTTATTTTAGGATAGAAAGACCCTTGGTCCATGTCCCGAGGCTTCTGGGCTATTTGTTGGATTTTTGGTAAAACTGGAACCTTATGTGTGGGGCCAACATTTTGTCGAAATGACCTCTAATTCAAATTTTGATAGTTCAGTTGAGTTTGGAATGTCTAATTTGGTGGGGTACCATATTTTGTTTGTATGGACGGGATTTCAAATGAATCCCGAGGGCCCATCTAAAGATTTTGCAACTTAGCAAAGTTGGTGGTGTATCAACACCTGGTGCCCAGATCCTTCATCGCTATTGTCATGAGGACCTTTGTGATAATGAGGAACTTTGGATGAGGGATAGATTGTGCATCACGATTGAGTGGTTAGGCCATAGCGATCACGATGGTACTATTAGTGGGGTTCCACAATCGCGATGAGGGGGTCCTGCGATAGCAATGAGGAAACCCCTGACAGTATATATAGTTTTTCCCTTCGTTTTTCAGCATTATTTCTAACTATTTTCCCTCATAGTTGACATTGAGAGCTTTGGTTTTATGGGAAATTGATAATGACCTTTTGCATCATTATGGTGAAGTCTAGTGTACCAAAATTTGGGTTAAGATTTTCCCTAAATAAAGTGTTAGAAAATTTAGGCTAGGCTAGTCTTGGATGAAATTCAAGTATAGTATGGTCTATGATAATTTGGGAATGGATTAGTTAATGGTTAAGTGATTTGGGGTTATTTTGTGGTAGCTAAGACAACAAGAAATCCATAAAAACTTTTGGAAGTGAATTCGAGTTAGTAGAACTTCGATTATCCCATTTGATGTAATGAGGATAGTTTGGGATGTCAATATCTGGAAGTGTGTTGTGAAATAGGAAAATTCCTGGGGTAGTCGGACTTTCTGCCTCCGCTTAGGCCGCTATAGCGGGAGGAATGCCACTGTCACTAGCCAGCTATAGTGGGAATATTCCAGTTATAGCGGGAGTCCGGGTCGATCAATCCCGCCATAGTGGGTGAATCCTGCTACAGTGATGTCGCTATAGCAGGAATTGTCCCAATATAGTGGGATAAACGCTATTTAATGCTAAAAATGACCCAAAAATGTATTTTTCATTCCAAATACGTTCAAGGTATGGATAGGGTGATTTTAGGCAATTTTCATTGTTGTATCCTATTCCTTTATTAAGGCCGAAACCAAGCTGAAATTTCAAGAAAGGCCTAGGCTCAAGTTCGTTAGAGCAAGATCAAACTTGGATTGAGGTAGGTTATGGTTAAATATAGTTGAAAACTCAATTTAGTTTATGTGTGCATATTAACTGTCTCATTGTATTCTTGTTACAATGCATGTGTAAGAGGTTGTTGAATGATATCTTAAGTGGCAAATTGTACTGACCCTCTTGGTTATTTTCTGCTTTATCATACATTTTATGCGTTTAGCTCTTTCCTATAACTGCCCCAAGTCATTTATGACTTGTCGAGATTGACAGTTTGGTTCTCGAGAAGTTTGTTTGATTTTTATGGCCATTTCACTATTTTGGAGCTTTTGAAATTGAGAAAATGTTCTCGAACCAAAACTTAAGGTAAATGGTCTCAAATGGTAATTCTAAGGGTTTCGTTAGCTCTAAAATGTCGAGTTTAGACTATGAGGACCCTTGGTCCGGGTACTGAGGCTTCCAGGATCATTTTAAGCTATTGGTTGGATTTTGGTAAAAACATAACCTTGGGTGTGGGACCCACATTTTGTCAAAATGACCTCTGATTGAAATTTTGTTCATTCCATTGAGTCCATAATGATGAATTTGGTGGGATAGCATAGTTCGTTTGTGTGCACGGGATTCTGAACGAATCCTGAGAGCCCTTTTAGAGATTTTACAACTTAGCAAAGTTGTTTGTGCATCAACACCTGGTGTTGGCCTAGATCCTTTATCGCTATCGTGATAAGTACCTTCGCGTTCGCAAGGGTCTTTGGATTTTGGTCATCATGACCGCAAGGCTGGGTCTCGCGACTGTGATGAAAAAGGGTTGTAGGACCAGGCCAGCTTAGGCATGGCAGTTGCGTGGCTAAACCATCGTGATTGCGATGGTCCTATTAATGGGGTCCCGTGATCATGACCAGGAGGTCCCGTGATAGCAATGAGGAAACCCCTGTTGTATATATATTTTTTTCCTCTGTTTTTCAGAATTATTTCTAAGTCTTTTCCTGAATAGTTAACATTCAGGGGTTGGGTTTTTATGGGAAATTGATAACTGGAGATGGGATTGAGTTGGAAATATCAAAGTGATCATTTTCTCGTCTTAATCTAGTAAGTTTCCAGTGAAATTTCCATTTAAGTAGTAAATTAAATTCTTGATTTCAAACGTGCTTTGCAGGCTAATTTGTGCATGAAATTGAGGGCTAGTCACATCCATTTTTTGAGCCCTAGCTTATTATGACCCAAGGGACATTGTAGCGTTTTCAATTTCAAGATTCTGGAAGCAGGACCCACGGGTGTTTTTTAGCTCAATTTCAGACCCGGAGCATAAATTCATAATATGGATATTGTCCTTCTTGTCTTGATGCCTAGAATATTATTTTAATAGCGTGGTAGCAGTCGGAGGCTTCTCAAAAGGGAAAAGCTATGTTATAGAGGTGTTCAAATGCTTTCAGTGTCGTCCAAGTAGGCTAGGCTTACCCTTCTTCTAGGCTTGACTCTGTTATGGTATTAGTGTGATATTGTGCTAGTTGTGGGTAGGTTCTTTCGGTTCGGATGTTCATTTGGCGACTTCTGATTAATTTTAGCTAATTACAAAGCTTTTAGGGTAAATTTGCTTATTTAGGAGTTCTAATTTGAGTCTGACACCTGGGTGACCATTTATTACTTATTAGTTCTAGTTCAACTCTGGCATCTGCTATATTATTATTATTCATTAGTTTTGATTCGAGTTTGACATATGTTATATTGTTATTATTCATTAGTTTCGATTTGAGTATGGCATCTACTATATTGCTATTATCCATTAGTTGCGGTTCGAGTCCTGTATTTATTATCATCACTGTTATTGATCTTGGGTTAGGAATCTAGTGGAGACTAGTAAGATTCATGGTTATGCCTGAAGAAGGATTATACGGTAAGCATATCGCATGTCTCAGCTTGTTTTACCTTCATTACTACTACTTGTTATCCTTACCATAGTTTTGCTCCTTGTTCGTATCGATCGTGCTTTGGGGGCTCGGTTGGGTTTACTTCTCCTTGTGTGTACCTTTTGGGCTTATGGGAGTCTAGTTAGGCTATAGCTAGGCATTTATTTCTGTTTTGAGTTATATATATTTGATTATCGCATCTGCTTAGTATAACCTATCATTTACAATTTTGACCCTCATTTATTGCCATTAGTGTATATACTCACACTTTATTTATGCTTTTACTATAATTGACCTTAGTCGGAATATGATGCCTACTGAGTACCCTGTGTTTTGGTACTAACACTACACTTATGCATCTTTTTTCCCTAAGGCAAATCCTAGTACGAGTCACCATTATTGACCCTGAAATTGGGTTGTGCTATTGACCGGAGATTTGGGTGAGCTTTTAGAGTCCAGAGTTGATCATTCTCCTTCTATTGTAGTGATAGTCTTATTTTGTATATCCTAAGACCTCTTTGTATATTTCGACATTGTCTAGTACTCTTTTTGGTATAGTGGTGCTTGTACTGATCTTACCGGGTCTTGGGGGATTCATTTTTGGTATTTTTTCTTCCCCCCTCTCTTGTATAGCATATATATATATATTTTCTTGCTGCTTATTATTACAACTATTTTATCCTTATTCCTCTATCTCCCGCATGTTCACCTGTTACTCGTCGTTTCAGGCTATGGTTTGGCTTACCTGCTAGTGGGTTAAGGTAGGTGCCATTATGACCTGAGAAATTGGATTGTAACAATTTAGTATCAGAGCCTAGGTTCACCAATTTTGTTGGTACAAGAGCCAGTGTCTAGTAGAGTCCCACAGATCAGTACGATGACTTTCATATCCTATCTACAGGAGGCTATAGGACATTCTTGGGAAAAACCTCTCTTTTTGATTCATTATCGTGTGTTGTGTCTATATCAGTTTCTAGATTCTCATTTGTATCAATCTTTCATAAATGGCTAGGATGTGGGCTATAGAGACCAGGGATAGGGCCCTCAAGCTTGCATTTATGGCATATGTTAGAGGTAGAGGTTGACCCTGAGGTCGAGGTTAGACTAGAGCTATAACCCCAGCTCGAGGCCATGCCAGGAAGCCTTCAGTAAATCCGATTATTGATCCTAAGAAAGAGATAGAACTAGAGGATCTGCCGCCACAGCAATTGGTCGGACAGAGGGAAGCGCAGGCTCCACACAGATTTATATCTTCATCTATCCTCTGTAGTACCTTGGTATAGTTATTGGGTATGGTTAGTGGCCGGCCGACAAATGGGGCCCAGACATCCTCTAAGGGAGCAGATCAAGGTGGATTGGGTATAGGGGCGCAGACTGCAGTTGTGGCTCCTAGAGTAGAGATTCCACCAGTACTAGTAGTTCCACAGCCAGCAGTAGCCATGCCTTCCGTGACTTTTGAGGAGTAGAAGATGCTGGGTCGGTTTTCTATATTGGCTCCACCAAGGTTTGTAAGGGCCCCAAGAGAGAATGCATTTGAGTTTGATGGTTCGTAAGAGTCCACCACTATAACAAGAACCTGATTCAGTACTAGGTCCTTCTATGAGGATATTGAAGAATAATCAAGAACACAGTGAAAACAACAGTAAAGTAAATGACAAAGGATGCTTACATGGAAACCTCCTTGCTCAAGGGAGTAAAACCACGACCTACCCCAGTAGGATTTCACAAACAACCTTTACAAAAAATTCCAGCAACCTTCGATGATTACAACCTAGGAATTAACCTTTTAATTCCTACAAACTTACAATAACACTATTTCAGCACACACTCACAATACTTCTACCATGAGCTCTCCATTAGCTACCTCTAACTACAAAAACAACTCAAATATGAACAAACAAGGCTAAACAAACTACTCACTAAGATCTCCAGAATGAGACGTGAGTTTACAATTGTAAGACCAAAACAAAACCTCATTCAACCTAGAAACAAAAAACATATATCACTATGAGTAAAAGAGTTTCTAAATTATTGAGGTTTACAATATCGGGTGACGCCTTTGCTTGAGAAAAATTCTTTTGGATTTTGTGCAAAGGCTTGAGCTTCTCTCCTCAAGGATGATGTATATATATGATAAGCATTGGGAGAGAAGCTTCCTTATTGGTGGATGCTGGAAGGACCACTAAAAATTCATCCCACTAATGTGCTGACATTGTCTAGAAATGTACTAGACAGCTTGCACGAACCCTGACCTCTAGACTTCTTCAGAGAAGCCATCCATACAATACTTTCCCCTGTCACCAGCATCACTAATCAAGCTATCATTTGAAAAGTTCCACTTTTCACCATACAAGCTAGCACCATTTAGCATATTTACCAGCACCAGTTCCCCCTATCACATCCTATTATATCAATTCCCCTTCACATCGTGTCCTCTCATCAGTTCCCCCTATCACATCAATATCAGTTCCCCCTTTCACTGAATCTTCCCCTTTTTTGCATTATTAAAAAAAGATCACAACAAATAGGCACTATGCATGAAAAAGTCCACAACAAGGATAAGAATAGGAACATATCATATTAAAGCAAGCACTCCAAATAATTAGACAAGTTAGTATTAAAGTTCTACAAAAGAAATTAATATGCACTAGTATCAAGACAAGAGAAAGGTAAGAATATGGAGAAAAAGGATGGAAAGAGGGAATTAACTACGATGGGAAGTAGAAAGACAACTATAAAAGAGGTGATCAAAGTGTTTCATAGAAGCGTGGTTATCATCAATCAATGCCTCATTCTTAATTTCCAACTGAGCATTCTCATCCTTGAGCTGAGTGATCTCTATCTTAGTTTGATTTGAGACACCAGATGTAAGACCAGTTCCTTCTGTGACTATTGTCTGTTGAGATTTCAGTGCTTTAATTTCATCTTCCTTTTCTGCAACAATGGTTGACAACTCCTTTATCTTTAGATTACTCACCTCTTGAGCAGCAATGAGATTTGACACTATAGACTTAGAACCAACACCTCTTTTCTTCATAGCACACTTACACTCTGTAAGGGTAGTAAGTGTGAACTTTTGCATCTTTTCTCCAAAAGTATGGGAACCAAATATTGGTTTTATCCCAAAGTGATCAAAAACTTTTGTGAGGAGAAATCCATAGCCCAGACCATGGTTGACTTATTTCAACTAACAGATCTTAATAATATGCTCAATCATGATTTTAGGTAGACTTATTAGAGTGCATGAGTTAAGAGTATCCATTAGATAAAGATATAGTATCGAACCACTTGATTGACGTTCAGCTCGTGGAAGTAGCACCTTGCTAACTAGTTTAGAAAGAAGTTGAAATTCAGGTTTTATTTCTTTTTTTTGAACAATCTAAAGCTCCCCAGCCGTCACTTTTATTTTGCAATATTATCAAGGAACATTTCTGAGGCATACTTTTCCTTCACAATATCTAACACAAAAGTAGGCACACCAATAATCTTTCTATGCAGTGAGGTTGTTAGGGTGAACTTGGTTCCATTTATAGTTGCATCAATTGAAAACTCCTTTTCTGTGGACATCAGATCATTATAGATGTCTCTAACCTCACTGATATATGCAATACCTATGGATTCAAACAAGTGCATTCATGTTTGAGCATCACCAAGAGCAATGAAGAACTCATCTCAAACCCTATTTCAATAGTAGGATCAAATACTCTTCTAAAGAGCATAGTCTGAATACAAATGTCATAATCCTTTTTTCTCAATATCAGACTCTAACTCTGGGATGACTATACCTTTTCTTTTCTTTCCTTTTGACATAACCTCTCCTTTATTTATTTTGAAAGACTGAGATAACTTACTCTTTAGGGGACTGATCTTCTCTTTCATTAAAACCTACTTGAATCCTCCATTGTCGACTATAAATCCCTTGTTTATCTTTCCTGCAGACTTAATGGGTACTTACATAGAGTGAACAGACAACACACAAGGTCCATCCCTTATTTTGTCAAAGATAGCCTTAAAGAATTTTGTTAACAGTAATGCATCCCTATCTGGGATAGAATAGTATTCATGAGCTCGTGCATGGACCTTTCCTTTTCTTTCTTGGATAGAAGTTGTTCCCTTTTGGATGACAGAGATACCTAGTCCCTTAATGAGTTCCCTAGAATCACTTACTTCAGAGAAGGTAGTGTTACTTATATCATATTTTGTAGATATTTTAGAGATGTCCCTAATGAACTAACTTTTAACAGAACTATCCTCTTCTAATTTATGATGAAAAGATATTTTAGAGTCTTTTTCCACCTTTACCACTTTGATGCATCCACTCGATGAGTCGAGTTTCATTTCAAATACTAGAGTAAGGTTGAGGTTATGAACACACATTGATAGAGGATGATGTTTTAGTTCTAGCTGAGCATTTGAAAGAGTGAGACAGTACAGAACCAGTTTTAATCAGAGAAGTATTATGACAGAAATTTGTATCTGGCTTTGGTAGGACTATGGGGGTGAAATTTCTTTCCATGGAGAGAAAGAAAGATAGGATCCTTTTGAGATGTCTCAAGAAAAAGGTTTTAGAAAAGGGTTTAAGTCATCAGGTCTGTTTTAAAGAGAGGATAGAAAAAGGATTGAGGAGAGAGTATAGGTACAGGAGGGAACAAAAAGGTGGATGGATGATAAGGATTTGTCTGTCAAAAAAAAGGGTTGCCACCTGTCCTCTACTTTTGAAACAAAATGAAGGATGATCATAGAGGACTAAAAATGACAGGGTATTATTTTAAAAAAAATATTCTGGCACAAGGGCATAGTTAATAGTCAACATGTAGAAACAAGATGTAACACCCTGTACCTACCAAACCCTACTTGACAACGTTAAACAATGTTTACTTAAGTGTCGAGAGCCAAAAGTATGTATTTTGTAATGTTATTGATGAGGTAATTGATATTGGGCCTAGTACAAGGGATTAGACCCTCGTGGGAGGTGTAACACCCCGTATGTTGTCGAACCTATACGACTACATATACATTTATGGAATTAATTAAACATGAGAGATTTGAAGAATTATGAAATTATTTGTTGGGGCTTATATGAGTCTTGAGCCATTGGGCCAAATAAGGCCCAAAGATCATAAGAAAGACTTGGCCCAATGGGGCAAAACATGATCCAATCTTCCATTTGACTAATCAACCATGCATTTAATGCCAAGAGAAGGATAAGAGTGACTTGAGGGATATATATATATGTATGAGGAATTATTCATTCAATTGGTGGGCTCAATTAACAATTTGTAATGAGCTAAATGAGGCCCAAAAAAATTAGCATGAGGGCATGGCCCAAAAAAGGGCATAATGACCCATTCTTGACCCATTCTTGCAAGACCAAGTCAATATAAGAGGATTGGACCAAGTGTGTGGTTAATAGGCACCATGAGGAGACTATATAATGTGGGAAAAATCAGATTTTAATTCATTTTGGACACCCATGCCTTTAGATAGAATTTTTTCAACATTGCTTTATCTCATACAAACCCTAGGCCTTCATCCTTTTGGCCAAAGATCATAACTTGGTGATTATTGTTAAGTGTATATTATTATGGTTTAATATATTTTATGCATGTAAGATGGTTTATATCATGTTGGTTATGTTGGTGAAGTATGAGAAGTTCACTATGTGTAAAACAATTTGCATTTGCTAAATTGGAGGATGGTTTTGCCTTGTAAACTTGAACATAGACTTGTGGTCTTGAAGGAAGTGAACTTGATGGATTCAATATTGACATGTCATATGTGATTATAGTCTTACCTTGTTTTATCCTTGTGTATAATGTTTGGAATTGTTATTGCAAAATTGTGCATGGATTTGGTGGTGTATTGAAGGAAAAGTGTGGTTTTCGTGATGTTCATGTGTGTTGTAAAAACATGGCTGATTGTTGGAATCTAATATGATATAAAATATGTTAAGAGGAGTTTATTTATGATCATGGACCATTCATTGCATAAAAAGACCCAAAAGAGACCCTTTTTGGCCAAAACGGGTACCCGCCCTCGCAGACGAAACACCTGCGGGCGCAGGTGCCAACGCAGGTGACTCTGGCTACTGCCAAAGGTCACCTGCGGATGCAATTCATCCACCTGCGGGTGATGGTGGCTTAGCAGGTCGGCCCAGAACTCCGAATTTCTTGTTTTTGCATCCCTTTGGGCCCCCGAAACCCCTATACCCTTCATGGATGCAATTATCAACTTATGGTACCTTTTAAATGACTATAAAGGAGTATCCTGGAGGTATTTTCAATGGTATAAAATATGGATTGATGTTAAAGTGTTATTGACGGAGAAAAGGTAACGTAGTGTTAATGAGGAAGTGTAAAGGGTAAACTTGTTGTAAAATGTTATTGATGTATGATATCTTGGTCAATGTGTGGAATGTTATGGTGTAGTTGGTATGAGAATGCAGTGGATTGTATTTTGTGGGGTGGCATGACATTATACGCCAGTCATATAGCTCATTATCGTTTTGTACGCTTGTATAGTAACTAGTTGCTAATGTAAGCTTTGGCATGTGTTTGTATTGTAGAGTGAAACATAAAGAGGAAGCTGGACTATTGTATCTTCATATAGGCTTGTGTATTCGTAGTAAGACAACAAGGTATGTAAGGTTACTCTTTCCATATCTTTCTGCAGCATAGAGTATTCACCTTGTTATGGTACTTAATCATGTACGAAGAGGTCTAAAGTATCCCAGTTCAGGTTGAGTTATATTGTTATTCATATGTATCCTATTATTAGACAAATTATGATTTTACATAACTCCTATTCATTGACTGAAGTTCCAAAGTTGTCATAATGTGGTAAATTCTAAGGAAGCTATATCAAAGAAAGTAACGATGTAAGGAGAGTCTATTTAGTCTTGAATAGCTTTTCCAATAATGTCATGTTCCAATAGTATTCACATTGACATTACGCTTGTTCCATCCCAAAATGTGCTAAGGTATCCTATATCCGGTTATCAATGGTCATTATCATATGTTTCCTACTCATTGATCAATCTCATGTCTCATATTCATGAGTATTGTTCCAAAAGCCCAATAAGGTTACATTCCAAAGTTCCAATAGTGGTTATATTAAGGTATATTGTTTATTGATTATTGTCCAAAGGTTCCAAGGGTGTTATGTTTCCAATAAGACTATGTTTCCAATAATGTTTATTTACATGTCTTCTATTATTGGGTATGGTTCCAAAGCTTCCAAAAATGTTATGCCAAAGGAATGTATCAATCTCTCACAAGTTAATGTACCAATCTCTCACAAGTAAAGGTATCAATCTCTCAAAAGTAAAGAAGTGAAGTAATGCATATGTGGTTAATGATCAAGTATGGGTGGCAGCTTTGGGGGCAGAAGCCTAGCTCAAGCCAATCCCAGGATCACGGGGCAGTCTTAGAGGCATAAGCCTAGCTCAGACCGAACCTGACAGGGGGCAGCTCTAGAGGTATAAACCTATCTCGAGCCGAACCTGACACATGTATTTATGGGTGGCAGCTCTAGAGGTAAAGAAACTTAGCTCGAGCCGATCCCAATATATTAATTCATAGGGTGGCAGCTCTAGAGCCATAAGCCTAGCTCGAGCCGATCCCAACATAACGTTATGTTATGTAAACCCACTGATCAGTTGGGTCCCGGGTATCACAGTTCACAGGCAAAGATGAATAATCATAGAAGCAAAGAAGCAAAGAAAGTAATGAAAGCAATAGACATGATTCCAAAAGCACAGATTGATGGTTTATCCATATTTACTATTTTATTACAGTTGTTTTCCATTGATGTTCATATGTATATTAACCCACCAATAGAGTGGAGGTATGTTATATTATTAACCCAAACCTCTAGAACCTCTTGAATAGAAGAATCTCTAGAATCTCTTGAGTAGATGGCTTTCATGAATAGAAGAATCTCTGAGAAGTAAGTCTTTTGAGTGGAGGTAACTCTCTGGAATAAAGGGGTATGTAAGGGATACTATATGAATAATAAGGACATGAGAGAATACTCATAAGTGACAATGACAGAAGAAAAATAAGTACATGGTTCATTACATACAGAAAGAGAGTTTATTCACATTGTCTATTTCTCTTATATTGATTTCATTGTTGTTATGATGTTTAATGCAGTTCTTATGAGCCTTACATACTCAGTACATTCTTCGTACTGACCCCCTCGGGGGACTTACTTTCAATGATGCAGGTGCAGGCACTAGTAGACCCCCGCTGTAGGTTGACAGTATTTGCAGATTTTTGGTGAGCCCTAGTTGGTTTGGGACTTTCCAAGTCAGAGTTGTACATTTGTTTGATGTTGTAAATGTTGTATAAAGCGGGGACTTGTACCGAATTTAAGTTGGTCTTATAAATGCATCTGTTAGAGGCTTTTGTAGACGTATGTGGGTATATGGATGAAAGAGATGTATGTTCACTCGACTTGATGGCCCCAACGGCCAAGTTTAACATATTGTACATGTTTTCCATGACTTCCGCCATTGGCATTTTATATGTTATATGGTATCAGTTACATGAGATAGTACTATGTTCATACGAGGATATGCATATGTACATGAGCAAAGTTTGGTTCTCTCGGGCCATATCGGTTTCGAGTGCCAATCACACCTCAAATGGGATTTGGGGCGTGACACAAGAACACTAACCTGAGCAGTAGATCAGGTCTCTGCATTTGAATGATCCAAGTAATTTGTGCTCTATCCTTATTCAAGTGTGACTCTTCCATGAATTTATACCTGTAAGAATATAAGATTGAATTAGACCTCCCTTCATCTTCCTAAAAAAAATATGTCACTTATTTCAGCTAAAACATCTTGAGAGGAGTTAGAGGCTTGAAGATCCTTCTATTTGACACGAATTTATGCACACCCCCTTCAAATCAAATTTTATTTAGTCCACTAAGCTATCTCTGAATAATATGAACCTTACACTCATCCTCACCTGTTGATTTCTTCTCATAGCCAAAATATGAGCTACTAGGGACCTTGAGTAGTCTTCAGAAGTCATAAACATGTGCCTCTTTCATCTATGAGATTTCTTATTTAACAATCCATAAACACACCAGGTCCTTCATACTAGCCAATTCTATTAAATAGAATCCAATGATACTCGATCTCCTGTTCCACATTCCTTCTTTAATGATATATAACCCCTTTCTATTTCTTAAGACACATAGTCTTCATGACTGTCATGAGTGAGAGAAGATTTATAGAATAACTAATCTCATGCTTAGAGCAACTACTAACCAAGTACTTCCTTTGTCCCATTTGGTTTCTTTCTCTCACCCCAACCTCTCTATCAAATCACTTTTTGATTTTGGGAACCCAAATGAGCTTGGGACCCTTGGTATTTAAAAAGGGATGAATGAGATTTCTTCTAGTCCTGGCTGGTAATGTGAGCTTCTTCTCTGAGGAACCTGGTCCCTTTGTGTTTCTGATGGATTCAACATACTTTTGATTTATTCTTCTATCATTGACAAGGTATTGACACAAAGGTTTGTAATGGCCATTTTGACCACAATAAGTGTATATTCGATTGTCAGGAATATATACGTACTTGCTATAAGGATTGTAAGGATTCTTGTTCCTTTGAGAACCAATATCCTCACCAAAGTTTGACTTGAAATCATTCATCTTAGCAAGAATTGGATGAAGCAGTACTGAAGAGATCTTTTAAGCTCCTTTATTTCAATCAGCTCCTTTTCAAGTTGCTCGTTATGATCTAGTGAGGCTTCAAGATCAAGAGTAATTTTACTGAACTTAGTCTAAAGATCAGTCTAAAATTTGTTGCCTTCCTCCTTTCCTTACGCACAATATTTTTGAAAAGCTTGACACCTTATTAGCTTTCAGTGTATCATTTTCACACTTAGCATCTCTTAAGGCTTCTTTTAGATCCTGCATCCTTTAAAATTAAGAGTTTTCTTCAATCTCAGAATCTGTTAGAGTATCAAGCAGGGACTCCTTTTCTTTTACCACATCATTATATGTATTTATTAAAATTTTGGTTAAGGATCTCAGTTCCCTATGAGAATAAGTTTTCAAATTTTGCTGAATATAAAGAAAACTTACTTCATCTTCCTCTTCCTTGATGGAATTGTCCATAAGAGAAACTAAGGAATCAAACCTTATAGGTTCGTCTTTAAAAGCAACCATGGAAGCATCCTGCTCATCATTCTCAGGTTCAGATCCGGTTGAAGTGTCTCCGCACACAGTTAGAGCTTGTTTGATCATTTTATCTGTAACTTTTCTTCTTCTGAACCTTTAAGGAATCTGGTCCCTTCTTTGAGTTTTCTTTGGATTGCTTTGGACGTATTCCTTGTAATACTTATTTAGAAAGGATAATCCTCTTGAGGTGACCTAGTTTTCCATAGTTGAAACAACCATCATTTCCTATGAATCCCCTACTTGAGCTTCCTCTATTTCGAAAGCCTCCACTTCTCACCATTTTTTGAAATCTTTGAGTGAGATAAGCTATGTTTGTTCTTCTTCACTTGAATCATCCTTGCTAGTCTTCAGAACCATACTTCTTTCCTTCTTGGGATCATTTCTGTCAGAATCTTTTTGCCTTTTAAGCTCATAAGTTTTTAGATTCCCCATAAGTTCATCCATGGTCATTTTTTACAAATCTTTAGCCTATAAAATAGCATTTATTTTGCTTTCCCAAAAAGAGGGTAATATACTCAAGATTTTCCTGACCAACTTGTACATTTGAATATTTTCTCCAAGATATTTGGTTCATTTACAATGAATGTGAATCGCGTATGCATGTCGTGAATAGATTCTGCTTCACTCATTTTGAGTAGCTCATACTGAGTTGTAAGCATATCGATCTTTGATTGCTTCACTTGGATTATTCCTTCATGAGCATTTTACAAAGCTTCCCATATTTCCTTAGCAGACTCACAAGTAGAGACCCAATTGTACTCATTAGGTCCTATCCCACAAACAGGATTTTCCTTGTTTTATAATTCTTCTCAATCCTCTTTCGATCAACTTCAGTATAATCCTTTCTATTCTTAGGAATAGGTTGCGAGGTATGTCTTTCTTTATCTACTTCTATTCGCACATAGGAACCATTATAGATAACATCCCACAACTCATTATCCTCCACAATGATGAAATCATGCATTCTAGTTTTCCACCAACTATAGAATTGCTTATTGAACCTTAGGGGTGGAGTAGTTGACTGTCCTTCCTCGAAACTGGGTGGAGCTACCATCTTGAACAGGATCCTTCCTAGGTGTTAACCTTATAGAAAGTATCACTCTGATACCAATTGATGTTTCACAAGAGTACACCAATGTAACAAAGACCTGATTCGGTACCAGGTCCCTTTATGAGGATATTGAAGAACAATCAAGAACATAGAAAAAACAACAGTAAAGTAAATGACAAGGTATGTTTACATGGAAACCCCATTGCTAAAGGGAGTAAAACCATGACCTACCCCAACAGGATTTCACCAACAACCTTCAGTAAAACTCCCAACAACCTTCGATGATTACAATCTAGGAATTAACCTCTTAATTCTTACAAACTTGCAATAACACTATTGCAGCACACTCTCACAATACCTCTACTGTGAGCTCTCCATTAGCTACCTCTAGCTATAAAACAACTCAAATCTAAATAAACAATGCTAAGCAAACTACTCATTAAAATCTTTAGAATGAGACGTGAGTTTATAATTTTAAGACCAAAAGAAAAAACTCATTCAACCTAGAAACAAAAAACATATATCACCTTGAGCAAAAGAGTTTCTAAATTGTTGAGTCTTGCAATATCGGGTGAGGCCTTTGCTTAAGAAAAATTATTTTGGATTTTGTGCAAAAGCTTGAGCTTCTCTCCTAATTGATGATGTATATATATGATAAGCATTGGGAGAAAAGCTTCCTCATTGGTGGGTGATGGAAGTACCACTGAAAATTCATCCCACTAATATGCTGACATTGTCTAGAAAAGTACTAGACAGTTAGCATATAAGACAAATACGTGCAGCAACAAAATCTCATAATGGGACACTAGTTCATATAACTAGTCCTTCCACTAGGTTAGGCAATCAACGAAACATGAATGGACTAGGTTCCAGTTATAAAGTTTGTCAATCATCAAAACATGAACATAATAAGCATAATAAGAGCAAGGCTGGAACCCAATAGAGTTACTTACCAATTGTGAGGAGAGGTTGTATAGTTTGGGTCTGGTTGAGTCGCACGGTGTGAATTACACCACATTCTAGTTTGATAGAGTAGTGAGGAAGTGGTGGAGGGTATATCTTGATTCCATGCCAACTGGATCTCCTACTATGACATAGAGTTAGTTCTCTGAGGCTTTTTTGGAGAAGTATATACCTCACGGCATGTGCGAGTGCCTAAAGAATGAGTTTGTAGGGTTATAACATGGTTATATAATGGTGGCTGAGTATAAGGTGAGACTTCATGAGTTATCCAAACATGCCTTTATGATTCTGCCTATCAAGTATGACAGGATAGGGTGCTTCGTTAGAGGATTGAAACTTTCACTCCGTATGGCTGTTCAGATTTTGGTAGCTATGGGTAGATCTTTTGTTGACTTTGCTGATTATGTGTACATTATGGAGGGCTTGCATCACGAGGCCCGTGGGAGTAGCAATAAGAGACCTCATCATCAGGGTAGCTATAGTGAGAGTTATAGTGGTGCATAGTTCAAGGTTAGAGGATTTTAGGGTTGGTATCCTCCTTACTAGTTGTATCAGCATTAGGGTCAGTCTAGTAGGCCCGTTCAGGTAGCACTATAGATTTCAGATGGGGTCAGCTTGGTTATAGTGATTTCAATGGTCATGGTAGTTGTCAGCCATTGAGGTGTACTCAGATAGGGTTTTCAAGTTGAGATAGCTATTTAGGTCAACTAGACCTTTGCGCTAGGTTAGAGTGCTCGAGGCATGATATGATTATAGTGGGTTAAGGGTTATTTTTCCAGAAAGTTCCCCGATGTAGGATGATTAGGCCTTCTGCATAGAGTGTTCTGTTGATTAGGTCAGTGTTGTCCCTAGCTAAGGGTGGTGCACAGGGTTGCAATAGTGGTCCCTAGGGTTCTCGTAGAGATCCTCAAGCAGGCAGGGCAGATAATCGAGTAGGTACCCGGTATGGAGGTGGGCCAGGTCATCTATATGTTGTTCTTGGTAGGCCAGAGGCTGAGGCTTAGGATGCTATTATTACAGGTATGATTTTGGTGTTCCATTATCTATCTTCTACTTTGTTTGATCCAGGATCCACGTAATCTTATGTGTCTACTTATTATACTTCTCAGTTAGGGTTATCTTGTAAGTCGTTATCTTTGCCTATGCATGTAGATACTACCGTGGGTGATTCTTTTTTAGTGGATTGTGTATATAGATCATGTATTATGACCATTTGGTAGTATGACACTTGGTCTAATCTTATTGTGCTAGACATGGTTGATTTTGTCTTAATTTTGGCATAGACCAGTTATCGCCCTATCATGCGATCTTGGATTGCTTTGCCAAGACCGTACCTTAGCCATTCTCGATATACATCCGTTTGTGTGGTAAGGTGCTTATAGCCATGCATTGATGGGGATTATTTCTTATATTTAACCTAGAAGACTACTATCTAGAGGGTGTATGGCTTATCTTGCATATGTTTGTGATTTTAGTATCGAGAGTCCTTCGCTAGACTCTATTCTTGTAGTTCGTGACTTTCCTGATGTTTTTCCTACCAATCTACCTAGCCTTCCTCCTAAGCATGATATAAAGTTTGCTATTGATCTTGAGTCGGGCACCCGACCTATTTCTATTGCATCTTACCATCTGGCTCCTGCTGCGCTAAAAAAGCTAATATTCATCTTTAGGATCTTTTGGGAAAGGGGTTTATTAGACCAAGTGTCTCTCCTTGGGATGCTCATGTTCTATTTGTGAAGAAAAAGAATGGTTCTATGTGTATGTGTATTGATTACAGGTAGCTTAATAAGGTTACAGTGAAGAATAAGTATCTTATGCCTCGTAATGATGATCTGTTTGACCACTTATAGGGTGTAACCATATTTTCTAAGATTGACTTGAGATCTGGCTACCATTAGTTGAGGATTTAGGCAGAAGACATTCCTAAGACAGCCTTCAAGACTAGTTACTACCATTACAAGTTCCTAGTAATGTCTTTTGGATTGACAAATTCCCCAACAACATTCATGTACTTGATGAACTATGTATTCAAGCCTTATTTAAACCCCTTCGTGATTTGATGAAATCCTTGTGTTTACTAAGGGAGTAGAGAAAAGCATGAGCAGCATTTGAGGATTGTGCTCCACACTTCGAGAGATCATCAGCTCTATGCCAAATTCTCAAAGTACAAGTTCTGGCTTGAGTCTGTAACAATCTTAGAGCACGTGGTGTCCAAGGACGGCACTATGGTAGACTCGATGAAGATTGAGGCCAGTCGTGATTGGACTAGGCCTATATCTTCGATTGAGGCTCGCAACTTTATTAGATTGGTAGGCTACTACAGAAGGTTTGTCAAGGGATTCACCTCTATTGCTGCACCTATGAACAAATTGTCTAGGCAGGAGGTTCCATTTCAGTGGTCCGACAATTGTGAGACGAGCTTTCTAAAGCTCATGGACTTGCTCACTTCAGCTCTTATTTTGACTTTTCCAGTTGAGGGTGAGGGGTTTACAATATATTGTGATGCTTCATGTGTTGGTTTGGGTTGTGTTTTGATGCAGCAGGTCTATGTTATAGCATATGCTTTGAGACAGCTGAAGGTTTACGAGCGTAACTACCCCACTATGACTTGGAGTTGGTGGCTATAGTTTTTTGCAGTTAAGATTTAGAGGCATTACCTGTACGGTGTTCGCTGCATGGAATTCACTGACCACTATATTCTTCAGTACATTATGACTTATAAGGACCTTAATTTGCAATAGCATAAATGAATTGAGTTACTAAACGACTATGATCTCTCTATTCTGTACCATATGGGGAAGGCGAATGTGGTAGCAAATGCCTAGAGTTGGAAGGTAGTGAGTATGGGGAGCTTGGCCTTCCTTTTATTTTGGAGTGACCGTTGGCCTTGGGCATCCAGTCCTTAGAAAATAGGTTAATTCGACTTGATATTTTAGACCCCAGGAGGATTCTTGCTAGTGTTGAGGGAAGGTCTACTTTGTTGGCACAGATTTGAGGTCGGTAGTTTGAGATAGTATGTTGTATGATATTTGAGCTCAGGTAAGAAGGGGTGAGTCTAGAAGGGCTACCTTATACTTTGAGGATATATTGAGATTTGATGGTTGCATTTGTGTTCTGAGGGTAGGAGGTTTAATTCAGTTGATACTCCAGGAGGTTCATAGCTCCAGATACTCTATTCACCCTAGGACAGCTAAGATGTATAAAGACTTGAGACAGTATTACTGGTGGAGTGGTATAAGGAGAGACATAGCGGATTTTGTAGCTCAGTATTTATGTGGTCAGTAGGTGAAGGCCGAGCATTTGAGACCAAGTGGTTTGCTTCAGAGGATACCCATTCCTAAGTAGAAATGGGAGCGGGTCACTATGGATTTTGTGGGTTATTTGCCTCATACTTACTGTGGATTTGATAGAATTTGGGTCATCATAGATTGGTTTACCAAGTCTACTTATTTCATACTTATTCAGTCTTTTTACAGTACTGAGAGGTTGGCTCAGACCTATGTTTGAGAGGTGGTTCACCCTCACATAGTTCCCGTGTCTATTATTTTAGATAGAGATTCCCAGTTCACGAGGAGTTGGATACCCAGGTCGATCTTAGCACAACTTTTCATCCCCAGACTGACGGATAGTTGGAGTGGACTATCCAGGTTTTGGAATATATGCTCTGAGCATGTGTCTTAGACTTTGGAGGTCAGTGGTAGTAGTTCTTAGCCTTAGTGGAGTTTTTCTACAATAATAGCTACCATTTGAGTATTCAGATGGCACCTTTTTAGGCATTAAATGGTAGGCGGTATCGATCTCTGTTTGGTTGGTTTGAGACTTCGAAGGCTAGGCCATGAGGTACCAACTTGCTTTGAAAGTCATTAGATAGGGTTTGGGTTATTCAGGATAGGTTTCGGGCAGCCTAGAGCAGGCAGAAGAGTTATGATGACCACAGGCTTTGTGCATTGAGGTTTGGAGCTGGTGATTGGGTATTTCTTTAAGTGTCAACCATAAAGGGCGTTATGAGGTTTGGGAAGAAGGACAAGCTCACCCCCAGGTATATCGAGCCATTTGAGGTCCTTCGGATAGTTAGGGAGGTAGCTTATAAGTTGGCCTTACCTCCAGCCTTTTTAGCTATCTATTGTGTTTTTCATGTGTCGATGCTTCAGCGCTATATTTTGGATGAGTCTCACGTGCTCCAGTGGGATTCAGTTCAGTTGGATGAGAGGTTGATCTTCGTAGAGGAGCCCATCTCTATTCTAGAGATGTCAAGTGGTTGCAATCTAGAGAGCTTCCTGTGGTTAAGGTTTAGTGTAAACACTATCGATTTGAAAAGGCTACCTGAGAGACCGAGCATTATATGTGGACTCAGCATCCCTACCTATTAGAGCCTTCAGGTACTTCCTAACTCTTTACTTTCACTGATGAAAGTCCTTTTTAGTAGATGTTGTAATGACCCTTTAGGTCATTTTCTTCTTTTTGTGCTTTTTCTGCCCTTAGAGCTTTTCTATAAATTTTCCAACTCATTTATGACTTGCTGGTACTGACAGTTTGGTTCTCGGGTAGTTCGTTTGATTTTTATGCCTATTTTCCTATTTTGGAGCTTTTGAAGTTGAGAAAATGGTCTCAGACCAAAACTTTAAGTAAATGTCCTTGGATGGCAATTTTGATGGTTCCGTTAGCTCCAAAATGTCGGTTTAAGTCTAGTGATACCCTTGTTCCGAGTCTCGAGGTTTTTGGGCTTGTTTTGGGCTATTGGTTGGATTTTGGTAAAGTTAGAACCTTGAGTGTAGGACCCACTTTTTGTCGAAAATGACCTCTAATGGAAATTTTGATGGTTTTGTTGAGTTCAAAATGTTGAATTTGGTGGGGTAGCATAGTTCATTTGCGTTTATGAGATTCCAAACAAATTCCGAGGGCACGTTCTGAGATTTTGCAACTTAGCAAAGTTGTTGGTGCATCAGCACCTGGTGCAGGCCCAGATCTTTCATCGCTATCACAATGAGGACCTTTCCGATAGCGAGTGTCTGTGGATTTTAGTCATCGTGATTGCAAGTCTAGGTCTTACGAACACGATGAAGAAGGGTTATGGGACCAGGCCACCTTATGCATCGCGATCACGATCGTCCTATTAGTAGGGTCCCTCGATTGCGAACAGGGGGTCCCCCGATAGCGATGAGGAAACCACCGACAGTATATATAGTTTTTACCTTCATTTTTCAGAATAATTTCTAAGTGCTTTCCCCCATAGTTGACATTGAGAGCTCGGGTTTTTGTGGGAAATTGATAATTGGAGCAAGGAGTGAGTTGGAAACATCAAAGTGGTCATTTTCTCGTCTTAATCTCATAAGTTTTTGGTCAAATTTTTGTTTAATTCGTAGTTTAAATTCTTGATTTTCAACGAGCTTTTCGGGCTGATTTGGGCACTTAATTGAGGATTGGTCATGTCCAACTTTTGAGCACTTGCTCATTATGACCCGAGGGATATTTTGGCAGTTTTAATTTCAAGATTCCACAAGCGGGCCTCACAGGTGATTTTTAGCTCGATTTTTGATCTAGAGCGTAAATTTGCAATATGGGTATTGTCGTTCTTGTCTTGATGCCTAGAATATTATTTTTATAGCATGGCAGCGGTCAGAGGCTTCTTGGAAGGGAAAAACTCTGTTATAGAGGTGTTCGCATGCTTTTGGTGGCATCCAGGTAGACTAGGCTTACCCTTCTTCTAGACATAGCTCTGTTATGGTATTATTATAATATTTTTCTAGTTGTGAGTGGGTTCTTATGATCCGGATGTTCATTTGGCGACTTTTGATTACTTTTAGCCGATTAGTGGGCTTTAGGGTAATTTTCGACCCCGTTTCCCTTAAGTTAGTATTTTCTTATCCTTTAGGACTAGACTTAGCCTATTTAAAGCCTTGGGATGGGATTGCAAAGCCTTAGCCTAGGTTTCGGTAGATGCCTGCCTTAGGTTGAGTTTTCAAAACTTGTAACTAACCTTATCGCGCATTTTAAGATAAATTGCTTTAGAATAGCTCCCTTTTAGATTTAATTGGTTACAAAATATGTTCGGGAGACTGTCATTTGGGAATGGGTGCCTTAATCATTACATTAAGCTTATTAGCTTTGATATCCTTGTCACATTAGTATTTTGACCTCAAATCGCAGGTTTTGACTTAATAATTAGATTTTGGATCTCCTTTAATGAATTCAGCTTCTTATATGAGAAAAGTGACTAGACGAACATGGGACAAACTAAAATTCTAGGGTATTTCTAGGTATTGCTTATTTAGGAGTTTTGGTTTGAGTCTGGCACCTGGGTTACCATTTATTACTTATTAGTTTCGATTTGAGTCTGGCATCTGATGTATTATTATTATTATTAATAAGTTTCGGTTCTAGTATGGCATCTGCTATATTGTTATTATTCATTAGTTCCACTTTGATTTCGGTATCTGCTATATTGCTATCATCCATTAGTTGTGGTTTGAGTCTGGCATTTATTATCATCACTGTGATTAATCTTAGATTGGGAATCCGGTAGAGACTGGTAAGATTCATGGTTATGGTTGAGGGATGAGTATAGGGTACGCATATCGTACATCTCAGCTTATTTTACTTTCATTACTGTTATTTATGGTCCTTAACTAAGTTTAGCTCCTTGTTTGTACCCACGGTGCTTTTGGGATCTCGGTTGGGTTTATTTGTCCTTGTGTGTGCCTTCTGGGCTTATGGGGGTCCAGTTAGGTTATAGCTAGGCATTTATTTCTTCTTTAGAGTTTTTTATGTTTGGTTTATTGCATCTGCTTAGCATAACCTATCATTTACACTTTTGACACTCATTTATTGCCCTTAGTGTATGTACTCGCACTTTATTTATACTTTTACTGTAATTAAGCTCAGTCAGCCTATGATGCCTACTGAGTACCTCATGTTTTGGTACTCATACTACACTTCTGCATCTTTTTTCCTGATGCAAATCCTAGTACGAATCACCACTATTGACGTTGACATCAGGCTGTGCTGTTGACCAGAGATTTGGGTGAGCTTTCAGAGTCCGTAGTTGATCCTTCTCATTCTGCTATAGTGATAGTCTAATTTTGTATATCCTGAGACTACTTTGTATATTTTGACATTGTCTAGTACTCTTTTTCATATAGCGACTCTTGTACTGACCTTACCAGGTCTTGGGAGATTCATTTTGGTACTTTGTTCTCTCCCCTCTCTTATATATCATGTATATATATATATTCCTCTTCTAGTTGCTTATTATTACTACTGTTTTATCCTTATTCCTCTATCTCCTGCATGTTCACCTATTCTTCGTCGTTTCGGGATATGGTTTGGCTTACCTACTGATGGGTTAAAGTAGGTGCCATCATGACCTAAGAAATTAGGTCGTGACACAAATCATATCTAATAAGGTTGTATTACGGACTTACTGATTGTACAAGTGTTATTGTGTTATTCTCATTTGTGATTATACTTATTGTGATATCAGTTGTTATTGTGAGATGAACCGGTAAAGGTCATCGTCACGGAATTGGTGAAACTTAGGGAGTATTAGGGTGGGAGTGGTGTAATAAGGGTGGCATCACATTGGCTTGGGATAAGGGTGGCAGACACTAGATGTCTGAAATATTGGTACATAGGCTGAGCTCATCCCCTGCAAGTCATGGCTAGTGGGTAACCATAAGACCCTTAGCATGTGTGAGCATGGTATTGATGAGTTTAATGGTTCCATAAGTGGACCAGGTTTCATTGTTATGGATATATTGGGTTCCTTGAGTGAACCGGTTGACCTGAATGTTGTTATATTGGATCCTTGTGTAGTACGGGTATTTTCATAATTGAAACTTAAAGAGTAACTGAGGCAATGTGAAACTTATTATTGTTAGTCATGGTTTGTTGACTTGGTCTATTTTTGCTAGTCATGGTCATGACTTGATGAGTTGCGTACATTGACTTATTCTTGTCTGCTTTATGTGAAACTTATTGTTGTTAGTCATGGTTTGTTGACTTAGTCTATTTTTGCTAGTCATGGTCTTGACTTGATGAGTTGCTTACATTGACTTATTCTTGTATGCTTTCATTTGGCGTTGTTGTGAGTCTAAGTGGAAATATATTTGAGGTAAGGTAATTGTTAAGTGTTCATGGTTGTACTTGCTTACAAAGTTATAGTTATTTGTTCACATCTATTGTTTTGGGTTGGCTGTTGACCCTACCAGTACATAGTGATTTTGTACTAATACTACCTGTACTCTTCTTTTTGTTGAGTGCAGAGCATCTTCCAGCGACTACATCGAGACCTCAGCTTTAGATCGTGACGTGCATCAACTCAAGGGAGAGCTACATCTTCAGGGCAGCCATGAGTCATTTCTCTTTAGTCTTGTCCACTTGTTCTGGACATGGATACGTTTCATATCGTTCCTGGGTTGAATCCGTTATTGACATTGTTAGATATTTTTGGTACAATGAGTTCATTTCTTGGGGGTAATTTAAACATTCGTACATTTCCACATTTTATGTCATAGTTAGAATATTTTGATGATATTGATTTTATTAATGGAATTGCTAGTTTCTTTTAAATTTTATTAAGTTGAACAGATGGGTATTTTGGGTTAACTAGCTCTCCCACTGGAGGGATAGCGTGGGTGCCACTCGCTATGGATTGGGGTCGTAACAGAATCTCAAGAAACTGATTAAAGTCATGAAGGTACAATGTGAAAAACTACTTGTAATTTTCTGGGCTTCGCACAATAACAAGTAGAGACTAAATTTCTATCTCCCTTATGGGTCACCATATGCATACATGGTGTTATACCCCTTTTTAATATGGGTCAAATTAAGGTACAACATATTGAAAACTTCTAAATAAATTAAGGAAGTCGCCACCTAATTAGTTCTATGGTGAATTAGGACATCTATTATAAACTAAGTGATTAAAACAAATAAGAACTTCATTTTTGTCACGCCCCGAATCCCATCGAGACATGATTGGCACCCGTAGCCGATAAGGCCCGAGAGAACCAACCTTTGCCTATGTTCAATCAAATGCATATCATAATCATAACCACCACTGTGTAAGAACATGCAAGACGAATAAAGGATAACATGGGACATAGTTATACATGTACATGAAACTTGGCCGTTGAGGCCATCCAGTCAAAATAACATATGTCTTTTACACTAATACACCCACATACGTCTACAAAAGCCTCTAACAAGAGCATTGACCAATACAAACCAAAAGTTGGGACAAGTCCCCGCTTTATACAACATGTACATCATCAAAACACATAGCTACTCTGACTCGGAGAAACCCCGAATTAACTGGAGCTCACCAAGGAACCGCTAACACTGGCAATCTACTGAGGAGGCCTACTGGGACCTGCGCCTGCAGCAAGTAAGGTAAATTCCCCGAGAGGGGTCAGTACGAAATAAGTACTGAGTATGTAAAGCTCAAATGAAACTTTGAAACACATGAACATACCAATGAACTCAATACAAATGACTAGACAATGTGAATAAGTCACCATGTTGCATTTTGGGATCCATGTGAATTGCTTTCATTACTTTCATTACTTTCTTTACATTCAATGCTTGCTTGTCAATACATGTGTCACAATGTACCCGGGCCCCTACTGATCAGTGGGTCTTTCCATGACTTATCGTCATGTTGGGATCGGGTCGAGCTAGGCTTATGCCCCTAAGACCTGCCACCCATATATCAATGCATCGGGATCGAGTCGAGCTAGGCTTATGCCCCTAGACTTGCCACCCATAAATCAACACATCGGGATCGAGTCGAGCTAGGCTTGCGCCCCTAGACTTGCCACCCATAAATCAACACATCGGGATCGAGTCGAGCTAGGCTTATGCCCCTAGACTTGCCACCCATACTTGATCATTGACCACATATGCATTACTTTGATCTTTACTTTGAGATTGCTATTTGATAGTCATAACATCACTTGAACTTTGGAACATAACATTATTGGAAACTTTGAACCATTAACCAATGAGTGAAAGACATGTGAATAGCTTGGCAACATAACATTATTAGAATCATAACACCGTGGGAACTATGGGACAATAATCTATGAACAAGAGGCATAAGTAATATCACTAGTGGAATATTGGAACATATCCTTATTTGAGCTTTTGGAACATTAACCATGATTATGAGACATGAGACTCACAAATGATCCATGAGTAGGAAATATATGACAATGACTATTGATATACGGATATAGGATACCTTAGCACATTTCGAGGTAAGACTAGTGAAATCGCAATGTGGGTACGTTTGGCCGCAAAAAGATACGGACAGAGTAACCTTACATACCTTGTACTCTCAATACGGATGTACAATCCTAGATGTGCATACAATAGTCCCGCTCCTTCTTTATGTGTCACTCTACAACACAAATACATAACGGAATTCACATTAACCATAACTACTTCATAAATGCATATAACGTCAATGGGGTATATGTTTGCTTTAAAACATGTCATTTCCCCTTGACAAAACTATTGATAGCATCATTATTCCAAAAATCCTCCAATATTCTCAACATTGACCAATACATAATAATCATTGCATTTCACCATAACAAATCTCTTTTACACCTCCTTATCCATACCACATCACAAACAATCCATCAATTCACCTTAATACACTTCATAGCACATATCGGCCAAATTCCCACAATTTACACTTATAGACAAGAACAAGTTTAACAACAAAAATAACTCCATAGATGTTCATATTTTATCCATACCATGATTTTTCATCAAAGGCACAAGTCCTAATTCAAGTTCAAACCCCATGGATCACACATCTTATACAAAAGCACAAAATACCATATCCAACATTTCCAAGCACAACCAACATGATTTACATACTCTTTCATGCATATAATATATGAATCCATAATAATATTCACTTACCCAAACTTGTAAAGGGATGATTTTGCTCCAAAATTGCCTTTTGAGTCTTTAGGGTTCTTGAGAGAATAGTGTAGAATATTTGAGAAAATGTCTAAAAAGCATGAGAGGTTAGAATGAATAAAAATCTGATTTTGTGGGTCTATTTATAGTCCTTGGGTCATCCTTAGCCTTTCTTGATATTTCATGCCTTAATTGACCAAGTCAATAGAAGATTGGGTCATGTGACCCATGCCTTTTATCACATTTTTGGGCTTTTATTGAGCCCAAATCACTTAACCCAATAGAATCAATAATTTCTCGTATTTATACGTATTACAATAATATTCCCACTCATAATATTCATATCCGTAGCCTCAATCCCAAAAACAAGTGATTCTAGTCGTGTTTGGCTTATTTTGACCTTAGGGGCAAAACTGTCATTTTGACCCCAAATTCGTTCTCGAGTAATTTTATCATACCAATGTAATATGTCATTCATTTCATGTATATACTCTTGGTTTTAGAAGAAACGTAGCAAAAATTGGCTCGGTACGTCCCCGGATACCCTTGGGACTTAGAAATTTCCAACTTTCGAAAAAGTGGAAAACCCAAGGTGGCACGCTCCTGGGCGCGCCAACTTGCTGCCTCTGGGCTAAAAATTTTAGCCCAGAGCGGTGTGGCATGGTGCCAAATGCGCCCCTCTCTAATTTTTTCCGAAAATTCCATTTTTCGACTTCTCTTCGCGGGTTTGGTTAAATACTTCAAGTCCTATTCTTTAACTCACTTCTTAACCTTATTATACTTTGTTTAGAGGTATTCTTAGCCTCATTTTGAACCCCACAAATGCGCAATGAAAATTTCAAAACACCTTCCATGCAAGTTTAACCACATAACAAGAGCCAAAATTCAATTATCTAATCAATAGCCTTACCAAATGCATACTCATAGCTCTCGATACCTACGTACATATTATTTAATGTCGTCAAGTAGGGTTGGGAACGTACGGGGTGTTACATTCTTCCCCCCTTAGGAACATTCGTCCTCGAATGTTAACAATACCGTTTCATTATACTCAATGCATCTCTACATTAGCATACATATACATAAACTTTTAAGGCTCATGGAGACTTACTTGTTATTGCTCCACCCCCGCACTTTGAACTTCTTGATCCATTTGAAATAGATGGGGATATGTGGATTTCATCATCTCTTCCGCTTCCCATGTGACCTCCTCTACTTGTTGATTCCGCCAAAGGACTTTCACGGAAGCTACTTCTTTATTCCTCAATCTTTTCACTTGTCGATCTAAGATAGCAATGGGTACCTCTTCATAAGTAAGATCCTCTGTAACTTGGACATCTTCCATGGGAACAATACGAGATGGATCTCCTATGCATTTTCGAAGCATGGAAACATGAAATACCGGATGGACTGAAGAAAGTTCTTGAGGTAGTGCTAATTCATAAGCAACTTGCCCAAATCTTCTAATAACTTCATATGGGCCTATGTAACGTGGACTCAATTTCTCTTTCTTTCCGAACCGCATTACCCCTTTCATTGGTGACACCTTTAAAAACACCCAGTCACCTATGGAGAATTCAAGACCTCTTCTTCTAACATCCGCATATGACTTATGACGACTTCGAGCCGTTTGTAACCGCTGTTGGATCACCTTAACCTTTTCCATAGCCTGATGAACAATGTCTGGCCCAAGTAAAGCAGTTTCACCTGCTTCAAACCATCCTATTGGTGATCTACATTTCCTTCCGTACAAAGCTTCATAAGGTGCCATTTTAATACTCGAATGATAGCTATTGTTATACGCAAATTCAATAAGAGGCAAATGGTCATCCCAACTGCCTTGAAAATCTAACGTACAAGCTCGTAGCATATCTTCAAGTGTCTGAATAGTACGTTCTGCTTGTCCATCAGTCTGAGGATGGAAATCTGTACTCAAATTCACCCGTGTACCCAAACTCTGCTGGAAAGACCTCCAAAAGTGCGCTGTGAACTGTGCTCCTCTGTCTGATATAATGGAAAGTGGAATACCATGCAATCGTACTATCTCTTTCACATACAACTTCGCATAATCCTCAGCTGTATAGGTCGTCTTGACCGGTAGAAAATGCGCTGACTTGGTAAGCCTGTCCACTATAACCCATATAGAATCAAACTTCCGCAATGTACGAGGCAAACCCGTAATGAAATCCATGTTAATCATATCCCATTTCCAGACTGGAAGATTGATACATTGCATGTAACCTCCCGATTTCTGATGCTCTACTTTTACTTGTTGACAATTCGGGCATTGAGCGACAAACTCTGCAATGTTCTTTTTCATATTGGCCCACCAATACACTTCTTTCAATTCATGGTACATTTTAGTAGCACCCGGGTGAATAGAATAGCGCGAATGATGTGCCTCTGTCATAATTCGTGTCCTCAGCTCATCTACATCCGGTACGCATAGTCTTCCTTGACATTGAAGCACCCCTTCTGGAGTAATATCAAATGCCTTGGTCAAATTCTGCTGCACATTTTCCTTTAGCTGCAATAAAATAGAATCCGCAATTTGCTTTTCTTTCACTTCAGCTATTAAGGAGGATTCTGCTGCATTTTGCACCATAATTCTATCATCTGAGGTTTCAATAAGGCGAACTCCCAAGCTGGCTAATTGATTCAAATCTTTGACTATCTCATGCTTTCCATTCAACTGACCACTAGTGCTTTCTCCTGCCTTACGGCTCAATGCATCGGCTACTACATTTGTTTTGCCTGGGTGATAAAGAATATCAATGTCATAATCTTTTAAAAGCTCCAACCACCTTCGTTGCCTCAAATTGAGTTCCTTCTGCTTAAAAAGATATTGCAAGCTTTTGTGATCCGTATAGATGTCAACATGAACCCCATATAAATAATGACGCCATATCTTTAAAGCAAAAACTACCGCTGCCAATTCGAGATCATGTGTGGGATAGTTTTTCTCATGTGGCCGCAACTGTCGTGAGGCATATGCTATCACCCTACCATGCTGCATCAACACACATTCGAGACCAATCTCGGAAGCATCACAATACACTGCATAGCCCTCTGTGCCTTCAGGAAGTACTAACACTGGTGTGGAAGTCAATTTATCCTTCAATTTTTGAAACCCTCTTTCACATGCATCATTCCATTGGAACTTAATTGCCTTGTGAGTTAACTTTGTTAATGGTGCTGCAATAGAAGCAAACCCTTCTACAAATCTCCGGTAATAGCCTGCCAAACCCAGAAAACTGCGAATCTCTGTGGGTGTCGTAGGTCTTGGCCAGTTTTTCACTGCTTCAATCTTTTGGGCATCAACCTGTATGCCTTCATCTGATACAATGTGACCCAAGAACGCGACTGATTTCAACCAAAACTCACATTTGGAGAACTTTGCATACAACTTCCGTTCACGCAGAATCTGTAACACTTGTCGTAAGTGATTAGCATGGTCCTCCGGTGATCTTGAATAAACTAGGATGTCATCTATGAATACCGTGACGAACTCGTCCAAAAATGGCTTAAACACCCTATTCATCAAATCCATGAACACAGCTGGAGCATTTGTTAGTCCAAATGACATAACTAAAAATTCATAATGGCCATACCGTGTTTGGAACGCTGTCTTGGGTACATCTTCTTCTCTAACTCTGACTTGATGGTAACCCGACCTCAAGTCAATTTTTGAAAAACACCTGGCACCCTGTAACTGATCAAACAAATCATCAATGCGAGGGAGGGGATATTTGTTCTTGATTGTTACCTTATTCAATTGCCGATAGTCAATGCACATTCTTTAGGTGCCATCTTTCTTTCGCACAAATAAGACCGGTGCACCCCACGGGGACATACTAGGCCTAATGAAGCCCTTATCTAGTAAGTCCTTCAATTGCGCCTTTGATTTATGCAGTTCTGCTGGAGCCATTCTATATGGAGGAATGGAAATAGGCTGAGTGTCTGGAATCACATCAATGCCAAATTCTACTTCCCGTTCTGGGGGTAAACCTGGAAGATCCTCTGGGAATACATCTAGAAATTCATTGACCACTGGGACCGATTGCGGAGTTAACGGTTCCGCTTCGGTATCTCTCACCCGTACTAGATGACATATATAGCCTTTAGCAATCATTTTTCTAGCTTTCAAATAGGAAATAAACCTTCCTCGTGGTGCCCCTACATTACCCTGCCATTCTAGAACATTTTCTTGCGGAAAACCAAAGTGTACTTTCTTGTCCCGGCAATCTACCATAGCATAACAAGAGGCCAACCAATCCATTCCCATGATCACATCAAAATCCACCATGTCCAGTTCAATGAGATCGGCCAATGTATCATGACCACACACAGTTACCACACAGTTATGATACACTCTCTTTGCAATAATATATTCACCAACCGGTGTAGACACTTTAATTGATTTAATTAATAATTCTGGTGCCTTTGCAAATTTTGCAGCAATCAATGGGGTAACATAGGAAAATATAGAACCTGGATCAATCAATGCATATACATTATGTGAGAATATGGATAATGTACCTGTGACAACATCAGGGGAAGCCTCTGAATTCTGGCGGTCCACTAAAGCATAAGTACGATTCTGGACCCCGCTAGTACTGGCTGCTCCTCTGGCACCTCTACCACGGCCAATAGGCTGTACCCCTCGGCCCTGTGAAGGAACCGATGCTGATGACGCAACAGCCGACCCAGCTGGTCGTGCTATACCACCCATGCTCCACTGTGGACACTCTCTCGCTATATGCCCCGGCATACCACACCAAAAGCAGACATTCATCCCTGACCGACATGTACCTGTGTGCATACGCCCGCAGTGCTGACACTGCTGTCGAGTAAAACCTGCTGCCTGGGACCCATGAACTCCGCTACTCTGCCCTGATGGACCACCCCTAGACCCTCGAAGCTGTGAGTGAGCACCCCCTGTGGAATAAGAGAACGACGGTCTAGGTGGTCTAGGAAACATGCGGGGCCCAGATCCTCCATGGTACATCATAGGTGGTCCCATAGGTCTAGCCCTTTTGGACTGTCCCCTATCAAATTCATGCACTCTTCTTCTCTGTCGTTGGTCTTCCATTTTCTGAGCGAAGGCTTGTATTCGAGCAATGTCCATATCCTTATTCAAGGCAGCAATAGTGCAATCCGGTACCAAGTATGGCTCTAGTCTGTCCACATATCTATGGACCCTGTCTGTCATCGTAGCCACAACATTTGGCGCATATCGAGCCAAGGAATTAAATTGCAAGCTATATTCCCTCACGCTCAAATTTCCTTGATGGAGATTTAGGAACTAATCCGCACGTGCCTCACGGATCTCATAGGGCAAGTAATGATCAAGGAAAGCAATTTTAAACTCTTCCCACGTAGGCGGAGTTGCACCAATATCACGGGATTTCTTCCAATCCTCGTACCACAATATTGCCTCTCCTTTCAGCCTATATGCAGCAAGTTCAACTGTTTCGACTCCTGTCACATGCATAACTTCCAAGGCCCTCTGAATTTGATCCACGAAGTCCTGTGGATCTGTTTTTGGATCTGACCCAGTGAAAATAGGAGGGTCAAGTTTTAGGAAATCATGTGTTCTGCGACTCGCCATTCTAGCCGCATCATCATCATGTGTCACTACACCAGCTCGTCCCTGGCTTTGTGCCGCCACTAACTGTGTCAACATATGTACAGCATTCCTAAGGTACTGATCCGTGGCATTCATCGGCGGCTCTACAGGTACTTCTGTACTAATTGGCTCTTCCAAAACTGGGAGAGTAGATGAAGACCGCGATGATATTTCAGCATTTGCCCCACCTTGACTAGCTTGGTCAGGTGGTAATCTGCTCATTCCTTCTCCAGCAGGCGCATCTACCTGCTTTCCTTTACCTCTACCTCTCGTGATTGGCATTTGACTATACCAGAGAAAAACAAAATACCATGATCAGACACACTTCAACTAACAACACTGGCTCTATTGCACGATCTAGAAGTGAAGAACAGAAACAATATCCTAAATGTCCCATAGCCTCCTACTTATAAATGTGGTGCACAACACATCGATAAGTAAGACTCTACTCAGACACGGCTTTGTAGACATCCTTAGACCGACTGCTCTAATACCACTTTTGTCACGCCCCGAATCCCATCGAGACATGATTGGAACCCGTAGCTGATAAGGCCCGAGAGAACCAACCTTTGCCTATGTTCAATCAAATGCATATCATAATCATAACCACCACTGTGTAAGAACATGCAAGATGAATAAAGGATAACATGGGACATAGTTATACATGTACATGAAACTTGGCCGTTGAGGCCATCCAGTCAAAATAACATATGTCTTTTACACTAATACACCCACATACGTCTACAAAAGCCTCTAACAAGAGCATTGACCAATACAAACCAAAAGTCGGGACAAGTCCCCGCTTTATACAACATGTACATCATCAAAACACATAGCTACTCTGACTCGGAGAAACCCCGAATTAACTGGAGCTCACCAAGGAACCTCTAACACTGGCAATCTACTGAGGAGGCCTACTGGGACCTGCGCCTGCAGCAAGTAAGGTAAATTCCCCGAGAGGGGTCAGTACGAAATAAGTACTGAGTATGTAAGGCTCAAATGAAACTTTGAAACACATGAACATACCAATGAACTCAATACAAATGACTAGACAATGTGAATAAGTCACCATGTTGTATTTTGGGATCCATGTGACTTATCGTCATGTTGGGATCGGGTCGAGCTAGGCTTATGCCCCTAAGACCTGCCACCCATATATCAATGCATCGGGATCGAGTCGAGCTAGGCTTATGCCCCTAGACTTGCCACCCATAAATCAACACATCGGGATCGAGTCGAGCTAGGCTTGCGCCCCTAGACTTGCCACCCATAAATCAACACATCGGGATCGAGTCGAGCTAGGCTTATGCCCCTAGACTTGCCACCCATACTTGATCATTGACCACATATGCATTACTTTGATCTTTACTTTGAGATTGCTATTTGATAGTCATAACATCACTTGAACTTTGGAACATAACATTATTGGAAACTTTGAACCATTAACCAATGAGTGAAAGACATGTGAATAGCTTGGCAACATAACATTATTAGAATCATAACACCGTGGGAACTATGGGACAATAATCTATGAACAAGAGGCATAAGTAATATCACTAGTGGAATATTGGAACATATCCTTATTTGAGCTTTTGGAACATTAACCATGATTATGAGACATGAGACTCACAAATGATCCATGAGTAGGAAATATATGACAATGACTATTGATATACGGATATAGGATACCTTAGCACATTTCGAGGTAAGACTAGTGAAATCGCAATGTGGGTACGTTTGGCCGCAAAAAGATACGGACAGAGTAACCTTACATACCTTGTACTCTCAATACGGATGTACAATCCTAGATGTGCATACAATAGTCCCGCTCCTTCTTTATGTGTCACTCTACAACACAAATACATAACGGAATTCACATTAACCATAACTACTTCATAAATGCATATAACGTCAATGGGGTATATGTTTGCTTTAAAACATGTCATTTCCCCTTGACAAAACCATTGATAGCATCATTATTCCAAAAATCCTCCAATATTCTCAACATTGACCAATACATAATAATCATTGCATTTCACCATAACAAATCTCTTTTACACCTCCTTATCCATACCACATCACAAACAATCCATCAATTCACCTTAATACACTTCATAGCACATATCGGCCAAATTCCCACAATTTACACTTATAGACAAGAACAAGTTTAACAACAAAAATAACTCCATAGATGTTCATATTTTATCCATACCATGATTTTTCATCAAAGGCACAAGTCCTAATTCAAGTTCAAACCCCATGGATCACACATCTTATACAAAAGCACAAAATACCATATCCAACATTTCCAAGCACAACCAACATGATTTACATACTCTTTCATGCATATAATATATGAATCCATAATAATATTCACTTACCCAAACTTGTAAAGGGATGATTTTGCTCCAAAATTGCCTTTTGAGTCTTTAGGGTTCTTGAGAGAATAGTGTAGAATATTTGAGAAAATGTCTAAAAAGCATGAGAGGTTAGAATGAATAAAAATCTGATTTTGTGGGTCTATTTATAGTCCTTGGGTCATCCTTAGCCTTTCTTGATATTTCATGCCTTAATTGACCAAGTCAATAGAAGATTGGGTCATGTGACCCATGCCTTTTATCACATTTTTGGGCTTTTATTGAGCCCAAATCACTTAACCCAATAGAATCAATAATTTCTCATATTTATACATATTACAATAATATTCCCACTCATAATATTCATATCCGTAGCCTCAATCCCAAAAACAAGTGATTCTAGCCGTGTTTGGCTTATTTTGACCTTAGGGGCAAAACTGTCATTTTGACCCCAAATTCGTTCTCGAGTAATTTTATCATACCAATGTAATATGTCATTCATTTCATGTATATACTCTTGGTTTTAGAAGAAACGTAGCAAAAATTGGCTCGGTACGTCCCCGGATACCCTTGGGACTTAGAAATTTCCAACTTTCGAAAAAGTGGAAAACCCAAGGTGGCACGCTCCTGGGCGCGCCAACTTGCTGCCTCTGGGCTAAAAATTTTAGCCCAGAGCGGCGTGGCACGGTGCCAAACGCGCCCCTCTCTAATTTTTTCCGAAAATTCCATTTTTCGACTTCTCTTCACGGGTTTGGTTAAATACTTCAAGTCCTATTCTTTAACTCACTTCTTAACCTTATTATACTTTGTTTAGAGGTCTTCTTAGCCTCATTTTGAACCCCACAAATGCGCAATGAAAATTTCAAAACACCTTCCATGCAAGTTTAACCACATAACAAGAGCCAAAATTCAATTATCTAATCAATAGCCTTACCAAATGCATACTCATAGCTCTTCATACCTACGTACATATTATTTAATGTCGTCAAGTAGGGTTGGGAACGTACGGGGTGTTACAATTTTAAGGTCTACTTAAGGGATTCTAGGTAAGGGTTCTAATTATCCTAAAGGGAAAGGATTAAGCACCCTAAAGGATCCGCTAACTACGGTTAATCGGCCAAACTTAGATTGATAAAAAAAAATATATACCACATGAAGAAAATATGTTGTTAAGGGCCTGAAAAGACTAATAAAATTCATTCACTTCTCAAAGTTACTAAAGAGTTGCAAAAACTTCTCATGATTTAAAGGGTTTGAAAAGCCATTATTTCTAAACTACCCAAAATAAATATGCTCAAAATATAATAATAACTTGCCTTGTAAAGTAAAATATTTTAAGGACAAAAAGTTCAAAAATAATATTTTTTATCAAGTAATTTAAAATAAATGAAATCATAACTTGGTTACTAATTTATAAAAAGTCACATGTTTAAGAAAAGAGGATTCCAAACTTGGGAAGCGTCAAGACTTTTAAGAGAAATTAAAAAGTGCTTCAATATTAAAGTAAAATCGATCCGTATTAACTTAATAGATAAAATAACTTTGAAAAGAAGTTTATATTGTACTAGCAAACTCCGGCCAAACTAAGAAGTGAATTAAAACTTACCAATTTCAAAAGTATGATAAAATAAATTGATCTAGTTGCTCAGCACTTCTTTCTTTTACTCTAAGCAAACTTGTTTTAAACCAAAGGTTGCTATCAAACTCTAAAAGCTATGTTCTTGCCTGCAAAATTCTACCCTTTAACTATACTAGTCGTATACCTAAACCAAGTAATTAGACTAAAATCAATATCCAAAAGGGTGGGGAAGGAAACAATTAAATTTGTTAATCATATTTAAATGACCTATACTAATTCAAATACAAGCAAACAAAGCACAAATTCCAAACAACATTGTGCAAAATGTAAATGAAAGATAATAACATGTGTATACAAAGAAAAAATAAAGCTTGGAGGAGGGAAAGAGGCACTAGACTGCTATTGGGTTTGACTTAAGAATATGAAATATGACTCTTTGCTCGGATGAGGGGTAACGTCGAGTCTCATTTTGAGACTCCATTAGCGAAAGTCTTGAATTAAGACTCCATTTGCTCTGAAGCATACATATAAAGAAGGGGGAAATAAAGAATTAGATATTAGTGACATGAAATGTATTTAAAAAATACTCGTAGTAGTAGTAGAATCACACCAAATGCCAATGAGAAATAAAATCCCTAGTACAAAGATTAACAAGAGCATGTCCCAATAGTGTTTTAAGAGTCTAAATATCCATGACAACAAAAGCATTTTACACAATTTTTACACATATGATTTAGGTTAAAGAAAACAACTTAAACAAACTATTTGCATATTGCACAAAATACGAGACACATTTTGAGCACATTCTGATTCATGCTTTCAACCATTTCTAACACATTACTTATGATAGCTAAAAAGGGGTGTCAAAAAATATTTCTTCACCAGATGCATCCTATCTATACAATGATATATTTTATATTCAAAGCTCAAAGATATGATGTAAACATACTAACTATATACCTAAGATTAAGCTAGGACATGGTACGAGTATGCAATTAAAAGATTATGAAGTAGGATCCTAACATTATGGTTAATACTCTTCTAAATATTCATCTATGAGTACGTTTTATAAGCTATAAAGATGGAAAGAATGACCGAGTTAATTTCCAGAAGATCACTTTAGGTGCCAAAGCATGAGCTTAAAACATGATTTATGGATCGTAAAGCGTGGTTTATGGCAAGAACAAAATCACTGGAAAACATTAGAGTAATCCAAAATGCACATGAGTTCTAATTTTGGATATTTAGTCGCAATGACTATGTGCAGTACCAAACTAATATCCAATCATCGGATAGAACATAGCATTCACGTAAGTATTTTGAAGAACACTGAACTTTCACATATTAAAATATCAAACAGTCAAGAGGCATTAAGAGATGTTCTAACTATCTATTTTTTTTATATTCAACACAAACAAATACAACTAACGGATACAAAATCATAAACACATTAAAGGCTATTGGACCAAAGAGAAGAAAGATGTCATTGAAAAAGATGCTACAAGACATAATATTGAAGCAAAATAATTTCCTATATTCATGCTCTTGATGCAAGCAAATAAACAACACTGAGAGATTCATGAAGAACGGATGTTAAAGGAGGGATTTTACCGAACATAATAATCAACGACTAAAGTGACATATGCGGGTATTTTTTCTTTTTTTTTTTACTTTCTTTTAAAGGTACCAAAGAGGCATAGTCAGATTCAAAAAAAAAAAAAAAAAACCTCAAAGCTCAACATGTTTTCCAAGATGTGAACAAGAAAGGGCATAGGTTACAAAATCTTAACGTGAGGAGCATCCACATACATAGCTCAACAATAAAACTCATGTTCATAAAGTATATTGTACTAAGTGAGACAATGACACGCTTAGGATCATTCCACATTTTTATCAAACAAGATGGCAAATAGCGGAATACAAGCTTCGACATTGTTTGAAATCGAAATGCATCCCTAAATCAGTATTTCCAACCTCATACAAGAATGATATTTTCAAGACAGAAATTAAGTAATGAGATTTGAAACATTACAATAACTTGTTACATAATCCACAAATATATATGTTCAGGTTCTACATCTCAAATAAACTACAAAGCGAAACAATATTAAAAGGAAATAGACCGACCTATTTGCGAGCAGTGAACGAGAGTATCGGCCTCGGATTTACTCACGAAATACCATCAAAAAAAAGAGGCTGAAATCTTTTGTTTTAGCTCGAAAAAAGCCAACAGAGATAAAAGCTAAAGAAACTTAAGATTGGAAAAGATTAAGAGCAATTGCAAATAAACTAGACTAGTGAACTTTTGGAGGAAGTGACGGCTCCAAAACTTCTCCACAAATGAGTGCAACTGCTAGCATTTATAGGAGGAGATCTAGGGTTTCAAACACTCATTTTGGACGGGATTTTAACTTGAAGTTTTGAAATCTTGGTCAAAAAATTCATTCAAAATCCGAACGTTGGGAGTAGTTGGATAGAGCATAGCTTCACGTGATTTCTGTAACCAAGGCACAAAAGTGGAGCAACAAACCTCTGTCCATGGTGACAAAAGTCTGCATATTTTCTTAAAGAGGAAAAAAATGTTGAGGGAGAGAGAGAGAGGAGCGGTTGCTGAATGAAAAAGCCCTAATTGATTTAGAACATCATGGGGGCATTTTGAGCATTTTAAGTAGCAAAGTTGAGAGTAAAATGAGTAATTTAAGATATTTTATGAGGGATGATAGGTATTGGGCTACTGTCTTTGGGATTTAAATTCAATTTCTTGGATAAATTTGCTAGTCCAATTGGCTGATGCATTTTGGGTCCTTTTTCTTCTTTTAATTAATTCTTTTGAGCCTCTAATTTAATAACAAATACAATATATACTAAAAAGATACTGAAAATAAAGTACTAATGTTATAGTTTTCCGCTAATATTGGATGTAAAATATTTATTTATAACTAATTTATTAAATAAAAAAACTTTAAATAAGGCAACGATAATCGACGGTTTACAAAACGAGGAGATGTTAAGTAAAACTAGTAATTTTGGTAAAGGTGTTGCTTTGATGATGATGATGATGATGATAATAATAATAAGAAGAAGAAGAATAAAAGGATATAATAATACAAATAGTAATTATATTCTCAATAGTCATAAAAATATTGGTGAAAATAAGGTATTTGATTTATTAATAAGTTAAAAGCTCATCGAAATAATTTGGAAGAAAGGAAGGTCAAAATTTGTTGTCAACAGTTGTTCCTCTTTGACCAGAGATGATGAAAGAGTTTTTGGACAAAGAAGTTGATGAAGTAGCCAATTTTGTCCCGACTACGCAGTTTATGAAAGGTATGGGGGCAAGGAAAAATTTAAAAATGTTTATGGCCGAGCATTGATTTCTAAGTTGCCTACATATCTCGGGTGACACAAAAATCAGGCCAAATATAGTTCGAGAGTTGTAAAGAGATAAGATTGGAATGAACTTAGAACACCCTGATCCATAAAGGTGTCTTAGTATCGGTGAATGATAAAAATGATTGTAGCGGCGAAGCAAGTAAAAATTTAAAAATGGAGCGATGTAAAAATGGAACTTTAAGAGAACAAAGTGTGATGATATAAAGAGAATTTGAAGTGAAAACAAAACTCGAATTTAAAAAAGAGTGAAGGTATTGGAAGGAATGAGGGAAAAGAATAACTGAAGATTAATTTTCCTTCTAAAAACTGTCCCAGTATCGAGTGACAATGAGACTAGGTTTCAAAATTAGTAAAGAGCGTAGAGAAAAAGGACTGAAGATAGAAAAGCACTGCGGGATTTAAGGTTTGGTTATTGAATATAGAAAAAGGTTGACCTGGAGTTTCCTACATGTCCCGAATGTGACATGCAGGTTGAGTAGAGTTCCAGAATAAATCATTGACCATTGTTGGTGAGTTTGACACTCCAACAAATTACCCCAGTTCCCTGCTAAGATGAAGTTCCACGTTGTGCTGCATCTTTTGTTGCTGCATGTGGGTTGTGCTTCCTAACAAGACTTGATAAAATTGTAAGCAAAATAGATTAAAGCAAAAAAAAAAAAAATTAAATAAAAGTCTTACGACGAAGATCATAAGACAATTGCATGCATTCTGAACTGGTTCTCCAGATGAGATTAATTGAATGTGCAGTATTTCTAAATAACAACTTCAAATTATATGCTTGTAAAATTCATCAAACTAAGTAGAAATATTAGCAAAAGCAGTGCTTAATAATAATAAAAATAAATGGATAATTAAGCTTGACTTTTTCAAGAAATTCAAAAGATAGCATGCAGTGTTTAACTAATTAAATAAAAATTAACAATTAAGGCATTGCGAAATGTTTAACTAAAGGCGAACAAGCATAAATATCTAATTGAAAGCAGACATGCATAAAATGTCTTATTAGAGGGAAGACTAATCCAATATGTCCTATTTTAGGGTGGGCGAACCCAATGTCTCCTATTTTAGGGTGGACGGACCCAATGTATCCTCAAATTATATGTCTACAAAATTCATCAAACTAAAAAGCAGTGCTCAATAAAAGACAAATGAGTAATTAAGCTTGACTTTTCAAGAAATTCAAAAGATAGCATGCAGTTCTTAACTAATTAAAAAATAAATAAATAATTAAGGCATTGCCACATGTTCAATTAAAGGCGAACAAACATAAATATGAAATTCAAAATGAAAGGCATAAAAAGTCTTATTTGAGGGCTGACTATCCCAATATGTCCTATTTTAGGATGGACAAACTCATTATATTTGGGGTGGATGAACCCAAAATGTCCTATTTTAGGGTGGATGAACCCAAAATTTCCTATTTTAGGGTGGACGAACCAAATATATCCTATTTTAGGGTAGACGAACCCAAAATATCGTATTTTAGAATGGATGGACCCAATATGCCAACATGTCCTATTTTAGGGTGGACGAACCCAATGTGTCCTATTTTAGGGTGAACAGACCCAATATGTCCTATTTTAGGGTGGACAAACCCAATATGTAATATTTTAGGGTGGACAAACCCAACATGTCCTATTTTAAGGTGGACAAACCCAAAATATCCTATTTTAGGATGGATGAACCCAACATGTCCTATTTTAGAGTGAACGAACCCAACATGTCCTATTTTAGGGTGGACGAACCCAATATGTCCTATTTTAGGGTGGACGAATCCGTTATGTCCTATTATAGGATGGACGGACCCAATATTCCCTATTTTAGGGTGGACGGACCCATTATGTATTGCAAATTTATGAATATTAATGCAGTGCAGAGAGCTTTGGTGCTATTTTCTCATAGCGACGAACATTCATAAAGAAGTTAAAAGTCTGGTGTAGTGCCTTTCCAATATTAAATATCCAATCTTCGGTGCTTTTGCGATAACAAACATTAACGGTGCAGTGCCACATTAGTGATTATTCATAATATGGTACCCATAATTTAGGATCTTCCACTTTGGCAAAATTTTGCAATGAATTGCACTCAAAGAAGAATGTAAGTTTTGAAATTTTCTTCATCTGAATCTTATGCTGCCTTTCTTGAGGTTTGAGCTTTGTTTGCAAGTGTTATCCTTTAATAATAACTAAAAATCAGCTCTGCATTACTTAAAGAAAAATTTGTTAGTATAAAATAAAATGGTTGACTTACGTTGAATCATAAAGCCTTGGCGCTGAATTTGCGCTTCTTGTAGCTATGGAATTGTTACGATTTGATGATGCGAATGTGTCTTGTGATCTCAAACTTCCGCTTTATCAAAATAATGATAGGCTACAACAAAACTGTCCCAGTTTTGGCTATGGGGGGAATTAATTTTTTATAATAACATGATTGAACCCAGAATAGGAACCTACGTATCCCGTTACTAATAGAAATCAGGTCAAACATAGTTCATACGAAAGTCTAGAAAGAATTACAAAATAGTAGCTACTCATAGAGGAGGGAAATAGAGAATGATATTCTCAAGTTGCAAAATAATGCCCTTGTCAATCCTCTAGACTTGTTGCACGCTTTCTCTTCAAATGTCTTGGTGCCAATTTTGATAGATCACCCTTAGCAAAAATTATGCCTTTGTTTGCAACATTACCATGGCTGGTTGAAGGCTCTTGCTACAGCTTTATCTTGCCACTTTCAATCATGCTTTGAATCTTGAATCTTAGTGCTGGACAATCTTCAGTATCATGTCCTCAAATATTTGAATGATAAGCATAATTTTTAGATAAATCAAAATTTGGAGATGGATACTCAGGTATGAATCCCCTTTTTTGATTGTAGAAGTCCATTTGCTTTCAATCTCTCAAATATATTGGCCAATTCCTCATTCAGAGGAGTGAAGGAGAAAGATTCCATCTTCTTTTGTGGTCATGAGGTAAATTGTGCTTGGTAAAACTATTGTTGGGAGAAATTCTAAAAATTTTACTGACAAAGAGGCTGGAGATGCACATTGTAAAGGTCGAAAAAAATATGAGATTGCAAAAATTGATGACTTTGATGGCATTGCGATTGGTGCACAAAAAGTTGATTTGTTTTTGCTTTCCAAATTTCCCGACATCTTTGGTTGGAAAACTGAATGAACTACTTGTGTTGCTAAGTTTTCTACAATTCATCCTTCTTGAATACCACTTTCTATCTCTTTGCCAATCCGAACCAAATTGGAGAAGTTGCGTGCACAAGTTCCAAACAACTTATCATAATATAGGCCTTCATGAATTTGGATGAAGACTGATATCAATTCCCCTTCGAGGAGTGGAGGATGTATCTTTGAAGCTTATAACCTCCATCATGTGGCATATGCTTACAAAGATTCATGCGGCATTTTCCTTACTTTGAGCAAATCGGTCATATGTGGATCGCCTCCGATATTAAACTCATATTGCTTTACAAAGTCGCGAGCCTTATCTTCCCATGAGTGCCATTTTCTAAAGTCTTGCTTGGTGTACCAAGCAAGTGCCAACCCTGATAAACTTTGAATGAATAGGCTCATTCGTATGGCTTCATCATGTCCAATTCCAATTAATCTGCAACGGTAGTTCTTTAAGTGAGCAACGGGATCTTCTTCTCCGCTGAAAGTGTTAAATTTTAGTAGCTTGTACCCTGGTGGAAGCTCAACATTTAGGTGCACACATAAGTCTTCATACTTCATACTTTGGTAATTTCTTAAGGGCAACTCTTCATCAAGTGCTTTTCTCAAATTATGGAGTTCTTTTCCCAGATTTTCATGGTGAATTGATTGGATCTCCTTTCCATATCTAGCATATTGACAAACTGGAAGTTGATTATGCTTATTTTCCTTTGAATGGAACACAATTGTGGGAGGATGAACATTTGGCATCATGGTAAGTTGAAAATTTTTGGGATTGGTAGCATATACCGATGGCATTTTTGGAGAGATTGTATAGGCGGGAGTTGGACGAGGAGATATGGTTAAAAAAATGTTTTTGGTTGAGCTGGAAGTTGTGGTATTGGAAGGAAGAAGGCTAAAGGTATTTGGAAGATCGACCAAAATATTTCTTAGAACCACATTCTTCTTGTCATCATCATCATGTGCTTGCACTAAACCTATACCGGTCTTGATTGCTTCAAACTTATCTGTCATTATAGTATCGTCCTTGATGCAAATTCGAGGGCCAAAATATTGTTAAATGTCAAGCAACCTCTAAACAAAAAAAAAAGACTTTTTACATAAAATAAAGTGTTAGTGCATGCAGAACATATATAAAAATAATAAAATAATAATAATAATAATAATAATGAAATTTTTGGTAAAATAGATTAGTCCATGATTAGCCTAAATAAGAGCTTTAGACTAGAAGAGATGATCATAGTTGAGAAACTAGTGGATCAAAAGACTTCTTAGTTAGTAGGCTCTAATTCTTGAGATGTAAAAGGAAAGTAAAAACTGATTTGGAATAGTAATTAGAAGAAAGGTTGACTCATGTTGAATACCAAAGCTTGGATCTAACTTGATCCTTATGCTTTTCTAACTCTGGCGTATCCCAAAATTTACCTCAGTCCTGAAGACAAACCTAATGATAATGCCTCGTCTTTGCGTGCAAAAATTCTATCCCAGTTGCCTTCTCCTTTTTGGGGGGGAATATTAAAATTTATAATAAAGAGATAGAACTTTATGTAGGCTGCCTACATATCCTATGTCCGACAGGAAATCAGGTCCAACGTAGTTCCAATTACATGCTAAAAGGATGTTGAAATCCTATACTAATATGACCGAGTCCCTATGTGGGCTTCCTACGTATCCACCAAGGAAATCAGGTCAACCGTAGTTCGGCATACATAAAAAGGATCTTTTTTTTTTTTAATAATAACAAAAACATACAAAAGATTGATCATTTAAGTTCACAAAAAGTACATAGATGCTCTCAAAAAGATGCTATCCAAAAACTGAGTATCCTAATAAATGCTTCCTAAATGACATTTTTTTTAAAGAAATCCCACTATACGCTAATAGTCATGCTCAATGAAACCATTGCTAAAGTTTTGCCCAGCTATATTATAAGTGCTTGCAAAAGATACGGGAAAGGATGAATTTGGTTCTTTTCCTTTTGGACCCTTAGGAAACTCTGTAGATTTCTATTTCAACAAACCAACTCCTTTAGGGATATTGTTAGGAGACCCATATTGCTTGACAAAATCATTGACTAGATCGCTCCAAGAAATCAGTTCCGCATTTCTTGCTTTGCATACCACATCAAAGCTGGCCCCATAAGCGTCCTAACAAAAAGTCTCATCTTCGGTTCATTGTCTTGCCCAATATTTCTCACCCAATAAACATATGCCTTCAGGTGGTCTACGAGACTACCTACCCCATCATACATAAGAATATTGCAATTATCCGGCTCAAAAGGTAAAGCAAGCTCATTTATAAAGGAAATCTGATTAGTATCAACATTGAAATGCCTTCCACCCTTTTTTCCACCCTTGCTCATCTCTTCCAAGTTGTTGAATGTCTTTTTTGGCAGAAACGAGTGCATGTTAGAGAAAAGTTGGGCATTACAATCAAAGTTGGGAAGGTGTAATGACCCTCCAGGTCATTTTCTCAATTCCCAAATATTTACTACATTTTGAGCCTTCCTACAGCGGCTACAGGTCATCTATGACTTGCTGGAACTGTCGGTTCAATTATCAGATAGTTCGTTTGGATTTTAGGCTCATTTTCCAATTTTGGAGCTTGTGTTGTTAAGAAATTGATCTCCAACTAAAAATCCTAGTAAACGAGCTTAGATGAGAATTTCGACAACTCTATCAGCTCCGAAACGTTGATTTTAGGATAGAGGGACCCTTGATTCAAGTCCCGAGGCTTTCAGATTCATTTTGGGCTATTGGGTAGATTTAATGAAAAACTAAACTAGGTATGGGACCCACATTTAACTGAAACATTCTCGAATGAAAGTTTAGATCATTTCGATTAAATGTGGGTCCCATACCTAGTTTTATTTTTCATTAAATCTACCCAATAGCCCAAAATGAGTCTGAAATCCTCGGGACTTGAACCAAGGGTCCCTCTAGCCTAAAATCAACGTTCTGGAGCCAATGGCGCTGTCGGAATTCTCTTTTATGCTTGTTTACCAGTAGTTTTGGTTTGAGATCAATTTCTTAACAGCGAAAGCTCCAAAATAACGAAATGATCCTAAAATCCAAATGAACTGTCCGATAACCAAATCGATAGTTCCAGCAAGTCATAAATGACCTGTAGCCGCTGTACGAAGGTTTGAAATATTGAAAATATGCAAACATCGAGAAAATGACTTGGAGGGTCATTATAATATCCACTACTAAAAGAACTTTCGTCTGTGAAAGTCAATGGATATAAAGAGCCCGAAAGCTCGAGAGAACAAGGTACTGGGCCCACATGCTCCAAGAAAAACTCACCAGATAACCTATATGAAGATACAATGCTTCCAAGGGATTTTGCTATAGATATCCCTTTTTAACCAACTTTCTCACTTCACTTTCCAAATAACCAACTCCAATTTCTAAATCAAACCTTCCTTTGCCTTTCCAAACCTACTATCTACTCTGAACCACGCAAAATGTCATCTGAGTCCTATCCGCGTATTCACATCACACTATCCTTGAAAGACTGGAGCTGATATACTAAAAATCCACGTGGACTAGCATATGAATAATGCAAAATAAGGTCTACTTGGAAACTCAAACGGTGGCGACTGAAGCTTACAAGCTCTACCAAAGCCAATATTGGTCCTGATGACCCTCGAAACCAATAGCCACGAGTCCAAAGTACAACCTCTCAAGACTAAACAATCTGCTCCCAAAATACCCCACCAATTGTAGGTGAAACTATGCTAAGGCCAACTTAAGCACATTTCATCCACTGAGTAGACATACAAAATTTCTAACAAAAACTGAGAGTTCAAGGCCAAAAGCAGTAGAAACCAAAACTATGTGCCATCAGACTATCCTCCGAGCATCTATCAAGCACCATCTACCTGGATTGAAGAAAATTGAGTCGGTAGGCAATGAGTAGGCTTAGTCAGCCTATATATAAATGCTTAACTGAATCAAATCTGGAAATATGGGTTGCACCCAAACTCTATAACTCATAGCCAAAATCTCAGCACCGAAGCTGAACTACTCAAACTCAACCATCCAAACTAATCCTGTTGACAAGTAAGTATCCATATACCAAGATCTATCACAACTTCCAAGCTGTCATCCGAAGGCATCAAAATCTAAGATAGGAGTCAACAAGCCTTCTCTAGGGTCAAATACCTAAGTCAATCTCACTATTAAAAATCAAGCACATATCCCATGGTTTCTGCAAGGGCTGAAACTAATATGTCGCCGAAGAACATAATCACGGCTGAGGCAAACCGCATGTTAAAGATACGAGCAATCAAATCCACATCCGCTAAAAGCATGACACATCAGGCATAACCAAGAACTCACCAGTGCTACAAACAATACTAGTGATAGTCAAAACTCGAGCAACTCAGAGAAATACAGCCTTAGCTTGAATTTGGTCAATCTAATACTCGATCCTTGACCACAAATACCCATAGGTACATATCATCAAGTAGGAGCACTCCACGAAGTCATATAAGGCCGAACAAATGCCGTGATGAGAATTTTCCAAATTCTCCTAATTACACCCACTTTATCTCGGCTAAACCATGAACCATATCACAGGGAGAACGAAGTACCCAACTCACTATCAACATCAATATCAAGATTACTACCGGGCGATGAACTATCCAAATCGAGAGAACAAATCTCAAAATTTCCAATAATAGGAGTGGGCTAGCGAAAAGGGTTGTCTAAGCTAGAATCACAACAAAGCCATGACAAGTCAAACTACCTCCGCTTCCTTTCGAGAAACAATCTAACTTTACTAACCGAGGAGGAAACAACCAACCTCACCTCATTAAAGAAGAGAGAACCAACCAATCGAGTTAGCCATCTAAGTTAATGGATAAGAATCGCAAGGAAGGGGATTCTAACTAGATAACGCTAGTCTAGCCATCTATCAAGTAAGAATCAATAAATGTCAAAACATTGACAATAATAACCACAGTATAAAGGTGTCTGTGGCACAACATAAAACAACAACCAATACCACTCTACAACCATAATATGGTCAGTATGCCAAAGAGAAATAGGAATTTAACCCAAATACTACACCCCAAGAGAAATACCATACTGATCCACTCAATCCATTACTAAAAGAATTAATATACGGGGGTAGTCAAATAAACATAAATCTACACCAAGACAAACAAAAATCAATATAGAATTGTCAAGACATGTAAACACCGATGGGTATGAAAAGCCCCAACTCAACTCAAATAGAAACTAAAGGTAAAAAATCAAAAGCGTATCTATCACGGTGGAAATCCAAATTCATAGACCTGACTTGCCCAAAGCAGTATGAATCTGAACATGTCCAAACCCGGACTGAGCGTCTGCATGACCAACTGAGACACCAAGGGCATTACCTAAAATCGAAGGTGTCATAACTCTTCAAAACTGATCTGGCAGCACTGACTGTCCAATAATCCCATGCTGAGGACACTCTCTAAACCAATAACCGATCTTTCTACAGTCATAACAAACCCCTGAAGCTCTAACCTGATGAGAAACACGAGTTGTCCCCAACTAGCTGACCAACTCACTTCAGGGGAACTCCCTAGACCAAAGATCAATCTCACTACAATTGAAACATGCACCTAGGACTCTTAGGTACCACCTGAACGGGCATAATAGGCTGCAAATGATGCTGATATTGGTTGCGAAGATCCCCACCTCCAGACGGAATACCACTACACTATACTACTAGCATGGCCTCTTACCGCCACCTCCATAAGTCTCAATACATGCTATCTCGATGGCCCTTTTATGCTTAACAACTTGAAAGAAAGTGGACCCAACTGCTACCAAATGCTCCGTCGCTAAGCGGAGTGGTAAAGCCAATATTCTGATAAATCTCCACACCATCTCATGCTCTGCAGCATATAACATAGATGTCTGACTTGCCTACTTGACAAACCTAACCTCGTACTCTGAAACTAATAAAGAATCCTGCTGAACACCTACAAATCCAACTCTGGTCTGAGAAGCACTCGTTGTACTGAATATCAACTCTGGCTGGGAGGTATCCACTAAAATACTCGAAATCCTAACACTGGATCCTGAGTAACTGAGGAGGTAACAAACTCTGTTGGAGCCTGGGCTGACCCCAAACCCTCTGATTGATGCTGAAGATCCTCGGTATCAATCTCTAACTCCCTAGTCCATTGCTGAACTAAAACTCTAGTCACACTCGCAGAAGTACCATCCACATCTATCGATATCCTCATGCCATCCATCTGGGAAAGAATAGAGTCAAAGAAAGTACTAGAGGTTCATCGAAATACGAACACACGACAGGGATCAAGAATAGAATTTCCTAAGAATGCCTTATAGCCTCCCAAAGATAGGATACAGACGTCTCCGTACCAATTCGCAGGACTCTACTAGATACTTAGCTCTTGTACCAACAACACTGGTAAACCTAGGATCTGATACCAATTTGTCAAAACTCGATTTCTCAGGTCATGATGGCACCTAATCTAACCCACCAGTAGGTAAGCCAGCCCATAGTCCAGAATAGCTAGTAACGAACTACCAAAAGAAAAGAATAAACTATAGAATAAATAAAATAAATAGGATACTATAATCCTAGAACCTGGTGGAGCCAGTACAAGAGCTTCTAATACAACAGGATTACAAGTGAAATATAGGGTAAATATATATATATACAAAGATGTCTCTGAATACAACATAGAGATCAGTCTAACAATAAAAGAGAGAGTAGGAGCACTCCAATTGTCAGGAGCACACCCTAAATCTCTGATCCATAGCTGCTCCGCATGATGTGCACATCAACAGCAATAACTCGTACTATGATCTGCAGGTTGTAGAAGTGTAGTATGAGTACCAAACACATTCTACTCAGTAGGCATCGGGAAACTGTGCTCTAGAAATAATGCAATTATAAATAATATGCAAGGCAGGCAAGTAAACTATAGGTAACTATCCAAGAAACTAAATATAATAATGCTAACAGGGCAATGAGGAAAAACTATCCTATTCTAATCATATTCCAGAACTAAAGTGCAATACCAGATATCACCAGACAATATACAAATGAAGAGTGCAAGAATGATATATAGTAATAACACTAGGCCAAAGAATACATATATAATATGAATAGATAAGAAAAGAAAGGTATATACGGTAATACCATATATATATATATATATATATATATATATATATATATATATATACATATATGCATATAGGCCTAAATCACAAGTAACATCTTATGGGAGTCAACCTAACATCTCAAGGATCGTAATCAAGTAGGGAAGCTAATATTAGCATAATCAGGGTCCCTAACCATAATGTCTAACTGTGAGGTAACTATCAATAATGTAATCTACAATAATAAAGAAGGGAGTCAGAAATGTACCGCCAATCTCGGATACTAGTCCATAATCATCCTACCACAAACTATCCATAATAACCAATAAATAAGTAAACGGCTAGTCCGGACAAACAATACCTAACCGGGCCTCCATAAGCCCAGAAGGTTCATGGAAGCACTCAACGAACAACAATCATAACCTGTACCTACACGACCCCCATAAGATCAATAGATACAGGCGTCAAATAATTATACTAGTGATAGGCGATGCATATAAATGAATGAATGCAACATAAATAGAAATACCATAACCGATACAAGTACCATAAAGTACCAAGTGTATACACCTCCTCCAACTCTGTAGCTCGCAAAAGCAGGACCTACGATGACTATCCTTCTCCAGCACTGCGGCTCACGAATGAAGGAGCCCTTAGGGGATTTGGGATATCCATATACACTGCCGAGTCCCGAACCAGGACTTCTAATAATCATCATAATCCATATACTCCATCCAATACCAGTGAGATATATATATGTACATATACAATGAGTGCACAGACTCGAACCATGACTAAAAGAGTGTACATTGTATAATAAGTGCACAGACTCGAATCGTGACTACAAGAGTGTACATTGTATAATAAGTGCACGGACTCGAACCGTGACTAAAAGAATGTATATTGTATAATAAGTGCACGAACTCAAACCGTGACTAAAAGAGTGTACATTTGTAAGCCATTGCTCGAGATCAAGTTCGAGACTAAATCATCATAATAATGTAGAAAGGGTCAAAATCTCCGTCGATCGAAGTAAATAGTAGTGGTAAAAGAGTGGATAAACCACGGACCAGAATCAATCTCGATCTAATTTCAAAAACATCACTTTTAGTTCCAAAAGCTCATAATCCAATAAATAAGGTGGTACGATTCCCATTATAAAAGAGTCCATTTTGAAAGTGAAAAGTGGGAATAATTCTCTTTTCTAAAAATAGTAGTAAAATCAAGGTTTTGGTTGGAATCGTACCACTAAGTGAGCATGAATGCGCCTCAAACTATGCATGCCATCACCAGTATCCAAACAATACCACTATAAGCATCTAAGCATCTATAAACTAGAATCATGTCCTCTCAAGGATAGAATACTCACCTGGAGTCCAACTAGTATCGTAACCATGGCCTCGGGCCCAAATATACATAATTAATCCTCATCACTCAGAAAACCACAGTAATCAAGGGTATAAAGCCACTACAAGGATCTAATTAGGGAAAATATCACCCAAATCACTAAGTCAAATGGTAAATCTCATACCACGGGATTCTTGATCATCCACTATGGTTAACTTGCTTATAATCAAAGGTAATAGGATTTTATGCCCATAACAAGTATCCTATGCTAAGGTTCGGGTCACACTCTACCCCAAATTCCCTTAATAGGCTAAGTCATGATACACTAGTCATAAAAACATACTGTAATCCCTTTATATCATGCAATCTATGCAATATACAATCTCATAGAGAAGAGTAGATCGAAGCCTACCTTGATGCCGAACCGCAATTCTTCAATCATCCATAAATCTCTCGATCTTGCTCCACAGTCCTAAAATGCCACCACGCTATCAAAACAATCATTTACATGTCAATACTAGTAAAATGAGATGCATATTATTATATAAAAGGTTGGGTCAAAATTTGAATCAAGAACGATTGGGGGGCCTGCAAATAAAATTCAAAATCAAATCCTTCACGAGGTCCCTCAAAGGACAAGGAATGTGTGCTCAAAAGCGGGACACAAATCAGGGTCCAAATTAGCCCCTAAAGTTTATGGATTTTAAGACCTAAATCCTAAGAATTAACAAGAAACAGTGAAATTTGACAAAAAAATAAGAAAAAATGACAAAGGACGTTGGGTCAATATACCTGAGCTTGTTAGGATGAAATCCAATAATTTCAAAGCTCCAAGGGTCCCTAATGGCGGAAAAAAGGTTGAGAAATTAGGGAAGAGAGTATCTATACCACCAGCCAATTGGACTTCACGAACGCGAGGGCCAAGGGTCGCAAACACGAAAAATGAGGGCATTACCCTTCATAAACGCGAACAAATGCTTGAGAACATAAAGGCAAAGGAATCTGGCTATTGCAAACACAAACAATTAGCCGCGATCGCGAAGAAGGGAGTTGATTGTGTCAGGGCTAACCCGCATCATAAATGCGAGAGGTGAGGCTTGCGTTCTCAAAGGGTCAAGTTCTTGTAGTATATGGTCCGCCCTTAGTGCTAGACTTAACTCCGTTTAGTACCTTAGGTCAGGTTTGAGGCACTTTAGCTTAGGTTCGGGTAGGTGTTGCCTTAGGTTGAGTTGATAGAGCCTGGTAGTAGTCTCGTTGCCCTTTTTAGATAGAAAGCCTTAAAAGACTTCATTTTTGGCCTAGGTGGACTTATGATTACTTTCTTAGGTTTTTACCTTGGGTCTGGGTTGACTTAGACTGGATAACACACCTATTTAACTTCCTTACCCTTGGGGAGGGCTGTAGTCATTCTTTGACTTATGGAGACTATATTCTTAAGAGAAAATGGGTTGGTTATGGGCTTAGGACGCCTAGATTACCACTATCTATGTAACGCTTAGGAGACCCGAGTGAGTTGGTGTTAGTTTATAGTTGAGGGAGGCTTCCTATAGGATCACATGTTATGGTTATGTTTGGTTACAAGTTCCGATTCAAGTTTGGTATTTGTTCATGGTTATGGATTATCAGGCCTCTCGTTATCATCCTATGGATATGATTTGAATCTGGCTATTGATATTTTATAGTGATGGATTATCAGGCCTCTCGTTATTACCCTTTGAATCCAGTTCAAATTGGACTATTGATATTTTACAGTAGTGGGTTCTCAGGCTTTTGTTATTACCCTATGGATTTAGTTTGAATTCGGCTATTGATATTTTACAGTGATGGGTTATTAGGCCTCTCATTATTACCCTATGGATCTGGTTCAAATCAGCGATCATTATTGTTAGTTGTGGATCATCTGGCCTCTTGTTACTAGTTATTGGTTCTGGTTCGATTTTGGTTCTTGTTATTGATGTGTTTATGGTTATGGATTATGGAAGACCTGGTTTGGGACCATGTAGTGTATACGAATATCCCGAGTCCTCTATGGGCCCCTCTATCCATGAGCCACTATGCCAGAAGAGAATGGTCACCGCAGGTCCTACCTTTGCGAGCTTAGAGCTGGAGGAGGTATATACACTTGGTTTGGATTTGGTACTGGTTTCATCTGGCATCACCTAGTTCTTGTTATGATCTCTGTTCTTTTGCATGTATAGCCTATCACCAGTACAAATGCTTCTTGTTTGTCCCACTGGCTTTTGGGGGCACGGTTGGGTTAATTATCTTCTTTAGTGTGCCTTCTGGCTTATGGGGGCAGTTAGGTTATGTTTGTTATTGTGTGTCTAGGCTAGCCTTTTATATCATTGTTACTTGATTATTATCTTACAGTTCGTGACAGGTTAGTTATGGGTGGTTATGGTTTGGTACCTGAGGCTACGAGTGTGTTCTATACCCTTTACCTCTTCCTAGGGTGAGCCTGATTAATGCTGAGCCTTTAGGTGGATATGTGTACTTTGACTAGGGACCCTTTTATTAATAAAAGAGTAGCTCCCCTAGTTGGTTGTGATCCTCGATATGTTAGGCTAGTTTCCTTTTGTTAGCTCTTCCTGGTGTAGCTATACTTATGTTATATGACCGGTTTTCTTTGTTATAGTACTTCATATATATATATATATATATATATATATATATATGCCTATCTCTTTCTTTATATTACTATTATGTATCTCTAGTATACCTCTTCCTTTATACATCTATTGTATATCATATATCTTTTTCTTCACTATACTATTATACGTTGATTAGCTACTTAGTGGAATAGCTTCATCTCGGGATATGTGTAGGGTATGATAGCTTCTGCTTAGTTATCCTTATCTTTACTTTAAGTCTTATTGCTATGATATTTCCTTTCTTACATAGCCATCTTTAATGTTTATTCCTACTTTACACGTGATTTGTACTTCCATTATTTCTGGAGCTTAGTCAGTCGATGCCTACTAAGTACCTTGTGTTGGTACTCATACTACACTTTTACACCCTGCAGATCATAGTACGAGTTCTCACCACTGACGTATGCATCGTGCTAAGCTTTCATAGATCGAAGATTTAGGGTGAGCTTCTGACGTCCGGAGTTGTTCCTGCTCTCCCTCTTTTATTAGACTGATCTTTATTTTGTATCCTAGATACGATGCTGTGTATTCATGTTATATTCATCTTATACTCTTGATTGATAGTGGCTCTTGTACTAACCTCAATAGGTTTTGGAAAAATGGTTACTTTCTTTTTGTTTTCTCCTTTTTTTATTTGTTTTGACTTCTGCTTTTTCTTATTAGTCTGCTACTAGCTATTTTGGACTAAAGATTGGCTAACCTACTGGTGGGTTATGGTAGGTATCATCATGACCTGAGAAATTGGGTCATGAAAATTTGGTATCAGAGCCAAGTTTCACCAGTGTTGTTGGTACAAGAGAAAGATGCCTAGTAGAGTCTCGCGGATTGGTACGATGACATTCGTATCTTATATTCGGGAGGCTATAGGGCATTCTTAGGAATTCTAAGTCTTGGTCTTTTATCATGAGACTTGTCTTCAAAAACTTCTAAATGTCTCTTTTGACTCTATTACTTCTATGATGGATCGCGCGAGGTTATCGATAGGTGTCGACGTAACTTCTACTCATGTCGCTAGAGTTTTGGCTCAGAGTCAAACTAGGGAGATGGAGTTTAGTATCAGTATCTTTAGAGTCAGCCCGAGGGTTTAGGGCTAGCCCAAGCTTCAATAGAGCTTGTGACTGTCTCAGCTTTTCAGGATTCTGTGTTAGAGATTCCGAGTCTATTTGTGGATACTTCACAGCCAGAAATGGTGCCTGGTACATCAAGTGATTCTCAGGTCAGAGTTGGGTTTTGTTGGTGTTCAGCAGGGTTCTCTATCGATTTCTGAGTATGAGATTGGGTTTCTCGAGTGGGCTAGATATACCCCTATGTTGTTTCCTACAGAGCACGAGATGGTGTGTGGTTTTATTAGAGGATTACTTTACCGCTCAACTTGGCATCAGAGCACTTAATAGCTGTTAGGGTTTCTATTACCCAGGTTACAGAGCATGTGAGGGCTACAGAGAGGGCATGTCTTGAGATGTATAGAGGTGGCGACAGGGGATCGGGTTGACAATACAGTGTTATTGGTATTCCATCTGGAGGTAGGGATCCTTCCCACAAAGGTCAGCATCACTTGCAGTATATCAGATCAGTTCAGTCAGTGCCTCAGGTTATAGGTGACTCTCAGAGGAATCGTGGTGGTCACAGTGGACAGAGTTCAGGTCAGGCATTATAGGGTGTTTGATCTAGGTTTTTAGGCTGTGGCAGCCTTTCTGATCAGTTGGTACAGTGCATCAAAAAGTTCTAGGGGTATGTTTTGATTGTGGTGAGATTGGTCACTAGTCTACGGAGTGCCCCTGGTATGGGTTGGTTAGCCAGTTAGGGTCAGCTCATGTTTCTTGCCAGGTTAGAGCTTCAAGGGTTTGCTATGACTGTAGAAAGACAGGGCATTGGTCCAGAGAGTGTCCCTAATATGGGATTATTAAGCATTCAGTGCAACCAGATCAGTCTCTTAGGGATGTATTACATTCAAACAGTGGCGGTGCACCTAGTGTTTTAGTTGGTCATTCGGGGACTCAGTCTGAGAGCCGACGCATGCAGATTTGTACTTCTTTCGACAGATCAAGTACTGTGATTTTAGATTCTATCGACATAGGTGTGATATGATTTCTATCTTCTGGTTTTTATTTGAATTGTGTTGAGGTTTTCATACCCATTGGTGATTATATGCTTTGAGATTACTATGTAGTCTGTTATGGGCCTTTGTGTAGGATTGTGTATGTGTGACTATCCCAGTAGTTGATCTCTTTTAGTAGTGGATTGAATAGGTCGGCATGGTATGTTTCTTGAGGGTATAGTATTTGGGTGAAATCCCTTTCTTGTGGCATGTTGGCCTGGATGTGATTTCAGACTGGTATTAGTTGTGTTTTATTCTTGTACCACCAGCACCTTATGCTGTTGTTATTACTGGTATTGTCCTAACTATGATAGATCTTTACTTGGTAGATGGCTAAGCTAGTGATATCTAGTTAGTTCCTTTTTCTTGTGATTCTAGCTTCGATGTTTCTTTTCGATAGCCGCTTCTAATATTGATAGTTGGGGGTTACCCTTTTGATTTGTTTGATTCACTTCTTGGTGATAGTATTTTATATTGATATTGGTATCGAGTTGAGTACTCTGTCCCTCATATAATGAGGTCCCTGGTTCAATTGAGATTGAGGATGGTTAAATGGGTGAATTCTGTAGTTTCTTATTTTGCTATTTGTTTAGCCTAGTATGTCTTTATAGGGTGCTTCTACTTGGTGGTTTATGTTTGCGTATCGATTGTTGGTGACTCACAAAGATGCCTTTTGGGAGTGAGTGATTGTTGTCATGGATTGGGTATTCACTGAGCCAGATTTGGGCCAAGATCGTGTTCTTTCTGAGTTACCCGAGATTGGGCACCATTGATATCCTTTGCAGTCGCGGTGAGTTTTGGGTTTTCCTTGATGGTTTAAGTCTTCAGTAGATGTGAGTTGCTTACTGGTATCCTCAGATGTGGGTTTTTTTTCCTCAGTAGTGACGATGCTTTTACGGTAACACTTCAGTTTCAGCCCTTGAGGGAAGCGTTAGGTATGTGTTGACTGCTGATAATGAGAATGGTTCGAGTGTTGGGCCTTGGTGAAGACTTGTTACCTCTCGTTTTAGTTTTTAACGCTTGGAATGACAGCCTAGGAGTTGCGATAGATTTTGTAGCATGGATGCCAACTCATCAACGAGATCAGTTTGGATAGTCTGAGATCAGGTACTTTAGCTTTGGTTGTTAGGATTGTAGCTGTAGATGGTGTACTTTGGTTGCAGCCTCTATTCTGAAATTTAACCCAGTTGAGCATTTGCAGATGGATTGACTTGGCCTACTCTCTGTATATCAGCTTAGATTCTTTTAGTTTGGAATGATAGTGTTAGGTGGATGCTTGTGAGATAGTCCATTTGCACACGATACCGATTTCTGATACTCTTGCACTTGGTTTTCAGTATTTATCAGAATTTTGAATGTCTCCTCGGCAGAAAGAGTGTGCTTAAGTTGGAGTTGGTAGTATGGTTCATGCCTTAGGTTGTCCTCAATAGGGTTGAGTTATCTCTTAGGTTGCACCTGTATCAGTGTGATATCAGTGTACTGTGATTTGGGTTGGCGTGCCTCAGCCGAGCACGATTCAATGGGAGGTCAGTTGATTGTTGGGTATGGTTTGTAGTTAGTTAGGAAAGTGAAATATGGATGTGAAGGATAAAGGGATACCTGTAGGGAAATCCCTTGGTTATCTGGAAAGTCTTGCAGGGGGCATGTGGGCCCAGTATCTCGTCTTTTCAATCTTTCTGGCTTTTTCTATCCATTGACTTTCGCAGATAAAAGTCCTTTTAGTAGCGGATGTTGTAATAATTCTCCCAGTTATTTTCTCATTTTCCACATGTTTTCGATATTTTGAGCCTTCCCACAGCGTCCACAGGTCATTTATGACTTGTAGAAACTGTTGGTTCGATTATCGGACAGTTCGTTTGGATATTAAGCTCATTTCCCTATTTTGGAGCTTTCGTTGTTAAGGAATTGGTCTTAGACCAAAACTCCTAGTTAACAGCTTAGGATGAGGATTCCAACAGTGTCATGGGCTCAGGAACATTAATTTTAGGCTAGGGGGACCCTTGGTTTGGGTCCCGAGGCTTCTGGACTCGTTTTGGGCTATTGGGTAGAATTTGGTAAAGTGACACCTTGGGATATGGGCCCTACTTTTAATCGAAATGACCTCGGATGGAAATTTTGATGGCATCGTTGAGTCCAAAATGTCAAATTTGGTATGGTAGCATAGTTTGCTTGCGTGTGTGTGATTCCAAATGAATTTCGAGCACCCGATTAGTGTCCATTTTGGACTTAGTGAAAATCTGATGTCTGGTTTTCTGGTGTGACCACTTTAGCTGTCAAGGTCCGCTTAAGTGGATTTATGCCGCTCTAGTGGCCTTGGCTACACAGCCGAGGGTCGCTTTAGCGGCCAGAGAGTCGCTTAAGCAAACCAACAGGGTCTTAAAATCCTCTTCATTCTCGAACTTTAGCCATTATTTTCACCCCTTCTCCTCCATTTTTGATATCTTGGAGCTTGAATAGTAGTGGGTATTGTCAAGTTAGAGCTGAGGTTTGATTGTGGATGCGTTGGTGGTTGTCTTTTTGTCATCATTCAATAAGTTTCGATTTGATTCTTTCTTTAATTCTTGATTTCTTTTTTTTTCATTTCCGTAGCTCTTGGAGTTGTTTTAAGCCCCAATTGAGACCCTATTCGTGCTCAACTTTCGAGCACGTGTTCCTTGTCCTTCGAAGGACCTCATGACTGATCCAATTTTTGGATTTTCATTTGTGGGTCCCATGAGCCCATTTTTGACATAATTTTGGGCTCGAAATTCTATATAGCAATATGGGTACTGTTTTACTTGTATTAATGCATAGTTTGTGATTTTGATAGCACGGTGGCATTCCAGGATCGTGGTGTAGAGACGAGCAATCTGTGGATAGTCCGACATTGTGGTTTGACATCCAAGTAGGCTTCGGTCTACTCTTCTCTACGAGACTTTGCATTTTATTGATTACGTACTAGGTGGAGGTCATACACTAGGGTAAGGCTAGTGGTCTTAGTATTTGGCCAATTTAAGTATTTTTAGACTAGACTTACGAAATGAGCCTTAGGCTAGACTACCCGCCTTAGCTTCAGCATATTGACAAACCTTCTTAGCCATGTACACGACCCTAGATTGGCCTTGGAAACCCCTAGTATGGGAGTTAGGGCAGTATCTATCTATTTCGTTGGTATTTCCTGGGTATGTTCCCCTGGTAGCATGATATGTTCCTGTTGGTCTCACTTCTAGTTTCCTCCTTATGTGTATATACTTTTATCATTTGGTATGTTATTCTATTGGGCCCATGGACACCAGGTTAGTTCTCTTGTTCTTTAGAAAAGAGGTGTGGCTTGATTTATGGTTGTTTCAGTGCTTATCTTGGCTTGTGTAGATACTGGTGATGGCATGCATATGTTACTCATTTTTCCGCACATATGTTAGCCATTTAGTGACCTTATCACTGAGGGATGGGCTTAAGTTCCCGTATATTAGTGCATGGTCTGCCCTTAGGGATAGACTTAGCTCATTTTAGTACCCGGGGTCTAGATTGAGGCACCTTAGCCTAGGTTTGGGTAGGTGTTGCCTTAGGTTGAGTTGATAGAGCCTGGCAGTGAGTCTCGTTGCCCTTTTTAGATAGAAAGCCTTAAAAGACTTCCCTGTTGACCTAGGTGGACTTATGATTGCTTTCTTAGGTTTTTACCTTAAGTCTGGGTTGACTTAGACTGGATAGCACGCATATTTAGCTTCCTTACCCTTGGGGAGGGCTGTAGCCATTCTTTGACTGATGGAGACTTTATTTAAGAGTAAATGGGTTGGTTATGGGCTTAGGACCCTTAGATTACCACTAGCTATGTCAGGCCTAGGAGACCCGGGTGAGTTGGTATTAGTTTATAGTTGAGGGAGGCCTTCTATAGGATCACCTGCTATGGCGTTCTGTTACAAGTTTCAGTTCAAGTCCAACATATCTTCATGGTTATGGATTACCAAGCCTCTCGTTATTACCCTATGGATTCGGATTGAATTCGGCTAATGATATTTTACAGCGATGGATTATCAGGCCTCTCGTTATTACCCTTTGGATCCAGTTCGAATTCGGCTATTGATATTTTACAGTGGTGGGTTATCAGGCCTCTCATTATTACCTATGGATCTGGTTCAAATTTGGCTATTGATATTTTACAGTGATGGGTTAGCTGGCCTCTCGTTATTACCCTATGGATCTGGTTCAAACCCGGAGATCATTGTTGTACAGTTGTGGATCATCTGGCCTCTTATTACTAGCCATTGGTTCCGGTTAGATTCTGGTTCTTGTAATTGATGTGGTTATGGTTATGGATTATGGAAGTCCTGTTTTGGGACTAGGCATTGTACACGAATATCCTGAGTCCCTTGCGGGCCCCTCTGTCCATAAACCACAGTGCCGAAAGAGGATGGTTACCGTAGGTCCTACCTTTGCGAGCTTGGAGTTGGAAAAGGTGTATATACTTGGTTTGTATTTGGTACTGGTTTCATATGGCATCACATGGTTCTTGTCATGATCTCTGTTCTTTTGCATGCATCGCTTATCACCAGTATAAATGTTTCTTGTGTGTCCCATCGACTTATGGAGGTATGGTTGGGTTAATTGTCTTCTTCAGTGTGACTTCTAGCTTATAGGGGCCAGTTAGGTTATGTTTGTTGTTGTGTGTCCGGGCTAGCCTGTTATATCATTGTTACTTGATTATTATCTTATAGTTCATGATGGATTAGTAATGGGTGGTTATGGTTTGGTGCCTGAGGCTACGAGTGTGTTACAGACCCTTTACCTCTTCCTAGGGTGAGCCTGATTAGTGTTGAGCCTTTAGGCAGATATGCGTACTTTGACTAGGGACCTTTTTTTCATGATAGAGTAGCTCCCCTAGTTAGCTAGTTTCCTTTGGTTAGCTCTTCCCGGTGTAGCTGTACTTATGTTATATGACCAGTTTTCTTCGTGATAGTACTACATATATATATATATATATATATATATACCTATCTCTTTCTTCATATTACTATTATGTATCTCTTGTATACCTCTTCTTTAATACATCTATTATATATTATATATCTCCTTCTTCATTATACTATTGTACATTGATTAGCTACTTAGTGGCATAGCTTCGTCTCGGGATACGTGTAGGGTATGATAGCTTGTGCTTAGTTATCCTTAGCTTTACTTTAAATCTTATTGCTATGATATTTCCTTTCTTAGATAGCCATCTTTAATGCTTATTCCTGCTTTACACGTAATTTATACTTGTATTATTTCTAGAGCTCAGTCAACCGATGCCTACTGAGTACTCGTGTTGGTACTCATACTACACTTCTGCAGCCTGCAGATCATAGTACGAGTTCTCACCGCTGATGTGCGCATCGTGCAGAGTTGCCATGGATCAGAGATTTGGGGTGAGCTTCTGAAGTTCGGAGTTGTTCCTGCTCTCCATCTTTTATTGGACTGATCTTTATTTTGTATCTCAGAGACGGTTCTGTATATTCATGTTATATTCATCTTGTACTCTTGATTGATAGTGGCTCTTGTACTGACCTCACTAGGTTTTGGGAAAATGGTTACTTTTTTCTTGTTTTCTCCTCTTTTTATTAGTCTTGACTTCCTCTTTTTCTTATTAGTCCATTACTAGCTGTTCCAAACTAAGGGTTGACTTACCTACTGATGGATTATCATAGGTGTCATCATGACTTGAGAAATTGGGTCGTGACATGTAATTATTTGAACAACTATATCAACAAAAACCCAAATGGACTAATATATCCTTAACTTGAAATTTAAGGACCAAAAACAAACATGTCGCTCGGTATCTTTCTCAAAATTTTTGTATTGGCAGAAAAATAAAAAATACAGTCAAATCTCAGTATATTAGTTATTTCTTATAATAATATTTTATTATAGTGGATTAATTTTGTAGCAATATTTGTTGTGATTTTTAGAGTTTTCTATGTTTTGACCATTTTGCCTTTCTCCGTTATTGCTTTATACCATTTATGAGTTATGAGGATGGTTGGAACGATTTCCAAAGTATTTGGGAGTGATTTATATGAGTTGATGGTTTTGAGTAGCCTTTAAAGTGATATTGTCGACTTTGGTCAACATTCTGTGATCCAAGCATCGGATGAAAGTTTTATCAGTTCCATTAGATCCGGAATGTTTATTTTGGGTTAGCAACGCAGTTGGATCGGGTTCCGAGACCTTTTTGTAATTCTTGTTTGTTTGGTCAAAATACTAGTTTTATTGGTCTAAAGTTGGTTTTGGGAGTAACTTGTTGATAACTACCTCCTTTGGTAAATCAGATGGTTCAGTTGAGTCTGAAATATTGAAATTAGCCTAGTAGCATTATTGTTTTATTTCTATGGGGTTTTGAATGCATTTTGAGGGTCCAATCAGAGAATTTAGTCTTTACTTGGGTTGGTATCAGCTGGTGCAGCCAACCCTTCTTCGCGTTTATAAACCTTCATAGTGTTCACGAAGAAGGGAAATATTTTGGTCATCGCGATCACAGAGGTGGGCTCGTGATTGCGAAGGGTTTGAATCTGGTCAAGTCATCGCGAACGCGATCGGTCCTTTGCATTTGCGAAGGGTTCGGCCCAGGTCAGGTTGCGATCGTGACAAGTGGACCGCTAACACGGTGAAGGTTCTAGTTGGGTAGATTTAAAATCTCTTTTTTTGGGAAGAAACCCCATTTTCACCATTTTAGAGCTTGGGAGCTCGGTTTGAGGTGATTCCAAAGAGATTTTCGAGATCTAAACCTTCGGTGAGTTTATAGACCATGTTTTCATAATTTCCTATTGATTATATTACAAAATCATCTTCAAATCTTTGCTTTTAAACTTAAGATTTTGGGTTTCTACCCGATAAAGTGAAAAATGAGTTTTTCTATAATTTGAAGCTCGATTGCTACTCAATTTTCATTGAGATTTCAGATTTAGAATCCTTAAACTATGGGTGATTTGATTCTTTATTAAAATTCCAGTTACCCCTTTATTTCGGGGTTGATTTTCAAGGTGATTTTGGGCCCCAACCAAAGTATGTCAATATGGGTATCGTTGATCTTGTATTGATATGTAGATGCCATATTTGATTAGATTGGATGCATTTGATGGTGATTTGAGGGAGTAGAGCTTCAATTTTATTCTTCGGACTGTGCTTTGGCTTTGCGGGTCTTCTTTAAGGCAAGTTGAGATCTACCTTGACTCTTTTTTGGGGTGTTTATGTGTTATGTGATTATTGCTTGTGTGTTGTGAATCACTAAGGATTTGGGGGTCCCACTTAGATGATATGGTGAGCATCTTCACGGGCACTAGAGTCTAATGATGGGTTAAATTAATAGAATGAATATCTTGATTGTTCTCTTGTTGATATGTTTATAGTAAATTGTGTTGATGTATGACCTTTTGATCACTAAATTGACAGTAATTATCCACTTAATGGCTTAAATCATGTTTAGGGTAAATTAATGGAATAATTGAGGTTTAGTAACTACTTAAGGTATAAAGAGATTGTAGTTATATATAAGATAATTAAAAAAGGAGCCTTGACCTAGTTACTATTCATATTGCGAATAAAAGTGAACTTTTGAACATGGTTGTTAACGTGTATATTTATCTTTTTAGTATTTAAGTCTAACTGTGTCATAATTTGGAAAGGTAGAAACTTATCATGTAAAGCATGCTATGGTTTGGGTGAATCCTCAATGTTTACATTACTTGATTGATTATCATGATTGGAATGCCCGCATAAGGACTTGTGTGAATCATATTGTTGTCTTGAATGATTATCATTATTGGGATGCCCGGTTAGGGACTTGTATGAATCTCATTATTGACTTGATTAGTTATCATTATTGTAATGCCCGGGTAGGAACTTGTGTGGATCTTATTATTAATTTGAAAGACTATTATTATCATTGTGATGCCCGAGCGGGGCCTGGTGTTGGTCATGTTTGAGTATTGATAGCTCCTCCTAATTATGCGATGTCCATGTGAGGGCTGGTGTTGGTCTTGTTTGAACATTAATTGTTCTTTATCATTGTGTTGCCATGAGAAGGTCTATATGATGACTTATTTAGATTTGGATGATTTGAGTTCATTCATGCTATTGTTGAGTTAATTGTTGTATGTTGTTGATTTTTCTATGATCATGCATACTCATTCATCACTCATTTTTAAGGAACTAGTATTACTATGGAACTTGGATTCTTTGCGAATGAAAATAAATCATTTTATAAAATGCCTTAGCCGAAGGATATGCCGGACTAGATTCTGATTAGTGTATAAGTTGCGAACCTCCATTGGTCCTCTCCTAGAGCTTAGGGTCGGAAGGTGTATACAGGTTATACTTTGGCCATTGCATCATCTCATATCACCATATTACATTACATTGCACTTTTTCTTGGGTGATATTGTGGTTGAGATATTATTATAAGTTGTGTATTGATTACGATTTGATCTATTAAGACTGTTGTGTCACATCTATTGGTTGCGGGATATGTACTTTCTTTATCTTACCCTGAATTACTGTTTTGGTATGATGAGTGTATATATATTACTGTGTTGGTGAAATCCTCCCCTAGTGTTACTTATTCTACTCCTATTGATACTAAACCTGTATGTGTCGGCCTTACTTAACTGAGTTGATGACCTTGGTGATAATTGCTATCTACTAGGATAGGCTTGAACTTTCTGAGTGCAGGTTTATTTGTTGTAAAATGGATGGTTAGTATGGTGGTCCTCGCCATCATTTTAGATTAAGGTCGGTTATCGATGATGCTTGCTGAGCACACGTGTTTCATACTCACTATTGTTTTTTCTTTCCCTTTTCTACACCTCGTGCAGATATTGAGATAGTAGCAGAGCATCGATTGTATTCTCCCAGGGTTGGCTTTATGGAGATCGAGGTAGCGTTTGTTAGATCCCAGAGCTTACTCAGATCCCTCTTTCATTTATCTTATGTATTTATTCGCATTTAAGATATCTCGATCTATTATATTACATTTGGTATTAGAGGCTTGTACTAGTGACAACCAGACCTGAGATGTTGTGTTGAGATTGTACTTCTTTTTATATCATTGGGGATTATTTCCATTTCTTGTTGTCTTCCGCTTCAATCTCACTTTGATATCACGTTTGGGATGGGTAAGGCTTACCTACACCGGAGGGTGTGACAGGTGTCATCACAGACTCTATTTTTTATCATGACAAATTAGTATCAAGGCCCCAGGTTCATTGGTCTCAAAAGTACAAGGCTAGTCTAGTAGAGTCTTGCGGATCGATGTGGAGATGTCTGTTATCTATCTTCGAGAGGCTACAAGACTTTAGGATAAATCCACTTCTTCATTCTGTGTCGTGCGTTCATAGCTTAATATGACTCAAAGACCTCTTATTCACTCTCTCACAGATGGTGAGGACACGTTTTTCTTTGGCTAGAGCTTCAGACCCCGTGCCTTTGGTATGTGGCAAGGACAGAGGTCAGACTAGAGCATCCGGACTAGTTAGAGGTCAGGAAGAGGTTGCCACCTCAGGTTCAGGAGTTGCTCATGTTGATGGGTCTGTTGAGATGGAGGGGCACCACCTGTTTTCATGTCCATATCTATACTTGAAGATTGTTTGGTACAGGTGTTGGGTTTCCTTGAAGGGATGGCTCAGACTTTCATTCATCGCACTACTTCGGGGCTTCAACCTTTAGATATATAGTTGGCTACTGCGACAAATTCTCCTAGTGTTGATGTGATATTGTCGGGTGTTGCTCCACATCCAGTGACTTTACCTGCTATGGCTGTGGAGGGACAAAGTAGATTTGTGGAGTTCATGACGAAAGATCCCCCTCGATTCGATGGAAATCCCAGTGTTGATGCTTATGAGTTCTTGGTTGGTTGCCATAAGAGGTTGCACAGGTTGGGCCTGGCAAACTCCAATGGACTGGGTTTCACAGCTTTTCAGTTGTATGGACCAGCTAGACAGTGGTGGAGGACTATTGTTGAGAGTAGACCAGATGGATCACCTCCTCTTTCATGGGATCAGTTTACTCAGGAGTTTCTAAAAGAGCTTGTGTAGAGGCGTGAGCGGTGTGCCGCTAAGAGGCCCCATAGACTTGACAGAGCTAGCAACATGTGTGTTAGAGACCATTTTATAATAAATGACATTTTTACCTTTTCATTTTGTTTTAAAATAAATGACATTTTGTTTACATAATATTCCCTCCGTCTCAAAATAGCTGACATGTTTACTAGAATACTGGTCTTAAAATAGTTGTCAGTTTAAAATATCAAGAGAGCATTAATTATTCTTTTTCAACTTTACCCTTAACATTAATTATTCTAGAATTAAGAGGCACGTAAATAGATAAAGATTAAAGAATTAATAAGGAATATATTAGTCAAATCACACTTCTAATTAATTTTTCCTTAAGAGTTGTGTAAAACCTAAATCTGCCAACTACTTTGAGACGGAGGGAGTGAAAAAGAATTTTTGTTTTTAAAATTATCCTTGTTTTAATACATATGGAATTTTACAGATATTTCTTCTGGGCATTAATTAAGGATGAGAGAGAAACACTTATGTCTAAACTAAAAACACCACTCATATTTTGAAAGAAATTGAGCAATTTTTATAAGAAATATATTATATATAAAAATCTAACATTAATTTATTTATTGTAATCTCATTATTAGAATGTCAATAGTTAATTTCAAGTATCAATATCTAAAAGAAAAAAATTATACACATTTAAATGAAGCCAACAGTTATGGTCATAACTTCACAAGAAAATGGTATTGACGTTTTTGCTTTATTAATATTCTTTGTATTTTTTTTTAGGAAAAAGGGTCTAAAATACCCTTCAAGTATGGGAAGTGGTACAAATATACCCTTTGTCCACCTTTGGGCTCTAAAATATCCTTCTCATCCACTTTTTGGCTCTAAAATGCCCTTTCCATCCACCTTTGGGGTTTGTTTTGCCCTTTTCCTTAATAGATCATCTTAAAAAATAATTAGAATTTTTATTTAACACTGACATGTTCTTATTGGTTGAAATTTTTATTAATCAAAAATCAATTAATCAACAAATCCACCTTAACCCAACCCAACCCAAATCCTAATACCAAAGAGAAAATCCTTCTAATGAATATAAGGTTGCTCAGGAAAAATTATTCGTACTACTAAAAATTGGAACACTGCTACCTTTGGCAACATCTTTAAACAAAAAAAAAGATAAAATACTTACGCGTCTTAATGGTTTACAAAAACATGGATGTTTCTTTAAAAACATCTTTCCACTCTAACTTAGAAACTAATCTTATCATTGAGTTTAATGAAATACTCAAAAGAGAAGAAAAATTTCGGAAACTTAAATCTAGAATTCAATGGATTAATGAGGGAACAAATACAAATTTTTTTCAAATCTCTACCATCACCCGTAGAAGAAATAACAGAATTATTGGGCTTATGATACAATTAGGTATTAGGATTTGGATCGAGTTGGGTTAAGGTGAATCCGGTTGGGTTTGTTGATTAATTGGTTTTAGATTAATAAAAATTTCAACCAATAAGAACATGTCACGTATTAAATGAAAATTCTAATTATTTTTTTTAAAATGGTCTTTTAAATAAAAGGACAAAATAGGCCCAAAGATATAAGAGAAAGGCATTTTAGAACCAAAAATTGGATAGTAATGACATTTTAGAGCTCAAAGGTGGAAGAATCATATATTTGTACCATTTTTCATACTTGAAATGAAGGGTATTTTAGGCTCTTTTTCCTTTTTTTTTTATTAGCTTGGTTAACAAATACATTTCTTCTTTTGATACATACATAAAATCATTAAACTAATTTTTCGCGTGATTTTATTTATAATAGTTAGATAAGATCTAAATGTCAAATGCTAATATACATGTATAACGTGTCACTATAACACCTATGAAACTTTTTTCTATACTATGATATTTTTAAACAAACACCATCACTATAACTAGATTTGACTTTATTTTCTTTATCCCAATTTATATGTATATTTTTTTTAACCCATTTAAGAAAAAAAGAGATTAGAAACAGTTTATTCTAAAATTTCCTTTCTATTTTAATAAAATAATATATGATCACACAAATTTTAATAATTTCCCCTTTTTTCTTAAATTTTATGTGTAAGTCAAAGTTATCACATACATTACAATGGAGGAATAGCAAAGAAGTAACCAAGTTTTTTGCTTAAGCCAACCGTAAGAACCTTGATGGTGTCTTTCTTATCCATCTATCAGGGCCGCAGTGATATTGCTGAGACATGTGGGATCCATATTGCACGTGCAGTCGGACAACCTCCGCTCTGAATTTCTTCAGCTCCTTCGTAGCCGTCGTCCTCCCCAAGGTCCTTTCTCTTTGTTTGAATTTTCTTTCTGTTACTTATTTTTGTTTGCTTTTAATTTAGTACGGAGTTTTAAAAAGTTAAAAAAATATTTAAATCTTGTGGTTTATAAATTTAAGGCATAATACGACGTTTTATTTGGCTTCAAATTATAACTATGACCTTTAACTTTATCAGTGCACAAGTAGGCCCTTTAACTATACAAAAGCTGAACAAAAAAACACTTCAATCTTACCTGTCAAAATACATGAATACACTCAAAAAGGCGTGCATCAGAGCTAAAATTTGAGCCTCCAATGATAAAAAAAATGCGTAAATGACTATTATGCCCTTAATGAATCCTTTTTATATATACATCCCCCTTTTTCAAATCAAATTCCCACTTTATCCTCTTTCTAATTAATGGATTTTTTTTATTTGTTTGAAAAGATCTCAAAAGTACGTGTATTTTTGATTAGGTGGTACTCCCTATGTATCAATTTATATAACACACTTACCTTTTTAGTCAGTTCCAAAAAAAGACACATTTTTATATTTAGTAACAATTTAACTTTAAAATATCCACTTTACCCTTAATGAAATAATTTACAACCACACAAACATCTACTCCCTCCGTCTCAATTTATGTGATGTAGTTTGACTTGGCACGGAGTTTAAGAAAGAAAGAAAGACTTTTGAAACTTGTCTAAAATAAGTCATAGATATTTGTGTGGTTGTAAATCATTTCATAAAGGGTAAAGTGAGTATTTTAAAGTTAAATTGTTACTAAATATGAAAATGTGTCATTCTTTTTGGGACAGACTGAAAAGGAAAGTGTGTCATATAAATTGGGACAGAGGGAGTATAACTTATTGTAGACCACAAGTTTCAAAAGTTTTCCTTTCTTTCTTAAACTATGTATCAAGTCAAACTAAATCATATAAATTGGGACAGAGGGAGTATATTAATTGTTTTCCTTCTTTTTTTAAAATCTAAAATTTATGTGTGTGTTTTAAAAATTAGGTGGCACTGAGTGGATTACTAATCCACGTAGGAGCGATTGAGTTTCACGCATTTGAGTTGCAGGATTGGAGTGTTTTTTTGTTAAGTCTTTATATAGTTAAAGGGCCGACTTGTGCACTGATAAAGTTAAAGGTCATAGTTATAATTTGATGTCAAGTTAAAGGCCTTATTTATGTATTATGCCTAAATTAAAAATCGGTTCAATGTATTAAAATATTATTTAATTTTGAGATTTTAAATGTCACGTGAAAAATTGAAATTAAAGAGTTAGCAGATGAAGGAAAAAGATGTTCTTTTTTAAAATACACTAAAATGGAAGGTATTTGTTTCTCTTTTATTCCAAAACTATTGAAAGTCTGCACCAAATTTATTTTCTTTGCTACTCCCTGTTGACACCAAATTTTGACCTTCCGATATTCTCCCTGACTGCTATTTTATCAAAAATATTAGTTTTGAATTTTAAACTACTATATTGATATCAAATAAATTCTGACATTTCGTATTCATGATTTTTAAAGTATGCAAATTATTTTTATCATTTAATTCTTATTCTCCTTATATAATATACAATTTACTAATTTAAATATAATATTTTACATAATTTTATAAAATTATTTCTGCAAATACGCATACTCGTAATTTACAAACACATGGTCTATTACTATTAATATTTATTAATTATATTATTATCATTATTATTATTATTATTATTATTATTATTATTATTATTATTATTATTATTATTATTATTATTATTATTATTATTATAGTGTTCGTATTCATAATTTACAAGTACATAATTTATTTCAAATTATTATTTATCGTCAATTTTTTATAATATATTACGTGTCATTATTTTTACTTACGTAATTTATTCAGATTAATTTTTACTTATTCATTAAATAACAGTCTGATTCAATTCAATTTTCCTAATTTATTTAACTTTTAGCCATTTTGTACCCAATTTTTGTGTCAGTTTTAGCCTAAATTGATATTAATTTGACCCCAAATTGAAATTCCCAAATTCAATTCCAATTGACCTAATTTAAACCCATTAGATTGATCCATAACCCGACCCATTCTAATTTTAAATCACAGTCGTTGATCTTTAATTTTAAATCACATTTTCCCTGATTTTTTTAAGAAAATGATCTTTTGATTTTAATGGAAGATTCTCTTCCCTTCTTTTTGAGATTGACTACAACCCTCCAGCTATATAAACAACTTTTTCTTTCACTTTTGGACAGACTTTGAACTCCTACAGAGAGAATTTTCTCCTCACTCACAGATACTCTTCAAGCATTGACTCCCTCTCTAAAAAATAAATACTTAAAATCTTTGTCTTGACAGTGTTGGGCTGTTGGTTCCTGCTTGCTGTTTTGTTATCAATCATTTTCTTGTCTTCTTAATTTTGCTATTAACCGGTAAGTCCCTCTCGATGCAATCTTTCATATTTATGTAATAGTTTTCTTGTAAGCTAGAGAGCATGCCTACATAACTGATATTGAAATAATGTCTTGTTCTTTTCTTGTTTGTCTGCTTCTTCGTGGTTGTTGTATGTTTTTGTGCACTTGCATACTTTCGATATGCTTAACATGTACAATTAGAGGGTGTTTGATTTGGGAAGATGGAGAGTTGTCAGGGTTTGGGATTTTTGGGTTCCGTTAAGGGATGTCCAGTTCAATCGTTTATATTTTTAGATCATCTATTCATTATGGGTCTGTAATAATTTTGTATAAACTCTATGAGTAATGAAAATACCGGAGACTACTTATGGGGGTGGGGATTATGTGACTTACATGTTAATAGCATATTTATCTTATCACCTAGGCAAATGATCTAGGGTTATTAATTAGATTATTTTATTACGTAGAAATCATGTTTTAGGATTATTAATTAATTTTGACATTTCAAGTATGCCGCTTTAACTTCTAACGAGATTAATCATTTTTGTGCTAAAACTGATTTTCAGCATTTTGAAATATTAAAACTGTTTTTTGTAGAACTGTTTTATTAATCTATCACTTAGATATCATGTTTCTAGGTTATTAAAATAATTTTCAGTATATTAAGATAATTTCCGATACGTTTATTCAATTTCCAGGATATTAAGATGTTTTCCAGCATGTTTAATCAATTTTTCAGCATTTTAAAATTAATATCCAGCATATCAAAACAATTTTCCAACATGTTTAATTAATTTTTCAGCATTAAAAAATTAATTTTCAGCCCTCTTAATTAGTTTTTCAGTATTTTAAAATCAAGTTTCTGCACTGTTAGTCAACTTTTCTACAATTTAAGTCAAATTCCAGCACCCTTAAATTAATTTTCAGCGTTTTTCTAATTAATTTCCTGCAAATCTAAAATTAATTTTTAGCATATTAAACCTACTTTCCAGCATATGAAATTATGTTCCAGCACTTCTAAATTAACTTCCAGCCTTGCAACAATTTCCTGCGCAGTTTAATAATTTTTCTGCACAGTTTTAATCAAGTTTCTGTACTTTAGATTATTTTCTGTGCACTTTGAACAACTTTCTGCACACTTTTAATTAACCTTCTGTACACTTTTAATTAATTTTCTGCATATTTTAATAATTTTCTACATAGTTAAATCAACCTCCTGCACTTTAAATTATTGTCCTGCACATCTAATTAAATTTTCTGCATATTTAAATTAATATTTAGCATATTAGTTTGATTTTCGGCCTTGATTAATACCTTATCACTTAGAAAGCATGTCTATAGGTCTTAATCACATAAAAATGGATAATTGTTTTTCTTAAACATGCTAATCACCTAGTTAACTCTAAGTAATCAAGAGACTTATTTGAAACCGTTACATGCTACTTGCAAGTCCTATTTGTTTATTTGACGCGAACTCTCGAGTCTAATTAGGCAACCTAAGAGTTCTTTTGTCTAGATCTTTATCCAAAATAGGTCGTCCAGCGCCTCTTGGACATTAAGCTGGGACGGGTAGGCATTTTAGAGAATGCTAGTTTTATCGCTTTCTTTAGAACGCCTTTAAGATTAATAATCAAAATAGGTGGGTTAGATAGAAAGTCGGAAATGATGGAAATTGCCCCGAGCAGTATTTGACAATGCGATATGCGTCATTGTCTCCGTTAATAAGTCGAGCGCTGATTCGAATAGGATAAAATTAACCTTTGTCTAAATTCGATTGAATTTTATTTATTTTTCGTATGCTTTTGTTTGGGGTAGTTTAGGCATAATTTAATGAATCTTTTCATTATAATTTGTGTCTTTTCTATCTTCTCTAATTCCTTTCTTTATTTACGCATTTTTACTACTTACTAATCAGATAATAACTAAGTCGTATGTTTATTATATCTTTTAAATGCCTAGTTAAACATTAAGTTAATAAAATAATGGATCTTTGTTTATCACGTAAGATCCCCCACGTAATATATGGATTCGGCCGGGACCCACATTTGTGGACCTCAAAAGGTGCCTAACCCCTTCTTTTTGAGGTAACTTGAACCCTTACCCAAATTTCTGGTTGACGTAGACTAAATAAAAATAAGTTTGTAATTAGTCTAGAATGGTGCCCTAACGTACCTTAATTTGTTAGGTGACGACTCTTCACTCTAAATTAATCCCAAAAAGAGTTGTCATGTCGAATTCCGCTTTTCACGAGAAAAATAGAGCGCGACAGCATGGCGACTCAGCTGGGGATATACTTAGGTTCTTACCATTACGGATTCATGTTTATGTGGGGTTTTGTGTTTTCTTTTCATTTTTTTTATTTTTACGATAATAGGACTTACATGCTATGCAAGATCCACCCCTTTCCCCTTCTTCCTTTGTTTTCTTAAATTATTAATTTGACTCCTTATTTAGTTTTATTCATTTTATTTTTGAGTCATTTATTGTACCATGTTCATCTCCCTCCCTTTTCATTTATTCATTTTCGTGAATATTTGATATATATCTTTTCATGTTTAATTTATTTTCCTTTTCTTCATTATGTGTCTTATATCATGTGTTGCTTTTCTTATATTCGATTATTTACTTGTTTTTATTATATTGCTGCTTTTCATAAATTGCGTATTTGTTATCGCTTTATTTAGATGTTATGTGGTTATTGCTTTATTTTAATCGTTATTCCGACTATACCTTTCCTCCACTTGGAACCTCCTTTCTTTTCTTTTAAGAACTGTTGCGTGGTTGCACGAACGTTCATTACTAAAACACCCTTGCGGGAAATGCCTCATAGATTGGTCGATCAGCGGTGCGTCGACAGTCATGAGCTTTCCCACTCTCAAGTTGTCCACTTGAGGGAACCGTGTCATGAAACTATTCTTGTTCTTTAGATCGTGGCTGCGTGTTTTTTTACTAAAGAATATGCATCTCATTCAGCCTGGAATGCCTTGGCACCCTTGATGCGCTGAATGTTAATTAGTGAAACCTAGTCCCAAGTCCAAAGGGGTTCACGCCCCAAAAGGACTCATAATCTTATTCGTTATGTGTCAATTTCTGCATTTTGTGCTAATATCTTGCCTATCTTGTATCTTAGTTATTCCTTACTCTTAGAATCCGTTACTCTTAGATTTCCTTACTCTTAAACTCCTATCTTGTTCTGTTACCTTTATTCCTTTAGGCCTGAATCATGCAATTTTATGGCCAAGTCAAAAACCTCCTTCCATCTATCTTCATAGCTCGGTTTCATACTCTAAAGTATCCTTTAGCATCCTTTAGTATACTTATTGTCTCGTTAATCGGTCCTTTCCTCGATAGGATGTTCTAGATTATTTCTCATCCTTTATGGTTAATTCATTCTTTTATGACACTCTTACGTAACATTTTCAATAATAACATACCATTGTCTTCACCATTACTCTTGACAATTAATGTTTTCATATTCGTGTCGTACTCTGGCTTTCCCAACCTCTAAATCATATAGAGCTCTCAACTATTCACTTCGAATGAATATAATTCAAATATCTTACTCCTGATATTACTCATGGACGTTCTATTGTCGTGCGTTTCTACTAATCATAAGTCCTTTATTCTAAGGTTGACTAAAGTTGAACATCAGAATGGTCAGCCAAACAATGTTTATCAATCTTGCCAACAGTGAAGCTGAGCGTAGGAGTTTGGGTTTGCACCAGGACAAGCTTAATCCCTTTAAGTCAAGCATCATGAGTATGGAAAGAAAAATTAAGAGAATCAGAGGAATAATGGCTAATCTTCGAGGTTCAGCTGATATGCCACCACGCTTTCCAAAGCCATTATCTGAAACCAATTTTATTGCTCCCATTTATACTATGGAGTCTCCTGTATTGACGACCTCGCCTATGCCTGATTGTGATGCACGAGTACCTCCGAGTTTGTATTCAGTCGCACTACAAAAAACACTCAATGGGTTGACAGAGATGGGCAAGGAGAAGGAAACAGAAGGAAAGATTTTTAATCATAAATCAGAGTCATCTCAACAGCTCGAGACGGATAAGTTATCCAAATCAGGAGGAGAAAGTATGGATAGAGTTGGGGACTTGAACTTTCCGTTATACGACGGGTCTGGGGATCCTCGCTCCCATTTAAAAGTATACCTCGATAAGCTAGCTGTTATAGGACAAAGTGATGGTCTTAAGATGAAGCTTTTTGTCAGTTCACTTACAGGTCTAGCATTGATGTGGTACGCAGAGAAGGATACAAGCAAGTGGGTGTCTTGGGACAATTTAGCAAGTGACTTTATTGGGCGGTTTGACAATAGGCTGAAGAGGAAGTTCATAGTCAAAACTCTGCAACATGACAAGGTTGGTTTGGCTGAGCCACAATTCAGGGATAAAGGAAAGGCAATTATCAATGAGTCACCAAAGCCTCCAAAGCTCGAAGTGAGCAAATCCCAAGCTATGACTCTCTTAGACGAACCACCGTTAATCACTTTTGAGATGTTAAGGTCACATGGTGTCTTGCGACCTAAGCTTATTGGTTCCTATTGCCCTTCAAGTCCTTTCTTTGATCCCAAAAAACATTGCGCCTTCCATTCTAGCATGGCTGGTCATGACACGGATGAATACCACCAGTTGAAGAGAGAACTACAAAATTTGATAAGCGATGGGAGGATAGTAAAGAAAAGTCGCCCTCAACTGATATGGTATCCATCTCCAGAAATCACTCCAATACCAAATTACGCTTATTATCCCCAATCCTCCACAAGACCTCATCCTCAAACTGTTTGGTACCCACCTCCATCTATTGCTCCAACATCAAAATACGTTCCAGTGTCTTGTCCAAATCTACCGACAAATCAACGATCCAATCAATCCGCTAGACGTCTAGTCAAGTTTTAGAAAAATTCACCAAGACACTATACTCCTCTAGTTGAGCCCATAGCCCAACTTTATGAGAGATTAAGAGATACTAGCTATATCACCCCAATTCCTGCAATTGTAATGAACACATGTGCAAAATGGCTCGATCACTCCAAAATTTGTGCTTATTATTCAGGGATGAAAGGGCACACCACAGAGAAATGTCGAACTTTGAAAGACAAAATTCAAACGATGATTGATACCAAGGTGATTACCGTGATAGGGCCAAATCTTAATGTTGATTAATTTCCTAAACATGACTTGCACCTGTTTGGCATGGATGAAGAGGATATCATGTTGTTTCTCCACTCCGGGCTCCTTAGCACTTGAATTGCTTCAAGCTTTACTTGGAATAATATGGAGTTTCTTTTATGCTTTCCCCTTATGTATTTGGAACTACGTTTGACCTGATTCCCCTATAAGAGGGATACGTAGGCGCTCATTTAATGGGTTCAGTCTCATTATAATAAAATTTTCTTTTCCCCTGTTTTATCATTTTGTATGAAGTTGGAAGGATCAACGATGATATCAATCACAAAGGAGGTTTTGATGTTCAACATGAATCGACCTTGTTCATTCCCCTAGCTTCCTTATCTTCTTTACAACTACAATCTCAAATTCAACATCATGTTAAATCTCCCCAAAGCGGAAGTTCTATCACTATCGTCTGTCTCGTGCATTAGAAACCCAAATCTCTACACTTAGATCATTTATTAAGTCATAGTCTTCATCCTGGAATGTCTTCTATATATATTATTTTAAACTTATTTGTGCTATGTGGTAACTTTTGTTTGATTTATTTATTTTGTTTAAAGGTTGTCTGGCATTTGAACATCGACTCGATTAAAAATCTACAAATATGACAAATATGTTCAATATCCAGAAAGATCCCATCCTTCTTCCTTTTCGTCCAATATAAACCCCTGTTTGGACTGTGCTCCTTATTCTCGCCTTACTCATACACCCTCTCAACAGTTGCCTTCAACACACACCACTCTTGGCAATGAGAAAGTCAATTTCGATGCACGATAGCAAAAGCTTCATGACTTAGAAAAGAGGTTGGATGAGAATCTACGCTCCAAAGGTATTCATGACTTGAGGTATGAGAAACTATGTCTACATCCAAGGGTTGAGTTACCTCCAGGATACAAAGTCCCAAAGTTCAATGTGTTTGATGGGCATGGAGACCCAATCACGCATCTAAAGGACTATTGCGGTAGAGTAGTTGGCATAGGGCATAATGAGGCTCTCCTAATAAGATTGTTTATTCAAAGTTTGTCAGGGATAACACTCACTTGGTTCGCCAAACAAGACTTTGACAAATGGTGTACATGGGAAGACATGGCTCAAGACTTTGTGGGGCAATAAAAGTTTAACATCACAGTTGATCCAATCATGTGGGATTTGTTTGAAGTAAAGAGAATGACTCACAAATTTTTTGAGGAATATGCAAACCGATAGAGATTGGAAGCTTCTAAGATACGTCCTTCTGTGCCTGAAGAAGAGTTGGTCCAAACTTTCATCAGGTTGCTAGATGGAATATACTACCAAAAATTGTGCTTCATAAGCAGTTACAGTTTCGAGAGTCTAATTTCTATCGGAAAAAAGCTAGAATATGGTATCCAAATAGGGAGAATTATTGATGTGTCTTCAATGCCAACCACTTTCCAAGCATCAAAAAGTCCATCTGAGGAAGAGGAAGAGGATTTATCACCTCAGACACAATGCTATCAGAATAATGAAGAAGCCCTCGTTGTGTTTGAATCCCGACATGAGCATCTCGAGCCTTATGACTCACAAGATTCTCAACGCGAGGCTTATCAGATTCAACCCTACTCTTTTCAGCAAATTTTCAAGATGAGGTGTATCATATACAATCCGACTTTCGACATCGGTCCTATCCTGTACAAGGTAATTTTCATCAACCAAAGAGAGTGAGGCCTCATAACTTTACTCCTTTGACTGAGCCATTGGCGAGCATATTTAAAAGATTGAGGGGCCAAGGTATTGTGCAACCAAGAAGGGGATGGATTCCTCAGTATCCATCTTCTAATTTTGACCCATCTAAAAATTGTGCTTATCACTCAAATATTCAAGGTCATGATATTGAGGAATGTTCAGCACTAAGGTACAAGATTCAGAATCTGATTGAAAAGGGGGAGATAAAAGTGCAGCGAGGCCCAATAAGCAACATCTACAACCCCATCACTATAGGCAAAATCATTGTTCAAGGTGATCCAACAAAAATATTTCCGAGACATTCACGAAGAAAGCTCAAAGCACATCACATGGACTGATAAGGACAGACTGTCATCATACCATCATTTTTCTATTTGTCCACCTTATGGCTAATAACATTTTCCTGCTTTACCTATCTTTTCCTTGTAATCTGAACTATGTTTGACCTGATTTCCATTTGGATACGTAGGCAGTCCATTATTGGACCCGGTCTCAATCTAATAAAATTTCTTTTTTCCCTCCATATCCAATTCAAACACTTCGCTCAAATTCAAATCTGAAATACCAGGCTAGTAGGCCCGACGCTTGAGCATATAAGGACAGATTCGAATTGAGATCATGATGTTCAAATGTAAGGCAACCATTTCTTTTGAACTAATATTTTTCTTTGAGTGAAGCAGGAATATAAGACTACAAAAGTGAAAACTGGGGCAGAATTTTTTAGGAAACCTCAAAAATTCCACAAGGACGCAGTATGTCAATTCACAAGGACGTGTGAAAGGAATCTTTTATTCTAAATTGGGGAAGCAATTTTTGAGAAGCTCTCAAAAATTTTACCATAAAGAATACAAGCCTCAATCTCTTAGATCAAAACAGTGACGAGGATCCAAGCCAAGCAAAGGTATGGGTCAACCTTACTTTTCGACTTAAAATTTTTCTTTAAGTACAGATAGCAGGTACAAATGCAGCCACTGCCTTACAACATCATCAAAGGAAACCTAAAATACGTCCTCAATATGGAAAATAAGCTAAGTCACTCTATTTCCTTAACTTTTACGACATTAAAATCAATAATACATTGCATTAACATTTTGGCATCAACTTAGCATTGGGCTCCTCAAACGGACCTTAAAACGGCATTGGGTTCCTCAAACAGACCTTAAAACCGCATTGGGTTCCCCACAGGACCTTAAAATGGCATTGGGTTCCTCAAAAGGACCTTTAAACTGCATTGGGTGCCCTGCAGGACCTTAAAACGACATTGGGTTCACCACAGGACCTTAAAACGGCATTGGGTTCCTCAAACGAACCTTAAAACAACACTGGGTTCCTCAAACAAACCTTAAAAACAACATTGGGTTCCTCAAACGGACCTTAAAATGACATTGGGTTCCTCACCGGACCTTAAAACAAGCACTGAGTTTCTCGACAAATACGAGACGACTAAACAATTCTCTCTCTCCTGCTTTTGAAACATAATTTTTCATCCCAATCATATTCACATTTCTTATTTCAAAACTACTCATACTCCAATCTCGTCAACTCGTGCTATCTTCATTCAAATTCCACATTCGTCAATTTTCTTTAGGAATCTCATTCGTTCTTAAGTCTAGAACTATACATGGCCTGATTCTCGTGAACCCGAGATATGTAGGCGATTTGAAATCAAATTCTCTGCCATACCCTTTTAATAAACCTCTCTTGGTTTTCGATTCCAGCGAACCATCCTATCGGTAAGATAAAATTGGCTACTATGTCAACGTTCGTTGCTAGATAATTCTTCCATCATTCCCAAGCAACGAAGGGGTAGCTGTTGACACCAAATTTTGACCTCCCGATATCCTCCCAGACTGCTATTTTATCAAAAATATTAGTTTTCAATTTTAAACTACTATTTTGGTATCAAATAAATTCTGACATTTCGTATTCATGATTTTTAAAGTATGCAAATTATTTTTATCATTTAATTCTTATTCTCCTTATATAATATACAATTTACTAATTTAAATATAATATTTTACATAATTTTATAAAATTATTTTCGCAAATATGCATACTCGTAATTTACAAACACATGGTCTATTACTATTAATATTTATTAATTATATTAGTATCATTATTACTATTATTATAGTGTTCGTATTCATAATTTACAAGTACATAATTTATTTCAAATTATTATTTATCGCTAATTTTTTATAATATATTACGTGTCATTATTTTTATTTACATAATTTATTCATAATGATTTTATGAATTTGATTAATTTTTACTTATTCATTAAATAACAGTTTGATTCAATTCAATTTTCCTAATTTATTTAACTTTTAGCCATTTTGTACCCAATTTCTGCGCCAATTTTAGCCTAAATTGATATTAATTTGACCCCAAATTCAAATACCCAAATCCAATTCCAATTGACCTAATTTAAAACCATCAGATTAACCCATAACCTGACCCATTCTAATTTTAAATCATAGTCGTTGATCTCATGTGATCAACGACTGAAATTAAATCCCTACTTTTCTTTCCTTTTAATCTAATTAACCCAAAAATCCCCTAACCCTAATTTCATTTTCCCACATCAGCCGCCACCCCCTCTACTCTCTCTCTACCCTGATTTCTCTCAACTCTCTCTCCCTCTCGATCCCGCTGCACCACCACAACACCACCGAAAAACCTCTGCCGGTGAACACCCCCACAGTCGATACTCCTCTCTCGCTCGCCGCCGCCGCCAGAATTGATCAACCCAGGCCAGCAACCACAAAAACCCCATCCCTACGCCACCTAAAGTTGCCATCGCTCCCTCTCTTCTCCCCTCTATCAAAGCCACCGGTCAAAACCAAACCTCCCTCAACTCTCACTATCCGTCGGAGAACCACCATCTCCACCAGTCCATCATATGTCGGTCATCCTTGACTGACGAACCACCACCGCTGGACACCCTTGATCCGCGAACAATCATTAATTGCCACCAGCCGCCTCAACTCCAATCCCCTCCATGAGCTCCGACCAACCATGGCCGGTGAAAACCCATCTCATTTCTATTCCTGTTAAAGCATCAAAGTTCCAATTTTTAAAGACGGATTCTTACGAATCCGTCCAGGTATGATCTTTTGGTGTTTGATTGATTATCCGTGTATTTAGATTCATTAATTCTTTACTTGGTTGATTCTGGAATTTGAGATTGGTGCATACTCTGTTCAATTCTCAAACACTCGTGTTCTTATGTGCTTATACATTGAATCCCTATGTTATATGAATATGGTTCTCTGTATTTTTAATTTTGGCTCACAGGTTTTTGCACCCATGCCTTACATTTTGAACATATGCCCGTGGAATGATAGGACACTCTATGTCAAGTTCGTTTTTTAACCAGCCTCAATTGCGAATCATTTGTAGAATTATAATCTTTCGCAGCTCAATTTTAGTAATGTGTAGTGGTATCATTTTATTCACAAGCATGTGAGAATCCTTGGTACTTGATTAACTTTGGTAAGTTTTGATTTTCCCACACTGAATTAATTTAATTACTTGATTTTAGGAAAGTTCTTTGTAAATGACTTGATTTTATTATGTGTATCTTGGTTTGAAAATGTGTGATCCTTGGTAAATCCCTATTTTCCTCTAAATATGTGACAGTTTTAATACTTTTCCCTTTATGGTAAATTTTCTTTGAATCCTTGATTGATTTCTGACTGCTAATTGTTCTCCTTGTTTATCTCCCGTAACTAATTGGCACAACTTTCTTACTCAACTATTTATGGTAAACTCTGCATATTAACTGATTTCCTCCCCTTATTTAGTTTAGACAGTTTTAATATCTTTTACGGATTTTCTATTATTTTGTGGGAAAAATCGATTTTGTTGATTTTCTTTTAAGAAAATGATCTTTTGATTTTAATGGAAGATTCTCTTCCCTTCTTTTTGAGATTGACTACAACCCTCCAGTTATATAAACAACTTTTTCTTTCACTTTTGGATAGACTTTGAACTCCTACAGAGAGAATTTTCCCCTCACTCACAAATACTCTTCAAGCATTGACTCCCTCTCTAGAAAATAAATACTTAAAATATTTGTCTTGAAAGTGTTGGGCTGTTGGTTCATGCTTGCTGTTCGTTATCAATCATTTTTTTGTCTTTTTAATTTTGCTGTTAACCGGTAAGTCCCTATCGATGCAATCTTTCATATTTATGTAATAGTTTTCTTGTAATCTAGAGAGCATGCCTACATAACTGATATTGAAATAATGTCTTGTTCTTTTCTTGTTTGTCTGCTTCTTCGTTGTTGTTGTGTGTTTTTGTGCACTTGCATACTTTCGCTATGCTTAACAGGTACTATTAGAGGGTGTTTGATTTGGGAAGATGAAGAGTTGCCAGGGTTTGGGATTTCTGGGTTCCGTTAAGGGATGTCCAGTTCAATCGTTTATATTTTTAGATCATCTATTCATTATGGGTCTGTAATAATTTTGTATAAACTCTATGAGTAATGAAAATGCCGGGGACTACTTATGGGGGTGGGGATTATGTGACTTACATGTTAATAGCATATTTATCTTATCACCTAGGCAAACGATCTAGGGTTATTAATTAGATTATTTTATTACGTAGAAATCATGTTTTAGGATTATTAATTAATTTTGACATTTCAAGTATGCCGCTTTAACTTCTAACGAGATTAATCATTTTTGTGCTAAAACTGATTTTCAGTATTTTGAAATATTAAAACTATTTTTTGTAGAACCGTTTTATTAATCTATCACTTAGATATCATGTTTCTAGGTTATTAAAATAATTTTCAGTATATTAAGATAATTTCCGATACGTTTATTCAATTTCCAGGATATTAAGATGCTTTCCAGCATGTTTAATCAATTTTTCAGCATTTTAAAATTAATATCCAGCATATCAAAACAATTTTCCAACATGTTTAATTAATTTTTCAGCATTAAAAAATTAATTTTCAGCCCTCTTAATTAGTTTTTCAGTAATTTAAAATCAAGTTTCTGCACTGTTAGTCAACTTTTCTACAATTTAAGTCAAATTCCAGCACCCTTAAATTAATTTTCAGCATTTTTCTAATTAATTTCCTGCAAATCTAAAATTAATTTTTAGCATATTAACCCTACTTTCCAACATATGAAATTATGTTCCATCATTTCCAAATTAACTTCCAGCCTTGCAACAATTTCCTGCGCAGTTTAAATAATTTTTCTGCACAGTTTTAATCAAGTTTCTGCACTTTAGATTAATTTTTGTGCACTTTGAACAACTTTCTGCACACTTTTAATTAACCTTCTGTACACTTTTAATTAATTTTCTGCATATTTTAATAATTTTCTACATAGTTAAATCAACCTCCTGCACTTTAAATTATTGTCCTGCACATCTAATTAAATTTTCTGCATATTTAAATTAATATTTAGCATATTAGTTTGATTTTCGGCCTTGATTAATACCTTATCACTTAGAAAGCATGTCTATAGGTCTTAATCACATAAAAATGGATAATTGTTTTTCTTAAACATGCTAGTCACCTAGTTAACTCTAAGTAATCAAGAGGCTTATTTGAAACCGTTACATGCTACTTGCAAGTCCTATTTGTTTATTTGACGCAAACTCTCGAGTCTAATTAGGCAACCTAAGAGTTCTTTTGTCTAGATCCTTATCCAAAATAGGTCGTTCAGCACCTCTTGGACATTAAGTTGGGACGGGTAGGCAGTTTAGAGAACGCTAGTTTTATCGCTTTCTTTAGAACGCCTTTAAGATTAATAATCAAACTAGGTGGGGTAGATAGAAAGTCGGAAATGATGGAAATTGCCCCGAGCAGTATTCGACAATGCGATATGCGTCATTGTCTCCGTTAATAAGCCGAGCGCTGATCCAAATAGGATAAAATTAACCTTTGTCTAAATTCGATTGAATTTTATTTATTTTTCGTATGCTTTTGTTTGGGGTAGTTTCACTACTAAAAAAAACAGAAAAACCGACCACAAAAAACCGACCACGGGTTGTGGTCGCAGAAAAACCGACCACAAGTGGTCGATTTTTCATTAAAAATTTTTTTAATCAAAAACCGACCACTTGTGGTCGGTTTTTCTATTTTAAAATTGCCAAAAACTAATTAAATTAACTAGCAAAAATAAAATTCCTTAAAACCGACCACATGTGGTCGGTTTTTTATTAAAAATAAATAAAATAATTATTTAAATATTCTTTTTAATTTTTTATAGCAAATATATTAAATTTGTTTTCAAAAACCGACCACAAGTGGTCGGTTTTTTTTTAATATAAATAAAAATTAATTAATTTTCAAAAACCGACCACTTGTGGTCGGTTTTTTTAAAGAAAATAAAAATTAATTAATTTTAAAAAACCGACCACTTGTGGTCACTTTTTTTTAAAGAAAATAAAAATTTATTAATTTTAAAAAAACCGACCACAAGTGGTCGGTTTCTTAAAAAAAATAAAAATAAAAATCAATTAATTTTAAAAAACCGACCACAAGTGCTCGGTATTTTTTTAAAAAAAATAAAATAATAAAAAATTGACATTTCCCAAAAAATTAATATAAATAAAAAACGTAAAAGTGAATATATTTTTTTAAAAATTATATCGACCACTTGTGGTCTACTTTTATTTAATAAAAAAAATTATTTAATATTAAAAACCGACCACTTGTGGTCGATTTTTGTTAAAAAATATTTAAAATAAATTAAGAAATATTAAAAACCCGGCCACTTGCATTTGATCAGGTTTTTTTATAAAAAATTTAAAATAAATTAAGAAATACTAAAAAACCGACAAGTAAAAAAATATTAAAAATAAATTAAGAAATACTAAAAAACCGACAAGTAAAAAAATATTAAAAATAAATTAAGAAATATAAAATAAAGAAATAAATAAATAACATAAAACATAATCTTTATTTTTTACTTACGTTTCAATAAAATAAATATATTGTCCATCGAGTATATATTTGTATACGTGTATATCTCGTGTGGTTATTTAAGTAATAGTCAAAAGCTAATTGAATGTAAACAAGTATATTGAATACGTTGATATTATACGATCGAGTTAATAATATACTATTAGAGTTATAATAATGTAAGGTAAATAATCGATAATTCATTAGAGTATAAGGAATACGTTGTATTATGAGGTAATATACTCGTGCATGTGATGTATATGTATATATCTCGTGTAGTGATGTACGTAGCAGTCAAGAGCAAGCTAATTGAATCTATTCAAGTATTTTGAATAACACGTTCATATCATACAATCGACGTAAGATCATATACTGTTGAAGTTATAATAATGTAAGATAATTAATCGATAATTCATCAGAGTATATTTGAAATACTTTGTATTACGGGGTAATATACTCGTGTATGTGATGTATATAGTACATATTTAGAAACTGATAGTCAATAGAGTGTGTGTATGTGTGTATATACGTATATCTCGTGTAGTGATGTATGTATTAGTCAAAAGCAACCTAACTGAATCTATCCAAGTATTTTGAATAACACGTTGATATCATACGATCGACATAAGGTCATATAATGTTGAAGTTATAATAATGTAAGCTAATTAATCGATAATTCATCAGAGTATATTTGAAATACTTTGTATTATGGGGTAATATATTAGTGTATGTGATGTATATAGTACATATTTAGAAACTGATAGTCAATAGAGAGTGTGTGTGTATGTGTATATACGTATATATCGTGTAGTGATGTACGTATTAGTCAAAAGTAATCTAACTAAATCTATCCAAGTATTTTGAATACCACGTTGATATCATACGATCGACGTAAGATATATACTGTTGAAGTTATAATAATGTAAGCTAATTAATCGATAATTCATCAGAGTATATTTGAAATACTTTGTATTACGGGGTAATATACTCGTGTATGTGATGTATATAGTACATATTTAGAAACTGATAGTCAATAGAGTGTGTGTATGTGTGTATATACGTATATCTCGTGTAGTGATGTACGTATTAGTCAAAAGCAACCTAACTGAATCTATCCAAGTATTTTGAATAACACGTTGTTATCATACGATCGACGTAAGATCATATACTGTTGAAGTTATAATAATGTAAGCTAATTAATCGATAATTCATCAGAGTATATAGTATTTACGTTGTATTACGGGGCAATATATTCGTGTATGTGATGTATATAGTACATATTTAGAACATGATAGTCACTCGAGTATATATATATATATATATATATATATATATATATACGTATATCTCGTGTAGTGATGTACGTATTAGTCAAAAGTAACCTAACTAAATCTATCCAAGTATTTTGAATACCACGTTGATATCATACGATCGACGTAAGATATATACTGTTGAAGTTATAATAATGTAAGCTAATTAATCGATAATTCATCAGAGTATATTTGAAATACTTTGTATTACGGGGTAATATACTCGTGTATGTGATGTATATAGTACATATTTAGAAACTGATAGTCAATAGAGTGTGTGTGTATATACATATATCTCGTGTAGTGATGTACGTAGTAGTCAAAAGCAACCTAACTGAATCTATCCAAGTATTTTGAATAACACGTTGTTATCATACGATCGACGTAAGATCATATACTGTTGAAGTTATAATAATGTAAGCTAATTAATCGATAATTCATCAGAGTATATAGTATTTACATTGTATTACGGGGCAATATATTCGTGTATGTGATGTATATAGTACATATTTAGAACATGATAGTCACTCGAGTATATATATATATATATATATATATACGTATATCTCGTGTAGTGATGTACGTAGTGTTGACACCCAATTTTGACCTCCCGATATTTATTAAATTATTTCCGCAAACATACATACGCATAATTTACAAACACGTAGTCTATTACTATTTCTACTATTATTATTTTAGCATTCCATATTCATAATTTATCTAAATTAGTGTTAATTCTAGCCGAAATTGAGTCCAATTTGAATTCCCCAATTCAAACCCATAACCCAACCCATTTCCAATTTTAATCGCAATCGTCTATCAAGATCGATCCGACGGCCGAGATTTATTTCCTTTTTAATTAAAACCAAACACCCAAACCCTAATCTCCCCCTCTCTCTAAACCACCGCCACCTTGACCTCCTCTCTCCTCTCTCAGTTTCTTCCTCCTTCAAACCACGACCCGTCCAATGCCGCCTCCCACCGGCGAACTCCTCCACCTCTATCCGACCACTTCATCTCCAACAACTCATCTCTCCCTCTCACTGTCACCGTCATCGGCGAGACGCCGACGAAATCCACCACTCACTGCGCCGGAAAACACCACGAACCAGCTCCGCCACCGCCGACTCTCTCTCTCTCTTCTCTTCCCCTCTTTCGTTGCTGCTCTCACCCCAAAATTCTTTTCTCCCTCTCGATCTCCTCTCCTCCGATTTGGAACATTACTTTACTTGAAGGAAGGAGCAATTTTTGTGAAAGCAATTTTGGAATATTACCTTACTTAAAGGTAAGTTGATTTGTCTCGATCGTCTTTTGCGCTTGATAACATCGTTTAAGTTATTTCTTTTGCTCACCCATTGCTAGCCTAATCATGACAGTGGTATGACTTAGGAAAAATTGAATATGAGGGCTTTAGATGATCTTTTTGAGTTTTTTTTTTCTTTTTCAGTAAAACCAAACTTGCTCATTTAATTTCCTTTTTCTCTGTTTTCTTGGTAATGAAATATTACAATTTCAAAGGTATCTCCCAAATTTTATATTCTAGCTTGATATAATTGACTATTCTTACGTTCATAAATCAACTTCAGTTTGTCTATTTGGTTTTAGGAGTTTCTTGTTTAAGTAATAATTCTAAAAGGATCTATGTAATAACACCTCTTTCATGATTAAGAAACAGAGAGCCTTTGTAGATGTCTAAGCGCAGACTTTAAACCTTAGAAATCCTTTGATCTAGAATCTATGTCTTTAAGAGTTGTTCTCTCTGACATCATTCAAATTGTTAAATTAATTCATTTTTACTACTTACTATTTTAAATTCTATGGTTACTTCAAATGTGTTGAGTGAATTATTTTATTTTTTCATGCAATAAAATGAGTATTGACTTGATCTTTTAGATGCTAAATAGCTCTTTTTTTTTTTTTTTGTTAAATTCATACAAAGTTTAAATAAGATTGCAGTGAGTACTACTTATCTGCTTGTTTGCTTAAGCTAAGATTATCGTTCATGAGTTTTGGTGGGATTGACATCATGTTTACTCACTTGGTTATAGAGTAATATCTTGCCCGATGATCTTTAAAGATAAACTATAGCAGCTGGATTTTACTGGAGTTTCCCTCTCAAACGTTAGAATTTGTTTCCATTCTTTTTCTCGTTGCTATTTCATTAGTTTTGTTTGCTTAGTTCATCAAAGTTTCTTGTTAAGTTTTTGATGAATACTTCTAATTTCACTGAAATTTGAATGTATCATACCATTTTTAAATTCTCTGATAGGGTTATGCAATACCTAGGTCTTAGTATGCTGAACGACTGTAGCATTAATACTTTGCTTCAAACGATTTATCTCCTAAATGCATAAGATTTGCAGGTGTTTTGTTAGTCCAAGTATGAAGATTTTTTTTATCTTTTTTTCAATTCAAAGTTTGTTGGAGCTTATTACATTTCTAATTTTTGGGCATCCAATGGGGCTTTCATGCATATACTATTTAAAAACTTCTTTTTTAGTTGTGACTTGTGTTTCAATTTAGTGCTAACTGTCCCATTAGAATATTAGTTTAAGGTAGTCTCTCTGATCGTAGCGTTGATTGCATTCAAGGTCTCTCGAGCCTTTTGTTATACCAATGTCTCCATTTTAGGGTTTAAGAACTAAGGTAATGAAATTATGGTATTTGGACTTTTGTCGTTGTTACGACAGATGGAGAGTAGTGCCCTATTGGTTTAATTCCTGCTTCCCCTTGGTATTTGTAAAGGAGCTGGTAAATGCTTTCTGAATAGATTCCTTTTTCTTCCCTAGATATCGAACAAAGGTAACCCTGCTGAAAGGGATATCTATCTAATTTGATTGATTGCGTAAAGCTCGCGATAGCAACCAAAGTATACATAAAAGAGAGTTCTTTTGTATTATATTAGATTAGTATTAGTTAGTGATCCCTGCTTCTGCCCGTAATTTAATTCGTGGGATTAGTTATACTATATTAACTTGTGTCTCTTTTCTTATTGAGTAATTAACTTTCTCTTCTTTTAGTCATGTACTTATGTTAATTTTTTTCACTACAATGTTATTTACGGACTTATGGAGGAGTTTATATGAATGGTCTTCTTCATTGATGCATGATTATAGTATCTTGGCTGACCATATTGGTTAATAGTATTCATTTTTTTACTCTGTTGTTTTGTATTCATCATTCTTCTTTTCTTTCTTCTTTCATATGCCATCCTTGATATAGGTTTTCCATTTCACAAGTTGAATGAATCGGAAAAAGACTGAATAACTTTCTCTTCTTTTAGTCATGTACTTATGTTAATTTTTTTCACTACAATGTTATTTACGGACTTATGGAGGAATTTATATGAATGGTCTTCTTCATTGATGCATGATTATAGTATCTTGGCTGACCATATTGGTTAATAGTATTCATTTTTTTACTCTGTTGTTTTGTATTCATCATTCTTCTTTTCTTTCTTCTTTCATATGCCATCCTTGATATAGGTTTTCCATTTCACAAGTTGAATGAATCGGAAAAAGACTGAATACCAATAGTTTATTATTTCGTTGTCCGATCCAAAGGTCAGACTCTTGTTTATATTTTCCTTGTGTGTTTTGCTTCCCTTCCACATCCACCCCTTCCCCAACTTTTAACTGTTGCTTAGAATACTCCTCCATTTCATATTACTTTGCCTCTCTACCAAAAATACATGTTTTATTTTACTTGTCCAATTCAAAATTACTTGTCCCATTTAGAAAATCAAGAGAGTTTTAGTATATATTTTTTTCTACCCTTGTATTAAATAACTACATAAAATAGTATTAGTCAAATTTAGAGTTCAAAGTGTTATTAATAAGGTTAATTTAATAAAATACCCCTAATAAAAATTTTCATAAGGCTTGTGTCAAGTCAACATAGGTCAAGTAATATGAAATGAATGGAGTAATTTAGTGATGGATCATAACTATTGTGGTTTCTTGTAATCAACTAATTAGCACATTGCATTCAGGTTTTAAGTATTTAATGGTTTATAAGTTTTCATCTAATGCATTTATTTTATTGTTTCAGTCTAGTGATGCAAATCGAAAATGCGCTTACTTCACCCGTGAATGGAGAATCACCACGCAAACACTTGGTATCTTTTCATATTAGATTTTATGGAGTTGAAGTTGTAAACTTTGAGTTATCTAAACCGAGATTGTTAATTATGTTTGACATGAATTTAGATTTGTGTTGTTTTGTACTCTGAATATTTTTAGTTTAATCTGTGTTATAAATAGTTGTATATGTTGTAATTGTGTTGTTTTGTACTCTGAATATTTTATATTCAGTCTATGTTATAAATGGTAGTATGGCAAAATTATTTATACGTATGAATATAATTCTACAGTTTTTTTTAAGAAAAATCTGTGGCGGTTATAAATGCATACAAGATATTGAGACTATATTGTGGGGGTTATAAACCCTCACAGATTGAAGTTGTTAAAAATCTAAAATCATATTATGGAGGTTATAAATTGCTACAAATTGAATCTTTAAACGTTTTTTAAAATTATATTTATTTAAACATTTTTTTCTATTAAAAAAATATTTTTAAATAAACCGACCACATGTGGTCGGTTTTCCAAAATTTTTTTTTTTGGAAAACCGACCACATGTGGTTGGTTTTCTAAAAATATATTAATTTTTTTTTTTACAAAAACCCACCACATGTGGTCGGTATTTTAAAAATAATATTAATTTTTTTTTTTTACAAAAACCGACCACTTGTGGTCGGAAATTTTTAATAAATAGAATTTTAATTAAAAAATTTATTTATAATATAATTAATATCGATTTATAAATAAATAAATATTTTTGGAAAAACCGACCACATGTGGTCGGTTTTGGAAAAGCTACCACTATTTTACCGACCACAGTTTGTGGTCGGTTTTTTGGTCGAAAAAACAGGAAAACCGACCACTTGTGGTCGCTTTTTGTGGTCGGTTTTCCTGTTTATTTTAGTAGTGTTTAGGCATAATTTAATGAATCTTTTCATTATAATTTGTGTCTTTTCTATCTTCTCTAATTCCTTTCTTTATTTACGCATTTTTACTACTTACTAATCAGATAATAGCTAAGTCGTATGTTTATTATATCTTTTAAATGCCTAGTTAAACGTTAAGTTAATAAAATAATGGACCTTTGTTTATCACGTAAGATCCCCCACGTTAAGTTAATAAAATTATGGACCTTACCCGAATTTCTGGTTGACGTAGACTAAATTAAAATAAGTTTGTAAGTAGTCTAGAATGGTGCCCTAACGCACCTTAATTCGTTAGGTGGCGACTCTTCACTCTAAATTAATCCCAAAAAGAGTTGTCATATCGGATCCCGCTTTTCGCGAGAAAAATGGGGCGCGACACTCCCTCGTTTCTAAATAAGTATTCTTTTAGCTTTTCTATTTTTTTTCTAAATAAATGATCTAAGATCATTCAGATAATCAAGAAGATCTTAATGACGTTCTTCTAATTTTACCCTTATTTAAATCAAGATGGTTTTATATAACCAAGAAACTACTAAAGAGCTACATTTTCTTCAAGGTATTTATTAAGAGTAAGTAAGTAAAAACACTAGTTGTCTTCTAGGAAAGAGTATCTTTTAAACGGTGTGCCCAAGCTAAAAATTACTTATTTAAGAACAGAGGGAGTATAAATGTAATGAACTACCTTTATATCAGGATGTTATCATTCTTTCTGTAGTAACTGCACCAATCTCTGGTAGTAGTTTTATCTGTTGTTTATCTATTGACAGGAACAAGTTCCTTAATGAACTCATTGGCAAAATGATGGTGTTTTTGTACTTGCGTTTATTCTTTTATTTATTTATTTTTGGCATAGTTGTATCAAACTTGTGATAGTTCTTTTGGGTTTCAGCTTTTGTTAATTGAAATTAGAAAAAATTGATCATATAAAATTTTCCTGGACGATAGTGGAGGCCTGAAAATAAGACAGTTCGAAAAAAGGGCCTTCTGTCTACATGCTTTCAAAAATAGAATAGACGGACAAAGTAAGGGGATGTCAAATGGTGCTTCACTTTTTCATCTGCTCAGGTGGTTGATGGGGAATTTCACTATAGCAACTTAACACAATATTCTCACTATTTTTGGATGTTAAAGAAGCGCTTCCACAACCTCTTGCAGAAATGCAGGATAAGACTACGTACAATATACTCTTGTGGTCTAGCCCTTTCCTGGACCCCGCGCATAGCGCAGGCCTTACTGTGAAAAATATATGTATTCAACTCTTATGCTTCATTATGTTGTTACATCAATATATATATATACATGAGTGTCTTGGATAATAAGACTCCAAAGTTATCACCGCTAAGGACTCCTACTCTTAAAACAATTGCACGACTTATTTAAGTAAAGTCCTAACAATAAACAACTATATACAAATAGACGTTCACTCAAACTCCTAAGTGACATTAGCGACATTATCCTTACACCCCCCCTAAAGTTGAGTAGGGAGTGGAATAACTGTCAACTTGCGCTTCAAATCCAGATATCGGACCTTGGACAATGGCTTGGTAAGAGCATCGGCCACTTGATCATGAGAACTCACATATCTAACCGATAAGGTTTTTGCATGAACCTTGTCACGGACAAAATGAAAATCGATTTCCATATGTTTCGTTCGGGAATGAAATATGGGATTAGCAGTTAAGTAGGTGGCACTAAGATTATCACACCAGAGAACGGGAAGAGAGGTGGGAAAGCATCCAATCTCTCGAAGGAGAAGCTTGACCCACAATAATTCAGAGGTAGCAGCTGCTAATACACGATATCCTGCCTCTGTACTCGACCGTGATACAACTTTTTGCTTTCGAGAAGCCCATGAAATCAAATGGGAGCCAAGAAAAATAGTGAATCCAGTGGTAGACTTGTGATCATCAATATCACCTCCCCAATCCGAATCACTATAACCATGAAGTAAGGTGGATGACCCGCGAGAAAAAAATAATCCATGAAAGGCAGTAGCCTTGACATAACGGAGAATGTGTTTGACGGCAACCCAATGAGAATCCATAGGACAATGCATAAATTGTGATACTTTATTTACTGCATACGCTATATCGGGTCTAGTAAATGTCAAATATTGTAGAGCTCCCACAATACTCCTATATAGAGTTGGATCATGAAATGGACAACCACCGGTATTGGAAAGCTTGGATGAGGGTGGAATTGGTGTAGGTACAGGACCACACGACCCCGTTTGCACACGATTAAGGAGGTCCGTGACATACTTACCTTGGGATAAATGCAATCCTTCATGTGTCCAGGTGGCTTGAATGCCCAAGAAATAAGATAACTTTCCTAAGTCTCTAACAGCAAAGCGAGTTTGCAATTTGGTAATAAGGGCTGCAATATGAACAGAATTAGAGCCCACAACCAAAATATCGTCAACATAGATTAGACAGAACAACTTTTCATCGGCATTTGGCATATAGAATAGAGAACTATCAGTTTTGGATCCCACAAAGCCGAGAGAAAGAAACACATTAGCTAAACATTTGTTCCACATACGCGGAGCTTGTTTGAGGCCGTAGAAAGATCGTTTAAGTAAACAAACATGATCTGGACGAGTAGGATCAACAAACCCGGGAGGTTGAGACATATATATAATCTCATCTAAGTTCCCATGAAGAAATGCATTGGATATATCTAGCTAAGTGGTGTTCCACTGATGAGACACTGCCAAGGATAACAACAATTGTATAGTAGCCAGCTTAACCAATGGACTAAACGTATCAACAAAATCGAGGCCCGGTCTTTGATGATATCCTTTAGCTACAAGCCTTGCTTTATAGCGATCCAATGAACCATCCGACTTTAACTTCGTCTTGAACACCCATTTACAACCAATTATATTTTGAGACGGAGATGGTGGAACTAGTTCCCAAGTACCATTTTGAATAAGTGCATTATACTCCTCGAACATGGCGCGACGCCAATGAACATCCTTGACAGCCTGTGAATGGTAAGTAGGTTCCTCTACTGCTGATGTTGGTGTCACAGAAGACATCGAGAATGGTTTATTTGGCTTCAATGAGCCTGTTTGTGTCCATGTGACCATCTTTTGTGAAGGAGGGGCTGCTGGACAGAGCGTACCAGTAGTGGAAATGTTTCTTGGATCAGTAGAGCGACTCGTATTAGAAGATTAGGGATTTTCTTCAACTACAGTTGCTGAAACCAAGTCTAGATCATGAGAAACTCCATGTTGAGAAGGAGGATGATTAGTAGGTGTGTCTCCAGGAAAAGGATCAGCAGTTGACAAGGATCTGTGATTTGTTAAAGGTTCTATGGATGGAGAGGGTGAAGGCTGATTCGACATGTGCGCTGGTATTGAAGGTTGTGGCATCGTTGGTTGATTAATGGTAGGTGAAATAGAGGGCTGGAAGGGCAGAGTAACATTTAGAGGTTCGTTTTTAGCATTGGCTATAGATGGAGGCACCACGACATCTTAAGAAACAAAAGGAAAAACATTTTCATCAAAGATGACATGACGAGAAACATAAAATTTGGAGGAAATTGGATCAAAGCATTTTTACCCTTTGTGTAACTTACTATAGCCCCAAAACACACATGGTTTAGACCGAGGAGACAATTTATCCTTTGTATAAGGACGAAGCCATGGAAAACAAAGGCACCCAAAAATACGCAATAAAGAGTAATCTGGATCCATATTAAATAACACATGAAATGGAGTTTTGTTTTTTAAGCGTGGGGTTGGTAAACGATTTATAGTATACACAGCGGTCTCAAATGCATTTGTCCAAAATTGATGGGGGATATTAGCATGATGTAGCAATGCCCGACCAGTTTCAACAATATGTCATCTTTCGGCACAACCATTTTGTTCAGGGGTGTATGGACATGAGAAACGCTGCACAATTCCATTATCTCTCAAGTAATTTGTTAAGGCTTGATATTCTCCTCCCCAATCTGCTTGAAAACTTTAAATGGAACGACCAAAGTATTTTTCAACAATTGTGCAAAATTGCATAAATATTGTGAGGACTTCAGATTTTAAACGAAGAAAATAAATCCATGTATATTTGCTAAAGTGATCAAAGAAAATCACATAATATCGATACCCTTCATTAGAAATAAATGGAGCAGGACCCCAAACATCCGAACAAACTAAATCTAAAGGCCCGGAGGCTTTAAAACTAGACTCATGAAAAGGAACTTTATGACTCTTACTAACAGCACATGTAGAACATAAATTTGAAGATTTAAATTAAGGGACAATGACACTAGACGACAATGCTTGACGAACTGTTGGAAATGATGTATGAGCCAAACGAGGGACGCAGCATACGAACAAGGTGCTGATGACTTCAACGTCGGAAGAGAATATAATCCATCATTAATCGGGCCTGTATGCACTGTGTTCCTTGTCACCAAGTCCTTTATCAAAAAATGGTAAGGAAAAAATTTAATTGAAACTTGGTAAGATTTAGCAAAAGAGCTAATAGACAATAAATTTTGAATAGCGGTTGGAACATGTAGGATGTCATCAAAATTGAATTTTTTATCAGATATAACAGCTGAACTTTTACCAACATGGGAAATAGGAAGTTTGGAACTATTACCTATTGTAACTTCCTCAGGACCTTGGTATTCTGAATGAATACCCAAGTTATCAAGATGAGGCGTAACATGATGTGTGGTGCCACTATCCATTAACCAATGCTGTTGTGGAGATGGAGTTCTTGCGAAATTGGAAATAGGTGGTACATAAACTTTGTTGCTATTGTTAATCCTAGGAGATGGACACACACGTGCAATATGACCTTTACCTTCACAGTTATGGCAAATAATTCCTGACATATCTGAAGGTTGAGATGGAGTAGAATTGATATGAGCGGAGTTCTGAAACCCACAATTTTGGGACGATTGGAATTCTTGATTGGAGGTGCGTCCACGACCTCGACCGCCTCAACCTCTGCCACGTCCATGGGTGGTAGAAAAAGAACTCTGAGTATATTGTGCTGTAGGCGCAATGACAACAAGGGATTCATCCCTTTTCAAATGTCTTTCTTCATTCAACAACAATCTATACAATGTATCAAAAGTAATGTCCTCTTGACGTGATTCAAGTGACCTTGTAAAAGGACGATAGAAAGGTCCTAGTCCAGCAAGAACAAATTCTACCAGATCATCATTGGGAATCGGGTGCTGCAATGCAGCCAACTTATCTGCTATTCCCTTTGCCTTTTGTACATATGACTCAATACTGGCATTATCACGACGCAGAGTGTGCAACTGCGTCTTGAGTTCACGAATGTATGGCCGTGATCCTGAAGCATATGCAACAACAAGTTTGTCCCAAGATGAATGAGCAGTCGTGGCTCCTACCAAGTGAGGCAGAATACTTTATGAAACAGAAGCAACAATCCAGCTTAAAACAAGTTGGTCTTCACGTAACCAAACCATGTACACTGAGTTTGGTTTGGTATTGGCATGATCCAAAAATTGTTCTGGCGTCTGTGTAATACCATCAATATGATGGTTCATACCACAAGCATATAACATAGGCATAAACTGTCTTCCACAGGAAAAAGTTCGATGAGGTGAGTTTAACCGGAAGTTGATGTGCGAGATTTGGAGAAGATGAGATAGTAGATAGGCTGGTATTGATGGAAGAGCTGCTGGTTTCAGCCATGACTGCTGGTCGATCTTTTTTTATTCGTCAAAAAAAAATTTGGGTTGGTTTAACCTCTGATGGCTCCTGATACCATGAAAAATATATGTATTCAGCTCTTATGCTTCATTATGTTGTTACATCAATATATATATATACATGAGTGTCTTGGAGAATAAGACTCCAAAGTTATCACTGCTAAGGACTCCTACTCTTAAAACAATTGCACGACTTATTTAAGTAAAGTCCTAACAATAAACAACTATATACAAATAGACTTTCACTCAAACTCCTACGTGACATTATCGACATTATCCTTACATACTGCACCAGGCTAACCTTTAAAGAAGGGCTTTCCATATGAGGCTCGACACTTGGTGATGTAGATTGAGGACATAGATTAAGTTGAACTATATGGGTTGTGTTGTGAGTTTTACTTCCATGCTTTTTCATAGTTGCGTAGTCTAAAGACCCGTAACCACTTAAACCAATAACCTCACTCTGCTGCTGGATTTTCTTGTTTCAACTATACATGTCGATTGTTGAGTTTAGTTTGTTTTTTCCCTATTTGGTAGACTTGGTGGATTCTTGTCTTACTGCCCTGAGCCTAATCAAACAACTTGTATTCCTCCTATGTGTAATTCCTTCCAGTTCCACTCTGTGTGATACCTGGAAAACCTGTGAATGATCCATTATATCAGGAATGTCCAAAGACAATATTCAGTGAGGTCACACAACTCCTTCACAAGCTTTATATTTTTGTTTCTGCGCATTTTTGGTGTGATTTTGACAGGCGATATTTGTAAATACAAGTAATGGCATCTTGCCCTAAGGAAGATATTCCCAATCTGAAGGAACTCATTCAGGAGGAAAATTTCTACTTGACCACAGAGGTTATATGATTTCTACATTTTCATTACATTGATCAATCTACAGATTACTATTTAGTATATACAATTGGCATGGTCTATTCACAAGAAAATATACTTAATAGCTAAACTGTTACATTTTCTTCTCATGTTTTCTTAAAATTACAAATAGTTTCTACTTCTCAACAGAATTGAGAGAAGGTAACAGACTATGATATATATGTAAATGAAAGTAAAAATATTCAGTATTCCCCTTTCCTCCCTCCCCTAATAAATAGCAAAAAAGTATACTGAGAGATAGAATATAATGCCATGATCCCTTACTCATATTAGTTGGGATAGGAGATATAGTTTTTTACCAATTATCTTGCTTGCAGTTCCAACTTCTCTTATGTATGAACTCAAAAGAAACTACTATCGTGTCAAATGTATTATCTTCTATAAAACAAAAACGACTATGTGTAAACACCTAAGCTTCAATACATGTACAATTAGGGTCGGCTATATGAATCTTCACTATTCATTTCACTATATTTGGACCGGAGCCCCTCTATGGTGTTTGAAACGTTAATAAGAGTGTCAAAGGCTCTGTGATTGTCACACTCCGAGACTACACCCTGGACGTAACAGGCACCCGAACCACGAATGGCCTGAGAGAATCACTTGGCCTAGCATGCAACTAATAAAGCTGAATTTTTTATAAAATGCGGAAGTTGGAAACATGGGCTAACTTTTGTAAACAAAATGAAATAAATTAACTTAAACTTTCATTAACTGAAACATTAAAATGTTTATAAACTTATACAACTGACTTGACTTGACTATGTCTATGAAGCCTCTACTACACTATAAATACGTCAATGTTTATGTAACAAAAGAAACTAGAGACTGGAATACTGATAAGTCCTCGAAAGAATGAGAACTCCCTCAAGCTAATGTCATAGCCTACTGAAGAGTCTGTACACGAACCTGCATATCTGAAAGCTGGGCACTACATCATCCAATGATGTAGCACAAAATGAGCGTCAATACTTTAAATGTATTGGTATATAAGAGCGGGAATAAAACTGAAACTGACATAACTTCTAGAATTAAAACATAACATATGATATGAGTAAGAAGACGGGAAGCAAAAGACTTACCATCTTTTTTCTTGCCAAATTTTCGGGACTAAAGTAGTGCAATAAATGAGTCATTTAAAAGCATGCAAAAACTTAAATAGTAAACTTCATGAAATGTAAACCCAGAAATAATTAATTAAAATGCTGTAGAAAAACAACTTAAATACAAGCCTTCTACATAATAAGTAACTTGAACAAATATTAAATTTTTCTACATTGGGGGAGTTTCTCTTAACCGACATAAACCATGTGAGCAACATTAAGTCCAATGTCTTGCCCACATTGAGAAGAGATGTCTTCTACCTTGCCAGGGTGTAAGACGAAACATAACTTATGGATCCAAAACTTAGCCCGAAGGCCCACGGTGGCAACGTGGTTCTGGGGCATGTGACCTCGAACTCATACCCAACTCGGTGCTAAATAATCCTCCCAAAACATACTAGCTGCTCATAATATAGTCTTAAAATACTTTCTAAAAATCATGCTTGACTCAAAATATCGTATCAAGAGTATATATATTTATGTGAGCCTTGGCTCTAAATCTCTTTTAACTTTTCTTAACCTTTAACTTTTCGAGATACGATAAGCTTCATCTCTTTTCAAGGCATGATATATCATAAAGATTCTTTGCAAACTTTTCATGAAGATATACTTGAAAACTGTAAACCAAAATCTATGGAAATCATGAATAATCTAACAAGTCATGAAATGGGTTTCTCGATAGCTTTAAGGAAATTTGTAAACTTTGCTTGAAAATTCAATAGACATGTAATGGGAATCAAATCAAGGGAAAGACTCCAAACTCATTGAATTCTTACTAAAAATCATAGGATGTTCAAAGAATATCATCAAGAGACTAAGAATTTAAATTATGAATTTTGACTCTTAAAAGCCCTAACATGATTCATGGCTTAAACTAAAAATATAACTTGGTTGTGGGGAGAACGGGTTCCCCCACTAAAGTAATAACTTTACATACTCGAGATCTTTCATCAAAACCAAGAACAATACTTAGAGATTAAATCTCAAAACCCTAACTTTAAATCATGAATTTAGCATGGAACTAGACTCAATTGTGGGGAAGAACAGAGTTCCTCACGAAAGTGTTGCTCTTACGTACCTCGGAGATGAACTATGGAGAAGAATCCTTTGGATTTGGAGCCCTAGCTTGAGTTTTCTTGATGATTGAATGTTTGAAACTTTGAGAGGATTTGAGAGGCTGCTTTTAATCCATATTAGGGTAAATAGAGAAGTGGGAGACGTTTTAGAAGGGTGGGGGAAATGGTTTCTAAAGGGAAAGGATCTTTGTACCCCTGAAATAAAAAGAAAATACATAAAGAAAAACAATTTTACGTCATAGGCAGCAGGTGGCTCTGGACGCCTCTGCAGGTGCCTCTGAGGCTGGTCTGCAGTTTGCCCTCTGGCGTTGGGCACCTCTGCAGGCGCCTCAAATGACTGGCCTGGAGCGTCTCTGGTAAAATGGTCATAACTTTCTACTCCGAATTCGGATTGACGAAAGGTATATGGCTTTGGAAAGAATACTCAAAAACCTTTAATTTGGCAGGTAATAGGACACCTAACTCATTATATTCTAGGATTATTGGTCATTGGAAGTTGACCCAAGTTAGAAAGTATACTAAAACTCAATCGGTTGGAAAGTTCTCAACTCAACTTTGAGTTAGGAGATTTCTATGACCTCAATTCATCTACAAAGATGTTGTCAAACTAAATAATTGATCTTCACACTTATATCTAAATAGAAATCATGGGGTTCGGGTCTATACACGTATGAAGGACGGTTTAAATTCTAGCCCGAAAGTGTGGGGTGTTACAATATTGTGATAATTTAAAAAGACTGAGGGTAAGCAGTCCAATGACGTGTCTGCATCAATTATAATTCTTCCATTACAAAAAGAATCAGATTAATCAAATGAAGATAAATATTGGAATACTCATTTTTTAGAAGTAACGTTCTCAATGTCTCCAGCTAAGTATTGAGCATGAACTCACTGTTTCCAGGAAAGAGATCAAGGGCGGTTACCTGTATTGGTATTGAGCATGAAGGAAACTGATAAGAAGAAGAGGCCAGCTATTGTCTTTCTGCATAGTACAAACAAATGTAAAGAGTGGTTACGGCCATTGCTTCAGTTGATGATCTGTTTTCTTAAAAGTACTTCCCATATTACCATGGAGCATAGCAATAAGGACAATTCCGTGTATGTTTCTCTTTTTTTTGCTTCAGGCATATGCTTCGAAGGGATACATAGCTGTAGCAATTGATTCTCGATACCATGGAGAACGTACCACCAATATGACAACATATCATGATGTAAGAACAAGGCATTTGCTCTTTGCTTCAGTTTTACTCTTAGTTATCTTCGCATACAAAAAGTACACCCAGGTCCAGGCTATGGGCTAGCTGTCCTAAATTTACACTATGTACAATTATTCTATATTTCGTAGCAAACCTTTGGCTGATTGTTTTGAAGGATCCAATTTGTTGCGCCTTTTGGAAGTACTTCACTTTTTTGGAGTATTAACATGATAGATGATCTCTTCTGTAAATCATGGAGTACTTAATTCCTGTTATTATTGGCTTCATATTACGGAGGAGGAGAAATCAAGAACTGAATTTGCCGTACTATTTTCTTTACATTGAATGTTTGGATGATACTATTTGATTTAGTTGATAGGCATTACTATTTTTTTCTACAATACAGGCCCTTGTATTGTCATGGAAAAAAGGTGATACAATGCCTTTCATATATGATACGGTAAAGAATGGAGATTTGTTGTTGATAAAGTACAGTTTTCATTCTCAAATCACTGTACTTATTATCTAACATCTAGCCTCTGATAATAATACTTCTCCACAAATTTTGAAGGTCTGGGACTTGATAAAACTGGCGGACTATCTAACAGAGAGGGAGGATATTGGCTCGTCAAGGATAGGAATTACTGGTGCATCACTTGGAGGTTAGGCGAGTCACTTTACATTCAATATCTAACTGGTTCTTAAACATGTGGAGTTCATATATGTTGTGTGTTGTAGGTATGCATGCATGGTTTGCTGCATTTGCCGACACTCGTTATGCAGTGGTTGTTCCTATAATCGGAGTTCAGGTAACCCTTACTTGAATATTAGTTTGTGTGAAGATAAAGAAAGAGTTACGGATATATCAGTAGGAGATCTATTATGGAGATCTTCTGATGAGGTTGCAGGGATTTCGGTGGGCTATTGAGCATGATCGATGGCAAGCAAGAGTCGACAGTATCAAGGCTGTGTTTGAAGGTGACACCGACCAGTTTAACTTGTCATTGGTTTTATCAACTGCTCATTAGTGTTATTTAAGTGGTGTCTAACATACTGGAGATGTAATTTCAGAAGCACGTTCTGATTTAGGCAAGAATGAAATTGATAAAGAAGTGGTTCAGAAGGTCAGGATTTCATGCTTTTTGTACCCTTTCTGGCCTTTTTACATGTCTTGCAAGTGACTTGATCATTGTGTTCATGCAGCTCCTATTTTAGTTTATTGAAGTTGCTTCATTCTTTTAAATAAAACTGATGTTAAAGTGGCTGGAGATCAGGGACAATCATATCTTGTTTCTTATCACCAAGGTAAGTGCAAGAGAAAATTAACTCTAGATTTGTTGTAGTAAGTTTCTTAAGAGCAAGCCTGTGGCTGGATGCACTAGTTGCAGCCATTTAGGTTTTTATTCAAAAGAAAAGGAAAAAAATGGTCAAGACTTCTCATCAGAAACTCTCTAAACATCCATGATCATTTTAGGGAAAAAGTGAGCGGTAACAGCAAAACTGAATCTGTTTAAGCAAGTTCTCATGGAAGGGAGCAGGGTCTATTGAGTAGCCAGGAGGAAAATGAGGTTTTACATTTTTCAGATTTTTTCTTACATGTTTAGTTGATGTATAAATAAGGTGATGCACATCCTTACTCTCATAGATTTTACTACTTTCTGGAGTAAGCTGTATAAAAATGAGATGTCACATTGTTCGGATTATTCTGAGAGGTTCATCTGATGTGTAAATACGTCAAGGCATAGACTATCCTTCCTTAGTGGAACTCTCATAGTATCAACTAATTAAGATATGAAACCGGTACCTCATGTTGTCGAGGACATATAAATTTTATGAGATCAAAAGCCATCGGAAGTTTTTGTTGGTACAACCATGACTTCTTCATAACCTTATCCATATAGTTTGGTATATTCTAAAATCTCCCTGTTTTACTTCATCTTTCCTTCATCAGTCTGCTGTAAGTTTCTTGAGCCAATAGAAAAACTATCCACAATGACCCCATTCTTAGTGGATAAACTCACTTCTGTGAAATAAATTAAGAGAGATCTCTGCTGCAGTCTATCAGCCAGTGCTTTATTTTTGAAGCCCTGAAGGTAGATCAGCCTATAGTTAGGAAAAAGTTGAACAAGTAGTTCTCTGAAAGATGATGGTATCAAGTGACTCTTTAAGTTAGACTGGTGGCAAGGCAACTTTTAATTTATAAATAAAAATTGTATATTGTTATAGTCATTTGTTTCCAAAATGTAGCATTAGAAGTTGTTTGCTTCTCACGATAATACTCATCAAACAATGACTTCTATTTGACATTAATTAGAATATGTGACCAGGTTTGGGACAGAATTACTCCAGGTTTGGCTTCTCAATTTGATTCACCATACACAGTACCGGTCATTGTACCATGCCATTTGCTGATTTTAAATGGTATTTTCTATTGGTAAATATGATTTGTGATATTTCATGCCATCACCATTTAGTAGACATAAATTGTCAGAATGTATGTACCATTTCAAATTTGTGCAAATAACTGGAAGATAACTCTAAATTTGGGTTATATAGGAGAGGAAGATCCTCGTTGTCCAACTGCTGGCCTGGGTATTCCAACGTCAAGAGCTCAAAAAGCCTATGCAGATGCTGACTGTCCACTTAATTTCAAGGTACAAAGTTATCCTCACTGCCACCCTCCGTTTTTTTGGAAAACAAAAGAAAGCTTGTTTCCTTTCTTCACCATCAGGTAATTTGGTTTTAAAAGCTGAAAAGGGAGAAATAAGAAGTAAACAAATTGTGGTTTGATTGTTTCAATTGCTGATTACGAAAGAATGATATTACACTTTTTTGTAGTTCTTTGACCGACCTTTTGAGTTTCTTTTTGTTATACCAATCAATCTTATCTCCTGTCTCCCCATTACTCTATAGAGCACAACCTAAAGAACACAGTCACAGGCACACATGTATGTAGTGATAGCTAATATCAAGCAATAATTAACATTTGTTCAGATGTTTATATATCATTGGTGTGTCTTCCAATTTCGGTTAACTAATTGTATCCCATCTCCTCAGTTTGTGCAATCTGAGTGATATTTATATTTGTCACTTTGCCATTTGAGCTGAATTAGTCATGAAAGTGCTATATTCTACCAAATTTTTCTTGTCCCCTGACCAGCAGATTTGGTATTTTGATATAAGTTTTTGAAAAAATTACTTCTTATTAGTATTAGGTGTTAATGATAAATTAGAGGTTTGGAGACAAACACGGGAGTCTAAAGGGTTTAGGTTGAGCAGAACCAAGACGGAGTACTTAGAGTGCAAGTTTAGTGAGATGATGCACGAGGCTGACGTGTGGTGAAGCTGGAGTCGCAGGCCATTCGGAAGAGAGATAGTTTCAAGTATCTTGGGTCTATGATACAGAGGAATGGGGAGATTGACGAGGATTTCACACACCATATCGGTGCAGGGTGGATGAAATGGAGGCTTACCTATGGAGTTTTATGTGATAGGAAGGTGCCTTCGAAACTTAAAGCAATTTCTACAAAGTAGCAGTCCGACCGGCAATGTTGTATGGAGCAGAGTGTTGGCCAGTCAAGAACTCCCACATCCTAAAGTTGAGGGTGATGGAGATGAGGATGTTGCGTTGGATGTGGTCTTACTAGGAGAAATATGGTTAGAAATGAGATTATTTGAGAGAAAGTAGGAGTGACTTCAGTGGAAGACAAGATGCGAGAAGTGAGCTTGAGATAGTTCGGGCATGTGATGAGGAGGGGCACGGACGCCCCAGTGTGGAGATGTGAGAGGCTGGCTATGGATGGTTTCAGAAGGGGTAGAGGTAGGCCAAAGAAGTATTGGAGGGAGGTGATTAGACATGACATGGAGCAGCTACAGCTTACTGAGGACATGACCCTAGATAGGAAGGTGTGGAAGACACAAATTAGGGTAGAGGGTTAGAAGGTGAGAGTGTGTTCGGTTTGCAGGAAGGGTTGCTTTGTTTGTGGCCATGATAGTAGTTGTAGTACTTTGCGGGTGTCTTGTAGTTTCTTGTTTGTGGTATCATGGTGGTGTTTGCGATTAATTTATAGTGCTACTCTGTGGGTGTCTTTGTTCTGTTATTCTCTATTTGGTTTTGTTATTCCATCTTGTTTTTCGTTTTTTATTACGTCATTTTATATTGTTTTTTGTTCTGAGCCGGGGGTCTATCGGAAGCAGCCTCTCTACTTCTTCTGAGGTAGTGGTATGGACTGCGTACACTTTACTCTCCCAAGACCTCACTCTGTCGGGTTACACTGGGTATGTTGTTGTTGTTGTATTTCTTATTAGTATTAAATTCTGGTAGTTGACTTTTGCATGAAAGTTATTCAAGATGGGCAAAGTCGCATGAAGTTGAAAAGTTAACGTTTTCCTGCCATATCTGAATTTTTTGTTCTTTCTAACATTTCAGCTGATAGCCCAAGCTGGTATTGGACATCAAATGACTCCGTTGATGGTAAAGGAAGCAAGCAATTGGTTTGACAGGTTCCTTAAAGCGTAATTGCAAGGTTTTTCTACAGATCTTTTCCCCTTAACTAGTGAGAGTGTTGACTGTTTCTTCTGTAAAATGGTACAAGCTGCTTTACGAGTTATTAAAGTGAGGAACTATCATCGATACACAAGAATGCAACATTTATTTCTCAGCTTACGTTTAAAATTGCATACGTTGTTGTTTTAATTTGTAAATGAATTTGCAACTTCTTAAATTGTTTTTAGTTGCATAAGTTTGTAAAAATTTGCAAGTACAAGAACCTCTTATCAAATGCTGACTTGCCAAAACTTGTGAAAGCTTATGGAATTGTGCTGAAGTATGCTAATAGGACTGGTGTTTGCTGGGAAGAAGATATGTACCAGGTTGCAAGATTGTTTACCCCGGTGCAAGACCCTAGGTCTTGTCCAGAAGTGGTTGAAGTTTTCGTGGACAACTGTTCTCATACATGAGGCTAATTTTGAAGACGGCATGGTGGAACTGCTAAATCTCAGTAGATCGTAGTATTATAATAACTGTGACGGTTACAACTATCCATTTTTTGTGTTTCAAAATGCTTTTTTATACATGAATCAGAGCGACAAATAGCTGAATCTTAATGGACCGTGTCACTAAAATTACTTGCTACTTACAATATTGACATAGAGTTGGTTTGGATGTGCTTATAGCTTTTGGCATAAGTTAGGAATCATAAGTTAGGTTGCTGTTTCCCCCACAGTCGGTGAGGCATTCTGGAGCGGATCGTCCAGTTTTGAGAGGTTGTGCCTCGGACTCATGACTATTGGTTTCGAGGGTCATCAGGACCGGTTATTGACTTTGGCAGAGATTACAGATATTAGTCACCACCATTTGGGTATTCAGGTGGAACCTTATGAGGCATTGTTCATATGGTAGTCCGTGCGGATTTTTGGTGGGCCAGATTCATTCTTTCGAGGTTAGTTGTAATGTGATTATGCGGTCAAGATTCGGGTGACGGAGAGATTCTGGGTAGTTCAGAGCAGGCATCAGATTTATGATGACCGAAGTATACTGGACTTGGAGCTTAAGGTTGGTGATCTGGTTTATGAGTTAGCACTTACATATAGCCATGTCGAACATTTACTCTGTGTTGCGCGTATCTATGTAGCGACGGTACATGTCGTATGAGTCTCACATCCAATCAGGGAGGGTGTCTGGGGAGCCTAGCAGGGCATGCGGACCCAGTACCCTAATCTCTTAAAGTGTTTGGGCCTTTTCTGTTCCTTGACTTTCGAGGATGAAAGTCCTTTTAGTAGTGGATGTTGTAATAACCCTCCATGTCATTTTTTGACTTTTCATGCTTTTCCTGCATTTTGAGCTTCCTGATAGTTAACATCCGTTATTTATGACCTGCTGAGACAGGTGGTTCGGTGTCTGGGCAGTTCGTTTGAGAATTTTATTAATACCGAACATGTACTGAAATATTTGATTTAAATTAGAATTTGGTAAATTTATATTTTTATTTTCTTCCTAAAATATTTTAGATATTTATAAAAAAAAATTTGTTATTTATTTACGATATATTTGGATATATATTTATTTTAAAAATAAAGAGTTTATAATTTATTAATATTTTAAACGGAGATAGTGAGTGTAGATATATTCTAAAAATTATTATTATATGATAGAGACTTTATTCAAAATAGTTTTTTTTTTTTTAATTTTGATATATACAAAATGTAATACATATTTTACCACAGACCTATGTAATATCTGGATATATATATATATATAATGGGATAAGTAAAATTGGAATAGTGACACCCCACTTCCACGTGGAAGTGGATGAAGGATGCAACATTATGCATTTATTAGGTGGCAGCAATTCATGATAATATCATATTAGTTAAGTAATATAACTAATGTGAAGGTGTAATTAATGTTGGCCAAAAAGCGACCCCAATATCAATATATTATTTTTATATTATATACCTATATATATATTCCTTTACACGCTGAAAGGACTTTTGTGGAAAAACATTTCGACGTTATTATTGATCACCCAAAGAAAACCAATTATTTACATCAAATCATTCAAGTTCGAATTCTAGTGTGAAACTCGAACCCATGAGAATTTATCCTGATTCTTGGAGGTTCTTAGCAGGACAACATTTTGAAAGCGAGTATAGGGATCGAGCAGCTCGTGGATGGTTCGAGACTGCTATTCGACATCCCAAATAGGGTACGGTCTATTTTACTCTACGAGACGGTGTATAGTATAGATTGCATGTAGGATAAGGGTCTATATGATAGGTTTAAGGTTATTTCTTCATTCCAACATTCTTAGCTTTCATTAGGTACCTTAGACTAGAACCATGTTTCAAAATCCTTAGTTTAGGTAGTTGTTTCTCCCTTTGTGGCATGACTTAGTATGTGTAGTATTCTTCGAATTAGAATTAGAATCCTTAGCTTAGTTTGGGTAGTCGCTTACTTTAGAATGGGTTCCTCGGGGTGCTTTAGCTAGCACAACAATCCCATAAAATAACTACTATATAATAGTACCCCTTTTATAGCACGTGAACCTTAGACTTCTTTAGTATTGTATGGTCCACCTGGTATTGATCCTTAGCTTATATATTTACCTTTTTACGTTTACAACTCAGATTAGGATAAGAATTCTTGTTTACCTGTTATAGCGTTAGGTTGACATTAGTAATCTATAGTATATATTTGGATAGTACATGTAGATAAAGATGTCATCCCTCGGTTAATTCCTCAGTAACATGCTTCCTCTCGCTTACTTTCATTTCCTGAATTGCTATGTACATACATATATATTCACACTGCTCCATACATTGTTGTGCCTGAGGACTTCGTTATGACTCGGTTGAAGTTCCAGGTTAGTATACTTATTTTTGAGGGCTAGCATTACCTGCTTATACATAATTATACGATTACATTTTTGTTTGGATACTTGTGATGGCATGCATTCCTTCACACGGGCACGCTCATGCATTATGGTACGATTCCAAGAAAAACATTAATTTCACTACTATTTTCAAAAAAGTATTTATTCTCACCTTTTTATCATAAACTATTTTTAAACGGAAGTCGTACTACTGTTACTCTTCATTGACAAATTTTAAGACAAAGATACACTGATTTCTACTATTTTAGTCCCGTTTTGATCTCGAGCAGTGATTTTATTACTACTTATTTAGTCTCGGTTTGATTTCAAGCACTTATTACTCATGCTTATCTCTGGTACTGGACCAAGTGGATGATTATGGATTATATGGAAGTCTTGGTTTGGGACTAGACAGTGTATACGGATATCTTGAGTCTCCTGTCACGCCCCGAATTCCAATGGAGCGGACTTGCACCCAAAGCCGTTGAGGCCCGAGAGAACCAATCTTTGCTCATGTACATTCATACATATGCTACTCAATATACATCACCACCACAAACGGATATAATATGCCAATAGCGGAAGTCATGGAAAATACATGATAATTATGAAACTTGGCCGTTGGGGCCATCAAGACAAAAACATACGTTCCTTACATATCCTTCATTTTTCCCACAACATCTACAAAGCCTCTACAGATGCCTAACCAAAACCAACTTAGAGTCGGGACAAGACCCCGCTCTATACACATATACAATACCAACACATCACCAAACCAAATGTACATATGTGACTCGAAAAGCCCCGAAGCAGCTGAAGTTCACCAATGCTCTGCAAATGACCCATAACCTACTATGGAGGTCTACTAGCACTAGCACCTGCGCCTGCAGCGAGTAAGATAAGTCCCCCAAGGGACGTCAGTACGAAGAATGTACTGAGTATATAAGGCCATAAGGAATTGTATCAATACATGAGTTCATCAATGGAAATCAAATATAAGAGAATAGGTAATATGGATAAACTGTCGTTCTGTGTGTGTAGAACCATGTACATTACATTCATTACTTTACTTTACTTTACTTTAAACAAATGACCAGCTGATCAGTGGTAAAGAGGATGACCCCTGCTAGGTCCTTCCACCCCTGGGATACGGTCCTCTTAAATACATAAATTGGGATCGACCCATGCTAGGTATTTTAACCCCTGGGATACCACCCGTGATATTGGGATCGACCTATGCAGGTGTTCCTTTCACCCCATGAGATACCACCCGAAATATTGGGATCGACCCATGCGGTGTTCCTGCCACCCCATGAGATACCACCCATGAATACAACTCATTATGTGTTACTTTATTCTTTAGTTATAAGAGTGAGACATTGGTGATTGCACATTATTGGAACTTTGGAACCATATCCTCAATTATGTAGCACATGAATAAGAAATGACCAATGAATGAGGAACATGTGACTAACAATATATGACAACCTGAAATGAGATACCTTAGAACATTTCAGAATGGAACAAGTACAATGTCAATGTGGACAATATGTGCTGCAGAAGGATACGGAAAGAGTAACCTTACATACCTTATCTTCCCAATATGAATATACAATCCTATACGTGAACACAATAGTCCAGACATAACGGAGTTCACGTTAACAACCAACTACCTTACGAGTGTATAAAACGACAATGAGTTACATGTTTGCCTTAAAATGTCATTTCCCCCTTTACAATACCATTCACGGCATTTTCATACCAACAATACCCCAACATGCCATACATTGACCACAACATCATATACCAATAGCATTTCACAACAAGTTTCTCCTTTACACCTTCTCATTAACACCGCATCACAATTAATCCATCAAGTCACCTCAATACACCACATGACAACATATCGACAACAATCTCACAATTTACACTTATAAAAAAATAACAAGTTAAGGAACATAACCACACCATTCATGTTGATATTTCATCCACACCCTGCACTTTCATCAAAACGTCAAGTCTGCTTTCAAGTTTAAATCACAAAGATGGCACATCTTTTAGCAAAAAGCAAAAGTGTCTTATTCAACCTTGACAACATAACCATCATGATCTACACAATCTTTCATGCATATAATATATTAAATCACAAGAATAAACACTTACCCAAGCTTTCAAAGTGATGATCTTGTCCAAAGTGTCCAAAGAAAATGGTTGCCTTAGGGTTTGGAAAATAGGGAAATGTTTTAGAAATATCTAGAAAGGCATGAGAGTTTGTGTGAATAAAATCTGATTTTTCCTTGTCTTATATAGACCTCTCAAGTCATCCTTAGCCAATTCTTTGGGCATTAAATGCCATGGTCCTTTGGTCAACACAAGAATGAGTCATTTTTCCCTTTGGGCCTTGCATTTTGGCTTCATTTTGGGCCCATTAGCACATGTTAACTTAGCCCACCAAATTCAATGTGTAATCCATCATATATATCATGTTTAAATAATTCCATAATGTCACGACAATATTCACTTACGAGATTCATGTTCGTAGCCTCAATCGCAAAAATAGAAATTCTACCCACTCATGGATTAATTGAACATAATTTGATAAAATACTTGTGTTTCATGCTTTGATTATGTAGGAGTGTATTGAGGTATTTGAATATTTAACAAGGAGAAAAATAGCTCCAAGGAACCAAAAGAAACCAAGGAAGAATCGACGTTGCAATGCATTGCAAAACGAGCACGGAAGGGCCAAACTATTTGTGCCTTGCGCCACTGGTGCAAAGAAAGCAGTGGAGCGAAAATGGCATGGTATATGAACCTGCAGGCTTGCGCCACCCCCCCTAAAACAAGGAGTGGCGCAAGTTTTGCTATTTCTCTGAATTTTGTCTGCTCCTTGCAAACACTAGCATACCATCCAATACCCCATCAAAGCAATACAAGATACGTACTTATTGCTCTCAACACTAAGGTAAACATGGCTCAAAGTTGTCAAGTAAGGTCGGAAATGTACGGGGTGTTACATCTCCTATGATCCCCCCTGTTCGTGAACCACCATGTCAGAGGAGGATGGTCGTCGTAGGTCCTGCCTTTGCGAGATGCTGAGCTAGAGGAGGTATATACACTTGTGTTGGATATGATACTTGGTTCATATCGCATCACCTAATTTTCCATGGCATTTATTCATTCATATGCATCGCCTATCACCAGTATGATTGTTTGTTGTTTGTGCCCACCGGTCTTATGGGGGTCGGTTATGTTATGTTTGTTGTTTGTGTACCTTCCGCGCTTATGGGGGTCTGATTAGGTTATTGTTTGATTATTATTGTTTAGTTTGTGGTAGGATGGTTATGGACTTGTACCCTTGATCGTAGGTACGCTTTGGACTTCCTTTCCCCTTTGATATTATGAGCTTGTTATTAGATTACCTGGTGATTATTCTTATCTCGTGTTAGTTGTTCTGATTTTGCTAAAGCTAACTCCCTTCTTGTTATGATGATTTATCTCTACTTCTCTACTATCCTTATTGTATTTCACTTCTTAGTTAGTTGCCTGTAATGTATATCCTTGCCTTACATGCTATTTATACTTACATTTATCTTTGGAGCTCAGTTGGCCTACACCTACTGAGTACCGCGTGTTTGGTACTCATGCTACACTTCTGCACCCAACAAACCATAGTACGATTTCTCGTTGCTGATGTGTGCATCATGCGGAGCTGTCATGGATCGGAGACTTGGGGTGAGCTCCTGGCGTCCGGAGTTGTTCCTTCTCCCTTTATCTTTAGCTGGACTGATCTTTATTTTGTATTTCAGAGACGGTTCTGTACATATTATGTTTACCTTGTACTCTTGTTATGCTAGCGGCTCTTGTATCGACTGACACTAGGTCTTGGGGACTATTTTCTTTCTTCTGGTTCTCTTTATCCTTTTATTCAGTTTTGGTTATCTTTTCTCTTATTAACCCGATACTCACCGTTTCAGGCTATGGGTTGGCTTACCTATTGGTGGATTATAGTATGTACCATCATTACCTGAGAAATCGGATCGTGACACATATATTCTTATGATGAGTATTGTTTATTTTATAAACTTACCATATCTCTAAAAAAAAAAGTTTTTTAAAAGTAAAATAAAATTAGAATATTAATATTTTTTAAATCTTGATAATATTCAAGTGAAAGAAAAGAAAAAATAATATTAGCAAATTAAATTGCTTAAAAGTAAATTGTATCAGTATTCATCCGCTTATAATACAAATTTTTTTACCTTAGGAGGATGAGAAAGAGGAAAATAATAGTCATCAGAAACTTAATTATTATCTTTTTGCAACTCGACAAATAATAATTGGTTTTGGAAGAAAATAAATAATACCATTTCTCCTAAAATAGTTATAAAAATTGGAAGCAAAATGCTCCAATAAGTAAGGAGAACTAATGGTTAACATTTATTATTATAAGAAGGGAGGATCGGGTTCTTTGCTCTTTTCCTTTTTCTTCATGTAAGATTTACTAAGAAAGACTTTCAGTCTGTGAACTTCCAATATCTATTGGCTTATTGCCAAACATGTCCACTATGAGAGCTTTGTTACGACAATCAGCTTAATCAAAACGACACAGTGGAATGAACGTACGCTAAAAATATTTTTATAAGGAATAATAAAGAGAAACACTCATAATTAGGGGTGAACAAAATCGAACCGCAAACCGCACTAAACCACAAATCGAGTCAAACCAAAAAAAAACTCGACTAATGATTTGGTTTGAAAACGAACCAACCAGATATTAGATTTGTACAATTTATAAAAATATTTAATAAATAAAAATATTTACTATAACGTAATTTATAAGTATTTCTTAAACTTTTTCATTGTTTTTATCTTTCAACATACTAGTTTAGCGTACATGCATTGCACGTGTGTATTCCGTTCATAATAAAATATGCATATAAAAATATTATTGTAAAATAGTAAAAATTATTGCTAAATAAATATAACATTTGTTAATAATAAGACAGATTATATTATATTGACTAACTAAATTCAATATCTTGTTGACATACGAATGTCATATTAATAATATTTTATTATATCATATATAAATATGTCATGGTGTTGTCAGGAGTGGCTCAAGCACGTTAGTGGCCTAAGGCCAAAGTCAAATGGAGGCTTTAAGTTTTTAAGAAAAAAAATATTTTTTAACAAAGTCTATTTTAAAAATTATATACTCACTTTCTTCTAATAATTCTCTTTTAGTTAGTAATATAATCAATGCATTTAATTTTTCTTGAGATATAATACTCCAGATATATCAAACTTCTTCTAATAATTTTTTTATTTTATATAAAATTTATTTTTTTACAAATAATAGCTATTATTACTAAAAAAAATGAGGCCCCTCGAATTTGGAGGCTTAAGACGGTCGCCTTTTTTTTAAAAGGATAGAGTCGCCCCTGGGTGTTGTATTTCCCCTTGTATATCTTTATAAATGATGTCGGTGTAATTTTGTTTATTGCAAAGACATTTAATGAAGTGGAAAAAGTTTAACAAACATTGTTAAAATCTTTTAGCGACGAGCAATATTCTAGTCCCAAAAACACTTTTAAGGACCATATTGTTGGTCCCTAATATTGTATTTGATCACCATTTTGTTATAGTACAATTTATTAACGACCACTTTTTTCTGGTTCTAAAATCTCTAACTAGTCTAGTTTCAACCTAGAGCATATCCTTAGTCACATGATGGAACCAAAATCAGTACTTGAACCAAAGCTAAGCCCAAATGGTAGTAGCAGCTAATTGTTTTTCTTAAAAAAGGTAAATTAGTTTCTAACAATTCAACTATCCCAAGTTTAGACCTGGAGCACTCTTCGGTGGGGAAAACACCCCGTACTTATTATTCTGGGGACCAGATATTTACCATCCTTCCTAATTTAGAATGAAAAACAAGTATTAGAGACCCGTAAATAATCCGGTCCTTCCCTGTACACATATAGGGACCAGATTTTCTAATTGTCCCTAATAAACCTTTTTCTTGTAGTGATTCTTTATTTCGTGGATGGTTTTTTCAAGAATTACTAATAGCCTGTTTGACCAAGCTTATTTTTCTCCAAAAATGCTTATTTTTTTTCAAAAGTTCTTATTTTAAAAAATTGAGGTGTTTGGCCAAGCTTATGGAAAAAAATAAGTGCTTCTGGGGAGTAAAAAAAGTAGTTTTTCATAAGCTAAAAAAAGTAGCTTCTCTCCAAAAGTGAAAAAGCACTTATGAGAAAAATATACTTAAAAACACTTTTAAAAACTTGGTCAAACACTAATTGTTGCTCAAAAGTGCTTTTTTAATTGTATTGGCCAAACACAAACTGCTTCTCACGAAAAGTATTTTTTTGAAAAACACTTTTGAAAAAAGCACTTTTGAAGATATGCTGATTTTAGAAGCTTGGCCAAACAGGCTATAAGTTAACACACACTTTAAATACTCAAAGCTAAATCCAATTCAATGTTTACTTGCTTACTACATACTTCCAATATGATCGCGCACAATTAACAACCTATCAAACAAATTTTTTAATATACTTATATTATATGAGACAATGAGAGATTTACCGTGATAAAAAAATCATTTTTGGAGCTTTGACTTTTCACTTGTCAAACTCTTCCCCATTCGGCGACAACATGCTTAGCTTGTCTAGTCCAATTTTTTAATCAGAAATTTTCAACTGAAAAGAAACATGAGAAATTATCAAAAGGGGAGAATTCATTGTCAATTGTTGATTATGTATAATTCATATAGATATATTCTTTAAATTTAATAACCAAAAGATATAAAGAAAAGCGACTTGAATCAAAACTGAATCAAAACCCAAATAAGAAGAAAATGTAGAAATAAGAAGCCACGTATGTTTGGAACTAAAATTTTTAAAAGTTTGCCTCATATCACAAACAAATTTATCTTTTTAATCATAGATACTATCAAGATTCAATTGATAAAAGAATTTTAAACTCAAACCTAATTTTCCCTCCTATGACAGTATAGGAAGAATAGTCGACTACAACAAATTATGTCTTGGCAAGTGTATATACTGTTTCAATTTTGAGTTGTTAACCAAAAAAAATAAAAAATGGAACGATCAGTTTTTCATTAATTGGTTAATGTCCAAGTAACGGTAGGATTGAAGAAATCAAAGAGAAAAGAGGTAGGTTGCTGGAGCCACGTCAACTTGTAAGTCGCTGGGTTATAGTTTTCAAAATTATCGTAGGGTTGTTGTCAGGGGTGGCTCAATGGAAATGATGGCCTAAAGCCGAACTATAAAAAGAGGCCCAAAATTCATTTCGTAATATACTAATATTCATATACTAAAGACACAAAAGAACTTACTTTTTGATTTATGGATATACACAAATAAGTAAATATTCAATGAATAGAAATTATATCTTAAAACATAAATAAGGGTAAGAAAATTTGAGCATGTACAAAAAAAATACAATAAATAATTTAAGAGAAAGAGTATTATAGAGTAGAACATTGGAGTAATCATTATTTTGGGGCCTTCAATGTGTTGGGGCCTGAAGCAATGACTTCAATGGCTTTACCATTGAGCCGGCCATGGTTGTTGTACGTGCTCAATTTCCCATATGAACAACTTATAGAAGTAAAAAACTCTGACGGATAATCAAATACAATAGAACAAAAATCCTCACATTCAATATTAACACCATGCTTTTTGGACAAAACTAAGCTGTCATTCTCATAATACATGAATTGAATTGAATAAACTATGTTTTGGCTATAGTATTTAAGAACGCCACCTACTTGGTTCTGGGTTGGGATCTAATTGAACCCAAGGAAAGAAGGGAAGAGAAAAGAACAGTGTCTTCAACTTCATTGTTTGGCCAAGCTTATTTTTCTCCAAAAGTGCTTATTTTTTCTCAAAAGTGCTTATTTTAAAAAATTGAGGTGTTTGGCCAAGCTTATGAAAGAAAATAAGTGCTTCCGGGGAGTAAAAAAAGCAGTTTTTCATAAGCTAAAAAAAGTAGCTTCTCTCCAAAAGCACTTTTGAAAAAAACACTTATGAGAAAAATATACTTAAAAGCACTTTTAAAAGCTTGGTCAAACACTAATTGCTGCTCAAAAGTGCTTTTTTAATTGTATTTGTCAAACACAAACTGTTTCTCACCAAAAGTACTTTTTTGAAAAGCACTTTTGAAAAAAGCAATTCTGAAAATAAGCTGATTTTAGAAGCTTGGACAAACAGGCTATCAATCTCACCACATGCTGCTTCGTTCTGTCTTTGAAGTCGAACTTTTTCGCCGACAAAACACGTTGAAGATTTTTTTTCTTTCTTTATATATATAGAGAGAGAGTCCTAAACCTAAATATAACTATGTCATATTACATAACTCAAATAAGGAAAATATTAATATACAATATTTAGTTGATTTTAAAATCTTAAATATTTTATTTTTAAATATTAAAAAGATGGTGAAAAGACGATTTTGTCTATTGCGGAGTGTTTTAATGAAGAACAAAAAGTTCAAATCACTTTTCTAAGGGTCTTCACACTTTTAATATATTGTAGATGTAGATGTAGATGTAGATGTAGATTATTTCAAGTTTAAACTTAGAATTTTAAATGGTCCAATAAGTTTTATAGCCCTTAAAAATATTCAATTAAACACTAGGAATGACAATAATGTTGGATATCTATTCTTTTGTTTTGTATAAATACATAAGATAAATTTATTTTTTTATTTAATATTTAGTGTTATTGTTTTAAAGAACACCTAAGATAGTTCTATCTTGCTAGGACTAAAGAAATATTTGAAGCACAAGTTAATTATATGTTTGTATGAAAACTTTACTGGAAAAATCCAAAAAAAGTCCTAAGTTGAAAACCCCGAATTTTATTGATTTGGTTTGGTTTATAGATTTAAAAATCGAACGTGAATTAACCAACCCGTTCATATACACTTTACTCATAATATATGCATGCTTGTATCTAATAACATCAAAATTAATCTTATTACACATCGATGCTATTGAAGAACAAATTATTTTCAAGTTGGTCGAATTGGTTCATTGTTTATCTTTTTGGGCTTGTATTTGTTACTTTTGCATGTTAATTATCAAACACATATTTTGTCAATAATAAAGTTATTTTAAGAAGCTTGTACTAATTGACAAGGAATACACATGTAACATACGTGTCTAGAAACTAGTATTAAAAAATGTTTAAAACCTATTTTGGCTTAAAAACACTTAAAATAAGCTAATCCAAACTTGTTTAAGTGATTATTTGAATTGTTGAGTATAAATTTTAGTTTATAAGTCATAAGCTATAATCCCATTCAAACGGGCTCGTATTTGTTTGTTTTTAATAGCCATTGGGACACCTTCCATCTCCCACTAGCAATAGGTACCGGTAACTCCTTCAATTAAGGTTAAGAGAGGTGAAAAAATCACTTAGTGTTTTCTTGTATTTGCTGAGATTTGAACCGGAGAACTTCATGGTTCTCAACTCATTTTATCAACCACTAGGCGAGATCCTTAGGTGCATATTCGCTTAACCACAATTTGGTTAAATTTGAGATTTTAAGGTTACATTGCGCGGTTCAACGCTAACATTCGGTATGATTAACTATTTTTCACGACAACACGACCACTCTATCACTTTTCACAAGAAATTGAACAAAACATTGCTGAATTAGTGTTTTTTTGGGTGTACCAATTGAAGCATTTTGAAAATTTGAAATACTTTCTTAACATGAGGAAGAAAATCCAAGTCCTCTTTTATTTTTTTGTTTGTACTAACATTTTTATAGTTTTTGTTTAACATAGCATGACTATTATTTACCATTATTATTGAATTTTTTGTGATTTCAGGACTTTAGGTTTCAATTTATGAACTCAATTTGAATTTGAATTACATTCACTTTAGAGGGGATAACCGAACGATACTGGATGGGACTTTGGTGTTCGTTGTTGTTGTTTCCGGGTACAAATATCTGTATTTAATCAACAAGAACTTCAACTTTAAGTTCAAGAACAATAAAGAAGTTCAACAACTTTAAACACAAGTTCAACAATAATGAACTATCAAAATGAAGTTTCTACTATTTTCTGGAAAATAGCAAAACCGTAAGAAAGAAGATGAAACAGAAAATTTAGAATCAAGTCAACCGAATTCACGGTGTGTCCTTAAGAAATTTATTCCCCTCAAGTACCCGAGGTTATGGAATCTTTCCTCCCAGGATAAAATGATTCTCTTCAGTAGAATAGTGGTACCTCAAATTCTACCGAACTTCGAACGCATTCAATGATTTGTTGATCACACTTGAGTTTTTCAAGAAGAAGAGAGTGTTTTTCTTTCACAAATTTAGTCATTATCATCATCGTAATACCTGAGGAAAAATTCAGGTATTTATAGCCAAAAGGTGGTTCTTCAGAAAGGAAGCAATGGTTCCTGAAAAATGCACTGTTTCTGTACGTCACGACCACCTGCGGCCGTAGGTGGTCGACCTGCGTCCGCAGGTGACATATGGCCCGAAGCAGAATCATCTGCGTTGGCCACCTGCGCGGGCAGGCCGGCCTTTTCGTCTTGTAACAGTGCCTCGAAAGGTCACGTCCCTTCGAGGTGCGTTGTGACATGCGTCCGCACTTAGTCATGTGCGTCCGCAAATGGAGAAATTTCAGATTGAATTTTTGGATTATTAACTCTCAAGTTTTAAATGAATTTTGACCAAAAAGATAGTCTCTCGATCGATCATTTGCCCAATCCAAATCCAAATCCGAAGCCGAGCCGAGCGAGTGACGACGGCGATGGCACGAGACTTGACTTGTTCTTGCCTGACTATCCCTATGAATGGGAGTGTTCCAATATAAACACTAAGAAGTTTCTTCTCCCACCAATGTAGGAGAACTTAACTTTCTTAAAGTGAAATCTTACTCTTTCACTTTCCCTCCATTTTTCTTCTCTCCATTTTCCATTCACAACACACTTAGAACCTAACAATCCCCCACATGAATGGGGAATGACTATTTCATTTAAAAATATTCGGACAAGTGTGTGATCAACAAGCAAAGACTAATTGCATCTGGATAAGTAGGTTTTCCTTTGAACTTTTCGTAGTGAACTTGCATCGGATACACTCGGTCAATCGGTAGATGTGATATCTTTGAACAGTCGAACTTTAATGTACACCTAGACAACACAAGTCACACAACCAACTTTTTACTGTTTATGGTTCTCACGGTTTTGTTCGTTTCAGCCATGAACACTACCTAGTTTCATGAGAGCTTAGAGAATAGGCCTTTACTACCATTCTCCTTGAAGCGGCTTCCACTTCACCCTCACATAGGTGATTCCTAAATGTTTCAATCCTATAGATTAAACTATTTGGTAAATTCTGCCAAACTTAGAAACCATTAAAAGACTACCAACCATAAGTCTTATCCTTGTTTCCTAAACATTGTCTTCATCATGAGAATGGGTTGAGTTTATTGATAATGTTGAACCGTCAGTCACAACTTTGTTTGATCTCTTTGAACCTAACTCTTGGGATCTCCAGTCTGCTAGGTAGAGTTACCGCCATGATGACATGTCCTAGGTTGTAAACCCATTCCCTTAGATGATCTCTCAACTCCCTCTCTAGATAGGCCTTTTGTAAGTGGATCCGACACATTATCCTTTGACTTCACATAGTCAATCGTGATAATTCCACTAGAGAGAAGTTCTCTAACGGTATTATGTCTCCATCTTATATGACGAGATTTACCGTTATACATCATGCTCCCTGCCCTACCTATCGCAGCTTAGCTATCACAGTGTATGCATACTGATGCCAAAGGTTTGGGCTAATAAGGAATATCTTCCAAGAAATTTCAGAGCCATTCAGCTTCTTCACCGGCTTTATCTAACACGATTCAGATTCCATTGTAGAGCGGGCAATACATGTCTGTTTGGATGATTTCCACGAGACTGCTCCTCCACCTAAAGTAAATACATATCCACTCATGGATTTTACTTCATCCGATCCGGTTATCCAATTTGCATCACTATATCCTTCAATTACCGCAGGATATTTGTTATAATGCAAAGCATAGTCTTGAGTATGTTTTAGATACCCCAAAACTCTTTTCATTGCCATCCAATGAGCTTGATTGGGATTACTCATGTACCGACTCAATTTACTAATAGCACATGCTATATCTGGTCATGTACAATTCATGATGTACATCAAAATTTCCAACACTCTTGCATACTTCAATTGTGAGTCACTTTCACCTTCATTCTTTTGAAGTACAAAGCTCACATCCAATGGAGTCTTGACAATATTGAAATCCAAATACCTGAACTTGTCAAGTACCTTTTTAATGTAATGAGACTGCGACAATGCCAACCCTTGTGGAGTTCTATGAATTCTTATCCCTAAGATCACATCCGCAACTCCAAGGTCTTTCATATCAAACTTGCTCTCGAGCATTCATTTCGTAGCATTTATGTCAGAAATGTCTCTACTGATGATCAACATGTCATCCACATACAAACAAACAATGACTTTGTGATTTGAAGTGTCTTTAATGTAAACACATTTATCACATTCATTTATCATGAATCCGTTTGCCAACATGGTTTGGTCAAACTTTGCATGCCACTGTTTGGGTGCTTGTTTTAGTCCATAAAGTGACTTAACAAGTTTGCACACTTTTCTTTCTTTACTAGGAACCACAAAACCCTCGGGTTGTTCCATGTAAATTTCTTCCTCCAATTCTCCATTTAAGAATGCTGTTTTCACATCCATTTGATGGATTTCAAGACCATATACCGCAGCTAATGCAACTAACATCCAAATGGACGTTATCCTTGTTACTGGCGAGTATGTGTCAAAATAGTCAAGACCTTCTTTTTTTCTAAAGCCTTTCACTAAAAGTCTTGCCTTGTATTTTTCAATAGTGCCATCAACTTTTATTTTCCTTTTGAAGATCCATTTAGAACCTAAAGGTATATTTCCTGGAGGAAGATCAACCAACTCCCAAGTATGGTTGCTCAAGATTGCATCAATCTCACTATTGACAGCCTCTTTCCAAAAGGATGAGTCCGTAGACGACATCACTTCTTTAAACGTTAGAGGTTCACTTTCAAGAAGAAATATTACAAAATCTGATCCGAAGGAAGTCGACGTTCTTTGTCTCTTACTACGCCTTGGATTCTCTTCATTAAATACATTCTCCCTTGGTTCATCCCTAGGTCGTTTAGACCCTTCACTAGACAGCTCATGTCTAGTCTTATACGGATAAATGTGTTCAAAGAACTCAACATTATCTGATTCCATTACCGTATTCTCATGGATATCCGGATGTTTGGATTTATGAACCAAAAATTGACATGCTTTACTATTTGTAGTATATCCGATGAAAACACAGTCCACAGTCTTTGGTCCTATTTTCACCCTTTTGGGTATAGGAACTTGGACTTTCGCTAGACACCCCCACACTTTGAAATATTTCAAGTTGGGTTTCCTTCCTTTCCATTTCTCATACAGAATAGATTGTGTCTTTCTATGGGGCACTCTATTGAGTATCCGATTACCTGTAAGGATAGCTTCCCCTACAAGTTTTGCGATAAACCTGAACTTATAATTGAGGCATTCATCATTTCCTTCAACGTTCGGTTCTTTCTTTCCGCAATCCCATTTCATTGAGGTGAATACCGGGCCGTAGTTTGATGGACAAACCATTTTCCAAACATATCTCCGCAAAAAGAGATTCATATTCTCCACCCCTATCACTTCTTATCATTTTGTTTCTTTTATCCAACTGATTTTCAACTTCAGTTTTATATTGCCTAAATGCATCTATTGCTTCATCCTTACTATTCAGCAAATAGACATAATAGTATCTAGTGCAGTCGTCAATAAAAGTTATGAAATATTTTTTCCCACCACGAGATGGTGTTGACTTCATATCACAAATGTCTGTGTGAATTAAGTCTAAGGGATTGAAATTCCTTTCAACAGACTTATACGGATGCCTAGTATACTTCGATTCAACACATGTTTGACACTTTGATTTACTGCACTCAAAGTTAGGAAAAACTTCCAAGTTAATCAGTTTTCGAAAAGTTTTATAATTGACATGTCCCAAACGTTCATGCAATAAATCATTTGACTCAAGTAAGTAAGAACAACCAGAACTTTTATTCATATCAATAGTCATTAGATAGATTTTAAAAAGGCCCTCGATGAGGTAATCTTTGCCTATATACACTTCATTCTTACTAATTACAACTTTTTCTGAAACAAATACACATTTGAACCCATTCTTAGTCAGAAGTGAAGTAGAAACCAAGTTCTTTCGCAACTCCGAAACATGAAGGACATTGTTTAGTGTCACCACCTTGCCTGATTTCATCTTCAAGCAAACCTTGCCTGTTCCTTCAATCTTTGCCGTAGCGGAGTTGGCCATAAATATCTTCTCATCATCTTGAGCCGGAGCATATGATGTAAATAGTTCTTTGTTGGTACAGACGTGGCGGGTGGCACCTGAATCAATCCACCACTCTCTAGGATTTCCAACAAGATTGCATTTCGAGAGCATAACACACAGATTGTCCATTTCTTCTTTGGATTCAACCATGTTTGCTTGGTCCTTTTTCTTGCCCTTCTTTGGAGCCCGACAATCAACAGACTTGTGGCCAGCTTTTCCACATTTAAAGTAATTTCCTTTGAATTTCTTCTTAGAAGGATTGCCTTGTTGTTCTTGTGCTTTCTTTCTCTTCTTTGATTTGTTGGGATCTTCTTCTACAATATTTGCTCCATTTATTGCTGAGTTCCCACGAGACCTCTTCTCCGCTGCCTTATTATCCTCTTCTATCCTCAACCTCACAATGAGATCTTCGACAGACATTTCCTTGCGTTTATGCTTCAAGTAGTTTTTGAAATCTTTCCACAAAGGTAGTAACTTCTCGATTATCGCAGCTACTTGAAAAGCATCGTTCACCATCAAACCTACATCAAAGGTTATGTGAATATCAAGAACAAACATAATTTGTTCAAAATCGGCATTATTTAAATTTATACCTTCTACAAGGAGGTCGTGAATAATGACTTGCAACTCTTGGACTTGGGTAACTACAACTTTGCTGTCTACCATCTTAAAGTCCAAGAATTTGGCAACAATGAACTTTTTCATTCCGACGTCCTCTGTTTTGTACTTTTTCTCTAAAGCATCCCAGAGGTCCTTTGAATTCTTCATCACACTATACACATTGTACAGGTCATCTTGTAGTCCACTTAATATGTAATTCTTACATAAGAAATTCGAGTGCTTCCAAGCTTCAGTTACTATGAAGCGATCCTTTTCCGGAGTTTCTTCCGGCAATTCAGGAACACTTTCTGTGATGAACTTTTGCAGACTCAAGGTAGTCAGATAAAAGAACATCTTCTGCTGCCAACGTTTGAAATCAACACCAGAAAATTTTCCTGGTTTTTCCATCGGTGCCATGGCATTAGCAGCATTCGTACGACTTGAAGTAGCAAAGTTTGTTGCTGCAACATTCGTCGTTCCATCATTGACTTGAATTTCACTAGTCATTTTCCTGTCACAAAGAGACAACTAATTTAGTATTTTAAATACTAACAACAAAGTTTTTAAACTTTAAACAACTTGTTTCTAGTTTAACGACGAAGTTTTTATATTCTTCAAATTGTCAACCGAATGATCTTTGACTAGTGATGAAGTTTTTATAGCTTCAAATCACTATCAAGTTCAGATAGAGTAGAAAACCAAATGATTTTAATCTCCAGTAACCAAAAATACAGATTATATAAATTCCTTAAGATTGTTGTTTTCGGGTACAAATGTATGTATTTAATCAACAAGAACTTCAACTTTAAGTTCAAGAATAAGTTCAAGAACAATAAAGAAGTTCAACAACTTCAAGCACAAGTTCAACAATAATGAACTATCAAAATGAAGTTCCTACTATTTTCTGGAAAATAGCAAAACCGTAAGAAAAAGATGAAACAGAAAATTTAGAATCAAGTCCACCGAATTCACGGTGTGTCCTTAAGGAATTTATTCCCTTCAAGTACCCGAGGTTATGGAATCTTTCCTCCCAGGATAAAATGATTCTCTTCAGTAGAATAGTGGTACCTCAAATTCTACTGAACTTCAAACGCACTCAGTGATTTGTTGATCACACTTGAGTTTTTCAAGAAGAAGAGAGTGTTTTTCTTTCACAAATTTAGTCATTATCATCATCGTAATACCTGAGGAAAAATTCAGGTATTTATAGCCAAAAGGTGGTGCTTCAGAAAGGAAGCAATGGTTCCTGAAAAATACACTGTTTCTGTATGTCGCGACCACCTGCGGCCGCAGGTTGTCGACCTGCGTTCGCAGGTGACATATGGCCTGAAGAAGAATCATCTATGTTGGCCACCTGCACGGGTAGGTCAGCCTTTTCATCTTGGAACAGTGCCTGGTCACGTCCCTTCGAGGTGCGTTGTGACATGCGTCCGCACTTCGTCATGTGCGTCCGCAAATAGAGAAATTTTAGATTGAATTTTTTGATCATTAACTCTCAAGTTTCAAATGAATTTTGACCAAAAAGATAGTCTCTCGATTGATAATTTGCCAAATCTAAATCCGAGCCGAGCCGACGACGACGGCGATAGCGCGAGGCTTGACTTGTTCTTGCCTCACTATCCCTATGAATGGGAGTGTTCCAATATAAATACTAAAAAGTTTCTTTCTCCCACCAATGTGGGAGAACTTAACTTTCTTAAAGTGAAATCTTACTATTTCACTTTCCCTCTATTTTTCTTCTCTCCATTTTCCATTCACAATACACTTAGAACCCAACAGTTGTAAATTAAAGTATAGTTATGATCATGAAGGACTTACTAGTTCAAGCCGATCTATGATACGACAAAGAATTCTTGAGATTTTGTAGTGTCACATAAAGTTTATGGGGATGATGTGTGTAGTACATATTAAACGACGAGAAAGAATTTGGGGCTTGAATGGTCGAGGAGTTCTAAGCTAAATGAATTTTTAAGGTAAAATTACTTTGTTGTTTGAGTTATATCGTTGTTATAGAAATGAATAGAGGGGAGTGGATAAATATGATTTATATAACTAATACAATATAATTGATTGATTGATCAATATCTTCTTGGTTGCGTTATTTAAGTGAGTAATAGTAGTAGCTATGATCTTGTATTGTAATTTAAATTTGATTGTTTATGTCTATTGTTGTTGTTTGTCTGATGTGTAAGATTATTTTGTTAGCTGCAATCCTTTCCTTAGATTATTTTGATTTGTAGGAGATTAAATGTTATGTTGATTGTGCTTGCTAGTTAAAGTCCTTATACGTGGACTAACATTGAAACAACAGACGATGATACTAATAAGACACTGTCTTTTATTGAAAGAAAAGAATGAGTTTTGCCAAAATTGATAGCACAACTATCTCCTAGTATAAAATTGAAGAATGAGTTTTTGCACTAATTGTATGCATGCCTATAAGCAGTCAAAAGTGACCTTCCACTAGTCCTATTGGAAATGAACTATTTGCTCCACTTTTGATAGGATTTTCAATATGCCAAAAATTTGATTGAATGCTTGCTCGTCCGATGTTATCCCTGGAAAAATCTGCAGTGCTTGTACGGTAGAATAATCCACAAAAATAGAATTGTTAGCAATGAAAACAGGTAGGCTCGAGAAATAGGAAGTGTATTAGGGGGTTCTTACATTGGGAGGTGTGCACTGGTAAAATGCTTATTTAATTTAGACAACTGTCATTTGCGGTTTTCCATACTCTGTCTATGTCACGACTCAAACCTAACGTGAGTGGCACCCACACTAAACCCCCGGCGGGAGAACCAACTAACCCAATAAAACATCAATACTTAGCCGAAATTAGGCAACTAAACCAATCTCATTAGCAAAATCAATATTCAAAAGCTCAAACGAAAAGTAACAATAGAAATGCAGAATAAACCATCCCCTAGAACCTAAAAGTCATCGTACCAAAACTCTAATAAATGTCAAAAAAGGGATGCAACCCCAAACTAAGTAATATCTAAGTCTGAACAATGGACCAGAGAAATAAGTGAAGAACTCATGGTAGCCCGGAAAATGCAACTCACCCTTGAGTTTGAATGTGGCCTGAATCACAACTGAGGTCTCGAAACAGTAGACGGAATATGCTCTGTACTCAACAAAATGACTAGCACGTGTACTATCAGCACACAAGAAACAATGGTGTGCCGGTAGGATCATCGGTGAACCCAAAATGAGAAATATAAACACATAGCCATAACATAGTACAACAAGACAACCATGAATCCAATCATGCAACTCTATTTCAAGTTCATAACCCTTAACCTTGTAAACAAGTACAACATGAAGTTTAGTCAATATGAGTCACAAGGATAATAAGTCAAGTCAAACGATGACCACCAATAAGACTCCAAGTCAACAATCCATGACTCAACAATTACACCAACCATGTTCCAGTTACACAGTAAACAAACAACATAGAGTTATGCCACAACTTGCAACTAGCCCGGACCACACAAGGGTCCATAAAACAACAACAAAAGCAATTACCATACATCCCGATTACATAAGGGAACCACCTTTAGCAAATAAGCACATAGACCAGGCTCACTCAAGGAACCAACATAATAATGACAACATTTAATCCCGGTTCACTGAAGAAATCAATATAATCAATAAAACACATAATCTCCAATTCACTCAAGGAACCGCCACACTCACCTGTATCTTGTACACACATGCTAAGGGTTTTATGGTCGCCCCACTAGCCATGACTTGCAGGGGACGAGCTCTTGTCCATGTACCAAATCTCAGACATTAATTGTCTACCAACCTTATACCAATCGATCCCGTGAAGATGTCCAAAAACCGGTACATCCCACAATAATGACAGATATCACAACAATCACAACCACAATGACAATAAAAATAACACTTGTAAAAACCAACAAGCTTTCATATAAGTTCATTGCATGCGATTAACACTTAGGATATCAAACAATCATTCACTTTCCTTGAACATGCCTTGTACATGCAATACTAAGGGATAGGTAACATGCACACATAACACAAATTGGGTTTCAACTACATTAAAACCATCATCTACCTCAATCCAAGCTTGCACAACTCTATTAAACTTGAGCCTTGCCTTTCCTTTCAATTTCCGCTTGGTTGTGGTCTAAAAACATGAATATAACACATAATCAATCAAATGACCTACAATATTGAGGATTTACAACTTAATCCCAAACCCCAAGGCTAATTTCATGATCATTCCCCCATTCTAGAGCTTTCCTACCATAAATTCACCTTAATCCTACCAATTTCATGGTTACAATAATGAATTATAGTCATGCAAGAGTAAATAATCAACTTTTAACTAAAACCCGAAGGTTTTACACCTAATTTACCCCTTTGCAACAGAAATTCAGCTAGTTCAAGCTAAACCCTTACCAAAACCTGTAAACTCGTGATTCTAATGTTTAGAAATAAAAAAACTAGTTAATGGGGATAAATAACTTACCTTTACGAAGACTTGTGGTGCAAAATAGGTGAAAGTCGCCGCAAATCGCTTGAGCCCTTCCCAAAACGTGTTTAGAAATAATAAACCATTTTAGGAAAATTTTTTGCGTAGTCAACGATTTACCCCACTATAGCAACCCGATCTAGCTATAGCGACATTGCTATATCGAAATTCGCCTGCTATAGCGGGATTGACTTACTTTGACTTACGCTATAGCGGTAGCCCCCTAGCGACCTTCCACCCGCTATAGCAGGTGTGGCGAGGTAGAAACTCGGAAATGCTCCCAGTTTTACCTCTTTCGCAAAGCACCCTTAAATCGTGATATCCCGGACTAATCCCTTTGCATCAAGTTCGATATCGGGAATTCTACTCACCCGAATTCACTTCCAAAAAGTCCTATGGATTCTTTATCATCTTAGCTAACATAAAACCATGCTAAAATTTATTAAATTTTCCATTCCCGGATTGACCTAGACCATATCTCGCTCAGATTTTGTCCAAGGCTAGCCTAGCCTGAGATTTTTAACTTATAATTCAGGGGAAAACTTAACCTAAATTTTTGTACGTAAGACTTACCCATAATGACGGAAAGGGTCATTATATCAGGTACCAATTTATCCATCTTCATCCTTGAACAATCAAACAAGGAAAATGTGCCAAGTCAATAAAAGAAAGAGTACCTTTATCCTCAAACAAGTGAGGGTACTTGTCCCGCATATCATTCTCGATTTCTCAAGTGGATTATTCAGCCAGACAATACTTCCACTAGACCTTTACCAATTGAATCTCCTTTGTTCTCAGCTTTCAAAAATCCCGATCAAGAATGACAACCGGCTCCTCCTCATAAGTAAGATCCTTATCTAGGAAAACTGAATCCCACTTGATAACGTAATCCCCATCCCCATGATATCTCTTAAGCATGGATACATGGAACACCCGATGGACCCACATCGTCAAGAACCTCGAATGGACCGATATACCGAGGGCTAAGCTTGCCTTTCTTGCCAAATCTCATGACTCCCTTCATAGGAGACACTTTCAACAAAACTTGTTCAACAACCTTGAATGACATATTCCTCACCTTATGGTCTGCATACTGCTTTTGCCTACTCTGGGATGCCAACAACTTGGTTTGGATGAATCTCACCTTTTCCTGAGCTTTTTTTACTAAATCAGTGCACAAAGGTTTCACATCTCCAGCCTCAAACCATCCTATGGGCTATCTATATCTCCTCCCATAGAGTGCCATAAACGAAGCCACATCAATGCTAGAGTGATAACCGTTGTTGTATGAAAACTCACACAATGACAAGAAATTGTCCCAATGGCTACCAAAGTCGATCACACATTCTCTGAACATGTCCTCAAGCACCTGAATCATCCTCTTTGACTATCCATCAGTCTGAGGATGAAAGGATGTGCTAAAAGTGAGTTGGGTGCCTAACTCTTCAGGCAACCTGTCCCAAAAATTAGAAGTGAATTGCGTACCTCTGTTTGAAATGATGGAAAGGGGCATCCCATGTAGCCTCAGTATCTCCTTGACATAGATCTTGGCTAACTGCTTCGAGCTATAGTCTACTCTAACTGGAATGAAATGGGCTGATTTAGTCATCCTGTCTACTATGACCCAAATTGAGTCATGCTTCCCCAAGGTCTTACGAAGACCTACCATGAAATCCATAGCTATTCTCTTCCACTTCCACTCGAGAATGGGTATCCTTTAGAGCACCCCTGCAGGCCTTTGATGCTCATACTTTACCTGCTGACAGTTGTAACATTTGGACACATACTCCACTATGTCCCTCTTCATCCCAGGCCACCTATAAAGCTGTCTCAAGTCACGGTACATCTTGGTTGCATCTGGATGAATAAAATATCGTGAACCATGAGCTTCGGCAAACACATTCTGAATCAAATCACCAATCTAAGGAACACATACTCTCCCACTAAACCACAACACTCCACACACATCAAGTGTGGCATCTGAAGCCTCACCAGACACCAAATTATCCCAGAGTTTATTCAATTTCCCATCCTCAAACTGCTTGGCTTTGATTTCATCAAGGAATGTTGACTTTACCTCAACACTAGGCAACCTTCCACCTCTTTCTGAAACACCGAATTGCGTAAAGTGAGATGCTAGAGCTTGAAACTCCCTAGCCAAAGTTCGCCTTAACACCCTCAAACAGGCCAAACTACCCATATTTACTGCTTTCCAACTCAATGCTTCTGCCACCACATTGGCCTTACCCGGATGGTATTGGATGATCACATCGTAGTCTTTCAACAACTCCATCCTTCTCCTCTGTCTCAAGTTCAGATCTTCTTACGTCAACACATTATACAGGATATGGTGGTCTGTGAATACCTCACACTTGAAAACATAAAGGTAGTGTCTCCAAATCTTAAGTGCAAAAATCACCGCTGCCTATTGACACCTAATTTTGAATCGACATTTTCAAAATAAATACTTTTGTACTTTTTATTGGTTAAAGAGCATAAAATTCAATTTTTACATATTTTGGTTCAATTTAACAAAAGTTATTGGTAATTATCCTTTTTCTTGAAAATGTTAAGATATTTATCAATTTATTATAATTTTTAATTATTGACTGTCATTGATTTTTTTTTACACAGTTATTTTTACAAATAAATATTGTTTGAGGTTTATTAGATCATCAATTTTATTTTAAACTCAAACCATATTCTTATCTAGCATTAAACACATTTATTAATTTATTTTTTTATAACAATCCGTTTATTTATAAAAGACGGAGAAGATATTATTTTGCACAAATAAATTAAATATCCATAGTTTTGGATAAGATCAAATAATCATGGTTTTGGATAACTCATGGTTTTGAGTAGCCAATGGTTTTCCAAAACAATGGTATTGAGCACATGATTTTGCTCTTTAATAGTTTTATTTTCTCTATAATACTAATCCACTCCCCTCACAATTAATGGTGGTGAAAATTTCCAAATTAGGTTAAACAAATTCTCTTCCCACTTTCTATTTTTGGCTAATAGCCGCCTCTCTTTCCCTCACTTTTTCCGGTGAGTTTTCACCACCACCACCCACGGGAATCCAACAAACCACCACCCTTGTCGGAACAACCAAACAACCACCAGAACGCACAACAACAACAACGAACTCCGGCAAAGCAACGCCATTAACGGCGAGCTCAGAGTTTGCAAAATAGACCTACAACATAACAAGAAACAACCATTGCTCCGGCGAGTTGTTTTTCCAGATTTGACCGGCGAAATTCCTTCGAGTTTGGGTGAAATCGAAACCCCACACGACAACCCGCAGCTCCATCACGCTCAGATGGCTGGAGCAAACAGAAGCTCCACTACGATGCCATTAACGACTATCCATGAAGCTCCTAGCTCCGTTAGTCCTTTCCCTTCTTGTTTTATTTATTTATTTTCTCACATTTTATTCAAGATCTGCCCGAAATTTACACTGTTCCGACAGTCCGCTCCATTTTTGCCATGGTTATGGTTGTTGTGGGTTATTTTATCACTTTTCATTTTGTTATCATGTTAACATTTTTGCTTTGGGATTGATTTTGTGTATTTTTTTTAATTCTCTGACAACCTCTTATAGTGTTTTCATGGCTGCCATATTTTTCTTCTATTAGTAGGATGGTTATATCATTAGGAAATTACATGGAATGTCGCCATAGTGAGTGACTTTGTATTTTTGTTCCTCATAAGAAAAGTCTTTAGGACTAGCCTTCCTTTATTTTTATGTATACAACAAGTATATTTTTGTCCCTCTACACCTCAAATGTTTTTACTCTTTCCATGCTCATTTGTCTCCCAACTATTTTTTTCTTTTTTTTTCTCTCTTTTTTACTGTTACTTGATTTTTATTTTTTCTTTTCTCTTTTTTTTTTCTTGTTTTAATTCATTTGTCTCAACTTTTTTTTTTTTTTTTTTCTTTTTTTTTTTTATTTCTCAAACACTATTTATTTTTCATTTCTCTTTTTTTAATTCAATGTCTCAACCTTTATTTTTTTCTTTTTTATTTTTTTCTTTTCTCATTTTTTTTTATTTGTCTCAAACTTTATTTTTATTTTATTTTTTCTTCTCATTTTTTTCTCAACTTTCATTTTTTTTATTTTTTTATTTTTCTCTTTTTTAAATTTTCTTAACCTTTATTTTTTTCTTCTTTTTTTTTTTCTTTTTTCTCAATCTTTATTTTTTTCCTTCTCTTTTTTCTTTTTTCTCAGCTTCTATTATATTTTGATAATGAACAGAAAGTTGGATAATCCGCAAAAAAGATCTTTCTTTGACATCAAAGTAAACTTAAGGGCGTGACTTGCCGTTTGAAGTCCTTTGGGATAAGTCTTGCCTTTAAGGAAAGAGTTATAAAACATTAACTTGTTGTTTGTAAATCCTTGAACTAAGTCTTGCCTCTAGGGCAAGAGTTATAGTGTATCTCATAAATTAAGACATAATGAAATAGTGTTAACTCTTGCCCATGGGGAGTAATTTGTTTTTTTAGGAGATTCTTGGACTAAGTCTAGTTTTAGAGGCAAGACTTATAGAGCATCTCATAAATCAAAGACACAATGTGGTAGTGCTAACTTTTGCCCATGGGGGCGAATAACTTATTTTTTGAAAGTCCTTGGGCTAAGTCTTGCCTCTAAGGCAAGAGTTATAGAACATCTCATAAATAAAAGTGGTAGTGTCAACCCTTGCCCATGGTGTGTAACTTATTGTTTGAAAGCCCTTGGTCTAAGTCTTGCCTTTAAGGAAAGAGTTATAGAGCATCTCATAAATCAAGACACAATGTGGTAGTGCCAACTCTTGCTCATGGGGCATAACTTGTTGTTTGAAAGTCCTTAGGCTAAGTCTTGCCTCTAAGGCAAGAGTTATAAAGCATTTCATAAGTCAAAACATAATGTGGTAGTGACAACTCTTGGCCATGGGGCGTAACTTGCTGTTTGAAAGTCCTTGGGCTAAGTCTTGCCTCTAAGGTAAGAGTTATAAAGCATTTCATAAATAAAGACACAACGTCGTAGTGTCAACTCTTGGCCATGGGGCATAACTTGTTGTTTGAAAGTCCTTGGGCTAAGTCTTGCCTCTAAGGCAAAGTTATAAATCATCTCATAAATCAAGATTCAATGTGGTACTGTCAACTCTTGCCCTTGGGGCATAACTTGTTGTTTGAAAGTCCTTGGGCTAAGTCTTGCCTCTAAGGCAAGAGTTATAGAGCATTTCATAAGTCAAAACATAATGTGGTAGTGTCAACTCTTGCTCATGGGATGTAACTTATTGTTTGAATATCTTTAGGTTAAGTCTTGCCTCTAAGGCAAGAGTAATAGAACATCTCATAAATCAAAACACAATGTGTTAGTGGCAACTCTTGCCTATGGGGTGTGACTTGTTGTTTGGAAGGAATCGAAGAAAAGAAAACAAAAAAAATAAAACAGCAAAAGAAAAATAAAGGTTCATGAAATTTTAAAAAAAAATCAAAGAAAATGAAAAAGAGAAAAAGAAAAAAACATAGAAGTTGAAAGAAGAAAAAGGAAAAAAAAAGAAAGGTTGAGAAAATAAAAAAATAAAGAAAAAAAGACAAAATAAAAAATAAAGGTTGAGAAAAAAAATGAGAAAAGAAAAAATAAAAACCAAAGAAAAATTAAAAAGAGAAAAAAAAAATTGGAGTTGCAAGGAGAAAAGGAAAAAAGTAAAGGTTGACAAAAATTTTTTAAAAAAAGAGAAAATAAAAATGAAAAATCAAAGTAAAATAAAACAGAGAAAAAAAATTGAAGTTGAAAGATAAATGAGCATGGAGAGTTGTTTGAAAATATTTGATATATAAAGGGGCAAATTGTAACACCCCGAATATTTTCGAACCTATTTGATTACCTTAACGTTTATGAAATTATATAAACTTGAGATAGTTAGTGTATTACACACTAACTTTATTGGGCTAAATTAATAATTGTGCTATTGGACTCAAATGAGGCCCAAACATTAGCAAGAAGACATGGCCCAAATGAAAAATGACCCATTCTACTTTGACCAAGTAAACACCTCAATATTGATTAAATTTTTGGCTAAGGATGGCCATGAGGGACTATATAAAGCAATAAAAATCAGATTTTATTCACCAAGACACACTTGCCAATTCTAGATTTTTCCACAAGATATTTGTCTCTTCTTTCAAACCCTAAGCTACTATTCTCTTTGGACAAGATCACCCCTTGCAAGCTTGGGTAAGTGTTTACTCTTATGGTTTAATATATTATATAGCATAAGAGGGTGTGTAAATCATGTTGGTTATGTTGACAAAGTGTTGAGCAGTCCACTCTGTGTAAAACAGTCTACTTTTGCTTAATCGATAAAGGGTTTTGCCTTCTAAACTTGAAAGGAGACTTGAGATTTTGAAGGAAGTGAATTTGATGGATTAAATGTCAACATGTAAGGTGTGGTTATGTCCCTAACTTGCTTTCTCTTTGTGTATGACTTGTGGAATTGTTGTTATGAAATTATGAATGGAACTTGTGGTGTAGTGAATGGAGAATATAGTTTTGGTGATGTTCATGTGTATGTTGAAACCATGATTGTTCCTTGTCATCAAGTTAACTTAAAATATGAAAAGAGAAGCTTACTTATGGCCATGGACCATTTATTGCAAAGATAGACCCAAAAGAGACCCATTTTGGCCGAACCGAGCATCCGCCTTCGCAGATGGGACACCTGCGGGCGTAGATGCCAACGCAGGTGGACCTGTACAAGGCCAGATAGGCACCTGCGGCCGCACCTCACCCACCTACGGGCGCAGGTGGCTCCACAGGTCATTCCAGAATTTTGTTTTGTTTGTTTGTGCTTCTCTTTGACCCTCCAAGGCCCCTATACCCTTCTTGGATACAATCATCAACTTATGGTACCCTTTGAATAGATCTAAGGGGTCGTTCAGAGGCATGTTGAAGTATATCAATTATGGATTATTTTGAATATGTTATTGTGAAAGGTATTTAAGTGACGTGATGGAGTAAATGTTATGTTGTGTTGAAGGGGGAGTGTAAAGTATAAACTTGGTGTGAAATGCTATCGGTTTATGATGTCTTGGTTGATGTGTGGCATGTTTTGGTGTTGTTGGTATGGTGATGCAGTAAATGGTATTGTAAGAGGGTGAAATGACGTTATATGGCAGTCACGTAGCTCATTGTCGTCTTATGACTTTGTAATGTAGTTAGTTGTCAACGTGAGCTCCGTTATGTACTTGTGATGTAGAGTAACACGTAAGAAAGGAGCTGAATTTTTGTATTCATATTGGGAAGATAAGGTATGTAATATTACTCTTTTCGTATCCTTTGGCAGCACCTATTGTTCACATCATTACCATACTTGTTCCATTTCGAAATGTTTCCAAGTATCTTATTTCAGGTTTGACATATACTGTTATTCACATGTCGCTTATTCATTGACTATTGTTCCAAAGCTCCAATAATGTTATGAACACAAATGTATCAATCTCACAAAAGTAAAGAAATGAAGTAATGCATAAGCCTAGCTAGAGACAAACCCAATGTTATGTTATGACCCACTGATCAGTTGGGGCCCGGGCACGATATGATGAATGATAATAATGATGAACGTAAAAGCAAAAAAAAATAATGAATGTAATGTACATGGTTCCACACATACAGAACGGTGGTTTATACATAATGTTTATTCACTTGTATTTGATTCCATTTGAGATCCTATGTTTCATGCAGTTTCTTATAGCCTTACATACTCAGTGCATTCTTCGTACTGACGTCCCTTGGGGGACTGTCTCTCGACCTTCATTAGACGAATTTCACTCTTTTCCTCTTGGACTCCGAGTGTCGCACTACTAACCCTTGTCCTGGATCTGAGATAACTATTTCCGCTAAGGCTCCGGTTATTAGATGAAGGTTGATAGCTTTAAATCTTTCTTTTTATCTCCTTTTCCCAATCTCTACCTCTCTCTCGAGCAAGTCTAGAATACAGGCGAGTTTCTAACGTTTGCAACCGTTAGAAAAGCATTCACAACGAAGGAAACAACAATACATGCACACACAACAGTACAAAGTTGCTTTGAACTTATCCGGTTTCGTTAATTTCTCATGGTTCACACAACCCTAGTTGATGGGTTTAGCTGCTCATAATTGTAAGAACGCAAGAAGAATTCAAAGGTGAGAACATAATTATGAACTCACAATAATGAAGAAAAACCAAAATTTCACTTATCAATAAAACTCAAATTAGGGTTTGTGAATACAAAACCAAGAATATGTCTGAAATAGTATGAAATAACTCTCAAAATAGTATATTGTCATTGTTACTATTCATTAGCAAAATCCCCCAGTTTTATTTACTTTCCAATTGTTCCATCCGGTATTCTACTCATACTTCGACCTATTCCCTGTGGGATCGACCCCAACCTAGTTGGGTTCTATATTTGATTCAGCGACCGCATTGTACTTTTTCGGAGGTATATATGTCGCCCAAAATATACCTCCGAAAAAGTACAATGCGGTCGCTGAATCAAATATAGAACCCAACTAGGTTGGGGTCGATCCCACAGGGAATAGGTTGAAGTATGAGTAGAATACCAGATGGAACAATTGGAAAGTAAATAAAACTGGGAGTTTTTGCTAATGAATAGTAACAATGACGATTGCTGGTTATATTGAGTTGTAGGCTATAAGAGAAATACACTAGGACTGTGATCCCCAATGATTCCTTAACTCCACTGGCTACTTGTGCTAACAAGATTGTCCCGCTGCGTTGCATGCAAAATCTAACAAGTTAGGTTCATCTAACTGTCTCTCGACCTTCATTAGATGAATTTCACTCTTTTCCTCTCGGACTCCGAGTGTCGCACTACTAACCCTTGTCCTGGATCTCAGATAACCATTCCCGCTAAGGCTCCGGTTATTAGATGAAGGTTGATAGCTTCAAATCTCTGTTGTTATCTCCTTTTCCCAATCTCTACCTCTCTCTCGAGCAAGTCTAGAATACAGACAATTTTCTAACATTTGCAACTGTTAGTAAAGCATTCACAACGAAGGAAACAACAATACATGCACACACAGCAGTACAAAGTTGCTTTGCACTTATTCGGTTTTGTTAATTCCTCATGGTTCACACAACCCTAGTTGATGGGTTTAGATGCTCATAATTGTAAGAACGCAAGAAGAATTCAAAGATGAGAACATAATTATGAACTCACAATAATGAAGAAAAACAAAAATTTCACTTATCAATAAAACTCAAATTAGGGTTTGTGAATACAAAACCAAGAATATGTCTGAAACAGTATGAAATAACTCTCAAAATAGTATTTTGTCTAACTCTCGCACCTAGGACTATCTATACATGGGTATTTATAGATACAAAACTAGTCCTATCCAAAACCAAATAGGAGAACAGAGTCGGCAACTTCCACGGTATCGTGACTTGGTGTCGTGGAACCAAGTCACGCCACGTAGGGTGATGTCGTGGGAATCAGGCTCAACTGGTAGTCTTCAGAAGTTGGGTCACGACATTATTCCACGTCACGTGGGTGGTAGTCACGCCACGTGACCCCTGCCGTGGAAATCAGGCTGATTTTTCATTCTCTGGACTTGGGTCACGACAGCCACTCACGTAGCGTGAGTGGCTTCCACGTCACGTGACTGGTGGCGTGACTCCTCCTCTGGTGCAGCCTCTTGTTCTTTCTTCTTCCAACACTTCATTCTCGGGCTTGATTCTTCCTTTTTTGATCATTTTGCCTTTAAAACCTGTTTTCCTGCAAAGTAGGACAGAAACCACATCATACCAACAAAACACACCCAAGTTATTGCATATTTTCCTTGTTTTAAGCATCAATAGTGCCATGTAACCATGACACATCAACACCCTCAACTTAGAACGTTTGCATGTCCTCAGGCAAACAAAATAAAAGTACACAAACACAATGCTTAACTAAGAGAAACCTAAGGGACCTATGGCAGTCTACTCATTGCTGTTGACACAAAACCTTTTCGACCCCTCCTATTTTCAAAGTAAAAACAAAGTGGGTATATAAGCAGCATAGTATCATGACATAGACGGGATCAAGTGATGGCACCAATTACGCACAAACAACTAAGCGTATATGCAATTGGTATTTCTCGAACAACTAGCTGCTAATTATGCAACTCATGTGCTCTCACGATCAAAGAAGTCCCATGCACTCTCAGTATACTAATGAATATCAACATAGGGACGAGGTCAAAACACTCACGCTAACAAAAAAGTCAAAACAGTGTGCATGGAATACCATAGGCTTGCCCTTATTTTCTTCGCCTTAGTTTTCGGACAGTTGGACTAGGATCACTATAGGGCTTTACTCGGCTTGTAATGTCGGCTTAGGGACGGGTATGGTGCATATGGGTATAGTGACTCAACCCTCCTTGACACTACACTATTTTTGGCTCCAATGTCCAACCTTTTTCATTTTTATTCTCCCTTATTCTCCATTCTTTTATTTTCAGATTTTGGGTGTGATTTTTTCTTCACTTTCAAAAAGCAATCTTTTTTTTTTTTTTTCAATTTCTCTTCTTTTCTCTTTATTTTTCTTTTCTTTTTCTTCACACCCAAACTTGTTTTCCCTTTTTTTTTTCTTTTATTAACTTCTTCTTCATACCCAACTCAATTTACGCACCCCTACAATAGCCACCCTCAACTTAGGCGATTTGCCTATGTTGAGGTACACAGTGTCCAAGGAGGGACTAGGGCCAAGACAGGTTCATTGTAATTAAAATGGGAAGGTGAAATCAACTAATGAAAGAAATAGGACAATTATGGCTCAAAGTCGGGATCAAGGGATACTTGTTCTTTTGGTTCGACATTTAGGCTAAAAGTGGACTTTATTAAAAAACGGCCTATGTTCCTTTCCTAATCCCTATCCTAGGCAAGACAAACCGGGCAAGTTTTGGATCGCACACACACAGTTAACTAAGTAGTGACCTCACACACACATAGCACAGGGTTGTATTACCAACTACTACCTATTCAGGTCATACAATGCTAGCTACAGTTATTTGCCTATAATCCTAGTGCCATAACAAGATCTAACAGCTGTCACACACAAGCATGCCATTCACACAATTCAAAAACAAAAATTTTAGAAGGGGTATCCGTAACATTCAAAACACATAAAAATAATTAAAAACTGGACTGCACTACAGTTCCCTCATTTTTCTCCTAATTTAGCAAGAAACACAAAAACATCATCAATAACATCCTAAACATGCCGGTTCTACTATGATAGCACACTCAGGGGAAAAGAAACACGACAACAAAAAACCCCAAGTGGTGGTACACCCCCACCCCCAACTAAACATTGTGCAATGCCCTCAATGCACGGATATCAAATCAAGTACAAGGGAGTGAAGACATAACTGTGGCACCCTAAGCATCGAAAGTGGGTCCGCCAACAGCGAGATCATCAGACTGAGCAGTAGTAGGTGCATCCGGTGGAGGGACAGCCTGACTGGCAGATGCACCACGCACCCTCTACTCTGCCTCAATTTGGCTCGCATGATACTCTACCCGGGAGGCTTTGACTGCCCTCCGTAAATCACTCTTGTACTCAGCATCACTCTCACCCCTATTCACCGTACTGCGGGGTCTCTTGCCTCTATCCATCGGAGGCTCCTCATTAGCAAATAAATCAACCTCAAATGCTGGTCGCACAGAGGTCTAGGCAGGCATAGGAGGTATAGTGGGAGTGCTACTCGATGCCAATGCCCGAACCTCCTCTCTCAAAGCAGCTACCTCCTGGGTCAAGCCTTCCATATCAGGGCTCGGGGCAACACTCAATCGAGAGGCCATACGTGCCTCAAAACTATCAATCCGCCCATGCAATCCCCTCATAAACTGGTCCATTGCTGCATTCATCCGAGCCTCCACCCTAGTCTCCGTAGCCTCTACTATAGATCAAACCCAAGGCTTAAGCTGGGATACCAACTTAGCCATATGAGTCTCAGTGTGAGCCTGGCGCTCAAACATCTCCGTATGCCTATTAATCAAATGCTGCAGAAAGTCTCTTGATACCGAAACCATCCCAGCAGGAGACGGTGGAACACTAGTACTAGGCACCCCATCATCAATAGGGCCAACGCCCTCAGTCTGCACAGATACCCTAACTGGTGCAGGAACAGGCAAAGAGGCACTACTCGGCTCATCCAGGGTTGCACCCGATGACTCAGACGACTGTGACCCTCGTGGAAGAATGGGGTGTGAACCCCTCTGCTGCATCAGTGCAATGTCCGCAATGCGGGTCACCTTGATATAATGGTCCAAGGTAGGTAACCTGGCTACCCCTGTCCTATCGCACAACCCCTAGATCAAGCATGGAAAGGGTATACTCGTGTGATCTCTGAAAGCCCGCTCGTGGATCTCTCGGACTACGTACCTCGCAAAAGGAATCTCATAACCAGCCAAGATACTGGCTACTACTACAGCCCGGTCCAAAGTGAGTGAGTTGTCAGCATTAGTTGGACCCAACCAATGCCGAACCACGGACCACCAGAATCTACCAGCAAAATAAAGCGTGGACTTTTTGATGTCCAACTTCCCAGTCAACCAACTAGCCGTCACACCATCTTCAGCTATGTACCCTGCAATCCATATAAACAATTCCAATTTCTGCTCCGCATCTCGCATCTTAGCTCTATCTCTGACAGTGTCCATTCTATGATCAAATTCAGCAGTCGACGTCGGAAGTGGACGGTCAGCTCCAAATAAGAAGCGATGAATGGTCTGCTCTGAAATATCCACACGGGTACCACGAACCATGACATGAGTCAAAATTGGCTGCAAAGTAAATTTCTGCCCAACAGGAGTTCCCAAATCCACCAACGCAGCATACGAGGCATAAAACTCTCGGACTAACTCTGAGCTATATCGACCAGAAGGCTGCGCCATCCATCCCAAATCGTATCTCTCAAAGACAGGCCATAAGTCAGGTAATGACCTCAACTCATACAAATATCGAGGCTCCTCCATAATGCTTCTTCGATACAACCCCCTCTCAGTCAATTCTGCGTCTCTATCATAGAAGGCACACATGCCCTGCACACACCAATGCTGAACCTCTGTACTTGGCACCAGAGTCAGAGCACTCTGGGCACCAGAACAACTGGCTCAATAGGTGGTGGGGCCGGCTGAAGTGCTGCCCGGGCAGCCGCTCGGGCTTGCGTCTGTAACCTCGTATCCTGAGGGACTAAAGCAGTATCGTCATGGCTAATATCAAATTCCTCCACAGAACCACTTGGCTCAGATTCAGTTGGTTCATCCCACAAACGGGTCGGTTAATCCAAATTTTTTGTCCTAATTCGAGATGAGGCATCAAGGTGGTCACTCTTGGGGTTGGATTTTGGAGGCATGGTAACGAAATATTTGATCAAATTTGTGGGTATATGTGTCGTATTTGGGTCAGATTTGTGGTATTGGATTTGGATTTGGTGGATCTGGTAGTTGGTGGGTTGGATTTTTGGATTTTTGGGGAATGGGGTTTGGATTTTTGGAGTTTTGGGAGTATAGGGTTTGGATTCTTGAGCTTTTGGGGATGGGAATGTCGGATTATTGTGGTTTATGTGGATGTGAGGTTTGGAGTTTAGAAGAGGAGATGGAATTTAGGGTTTAAAATTGAAGAATTTAAAAGTTGGGAAAGAAGGGAATGGGTCGGATATATATCGGATAAAGAAGAAGGGATCCAGATTTATTTTAGAAAAATGGGCCTGGGTCGGGTTGGATTCGGGTACCTGCAGAGGTTTATGTTTCATGACACAACCCACGTCACGTGGGTGTGTCCTACGTGCCGTGACTGATATGGTGAGTGAGGTTCTGAACCTGACCTGTGAGTTTCTGATTTTGACGACACCAATCTCGTGGCGTGGATCCCATCCACGTCACGTAGATGCCTTACGTGGAATAGATTCAGAACCTGGAATTTTTATCTGATTTTGATGATACCAACCACGTGGCGTGGAATTCACTCACGTGATGTGATTAATGTCATGGATGATATTTCACCCGTTCAGGTAACTTTTGTGATTTTCAGCTAATTGTTCCTCAATAATCCGATCTCCGCATAACAAAATCTTGGGTTGCCTCCCAATCAGCGCCTGATTTAATGTCGCAGCATGACATGGCTAACTTGGATACTCAGACTTCACCAACTAGCCCATGGGTTGCCTCCCATGAAGCGTCTGATTTAACGTCGCGGCACGACATGGATGACTTGACTACTCAGACTTCATCAAGGTCAAGTTCTTCAATCGTCCTTATCTCTTCCGGAACTCCCACATAATGCTTAACACGCAGTCCATTGACTTTGAATAGGACATTATCTGCTCCTTTTGGCTCAATAGCACCATGTGAGAATACCCTAACAATCGTGAATGGGCCTGACCATTTGGATTTTAGTTTTCCAGCAAACAGGCGAAGCTTAGAATTATACAGTAAAACCAAGTCTCCCGGGTGAAACTCGCGGTTCTCAATTCGACGATTATGATACAATTTCATCTTCTCTTTATACAATGCTGAACTTTCATAAGCCCGGAGACGAAATTCATCCATCTCATTCATCTGTTCAAGTCGCAATTGGGCCGCTTCATTCCAGTCCAAATTCACCCTTTTCAATGCCTACAAAGCTTTATGTTCTAGTTCAACGGGCAAATGACAAGACTTTCCAAAAACCAACTGATATGGTGATGCACCAATTGGTGTTTTGAAAGCAGTACGATATGCCCATAACGTATCATCCAATCGTCGAGCCCAATCAGCCCTATTTACATTAACTGTTTTTGCCAGAATGGACTTAATCTCGCGATTTGACACCTCCACCTGCCCGCTTGTCTTAGGATGGTAAGGTGTTGCCACCTTATGTTTGACACCATATTTTTCAAGCAGGGCTTTGAACAAATGGTTGCAAAAGTGGGATCCTCCATCACTAATAATAACTCGGGGTGTCCCAAAATGTGAGAATATGTTCTTTTTCAAGAAAGCTGTGACACTTCTGCCTTCGTTATTAGGAAGTGCAATTGCCTCCACCCACTTAGACACGTAGTCAATGGCTACCAAGATGTATTTCATTCCATGCGAGCTCACAAAAGGACCCATAAAGTCAACTCACCACACATCGAACAATTCAATCTCAAGTATAGTTGTCATGGAAAGTTTGTGTCTGCGTGAAATGTTACCTTGCCTTTGACATCGGTCACAAGCGCGGGCATAGTCATAAGCATCTTTGTAAATACTAGGCCAGTAGTACCCACATTGCAAGATTTTATGGGCAGTCCGGGCACCTCCATGATGACCCCCAACTGGAGATGAGTGACATGCCTCCAATATACTCATCATCTTGGACTCTGGGACACATCTTTGAATTATGCCATCAGTACACATCCTAAACAAATACGGCTCATCCCAGGAGAATTTTCTTACCTCATGCATGAATTTCTTTCTCTGCTGATATTTCATATCCTCCGGAACTAGATCACTTGCCAAAAAGTTGGCAAAATCAACAAACCAAGGGATTAAGTCTTGGTATGCTACCAGTACTTGCTCATCCGGAAAAGTTTCATCAATCTCAAGATCATCCTTCAATTGAAGCATGGCCTCCTCCTCAAGGCATGAAAAATGGTCAGCCACTTGATTTTTGGTCCTCTTACGATCCTTGACTTCAAAGTCAAATTCTTCCAACAGAAGTACCCACCGAATCAGTCTTGGCTTAACATCCTTTTTCGATATAAGATACCGAACAGCTGCATGATCTGTATGCACAATCAATTTCATACCAATCAACTTAGATCTGAATTTCTCAAAAGCGAATACTACGGCCAACAACTCCTGCTCAGTCACAGTGTAATTATTTTGAGCTGGATTAAGCACTTTGCTAGCGTAGTAAATCGAATGTAATATATTCTCCCTTCTCTGGCCAAGGACTGCACCCAAAGCCACTCCACTATCATCGCACATAACCTCAAAAGGCTTAGTCCAATCCGGTGACACAATAATAGGGGATGAAACCAAATTCTCCTTAAGACACTCAAATTCTTTAAGACATGTTTCATCAAACACAAACTTCACCTCTTTCTCTAAAAGTTTGCACAAGGGATGTGCAATCTTGGAGAAATCCTTGATGAATCTTCTATAAAAACCAGCATGACCTAAGAAACTTTGAATACCTTTTACAGAGATAGGCGGGGGCAGCTTCTCAATTACTTCAATCTTCGCCTTATCCACATCAATGCCGTTCTTCAAAATCTGATGCCCCAATACGATACACTCATTAACCATAAAGTGACATTTTTCCCAATTCAGCACTAGGTTTCACTCCTCACATCTTTGTAGCACATTGGCCAGGAGTGCCAAACAACCATCAAACGAGTCTCCCACAACAGAAAAATCATCCATAAAAACCTCGATAGTGTCTTTCACCATGTCAGAGAAAATAGAAATCATACAGCGTTGGAAGGTGGCGGGTGCATTACGCAAACCGAAAGGCATCCTCTTGAATGCGAACGTCCCGTATGGACAAGTGAAAGTGGTCTTCTCTTGGTCTTCGGGGGCAATAAAAATCTGATTATACCCCGAATAACCATCAAGAAAACAATACCATCCTCTACCAGCAAGACGGTCTAACATCTGGTCCATGAAGGGCATAGGAAAATGATCCTTTTTAGTCCACGAATTCATCTTCCGATAGTCCATGCAAACTCTCCATCCAGTCACCGGCCTTATTGGAATCAACTCATTTTTGTCGTTTGGAACCACCGTGATTCCTCTCTTTTTCGGCACACACTGAACTAGGCTCACCCACTTGCTATCAGCAATGGGGTAAACCACTCATGTATCTAACCACTTAATAATCTCTTTCTTCACAACCTCTCGCATGGGTGGGTTCAGACGACGCTGGTGCTCAATGCTAGGTATGCACTCAGGAACAAGCTGGATCTTATGAGTGCAAATGCCGGGTGGAATACCTATGATATACGCAATGGTCCACCCAATTTCCCTCTTAAATCTTCTCAAAATTGAAACCAAAGCCTCTACTTGCCAATCCACCAATTTAGCAGAAATAATCACTGGCAATGTATTGTTGGCTCCCAAGAATGTGTAGCGAATGTGGGCTGGAAGAGCCTTAAGCTCTAAAATTGGAGGCTCCTCAATAGATGTACGAGCTGGTGGAGTTACCCTATTCTTCAAATCAAGATCGAGTTTCTTGGGAGCATAAATGTATGCTCCTTTACCCACAAGTGCACCCACCATCTCATCATAGTCTTCAATACCATTGTCTTCAAAATTCATGATCACGGCAGCCAGAGGTTCTACTCCCAACCTTTCTTCAATGGACACAACAACCTCACTATCATCAACAACATCTATCACTGAAATCACCCGCTTATCTCTTGGCTGCTTCATTGACCGACAAACATTGAAGGTAACCTGTTCATCATTCAATCTAAATTTTAGCTGTCTTGTTTCCATGTCAACCAATGCAAGACCCGTGGCAAGAAATGGTCTTCCTAATATGATGGGAACCTCAAAGTCAACTTCATAATCGAGAATCACAAAATCAGCAAGAAATATGAAAGAGGCAACCTTCACCAAAACATCGTACAGAATGCCAACTGGCTTTTTTACAATTCTATCTGCCATGATAAGTCTCATGGAGGTTGGTTTTGGTGCTCCCAGCCCCAATTGTTTGAACACGGCTAATGGCATTAGGTTGGGTCTAGCACCCAAATCGCACAGTGCTTTAGCAAAGTTGTAGGACCCAATAGTGCAGGGAATTATGAAAGCTCCTGGATCCTCTTTCTTTCTGACTAGGGAACACGAAGCAACTGCACTACAATGATGTATTTTATCTGCTGGCTCAAAACTGAATGTTCTGTTCTTTGTCACCAAGTCTTTCATGAACTTTGCATATCCTGGCATCTGCTCCAATGCCTCTACAAGAGGGATGTTTACTGACAGCTCCTTCAACATAGTGATGAACTTCTGATACTTTCCTTCCTCCGCCTTTTTCTTCAATCTTTGAGGATAGGGAGGAGGAGGTCATGGGATAGTTTTGAGCACTTTTGGCACCTCTGTTTCCTTTCTCTTCTCAGATTTTGCATTGTCGCTATCATCATGCTGATTTGGACCCATGTCACCCTTTGCATTATCCGACTCTAACTCAGCTTCTACATCGATAACTACTGGTTCATTAGTCACACCACTGTTGGCAGGTATAGGTGGATCCGTTGTGCATTTCCCGCTTCTAGTAGTAATGGCGAGACAATGATTATCATTTTTTGGATTCTAGACGGTATTGCTTGGAAGGGTGCCTGGCTGACGTTGATTCAGTGCCAATAAAATCTGCCCAAATTTTTGCTCCAACTGTTTAATGGCAGTGGAATGAGATTCCACTTTCTGACTTATGCCCGAAATGTCAGTCCTAATCTCCTTCAAGCAATTCTCCTGACTTTTTGCTCCTTTGACTAATTTATTGAGAAGTGCCTCCATCCTTGAATTTCCAGACTCCTCATCACGCCTCCCAGGTGGTACATATATGTCATTCTTTTCTTGATTATCATATTTTCACCTCTAATCACCATCACGGTCTCGTTCTCGATCTCTGTGTCCCAATTTGTCATAGTTGTCTCCATAATAGTTTCGACCTTGATTTCCTTGCCTTGAGTTCCAAGAGTCTTGATTAGACCCTTGGCCCTTGGCTCGGAAACCCTCCACTTTATGATCTAGATACTTCGCCTCTTCATCAGACTCACTATCATGATGTCTAGCCAATTTACTTTGTGCACCTACAACATGCACCTTTTCCGCATCTCTGGCCGCTATTTGTTTGGCCAGAAGACCAATTTCTGTCCTCAACTGAGCGACCTCTTGAGCCACTGATTCATCCAAAGCCCTTTGAATTGCTGAAGCTCCAATAGCATATGTGCCAGCCGACGTATCTGCCTCCCGAGTATGCCATCCTCGGTTGATCTTAGTGACACGATCTAGTATCTCAAAAGCTTGATCCCATCTCAGACTCATGAATGCTCCACCAGTGATAGTATCTACTACCGCCTTTGTGTTTACATTCAACGCCCTGTAGAAGATTTCAAGTAAATTCCTGCCACTCATCCTATGACTTGGCACATTCTGCAACTTCTTTTTAAACCCCAGCCAAGTCTCATAGAGTGCTTCCGAGTTAAGCTGTCTGAAATTGTAGATCTTGTCTTTCAATTGCAGTATTTTGGATGGTGGGAAAAATCTTTCCAAAAATTGATTTCTCAATTCTTGCCAAGTAGTGATGGAACCTCATGGCAGCTCAGCCAACCACAAAGTAGCCTCTCTTGTGAGAGAGAATGGGAACAACCTTAACCGAATCGCCTCTTGGTCAACTCCAGGAAAATTGTACTACGTGCAGACCCCCACAAAATTCATTACATGTATGTTTGGATCATCAGTAAGAAGACGCGCAAACACACCCTTCAAGTTTAGTAGATAGATCATGGCACTAGTAATGTCAAACTTAGTGCCAGGAGGTAACTCTGGTGGAATGATCGCACCATTCTATATTGGCTCAAAATATGCCACATATTCTTCTTCCGGATCATCATAAACAGGCACATGTGGTCTCCGTTGTTCTCTAAGTCATCTTTATCGCTCTTCAGCATCAGCCAGATGTTGTGCTGCTTCCTGCATAGCTCAATTATCTCTTTCTGCTTGTCTAAGAGCAGCTTATCTAGCATGCTCTTCTCGTGTCAATCGAGCAGTAGTTAGATCCACTGTTTCCTGACCAGCCGGATGAATTGGCTGTTGTAAATGTCTCCCGTAGCTGTGGGGTTCTGGACTCCTTCAGTATTCACTATTCTCCGATTAGCTCTCAGAGTCCTTTCGATTTCAAGATCAAGTGGAATCAGGGGATTGCCTTGACTCCTAGTATTTGGCATACACCGGGAATATACCTCCGAAAAAGTACAATGCGGTCGCTGAATCAAATATAGAACGCAACTAGGTTGGGGTCGATCCCACAGGGAATAGGTTGAAGTATGAGTAGAATACCAGATGGAACAATTGGAAAGTAAATAAAACTGTGGGGGGGGGGTTTGCTAATGAATAGTAACAATGAAGATTGCTGGTTATATTAAGTTGTAGGCTATAAGAGAAATACACTGGGACTGTGATACCCAATGATTCCTTAACTCCACCGGCTACTTGTGCCAATAAGATTGTCCCGCTGCATTGCATGCAAAATCTAACAAGTTAGGTTCATCTAACTGTCTCTCGACCTTCATTAGATGAATTTCACTCTTTTCCTCTCCGACTCTGAGTGTCGCACTACTAACCCTTATCCTGGATCTCAGATAACCATTCCCGCTAAGGCTCCGGTTATTAGATGAAGGTTGATAGCTTAAAATCTCTGCTGTTATCTCCTTTTCCCAATCTCTACCTCTCTCTCGAGCAAGTCTAGAATATAGTCAAGTTTCTAATGTTTGCAACCGTTAGAAAAGCATTCATAACGAAGGAAACAACAATACATGCACATACAACAGTACAAAGTTGCTTTGCACTTATTCGGTTTTGTTAATTCCTCATGGTTCACACAACCCTAGTTGATGGGTTTAGATGCTCATAATTGTAAGAACGCAAGAAGAATTTAAATATGAGAACATAATTATGAACTCACAATAATGAAGAAAAACAAAAATTTCACTTATCAATAAAACTCAAATTAGGGTTTGTGAATACAAAACCAAGAATATGTCTGAAACAGTATGAAATAACTCTCAAAATAGTATATTGTCTAACTCTCGCACCTAGGACTATACATAGGTATTTATAGATACAAAACTAGTCCTATCCAAAACCAAATAGGAGAACAGAGTCGGCAACTTCCACGGTATCGTGACTTGGTGTCGTGGAACCAAGTCACGCCACGTAGGGTGATATCGTGGGAATCAGGCTCAACTGGCAGTCTTCAAAAGTTGGATCACGGTAGTATTCCACGTCATGTGGGTGGTAGTCACGCCACGTGACCCCTTCCGTGGAAATCAGGCTGATTTTTCATTTTCTGGACTTGGGTCACGATAGCCACTCACGTGGTGTGAGTGGCTTCCACATCACGTGTCTGGTGGTGTGAATCCTCCTCTGGTGCAACCTCTTGTTCTTTATTTTTTCGCGACTTCTTTCTCGGGTTTGATTTTTCCTCTTTTGATCATTTTGCCTTTAAAACCTGTTTTCCTGCAAATTAGGACAGAAACCACATCATACCAACAAAACACACACACGTTATTGCATATTTTCCTTGTTTTAAGCATCAATAATGGCATTTAACCATGACACATCAGGGACTTACCTTACTTGCTGCAGGCACAGGTGCTAGTAGATCTCCACTGTAGGATACGGGTCATCTGCAGACTGTTGGTGAGCTCCAGGTTGATTCGGGGCTTTCTGAGTCATATGTGTTCATTTATTTTGGCACGGTATAAAGGTTGTATAAAATGGGGACTTGTCCCGACTTTAGGCTTGGGTCTGTATCTGTTAGAGGCTTTGTAGACGTTGTGGGACAAATGAAGGAATGTAAGGAATGTATGCTTTTGATGTGATGGCCCTAACAACTAAGTTTCATACCTATATGAATATCTTTCCATAACGTCCGTCTTTGACATCTTGTATCTGTCTGACAGAAAGTGGTTCATTTAGCGACGTGCGTATGAATGAAGGTTGGTTCTCTCGGGCCTTAACGACTTTAGGTGCCAGTCCGCCCCAATGGAATTTGAGGCGTGACAAAAGTGGTATCAAAGCAGGTCGTCCTAGGGTGTCTACAAAGCCGTGTCCGAGTAGAGTCTTGTTTATGAATGTGTTGTGCACCACATTTATAAGCAGGAGGCTATGGGGAATTTAGGATTTGTTTCTTTTCTTCATTTGTTAGATCGTGCATTAGAGCCAATGTTGTAGGTGGAATCTTATCTGACCATTGAAATTGGTTTTCTTTGTTATAATAAAATGCCGATTACAAGACGAGGTAGGGGCAAAGGTAAGAAGGTAGACATACTTGCCGGAGAAGGAACTAGTAGATCACCACCTGACCAAGCTAGTCAAGGTGGGGCTAAAACTGAGTTTGCATCGCGGGCTTTTTCTCCTCTCCCATTTCTAGGGGGGCCACAAAGGAGAGAAGTATCCTCAGAACCACCTGTTAATGCTACTGAGCAGGATCTCAGAAATGCGGTGCAAATGTTGACTCGTATAGTTGCTGCACAACATTAAGGACAAGTTAGTCCAACTACAAGTAATGACGGTGCGGATAGGGAAGCTAGTCGGCTGACACAGGATTTTCTGAAATTAGACCCTCCCACCTTCACTGGGTCAGATCTGAATGAAGACCCGCAAGACTTTGTGGACCAAATTCAAAGGGCTTTAGATGTTATGCATATGTCTGGTATAGAAACAGTGGAGCTTGCAGCATAGAGATTGAAAGGAGAGGCTATATTATGGTACGCAGATTGGAAACGATCTAGGGGTATCGGTGCACTTCCAGCTAATTGGGAAAAATTCAAAACGGCATTCCTAGATCGTTATCTTCCATATGAGATCCGAGAGTCTCGTGCAGACCAATTCTTAAATCTTCGTCAAGGGAATATGGGCGTTTGAGAGTACAACCTTCGTTTTAACTCTTTGGACAGAAATGCTCCTAATGTGGTAGCCACTATGGCCGATAGAGTTCACCGGTATGTGGACAGATTGGATCCATATTTGGTGAGAGATTATACTATTGCTGCTTTGAATAGGGATATAGATATAGCCAGGATACAAGCCTTTGCATAGAAAATAGAGGATCAGAGGCAAAAAAGAAGGACGCAAGAATTTGAAAAAGAGCCGTCAAAGAGGGCTAGACCTATGGGACAATTCATGGCGTCCCAAGGAGAATTTAGGCCTCGGGTTTTTAATAGACCGCCTAGGCCATCATTTTCTTATCCTACAGCAGGTACTCCATCCCAATTTCGGGGGTTTAGAGGCAGCCATTTTGGGCAGAGTAGCGAGATTCGAGGTTCACAAACAATAGGATTTTCTCGTCAGCTGTGTCAGCACTGTAGAAAATTTCATTTGGGTGAATGTCAATGTGGAATGAATATTTGTTTTTGGTGCGGTATGTCGGGGCACCTGATGAGAGAGTGTTTACAAGGGGGCATGGGTAGTATGGGGCGACCTACGGGATCAACCGTTGCATCATCATCATCAGTTCCTTCCTTAGGCCGAGGTGTGCAGCCTGCTGGTCATGGTAGAGGTACTAGAGGAGCAGCCAGTTCTAGTAGAGTACAGAACCGTACCTATGCTATAGCGGATCGACATAATTTGGAGGCTTCTCCTGATGTAGTTACAGGTACATTATCCGTGTTTTCCCATAATGTATATGCATTGATTGATCCGGGAGCTACCCTATCATATGTCACTCCATTGATTGGTGAAAAATTTAATAGAACACCAGAAGTATTAGCTAAGCCATTTGAAGTATCTACACCCGTTGGTGAATCTATTATAGCTAAGAGAGTCTACCGCAGTTGTATAGTAACTGTTTGTGACCATGATACGTTGGCGGATCTTATTGAGCTAGAAATGGTAGATTTTGATGTTATAATGGGTATGGACTGGTTGGCTTCTTGTTATGCCACGGTAGGTTGCCAAGCTAAGAAGGTACGTTTCCATTTTTCGTAAAAGACCGTCCTTGAATAGAGGGGTAATGTTGGAGCACCGAGAGGTAAATTTATTTCCTATCCTAAGGTAAGGAAAATGATATCCAAGGGGTACATATGTCACTTAGTAAGAGTGCATGATACCGATGTGAAGCCACCAACTCTTCAATCGGTTCCAGTGGTAAATGAATTCCTTGATGTATTTCCTGAAGATCTTCCGGGTTTGCCTCTGAAATGGGAAGTAGAGTTTGGTATTGACGTGATTCCTGACACTCAGCCTATCTCTATTCCTCTGTATAGAATGGCCCCAGCAGAGCTACCGGAATTGAAGGAGCAATTAAAAGACTTGCTGGAAAAGGGATTTATAAGGCCTAGTATGTCCCTTTGGGGAGCACCAGTGTTATTTGTATGAAAAAAAGATGGCACGTTGAGAATGTGTATTGACTATCGGCAACTGAATAAGGTAACCGTTAAGAATAAATATCCCCTCCCCAGAATTGATGATTTGTTTGACCAATTACAGGGTGCCAAGTGCTTCTCAAAAATTGACTTGAGATCGGGGTACCATCAGGTAAGGGTTAGAGAAGAAGATATACCCAAGACAACTTTCTGAACATGGTATGGTCATTATGAGTTTTTAGTTATGTCATTTGGACTAACAAATGCACCCGCAGTTTTTATGGATTTGATGAATAAAGTGTTCAAGCCATTTTTAGACGTGTTTGTGACTGTATTTATCGATCATATTCTGGTTTATTCAAGATCACAAGAGGACCATGCTAATCACTTACGACAGCTGTTGCATATTCTTCGTGATCGTAAGCTATATGCAAAGTTCTCTAAATGTGAATTTTGGATAAAATCTGTAGCATTCTTGGGTCATATTATGTCGGATGAAGGAATAAGGGTTGATACTCAAAAGATAGAAGCTGTGAAGAATTGGCCAAGACCTACGACGCCTACCAAGGTTCATAGTTTACTTGGGTTGGCAGGTTATTATAGAAGATTTGTTGAAGGATTTTCTTCTATTGCTGCACCTTTAACAAAGCTAACCCACAAGGCAACCAAGTTTCAGTGGAATGACACATGCGAGAATAGTTTCTAAGAGCTGAAGGATAAATTGACTTCTACACCCGTATTGGTACTTCCAGAAGGCACAGAAGGGTATGCGGTATATTGTGATGCTTCAGGAGTCGGCTTAGGATGTGTATTGATGCAGCACGGTAATGTAATAGGTTATGCCTCAAGACAGTTGCGGCCACATGAAAGAAATTATCCAACACATGATCTTGAGCTAGCAGTCGTGATCTTTGCTTTAAATATATGGCGCCACTACTTGTATGGGGTTCATGTTGATATATATACTGATCATAAGAGTTTGCAGTATATTTTCAAGCAGAAAGATCTAAATTTGAGGCAGCGAAAGTTGGTTGAACTACTAAAAGATTATAAAATAGATATCTTATATCATCCGAGAAAAGCAAATGTGGTAGCTGATGCATTAAGTCGTAAAGCAATAGTAATCACTGATGGCCAGCTCGCGGAAAGGCAAGCTATAGTTAAGGATCTGCATCAATTAGCCAGCTTAGGTGTTCTTCTTCTTGAAACTCCAAATAAAGAAATTATAGTGCAAAATGTAGCAGAATCTTCCTTAGTAGCTGAAGTAAAGGAAAACTAGTATGCAGATCCTATGTTATTGCAGCTGAGGGAGAATGTGCAACCAAGTTTGACAAAAGCATTTGATCTTACGCAAGAGGGAGTACTTCAGTGCCAAGGTAGATTGTGTGTGCCTGATGTAGATGAACTAAGGTGACGGATTATGACAGAGGCACATCATTCACGGTATTCTATTCACCCGGGAGCCACCAAAATGTATCATGATTTGAAAGAAATATATTGGTGGGGGACCATAAAGAAGACCATTGCAGAATTTGTAGCCCAATGTCCAAATTGTCAACAAGTAAAAGTAGAGCATCAGAAGCCTGGAGGTTATATGCAATGTATTAATCTTCCAGTCTGGAAGTGGGATATGATTAACATGGATTTCATCACAGGTTTGCCTCGTACACTTCAGAAATTTGATTCCATATGGGTAATAGTTGATAGGCTTACCAAGTCAGCACATTTTCTACCGATCAAGACCACCTACACAGCTGAGGATTATGTAAGGTTGTATATTAAAGAGATAGTTTGATTGCATGGAGTTCCAATCTCTATTATATCGGACAGGGGAGCTCAATTTACTGCAAATTTTTGGAAGTCTTTTCAGAAGAGTTTAGGTACGCAAGTGAATTTAAGTACAACTTTTCATCCTCAGGCAGATGGATAAGCAGAACGTACTATCCAAACACTTGAAGATATGCTAAGAGTTTGTACATTATACTTTAAAGGTAGTTGGGATGATCATCTATCGCTTATTGAATTTGCCTACAATAATAGCTATCATTCAAGTATCAAGATGGCACCTTATGAAGCTTTATACGGAAGAAAGTGTAGATCACCAATTGGATGGTTTGAAGTGGGTGAAACTGCCTTAATTGGGCCAGATCTTGTTCATCAAGCTATGGAGAAAATTAAGGTGATACAACAACGGCTAAAAATGACCCAAAGTCGACACAAGTCATATACCGATGCTAGAAGAAGGGGACTAGAATTTGCCATAGGTGATTGGGTATTCTTGAAAGTTTCACCAATGAAAGGGGTAATGAGGTTTGGAAAGAAAGGAAAGCTAAGTCCATGTTATATAGGGACATATAAGATTATCCAAAGATTTGGTCAAGTTGCGTATGAATTAGCACTACCCCAAGAACTCTCCAAAGTCCATCCAGTGTTTTATGTTTCAATGCTTCAAAAGTGCATCGGAGATCCATCTCGTATTATAAGTTACGGAAGATCTCACCTATGAATAGATACCTATTGCTATTATGGATCGACAAGTGAAGAGGTTAAGGAATAAAGAAGTAGATTCCGTAAAAGGTACTTTAGAGAAATCAATAAGTAGAAGAAATCACATGGAAAGCCGAGGAAATGATGAAGTCTAAGTACCCATATTTATTTCAAACGGAAGAAAAATTTCAAGATGCGGATTTGGAGCAATAACAAGTAAGTATATATAAGAATTATGTGTTATGATAACATGAAAAATGAACTTGGACTTGAATGTGTTTAAATTGGATAACGTTACTAACATTTAAGGACGAATATTCCTAAGGGGGGAAGGATGTAACACCCCAAATATTTCCTAACCTATTTGATTACCTTAAAGTTTATGGAATTATTTAAACTTGAGATAGTTGGTGTATTACACACTAACTTTATTGGGATAAATTAATAATTGTGCTATTGGACTCAAATGAGGCCCAAAAATTAGCAAGAAGACATGGCCCAAATGGAAAATGACCCATTCTACTTTGACCAAGTAAACACCTCAATTATTGATTAAATGTTTGGCTAAGGATGGCCATGAGGGACTATATAAAGTAATAAAAATCAGATTTTATTCACCAAGACACACTTGCCAATTCTAGATTTTTCCACAAGATGTTTGTCTTTTCTTTCAAACCCTAAGCTACTATTCTCTTTGGACAAGATCAACTCTTGAAAGATTGGGTAAATGTTTACTCTTATGGTTTAATATATTATATAGCATAAGAGGGTGTGTAAATCATGTTGGTTATGTTGACAAAGTGTTGAGCAGTCCACTCTGTGTAAAACAGTCTACTTTTGCTTAATCGATAAAGGGTTTTGCCTTCTAAACTTGAAAGGAGACTTGAGATCTTGAAGGAAGTGAATTTGATGGATTAAATGTAAACATTTAAGGTGTGGTTATGTCCCTAACTTCCTTTCTCTTTGTGTATGACTTGTGGAAGCTTGGAATTTGTGTCGTCTTTTTACCAAAGTGACCCGTTATGTTATATTGTATTGTCACCTCCATCTTTGTGACATGTTATGTTTTATTGGATCGTTACTCCATCTTTATGAAATGTTAAATTATGTTGGACTATCACTTCATTTTGTGACACATTAAGTTTTGTTGGATCGTCACCTCCTATTTGTGACATATTGGATTGTCACTCCTATATTTTGACATGTTATATTGGATCATCACCTCCTATTTGTGATATGTTGGATCGTCACTCTTATTTGTGACATGTTATGTTGGATTTTGACTTTATTTTGTGACACCTTAAGTTTTGTTGGATCGTCACCTCCTATTTGTGACATGTTAAGTTGGATCATCACTCCTATATTTATGACATGTTATGTTGGATCGTCACCTTTTTCGTTGTGACATATTGCATTTGATCCTAATAAGTTTAGTGCAGGTGATTATAAGACATATTGGAAAGACACCCCATTCAAAGTGACATGTTGCATAAGATATGCATAATTCATAGTTTCCTTTCCATATCTTTCATTTTATACTAATAAGTTTAGCGCATGTGATTATGATACATGTTGGGAAGTCACCTCGTTCAAAGTGGCATGTTAGGTCGTCCGCCTTTCAATGAGACACGTTGGAAAGTCACCCCGTTCAAAGTGGCATATGGTATTCAAATTGGCATCAAAGTGACTCCACTTTCCAGATCGTCATCAAGGTGATGACAATTAATCCAGATCGGCATCAAGGTGATGACCACTGATCTAGAATGGCATCAAGGTGATAACACCTGATCCAGATCGGCATCAAATGATGTCCACTTGTTCAGAATGGTATCAAGGTGATCCCATTCATCCAGACCATCATCAAGGTGATGGCCATTTACTCAGATTGGGTCAAAGTGGCTCCACGTGTTAAGTTCAAGTTGGTTGTCTTTCAATGAGATACGTTGGGTCGTCACCCATTCAAATGACATATCATGTTCAAGTTGGGTCGTTACCCGTTTAAATGACATATCATGTTCAAGTTGGGTTGTCGCCCGTTCAAATAGAATATCATGTTCAAGTTGGGTCGTCACCCTTTCAAATGGCATATCATGTTCAAAGTGACATATCCATCTTTCAAAAAGACAAGTTGGGTCGTCACCCGTTCAAATGACATAGCAAATTCAAGTTCGGTTGTCCGCCTTTCAATCAGGCAAGTTGGACTGTCACCCGTTCAAATAGCATATCAAGTTCAAGATGGTCGTCCACCGTTCAATGAGATAAGTTGGTTTTCCACCTGTTCAAATGACATATCAAATTCAAGTTTGGTTGTCCGCCTTTCAATGAGGCAAGTTGGGAAGTCACCCGTTCAAATGACACATCAAGTTCAAAATGGGTCGTCCGACTTTCAATGAGACACATTGGATAGCTATCTCATTCAAAGTGGCATATCGAGATCAAAATGGGTCATCCGCCTTTCAATAAGACAAGTTGGGTTGTCACCCGTTCAAATGACACATCAAATTCAAAATAGGTCTTCCGCCTTTCAGTGATACAATTTGGGTTGTCACCCGTTGTCACGACCCAAGACTACCCCCTAGTTGTAATACGGTGCTTAGAGTCACAAGTGACCCTAATCTAACCCATGGCCTAACATGACACTATAAATACTGAAATAATCTGGAAATCTCTAATGCTGAAATTACTAATCTGGATAATAAGTTTGGCAATACACCCAAGTGACAATATCTGAATAAAACTCATAAAGCTGAAAACATAATCTAACCGACTGTTTGAAATAAATAATATGCTAAAAATCTAACTGTCTGTCTGAAAGCCTCTAAATCATATGACTTGTTGGGACAGGCCCCCAAATAACTCCAACTGTCTGAAACTAAAATAACATAAAATAAAATACCAATAACTAGTCCTTGAATGATGAGGACTCACCAAAACACTGCAGCTGATGTGATAGGAGATCATACGAGGCGCGATCAGTTCGGGTTCGCCATCGCCGCCATCCTGATTAGTGAGAGTTTGAAAGAAATCACCATCTTAACCGCACCTTATATAAAGTGAAAGTCTGAGAGAATCTAAGAGAGTAGTTGCCTAGTTAGAAACTGGAACCAATAAATTGCCTATTAGGTAAATTAGCTAGAAAATGGAAAAAGTAGATGAAGAAAAATAGAAAAACCAATGAAACCAAACAAGTAGAAGAAAAACTATGAAATTGGAACGACAGTGTACCTAGAATCACTGAGTGCCCAAGTAGCTGAAGGCCTGAGGGCTGAGTTGAACCACCAGTGTCTGAGAGAGTAACTTTGAGTGAGAGTTTGCTTCTGTTGTGAGAGAGTGATTGAGTCTGATGAGTGAAAATGTGAAATTAGGTTTTCTTAGAAGTTTGGCTTTGTCTTGGATTTGTACGTTGGGCCATCATTAATTATATAATTACTAGTTTCTTTTCACGTGCTTTGCACGTGTAAGATCAAGATAAGAATTTAGTATTAATATAATATTAAATTATTTAAATATTTATATCGCATTAATAATCAAAAGATTAGAATTGTTACTTACACAGAATGTTCGTATTTTGGTTAATTAAATTTGTTTTTTTTTCCAGTTTGGGTTCATCATCTCCGTCGGCCTGAGAAGTGAGAGTCTTAGAGAAATCACCATCGCTGCCGCACTTTATGAGAAGTGAAAGTCTGGGAGAATCTGAGAGAGTAGCTGCCTTGTTGGAAACATCAATCAATGTATTACCCATTAGGTAAATTAGAAAAGAAAAGGGAATAAGAAGAAAAATAAAAATAAAAAAACCAATCAAACCAAAGAAGTTGAAGAAAAACTATAAAATTGAAATAGCACTGCACCTGGAATCGCCGAGTGGCCGAAGGCTTGAGGGTTGTGAATCACCGGTATTTGAGAGAGTGACTGTGAATGAGTGGTTGCTTCTGTTGTGTTAGAGTGAATGAGTCTAATGAGTAAAAATGTGAAATTCGGTTTGCTTAAAAGTTTGGCTTCGGCTTGAATTTGTTAGTTGGGCCATCAATTATATATAATTACTAGTTTCTTCTCACATGCAAAGATATCAAGACCAGGATTTAGTATTAATCTAACATTAAATTATTTAAATATGTAGATCACATTAATAATAAAAAAAATTAGAATAGACACTTAAACAAAATGTTCGGATTTTGATTTATTAAATTTTGTTTTTTCAGTTCGGATTCGCCGTCGCCGCCGGCCTGATAAGTGGGAGTTTAAGAGAAATTACTGTCGCAGCCGCACCTTATATAAAGTGAAATTTTGAGAGAATCTGAGAGAATATTTGCCTCGTTAGTAACTGGAATCAATGTATTACCCATTAGGTAAATTAGCTAAAAAATGGAAGAAGTAGATAAAGAAAAACAGAAAAACCAATGAAACCAAAGAAGTAGAAGAAAAACTAAAAACTTTAAACATCAGCGTACCTGGAATCACCGAGTGCCTGAGTAGCTAAAGACCTGAGGGCTGAGATGAACCATCGGTGTCTAAGAGAGTGACTTTGAATGAGAGTTTGCTTCTGTTGTGAGAGAGTGACTGATTCTGATAAGTGAAAATGTGAAATTAGGTTTGCTTAGAAGTTTGACTTGGGATTTGATTTGTAAGTTGGTTCATCATTAATTATATAATTACTAGTTTCTTATCACGTACTTTGCATGTGTAATATCAAGACAAGAATTAAGTATTAATATAATATTAAATTATTTAAATATGTATATCACGTTAATAATCAAAAGATTGGAATAGATATTTATACAGAATGTTCAGATTTTAGTTTATTAAATTTGGTTTTTTAAGTTTGGGTTCGTCATCAACGCTGTCCTGAGAAGTGAATGTCTGAGAGAATCTGAGAAAGTAGTTTCCTAGTTTGAAACTAAAATTAATGTATTATCCCTTAGGTAAATTAGCTAAGAAAAAGGAAGAAGTAGACGAAGAAAAACAAAAAAAACATTTAAACCAAAAAAGTAGAAAAAAAACTAAAAAATTGAAACAGCAGCCTACCTAGAATCACCGAGTACTCTAGTAGCCGAAGGCCTGAGGGCTAAGATGAACCGCCGGTGTCTGAGAGAGTGACTGGTTTGGATGAGTGAAAATGTGAAATTAGGTTTGCTTTGAAATTTGGCTTGGGCTTGGATTTGTAAATTGGGCTATCAATAATTATATAATTACTATTATCTACTCACGTGCTTTGACGTGTAATATCAAGACAAGAATTTAGTATAAATATAATATTAAATTATTTAAGTACATATATCACATTTATAATCAAAGGATTGGAATAAATACTTACCCAAAATGTTCGGGTTTCATTTTACTAAATTTGGTCTTCTTAGTTTGAGTTCGGCATTGCCTCCGGCCAAATAAATGAGAGTTTGAGAGAATAACCCTTGCTGCCGCACCTTATAAAAGTGAAAATTTGAGAGAATCTGAGAGTGTAATTGCCTAGTTGGAAACTGGAATCAATGTACTATCCATTTCATAAATTAGCAAAGAAAAGGGAAGAAGTAGATGAAGGAAAATAGATAAAGTGAAAAACCAATGAAACCAAAGAAGTAGAAGAAAAATTATAAAATTGAAAAAGCAGTGTACCTGGAATCGCCGAGTGCCCAAGTAGCTGAAGGCCTGAGGGCTGAGTTGAACCGCCGGTGTTTGAGTGAGTAACTTTGAGTGAGAGATTACTTCTGTTGTGAGAGAGTGACATATTCTGATGAGTTAAAAATGTGAAATTAGGTTTTCTTAGAAGTTTGGCTTGGGCTTGGATTTGTAAGTTGGGCCATCAGTAATTATATAATTACTAGTTTCTTCTAACGTGCTTTGCATGTGTAATATCAAGACAAAAATTTATCATTAATATAATATGAAATTATTTAAATATTTATATCGCATTAATAATCAAAAGATTAGAATTGTTACTTACACAACATGTTCGTATTTTGGTTTAATAAATTTTGTTTTTTCAGTTTGGGTTTGTCATCACCATTGGCCTGAGAAGTGAGAGTCTTAGAGAAATCACCATCGTCACCACACCTTATGAGAAGTGAAATTCTGGGAGACTCTGAGAGAGTAGTTATCTTGTTGGAAACATGAATCAATGTATCGCCCATTAGTTAAATTAGCAAAGAAAAGGGAATAAGAAGAAAAATAAAAATAAAAAAATTAATGAAACCAAAGAAGTTGAAGAAAAACTATAAAATTGTAATGGCACTGTATCTAGAATTGTTGAGTAGCCGAAGGCCTAAGGGCTGTGAATCGCCGGTGTTTGAGAGAGTGACAGTGAGTGAGAGTTTGCTTCTGTTGTGAAAGAGTGAATGAGTTTAATGAGTAAAAATGTGAAATTAGGTTTGCTTAGAAGTTTGGCTTCGGCTTGGATTTGTAAGTTGGGCCATCCGTTACAAGGATTTAGTATTAATCAAATATTAAATTATTTAAATACGTATATCACATTAATTATAAAAAAAATTGGAATAGATACTTACATAGAATGTTCGAATTTTGATTTATTAAATTTCATTTTTTCAGTTCTGGTTTACCATCACCGCTGGCATGATAAGTGGGAGTTTGAGAGAAATCACTGTCGCAACCGCATCATATATAAAGTGGCCTCGTTAGAAACTGGAATCAATATATTACCCATTAGGTAAATTAGCAAAAAAATGAAAGAAGTAGATGAAGAAAAATAGAAAAACCAATGAAACCAAAGAAGTAGAAGAAAAACTAAAAAATTGAAACGGCAACGTACCTGGAATCGATGAGTGCCCGAGTAGCCGAAGGCCTGAGGGCTAAGATGAACCACCGGTGTCTAAGAGAGTGACTTTGCGTGAGAGTTTGGTTCTGTCGTGAAAGAGTGACTAATTCTGATGAGTGAAAATGTGAAATTAGGTTTGCATAGAAGTTTGGCTTGGGCTTGAATTTGTAAATTGGGCTATTAGTAATTATATAATTACTAGTTTCTTCTCACATGCTTTGCATGTGTAATATCAAGACAAGAATTTAGTATTAATATAATAATAAATTATTCTAATACGTATATCACATTAATAATCAAAAGATTGGAATAGATACTTATACAGAATGTTCAGATTTTGGTTTATTTAATTTGATTTTTTATGTTCAGGTTCCTCATCACTGTCGGACTGAGAAATGAGAGACTAAGATAAATCACCATTGCAGCTGAACCTTATGAGAAGTGAATGTCTGAGAGAATCTTAGAAAGTAGTTTCCTAGTTTGAAACTAAAATCAATGTATTACCCATTAGGTAAATTAGCTATGAAAAGGGAAGAAGTAGACAAAGAAAAACAGAATAACCAGTTAAACCCAAAAAGTTGAATAAAAACTAAAAAATTGAAATGGCAACGTACTTGGAATCGCCGAGTGCCCGAGTAGCCGAAGGCCTGAGGGCTGAGATAAACCGCCGGTTTCCGAGAGAGTGACTATGAGTGAGAGTTTGCTTCTGTTGTGAGAGAGTGACTGAGTTTGATGAGTGAAAATTTTAAATTAGATTTACTTAGAAGTTTGGCTTGACTTGGATTTGTAAGTTGGGCCATCAGTAATTATAAAATTACTAGTTTCTTCTCACATGTTTTGCACGTGTAATATCAAGACAAGTATTTAGTATTAATATAATATTAAATAATTTAAATATGTATATCACATCAATAATCAAAAGATTAGAATAGATACTTACACAGAATGTTTGGGTTTTGGTTTATTAAATTTAGATTTTCTGCTCGGGTGTGCCATCGCCGTTGGCCTGAGAAGTGAGAGTCTAAGAGAAATCACCGTCGCAGCCGCACCTTTTGAAAAGTGAAACTCTGAGAGAATCTAAGAGTATAATTGCCTAGTTGGTAGTAGAAATCAATGTATTATCCATTAGGTAAATTAGCAAAGAAAAGGGAAGAAGAAGAGGAAGAAAAACTGAAAAACCAATGAAACCAAAGAAGTTGAGAAAAAACTAAAAAATTTAAACGACATCTTATTTGGAATTGCCTAGTGCCCGAGTAGCCAAAGTCTTGAGGGCTGAGTTGAACTGCCGGTGTCGGAGAGAGTGACTGTGACAGAGAATTTGCTTATGTTGTGAAAGAGTGACTGAGTCTGATTAGTGAAAATATGGATTTTGGTTTGTTTAGAAGTTTGGCTTGGGTTTGGATTTGTAAGTTGGGCCATCAATAATTATATAATTACTAGTTACTTCTCACGAGCTTTCCACGTGTTATATCAAAACAAGAATTTAGCATTAATATAATATTAAATTATTTAAATACATATAACATATTAATAATCAAAATATTGGAATACATACTTACACAAAATTTTTGAATTTTGGTTTATTAAATTTTGTTTTTTAAGTTCGGGTTCCCCATCGCCGCCAGCCTGAGAAGTAAGAGTCTGAGATAAATCGCCATCGCAGCCGCACCTTATGAGAAGTGAGAGTCTGAGAGAATCTAAGAGATTAGTTGCCTAGTTGAAAACTGGAATCAATGTATTACCCATTAGGTAAACTAGCAAAGAAAAGGGAAGAAGTAGAGGAAGAAAAACAGATAAACTAATGAAACCAAAGAAGTAGAAGAAAAACTAAAAAATTGAAACGGCAACCTACATGGAATCGCCGAGTGCCCGAGTATGAGTGAGAATTTGCGTCTGTTGTGAGAGAGTGAATGAGTCTGATGAGTGAAAAATATGAAATTAAGTTAGCTTAGAAATTTGGCATGAGCTTGAATTTGTCAATTGGGCCATCAGTAAATTACTAGTGTCTTCTCACGTGCTTTACATGTGTAATATCGAGACAAGATTTAAGTATTAATATAATGTTAAATTATTGAAATACATATATCACATTAATAATCAAGAGAAATCATCGTCGCAGCCGCATCTTATGAAAAGTGGAAGTTAGAGAGAATCTGAGAGAGTAGTTTCCTAGTTGAAAAATAGAATTAATGTATTACCCATTAGGTAAATTAGCAAAGAAAAGGGAAGAAGAAGAAGAAGAAAAACTGAAAAAACAATGAAACCAAAGAATTTTTAGAAAAGCTAAAAAAACATAAATGGCACCGTACCTGGAATCTCCGAGTGCCCCGAGTAGCTGATGGCTTGAGGGCAGAGTTGAACCATCGGTGTCTGAGAGAGTGACTGTGAGTGAGAGTTTGCTTCAGTTGTAAGATAGTGACTTAGTCTGATGAGTGAAAATGTGAAATTATGTTTGCTTAGAAGTTTGGCATGGGCTTGGATTTATAAGGTGGGCCATCAGTAATTTTATAATTACTATGTTTTTCACAGGTGCAAAAATCAAGACAAGAATTTAGTATTAATATAATATTAAATTATTTAAATACGTATATCACAGTAATAATTAAAAGATTGGAACAGATACTTGCACAAAATAGTTGGGTTTCGATTTATTAAATTTGGTTTTTTCAGTTCGGGTTTGCCATCGCTGTCGACCTAAAAAATGAGAGTTTGAGAGAAATCACCGTGGCAGGTGCACCTTATAAAAAGTGAAAGTCTGAGAGAATCTAAGAGAGTAGTTGCCTAGTTGGAATCTGTAATCAATGTATTACCCATTAGGTATATTACCAAAGAAAGGGGAAGAAGAAGATGAAGAAAAACTGAAAAACCAATGAAACCAAAGAAGTTTGAGGGTTGAGTTGAACCGCCGATGTATAAGAGAGTGACTGTGAGTGAGAGTTTGTTTCTGTTGGGAGAGAGTGACTGAGTCTAATGACTGAAAAATATTTAATTAGGTTTGCTTAGAAGTTTGGCTTAGGCATGGATTTGTAAGTTGGGCTACCAGTAATTATATAATTACTAGTTTCTTCTCACGTGCAAAAATATCAAGACAAGAATTTAGTACTAATAAAATATTGTATTATTTAAATACTTGATACTTACATTGAATATTTGGGTTTCAGTTTATTAAATTTGATTTTTCCAGTTCGGATTTGCCATCGCTGTTGGAATGAGAAGTGAGAGTTCGATAGAAATCACCATTGCAGCCGCACCTTATGAGAAGTGAAAGTCTGAGTGAATCTAAGAGAGTAGTTGCCTAGTTGGAAACTGGAATTAATGTATTGCCCATTAAGTAAATTAACAAACAAAGGGAAGAAAATCTATAAAATTGAAATGGTAGTGTACCTGGAATCGCCTAGTGCGCGAGTAGCCGAAGGCCTGAGGGCAGAGTTAAACCTCCAGTGTCAGAGAGAGTAACTGTGAGTGAGAGATTGCGTCTGTTGTGAGAGAGTGACTGAGTCTAATGAGTGAAAATGTGAAATTAGGTTTGCGTAGAAGTTTGGCTTAGGCTTGGATTTGTAAGTTGGGCTATTAGTAATTATATAATTACTAGTTTCTTCTCATGTGCAAAAATATCAAGACAAGCATTTAGTATTTATTTAATATTAAATTATTTAAATACGTATATCGCCTTAATAATCAAAAGATTAGAATAGATACTTACACAGAATGTACGGGGTTCAGTTTATTAAATTTCATTTTTTCAGTTGGGCTCGTCATTTCCGCCGACCTGAGAAGTGAAAGTTTGAGAGAAATCACCATCGTAGTCGCACCTTATGAAAAGTGAAAGTCTAAGAGAATCTGAGAGAGTAGTTGCCTAGTAGAGAATAGTTGCCTAGTTGAAAACTAGAATCAGTGTATTACTCATTAGGTAAATTAGCAAAGAAAATAAAAGAAATAGATGAAGAAAACCAGAAAACCAATGAAACCAAAGAAGTAAAAGAAAAACTAAAAAATTGAAACGGCAGCGTATCTGGAATCGCCGAGTGCCTGAGTAGCCATAGGCGTGAGGGCCAAGTTGAACTGTCGGTGTTTGAGAGAATGACTGTGAGTGAGAGTTTTCTTCTATTGTGAGAGAGTGACTGAGTCTGATGAGTGAAAATGTGAAATTAGGTTTGCTTAGAAGTTTGGCTTGGGCTTGGATTTGTTAGTTGGGCCATCAGTATTATATAATTAGTATTTTATTCTCACGTGCTTTGCACGTGTAATATCAAGATTAGTACTTCGTATTAAGATAATATTAAATTTTTTAAATACATATATCACATTAATAATCATAAGATTGGAATAGATACTTACACAGAATTTTTTGATTTCAGTGTTTTAAATTGGGTTTTTTCAGTTGAGGTTCGCCATCGCCGTCTGCCTGAAAAGTGAGAATCTGAGATAAATCACCATCGCAGCAGCACCTTATGAGAAGTGAAAGTCTTAGAGAATCTAAGAGAGGAGTTGCCTAGTTGGAAACTGGATTCAATGTATTACCCATTAGGTAAACTAGCAAAGAAAAAGGAAGAAGTAGATGAAGGAAAATAGAAAAACAAATGAAACCAAAGAAGTAGAAGAAAATCTAAAAAATTGAAACAACACTGTAATTGGAATCACCGAGTGCTCGAGTACCCGAAGGCTAAGTTGAACTGCCGATGTCAGATAGAGTGACTGTGTAAGAGAATTTGATTCTTTTGTGAGAGATTGACTGAGTCTGATGAGTGAAAATGTGAAATTAACTTTGCTTAGAAGTTTGGCTTTTGCTTGGATTTGTAAGTAGAGCAATCTGTAATTATATAATTACAAGTTTCTTCTCACATGCTTTGCATATATAATATCAATACGATATTTTAGTATTAATGTAATCTTAAATTATTTAAATACATATGTCACATTAATAATCCAAAGATTTGAATACATATATCACATTGATATTAAATAATTAAATACATATATCGCAATAATAATCAAAAGATTGGAATAGATACTTACACAAAATATTTGGTTTTTTGTTTATTAAATTTGTTTTTTTTTTAGTTTGGGTTCACCATAGCCGCCGGCCTGAGAAGTGAAAGTTTGAGAATTTGAGTGAAATCACCGTCGCAACCGCACCTTATGAAAAGTGAAAGTCTGAGCGAATTCAAGAGAGTAGTTGCCTAGTTGGAAACTGGAATCAATGTATTTTCGTTAGGTAAATTAGCAAAGAAAGGGAAGAAGTATATGAATAAAATCAGAAAAACCAATGAAACCAAAGAAGTAGAAGAAACACTAAAAAATTTAAACAACAGCCTACCTGGAATCGCTGAGTGCCGGAGTAGTCGAAGTCCTGAGGGTTGAGTTGAACTTCCAATGTCTGAGACAGTGATTGTGAGTGATAGTTTGCGTCTGTTATTAGAGAGTGAATGAGTCTGATGAATGAGAATGTTAAATTAAGTTTGCTTAGAAGTTTGGTTTGGGCTTGTTTTTGTAAGTTGGGTCATCAGGAATTATATAATTACTAGTTTTTTCTCACGTGCTTTTCACGAGTAATATCAAGACAAGAATTTACTATTAATATAATGTTAAATTATTTAAATACGTATATCGCCTTAATTATCAAAAGATTGGAATAGATACTTACACAGAAGATTCGGCTTTTGGTTTATTAAATTTGATTTTTTAGTTTGGGTTCGCCATCGCCGTCGGCCTGAGAAGTGAGAGTTCGAGAGAAATTACCATCGCAGCCGCACCTTATGAAAAGTTAAAGTCTATGAGAATATAAGAGAGTATTTACCTAGTTGAAAACTGGAATCAATGTATTACCATTAGGTAAATTAGCAAAGAAAAGGAAAGAAGTAGATGAAGAAAAACAGAAAAAACAATGAAATCAAAGAAGTAGAAGAAAAACTAAAAAATTGAAACAACAACCTACCTGGAATCACCGAGTTCCCGAGTAGCCAGAGGCCTGAGGGATGAGTTGAATCTCTAGTGTCTAAGAGAGTGACTGTGAGAGAGAGTTTGCATCTGTTGTGAGATAGTGAATGAGTCTGATGAGCGAAAATGTGAAATTTAATTTGATTAGAAGCTTGACTTGTGCTTGGATTTGTAAGTTGGGCCATCTGTAATTATATAATTACTAGTTTCTTCTCACATGCTTAGCACGTGTAGTATCAATACAAGATTTTAGTATTAATATAGTATTAAATAACTTAAATACATATATAACATTAATAATCAAAAGATATGAATAGATATTGACATTGAAAGTTCGGATTTCGGTTTATTAATTTTTTTTTTTTAGTTTGGGTTCGTTATCGCCGCTGGCCTGAAAAGTGATAGTCTGAGAGAAATCACCATCGCAGCCACACCTTGTGAGAAGTGAAAGTCTGATAGAAACTGAGAGAGTATTTGGCTAGTTGGGAACTAGAATAAAGTATTACCAATTAGGTAAATTAGCAACGAAAAGGGAAGAAGAAGACAAAGAAAAACTGAAAAACCAATGAAACCAAAGAAGTTGAAGAAAAGCTAAAGAATTAAAACCGCAGCGTACCTAGAATTGCTGAGTGCCCGAGTGGCTTAAGGCCTGAGGGATGAGATGAACCGCCGGTGCCTGAGAGAGTGACTTTGAATAAGAGTTTGCTACTGTTATGGGAGAGTGACTTATTCTGATAAGTGAAAATGTGAAATTAGGATTGCTTAGAAGTTTGGCTTAGGCGTGTATTTGTAAGTTGGGCCATTAGTAATTATATAATCACTTGTTTCTTCTCAAGTGCTTTGCATGTGTAGTATCAACACAAGAATTTAGTATTAATATAATATTAAATTATTTAAATACGTATATCGCATTAAAAATCAAAAGATTTGAATAGGTGCTTACAAAGAATGTTCGTATTTTGATTTATTAAATTTGTCTTTTTTAGTTCGATTCTCTATTGCCTCTAGCCTGAGAAGTGAGAGTCTATGAGAAATCACCGTCGCAGCCGCACCTTATGAGAAGTGCAAGTCTGAGAGAATCTGAGATAGTTGTTGGCTAGTTGGAAATTGGAATTGGTGTATTACCCATTAGGTAAATTAGCAAAGAAAAGAGAAGATGAAGACGAAGAAAAACTAAAAAACCAATGAAACCAAGTAGGTTGAAGAAAAGCTAAAGAACAGAAATGACATCATTCCTGGAATCGCCGAGTGCCCGAGTAGTCGAAGGTCTTAGGGCTGAGTTGAACCATCAGTGTCAAAGATTATGACTGTGAGAGAGAATTTATTTCTGTTGTGAGAGAGTGACTGAGTCTGATGAGTGAAAATGTGAAATTAGGTTTGCTTAAAAGTTTGGCTTGGGTTTGGATTCGTAAGTTGGGCCATTAGTAATTATATAATTACTAGTTTCTTCTCAAGTGCTTTGCACGTGTAATATCAAGAAAAGAATTTAACATTAATATAACATTAAATTATTTAAATACGTATATCACATTAATAATCAAAAGATTGGAATAAATACTTACACAGAATTTTTGGATTTTGGTTTTTTAAATTTGGTTTTTTCAGTTGGGGTTTACCATCGCCGCCGGCCTGAAAAGTACGAGTCTGACATAAATCACTGTCATAGCTGGACATTATGAGAAGTGAAAGTCTTAGAGAATTTAAGAGAGCAGTTGCCTTGTTGGAAAATGGACTCAATATATTACCCATTAGGTAAACTAGCAAAGAAATGGGAAGAAGTAAATGAAGAAAAATAGAAAAAACCAATGAAACCAAAGAAGTAGAAGAAAACTAAAAAATTGAAACAACACCATACCTAGAATCATTGTGTGCTCGAGTAGCCAAAGGCCTGAGGGCTGAGTTGAATTGCCAGTGTCTGACATAGTGACTGGGAAAAAGAATTTGGTTTTGTTATGAGAGAATGACTGAGTCTGATGAGTGAAAATGTAAAATTAAGTTTGCTTAGAAGTTTGGCTTCGGATTGGATTTATAAGTTGGGCCATCTGTAATTATATAATTACTAGTTTCTTCTCACGTACATTCCACGTGTAATATCATGACAAGATTTTAGTATTAATATAATATTAAATTATTTAAATATGCATATCGCTTTAATAATCAAAAGATTGGTATAGATGCTTAGACAGAATGTTCGTATTTTGATTTATTAAATTTGGTTTTTTCAGCTCGGGTTCGCCATCGCTGCTGACCTAAGAAGTTAGAGTTTGAGAGAAATCACCGGTGCTACCGCTCCTTATGAAAAGTAAAATCTATGAGAAAATAAGAGAGTAGTTGCCTAGTTGAAAACTGGAATCAATGTATTACCATTAGGTAAATTAGCAAAGAAAAGGGAAGAAGTAGATGAAGAAAAATAGAAAAACCAATGAAACCAAAGTAGTAGAAGAAAAACTAAAAAACTGAAATAGTAGCCTACCCAGAATCACCGAGTGCCATAGTAATTGAAGGCCTGAGGGCTGAGTTGAACCTCCAGTGTCTGAGTGAGTGACTGTGAGTGAGAGGTTGCATCTGTTGTGAGAGAGTGAATGAGTCTGATGAGTGAAAATGTGAAATTAACTTTGCTTAGAAGTTGGCTTGGGATTGGAATTGTAAGTTGGGCCATCTGTAATTATATAATTACAAGTTTCTTCTCACGTGCTTTGCAAGTGTAACATCAATACACGATTTCAGTATTAATATAATGTTAAATTATTTAAGTACATATATCACATTAATAATCAAAAGATTGGAATACATATATCACATTAATATTAAATTATTAAATATATATCGCATTAATAATCAAAAGATTGGAATGGATACTTATGCAAAATATTCGGGTTTTGGTTTATTAGATTTTTTTTTCCAGTTTGAGTTCGCCATCGCCTCCGGCCTGATAAGTGAGAGTTTGAGAGAAATCACCATCACATTATGAAAAGTGAAAGTCTGAGAGAATCCAAGAGAGTAGTTGCCTAGTTGAAAACTAGAATCAATGTATTACCATTTGGTAAATTAGCAAAGAAAATGGAAGAAGTAGATGAAGCAAAACAGAAAAACCAATGAAACCAAAGAAGTAGAAGAAACACTAAAAATTTGAAACAACAGCCTACCTGGAATCGCCGAGTGCAGGAGTAGCCGAAGGCCTCAGTTGAACCTCCAGTGTGTGAGACAATTACTGCGAGAGTGAGTTTGCGTCTGTTTTTGCAGAGTGAATGAGTCTGATGAATGAGAATGTGAAATTAAGTTTGCTTAAATGTTTGGCCTGGGCTTGGATTTATACATTGGGCCATCTGTAATTATATAATTACTAGTTTCTTCTCATGTACTTTGCACGTGTAATATCAAGACAAGATTTTAGTATCAAAATAATATTAAGTTATTTAAATACATATATCGCATTAATAATCAAAAGAATGGAATATATACTTACCTAGAATGTTCGAATTTCGATTTATTAAAATTAGTTTTTTCAGTTTGGGTTTGCTATCACCACTGGCCTGAGAAGTGATAGTTTGAGAGAAATCACCATTGCAGTCGTACCTTGTGACAAGTGAAAGTTTTAGAGAATATGAGAGAGTAGTTTCCTAGTTAGAAACTAGAATCAAATTATTACCCATGTGGTAAATTAGCAAAGAAAAGGGAAGAAGAAGATGAAAAAAAACTGAAAAATCCAATGAAACCAAAGAAGTTGAAGAAAAGCTAAAAAATTGAAATGATACCGTACCTGGAATCGCCAAGTGCTCGAGTAGCCGAAAGCTTGAAGGCTTAGTTGAACTACTGGTGTCTGAGAGAGTAACTTTGAGTAAGAATTTACTTCTATTGTAAGAGAGTGACTGAGTCTAATGACTGAAAATGTGAAATTAGGTTTGCTTAGAAGTTTGTCTTGGGCTTGGATTTGTAAGTTGGGCCGCCAGGAAGTATTAATTACTAGTTTCTTCTCATGTGCTTTTCACTTGTAATATCAAGACATAAATTTAGTATAAATATAATATTAAATTATTTTAATACGTATATCGCATTAATAATCAAAAGATTGGAATAGATACTTACATAGAATATTTGGGTTTTGATTTATTAAATTTGGTTTTTTTCGATTCGGGTTCTCCATCGCCGCCGGCTTGAGGAGAGTTTAAGAGAAATCTCTATCGCAACCGCACCTTATAAAAAGTGAAAGTCTGTGAGAATATGTGAGAGTAGTTGCCTAGTTGGAAACTAAAATCAATGTATTACCATTAGGTAAATTATCAAAGAAAAGGGAAGAAGTATATGAAGAAAATTAGAAAAATCAATGAAACCAAAAAAGTAGAAGAAAAACTAAAAAATTTAAACAACAGCTTACCTAGAATCGCCGAGTGCCGGAGTAACCGGAGGCCTGAGGGATGAGTTGAACCTCCAGTGTCTGAGAGAGTGACTGTGAGTGAGAGTTTGCATCTGTTGTGAGAGAGTGAATGAGTCTGATGAGTGAAAATGTGAAATTAACTTTGCTTAGAAGTTTGGCTTGAGCTTTGATTTGTAAGTTGGGCCATATGTAATTATATAATTACTAGTTTCTTTTCATATGCTTTGCACGTGTAATATCAATACAAGATTTTAGTATTAATATAATATTAAATTATTTAAATACATATATCACATTAATAATCGAAAGATTGGAATAGATATTTACATTGAATGTTCAGATTTTGGTTTATTAAATTGGTTTATTAGTTTGGGTTTGCTATTGCCGCTGGCCTGAAAAGTGATAGTTTGAGAAAAATCACCATCTCAGCCGTACCTTGTTAGAAGTGAAAGTCTAATAGAATTTGAGGGAGTAGTTGGCTAGTTGGAAACTACAATCAAAGTATTACTAATTAGGTAAATTAGCAGAGAAAAGGGAATAATATGACAAAGAAAAACTGAAAAACCAATGAAACCAAAGAAGTTGAAGAAAAGCTAAAAAATTGAAACGCCACCGTACCTGGAATCGCCAAGTGCCCGAGTGGCCGAAGGCCTGAGGGTTGAGATGAACCAATGGTGTCTGAGTGAGTGACTTTGAATGAGAGTTTCCTTTTGTTGTGAGAGAGTGACTGATTCTGATGAGTGAAAATGTGAAATTAGGTCTGCTTAGAAGTTTGGCTTAGGCTTGGATTTGTACATTTGGCCATTAGTAATTATATAATTTCTAGTTTCTTCTCAAGTGCTTTGCATGTGTAATATTAAGATAAGAATTTAGTATTAATATAAAATTAAATTATTTGAATAGGTATATCACATTAATAATCAAAAGATTACAATAGATACTTACACAGAATGTTCAGAATTCGGTTTATTAATTTTTGTTTTTTCAGTTCGGGTTCGTTATCACTGTCGGCCTAAGAAATGATAGTCTAAGTGATATCACCATCGCAGCTGCACCTTATGAGAAGTGAAAGTCTGAGAGAGTAGTTGCCTAGTTGGAAACATGTAATGACCCTCCAGGTCATTTTCTAATTTTTTGCACCATTTCGGCATTTCAAGCTTTACCATAGCTGTTCAGACTCATTTTGGTCTATTGAGTGGATTTTGATTAAAATGGCCATTGGGTGTGGGACCCATATTTCATCGAAACGATCTAGGATAGAAATTTTGATGGCTCCATTGAGTCCAAAATGTTGAATTTGGCAAGGTAGCATAGTCCGTTTGCGTTCATAGGATTCCAAACGAATCCCGATGGTCTGATCGGAGTTTTGGCACTTGGCCAAAACTGTTGGTGCAGGCCAAAAATGGCCTACACTTTCGCGAGGCTTTGGCTGCATTCTTGAAGGCCAAGTAAATGACATACCACGATCACGAGACCATAGTCGCATTTACGAAGGCCAAGAATATTGGCCATTGAGTTCGCGAGCTCATCTCCGCGTACGTGAAGGGTATACCAACATTTAAATCTGTGGAACCCGATTTCCTTTCCATTTTCAAGTACCAAGTCTATTAAAAACCCTAGGAGACTTAGAAACTTGTAGAGCCCGACTATTGGGTGTTTGGGGCGAGTTGAAGAGTTCATTGGGGGCATTTTCTCATCAAAACTTTCGTGAGTTTCCTTTAATTTCTTAGTTAATTCCCCAATTTAACTTTAAATCCCTAATTTAATTTGTGCATTGATTTAGGGTTCGTTTGTGCTCAGATTTCACTCATTCTCGAGGGTAAATGATCCTTGAACTTAGAGAGACGTTTTGACAGTTTTAAAGTAATGATTTCATAAGCAGGCCCTCCATGGGATTTTTGACTCGATTTTGGACCAGGAGCATTTATATGCAATATGGGAATTTTTATTCTCGTATTAATGTGTAGAACATTATTTTGATAGCGTGGCATCATGCGGAGGCTTCACGAAAGGGAAAAGCTTGATTTAGTGGACTTTCTCGGGCATTCATCGGCGTCCAGGTAGGCTAGGCTTACTTTTCTCATAGGTTGAGCTTTATTTTGGTATTAGTATGGTAATACGTCATTTCTTGTGGGAAGAGGAGAACGAAAGGGAAGGCATCCCGCTTACTTGAATTCCTTCTAATTCAGGGGTTATAGGTGCATCCCCATTTCCCCCTTCGGAGCGATTCCTCTGAATGGCAAGTATGAGTTCGGATGCGGGCGAAATTCCCGCCAATGGCTGAGATGTTCAGTCAACTCCCTCCCCCTTTGTGGGGGTCCCAACCCCTATGAGTGAGCAGAAAAGAGGCCCTGGTGAACCGTCATAATTAGTGAACAAGTGTAAGCTTCGCTGGCCGACAGTATGGAGTACTGACCACACCGAGGGACAGGCCCTGAAGCGAAGGATCAGTCATAAATAATTATTGATTGGATAGGTACGACCAATCCATTCTAACTAGAAAAATCAAAAATTTGGAAGCAACTGAACTCAAGGGCCACCTCTGAGAGTGAGACATTGTATTGTGTCTATGTAGCAATTGGACAGAAACGCTCAACTGTGGCACAATTAGTTCATGCTAGATTTGGGTTGGAAGTTATGGCTCAGTTGCTTGTTTAGTGAAATTTGGGATACTTAGCCGATTAAAGAGACGTTTGTCTGATAGAATTGACTTATTCCTCTCCTTCTTGAGCTAAATGGTTGCCTTAGGACTTGTTTGAGATTATGGGGGCTCGTTTGAGATTAATCTTTTCTTGTTTGTGCCTTCTGGGCTTATGGGGGTCTAGTTAGGCTGTAGTTAGCTTGTCTTCCTTTCAATATTATTTACCTTTTCATTTATTATCTTTCAGCTAAACCGTTATTCAGGTTTGCCCCTTTATCCTTGGCCTTAGTTTCTGTTCTCGCATCTTATTATGCTTTTATTATGATTTAGCTTAGTCGGCTGATGATGCCTACTGAGTACCAATTATTTTGATACTCATACTACACTTCTGCATCTTTTTCTTATGCAGATCCAAGTACTGGCGGCCGCCACTGACGTCTATCAAGCTTGCTCTCGGGCTTCGGAGATAGGGTGAGATTTCAAATTCAGAGTTGATCTCCTCTCCTTCCTCTACTTTTGGCTAGTCTTTAGTTGCCAAGAGTTTCTGTATATTGATACTATTTAGTACTCTCTTTTGTATTTAGTGACTTTTGTACCGGACTTACTAGGTTATAGGATATCCTTTTGTTCTCTCCTTCTCATTTGACATCTTTTACTATTGCATCATTTTCTCTTACTTACAATCTTATTATATGCTTGATTTCTGGTATTTATTCTAACTTCCACCATTAGCCCATTACTTGTCATTCCAGGCTACGATTCGACTTACCTACTGGCGGGTTAAAGTAGGTGCCATCATGACTCAGAGATTGGTTCGTTACAAATTGGTATCACCCTAGGTTCATTGGTATAATTGGTACAAGAGAAAATGTCTAGTAGAGTCCTGTGGATCAGAATGATGACGTCCGTTTCTTATCTTCGGGAGGCTATAGGACATTCTTAGGAAAATCTCACTTTCATCATTCATTTTCATACATCGAGTATATGCTGGTTTCTAAAGGTTTTCTTTGTCTCATTCTTTCACAGATGGTTAGGACGCGCGCTATTACAACCGGCGATGAGGATCCCTAGTTTGCGACTAGGGCACCTATCAGAGGCCAGGCTAGAGCTGCAGCCCTAGATAAAGGTCAGGGTAGAGAGCCATCATCAGATCCTGTTATTGCTCTCGAGCTAAAAATTTTGTCACCCCAGCTATTGGTGGGCTGAGGGGTGGCCCAGGTTCCACTAGGGTTTATTTCTTCTTCATTGCTCAAAGATGTCTTGGTCTATTTATTGGGATTAATTGGTGGCGCACTATCTGATGGTGCTCAGTCTACAGATCAGAGTGGTACAGATGTAAGAGCGCAGCCTGTAGCTGGGGCTTTCAGAGCTAAGATCCCTCCAACACCAGTAGTTATTCGGCCTGCAGCCAGCCAGCCGGCCAGCCAGCTATGTTTGTATAGGAGCATAAGATGTTGGGTAGATTTCTGAGATTGACTCTACCTATATTTACAAGGGGTTCGGGTGAGGATGCATTTGAGTTCTTGACCGCTTGTAAGGATAGGCTCCATAATTTTAGCCTAGTTGAGGTGCGTGGGGTCGACTATACCACTTTTCAGTTGGACTCAACTGCTAGACATTGGTGGAGAGGTTATGTTAATTCCAGGCCAGCTGGATCTCCCTCTTTGATATGGACTCAGTTTTTTGAGGCTTTCTTGGAGAAGTATATGCCTCACAGTCTTTGAGAGCGGCTGAGAGATCACTTTACCAGTTTACAATACGGTTTTATGATGATTGCTGAGTATGAGGTGAGATTTCATAAGTTGGCCAGACATTCTATTGTGATCTTACCTACCGTATAGAGCTAATTATGTGCTTTATTAGAATACTAAGACTTCCTACTCATATGGCTACCCAGAGTTTGGTTTTCATTGGCAGGTCTTTTGTTGATGTTTTTGGTTATGCCTAGACTATGAAGGAGATGCATCGCGAGGCCCAAGTGATAAGAGGTTGCATCAGCAGGGTAGTTTTAATGGGATTCAGAGTAGTTCTCGGTTCAAAGGTAGAGGTTCTCAGGATAGGTACCCTTTGCGTCAGTCCTATTGGTACCAAGGTTAGTCTAGTAGACCCATTTAGGGAGCACTTAAGATTATTGATGGAGGTCAGTCCGGTTGTAGTGATTGCAGTGGCCAGAGCAATGGTCAGTGTTTAAGGGGTGCACATTGTGGGTCTTCTAGTCACAATGGCTATTCCAGATCAGCGGGATCTTCTGGGCAAGGCAGAGCATTCGAGGCTTGTTATGAGTGTGGGGTTATTGGTCATTACTCTAGAGAGTGTCCCCGACGTGGGAATATTTAGCCTGCGGTACAGAGTGTTCAGCCGATTAGAGTAGTACCGCCCCAGCTAAAGCTGATGCTCAGGGTTGTAGGGGTGGTCCCTAAGGTGCTCGAGGAGGTTCTCAGGCAGGCAGGGTAGGTGGTTGGTCAGATGCCCAACCAGGTGGTGGGAGAGGCCATTTATATGTTATACCTGTTAGGCTAAAGGTATAGTCTTTGGATGTTGTTATTACAGGTATGATTTTAATGTGCCGTCAGTCGGCTACTGCCTTATTTTTATTTGGGATCCACTTATTCATATGTTTCTACTTATTATGCACTGCGGTTAGAGTTGTCTTGGGAGCCTTTATTTGTGTCATTGAATGTATCTACTCTCATAAGTGATTCTTTTATAGTGGATCAGGTTTATAGATCATGTGTTGTGACTGTTCGAGAGTTTGTTACTCGGGTCGACCTTATTGTGCTAGATATGGTGGATTTTGATGTGAGTATGGGCATGAAATGGTTATCCTCTTATCATGCGATCTTAGATTGCTTTGCCAAGACCGTTACCTTAGCCATGCCTGACATACCCTTAATCGTATGGTAGGGTTATTTTAGCCGCGCATTAACAGGGATTATTTCTTATGTTAGGGGCTAGGAGATTAGTGTTGAGGGGTTGTAAGTCTTATCTTACTTATGTTCGTGATTTTAGTATGGAGAGTCCCTCACTTGATTTTGTTCCTATTGTCCTTGAGTTTTCTAATATTTTCCCTACCGACCTGCCTGGCCTTCCTCCTGAGCATGATATTAAGTTTGCTATTGATCTTGAGTCGGGCACCAGACCTATTTCTATGGCACCTAATAGTATGGCTCCTGCTGAGCTTAAGGAGATGAATTCTCAACTGCAGGATCTTTTGGGTAATGGTTTCATCAGGCCGAGTGTATCTCCTTAAGGTGCTCCTATCTTGTTCATAGAAAAAAAGATTGGTTCTATGCGTATATGTATAGACTATATACAGCTAAATAAGGTGACAGTAAAGAATAAGTATCATATGCCTCGTATTGATGATTTATTTGACCAGCTTCAGGGTGCAACAATATTCTCTAAGATTGACTTGAGATTTGGTTACCATCAATTGAGGATTCGGGCTGAGGACATACCTAAGTTAGCCTTCAAGACTCGCTATGGCCATTATGAGTTCCTGGTGATGTCTTTTAGGTTGACCTATGCCTCAATAGGATTTATGGATTTTATGAACCGTGTTTTCAGGTCCCACTTGGACTCTTTTATGATTATTTTCATTGATAACATCCTTGTGTACTCGAGGAATAGGGAGGAACACGAGTAACATTTGAGGATTGTCCTCCAAACTTTAAGAGATCATAGGCTTTTTGTAAAATTCTCAAAGTGTGAGTTATGGTTGGAGTCTGTGACATTTCGAGGACATGTGGTGACTAAGGATGGGATTATGATGGATCCAGTGAAGATTGAGGCTATTTGTGATTGGTCCAGACCCACATCTTTGACTGAGGTTCATAACTTTATTGGTTTGGCTGGTTACTACCGACGCTTCATTAAGGGTTTTACTACTATTGTGGAACCTATCACTAGATTAACTAGAAAAGAGGTTCCATTTTAGTGGTTAGTTGAGCTTTTGGAAGCTCAAGGACTTGCTCACTTCCGCTCCTATTTTGATTCTTCAGTAGAGGGCGAAGGGTTTACTGTATATTGTAATGCTTCTGGTGTTTGTTTGGGTTGTGTTCTAATGCCGCAGGGCTGAGTTATTACTTTTCCATCATGATTTAGAGTTGACAGTGGTAGTTTTTATGTCAAGATTTAAAGGCATTACATGTATGGTGTTCATTGCGAGATCTACACTGACCATCATAGTCTTTAATAAATTATGACTCAGAGGAAGCTTAATTCGAGATAGCACAGATGTGTTGAGTTGCTGAAGGACTATGATATCTTTATTTTATATCATTCGGGCAAGGAAAATGTGATAGCGGATGCCTTGAGCCAAAAGGCTGTGAGTATGGGAAGCTTGGCCTTTCTTTCAACTTTAGAGTGGTCGTTGGCTTTGGACATTCGTTTCTTAGCCAACTTGATGGTTTGCCTTGATATTTCAAACTCCAGGAGGATCCTTGCTAGTGTTGAGGCTAGATCTACCTTATTTAAGCAGATTCAGAGTCACCAGTTTGAGGATAGTAGACTTTATGACATTTGTGATCAGGTGCTGAAAGGTGAGTCCAGTCGAGCTACTTTGGATTCAGAGGGTATTCTGAGATATAATGACTGCATATGTGTTCCAAGGATTGGAGACTTGATTCAGTTGATATTGTGGGAGGCTCATAGCTCTAGGTATTCTATTCACCCTGGGACAGCTAAGATGTATAGATATTTGAGGCAACATTACTGGTGGAGTGGTATGAAGAAGGATGTAGAGGATTTTATGGCTCGTTGCCTATGTTGTCAGCAGGTGAAGGCTACATCAGAGATCGGGTGGACTGCTTCAGAGGTTACCCATTCCTGAGTAGAAGTGGGAGTAGATTATTAAGGACTTCATGAGTGGTTTGCTTCGTACCTCTCGTGGTTCCGATAGTATTTAGGTCATAGCAGATCGGTTGACCAAATCGGCTCATTTCATCCTGATACAGATTTTTTTCAGTGTCGAGAGGTTAGCTCGTATCTATGTTTATCAGATAGTTCACCTTCATGGAGTACCGATGTCCATTATTTCAAATAGAGGGTCAGTGTTCACTCTAGCTTCCTGAGGAATTTTTAGGAGGAGATAGGTACTCAGGTTGATCTTAGCACCGCATTCCACCCCCAGACTGACGGTCAATTAGAGCGGACTATTCATAAGGTAGTTCACCTTCATGGAGTACCAATGTCTATTATTTTAGATAAAGGGTCAGTGTTCACTCTAGCTTCTAGAGGACTTTTCAGGAGGAGATAGGTACTCAGGTTGATCTTAGCACCGTATTCCACCCCCAGACTGATGGTCAGTCAGAGCAGACTATTCAGGTTTTGGAGGATATGCTCCACGTATGCTTTATGGACTTTAGAGGTCTGTGGGAGCATCACTTAGCCTTAATGGAGTTCTCTTATAATAATAGCTACTATTTGAGTATTCAGATGGCACCATTTGAGGCTTTATATGGTAGGCATTGTCGATCTCCGATAGGTTGGTTTGAGACCTTCGAGGTTAGGGCTCATGCTACTGACTTGCTTCGTGAGTCGTTGGATAGGGTTTGGGTGATTCAGGATAGGTTGAGGGCAGCTCATAGTAAGCTAAAAAGTTATGCTGATTGAAGACTTCGTGCCTTGAAGTTTGGAGTTGGTGATTGAATTTTCCTTCAAGTATTGCCTATGAAGGGCGTGATAAGGTTCGGGCAAGGGGCAAGCTTATCCCCAGGTATATTGGGCCTTTTGAGATACTTTGGATAATTGGGAAGGTAGCTTATGAGTTAACCTTGCCCCCAGACTTTGCAGCTGTCTATCTAGTTTTCCATATTTCTATTTTGCGACGTTATATCCCGAATAAGTCTCACGTGTTTTGATGGGACTCAGTTCAGTTGGATGAGAGATTAACCTTCATGGAGGAGCCAGTGCTTATATTAGCCAGGGATGTCAGGCGGTTGCACTCTAGAGAGATTCCAGTAGTTAAGGTTCAGTGGAGACAAAAGTCCTTTTAGAAGTGATATTGTAATGACCCTCCAGGTCATTTTCTGCATTTTCACACCATTTTGGCATTTATAGCTTTCCCATATCTGCCCCAAGTCATTTATGACTTGCTGGAGCTGATAGTTTGGTTACCGGGCAGTTCGTTTGGTTTTTAGAGCCAACTCCCTGTTTTGAAGTTCTCATTGTTAAGGATTGGGTATCGGGCCTAAACTTCAGGTAAACGACCTTGTATGCCAATTCTGACTATTCCATTAGATCCAAAATATCAATTTTAGGCTAGGAGGATCCTTGGATCGGGTCCCGAGACTTACGAACTCCTTCTGGGCTATTGGGTGGATTTTGATTAAAATGGCCATTGGGTGTGGGACTCATATTTAACCGAAACGACCTCGGATGGAAATTTTGAAGTTGCGATTGAGTCTGGAATGTTGAATTTTGTAGGGTAGCATAGTTTGTTTGCATTCACAGGATTTTGAACGAATCCCGAGGGTCCGATCGGAGTTTTGGCACTAGGCCAAAACTGCTGGTGCAGGCCAAAAATGGCCTACGTATTCGCGAGGCCTTGGACGCATTTACAAAGGCCAAGGAAATAACCTACCATGATCGCGATACTATGGTCGCATTTGCAAAGGCCAAGAATATTGTTTATGTCGTTAGTGAGCTCATCTCTGCGTACACAAAGGGTAGACTAGGCCAAGGGTCGTGTTCGCGATGGGGTCCCCACGATGGCGATGAAGGGACCCCTGGTAGCATTTAAAGCTGTAGAACCCAATTTCCTTCCCATTTTTTAAGTACCAAATCCATTGAAAACCCTAGGAGACTTTAAAACTTGTAGAGCTCGACTATTGGGTGTTTGGAGAGAGTTGGACAGTTCATTGGGGGCATTTTCTCATCAAAACTTCCCTGAGTTTCCTTTAATTTCTTAGTTAATTCCTCGGTTTAACTTTAAATCCCTAGTTTACTTTGTGGGTTGATTTAGGGTTCGTTTGTGCTCGGATTTCACCAATTCTCGAGGGTGAATGATCCTTGAGCTTAGAGGGACGTTTTGATGATTCAAAGTTATGATGTCGTAAGTAGGCCCCACATGGGATTTTTTACTCGATTTTGGACCCGAATCATTTATATGAAATATGGGTATTGTTATTCTAGTATTAATGTGTAGAACTTTATTTTAATAGCATAGCATCTCGTGCGGAGGCTTCTCGAAAGGGAAAAGCTTCGATTTAGTAGACTTGCTTGGGCATTCATCGGCATCCAAGTAGGCTAGGATTAATTTTCTCATAAATTGAGCTTTATTATGGTTTTAGTATGGTAATATTCTAGATTTGGGTTGGAAGTTATGGCTCAGTTGCTTATTTAGTGAAATTTGGGATATTTAGCATATTAAAGAGACTTTTTTTCAGAAGAATTGGCTTATTCTTCTCCTTCTTGAGTTAAATGGTTGCCTTAGGACTTGTTTGGACATGATTAATACGTTGTAGTGGAACTTGGAAGCTTTAGTCTAGTTTTGGGTAGAATTTGCCTTAGCGTGGACTTTCAGGGTTAGTAGACCTAGGAGGCCTTCTTTCGTAATCTTACACACATTCTCGAACCTTAGGTTGATTTAAGCATCCTTCTAGTTCTTGACTAGATTTGTTACCTTGTATTTATTTTAAAGAACAGTTCGAGTCCGACACTTATTATTCACTTATGGCACTAAATTACCAGTTCAAGTCCGGTATATATGATACTAAAATCCCGATTTGAATCTAGCAATTATTGTACACTTTTGAGTTAAGGGCCCGATTCGAGTTCGATGTTTATGGTAATACGGGATTCTCAGAGATGGGTTTGGTTGTCGGTTACTTTTATTCATTATTGCCTTTAGTTCTTTTCTTGATTTTATCCATCGGGCTTATGGGGGCTCGTTTAGGGTTGATCTTTTCTGGTTTGTGCCTTCTAGGCTTATGGGGGTCCAGTTAGGCTGTAGTTAGCTCTTCTTTTTGATATGATTTAACTTTTCATTTATTATCTATCAACTAGAGCGTTATTTGGGTTTGCCCTTTATCCCTGATGTTAGTTTATGCTCTAGCATCTTATTATGATTTAGCTCAGTCGGCCAATGATGTCTACTGAGTACTCTTTGTTTTGGTACTCATACTACACTTCTGTATCTTTTTCTAATACAGATCCAAGTACTTGCGGCCGCCACTGATGTCTATCCAACTTGCTCTCAGGATTCGGAGATAGGGTGAGCTTTCAGAGCTGGAACTGATCCCCTCTCCTTCCTCTACTTTTGGACAATTTTTAGTTGCCAAGACTTTCTGTATATTGATACTATTCAGTACTCTCTTTTGTATTTAGTGGCTTTTGTACCGGCCTTACTAGGTCGTGGGATATCCTTTTGTTCTCTCCCTCTCACTTGACATCTTTTACTATTGCATCATTTTCTCTTGCTTACAATCTTATTGTATGCTTGATTTCTGTTATTTATTCTACCTTCCACCATTAGCCCAATACTTTTCATTCCGGGCTATAATTTGGCTTACCTACTGATGGGTTAAAGTATGTGCCATCATGACTCAGAGATTTAATCGTGACAAAACTGGAATCAATGTATTACCCATTAGGTAAATTATCAGAGAAAAGGTAAGAAGAAGACGAAGAAAAACCAATTAAACCAAAGAAGTTGAAGAAAATCAATAAAATTGAAATGGCGCTGTATCTGGAATCACCGAGTACTCGAGTAGTAGAAGGCCTGAGGATTGTTGAGCAGCTGGTGTCTGAATGAGTGACTGTGAGTGTGAGTTTACTTCTGTTGTGAGAGAGTGACTGAGTCAGATGAGTGAAAATGTGAAATTAGGTTTGCTTAGAAGTTTGGCTTGGGCATGGATTTGTAAGTTGCGCCATCAGTAATTATATAATTACTAGTTTCTTCTCACGTTCTTTGCACCTGCAATATTAAGACAAGAATTTAGTATTAGTATACTATTAAATTATTTAAATACGTATATCGCATTAATAATCAAAAGATTGGAATAGAGACTTACAAAAAATATTTGGGTTTCTGTCTATTAAATTTGGTTTTTTCAATTCAGGTTCGCCATCGCCGCCGGCCCGAGAAGTGAGAGTTTGAGAGAAATCACCATTGCAGCCGCACCATATGAAAAGTGAAAGTATGAAAGAATCTAAGAGATTAGTTGCTTAGTTGGAAACTGGAATCAAGGTATTACCCATAGTTAAATTAACAAAGAAAATGAAAGAACTAGATGAAGAAAAACAGAAAATCCAATAAAATCAAAAAAGTAGAAGAAAAAATAAAAAATTGAAACAACAGCCTACCTGGAATTGCAGAGTGCCCGAGTAGCCGAAGGCCTGAGGGCTGAGTTGAACCTTAGGTGGCTGAGATAGTGACTGTGACTTAGAGTTTGCGTCTATTGTGAGAGAGTGAATGAGTCTGATGAGTGAAAATGTTAAATTATGTTCGCTTAGAAGTTTGGCTTGTTCTTGGATTTGTACGTTGGGCTATCTGTAATTATATAATTACAAGTTTCTTCTCACGTACTTTGCATGTGTAATATCAAGACAAGATTTTAGTAGTAATATAATATTAAATTATTTAAATACGTATATCGCATTAATAATCAAAAGATTGGAATAGGTACTTACATAGAATGTTCAGATTTTGATTTATTAAATTTGGTTTTTTCAATTTGGGTTCACCATCACCGCTGGCTTGAGAAGTGATAGATTGAGAGAAATCACCGTTGTAGCAATACCTTATGAGGAGTGAAAGTCTAAGAGAATTTGAGAGAGTAGTTACCTAGTTGGAAACTAGAATCAACGTAATACCCATTAGGTAAATTAGGAACGGAAAGGGAAGAAGAAGATGAAAACTGAAAACCAATGAAACCAAAGAAGTTGAAGAAAAGTTAAAAAATTGAAATGGCACCATCCCTGGAATCGCCAAGTTCCCGAGTAACCGAATGCTTGAGGGCTGAGTTTAACCACCGGTGTCTGAGAGAGTGACTATGAATAAGAGTTTGCTTCTGCTGTGAGAGAATGACTGATTCTGATGAGTGAAAATGTGAAATAAAGTTTGCTTAGAAGTTTGGCTTGGGCCTGGATTTGTAAGTTGGGCCATCAGTAATTATATAATTACTAACTTCTTCTCACGTGTAATATCAAGACAAGAATTTAGTTTTAATATAATATTAAATTATTTAAATACATTTATTGCATTAATAATTAAAAGATTGGAATACATACTTACACACAATATTCGGGTTTTGGTTTGTTAAATTGGTTTTTTCAGTTCGGGTTCGCCATCGCCGCCAGTTTGAGAGAAATCACTGTCGCAGCCGCACCTTATGAAAATTGAAAGTTTGAGGAATCTAAGAGTGCAGTTGCCTAGTTGGAAACTGAAATCAAGGTATTACCCATTAGGTAAATTAACAAAGAAAATGGAAAAATTAGTTGAAGAAAAAAAGAAAAACCAATGAAACCAAAGAACTAGAAGAAAAACTAATATATTGAAACGACAGCCTACCTGGAATAATTGAGTGCCCGAGTAGCAAAATGCCTCAGGGCTGAGTTGAGCCTCCGGTTTCTGAGAGAATGTCTGTGACTTAGAGTTTGCATCTGTTGTGTGAGAGTGAATGAGTCTGATGAGTGAAAAAGTGAAATTAAGTTTGCTTAGAAGTTTAGATTGGGATTGTATTTGTACGTTGGGCCATCTGTAATTATATAATTACTAGTTTCTTCTCACAAGCTTTACATGTGTAGTATCATGATAAGATTTTAGTACTAATATAATATTAAATTACTCAAATATGTATAACTCATTAATGATCAAAAGAATGGAATAGATGCTTACACAAAATGTTCGGATTTCGATTTATTAAATTTGACTTTTTCAATTCGAGTATGCCATCGCCGCTGGCTTGAGAAGTTATATTCTTAGAGAAATCACCATCGCAGCCGCACCTTATGAGAAGTGAAAGTTTAAGAGAATCTGTAAAAGTAGTTGCCTAGTTGGAAACTAGAATCAATGTATTATCCATTAGGTAAATTATCAAAGAAAAGGGAAGAAGAAGACGAAGAAAAATAGAAAAACCAATTAAACCATAAAAGTTGAAGAAAATATATAAAATAGAAATGGCATTGTACCTGGAATCACTAAGTGCCTGAGTAGCCGAAGAAACAGTAGCCTACCTAGAATCACTGGGTGCCTGAGTAGCCAAAGGCCTGAGAGCTGAGTTGAATCTCAAGTGTCTGAGATAGTGACTATGACTTAAGAGTTTGCATCTGTTGTGAGATAGTGAATGATTTCGATGAGTGAAAATGTGAAATTAAGTTTGCTCAGAAGTTTATCTTGGGATTGTATTTGTACGTTGGGCCATCTGTAATTATATAATTATTAGTTTCTTCTCACGTGCTTTGCATGTGTAATATCAAGATAATATTTTAGTATTAATATAATATTAAAATTTTTAAATATGTATATCGCATTAATAATCAAAATATTGGAATAGATACTTACACAGAAGTTTCGGATTTTGATTTATTAAATTTGTTTTTTTCAATCCGGTTTCACCATCGCCGCCGGCTTGAAAAGTGATAGCCTGAGAGAAATCACCATTGCAGCCACACCTTATGAGAAGTGAAAGTCTGAGAGAATTGGAGAGAGTAGTTACCTATCTGGAAAATAGAATCAATGTATTACCCATTAGGTAAATTAGCAAATAAAATGTATGACAAAGAAAAATAGAAAAACCGATGAAACCAAAGAAGTTGAAGAAAAGCTAAAAAATTTAAACAACACCATACCTGGAATCGCCAAGTGCCTGAGTAGGTGAAGTCTTAATGGCTGATTTGAACCACCGGTGTCTGAGAGAGTGACTATGAGTAAGAGTTTACTTCTATTGTGAGAGAGTGACTCAGTTTGATGAGTGAAAATGTGAAATTAGATTTGCTTAGTAGTTTGTCTTTAGCTTGGATTTGTAAGTTGGGCCATCAGTAATAATATAATTACTAGTTTTTTCTCACATGCTTTGCACGTGTAATATCAAGACAAGAATTTAGTATTAATATAATATTAAATTATTTAAGTACGTATATCATATTAATAATCAAAAGATTTAAAATGATTCTAACACAGAATATTCGGGTTTCAGTTTATTAAATTTGGTCTTTTCAGTTTGGATTCACCATCGCTGCTGGCCTGAGAAGTAAGAGTTTGAGAGTAATCACCATCACAGCAGCACCTTATGAAAAGTGAAAATCTGAGAGAATCTAAGAGAGTAGTTGCCTAGTTGGAAATTGGAATCAAGGTATTACCATTAGGTAAATTAGCAAAGAAAAGGGAAGAAGTAGATGAAGAAAAATAGAAAAATCAATGAAACCAAAGAAGTAGAAGAAAAACTAAAAAATTGAAATGGCAGCCTACCTGGAATCGCCGAGTGCCCGAAGGCCTTAGGCTTGGGTTTAACCTACGGTGACTGAAAGAGTAATTGTGACTTAGAGTTTACGTCTGTTGTTAGAGAGTGAATGCATATGATGAGTGAAAATGTGAAATTAAGTTTGTTTAGAAATTTGGCTTGGGCTTGGATTTGTATGTTGGGCCATATGTAATTATATAATTACTAATTTCTTCTCACGTGCTTTGTACGTGTAATATCAGGACAAGATTTTTGTATTAATATAATATTCAATTAGTTAAATATGTGTATCGCATTAATATAAAAAATATTGGAATAAATACTCACATAGAATGTTCAGATTTTGATTTATTAAATTGGGTTTTTTCAATTCAGATTTTCCATCGCCGCTGGCCTGGGAAGTGATAGTCTGAGACAAATTATCGTCGCAGTCTCACCATATGAGAAGTGAAAGTCTTAGAGAATCTTTGAGAGTAGTTGCCTAGTTTGATACTAAAAATAATGTATCACCCATTAGGTAAATTAACAAATAAAAGGGAAGAAGAAGTTGAAGAAAAATTTAAAAACCAATGAAACCAAAGAGGCTGATAAAAAGCTAAAAAATTGAAATGGTATCATACCTTGAATCGCCGAGTACCCGAAGGCTTGAGGGCTGAGTTGAACCACTGTTGTCTGAAATAGTGATTGTGTGTGATAGTTTTCTTCTGTTGTGAGAGAATGACTGAGTCTGATGAGTAAAAATGAGAAATTAGGTTTTCTTAGAAGTTTGGCTTGGGCTTGGATTTGTAAGTTGGGCCATGAGTAATTATATAATTACTAGTTTCTTCTCACGTGCTTTTCATGTGTAATATCAAGACAAAACATTAGTAGCAATATAATATTAAATTATTTGAATACATATATCGCTTAATAATCAAAATATTGGTATAGATACTTACACAGAATTTTCGGGCGTTAGTTTATTAAATTTTGTTTTTTTTCCTTCATTTTCGCCATCGCCGCTGGCCTGAGAAGTGAGAGTTTGAGAGAAATCACTGTTGTAGCTGCATCTTATGAAAAGTGAAAGTTTGAGAGAATCTAAGATAGTAGTTGCCTAGTTTGAAACTGAAATCAAGGTATTACCCATTAGGTAAATTAGCAAAGATAAGTGAAGAAGTAGATAAACAAAAACTGAAAAACTGAAAAACCAATGAAAACAAAAAAGTTGAAGAAAAACTAAAAAATTGAAATGGCTCCATGCCAGGAATTACCGAGTGCCCGAGTAGCCGAAGACCTGACGCCTGAGTTGAATCGTCTGTGTCTGAGAGAGTCACTGTGAGTGAGAGTTTGCTTCTGTTGTGAGAGAGTGACTGAGTTTGATAAGTGACAATGTGAAATTTAGTTTACTTCTCTGTCGCAGTTGCATCTTATGAGAAGTGAAAGTCTGAGAGAATCAGAGAGAGTAGTTGCCTAGGTTGAAACTGGAATCAATGTATTACACATTAGGTAAACTAGCAAAGAAAGGGAAGAAGTTGATTAAGAAAAACAAAAAAACAAATGAAACCAAAAAAGTAGAAGAAAACTAAAAAATTAAAACAGCAGCCTACCTGGAATCGCCGAGTACCTGAGTAGCCGAAGGCCTGAGGGCTGAGTTAAAATGCTGGTGTCTTAGAGAGTGACTGTGACTTTGCATTTGTTGTGAGAGAGTGAATGAGTCTAATGAGTGAAAATGTGAAATTAAGTTTGCTTAGAAGTTTAAGTTGGGCCATCAATTATATAATTATTAGTTTCTTCTCACGTGCTTTGAACGTGTAATATCAAGACAAGTATTTAGTTTTAATAATTTTAAATTATTTAAATACATATATCGCATTAATAATCAAAAGATTGGAATAGATACTTACACAGAATATTCGGGTTTTGGTTTATTAAATTTGGTTTGTTCAGTTTGGGTTTGCCATCACCACCGGTACGAGAAGTGAGAGTTTAAGAGAAATCACTATCACAGCCGCACCTTATTAAAAGTTAAAGTCTGAGAGAATCTAAGAGTTTAGTTGCCTAGTTGGATACTGGAATCAAGGTATTACCCATTAGGTAAATTAACAATGAAAAGGGAAGAAATAGTTAAAGAAAAATAGAAAAACAAATGAAACCGAAGAAGTAGAAGAAAATCTAAAAAATTGAAACGACAGCCTAGCTGGAATCCTCGAGTGCCTGAGTAGACGAAGGCCTGAGGGCCGAGATGAACCTCCAATGTCTGAGAGAGTGACTGTGAGTTAGAGTTTGTGTCTGTTGTGAGAGAATGAATGAGTCAAATGATTTAAATGTGAAATTAAGTTAGCTTAGAGGTTTGGCTTGGGCTTGGATTTGTAAGTTGGGCCATCTGTAATTATATAATTACTCGTTTCTTCTCACGTACTTTGCACGTATAGTATCAAGACAAGATTTTAGTATTAATATAATATTAAATTATTAAAATACGTATATCGCATTAAAAATCAAATGATTGGAATAGATACTTACTAGAATATTCGGGTTTTGATTTATTAAATTTGGACTTTTTAGTTTGGGTTCGCCATCGCCGTCGGTCTGAGAAGTAAGAATTTGAGAGAAATCACCGTCGCAGCCGCACTTTATGAAAAGTGAAGTTCTTAGAGAATCAAAGAGAGTAGTTGCCTTGTTGGAAGCTTGAATCAAGGTATTACCCATTAGGTAAATTAGTAAGGAAAAGGGAAGAAGTAGATGAAGAAAAACAGAAAAACTAATAAACCCAAAGAAGTATAAGAAAAACTAAAAAATTGAAATGGCAGCCTACCTGGAATCGCCAAGTGCCCGAGTAGCCCAAGGCCTGAGGGTTGAGTTGAACCTCCGGTGTCTGAGAGAGTAACTGTGACTTTGAGTTACGTGTGTTGTGAGAGAGTGAATGAATCTGATAAGTGAAAATGTGAAATTAAGTTTGCTTAGTAGTTTGGCTTGGGCTTGGATTTATACGTTGGTCCATATGTAATTTTATAATTACTAGTTTCTTCTCACGTGCTTTGCCCGTGTAATATCAGGACAAGAATTTAGTATTAATATAATATTAAATTATTTAAATACATATATCGCATTAATAATCAAAATATTGGAATGGATACTTACACAGAATGTTCAGACTTCGATTTATTAAATTTGGTTTTTTCAATTTGGGTTCGCCATTCGCTGGACTGAGAAGTGATAGTCTGAGAGAAATCATCATCGCAGACTCACCTTATGAGAAGTGAAAGTCTGAGAGAGTAGTTGCCTAGTTTGAAACTAAAAATAATGTACTACCCATTAGGTAAATTAGCAAATAAAAGGGAAGAAGAAGATGAAGAAAAACTAAAAAACCAATGAAATCAAAGAAGCTGAGGAAAAGATAAAAAATTGAAATGGCACCATACCTTGAATCGTCTAGTACCGGAGTATCCGAAGGCCTACGGGCTGAGTTGAACCGCTGGTGTCTGAAAGAGTTACTGCGAGTAAGAGTTTGCTTCTGTGCTGAGAGAATGACTAAGTTTGATGAGTGAAAATGTGAAGTTAGGTTTGCTTAGAAGTTTGGCTTGGGCTTGGATTTGTTAGTTGGGCCATCAATAATTATATAATTACTAGTTTCTTCTCTTGTTCTTTGCATATGTAATATCAAGACAAAAATTTAGTATTAATATAATATTACCTTATTTATATGCACATATCACATTAATAATCAAAATATTAGAATAGATACTTACACAGAATATTAGGGTTTTGATTTGTTAAATTTGGTTTTTTCAGTTCGGGTTCGCCATCGCCGCGGCCTGAGAAATGAGAGTTTGAGAGAAATTGCCGTCACAGCTGCACCTTATGAAAAGTGAAAATCTGAGAGAATCTAAGAGAGTTGTTGCCTAGTTTGAAACTAGAATCAAGGTATTACCCATTAGGTAAATTAGCAAAGAAAAGGGATGAAGTAAATTAAGAAAAATAGAAAAACCAATGAAATCAAAGAAGTAGAAGAAAAACTAAAAATTTGAAATGGTAGTGCCCGAGTAACCGAAGGCCTAAGGGCTTGGGCTTGGATTTGTACGTTGGCCATCTATAATTATATAATTAGTAGTTTCTTCTCACATGCTTTGCACGTGTAATATCAAGAAAAGATTTTAGTATTAATATAATATTAAATTATTTAAATACGTATATCACATTAATAATCAAAAGATTGGAATAGATACTTATACAGAATGTTTGTATTTTGGTTTATTAAAATTTATTTCTTCAGTTTGGGTTCGCAATTGCCGCTGGCCTGAGAAGTGAAAGTCGAAGAGAAATCACCATTGCTGCCGCACCTTATATGAAGTGAATGTCAGATAGAATCTAAGAGAGTGGTTTCCTAGTTGGAAACTACAATCAATATATTAACCATTAGGTAAATTTGCAAAGAAAAAGTAAGAAGAAGACGAAGAAAAACAGAAAAACAATGAAACCAAAGAAGTTCAAGAAAAAAAAAATTGAAACGTCACCGTATCTGGAATTGCCGAGTGCCTAAGTAGCCAAAGGCCTGAGGGCTAATGTAACACCCCGTACGTTTCTAAGTTTAGCTGACGACCGAAACATGTAGGGAAAAATGAAAACATGAGATAATTGATGAATTTCGTATAGAATTGTGGGAATTTAAAAGTCTTAGACAATTGGGCCCAAAAATACAAAGAAGACATGGCCCAATAAGGGAATTTTTGACCCATTCTTTCATTTTGATCCATTTGACCAATTCAACATAGCATTAAATGCTAATTAAAAGATAAGGGAGACATGAGGGACTATATAAGGAGGAAAAATCAGATTTTATTTCATTATGTTCTCATGTTCTTTCTAGACTTCACCAAAAACAAAGTGTCCTTTTGCTCCTAAGAACCCTAATCACTCCTTTGGCCAAGATCATCAATTGGTAAGACTTGGTAAGTTTTTATTATGATGGATTAATATATTTTATGCATAATATATGGTGTATATTGTGTTGGTTATGTTGGTGGAGTATTGAGATGCTCACAATAAGTGAAGTGTACATGTTTGCTAAATCGGAGGGTGGTTTGTCTTGTAAACTTGACTATGGACTTGTGGTTTTGAAGGGAATGAATTTGGTGAAGTAAATATTGATATGTGGATGCGATTGTGGTCTTACTTTGTTTTATTCTTGTGCATGACGTTTGGAGTTGATATTGTGAAATTGGTTACGGTTTTGGTGCCGTATTGGCCGTGAAGTGTCGTTTTGGTGATGTTATGTGTGTTGTGAGACAATGGCTGGTAGTTGGCATGTTAGATGATCAAAAATATGTTAAAATAAGTTTGTTTATGATCATGGATCATTCATTGCATAAAAAGACCCCAAAATGACCATTTCGGCAAAAACCGGGCATCCGCCATCGATAGGGGAGCACCTGCGGGCGCAGGTGCCCCTGGAATCTGCCAAGCAGCACCTGTGGGTACAGGTCATCCACCTACGTGTGCAGGTGGATCCACATCCCAAGGCGGATTGTCGAATTTTGTTTTTTTGCGCCCCGTTGGCCCCCCCGAAACCCCCGTACCCTTCATGGATAAAGTTATCAACTTATGGGACCTCTTGAATGACTTTGACGGAGTATCCTAATGATATTTTGACTACTATCAATTATGGATTGTTGTTCATGTGTGGTTACGAAAGGTGTTGAGATGGGTTGACGACGTAATTGAGACGTAGTGTTAGTGTAGACATGTAAAGGATCAATTTGATACCAAACGACATTTACTTATAATGTATTGGTCAATGTGTGGAATGTTATGGTGGTGTTGACATGTTGATGTGATAAATGACATTGTAAGAAGGTGAAATGACGTTCTAAAGTAACTATGTGATTCATGGTCATTATGTGCAATTGAAAGGTAGTTGGTTGCTAATATAAGCTTCGTTATGTACTTGTGATGTAGAGTGAGACGTAAGGAAAGAGCTGGACTATTGTATTTCCATATAAGCTTGGGTATTCATAGTTCGACGCAAAGGTATGTAAGGTTACTCTGTCAGTATCTTTCTACGGCACATAGTATTCACATTGACATTCCACTAGTCCTATCCCGAAATGTACTAAGGTATCCCATATCCGCTTATCCATGGTCATTGTCATATATTTCTTACTCGTTGATCATTGGTAAATCTCATGTCTCATATTCATGGTTAATGTTCCAAAAGATCAATAAGGTCATGTTCCAATGTTCCAATAGTGATTATACTTATGCCTCTTGTTCATAGATTGTTGTCCAATGGTTCCCATGGTGTTATGATTCTAATAATGTTATGTTGCCAAGTTATTCACATGGTTCTCACTCATTGGTTAATGATCCAAAGCTTCCAACAATGTTATGTTCCAAAGTTCAAAGTGATGTTATGACTATCCTAGTATCAATCTCAAAGTAATGAATAAAGTAATGCAAATGTGGTCAATGATCAAGTATGGGTGGCAAGTCTAGGGGCATAAGCCTAGCTCGATTCGATCCCACTGTATTGATTTATGGGTGGCAGGTCTAGGGGCATAAGCCTAGCTCGACTCGATCCCGATGTATTGATTTATGGGTGGCAAGTCTAGGGGCATAAGCCTAGCTCGACTCGATCCCGATGCATTGATTTATGGGTGGCAGGAATAGGGGTATAAGCCTAGCTCGACCCGATCCCAACATGATGATATGTTATGTAAAGACCCACTGATCAGTCGGGACCCGGGTACATTGTGACATATGTATTGACAAGCAAGCATTAAATGTAAAGAAAGTAACGGAAGTAATGAAAGCAATTCACATGGTTTCCAAAATGCAAAATGGTGACTTACTCACATTGACTAGTCATTTGTATTGAGTTCATTAGTATGTTAATGTGTTACAAAGTTTCATTTGAGCCTTACATACTCAGTACTTATTTCGTACTGACCCCTCTCAGGGAATTTACCTTACTTGATGCAGGCGCAGGTACCAGTAGGCCTCCTCAGTAGATTGCCAGTGTTAGCGGTTTTTGGTGAGCTCCAGCTAATTCGGGGCTTCTCCGAGTCAGAGTGTATATATATTTTGGTGATGTACATGTTATATAAAGCGGGGACTTGTCCCGACATTTAGTTTGTTTCGGTCAATGCATCTGTTAGAGGCTTTTAGAGGCTTTTGTAGACTAATGTGGGTATATGTATATAAGGTGACTCATGAAGTCTTGTTTTGATGGCCTCGACGGCCAAGTTTCTCAAATGTGTATATGTAAATGTGACATGTTCCATGATTTTCAATACTAGTAGTTCATGTTTTTATGTGATAGTGGCGTTTCCTATGGCATGCATATGAATATATAGAAAGCTAGCTTGGTTCTCTCGGGCCTTATCGGCTACGGGTGCCAATCATGCCTCGGTGGGATTCGGGGCGTGACAAAAGTGGTATCAGAGCAGGTCGTTCTAAGGGTGTCTACAAAGCCGTGTCCGAGTAGAGTCTTGTTCATGGATGTGTTGTGCACCACATTTATGAGCAGGAGGCTATGGGAAATTTTGGATGTCATTTCTTTTCTTCATTCTAGATCGTGCAATAGAGCCAATGTGTTAAGTTGAATTGTGTCTGACAATAGTAATTATTTTTCTTTGGTATAGTCCAAAATACCGAACACAAGAAGAGGTCGAGGTAGAAGTAAGCGACTAGATAGAATTGCTGGAGAGGGAACAAGTAGACCACCACCTGAACAAGTTGATCAAGGTGGGGCTGAAACTGAGTTTGCAACGCGAGCTTCTTCTACTTCTTCAGCTTCAGAAGAGCCGAGAAGAAGGGAAGTACCCGTAGAACCACCGATGAATGCCATAGACCAGGATCTTAGAAATGCAGTTCATATGTTAACACAGTTAGTGGCAGCCCAGAGTTAAGGACGAGCTGGTCCAATGACACATGATGATGATGCGGCTAGAGTAGCAAGTCGCAGAATACAGGATTTCCTAAAATTGGACCCTCCTATCTTCACAGGGTTAGATCCAAAAGCAGATCCACAGGACTTCGTGGATCAAATTCAGAGGGCCTTGGAAGTTATGCACGTGACAGGGGTAGAAACAGTGGAACTTGCTGCGTACAGGTTAAAAGGAGAAGCAATACTGTGGTATGAGGATTGGAAGAAATTCCATGACATTGGTGCAAATCCACCTAAGTGGGAAGAGTTTAAAGTGGCTTTCCTTGATAATTACTTGCCCTATGAGATCCGTGAAGCACGTGTGGATCAATTCCTAAATCTCCATCAAGGAAATTTGAGTGTCAGAGAATATAGCTTGCAATTTAATTCCTTGGCTAGATATGCGCCAAATGTGGTGGCTACGATGACAGATAGAGTCCATAGATATGTGGACAGACTAGAGCCATACTTGGTAAGGGATTGCACCATTGCTGCCTTGAATAAGGACATGGATATAGCGAGAATCCAGGCCTTTGCTCAGAAAATGGAAGACCAACGACAGAGGAGAAGAGTGCATGAATTTGACAGGGGACAGTCCAAAAGGGCTAGACCTATGGGACCACCTATGATGTCCCAAGGAGGATCTAGGCCTCGTATCTTCCCTAGACTACCGAGACCATCGTTTTCTCATTCCATGGCAGGAGCTTATTCTCAGTTCTGAGGGTCTAGAGGTGGTCCATCTGGGCAGAGTAGTAGAGTTCATGGGTCCCAGGAAGCAGGTTTTCCTCGTCAGCAGTGTCAGCACTGCGAGCGTATTCACACAGGTACATGTCGGTCAGGGACGAATGTCAGCTTTTGGTGTGGTATGCCGGGGCATATAGCGAGAGAGTGTCCACAGCGGAGCATGGGTGGTATAGCACGACCGACTGGGTCAGCTGTTGCATCATCAGCATCGGTTCCTTCATTAGGCCGAGGTGTACAACCTATTGTCCGTGGTAGGGGTGCCAGAGGAGAGGCCAGCACTAGCGGGGTCCAGAATTGTACTTATACTTTGGTGGACTGCCAGAATTCAGAGGCTTCCCCTGATGTCGTCACAGGTACCTTATCCATATTCTCACATAATGTATATGCATTAATTGACCCAGGTTCTACATTGTCCTATGTTACCCCATTGATTGCTGTAAAATTTACAAAGGCACCAGAATTATTAATTAAGTCAATTGAAGTGTCTACACCGGTGGGTGAATATATTGTTGCGAAGAGAGTTTATCGTGATTGTGTGGTGACTGTGTGTGGTCATAATACATTGGCCGACCTTGTTGAACTATACATGGTAGCTTTTGACGTGATAATGGGAATGGATTGGTTGGCTTCATGTTATGCTACGGTAGATTGCCAGGCCAAGAAGGTACAATTTTGTTTTCCGCAGGAAAATGTTCTAGAATGGCAGGGTAACGTAGGGGCACCACGAGGAAGATTTATTTCCTATTTGAAAGCAAGGAAAATGATTGCCAAGGGATACATATGTCATCTAGTACGGGTGAAAGATACTGCAGTGGAACCACTAACTCCGCAGTCAGTTCCAGTGGTCAATGAATTTTTAGATGTGTTTTCAGAGGATCTTCCAGGCTTACCCCCATAATGGGAAGTAGAATTTGGCATTGATGTGATTCCAGGCACTCAGCCTATTTCTATTCCTCCATATAGAATGGCTCCAGCAGAATTGCGTGAATTGAAGGAACAATTGAAAGATTTGCTGGACAAAGGCTTCATTAGGCCAAGTATGTCCCCATGGGGTGCACCAGTATTATTTGTAAGAAAGAAAGATGGCACTTTGAGGATGTGCATTGACTATCGGCAATTGAATAAGGTAACGATCAAGAACAAATATCCCCTCCCTCGAATTGATGATTTGTTTGATCAGTTACAGGGTACCAAGTGTTTTTCCAAGATTGACTTGAGGTCGGGTTACCATCAAGTCATAGTTAGGGAAGGAGATGTGGCCAAAACAGCTTTTCAAACACGGTATGACCATTATGAATTTTTAGTTATGTCTTTTGGACTAACAAATGCTCCAGCTGTGTTCATGGATTTGATGAATAGAGTGTTTAAGCCATTTCTGGATGTATTCTTCACGGTATTTATAGATCACATCCTTGTTTATTAAAGATCACCGGAGGACCACGCTAATCATTTACGGCAAGTGTTGCAAATCCTCCGTGAGCGTAAGTTGTATGCAAAATTCTCCAAATGTGATTTTTGGTTAAAATCAGTTGCATTCTTGGGTCATATTGTGTCAGATGAAGGAATACAAGTCGATACACAGAAGATAGAAGCAGTGAAAAATTAGCCAAGACCTACGACACCCACGGAGATTCGCAGTTTTCTGGGTTTGGTAGGTTATTATCGAAGATTTGTAGAGGGGTTTGCTTCTATTACGGCACCATTAAAAAAGTTAACTCACAAGGCAATTAAGTTTCAATGGAATGATGCATAAGAAAGAGGGTTTCAAAAATTGAAGGATAAGTTGACTTCCACACCAATGTTAGTACTTCCTGAAGGCACAGAGGGCTATGCAGTGTATTGTGATGCTTTCGGGATTGGTCTCGGATGTGTGTTGATGTAGCATGGAAGAGTGATAGCATATGCCTCATGGCAGCTGTGGCCACATGAGAAAAATTATCCCACTCATGACCTTGAATTGGCAGAGGTAGTGTTTGCTTTAAAGATATGGCGACATTATCTGTATGGAGTTCATGTTGATATTTATACAGATCACAAAAGTTTACAATATCTCTTTAAGCAAAAGGAACTCAATTTGAGGCAACGAAGATGGTTAGAGCTCTTGAAAGACTATGATGTTGATATTCTATACCATTCATGGAAGGCAAATGTGGTAGCAGATGCATTGAGCCGTAAGGCAACGGAAGTTACTAGTGATCAATTGACGGAAAAGAAGGAGATAATCAAAGACTTATATCAGTTAGCTAGCTTGGGAGTTCGACTTATTGACACATCAGATGATGGGGTTATTGTACAAAATGCAGCAGAATCCTCCTTAATAGCTGAAGTGAAAGAGAAGCAGTTTACAGATTCTATGTTATTGCAGCTAAAGAAGAATGTACAGCAGAATTTGACCAAGGCATTTGATCTTACACAAGATGGGGTACTTCAATGTCAAGGGAGATTATGTGTACCAGACGTAGATGAGCTGAGGACATGAATTATGACAGAGGCGCATCATTCGCGCTACTCTATTCACCCGGGAGCTACTAAAATGTACCATGAGTTGAAAGAAGTGTATTGGTGGGGAAATATGAAAAAGAACATTGCAGAATTTGTCGTGCAATGCCCGAATTGTCAACAAGTGAAAGTGGAAAATCAGAAACCGGGAGGTTACATGCAATGTATCAATCTTCCAGTTTGGAAGTGGGATATGATTAATATGGAATTCATCACAAGTTTGCTTCGTACCTCACGGAAATTTGATTCTATATGGGTTATAGTTGACAGGCTTACCAAGTCCGCACATTTTCTACCTGTCAAGACCACTTATACAGCTGAGGATTATGCCAAATTATATGTTAAAGAGATAGTGCGGTTGCATGGTATTCTACTTTCCATTATATCAGACAGAGGAGCACAGTTCACCGCACATTTTTGGAGATCTTTCCAGTAGAGTTTGGGTACACAGGTGAATTTGAGTACGGCTTTCCATCCTCAAACAGATGGACAAGCAGAGCGTACTATTCAGACACTTGAGGATATGCTACGAGCATGCGCATTAGATTTTCAAGGCAATTGGGATGACCATTTGCCTCTCATTGAATTTGCTTACAGCAATAGCTATCATTCAAGTATTAAAATGGCACCTTATGAAGCATTGTATGGACAAAAATGTAGGTCACCAATTGGATGGTTCGAAGCAGGTGAAACTGCTTTACTTGGGCCAGATATTGTTCATCAGGCTATGGAGAAGGTGAAAGTGATTCAACAAAGATTACAAATGTCCCAAAGTCGCCACAAGTCATATGCTGATGTTAGACGAAGAGGGCTTGAATTCATCATAGGTGATTGGGTATTTCTAAAGGTGTCGCCAATGAAAGGGGTAATGCGGTTCGGGAACAAAGGGAAATTGAGTCCACGTTACATAGGCCCATATGAAGTTATTAGAAGATTTGGGCAAGTTGCTTATGAATTAGCACTACCCCAGGATCTTTCCTCAATCCATCCGGTATTTCATGTTTCGATGCTTCGGAAATGCATAGGGGATCCATCCCGTATTGTTCCCGTTGAAGATGTCCAAGTTACCGAGGATCTTACTTATGAAGAGGTACCCATTGCTATACTAGATCGACAAGTAAAGAGGTTGAGGAATAAAGACATAGCTTCCATGAAAGTCCTATGGAGGAATCAACAAGTAGAGGAGATCACATGGGAAGCTGAAGACATGATGAAATCCAAGTACCCCTATCTATTTCTAATGGATGAAGAAGTTCAAAATACGGAAGTGGAACAATGAAAAGTAAGTATTCATGAGCCTTAAGTGTTTATGTATATGTATGCCCATATATAGATGCAATTGCTGTAATTGAAGCGACATTGCTAACATTTGAGGACGAATGTTTCTAAAGGGGGAAGAATGTAACACCCCGTACGTTTATAAGTTTAGCTGACGACCGAAACATGTAGGGAAAAATGAAAACATGAGAGAATTGATGAATTTCGTATAGAATTGTGGGCATTTAAAAGTCTTAGACAATTGGGTCCTTAAATGAGGCCCAAAAATACACACAAGACATGGCCTAATAAGGGAATTTTTGACCCATTCTTTCATTTTGATCCATTTGACCAATTCAACATAGCATTAAATGCTAATTAAAAGATAAGGGAGACATGAGGGACTATATAAGGAGGAAAAATCAGATTTTATTGCATTAAGTTCTCATGTTCTTTCTAGACTTTACCAAAAACAAAGTGTCCTTTTGCTCTCAAGAACCCTAATCACTCCTTTGGCCAAGATCATCAATTGGTAAGACTTGGTAAGTTTTTATTATGATGGATTAATATATTTTATGCATAATATATGGTGTATATTGTGTTGGTTATGTTGGTGGAGTAATGAGACGCTCACAATAAGTGAAGTGTATATGTTTGCTAAATCGGAGGGTGGTTTGTCTTGTAAACTTGACTATGGACTTGTGGTTTTGAAGGGAATGAATTTGGTGGAGTAAATATTGATATGTGGGATGTGATTCTGGTCTTACTTTGTTTTATTCTTGTGCATAACGTTTGGAGTTGATATTGTGAAATTGGTTACAGTTTTGGTGCCGTATTGGCTGTGAAGTGTCGTTTTGGTGATGTTATGTGTTTTGTGAGACCATGGATGGTATTTGGCATGTTATATGATCAAAAATATGTTAAAATAAGTTTGTTTATGATCATGGACCATTCATTGCATAAAAATAACCCAAAATGACCATTTCGGCAAAAATCGGGCATCCGCCCTCGACAGGGGAGCACCTGCGGGCGCAGGTGCCAACGCAGGTGCCCCTGGAATCTGACAAGCAGCACCTGCGGGTGCAGGTCATCCACCTGCGGGCATAGGTCATCCACCTGCGGGCGCAGGTGGCTCCACAGCCCAAGGAGGATTGTCGAATTTTGTGTTTTTGCGCCCCGTTGGCCCCCCGAAACCCCCGTACCCTTCATGGATGAAGTTATCAACTTATGGGACCTCTTGAATGACTTTGAAGGAGTATCCTAATGATATTTTGACTATTATCAATTATGTATTGTTGTTCATGTGTGATTACGAAAGGTGTTGAGATGGGTTGACGACGTAATTGAGACGTAGTGTTAGTGTAGACATGTAAAGGATCAATTTGATACGAAATGACATTTACTTATAATGTATTGGTCAATGTGTGGAATGTTATGTTGGTTTTGACATGTTGATGTGATAAATGACATTGTAAGAAGGTGAAATGACTTTCTAAAGTAACTATGTGATTCATGGTCATTATGTGCACTTGTAAGGTAGTTGGTTGCTAATATAAGCTTCGTTATGTACTTGTGATGTAGTGAGACGTAAGGAAAGAGCTGGACTATTGTATTTCCATATAAGCTTGGGTATTCATAGTTTGACGCAAAGGTATGTAAGGTTACTCTGTCAGTATCTTTCTACGGCACATAGTATTCACATTGACATTCCACTAGTCCTATCCCAAAATGTACTAAGGTATCCCATATCCGCTTATCCATGGTCATTGTCATATATTTCTTACTCGTTGATCATTGGTAAATCTCATGTCTCATATTCATGGTTAATGTTCCAAAAGATCAATAAGGTCATGTTCCAATGTTCCAAAGCTTCCAACAATGTTATGTTCCAAAGTTCAAAGTGATGTTATGACTATCCTAGTATCAATCTCAAAGTAATGAATAAAGTAATGCAAATGTGGCCAATGATCAAGTATGGATGGCAAGTGTAGGGGCATAAGCCTAGCTCGACTCGATCCCGATGTATTGATTTATGGGTGGTAGGTCTAGGGGCATAAGCCTAGCTCGACTCGATCCCGATGTATTGATTTATGGGTGGCAAGTCTAGGGGCATAAGCCTAGCTCGACTCGATCCCGATGCATTGATTTATGGGTGGCAGGTCTAGGGGCATAAGCCTAGCTCGACCCGATCCCAACATGATGATGTGTTATGTAAAGACCCACTGATCAGTTGGGACCCGGGTACATTGTGACATATGTATTGACAAGCAAGCATTAAATGTAAAGAAAGTAACGGAAGTAATGAAAGCAATTCACATGGTTTCCAAAATGAAAAATGGTGACTTACTCACATTGACTAGTCATTTGTATTGAGTTCATTAGTATGTTCATGTGTTACAAAGTTTCATTTGAGCCTTACATACTCAGTACTTATTTCCTACTGACCCCTCTCGGGGAATTTACCTTACTTGCTGCAGGTGTAGGTACCAGTAGGCCTTCTCAGTAGATTGCCAGTGTTAGCGGTTCTTTGGTGAGCCCCAGCTAATTCGGGGCTTCTCCGAGTCAAAGTGTATATATGTTTTGGTGATGTACATGTTATATAAAGCGGGGACTTGTCCCGACTTTTAGTTTGTTTCGGTCAATGCATCTGTTAGAGGCTTTTGTAGACTAATGTGGGTATATGTATATAAGGTGACTCATGAAGTCTTATTTTGATGGCCTCGACGGCCAAGTTTCTCAAATGTGTATATGTAAATGTGACATGTTCCATGATTTTCAATACTAGTCGTTCATGTTTTTATGTGATAGTGGCGTTTCCTATGGCATGCATATGAATATATAGAAGCCTATCTTGGTTCTCTCCGGCCTTATCGGCTACGGGTGCCAATCATGCCTCATTGGAATCGGGGCGTGACAGCTGAGTTGAACCGCTGGTGTCTGAGAGAGTGACTGTGAGTATGATGAGTGAAAATAGAAGAAAGAGACTGAGTCTGATGAGTGAAAATGGAAATTAGGTTTTCTTAGAAGTTTTGCTTGGGCTTGGATTTTTAAGTTGGGCCATATGTAATTATGTAAATACTAGTTTCTTCTCACGTGCTTTGAACGTGTAATACCAAGACAAGAATTTAGTAGTAATATAATATTAAATTATATAAATACGTCTATTGAATTCATATCAAAAGATTTGAATAGATACTTACATAGAATGTCGGATTTTGATTTATTAAATTTGGTTTTTTCAGTTCGGGTCTTCCATCGCCACCGTCCTGGAGAGTAAGAGTCGGAAATAAATCATCGTCATAGCCGTATCTTATGAAAAGTGAAAGTTTGAGAGAATTTGAGAGAGTAGTTTCCTAGTTAGAAACTGAAATCAATTTATTACCCATTAGGTAAATTAGCAAACAAAAGGGAAGAAGTAGATGAAGAAAAACTGAAAACCCAATGAAACCACATAAGTTGAAGAGAAACTAAAATATTGAAATGGCACCGTTCCTTGAAACATCGAGTGCCCGAGTAGCCGAAGACCTGAGGGTTAAGTTAAACCATCGGTGTCTGAGAGAGTGACTGTGAGTGAGGTTTTGCTTCTGTTGTGAGAGAGTGACTGACTCTGATGAGTGAAAATGTGAAATTAGGTTTGCTTAGAAGTTTGGCTTGTGCTTGAATTTGTAAGTTGGTCCATCAGTAATTATATAATTACTAGTTTTATCTCACGAGCTTTGCACGTGTAATATAATGACAAGAATTTAGAATTAATATAATATTAAATTATTTAAATATGTATATCGCATTAATGATCAAAAGATTGGAATAAGTACTTACACAAAATGTTTGGATTTTGGTTTTTCCAATTGTGATTCGCCATCACCGTCACAGCTGAATCTTATGAGAGTAGTTGCCTAGTTGGAAACTGGAATCAAGGTAATAGCCATATGATAAATTTGCAAAGAAAAGGGAACAAGTAGATGAAGGAAAATAGAAAAACAAATGAAACCAAAGAAGTAGGAGAAAAACTAAAAAATTAAAACGGCAACCTACCTGGAATGGCCGAGTGCCCGAATAGCCGAAGGCCTGAGGGCTGAGTTGAGCCTCTAGTGTTTGAGAGAGTGAGTGTAAGTCAAGAGTTTGCATCTTTTGTGAGAGAATGAATGATTCTGATGAGTGAAAATGTGAAATTCAGTTTGCTTAGAAGTTTGGCTTGGGCTTAAATTTGTAAGTTGGGCCATCTGTAATTATATAATTACTAGTTTCTTCTCACGTGCAGTGCACGTGTAATATCAAGACAAAAATTTATTATTAATATAATTTTCAATTATTTAAATACATATATAGCATTAATGATCAAAAGATTGGAATAGATACTTACACAAAATATTCGGATTTTGGTTTATTTGATTTTTTGTTTGGTTTGCCATCACCGCTGGCCTGAGAAGTGAGAGTTTAAGATAAATCACTGTCGCAGTCGTACCTTATGAAAAGTGAAACTCTGAGAGAATCTAAGAGAGTAGTTTCCTAGTTAGAAACTGGAAAATCAAGGTATTAGCCATATGATAAATTAGCAAAGAAAAGGGAACAAGTAGATGAAGAAAAATAGAAAAACAAATGAAACCAAAGAAGTAGAAGAAAAACTAAAAAATTAAAACGCCAACCTACCTAGAATGGCCGAGTGCCCGAGTAGCCGAAGGCCTGAGGGCTGAGTTGAGCCTCTGGTGTCTGAGAGAGTGAGTGTAAGTCAAGAGTTTGCATCTTTTGTGAGAGAATGAATGATTCTGATGAGTGAAAATGTGAAATTAAGTTTGCTTAGGAGTTTGGCTTGGGCTTAAATTTGTAAGTTGGGCCATCTGTAATTATTTAATTATTCGTTTCTTCTCACGTTCTTTCCACGTGTAATATAAAGACAAGATTTTATTATTAATATACTATTAAATTATTTAAATACGTATATCGAATTAAAAATCAAAAGATTGGAATAGATACTTACCAGAATATTAAGATTTTGGTTTATCAAATTTGGTTTTTCAGTTTAGGTTCGCCATCGCTGCTGGCCTGAGAAGTTATAGTCTGAGAAAAACCATCATTGCAGTCACATCTTATGAGAAGTAAAAATCTGAGAGAATCTGAGAGAGTAGTTGCCTTGTTGGAAACTATTATCAATGTATTGCCCATTAGGTAAATTAGCAAAGAAAAGGGAAGAAGAAGACGAAGAAAAATTGAAAAACCAATGAAACCGAAGAAGTAGAAGAAAAGCTTAAAAAATTGAATTTGCACCATACCTGGAATCGTTGAGTGCCCGACTAGCCAAACGCTTAAGGGCTGATTCAAACCGCCGGTATCTGAGAGAGTGATTGTGAGTGAGAGTTTGCTTATGTTGTAAGAGGGTGACTGAGTATGATGAGTGAAAAATGTGAAATTAGGTTTGCTTAGAAGTTTGAATTTGGCTTTGATTTGTAAGTTGGGCCATTAGTAATTAAATAGTTACTAGTTTTTCCTCACGAGCTTTGCACGTGTAATATCAAGACAAGAATTTATTATTAATATAATTTTAAATTATTTAAATACGTATATCGCATTAATGATCAAAAGATTGGAATAAATACTTACACAGAATATTCGGGTTTTGGTTTCTTAAATTTTAAGTTTGGTTTGCCATCACCGCCGGCCTGAGAAGTGAGAGTTTAAGAGAAATCACTGTCACAGTCGTACCTTATGAAAAGTGAAACTCTGAGAGAATCTAAGAGAGTAGTTTCCTAGTTAGAATCTGGAATCAAGGTATTAGCCATATGATAAATTAGCAAAGAAAAGGGAACAAGTAGATGAAGAAAAATAGAAAAACAAATGAAACCAAAGAAGTAGAAGAAAAACTAAAAAATTAAAACGGTAGCCTACCTGGAATCGCTGAGTGCCTGAATAGCCGAAGGCCTGAGGGCTGAGTTGAGCTTCTGGTATCTGAGAGAGTGACTGTGAGTCAGAGTTTGCATCTGTTTTGAGAGAATGAATGATTCTGATGAGTGAAAATGTGAAATTAAGTTTTCTTAGAAGTTTGGCTTGGGCTTGGATTTGTAAGTTGGGCCATCTATAATTATTTAATTACTCATTTCTTCTCACGTTCTTTGCACGTGTAATATCAAGACAAGATTTTAGTATTAATATACTATTAAATTATTTAAATACGTATATCGCATTAATAATCAAAATATTGGAATAGATACTTACCAGAATATTAAGATTTTGGTTTATCAAATTTGGTTTTTCAGTTTAGGTTCGCCATCGCTGCTAACCTGAGAAGTTATAGTCTGAGAAAAACCACCATTGCAGTCACATCTTATGAGAAATGAAAGTCTGAGAGAATCTGAGAGAGTAGTTGCCTTGTTGGAAACTAGAATCAATGTATTACCCATTAGGTAAATTAGCAAAGAAAAGGGAAGAAGAAGATGAAGAAAAATTGAAAAACTAATGAAATCGAAGAAGAAAAAGAAAAGCTAAAAAAATTGAAATGGCACCATACCTGGAATCGTTGAGTGCCTGACTGGCCGAAGGCTTGAGGGCTTATTTAAACCACCGGTGCCTGAGAGAATGACTGTGAGTGAGAGTTTTCTTATGTTGTGAGAGGGTGACTGAGTTTGATGAGTGAAAAATGTGAAATTAGGTTTGCTTAGAAATTTGACTTTGGCTTTGATTTGTAAGTTGGGCCATTAGTAATTAAATAGTTACTAGTTTTTACTCACGTGCTTTGCCCGTGTAATATAAAGACAAGAATTTATTATTAATATCATTTTAAATTATTAAAATACGTATATCGCATTAATGATCAAAAGATTGGAATAGATAGTTACACAGAATATTCGGGTTTAGGTTTATTAAATTTTCAGTTTGGTTTGCCATCACCGCGGGCCTGAAAAGTAAGAGTTTAAGAAAAATCACTGTCGCAGTCATACCTTATGAAAAGTGAAACTCTGAGAGAATCTAAGAGAGTAGTTTCCTAGTTAGAAACTGGAATCAAGGTAATAGCCATATGATAAATTTGCAAAGAAAAGGGAACAAGTAGATGAAGGAAAATAGAAAAACAAATGAAACCAAAGAAGTAGGAGAAAAACTAAAAAATTAAAACGGCAACCTACCTGGAATGGCCGAGTGCCCGAATAGCCGAAGGCCTGAGGGCTGAGTTGAGCCTCTGGTGTTTGAGAGAGTGAGTGTAAGTCAAGAGTTTGCATCTTTTGTGAGAGAATGAATGATTCTGATGAGTGAAAATGTGAAATTCAGTTTGCTTAGAAGTTTGGCTTGGGCTTAAATTTGTAAGTTGGGCCATCTGTAATTATTTAATTATTCGTTTCTTCTCACGTTCTTTCCACGTGTAATATAAAGACAAGATTTTATTATTAATAAACTATTAAATTATTTAAATACGTATATCGCATTAATAATCAAAAGATTGGAATAGATACTTACCAGAATATTTAGATTTTGGTTTATTAAATTTGGTTTTTCAGTTTAGGTTCGCCATCGCTGCTGGCCTGAGAAGTTATAGTCTGAGAAAACCATCATTGCAGTCACATCTTATGAGAAGTAAAAGTCTGAGAGAATCTAAGAGAGTAGTTTCCTAATTAGAATCTGGAATCAAGGTATTAGCCATATGATAAATTAGCAAAGAAAAGGGAACAAGCAAATGAAGAAAAATAGAAAAACAAATGAAACCAAAGAAGTAGAAGAAAAACTAAAAAATTAAAACGGCAGCCTACCTGGAATGGCCGAGTGCCCGAGTAGCCGAAGGACTGAGGGCTGAGTTGAGCCTCTGGTGTCTGAGAGAGTGACTGTGAGTCAGAGTTTGCATTTGTTGTGAGAGAATGAATGATTCTGATGAGTGAAAATGTGAAATTAAGTTTGCTTAGAAGTTTGGCTTGGGCTTAAATTTGTAAGTTAGGCCATTTGTAATTATTTAATTACTCGTTTCTTCTCACGTGCTTTGCACGTGTAATATCAAGACGAGATTTTAGTATTACTATACTATTAAATTACTTAAATACATATATCGCATTAATAATCGAAAGATTGGAATAGATACTTACCAGAATATTAAGATTTTGGTTTATTAAATTTGGTTTTTCAGTTTAGGTTCGTCATTGCTGTTGGCCTGAGAAGTTATAGTCTGAGAAAAACCACCATTGCGGTCGCATCTTATGAGAAGCGAAAGTCTAAGAGAATCTGAGAGAGTAGTTGCCTTGTTGGAAACTAGAATCAATGTATTACCCATTAGGTAAATTATCAAAGAAAAGGGAAGAAGAAGACAAAGAAAAATTGAAAAACCAATGAAACTGAAGAAGTAGAATAAAAGCTAAAAAAATTTAAATGGCACCATACCTGGAATCGTTGAGTGCCCTACTAGCCGAAGGCTTGAGGGCTGATTCGAACGGCCGGTGTCTGAGAGAGTGACTGTGAGTGAGAGTTTGCTTATGTTGTGAGAGGGTGACTGAGTCTAATGAGTGAAAAATGTGAAATTAGGTTTGCTTAGAAATTTGACTTTAGCTTTGATTTGTAAGTTGGGCCATTAGTAATTAAATAGTTACTAGTTTTTCCTCACGTGATTTCCTCGTGTAATGTCAAGATAATAATTTAGTGTTAAGTATAATATTAAAATATTTAAATACGTATATCACACTAATGATCAAAAAATTAGATTAGATACTTACACAAAATATTTGGGTTTCAGTTTATTAAATTTGAATTTTTCAGTTCGGGTTCGTCATCACCGCTGGCCTCCGAAGGAGAGTTTGAGAGAAATCACCGTTGCAACCACACCTTTTTAAAAGTGAAAGTCTGAGAGAATCTAAGAGAGTAGTTGCCTAGTTGGAAACTGGAATTAATGTATCAACCATTAAGTAAATTAGCAAAGAAAAAGGAAGAAACATATGAAGAAAAATAAAAAAACCAATAAAACCAAAGAAGTAGAAGAAAAACTAAAAAATTTAAACAGTAGCCTAGCTAGAATCGCTGAGTGCCCAAGTAGCCGAAGGCCTGAAGTCTGTGTTGAATCTCCAATCTCTGATAGAGTGGCTGTGAGTGAGAGTTTGCTACTGTTGTAAGAGTGTGACTAAGTCTGAAGAGTGTAAATGTGAAATTACGTTTTCTTAAAAGTTTGGCATGGGCTTGGATTTGTAAGTTGGGCCATCTGTAATTATATAATCACTAGTTTCTTCTCACGTGCTTTGCATGTGTAATATCAAGACAAGAATTTAGTATTAAATATAACATAAAGTAATTTAAATATGTATATCGCATTAGGAATCAAAAGATTGATATAGATACTTATACAGAATGTTCAGATTTTAGTTTATTAAATTTGGTTTTTTCAGTTCGGATTTGCCATCTCCACTAGCTTGAGAAGTGATAGTTTGAGAGATATCACCGTCGCAGCCGCACTTTATAAGTAGTGAATGTCTGAGTGAATCTGAGAGAGTAGTTGCCTAGTTGGAAACTAGAATGAATGTATTAACCATCTGGTAAATTAGCAAATAAAAGAGAAGACGAAGAAAAACTAATGAAACCAATGAAGTTGAAGAAAAACTAAAAAATTGAAACTACACCGTACCTGGAATCATCGAGTACCCGAGTAGCTGAAGGTCTAAAGGCTAAGTTTGTAATGACCCTCCATGTCATTGTCACAATTTCTATGCATTTTTGGGGTTTCGAGCATTCCCACAGAGGCTACAGGTCTGTAATGACCCTTCAGATCATTTTCTCAATTTTCATGCGATTCTAATATTTTGAGCCTTCCCACAGCTGCTACAGGTCAATTATGACTTGTCAAAATTATCGGTTTGGTTATCGGACAGTTCATTTGGATTTTAGGCTCATTTCCCTCTTTTGAAGCTTTCGCTATTAAGGAATTGGTCTCGAATAAAAAATACTAGTAAACAATCTCAGATGGAAATTATGACAGTGCAATTAGCTTCAGAAAATTGATGTTAGGCTTGGAGGACCCTTGGTTCAATTACCGAGGCTTCCAAACTCTATTTGGGCTATGCGGTAGATTTGGTGAAAAATAAAACTATAGGTGTGGGGCCCACATATAATCAAAACAATCTCATATGAAAGTTTTGATGGTTCCATTGAGTCTGTAATATTGAATTTGTTATGGTAGCATAGTTTGTTTCCATTCATGGGGTTCCGAACGAATCCCGAGCCCTCGGTCGGAGTCCATTTGGACTTAGTTATTTTGCTGATATGCAACATCTGGTGTAGCAAAGATTTGTCCATCCAATTTGCGAGGCTTTGGTCGCATTTGTGAAGGTCAAGGATGTTGGTCTCTGCATTCGTGAGCCAGCCATCGTGTTCGCAAAAGGTAAGACGACTTGGATGGCTCAGCCTTACACTTCGCGTTCGCGATAGACCGACTGCGTTTACAAAGGTTCTTCCCGATCTAGTCATGCATTTGCAGTGGGCCCCCGCATTCGCGAAGGGCAATGCCCTGGCACTATATAACTCCTCTTCTCCATGATTTATTTTTTTTCAACTTTAATCGCCATTAATGGCATTGAGAGCTCAAGAAAAGTGTGGGAATCGATCAAGTGTCGTTGGGAATGCGTGGGGGATGATGAAGTGACCATTTCCCATTGATTTCTTCATAAGTTCTTGGCCTAATTCCTCCATTTAATTCTAGTTTTTCCTCATTGTTCACTTATCGTTCGGGGCTAATTTGAGCCCAATTTATACTCCATTTGTGCTCAACTTTTGAGCACACATTCCTTGTCTTTCGAGGGACCTCATGATGGATTTAATTTTGGGTTTTGTTTGTGGGCCGTGTGAGCCCATTATTGACCTAACTTATGAATTGACCTTTTATATAGCAATATGGGTCTCATTTTACTTGTATTGATGTGTAGATGATTATTTTGATAGCGTGGTGCCATTTTGGGATCGTAGAGAAAAGTCGAGCAATTTGTAGGCGATTCAAGATTTGCAGTTCGGCATCGAGGTAGGCTTCAATCTACTTTTCTCTATGAGATTGTGTATAGTATATATTACATGCTAGGTAGGGATTATAGAATTTGTGTAAGACTAGCATATCATGACTTAGCCCATTTAAGGAATTCGAGGTAGGAATGTGACCCGAACCTTAATATAAAATATCTGTGATGGTTATGGTATCCTATTACCCGTAATTATAAGAATGTTAACCATAGTTTGATATTAAGGATCCTTTAGTATAAGATTTACCATTTGACTTAGCAATTTGGGTGGTATTTCCCCAATTAGATCCTTTAGTGACTTTACGCCCTCATTTACCATAGTCCCTCGAGGTATGAGGCGTTATTATGTTGGTTATATATTGTTGGTCCTGAGGCCATGGTTACAATGCCAGTTGGAATCCAGGTGTGTATTTTATCCTTATAGAGGGCATGATTCTGGTTTATAGACGCTTAGGCGCTTATGGCTGTATTATTTGGATACTAAGTGATGGCATGCATACTTTTAGACGCATTCATGCTCACTTAATGGTACGTTTCCAACCAAAACATTGATTTTACTACTGTTTTCCAAAAAGGGATTTATTCCCACTTTTCTCTTTTAAAATAAATTCTTTTATGATGGAAATCGTACCACCTAAGTTATTGAATTATGAGCTTCTGAAATGTAATACGATACTTTTGAAATTTGATCGATGCTGATTTCGGTTCATTATTGATCCACTCATTTTACCATTACTATTTACTTCAGTCGAGGGAGATTCTGATCCTTTCTATATTATTACATCGATTTAGTCCCGAACTTGATCTCGGGCATTGGATTTACAGACTTACACTATTTTAGTCGCGGTTCGAGTCCATGCACTTATTATATTTATATATCTCTCTGGTACTGGATGGAGTAGATTGATTATGATAGTTACTAGAAATCCTGGTTTAGGACCAGGCAGTTATATAGATATCCCAAATCCTCTAGGGCCCCTTCGTCCGTAAGCCACAGTGCCAGAAAAGGATGGTCTCCGTAGGTCCTATCTTTGCAAGCTACTGAGCTGAAAGAGGTGTATACACTTGTTTCATTATGGCACTTGGATCAGACATAGTACTACTAATTTATGTTGCATTCACTCATATGTATTGCCTATCACCTGTATAATTTTTTGGCGCATGTATCTATTGTTCTTATGGGGGGAGGGGAATATAGGTACAGGTTATGATTGTTGTTTTTTGAGTGATTTCGTGAACCTTTCGGGCTTATAAGGGTCCGATTAGGTATTGTTAGTCCAGACTAGTCAGTTACTTTACTGTTGGTTATTATGTTAGTTTATGGCAGGATAGATATGTACTGGTACCCGAGGTTTTCGGTATGTTTCTTATTCCCTTTCTTTATCATGATAGAATATGTTGTTGGTAGGTTGATGTCAAGTCTAGTCACCCTTTGGTTGGAGGCCCTGATCATGGTAGTATTGGTTCCTTTACTTGGCTATGGACCTCGAGATGTTAAGTTGACTCCCTCAAGTTATTTCTTTTGAGTTAGTCCTATTTATGTACATATATATATATATATATATGGCATTATCGTATATCCCTCTCTTTCTCATCCATTCAAATTGTATATGTATTCTTTGGCCTTGTATACTACCATATATATACTTCTTTCACTCTTTATTAGTATATTAACTACTGATATACAGTATGGTACTTGAGCTCCTGAGAACTGTTGAAATAGGGCAGTTTACCCATATTGCTTCATTAACCTCATTATGTTTAGCTTTCCTGGGTTGCATGTAGTTATATTCATGCCTTACATGTTATTTATGCTTGCATTATTTCTGGAGCTTAGTCGGCCGATGCCTACTGAGTACTACATATTTGTTACTCATGCTACACTTCTACAGCCTACATATCATAGTACGAGTTATCACCATTGATGTGTACATCATGCAAAGCAGCCATGGATCGAAGATATGGGGTGAGCTCTTGACGTTTGTAGTATTCCTGTTTTCCCTTATATTACTAGTTTGGTTTCTATTTTGTATTTCAGAGACGGATTGTACTTATATTTATTCTGTATTTCATTTTGTATTCCTATTGTATTAGAAGCTTTTGTAATGACTTTACCAGATCTTGGGATTGCTTTAAATGTAGTAGTCTCTTTATTGTATTTATTCCGCTATTTTTTTTCATTTCTCTTAATAGTTCGTTACTTGCTGTTTTGGATAATGGGTTGGCTTACCTACTGGCGGATTATAGTAGGTGACATCATGACCTGAGAAATTGGGTTGTGACAAATTGGTATCAGGGCCTTGGTTAACCGATGTTGTTGGCACAAGAGCTAAGTGTCTAGTAGAGTCTTGTGGATCGGTACACAGACGTCTGTATCCTCTCTTTGGTAGGCTATAGGGCATTCATAGGAGATTCTATTCTTGACTCCTTGTCATGTGTTCGTATTTGTATGAACCTCTAGTACTTTCTTTGAATCCATTCTTTCCCAGATGGATGGCATGAGGTTATCGATAGATGCAGATGAGATTTCTACGCGTGTTACTAGAGTTTCAGCTCAACGTTGAACTAGGGAGTTAGAGATTAATATCGAGGATCTTCAGTATCAGTTAGAGGGTCGGGGGTTATCCTAGGCTCTGATAGAGTTTATGACTGCCTCAACTTAATAGGATACAGTGTTGGGGATTCTAAGTCTTTTTGTGGATAAGTCACAGTCAGTGGTAGTACCAGGTACATCTAGTAATTATTAGGCCAGAGTTGGATTTGTTGGTGTTCAGCAGGGATCCTTATCAATTTTAGAGTATGAGAATTGGTTTCTCGAGTGGGCCAGTCAGACATCTATGCTATATGTTGCAGATCATGAGATGGTGTGGAGATTTATCAGAGGATTGGCTTTACCACTCTACTTGGAGGTGGAGCATTTGGTAGCAGCTGGGTCCACTTTCCTTCAAGTTATTGAGCATGCGAAGGCCATAGAGATGGCATGTATTGAGACCTATGGAGGTGGCGCTAAGAGGACATGCCAACAGTACAATGTTAGTGGTATTTCATCTGGAGGTTGTGATTTTCCCAGCCAAGATCAACATCATTTTTAACTTATTAGGACCGTACAGGTAACACCTCAGAGTATGGGTAACTCTTAGGTTGATTTTGGTGGTCTTATTAGACAGAGTTCTGGTCGGACAGTATGGGTTCTTTGGTCTTGGTTATCAGGCCATGATGACCATTTTAGGTCTGCAGGTATAGTAAATCAGAGAGTCCCAGGAGCATGTTTCAATTGCAGTAAGATTGGTCTTTGGTCTAGGTAGTGCCCCAGACATGAGTTGGTTAGCCAGTTGGGGCCAACTCATGTTTCTCGTTAGGTTAGAGCTTCAGGGGTTTGTTATGACTATAGAGAGACCATTCATTGGTCTAGAGAGTATCCCCTGCATGGGTTATTGGACAATCAATGCGGCCAGATCAGTTTTGTAGAGTTGTGGCACCTTTGGTTAGAGGTAATGCACTTAGTACCTCAGTTGGTCATTCAGACATTCAGTTCGAGTTTGGACACATTTAGATTCGTGATGCTTTGGGCAGGTCAGGGCTATGACTTCAGATTTCCATCGTGATAGGTGCGCCTTTTATTTTCTACCTTTGGTTTCTATTTGAGTTGAGTTGGGGTTTTTCATACCTAGAGGTGTTTACATGCCTTGACAATTCTATATTGATTGTTGTTTATTTCGGTGTAGATTTATGCTTATTTAACTACCCCCGTAGATTAATTCTTTTAGTAATGGATTGAGTGGATTAGTATGGTATTTCCCTTGGGGTGCAATATTTGAGTTAAAGTCCCATTTCTCTTTGGCATACTGGCCCTGTTATGGTTGTAGAGTGGTATTGGTTATTGTTTTATTTTGTGCCACGGGCACCTTTATACTATGGTTTTTATTGTCATTGTTTTGACATTTATTGATTCTTACTTGATAGACAGTTAAACTAGCGGTATCTAGTTAGAATCCCCTTCCTTGCGATTCTTATTCGTTGTCTTAGATGGCTAACTTTGTTGGTTGGTTCTCTCTCCTTTAGTGAGCTGAGGTTGGTTGTTTCCTCCTGGGTTAGTAAAGTTAGATTGGTTCTTGATAGTAAGTGGAGGAAGTTTGACCTTCCATGGCTTTGTTGTGATTCTAGCTTCCCAATACAAGCGTCGTACAGCTAGGCGAAGCAGCCCGAATGTTGCACCCTAGATGGCGAAAGTCCAGTAGCCGAAAGCCTACTTAAAGTTAAAGGTAGTTCTTTAGTTAAAGCAAGGAGAGCAGAAACTGAGGGAAAAAAACCTATGTTCTTACGCGGGATGGGAATAAAGGCTACTAAGATCGAAACTCACGACCTATCCCTTATTTGTCCATTAAGTCCATTTTTCGCTAAAGGCAGCATGAAAAGCACCTATATTGTAATACGTAAGAGGAAGGATGACTAAGCAACTATGCTACTATTGGCACCCAACATGAATTTTTAGCTAAAATGGTTTTTCGGGAGATAGAGAAAGATATATCACACCTATTTCGGAGGATGGTCAACAGACTTGGGAAGTCACCTTCTTCTTTCTGATGCTATTACCGAAAGCTTCGGTGACCCTTTTTAATATCCCTCTCTTATTAGTTGAGATTTTGAGATTTGTTCTCCCGATTTGGATAGTTTATCGCCTAATAGTGGTCTTGATGTTGATGTTGATATATGACTTCGTGGAGTGCTCCTACTTGATGATATGTGCCTATGGGTATTTGTGGTCAAAGATCGAGTATTAGATTGACCAAATTCAGGCGAAGGTTGTATTTCTCTGAGCTTCTCGAGTTTTGACTATCACTAATATTGTTTGTAGCACTGGTGAGTTCTTTGTTATGCCTAATGTGTTATGCTCTCATCGGATATGGATTTGATTGCTCGTATCTTTAGCATGCGATTTTCCTCAACCGTGATTATGTTCTTTGGCGACATTTCAGTTTCATCCCTTGCAAAAATTGTGGGATATGTGTTTGATTTCTAGAAGTGAAACTGATTTGGGTATTTCACCCTAGTGAAGTCTTGTTGACCTCAGTTTTGGATTTTTATGCCTTGAGATGACAGCTTGAAAGTTGCGATAGATTTTTGGTTCTGGATGCTTTTTCATCAACAAGATCGGTTTGGACAGTCGAGATCGAGCGATTCAGCATTGGTGTTGAGATTTCAGCTATGGGTTGTAGGGCTTGGTTGCATCCCTATTTCTAGATTTGCTTCAGTTGAGCTCTTATATAAGCTGACTAAGCCTACTCATTACCTACCGACTTAGTTTTCTTAAGTCCAGGTAGACTGTGCTTGATAGTTGCTCAGAGGATAGTCTGTTGGCACACGATTTTGGTTTCTACTGCATTTGGCCTTGAACTCTCAGTTTTTGTAAAAAAAATTATATGTCTACTCAGTGGAAGAAATGTGCTTAAGTTTGCCTTTGCATGGTTTCACCCACAGTCGGTGGGGTATTTTGGGAGTGGATTGTTCAGGTTTTAGAAGTTGTGCTTCGGACTCATGGCTATTGGTTTAGAGGGTCATCAAGACCAGTATTGGGTTTGGTAGAGCTTGTAAGCTTTACTCACCACCGTTTGAGTACCCAGGTAGACCTTATTTTGAATTTTTCATATGCTAGTCCATGTGGATATTTAGTATATAAGCTCCAGTATTTCAAGGAATGTGTGCTGTGAATAACAGATAAGACTCAGATGACATTTTGCATGGTTCAGAGTAGATAGCAGGTTTGGAAAGGCAAAAGAAGGTTTGATTTGAAAATTAGAGTTGGTTGTCTGATTCTTGCCTGGGATTGCCTTTAACCAGGTTGCACTTGTATCGGTGTGACATTAGTATGTTGTGGTTTGGGTTTGCGTGTGTCAGTCATGCTCAGTTCAGTTGGAGGCCAGTTGGAGCTTGAGAATGAGTTTTGGTTATTTGGAAAGTGGAGTAAGAAAGTTGGTTAAAAGGGGATACCTATAAATCCCTTAGAATCAGTGTCTCTTCTTTGAGGTTATTTGAAGATTCACGCCTGGTGCATGGGGCCCATTACCTCATCCCTTCGAGCTTTTAGGTTCTTTCTATCCTTTGACTTTTGCGGATAAAAGTCCTTTTAGTAGTGGATGTTGTAATGACCCTCCAGGTCATTTTCTCAATTTCTGCATGATTCCAATATTTTGAACCTTCCTACAGAGGCTACAGGTCAAATATGACTTGTTGAAACTGTCAGTCTAGTTATTGGACCGCTCATTTGGATTTTAGGCTCATTTCCCTTTTTTGGAACTTTCGCTATTAAGGAATTGGCCTCGGTCCAAAACTAGTAAACGATCTTATATGGAAATTCTGACAATTCCATCAGCTCCAGAACGTTGATTTTAGGCTAGGAGGACCCTTGGTTTAGGTCTTGAGGCTTTCAGACTAGTTTTAGGCTATTGGGTAGATTTGATGAAAAATGGAACTATGGGTGTGGTGCCCACATTTAATCAAAATGATCTCGGATGAAAGTTTAGATGGTTCCATTGAGTCTGGAATATCGAATTTGGTATGGTAGCATTGTTCGTTTGAGCGCATGGTGTTTCAAAAGAATCCCGACCACCCAATCGGAGTCCATTTGGACTTAGTTGTTTTGCTGATATACAACATCTGATGCAGCCAAGATTTGGCTTTTTCATTCACAAGGCTATGGCCGCGTTTGCGAAGGTTAAGGATGTTGGCCTTCGCATTCGCGAGCTAGCCATCGAGTTCGCGAAGGGTAAGTCGACTCAACCTTACTCTTCGCATTTACGGTCGATCGGCCATATTCTCGAAGGGTCTTCCCGATCCAGTCACATGGTCATGGTGGGGCCCCACGTTCACAAAAGGCAATGCCCTGACAGTATATAACTCCTCTTCTCTGTGATTTTGTTGATTTTCTCAACCCTAATAGTCATTAATGGCATTGAGAGCTCAAGAAAATAGTGGGAATCGATCAAGCGAAGTTAGGAATGCGTAGGGTTTGATGAAGTGACCATTTCCCATTAATTTATTTGTAAGTTCTCGGCCTAATTCCTCCGTTTAATTCTTATTTTTCCTCATTTTTCACTTATCATTCGAGGCTGATTTGAGTCCCAATTTATACTCTATTTCTGCTCAACTTTTGAGCACACATTTCTTGTCCTTCAAGGGACCTCGTGACAGATTCAATTTTGGGTTTCGTTTATGGGCTCTACATGCCCGTTCTTGACCCAACTTTTGACACGACCTTTTATATAGCAATATGGGTCTCGTTTTACTTGTATTGACGTGAAGATGATTGTTTGATATCATGGTGGAATTTTGGGATCGTGGAGCAAAGTCGAACGATTTGTGGGTAATTCAAGATTTGCGGTTCGGCATCGAGGTAGGCTTCGGTCTACTTTTCTCTATGAGATTTTGTATAATATAGATTGCATGTTAGGTAGGGATTATAGGATTTTTGTATAACTAGTATATCATGACTTAGCCCATTTAGGGAATTTTGGGTAGGAATGTGACCCGAACCTTAGTATAAAATACCCGTGATGGTGATAGTATCCTATTAACCGTAATTATAAGCATGTTTACCATAGTTTGATATTAAGGATCCTTTAGTATAAGATTTACCATTTGACTTAGCAATTTGGGTGGTATTTTCCCAATTAGATCCTTTAGTGACTTTACGCCCTCATTTACTGTAATCCCTGGAGTTATGAGGCGTTATTATGTTGATCATATGTTTTTGTACCTGAGGTCATGGTTACGATGCTAGTTGGACTCCAGGTGTGTATTTTATCATTTAAGAGGACATGATTCTAGTTTATAGATGCTTAGGCGCTTAAGGCTATGTTGTTTGGATACTGGTGATGGCATGCATACTTTTAGGTGCATTCATGCTCACTTAATGTTACGATTCCAACCAAAACCTTAATTTTTCTATTTTTTTCCAAAAAAGGATTTATTACCACTTTTAACTTTTAAAATGGATTCTTTTATGACGGGAAACGTACCACCTTACTTAATGAATTATGACCTTCTAAAATTTAATATGATGCTTTGCAAATCCGACCGAGGTTGATTCCATTCCATTATTGATCTACTCATTTTACCACTACTATTTATTTTAGTCGAGGGAGATTCTGACCATTTCTATATTACTACATCGATTTAGTCCCGAACTTGAACTCGGGCAATGGATTTACTGACTTACACTATTTTAGTCATGGTTTGAGTCCGTGCACTTTTTATATTTATTTATCTCTCTGAACCTGGATGGAGTAGATTGATTATGATGGTTAATGGAAGTCTTGGTTCGAGAACAGGCAGTGTATATGAATATCCTAAGTCCCCTAGGGACCCCATCGTTCATGAACCACATTGCCAGAGAAGGATGGTTGTTGTATGTCTTGCCTTTGCGAGCTACTGAGCTGGAGGAGGTGTATACACTTGTTACATTATGACACTTGGATCGGACATGGTATTAATGATTTATGTTGCATTCATTCATATGCATTGCCTATCACTAGTATAATTGTTTGGCGCCAGTATCTATTGGTCTTATGAGGGGCCATATAGGCACAGGTTATGATTGTTGTTTGTTGAGTTCTTCCATGAACCTTTCTGGCTTATGGGGGCCTGGTTAGGTATTGCTTTTCCGGACTATCCGATTACTTTACTGTTGGTTATTATGGTTAGTTTTTGGTAGGATGGTTATGGACTAGTATCTGAGGTTTTCGGTATTTTTCTTATTCCCTTTGTTTATCATGATAGAATATATTACCGATAGGTTGTCTCATGTTTAGTCACCCTTTGGTTGGAGGCCCTGACCACGGTAGTATTAGCTTCTTTACTTGGCTATAGAGCTCAAGAAGTTAGGTTGACTCCCTCAGGTTATTTCCTTTGAGTTAGTCCTATATAATACATATATATATATATGGAAATACCGTATATCCCCCTCTTTCTTATCCATTCAAATTTTATATGTATTTTTTGGCCTTGTATACTACCATATATATACTTCTTTCACTCTTCATTGGTATATTGACTAGTGATAAACGGTATTGTACTTTAGCTCCTGAGTGCTGTTAGAATAGGGTAGTCTACCCTTATTGCTTCATTAGCCTCATTATGCTTAGCTCTCTTGGATAGTTTCCTGTAGTTATATTCATGCCTTGTATGTTATATACGCTTGCATGATTTCGAGCTCGCAGTCGGCCGATGCCTACTGAGTACCGTGTGTTTGGTACCATGCTACATTTTTCTAGCCTGTAGATCATAGTACGAGTTATCGTGGTTGAAGTGTGCATTGAGCAGAGCAGCCATGGATCGGAGATATCGGGTGAGCTCTTGACATTTGGAGTATTCCTGTTGTCCCTCGTATTGCTATTTTGGTCTCTATTTTGTATTTTTGAGACTGCTTGTACATATATTGGGTCATGAGAAATTGGTATCAGAGCCTAGGTTTACCAGTGTTATTGGTACAAGAGCTAAGTGTCTTGTAGAGTCCTGTAGATCAGTACGGAGAGGTTTGTATCCTATCTTTGGGAGGCTATATGGCATTCTTAGGGAATTCTATTCCTGACTTCCTGTTGTGTGTCTATATTTCTAGGAACCTCAAGTACTTTCTTTGACTCCATTCTTTCCCAGATGGATGGCACGAGGTTGTTGATAGATGCGGCCGAGACTTCTATGCGTGTTACCAAAGTTTTAACTCAACGTAGGACTAGGGAGTTAGAGATTGATATCGAGGATCTAATGAGGGTCTGGGGTCATCCCAGGCTCCGACAGAGTTTATGACTGCCTCAGCTTATCAGGATATAGTGTTAGAAATTCTAAGTTTTTGTGGATAATTCAGAGTCAGTGGTAGTACCAGGTACATCGAGTAATTCTCAGGCCAGAGTTGGATTGTTGGTGTTTTACAGGGATCCTTATCAGTTTCAGAGTATGAGAATTAGTTTCTCGAGTGGGCCAGTTAGACATCTATGTTATATCCTACAGAGCATGAGATGGTACGGAGATTTATCAGAGGATTGGCTTTATCACTCCGCTTGGGATGGAGCATTTGGTAGCAGCTGGGTCCACTTTCATTCAGGTTGTTAAGAATACGAGGGCCATAAAGATGGCATGTACTGAGACCTATGGAGGTTGTGGTAAGAGGCCATGCTAGTAGTACTGTGTTAGTGGTATTTCGTCTGAAGGTCAGGATCATCCCAGCCGAGATCAGCATCATTTAAAGCCTATTAGGCCTTACAGGTAGCACCTCACAGTATGGGTAACTCTCAGGTATATCGTGGTGGTCTCATGGGATAGAGTTCTGGTTGAACAGTATGAGTTATTCGATCTAGGTTTTTGAGTCGTGGCGGCCATTCTGGGTCATCAGGTACAGTACATCAGAGAGTTCCAGAAGCATGTTTAGATTATGGTAAGACTGGCCTTTGTTCTAGGGAGTGCCCCAGACGTGAGTTGGTCAGCCAGTTAGGGACAACTCATGTTTCTAGTTAGGTTAGAGCTTCGGGGTTTTGTAATAACTGTAGAAAGACTAGTTGTTGGTCCAAAGAGTGTCCCCAACATGGGATTATTGGACAATTAGTGCTGCCAGATCAATTTTATAGAGTTGTGGAACCTTCGGTTAGAGGTAGTGTACTTAGTGCCTCAGTTGGTCATCAAACGCTCAGTCTGGGTTTGGACACGCTCAGTTTTTTAATGCTTTGGGCATGTTAGGACTATGACTTTGGATTTTCATCGTGATAGGTGCACCTTTGATTTTCTACCTTTAGTTTTCATTTGAGTGAATTGGGGTTTTTCATACCCATCAGTGTTTACATGACTTGACAATTCTATATTGATTGTTGTTTGTCTCGGTGTAGATTTATGCTTATTTGACTACCTCTGTAGATTAATTCTTTTAGTAGTGGATTGAGTGGATCAGTGTGGTATTTCCCTTGGGGTGCAATATTTGGGTTAAAGTCCCATTTCTCTTTGGCATACTAGCCCTGTTATGGTTGTAGAGTGGTATTGGTTATTGTTTTATTTTGTGCCACGGGCACCTTTATAGTATGGTTTTTATTGTCATTGTTTTGACATTTATTGATTCTTACTTGATAGACAGTTAGACTAGCGTTATCTAGTTAGAATCCCCTTCCTTGCGATTCTTATTCGTTGTCTTAGATGGCTAACTTTGTTGGTTGGTTCTCTCTCCTTTAGTGATGTGAGGTTGGTTATTTCCTCCTCGGTTTGTAAGGTTAGATTGGTTCTTGAGAGGAAGTGGAGGTAGTTTGACCTTTCATGACTTTGTTGTGATTCTAGCTTCGGTGACCCTTTTTGATAGCCCACATTTATTGGTTGAGATTTTGAGAGTTGTTCTCCCGATTAGGATAGTTCATCGCCTAGTAGTGGTCTTGATGTTGATGTTGATAGTGAGTTGGGTATTCCGTTCTCCCTGCAATGTGGTTCATAGTTCAGCCGAGATAAAGTGGGTGTAATTGGGAAAATTTAGAAAATTCTCTTCACGACATTTGTTTGGCCTTATATGACTTCTTGGAGTGCTTCTACTTGATGATATGTGCCTATGGGTATTTGTGATCGAGGATAGAGTTTTAGATTGACCAAATTTAGGCTAAGGTTTTATTTCTCCGAGTTGCTCGAGTTTTGACTATTACTAATATTGTTTGTAGCACTGGTGAATTCTTGGTTATGCCTAATGTGTTATGCTCTCAGCGGATGTAGATTTGATTGCTTATATCTTTAGCATGTGGTTTACCTTAGTCATGATTTTTTTCTTAGGTGATATTTTAGTTTCAGCCCTTATAGAAATAGTAAGATATATGCTTGATTTCTGGTAGTCAGATTGATTTAGGTATTTGACCCTAGTGAAGGCTTGTTGACTCCAGTTTTGGATTTTTATGCCTTCGGATGACGACTTGAAAGTTACGATAGATTTTGGGTTGTGGATGCTTTTTCGTCAACAGGATTGATTTGTGTAGTTGAGATCAAGCGGTTTAACTTCGATGTTGAGATTTCACCAATGGTTTGTAAGGCTTGGTTGCATCCTCGTTTCCAGATTTGCTTTAGTTATGCACTTATATAAGACTATGCCTACACATTGGCAACCAACTCAGTTTTCTTTAGTCCAGGAAGACTGTGCTTGATAGATACTCTGAGGATAGTCCTTTGGCACACAATTTTGGTTTCTACTGCTTCTGGCCTTCAACTCTTAGTTTTCATTAGAAATTTTGTATGTCTACTCAGTGGAAGAAATGTGCTTAAGTTGGCCTTAGGGTGGTTTCACCTATAATTAATGGGGTAGTTTGGGTGTGAATTGTTCAGTTTTGAGAGGTTATGCTTTGGACTCGTGGCTATTGGTTTCGAGGGTCATCAGGACCAGTATTGGCTTCGGTATAGCCTATAAGCTTCAGTCGCCACCGTTTGAGTATCCAAGTAGACCTTATTTTACATTGTTCATATGCTAGTCCACGTGAATTTTTAGTATATTAGCCAAGGATATAGAGATGTCAATGCGCGGATAAGACTTGGATGATATTTTGCATGGTTCAGAGTAGATAGCAGATTTGGAAAGGTAAAAGAAGGTTAGATTTTGAAATCGAAGTTGGTTACTTGATTCTTGCCTTGGATTCCCTTTAGCTTGGTTGAGTTATTACTTGGTTGCACTTGTATAGAAGTGACATCAGTATATGGTGCTTTGGGTTTGCGTGTGTCAGTCGTGCTCAGTTCAGTTAGAGGCCAATTGGTGGTTGAGAATAAGTTTTGCTTTTTTGGGAAGTGAAGTTAGGAAGTTGGTTAAAAAGGGATACCTATATCAAAATCCCTTGTAATCATTGTCTCTTTTTTGAGGTTATCTGGGGATTCATGCTCGGGGCATGCGAGCCTAGTACCTCATCCCTTCGAGCTTTCAGGCTATTTTGATCCTTTGACTTTTGCGGATAAAAGTCCTTTTAGTAGTGGATGTTGTAATTACCCTCTATGTCATTTTATCAATTTCCGCATGATTTTTGCGTCTTGAGCATTTCCACAATGGCTACAGGCAATTATGACTTGTCAAAACTGTCGGTTCGGTTATCGAACAGTTTGTTTGAATTTTAGGCTCATTTTCCTATTTTAGACCTTCACTGTTAAGGAATTGGTCTCGGACCAAAACAACTGGTAAACAGTCTCATATGGAAATTCTAACAGTACCATCAGCTCCAGAACTTTGATTTTAGGCAAAGGAGACCCTTGGTTCAGATCTCGAGGTTTCTGAACTTGTTTTGGGCTATTGGGTAGATTTGATACAAAATGGAACTATAGGTATGGGGGCCATATTTAATCAAAACGATCTCAGCTGAAAGTTTTGATAGTTCCATTGAGTCTGAAATGTCGAATTTGGTATGGTAGCATAGATTGTTTGTGCGTACAGGGTTTCGAATGAATCTCGAGCTCCCAGTCGGAGTCCATTTAAACTTAGTTGTTTTGATGATATGCAGCATCTGGTGCAACCAAGATTTGGCCTTCGTGTTTGTGAGGCTATGGCCACGTTTGGAAGGGTCAAGGATGTTGGCCTCCGTATTTGAGAGCCAGCCATCGCGTTCGCAAAGGGTGTTCCAGCTTGACCGGCTTAGCCTTACTCTTTACGTTCTCGGTCGACCGGCCACATTTACGAAGGGTCTACCCAATCTAGTCACACGTTTACAGTGGGGGTGAGGCCCCACATTAGCGAAAGGGAATGCCTTGGCTGTATATAACTCCTCTTCTCGATGATTTTCTTTATTTTCTCAACCCTAATCTCCATTAATGGCATTGAGAGCTCAAGAAAAATGTGGGAATCGAACAGGTGACGTTAGGAATGTGTAGGGGATGATGAAGTGACAATTTCCCATTAATTTCTTCGTAAGTTCTCAACCTAATTACTCCGTCTAATTCTTGTTTTTCCTCTTTTTTCACTTATTGTTCGGGGCTGATTTGAACCCTGATTTCTAACCCACTTGTGCTAAACTTTTGAGCACACATTCCTTGTCCTTTGGGGGACTTCGTGAAGGATTTAATTTTGGGTTTCGTTTGCGGGCCCTGCAGGCCCGTTCTTGACCCAATTTTTGACCTGACCTTTTATATAGAAATATGGGTCTCGTTTTACTTGTTTTGATAGCGTGGTGGCATTTTGAGATAGTAGAGAAAAGTCGAGCGATTTGTGGGTGATTCAAGATTTGCGGTTCGACATCGAGGTAGGCTTCGATCTACTTTTCTCTATGAGATTGTGTATAGTATAGATTGCATGCTAGGTAGGGATTATAGGATTTGTGTATGACTAGTATATCATGACTTAGCCCATTTAGGAAATTCGAGGTCGGAATGTGACCCGAATCATAGCATAAAATACCCGTGATGGTCATAGTATCCTATTACCCGTAATTATAAGCATGTTTACCATAGATTGATATTAAGGATCCTTTAGTAAAAGACTTACCATTTGACTTAGTGATTTGGGTGTTATTTCCCCAAATAGATCCTTTAGTGACTTTACGCCCTAATTTACCATAGTCCCCCGAGTTATGAGGCGTTATTATGTTGGTTATGTGTTGTTGGCCCTGAAGCCATGGTTACGACACTAGTTGGACATCAGGTGTATTTTATCTGTAAAGAGGACTTGATTCTAGTTTATATATGCTTAGGCGCTTATGGCTGTGTTGTTTGGATACTGGTGATGACATGCATACTTTTACGTGCATTCATGCTCACTTAATGGTGCGATTCTAACCAAAACCTTGATTTTACTACTGTTTTCTATAAAGGGATTTATTCCCATTTTTCACTTTAAAAATGGATTCTTTTATGACGGGAATTGTACTACCTTAATTAATGAATTATGAGCTTCTGAAATTTAATACGATACTTTGGAAATTTGACCGAGCCTAATTCCGGTCCATTATTGATCAACTCATTGTACCACTACTATTTACTTTGGTCGAGGGAGATTCCAACCCCTTCTATATTATTATATCGATTCAGTCCCGAACTTGATTTCTGGTAATGGATTTACAGACTTACACTATTTTAGTCACGGTTTGAGTCCATGCACTTATTATATTTATATATATCTCCGGTACTAGACGGAGTAGATTGATTATGATGGTTACTAGAAGTCTTGGTTTGGGACTAGGCAGTGTATATGGAAATCCCGACTCCCCTAATGGCCCCTTCGTCTGTGAGCCACAGTGCCGGAGAAGGATGGATCAGACATGGTACTACTGATTTATGTGTCATTCATTCATATGTATTGCCTATCACTAGTATAATTGTTTGGCCCTTGTATCTATCGGTCTTATGGGTGGCCCGTATAGGTACAGGTTATGATTGTTGTTTGTTGAGTGCTTCTGTGAACCTTTTAGGCTTATAGAGGCCTGGTTAGGTATTGTTTGTTTGGACTAGCCGATTACTTTACTGTTGGCTATTATGGTTATCTCGTGGAAGGATGGTTATGGACTGGTACCCGAGGTTGTCGGTACGTGTCTTATTCCCTTTCTTTATCATGATAGAATATGTTATTGGTAGGTTGTCTCATGTTTAGTCACCCTTTGGTTGGAGACCCTGATCATGGCAGTATTAGCTCCTTTACTTGGCTATGAAGCTCGAGATGTTGGGTTGACTCCCTCTGGTTATTCCTTTGAGTTATTCCTATATCTGTACATATATATATATATATATATATATATGGCAATACCGTATAACCCCCTCTTTCTTATCCATTCAAATTGTATATGCATTCTTTGGCCTTGTATACTACCATATATATACTTCTTTCACTCTTCATTGGTATATTGACTAGTGATATACAGTATTGTGTTTTAGCTCCTTAGCACTATTATAATAGGGTAGGTTACCCTTATTGCTTCATTAGCCTCACTATGCTTAGATTTCCTGGATAGTTGGTTGTAGTTATACTCATGCCTTACATGTTATTTATGCTTGCATTATTTCTGTAACTCAGTCGGCCGATGCCTACTGAGTACCACGTGTTTGGTAATCATGCTACAACCTTCAGATCATAGTACAAGTTATCGTCGTTAATGTGTGAATCGTGCGGAGCAACCATGGGTCAGAGATATGGGGTGAGGTTTTGACATTTGGAGTATTCATGTTGTCCCTCATATTGGTAGTTTGGTCTCTATTATGTATTTCAGAGACAGTTTGTACTTATATTTATTTTGTATTTCACTTTGTACTCCTATTGTATTAGAAGATCTTATACTGACTTCACTAGTTCTTGGGGTTGCTTTATATGTAGTAGTCTCTTTATTATATTCATTTCGCTATTTTCTTTCATTTCTCTTGATAGTCCGTTACTTGTTGTTTTAGATTATGGGTTAGCTTACCTACTGGTGGGTTATAGTAGGTGCCATCATGACCTGAGAAATTAGTGTCACGCCTCAAATCCCATTGGGGCGGACATGGCACCCGAAGCCGTTGAGGCCCTGAGAGAACCAATTTTTATCCCTGTAAACTCATGCGCAAGTGATTCCATGATTATCAATATCACAAATAGATGCAAGATGCTAATGGCATAAGTCATGGAAAATGTGTGATGATAAACACCTACAAATATGAAACTTGGCCGTTAGGGCCACCATGACATAACATATAACCTTCGTTTGTCCCACATCGTCTACAAAGCCTCTATAAATACATGAACCTAACCATCCTAAAGTCGGTACAAGTCCCCGCTTTATACAACTGTGATACAATGTCAAAAGCAACATATACATAGGACTCGAAAAGCCCCGAAGCAACCTGGAGCTCACCTACAATCCGCAGAAATATCCAAGTCCTACTGTGGAGGCCTACTAGTACCTGTGCCTGCAGAAAGTAAGGTAAGTCCCACAAGGGACGTCAGTACGAAGAATGTACTGAGTATGTAAAGCTATAAGTAAATGTATGAGATATAGGAATTTTAATGGAATCAAGTACAAGTGAACGAATCATGTAGATAAACTACCATAAGGTATACATATGGGATCATGTACATTGCTTTCTTTACTTTACTTTACTTTACTTTACTTCATCATCAATCATATAATCATCAATTATGTAATGCCCGGGCCCAACTGATCAGTAGGAAATAACATAATATCGGGATCTCCTCTAGCTAGGCTTTCGCCCCTTTGAGTTGCCACCCGTACTCAATATCCATTCGGGATCGCCTCTAGCTAGGCTTACGCCCCTTCGAGTTGCCACCCGCACTCAACAAGTGTTCATTACTTTAATTCTTTTGTTATGAGATTGGTACATTAGTGGTTACAATGTTATTGGAACTTTGGAACATTATTGGAACATTAACCAATGAACATGAGTCATGTGAATCACAATTGGTCAATGAATAAGGAACATGTGAGTAACAATGATTAATAACCGGAAATGGAATACTTTTGAACATTTCGGAATGGAACAAGTATAATGACAATGTGATACTATGTGCTGCAGAAGGATATGGAAAGAGTAACCTTACATACCTTAATTCCCCAATATGGATACACAATATTATTCGTGAATACAACACTCCAGCTTTCTCTTTACGTCTACTCTACACACAAGTACATAATGAAGCTTATATTAACCACTAACTACATTATAAGTTCACAAGACGGTAAGTAGGTGCTTAACGAAAAGTAAGAACCGTCCAACCTCCAAAACACATGGTGCATCACTCACCCCTTCCTTATACTACCAAATTACATTATTCCACCACATTACACTATAACTTACTGCTTTCTCAAAACAACACCACCAAATCAGTCCACACACCACCAAAACAGTCCACACATCAACGTAGACATCACAAACCGATAGGATTTTACACCAAGTTTCTACTTTACATTTTCGCATAAATACAACTCCACATATTTATTCCATCAAGTCACATAAATACCTTCCACAAAAATATACCAAAAATAGCCCACACAATTTTAGAATCACTTTAGGACAACAAGAAAGTATTCTCTTTTCACTACGTCCAACATTCCATGTAAAATTACGTAAAAACATTTCCATCAAGCCATACACAAAATTAACGAATTAGGGACATCACCATACTTAAATATACTGAAATTTAGTCCATATGATTCAATTCCTTCAAGGCCTTAAACCCCTTTTCAAGTTTAAACCACAAAAAGGCAAATCCTTTAGCCGAAAGCAAAAGTGGACTGCCACTTAAAAAGTGGACTGCCCTATGACTTTTAACCATAACCAACATGTTTCAAACCATATATCATGCATGTATTACATTAATATACAAGGGTAAACACTTACCAAGGCTTTCAAGTGGAAGATCTTGTCCAAAAATCCTTGAGGAAGCTTAGGGTGACTAGGGTTTCTTTGAGAGAGAAATGTGTTGTGTTGAAAATCTGATTTTTTCTAAGTGTATTTGTGTGGAAATGAGCTGATTTTTCAGCTTAAATACTCCCTTTTCCACATCCCCTTTATGGCCAAGTTTAGCCATATTATTGGTCAAGAAAAGCCAAATTATTGGTATGTTGACTTGGTCCATTTATAAATGGATCATTACCCATTTGGGCCCATTCTTATTTATTAAATTTGGGCCTCAATTGAGTCCAAAAACATGCCTCTAAATTTAGCCCAATAAATTTAATACATGATTAACTTACTATCTTTAATTTAAATGCTTCCATCGATGCTAAGGTCTTCGCATGAGTTTGGAAATGTATGGGGTATTACATCCTTCCCCCCTTAGGAACATTCGTCCTCGAATGTTAGTAACACCATCCAACTTAATCAAGTACAAACCTAAGTACATTCTTCATATTATCACATACATATAATGCTTACATATACTTACTTGTTATTGCTCCAATTTCGCATCTTAAACTTTCTCATCCATTTGAAATAAATGCGGGTACTTAGACTTCATCATTTCCTCGGCTTCCCATGTGATTTCTTCTACTTGTTTATTCCTCCAAAGCACTTTTACGTAAGCCACATCCTTGTTCCTCAACCTTTTGATTTGTCTGTCTAAAATAGCAATAGGCACTTCTTCATATGTAAGATCTTCCGTGACTTGCACCTTTTCAATTGGAGCAATTTGAGATGGATCTCCTATGCATTTTCGAAGCATCGAAACATGAAATACTGGATGAACTGTAGAGAATTCTAGGGTCAATTCTAATTCATACGCCACTTGACCAAATCTCCGGATAATTTCATATGGCCCTATGTAACGTGGACTTAGTTTTCCTTTCTTTCCAAATCTCATCACCCCTTTCATTGGTGATACCTTCAAAAATACCCAATCACCTATAGCAAATTCAAGCCCTCTTCTTCTAACATCAGCATATGACTTGTGACGGCTTTGGGATGTCTGTAGTCGCTACTGTATCACCTTAACTTTCTCCATAGCTTGATGAACTAGATCCGGTCCAAATAAATCAGTTTCACCTGTCTCAAACCATCCAATAGGTGATCTACACTTTCTCCCATATAACGCTTCATACGGAGCCATCTTGATACTTGAATGATAGCTATTGTTGTAGGCAAATTCAACAAGAGGTAAATGACAATCCCAATTGCCTTTAAAGTCTAATGCGCATGCTCGTAACATATCTTCAAGTGTCTGGATGGTACGTTCTGCCTGCCCATCTGTTTGGGGATGAAAAGCTGTGCTTAAGTTCATTTGAGTTCCCAAACTCTGCTGGAAAGATCTCCAAAAGTGAGCAGTAAATTGAGCCCCACTGTCGGATATAATAGATATGGGAATGCCACGTAACCGAACTATCTCTTTGATAAACAACCTCGCATAATCTTCAGCTATATAGGTGGTCTTGACAGGTAGGAAATGCGCTGACTTGGTAAGCCTGTCAGCTATAACCCATATTGAATCAAACTTCCACAGTGTACGAGGCAAACCTGTGATGAAATTCATATTAATCATATCCCATTTCCAGACTGGAAGATTGATACTTTGCATGTAACCTCCTGGTTTTTGATGCTCTACTTTCACTTGTTGACAATTTGGGCATTGAGCGACAAATTCTGTAATGTTCTTCTTCATATTTCCCAACCAATACACTTCTTTTAAATCATGCTACATTTTAGTAGCACCCGAATGAATAGAATAGCGCAAATGATGAACTCTATCGGTCATAGTCGCGAACACATTCGGAGCATACCGGGCCAAGGAATTAAACTTAAGGTTGTACTCTCTAACAGTCATGTTACCCTGTCGCAGATTTAAAAATTGGTCCGCATGAGCCTCTCGGACCTCATAGGGGAGGTAGTGATCAAGGAATGCCATTTTAAATTCTTCCCAACTAGCTGGGAGTGCATCAATGCCCCTCGACCGTTTCCAATCTTCTTACCACAGTATAGCTTCACCCTTTAATCTATAGGCCGCAAGCTCGATCGTTTCCACATCGAAAATGTGCATAACCTACAAAGCCCTTTGGATTTGATCTATATAATCTTGCGAGTCTTCATTCAGATCTGATCCAGTAAAGTTAGGAGGGTCTAATTTCAGGAAATCCTGTGTTCGTCTACTAGCTGCTCTAGCTGCACTATCATCACCTGACGCTGGACCAACCTGTCCCTGAACCTGTGTAGCAACTATTTGGGTCAACATCTGCACTGCATTCCTTAAGTCCTGGCCAGTAGTATTTACTGGTGGTTCTGCAGGTACTTCTCTTCCTCTTGACTCTTCTGAAACAGGAAGAGTAGAAGAAGCATGTGATGCAAACTCTTGTTCAGGACTGCCTTGATTAACTGGTTCAGGCGGGACTCTGCTAGTTCCTTCTCCTACAATTCTGTCTAACTTCTTACTTTTACCCCTTCCTCTTCTTGTCATCGACATTTTACTATAATATAAGAAAAACAATTTTAACGGTCAGAAATGATTCCACCTATAACTTCGGCTCTAATGCACGATCTAGAAATGAAGGAAAGAAACAACCCCTAAATGTCCCATAGCCTCCTACTTATAAATGTGGTGCACAACACATCTATAAGCAAGACTCTACTCAGACACGGCTTTGTAGACACCCTAGGACGACCCGCTCTGATACCACTTTTGTCACGCCTCAAATCCTATTGGGGCGTACATGGCACCCGAAGCCGTTGAGGCCCTGAGAGAACCAATTTTTATCCCTGTAAACTCATGCGCAAGTCATTCTATGATTATCAATATCACAAATAGATGCAAGATGTTAATGGCATAAGTCATGGAAAATGTGTGATGATAAACACCTACAAATATGAAACTTGGCCGTTAGGGACACTATGACATAAAATACAACCTTCGTTTGTCCCACATCGTCTACAAAGCCTCTATAAATACATGAACCTAACCATCCTAAAGTCGGTACAAATCCTCGCTTTACACAACTGTGATACAATGTCAAAACCAACATATACATAGGACTAGGAAAGCCCCGAAGCAACTTGGAGATCACCTACAATCCGCAGAAATATCCAAGTCCTACTGTGGAGGCCTACTAGTACCTGTGCCTGCAGAAAGTAAGGTAAGTCCCATAAGGGACGTCAGTACGAAGAATGTATTGAGTATTTAAGGCTATAAGTAAATGTATGAGATATAGGAATTTTAATGGAATCAAGTACAAGTGAATGCATCATGTAGATAAACTACCATAAGGTATACATATGGGATCATGTACATTGATTTCTTTACTTAACTTTAATTTAATTTACTTCATCATCAATTATATAATCATCAATACTCGGGATCAGTGGGAAATAACATAATAATCGGGATCGCCTCTAGCTAGGCTTTCGCCCCTTTGAGTTGCCACCCGTACTCAATATCCATTCGGGATCGCCTCTAGCTAGGCTTACACCCTTTCAAGTTGCCACCCGTACTCAATATCCATTCGGGATCGCCTCTAGCTAGGCTTACGCCCCTTCGAGTTGCCACCCGTACTCAACAAGTGTTCATTACTTTAATTCTTTTGTTATGAGATTGGTACATTAGTGGTTACAATGTTATTGGAACTTTGGAACATTATTGGAACATTAACCAATGAACATGAGTCATGTGAATCACAATTGGTCAATGAATAAGGAACATGTGAGTAACAATGATTAATAACCGGAAATGGAATACTTTTGAACATTTTGGAATGGAACAAGTATAATGACAATGTGATACTATGTGCTGCAGAAGGATATGGAAAGAGTAACCTTACATACCTTAATTCCCCAACGATACACAATATTATTCGTGAATACAATACTCCAGCTTTCTCTTTACTTCTACTCTACACACAAGTACATAACGAAGATTATATTAACCACTAACTACATTACAAGTTCACAAGACGGTAAGTAGGTGCTTAACGGAAAGTAAGAACCGTCCAACCTCCAAAACACATGGTGCATCACTCACCCCTTCCTTATACTACCAAATTACATTATTCCACCACATTACACTATAACTTACTGCTTTCTCAAAACAACACCACCAAATCAGTCCACACACTACCAAAACAGTCCACACATCAACGTAGACATCACAAACCGATAGGATTTTACACCAAGTTTCTACTTTACATTTACGCCTCAATACTACTCCACATATTTATTCCATCAAGTCACATAAATACCTTCCACAACAATATACCAAAAATATCCCACACAATTTTAGAATCACTTTAGCACAACAAGAAAGTATTCTCTTTTCACTACGTCCAACATTCCATGTAAAATTACGTAAAAACATTTTCATCAATCCATACACAAAAGTAACGAATTAGGGACAGAACCACACTTAAATATACTGAAATTTAGTCCATATTATTCAATTCCTTCAAGTCCTTAAACCCCTTTTAAAGTTTAAACCACAAAAAGGCAAATCCTTTAGCCGAAAGCAAAAGTGGACTGTCACTTAAAAAGTGGACTACCCTATGACTTTTAACCATAACCAACATGTTTCAAACCATATATCATGCATGTATTACATTAATATACAAGGGTAAACACTTACCAAGGCTTTCAAGTGGAAGATCTTGTCCAAAAATCCTTAAGGAAGCTTAGGGTGACTAGGGTTTCTTTGAGAGAGAAATGTGTTGTGTTGAAAATCTGATTTTTTCTAAGTGTATTTGTGTGGAAATGAGCTGATTTTTCAGCTTAAATATTCCCTTTTACACAGCCCCTTTATGGCCAAGTTTAGCCATATTATTGGTCAAGAAAAGCCAAATTATTGGTATGTTGACTTGGTCCATTTATAAATGGATCATTACCCATTTGGGCCCATTCTTATTTATTAAATTTGTGCCTCAATTGAGTCCAAAGACATGCCTCTAAATTTAGCCCAATAAATTTAATACATGATTCACTTACTATCTTTAATTTAAATGCTTTCATCGATGCTAAGGTCTTCGCAGGAGTTCGGAAATGTACGGGGTGTTACAATTAGGTCATAAAAAATTGGTATTAGAGCCTAGTTTTATCGGTGGTTTTGGTACAAGAGCTATGTGTCTAGTAATGTCTTGCGGATCTATATAAAGACGTCTGTATGCTATCTTTAGGAGGCTATAGTGTATTCTTAGGAAATTCTATTCCTGACTCCCTTTCGTGTGTCCGTATTTCTATGAACCTCGAGTGTTTTCTTTGACTCCATTCTTTACCAAATGGATGGCATAAGGTTATCGATAGATGTGGCCGAGACTTCTGCGCGTGTTACCAATGTTTCAGCTCAGCATCAGACTAGGGAGTTAGAGATTGATATCGAGGATCTTCAACATCAGTTAGAGGGTCAGGGGTCATCCCAGGCTCCGATAGAGTTTATGACCACCTCAACTTATCAGGATACAGTGTTGGGGATTCTAAGTCTTTTTGTGGATAATTCACAGTCAGTGGTAGTAACAGGTACATCGAGTAATTCTCAAGCCAGAGTTGGATTTATTGGTGTTCAGCAGGGATCCTTATTAGTTTTAGAGTATGAGAATTGATTTTTCCAGTGGGACAGTCAGACATCTAGGTTATATGCTGGAAATCATGAGATGGTGCGGAGATTCATTAGAGAATTGGCTTTACCACTTCGCTTAGTGACTGAGCATTTGGTAGCAGCTGGGTCCACTTTAATTCTGGTTGATGAGCATGCAAGGGCCATAGAGATGGCATTTATGAGACTTATGGAGGTGGCAGTAAGAGGCTATACCAGTAGTACAGTGTTAGTGGTATTTCGTATGGGGGTCGGGATCTTCCCAGCCGAGATCAGCATCATTTAAAGCCTATTAGGTCTTACATGTAGCACCTAAGAGTATGGGTAACTCTCAGGTAGATCATAGTGGTCTCAGGGGATAGAGTTCTGGTTGAACAGTATGAGTTATTGGATCTAGGTTTTTGAGCCGTGGCAGCCATTTTGGTTCATCGGGTATAGTACATCAAAGATTCCCAGAAGCATGTTTCGATTGTGGTAAGATTGGTCTTTGTTCTAGGGAGTGCCCCATACGGGAGTTGGTCATCCAGTTAGGGACAACTCATGTTTCTAGTCAGGTTAGAGCTTTGGGGGTTTGTTATGACTGCAGAAAGATTGGTTGTTGGTCCAGAGAGTGTCCCCAGCATGAGATTATTGGACAATTAGTGCTAGTGCTGCCAGATAAATTTTGTAGAGTTGTGGAACCTTCGGTTAGAGGTAGTGCCTTAGTTGGTCATTCAGACACTCAATTCGGGTTTGGACACATTCAGATTCATAATGCTTCAGGCTGGTCAGGGCTATGTCTTCAGATTTTCACCGTGATAAATGCGCCTTTGATTTTCTACCTTTAGTTTCTATTTGAGTTGAGTTGGGGGTTTTCATACCTAGAGGTGTTTACATGCCTTGACAATTCTATATTGATTGTTGTTTATTTCGGTGTAGATTTATTCTTAATTAACTACCCCCATAGATTAATTCTTTTAGTAGTGGATTGAGTGGATCAATGTGGGATTTCTCTTTGGGTGCAACATTTGGGTTAAAGTCCCATTCTCTTTGTCATACTGTCCCTGTTATGGTTGTAGAGTGGTATCGGTTGTTGTTTTATTTTGTGCCACAGGCACCTTTATACTATGGTTTTTACTATCATTGTTTTGACATTATTGATTCTTACTTGATAGATGGCTAGACTAGCATTATCTAGTTAGAATCCCCTTCTTTGTGATTCTTATCCGTTGGCTTAGATGACTACTTTGGTTGGTTGGTTCTCTCTCATTTAGTGAGGTGAGGTCTATTGTTTCCTCCTCAGTTAGTAAAGTTAGATTAGTTCTCGAGATAAAGTGGAGGTAGTTTAACCTTCTATGGCTTTGTTTTGATTCTTGCTTTGGTGACCCTTTTCGATAACCCGCTCCTATTGTTAGAGATTTTGAGATTTGTTTTACCGATTTGGATAGTTCATCGCCCAGTAGTGGTCTTGATGTTGATGTTGATAGTGAGTTGGGTACTTCATTCCCCCTGTGATGTGGTTCATGCTTCAGCCGAGAAAAAGTAGGTGTAATTAGGAGAATTCAAAAAATTCTTATCACAACATTTGTTCGGCCTTATATGATTTCGTGGAGTGCTCCTACTTAATGATATATGCCTATGGGTATTTGTGGTCAAGGATAGAGTATTAGATTGACCAAATTTAGGCTAAGGTTGTATTTTTCTGAGTTGCTCGAGTTTTGACCATCATTAGTATTGTTTGTAGCACTGGTGAGTACTTGGTTATGCCTGATGTGTTATGATCTTAGCGGATGTGGATTTGATTGCTTGTATCTTTAGCATGTGGTTTGCCTCAGCCGTGATTATGTTCTTCGACGACATTTCAGTTTCAGCCCTTACAGAAATCGTAGGATATGTGCTTGATTTCTGGTAGTGAGATTGATTTGTGTATTTGACCCTAGTAAAGGCTTGTTGACTCCAGTTTTGGATTTTTATGCCTTCGAATGATGGCTTGAAAGTTGTGATAGATTTTAGGTTGTGGATGTTTTTTTATCAACAGGATTGGTTTGGGCAGTCGAGATTGAGCGATTCAGCTTTGGTGTTGAGATTTTAGCTATGGGTTGTAGTGGTTGGTTGCATTCCTGTTGCGATAGATTTTGGGTTATGGATGCTTTTTCATCAATGAGATCAGTTTGGGCAGTCGAGATCGAGCTTTTCAGCTTCGGTGTTGAGATTTCAGCTATGGGTTGTAATATTGGTTTCATCCCCGTTTCCATATTCGCTTCACTTGAGCACTTATATAGGCTGACTAAGCCTACTCATTGCCTATCGGCTCAGTTTTCTTCAGTCTAGGTAGAATGTGCTTGATAGATGGTCGAAGGATAGTTTGTTGGCACATGGTTTTGGTTTCTACTACTTTTGGCCTTGAACTCTTAGTTTTCGTCAGAAATTTTCTATGTCTACTCAGTGGAAGAAATGTTCTTAAGTTGTCCTTAGCATGGTTTCACCCATAATCGGTGGGGTATTTTGGGAGCAGATTATTCTATTTCGAGAGGTTGTGCTTAGGACTCGTGGCTATTGGTTTCGAGGGTCATCAGCTCCAGTATTGGCTTTGGTAGAGCTTGTAAGCTTCAGTCGCCACCGTTTGAGTATCGAGGTAAACTTTATTTTGCATTGTTCATATGCTATTCCACATTGATTTTAAGTGTATTAGCTCCACTCTTTTAAGGATAGTGTGATGTGAATGCGCAGATAGGACTAGGATGACATTTTGCATGGTTTAGAGTAGATAGCAGGCTTGGAAAGGCAAAAGAAGGTTAGATTTGGAAATTGGAGTTGGTTACTTGATTCATGCCTTGGATTGCCTTTTGCCTGGTTGAGTTTTTGCTTGGTTATGCTTGTATCAGTGTGACAACAGTGTGTTGTGGTTTGGGTTTGCATATGTCAGTCGTGCTCAGTTTAGTTGGAGGCCAGCTGGTGGTCGAGAATGAGTTTTGGTTATTTGAAAAATGAAGTAAGGAAGTTGTTTAAAAAGAGATACCTATAGCAAAATCCCTTGGAAGCGTTGTCTCTTCTTTGAAGTTATCTGGGGAGTCATGCTCAGGGAATGCGAGCGCAGTACCTCATCCCTTTAAGCTTTTTGGCTCTTTCTATCCTTTGACTTTCATGGATGAAAGTCCTTTTAGTAGTGGATGTTGTAATAACCCTCCAGGTCATTTTCTCAATTTTTGTGTGATTTCAACATTTTGAGCCTTCCCACAGTGGCTACAGTTTATTTGGATTTTAGTCTCACTTTTTTGTTTTAGAGCTTTCGCTGTTAAGGAATTGGTCTTGGACCAAAACTATTTGTAAATGATCTCAGATGGAAATTCTGACAATGGCACCGGAACGTTAATTTTAGGCTAGGGGGACCCTTGGTTCAGGTCCCTAGGCTTTCGAACTCATTTTGGACTATTGGGTAGATTTGATGAAAAATGGAACTATAGGTGTGTGGCCCATCTTTAATCGAAACAATCTCGGTTGAATATTTTGATGGTTCCATTGAGTCCAAAATATCAAATTTGGTATAGTAGCATAGTTCATTTCCGCGCATGGGGTTTTGAATGAATCCCGAGCCCCCGATCGGAGTCCATTTGGACTTAGTTTTTTGCCGATATGCAACATCTGATGCAGCCAAGATTTGGCCTTCTTGTTTATGAGGTTATGGCTGAATTTACGAAGGTCAAGGATGTTAGCCTCCACATTCGCGAGCCAGCCATCGCGTTAGCAAAGGGTAAGCCAACTTGGCCGGCTCAGCCTTCCTCTTCACATTCGCGGTAGACCAATTGCATTCATGAAGGGTCTTCCAGATCCAGTCACGCGATCGTGGTGGGCCCCATATTAGCAAAAGGCAATGCCATGGCAGTATATAACTCTTCTTCTCCATGATTTTCTTCATTTTCTCAACCCTAATCGCCATTAATGGCATTGAGGGCTCAAGAAAAGTGTAGGAATGGATCAAGTGATGTTGGGATTGCATAGGGTATGATGAAGTGACCATTTCCCATTAATTTCTTCGTAAGTTCTCGACCGAATTCCTCAGTTTAATACTTGTTTTTCTTATTTTTTCACTTATCATCCGTGGCTAATTTGATCCTCGATTTTTACTCCATTTGTGCTCGACTTTTGAGCACACATTCCTTGTCCTTCGAGGACCTAGTGACGAATTCAATTTTGGGTTTTGTTTGTGGGCGTTGCTGGCCTGTTCTTGACCTGACTTTCGACCCGACCTTTTATGTATCAATATGGATCTCATTTTACTTGTATTGACGTGTAGATGATTGTTTTGATAGCGTGGTGGTATTTCGAAATCGTGGAGCTAAGTCGAGCGATTTGTCGGCGATTCAAGATTTGCGATTTGGCATCAAGGTAGGCTTCGGTCTACTTTTCTCTATGAGATTATGTATAGTATAGATTGCATACTAGGTATGGATTATAGGATTTGTGTATGACTAGTATATCATGTCTTAGCCCATTTAGGAAATTTGGGATAGGAATGTAACCCGAACCTTCGTATAAAATACTCGTGATAGTCATAGTATCCTATTACCCGTAATTATAAGCATGTTAACCCTAGTTTGATATTAAGGATCCTTTAGTATACGATTTATCATTTGACTTAGTGATTTGGATGGTATTTCCCCTATTATATCCTTTAGTGAATTTACACCCTTATTTACTGTAGTCCCTCGAGTTATGAGGTGTTATTATGTTTGTTATATGTTGGTGGTCCTGAGGCTGTGGTTACAATGTCAGTTGGACTCTAGGTGTATATTTTATCCTTAAAGAGGACATGATTCTAATATATAGTTGCTTAGGCGCTTATGACTGTGTTGTTTGGATAGTGGTGATGGCATGCATACTTTTAGGCGCATTCATGCTCACTTAATAGTACGATTCCAACCAAAACCTTGATTTTACTATTGTTTTCCAAAAAGGGATTTATTCCCACTTTTCACTTTTAAAATGGATTGTTTATGACGGGAATCGTACCACCTGAATTAATGAATTATGAGCTTCTGAAATTTAATACAATACTTTGGAAATCCAACTGAGGCTGATTTTAGTCCATTATTGATCCACTCATTTTACCACTACTATTTACTTCGGTCGAGGGAGATTTCAACCCTTTTTTATATTATTACATCGATTTAGTCCCAAACTTGATCTCGAGCAATGGATTTATAGACTTAAACTATTTTAGTCACGGTTTTAGTCCATGCATTTATTATATTTATATATCTTTTTGGTACTAGATGAAGTAGATATATTTTGATGGTTACTGGAAGTCCTAGTTCGGGACCAAGCAGTGTATACGGATATCCCGATTCCCCTAAGGTCCCCTTCATCTGTGAGCCACAGTGTCTGAGAAGGATAGTCATCGTAGGTTTTGTCTTTGCGAGCTACTAAGCTGAAGGAGGTGTATACACTTGTTACATTATGGAACTTGGATCGGACATGGTACTACTAATTTATATTGCATTCATTCATATGCATTGCCTATCACCAGTATAATTGTTTGGCACTTGTATTAATAGGTCTTATGGGGGGCCGTATAGGTACAGGTTATGATTGTTGTTTGTTGAGTGCTTCCGTGAACCTTCTGGGCTTATGGGGGCCTGGTTAGGTATTGTTTGTCCGGACTAGCCGGTTACTTTACTGTTGGTTATTATGGTTAGTTCATGGCAGGATGGTTATGGACTGGTACCCGAGGTTTTTGGTACTTTTCTTATTCCCTTTCTTTATCATGATAGAATATGTTATTGGTAGGTTGTCTTATGTTTAGTCACCCTTCGGTTGGAGGCCATGATCATGGTAGTATTAGCTCCTTTACCTTGCTATGGCCCTCGAGATGTTAGGTTGACTCCCTCAGGTTATTTCCTTTGAGTTAGTCTTATATAGTACATATTGTCGCTCCCAAGCACACACACAAGTGTATGTGGTCGTGCAAGTAATACAATGGCTCTTCGTGAGCCAAATATCGATCCCCCAGGGACATCTGTTTAACAAGCGATCTAATTTAAGCGTTACTATTCAAGTTAAACAAGTGCTAGTTGTAACCAAAAAGAGTTTGAGTTTTGTGTTTATAACTAAATACTAAAATTAACAATGATGAGGAATTCGGGTTGTGAACAATATATGGAGAGTTCCAGGGCTATGGCATTCGATACAATCATGTATTGTATTTACTCTATTCAATGAGCTTTACTTCTCGAATTATGGGTTTCGGGGTTAAGTGTTGATCCAGGAATTGTCATCCTCTAATGCGTCTACTTGAACTAGTCTTACAACTCCATCATTGAGTGGGGATGCAATTCCCTAATTCAAGTGTGTTAGTTTATCATCCCGTTCATAACCAAATAAGGCAACGTAGGTATACGTCTATTCTAGTTGCGAATCAACCCTAACTTGCTAGAGATGATCTTATTCCTTAAGTTCCTCATCCTATTCGTACAATCCCATGATTAGTTCATGCATGAATTACTCATATATTCCAATGTTGGCCAAACATCACAATAGTAAAAATCAAGAACAAAAGTATGATCGGATGAGAAACGATGTCATTGAATAAAATGAACTAATACACAATCATGTTCTAGCCATAACCCCATATTGAGGGTGTTTATCCACTCATATTCATACAAAAAATCTCCAAAATAAAGTTCATAACTTTAAATTACAAGAATGAAAAGTAAAGAGGAAAAAACCCTAGTGTAGAGCTCCTTGCCTTCTCCTTTTCTCTCCAATTCGTGTGTAAGGTGAATGATGTGTATAATTGTGTCCAAGTACTCCTTTTATAGTTATTTAGGTCGCACATAGTCTGCTCCACACGTATCTCATGCATTTACCACTTTGCCCTTACTTAAACCAAGTCAAAAACTAACTTTTAGGCCGCATTGGAAAAGGGTGCAGCGCGCAAGCCATCGCGTGCTTGAGAAGGCGCATTACGAGGCCAATGCATGCATGGACCAGTGACCCCTTGAAATAGTAGTCGCAGCACACACCCTCTCATGCGCGATGGAAGGTGCAGCATATGCCTCTCCACACGCAATGGAAGGTGTGGCGTACGCCTTCCCCCGTTGTGTGTGGGTTTCGTCCAATCTTCGTGTGCTTTTGTCCCTAGATTACGTACATGTTGTGGCTTGTTTGTAGGCTTTATTTATCTTCCATATCTCATCCAATGATCCCCTAAAACATCTCAACACAACCATAAGTCCATAAAACACAATAGAAACAATCAAAGTACATTAGAACAAGCATAACTCATAATAGCAACACTAGTTTCCTCATCTAAGTTATAATTGATCATTTTAACTCTTGACTTGATTCAAATGCCCTTTAAACACTCTGAACATGTACTTTAACACACAAATACACATATACACACTTTATAGCTCAATAAGCACCTCAAATTATCCTCAAAACTAAGCAAAAAGGGCATAGATAATGACACTTAGGAGTACAAATAAGCCTAAGATCATATATATATATATATATATATATATATATATGTATATATATGGAATTACTGTATATCCCCCTATTTCTTATCCATTAAAATTTTATATGCATTCTTTGTCCTTGTAGACTACCATATATATACTTCTTTCACTCTTCATTGGTATATTGACTAGTGATATACGGTATTGTACTTTAGCTCCTTAGCACTGTTAGAATAGGGTAGTTTTCCCTTATTGCTTCATTAGCCTCATTATGCTTAGCTTTTCTGGATATTTGTCTATAGTTATATTTATGCCTTATATGTTATTTATGCTTGCATTATTTCTGGAGCTCAGTCGGTCGATGCCTACTGAGTACCACGTGTTTAATACTCATGCTACACTTCTGCAGCCTGCAGATCATAGTATGAGTTATAACTGTTGATGTGTACATCATGTGGAGCAACCATGGATCAGAGATATGGGGTGAGCTCTTAACGTTCGGAGTATTCCTGCTCTCCCTCATATTACTAAATTGGTCTCTAGTTTGTGTTTTAGAAATGGCTTGTATTTATATTGATTTTGTAATTCACTTTGTACTTCAGTTGTATTGGAAGCTCTTGTACTGACTTCACCAGGTCTTGTTGTTGCTTTATATGTAGTAGTCTCTTTATTATATTCATTTTCCTGTTTTCTTTCATTTCTCTTGATAGTCCGTTACTTGCTGTTCCGAATTATGGGTTAGCTTACCTACTGGTGGGTAATAGTAGGTGTCATCATGTCCTAAGAAATTGGGTCTTGACAAGGTCTTTTAAGACTTGCCGAAGTTGTCTATTCGTTCATTGGGAAGTTCATTTGGGTTTTAGGCTTATTTCCCTGTTTTGGAGCTTTTGTTGGTAAGGAATTGGTCTCGGACCAAAACTCCTAGTAAGTGGCCTCGGATGAGAATTCTGACAAAGCTATCAGCTCTGAAATATTTATTTTAGGCAAGGAGGACCCTTAGTCTGGGTCTTGAGGCTTCTGGACTCATTTGGGCTTTTGGGTAGACTTGATGAAAAATGAAATTATGGGTGTAGGGCCCATATTATGTTGAAATGACCTCGATCAAAGTCCGTTAGGACTTAGCTTTTGCTGGTTTTACAGCTTCTGGTGCAGGGTCATTTTACCCTTCGCATTCGCTAGGGGTAGGCTACATTCGCGAAGGGTCAGGTCATTGACCATCACATTCATGATTAAGGGTCGACCCGACCCAACCCTTTTCTCCTCTTCGCATTTGCGATCTGTAGCCTCGCATTCGCGATAGCTCATCCCATTTACCTTCTTGTTCTAGGCCTCTTTTCTCGCATTCACGAAGGGAAATTTTGGTAATTGTTGCGTTTGCGACCCTTGGCCCTCGCGAACGCGAAGACCAACTGCCTGGCAGTATATAATCCCCTTCTCTGTGATTTTTCATAATTTTCTAAGTCCCAATCCGCCATTATTAAACAATAGAGCTTTGAAAGGAGTGGGAAATCATGCATTGAGGCTAAGGTAAGCAAATTCTAACCATCTTGGTCATTTTCCATTGTTTTTCCCCGTCAAATTCCATCCTTTTTCCTTGTAAATTCCTAGAATTTAGGTCTTGAATTCCTTAACTTTCTGGGATGATTTGGGCCCCGATTTGTACTCCATTTGTTCTCAATTTTTGAGCACACATTCGTTGTCCTTCCAGGGATGTCGTGACAGATTCAATTTTGGAATTTTATTTGTGGGCCCCACGGGCCCATTTTAGACCCAATTTTGGGTCCAGAGTTTTATATTACCATATAGATATCATTTTACTCCTATTAATGTGTAGAGTATTATTTTGATAGCATGGCACAATTTTGGAATCATGGAGGAAGGACGAGGGATTCATGGGCGATTCAAGATTGCGGTTCGACATTGAGGTAGGCTTCGATCTACTTTTCTCTACGAGATTGTGTATTGTATAGATAGCATGCTAGGTTGGAATTATAGGAGGTAATTATGACTAGTATATCATGACTTAACCTATTTATGAAATTTGGGATAGAAATTTGATCCGAACCTTAGCATAGGATACTCGTTATGGCCATAGAATCCTATTATCCTTGATTATAGACATGTTAACCATAGATTGATGTTAAGGATCCTTCAGTATAAGACATACCATTTGACTTAGTCATTTGGATTGTAGTTTCCTAGATTATGGTGCTATTAGCATTCTAGTTATGTATTGTGGGGCCTGAGGCCGTGGTTACAATACCAGTTGGACTCCAGGTGAGTATTCTATCCTTAAAAAGACATGATTCTAATTTATAGACGCTTAAGCGCTTATTGTTTTATTGTTTGGATACTGGTGATGGCATGCATACTTTTAGGTGCATTTATGCTCAGTTAGTGGTATGATTCCAACCAAAACCTTGATTTTACTACTATTTTCTAAAAAGGGATTTATTTTCAATTTTCACATTTAACATGGATTCTTTTACCATGGGAATTGTACCACCTTATTTAATGAATTATGAGCTTTTGAAACTAACTGTGATATTTTGGGAATTAGATCGAGGTTGATTTTGATCCATTATTAATCCACTCGTCTTACCACTACTTATTCACTTCGATTGAGGGAGATTCTGACCCTTTATACATTAATATACTATTTTAGTCCTGGATTCAATCTCGGACAATGGATTCACAGATATACACCTATTCAATTTTGATTCAAGTCTGTATTTCTTATTATACTTTATATATATCTCCAATACCGGACGGAATAGATTGGTTATGATGGTTATTAGAAGTCGTTGTTCGGGACCAGGGAGTAGATATACGGACATCCCAAGTCCCCTATGGGTTTCTCTGGCTGAGCTACGTGCTGGAAGAGGTGAGATTCAGAGGTCCTGCCTTACGAGCCAGCAAACCTAAGGAGGTGTACATATACTTAGTATGTTATGGCACTCAGATAGGATATGGTATTATCGGTTTATGTTGCATTCCTTCATTCATACGCATCGCTTATCACCAGTATAATTGTTTGGTTCTTATATCTATCTGCTTTATGGGGGGTTGTATAGGTATAAGCTATGGTTATTGTTTGTTGAGTGCTTGCTTGAACCTTCTAGGCTTATGAGGACCCGATTAAGTTATTGTTTGTCTGGACTAGCCGGTTACTTTATTATCGATTATTATGGTTAGTTCGTGGCAAGATGTTTATGGACCGTACCCGAGATTGTTGGTACATTTTTTGTTCCTTTTCTCTATTGTAGTAAGATATGTTATTGTTAGATTATCTCATGATTAGTCTCATTTTTGTTAGAGACCTCGATTATATGTGTGTGTGTATATATATATATATATATATGTATATATGGCATTACAGTATATCCTTCTCTTTCCTTATCTATTCATATTGTATATGTATCCTTTGGCCTTGTATTACTGCTATATACCCTTCTTTCACTCTTCAGTTGTATATTGGCTAGTGATATACGGTATTGCACTTTAGTTCCTAAATACTATTAGAATAGGATAGTTTATCCTTATCTCTCTATTATCATTATTATGTTTAGTTTCTTGGATAGCTGCCTGTAGTTATATTCTTGCTTTACATGTTATTTATGCTTGCATTATCTTTGGAGCTTAGTCGGCCGATGCCTACTGAGTACCACATGTTTGGTACTCATACTACACTTCTGCAGCCTGAAGATCATAGTACGAGTTCTCTCCGTTGATGTGTGCATCGTGTGAAACAGCCATGGATCAAAGATTTAGGTGAGATCTTGATGTTCGGAGTATTTTTTCTCTCCCTCACATTGTTAGTTTGATCTCTATTTTGTATTTCAGAGACAGTATAATATATATATTGACTTTGTATTCCACTTTGTACTTCTGTTGTATTAGAAACTCTTGTACTGACTTCACCAGGTCTTGGGGTTGTAATCTATATTAGTGTCTTTGTTAAATTCCTTTTCGTTGTTTTCTTCATTTCTATTGGTAGTCTGTTACTAGATATTCTAGACTACGAATTGGCTCATCTACTAGTGGGTTATAATAGGTGCCATCATGACCTGAGAAATCGGATCGCGACAAAGTTTAACCGTCCCGTCGGTGTCTGAGAGAGTGACTGTGAGTGAGAGTTTGCTTCTTTTGTGAGAGAGTGACTGAGTCTAATGATAAAAATGTGAAATTAGGTTTGCTTAGAAGTTTGGCTTGGGCTTGGATTTGTAAGTTGGGCCATCAGTAATTATATAATTACTAGTTTCTTCTCACGTGCTTTGCACATGTAATATCAAGAGAAGAATTTAGTATTAATATAATTTTAAATTATTTAAATACGTATATCACAGTAAAAAATAAAAGGTTGGAATATATACTTACACAGAATATTCGGATTTTGGCTTATTATATTTAGTTTTTTAAGTTCAGGTTCGCTATCGCCACCGGCCTGAGAAGTGAGAGTTTGAGAGAAATCACCGTCGTAGCCGCACCCTATGAAAAGTGAAAGTATGAGAGAATCTAAGAGAGTACTTGCCTAGTTGGAAATTGGAATCAATGTATTACTCATTAGGTAAATTTACTAAGAAAAGGGAAGAAGTTGATGAAGAAAAGCAGAAAATCCACTGAAACAAAAGAAGTCGAAGAAAAACTAGAAAATTTAAATGGTAGTGTACCTGAAATCACCGAGTGCCCTAGTAGCCAAAGGCCTGAGATAAAAAGCTGGTGTCTCAAAGAGTGACTATGAGTGAGAGTTTACTTCTGTTGTGAGAGAGTGACTGAGTCTTATGAATGAAAATGTGAAATTAGATTAACTTAGAAGTTTGGCTTGGGCTTACATTTGTAAGTTGGGCCATCAGTAATTATATAATTTCTAATTTCTTCTCACGTGCTTTGCATGTTTAATATCAAGATAAGGATTTTCTATTAATATAATATTAATTATTTACATAAGTATATCGCATTAAAAATCAAAAGATTGGAATACATACTTACACAGAATGTTTGGGTTTTGACTTATTATACTTGGTTTTTTCAGTTCAGGTTTGCCATCGCCGCCAGCCTGACAAGTGAGAGTTTGAGAGGAATTACCGTCGCAGTTGCACCCTATGAAAAATGAAAGTCTGAGATAATCTAAGAGAGTAGTTGCCTAGTTAGAAACTAGAATCAATGTATTACCCATTAGGAAAATTAACATAGAAAAAGGAAGAAGTAGATGACAAAAATAGAAAAACCACTAAAACAAAAGAAGAAAAAGAAAAACTATAAAATTGAAATGACGGCTGACCTAGAATTGTCGAGGGTTGGAGTAGCCGAAGGCTTGAGGGCTGAGTTGAACTGCCAGTGTCCCAGAGAGTGACTGTGAGTGAGAGTTTGCTTCTGTTGTGAGAGAGTGTCTTAAGTCTGATGAGTTAAAATGTGAAACTAGGTTGCTTAGAAGTTTGTCTTGGGCTTGTATTTGTAAGTTAGGCCATCTGTAATTATATAATTACTAGTTTCTACTCACGTGCTTTGCACCTTTAATATCAAGACAAGAATTTAGTGTTAATATAATAATAATTTATTTAAATACATATATTGCATTAATAATCAAAAGATTGGATTAGATTCTTACACATAATGTTCGGATTTTGGTTTATTAAATTTGGTTTTTTCAGTTTGGGTTCGCCATTGCCGCCAGACAGAGAAATAAGAGTCTGAGAGAAATCGTCATTGCAGCCTCACCTTATGAGAAGTGAAAGTCTGAAAATCTAAAATAGTAGTTTCCTAGTTAGAAACTGGAATCAATGTATTACCCATTTGGTAAATTAACAAAGAAAAGGGAAGAAGTAGATGAAGAAAAACTAAAAAACCAATTAAACCAAAGAAGTTGAAGAAAAATCAAAATATTGTAATGGCACTGTGCCTAGAAATGCCGAGTGCCCGAGTAGCCAGAGACCCGAAGGCTGAGTTGAACTGTCGGTGTCTAAGAGAGTGACTGTGAGTAAGAGTTTGCTTCTTTTGTGAGAGAGTGGTTGAGTCTGATGTGTGAAAATGTGATGGTTTGCATAAAAGTTTGGCTTGGGATTGGATTTGTAAGTTGGGACATCAGTAATTATATATTTACTAGTTTCTTCTCACGTGCTTTGCATGTGTGATATCAAGATAAGAATTTACTATTAATATAATATTAGATTATTTAAATATGTATATCGCATTAATGATCAAAAGATTTGAATAGGTACTTACAAAGAATATTTGGATTGTGGTTTTTTCAGTTTGGATTCGCCATTGTCGTCGGCCTGAGAAGTGAGAATTTGAGAGAAATCACTGGCGTAACAACATCTTATGAGAAGTGGAAGTCTGAGAGAATTTGAGAGATTAGTTGCCTAGTTCGAAACTGGAATCAATGTATTACCCAGTAGGGAAATCAATAAAGAAAAGGGAAGAAGTAGATGAAGAAAAACTGAAAAACCAAAGTAACCAAAGAAGTTCAAGAAAAACTAAAAAAATGAAACGGCACCGTACCTGAAATTGTCGTGTGCCCGAGTAGCCAAAGGCTTAAAGGCAGAGTTAAACCGCCGATGTATGATAATGTTACTGTGAATGAGAGTTTATTTCTGTTGTGAGAGAGTGACTGAGTCTTATGAGTGAAAATGTGAAATTAGGTTTGCTTAGAAGCTTGGCTTGGGCTTGGATCTGTAAGTTGGGCCATCAGTAATTATATAATTACTAGTTTCTTCTCACGTGGTTTGCATGTGTAAAATCAAGAGAAGAATTTAGTATTAATATAATATTAAATTATTTAAATATGTATATCGCATTAAAAATTAAAATATTGGAATATATACTTACACAGAATGTTTGAGTTTCGGTTTATTATATTTTGTTTTTTCAATTCGGGTTTGCCATCGTCGTCAGCCTGAGAAGTGAGAGTTTAAGAGAAATCATTGTCGCAGCTGCACCCTATGAAAAGTGAAAGTCTGAGAGAATCTAAGAGAGTACTTGCTTAGTTGGAAACTGGAATTAATTTATTACCCATTAGGTAAATTAGCTAAGAAAAAGGAAGAAGTTGATGAAGAAAAACAGAAAAACCACTGAAACAAAAGAAGTAGAAGAAAAACTAAAAAATTCAAACGGCAGCGTACTTGGAATCACGTAGTGCCCGAGTAGCCGAAGGCCTGAGGGTTGAGTTGAATCATCAGTGTCTCAGAGAGTGACTATGAGTGACTGTTTACTTTTGTTGTGAGAGAGTGACTAAATCTGATGAGTGAAAATGTGAAATTAGGTTTGCCTAGAAGTTTAGCTTGGGCTTGGATTTATAAGATGGGCCATCTATAATTATATAATTACTAGTTTCTTCTCACATGCTTTGGACGTTTAGTATCAAGACAAGAATTTAGTATTAATATAATATTAAATTATTTAAATACATATATCGCATTAATAATCAAGAGATTGGAATAGGTACTTACATAAAATGTTTGGATTTCATTTTTTCAGTACCGATTTGCCATCGTCGTCGGCCTGAGTAGTGAGAATTTGAGAGAAATCACTATCGCAGCCGCTTCTTTTGGGTAGCGAAAGTCTGAGAGAATTTGAGAGAGTAGTTACCTAGTTGGAAACTGGAATCAATGTATTACCCAGTAGGAAAATTGGCAAAGAAAAGGGAAGAAGTAGATGAAGAAAAATTGAAAAATCAATGAAACCATGTAGGTTGAAGAAAAACTAAAAAAATGAAATGGCAGTGTACCTAGAATCACCGAGAGCTAGAGTCGAAGGCCTCAGGGATGATTTAAACCTCCAGTGTCTCAGAGAGTGTCTGTGAATAATAGTTTGCTTTTGTTGTGAAAGAGTGACTGAGTCTGATGAGTGAAAATGTGAAATTAGGTTTGCCTAGAAGTTTGGCTTGGGATTGGATTTGTAAGTCGGGCCATCTGTAATTATATAATAACTAGTTTCTTCTGAATCAAGACAAGAATTTAGTATTAATATACTATTAAATTATTTAAATACGTATATCGAATTAATAATCAAAAGATTAGAACAGATTATTACATAGAATGTTCATACTTTGGTTTATTAAATTTGGTTTTCTCAGTTCGGGTTCGCCATCGATGATGAACTGAGAAGTGATGGTTTAAGAGTAATCACCATTGCAGCCTCACCTTATGAGAAGTGAAAGTCTAAGAGAATCTGAAAGTGTAGTTTCCTAGTTGGAAACTGGAATCAATGTATTACCCTTTAGGTAAATTAGCAAAGAAAAAGGAAGAAGAAGATGAGGAAAAATTGAAAAACCAATGAAACCAAGGAAGTTTAAGAAAAACTAAAAATTTGAAATGGCACCGTACCTGGAATCGCCAAGTGATCTTGGGCGTATTTATACACTTAAGTACCGCACTTTACCCATATTTTAGCTTAGTTTCGAGAACAAATGCGTATATTTGCTTGTGTTTTGTGCTATATTTATATGGATGAACTAAAAGAATCATGTTTCAGGCTAAAATACAGCTAGAAGGAAACCAAAATAATAGGAGAAACATGTAAGAGCATGATATGAGATATGAGGGAAGTTCTGCAGCTAAAGGAGCGTCCAAGCCACGAAGCCAGGCCCCAAGGGAGAGACCTGTGCTGCGCAGTACACTAAAATAGCCAACTGGAAGGCCTGTGCATTGGAGGGTGCACAACATAACTGCCTTCCACGTGTTTCCCTACACATCATGGAGCATTTTCTTCAATGAGATTATGTCAAAATTTGGCTAACTCCTAATTGGCTTGGGTTTTAAAGGGTCCACCTCTATAAATACCCCAAGGATGAACTGTAGTCATTTAATTATGAATTTTTAGAGCAAAATAGAAAGCACAAGGTGGTTTTTACGAGGGTTCTCCATCTTTTAACTCTACTACTCACTACTTTGGTATGATTAATATTAATTCTTGTGGTTTCTTTCTGATTATAAGTAGCTAAATACCCTTGTTGTGGGGTTACGGCTAGAACATGGTTCTATAGTATTTTATTTGAATCAATGAAGTTAGTTTCTCATTTAATTGCTCTCGTGTTCTCATGCTTACTACTTTAGTGTCTCATTTAATTGCTCTCGTGTTCTCATGCTTACTACTTTAGTGTCTGGCCAATATTAGAATAAATGGGTAATTCTTGCAAGAACTGACCATGGAAACATGAGAATAGGACGAATAACATGGGGAATAAGATCATCTCTAGCTCCTGTTAGAGTTGATTTACAACTAGGATAGCAATATACCTAGTTTTCCTTATTTGGTTATGAACGGGATAAAAACATTAATGCATTTGAATTAGAAACTCACATTCCCGCTCAACGATGTAGTTGTGAGACTAGTTTAAATAGGTAATTTAGAGGATGACCATTCCCGAATCGTATAATTAATCCCAAAATTAGCAATTAGAGAAATAAAGCTCATTGAGACGAATAAATATTATGCATAATTGTGGTAAATTTCGTAACCCTAGAATTTCCCTTGATATTGTTTACAACCTTTGCTCAAATTATGATTGTCTAACTTTAGTATTTTTGCACTTATTAGAAAGATATAATTTAACAAATTTTCTTGATAAATCACAACACTTGTCTGAAATATTATTAGAAATTAAATTAAGTGAATTACTAAGTGCAAGTCCCTGTGGGTTCGATATCCGGCTCGAAAGAGCTTCTATATTACTTGCAATGATCACGTGCACTTGCATGTACGGTAGACCGCAATAAGTTTTTGGCGCCATTTCCGGGGACTTAAGAAATTAGTGATTTTCTAAATTTTGTTTTTACTAATATTATAAAAGTGTTGACAGGTTGATCTTAGCAGCTACTTTTACAGGTTCAATTTGTTCTTCAAGCTGGCAAGAGAAAGAGAATTGGTAGAGTCGTATTTGGAGACTGAACGAGCATTTCATGAGCAACGAAGAGCAAATGCTCTTTAATATCCAATTCAGCTAGCTGATCAGGTAGAAGTTGTTCCTGTAGATATGGCAGCAACAAGACCAGTTCAAGAGGTGGAAATCTCCCTCGCTAATAATGTCACCTCCTGCATCTGCAGACCAGAAGCGGGGGTTCTTCAAGCTTAAATAGAATATGGTGCAACTATTGCATACCAGCGGGTAGTTTACAGGGCTATCTTATGAGGATCCATAACAACACTTGTAGAATTTTCTTGAGATTAGAGACACATACATTCCTGCAGGGGTCTTGTCTGACTACGTAAGACTTACACTCTTTCCTTTTTCTTTGTTAGGGTAAGCAAAGAGGTGGTCGAAGGCTGAACCACCTAATTCCATCACCACCTAGATGATTTGGCAGGAAAATTTTTGATTTGTTTCTTTCCATCTGGAAAGAATGCGAAGTTGAGGAGTGAGATCTTAAGCTTTAGACAGAAGGATGGTGAAAATCTGTATTAATCCTGGGAGAGGTTCAAATCCATGCTTCATAATTGCTCACACCACCATCAGACTAATAAGGTTTTGGTGCATACTTTTATAGAGGGACTGGAGCCTAACACAAAGATTTGTTTGGATTCAGTAGTTGGTGTACAAGCCTTTTAAAAGACATATGATGAGTTTTATACACTTCTGAATCGCATATTACATGGAAATCTAGAATGGAATACTGATTTTTTGAGAAGCACCACAAAGAAGGCTACAGGGTTATTAGAAGTGGATCATGTAATGACCCTCTAGGTTATTTTTTGTATTTCCACATTATTTCAATGTTTAGAGCTTTCCCATAACTGCCCTAAATCATTTATGACTTGCTAGAGCTAACAGTTCGGTTATCGGGCAGTTCATTTGATTTTTTGAGCTAATTCCCTAGTTTGAAGTCTTCGCTGTTCAAATTTGGCTACCGGGCCTAAACTTTAGGTAAATGACCTCATACATCAATTCGAACAGTTCCATCATATTTGAAATATTGATTTTTGACTAAGGGGACCCTTGGTCTGGGTCCTAAGGCTCGCGGACTCATTTTTGGCTATTGGATGGAAAGTGATGAAAATGACCTTTTGGGTGTGGGACCCTTATTTCATCAAAATGACCCCGGATAGAGATTTTGATTGCTCCTTTGAGTTCGGAATGTCGAATTTGATAGGGCAGCATAGTTCTTTTGCATTTGCGGGATTTAGAATGAATCCCGAGGGCCCGTTAGAAACTTGGCAAAATATTGCCAAGTGTTGATACTGCTTAGGCTAGTGCTACAACTTTAGTGGGCATTTGGTCATTTAACCCGAAGCTGCTTTAGCGGCTTGGGCACAGCTTTAGAGGCTGGGCACTGGTCCCTCGAGTTTGCTTAAACGAAGGCCCTACCGCTTTAGAGGGGTGCGCTTAAGTGTCACCTGTCCGCTTTAGCGGAGGTTAGCCCAGGTCTTCGGACCGCTTAAGCGAAAACCGCAATAATAGTCGAGTGGCCGTTTTAGTGGTACCTGCAGTGCATTTAATCCCTTTTTCACCTATTTTTTTCTCATTATTCTCTAAGTGTTGGGCATTAAAATCCCTAGAGAGATAGAGAGAGAGGGGGAAATTCTTGGGAGAACAAGGGAGGTTAGAGAGTTTGTAAAAGCTTTTTTTCTTATCTTAATCCTTGTAAGTTTCGTCTAATTTCTCGATAAATTCTTTGTTTTGGGTTTAAATCCCTAATTCATTTATAGGTTGATTTTGGATGTTTAGAGGTTTGAATTTACCCATTTTTTAGGGTAAATAGTCCTTGAGCCTTAAGGGACTTTTTGAAGATTTCAAATGTATGATTTCATAAGCGGGCCCCACATAGGATTTTTAACTCAATTTTGGACCCGAAGCATTTATATGCAATATGGGTATTGTTATTCTCTTATTTATAAGTAGGTTGTTATTTTGATAGCGTGTCATCGTGTGGAGGCTTCTCAGAAGGGAAAAGCCCTAATTGAGCGGACTTTATCAAGCATTCTTCAGCATCCAAGTAGCCTAGGTTTACCTTACTTATAGATTGAGATTTATTATGGTATTAGTATGATATTTTGAGAGCTTTTGGAAGATCAAGTAGGTAATCACTTCAGCTTCTATATTGACTCTTTCTGTTGAGGGCGAGGGGTATACGATTTATTGTGATGCTTCCAGCAATGGTTTGAGTTGCATTTTGATGTAGCAGAATCGAGTTATTTATTATACATCAAGTTAGCATAAGGTTCATGAGAGTAACTACCCTACACATGACTTGGAGTCGGCGATGATAGTCTTCGCGTTTAAGATTTAGAGTCACTACTTATATGGTGTTCATTATGAGATCTACACTGACCATCGTAGCCTTTAGCACCTTATGACTCAGAGGGAGATTAATTCTAGATAGCATAGGTGGATTGAGTTACTGAAGTACTATGACATCTCTATTCTTTACCACCCGGGCAAGGCGAACGTGGTAGCGGATGCCTTGAGCCGAAAGGCGGTGATTTTGGGCAGCTTGGCTTCCATTTTAGCTTTAGAGCTTTCGTTGGCTTTAGACTTTCAATTCTTGGCCAACTTGATGATTTGGATTGATATTTCAGACTCCAAAAAGATCCTTGCCAGTGTCGATGCTAGGTCTACCTTGTTTGAGCAGATTTAGAGTTGCCAGTTTGAGGATAGTAGACTTTGTGGCTTCTGTGACCAAATTTTGAGGGGTGAGTCCAGTCGTGCTACCCTAGATTCAGAGGGCATCCTGAGACTTGATGGTCACATTTGTTTTTTAAGGGTTGGGGGCTTGATTCAGTTGATACTACGAGAGGCTCATAGCTTTAGATATTCTATCACCCTAGGACAACTAAGATGTGAGATTTGAGATAACTTTATTGGTGGAGTGGAAAGAAGAGAGATATTGTAGATTTTGTAGCTCATTGCCTATATTATCAGTAGTTAAAGGTTGAGCATCAGTAATCGGGTGGATTACTTCAGAGGCTACCTATTCCTGAGTGGAAATGGGAGTGCATTACTATGGACTTTGTGACTGGTTTACCTTGTACTTCCTGAGGTTTCGATGATATTTGGGTCGTAGTAGATCGATTGACCAAATCAACTCATTTCATCTCGATTAATACATCTTTCAGTGCCGAAAGGTTAGCCCGCATCTATGTTCATGTGATAGTTTACCTTCATAGAGTGCCAATGTCTATTATTTCAGACAGAGGTTCAGTGTTTACTTTTAGCTTCTGGAGGAATTTTCAGGAAGAGTTGGGCACTCAGGTTGATTTTAGCACCGCATTCCATCCCCAGACTAACGATTAGTTAGAGCGGACTACTCAAGTCCTCAAGAATATACTCTGCGCGTGTGTGATAGACTTTGGAGGTCAGTGGGAGCAGCACTTAGCTATAGCTGAGCTCGCCTATAATAATAGCTATTATTCAAGCAATGAGATGGCACCATTTGAGGCATTATATGATAGGCGTTGTCAGTATCCAATTGGCTGGTTTGATACTTCAGATATTAGTCCCGTGGTACTAATTTACCTCCTGAGTCCTTGGATAGGGTGCGGGTGATTCAGGATAGGTTGAGGGAAGCTTAGACTAGGCAGAAGAGTTATGCTGATCGTAGACTTCGTACCTTGAGGTTTGGAGCTGGTGACTAGGTTTTTCTCCATGTATCATCTATGAAGGGCGTGATGAGGTTCGAGAAGAAGGGTAAGCTCAGTCCCAGGTATATCGGTTCGTTTGAGATACTGCGGACAATTGGAGAGGTAGCTTATAAGTTGGCCTTGCCCCTAGATTTAGCAACTGTTCATCTAGTTTTTCATGTCTCCATGTTGAAGCGTTACATTCTGGATGAGTCACATATATTTCGGTGGGGCTCAATTTAGTTGGATGAGAGATTGACATTTGTAGAGGAGCCAGTACTCGTTTTAACAAAGATGTCAGACCGTTGTGCTCTAGAGAGATTCCTATAGTTAAAGTTTAGTGGAGGCACCGTCCAGTCGAGGAGGCTATATGGGAGATCGAGAGCAAGATGCAGACCCAGTATCCCCACATGTTTGAGCCTTCAGGTACTTCTTGACTTTTACTTTTGTGGACGAAAGTCTTTTTAGTAGTGGATATTGTAATGAGCCTCCAGGTGATTTTCTGTATTTCCACATTATATCGGTATTTAGAGCTTTCTCATAACTGCCCCAAGTCATTTATGACTTATTGGAGCTGACAGTTTGGTTACCGAACAGTTCGTTTGGTTTTTTTGAGCCAATTCCCTATTTTGAAGTCTTCGCGGTTCAAATTTGGCTACCAAGCCTAAACTTCATGTAAACGACCTCATATACCAATTCTGACAGTTCCATAAGCTCTGAAATGTTGACTTTAGACTAAGAGGACCCTTGGTCTGGGTCCCAAGGCTCTCGGACTCATTTTAGGCTATTGGGTGGAAAGTGATAAAAATGACCATTTGGGTGTGGGACCTATATTCCATCAAAACGACCCCGGATGGAGATTTTGATTGCGCTGTTGAGTCCAAAATGTCAAATTTGATAGGGTAGCATAGTTGGTTTGAGTTCTCGGGATTCATTCCATTAGAAACTTGGCAAAATATTGCCATGTGCTGATGCTGCTTCAGCTGGTGTGACTGCTTAAGCGGAAGCCGCTTTAGCAGCTTGGGCACCACTTTAGCGGATGGGCACCGGTCCCTCAAATCCACTTAAAAAGAGGCCCTACAGCTTTAGCGGGGTGCGTTTAAGCATCATTATTCTCAGATTTATAAGTAGGTTGTTATTTTGATAGCATGGCATAGTGCGGAGGTTTCTCGGGAGGGAAAACCCCCAATTTAGCAGACTTTATCGATCATTATTTGGTGTCCAGGTATGCTAGACTTACCTTACTTATAGATTGAGCTTTATTATGGTTTTAGTATGATATTGTGCTAGTTTTGGGTTGGAAATTATGGTTTGGTTGCTTAGTTAGTGAAGTTTGATTTATTTGGCCAATTTGTGAGCCGTTTTAGGGGTAGAATTGACCCATTTACCCTTCCTTTAAGTCAAATGATGCTTTTTGGCTCTATTTAGACTTATGTAATAACTCGTAGTGGAATTTTGGAGACTTAGTCATTTTTTGGGATGTGATCGCCTTAGTATGGACTTTGGGGTTTAGAAGCGGGCCCCACTAGCCCTTTTTTAAGTTGTGCAATCTCTTTTAGCTCCATGTAGATTTAGGAGGCCTTCTTTCACAACATTATAGTTAATCTTGAACCTTAGGCTTTATTGTATTTACCTAGTTCGGGGCTAGGCTAGTTATTATGACTTTATGGAATTAAAAATCGGTTCGAGTCCGGCATCTATGATATGGTTATGGTATTAAATACCAGTACGATTCCGACATCTATGATATGGTTATGGTGTTAAAGACCGGTTTGAGTCCGGCATCTATGATATGGTTATGGTGTTAAAGATCGGTTCAAGTCTGGCATCTATGATATCGTCGTGGTGTTAAAGACTGGTTCGATTCCAACATCTATGATATGGTTATAGTATTAAAGGTCGGTTCGAGTCTGGCACTTTATAGTTCATTTATGCTATTGCGAATTAGGTTCGAGTTTGCTATTGCATAGTACGAATGATTTCATGGATATGGGATAATTAGTTGGTTATATCATGCTTAGTGTCTATAGATATCCTCTTGATTGTATCCATCGGGCTTATGGGGGCTCGTTTGAGTTAGTCTTCTCTTGTTTGCACCTTCTAGGCTTATGAGGGCCTAGTTAGGTTATAATTAGTTTACTTTAACTTTCGGTATCGTGTTTTTAATTATTTATTTTTCCTGTGTTGGAGCATGATCTTAGGTTTGCCCTGTTCTCCTTGACTTAGCTTACATTCTCACGTTTTATCATGTTTTTATTATGATTTAGCTCAGTCGGCCGATGATGCCTACTGAGTACCCATTGTTTTGGTACTCATACTGCACTTCTGCATCCTTTTCTGATGCAAATTCGAGTACTAGCTGCCGTAGCTGATATTCCTTCCAGCTTGCTAACGGGATTCGGAGATAGGGTGAGCTTTTAGAGCCAAAGATGATCACCTCTCCTTTGTTGATTTTAGGACAGTTTTTACATTCGAAACTACCTGTATATTGATACTATTAGTACTCTTATTCTTTTGATAAGTTGCTTTAGTTCTGGCCTTACCAGGTCGTGGGATGTTTCTTTTGTTCTTCCTCTTTTCTATTTGGTATTTTAGGATCGTATTCATATTTGCATCTCCTTTGATCTTATTTTATGCTTATTTTTCGGTATTTATCCCGTCTTCCGCCTTTTAGCCCATTACTTGTTGTTTTGAGCTATGGCTTGGCTTACCTACTGGTGGGTTATGGTAGGTGCCATCATGACTCCGAAAATGGGTCGTGACAGATCAGCTGACAGCCATAGCAGCGCAGATTACTTCTTTGCAGAATCAAATGAACACTCTATTTAGCAACCTGAATTTAGGATATCAACAAGCTCCTATGAATATGGCGCAACAAACTCAGACTTGGTGTGAGGTATATGGTAACAGTGATCACTCAGTAGATGTATGTGGAGCAAATCCAGAATCAGTGCACTTTGTGGGTAATGCTCAGTGCCAAGGAAATCAAACTTTTGGGAATACTTATAACCCAAGTTGGCAAAATCGCGCCAACCTCTCATAGGGTGGAAATCAAAGGCAGAATGACAATTAGTACAGAAACCAAGTGGGAAATCAGAATCATCAACAACAGGTTCAGGGTGGTCATTCTAATGCTCAATCTAGCAATATTGATGAGATGTTGAAGCAGATTATGGATAACCAAGTACAAATGGCTGTTGAAATAAAAAATCAGCAGTTAGCCACAAAGACTCTAGAGATTCAGATGGGATAGCTTGCTGGGGCACAAAACACCAGACCTCAGGGAGGTTTACCAAGTGATACTAATCCAAATCCCAAGTAGGTTAATGCGGTTTCCACTAAAGTGGTAGATAATTGGAGGAGTTAGAGACCAATAAAGCAACTTACAGAGATGTGGTGAGAGATAAGAAGCAAGCAGAGGCTGAGAAAGATGTGAATAATAAGAATACGGTAGCAAGTGTGAAGCCATCTCCCCCATTCCCACAAAGGTTGAAAAAGCAAAAAGAGGAAACATGTTTTCAAAAGTTTATTAATTTGTTAAAACAGGTGCACATTAATCTTCCTTTGTTTGATGTTTTGTAGGGAATTCCTTGATATGCCAAGTACATAAAGGATATTGTGGCAAACAAGAATAGGTTGATGGAATATGTTACTATTGCAGTTAGAAGAGTGCACATCCCGAATTTAGAATAGACTGCCAACAAAGCTCAAAGATCCAGGAAGTTTCACCATACAGATCACGATTGAACAGTCTAGCAAAGCCCAAGGATTCTGTGACCTTGGGGACAACATTAACTTGATGACCACTTCTTTGTTCAAAATGATGGTATTGGGGAGTTCAAGGCCCACCACAGTTATTTTGCAACTAGCTGATCGTTCATTTGTAAGGCCCGATAGGATAGTTGAGGATGTGTTGGTGCAAGTGGGGTCACTTATTTTCTCCTTGGATTACATTATTTTGGACTTTGATGCAGATTCAAAAGTTCCATTTATTTTGGGGCATCCATTTTTGGCTACTGGTCGATCTTTGATAAATGTAGCTGCTAGGCAACTAACAATTAGGGCACATGACAAATTTGAAGTATTTGATATCTACAAAGCCATGAAGCTGCCTTCTATCTATGAGGAGTTATCCGCAGTCATGGTGATTGATCTTGAATCAGAGCTTCCATTGATTATTTCGAAGGATCCCTCAGAGAGAGCTCTTGTTGGGCATGATATTTTTGGATATGCAGATGCATATGATATGATGCAGGTTCTAGATGTAGCTAGAATATTCATTCTCACAAGGAATTTTGAGCCTCTAAATAGACCTCTTGGGCCACCACCCAAGCCATATATTGTGGACCCCCGAAATTGGAGATGAAGATATTTCCATCACACCTCAAGTATGCTTACTTGGGGGGAAATGACACCTTACCAGTTATTCTTTCTGCAGGTTTGTCTGAGGTACAGGTTGGAGAAGCTCTAGCTATTTTTAAAATGAGAAAAAAGACAATTGGGTGGCATATGTCTGATATTCAAGGAATAAGCCCTGCATATTGCATGCATAAAATCTTCATGGAAGAAGGGCACATACCTAGTGTTCAATATCAGTGGAGACGGAATCCAGTGATGAAAGATGCGGTGAGGAAAGAGGTCATCAAGTGGCTAGATGCAGGCATTGTCTATCCTATTTCAGATAGTAAGTGAGTCAGTCCAGTCTAATGTGTCCCCAAAAAGGGAGGCATGATGGAGGTTACTAATGAGAAGAACGAGATGATCCCGACTCGAACGATCACAGGTTGGAGAATTTTTATCGACTACCTCAAGCTCAACAAGCCACTCAAAAATATCATGACCCGATTTTCTTTATTGATCAAATGCTATACAGGCTTGTAGGGTAGGAGTATTATTATTTCTTAGATGGGAATTCAGGCTACAATCAGATAGCTATGCAAAGCACCTGCCACTTTCTAGCACTACATGATGGAAATATTCTATGATATGGTGGAGGACTTCATAGAGGTATTTATGGATGATTTTTCTGTTTTCGGTAACTTTTTTGAAGTATGTCTATAGAATCTTGATTGGTTGTTGGCTCGCTGCGAAGAAACAAATCTGGTATTAAACTGGGAGAAGTTCCACCTTTTAGTCAGGGAAGGCATTGTCCTAGGTTATAAAGTGTCATGAAAAGGCTTGGAATGTCACACCCCAAATCCCATAGAGACTTGAGTGGCACCCAAAGCCGATAAGGCCCGAGAGAACCAACCTGTACTTATGTTCATTCATATGCATGCCATCAGAAACACTCTTATCACGTAGGAGCTTATAATGCTATCAACGAAATTCATGGAACATGTGACATAGATACATATATGAAACCTGGCTGTTGAGGCCATAGAGTCAAGAACAGCATGTACCTTTTACATTTATACACCCACATCTGTCTATAAAAGCCTCTAACAAGTGCATTGACCGAAATGAACTAAAAGTAGGGACAAGTCCCCGAACTATACAATATGTACAACACCAAAACATAAGTGCAACTGCAACTCAGAGAAGCCCCGAACTAACTGGAGCTCACCAATGATCCGCAACAATTGGCAATTTACTGTGGAGGCCTACTAGAACTTGAGCCTGCAGCAAGTAAGGTAAATCCCCCGAGAGGGGTCAGTACGAAGAATGTACTGAGTATATAAGGCCATATGAAACTTGTATGATATGTAGACATGTCAATGAACTCAAATACAATAAATGATCAATATGGATAAGTCAAGATTGTACTTTGGAAACCATATATATTATTTTCTTTACTTTCTTTGTTTCTTTGATTCTATGGTTATTCATCTTTGCCTGTGAACTGTGATACCCGAGCCCCGACTGAACAGTGGGTTTAACATAACATATCGTTATGTTGGGATCGTCTCGAGCTAAGCTTATGCCTCTAGAGCTGCCACCTTAAGAATCAAAGCATTGGGTTCGGCTCGAGCTAGGTTATTACCTCTAGAGATGCCACCCATAAACCAACATATCAGGTTCGGCTCGAGCTAGGTTTATACATCTAGAGCTTCCCTCTGTCAGGTTCGGTCTGAGCTAGGCTTATGCCTCTAGGACTGCCCCCTGATCCAACAACCTTGGGATCGGCTTGAGCTAGCCATTTCGCCCCCAAAGCTGCCACCCATACTTGATCATTAACCACATATGCATTACTTTATTCATGACTTTGAGATTGATACAATGATAATCACAACTTTACTTGAAGCTTTGGATCATTAACCAATGAGTAAGAGATGTGAGAATAACATTATTTGGAAATATAGCCTTTTGGGAAACATAACACTATTGAAACCATTGGACAATAATCAATGAACGAGATACATGAGCATAAGAACACAACTTTATTGGGCTTTTGGAACATTATCAATGAATAGGATACATGTGATTCATGATTGATCAATGAATAGGAAACTTGTGACAACAACCATTGGTAACCGAAAATAGTATACCTTAACACATTTCGGAATAGGACAAGCGTAACATCAATGTGAATTCTATATGCTGCAGAAAGATACGTACAAAGTAACCTTACATAACTTCACTTCCAAGTATTAATACACAAGTCTATGTATGAACACAAAAGTCCAGCTCCTTCTTTACGTCTTACTCTATAATACAAGTTCATACCGGAACTTACATTAGCAACTAGTCACTATACAAGAGTACAAGATGACAATGAACTATATGACTGTCGTATAACGTCATGTCACCCCTTACAATACAATCCAAGGCATTATAATATCAACAACACCATAACATTACGCACATTGACCAAGATATCATACATCGATAGCATTACACACCACACTTACCCTTTATGCTTTTCTCTTTATCATTCCGTCACAATTAATCCTTCATAACAACATATGAACAACCATCCATACATAATAAAGTCCAACACACCTCCATACGATACTTTAAAGTCATTAAAATTACATCACAAGTTGATAATTACATCTAAAAAGGGTATAGGGGCCTTCGGGGATCAACTAGAAACGAAACCACTCAAAACGGAAAACTGGGCTGACCTGTGTTGCCACCTGCGCCCATGAATGGTCCATGATCATAACCAAACTTATTTTGACATATTTTTTATCATATTAAACACCAACATTCATCCATGGTCTCACAACACACATAACATCACCCAAAACTACGTTTCACGGCCAATACGGCACCAAAACCATAACCAATTTCACAATAACAAGTCCAAACGTTATACACAAGGATTAAACAAAGTAAGACTATAATCACATCTAACATGTACATATTTACTCCACCAAGTTCATTTCCTTCAAGACCACAAGTGCATATTCTAGTTTACAAGACAAACCACCCTCCGATTTAGCAAACATGTAACATTTCACACCTTGTGAACTTCTCAATACTCCACCAACATAACCAACATAATATAAACCATCTCTAATGCATAAAATATATTTAAAAATCATAACAAACACTTACCAAGCCTTGTACAAGATGATCTTGGCCCAAAGAATGACTTAGGGTTCTTGAGAGACCAAAAAGAAATTTTTGGTAAAGTCTAGAAAAGCATGAGAGTCCAAGTGTAATAAAAATCTGATTTTTCTCCCTTTATATAGTCCGTCAAGTCACTCTTATCTCTTCTTTAGCATTAAATGCAATGGTTGATTTGGTCAAATGGAGCAAATTGGAAGAATGGGTCAAAAATCCCATGTTGGGCCATGTCTTCCCTTATGATTTTGGGCTTCATTTAAGGCCCAATGGTGTAACACTTCTTAATGTCCACAAATTGATACATAATTCATCAATTCTCTCATGTTTCCATATTTTCATAAATATTACGGTTGTCAGCTAGACTTAGAAACATACGGGGTGTTACATGGAAGTTGATCATGCCTAGATTTAGGTGATAGAGAAGCTATCGCGACCAGTATTTGTGAAAGGTGTGCATAATTTTCTTGGACATGCGGGGTTTTACAGGCGATTTATTAAGTATTCATACAAAGTCTCATGACCCATGTGCAACTCCTTGAAAAAAAGGTAAAATTACAGTCTTGTGATGAATGTGTGAAAGCCTTTGAGGCGTTTAAGAGAAAGTTGATTGAGGCTCCAATATTAATTGCTCCCGACTAGGAGTTTCCATTCGAATTGATGTGTGATGCTAGTGATGTGGCCGGGGGAGCAGTGTTGGGCCAGTGAAAAGAGAAGATCTTTTATTCCATATATTATGCAAGCAGGACTCTTGATGCAACCCAAGTTAATTATATTGTTATAGAGAAGGAGATGTTGGCTTTGGTATGTGCATATGATAAGTTTCGATTATATTTAGTGGGTACAAAAGTGATTGTTTACATAGATCATGTAGTCATTCGGTAATTTTTCAGTAAAAAAGATGCTAAACCTCGGCTCATTAGGTGGATTTTATTGTTACAAGAATTTGATTTGGAAGTTAAAGACAGGAAGGGGTCGGAAAACCAAGTAGCTGACCATCTATCTAGGTTAGAGAGTTAGTCACATGTTCCAGAAGGTGGTAAAATTTGAGAAGAGTTCCCGGATGAACAACTCTTAGCATTGAGTGTTGCAGAGCTACCTTGGTATGCAGATATCATGAACTTAATAGTGAGTGCAGTGTATCCACCTGAGGCCACTAGTCAACAGAGAAAGAGACTTTATTATGAGTCTCATTTCTATACATGGGATCGATTAATCAGAAGGTGCATTCCAAAATGTGAAGCAAAACAGGTATTGGAAAGTTGTCATTCATCTCCTTATGGAGGTCATCATGGTGGTGTATAGATCATAAAGTGTTACAATTCAGTTTCTTTTGGCCTACTTATTCAAAAATGCGGCTATATTTGCAGAAGAATGTGACCAGTGTCAGCGTATGGGTACTATCTATAGAAGGCATGAGATGCCTTTGAATAATATTTTGGAGGTGGAGATCTTTGATGTGTGGGGAATAGACTTAATGGTCCCTTTTACTCAATCATTTGGAAATACGTACATTCTTGTCGCCATAGATTATGTTTCTAAGTGGGTGGAAGCAATAGCGCTCCCCACCAATGACTCAAGAGTGGTGGTGAAGTTCGACAAGAAGCATTTATTCACGAAATTTGGGACACCGAGAGCTATTATTAGTGATGGAGGTTCACATTTTTTCAATAATTGGTTCAGGGATTTGTTGGCTAAGTATGTTTAAGACACAAGGTTGCCACAACCTATCATTCCCAAACTAGTGGCCAAGTTGAGGTCTCAAATCGTGAAGTGAAGCAGATCCTGCAGAAGACGGTGAATGTATAATGTAAGGATTGGTTTATGAAACTTGATGATGCATTGTGGGCTTATAGAACAACGTACAAGATGTCCATTGGGATGTCACCTTACAGGTTAGTCTTTGGGAAGGCGTTTCATTTGCCGGTTGAGTTAGATCATCAAGGTTATTAGGCTCTAAAGAAGTTTAACCTTGATGCTGATTTGGCGGGCAAGAAATGAGTTCCACAGTTGCACGAACTTGAAGAATTCAGATTACATGCTTATAAGAATATGAAAATTTACAAGGAGAAGACTAAGACGTGGCATGATAGGCATATTGTATCCCACATGGTTGAGCCCGGATAGAAGGTATTGGTGTTTAATTCGAGACTAAAGTTATTTCCCGAAAAGCTCGAGTCCAAGTGGTATGGTCCTTTTGAAGTGGTGAAGATGAATGCGCATAGTGCTGTTAAACTATTAGACAAAGGAAAAAGGAAAGACGTTCTTAATGAATGGCCAAAGAGTGAAACATTGTTGGGCCAAAGAAAAAGGAATGGGAGAAGATATTCGTGGCACTATCGGATGAGTGATTATGAGTTGGGTCATGCCTCAACGTTAAATCAAGCGCTACATGGGAGGAAACCCATGAATGTAATGTAATAGCATAGGACTTTTATTAGAAAAAAAAAAAAAGAAAAAAAAAAATACAAAAAGATGAATCATGACGATACCAAAACTAAGGCGCTTGGTGGGAGGCAACCCAATTTTCTAACTATTTTTGTTGTTTTTCTAGTGATTTTCAGGTAGTAAAAGGCTGAAAAGCGAAATTCAGAGTGAAATTGCACTAAAGAAAATTTGGTATAGGTAATTGAGGGTAGGGAAGCACGGAACCCAACCCATGCACTGAGCCCCGCGCCGCGGGACAAACAAAAACTGGTCACTAGAATGCTTCTGTGTCTGGTTCGTCACAGCGGGGCTAGTCTCCGCATCTGCCAGCATTGCGCTCCGAACCTTCATTCGCCAATCTTTTTAAATTTTGACCAAGTCAAACCCAACCTGATCAACCCTATATATAATCCCTTCAACCCAAAAAACCTTTATTTCTCTATCCCTAAGCTCTGCACACCCCTAATATTTCATCCCTAACTCACGGCTGTAACGACCCAATTTCTCAAATCATGATGGCGCCTACCTTATCCCACCAGTAGGAAAGCCAAGCCATAGCCCAGAATGGTAAGTAATAGGCTAATGGACAGAAAACCAGGAAACACCAGACATAAACGATAACAGTAGTAATAATAAGAGGAAACAGTAAGAAAGCATATGAAATATACCAAATCGGGAGAAGGAAGAGGACAAAATAAACAACTGAACCCCTCCCAAGACCTGGTAAGGTCGGTACTAGAGCCACTACTAAAACATAACCAGAATACTAGGCAGAACCCCAAAAGTACATAATATATACAAAGCAGTCTCGAAGGTAAAAGACTATACTGAAGCAGGTGGAGGAGGATCATCCTTAGACGCTATAAAGATCACCATGCTCCGGATCAGTACTGGGTTAGGAGAATTACGTCAATACCGACGGCTAGTACCCAGATCTGCATCAGGAAAAATATGCACAAGTACAGTATGAGTACTAAAGCAACAGGTACTCAGTAGGCATCATCGGTCGACTGAGCTCAAATATATAAAAAGTATAACTAAAATGCGAGGGTATAACTAAGTCAACAGTAGATAGGGGTAGGAGAGTAAATAGCTATTAAACTATAAAAATGCGATAAAGGAATAAATAAGAACGATACAGGAAAATAAATAACTCAACAGTAAGAAAGCAAGCCAAACATAACCTAATTGGGCCCCTATAAGCCCAGAAGGCATATAAAAGAAGACAATTAACCCGATCGTGCCCCATAAGCCGGTGGGACACATAAGAAGTAACTAAAGTAAAAGCGTAAATAACCTGTAACCGAACCAATCTCAAGTAGCCATAGTAACCATCCAGATGTTCACCGAGATTGAACTAGCACCAATGGGTAATAATGAGAGGTCAGACGCTGGGCTCAAACCAAAAATCGTGGATAATAACAATAGGCCATAAACCGGATTCGAACCGAAAATAGTGGGTAATAACAAGAGGCCATACCCCGGATTCAAACCGAAAATAGTGGGTAATAATAAGAGGCCTCATATATGATATACAACAGAGCTAATAATCAGATGACGGACTCAAATAGAAACTCATAGGAACCACAACTCCAGAACAACAGTAACAAGTACCAGACACTCAGATAGTAGCATAATCAGATGTCAGACTCGAATCGGAACTTATAGTAACCATAACATAACCAGAATCCAGTGAACCTATAAGTAACCAAACTAAACTGTAAAATTGAAACCCAACCATACCGTAGACAAAGCCAAAGTTGTGCCAGAACTCATAATAAATAACAGAAATAAGGTATATGCTGGCTCTAAACTGAAACAAAAATGCATTTAAATAAACATAATAACTAGATAAGCGGAAGGAATCCAAGGTTTCCAAGCTTAATACCACACCCTACGCTCATAAATACTACACAATACTAAGGGATAATGGACTAAAATCTACTAGAATGGGGCCCTAACCGGATAAATAAGGCATGAAATATTACAAACGATACCCGGGCTACAACTACCTGCCCAAAACTAGCATAATAGTACACTAATTTTATAAATAAACTCAATCTAAAGATGGGTAAGCCTAGCCTACCTGGACACCAAAGCTAAAAGCCCCTCCGAGAAGTCTCCGAATAGTGTCCCACTAAAACCCGAGCTTGAATATCTTGATGTAAATAATTGATTTTCTTTCGATGAATGGATATGATGCCAAAATATATTTTTCACTAAATCTTTTTGATCGCAAACATATGTAGGTAGGCATATTGGAGAAGATATAATTAGCTATCTTAGAGTGAAAATGAAAATCAAAGAAATTATACAGAAGCTAAATATGTATCATGTAATTTTTTGTCAGAAAGTAAAATGTTAAAAGCATATATGCAATTTAATATAAATAAAACAACATTAATTATCCTTGCTAAGGTGGTAATATTATGACACCTTTCAATATAGTTTAGTTGTTGTATCCCTTCCTATGCTTCCACGTGGGGTGGGTGTTGTCAACACCTCACCCTTTTATAACCAAATTATTTTAGATTGATCCCATGACACATATGTATAAGGTATTACATAGGTTCGTGGTAAAATAAATATGAAATTTTGAATATACCATAATTAATAGAAAATTATTTCAAATAAAGCCTCTATTATATAATAATAATATTTTAACATATCTAGATTCACTATCTCCGCTTAAAATATTAGTAAGTTATAAAATCATATAAATGTATCGTAAGCAAAAGTTTTTCATAAGAATCTAAAATATTTTAGAAAGCTAATGAAATATATCTTTTACCAAATTCCAATTTAATTTAAATATTTCGTAACACATTTGGTATTAACAAAATTCTCACACGAACTGTCCAAAAATTGAACTGCCAGTCCCAGCAATTCATAAATAACTTAGGTAGTTTTAGGAAAGCTCTAAATACCGAGAATGCACAGAAATGAGGGAAATGACCGGGAGGGTCATTACAACATTCGCTACTAAAAGGACTTTCTTCCGCGAAAGTAAAGGATAAGTGAGTACCTGAAGGCTCGAACAGGTAGGGATGTTGGGCCCGTATATCACGTTCGGTCTCCCAGGTAGCCTCCTCATCTAGACAGTGACGCCACTTAATTTTAACTACAGGAATGTGTCTAGAGCGCAACCGCCTGACATCTCTGGCCAAAATGGACACAGGCTCTTCTATAAATGCCAACTTCTCATCCAATTGAACCGAGTCCCACCAAAGCATATGAGACTCATCTGGGATATATTATTGTAGTATAGATACATGAAACACCGGGTGGATGGCTGAAAAAGAAGGAGGCAGACCCAACTCATATGCTACCCCCAACTATCTGTAGGATCTCAAATGGTCCAATATACCTGGGGATGAGCTTGCCCCTCCTTCCGTACCTCATCACGCCCTTCATGGGCAATACTCTCGAAAAAACCCGATCACCAACTCTGAACCTTAAAGCACGACACCTACAGTCGGCATAACTCTTTTGCCTACTCTGAGTTGCCTGTAGCCTATATTGAATCACCCGAACCCGGTCCAATGACTCATGAAGAAAATTCATACCACGAGAACTAACCTCAAAAGTCTAGAACCAACCAATAGGAGATCAGCACCGCCTACTATATAACGCCTCAAATGGGACCATCTGAATGCTAGAATGGAAGTTGTTATTATATGCAAACTCTGCCAAAGGTAAAAACTGGCCTCCCTGACCCCCAAAATCCAACACACAAGCACGGAGAATGTCCTTCAAAACCTGAATAGTCCACTCCAACTGCCCATCAATCCGGGGGTGAACAGGGGTGCTAAAGTCAACTTGGGTACCCAACTTCTCCTGAAATGTCCTCCAGAAGCTAGAAGTGAACTGAGAGCCTCAGTATAAAATAATGGACACAAGTACCCTATGAAGGCGAACCACCTCTCGAATATAGACATGGACCAACCTCTCGACACTGCAGGAGATCTGAACAGGGATGAAATAAGCAGACTTGGTCAATTGATCCATGATGACCCAAATGCTATCAAAACCATGGGAAGTGCGAGGAAAACCACCCGCGAAATCCATAGTAACTCGCTCCTATTTCCACTCGGGAATGGGTAGTTGCTGAAGCAATCCACCAGGTCTCTGGTGCTCAGCCTTTACCTGCTGACGATAAAGGCATCGAGCCACAAACCCTGCTATATCTCTTCGCATACCACTCCACCAGTGTGCTGCCTCAAATCCCTATACATCTTAGCTGTCCCGGGGTGAATAAAGTAGCTGGAGCTATGAGCCATATGATGAATCAACTAAATCAAATCCCCGACCCTCAAAACACAAATGCAGCCATCACATCTCAGAACACCCTTAGAATTTAAGGTAGCCCACCTGGACTCACCTCTCAGCACCTATCCTCGAATGCTACAAAGTCTGTTATCCTTAAACTAATGACCAACAGGGTGGATCTGGCCTCGATACTAGCAACAATCCTTCTGGGGTTAGAAATATCCAAACAAACCATCAAGTTAGCTAAGGACTGGATGTCTAAAGCCAACAACCGCTATGAAACTGAAATGAAGGCTAAGCTACCCATACTCAACTGCCTTCTGGATCAAGGCATCCGCAACCATATTCACCTTGCCTGGATAGTATAGAATAGAGATATCATAGTCCTTCAGCAACTCAATCCATCTACGCTGCCTTGAGTTAAGCTCCCTCTGGGTCACAATATACTAAAAACTATAATGGTCAGTGAAGATCTCGCAGGGAACACCATACAGGTAATGCCTCTAATTCCTAAGGGCAAATACTACCGCTGCCAACTCCAAATCATGAGTGGGGTAGTTGTGCTCAAGCACCTTTAGATGCCTCAATGCATATGCAATAACACAGCCCCATTGCATTAAAATACACCCTAAACCAATACCCTAAGCATCATAATAGATGATAAAACCCTTGCCCTCAACTGGAAGAGTCAGAATAGGAGTTAAAGTAAGCAAGTCCTTGAGCTTCAGAAAGCTCGCCTCACAACCCGCAGACCACTGAAACGGAGCCTCCATCCTGGTCAATCTAGTCATAGGAGATACAATGGAAGAAAAACCCTTAACAAATCATCCATAGTAGCCTGTCAACCTAACTAAACTACGAACCTCAGTAGGTGATGTAGGCCTAGCCCAACCATGAATAGCCTCAATCTTCACTAGGTCCATCATAATACGATCCTTAGACACTACGTGCCCCAAAAAAGCTACAGATTCAAGCCAAAACTTTCAATTTAAGAATTTGGCATAAAGCTTATGGTCTCTCAAAGTTTGGAGAACAGTCCTCAAATACTGCTCGTGATCCTCCCAACTCCTCAAATACACCAGAATATCATCGAAAAACATAATCACGAATGAGTCAAAATAAGGCCTGAACACACGGTTCATCAAGTCCATAAATGTTTTTGGGCCATTAGTCAACCTAAAAGACATCATCAGGAACTCATAATGGCCATAACGAGTCTTGAAGGCTATCTTAGGGATGTCCTCAGCCCTGATCCTCAACTGATGGTAACCAGACCTTAAATAAATCTTAGAAAACACTGCTGCACCCTGAAGCTGGTCAAATAAGTCATCGATACAAGGTATAGGATACTTATTCTTCACTATCACCTTATTCAACTGTTTGTAGTTGATACACATAAGCATAGAAGCATCTTTCTTCTTTGCAAACAAAACAGGAGCACCCCAAGACGACACACTCAGTCTGATAAAACCTTTGCCCAGAAGATCTTGAAACTGACTATTACTTTAACCACCCGAACAATAATAACCAGTTTGATTCCCATCTGATATCTAAAGTACTGACTGAACGGGCCTACTAGGCTGACCCTGACGATGATAAGGCTATTGCTACTGCTGGGGGTAACTACCATGAAATATGCAGCCTCCAGACTATAAGTCATGGTGGCTCTCATAGTAACTGCCCTGATAACGAGGTCTCTTATTGCTGCCCCCTTAGGCCTCGCAATCGATCTCCTCAATCGAATACACATGCTCAGCTATGTCAGAAAATGACTTCCCCAAAGTCACCAAACTCTGTGTAACCCTACAAAGCGGTATTCTTAATCCCCTAATAAAATATTGGATTCACTCATACTCATTAGAAAGAATCATAGTAGCGTGTCTGGTTAACTAATGGAATCTTGCATAATACACAGTCACTGACATGGAACCCTGTCTTAACCCAGAAAACTCATCCTGAAGGCTCTCGCGCATGCTGCAAGTGATATACTTCCCCAAGCAAACCTCAGAGAATCGAATCTAAGCCACAGATAGAGATCCAGCTGACCTAGAATCAAGATAAACCTCTACCACCTCCTCGCTATTGTACCTAGCTGATAAGAAAGAAAATCCACTCCGGGCGACTCAACTAACCCCAAATTCCAAAACCACTCCTCACAACTGCACAAAAGCTCATAAGCATCCTCTCCTGAGGTCCCGGCAAACCTGGGTAGAGTCAATCTCAGAAATTAGACCAGTATCTTCTACTCCTCCACAGACATATTTGTTGGGTTACTATCTGTTGTAGGACTATCGGTGCTAATGGAACCTCTCCTCTGGGAGCCGCAGCTGCAGGCTGTACCCCAATATCAACACCACTTTATAGTGTTGTCTGAGCTCTCTCGGTCGGTGGATCCCTAACCAACCCCAATAACTATACCAAAGCATCCAGGAGAATTTAAGAAGACATAAACCCAGGTGGGACTTGGGCTACTCCCTGTCCCACTTGCTGCTGTGGTGCCAGAATGCCTAGAGTTATGTCAGGCTTAGGAGCTATAATAGGGTCTGGTGATAGATCCTTGGCCTGATCTCGAACTAGGGTTGCTGCTCTATCCTGCCCCCGACCTCAGCGTTGACCTCTGGCCCTAACTGGAGTTCTAGCAACGGGCTAGGGGTCCTGATCCCCAGCTGTCGCTCCTCGCATCCAAGCCATCTGCGAAAGAGTGAACCAAATAAAGATTAAAGACCAACTTAGACCCAACGCATAGAAATGAATCAAAAAGATGAAGTTTTTCCTAAAAAGGTTTTGTAGCCTCCCAAATATAAGATACAGACATCTCCATACCAATCCCCGGGACTCTACTAAACATTGGCTCCTGTACCAACAATATCGATGAACCCTAGGCCCTGATACCAAGCTGTCACGACCTAATTTCTCAAGTCATAATGGCGCCTACCTTATCCCACCAGCAGGCAAGCCAAACCATAGTCCGAAACAACAAGTAATGAGCTAAGGGGCAAAAAACCAAGAAAGACCAGGCAGAAATGACAACAACAGTAATAATAAGGGAAAACAGTAAGAAAGCATATGAAATATACCAAACCGAGAGAAGGAAGAAGACAAAGTATACAATTGAACCCCTTCCAAGACCTTGTAAGGTCGGTACTAGAGCCACTACTAAAACATAACCAGAGTACTAGACAGAACCCAAAATAAACATAATATATACTAAGCAGTCTCGAAGGCAAAAAACTATACTGGAGCAGATGAAGGAGGATTAGCCTTGGATGCTATAAAGCTCACCCTGCTCCGGATCAGTACTGGGATAAGAGAATCATGTAAATGCCGGCGGCTAGTACCTGGATCTGCATCAGGGAAAGCATGCATAAGTACAGTATGAGTACCAAAGCAATTGGTACTCACTAGGCATCATTGATTGACTGAGCTCAAATATAGGAAAAGTTTAACTAAAATGCGAAGGTAAAATCTAAGTCAATAGTAGATAGGGGTAGGAGGGTAAATAGCTACTAAACTATGCAAATGCGATAAAGGAATAAATAAGAATGCTACAGGAAAATAAATAACTCAACAGTAAGAAACCAAGCCAAACATAACCTAACTGGTCCCCCATAAGCCCAGAAGGCACACAGAAGAAGATAAATAACCCGACTGTACCCCTATAAGCCGGTAGGACACACAAGAAGTAACTAAAGTAAAAGTATAAATAACCCGTAACTAAACCAATCCCAAGTATCCATAGTAACCATCCAGATATGCACTGGTCTTGAATCAACACCAATGGGTAATAACGAGAGGCTAGATACAGGTCTCGAACCAAATAGTGGACAATAACAAAAGGACATACACAGGATTCGAACCAAAAATAGTGGGTAATAACGAAGGGCCACATATATGATATACAATAGGGCTCATAATCAGATGCCGGTATCAAACCGAAACTCATAGGAACCACAACTCCAGAAGAATAGTAACCAGTACCAGATCCTCAAATCATAGCATAATCAGATGTAGAACTCAAACTAAAACTCATAATAACCATAACATAACTAGAATCTAGTAAACCCATAAGTGACCAAACTCAACTGTAAAATTGAAAGCCAAACCATACCATAATCGATGCCAAAGTTGTACCAGAACTCATAATAAATAACAGAAATAAGGTATATGCTTGCTCTAAACTGAAACTAAAATGCATTTAAATAAACATATGCATAACTAGCTAAACCAAAGGAATCCATGGTTTCTAAGCTTAATACAACGCCATAAGCTCGTAAGTATTACACCATAATAAGGGATAATGTGACAAAAAGCTACCAGAACGAGGCCCTAACCAGATAAATAAGGCATGAAATATTACAAACGATACCCGGGCTACAACTACCTGCCCAAAACTAGCATAATAGTACACTAATACCATAAATAAACTCAATCTAAAGATGGGGTAAGCCTAGACTACCTGGACGCCAAAGCTAAAAGCCCCTCCGAGAAGCCTCCAAATAGTGTCCCACTAGAACCCAATCTTGAATATCTTGATGTAAATAATTGATTTTCTTTCGATGAACGAACAGGATCCCAAAATATATTTTTCACTAAATCTTTTTGATCGCACAACATATATAGGTAAGCATATTGCAAAAGATATAATTAGCTATCTTAGTGTGAAAATGGAAAGCAAAGAAATTATACAAAAGTTAAATATGTATCATGTAATCTTTTGTGAGAAAGTAAAATGTTAAAAGCATATATGCAATCTAATATAAGTAAAATAACATTAATTATCCTTGCTAAGGTGGTAATATTATGACACCTTTCAATATAGTTTAGTTGTTGTATCCCTTCTTATGCTTCCACGTGGGGTGGGTGTTGTCAACACCTCACCCTTCTTTATCCAAATGATTTTAGATTGTGCCCATGACAAATATGTATCGGGTATTACATAGGTTCGTGGTAAAATAAATATGAAATTTTGAATATACCATAATTAGTAGAAAATTATTTCGAATAAAGCCTCTATTATATAATAATATTTTAACATATCTAGATTCACTATCTCTGCTTAAAATATTAATAAGTTATAAAATCATATAAATGTATTGTAATCAAAAGTTTTTCATAAGCATCTAAAATATTTTAGAAATCAAATGAAATATATCTTTTACCAAATTCTAATTTAATTTAAATATTTCATAACACGTTTGGTATTAACAAAATTCTTACAGAAACTGCTCGAAAACTGAACTGTCAGTCCCAGCAAGCCATAAATAACTTGAGGCATTTTTAGGAAAGCTGTAAACACCGAGAATGTAAGAAATAAGGGAAATGACCAGGAGGGTCATTACAACAGTGCACCACAAAAACTCCCAATTCCGCTTCTTTTTCACTTCTTTAACAAGAACAAGGTAAGATTTAATGGTCCTTTAACTTTCTGGAGTAATTATTGCTCAAAAATGCCATCTTTCTCTTTCTAATCCTAATTTTTTGAGACCAAATCTTTACTTCTTGGTTCATTGTGATGAATGCTTTATTATTTCACCTAAACTTGGGTATAAACTCAAATTTTGGGATTAATTTGGTGTTAATTTTATGTTTATGATGGTGGAATATGTTGAAATTTATGTGGGTGTGTTGTTATTTCAATAAAGTTGATGAAAAGTATGGGTTTAAACCTTATGTATGCATTTTCTAGTGAAAACTCCATGTCTTTTTGGATTTGTTAGTGCATGAGTTAATGTTTAGGCGGTACACTTGCTCAAATGTAGATTGTTGGTTGAATGTTGGTGATTGACTTACCCCGAATTATGTGTAAATTATATGAATGGCCATAGAAGTTAATGAAAGGTTGTGTTTGTGGATATACTATCCTTGTTAATGTTGGTTCTTGAAAGTATGTTGTTAATAATGTGTGTTAGTGCCTTGTAAACTTTACACTGTGACATCATTTGTAATGAAATCGAGTTGAATACCCATCACATATCCTAAAATTAGGAAGAAACTATTGTGGGGATACAATTGAAATATGAATCATGTACACTAGTCAATGATGGTTAGTAAGGGAAGTTTGAGTACCCAAAAATGGAGACTAGTTGAAGTATGCTAACAAATTAAGTATGGGGTGGTTTTGGCCACCTTTAAGCTTAATTATGGTTAGCTACTTGGGGCTATACTAATTCTTTTAATTGCATTGTTTAACAGGTATCATGGCACCAAAAGCTAGCAAAGGAAAGGGTGGAGAGTCCACTTTGGGCCAAGGATAAAAGAGGGCTTGCACTAGCTAGGCCACACCACCCGCAACCACTTGTGTGCCCCGACACTGCTTTGGATTGAAATTTGTTGACAAGAAAGGAGAAAAATTGTACAATGAGAATGATGTAGATAATTATGTGCCCATGGAGAGGATTGATAGGGAGCGGTTGAATGCCTAGTACCCGAATATTGTGTCTAGGATTCATCAGTTGGGGATGGACTTCATTTTTAATGATTGGGGGAATGTAACTTAGATATGCTTCATGAATTTTTGGCAAATTAGTTCCCAAGAAGAGGGGGAACAAAGTTCGCGTTCGTGGAAAGATCGTGCATTTTGATGCAGCTTCATTGAACACTTTCCTTGGTACCGTAAATATTAATCATGGAGGATTGTGGGCATTGTTTAGTCAGCCACCCTACCGTTCTATTTGTCACACTTTGTACAACTAAAGGTTCGTGGCAAGGTGGGCGCACCACAAATATAAGGGATATAATAACACTTTCCCTTATGCCCACTTGAACAAGAAAGCGAGAGTTTGGTTGAGGATTATTTGTGCCTGCTTGATTCTGGTTTCCCACTTGTCCAACATCAGAGATGATCGGGTAATTTTAGTTTATACTCTTATGACTAATGAAGCTAGTAATATGGGTGCAGTTCTCAAATCCTCCTTGAGGAAAGCAAGAGTGAAAAATGGTTATAGGTAGATTTTTGGCAGCCTAATGACATAGTTCTTGAAGGATCATGGGGTGGAAGAAGACCCCGCGGATTACAAGCCTCACCGGAGCTTGAGAGGTATTGATGTTTCAAAGGTGAAAGAGCCCAAGTCTGCTTTTGGGTGATGTCTCCCAAAATATACCTCCAGAAAAGTATAATACGGTTGATGTATCAAATATAGAACCCAACTAGGTTGGGGTCGATCCCACAGGGAATAGGAAGAAATTATGTCGAGTGTTTGTCCGAGTAATTGGCAAGTAAGTAAAAAGGGGGGTTTTATTTTTATAATCAAATAGTAATAGTAACGATTGTTGATTTTTGGATTTGTAATCAATATGATAAATACACTAGGACTGTGATCCCCAATGATTCCTTAACTCTATCGGTAACTTGTGCTGGCAAAACTGTCACGCTGCGTTACATGCAAAATCTAACAAGCTAGGTTCATTTAAATGTCTCTCAACCTTAGTTAGATGAATTTTACTCTTCTTCTCTCGGTCTCCCAGTGTCGCACTACTAACCCTTGTCCTGGATCTCTGGATAACTATCCCTGTTATGGATCAAGTTATTAGATGAAGGTTGATAGCTTCAAATCTCTGTTGTTATTTCCTTTTCCCAATATCTACCTCTCTCTCGAGCAATTCTAGAATACAGGTGAGTTTCAAGCGTTAGAATATCAATTATAATGAAGGTAATAACAATACATGCATTCACAACGGTTCAAAATTATTTTGCACTTAACCCATTTCGTTAATTCCTCATGGTTCACACAACCCTAGTTGATGGGTTTATCTACTCATGATTGCAATAACACAAGAAGAATTTAATGAAGAAAACATAATTGTAAACTCACAATAAGAAGAAAACTCTAAAATCTCAATATCAATAAAACCCTAGAATTTGTGTTCCAAGATTACAAAATCAATAATGTGATTATGAACTCAAAATAATAAAAATATATCTCAAAACAATGTAATGAACAACCCCTAAACATAGGAAAATATAGGGGTATTTATAGATACAAGATGAATCATATCCTAAATAAAATAGGAAAACAGAGTCGGCACTTTTACACGATACCGTGACTTGGTGTCGTGGAACCAAGTCATGCCACGTAGGTCCTGCCATGGAAATCAAGCCACTTCACAAACTTTTAGGAGTCGACTCACGACACCAACCTACGTCACGTAGGTCGACTCATGTGACGTGGGTCCTATCGTGAGTCACTCCTCTGGTATGGACTTGGCTCTTTCGTCTTCAAATACTTCGTTCTCATGCATGATTCTTCCTTTTTGTCCATTATGCCTCTAAAACCCTATTCTCCTGCAATATAGAATAGAAAACATATCATACCAACCAAACACACCCAAGTTATTGCATATTTTCCTTGTTTTAAGCATCAAAAGTGCCATGAAACCATGACACATCATTGGGCCTGCATTGACTCATGCCGAGAGGAATGCTCGTGATGATAGTGTTACTAGTCGTATGTTTGGCATGCATCATTTGACTATGATGTGTGGAGGCCAACCCCCTACAACTGAGGAGTTGAGGAGGCTCGAGAAGGATTACTTGCTGAGCGAGCATGCTAGGATGTTGTGAAATATTGGTCCTGACTTTCAAGAGCCACTATATGATGATGTGCCTACTGATGAGGACAAAAAGAGAGTGGATTCTGATGTTGACTTGGATTCAAATTCTGATGATGACGAGGATCAGTATGAGAATGATTAGTAGAGCCCAGGGAGTTCTTTTGCCCTATCTTTTGGTTTGCTATTACATTTTGTTTACAGTAGGGACAGTGTTTATTCTTACGTGTGGAGTGGGGGAAAGTCTTCCTTTAGTAGTTTGTGATGTTTCATTACTTTTATTTTATTTTGTGGTATAGTGATGTTTAAGTAATTTGTTTTGATGGATATTGTGGTGATGTGATGACATTCGGATATTTGTGGTTTGTAATAGTTAGTAATCTGTACTTTTTTTATTTCTATGATTTGGTAGTAGTATTTGTGTTTTTACTATAAGTTGTTTTGTTTTTGGGTTCCTCGATTTTTGTTATCAGTTCTTTTCCCGAGGATAGTCCCTTTGAACCGATTAGGATTAATTGGTAAATTTTTAAGGTAATAATTTTTTTTAGGAATAAGTTTCTCATAACAGTCATAGTTAAGTACCTTTCTCTATGATGGATGGATGACGACCGTATTAAGAGAAAATTAGTCATAGGTAGTGAGTAGGAAGTAGAATCCTTTCACTAATTTGATATTAAGTGCTCTTGTTGGGACACATGACTATGTGATGCAAGTTGATTTGAATGGGTAGCATGTGTAATGATTTGACTGACTATCTTTTAGACACCTAGTCTCATTTGTTTGACTCTTATGTGATTTTAGCTAAAATTTGAATTCTTCCAATTGCTTGATTGAGAATCTATAGGGATCCTTCTTGAGTTGACATGTGCCATGTGTGTGAGGTTTTCGTTGTATTCCATGCTTGCATATTGATGTCTAGAACTTATCCGGTGTGTTTACAAAGAAAAACAAAGAATGTTGAGTTGAGGAGATGATATAGGCATTTCTTTGATAGTTATGTTTTATACCTGTCACACCCCGAGTCCCAACGAGGCGTGATTGGCACCCGAAGCCGATATGGCCCGAGAGAACCAATCTTTGCTCATGAAAATTCGTATGCATAACCTCAAATGAATAACATACTGTCTCATGTAATTGATGAAATGTAAAATGCCATACATATACATATATAAAATTTGGTCGTTGGGGCCATCACGTCGCACTGAACGTACATATCTTACATCCATATACCCACATATGTCTACAAAAGCCTCTAAATACATACACGACCAATTCATAACGTCTACAACATCAAAACCAATGTACAACTTTGACTCGGAAAGCCCCGATCCAACTGGAGCTCACTAAAGATCTGCAAATACCGTCAACCTACTGTGGAGGTCTACTAATGCCTGCACCTGCAACATGTAAGGTAAGTCCCCGAGAGGGGTCAGTACGAAGAATGTACTGAGTATGTAAGGCCATAAGAAAACTACATCAGTACGTAAGAACTTCCATGGAAATAATTATAAGAGAAAACTCAATGTGCGGAATTATGTACAATTCTTCTGTTATTGCCATTTACGATCATTCATTCACAATCACAACAACCATAGAACCAATATAAGAGAAATAGCAAATGTGAATAAACTCTCTTTCTGTATGTGGGGAACCATGTACATTACGTTCTTTCTTTCTCTTGCCTTTACTTTACTTTACTTTTACATTGATCATATAGGTGTTCTTTTCACCCCATGGATAGAATATCATTGTCATGCAGGTATTCTTTTTACCCCATGGATAAGATCATATCATCATACAGGTGTTCTTGCACCCCATGGATAAATGAACATCATCATGCAGGTGTTTGCACCCCATGGATAAACCAACATCATCATGCGGGTATTTGTACCCCATGGATAACGCCCATGAACATAATCAATATGCATTACTGTATTCTTACTTCATTTCTTAACTTTTGAGATTGATACCTTTACTTGTGAGAGATAGATACATTAACTTGCACATTACTTCTTTCATTACTTTTGAGAGATTGGTACATTCACTTGCCATAACATTATTTGAAACACAACATCTTGGAACCATTGGAACAATAGTCAATGCATAAGAGACATATGTATAACTCTATTGGAACTTTGGATCATGACATGATTGGAATAGTGCTTATGCAAACTAAACAAGCCCTCTTTACCTCATTACTCTCATTGAGATAGTTCTCTTAGAATTTACAACATTATGACAGCTTAGGAACTTCAGTCAATGAATAAGAGATAAGTGAATCGTAATTCATCTAGGAGTAGGACACTTGTGAATAAAAATATATGTCTACCTTAGTCAAAATATTATAGGACCCCTTTGGAATGTAACACTGTTGGAACCTTAAGATAATATCACTAAATACGATACATGTGGATAGCAACGGTTCACCAACCTGAGATGCAATACCCTAGAACATTTGGAACTTTTGACATGTTAGCCAATGAACATGAGTCAACCAATGGGCATGAGTCATATGATTCACCATTGACCAATGAGTAAGGAACATGTGAGTAACACTAGCCAACTACCAAATACGGAATACCTTAGAGCATTTCGGAATCAACTGAGTACTATGACAATGCGAACACCACATGCTGCAGAAGGATATAGAAGAGTAACCTTACATACCTTTACTTCCAAGTATGAGTACACAAGTCTATATATGAACACAACAGTCCAGCTTCTTCCTTATGTTTCACTCTACAATACAAGTCCACAATGGAACTCTCGTTAACAATTATTTACCGTACAAGTGTACAAAATGACAATGAACCATATGACTGCCATATAAATTCATTTCACTCCTTACAATACAACTCACTTCATTATCATACCAACAAAACCTTAAAATTACACACATTGACCAATATTTCGTATAACAATAGCATTTCGCATCACACTTACCCTTTATGCCTTCTCATTTCCATTCTGTCACATTTACGCTTATCAATTTGCCTCATAACAACATATGAACAATCATACACATTTAATACAGTACAACATGCCTTCATACTACACTTTAAGGTCATTAAAACGACATCACAAGTTGATAATTACATCCATGAAGGGTGTAGGGGTTTCGGGGGGGCCAAAGGGATGCAAAAACAAGCAATTCGGAGTTCTGGGCCAATACGCTAAGCCACCTGCACCCACAGGTGGATGAAATGCATCCTAATGTGACCTTTGAAAGTATCCAGAGGCACCTGCGTTGGCACCTACGCCCACAGGTGCTTCGTCTGCGAGGGCGGGTGCCCGTTTCGGCCAAAAAGGGTCTCTTTTGGGTCTTTTCATGCAATGAATGGTCCATGATCATAAAAAAACTTATTTTGACATATTTTTGATCATATTAAACACCAAAATTCATCCATGGTCTCACAACACACATAACAACACCAAAATGACACTTTACGGTCAATATGTCACCAAAACCATAACCAATTTTACAATAGAAATTCCAAACATTATACACCATGAAAAAACAAGGAAATGCTATAATCACATCTCACATGTCAATATTAACTCCATAATGTTCACTTCCTTTCTGACCATAAGTCCATGTTCAAGTTTACAAGGCAAAATCATCCTCCGATTTAGCAAACACAAGTTGTTTTACACATAGTGAACTTCTCACACTTCACCAACATAACCAACATTATATAAACCATCTACAATGCATAAAATATATTAAACCATAATAATAAACACTTACCAATACTCACCAAGTGATGATCTTTGGCCAAAAGGATGAGAGCTTAGGGTTTCTGGAAATATTGAGAAAATTCTAGAAAGGCATGGGTGTCCAAATGAATAAAATCTGATTTTTCCCTCATATATATAGTCCCATAATGGTCCTTGATTTACCAAACACTTGGTCCAATCCTCATATAGCAACTTGGTCTTGCAAGAATGGGTCACTATGCCCTTTTTGGGCCATGTCTTCATGCCAATTTTGGGCCTCTTTTAACTCATTAACAAATTGTTAATTGAGCCCACCAAATTTTGTGTATAATTCCTTATATATATATATATATATATATATATATATATATATATATATATATATATATATATGGATCCCTCAAGTCACTCTTATCAATTTCTTGGCATTAAATGCATGGTTGATTAGTCAAATGGAAGATTGGATCATGTTTTTCCCCATTGGGCCAAGTCTTTCTTATGATCTTTGGGCCTCATTTGGACCAATGGATCAAGACTCATATAAGCCCCAACAAATAATTGCATAATTCTTCAACTATCTCATGTTTAATTAATTCCATAAATGTACACGTAGTCATATACGTTCGACAACATACGGGGTGTTACACCTCCCACGAAGGTCTAATCCCATGTACTAGGCCAAATATCAATTATCTCATCAATAACGTTACATAATACATACTTTTGACTCTCGGTACTTGAGTAACCATTGTTCAACGTCGTCAAGTAGGGTTGGGTAGGTACGGGGTGTTACAATACCTTACTTTACCTACCCATAATGCATGATCTTAGTTACCCTCGTTGAGTCTTTATTCTATTGATTGGTAGCCTTATATGTAGTCTATTCGTTTTCTTTCAATTGACCATAATTTGATCCAAAACTCCTAAGTGCTTTAGTTGAAAAATAAAGTTAATAAGGAGTGTAAAAGCAAAGAAGATAAAAAGTGAACTTTAAGCCCCAAAATAATAGCTATTGGTGTGTTGAAAAAATTTATGTGTTGTTGGAAAGGGAGTAAGATAAAAAGAGCTAAAGAAATTTAAAAAGATACTAACAAAAAAAAACTCCCTACTAAAATATGTGTAAGCTAACTTAAAGAGAGGGGCAAAACAAAAGAGAGTTGCAAAAGAGAAAAGAGGTGGAAAATAGGTGGTTTAAGAATGAGCTAAATGAAAAGTGTGATGTGTTAAAGCGTTTAGGGAATATAGTCACTATTCTTGACCAAAATAGCTCCTACCCATCCCTTAACTTACATTACAACCCTTAAAGTCCTACTTGATCTTGAGCTTTGAATATTCTTATATTAGTAGAGTCTACACAAAGGGAAAGCTTATGGTTGGTATGTTGCATGTGAATTCTTTGTGAGAGTGAGTGTACTTCTATTCTTACACCTATCCTTGTTTTAGACTACATATTGGTGATAGACAGACATTCCATTGATTCTGAGTTTTTGGGCTGAAAAAGCTCTGTAGAGTCAATTCTTGAGGCTAGGAGATTTTGAGTGGCTATTCATGTGTTTGAATTTGCAAAGTGACATGCTTGGTATTGAACTTGCTATTCATATTAGTCATTGTGGTTCTAGCTTAAGTATCTTGTTTCAGTTAGTGATGTTAGAGTCTTCTTTGATAAACATGAGCACAAAGAGTTGCTCGAGGAAGAACAAGGCTTTAAGTGTGTGATAGTGATCTTAAGTGTATTTATACACCCAAGTACCGCACTTTACCTATATTTTAGCTTAGTTTTGAGAACAAATGCATATATTTGCTTATGCTTCATGCTATATTTATATGGATGAACTAAAAAATGTGATTAGCATGTTTCAAGCTAAAATACGGCTAGAAGGGAACCAAAATGATATGAGAAGCATATACGAGTGTGATATGAGATATGAGGGAAGTTTTCCAGCTAAAGGATCCTCCGAGCCGCTCATCCAGGACCCAAGGGAGAGACTCACGCCACATAGCACACTAAAATAGCCAATTGGAAGGCTTGTGCATTGGAGGGCGCACCGCACAGTTGTCTGCCATGCGTTTCCCTCCATGCTGCGGAGCAGTTTCTTCTATGAGATTTCATCAAATTTTGGCTAACTCCTAATGGGCTTAGGTTTTAAGGGATCCACCTCTATAAATATCAGAAGGACGAGTCATTTACTTACGATTTTTGAGAGCAAAATAGAGAGCACAAGGGCTTTATGAGGGTTCTCCATATTTTAACTCTACTACTCATTACTTTGGTATGATTAACAATAATTCTTGTGTTTTCTTTCTGATTATGAGTAGCTAAATACCCTTGTTCTGGGGTTACAGCTAGAACATGATTGTATAGTATTTTATTTGAATTAATGAAGTTTGTATCTTATTTAACTGCTCTCATATTCTTATGCTTACTAATTTAGTGTCTGGACAACATTAGAATAAATGGGTATTCTAGTGTAAACTGACCATGGTAATGTTAGAATAGGATGAATAACATGAGAAATAAGATCATCTCTGGCTCATGTTAGGGTTGATTTGCAACTAGGATAGCAATATACCTATTTTGCCTTATTTGGTTATGAACGGGATGAAAACACTAATGTATTTGAATTAGAAACTCACATCCCCGCCCAACAATGTAGTTGTGAGACTAGTTTAAATAGGTGATTTAGAGGATGACCTTTCCCAAATCGTATAATTAATCCCGAAATCAGCAACTAGAGAAATAAAGCTCATTGAGATGAATAAATATTGTACATGATTGTGGTAAATGTCGTAACCCTGGAATTTCCCTCAATGTTGTTTACAACCTTTTCTCAAATCGTGATTGTCTTACTTTATTATTTTTGCACTTATTAGAAAGATATAATTTCACAAATTTTCTTGATAAATTACAGCACTTGTCTAAAATATTATTAGAAATTAAATTAAATGAATTACTAAGCGCATAGTCCCTGTGGGTTTGATATCCAGCTCGAAAGAGCTTCATATTACTTGCTACGATCACGTGCACTTGTGTGTGCAGTAGACCGCAACATCGAGTGCCTGAGTATCCAAAGGCCTGAGGGATGAGTTGAACCGCTGGTGTTTGAGAGAGTGACTGTGAGTGAGAGTTTGTTTCTGTTGTGACTGAGTCTGATGAGTGAAAATGTGAAATTAGGTTTGCTTAGAAGTTTGCCTTGGGCTTGGATTTGTAAGTTGGGCCATCTATAATTGTATAATTACTAGTTTCTTCATGTGTTTTGCATGTGTAATATCAAGACAAGAATTCAGTATTAATATAATATTTAATTATTTAAAAATGGATATTGCATTATTAATCAAAATATTGGAATAGATACTTACACAGAATGTTAGGATTTTGGTTTATTAAATTTGATTTTTTACAGTTCGGGTTCGCCATCATCGCTGGCCTGAGAAGTGAGAGTCTGAGAGAAATCACCATTGCGGATGTTAAAGTCTGAGAGAATCTATGAGAGTAGTTGCCTAGTTGGAAACTGGAATCAATGTATTACTCATAAGGTAAATCAGCAAAGAAAAGGGAAGCAGTAGATGAAGAAAAACTGAATAACCAATGAAAATCAAGGAAGTTGAAGAAAAATTAAAAAATTGAAACGGCCCGGTACCTAGAATCGCCGAGTACCCGAGTAAAGGCTTGAGGGCTGAGTTGAACCGTTGGTGCCTGGGAGAGTGACTGCGAGTTAGAGTTTTGCTTCTGTTGTGAGGGAGTTACTGAATCTGATGAGTGAAAATGTGAATTTAGATTTTCTTAGAAGTTTAGCTTAGTCTTGGATTTGTAAGTTGGGCCATCAATAATTATATAATTACTAGTTTCTTCTCATGTGGTTTGCACGTGTAATATCAAGACAAGTTTAGTATTAATATAATATTAAATTATTTAAATACATTTATTGCATTAATAATCAAAAGTTTGGAATAGATACTTAGATAGAATGTTCGAATTTGGTTTATTAAATTTGGTTTTTTCAATTCGGGTTCGCCATCGCCGCTGGCCTGAGAAGTGAGAGTCTGAGAGAAATCACCGTCACAGCTGCACCTTATGAGAACTGAAAGTTTGAGAGGATCTGAGAGAGTAGTTGCCCAGTTTGGAAATATAATCAATGTATTACTCATTAGGTAAATTAGAAAAAAAAAAAAAGGAAAGAAGAAGACGAAGAAAAATGAAAATACCCATGAAACCAAAGAAGTTGAAGAAACACAAAAAATTTGAAACGGCACTGTACTTGGAATCGTTGATTGCCCAATTAGCTGAAGGCATGAGGGATAAGTTGAACTGCTAGTGTCTGAGAGAGAGACTATGAGTGAGAGCTTACTTCTGTTGTGAGAGAGTGATTGAGTCTGATGAGTGAAAATGTGAAATTTGGTTTGCTTAGAAGTTTAGCTTGGGCTTGGATTTGTAATTTGGATCATCTGTAATTATATAATTACTATTTTCTTCTCGCTATATTTGCAAGTGTAATATCAAGACAAGAATTTGGTATTAATATAATATTAAATTATTTAATTACGTAGATCGCATTAATGATCAAAAGAATGGAATAGGTACGTACGTGGATGTTTGGATTTTGGTTTTTTCAGTTGGGATTCGCCATCGCCATCGGCCTGTGAAGTGAAGTTTAAGAGAAATCACCATCGTAACCACACCTTATGAGAAGTGAAAGTTTGAAAGAATCTGATAAAGTAGTAGCCTAGTTGGAAACTGGAATCAATGTATTACCCAATAGGAAAATTAGCAAAGAAAAAGGAAGAAATAGATGAAGAAAAATAGAAAAACAAATAAAACGAAAGAAGTAAAAGAAAAACTAAGGAATTGAAATGGCAGCACACCTGGAATCGCCGAGTGCCCGAGTAGCCGAAGGCCTGAGGGCTGAGTTAAACCGACGGTGTCTGAGAGAGTGACTGTGAGTGAGAGTTTGCTTATGTTGTAAGAGAGTGACTAAGTCTGATGAGTGAAAATGTGAAATTAGGTTTTCTTAGAAGTTTGGCAAGAGCTTGGATTTGTAAGTTTGCCCATCTGTAATTATATAATTACTAGTTTCTTCTCACGTGTTTTTCACATGTTACATCAAGACAAGAATTTAGTATGAATATAATATTAAATTATTTAAATACATATATCGCATTAATAATCAAAATATTAGAATACATAATTACACAGAATGTTCGGACTTCAATTTATTAAATTTATTTTTTTCAGTTCGGGTTCGCCATTACCGTCGGACTGTGAAGTGAGAGTCGGAGAGAAATCACAGTTGCAGCCGTACCTTATGAGAAGTGAAAGTTTGAGAGAATTTGAGGGAGTAGTTGCCTAGTTGGAAACTGGAATCAATGTATTACCCATTAGGTAAATTAGCAAAGAAAAGGGAAGAAGAAAATGAAGAAAAACTGAAAAACCCATGACACTAAAGAAGTAGACGAAAAACTAAAAAATTGAAATAGCACCATACCTGGAATCGCTGAGAGCCTTAGTCAGAGATGTCCTGAAGGTTGAGTTGAACCACTGGTGTCTGAGAGAGTGACTGTGAGTGAGAGATTGCTTCTATTGTGAGAGAGGGACTGAGTCTGATAAGTAAAAATGTGAAATTAGGTTTGCTTAGAAAATGTGAAATTAGGTTTGATTAGAAGTTTGTCTTGGGCTTGAATTTATAATTTGGGCCATCAGTAATTACATAATTACTAGTTTTTTCTCACTGGCTTTGCACGTGTAATATCAAGACAAGAATTTAGCATTAATGTAATATTAAATTATTTAAATACGTATAACACATTAATGATCAAAAGAATGTAATAGGTACTTACACGGAATGTTCGGATTTCGATTTTTTCAGTTCGAATTCGCCATCGCAGACGGCCTGAGAAGTGAGATTTTGAGAAAAATCATCGTCGTAGCCATAACTTATGTGAAGTGAATGCCTGAGAGAATCTGAGAGAGTAACTGCCTAATTGGAAACTAAAATCAATGTCTGACCCATTAGGAAAATTAGCAAAGAAAAGGGAAGAAGTAGATGAAGAAAAATTGGAAAACCAATGAAACCAAAGAAGTAGAAAAAAAACTAAAAAATTGAAACGACAGCGTACCTGGAATTGCCGAGTGCCTGAGTAGCCGAAGCCCTGAGGGATGAGTTGACCCGCTGGTTTCTGAGAGTGTGACTGTGAGTGAGAGTTTACTTATGTTGTGAGAGAGTGACTGATTCTGATGAGAGAAAATGTGAAATTAGGTTTGCTTAGAAGTTTGGCCTAGGGTTGGATTTGTAACTTTGACCATCTGTAATTATATAATTACAAGTTTCTTCTTACGTGCTTTACACGTGTAATATCAAGATAAGAATTTAGTATTAGTATAATATTAAATTATTTAAATAGGTATATCACATTAATAATTAAAAGATTGGAGTAGATACTTACACAGAATGTTCAACTTTTATTTTATTAAATTTGGTTTTTTCAGTTCAGATTTGCCATCACCGCTAGCTTGAGAAGTGAGAGTCTGAGATATAACACCATCATAGCCGAACATTATAAGAAGTGAAAGTCTGAGAGAATCTGTGTGAGTAGTTGCCTAGTTGGAAACTGGAATCAATGTATTACTCATAAGGTAAATTAGCAAAGAAAAGGGAAGAAGAAGAAGAAGAAAAACTGAAAAACCAATGAAACTAAAGAAGTAGAAGAAAAAACTAAAAATTTGAAACGGCACCGTACCTGGAATCGCTTATTGCCTGAGTACCTGATGGCCTGAGGGCTGAGTTAAACCGCAAGTGTCTGCCAGAGTGACTATGAGTGAGAATTTGCTTCTGATGTGAGAGAGTGACTGAGTCTGATAAGTAAAAATGTGAAATTAAGTTTGCTTAGAAGTTTGGCTTAGGCTTGGATTTGTAATTTGGGCCATCAGTAATTATATAGTTACTAGTTTCTTCTCACGTGCTTTGCATGTGTAATATCAAGACTAGAATTTATTATTAATATAATATTAAATTATTTAAATACGTATATCCAAGGCTGGGTCATAGTCTCTGTCTGAGATAGGTGGATCTGAGTCATCATCTTCTTGTTCTGGCTGAGAATTTATTATACTTTTGTCTTTAACTGTGTCTGTCTTAATATCCATTAAAAAATTTCTCAAGGTAGTTCCTACAATATTTTCTATCTTTCTGGTAGTTAGTTTATCTTGTCTTTTTACTCTTGTGCCTGTCATTAAAAAACTTGATGGGAGTCTTCTTACACTTTTTGGTAAAGTGTCAGTCATTAACGGATTTGAGGAGTCTTTACCAGTTACCGTTTGAACCGTACTAGCTACACCGTGACCTGATGGAGTAGGTTTATTTGCATTCATTGGGGAATGCACACCCATCTGATCCATTTTTATCTGAGATCGAGAACTCTTTTCTGGAGTCTGGGGATTTTGTTCTTTTTTCTTTGGTTCTTTAGGAGGTAATATAGGGTTCTGTAGCTGACTTAGTTCATGGTATAAAATACTTATGCGGTCTTGCAATATTTGATTTTGAGATAATAATTGGTTTCTTTCTTTTTCAAGTTGTTCATTTCTGAGGTTGAGTCTTTTGAAACCTTCGGTCATAGATGTACAATGATCACAAAAAATGATTTTGTTTGTGTCTTTCTGGATATTATATTGAGGAAAGAAAATTGGATTTCTTAAATCGGGAGTAATATAGAAATTTGGTCCGAGCTTACCTCTGGCATAGTCTAAAGCTTCATTAAAATTATTGAAACCTTTATATAAGGGATCCTTAAAATCTTTAATAGAATCTATAACTTGAATCTAGGTCTGAAAAATACCGACTGTCCTTCCCTGTATCACAACATAAAATCTGAATTTGTTATCTAAATTCTTGTCTGTAAAATACTGGGTCAGGGAATTCATCATAGCTAAAAAATAGTTGGCATCCCTTGGAGTCTTATTATATGAAATCCACAAATTGTCTAATAAACACTTTTGATTCTTGTCTACTCTTGCATCAGATTTCATTTTAAAACTGAAATTTGAATCTGGATAACAAGTTAGATTTGTCTTGCCAAAATAAATTCTTTCAATAGTCTGATCCATCATATGCTGAGGTGTATTCAGCATTGTCTGTGGTCTAAAATGGGTATTACCCAAATAAAGTCTGTAAATATCTATCTGCATTAGCGTCTGAGGTGGAAGCGCCTTAGCTTTCCCTTTATTTGTATTCATGCTGCAAAAGAAATTAGTTAGTAGTTTTTATCATTAGTCTACTTAATTTGTCTACAAGTCCATTTTCTTTTCCTTTAATATGTTCAAATTTAATTGTATAAATGGAAGTAACATCTATGAAATTTAACCATCTTCTTTTACTACTATTTTTCTCGCTTATTCTTTCGTGAAATTTTACTATGGCTTCACAGTCTGTTCTAACTAAAATTTCTGGTTTATTTAAAATATATATCTTGAAATTATTTAAACCATAAATAACTGCTAAGATTTCTATATCTATACTAGTCATGTTGCCTTTTTCTTTATAAGTACCACTCTGATAGGTACAAATTCTTTCATCTTTCTTAGTACTATATTTATTTTTTTGAGCTTTTAAGATTGCTCCCCATCCTTCAGAACTTTCGTCTATTTCTATAATTAAATAATCTGTTTCTAAAGGTAAAGCTAAATCTGGAATTTTTCTTACCATTTCTTTAAGTTTTTGGACCAATTTAATGTCTTCACTATTAAAGGATTTTTGTCCTGTAGATCCTGTCTTGCCGTGTAATGGCCCGGCTATGTTTCCTAAATCTTTTATAAATGGCCTAGAATAATTTCAAATGCCTATGAATTTTTGTAAATCCTTTGTCTTAGCTAATTTATCTGGCATATCTAAGGCTTTTTTAGCTATATGGGGCTGTAACTTTATTCTACCTTCTCCTATGGTTATTCCTAAAAAATTAATGTATTGTTTACATAATTCTATTCTTCTTTTTACTAATTATCAACCCATTGTCTATAAAAAGTTGAAAGACGGTCTGTAGATGAATTCCATTTTCTTTTTACTAATTATTAACCCATTGTCTATAAAAAGTTGAAAGACGGTCTGTAGGTGTTCTAAATGTTCTTTCATGTTATTACTAAATACTAAAATGTCGTCTATATAGACTAGAACAAAATTCTTATATTTACCGAATATATTATGCATTTTTCTTTGGAAAATAGGAGGGGCTGTCTTTAAACCAAATGGCATAACCAGCCATTCAAAATGTCCTTCTGGACAAGTAAAGGTTGTCCATTCAATACTATCTTTATGCATCTTGACCTGCCAGTATCCTGATTTACAATCAAATTTACTAAACATTGTTTTACCTTGAATTCTATTTATTAATCTGGTTTTGTCTGGTAGCTTATATGCATCCATTACCGTGTTGTCATTAAGTCTTTTATAATTTATTACCATTCTAGCTTTTCCTCTAACTATCTCGCTATGATTTCTTACCATAAATGCTGCAGATCTATGTCTGGATGTAGATCTTCTAATTACTCCTAAATTCAATAATTTTTTTATTTGAATTTCAAAATCTTTTAAGTCATCATTTGTTGCTTCTATTGTTGTTGTTTTTACTAAATATTCTGGATTTATAATTTCTAATTTACATTCTAGTTGATTTGATCCCCAGTGTTCTAAGGGTTTTTCTCCTATTATTTCTAATTCATCTAATTTTTGTATTATTTTCCGTAAATCACTTTGATTTTTTATGGATCCTATGTGTTTCAAACTTCTCCTAGGATTATAATTTTCTATACTAGTATCAATTAAATTATAATTCTTTTCTATTTCTTCGTCTATATCTATCCATTCCTCATCTATTATTTTGGAAAGTAAATTTTTGTTTATTTTGCAGGTACAATCCGTGTCTTTATCACAGATGGTGTCTGGATTTATTTTTTTATTTCTAGAATCTTTTATTACCTTTGTATTTCTTTGTACATTTCGTCCAAAAAATGATGGTGTTATTGTAATATTCTTTGTAAAAATTACTCCGTCTCTACATATAAAACATCCTCCATTGTTCTTTACCATGAAATCTAATCCTATTACAAAGTCGGCTTTTATATTTAAATCTCTTGTTAACATACATCCTACTTTATATACTGTCTTATAGTTGAAACATGTATTGTTAAAACTAATTATAGCATTTTTTACATAGTGTTTGTAAGTATTATGAGTTCTATCCATTTGCATGGATATCTGTGGTTCTTTGAAGCTACTTATAAGATGTTTTGGTAAAAGATTCTGATTTATTAGACATTGGGTACATCCTGAGTCTACTATTCCTAAAGTTTCTATTTCATAATCTTGTATTACTATTTTAGTCATTACTTTAATAGCACTTAACTTTTTATCTTCATTACATACTAATCCATCAAAATTTTGATTTAACATTTTTCTGTCTTCCATACCTTCTGTTATAATTCCTTTTGATTGGTCTTGGGTACTAATTCTTTTACCCTTTTCTAAATATTTTACTCTATCTTCTAAATTATGTATTTTATTTTCTAGTTGACTAATTCTATTTTCTAAATTTCCTTCTATATTAATCTGTTGTTGTTCCACTATTTGTATTACTTGTCTGCCTATAAACTTTTCTATACAAGATATACATCCTTTTGTGTAACAAAATTTACATTTGGCTCTTCTTGTCCTACTGGGATACCAATGACATATATAACATTGAATATTATCTAACCCTTTATTCCTTTCAAAATCATGTGAACAATCTTCTTTTATGTTTACTAAAGAGAAATTGGTTACTAGTTCGTTTAGATTTTCTGGTCCTTTATCATCTTCAGAGTCTGAAGAGTCTAGCTCTCTATTATCATTATTAATGCTAACTATTGAATATATACTTTCATTATCTGACATATACTCATCTACATTTATTAAACTTTCATTAAAGTCTTCTATTAACTATGAATTTCTTATTCTAGTATTATTTCTTTTAGGGCAAGTATTAGCTAAATGGTCTGCACTTCCACATGTGAAGCATTCTAAAGTATTTTAATAACTTCGATCATTTTTATATTTTCGTACATGTTTGTCTTTATTTAAATATGGCTTTCTAGCTGATGATTTTCGTAGATAATAACTTTTTCTTTTATAATCATTTCTTTTATATGGTTTTTTATATGTTCTGTATTTACTTTTCTTTTGATAATTTTCATCATAACTTTGGGTAGTATATATAGTTTTACAGAAATTAGTGTCTCCTTTCTTTAGTTGTTGTTGTATCTGTATATTAGTACATTTTTCTTGTAATATGTCCATTATATGTTGTATTTTATGTCCTATTGACCATTTTGTATTGGGGTTTTGGATTACTCCTTCTCGTTTTCCCCATCGTTCTTCTATTTCTCGTCCTAATGCTCCTGGTAGCTTATTAAATAATTTCTTACCTATAGTCTGATCAAAAACATTACCGCTAATACTACTATAATAGAAATAGTCTAATAAGAAAGGTTTTACATGATACCAACTTTTTAAACTTAATTGTTCTAACTTAATTAGAGATTTTCTTTGTAAAACTAATAATCCACTATTTGGATCTTCTCCAGTTATTAAGCTATGTATTTTATTCGTAAAATTATACGGGTTTGGTCCCATATCTACTAAGTCTTTAAATTCTTGTGGAAATTCTGATTTATATGATTCCCATACTCTTTTAGCTGATTCTCCTAGGAACTTCTCCATATATCTATACATTGTTTCTGAATCTGTTTCATTATAAGTTTTAATATAGTCTGCTACTACTATACCTTTCCATAAATCTATGATGGTGTTCCACATTTGTGGATCATGTGCGGCGATATTTAATATTTTTCCTTTACTTCCGCCTTCTTGAAGGATAACTAGTTCTTCTATAGGCATTCTTTTTTCTATTGGTCTGACACTATCCATTTCTGTTTCTGGATTAATTCTATATACTCTATGTCTAGGTATATTGCCTGTGGTGGTTTCTACTGTATGCATCTGGGAAGTTCTTTGGAACGGACTCGAACTTGTCGAAGCTGATTCCATAAATTCTTTTATACATTTCGTAGTTTCGTCTTCAAATTTATCTTCTGGATTATAAATATCTCCATACCTTATATTATTTGTTCTTAATTCACATTGTCTAAAATGTTCATCTACTTCAAAAATATCTAGATTTCCTAATTTACATCCGGTACATCTAAAGCGTCTTTTATTATTACTTGTATATATTTCTCTAGCCTTCCGTATTGTTTTATCTACTTTTAATTCTTCTAATCCTACTACTTCAATATTCATATATTCTGTTCTTTCAGATTCTTCTTGTATTTCTTCTTCCAATTCATTTTGATTTGTGGTTTCATAGTCTATGAATCTTACTGAAGTTTGTCCTTTTTTATTTGTATACATTAAATGGTCTGTAGGTTTTACGATCTCTGGTTTTTTAGAGTTTTCTAGATTCCATTCTAAACCTGCATATATTTCTGGATCTATTTTTAACGGTTGCATTAATTTTATTCCTTTGTTTCCCATTAATCCTACAACGTCTTCAACTTTTAATTTAAATTTAGTACTACTATTATTTGCTAATTTTCCTATAAATCCTACACATACTAAGAGATTATTACCACCATTCATATCTTCATATCCTTTAGTATGGATTCCTATCTTTATATATTTTCCAAATTCTGCTGAATTAATCATAAAATCTGGACTACAATAAAATATTGCTCCGTTGTTATTCATGTCTACTTCAGTTAAACCAATTAGAGATCTTTTAGAGTCTGACCATCTATCATCATAAATTGTTATTAATACTTTGGTTCCTAGATTCTTTCTATTTAGTCCTTTTAATCCTATTATGATTAAACCCATATGCATTAAATTCATATTTGTTTGGTTAATCTCATTTAAAGATTCTGAGCTTATTAATGTAATATTCTTTCTGTTTTCTCCTGTAACACACATTTGTTCTTCTCTATAATGTCTATATAACTAAGCCTTTTGTGAGAAAATTCCTGCACTATATAATATTCTAGGATTTAATAATTTTAATCTATTTTGTTGGAAGATTTGAATGTCTTTATCTATATCAATTACTTCATCTAATTGTTGAATAGGATTTTGTCTTGATGTAGTGTTGATTATTGTACTTAATAGGTTATTTCCTAGTCTGTTTTGGGTGTAACTATGTCTTGGTCGGTCTTGGTTTGCTCTCCTACCTGGAAAAAGGTCCAAGGTTTTTTCGTTTTAATTATTGGTAGCTTTTCTTTGTTCGGAGTTACTTTTACCTTCTTAAGTTGTTCTATTAAATTGTTAAAGGTGTCTTCTGGAACTGGTGGATATTTTAATTTTATAAGGTGTTCTATATGTTTACTTAAATCTTCGGTATTAGGTTGCGTCTCTTTTGCTTTTATCAATTTTTCTATATTTTCGTTTAATTTTAGTAATAAAAGTATAATAGTATTATTCTGTTTTATTATTACTTGGTCTGTTTTACTTTGGGGAACGTAATCACTTAATTCTTCTGGGTTAGGGCCTATTTCCTCACTTTGTTTAATTATGTCTTTATCAAGTTGATTGTTCATGAAAGGATTATAGTCTTAATTTGTTCTATACTAATTTTTAATTCTTGTAGGTCTTTTTGGATTATCTTAATAGTTTCTGGAGCTTCTTTACTATAGATTTGTCTTTTTTTCTATTTCTGATTGCTGTCTTTTTAGGATGTCTAATTTTTCTTCTATGTGATTGGAAATTTTGGTCTGCTTAACTTGTAATTCTCTTATTATTTCTAGTATTAATATGTTATCTTTATAAATACTATCCCCTAAATTTAATACTAAATCTACTATACTATTTAACTGAGAGTCTTCACTATGTAAACTATGTTCTCCATTACTAAAATTACACCTAATTAATGTGTTGTCTTTTAGACGTTTATACTTCTTTTCTGGTATAGTTTCTTTTAATATGTCTTCCTCTTCGTTTATTTGTTTTAGTCTAGTTTCTAATGCTTTTTGAAAGACTTTAGTTTCTCTAATAGCCTAATAACGTAGCCTAATTATTCTATTAGTATATCGAATGTTTCTTACTAATTTATTTTGTCTCATATATTTTAACCTAAAGGAAAATATCTAACCCTATTCCTTAGAAATTTTTTATCCCTCTAATTTCTTTTTCTATATGTCTTAGTTCTTTTACCTGATTGTATTTCAACTAATCTTTTATTATTCTAGCTTGATATAATTCTTGTTGAAAGGTATATATTTTGTTATAATGATATGCAATGTTTTTGGCGTATAGATGTTGTTTCATGTATTTAAAATTCTTAAAATTCTATTGTACGAATTCCGTATAGTATAGGTTCTAGTATATAAAATTCTTGAAATAATATGGTTTATTAATTTCTTTTGGTTTTTTCTAATTTCTAATATGCAATAAGGAATTCTTCCGTTTTGTATTATCCCGTTTTCTACTTCAGGATTATAATATAAAACTTCAAGTTCTAAAGATAATAATTTTAAATTTCTTACGGAGTTTCTAAAGTCTCGAGTATTTCTACGTGGTCTACGCATATAATTTGATCTTAGCCTAAAGGAAAATACTTAATTCTACGCTTTAACTGTTTTATTTTTCTTTCTTGATATTTTATACGTTTCGTCGATTCCCAAATACTGCTAATCATAAAATCTATAACTTGTACGGCGGGTAAGTCTCGTTGTTCTAGTTGGTCGAAAAATATTTCTTGATAATAATTATATCTTACTATTAATTCTGACTTATCTTGCTCTAAAGTTCTTAAAATATTTTTTTCTAACTGCTAATTGATTATGTATAGATTTTAATTGATTGGCTAAATGAAATTTTTTCATAAACTTGTCCTAGAAACTTCTTGCTCTGATACCAATATTTAAACATATATATATATATATATATAAAGGAGGGTTATAGACTTGATGATGTGACGCGCTCTGAGGCCTAGAATCTTATTTATCTTTTTTGTGGTTTTTTTGGATTTTCTTTCATTTTAAAATTAATATGTTATGTATTAAAGAAAAATTAAAAGTCACTCTCTTAATTCTCTTAATTGCACTTCTTAATTATTTTAATTACAATTTTTCCTCCACTAACATTTATAAGAATTCTACTACTCAATGCCTTCACCATTGCACGAAATTTTTCTTATTTATTGTGCTAATAAATAAAAGTAATGAAAAGTTATAAGAATACAATGAATTATTGATCCCAATAGAAGAGTTAATAGCAAACGTTTTTTTTCCTTCAGCTGCCACGGTTTTGTTTATAATATGTGCCTTTTCTTTTGGAATTTAAGCTGCTTTTATTCAACTTTATCTTTGGTATTTGCAGGTAAATAAGAGTAATTGCTTATATGTGCCTTTTCTTTTAGAATTTCAGCTGCTATTATTCAATTTTATCTTTGATATTTGCAGGCAAATAGGAGTATTTGTTTCCTCTGCAGTGCAAGAGGAGAATTTACGGTAAGAGGATTTGGAACAATTAGGTGATCCTATGAGGTAATTATCCGTAGCTTATTCAGAATTTTTAAAGAACCTTTAACACGGTAACCATTTTTCCAAGATAGGTGTGTTTGTTATGAAGGAAAATGTTTTCCATAGAAAATGTTTTCATGGAAAACAAGTTGATTTCTTACTTATTTTCTCATGTTTGGTTGGTGAGTGAAAATTATTTTTCAAAAAATATCTTTTGGTGTTTGGCTAGAGAGTAAAAACTACTTTTCAGGAAAATAGTTTTTGACCCGGGAATCAACCCCGACGACCGATCCAGGACCCAACTCTGACACCCAAAGAGAAACCCGATTCCGACACCCGACCCAAGACGCGACCCAGACTCCAGATCCGATAATCGATCTCGACAACCGAATCGAGACCCGAACCCAACAACCAAGACCCGACCCCAAGACCCGACCCCGAGACCCGACCCCAACATCAAACTCGAAAATAGACCCCAACATCTAACTCCCGACCCGATTTCGACACCCGACCCAAACTCAAGCCCCGATAACCGACCCTAACAGCCGAATAGGGACCCGACCCTGACACCCGACCCATGACCCGACCGCGACTCCCATCCCGAGATCAGACCCCAACTCCCGACCCCGACTCTGAAGTCGACTGAGGGTCGGGAGTCGAATCTCGGGTTAGTGTTGGGAAGCAATACATGACCCCGGCACCCAACTAGGGACCTGACACCCTACTCAGGACCCGACACCCGACTCGGGACCCGACATAAGACTTGGTACCTGACACCTGCACTCGACCCCGAGACCCGACCTCGACACCTGACCCGAGACACGACCCCGACTCCCGAAGCCTACAGTCGACCCAAGACCCTATTCGGGACTCAACCTTGACTCCCGACCCCAACACCCCACCCAAGACCCAACCTCGAATCCCAACTCGAAACTCGATACCCGACCCCGACTCCCGACTCGAGACCCGACCTCGACTCCCGACCCAACCCCGACTCCCAACCCAGAACACGACATCCGACACCAAAACCCGATACCCGACCTACGACCCGATCGTAATTTCAGTCTCCCAACTCCCGACCCCGACTCTCGACCTGGGACCTGACCCCAAATTCTGACCTGAGACCAGACCTCGGCACTCGAATCGAGATCTGATCCCGACTCTAACTTGCAAGTCAGGACCAGACCCCAACAGCTTACTCGAGACCCAACCCCGAATCTAGACCCAAGACACCACACCGAGTCCCGACCCGCGACCCGACCCCGACACTAGACTTGAGACCCAACCAGGACCCGACCCTGATTCCCAACCTCGACACCCGACTTGTGACCCAATCCCGATTCCCAACCTGAGACCCGACCCCAACTCTCGACCCAAGACCCGACCCTGATTCCCGAGTAGGCACCCGACCCATGACCCAGCAGCCGACCCATGGCTCGTCCGCGACTCCTGTCCCGAGACCGACCCCGATTCCCAAGTCGAGTTAGGGTCCGGAGTCGGATTTCGAGTTAGTCTTAGGAATCGGTACCCGACCCCGACTCCCGACTCGGGCCCCGACCCTCGACTCTGAACTCGACCCAAGACTCGAAACCCGACCCCAAATCCCGATCCGAGACCCGACCCCGGCACCCAACCCCAACTCCCGACTTGGCACCCGACCGCGACTCACATCCCAAGACCCGACCCCGACTTTCGAGTCGAGTCAGGGTCGGGAGTCGGATCCTAGGTTAGTTTTGGGAATTAGTAGCCGAGACTTGGGTTAGGGTGGAAAGTTGAGGTGTGAGGTTGAAAGAGAATTTTGGAAAATGTTTTCCTTACTTTTTGAAGGGAAGTCATTTTCCTTAAATTTGAGGAAAATAAGTTCATTTGGAAAACATTTAAGACAACCAAACATGAGAAAATTGAAAAAAAAAATCTGAAAAATGTTTTCCTTCATGCCAAACACACTCTATTGTCAACAGGTACTTACAAAGATCACTTACTTTACCTTATTTACATTTGATATCGATATTATAGCTAACAAATTAACATAAACATGAAGTTGATTCATTGTACGTACTAGATTAGATATGTATTTATTTGTTATTTGGACTATGAATTGAATTATACTGGCTGTGAAGACACATCTCAAAGAAAGTTAAATAGTTTGTTCTTTCACCTTTATTTTTCCCTTCTATTTTTTTCTTTGACTTTTAATTAGTGTATGACTTGCTTATGTGAAAAGTTATTCCTAATTCGTATGGTTATGTGAAAAATAGATTCTATGTTTTTGGAGCACTGTAACAGTTACGTGGGGAAAGAAGTAAAATAAGAGAAAAATTGAAAAAGTGAGATGTAACGAAAGAAGGGCAAAAATGAACCTATTTAGGGATGAGAGAATAGGGAAATAGAAGAGAAATGGAAAATTATTAACTACAAGATAAAGCTTTTTAATTTGATTATATCATTGAAATAAAGAGATTTTGGCATAACTAAATTTTACAATTTGGAATTCATTCAAATGTTTTTTCTCTTTTTTTGACTATTTGATATTCATTTTATCCTTTCGTCTTATTTTTACTAGCACAAAGAGTTGCCTAACTACAATTAATCAATTTTCACCTTTTACTATTATGATTTATTTATTAGTTAGTATATATATATATATATATATATATATATCGCTCCCCACAATGTATCCCTTCCTCCTCTCTTTTTCATGTATTCCTTTTTTCCAATTTAAAATCTTAATATATTTTTGAAAGTTTCAGATGATGCCATGAGCTGAGAGCGCAATCTTGAAAGACGTTTGTAGTGAAGTCAAGCTATCGCAACAGGTTTCAAATATTTGACGACTTTTGGCTGGTATTTAGATTTAAAAAAATTACACTAAGGGCACATTTAGTTGGGAACAAGTTATTCTGGGATTAGTTATCTCGGGATAAGTTTTCCCACCATGTATATGGGATAACTTATCTCATCACTATGGTATAAATGGTGGGATAAATAATCTCGGGACTAACTAATACCTCCAACCAAATGCAGGATTGTCATGACCCGATTTCTCAGGTCATGATGGCACCTACCATAACCCGCCAGTAGGTAAGTCAACCCGTAGTGCGGAACAGTTAGTAATGAACTAATAAGAAAAGCGGAAGCAAAACTAAATTAAAGAGAAATAATACAAGAAGGAAATAAATACATCCCTAAAACCTGGTGAAGTCAGTATAAGAGCTTCTAATACAACAGGAGTACAAAATGAAATACAGAGTAAATATTTACAAGCCGTCTTAGAAATATAAAAATAGAGATCAATCTAACAATAAGAGGGAGAGCAGAAACAACTCTGAACGTCAGGAGCTCACCACAAATATCCAATCCATGGCTGCTCCGTATGATGTACACATCAACTGCGATAACTCGTACTATGATCTGCAGGTTGCAGAAGTGTAGTATGAGCACCAAAATACGTGGTACTCAGTAGGCATTGGCCAACTGAGCTCCAAAGATTATGCAAGTATAAATAACATGTAAAGCAGAAATATATATTACAGGCAGCTATCTACAAAACTAAGCATAATAATACTAATGAAGCGATAAGGATAACCTATCATGAACTACCAGAAATTTAGGACAAAGATCAATACCGTAAGTTACTAGCCAATATACGGTAGCCCGGACAATAACCAACCTGCTACGAGCTATGCAACAATAACCAAATAATAACTAATCGAATAGCCCGGACAACTAATAACGCCAACTGAACCCCCATAAGCTGGGAGAGGCACAAGCAAGCAATCAGCAAACAACAATCATAACTTGTATCCATGCAGCCCCTATAAGACCAATAGATACAAGCGTCAAACAATTATACTGGTGAAAGGCAATGCATATTAATGAATGAATGCTAGGATAATCCAATACCATCAATCAATCAAGTGACATAACGTATCAAGTGTATACACCTCCTTCAGCTCAGTAGCTCACAAAGGTAAGACCTACGACGACTATCCTTATTCGGAACTGTGGCTCATACGACTAAGGGGCCCATAGGGAACTCGAGATATCTGTATACACTGCCTGGTCTCGAGCCAGGACTTCCAATAACCATCATAACCAAACCTACTCCATCCAGTACTGAAGAGAAATAAGAGTGTAATAATTGCTCGAACTTGAACCGAGGCTAAATAAGTACAAATCTGTAAATTCATTGCCCGAGATCGAGTTCGGTACTAAAACGGGATAATAATAAAGAAAGGATTGAAATATCCCTCGACCGAAATAAGTAAGTAGTGGTAAAAAGAGAGTGGATCAATAATAGACTGAAATCAGCCTCTGTCTAATTTTCAAACTAATATGTTTAGTTTAAAATGTCATAATTCAATTATAAGGGTGGTACGACTTCTGCTTTCAAAGAATTAATTTTAAAGTTAAGAAAGGTGGGAATAAATTTCTTTTTAGAAAACAATAGTAAAATCAAGATTTTAATCGAAATCCCACTAAATAAACGTAGATGGGTCTAAATGTATGCATGCCATCACCAGTATCCAAACAATACAATCATAAACATCTACGCATCTAAGAACTAAACCATATCCTTTCAAAGGATAGAGTACTAATCTGGTATCCATTTGGTATAGTAACCACGGCCTCGGGCCCACAACATATAACTTAACAAGGTATCAGTACCATAAACTGGGATACTAAGGTAAATAGGACATAAAGCTACTAGAAGGATATGATTTGGGGAATACCGTCTAATTCACTAAGTAATTTGGTAAGTTTAATACTAAGGGATCCTTCAGGTCAATCGATGGTTAAACAAGTCTATAATCTAGCGAAATAGGATCCTACAATCATAATGAGTATTCTAGGCTAAGGTTCGGGTCACATTTTTATTCTAAATCCCCTAAATAGGTCAAGTCATGATATTACTAAGTATAAACCTATCATATAATTTCTACCTAGCATGCAATCTATACTTTACACCATCTCATAGAGAAAATTAGATTGGAGCCTACCTCGTAGCCGAACCGCAACCTCAAACCGTCCATGAGTCGCTCATCTTTGCTCCACGATTCTGAAATATCATCATGCTATCAGAATCATATCTACGTGTTAATAGAGTAAAATAAGACCCATATTACAATATAAAGTTCTGGGCCTAAAATTGGGTAAAAAATAAGTTAGTGAAACCCGCATGCAAAATTTCAAAATTAGACCCATCATTAGGTCCCTCATGACTCAAGGGACATGTGCCCAAAATTTGGGTACAATCCAAGCTCAATAGCTTACTCAAATCAGCCCTAACATTTGAGAAATCAAGAAACTTCAATGGAGAAATTAAGAGAAGGGAAGCTCGGAACTTGCGAGATTCGGATGAGATAAAGGTTGCTTTGACGTTCCCGTAATATTCCTGGCCTAAAACCAACATTTCCCCAACTTATTTTGGAGCTTAGAGGGCATTTAAAGAGGTTTGGGATAGGAGAAAATCGCTTTGGGGCCGAGGAGAAGATAAGAAATAAAAGGGATCAACCTAGTCGCTAAGGCGACATCCGCTTAGGCAACCACATGCTCGCTAGAGCGATGGTCGACAGCAACAGCTTCAGCCGCTAAAACGACGCTCGCCTAAGCAATGGCATGATCGCTAAAGCGATGGTCAATGCAACAAGGACAATCACTAAGGCGACCAACTTGGTGCAAAAGCGACGCCCGCCTAAGCGACTACACTAGGACCAGTTTTTCAGCCAAATGAGCAAACTTCGATCGGATGCTCGGAATTCATTTGAAACCACGAGGACACAAATGAACTATGTTATCATACCAAATTCTACATTCAGACTCAACGGAACTGTTGAAATTCCCAATGGAGGTTGTTTCAATAAAATGTTGGTTCCAAACCCAATGTGTCGTTGTAACCAACTTCCGACCAATAGCCCAAAACGAGTCCAGAAGCCTCGAGACCCAGACCAAGGATCCCCCTAGCCTAAAATCCATGATCCGTAGCTGACGGTACTGTCAAAATTCTCATCCGAGGTCGTCTACTAGGATTTTTGGTCCAAGACCAATTTCTCAACTTTAAAAACTCCAAAACAGGGAAATGGGGCTTAAAACCCAAACGAACTATCCGAAAATCGAACCAACGGTCCCGGAAAGTCATAAATGATCTGTAGCCGCTATGGGAAGGCACAAAATTCCAAAAATGCACAAAAATTAAGAAAATAACCTGGAGGGTCATTCCAAGGATAAAATAATGTTGAATTCTATCCCGAAATTATTATACCTAATACCTCACACCAAAAGACTCCTAATAGTCTAAGTAACTATGTGGAGAGCTTGGAAAGGCAAGTTCATGGTGAAGTTTAACTCCATGAATGATTTTCTTTACTTATAAAGGATCACAGACTTTCAAATTGGATCAACGTTTGATAAACATATTTTGAATTTTGATTTTGTTGTCTGATAGCTTCCTGAGAACAGTTTTTTTCAATTGTGTACCAAAGATTAGAACTAACATTCCATTATTTTAATTTTAGTCATTCAAAATATTACATCATAAATTTGATGAGTTAATTTATAATCGCGCGAAGCGCGATCAACTACACTAGTTACTTACTAAATATGAAAGAGAATAACTTTTTTGGGAAGACACAATATAAATCATCAATATTAATTTTATTCTCAAAATACAATACCAATTCAAAAGATTAAAATTGCGCTTTTATTTCTTCTAACACAAAAATTCAACCCACCGAAAAAAGTAAATGGAATAAATGTAAGAAATAAAAAAAATGCTAGAGGTTGAGAATTTAGTAGGCGTTTGGCCATGATAATCAAAACTTTTTGGAGTTGGAGTTGAAGTTGGAGTTAGAGTTGTGTTTGGTCATGAATATAAATTAGAGTTGTTTTTAAATTTTTGGTCGAGAAGTGGGAGTTAAAATCCAAGTTTTCATTCTTGTTTTCACTCTTCCAAATACTACTCCAAGTTGTATTTGAAATTCTTATGTCCAAACACCACTTTTGGAATAAAGTGAAAAAACTTTCCGAAAAAAAGTAAACAAATTTTATTGCCAAGGAGAAGTATATTGCTTGGCTATTGGAGAACACCTTTATACAGTTGATGTTTTATATTAAACCAACCAACGTTTCATTCCAAAACGTAACTTTTAGAAAAGTCACTACAAATAGTTTCCTTCTTTTCCATTCGTTTTTTTAAAAAATACTGCTTATTGTTTTAAAACTAAGCTAAAAGAATAACAATATGAACTAGAAAAGTAGAAAGCAAGAACAATAGAAGAAACAATATAAGAGAACTTTCTTATTCATCCAAATATCAAATCTTTCATGTGTATCAATATCAAGCTTTATGCCTCTATTTATAATATTATATAGAGGCATATAAAAGGTTGTCATAAACATGACATTAAGTAGTAAGATCATGGGGGAGGTGGAAGACATAACATTTAGGATTTGAGATCATGGAGGAGGTGGAACATAATGGTGAAAAGTGATGGGGAGATGGAGGGATTACATTAAGTGGACATCTACCTAAAGAATATATTTTATAACACTTCCCCTTGTATGTCCATAGATAGTGTGCCTCGTTAAAACCTTACTAGGAAAAACCTTGTGAAAAAAAATCTTAGTGAAGGAAAAAGAGTACACATATCTTTTAATACGCATTATTTGTTGCCTCATTAAAAACCTTGTCAAGAAAACCCAGTGGGACAAAACCTCGGCCAAGGAAAAAAGAGTACAACGCGTATTATGCTCCCCCTGATTAAAACATCACTTAATCCTTGTAATGATGTCTTTCAATCTTGTATGTCAGCTTTTCAAATATTGATATTGGCAGTGTCTTTGTGGTCAAATCACATTCATGAAGATGTTGCATTCTTGAACTCATCTTCGTGACCTCGTCGTCTCAAGTAAATTGTTCATTCAACTTGTTTGTAGCAATAACCAAATTGCAGACACTTTCATTTACAAGATTATAGAATGGACCATCTTGTCGAATAACATGATATGACAATGTTCACATGTGCAAACAAATTACATTCTTGAGATCAAACTTCATATAAATCAAATAATTTTCCTGCACTCTCATAATCAACAATTCCTTGACAATATTGGTTAGAAATAATAAATTCAATCAATATTTGATTTCATTCAAATCCACATAAAAGTGAAATTGTGTCTTTCCTACATATTAACAAAAAATAGTTTCTCATGTATAGAAATAACAGGATACATAAGTGCACCAATTGCACTAACCATTTTCATGAGATCAAAATCGATCTTTCTTTATGTTGACTGATCTCACAACCATTGAGGTATTCAATGGATCGAATTGCTTGAAAACCTTTTAAATTCTTCAAGGATTTTCATATAAAATTTTTTGTCTAGCTAGACATGACAATCATTCATTATATGCATTCAAGTTTTTCATACATTGCCAGATTTAAAGAAACCTTATTGCATCCACCACAAGAGAACACATCTCCAAATAATAATGCCAGGATTTTTGCGAAAAACCTTTGTGTTTCAAGGCACAATACGAACTTTATATCTTAAGATTTTACAGTTCGCACAATAATCCATTTGTACCCCACTAGCATTATACCTTAGTCTATAGACTAAGTCCATACCATCACTTTTCAAGTGAAATAAAATATACTTGAATTGCGTATTTTACATAGCCAATCATTTATCTGTCCACACTATTTGACAGATTTGAATTCAAGATTCTCGTTATCATTTATAATGGTGAGTGCTACATTATACCAAAAAGACCGCCGACGGTTATTTGGTACCAGTTCTAATATGACATAACTTATCGAGATCTCTTCATTTTATCATTTTCAGGTACCTGAACCTTTACCAAGGTTTTATGAAGTATTATGTTATGGTGCTCCTTTGAAGCACTTGCCTCATTATCAAGATCATCTTGATTATTTGCTCCTCTTCTTCTTTAAGGAGTTTTACATTTAGAACTGACTGGTCTATCAAATTTCAAGCGTGCCATAGACCCTGCCCTTCAAGGACTTTTCATTAGAGCATTTACAGCTGAATTATAACATAGGATCAGTCTGGCAATGAACTTGCAACATTTTGCAAATCATGAATTATCTCTTGAACTTCAAGTTCATTTTTTTACGAGGATCTAGATAATTCATTCCATATATTTCAGCTATTAATCATATCTCCCTCTAATGCTAGAAAATCTAACATTCACCCCAACCTTATTTTGGAGATCCATCTTTGTGCGAGGTGGATGTTGCACATTCAAATTTTTAGATGAATTTATTTGGTTCTTGATCCTAAACAAACAATATAGGGGAACCTTGTTGGCTTGATGCATACAAATGTTGCTACATTTAAATAAACTCGTCTCACACCAAATTTTCTTTTTGGGAGATTTGTTCTCATAACCAATGGTTCAGCTATAATTGGAGGCACACACTTTCTGCTAAACCAATCAACATTATCAACTTTTATAGTTTGGAACCATTCTCTTAATTTAACAATTTGAGCAAACAACCTTGCCAAAATCAAATTGCAAGTTGATAACAAAGCACATGTGACCAACCATAGATGCATCTTATTTCATAGTAAACGGTCCACATGATAGGTGAACGGGCCCATATTCACCTTGTTATATGTTTCAAAAATTTAGAGGTACAATCCCACCTTAACCAATATAATATTTTATCCAGAGAACAAGCAACACAAGAGAATTCTTGAAGAATCTTTTATTTCTTCAATGCATAACCACATGAATTCTCAATTATTTTTGCATCACATTTGAACCTGGATGGTCAACCGGTCATGCCAACTTATATATCTCTTGTAAAATTTTAGTTTACTACCGCATGTGATTCCATCACCATGCCCATATTTGTATCGATAAACAGGAGGAAAAAATGGGTAATCTTTTACATAACTATTTATAACCCATTTTGATTGTAGTACTGAAGATATAAAATCTTCCCATAATTTATAGTCTCAAAATAATAATAATTTTTCTTCTTTTCAATCCCTTGAAGCTCAAAACATTTCTTATGGAGACTTACTACAATCCTAATATCATGAATAATTTCATTCTTCCATGTAGTAACACATTAGCTTTTTCGAAGCTATCAAATATGTAATGACCCTCCAGGTCATTTTCTCGATTTTCATGCGTTCTGACATTTCAAGCCTTCCCACAGCGGCTACATGTCATTTATGACTTGCTGGAACTATCGGTTTGGTTATCGGACAGTCCGTTTGGAGTTTAGGCTCATTTCCCTGTTTTGAAGCTTTTGCTATTAAGAAATTGGTCTCAGACCAAAAATCCTAGTAGAAGATATTAGATAGAAATTTTGACAGTTCCATCAGCTCCGGAACGTTGATTTTAGGCTAGAGGGACCTTTGGTTCAGGTCCCAAGGCTTTCAGATTCATTTTGGACTATTGGTTGGAAATTGGTTAAAATGGAACTATAGGTGTGGGCCCCACATTTAATAAAAATGACCTAGGATGGAAATTTTTATGATTCCATTGGATCTGGAACATGTTTTATGATCAATTTACGCTATTGTTTCATGTTCATAGTGTTCCGAATGAGTTTCGAGGGTCAAAAACAAGTTTTGGAAGTTGCTGGTGCTGGTGTGGCAGCTTTAGCGGTTGTTGACCAATTGACCGACCGCTAAAGTGATAATTTGACCACTTTAGCGGTACTTTTACCCTCTGATCAGGCTGCTTTAGCGGTCAAAGTGCCTCTTTAGCGGCCATCTCTGAGTATAAGACCCAAACCGAACCCATTTCGTATTTCTGACATTCATGGAGCTAGGAAGCTCCATTTTAGGTGATTCTTGATGTGTTCGTCTCGTATGATCATTTACTATGTGATTTTACCTTCACTTATCCTATTTTCCAAGAATATACATTTTGTTTTTCCTAATTTCCGACTAAAATTGTGATTCAAAAATCCTTTTTCCGCCATTGTTGGAGCTTGGAGCATGGGGAAGTGTGGGGAATCATTCTTGAGACTAAGGTAAGTTGTTTTAACGTTCCTTTATCATTACCATTATTTTTCTCATAGAATTCCGCTCTTTTCCTTGTTAATTCTTAGAATTTGGGTCTTTGAAATCCTAATCTTTGGGGACTAATTTGAGCATAGATTACGCTCCATTTGTGCTCAACTTTTGAGCACTTATTCCTTATCGTTCGAGGGACCTTGTGACGGATTCAATTTTGAGATTCCGTTAGCGGACCCCACGGGCCCATTATTGACCCGATTTTGGGCCCGGAGCTTTATATTACAATATGGGTATCGTTTTACTCATAATGAAGTGTAGGTTACTATTTTGATAGTGTGGCATCGATTCGGGATCATGGAACAGGGTCGAGCAATTTGTGGACACTTCAAGAATTGCGGTTCGGCATCAAGGTAGACTTCAGTCTACTTTTCTCCATGAGATTGTGTATAGTAGAGACTACATGCTAGGTAGGGAATATAGGATACAATTATGGCTAGTATAGCATGACTTAGCCTATTTAATGGAATTTGGGGTAGAGATGTGACCCGAACCCTAGGATAAATATTTGTTATGTCCATAGAGCTCTATTGCCCTTGAATATAAGCATGTTAAACATAACTGATGATTAAGGATCCTTTGGTATGAGACTTACCATTTGACTTAGTGATTCGGGAGGTTTTTCCCCAATTAGATCCTTGTAGTGGCTTTATGCCCTCGATTATTGTGGTTGCCCGGGTTATGAGACCTTGCTATATTGGTTATACACTATTGGGCTCGAGACCGTGATTATGAGGCTAGTTGGACTTTGGTGAGTATTCTGCCCTTATCAAAGGTAACATTATTATTTATAGACGCTTGGGCGCTTATGGCTATGTTGTTTGGATACTGGTGATGGCATGCATACTACCTAGTGCATTCATGCTCATTTAGTGGTACGATTCTAACCAAAACCTTGATTTTACTACTTTTTCTAAAAAGGGGATTTATTCCCACTTTTCACTTTTAAAAGGGTTTTTTTTATAACAGAAACCATACCACCTTATTTACTGGATTATGAGCTTTGGAACTGAAAATGATGTTTTAGAACTCCGACCGAGGATGATTCCGGTCCATTATTTATCCACTCATCTTACCACTACTATTTACTTTGGTAGAGGGATATTTCGACCCTTTGTACATGATTATGATGATTTGGTCCCGAGCATGATCTCGGGCAATGGATTTACGGATTTATATCCTTTTAGCCACGATTCGAGTCTGTGCACTGATTTTATTTATATATATATATCTCCGGTACTGGACGGAGTAGATGGATTATGATGGTTATTGTAAGTCCTGGATCGGGACCAGGCAGTGTATATGGATTTTTTCGAATCCCCTAGGGGGGCCCTTCGTTCGAAAGCCGAAGAAACCTGGTCGCCGTAGGTCCTACCTTTGCGAGCTAGGTGAGCTGGAGGAGGTATATACACTTGGTATGGTATGGTTTGAGATTGTGGAACCGGTTCGAGTCCGGTGCCCCCGACATGGTTATAGCATTTCGGTTTATGTTGCATTCATCTATTCATATGCATTTCCTATCACCAGTATAGTTGTTTGGTGCCTGTATCTATTGGTCTTATGGGGGGCTGTATAGGTACGGGTTATGGTTGCTGTTTGCTGAGTATTTCTGTGAACCTTTCAGGCTTATGGGGGCCCGATTAGGTACTTGTTTGCCCGGACTAGGCGGTTACTTTATTATTGTTTATTATGGTTAGTTCGTGGAAGGTTGGTTGTGGACTAGTACTTGAGATTAGAGGTATGTTTTGATTCCTTTATCCTTTCGGTAGCTTACATTATGGTTGGTTTACCCCAGGTTTTGTCACCCTTTGGTTATAGGCTTGATGAGACTAGTGTTAGCTCTTTTACTGGGCTATGGACCTTAAGATGTTAGGTTGACTCCTTCAAGTAGTTACCTTTGAGTTAGCCCTATATGTATACTTATATGTATGGTATCACCGTATATCCCTCTCTTTCCTTATCTATTTACATTGTATATGCATCCGTTGGCCTTGTACTACTATTATATATTCTTCTTTCGTTCTTCATTTGTATATTGGCTAGTGATATACGGTATTGCACTTTAGTTCCTGAATGTTGTCAAGATAGGATAGTTATCTCTATTGCCCCAGAATATTGTTATGCCTAGTTTCGTGGATAGTTGCCTATAGTTACTTTCATGCCTTCATGTTATGTATGCTTACATTATTTCTGGAGCTCAGTCGACCGTTGCCTTCTGAGTACCATGTGTTTGGTACTCATACTACACTTCTGCAGCCTGCAGGTTATTGTACGAGTTATCGCCGTTGATGTGTGTATATCGTGCGGAGCAGCTATGGATTGGAGATTTGGGGTGAACTCCCAACGTTTTTGGAGTATCCCTACTCTCCCTCTTATTGTTAGACTGTTCTCTATGTTGTTTCAGATACAGCTTGTATACATATATTTTCATGTATTTCACTTGTACTCCTGATGTATTAGAAGCTCTTGTACTGGCTCCACCAGGTTTTGGGTTTATATTAGCCTCGTTATTATATTTATTTCGTTGTTTCCTTTATTTCTTTTGGCAGTCTGTTACTAGCTGTTCCGGACTACGGGTTGGCTTACCTACTGGTGGGTTATAGTAGGTGTCATCATAACCTGAGAAATTGGGTCGTGACAAAATACTTGTGTACTACCTCATATTCCAAAACACCACACCTATGGTGAACATCTCCTTTTAAGAAGAAAATTATATATACCCAACCTATGACAAATTTGTGTAGCCACACAATAATATTCATTTTTTGGTTATGGTCACAACCTTTATATGAAAGAATTATTTCTTTCTTTTGCCATTCGACAGTTCGTAATAAAACATATCATATCATGTTTGAAAAAACTTATTTCTTGATTTTACCGTTTGTTAATTCATGATATATATAAGACATATCACAATATATGTGACGTACTAAAAGTGCTTAACCAATGACCGCTAATATCAAAATATTTTCTTTACATTTCTCTCAAACCTCGCGTCGAGGTGAGTTTTGCTATTTGTCCAACCATATATAAGCAAGTCTTTACACACAATAATTTTTACCACATTTATTGATTCACTTTCAAGAATGGGTTGGCATTTCCAATGCTTATCACAAGTCACATTCTCTTCAAGGAATGGACTAACAATCATATGTTGTTTTGTAAAATTTTATTAGAAGCCCATTGACATTTTCCATACCCACCTCAACATCACTTCGAAAGGTTAAGTATACCACCACTTTATATTTCGTGATGGAGAATTTATAAAACTTATCAAATTAGGTCGCACGATAACAACTTGCCCATTGACCTTTTATACCAAATTGATGGCAAAATTACCTTCACTTTTGAAGAACCATTTTCAGAACTCATAATGTTCTTTGTTTTATAATTACCACAGTGATAACTATTATTACTTTGTCAATAGCCATACCCACATTCATTTGTACAACCACAGTTATTTGTCATCTTTCATACTTATATGCATAGCTACCACATTCACATCAAGGAATGAAGCAAATCAATGTGGGGGGATTTCATGACTTTTCCTCAAAAACATATCATTTTGCTTTAGTCATCAATATATCATGTTGGGATTTGAACCCAACGTCTTACCCATATGAAGCCGTATAGGCCATAATTCGTAGGAACTTGAAACCAGTGTCTTATCATCATGGTGCATCAGAACTCAAACAGATATATTACCCTCAACCAATATCAAAATAAACCAGAGTATAATAGGATCTTTGAGCATTTAAAAATTAGTAGCAACAACAGAAAAAACAAATCACAAATTAAACAGGGTGAGAAACATAATGCTTCTTTCAAATAGAGTACTAAATATGCATATTGATTATTCTAATTAGCATTTTGATCATGCTAAGTTAATATTCTGTTAAAGCTTAAAAGTAATTAGATTTCAACAAATAATATGAAAAAACAACAACAAAAGAACCCAAAATAGTCATGCAACACAATTACAATAACTCAGTAAGAAAATTTGACATTTTGAAACTATTTAACTGTAATATATTTAACATGAGCAGAGAGTAATTTGCATGTGTACGTGTCTAAAAAAATAGAATTATTTTACCTTCCAACAATATATATCCAAACTGTGTCCAAACTTACTTCAGTAGAAACAATATTAACAATAACATACTACTATGAGAATTAGTACTAATAATGCAATTTTTTAATTTACCTGAGATATTTTACCTTTAATCGTTCAGCTTTGTGCTGATAACGTATTTTAAAACTAAGCTAAAAGAATAACAATATGAACTAGAAAAGTAGAGAGCAAGAACAATAGAAGAAACAATATAAGAGAACTTTCTTATTCATCCAAATATCAAGTCTTTCAAGTGTATCAATAGCAAGCTTTATGCCTCTATTTATAATATTATATAGAGGTATATAAAAGGTTGTCATAAATATGACATTAAGGAGTAAGATCATGGGGGAGGTGAAAGACATAACATTTAGGATTTGAGATCATGGAGGAGGTGGAACATAATGGTGAACAGTGATGGGGAGATGGAGGGATTACATTGAGTGGACATCCACATAAAGAATATATTTTATAACACTTATAAATATATTTTCCAATTTTTATTAAGTGGAATGGGGGTATTTTAGCAATTTTACTTTAAAATTTTAAGTTCATGCTTTTAAGAAAGTATAGATATAGATAAATAGGTATAGATATAAATATAGATATAGATAGATAGATATAGATATAGATATAGATAGATAGATAGATAGATAGATAGATAGATAGATATAGATGTATAAAAATATTTATGAGTCAAGGATATACTATATAAAAATATTTTCAAAATTATGTAATATTATTTCGGTTTTCGGTTAAACCAAAATACTGAACCATATAGCCGAAAACCGAAATGAAAATCAAAATTATAGAAAAAAAACCAAAAATGAACCGAAAAGCCGGAAAACCAAAACCAAAAAACTGAATTAATTTGGTTCGGTTCAATTTTTTGATTTATCGGTGTTATGCCCACCCCAAGTGTCTATAAAGAGGGTCTCAGTGCAATAATGTAGACAGACAATTCAATAATATTATTCTCTTATATTTTTCACATTGTATTAGAGTCTCTATGATCTTGATAGAGAATCAAAAAAAAAAAAAAAGAATCTTACGCAGCTGGCTAGCGTTTATAACTCATATAGCCTCCCGTCTGTCCAATAATTATGTTAGCAAAAGTTGGGTCAATAATATATGCATAAGAAATAATCATGCTGAGAAGGACTGATATGAGAAGCATCTGGGATAGAGAAAGTAGTCACCGTGCATCTTTTTGGTGGCTTCTCGGATCTAATTTGTGTAGCACCATGCATCTTTCGGATGACTACTTTCTCATATCTAATTTATATAGCACTGTGTATCTTTACAGTGACTACTTTCGCATACCTGATTTGCATAGCATTGTGCATCTTTCCAGACTACTTTATCATATCTGAGTTGCGTAACACTGTGCTTCTTTCCGGTGACTCCTGAGATTTGATTTGCATAGTTCCACGTGTCTTTCTAGTGACTCGGATTTGATTTATGTAGTTTTACTTTTTGTCAATATTGTGTGAAAACCAACACCACCAAGAAGTCTAGTGTCTCCCTGCAACCTAACCCTAACTAGCACCGCTGTGAATCGACCTCCCACATGCCACCATGCGCTGCCCAGGAGATCGTCACCTCCGAAGAGATCTAACCACGAGCCGACGCATGAGCCTATTCAGGCCAGTTTTTTGGCGAATTTGTTGTTCAAGGTCTACTCGTCTCTTGAATGTGAGACGAACTATATATTTTATACCAACTTTTGGATATTTTCTAGCAACAATTTTCCGAAGACAGATCGACTTTCCGGCAGCGTTTACTACTTTTTCGACCACTTTTTTAGTTTGTTCCTTTTCAACTTAGGTCGCCCAGACATTTCGAGAGTACTTACCAGTTTTCTTGCAGATATCTTCACCAAGTACCTCACTGATTCTCATATTAACTACATCTATAACAAGATCGGTACATATGACCTGTATGCACTAGCTTGAGAAGGAGTGTTAGAATAGTAGTAGGAATACGAATAGTATATAGAATTCTATTTGGAAAAGGACTGTAATATAGCGTCCTACTTGGAAAAGGATTAAAATGTAGTGTCTATAAATAAGGTTTCAATGTAATAATGTAGACACACAATTCAATAATATTTTTCTCTTATATTTCTCACAAAGTGCACCACATATGAGCAAGAGTTTGGTAGGTTATAATGCTTTTTGCCTATTGCCTTATTTGCATTGTTGTTGTCACGACCCAAGTGGTCGTGATTGGCACCCACCCTAACACTATAGTGGAAGAACCATCTAAACCAACCCTCACCAGCTAAGTCAGACCCTTTACAAGTCACTTTTGTCAATTTCTTATCTTGAAAATCACTAAAACACAATAATAATCAACTCAAGTAAAATCTACCTTGATCAATAGTCATAGCCAAGAAATAGAGTGTGGAATATCTCTAATTATTACAACTTCCGGGATCTAAAGTCACCGTACAAGAACATCGAACAATATCCAAAAACCAAGTCTAACAGATTATCCAAAAATACGAAATAAGAGGAAAGTCTTAGTCCTGAAACAATGAACATAAACGATAATAAAAGGATCCAATGACTGCCCGGTCATGGTGCTCACCCTTGAATTGAAGTTTGCATCATTGTATAGAGTCAAGGTCTCATCTCAAACACTGAAACATGCTTTGTACTCAACAAAAAGAAGAGTACAAGTAGTATCAGTACAACAACTAAGTACTGGTAGGCATCATCGTTTGACTCAACTCAACACTATACAAATATGCAAACTAGATGCAAGTAACAACAATCAAAACAAAACTTATAATTAATGACAATCAAATATAGATGTAACACTTCATATCATCAGGAATACAAGTACACATGCAAGTACACCACTTACACTTAGGCAGATTCTTCATTAAGGTTCACACAACATACAAATATACATATGCATTCAAATGAATATGATGAGTGCATACATGGAATATGTACATATCATCTCCATATCATCTCACCATCATATCAATATCAAATAAATCTCAATTTCATTCTCAATATCATCTCTACATCATCTCAATATCATCTCAACATCATCTCAATATCATCTCAACATAATCTTAATATCATATGTAAATGCAAGATGTAGTCAATAATCACAAGTAATGTCGAAAGTGAATTACAGACACCTAATTCACATATAAGCACAGAATCAAGCAAGTCTTTACTACAATTAAATCATCACCTACCTCGATTCCTTGCACGAATCACCATAATGCCACAATATTTCCTTTTCTTTCTCTTTCAGATCATTCTTGATCTATACACAACAATTACACAACACTCAATCTAATAATTTATCTTTCCTAACCATTAGGAACTTACATTTACTAACTTAACCCAAGGAATTACCCCAGTTCATCTCATCTTACGATTTTCTACCCTTTAAACCTCATGAATTCCACATATTTTAGCATTATCAATAAGAATTCTACGATAGAAAGTATTTTCTAACACCCTAAGATCAATAACAACTGATAATAAATTAAATCCCCACTAGTTCATAATTTAGGTCTAAACTTTAGTTCTACCATGAACCAGATTCTTGCGATTTCTAAGAATTTAAAGAAGGAATATAAGTTTAGCATGTAAAGAAACCTTACTTCCAAAGATGAAAACCCCAAAAATTATTTTTAAAATGCCTCTTTCTAAGCCCTTGAACATTTTTTTAGAAAAGTGGGAATGAAAACGTGTTTTCTGATTTTTAAAACTGAAATCCTATGTGTTTACTGCTGTTGCAGCACTTTTGCCGTTACAGCGGAGAATCTATCGCTGCAGCGGCCCTCAGGCTAAAATGGGTTGCCGCTGAAGTGACACTTCTGTCGTTGTAGCATGCCCAAAACAGTAAATCGGGACTTGGTCCTAGTTCTGGCTATTTCACAACACACTTCTCGAAATTCTATATCACAAATTAACCCTTTCACGGTAATCACTATAACCAGAGTTTTACAAATCCATTTTATGTACCGAAAAATGCTACAATTTTCTAAACTCGTTGTCGCGCCCCATTTTTCTCGCGAAAAGCGGGATTCGACGTGACAAACTCTTTTTGGGATTTAGAGGGTGAAGAGTCGCCACCTAACGAATTAAGGTGCGTTAGGACACCATTCTAGACTAATTAAGATTAATTAATTGTTAGCCTATGTCAACCAGAAATTCGGGTAAGGGTTCAGGTTACCTCGAAAGGAAGGTGTTAGGCACCTTTCGAGGTCCACAAATGTGGGTCCCGGCCGAATTCATATATTACGTGGAAATTCTATGTGATAAGCAAAAGGTCAATTATTTTTTTATAATTTAATACTAATTTAGTGTTCAAATAAATAAACTAAAACATGCAATAATTATCTAAGTGATAAAGTAGTAAAATATATAAACAGACAATTAGTCGGATAAGCGAGAAGATAGCCGAGACAAGATGATATAATCAAAAGATTTGTTTAAATAATAATGATCCTAAACTACCCCAAATAATTGAACATTCAAAATAAGATAAAGAAAAAGCCGATTTAAAAAAGTCTTTAGACAATGGGTTAATTTTAACCTATTCGGATCAGCGCCCGGCTTATTGACGGATGACAATGTCATATGTTGCATTGTCGTATTCTGCTCGGGTCAACTTACATCATATCCGATTTTTCTACCTATCCCACCTAGTTGGGTTATTAGTCTTAGAGGCGTTCTACAGAAAGCGATAAAAAACTAACATTCCCTAAATTGCCTACCCGTCCCAACTTAGTGTCCAAGAGGCTTTGGACTTACTATTTTTGGATAAGGATCTAGACAAGAAAAAAGCTTAGGCCGCTTAATTAGACCCGAAATTCACGTCATACAAAACAAACAAACAGGACAAACAATTAGCACGAAAAGGTTTCGAGTAAGCCTCTGGATTAGTTTAAAGTTAAATAGGTGATTAGACATATTAGGGAACATTTAGAGTACTCCTATAGGCATATTCTCTATGTGATGAAAAGTTTTAACATCTCTTATAGGCAGGATATCTATATGATAGAATGCTAAAAGTCTAACATGACATGTTTGAAATGATTTGTGAATATGCTGAAAATTGTCGCGAATAGGCTGGAATTTATCATGTACATGCTAGAAAATAATTAATTACATTCTGGAAGGTATTAACAAAACCTATAGACATGATTTCTAGATAGAAAAATATTAATCAACATGCTGCAATTTTGAACCTACAAACGTGATATGCCGAACTTTATTATTAATCCCATTTAGGTGAAAATAATGAGCATGAGTTAAACATGCTGAAATTGATTTACAAACCTAATGATATAATGCCTAAGTACCAGTTTTCCTAACATATTGACATGACTAGTGTTTGAATGTTTCCTACGATCATGAACTCTAAGTGGCCAAATAATAGACAAACATGCTAATCTTACTGTGATAACCCATATACATGATTTCTAAATACTTGATATTACGCTAGACCTGTTGGAAATTAAGGTTGCAATCTATAGGCGTAATCTCAGGTGACAATTGTTTAATTAGCCCGCTAAATTGACAACCTGATTTTGCTGGACATGCTGAAATTAGTATGAGATGACATGGTTCTATGTGGCTAGGCAGTAAACACACATGCTTGGGTTATCCTATAAAATGGTTTCTAGGTGAAGAGTTATCAAATTAGCATGCTGAAAATCTTACTAATAAACCTATAGGCATGGTATATAGGTGAGAAACAATTAATTTTCATGCTATTAAAACATACAAGCCATAGAATCCCCGCCCCCATGATCTTTTATTAAATCCCAAAGTTTATACAAATATTTATTACAGGCCAAATAATATGAGTGTAAAATTCAATATTTGAACCGCACTGCAGTGAAAGATAAATAGCCCCAATGCTCTCGTGTCCCAAGCAAAAACTCCAATTGTCCCAAATGGAATAGTGAAGTCCAAATCCCTGTTAAGAGTCATACAAACAGACATACGAACACACACCAAACGACCATATACCAACCCAAATTAACATACCTAGGCAAAGTAATACTATACTTTAAGCATGCTGCTATACAATTATCAATAGGTTTGCACATGCGACAGAAAAGGATACATCTATACTACTTTAAATCTCACATATGGGTAACATACAAGGCAAATTTAGTAAATAGCTTTGAGTTTCACCCCAAAAAAAAAAAGTTTGATCTAAATAGAAGTCAGACCAAATCCAGCGTACTGAAAAATACTAGTTCATTGATAACCATGCTCAAAAATTAAAATTAAAATAAACACAGAAAGAGATATGTTGGGTGACTGACCTGTTTGCCAGTGAGCAACAAATATGTAATAAAATCCAGAAAAAATAGCACCTCCCAAACAATATGAAAGCTTGAAGAATATTTAAGTAGGTCGGAGAGCAAATGATAGGAGACGCGAGTAAAGTGTTAGTCCCCCGCCTAGTGTAAGGAACTTCCCGTAAAGAGCAAGTGAGCAATACTAGAAGAGAGTGATTTTTTTCAGAGTATTTCTAAAGGCCGGAGCCCAAAGTCTGTCTCAGAGAAGTGGGGATGTGAATTCTTGTCCCCCCAAATAGTAAAGGGAGGTGTTGTTTATATCGTCATCAATAGCAATCAATCACAATATTGGTGAGAGGAAAAAGAATATTCTGGGGATCCATCAAAAGGAATTTTTCCTTAAAGCAATAGAGTGAATCAATTAGGCCTAAGACTAATCAAGTTTGCCATAAATGGATAGATAAAGAAAATCTGTCCAAATCAAATAAGAGTAGAAAAATAAGTAAAGAGATCATGAAACCCTGGAGTTTTACCGAAAATAGACAAGCAATAAAGCTGTCACATAATTTCAAATCAAAACCTTTAAAAATTAGCCAAATAATCCTCACAATTAGTGAAAAAAATGAGGCAAATCTACCATAAATAGCTAAGCAGCAAAGCTGTCTATATTAAACTAAAACCTCAATTTGCCGTAGTTAAAACATGAAAAGTTGTCACATAGCTAAATCATGAATATCATTTCCTTCGATGAAAAATTACAACACCGAAAAGGAAAGAAATAACTACTCATTATACCTAGTGAATGAATGATCAATCCCAAATTAAAGCCAAGTAAGAAAACACATTGGTTGCGAACATGTAGTATTGTAATAATTCAAATCTTAAAGCATGAACATATACCAACAGTTTTAACCACATCAGCGATTTAGAGCAAAATTCAAGTGCATGTAAAATCGAGGCTTTTCACATATGTTAATCCAAAAGTGCAAATAAACATGATATTGAAAGAATCAAATAAAAACTATATCCTAAACACCACGGATTTCAAATCTAGCAATCTGTCTAAAGAAAAGAAAAATAGATGTAGAAGAAATTAATAGACTAGGTATGAAATTAAACCGAGAAAGCAAACCTGCGATGGATTCTTAAGAACCCATTATAGGAACTTAACATTTTTTCGACGAATTTTGCACGAAGCACAGGGCAGTGGCGCGGTGGCATAGTCGCCGGCTGCATAACCGATACACGACGACGATGGTGAAGAGGCGATGGTGGGAGTTCACCGGTGGATTTCCTCGTCCAGATCTGGCCGGAGGTCGTGGGAGGCGATCGGAGTTTGAGGGAGATGGAGAGGGTTTGCTGGTGTATTGGGTTTCGCCGGCGATGAAGGTGCGGCGGTTATAAGGGGTTTTTGGTGAGACAGAAGAGAGAGTATCGATGGAGAAGAGAGATCGAGAGGTGTATAGGAGGGGAGGATATCAAGAAGGAGAAGAGAGTTTTAGGGCGAGAGAGGGGTGAGCGACTGTGGGTTTCACCGGCCATGACTGGCCGGAGCTCATGGAGGTGGTCCGCCGGAGTTGGGAGAGAGATGATGGGGTGCGGCTGGTGGTGTGTGTGGGAAAATCATTAGTTCAGAGGTGGGACGGCGCCGGCGTGGAGGCGATCCATCGGAGTTGGGGGAGATGATCGAGTAGAGAGAGAGAGAGAGGTGAAGGAGTGAGAGAGTGCGGCTGTGCGTGTGTGTGGGAGAAGATTAGGGTTTGGGGTAGATTAGATTAAAAAAGGGAAGAAAAGGAGAGTTAATCTCAGCCGTTGGATCAATTTTGATCAACGGCTGGGATCAAATATTTATAAAAATGGCCGAAAATTAGGTTATTTAAATTGGGTCAATTGAAATAGGATTGGAGATTCCAATTTGAGATCAATTTAGGCTAAAATTGATACCAAATTAGGTAGAGAGTGGCTAGATTTTAAATAAATTGGGAAGATTGAAGTAGACTGCTATTTAATAAAATCAGTAAATATGCAATAAAATATTATCAAGTTGATCAATATCATAAAATCATTATGAATAGATTACGTAAGTAAAATTAATGATACTTAATATTATTAAAAGTCAACGACAAAAAATGATTTGAAGTAAATCAGGCACCTATGAATACAAAATTTTAAAAAACTGTAAAAATAATAATAGACTGCGTGTTTGTAAATTATGAGTATGCATATTTGTGAAAATAATTTAATAAATATTTACAAAATTATGTAAAATATTATATTTAAATTATTAAATTATATATATTATATAAGAATATAAAAATAAAATGCTAAAAATAAATTGCATACCTTAAAATCATAAATACGAAATGTCAGAATTTATTTGATTACCAAAGTAATATTTAAAAAATCAAAACTAACATTTTTTTTATATTTTATAAAAATAGCAGTATGGGAGGATATCGGGAGGTCCAAATTGGGTGTCAACAGCTGCCCCTTCGTTGCTTGGGAATGATGAAAGAATTGTCAAGTAACGAACGTTGACTTAGTAGCCAATTTCGTCTGACCGATAGGATGGTTCGCTGGAATCGAAAAGCAAGAGAGGTTTATTAAAATGGTGTGGCCGAGACTTTGATTTCAAGTCGCCTACATATCTCTGATTTTACGAGAATCAGGCCGTGTGTAGTTCTAGATTACAGACAAATGAGATTCCTAAAGAGAATTGATGAATTTGAATGATGATAGCACGAGTCGGCAAGATTAGAGTATGAATAATGTAAAAGATGAAGCACGAATATGGTTTAGGTCATGTTGCGAGATATAGGGGTAAAGAATTATGTTTCAAAAGCGGAGAGAGACTTGTTTAGTCATCTCCCATTTGCCGAGCAACTCAGTAGTAGCTTGTTTTAAAGCTCGACAGGGAAATAAATAGCGTTTGTTTTAAAGTCCGGCGAGGAACTCATGCTTGTTTTAGGGTTCGTTAAGGAACCCAATGCCGTTTTAGGGTCTTGCGGGGAGCCCAATGCCGTTTTAAGGTCCTGCGGAGAGCCTAATGCTAAATTTGATGCTGAATTATTAATGCAATATATTATTGTCAAAGTTAAAGAGATAGAGAAACTTAGCTTGTTTTCCAGATTGAGGATATAGTTTGGGTTTCCTTTGATGATATTGCAAGGCAGTGGCTGCATTTGTACCTGTTATCTGCACTCAAAGAAAAATTGTAAGTCAAAAAGTAAGGTTGACCCATACCTTTGCTTGGCTTGGCTCCTCGTCATTGTTTTGATCTCAGAGATTTAGGCTTGTATTCTTTATGGTGAAATTTTTGAGAAATTCTCAAAAATTTCTGCCCTAGTTTAGAATAAAAGATGCCCTTTGCACGTCCTTGTGAATTGATATACTACTTTCTTGTGGAATTTTTGAGGTTTCCTCAAAAATTCTGCCCCAGTTTTCACTTTTGGCGTCTTATATTCCTTAAACAACTTTGAGGCGACCGTGCTTAGCTTGTTCAGTATCCTAAAGACAATATTCAACTTTAGGTAATGCTTAACCCAATCATCTTCCAAAGGGCAATGCTTAGCCTCAAGTGATCTTTAAGAATAAGGTAGTGCTTAAACTTTCCAAGGTCAATGCTTAGCCTTAGACAATTTCTTGATAAAGCAGTGCTTAACCCCACCAAATTTCAGAAGACAATGCTTAGATTCGGAAAACTTCTCATGAGAGGGTAGTGCTTAATCCAGTTAATTCTCCACGGACAATGCTTAGTCTCAGATAGTTTCTTGATAGAGTAGTGCTTAACCCTATCGACTTCCAGAAGACAGTGCTTAGCTTCGAACAACTTCTAGAGAGAGGGTAGTGCTTAACCCGATTAACTTTTCCAAGGACAATGCTTAGCCTCATAGCTCATTGATAGAGTAGTGCTTAACCTATCGAATTCCGAAAGACAATGCTTAGCTTCGGTTGACTTCTCCAGAGAGGGTAGTGCTTATCCCAATTAACTTTCCCAAGGAAAGTGCTTAGCCTCAGATCTCCTTGATAGAGTAGTGCTTAACCCTATCGAATTCCGAAAGACAATGCTTAGCTTCGGTTGACTTCTCCAGAGAGGGTAGTGTTTATCCCAATTAACTTTCCCAAGGACAGTGCTTAGCCTTAGAGCTCCTTGATAGAGTAGTGCTTAACCCTATCGAATTCTGAAAGACAACGCTTAGCCTCAATTGATATTTAAGAATAAGGTAGTGTTTAACTCAATCGACCTCCAAAGGACAATGCTTAGCCTCCGGTGATCTTTAGGAACAGGGTAGTATTTCACTTTCCAAGGTCAATGCTTTGCCTTAGACAGTTTCTTGATAGAGTATTGCTTAACCCCATCAAATTCCAAAAGACAATGCTTAGATTCAAAAAACTTCTCATGAGAGGACAGTGCTTAATCCAGTTAATTCTCCAAGGACAATGCTTAGCCTCAGATAGTTTCTTGATAGAGTAGTGCTTAACCCTATCGACTTTCAAAAGATAATGCTTAGCTTCGAATAAATTCTAGAAAGAGGGTAGTGCTTAACCCAATTAACTTTCCCAAGGACAGTGCTTAGCCTTAGAGCTCCTTGATAGAGTAGTGCTTAACCCTATCGAATTTTGAAAGACAATGCTTAGCTTCGGTTAACTTCTCCAGAGAGGGCAGTGCTTAACCCAATTAACTTTTCTAAGGACAGTTCTTAGCCTCCGAGCTCCTTGATAGAGTAGTGCTTAATCCTATCAAATTTCGGAAGACAATGCTTAGCTTCAGATAACTTCTCCGGAGAGGATAGTGCTTAATCCAGTTAATTTTTCAAGGACAATGCTTAGCCTCAGAGCTCCTTGATAGAGTAGTGCTTAACCCCCATCGAATTCCAAAAGACAATGCTTAGCCATAAATAAAATTCTGAAGGAATACAAAGGACAATGTTTAGCCTTGTATGTCTTTCGATGACGTGTAGCATACTCTAGATTTGAACCTGTCAATCCTGCACTCAAAGAAAAAAAAATTGTAAGTTTTTAAAAGGGGAAGATTGATTCGTGTCTCTGCTCGTCTTGGTCTTGAGATGCGATCGTTGATGAAATTTTTGAGGACCCCTCAAAAATTTCTGCCCCAGTTTCTTGTCTTGCTAGCCTTGAACTTGTAGAATGCTTCTCAATAGAATTTTTGAGATCCTCTCAAAAATTCTGCCCCAGTGTCATATTTGTGCAACTGTAATTTTCATAGAACTTTTTGAGACTTTCTCAAAATTTTTATCCCAGTTACAGCCTTATAAGGGGAAATAAGAAGGTTTTATTATGTCAGGACCGAACTCCACAGGAGCGCCTACGTATCCCTCTAAAACGGGAATCAGGTCAAACGTAGTTTCGATTACATAAGAGAAAATCATAAAAGAACCATCATATTATCCAAAAACTTAAAGTAATTTCAAGTGCTTGGGAGCCCAATATGATATCCCTTCATCAATGCCACACAGGTGCAAGTCATGCTTAGGAAATTAACCAACATTGAGATTTGGCTCTGTCACGTTTATCACCTTGGTATCAATCAATGCTTGAATTCTGTCTTTCAGAGTTCGACATTCCTCTGTGGTGTGTCCTTTCATCCCTGAATGATAAGCACAAATTTTGGAGTGATCGAGCCATTTCGCACATGTGTTCATTACAATTGCGGGAATTGGAGTAATATAGCCAGCATCTCTTAATCTCTCATAAAGTTGGGCTATGGTCTCAACCAAAGGAGTGTACTGTCTGGGTGGATTTTTCTGAAAGTTAGCTCGAGGTCTAGTGGATGGACTGGATTGTTGATTTGTTGTTGGATTTTGATAAGCTGGTGGTTGTTGGAATGTAGGTGGAGGACTTTGAAAGTATGTAGGTTGTGCGTTGTGGAAGGAATAGATGGTAGGGTAATAAGACGATATGGGATAATTGTATTTTGTTGGAGGAAATGGATTTGGAGGTGCTTGATATGTGGGTGTTTGGTATTGAACTGGGGGAAATGAGGTTTGGTAAAGCAGAGGAGTTTTAAGCTCTTGTGTAGTCAAGACAACATTCACTTCTTTCGTGTCAATATTCTCACTGATATCACCAGCTTGCAAAGTCTTACTAATCGTTTGCAGTGCCTCCAAATTTATTATCATGCCATTTTTTATGCCTTCTTCGATTCTCTCACCCAGCTTGATGATGTCAACAAGTTTGCGATCTGCTATGAGCATCATCCTTTCATAATATTGTGGCGCTTGGGCTCGCATAAAAAATTCTTTCATTTGATTTTCTTCTAAAGGAGGGCGCACCTTAAAAGCTTCACGCATCCATCTCATTCCATACTCTCGGAATGATTCTGTAGGTTCCCTCTTTAACTTCTGAATGTGGAACAAATCAGGCGCCTTTTCAATATTAAACCCAAATCTTTCCATAAAATCAGAGGCCATATCAGTCCATTTTGAGCATTTCCTTGCATCCTGTGCGAGATACCATGACAAAGCATCTCCAGTAAGACTTCTCATGAATAGCTTCAGGCGAATCTGCTCATTTTTACCGACCCCTACTAACTTATCACAATATATTTTCAGATGTGTTTTGGGGTCTCCAGTCCCATTATACAATTCAAATTTAGGAGGTTTGTACCCCTCTGGCAGTTCAACGTCAGGGTGCATGCATAGGTCCTCGTAACATAGCCCTTTCAACCCCTTACTAAATTCAAGTTGTTCCAGTCTTTCAACCACAGATTGCAACATGGGGTCTTTTTCTGGAGGTTCAGGTTCATATTGGTGGCGGGTGAATGGGGTCGTTTTGACATGAGTCTGATTGACAGGATCATGAGACTGATACATATTCGTGGTAAACATTGGCGGTATATTGTGGACATATGAGGTTATTTGGGAATTTAGTGGAGCTGGGTATATGTGGCATTGTGGCGGACAAGAAAGTGGATATTGGTTGTTTCCGGGAAGCGTATATATATGACTTGAATTATTTTGGGGTTGTGAGATAGGAAGTGATGGTAAGGGATGGCTTGTGAAGGTGGCTTGGGATTTGATAGTGGTGTTGTCCTTAATTTGTGGCTCAAAAGGAGCACTCAATGCAAGGAATGGATTAGTCAATTTACGAACTTGTGACAATTCCCCTTGTAATTGGATGATTTTTTGTTCCATTCTTAGGATCACCTCATTATGATCACCACTTGTGCCGTCGTTATCACCCATTTCCTTGTCTTGGTGATTAAGCTTAAGAGAAGGAGCATGATCCCTTTTAAAAAATGATGTGATAGGCGAGAGAATGCACGAATCAACCTTTGGGACGGGGAAAAATAAAATAAATAAAAAATCAAGTTAGCAAGGTAAAGATGACATATAGTGGAAGAACAAACACATTAATTTGATGAAGCGTCCTATAATGCATGGAGCCTCGTTAAGCTCGAGGTGGGCCTAGGATGACAAATATATGTGATTTATGATGGTATAATCCAAGTTTTTGGCATTCGACACAATAGAAGTTGGAATTAGACTTTCCTAACCTCATTTGTCCATTTTGGCTTGGATTACTTTATCATGATCACATGGCACATAACATGAATGTTTGTCTTCGGGTAGTGGGGAACCCTTTTGACAAGAGGGTGGCTATTAACTTTATGGATTGGCATCAAGGGTCAAACCATCTACGGTTGATGCATGCATGACTTAAAATGCGAGGAGTGGATACGGTACTGCCTTAAGTACTTCTAAGAGTTGAACATACACGAACTGAGGACTTAAACTTGAGAAGTGAATTGGTAGAAAAAGGCTCTACGCATGACCTAAATACTAAGCTCGTACCTAAAGCTGATGGGATGAACAAATAAATAATGATAAGATATTTAAAAGATAAGCATAGAATGTTTAAAGACATTTATTTTGAAAATCCAGGAGAATGGAAGATTTGTAAAGTCTTTTAAGGAATTAACTTAATCGAGACATTGAGTTCAAAATATTTGAGAAGTTAAAAGATTGTAAAAAAAAAATAAAAAAAAATCATTTGAATGACCTCAAAATGCTCTATCTTTCACCCTTATGACATTATGGAAAGACTAAAGAAAGGGAGAGTATAAGATTTGATAGAAAAATTATTTGAATGATAAAAATTATTTCACATTTTTAAAATACGGGGATATTTTGAAAAAGAATGGGAAAAGGAGAACCGTATCCTTATATAGGATTGCCTACGTATCTTGTTTGACAAGAATCAGGTCAGACGTAGTTCGAAATTTAGACTTAGAAAAAAAATTGAATGATAGTTGAAGACATATGAAGAGTCGGATGACAATTTAAATAAGGATAGTAAACACATAGCACATAATGGTTAATGCATGCGTGACTTAGAATTTTCTAAGATTTGGATAGACACGGACCGAGGATAACCTTATGCGAGAAGGCACGTGGTCTCACGATAGTAAAACTATCCGCTCAACCGCGTCTTAGCCGACTCTCTATAACAGGTTTTTGAAGAGAATTTGGAGAAGTGCGAAGGCACAACATCCGAGTATAGTGAAAGTGCGTGAAAGTGTGAGATTCCCAAGTGGGGAAAACATGAACGAAATGTCAATTATATAAAACAGTAACACGTAGCAAGTAATAGCATGCTGAGCAATATATAAAAAATAAACAGATAGGAAAAGAAAGATAAATGCATAATTTAGAGCTAGGAAATCGTATATAAACAAATAAAGAGGTAAGGAAAGGGATTGACATGGGAGATACTAATTAAATTAGAATAATAAAATAATGGGAAAAAGGAACGGGATATAGCATGATCAAATATTAACAATTAATAAAAAAAAAGGAGTTAATAATAAAGAAAAAGACCCAAATAGTTCAAAAGATCCCACATAATATATAAAATCGTAATGGTTAGAACCTAAGCATCCCCAGCAGAGTCGCCATGCTGTCGCGCCCCATTTTTCTCGCGAAAAGCGGGATTCGACGTGACAAACTCTTTTTGGGATTTAGAGGGTGAAGAGTCGCCACCTAACGAATTAAGGTGCGTTAGGGCACCATTCTAGACTAATTAAGATTAATTAATTGTTAGCCTATGTCAACCAGAAATTCGGGTAAGGGTTCAGGTTACCTCGAAAGAAAGGTGTTAGGCACCTTTCGAGGTCCACAAATGTGGGTCCCGGCCGAATTCATATATTACGTGGAAATTCTATGTGATAAGCAAAAGGTCAATTATTTTTTTATAATTTAATACTAATTTAGTGTTCAAATAAATAAACTAAAACATGCAATAATTATCTAAGTGATAAAGTAGTAAAATATATAAACAGACAATTAGTCGGATAAGCGAGAAGATAGCAGAGACAAGATGATATAATCAAAAGATTTGTTTAAATAATAATGATCCTAAACTACCCCAAATAATTGAACATTCAAAATAAGATAAAGAAAAAGCCGATTTAAAAAAGCCTTTAGACAATGGGTTAATTTTAACCTATTCGGATCAGCGCCCGGCTTATTGATGGATGACAATGTCATATGTTGCATTGTCGTATTCTGCTCGGGTCAACTTACATCATATCCGATTTTTCTACCTACCCCACCTAGTTGGGTTATTAGTCTTAGAGGCGTTCTACAGAAAGCGATAAAAAACTAACATTCCCTAAATTGCCTACCCGTCCCAACTTAGTGTCCAAGAGGCTTTGGACTTACTATTTTTGGATAAGGATCTAGACAAGAAAAAAGCTTAGGCCGCTTAATTAGACCCGAAATTCACGTCATACAAAACAAACAAACAGGACAAACAATTAGCACGAAAAGGTTTCGAGTAAGCCTCTGGATTAGTTTAAAGTTAAATAGGTGATTAGACATATTAGGGAACATTTAGAGTACTCCTATAGGCATATTCTCTATGTGATGAAAAGTTTTAACATCTCTTATAGGCAGGATATCTATATGATAGAATGCTAAAAGTCTAACATGACATGTTTGAAATGATTTGTGAATATGCTGAAAATTGTCGCGAATAGGCTGGAATTTATCATGTACATGCTAGAAAATAATTAATTACATTCTGGAAGGTATTAACAAAACCTATAGACATGATTTCTAGATAGAAAAATATTAATCAACATGCTGCAATTTTGAACCTACAAACGTGATATGCCGAACTTTATTATTAATCCCATTTAGGTGAAAATAATGAGCATGAGTTAAACATGCTGAAATTGATTTACAAACCTAATGGTATAATGCCTAAGTACCAGTTTTCCTAACATATTGACATGACTAGTGTTTGAATGTTTCCTACGATCATGAACTCTAAGTGGCCAAATAATAGACAAACATGCTAATCTTACTGTGATAACCCATATACATGATTTCTAAATACTTGATATTACGCTAGACCTGTTGGAAATTAAGGTTGCAATCTATAGGCGTAATCTCAGGTGACAATTGTTTAATTAGCCCGCTAAATTGACAACCTGATTTTGCTGGACATGCTGAAATTAGTATGAGATGACATGGTTCTATGTGGCTAGGCAGTAAACACACATGCTTGGGTTATCCTATAAAATGGTTTCTAGGTGAAGAGTTATCAAATTAGCATGCTGAAAATCTTACTAATAAACCTATAGGCATGGTATATAGGTGAGAAACAATTAATTTTCATGCTATTAAAACATACAAGCCATAGAATCCCCGCCCCCATGATCTTTTATTAAATCCCAAAGTTTATACAAATATTTATTACAGGCCAAATAATATGAGTGTAAAATTCAATATTTGAACCGCACTGCAGTGAAAGATAAATAGCCCCAATGCTCTCGTGTCCCAAGCAAAAACTCCAGTTGTCCCAAACGGAATAGTGAAGTCCAAATCCCTGTTAAGAGTCATACAAACAGACATACGAACACACACCAAACGACCATATACCAACCCAAATTAACATACCTAGGCAAAGTAATACTATACTTTAAGCATGCTGCTATACAATTATCAATAGGTTTGCACATGCGACAGAAAAGGATACATCTATACTACTTTAAATCTCACATATGGGTAACATACAAGGCAAATTTAGTAAATAGCTTTGAGTTTCACCCCAAAAAAAAAAAAGTTTGATCTAAATAGAAGTCAGACCAAATCCAGCGTACTGAAAAATACTAGTTCATTGATAACCATGCTCAAAAATTAAAATTAAAATAAACACAGAAAGAGATATGTTGGGTGACTGACCTGTTTGCCAGTGAGCAACAAATATGTAATAAAATCCAGAAAAAATAGCACCTCCCAAACAATATGAAAGCTTGAAGAATATTTAAGTAGGTCGGAGAGCAAATGATAGGAGACGCGAGTAAAGTGTTAGTCCCCCGCCTAGTGTAAGGAACTTCCCGTAAAGAGCAAGTGAGCAATACTAGAAGAGAGTGATTTTTTTCAGAGTATTTCTAAAGGCCGGAGCCCAAAGTCTGTCTCAGAGAAGTGGGGATGTGAATTCTTGTCCCCCCAAATAGTAAAGGGAGGTGTTGTTTATATCGTCATCAATAGCAATCAATCACAATATTGGTGAGAGGAAAAAAAATATTCTGGGGATCCATCAAAAGGAATTTTTCCTTAAAGCAATAGAGTGAATCAATTAGGCCTAAGACTAATCAAGTTTGCCATAAATGGATAGATAAAGAAAATCTGTCCAAATCAAATAAGAGTAGGAAAATAAGTAAAGAGATCATGAAACCCTGGAGTTTTACCGAAAATAGACAAGCAATAAAGCTGTCACATAATTTCAAATCAAAACCTTTAAAAATTAGCCAAATAATCCTCACAATTAGTGAAAAAAATGAGGCAAATCTACCATAAATAGCTAAGCAGCAAAGCTGTCTATATTAAACTAAAACCTCAATTTGCCGTAGTTAAAACATGAAAAGTTGTCACATAGCTAAATCATGAATATCATTTCCTTCGATGAAAAATTACAACACCGAAAAGGAAAGAAATAACTACTCATTAAACCTAGTGAATGAATGATCAATCCCAAATTAAAGCCAAGTAAGAAAACACATTGGTTGCGAACATGTAGTATTGTAATAATTCAAATCTTAAAGCATGAACATATACCAACAGTTTTAACCACATCAGCGATTTAGAGCAAAATTCAAGTGCATGTAAAATCGAGGCTTTTCACATATGTTAATCCAAAAGTGCAAATAAACATGATATTGAAAGAATCAAATAAAAACTATATCCTAAACACCACGGATTTCAAATCTAGCAATCTGTCTAAAGAAAAGAAAAATAGATGTAGAAGAAATTAATAGACTAGGTATGAAATTAAACCGAGAAAGCAAACCTGCGATGGATTCTTAAGAACCCATTATAGGACCTTAACATTTTTCCGACGAATTTTGCACGAAGCACAGGGCAGTGGCTCGGTGGCATAGTCGCCGGCTGCATAACCGTTACACGACGACGATGGTGAAGAGGCGATGGTGGGAGTTCACCGGTGGATTTCCTCGTCCAGATCTGGCCGGAGGTCGTGGGAGGCGATCGGAGTTTGAGGGAGATGGAGAGGGTTTGCTGGTTTATTGGGTTTCGCCGGCGATGAAGGTGCGGCGGTTATGAGGGGTTTTTGGTGAGACAGAAGAGAGAGTATCGATGGAGAAGAGAGATCGAGAGGTGTATAGGAGGGGAGGATATCAAGAAGGAGAAGAGAGTTTTAGGGCGAGAGAGGGGTGAGCGACTGTGGGTTTCACCGGCCATGACTGGCCGGAGCTCATGGAGGTGGTCCGCCAGAGTTGGGAGAGAGATGATGGGGTGCGGCTGGTTGTGTATGTGGGAAAATCATTAGTTCAGAGGTGGGACGGCGCCGGCGTGGAGGCGATCCATCGAAGTTGGGGGAGATGATCGAGTAGAGAGAGAGAGAGAGGTGAAGGAGTGAGAGAGTGCGGCTGTGCGTGTGTGTGGGAGAAGATTAGGGTTTGGGGTAGATTAGATTAAAAAAGGGAAGAAAAGGAGAGTTAATCTCAGCCGTTGGATCAATTTTGATCAACGGCTGGGATCAAATATTTATAAAAATGGCCGAAAATTAGGTTATTTAAATTGGGTCAATTGAAATAGGATTGGAGATTCCAATTTGAGATCAATTTAGGCTAAAATTGATACCAAATTAGGTAGAGAGTGGCTAGATTTTAAATAAATTGGAAAGATTGAAGTAGACTGCTATTTAATAAAATCAGTAAATATGCAATAAAATATTATCAAGTTGATCAATATCATAAAATCATTATGAATAGATTACGTAAGTAAAATTAATGATACTTAATATTATTAAAAGTCAACGACAAAAAATGATTTGAAGTAAATCAGGCACCTATGAATACAAAATTTTAAAAAACTGTAAAAATAATAATAGACTGCGTGTTTGTAAATTATGAGTATGCATATTTGTGAAAATAATTTAATAAATATTTACAAAATTATGTAAAATATTATATTTAAATTATTAAATTATATATATTATATAAGAATATAAAAATAAAATGCTAAAAATAAATTGCATACCTTAAAATCATAAATACGAAATGTCAGAATTTATTTGATTACCAAAGTAATATTTAAAAAATCAAAACTAACATTTTTTTTATATTTTATAAAAATAGCAGTATGGGAGGATATCGGGAGGTCAAAATTGGGTGTCAACACTCGTCCTCTAATACAAAATCAAATTAAAAATACCAACCAATGCTCAAATCATTATCAAATTTCCCTAGACCACCACACCCTCAAAATAAGCCTAAGACTAGGTCATTCCTAAACTTTTAATTTTTTATCTAAGGGGAAACTAGACAAGGGTTCTACTCTCTATTTCAGCGCAACGATATTTTGGGTCGTTACTGTTATAAATTAGTAAAATCAGACTTGTTGAGCAGTTTCATATTTGGATCATATAGTGACTTTCTCATGTTGATTCTACAAAGTTCTAGGATGTGTATTTAAGTACTTTCTATAAAGTTCCATTAAAGCTTCAAATTCTTTTTAGGCTTATGGATATCAATTCTACTAAATTTCTAATTCATCACATATGAACACAGTTTCACTTTTTATCTTTTCAATTATCAGGCACTCACTTGTATTCTTAGATAAACCCTTAATATACTCTATTATTCATGTATTTTGTACATAAATTTGTATTGATATCTGCATTTGATGGCTAGCCGCCAATTCCTTAATGATCTTGATCGAGCCATTTTCTTTTGCTATTGTTTGTTTGAAATCCTTTTTTTTCAAGAAGAGTGAATAAAATTGTCTCGTTCTTGTTTTTTCTTTTCCATATCAATTCAAATAAGGGAACTTTTAAAAGAAAATAGTAAATTGAGGAAATAATTAGAGAAAGATTTGAAAAACAGAGAAGATGGAAAAACAAGGGTAAGGTATAAAATTGAGTAAATATTTAAGGAATGATTTGAAAAGATATTGGCGAGCCAAAAAAAACCATGATTTTATGAAATTCAGAAGATACTTGAAAATATAGATAGGAGTTAAGGTTGAGGTATGCGCAAGTTGGCCCGGATACTACTGTTAAGAAAAAAGATATGTAAGAGTCATAAATAAAGGAAAGTTGTAAAAAATATTTTGAGAAGATATTGAACAACTAAATGTAGTTTTTTTGAGGAAAAAACTAAAAGATATAAGACCTTGTAAGCCAATTTCTAGTTTTTGGAAGGACCAGCATTTAATACCCAATCTGGGTATTATCTTGGGTCCCAAAATTAGGACTAGAACGACTCGCTTAGGCAGTTGCTATCACTGTTTGATTATAAGTGTCATTTTAGGATCATCCCTCAGTGGTCTGTAATCTTGTTAATAGGCCAATTTCCCATTAGTCATGTTAAATCCCACCAACCCTCTATTTTGGGTAAAGTATACCATCCTCCTAATAGCAAGAAGGAAATAATTAGATTTATGGATGGGAACCAGAATAGATATGCTCAGAGTGATAGGTAACCTGCCTTGGGATGGGAATGTCAGGTTTGCCATCATTGTGGTATCAGGGGACCTGTTAAGAGTAACTTTTTTCCATTCGTCATCTTTCTTTTTGGGCAATCTCAAATTAAGTAGTCTGAGCTCTCACATCTGTAGTAACCAAGACTCTTACCATTCTACAAGCAACTAATGTGAGTAATATGAGTTATTCTACGCTTCCTCTTCCAGACTTATGTCTTGAATTAAAAACATGCACCAATTTATGTTAAGTTCTTGATTTGTGTTCAATTGCATTCTTTGATATTAGCTTGTCGAGTAAATCAAGTGGAGTCAGTTTCTCTCTTTTTTCTTCTATGATGCTTTTATCACTCTTGTTTTCTCCTTACCTATTTTACTATGCATTCTTATATAGGTGATGACAATATTAATGTAATTAACTTACGGTGATTCATATCATGTTTGTGTGGCATGACTTACAGTAAATACCCAAAAACATAACTGATTTGTGGTTCACCAATCTGGTCGGACATGTTCCCTCCGTTTTATATTTTGATAGCTAGTGAAGAATCTAAAATATATGTTTTTATTTTTCATGTTGTTGTTTCCTATGAAGGGGATCCTTTCCATAAATGAGTCCAACCTATAAAAATAGCCTCTTGCAAAATGTAGGGTAAGGCTGCGTACAATAGACCCTTGTGGTCCGTTCTTTCCCTTGATACCGCGCTTAGCGGGAGCTCTAGAGCAAAAGGCTTCCCTTTCTTATTTCCTCTCACTACAAGCAGACTCTAACATAATCATTTCTTGCCTCCAGGTTTCTACAGCTCTGTGTTTGGCTGACAAAGAACTTAAAATGCCAAAGTTGACTGCTGAGACTTCATGGGACTTTGACATATGATTCTTTCTGCATTTTTCTAATGCAATTATTCAAACATGATACTAGTTCTGGAGTCTGGATACCAATTGTAATTGGCTTATATGATGATTTTCATAAAGTGGCTATATTCAGTAGCGACTTGTTTAGGCTTTCCATGACAACTCATAATTTATGGTCAAAGATCTGCCAACACATTATTCCCCATAACTTTAGAATTCTTTGTTGTTTTACACTACTAAAAAGGAAAAATAAGGTCGAATAAAAAAGCGATGGGTAACGTCGCTCCAGAAAAACGACGAAAAAAGCGACACTGTTCGTCACTTTTTTAATTTATTTTTTATTTTTATTTATTTTTTATTAAAATCAACAGACTACGTCTCAATGTCCGTCACTTTTTTACAAATTATTGTGCAAAATAATTAATAAATAATTTATATTTTTTTTTTAATAAATACGATGGACAGCGTCACTATTATTTAAAAAAAACTAATTTTAGAAAAGCGATGTTGTCCGTTAATTTTTTAATTTAATTTTAATTTTTGTTTATTTTTACTAACATCGACGGACAGCATCGCTATTATTTTTTTAGAAAAAAAATTAATTTTAGAAAAGCAACGTTGTCCGTCGCTTTTTAAATTTTTCTTTATTTTTTACTTAAAGCGACGGACAAGGTCGGTTTGTTAAAAATAAATAAAAATTAATTTTATAAAAACGACATTGTCCGTTGGTTTTTTACATTTTAAATATATTAATAAATAAATAATTTTTATATTTTAAAAAGTCAAATTATATATATAATTCTTTTTAAAATCGACGGACATAGTCGATTTTGTCCGTCGCTTTTTAGACAACATGTATTAGAGCAACACTTCAACTTTCTCTTTTCCTTTCTCCCTCCCCTCAGTCGTCTCTCTCTCTCTCTTTTCCTCTCTCCTCTCTTCTCCACCTACTGCTCCCACCACTGCTTCCTCCGACCACCGTCGCCGCAGCCCTGGTAAGTCTCCTCTCCTCTCATCTTAAAAATCTTTCCTCTAAACTAACAACCTAACATAAACATATTATAAAAAAATACAAACTTTATAATCTAACATGATATACAATATACAATATTGTTCACTTAATCATGTGATCTTTACAGGGAAGTTTATGGTTACACTTGTGAGTTTTAATTTTGATTCATTTGTATATACAATATTACTTTAGAGGTTGCTTTTAGAGGAAACATTTAGGAAGCCTACTAAGTGTTTGATAAAATGTCACATAGGGATGTGCTTTAATTCAATTAACCAAAACATTAGATTAGATTGTTGTATAGATTTCAACACTTGTATACTTTAACACTTAAGTAGATTGTTGTATAGATTTTTGGGTAAATGGATTGGTGTTGAATTGGAACTCCGACTTCTCCTTCTTCTTCTCTTTAACTCCGGCCAAACAAAGGTAAGTTAATTTCCCTCTAGTTTGTTATATTTGATCATGGATTATAAATGTACATTATAGTATTGTAAATCTCACTTGGGTATGGTCTTGTTTGAAATTTATGGTGTGAGAGGGACATGCGACGCCTCTACTTATTTGATTGAATTGTTTGAGTTGTATTAGATATGAATAATTGTAATACTTGTTTGACTTGTGAATTAGTGAATAATTGAAATTTTGAAATTTTTGTGTGTGATTATGTGGTGTGAGAGGGACATGCGACGCCTCTACTTATTTGATTGTTTGAATTGTACTAGAATTTAATTAGTGAAGAAATCATGACTTTGTATTGACTTGGAATTAGTGAAGTAGTGACTTAAAATTGTGAAGTGTTTGGTGAATTAAAATTGTGAACTATTGACTTGAAAATACAAACTAGTGACTTAAAAAATGCTAACTAGTGACTTAATAAATATGAAGTGTTTAGTGAAATTAAAGTTGTGGACTAGAAACTTGGAAATATTAACTAATGACTTAAAATGTTAACTAGTGACTTAAAAAATATGAAGTGTTTAGTGAGTTAAAGTTGTGGATTAGTGACTTAGAAATATTAACTAGTGAATTAAAATTGTGACTTGAAATATTTAAGTAATGAATTGAGAATCTTAAGTAGTGAATTGAAATAGTAAAGTGTAGAGTGAATTGAAGTTGTGGACTAGTGATTGTTGAAGTTGTGAACTATTGACTTGAAAATGTTAAATAATTACTTAAAATTGTGAACTATTGACTTGAAAATGTTAACTAGTGACTTAAAAAATGCTAATTAGTGACTTAAAAATTGTAAAGTAGTGACTTGAAAATGTTAACTAGTGACTTGAAATATTTAAGTAATGAATTGAAAATATTAAGTAGTGACTTAAAATAGTGAAGTGTACAGTGAATTGAAGTTGTGGACTAGTGATTGTGGAAAATGTTAAGTAGTGACTTGAAAATGTTAGCTAGTGACTTAGAAAATGTTAAGTGTTTAGTGAATTGAAATTGTGAACTAGTGACTTAAAAAATGTTAAAGTGTTTAGTGAATTGAAATTGTAAACTAGTAACTTTAAAAATGTTAAGTGTTTAGTGACTTGAAATAGTGAAGAAGTGACTTTGTATTGACTTGAAATTAGTGAAGTAGTGACTTAAAATTGTGAAGTGTTTAGTGAATTCAAATTGTGAACTATTGACTCGAAAATGTTAACTAGTGACTTAAAAAATGCTAACTAGTGACTTAATAAATATGAAGTGTTTAGTGAAATTGAAGTTGTGGACTAGTGATTGTTGAAGTTGTGAATTTTTTACTTGGAAATATTAACTAATGACTTAAAATTGTGAACTATTGACTTGGAAATGTTATCTAATGACTTAAAATTATAAACTATTGACTTGGAAATGTTAACTAATAAAAAAATGCTTACTAGTGACTTTAAAATTGTGAAGCAGTGACTTGACATAGTTAAGTAGCGACTTTAATGAATCTTGCTAATTTATGATTAAAATCTATATTTTTGTAGATGGATCATCATTTGTGGATGTATTATATAGATTATGAAACTGGTGGGGATTTAAAATCCAAATATCTTAATGGTGTTAGAGGTTTTATCGATCATGCAATGTCACTAGACACAGAGAGTGACGAGGAGTTAGTTGGGGCTACTCCTTAATGTTGTTAGATTTGATGCTTCTAAATACTTTTTAGGCATTCTTGAACTTAACTTTTAACTTTTGGAAAAACTTTAGGATTGTTTAAGTGTTTTGGATGTTGTTGGATTAATTGCTTAAGTGTTTTGGATGTTGGATTGATTGTTTAAGTGTTGTTGATTTGGATTGCTTAAGTATTTTGATAATGTAGTGTATTAAGTGTTATATGATTGTTTTAGCAGTAATGTGTGTTGCTTGGGATTGTATATATTGAATTGCATTTTCATTTGGCAGGTGGGATGTAGAAAGATCCAGATTTCTGCATACAAAAAAAATGCAGAAAAGCAACGGACAGGGTCGCTTTTGTCCATTGCATTTCTGAAATTTTTAAGAAAAAATTTTCAGAAATATGACGGTGTCCGTCGCTTTTCTAAAAAGTAGTGTTAATGCCTTGAGTGTTAAATAATGTCTCATTACATGTCACAATCCAAACGGTCATGTATGACACCCAGCCTAAACTATGGCGAGAGAACCATACCTAATCCAACCCTCACTACCTAAGTGTTAGATTCATATTCATATTATACTAACTTCTTCATTGACAAGTTCTAAAATGTCTTTATTCAATAAATAAGTAATAATGTCAAACCAACGAAATTATCAAATCACTAGTAGAGTGCGAAAACCTATATTTATTATAGTCTCGGGACCTGACGTCACTATACAAGAACATTTATGAATACTCAAGTGTATAACTAAATAAGACGAAAATAAATAAAGGAATGTCTTAGTCCCAAAACATGGGACATGAACAATAAGCTGAAGATCCAAAGGCTTCTCGGTCATGGTGCTCACCCTTAAATTAGAAGATAGAACTGTTGGCTAGAGCCGAGGTTTTGTCTCAAATTCTAAAAAACGCTATGCACTCAATAAAATAAATAGCACAGGTAGCATCAGTACATCAACAAGTACTGGTAGGCATCATAAATCAACTCAACCTGACGCTATACAAATAAGTAAACCAAATAAATGCAAAGTGATCATCACAGAACTCATAATCAAAGGCAATAACACAATTATAATCTTTCACTTTAGAGGGAATACAGACCCACATTTATGTATGTTTACACTTAGCCAATTTCAGCAACAAGTTGCATCACAACATATGATTATAACTGAACATTCAATGCACATGGATGAATATATGAATGCAAGATGTGCGCATCATCTCTTCCTCTTCTCAATCTCATCAACGTCTTCAACAACATCATGAACATCATGATTTGTATTTCATCATCATCATCATTAACTCAGCATTATCAATATCATCAACAACATCATGAACATCATGATTTTAATATAACAACCTCATGAAAATCATGAGCTCAATAACATCATCATCACCATCATCTTAACATCATCAACAACATGTATGAATATGCAAATGCAATCAACAATCACAAGTAGTGCTCCAAAGCAATCATAAATACTTAATTTACGTATAAGCACAGAGTCAAGTAAGTCTAATTGCTACAATAAACCGTAACCTACCTCGATTTTTTGTTCAAAATTACCTTTAGGCCACGAGCTTGCCTTTCCTTTCTCTTTCACCTTGTTCTTTATCTATTACAACAAGATTACACACCCATGTTAATCAATTTGTCCCTTTTTAACCACTAGGGATTAATAACTAACAATTTTAACCATAAAATTGCCCTAATTTATCATCTTAGGGTTTTCTATCCCTTAAACCTCATGAACCCTACTTTATTTAGCATGAACAACTATGATTCTACTCCCATTATTGTTTTCCAATACCCTAGAATCATTATCTACTAAATTCATACTCGTTCCCACCAAACTACATCAAATTCATGAATTAGGGCTAAACCCCAATTTTTACCATGTGAAAGTTTCTAATGATTTTCAGAGATTCTAAGAATTAATTCACGTTTAGAATATAAGGAACTTACTTCCAAAGATGAAAACTTCTAAAACCTTGCAGAAAATCTCCTTCTCCAGTACCTTGGTTCATTTTTCAGAAAGTGGGGGATAAAAATGTATTTTTGGTTTTAAAACTGTCAAAACACTGTGTGTTACTGCTGCAAATGTTAAGTTACCAATGTAGCGGTTCACGTCCATTACAGGATACCGTTGTAGTGGTACTTTTCGTTGGAGCGGTACCGCTACAGCGGTTCCATTTTTCGCTACAGTGGTCTCAAGGAAGAATCTCGGGGCATCTCCCCAAGTGTGTCCATTTTACAACACATTCCTCCAAATACAATATTGCAAACTAACCCTTCTACAATAAACTCTATAACCGGAGTTCTATAACTCTATTTTACGTGTCGGAAGTTGCTACGACTTTTTAAATTCATCATCTATCTAAAAATCAAGTCAAACTCCCCTGCTAATGCTCATATTAATACCAGATTTTCTTAGACTAGAACACTCTCAAAAATTATCTAAGGCTAGGCTAGCCCTGAATTTCTTAAAAAATTATCTAAGGAAAAACCTGGTGAAAGTTTTACCTCTTATTTCAGCATAACGATGATTTGAGTCGTTATATTAGATACCAATTTACCACTCGTTCCTCCCTTAATCACAACTATCCAGAATGACATAGCTAAGCAAGGGGAAAGAATACCTGAGTCAATGAACAAGTGCAGATATCTCTCACGCATGTCCACCTCTATATGCCAAGTTGCCTCTTCGATAGTAAGGTTCCTCCTTTGAACCTTCACACAAGTAATGATTCTGGTTCTCAACATTCCTACATCTCTATTCAATATAGCAATTGGTTCCTCTTTGCAAAATAACTCATTGTCAAATAATTCAGGATCCCAATGAATGATGTAATCACAGTCTCCGTGATACTTCTTTAGTATGGACAGGTGGAATACCAGGTGAACTCTAAATATACTAGAAGGCAAGGCCATATTGTAGGCCACTAGCCCCACTTCCTTCAATACTTTAAAGGGTCTAATGTATCTCGGACTCAACTTGCCCTTCTTGCCAAAATACAGCACACCCTTCATGGGTGACACTTTCAAGAGTACCTTCTCATTTTTCAAAATTCACATATCTTATCTTATTGTTTGTATACTTTTTCTGTCGGTTGTGAGCTGCTATGAGATTTTCTTGTATAACCCTTACCTTCTCCATCGAATCCTTTAGCATGTCAATGCCCCAAGGTCTCACTTCAAACGCATCAAACCATCCAATTGGAGACCTACACCTTCTAACATATAAGACTTCAAAAAGGAGCCATGCCAATACTAGAGTGGTAGCTATTGTTGTAGGTGAATTCACACAAAGGTAGATATTGGTCCCACTGACCCCCCAAGTCCATGCACTTGAATAGTTTGCTCTGACTGACCATTGGTCTGTGGATGGAAAGTTGTACTTAGGTCCAATCTAGAACCCAACTCTGACTAGAATTTCTCCCAAAAGTTGGAGGTGAACTGAGTACCTCTTATGACACAATCGAAATAGGTACCCCATGAAGCCTTACGATCTCCTTCACATAAATTTTGGCCAACTTAGCTACATTGTAATCTACCCTCACCAGGATGAAGTGAGATGACTTAGTCAACTAATCAACAATGACCCATATAGAGTCGTACTTCCTCAGAGTCCTGGAAAGACCAACCACAAAGTCCATGGTTATCCTTTTCTATTTCCATTTTGGAATGAGCATCCTTTGAAATGTACCACCAGGTTTTCGATATTCATACTTAACCTGCCGGCAAGTTTGGCACTTGGTCACAAAATATACAATGTTACGCTTCATTCTTCGCCACCAATAATGTTGTCTCGGGTCCCTATACATCTTGGTGAATGTATAGAGTGCTTAGAGTTGTGGGATTCTGCAAGAATAGTCAAAATCAGGTTGCGCACTCATTGTACACACAAGCGCCCCCGAATCCTCAACACTCCTTCATCATCAAGGATGGCATCTCTAACCTCACTTTGAAATATTTTTTCTCTAAGATTGCTCAACTTCTTGTCTTTGAACTGACTGCTTTTAATTTGGTTGTAGAATGTGGACTTGACTTCTAGGTGTGCTAATACCCCTCCTTCGCTAGTTTCATGAAACCTCAAAAAATCGTTAGCCAAGGACTGTACCTCTATTGCCAATAAGCGTCTTGACACCTCCAGCCATGCTAAGCTTCCCATGCTCACCGATTTCTGGCTCAACGCATCCGCTACCACATTGGCCTTACCCGGGTGATATAGAAATGAGATATCATAATCCTTGATCAACTCCATCCACTTTCTTTGCCTTAGTTTTAGGTCTCTCAGGGTGAACACATGTTGTAAGCTGCAGTGGTCGGTAAACATCTCACACTTCACTCCATAAAGATAGTGCCTCAGAATCTTCAAAGCAAAGACCACAGCTGCTAACTCTAAGTCATGGCGGGGTAATTTTTCTTGTAAGGCTTGAGTTGCCTTAAAGCATTAGCAATCACATTCTGATCTTGCATTAAAACAACACTTAAACCCAACCATGAGGCATCACAATATACAATGAAATCTTTACCTTCAATAGGCAATGTGAAAATTGGGGCTGAGGTTAATAAAGTTTTAAGCTTTTGGGAGATCTCCTCACACTTATCATCCCACACAAATAGAACTTCCTTATGAGTAAGACTGGTCATATGCAAAGCATTAGCAGCAAATTCCTTAACGAACCGACGATAATAATTGGCCAACCCCATAAAACTATGAATTTTTGTCACATTCGTCGGTCTAGCCTAATTCTTAAGAGTTTCAACCTTCTGCGGGTCTACCATAACCCCTTTCTTAGAAACTATGTGCGCCAAGAAGGACACTGAAGATAGCCAAAACTCACACTTGGAATATTTAGCATATAGTTGCTTCTCCTTAAGTAACCCTAATATCGTACGCAAATGAGCTACATGCTCTTCTTTGCTTTTAGAGTAAACCAGTATTTCATTTATAAAAAAGATAACAAATGAATACAAGAATGACTTAAAGACCCCATTCATCAAACTCATAAAAGTAGTTGGGGAATTGGTCAAGCCAAAATACATGACTAGAAACTCATATTTCCCATAACGAGTTCAGAACGCAGTCTTTGGGATATCCTCTACCCTAATCTTGAGTTGATGATAACCTGACCTCAAATCAATTTTTGAGAATTTTGTCGCTCATTGCAACTGGTCGAATAGGTCATCTATCCTAGGCAAGGGATACTTGTTGTGAATGGTTACCTTATTCAACTGGCTGTAGTCTATGCATATCCTTATGATACCATTCTTCTTTTTCACAAACAAAATGGGAGCACCCCAAGGAGAAACACTTGGGTGAATAAAACCCCTTTTTAGCAATTCTTATAAGTGAGATTTCAACTCCCTCAACTCTGTGGGTGCCATACAATAAGGAGGGATGGAGACAGGCCTAGTTTCGAGCTCTAAATCTAGACAGAAATCAACCTCACAGTCCAGAGGCATACCCAAAAGGTCATTAGGAAAGACTTCTAAGAATTCAAATACAACTAAAACTGAAGATATGGGAGGGACTATAGATTTATCTTTTCCCAAAGATAGGGTAGAAATTCCTTACACCCCTTCTTTACTAATTTTTGGGCATGAATGGTTGACATAATTCTCACAGGAGTAGGCTTAAAAGTACCCTCCCACTCTAAATTTTCCATCTTAGGCATCACTACCGTGATAGTTTTAGCATAACAATCAAGAATAGCACAATAAACAGACAACCAACTCATCTCCAAAATGATATCAAACTCCTCCATATTTAAAATTACTAAGTTTACCAAGGTTTTGTACCCTATAAGCATAATAGGACAAGCCATATAAACCTGATCAACACACACAGACACCCCAACTAGCATAGACACATACATAGGAGTATCAAGAAATTCACAGTCCAAATCCCTACCCAAAACAAACTTCACAGACACATAGGAGAAAGTAGAATCGGGATCAAACAATATAAAAGTCACACGATCATAGACAAGAATAATACTTGTGATCACAGTATCAGAAGCTTCTATATCAGGATGACTTAAAACAGCATAAAGTTGGGCCCTATCACCACCCTGACCGCGACCTCTACTAGTCTGAGCATAATTTCTACCAACATGTCCTCCACCTCGCTTGGATTGGTTGCCACCCCTTCCTGCATCCTGGCCACCATACTCACCTTATGGAAAACCCCTACCATTTCTCTCACTACCACAACCTACCAAAACTAGAGCAATAGAAGTCGGTTGCTGAGTCAACTGACCTATAAACAAGAAATTAGGACAATACCTTCTGATATGGCCCAAATCCCCCACACGCATGGTATCTGATGCCCAAGGCCGGCCTATGGAATAAAAAGGATGAATATGTGTATATACCTTTCCGTGAAGGCTGATATCTTACCCCAGACAGGCCCTTGTGGACACTGGTATGGCCAAATTATAAGGTCGAAAAGAACCACGACCCTTCAAAAAAGTACCACTGAATTGGCCTGAGGTCCGGGCCTTTTTTCTCTTTTTCTTTTACTTCTCCTTGTTTCTCAAGTGCCTCATCCTTCTTAGCAAACTCAACTATATCCTGAAAGGACTTACCAGATGCAGCCACAGATAAAGTAACCATCTGAATCCCAAAATTCAGCCCCTTCACAGAGTACCTAATCTGCTTCTCCTCTGAAGTGATCAATTGTAGTGCATAGCAAGACAAGGCATGAAATTAGGCCTCATAGGCCACCACAGACATGTTACCTTGTTCTAACCTCAAGAACTCATCATTATTCTGATCATCATAAGCACGAAGAACATACTTCTCAAGAAAGACATTCTGGAATTATGCCCAAATAAGTAGAGGTAAAGCAGCCCTGCACTCAATGAATGACCTTCACTATTGCTTGGCTTCGGCCTACCGCAGAAAAGAAACAAACTCCATACCATATCTTCAACAATACCCATCTTATGTAGGCGTTTATAACAATCCATCAAGAACTCAAAAGCATTTTCAGACTCTGTACCCTGAAATACTAGGGGTTTCATTTTCATCAACTTAAAGAAAAGTCCATGTTCATCATCAGTCATCACTGGTCCAAGTACCTGTCAGGGATACACCCCTGTCTCTGAGCCCTAATCCATCTTGGATGCCACAGCAGCTGCATATTGCAAGGCTGGGGATGGAAAGACTGAAATAGCAGGAATAGCATCGGTGCCAGCCAAATTACCTAAGAATTCCAACACTTGTTGAATCAGTCCTACAGTCATGGGTTCCTGGGCTACACCATTTTGTACAGGCACTCTATTCTCAGGGACCACTACTTTTTATTCCTCAATCACCACGTCCTTCTTCTAAGCTAACTCTAGAGCATCCTGTAGTGAGGGAGGGGACGGAGTCATTTGCCTAGCCAGTCCTCTGGCTGCCCGGGCTCCACCCCTAACAGGTGTTGCTCCTCTTTTTGCTCTTCTGGCCATACCCCTCATGCGTGGTCTGCCTTGGACTACGGCCTCAATGGCTGGTGCAGGCGTTGCTGCTAATGCCAGTGCTGGGATGGTTGCTGCTGCTCGGAAGAAACATATGTTCACCATCTGCGAAACAAGAATAAAGGAGTTAGATAATTAAGTAATAGCGTGAAAGAAAGAAAGAAAGTAATTTTATTTCCTAAACCCCTATAACCTTTCGAAGAAAAGTACAAATGTCTCTGTATCGTTCTGCAAGACTCTACTTAACCTATTCTTGTATGAAGAGATCTATGAATCCAGTGCTCTGATACTATCTTTATCACGACCCAAATGGTCATGATTGGAACTCACCCAAAACTATGGCGGGAGAAACATACCTAAACCAACCCTCGCTATCTAAGTGTTAGATTTACATTCACATTATACTAACTTCTTCATTAACAAGTTCTAAAATATCTTTATTCAATAAATAATTAAGAATGTCAAACCAATGAAATTATCAAATCATTAATAGAGTGCGAAAACCTCTATTTATTACATTCCCGAGACCTGAAGTCACCGTACAAGAACATCTATGAATACTCAAGTCTATAAATAAATAATTGTCTAAAAGATGAAAATAAATAAAGGAATATCTTAGTCTCAAAACAAGAGACATGAATAATTCGCCATGGTGTTCACCATTAAATTAGAATATAGAAATGTTGGCTAGAGCTAGGATCTCATCTCAAACGCTGGAACACGCTATGCACTCAACAAAAAGAAGAGCACCGGTAGCATCAATACATCAACAAGTATTGGTAGGCATCAGAAGTCGACTCAATCCGACACCATACAAATAAGTAAACCAAATAAATGCAAAGCGATCATCACAGAACTCATAATCAAAGATAATAACAAAATTATAACCCTTCATTTTAGAGGGAATATAAACGCACATTTATGTATGTTTACACTTAGCCAAGTTCAGTAATAAGTTGCATCACAACATATGATTATAACTGAACATTCAATGAACATGGATGGTATGATTATAACTGAACATTCAATGAACATGGATGAATGTATGAATGGAAGATGTGCGCATCATATCTTCCTCTTCTCAACCACATCAACAACACCATCAACATCATGATTTCAATATAACAGCCTCATGAACATCATGAACTCAAAAACATCCTCATCACCTTCATCAACATGTATGAATATGCAAATGCAGTCAACAATCACAAGTAGTGCTCCAAAGCAATCACAAATACTCAATTCACGTATAAGAATAGAGTCAAGTAAGTCTAATTGCTACAATAAATCGTAACCTACGTCGATTCCTTGCTCAAAATTACCTTTAGGCCACAAGATTGCCTTTCCTTTCTCTTTCACCTTGTTTATGATCTATAACAACATGATTACAGACTCATTCTAATCAATTTGTCCCTTTTTAACCATTAGAGATTAATAACTAACAATTTTAACCATAAAATTGCCCTAATTCATCAGCTTAGGGTTTTCTATCCCTTAACCTCATGAACCTTACTTTATTTAGCATGAGCAACTATGATTCTACTCTCATTAGTGTTTTCTAACACCCTAGAATCATTATCTACTAATTTCATACTCATTCCCACTAAACTACATCAAATTCATGAATCAGGGCTAAACCCCAATTTCCACCATAAACAAGTTTCTAATGATTTTCAGGGATTCTAAGAAGTAATTCAAGTTTAAAATGTAAGGAACTTACCTCCAAAGATGAAAACTTCTAAAACCTTGCAGAAAATTGCCTTCTCCAGTGCCTTGGTTCATTTTTAAGAAAGTGGGGAATGAAAACGTATTTTTGGTTTAAAAACACTATGTGTTACCACCGCAGTGGTACTGCTATAGTGGTAAAGTTACTGCTGTAATGGTTTGTGACTATTATAGGCTACCGTTGTAGCAGTACTTTTTCTTCTGCAGCAGTTTCGAGGCAGAATCTCGGGGCCTCTTGTAACACCCCGTATATTTTCAAACTTATTTGACTAGCTTAACATTTATGGAATTATTTAAACTTGAGATAGTTGGTGTATTACCCACCAATTTTATTGGGATGAATTAATATTGTGCTAATGGGCTCAATTGAGGCCCAAAAATTAAGTAAATAAGACATGGTCCAAAAGGAAATGATCCATTCTAGATTTGACCAAGAAAACACCTCATCTTTGAACAAAAGTTTGGCTAAGGATGAACATAAAGAGAGGTGATTTTGAGGGACTATATAAGGCTAAAATTCAGCTTTTATTCACCATAAAACACTTGCAAAATTCTAGATTTTTCCCAAAGATATTTCTCCTCTCTCAAACCCTAAGCAACCACCCCTTTGGACAAGATCTTCCCTTTGCAAGCCTTGGTAAGTGTTTACTCTTATGGTTTAATATATTATATGCATTGGGGGGGGGGGGGTAGATCATGTTGGTTATGTTTAAAAGGTGTTGTGAAGCAATCCACTTTTGCTCCTTTATTAAAGGATTTGCCTTCTATGTGGTTTAAACTTGAAAGGGGACTTAAGGTCTTGAAGGAAGTGAATTTGATGGATGAACTCTCAACATGTTAGGATGTGGTTATGTCCCTAATTTTTTTACTCCTTGTGTATGAAATGTGGAAATGTTGTTATGAAATTGTGCATGGAACTTGTGGTGTAGTGAAAGGAGAATATAGTTTTGGTGATGTTCATGTGCATGTTGAAACCATAATTGTTCGTTGGCATCAAATTTAACCTGAAATATGAAAAGATAATTTTACTTATGGCCATGGACCATTTATTACAAATATGGACCCACAAATGACTCATTTCAGCCAAATCGGGCATCCGCCTTAGCGGATGAGCCACCTGCCCGCACAGGTGACTTCGCAGATGGCTTTGGAAAGGGCCAAAAGGGCACCCACGGCTGTACCTCACCACCTGCGGGCGCATTTTGCTCCTCAGGTCCTTCCAGAACCTCATTTAGCTTGTTTTTGCTTCTCTTTGACCCTCCAAGGTCCCCCTACCCTTCTTAGATGCATTCACCAACTCATGGTACCTTTTGAAAAGCTCTAAGGGGGTAGTTAGGAGGCATTTTAAATTGTATCAATTGTGGTTTGTCTTTAATGTGTTGTTGTGAAAGGTATTTAGGTGACTTGATGGAGTAAATGTGATGATGTGTTAAGGAGGAGATGTTAAGTATAAACTTGGTGTGAATTCCTATTGGTTTGTGATATCTAAGTTGATATGTGGACTTGTTTGGTGTTGTTGGTATGGTGAGGAAGTAAATTATGTTGTAGGAGGGTGGAATAAAGTTATATGGCAGTCGAGTAATTTATTACCACCTTGTGAACTTGTCTTGTTGTTGACTTTTAATGTAAGCTCCATTATGTATTCATATTGTAGAGTAACGCTTTAAGGAAGAGCTGAACTGCTATAGTCACACGTTGGAAGGATAAGGTATGTAAGGTTATTCTTTTCTTATCCTTTGGCAGCACCTATTGTTCTCATTATTATCGAACTTGTTTCTACTATAAAATGTTTCAAAGTATCTCATTTCAGGTTGTTAGCAATTGTTATTCACATGTCTCTTATTCATTGACTATTGTTCCAAAGTTCCAATAATGTTATGACCACCAATGTATCAATCTCAAAAGTAAAGAAATGAAGTAATGTATGTATGGTTGATTGTTGAGTACAGGGGGCAGCTCTGGGGCCGAAAGACTAGCTCGAGCCGAACCTGATTTATTGGATACAGGGGGAAGCTCTGGGGGTGAAAACCTAGCTCGAGCCGAACCTGCTTTATTGATTATAGGTGGCAGCTCTGGGGCCATAAGCCTAGCTCGAGCCGATCCCAATATTATTTACCACTAATCAGTTGGTCTCGGGCATTGTATGATTGATGTTGCTATTGATATGAACGTAAAAGGAAAGTAATGAAGGCAATGTACATGGTTCCACCTATATAGTATGGTGGTTTATCCATATTATCTATTCACTTGTATTTGATTCCATTTGAGTTTCTATATCTCATACAGTTACTTATGGCCTTACATACTCAGTACATTCTTTCGTACTGACGTTCCTTGGGGGACCTACCTTACTTTCTGCAGGCACAGGAGCTAGTAGACCTTCACACTAAGATACGGGTTATCTGCAGACTATTGGTTTTCTCCAGATTGGTTCGGGGCTTTCCGAGTCACTTGTATACACTTTTTTTGGTACTGTGTAATAGTTGTATAAAACGGGGACTTATCCCGACTTTAGGCATGGTTATGTATCTGTTAGAGGCTTTGTAGACGTTGTAAGACGAACGAAGGAATGTATTACCTTTTTGACATGGAGGCCCTAACGGCCAAGTCTCATATCTATTTGAATGTTTTTCCAAGACTTCTGTCATTGATATCTTGTATCTATATGTGATAGAATGTTGTTCACTTAGTGACATGCATATGAATGTGTACGATCATAGGTTGGTTCTCTCGGGCCTTAACGGCTTCGGGTGCCAGTCTACCCCAATGGGATTTGAGGCGTGACAAATGTGGTATCATAGCAGGTCATCCTAGTGTGTCTATGAAGCCGTGTCCAAGTCGAGTCTTGCTTCTGGATGTGTTGTGCACCACATTTATAAGTAGGAGGCTATGGGACATTTAGGAGTTGTTTCTTTTCTTCATTTCCTAGATCGTGCAATAGAGCCAAAGTTGTAGATGGAGTCATATTCATTCACTGAATTCGTTCTATGTTTGTGTTTCTTCAGTATAGCAAAATGCCAATTACAAGAAGAGGTAGGCGTAGAGGTAAGAAGGTAGACATGATTGCTGGAGAAGGGACCAGTAAATCACCACTTGAATAAGTTAATCAAGGTGATGCTGAAGACGAGTTTGCATCGCGGGCTTCTTCTACTCTTCCACCTCCCGGGGAGCCTAAAAGGAGAAGAGTATCCCCAGAACCACTTGTTAATGCTACTGAGCAGGATTTAATGAATGCGGTGCATATAATTGCTGCACAAAATCAAGGACAAGTTGGCCCAACGACAAGTAATGACAGTACGGCTAGGGCAGCTAGTCGGCGAACATAGGATTTTCTGAAATTAGACCTTCCCACATTTATCGGGTCAGATCTTAATAAAGACCCACAAGACTTCATGGACCAAATTCAAAGGGGTTTAGATGTTATGCATGTGTCTGGTATAGAGACAGTTGAGCTTGCGGCATATAGACTAAAAGGAGAGGCTATATTATGGTATGAAGATTGGAAACGATCTAGGGGTATCGGTACACTTCCAGCTAGTTGGGAGGAATTCAAAGTGGCATTCCTTGATCATTACTTTCCATATGAGAACCGAGAGGCTCGTGCAGACCAATTCTTAAATCTTCGTCAAGGGAATATGAGCGTCAGAGAGTACAGTCTTCGGTTTAACTCTTTGGCCAGGTATGCTCCTAATGTGGTAGCTACTATGGCCGATAGAGTTCACCGGTATGTGGATCGATTGGACCCATATTTGGTTAGGGATTGTACTATTACTGCTTTGAATATAGATATGGATATAGCCAGGATACAAGCTTTTGTATAGAAGATGGAGGATCAGAGGCAAAGGAGAAGGACGCAAGAATTTGAAAGAGGGCTAGACCTATGGGATAGTTCATGGCGTCCCAAGGAGAATTTAGGCCTCGGGTTTTTAATAGACCACCTAGACCATCATTTTCTTATCCTACAACAGGTACTCCATCTAATTTCGAGGGTTTAGAGGCAGTCAGGTTGGGCAAAGTAGTGGGATTCGAGGTTCACAGACATCGGGGTATCGAGAACAAGGAATTATGAACCAATCGAGGTTTTCTCATCAGTCGTTTTAGCACTGCGGGAAGCTTCATTTAGGTGAATGCCAATTTGGAACAAATATTTGCTTTTGGTGCGGTATGTCGGGGCACATGATAAGAGTGTGTCCACAAAGGGGCACGGGTAGTATGGCGGGACCTACGGGATCAGCCGTTGTATTATCCTTATCGGGTGTACAGCCTACTGGGCATAGTATAGGTGTTCGAGGAACAGCTAATTCTAGTGGAGTCCAGAACCGTACTTATGCCTTAGCAGATCGTCAGAATTCGGAGGCTTCTCCTGATGTATTTACAGGTACCTTATCCGTATTTTCACATAATGTATATGCATTGATTGATCCAGGCTCTACCCTATCATATGTTACTCCATTGATTGTTGAAAAAATTCAAAAGAACACCAGAATTATTAGTTAAGCCATTTGAAGTATCCACACCTGTTGGTGAGTCTATTATAGCTAAGAGAGCCTATCAAAATTGTATAGTAACTATTTGTGATCACGATACATTGGCTGATCTTATTGAGCTGGAAATGGTAGATTTTGATGTTATAATGGGTATGGACTGGTTGGCTTCTTGTTATGCCTTGGTAGATTGTCGAGCTAAGAAGGTACATTTCCATTTCCCACAAAAGACCGTCCTTGAATGGAGGGGTAATGTTGGAGCACCGAGAGATAAATTTATTTCCTATCTTAAGACAACGAAAATGATATCCAAGGGGTACATATGCCACCTAGTAAGAGTGCAAGATACCGATGTGAAGCCACCAACTCTTCAATCGATTCCAGTGGTAAATGAATTCCTTGATGTATTTCCTGAAGATCTTCTAGGTTTGCCTCCAGAGCGGGAAATAGAGTTTGGTATTGATGTGATTCCAGGCACTCAGCCTATCTCTATTCCTCTGTATAGGATGGGCCCAGCAGACTTATGGGAGTTGAAAGAGCAATTGAAAGACTTGCTGGAAAAGGAATTCATAAGGCCTAGTATGTCCCTTTGGGGTGCACTAGTTTTATTTGTAAGAAATAAAGATGGCACGTTGAGAATGTGTATTGACTATCGACAACTGAATAAGGTAACAGTCAAGAATAAATATCCCCTCCCCAGAATTGATGATTTGTTTGACCAATTACAGGTTGCCAAATGCTTCTCAAAGATTGACTTGAGATCAGGTTATCATCAAGTAAGGGTTAGAGAAAAAGATATACCCAAGACAGCTTTCCGAACATGGTATGGTCATTATGAATTTTTAGTTATGTCATTTGGGCTAACAAATGCACCAACAGTTTTTATGGATTTGATGAATAGGGTGTTCAAGCCATTCTTAGATGTGTTCGTGATAGTATTTATAGATGATATTTTGGTTTATTCAAGATCACAAGAGGACCATGCTAATCACTTATGGCAGGTGTTACAGATTCTTCGTGATCGCAAGTTATACGCAAAATTCTCTAAACGTGAATTTTGGTTAAAATTCTCTAAAAGATTTTTCTTTTCGCTTTTTTTTTTTTACTCTTTTATCTTTAGCTTCTATTTCTCTCTTCTTCTTTTTTCTGCTTTTTGTAAAAAAAAAAATATATTATTTTTTTGGGTTCTATTTTATATTTTTTTATATTTTTAAAAAATATGGCTACGTCGAGCACAAGCCATGAATGATAATGAAAGTACCACAACTGTTTATTGTATTTGTATTCACATCATGATTTATAGTTTTGTATTCGTTGATACAATTGTATTTGTATTTTATAGTTCGTATTTTTATTTGTATGTATTTTATAGTTTGCACTTGTATTTGTATGTATTTTATAGTTCGCACTTGTATTTGTATTTTATTGTTAGCACTTGTATTTGTATTTTATAGTTCGCACCATCATTTATATTTTATACAATTCACTCTTATATTTTAAAGAATTAATTTGTATTTGTATTTTATTGTTGACCACATATTGTATTTGTATTTGTATTCTATTTTTGTCGATACACTTGTATTTTTAAGGAACTATTTTGTATTTGTATTTTTAAGTTGACCGCATATTATATTTGTATTTGTAATTTCATTTATTCGTATTTGAATTTGTAGTTGACTGCATCATTTGTATTTTTAAAAAAGTAAAAAAGAATTGTTATTTTTCTTTCTATGAACACTTGTGTTTATATTTATTGATACGAATTGTATTTTGTTGATACAAATTGAATAATATAAATAAAAATGTTACATTTGTATCAAATGATACATATTTATACAATTTGAACCATACGTATACAAATGATACATGTTTATAATGATAAATTTGACATACAAATACTAACGTTACATTGCATATTTGTACATTTTAGACTCAAGAAAATACAATTAATACATATACTTGTTTGTAAATAAATATAAATGATAAATTGTACATATTCACAACTAAACTATTCAAATATAAATAATAAATTTATTTTAAATATATAATTTGATAAAAATAAATATAAAATACAACAACAAAAAAAAAAAAAAAAAAAAAAAAAGGACAAACAAAGAAAAAATGAAACAATAAAGAAAACAATAAAATACAAAAAAAAAGTGCAAAGAAAAAAAAAAAGAAACAGTAAAAAAGAGAAAAAAATGGAAAAAAACAAAGGAAAAAAATGAAGAAAAAAATACAAAAAAAGTGTTAAGAAAAAAAGAAGAAACAGTAAAAAAAACAAAAAAAGAAAAAAAATGAAAAAAATTGAAAAAGAAAATATAAAAAAAAATGCAAAGAAAAAAATGAAATAGTAAAAAAATGAAAAAAAAACGAAGGAAAAAACTGAAAAAGAAAAAAAGAAGAGAGTGAAAAATAGATTATTTTTTTTATCATTCAAATCTATTTTGAGTTTAGTAACTCATTAAAAAAAAGCTTCATATTTTTAGAAATACAATCTTTAATTAATTTTTAATTAATTGGGTAAACGTGATTTAAGAAAGTTGAAATTCTTTTGCCTTTTTAAACTCAAGTTGTTACCAAAAAATAAGGTAATTAATGTAGATATATTTAATGATGTCTTTTGCATCAAATACATATACATATTGCTATTCAGGGTAATTAGCAAATGATTATTATGTGTCTTCTAATTAATGAGTCTAGTTTGTTATTTCTGAACTTTTCCCATGATAATTTAGGGCTACTTTTAAGGCTTTCAAAACATTCCAACGATGACTCGTTTTGCTAATGGAAAAGAAAGTTTTTCAAATAAAGAGGCTAACTGAAATTTACACCTACAACTTAAGAGATATAAAAAAAATCATTTTGTTCAATTCAATTTATAATAGGTCACGAGAGATCATTTTTACTATATGATATCAGGGTGCACTTAAATACATTACTTTATAAAATTGTTTTTAGTTTTACATTCTTTTTATAAGAGATTTTTATTTTTATCCATAAAAGAAATTATTTTTGTAAAGATATGATACTTAGACCTAACTTATCCCCAAAAGGTAGCTCATGCGGGGATGATTGCTCAAATTCATGAAAGTAAACCACCAATTCATTCCTCAATCAATATGAAATTCTAATCCACTATAACAATTTTTAAAACATTAGAGATTCAAAAATGACACTGAGTTTAATTTTAACTTTTAGAATATAAATCATATAAAGAAAAGTGGATGAGTTCTCTTTCTCCCTTTCACACGCACAGACACACCCGCTTATAACAACTCCATTTCACATTCATATTTCCCCTTTTATACATCAACACCTCCATAATATTCTTCATTTCAAATCTTTACGAAAAATGGTTTCTTCTTCATACTCTCTTCTCTTGCTTACTGTTTTTCTAGTTTCTCTTTCTCATGTTCTTTCTTCCTCATCAAAAAATTTCTTTGATTCCCAGCCTATAAGCACCCCAAAAACAATAGCTGAAAAATTCATTAGACAACTTAACTTGTTCCCTAAACATGACATAAATATTGTTTCTTCAAAAGAAATAGCACCTCTTATTACTAAGCAGACACTATATGAAAAGAAGTTGGATTTATATTATCTTGGTGATTCTGGTGCCACTGTCCAAGACTTAGGTCATCATGCTGGTTATTATCGTCTTGTACATACTAAAGCTGCAAGGTTCTATTTTTATATATGATTATTATTTCATCCGTTTCAAATTAGTTGTCACGTTTCACTTCTCGAAAGTAAAACTATTTTAAATTTGATCAATGTTTTGAAATATATATTTTCATCAAATCGACACAACTTATAGTACTTTCTGTAAAATATTGAGTGGATATGATCCAATTTAACTTCGAAAATTATTAAAATTGATTTTCGAAAAATGAAAACATAACAACTAATATGAGACAATGATCAAGAGTATATTTCAGTGTCTATCATTGAGTTTTTTATTAAAAAAAAAATTCCATTCATCAATATTATTTTTAATTAATGAAAGATTAATTCTGTTTTTTTGTTTTTTGTTTTTTATTTCATTCATCAAGATTATTTTTAATTAATGAAAGATTAATTCTGTTTTTTTTGTTGTGGTGGTGGTGGTGGTGGTGGTGTAGGATGTTCTATTTTTTCTTTGAATCGAGGAGCAATAAGGATGATCCAGTAGTGATATGGCTAACAGGAGGGCCAGGATGTAGCAGTGAACTAGCTTTGTTTTATGAAAATGGACCTTTTAAAATATCAGACAACATGTCTCTTGTCTGGAATGATTTCGGCTGGGACAAGGTACCTTCTTGTTTCTTTTTTCTAACTTCTTAATTAATTTTAACCAATCCCTTTCAAAAAAAATTGGGCTAGATATTTTGGACACAATAATAAATTAAAGAGAACAACATGTAATTATTAGTAACTTGTTAATGACCATTTTCAACTACTACTATTATTAATTTGACATCTTACTGTTCATTAGTTGTGACTTGGTGGAATTTTTTTTATGAATTTAAAAGTAGTTTAACGTTTATCGACTTAAAAAATAACTTTTGGTACTGTATCTTCTTTCAAATTTTAAAACGTTTCTGATTATGTTAGATAAATTTCCCTTCTGTTTCTTCTCCCGTCATTTTTTCTTTTGGGTAAGTTATTTACAAGATTGAAGCATGTAAAACTTATCTATGAAATAAAATAGCAGCAAAAATAGTAAACTGATATACCTCCGCCCATTGTTACGGAGTTGTCCTTGATGTCAACACCGTCTATTTCTGTATGATAGAATTATCAATATGTTACTAGAATGATAGAAATCTTTGATAAAACAATAAAATTCGAATTTCATAATTCTTGTGGGTTAGTATGAAAAAACATTTAATATTTATTCTAATTAATTGTGCAACCTATAATAAAGTTCTTAGCTATTATCTAGTGCATAATTAATCACAATTTCAATATTTGAAATTTCTTTATGTAATTCTTAACTTTGAAAATTTTATTTAACTAAAGACATTCTGGCTAATCTTTGATTAAATAAAAAATATATATATCACTTACACATTAATACTAAAACTTTAGAATTAATTTTAATGACTACAATTTTCTTATGTGATCATCATAATGTATAATTTTATTTCATGAAGGTAGATACGGTAATCTTAATTAAATAAAACTATATGGATCACTAGATATTAATTCTAAAGTCTTACACAGAATTTAATTGCTAAGATATTAGGCAATACAATCAAAATTTATGTGCTAGAGTACTTTTTCAGTATTTGTATGTGAAAAGTAACAAGTAATATACATACAACAAAAACACGTTAAGCACATGAGCATAAGTACAATTTCTTAAATCTTAATAACACTTAATGAAAATTTTTACAGGAATATCAAACTGTAAGAAAAATTTTCCATAAAGATTCGTTGAACATCTAAGAAATTTCAAGAAATTGCGTCAAAGATTACAGCGCTAGAAAATCTCAAATAAGACAAAGATAGAATTCTTAACATTGCTGTAAATGAGGCAATGTTGATGGCAGATTAGTATGGAATTTTGGAATAAATATGAATTATGGTGTGATTGTGGAGATTCCTTTATCTTTAGTAAAAGGTCTTCCTCAAAATTAGATTCTAGCAATTTGTGAATTTAATTTTAATCAATTTTAATTTATGCATATAACAAATATCGAACGAGAATCCAAAAATAAAAGAATACGTGACTTTGGGTTAAAAGACTTGAGCCTACCATGTGGGCGGAGTCCCAAATTTTCAGAGCTCATTCTTGGGCATTTAAAAATTGTTGTGTCGGCTTACCAGTGGAGCCATCTTCGTTGAAATTGCACAAAGTGCACAAATTGCTTTTGAAATGAATTGATTTTAAATTTTTGCCTTTCAATAATTAACTTTGTGCTTAGTAAGATAAAAATTCTTTAGAAATTGAAATCATACTTGATATAACAAAATATATATATTTACGCTCCGTGACTTCTTTTTTTTTTGGGTTATGAAAGACATAAGTTAGATCAATATGAAATAAGGGAATAAGTGTCAACGAGCCGTCCTCTTCAAACCTCTGTCCGGGTCGTTTCAATCCGGTTTCTACTGTCAAACAAAACCAACAAAATTTTCACCATTTTAGACACCGAAAATTACATATAAAATAAAGAAATGTTAGAAATTTTATTTCCTTATTATTTCTAACACTAGTTTGCATCAAAAGTTCAAAAATTAGAAATCCAATAATCAAACATCATTGTTGAGCGGATTTGCAAGCTTCGACACCAAATGTAAGTTATTTACGTGATTCGAAGCATGTAAAACTCATCTATAGAGAATATATGCAGCGGAAATAATGAATCGACTTACCTTCAACCATTTTTATGAAGTAGTCGTTAGTGTCAACGCCGTTTCTTTTTCCTGTGAGTCTTCTAAGAACTCAGAATTTCTCACTAGATGGTGTAGTAATTAGGGAAATATTTTTGTCACGATCCAAAACTCGGGTTATGATGACACCTACTTTAACCCACCAGCATGTAAGTCAAGCCCATAGCCCAGAACGACAAGTAATGGGCTAGTAAGCGGAAGAGAGTACGTGAGGTAAAACAACTAAATAAAACAGCTAACACAATAAATAATACCAGAACATATATATATATATAAGTAAGGAGAGAACGAAAAAATATACAAAATGATCCCCCAAGACCTAGTATCAATCAGCGCAAGAGCCACTACAAATATAAGGAGTACTAGACAGATACAATATATATATATATATAGACTCTCTACGGATGTACAAAAATAAAACTAGTTCAAAAAGTAGAGGGAGATGGATCAACTCCGAGCGTCAAGAGCTCACCTTGTATCTCCGATCACAAGCTCCACATGAGGAGGGTGTCAGTGGCGATAACTCGTACTAGGATTTGCATTAGAAAAAAAAGATGTAAAAGTGTAGTATAAGTACCAAAACACGCGGTACCCAGTAGGTATCATAGGCCGACTGGGCACGAAAAGATATAAATACAATAAAGTGCGAATATAAAGTAAGCTAGGCATAATAAGACTAAACAAGATATAGATTAACGACTCTAAGGTACATAATAGAATCTAACTACAGCACAGTCAGACACCCATAAGCCCGAAAGACACAAACAACATACAATAACACTATAATCATTCAAATAAAAGAGATGATAAATATAAAGGAGTCTTAAGACTTACCGTTGCCTGGACTTGACCGAGGCTTTCAGGTGGAAACCGCATCAAGTGTACAAGTGCCCAAATTCGACAGGGGCTTCCAGGTGGAAATACCTTTTTTTAAATATAGCAAATGTCCGGACTCAACCGAGGCTTGAATAATAGATGCCCAAACTCGAATGGGTCTTTTAACAGTCCATTTTCCTTTGTAAAAGTCCAACCGACCAAGTAAAACTCATTTAGTTCCTTATTGGGCTCACCGATTGTATTTTAAGTCAAATTAAAAACTCAACAGGTGTATGCCAAATTGTCAGGTGAAATTAATAGTAGGTAACAAATGTATAGTACAAAACTCCTCAAGTTCCTCTTTTTAAAAAGTCCATGACCATGTTTTAAAACCAAGCCAGCTATAAATTGTGAAAACGCATGGATAACGTACATAAGTGAAGCAGCATAATACCAACCCAACAACGAATACCGGCCCGAAGAACAAGAACCTCAATAAGCAAGACCATTCTACCCAAAAGGAGAACTAACATAGAGATGAAATCCCCAACTAACCATGTACTCGACCCACAACCCCTTAGCTACACTACCTAAGGCGGTCTACCAAACAGGGTCAAATGTCACTGCTACCGTCCCCTGAAAACCCGACCTAAAGCAAGCAATTACCTGGACCTAAGTGAAGGCTTCCTTTGGAACTCCTAGAGCTACCAGGTTTCCTAAACCAGGTCTACAATGAGGCTAACCATCCAAACTAAGGAATTTCAGTGAAATTCTACTCTAAAGGCCCTAAACCAACTAACAAGATCAAGATATACCTACAGAACATCTTTTCGAGCAACAATACCCAACCAAAAATTAGCAATCTATCATATAAATAAATCTATTATGTTAAGTCTAAGAGTAGGTAAGTTGTAACCTATCTGGATGTCGTAGAGAGCGTGCCCAACCCACTAAATCGAAGCTTTTCCATTTCGAGAAGCCTCCGATTGTTGCCACGTTATCAAAATAATGATCTACATATCTCTATGAGAAGAATGATATCTCACATTACAAATTTATGATGTAGGTCAAAAATCATATTAAAAATTACCTGTGGGGACCGCTTATGGAATCCAAAAATTGGACCTGCAATAATGTCCCTCGTGGGACAAGGATCACGTGCCTAAATTTTAAGCACGACCAACCCATAAAATCGGGCTCAAATCAGTCCCATAAGTCAAAGAAAATCAAGAATTAAACAAGAGAATTAATCAAAATTTTGGGAACTTATGAAATTTTGACAGAAATATGATTAAGAATCAAGCAACTAACTAGTCTTAGCTCCGATTTGTGATTCCACAGAGATTTCCTAGCTCAAGGGTCCAGCTATGGAGGAACTTTTGTGAAAGTGGAGAAAGAAACCAAGTGGAGGATATATATACAACTACCTCCGCTTAACCGGAGGTTTGTCCTCTTAAGAGGCTCCATAAAAGCGAGAGGGGATCTGCTTAAGTGAAAGGAGCTGACATAAGCCACCTTAGCACAAACGGCTCCACTAAAGCCACCCAAAGGCCGTAAAAGCGACGACACCAACACCAGCACCAGCACACCAGAAATTTAGCTAAGTCTAAAAAGACTTCGACTGAGTGCTTGAGATTTGCTCAGAACCCCGTGCAGCAAATGAAATATGCTACATGTCATGCTCAAACTATCATCCAACTGAACCAAATCCCACTGGAGCACATGGGAATCATCCAAAATATACCGCCGCAACATAGATACATGGAAGACAGGATGAATACCGACAAAATATGGAGGCAAGGCCAACTCATAAGCTACATCACCAACAGGCTGTAATATCTCAAATGGGCCAATATACCTAGAGCTGAGCTTTCCCCTCCTACCGAACCTTATTACGCCTTTCATGGGAGACACCCAGAGAAACACTCGATCCCCAACTCTGAACTCCATTGATCAAAGCCTACAATCAGCATAACTCTTCTACCTACTCTGAGCTGCCCATAAACTGTCCTAAATAACCCGGACCCTATCCAAAGAATCACGAAGTAGGTTTGTATCCTAAGACTTAGCTTCAAAATCATCAAACCACTCTATCGGAGATCTACACAGTCTACCATACATTACCTCGAAAGGTGCCATCTGATTACTCGAATGGTAGCTGTTATTGTACGCGAACTCTGCCAAGGGTAGAAATCGATCCCACTGACCTCCAAAACTAATAACACATGCCCGCAACATATCGTCCAAACCTGAATAGTCCACTCAGACTGGCCATCGGTTTGAGGATAAAATGTTGTGCTAAGCTCAACTCGCGTACCCAACTTCTCCTGAAAAGCCCTCCAAAAGTTTAAGGTAAACTGGTACCTCTATCAGAAATAATAGACACCGACACTCTATGCAAATGGACTATCTCACAGACATAAATTTGAGCCAACCTCTCTACACTTTAAAACATCTGAACCGCAAGAAAATGAGCAGACTTGGTCAATCGATCCACGATAACCCAAATAGAATCAAACCTCTTAAAAGTGCATAGTAACCTAATCACAAAGTCCATAGTGATCTGCTCCTATTTCCACTCAGGAATGGGCAGCCCCTGAAGCAAACCAACGGGCCTCCGATGCTTAAACTTTACCTGCTGACAGTTCAAGCATCGTGACATAAAATTAATTATGTCCCTCTTCATCTCGGGCCACTAATAAAGCTGTCTCAAATCCCTATACATCTTAACTATTCCAAGATGAATAGAATACCTAGAACAATGGGCCTCCCACAGAATCATATCACCAACCTTAGGAACACACATACGACTGTTAAATCTCAAAACATCATCTGGATCTAAGGTGGCCTTCTCGGCCTTACCTTGCAACACCTAATCATGAATGTCTCTCAAGCCACTATGTTCAAACTGTTACCTTCGAATCTGCTCATTCAATATAGACCGGGCCTCAACATGAGCAAGAATCCCTTTAGAGAACAAGATATCAAGTTGAAGCAACCTATTGGCTAAGGACTGGATATCCAAAGCCATAGGCCGTCTCAAAATAGAAAGATAGGCTAAAATCCCATACTCACCACCTTCCGGCTCAAGGCATTTGCTACCATGTTTGCCTTGCTTAGATGGTACAGAATGGTAATACCATAGTCTTATAGTAACTCCAGTCACTTGCGCTACCTCGAATGAAGATCCTTCTAGCTGACAATGTACTTTAGGCTATGATGGTTGGTGAATATCTCACAATACACGCCATAAAGATAATGCCTCTAACTTTCAAGCGTAAAAACTACCGCCGCCAACTCAAGTAATGTGTGGGGTAGTAGCACTCGTGCACCTTAAGTTGTCTAGAAGCATATTCTATCACTTAGCCCTGTTGCATCAGAATACAACCCAAATCTACTTTAGAAGCATCACAATACACTATAAGCCCCTCGCTCTCAACTGGAAGAGTCAAAATCAAAGCTGAAGTGAGTAAAGACTTGAGCTTCAGCAAGCTCGCCTCACACTCACCAAAATACTCGAAGGAACATCCTTCCTAGTCAATCTGTTCATTGGCGCTGCAATGGAAGAAAACCCCTCGACAATCATTTATAGTAACCTTCAAACCCAATAAAACTACGAACCTTGGTAGGGGATGTGGGCCTAGCCCAATCACGAACTCCCTCAATCTTCGTTGGGTCAACCATAATCCCATCCTTGGACACTATGTGTCCCAAGAATGCTACAGACTCAAGCCAGAATCAAAACTTTGAGAATTTGGCATAAATCCACTGATACTCAAAGTATAGAGCGCAATCCTCAAATGGTGTTCATGCTCCTCCCTTCTCCTCGAGTAAATAGGGATGTCATCAATAAATCATGAAAGAGTCCAAAGAAGGCTTGAACACTAGTTTATCAAGTCTATGAATGTTGTTAGGGTATAGGTCAACCCAAAATACATCACCAAGAACTCGTAATGGCCGTAGAAAGTAAGGTTGTCTTAGGGATGTTTATTTCCCTAATCCTTAACTGATGCTAGCCAGATCTTAAGTCAATCTTAGAAAACTTGACTGCACCCTGAAGCTGGTCAAATAGACCATTAATAAGCGACATCGGATACTTATTCTTTATAGTCACCTTATTCTACTACCAGTAATTAATAAATATATGCATAGAACTATCTTTCTTCTTCACAAGTAGAACAGGAGCACCCCACGGAGAAACACTCGGCCTGATGAAGCTCTTACTATGAAGATCCTAGAGCTGTATCTTAAGCTCCTTCAGCTCAGTATGGTAGGGTGAAATAGAAATGGGTTGAGTTTTCAGCTCAACCTCAATACGAAAATGAATATCATGCTCAGGTGGAAGACCGAGCAAATCGGTAGGAAAGACATCAATAAATTCACGGACCATAGGAACAAAATCAAGGAAAGGAATATCAGTGCTAGTATCACAAACATAAGCAAGATAGGCCAAACACCCCTATGACACCATCCTCTTAGCCGAATTGTCACGACCCGCATTCGGAGTCATGATGGCACCTACCATAACCCACCAGTAAGTAAGCCAAATCGTAGCTCGGAATGACAAGTAATGGGCTAAATGGTGGAAGACGGGATAAATATCGAGAAATAAGCATAAAATAAGATCGAAGGTGATATAAATATGAATACGATCCTAAAATACAAAATGGAAAAGAGGAAGAACAAAAGAAACATCCCATGACCTGGTAAGGCCAGTACAAGAGCCACTAATCAAAAAAATAAGAGTACTAGTAGTATAAATTTACAGATAGTCTCGAATGTAAAGAATTTCCCAAAATCTAGAAAGGAGAGGGGATCAGATCCGGCTTTGAAAGCTCACCCTATCTTCGGATCCTGTACGCAAGCTGGAAGGAATATCAGCAACGACAGGTAGTACTCAGATCTGCAAAAGAAAAGGATGCAGAAGTATAGTATGAGTACCAAAACAATGGGTACTCAGTAGGCATCATTGGCCGACTAAGCTAAATCATAATAAAAGCATAATAAAATGGGAAATTGTAAGCTAAGTCAAAGAGAAAAGGGCAAACCTGAGATCGTACTCCAACGCAGGAGAGATAAATAATTAAACACACGATACCAAAATTAAAGTAAACTAATTATAACCTAACTAGGCCCCTATAAGCCCAGAAGGTGCAAACAAGAGAAGACTAACCCAAACGAGCTCCCATAAGCCCGATGGATAAAATCAAGAGAAGATCTATAGACGCTAAGCATGATATAACCAACCAATACTCCCATATCGGTGAAACCATTCATACTATGCAATACCAGACTCGAACCGGTCTTTAACACCATAACCATATCATAGATGCCGGACTCGAACCGGTCTTTAATAGAGTAAAGTCACAATAACTAGCCTAGCCCCAAACTAGGTGAATGCTATATAGCCTAAGGTTCAAGATTAACTATAATGCTACGAACGAAGGTCTCCTAAGTCTACAAGGAGCAAAAAGAGATTGCACAACCTAAAAGAGGGCTGGCAGGGCCCGCTTCTAAACCCGAAAGTCCATACTAAGGCGATTTCTACCCAAAAATGACTAAGTATCTAAAATTCCACTATAAATTATTACATAATCTAAATAAAGCCTAAAAGCATCATTTGACCTAAAGGAAGGGTAAATGGGTCGATTCTACCCCCGAAACGGCTCATAAATCGGCTAAATAAATCAAACTCCACTAACTAAGCAACCAAACCGTAATTTCCAACCCATAACTAGCACAATATCATAATAATACAATAATAAAGCTCAATCTATAAGTAAGGTAAGCCTAGCCTATCTGAACGCCGAAGAATGCTCAATGAAGTTTTAAATTAGGGTTTTTCCATCCCGAGAAGCTCTGCACGATGCCATGCTATCATAATAACAATCTACTCATTAATACAGGAATAATGATACCCATATTACATATAAATGCTTTGGGTCCAAAATCGAGCTAAAAATCCCATATGGGGCCCACTTACGAAATTATAAATTTGAAACCGTCAAAAAGTCCATCAAGGCTCAAGGATCTTTTACCCTCAAGAATGGGTAAATTCCAAGCTCCAACACATCCAAAATCAATCCATAAATAAATTGGGGATTTAAACCTAAAATGGAGAATCTATCGAGAAATTAGGCGGAACTTACAAGGATTAAGACGAGGAAAAAGGCTTTGACGAACTCTCCAACCTCCCTTGATCTCCCAAGAATCGCCTCCCCTCTCTCACTATCTCTCTAGGGCTTTAATGCTCTCAACACTTAGAGAAAATGAGAGAAAAATGGGTGAAAGGGGATTAAATGCACTGCAGGTACCGCTAAAGCGCCCACTTGACCACTAAAGCGGCACACTACCACTAAAGTGGTCCATGGACCAGGCCGACCTCCGCTAAAGCTGACCAAGCGCCCTTAAGTGGCGTCCGTTAAAGTGGTATGGTCTCCGCTAAAGAGATCCATCTGGGACCAGTGCTAGCCGTTTAAGCGGTTGCACCAGCTGAGGCATGCACCAGCTATAACTTGGTTTTTGACAAGTCTCCTACGCACCCTCGGGATTCGTTCGGAATCTCGTGAATGCAAACAAACTATGCTACCCTATCAAATTTAACATTTTGGACTCAACGGGGCAATTGAAATTCCCATCCAGGGTTGTTTTGATGAAAAGTGGGTCCCACACCCAAATGGCCTTTTTTATCACTTTCCACCCAATAGCCCAAAATGAGTCTAGAAACCTCGGGACCTAGACCAAGGGTTCCCCTAGCCTAAAATCGATGTTCTGGAGATGATGGAAATGTTAGAATTGACATATGAGGTTGTTTACCTAAAGTTTAGGCCCGATAGCCAAATTTGAACATCGAAGACTTCAAATCAGGAAATTGGCTCTAAAAACCAAACGAACTATCCGGTAACCAAACTGTCAGGTAGCTATGGGAAAGCTCTAAATACCAAAATAATATGGAAATGCAGAAAATGACATGGATGGTCATTATAATATCCACTACTAAAAAGACTTTCGTCCATGAAAATAAAGGTCAAGAAGTACCTGAAGGCCCAAACAGGTGGGGACACTGGGTCCGCATCTCTCTCTCAATCTCCCAGGTAGCCTCCTCAACTGGATGGTTCCTCCACTGAACCTTAACCACAGGAATCTCTCTAGAGCGCAACTGTCTGACATCCCTAGCTAAAATGAGGACTGGCTCCTCTACGAATAACAACTTCTCATCCAACTGAATCAAATCCCACCGAAATATATATGACTCATTCAGAATGTAACACCGCAACATGGAGGCATGAAAAACTAGATGAACAGCTACAAAATCTGGGGGCAAGGCTAACTCATAAGGTACCTCTCCAACTGTCTGCAGTATCTCGAATGGACCGATATATCTGGTACTGAGCTTACCCTTCTTCCCGAACCTTATCACGTGCTTCATAGGTCATACACGGAGGAAAAATCGATCACCAACTCCAAACTTCAATGCACGAAGTCTACGATCAGCATAACTCTTCTTCCTACTCTGAGCAGCTCTTAACCTATCTTGAATCACCCGCACCCTATCCAACGACTCACGAAGAAGGTCAGTACTATGGGGGCTAACCTATGAAGTCTCAAACCATCCAAGCAGAGACCAAAAATGCCTATCATATAAAGCCTCAAAAGGTTCCATCTCAATGCTCGAATGGTAGCTATTATTACTGGCGAACTCTGCTAAAGCTAAGTGTTGTTTTCACTGACCTCCAAAGTCCATCGCGCACGGACGGAGCATGTATTAAGACCTGAATAGTCCACTCCGACTGACCATCAGTCTGTAGATGGAATTTGGTGCTTAGATAAACCTGAGTGCCCAACTCTTCCTGAAAAGTCCTCTAGAAGCAAAAAGTGAACACTGAGCCTCTGTCTGAAATAATGGACACTGGTACTCCATGAAGGCGAACTATCTCACAAACATAGATGCGGCCTAACCTCTTAGCATTGAAGGAAATCTGAATTGGGATGAAATGAGCCAATTTGGTCAACCGATCTACTATGACCCAAATACTATCGGAACCTTGGGAAGTACAGGGCAAACCAATCACAAAGTCCATAGTAATGCGCTCCCATTTCCACTCAGGAATGGGTAGCCTCTGAAATAATCCACCCTGTTGATGATGCTCGGCCTTTACCTACTGACTACATAGGCAACAAGCTATAAAATCTGCAATATCTCTCTTCATGCCACTCCACCAATAAAGTTGTCTCAAATCTCTATACATCTTAGTTGTCCCAGGATGAATAAAATATCTGGAGCTATGAGCCTCCTGTAATATCAACTAAATCAAGCCCCCAACCCTCAAAACACAAATGCGCTATCAAATCTCAGAATTCCCTCTGAATCTAAGGGTAGCCCGACTGGACTCACCCTTAAGAATTTAGTCACGGAGGCCACAAAGTCTACTATCCTCAAACTGGCAACTCTGAATCTGGTCAAATAAGGTAGACCTAGCCTCCACACTCGCAAGGATCCTCCTGGTGTCCAAAATATCGAGCCAAACCATCAAATTAGCTAAGGACTGGACGTCCCAAGCCAACGGCCGCTCTAAAACTGAAATAGAAGCCAAACTAGACATACTCACTGCCTTCCAGCTCAAAGCGTCTGCTACCACGTTCGCTTAGCCCGGATGGTAAAAAATAGAGATGTCATAGTCCTTCAGTAACTCAATCCACCTACACTGTCTAGAATTAAGCTCTCTCTGAGTCATAAGGTGCTGAAGACTACGATGGTCAGTGAAGATCTCGCAATGAACACTATACAAGTAATTCCTCTAAATCTTAAGCTTGAAAACTACCGTCGCTAACTCCAAATCATTTGTGGGGTAGTTGCACTCATGAACCTTAAGCTGCCTCAATGTATAAGTGATAACTCGGCCCTGCTGCATCAGTACGCAACCCAAACCAACACCGAAAGCATCACAATAAACTGTATACCCCTCGCCCTCAATAGGAAGAGTCAATATAGGAGCTGAAGTAAGCATCTCTTTGAGATTTTGAAAGCTCAACTCACACTCAATGGACCACAGAAAAGGAACCTCCTTCCTAGTCAACCTGGTCATAGGCGTGGTAATAGAAACAAAATCCTCAACAAATCATCTTTAGTAATCTCCCAAGCCAATAAAGTTATAAACCTCGGTCGGAGATATAGGTCTGGCCTAATCATGAATGGCCTCTATCTTCATCAAATCCAACACAATCACATCCCTAGACACCACATGTCCTAGAAATATAATCGAATCAAGCCAAAACTCACACTTTGAGAATTTGGCAAAAAGCCTGTGATCTCTCAAAGTCTGAAGCACAATCCTCAAATACTGCTAGTGCTCCTCCGTGCTCCTCCCTACTCCTCAAATACACCAATATTTCATCAATGAAAACAATCACAAAGGAGTCCAAATGGGGCCTGAAAACTCGATTCATCAAATCCATAAACGCTGCTAGGGCACTGGTCAACCCAAAAGACATTACCAAGAACTCATAATAACCCTACCAAGTCCTGAAGGTTGTCTTAGGGATGTCCTCAGCCCGAATCCTCAACTGATGGTAACCCGATCTCAAGTCAATCTTAGAGAAAATTATCGCACCCTGAAGCTGGTCAAATAAATAATCAATGCAAGGCATAGGGTACTTATTCTTCACGGTCACCCTATTCAGCTGCCTATAGTCAATACATATATGCATAGAACCATCTTTTTTCTTCACAAATAAGACAGGAGTACCCCAAGATGATATACTGGGTCTAATAAAACCCTTACCTAACAAATCCTGAAGCTGAGAATTCAACTCCCTGAGCTCAGTAAGAGCCATAGAAATAGGTCGGGTGCCCGACTCAAGGTCAATAGCGAACTTAATATCATGCTCAGGAGGAAGGCCAGGTAGGTCGGTAGGGAACACATCAGAAAACTCACGGACAATAGAAACAGAATTGAGCGAAGGACTCTCTGCGCGAACATCATGAATATTCGCAAGATAAGACTCGAAACCTCTCGACACCAATCTCCTAGCCCAAACATAAAAAATAATTCCCGTCGGTGCGCGGCTAAAAAGAACCCTGCCACACAACCGAGGGAATGCCAGGTATGGCTAAGGTAATGGTCTTGGAGAAACTATCCAAGACTGTATGATAAGGGGATAACCAGTCCATGCCCATAATCACATCAAAGTGCACCATATCTAACATAATAAGATCAGCCCGAGTACCAAAGTCTCGAATGGTCATAACACATGATCTAAAAATCTGATCCACTACTAAAAACTCACCCACGGGAGTAGATACACGCAATGACATAGATAAAGGCTCCCAAGACATATTTAACCGCGATGCATAATAAGTAGAAACATATGAATAAGTGGATCTCGGATCAAATAAAGCAACAGCCAACAGACGGCACACTGAAATCGTACTTGTAATAACAGCATCCGAAGACTATACCTCTGGCCTACCAAGTACAGCATAAAAATGATCTTGCCAGCCACCTGGCTGGGCGTCTGACCTACCACCCGTCATACCTGCCTGAGAACCTCTTCAAAAACCCTAGAGACCACCCCTGCGACCCTAAACACCACTTCTAGCTAGAGGTGGTACTGATCTGATCGGCTGAACACTCTACGTTACAGGCTGAATCATCTCTCGCTGGGGACACTCCCTAGTGAAATAACCAATCACTCCATAATTGTAGTAAGGCCCAGAAACAATACTCTGTCCAGAAGGTTCGGCTAACCCAGAATAGCCACCTTTACTGAAAGACCCAAAATATGCACCTCTCGGAGACAGGCCCCCACTCAGGCCATGGTAATCATTGAAATTGGACTGACCTCCATCAGTAATCTGAAGTGCCGTCTGAAAGAGCCTACTAGACTGACCAGGGGATGGAAAGACTGACGTGGAGGGTACCTAACCTAAGAACATCTGTCTCTGAATTGTGAGCCTCTATGGTTCCCACTGGAAATGCCCTAATGACGTGGTCTCTTATCGCTGCCCCTCTTGGGCCTCGCGATGCATCTCTTTCATAGTTTGGGCATAATCAGAAATCTCAATGAAAGACCTACCAACAACAACCAAACTTTGAGTAGCCATGCAAAAAGAAAGTCTCAGTCCCCTAACATAACACCAAAGCCTCTCATACTCGGTAGTCAAGATCGTAGTAGCATGTCTGGCCAACTCGTGAAATTTTGCCTCATACTCGAGAACTATCATAAAACCCTTCTGTAAGTGAGTGAACTGATCTCTCAGGATCTCATAAAGACAGCGAGGCATATACTTCTCCAAGAAGACCTCAGAGAACTGAGTCCATGTCATAGGGGAAGATCCAGCTGGCCTGGAATCAAGATAACCTCTCCACCAATGTCTAGCTATCAAATCAAACTGAAAAGTGATGTAGTCAACCCCACGATCCTCAACTAGGCCTAAATGACAAAGCCTATCCTCGCATGCAGTCAAGAACTCAAATGCATCCTTGCTCGGATCCCCTGTAAACCTTGGTGGAGTCAATCTCAGAAATCTACCCAATATATTCTGCTCCTCAACAGACATAGCAGGCTGGGAGGCTACCGGCTGAGCAACTACCGGTGTTGGAGGGATCTCAACTCTGGGAGCCACAGCTACAGGCTGTGCCCCTGCATCTATACTACTCTGATCTGCAGACTGTGCACCATCAGACGGTGCACCACCAACTAATCCCAATAACTGGACTAAGGCATCTCTGAGCAATGAAGAAGAAATAAACCCCGGTGGTGCCTGGGCTATCCCTTGGCCCACCAATGGTTGGGGTGGCAAAAACTCTAGCTCGGGAGCAATAGCAGGATCTTGTGAAGGCTTCCTATCCTGACCCCTAGCTGGGACTGCAGATCTAGCCTGGTCTTGACCTCTAGGTAGTCCACGTCCCTTGACGGGTGCCCTAGTTGCAGGCTCGGGATCCTAGTCACCGGTTGTAGGAGCGCCCGTCCTGACTATCTGCAAAAGAGTAAAACAATGAGAACCTTAGAGACCAGCACAGACTCAACGCATGAGATGAATAAAAGGAAATGAAGTCATCCTAAGAATGTCCTATAGCCTCCCGAAGATAAGACACGAACGTTATCGGTCCGATCCGCGGGACTCTACTAGACACTTGCTCTTGTACCAACAATACCAGTGAACCTAGGCTTTGATACCAACTTGTCACAACTCGTGTTCGGAGTCATGATGGCACCTACCATAACCCACCAGTAGGTAAGCCAAACCATAGCCTGAAATAACAAGTAATGTGCTAAATGGCGGAAGATGGGATAAATACCGAGAAATAAGCATAAAATAAGATCGAAGGTGATATAAATATGAATACGATCCTAAAATACCAAATGAAAAAGAGGAAGAACAAAAGAGAAATCCCATGAACTGGTAAGGCTAGTACAAGAGCCAATAATCAAAAGAATAAGAGTACTAGTAGTATCAATATGAAGATAGTCTCGAATGTAAAGACTGTCCTAAAATCTAGAAAGAAGAAGGGATCAGCTCCAGCTTTAAAAGTTCACCCTATCTCCAGACCCTGTAAGCAAGCTAGAAAGAATATCAACGACGACAGCTAGTACTAGGATCTGTACCAGAAAAGGATGAAGTATAGTATGAGTACCAAAACAACGGGTACTCAGTAGACATCATCCACTGACTGAACTAAATCATAATAAAAGCATAATAAAATATGAAAATGTAAGCTAAGTCAATAAGAAAGGGACAAACCTGAGATCTTGCTCCAACGTAGGAAAAATAAATAATTAAACACGCGATACCGAAATTAAAGTATACTAATTTTAACCTAACTAGGCCCCCATAAGCCTAGAAGGTGCAAACAAGATAAGACTAACCTAAATGAGCCCCCATAAGCTCGATCGATACAATCAAGAGGAGATCTATAGACGCTAAGCATGATATAACCAACTAATACTCCCATATCCGTGAAACCATTCGTACTATGCAATACCAGACTCAAACCGGTCTTTAACACCATAACTATATCATAGATGCCAAACTCATATCGATCTTTAACACCATAACCATATCATAGATGTCAAACTCGTACTGGTCTTTAACACCATAACCATATCATAGATGTCGGACTCGAACCGATCTTTAATAGAGTAAAGTCACAATAACTAGCCTAGCCCCGAACTAGGTGAATGATATTAGCCTAAGGTTTAAGATTAAATATAATGTTGTGAACGAAGGTCTACTAAGTCTACAAGGAACTAAAAGAGATTGTACAATCTAAATGAGGGCCAGTGGGGCCCGCTTCTAAACTCGAAAGTCCATACTAAGGCAATTTCTACTCGAAAATGACTAGTCTCCAAAATTCCACTACAAGTTATTACATAAGTCTAAATAAATCCTAAAAGCATCATTTGACCTAAAGGAAGGGTAAATGGGTCGATTCTACCCCCGAAACAGCTCACAAATCGGCCAAATAAATCAAACTCCACTAACTAAGAAACAAAACCATAATTTCCAACCCATAACTAGCACAATATCATATGAATACCATAATAAAGCTCAATCTATAAGTAAGGTAAGCCTAGCCTACCTGGACGTTGAAGAATGCTCGATAAAGTTCGCTAAATTGGGGTTTTTCCCTTCTAAGAAGCCTCTGCACAATGCCACGCTGTCATAATAACAATCTACTTATTAATACGGGAATAATGATACCCATATTGCATATAAATGTTTTGGCTCCAAATTCAAGCTAAAAATCCCATGTGGGGCCCGCTTACGAAATCATAAATTTGAAGAAGTCAAAACGTCCCTTAAGGCTCAAGGATCTTTTACCCTCAAGAATGGGTAAATTCTAGGCTCCAACACATCCAAAATCAACCCATAAATAAATTGGAGATTTAAACCTAAATCAGAGAATCTATCAAGAAATTAGGCGGAACTTACAAGGATTAAGACGAGGAAAAAGGCTTTGACGAACTCTCCAACCTCCCTTGATATCCCAAGAATCGGCTCCCCTCTCTCACTATCTCTCTAGGGCTTTAATGCTCTCAACACTTAGAGAAAATGAGAGAAAAATGGGTGAAAGGGGATTAAATGCACTGCAGGTACTGCTAAAGTGCCCACTTTACCGCTAAAGCGGTACACTACTGCTAAAGCAGTCCATGTACCAGGCCGACCTCCGCTAAAGCGGACCAAACGTCGCTTAAGCGGCCTCTACTAAATTGGTATGGTCTTTGCTAAAGCGGTCCATTTGGGACCAGTACTAGCCATTAAAACGGCTCCCAGGCCGCTAAAGCGACCTCTGATTAATTGTCCAAAGGCCCTTTTAAGCGGTTGAATCAGCTAAAGGCATGCACTAGTTATGACTTGGTTTTTGCCAAGTCTCCGACGCACGATTCATTCGGAATCCCATGAACGCAAATGAACTTTGCAAGCCTATCAAATTCAACATTTCAAACTCAACGACATAATCAAAATTTCCATGCAGGGTCGTTTCGATGAAAAGTGGGTCCCACACCCAAATGGTCGTTTTCATCACTTTCCACCTAATAACCCAAAATGAGTCTGAAAGCCTCGGGCCCTGGACCTAGGGTCCCCCTAGCCTAAAATAAATGTTTCGAAGCTGATAGAACTGTCAAAATTAGTATATGAGGTCATTTACCTGAAGTTTAGGCCCAGTAGCCAAATTTGAATAATGAAGACTTCAAAACAGGGAATTGGCTCTAAAAACCAAATGAATTGTCCGATAACCAAACTGTCAGCTCCAACAAGTCATAAATGACTTGGGGAAGCTATGAGACAGCTTTAAATTCCAAAATAATGTGGAAATATAGAAAATAACCTGGAGGGTTATTACACGAATATAAGAAATAATCCCTTCCGATGTATGACTATCAGAATCCTGCCACACAATCAGGGAATGCTAGGCATGGCTAAGGTAACGATCTTAGTGAAGCAATCTAAGACCGAGTAATCCCAACTGTCATACTCTAGAATAGTCACCAAACAGGATCTCAGTACTCGATCCACTACTAAAGAATCACCTACGAGAGTAGCTACACGTATGGGCAAAGACTCGTTAATCAACTCCAACCAGGAAGTAAAATATACTGACACATAAGAATAAGTGGAATCCATATCAAATAATATAGAAGTTGATTGTCGACATACTAAAATCATACCTGTGATCATTGAGTCTGATGCCTCCGCCTCTAGCCTACCCAGAAAGGCATACAATTGTATGCGCCCACCATCGGACTGAGAATCTAACTGACCACTGACCTCGGGTTGCAAAGGGAGTGACAGATAGCATGGTAAGATGGTTTATTGAACAACACCCTCAATCCTCCATGATCAACATTTGGTATCCCAAGAAAAGTATTCAAAGAAGTCACATCAAAATGCAAAGTCTTGCCACAAACTTCAACATCATTTTCCCTCTTCTTGGGCAACCAATTTGCAAGAAATTCATGAACCATATCTAATTTACAGTCACTCAATCATTGAAAATGAAGTCCAAACCCAACTGATCAATCCTTACCACAATGCCTGGGCACTCGTCTTTAACCGCTCCCTATCAATCTTCTCTATGGGCACATACTTCTCCACATCATTCTCTTTGTACCATTTTTTTCCTTCTTTGTCAACATATTTCAACTCAAAGTGACATCGGGTCACACGAGGGCCTACGGGTGGTGTGGCCTGACTAGTACGAGCCCTCTTTTGTCCTTGGCCCGAAGTGGATGCCCCGCTCTTTCCTCTTCTAACCTTAGGTGCCATGGTACCTATCAAACAATACAAATTTAAAAGATTAGTGCAGCCCCAAATAGCTAATCACAATCAAGCTTAATGGTGGTCAAAACCACCCCACACTTAATTTGTTAGCATACTCCACCAGTGTCCGTGTTTGGGTACTCAGACTTCCCTTACTAACTATCATTGACTAGTGTACATACTTCATCCTTCAATTGCATTCCCATACTATTTACTTCCAAATTCATAAGACATGTGATGGATATTCAACTTGATTTCACTACAAACATTGTCACTTGCTTGAACTCTACATAACACCAACATACATCATAAACAATACTCTTTCAAGAACTAATATGAACAAAGAAAATTTATCCATAAGCACACCCTTTCAATTTACTCACATTGCCCATACATACAATTCACACATAATTTGGACCAAGTCAAGTACCCAATCATACTTTCTCAACCAACAAACTACAACTTATACTTTCAACACTTAAGTTTCACTTCATGCACCAACAAACCCAAAATCATGGAGTTTTCACAAGAAAAATTCAAACATAAAATTTAAACCCCTGTTGTTCATCAACTTTCTTGAACTAACAACTCACCCACGTGAATTTCAACACATCCAACCAACATAAACACAAAATTATCACCAAAACAACCCCTAAATTCGAATTTGAACCCACCTCAAGTTAAATAATAAAGCATTCATCACAATGAACTAAGAAGGAAAGAATTTGCATCCACAATTTTGGATTAGAAAGAGAAGAATATGCATTATAACGCAAAAATTCACTCCAAATTATGAAATCATCATGAAATCTTACCTTAGTTTTGTTGATGAAGTGAAAAGAAAAAGAAATTAGAGTGGTGTGGCTAGTTTCGCTGCTTTGGGAGAGAGTTAGAGAGGTGTGCGGACTCTAGGGTTGAGAAATGAGGGAATTATTGGGTTGGGGGTTAAATTGGACCAGATCAGGTTGGGTTTCACCTGGTGAAAATTAATGAATTTTGGGCGATTGGGGGGCGCGGCGTGAGGCCCAGCACTGGAGGCAAGCTCCGTAGCGCCGAGGCCACTGCGGGGGCATTCCAATCGCTCAACAAGAGTTGTCTCGTGATGTGGGGCCCTACCCATGCATTGGGTTCCGCACCGCTTAGCCTATAATACCTGCACCAGGCTTTGCCCTAGTGCAATTTCACTCCGAATTTAACTTTTCCAATGTCCTGTAACTCTTTTCTACTTAAAAATAACTAGAAATACAACAAAAATAGTTAGAAAAATGGGTTGCCTCCCACCAAGCACGTTAGTTTTGGTCACGACTCACCTTTTTGTAATTTTTTTTTTCTCATTTTTTGGTTTTGTTTTCAAATAAAAATCCCATGCTATTACATTACAATCATAGGTTGCCTCCCATGTAGCGCCTGATTTAACGTCGCATCATGGCCCAGCTCACAATCACTCACCCAATAGTTCCATGGACTTCTTCTGACGATCATCCTCTTCGTCCCAATAATGTTTTACTCTTTGGTTGTTTACTAAGAACGTCTTACCTTTTTCTTTATCAATCAGTTCAATAGCCATATGTGCATTCATCTTTACCACTTTGAAATGGCCATACCGCTTGGACTTGAGCTTCTCAGAAAACAACTTCATCCTAGAATTGAAAACCAACACCTTTTGTCTGAGATTAAATGTGCGAGACACAATATGTTTGTCATGCCACCTTTTGGTCTTCTCCTTGTAGAGCTTCGCATTCTCATAGGCATGCAATCTGAATTCCTCAAGTTCATGCAATTATAGCATTCTCTTCTGGGCTGCCAAATCAGAATTAAGGTTTAACTTCTTTATAACCCAATAAGCTTGATATTCTAACTCAACAGGCAAATGGCATGCCTTCCCAAACACTAACCTGTAAGGGGATGTACCGATGGGTGTCTTGTACGCTGTTCTATATGCCCATAATGCATCATCAACTTTCATTGCCCAATCCTTGCAATGTGCATTAACTGTCTTCTGTGGGATCTGCTTCACTTCTCGATTCGAGACCTAAACTTAGCCACTAGTTTGGGGATGATAGGCTGTGGCAACCTTGTGTCTTACCCCATACTTAGCCAACAAATTTTTGAACCAGTTGTTAACAAAGTGTGAACCTCCATCACTAATAATAGCTCTCGGTATCCCAATTCTTGAGAATATCTGCTTCTTAACAAACTTCAACACCACCTTTGAGTCATATGTAGGGAATGTTGCTGCTTCCACCCACTTAGAAACATAATCCACTGCAATAAGAATATACGTGTTCCCATATGAAAGAGGAAAATGGCCCATGAAGTCTATTCCCCACACATCAAAGATCTCTACCTCCAGAATGTTATTCAAAGGCATCACATGCCTTCTAAGAGATAGTGCCTATACGCTGACATTGATCACATTATTTAGCAAATCTAGTCGCATCCTTGAATAAGGTGGGCTAAAAAAACCCGAACTATAGCACTTTGTGACCTATACACTCACCACTATGATGGCCTCCATAAGGAGACGAATGACAACTCTCCAAAACCTGTTGCTTCACATTCCAGAATGCACCTTATGATTACTCTATCTGGGCCCTATTTGAACAAGTAAGGCTCATCCTAAGTGTAGAACTGGGACTCATAGTAACCCTCTTTCTTTTCTAACTAGTGGCCTCGGGTGGATACACTCCATGCACTATCAAGTTCACGATACTTGCATACTAAGGTAACTCTTAGTGCCAAGAATTGTTCATCAGGAAACTCTTCTCAAATTTTACCATTCCCTGAAACATGTGCCTAACTCTCTACCCCGGATAGATGGTCTGCTACTTGGTTTTCTGACCCCTTCCTATCTTTAATCTCCAAATCAAATTCTTGTAAAAACAAAATCCACCTAATGAGCCGAGGTTTGGCATCATTTATATTGAATAAATACCTAAAAGCTACATGATCTGTGTACACAATCACTTTGGTACCCATTAAATAAGACCGAAACTTATCAAACGCATACACTAAAGCCAACATCTCCTTCTCTGTAACCATGTAATTAGCTTAAGCTACATCAAGAGTTTTGCTTGTATAATAGATAGAATGAAAAACCTTCTCTTTTGCTAACCCAACACATCTCCCACAGCCACATCGCTAGCATCACATATCAACACAAATGGCAACTCCCAATTGAGACCAATCAAAATTGGATCTTCAATCAACTTTCTCTTCAATGCCTCAAAGGCTTTCACACAATCATCACAAAACTAAAACTTCACCTCTTTCTCAAGTAATTTGCACATTGATCTTGAGATTTTTGAAAAGTCCTTGATAAACAGCCTGTAAAACCCTACATGCCTAAGAAAACTACGTACACCCTTCATAGATACGGGTGGTGGCAGCTTCTCTAAAACCTCGATCTTAGCATAATCAACTTCCAGGACTTTTTGTGACACCTTATGACCAAGTTCAATGCCTTCTCTGACCAAAAAGTGGCACTTCTCCTAGTTCAGTACCAGATTCATTTCTTCACAGCGAGCCAGAACCCTATCAAGATTCAATAGACATACTTTAAAAGAGTTACCAAATACCAAAAAATCATCCATAAATTTCTCCATAAAGTCCTTCACCATATCATAGAATATTGCCATCGTGCAGCACTGGAAGGTGGCGTGTGCATTGCATAGCCCGAAAGGCATGCGCTTGAAGGCATAGGTACCATAAGGACATGTGAATATCATCTTCTTCTGATCCTCTGGAGAAATGGCTATCTAATTGTAGCCTGAGTATCCATCTAAGAAACAATAATACTCATTCTGCAAGTCTGTCCAATATTTGATCAATGAAGGGAATAGGGTAATGATCTTTTAGAGTGGCCTCGTTGAGCTTGCAGTAGTCCATGCAAATTTTCCAACCTGTGACTGTTCGAGTCAGAATCAACTCATTCTTCTCATTAGTAACCACTATAATGCCTCTTTTTTGGGGGACATATTGGGCTGGACTGATCCACTTGCTATCTGAAATAGGATAGACAATGCCTGCATTTAGCCACTTAATGACCTATTTCCTCACCACATCTTTCATTAATGGATTCAGTCTCCACTGATATTTAACACTCAGTCTGTACCCTTCCTCCATGAAAAATTTATGCATGCAATAAAAAGGGCTTATCCCCTAAATATCAGATATCTGCCAACCAATTGCCTTCCTCCTCCTTTTTAAGATAACCAAAGTGTCTCCAACCTATGCTTCAAACAAACCTGTAGAGAGAATAACTGTTAAAGTGTCATTATCCCCCAAATAAGCATACTTGAGGTGTGTTGGTAATGCCTTCATCTCCAACTTCGAGGCTTCCCCAATAGATGGCTTGGGTGGTGGCCCAAGTTGTCTATTTAGAGGCTCAAAATTGCCTATGTGAATGAATATGCTTACCACATCCAGCACCTGAATTATATCATATGCATCAGCATCTCCAAAAATATCATGCCCAACAAGAGCTCTTTCTAAAGGGTCCTTCGAAATAATAAGTGGAAGTTCCGACTCAAAATCTATCATTGTTATGGCAGACAACTCCTCATAAATAGCTGGCAGCTTTATTTCTTTGTACATATCAAACACCTCAACTTTATCATGAGCTCTCATAGTTAGCTTCCCAACAGCTACATCTATCAAAGCACGACCAGTAGCCAAAAATGGATGCCCCAAAATAAATGGGACTTTCAGATCTGCATCAAAGTCCAAAACTATAAAATCCACGGGGAAAATAAGTGACCCCACTTGCACCAATACATCCTCAACTATTCAGAGTCGAAGAAATATTCAAGTTGCTTGGATTGACTTGGCATTTGTGAGAATTTTGAATTCCCTACGAGCAATCCGCCCAAACTCTTTATGCTAAATCTGAATTTATGGTTGAAGAGTGAGTCAATGTTTGTAGCTCCCATAGTCATGGAGCTTCTTCACGATCAGATCAAAACTTCGATCTAAAGCTATGAAGATGATGTAGAAGCTGCTTTGGGAATGTTTCACTTTCCCTATTCTTTTCTTTCCTTTTTGATTTGTTCTTTCATTTTTTTTTGTTTTTTATGTCTGGTCTTTTAGTGGACCGATATTTTGGGCTTTGATTTTGTACAGAACCTATTATTTTCAATAAAAGGGCTTTTTGCCCATCATCTTTAATTTAAAAAAATCCTCAACTATTCCATTGGGCCTTGCCAACAAATGATCAGCTAGCTTCAAAATGACTATGGTGGGCCTTGGACTGCCCAATCCCATCTTTTTTAACAAAGAATTGGGCATCAAGTTAATGTTATCCCCAAGATCTCACAATCCCCAGGCTTTGATAGACTGTCCAATTGTAATCTGGATGGTGACACTTCTCGGATCTTTAAGCTTTGTTGGCAGCATATTCTGAATTTGGGATGTGCACTCTTCATTAAATGCAATAGTAGCATACTCTGTCAGCCTATTCTTGTTCTCCACAATGTCCTTTATGTACTTGGCATACCTGGAATTCCCTTCAAAACATCAACAAGAGGAAGATTAATCTACACCTGTTTTAACAAATCAATAAACTTTTGAAAACAAGTTTCTATCTTTTGCTTTTTCTTCCTTTGTGGGAATAGGGCGGTGGCTTCACACTTGCCACAATATTCTCATTATTTACATCTTTCGCAGCCTCTTCTTGCTTCTCTCACCACATCCTTGTGAGTTACTTTCTTGGGCTCTAACTCCTCCAATTGTCTACTACTTCCGAGTAGAAACTGCAGTAACCTGTTTAGGATTTGGATCAATATCACTTGGAAAACCTCCACAAGGTCTAGTGTTTTGTGACCCAGTAAGCTGTCCCATATGAACCTCTAGAGTCTTTGTGGCTAACAATTGACTTTTTATGTCAGTAGTTATTTTTGCTTGGTTAGCTATAATCTGTTTCAACATCTCCTTAATATTGTTAGATTGAGCTTTAGCATGACCACCCTGAGCCTGTTATTGAGGATTCTGATGTCCCACTTAGTTTCTATACTGATTGACATTTTGCCCTTGATTTTCACCCCATGAGATTTTATGGTGATTTTGCCAACTTGGGTTATAAGTAGTCCCAAAAAGTTGATTTTTTTGGCGCTGAGCATTACCCACAAAGTTTGTTGATTCTGGATTCGCTCCACATGCATCTGCTGAGTGATCACTGTTACCGCATACCTCACACTAAGTCTGAGTTTACTGTACCATATTCACGGGGCCTTGTTGATGCCCAAATTTAGGTTGCTAAACTGAGTGTTCATTTGATTATACAAAGAGGCAATCTGTGTTGCTATATCTATCAATTGATCCACTTCTAACAACCCTACAGCCTTCTTTATGGTGCTTCTTGAAACATCAGCATTCCATTTTGAATTTCAATGTGATATATGATTCAAGAGTGTATAAAGCTCATCATAAATCTTTTCTAAAGCTTGTCCACCAGCTGCTGAATCCAAAAGAATCTTTATGTAAGACTCCAGTCCCTCTATAAAGTATGCACCAAAACCTCATTAGTCTGATGGTGGTGTGGGCAATCACGAAACATGGACTTGAACCTCTCCCAGGCTTGGTACAGATTTTCACCATCCTTCTATCTGAAGCTTAAGATTTCACTTCTCAAGTTCGCAGTCTTTACTCAGGGAAAGAAACGAATAAAAAACTTCCTTGCCAAATTATCCCAAGTGGTGACGGAATTAGGTGGTTTAGCCTTCAACCACCTCTATGCTTCCCCTAATAGAGAAAAAGGGAAGAGTGTGAGTCACACGTAGTTAGATGAAACTCCTGCAGGAATGTATGTATCACTAATCTCAAGAAAATTCTGCAAGTGCTATTGTGGATCCTCATGAGATAGAACTGTAAACTGCCCGCTGGTGTACAATAGTTACACCATATTTTGTTTCATCTCGAATCTACCCCCCGCTTCCCGCCTACAGATACTAGAGTTGACATTATTGGTGAGTGGGATTGCCACTTCGCGAACTAGCCTTGCTGCTGCCATATCTACAAGAACAACTTCTACCTGATCAGGCTCCAAATATGACTCTACTAATTCCCCTTCTCTTGCTAGCTTGAAGAACAAATTGAACTTGCAAAAGCAGCCGCTAAGATTAAATTTTCAACACTTGTATAATATTAATAAAAAAAAATTCAGAAAATCACTAATTTCTTAGTTTGACAACGGTGCCAAAAACTTGTTGCGCCCTACCGCACACTCAAGTGTACGTGGTCTAGCAAGTAATATAGTGACTCTATGAGAGCCGGAATTGAACCTACAGGGACTATGTGCTTAGCAATTCATTTAATTTAATTTCTAATAATATTTCAGACAGGTGTTGTGATTTATCAAGAGAGTTTGTGAAATTATATCTTTCTAATAGTGTACGAAAAGACTTAAATATGACAATCATGATTTTGAGCAAGGTTGTAAACAATATAGAGGAAAATTCTAGGGCTACGGCATTTACCACAATCATGTATAGTATTTATTTGTCTCAATGAACTTTATTTCTCTAATTGCTGATTTCGGGGTTAATTATACGATTCGAGAATGGTCATACTCTAAATCACCTATTTAAACTAGTCTCACAACTATATTATTAAGGATGTGATTTATGCATTAACGATTTCATCCCGTTCATAACCAAATAAGGCAGACTAGGTATATTGCTATCTTAGTTGCAAATCAACCCTAACGTAAGCCAGAGATGATCTTATTCCCCATGTTCCTTGTCCTATTCTCACAATCTCATGGTCAGTTCTTGCAAGAATTACACATTTATTCTAATGTTGGCCAGGCACTAAAATAGTAAGCATAAGAACACGAGAGCAATTAAATGAGAAACAAACTTCATTGATTTAAATAAAATACTAAACAATCATGTTCTAGCCATAACCCTAGAACAAGGGTATTTAGCTACTCATAATCTGAAGAAAACACAATAATCAATATTAACATACCAAAAATACAGAGTAGTTGAGTTACAAGATGAAGAACCCTCTTAAAAACCCTTGTGCTCTTTATTTTTCTCACAAAAATCGTAAGTCAGTGATAGCAAGTCGTTCTTGGGGTATTTATAGAGGTGGACCTCTTTAAAAATCAAGCCCATTAGAATTTGGCTCAAAATTGACGAAATCTCATCGAATGCGGAGCTCCGCAGCGCGGAGGGCAATGCATTGCAATAGGCTGTACGGCGCACCCTCATATGCTCCCTTAGTGTGTTGTGCGGCGTGGGTTACTCTTCATGGGGCCTATCTATGTGACTCAAAGGCTTCTTTAGCTGCAAGACTTCCTTCATACTCCATATCGCGCTCGTACATGCTTCTCCTATCATTTTGGTTCCCGTCCATCTGTATTTTATCCTGAAACATGCTAATCACATTTTTTAGTTCCTCCACATAAATATAGCACAAAGCACAAACAACTATACACATTCTCGAAACTAGGCTAAAATATGGGTAAACTATGGCAATTGGTGTATAAATATGCCCAAGATCAACCACCTATCCTGCTTGATTAGCCACCTTTGCAAGAACCTTGAGAACCACCACTACCATGCTGGGAATCACCTCTACCGCTCTGGAACCACCTCTAGCCGGTGGCGCCACTTCCTGAGAGGCTGTACCGGTTGCACTGGCTGCAGTGAGAGCTCAATCATCCCTCGCAGGGCACTCCCTAGAATATTGATCAACCTCCTGACAATCATAACAAGCCCTAGAATCCCTGACCTGACTAAGAGTATCAAATTACTCAAATCGGACCCTACGGCCTGAAGACTCAAAAGGAGTACCCCGAGAAGATGGTCTAGAGCTCTTGCCACTGTAACCACTATAACTTGTCTGACCCTCCATCTGAAATCTAAAGCGATGCCTAAATGGGCTAACTAGATTGACCATACTGTTGATACTGTTACTAACCCCTGCCAGAATACCCTCTATCGAGAACCACTGAAACTGCCCTGGTGGCGGGTTCTCTTATTGCTACCTCCATGAGACTCATGATGCAAATCCTCAATAGTGCGGGCATGATCAACAACATCTAAGAATGGTCGACCCATAGATACCATGCTCTCAGTAGTTAGACAGAGCTGAAGTCTCAAACCCCTGACAAAGCAACACACTTTCTCATACTTGATAGGCTGAATCATAGTGGCATGTCTAGCTAACTCGTAAAATCAGGCCTCATAGACAGATACAATTATGAATCCCTACTCCAATCTCATGAACCCATCCCTCAGCCGCTCGATGGGGCATATACTTCCTGAAAAAGGCCTCAGAGAATCGTGCCCAAATCAAAGGAGGAGATCCTGTTGGTAGGGTGTTCATGGTTTGGTTAAAAATCAAACCAAACCGCAAACCAAACCAAACCGACTAAAAAACTGACATTTGGTTAGGTTTGATTTTAAATTTTAAAAACTAACAATATTTGGTTTGGTTATGGTTCTACTAAGAAAAAATGGATGAAATAACCAAACCGAACCGATAAATTATATATATAAATTTTATTAATATATGAATATATAATATTAGTTTTTTCATGAATAAATATAAATATTTTATACCTTTTAATCATTAATTTGGTTTTAGTCTACATATTTCACATGCACTACAACACTATTAAATCTCATTTCTTAAAAGATATGTCCAAACTCAACACTCTAAGTCTAATTATCTAATTGCATATATGTGGCATGATGTATTATCAGTTCTTAATTTTCGTTGCTAAGACATCCATCTACTCTTTAATGGCTTACTCCTTTGATTTTTTAAGGGGTTGGCCATTATGTTTAAAGATGTATATTGCTTCTATGGATGTTAGACATGTGAAGTGAAAGGACTTCTACAGTTATGCAACTTAAACTTGCTAAAATTTTGAAATAGTGTTTAAAAATAATAGAAAATTCATATACATTCATCTTGTGATAGTAGAGAGAATTTATTAATTCCTAACGTTCATTTTACATAGTTGTCTCAATGTCCCGTTGCTTTACTATTATCAATTTATCATTAGCTAATCATCTACCCAAAAACCGAACCAAACTGACAAGAACCAAACCGGTGGTTTTTATTTTATTTGGTTTGGTTTGGTTTTAAAATTTTAAAAACTGACATAATTGGTTTGGTTATGGTTTTAATCAAAAACCGACCCAAACCGAACCATGAACACCCCTACCTGTTGGTATGCACTCCAAATACGCCCTCCACCACTGTCTCGTTGTGCCATCTAGCTGAAAGGTAGTGTAATCTACACTGTGAGACTCCACAAGATCATGGTTATGCAACTTTTAAGCAACACAACAACATTACGCTTTAGCTTTAAGAGGATAATCCAAGTCCATCTAGAATAGTCTTCAATCAAAGTGAGAAAATATTTCATTCCATGATGTGTAGTTATTTATAGAGCCCCCAAACATGCATGTGCAATAACTGAAAAACTTCAGAAAAATTGCACCTTTTTATTGAAAAAGGAAGTATACATTGTCTTACAAAAGGACATACATCACAATCATTCAAAGTAAAAAAACTATAAAAAGGTAAAGAAGAAACTCTCTTAAGGACTGCAACAGGGACATGACCCATCGTTTTATGCCGAAGTTCTCCATTCAAAATGGTCCTTGCCAACATGGAACTCTTTCCTTGGTAATCCTCCTTTTGTCTTGTGTTGATCACATTGTGACAATCAAGCTCCCTATCAATCTCCCGACCTTCCCAGTACAGAGATCCTAGAGGATGCCAAAATTTGGATAGAAAGAAGCACAATAGTTCAGTTCTTTTGTCAATTTAGAAACTGACAAAGGTTAAAACTTAAAAGTTGGCACACAAAAAATATTTGATATGGTATCACCTCCATATATCTGACTAGAGTAGACTTTTCTTTTGGAAATTGAACCTTTCCTGCACTTCCTATCAATGTATCACTTTGCAAGAAAATCTTATCTCTGATCATGTGGTTAGTTGCACTAGTATCAATAATCCAGTCATGATTAGTCTTCTTATTAATAGGTTTAAAACAATAATTACCTGCCATATGTGCACTTGTGCCATTGACATATGTGTTATTTAGCATAGCTAATATCTTGTTATGTTGCTCAGGAGTCAACATAGATTTTGCCAAGATCTGATCATACTAATCATGCATAATGATGTCCCTTAGTAGGTGCCATCATAGGTCTTGTATGGTACTGTGGATGTTGTCCACCAGTAGGTGCCATCATAATTCCTATATGATATTATCCACTACAAGTGTGTGCTTTCAGATATCCAGCCACCATATTTTCTCTCTTCTTTCCTTTGAAATATGAGGGATAACTAATGAGTTTGTAGCAATTTTCTTTAACGTGTCCTTTAAAATAAAGATGACCGCAATATGTAACAAATGGCTCTGCTATGACCCTTCATGTTACGATGATCATAATATATATAAATTTCTCTTCAAATTTGGATGATTGGTAGTAAGTAGTTTTGTAGAAGCGACTGTGTCAATTGAGTTAAATGACCCTACTATGTCTTTGACTCTCTCTTGAATTAACATGGTATAAATTTGGTTTATATTTGTCATGGTTTCATCATAAAATCTGGCTAAGAGCATGTCCATAACCGTCGTTCAGACCCAATATTAAGAACTGAAACAATCAATGTTTCTCCAAAAGTTCAACAAAATCCCTTGATCTTTCACAATCACAAGCAGAAGGGGAGCCAGAGGATTATACTCATCCCATAGCTTTTTCAACTTAGAGAAATACACATAAAAAGATAAAATCCCCTACATCCAAAAAGAAATTTCTCTATGTAAGTAATAGGTTCGTGAATCGTTTACCTTATCGAAATATTCCTCTAGATCCTTCCGAAATAGAGTTGCACTCGAACCATAAACAATCCTAGAAAGTAAATTCTTATTCACATTCCCCATTCACCATGTAACTACCAACGTATTGTCACGATCCCATTGTTTTACCAATTTCTTTCATAATGAGCTCAAACTACAGATCCATCAACAAAACTCAATTTATTTCTCCCTAATAGGACCAATTTGATTGCACGACTCCAAATAGTATAATTCTCCATTCCTAACAATTCAATCCCCACTGACATCGATCCTGGAGCATCTAAAGGATACTAATACAAAGGATGTAAATGATCTATAATTATGGAAGAACTTTCGGTGCTTGATGTAATAGTAGTCTTATACTTCCCATGGTTAAAAAACAAAGAACAAAAGAAAAGAACTAGGTTTTCTTCATATGAAGGTCTCTGATTTTAACCAATCACCAGCGGAAATCCTTAGATTCCTTCAACACCTACTCTGATACCATGTGAACTTTTGCATAATTGAGTAAGAACTCGTATGCAACATTGATTCAATAGCATATTAGAGAGGGGACAAAGAGAATACAAATAAGCAACTAAGATATTTTCAATTGCAATGATCAAATGAATATATTACAATCAATAGTTTATAGCACTAACCTACATATAATATGCTAACCAACTAAGATACTAAGACAGCTGAATTAACTAACTAACAATTGTTAAGCTTATAAGTAATTAACAATATAAGTTTAATTTATTACACATTGACCACAGAACTCATGATCAAGGTATTTAAGTGCACTTGTCTAATACTGTCACAACCCAAAACCGGGACAATGATGGCACCTCTCACACCCTCTTTGATAGTTAAGCCTCAAACCCTTCCTAATATAGATATTGAAGTAAGAGAATAGAAGTAAAAGAATTTTATAACTCAAAATCCCAACAATAGACATAGTAAGGTGATTTGACATCAATACAACTCCCAGGTTTGGATGTCACAAGTAGAAGCCTCTAATATCGAGTATAATAAAACAGTTTAAAAGTCTCAAATACAGAATAAACATAAGAAAGAGAAGATAGAAGATATGTGAGCTAGATCAGAGGATCAACAGCTGCTACCTCAATCTCTATGGAGTGATCACCATAAATCAAAGACAATGTTGAGGGCCTGCCCGCTCTGTACCTACACATATGGTGCAGAAAAGTAAGGATGAGTATGAAACACGTGTACTCAGAAAACATCATCTACCGACCCTAATTCAATATGATGTCAAAAACCCACCATCCAAAATAACCATAAAACCTAGACTCAGAAAATGCCACCCTATGGTAGCAATAATATATCCACCACTTAAGAACCAGGTTCTCACAGTCAAATAACCAACCAGGCATATAAGTTTAGATATCAAGTAAGATCGACCACCTCAAGAGAATAAATTCAGTGTTAGAGATCCAATATCAACACACCAAACCAAATCAATCAGTCACATGGGTATGATGAATATGATGTATGCAGACAAAGCAATAAGGATATGCAAATGATAAATATGATGCATGTATGTCCTACATGTATACATCCACCATTCTGTATAGATAGTTGGGACCCATGGGGGACTCACTAAGTCCATATACGCCTTTCGGATCCCCCTTTAGTATCACAGAGTAAATTAGTCAATATAAGCTCAATTTGGGTCAACCCATAGGGCCACGAAGAGAATATCCAAATACCCTGGTGCCTCAATAAGTCTCAATCTCCTGATCCATCCGAAGATCAAGGAGAAATATTCAGTAAACTGTGATAGAATGCATATGAAAAAGAGTGGTGATGGAATACAAGAGAGTAACAGTATCAGTCCAGACCAGGACAATCAAATCAATATCCCAATACTCAATAATTTTCCCCTCCCCAAATTATGTAATGTCAAAATCCATTCCACCCACATGTAAATAAGTGAAACAGGCACCAACAATTCCATTACTAGTAATTATCATATAATAGTCATCAATTTCAGAAGCCTAGTCCAAACAGTCAATTAATTGATTTTATTCCCTTCACAGATACACTGATACCCATGTAGATGCTCATCATCTCACCTATATAGGACCCCTAAATCCCCATTAGTCCTCTTTACACACAACTACCATATAAACATACTAAACAAGAGCCAAAGAAAGTCTCAACTTGCCTTAAGGAATCCCGATGAATCAAACTAAAGCTTTGCCCTTCCGAATTGCCTCTGAACGAGTTTAGTCTATTCAAATATAAGTTCTATGTAAGAAAATAAAGCAAACGATACCCATACCAATATATTCCTAATCTGGATTCAAAAGTCAATCCAAAAGTCAACCCGAGCCCACAAGGGAAAAATAAAAATTTTATTGAAAAATTCCGTTACCCAAGACCCAAGGAGCTTAAATTTGAAATTCCATAAAAAGCGGAGTTGAAATAAACCTGAAGAACACTAATTAATAAAAGTATACTTTACCGGAGAAAACCCTAAATTTCCAAGTTCAAAAAACCTAGCTCTGAGTATGAAATCATGAAATAATATTTCGGGAATGTTGAAAATAGTACAAAAATTTCACCCAATGGTTGAGGAAGATTGATTTTTAGACTTCAACCATAACCTTGATTTAGCCCACAAACCAAGGTAAAATAATAAAATAAACACAAATATAAGGTTTAAGGACTTACCCCTTTCCAAGACGAAGAAAACACACCAAGAATCACCTAAAACGGAACTTTAGAGGTCCAACAATGGAGGAAAGAAAATGACTAAAACAGGGAGAAAAATATAATTTTAAGTTGCTACCCGTATCAGCGCTAGGCCAGCGCCAGCACTATCAGCGCTCCTCCAGCGATAACAGCACTCGCACCAGACACCAACAAAACGAGCTAAGTTCAAAACTTGATTTTAACACCCGAAACCCTATAGACATAAATTAATATTGCAAATAGATCATAAAATGCATTCTGGACTCAACGGTACAGTCAGAATTCCCAACGAAAGTTGTTAACATCAAATGTTGACCAAAGTCAACTCCTAAGCTTAAATTCCAGCATCTCGTCTAAACGCCGAACACCACACTGAAAGCCCTGGGACCCAAACCAACCACGATACTAACCCAAAATCAATGTTTCAAAGCTGATGAAAATGACGAAATTCTCATACGACGCTCGGATCTCTGAATGTTGACCAAAGTCAACCATTTAGCTTTTAAATCCCTTTAAAATGAAAAACTCACTTAATTCTCGACTGAACGCCTCGGGAATCATACCACCTACTCCCGCAACCGACAAACACTAAAACACAACTACGAGAAGAGGTAAAATAGTCAAAACACATAAAAATTCTAAAACCAAAGTAAGGGTTGTTACAAACACTTCCACAATCCTCATTTGCTTATTGGATGGAATTTTTGAAACTTCAATTGCCTCCTACTGAATCATATGCATATAATATTTTCTTGACGATGGCTGCTTAGTTTTGGTATTTAGTTATTTGAATTATATTTTTATCCTAGTCCTAGTTAAGATTTAAAAAGAAGAATTATATTCAAATTAGTCACTGGGAATCTACAGGTCTCAAATCTTATATATGTTGATCAACCAACTGGGACTGGTTTTAGTTATACTTTTGATGTTCGGGATATTCGTCGCAATGAAACAGATATAAGCAATGACCTTTATGACTTCATACAGGTTGGTTCCCATTTTTCTTTTTTCGGTTGCTTTTGTTTGTTTTACTCCCAAATACGAATTTTGATTCCTATTAATACTAAATATACGATGTATTTGATAATAGGCCTTATTTAACGCGCATCCAGAGTATGTAAATAACGATTTCTACATTACTGGAGAATCATATGCAGGGCACTATATCCCTGCATTTGCTTCTCGTGTTCACCACGGAAACAAAAATAAAGAAGGAATTTACATAAACCTTAAGGTATACTTATTTCCTTACTTTAATAAGTCATCTCCCGGTATTTTCAACAGTTAAGATTAATTTGGACTTAAATACTGATGTCTATTTAATCAATTATTTGATCAGGGATTTGCCATCGGTAATGGAATGACCAATCCATAAATCCAGTTCAAAGCATACACTGACTATGCTTTGAATGTGAAATTGATCAATCAAATTGATTACGAAGACATAAACAAATTTTATCCAAAATGTCAACAGCAAATTAATTCTTGTGGTAACTCTTTTGTTCCGCTTGCATTTTTTTCCATGTCTCTTATTCTACTTGTTATAGGAAGTTGCATGTATTATATTTAAGGTGATTTGATGTGTAAAAATTAATTTACATTGTCGATATCACCAAAACCATTCTTGGATGTAATAGCAATTGTTCTTATCAGTTCTCTGTGAAAATATTGGTAGGAAATGGTGGTGAAGATGCGTGCTTGTATGCATTTGAAGATTGCACAAAGATCTTCAGCAGTATAATGGACATTGCAGGCGACAAAAATGTAAGAAAGCAGAGGAAAATTCAGTTTTTTGTTCCTGTGTGAAAACAGAGTTGTCATATAACCACAGGCACATTTGATTTCTAATGGATCAAACGGATTATGCCCCTTGCCATGTCGCAGTACTATGATATCCGGAAGACTTGCAAAAGTGACCTTTGCTATGACTTCTTGAGAATGGAAATTTACCTCAATAATGACCAAGTTAAGCATGCCCTTGGTGTTGGTGACATTGAATTCGTTTCATGTAGTTCTACAGTTAAACAGGCGTTGGGGACGGATATGATGAAGAATTTTGTAGTTGGCATTCCTCCACTTCTTGAGGATGGTATCAATCTACTCATTTACGCTGGAGAGTATGACCTTATATGCAACTGGATCGGTAAGCTTCATTCACTTGCCAGTGAAGGGAATTCATATTATAGGTTAATTTCTCATATGATCACTTAACCAATACTTATTATCTCAGAAAGTCACCTTTCTTCTTTATTTCAATTTTCTTCAACAAAAAAGTGACTTTGTGAGATAATAACTATTAATTGAGTTATCATCCGAGAAATGAACTCTTCATATTATTTAACAACCAAACTATCACTGTTTGTTGACATTCACAGGGAACTCAAATTGGGTGCATGCAATGGAATGGTCTGGAAAGAGAGCCTTTGGTGCTGCACCATCCATTTCTTTTACAGTAAATGGTGAGAAGAAAGGAGTTCAAAAGAACCATGGACCTTTGACATTCCTCAAGGTCCGTGATGCAGGTCATATGGTTCCAATGGACCAACCTAAGGCAGCACTGGCAATGCTCCAGAGATGGACACAAGGCAAATTGTCCAATGCTTACTGAAAAGAATCAACAATCCATATTTATAGTTGCATCTAGGGGTAAGCAAAATCAAACCACAAATCTCCCCAAACTAAAAAATCAAATCAAGACGCATAAAAACCCGACTATATTTGATTTGGTTTGTTTTAGTTTGATTTAGTATTGGGTTTTAAAATATCTGAACCAAAAATCGACACTAAAATTTTATATAGGTTTTCTATATAAATATCTCTAACAATATTTGTGATCCTCTCAAGGATGTAATACTATTTTTATCCTAATTTATGTGGCACAGTTAGACTTTCGATATTTAAACTTCTAAAGTTTGATCATTAATTCGGATATTTTGGTACTTCAAAGTCTAATAGATGTCTAAGAAATTTAACCATGATCAAGTTCAGAGGTCGAGAACCAAATATGCATTGAAAAATTAAAGAAAAATATTTGAAGCTAAGAAAAATAGCCTATCGCTTCGCGAAGCCCATAGTGGCAGCCAAAAACATGAGTTAAGTAAGGGTTTTTGTAAAATAAGTCTACCGCTATGCAGAGCCCGTAGCAGTAGGCTTATTTGGGCCTGGATTCTTTTGGAAAAATTACATAATACCACACTTTAACTTACCATTATTACTTAAAATCCCAACCCTATAAAATAATTACAAAAATCCTTTTTTTTTTACTTTCTCTCTCTAAAAATCCGGATACATCACAGCAACCCCTTTACTCGAATTTACGCACACACACAGAATTCACCATAGAATTCTCTCCTTCCTCCATCAACCAACAATCATCTCCTCCATCAATTTCCTCCATTATCACCCTCATTTCATCAATTTCTTTGCTCATTTTAATCAATTGCCACAACATTCTTCTCCTCCCTCAAACACTCACCCATTTTTACAATTTTGAATCATCAATAAACATACCCATTCATACCAATACCCATTAATTCCCACATTCTCGATATGGATATTGGTGGCTGGTTCCACCGTTTTTGGCAGCAACGGTGAAGTTGTTGGTTATTTTCATTGGAGCTTCGTCGAAGTTTGTTTGGAACATCAGAGTGTCATCGTCGTTGAGCTTCGATGGTGATGTGGGTTGTAGTGGTCATTTTGGGTGGTTGATGGTCAGAGTTCGCCATTAAGAATGATGTATCTGGTTGAAAATATGACAAAAAATATGTATCAGAATTGTTATGTGTTACTGATACATAAGGCTTATGTATCGGAATGAGATTTGTATTACTGATACATAAGAATTAAATTTTGTGTACAGATACATAAGAATGATGTATCTGATTGAAAATATGACAAAAAATATGTATCAAAATTCTTTTTTGTGTTACCGATACATAAGACTTAATGTGTCGTAATGAGATCTGTGTGACTGATACATAAGAATTTGATTTATTAGTTATGTATCGGAAAGTGATGTATTCGACCCTCGGTAATATATCCGAAACTTCAAAATCTGGGATTTTATGTAATTTTGAAAAGAGTGGGAATAGGATGTAATTAGGTACTAAACAGTTGGGATTTATGAACGTTGCCCTTTCTTTTTTTGCTTATGAAGGATTGTTGGTCCTAGGTTATTTCTAGAGGGCATAAATATATCAAAAACATAAATTTGAAGGGACTTAAATTTTGGGGAAAAAAAATCTTTTTCAACATGAAGAGATTGTCCGTACAATTGTTGGTTTTGCTAGTTACTACAATTGTTGATATATTAGATCAGTGGATTTTTTAACATTATGTGTACTTGAAAATTTGTAATAATATGTAATCACAAATATTTATTTATAAAAAGATGAGATATGCGATTATTCTAATACCTTGTTTATTAATTATGATTTGCTCATTTGGTAAGATTGTACAAGAGTTAGCCAAGTTTGATAGTTTTCACAAATGATGGAATTTTCATGTTCGTGAAAAAAAGTACAACTTTTAAAATCCAAATTGCATGTCCAAATAAAATTTCAACTTCAAATTTATGTCTATCCAAATCAATAATTTCAAATTCATATCCGAACGACCACTTATTTGATCAAGAAAAGAAAAAAGAAAACTGAAATAGTAGTATAGAAACTCTATACACAGAGCAAGAATTCAACTTGATTGTTGAAAGAAATCGGCCAGCCATTTCATTAATGCCTTAGCTTTCTCAGAAGTTGGCTCAACCAAATGGAAAACATGTTATTCCCCTTGTGTTTCCTTAATCTCCACTTGGACTTTCCATCCTTATTTCTGAAGGGCCTCATAGTATGCCCAGCCTCTGTCCCTTATAAAATCATTAGCCGCAGTGCTATCAGAATGTTGGAGCAAACAAGCTTTCCATCCATATTTTTGAAGGGCCTCATAGTATGCCCAGTCTCTGTCCCTTATAAAATCATTGTCCGCAGTGCTATCAGAATGTTGAAGCAAACAAGCTTCGATAGTAAACTTGGATGTGCTGCTGGATTGCATCTCGGGTCATCACTATTGGGACTTTCAGGGCAACAATACGACCAAATTCTATCTGGCTCACCGTTCCCGAAATAGGGGTGAATTAATGTCATTCCGACAAACTTTATCTCCAACTCCATGTTTATGATCTTCATCTATACTTGCTCTCATCATCATGTTATGAGCAATATTGGCTCCTGCACTATCACCTGAGGTGCCAACATCAATACATTTTCAGTAAATCATTCAACCTTCTCAAGTTTAAACATGTTTATCAGCTTGACGTAAGAGGTTGAACTTGAAATGAACTTCAAAATTACTGGGTCAAAACGAGTTTAAAAAAGGAAATTTTCAAAGATATACAACTTTTGAAAATAATTACCTCAAGTAACCCAATATACGATATTATACAACATTATACCTGTGGGAGAATCATTATACATAATGTATCATGTGTTTATACACAAAGCATGAGCCAGACGACATAAATATTTTCAAAAATAGACCTAGAGTGAAATTTTCGCTTAAAAATAACGTAACCCAACAACAACAACAACATACTCAGTGTATTCCCACAAAGTGGGGTCTGGGGAGGGTAGAGTGTACGCAGACCATACCACTACCTCAGATGAAGTAGAGAGGCTATTTTCGATAGACCCCGACTCAAGATAAAAAAATAGTAAAAAAGACAAAATAAAAACAAAAACATCAATAGAGAAAAAAACAAGCTGGAATAACACATCAATAGACGTAACGAAAACAAAAACAAGATGGAATATCACATCAATAGAGAGAAACAGAAACAACACAGCCAGCAAGTAATACTATGAACTATCTATCCAAAAGAGAAACTACAAGACACGAGCATAGCACTACGACTACTGGCACGACTGCAACAAAAATAGCCCTATCCACTAACAAGGACTCCCTCCAACCTATTAACCCTCTACCCTAATCTGCGACCTCCACACCTTTATATCTAGGTACATGTCCTCAGTAAGCTGTAACTACTCTATGTCATGTCTAATTACCTCCCTCCAATACTTCTTCGGCCTACCTCTACCCCGCCTGAAACCATCTATTGCCAACCTCTCACACCTATGAACTGGGGCATCTGTGCCTCTCCTCATCATATGCCCAAACCAGCTCAACCTCACTTCTCGCATCTTGTCTTCCACCGAAGCAACTCCTAACTTCTCTCGAATAATCTCATTTCTAACCCTATCTCCCCTAGTAAGTCCACACATTCAACGCAACATCCTCATCTCCGCTACTTTCAACTTTTGGATATGGGAGTTCTTGACTGGCCAACACTCTGCCCCATACAACATGGCCAACACTTTCAACATGGAGGTGGGAGTTCTTGAAACCCAAATATACATAATCAAATATGAAGATTGCAAATTAGGTAAACATGAAAAAATTTAAACTAATAATTTAAGAAAAAAATCAAATTGGTGAGTTGAGTTCTATTCGTCATTTGTCCATCATGACCCAATCTAGCAAACTTTTATAAAAATAAAAAGTAAAAAAATGGGGATAAAGAAAAGGGAAATTAATGGGGGAGAGATTATAATATGGTGAATCGAATACTTACCAACAAGTTAAAGATTCATATAGTCAAAGCTGCTAAGATTTCCCCCAATGTAACAAATTACCTGGGATCATGACTCAGTAATTGACTTGACCCAACTCAATTATTTACCAGATAAGAGAACTCGGGAGAAGTCAGCATGACTTTTCAGCCATGGTTCAGCTCCTTGTTCGCCATTGGCATGCTGAGATACCCATTTCATGATAGCCGATGAATCATCATAACACACAGTGATCTTGTGTTCTGGGACCAGTGGATACTCGACAGGTACAATAAGCGCATTGGTTTCTGCACCTACAGAGTGGATATAACTATCATAGTAAGTAGAAAACTGATATTCTACACGCCTTACTATTTTAGTGAATTATAGATAATTATTTTCAATGTTTAATAATTATTTTCTATGTTTGGATCGGGTTTCCAAACGTGTTTCACCAAAGAGATATAAAACAGTAAATGTATGAACAAGAATTTTCACTTGGAAAACACCCAACTCAAAAGGTGTAAAAAACACGACCTACAACCTCTGTAGGATTTACCCCAAACTTCACTAAAACAAGAGCCTCTCAATAATCAATTACAAACTCTGTAACCTAAGGGATTATAAACTCTAACCCCTTCAACAACTAGGAATTATAAACTCTAATTCCTAAACTCAACAACTAGGAATTATAAACTCTAATTTCCAAATAACTCAACAACTAGGAATTATAAACTCTAATTCCCAAATAACTCACAAACCTACCTAGGTTGTGATCCTAAGTTTCCAAGTCACCCCAACTTGAAAACAAACTCCTATTCCAGTTTATAATACACTGGAAAATATGAAATTAAACGATTACAACTCGAAGAACAATCCTAATACATTCAAGCTTAACTCTAGCTAGATTCTCTGTGTATGGATCTGTTCCTTCTACAGTACCTCAATGAAAAACTCTGATTTTTACCTTTGCTTTGTATGAGTGGGAAAACGACTTTGTAAAAGCCCTTGGGTATTTATAGATGTTGATACTTGCTTCTTCTAAGTCAGTTTATTTTTCCTTCAAAGGAATTCCATTCTTTTTGGGAACCCAATTGAGGAATCTCATTCCTTTATGGAAACTTATTTAAGGAATTCTATTCCTATTTGGATACCTTTTCCACCTTCCTTTTAATTCCTTTCCTTATATAGATTCATCTATTTGTGGTATCCTTTTGTAAGAAGGAAATCACATCTTGATTCAGCATCATTCTTTTCATAACTTGTGTTGCTTATGTCATCAAAGTCCATAATCATCAGTATCTCAAATGTACGTTGAACTGGTGTTGATGGACCATATGAATCAACCTGTGTCTTGCAACTATTCCACTGCATTGTCAATCTTCAAAACCATATTTTGTTCCACTGCTTGATAGTAAGGAATTCATGTCTTGAATCCACATCACAACTTCTTCCACTTGGTCTTGCTTAAGTCATCAAAGTCAGTCAACCATTTCTTCTTCACTGCAAAACACGCACTATCTTATGGACCAAGTGACTCAACCTATTTCTTGCACCTATTTTGTTTCTTGCACCTATTTCACTATATTGCCACTGCACTGGATCCATTTTTATACATCAATGATTTTATCACCAACACTTCGTCATCTTCAAAACCATCACATTCTAACAAATTCCCCCTTTATATGATGACAAACACTTGCCATTGTGCACTCCAATTTAATAAGTCCTAAACCAATACTTAAGCAAGAAAGCAAGAAACACTTTAATGAACCAGGTTAGTTATGGGTTATAAATACTGAACAAACCTATTTCTTGCCTCTTTTGGCTTCATCAAAAAGTTAAGCACATGGATAATATAAAAGCCAAAGTTAGAATATTCATGGCCTTTGGGGATATCACCAAGACAATATATTTTAAGACAAGCAACCAAATTTAAAGCATTAAAACGAGCAAGAACAATAGCAAAGTAGGTAAAAGATAGACATTTCATTGATATGAACCAGATATACACTACATAATACTACTAATTCCTAAAGAATCAAAAAAACTTGAGCAGCAAGAAGATGAAGGGTAGATAGGCTTAAGAAAGCTAAGGATCTAGGCTAAAGAGAAAGAAGGAACATGTGGGAGGAATTGTTTCAACCTTTGAACTATTTCAATATTTTCAGCCCTTTCATTTTCTAATTTTTCTTCGAACTGAGCAATCCTAGCCTCAAGGGATATTTTTCTAAGTACATGAGCAGCCTAAACAGCCTCCAATTCTTTAGTCTTAGCATCCAAGGCATTCTTTAATTTTCGCAGTAGAGTGTTGAATTTTATCATTGAAATAGGTAGATAAACATGTTCCACTGTACTCAGAACATCCTTTGTGGTCTGAAAGTACACACTTGCACAGGGACTGAATAGTCCTCAAAATTCTGAGCCAACCAAAACCCATAGGGGAGGGAATGTCCCTTATCATTCCTTTCAAGTAGTGATCCCATCCTCTTTGTGAGATTTCTAGAATCCTAGCCACGTCTTCTGCGAACAGATGAATTTGAATTCCTCTCACAGTGGTTGAAAAAGTGATCCAACCTTTGAGCCATTGGTATAAAATTTCCTAACTTTAGTACACCTAGATTTCCTTTGAATGCCTCCTTTAATTGGTTTAGGATTGTCATTCTCAGTAGTTTCTAAATTCGACTCCTCAGATGGAACAGTCGACTCACCTATTTCTTTAATTTGGATCTGGATGAGGATTTATCTTTGGAGAAAGGGTTTGAAAAAGATGAAGACATTTTTCCAAAAAAGTAGAGAGAATTTAAGAACAATAAGAAATTTTAGCTTTTGTGATTTTGGGAAAGGAGAATGTATTTGAGTGCTTGTTTAAATGATTGCATAGGATCAAGTGAGATGGAACAAGTAAGCTCAAGAGTTTCATCAGATAGTAATAGCAATATAGTGTAAGCACATACCTGATAAACCAAGATTTGAAGTCTCCAATGCTAACTAGCCTTGCTTTTCTGCTCAATCTAATACAAAAAATAGGTTAACACCATCAAATAACTGGACTTGGGACACAGAACTAAATGTGCAAGACTGAACAAACTAACCATATAACTTTCATTCACATCATATTAATTCATAGTCAGTTCCGGTCAATCATGGAGGGAGGTTTCATCCAATCTTAATCATCCCCAAGTCTAACCTATTATTTTCAAATTATTCCCTACTCAATACCTTAGTAAAGATGTCAGTAATTTTTTCTTTAATGGAGCAAGACATGGTAGATACATGACACTTTTCTACATTATCTCTGAGAGAATGGTGTCTTATATTAATATGTTGGGCACGCTTATGCTGAACTGGATTCTTGACAATATTGATGGCACTTGTGTTGTCACAAAAGATAGGAACACACCCTACACCCATACCAAAATCTGAGGTGCATTTTCTACCAACTATATAACATGCATAATCATTATCTCTATACAGCTTCTCCTTCACAGGTTCATCATAGTCTAGTTTTGTGGCAGTGGCAATAGGAGTGTTGATCACCTTGGCTTCCTCCATCTTAAACTTATTGATCAAAACTCTTTCACATACTTCAGCTGGTGAATCATGGTTTCATTTGGAGTTTGCTTAATTTTGAAGTCCTTGTAATCTTTCAGCATTCTCTTCAATTGATGGAGCTGAGCCCTCAGATGAACCATCCTCTTATTCAATTATTCCCCCTATTAATGTGCCCTTGTCCTATTCATCAGACGAACCAGGTAGTGCAACCTGTTCCATTGCATGATCTCCTACCTTATATTCATCCTGCTTCCCCCTTACAAATGTACTACATGTCTTGTCATCTTTTTATCCCTTCATGCAGTGAGTCTAACTTCTTTTGTATCTAGCTTCTTGACTTTGGCACCTTACAGAGGTAAAAGTCACCTTGTTGCCTTTGTCACATAGTTGAGAGATGATCAAAAGATTGTTTTTCAGCCCATCAACATGATAAACTTTCCTCCAGAGCTTTCTTTTCAGTTCTTCCAATTTTTCCTACACCAGTAATGGTCCTTTTTTTTTCATCTCCAAAGATTACAGCTCATTCTTCTACTGAGGTGAGTGAAACGAATTTTTATTTGTTTCCAGTCATGTGTCTTGAGCAAGCACTATCCATTTTCTAATATCTCTTGCCACCTTTCACTCTTACTTGCAAAATAGTTTAGAGATTAGATTTAGGCACCCAGAGAAGCTTGGGTCCTTTCTTATGATCAAAGGGGTGGATCAAGTTTCTTCTAGCCTATGCTGGCAACAGGTTAGTGAACCTGTTTCTGTTGATAAGAACACTTTTACTATTTTCAGCAGATATGAACCAAGTTCTTTTCAAAATTTTGAACTTGTTCTTCTCAAGAGGAGTGAGCTTGTTTCTTTTGACTGATTTAAAATTTTCCTTTTAGCAAACTCTATATTTCTCTTAATCTCTTAATTGCCTTTAGGATACTCAATGGTAGGATGTCCAAGCTTTCCACAAAGATAGCATAGATCTTCTGAGGGAGTGGTTTCTTTGTGAAACCCTAGTCTTGCTTTTGTATTATGAGTTCTGCTACTTAGATGGTTCACAATTCTTGAGGATTGAGTCTACCAGTTAGCTCTTTTTAGATCTAGCTTTAGCCTGGAGTTTTCTTTATTAAGCTCTCTAACTTTTTCTCTCTCATTGAATAAGTCTTCATTCCTTTGTTTAAGACCAGACTCAATCCTTTGATAATCATCACATACAACCTTCTTTCCTTTATCAGAGATGGAGAGTTTGATCACTTCTGACTTTAGATCTAGGATGGTTGTACCAAGTTGGTTTACCTATCCCTTCAGAGTACAATTTTCCTTTTCCACAGTGCTCTTTCCTTTTTCAATGTCTATGAATCCATATTTAAGACTAGGAAGATCTTTGAGTAGTTAATCTTTGTCAGCGGTCAGGTTGTGAAGGTTATCAATTAGATAGACCATCAAGGTGATCAACTTTTTCTTGGAGAAGAGATGAAGTTTGTCTTTGAGCGCAAGTAAAATTACATCAGATTTGCTTTCTCCTTTTTTCTTCTTTCTCTTCCTCTAGATTAGAGTCACCAATTTCCATGAAGGCTGTTTCATCTACATCACTATCAAATCCCCAAACTGTTACTATTTCATGATATTTCTTGGAGTAACCTTTGTTTTTGGCCTTTTGTTCCTTCTTCATTCTTTCCTTCCTCTATTTTATCTCCCACAAGGGACAGTCTTTGATCAAGTGGTCTATTTTCTCACACTTATAGCAACCACTCTATGAACTATCATTGGACCACCGCCTGCTACTTGTTCCATTCTTGTCATTCCTGTTATCTTTTCTAAAGAATTTTCTGAAGTTCTTGGTGATGAAGGCCACTTGTTCTTTATCCAGATCTGAGTCATCACTCTCAGAAGCTTTTAAGGCTAGTGACTTCTCCTTGGTTTCCACTTTTTTGGGGTTGGTCATGTTCATCTCATAGGTCTTTAGAGTCCCTACCAATTTATCAAGAGTCATGGTAGTGAGATCATTTGCTTCCCTAATAGCAGTAACCTTGACATCCCAGTTAGCCTTTGGAAGGATTCTTTGAACCTTATCTACTTGTTCTTCAGTAATCAATATCTTTCCTAGGGATGACAGTTCATTCACCAAGGTGTTGAGTCTAGTAATCATTTCTTATAAAGTCTCACCATCCTTCATCTTGAATGTCTAATATTCAGTGAACAGCATAGCAACTCTGAATTTTCTCACCTGACTAGTGCCTTCATGTGCATTAACCAAAGCATCCCAAATTTGTTTGGCAGTGGTACAACTTGAAACTCTGTTATACTCATAAGGACTAAGGCCACACACAAGTATATTTTTGGCTTTGGCATTCTTTTTAGGGAGATGAGATCATCTGGAGTGAACTCAATTCTAGTCTTCTTCACTTGCTCTCCTATCCCATAGTTCATAATCTTCAGCCTGAATGAAGTCTTTAATGTGCGCCTTCCATCATTTAAAGTGAGACACATTGAAAAGAAGGGGTCTAGTGGTGGATTGTCCTTTACAATGCCTAGTAGGAGGTGCAGAATTCATCTTTGATCTTATCTTAAGGTGTTAACCTTTTAACAAGATAACTTGCTCTAATACCAATTGATATTCTATAGGCCCTACTATTTTAGTGAATTGTAGAAAATTATTTTCTACATTTGGATCGGGTTGCCTAACGTGTTCCACCAAAGAGATATAAAACAGTAAATGTACGAACACGAATTTTCAAGTGGAAAACACTCGACTCAAAAGGTGTAAAAAAACACGACCTACAACCTCTGTAGGATTTACCCCAAACTTCACCAAAACAAGATCCTCTCAATAATCGATTACAAACTCTATAACCTAAGGAATTATAAACTCTAATTCCCAAACAACTCAACAACGAGGAATTATAAACTCTAATTCCCAAACAACTCATAAACCTACCTAGGTTGTGATCCCAAGTTTCTAAGTCACCCCAACTTGAAAACAAACTCCTATTTTAGTTTATAATACACTGGAAACTATGAAATCAAATGATTACAACTCGAAGAACAATCCTAATACATTCAAGCAAACTCTAGCTAGATTCTCTATGTGTGGACCTGTTCCTTCTAGGATTTCCTTCGGCAGCACCTCAATGATCAACTCTCATTTTTGTCTTTGCTTTGTATAAGTGCGCAAATGACTTTGTAGAATCCCTTGTGCATTTATAGATGTTGATACTTGCTTTTTCTTAGTCGATTTATTTTTCCTTCAAAGGAATCCCATTCATTTTTGGAACCCAATTGAGGAATCTTATTCCTTTATGGAAATTTCTTTGAGGAATCCTATTTGTATTTGAATACCTTTGTCGCCTTTCTTTTAATTCTTTTCCTTACATAGATTCATCTATTTTTGGTATCCTTTTGTAAGAAGGAAACCATATCTTGATTCAGCATCATTATTTTCGTAACTTGTGTTGCTTATGTCATTAAAGTCCAGAATCATCAGCACCTCAAATGCAGGTTAAACTGATGCTGATGGACCATATGAATCAACTTGTGTCTTGCAACTGTTCCACTGTATTGTCAATCTTCAAAACCATATTTTGTTCCACTGCTTGATAGCAAGGAATTCATGCCTTGAATCCATATCACAACTTCTTCCACTTGGTCTTGCTCAAGTCATCAAAGTTAGTCGACCATTTTTTCTTCACTGCAGAACACACACTGTCTTATGGACCAAGTGACTAGACCTATTTCTTGCACCTATTTTGTTTCTTGCACCTGTTTCACTAGATTGCCACTACACTGTATCCATGTCTTTGCATCAATGTTTTTTTCACCAACATTTTATCATCTTCAAAACCATCACATTCTAACAAAAACGTTGATTCGATCACGAGCGCATCTCCATGGAAATACACAAGGAGTTGAAATTTTTGATCATTTTTGGTAATTTTAGGAATGTAAAGGTGTACCGTTAAGTTGTCCTAGGGTACGATGACTATATCTTTGGATTGAACACCTGAGACTAGATTATTGGAAGGAGGGGCAAAATCATATTTTTGATATCTTTCGACACGGCCATCTTTGTAGACCTGAAAAAACATTGGGACTTCATAAACAAGTTTTGATGCTGGGTTAATTGAATCCATTTTCTGATTGAAGTTGCAATAATGTGCAAAGATGGATGGGATTTGAAGGGGACAATGAATGGATACGTGAAATTGACAAGCCTACGTTCACATTAAGTAGCCTCAAAGTCAATAACTAGAACTTCTCTAGAAGGGAAAAATATGGGTGCACTACTTAAAAAAAAAAAAAAGGAAAATATATCTCAAGTAGGAATTGATACTTGTACCTCTTGGTAAATAATTAAGCTTTTAACTAAGTGCACCATCAAGTCTTTTGTAGCATGGGTGCCAAGGAATAATATTAGATCAGTTCTAGAAAATATATACATAAAATATCTAGTTTTAAGAAAAAAACACTGGTTCCCGTGCTCCATAAATAACACATAGAATCGCCCCTGGAAAAATACATCAAATCCAGTTCACACTCAAATTAATCAAGCCACCTTAGTATTTTTTTTCCGTTCCAAAGTCCAAATCACAATTTTCTTTTTGATAATCAAATGATGTAAACTTCGATCAACATTTTATGATGTATTTTTTATCATATTGATATGAAAAAAATGATAACTTATACTCCCTCTGTCCCAATTTATATGACACACTTTCCTTTTTAGTCTGTCCCAAAAAGAATGACACATTTCTATATTTGGTAATAATTTAACTTTAAAATACCCACTTTACCCTTAATGAAATGATTTATAACCACACAAATATCTATAACTCATTTTAGACCACAAGTTTCAAAAGTCTTCCTTTATTTCTTAAACTCCGTGCCAAGTCAAAGTACATCACATAAATTGGGACGGAGGGAGTAGTATTTTCATTTTTTTTTTTAATATCAAAATTTTAATTTTAAAATATTCAATTAATTTAATTTTAATTTGGAAAAGGGTTATATTTGCCCTTATACTCTCGCAAATAAGTTATATTTGTCATTTATACTTTTTCAACATATTTGCTTTTTTCATCCAACTTTGAGTCATATATTGCCCTTGTACTCTTAAAAAGGTCATATTTATATTTACCCCCTAAGACGTTAAATCCTCATGTCATCAACATATTTGCTTTTTTCATCAAACTTTATGATCATATTTGCCCTTATACTCTAAACAAAAAAATCATATTTACCCATAATGCATTAAAACCTCGCATCCCACCTTCATTTTCTAATGTGGCACTTATGTGACATTTTCTTTTTTCAATTAAATGTACTAACTCATTTAACATCTTTTCATCTAACCCACTAAAAAATTAAAACCCAAAAACTTCATTATTCATCCATGGTGGATATGATTTCACCACTCCAATATCGTCCAAATTAAAACTCAATTTCTATTATTAATAATTTTTATTTATTGTGCTATGTTTTTTAATTTGAAGCAATTATCTTTTATCTGTGATCGTTGCAAATAAAAAGGCAACTTTGAGGTATAAAAAAATATTAAAAATTAATCAAATTAATTCTTGAAAAGTAAGGGCAGATATGTTTTTTTTAATGAAAGATTGGCCACCTAGGCCCTTTATTAGAACAAAAAATGGAAAAATAACATGAACATACACCTTAACTTACCATATTAACATAAATTCTCACCCTTACAAAGTAATTACAAAAATTTTAACTAGTTATGTATCTTCATTGGATGTTTCGAGATCTAATTATGTATCTCGACAGACCCAAAATCGGAAAAAATATATCGGGAGCTAATTATGTATCTTTACAAAGAAAAAAATGTATCTTCGTTGAATGTATTATGTATCTCGACAGACCCAAAATTAGAAAAAATATATCGGGAGCTAATTATGTATCTTTACAAAGGAAAAAATGTATTTTTGGTGGATGTAACGGGAGATAATTATGTATCTCGACAGATTCAAAATCAGAATTTTCAGTAATTATATAAAATATCGGGATTTCTATAATTAAACTCTAAACTGTTGGGATTTATGTTATTTAAAAAAAATAATAAAATCTGTACACAAATGGGTCCAGGCCCAAAAGTGCCCCAAACTAAGGTCCACAACCGCAACAAATACCTACAGACAAGAAAAAATTTGGAAAGCAATAAGGAAAGTACATCGCCATTGCTTCTTCTTCATCTTGTCTACTGGAACAGCTATCAGTGAGTTCCCACATTTCAATGAAGCCATTGAAAGGATTGAAAGATAAGTAAGCTCACCACATTCATCAACTATGTCTCGATTCAAACAGATGTTAAGCTCGGATAGGATCACTATGGGAATTTAAAACTCTCACAAATGCCATGAATCTGTTCCATTGAAGACGTCTTCAGTAATGGTGAGAGTTAATTTGATTAATTTTTATTTTTATTTTCTTAGTAATGGCTAGGATTTGAAGGGGGCAATAAATACACGGTGAATTTAAAGTCATAGCCGCAAAAAGTCAACTTCCATATAATTCATTATGCAAAGGATCTACTGCCATGTATATTTATTACTAGATATTGGTGCCCGTGTCAGCACGGATCCAATATATATTATTTTTTTATCTCAATTTATATGATATAGATGAAATTTGGATAGTCAATTAAATTTTTATATGATTTTTAAAAATTTAAAGTTGTTAATTATTATAATTTATTGTACTTTTACATAATTTTCAGATAATATATGTTCTTCTCTACGCCCCAATATTTGTGGCGCTGATGGAATTTGGAGAGTCAAGCAAATTTGTTATATAACTTGAAGATATTTTAAGTTATTAATTATTATGATTTATATACTTTCCACGTAATTTTGAAGTAGTATATGTTACTCTCTCTGTCCCAATTTATGTGGCAATTGAAAGTATTTGGAGAGTCAACTAAATTTTTATTTATTTTAAATATTTTAATTTGTTAATTATTGTTAGGTATAGTAATCTTTATGTTATTTTCAAATAATATATGTTACATCTTCTATTTCAATTTATGTGGCATTAATAAAATTTTGAAAGTCAACCATTATGTCATTTAAATATTTAAATATTTTAATTTTTTAATATCTTTATTAATTAAATAGCAGTGCTAATTTACTTTTCCTTTCAATTTGTTTAATCTCTAGCCACTTTTTACCTATATGATACCAATTTTACTAAAATTGAGCCTAAATTGACCTAATTTTTAATTCTGAATTTACCCAATTCAAAACCCACAACCTGACCTATCTTATTTTAATCTCAACCGTCTACACCCTTTAATCAGAGGGCCCCTATGCATTCCCCTATATTTTCTTTCTATTTTACCCTAACACCCCTAAAATAATACTATTTCCCCCAACCCCAGCCGCCATAATCTCCTCCTCTCTTCTTTCTCACACCATCGCCTCCATTGATCACCCCTGGCCAAGAACACCATAACAAAATCACCCCCTCACGTCTTTATTCTCTCACTCTCCTTCCACCATAAACTACACCAGATCTTATAGCTCCCAATCAAGTACGGCTGCCACCAACCACTCGAACAACCTCTGAAATCCCATAGACCACAGCCGCTGGCCCGTATTTCCCTTGTTTTCTCTCCATTGTCACACTCAATTCCGACCGTTGAACTCACTATTGAAACACATCAAAAATCTTACACCTCAATGTCATCAATAATAACATATTTTTTATCAGATTTTTGTATGGTGCAATGTCTTCTCTGTTATACTGATGGCATATTTTTGTTAGTAAAAGCTTGCAAAAGTGATTTAATAGAATAAGGCGGTGATGTATGATGACATAAGCAAAGGGTAATTTAGTCATCACAGTTCAAAATTACTGAAGTAGCTATAGTAAGATTCTTCTTAGGCCAATCATATTATTCTCGTATAACTCAAATGACCAAATTACCCTCCAAATGCTGAAGCAGACATGTTGACCTGCTGCCCTGCTACAGCTCCCTCTTATAGTATAGTAGAATTTTAATAATTAAAGAAAAAAATAATGACAAAAATACATCGAAATGAGTATTGTTTTTTGTAAATTTCACATTCAAACTATTCCTTCCCTCTTATCTCAACTATCATAATCTATGTATTAAAACACATTTTACTTATCAGTTGTTCTCTTATTTTATCTGAAAACCTAAATTTTATTAAAGTAGAATATCGCTTATAAAATCTATTTTCTATATTTTTATTATAAAAGTTATTTTTTTCATTTTTAAAAAATAAAAAATTATTTTTTAAAAAATATTTTTTGAAATTTGCTAGTTAACCCTACTATTAGCTATAGGAAAAAAGAGATGATAACACTAGAATAGTTTGACAGTACTTGTGGTAGAGTCTCCTCCATTTTCCTACAGAGTTGTCGATGCATTTGTTGAAGAAAATTGTCAACTACATGAAATATATTATGAAATTGTTGTAAATGCATTTAAGTTATAATGAATGTCTATCTTTTTAAAAAAATTTAAGAATTCTAACTTTGGAATTAAGTCAATTTTTCCTATAAATAAAGAATTCTCTTTATTGTAATTTATCATCAAAATAAATAAGAAGTCTTCCAACTTCTCTATCTTATTCTTTTTATTCTTGCTTATATTATTTTATAATAGCAAGAGTCTCTAATTTTTTATTTAAGTTTAAACTATTATAATAATACCGTCTCTATGAGATTGACGAAGCCAATGTTGTTGAAGGTATGTATTATGGTTGATTGTTTCATTGGTTATTATTGTTAGAATAAAAGCACCAATCAACTTAGGTATTCGTGCAAGTGACTTTTGTCCCATCAGCAGTGCAACTCGGAAATTTTTTTGCACAAACTTTAATATTCCAATATTGTCACATTGGTAGATTGGAGCACAGTGAAGTACTATATTAACAATTTATTACTCCCCCGTTTTAAAATGAACGACTTAATTATAAAAAAATAACTTTTTTTATTTTTTAGGCAATACTTTAATTTTAATTTTTTACGTGGTATGTTTGAGACCATAAGATTAAAGAGCATTTGGTACATTTGACATAACTTTAATTTAAAACCACAAGATTCAAAAGTCTTCTTTATTTTTTTAAACTCCGTGTCAACTCAAAACAGGTCATTCTTTTTTAAACGAAGGGAGTATAAATTTACAAGTGCCACATTATGGATTGAGTATTATATATTTTGAAAATGAAAAGTTTGTTTGTTGAAATATTATTTTAAAAAGCTGGAGTGTAAGATGGTAGATTTAAATCTCATCGCACTAAGAGGTAAAACATTGGGTTTGAGCCTTGATTCACTAAAATAATAAGATGTTGGGTTTAAGTCCCATCACATTATTGCCTAACACGCATTTTATGGGTAAGACATTGAATTTAGTCTCAACACACCATATTGATGATATAATGTTGATTAAAGTAAAATAATGTGCTTTTGATGAAAAATCATGAAGTTTGTCCAATAAAATTTACTTCATTCCCTAAAGTCAAATTTACTTCATTCCCAAAAGTCAATGTGGTAGTAGTGCATAATATGTCTAAAAGAAGACAAATGGTTGAATAATGCACATGAATGCGGAAAAGGGACAACAATAATTACTTCTAAAGCAATGGTTGCGATGAAGCATGGTATACTCAGAAAGATATGTTAGAGAAAAAGTATCTACATCATATGTATGCCTCAATTTGTTCCTGAAGTAGCAATATCTTGAAAAAGATTCTAAGCTATCATAATTTGATATGCTTAAGACACATTCATATTACTATGTTCCAATCCCTAAGAATAAGAACTTTTGATAAATGTTACAACTACAGATCTATTCCTTAGGGTGAATGTGATAAGAGTAACATTTAGTAAGGCATATAAATAAAAATATGAGCTTAATTATAAAAATATCACGACGCACCTCCAGAAGAGGTAGAATAAATGGGAAGAACTATTCTGAAATTTACTCCCGAAATAGTAAATCTGACAATTACTTCTAAAGTAATAAATACTCGAAAATTTACTCCCAAAGTTGAAGGATTTTGAAATAATAAAATCTTGCAAATTACTCTGAAGTAGTAGAACTTGAAATTTACTCAAGCAAATAGCGCATATCATGATAAACTTGGAGTTTACTAATACAAATTATTTTATCAATTGACATGAACAATTTTGCCAATCTGAAGATGTGCATATTGAGTATTAGACATATATTGAAGAACTAGAAGATTCTTCAAGAATTGTTATTTATTCTCATGATAAGTTGATTAGATCGACTAATGTTGGGACTGAATTTCCTAAAATTCTGAAAAGTATAAAAAGTGAATATGGCTCGTTCACTTGTCATGTGATATATTGAATGGATGCATAAATAAGATGATCATATATGTGTTTACTGTCAGTCTATAGTTTTGTCACAACCTGATTTTTCAAGTCATGATAGTGTCTACCGTAACCCACCAATAGGCAAGCCAAACCCTAGCCCGAAGCGACAGGCTAACGGGCGGAATCTTAGAAAACAGAGATGAAGTGGAAGTAACCATACTAATAAACATGCTTGAAATATAAAAACAAAATCAAAATATATATTCATACCAAGACTGAGAAGGAAGAGGACAATATATAAAGTCAAGAACCCCTCCCAAGACCTGGTGAGGTCGGTACAAGAGCCACTACTAGACATGTCCAAAATACAAGACAGAAACCAAATATATACAATAAGTATTACAGTCTCGAGAGCAAAAGACTATACAGTAGAGATGGAGTAGGATCTGCCTCGGACGTCAGTAAGCTCACCCTGCTCCGGAGTCAGTGCTGAGAAGAGCGTCACGTCAAAACCGTCGACTAGTGCCCGAATCTGCATCGGGGAAAAAGATGCAGAAGTGCAGTATGAGTACCGGGGCGACGGGTACTCAACAGGCATCATCGGCCGATTGAGCTCAATATAATATAAACAAGCTAAAATGCGAGGGTGCATACTAGGTCCGGGGTATAAATAATAAGTATATAAGTAACTGCCAAGGCGTATAGATATGCTCAGGAGAGAACAAGTGCGATACAGAGTAACGAGTAAATAAATTCCTAAGTAAACACACAACTCAAACATAACCTATTTGGGCCCCCATGAACCCAATAGGCACACGAAAGAAAACAATAACCTAGCCTGGCCCCCATAAACTGGCGGGACACACAAGAATAGTAAATGCATAGTCACCAGTGTCACGAAGTTGTATCAGTATCCAGTAACCACGGTACCCAGTACCAAAACTCTCCAATCATATCATAACTAGATGCCAGACTCGAACCGAAACTTATAATAATCAGTGGCCGGACTCGAACCGAAACTCATAATAATCAGTAACCATCATATCTGAATCAGTGGCCGGACTCGAACCGAAACTCATAATAATCAATAACCAAGTGACAGAGTAGTGCCAGAATCCACACAAACACAAGTAAACGGGGACATAACGGCCCCAGAACTGTACCACCCCATACCTTCCTAACCCTACTTGATGATGTTGAGCAATGCTTACTTAGGTGTCGAGAGCCATACATACGTATTTTGTAATGCTATGGATGAGATAATTGACTTTTGACCTCGTCTATGTGATTAAACCTTCATGGGAGGTGTTTTATGATTTTCGTGGAACATTTGTGGGGATCAAAACGAGGATAAGAGGACCTCTAAACAAAGTATATTAAGGTTAAGAAGTAAGTTAAAGAATAGGACTTGAAGTATCTAACCAAACCCGCGAAGAAAAGTCGAAAAATGGAATTTTTGAAAATCTAAGTATGGGGCACGTTTGGGATCATGCCATGCTATTCTGGGCTAAAATTTTTAGTCCAGAGGCAGCAAGTTGGCGCGCCCAAGGGCGTGCCACGCTGGTTTTTCCACTTTTTCGAAAGTTGGAAATTTCTAAGTCCCAAGGGTATCCGGGGTCGTACCGAGCTGATTTTTGCCACGTTTCTTCTACAACCACGAGTATATACATGAAATGAATGACATATTATATTGGTATGATAAAATTACTCGAGAATGAATTTGGAGTCAAAATGACAGTTTTGCCCTTAAGGTCAAAATAAGTCAAACGTGGCTAGAATCACTTGTTTTTGTGATTGAGGCTACGGATATGAGTAGCATGAGTGGGAATATTATTGCAACACGTATAAGACGACTTAAATACGAGCAATTATTGATTTTATTGGGTAAAGTGATTTGGGCTCAATAAAAGCCCAAAATGGGGCAAAAGACATGGGTCACATGACCCAATCTTCTATTGACTAAGTCAAATATGCATTAAATGCCAAGAATGGCTAAGGATGACCCCAAGGAATATATATAGACCCAAAAATCAGATTTTAATCAATTGGAACTCTCATGTTTTTCTAGATATTTTCTCCAACATTCTCTCAAACCCTAAAGAACTCAAAGTCAATTTTGGAGCAAGATCATCACTTTTCAAGCTTGGGTAAGTGATTATTGTTATGGATTAATATATTATATGCATGAAAGAGTATGTAAATCATGTTGGTTGTGCTTGGAAATGTTGGACATGGTACTTTGTGTTTTTGGTATAAGATTTGTGATCCATTGAATTCAAGCTTGAATTAGGACTTGTGCCTTTGATGAAAGAACATGGTATGGACAAAATATGAACATGTATGGTGCTATTTTTGGTATTAAACTTGTTATTGTCTATAAGTGTAAATTGTGGGATTTTGGCCGATATGTGTTATGAGGTGTATTAAGGTAATTTGATGGATTATTTGTGATGTGGTATGGATAAGAAAGTGTAAAGGAGAAGTGTTGTGGTGAAATGTATCAATTATCATGTATTGGTCAATGTTGGGAATATTAGGGAATTTTTGGAATAATAATTTTATCAATGGTTTTGTCAAGGGGAAATGACATGTTTAAAGGCAAACATGTAACCCATTGATGTGGTTAATGTTTGAGTACGGGTGGCAGCTTTGGGGGCGAAATGCCTAGCTCAAGCCGATCCCGAGACTATTGGATCAGGGGGCAGCTTTGGGGGCGAAAGCCTAGCTCAAGCCGAACCTGACAGGGGGCAGCTCTAGGGGTGAAAACCTAGCTCGAGCCGAACCTGATATGTTGATTTATGGGTGGCAGCTCTAGGGGCATAAGTCTAGCTCGAGCCGATCCCGATGTATTGATTTATGGGTGGAAGCTCTAGGGGCATAAGCCTAGCTCGAGCCGATCCCAACATGATGATATGTTATGTAAAGACCCACTGATCAGTCGGGGCCCGGGTACATTATGACACATGTATTGACAAGCAAGCGTTGAATGTAAAGAAAGTAATGAAAGCAATTCACATGGTTTCCAAAATGCAGAATGGTGACTTACTCACATTGATTAGTCATTTGTATTGAGTTCATTGATATGTTCATGTGTTATATAGTTTCATTTGAGCCTTACGTACTCAATACTTATTCCGTACTGACCCCTCTTGGGGAATTTACCTTACTTGCTGCAGGCGCAGGCACTAGTAGGCCTGCATAGTAGGTTGCTAGTCGTTGCAGATCATTGGTGAGCTCCAGCTAATTCGGGGCTTCTCCGAGTCAGAGTGTATATATGTTTTGGTGATGTATATGTTGTGTAAAGCGGGGACTTATCCCGACTTATAGTTCATTTTGGTCAATGCTCATGTTAGAGGCTTTTGTAGATGGATGTGGGTGTATAACTGTAAAAGGTATATGTTGTTTTGACTGGATGGCCTCAACGGCCAAGTTTCATATGTATATATATGTCCCATGTCCCATGTTTTCCATTATCCGTTTTTCATGTTCTTAAGTAATGGTGGTGATGCTTATGATATGCATATGATTGAACATAGGCAAAGCTTGGTTCTCTCGGGCCTTATCGGCTACGGGTGCCAATCATTTCTCGATGGGATTCGAGGCGTGACAAAAGTGGTATCAGAGCAGGTCGTTCTAAGGGTGTCTACAAAGCCGTGTCTGAGTAGAGTCTTACTTATCAATGTGTTGTGCACCATATTTATAAGTAGGAGGCTACGAGACATTTAGGATGTTGTTTCTTTTCTTCATTCTAGATCGTGCAATAGAGCCAATGTTGTAAGTTGAATCGTGTCTGACCATAGTAATTGTTTCCCTTTGAGATAGTAACAATGACGAACACTAGAAGAGGAAGGGGTAAAGAGAAGCAGGTTGATGTGCCTGTTGGAGAAGGAATGAGTAGACTACCACCTGACCAAGTTAGTCAAGGTAGAGCGAATGCTGAAATATCATCGCGGTCTTCATCTACCTTCCCAGTTTCGGAAGAGCCAATTGGTAGAGAAATACCCGCAAAACCGCCAATGAATGCCACTGACCAGGATCTTAGAAATGTTGTACATATGTTGACACAGTTAGTGGCAGCACAAAGCCAGGGACGAGTTGGTATAATAACACATGATGATGATGCGGCTAGAATGGCAAGTCGCAGGACACAGGATTTCTTGAAACTGGACCCTCCTATATTCACTGGGTCCGATCCAAAAGCAGATCCACAGGACTTCGTGGATCAAATTCAGAGGGCCTTGGAAGTTATACACGTGAAAGGGGTCGAAACAGTTGAACTTGCTGCGTATAGGCTGAAAGGAGAGGCGATATTATGGTACGAGGATTGAAAGAAATCCCATGATATTGGTGCAAATCTACCTACATGGGAAGAGTTTAAAGTGGCTTTCCTCGATCATTATCTTCCTTATGAGATCCGGGAGGCACGAGCGAATCAATTCCTAAATCTACGTTAGGGAAATTTGAGTGTCAGAGAATATAGCTTGCAATTTAATTCCTTGGCTCGATATGCGCCAAATGTGGTGGCTACGATGACAGATAGAGTCCATAGATATGTGGACAGACTAGAGCCATATTTGGTAAGGGATTGCACCATTGCTGCCTTGAATAAGGACATGGACATAGCGAGAATCCAGGCCTTCGCTCAGAAAATGGAAGACCAACGACAGAGGAGAAGAGTGCATGAATTTGACAGGGGACAGTCCAAAAGGGCTAGACCTATGGGACCACCTATGATGTCCCAAGGAGGGTCTAGGCCTCGTATGTTCCCTAGACCACCTAGACCGTCGCTTTCTCATTCCATGGCAGGTGATTATTCTCAGTCTCGAGGGTTTAGAGGTGGTTCAGCTGGGCAGAGTAGTGGGGTTCATGGATCACAGACAGCAGGTTTTCCTCTTCAGCAGTGTCAACACTGCGGGCATATTCATTCAGGCACATGTCGGTCAGGGACGAATGTCTGCTTTTGGTGTGGTATGCCGGGGCATATAGCGAGAGATTGTCCACAGCGGAGCATGGGTGGTATAGCATGACCAGCTGGGTCGGCTGTTGCATCATCAGCATCGGTTCCTTCACTGGGTCGAGGGGTGCAACCTATTAGCCGTGGTAGAGGTGCCAGAGGAGCAGCCAGTACTAGCGGGGTCCAGAATCGCACTTATGCTTTGGTGGACCGCCAGAATTCAGAGGCTTCCCCTGATGTTGTCACAGGTACATTATCCATATTCTCACATAATGTATATGCACTAATTGACCCAGGTTCTACATTTTCCTATGTTACCCCATTGTTTGCTGCGAAATTTGCAAAGGCACTAGAATTATTAATTAAATCAATTGAAGTGTCTACACCGGTTGGTGAATATATTGTTGCAAAGAGAGTATATCGTAACTGTGTGGTAACTGTGTGTGGTCATGATACATTGGTCGATCTCATTGAACTAGACATGGTGGATTTTGATGTGATCATGGGAATGGATTGGTTGGCCTCTTGTTATGCTACGGTAGATTGCCGGGCCAAGAAGGTACAATTTTGTTTCTGCAAGAAAATGTTCTTGAATGGCAAGGTAATGTAGGGGCACCACGAGGGACATTTATTTCCTATCTGAAAGCCAGGAAGACGATTGCTACGGGTTACATATATCATTTAGTACGGGTGGAAGATACCGAAGCGGAACCACTAACTCCGCAGTCGGTCCCAGTGGTCAATGAATTTCTAGATGTATTTCCAGAGGATCTTCCAGGTTTACCCCCAGAATGGGAAGTAGAATTTGGCATTGATGTGATTCCGGGCACTCAGCCTATCTCTATTCCCCCATATAGAATGGCTCTAGCAGAATTACGTGAATTGAAGAAGCAATTGAAAGATTTGCTGGACAAGGGCTTCATTAGGCCTAGCATGTCCCCATGGGGTGCACCGGTATTATTTGTGCGAAAGAAAGATGGCACTTTGAGAATGTGCATTGACTATCAGCAATTGAATAAGGTAACGATCAAGAACAAATATCCCCTCCCTCGCATTGATGATTTGTTTGATCAGTTACAGGGTGCCAAGTGTTTTTCAAAGATCGACTTGAGGTCGGGTTACCATCAAGTCAGAGTTAGAGAGGAAGATGTACCCAAGACAGCTTTCCGAACACGGTATGACCATTATGAATTTTTAGTTATGTCATTTGGACTAACAAATGCTCCAGCTGTATTCATGGATTTGATGAATAAGGTGTTTAAGCTATTTCTGGATGTGTTCATCACGGTATTTATAGATGACATCCTAGTTTATTCAAGATCACCAGAGGACCATGCTAATCACTTACGACAAGTGTTACAGATTCTTCGTGAGCGTAAGTTGTATGCAAAGTTCTCCAAATATGAGTTTTGGTTGAAATCAGTCGCGTTCTTGGGTCACATTGTGTCAAATGTGTCAGATGAAGGCATACAGGTTGATACACAAAAGATTGAAGCAGTGAAAAATTGGCCAAGACCTACGAAACCCATAGAAATTCATAGTTTTCTTGGACTGACAGGTTATTACAGAAGATTTGTGGAAGGTTTTTCCTCTATTGCTACGCCGTTAACAAAGCTTACACATAAGGCAGTAAAATTTCAGTGGAATGACGCATGTGAGAAAAGCTTCCAAAGGTTAAAAGATAAATTAACCTCCACACCAGTTTTAGTGCTTCCCAAAGGTACCGAGGGTTATGTAGTGTATTGTGATGCTTTCGGGGTTGGCCTCGGATGTGTATTAATGCAACACGGTAATGTCATAGCCTATGCCTCATGATAGTTGCAGCCACATGAGAAAAACTATCCCACACATGATCTTGAATTGGCAACGGTAGTTTTTGCTTTAAAGATATGGCGTCATTATTTATATGGGGTTCATGTTGATATCTATAAGGATCACAGAAGCTTGCAATATCTTTTTAAGCAAAAGGAACTCAATTTGAGGCAACGAAGGTTGTTAGAGCTTTTAAAAGACTATGACATTGATATTCTTTATCACCCAGGTAAAGCAAATGTAGTAGCTGATGCATTGAGCCGTAAGGCAGTAGAAAGCACTAGTGGTCAGTTGAATGAAAAGCATGAGATAATCAAAGATTTGAATCAATTAGCCAGCTTGGGAGTTCGCCTTATTGAATCCTCCGATGATAGAGTTATTGTGCAGAATGCAGCAGAATCCTCCTTAATAACTGAAGTGAAAGAGAAGCAGTTTGCGGATTCTATGTTATTGCAGCTAAAGGAAAATGTACAGCAGGATTTGACAAAGGCATTTGATCTTACACAGGAAGGGGTACTTCAATGTCAAGGGAGATTATGTGTACCGGATGTAGATGAGCTGAGGACACAAATTATGACAGAGGCACATCATTCGCGCTATTCTATTCATCCGGGTGCTACTAAAATGTACCATGACTTGAAAGAAGTGTATTGGTGGGGAAATATGAAAAAGAACATTGCAGAGTTTGTTGCTCAGTGCCCGAATTGTCAACAGGTGAAAGTATAGCATCAGAAACCAGGAGGTTACATGCAATGTATCAATCTTCCAGTCTGGAAATGGGATATGATTAACATGGATTTCATTACAGGTTTGCCTCGTACATTGCGGAAGTTTGATTCTATATGGGTTATAGTGGACAGGCTTACCAAGTCAGCGCATTTTCTACCGGTCAAGATGACCTATACAGCTGAGGATTATGCGAAGTTGTATGTGAAAGAGATAGTACGATTGCATGGTATTCCACTTTCCATTATATCAGACAAAGGAGCACAGTTCACAGCGCACTTTTGGAGATCTTTCCAGCAGAGTTTGGGTACACGGGTGAATTTGAGTACGGCTTTCCATCCTCAAACTGATGGACAAGCAGAACGTACTATTCAGACACTTGAAGATATGCTACGAGCTTGTACGTTAGATTTTCAAGGCAGTTGGGATGACCATTTGCCTCTTATCAAATTTGCGTATAACAATAGCTATCATTCAAGTATTAAAATGGCACCTTATGAAGCTTTGTACGGAAGGAAATGTAGATCACCCATTGGATGGTTTGAAGCGGGTGAGACTGCTTTACTTGGGCCAGATATTGTTCATCAGGATATGGAGAAAGTTAAAGTGATCCAACAGCGGTTACAAACGGCTCAAAGTCATCACAAGTCATATGCGGATGTTAGAATAAGAGGGCTTGAATTCGCCATAGGTGATTGGGTATTTTTAAAGGTGTCACCAATAAAAGGGGTAATGCGGTTCGGAAAGAAAGGGAAATTGAGTCCATGCTACATAGGCCCATATAAAATTATGAGAAGAGTTAGGCAAGTTGCGTATGAATTAGCACTACCTCAAGAACTTTCCTCAGTCCATCCGGTATTTCATGTTTCGATGCTTCAAAAATGCATAGGAGATCCATCTCGTATTGTTCCCATTGAAGATGTCCAAGTTACGGAGGATCTTACTTATGAAGAGGTACCCATTGCTATTCTAGATCGACAAGTAAAGAGATTGAGGAATAAATACATAGCTTCCGTGAAAGTCTTTTGGAGAAATCAACAAGTAGAGGAGATCACATGGGAAGCGGAAGAGATAATGAAATCCAAGTATCCCCATCTATTTCAAATGGATCAAGAAGTTCAAAGTGCGGAAGTGGAGCAATAACAAGTAAGTCTCCATGAGCCTTAAGTGTTTATGTATATGTATGCTAATGTAGAGATGCATTTGTTGTAATTGAAATGATATTGTTAACATTCGAGGACGAATGTTCCTAAGGGGGGAAGAATGTAACACCCCGTACCTTCCTAACCCTACTTGATGATGTTGATCAATGCTTACTTAGGTGTCGAGAGCCATACAAACGTATTTTGTAATGCTATGGATGAGATAATTGACTTTTGGCCTCGTCTATGTGATTAAACCTTCATGGGAGGTGTTTTATGATTTTCGTGGAACATTTGTGGGGATCAAAACGAGGCTAAGAGGACCTCTAAACAAAGTATATTAAGGTTAAGAAGTAAGTTAAAGAATAGGACTTGAAGTATCTAACCAAACCCGCGAAGAAAAGTCGAAAAATAGAATTTTCGAAAAATCTAAGTATGGGGCGCGTTTGGGACAGTGCCATGCCTCTCTGGGCTAAAATTTTTATTCCAGAGGCAGCAAGTTGGCGCGCCCAAGGGCGTGCCACGCTGTTTTTTCCACTTTTTCAAAAGTTGGAAATTTCTAAGTCCCAAGGGTATCCGGGGTCGTACCGAGCCGATTTTTGCCACGTTTCTTATACAACCACGAGTATATACATGAAATGAATGACATCTTATATTGGTATGGTAAAATTACTCGAGAATGAATTTGGAGTCAAAATGATAGTTTTGCCCTTAAGGTCAAAATAAGTCAAACGTGGCTAGAATCACTTGTTTTTGGGATTGAGGCTACGGATATGAGTAGCATGAGTGGGAATATTATTGCAACACGTATAAGACGACTTAAACACGAGCAATTATTGATTTTATTGGGTTAAGTGATTTGGGCTCAATAAAAGCCCAAAATAGGGCAAAAGACATGGGTCACATGACCCAATCTTCTATTGACTAAGTCAAATATGCATTAAATGCCAAGAATGGCTAAGGATGGCCCCAAGGAATATATATAGACCCAAAAATCAGATTTTAATCAATTGGAACTCTCATGTTTTTCTAGATATTTTCTCCAACATTCTCTCAAACCCTAAAGAACTCAAAGTCAATTTTGGAGCAAGATCATCACTTTTCAATCTTGGGTAAGTGATTATTGTTATGGATTAATATATTATATGCATGAAAGAGTATGTAAATCATGTTGGTTGTGCTTGGAAATGTTGGACATGGTACTTTGTATTTTTGGTATAAGATTTGTGATCCATGGAATTCAAGCTTGAATTAGGACTTGTGCCTTTGATGAAAGAGCATCGTACGGACAAAATATGAACATGTATGGTGCTATTTTTGGTATTAAACTTCTTATTGTCTATAAGTGTAAATTGTGGGATTTTGATCGATATGTGTTATGAGGTGTATTAAGGTAATTTGATGGATTATTGTGATGTGGTATGGATAAGAAAGTGTAAAGGAGAAGTGTTGTGGTGAAATGTATCAATTATCATGTATTGGTCAATGTTGAGAATATTAGGGAATTTTTGGAATAATAATTTTATCAATTGTTTTGTCAAGGGGAAATGACATGTTTAAAGGCAAACATGTAACCCATTGATGTTATATGCATTTGTAAAGTAGTTGGCGGTTAATATGAATTTCGTTATGTATTTGTGTTGTAGAGTGACACATAAAGAAGGAGCGGGACTATTGTATACGCATCTAAGGTTGTATATTCGTATTGAGAATACAAGGTATGTAAGGTTACTCTGTTCGTATCTTTCTGCAGCAAATAGTATTCACATTGACATTTCACTAGTCCTATCCCGAAATGTGCTGAGGTATCCTATATCCGTTTATCAATAGTCATTGTCATATATTTCCTACTCATGGATCATTTGTGAGTCTCATGTCTCATATTCATTGTTAATGTTCCAAAAGCTCAAACAAGGTTATGTTCCAATGTTCCAATAATGATTATACTTATGTCTCTTGTTCATAGATTGTTGTCCAATAGCTCCCATGGTGTTATGATTCTAATAATGTTATGTTGCCAAGTTATTCACATGTCTCTCACTCATTGGTTAATGATCCAAAGTTTCAAGCAAAGTTATGACTATCAATGTATCAATCTCAAAGTAATGAATAAAGTAATGCAAATGTGGTTAATGTTTCAGTACGGGTGGCAACTTTGGGGGGGAAATGCCTAGCTCAAGCCGATCCCAAGACTATTGGATCAGGGGGCAGCTTTGTGGGCGATTTTTCATGTTCTTACGTAATGGTGGTGATGCTTATGATATGCATATGATTGAACATAGGCAAAGCTTGGTTCTCTTGGGCCTTATCGGCTACGGGTGCCAATCATGTCTCGATGGGATTCGGGGCATGACAAGAACGGACCCGAAACATAAATAAGGAGCTAACCCACCACGTACTACAAGTCAATCTCGGGATCCTTGTATATACAAGTCTGGGTATACATTATAAGTCATGGCAAGGCGGGTCCGCATTCTAAATCAAACTAGCTGACCCCGGTCAAATATGGTGCTATTAGGGACTGACAAGTCTAAACAGGTCAAAAGGGCATAACTAGGGTAATTCAACACAAATTTTATCCTAAAAGATCATCTCAGGGCTTAACTAAGCCTAACAATGTTTAAAGCTAACTATACCGACTGTGAAGAGTAGCGGGGCCCACTACGGGGTCTCGAAACCAAGTCTGGGTTAAGTTTTCCCAAACCCCTACTAACAGTAGTACAACATTAACCAACCCTATAAAGGTAATCTCTAGCACACCACGAGGATAACGGGCCCGAAACATATCCGAACAAGGCCCTAACCGACCCAAAAGGCCTAATCATAGCAAGTCAATGCCAATCTACAACTACCAGCCCAAACAATAGCATAATAATATGCAAATACTATAAATAAACTCATTCTAGGTATATGGTAAGCCTAGCCTACCTGGACGCCGCCAAACGCCTGCCAAAGCTTGCTAAATAGGAGTCTTCTCCTTCCGCGAGACCTCAGATTTCTGTCACGCTAGCAAAATAATAAACTACATGTCAAAACATTAATATTGATACCCATATTGCATTAGTTCGGAAAAAATATCCGAACGGTCCATTTGGGGCCTACTTGCAGAATTGCAAAACCGAAACCGTCACAGCATCCCAAATCACCTCGTGACCAATATTCACAACTAACACCGCTCAATTTGAGCTCAATATATAGCTCAAACATCAACACCAATCCCAACAACCACCGTAATTAAAACTACCGTAAAAATAAGAAAACGTATCGTAGAAACATCGAGAACGAGTCCACGAACTCAAATCTATCAACCCCTAACCTTGAATCTCTCTAGAAATACCCAAAGTTGAGCTTAAATTGATTAAAAATGGTTGAATATATATGTAGAAGTGTTGAGAGTGTTTTAGAAGACAAAGAGGGGTTATATATATATACATAAATTAATATAGTTAAAGTAACTTCAACCAACTTTTGACCAAATATATCCACATATATATTACTTAAATAACATTTTAAGTGTCGAAATAATGAGCCTAATTAATAAAATAGTAAACTTTGAACATAACTAGGCTTACTATCTCCGCTAAAATAATAATAAACTATAGAACTTTTATAAATATCAAAAATATTTTAGAAAGGTAATTAACTATATATTATCTTGTTTTTTTTTAAAAAGTTCTAAATGCCGAGAACGCGCGAAAATGAGGAAAATGACCGGGAGGGTCATTACAAGTTTAACATTAACAAAATTGCTTGTGCAATATAATTGAGTTAAGAATATAATTTTCAGATTGAGTAATCAAGAAAAATATCATATTGATAGTGTTGGTTTGCCGTTGAATGCCTCCGATAAATAGTTGAACCATTGCTTATGAGAACAAAGCTGCATATGTTTATCTGAAATATAATATATTACATACAAGATTATCGAGGGGTTCAATTTCTCTCTCTCTCTCTCTCTCAGGGCACACGATAGGGTGCTTTTAACTTACACAGGTGATCGGAGATAGGGAGGGGATGACCACACAAGGACCAGGTGGCGAAGCTAGTGAAGAAGATGCAAAGTACTACTACGACAACAACACGGACAACAAAAGCCTAGCAAACTACCATTCCACAGACCTCGGCAAGATGTATTGCTATTCCACTTACGATTAGGGAAGACGGTGAAGCTCAAAAAATGCAAGGATTGCCTAGCCCAGTCGAATTTTGCAACAATAACTCTAAGGGTAAATCCCATATCGATGCTACTATAGGGATGAAGGAAGAGGTTAGTGACTCTGCAGGTGAATTGAGCTCTGAAGAAGAGGTGCTTGACCCACAAAGTTGGCCATCCCTCGTGATAGGATCTTAATTGAAGAACCCTACACCTAGAGCTGGGAGTTTAGGGTCTGTGTAGGGTGACAAAGTAGTGTATGAGAAGAAATAGACGTGGGCAAATGTGACTACAGGAGCAAAATTAGGGGTGAACGGCATGAATCTGAGGTTCGTAGAACTGTTCATTATTGAGGGTGAACAAGTTGCCCAAATCCAAAGTGATGAAATAGCTAAGGAGACTGAGAAGTGGCAACAAGCAGTGGTCCTGTATGTAGTGGGTGATTCGCTATCTATAGGAGCTATTACTCAATTTGTAGGAACTAAGTGGAATTTTATGGCTAAACCACGCATTTACTACCACAATGATAGTTATTTTGTGGTTCTATTTAATAGTTTGGAGGACAAAGAGGCAGTGTTGTATTCTGTACCTCACACCATAAACAGCAAGCCTATCATCGTGAGAGCTTGGAACCCAAATTTCAACTTTGAGGGGGAGGTACTGAGAATTATTCCACTTTGGATACGATTCTAGAATTTGCCTATGAGTTTGTAGGGTAGTCAAATATTGAGTAGAATTGGTAGTTTTCTGGGTTTCCAATCTATGAATACAAAAGCACAACTAGTATGGAGAGGATCTCGCATGCTAGAATCTTGGTGGAAATAGATGTTACTAGGGCCTTGCTTAATTCTATCAAAATCCAAGATCCGAAGGGTAAACTGTTTGATCAAGATATTGAGTATAATTGAAGGCCTAGATATTGTTCTAAATGCCTCAAAATTGGCCATGTATAAAAGGAGAAACCACTACCCCCTGCTGATAAAGGGAAGATGGCCAAGCTAAAAATAGTGAAGCAATGGCAGAGACAAGGCCAAAAAGTGCAACTAGAGGTGCCAAAACTTGATGAAGAAAGCTCTAGTGCTGGAATTCTGAGCACTCCTAAAGAGGTACAACCTATGATTGCAAAAGAGAGGGAGGAACTGGGACCTCTGTGGTAAACAGCCAGGCACACTACACTAGCCAAACTTTCTCCGAAGAATACTATAATTAAACAGGCTAGCATGTTTAGCCCTTTAAACCAGACTATAAATTATGAGTTAATGGTGTGGCTGTTTATGAAGCAATGAGGCAGGAGTCTAAAGAGAGGGTACAGACCTCCAACATCACAGTTATTAAAAGATGAGAGTGGTAACATAGAATGTTAGGGTGGGTTCAACTAGACTTATAAGCATAGGGAAGTTACTAAGTTCTTAGAAGTTAATAATGTTGACATGATGGCAATACTGGAGCACAGAGTGATAAGTAAACTAGCTCCAGTTATAGTAAATAAAGTAGCCAGAGTCTAGAAGGCAGAGTTTAACTATATGAATAATGATAGAGGTAGAATATGGGTGTTATGGAATCCAAAGTTTGGGGAGTTCAAAGCTTTAGAGATACATGACCAATTCATTCATGGATTGATGACTGATTATGATACCAATCAATAATTCTTGTTCACAACAATTTATGGAAAACACATTATACATGATAGGAAGCCTTTGTGAGAGGCTCTGGGGAAACTGGCAATAGGAATTAGTATACCATGGTTGGTGATAGGCCAATTTAATGCACTATTGCATATAGAAGACAAAGTTATGGGATCTCAGGTCCAAGATAATGAAGAGACTGACTTCTCTGAATTTATGCTAAGAGCTAGTATATTGGAGCTGAAGTCAATTGGTAGGGAATATACATGGTCTAGCAACCATGTGTTCAACAGAATAGATAGAGGTTAGTTAACTCATATTGGTTGTAGATGTGGTCAATGATGGAGGTTATAGTAATGAACCCTGACTTCTCTGATCATTCAACCCTGTGTGTTACTGTAGAAGAGAGGTAGAATCTAGGAACCAAATTTGTAAAAAACTTCAACTGTCTAGCATCTCATTCTGAGTTTCAGCAGACAGTAGACATAGTTTGGAATTATGGTGCTAGGTGTAGTTCAATGGGAAATGTATGGGCTAAGCTTAAAAGTCTCAATTTTGAACAGAAACTTCTAAATACCAGGGAATTTCAGGGTATTGAGGATAAAATATCTACAGCTCAATCTAAACTCAAGGCTATCCAGGACCAAATGCAGCATTCCAGTGATCACCAAAGGTTATTCATCACTCACATGCATAATAGAGGAATTGGAGATGTGGTATAAAGTACAGGAGAGTGTTTACAAGCAGAAAGCAAGAGTAAATTGGTTAAAGCTTGGTGACTCTAACACTGCACATTTTTATGCATGTTTGAGGAATAAAATAGCACAAAACCATAGCAGATCACTCACAACCACATGGGGAAAACTTATTTAGACTAGAGAGGAGGTTCAAGAAGAGATCATAGGCTTCTACAAACAACTACTTGGCACTTCTGCATCTAAATTACCTGCTATCAAAATAGAGGCTGTGCAGGCAGTTAAGATGTTTACTAGAACAATAGTTGAGCTTAATTTGCGATGTTACTAGAAAGGAGATTGCAGAGGCTATGAGAAGTATAGATGATAACAGGGCTCCAGGGAATGATGGCTACAATACCTTCTTTTATAAGAAAACCTGGTCAACTATAGGAGGTGATGTGGCAAAAGCTATTTTATAATTTTACAAGACTAACATATTAATCAAACTAGTAATTATACTTCTGTAACATTCATCCCTAAAGTGCAGCATCCCAACTCTATAAAGGAATTTTGACCAATAGCTTAGTGCAATGTCCTGTACAAGATCATTGCCAAATTCTTACTAAAAGGATGGGCAAGGTAATTAGGGATTTAGTGGATAACAATCAGGCTAACTTTGTCCCAGGCAGATTAATATTAGATAATATAGTGCTAAGCCATGAACTTGTAAAGGCTTACTTAAGGAAGAGAATTTCTTCTAGATGTATGCTCAAAATTGATCTACAAAAGGCCTATGACTCTATTGAGTGGGTGTTTTTAGAGCAAGTATTAGTCAGTTTAAACTTTCCTAATAGATTTATCAAGTGGATCATGAATTATGTGCCTTATTTACATACTCAATCAACATTAATGGTAATCTCACTCCTCCCTTTGCTACTAAGAGAGGATTGAGACAGGGGTACTCGATGTTTCTCTACCTCTTGTGCTTTCTGTGAAGTATCTGAATAGGTTGTTATGAACACTTCACAGAAATAAAGAGTTCCAATTCCATCCAAGACGTGCAAAAATTAAGATTATACAACTTAGCTTTGAAGATGAAATTTTATTGTTCAGTAAAGGGGAACTTAGGTAAGTACAAACAATGATGGATTGTTTTAATATGTTCTCTCAAGACTCAGGACCGCAAGCTAAAATCTATTTTGGTGGGGGTAGATAGTAGAGTACAGAACCTTATTCTGGATAGGTTAGGCATGCCTAAAGGAGAACTACCAATAAGATATTTGGGAGTACCTCTCAGCACTAAGAAAATCTCTATTGGCCAATGTCAACCTTTGCTTGATAAGATTTAGGAAGGATAACCTCATAGACTACTAAATTCCTCTCTTATGCTGTAAAATTACAACTACTGAAGGCTATTGTATTTTTAATCCAAACTTATTGGTCCCAATTTCTACTACTACCTAAGAAGATTTTAAAGGTTATTGAAAGAATGTGCAGAACTTTTCTTTGGACAAGTGGTATTGACATTTCAAAAAAGGCACTCATTGCTTGGGATAGGCTCTGTTTACCAAAGGCTAAAGGGAATGAATATCATTAATCTATTAATTTGGAATAAGACAGCACTGTGTAAATTGTTGTGGAACTTGAACACAAAAAAAGACACTTTATGGATTCAGTGGGTGCACATATACTATACTAAAAAGGGAGAGTTGTGGGGACAATGCCCAAAGCACTCTTGTTGGATTATTCAGAGCATTTTCAAAGCCCAAAAGTATATTGAAGAAGCTGGACTAGCTGCTACTGCATTTACCAATACTTCCAACTTCTCTATCAAGACTATGTACAAGTTGTTGTTGGGGGAACACAGCAGGTGGCTTGGAGAAGATTGACTTGTAATAGCTTAGGTGCTCCTAAGTGGCTATTTATATCCTGCCTTGCAGCATATAAGAGACTTTATACTAGGGATAGATTGCTCAAGTGGAATATGCAAGTTGATCCTATATGCTCCATCTGTGTTACTGAACCGAAAACTATCAACCATCTGTTCTTCAAATATAAGGTTTCAACAGAGGTTTGGGGGAAGCTTCTATAGTGGCAAGGCTTACAAAGGCAACCTGAGGATTGGCAAGAGGAACTAAAATGGTGTACCACCTAGCACAATAGTAAAAATAGCACTGACATACTCTATAGAACTACCCTGGTAGCTACTATTTACTACAAGTGGAGTGAAAGAAACCAGATAATCTTTCAGCATCAGAGGAGTAGTGGGGACAATATCGTAAAGTCGATCATTCAAGCCATTTTCACCAGGTCAAGTTCCACTATCAAAATGCAGAAGAAGTTAGCAAAGTTGAATTGGTACCCATAGTTGTGTAATTATATGTTATGTTTTAGTTGTGAAGTGGTCATCTAGTCATAAACTGGGGTGTGTCCACTTGTGCCAAGATAGTCTCACTGTTTTTTTTGCTTTGTAATTCTTATTTTGGTGATAAATAAAATGTTTATTTATCAAAAAAAAAATATATTACATACAAAAGTACTTGTATGCATCAGACCAAAAAATTATGATTAATTCTTCCCTTTCAATTGATTCAAGGATAGGAACCACATATTTTCCATCTAATAGCGTTTGATGTGCGGTATTAATAGACATACCATGATGCACAAAGATAGACTAAAAAAGATAGAGGATATATGTTAGTTTTTCTAACATAAGGGGGAGATAATACACATCTAAGAAATATATTGTGAATTATCACTAGTACGATCCTCATTTTAAAAAATAATTAAAGTCAAATGCTAGAAGCATTTGCTGACCTAAAATTAATTTCATATGTAGTTGCAAATGCTCCAATTGGCTATCCTTGAAGGACAAAGTTTACGGCATGCATGAAACATGGTAGATCAATCAGTTTCAAATGAAATAATCCTTGAAAATGGGAGAGGAGCAAATGATCATAAGAAGGAGACACTATAAGCTTGAAGAGCCTACGACATAACACTTCACAAAATCTCATGAGAGATTTAGATACCTAAGAAAATAATAAAGTGATGAGATCTCAATAAGTTATGTCATCTCATTGTGAACCAATACAAACGATATATCATCGACGATATCTTTGATAGAATATGGCACAATATATAAAGATTATGAGGATCTGAATTTTATGTTTATTTAAGCATGTTGATGTAGAAATAATTAACAAGTGAAATATGCATCTTGATAAGTATAATGTTTATTTGACTTGCAGTCTAGACATTGGAAGACGTCACACATTTAATATTGGATGTTGTCACTTGACAAAATTTATATGAAAATCCTAAAGAATTTAAAATGCCTGAACCATATACAAGTTTTTGGAAAACTTATTTATAATCCATATATATTAAATTAATTAAGGTTGATGAACTAGAATTGCCTTATTGATAGTTATTGGTGTAGAGCGTAAAAATGACAGTATTTATCATTTTATCTTCATGTTGTGCAAGTGGATGATTTGAATTGAAATCTTGGAGAGTTTTCAAAAGTAGTAGATTATCCGCAGAAAAAAGTTGAAATGAGAAACTTGCAGAATTAAATTGGTCTTGAAGTAGGATATCTTCTGCAATTTATGTGTTTATACATCTTGCAATAACTATGATCATGATATAATTTTACTCCTATATGGAAATACTAAAATAATATCAGATCACTTACATATTACAAATGAAAGCCCTTATATGAATGTGTTTATCCTTATAATTATTGTTAAGTTTTTGAATATACATGATATTCATATGAGCGACATAAGGGTTCTATACAAACATATTATCTATTGTCATGAAGATTTACTATCATACCATATTGTTTTACATAACATTCAAATTAGGCTGAGATAATAGCTATTCAGAAAGCAAGTTGAGAATGTGTGTGGCTGAGGTAAACAATATATACATCTCATTCGAGAAAAATGTGATTTGAAATATGACAAAATACATGCGATCTTATATGAAGATAATGCAGCATAAATGACTCAACTACAGGGAGGATTCATTAAAGAAGATCAAATGAAGCACATTTTATCAAAAAAATTCTACACACATGAGCTCCAAAAGAATGGAGATATCAACATACAACAGATTCGTTCGAGTGATAATATGACTGATTTATTTACTAAGTCTCTACCAATTGCAACTTTCGAGAAGATGATGCACAAGATTGAGACGCGGAAATTCAAGCTTTTAGATTGATATTCTTATCAGGGGGAGTTAAAACGTGTTGTACTCTTTGTCCCTCTAAAAGGTTTTGTGCCATAGGATTTTTCTTGTAAGGTTTTTAATGAGACAGCTAAAATGTGTATTATTAGAGATATGTACTCTTTTTTCTTAACTAGATTTTCTTCCACTAGCTTTTTTATAAAAAGGTTTTAACCAAACACATTATCTATTAGTTAGACATTCAAGGGGAGTGTTATAAATGTATTTAAGTTATGGTGAATGACTATCAAGTTATAATGAATATCTATCTTTTGGAGAAAAATTAAAAACCTTAACTTTGGGATCAAGCCAATTTTCTCCTATAAATAAAGGATTCTGTTAATTAAAGTTTATCCCTAAAAGAATAAGAAGTCTTCTCCCTTCTCGATCTTATTCTTCTTCTTCTTGCTCATATTATTTTATAACAAATTTATTATAGTTAATATGAATGTTCACTACTTTTTTTTTATGATGTAGATAATATTTCACTACTATTCACTATTATGATTATAACTTTCACAATTCCATAATATCCGCATGATCTTCCTCCATAATCTCAAATCCTTAATGGACTACAAGCCTATATATAAAGTTGCCAATGACATTTGTTAAAAATAATGACGAATCTAGAATTTGAAGGTCGTGGGTGTTTATTTCTTTTAATATAAAATTGCTAGAAATCGCATAATATCAAGGAAAAAAAAACATAAGTAACCCCCCCCCCCCTAAATTATGATCTAAATCCCAGGGACACAACTTTTCTTATCGGTGGTCCTATTATCCCCCTAAACATTTTTAAGAAGGAATAAATATCACTCTGAAACTAGATAACCAAATTTTGGAGTAGGGAGTGACATATACAACCGCTGCCACATATATTTTGTAATTTTTTTTATATTTTTTCTTATCCTATTACATTGTCTTTATTTGTTTGTTTGTTTTTTTCATTCTCTTGCTTCTTAGGTTGTCATTTTTTATCCATTGATGCTAAAAACTAAAATTGAACTTGTTGGATTAGGTAGTTATTCTTGATCTATTGATGCTAAAATTAGTTGGTGTTTATTGTGTTAAGTTGAAAATTGATTTTAGACAGAAGAATGTGAAACAAAAGTGCAAATTTTTTTTACGAAGCTATTAACAAAGCTTCAAGTTCAAATTTTGGGTTATCACAAACGAACTCTATTTTGAGTACGTGATATCTCAAAAGATCTGAAATATCTTAAAAAATTCATATCTCAAATTTGAATTGATTTTGTGAAGATTTAAGATGGATTTGGTTGAAAGAAAGACAACCATTAATGAAGCTTCAAGTTTGAATTTTGGATTACCTCAAACGAACTCCATTTTGAGTGATTTGATATCAAAAAAGTTCTAGAATATGTCAAGGAATTCATATCTAAAATTTGAATTGATTTCGTAAAGATTTAAGTTGGATTTGGTTGAAAAAAGGCAATCACTAACGAAGCTTCAAGCTTCTAGTTTGAATTTTAGTTTACTGCAAATGAACTCCATTTTGAGTGACTGATATCTCAAAAGATCCAAAATATCTTAAGGAAATCATACCTAAAATTTGAGTTGATTTCATGATGATTTAAGTTGGATTTGGTTGAAAGAAAGTCATCCATTAACTAAGTTTCAAGTTTGAATTTTAGATTACCATAAATAAACTTCATTTTGAGTGGATGATATCTCAAAAGATTTGAAACATCTTAAGCAGTTGATATCTAAAATTTGGATTGATTTCGTGAAGATTTAATATGAATTTGGTTGAAAATTCATATTTGAGGTTGTAGATGAATTTGATTTCAAGATTTTTCTGAAATAGCCACATTTTGCAACACAATTTTGTTTTATCCATTTTTTCCATAACCAAATTCCTAATCTAATTACAAATATGAATTTTTCAATTTGTTAAAGGAGTTCATTTTCTCCAGTGTCTTCTTTTCTGATTCGGAAGCTAAAAGATAACAGAAGAAAAGAAAAGAATAAAAAGAAAAAGAAAAAATTATAAATATATTTAGTACAAAATCATATTAAAATAAAAATAAAAAATATATGCTTCTTACTCTCTCAAAGAGAGTGAAATACACAATCCTTTCCACCTCAGCATTTAGGGTGATATTTATTTATTTTTAATAAATTTAAGGAGGGGTAGTAAAATCCTGAAAAGAAAAAGCATGACTCCGAAATTTCTGTCATAATTTGGGGAAAGGGAGACACTTATGCCCTTTCCCTAATATAAATGTATAGCTACTTGAATATGTTAATAAAAAAATTAATGATAAAATAATGGTTAATATTATCATCATAAAAATGAACTTCTATGAAATTTGAAGTGTAATCACAACATCGAAACAATTATTAATGGGGGTGAAACTCTTTTTAGTTCTGATCCACCTTGTTATTCAACATTTTCAAATAATCCAAGATTTGGGATCAATCCCCATTGTTGGGAGGGGGTGCATTGGTCTTTTCCTGGTCTTCAACTCTTGCACGACAAGGAGATTCCTTAGTTGGTGTATGTGGGTACGAGTGACTTTGTCTTGCAATTTTATTATAACTTTCAGATGAGAATCCAAAATAGCACAAAATTGTACGAAGTTAGCCTCGGTTGCTCTAACGGCATTTTGGTCGCTATTGTCTTGTCATGATGTATTTGATTTTGATGGGAACTCTCCTGTCCGTCCTCACTATGATTGGATCAATCTTTTTGTTTGCTGGTTTGTTCTGGACAGGATTGGCATTTACGTTGATTTGATTCTCAATTTCAGCTATCTAAACAAAGAGGTTTTTGTTTTACAAAAATATGAAAATTTGTTAGTAAAGATGTAAAGACACCTAATCAAAACCACAATTATTCTTAGCCCCATGATGGGCCAGTCCGTCTACCCACAATTAATGAAGTTTAAAAGATAAGAGGTCTAAATTCGATCGAGTGTAGCTAATAAATTATAATACTGAAAAGTAAGAATAGACCAATATAAATTGTAAGTAAAACAAGGATCGTTGAAGCCGACTAGGAGATTGCATAGGATCATTGATATAGCGTGACGATTGTCGGTCAAAACGAGAGTCGAAGACACAATACCTGAGAATGTTCCAGAGTTGTTGAATAATAATGAAAAGAACAGTATTGTTATTCAAAAAGTAGAATAGTGTCAGATAGTCGCATTGTATTAGACAGTTGAATTGTATGTATTTTAGTATGATGATTACATGATCTTATATAAGGGTTCAACTCTGCAACATATGAATAATATGCATTAAACTTCTTAATTAGTGCCTGATTAAATGACATAAATGATAAAGATGTAAAGTCCATTGTTGTCCGTGAGCCAGTTATGTAACGGCTGCCAATGGCTAATGCAAGCTGGTTGATTTTGCTTCGGGAAAAAATGACCTCACAATGCAGTTTATTGTCCTGCGTGATACAATTGGTGCATGGTGTGTGATTCGGTCCTGATTATCTCGGTCAGCAAAGTTATGATCTGTCATTGAACTTTGCCAATCTAGCGATCGAGTCATCCCACATGTCATGCTTTTGATTCGTCCAGGTATTCAAGCTATTTTTACCATGTACAGAGCATACAAATATTAGTATGATAATTACAATTAACTACTTAGAGGCTTAGTTCAAACAACACTCGGCCCAAAATATGCCTGTATAGATTAGGTATTCTTTCTTATCTTTGTGCCATTTTGCGTAAAATTTGAAATTTCTATTAAATAAACTTAAAGGCTTTAGCTTTGAATTTTTATTCAAGAATTGTCTTATTTAGTTATTTCATAGTTCATAATTGAGATTATTTTTCTTTTATTGAGTACTAAAACATTACAAGCCATTATAATTTTTGTAAGTACCAAAAATATATATTTAATATTAAGTTATAATTAGGGGTCATTTGGTAGCTAGTAAAGAAACAACTTATTCATGTATTAGTTTCTATATAAGTTATATAATGTTTGATAGCTGAATAATTCCCCTGTTCCTAAATAAACGGTGTTTTTAGCTTGAACATACTCCCTCCGTTTAGAATTAGTTGTTACTTTTTTCGTAATTGGATTTTCATTTTTACATGTCATTTTTGACACATCAAGAGAAGACAAAAAAATTTTCATGTTTTACCCTTAGTATTAATTACTAATTATCCAAATCATTTTTCAATACCTATTACTCCTTCCGTCTCAAAATAGTTGGCATGTATAGATTTTGCATAACTATTAAGGAAAAATTATTTAGGAATGTGATTTGACTACTATATTCCTTATTAATTCTTTAATCTTCATCTATTTACGTGCCCTTTAATTCTAGAATAATTATTATTAAGGGTAGAGTTAGAAAAAAGTGATTAATTATCTCTTGATCTTTTAAACATGCCAACTATTTTGAGAAAAAATATTTTAGCAAACATGCCAACTATTTTGAGATGGAGGGAGTACTAAACATCAATTAATAGCGATATGATAAAATCACTATGTCAATCATTATTTTCTCAATAGGTGTGTCAAGTCAAAAAATGACAACTAATTCTTCTTTTTTTTATTAAACAGATTAACTTTACTTAATAAAAAATGTAAGCATTACAGACCCAGGTAGAAGCAAACCAACTACCTCCAATATAGAAAAGAAATACAAACTCAAAAGCTTACTCTACCTACAGTAAAAAACACCTACAACTTCTAAATCAAATCAATATAAGCAAATGAACACAAATAATACTAGGGAAATCTATTCAAGGCTGCCAAGCTATCCTGTCAACCAACAATGCCTTGTCCTTTGATATGAATGTGTAGTGTAATCTCCCTGCATTTATTTGTGAGGTTGATTCTCCCATTCTGAAATCTCAATGTGTTCCTATCTCTCCATACATAATACAGTATCATAGCAAAAGCATAACAAACAATTTCGGCTGCACCATTCTTCCTTTTGCTACTCTGCTCAACCATTCTATTTCCTGTTGCCATGACCCCACTGTCCTAGTTTGACCCATCCATGATAACAGTCTGGACCATGCTTGATTACTATAGGATCAAGTGAAAAACAAATGCTCAAAAGTCTTCACACCACCTGCATAGAACACACATTCCAGTGGCACTTACATGTCAATTTTCTGAAGTCTGTCCACGGTAGATAATCTTTGCTGCACTGCAATCCACAGAGTAAACTAGTACCTTGGATGAATATGCTTATGAAAGGTGATTCTCTTCCAAGGAACTCTGAGATAGTGAGGCTGAAGAGTGATATAAGTGATGCGCCATGGTTTCATGGCATTTTCGATGCTTAAAACAAGGAAAATATGCTACAACTTGGGTATGTTTGGTAGGTATGACGTATTTTCAATTCTATATTGCAGGAAAATAGGTTTTTGGAGGCAAAACGATCAATAAGGAAGAATCATGCTCGAAAATAGAGTATCTGAAGATGAAAGAACCAGGTCCTGCACTAGAGAAGTGACTCACGACAGGACTCACGTGCCGTGAGTCCACCCACGTGACGTGAGTGGGTGTCGTGAGTCAACTTCTGAGGATGTCCAATGTTGCCTGATTTCCACAGAACTGACCTACGTGGCGTGACTTGGTTCCACAACACCAAGTCATGATACCGTGGAAAGTTGCCGACTCTATTTTCCTGTTTTGTTTGGGATAGGATTCATCTTGTATCTATAAATACCCCTGTATTATCCTATATTCAGGAGTTAGTCAGTATATTATTTTGAGACATGTTTCCAGTATTTTTAGCCAACAAACACATTATTGATTTTGTAATCTTAGATCACCAGTTCTAGGATTTTTATTAATATTGAGATTTCTGAGTTTTCTCCATTATCGTGAGTTTACAATTATGTTTTCATCTTCGAATTCTTCTTTTGTTTCTGCAATAATGAGTAGTTAAACCCATTAACTAGGGGTGTGTGAACCATGAGGAATTAACGAAATAGGTTACGTACAAAGTAATTCTGAACCGGTGTGACTGCATGTATTGTTATTACCTTCGTTATAATTGATCTTCTAACAGTTGCAATCGCTGGAAACTCGCCTGTATTCTGTACTTGCTCGAGAGAGAGGTAAAGATTGGGAAAAGGGAATAACAACAGAGATTTGAAGCTATCAACCTTCATCTAATAACTTGAGCCGTAACAGGGAGAGTTATCTGAGATCCAGGACAAGGGTTAGTAGTGCGACACTTGGAGACCGAGAGGAGAAGAGTGAAATTTGTCTAACCAAGGTCAAGAGACGTTTAGATGAACTTAACTTGTTAGATTTTGCATGCAACGCAGCGGGACTGTCTTGCCAGTACAAATAACCAGTAGAATTAAGGAATCATTGGGGATCACAGTCCTAGTGTATTTCTCATATTGTTTACAAATTCAAAAATCAGCAATTGTTACTGTTACCACTTATTCACAAAAAAACCCCAGTTTTACGTATTTGCCAATTACTCAGACTAGCATTCTACATAATTTCGTCCTATTCCCTGTGGGATCGACCCCAACCTAGTTGGGTTCTATATTTGATACAACGACCGCATTATACTTTTTTTTGAAGGTATATTTGGGCGACATCAAATTTTGGCGCCGTTGTCGAGGACTACGGTTATGGAGTTGAGTATTTTCCATTGATTTTATTTCATTATACTTTTAAGGGCAAATGTCGGTGTATGCCCAATACTAGGAGTCAAGGTAATCCCCTGATTTCACTTGATCCTGAAATAGAAAGAACTCTAAGAGCTAATTGAAGAATGGTGAATACTAACGAAGTTCAAGATCCTGCAGTCGCGGGAGACATTCATAACCAATCAATTCAACAAGTTGGTCATGAAATAGCGGACCAAACTACCGCTCGATTGACTCAGAAAGGGAAAGCTAGGCAAGCAGCTCTTAGACAAGCAGATAGAGATAATCGAGCTATACAAGAAACAGCACTGAGGGCACACCAAACACCTCAAAGACCACATGTGCCAGTGTATGATGATCCTGAAGAAGAAGATGTGGCTTATTTCGAGCCGATTGAGACTTGTGCTATTAGTCCACCAGAGTTACCTCAGGGCACAAAGTTTGACATTACAAGTGCCATGATCCACCTGCTTAACTCTAAAGGTGTATTCGCGGGTCTTCCTACGGATGATCCTAATATACATTTGATGAACTTTGTGGGGGTTTGTACTTCGTATAATTTACCCGGAGTGGACCAAGAGGCTATTCGGTTAAGATTATTTCCGTTCTCGTTAACAGTAGAAGCTACTTTGTGGTTGGCAGAGTTACCACATTACTAATTGGCAAGAGTTGAGAAATTAATTTCTAGAGAGATTTTTTCCACCCTCCAAGATGCTACAGTTGAAGGATGAGATTTACAACTTCAGACAACTACATTCTGAAGCACTTTACAAAACATGGCTAAGGTTTAAGAAGAAGCTGCAGAATGTTTCAAATCACAGGATGAGTGGTAGGAGTTTACTGGAAATCTTCTACAGGGCTTTAAATGCAAATACTTGCAGATACTATCACTGAGTATTTATGAGTCTGAAGTGGGAATAAGCTTCAGAGATTTTAGATCGTATCACTTAGACCAACCGAGGATGGCACACTCGGGAGGTAGAGACATCTGCTGGGTCATACGCTATTGGAGCATCAGCACCACAACAGGCATTAGATGAATCTGTAGCTCAAGAGGTTGTACAATTAAGAACAGAAATTAGTTTACTAGTCATACAGATTGCGGCTAGAGATGCTGAAAAGGTGCATGCCGTAAGTGCACAAGGTAAAACACCTAAGCATGACGATTATGAATCTGATGAGGAAGCTAAGTACTTAGATCGAGAAGTGAAGGGTTTCCGAGCCAAGGGCCAAAGGTCTAATCAAGACTCTTGGAACTCGAGGCAAGGGAATCAAGGTCGGAACTATTATGGAGAAAATTACAACAGGTCAAGATATAGAGATAGAGAACGAGATCGTGATAGAGCTTGGAGATGAAAAGATGATTACAAGGAGAAGAGCCGTGCTTATGTTCCACTAGGGAGCCGTGATACTGACTATGAAAATTCACGAATGGAAACCCTTCTTACCAAATTGGTTAAAGGATCAGAAAACCAAGAAAATTGCTTAAAGGAAATTAGGGTGGACATTTCAGGAATAAGTCAGAAAGTTGAATCACACTCAACTGCTATAAAACAGTTGGAGCAACAGTTTGGGAAGATATCGGTAACCAACGCCAACCAGGTACTCTTCCAAGTAACACCATCCAAAATCCTAAAAATGACGGTCATTATTTAGCCATTACTACAAGAAGAGGAAAAAGCACGACTGACCCACCTATGCATGTGGATAACGGTAAGAGAGATGAGCCAGTGGTGGTCAATGTAGAGGTTGAAATAGAGCCAGAAAAGTTAGCAGTGGACAACAGTATTAATTTGAAAGTAGAATCTGAAAAGAGGCAAGAAAAGGAGGTTCCACAAGTTTTGAAAACTATCCCACGACCTCCTCCTCCCTTTCCTCAAAAGTTAAAAAAGAAGGCTGAGGAAGGTAAGTACCAGAAGTTTATTACGATGTTGAAAGAGCTATCGATAAATATCCCTCTTGTTGAGGCTTTGGAGTAGAAGTTCATAAAAGACTTAGTGACGAAGAAAAGAACTGTCAGTTTTGAGTCGGCAGATAACTTGCATCATTGTAGTGCAGTTGCTTCGCGTTCCCTAGTTGAAAAGAAGAAGGATCCAGGAGCTTTCACAGTTCCTTGTACTATAGGGTCTTACAACTTTGCAAAGGCACTGTGTGATTTGGGTGCTAGCATTAACTTAATGTCGCTAGCCATTTTCAAGCAGTTGAGGTTGGGTGCACCAAAACCGACTTCTATGAGGCTTCTTATGGCAGATAGAACTGTGAAAAGGCCGATGGGCATTCTATATGATGTTTTGGTGAAAGTTGCATCTTTCATCTTTCCAACTGACTTTGTGATTCTATATTGTAAAGTTGATTTCGAGGTTTTTATCATCCTGGGGAGACTATTCCTTTCTACTGTCCATGCGGCTGACATGGAAACTGGGCAGATGAAATTCAATTTAAATGATGAACATGTTACGTTCAATGTTTGTAGTTCCATGAAGCAACTGACAGACATGGGGGTGATTTTTGTAATTGATACGCTTGATGAGAGTGTTATAGTCATTCCAATTGAAGAAAGGTTGGGGGTAGAAGCTCTTACGATTGTGGTTATAAATTTTGATAGTGATAGTATTGAGGATTATGATGAGATAGATGGAGCGCTTGCTGGTAGGGGATCCTACTCTTATACTCCGAAGAAACTTGATTTAGATTTAAAAAATAGGGTGACCCCACCAGCTCGCCCTTCTGTTGAAGAACCTCCATTCTTAGAGCTTAAGGCTCTTCCTCCTCACCTTCACTACGTATTTTTGGGAGCCAATAACACCTTGCCTGTAATCATCTCTTCTGAGTTAGCAGGAGGCAGATAGAAGCTCTGGTTTCTGTATTGAAGAAATTTAAAAGGGCCATTGGTTGGTCTATTGCTGATATTATAGAGATTCCACCCGACATTTACACTCATAAAATTTAGCTTGTTCCAGAATGTATACCAAGCATTGAGCACCAACGTCATCTGAACCCACCTATGCAGGAAGTTGTGAAGAAAGAAATCATCAAGTGGTTAGATGCAGGTGTGGTTTACCCCATTGCAGATAACAAGTGGGTAAGCCCAGTTCAGTGTGTGCCAAAGAAGGGAGGAATCACTGTAGTTCCAAATGATAAAAATGAATTGATCCTAAAGAGGCCAGTAACCGAATAGAGAGTTTGCATGGATTATCGAAAGTTGAATTCTTGGATCGAGAATGACCATTTTCCTATGCCCTTCATGGACCAGATGTTAGACTGCCTTGCTAGTAGAGGATGGTATTGTTTCCTTGATGGTTATTCGGGTTATAATCAGATTTTTATTACTCCCAAAGACCAAGAGAAGACCACTTTCACTTGTCCATATGGGACGTTTGCGTTCAAGAGGATGCCTTTCGGATTATGTAATGCACCTGCAACTTTTCAACGTTGCATGATGTCCATTTTTTCTGACATGGTGAAAGACACTATTGAGATATTTATGGATGATTTTTCAGTTGTAGGAGACTCTTTTAATGATTTCTTAGCTCACCTTGCTAAGGTATTACAAAAATGCGAGGAGTGCAACTTGGTGCTAAATTGGGAGAAATGTCACTTTATGGTAAAAGAAGGTATTGTGTTGGGGCATCGAATCTCAAAGAAGGGTATCAAAGTAGACAAAACAAAGATTGAGGTGATTAAAAAAATATCCCCACCTATTTCTGTAAAAGGGATTCGAAGTTTTTTAGGTCATGTTGGCTTTTATAGAAGATTCATCAAGGATTTCTCTAAGATTGTACATCCGTTATGCAAACTTTTGGAGAAAGAGGTAAAGTTCGTGTTTGATGAGGCATGCCTAAAAGCTTTCGAGTGTCTAAAAGGGAAATTGACTTCAGCCCCCATTATTGTCTCACCAGATTGGACGATGCCGTTTGAAGTTATGTGTGATGCTAGTGGAGTAGCCTTGGGTGCTGTTCTTGGCCAAAGACGAGAGAAGATTTTACATCCAATTTACTACGCTAGCAAAGCACTTAATCCAGCTCAAAAGAACTACACTGTGACTGAACAAGAGTTGTTGGCAGTGGTTTTCGCTTTCGAGAAATTTCATTCTTACTTGATTGGGACAAAGGTAATTGTGCATACAGACCATGAAGCACTTCGGTATCTTATGTTGAAGAAAGATGCTAAGCCAAGATTGATTCGGTGGGTTCTTCTACTGTAAGAATTTGATTTTAAAGTCAAGGACCGAAAGGGAACCGAGAATCAGGTCGCTGACCATCTATCATGCCTTGAGGAGGCCATGCTTAAATTAAGGGATGATCTTGATATTGATGATACTTTTCCAGATGAGCAAGTGCTGGCAGCATCACAAGAATTAATCCCATGGTTTGCAGATTTTGCCAACTTTCTGGCAAGTGATGTAGTCCCGAGAGATATGTCATTCCAGCAACAGAGGAGATTCATGCATGAGGTGATAAAATTCTTCTGGGATGAGCCTTACCTATTTAGAGTATGTGCGGATGGTATGATTCGAAGGTGTATCCCAGAGGCTGAAATGATGAGTATCTTGGAAGCATGTCATTCATATCTAAAGATGTTGTTATTACAATGCGGTTATTATTGGCCTACCATCTATAAAGATGCTCATGACTATGCTCGGGCCTACGACCGATGTCAAAGACAAGGGAATATCTCACGCAGACATGAACTTTCTATGACAACTATCCTTGAGCTCGAATTGTTTGATGTATGGGGAGTTGATTTTATGGGCCCCTTTGAGAGCTCACATGGAATGAAATACATTTTGGTAGTTGTTGACTATGTTTCTAAATGGGTGGAGGCGATTACGCTTCCCAATAATGAAGGAAGAAGTGTCACAACATTCTTGAAAAAGAACATATTTTCACGATTTGATACACCCCGAGTAATTATTAGTGATGGAGGATCCCACTTCTGCAATCGGCTGTTCAAGACCTTACTTGAAAAATATAGTGTCAAACATAAGGTTGCAACACCCTACCATCCTCAGACTAGTGAGTAAGTTGAAGTGTCAAATTGTGAGATTAAGACTATTTTGGCAAAGACAGTGAATGCTAATAGGACTAATTGGGCAAGAAGATTGGATGATGCACTATAGGCATATCGAACTGCATTCAAAACACCAATTGGTGCCTCACCATACCAGTTAGTGTTTGGAAAATCCTGCCATTTGCCCGTCAAACTTGAATATAAAGCACTATGGGCATTGAAGAGGTTAAATCTAAACTGGAGTGAAGCAGCTAAATTAAGGTTAGAGCAGATGAATGAGATGGATGAATTTCATCTCTGGGATTATGAAAGTTTAGCACTGTATAAAGAGAAGATGAAACTGTATCATGACCGAAAGATTGAACGATGAGAGTTTCATCCGGGAGATTTGGTGCTACTCTATAACTCCAAGTTTTGCCTTTTTCCTGGAAAACTGCTGTCTAAATGGTCTGGATCATTCATTGTTGTTAGGGTATTCCTGCATGGAGCAATCGAGATGAAACGTGATGATAATGTTCTATTCAACGTAAATGGGTAGTGTGTAAAGCACTATGTGGGAATCACGGAAGAAATAAAGACATCTGATGAGCTTAGTCTTGATGAAGTCTGAGTAGTCAAGCTAGTCATGTCGTGCCGCAATGTTAAATCAGGCGTTTCATGGGAGGCAACCCATGGGTTGGTTGGTGAAGTCTGAGTAACCAACCTAGCCAAGTCGTATCGTGACGTTAAATCAGGCTCTGCTTGGGAGGCAACCCAAGGTCTGAGTTGGTTGTGATCTAATCAGTGGAGGATAAGTAGCTGGAATTTACAATATTGAACTACATATGTTCAATATAACCCACAACACTGATTCATGGGACATAAGTTCATCAACGTAACGTGGGTGGGTACTGTAGAAGTCAAAGAAAATTTCACACCTGCAGAAATTAACCTACGCTAGGTACCCACGTGACGTAGGTTAACCCACATCACATGGGTTGGTGCCGTGAAAAGAAGAGACAATTTGACACCTGCAGGAATTGACCTATGTCAAGGACCCATATGACGTAGGTCAACCCACATCACGTGGATGGTGCCATGAAAAGCAAAAAATCAAGATAACTCGAGATCCGATTTGACCCGACCCAACTCCATATATATTTTGGTATACCCCTCAAATCTGACCCAACTTCAAATCCAAATCCTAACATAAACCCTATTTTTAAAAATTCAGCAAATTCTCATAGACAAAATCCAAAATTCTTAAATTCCCAAATACCAAATTCGAAATTTATCAAATCCTCACTACTTAAAACCCACAATCCCCAAAACCCGACAAACCTAATCCAAAACAGACCCATCCGACCCAAAACCCGACCTACCCAACCCGATATATAACCCAACCGACCCCAAACCCGACCCAATGCCGCCCAAATCAAACCCCAAACATGGATACATGGGTTCTTCCTCGCGAATCCAAACCAAAAATCCTGAATTTACAACTAGGTTGCGTGATGAACCTTCGGTGTCATATAAAAGTGGATTCAAAGAAGTATACAAGTTGGATATCGATGATGATGCACTGGTACCTCATACCATGAGGTTACAAAATAGGGCACAAGCTGCAGCCCGGGCCACATTTCAGCCTATCCCGAAACCTGCCAAGCCGGCTGCTCCTGATCAGTCTTCTGATTCCGCCCCCCAGTCTGAAGAGGGGGAGGATGCTTTGATAACCGGTGATGAATATGAGGTTGATGTATCTGGATCTGTGGAAAATGCTGAAGGACCTGATAATTCTGTGGTTGATGCAACAACATCTATTTCTAGCAATGGGGGTAAAATTTCACGACTTCCTCCCAGAGAAGGGAAAACAAATGATGGTGTGTTCAGGGTATGCTCGACTTTTATGACATGGATGTCGAACTTATTGAGTGGGGCGTGTGTAGATGAAGTATTACTGAGGAGCCCCAGTATCAGCTAGAAGAGTTAAAGGCACTACCCGATATTAAGGTAGTGTTTGATCATTATGGATTTGGGTGGATGACGGAGCCTCCTGGTCACTATAGCCTAGAGTTGGTCCTTGAGTTTTATGTTTCCTATGATGTGTCTGTTGAGTTGATCACACCTATTGAGCAGCGGCTTTGGGACCAACCACCATTGACTCATACTTTGGTTCGGGAGACCAGAGTAGATATCTCTGAGCAGACCATCCACAGATTCTTATTTGGGGATGAACGTCTATTTCCAGCCATGATTACTGAGTTTGGTCACCGTATGGATACTGTCAGAAATAAGACTAAAATGAGGGACGCCGATCAGCGATTGGAGTTGCTACAGTGGATTACTGGGTATATAGCAGAGGATGATGTAAATGCTAGTTGGGTAACTGGGAAGCTGGACATCAAGAAGTCCATGCTCCACTTTGTGGGCCAGTTTTGGTGGTCGGTGGTTAGGCACCATTTGGGTCCCACTAATGTTGATAATTCACTCGCTTTAGACCGGGTTGTTTTGGGCCACCCGGATGAGTTCGGCACAGATTCTTGATATGGCAGGATTGACACAGGAGATGGCTGCATTGAGAGAGGAGGTTAGAGCTTTGGCACCGAGCAGCACTCCTATCATTCCACCAATACCCGTTCTAGCCCCGGTGAGACCGGCTTTTAAGGTGGATTTATTTGCTGACGAGGAGCCTCCTATTGATAGAGGCAAGAGACCACATAGTTCGAAGGATCCGGTTGATAGTGGTGATGAGTTTAAGGGTGATTTTTGAAGTGCGGTTAAGGACTCTAGAGTAGAGTACCATGCCAGCCAGATTGCTCAGGAGGAGAGGGCATAGGTGCGTCCTCTAGTCAGGTACCCCCTTCACTGGATGCACCTAGCAGAGAGCCCAGAGAGCATGCTGATGATCCTGCTATGGGCGAGTCCACATCCAGTGCCTAGGGCGCCGCAGGTATGTCTTCACTCCCCTTAGGTTTTTAGGTAGTTATTTATAGTATTTATGTGTTTGCATGATTAATTAGGAAAAAAATAAGGGAACCTTAGTGCAGTCCAGTTTTGAACAAGTTGTGTTTCTTGATTGTTTAAAGGACACCCCTCCTGAAAATTTTGTTTTACAAGTGTGTGTGTAGCATGTTAGTTTGTGACAGATGTTGGATCTTGTTATGGCATTAGTATTATAGGCAGAATAATTGTAGCTAGCATTGCATGAACTGGATAGGTAGTAGTTGACAGTGTAACCCTATTTTATGTGTGTGTGAGATCATTATCGAGTTCACTCTGTATGTGCAATCCAGAACTTGCCCGGTTAGTCTTGCCTAGGTTAGAGGATAGTGGTTAGGAAAGAATCATAAGCCGTTTTTGAATAAGTCCACTTTTAGCCTAAATGCCCGACCAAATGAAATAAATATCCCTTGATCCCGACTTTGAGCCTGAAGTGACCTATTTCTTTCATTAGCCTATTCACCTTCCCATTTTGATTTACAATGAACCTGTCTTAGCCCTGGTCCCTCTTTGGACATCGCGTACCTTAACTCAGGCAAATAGCCTAAGTTGAGGGTGGCTATTATAGGGGTGCGTAATTTGACTTGGGTATGAAGAAAGGGTTAAAAGAAGATAAAGAGAACAAAATTGGGTGTGAAATTATGTTTTGTGAAAAAAAAAAGTGTGTTGTGAAATTATGAAGAAAATCACACCCAAAATCTGAAAATAAATGAAGGAGAATAAGGGAGAATAAAATGAGAATGGTTGGAAAGTGGAGCCAAAAAATAGTGTAAAGTCAAGGAGGGTTGAATCACCATATCCATATGTACCATACCCATCCCCAAGCCTACATTACAAGCCGATGAAAGTCCTATAGTGATCCTAGTCCAACTGTCCGAAAAACTAAGGCATAGAAAATAAGGGCAAGCCTATGGTATTTCATGCACATTGTTTGAACTTCTTTGTGAGAGAGAGTGTTTAGACCCACTCCCTGCTTTGATATTCATTAGTATACTATGAGTGTATGGGACTTCTTTGTTGTGAGAGTACATTGGGTTGCATTGATAGCTGCTATTTATTCGGATAATATCATTTGCATATATGCTAAGTTGTTTGTTCATAATCTGATGCCATTACTTGATCCCTTCTATGTCATGATAATATGCTGCATGTATACATATTGTGGTTTTGATTTGCAAGTAGGAGGGGTCAGAAAAGTTTTGAGGTCAAAAGCAATGAGTCGACTGTCGTAGGTCCCTTAGGTTTCTCTCAGTTAAGAATCATCGTTTTCATTTTGTTTTGTTCGCTTGAGGATATGCAAACGTTCTAAGTTGAGGGTGTTGATGCGCCATGGTTTCATGGAATTTTCGATGCTTAAAACAAGGAAAATATGCAACAACTTAGGTATATTTAGTAGGTATGATGTGTTTTCTGTTCTATATTGCAGGAGAATAGGTTTTTCGAGGAAAAATGATCAATAAGGAAGAATCATACTTGAAAATAGAGTATCTGAAGATGAAAGAACCAGGTCCTGCACTAGAGAAGTAACTCACGACAGGACTCACGTGCCGTGAGTCCACCCACGTGACGTGAGTGGGTGCCGTGAGTTAACTTCTGAGGATGTCCAATGTTGCCTGATTTCCACAGAACTGACCTACGTGGCGTGACTTGGTTCCACAACACCAAGTCACGATACCGTGGAAAGTTGCCGACTCTATTTTCCTGTTTTGTTTGGGATAGGATTCATCTTGTATCTATAAATATCCCTGTGTTGTCCTATATTCAGGAGTTAGTCAGTACATTATTTTGAGATATGTTTCCAGTATTTTGAGCCAACAAACACATTATTGATTTTGTAATCTTAGATCACCAGTTCTAGGATTTTTATTAATATTGAGATTTCTGAGTTTTCTCCATTATCGTGAGTTTACAATTATGTTTTCATCTTCGAATTCTTCTTTTGTTCTTACAATAATGAGTAGTTAAACCCATTAACTAGGGGTGTGTGAACCATGAGGAATTAACGAAACAGGTTACATACAAAGTAATTCTGAACCGGTGTGATTGCATGTATTGTTATTACCTTCGTTATAATTGATCTTCTAACGGTTGCAAACGTTGGAAACTCGCCTGTATTCTGGACTTGCTCGAGAAAGAGGTAAATATTGGGAAAAAGGAATAACAACAGAGATTTGAAGCTATCAACCTTCATCTAATAACTTGAGCCGTAACAGGGAGAGTTATCTGAGATCCAGGACAAGGGTTAGTAGTGCGACACTCGGAGACCGAGAGGAGAAGAGTGAAATTTGTCTAACCAAGGTCAAGAGACGTTTAGATGAACTTAACTTATTAGATTTTGCATGCAACGCAGCGGGACTGTCTTGCCAGCACAAATAACCAGTAGAATTAAGGAATCATTGGGGATCACAGTCCTAGTGTATCTCTCATATTGTTTACAAATTCAAAAATCAGCAATTGTTACTGTTACCACTTATTCACAAAAAAACCCCAGTTTTACGTATTTGCCAATTACTCAGACTAGCATTCTACATAATTTCGTCCTATTCCCTGTGGGATCGACCCCAACCTAGTTGGGTTCTATATTTGATACAGCGACCGCATTATACTTTTTTTTTTAAGGTATATTTGGGCGACATCAATAAGCTTGTTTAATCTGAAACTTGCCTCCCTTCACCATTGGATTGAGTTTTTGCTGAATATTGCCTTGAGAAGAGTTACTCTGCAATGCTTCCTTGCTGTCAATAATCTTCCTCACAACCCAGGCTGCAACCTTGGGTGTTTGCTGAATTACCTTGACAACTAATTCTAAACGGAGGGAGTACCTTTTAAGAAACTACTCATTCCTAAAAATATAAAAAATATTTTTACTAACTTACCATTAATAAATACCTTGAAAAAGATATAATTTTAGTAGTGATAAATTTTAAAAAAATCATTAATGTCTTCTTGATTATCTAAAACATCACTTATTTAGGAATAAAATAAAAATGATAAAACTCCACTAATTTATAAATGTAGACTATAAATATTCTCTTCGTTTCTTTTTAGTTGTCATGATAAAACTTTTCACAATCATTACAAAAAATTAATTAGGAGTGTAATTTACCCCTTATTAATTTTTGTCTATTAATTCTAGAATAATTAATGCTAAGGGTAAAGTTGGAAAAAAGTTAATTCTCTCAATTTTTTAAATTAACAAGCATTTAAAAATAACTATTTTTTTGGTATAAATGAGAACTAAAAATGAACGGATCGAGGGGACTCTTTGTTAAATGGTATCTTCAAGTCTACTATTTAATTAAATAGACTACAAGTCTTTTTATTTAGTGAAATAACCCACTTTTAAATATTTTAATTTATTTGTGATTTAAAATTTAATTACAAGTTTTAAAAGTTATAAATTAGTCCACAAATCACCAACTGTCAAGAATTTTTTTTTAAAAAAAAAACCCTGCCACCAAAATCTTTTAAAAATTATAAATTAATCAAAAACCTGATTCACATGGACAGATCGATTATCGATCCAATAGCTGACCGATTATCCAACCGATTACATATATATATATATACACAAACTTTTTTTTTTTTGAAAAAAAAAATTGGTACTAAAATTAGAGGAGAGTAGAAAACTTACAATTTGGGAGGAGAGAGAATATTTAGAAATAAAATAATAAGCTTCAAAAAGGAGAAAGTTGAAGAAACAATAAGTTTTTAGTAAGAATGGAGGAGAAAAAAAGTTGGAGAGGGGGAAAAAAGTAATTTGAAATTGAAAGAATAGGTAAGGGTTTTATGTTTTAAGTATATTTGTAAATAGCTGCCTTGACAGGGCGGTGCTCTGACCGATTGAACTACAATCCCGAAAAATTAGGTGTACAGCCTAAAATCAATTTAGTGCCCATTTGGATTGGCTTATTTTAAGTGCTTTTAAGTCAAAAATGACTTTTAAACACTTTTGAAGTGTTTGGGTAAATTTAAAAAGTGCTTATAAACACTTAGTTTTAAGCTAAAATGCTAAAAATAAGCCAAAAGTCATAAGTTAGAAATCCTAACTTATGGCTTTTGGCTTAAAATGCTAAAAATAAGTCATAAGTCATAAGTTAGAATTTCTAACTTATGGCTTCTGGTTTATAAGTCAGAAGCCAAAAGCCAATCCAAACGGACACTTAGATTCGAACCATTTAGTTTCGTTGTGTTTTAAGAGAGAGACGAATGATATGCTTTATTATTATTATTATTATTATTATTATATATATAGCTAACATCCCTTGGAGTCTTATTATAAGAAATCCATAAATTGTCTAGTATGCACTTCTGACTTATAAGAACACACCCTCTTCAAATCAATCAGCTCCAACACCTTTAATCAGCAAACATTTATACAATCCTTGAAATAATCCTATAATCTTTGAAATAATCCTATAATCTAAGTGTTTAAATTTTATTGGTATCAGAGCAAGAAGTTTCTAGGCCTTAAGTTTATGAAAAAGAATAGACTAGCTACACATATAAAAGCTCTTAGATCTTTCCTTTTAGATAATAAACTACGCTTAGCAGACCTAGTACAAGAATTTAGAAGGACCAACTTTAGAACTTTTTCTTCAAATTAAATATAGACAAAAGACAGTTATAAAAATAACTAATACAATTAATCATTACCCTTTAGGATAACAATTATATGAAACGGACTGATTTTGCTAGATACATTAAATATCTTAGGAACCATCTAATAGAAATTAATTTAAATTGTCAAGAATTAGAAAAGGCACACGATAGATTAGAAAGAAAGTTTAGATATTTCGCTAATTATTTCGAAGACGAATTTAAAACAGATCCAACTATCAAAAGAAAGGTACAATTTCTAGCACAAAGAACAGTAGAATACAGTGAGCAAATAAAAATATTACAAAAAAGAGCTAAAAGACTTAAGAAAAAGATAGATTATTTTCCTCTAGGCTAAAAATACATGAACAGACCAATCTCTACTTTTCAAGAATATAACGAGACAAAAAGAAAAATAAATCAGTTATACTCAGAACTTCAGAATTTACACATTAATCCCGAAGTAAAAGACGGAATAATACAAAACAGTAGAATCCCTTATTGTATCGCTGAATTAAGACAATATCAAAGAAAATTAATTAGATACGCTTTAACAAGACATAATCAATACACTCTTCAACATATAAGAAATAATCATCGATATAGACAGCTTTTTAGGTTATTAAATATATGAGAAAACATTTTTATACTAAAAATATTGCCTATCATTATAGAGAAATATACGATTTTAAACAAGAATTAAGACAAGCTATAATACTTAAAGGATCATTACAACATACTCGTAAACGAGAGTTAAGACGTATAGAAAAAGAAATTTAAAATATCAAAGACTATATTAAATTTTTAAGAAATAGAGTACAATATTTTCCTTTAGGATAAGAATTTTATGCAATATTCAAAGACTATTATTAACAAATATCGTAAAAGATATAAAGAATTAAGCAAACAACTATATTGTGTCCAGCAAGGCCAGAATTATATACAATTTTTAGAACAAAAGTTAGTAACAGTATTAACAAGATTTAAGACATATTTAGAACTAGATATAGAAGTTCACATAAGAAAATAAATAATAGATTATTATAACTATATAAAGAAAGAAATAGAACAAGTAAAAATAGACATACAGCCCAAGAATATCTAATAAAAGCTATTATAATTTCCTTTTATGCGAAGAAATGAGAATTATTGCAATTATATAAATCACTACAATATACAGATACGAGAATCATATATTGAAGAAAGATGATTAAAACAAGTAAGAGACGAACTGGTTCAACATTTACAAGACTTTAATAACGCAACTAAAGAAAATTATAAGAATATATCCATAGAAACATATCATAGAAGGCGTGAACACCAAATTAGAATACAATCAAGATTACTTACAGTAAAACGAGATATTAGAGATACTATAGAAAGTAGATCAATTTTTAAAGAATATCTAGACAACTGTCCGTTAGGATAAAATAGTTAATGAAAACTCATCCGTTTGCTAAAGAAATACAAGCTAATAATATTCTATACACTACTCAAGTAATAAGACTAGTATACTCAACAAAGAAACGTAAAATCTTACAACGATCTTTAAAGAAGATAAAATTCTTAAATTCAAAAGATTTAGATCAAATAGCAAGTAATATTAGCTGGGAATTACAAGGTATAGAAAGCGACATAGCAAATTATAAAGAGCGGTTAGAGTGGTATAAAAATAAACCAATCTAGATAGCACTAGGATAGATAAAATAGATAAAGTAACAAATCTCAAAAAATTAGACTACTTAGACTTACAATTAATTCCGGAAAGAAAATATAAAAGATTAAAGGACAATTCTTTAATTAGGTGTAATTTTGTCAGTGGAGACCATAGTTTACATAACGAAGATCCACAATTAAATAGTATAGTAGACTTACTACTAAATTTAGGAGATAATACTTTAATACTCGAGACTCTTAGGGATATCCAAGTTAAGCAGACAAAAATCTTTTATCAAATAGAAGAAAAGTTAGATTTTCTAAAAATTCAATATACAGAGATAGAAAAAAGACAACTTAATAAAGAACCACAAGAAAATACTTTTCATACAGACCTTAAAGATTTAAAATAAGCTATAGAACAAATAAGAGTAATAATCCTTTCATGAACGACCCTTTATATACCGAAATACTTAAACAAGCAGAACAAATAGCACCAAACCCAGAAGGTTTAAGTACCCATTCACCTCAAAGTAAGGCAGACCAGATAATCATTAAGCAAAATAATACTATAATCTTATTACTCCTAAAACTCAACGAAAATATAGAAAGACTAATTAAAGGAAAAACCATAGAAGACCACCAAGAAATATTAAAACAACATTTAGAAGAATTAAACAAAATTAAATATCCACCAGTTCCAGAAGATACTCTAAACGAATTAATTGATCAATTAAAAAGAACCGAAGTAACTCCACTAAAAGATAGGACTCCAGTAGTAAGAAAGGTAAGACCATGGACTTTTTATCAGGTAGGAGACAAAACGAAGAAAGACCACGACATAGCTACACCCAAAACAGACTAAGTAACAATATAATATCCAACATAATGACTTCTGGAAGACACACTGCATCAACTTCACAACAATTAGACAAAGTAATAGATGTTGACAAAGACATTCAGATTTTCCAACAAAATAAATTAAATTTACTAAATCCCAAAGTATTATATAGTGCAGGTTTATTTTCTCAAAAAGCTTTGTTATATAGACATTATAGGGAAGAACAGATATGTGTAACAGGACATAACCAAGAAAATCTTACATTAATTAGTACAAAATCCTCAGAAGAAATTCAAAAAAGACATATGAACCTAATGCACATGGGTTTAATAATAATAGGATTAAAAGGATTAACAAGAAAAAATTTAGGAACAAAAGCTCTAATAACTATATATGATGATAGATGGTCAGACTCTCAAAGATCCCTTATAGGATTAACTGAAGTAGATATGACTAATAACGGAGGAATATTTTACTGTAGTCCAGACTTTATGATTAATTCTTCAGAATTTGGAAAATATATAAAGATAGGTATTCAGACTAAAGGATATGAAGACATGACCGGAGGAAATAACCTCTTAGTTTGTGTCGGATTCCTCGGAAAATTAGCTAATAATAGTGGTAGCAAATTTAAATTAAAAGTTGACGATGTGGTAGGATTAATGAGAAATAAAGGAATTAAACTAATGAAGCCCATAAAAATAGACTCAGAAATTTATGCTGGTTTAGAATGGAACCTAGAACATAAAGATAAAGATAAACAGAGACTTTAAAACCCACAGACCATCTAATGTATACAAACAAAAAGGGAGAGACTTCAATTAGATTCTTAGACTATCAAAAAACAAATCAAAATGAGATAGAAGAAGAAGTAGAACAAACAGAAAAAACAGAATTTATGAATATAATTGAATTAGAAGAACAGAGAGCAAGGAGAGACTACTACTATTAGCAATCAGAATATTCAACTAGAGTGTGAGTGTTTAATAAAAAAAAAAACAAAAAAAAAAGAGAGAGTGTGAGTGTTTGTAAGCAAGTGAGTGCTTGTGTTTAGTTTTCAAGTTTGCCAGGAGCACCTCGGGGACTCCCGAAAGGGAACCCTCTCTCCTCTACCATGTAAGTAGGTTATGGTTTTCTTAGATCTAGGTACTATTCCCCTATGTATATAAATTAATTTCATGTACCACATATCTATGTATGTTTTTATCATGTTGATATCATATGTTTCTATTATGTTGATATCATGTTTTTAAGTTCATAAGACTACCCTTAGTATATGGTTAGCTTCTTAAATGCTTAATGACCTCCCATGAATTGATCCGTAAATTCCTAGGATGATCCATAGCTACCCTTAGTATATGGTTATTCTCTTAAATGCCTAATGAACCTCTATGGATTAACCGGTAAATACCTAGGATGTTGAAATCTGCCATGGCCAAGAGAGCTGAAGGACAATGTTTATCCAGGGTGCGGTTAAAGAGGCAGTTCTTAAGTAATAATTTAAGAGAAAGAGATGAACAGGGTATTGTCATGGATAAGTTAAAAATAATTAACGGTTCCGGGGTGTGATCAAAGAAACAGGTCTTAGGTGTTAAGTTTAAGAAGAAGAGATGAACAGGGTATGACTATGAATAGTTTTTATTAAAAAAAAAAAAAAATTAAAAATTTGGGGAATATACTTAATATTCTAGGAAAAATTATACCTAACTACATAAGTAGATACAAGGAGGAGGAAGTACCGAGTAGGATTTTACAACTATAAGAACACATCCTCTTCAAATCAATCAGCTCCAACACCTTTAATTAGCAAACATTTATATAATTCTTGAAATAATCCTATAATCTTTGAAATAATCCTATAATCTAAGTGTTTAAATTTTATTATATATATATATATATATATATATTATGAACTCATAGTATTATAACTCAATGCTTCATTAAAGTTATTTTTCTATTTTATTTTAAAATGAGAAAATGAAAGTAGGTCATTTTGCTAATTGAAAACTTGAAGAGTCCTATTAGCCATATTTTCTCCGGATCGAGGGAGTAACTATAAACTTGGCCTTGACTTATGAATCTCTTAAGTAACTTGAGATTTTGAATTAAAAGTGATAAATAAGTTTGTCAATTAAATAGTGGTCCTTCATATTTTTAAAATTAGTTAAAAGTGATAATTTTTTTTTTAATTTTTTAATGCAGTTATCGAATAACTATCTGTAACTATTTAAGCAACTTTATCTTTTTAACTTAATAATATTATGGATCCACTTATCCCTTTTATTTAATTGAAAACTTGAAAGGGAGCTCATTTTTCTCAAGTAACCTCCTTCGATTTAACGGAGGACTATCGGTCTTCTTTATTGCTACATATTGCCGACTCTTTCCTTGGACTTCCCACTAACCATTGAGGAATTGGCAACCAATGGAGTTCCCAACTTCAAATGTAGAGTTTCACTTATCAATGGTTAATGTAGCAAACTTTGTATCCATCAAACTGTCTGGTCAATCCAATTACATTCCATGGAAAGCTCAGATAGTTTGTCTCCTTCAAAGTCATGATTTACTTGGTTTTGTTGATGGAACAATCCAATCGCCTCTAGAGACCATTGGTGCTGGTGATGATGATGATGACGAGCCCACAAAAGAAGAAGAAGAAGGCGATGAGATCGGAAAGAAAGAAGATCATTTGCAATGGAGAAAGAGTGATAGTTTTGTGAAAGGATGGATACTGGGGTCTCTTAGTGAGCAAGTTCTTCTTGAGAATAATGGGGTCAATAAAGATACTGCTAGAGACGTTTGGTTGGAGTTAGAAGATCGTTTTTACACCGCTAAATCGCAAGGTCAGATCCCCCTTCTTTCTCTCCCGTTGTTAAAATTTATACTTCTTCCTCCGACCAACAATAATTGTTTACTTAGCACACATATTAAAAAATAATAGTAATAATTTTACTATATTATCTTTTGAATATAATAAATTTAATTTCTTGAAAAATGCATTGAGTGATAAATAGTATTTAATAGAAATGATAAAATGGGTAAAAAGGGATAATTATCCATTGGTTTTTCAAACTGGATAAGTATTATTGGATATTTATTTTTAATATAATGGACAAGTATTGTTTGTAGAGCTGCTAAAATGGGCTGGCCCAACCCAACCCAATCCAAGCCTTGCGGGCCAAAGAATTTGATGGGCTAGGACCGGCCGACCCTTCACTTTAAAGGGCTTTTAAATGTATGGTCCAACCCAACCCTAAAAGAGTCGCGGGTTGGGGCAGGCTAATCCTTCATTTTTATCGATTTTTTTTCAATCTATATTTGAACTAATAGGTATGGCAAACCATTTACATTTCTAACATATTATTATATAAAGTACATAATTCTACGATAATTTATAATATTTTCAACACCAATACATTATCAAGCACATTTGAATTCATTAATAAAATTATCTTATTTAACATCACCTTCATCTAAATTTCATATGCAAATTTAATAAGTTAAACAATATCAAAAAGTTATATATCAAAAATTAATTATATTTAAATTCACTTAAAAATATTATCGCTTTGAATTTGAGAAAGTCATGCAATCGATTTCAAGTAGCTGCAACAAGTGTTTGAACATTTCATGATGGATGCAATTTTTATATTTATGATTATAAATTTTTGTATTAGGAATTTAATGCTAAATGAGTAAAATATTGTGTAAGATACTAGTTGAAACTTATTCAGTAATCACTATTTATATTTTTAATTCTTTTTGCTTACAATTTTCTTTTAAATTTTAAGTTTAAATTGAATAGCAATCATGGTGATTAGGATTTAATACTTAATAATTTAAATATTATGTAAGATATTAAGACTTATTCAGTAATTACTATTCTTAGTTATTACTTCTTTTTTCACAATATTTATATATTTTTAATTTAAATTAGATAGTCTTTTAGCCCACGGGCTGACCCAGCCCAGCCTTAAAGGCCAACGGGCTGACTTGGGTTGGGCTTATAAGCCCCAGTTTTAAATGGACTCAAAAATCGTTATCCAATCCTACCTTAACAGTTGGCTGGGTTGGGCTGGCCTCAAGGGCCAAGCCCATTTTGACGGCTCTAATTGTTGGGCAGAGGAAGTACTACTATTGAAACTCTTTGGAGAATCCACTAATTTACCGTACTTCGTAATTTGTTCTCTAGAAATTTCAATTCCATATTTATCTCACACTTTTTAATTACCACGCTTAATATTGTAAAAAATAGTACAGGATGGCAACGGGGCGGTGCGGGTTTGAGTGCATGCGGGGTAGAACAGAAGCAAAGCGGGTACGACGTGGGTTTGACGTGGGTTTATGCGGGGCGAATTGAAAAGATAAAATTTAATATGCGGGTGGGGCGGGTTAAAGTTTTGCTGGTTTAAATTAAAACCGCCCCGCCCCGCCCCGTTGGCATCCCTACAGATAGGGGGTCAACTTGTTTGTTCGCACCCACTATGGCAGCCACACGTAATATGGCTTCAGCCTTTTACTTTTTTCACTCAACACTTAGTTTGCCTAGGCTTACGAATTTAGAAAGACACAAGCACATACAGGCACAAGTCCCAACTTTGTATTCAACTTGTGCCACAAAGAAGCACACAAATCAGCCTTACAAAAATCTGACTAACACAACCAAACTTGTCATTAAGACAACCTGTCTGTGCCTATTTATAGGCCACAGCTTCTGTCACATGGCGACACATGCACAACACATGCCCTTATCCTAATTCAGTTGACATCCCCACCTGATAGCCCTAATTCAATATTCGAATTACAAATTCAAATTACAATCAGCAGCAAAGCCAAACCACATGTCCAGGGCAGTTGTAACTGCCCAACTGTCGTGATGTGCAAGGCACGTTCCCAGTGCCAGCACTTCCTTGGCAGCACTTGTGCCAATTTCGCACCTGGCCCTGGGCGTTTGTGCACTCGCCCGTGCCACTGCCTTGTCAGCACCCAAGCCGTCCTTTTCGAGCCATGTCTAGCCCATCTTGTCTTGCCTTAGCCATGCCTCCGCAACATGACTTGCCTTATCCTAAATCAGCCTTAGCATTTTCCGCCTTAGCTTGCCAGCCCTTGTCATGCCTTAGCCACGCCTTGCATGTCTTAGCCATGCCACTGCCAAGGTCTTGCCATGCCCTGCCGACACGCGTCATGCCCATGCCGGCAGACTGGCCTTAAGCATGCCATGCTGACATGCCCATGCCGGCAGACTGGCCTTAAGCATGCCATGCTGACATGCCGGCAAGCAAACCTAACTTTTGCCTTCACCATTTGGTCTTGTCTAGGTTGATCATGTAAATCTCTAGCCAAGCCCAAGTCATTCGAACCATCAAGCTGGGGGTCCAACAAACTTCCCCCACCAGATGAGCTCATCGTCCTCGACGAGGTAGAATCTAAGTAGGCATTGATCTCGTCTTCAAACTGCCACAATGATGAACCTCTTTCCCCAGTAGCATCACACACTTGTTTGCCCTTCCATTGAACCAGAAATTCTTTTTGCCTGTTCTTCTTGCCTTGCCCCAAAGTCCGGTGATCCAAGATCTTTTCAATCTCCTCTTCATACTGCTGCCGCACAATAGGAGGAGCACGTCTTGTAGCCGACCTTGCTTGATCTTCAGCATCTTGATGAAAAGGCTTCAGAAAACTCACATGGAAAGTAGGGTGGATTTTTAGCCTTACCAGCAGATTCAACCGGTAAGCTACTTCACCCACCCGTTCTATCACTTCAAATGGTCCATCATACTTCGAAATTAGTCCACGATGAATTGTCTTGCTACTGATTTTCTTCCATATTTGGGGAGTAAGCTTCAGTAACACTTTGTCCCCAACTTGGAGCTCTAAAGCACACCGATGCCTGTTAGCATACTTCTTCATTCTCTTTGCTGCCTTTCTCAAGCTATCCTGCGCTTCATCTAGCAACTCTTGCTTGTCTCGTGCATACTTGTAGGCAGCAGGGCAATTGCCCTCTGTTTTGGCTCTAGCGACTTCCAGCGGTGTGTTAGGCTGCACGCCCAACACTAGTTCAAAGGGACTCTTCTCAGTTGCCGACGACCTGTGCAGATTATAACAAAACTGTGCACTGTCTAACAATTCCACCCAATTCCTCTGACTTGCAGTCACATAATGCCTCAAATATTCTTCAAGCAGATGATTGATTCTTTCGGCCTGTCCATCAATTTGTGGATGATTCACTGTTGAGAATTTCAGTTCAGTACCCATCATATTGAACAATGCAGTCCAAAACCGGCCATATGCTGATGATTTCCTAGTTTTTTATGATGCTGAGGTTTTGCAAATTAGGCACCTGAAGGAAATTCTCACCATTTTTGAAGGCATCTCTGACCTCCATGTGAGTTGGAATAAGAGCTTACTGTATCCGGTTAATCAGATCCCTAAAGTTCCCTTTCTTGCTGAGAATCTTGGTTGTTAGTTGGGTTCATTGAAGGGGAGTCTTGGAGTAACTAGTAAAGTTGCTGCCACGTGACCAGGAGATCATGAGTTCAAGCCTTGGAAACAACCTCTAGTAGAAATGCAAGTTAAGACGGCATACAATAGACACTTGTGGTCGGGCCCTTCCTCCGCCCCAGCACATAGCGGGAGCTTTAGTGCACCAGAGTGCGCTTTTTTAGTTGGGTTCATTACCATCCAATTAGAATGCCTCTTGGTTCCAAGAGAAAATCCAAGGAAATTTGCAATGAAGGGGTGAAAATGTGTGATAAGATGCTAGCAAGATGGAAATGCCAATATCTATCCTTGGGAGGAAGATTAACTCTAAAGTTCTTGATGTCCTCCCCATATACATGATGACCCTCTTCCTTATTCCAAAAATGTGGAAGAAAAGATCAACAAACCAAGGAGAGATTTTTTATGGCATGGAAACAAAGAAAAAAGTAGCATCAACCTAGTAAAATGGGACTCATTCGCACTCAGTAAGAAATAAGGTATCCTGGCTATCAGAAATCTCAAACTATATAATCAGAGCATGATCCAAAAATGGCTTTGGAGATTCAGTCTTGGAGACAACTTTGTGGAAGGATTTCATCATCCAAAAGTATGGCTTGCTAAATCAATGGACGATTTAATGAAGTGAAATTCATTTTTGGGATCAGTATATGGAAGACCAACAGAAACCTGTGTCCTTCTTTCATAAACAACATCACCATTAGAATTGGTAATGGATTGAAGATTGATTTCTGGATGGACAACTGGATTGGTAAGAAAATGTCAAGAATTCTTTTCCTGACCTTACCCTATTAGCCTTCAACAGTATGCTAAACCGAGTTATGTATGGAGTCATCAAGGATGGTCTTCGACTTAATTGGAATGGTTTTGTTCCAACATTTGACTTAATTGGTTTAGTTATCTTATAGAGGAAAGTCGATCCAAACCGAAGCATGAACACCCCTAGTTGTGGCTTGCCATGTAAAGAAATCCTTCAAACACCGTTTTCCCCCATTTCGTTTTAAATTTAGATGAAAAATATCATTAGCACTAACATAATGCATGAAACTGCTTACGAACTGATAGTGTAAAGATAACATAGTTTAACTTATACTAGATTAGTTATTATTTTGTCGGTAATAATTAATGCTATCTTATCTTAAGATACGTGATTGTGTAAATACTGTTGATTTATAATTGTATATATAGAACTTAAACTCATTTAATTAATGCTAGTGTTTGTTTTGTGATTGTACAGATGGAAGCAATATCGAGCGTGCTGAAAGCATTGAATCAAAGAAAGATTATAGCTGCTACTTGCCTCTATACAGAGCTTCACTATGTGGAGATTGGGAGAAAGCAGAAGCATTCTTGAAACGAGAGAAAGAAGCAAGCAAAGCTCAAATCAACTCTCTCTTACAGACAGCACTCCATGTTGCAGTTGGGGTAAAGAATAAAAAAGGCAAGCATTTCATGGAGAAGTTGGTGACGACTATGGAAAATGAAGATTTAGCCATAAGAGATTGCCTTGGGGATACTCCTCTTCACTATGCTGCTAGATTTGGCAACTTAGACGCAGCTGAAATCCTTGTTACAAGGAATCCTAACCTACCACACATTGCCTGTTTTGATGATCTGTATCCAATCCATCATGCAGCTGAATATGGATACGTTTCTGTGGACGTGTTTGCTTACTTCTTGCGTGTTACTACGGACCCTGCTCCTTATACTGGCCTCAATGGCGTTAGGCTTCTCTATCGATTAATCCACTCAGACTTGTATGGTATGTAAGCATCCACCATCCCTTTAACGTTCTCTCTTAATTACGTCCTCTCTTACTGTTTAATTTGAATTTTTTTTTCAGCAGACCAATTTAATTTGTTATCATTTTGAAGGGTTTGGATGATATTACTACAAATAATTATATTCTTAAAACCTAAGGCTAAAAGGATATTATTAAATTAAAACTACATAAAGAGTGGATTTCTTAATGTTTTGTAAAATTCAGGATACATGGGTGGGTGGGGGATGATAGATATAGCAGCAAATTAGAGAAAATTACATCGTCTTCAACTTGGATTGGTTTTATAAAGAAATCATGTCTTCAATCTTTGCTTGTTTAACTTTAGGATATAAGATGTAACAAATTTTTGTCTCTCGAGGAACTTCCTCCAGCTTTTCGAAAAACGCTATCAAAGAGGGCATTAATTCCTTTATTTCGAACTCAAGTATTTGGATTCCTTTATTTCGAACTCAAGTAGTTGGATTCCTTTACCTCTTGCCTTATTTACTCTTATCTTTTTCTTTCTTTTTTTTTTTTTCATATCGGAAGATGTAAAAAACATAAATTAAGCAATTAGATTATATGTTCATTACTAAATTAAACTGTTAGATAGAGAATATATTTAATTACTTTCTGCGTGTATTTTCTAACAGGGGAACGATTCAGATTCCTAGACTTTTTCTCTTGTTCCTGCATCATTTTATACTAATGATTCTGAGGTGGGGAAATTAATACAACAACATACCCGATGTAGTCCCACAAAATAGGGTTTAGGGAGGGTAGAATTATGCAGACCTTCCCCCTACCTTGGGAAGTAGAGAGGTTGTTTCTGATAGACCCTTGACTCAAGTAAAAGCATTAGAAAACAATTAAAAAAAAGGAAACAACTGGAGTGAAGAAGACAATTCTAAAACATTAGTCTTCTCCGGCAACCATATTTTTCAAACAGAACTGGATTACATTAACACCTTGAATGATATAACAAAGAGAAAGTTGCACCACAAAACTAAGAAGGTTGACTTTTCCATTACAATATTTTTATATGCAGCTCTTCTGCTCAAAACCAATTGATTCTAATATAATTAGAGGATTCAATTATAAAATCGAAAAAGGCGGTGAACTTGCTGATTGAATGAAAAGGAGGGATTGATTAATACATTTTTTAATAGAAGATAAAGGAGAGAGAAGCTAGGAAACTGTAAGAATGGCGTAACAATGAAAAATAGAAGGAGTTTAGCGGAAAATTTCTTCTCCTTTTCTTGAATCAATAATGAGTTGTACAATGTCCTATATATACAAGTAAAGGAATAAAACAAACCTAAACTAAAACGACTTAAGAAGTCTAAATAAGGTACAAAATAACTAAGGGGATACACTTCTAAATAAGGTAGGATACACTACTAAATAAGGAAACACAAAAGATTTACTTAGGGTGTACAAAAGGAATAAAATAATATGTATAGGGGTTTGCTAAATTTGGGACGAAACCAATATGTTAAGGCTGGCCCAATCCATGTACTGCAGCAGGCGAATGATGAAACAAGTGAACCAACCTGGTCCAATGAACATATACAATATTATCTCAACTCCCCCCTCAAGTTGGAGGGGACGAACGGACACGCAGCTTGCCCAAAACACTGTGATGAAAAGGACCGGTGAGTGATTTTGTGAAGAGATCAGCTAATTGAAAGGAAGATGGAAAGAATGAAAGTGAAATAAGTCCATCTAAAAATTTTTGTCGAACAAAATGGCAATCGAGCTCAACATGCTTTGTTCTCTCGTAAAACACAGGGTTCTTAGCAATGTGTATTGCTGCCTGACTATCTGAATGAAGAGGCACATGCAAGGAAATTGGAATAGAGAGATCTTGAAAGAGACGGACCAACCATGTGAGCTCGGCAACGTCGCGCCTTATAGAACGATACTAAGCCTCTGTGGAGCTAAGAGAAATAGTGGTTTGCTTCTTTCACTTCCAAGAGATTGGAGAACCTCCAAGTGATATATAAAATCCACTAACGGATTTCCTTGAATTTGGACATGTACCTTAATCCGAGTCACAAAAAGCAAATAGCTCAAATGAAGAGGAGGCATTGAGAAAAATGCCCAAACCAGGTTCCTTTGATAAGTAGCAAAGAACCTGTAATGCAGCAGTGAGATGAGGTAGGCAAGGATCTTGCATGAATTGGCTGAGATGCTGAACAGTGAAGGCAAGATTTGGCCTTGTGTGAGTGAGGTAATTCAACTTACCAAGAAGATGTTTATATACAGTGTGATTAGGAATAACATCCCCATCATTTAGACGTGTGGTTTTACTATAGGATTAAGAGGAGATGAAACAGGTGACATATGTGTGACATCGAATTCCTTTAGGAGATCAACTGTGAACTTTCGTTGTGAAAGTATGATGCCATGAGGTTCCCTCAATACCTCCATGCCTAAGAAAAATGTAAATCCCCCAAATCCTTGATTCTAAACTCCTCATGTAGAAATAAGTTCAATGAGTGCAGTTCTGCGTTATCATTACCTATCAAAACAATGTCATCGACATATATGCTACTATTGAAATAGAAGAGTCAGATTTCTTCACAAACAGAGAATAGATTGAGTGAACCCTTTAAAATTAAGAGCAGCCGTGAGCCTTGAGTACCATTGTCTAAAGGCTTGACGAAGTCCATAGATAGACTTATTAAGCTTGCAAACATGAGATGGTGATGGTGGAACTTTTTCAGCAGGGAACTTCATGTAGACCTCCTCATGGAGATCTCCATGTAAAAATGCATCATTAACATCCAATTGATATAGCCCCCAACCTCTTTTAACAGCTGTAGCTAAAACGCATCGGATAGTAGTTATTTTGACCACCTCATTAAAATCAATACCTTCCCTTTGTATGTCTCCTCGAATGACTAACCTAACATTTAATCTTTCGATGTTGCCATCACTATGTTGTTTGACTTTGTAAACCCACTTATAAGGCAAAACCTTTTTTCCCGGGGGTAGTTGGACCACATCCTAAGTGTTGTTCCACTCAAGAGCCTGAAGCTCTTTGTCCATAGCTTCTTTCCAACCCTTATGCAACATAGCCTGATTATAATTAGCAGGTTTTTGGATATTAGACAACGAGTTCAGCATATGTTGATTAGTGGAATAAAGACGTGAATTTAAGACAAGATGATTGAAATCAACCTTGCTCTGATACAATGTAAGAATGGCGTAAGAATGAAAAATAGAAAGAGTTTAGCGAAATTTTTTTTCTCCTTTTCTTGAATCAACAATGAGTTGTACAATGTTCTATATATACAAGTAAAGGAACAAAACAAACCTAAACTAAAACCGACTTAAAAAGTCTAAATAAGGTACAAAATAACTAAGAGGATACACTTCTAAATAAAGTAGTACACACTACTAAATAAGAAAACACAAAAGATTTACGTAGGGTGTTCAAAAGGAATAAAATAATATGTACAAAGGTTTGCTGAATTTGGGACGAAACCAATATGTTAAGGCTGGCCCAAGGCCATGTACTCCATCAGTCGAATAATGTTGAGGCTGGCCCAATCCATGTACTGCAGTAGTCGAATGATAAAACAAGTGAACCAACCTGGTCCATTGAACAAATACAGTATTATCTCAACAGAAACATTTGGTTTCTGGTAGGGGAAAATGTTCATCGAGTGTGCCATCTTGCAAGTGATGTTGTAGATTATAAGAGTTTCCTTTAAGGCTTTTGTATAGTGGAAATTAAGAGCAAAACACGTGATGTGTAACTTAGGTGCACGTCACGGATTGAATACTATCACGGACAAAAGCCTAGTATTTAAGTGGAGAAGGATTTACTGGCCAACTAGGCTTGGGCATCGTGTCGAGCACACTGAGCTGATTTGAGCCCAAGTCAAGCTAAACTAAGCTTGTTATTGTATCGATCCGAGCCCAACCAAACTCGAGTTAGGCTCTTTAATTTGTGCAATACCAAATTTCTTTACTTTTTGAATTTCTTAGTTAAATTTTTTAATTACATTTTGTCTCACCCGTGAAGTAGTCTTAAATAGTGCATTAAAATTTTAGTTACATAAAATTAGTTAAAGAAGCACAATAATAACATACCTAATGTAATCCCACAAGTGGAGTCTAAGAAGGGTAGTGTGTACCCAAACCTTATCCCTACCTTGAGAGGTAGAGAGGTTGTTTCCAATAGACCCCCGACCCAAATAAAAGCATTACAAAGTAGTTCAAAAAAAGAAAACTACGGGAGTGAAAAAGCCAAGAGAAAATGCTAAAGAAAGCACGAAAAAGCATAGTAAAAAATGAACATTCACTACAATAAAATAATACGATAATCGAAGTGCAAGAAACTTTAAATAGTAATAGAAATGAAGTAAAAAGAAACTCCCAGAGTAATACTACAACTACTAGTATGAAAGGATAAGTGAGATAACTATCAACTACCTAACTAATTCTCTATCCTAATCTGTGTCCTAGGTAAGTTGAAGTTGTATCATGTCTTTGTTAGGATAATAGACAGATCATATCTGTCCAGCTATTTGGACAGATTTCAGTTAGGAATATCTGGAAGTCACCGAAAAGACGCATAGAACTACGCAAATCAAACCTGAGGAGTCACCGAAAAGACTCACGGTGCTACACAACTCAGATATGAGAAAGTAGTCTGGAAATATGCACGGTACTACGCAAATTAAATATGAGAAAGTAGTCCGGAGAGATGCACGGTGCTACACAAATCAGATATGAGAAAATAGTCATTAAAAAGATGCACGGTGTTACGCAAATTAGATATGAAAAGGTAATCACCGGAAAGATGCACTGTTATACGCAAATTAGATATGAGAAGCCATCGGAAAGAAGCACGGTGGCCCAACTTTTGCTAACATGATCATTGGCCAGACGGGCGACATATATGGGTAATAGTCGCCCGGCGGCAGCAGAAGCTCTTTGATTCTCTACTAAGATCATAGAGACTCTGATATCATGTGAGAAATATAAGAGAAGAATATTATTGAATTGTTGTATCCACATTATTACATTGACACCCTATTTATAGACATTTCATTCCAAACCTTTTCCAAGTAGGACACTACATTGCAATCCTTTTTCAAGTAGGATTCTATAAACTATTTCTGTTCCTACTCATATTCTAACAAATCTTATCTCTTATAATATGTCCACACATCCATTTCAACATCCTCATTTCCACAACTTTCAACTTCTGGACATAGTAGTTCTTGATTGACCAACATTTTGCTCCATACAACATAGCCAGTCTAACCACCGCTTTGTAGAACTTATCTTTAGGATTTGGTGCACCTTCTTATCATATAAGACTCCAGAAGCCAGTCTTGATTTCATCCACCCTACATCAATATGATGTGTGACATCCTCGTTGATTTCCCCATTAGTTTGGATAATAGACCCAAGATACTTATCTTTTGTTCTTATAGATGACCTTTGTATCAAGCCTCGCCTCTACATCATTCTCATGCATTACATCACTCAACTTACACGCTAAGTATTATGTCTTGTTCCTGCTCAACCTGAACCCTTTGGACTCTAGGATCGTCTCTGAACCTCAAGCTTCACTGCAATCTCGTCAATCAGAACTATATTATCTGGAAATAACATACACCATGGCCCCTCACCTTGGATTTGATGACTCAATTCATCCATCACCGGGATAAATAAAATGGGCTAAGAGTTGATCGCTCATGCAACCCTATCACAACTGAAAAGTGCTCCGAGTTCCCACCGTTGTCCTTATGTGGGTCTTGGATCCATCGTACATGTCCTTAATCATCCAAATGTATGCCATAGGAATGCCTTTATCCTCTGGGCACATCCATAAAACCTCCATTGGAACTTTTCATAAGCATTTTCTAGGTCAATGAACACCATGTGAAGGTCCCTCTTCCTTTACCTATGCTGCTCCGCCAGTATCCTAATTAAAGAAGGAACTTATAAATTTGTTAACTATTTGTTATGAAATTGACACATTACCAATTCACTTAGAAATTAAGTTTAATGAATAAATTTTAATTTTAAAGTAATCAATATATGACTAAAGTGAGCCAACTAAGTTGAGCCGAGCCGGCTCAACTGAGTTCGATCTTAACTGAGTCGGGCTTTGACCGAGCTTTAACTGACATGAGCCTGGCCAAGCCAATCTTTGATTGAAACTGAGGCAAGCTAAAATACAGCCGAGTTGAGCAGGCTTGGCTCCTTGCCCAGGCTTAGGGATAGTCCTTTATCCACCGAGTTTCGAGCTATGTATCATTGACCGTTGAGGTTTCTTAGTTAAAAAAAAAAAAGAGAGAAAAAATTATAGGAGTTCTTTTAGTTTTCCTGCATTGACCGTGTATAGAGTTACATGCTTAGTATAATATGACCTATCACAACAAGGGGATCAATGCATTTTTTTTTATTTTTTTTTACAAGCTACTTACATACTGAATATTAACACTCAATTACTGTAGTTTTTTGATAGATACTTGATTAACTGTAACTGAGTTATAATTATTTAAATTACCTTACATGATCAGTTGATATCTTATCATTAATGTTGTTTTCAACTTCTTGTCATTAATGTTGTCTGATTTGAATTTTCACCTAAAGTAGGTCGGCCAGCAATCTTTTGTGTTGCTAGGTTCTGTACATTATTGTTCTACTCAGTCAGTTAGACCTTTCCGTTCTAATTCCTAATTCATATCTATACATCTCATTTCAGTTTATTACATACTAAGACATTGTGGTGCAAACTGTACTTATCAAATTTGGTTGACAGATTTTGCCAGGGAGTTGGTTGAAGAGAATTCTGATTTGGCAAAATATGGTTCAAATGAAAGATCTGCTTTAAAGGAGCTTGCCATGAAGGAGTTTACATTCCTAAGTGGAAGTCGTCTAAACTTTTGGCAACAATTACTCTACTATTGTGAGTTTAACCTTCTCCTTTGTTTACCTAACTCATGTTCTCTTTTGCAGGAAAAAAAGAAAGAAAAAGAACTGATTAATCACCTTTTTTCCCTAATAAGGTGTTCCTGTCAGGTCTACTTCACGGAGTCGCCAAAGAAGACCAAATCCCAATGACATGGAGAGTGTAGTTAATGACTTGCAAATGCTTAAGCCAAAGTATGAACGAATTTACTTTAGGACTGGTGAGTTTATCATCTTTCCTTTTTCCTTTAATATTCAAGGTATACTGATTTCTTTGTCAACCTGATTAGCGTTCATTTGATTTGTATCACAGTTATCAAGAAGTTGGATGCCCTTCATTTTGACGCTCTTGAATATTTAGGTAATATCTCCCACTATCCTTATTCATTCATCAGTGTTTAAAATTATTTTCTCTATGTTTTAAATCAATATCGTCCAAGAGAAAACTCTATCACGGGATAGGTGATATCAATATCAAATCACCTATATACTCCCAAAAGTTTGATTTGAAGAATTCGACATTTAGTTTCATTACTGTTATCTCTATATTAGAATTTCAATGTCCATCTTTCTCTTTGTCCACCTAGAGATAATATCTGTTTTGAGCTTGCACTCATTTTCTTTTAATTTTGTTGCATACCTCATGCTCATACTTTAACAATATTTGTGATTTCAAAAAAGTTTTTACTAATTGTCATGGGATGCATGTGTGACACACGAGATATCGCACGAGATTCACATGCGGCACACACAAAAGCTAGTTTTATTAAATATACTTGAGACTTTTTATTAATGTTTTACTTTAGACTACCAATTTCATTGAGCAACCCTTGTAAAAAATTATTCAGATGTGCCTTTATCCATATTGTCTGTGTCGAATTTCATTTTACCCCAAAAAAGTATGGACTCACTTTCCTAGACAACTGGAAATAACAAATTACAACCTCTAGGAGAATGTCCAGCAAAATTTTATTATCATTTCACGGCAGAAACATACACACAGTAGAGGGAAAATAATACACTTGAAGACTTCTAAGTATAATTAATTATGCCTTTGGTGAAGGGTAAAGAATCCACAAGTTACAAATTAAAAAGTTTGGGAAAGAAAAAAAACAGATATGTAAAAGGCGCTAAAAGTTTCATCTCTACAACAATTATGCTTCAATCCCAAGCTAATTGGGGAGGCTGTATGAATTCGCAAAATCATCTACGATTTGTTTGGGCCATCATTCTTCAATACTTCATTTTTAAAGATTCTCTAGCACTAGGGATTATCTAATACACTCTGGCGGTTATATCTCTAATATACAAGGGGTCTGTCGGTAGGATGTTTTAGCCAAAAATAAAGCATGTATTAGTATTGGTATTTCTCAGTGTCTTGTATAAGCGGCAAGCACTAGTCTTCTAGTTGGTATCACCTCTACGGATTTTCAAATTCTAATGATTCTATCTTGTGATATGCCTAGATTTCGAGATATTCTAAATCTTTTTAGATAGCCTTTCATCCTGACCCAAATTGCCCAAGTCGAGTGATCGGTACCCAACAACCCCATGTTGAGCGAACCACAATTAAAGATTTATAGATGCAACCCAAGACGATTATTAAATCTTGTAAAAGGGAAATACCATAATTACTAGAATCTGATACAACACGGAAGCTAACAAAATACAGAATCAGGTATGAACTAGTCATGAGTTTCTAAGAATAGATAAATACATCAATGTCTGAAATAGAAAACGAAAATGGAAAGAAAGACTTTTATCCACTATAGGTGAAAGCAAACAACTCACCTCTGAAATCAACAGCTACTCCAATATCCCACTCGTGTGTCCCTCTTGTACTTGGATCAGTATCTGCATGTAGAATGCAAGGAAGAGGGGGTGACTATTGCGAGTACTAAGTATCATTGATCATCTCCAACAAAGTAGCAAGAGATTCAAGATACAAAAGTACACCCGTCACAATCCAACATATCATGATGTGAATCATATGCATACATATATATACAGTGCATGACATTATAGTCTAAACCATGTAATTTATCATACATGTGTTCAATAATGCTATTCTAGCATGAAAAAAAATGGCTATAACATTATACCAACATGTTCACAATGCACAAATAGCCATATCACACATATACTATGTCAGGCACAAATCACGTGACTCATAGAAAACAAGGAAGATAATAAATCTTCCACCCACGCTTAGATTGTGCATTGTCCCCCATACATGCCAAATCGAATACAAAGGTGCAAAAAGAAAAGTACTCCCATCATGTAGCTGATGGAAGTGGTTGTAACAATAAAATGGTACTATAGTGCCTATGTTCAGCAGGTATAATAGTTAGTGCAATCAGCCAGACAATTTAGAGAGCACAGGGAGTAGGTACTAAATCAAATTGTATATTCAAGATAGCAATTGAGGAGTCTTCAGTGAAATTCTAAAAGGAAATCCAAAGAGATGTTTTCCATCCCCTATCTCGTATATGTTCAATCCATGGGCTTGCTTCCGCAGAAAAGTGGTCCATTGGCTGACTGCTGAAAGGGTGGGAAGCTCCACTCTGTCCATTGGGAAAGTACCAATTAGACCTTTATTGAGAACTTCATTCTGGGATTGTGGGGGCTCTTTAGAGTCTTGTCCTAAGTAGCTACTTGGTTAGATCATTTAATGTTTCTAAGAGCATCTGTATATGGAAGGTCCTTCGATGCCAATATTGGTTCTAAAGCAGTGGTTGGGGATCCCTGACTGCTTAAAAATCTACCAACCTTGTCAGCTAAGGAATTTCGTCCTGCATTAAAAGTCACTTCTGGTATGATAAGCACTGCTCTTTCCTTCCTCTGATGCTTACGATACTGATATATCGGCCATAGTTGTTGTAATTTCTGGAGCAAAAACCTCAGAAAAACTGTCTTTTTTCTTCCATATTCTTCACTTCTGACCTCTATAGGGACATCATCTGATCCACAAGCTTTTTTGGCTTTAATGTTTTTCATTGCATTTTTACTTCTTCTGGTCTAATTCTATGACTATGAGTGTAGCTAAGTTTTGGTCTAATACTAAAGTATGAAGATCTGCGAAGTTATCCTAGTGAGTTTTCCATCTCTTTTGATCTCGCTATTTCCTGATAAGCCTCTCTAGGACTTGTCCATAATGCAGTTGACGTTGTTCAAACCTTTAGCTCTCTTTTCCCCAGTCATTCTAGCTTAGACATTTATTTTTCTCCTTCTCGTGTCCCTAGTTTCCGGTACAAGTCATCTAAAGCTTCCCCTTTAACTTTGTTGATTACCTTCTTGGCTTCTCTCTTAGCTCTCTTGGATTTATCTCTGCAAATTTATTTATGCATAAGAATTTTAGATATATTTTCTAGACGAGTTAAGAATTGTTGCTTCTCCCCCTTCATTAATTTCTTTGTACTTCATCTATCTGAAGAATTGCTCCGTGTGTTGTTGCATTGCAGTGCCGCTGTTGAAACATATCCGAGACAAAAAGTCGATGCATCACAATGCAGTTAAATTTGCAGAATGCTTATGCGAGAAATTAGAATGTCTAAATGACAGAGAAGTTGACTCCATTGTTTGCCGTCCTCTGCTTGAAGCAGCACGTTATGGCACCTATGAGCTTGTTGAAATTATTGTCAGAAGATTTCCTTCTTTAGCTTACTATTATGATCGAGATCAAAAGAATATATTTCACATTGCAATAGAGAATCGCTGTGAAAATGTGTTTAATTTGGTCTATCAGATGAGCCAACATCGTCACCAGTTGATGATTTCAATAGACTCCTCTGGCAATACCATGTTGCATTTGGCTGGAAAATTGGCGCCACAAAATAAGCTAAACCTTGTCTCTGGACCAGCTCTTCAGATGCAACGAGAATTGCAGTGGTTTAAGGTGATTTTACTTCTGTACCACCACCCTTAGTGAATTTATCTCATTATATGACTAAGAAGTAGTAACTTTTTTAGCATTGAGTTTAACTAAGCATTTTAATTACTACATTATCACCTGTTATTTTAAATATGAATTGAACTTTAGGTCCTTCCAAATCTAACTCAAATCTTTTCAGTAATTCAGTCCGAGGAATACTACCTTGAGTAAGGTTTTTTTTTTTTTTGATTCCTAGTTATAACTTATATATGTGCTGTTGAACTGTTTTGTTGTCTATAATACTAATGAAAACTATATTTGCAAGTGTATTTGGTAAAGATAGGACGTGTTGTATTATTGCACATAATGGCCTCTCACCGGAGTCCTTGTGGATTAGTTCTGCATTTCTAAACACTTTTAGTGCAAGGTTTTCGATTTTTATCACTTCAGTCTAGACACAATAAGTTAGTCTGTAGGACTATCATATACTCTTTGATATAAATTCTACTGTATAAGTTCTTATATTTTACTTTTTTGGCACTTAAATTATCTCAATTTCAATTTTCAACTTCTTTGAAGCAAATTTTTGGTCATTTTGGCTGATTGTTTTTAATCAATTGACTAACATGCATATATATAAATTAGGAAGTAAAGAAGTTTGTACCGCCTTCGTACTGGGAATTCTTAAATCATGCGGATAAAGCTCCACATATGGTGTTTACTAAAGAACATGAGAAGTTGAAAGCAGATGGAGAGAAATGGATGAAAGATACATCAAACTCATGCACAATTGCAGCAGCACTGATTGCTACCATCGCATTTGCAGCAGCAATCACAGTACCAGGTGGCAATGACGAACAAAGTGGACTCCCCATTTTCTCTGGAAACATTGCTTTCATCATTTTTGCAATCTCGAATGCAGCTTCATTGTTCACTTCTAGCACCTCTCTATTAGTGTTCTTGTCAGTTTTGACGTCTCGTTATGCAGAAGAAGATTTCCTACATGCTTTACCTAGGAGTCTTATCCTGGGACTGCTAACGTTGTTTCTTTCCATAACATTCATGATGTTTAGCTTCAGTGCAACAGTGTATCTCGTGTTTGGGCAGAAGAAAGCATGGGTCCTTGTTCCAGTCGCGACAATGGCTTGCCTACCAATTACTTCATTCGTGCTTCTGCAATTTCCCCTCCTTGTTGCTCTCATTTCCTCAACATATGGACGTGGGATTTTTGGAAAGAAGAGTAACTGTTTGTTTTATTGACGAATTTTCAAGGAAATATAGAGTATTAATATGTCGAATGCCACTTTTGATATTGTTAGATTATCAAGTTAGTAGTTAGTAAAATAGAATGGTAGTTCCGATTAAGCCAACATGTGATAATTATTTGTCCTTTGAAATCACAAATTCTGATTTTGTCCTTTAATTTGAGCAATAGTAAAATATTTAGGTATCCTATTATTGCGATTTTCATGTAACTGTGGCCTGGATTGTAAAAGCTAAGGCTTTTCACCTAAATAAGAAAATTTGTTTTGGGAATCGCCTTATATCTCTTGGCAAAGAGTGTGTGTTCTCTTAAAGGTCTCAAACACCACCTGTAGGTGCCTCACTTATCCTCCAAAGAGATACTGTAAATGAGAATGTCATGAAAAAAAAAAAAAATCTCCTAATGAATGGTTGAAAAACCTAATTCATAAGTGCTTGAAAGGAACCTAAGTCACAAGTGCTTGAAAGGTGGTTGGAGCACTAGTGACCCCGAAGGGCATCACTCTGTACTCATCGTGTCTTATGTCAATTCTGAAGGCAGTCTTATGCACATCATCTATTCTCATCCTGATCTGGTAACCAGCCCTAAGATCCACTTTAGAGAAGATTGTGGATCCATAAAGCTCATTCAGCAAGTCATCCACTATGGGAATTGGATACTTGTCTTTGATGGTAATGTCATTGAGACCCCTGTAGTCTACACAGAATCTCCAAATTCCATCCTTTTTCTTTACTAACAATGTTGGGAAGGAAAAAAGAATAGGTTGAATGATACCACTACTGAGGATTTCCTTTACTTGCTTCTAGAACTCGTCTTTCTGATGATAATTGTACCTATAAGGTCTCAAACTGACAGACAATGAACTTGGATTGAGAGGAATGGCATGGTCTAAAAATCTGAGTGGAGGCAATGTACTAGGTTCTGCAAAAACTGTTGTATATTGATCTAACATTTCTTGTATTTCCTCAGCAATTGGCTCTGGTTCTTTAAGAACTCTTGTACTCATCATAAAAAGGTGAGCTATCAAAGCCTGACCCTTCTTCAGCATCTTACTCATAGATCCACTGGTCATCATGCTCAAATTCCCATTCTTTGTAATGCCAGGCAACACTAGCTTGTTGTGCACCATAAACTTTGTCTTGGGGAAGTATGGATGCTCCGTGACGTTGCTTATATTGTTTCTGCTGCTATATATATGATACGAAAGATAATCATGATTTACTACTAAAAAGAATGTTGTTCGTTTGGTATAGTTACATGCTTGCTAGTGTTAATTAGGACCTTTTCAAGTGAAATTCTTTTTTCACTCACACAATTTTTATTTAATTTAAAGTTAAATGTTTAAATACAGCCTCAACTTTCAAATACTTTTTTCCAAGTTTTTTTTAAAAATACCTTTTCTATTTTCAAATATTACCTGACATGCTATTTTAACTTAGTAATTTGAAAATAGAAGAATTAAAAGCTATTTGAGAAAGCCACAAAGAGTTATTTGGGAAAATTATTTAAGGGTGATAAAAAGCTTTGAAATTTAAATTGTAGTGACTTAAGTTATTATTATTGAGTAGAGGTGACAAAAATTAGATTAGTGATTAGTAAGCTGAAGCTCATTTTTAGACTTGTCCTCAAAGATTTTTTTTTTATTAATGCATTTTGGCCTATCTTATTGTAACACCCTGTACATTTCCAAACCCATGAGACTACCTTACATTTATGGAATTATTTAAACATGAGATGGTTGGTGAATTATGCATTAATTTGTTGGGTTGAATTAACATGTGCTAATGGGCTCAATTTGAGGCCCAAAATTAAGCAAAAGACATGGCCCAAATGGGAAAAATGATCCATTCTACCTTTGACCAAGTAAACATAACATTTATGACCAAAGTGTGGCTAAGGATGAGACTTAAAGAGACTATAAAAGGACACAAAAATCAGATTTTTATTCACCAAGACACACATGCCATTTCTAGATTTTTCTACAATATTCTCTCATCTCATAAACCCTAAGCAAGTATCTCCTTGGACAAGATCACTCTTTTGCAAGCTTTGGTAAGTGTATACTTTTATGGTTTAATATATTATGTGCATGAGAGGGTGTATAAATCATGTTGGTTATGCCGGCAAAGTGTTGAACAGTTCACTATGTATAAAACAGTCTACTTTTGCTTAATCGGTAAAGGGTTTTGCCTTATAAACTTGAAAGTGGACTTGTGGTCTTGAAGGAAGTGAAATTTATGGATTAAATATCATCATGTAAGGTGTGGTTATGCCCTTAACTTGTTTTTTTCTATGTGTATGACTTGTGGGATTGTTGTTATGAAATTGGGTATGGAATTGGTGGTGTATTGAAAGGAGAATGTAGTTTTGGTGATGTTCATGTGTGTTGTTAAACCATGGTTGTTCGTTGGCATCCAAGTTGACCTAAAACATGTAAAGAGAAGCTTATTTATGGCCATGGACCATTTATTACAAAAAAGGATCCTAAAATGACCCCTGGAGGCTGAAATGGGCACCCGCCCTCACTTCTGGAGCACCTGCGGGCGCAGATGCCACCACAGGTGGCTCTGGAAAAGGCCAGAGGGGCACCTGCGGCCGCATGTCATCCACCTGCGGGCACAGGTGGCTCCACAGCCAAGTTCAGAATTTTGTTTTGTATGTTTTTGTCTCTCTTTGATCCCCCAAGGCCCCAATACCCTTTTTGGATGCAATTATCAACTTATGGTACCTTTTGAATGGCTTTAAGGGGTCGTTTGGAGGCATGTTGGATTATATCAATTATGGATTGTTGTTAATGTGTTATTGTGAAAGGTATTGAGATGACTTGATAAAGTAATTGTGATGTGGTGTTAATGAGGGAGTGTAAAGTATAAACTTGGTATGAAATGATATTGGTCAATGTGTGGTATGTGTTGTTGTTGTTGGTATGGTAATGCAGTGAATTGTATTGTAAAGGGTGAAATGACGTTATAGGGCAGTCATGTAGCTCATTGTCGTCTTATGCACTTGTAAGGAAGTTAGTTGTTAACGCGAGCTCCGTTATGTACTTGTGTTGTAGAATAACACGTAAGGAAGGAGCTGCACTGTTGTATTCACATATAGGCTTGTGTATTCATATTGGGCGGATAAGGTATGTAAGTTTACTCTTTTCGAATTCTTCTGCAGCACATAGTGTTCACAGTGTCATTGTACTTGTTCTATTCCGAAATGGTATCTCATTACAGGTTGTCATCTATTATTCATCATATGTTCCTTATTCATTGATCAATTGTTATTCATGTATCACATAATTATGGACATGGTTCCAAAGGTCCAATAATGTTACGTTCTAAAGTTCCAATAATGTTATGACTACTAATGTATCAATCTCTCAAAAGTAAAGAAATGAAGTAATGCATAGTTGGTTGTTGTGTGAGTACGGGTGGCAGCTTTGGGGGTGAAAGCCTAGCTCAAGCCGATCCCGAGATTATTGTATCGGGTGGCAGTTCTGGGGGCGGAAGCGTAACTCGAGCCGAACCAGACAGGGGGCAGCTCTGGGGGTGAAAACCTAGCTCGAGCCGAACCTGACATATTGGTTTATGGGTGGCAGCTCATAAGCCTAGCTCGGGTCGATCCCACCGTTATGTTATGTTATGTTATGACCCACTGATCAGTTGGGGCCCGGGCATGATATGATATAAATGATGATGAACGAATGTAAAAGCAAAAAAAGTAATGAAAGTAATGTACATGGTTCCACACATGCAGAACGGAGGTTTGTCCATCTTGATTATTCACTTGTATTTGATTCCATTGAAGTTCTTATGTTACATGGAGTTTCTTATAGCCTTACATACTCAGTACATTCTTCGTACTGACGTCCCTTGGGGGACTTACCTTACTTGCTGCAGGCACAGGTGCTAGTAGACCTCCACAGTAGGTTGCGGGTCATTTGCAGATCATTGGTGAGCTCCAGTTGGTTCGGGGCTTTTTGAGTCACTATGTACATTTGTTTTGGTATTATATAAAGCGGGGACGTGTCCCGACTTTAGGTTGGTTATGTCTATGTATCTGTAGAGGCTTTGTAGATGTTGTGGGACAAACGAAGGAATGTATGCTTTTGACATGGTGGCCCTAACGGCCAAGTTTCATATATGTATATATCATATGTTTTCCATGACTTCCGCCATTAGCATCTTGTATCTATACGTGATAGTGATGTTCCTTGAGTGACATGCATACGAATGTACATGAATGAAGATTGGTTCTCTCAGGCCTTACCGATTTCGGGTGCCAGTCCGTTCCGTTGGAATTGGAGGCGTGACAAAAGTGGTATCAGAGCAGGTCGTCCTAGGGTGTCTACAAAGCCGTGTCCGATGTAGAGTCTTGCTTATGGATGTGTCGTGCACCACATTTATAAGCCGGAGGCTATGGGGCATTTATGAGATGTTTCTTTTCTTCATTTCTTAGATCGTGCAATAGAGCCAATATTGTAGGTGGAATTATATCTGACCATTGTACTTGGTTTTCTTTGTTATAGTAAAATGCCGATTACAAGACGAGGTAGGGGCAAAGGTAAGCAGGTAGATATGCTTGCCGGAGAAGGAACAAGTAGATCACCACCTGACCAAGCTAGTCAAGGTGGGGCTGACGCTGAGTTTGCATCGTAGGCTTCTTCTACTTTTCCAGCTCCAGAAGAGCCGAGAAAGAGAGAAGAACCTGCTGAACCACCTGTTAATGCTACTGAATAAGATTTAAAAAATGCAGTGCAAATGTTGACTCAGATAGTTGCTGCACAAACTCAGGGACGAGCTGGTCCAATGACAAGTGAGGATGGCGCGGCTAGAGTAGGTAGTCGGCGGACACAGGATTTTTTGAAATTAGACCCTCTCATGTTCACTGGGTCAGATCTGAATACAGATCCACAGGACTTCGTGGATCAAATTCAAAGGGCTTTAGATGTTATGCATGTGACTGGTGTAGAAAAGGTTGAGCTTGCGGCATATAGATTGAAAGGAGAGGCTATATTATGGTATGAAGATTGGAAGCGATCTCGTGGTATCGGTGCACTTCCAGCTAGTTGGAAAGAATTTAAAACGGCCTTTATTGATCACTATCTTCCATATGAGCTCCAAGAGGCTCATGCGGATCAGTTTTTAAATCTCCGTCAAAGGAATATGAGCGTCCGAGAGTACAGTCTTCGGTTTAACTCTTTGGCCAGATATACTCCCAATGTGGTAGCCACTATGGCCGACAGAGTTCATCGGTATGTGGATCGGTTGGATTCATATTTGGTAAGAGATTGTACTATTGCTGCGTTGAACAGAGATATGGATATAGCCAGAATACAGGCTTTTGCATAGAAGATGGAGGATCAGAGGCAAAGAAGAAGGGTACGCGAATTTGAAAGAGGGTCGTCAAAGAGGGCTAGACCTATGGGACAATCTATGGTGTCCCAAGGAGAATCTAGGCCTCGGAGTTTTCCTAGACCGCCTAGACCATCATTTTATTCCCCTACAGAAGGTATTTCATCCTAATTTCGGGGGTTTAGAGACGACCATTTTGGGCAGAGTAGTGGAATTCAAGGTTTACAAGTAGCAGTATTTCCTCGTCAGCTGTGTCAGCATTGCGTACGGACTCATTCAGGTACATGCCGGTTAGGGACGACTGCTTGCTTTTTGTGCAGTATATCGGGGCACATAATGGGAGAATGCCCACAAAGGGGCACGGGTGGTATCACACGACCTACGGGATCAACCGTTACATCATCATCATCGGTTCCTTCCCTGGGTAGAGGTGTATAGCCTGCTGGTCGTGGTAGAAGTTCCAGAGGAGCAGCCAGTTCCAATGGAGCCCAGAATCGCACCTATGCTCTAGTGGACCGACAGAATTCGGAGGCTTCTCCTGATGTAGTCACAGGTACATTATCCATACTTTCGCATAATGTATATGCATTGATTGATCCGGGTTCTACGTTATCATATGTTACTCTATTGATAGCTTCGAAATTTAAAAGAACACCAGAATTGTCAATTAAGTCATTTGAAGTATCTACACCAGTTTGTGAATCTATTGTTGCAAAAAGGGTATATTGTAATTGTGTAGTAACTGTGTGTGATCATGATACGTTGGCCGACCTTATTGAACTGGACATGGTAGATTTTGATGTTATAATGGGTATGGATTGGTTGGCTTCTTGTTATGCCACGGTAGATTGCCGAGCTAAGAAGGTCCATTTCTATTTTCCACAAAAGACCGTCCTAGAATGGAGGGGTAATGTTGGAGCACCAAGGGGTAAATTTATTTCCTATCTTAAATCCAGGAAAATGATAGCCAAGGGGTACATATGCCATTTAGTAAGAGTGCAAGATACCGATGTGAAGCCACCAACTCTTCAATCGGTTCCAGTAGTAAATGAATTCCTTGATGTATTTCCTGAAGATCTTCCAGGTTTGCCTCTAGAACGGAAAGTAGAGTTTGGTATTGATTTGATGCCAGGCACTCAGCCTATCTTTATTCCTTCATATAGAATGGCTCCAGCAGAATTGCGAGAACTGAAGGAGCAATTAAAAGACTTGCTGGACAAGGGGTTCATAAGGCCTAGTATGTCCCCGTGGGGTGCACCAGTATTATTTGTACGGAAGAAAGATGGCACATTGAGAATGTGTATTGACTATCGACAATTGAATAAGGTAACGATCAAGAACAAATATCCCCTCCCCAGAATTGAAGATTTGTTTGATCAGTTACAGGGTGCCAAATGTTTTTCAAGAGTTGACTTGAGATCGGGCTACCATCAAGTCAGGGTTAGAGAGACAGATATACCCAAGATATATTTTCGTACACTGTATGTCCATTATGAATTTTTAGTTATGTCGTTTGGACTAACAAATACACCAGCTGTTTTCATGGATTTGATGAATAGGATGTTTAAGCCATTTCTAGATGTGTTCGTGATGGTGTTTATAGATGACATTCTGTTTTATTCAAGATCAGAAGAAGACCATGCCAAACACTTACAACAGGTGTTACAGATTCTTCGTGACCGTAAGTTATATTCCAAGTTCTCTAAATGTGAATTTTGGTTGAAATCCGTAACATTCTTGGGTCATATTGTGTCAGTTGAAGGGATAAGGGTTGATACACAAAAGATAGAAGCGGTGAGCCAAGACCTACGACGCCTACCGAGATTCGTAGTTTTCTTGGATTGGCCGGTTATTATAGAAGGTTTGTTAAAGGGTTTTCTTCCATTGCAGTACCTTTAACAAAGCTAACACACAAGGCAATCAAGTTTTAGTGGAATGATGCATGTGAGAAAAGTTTCCAAGAGCTGAAAGATAAATTAACTTCTACACCTGTGTTGGTAACTTCTACACCTGTGTTGGTACTTTCAAAAGGCACAAAAGGGTATGCGGTGTACTGTGATGCTTCGGGGGTTGGTTTAGGATGTGTATTGATACAACACGGTAATGTAATAGCGTATGCCTCACGACAGTTGCGGCCACATGAGAGAAATTATCCAACACATGATCTTGAGCTAGCAACTGTGATATTTGCTTTAAAGATATGGCACCATTACTTGTATGGGGTTCATGTTGATATATATACCGATCATAAGAGTCTGCAATATATTGTTAAGCAGAAGGATTTAAATCTGAGGCAGCGGAGGTGGCTTGAACTATTGAAAGACTATGATATTGATATCCTATATCATCCAGGAAAAACAAATGTTGTAGCCGATGCATTAAGCCGCAAGGCAATAGGAAACACTAGTGGCCAGTTGACGAAAAAGCAAGACTTGGTCAAGGATCTACATCAACTAGCCAGCTTGGGAGTTCGTCTTCTTGAATCTCCAGATGAAGGGGTTATTGCGCAAAATGTAGCAGAATCTTCCTTAGTAGCTGAGGTGAAAGAGAAACAGGATGCGGATCCTATTTTATTTCAGCTGAAAGAAAATGTCCAACGAGGTCTGACAAAGGCATTTGATCTTACACAAGAGGGAGTACTCCAGTGCCAAGGTAGATTATGTGTACCAGATGTAGATGAGCTAAAGAGAAGAATTATAACAGAGGCACATCATTCACGGTATTCTATTCATCCGGGAGCTACCAAAATGTACCATGATTTGAAAGAAATGTATTAGTGGGGTAATATGAAGAAGAACATTGCAGAATTTATAGCTCAATGTCCAAATTGTCAACAAGTAAAAGTAGAGCATCAAAAATCTGGAGGTTATATGCAATGTATCAATCTTCCAGTATGAAAATGGGACATGATTAACATAGATTTCATCGCAGGTTTGCCTCGTACACTGTGGAAATTTGATTCCATATGGGTAATAGTTGACAGGCTTACCAAGTCAGCACATTTTCTGCCAGTCAAGACCACCTATACAACTGAAGATTATGCAAGGTTGTATGTTAAAAAGATAGTGCGATTACATGGGATTCCAATCTCCATTATATCAGACAGGGGAGCTCAACTTACTGCACATTTTTGGAGATCTTTTCGGAAGAGCTTGGGTACACAAGTGAATTTGAGTACAGCTTTTCATCCCCAGACAGATGGACAAGCAGAACGTACTATCCAAACACTTGAAGATATGCTATGAGCTTGCACAATGGATTTTAAAGGCAGTTTGGATGATCATCTACCTCTTATTGAATTTGCCTACACTAATAGCTATCATTCATGTATCAAATGGCACCTTACGAAGCTTTGTATGAAAGGAAGTGTAGATCACCAATTAGATGGTTTGAAGCGGGTGAAACTGCTTTACTTGGGCTAGATCTTGTTCATCAAGCTATGGAGAAAGTTAAAGTCAAAAAGGAGAATACACTTCAACATTTGACTTTACCATAGTCTACAAAGCCTCTAAAAGATGTACATAACCAAAACTAAGGTCGAGATAAGTCCCCGCCTTAAACCACTACTGCACAGTACCAAAACAAATATACAATGACTCGGAAAGCTCCGAAGTAACCTGGAGCTCACCAAAAATCTGTGGATGACCCGTATTCTACTGTGGAGGTATACTAGCACTTGTGCCTACATCAAGTAAGGTAAGTCCCCCAAGGGACGTCAGTACGAAGAATGTACTGAGTATGTAAGGCCATGAGTAATCACATAATATATAAGAATGTCAATGAAATCAAGTACAAGTGAATAATTAATATGGATAACCCGTTGTTCTGTATGTGTGGAACCGTACATTACGTTCATTACTTTACTTTACGTTAATTCATTCATCAATTCATTCCTGTAATATCAATCATATACCTTCATTCATATAATATACACAGGCCCAACTAATCAGTGGAAAATAACATAATAATCGGGATCGACCTATGCTAGGCTTTGCCCCTGAGATACCACCCATAGTATTGGGATCGACCCATGCAAGTTTTCTTTTCACCCCATGAGATACCACCCATGAAAAACATATACAATTACGCATTACTTCATTCTTTAGCTATAAGAGTGATATATTGTTGGTTACAACATTATTGGAACTTTAGAACGTAACCTGGTTGGAACTTTGGAATAGTGTCCACAATTATGTGACACATGGATACAATTGGTCATTGGATAAGGAACATGTGAATAACAATAAATGACAACCTGCAATGAGACACCTTGACACGTTTCGAAATAGAACAAGTACAATGACGATGTGAACAATAGGTGTTGCAGAAGGATACGAAAAGAGTAACCTTACATACCTTATCCTTCCCAACACGTGACTACAATGATTCAGATCCTTCCTTATGTGTTAATCTACAACACAAGTACGTAATGGAGCGAACATTAACGGCTAGCTACATTACAAGTTCACAAGATGGTAAGTAGGTGCTTAACGGAAAGTAAGAACCGTCCAACCTCCAAAACACATGGTGCATCACTCCCCCCTTCGTTATGCTACCAAATAACACTATTCCACCACATTACACTGTAACTTACTGCTTTCGCAAAACAACACCACCAAATCAGTCCACACACCACCAAAACAGTCCACACATCAATGTAGACATCACAAACCGATAGGATTTTACACCAAGTTTCTACTTTACATTTACGCCTCAATACAACTCCACATATTTATTACATCAAGTCACATAAATACCTTCCACAAAAATATACCAAAAATAGCCCACACAATTTTAGAATTCACTTTAACATGACAAGAAAGTATTCTTTTTTTCACTACGCCAAACGTTCCATGTACAATTACGTAAAAACATTTCCATCAAGCCATACAAAAAAGTAACGAATTAGGGACAGGACCAAACTTAAATATACTGAAATTTAGTCCATATAATTCAATTCCTTCAAGGCCTTAAACCCCTTTTCAAGTTTAAACCACAAAAAGGCAAATCCTTTAGCCGAAAGCAAAAGTGGACTGCCCTATGTCTTTTAACCATAAACAACAAGTTTCAAACCATATATCATGCATTTATTACATTAATATACAAGGTTAAACACTTACCAAGGCTTTCAAGTGGAAGATTTGTCCCAAAAGTCCTTAGGAAAATTAAGGTGGCTAGGGTTTGAGAGAGGAAAAATATTTGATTGCAAAATCCTATTTTTTGCAAGTGTTTTGTGGTGAATAAGAGATGAAATTCAGCCTTATATATCCCCTCTATAACCTTCTCTTATAGTCCATCCTTATTTAGTTAATTGGTCAAAATATGACATGTTTACTTGGTCAATTATGAATGGATCATTTCCCCTTTTGGGCTATGTCTTACTACTTAATTTTGGGCCTCAATTAGGTCCATAAACTTGCCTCTAAATTAAGCCCAAAATATTTAATACATGATTCACTTACCATCTTTAGTTTACACACTTCCATCGATGCTAAGGTCGTTGCATGAGTTCGAAAATGTACGGGGTGTTACATCCTTCCCCCCTTAGGAACATTCGTCCTCGAATGTTAGTAATATTATTCAATCTAAACAAGTTCAAGTATAAATTCATTCTTCATATTATCACATACACATGATACTTATATATACTTACTTGTTATTGTTCCAATTCTGCCTTTTGAACTTTCTCTTCGGTTTGAAGCAAATACAGGTACTTAGATTTCATCATTTCTTTGGCTTCCCATGTGATTTCTTTCACCTGTTATTTCCTCCAAAGTACTTTTATGAAAGTCATATCTTTATTCCTTAACCTCTTGACTTGTCGATCCAGAATATCAATAGGCACTTCTTCATATGTGAGATCTTCCGTAACTTGCACATCTTCGATGGGAACAATTTGAGATGGATCTCCTATACATTTCCGAAGCATCCAAACATGGAACACTGGATGAACTGCGGAGAGTTCTTGGGGTAGTGCTAATTCATACACCACTTGACCAAATCTTCGGACAATCTTGTACGGTCCTATATAACGTGGACTCAACTTCCCCTTCTTTCCAAATCTCATTACCCCTTTCATGGGTGATACCTTCAAGAATACCCAATTGCCTATGGCAAATTCTAGCCCCCTTCTTCTAACATCGGCATATAACTTGTGTCAACTTTGGGCTGTTTGTAATAGCTGTTGTATAACCTTCACTTTCTCCATAGCTTGATGAACAAGATCCGGCCCAAATAAGGCCGTTTCACCTGCTTCAAACCATCCGATTGGTGATCTACATTTTCTTCCGTATAGAGCTTCGTAAGGAGCCATCTTGATACTTGAATGATAGCTATTATTGTAGGCAAATTCAGCAAGAGGTAAATGATCATCCCAATTGCCTTTAAAGTCCAATGTGCACGCTCGTAGCATATCTTCAAGTATTTGAATCGTACGCTCCGCTTGCCCATCTATTTGGGGATGAAAAGATGTACTTAAATTCACTTGGGTTCCCAAACTCTGCTGGAAAGACTTCCAAAAATGTGCAGTAAATTGAGCAGCTCGATCTGATATAATAGAGATTGGAATCCCATGTATTCGAACTATCTCCTTAATATACAACCTCGCATAATCTTCAGCTGTATAGGTGATCTTGATAGGTAAAAAGTGCACTGACTTGTTAAGACTGTCAACTATTACCCATATGGAATCAAATTTCTGCAGTGTATGAGGTAGACCTGTGATGAAATCCAAGTTAATCATGTCCCATTTCCAGACTGGAAGATTGATACATTGCATATACCCTCCAGGCTTCTGATGCTCCACTTTTACTTATTGACAATTTGGGTAACGAGCCACAAATTCTGCAATGTTTTTCTTCATGTTAATCCACTAATATATTTCTTTCAAATCATGATACATTTTGGTTTCTCCTGGATGAATGGAATACCGTGAATGATGTGCCTCTGTCATAATTCGTTCTCTTAGCCCATCTGCATCGGGTACACACAACCTGCTTTGGCACTGCAGCACTCCCTCTTGCGTAAGATCAAAGGCCTTTGTTAGACCCTGTTGCACATTCTACTTCAGCTGCAATAAAATAGGACCTGCATACTGTTTTTCCTTGACTTCAGCTATGAATGAAGATTCTACCGTATTTTGCACCATAATTCTTTCATCTGGAGTTTCTAGAAGACGAACCCCCAAACTAGCTAGTTGATGTAGATCCTTGGCCATCCTTTGCATTCCCGTGATCTGGCCATCTACGTTTTCAATTGCTTTGCGGCTTAATGCATCGGCTACCACATTTGCCTTCCCCGAATGGTATAAGATGTCAATATCATAATCTTTCAATAATTCCAACCACCTCCTTTGTCTTAAATTGAGGTCCTTCTGCATAAGAATATACTACAAGCTCTTATGATCAGTATAGATATCCACGTGAACCCCATACAAATAGTGGCACCATATCTTTAAAGCAAATATCACGGCTGCTAACTCAAGATCATGTGTAGGATAATTCTTCTTATGTGGACGCAATTGTATTGAAGCATAGGCTATTACTTTACCATGCTGCATCAATACACTTCCTAAGCCGACTCCCGAAGCATCACAATATACTGCATACCCTTCTGTGCCTTCTGGAAGTACCAATACAGGTGTAGAAGTCAGTTTATTCTTTATCTCTTGGAAACTCTTTTCGCACGTCTCATTCCACTGGAATTTAGTTGCCTTGTGTGTCAGCTTTGTTAAAGTTGACAAAATAGAAGAAAACCCTTCAACAAATCTCCTATAATAACCTGCTAGCCCAAGAAAACTACGAATCTCTGTAGGCATCGTAGGTCTTGGCCAATTCTTCACCACTTCTATCTTCTGGGTATCAACTTGTATTCCTTTATTCGATACAATATGACCCAATAATGTTATGGATGTCAACCAAAATTCACATTTAGAGAACTTTGCATACAACTTTCGGTCACGAAGAATCTGTAACACTTGTCGTAAGTGAGTTTCATGGTCCTCTTCTGATTGTGAATAAACCAAAACATCATCTATAAACACTATCACGAATACGTCTAGAAATGGCTCGAACACCCTATTCATCAGATCCATAAAAACTTCTGGTGCATTTGTTTGCCCAAATGACATAACTAAGAACTCATAATGGCCATACCGTGTTCGGAAAGCCGTCTTGGGTATATCTTTTTCTCTAACCCTAACTTGATGGTAACCCAACCTCAAGTCAATCTTTGAAAAACATTTGGCACCCTGTAATTGATCAAAAAAATCATCAATTCTGGGGAGGGGATATTTGTTCTTGATTGTTACCTTGTTCAATTGTCGGTAATCAATACACATTCTCAGCGTTCCATCTTTCTTCCGTACAAATAACACTGGTGCACCCCACGGAGACATACTAAGCCTTATGAATCCCTTGTCTAGTAAGTCTTTTAATTGCTCCTACGATTCTCGCAATTCTGCTGGAGCCATTTTGTATAGAGGAATAGAGATAGGCTGAGTGCCTGGAATCACATTAATACCAAACGCTATTTCCCATTCTCGAGGTAAACCTGGAAGATCTTCAGGAAATACATCAAGAAATTCATTTACCACCAAAATTGATTGGGGAGTGGGTGACGTCATATTGGTGTTTTGCACCCTTACCAGATGACATATGTACCCCTTGGATATCATTTTCCTTGCCTTAAGATAGGAAATAAATTTGCCTCTCGGTGCTCCAACATTATCCCTCCATTCAAGGACATCCTTTTATGGAAAATGAAATTGTACCCATTTTGCTCGGTAATCTACCATCGCATAACAAAAAGCCAACCAATCCATGCCCATTATAACATCAAAATCTACCATTCCATCTCAATAAGATCCGCCAATGTATCATGATCACAAACAGTTACTATACAATTACGATAGACTCTCTTATCTATAATAGACTCACCAACAGGTGTAGATACTCATATGGCTTGACTAGTAATTTTGGTGTTTTTTCAAATTTTTCATCAATCAATGGAGTAACATATGATAATGTAGAACTCGGATCGATCAATGCATATACATTATGTAAAAATATGGATAATGTACCTGTAACGACATCAGGAGAGGCCTCCGAATTCTGTCGGCCCGTCAGAGCATAGGTACGGTTCTGGACTCCGCCAGAATTAGCTGCTTTTCGATCACCTCTACCGCGACTATGACCAGTAGACTGTACATCCCTTTCTATAGAAGGAACTGATGCTGATGCTGATACGACCGATCCAATAGGTCGCATCATACTACCAGTACCCCTTCATGGACACTCTCTTATTATGTGCCCCGACATACCGCACCAATAACAAGCATTTGTCCCCAACCGTCAGTCACCTAAATGAAATCTTCCATAATGCTGACACGGCTGGCGAGAAGACCCTTCTGACTGTGAACCTTGCATCCTACTGCTTTGCCCAACTTGACTGCCTCTAAACCCTCGAAATTGGGATTGAGTGCCTGCTGTGGAATAAAAAAATGATGGTCTAGGCGGTCTGTTAAACATCTGAGGTCTAAATTCTCCTTGGGACACCATGTACAGTCCCACAGATCTAGCCCTCTTTGATGGACCTTTCTCAGATTCCTGTGTCCTTCTCCTCTGCCTCTGATCCTCCATCTTCTGTGCAAATGCTTGTATTCTAGCGATATCCATGTATCTGTTCAACGCAACAATAGTTTGATCCCGGACCAAATATGGATCCAATCTGTCCACGTACCGATGAACTCTATCGGTCATCGTAGCTACTTCCTAACGCTTATATTACCTTGCTGCAGATTTAAGAACTGGTACGCACGAGCCTCTCGGACCTCATAGGGTAGGTAATGATCAAGGAATGCCGTTTTGAATTCCTCCCAATCTGCTGGAAGTGCACCAATACCCCTCGATCGTTTCCACTCTTCATACCATAATATAGCTTCGCCTTTCAATCTATAGGCCGCAAGGTCAATAGTTTCCAAACTGGACATATGCATGACTTCTAAAGCCTTTTGGGTTTGATCTATAAAATCCTGCGGGTCTTCATTAAGATCCGATCCGGTGAATGTAGGGGGATCTAATTTTAAAAAATCCTGCGGCCGACGACTAGCTGCCCTAACTGCACCATCATCACTTGTCGTTAGACCAGCTCGTCCCTGACTTTGTGCAACAACTATCTGAGTCAATATGTGCACTGTATTCCTTAAATCCTACTCAGTAGCATTAGCAGGTGGTTCTGTAAGTACTTCTCTCCTTCTTGGCTCTTCTGGAGGAAGAGTAGAAGAAGCCCGTGATGCAAACTCCTGTTCAGCGCCACCTTGATTAGTTTGTTCAGGCGGTGCTCTACTGGTTCCTTTTCCAGCAATCCTGTCTATCCTTTTACTTTTACCCCTTCCTCTTCTTGCCATCGGCATTTTGCTATAACACAAGAAAAACAATTTCCAAGGTCAGAAATGATTCCACCCATAACTTTGGCTCTAATGCACGATCTAGAAAATGAAGAAGTGAAACAACTCCTAAATGTACCATAGCCTCCTACTTATAAATGTGGTGCACAACACATCTATAAGCAGGACTCTACTCAGACACGACTTTGTAGACACCCTAGGACGACCCGCTCTGATACCACTTTTGTCACGCCTCAAATCCCATTGGGGCGGACATGACACCCGAAGTCGTTAAGGCCCGAGAGAACCAACCTTTGTTCATATGCATATCATTAAATGAACCACACAAGTATGTCAAAGATGGAAATCATGGGAAGACATTTCAATAAATATGAGACTTGGCCGTTAGGGCCGCAACGTCAAAAAGGAGAATACACTTCTACATTTGACTTTACCATAGTCTACAAATCCTCTAAAAGATGTACATAACCAAAAATAAGGTCAGGACAAGTCCCCACCTTATACCACTACAGCACAGTACCAAAACAAATATACAATGACTCAGAAAGCTCCGAAGTAACCTGGAGCTCACCAAAAATTTGTGAATGACCCATATTCTACTGTGGAGGTCTACTAGCACCTGTGCCTGCAGCAAGTAAGGTAAGTCCCCCAAGGGACGTCAGTACAAAGAATGTACTGAGTATGTAAGGCCATGAGTAATCACATGATATATAAGAATGTCAATGAAATCAAGTACAAGTGAATAATCAATATGGATAACCTGTCGTTCTGTATGTGTGGAACCGTGTACATTATGTTCATTACTTTACTTTACGTTCATTCATTCATCAATATCATTCTTGTAATATCAATCATATACCTTCATTCATATAATATACACGGGCCCAACTGATCAGTGGGAAATAACATAATAATCGGGATCGACCCATGCTAGGCTTTGCCCCTGAGATACCACCCATAGTATTGGGATCGACCCATGTAGGTGTTCTTTTTACCCCATGATATTCCACCCATGAAAAACATATATAATTACGCATTACTTCATTCTTTAGCTATAAGAGTGATATATTATTGGTTACAACATTATTGGAACTTTAGAACGTAACATGGTTGGAACTTTGGAATAGTGTCCACAATTATGTGACACATGGATAAAATTGGTCATTGGATAAGGAACATGTGAATAACAATATATGACAACCTGCAATGAGATACCTTGACACGTTTCGGAATAGAACAAGTACAATGACGATGTGAACAATATGTGCTGCAGAAGGATACGAAAAGAGTAACCCTACATACCTTATCCTTCCCAACACGTGACTACAATGCTTCATCTCCTTCCTTATGTGTTACTCTACAACACAAGTACATAATGGAGCGAACATAACGGCTAGCTACATTACAAGTTCACGAGACGGTAAGTAGGTGCTTAACGGAAAGTAAGAATCGTCCAACCTCCAAAACACATGGTGCATCACTTCCCCCTTAGTTATACTACCACATAAAACTATTCCATGACATTACACTATAACTTACTACTTTCGCAAAACAACACCACCAAATCAGTCCACACACCACCAAAACAGTCCACACATCAACGTAGACATCACAAACCGATAGAATTTTACACTAAGTTTCTACTTTACATTTCCGCCTCAATACAACTCCACATATTTATTTCATAAAGTCTACCTTCCACAATAATATACCAAAAACAGCCCACACAATTTTAGAATTCACTTTAACATAACAAGAAAGTATTCTTTTTTTCACTACACCAAACGTTCCATGTACAATTACGTAAAAATATTTCCATCAAGCCATACACAAAAGTAACGAATTAGGGACAACACCAAACTTAAATATACTGAAATTTAGTCCATATAATTCAATTACTTCAAGGCTTTAAACCCCTTTTCAAGTTTAAACCACAAAAATACAAATCCTTTAGCCAAAAGCAAAAGTGGAATGCCCTATGCCTTTTAACCATAACCAACATGTTTAAAACCATATATCATGCATGTATTAAATTAATATACAAGGTTAAACACTTAGCAAGGCTTGCAAGTGGAAGATTTATCCCAAAAGTCCTTAGGAAAATTAGGGCGGCTAGGGTTTGAGAGAGGAAAAATATTTGATTGCAAAATATGATTTTTTGCAAGTGTTTTGTGGTGAATAAGAGCTGAAATTCAGCCTTATATATCCCCTCTAGAACCTTATCTTAGAGTCCATCCTTAGCCAATTAATTGGTCAAAAGATGACATGTTTACTTGGTCAATTATGAATGGATCATTTCCCCTTTTGGGCCATGTCTTACTACTTAATTTTGGGCCTCAATTAGGTCCATAAACTTGCCTCTAAATTAATCCCAAAATATTTAATACATGATTCACTTACCATATTTAGTTTACACACTTTCATCGACGCTAAGGTCGTTGCATGAGTTCAAAAATGTATGGGGTGTTACATATGATGACATGAAGAATGATCTTAGACATGAATTTGTTTAAATTGGATAATGTCACTAACATTCGAGGATGAATGTTTCTCGGGGGGAAGGATGTAACACCCCGTACATTTTCGAACCCATGAGACTACCTTAACAGTTATGGAATTATTTAACATTAGATGGTTGGTGAATTATGCATTAATTTGTTGGGTTGAATTAACATGTGCTAATGGGCTCAATTTGAGGCCCAAAATTAAGTAAAAGACATGGCCTAAATGGAAAAAATGACCCATTCTACCTTTGACCAAGTAAACATAACATTTATATCCAAAGTGTGGATAAGGATGAGACTTAAAGAGACTATAAAAGGACACAAAAATCAGATTTTTATTCACCAAGACACACATGCCATTTCTAGATTTTTCTACAATATTCTCTCATCTCATAAACCCTAAGAAAGTATCTCCTTGGACAAGATCACTCTTTTGCAAGCTTTGGTAAGTGTATAATTTTATGGTTTAATCTATTATGTGCATGATAGGGTGTATAAATCATGTTGGTTATGCTAGCAAAGTGTTGAACAGTTCACTATGTATAAAACAGTCTACTTTTGCTTAATCGGTAAAGGGTTTTGCCTTATAAACTTGAAAGTGGACTTGTGGTCTTGAAGGAAGTGAAGTTTATGGATTAAATATAATCATTTAAGGTGTATTTATTCCCTTAACTAGTTTTTTTCTATGTGTATGACTTGTGGGATTGTTGTTATGAATTTGGGTATGGAATTGGTGGTGTATTGAAATGAGAATGTAGTTTTGCTGATGTTCATGTGTGTTGTTAAAACATCATTGTTCGTTGGCATCCAAGTTGACCTAAAACATGTAAAGAGAAGCTTATTTATGTCCATGGACCATTTATTACAAAAAAAGATCCTAAAATGACCCCTGGAGTCTTAAATGGGCACCCGCCCTCGCGTCTGGAGCACCTGTGGGCGCAGATGCCAGCGCAAGTGGCTCTGGACAAGGCTATAGGGGAACCTGTGGCCGCATGTCATCCACCTGCGGGTGCATGTGGCTCCACAGCCCAGTCCAAAATTTTGTTTTGTATGTTTTTGTCTCTCTTTGATCCCCCAAGGCCCCTATACCCTTTTTGGATGCAATTATCAACTTATGGTACCTTTTGAATGGCTTTAAGGGTTCGTTTGGAGGCATGTTGGATTATATCAATTATGGATTGTTGTTAATGTGTTATTGTGAAAGGTATTGAGATGACTTGATGAAGTAACTGTGACGTGGTGTTAATGAGGGAGTGTAAAGTATAAACTTGGTATAAAATGATATTGGTTTATGATGTATTGGTCAATGTGTGGTATGTGGTGGTGGTGTTGGTATGGTAATGCAGTGAATTGTATTGTAAAGGGTGAAATGACGTTATAGGACAGTAATGTAGCTCATTGTCGTCTTATGCACTTGTAAGGAAGTTAGTTGTTAACGCGAGCTCCGTTATGTACTTGTGTTGTAGAGTAACATGTAAGGAAAGAGATGCACTGTTGTATTCACATATAGGCTTGTGTATTCATATTGGGCGGATAAGGTATGTAAGGTTACTCTTTTTGAATCCTTCTGCAGCACATAGTGTTCACAATGTCATTGTACTTGTTCCATTCCGAAATGGTATCTCATTACAGGTTGTCATCTATTGTTCATCATATGTTCCTTATTCATTGATCAATTGTTATTCATGTATCACATAATTGTGGACATGGTTCCAAAGGTCCAATAATGTTACTTTCTAAAGTTCAATAACGTTATGACTACTAATGTATCAATCTCTCAAAAGTAAAGAAATGAAGTAAGGCATAGTTGGTTGTTGTGTGAGTACGGGTGGCAGCTTTGGGGGCGAAAGCCAAGCTCAAGCCGTTCCCGAGATTATTGGATCGGGTGGCAACTCTGGGGGCGAAAGCGTAGCTAGAGCCGAACCTGACATATTGGTTTATGGGTGGCAACTCATAAGCCTAGCTCAGGTCGATCCCAACGTTATGTTATGTTATGTTATGACCCACTGATCAGTTGGGGCCCGGGCACGATATGATATAAATGATGATGAACGAATGTTAAAGCAAAGAAAGTAATGAAAGTAATGTACATGGTTCCATACATGCAGAACGGTGGTTTGTCCATCTTGATTATTCACTTGTATTTGATTCCATTGAAGTTCTTATGTTACATGCAGTTTCTTATAGCCTTACATACTCAGTACATTTTTCGTACTGACGTCCCTTGGGGGACTTACCTTACTTGCTGCAGGCACAGGTGCTAGTAGACCTCCACAGTAGGTTGCGGGTCATTTGCAGATCATTGGTGAGCTCCAGTTGGTTCGGGGCTTTTTGAGTCACTATGTACATTTGTTTTGGTATTATATAAAGCGGGGACGTGTCCCGACTATAGGTTGGTTATGTCTATGTATCTGTAGAGGCTTTGTGTCACGCCCCGAATCCCATCGAGACATGATTGGCACCCGTAGATGATAAGGCCCGAGAGAACCAACCTTTGCCTATGTTCAATCATATGCATATCATAATCATAATCTCCATTTCGTAAGAACATGAAAGACGAATAAAGGAAAACATGGGACATCTTTATACATACTTATGAAACTTGGCCGTTGAGGCCATCCAGTCAAAACAACATATGTCTTTTACATTGATACACCCACATCCGTCTACAAAAGCCTCTAACAAGAGCATTGAACAATACAAACCAAAAGTCGGGACAATAATCTATGAACAAGAGGCATAAGTAATATCACTAGTGGAACATTGGAACATAACCTTATTTTGAGCTTTTGGAACATTAACCATGATTATGAGACATGAGACTCACAAATGATCCATGAGTAGGAAATATATGACAATGACTGTAGATAAATGGATATAGGATACCTTAGCACATTTCGAGATAAGACTAGTGAAATTGCAATGTGGGTACTTTTTGCCGCAAAAAGATACGGACAGAGTAACCTTACATACCTTGTACTCTCAATACGGATATACAATCCTAGATGTGCATACAATAGTCCCGCTCCTTCTTTATGTGTCACTCTACAACACAAATACATAACGGAATTCACATTAACCACAACTACTTCACAAATGCATATAACATCAATGGGGTACATGTTTGCTTTGAAACATGTCATTTCCCCTTGACAAAACCATTGATAGCATCATTATTCCAAAAATCCTCCAATATTCCCAACATTGACCAATACATAATAACCATTGCATTTCACCACAACACTCCTCCTTTACACTTTCTTATCCACACCACATCACAAATAATCCATCAATTCACCTTAATACACTTCATAGCACATATCGGCCAAAATCCCACAATTTACACTTATAGACAAGAACAAGTTTAACAACAAAAATAACACCATATACGTTCATATTTTATCCATATCATGATCTTTCATCAAAGGCACAAGTCCTAATTCAAGTTCAAATCCCATGGATCACAAATCTTATACAAAAGCACAAAGGACCATGTCCAACATTTCCAAGCACAACCAACATGATTTACATACTATTTCATGCATATAATATATTAATCCATGAGAATAAATACTTACCAAGGCTTGGAATAGGATGATCTTCACCAAAGAGTCCAAAGGAAATATTAGCTTTAGGGTTTTGGAACTAGAGAAAATGCTTGAGAAAATAACTAAAAGGCATGAGACTTTTGAAGCAATAAAAATCAGCTTTATTGCCCTTTATATAGGCCCACAATTCCATCCTTAGCCACTCTTTATCATTTAATTTTGGTTTCTAGAAGGTCCAAGCAAGAATGGGTCTTTTGACCCATTTTTGGGCCATGCTTTCTTTTCCTTTTTGGGCCCTTTTTGGGCCCAATTCACTTAACCCGATAAAATTAATAATTTCTCATTTTTAAGTTGTCCTATACGTATTACAATAATATTCCCACTCATGCTATTCATATCCGTAGCCTCAATCCCAAAAACAAGTGATTCTAGCCACTTTTGGCTTATTTTGACCTTAAGGGCAAAACTGTCATTTTGACCCCAATTTCGTTCTCGAGTAATTTTATCATACCAATATAATTTTTCATTTATCTCATGTATATACTCGTGGTTGTAGAATAAACGTAGCAAAAATTGGCTCGGTACGTCCCCGGATACCCTTGGGACTTAGAAATTTCCAACTTTCGAAAAAGTGGAAAACCCAAGGTGGCACGCCCCTGGGCGCGCCAACCCACTGCCTCTGGGCTAAAAATTTTAGCCTAGATCGGCGTGTCACGGTCCCAAACACGCCCCTCCTTAAAATTTTCAAAAATTCCATTTTTTGACTTCTCTTCGCGGGTTTGGTTAGATACTTCAAGCCCTATTCTTTAACTCACTTCTTAACCTTATTATACTTTGTTTAGAGGTCTTATTAGCCTCATTTTGAACCCCACAAATGTGCAATGAAAATTTCAAAACACCTTCTATGCAAGTTTAACCACATAACAAGAGCCAAATTCAATTATCTCATCAATAGCCTTACCAAATGCATACTTATAGCTCTCGATACCTACGTACGTATTATTTAATGTCGTCAAGTAGGGTTGGGAACATACAGGGTGTTACATTCTTCCCCCCTTAGGAACATTCTTCCTCGAATGTTAACAATATCGTTTCCATTACAATCAATGCATCTCTACATTAGCATACATATACATAAACTTTTAAGGCTCATGGAGACTTACTTGTTATTGCTCCACTCCCGCACTTTGAACTTCTTGATCCATTTGAAATAGATGGGGATATTTGGATTTCATCATCTCTTCCGCTTCCCATGTGACCTCCTCTACTTGTTGATTTCGCCAAAGGACTTTCACGGAAGCTACGTCTTTATTCCTCAATCTTTTCACTTGTCGATCTAGGATAACAATGGGTACCTCTTCATAAGTAAGATCCTCTGTAACTTGAACATCTTCAATGGGAACAATACGAGATGGATCTCCTATGCATTTTTGAAGCATGGAAACATGAAATACCGGATGGACTAAAGAAAGTTCTTGAGGTAGTGCTAATTCATAAGCAACTTGCCCAAATCTTCTAATAACTTCATATGGGCCTATGTAACGTGGGCTCAATTTCCCTTTCTTTCCGAACCGCATTACCCCTTTCATTGGTGACACCTTTAAAAACACCCAATCACCTATGGCGAATTCAAGACCTCTTCTTCTAACATCCGCATATGACTTATGACGACTTTGAGCTGTTTGTAACCGCTGTTGGATCACCTTAACCTTTTCCATAGCCTGATAAACGATATCTGGCCCAAGTAAAGTAGTTTCACCTGCTTCAAACCATCCTATTGGTGATCTACATTTCCTTCCGTACAAAGCTTCATAAGGTGTCATTTTAATACTTGAATGATAGCTATTGTTATATGCAAATTCAATAAGAGGCAAATGGTCGTCCCAACTGCCTTGAAAATCTAACGTACAAGCTCGTAGCATATCTTCAAGTGTCTGAACAGTACGTTCTGCTTGTCCATCAGTCTGAGGATGGAAAGCTGTACTCAAATTCACCCGTGTACCCAAACTCTGCTGGAAAGACCTCCAAAAGTGCGCTGTGAACTATGCTCCTCTGTCTGATATAATGGAAAGTGGAATACCATGCAATCGTACTATCTCCTTCACATACAACTTCACATAATCCTCAGCTGTATAGGTCGTCTTGACCGGTAGAAAATGCACTGACTTGGTAAGCCTGTCCACTATAACCCATATACAATCAAACTTCCTCAATGTACGAGGCAAATCCGTAATGAAATCCATGTTAATCATATCCCATTTCCAAACTGGAAGATTGATACATTGCATGTAACCTCTCGATTTCTGATGCTCTACTTTCACTTGTTGACAATTCGGGCATTGAGCGACAAACTCTGCAATGTTCTTTTTCATGTTGGCCCACCAATACACTTCTTTCAATTCATGGTACATTTTAGTAGCACCCGGATGAATAGAATAGCGCAAATGATGTGCCTCTGTCATAATTCGTGTCCTCAGCTCATCTACATCCGGTACGCATAGTCTTCCTTGACATTGAAGCACCCCTTCCGGTGTAATATCAAATGCCTTGGTCAAATTCTGCTGCACATTTTCCTTTAGCTGCAATAAAATAGAATCCACAAATTGCTTCTCTTTCACTTCAGCTATCAAGGAAGATTCTGCTGCATTCTGCACCATAACTCTATCATCTGAGGTTTCCATAAGGAGAACTCCCAAGCTGGCTAATTGATTCAAATCTTTGATTATCTCATGCTTTTCATTCAACTAACCACTAGTGCTTTCTACTACCTTACGGCTCAATGCATCAGCTACTACATTTGCTTTGCCTGGGTGATAAAGAATATCAATGTCATAATCTTTTAAAAGCTCCAACCACCTTCGTTGCCTCAAATTGAGTTCCTTCTGCTTAAAAAGATATTGCAAGCTTTTGTGATCCGTATAGATGTCAACATGAGCCCCATATAAATAATGACGCCATATCTTTAAAGCAAAAACTACCACTGCCAATTCAAGATCATGTGTAGGATAGTTTTTCTCGTGTGGACGCAACTGTCGTGAGGCATACACTATGACATTACCATGTTGCATCAACACACATCCGAGGCCAACCCCGGAAGCATCACAATATACTACATAGCCTTCGATACCTTCGGGAAGTACTAAAACTGGTGTGGAGGTTAATTTATCTTTCAACTTTTGGAAGCTTTTCTCACATGCGTCATTCCACTAAAATTTTATCGCCTTATGTGTAAGCTTTGTTAACGGTGCAACAATAGAAGAAAAACCTTCCACAAACCTTCTGTAATACCCTGCCAGTCCAAGAAAACTATGAATTTATGTGGGTGTCGTAGGTCTTGGCCAGTTTTTCACTGCTTCAATCTTTTGGGTATCAACCTGTATGCCTTCATCTGATACAATGTGACCCAAGAACACGACTGATTTCAACCAAAACTCACATATGGAGAACTTTGCATACAACTTCCGTTCACGAAGAATCTGTAACACTTGTCGTAAGTGATTAGCATGGTCCTACGTTGATCTTGAATAAACTAGGATGTCATCTATAAATACCATGACGAATACATCCAAAAATGGCTTAAACACCCTATTCATCAAATCCATGAACACAACTGGAGCATTTGTTAGTCCAAATGACATAACTAAAAATTCATAATGGCCATACCGTGTTCGGAAAGCTGTCTTGGGTGTATCTTCTTCTCTAACTCTGACTTGATGGTAACCCGACCTCAAGTCGATCTTTGAAAAACACCTGACACCCTGTAACTGATCAAACAAATCATCAATGGGAGGGAGGGGATATTTGTTCTTGATCGTTACCTTATTCAATTGCCGATAGTCAATGCACATTCTTAAGGTGCCATCTTTATTTCGCACAAATAAGACCAGTGCACCCCACGGGGACATACTAGGCCTAATGAAGCCTTTGTCCAGCAAATCTTTCAATTTCTCCTTCAATTCACGCAATTCTGCTGGAGCCATTCTATATGGAGGAATGGAAATAAGCTGAGTGCCTGGAATCACATCAATGCCAAATTCTACTTTCCGTTCTGGGGGTAAACCTGGAAGATCCTCTGGGAATACATCTAGAAATTCATTGACCACTGGGACCGACTGCGGAGTTAGCGGTTCTGCTTCGGTATCTTTCACCCGTACTAGATGACATATATAACCTTTAGCAATCATTTTTCTGGCTTTCAAATAGGAAATAAATCTTCCTCGTCGTGCCCCTACATTACCCTGCCATTCTAGAACATTTTCTTGTGGAAAACCAAAGTGTACCTTCTTGGACCGGCAATCTACCGTAGCATAACAAGAGGCCAACCAATCCATTCCCATGATCACATCAAAATCCATCATGTCTAGTTCAATGAGATTGGCCAATGTATCATGACCACACACAGTTACCACACAGTTACGATACACTCTCTTTGCAACAATATATTCACCAACCGGTGTAGACACTTCAATTGATTTAATTAATAATTCTGGTGCCTTTGCAAATTTCGCAGCAATCAATGGGGTAACATAGGAAAATGTAAAACCTGGGTCAATTAGTGCATATACATTATGTGAGAATATGGATAATGTACCTGTGACAACATCAGGGGAAGCCTCTGAATTCTGGCGGTCCACTAAAGCATAAGTACGATTCTGGACCCCGCTAGTATTGGCTCCTCCTCTGGCACCTCCACCACGACCAATAGGCTGCACCCCTCGGCTCTGTGAAGGAACCGATGCTGATGACGCAACAGCCGACCCAGCTGGTCGTGCTATACCACCCATGCTCCGCTGTGGACACTCTCTCGCTATATGCCCCGGCATACCACACCAAAAGCAGACATTCGTCCCTGACCGACATGTACCTGTGTGCATACGCCCGCAGTGCTGACACTGCTGATGAGGAAAACCTGTTGTCTGTGACCCATGAACTCCGCTACTCTGCCCCGATGGACCACCCCTAGACCCTCAAAACTGTGAGTGAGCACCCCCTGTGGAATAAGAGAACGATGGTCTAGGTGGTCTAGGAAACATGCGGGGCCTAGATCCTCCATGGGACATCATAGGTGGTCCCATAGGTCTAGCCCTTTTGGACTGTCCCTTATCAAATTCCTGCACTCTTCTTCTCTGTCGTTGGTCTTCCATTTTTTGAGCGAAGGCTTGTATTCGAGCAATGTCCATGTCCTTATTCAAGGCAGCAATAGTGCAATCCCGTACCAAATATGGATCTAGTCTGTCCACATATCTATGTACCCTGTCTGTCATCGTAGCCACAACATTTGGCGCATATCGAGCCAAGGAATTAAATTGCAAGCTATATTCCCTCACGCTCAAATTTCCTTGACGGAGATTTAGGAACTGATCCGCACGTGCCTCACGGATCTCATAGGGCAAGTAATGATCAAGGAAAGCAATTTTAAACTCTTCCCACGTAGGTGGAGTTGCACCAATATCACGGGATTTCTTCCAATCCTCGTACCACAATATTGCCTCTCCTTTCAGCCTATATGTAGCAAGTTCAACTATTTTGACCCCTGTCACATGCATAACTTCCAAGGCCCTCTGAATTTGATCCACGAAGTCCTGTGGATCTGCTTTTGGATCTGACCCAGGTCAAGTTTCAAGAAATCCTGTGTCCTGCGACTCGTTCTAGCCGCATCATCATCATGTGTCACTACACCAGCTCGTCCCTAGCTTTGTGCCGCCACTAACTGTGTCAACATATGTACAACATTTCTAAGATCCTGATCCGTGGCATTCATCGGTGGCTCTACAGGTACTTCTCTACCAATTGGTTCTTCCGAAACTGGGAAGGTAGATGAAGACCGCGATGATATTTCAGCATTCGCTCCACCTTGACTAGCTTGGTCAGGTGGTAATCTGCTCATTCCTTCTCCAGCAGGCACATCTACCTGCTTCTCTTTACCTCTACCTCTCATGATTGGCATTTCGACTATACCAAAGAAAAACAAAACACCATGATCAGACACACTTCAACTGACAACACTGGCTCTATTGCACGATCTAGAAGTGAAGAACAGAAACAACATCCTAAATTTCCCGTAGCCTCCTACTTATAAATGTGGTGCACAACACATCGATAAGTAAGACTCTACTCAGACACGGCTTTGTAGACACCCTTAGAACGACCTGCTCTGATACCACTTTTGTCACGCCCCGAATCCCATCGAGACATGATTGGCACCCGTAGACGATAAGGCCCGAGAGAACCAACATTTGCCTATGTTCAATCATATGCATATCATAATCATAACCACCATTTCGTAAGAACATGAAAGACGAATAAAGGAAAACATGGGACATCTTTATACATACTTATGAAACTTGGCCGTTGAGGCCATCCAGTCAAAACAACATATGTCTTTTACATTGATACACCCACATCCATCTACAAAAGCCTCTAACAAGAGCATTGACCAATACAAACCAAAAGTCGGGACAATAATCTATGAACAAGAGGCATAAGTAATATCACTAGTGGAACATTGGAACATAACCTTATTTTGAGCTTTTGGAACATTAACCATGATTATGAGACATGAGACTCACAAATGATCCATGAGTAGGAAATATATGACAATGACTGTAGATAAATGGATATAGGATACCTTAGCACATTTCGAGATAAGACTAGTGAAATCGCAATGTGGGTACTTTTTGCCGCAAAAAGATACGGACAGAGTAACCTTACATACCTTGTACTCTCAATACGGATATACAATCCTAGATGTGCATAGAATAGTCCCACTCCTTCTTTATGTGTCACTCTACAACACAAATACATAACGGAATTCACATTAACCACAACTACTTCACAAATGCATATAACATCAATGGGGTACATGTTTGCTTTGAAACATGTCATTTCCCCTTGACAAAACCATTGATAGCATCATTATTCCAAAAATCCTCCAATATTCCCAACATTGACCAATACATAATAATCATTGCATTTCACCACAACACTCCCCCTTTACACTTTCTTATCCACACCACATCACAAATAATCCATCAATTCACCTTAATACACTTCATAGCACATATCGTCCAAAATCCCACAATTTACACTTATAGACAAGAACAAGTTTAACAATAAAAATAACACCATATACGTTCATATTTTATCCATACCATGATCTTTCATCAAAGGCACAAGTCCTAATTCAAGTTCAAATCCCATGGATCACAAATCTTATACAAAAGCACAAAGGACCATGTCCAACATTTCCAAGCACAACCAACATGATTTACATACTCTTTCATGCATATAATATATTAATCCATGAGAATAAATACTTACCAAGGCTTGGAATAGGATGATCTTCACCAAAGAGTCCAAAGGAAATATTGGCTTTAGGGTTTTGGAACTAGAGAAAATGCTTGAGAAAATAACTAAAAGGCATGAGACTTTTGAAGCAATAAAAATCAGCTTTATTGCCCTTTATATAGGCCCACAATTCCATCCTTAGCCACTCTTTATCATTTAATTTTGGTTTCTAGAAGGTCCAAGCAAGAATGGGTCTTTTGACCCATTTTTGGGCCATGCTTTCTTTTCCTTTTTGGGCCCTTTTTGGGCCCAATTCACTTAACCCAATAAAATTAATAATTTCTCATTTTTAAGTCTTCCTATACGTATTACAATAATATTCCCACTCATGCTATTCATATCCGTAGCCTCAATCCCAAAAACAAGTGATTCTAGCCACTTTTGGCTTATTTTGACCTTAAGGGCAAAACTGTCATTTTGACCCCAATTTCGTTCTCGAGTAATTTTATCATACTAATGTAATATGTCATTCATCTCATGTATATACTCGTGGTTTTAGAATAAACGTAGCAAAAATCGGCTCGGTACGTCCCCGGATACCCTTGGGACTTAGAAATTTCCAACTTTCGAAAAAGTGGAAAACCCAAGGTGGCACACCCCTGGACGCACCAACCCACTGCCTATGGGCTAAAAATTTTAGCCCAGAGTGGCGTGGCACGGTCCCAAACGCTCCCCTCCTTAAAATTTTCAAATATTCCATTTTTCGACTTCTCTTCGCGGGTTTGGTTAGATACTTCAAGTCCTATTCTTTAACTCACTTCTTAACCTTATTATACTTTGTTTAGAGGTCTTCTTAGCCTCATTTTGAACCCCACAAATGCGCAATGAAAATTTCAAAACACCTTCTATGCAAGTTTAACCACATAACAAGAGCCAAATTCAATTATCTCATCAATAGCCTTACCAAATGCATACTTATAGCTCTCGATACCTACGTACGTATTATTTAATGTCATCAAGTAGGGTTGGGAACATACGGGGTGTTACACTTTGTAGATGTTGTGGGACAAATAAAGGAATACAAGGAATATATGCTTTTGACATGGTGGCCCTAACGGCCAAGTTTCATATATGTATATATCATATGTTTTCCATGACTTCTTCCATTAGAATCTTGTATCTATACGTGATAGTGATGTTCCTTGAGTGACATGCATACGAATGTACATGAATGAAGATTGGTTCTCTCGGTCCTTACCGGCTTTGGGTGTCAGTCCGCCCCTTTGGAATTCGTGTCGTGACACTTATATGAAACCTAATTACCTAAAATAGGAGGGGGGGGGGAATAGTTGGTGGCTTCTTTTTCCTCGCACCATTTTCTTCATTTTCACCATTGATGATGTTGATGCTTCTTCTTCTTCTTCTCCTTCTCCCTCTTCTTCTCGCTGAGCTTCATCCATTTCTTATTGTTGTTGTTGTTAATGCTTCTTCCTGTTGTTGTTCTCTTGATAGATCCCTCCTCCTCCTTCTTCTTTTTCTCACTGAGCTTCCTCCATTTCTTATTGTTGTTGTTGCTGCTGCTTCATCTTGTTGTTCTCTTGTTGGTTCAATTTACATAATTTTTGGACCAAATTTCGTTCGTATAGCATTGGGCATTACTTTATAGGTGATTTGGTTTCACGACTTGAGTCTACACCCTGAAAGTAACATGGTTCTTAGACACAAGTGGTCCCAAGCTAACCCTTGATACTGGCATATTTCATGAGCAGCTAAATAGAAATATATAAATTGAAAATTAAATACTGAAAACACTGTGCGAAAGCTTAAGCATGATAACTAGGCAAAACTAAAATTTAACTGAACGTCAAAAAGTTTAATACAACAACTGTATCATGAAGAGACTGAAAAAAAACTGAATACAACTTTGACTGACTGTCTATGAAGCTTCTACTAATACTGAATATAGGTAGCTGGGACATGACCCCTAGCTATCTCTAATTAATATATGAATTGAAATAGACTACAATGACTACTAACTGACTGGAGTTCCCGAATAAGGAGAGCTCATCACCTACTTACTGGAAGCTGCAATCTGCCTGACCATGATCATGTGAGATAGCACTGATACCTACATTATGAAACAATACAGAGTGAGGAAAGTATGCGGTCAGTACTTTGAATGTATTGAGCATGTGAGATATGCAGTAATCATGCATAACACTTAAACCATGCTTTTAAAACTGAGGCATAAACCATTACTATAATATGAAGTAAATTATGTTTGTACTGAAAAGCTATGAGATATAAAGGAATCTCTAAATCATGATCTAAAATATTTTTGAAAAAAAAATGGAAAGCTGTAAAAGCATAAATATTTCATATGATTTAAAACTAATGTTGAACATGCTGTAAAACTGTACTGAATGAAAACTGAACGCAAAGAGCTGAACTGTAGTACGATGACCCTATAAAAAAATACATGTACACTGATATGCCATGATAATCTGAAAAGTCATAGTTTAAAATCAAGTAAAATGAACTGAGGGTCAAGTACAAATACTGGGTCTGCTAACCGACATACCGACATAAACCACGTGTAACACCCCGAACTTCTAAACTATGATTCGAACCGTTATTCAAATGCATATAGACCCAAATTCGATGATTTCTAATTGTACATAGGTGTTAATACCAATTCCTTAGTGTGGGAAGAGATTTGGTTATGAATTAAGGTCATAAGGAACTTCTAGCTCAAAGTTGAGTTGAAAGCTTCTTTACCGATTAAGTTTCCGTATAGGAGTTTACTAGGGTCAACTTCAAACGAGTATAACTCGTAGAATATAAAGAGTTTTTTAGGTCAATATCCATTAAATTAAAGGTCTTTGAGTCTTCTTTCCAACATCACCAATCGTTTGTTAATCCGATTCCGTAGTAGAAAGTTATAGTTGTCTTACTAAAACGTGTCAGTGCTGAGAAAAGTTTGGCGAATCGCCGAACAGTTTGGTGATGTGCCAAACTAGCTCGTCAAACTTGCCCGAAAACCTTTCAGAAACTTTTCATTTTGTCAATCTAAGGTTGTACTTTGGTGAACTGCCTGATAGTTTGGCGATCTCACCTCTAAATCGCCGAAATGGCCAACGGCATTCATTAAAAGGTCATTTTTTCGACTTTTTCCACTTTCTTCCTATTTTCCATCAGCCCCAAGTTGGTATTTTCTCCTCTCCTCATCCTCCAACCCTAAAGTAAGCTACTCCCATAAAATTCTAAGAAATTTCTAGTATTTCAATCATTTTTTTTCAGGATTATTAATGAAATCCTACACCATAACCTAGGATTTTCAAGAAAGTTCAATCAAGATTTCAAGAACTAAATTCTTAGAAATTCTTCCTCAGATTAGAGTTCCTCCTTGACCTCTTGGAAAGAAATTAAGGTATGTAGGACTTCAATGAGATTTTTCTTTCATCCCCATGTCCAAAACTCCACCATTTTATGAAATTTAAGTTTACGATTAAGGTTTATGAACCCACTGTCAATTTCCTCTTTATTTAAGCAAATTTCATGATTTACTTGAACCTTTTACTTATGTTTATGATAATTATAGATATTTTATTTACTTATACTCTTAGCAAGGTGTCTCCTTGTTGGACTTTTATCCATGACATGATTTTGTATATTGTTCTTGAAACTTATGTTTTTAAAGCATTATTTTAGAGTCTTTTATGATATTATGAATTAGAAAACACGATTTCTAGAATCTATACAGCTATGCATGTTTTAAGTAAGTTTTTGATGATTTGTGCTATAAGCATTATTTACAATAAATGATTTCCAGCACATGATTTACGATACGATATGGTGATTAGATTAAAGATTTATGAATAATATGACATCTAGATATGTCCATTATGATTTATGAATAGTTTTGACATCCAGATATGTCACATGATTTATGTATGATATGAGCATATAGTATGAACTAGTTTTTGGAGTAGTTTTAGCATCGAGAAAACAAGGTGCACAATATACCCAAGTTCCATAACTATGTGCCACCGTAGGATAAGGGTCTTCCGTTAGTTGAGGTTGACACCTTTTCCCCTTTTTAGATGCATTTTCCAGGATCCTTATGTTTATGGTTCTAACTTTGGCAGGTTAGAACAACCTTTTTCGGTGTGGGTGTATGACACTGGACTCCATGATGCTCACATGGTTTATATCGGTAATAAGAAACTCCCATTTATGAGATTTAACTTCACTTTTATGATTTTCATGATATGATCATTATACTTTTTTGTATGATATGAATACAATATGATTTCAAATATGCATCCTTTCAGATATGATTTTCAGAAAATATGGTTTCACATATGCATTGTCTTTTAGAAATACTCACTTATGGTTTTTAAACTATTTTACTTTCAGCTGATATGAATCCTTATGAAATCTACAATTAATGTCATTTTTATTAATTCATATTGATACCATGTTTTTTGACATTTAGTTATTTCTTACATACTCAGTACATTCAAAAGTACAGATTGTATACTTCTTTTGCCTATATTTTTCATGTGATGCAGATTCAGGCGTTCACTCTCTTGTACATGGCTAGTTGTCCATTAGCTCAGACTCTAGTAGTGGTGAGTCCTCATTATTCGGGACTTAGTTTAGTTACTCCTTTTTATTTAATTTTAGACATTGTTTTAAGGTTAGCTGAGGGTCTTGTCTCGACAGATTATGCTATTTGATTTAGAGGCTTTCAGACATTAGAGTATGGTTTATGTTGGCCCTTCGGGCTTGGTAATTGTTCATTAAGACTTTCAGAAATATTTTAGAACTTATCTTATGATCTCATTATAGCTTCCTCTTAAATCTCTTATATTATGCTTAGTATGTTATGCCTAGGGTAAGCTTGGAATCACTTGTGGTTTCGAGCACCGTATCTCAGCTAGGAGGTAGTTTTAGGTCATGACACTACGTGAGCTAAACATGGAGTCCAATGTATACACCCTATCGAAAGGGCCCAATATACCTTTCCAGGGCATAAAGGCATGACTGGTGTGATCACTAAACTAATTCCCAACTGGGAGGGCTAAATAAACCTACGGTGGCACATAGTTCTGGGACTTGGGTGCACTGAATCCCAGTCTAACTCAGTGTTAAGTACTACTCCTAACTGAATTATACTGATAGCTCATAAAAATGGTATTCTAAAATTGATCAGAATATATTTTATCTGAAAGTATTTTGAAGGTTTGTATAACTAAAAAATACTAATTAGGCTTATTAAAACTGAGGCTCTGCAACTGGGATCAGAACCTATTTAAACTGAAAATATGTTGTAAGTCTGTAAACTTAAATTACTCAGGTTTATTCATGCTAAAATTAAGAATACTGGGATCGTGTGTTCATAACATGCCAAACTTTCTGAAAACATACTAAATCATATGGAAATACTGTAAAATCATATCAACTAGTAAAATTATTTTATACTGAGTCAAATAAAATTTACTTGAAATCATGTTGATATTCAATTCATATAGGATAAAATCATATTGAATGTAAATCCATGGAAAATATGTCATGTCATGCTAAAATAGACTGAAATCCATCAAATCATGCATAATTCATTCTAAAAGATATTGAAGTCTATAAAACATGCATAATTCTTCAAGTATTAAAATAAATAAGTTAAATCCATGAAAATCATGCATAATAACTTTGAATGGGGATTGTTATCATAAAATATCGTAAGAGAACTGAATTTTAAGGATTTGACATAATTAGGTATGAACCGTATATCATGAGTTCATAAAAATCATAACTGAAAATCATAATTTAAAACTAAGTTTTGGTCATAAGTAAAATGAATCCCTTATTGAATACCCACATACCTGATGTTGGAGAGAATCTAGACCAATACTTGAATTTCTTGAGAGATTGGAGAAGAATCCTAGTTTCTAGCCCTTTTAGAGCTTTAAATAGCCTGTTATTCTTTTTTGAAGTTGTAGGAGAGGTAATGAGGAGTTATACGCTACACCTCTCTTAATATTCCCATAATAAGACTTAAACCAATGTAGTTTTGATGCTAAAAGAGTGGGAAAATACCAAAAAGTCCTTTAAAAATTGTCTGGAAAGTTGTTGGTGCCAGTCACGACGGCTCATGTGACGATTCATCACCTAGGAGTATGAGTCATTGGCTGAATCGTTATTTCCAACCCTTTCTGACACCTCTCTAGACAGTCATGACGAGTATGGGGGCGACTTGTCCTGTCAGTTGTCATCACTGAAATCATTGCTTGATAGTGCTTCACTAAAACACCCATAACTTTTTACTCCGAAATCATATTGATAGATGGTCTGTGGAGTTGGAAAGAAGATTCAAATACATTTTATTTTATGGGCATTAGGCCACCTAAATCTTCATATACTAGGAGAAATGTTCGTTTAAAATTGACCCAAGAAGAATCTTATACTAAAACTTGGTCAGAAGCGAAGTTTTCAATTCAAGTAGGTGTTAGGGACTTCTTATGACCTCAAATCACTTCTAATACTCTTATTATACTTATATATACATTTCTTGGTAGTTTTCATATTATGGGATTGGGAAAAGACTATTTTAAATGACTGTTGGAACTGGATAGGCATCCTATGAGTCATAGCATGACTCGTGGTCTGAGTCGTGGTGCCTGGGATGGATTTTCAATCCTCTGAAATTTTTCCTTACTAATTAGTATGAGTCAATGCATGAATCATAAATTGATCCCATGAATCATGGTATAGTACTCCCATGACTCATGGTATAGCACATACTGAGGAAAAATTTGGATTTTCTGCTGGTTATTTATTATAAGTCTGATTTCTAAGCATGAGAACTTTTGGGGTGTTACATATATGAGATAAGATTAGAACCATGCTTCAAGTACATGTAAAATCAAACATCATGTTTTTGTGGTATGAGAAGTGATTTAGACATATATTAAGGCCACAAGTAACTCCTAGCTCATAGCCAAGTAGAAACCTTCCTTACCGGTGGTTTTCTTGTGAAGAATCTTGCTAGTCAACTTCAAACAAGAATAACTCCTAGGTTATAAAGGATTTTTGAGGTTAAACCTACCAAATGATAGATATTTGAATTATCTTTCCAACGCATCTAGATTCTCCTTAATCCGATATCAGAGATAAGAGTTATGGCCACTTTAGTGAAGCACTGTCCAACAGTGAGAGGGTATGAGTAGAACCCACGATCGTGGTTAGAAACCACGACCATATCATGGTTTCATCTGATCGAAACATCCCCAAAAACACACAAGTTTACAAGAATACCTTCCAATAATGATAGGGAACCACGACCGTGGTTAGAAGCCATGATCTTAGGCACGATCTTGACTTCTAAAGTTGATCCAGCTTGAACTTACAACCTACGAACCAAGGTACAATTGTAGGTGGGTCCTACAATCATACCAAGTCTTTTCTGATGAAGTCCACAGAAGCTTCAATCTAGCCTCCCAAATAGAAGCACCAACCACGATCTTATGTGGGTCCCACGATCGTGGGATTAGCTGTAGGTCGCTTTCTGCAGCTTTTCAGTTATGTTTTATAAGGGGCATTCCAGTATTTTTTCACTCATTAGACCCATAAAATACATCATTTAAGCTATTCCAAAGCTGAATTATAAATCTAAGTTTACCCTAAGTCGCTCATTACTAAAAAATTAGGTTGACACTTAAGGAGAAAACAAGAAAAGAGGCAATTTCTCTTCTCCAAGGAACAACTAGGGTTCATCTACTTCAAGCTCCAAATCAAAGAATTTCACTAAAGTTTTCACTCTCAGGTATGTGGGATTTCATCAGTGGGTATCCTTTCACTCATTGAGTCCCCAAATACATTTAGTTCCTCAGTTAATTCATGATCTCAAAATTAGGATTTTCATTACAACCATGATTCGTCTTGTACTTCAGTTTCCCCTAACTAGTAAACTATAAATACATGTTTCTTCATGAAATTTAGTATGTTGATAGTATCATGTCCATGAACTCTAAGTATAATGATATTTCACGATTTTTGGGCTTGTATTATGAAATTTCATATTCCATTCATATTATAGAAGCTGTCATGAATAGTTGCATTCTTCAGAGATGGATGGCGGGTTATGAACACCTGATGATCTAGGATCGCATGCATTATCAATTTAAACACTCATTCATTCAAGTTTACATACTAAACAGTATTTTCAGATAATACATACTATTAAACTATTAACATCTTCATTAGTCAAGAATTAGGATTTAGGTCCAGCCTTCTAAGGTCATCCTAAAGCATAGCCCTCATGTGTTATCTTATGCATTTTACTTCAGCCATCTCAGGTCCCCCATAGACTTACAAGTCATAGTGTTCAGAAATACATGAAATATACATTACATGCATGACATCCAGATATGCCATCAATGCTCTTGAACACTCTTTCCTAAAAGTAAGTTCCCGATTAGTGTGGTATCTGGAATGACATCAATGATCGTGGATCATTTTTCTAATAAAATTAAGGTTCACAAGTAGTATGGCAGTCAGGGACATTTATATATGTCATCTCAAGTTGACATCTAAGTATGTCATCTCATCGAGCTATCAATTATATCCAGTTGGGAGTAGTACTTAGCACCGAGTTAGACTATGGTTCAACAAGTACAAACCCTTGTCTTAGAACTATGTGCCACCATAGGTTTATTTATATCACATCAGATCAGTTCAGGTTTTATACCCTGGCAAAGTATATTGGGCCTTTTTCGATGGGGATTATGCATCGAATTCTATGTTTAGCTCATATGATTATTTGTCGGTTAATATTATCTCCCACAGTATCACACTTTGGTATTTGCATGACCCTCAGTTCAGTTTATTTCACAGTATCGCAGTTATATCAGAATATTTATGAAATCAGTACTTGTGATTATCCAGATAGGTCCTTACATCTTAGTATACCTCAGTAATATGTAATTGGTTTAAATATTCTATCATCAGTGTGGTAGTTTGTATACCTCTTATTATATTCATAATGTCCTTGTACTAATATAGTTTGGACTTAGATATTGCATAACCTTGTACTCAGTTTATTCAGCATATTACTGTTGTTCAATTAAATGTTTATTCACTTGGACATTGCATCAGTTGACGTTCCTCATTCCATATTTAGTTCATTTTCTCATGATTAGCATATATAGTGTAGTGCATATCTCACATGCTCAATACATTCAAAGTACTGATCGTATACTTTCCTTTGCGCTATATTGTCTTATAATATAGGTTCTGACATTCAGCATCCAGATCGCGCTTAGTACGATTCTGCACCATATCAACAATAATATTTGGTGAGTCCTCATCATTCGAGGACTAGTTATCAGTATTTCATTTTATTTTACTTTATTTTCAGACAGTTAGAGTTAGTTGGGGGCTTGTCCCAACAACTCATATGATTTAGAGGATTTCAGACAGACAGTTAGATTTTTCAACTTGTTCATTATGTCAGACAGTCCTAGTTTTGACATTGAGTATTGATTTTGGTTTTTATTATAATCATGTCATTTCAGTTCAGTTTCCGCTCAATATTTATCAGTTTACTTGATTATCCTTTGTGTTATGCCAGGCCATGGGTTAGCTTAGGGTTACTTGTGACTCTAAGAACCATGTTACAACTAAGGGCTAGTCTCTGGTCATGACAAACTTAGTATAAGAGCTTCAGGTTTAAAATATCCTAGGGTGTCTGAAAGTCGTATTAAGTAGAGTCTTGTTCATGAGTGTGAAGCGCGCCACACTTATGATTGAGAGGCTATGAAACGTTTTAGGAAAAAGTTTAACTTCTCATGCGATGGAGTTTAACTCTATTCATCCTTCTAACTCGTGCCTTACGTGTTTCAGAATATTTCTCCTCAAAAAGATATCAACCAAAAAAAAGATCAGACTAGTAACCCTCCAGCACCAGTCGATCAATCTATAAGTGTTGATATATCTAATGCATAGTTTCGTGATGTCATCTAATTATTAGCTCAAACTATGACCGCTTAATCAAATCAGCAGGTAGCAGTCCCTACAAATCTTGTTAGTAAGAAGAGAAGAAGGGAGAGCAAGAGGTTCCTATCAGGGAATAGTAACTCTAATCATCAGAAGATCACTAGTGGGAACCGATCTTCTTTTCCACAAAGTTCATCAGGGACAGTAATATCATAATCTTGTACTTCATCTCTAGCCTCCATGCCTCGTTATAATCAGAAGGGGAGAGCATATGGCTCTCATCCTCAGAAAAATGTGGTAAGGGAAAAATCCTACCCCACTTGCAGCAAGTGTGGTAAGAACCACATAAGAGAGTGTATGGCAGGCTGTGAAGGTTGTTTGGCTGTGGCAAGCTAGGCCAAAGGTTGAGAGATTGTCTGGTAGCTTCAGCGAAGGCCAGAGAGGTTCATCAACAGGCCCAACCTACTTCCTCCACAGCCCCTCAAGGAAGCCCAAATCAGCAGGGTGCCTCTTCTAGCACAGGTTGTGGTCAGCATTTAGCTCAATCCCATTCATCTTCCAGCCAGCCGAATCAGAATAGTTTATCTAAGGCTAAGTCGGGTATGTTTCCAGATTTTCTCCTTCATGCATTTATAGTCCTCAGACCCTTATCCTCCCAAAATAGTGAATAGTTACAGTTTACAACAAAGTTATGATGGTGCAGAGTAGCAATAAGGCGGGAAATAGAAAAAGAGATATTCTTAGCCGGTATGAGAAAGTGAATAATCAGAATAGATCATAAAGTGGTATGCTCAATTATTTGAGTGAGTTTAGTTAGATAGTAATGAGAAAGAAGACTTGCAAACTCAATTTGGTGACTTTGATATAAGGGGGAGATATTAAAGTGTAGAACCCATCAGGTTCTTTAGATTTAAGTAGTAGTGTTAGCAAGTTCTAGAATAGAGTTAGTTGGAGGTAGAGACCCACTCTTATCCTAGCCTATTTAGTATACTTATGTCATCGCGACACCTTACTCCTACCTGTCATCATTTTGATGTACATACTTTATTCGGAGGTATGTCTATTCTCAGTTGCTAGTATACGAAATAATAGTCTCGCTCAAAAATCCAAATCATGCTCCATGAACCCTGGACATCAGTCTCATACCATATAGCTTATGACTCATGCACCCATGATTTCCTAGTATGCTAAATCCCGCATACTCATAATACATCCTCGACGATTAGTGAAATCACCATACGCCAGGTATATTCTCAGGGTAAACTTCTTAAACAAGCTCGTTCATAGTATAATGTACTCCTTAGATCCTTATTGAGTGTCAAAGGTTATGGAAGTCTGTAAGTCATGATTCTGTAGTACCTCTCTTACACTAGATCTTCCTAGTAGAGTCTCTATGACTTTTAGTATACTTTGGTAGTGGGGTTGGTGACAGACCAATTTGAAATTTATCAGTCGTGTTGCTAAAAACATAGTATTCCTATCATTTCTTTTGTCCCAGGATACTCTTGCTTCATGCTATAAAATTTCAGGGTAAAGGTGTCTCATGGTTAAATCTATATCTTTCTCTTTTCCTATAAACTCAAATAAGCAGACCAGGATGCTCAGATCGTGTCAAAACTTCCCCAGTCGTATATTACACTCAGACCATACTTATGATTCCTTTCCCTAGAAGTAACTAGAATTCCTAACGAAGAGCGTTGGAAGGGACAAAGCTTTTTTCTTAATGACTATCAGAAATTTCATTATCCTTATCCATTGCCTTGTAGTTCTATGCGTATGTTTTAGTCATGAATACTTCAGTGAGTTCTAAATTCTTAGAATGGATCAGTACGTTTAGCCAATAGTTCAATTTAAAGATCAGGCAAATAATCATATTGACTTTCTCTTTTTCCTTCCAGTAGTACTCTCCCAAGTCCATGTCTGTGCTTATTCCTTGCAAGCTCTTTTGTACATTCGTAATGTATGTAAATACAGTTGAGTCTTATTCTCAGTCTAAAGTCAGTTCAAGGTATCATTTTCCTCCCTATTACTTTCTTCACTCTCATGTCCCTTAGTAACTCCCATGTCATAGAATGTATTCCTAAGTCCAGTTCAGTCTATGTTTTAAAGAATCAGTTATCATATTAGTATTCAACTCCAACCATCACAGTGTTGGGATTGTATTAGTATTTAGATCCAACCATCTCAGTGTTGGGATTGTAGCTCTTTCCCTATTCTCTCTTCTTAGTAGTGTTCATTCGGGGACGAATGATCCCAAGGGGGAGATACTGTAACACCCCAAAAATCTGAGCTAAAATTAGAACCATGCTTCAAGTACATGTAGAATCAAACATCATGTTTTTTTGGTATGATAAATGATTTACACATGTATTAAGGCCACAAGTAACTCCTAGCTCATAGCCAAGTTGAAACCTTCCTTACCGGTGGTTTTCTTGTGAAGAATCTTGCTATAGTTAACTTTAAATGAGGATAACTCCTAGGTTCTAGAGGATTTTTGGGATCAAGACCCACAAAATGATATATATTTGAATTATGTTTCCAACTCATCCAGATTCGCCTTAATCCGATGTCAGAACTAAGAGTTATGGCCATTTTAATGAAGCACAGTCCAACAGTGAGATGGTACGAGAAGAACCCACGACTGTGGTTAGAAACTAGGACCGTACAATGGTTTTGTATGACCAAAGCAGCCCCAAAAACCCATAATTTGACAAGTATACCTTCCAAAAATGATACGGAACCACGACCATGGTTAGAAACTATGATCTTAGGCACGATCTTGACTTCTAAAGTTGATCCGGCTTGAACTTACAACCTACGAACCAAGGTACGATTGTAGGTGGGTCCTAGAATCGTACCAAAGCTCATTTGATAAAGTCCAAAGAAGTCTCAATCCATCCTCCCAACCACAAGCACCACCCACGATTGTAAGTGGGTCCCACAATAGTGAGATGACCCTTATATTGCTTTCTGTAGTTTTTTCCAGTTATAATTTATAAAGGGCATTATAGTCTTTTTCCACTCATTAGACCCCTAAACTACGTCGTTTAAGCTATCCCAAAGCTGAATTATAAGCCTAAGTTTACCCTATGTCCCTCATTACTCAAAAATTAGGCCGACACTTAAGGAGAAAATAAGAAAAGAGGCTATTTCTCTTCTCCAAGGCACAACTAGGGTGCATCTACTTCAAGCTCCAAATACAAAGGTTTCACTGAGGTTTTCACTCTCAGGTATGTGGGATTTCATCATTGGGTATCCTTTCACCCATTGAGATCCCAAATACATTTAGTTCCTCAGTTAATTCATGATCTCAAAATTAGGGTTTTTATTACAACCATGATTCGTCTTGTACTTCAGTTCCCCATAACTAGTAAACTATAAATACATGTTTCTACATGAAATTCAGTACGTTGATAGTATCATTTCCATGAACTCTAAGTATAATGATATTCCATGATTTTTGGGCTTGTATTATGTAATTTCATATACCATTCATTTCATAGAAGCTGTCATGAATAGTTGCATTCTTCAGAGATGGCGGGTTACAAATACCTGATGATCTAGGATCCCATGCATTATCAATTTAAACATTCATTCCTTCAAGTTTACATGTTTTAGGATACTTTCAGCTAGAGAATTTGTTACTCATTCTCAGTTTATCCATACCTTCAGTGTTACTGACCTGCAGAGTGACTCTCCGATAAAGTATATATACTAAATAGTATTTTCAGATAATACATACTATTAAACTATTAACATCTTCATGAGTCAAGAAATAGGATTTAGGTCCAGCCTTATAGGGTCATCCTAAAGCTTAGCCCTCATGTGTTATCTTATGCATTTTACTCCATCCATCTCAGGTCCCCCATAAACTTACAAGTCACAGTGTTCAGGAATACATGATACATAACATCCATATATATATATATATATACATACGCTCTCATTCCATGATCAGAATCCTCAATTCATAACATTAATATACATGACATGCATGACTTCCAGATATACCATCAATGCTCTTGAACACTCTTTCCTAAAAGTAAGTTCCCGATTAGTATGGTATCCAGAAAGTCATCAATGATCGTGGATTAGTTTTCTTATAAAAGCAAGGTTCACTAGTAGTATGGCAGTCAGGTATGGAATCCATGATCATCTCAGGTTGATATTTATATATGTCATCTCAGGTTGACATCCAAGTATGTCATCTCATCGAGCTATCAATTATGTTTAGTTGGGAGTAGTGCTTAGCACCGAGTTGGACTAGGGTTCAGCTAGCAAATACCCTTGTCCCAGAACTATGTGCCATCGTAAGTTTATTTATACCACATCAAATCAGCTCAGCCTTTATACCCTGGAAAAGTATATTAGGCCCTCTTCGATGGGGATCATACATCGAACTCCATGTTTAGCTCACATGGTTATGTGTCGATTAATAGTATCTCCCACCGTATCACACTTTGGTATTTGTATGACCCTCATTTAATTTTATTTCACAGTAGCTCAGTTATATCAGAATATTTATGAAATCAGTACTTGCGATTATCCAGATGGGTCCTTGCATCTTAGTATACCTCAGTAATAGGTAATTGGTTTAAATATTCTATCGTTAGTACGTCAGTTTGTATACCTTTTATGATATTCAAAATGTCCTTGTACTAATATAGTTTGGACTTAGATATTGCATAACCTTGTACTCAGTTTATTCAGCATATTACTGTTGTTCAATTACATGTTTATTCACTTGGACATTGCATCAGTTTACGTTCCTCATTCCATATTTAGTTCATTTTCTCATGATCAGCATATATAGTGTAGTGCATATCTCACATGCTCAATACATTCAAAGTACTGATCGTATACTTTTCTTTGCGCTATATTGTCTTATAATATAGGTTCTAATGTTCAACATCTAGATCACGCTTAGTACGATTCTACACCATATCAGTTGCAGTGTTTGGTGAATCCTCATCATTTGAGGATTAGTTATCAATATTTCATTTTATTTTATTTTACTTCAGTTTCAGACAGTTAGAGTTAGTTGGGGGCTTGTCCCAACAACTCATATGATTTAGAGGCTTTCAGACAGACAGTTAGATTTTTCAGCATGTTGATTATGTCAGACAGTCCTAGTATTGACATTGAGTATTGATTTTGGTTTTTATTATAATCATGTCATTTCAGTTCAGTTTTCGCTCAGTATTTATCAGTTTACTTGATTATTCTTAGTGTCATGCCAGTCCATGGGTTCGTTTGGGGTCACTTGTGACTCTAAGCACCGTGTTACAACTAGGGGGTAATCTCGTGTCGTGAAATTACATTTGATATGTAAATGATGCTTTTTAGTTTAATTATTCATCTGGGTACAGCTGCGTCTTTTCCAATAATTTACAGTAGCGTTTCCAATAGCTGTTGTTTTTATTTACAACAATTTTTGGATAGTTTTCCACTGCTGTTAAAAAATCACTCAGTAGTTTCAACAACTTGATCATCTATTGCAATAACTAATTAATTTGTTGCAATAGATGTCTTAAATGTATCCAATAGATAAGTAATCTATTACAATAGATCACCTAGCTATTGGATAGCTTCTGGCAAAATAGGGATAGAACCAGAAGTTGTATCCACCAGGTAAGTCATAAGTTACTACAGATAACTTACCTTTTGCAACAGATCACTTAGTTGTTGGATAAAGCTTTTTTCCTCTGGTTTTGTCCCTATTTTGTCAGAAGTTATATCCAATAGATTAGTCTTCTATTGCAATAGGTATGTCGTATGTTGCAACAGATGACTTACATGTTGGACACATCTTACAGCTTATGGAAAAATAGGGATAAAACCTGAAGTTGTATCCAACAGATTAGTCATTTGTTGGAACATGTTAGGGATCTATTGCAACAGATGACTTACCTATTGCAACAAATCACTAAGTTATTTGAATAGAAACTCAATTTACTATAATATTATGATTAATTTATTTTTAAACATAATAGTTTTATTTACCTTTAATGGAGGACTTAATAACAATAAGGGTTGATTATCCTGGTGAATGGATCGAGAAGAACAATCGCTTATTTTACGTTGTAAGGGTGGTGACATGTTAGAGACAATAGTGATGGATGTGCAAAGAGATTTTTTGTATGATGATTTTGTCAACTTAATTTTCAGCTATTGTGGACTAAATTGTCAACTAAAAGAACTTGTCATCAATTACATGCAAAACTCTTTTGAAAATCAGAGGATCCTACCTTTTAAGATAAGCTATCAGATTTATTTGCGTGCTTATTTGAGTGATGCAGCTAGGCCCATTTTAAGGGTATACGTGGTTGAAAAATCGATAGCGAACCACAATTTAGCACAAGACCAGCAAGATATGTTAAATTATGAATTGGATAAGGTGGATATGGATATTCTAAATAATGAAAATGGAGATGAATTAGATGTGTGGACTGCGGGGATGACAAAAATCCTTCACCTATACCTATTGTTGCGAGCAATACAGTGGGCGGTTCTCAATCAACACAATCGAACCATATTCAAGATGATGAAACTGGTTTTTATAAGGGAATGTCATTCAAGAACAATGAAGAACTAGCAACTTTGTTGAAAATTGCTTGCTTGAAAAAAGATTTTAGACTCAAGAAAGTGATTACGAGCCATAATCTGTACACTACAATAAAATTCATTGGTAAATACTTTAAAGATAGGTTCCCCAATGGTAAAGGCCTATCTGTAAAAAATATGGCCCATCAAATCCGTACAGAACTGGATTGTGAGGTAAATTATTGTAAGCTTTGGAAGGGCATGGAGAATGCAAAGTATTTGGTTAGGGGAACACATAAGTGCTAGTATGCAGTGCTTGATGCATACTGTTATATGATTGGTCCGCAAATCCAGAAAGTAAGACGACATTAAAGGTTGATGAAAATGGAAAGTTTAAGTACTTTTTTGGTAGCCTATGCGGCTTGAATTCTTGGTTTTGCACAAATGAGAAAAGACATAGCCGTCGATGGGACATTCTTGAAGAGCAAGTATGAAGGAATTTTTCTATTGGCCATAGCACAGGATGTGGAGAATCATATTTTTCTGGTGACTTTTTTTTTATAGTGGACAAGGAACGTGATGCCCATACCAATATTTTTTTTGAAAAAATGACAAGTTATGTAGACGATACTGCTAAGTTGTGCATAATTTTTGATAGACATCCAAGTATCCAAAAGGTAGTTTCAATTGTCTACCCTACAACTCATTATGGTTGTTGCATGAGGCACCTTGGAAAAAATATTCGAAACAACTTTCACAATTCAAAGGTCGTTTCTCATTTTTATAAAGAATCAAAAAGCGTACAATATAGATGAGTTCAATAACCATTTCAATAAAATAACATATATGCTACCCAAGGCAGCCAAACATCTTAAACCTGTTGGATTCCACAAATGGAACAGGGTATTTTGCCCAAGAAATAGGTACAATATTATAAATTGAGTGTCTTGTTTGAGTTTATTATAAATTTATGTCTTACTGAGTGATTATTTATTTGTATAGGTATAATTTACAATGATAAATATTATTGAGTTGGTAAACGCAATATTTGAGGTTGAAACGCTCTATTTAATGAAATAAACAAGAGGTTTGCAGTAAAAATTTCACCAGAGGCGTATGGAGTTCGTCAACTCACCAACCATCTTTGTTCCTTCAATAGAAAAACAAATATCAAAGTACGTCAACTTGGGGAACAAGTTATTGGCTCATCAAATGCCAATAAAAGTTCAGTATCACTGGTCATGGTGAAGTTTTTATGCTCGATCTGCAAGGAAGAACTTATACATGTAGATTTTTTGACTTGGACAAAATACCTTGTCAACATGCTACGGCAGCACTTTGAGTACAATATGGTGAGATTTTAGAAGGCGGATTTATGAGTACTCATCTCCATAATATATGGTGGAAAAATACATAATTGCATAATGTGAGGAAATTCATCTGATGCCTTTAGAAGAATCCTGAATTGCTCCTTTGGAGATTTTACAGAGAAAAGTATCTCCTTCATAGGTTGCCCCAAGCAAATCTGGAAGAAGGTGAATGAAGAGGAGGTATGGAGTCGGGAAATAATTTCCAACAAGAAAAAATAAGTGCTCCATATGTAAAATGATTGGCCACAAAAGAACTACATGCCCAGATCGAAATGCTCCATAATTGTTAGTCTTACACTCATTTTTTCCATTTTATTGTAATAGTAATTAGCGTAGTTAGTGTTATTTTGAACTTGAATATTTTTTTAAATTTCAGTAGGTGGTGTTAGTGAAGTTAGTTTATTTATATAAAATATATTTTATCTTATTACAAATTTCTAATTTGTTAGTAATAGTCCCGCATCTATTGTAGCTATTGGAAAAATTAATTATTAATTTTTATTACATTCTTCATGAATTAGATAGTAATTTCATTGTGATAGATGATCAATTACATGAATTTATCTTAAATGAAGTGACCAATTGACTAATTGGATGTGAACTACTTCATTTAACCACATTTATTGACTCTAATAAGGATCCTCAATGAGTTAGATTCATATTAGCATATTTTTTTAAAAAGATGGTGAATAAGTTGCAACAGTTGTGGCATCTATTGCAACAGATGTATAATCTGTTTGATTATTTCCAACTAATTCTATATTTGTTGAAACAGATGTTGGAATCTGTTGGAACCGATGTAGAATCTATTGGGAATAGTCAAACAGATTCACCATCTATTGGAAATAATCAAATAGATTATACATCTGTTGTAATTGTTGTCACATCTGTTGCAAGCCTTGCTGGATAATCATTGAAAATAATCGAATATTTATGTTCAAAATTACTTCATTAATCATATTTAGTGATTAACAAATGTTATTTATCTATATTTAGTGATCAATTTATAACTCTCATTACATTCTTCATAAATTAGATAGTAATTTCATTGTGATAGATGATCAACTAAGTACATTCATCTTAATTGGAGTGATCAATTGACTAATTTGATATGAACTACTTCATTTAACCATATTGATTGATAAATAATATTATTTAACTATATTTAGTGATCAATTAATAACTCCAATTACATTCTTAACAAATTTTAGATAGTAATTTAATAATCAACTAAATGTATTCGTCCTAAATAGAGTGATATGTTTTACTAAATAATATTACTTAAATATGTTGCAACATATTTCAGAATTTATTTGAAATTACTGAACAATATTACTTAAATACATATGAAAACATTGATATCAAACATAAAATATAATAAAATAATATCAAATTCATTAATTCATAAAAACTTTAAAACAGAAAAAGTGGTATGTTGTCCAACCACAAATTATAAATAATTCATCACAATTAATAAGCCCACCATAGGGCTCCAAGCTCTTGTGTACTACCCAAACAGCCTATACATCCTGCATTTTTGACATTGTATTATCATTCATCACATTGTCAAGAGTTGTCACATAGTGCCGATTATTAAATGCTTAATAAAGGTAAGTGAGTATGATGCACATGCGGCACCAATATTATTTCAGTGAAGATTCTTTTTTCACCCATCAAAAATCCATCGTTCATTGAGAAACTTTTCTGTCAAGTGATTAAACATGTCACTCTACTTCAATAACTTGGGAAACAACTCAAACACACATTCAATGAGACAATAGAAAGCCTCCTATTTATAAACTGGAATATTTTCATTTTATACATTTATAACTCCCTCCTCAATGATAATCTCAAGAGTCAAAAAATATTTTTTATCCAAGTTTCTCACAGTCAAAATCCTTTGAGCATCAATCCACGACAAGCCACCTGGAAAGGGTCTCTTACCTCTATAATAATTAAGCATATCATCATTCCATTTAAAATCATCAAGTATATGCTCAACTGTCTAGCACCAAGAGTTGTCTCTTTCTCGCACAACTCATTGTACCTCTTGAGGAATTTATTATAGAAGTTGTTATCCAAAATTCTATCTTCGAGATCATAGTACTTAGTGAATTTTACATGTCTCACATGCATGAATAGTAGGATTTCATTAACATACTAAAATAAAAATAAAATTTACATGTTAGTCACTTCTGTATATAAAAGTTGAAAAGTTGCAACAAATGTATTATTTGTTGCAACAGGTAATATATATTTTGCAACAGATTACTGATCCACTACAATTTATGTGAACATCTGGATAATTTTTTAATAGATGAAGGTTCAAAGATAAGTGCAAGAGATGTCTTATCTATTGCAACAGATGGAATATCTATTGCAACAAATAATACATCTATTGTAACAGATTATCCATCTTCTGCAATTTATGTGACATATAGGTAATCTATTAACAAATGAAGTGTAATAATTCTTGCAGTGATTTTTAGACTTTTCTATGTTTTTATCATTTTGGTCCTTTCCATTGTTGCCTTATAGAATTTGTGAGTCGCACAAGTTGGTGTCACTGTCCCCGAAGTGCTCAAAAGAGCTTTATGCAAGTTTTTGATTTTTAGAAGCTTTTAAGTGGTTATAATTGAATTTGGTCAATGTCCAATAAAGATGACCTCATTTGGGCATTTTGAAGATTCCATCATATCCAAAATATGTTTTATAAGTGGTTTGAACTATTGATTTGTGTTTGAGAAGTCTCGGATGAGTTTTGGGTACTTGTTCTGAGTTTGAAGTTTTATGTTGTTGAGTTTTAATTGTATAACCTGAATTTAATGAGCAATTTTGGCTATTTGGATGGTACCTCCATATCAAAATTTCAGAACCAACACAAAAGAATCGATAAATTTTGAGTATGTATGAGGAAGTTATGTCCTTTCTGGTGAAGCTTGTTGATGCTAGTGCTAGTGTGTCGCCTAAGAGAAAAATAGTTGCTTAAGCGGGTTTGCTTGAGTAGAAATGGGTCTAGTTATGTGATACGGGAGCTTAAGCATAGGTTGGGTCGCTAAATCGATGCCGCTAAAGTGAGGAAACGTCCGCAAAAGAGGAAATCGAGTGAGTTTAAGTCCTTACCATATCTATTTCATATCTATTTCCACGCCAGGCAGCACTCACGTGGCATGAGTCCACTTACGTGGCGTGAAAGGGTGGCGTGAGTCAACTTCTGAAGATGTATAATTGAGCCTGATTTCCACGACACTCACCTACTTGGCGTGACTTGGTTCCACGACACCAAGTCACGACACCGTGGAAATTTTCCAACTCTAATCTCCTATTTTGATTAGGATAGGATTAGCCTTGTATCTATAAATACCCCTGTATAGTCCTATGTGCGAGGGGGAGTCAGTACATTGTTTTGAGAGATATTTTCTATTGTTTCTGAGTTCATAAACATATTATTGGTTTTGTAATCAAAAACCCTAGATTCGAGTTTTATTCATAATTGAGATTTCAGTTCTTCTTCATTATTGTGAATGTGCAATTATGTTTTCATCTTTGAATCCTTCTTGTGTTCTTGCAATTATGAGTAGCTAAACTCATCAACTAGGGTTGTGTGAACCATGAGGAATTAACAAAACGGGTTAAGTGCAAAGCAATTCTGAACTGATGTGAATGCATGTATTGTTATTTCCTTCATTGTGATTGATCTTCTAACAGTTGCAAATGTTAGAAACTCACCTGTATTCTAGACTTGCTCAAGAGAGAGGTAGAGATTGGTAAAAGGAAATAACGATAGAGATTTGAAGCTATCAACCTTCATCTAATAACTTGAGCCTTAGCGAGAATAGTTATCTGAGATCCAGGACAAGGGTTAGTAGTGCGACACTCGAAAATCGAGAGAAGAAGAGTGAAATTCGTCTAACCAAGGTCGAGATACATTTAGATGAACCTAACTTGTCAGATTTTACATGCAACGCAGCGGGACAGTTTTGCCAGCACCAATAACCGGTAGAGTTAAGGAATCATTGGGGATCACAGTCCTACTGTACTTCTCATAGTGACTACAAACTCTATAATCAGAAATCATTACCGTTATTGCTTACTTACAACAACAACACACACACACCCCAGTTTTTACTTAGTTGCCAACCACTCAAATAAGAACTTAACCTACTTCCGTCCTCTTCCCTGTGGGATCGACCCCAACCTAGTTGGGTTCTATATTTGATACAGCGACCGCTTTATACTTCTTGGGAGGCATATTTTGGGTGACATCAAATTTTGGCGGCGTTGCCGGGGATTACGGTTATGGAGTTGATTAGTACTGGTTGGAGTTGATCGATTTTGTTTTTACATACTTTTGAGGGTACACGCCGGTGTATGCCCAATACTAGGAGTCAAAGCAATCCCCTGATTCCACTTGATCTTGAAATTGAAAGGACTCTGAGAGCTAATCGAAGAATGGTGAATACTGACGGAGTTCAGGATCCCGCAGCTGCGGGAGACATTCATCACCAACCAATTCAGCCAGTTGGTCATGAAACAGCGGATCAAACTACCACTCGATTGACACGGGAAGAGCAATCTAGGCAAGCTGCTCTTAGACAAGCAAAAAGAGATAATCGAGCGATGCAAGAAGCAGCACAGTGACTGGCTGAGGTTGAAGAGCGACAAAGACGACTGAGAGCACAACGGAGACCATATATGCCTGTTTATGATTATCTTGAAGAAGAGGATATGGCATACTTCGAGCCAATAGAGACTGGTGCCATTATTCCACATGAGTTACCTGCGGCACTAAGTTTGACATTACCAGTGCCATGATTCACCTGCTAAACTTAAAGGGTGTGTTTGTCGGTCTTCCTACTGATGATCCAAACATGCATGTGATGAATTTTGTGGGGGTCTACACATCATATAATTTGCCTGAAGTTGACCAAGAGGCTATTCGATTGAGATTGTTTCCATTCTCTCTAAAAGGAGAAACGATTTTGTTGTTGGCAGAATTACCACGAGGATCCATCACTACTTGGCAAGAATTGAGAAATCAATTTTTGGAGAGGTTTCTCCCACCTTTCAAGATGCTACAGTTGAAGGATGAGATCTACAACTTCAGACAACTATATTTTGAAGTACTTTATGAGACATGGATAAGGTTCAAGAAGAAGCTGCAGAATGTGCCAAATCATAGGATGAGTGGTAGAAACTTACTTGAAATCTTCTACAGGGCTTTAAATGTCAATACTAAGGTTGTAGCAGATACTATCACTGGTGGAGCATTTATGAGTCTGAGGTGGGAACAAGCTTCAGAAATATTAGATCGCATCACTAAGACCAACCGAGGATAGCATAGTCAAGAAGCAAATACGTCGGCTGGCACATATGTTATTGGAGCCTCAGTAGTACAATGGGCTTTGGACGAATTGGTAGCTCAAGAGGTCGCTCAGCTATGGACATAAATTGGTCTTCTGGCCAAACAGATTGCGGCTAGAGATGTTGAGAAGGTGCATGTTGTAGGAGCACAAGGTAAAATGCCTAGACATGATGATAGTGAATCTGATGAAGAGGCTAAATACCTGGATCGCAAAGTGGCTAGTTTTCGAGCCAAGGGCCAAGGGTCTAATCAAGACTCTTGGAACTCGAGGCAAGGAAATCAAGGTCGAAACTACTATGGAGAAAATTACAACAAATTAGGATATAGAGATAGAGAACAAGATCGTGATGGTGATTAGAGGCGAAAGGATGACTATTGAGAGAAGAATGGTCTTTACGTACCGCCAGGTAGCCGTGATGCTGAGTCTGGAAATTCAAGGATTGAAGACCTTCTTAATAAACTGGTTACAAGATCAGAAAGCCAAGAAAATTGTCTAAAGGAGATCAAGACAGATATTTCGGGAATAAGTCAGAAAGTAGATTCCCATTTAACTGCCATTAAATAGTTGGAGCAATAGTTCGGGCAGATATCGTTGGCACTGAACCAGTGTCATCCAAGCACCCTTCCAAGCAACACCATCCAAAATTCGAAGAATGATGGCCATTGTCTATCCATTACTACTAGAAGCGGGAAATGCACAACAAATCCACTGATACCTGCCGATAGTAGTAAGACCAATGAACCGATGGTTATTGATGTAGAAACTGAGTTAGAGCCAAAAAACTCAAAGGGTGAAACAATTCTAGATCATCATGATACTAGCGAAAAGGCAAAATCTGAAAAGAGGTAGGAAAAAAAGGTACCACAAGTGCTAAAAACTATCCCACGACCTCCTCCTCCCTTTTCTCAAAGGTTGAAAAAGAAAGCTGAGGAAGGTAAATATTAGAAGTTTATTACAATGTTGAAGGAGCTATCGATCAACATCCCTCTTATTGAAGCATTGGAACAGATGTCAGGGTATGTTAAGTTCATGAAAAACTTGGTGACAAAAAAGAGAACTGTCAGTTTTGAGCCAGTAGATAACTTACATAATTGTAGTGTAGTTGTTTCGCGTTCCCTAGTTGAAAAGAAGGAGGATCCAGGAGCTTTCACAATTCCTTGTACTATCGGGTCCTACAACATTGCTAAAGCACTTTGTGATTTGGGTGCTAGCACTAACTTAATATCGTTAGCCATTTTCAAGTAATTGGGGTTGGGAGCACCAAAACCAACCTCTATGAGACTTCTCATGGCCGATAGGACTGTGAAAAAGCCGGTGGGCATTCTATATGATGTTTTGGTAACAGTTGCATCTTTCATCTTTCCAGCTGACTTTGTGATTCTTGATTGTGAAGTTGACTTTGAGGTTCCCATCATACTGGGAAGACCATTCCTTGCCACTGGTGGTACACTGGTCGACATGGAAAAAGAGCAGATAAAATTCAGGTTAAATGATGAACAAGTCACTTTCAATGTTTGTCATTCCATGAAGAAACTGAGAGATAAGAGGGTGATTTCAGTAATAGATGAAGTTGATAATAGTGATGTTGTTGTGTCTCTTGAATAAAGGTTGGGGGTAGAAGCTCTTGCGGTCGTGATTATGAATTTTGATAGCAACGGTATTGAGGAATATGATGAGATGGTTGGTGCACTCACTAGAAAGGGAGCATACACTTCTGCTCCAAAGAAACTTGATCTAGATTTGAAGAATAGGGTGACCCCACCAGCTCGTCCATCTATTGAGGAGCCTCCAGTTTTGGAGGTTAAGGCTCTTTCGGCTCACCTTCACTACACATTTTTGGGAGCCAATAACACCTTGCCTGTGATTATTTCTGCTAAATTAGAGGAGTGTCAAGTAGAGGCTCTGGTTTCGGTATTGAGAAGATTTAAGAGGGCCATTAGTTGGTCCATTTCTGATATTATAGAAATTCCACCCGATCTTTGCACTCACAAAATTTAACTTACTCTTGAGTGCATACCGAGCATTGAGCATCAACGTCGTCTAAACCCACCTATGCAAGAGGTTATGAAGAAAGAGATCATCAAGTGGTTAGATGCAGGAGTGGTTTATCCTATTGCTGATAGCAAGTGGGTGAGTCTAGTTCAGTGTGTGCCGAAGAAGGGAGAAATCACTGTGGTTCCAAACGACAAGAATGAGTTAATCCCAATGAGGCCGATCACTGGATGGAGAGTTTGCATGGATTATTGAAAGCTGAACTCTTGGATAGAAAAAGATCATTTTCCTATGTCCTTCATGGATCAGATGTTAGACCATCTTGCTGGTAGAGGATGGTATTGTTTTCTTGATGGCTATTCGGGTCAGATCTTCATAGCCCCCGAAGACCAAGAGAAGACCACTTTCACTTGTCCATATGGGAAATTCGCATTTAAAAGGATGCCTTTCGGTCTATGTAATTCACCGACCACTTTCCAACGTTGCATGATGTCTATTTTCTCCGATATGGTGGAAGACACTATTGAGGTTTTTATGGATGATTTTTCTGTTGTGGCAGACTCATTTGAGGAGTGCTTGGCACACCTTGATAATGTGATGCAAAGATGTGAGGAGTGCAACTTAGTGCTGAATTGGGAAAAATGTCACTTTATGGTCAACGAGGGTATCGTATTAGAGCATCAGATTTTAAAGAATGGCATTGAAGTGGATAAGGCGAAGATTGAGGTAATTGAGAAGCTACCTCCACCTATCTCCGTGAAAGGTATTCGAAGTTTCTTAGGTCATGCTGCCTTTTATAGAAGATTCATCAAGGATTTCTCTAAGATTGCACATCCTTTATGCAAACTTTTGGAGAAAGAGGTGAAGTTCGTATTCGATGAGACATGCCTAAAAGCATTTGAGTGTCTTAAAGAGAATTTGGTTTGGTTTCAGCTCCTATTATTGTATCACCAGATTGGACGATGCCTTTTGAGGTTATGTGTGATGCTAGCGGAGTGGCTTTGGGTGCAGTCCTTGGCCAAAGACGTGAGAAGATTTTACATCCGATTTCTTATGCTAGCAAAGTGCTTAATCCAGCTCAAAAGAATTATACTGTGACTGAGTAGGAATTATTGGCAGTGGTATTTGCTTTTGAGAAATTCAGATCTTACTTGATAGGTACGAAGGTGATTATGTGTATAGACCATGCAGCTCTTCGGTATCTTATGTCAAAAAAAGATGCTAATCCAAGATTGATTTGGTGGGTACTTCTATTGCAAGAATTTGACTTTGAAGTCAAGGATCGTAAGGGAACCGAGAATCAGGTTGCTAACCATCTATCATGCCCTGAGGAGGAGGCCATGCTTAAATTAAGGGATGATCTTGAGATTGATGATAATTTTCCAGATGAGCAGGTATTGGTAGCATCGCAAGACATAACCCCTTGGTTTGCTGATTTTGCCAACTTTTTGGTAAGTGATCTAGTTCCGAAAGATATGTCATATCAGCAGCGAAAGAGATTCATGCATGAGGTGAGAAAATTCTTATGGGATGAGCCATATTTATTTAGGGTATGTGCAGATGGCATGATTCAGAGATGCATTCCAGAGGTCGAGGTGATGAGTATTTTGGAAGCATGTCATTCATCTCCAGTTGGGGGTCATTATGGAGGTGCATGGACTGCCCATAAAATCTTACAATGTGGGTACTATTGACCCAATATTTACAAAGATGCTCATGATTATGCTCACACTTGTGACCAATGTCAAAGGCAAGGGAATATCTCATGCAGACACGAACTTTCCATGACAACTATACTTGAGCTTGAATTGTTTGACGTGTAGGGAATTGACTTTATGGGCCCTTTTGTGAGCTCGCATGGAATGAAATACATCTTGGTAGCTGTCGACTATGTTTCTAAGTGGGTGGAGGCAATTGCGCTTCCTAACAACGAAGGAAGAAGTGTCACAACATTCTTGAAAAAGAACATATTTTCATGATTCGATACACCCCGAGTTATTATTAGTGATAGAGGATCCCACTCCTGCAATCGTCTGTTCAAGGTCCTGCTTGAAAAATATGGTGTTAAACATAAGGTGGCAACACCTTACCATCCTCAGACAAGCGGGCAAGTTGAGGTGTCAAATCGTGAGATCAAGTCAATTTTGGCAAAAACAGTGAATGCAAATAGGACTGACTGGGCTCGAAGATTGGATGATGCATTATGGGCATATCGAACTGCTTTCAAAACGCCAATTGATATATCACCATATCAGTTGGTTTTTCAAAAATCTTACCATTTGCTTGTTGAACTTGAACATAAGGCTTTATGGGCTTTGAAAAGGTTGAATTTCGACTGGAGTGAAGCGGCTAAATTAAGACTTGAGCAGATGAATGAGATGGATGAATTTTGTCTCTGGGCTTATGAAAGTTCAGCTATATATAAAGAGAATATAAAATTATATCATGATCGTTGTATTGAGAACCGAGAGTTTCACCTGGGAGATTTGGTGCTACTTTATAACTCCAAGCTTCGCTTGTTTGCTGGAAAAATAAAGTCCAAATAGTCCGGACCATTCATGGTGGTTAGGGTATTTCTACATGGAGCTATTGAGCTAAAAGGAGCGGATAATGTTCTATTCAAGGTCAATGGGCAGCGTGTTAACCATTATGTGGGAATCACGGAAGAAATAAAGACATGTGAGGAACTTGAGCTTGATGAAGTCTAGGTAGTCAAGCTAGCCATATCGTGCCACGACGTTAAATCATGCGCTTCATGGAAGGCAACCCATGGGCTGGTTGGTGAAGTCTGAGTATCCAAGTTAGTCGTGTCATGCCGCGACATTAAATAAGTCACTACTTGGGAGGCAACCCACTATCTGAGGATGTTGTGATCTGAGCATTGGAAGAGCAGTTAGCTGAAATTCACAAGATTTACCTGAACAAGTTCAGTGCTACTCACGTCAGGCACCTACATGATGTAGGAACACCCACTTCACATGAGTTGTGCCGTGGAAATCAGAAAAAAAGGTGGTCTTTCTGAATCTTACCTACGACATGGGACCCACGTGATGTAGGTAGACCCACGTCACGTGAGTGGTGTCGTAGAAATCAGAGGTGATTTATAGTTACAGGAAGTAAGTTACGACACAGACCCACATGATGTGAGTTCAACCCGCGTCACGTGGGTGATTTCATGGAAATCAGGAACCTGCAGACAACCCGAGACCCAACCCGACCCGACCCTTTTCTTTATATAAATTTTAGTACCCTTCTTCTTTACCCGATAAAAATCTGAACCCACCGTACTCTTTCTCTAATTTAAACTAATACACATAAACCCTAATTGCTCAACTTTCTCTACATTCTCAACCTTAAATCCAAGTTCCCACTACACTCCCAAAGACCAAAGTCCTAAATAATCATCTTCTCTTTCCCCAATTTTTGAAATTCCCCAATCTTCATCAAGAATCTGACCCCAACCCGACCCAAACACCCAAAACCCGACCCCAGATTTGAAAACTCGACCCCCACCCCAAAGTCCTACCCATATCCGACCCTACCCATAAATCTGACCTCAACCCAACCCAACTACAACAAATTTGATCCAAACCCAAAACCATGCCGCCGAAATCAAACCCCAAAAGTGACCACCTTGATTCCTCATCCAAAATTCACACCAAAAATCTGAACTTACCAAACCGTTTGCGTGATGAACTGACTGAATCTGAAAAAAGTGGGTCTGTGGAGGAGTTTGAGATTGAACATGATGATACTGCATTAGTACCTCATACTACGAGGTTACAGACTCGGGCTGAAGCTGCTGCCCGGGCTGCACTTCAGCCCATTCCACCGCCTGTAGTGTCGGTTGTTATGGATCAGTCTTTCGAGTTAGCCCCCAGTCTGAAAAGGGGGAGGATGATTCAGTTTCAAGCTCTTCGAATAATGCGACAGGACAAGGTACTTCAGCGACTGAGGCTACAGCATCTGTTTTAGGCGCTGGTGAACAGAGTGCCCCGACTTCCTCACAGAGAAGGGATATCCAGCGCCGGTGTGTTGAGGGCATGCGGAATCTTTATGACAGGGATGCTGAGCTAACGGAGCGGGGTATGTGTCGGAGGAGTATTATGGAGGATCCCAGATATCGGCTGGAGCAGTTGAAGGCACTGCCTGATATTTGTCCAGTGTTTGAGCGGTATGGATTTGGTTGGATGGCGGAGCCTCCTAGTCGCTATAGCTCAGAATTGTTCTGAGAATTTTATGCCTCATATGCTGCGTTGGTTGACTTGAGTACACCTGTCGGGCAGTGGTATAGGGAGCAGCCCTTATTGACACACATTTTGGTTCTAGGTACCCGAGTTGATATATCGGAGTAAACCATCCACCGCTTCTTGTTTGGTGCAGACCGTCCACTGCCAGCTACGACTACTGAGTTTGATCACCGTATGGACAATGTCAGAGATCGAATTATGATGGGGGATGCAGACCAGAAGTTGGAGCTGCCAAAGTGGATTGCGGGGTATATAGCGGAGGGCGGAGTGGCTGCGAGTTGGGTGACTGGTAAGTTGGATATCAAGAAATCCATGCTACATTTTGCAGGCAGATTTTGGTGGTCAGTTGTTCGGCATCAGTTGGGTCCAACTAATGCTGACAATTCACTTACATTGGATCGGGTTGTGGTGGTAGCCAGCATTCTTACTGGTTATGATATTCATATTGCCAGATACATCATACGGGAGATTCATGAGCGGGCCTTTTGGGACCATACCAGTATACCGTTCCCCTGCTTGATCCAGAGTCTATGTGATAGGGCGGGTGTGGCTAGGCTACATACCTTCGATCATTATATAGAGGTGACCCGTATAGACGATATTGGTTTGATACAGTAGCGGGGATCTCACCCCATTGTTCCACGAGGTCTCAGCCTTTTGGGTCATCCAGAGCAGCCCTTTTTTAAGGGATTGGAGATAGAGATGAGTCGGGTAGTGCACCTATGCCTATTCCAGTATCGGTTAGGGTACCAGAGACTATTCATGTACCGGTTGAGGACACTGGCCCTATTGATGATGCGGTACCCAGTACTATAGCTCCACCGCCTTCTTCTGGTATGGTTTCAGTTTCGAGGGACTTTCTGCAGCAGTTGAATGATAGACAGACGCAGATGTTCGAGCGGCAGACCCACACTGAGACCCAGATGGCTAAGTTGGTATCCCAGCTTAAGCCATGGGTTAGGACCACGATGGAGGCTGCAGAGGCTAGGGTGGAGGCCCAAATGACTACGATGATGGATCAGTTTATGAGGGGGCTGCATGGGAGGATTGATAGCTTTGAGGCACAGATGGCCTCCCGGATGAGTTTCGCACATGGTCCTGCTATGACCGGATTGACACAGGAGGTGGCAGCATTGAGAGAGGAGGTTAGAGCATTGGCATCGAGCAGCACTCCTGTTATCCCACCTATACCTGTTCAGGCACCGATGCAACCAGCCTTTGAGGTGGATCTGTTTGCCGACGAGGAGCCTCAGATTGATAAAGGCAAAAAACAACGCAGTCCGAAGGACCAGGTTGACAGTGGTGACGAGTATGAGGGTAATCTCCGGAGAGCGGTAAAGGCCTTTAGGCTGGAGTACCATGCTAGCCAGATAGCGGAGGAGCAGAGGGCACGCGGTGCATCCTCCAGTTAGGTACCCCCTCCACCGAATGCACCTAGCAGAAAGCCCCGAGGGAAGACTAATAATCCTGCTACGGGCGAGCCCACTTTCGGTGCTTAGGGCTCTACAGGTATGTCTTCACTCCCTTGCATTGATTATATTGATAGTTGTACACTGAGGGCAGTGCACCATTGTTAGTTGGGGGTGGGGGTGTACCACCACTTGGGGGGTTTTGTTGCCGTGTTTCTTTTCCCCCGAGTGTGCTATCATAGTAGAACCAGCATGTTTAAGGTGTTATTTATAGTATTCATATGTTTATATGTTTAATTAGGAGAAAAATAAGGGAACTGTAGTGCAGTCTAGTTTTTTTTTAAAATTATGCTTTTTGAATGTTAAGGATACCCCTCCTGAAAATTTTTATTTTGAAGTATGTGTGTTTGTCATGTTTATGTGTGATAGCTGTTGGATCTTGTTATGGAACTAGGATTATAGACAAAATATCTATAGCTAGCATTGCATAAATCGAATAGGTAGTAGTTGATAATGTAATTCTGTGCTATGTGTGTGTGAGGTCATTACATAGTTAACTTTGTGTGTGCGATCCATAACTTGCCTGGTTAGTCTTGCCTAGGTTAGAGGACAGTGGTTAGGAAAGGATCATAGGTCATTTTTTTATTAAGTCCACTTTTAGCCTAAACACCCGACCAAATGAAGTAAAAATCCCTTGATCCTGATTTTGAGCCTAAATTGACCAATTTCTTTCATTAGCCTATTCACCTTCCCATTTTAATTACAATGAACCTGTCTTGGCCCTGGTCCCTCCTTGGACACTGTGTACCTTAACTCAGGCAAATAACCTAAGTTGAGGGTAGCTATTATAGGGGTGCGTAGATTGATTTGGGTATGAAGGAGGGGGTAGTAAAAGAAAAAGATAAAATAGATTTGGGTGTGAAAAAAATATATAAAGTGAAAGAAAGAGAGAAAAAAAAATTGTGTTGTGAAGTTTGAGAAAATTCACACCCGAAATCTGAAAATAAAAGAAAGGAGAATAAGGGAGAGTAAAAATAAGAATGGTTGGAATTTGGAGCCAAAAATAGTGTAGTGTCAAGGAGGGTTGAGTCACCATATCCATCTGTACCATACCCGTTCCCAAGCCTACATTACAAGCCGAGTAAAGTCCTATACTAATCATAGTCCAACTGTCCAAAAAACTAAGGCATAGAAAATAAGGGCAAGCCTATGGTATTTCATGCACACTTTTTGAACTTCTTTGTGAGAGAGAGTGTTTTTACCGAGTCCCTAATTTGAGATTCATTAGCATACTGCGAGTGCATGGGACTTCTTTGATTGTGAGAGTACATGGGTTGCATTATTGGCTGCTATTTGTTCGAATAATGTCATTTGCATATATGCTTAGTTGGTTGTTCACAATCTGGTGCCATCACTTGATCCCTTCTGTGTCATAATAATATATTACCTATACACACACTGTGGTCTTGATTTGCAAATAGGAGGGATAGAAAAAGTTTTGTGCCAAAGGAAATGAGTCGACTGCCATAATTCCCTTAGGTTTCTCTTAATTAAGCATCATATATATCTGTTTTTGTTTTATTCGCCTGAGGACATGCAAACATTCTAAGTTGAGGGTGTTGATGCGCCATGGCTACATGGCACTTTTGATGCTTAAAACAAGGAAAATATGCAATAACTTGGGTGTATTTGGTTGGTATGATGTGGTTTCTGTCTTACATTGCAGGAAAACAGGTTTTGAAGGCAACAAATGATCAAAAGGAAGAATCAAGCCCGAAAACAGAGTGTAGGAAGATGAGAGATGAGATCTAAACAAGATAGGTGATTCACGACAGCACTCACGTGCCGTGAGGACCACTCATGTGACGTGAGTGGCTGCCATGAGTCAACTTCAAGAGGATCAAAAGCTGCCTGATTTCCACGCCAGGCAGCACTCATGTGGCGTGAGTCCACTTATGTGGCGTGAAAGAGTGGCGTGAGTCAACTTCTGAAGATGTCTAATTGAGCCTGATTTCCACGACACTCACCTACTTGGTGTGACTTGGTTCCATGACACCAAGTCACTACACCATGGAAGTTTGCCGACTCTGATCTCCTATTTTGATTAGGATAGGATTAGTCTTGTATCTATAAATACCCCTGTATAGTCCTATGTGCGAGGGTGAGTCATTACATTATTTTGAGAGATATTTTCTATTGTTTCTGAGTTCATTAAAATATTATTAGTTTTATAATAAAAAACCCTAGATTCGAGTTTTATTCATAATTGAGATTTCGTTTCTTCTTCATTATTGGGAAAAGGAAATAACGATAGAGATTTGAAGCTATCAACCTTTATCTAATAACTTGAGCCTTAGCGGGAATAGTTATCTGAGATCCAGGACAAGGGTTAGTAGTGTGACACTCGAAAACCGAGAGGAAAAGAGTGAAATTCGTCTAACCAAGGTCAAGAGACATTTAGATGAACCTAACTTGTCAGATTTTGCATGCAACGCAGTGGGACAGTTTTGCCAGCATCGATAACCGGTAGAGTTAAGGATTCATTGGGGATCACAGTCCTAGTGTACTTCTCATATTGACTACAAACTCTATAATCAGAAATCATTACCGTTATTGCTTACTTACAAAAAAAATAATAGTTTTTACTTAGTTGCCAACCACTCGAACAAGAACTTATCTACTTCCGTCCTATTTATGGGATCGACCCCAACCAAGTTGGGTTCTATATTTGATACAGCGACCACTTTATACTTCTTAGGAGGCATATTTTGGGCGACTTTAGTTATCGATAATGCTTGTTGAGTACACATGTTTTGTACTCACTCTTTCTTTTCTTTTTCTTTTCTACTCAATCGTGATTCCCAGTTTTGCTTTCTGGAGATTGAGGTAGCGGTTGTTGGATCTCAGAGATTACCCAAATCTTTTCTTCTTTTAACTTATGCTTATTCGCATTTGAGATAATTTAAATTATTTCATTATATTCAGTATTAGAGTTTTGTACTAGTGACAACTAGTCCTGGAATATTCTGTTGAGATTATACCTCTTTTTATATCATTTGGGGATTACTTCTATCTTACTTCTTTTGCTTCTGTTTTACTTTGATAATCGTGTTTGAGTTGGGATAGGCTTACCTTATCAGAGGGTGGAATAGGTGCCATCACGACCCCTATTTTTGAATCGTGATATATTGGTATCAGAGCCCCAACTTCTTTATTCGATGTTGTACGTTCATAGCTTAATGTTACTCAAAAATCTCTTTTTCACTCTCTCATATATGATGAGTACATGTTCTTCTTTGGTTAGAGACTCAAATTTTGTGCCTTTGGTACATGGCAGGGGCAGAGGTCGAGATAGAGAGGTTCAGGAGTTGCTCATAATAACGAGTCTATTGAGACAGAGAGGTTGAACCTAGTACAAACACCACATATTTTTATTTTATATCTATGATTAAGCATTTCTTGGTATGAGTGTTGGGTTTTCTTGAGGGGATGGCCCAGACTTTCATTCACCGTATTACTTTGGGGCTTTAGAGTCCAGATACATAGTTGGCTACTACTACAGATTCTCCTAATATTGATGTGATATTGCCAAGTGTTTCCCCATACCTATTGACCTTACCTACTATATTTATGGAAGGACAAAGTAGGTCTGTAGAGTTCATAAGGGCGGATCCCCCTAGGTTCAATCCAGATTCCAGTATCGATGCCTATGAATGTTCAGTTGGTTGCCACTAGAGGTTACACAGGTTGGGCTGGGTGTATGCTAATGGAGTAGATTTCACTTCTTTTCAGTTGTCTTGACAAGCCAGGCAGTGGTGGAGGATTGTTGTTGAGGTATACCAGACGGATCACCTCCTATCTTATGGGATTGGTTTACTCAGGAGTTTCTAGAGAAGTTTGTGTGGAGGAGTAAGGGGTGTGCCACTAAAAGGCCTTGTAGACTTGATAGTAGTAGAGACATGTAAGGTAGAGACTAGTCTTCTCATAGTTATTATCAGAGATGGTTAGGTCGTAGTAGCAGTTCAAATTCTTTAGATTTAGTTTAGCAGACTCCTACTCATTTGGGTTTCTTTATATGATAGGGGTCTTAGGCACTATAGGAGGGATTGCCCACAGCGTAGACAGAAATATGCATCATTAGTGGCATGGAGAGATGGCAAGGCTTAGTATTAGGTTCCTCAAGGTGGACTAAAGTCAGGAGCATTCGATATAGTGGTCACAGGTATGGTTTTGGTATACTCTTGATCTATTCAGTATTATTTAAGCAGTGGTTCTACATCCTCTTATGTGTTTTCTTATTTTGCATTGATTTTTGGTATGATTTATGGATTTCTTGTCGTGTCTATTTATATTTCTACCCCAGTAGATGATCCTTTAGTGGTGGATCAGGTGTATTGATTCCTTGTTGTGACTCATTTAGAGTATATCATTAGGTTAGATTTAATTTCTCTAAGTATTGTGGATTTTGGTGTGATTTGGGTATGATCTTCTCGATGATTATGTTGTGGGATAGCTATGGATCGATGGTAGATATTGGTATGTTTGAATTACGAAAGTGTATTCCAAAGGGATACTTGAGGATTATGATATCAGTTGGGATCAATAAGGTGTCTTTAGACATGTGTGCACATGGGTTGTTTGTCTTATGGGGTTGAATCAGTACATTTATGGTTTGGGTTAGTGTATTCATGATGACATCGGCCATGTGGTACTACTAAGGTTACTAATCAGATTGGGCAAGAAGACCTTATGATGGATTAGACTTGTGGTACTACTAACTCGAAAGGAATGCAATTATAGGATTCTAGTTAGGTAGGAGAAGATTTTCAGGCATTCAAGCCTTGCAATTTGTTATTATCTTGGTGATTAGCTTTGCTTGCATGAAAAGTCTTATGGTGTTTTGAAACACTCCTCCAGCAAACTTGAAAGAAATTCAACTTGTAAGACTATCTACTTTTGATTGAAAGGTTACTGATTTGTTTTTGAGGAGTGGGACTCATGATTATAGTGATGTGGTTACTTGGGTCTTGTTTAGGTTATGGTAGTTGATGTACCGGTATTTTGACGGCGGCCCATTTGAGGCTTTTAACTATGAATAATTACAAGTTCTCAAGCAACACTTGTTAGATTTAATCATTTTTTCCTTTTAGTGTGCAGAAAAAGGTGACAAGTTAAAAAAAAAAAAGAAACTGTGCTAAAAAAAAGAGTGACGGCCAAGTTGATGAGACGTCCACTAGTTGATGGGCAGTCAACAACATTGTCAAGGGCAAACAGATTGTCGTACAAATTGAAGTCGAGTTGATAGCCAAGTTGATGAGCTGTCAACTACATCATCAAGATTAAACATTTTGGCATACAAGTTAAAGGTAAGTTGATGGTCCAGGTGATGAGACATCAACCTCACTGTCAAACGCAAGGTGGCCAGATCCAATTTTTATTTGGATTTCAAATTTCCTGGACTGTAAATATCCACTATTGGGGCTTATTTCTGCATCTTACATTATAGGGACAAAAAACGTATTGATCTTAAGTTATTTCCTTTAGGTTTAGCATTTTCACTTGGATTTTGAAGACAATTTGGTTACTGAATTCATCTTTGCAAGGATAATCTTTATCTATGATTTATATTGTTGTATTTACTTCAAAAGCTATGATTGTCTAAAATCCCACAACTGGGGTTGTGGGATCCCTGGAGAATTAACACCTTTAGAGTTAATTATCGATGCAGATTTGGATAATGCTTATGTTTATATTGTCAATTCTTTCGTTTTAACTAATTTCTAATGGTTACAAATATTAGAACATGTCTTACGGTTAACTTGCTTGAGAAAGAGGTTAAAACTAGGAAAATATTTGACAACAAGGATTCAAGATTCCCAATTCATGTTTAATAGGTAATGTTGTAATAAGATTAGCCAACTTAGGGTAATTATTGAGTTTTGCATTTTCATCACTTGTAGTTTAAGATAATTAGAGTGAATATCATCTAAATAGGTTAAGAAACATTTAGGTGTAGCAAAAAAGTCAATAGCCTTACATGCTCCACCCTAGAAGAATTTGTTATCGTTAGTGACCTGGTGATGTTATGAAGCCATGGTGATCACAAACCTAGTTCCATCTACTACTTGATTACAATCACTAAAATTTCAACAATTGTTACTTAAACACATTTGGAACCTGAAGAACGAACTTTGTGAATCAACCCCCTTCTAAGGAAGAAATTGACTAGTAGTCTATTTAACCGCTTAAGGCTTAGTTTTCACCTTATTCCCTAAGGGATTTGACCCCAACCTAGATGAGTTTTATATTTGATAATGACCACTTTATACTTTTAATTGAGGTGTAATTTGGGTGTATCAATAGTAGTGTTATGTGCTGTTTGAATGGGTTGCAAACTACCGAATATGCTTAAGAAGAAAGTTTATAGATGTTGTATTATGATGGGTTCTATAGTGGATTTAAGTTTGGTAACTAGGAAAGTTCATATTTTGAGAGGCAGACATGATCAGATCATTGGGAAATGATTGTTCGGGGTTTAGAGGGGTGAGGTACTGTAGCATTCCTTAGTGCGTGATTCGATCGTCTTCATGGATTGGACCTAAATTCAAATTTTCTATGGTAAGGTTGTATTTGTGTTAATGAGTTAAATCAGTGCTTGGTAGAAATGTTTTGAAGACTTGGTTCTGATATGGGTGACCATCAGTTACATGTGGGTAATTTTGCACTTTTGCTCCAGGTTGAGTGTTCATGTTCTGGAATGTGATTTTTTGGATTTGATCGAAGCATGTCATATGAGGATTTGTGTGGAATCGATATCAATTTTTGACTCAGTAGCTTTAGTACTTAGATACAGTACTATCTGATCTGGAATTTATGGTATCAGCCGTGGGTAAGTTTGATTCTGTCTTGAATGCTTAAACTGGGCTTAAGGGTAGTAGAGGTTCTTTTTAAGAAAAAAAAAGCCTAGTTTAGAGTTATGAATAGTGGCAATGTGTTTTTATGGGTTCCTGATGTTCTGTTGGTACAGTGCCATCACTTGATTTGTGTTTCAGTTATCGACTTATGGTATTGATGATGGATTTTGGTAAAACAGGCATGTTCAGAACCTATATTGTGATCAACTCAGTTAATGGGTATAGAAATAGTTCAAAAATAAAGAAAATTAGATACATTGAGAAATTTGGGTTCAGATAATAGGGTTATGGCCTTAAGGTTTAAAATGTGAAGGAATTTTAGTTACTAGAGTGAACTGGTGGTTCTATAGTTGTGTCTCCACTTAAGAGTACTTGCATGATGTCTATGGTAGTATTTTTGATCACTTGTCAGTTTGGTACCTTGGTTGCCTTTACATTCAAGGAAGAATGTGTCTTTTGGTGGTGGATAATGTAACAACCCTCGCAGTGATATTTAGACTTTTTTATCATTTTGCCCCTTCCTGTTGTTATCTTATAGCATTTGTGAGTTGCGGGAGTGGGTGACACCATCCCCAAAGTATTCGAGAGATTTTTATACATGTTTTTTTTATTTTTAGAAGCTTTTAAGTGGTTATAGTTGACCTTGGTCAACATCCAGTTAAGATGACCTCATTTGGGTGTTTTAATGAATCCAGTATGTCCGGAATATTTTTTACAAGTGATTTGCACTATTGGTTTGTGTTAGGGAAGTCTCAAATAAGTTTTGTATACTTATTCAGAGTTTGGAGTTTTATGTCATTGAGTTTTAATAGTATCACCTAAATATAATGACCTATTTTGGGTGTTTGGATGGTACCATTAGATTGGTATTAAAATTTCGAAACCAACGCAAAAAGAATCGACAAATTTCTAGTCTGTATGAGGAAGTTATTGCCTTTCCAGTGAAGCTTGTTATTGATGGTGCTAGTGTGTCACCTAAGTGAAAAATGGTTGCTTGAGTAAAAATGGGTCCGCTTATGTGATATGGGTGCTTAAGTGAAGGTTGGGTCGCTTAAGCAATGCTGCTTAATCGAGAAAATATCCGCAAAAGCAGAATTCGTAGAGTTTAAGTCCTAACCATATCTATTTCGTATTTTTGACATTGTGGGGGCTAGGGAGCTATGATTTACACTATTCTCAATGAGTTTTTCTCATATAATCATTGGATATGTAATTCTATCTTCATTTTACACATTTTTGAAGGATAAGCAATTCGATTTTCATGTTTTTTATCCAAAGTTGAGATTTGAAACTCCATTTTAATCATTTTTAGAGCTTGAGAGCTCAAATTGAAGCACTTTCATGTGGGTTTTTTAGATCTAAACATTGGATGAGTTTCTAAAACTTGTTTTCATCATTACCCATTGATTAAATTGCAAAATCATCTTCAAATCATAGTTTTTAAACTTGAGATTTTGGGGTTCACCGGTAAAGTGAAATATTGATATTTTGATGATTTTTAACTCGATTTCAACACTACTTTTATCGGATTTTAGATTTGAGACCCTTAGATTATGGTTAAAGTGATTTTATACAAAAAATTTAGTCTTATCCTTTTATTTTTAGGGTTAATTTTCTATGTGAATTTGGACCCAAAAAAGTATGTCAGTATGGGTATCATTGGTATCGTATTTATGTGTAGATCTCATATTTGAATAGGTTGGGCTTGTTCGAAGGCGTTTCAGGAAAGTGGAGGTTATATTTGATTCTTTGGGTTGTGATTTGACTCTGTAGGTCTTCTTTATGGCAAGTTGAGATTTACCTTGCTTCTTTTCTGAGGTGTTTATGTGTTATGTGTTAGTTTCTTGTATATTGTGAATAACTAGGGATCCGGGGTTCCCGTATAGATGAGATAATGAGCATATTTGGGGGTACCGGTATTTATTGTTGGGTTAAAAGTAATAAATTTAGTAGCTTGACTGCTCCCTCTACTTGCTGACATGTTTATAGTAAATGATGTTTATAAATTACTTATTGATTCTAAATAAATTGATAGTGAGTATCTACTTGAAGTCTTGAATCATGTTTAGTGGAATTTGATGGAATAATTATGATTTAGTAAGTACTTAGGGGTCGTTTGGTACGTAGACTAAATTATCTCAGGATTATAATCCCTGGACTATTTTATACCATATGGGAGGTGGTATAATTTAGTGTCATGGTTGATGGGATAAGGTAGGTTATACCAAGACTAAATTTAGTATTAGCTTTATACCATGTTTGGTTGATGGTATAAATTAGTCCCGGTATAAATTTATACCATCAACCAAACATGGTATAATTTTATTCATAGAATATCACAAACTTATCCATGGAATATCCCACCTTATACCTCCTACCAAATGACCCTTTAAGGTATAAAGAGATTGTGACTATAAATGAAAAAGGCTAAAAAGGAGGAATTATGGCGGAATTGCTATGTATTGTGAGCAAAACTGAACTTCTAAACATGCTTGTTGACGAGTATATTTCTCTTTGAGTATTTGAGCGTAATTATGTCAGAGGTGGAAAAATGTGGGTTGAGTGAATTCTCAATGTTTACATTATTTGGGTTGATTATCATTATCTTGATGCCCGTGTGAGGCTTGTGTGAACTTTATCATTGTTCTGGAGATTTTTATTATTGTGATACCCAAGTACAGACTTGTATTGACTTTATTATTAATTAGAGCACTCATTATCATTGAGCTGCCCAAGTGGAGGCTTATGTTGACCTTATTAGTGATTTGAGAGCTTATTATTAGTTAGACTCAAGCTCAAGTAGTTATGTATTCGCGTGGGAGTTATAAGCTTGAAATGATGAAGTGTGGTGTTCAGAGGAGAGAATATAGTTGAGAAGTGTTGCTAAGATTAGGGGCTATCAGCCATGACATTTAAGGTGGAGATACTTCTATTCATATGTCCAATGCAACCTTGTTTCACCTCATGTACCAATCTTAATCCATGCTTATGATTTCAGAAAAAAAATTAATGTCTTGCATTGTTATGTTCATATTCCATATAACTCATGTCCTAGATCAAGTCTATGTCAAGTCTCATTTATCTCATGATTCGTGCTACCCAATTTTTGAGTGGTGTTGTCATGAAGCTTCCTTCGATGTCTTTGTATCTTGAGTTGAAAGAAAGAACCTTGATGTGAACTGTCAGCCCTTGTGTCATGCTTACTGCATATGGAACTACAATAATTCCTTAGCTTTTATTCGAGGATGAATGATCCCAAGAGAAAGATATTGTAACACCCTACATTTTATATCACATCTTTATGTCGTCTCGTGTCTCTAAAATTATTAAGTGTTGAGCGGTGCTCGTCCACGGGCTCGTAAAGTGAGCAAGAAGGCATCCCAAAGCATTTTTGTGTGCTATAAAACAGCAAAGCGAGGCTTAAAAGCTTGTGCAATAGCATGCACATGCAAGGTAGCGCACACTGTTGGGCATGCAAAGTATCCTCTAGTTGCATATGTTCTCTGCGGCGCTTCTTTTAGAGTACTCAAGGGAAATTTCATCCCAAACTTTTTCCCTACCCTTCACATGATTAAAAACCCTTCTTACCCATTAGGATTCAGCCATTTTTCGATCACCCATCACCCATCCATTCTCCCTCAAACTCTCAACTTTAAGTCTCAAGAAAATCAAGCTAGGGTTCCCAATTTCAAGAATTTTCTCCACAATTTTCTTTCTAAGGTATGTAGACCAACCCCTATGAAAACTATTTTGGAATATATGGTTTTAGAAATTGTATATGCTACGTTCATGAAGTTCAACTCTTAAAAACAAGGGTTTCTAAACTACAATGGTTTTATGGAGACTATTATGTGAATTACGAATAAATGGTTTCCTTATGCTTTTCTTCAGATTAAGTTACGAATTGAACAAGGGAAAGGTTGATTTAAAACTACTTTGTATCCCCTCCCTTTTTATGATGATTTGAACTATGGCTCAGTCCAAATTTCAAGTTTTGATAAACTTTATGAAGTGTCTACATATTATTGTGAAACGAGGTTATTTGACCCATGCTAAACTGTTTATGAAAGAATGGAAAGAAAAATGACTCGTAAGGGTTTCAAATGGATTTCAAAGATGAAGTCAAATGTCTTCTAAAGAACCTTTTTACATCTAAATGTTTTAGAAAGATAATGGGGACGAGAGATGTCACATATGTTTATAATGATGTCAAGAGATGTTTTAATGAAGTCAAGAGATGGCATGTTGGCTTGCAAGTCTTGGTATGACGCTACCAAAGTTAACGAATGCCTTAGAGAAATAAATATCCCTAAAGAGTGGTTTTCTTTTTGTTTTGAAAAGACTAAAAGATGGGCTTAAAGAGAATTATATGGTTAATCGAGAAGGTATGAGTCTGAGAGGCTCATTATCGAAAACCGTGTTTACCGATGCGAGATTGGTTCGGTCCTAAATATGGATGACCATACTGTATGCCTATTTCTTGTGGGTATACAGGAGAGATGAGAAAAGAGATACCTCAGTCCTTGCAGGAAACTTAGATTGGGGGCATTGTTGATGAGTAATAATCGGTCCCACATAGCCCATGGTGTAAAGAGATGTTGATGATACCATCTAGTTCAGAATTAAAGAAAAGAAATGAGTTTATATTTTTAGAGTCACTTTGAAGTCTTTATTTATATTTTCTTATGCCTTGACTTCTACTTTCGAGATTATTTTGTATAAAGCTTGTCTTATCAATTTTCTGTTATGCATAACAATACATTCCACGTATTAACTGTCTTTGGGCACTACATCGTTTCATGATGTAGTTTTGGAGACACTTTCTCATGGTTCTGTGCAACGTTAGGATCGCCAGGATAGCTTCAGAGTTGGTGAGCCCTCCATTTTTCAAATGGCAACTTTATTTCAAAGTCTTAGTATTTTCTTTCATGGTATCACCGGGGCCTTGTCCTAGCTAAGACAGTTCTTTATGGTAGAGTCTTCGTAGACTGGTATTGAAATTGATTTGAGGTTCCCAATATTTCTGCATTATTTTCTTTAAAAATTATTAAGTCAATTGTTTGTTTTAAGGGGTTTTGGGTGACATGTTACGTCTAAGGCCTAGTCTTGGGTCGTGACAAACTTGGTGTCAGAGCATAGAGTTCAAGTGTCCGAGGGTGTCTATGAAGCCGTGTCTAGTAGAGTTTACTTATGGGTGTGTTGTGCACCACACTTATAATTAGGAGGCTACAGGGCATTTAGGAAATGTTTCTTATTCTTTTATACTTCAGGTAGTGCAATAGTGTTGTCTATATGTAAGTTATCCAAATTCCTACCTTGCTCTATTTCTGTCGACTATGCGTCATTTTTGAGGTGATAGAAGTACAAACGCTCTCAGACTCCTAATAATATGATCCTTTTAGATTATTAATTCAAAGTGTATGCCTCTATTTATATCAATCCTACGTTTGAGCCCGAGGTAAGATGTGCATTCAGTCCCTTTTAAAAACTTTGTTGCAGATGTCATTCTTAAGGAGAAATATGTGTATCTTAATGTTGGGGTAGTATTTCCACCCAAGAGATAGTATAAATTAGGCTGTTATGACCTATGAGTAGTAATATGATCCCAAAACCAGTGATATGGAGTCATAAGTTTAGAAGCCTGGAGGTGAAGGTACAATTTGATCGAAGAAAATAGCTAGAGTTTCGTATCCATTAATTGAGTGATGGAGGTGGTACATCCTTATGGTGTTGGTTAAAGGGTTGCAAAATTAGCAAATTTTATGGTTGTTGGTAGAAAAAGAGTGGTTAGTTAAAATATTTATGTATTTAGTTGAAATAAGGAAGGAGATCGTGAGGGCTTGTCATTTCGGTAGTAAATAACAAGTATAAGTTGTGAATGGAAAGATAGAGTGGTTAAGAATTTACAAATATAAGTTTCAATTTGTGGTTTTTGGAGGAACTCCTTGTTGCTTATAGAACTATGAGCGTAGTTTAAATGTATGTATGGATAAGTAGACGTGATATGAAAAAGAGAAATGTGTTAATGGTCTGCAGTTAGATAGGTTGAAGGATTAAATTTGACTATTCGTATCATAAAGTTTAGTAGACCCAGTATTTCTTGATTTTACCTAGCAGTTGTAAGCCAGTCTAGTATGTTAGAAGATGTTTTGTGATTAGTAAGGTGTAGTAGTAATGTTGTGAAGAAGAATGTGTTTGTAAGTCGAAGTTGAGTGGAGTAATAAATTAGAGTTGATTATTTTTTCAAAATTTTGATGGACTAGTATAGTATGTGAGATGTTTTATTGGCAGTTTATAATTGGTACTAGACTCTAAGTTTGAACTTTAGATGTTATTATGGTGAAAAGAATAGTAGCTCGAGGATAGTGATGCAAGATTTGTGGGAAAAGGATTAGTAGGCTTGATATGATGTGTGCAAGAGCTTATGTTGATAACTTATAGAAATTTTGAGTGTGTAGTTGTGATATATACATGAGGACTAGTGTTGAAATGGTGAATTGTGGCTACGTCATTAGATGGATAAGAGCCTTAAGTTATAAGAATAAGGTGTACTTGATCTTGAGTCATAAGTGCTTTGTGTACCTAGTTCATGTTCTTGATTTGATTAGTATGGAGGAGGCTAGGTAGTTGTTATATGGTGTTCTTTAGAGCTGAATTGAGGGAATTATAGCTAGACGATGTGAGCCCTTTGTATAATACTAAATCCCTTTGAATTGGAAGAATATGAGATTAGAAGTTTAATGATAGTAGACTAAGGAGTGGGAAATAAATGGTTAAGTGTTAGAGGACGTGGACGTTTATCCCTATGAGAGTTAAGTTTTGGGATGATGACAAACTTGGTATAGGTAAGGGTAGTGTCTCTGAAAGGAATGGCCTAGAAAGAGGTGAGTACCTTCCAAATATTATATCTCATATGTATAGAGTTACCCCATTGCACCGAGTATTATGCTTGTATCTCTGTCTATATAATAAGTTCGCAAACTTAGAATGGTGACCTTGGAGCTAAGGGGGAGATGTTAGGTATTGAACCAGGGTAGGTCTTGAGTTTCAGAAAGGGGTCTATGATGAGTTCCATAGTGATCCCTTCTTATCCTAACGGATTCCCTATACGTTTGTTAAAAAGGACACTCCACCTATGTCTTATGCATTTCAGCTATGATTATGTTTAAGATGCAGATTCCATATGCACACTCATGTCCATGTTCTGACCCTTTAACTGGAAGCAATAGTGTCTCTCGGTGATTCAAAATTTTTCTCTAAGATTTAAAGACCCAATTTCTATGTTATAATGCTCATGATCCATGAACCCATGTCTCACGTTATGCTCAGTTCTAAGAAACTATACTTTTCTATACATTACCGACTCCACACTCTCTATGCAAACTCATGACCATTCTTAGTTCCCATAATGAGAAGCAATAGCTTCAGGCAAAAATCCTAGTCGTATTTCTTGAATTTATGAATTGAGCCGTATGTTATAAAACTCATGATATGTACTCATGTTTCTCTATGTGCCCAGGCCTAAGAACTCAAGTTATGTATATGTCAGAATGATCATCTATACATTCTCTATGCATTTTATATATGAAGTATTCCTGCCTATTGTACCTTACTTTGCAGGCCATATTTTGGGTGTTAGGTCTTCAACAAGTATAAGCCATGGTTAAACAATATCCCTCTCGTTCCTGACCATTTTTACTTTAGTCCTCCGATGACTTTGATTATGGTATGATAGTGGTGTTTAAAGCAGTTGTGTATTGGTTTATGGGAGGAGTAGGTTTCTTTGTTGTGAAATTGAGGTGTGATTACTTTATCTAAGGTTATGAGTATGGATTAAATGTTAGATAATGGTTAGTTGTAGGGAATAGTTGAACCAGGGATATATGGTGTGACTCCGTGTATAAATTCTTGAAGTTGCTGATTTTTAGAGTGCTTAGAGAGGTTCTTAGATGATTATTTAGCAAGGAGTCATGAATTGATTTTAGTGGTAGGCTTTAATGTTGTGATTGATAAACATGTGGATAATGAAAATTGTGGCTAGTGACTTCTTGATCAAGGCTCGGAGTTAGTTGATTCAGGTAGTATAAAGAAGAAGTATTCATACTGGATGAAAGTCCCTAAGGGGTATAGACTATAGAACGCCGTGACTTGGACCATAACAATCATATTATATGTAGCACTTGTACCTCTAGGTTAGGCTTGAATATGAAAAGAATATGTAGTTAGACTCAGGCTCAAGTAGTTATGTGTTCGCGTGGGAATCATAAGCTGGAAATAATAAAGTGTGGTATTCAGAGGAGAGAATATAGTTGAGAAGTGTTGCTAAGATTAGGGGCTATCAGTCATGACATTTAAGGTGGAGAAACTTCTATTTGTATGTACAGTGCAACCTTACTTCACGTCATGTATCAATCTTAATCCATGCTTATGATTTCAGAGAAAACAATGAATGTCTGTTATGATCACATTCCATATAACTCATGTCCTAGATCAAGTTTATATCAAGTCTCATGTATCTCATGATTCGTGCTACCCAATTATTGCTCGGTGTTGTCATGAAGCTTCTTTCAATGTCTTTGTATCTTGAGTTGACAAAAAGAACTTTGATGCAATGTGATAGCCCTTGTGTCGTGCTTACTGCTTATAGAACTCCAATAATTCCTTAGCCATCATTCGACGATGAATGAACCCAAGGGAGAGATATTGTAACACACCATGTGTTATATCATATCTTTATATCGTCTCGCGTCTCTTAAATTATTAAGTGTTGGGTGGCGCACATCCACGGGCTCGCAAAGCAAGTAAGGAAGCATCCCAAAGCATTTCTGTGTGTAGAAAAACAGCGAAGTGAGGCTTAAAAGCATGCGCAATAGCCTGCATATGCAAGGTGGCGCATGCTGCTGGGCACGCAAAGTGCCCTCTAGTTTGTACATTTTCCGCAGCCCTTCTTTTAGAGTGCTCAAGGGCAATTTGGTCCCATACTTTTTCCCTACCCTTCACACGATTAAAAACCCTTCTTACCTATAAGTTTTCAGTTTTTTTTAATCACCCATCACCCATCCATTCTCCCTCAAACTCTCAATTTTAAGTCTCAAGAAAATCAAGCTAGGGTTCCACGTTTCAAGAATTTTCTCCACAATTCTCTTTCTAAGGTATGTAGACCGACCCCTATGAAAACTATTTTGGAATCTATGGTTTTAGAAATTGTATATACTACGTTCATGAAGTTAAACTCTTAAAAACAAGGGTTTCTAAACTACAATGGTTTTATGGAGACTATTATGTGAATTGCGAATAAATGTTTTCCTTATGTTTTTCTTCAGATTACGTTACGAATTGAACAAGGGAAAGGTTGATTTAAAACTACTTTGTCTCCCCTCCCTTTTTATGATGATTTGAACTATGGCTCGGGTCCAGCTATCAAGTTTTGATAAACTTTATGAAGTATCTACATATTATTATGAAACGAGGTTATTTGACCCATGTTAAACTGGTTATGAAAGAATGGAAAGAAAGATGACTCCTAAGGGCTTCAAATGAATTTCAAAGATGAAGTCAAATGTCTTCTAAAGAAACTTTTTACATCTAAATATTTTAGAAAAAGTTTTGAACGAGCTATGTTGCCTCAATCTTTAACTAGATTTCAAGAAGAGCTTAACGTGAGTCTAATATGATTTACTATGTGAAATCCTTATTATAATGGGGACGAGAGATGTCACATATGTTTATAATGATGTCAAGAGATGTTTTAATGAAGTCAAGAGATGGCATGTTGGCTTGCAAGTCTTGGTATGACGCTACCAAAGTTAACTAATGCCTTAGAGAAATAAATATCCCTAAAGAGTGGTTTTCTTTTTGTTTTGAAAAGACTAAAAGATGGGCTTAAAGAGAATTATATGGTTAATCGAGAAGGTATGAGTCTGAGAGGCTCATTATCAAAAACCGTGTTTACCGATGCGAGATTGGTTCGGTCCTAAATATGGATGACCATACTGTATGCCTATTTCTTGTGGGTATACAGGAGAGATGAGAAAAGAGATACCTCAGTCCTTGCAGGAAACTTAGATTGGGGGCATTGTTGATGAGTAATAATCGGTCCCACATAGCCTATGGTGTAAAGAGATGTTGATGATACCATCTAGTTCAGAATTAAAGAAAAGAAATGAGTTTATATTTTTAGAGTCACTTTGAAGTCTTTATTTATATTTTCTTATGCCTTGACTTCTACTTTCGAGATTATTTTGTATAAAACTTGTCTTATCAATTTTCTGTTTTGCATACCAATACATTTCACGTCTACATCATTTCATGATATAGTTTTGGAGACACTTTCTCATAGTTCTGTGCAGCGTTAGGATCATCAGAACAGCTTCAGAGTTGGTGAGCCCTCCACTTTTCAAAAGGCAACTTTCTTTCAGAGTCTTAGTATTTTCTTTCATAGTATTGCCGGGTCCTTGTCTTGATTTAGACTGTTCTTTATGGTAGAGGTTTCGTAGACTTGTATTGAAATTGATTAGACGTTCCCAGTATTTTCGCATTATTTTATTTAAATATTATTAAGTCAATTGTTGGTTTTAATTATAGATTTGTACTCTCTTTCATAAGTTCTCTTTCACGAACTTTATTATATGCTCATGACGAATGCTAAATGGTTCTCTCAGGCCTTATGGGGTTCCGGGTGCCATGTTATGTCTAAGGCCCAGCTTTGGGTTGTGACACTTGTTGAGTATACGTGTTCTGTACTCACCCTTGCTTTCTTTTCTTTATTACAATACGTGTAGGTATTAAGCGGGTAGCCAATGTATTGCTCGTGATTCCTGGTGTTTTCTTTTTGGAGATTGAGGCAGCGGTTGTTGGATCTCAGAGCTTACCCAGATCTCTTCTTTCTTTATATTATGCTTATTCACATTTGAGATACTTCAAACTATTTCATTATATTCGATATTAGATGCTTGTACTAATGACAACCTGACCTGGGATGTTGTATTGAGATTATACCTCTTTTTATATTATTTGGGATTATTTTCATATTACTTCTTCCACTTCTGTTTTACTTTGATAATCTTGTTTGGGTTGGGATTGGCTTACCTGTACCGGAAGGTGTGTCAGGTGTCATCACAGTCCCTATTTTTGGGTCGTGACAAGTTGGTATCAGAGCCGTAAGTTTATTGGTCTTGCAAGTATAAGCTGAGTCTAGTAAAGTCTTGCAGATCAGTACTGAGATGTCTGTTAGATATCTTCGACGGGCTATTGGACTTTAGGAGAAATCCACTTCTTCATTCCGTGTCATGCATTCATAGCTTAATATAACTCAAAATTCTCCTATTCATTCTCTTTCAGATGGTGAGGACATGTTCTTCTTTGGTTAGAGACTCAGAGCTCGTGCTTTGGTACATTGCAGGGGAGGAGGTTGAGACAGAGGTCAGACTAGAGCATCCGAACTACCTAAAGGTCAGGATGGGGTTACCTCCTTAGGTCTAGGAGTTGCTCATTATGATGGGTTTGTTGATACAATAGGGTTGAGCCCAGAACATACACCGCCTATTTTCATTCTATATCTATGATTGAGGATTTCTTGGTATGGGTATTGGATTTCCTTTAGGCAATGGCCTAGACCTTCATTTAGTGCAATACTTCAAGGCTTCAGACTCCAAATACACAGTTGGCTACTATTACAGATTTTCCTAACATTGATGTGATAATGTCAGGTTTGGTCCCCACCGATTGACCTTAACCATTATGTGTATAAGGGGAAAAGTAGGTTTGTAGAGTTCATGAGGACAAATCCCCCTCGATTCAATGGGGATCCCAGTGTCGATGCTTAAGAGTGTTCAATTGCTTTCCATGAGAGGTTGCATAGGATCGGCCTGGTAGACTCTAAAGGTGTAGATTTCACAGTTTTTTTGTTGTCTGGACTAGATAGGCAGTGGTGGAGGACTGTTTTTGATTGGTATACTAAATAAATCACCTCCTATCTCATGAGATTGGTTTATTCAGGATTTTTTAGAAAAGTTTGTATGGAGCTATGAGGGGCGTGCGGGCAAAAGGCCCTATACACTTGACAACGGTAGAGACATGTATGGTAGAGATCAGACTTCCCATAGTTATTCTCAGAGATGGTTAGGTCATAGTTTCCATTTGGGTTCTTCAGATTCAATTCAGCGGACTCCTACTCATTTAGGTTGCTTTATATGTGGGGGTCTGGGGCACTATAGGAGGGATTGCCCACAATGTAGATAGAGAGATACATCATCAGTGGCATGGAGAGATGACATATCTCGGTATTATATTCCTTAAGGTGGACTCGATGTAGGAACTTCTTGTACAGTGGTTACACGTATGATTTTGGGGAACTTCTTATACAGTGGTCACAGGTATGGTTTTGGTATACTCTCGATTTGTTCGGTATTATTTGAGCATTAGATCTACATCCTCCTATGTGTTTTCGTATCATGCATTGAGTCTTGATATGATTCATGGATTTCTTGTCGTGTCTATTCATATTGCTACCTTAGTAGGTGATCCTTTAGTGGTGGATCAGGCTGACCGATCTTGTGTTGTGACTCATTTAGAGTATATCACTGGTTTAGATTTGATTTCTATAGATATTGTGGATTTTGGTGTGATTTGAGTATGATCTTCTCAATGATTGTGTTGTAGAATAGCGGTGGATCGATGGTAGATATTGGTACGTTTGGATTACGAAAGAGTATTCCAGAGGGTTACTTAAGGGTCGTTATATCAGTTGGGATCGAGGAAGTGATTCATTATTGGGATGATGAGTTGTGAATAAAGGAAACTTACAGTTGGTACACTTGTGTGAAGTTATCTGAAAGTGTCATTAGAAATATGCATACGTGGGTTATTTGTCTTACGGGGTTAAATCAGTACATCTGTTGTTTGGGTTAGTGCATTGACGACGAAATAGACCATATGGTAGGAATAGGGATACTAATCATATTCGACAAGAAGACCTTGTGATGGATTAAATTTGTGGTACGACTAACTCGAAAAGATTGCAATTAAAAGATTTTAGTTAGGTAGGAGAACATTTTCAGGCATTCGGGTTTTGCAATTTGTTATTACCTTGGCGACTAGCTTTGCTTGCGTAGAAAGACTTATGTTGTATCAAAACACTCCTCCAATAGGCTAGAAAGAAATTCAACCTGTGAGACTATCTACTTTTTATTTAAAGGTTACTGGTTTATCTTTGAGGAATGGGACTCGTAGTTATATCGATGTGGTTACTTGAGTCTTGTTCAGGTTATGGTGGTACTACTGTGTGTTGATCGAAGGGATTTTAAACTACCGAGTATGCTTGAGAAGGAAGTCTAGAGATGTTGTATTATAACAGGTTCTATAGTTGTTTCGAGTTTGATAACTAGCAAAGTTCAAATTTTGAGATGCAAACATGATAAGATAGTAAGGAAATGATTGTTGTGCGTATCACGACCCAAATTAGAGTCCGTGATGGCACATGTTACACCTTCCGGTACAAGTAATCCTATTCCAATCCAAACCCAATAATCAAAACAAAAATGAAGTGGAAGAAGAATAATAGAAATAATCCCAATTCCAATGATACATCCCATGTCTGGTGTTACTAGTACAAGCCTTTAATACAGAATATGATCAAATAATCTAAAATATCTTAAATGTGAATGAAGTATAAGATAAGATAAGGAGAGATCTGGGTAAGCTCTGAGACCCGTCAGTCGCTACCTAGATCTCCGTAAATCCAACACTGAAGAATGCAATCTATGCTCTGCTACTCAAATCAATACCTGCATGGGGTGCAATATGATAACAATCTCAATCGAGTGACTAAAATTGATATTGAAAATGAGAAAACCAATGACACTAAATAAAGGATAGATAAGAAATTGAGATGAGAATTGAAAAATGAGATGTGAAATAGAAGAAAAGAAAGGCTCAATTGAACAACAATTAAACTAAGGGAGAAAGAGAACTTGATTTCAATTAGAATAGAAAAATTCAATTTGAATACACAAATGAGTAACTCTTGTGAAAATCAAGGTTAAGAAGTTCTAAATCAACAATGGGAATCCACCCATCACTAACTTAGATTTAGCTACACTAAACTAGATTAAAGGGATTCCACCCCAATTCACTCTTGAAGAGTAATATTCTCAAATCATCAAAAATCTAAGAATGAAAATAGGTAAGGCAACTATTTATAGTTATTGCCTTTGCACAATAGCCTATTACAAAAATAACCCAAAAGTGAGTATTTAGGAAATAACCCACAACGGCCCTTCTTGATTGCCTAAATGGCATCTTGATAGCCCATAACTTTGTGTATTCGTTGCTCCATAGCTTTCTCTAGGCTCTAAGTTATCATCCATATGTGGAAGCACCTCCTAATGTGCTCCAAGCTAATCGTGCTCACATCGAAAAGGAAAGAAAAAGCAAAGGTAAGTACGAAATACATGTACTCAGCAAGCATTATTGATAACTGACCCTAATCCAAAGTGATGGTGAGGACCACCACACCAACCATCCAATTTACCCTAAATAAGTCTGCACTCAAAAAAGTCCCAGCCTATCCTAATAGATAGCATATTTATCAAGATAATTAAATTAGTGCATTAAGGTTTGCATGTACAGGTTCAAGATCAATGGCAATAGATGTAAGTCACATCAAAAGAGAATCTCACTAACACAATATGTTATATCAACTCACCATCTCAAACCCACAATTCCGGCTAATGTAAGGGAGGTGCATATCCCACAAATGCTAGATGTGACCTAACAGTCTCAACAGATCAAGCCAGAATAATACCTCAGGTCTCATAATATCTCAACCACCAAACCACCCAAGAGAAGGTACAACGCAATGTAATGTAGTAATATGAGATGAAAAATACACAATATCACAAACAAGATCGAATCACGATAATACAATATGAAAGGAAATAATCAGATGCAATATCAATCATAAAAAGAAATGCAATGTAATGCAATGGAGTGAGAATGATGTAAGTCATCGCATGGCACCTCGTATACACTTTTCGAGCATAAGCTTTCGGATAGGACGTATGGGGGGCTTGCAATTCATATACTTCCACAATCTCATATTTCAATCAACCTTGTCGACACATCCCTCGGTCAAGGCATTTTATAAAGTATTTCATTTTCTTTCATAAATCAGTGTTTCTCAGTGGTACTAATTTCCATGAATATGGATTAATGAAATGAGGATGCATGCTCATAACCAAATCAATATCATGTAGCGAATCAACTCAATAATGGTATAAATGAGCTCAAATCTCCTTAATGTCAATAGAACATGACATAAGCCATTGCTTGGCATCACAGTAGTAAATAGTCATGTAAGACATCAATAATGTCAACTCAAGCCCCCACTCGGGCATCACGATAATAATAAAGGCAAATAATACTCAAACAAGACCAATACCATCTCCCACACGGGTATCTCAATAATAATAATCTCTCAAGTTATTAATATAGTCAACACAAGCCCCCACTTGGTAATCGCAATGATCATAAGCAATCCAAACAATGTAAACATTGAGAACTTACACAAATCATAGCTTGTTTTACATGATAAGTTTCCATCTTTCCCAATCATGACACTATTAGACTATATTACTAAAAGGAGAACTATACTAGTTGACAACATGTACTAAGGTTCACCTTCATTTGCTTACCTAATAAATAAGCCAAGATTCATTTCTTAACTCCTATTATATCCTAAGAGATTACTAAACCCCAATATTTAAATCAACTACGACAAATCTATTTATACTATAAGTGTTTTCTAAATAAAATAAGCACATGATTATTCTCTAAATGGTTACTAAACCCCAATCATTACATCAATATCCATTAAACATGATTCAAGCTCTTAAATAGATACCCACTATCAATTTACTCAAGGTCCATGAGTCATCTACCTATAATTTTTTGTAAGTGTATACACTAGAGAAAACAATCAAGATATCCATTTTATTATCTCAGACTTTGGTACCCGTGGAGATGTTTGTCATACCATCTAAGTGGGCCCCCAAAAACCTTAGTGATTCACAAAATACAAGCAATAAGGACATAACACATAAGCACCTTAGAAAAGAGTCAAGGTACATCTCAACTTGCCTTAAAGAAGACCCACAAAGTCACATCACAGTTCAAGAAATGAAATGAAAGCTCTAATCCCTTGAATCACCACCAAATGCATCTAATCTAATCAAATATGATATCTACACGTAAATACAAGACCAATGATATCCATATTGACATACTTTTGTTCCGGGTCCAAAATCACCTCAAAAATTATCATCAAAAATAAAAGATTAAAACTGGAATTTTATTAAAGAATCACTTTAACCATAGTTTAAGGGTTCTAAATCTGAAATCCCATCAAAAATCGAGTAAAATTTGGGTTTGAAATCATCAAAATACTCATTTTTCACTTTACCGGGTAAATCCACAAAATTCTAATATCAAATGTTGTTTAAAACGAGTATTTTTGATAAATTTTTATCAAAATCAGTTTACCCATGATACAAGAACCTTAAATCTTAAAAATCAATGAAAACCCATTCCAAATCGACCTTCAAATCAAGAGCTTTTGATTTCATAAGTTTAGATTTCAAATCTCAACTTTATAAATTAAAATCATGAAAAACGAGGTGTATTGTCTTAGAAAATGAATAAAATAAAGGTAGAATCACATACCTAATGATCATAAGAGAAAAACCCTTCAAAAATCACCTCAAACGGAGCTTTCTAGCTCCTAAAATGGTGAAAATAAGGCTTTGGACCGAAATGGGGCTTATATACTGTCCAGGGATCATGCGCACGCTCCCATGCACACACACCACAGGGCTGTGCATGCAGCCATGCGTACACAGTGGTACCCTCGCTTGTACGAAGAAGGTACCAGCTGACAGAACTTTCCAAAACTTTTTTTTAACCCCCGCAACTCATCCGAAATCTTATAATATGAACTAGTAGTGAAAATAGATCGTAAAACACGTTCCAGACCCAATGGAATCATTGGATTTCCCAAAGGAGTTTGTTATCAACAATTTACCCCCTAAAACACTATTTAGGCCAATAAACTAGTATTTTGACCAAATGCTCAAAGATCACAAAAGGGCCTCAGAACCCGAACCAACTATGCTGCTAACCCAAAATGGACGTTTAAGATATAATAGAACTGACAGAATCACCATTCGATGCTCGAATAAAAGAATATTGACCAAAGTGAATTATATCACTTCAAAGGCTACTCAAAACTACAAACACATATAAATCGCTCTCGAACACTTCAGGGACCGTCCAAATCATTTCCATAATTCATAAATGATGTTAGGCAATAATGGGGAAAGGCAAAATGGTCAAAATACAAAAAAAACCTCTAAAAATCATTACAAGAGTTATTACATTATCCACCATTCAGACTCATGTTCGCCTTCAAACATAAAGGTAATAAAAGTACCAAAACAGATAAAGGACCGAAAATACCCTCATACACCTCATGCAAGCACTCTCAAGCGGAGTCATATCTATAGAACTACGATCTCACTATAGAAACCAGAAATTCTTCACTCTGTGACCCTCAAGGTCACAACTATAGCATCTGAAGCCAAATTTATTAATGAAGCCGATTTCCTTTATTTTTTAACTTCTTCTATACCCAAAAACTGAGTTGATCACAACAAAAGTTCTGAACATACCCGTTTTACCTGAATCTAACAATGATGCTACTAGTCACTGTACTGCAAATCCAATGCCATCCCTGTACCAACAAAATACCAAAGAACCCATGGAACCACATTGTGACTCTCTACAATACTGAATCATGCCTTCCTCTATCTCAAAAAGAACTTTTTGCTATTTTCAAGTCCGCTAAAAGAATTTTCTTGACTGAATCAAAGTTACCCAAGGCTGATACCATAACTATCAAATTGGATTGTACTTTCTCCTCAAGTTGAAACATCTAAGTCAGACATCGATATCATTTCCACACAAAACCTTATAAGTCACACTTAGCACACTTTGATCACTATTCAAATTTTCATATTCTCATACTCAACCCTTGGAGAAAACTGTGAATCATCACAAACTCTTCATACCACAGTCATGTACAGCCTATATGTCACCGAATTCTTATGCAACCCATCACAAAGATCTATGTAATGTCAATCAACCCAAAGTCCTCAATAATCTGGTAGAATAAAAAGCTCATTTTGATCATACACATGTAAGCAACCTGTCATGTTAGAAACAATTCAACCCATAAAAGAAAGGAAAAAATTACTACATATCACTAATTGATGCCTAAAATACAAATCGAATCTCCGAAAAGTCACCATTAATCTCCTTATAAGTCACTATGGAACCATATTGTCAGAACTTTGAATTTCAAACTTATACTCATAGCACAATTCTGCATACTTAAAAATTTCTTATGTGCAAGCTCATTATCTTTTCCTTTATTAATTCTGAATTTTGAATTCTCTAAAAAAAAGAACCATGGGATAATACCCCATACTCTAAATCAAAATTCTTAAGAAAAATACTTTGTTAATCTCTTTAACTTCAAAAGTAATAAATACTATGAACCGGGTGTCTTTCCATTCCTAAATCCTTCCAAATCAAAAGCAAGTAACCTTATAAGCTGAATTCCTTCAAGTATAACTGAGGAGTGTTTCAACACCCTAAGTCTTTTCATGCAAGCAAAGCTAATCACTAAGGAAGTAACCAATCACAAGGACTGAATACCTGAAAATTTTGCCTTATCCAACTAGAATCCTTTACTTGCAATCTTTTTGAGTCAGTCATACCATAAGTTCTAGTCCATCACCAGGTCTTTTTCCCCAAACTGATAATATTACTAGTCATCCCACAAAGTCAATCTCATCGTCAAAGTGCTAACTCAATCTACAGGTATACCGATGTGATCCTGTTAAACACACTAACTTAAGCACGCACTATCGCTAACACTTACAGATAATTCCATACAAGTCTACCAGCTGTAAGCTTTCTTTATTTACAACTCGCTATCCCAATAAATTAATCACGCCCTCGATCTCATCAAATATTACACACCTCAAGTAAATCTCAAAATTACATCCTATAATCTAACTATACCAATACCTACCATTGTTCCACCATTATTCTGCAACATTACCATAGAGAAAATCATACCTAAATCACACTGAAATCCACAATATCCAAAGAAATCAACTCTAACGCAGCAATAGACTCTAAATGAGTCACAATACAAGATTGGCACACCCGATCCACCATTAAAGAATCACCTATAAGGTAGCAATATGAGCCAATATAATAAGAACCCATGAATCACATCAAGACCCAATGCCGAATAAGTAACACATAGGAGAATGTATAACCATAGTCAAAAACTACTAAGGCAGATCAAAGGTGTACTAAAATCATACCTTTGACTACTGTACCGGAAGCTCCTACCTCCAGTCCACCCTGAGGAACATAATACCGAGCTATATCATCTCTCCATGATACTGATGATGTATTTCTCAATCTATGTTGTGGGTAATCCCTCCTATAGTGCTCGAGATTCCCATATATGAAGCAACCTGAAGAGAGTAAGAGTCCACTGAGCTAGATCTGAAGAAACCTAACAACCACTATGGACTAACCACTTCTAAAGATAACCATGAAAAGCCTGACCTCTACTATAAATGTCATCATTACTGTCAAGTCCACAAGGACGCTTACCCTCATGCCTTTCACACCTCCTCACAAACTCCTCAAGAAACTCTTAAATAAAATGATCCTATAAGAGAAGAGGTGACCCGTCTGGTCTACCCTTAATGAAAATCCTCCACCACTGACTGGCTGGCCCAAATAACTGAAAAGCAGTAAAATCTACTTTATTAGATTCTAACATGTGTAACCTGTGTAATCTATTGTGACAACCAACTAAGAACTCATAAGCATCAAACGGATCTCTATTAAACTGGGAGGATTTATCCTCATAAACTCTACGAACCTAATCTATCCCTCAATGGACATAATGGGTAAGGTCACTGGATATGGGGCGTTATCTGGCAATACCTCATAAACTCTAAGAGAATCTGTAGCAGTAGCCAACTGTGAATCTGAAGTCTGAAGCCTCGAAGTAGTACTCTAAATGAACATAGGAGCCATCCCCTCAAGGAAATCCAACACTCGTACCAACCAATCCTTAAGAATAGGTATGGACATGATCACATGTGGTGATTGTACCGAGCTTAACCTCTCTATCTCAATAGACCCATCATCACGAGCAACTCCAAAACCTAAAAATTTAATCCCAACCTAAACTCTAGCTGGTCCATATGCTCCAATCTAACCTTTGCCTTGACCTTTGCCCCTGCCGCATATCAAGGACACAGGATCTAAGTCTCCAACCAAAGAAGAACGTGTTCTCACCATCTGTGAGAGAGTGAATGAGAGGTTCTTGAGTCATTAATCTATGAAAGCACAACACGAAATGAAGAAATAGATTTCTCCTAAAGTAATGTAGCCTTTCGAAGATAGATAGCGGGCATCTCTATATTGATCTGTAAGACTCTACTAGACTTGACTTGTACTAATGAGACCAATGAACCTAGGGCTATGATACCAATTTGTCATGACCCAAATTAGAGTCTATGATGGCACCTATCATACCCTCTAGTACAAGTAAGCCTATCGTAACCTAAACTCAATAATTAAAACAAAAATAAACTAGAAGAAAAAGAATAGAAATAATTCCATGATATAGAAAGAAATACAATCCCAATGATATATCCTAGGTCTGGTTGTCACTGGTACAATCCTCTAATATAGAATATGATCAAATAATCTAAAATATCTTAAATGCAAATGAAGCATAAGATAAGATAAGGAGAGATCTAGGTAAGCTCTGAGATCCATCAGCCGCTACCTCAATCTTTATAAATCCAACACTGAAGAAAGTTATCTATGCTCCTTTACTCGAATCAATACGTGCACAGTACTATTTAACCCTGGTCTATATTCTCTTATGTGTCTGTATATTTTGCTACTGGTATTGATGATATGTGTGAGTCCCTTGCTATGCCTATTCGTGTGTCTACCCCTATAGCTGAATTTTTAGTGGTGGATTGGGTGTACTGATCATATGTTGTGAGCTTTTTGGGATGTAAGACTTGAGTGGAGTTGATTATCCTCGATATGGTCGCTTTTAATGTCATCTAGGGTATAGATTGGTTGGCTCCTTATCATGTAGCTTTGGATTATTTTGCCAAGATCGTGACTTAAGCTACTCCTAGTATTTTGTGGATAGAATGGAAGGGTGCTCCTAGATCGTGTCCAAAGGGCGTTATATCTTTTCTACGTGTTTATCTCATAGTAAGAAAGGGGTGTCTTTCCTATTTAGCCTATGTTCGTGATACTAGTGTTGATTTATCACCTTTTTTGGATTCTGTATGAGTTGTTAGAGATTTTATGGATGTGTTTCCTATGGACTTATCTGGGTTGCCTTCGAATCGGGATATTGAGTTTTTCATTAATATTGAGCCGGGCACTAAGCCCATTTCCATTCCTCCTTATAGGATGGCCTTGACAGAATAGAAAAAGTTGAAGGAGCAATTGCAGGATTTATTAGGTAAGGGTTTCATTAGACTGAGTGTGTCTCCTTAGAGTGCTCCTATCTTGTTCGTGAAGAATAAAGATGGATATATGCGCATGTGTATTGATTATCGGCAATTGAACAAGGTGACTGTCAAGAATAAGTATCCTTTTCCTCGCATTGATGATTTATTTGATCAGCTTCAGGGTGCTTCAGTGTTTTTTCAAGATTGAATTGAGATCTATTACCATCAGTTGAGGGACAGGGCTTTGGATATTCTGAAGATAACTTTTTGGACACGGTATGGCTATTATGAGTTCTTAGTTATGTCTTTTGGGCTGACTAATGCCCCGACAGCGTTTATAGAGTTGATGAACAGGGTATTTCAACCTTATCTTGATTCATTTGTGATTGCGTTCATCGATGATATCTTGGTTTATTCTAAGATTGAGGCTGACCATATGAGACATTTGAAGACCGTAATTCATAGATTAAGAGATGAGAAGTTGTATGCCAAGTTTTCAAAGTACAAGTTATGGTTGGATTCTATTTCTTTCTTGGCCCATGTAGTGACCAAGGATGGTATTATGGTAGATCTGGCCAAGGTAGTGGTGGTTTATGCTTGGGCTAGACCTACTTCTCCTACCGAGATTAGAAGTTTTATTTGTTTAGCAGGCTATTATCGGCGCTTCATACAAACTTTCTCTTCTATTGAAGCTCCTTAGACCAAGTTGACTTAGAAGAAGATTGTTTTTCAGTGGTCGGATGCTTGTGATGAGAGCTTTCAAAAGTTCAAGAAGTTGTTGACTTTGGTTCCTATCTTGACTTTGCCTGAGGAGAGCATGGGTTTCACCATATTTTATGATGCTTCCAGAGTTGGCTTGGGTAGTGTGTTGATGTAGAAGGGTAAAGTGATTGCTATGCTTCTCGACAGCTGAAGCCCTATGAGAAGAACTACCATACTTATGATTTAGAGTTAGCTGTTGTTGTGTTTGTATTGAAATTATGGCGACACTACTTGTATGGAGTTTATTGTGAGATTTTCTTCGATCATCATAGCCTTCAGTACTTCTTCACTCAGCGGGATCTTAATATGAGACAGAGTAGATGGTTAGAGTTGCTTAAGGATTATGATCTCACTATTTTTTATAATCCGGGCAAGGCTAATGTGGTAGCAGATGATAATAAAGTAAGCCATCACATGACAGGCATCACATAGCACCTCGTATACACCTTTCGAGCATAAGCTTCCAAGACAGGACCCATTGGGGGTTCGTGTAACACCCAAAAAAAAAAATCCAAGCTAAGATTAGAACCATTCTTCAAGCATATATAGAACCAAACTTAGTGATTTGGTAGTATGAGAAGTGATTTAGACATGTATTTAGGCCACAAGTAACTCTTATCTCATAGACAAGTTTAAACCTTCCTTACCGATTATTTTTTGTGAAGAATCTTTCTATAATCAACTTCAAATGATCATACCTCCTAGAATATAAGGAATTTTGGAGCTCAATACCTACCAAATGAAAGGTCTTCGAGTCTTATTTCAAACACCACCAACCATTTGTTAATCTGTTATCGGAGTAAAAAGTTGTGCTCAATTTACCAGAAGGTGTCTGTCAACCAGAGTATGACGAACCGTCACACTTGTGACGACTCGTCAAGGCAAGCTATCAGGCTTAACTAGTAAGACCAAATTTTGGTCATGTTGTGATAGTTTGGAGTAATAGTTAGTTAAGGGTTTGACGGTTCATCACCCGAATCGTCAGACGCGACTGTTCTGCACTGTTAAGACATTTTCAAAGGGGTTGTTTGGTCTTTTCTCACTCTTTAAACACCAAAACTACATCGTTTAAGCTATCCCAAGGCTGAATATAAAGCCTAAACTAACCCTAATACCTCATTCACTTTATAACACACAAAAATACTCAGAAAAACATGAGAAATAAGCGACTTCTCTTCTTCCAAAACTTTAGTTCAAGAATCAAAAGTAATCAGCTATGTGGGTATTCAATAAGGGATTCTTTTCACCCTTATGCCCAAAACCTAGTTTTAAAATATGAATTTCAGTTATGATTTTTATGAACTCGTGATCTAGGACTCACACCTAATTATACCAGATTCTCGAATTTCAATTCCTCATGTTATTTTATTATTATAGTTCCCATTCAAATTTATTATGCATAATTTTCATGGCTTTAACTCAATTATTTTAATACATAAAGAATTATGCATGTCTTATAGATTTCAACCTCTTTCAGAATGAATTATGCATGATTTGGTGGATTTCAGTCTAAATTAGTCTAACATGACATGTTTTCCCTTGAAATTCATTATCTTTATAGACTTGTCATTTTATGGCTCCTCATTATATTGATATTCAGTATTTTGGACTTGTACTATGAAATTTCCCATTCTCTTCGGATAATAAAATTGTCATGATAGTTGCATTATTTAGAGATGGCGGGTTAGAATACCCGATGGCTTAGGATATCATGCATCGTTATTTGAACTCTCAGTCCTTCAATTTTCATAATTTAGAATGCTTTTGGATAAAGCTCTTATCTTTCAATCTCAGAACATCAGTATTATTGAGCTACTCAGTATACCATGCTTATCATGATTTTTAGAGATTGTAATTGCATATAACTAGTTCCATGATATTAGTCATTTTCAGATATAGCAAATTGAACTAGTTTATGTATTTTACTCAGCTTTCAGTATAAATATGAGCATATGTATATATGTGTTCTCATATCATGATCAAGAGTTTTGACTCATAACAGTAAGATACATGACATACATGACATCTAAATATGCCATCAATGCTCGTGGACACTTTTTCCCAAAAGTAAGTTCCCGATTAGTATAGTATCCGGAATGCCATTAATAATTGTGGATCAATTTTCTTATAAAAACAAAGTTCACTAGTATGAAAGTCAGGTATGGCATCCATGATTATGGACATCAGTTTCAAGAGCCATTAGTTATATTCAGTTGGGAGTAATACTTAGCACTGAGTTGAACTAGGGTTCAGCAAAATTCAAGTCCCAGAACTACATGCCACCGTAGGTATGATATTATGTTTTGCCTCAATTGGGCTCATGAGTGATCACGTCAATCAGGGTTCTCTACCCCTGGCAAAGTATTGAACACCCTTCCAACTTGGGTTACAGGTTGGATTCCATATTGCTCACATGGTCTATGTCGGTTATAGTATCTCCCACATTTTCAGACTTCAGTATTTTCATGACCCTCAGTTCAGTGTAGTTCACGGTATTTCAGTTATCTCAAATATTCATACATTCAGTAACTATACTTATCTAGATGGTTCCTTGAATCTTAGTATACATCAACATTACTTTTGATTAAAATATTTTATCGTCAGCATGCCCAGTTGCATATCTCTTTACAGTCTCAGAATATCCTGGTGTTCCTACACTTATGCTTATCATTCAGTGAATCGTTACATAATGTCGTTCATATTAATTTTATGTTTAGTTATTCATAGTGCATATCTCGCATACTCAGTACATTCAAAAGTACTGATCGCATACCTCTTCTGCCTATATTTTTCATGTGATGTAGATTAAAGTGCTTACTATCAGGATCGTAGTCAGGCAGATCACAACTTCCAGCCAGCAGGTGATGAGTTCTCTTGATTTGGAGACTCAAGTTAGTTTGTAGTCCTAGTAGTTTATTTCTACTCATATGTATTAATTAGGGATAGTTGGGGGTCATGTCCCAGCTACCTATAGTCAGTATTAGTAAAGGCTTCATAGATAGTCAGTCAAAGTCATTGTATGTAGTTTCAGTTCCTCTTTCTTTCAGACTATAGTGTTGTAACTTTTAACAATAATGTATTGAAATAGCTTATCTTATGATTATGCTTCCGCTCAGTCATTCTTGCCTTTATACATGCTTATATTCAGTTGCTCATGCATAGTACCAGTACCATGGGTGTCACGACCCGAGACTACCCCTAGTCGTAACACGGTGCTTAGAGCCACAAGTGACCCCAAGCTAAACCATGGCCTGGCATGACACTATGAATACTGAAATAATTTGGAAATCACTTATGCGGAAGTTAATAATCTGAATAATAAGTTTGGCAAAATGCCCAAGGGACAATATCTGAATAAAACTTGTAAAGCTGAAATCATAATCTAACTGACTGTCTACATAAGTAACATGTTGAAAATCTAACTGTCTGTCTGAAAGCCTCTAAATCATATGAGTTGTTAGGACAAGCCCCCAACTAACTCCAACTGTCTGAAACTAAATAGTACTGAAAGGAAAGACTGATGGTTGGCCCTCGAATGATAAGGACTCACCAACACTGCTGTTGATATGGTATGGAATAGTACTAAGCGTGGTCCGGATACTGAACGTATGCCCCTATATTATAAGACAATATAGCGCAAAATAAGGTATGCAATCAGTAGTTTGAATGTACTGAGTATATGAGATGGGAAATAACTGATATAAGCTGAACATGATGAATGTGACATGGTAAACTGATGCAAAACCAAGTAATGAACATGTACTGTAAAATAAGCTGAACAACTGAATACAAGGTCATGCAGTATCTGAATTAGAACCATGAACTGTGGACTGTGGGAGCTACCATTAACCGACGTACCCCAATCTGAGATGACCGGGATCCAACCTGTAACCCCAGATGGAAGGGTGTTCAGTACCTTGTTAAGGGTACAAACACTGACTGACGTGGATCTACTACACTGATGTCCGAAAGGACTAAGGTGTCAAGCCTGGTATGACAGGTAACCCTTTAGAACCTATGGTGGCGTCGTAGTTCTGAGACTTAGGGACTTCTACTAAAGGTCTTAGCCTAACTGACGGGTGAGCCTTTATCCCTGCGCCCGCTCGGTGCTAAGTACTACTTCCAACTGAATGACACTGATAACTGAAATGCTCAATAATAGTAATGTTCTGAAGACTGAAAATACATGCATTGTCTGAGAGAATTCACAACATATAAACTGAAGTTTATAATACTCATAAATATATGCATGCGATCCTAGGTCATCGGGTGTTCATAACCCGCCAGCTTGAAGAATGCAACTACTATGACAATTTTCATAAACTGAGAGAATTTGGGAAAACAATCATTCAAGCCCAAAAATCATGAATTTCACATATAATTAGGGTTTATAATATTGAATATGTAATGATATTGGAATTCATGTTAAAACATGGGTTTATAACTCAATAAGATTAAGAAATCGGAATATCAAGAAAATCACAATATTCATGAACCCTAAGTAACCGTAGTAATCAGCTTTGGGAAGGCTTAAATGACGTAGTTTTGATGTTAAAAGAGTCGGAAAAGACTGGGGTGCCCTTATAAAAACGTACTGGAAAAACTGCTTGGAGGAACTCACGAGACGTTCCCATGATCGTGGGTCCTACCTACGATCGTGAGTTGTGATCCTGGTATGGGCTGGACTTTTGGGTTCTCTGAACATGATCAGACGAGCCATAGTATGATCGTGGGACCCACTCACAATCGTGCCTTGGTCCGTAGGTTGGAGGTTCTAACCGAATTCACTTTTGGAGTCACGATCGTACCTAAGATCGTGGTTTCTAACCACGGTCGTGGTACCCTTTCATGGTTGGAAGGTATACATATCAACTCTTAGGTTTTCGGGGCTGTTTTGATCAGACTGGAGCATGGTATGACGTATGTTGTAACCACGATCGTACCTTCGCTCGTAGGTTCTCACTATTGTACAGTGCTTCACTAAAATGCCCATAAATCTTAGTTCTGACATCGGATTTAGGTGAATCTTGATGCGTTAGAAAGGTAATTCAAATATCTATCATTTGGTTGGTCTTGAGATAAAAAATACCCCATAACCTAGGAGTTATGCTCGTTTGAAGTTGATTATAGCAAGATTCTTCACATGGAAACCACCGGTAAGGAAGGTTTCAACTTGGCTATGAGCTAGGAGTTACTTGTGGCCTGAATACATGTCTAAATCACTTCTAATATCACCAAAATATGGTGTTTAATTTTACATTTACTTGAAGCATAGTTCTAATCTTAGCTTTGGATTTCCGGGGTGTTACCATGGGTTAGCTTGGGATCACTTGTGGTTCTAAGCACCATGTTATGACTGTAGACACGTGATTTTTGACCCTCTCCAAACTTTTATCTATTTTTAACATAAAATATTTATTTTATTTTAATTTTTATTTTAGCTTTTCATTTTATTTTTCAGTAAGTTTATTTGAAAAATTGTGGAAAAAAAGGATTTCAAAAAAATAGAGTCACATTTTTAGGATAAGTTTTGTTTTTACTTTTTAAAAGAAAAAGAGTTCTTTCAAAAAAAAAATTCTCATAGTTTAGGTTTTAATAAATAAGCTAGTGATTTTAATATTTCTTAATTATATTTTTTAGTCTGGTTATTTCACTTTTCACATATTTTTGTAGGTTTCAAATATTCAAATGATATTATTATATTATATTATTATTAAAAAAAATCCCTAACCAAAAAGTACCCACCTGCACCCACCTGCACACCCCTACCCCCATAAAATCCTCAATTTCCCCACTCCCTCACATACCTCACTCCCCCACTCCCTCACAAACACACACAGGACACCACACCTCAAACCCACATAACACTACACATACATAAACTCTATATATACACACACAAAAAGAAAAGAAAAAATAGACAACAGTAACATAAGAGACTAGAAAAACAAGCAGCAAGAGGAGAGAAAAGGAAAAAGCATTAGAGAAAAAAAAAAAAAAAACGGACTCAAAAAAACAACACTTGAAGAAAGAAAAAAAACGACATTTTTTTTAAAAAAAAATGTAAAAAAAAATAATTGAGAAAGTGACACCAAACAGTAGAAGGAAAACAATAAGCAATTTGGAGGGTTGGTGGATTGGAGTTCGAAGTTTGGCCTTAGGTTCGAGTTTCCGACGATAGCATTACTATTTCTACTTTCATTTAATTCATCACACAGGTTCTTATTCGATCTTATATTTTTATTTTATATGTTTTATTGTGAACCAAATCATGAATAGAGTTGCTTAAATGATTTCATGCATTATTTAGTATGTGTGGTTGATTAATTATGTGAGTCTTTATTCTTGTTGTGAGTTGTATGTTTAAGTTATTGAGTACTTAGAGTTTCGACGTTGATTTGGTGTTTAATACACTCTTTTGTTGATTTTAAGTTGTTTAATTTTCTACTATATGAGATAGTGCCTATACTATATGTAGAATGAAAAATAGAAATTTTAAAAATAGATATTGAAAAGGAGGAAGGAAAGAATAAATTTAAAAAAAAAAAAAAGAACGAGAGAGGGAAAGAAATTAGAAAAGAAATAGAAGTAGAAATAAAAGATCGGATAAAGGGAAAAACAGATGGATTAGAAAAGTGGTTGTAAACCTTTTTGTTCATTAGCATTAGAAAATGGTTTGAAAGTTAGAGATAAAGATTAGAAGGGTACCAGTACTTGGAAGATGATATTTTTAGTCTTAAGGGATCATATATGTATATTACTATTATGCAACAAAATGGGAGGAGATTTATTTACGGTTATTAGAAAACAAATTTAGTCAGCCTTATTTATTTGAGATATAAAAATGTTGTTTTAATATTTTAATATGAAGTTCCCAATATGATTAGTAACAATAATAATGAAAGATTAATCACCTAATAAATCAAGATATGTGTGTCTTGAATTTAGGCTGATTCGCTTTCTTAAAGTAAATAAAGTTTATTTTTTTTTATATATTTTTAATAAAATAAAAAGAACTCTTCTTAGATCTTAAATTGTATGTTCTGGTTATTTCCTTATTTATGTACTCTAAAATTTTGCTATTCTTTTATTAACTTTCTTCACGTGATGTTTCCTTAAGTGTTAATTTTCCTAGTCAAATATTAATTTAGAGGTACTCTGTGTGTAATAGAAAAAATGAAAAGCATTTATCCTGGTATACTTATTAACAATTTTGGGCCTATGCAAAAATTTAATACCTAATTAATCAATTCATTAGTATGGAAAAACAAGTTTGAGTAGCGAATCAGCCTTGAAAATCCATTATTAAAAGGATTTTCAAGTCATAAAAGAATGAGTTTACGTTCTTAATCTTTAGAAAGTTAAAAGTTTAGTATAAGTGATAATTAAAGATGAAGTCGGAAAGCACTGCTCCTGATCATTCGTTATAATAAAATTAACATACTCCACTATTTTGAAGCCGATCTAATTGGGACGGGTAGATTTTAAATACGTTAGGTGCTTATTTAGACTTGGGTAAAATGGGAAGGATCTATAAATGCTTAAAAGACGCGAAAATAATGAAAGAGACGAATGAAAGTAAATAATATATCGAGGTTGATCATGTGTGTGGTTACATTCCTTGATCAACTTTTGTAATTACAAGGCTTTGTGTGTGGTTACGCTCCTCAGTCGAAAATATAAGTCACAATTTCTCTCATAATCCTTAGGTAAGTCAAGCAGGTAAGCCAAACTAGTTTATCCAAGAAATTACTTAGGTCGAATATAAGTTGATGAAGCAACCGTCCTAGAACCACGGGACTTGAGGGATGCCTAACACCTTCCCCTCGGTCAACAGAATTTCTTATCCGGATGTCTAGTTCGCAGATCAATAATAAAAAGAGTCATTTCCTCTTGAATGGGGATTCAACACCATAAATCAATTCCAAGGGGCGACTCTGTAAATAAAATAATTCCTATTTAATATCGTCACTTTAATTGGACAAACCCTTTGACCGAAAGAAAAAGGGTTGTGACAATGACTAGGGGGTAGTCTCGGGTCGTGACAGTTCTCAATCCATATAGTTTCACAATATCAATCTCATATCTCAATTAACCTTACTGGCACATCCCTCGATCAAGGGTTTTATAAAGTGTCTCATTTTCTTTCAAAATATGTGTTTCTCTGTGGTATCAATTCCATGTATATAGATGAATGAAATGAGGATGCACGCTCATAACCAAAACAATATCATATAATGAATCAATTTAATGATGGTATTAATTGAGCTCAAACCTCAATATATCATGATATAAGTCATCGAATGGCACCACAATAATGAATAGTCTTGTAGGACATCAATAATATTAATCCAAGCCCCCACACAGGCGTCACAATAATAATAAAGGCAGATAATGCTCAAACAAGACCAATACTAGCCCCCGCACGGGTATCACAATAATAATAATCTATTAAGTTAATAATAATATTCACATAAGCCCCCACATGGGCAACACATAAAATAACTATCTCAAAATATGAATTTCATGATAAAATCCCCAACTCATAGCATACTTTATGTGAATGATTAACTACCCAACCTAGTCTGAAGAAAGTTAAGCCATAACCTACCTTGAAAAGCCGAAACACGAGCCTGGGCCCTTCAACTAGGAGCTTTTCCTTTTCGTGCCATCTTGAAACTAATCCAATCTATCAAAAATGTAATCTACACGTCAAAAAGAGTCTATTGATACCCATATTAGCTGCTTTCACTTCAGGTCCAAAAACAGTTCAAAAATCGATCCCGAAGGAAAAAGGGTAAAATCGAAATTTTATTAAAGAATCAAGTTTTCTATACTTCAAGGATCCTAAATATGAAAACCCATTGAAAATAAGTTGAAATCGATCTTTAAATCGAAGAAAAACTATTTTTCCCAATACCGAGTAAAAACCCCAAATCTCAAGTTTGAAATCTAAGTTTTGAATAGGGGTGTACAAAAATCTGTTCAATCGATAAACCGAACCGATAAAAATGTTATTGGTTTATACATATCGGGTTATTGGGTTAACAATTTTTAAACGGTTTTGTAAAAAATTTTATTGGGTTATCGGTTCGATTTTTGATTTTAAGGTTTTAGTTAATGGTTAAACCTATAACCCAATAAGATTATATTAAAATTATATTTTTATTCATAATTATATAATAGTGGCTTTAGATTTAAATACATACCTTATTGTCTTTTGCATTTTATAGTTGTTGTCTTAGTGCTTATAATTTGTGTAAACTTTATGCATGATAATAGTGTAGAACAAATAAAAATAAGAGAAAGTAAAAAAAAATTAGGGGAGTATTTTCTTATCGGTTAAACCGAAAATCAAACCGATAAAGACCAAACACCAATTAACCAAAAACCAATAACGAATATCTTATTGGTTTGGTTATTGGTTTAGCATGTTTACAAACCGAAAACTGATAAACCAAACCAATAATACACAAAACCGAACCGAATCAACCGATACACACTCCTAGTTTTGAAGTTGTTTTTGAGATAAAGTCAATGAATAATGATTGAAATCAAGTTTAGAAGCTTACCCAAACACTTTTGATGAAAATCCCTCTTTAAAATCATCTTTTCTGAGGTCTCAAAGTCCAAAAATAGTAAGAATCGAGAAAATAAAAAAATTATACTGTCCAGTTGAACAGTGACCCGCGATCGCGACCTAAACTACGCGATCAAGAGGTCAACCGTTGACCACGATTAAAATGCTCATTACGACCGCGGGAAGGAGCCCCGTGACCGTGATGCCTATGCGAGTCGAACCTCGCGATCGTTGAAACCACCACATGATCGAGCTGAAGGAAGACCTAACCTTTCACGATAGCAAACCCCGCCACACAATCGCGATGAGTAAATGCCTGGTGCACCAGCAACAGGCCAAGTTTCAAAATATTCTGAACGAACCCTCGGGATCTATTCGGGACCCCATAGAAATAGACAAATAATGCTACTAGGCTAGTTCTACATTTCAGACTCAATAGAACCATCAGATTTATCAAAATATGTTATTTTCAACAAGTTAACCCCCAGGACCCTTTAAGCTAAATTTAACTAGTTTCTCGTCTAATAGGTCAAAACTCATTATAAAGGCTCGAAACCCGAACTAGCCATGCTACTAATCCAAAATCTACATTCCGGATCTAATGGAACTGACAGAATCATCATCCGACACTCAGATCACAAAATATTGACCACAATCAAATTAATCACTTATAAAGCTACTCAAAACCTCAAACTCACTCAAATCACTCCCGAACGCTTCGAGGACAGTGCCAACTATCTCCACAACTCATAAATGATATATAGCAACTACGGAGAATGAAAAAATGGTCAAAATATAGAAAAAAAAAACTAAAAATCACAACAAGAATTATTACAAATATACATTGATACCTATCTCCTCCCCCCCTCCCCCCTCCTCCACCTCCCTCTCTATATCTCTAGCCCAACTTCTATTCTGCCAAATACACATTGATACAACCAATTACATCTATCTACAATATTTGTATCAATTGTATTCTGAATGAATCACAACACATGATACAAATGTATAACAAGGACAAAATACAGTGGAATACATTGTACACACAAGAAATAAATATATTTGATATAATTAACAATTTGAGACAATTGTATTTGTTGATACACTTATATTCGTTGGTACAACCTGATATATATAATTATATTCGTTAACACAATTGTATTCGTTGATACAACTTGATACAATTATATTTATTGATACAAATCGTATTCATTAATATACTTGATACAATTGTATTCGTTGATACAATTGTATTTCGTGATACAACTTGATACAACAAATACAATTATATTAAGTTATCCTCGCTTCTCTCCCCTCTCTCCCACATCTTGTTCGCCTTTCTCCTCCTTCTAACTTGTAGCTACAAATCATAATTAAGTAAACTATAGCTATAGATCTCTAATAAAGTCCAAACTACAGTCATTTTTGAAAGTTCCTCAAGAGTATATGGGAAGTTATGAACCAAAGATTCGGTGGCCAGTTCATAGTTTGCCATAGTGAAGTCCAGAACAGTACATAGGGGTGTTCATGATTTGGTTTGGATTAATGTTTTATTAAAACTATTTGGTCTGTTTTTAAATTTTTAAAACTAAATCAAACCAAATAAAATAAAAGTCACCGATCCGGTTCGGTTCTGTTCGGTTCGATCTTTTGGTTTATAATTAGCTAATGATAAATTGATAATAGTAAAAAAGCATACACATAAGACATCTATTTGAAATGAACATTAAGAATCAACAAATTTCTCTCTACTATCAAAAAATGAATGTGTCTGAATCTTTTGTTATTTTTCAACATTATCCGAAGTTTTAGCATGTTTAAGTTGCATAACTGTAGTAGAGATCCTTTCATTTTACATTCTAACATTCACAAAATCAAAATACAGCTTTATATAGAATGATCAACCTATCAAATATTAAAGGGGCACGTCATTGAAGAGTAGATAAATGTCTTAGCAAAAAAAATTTAAAATTGGCTATACATACACCACAACGACATATTGACAATTAGACTTAGTGTTGGGCTTTGGGCATATCTTTTAAGAAATGAAATTTAAAAGTGTTATAGTGCATGTGAAATGGGTAGAATAAAATCAAATCAATGATTAAAAGTTATTGTTTTAAAACTAAGCTAAAAGAGACAATATGAAAGAAGAAAGTAGACAAGAAATGAGAGATCAAGAGAGAAGAGTTTTCTTATTCTTCTAAATATCAAAGTGTACAAGTATTTCAAGTTTCACCAACATAATACACAAGTCTTCTATTTATAGGATTACATTGAGGATCATCAAAGGGTGTCATAAACATGACATTAATCCTTGAGAGTTATGAGGGAAGATCAAGAGGAAAGGTTATGGAAGAGTGGGAGTTATATCATAATGGTTGAGGAGTTGTGGAGGATTTATATCTAGAGTAGTGGACATCCACATGCAATGTATTTTATAACACTCCCCCTTGGATGTCCATAGATGATGTGCCTCGTTAAAACCTTACTAGGAAAAACCCTGTGGAAAAAAAAAATCCTAGTGAAGGAAAAAGAATACACATCTTATAATACGCGTTGTTTGCTGCCTTGTTAAAAACCTTGCCAGGAAAACCCATTGGGACAAAACCTAGGCCAAGGAAAAAAGAGTGCAGCGCGTATTTTACTCCCCCTGATGCAAACATCATTTCACTTCTCGAAGACAACGCGTCCCAATCTTATATGTCAGCTTTCAAATGTTGATATTGACAGTGTCTTTGTGATCAAATCACATTCATGAAGATGTTGTATTCTTGAACTTATCCTGATATGTAATTTGTCTTGTAATTCCTTGGATATGTTAAGCCTTTGAACTCCGCCAAATACATTCTTGACAATCACTTTATTCGTGACCTCATCGTCGCAAGCCATTTGCACATTGAAATTGATTATGCAAATGCAGAAAGATTAATTTTAATAATTTTAATATCATTATTTGATTGTAGAACAAATAATTATTGTAGAACAATAATAATTATTGTAGAACAAATAATAACCAATGCAAACGCAGAAAGATTAATTATTGTAGAACAAATAATCTTTCTGCGTTTGCATAACCAATAATCCTTTGACAATATTTGTTAGAAATAATAAATCCATGTCAATAATGTTTGATTTCACTCAGATTCACATAAAAGTGACATTATGTCTTTCCTGCATATTAATAAAAATTATTATCTCATGTATAGAAATAACAAGATATATAAGTGCATCAATTGCACAAATACATGGTACTTTCTAATCATTTTCATGAGATCGAAATAAATCTTTCTTTATGTTAAGCGATATTACAACCATTGGGGTACTATTCAATGGAATCGCTTTTAACATTTTTAAATCCTTCAAGGATTTTCATATACCATTTACCTTCTAGCTAGTTTTCATATAACCTTTACCGTCTAGCTAGACATGACAGTCATTCATTATACGCATTCAAGTTTTTTCATTCATTGCCAGATTTCAAGAAACCTTATTGCATCCACCGTAGGAGAACACATCTCCAAACAATAATGTCAGGACTTTTGCGAATAACCTTTATGCCTCAAGGCACCGGTCGTACTTTATATCTTACGATTTTACTTTTCGCACAATTACGTATTTGTACCCCACTGACATTATACCTTAGTCTATAGACTAAGTACATACCATCACTTTTCAAGTGAAATAAAATATACTTGAATTGCGTAGTTTATCTATCAATACTATTTGACAGATTTAAATTCAAGATCCTCGTTACCATTTATAATGGTGAGCACTACATTATACCAAAAATACCATCTACGGTTATTTGACATCGGTTCCAATGCGACATAACTTATAGAGATCTCTTCATTTTTCATCATTTTCAGGTACCTGAATCTTTTGTCAAGGTTTTATGAAGAGTTATGTCATGGTGCTCTTTTAAAGCACTTGCCTCATTATCAAGACCATCTTGATCATTTGCTCCTCTCCTTCTTTAAGGAGTTTTACATTTGGAACCAATTGGTCTATCACGTTTCAAGTGTGCCATAGACTCTACCCTTTAAGGACTTTTCATTGGAGCATTTACAGCTGAATTATAACATAGGATCAGTCTGGCAATGAACTTGCAACATTTTGTAAATCATGAATTATCTCTTGAACTTCAAGTTCATTTTTTTTTCTTTTACGAGGATCTAGATAATTCATTCCATGCATTTCAGCTTTTAATCATATCTCCCCCTAATGTTAGAAAATCTAACATTCACCCCAACCTTATTTTGGGGATCCATCTTTGTGCATGGTGGATGTTACACATTCAAATTTTTAGATGAATTTATTTGGTTCCTGGTCCTGAACCAACAATATAGGGGAACCTTGTTGGCTTGATGCATACAAATGTTGCTACATTTAAATAAACTCGTCTCACACCAAATTTTCTTTTTTGGGAGATTTGTTCTCATAACCAATGGTTCAGCTATAATTGGAGGCACACACTTTCTGCTAAACCAATCAACATTATCAACTTTTATATTTTGGAACCATGCTCTTAATTTAACAATTTGAGCAAACAACCTTGTAAAAATCAAATTGCAAGTTGATAACAAAGCGCATGTGACCAATCATAAATGTATCTTATTTCATAGTAAAAGGTCCACGTGGCAGGTTAACGGGCCCATATTCACCTTGTTATATGTTCAAAAAATTTAGAGATACAATTCCAATCACAGCCGATATAATATTTTATCGTGAGAACAAGCAACATAGGAAAATTCTTGAAGAATCTTTTATTTCTTCAATGTATAATCACATGAATTCTCAATTATTTTGCATCACATTTGAACCGGGATGGTCAACCGACCACGCCAACTTATATATTTTCTGTAAACTTTTAATTTACTATCACATGTGATTCCATCACCATGTCCATATTTATATCAATAATTAGGAGGAAAACGGGTAACCTTTCATATTTATAACCCGTTTCGATTGTAGTAATATGAAGATATAAAAATCATTCCATAATTTATAGTCTAAAAAAAAAACAATAATTTTTTTTTTTAATTCCGAAACTTGAAAAGTTTCTTTTGGAGACTTACTACAATCTCAATATCATGAACAATTTCATTCCTCCATGTAGTAACACATTAACTTCTTTTTTTTTTTGAAGCTATTAAATACTTGTGTATTACCTAATATTCCAAAACACCACACATGTGGTAAACATTTCCTTTAAGGAGAAAATTATATGTACCCAACCAATGACAAATTTGTGTAGCCACACAATAACATTCATTTTTGGTTATGATCACAACCTTTATATGAAAGAATTATTTCTTTCTTTTGCCCTTCGATAGTTCATAATAAAACATATCATACCATGTTTTACAAGACTTATTTCTTGCTTTTACCATTTGATAATCAAAGACTCAAACCTCCCTTAGAGGTGAGTTGTGGTATTTATCCAACCCATGATAACATTTTTATTCACAATTTTTATCACATTTTGACACATTCATTTTCAAGAATGGCCTAGCATTTGCAATGCTTATCACAAGTCACATTCTCTTCAAGAAATGGACTATAATCATATTTATATGACCCATCTCAACATCACTTTGAAAGATCAAGAGTGCCTTGATTTTATTTATTTTTTTAATTATTTTTTTTCTCATTTGATGGAAGATTTAGAAATCTTTTCAAATTAGGTTGCACAACAACCGTGTGCCCAATAACTTTCATACCAAATTGATGGTGAACAAAAAATTACCACCTTTTGAAGAACAATTTGAAGAACCCATAATGTTCTTCCTTTTATTATTATCAAAATGATGACTATTATAATTTTGTTCCTCCACGCCCACATACATTTTTAACCACTTTTCTTCTTTAAGACTTATATGCACTGCTACCACATTCATATCAAAGAATGGAGCAAATTAATGTGGCGGATTTCATGACTTTTCATCAAAAGTTCATTATTTTGCCTCGATCATCATTATCATCAACATATTGCATTGGGACTTAAACCCAACGTCTTATCCATCATAGTGCATCAGGACTCAAACCCGATGTCTTACCATTTTGGTGCGATGGAACTAAAATCCACCGTTTTACCCTGAACCAATGACATAATGAGCCAAACTGAAATTCACCATCGGGCCTCAAAATTTTACCATTTAGTAATAATAGGCACAAATAAATTCTCAGAATACCACTTCAAATCATCATATATAAACTATAACCTCTAAAGTTGTAAGTGAATCAACTTATTATATTCCTTCAATTCAAACTTTTTTTTTTTAAGTGGGTAAAACAAAAGGTAGATACCATCTGTAGCAATATATATAACGCAGCACCATAGCTAAAGGTAAGCAATTACTTTCAAAAGCTTTCATATGGTCATACTTGATTTAATCGGTTAATATTCCTCGCTACAAGCTTCGGGCCTGCCAATTCAATCATCTCTTCTATTTTCTTTGACAAAAGCTTTTGAAGAAAGAATTGATATAAAAACTCAGTTGGTTAGAAATCTTGTGCTGATAAGGTGTTTTAAAACTAAGCTAAAAGAGACAATATGAAAGAAGAAAGTAGACAAGAAATGAGAGATCAAGAGAGAAGAGTTTTCTTATTCTTCTAAATATCAAAGTGTACAAGTATTTCAAGTGTCACCAACATAATACACAAGTCTTCTATTTATAGGATTACATTGAGGATCATCAAAGGGTGTCATAAACATGACATCAATCCTTGAGAGTTATGAGGGAAGATCAAGAGGAAAGGTTATGGAAGAGTGGGAGTTATATCATAATGGTTAAAGAGTTGTGGAGGATTTATATCTAGAGTAGTGGACATCCACATGCAATGTATTTTATAACAGTTATAAAATATTTATAAAAAACTAATAGTATCATATCTTCAAATAATTATAAATTTATGTATATAATTTATCGGTTTGATTTGATTATTATTTTAATTTTTTTAGTAAAACTAAAATCAAACCAAATATTATCGATTTTTAAAATTTAAAGCCAAACTAAGTAGGCGTTTGGACATATGATATGAAGTGTGTAATTTGAAATCATGAGATGAAATCAGCGTTTGGACATGTGATTTTATCTAATGATTTCATATCATGATATGAAATCCCAAATTCTTCAAAAAGTGTGATTTGAGATTTCATATCATGGTTTGAGTTTTTTTTAAATACAAATGTTGACCCACAAGTTTATGTTTTGTAAAAAACACACCCCACCATATATATCTAACAACCAGTTATTTCATATGTAAATAAAATTTATAGTTCATATTATTACTCTTTAAACTATTTATATCTCATATAACTATTATTCTCACCAACATAAAATTTATTATTACTCATCAAAGATTGTCCGTACTATGTGAGAGAATTATATTAAAGAATAGTACACTACAACTCATGTTCAATTTTACTTTTTAATTGAACTAAAGATTAATCAAGAAATCTTGTATTTTTTTTTTTTATAATAGCTTTGTGACAATGCATTATACTTTGTTATAAACTTTTGCTTATTTGGTAAAATTGTATAAAGAATTGGAGCAATTTTGATAATTTTTACAACTTATGAGATTTTTATATTCATGAGAAAATATTCAACATAAATTTTTTTTTAAGTTGCATGTCCAAATAAAACTTCAATTTTATCTCATAATTTCAAATCATAATTTTATCTCGGATGGTCAAACGGGCCCTAAATATCAATTTTTCAATCAATTTGATTTAATTTGCGATTTGGTTTAGGTTTTAACCAAATCATGAACACCTCACTACATATAGCGCATTGCCTGCCTAGCGCTTAAACTTTAAGCTGGTCACTGAACCCCCTTGAGAGAGAGAGAGAGAGAGAGAGAGAGAGAGAGAGAGAGAGAGAGAGAGAGAATGAAGGTGAGCATGGCAGGGGAGAAGGTGATACTTGTACCCTACATGAGAGAGCATGTGCCCAAGTATCATGAATGGATGCAAGATCCTCTCCTCCTCCAAGCTACTGGTTCTGAACCTCTCAGCCTTCAACAAGAATATGATATGCAATTTTCTTGGACCCAAGACCCCTTAAGTGTGCCTTCCTGTTCTCCTTCAAATTTTACTTCTTATGTTTGAGATATAGTTACCCTTTTCATTATTGCTCAAGAAAAAAACTAATCTTTGCCAGATTTACTGCATTCTTTTGTTAAATCCCTAGACCCAGTACCCATTAAGTTTGCCTTTCCATTTTGGGTTCTAAGATAGAATGCTGATCTTTAGGGGGTTGTTTAGCATGAGGATGGGACAGATAAAGATATCTCATGTATTGGCATATCCTATGGGATTAGTTCTCCCATCATATATATGGGATAACTTATCCCATATAGTACTATGATGGGATAAATAATCCCGGGACTAATCAATGCCCCTAACCAAATGCATTTTTATAGTGCATTTTATTCCAGAATTATTATCCCTTATCCCTCGTACCAAACGACCCCTTAATGGTTTTGGAGGGTAATTTGATGCAAACCGATAGTATCTTTTCATGTTTATCAGGAAAAAGACTATCTTTGCTTGAATGATTGGTTCTAGCTGAATCAAGAATATCTTTACCCAAGACCCCTTAAGTGTGGATTTCATTTCCATTTCTGATACCTTATAGATTTCCTTGTTTCCTTTGTGTGTTCTAAAATAGAAACTGTTGCCTTTTAATGTTTTGGATGTATGTAATGCTGAGAGATAGTGCTTTCTTTTTTATATATTAGTGAAGAAGAACCTGAATTGCTTTAATTACTGTTTTTTTGTTGACTTATGGAAAAATGCTCAATGTCAGGACCAATTATAAGTTTGAATTATGAATGTTCTAAAATATTATTATGTACTCTTAAGTAGAATGGTAGATTTAAGTGGTAAATCGTTCCTGAACTGTGGATTATGTCAGCTTTTGGTTGGGATAGGAAGGAATAGATGTGGTGTTCTGGAAATTTAATGGTTTTGGTTTTATTTTCTTCATATAGTTTCTTACAAAATGTTATTGGAAATGTTTTTAATGGCAGAGCAAACTTTCATTGTGTTGGACAGGGAACTAATCGTTGGAAACTTCATTCATGGAGAACCTCATGTTGAAGGTCGCATTCTTGTTTTGATCTTAAACTACTTTTGTTTAGTCACTCCATGTAGCTTTATTTCAATGTTAATATTGCCTTGATTTTACCTATGATCTTTGATCAGCAAGGAACCTGTGGTAATTTACTCTGTATGATCATACTAAGGTATGAAGCTCTTTATATAGGATCTGAATTTTCTGCAACTAGTTGAAAAGTTCCCTTTCAGAATTTTCTTATCGGTTTTGCAATTTTTTTTTATTTTTTTAAATGAAGTGGCTTTCACTAGTTTTAGCAGGCAATTATATTTTTGCAAATGGAAAGAGTGGGGGTTGAGTGTATGTAAACCAGATTTCAAGATGATATCCATATGGGAAAGTTAATTTTGAGAGAAAACCATGGCTATTCAGATATAGGGAAATTGCTGTTGGTTCCAATTTGTTGTCCAAAAATGATTTCCAGCGTGTTGGAACCTAGTTTTTCCGGATTGATATGTGATTCTCAGTTTGACCATATTGCTTTTTGGCAGCCATGGTTGGTGATGTGAACATATACATGAATGACTTGGATGATCCCCAAATGGCTGAAGTTGAGATTATGATAGCTGAACCAAAAAGGTAAACATGCTTTTATATTTCTGATTTGTTGCATTGACTCTTCATCTTGTGTCACTAGTTGATTTTTTCCTCCACGTTAACAGAACCCTTTCTGTTGCAAAATTAGATTCCTATCTATATTTGTGATTGTGGAGTGAAAATTTATCTGTCATTGGGAGGATTAATTATCCCTTGTTTCCTAAGAGGTAGTTCAGCCGTTAGGATTAGGATGAAGAAGCATTTACAGGGTTAGCCTATTGTTTTTTCCCTAGCCTATGTCCTAGGACTCTCTGTTCTTTGTTTGAGCGAGAACTGCACAATTGATTGCATGACATTTTCCTTTGACTTTTTAAGCAAAGAAACTGTATGAAGTGGATGTAAGAAGCTAGAAGCCTTTCTAGTGCTTCTGGACCTCTAGCTAAGAGTTCTTACTTTCTGACGGATAGCCTTTCTCAAGTGCATCAGATGCTTCACTTGTTCGGCTTGTTATCTCTTTTGTTTAAGAGCATCTCCAGTTCATCCTTTCTAATATAGTTGAGTTAGTTTCAAGAACTTGAAATAAGAACTTAAACAATGCGTGGAAGCTTTAAATAGAATTTAAAGACAAAAAATTAAAGAGAGAAGAAATTTAAGAATAGAGGTTCAAGAATTTTGAAAATTAATCTAAGAACCCCAATTGAGTTTACAAAACAAAAAAATAATGATTATATTACTAACATTTTCAATTCAAGAACTTATATGGCAAAAATGATCTAGACCCCTGATTGAATAATTAGAGACAATAATTACTTCCTTTAATTAGATGACTAAGAATCAAATATATCAACAGCAACAACAACATACCCAGTGTAATCCAACAAGTGGGATCTGGGGAGGGTAGAGTATACACAGATCTTACCTCTACCTTGGGAGGCAATGACAGAGAGGCTGTTACCAATAGATCCTCATCTCAAGGAAAACCATATCAAAGAAGATCGAAAAAGAAATATCTGAAGTGAAGGGATTATGGCAAAATGTTGTAGAAAGCATGATAAAGTATTTTGGAAAAAAGAAACAGTAACTACACAATAAAAGAGCGATAATCAAAGTACAAGGGACAATAAATAGTAGCAAAAATTGATGGACAAGAAACTATAGGAGTAATACTATGACTACTAGTATGGACGGGTAAGTGAGACAACACTCTTTTACCTACTAACTTTCTACTCTAATTTGTGTCCTCCACAACCTCCTATCTAAGGTCATGTCTTTGGTAACCTGCAACTAAGTTATGTCCTGTCCAATCACTTCTCCCCAATACTTCTTCGGTCTATCTCTACCTCTCCTGAAACTATTCATAGCCAATATCTCACACCTCTGCACTGCGCATTCGTGCATCTCTTCTTAACATGCCCAAACTATCTCAGCCTCGCTTCCCGCATCTTGTCCTCCACTAAGGTCACTTCTACCTTTTCTCGGATATCTTCATTTTTAATCCCGTCTCTCCTAATATGTCCACACATCCATCGCAGCATCCTCAGTTACGCAACTCTCATCTTCTGAATGTGAGATTTCTTGATTGGCCAACACTTCGCCTCATACAACATAGTTGGTCTAACCACCATTTTGTAGAACTTGCCTTTAAGTTTTGGTGACACTTTCTTATCACACATACTCTGGATGTGAGCCTCCATTTGATCCACCCTCCACCAATACGATGTGTGACATCATCGCCAATCTCCCCATTTCCTTGGAGAAATTTCTCCTCGCGATCGCGACAAGGAGGTCAAGTTCGTGATGGTTTGTAAGAGTCCACCACGATAACAAGGACCTGATTCTATACTTGGTCATAGTATGAGGAAAACGAAGAGCAACAAGAACACAAAGTAAATAGCAGTAAAGTAAATGACAAAGGATGTTTATGTGGAAACCTCCTTACTCAAGGGAGTAAAACTACGACCTATCCCAGTAGGATTTCACCAACCACTTCACTAATTCACCAAGCAAAAAATTCGATTACAACTCTATGCAATCTAAGAATTAAACTCTTAATTCCAACACCTACCAATAACTATATTACCACTCCTCTTTCACAGTAAGTCTACTTGAAAGACTCCATTAGCTACCTCTAGCTAAAGCAACAAATCAACATAATCTTTTCTACTTTTAGGAGTAGGTTGAGAGGTATCTCCTTCTTTAGCCGCTTCTACTAGGACATAGGGTGTATCACAGATGACATCCCAAAACTCACTATCCTTCGCCATGATAGAATCATGCATTCTTGTCTTCCACCAGCTGTAGCACTGGCCATTGAACCTCGGGGGTCGAGTAGTTGATTGTCCTTCCTCGAGACTGGGAGGAGCTATCACCGTGAAGATCTTTCCTAGGTGTTAACGTTATAGGAAGAACTGTTCTGATACCGATTGATGGTTTGTAAGAGTCCACCACGATAACAAGGACCTGATTCGATACCTGGTCCTAGTATGAGGAAAACGAAGAACAACAAGAACACAAAGTAAATAGCAGTAAAGTAGATGGCAAAGGATGTTTATGTGGAAACCTCCTTGCTCAAGGGAGTAAAACCACGACCTATCCCAGTAGGATTTCACCAACCACTTCACTAATTCACCAAGCATAAAATTCAATTACAACTCTATGCAATCTAGGAATTAAACTCTTAATTCCAACACCTAGCAATAACTCTATTACCACTCCTCTTTCACAGTAATTCTACTTGAAAGACTCCATTAGCTACCTCTAGCTAAAGCAACAAATCAACATAAACTGAATGTAAAAACACTCGCACATATCTTTAATCAAAAGGTGAGTTTACAGTTGTGAGAGCAAAACACGGACTAAATTAACCTGGAAACAAGACATATCTCACTGTGAGCCAAGAGTTTTTGAGTTGATAAATCCTTCAGCAAATTGAGCACCAAAACAACGTTTGCTAGAAGAGAATAATCGTTTGTGAATATTGCAAAAACTAAGCTTCTCTCCTTAAGATGATGAATATACATGAGCATTTGGAGAGAAGCTTTCTCATTGGAGGATTCCACTATAGAGCACGTTCCACTATTGTGTTATAGCTGCCAGACTGTACACACAGAGCTGACATATAAGACAAAAGTGTACAACTGCCTATTGGGACACCAGTTGACGTAACTGGTCCTTCAACTTGGTTTGTCAATCCTCAAAACATGAACACAATAAGAAAGGCCAGAACCAAACATTTTCCCCCTTTTTGATGATGACGAACATAGACTCACATTCCCTTTTTCTACATACAATTGTTTCAAGTTCCCCCTTTCACCATGTTCACCTTTTGTATTCCCTCTTTCACCAACAACACATCTTCCCGCTTTTGGCATCATTAAAAAGAGATCAAAAATAGAACTCAAGACCGGCCATACAATCAACATGCATGAAAAGAGATCACAACAAGGATAAGAATAGGAACAGGTTCATATTAAATCAAGCATTCAGAATCATTAGACAAGTCAGTATTCAAGTCCTACAAAAAGGAAATTAATCATGCACCTAGTGTCAAATCAAGAGGAAGGTAAGAATGTGGAATGGAAAGAAAGACAGTAGGGATCAACTAGGATGGGAAGTGGAGAGACAACCATAAAAGAGGTGATCAAAGCGTTTCATAGCAGCACGATTATCATCAATCAGTGCTTCATTCTTGATCTTTAATTGAGTATTCTCATCCTTGAGTTGAGTATTCTCATCCTTGAGCTGCGCATTCTCATTCTTTAGCTGGGCAATCTCAATCTTAGCTTGATTTGAGACACCTGGTGCAAGATTAGTTCCTCCTGTGACTTCAGTTAGTTGAGCTTTTGGGGCATCAATTTCAGCTTTCTTTTCAGCAACCATGGTTGACAACTCTTTTATCTTCAGATTACTCAGCTCCTCAGCTCCTGAGGAGCAATAAGATTTGACACTGCAAAGTTAGGACCAACTCTTTTTTTCTTTGTAGCACACTCACACTCTGCAAGGGTAATGAGTGTGAACTTTTGTCTTTTTCCTCCAACAGCATGGGAGCCAGATCTTGGGTTTATCCCAAAGTAATTGAAAACTTTTGTGAGGAGAAATCCATAGCCTAGACTATGATTGACTTCCTTTAGCTTACAGATCTTAATAATATGCTCAATCATGATTTTAGGTAGGCTAATTGGATAGAACTCATTTGCATAAAATGAATAGGCAACACAGAAGGTCTATCCCTTCTTTTGTCGGAAGTAGCCTCAAAGAATTCCGTCAGCAGTAGGGCATCACTAACTGGGACCACGTGACACTCGTGAGCTATTGCATGGCCTTCTCTTTATTTCCTTTGACAAATGATGTCCCCTTTTGGACGACAGAGAGATCTAGTAGCTTAATGAGTTCCCTAGAATCACCGGCTTCAGAGAAGGCAATGTTATCCTTACCAGGTTTTGTGGAGGTCTTAGAGATGTCTCTGATGAGCAGACTTTTGACAACCTGTTCTTCAAGACGACATGATATTTCAGAGTCATTTTCCTCCTTTACCATTTCAATACCACCTCTTGACGAGTCAAGCTGTATTTCAGATATTCCATGTTTTCCAAAGAGATTCTAGGACGAGATAGGGGTTTGAGTCATGAGCAAACATTGATGGAGAAGAAGATGTATCAGATCTTGCCAGGCATTTGAAGGTGTTAGACGATAAGGAACCAATTTTGACTAGAAAGGCATTTTGTAGTAGACTTTGGTAAGACGATAGGAGCAAAATTCCTTTCCATGGTAAGAAAATAGGATTTTATCCGAGATGTCTCAAAGAGGAGATTTGGGAGAAGGATTTAAGGCATCAGGTCTGTTTTGAAGGGAGGTACAAGGAAGGATTGAGGAGGGAGTATAGGTAAGGAAAAAAAAGATGGATGGGCGATGGGGATTTATCTATCAGAAGAAAAAGGTTTGCTACATGTCCTCTCTTTTAGAAGTGAGATTTAGGTTGAGGATAGAGAGGGCTAAAACGACAGGGTATTAAAAAAAATGTTCCGACACAGGTGCATAGTTAATAGCCATCATATAGGGACAAGAACACTAACCTGTGCAGACGATCAGATCTCTGATTCCTTGTTCCATCCTTATTCAAGCGTGACCTCTCCATGAATGCATACTTTCAAGAATATAAGATTGAGTTAAATTTCCCTTCATCTTCCTCCACATATCTGTCATGCTGTTTTAGCCATAAGATGAGGGTAGTAACAAGGTGTTTCAGCCAAGACATCTTGAGAGGAGTTAGAAACTCGAAAACCCTTTTGTTCGACAAGACTTCATGTACGTCTCCTTCAAAACAAGCTTTATTCAGTCCATTGAGTTACCCCTTAAAGATATCAGCCTCACACTTAACCTCAGCTGTTGATAGTAATTTAACTCTGCCTCTTGGTTCCTCCCTGTTTAATAATGTTCCAGCATTGTTCTAACAATATCTTCTCATATCAGAAACATGGGCCACTAAGGACCTTAAGTAGTCTTTAGCAGTCACAAACATATGCCTCTTTCTTCCACCACTTGCATTTCTCATGAATACACAAGAATCCATGTGAATTGATTCACATGACTTAGAGATGCTAGACAGTTTGTTAGATATAGAGAAGGACACACTAGCTTTTTCCTTTTTACACAAACATTAAGTGCCTCATTTTCTATGAACTTTCTGTTAGGCAGTTCACACACACACACTAGGTCCTTTATACCAGCGAATTTAAGCAAAAAGAAGCCAACAGTACTCAGTCTTCTATCCCACAGCACTTCTTCAACCAGTCAACACACCAAGCCTTTTTCAGAAACATAGCTAAGCGATTTCCAAATTTGTCTTACCACAACACCATATTCCCCTTTTTTGCATTTTCAGAAGACACATTTTCTTCAGGACTGTCGTAAGTGAGAGAAGATTGTTTGTTTTGCTAATCTTATGCTCAGAGAAACCACTATCCATGAACCTCATTTGTCCCATTTGGGTGCTTTCTCTCACTCCGACCTCCGCATAAAGTCGCTGCTTGATTTTGGGATACCCAAATGAGCTTGGGTCCCTTGACATTGAAAAAAGAATGAATGAGATTTCTTCTAGTCCAGCCTGGTACTGTGAGCTTCTTGGTACTGTGAGCTTCTTCTCTTAGGAACCTGGTCCCCTTGAGTTCCTGATGGATTCAACATACTTTTGATTTCTCTTTCTATCATTGATAGAGGACTGGCACTGATACTTGTAATGGCCATTTTGGCCACAGTAAGTGCATAACCAATTGTCAGGGACAGATACATACATGCTATGAGGATTATAGGGAGTCTTGTTCCTTTGAAAACCAAGACCTTCACCCGAATTGGACTTCAGATTATTCATCCCAACAAGAATTCCTGAAGAAGTAGTCCACTGGAGAGATTTCTTAAGCTCCTCCTTTGTTTTTAGCAGATTTTTTTGAAGATTCTTGTTACGATCTAGTGAAACTGCAAGATCCAGACTGATTTTACTAAGTTTAGTCTCAAGATCAGTCTGAATATTGCTAGCCTCCTCTTTTCCTTGTAAACAATTTTTAGAGTGACTTGACAGCTTAGCATTCAACTCATCATTTTCATACTTAACTTTTCTTAAGGCTTTTTCTAGATCATGAATCTTTGAGGACAGAGAGTTTTCTTTAATCTCAGAATCAATTAGAGCATTAAGCAAGGATTTTTTTCTTTTACCGCACCATGATAAGCATTTATTAGCATGTCGGTCAAAGATCTCAGCTCCCTATTTGAATAGTTTTTCAAGTTTTGCTGAACGTCAAGAAAACTTACCTCATCCTCCTTTTCTTCATCAGATTTGTCCACAAGAGCAAACAAGGAATCAAACCTTGTGGGTTCGTTTTCAAGAGCCACCATAGAAGTATCCTGCACATCATTCTTAGGTTTAGATCCACTTGAGGTGTCTCCCCAGGCAGCCAAGGCTTGTTTGATCATTTTATCAGCAGCTTCTCTGCTTCTGAACCTGTCAGGGACCTGGTCCTTTCTTTGAGTTTTCTTTGGATTGCTTTTGATGTATTCCTTGTAGTCCCCCTTTTGAAGAGGGCATTCCTTGATGAAGTGACCTGGTTTTCAACATCCGTGACAACAACCATTTCTTCTGAATCCCTTGCTTGAGTTTCCTCTGTTTTGAAAACCTCCACTTCTCACTAATTTTTGAAACCTTCGAGTGAGATAAGCCATGTTTTATTCATCTTCACTTGAATCATTTTTGCTGGTCTTTAGAACCATACTCCTTTCCGTCTTGGGATCCTTTCTCTCAGAATCTTGCTGTCGTTTAAGCTCATAAGTTTTCAGATTCCCAATAAGTTCATCCACAGTCATTTTTTGCAAATCTTTAGTCTCTGAAATAGCGTTTACTTTGCTTTCCCAGGAAGAGGGTAAGATGCTCAAAACTTTCTTGACCAACTTGTACATCTGAATGTTTCCTCCAAGACACTTGAGTTCATTCACAATAGATGTGAATCGATATGCATATCTTGAATGGATTCTCCTTCACTCATCTTGAACAGCTCATATTGAGTTGTAAGCATCTCAATCTTTGATTGCTTCACTTGGCTTGTTCCCTTATGAGCATTCTGCAAAGCTTTCCATGTTTCCTTAGCAGATTCACAAGCAGAGACCCGGTTGTACTCATCAGGTCTTATCCCACAGATAATAATTTTCTTTGCTTTGTAACTCTTCTCACTCTTCTTTCGATCAGCTTCAGTATAATCTTTTCTACTCTTAGGAGTAGGTTGAGAGGTATCTCCTTCTTTAGCTGCTTCTACTGGGACATAGGGACTATCACAGATGACATCCCACAGCTCACTATCCTCCGCCATGATAGAATCATGCATTCTTGTTTTCCACAAGCTGTAGCACTGGCCATTGAACCTCGGGAGTAGAGTAGTTGATTGTCCTTCCTCGAGACTGGGAGGAGCTACCACTGTGAAGATCTTTCCTAGGTGTTACCGTTATAGGAAGAACTGTTCTGATACCGATTGATGGTTTGTAAGAGTCCACCACGATAACAAGGACCTGATTCGATACCTGGTCCTAGTATGAGGAAAACGAAGAACAACAAGAACACAAAGTAAATAGCAGTACAGTAGATGGCAAAGGATGTTTATGTGGAAACCTCCTTGCTTAAGGGAGTAAAACCACGACCTATCCCAGTAGGATTTCACCAACCACTTCACTAATTCACTAATCCGAAAATTCAATTACAGCTCTATTACAACTCTATGCAATCTAGGAATTAAACTCTTAATTCCAACACCTAGCAATAGCTATATTACCACTCCTCTTTCACAGTAATTCTACTTGAAAGACTCCATTAGCTACCTCTAGCTAAAGCAACAAATCAACATAAACTTAATGTAAAAACACTCCCACAGATCTTTAATCAAGAGGTGAGTTTACAGTTACGAAAGCAAAAACTCGGACTAAATTAACCTAGAAACAAGACATATCTCACTGTGAGCCAAGAGTTTCTGAATTAATAAATCCTTGAGCAATTTGAGCACCAATATAGCTTTTGCTAGAAGAGAATAATCGTTTATGAATATTACAAAAACTAAGCTTCTCTCCTCAAGATGATGAATATACATGAGAGCATTTGGAGAGAAGCTTTCTCATTGGAGGATTGCACTGCTGAGCATGTTCCACTATTCTGTTACAGCTGCCAGATAGTACACACAGCTGGCATATAAGACAAAAGTGTACAACTGCATATTGGGACACCAGCTGACCTAATTGGTCCTTCAACTAGGTTTGTCAATCATCAAAACATGAACACAATAAGAAAGACCATAACCTAACAGTTTGCGATGAAGGTGCATGGCACCAGTAGTTACAACTGCAACAAGGATCGAAAACCCCCGACAGACCCTCAGAATGCATTCGGAACCCCGTAAACACAATTCAATTATGATACTAGACCAAATTCAACATTCTAGACTCAACGGTGCAGTTAGAATTTCCAATGGAGGTCGTTTTCATCAGATGTTGACCAAAGTCAACCATAGGCTATAACTTTCCAACTTCTCATCTAAACGCTCAAAATCACATCGAAAGCCCTGGGACCTGAATCGAACATGCTACAACCCAAAATCGACGTTTTGGAGCTAATCGAACTGACAAAATTCTCATACGATTCTTCGATCTCTGAATGTACCAAAGTCGACCATTCCAAAACAAAAAACTCACTAAATTCAAAACCAACTACCTCGGGAACCGCGCCACCCACTCCCACAGACAATAAACACCAATACACAACTACGGAAAGGGGTACAAAGGTCAGAACTCGCAAAAATTCAACGAAGTAAGGGTTGTTACCTCGACAACGTTTAAGTGGTTAAAAAACATTACATATAAACTACTCTACTTGTCTTAATTTTTACGGGGAGTCAAGTAATTTTTTATTTATTAAAATTTTCAAACATTTCATGAATATTTCTATTTATAATCTTTTTTGGGTAAGGGAGTTTCTATGGAGATGCTTAGAGGCTAGAGGTGTACCTGTGGAGTATGCTAGGGCGACCAAGGACATGTACGATGGAGCCAAGACCTGAGTAAGGAAAGTGGGAGGAGACTCGGAGCAGTTCCCAATTTTATGCCTTGGTGATGGATGCATTGACGCATCAAATTCAAAGTGAGGTGTCATGATGTATGTTATTTACAAATGACATAGTTCTGATTGATGAGTTTCGCGACGGAGTTAATTTAGATTGAGCCAGACCAAGAAAGAATACTTGAAGTGTAAGTTCAGTGAAGTAACGCATGAGGCGGATGTGGAAGTTAGACTTGATGCACATGTCATCCAAAAGAGAGGAAGTTTCAAGTATTTTGTGTCTATTATCCAAGACAATGAAGAGATTGACGAGGATGCCACTCATTGTATTGGTACAGGCTGGATGAAATAGAGGGTTGCATCTGGAGTCTGTGTGATAAAAAAGTGCCATTAAAACTTAGAAGGCAAGTTCTACGTAGTGGTAGTTAGACCGACTATGTTGTATGGGGTAGTATGTTGGCCAGTCAAGAACTCTCACGTTCAGAAGTTGACGGTTGCAGAAATGAGGATGTTGTGTAATATGTGTGGACATACTAGGAGAGATAGGATTAAAAATGGGGATATCCGAGACAAGGGTGGAGTGACTTTGGTGGAGGACAAGATGCGAGAAGTGAGACTGAGATGGTTCGGGCGTATGAAGAGATGTTCGGATGTCCTAGTGCAGAGGTGTGAGAGGCTGACTATGGATGTTTCAAGAGAGGTAGAGGTAGGTCAAAGAAGTACTTACGAGAGGTGATTAGATTGGACATGACACAGTTTCAGACTTTCAGTTTACCAAGAACATGACCTTAGATAGGAGTTTGTGGAGGAGCATTAGGGTAGAGGGTTAGTAGGGATCATTGTTTTGTCTTGTTGTCTACCATATGATTAGTTGTAGTATTGCACGGTTAGTTTCTTGTCCTTCGATTTCTGTTATTATTTGTTGTTTATACTTCGACTATTATAGTACTGTGTTGTAGTTACTGCCCTGAAACTATCTGTTGTTTTTGTCATTATATGTTGTTTCCTATACATTTGTTTCTTTTTTGGAATGCTTTGGACGATTTTTCTTGAGCCGAGGGTCTATTGCAAACAACTTATCTACCTCTGAGGTAGAGGTAAGGTCTGCGTACATTCTACCCTCCTCAGGCCCACTTTGTGGGATTATACTGGGTATGTTGTTGTGTTGGGTAATTTATGTGTGCAATTTTTTGAAAAAGAATATTAAGGAATATTTGTGCCCAATTTTTGATTAAAAAATTGTGTACTCTGAAGCACGTATTTCAAATCCAGTTAGTTTTTAAAATAAAGAGATGGTATTATTTGTTGAACTTATTAATTGATCAATGTATAATTAATAGTACTAATTAAGTGTATTCTATCAAAAAGGTAAAATTGACTCACTTGGAGTGAGAGAAGCATACACGCACTAACAAACGCAAACTGTATATACCAACATGATCATTATATGATTTTAGAGCTCTCATGATGAAGCCAGCCTAACTTGTGCTGACTCGGTGCGGGTATCCGACATGGGTGCGGATTTAGAGGTCGGAATTTGGCAAAACCTTATTTTAAGATTCAGGGGTATAGATCTTGGTATGGGCACGGGCACTGGTAGTTGACTTAAAAAATTCAAAATTATAAAAATAGAGCTACAAAGATATTTTACATTTTGAGAGATTCTATGGAAAACTACATGTGGGTTGTAGAATTCAATATTTCATTTCAATAATATCAGAAATTGTAGGCAGTAGAGACACTAGCAGGCAACAACGTTCTAGGCGTTCTTATTTCTTCCATTCTCTTGCCATGTATTGTACCCAACAAAATGACAACTAAATATTAAAAATATATTACTGTAAAACAAATATAATTAGAAGAATTAGACATAACCTGAAAGAAAACTAACCTTTTGCAATGGCATAACTCTTGAAATAAAAAGAACGTAACTTGTAAAGTAAATGTAAAAATAAAATAGCATAAACAAAGTGAAAGTGTGAAACTCGAAATCTTAAAATTTAAGACATAAATAGAGACATTCAATTCAGCCACAATTTAGCTATTCATAATTAATCAATCACATGAAGCAATAGTCCAATACACAAAGTAGAAATTCAGCTTTACTAAAAACTATGAAATTTTAACTTAACTGACAAAATTTGACAAAACATAGTCAAGTTAGCTACTACTTGCTTTCTTCATCAGTATCTTCAATTTCTTTCAAATCTTCTCCAAAGACTATAGCCCTCTAATTGGGGTTCATCTATTGATAGCTCCAGTGTTCACATGATGCGAGAGCATCGGCGCATGAACACTATGCGAGAGCATCAACGCATAATGCGCCGATGCAATGCGATGCGAGGTTGTGACGCATCGAGTTATGGATGTGAGGCCATCTAACTGAATCGGGCGCATAACCCTCTATTGCGTGATGCGTGATGCAAGCTGATGCGCTCGCATCGTGTTGTTTTTATTTATAGGGCTATTTTTAAATTAAAAAAAAGAGTCGGGTTTATTTTTTAAAGTTAGAAAGAGACGCGACATCAGTACTACGATTTTTTAGGGTTAGCGACATCACTAAAGCAGCTGCTGCGACTACTCTTCTTCTTCTTCACTGAAGCTGCGACATCACTACTACTCCTGCTCTGTTTTGCTGCTGCTCTGTTAAGGTAATTTTTCTTCTTCTTCTTTCTTCTTTCTTCTTCCTTCTTCTTCCTCCTCTGTTTTGCTGCTTTGTTTCTATTCTTCCTTTTTTTTTTTTTTTCACTTCTGCTCTTCTTCCTTCTTCTTTACTGTTCAGCTCTGTTTTTTTTTTTTACTGATGCTTTGTTTTCTTCCTTCTTCTTCCTTTTTCTTTTTCTCTGTTTTCCTCAATTTTTTTCCTCTGTTTTCTGCTGCTGTTTCTTTCTCTTTTCTTTTTGTTGTGACTTTTGTTTGATTTGTTTCTTATGCTTTCTTTACAACGATTATAAATGTCTGATTCGGCTTGAAAATATGGTTAAAGGGCAAGTGAGACCAATAGGAACAAAGTGACATGTGTTTTTTGTGGCTTGACGTTTAATGGCAGAGCTTTTCGCCATAAACAACATCTTATTGGTAATTGTAGTGATGTGCAGCAATGTAAAAAGTGTCCGGATGTTGTGAGAAAATAAATTAAAGAGTATGTTGAGCAAAAAAAGGACCTAACACGTCAAATGCTTTCTCCACCACAAGTTACTAATCTTGATGATGATGACGATGAAATGGAAGAAGGAGAAGCTGCTGATTTGTCACTTCCTTCAAAATCCCAAAAACAATCACAAAATGCATCAGTCTCTTCAAGTTATGGATCAACCGGTACGAAAGGTCTAATAGATTGTTACTTTTCGTTGATGCCAGGAAATGATTCAGGGAAAAGTGGTAAGAATTTGCATGCTGTGGCCAAGGGAATTTTGAGGGATCGTGCAGTTGCGGCCTTTTCACAGTGGTTGTATGATACAGGGCTGCCCTTCAATTGTGTCAATTACGACACTTTTGGAGACTTGATCGAGGCCATAGGCCAATATGGTCTAGGGATGAAACCACCCACTTGTCATGAGGTTAGTCACTTATCTAAATAAAGAAGTGGAAGAGACAAAAAATTGTGGAGGATCATCGGGTGGAATGGAACAAGTTCGAATGTTCCATTATGATGGATAAGTGGACAGCAAGAACCGGAAAAATGATCATAAATGTGTTGGTGAATTCTCCGAGAGGAAGCTTATTTCTTGAGTCTATTGATGCGAGCGACTCGTCCATTGATTCCATCAAAATGTTCTCTTTGTTTAAGAGTACCATAGAGAAGATTGGACCAGAGAATGTTGTTCAAGTGGTTACAGATAATGCAGCTGAAAATGTTAAGGCAGGTGCTATGATGATGGGAGTGTTCCCGCACATATATTGGACTCCATGTGCATCCCATTGTGTAAATTTGATATTCGGGGATATTTTCAAGGAAAGACCCTTTCAAGGTATTTTCACTAAGGCAGTTAGGGTGCATTCTTACATTGTTCAAAGGCCTTTGTTGTTGAATATGATGAGAAGATTCACTCATCAAAGAAACTTGGTGAAACCGGGCAAGACTAGATTTGCTACTGCTTTCTTGACCTTGCAGAGGATGTTGAAACAAAAGAAAAATTTGAGAACCATGTTCATTTCAGAAGAATGGAATAATAGTAAATTTGCAAAAGAAGTGCTAGGAAAAGAAGTTGCACGGATAATGCTTTCTTACCACTTTTGGAACAATGTTGTTTATTCCCTTAAAGTATGTGGTCCCTTAGTTACAGTTCTTCGTTTGGTAGAAGGTGAGGCAAAACCATCAATGAGTTATATTTATGAAGCGATGAGTAAGGTTAAAGAGGTTATTAAATGTTTTTTTTACTAAGGAGCATAAATATGCAAAGGTCTTTGAGATCATCGATAAAAGGTGGAGTGATCAACTCCACAAACCGTTGCATGCGGCTGGTAATATCTTGAACCCATCAGTCTATTATAGTCGTGATGATGGTTTACTGAGTAAGAGTCTGATGGCGGGATTGCATACGTGCATTGGAAGGATGGTTGTTGATGAAGATTTGCAAGATAAAATAACCGATCAGATTAGTATTTACCAAAGTGCCGAGGGACTTTTTGGAATATCAACTGCCATAAGACAGATAGACAAGAAGTCACCAGGTGAATGACTCATTTTATGTTTCTATTAAATTAACACTTTAAGTTATTTCTTTATAGTTGCTAATTTTGAATAGTTACTTTACTTTAATAGTTGAATGGTGGAGGCTTTATGGTTCAGAAACTCCAGAGTTACAAAAGCTTGCCATCAGAATTTTGGGTCTAACTTTTAGCTCATCTGGGTGCAAAAGAAACTGGAGCGTGTTCGAACACGTAAGAGTTAAAGGAAAGCTTTAGTATATTGAGATAAGTATATTATATCTCAAATGTCTTGACTTTATACTTGCTAATATTTATTTGCAGATCCATACCAAGAAGAGGAATAGACTAACTCTAAAGCGTCTCAGTGACTTGGTGTTCATAAAATACAACAGAACATTGAGGCGTCGTTACAACGTTCGCAATGGATTTGATCCAATTAGCTTGGACAATATTGACGATACCAATGAATGGCTAACTGGGATTGAGAATGTTGAAGATGAATCAATTTTTGATGGAGATATTGATTTCACTTGGGGTGTTGTTGCCGAGGCAAGTGAAGTTGATGAGCGCCGTTATGGTTTAAGGGGGAGTACTTCAAGGTCACATAAAAAGGGAAAAGAAGTTGCTACTTCAAGAGGAGATGACGAAGATGAGTAAGTTGAAAATGATGAGCATTATGATGATAATGAAGGAATACAAGATTTGGACAATCTTGATGAACTAGAAGAGCTTTAGATTGAAACATTATTAATTTAGATTTGTTTTTTCTTCCTTTTTCTAGTTTGTTTTGCTATTTTGTTGAACTGTTTTATTTGTTATTGTGTTTCAGTGCTCAAACCTGTGATTTTGGTGTTTTATTTAAACTTTTGCTTATATATATTGTCTTTATTGTTGATTATATAGTTGTTGTGGTCTTTTCACTTATGATTTACTGTTTGGATGCTCTATTAGGTCTTTTTTCTTTTAAAATTGCGCTTCACTTCAATGATGCGGTCGCATCACTTAATGCGTGATGCGGACCCTTGTCGTATTTTTCCTCATCGCGCATCCCTGAACACTGGATAGCTCTATTAAACAATTAGTTGTCTCATTAGTATCAAAACAATCTTCACCTAAACAACAATCTTATTAAATGAATAGATATGTTAGAAGGTTTTCATGAAAAGGAAAAAGAGTTGTTATGTAAAATAAATAATTGAGGAAAATATCAACATACCCAGTGTATTCCCACAAAGTGGGCTCTGGAATTGAGGAAAATATCAAATAAAGAAAATGTACACACACTCAAATTCTATTACTTGCTCGGTCCACTTATATATATTTTTCCTTGTGAGAACAACTGTAGATTGTAGTGTACAAAAACTAAATCTCCGGCTCTTGAAGTTGCAACTTTGTTTCTCTTAATGTTGTGAATCAAAGAATAAGTGCTCTAATTCCTTTCAGACAAAAGGAAACATTCGGTTGAGTAAGCAACTTGTAAGCTAAGTATTGTAAGAGTGGAGTCGAGACATCATGATTTGTCCTTCAAGAAAGAGGTTCCTCATACATCGTAGCCTCAATCACATGAGGATCACTAAAATTACCACCCCCTTACAACATGCTCTATACTCCAAAGAGACATGTTTCATTTCATTTGAATCTTTTAAGTATCTTTGGAAGTATTTGACCCCATTCAATGCAATTTCTCTATCTTCATTAGGAGCTAGCCTTCGAATCTCATTTTCGCGTTGAGGCTGTAATTTATGATAGTATTTTGGAACCAATGAATGTGTCACACAATACAAAGAGATATTACTTTTGTTCCACCTAACCACAAGAATACATTGAATTGCATAAAAAAAAATTAGATTGGACGGAAATGAAATCCTTCCCTCATGCTCAAAGATAATTTTTTTAACTTTCTCAATCATTGTGTCCCATATGCTATAAATGAGATGGAACTTTGGACAATCAAGATTGACAATTTTCATGTGACAGCCGATCCTGATTGTCCAAAGTCGCATCTTATTTATGACATGTGGGACACAATGATTGAGAAAGTTAAGAAAATTATCTGAGCATGAGCAGACGAATCTCATTTCTGGCTAATTAAACTTTTTTGATACAATTCTAGATATTCTTCATGCTAGGTAGAACAAAAGTAATACTCTTTTGCGTTGAATGACACACTCCTTGGTTGCAAATACTATCATGAATGGCTTCGAGGTGAAAATGAGATTCGAAGGCTAGCTCCCAATTAGGATAGAGAAATTTCATTAAATAGGGTCAAATGGTTCCAAAGATTCAAATGAAGCATGTCTCTTTAGAATATGTAATATTTTGCAGTTGGGGTTATTATTTTAGTAAGCCTCATGTGATCGAGGTTATGACGTCTGAGGATACTCTTTCTTGGTGGGCAAATCATGACATCTCAACTCCATTCTTGCAAAACTTAGCTTACAAGTTGTTTACTCAATCGACTTCTTCCTCTTGTTGTGAAAGGAATTAGAGCATTTATCCTTTGATTCACAAGAGAAACAAATTAGAAACTTCAAGAGCTAAAGATTTAGTTTTTGTACTGTGAGAAATATAGGAGAAAAATATTATTGAATTGTTGTGTCGACATAATTACATTGAGACCCTATTTATAGACACTACATTACAATCCTTTACCAAGTAGGATTGTATATACGATTCCTATTCCTACTCATATTTTAACACTCCCCCTCAAGCTGGTGCATACACATCATATGTACCTAGCTTGTTACAAATGTAATTAATACGGGGACTAGTGAGGGACTTGGTGAAGATATCTGCAAGTTAATCACTTGACTTCACGAATTTTGTAACAATATCTCCTGAGAGTATCTTTTCTCTGACAAAGTGACAATCAATCTCTATGTGCTTAGTCCTCATGAAATACTGGATTTGACGTGATATAAAGGGTCGCTTGATTATCACATACAAGTTCCATCTTACCAATTTCTCCAAATTTTAGTTCTCTCAACAACTGTTTGATCCAAACTAGCTCACAAGTGGCTACAGCCATTGCTCGATATTCTGCTTCTGTACTAGATCGAGCAACCACACTCTGTTTCTTACTTTTCCAGTACACCAAATTACCTCCTACTAAAACACAATATCCAAATGTAGAAAGTCTATCAGAGGGTGATCCTACCCAATCAACATCTGTATATCCAGTGATATGCTCATGGCCTTGATCTTCGAAGAATAGTCCTTTACCTGGAGCTGTCTTTATATATTGAAAAATACAAACTACTGCATCCCAATGACTATCACAGAGAGAATCCATAAACTGACCTACAACACTCACACGAAAAGATATGTCAGGTTTAGTCACTGTGAGATAATTAAACTTTCTAATCAAACGCCTATACCTTCCAGGATCACTGAGTGGCTCCCCCTGTCCTGGCAGAAGCTTAGCATTCCGATCCATAGGAGTGTCAATTGGTCTACATCCCATCATTCTTGTCTCCTCAAGAATGTCTAAGACATACTTGGGTTGAGAAATAACAATACTTGATCTGGACTGAGCAACCTCAATACCTAGAAAATACTTCAATCTGCCTAGGTTTTTAGTCTGGAAATGCCAAAAGAGATGTTGCTTCAAATTAGTGATACCATCTTGATCATTGCCGGTGATAACAATATCGTCAACATAAACCACTAAATAAATACACAGATTTGGTTCAGAATGCCGATAAAATACTGAGTGATCAGCTCCAATACGAATCATGCCAAACTCCTGAATTACTGTGTTGAACTTCCCAAACCAGGCTCGAGGGGATTGTTTCAGACCATAGAGTGACCTGCGCAATCGACATACGAGGTTACTAGACTCCCCCTTAGCAACAAAATCAGGTGGTTGCTCCATATAGATTTCTTCTTCAAGATCACCGTGTAGAAAAACATTCTTAATGTCCAACTGATAAAGAAGCCAATGACGAACTACAACCATAGATAGAAAAAGATGGACAAATGTTATTTTAACCATGGGAGAGAAAGTGTCACTATAATCTAGCCCAAATATCTGAGTATACATACCCTTTGGCAACACTATAATCTAGCTCAAATATCTGAGTATACATACCCTTTGGCAACAAGGCGAGCCTTAAGTCGATCAACCTGACTATCTGGACCAACTTTGACTGCATAAACCCAACGACAACCAACATTAGATTTACCTGCAGGAAGGGAAACAAACTCCCAAGTACCACTCGTATGTAAAGCAGACATCTCGTCAATCATAGCCTGTCGCCATCCTGGATGAGAAAGTGCTTCTTTTGTGGGCTTAGGCATGGAGACAGAGGATAAGGATGATATAAAAGAATAATGGGGTGATGATAGACGATGATAACTTAAAAGGGTATAATGAGGATTAGTATTACGAGTGGACCGTATACCTTTTCGAAGTGCAATTAGAGGAGACAAGTTTGTAGTAGGCGTAGGGTCAGGTGCAGGACGGGAATCATTTGAGCCTGATGTTGTACGTGGACGACGACGATAAGTCAGGAGTGGTGGCACTGTAGATGGAGTTGTAGAAGGTATTATAGATTCCTCAAAAGTTGGTGCAGGTAAGACCGGTGGCATTATAGATGGAGATGCAGAAGTAACAGTAGGATCCTCAAAAGTCGATATAGGTAAGACCTCAGACATGTTAGGATGATTAGGATCAGAAGAAGATGTAAAGTAAGGTTGAGACCCAAAGAATGTGACATCAGCTGACATAAGGTACCGACGAAGCTCGGGTGAGTACCAACGATATCTTTTTGCACTCGAGAATAACCAAGAAAGACACATTTGAGAGCACGAGGGGTTAATTTATCTTTCCCTGGGGTGATATTATGAACAAAACATGTACTCTCAAAGACACGAGGGGGAAAAGAGTATAAAGGTGACTGAGGAAACAATACTGAATAAGGAATTTGATTTTGAATGGAAGATGAAGGCATTCGATTAATTAAATAACAAGATGCGATAATTGCATTGCCCCAAAAACGCAACGGAACATGGGGTTGAATGAGAAGAGTGCAAGCAGTCTCGATGAGGTGCCTATTCTTCCTTTTTGCTACTCTATTTTGTTGAGGGGTATACGGACAAGAAGTCTGATGAATAATTCCTTGGTGAGTCATAAATTGTTGAAATTGAGAGGACATATATTCTAAGGCGTTATCATTATGAAAGGTACGAATAGAGACATCGAATTGATTTTGTATTTCAGCACAATAACTCTTGAATATAGGAAACAATTCAGAGCGATCTTTCATTTAGAAAATCCAAGTACATCTTGAATAGTCATCAATGAAGCTAACAAAATAACGAAACCCTGAGGTTGAAGTGATTCTACTAGCACCCCAAATATCAGAGTAAACTATCACGATTCTCAATACTACGTTGAAAGGTAGTTCGAGTGTGTTTCCCAAGTTGGCACGACTCACAATCTAATGTGGATAGACTAGACAAACTAGGGACTATCTTTTGTAGTTTGAACAAACTAGGATGTCCTAAACGTTTGTGAATTATGTCCGGAGAATCTGTAATTGGACATGCTATGGAGGAGTTAGGAGAGGTAAGGTAGTAAAGGCCTTGTGATTCATATCCTATACCAATTGTTTGTCCCGTACTACGGTCATGCATGATAAAAGAGTCCTCAAGAAATAGTATGCCACAATTTAGGGCACGAGTCAAACGACTGATCGATGCAAGATTAAAAGGACAACTAGGGACATAAAGAAAGGAATTTAAAGTGACAAAGGATAGCGGAGTAGCTTGTCCAACTCCTTTTGCTTTGGTTTGGTTACCATTGGCTAAAGTGACGGTTGGAAGAGACTGTGAACAAACAATATTTGATAGAAGTGATTTATCACTAGAAATATGATTAGAAGCGCCAAAGTCCACAACCCATGATCCAAAGGTAGGAGATTGTGCAGTTGAGGCTACTTGTAGAGATATCTGCTTACACTCATTATATTCCTTTTCAGATAAATACACCCATTGATTACCTGTGGTGTTAGACTGAGCAACGTGAGCATTTTTAGGTGGTCGACCATGCAAAGAATAGCATATTCCACGATTATGTCCAAGCCTATTACAATAACTACACTTAGGTCGATAATAGCATACGTCACGAGTGTGTTCAAGCCTTTTACAATAACTACACTTAGGTCGAGATCTTTCAAAATGACCTCCCCCTCATCGATTCTTCATGGATTGTGACGTTTGATTTTTTTATCTCCTCATTAAGGGTTCAGACTTTAATCATAGGACTAAACCATCGATTCTTCATGGAAATATGTTGTCGGAAAGGTTTTGGCTACAAAATTCTGATTTCACAATATAATTTGAATTGAAAACTCAGTCAGAAGTAATGAGTTCTGAAGAAAAGGTCTGGATCAACAAAAAAATAGTCGTCGGAAAATCTGACAGTCGCCGGAATCCTTAACTCCAGCGATAGAAAACTAGAAAAAACAACATGAATGAGGTCGGAAGGCCTGGGTGACTCCAACAGAAGAAGAAAAGCTCAGAAAACAAATCGGAAAAGCTCTCACGCTCCCGGCGCGTGACCTAAATCTTGCTAGAAAATTTCACCCTTGCTGGCGCGTGAGAGCGCGTGAGGAGGTGCTTTCCGGTGGTTCTTGTCAGGGTTTTGTTGCCTGAGATTTTCGAGTCACACAACACTCACCAAACAGAAGATGACGCAATTCAGCTACAACAGTCGTCGGAAATTGACGCACGATGACTGAGTTTTCTTTCCTTTTCTCACCAACGCTCTGATATCATGTGAGAAATATAGGAGAAAAATATTATTGAATTGTTGTGTCGTCATAATTACATTGAGACCCTATTTATAGACACTACATTGCAATCCTTTACCAAGTAGGATTTTATATACGATTCCTATTCCTACTCATATTCTAACATGTACACAACGGTTGCTCTCGCTAGAAGGAAAAATATATATGTGGGCCGAGCAAGAATTGGAATTTGCGTATATATACATTATCTTTATTTGATAGTTTTTTCAATTATTTATTTTGTATGCCAACTCTTTTTTCTGTTTATGAAAACTTTTTATTATATTTATACATTTAGACTTGATGTTGCTTTAGGTGGAGGTTGTTTTGATATTGATGAGATGACTAGTAGTTTAATTGAGTATTCAATTAAAAAGAGCGGTCTTGGGAGGATTTGAAGATATTGAGGAAGAAAGCTAGAGTAGCTAACTTGACTTTGCTTTGTCAATTTTTGTTAGTTAAGTTCAAACGTTCATAAGTTTAGGTAAAGGCTGAATTTCTACTATTGATTTTCTGTTTGAAAGTCATGTGATTAACTAATTATGAACAACTAAGTTGTGGCTGAATTGAATATTCTCCGTTTATGCCTTAAATTTTAATATTTCTAGTTTCATACTTGCACTTTATTTAAGTTATCTTATTTTTATGAGTTACATTCTTTTATTTCAAGAGTTACGCCATTGTTGTTCTTGAGAAAAGGTTTATTTTTTCTCTGATTCTTTTAATTATATTTGTTTTACAGTAATATGCTTTAATTTTTGGTTCGCTATTTTGTTGTGTACGACACATGGTAGTAGAATGGAAGAGATATGCCGATCTTGGAGAATATCTAGACCTTTAGCTGCTACTGCCTACAACTTGAGGAATTATTAGAATGAAAGATTGAATTCTACAAACCTACATGTATGTTTTCCACTAAATATCTATCAAAATTTAGAATATCTCTATAGCTCTATTTTTATAATTTTGATTTTATTTTATGAAGAACCCTGACATCCGTGTTGAATATTTGCTTTAGTTTTACTGCAGTAATTTTATTAAGATAGACCTAGTCAACTAGTTAAGCCTTTTAATTAGGAGTTGATTTCTATTTGAATTTTGAATAAATAGTATTTTCTAGACTTTAGGAGTTTGCTATTTTCAGCATGTTTTTTTTTGCTTATTTTTAGGTTTAGAAGTTAGAATTTTTATTATAAATTGTAGTCTTAGATTGCAGTGAAATAATATCGAACTTTCAACTTCAGTTCTTAAGCTTTCTTTCTTATTCTTCATTCATTTAATATTCCCATTCTTTTCCTGCAATTTCTCCTCTTTTAAAACCAACAATCCATATCTATTCTTTGATCCGTATCCCCGAATCTTAAAATTTAGATTTTGCCGAATCCGCACTCATATCGGATACCCGAGTACGAGCAACATAGTGTTTCATACTTCTGTGCATGTTGCAAGTCTGTTTTTATTTGTATGTTGTCAATGTCCCTACCAATTTTTTTTTTTAATTTCTACGACTAATTTTTTATGTTCTGTTGCTGGTATAGTCGTGGCAAAGGTCTTGGCAAAGAATCTGTTCTCATGATGATGACATTTGCAGTTGATAATTTCAAGATACATACCTTCAGCGTCAAAATTGGAGAATTAAATCAGGCCTCTCTCAGTCTATTCCAAAAATTGGTATCCCTATATAACCACCAACTCATGCAGACACTGTCCATAATGTGATCCTTTTACATGTAAATTTGGATCTACAGAGCTGGCGGTCTGACAAGACACCTTATGCTTTTTTGCAGGGCTTCAAGGAGACCTCTTACAGTGAAATCTTCCAAGAGGTGAGATGATAATTCTCTCTCAATAGTGAATTGTTGGCTGATTTAAAGACATTTCACCGGGTCACAAAGGAGTTAATACTGCCAGAATGATAGTTCAGGCGATGAAATCTTCGATCTCTGTTCATAAACATCATAATTAACTGTTGTGTCCAAGTTGAATTTGAATAGGAATTCGGGCTTCCTTTAATCTTATACTCCCCCGTTCCATTTTATGTGGCACACTTTCCTTTTTGGTCCGTCCCAAAAAGAATGTCACCTTTCCTTAGTTGGTAACTATTTATAGGCACATTTCCTGTTTTACCCTTATTGGTCCCACCTAATTTTAAAGGTAGTACTCCTTTTTCTTTTTACTTTTCTAAAAAGGACAATTTGGTAAACTTCACAAAGTCTTTACTTATTTCTTAAACTCCGTGTCCGGTCAAAAGGTGACACATAAAATGGGATGGAGGGAGTACTTGTTAAGTTGGTTTAAAAAGGACAAAACCTCCTTTTGGCTAAGTTTCCCTTCTGGTTCTTTTGTCTTATTAAATTTAGTTGTTTTGTCTTATTCAATCTAAATCTAAATGTGTTATGCAGATGACCTTGGAGTTGCCAATGACTGAGTCCAAGATTTTGGAGCTGCGTCAATTAGTTGGCAATATGGTTACACATTCATAGCACCCAAATATACATTGTATATGCTGATGATTGGGTCAATGTGCAATGTCATTAGTTGCATCGGTTAATTGGCGACATGGTTATATGTTCATACCTGGATAGACCATTCCTGGAGGTGTTGAGTATATTATGTGGGTGATTTAATTTTATCCAGAGACTGTTGAATCAAAGCTTGCGACTCTTCTACCGACTTTTCACTAATTAATCTGATCCAGGCATTTAAAGGAATTTAAATATGGCTTTCTGTTCTTTTCCTCCCTGTTATATTACTCTGGAAAGTCACCTTGATATATACAACATCAACACCACCTTGATATACAAAATTAACTTAGATTGTTGACTAAATATGTCTTGTTCGTCTATAGTTAAGAGATGACAAGAAATAATGAGAAGAGTTGGATGATTATAAAGATATCTTTTTATTGCCTGGAAATAGAGACAGCTTATTTTACAGTAATCTGCGTGGAGCTTTTATTCTAGACATTCTGGAAACCTGATCTGGAAATATTGGATGAAAGTTAAAGATGACTTTATTTATTTGAGAAGTTAAAAACAAAGATGACTATTTTCTCAGGCAGTTGTTTTCAAACTGTCTGAAAATCGATTTTACCAAATGATTGAAGGTGTGGGGGTGATAACGGATGCATCCGAGGGATTTCGCTCGAGACTGAGCTTCCACCTTGCCAGACATGATTTACTGTGGTTCCATTACCCAGTGGCCCTATAGTCGCAAAGATAATCATCTCGTTGTTAGAGTATTCTGCAGATATATTTGAAACTTGAAAGGTGAGATTTGCTTTCTGCATTGATGGATTGTAACTTGTTATTTGTGTTGTGTAAGCTATCATACTGTCATTTGAGTTGTGGAAAGCAACTAATGCTTGCGATCCGACCATCCCTTGTCTAGTAGGGTTGATAGCCCATGCTACCCACCCCTTAGGATCTTGTTTAGCTCTGTATGCAATTGAAACTTCTGTGCTGGATGAATTGTAGTTCCAGTGTAGGTTTGCTTCTAAAAATGGAAGTTCTTTGCAGGAGGTGAAAGTTCTATTGGCTGGGAAAGTGTAGTTTGAACAGTTTTGAGCAGTGGTAACAAGAATAAGTGAAGCAAGAATGCAGAATAACAGTTTGGATGTTGAGTTTGAAGCCATGGGAACAAAAGGAAAAAGAAACACCGTAAAAGACTATTGAGTGGCCAGTCGAGCAGATCCAACCTCAAGTGGCTCACACTTTTTGAGGACCCTATATGAAACAGAAAGGCGTTCTCTTCCGAAAACTGGAGCGGAGGCTGATAATAGCAATTTCTGAGTATGTAGGATGTAGCCTTTTCTGCAAGTTGAGAAATCTGAATGTTGCTAGGTATTTTATAATCCTATAATGTATCGATTTTGTGAACGGGTCTATAGGGAGGTGAATGTCTTTTATCTGTTGTTTTGAGGGTATGAGACGACGTAGATAGACTTGTCAAGAGTAATAACTCCAACAGGGGAGAATTAAGTAATGTAGTTGACTAATTCTGGTGGTGCTACTTTAGGACCTCTTCAAGTATGTGAGGAACCATCCTTCTCATTGTATAAAAGTTCCAAGTCAACAAGTTATTGTTTCCTCCTTTTGATACTTTCAACTCTACTTAGTTTTTATCCAACAATCATTAATTAAACATGTTATCTTCAATGTTTTCATTAAACTCCCCATTCATCTACTTAGTTTTTACCCAACAATCAGTGCTTAATCATTGTTAACTTCAATGTTTTTGTTCGATTTTCATCGAACTCCCTATCCAATCTGGAAAAGGTTCACGATTGATTCTTCTTCCTTTAGCTATTCAGATATTTTAGTTGGCTAAGTTTGAAAAGTTCTAAATGCATATACTAGTTACGGAACCTCGATGTAACTTTTTTTCAACGGCAGTTCATGGATCACACACGGTTAGGGGTGGGCATGGTATGGTATATACTGAATTATCATATCAAAATCGAAATTTTTGATATTGTGGTTTTGGTATTATGGTATTTGGTAAAGTATATGGTATACAATTTTTTTTTGTATTCGGTATTTATAAATAATGTATTGAAATATTGAATATCATAATGAATTACATGAATAATTTATATAATTATCAAGATACTAACAAATATAGTACCTAGTATTAGTATAAAATTAAATGTTTGGACGTTAGAACTTTGACTACACTTTCGATACATTCAAATTATACCTCTCAATGAAGTATAACGCGGTTGCTGTTCAAATATAGAACCCAACAAGGTTAGGTTCAAATCCCACAAGGAATATGGCGAGAAATAAGCTAAATGTGATTATTTCAATCAGTAGTCGATTATTTCCGAAGGGGCGAATTTAAGTATCAAGTAACAGATAGTAAAACTAGGTAGTAACAAGTAACTATTGTTGAGAATTTGTTGTTTGTAATCTATCAGTGAGAATTGACTAGGACTGTTGTTCCCCATTATTTCATAACTCAGCAAGTCTAGCATACTCATGATCTACTCCGGTGCTTTGCTTGCAAAACTGACAAATATGATTCACCTAAACGTTTTTCAACCTTAATTAGATGATTGTCGCTCAAACTCCTTTCGACCTTTGAGTGTTTGATTATTAGCTCTTGTCATTAATCTCAGATTGACTATTCCTATCAAAGCTCAAGTCATTAGGTGAGGATTGAAAACCTCAAATCTCTGTTGTTAATCTCTTTTCCTAATCTCGACCTCTTTTATTAAGCAAGTGAAGATTTATAGTGAGTTCTACATTTTCAACCGTTAAAAAGCAATCAAATCGAAGAAAGAAACAATGCATGCATGAACACCGTTCAAGAATCACTTTATACTTTGAACTACTTCATTATTCCATCATGGTACCCACAACCCTAGTTATGGAATTCAGCTACTCATGCTTGCAAGAACAATATCAAGAGATGTTTTAGAAATCAGGATAAGCAACTTACAAGAAGAATTATTAAGACCCGAAATTGTATTATCACAAGAACGAAATCCAAAAACCAAGATCAAAGTGAACAAAATCAAGTTTTTATCTCAAGAACACAATAGCAATATGTTTTTCCAGAATAAGAATGTGTAACTCTTAGAATAAAACTTAGGAAAAGTATTTATAGACATAACAATCCTGTCCTAAACAAAATAGGAAACTGGCCGTGTCAGCATTTCACGAGCCGTAGTTATGAACCACGGTCTGTGAAAGTGGGAATCCTTTCGTGAAATGCTTCATCTTGGTCTGGGCAGTGCTCATGGTCCATTCCACGATTCGTGGACCTCTTCTATAATTTGTACTCTGGACTCATGGTTTAGACCTAAAAAATGTATACTTGCGGGTACTTGGTCTACGATAGACATAACAAACCGTGATCTAAATTCACAAGTGAAGTTATGCTCACATTGTACTCCAACGGTCTCCCTTCCACGACTGATAGCACTAATCGTGCTTTCTATTCACGGGTCGTTAAATGAGCCATGTTTTTAACTTTATTTTGCACCTTTTTAGATCTAACTCTACGATAAATAACACGGTCTGTGGAGTGATTCCATGGTCCTTCAATCATGTTCACGGTGTCGTACTTAGCAGTTTCAGCTCCGAATCTCAATTTTTGCTTTCATAACCTATTTTACTGCACAAACATACAATCACATCATATCCAACAAAAATGCACTTAAGAACTACAAATTTCCATGTTTTAAGCGTCAAGTATGCTGTGAAATCCGGGCACATCAACACCCTCAACTTAGAATGTTTGTTTGTCCTCAAGCAACAAGAAAACAAGACTCTATCACAACCAATGCTTAGGTAATCCAAAAATTAGGAAATACCACGGTAGTCACATGATCATATGGCAACACACATTTTTTTCAAGTTCAACCCTCTCTTGCATTTAAACCCAACGTGCGCAAGCAAATTTTTCAAGCTAACACAACAAGATCAATAGATGACATCATGATATTAGTAGACAACCATACATACACCTATGACATACAACTTTCACAGCTAGAAATCAAACAACTTCACCCAAGTGCCTTCACATTTCAAGAACAGTCCCACAGACAATCAAGTCAAATAAGCCAGGGACAATATATAAAGTGCACTCACACTCACAAAGAAATTCAAACAATGCACATACACATACCATAGTTTTGCCTTTATTTTCTACGCTTTGGTCACTGGACCGTCAAATTAGGATCACTATAAGACTTTACTCGACTTGTAATGTAGGCTTGGGAACGAGTTCGATAGACTTTGAGATAAGTGATGACTCAACCCCCTTTGAACACTACTCTTCTTCTTATTTTGCTTCTCAGCCCTTTCTTCTTCCCTTCCTTTTTTATTCTCAACATAGCTAGGGTGTGGCTTTATTTCTACATATGAACTCTTTTTGAATTGCAATTTTTCTGATCTCTTTCTCTTTTTTTTTTCTTTCTAGTTTTTCATTACATGCCACACCCTTCTTTTTTTATAGAATTCCCTTTTTACAACCATCTCCACTTTTTATTTACCCCTACAACCACCACCGTTAACTTAGGCAATTTTCCTGAGTTGAGGCCTAATGTCCAAGGAGGGACTGGGGTCAAAATAGGGATTCCAATAAAAATGAGATGGTGAATAGGCTAATCCAAAAAAAGGCAATTAAGGCTCAAAATAAGGGATCTAGGGATTATATTTGTTATTTGGTCAGTCTTTTTAGGTTCAGTGGGATTACAACAGCAATGGGTTATGGTCCTTTCCTAGCCTAACTAACCTAAGACCTTAGCAAGACTAACTGGACAAGTTCTAGATTGTACGCACAAGGTAAGAACTAAGTAATGAACCTCGCATACACATGGCACTGGGTTGTCAACTAACAACTATTAAGTTCATGCACATTAGCTTAAGCACTAGTTATCCTACCAATACACACAATGTCACACATAGAGCCATGCAGGTCAAGTTATCAAAACAATGCAACACACATAAAAATTTGGAGGGGTATCCATTTTTTTTTTCCAAATATTTTCAAAACAAGTATGCCAATTTCTAATTCTTCAACTGCCCTAGGTCTTGGAAAAAGAACACAACACACAAGTTACACAAAAAAACACAAACTACCTAAACATGCTGGTTCAACAAAATTTAAGACACCATTGGAAAAAGAAACAACAAGAAAAACCCTCGGGTGGACATGCAGACACAAGCAGGCCCATCCCCACCAAAAAGGCATGCATTTTCCTCAATACATTAAAATAAAATAGAGCAAGGAAGGCGGGAATTTACCTGTGGCACCTTATACGTTTGTTATGGTGTCAAAATGGGGGTTGCACGTACAACCCCAGTAACATCATCAACAGAAGTCTTAGTGTCGATGGTCAGCACAATCAATGGTGGAGTCTCACCCAAAGGTTCTGATGTGTCGTGGTTTTATAGCACTTTCGACGCTTAAAATGAGGAAAATATGCTAAGTCAAAGGAACGTTTATTAGATATGATGGTTTTATGTTAGTTTTACAGGAAAATAGGGTTTAGAAGTTAACAAGGAAAAAAAGAATGAAAAATTATACAAGTGTTGTAAATTCGAGGCTGGCTATGACTCGTTGGGTCACGATACGAATCGTAGCCAAAATCATTGCGATACCAGTGAGTTGGGTCTTGGAGAGTTCAAGTTGGGAGCTGGATACAAGTTCAGGCAACAAACCATAGGTTCAAGCAACGAGTCATCACGAAGACTCATCCTAAGCACAAATACAAAAGTCCTGAAGATGTGATACTTTCTCCCAGTGGAAACGAGCTCCTCATATGAGCCGTTACGAGTGACTACAATTCGTTGCCAAGAATCATTCTGAGTAGAAGGAATCAAACACCTGAGGATTGGGAAAATCACCCCAGTGACAACGGGTCACCGAACGAGTCATTGGGTGACCATGCGAGTCGTTGCCACACATGATGAGTCGGAGGGAGACCTTAAAACTCACCGTCAGCGTCGTCGCCACTGTCGACCTTGCAATCCTATTTCATTTTGGACAGGAATCTTTGATGTCTATAAATACTCGTAATAGGTCTTTTGTTTTAGTTTAAATTCTATTACAACTTTTGAGACATATAGTTGTTCATGCAAGTTGTAAACATCAATTTTTAGGATTTTGATTCATAATTGAGACTCATGGTTATTCATCTTATTCTTTGTATGTCACAATTATGCTTTATTTCCAGAATTATTATTGTGTTCTTATAATCATGAGTAGCTAAACACCACAACTAGGGGTTTGAGAATCATGACGGATTAACAAAGTAGTGTTCGTAGTACGAAGTGATTCTCAAAGGGTGTTTGTGCGTGTATTGTTGTTCTCTTTGGTGTGATTGCTTTATAATAGTGTACAACATTAGAACTCGCCTTATATTTACTCTAGACACACTGAGGGGTAATAGATGGAAAAAGGGAATAAACAATAGAGACTTAGAGCTATCAACCTTCAATTAATAGCTTGAGATTATAATTCAGGAAAGCTAATCTGGGATCCAAGATAGGGGTTAGTAGTGTAAAACTTAGGAGATGAGAAAACGTACTTGAGGATAGTTACTTAAACAAGTGCGAAAAGCCGTTTAGGTGAACATAACCTATTGATTCTATATGCCAAGCACCGGAAGAGATCACTAGTATGAAGAACCTATGAAGTTATGAAGTTATGGAAAACACAGTCCTAGTGCCTTTCATCTACTGATTACAAACTCAATGAAATTAGCAATTGTTACTTGCTGAAAGCAAAATTCCAACCCCTCTAATTACTGGAAATTATTTACTGATTGTTAAGATAGACACATTGTTAGAGATTTTGACCTATTCCCTGTAGGATCAACCCCAACCTTAGTTGGATTCTATATTTGATCAATGACCACTTTATATCTCATTGCAAGGTGTAATTTAGGTGACATCAAATTTTGGCACCGTTGCCAGGAAATACGGTTACGGAGTTGATAGATTACGTTTGTCTGACTGTTGGTTTTTTTTTTTAGGATTAAATTCGGACATATAGTCCTTATATTAAAATGAAAAAAATCCAAATATATACAGGAAGTCCAGGCCCAAAAGTGACCTAGCCCAACAAAGAAAGAAACAGATAAAACCCAACAAAGTCTCCGACAACAACCCTAGCATTTAGGAAAGTAGAACCTCCCTTTCATCTTCTCTATCGAACCAAAAGCCAAAGACCATTGTTGATTGTTAAAAGATCCATCTGGAATAGAGTATTTGATCATTTATGACCTCATGTACCTTCAAGATCTCTCTCAAGCTATGAATGGAGTTTCATCTACGCTGTTGGAGCTCAAGAAAGCTAAGTATCTGATCTCTCTCTTCTTTAAAATCAATTGTTTAGTAACCAATTTATCGATTTGAGCTTTAAATTAATACTTTAATCAACCTCAATCTGCCCAAGATTGCTTTGTACTTGCTTAAACTTAGTCATTCTTAGTTTACACTTTCTTTTTCGTCAATTGGTGGAATGAATCTCATAGAGATTGATACCACCACATAATTTTCAGTCAAAGAAATTTAATTCATAAAAATTTGATAAAGCAGGTAGTTTGACAGGCCAATATGCTGAGGCAGTTCGAGTCAACCTGTAACACCCCATACCTACCCAACCCTACTTGACGACGTTGAACCATGGTAACAAAAGTACCGAGAGTCAAAGGTATGTATTATGTAATGTTATGGATGATATAATTGATATTGTGCCTAGTACAAGGAATTAGACCCTCGTGGGAGGTGTAACACTATATATGTTGCCAAACCTATACGACTACATGTACATATATGGAAATATGACAACATGAGAGAATTGATAATTTTTGCATTGAAATGTGGGCATTTAATAAGTCTTGTATTATTGGTCCCAAATATGAAGCCCAAAATGAACAAGAAGACATGACCCAAAATAACAAGTTGACCCATTCTTCCAATCTTCCATTTGACCAAATCAACCATGCATTTAATGACAAGAGATGGATAAGGGTGACTTGAGGGACATATATATATATATATATATATATATAATGAATTATATACAAAAGTTAGTGGTCTAAAGAAGTCTTGATCCATTGGGCTCAATGGGGGCCCAAAACTTACATGGAAGACATGGCCCAAATGGGTAATTGACCCATTTTTGCATGAACAAATCCATGAGGCCATTATTGACCCAATTGTATTGGATAAATATGACTTTGAAGGGTCTATAAAAGGTGAGAAAAATCAGATTTATTCACCATTTTACACATGCCAAAGTCTAAAAATTTCCACAAGATTCTCTCAACTCAAACCCTAAGCCTTCATCCTTTTGGCCAAAGATCATCACTTGGTGAGTATTGGTAAGTATATATTATTATGGTTTAATATATTTTATGCATGGAAAATGATTTATACTATGTTGGTTATGTTGGTGGAGTGTGAGAAGTTCACTATGTGTGAAGTGTATGTGTTTGTTAATTCGGAGGATGGTTTTGCCTTGTAAACTTGAACATGGGCTTGTGGTATTGAAGAAAATGAATTTGATGGGTTCAATATTGTCATGTGAGATGTTATTATAGTCTCCACTTGTTTGGTCATGGTGTATAATATTTGGAATTTCTATTGTGAAATTGGTTATGGTTTTGGTGGCGGATTGGCCGTAAAGTGTTGTTTTGGTGATGTTATGTGTGTTGTGAGACCATGCATGGTTTTTGGCATGTTAGATGATCAAAAATATGTTAAACTAAGTTTGGTTATGATCATGGACCATTCATTGCATAAAAAGACCCCAAAAAGACCATTTCAGACCAAAACGGGCACCCGCCCTCGCAGACGAAGCACCTGCGGGCGCAGGTGCCAATGAAGGTGCCTATGGATACTTCCAAAGGTCACCTTAGGACATAGTTCATACACCTTCGGGCGCAGGTGGCTTAGCGTATCAGCCCAGAACTCCGAATTGCTTGTTTTTGCATCCCTTTGGCCCCCCCCAAAACCCCTATACCCTTCATGGATGTAATTATAAACTTGTGATGTCATTTTAATGACTTTAAAGTGTTGTGTGAAGGTATATTGGACTGTATTAAATGTGTATGGTTGTTCATATGTGGTTATGAGGCAAATTGATAAGCGTAAATGTGACGGGATGAAAATGAGAAGGCATAAAGGGTAAGTGTGATGCGAAATGCTATTGTTGTATGAAATATTAGTCAATGAGTGTAATGTTATTGTATTATTGACATAATTATGCAGTGAGTTGTATTGTAAGGAGTGAAATGAAGTTATATATCAGTCATATGGTTCATTGTCGTTTTGTACACTTGTACGGTAAATAATTGTTAACGAGAGTTCCATTGTGGACTTGTATTGTAGAGTGAAACATAAGGAAGAAGCTGGACTATTGTGTTCATATATAGACTTGTGTACTCATACTTGGAAGTAAAGGTATGTAAGGTTACTCTTCTATTTCCTTCTACAACGTATGGTGTTCACATTGTCATGGTACTCATTCGATTCTGAAATACGCTAAGGTATTCCGTATCCGATAGTTGGCTAGAGTTACTCAAATGTTCCTTATTCATTGGTCAATGGTGAATCATATGACCCATGTTCATTGGTTGAATTATGTTCATTAATTGACTTATGACCATTGGTTAACTCGCATTCATTGGCTAATATGTCAAGATTTTCAAATGTTCTAAGGTATTGCATCTCAGGTTGGTGAGCAGTTGATATCCACATATGTCCTATTTAGTGCTCATTGTCCTAAGGTTCCAAACGTGTACTATTACAAGGGGGTTCTAGTATTCCAACTAAGGTTGATATATTGTTATTCATATGTGTTTTACTCCTAGACGAATCATGACCCACTTAGTTCTTATTTATGGGCGGAAGTTCTTAAGTCGTCATATGTTGTAGATCCTAAGAGAATTATCCCAACAAGAGCAATGAGGTAGAGAGAGCTTGTTTAGTTGAATAGCATTGTTCCAATCATGTTATGTTTCCAAAGTTCCAATGGAGTTATATACGTGTCTCATATTCATTAGTAATGTTCCAAAAGTCCAATGAGGTTATGTCCCAAGGTTTCAATAGTGGTTATACTCATGTATCTTGTTCATTGATCATTGTCCAATAGTTCCAATAGTGTTATGTTTCCATGAAGGCTATGTTTCCAATAATGCTTATTCACATGATTCTCACTCATTGATTATTGATCCAAAGCTTCAAAGAAAGTTGTAACTATCATTATAATAATCTCTCATAAGCAAAGGTACCAATCTCTCACAAGTTAAAGTATCAAACTCAAAAGTAAAGAAATGAAGTAAGAACAAATTAATGATGATGATGATGTTACTTTATCCATGGGACGCAAACACCTGTATGATGGTTCTCTATACATTATCCATGGGGTGAAATGAACACCTGCATGATGACATGATCTTATCCATGGGGTAAAAAGAATACCTGCATGATGTATCCATGGGGTGCAATGAACACCTGCATGATGACATGATTTTATCCATGGGGTGACAAGATCACCTGCATGATGAGGGCCCTAACAGCATTGAGCAATGTAAAAGTAAAGTAAAGTAAAGTAAAGGAAAAGAAAGAACGTAATGTACATGGTATCCCACATACAGAAAGAAAGTATATTCACATTGCTATTTCTCTTATATTGATTTCATGGTTGTTGTTATTATGTACGAATCATTGGAGATAGTCATAAAGAAAGAAAGGTACATGGTTCCACATATAGAGTTCCTCTTATAATTATTTCCATTAAAGTTCTTATGTACTGACGTAGTTCTTATGGCCTTACATACTCAGTACATTCTTCGTACTGACCCCTCTTGGGGACTTACCTTACATGTTGCAGGTGCAGGCATTAGTAGACCTCCTCAGTAGACTGTGGATCAATTGCAGAGTTTTGGTGAGCTCCACTTGGTTCGGAGCTTCCTGAGTCATAGTCGTATATTTATTGTGATGTTGTACATATAGTATAAAGCGGGGACTTGTCCCGAATTTTAGTTGGTTTGGTAAATGCATCTGTTAGAGGCTTTTGTAGACATATGTGGGTACATGGATGTAAGATATGTACGTTCAGTGCGATGTAATGGTCCCAAAGACCAAGTGTTATATATGTATATGCATGGCATTTTAATATTTCATCAATTACATGAAACAGTGTGTTATTCATTCTAGATTATGCGTACGAGTGTTCATGAGCAAAGATTGGTTCTCTCGGGCCATATCGGCTTCGGGTGCCAATCACGCCTCGTTGGGATTCGGGGTGTGACACAACCTATGCAAGACTCAAGATTTTGATTTGGTATTAGCCAGCACCTCAAATCCTCACATGTGCAAATACACAAACCAGTAGAAATTCTTCTAATCTTGTATCTTAAATGGGTGACTTAACCATTCAACAAATTAGCTGTATTTTAAATTTACCTGCGACATAAAACTAAGCATTAATCTGAAGTATCAAAGTAGCCTTTGTATTGCTGACCATATTACTTTTCTAGTCTGCAATTTGTCTTCGAATCTATGGTACACCTTGTTTGTCTAGATTTAGAATTCTTCTACCCTTTGCTGAAATGTCTTGGAACAGTGTAATGATAAAGTCACCTGTAAAAGAAAAAAATAGATTAGTGAAAAAATCAGGGAATAACTTTTGGATTTTCAAACATAAGATAAAAAATCTAAAAAAGGCACTGAGAATTTGGAGCAAAGAGAGTTTTGGTGATATCTTTCAGCAATTATCTATCAGAGAAGAGATCATGAAATTGAAAGAGCAGTTATTTGAGGAAGAGCCATCTTTTGTAAATAGAATAGTAATGCAAAAAGCTCAAGCAGAGGTGAAGAAGTATCTTCATTTCGAAGAAGAATTTTGGAGGCGAAAAATAGGAATCATATGGTTTGACAAGGGAGATAGAAATACAAGGTTCCTTCACAACCTTGTAAAGGGAAGACGAAAATGATTGCAAATCAATAGAATAAAAAATGCAGAAGGAAATTGGATTGAAGGTAATGAAGAGGTAGCAATAGATGAAACAAGATTTTTCAAAGAACAATTTACTCAAGAGGAGGAAAGCAACAATTTTGATCTTCTAAATCATGTACCAGAAATGTAAATGAAGAAGATAACAGTTTCTTAACAATAATACCTACAATGGAGGAAGTGCTGCAAGCTGTTTTTTGTTTAAAGGGTAGTAGTGCATGTGGACCAGATGGATTTTCAGGTCTCTTTTACCAACATTGCTGGGAGATAGTGAAACTGGATGTGTACAATATGGTAAAAGAGTTGTTTGAAGGTAATCCTCTTTCTAAGAGTGTAACACACACAAATTTAGTGCTAATTCCAAAGTAGGAGGCTGTAGAAGGTTTTACATATTTAAGACCTATAAGTCTCAATAATTTTATTAATAAGGTCATTTCTAGAGTTGTGCATGAAAGGTTGGAAGGTATGTTACCTAAGCTGATATCTAATAATCAGTCAAGTTTCATTAAAGGAAGGAGCATTATTGAGAATGTGTTACTCACTCAGGAAATAATCATTGATATAAGAGGGAAGCCAGCTAATGTGGTTATTAAGATGGACACGTCAAAGTCTTATGACAGAGTGTCTTGGCTATTTCTTACAAGTGTCATGAGAAAGATGGGCTTCACAGAGGTGATTATTGATATGATCTGGATATTGGTGGCAAATGGTATTCCATTATCATTAATGGAAAATCATAGGGCTTTTTTCATTCCACCAGAGGAATTAAGCATGGTGATCCATTGTCACCTGCTCTTTTCATCCTTATAGGAAAGGTACTCTCTAGATCTCTTAATACTCTTTTTGAAGATGGAAGATATAAGGGTTATGGATTACCTAAATAGAGTAGGAACATAAATCATCTGGCCTATGCAGATGATACCATCATATTTACATCTGCTGATAAGTATTCTATAGAAAAAGTGATGTCAGTTCTTAAAGATTATCAACAGATGTAAGGTCAACTCATTAATGGTAACAAAAATAGCTTTTACATGAACAAGAAGGTGGCAACAGATTTGGAGAATGAGGTGGAAGAGATTACAGGGTTTCAAAATGGAGAGGTTTTTTTGCTTATTTAGTCTGTCCCATCACACATGCCAGAAAGAGAAAGGTTTACTATAATGATCTGATAAAGAATGTGAAAGGTAGACTTCAGAATTGGAAGGGTAAATTGTTATCCTATGGAGGTAAGGGTGTTCTTATTAATAGTGTGCTTTAAAGCATTCCTCTGTATATACTATCTGCTGTGGTTCCTCCTAAATTTATCCTCTATGAGCTACATAAGGTTTTCAAAAGATTCCTTTGGATTAATAAGGAGGAATGAAAGAGTAAGCATTCGATTTCTTGGGACAAGATGTGCTATCTAAAGGAGGAAGGGGGTTTAGGTGTTAGATCATTGTTTGATATATCTAAAGCCTTCTATTCTAAGATTTGGTGGATATTTAGAGCTTTAAGATACCTTTGGACTGACTACATGTGGAATAAATATTGTAAAAATATTATTCCTACTCTAGTACAATGGAAAGGGGGTTCTCAAATATGGAAGAAAATGCTCGAGGCAAGAGACTCTATGACGTAAGAGATTTGGTGGGAACCTACTGTTGGTTCATCTAGCATATGGTGGGATAACTGGACTAAGATGGGGGCTTTGTATCATGTTGTAAAACCTAATTTTGTAATTGTTGATGAGTCAGGATATATAGACTTCTTCATGAATGAGGATAGTTGGAATGTACAGAAGATGCAAGAACTGTTGCCTCAAGACATTGTACAACACATTCAGAAAAACATTATTATCAGTAAGGATGCATCACCATGGGACTTACCATAGTGGATGCCAACAAATACTGGTAAGTTCACAGTGGCAAGTGCTTTTAACCTGATCAAAAAGAGGAATAATCCATCTGTAGATATGCAAAGAATATGGTGTAAAGGGGTGTCTTTTAAAATCAACTTTTTCCTTTGGAGATTGTGGAAATTCAAGATTCCTATTGATGAAATCTTACAAAGATGTGGTATCAGTCTTGTTTCAAGGTACAAATGTTGTATAACACCTCATTTTGAAACTACTCAGCATGCGTTCATCACTAGTGATTTTGCTCAAAGAATATGGAGGTATTTTGCTATATTTTCAGGGGTGGATGGAGATTTTGTGTAATGTCATCAAACAACGCAGAAATGGTGGAATGTAGGCTATTCTAACAGGTTAAAACTTATCATCCAAGCTGTCCAGAATTATTTGTTGACACATATGGAAGAGTAGAAATAAAGTGAATCATGGGGGTTCTGTGCAATGGAGAAGGGTTATTTATGATATTTCAAGAAGTTTACACTTATTGTCTATGGTTTTGTACCCTTTGATACAAAAAATACCACAGGATTGGCCTTTGTTAGTGGATTTTTTCCAAAATTATACACCTTCTGTGAAGTCTGTGCAGGTGTACTGGAATTTTCCTAATAATAATTGGTTCAAATGTAACTCAAATGGGGCCTCTAAGGGAAACGCCAGTTTAAGATCAATAGACTTTTGTATAAGGAATCATGAGGGTGACCTACCATTTGCTTTGAGTTAGCAACTAACAGAAAATACAAGTCTATATGCAGAAGCATTAGTAGTGAAAGAAGGATGTTGTGTTGAACATCACTTCTTGCCCCTAGTCCTAGAAACTGACTCTTTGACAGTGACAAAGATAATGAGAGGGGAATGGGATTGCCCATGGAATATTGTTATGATAATCAGGAGGATAAAAAATTGCATGAAGGGAAGGCAGATTCTGATTCAGCAAACATTCAGAGAAGGGAATATGATCTAAGGTGAATTTATACGCCCTATTTCCATCTTCGACCCATGTTTACCTTAGTTTTGAGAGCAATAAGTAAATATTTTGTATTGTTTTGATGGAATATTTGATATTGTGCTAATAAATATGATTAGACCCTTGTAGGTGGAATTTGCGACTATTTGGAGCATTTTTGGTGTGGAAAGCGAGGCTTGGAGGAGCTACGAGCAAAGAATCTTGAAGATAAGAGACAAGCCAAAGATTTGAAATTGAAGAATCCAACCAAATCCGCGAAGAAAAGTTGAAGAAAGGAAGAAAATTGGAATTTAAAGGCTAGGCGCGCCCAGGGGCGTGCCGAGCCGCTTTTGACAGAAATTTTGTTCAGTTGGACAGCAGAGGGGCGTGCCCGAATGCTATTGCCCAAATTTTCTTGGGAAGAAATTTGTCTAAGTATCAGGTGTGCCCAGGGGCGTGCCGGGCCGCTTTTTGCCAAATTTCTTCTCCGAATTCTAGTCTATAAATAGGGCTCTTGGGTTATTGTATCAATATTCCATATTTTGTAGACTACTTTGGGGCATTTTTGGCATTGAAATTATGGTTCATACTTCTTCTTTTCATATTTTATTTCTTTTTATGGTTTTTTATCAATTTATGATGTTAAAACAAGCCATGAGTGGCTAAAATCGCTTATTCTTGGGGTTGAGGCGACGAACATGAATCTCGTGAGTTGAATATTATTGGTTTTTGCTGAAGTTTATCAATTTATTGGTTATTCTTATATTCTTGATTTTACTATTTTAATGCTTAATTACCATTGAAATAAATCTATAGTCTTGAGAGGAGCTCGAGAGAGAAATTGAGAGATAGAACGTGGGATATAAGGTGCGTGATCTTTACTCGAGGAAGGAATTTTGAGAGATTGATGTGCGTTTAGGACTGAGAGGTACCTAATTCGCCGCGCTTGTTCAAATACGGGAAGATAGCTTAAAGGCATTAGAATTGGTTAAATCTATCCCCGCTCAACGATGTAGTTAGGTTTCCAATTTATAATCATATTATCAACCTCTTGATCAATAACCACGATAGACAACTCTATTTGCTTGAACCATTAATATTCATGCACTCGAGATGACGTTCGGGATGCCTTGACCCTAGGAATTCAACTTGCCATTGTTTATACCCCAAGTTAATCATGTTAGTTTAGTTCATAGTTATTTTATACTTTAAAACCATCATATCTCTATATTCCACCGCTTAAATAAATAATCAAGAACTAGTTTAGTCTAGTGAATAGTTAAACGACAAGTCCCTGTGGGTTCGGCATTCGGCTCTATTAAAGAAGCCCTTATATTACTTGAACGATCACATGCACTTGCGTGTATAGCTGGGTCGCAACAAGTTTTTGGCGCCATTGCCGGGGAATTCGGTTTTAATTGTTTATCTCGATTGGACTTGTTCTTTTTATTTGTTTGAGTTGTATAAAATTTATTTTTGTACAAAGTTTTGTTTTACTTTTCTACCACTTTTGTTGATATGTCAGCATGGGATAGACGGTTATTGAATAATCAAAATTCATGTTGTTTTTGTGGAGGACCACACTTGGATGATAATTGTCATGATGTTCAAGAGAGAGGGTTGTGCGCACCTGCCCAATCTTTTGAATTGAATAGATGTCAGATGTGTGGTGGTAAGGATAGCCATTGGAGTGACTGTCCAAAGTATTATTCCCCTCCCCTGAACCCCTATTATGATCAGTCTATTGTTTGTGATGATGGCAGGGCTAATGGAGCTAATGAGGCAGAACATGAGTCTCACTTTATGGATATGCTGGAGCGAGTAATGGAGCTGCAGACACAACAAATAGAAGACATGCAGAGAATAAGGGAAGCCATTGAGAAAATGCAGTCCCAAGTCACAAAGTTACAGGCTAGGGCTGAAACTTGTGTTGATTAGCAAGTTACAGTCTTATCAAAGGAACCCCGAATTGATGATGAAAGGGATACACTAGTAGATAAAGTTGTAATGAAGAAGACATAGTGAGCCAGGAATCGCTAATGGATCAAGCACAACAATTAAAAATTCATGAGTGTCTCCGGGATGGTCTCACAACCATGGCAACCCAATTAAAAGGGGGAGAGATGAGCTTATTTCAGAGATAGATCAATTTTTCTTAGATATGCATGACTTGAATGTTCAGTTGATGAAAAAGATTGAGATGTCTAATGTCCAATCACCAATAGTTGCAAAGACTAGCCATTCTGTGGAGAAAGAAGAAGAATATCAATAATTCAACTATCTTTCTTTGATTGAGGCTGACGTTGAGAGGGAGTATAAATGTGAGCATGTTGCAGCTAGTGCAAGTGGAAAAGTGGGATGTATTGGATCTCATTCAAAGCATTTTTCTACATTATGTTTAGATGATGACATGTATTTTGAGTCATCTGAACTAGTGGAGGATTGTGTAGATGAGAAACAAGAATCCTACATTCTTAAATTTGCACCAGACAAGCAATAATACAACATGCTCACCTCAGGGCTAAGCTTTTTAACATACACCATCCATCACTTGGTCCCTTCATATGTGCAGCACCACCCTATGAGCGAAGCAAAAAGATGGATGCGATGTTGGGGGTGAAATTTATATCCTTAAGGTGGAGGAAAAAGTTGATGGGTCGTGCCGCGACATTAAATTAGGCACTTGTGGGAGGCACCCCAACGTTTAGTAAGTAGTTCGTTTTTATTTTTATTTTTTTATTAGTGTCACCTTTGTTTTTGTTTTTGTTTGTTTTGTTTTGCAGATTAGGGGAAGTCTGAGTACTCAAAATCTAAGCTAAGGAGCATTGCAAAAACTAAGTTGGGGGTCCTCTGGACCTCTTTGATGGATAAGATGCTACTAGCTAGGCCTACAGGCCTCAGGGAGTATTTCTCTTTCTTTATTCTTTGAGTTATACTTTGGGGACAAAGTATAATTTTAAGTGTGGGGTGGAAAATCTTCCGATTTGGTTAGGGTGGAGTGTGCTATAGGAGTCTTTTGGTTATTTGCTTTTTGCTTATGTTGCTGAAAATTTGAAAAATATAAAAAAGATTTTTGTTTAGTAATTTTTAGTTTTATTTAGGGGCACAATTCATCCACCCTTCGGTTTTTCTTTTCGAGGGAAAGCCCTTTGAACCTAGTATCCTTTTTATTTTTAGGAGTAATTTTAAATTTTAGAGATGCTCTAATCAGATGCTACGCATGATCGCATGATGCAAGTTGGTTTTGAATGTTAAAGCATGTGTAGTGAATTGAATGAATATTGTTGAGACACCTAGGCTCATTTGTTTGACTCTTTTGTGATGTTGGCTTAATGTTGAATTCTTGCTATTGGTTGGTTGAGAGTCTATAGGGATCCGTCTTGATTTAGACATGTGCCATGTGTAAGTGAGGTTTTTGTGATAATCCATGTGCATATTGATGTCTAGAACTTGCCCGGTGTGTTTACAAAGCGAAATAAAGGGTGTTGAGTTTAGGAGATGATATAGGCATTTCTTTGATAGCCATGTTTTATACCTACTTTATCTACCCTTTTTGCATGATCTTAGTTAGCCCTGTTGAGCCTTTAGCCTATTCTTTGGTAACCTTATATGTAGCTTAATCCGTTTCTTTCAATTAACCATAATTTGATCCAAAAATCCTAAGCGTTTTAGTTGAGAAATTAAGATGTTAAGGAGTATAAAAATTGAAGAAGGAAAAAGTGAAGTTGAAGACCCAAGTAAATAGTTTTTGGTGTGTGAAAAAGTTTATGTGTTGTTGATAGGGAGTAATGTAATGAAAATAAAAAAATTGACCAAAAGAAGTGAATCATGTGTTGATAGCAAATACTCCTTGCCTAATATGAGTAAGCTAGCTTAAAGAGATGGGGCAAAACAAAAGAGAGTTGGGAAGATAAAAGTGGTGTAAAATAGGTTGGTTGGAGGTGATCTTAATGTAAATTTTAGTGTATTAAAGCGCTTAGGGAAGATAGTCACTATTCTTGACCAAATAGTTCCTACCCGTCCCTTAGCATACATTACAACCCTTAAAGTCCTTCTTGATCTTAAACTTTGACATTCTGATACTAGTGGAGTACTACAGTAAGGGCAAGCTTATGGTTCATCTTATGTGACATGTGAATTCTTTGTGAGAGTGAGCGGAATTTGATTCTTACACCCATTATTGTGATAAATTGCATATCTATGAGTGAATGTGGGTGACTCTCTTGTGGTGTGGGCACATGTTTGATGATAGATAGGTGACTTGTATGATCACTTTATTGAGTAATGTGCATGAGTTTGCAAACTTGGTAGAGTCAATTCTTGAGGCTAGGAAGTTTTGAAGTAGTATTCATGTGTTTCAAGTTGTAATATAACATGCCGAATGTAGAGCTTACTATTCATGTGGTCATTGTAGTGCTAGCTTGAGTGTCTTAGTTGTAGTAGTAATTATAGAGTCTTCCTTGATTGTGATTAACGTAAAGATTTGTTCGAGGACGAACAAAGGTTTAAGTGTGGGGCGGTGATCTAAGGTGAATTTATACGCCCTATTGCCGTCTTCAACCCATGTTTACCTTAGTTTTGAGAGCAATAAGTGCGTATTTTGTATTGTTTTGATGGAATATTTGATATTGTGCTAATAAATATGATTAGACCCTTGTAGGTGGAATTTACGACTATTTGGAGCATTTTTGGCATGGAAAGCGAGGCTTGGAGGAGCTACGAGCAAAGAATCTTGAAGATAAGAGACAAGCCAAAGATTTGAAATTGAAGAATCCAACCAAATCCGTGAAGAAAAGTCGAAGAAAGGAAGAAAATTGGAATTTAAAGGCAAGGCGAACCCAGGGGCGTGCCGGGCCGCTTTTGATAGAAATTTTGCTCAGTTGGACAGCAGAGGGGCGTGTCGGGCCGCTATTGCCCAAATTTTCTTGGGAAGAAATTATGCTAGGTGTCAGGCACGCCCAGGGGCGTGCCGGGCTGCTTTTTGCTAAATTTCTTCTCCGAATTCTAGTCTATTAATAGGGCTCTTGGGTTATTGTATCAATATTCCATATTTTGTAGACTACTTTGGGGAGTTTTTGGCATTGAAATTAGGGTTCATACTTCTTCTTTTCATATTTTATTTTTTTTATGGTTTTTTTTAATCAATTTATGATGTTAAAACAAGCCATGAGTGGCTAAAATCGCTTATTCTTGGGGTTGAGGCGACGAACATGAATCTCGTGAGTTGAATATTATTGGTTTTTGCTGAAGTTTATCAATTTATTGGTTATTCTTATATTCTTGATTTTACTATTTTAATGCTTAATTACCATTGAAATAAATCTATAGTCTTGAGAGGAGCTTGAGAGAGAAATTGAGAGATAGAACGTGGGATATAAGGAGCGTGATCTTTACTCGAGGAAGGAATTTTGAGAGATTGATGTGCGGTTAGGACTAAGAGGTACCTAATTCGCCGCGCTTGTTAAAATACGGGAAGATAGCTTAAAGGCATTAGAATTGGTTAAATCTATTCCCGCTCAATGATGTAGTTAGGTTTCCAATTTATAATAGAAAATTATAGTTTGGAGACGAATATAATCATATTATCAACCTCTTGATCAATAACCACGATAGACAACTCTATTTGCTTGAACCATTAATATTCATGCGCTCGAGATGACGTTCGGGATGCCTTGACCCTAGGAATTCAACTTGCCATTGTTTATACCCCAAGTTAATCATGTTAGTTTAGTTCATAGTTATTTTATACTTTAAAACCATCATATCTCTAGATTCCACCGCTTAAATAAATAATCAAGAACTAGTTTAGTCTAGTGAATAGTTAAACGACAAGTCCCTGTGGGTTCGACATCCGGCTCTTTTAAAGGAGCCATTATATTACTTGAACGATCACGTGCACTTGCGTGTATAGCTGGGTCACAACAGAATACACTGGCAGGATTTTTTTTTAAATCTATTTGGCGTTTTAGTTTTGCAGGTACCCAAAGATATCAGTCATTTTTGGAGCTACCACAACAGGAAAAAGAAATTCTCATACTAGATCAACAACAAATTCCACACATGAGAGTTAGAACAATGAAAAGGAAGGCACCAGATTGAACATTCATGCAAAAACATTACACAGAAACTACTCCTAATAATAAAGCAGAATACAAATTCGGAGCATGAAGAGTCAGAAACAAAAATTAGCAGTAGATATAAGATAAATGTTCATTCAGCACATACAGATGGAGAAAGCAACCTAGGGACTCATTAATAATTTCATTTAGTGTCTAAGAGGGTGGTATCAATCCCATATGGGGTTCAACCCCTTGAACATAATAGACGAAGTTTGTTAAATGCATACCTTAGGAAAATATCTCTAGCTACAGATCTGAATACAAATGACTGGAAATCAATAAGCAAAGTTTGGAGCTAACTCCTACCTGGATCTGAATACATAGCACCTGGTGAGAGGTTAAGGTGACTTGAGATGTATTCGATTCAAAGCAGCTTATTTTTGGATATTTTTAGCTCATTTTGAAGTTCAGATCAAATAATTGAAAGTAGCAGAAATGTTACATATAACAAAAGATAAAGGCGAAGAGGTATACCTGTAAATGAAGTAATCGCCGACATCGGACAGGTCTATAACAGTGAAGATCAGAGTTGAGAAGATGAAGATACTCACTTTCTACTTTCCCCTTTTTTATTCCACTTTCCCTTTTAATTTTAGGATCAGATTTGTTTTCTCTTTTTTATATTTTTTACTTTCCTTTGTTCATTTATTTGGGCTTGGTCAGTAAAGTCCAATTTTGTAGAGATTTTGTTTTAGAAATAAAATGGGTCGATTGGCTCTTTAATTTTAAAAAAAGGGGGATGGTGCCATTTAACCATTCTGAACTTGCTTGAGGGTTTATAAACTTCCAAAACAGACACCATTTCAGGCCAAGAATTACACTAAAAAATGCTCTTAAACCTACATTTCATAAATTTCCTAATTATGTCATTAATATCTCTGAAATCTTGCCTGTTGAGTATGTTCCTCCATAAAGAATGGTGTTCCTTCTTTTCTAGATAAACCATAGAATTATCATTGTTACCACCTGAGCTACTATTTTCCACCTAACATTACCTTGAATGTTCCACCATCTCCTAATGTTGGGTTTCAGAAAAGCACCTTGGTATATTCCTGCAACCCTTGCATAATGATCCCATACTAAGTTAGCAACTTCACCCCGTAGAAACAGATGCTCAATTGTTTCTCTTTCTTTAATTTCACAACACCTACACTCAGGTGATTCATTAGGATTCTAGGAGTTTATTTAGTGAGAGACATGAACTTTTCTTAGCCAAATCCTCCAAGCTAAGAAGGAGATTTTAAATGGTAACCCTGAACACCAAAGCTACTTTAGATCTTCATCTATATTCTCCTTCTGTCTAAGAAGATTCCAAGAACTCTTTAACTGTAAAAGTGCCAGAGTTAGTCAATGTCCACCATAGTTTATCTCCATCATCTTAAAGCTGTGCTATACTTAAATTATTTCTAACATGCTCTACCACATAAGTAGGGACCCTATCTTGCATAGCTAAAACAATCTACCCTGCATCAGTTTAGAATTCATCAATATCTTTCATCTCATAACAAGTATAAAATTCAGAAGGGTGCCTAAAAAGGGGTCCAAGATTGGTCCAATTATCAAACCAAATGCTTGATGTACCCCCTTTAGGCTCCCACCATAGAAATTTTTCGACCAGATTCCTGTTTTCCAACATAGCTTTCCAAACCTAGGACCTTCCATTCCATTCCACTCCAGTAAAGCTAGTACCTGTTTCTTGCAATATTTATTCCATAAAAAATTAGACCACAAACTGTTTTGTGTTCTAAATTTCCACCACAATTTCTCATACATAGCCTTAGAAACATCAAAAATTCCCTCTTCCTTCTTAGGATTAGACCAAGCTACCCAATGTTTACTTATACCAGCTTTCTCATTATTCTAGAAGAATTTAGCAAAAATCCTATGAAGTTCTTTTAGGACATAGATTGGAGGAACAATTGCTGACAACACATAGATAGGAACACTTTGAAGAACACTTGTGATAAAAACCTCCTTACCCCCATATGATAGCATTTTACCTTTCTAGGCCTGCAGCTTTCCCTCAACCTTCGCCAATAGTTCAACATAGTCTTCAATATTCTTCTTCTTGTGAGTGATAGGGCACCCCAATTATTTCATTATAAAATTTCTCCTGCCCATTCCAGTATTCTTCCCAACTTGAACATCTGTGGCCTTTGTAGTGCTTTGATGCAAATAGTAAAAGCTTTATCTTTATTGACTTTCTGGCCAGATTGTTTTTCATAATCCTTCAGAGTACATAATCTTTTCTAAAGAATAAACATTAGTTGAAGAGAAAATAATCATGTCATGTGCATACGCTAAATGATTCAGAGCAGAACTCCACTTGGGCATACCAAAGCCTTCAATAAGGTTGACTTCAAACAAATAATTCAGAGCTCTTGATAGAACCTCTGAAGTGAGGATAAATAAAGCTGGGGATAAGGGATCCCCTTGCTTAAATCATCTCATGGAGTGAAAGAGACTATGATACTATCTATTAATAAGCACTGAATAATAGTTGTTTGAAATTAATCTCCATATCAGATCAACAAAAATGTTTGAAAAGCCCATCTTCCTCAACACTTTCATCTGGAAAAATAATGAAACCCTATTTTATGCCTTATCCATATCCAACTTAATGACAACATTAGCAAGCTTTCCTCTTTTATTAATATCGGTAATGAGCTCCTGAGTGAGAAGACATTTTCAATAACGCTTCTACCCTTAACAAAACCTGACTGGTTAGGAGATATGATTTTAGGCAAAAACCTTCAATTCTATCATGGATAATTCTGGAAAGAATCTTGTTTATGAAATCACTCAAAATAATGGCCTCATATCTGAGAAGGTTTGCACATTTACCTTCTTAGGAATGAGGACTAAATTAGTGTGCGTTACAGATTTAGGAAGTGAGTTATCTAAGAAAAAATCATGCACCTTTCTCACAATGTCTGAACCCACTATATCCCAACAAGATTGATAAAATCTTCCTATTAATCCAATAGGTCCTGAAGAACTGTCATCATTTAGTTTAAAAACAACATTTTTCACTTCTTCACAATCTGGAATAGAGCTTAGAACACTATTCCCTCCTGCATTGATCATTTCTGGTACAAAATCTAACATGGAAAATTCTATAGTCTCTATCTTTTTTAAATTGATTCTGGTAAAATTCCACTTATTCATCAGCAGTAGCCTTTTCTTCCTCCAACCAAATACCCTAAGAATTTTGATTTTTTACCAGTTTTATCTTTTGTCTTCTTCCTTTGATAGAATATGAAAAAATTTGGTGTTTCTATCTCCATGCACAAACCAGTCAATCTCGCTTTCTGTTGTCGATAAATTTCCTCCAATTTTAAATATTTAGTGTATTCTGCCTTGGCCCTTTGCATTACCATTCTGTTTTCTGTAGTAGGTGTTTCTTCAAAGTTCTTATCTTTAATTCTAGCTATCTTCTCTCTGATTATCAGATGTTGAAAGATGTCCCCATAAGTTCTTATGCTCCAAACAGTTAGTGCCCTCTAAATCTTCTTAATTTTTCTCTTGAAGTCTAAGAATGGGTGATTTGAAATATCAGGATCCCAATTTTGACTAACCACATTCGTAAACTTCCCATACTGGATCCAAAAGTTAAGAAACCTGAAAGGTCTCTTACAAGATGAAGGATTATTATCACACTTTAATAACAAAGGGGCATGCTCAGAACCATCTTGTGGTAAGTGCTCAACCTCTAAATTGTTGTAAATATCCTGAAACTCTGAATTGATTAAGATTCTATCTAATCTTTCAAAAATACAATCTACCCCAGCCCTACCATTCCACCATGTGAAGGGACTACCTCTATGAGGGACTTGTATGAGTTTAGTAGTCTCAATAAAGGACCTAAAATCTTCAGAATCTGCCCGTCTTATTGGTACTCCACCAATCTTATCTTCTTCATTTAGAGCCATATTAAAGTCTCCTCTTATTATCCATGGATTATCTATACCATTAGCTGCAACATATAAATCATCCCAAAGTTTCATTCTATGTTTTTCATCACACTTAGCATAGACTAAAGAGGAATAAAAATAAGACCTAAAGAACTGATATTGTAGTTTGACTGTAATTTATTGTTCAGAGTTGCACACCACAGTAAAATCAAAGCTATAACTAATAAACACTCAGATTTTCCCATTATAGTTATGAGTAACATGATTCATTTTCAACCTTGCTTTGTATCTATTTATTGTTCTGATATGCTGAAAAGATTCCATTAAAGCCACAAAAGAAAACTTGTGAAAGTTGTGCAACATCTGCACTCATTGGAAAGCTTGTTGTGACTTTACTAACCTTATGTTCCATATAAGAGCTTTCATTTAGAAAATGATTGTGAGACCCCCTTCCTTTTTGGTTGAACTCTGATAGGGACCTTGGCTTCATTATTGTCTTGCTTCTTACCTTTTCTTACTGATTTTATTGCACTTAGAACTCTAGGAGAATTATTAGCATCCTTGAAAATTTGATCTTGATCCAATCCTCTCCCTTTTTCTAATTCACCACTTGCATCTAAAGTATGAGTGACAATATCGTGAAGGGTCTTATTTGGAGAGTCAATAACATTCAACTTCATTTGAGATTCATCCATTTGCACCACTGTTGGAACTTCCATTATAACAATCCCCTCTTTATTGTGCAAACCTATATCCTCTCCTGCATTCACCACTTGATGTTGTGATTCACTTATATCTGGTGTAATTTGTGTTGTTTCTACATGTATTATCTACTGATTTCCTTCTTTTTTTTGTTTTATTTGTAGTTTTTTGTGAAACACTTGAGGCCAAGTTTTTCTCCTCTGAATTGCTTCCAATTTCTCCTTCTGATTGAACTTTACTACTGCTGTTTTTAGACTATGTTGTAACACTCTGAATTGTTGTTGGGACTTTGTTGTTGCTTGCATCAATTCCTTTTTCCTTGTTATTGTCAAGGGTTTGAGTAGCCCACTCCTTTGTAGATGTATGGTTAACCTTATGTCATCCCCTTGTATTTCCTTAGTTAGCTGTTGCTGTGAACTTTTTTTATTTTGATTAGTCTTTGTGCCTGTTGCATCTATTATTGACTGGGTAATGGGTCACTTTTTCTTGTTTCTCCTTGTTTAACTCAATCAATGTATGATTAGTTGTCACTGCTTTGTCTGTATTAATAGAGTTTTGTTGGTCATCCTCAGTTAAGACAGGAAAAGTATTGCTTGTAGCCAATACTTTGTTAGGGGATAGTACCTTGTCATCAAACATAATTTCAGTTGTTTTATCAAACCTAAACAGTCAACTTGTAGGATTCCAATGCTTCTTCATTCTATTTCTCTCTCATTGTGCCTTAGGTACCTTAGTCATGTCTACCTTTTCCTGGTGATCATTGTCTTCTTCTTACAAGATTGTTTTCCTCAACTCCGGATGGAGAATTCTACATTCTTGCTCATCATGTCCCTGCAATCCACACTCTTTAGAGTACTTTGGGACTATGTCATATTGAACATTAATCTTCTCAACCCTAGATTCATTTGTGCTAGGGTTAACAATTTCCATCTCCACAAACTTTGGAAAATCCAATAATAGATCCACTTGCACCTTAACCCTTGAATAACTAGGTCTTATTTTGTTAATGGTAAATGCATCCAAGTGTAAAGGCTTGCCTACTGCTGAGGCAATAGAGAAGAGAGATTCCTTAACAAAAAAAGTGGGTTTGAGATTAGATAAGGAAATCCAAGCTAAAGTCTGAGTAGTTTCTTCATCTACTCTGAATTTAGCATCATAGATTAGGGGTTTCATGGGGTAAGAATAACCTTCTTTATCCAAAAAGTAATATACATTTTTGGATAATATACTAATGAAATCATCTTCCCTACTCAATCTAATGAGAATATGTCTGTGTCTGAGGAGTCCAATATTACACTCACCCTTCACATTACATCTCTTTGGAATTTGGGATCTAAGTTACTCAATTTTGGGCCAACCATATGAAAACTTCCCAACCACAACAAATTGCAAGTTTTCAATGGTGTTCATTCCGCTCACTTTCTCTCCGGTCCACTGAATAAGGGGAACTCCATTTTTATATGAAATCTGTTTAATAGGAATTGGTTCTACTGCACGTTTTTTGGTAGCATCATCTATGGGAGATTTTAACAAGTTAACAAAAGACCCAGTCATCAAAAAGTCACTACCTTCCTCAATCTCATTAGACAAACTCTTATAATTATTAGGCATACTTGAAGGCAAATTTTCTAGGTCGTTATGGTTTTTTGAACTAGGGTTAGGATTCAATCCTTTGGATGGTGAAAGAGGGGGGTAATCAGTATGTGAGAGAGAAGGGATGGACTGATCAGTCTATAATGACTGACCAGTGGCCATAGATTCCATCGGCAACGGCATTAGAGGCTATTTGTTCTTTCAAGAGATCATCACATAATGACTGTTGATTATTATTTCCTGATTTTACCTTTTCTATTGTTTCTAGAGAGTACATCGGTGCATGCCTAACACTCAGATTCAAAACAATCCCCTGATTCCAGTTGACCCTGAAATTGAAAGGACTCTGAGAGCTAGAAGAAGAATAGTAAATAAAGGAGTTCATAACAACGAAGGAGTTCTAAACCAAGGAGTTTAAGAGACTGCGTAACAAACCACTGCCCGCTATTGTGTCCAAATGTACACGCAAGTGTACGTGGTCGTGCAAGTAATAAAGTGGCTCTTGCGAGCCGAATATCGATCCCACAAGGACTTCACATTTAGCAGACAATCCAATTTGAGTATTACTATTAAGATTTACTGAGCGCGATTTGTAACCAAAGTGAGTTTGAGTTTTGTTAAGCTAAAAGTAACAATGAACAATACAGAAATTAAAAGTGTTGGAAACAATAATTTAGAGAATTCTAAGGTCAAGGCATCTTGAACAATCATACAAAGCAATGTACTCTTGTTGTTTAAGTTAACTATCTTGATTTTTGATTCACGACATTAATATCATGATCATGGTCTTCCGAGCCTCTAATGTTCTATTTAAATTAGCCTCATAACTACATCATTGAGCAGGGATATGGGAACTAATTCAAACGCATTTCTATTTCACCCCATATTTGAGCCAAATGGGGCAAATTAGACAGTAGCCCAGGCTTAGGTTAGGGCGCATGATCTCATTGCAGGGCTTGACCACTTATGATCATCATATATTCCTATCCTACCCGCAAAACTCATCCTTAATTCATCTTAAAGACAAGAACCTATTTCTTATTTTCCACGTTCTAAACTAATGTTTCTCCTTCTGGGCTCACAAAATAAATATAGATGTATTCTAAAGGTCGCGAGTCAATAGAATAGTAAATTCTAGAACACAAGAACAACCAAATGTGATAATCAACAATAACCAACTCAAATATAAGCTAAGAAATTATGTTCGTAGACTCAACCCTAGAAATAGGGTGTTTAGACACTCATATACATACAAAGAATCACCATAAATGAATTCATAAGTAAAAACTACAAGAAAACTAAAGTTGAAGGAAGAAAAACCCTAGAGTAGAGCCTTTGATGCCTTCTACTCTCCCCAATCTTGTGTTGTCTCCAAAGTTATGAATCAATGTGGCTAAGTACTCATTTTATAGTGATTTAGTTCGTACATGAGGTTCCCCATACGAATCATATACATTTACAACTTTTCCCTCATAAGTTAAAAACTCACTTTGAGGTGGTTTAAGGGGAGGGTGTGTCGCATGGTCCATTGCATGCCCAAGGAGGTGCATCGAATGGACATCACGCACCCAAACCAGTAGCTAGGTGCACTAGGGGTCACAAGGAATGCCCTCCCACACGCTTTGGGGGGTGCAGTACATAGGCTCCTCCCTTGCTCGGCGCATGGCCCCCTCCAAAGTGTGGGGGGTGCGTCTATTTCTTCTCGTGCTTTCATTCCTTGTTCCCATACATATTGTGGCTTGTTTGTAGGCTTGATTTAGATTAAATAGATCCTTAATTGTTTTCTTACAACATCTCACAACAACCAAAAGTCCATACAACACAATAGACCAAATCACAGTACATTAGAACAAGCATAGCTCAAGCTAGCGACACTAGTTTCCTCTTCTAAGTTCTATTTGATCATTTTGACTCTAGACTTGTTTCAAACGCAAATTAAACACTCCAAACATGTAATTAGCAAACAAATACACACATACACACTCTATACCTCAATAAGCACATCAAAATATCCTCAAAACTATGCTAAACTCGTATAGATAATGACACTTAGGAGTATAAATACGCCTAAGATCATCACCCCACACTTAAAGCCTTGTTTGTCCTCGAACAACTCTTTAAATTAATCACAATCAAAAAGACTCTAACATCAATATTTGAACTAAGACACTCAAGCTAGAACTACAACTACTACATGAATAGCAAGTTCTACAATAGGCATGGCATATTACAACTGAAGCCACATGAATACTACTACTTTAAGACCTTCTAGCCTAAAAAATTGACTCTATCAAGTTTGAAAACTCATGCATATTTCTCAACAAAGAGATCATGTAAGTCACCTATCCATCATTAAAAATGTGCCTTCACCTTAAAAGAGTCACCCACATTCACTCACACATATGCAATTTATCACAATAATAGGTGTAAGAATTAAATTTCTCTCACTCTCGTAAAGAATTAACATGTGACATAAGCTTTCCCTTAGTGTAGTACTCCACTAATATCTGAATATCAAATCTCAAGATCAAGTAGGACTTTACAGGTTGTAATGTAGGCTAGGGGATGGGTAGGAATTATTCTGTCCATTTATAGTGACTAACTTTACCAAGAGCTTTAATACACTACACTTCACATTAAACTCATTTCTAACCAACCTATTTTACACTATTTTTATCTCCCCAACTCTCTTGTGCTTTGCCCTATCTCTTTAAGCTAGCTTACTCATCTTTAGTAGGGAGTATTTGCTATCAACACAAGAATCACTTGTTTTGGTCAATTTTTCTTTTCATTACGCTATTCCCCACCAACAACACATCAACTTTTTAAACATACCCATAGTAATTACTTTAGGGCTTCAACTTCACTTTTTCCTTCTTCAATTTTACACTCCTTAACATCATAATTTTTAGACTAAAGCACAAAAAAACATGGCTATCAAAGAATTACCTATATCATCTCCCAAACTTAACATTCTTTATTTTGCTTTGCAAACACACAAAGCAAGTTCTAGACATCAATATGGAAACATGGAATATACAAAAACCTCAAAACACATGGCACATGCTTAACTCAAGAAGGATCTCTATAGACTATTGATGTAGCCCAAAATATACCTCCAAAAAAGTATAATGCGGTCGCTGAATCAAATATAGAACCCAACTAGGTTGGGGTTGATCCCACAGGGAATAGGTAGAAGTATAAGTAGAATACCGGATAGAACAATTGGAAAGTAAGTAAAACTGGGGTTTTTTGATAATGAATAGTAACAATAACGATTGCTGGTTGTATTGAGTTCGTAGACAATAAGAGAAATACACTAGGATTGTGATCCCCAATGATTTCTTAACTCCACCGATTACTTGTGCTTAACAAGATTGCCCCTCTGCGCTTCATGCAAAATCTAACAAGTTAAGTTCATCTAACTGTCTCTCGACCTTCATTAGACGAATTTCACTCTTTTCCTCTTGGACTCCGAATGTCGTACTACTAACCCTTGTCCTGGATCTCAGATAACCATTCCCGCTAAGGCTCCAGTTATTAGATGAAGGTTGATAGCTTCAAATCTCTGTTGTTATCTCCTTTTCCCAATCTCTACCTCTCTCTCTCGGGCAATTCTAAAATTCAAACGAGTTTCTAACGTTTGCAACCGTTAGAAAAGCAATCACAATGAAGGAAACAACAATACATGCATTCACAGCGATACAAAATTGCTTTGCACTTAACCGATTTCGTTAATTCCTCATGGTTCACACAACCCTAGTTGATTAGTTTAGTTGCTAATAAACTTAAGAACACGAGAAGAATTCAAAGATGAAAGCATAATTATGATCTCACAACAATGAAGAAAAACTGAAATCTCAATTATCAATAAAACTCAAATTAGGGTTTGTGACTACAAAACCAAGAATATGTCTGATACAGTATGAAATAACTCTCAAAATAGTATATTGTCTCACACTCGCACCTAGGACTATACAGGGGTATTTATAGATATAAAACTAGTCCTATACAAAACAAAATAGGAGAACAGAGTCGGCAGCTTCCACGGTATCGTGACTTGGTATCGTGGAACCAAGTCATGCCATGTAGGTTGGTGTCGTGGGAATCAGGATCAATTAGACGTTTTTAGAAGTTGGGCCACGGCAGGCTTCCACGTAACATGGGTGGTAGTTACGCCACGTGACTCCTACTGTGGAAATCAGACTTTTTCTTCAATCTCTGAACTTGAGTCACGACAGCCACTCACGTAACGTAGGTAGTGGCATGACTCCTCCTCTGGTGCAGAATCTTGTTCTTTCTTCTTCTGACACTTCGTTCTCGGGGTTGATTCTTCCTTTTTGATCATTTTGCCTTTAAAACCAGTTTTCCTGCAAAGTAGGACAAAAACCACATCATACCAACAAAACATACCTAAGTTATTGCATATTTTCCTTGTTTTAAGCATCAAAAGTGCCATGTAACCATGACACATCAACACCCTCAACTTAGAACGTTTGCATGTCCTCAGGCGAACAAAACAAAACTTTACCAACACAATGCTTAACTAAGAGAAACCTAAGGGACTTATGGCACTCTACTCGTTGCCTTTGACAAATACTTTTTCGACCCCTCCTATTTGAAAATCAAAACCAAAGTGTGTGTACAAGCATATATGGTATCATGACACAGAAGGGATCAAGTGATGGCACCAAATTATGCACTAACAACTTAGCATATATGCAATTGACATTTCTCGAACAACTAGCAACTAATGATGCAACCCATGTGCTCTCACAATCAAAGAAGTCCCATGCACTCACAGTATACTTATGAATATCAACATAGGGACGAGGTCAAAACACTCACGCTCACAAAGAAGTCAAAACAGTGTGCGTGAAATACCATAGGCTTGCCCTTATTTTCCACTCCTTAGTTTTCGGACAGTTGGACTGGGATCACTATAGGACTTTACTCGGCTTGTAAGGTAGGCTTAGGGAAGGGTATGGTACATATGGGTATGGTGACTCAACCCTCCTTGACACTACACTATTTTTGGCTCCAACTTTCAACCTTTCTCATTTTTACTCTCCCTTATTCTCCTTTTTCTTATTTTCAGATTTTGGGTGTGATTTTCTTCACTTTCAAAACACAATTTTTTTTCTTTCTATTCTTTTCACTTTTTTTTTCTTCACACCCAAACCTGTTTTCCCTTTTTAGTTTTATTTACCATCTTCTTCTTACCCAAATCAATCTACGCACCCCTATAATAGCCACCCTCAACTTAGGCGATTTGCTTGAGTTGAGGTGCACAGTGTCCAAGGAGGGACCAGGGCCAAGACAGGTTCATTGTAATTAAAATGGGATGGTGAATAGGCTAATGAAAGAAATAGGTCAATTACGGCTCAAAGTCGGGATCAAGGGATACTTATTCATTTGGTTTGGCATTTAGGCTAAAAGTGGACTTTATTCAAAAACGGCCTATGATCCCCTCCTAATCCCTATCCTCTAACTTAGGTAAGACTAACGGGGCAAGTTCTGGATCGCACACACCCAGTTAACTAAGTAGTGACCTTACACACACATAGCACAGGGTTGTATTATCAACTACTACCTATCCGGTTCATGCAATGCTAGCTACAGTTATTCGCCTATAATCCTAGTGCCATAACAAGATCCAACAGCTGTCACACATAAGCATGCTATTCACACAATTCAAAAACATAATTTTTTAGGAGGGGTATCCTTAACATTAAAAATCTATCTAAACTAGACTGCACTACAGTTCCCTTATTTTCTCCTAATTTAGCAAGAAACACAAAAACATCATCAATAACATCCTAAACATGCCGGTTCTACTATGATAGTACACTCGGGGGAAAAAAAACTCAAGGGAAAAGACATACCTGTGGTGCCCTAGGCACCTGAAGTGGGCCCGCCAGCAGCGGGATCATCAGACTGTGCAGTAGTAGGTGCATCCGGTGGAGGGACAGCCTGACTGGCAGATGCACCATTCTCCCTCTACTCCGCCTCAATCTGGCTCGCATGGTACTCTACCCGAGATGCTTTGACCGCCCTCCGCAGATCACTCTCGTACTCAGCATCACTATCACCCCCATTCTCCGGACTGTGGGGTCTCTTGCCTCTATTCATCGGAGGCTCCTCATCAGCAAGCAAATCAACCTCAAATGCTGGTCGCACGGAGGTCTGGAAAGGAATAGGTTGTATAATAGGAGTGCTACTCGATGCCAATGCCCAAACCTCTTCTCTTAAAGCAGCTACCTCCTGGGTCAAGCCGGTCATATCAGGGCTCGGTGCAACACTCAAGCGGGAGGCCATACGTGGCTCAAAACTATCAATCCTCCCATGCAAGCCTCTCATAAACTGGTCCATCGCCACAGTCATCCGAGCCTCCACCCTAGTCTCAGCAGCCTCTACTGTGGTCCTAACCCAAGGCTTAAGCTGGGATACCAACTTAGCCATCTGGGTCTCAGTGTGAGCCTGGCGCTAAAACATCTCCGTCTTTCTATCAATCAACTACTGCAAAAAGTCCCTCGATACTGAAACCATCCCAGCAGGAGGTGGTGGGGCACTAGTAATGGGTACCCCATCATCAATAGGGCCAGCGCCCTCAGTCTGTACAGGTACCCTAACTGGTGCAGGAACAGGCAAAGAGGCACTATTCAGCTCATCCAGGGTTGCGCCCAATGACTCAGACGACTGTGACCCTCGTGAAATAATGGGGTGTGAACCCCTCTACTGCATCAGCCCAATATCCGCAATGCGGGTCACCTCGATATAATGGTCGAGGGCAGGTATCCTGGCCACCCTTGCCCTATCACACAACCCCTGGATCAAGCATGGAAAGGGTATACTCGTGTGATCTCTCAAAGCCCGCTCGTGGATCTCCCGGACTATGTACCTCGCAAAATGAATATCATAACCAGCCAAGATGCTGGCTACCACTACAGCTCGGTCCAATATGAGTGAATTGTCAGCATTGGTTGGGCCCAATCTATGCCGAACCATGGACCACCAGAATCTACCAGAAAAATGAAGCGTGGAATTTTTGATGTCCAGCTTCCCAGTCACCCAACTAGCCGCCACACCATCTTCGGCTATATACCCTGTAATCCATTTAAGTAGGTCCAATTTCTGCTCCGCATCTCGCATCTTAGCTCTATCTCTGACAGTGTCCATCCTATGATCAAATTCAGTAGTCGAAGCCGGAAGAGGACGGTCAGCTCCAAATAAGAAGCGGTGAATGGTCTGCTCTGAAATATCCATGCGGGTACCACAAACCATGACGTGAGTAAAAAATGGCTGCAAAATATATTTCTGCCCAACAGGAATGCTCAAAGCCACCGACGCAGCATAAGAGGCATAAAAATCTCGGACTAACTTCGAGCTATAACGACCAGAAGGCTGTGCCATCCAACCCAAACCATATCTCTCAAAGACATGCCATATGTCAAGCAGTGTCCTCAACTCATCCACCCTATATCGCGGATCCTCCATAATGCTCCTCCGAAACCCCCCCTTTCTGTCAATTCCGTGTCTCTATTATAAAAGGCACGCATGCCCTGCACACACCAATGCTGAACCTCCATACTCTGCGCGGGAGTCGGGGTACTCTGGGCACCAGAACCTGAAACAGAAGTTATAGCCTCCGCCGCAGAAGTACCCTGACCCGTAGCATCATCTGCAGAGCCTGACGTAGAAGCATCCTCCTATTCTTCAGACTGGGGGCGGACTCAAATGACTCAGCCGGAACAACTGGCTCAACATGTGGTGGGGCCGGCTAAAGTGCTGCCCGGGCAGCCGCTCGGGCTTGCGTCTGTAACCTTGTAGCCCGAGGGACCAAAGCAGTGTCATCCTGACTAATATCAAATTCTTCCACAGACCCACTTTTATCAGACTCAATTGGTTCATCACGCAGTCGGGTCGATAAATCTGGATTTTTGGTGCGAATTCGGGATGAGGCATCAAAGTGGTCACTCTTGGGGTTGGATTTTGAAGGCATAGTAGCGGGTTATTGATCGAATTTTTGGGTATTTGAGTTGGATTTGGGTCAGGTTTGTGGTATTGGATTCGGATTTGGTGGATTCGGCAGTAGGTGGGTCAGATTTTTTCAAATATGGGGGTCAAATTTGGTGGGTTTTGAGATGATGTGTTCGGATTTTTGGTTTTGGAGAGGGTTGGGATTCAGATTTGGTGGAGAAGGATGAGAAAAGTTGGATTTTAGGGTTTAATTAGAGAAGTTTGAAAGTGGGGAAATAATGGAGTGGATTTGGGTTATGTATCAGGTGAAGAAGATGGGGACCGATTTTTATTTTAGGAGAATAGGTCGGGTCGGGTAGTGTTTGGCCCATCTAAAAATTTCAAAATATTACGATACAACCCACGTGACATGGGTTGGACTCACGTCACATGGGTCCTGTCGTAGGTAGGTCCTGAGTCCAATTGATATATTCTGATTTCCACGATACTACCCACGTGACGTGGGTTGGACTCACGTCATGTGGGTCCTCTGCCGTAGGTAGGTCCTGAAACCTAAATTTTAACTCTGATTTTAAAGATACCAACCACGTGGTGTGGAATACACTCACGTGATGTGATGCTTGTCGTGGATGATATTTAACCAATTCAGGTAAATTTTGTGATTTTCAGCTAACTGTACCTCCATAATCAGATCTCTACATAACAAAAATCTTGGGTTGCCTCCCAATCAGCGCTTGATTTAATGTCGCAGCATGACATGGCTAACTTGGATACTCAGACTTCACCAACTAGCCCATGGTTTTCGTCCCATGAAGCGCCTGATTTAACGTCGCGGCACGACATGGCTAACTTGGATACTCAGACTTCACCAAGTTCAAGTTTTTCAATTGTGTTTATTTCTTCCGAAACTCCCACATAATGTTTAACACGCTGTCCATTGAATTTATATAGAACATTATCTAATCCTTTTAGCTCAATAGAACCATGTGAGAATACCCGAACGACCGTGAATGGGCCTGACCATTTGGATTTTAGTTTTCCAGCAAACAGGCGAAGCTTAGAATTATACAGTAAAACCAAGTCTCCCGGGTGAAACTCCCGGTCATCAATTCAACGATCATGATACAATTTCATCTTCTCTTTATACAATGCTGAACTTTCGTAAGCCCAGAGACAAAATTCATCCATCTCATTCATCTGCTCAAGTCGCAATTGAGCTGCTTCACTCCAGTCTAAATTCACCCTTTTCAACGCCCACAAAGCCTTATGTTCCAGTTCAACGGGCAAATGACAAGACTTTTCAAAAACCAACTGATATGGTGATGCACCAATAGGTGTTTTGAAAGTAGTCCTATACGCCCATAATGCATCATCCACTCTTCGAGCCCAATCAGTCCTATTTGCATTAACTGTTTTTGCCAAAATGGACTTGATCTTGCGATTTGACACCTCAACCTGCCTGCTTGTCTGGGGATGGTAAGGTGTTGCCACCTTATGTTTGATGCCATATTTTTCAAGCAGGGCTTTGAATAGACGGTTGCAAAAGTGGGATCCTCCATCACTAATAATAACTCGGGGTGTCCCGAATTGTGAGAATATGTTCTTTTTCAAGAAAGCTGTGACATTTCTCCCTTCGTTATTAGGAAGCACAATTGCCTCCACCCACTTAAAAATGTAGTCAATGGCTACCAAGATGTATTTCATTCCATGCGAACTCACAAAAGGACCCATAAAGTCAACTCCCCACACATCGAACAATTCAATCTCAAGTATAGTTATCATGGGCAGTTCATGTCTGCGTGAAATATTGCCTTGCCTTTAACATCATTCATAAGTGCGAGCATAATCATGAGTATCCTTATAAATACTGGGCCAGTATTACCCACATTGCAAGATTTTATGGGCAGTCCATGCACCTCCATGACGACCCCCAACTGGAGATGAGTGACATGCCTCCAAAATACTTATCATCTCAGACTCTGGGATACATTTTTGAATTATGCCATCAGCACACACCCTAAACAAATACGGCTCATCCCAGAAGAATTTTCTTACCTCATGCATGAATTTCTTTCTCTGCTGATATGTCATATCCTCCAAAACTAGATCACTTGCCAAAAAGTTGGCAAAATCAGTAAACCAAGGGATTAAGTCTTGGGATGCTGCCAGTACTTGATCATCTGGAAAAGTATTATCAATCTCAAGATCATCCTTCAATTTAAGCATGGCCTCCTCCTCAAGGCGTGAAAGATGGTCAGCCACTTGATTTTCGATCCCCTTACTATCCTTGACTTCAAAGTAAAATTCTTGCAATAAAAGTACCCACCGAATCAGTCTTGGCTTAGCATCGTTTTTCGACATAAGATACCGAAGAGCTGTATGGTCTGTATGCACAATCACTTTTGTACCAATCAAGTAAGATCTGAATTTCTCAAAAGCGAATACTACGGCCAACAACTCCTGCTCAGTTACAGTGTAATTCTTTTGAGTTGTATTAAGTACTTTGCTAGCGTAGTAAATCGGATGTAATATCTTCTCACGTCTTTGGCCAAGGACTGCACCCAAAGCCACTCCACTAGTATCGCATATAACCTCAAAAGGCTTAGTCCAATCCGGTGACACAATAATAGGGGCTGAAACTAACTTCTCCTTAAGACACTCAAATGCTTTAAGACATGCTTCATCAAACACAAACTTCACCTCTTTCTCTAAAAGTTTGCACAAGGGATGTGCAATCTTGGAGAAATCCTTGATGAATCTTCTATAAAAACCAACATGACCTAAGAAACTTCAAATGCCTTTTACAGAGATAGGTGGGGGAAGCTTCTCAATTACTTCAATCTTTGACTTATCCACCTTAATGGCGTTCTTCGAAATCTGATGCCCCAATACGATACCCTCATTGACCATAAAGTGACATTTTTCCCAATTCAGCACTAGGTTGCACTCCTCGCATCTTTGTAGCACATTGGCAAGGTGTGCCAAACAACTATCAAATGATTCTCCCACAACAGAAAAATCATCCATAAAAACCTTGATAGTGTCTTCCACCATGTCGGAGAAAATAAACATCATACAATGTTGGAAGGTGGCCGGTGCATTACACAAATCGAAAGGCATCCTCTTGAACGTGAATGACCCATATAGACAAGTGAAAGTGGTATTATCTTGGTTTTCGAGGGCAATAAAAATCTAATTATACCTCGAATAGCCGTCAAGAAAACAATACCATCCTCTACCGGCAAGACGGTCTAACATCTGGTCCATGAAGGACATAGGAAAATGATCCTTTTCAGTCCACGAATTCAGCTTTCGATAGTCCATGCAAACTCTCCATCTAGTCACCGACCTCATTGGAATCAACTCATTTTTGTCGTTTTGAACCACAGTGATTCCTCCTTTTTTCGGCACACACTGAATTGGGCTCACCCACTTGCTATCAGCAATAGGATAAACCACTCCTGCATCTAACCACTTGATGATCTCTTTCTTCATAACCTCTTGCATAGGTGGGTTCAGACGACGCTGGTACTTAATGCTAGGTATGCACTCAGGAATAAGCTGGATCTTATGAGTACAAATGTCGGGTGGAATACCTATGATATCAGTAATGGACCAACCAATGGCCCTCTTAAACCTTCTCAAAACTGAAACCAAAGCCTCTACTTGCCAATCCACCAATTTAGCAGAAATAATCACTGGCAAGGTATTGTTGGCTCCCAAGAATGTGTAGCAAAGGTGGGCCGGAAGAGCCTTAAGCTCTAAAACTGGAGGCTCTTCAATAGACGGACGAGCTAGTGGAGTTACCCAATTTTTCAAATCGAAATCCAGCTTCTTTGGAGCATAAGTGTATGCTCCTTTACCCGCGAGTGCACCCACCATCTCATCATAGTCTTCAATACCATTGTCTTCAAAATTCATGATCACGGCAGCCAGAGGTTTTACTCCCAACCTTTCTTCAAGGGAAACAATAACCTCACTATCATCAATCGCATCTATCACTGAAATCACCCACTTATCTCTTGGCTGCTTCATTGAACGACAGACATTGAAAGTAACCTGTTCATCATTCAAGCTAAATTTGATCTGAATCTAAATTTGATCTGCCCTATTTTCATATCAACCAATGCACGTCCCGTGGCAAGGAATGGTCTTCCCAATATGATGGGAACCTCAAAGTCAACTTCACAATCGAGAATCACAAAATCAGTCGAAAAAATAAAAGATGCAACCTTCACCAAAACATCATACAGAATGCCCACCGGCTTTTTCACAGTTCTATCGGCCATGAGAAGTCTCATAGAGGTTGGTTTTGGTGCTCCCAACCCCAATTGCTTGAAAACGGCTAATGGCATTAGGTTGATGCTAGCACCCAAATCGCACAATGCTTTAGCAAAGTCGTAGGACCCAATAGTGCAAGGAATTGTGAAAGCTCTTGGATCCTCCTTCTTTTAAACTAAGGAACGTGAAGCAACTGTTCTACAATGATGTATGTTATCTGCTGGCTCAAAACTAACAGTTCTCTTATTTGTCACCAAGTCTTTCATGAACTTTGCATAACCTGGCATCTGCTCCAATCCCTCTACAAGAGGGATGTTTACTGACAGCTCCTTCAATATGGTGATGAACTTCTGATATTTTCCTTCCTTAGCCTTCTTTTTAAATCTTTGAGGATAGGGAGGAGGAGGTCGTGGGATAGTTTTGAGCACTTGTGGTACCTCTTTTTCCTTCCTCTTCTCAGATTTTGCATTATCGCTATCATCATGATGATTTGGAATCGTGTCACCCTTTGCATTATCCAGCTCTAACTCTGCTTCTACATCAATAACCACTGGTTCATTAGTTACACCAATGTAGGCAGGTAGGGGTGGATCTGTCGTGCACTTCCCACTTCTAGCAGTAATGGCGAGACAATGACTATCATTTTTCAGATTCTGGACGGTATTGCTTGGAAGGGTGCCTGGCTGACGTTGATTCAGTGCCAATGAAATCTGCCCAAATTGTTGCTCCAACTGTTTAATGGCATTTGAATGAGACTCCACTTTCTGACTTATGCCCGAAATGTCAGTCCTAATCTCCTTCAATCAATTCTCCTGACTTTCTGCTCCTTTGACTAATTTATTGAGAAGTGCCTCCATCCTTGAATTTCCAGACTCCTCATCACGCCTTCCTGGTGGTACATAGATGTCATTTTTTTCTCTATTATCATCTTTTCGCCTCCAATCACCGTCACAGTCCCATTCTTGATCTCTGTATCCTGATTTGTTGTAGTTCTCCATAATAGTTCTGACCTTGATTCCCTTGCCTTGAGTTCCAAGAGTCTTGATTAGACCCTTGGCCCTTGGCTCGAAAACCCTCCACTTCGTGATCTAGATACTTCGCCTCTTCATCAGATTTACTATCATCATGTCTAGCCGATTTGCTTTGTGCACCTACAGCATGCACCTTTTTCGCATCTTTGGCCGCTATCTGTTTAGCCAGAATACCAATCTCCGTCCTCAACTGAGCGACCTCTTAAGCCACCGATTCATCCAAAGCCCTTTGAGCTGCTGAAGCTCCAATAGCATATCTGCCAGCCGACGTATCTGCCTCCCGAGTATGCCATCCACGGTTGGTCTTAGTGACACGATCTAATATCTTAGAAGCTTGGTCCCATCTCAGACTCATGAATGCTCCACCAGTGATAGTGTCTGCTACCACTTTTGTGTTGACATTCGACGCCCTGTAGAAGATTTCAAGTAAATTTTTACCACTCATCCTGTGATTTGGCACATTATGCAGCTTCTTTTTGAACCTCAGCCATGTCTCATAGAGTGCTTCAGAATGAAGCTGTCTGAAATTGTAAATCTCATCTTTCAATTGCAGTATCTTGGACGGTGGGAAAAATCTTTCCAAAAATTGATTTCTCAATTCTTGCCAAGTAGTGATGGAGCCTCACGGCAGCTCTGCCAACCACAAAGTAGCCTCTCCTGTAAGGGAGAAAGGGAGCAGCCTCAACCGAATTGCCTCTTGGTTAACTCTAGGCAGATTGTACGAAGTGCAAACCCCCACAAAATTCATTACGTACATGTTTGGATCATCAGTGGGAAGACCCGTGAACACACCTTTCAAGTTTAGCAGATGGATCATGGCACTAGTAATGTCAAACTTAGTGCTCGGGGGTAACTCTGGTGGGATGATGGCACCATTCTCTATTGGCTCAAAATAGGCCACATATACTTCTTTAGGATCATCATAAACAGGCACATGTGGTCTCGGTTGTTCTCTTAGTCGTCTTTGTCGCTCTTCAGCATCAGCCAGACGTTGTGCTACTTCTTGCATAACTCAATTATCTCTTTCTACTTGTCTAAGAGAAACTTGTCTAGCATGCTTTTATCGTGTCAATCGAGCAGTAGTTTGGTCCGCTGTTTCTTGACCAACCGGATGAATTGGCTGGTTATGAATGTCTCCCGCAGCTGCGGGCTTCTGAACTCCTTTTGTATTAACCATTCTATGATTAGCTCTCAGAGTCCTTTCGATTTCAAGATCAAGTGGAATCAGGGGATTGCCTTGACTCCTAGTATTTGGCATACACCGGCGTATACCCTTAAAAGTATGTAAAAACACACCCAATCAGCTCCAACCAGTAATGTTCAACTCCATAACCGTATTCCCCGACAACGGCGCCAAAATTTAATGTTGCCCAAAATATACCTCCGAAAAAAGTATAATGCAGTCGCTGAATCAAATATAGAAACCCAACTAGGTTGGGGTCGATCCCACAGGGAATAGGTCGAAGTGTAAGTAGAATATCGAATAGAACAATTGGAAAGTAAGTAAAACTGGGGGGGGGGGTTGCTAATGAATAGTAACAATAACGATTGCTAGTTGTATTGAGTTCGTACACAATAAGAGAAATACACTAGGACTGTGATCCCCAATGATTCCTTAACTCCACCGGTTACTTGTGCTTAACAAGATTGCCCCGCTGCGCTGCATGCAAAATCTAACAAGTTAGGTTCATCTAACTGTCTCTCGACCTTCATTAGATGAATTTCACTCTTTTCCTCTCGGACTCCGAGTGTCTCACTACTAACCCTTGTCCTGGATCTCAAATAACCATTCCCGCTAAGGCTCCAGTTATTAGATGAAGGTTGATAGCTTCAAATCTCTGTTGTTATCTCCTTTTCCCAATCTCTACCTCTCTCTCTCTCGGGCAATTCTAAAATACAAGCGAGTTTCTAACGTTTGCAATCGTTAGAAAAACAATCACAACGAAGGAAACAACAATACATGCATTCACAGCGATACGAAATTGCTTTGCACTTAACCGGTTTTGTTAATTCCTCATGGTTCACACAACCCTAGTTGATGGGTTTAGCTGCTCATAATTGTAAGAACACGAGAAGAATTCAAAGATGAAAGCATAATTATTATCTCACAAAAATGAAGAAAAACCAAAATCTCAATTATCAATAAAACTCAAATTAGGGTTTGTGACTACAAAACCAAGAATATGTCTGAAACAGTATGAAATAACTCTCAAAATAGTATATTGTCTCACACTCGCACCTAGGACTATACAGTGGTATTTATAGATACAAAACTAGTCCTATACAAAACAAAATAGGAGAACAGAGTCGGCAGCTTCCACGGTATCGTGACTTGGTGTCGTGGAACCAAGTCACGCTACGTAGGTTGGTGTCGTGGGAATCAGGCTCAATTAGACGTCTTCAGAAGTTAAGTCACGGCAGGCTTCCACGTCACGTGGGTGGTAGTCACCCACGTGACTTCTGCCGTGGAAATCAGACTTTTTCTTTAATCTCTGAACTTGAGTCACGACAGCCACTCACATCACGTAAGTGGCTTCCACGTCACGTAGGTAGTGGCGTGACTCCTCCTCTGGTGCAAACTCTTGTTCTTTCTTCTTCTGACACTTCGTTCTCGGGCTTGATTCTTCCTTTTTGATCATTTTGCCTTTAAAACCTGTTTTCCTGCAAAGTAGGATAGAAACCACATCATACCAACAAAACACACCCAAGTTATTGCATATTTTCCTTGTTTTAAGCATCAAAAGTGCCATGTAACCATGACACATCAACTCTCAACCAAGAAATCACAAGAATTCAAATTTGAGCTAACATCACACAAAAGTCAAATAAAATAGCCTAGTTGTCTCACAGAAGTCATTCAACTTTTCACAACATGCCTTAGAATTCAACACCAACTTGCTTCAAGTAATCATGTGTAGCACCCAACAAGAGCATCAAATGACAAAATTTTTAAAAATTACTCCTAAAAATCAAAAAGGATACTGGGTTCAAAGAGCTCCCCCTCAGAAAAGAACCGAAAAGAAAAACTGAGGGGTGGGTGAAGTGTGCATCTACAGAACGGATAAAACACAAAAAAATAAAAATAAACCAAGATAAAATCTTTTTGTTATTTTGACCAAAACTAGCAAATAAATCAAAACGAAATCCTATAGTAAACTTCACCCTAATCAAAAAGGAAGATTCTCCACCCCACACTTAAAATCACACTTTGTCTCCAAAATATAAATCAAATGAAGAACAAGGGTTAGAAAATACTCCCTGAGGTCTCTAGGCATAACTAGTAGCATGTCAATTTCCACTTTTTCCATGAAGGGGTCCGGAGACCCCACACTAAGCTTTCACCATTCTCCTTAGCTTAAATTATGGGTACTCAGATTTTTCCTAAATCTGGAAAAACAAAAACAACAAAAACAAGTTACACTAAAACAAAAATAAAAAATAAAAATAAAAACTACTTACTACATGTTGAGTTGCCTCCCAATAAGCACCTAATTTAACGTCGCGACACGACCCATCAAATTTTTCCTCCACTTTGAAGATATGAATTTCACCTCAAACATCGCATCCATTTTTTTGCTTCGCTCATAGGGTGGTGATACAAGTATGAAGGAACCAAGTAATGGATGGTGCATGTTAAACCATTTGGCCCTGAGGTGAGGCATATTATTGTGTTACTTGTATGGTTTAAATTTAAAATATAGGATTCTTATTCCTCATCTACACACTCCTCCACTAGTTCAGATGACTCAAAATACATGTCATCATCTAAACATAATGTAGAAAAGTGCTTTGAATGAGACTCAACACATCCCACTTTCAAATTTACACCATCCACAATATGCTTACTCTTATTCTCCTTCTCAATGTCAACATCAATCAAAGACTGGTAGTCAAATGGTTGAAATTCTACTTTCTTCTCCACAGACTGACTAGTTTCCATAACTATTAGTGATTGGATATAAGACATCTCAATCTTTTTATTCAGTTGGGCCTCCAAGTGTCGAATATTTAAGCCAAATTGCTCTATCTCTTGTATGAGCTCATATCTCCCTTTGGTTATTTGGGTTGCCATGATTGTGAGGCCATCCTAAAGACACTTTTGAAATTTAATTCGCTGCTCTAGGTCTATTAGCCAATCTTGGCTTACTATGTCTGCTTCATCACAACTTTCTTCTACTAGTGCCTCTTGTTCTTCATCAATCGGGGTTCCTCTTGAGTGTTGGATAAGACTGTAACTTACTGATTAACACAAATTTTAGCCCTAGCCTGTAGCTCTATGACTTGGGAACTCATCTTCTTTGTGGCTTCCCATTATTGTTTCAGGTGTTGTTCTTGTAGCTCTAGTATCTGCTTTAGTATATCTATGAGGTGAGACTCATGTTCTGCCTTATTAGCTCCCTTAGCGCTGCCAACATCACAAACAACAAACTGATCATAATAGGGGTTCAAGGGATGGGAATAGTAGTTTAGACAGTCACTCCAATTGCTATCTTGACCACCACACATATGACATATATTCAATTCAAAATATTGGGTAGGTGCGCACAACCCTCTCTCTTGAACATCATGACAATTACCATTCAAGTGTGGTCCTCCACCAAAACAACAAGAATTGTTATCATTCAACCACCAACTCTCCCAGGCTGACATATCAAGAAGAGTGATAGAAAAGTAACACAAAACTTTGTACAAAAATAAACTATATACAACTCAAATAAATAAAAAGAAAAAGTCTAATCTAGATAAACAACTAACACCAAAATCCCTGGCAATGGAGCCAAAAACTTGTTGTGTCCAAACGCACGCGCAAGTGTACGTGGTCGTGCAAGTAATAAATTGACTCTTACGAGCCGAATATCGATCCCACAGGAACTTGGCGTTTAGCAGACAATCCAATTCGAGTATTACTATTAAGATTTACTGAGCGCGATTTGCAACCAAAGTGAGTTTGAGTTTTGTTAATCTAAATGTAACAATGAACAATACGGAAATTAAAAGTGTTGGAAACAATAATTTGGAGAATTCCAGGGTCAAGGCATCTTGAACAATCATGCAAACCAATGAACTCTCGTTGGTTAAGTTAACTGTATTGGTTGTTTATTCATGGGGTTAATATCATGATCATGGTCTTCCAAGCCTCTAATATTCTATTTAAATTATCCTCACAACTACATCGTTGAGCGGGGATATGGGAACTAATTCAAACACATTTATATTTCATCCTGTATTTGAGCCAAATGGGGCGAATTAGGTATATTCCAATCCTACCCATGACACTCATCCTTAATTCATCTTAAAGACAAGAACCCATTCCTTATGTTCCATATTCTAATCTAATGTTTCTCCCTCTGGGCTCACAAAATACATATATATGTATTCTAAAGGCCGCGAGTCAATAGAATAGTAAATTCAAGCAAGAACACAAGAACAACCAAATGTGATAATCAACAATAACTAACTCAAAATATAAGCTAAGAATGTTTGTAGCCTCAACCCTAGAAAGAGGGTGTTTATCCACTCATAGTCATACAAAGAATCACCATAAATGAATTCATAAGTAAAAACTACAAGAAAACTAAAGTTGAAGGAAGAAAAACCCTATAGTAGAGCCTTTAAAGCCTTCTCCTCTCCCCAATCTTGTGTTGTGGCCAAAGTTATGAATAAATATGGCTAACTACTCTTTTTATAGTGCTTTAGGTTGTTAGGTTCCCCAAATGAATCATATGCATGTACAACTTTGGCCCCATTTAAAACAAGTTAAATACCTACTTTGAGGTGGTTTATAAAGAGGGTGTGTCGCATAGTCCATCATATGCCCAAGGAGGTACGTCGCATGGCCATCGTACACCCAAACCAGTAGCTAGGTGCACTAGGGGTCACAAGGCATGCCCTTCCACACGCTTTGGGGGGTGAGGCACATGGGCCCCTCCCTTGCTTTGGGAGGTGCGGCGCATGGCCCCCTCCAAAGTGTGGGGGTGCGTCTGTTTCTTCTAGTGCTTTCATTCCTTGTTCCCATACATCTTGTGGATTATTTGTAGGCTTGATTTAACTTTAATTTCTCCTCCATTGGTTTCCTACAACATCTCACAACAACCATAAGTCCATACAACAAAATAGAACAAATCACAGTACATTAGAACAAGCGTAGCTCAAACTAGCAACACTAGTTTCCTCTTCTAAGTTCTATTTGATAATTTTGACTTTAGAATTATTTCAAACGTATATTAAACACTCCAAATATGTAACTTAGCACACAAATACACACATACACACTCTATACCTCAATAAACACATCAAGTTATCCTCAAAACTAAGCTAAACGCGTATAGATAATGACACTTAGGAGTATAAATACGTCTAAGATGACTCGAATGTTTGATGTCACCCAAAATATGACTCATAAGAAGTATAATGTGGTCACTTGTCAAATATAGAACCCAACTAGGTTGGGGTCGATCCCACAGGGAATAGGTCGAAGTTTGAGTAGAATATCGGATGGAACAATTGAGAAGTAAATAAAACTGGGGGATTTATGTGAATATAAAGTGACTGTAATGATCGCTGATTGTATGAAGTTTGTATACGATAAGAGAGATACACTAGGAATGTGATCCCCAATGATTCCTTAACTCCACCGATTACTTGTGCTAACAAAATCGTCCCGCTATGTGGCATGCAAAATCTGACAAGATATGTTCGTCTAAACATCTCTCGACCTTGGTTAGACGAATTTCACTCTTCTCCTCTCGGTCCCCAAGTGTTGCACTACTAACCCTTGTCCTGGATCTCAGATAACCATTCCCGCTAAGGCTCAGGTTATTAGGTGAAGGTTGATAGCTTCAAATCTCTGTTGTTATCTCCTTTTCCCAATCTCTACCTCTATCTCGAGCAGGTCTAAAATACAGGTGAGTTTCTAACGTTTGCAACCGTTAGAAGAGCAACCACAATGAAGCAAAACAATAATACATGCATACACAGCGGTATAGAATTGCCTTTCACTTAACCGGTTTCATTAATTCCTCATGGTTCACACAACCCTATTTTATGGGTTTAGCTACTCATAATTGTAAGAACACAAGAAGAATTCAGAGATGAAAACATAATTATGATCTCGCGACAATGAAGAAAAACCGAAATCTCAATTATCAATAAAACTCGAATTAGGGTTTTTAAATACAAATCCAAGAATATGTTTATGAACTCAGTAACAATATGAAATAGCTCTCAAAACAATGTAATGACTTACTCTAGCACCTAGGACTCTACAGGGGTATTTATAGATACAAATCTAATCCTATCCAAAACAAAATAGGATAACAGAGTCGGCAACTTCCACGGTATCATGACTTGGTGTCGTGGAACCAAATCACACAACGTAGGTTGATGTCGTGGGAATCAACCTCAATTAGACGTCTTCAGAAGTTGAGTCACGCCATGCTTTTACGTCACGTGACTTGTGTCATGGAAATCAGGACTTTCTCTTGGATCTCTGAAGTGGACTCACGCAAGCCACTCACGTCACGTGAGTGGCAGTCACGCCACCTGACTTGTGTCGTGGGTCCATCTCTGGTGCAGGTTCTTGTTCTTTTTTCTTCCGATACTTTGTTCTCGGGCTTGATTCTTCCTTTTTGATCATTTTTCCTTTAAAACCTATTTTCCTGCGAAGTAGGACAGAAAACACATCATACCAACCAAATACACATAAGTTATTGCATATTTCCCTTGTTTTAAGCATCAAAAGTGCCATGTAACCATGGTGCATCAACACCCTCAACTTAGAACATTTGCATGTCCTCAGGCGAACAAAACAAAAACACACATATACGATGCTTGATTAAGAGAAACCTAAGGGACCTATGGCAGTCGACTCATTGCCTATTTCCAACCCCTCCTATTTGCAAATAAAAACCAAAGTGTGTATACATGCAGCATAGTATCATGACACAGAAGGGATCAAGTGATGGCACCAGATTATGCACAAACAACTAAGCATATATGCAAACGACATTTTTCGAACAACTAGCAGCTAACAATGCAACCCATGTGCTCTCACAATTAGAGAAGTCCCATGCACTCACAGTATACTAATGAATATCAAAGTATGGACTAGGTCAAAACACTCACTCTCACAAAGAAGTTCAAACAATGTACATGAAATACCATAGGCTTGCCCTTATTTTCTATGCCTTAGTTTTCAGACAGTTGGACTAGGATCACTATAGGACTTTACTCAGCATGTAATGTAGGCTTAGGGAAGATTATGGTACATATGGGTATGATGACTCAACCCTTCTTGACACTACACTACGTTTGTCTCCAACTTTAACCTTTCTCATTTTTATTCTCCCTTATTCTCCTTTCTTTTATTTTCAGATTTTGGGTGTGATTTTTCTCACTTTCAAAACAAAATTTTCTCTTTTTTTTTTCTTCTTTGCAATTTCTCTTCTTTTCACTTTATTATTTTTTTCTTCACACCCAGATCTATTTTCTCTTTTTCTTTTATTAACCTCCTCTTCATACCCAACTCAATCTACACACCCCTATAATAGCCACCCTCAACTTAGGTGATTTGCCTGAGTTGAGGTACACAGTGTCCAAGGAGGGACCAGGGCCAAGACAGGTTCATTGTAATTAAAATGGAAAGGTGAATAGGCTAATGAAAGAAATAGGTCAATTAAGGCTCAAAGTCGGGATCAAGGGATACTTATTCATTTGGTTTGGCATTTAGTCTAAAAGTGGACTTATTCAAAAATGGCCTATGATCCTTTCCTAATCCCTATCCTCTAACCTAGGCAGGACTAACCGGGCAAGTTCTGGATTTCACACACAAAGTGAACTAAGTACTGACCTCACACACACATAGCACAGGGTTGTATAATCAACTACTACTTATCCGGTTCATGCAATGCTAGGTACAATCATGTTGCCTATAACACTAATGCCATAACAAGATCCAACAGCTGTTATAAACTAACATGCTACAGACACACTTTGAAAACAAAAATTTTTAGGAGGGGTATCCTTTAGTTAATCAAAAAGCATCAACTTCAAAATTGGACTGCACTAAGGTTATTTGTCTCCTAATTAAACACAAAAACACATAATAATATAAATATAAACCTAAACATACCGGTTCTACTATGATAGCACTTGAGGGAAAAGAAACACGACAACAAAAAACCCCAAGAGGACATATAGACCCACAAGTATCTCACCCTCAACTTATAATCATGCATTGTCCCCAATGAATTAGACCAAAACAAAACAAGGGAGTTAGGAACATACCTGTGGCACCCTAGGTGCATAGGTCTAATGTCGATCAAAATCAAAAATCAAAACAAATGTAGGAATAGTAAGACACCTTGGGTTGCCTCCCAAGCAGTGCTTTGTTTAACGTCGCGACACGACACAGTATCTTGATTACTCAGACTTTATCAAGATCCCCACTGGGTTGTCCTCCAGGGTCATCAAAAATATTTATTTTTGAAACCACCTTCATGTTCTTTGGCTGCTTCATACTTCTGCAAATATTGAATGTGACTTCCTTATTATCCAGCCTGAATTTCAGCTCACCCCGCTCCATATCAACCAATGCTCTGCCTGTGGCTAAAAATGGTCTTCCCAAAATTATGGGCATCTCAAAATCGACCTCACAGTCCAAGATAACAAAGTCAGTAGGAAAGATGAAGTTTTCAACCTTGACCAAAACATCATATATTATGCCCACGGGCTTCTTGATCATACGATCTGCCATTAATAACCGCATCTTTGTTGGTTCGGGGGCTCCCAAACCTAATTTCTCAAATACTGCCAGCGGCATCAAGTTAATGCTCGCACCTAGGTCACACAAAGCTCTGGCGAAGTGAACTGACCCAATTATGCATGGAACTGTGAAGGCTCCAGGATCATCTTTATTTTGCACAAGAGAACGGGATGCAATTGCACTACAATGGTGCAAATTATCAACAGACTCATAACTGACAGTTCTCTTCTTCGTGACCAAACAAAGTCAGTAGGAAAGATGAAGTTTTCAACCTTGACCAAAACATCATATATTATGCCCACGGGCTTCTTGATCATACGATCTGCCATTAATAACCGCATCTTTGTTGGTTCGGGGGCTCCCAAACCTAATTTCTCAAATACTGCCAGCGGCATCAAGTTAATGCTCGCACCTAGGTCACACAAAGCTCTGGCGAAGTGAACTGACCCAATTATGCATGGAACTGTGAAGGCTCCAGGATCATCTTTATTTTGCACAAGAGAACGGGATGCAATTGCACTACAATGGTGCAAATTATCAACAGACTCATAACTGACAGTTCTCTTCTTCGTGACCAAATCCTTCATGAACTTCGCATAACCTGGCATCTGCTTCAATGCCTCAATAAGAGGAATGCTTATAGAAAGTTGCTTCAATATTGTGATGAACTTCTGATATTTGCCTTCCTCAGCCTTCTTTTTCAACCTTTGAGGAAAGGGAAGAGGAGCTCGTGGGATAGTTTTGAGCACGTGTGGTACCTCCTTTTCCTTCCTCTTCTCAGATTTTGCCTTATCACTATCATCTTGATGATTTGGAACCGTGTCGCCCTTTGAATTATCCGGCTCTAACTCAACTTCTACATCAATAACCACTGGTTCATTAGTCATACCACTATCGACAGGAATAGGTGGATCTGTCATGCACTTCCCACTTCTAGTAGTAATGGCGAGATAATGACTATCATTCTTCGGATTTTGGACGGTATTGCTTGGAAGGGTGCCTAGCTAACGTTGATTTAGTGCCAATGAAATCTGCCCAAATTGTTGCTCCAACTGTTTAATGGCAGTTGAATGAGACTCCACTTTCTGACTTATGCCCGAAATGTCAGTCCTAATCTCCTTCAAGCAATTTTTCTAGCTCTCTGCCCCTTTGACCAGTTTATTAAGAAGGGACTCCATTCTTGTATTACCAGACTCCTCATCACGTCTTCCTGGCGGTACATAAAGGTCATTCTTCTCTCTATAATCATCTTTTTGCCTCCAATCACCGTCACAGTCTCTTTCTCTATCTGTGTATCCTGATTTATTGTAGTTGTCTCCATAATAGTTCCGACCTTGATTCCCTTGCCTTGAGTTCCAAGAGTCTTGATTAGACCCTTGGCTCAGAAACCCACCACTTCTCGATCTAGGTACTTAGCCTCTTCATCAGACTCACTATCATCATGTCTAGCCGATTTCCCTTGTGCGCCTACATCATGCACCTTTTCTGCATCTCTGGCCACTGTTTGTTTAGCCAGAAGACCAATTTCTGTCCTCAACTGATCAACCTCTTGAGCCACAAATTCATCCAAAGCTTTTTGTGCTGCCGAGGCTCCAATAGCATATGTGTCAGCCGACGTATCTTCCTCCCGAGTATGCCATCCTCGGTTGGTCTTAGTGATACGGTCTAAGATTTCTGAAGCTTGATCCCACCTCATTCTCATAAATGCTCCACTAGTTATAGTATCTGTGACAGCCTTAGTATTTACGTTTAACGCCCTGTAGAAGATTTCAAGTAAGTTTCTACCACTCATCCTATGATTTGGCTCATTCTGCAGCTTCTTATTGAACCTTATCCATGCCTCCTAAAGTGCTTCAGAATGTAGTTGTCTAAAGTTGTAGATCTCATCCTTCAGCTACAGCATCTTGGAAGGTGGGAAAAACCTCTCCAGAAATTGATTTCTCAATTCTTGCCAATTAGTGATGGATCCTCGTGGTAATTCTGCCAACCATAAAGTTGCTTCTCCTGTTAGAGAGAATGGAAATAACCTTAGTCGAATAGACTCTTGGTCAACTCCAGGAAAATTATATGACCTGCAGACCCCCAAAAAATTCATTACGTGCATGTTTGGATCATCTGTAGGCAAATCGGCAAACACACCCTTTAAGTTTAGCAGGTGAATCATGGCACTGGTAATGTCGAACTTAGTGCCCGAAGGTAACTCAGGTGGAATGATGGCACCGGTCTTGATTGGCTCAAAATAAGCCATATCTTCATCTTCAGGATCATCATAAACACGCACATATGGTCTCGATTGCGCTCTCAGTTGTCTTTGTTGCTCTTCAGCCTCAGCCAGTCGTTGTGCTACTTCTTGCATTGCTCGATTATCTCTTTCTGCTTGCCTAAGAGCATCTTGCCTAGCCTGTTCTTCACGTGTAAATCGAGTGGTAGTTTGATCCGCTGTTTCATGACCAACTGGCTGAATCGGTTGGTGAAGAATGTCTCCCGCAGCTGCGGGATCCTGAACTCCTTCAGTGTTCACCATTCTTAGATTAGCTCTCAGAGTTCTTTCAATTTCATGATCAAGTGAAATCAGGGGATTGCCTTGACTCCTAGTATTTGGCATACACAGGCGTATTCCCTCAAAAGTGTATAAAAACAAAACCAATCAACTCTAACCAGTAATAATCAACTCCGTAACCATATTCCCCGGCAACGGTGCCAAAATTTGATGTCGCCTAAAATATGCCTCCTAAGAAGTATAATGCGGTCGCTTGTCAAATATAGAACCCAACTAGGTTGGGGTCGATCCCACAGGGAATAGGTCAAAGTTTGAGTAGAATACCAGATGGAATAATTGAGAAGTAAATAAAATTGGGGGGTTTATGTGAATATAAAGTGACTGTAATGATCGCTGATTGTATCAAGTTTATAGACGATAAGAGAGATACACTAGGACTGTGATCCCTAATGATTCCTTAACTCCATGATTACTTGTGCTAACAAAACCATCCCGCTATGTGGCATGCAAAATCTGACAAGATATGTTCGTCTAAACGTCTCTCGACCTTGGTTAGATGAATTTCACTCTTCTCCTCTCGGTCCCCAAGTGTTGCACTACTAACCCTTGTCCTGGATCTCAGATAACCATTCCCGCTAAGGCTCAGGTTATTAGGTGAAGGTTGATAGCTTCAAATCTCTGTTGTTATCTCCTTTTCCCAATCTCTACCTCTATCTCGAGCAGGTCTAAAATACAGGTGAGTTTCTAACGTTTGCAACCGTTATAAGAGCAACCACAATGAAGCAAAACAATAATACATGCATACACAGCGGTATAGAATTGCCTTTCACTTAACCGGTTTCATTAATTCCTCATGGTTCACACAACCCTATTTTATGGGTTTAGCTACTCATAATTGTAAGAACACAAGAAGAATTCAGAGATGAAAACATAATTATGATCTCGCGACAATGAAGAAAAACCGAAATCTCAATTATCAATAAAACTCGAATTAGGGTTTTTAAATACAAATCCAAGAATATGTTTATGAACTCAGTAACAATATGAAATAGCTCTCAAAACAATGTAATGACTTACTCTAGCACCTAGGACTCTACAGGGGTATTTATAGATACAAAGCTAATCCTATCCAAAACAAAATAGGATAATAGAGTCGGCAACTTCCACGGTATCGTGACTTGGTGTCGTGGAACCAAGTCACACAACGTAGGTTGATGTCATGGGAATCAGCCTCAATTAGACTTCTTCAGAAGTTAAGTCACGCCATGCTTTTACGTCACGTGACTGACAATCACGCCACGTGACTTGTGTCATGGAAATTAGGACTTTCTCTTGGATCTCTGAAGTGGACTCACACCAACCACTCATGTCACGTGAGTGGCAGTCACGCCATGTGACTTGTGTCGTGGGTCCATCTCTGGTGCAGGTTCTTGTTCTTTCTTCTTCCGACACTTCATTCTCGAGCTTGATTCTTCCTTTTTGATCATTTTTCCTTTAAAACCTATTTTCCTGCAAAGTAGGATAGAAAACACATCATACCAACCAAATACACCCAAAAGTGCCATGTAACCTTGGCATATCAATGCTCGTTGAAGAAAACACAAGACAAGAAGCTATCAGACAGGAAGTACTAGAAGAAAGGGCTAGATAACCAGAAGCAGTCCGTCTGGCCACACTTGAGGAACAAAATTGGCAAAGAAGGAATAGGGGACAACAGCCTCCCCAACAATACGTTCCTCAGTTTGATGATGCAGAAGATGATCCATACATGCTAGAGGCATATGATACAGGTGCTATTGTTCCACCCCCATTGTCACCAGGAACTAAGTTCAACATCACCAATGCTAGGATACAACTACTAAACTTAAAGTGAGTGTTCATAGGCCTTGCTACTACTGATGCGAACTTCTAACTGATGAACTTTGTAGGGATTTGCACTGCCTACTACTTACCTAGTGTGAGTCAAAATGCTATGAGACTGCGGTTTTTTCCCTTCTCTCTGATTGAAGAAGCCACTCTATAGTTGACCGAGTTACCAAAAGGATCAATGACCACTTGGCAAGAGCTGAAGACAAAATTCTTGGAGCAGTTTTTCCCAACATTCTAGAATGTTGCAGTTAAAGAACGAGATTTATAATTTTATACAGCTATATTTATAGGTGTTGTACGAGACATAGTTGAGGTTTATGAAGAAGATTCAACAAATGCCAAATCATAGGATCCCTAATCATAGTTTTCTTGAGATATTCTATAGAGGTTTGAATAAGAATAATAAGGCCATAGCAGACACTGTGACGGAAGGAGCATTTATGAGTCTACTTTGGGAGCAAGCTTATGTAATTCTTCATAGATCACTAATATTAATCGGGGTTAGAACACACGAGAGTCAGATGTGCCTACGTGTACTTATATGATAGGAACATTTGCAGAATAATAAATGATTGATGATTTTATCGCCCAGGAGTTAGCACAATTATGACTGAGTTTAGCTCGATCACTAAATAGTTTGCAGTAGCAGGGGAAAATTAGGTGAATACGGTTGGTTCATAAGATAAAGCACCTAGACATGATGACTCTAATTATGAGGAGGAGTCTAAGTAACTAGATGATCAGATGGTGGGTTTTTGAGTAAAGGTCAAGGGTCTAATCAAGATAATTGGAGCTCTGGTCAAGGGAACTAAGGTCGGAACTATTACAAGAATAACAATTCCAACTATTCTAGGTATAGAGATAGGCATCGAGGGAGAGATAGTGGTTGGAAGAAGAAGGATGACTATAAAGAAAAAAGTGGCCTCTATGTTCCACCTGGGAGCCGCGATGCTGATTCAAGCAATTCTAGAATGGCATACTTGCTTGCTAAAGTGTTGAAAGGAGTAGAAAAGACTGATGATTGACTTAAGAAGATTAGAGCAGATCTTTCAGGGATGAGTCAGGAAGTTGAATCACATGCTACTACCATCAAGCAACTTAAGCAACAGTAAATCAACATAAAAAAGGTGAACTTCTAAGAAACATCATCCAAAATCCAAAAAAATATAGTCATTGCTTGGTGATTACTACTAGAAGTGGTAAAATTACAATCGATCCACCTATGCCCATAGTTATTGAGAATGATGTTGATCCAGTGATTATCGATACTGAGAAAGTAGTTGAATCTGAGAATCAAGTTGATGATAAGAAAGCATTTGAAAAGTCACCTCCAGTTGCTGAAAAGGAGGATAAGGCTAGAAAGGGGAAGGAAAAAGAGGCCTCACAAGTGTTGACTCCCATTCCATGGCCTCCTTCTCCGTTTCCATAAAGAATGAAGAAGGGAGCTAAAGAAGGGACATATCACAAGTTTATGTTGATTCTAAAAGAGATGTTAGTGAACATACCTTTGGTTGAGGGACATGAGAAAATGTTGAGTTATGCAAAGTTTATGAAGGATTTGGTGACTAAAACGAGGACTGTAAGTTTTGGGCCTGTTGATAATGTATGCCATTGTAGTGCAGTAGCTTCCTAGTCTCTAGTTGAGAAGAAGAAAGATCCTAGAGCATTCACTGTTCCATGCACAATTGGGTCTTTCAATTTTCCTAAAGCTTTGTGTGCCTTAGGTGCTAGCATTAGTCTGATGTCATTAGCAGTATATAGATAGTTGGGGTTAAGGTTACCCAAACCGACTTCGATGAGACTACTTATGACGTATCTCACTGTGAAGAAGCCTATGAGGGGTCTTGTGTGATTTTTTGGTGAGGGTTGAGTCCTTCATTTTTTTGGCTGATTTTGTCATCCTTGACTATAAGGTTGATTTTGAGGTTTCCATCATCTGAGGGAGACCATTTCTTGCAACTGGAAGAGCATTGGTTGATATGGAAACTGAGTAGTCAAAGTTTTGGTTGATTCATAAGCAAGTGACGTTCAATATATGCCAATCCATGAAGCAGCCAAAGGACATGTGCGTGATCTTTGTTATCGATACAGTTGATGAGGATGCATTGGTAGATACTTTTGAGAAGAGGCTTGGAGTCAAAGCACTTACAACAATTATTATGAATTTCGAGGGTGATGGCATTGATAAGTATGATGAGATGGTGAGCGCACTTGCTGGTTTGGGTTCCTACACTTTTGCACTAAAGAAGTTAGATCTTGATTTAAAGAATAGGGTTACTCCACCAGCTAAGCCTTCTATTGAGGAGCCTCCTATCTTAGAGCTCAAAGCTTTTCCATCCTATCTTTCTTATTCTTTCTTGGGATTCAACAACACTTTGTTGGTTATTATAGCAGCTAATTTGGTTGATTGGCAAATTGAGGCTCTAGTTTCTATTTTACAGAGGTTCAAGAGGGCTATTAGATGGTCCATTGCTGGTGTTATTGGGATTCCTCCTGGAATTTGCACTCAAAAAATCTAACTTAATCCATATTATATTCCTAGTATCAAGCATAAACAAATACTTAATCGGCCTATGCAAGAGGTAGTCAAGAAAGAGATCATCAAGTAGTTGGATACTGGTATGGTTTATCCTATTACCAGCTGCAAATGGGTGAGCCCAGTTTAATATATGCCGAAGAAGGGTGGAATTAATATAGTTCTAAATAAGAAGAATGAACTTATTCTGATAAGGCCGGTCACTAGTTGGTGAATATGCATGGACTATAGGAAGCTGAATGCGTGGACTAAAAAAGATCACTTTTTGATGTCTTTCATGGATCAGATGTTAGACCGTCTTGCTGGTATAAGATGGTATTGTTTTGTTGATGGTTATTTGGGTTACAATCATATTTGATTGGCCCCAAAGACCAATAGAAGACCACTTTCACTTGTCCATATGTTACGTTTTCTTTCAAGAGGATCCCTTTCAGATTGTGTAATGTGCCAGTGACTTTTTAGAGTTGTATGATGTCCATCTTTTTTGATATGGTGGAGGACACTATAAGGTATTTATGGATGTTTTCTCGGTTGTTGGTGATTCGTTCGAATATTACTTATCCTATCTAGCTAGTGTCTTGAGGAGATATAAATATTGCAATTTGGTGCTAAATTTGGAGAAGTGTCACTTTATGGGGCAAGAAGGAATAATGATCGGTCACAAGATTTTGAAGAAATGGATTGAGGTTGACAAGGCAAAGATTGATGTGATTGAAAATTTGCCTCCACAAAGGTATTCAAAGCTTTTTTTGGCATACTGGGTTTTATTGTATATTCATCAAGGATTTCTACAAAATTGCACATCCCTTGTTTAAGTTATTGGAGAAGGAGGTGAAGTTCATTTTTGATGATGCTGTCAAAAGGCGTTTGAGTGTCTAAAAGAGAATTTGATTTTAGCCCCTATTATTGTTTCACCCGATTGGTCCATGCCATTTAAGGTTATATGTAATGCCAGTGGTGTGGCACTATGAGCAGTCCAAGGCCAAAGGTGAAAGAAGATTCTACATCCGATCTATTATGCTAGCAAAACACTTAATCCAGCATTGAAAAACTATATTGTGACTGAACAAGAGTTGCTTGCTTTGGTTTTTGAGTTTGAGAAATTTTGATCTTATTTGCTTGGCATGAAGGTGATTGTGCACACTGGCCATGCAACTCTTAGGTACCTTATAGAGAATAAGGATGCAAAGCCAAGGCTGATTCGTTGGGTACTTCTGTTATAGGAATTTGAATTTGAGGAAAAATCAAGTGGCTTAAAGAAGAGGCAATGCTGAAATTGAATGATGAGCTTGAGATTGATGATACTTTTCCAGACGATCAGGTATTGGCTACATTATAAGACTTGATTCCATGGTTTGTCGATTTTGACAATTACTTGGTGAGTGATGTAGTGCCTGAGGAGCTATGATTTCAGTAGCGAAAAACATTTATACATGATGTGAGGAATTTTTTCTGGGATAATCCATACTTGTTTTGAATGTGTGTAGATGTAATAATTCGTAGATATGTTTTGGAGATAGAGATGATGAGCATTTTGGAGACATGTCATTCTTCATCAGTTGGGGGTCATCATAGTGGTGCACGAAATGCTTATAAAATCTTGTAATGTGGGTACTACTGGCCCACCATTCATAAATACGCACATGACTATTCGAGATCTTGTAACTAATGCCAAAGACAAGGAAATATCTCATGAAGGCAAGAGCTACCAATGACCCCAATACTAGAGTTTGAGCTATTTGACTTGTGGGGTATTGATTTCATAGGCCCATTCATGAGCTCATATGGTATGAAGTACGTCTTGGTTACTGTTGATTACATTTCAAAGTGGGTGGAGGCAATTTCACTTCTAAACAATGAAGGGAAGAGTGTGACAACATTTTTGAGGAAAAACATATTTTCCAGATTTGGCTTGTCAAGAGCCTTCATTAATGATGGGGATTCACACTTTTCCAATCATCTTTTCAAAGCCTTGCTTGAGAAATATGATGTAAAGCACAAGCGGGCAATACCCTACCATCTGTAATCATGTGGGTAAATTGAGGTCTCCAATCGTTAGTTCAAGTCCATTCTTGCGAAGATTGTGTATGCCAATAGAACATACATAGCTAGAAAGTTAGATGATGCATTGTGAGCTTATCAAACAACATTTAAGATTTCTATTGGTGCTTTCCTATATCAACTTATGTTTGGAAAAGCATACCACTTGCCTGTCGAACTTGAGCATAAGACATTGTGGGCACTAAAGCGGTTAAATCTGGCATGGAGTGATGGGGTGAATTGATACTTGAGAAGTTGAATTAGATGGGTGAATTCCATCTCTGAGCATATGAAAGTTCATCTTTGTACAAAGAGAAGATGAAATTGTACCATGATCGCAAAATTGAGAAAAGGGAGTTCATTACTGGCGATATGGTTTTGTTATTTAATTCCAAGTTGAGGTTGTTTCCTGGTAAGTTAAGGTCAAGATGGAGGGGACCTTATCGAGTGTTTATGGTGTATCCTTATGGTGCTATTGAGCTTGAAAATAATAAGCACCTGAAATTTAAGGTGAATGGCCAAACGGTAAAGCATCACCTCAGTGATGTTGATAAGGTCATGATAATATGCGATGTGGTTCTTGGTGAAGTTTGAGTAACCAAGAACACCCAAGTCATGTCGTAATGTTTAATCAGGCGCTACATGCTAGAAAACCCATGGGTTAGTTTGGTGAAGTCTGAGTAGCCAAATTAGTCGCATCGTACCGCGACGTTAAATCAAGTGCTGCTTGGGAGGCAACCCAATGATCTTGTACCTTTTACTTTTATTTGTAGTGTGTGATATAGGGTAATGTGTGTTGAAGTATGTAGGATATCGTGGACTAAAATAGAACTAGAAATCTTTTTGGTACCCAGGGCCAATGGACCACCCAACGAGTTAAGGGTCACCCAATGACTTGTAAGGTAGTTCGAAGCCAAATGGTGACATCAAGTGAAAATTGTTGGTAACCCAATGACTCATAGAATGAGTCATAACCCTAGGCAACGACTCATTGTCTTGAGTCATAAGGTCTGGTGAAGGTCACCTAGGTAAGTTCTCTAAATTGTACCCTTTGAAAGGAGCCAACGACTCATAGCCAGTGGCAACGAGTCATAGGGTCAGTCATTGCCACTGGACAAAATTCGGTCCTCATTTAATTGGAGCAACCCGACCCGACCTATTCACGCAATTTAAAACCTAAATTGGCACCCGACCCGATCCCCACTTCAAAATCAAAAATGGTAACTCCCTCCATTTTCCTATAACCATCCCTCCACCATCAATTACCCCATTAATTGTGTACTAATCATCCAACTATATCGTACAAATAGATTATTGTTACTCACTTGCACTGAAATCAAAATCTCAAGTGAATGTCTCCACACTCTTCTCATGTTCAAGTATCATTACCTGAAATCAAAGTAAGTGTAAGCTTTCCTTCAATTACTTTGATTATAGGTAGTGAATTATGTATGGGTATGTTAAACCCTAGATTTAAACACTTGAATAAGTTGAATATGGGAATGACTTAATGTTAATCACTTGTTTTTTATGGAACTTGGGTAGTAATGACTGGGTTAGATGATTATATGTTTGTTTTTGTGAAATTTGATTGGGGATGAAGTCTGAGTAACCCTGGTGTTTTTGGTTAATGTGTATACATGAGGAGTTGTTTTCTTTACCACTCCAGTGATCATAAGTTTGGACTCAGTAAGAAATAAGTTGGGAAAATTAGTGCTTGAAAGTATGAATATAAAGAGACTACCAATTTGTAGTCCTTATGACTCTCACAATAACTCGTACCTTAAGGCGATGAGTTATCATGTGAGTCATAGTTACTGGTACTTTGGTCTGAAATTGCAAAGTCTCTAAAACATGTTGAAAAGTCTTAGTACTAGTCACCCAACGACTCATAAGGTGCACTCGTACTGAGAACCCTGCATTGCACTTTTGCACAAGTTGACCCAATGACTAACCTAATGAGTCATAGGGTGACCCAACGACCCATAGGATGGAGTCATTGGGATACCAATGAATAATGATAAAAAGGAATGAATCACCCTATGATTCAGAGTCTATGGCAATGACTCATTGCATGACTCGTAGGGACTACTTTTACAAAAATTCTTGCATATTTTTTTTGATGATTTTTTTAAATAGTAATATCTACTCACCCACGGGTATTATGGAACCAAACAATGACACTCAAAAGGGAAACAAGAATGGGTCAAGCTGACTCCGAAGAATCAATCACCATCCACGTTGCAACCAAAAGATGTGCCTTTGGAGGAGTCGAATGGCTCAGTTGAAAAATATGCAATCGCAGGACCAGTCAAGCCATGGGAGAGCTTGCCCTAGAGTGGTAGATCAAGGCCCTATATGAAGAGCGGTAAGGCGTATCCACCACACATACCTACCCTTTTCCAGTCTGAAGAGGGAGGAGAATCTAAGTTTAAAAAAGAAAATGGAGATGGGAGTGACTCTGGGAACGGGGATAGGGTTGTATCTAGCAGTCAATCCAAAGAACAGGCTGTTTTGGGGTCCAGTACAAATATATCTAGTAGTGAAGCTGATGATGAGGACTCCGCAGATAGTCCCCCACAACAAATCCAACCCCCACCTCTATCTCAGCCTGGTCTTTAGATTACAGTGGCCCCATAAGTAAATAAATGGGGTATTTGAGGTATACGAGAGCTTTATGTAGCATTGTCCCAAGCACAGGTCAGCCAAAGAGAGGATTTTATGAGGAGCCAAGGCTTCTTACCAAGGGCATATCTGATATGCCCGAGTATAAGAGACTATTCCAAAAATACAAATTTGAATAGATGTCTGTGGAACCTGGTAGATACAGCCTGACACTTGTTCAGGAGTTTTATGCAGCATATCAGACATTGCTGAAAGTGTTATCTCCACGGGGCCTATGTGGAAAGTTTATGATCCCATTCAGACAGTGTTGATTTGAAGGGTCAATATGAATGTATCGACGCAGGCTATTTCACACTTCTTACATGGTGAGGATTTTGTACCATTGGCTAATATTGCAGAGATTGATTTTTGCATTGATAAGATGAAAAAAGTGAAGTCGAAGCAAATTGCTACTGATGACAAAATGATTTGCTTTCGTTGGATGATGAACATTAATGCGACAGATAAGAATAATGCATCATGAGTTGCTGGTAGTTCATCATCGATCAACAAGGAAAGTTTGAACTTTATGGATAAGTCGTGGTGGACATTGGTTCATCACAGGTTGGGCCCCACATCAGGTGATAATATTTTAAGCCCCAACCAGGCTGCTTTGGTGGCTGATAATATGGATGGGTATGAGATCGACATTGCTAGGATTATTGCCCAGGAAATCTGGGATAGAGCTGTGAATTTAGAGACTATAATTCCATTCCCAAGCCTAGTCACTAAGATGTGTTTGGATGGTGGGGTTCCAATTCTGCCCGAGGATGAAAATTTCATAGTGGTTCATCACACTACAGACTTGGGACTGATTCAAGATCCGATGAACCCAGTTTTATGGGCAAAGGTTGTAGCGGGTGCTGCATTACTGCAAAGTGCTTTCTAGTTGAGTATACGAATGGTTATTGACACCCCTGGTTTCACTGATATTAGGGAGACGTAGGTGGAATCCCATACTGAGACTACAAGGCCCAAGCCTTAGGCTACAACTGATGCTACTACTTCTTCCACCTCTTGGATAATGTTAGTCCCTATTTCACCCACCACTACTCCACCCACAACTACTCTGGGCTCAGCCATACCTCATCCATTTTTCAGTGGGTACACTCTAGTGTCACAAGAATTTCTAAACCAATTGCTAAAAAGGTTGGCCACGGTCAAGCGAAAGGTGGACAATATTGAAAAAAGTGTCCAGCCTTGGGTGATGAAGAAATTTAGAGCGGAGATATGCGAGAAGAAGACCCGATTTGATAGCTTTGAGAAAAGATCAACGATAAAGTTGAAGGAGTGCAACCACCAAATTTGGCATGGATTAAATAAGAGTTAACAACACGTCGGCCTGCTATAGAGGAAATGGACCCCAGACCATTTTTTCCAGCCCTCATAATGCATATTATTGAGGAGATTGAGGAGGTTGAGGTAGCTGACATATGGGCAGCAAAGTCAAGGAGAAGAGTACTGAAGTTGGTGGTGAACAAGAGAGAAAAAAAGGAAAAAAAGTGAAGGAAGATGTAAACAAAGTGACAGAGGTGAGTAAGCAGACCTCCCAGGACCATTTGTCCAAGATACATGAGATGGGGCATGGAGCCGAAAGCTCTAGAGTTTGTGAGGCCCTAATTGATAATGTTGTTGCTGCTGTAAGGAGTGGGGGTACGGTAGTTTCCCCCACTAGTTTGATACCATTAAGTGCACTAGCCACAATTGGTGCCAATGTTGACTTGAGTGCCATGACCACCGCCGAGGCCATTATTGCTAAGAGTGGGGTGAATTCTAAAGCCCCAGCAGAGAATGAGACGTGAGTTTGGTTCCTAGAGCACCACAGGTATGTATTTACCCTTTGTTTTTACTTTATATTGATATGAATGTAATAAGGACACTACATGTTCTTAAATTTGGGGGTGAGGGTGTTCCACCACTCGGGGGTTTTATTGCCGAGTTTCTTTCCTCCGGGTGTGCTATCATAGTAGAATTGACATGTTTAAGTTGTTTTTATTATTTTTATGTGTTTTTTTGTGATTGATTAGGATAAAAATAGGGGAGACTTAATGCAGTCAAGTGTTGAATGCTTTTATTTCGGGGTGAAGTCTGAGTAACTCCGGTGATTTTTGAAATCATTTAAAGGATACCCCTTCTAAAAAATTGTTTTTGACTGTGTGTTTTGTTTGTATTATGACCATTGTTGATCTTGTTATGGTAGTAGTACTATAGGCAGGATAACCGTAGTCTAGCAATGTATGAACTGGATAGGTAGTAAGTGAAAGTGTAACCCTGTGCTATGTGTGTGTGAGATGCTTACCTAGTTCGCTCTGTGTGTGCGATCCAGAACTTGCCTGGTTAGTCTTGCCTAGGTTGTAGGATAGTTGGTTAGGAAATAATCATATACAATTTTTGAATAAGTTCACTTTTATCCTAAATGCCCGACCAAATTGAATGTGTATCCCTTGATCCCGAGTTTGTACCTAAATTGACCTATTTCTTTCATTAGACTAATTCACCTTCCCATTTTTAGTTACAATTAACCTGTTTTTTACTTGGTCCCTTCTTGGACAATGTGTACCTTCATTCAGGCTAATCGTCTAAGTTGAGGGTGGCTATCATAGGGGTACGTTACACGAAGTGGGTATGAAGAAGAAGTTAATAAAAGAAAAAGAAAAAAAATATTAGGGTACGGTAAGTAAAAAAGAGAAAAAAATGTGTTTAAAAAAGTATGAAAAAGAAGAAAAAAAATATAGAAATTGTGAAGAGAAAACCGCATCCAAAATTCGAGGAAAAACAAAGGAGAATAAGGGAAAGAAAAATAAACGAGGTTGAAAAGCAGATCCAAAAATGGTGTAGTATTAAGGAAGGTTGAGTAACTATATCCATATCTACCATACCCATCCCCAAGCCTACATTACAAGCCTAGAAAAGTCCTATAATGATCCTAGTCCAACCGTCCAAAAAATTAAGGCATAGAAAATAAGGGAAAGCCTATGGTATTTCACACACATTGTTCGAACTTCTTTGAGAGAGTGAGTGTTTTTGACTCAGTCCCTGGTTATAATTATATATTTAGATTGTGTGCACATAGGAACTCTTTGTTGTGAGGGCACATGGGTTGCATTATTGGTTACTAGTTTTTCGGTTAAAATGTCATTTGGACATATGCTTGATTGTTTGTCTATAATATGTTGCCATCTCTTGATCCCTTTCTGTTATGGTAATGGGCAATGTATGTACACACAATGGTTTTTAAAATCTGAGTAAATGAGGGGGTTGAAAATGTTGTGTTAAAAGACTTGGATTGACTGTGGTAGATCCCTTAGGTTTCTCTTAGTTAAGCATCATAATTGTGCTGTTGTGGTGTTTGCCCAAGGACATGCAAACATTCTAAGTTGAGGGTGTTGATGTGTCATTGTTTCACGACACTTTTGATGCTTAAAACGAGGAAAAAATGCTAAGTTAAAGGCACATTTATGTGGATATAATGTTTTTATGTTAGTTTTGTAGGAAAGCTGGGTTTGAAAGTGAGTAAAGAAAAAAGAATGAAAAATTGTACAAGTGTTGCAAATCTGAGGCTGGCTACAACTTGTTGGGTCACAATATGAGTCGTAGCCTAACCCATTGCGATACTAGTGAGTTCGATCTTGGAGAGCTCAAGTTGGGGGAGGGTAATGAGTTCAGGCAATGACCCGTAGGGTCGGGCGATGAGTCGTCATAAAGAATCATCCTGAGCACAAATACAAAAGTCCTGAAGATGTGATATTTTATCCAAGTGGCAATGAGCTCCTCCTATGAGCCGTTACGAGTGACTATGACTCGTTGCCAGGAATTTTTATGAGAAGAAGGAACCAAACACCTGAGGATTGGAACAATCACCCCAGTGGCAACGGGTCACCCAACGAGTTGTTGGGTGACCATACGAGTCATTGACAACACCTGAAAAAAAAGGCAACGGATGCCCAAGCAGTATGTGACGAGTCAAAGGGAGACCCTACAACTCGCCGACGGAACGTCGCCACTGTCGACCTTGCAATGCTATTTGATTTTGGACAGGATTTTTTGATGTCTATAAATAATCTTAATAGATCTTTTGTTTTAGTTTACATTCTATTACTACTTTTGAGACATATAGTTGTTCTTGCAAGTTGTAAACATCGATTTTAGGGTTTTGATTCATAATTGAGATTCGTGGGTGTTCATCTTATTCTTTGTAAGTTCATAATTATGCTTTCTTTCCAAAATTATTGTTCTGTCCTTATGATCATGAGTAGCTAAAAACCACAAGGGTTGTGGGAACCACGACAGATTAACAAAGTAGTGTTCAAAGTACGTCATGATTTTCAAGGGGTGTTTGTGCGTGTATTGTTGTTCTCTTTGGTTTGATTGCTTTCTAAATGATGCATACGTTAGAACTATCCTTATCTTTACTATATATGAAAGAAGGAGTAACGGATGGGAAAATGGAATAAACAAGAAAAATTTGGAGCTATTAGCCTTCAATAAATAGCTTGAGCCAATAATTTGGGAAAGCTAAGAATGGGAACCAAGATAGGGGTTAGTAGTGCTAAACTCAGGAAACGAGAAAAAGTACTTGAGCATAGCCATCTAATAGGGGCGTAAAGCAGTTTAGGTGGACATAACCTATCAGTTCTGGATGCCGAACATCATGAGAGGTCACTAATATGATGAACCTATGGAGTTTTGAAGTTATGGGGAACACAGTCTTAGTGCCTCTCTCATATTGATTACAAACTCAATGAAAGCAACAGTTATTACTATTTGAAGTCATAAATCCAAATTCCCCCAATTACTGGAAATTATTTTTTGATTGTTTAGATAGACACATTAACAGATATTTTGACCTATTCCTCATGGGATCAACCCCAACCTAGGTGGGTTTTATATTTGATCAACGATCACTCTATACTTTTATTGGAGGTGTAATTTGGCACTGTTGCCAGAGAATACGGTTACTGAGTTGATAGATTGTGTTTGTCTAACTGTTGATTTTTGGTTTCCTAATTTTAATTATTTTTTTTTGTTTCTAGGGTGCACACCGGTGCATACCCAACATTCAGAGTCAAGAAAATCCCCTGATTCTACTTGATCTTGAAATTGAAAGGACTTTGAGAGATAGAAGAAGAATGGTTAATGATTGAGTTCGTAATGAGGGAGTTCTGAACCAACCAGGTCATCCTCAAGGACTTTAGAAGACTGCAGAGCAGACCACCACCCACATGCTCACTGAAGAAAATGCAAGACAAAAAGCTGCCAGATAGGCAGTAGTGTAAGAAAGGGCTAGATAAGCAGAAGCTGGCTGTCTGGACGGACTTGAGGAACAAAATAAGTAAAGAAGGAATAGGGGGAAATAACCTCCCCAACATTATGTTCCTCAGTTTGATGATGCAGATGATGATCTAGGCTTACTAGAGGAGGCTGAAACCACCAGGAACTAAGTTCGACATCACTAGTGTGATTATACAACTGATAAATTTAAAGGGAGTGTTCATAGGCCTTGCTGCTGATGATGCAAACTTTGGCCTGATGAACTTTGTAAGGATTTGCACTTTCTACAACTTTCCTGGCGTGAGTCAAGATGCTATGAGACTGTGGTTGTTTCCCTTCTCTCTGACTGAAGAAGCTACTCTATGGTTGACCGAGTTGCCAAAAGTTCAATAACCACTTAGGAAGAGCTGAAGACCCAATTCTCAAAGCAATTTTCCCACAGTCCATAATTTTGTAGTTAAAGAATGAGATTTATAATCATATAAAGCTAAATTCGAAAGTGTTATACAAGACATGGTTGAGGTTTAACAAGAAGCTGCAACAATTCCCAATCATAGGATCCCTAATCATAGTTTGCTTGAGATATTCTACAGAAGTTTGAATACAAATAATATGTCCATAGTAGACACTCTGATGGGAGGAGCATTTATAAGCTCACCTTGGGAGCAGTCTTCTGTAATTCTTGACAAGATCACTAAAACCAATCGGGTTGAAACATGCAAGAGTCAGACGTTCTCGTGGGCACTTATAAAATAAGAGCATCTATAGAATAATAAATGGTTGACAATTCTGTTTCCCAGGATTTAGCACAATTAAGGACTGAATTTAGCTTGTTCACAAAATAGTTTGCAGCAGCGGGGGATGAAAATGTGAATGTGGTTGGTTTACTAGGTAAAGCACCTAGAGATGATGACTCTGATTCTGAGGAGGAGGCTAAGTATCTATATGATCAGGTGGTAGATTTCTGAGACAAAGGCCAAGGGTCTAATCAAGACAATTGACACTCTAGTCAAGGGAATCATGGTTGGAACTATTACAAAGATAAAAACTACAACCGATCTGGGTATAGAGATAGGAGTTAAGGGTGAGATGGTGATTAGAAGAGAAAGTATGACTATGAAGAGAGAATTGGCCTTTATGTTCCACCTCAAAACTGGGATGCTGATTCGAGCAATTCTAGAATGGAAAACATGTTTTCTAAAGTGTTGAAAGGGTAAAGAAGACTAATGATTGCCTTAAGGAGATTAGAGAAAATATTTTAGGGATGATTCAAAAAGTCAAATCACATGCTACTACTATCAAGCAGCATGAGCAGCAGTTTGTTCAGCTTTCAGTCGCAGCGAATCTACGTCAACAGGGTACACTTCCAAGCAACACCATCCAAAATCTAAAAAATAATAGTAATTGATTGGCGATTACTACTAGGAGTGGTAATATGCCTGTCGATCCACCTATTCCTGTGGTTATTGAGAATAATGTTGAGCCGGTGATTATCAATGATGAGAAAGTAATCGAATCGGAGAATCAAGTTGATGAGGATAAAGCGTCTAAAAAGCCACCTCGTATTGCTGAAAAGGAGGCTAAGGCTAGAAAGGGGAAGGAAAAGGAGTTCCCACAAGTGTTAACTCTTATTCCACAACCTCCTCCTCCTTTCCACAAAGAATGAAGAAGAGAGCTGAAGAGGGGAAGTATCACAAGTTAATCTCGATATTAAAAGAATTATCGGTGAATATCTCTCTAGTTGAGGCATTTGAGAAAATGTCGGGTTATGCAAAGTTTATGAAGTATTTGGTGACTAAGAAAAGGACTATGAGTTTTGAGCCAATTGATAATGTGCATCATTGTAGTGAAATAGCTTCCCGGTCTTTAGTTGAGAAGAAGGAAGATCTTGGAGCTTTCACAATCCCATGTAACATTGGGTCTTTTAACTTTGCAAAAGCTTTGTATGACTTAGGTGCTAGCATTAATCAGATATCGCTAGCAGTATATACTCAGTTGGGGTTGGGGTCACCCAAACCAACTTTAATGAAATTTCTTATGGCGGATCATACTATGAAGAAGCCTGTAGGGATTTTATGTGATTTTTTGATAAGGGTGGCATCCTTTATTTTTCTGGTTGATTTCTTCATCCTTGACTTTAAGGTTAACGTTGAGGTTCCCATTATATTAGGGAGACTATTCATTACAATTGGAAGAGCATAGGTTGATATGGAGACTGGGCAGATGAAGTCTCTATTGCATCATAAGGAAATGAAGTTCAATGTGTACCAATCCATGAAGAAGACAAAGGACATAGACGTGATGTCACGCCCCAAATCCCATTCGGCCCGGACTGGCACCCAAAGCCGACAAGGCCCGAGAGAACCAATCTGTGCTCACGAACATTCATATGCATGCCTCTGTAACAACATCGCTATATCTCATATACAACTATGCGAAAATCATGGAAACATGTATTATATATATGAAACTTGGCCGATGGGGCCATCAAGTCAAACTGGACATGCATCTCTTACATTCCTCTTCCCACATATGTCTACAAAGCCTCTACAGATACATATACATAGCCAAGCTAGAGTCGGGATAAGTCCCCGCTTTATACAGCATGTACAATACCAAAATCAATGTACACTATGACTCGTAAAGCCCCGAACCAACTAGAGCTCACCAAAAATCTACAAATGACCCGCACTCTACTGTGGAGGTCCACTAACACCTGTGCCTGTAGCAAGTAAGGTAAATTCCCCCTCAAGGGGGTCAGTACGAAGAATGTACTGAGTATGCAAGGCTATATGAAACTTTATGATACAATAAGATTTCAATGTAATCCAATATAAGCGAGTAATCAATATGGATAAATCAGTGATCTGCATATGTGGAACCATGTACCTTACATTCATTACGAATAACCCATCATTCTGTATGTTTGGAACTGTGTACTTTACGTTCATTACTTTCTTTTCTTCTGTGTTCATTCATCAACACCTGTGCTATATCGTACTCGGGCCCCAACTGATCAGTGGGTCTTAACGTAACATAACGTTATGTTGGGATCGGCTCAAGCTAGGCTTATGCCTCTAGAGCTACCACCCATGAATCAATATATCGGGCTCGGCTCGAGCTAGGTTATTACCTCTAGAGCTACCACCCATAAACCAACATATTAGGTTCGGCTCGAGCTAGGTTATTACCTCTAGAGCTACCACCTGTCAGGATCAGCCCGAGCTAGGCTTATGCCTCTAGGACTACCCCCTGATCCAATAAATCTCGGGATCGGCTCGAGCTAGGCTTATGCCTCTAGAGCTACCACCCATACTCTTACAACCAACAATATGCATTACTTCTTTTCTTACTTTTGAGAGATTGATACATTCACTTGTGAAATATTGATACATTGAGGATCATGACATTATTGGAAGCACACATATATGCATTACTTCACTCCTTCACTTCATGAGATTGATACTTAGTGGTTAAAACATTATTAGAACGTGGAACATAACATTATTAAGACTTTGGAACCATGTCCATAATTATGTAACTCATGAACAACAATGACTAATGAATGAGGGATATGTGACTTAAGAATGAATAGATTCTCCTTACGTCGTCACTTTCCTTGAAACAGTTTCTTTTAGTAGTTACAACATTATGAGAGCTTAGGAACTTCAGTCCATGGATAATAGACATATGAATGCCAATCGGTCAATGAATAGGAAACATGTGGATAACAACATATATCAAACCTGAATGAGATACCTTAGAATATTTCGGAATGGAACAACTACTATGACAATGTGAACAATATTTGTTGCAGAAGGATACGGAAAGAGTAACCTTACATACCTTCACTTCCAAGTATGAATTCACAAGCCTATATATGAACACAATAGTCCATCTCCTTCCTTACATTTCACTCTACAATACAAGTACATAACGGGCGTACGTTAACAATCAACTACCTTACAAGTGTATAAGTGTCACAATGAGTTACGTGACTGCTATATAGCATCATTTCATTCTTCACAATACAATCCACTGCATTAACATACCAACAATACCATAACATACCATACATTGACCAATACATCATAAACCAATAACATTTCACACCAAGTTTATCCTCTACACTTCCTCATTAACACTACGTTACCTTTTCTCCGTCAAGTCACTCGATATCTTTCATAATAACACTTTAACAACAATACATATTTTATACCATTCAAAATACCTCTGGGATACTCCTTTATAGTCATTTAAAAGGTACCATAAGTTGATAATTGCATCCATGAGGGGTATAGGGGCTTCGGGGGGTCAAAGGGACGCAAAAACAAGCAATTTGGGGTTCTAGGCTGACCTGATAAGCCACCTTCACCCGAAGGTGGCTGACATGCATCCGTAGGTTCCCTTTGGCAGTATCCAGAGGCACCCGCGAAGTCACCTGCGCCCGCAGGTGCTTCGTCTGCGAGGGCGGGTGCCCGTTTCGGCCAAAAAGGGTCTCTTTTGGGTATTTTTATGCAATGAATGGTCCATGATCATAAATAAACTTATATTGACATATTTTAGATCATCTTGGATTCCAAAAATCAGCCATGGTTTGACAACACACATGAACATCACCAAAACCACACTATTTCTTCAATACACCACCAAATCCATGCACAATTTTGCAATAACAATTCCAAACATTATGTACAAGAATAAAACAAGTTAAGGATATAATAACATCTCACATTTCAATATTTAACCCATCAATTTCACTTCCTTCAAGTACACAAGTCCATTTTCAAGTTTACAAGGCAAAAACCTTCACCGATTAAGCAAACATAAATTGTTTCACACATAGTGAACTTCTCACACTTCACCAACATAACCAACATGATCTACACCATATTACATGCATATAATATATTAAACCATGATATTAAACACTTACCAAAGCTTTCCAAGGAGTGATCTTGTCCCAAAAAAAGATAGCTTTAGGGTTTGAGTGTTGAGAGAAAAGTTTGGATAATTCTAGAAAATGGCATGTGTAATGTGTTGAATAAAAATCTGATTTTTCTCTTTCTTTATATGGTACCATTAAGTCATCCTTAGCCACATATAACTCATTAAATGAGGGCCTCACTTGGTCAATTGAAAGAATGGGTCAAATACCCCTTTGGGCCATGTCTTTTGCTCCACCTTTGGGCTTCAATTTGGGCCCAATGGCACAAGACTTATTTAAACCCAACATATTAATGTATAATTCATCAATTCTCTCATGTTTCAATATTTCCATAAATGTTACGATAATCAACTAAACTCAGAAACATACGGGGTGTTACACGTGATATTTGTTATTGATACAGTATATGAGGATACATTAGTAACTCCTATTGAGGAGAGGCTTGGAGTAGAAGTACTTGCAGTAGTTATTATGAATTTTGAGGGTGATGCCATTGATGAGTATGATGAGATGGTGAATGCACTTACTGGTTTGGGTTCCTACACTTTTGCACCAAAGAAGTTAGATCTTGATTTGAAGAATAAATTTGCCCTGCCGTTTAAGACTTCTATTGACGAGCCTCCTGTCTTGGAGCTCAAAGTTCTTCCATCCCATCTTTGCTATGCTTTCTTGGAAGCCAACAATGCTTTGTTGGTTATTATTGCAGCTGATTTGGTTGAGTGACAGTTTGAGGCTCTAGTGTCTATTTTTTAAAGGTTCAAGAGGGCAATTGGATGGTTTATTGCTGATATCATTAGGATTCCACCTGGAATTTGCACACACAAAGTCTAACTTGAGCCAGATTGTGTTCCTTGTAATGAGCATCAACAAAGACTTAATCTGCCTGTGCAAGAGGTAGTCAAGAAGGAGATTATCAAGTGGTTGGATGTTGTTGTGGTTTTTCCTATTACTGACAACAATTGGGTGAGCTCGATTCAATGTGTGCCAAAGAAGAGTGGAAACACTGTGGTTCCAAATAAGAGAAATGATCTTATTCTGATGAGGCCAGACACTGATTGGTGAGTATGCATGGACTATAGGAATCTGAATACATAGATTGAAAAGGATCAACTTTTGATGCATTTCATAGAGCAGATGTTAGGCCATCTTACTGGTAGAGGATGGAATTATTTTTTTGATGGTTATTCGAGTTACAATCAGATTTCGATTACTCCCAAAGACCAAGAGAAAATCACTTTAACTTGTCTATATGGTCAATTTCTTTCACGAGGATGCCTTTTGGATTGTGTAATATGCCAACAACCTTTCAACGTTGTATGATTTCTATTTTTCCTGACATGGTGGAGGACACTATTGAGGTATTTATGGATTATTTCTCAGTTGTTTGTGATTTATTCAAAGATTGCTTGGCCTATCTAGCTAGTGTCTTGAGGAGATAAGAAGATTGTAATTTGGTGCTAAATTAGGTGAAGTACCACTTGATGGTGAAATAAGGAATAGTGCTTGGTCACAAGATTTTGAAGAAAGGATTGAGGTTGATAAGGCGAAGATCGAGGTGATTGCAAAATTGCCTCCACCATTTTTTTCCAAAAAAGATTTTTGGGGCATGCTAGGTTCTATCGTAGATTCATCAAGGATTTCTCTAAAATTGCACATCCTTTATGTAAGTTGTTGGAGAAAAAGGTGTATTTTTTTTTTGATGATGTGTGGCTAAAGGTGTTTGAGTGTCTGAAAGAGAAGTTGCTTTCAGTCCTTATTATTGTTTCACCTGATTGGTCCATGCCATTTAAGGTTATGTGTGATGTTAGTAGTGTGGCACTAGGAGAAGTCCTAGGCCAAAGGCAAAAGAAGATTCTACATCCGATCTATTATGATAGCAAAGAGCTTAATCCTACTTAAAAAATTATACTGTGACTGGACAAGAGTTGTTTGTTGTGGTTTTTGCATTTGAGAAATTTTGATATTATTTGCTTGGCACGAAAGTGATAGTTCATACTGACCATACAGCTCTTAGGTACCTTATAGAGAAGAAGGATGCAAAATTGAGGTTGATTCATTGGGTATTTTTGTTACAGGAATTTGAATTTGAGGTCAAGGATAGAAAGGAAACTGAAAATCAAGTGGCCGACCAGTTATCATGACTTTATAAAGAGGCAATGCTGAAATTAAAGGATGAGCTTGAGATAGATGACACTTTTCCAGACGAGCAGGTATTAGCGAGTGATGTGGTGCCCGAAGAGCTATCGTTTCAGCAATGAAAGAAGTTTATGCATGATGTAAGTTAATTTTTCTGGGATGAGCCATACTTATTCTGCATTTGTACAGACAGACTGATTCGTAGATATGTTTTGGAGGTAGAGATGATAAATATTTTATAGGCATGCCATTCTTCACCAGTTGGGGTTCACCATAGTTGTGCACGAACTGCTTATAAAATTTTGCAATGTGGTTACTACTGGACCACCATCCATATAGACGCACATGACTATGCCAGATCTTGTAACCAATGCCAAAGACAAGGAAACATCTCATGAAGGCAAGAGCTACCAATGATCCCATTACTGGAGCTTGAGCTATTTGACATATGTGGTATTGATTTCATGGGCCCATTTGTGAGATCATATGGTATGAAGTTCATTTTGTTATTGTGGGCTACTTTTCAAAGTGGATGGAGGTGGTTGCACTTTCAAACAATGAAGGGAAGAGTGTGTCAATATTTTTTAGGAAGAACATATTTTCCAAGTTTGGTACGCCAAGGGAAATCATCAGTTATGGAGGTTCATATTTTTATAATCGTATGTTCAAAGCCTTTCTTGAGAAATATGGTGTGAAATATAAGAGGTCAACCCCCTACCATCCGCAATCAAATGGTCAAGTTGAGGTCTCCAATTGGGAGATCAAGTCCATTCTGGTAAAGACTGTGAATGCCAACAGAGCAGACTGGTCTAGAATGTTGGTTGATGCATTGTGGGCCTACTAGACAGCATTTAAGACTCCTAGTGGCGCTTCCCTATATCATCTTGTGTTCGGAAATGCATGCTACTTGCTTGTTAAACTTAAGCATAAGGCATTGTGAGCACTGAAGAGGTTAAATTTGCAATGGAGTGATGCAACAAAGCTGAAACTTAAGCAGTTAAATGAGATGGACGAATTTTGTCTTAGGACAAATGAAAGTTCATCTTTATACAAAGAGAAGATGAAGGCATACCATAATTGGAAAATCGAGAAGAGAGAATTCACTGCTGGTGATATGGTCCTGTTGTTTGAGTCCAAACTGAAGTTATTTCCTGGCAAGTTAAGGTCAAGATAGAGGGGACCCTATTGAGTGGTGACAAGGTTTTATTTGGGTGATATAGAGCTTGGAAATGATGAGGGCCTAAAGTTTAAAGTGAATGGCCAAAGGGTGAAGCATTACCTTGGTGACATTGATGAGGTCAAGATGATATGCGACGTGGTAATTGGTGAAGTCTGAATAACCAAGAACACCTGAGTCATACCGCGATATAAAATCAGGCACTGAATGGGAGGCAACCCATGGGTTAGTTTGGTGAAATATAAGTAGTCAAATTCGCCGCATCGAGCCACGACATTAAATCAAGAGCTACTTGATCGACAATCCATGGATTTTGTACTTATTTTTACTCTTATTTGTAGTGTGTTAAATAGGGTAACATGTGTGAAGTATGTAGGGCATCACAGAGCTAAAATGTAACTAGAAAAGTTCTGGTTCCCAGGCCCAATGGATCACCCAATAAGTCGTAGGTCCATCCAACGACTCGGAGGATGGATAGCAGCAAAATAAGGACACCAATTAGAAATCACTGGTAACCCAATTACTCTCCGAATGAGTCACATCCCTAGGCGATGACTCGTCGCCTTGAGAAGTAGGGTCCGATGAAGGTCACCTTGGTAAGTTATCTAAATTGTACCATACAGAGGGAGTCAATGACTCGTAACCAGTGATGATGAGTCAAAGGGTCAATTTATTTCCACTAGGTCAACTTTGGTCCAATTTTTAATTAGCACGACCCGACTAGACCCAAAAATGCATTTAAAACCTAAATTTACACTTGAATTGATTCTATATACTTTTTAAATGACGCGTAACTCCCTCCATATTCCTATAACCATCCCTCCACATCAATTACCCCATATGAGCACTCATTATCCAATTATATCACTCAAATGGATTTTTGCTACTCACTTGCACGTGAAATCAAAATCTCAAGGGATTGTCTCCGAATTCTTCTATCACTTAAGCTTCATTACTCACATCCAAGTAAGTGAAACTTCTATTTGCTTTGCTTTAATTATTGGTAGTGAATTATGTAGGTATGCTAAACCCTAGATTTAAATGCTTGAGAAGTTGAATTAGGGTAGAGACTTAAAACTGGATCACTTGTTTTTTATTGAAAAAAGGTAGTAATGAGTAATGACTGTATTGGTGATTATGTTCTTGTTCTTGTGGTTAATTGTAATTCGAGGTAAAGTCTGAGTAACCCCGATATTTTTGGTTAAAGTGTGTATGATTGTCACGTCCCTAGACTACCCCTAGTCGTAACACGGTGATTAGGGCACAAGTGACCCAAATCTAACCCATGGCCTGACATGACACTATGAATACTGAAATAAAATGGAAATCACTGATGTGGAATTTAATAATCTGAATAATAAGTTTGGCAATAAGCCCAAGTGACAATATCTGAATAAAACTCGTAAAGCTAAAAACATAATCTAGCTGACAGTTTGAAAACCTCTAAATAAGATGAGTTGCTGGGACAAACCCCCAACTAACTCTAACTATCTGAAACTAAAATAATACTAAAAAGAAATGTTGATAGCCGGCCCTCGAATGATAAGGACTATCCAATCACTGTTGCTGATATGGTGTGGAATCATACTAGCCTCGAGTGGGATGCTAGATGTCAAAACCTATATTATAAGACAATATTACATAAAGAAATATGCAGTCAGTACTTTGAATGTATAGAGCATACAGGATATGAATGATCAAAGATAAGCTGAAAATGTTGGAGGTAACATGGTAAACTGAACATAAAACTGAGACATGCAAACTGATACAATGACTAAGTAGTAAACATGTGGTGGTATAAAAAGCTGAACAAACTTAATATAAGGTCATGCATATATATAAATTAGAATCGTGGACTATGGGAGCTACCATTAACCGACATACCCAAATGTGAGCTAACTGGAGTCCAACAGCATTCAGTACCTTGCCAAGGGTATGAACACTGACTAATATGGATCCACTAAACTGATGTCCAAAAGGACTAAGGTGTCAAGCCTGGTCTAACAAGTGACCCTTTAGAACCTATGGTAGCGTCATAGTTCTGGGAATTGAGGACTGCTACTAAAGGTCTCAGTCTAACTGACGGGTGAGACTTCATCCCTATATCTACTCAGTGCTAAGTACTACTCTCTACTGAATGACAACTGATAACTGGAATGTCCAATAATATTAATATTTTGAAAACTGAAAATAAGTACTTTATCTAAAAGCATTCAAATCAAAAAAAACTGGACTGAATATTCATAAATATATGTATGAAGTCCTAGGTCATTGGGTGTTCATAACCCACCATCTTAGAAGAATACAACTATTAAGACAATTCCCATAGACGACATAAAATCCAGAAATTTGTAACACAAGTCTAAAATCATGAATTATATATTACACTGAGAGTTCATAATTATAGGCATATGATGATACTGAAATTCATGGGGTAACATGGGTCCATGGCTCAATTGTGACAAGGAACTGAAATATAAAGGAATTCATACTACTCATGAACCCTAGGCCCTGAGGAGGATTTAAACTAAGGAATTTAGGTTAACTTTGAGACTCAATGGGTGAAAGGAAACCCAAATATGAAATCCCACATACCTTGAGATAAGAATCTTGAAGCAATATTTGGACTTGGGGACTGAAGATGAAGAACCCTAACTCTGCCTTGGGGAAAGAAAATCGCCTCTTTCTCTATGTTTTCGCTAAGTATTGATTGTTATAGGAGAAATAAGGGACTTAGGGTAATATTAGGCTTAATAATCAGCCTTGAAATAGCTTAAATGATACAGTTTTGATGTTAAAAGAGTGGGAAAAAACTATTGTGCCCTTTTAAATTCGTAGCTAAAAAAGCTGCAGAAGGTGACGTACGAACCATCCCACAATCGTGGGCCCTCCTACGATCGTGGGTGGTGCTTGTGGTTGGGCGGCTGATGTGAGGATCTTTGGACTTGATCAGATGAACCATGGTATGATCATGGGACCTACCTACGATCGTACCTTGGTTCGTAGGTTGAAAGTCCAAGCTGAATGAACATTAGGAGTCAAGATCGTGCCCAAGATCGTGGTTTCTAACCCAGATCATGGTACCCTTTCGTGGTTGGAAGGTATACTTGTCAATTTTCAAGGTTTTGGGTTGTTTCATGAAAATGAGTGGATTGTACGTTCATACAATCTAACCCACGATTGTGGTTACAATCGTACCATCCCACTGCTGGACAGTGCTTCACTAAAATGGCCATAACTCTTTGCTCCGGAATTGGATTAAGGCAAAATTAGATGTGTTGGGAAGAAGTCTCAAAGACCTTTCATTTGGTGGGTATTGAGCTCAAAAAAATTTCAGAATCTAGGAGTTATTCTCGTTTGAAGTTGATTATAGAGAGATTCTTTGCAAAAAAACACCCGGTAAGGAAGGTTTCAACTTGGCTATGAGCTTGGAGTTACTTGTGGCCTTAATACATGTTTAAATCAATTTTCACACTACTAAAACATGATGTTTGATTTTACATATGCTTGAAGTTCTAATCTTATCTTAGATTTTTGGGGTGTTACAATATGTCCCCCTTGGGGTCATTCATCCCCAAATGGAAACTAACTAAGCTAAAAAGTTGGAAAAGAGCGGCAATCCCAACACTGAATTTCTAAGTGCTAAATCTGACATGATAACTAAGTCTGTAACTAAAACATGGACTAAAATGGACCCATGAATACATGTTGTGACATAAGATTAACTGTGTGACGTGAGATAGAATGAATTAATTAAGGGGAAACTATTACCTCAAGCTGGAACTGAGTTTGAAGAGAAAAAATGGGTACTTGGTCATCATATCCTACTCTGCCTCCCAAGTAGCTCCCTCAACAAGATGATTTTGCCAAAGAACCTTCACAGAAGCGACCTCCTTATTTCTCAACTTACGAACCTGACAATCAAGGATCTCAACTGGGACCTCCTTGTAAGAAAGACTATCTTTCACACCCACACTATCTAAGGGAACAACCGATGCGGTATCACCAATGCATTTCTTTAACAAGGACACATGGAAGACTGGATGTACTGATGCTAAGTCGCTAGGTAGATCTAACTCATAGGATACATTTCCAAAATGACACACAATTTTATAATGACCAATATAGCAGGGACTGAGCTTTCCCTTCTTGCCAAATATATTCACCTCTTTCATGGGCGAAACTTTCAAATAGACAAAATCACAAATAGCAAACTCAAGGTCCCTTCTCTGAACATCTGCATAGGACTTCTGACGACTCTGAGCTATTTTCAGCCTTTCTATAATCAGCTAAATTTTCTCCATAGCCTCATGAATTGAATATGGCCCTATCAATGTAGTTTCACCAACTTCAAACCAACCAATAAGAGATCTACACCTCCTACCATAAAGTGCTTCAAACGGGGCCATCTTAATACTAGAGTGATAGTTATTATTATAAGCGAACTCAATCAAAGGCAAATGACCATCCCAATTACCCTTGAAATCAATCACACATGCTCTCAACATATCCTCCAAAGTATGAATGGTCCGCTCTGCCTGACCATCCATCTGCAGATGAAAAGTCGTACTAAGATGAACCTGGGTACCTAGACCCTTCTGAAAAGTCTTCTAGAGTTGGGAGGTAAACTGAGTACCTCTATCTGAAATGATGGTCAAAGGGACTCCATGTAATTTCACCAACTCCTTAAGATAGAGTCTAGCTTAATCCTCAGCTGAATCTAAAGTGTTAACTGGAATGAAATGGGCCGACTTATTCATTCGGTCCATGATAACCCAAAATAGAATCATATATTGAAGCATACAACTAGGTTTCTGGTGCTCAACCTTAACATGCAGGTAATTTGGACACTTAGCCACAAATTTTGCGATATCCTTCTTCATGCCATTCCACCAATAGACTTCCCATATATCATGGTACATCTAAAAGGATCCTCGATAAATAGAATATCGAGAACTATGAGCTTCTATTAGGATTTACTGTCTCAAGTCATCCACATCTTGAACCATAGACTGCCCTGACAACGAAGAACACCATCTTCTCCTTGGGAGTAAACCTCAACCTTCTGACTCTAGACTGCTTCTTTCAATTTAAGAAAAATAGGATCACTAGCTTGTTTTTCCTTTACCTAAGTTATTAATGAAGATTTTGAACCAAGATATTACCTTCGGCTGAATCAACCAACCAAACTCCTAATCTAGTAAGCTGGTGAACCTCGCGAGCTAACTCTTTTTTCTCATTTTTTATATGAGTAACACTTCCCATAGACAACCTACTAAGAGCATCAGCCACAACATTGGCTTTACTCGGATGGTATAAGACACTCATATCATAGTTCTTCAATAACTCTGGCCATCTTCTCTAATGAAGATTTAGATCCTTCTGGCTGAACACATACTAAAGGATCTTGTGATCTATGAACACATCAACATGAACCCCATAAAGATAATGCCTCCAAATCCTTAAGGGAAAACCACTACTGCCAACTCAAGATCATGAGTTGGGTAATTCTTCTCATGAGGCTTAAGCTGTCTAGACGCATATGCCATAACCTTTCCATGCTACATCAACACACAACCAAGGCCAACTATGGAAGCATCACAATAAACCATAAACCTATCTGAACACTCTGTTAAAACTGGAGCGGAGGTGATTTGAGTCTTCAACTCCTAAAAACTCTTCTTACAAGAATTGGACCACTGAAACTTGACTTTTTTCTGAGTCAATAGGGACATAGTGGAGGAAATAGAGGAAAATCCCTCAATGAACCACCTGTAGTAACCAGATAAACCTAAGAAACTCCTAATATCTGATAGAGAGATGGGTATAGGCTAATTCCTAACTGCTTCGATCTTTTGAGGATCAACCTGAATGCCTTCACTGGAAAGGATATGACCAAGGAATGCTACTAATTTTAACCAGACTTCACACTTGCTAAACTTAGCAAATAACTGGTGATCTTTGAGAGTCTGCATGACAATCCTTAAATGGTATGTATGTTCATCCTCACTCCGAGAATAAATGAGGATGTCATCAATAAAGAAAATGACGAACATATCCAAGTACTGCTTAAACATCCTAATCATCAAGTCTATAAAAGTTACAGGAGTATTCATTAGTCCAAAAAACATAACAACAAATTTGAAGTGACCATATCGAGTTTTCATGGTTGTCTTTGGAATGTCACATTCTCTGAGCTGATGATAGCCAGATCTGAGGTCTATCTTGGAGAAGAAATTGGCACCCTGAAGCTGGTCAAACAAGTCATCAATCTTGGGTATGGGATACTTATTCTTGATTGTGACTTTGTTCAACTGACGATAGTCGATGAACATTCTAAGATAACTTTCTTTCTTGTGCACGAAAAGAACTGAAGCACCCCATGGAGAGATACTGGTTCTGATGAAACCCTTGTCTAGGAAGTCCTTCAAATGCTCTTTCAATTCTTTAAGCTTGGCTGGAGACATTATTTAGGGTGGAATTGAAATAGGTTAAGTATCTAGAAACAGATCTATTCCGAAGTCAATTTCTCATTCGAGAGGAACTCCGGGTAGATCTTTGGGAAACACTTCTGGGAACTCATTAACCACTAGAACTGACTCAAGAGTTGGGGTCTCAGACTTTGAATCCTTAACCCAAACAATATGATAGATGCACCCTTTGAAAATTATTTTCTAGCCTTAAGGTAAGAGACAAACCGCCCCATAGGCACTGAGGTACTACCCTTCCACTCTATGACTGGCTAATTTGAAAACTGAAACTGTACTACTTTGTTTCTACAATCAATTGAGGTATAACAAGAATGGAGCCAATCCATTCCAAGAATGACATCAAAACGGTCATGTCTAACTCCATAAGATTAACTGAGGTGACTTTCTGAGAAACTGTGACTGGCAATTTTTGTATACCCGTCTAGGTACGATGGAATCACCAACTAGTGTAGAGATCGAGAAGGGTTCTAAGAGGATTTTGGGACTGATACCAAAGTTACTACTATATAAGGAGTCACGAAGGAAAGTGTGGCTCCGAGAGCTAATAATGCATAAACATAAATATTGAAAGACATGTAACGTACCAGTGACTATATCAGGAGAACCTTTCTGATCCTGTTGAGTCTGAAGAGTATAAAATCTATTCTGACATTGCCCGTCAGATGTACTAGATGAGGTACCTTACTGAGTTGGGAGACCCACTAAAGCTGATGAAGAGTCAGACTGACTTTACTGACAAGCATCCCTACCTCTCTGTGAAGCTACTAGAAATTCCCTCAATCTATGGCCTGGATTTCCACACCTAAAACAAGCATAACTACCAGCCATACACTTACCCTTGTGGTTCTTACCATACTTTTTGCAAATTAGGTTAGTACGACTACTCTTCATACTACCATGGGACTTAAAGTCTGGTGCTCTATCTTGATTATCTTACCTGAACTTGGGCACTGGAGCACTCGTAGAATAAGGGGCTGGAGCTAAAGATTTCTGGCAGAACTGAGAACGATTTCCATCATTTGACCTCTGCTGAGAGAAATTAAAGCTACCTATTCTGGCCCTCTTACTTTCCCTTTTCTTCTCCTTGATTTTCTCTTCTTCAATCTTTTGAGCATGAACCATCAACCTAGAAATGACCATCTCCTTAACCAACATAGAAGTCCTATACTCTTTAACCACATCCTCAGAACCACCAAACACAAACTTACTCATGCGGGCTCTAGAGTCAGCAACCATTGTCAGCGCATACTTAGCTAGTTGATAAACTTAAGAGAATGCTCTTTCACACTCATGTTACCCTGCTTTATATTAATGAACTCTTGAACCTTGGCTTTCCTTAACTCAATTGGGAAGAACCTATCCAGAAAAGCAGCAACCAACTCATCCCATTCTATCAATCCTGTATCTGCACCTCTATCCTTTTTCCACTGCTTGTACCAAGTGTGAGATAGTCCCTTCAGCTGATAAGCAGCCAAGTCAGCACTCTCAACTAGAGTGATACCCATAATCTAAGTAACCTTCTGAATATCATTAAGAAACTCTAGCGGATCATCTTCAGATTTAGAACCATGGAACTCAAGAAGATTCATCCTAGTGAAGTCCCAGAATCTAACTGCTGTTGTGGTAAAGTAGGATTGACTGGGGAAACAACCTGCTGATTAGCCTGAGTTAGCACCGTGAAAGCAGTCCTGAACTCATTATCAAAGACTTGTTTGTTCAAAGGGTATGTTGGCGCTGGTGGTACTTGTTGGTTCCCACTCCTCTTACCATTTCCATTTCTTCTTCCATTGGCTCTTTTGGGAGGAGGTATTTTCTGTAAAAGCATAGAGCATAAATTAGAAGAAGGTTTTAATAGAGTTCACACTCTGTCGCATGATATGAGCATGAAAGAAGTGAAACTTTTCCTAAAACATTTCATAGCCTCTCACTCATAAGTATGGCGCGCTTCACACTTATGAATAAGACTCTACTTAATGCAACTTTTAGAAACCCTAGGGCACTTTAAACCTGATGCTCTGATACTAAGTTTGTCACCACCCAAGACTATTCCCTAGTCGTAACAAGGTGCTTAGGGTCACAAGTGACCCCAATCTAACCCATGGCCTAGTATGACACTATGAATATTGAAATAAACTGGAAATTACTGATGCAAAATTTAACAATCTAAATAATAAGTTTGGTAATAAGCCCAAGTGACAGTATCTGAATAAACCCATAAAGCTAAAAACGTAATCTAGCTGACTGTCTGAAAGCCTCTAAATAAGAAGATTTGTTGGGATAAGCCCCCAACTAACTCTAACTATCTGAAACTAAAATAATACTGAAAAGAAATGCTGATAACCGGCCCTTGAATAATGAGAACTCACCAAACACTGTTGCTGGTATAGTGCAGAATTGTACAAGCCTCAAGTGGGATGATGGATGTCAAAACCTATATTATAAGACAATATAGTACTTTGAATATACTGAGCATGTGAGATATGCATGATCAAATATAAGCTGAAAATGTTGAAGGTAACATGGAAAATTGAACATGAAGTAGAGACATGCAAATTGATACAATGACTAAGTAATAAACATGTAGTGGGATAAAAAATAGAACAAACTGAATACAAGGTTATGCATATATTTGAATTTGAATCGTGGACTGTAGGAACTACCGTTAACCAACATACCTCAATCTGAGCTAACTGAGGTCCAATCTGTAACCCCAGCTGGAAGGGCGTTCAGTACCTTGTCAAGGGTACGAACACTGACTGGCGTGGATCCACTAAACTGATATCCAAAAGGACTAAGGTGTCAATCCTGGTCTGACGGGTGACCCTTTAGAACCTACGATGGCACCGTAGTTCTAGGATATAAGGACTACTATTAAAGGTCTCAACCTAACTGATGGGTGAGTGAGCCTGCATCTTTGCATCTGGTCGGTGCTAAGTACTACTTCCAACTGAATGACAATTGATAACTAGAATGCACAATAATATTAATATTTTAAAAACTGAAAATGAGTACTTCATCTGCAAGCATTCAAATCGTGAAAATTGAAGGACTGAATATTCATAAATATATGCATGAAGTCCTAGGTCATCGGGTGTTCATAACCCTCCATCTCAGAAGAATGCAACTATTATGACAATTCTCATAAATGAAATAAAATCCAGAATTTTGTAACTCAAGTCTAAAATCATAAATTATACATTACACTGAGAGTTCATAATTATAGTCATGTGATGATACTGAAATTCATGGGGTAACATGGGTCCATGGCTCAATTATGACAAGGAACTGAAAAATAAAGGAATTCATTCTACTCATGAACCCTACGCTCTGAGGGAGAATTCAAACTAAGGGATGTAGGTTAACTTTGGGACTCAATGGGTGAAAGGAAACCCATATATGGAATCCCACATACCTGGAGACAAAAATCTTGAAGAAAACTTTGAACTTGAAGACTGAAGTTGAAGAACCCTAACTCTGCCTCGGGGAAAGAAAATTGCCTCTTTTTCTATTTTTGCACTAAGTATCAATTGTAATATGAGGAATGAAGGACTTAGGGTAATATTAGTCTTAATAATCATCCTTGAAATATCTTAAACAATGTAGTTTTGATGTTAAAAGAATAGGAACAGACTGATGTTCCCTTTTAAAGTTATAACTAAAAAAGCTGCAGAAGGTGACGTACGGACCATCCCAAAATTGTAGGACCCACCTACGATCATGGGTGGTGCTCGTGGCTGGGTGGCTGATGTGAGGCTCTATGGACTTAATAAAATGAGACATGGTTTGATTGTGGTACCCACCTATGATCGTACCTTGGTTTGTAGGTTGAAAGTCCAAGCCGAATCAACATTAGAAGTCAAGATCGTGCCCAAGATCGTGGTTTCTAACCAAGATCATGGTACCCTTTAGAGGTTGGAAGATATACTTGTCAACTTTCAGGTTTTTAGTCTATTTCATGTAGATGAGTGGATTGTACGGTCGTACTATCTAACCCAAGATCGTGGTTACGATCGTACCATCCCACTGCTGGACAGTGCTTCACTAAAATGGTCATAACTCTTAGCTCCGAAATCGAATTAGGAAAAACAGTATGGATAGGGAAGAAGACTCAAAGACCTTTCATTTGGTGGGTCTTGAGCTCAAAAATATTTCAAAATATAGGAGTTATGCTCGTTTGAAGTTGACTATAGGGAGATTCTTTGCAAGAAAACACCTGGTAAGGAAGGTTTCAACTTGGCTATGAGCTAGGAGTTACTTGTAGCCTTAATACATGTCGAAATCACTTTCCACACTACCAAAACATGATGTTTAATTTTACATGTAATTGAAGCATGGTTCTAATCTTAACTTAGAATTTTAGGGTGTTACAATGATAGGAATGATTTCTTTACCACTCCAGTGATTGAAATTCTAGTCTCAATAAGAAATAAGTTGAGAAAAATGTGTTTGAACATATTAATATACAGACACTACCAATTTGCAGTCCTTGCAACTCTCACAATGACTTGTACCCTAAGGTAATGAGTCATTGTGTGAGTCATAGTGACTCCCACTTTGGTCTAAAAGTGTAAAGTCTCTGAAACATGGTATAAATTCTCAGGATTATCCACCCAATGACTCATATGGTATACTTGTACTGAGAACCACGTATTGCACTTTGCACGACTTGACCTAATGACCCACCCAATGAGTTGTAAGGTGACCCAACGACTTATAGTGTGGATTTGTTGGGATAACATTGAATGATGAAATAATTGGGACCAACTCTACGAGCCACCCTACAAGTCATAGCCTAAGGCAACGACTCGTTGCCTGACTTATAGGGACAGCTTCTACAGTAAACTTGCATAGTATTTTTAGGATATTTTAATTACTAACGTCTACCCCTCACAGGTTCTATGGCACCTAAAAATGACATACCAATAGGAGCCAAGAAGGGGGGCCACGAGCCTTCAGATGAAGAATCTAGTCTCTCAGTGAAGGAATACCCACTGTTGATTCCTGTTGATCCATGAGAGAGCTTACCTCGGGGTGGTCTTTCAAGGCCTCAAATAAAAAATACAAAAGTATCTCTGCCATACCACCATCTCCCTAGTCTAAAGAGGAAGGAGACTATGGGTCTGATAAAGAATGAGAAGAAAGTGACTTTGAGAATGGAGATGATGCTGCAACTGGCAGCAAATGACAAGATTAAGCAGGTTTGAGGTTTGGCACACATGAGTCCTCTAAGTATAAGGATGAATAGATGGGGAATTTGAGGTATGCGAAAGCTTTATGAGTGGGACAGTACTATTGTCCCAAGTACAGGTCAACTAAAGAGAGGATTTTATGAGGAGCCAAGGCTTCCTACCAAGGGCATATCTGATATGCCCGAGTATAAGAGACTATTCCAAAAATACAAATTTGAATGGATGTCTGTGGAACCTGGTAGATATAGCCTGGCACTTGTTCGAGAGTTTTATGCATCTTATCAAACATCGCTGAAGGTGTTATCTCTACAAGGCCTATTGTGAAAAGTTCATCATCCTTTTCAGATTGGGTTGATTAGGGGAGTTAATGTGAATGTATCACCATGGACTATTTCATGTTTCTTACATGGTGCTGATTTTGTGCCACTAGAAAACACTTTTGAGATTGATCTTCGTGTTGATGAGATAAAAAAAGTGAAGTCAAAGAAAATCATTAATGATGAAAAGATGGTTAACTATCGCTGGATGTCGAATATTATTGCAACTGACATGAAAAATGTTGCATGGGTTGATGGTAGTTCATTATCAATAAACAAAGGAAGTTTGAATTTTGTGGCGAAGTCTTCGTGGACATTGGTTCGCCATAGGTTGGGGCCTATATCTTGTGACAACATTCTAAGCCTCGATCGGATTTTTTGGTGACTGGCATTATAGAGGGGTACAAGATCAACATTGTTAGGATTATTACCTGTGAAATCTGGGATAGGGATGTAAATTCAGAGACTAGCATTCCATTCCTTTACCTAGTCACTAAGATGTGTTTGGAAGATGGGGTACCAATTCTGCCTGAGGTTGATAACTACATTGTGGTTCATTGCACTACTGACTTGGGATTGATTCGAGACCCGACAAACCTAACTTCTAAGGCTACGGTTGTAGAAGGATCTGCGTTGCTACAATGTGTTTTCCAGTTGGGTGCACAAATGGATATAGAAACTCCCGGCTTTACAGATCTTGGGGATCCATAGTTTGATTCTCAAACTGAGACCACGAGGCTCGAACCTCAATCTATAGCTGATGCTACTACTTCTTCCACCTCCTAGGAAGCTTTAGTACCTATTTCACCCACCACTACTTTGGACCAGGCCATACCTTGCCCAATAGGTAGGTACACTCTAGTGCTACAAGAATTTCTAAACTAAGTTCTAAAAAGGCTGGCCACCATCGAGAAAAAGGTAGAAAATACTGAAAATGGTGTTTAATCCAGAGAGAGGTGTGTGGTATGCAGACTCACTTTGATAGCTTCGAGCGAAGGATCACTGACAAAGTGGATTGAGTGAAGACCAAAGATCTAAAAGAGCTGAAAGTAGAGCTAGCTGCTCTACGAGCATCAGTTGGGGATATGGCTTCTAGATCATACCCAGCATTCCCGATTCCCATCATACCTATTATCAAGGAGATTGGAGAGGCTGAGGTGGCTGAAATATATGGTATGAAGGAAAAGAAGAAGAGTACCAAGGTTGGTGGTGAATGGGAGACAAAAAGAAGGAAGAAGAAAAAAGAGAGGAAAGACTTGAAAAAAGCAATAGAGGCGAGCAAGCAGATCTAGCAAGACCACTTGTCCGAGATACACGAGATAGGGCATGGAACTGGGAGCTCCAGAGTTTGTGAGGCCCCAATTGATGATAATAATGTTGTTGAGGAGAGTAGGAGTACAATAGTTGCCCCCACTAGTTTGATATCATTGAGTTCACCAGCCACAGCTGGTGCTAATGTTAACTTGAGTTCCCCGACCATCGCCGAGTCCACTATACCTGAAACTAGGGTGACTTCTGAGACCCCAGTAGAAGATGAAATGAGATTTGGTGACTAGAGAACCACAAGTATGTCCTTACCCCATGTTTTTACTTTATCTTGATATTCATGTAGTGAGGACACTATATGTTCTCAAAGTTAGGGGTGGGGGTGTACCACCACTCGTTTGTTGTCGTGTTTCTTTTCCCCCGGGTGTGCTATCATAGTAGAAAGACATGTTTAGGTTGTTTATATTGTTTTTATATATTTTGTTGTGTTTTATTAGGAGAAAAATAGGGGAACCTTAATGCAGTTAAGTGTTGAATGCTTTTATTTTAGGGTAAAGTCTAAGTAACCTCGGTGAATTTTTAAAATTGTTTCAAGGTTACCCCTCCGAAAATTTGTTTTTTGATTGTGTGTTTTGTTTGTATTGTGACCATTGTGGATAATTTTATGTCATTAGAATTATAGGCAAAATGACTGTATCTTAGCAATGCATGAATTGGATAGATAGTAAGTGATTGTGTAACCCTGTGTTATGTGTGTGAGAGATGCTTACCTAGTTTACTATGTGCATGTGATCTAGAAGTTGCCCGATTAGTTTTGCCTAGGTTGTAGGATAGTTGATTATGAAAGGATCATAGACCGTTTTTTAATTAGTCCACTGTTAGCCTAAATGCCCGACCAAACAGAATGCTTATCCCTTGATCCCAAGTTTGAGCCTAAATAACCTAATTCTTCCATTAGCCTATCCATCTTCCCATTTGTAGTTACAATGAACCTATTTTGGCCCTGGTCCCTCTTTGGACACTGTGCAGCTCAACTCAGGCTAATCGCCTAAGTTAAGGGTAACTATCATAGGGGTGAGTAGTTCGAAACGGATATGAAGAAGAAAGTTAGTAAAAGAAAAGAAAACAGGACTCAGGTGCGATAAGTAAGAAAAAAAAAGAGAAAAAAATATGTTTTTGAATAAAGTATGAGAAAAAGAAAAAAAATAGAAGTTGTGACAAGAAAACCGCATCCGAAATCCTAGTAAAAATGAAGGAAAATAAGGGAAAGGAAAAGAAAAGATGTTGAAAAGAGGATCCAAAAATAGTGTAGTGTCAAGAAGGGTTGAGTCACTATATCCATATCTACCATACCCATCCCCAAGCCTATATTACAAGCTGAGGAAAGTCCTATAGTGATCCTAGCCTAACCATCCGAAAAACTAAGGCATAGAAAATAAGGGCAAGCCTATGGTATTCCACGTACATTGTTCAAACTTTTTTGAGAGAGTGAGCATTTTGAATTCAGTCCCTAGTTATAATTATATCTGTAGATTATGAGCATATGAGACCTCTTTTTTTTGTGAGGTCACATGGGTTGCATTGTTGGTTGCTATATGTTCGGTCAAATGTCATTTGCACATATTACTTGGTTGTTTGTTTATAATCTGCTACCATCTCTTGATCCCTTTGGGTTATGGTAATGGGCGATGTACACGCAGTGGTTCTTAAAATCAAAGAAAATGAGGGGGTTGAAAATGTTGTGCTAAAAGACATGGATTGATTTCTGTAGGTCCCTTAGGTTTATCTTAGTTAAGCGTCATGATTTTTGTGTTGTTTATTTTCCTGAGGAAATGTAAATATTCTAAGTTAAGGGTGTTGATGTGTTGTGGTTTCACGACACTTACATTGCTTAAAACAAGCAAAATATGCTAAGTCAAGGGCTCGTTTATGTGGATATGATGTTTTTGTGTTAGTTTTGCAGGAAAACAGGGCATGGGAGTGAGAACAGAAAAAATAATGAAAAAATATACAAAGTATGGGAAAAAGAGATTGGTTATGACTCATTGGGTCATGCCACAAGTCGTAGTTCAAACCAGTATGTTACCAGTGAATTTGGTCTTTGAAGAGTTGAAGTAGGATCTGACTACGAGGGGAGGCAATGACCCGTACGGTCGGGTGACGAGTCGTCACAAAGACTCATCTTGAACAAAATTGGAAATGTTCTAAAGATGTGGAATCTACCCCAGTACCAATGTGTGTTCCCTACGAGTCGTCACGAGTGGCAATAAGTCATTACTAGGAGTCGTTTTGAGCAGAAGGAACTAAATATCTAAGAGTTAGAAAATTCAACCTAGTAGCAGCGGGTCACCCAATGAGTCATTGGGTTACCATACAAGTCATCACCAGTGCTGCCTGAAGACCAAGCAATGAGTGCCCATAAACACGCGACGAGTCGGAGGCAGGCCCTATGACTCATCGCCAGAGTCGTCGGCACTGCCGACCTTGCAATCCTATTTCATTTTGGACAGAATTATTTGATATTTATAAATACTCTTAATAGGTCTTTTGTTTTAGTTTGCATTCTATTACTACTTTTGAGATATATAAGTGTTCTTGCAAGTTGTAAACATCGATTTTAGGGTTTGATTCAAAATTGAGATTCGAGGGTGTTCATCATCTTATTCTTTGTAAGTTCATAATTATGCTTTCTTTCTAGAATTATTCTTGTGTTACTATGATCATGAGTAGATAAACACCACAACTAGGGTTGTGGGAATAATGAAGGATTAAAAAAGTAGTGTTCAAAGTATGTTGTGATTCTCAAGAGGTGTTTGTGCATGTATTGTTATTCTCTTCGGTTTGATTGCTTTCTAATGGATGTATACATTATAACTCACCTTATATTTACTCTAGATGAAAGAAGGAGTAATAGATAGGAAAAGGAAATAAACAACAGAAATTTGTAGTTATCAACCTTCAATGAATAGCTTGAGTAGATAATCTGGGAAAGCTAAGTCTGGGATCCAAGATAGGGGTTAATAGTGCAAAACTCAGAAAATGAGAAAATGTACTTGAGGATAGTCATCTAATAGGGTCGTAAATTCATTTAGGAGAACATAACATATCTATTCTGCATGTCGAACACCACGAGAGATTACTAGTATGACGAACCTGCGGAGTTATGGGGAACACAGTCCTACTGTCTTTCTCATATTGATTACAAACTCAACGAAATCAACAATTGTTACTATTTAAAGTCATAAATCAAAATCCCCCCAATTACTGGAAATTGTTTACTGATTATTTAGATAGACACATTGATAGATATTTCAACCTATTCCTCATGGGATCAACCCCAATATAGTTGGGTTCTATAATTGATCAACGACTACTTTATACTTTTATTGGAGGTGTAATTTGGGTGACATCAACTGCACTAGATGAAACACCACTTGCTCAGGCCCGTTGTGCCTCCTCTAATGAATGAGTGTTGGCCATAGAATGTTGTCGAGCCTCCTTAAAATACTTCTTCTCTCTTTTGATCTCTCTCTCTCTCTCTCTCGAGCACTCTCGTTAGCCTCATCATACTGTCTATTTTCCCTATCAAGTGAGGGTGCATCATCAAACAAGTTAAACAAGGTATTTTACTCCTCAGCAGGTACGGTAACAACTAGCACAGTCAATGTGGGTGTATGCCGAGCCTTTAATACAACTATGTCAGCTTGAGTTTGAGCTAACTCAACAAATAATTATGTCAATTCTAAAAGCTGTACATCCTTCAACTGCTCATTGAATCTATCCTCAATGCTAGCAATCCATCTGTGCAAAAGTTGTAATAACTTATTCAATAGAGTAACAACTACAACTATAGACTTCTTGACATACGACTTGAGTTGCTGAGTAAGAAGGATAATCTATCTCTCAGTACACTCTGTCTACCTCATAATAGATGTGAGAGTCTCTTAGATGATAGCATAAATTGTTATAGAGACTGGAGGATATACTGTGATAGAAGGACGTGAGATAGTAGGAGCTAGGGAAACTATATGAGCTATAGTAGGGGCTGCAGTAGGGTCATCCATAGTGGTTAGAGTCTCAATATCTATATGTTCAACATCCCCAACATCTATCTATATAAGGGTATCAACATGTTCACCTCTCTCAATCATCTCCACAATTAACATGTCTCCTGAAGAAGAAGAGGCCCGAGTCTTACTCTAGTCCATCAGGTTCTACTCATTATCTCTAATTAAAGCAATATCGGAGACATATGAGGCCTGTGCCTTGTAATCAATACTCAGGAAAGTAGACACAATAACTCAAATAAAAGGCATGGAAAAGGAATAGATGTACTAGACCTCAAAGCGCTCTCTCTCTCTCTCTCTTTGATCTCTGCAATAGTATATCATGCTATATTCACCTCATACCTCGACATGAGGCTGGCTAATAAGACTACCCTATCCGAAGTAAGAGTATTATCGGCAGCGGTTGGGATAATCTCAAACTCATTAGAGTCAACAAGAACTTAGCAGAAAAATTAAGTTAGACCTTGGTGATATCGCCTTTGTCGTTCTTCACCCACTCTGTTTCCTTGTCATTAATTAAGGAGCAATCCACCTAAGCTATCTCCGTCGCTCTTCAGGGTCTTCCTATTGCTTTCTTTTGTCACTCATAGCCGAAAGCCAATAGTCATAATCTAGAGTGCTTGGTGGGGCCACAAACTATGGACCAAACAGAAAATGCTTAATAGTACGCTGAAAGATGTCCATCGGTCTACCCCAAACCGTACATTGTTGAGGGGTGGATGCCCCTTCACTAATTGGACCTTTGGGATTTGAGTTCACTAATGTTTCTGCATACGTAGTATAAAACTCTTGAACCATCTTTGAGTTGTACTTTCCTGATGGTCTGCTCATCCACCCAAGCTGATAATGATCAAAGATGGCCTTAATATCAGGCAATTCTACCAAATCTCCAGTCCGAATTTGAACTTCTTCAAATATATTCCATTTTATCTTACACCTTATTGTAGGTTCAAGATCATCATTATAGATCTTCCTCATGCCTACAATCGGCCAACGGATATTCTTTCGGTACTTTGTGGATTTTTGTCGCATCTCTTCTTGTTTTCACCTTTCAAAAGAATAGGTCTCAACAATATATGTGTCCTTCTCCAGACTAGTTCTCTCAACACTAGACCCACTACCACTCTTGGTTTTGGATCCATCTCCATTTGAGCCTTAGTACCGGACTCATTTTCACTATTCAAAGAAGAAGCATCCCTTCCTTCTTCATACTGGGAAGGGTTGCCTGTTGTTCTCAAGTTCTTTGCCTCATATTGCAAGGATATATCTGCAATTTCTCTTCCTTTTCGAAGGTCTCATCCTGCAATGCGGGTAGTTTCCCTTACTCGAACCCACTCGGCAGGTGTGTTGCTACCACGACTTGCTGGTTGATTTTTAGGTGGCATTGTACCTGCGAGGCATGAATGTTAGTATCAAAAATAAAAATAAAGAGAAAAATAAAAAAATGTAAGAAAGAAAAATCTTTTTGTATTTTTATATAGTCCAGGGACCTTGAAAATGCAGAACACATAAACAAAACCATTAAAACTATACAAGTGTATACGGGGGTGGTTCCAAAATTCTACGATTGAGTTCTAAGGACCATGGAATCAAATTACGATCCAGAACTCTCCCATGGATTTAAGACAAGAAATTTTGACATTCTGTCTAGGTAACCACGGTTGAATTCACGGACCGTGAAATAGAAGCATGTTCCATCTTTTTAATCATGGTTCCTTGTCTAAGAGTTGTCACTTTAGGATAAAAATGACGGTTGGTTCCATTATTCGTGAACTAAGTCCATGAGTTGTGAAATCAACTGTGATATCTATATTTTCCCAATTTTTAACTTTCATGTCTCGATACTTGATTTTCTTCATTCTATGCTTAAGATTACAACCCAGAAAGGGATTTTCAAGGGTTTTAAGTCTCAATGCAGAATGAAATCATCAGGAATCATACATGATCAAATAATTTCGAGCAAACCAATACGTTCATTGAACTTAACTATTAGCAAATTTCTCACATATAATAATTAAGCACAACGGGTTCCTCAGACTTCACCCGAACTAAGATCAATCAAGGATTGCTGGTAGTTTGGCGGGCAAAACAATCCTTACTTTGTTTTTGAAGCAAAATTTGGATAGTAATGCATGTCGACTCAATGGGTATGAATACCCAAAACCAACATCCACACAATGTAAGTATAATCACTTAATTTCAACAATTTCAATCACCAATACATACTAATTCACCCAATCAACATAGAAACCAATTTTCATCAATTCAAATCACCACCCCATACGAATTCATGCTATTAATGATAGAACGAAATTCCCAAATTCATAATCCTTATCCCTAGGGTTCCTAGAAATCACAAACACAAATAATGGAACACATAGGTGTAGAATATGAAGAACAACTCGAAGAAAGATAAAGTTTGAACCTTACCAACTAGAAGATGCTCTTAATTCTACTGGAAGATATGTGCGTGCGTACGTGACTCTGTCAGTGAATGTTGATGTTGACAATGGTGAGGAAGGCAATGATTTATGTTAGTGGAAGAAAGGAAGTGGAAAATTTTGAGAGATAGAATGATTTGATGGAGAAGATTATAGGAGAGATCAGTGTTTTAAAAGGCGGGGGCGTGAGGGCATGGGGAGTAAGTCTTAAGGATCTACAGGGCGTATATCTTATGTATCTTTATTTTTATAATTTTATTACTAAAAATATAAGTAACAACAAAATTTTCAATGATTCTACAAATAATTTCTTAAAATATATGACTATCATACTATGCAATTTATCTCTCTAAAAGAAATAATCAATAAATTATTAATATTATAATTAAAACATAAACTCTTTCATGAATAAAAATAAAATACTTTCAAATAACAAAATAAAATATTATAATTTTGAAATATAGGAAAAAAAAATGATCAATGACAAGTGAATATGTAAAATTCGGATATGTATTTTAAATAGAAATGTCAAATCATACCCACCCTCACGGCATTCTCAATTAGTACATAAGCTAGTTACATTTAATTTTCTTATTTCAACAGATGAAAAAAATAATTAAGCATCATTTAATTAGTAGAGAATTATGAGTATCAACAACTTGACTAAGGAATTTGACACAATTTATGTAAGAACTATTAGGCGAGTCCCGGACGTTGGGCGTTAGACGTGATCTGGACGTACAATCGGTCACCTAGGACGTAAGTATCACAGAACTAAGTCCCACACATGAGCCCCGAGGCATTTTGCCAGTGTCCCGCCTCGGGGTGAGTCCTAGGGAGAGTCCGGACTCTGCCTTTTAAAACACTGGGAGAGATATAGGGAATTTGAATGTCAAAAGTAATGGAGGGAGTAACGTATGACCAATTTGACTCCTAAAATGATCGGGTAGAATTATTAGGGCAAATAAGGTCAGTTGGATAAAATCGGGTCGAATCGGTCAACATTTAAAAGTGATTTACTCAACCTATCATGACCCATTTTATGACTCGTGAAACCACCTTATGGTTGGTCCTACAGATGTCTTACCTAGGATTCACAAAAGAACAACTGCGTTCCGTGAAAATGAAGCACGAATCGTCATTTGGTTTGTTGATCTGGGGTGTGTAATCCTTTTGGTTCCAGGTTTCCACTGATAACTTTATGAGTCGTGCTCTGGAAGCATGGACCATTTTGTCATCTATGGAACTGGATCTGAGGGATTGCATTTTTGGGGTCAAATGATGGAGGGTTTCACAGAACATAAGCGGCTTTCACGGTTCGTGAAATCATTCGTAGTCCAACCCTTGAATTTTTGGTATTCTCTCCAGTTTTCCATGGTAGGGAACATGAACCATCAAAGCTTTTAACGGTTTTTCCTTCGATCCATTGTTCCACACTTTTGCCCACTTTTAAGTTCCTTAATTCCTTTCTCAAATCACCTTTGCACACTTCAACAAACATTAATATTGTACAAAAATCAAAAGAGAAGTAAAAATAAAGCAAAAACACCTTGGATTGCCTCCCAAGAAGTGCCTAATTTAACGTCGCAGCACGACACTAGTATCTTGATTGCTCAGACTTCATCAAGATACCCCTTGGGTTTCCTCCCAATCAATTCCTAATTTAACATCACGGCATAATTTGGGTATGTTGATTACTCAGACTTTATTAAGGTACACCGCCTTAAATACCTTCACCTCTTCAGCTGTCCCCAAGTGTTGATTGACACACTGTCCATTTACCTTGAACCGCTGCCCATCAAGATTCTGAATATCAATAGCACCATACGAGAACACATGTACCATTTTGAATGGCCCAGACCACTTAGGCTTCAACTTGCCAGGAAACAAGCAAAGTCTAAAGTTGAATAGTAGGACCAAGTCACCCGAACTAAATTCCTTCTTCCAAATCTTTTGGTCATGATTAAACCTCATATTTTCCATGTAAAGTGTTTCACTCTCATAATCTCTAATTTGGAAATCATCTATCTCATTCAGTTGGTCAAGCCTCAAGTTAGAGGCATTACTCCAGTTCAGATTCAGCTTCTTGAGCGCCCACAAGGCCTTGTGCTCAAGCTCAACGAGTAAATGGCATGCTTTTACATAGACAAGATGATAAGGATACATACCTATTAGCATCTTGAAGACTTTCTGGTACGCCCATAAAGCATCATCCAACTTACTTGATCAATCCATCCTATTCGCATTCACAGTCTTCGTGAGGATGGTCTTTATCACCCGATTGGAGACCTCCACTTGCCCACTTGTTTGTGGATGATAAGGCGTTGCTACATTATGCTTTACACCATACTTCACAAGCAAGGAACTAAGAAGTCAATTGCAAAAGTGAGAGTCACTATCACTGATTATGACTCTCGGCGTTCCAAACCTAGAGAAGATATTGCACTTCAAGAATGTTGTGACACTGTTTCCTTCATTATTGGGAAGTGCTACAACCTCCACCCATTTAGAAACATATTCAACAGACACTAAGATGTATTTCATTCCATAAGATCTCACAAAAGTCCAAATAAAATCGATACCTCACACGTCAAATAGCTCTACCTCAAGAATTGGGGCAAAAGGCAACTCATGTCTTCTAGATATTACCCCATTCCTTTGACATTAATAAAAATATCTCACATAACCATAAGGTATTACAAAACTGCATGGTCAATATCCACAATGACTTTTGTTCCCAATAAGTAAGCTCTAAACTTCTCAAAAGCAAACACAACAGTCAACACCTCTTGTTTTGTCACAGTGTAGTTTTTCTAGGCTAGATTAAGTGCATTGCTAGCATAAAAAATTGGATGGAACATCTTCTGACACCTTTTTCCTAGGACTGCAACATCAAACATAACCTCAAATGGAAGTGACCAGTCAGGACCAACAATAATTGGGGTTGAAGTCAACCTCTCCTTGAGGCATTCAAATACCTTTAGACATGCATCATCAATAGAAATTTCACTTCTTTTTCCAGCAACTAACACAAAGGATATGCAATCTTGGAGAAGTCCTTGATGAATCTATGATAAGACCCTGCATGAACCAAGAATCTTTGAATACACTTTACAGAAATCGGCATGGGAAATTTGGCAATGACCTCAATTTTTGCTCGATCAAACTCTATCCCCTTTTCAAAAATTTTGTGACCAAGAACAATACCTTTTTATACTTCTCCCAATTTAGCATAATATTCGTCTTCTCACATCTCTGCAACACCATTACCAGATGAGCCAAACAAATATCAAAAGTATCACCTATGATAGATAAATCATCCACGAACACCTCAATGGTGTCCTTAATCATACCAGAGAAAATGAATATCATACACCATTGAAAAGTATCCAATGCATTACACCACCCAAACAACATCCATTTGAGGTGAAAGTTCCATATGAACATGTGAAAGTGATCTTTTCTTGATCCTTTGGTGTAGTAAAAATTTGATTATAACCAGAATAACCGTAAAAAAAGCAATACCATCCTCGGCCGGCAAGTCTATCTAAAATCTCATCTATGAACAACATTGGGAAGTGATCCTTTTGAGTCTATGCATTCAATTTCTAATTGTCACAACCCGAGACTACCCCCTAGTCGTAACACGGTGCTTAGAACCAGAAGTGATCCCAAGCTAACACATGGTACTGGCATAATGTATGAACAACTAATTAAAACATAAATAAGGGCTAAACCGACTGAGCAAAAACATAATCATGAGATAAGTTGTTTCAATACATCATTAGTAAAAGTTTACAATTCTGTAATCTGAAAGAAACAGGAACTAAAACTACATACAATAACTCTGACTGACTATCTATAAAGCCTCTACTATTAATAACTATATATAGCCGAGACATGACCCCCAGATACCCCAAATAAATACATATGAATAGAAATCAAATACTAGAACTACAACTGACTTGAGTCCTTGAATAAAGAGAACTCATCACCTTCTGGCTGGAAGTTGTGATCTGCTTAACTATGATCTCGATAGTAAGCACCTAATTCTACATCACATGAAAAATATAGGTAGAAAAGATATGCGATCAGTATTTTTGAATGTACAGAGTATGTGAGATATGCACTATGAATAACTGAACATAAAACTGATATGAATGACAATATATAATGATTCACTGAATGATAAGCATGAATGTAGGAACAACAAGATATTCTAAAACTATAAGTGATATACAACTGGGCATGCTGATGATAAGGTATTTAAGTCAAAAGTAATGCTGAGGTATACTAAGATGCAAGGACCCATCTGGATAATAATAAATACTGAATGTATGAATATTCTGAGATAACTAAAATACTGTGAACTAGACTGAACTGAGGGTCATGTAAATACTGGATTCTGAAACTGTGGGAGATACTATTAGCTGACATATAGCCATACGAGCTAAACATGGAGTTTGATATATAATCCCCATAAAAAAGGGCCCAATATACTTTGCTAGGGTATAAAGCCTGAGCTGATCTAATATGGTATAAACAAACCTACAGTGGCACATAGTTCTGTGACTTAGGGACTGCTACTAAAGGTCTCAGCCTTACGGGCGAGCGAGCCGTCATTCCTTTGTCTGCTCGGTGCTAAGCACTATTCCCAACTGACCATAATTGATAGCTCGATGAGATAACGTATCTGGATGTCAAACTGAGATGACATATATAGATGTCAACCTATCCATAATCATAGATTCCATACTACTAGTGAACCTTGCTTTTATAAGAAAATTGATCCACGATCATTGATGGCATTACGGATACCATACTAATCGGGAAACTTACTTTTAGGAATAATGTTCAGAGTATTGATGGCATGTCTGTATGTCATGCATGTCATGCATCTTACTGATATAAGCCGAAGCTCCTGACTATGATATGAGTACATATCTATATATATTTATATCATGTATTTATGAATCATGAGACTTGTACAATTATTGGGGACATGAGATGGTTGGAGTAAATGCATAAAAGAAACATATGAGGACTGAGATGTGGAAGAAATCTATAAGGCTGGATCTGAATCCTAAATCCCGACTCATGAAATTACTAATAGTCAAATAGGGTGAATTTATCTAAAAACACCATTTAGAATACAAATTATCTGTAAACTCTTTGTAGGTCAGTAACACTGAAAGTACGGATAAACTGAGACTGAGTAACAAACCCTTTATCTAAAAGTATTATAAAACATGTAAGCCTGATGGAATGAGTGTTTAATTAACAATGCATGGGATCTAGATCATCGGGTGTTCATAACCCGCCATTTCTGAAGAATGCAACTATTCATGACAACTTCTATGATATGAATGGAATATGAAATTACATAATGCGAGCAAAAAAATCATGGAATATTAATATACTTAGGGTTCATGGAGATTATACTATCCGCGTACTGAATTTCATGGAGAAACATGTATTTATAGTTTACTTGTTATGGGAAACTGAAGTACATGAAGAATCATGACTGTGATGAAAACCCTAATTTTGAGATCATGAATTAACTAAGGAGCTAAATGTATTTTGAGACTCAATGGGTGAAAGTATACCCACTGATAAAATCCCACGTATCTGAGAGTGAAAACCTTGGTGAAACCTTTGGATTTGGAGGTTGAAGATGAGGAACCCTAATCCTTGCTTGAAGGAGAAAAATTGCCCCTTCTCTCTAAATTTTCTAAGTGTTGAGTGAATTATGAGAAATAGGGGACTTGGGGAGGGGGGGGTTAGTATTATTATTCAGCCCTTGGGTAGCTTAAATGACATATTTTTGGGGTTAAAAGAGTGGGAAAAGACCAAACAACCTTTTAAAATCATCTGAAAAATTATTGGAATCAGTGCCGACGACCCTCATGACAACTCGTCAGGTCTGGGTAAGAGTCGTGGTCTGAGTCTTGATTCCCACTGCCATGACCATGATTCACCTGATGACTCATCAGGTCTCCTGATGACTCGTTGTGTCTGACTCGTCGTCACTATAACTTTGATAGTTCTTCAGTAAAATGTCTATAACCTTTTATTCCGATATCGAATTAAGGTGAAACTTGATGCATTGGAAAGATAATTCAAATATCTATAATTTGGTGGGTCTTGAGCTCAAAAATACTTTATTACCTAGGATTTATACTAGTTTAAAGTTGACTATTGCAAGATTCTTCATAAGAAATCAATCGATAAGGGAGGTTTCAACTTGGCTATGAACTAGGAGTTACTTGTGGCCTAAATACACATCTAATTCACTTACCATAATACCAAAACTTGAAGTTTGGTTCTACAAGTACTCAAAGCAGGGTTCTAATCTTAGCTTGGATTTTTGGTGTGTTACAAAATCTCTCCCTTAGGATCATTCATCCCCGAATGAACACTACTAAGCTGAGAGAATAGGGAAAGAGCTACAATACTAACACTGAGTTTCTAAGAGATGAATTGTAACATGATAAATGAGTCTATAACTAAAATGTGGACTGTACTGAATTCACGAATGCAACAAACACAGGTAAGCAACTGAGCAACATGAGACTTAAAGAAGTAATATGGAGAAAATGGTTGCCTGAACTGATTTTTAGGCAAAGAATAAAACTTGACTGCATTTACATAATGCACATAAGAGCTTGCATAGAATAGGCACAAATAAGAACTCAAGAGAGTACAACTGGAAGGAAAGATGGGAAACTACATGAACTTGTCTGTCTGATCTTTGAATAGCATTGCTGGCTATGAGGACCGATTCATACTGAGAGTTTATAACCCAATTGAAGAATCCCTAGCATGAACGTATTTGTAGAACTGTAAAGTTATAGATAATGACAAGAAATTTATAAGAGTCACTAAGAAAGAAATATTTTTTACCTTAAACGATCCTTATCAGAAGCTCTAATAACATTAGGGGGTAACTCGAGGGCATGATCTGAGTGAGATATCTGAATCAAGATTCTAACATGGCCTTAGCATTCTAGTCTATTAATCTGAGCTCAGAGAATAGGAACGACTTAGAGTTGAACAAAAGATCCTTATCAGAAGCTCTAATAACATTAGGGGGTAACTCGAGGGCATGATATGAGTGAGATATCTGAATAAAGATTCTAACATGGCCTTAGCATTCTAGTCTATTGATCTGAGCTCAGAGAATAGGAACGACTTAGAGTTGAACAGGAGACACTATTTTGTCTGAAACTATCTATCATGAAACAAGAGTATCTTGGGTTGAAAGTAAGGTTAGTACTAATATAGCTTAAGTAATGTGACTAATAATTCTACAACTTAGCAATATTTTTCAACCATGCTCTTCCTTACGAACACACCACACTTAACTAGCTGAAATTTTCTAACTCTCTTAGGGATACACCACAATTGGCTACTAGAGGCTAAGTCTAGTTACATGTTCTTACACTCTTCAAGCCTAATTCGAAGATACAAAGCTCAACCACTAAAATGACCATACTAGTCTCAAATAAGGGAATCTATATTCTATATCCACTAGGAGAGATTAAGCTCAAAATACACTGCTTCTTTCTGCCTTAAACAATCATTATTAAGTTCTAATCAAAGTGTCACTAACCATTATAAGTCATTATCTGTATTTATATTAACAAATCATTCAAGCCTATCACTCAACTGCTATCAACATCACCTTCAAGCATAAGAAGGGTCACTGAAGAACTAAAACATGAGGATCTGGAATAAGAGGGATACTGAGAAATCTTGACATAAGGATTTTCATAACTTTGACACCCAACTAAGGCCTGAGGAGTAAAGTATAATATGAACAAACTTGTTCAAGAGATCTGATCTGAGTGCATACATGATGTAGTGTGATCTCACTAGTCATTAAGGATGTATCATGAGTACCTAGAACTGAGCATACTGTAAAACATAAGTACATGAGTCATGGGCTACATGACTTGGGACTGGAATTCATAACTTCATGGAATATGATTTATACAACTGAGTGAACTATCACTCCTAATACTAGGAACTAGGAATGGACATGATTCTATATAAAGTATATGAATATGACTTACAATCATAGAGCTGACATGTATGGCATGAGTAGAGTGTCGTAATAACTGAAGTACATAAAAAAAATGTATATATATATATATATACTAAGATAAGAGTGGGTCAGGTATCTGCCTCCCCTAGTGTTGTTCTTGAACTCACTAGCATCACTACTAGAATCAGAAAACCTGACTTGGTTCTTTGTTCTATCATCTCCCCCTTAGATTTGAGTCATCACTCTAAGTCGATGGACCTCTTTAATAAACTCTAAGCTGAATTGTAATCACTTCACTCTAGTGGTTGAGGTATAAATATACTCATAAATACTAAACTCCCCAAAAAGACTATATTTGAAATTGTAAAACCCTGCTAGTACTTCCTTCTAAGGTACAACTCTTAATTTTCTCTAGTCTCAATAGTCATCATAATATAACTTAATCGCTTAATAACTTAGAATCTTCTGAAGTGTCACAATACCCAGGGCACACATTTCCTTTTTTTAGCATTCAAATCTCTCCTCTCTACTAGGTTGATCATCCATAATCCAGCCTTAGATTCTAATTATTAACACAAATATCCCCATAACTTTTCATGCGCTATACTAACTTGCTACTACTGGATATGAATCATTAAACACTAGTCCACTCAAAATTTTAGGAACATACTCAACCTTAACAAGCTTCGCTAGCTTTCTGGTCACTACCTATGCTTGATCCTTACTAAAGCATTGACATACTTTAAGTCAAGTCCCCTCAATCAGTAAATCTCTCTCAAAGTGCTATCATAAACTCTACACAACACCTTATTGGATCAATATATACATAACTCCCATCTACTAAATCCAACTAAATACTATCCCTACCCTACTACTACTACACTTCTAGGCTCATGTTTATAACTCTGGGTTATTCTTCTATAGGATTTTAAGAAGGAATTTGAGAGCATATCTGACTTTGGCTCACCATACGATTTGCATGAACAAGACTGATTTCTTTAGAACCACTAAACTTAAAAGCACTAGTGGGCTCCTCTCAAGCCCTCATATAGTCTCATAATTGTCTGTAAAGACTATTTGAGAAAACTTTAATTGTAGAAAATCAAGATGAAATAGAAAAATGCTCGAAACTGTATGAATTTATTAGAGAATATCTCTATTTCACTATCTGAGATATTAAAGAGGGGAAACATTTCCTAAATGCTCTGTAGCCTCTCAAAGAAAAGTATAGATGTTTTTGTATCATTCTGCAAGACTATACTAGACACGGCTTCATGGACACCCTAGGACACTTGAACCTTGTGCTCTGATACCAAGTTTGTCATGACTCGAAACTACCCCCTAGTCGTAACACGGTGCTTAAAACTAGAAGTAATCCCCAAGATAACCCATAGTACTGGCATAATGCATGAGCAACTGATTAAAACATAAATAAGGGCTAAACTGACTAAGCAGAAACATAATCATGAGATAAGTTATTTTAATACATCATTGGTAAAAGTTTACAACACTGTAATCTAAAAGAAAGAGGAACTGAAACTACATATAATAACTCTAACTAACTATCTATGAAGCCTCTACTAATACTGATTATAGATAGTCGGTACATGACCTCCAGCTACCCCAAATAAATACATACGAATAAAAATAAAATACTAGAACTATAGCTGACTTGAGTCCTTAAATAAAGAGAACTCATCACCTGCTGGCTGGAAGCTCTGATATGCCTGACTATAATCCCGATAGTAAGCACCTGAATCTACATCACATGAAAAATATTGGCAGAAGAGGTATGTGATCAGTACTTTTGAATGTACAGAGTATGTGAGATATCTACTATGAATAACTGAACGTAAAACTTATATGAATGACGATATGTAATGATTCACTGAATGATAAGCATGAATGTAGGAACAAGAAGATATTCCAAAACTATAAGTGATACAATTGGGCATGTTGATGATAAGGTATTTAAGTCAAAAGTAATGCTGAGGTATACTAAGATGCAAGGACCCATCTGGATAAGCATAAATACTGAATGCATGAATATTCTGAGATAACTGAAATACTGTGAACTAGACTGAACTAAAGGTCATGTAAATACTTGAGTCTGAAACTGTGGGAGATACTATTACCCGACATATAACCATGTGAGCTAAACATGGAGTTCGATGTATAATCCCCATCAAAAAGGGCCCAATATACCTTGCTAGGGTAAAGGACTGAGCTGATCTGATTTGGTATAAACAAAACTATGGTGGCACGTAGTCTGTGACTTAGGGAATGGTACTAAAGGTCTCAGTCTAATGGACAAGTGAGCCTTCATCCCTTCGTTTTCTCGGTGTTAAGTACTACTCCCAACTGAACATAATTGATAGCTCAATGAGATGCCATATCTGGATGTCAACCTGAGATGACATATATAGATGTCAATCTATCCATAGTCATAGATGCCATACTACTAGTGAACCTTGCTTTAATAAGAAAATTGATCCATGATCATTGATGGCATTCCGGATACCATACTAATCGGGAACCTTACTTTTGGGAAAATTATTCAGAGCATTGATGGCATATCTAGATGTCATGCATGTTATGCATCTTACTAATATGAGCCGAAGCTATTGACTATGATATGAGTACATATATATATATATATATATATAGAGAGAGAGAGAGAGAGAGAGAGAGAGATTATGTATTTTTGTATCATGAGACTTGTACATTTATGGGTGACATGAGATGGCTAGAGTAAATGCATAAAAGAAATATATGAGGACTGAGACTTGGAAGAAATCTATAAGGCTGGACCTGAACCCTGAATCCTGACTTATGAAACTACCAATAGTCTAATAGGGTGAATTTATCTGAAAACGCCATTTAGAATACAATTTATCCAAAAACACTCTGCAAGTCAGTAACACTAAAAGTACGGATAAATTGAGACTGAGTAACAGACCCTCTATCTAAAAGTATTCTAAAACATGTAAACCTAACGAAATAAATGTTTTATTAACAATGCATGGGATCCTAGGTCATCGGGTATTCATAACCCGCCATCTCTGAAGAATGCAACTATTCATGACAACTTCAATGATATGAATGGAATATGAAATTACATAATACAAGCCCAAAAATCATGGAATATCATTATACTTAGGGTTCATGGACATGATAATATCAACTTACTAAATTTCATGGAGAAATATGTATTTATAGTTTACTAGTTATGGGGAATTGAAGTACAAGAAGAATCATGAATGTAATGAAAACACTAATTTTGAGATCATGAATTAACTAAGGAACTGAATGTATTTAGGGACTCAACGGGTCAAAGGATACCCACTGATGAAATCCCACATACCAGAGACTGAAAACCTTGGTGAAACCTTTGTATTTGGAGGTTGAAGTTGGGGAACCCTAATCCTTGCTTAAAGGAGAAAAATTGCCCCTTCTCTCTAAACTTTTCTAAGTATTGAGTGAATAATGAGGAATGGGGGACTTAGGGGTGTTCTAGGACTATTATTCAGCCCTTGGGTATCTTAAACGACGTAGTTTTAGTGTTAAAAGAGTGGGAAAAGACCAAACAACCCTTTTAAAATCATCTAAAAAATTGTTGGAATAAGTGTCGACAACCCTCGTGATGACTCGTCGGGTCCAAGGACAAGTTGTAGTCTGAGTCATCGTATAGAACTCAATTTTGGCTTCCCACTGCCTTTACCACGAGTCACCTAAAGACTCGTTGGGTCTCCTGACGACTCTTTGGGTCTCCGAAAGACTCTTCGTGTCTGAGTCGTCGTCACTAACAGCTTTGACAGTGCTTTAGTAAAATGGCAATAACTTTTTACTCCGATATCGAATTAAGGCAAAATTGGATGAGTTGGAAAGATAATTCAAATATATATAATTTGGTGGGTCTTGAGATAAAAAATACTTCATAATCTATGAGTTATGCTCGTTTGAAATTGACTATAGCAAGATTCTTCACAAGAAATCAATCGGTAAGAGAGGTTTCAACTTGGCAATGAACTAGGAGTTACTTGTGGTCTAAATACACATCTAATTCACTTTCCATACTACCAAAACATGAATGTTGGTTCTACACGTACTTGAAGAAGGGTTATAATCTTATCTCGAATTTTCGGAGTGTTACACTAATAATCAATGCATACACGTCATCATGTGACGGATCTTAATGGAATCAACTCGTTCTTTGCATTGGGGACAACAGTTTTCCCTCCTTTCTTTGGCACACACTGAACAAGGGTCACCCTCTTATTGCCTGATATAGGGTGAACCACACCTGTGTCCAACCACTTGATAATCTCTTTTCACCACCTCATGCATAGGTGGATTTAATCTATGCTAGTGTTTAATACTCGAAATACCATCGATCTCTAGTTGGATTTAATGTGTACAAATATTGAGAAGGATCTCGATTATTTTGGCAATGGTCCAACCAATTGCCTCTTTAACATAGACACTAGAGCTTTCACTTGTCATTCAAGTAAATCCACTACAATGATTACAGGAAAAGTGTCATTAGTTCCCAAGAAAGCATATCTAAGATGATCCATAAGAGCCTTAGCTCCTAGACTGGTGTCTCTTCAATGGAAGGTTTTGTTGGTGTAATCTCATGATTCTTTAAATCAAGATCTAACTTTTTCGAAGCGCATGAGTAAGATCCCATCCCACCTAATGCATTTAGTATCTCATCAAAATACTTAATATCATCCCCCTCAAATTTCATAATAATAGCGGCCAAAGCCTCAACTGCGAATCTCTTTTCAGTTGGCACCTCAGTCACATTATCATCAATAATGTCAATCACAGAGACGGCACTCATGTCTTTTGGATGCTTCATCGATATGTAAATATTGAACACAACCTCCTTATTTTTCAATCTAAATTTCAGCTCACTGCTCTTCATATCAACAAGAACTCCTTAGCTAAGTATGGTCGTCCCAGGATTATAAAAACCTAGAAATCCACTTTGCAGTCCAATATGACAAAATTATAAGGGAAGATGAAGCTCTCAGCCTCCACCTACACATCATATAATACCCCTAATGATCTCTTCACTGTTTGATCCGCCATCAATAGCCGCATTGACATTAGTTTGGGAGTTCCCAAGCCTAACTGTCTTAAAATAGCAAGCGACATGAGATTTATGCTCACGCCAATATTACACTATGCTTTCAAATAATTAAACGCCTCAATGATGCAAGAGATAGTGAAGGAACCAGGATCTCCCTTCTTCTGAACTAGAGAATAGGAAGCAAATTGCACTATAATGGTATAAATTATCAACTGGCTCAAAACTGATAGTCCTCTTCTTTGTAACTAGATCCTTTATAAGCTTTGCATATCCACGCATTTGCTCAAGATCCTCCACTAGTGGGATGTTAACAAACAACTATTTCAACATAGAAAAAATCTTGTGGAATTTACCATCTTTTGTATTTTTTTAAAATATTGTGAGAAAAGAAAGGGAGGTCTAGGAATCGAAGTCAAGATCTTTGGCACCTCCTTTTACTTTCCCTTTTTTGTAGTAGTCTCCTTTGCATAAACTGGAGACTCTTAAACATTTTCACAATAATCATCAACCACAATTGGCTTCTCAGAGCTAACTGCATTACCCTTCTCAGCATTCTCTTCTACAAGAACCCATTAATCTGAGGCGATCTTATAGAAAAGGTAACACTTTCCCGCTCCTAGTAGTGACAACCATGCATTGACCATTATTTCTCGGATTTGGCACTGTGTCGCTAGGTAATGTACCATTCTTCCACTAATTTAGAGCTACATATATCTGACCCATTTGGTGTTTGAGTTGTTTGATGGAAGTAGAATATGAGTCCACCAACAAACTAATGTTGGATATGTCTCCTTTCATCTCTTTGATACCAGAGTATGTGGATTCGACTCTTTTTAGTACCTTCGCTAGCATGTCCTCCATCTTTGAATTACTCGCATCATTACCTGCCTGATGCATCCCTTAGGAGGTACATATAAACCGCTTCTATCATTTTTGTAGCCATATATGTTCCTCCAATTACCCTGATCTCTGTCTCTATCTCTTTTTCTCCAACCAGACTTATCATAATTATTATCTTTATAATTGTTCCAACCATGATTCCCTTGGCCTTGACGCCAAGAGTCTTGATTAGACCCTTGGGTGTTGGACCAGAAACCCCCCCCGTCTAATTGTTAACAAAGTCCTCTTCATCGGAATTAGAGTAATAATTACCATGTCAAGGCGTTTTACCTTGCAAACCCACAACATTAATCTTTTCTGAACTAGCTCTTATCAAATGCTTCATAATCAGGTCCATTTGACTACTCAAGTGAGACATATCCTAATCACATTCTTCTTCTTATTGGAGCTACTTTACTGACATGCCCTTTTGGATAAGTATTGGCTAAAAATTCTGACTCCCTAGTGTGACAGGCTCTATTTGTTTTGGTGATCTGATCCAGCATCTTAGTAGCCTACTCATATGTATGCGCCATAAAAATACCCTCAGCAATGTTGTGAGCTACAAATTTTGTTGTGGAATTCAATGAACTTTAAAATATCTCCAACAGAAGTTCATCCATTAACTTGTGGTTTGGCTACTGCTTTAACTTCTTCTTAAAATGCAACCATACTTCATGCAATGCTTCACCAGATAACTACTTGAAATTATTGATTTCATATCTCAACTGGATCATTCGAGATGGTGGAAAGAACCTCTCCAAAAAGGCTTCCTTCAACTATGCTCAAGTAGTGATAGAGTCATTGGGCAGTTCCGCCAGCTAAAGAGTTGGTTCCCCAAATAATAAGAAGGGAAAAAACCTAAGTCTGATGGGCTTCTGAGAGACACCAGGCAACCTGTAAACTTTACAGATTCCAAAAAAGTTCATCAGGTGCAAGTTTAGATATTTCTGAGTTGCTCCTCAAAATATTCCCTTCATACCCAGCAGCTGTATCATAATACGGTGATATCAAACTTAGCATTAGGGGCCAGTGGAGATGGGACTATTGCACATGCAGCACTTATATCCTCAAAATCAACATCCTCTTCATCATGGGAAACATAACGTATTGTTTGTCTACCCCCACAACCCATATTTCGTCGGTTCCTAGCGGCATTAGCAACAATCGCAGCAGCTTCAGCCCTTAGTACTTCTTCATCCCTTCGAGCCTCATCAGCCAGGCGAGTTGCATCAGATCCGTTAGGCATCATTGAGGTTAGCCAGCTCTTGTCCTTGGGTCCAGTATTATCTCCCATTGCTCATATAAAGAACAAAAACAACAAAAAAGTAAATTAGAAAATAAGAACTACTAGTTAAATAAATAAATAAATCATTCCTAAACTGTATTCCCCAGTAATAGAGCCAAAATTTGACACTCCCAAATTACACCTGTCAATGAAGTATAACATCGTCGCTGTTCAAATATAGAAACTAACAAAGTTGGCATCGAATCTCACAGGAAATATAGCTAGAAATAAGCTTATTATGATTATTTCAATCAGTAGTCAATTATTTTTGAAAAGGGAAATTCAGTTAACAAGTAACAGATTGTAAAACTAGGTATTAACAAGTAACTATTGCTGAGAATTTGTTGTTAGTAATCAATCAGTGAGAATGGACTAGGAATGTGTTCCCCATGAGTTCATAACTTAGCAAGTCTAGCGTACTCATGATCTGTCTCGGTACTTTGAATAAATATGACTCACTTAAATGTTTTTCAACCTTAATTAGATTGTTGTCACTCAAAAATCCTTTCGGTCTTTGAGTGTTTGACTATTAGCTCTTGTCATTAGTCTCAGATTGACTACTTTTGTTAAAGATCAAGTTATAAGATGAGGGTTGGAAACCTCAAATCTCCATTGTTAATCTCTTTTCCTGATCTCAACCTCTTTTATCAAGCAACTGAAGATTTATAACGAGTTCTAACATTTGTAACCATTAAAAAGTAATCAAACCAAAGAGAGTAACAACTCATGCATGAATACCGTTCAAAAATCACTTTATACTTTGAACTGCTTCGTTATTCCATCATAGTTCTCACAACCCTAGTTATGGAATTTAGCTACTCATGCTTACAAGAACAATATCAATAGATGTTGTAGAAATCATGATAAGCAACTTACAAGAAGAATTATTAAAACCCAAAATTGTATTATCACAAGAACGAAATCCAAAACCCAAGACCAAAGTGAACAAAATCGAGTTTTTATCTCAAGAACACAAGAACAATATGTTTTTCCAGAATAAGAATGTGTAACTCTTAAAATAAAACCCCAGAAAATTATTTATAGATATAATAATTCTGTCCTAAACAAAATAGAAAAACTGACCACACCAGCATTCCACGAGCCGTGATTATGAACTACGGTTCGTGGAAGTAGGAATCCTTCCGTGAAATGCTTCATCTTGGTCTGGGAAGTACAGGTTTGCACGGTCCATTCCACGGTTTGTGGACCTCTTCTATGGTTCGTACTCTGGACTCGTGGCTCGAACCTCCAAAAATGCATACTTGCAGGTACTTGATCTACGATAGACAGAAAAGACCATGATCTGGATTCAAGGTACGTGAGAAGCCCCTGAAGTTATGTTCACATTGCACTCCTACGGTAGCCCTTCTACGACTGACAACACTAGTCGTGCTTCCAATTCATGGGCCGTTAAACGAGCCATGATTTTAACTTTATTTTGCATTCTTTCAGATCTAACTCTATGATACATAGCATGGTCTGTGGAGTGCTTCCACGGTCCGTCGACTCATGTTCATGGCACCATACTTAGCAGTTTCAGCTCCGAATCCCGAATTTTGCTTTCACAACCTATTTTTCTACACAAACATGCAAAACCATATCATATCCAACAAAAACACACTTAAGAACCACAATCTTCCATGTTTTAAGTGTCGAATGTACCATGAAATCTCGGCACATTAACTACCTTGATTGAAATATATATATTTTTTTTTTTGTAATTGATTAACAAAGAGAGTTGCTTGTACTTTCTTTTGAATATATCTTGCCACGTAGATAATCTATTAGTATGATACAATTGAGATGTTTTTTGAAAGGTCAAAGTCATAATTTTCTATTATACGAGTATATATTAGTTGAAGTTGAACAAACTATGATTACCAATTTATCATACCGCAAAATACCGATACCGAATTTCAAAATATGAACCATACCGAATTAATTTGGTAGGGTAATGGTATAATATTTTTAAAAATTAAATACTGAAAATACCGAACCGAAGTTTCAAATATCGTACCATACCATATACCATATCCACCCCTACATACGGTATCTTCATACTGTTTATTACTGTGGCAATATTTTTAAGAGAATTGTTTTGAAAACTTCAACGTAACTAGGGAAATATATTAGTTTTATATACAAAAATTGAACAGATTTTCAATTAAACAATGTAGTCGCCAACTTTAAATGCAGCACTTTAAATCTTCATATGCATTAACAGAACCACTAGACTGTCGTTTGCCAAAAGCCAAAGATCAATGTCATATTTGAAAGAGGTTGTCAACTGGACTAATTGGATTATCCTTGAGCGGATTAAATGAGTGAGATGATTCTTATCTATTTAACAAACAAGTTAAAAATTTGATTTAATCAAAGTGGATTAGGTCAAAATGGGCTCAATTTACTTTTTCAATCGAGTAGCCAATAAAGGATTTACAGTGTAATAGGCAGACACTATTTTGTCTTGTCAAAACTACTTGTGTGAGTTGATTTGAGCTATTCCCATTCTAACTAACGAATTAGAATAGCATTTATAAAAGGAGTTAATTTTCGGGTGGTTGTCCAAGTTATGAAAATTACTTCGTATGCTTATACCTCTTATAAAATAAACCAAACCAGAATTCTACCGAATTTATTGCCAGATTTCTTAATTTGGCACCGATTTAACGGGTCATTTGGTCTTATGCCTTTACTAGGTAATTTACCCGCACTTCGCGCGGTCATAAATGATCTTTATTAAGCTTACTAAGGATCTTTTCCTAATATCCAAATATTACAAGAACCTGAATTACTATAAAATTTTACTTTTGATAAAGAAGTATTTGATCCTCCTCAAGCCTACACGTCATTTTATCATCTACTTATGTTTCAATTGTAACATTTGTTTCGGAATGTAGTTGGCTCGTCGATGTAGAACAATCTTTCATGAAATAATCAGACATTACTTTCATTACTTTCTTTATTTTGTGTACGCAAGAAAGTATACAATAATCAATTTGATGGGACAGTATACTCGCTTTCAAAACTCTAGCAGCAAGTTTCCCTTCACTTTTATAATATTGTTCATAACCATCCATAAATGTGCCATAACAAATCTTTAATGATGCCAATAATTTTATTTTACATTACACTACTTTTGGATGTTCATAAGTTTAACCCCGGAAAAAGATAAACTAACCCCTCGTAAAGAAGCAGAGAATGAGAAAACTTTGTAAAAACTTAGTGTAAGAGCCATTCATTTTGTAGGAGATTCTGTCAACTGGATAATAGGAGTCATCGAATAATAGAAGGCAAAAACTTATCCTCACAAAGTGTTATAAACCAAACCAATGTGGATTACCACAGTTGAGTGGTTCAATAAAGAAAAAAAAATATATAGTGTACGTCCAAACACATATCATGCAATTTTTTTGAAATGGATAAGAAAGGGTGAGTAAAAGAATTAAATTCAGTAGAACAACTAAAAGGCATGCTCTCTTCTTATAACAATAAGACAGGCATATTAGTGTACTTAGTTCCCAAATTATTATTATAAAAATAGTAATAATATGCTCAAACATGAGCAAAAAGTCGGACAACAAACTGCTAGCTCCTTGTTGTGAGCTCAGGAGCAGTACTCACACCTACCAGAGCTTAGTACATTGCTAGTAATCTTTGTAGCCAAATTCCCCATTAGTTATAGTGGCTAGATGTTTCTCATAAGTAGAGAATGCAAAACAATAGCAGGAAAAGTCCGGGTTCTTTGACCAATAAACATTTCACTCGACAATTTTCGTAGTGTCATAGACAACTAATTAAATCAGGAAATCACTGAACAATAAAACAATGAATTATGAATACTGAAACATACATGTTCAACATGAGGCTTTGAGTCTATGCATCCAACTATAGCCTATTCCATCACTGAATTGTTCTTTCTGCCTATACAGAATATGATAAAGGCATGTAAATGTTAGTCTTTGTTAAAATATAACCATGCAAATAACTTGAAAAACGGCTGCAAAATGAAGATCTAGGACATCTGGGAGGTAGGGATGCTCTTCATCATCACAGACCTCTTGTGAGCCCACTTCTCATTCTTCACTCTGGTCTTAATTTGAAATGGATAAAATACAAGTCTTAGAGACTGTCGGGATCAATATTTTCTCAACTCCTCATCTGTTTAATAAGATGCAAAATAATGAAGCACTATTTTTCCTAGTCACATGTCTCCTTGTGGAACTCTTCCTTGAAAGAACCTTGTAATTTCAGTGTCAATAATGACCGGTAAAATTACATGACATTTGAATCCATTTATCTGCAATAAAGTAATGTAAAAGTTGTAAATACAATAACATAACATATGTACCGGCTTAACAAATCTTTTAAAATGGCTACCAGGTCATAAAGTTGTCTCACTCACTCAAATAATAATTTGATACCAAGCATGCTTGTGAAGTTTTCAAATCTATAATGCAACTTATACGGCATCACAAGAAATGATGGTTAAGACAAAAAAAACGTGTGGTCATGGAGTATGACCTTGATACTAAAAGTTGATCGCATAGACTATCAAAATTTTATTTTTAATGGGGCAGAAAATATGTCTCAAAAGAATGTGTGGTACCTTTATCTAAAGATGTGTAAATGTATAGAAGAGAAATGTTTGGATACAGATAGTTTAGTGTCTTAGAGAAGATACTTAAACAGTAACCAAAAAATGATTCAACAGTAAATTAAAGAATGACTTGCATAACATTAAAGACGGAATCTATATCCCTATCTTAGCGTATGCATTTCAATTCAAGACCAGAAAATAACATTTCACTGACTATATTTCAAGTGGTTGCTAAACCAAGCAGTCAGTATCTAGTGTAATTAGATAATATGAAAATGAAGCAATCATTAGGAATATGAAAAGAGCAATTGGAGGAAACTTTTAGGAATATGAAAAGCAAAATACTTAACATTATAAAATAATTACACCTCATAATTATATCAAAATAAAATGTAATAAACATTAAATGTTGTATGAGGGAAGGAGAAAAGGAAGAAACATTAATGCACAGGAAACAAAACATCTAAAAGATAATGGTTGGTTAACAATTTACTGGACCTATCAAAGGAAAAAGAAGAATATCTGAAAGAAGGACAAACAGAAACTTCAGTCGGATGGAATAAAAGGATACAAACCACAATAAAAAATTGAAAAGTCAAATTAAATTAAACCTTTCATGGTCTAGTAGGATGCAAGCTTATTTGCTACATAAAAAGGATAGTAATGAAGATTGTACTGGCATCAAGAAGTGCATCTACAATTCTAAGGAATAATGTCACACCGGATGAGTACGTTTAAAAATCTATTATCTAAGTAACATATTTTGATATGACTTCTTTATACTTCACTGAACATCGCAAATACAGGTATTCAAGATATATATATATATATATATATATTCAAACAGACCATAATGGCTAAACACTAATCCACCTAAGCTATTTCAGTCTGTGCCAGCATCAACATCACAGTCTGACACAATTTAGAATGAATAATCACATAGTTAAAGCTGTAAAAAGATAGTGAAACTGAAAACTGACTTAACTTATTCCCCGCCATTGTTTAACTCAAGAGCTCTGACCCGTTGCTTAAGATCTCCCGCAAAGTTGACATGATAGTTGTCCAAGTGCATTTTGCAGTGCTAAAGATGTCCAGCAAAGTTGGCATGCCAAGTGTTTTCTGTGGCTGTCTATCTGAAAGAAGATTTCACACAAGAATAGCATTACCATCAAAAAGAAAAAAAGAAAGAAAGAACTAAAGTTTGAGAATATAAACTTTCAACCATTTAGCAATAAAAACTGAAATAGAAATTTACCTCAAGACTAATGTTCTAGGAAGAGGGAAATGACATGAAAAATACTTTTAACTGACAAAAAAATTGTGGTAAGCAAAAGAAGAATTTTTTGTTCAATTACGAGTTATTATGTCTAGTTGAAGGCCTCTTGTATCATGCTTTCACATTATACGTTGAGCAACTCTTTTGTTTGTTATTCATCACTATCTAAATATTCATTTGCTATATGTCAACTTTGTTCTGCAATAACTGACATCACATATGTAACGTTATTTAATCTCCTAGAGAGAGCATAGAGAGTCATCAAGATTTTCTATTGTTATGTATTAATAGATATATCAGTCATCTCAAAGATAGCCCAAAACGCATTCAACCATTAGGAAAATATCTGTACTTTCACAAAATGAAAATAGGTCCTGAACATACCAAATACCATGAAGAATCGGAGTCCGCTCCAGCTTTTGTGTAAATGGAACCATGCTTGTTAGTGTACACAGACATGCTCACTGGGTTTTTGTACGCTTCCACAACTCTGTAGGAACTTCACCTGCAAATAGAGAACTTTGAACATTCCACAATAAACAATCAGAGAAAGAGTTCCTCTGTAACTCTTCATAAAAGTCTTTGGTCAAATAATATTTTTGACAAAAGAGAGGTGTCACCTCACCTTCCTCATTCCTGGAACTTTATTTTCATTGGACTCTCTAATTGCACAGCAAACAAATAAAAATTCAGAAGATTAAAAAATAAAATAATAGGAAAGAAGCGGGAAAAAAAAGATAAGTTAAAGACAAATAGTATCCCTAGTCTAAGTCTCTAAGAGATGTGACACTATATCTCTTCTTAGACCACACAGGAAGACATAGTAGTAAGCATAATCGACAGTTCTATAGCTTCTCAGGGATGAGCATTTAAGTCTGTAAATCGGCTTTATTTTTCTTTCATAGAGAGTTATGATTCAAACCCCGGCACCTGCACACAGCGAAAGCTTTAGTGCACCGGGTTGCCTTTTAATGATTCTTCTTGTTTAAAGTCTAAAAAGAAGTTGAAAAACAACCAAAATCATGGAAGAGAAACAACAATACTTATTCTTTGATGCTTCAATCAGGTAGAGGACTGAACATACATATATAATAATTATGAGAGGAATAACCTAACAAAACAAATATTTCAGGTTTCACGTAGCTTCTGCATCAAATGTATACAATAAATAGTTCTTAACTTTTTATATAGAAAGCACGACCAGAAAATACAATCTCTCTCACACACACAACAGAATGCAAGAATTTTCTTTTCTGCTGGATCAATGCTCCTTTACTCATATAAATTAGTCTACGCAAAACAAAATATAATATATCTTCATCGAAATAAAAGTAGAAATTATCAACTTCAAGAGGAACAAATTGAATCTCAACCAGTCACAAGTTGGTACAATTGTGATAGTGCCTCGGTGTAGTTCTGGCAATTTGCACAACCACTGGAGTATAACTGTACCAAAAAAATGGAGAAAGAAGGCTACAAAGATAAGAAACTTCAATTCTATTAGATTAAGAGATAGTGAAGAAAATTGTTCCATACCCGTGGAGAGAAAACTCTTGTCAACAGTTTCGACCAAGAGAGAGTAAAGATTGTTAGAACTTGGAAGAAAAAAGGAGAGAAGAAAGATATTACCAAGTAATGGTAATAATGGTTGATCCACTGCTCCAATTACTTTAGATTTTGGATCTCTTCGAGTTGATGATTGATTCTGCAAGGAAGTTAAGTAAATTTCCAAAAGATTGTAATTTTGGTGACCATGTACCATAAACACAGTCCAAAGTCGTTTTACCCCACGTTAGAAATCAAGAGAGCAAAAAGTGAAGAATATCATCTGTGAAGCAAATATTCTAGGTAAGAAATTTCAAAAGAAATACAATTTTTAGTTTTTGATCCATCTAAGTAAAATTGAAAAAGTCACCAGGCCCTTTTTTCTTGGACGATCAGCAGGGTAGGCAAAGGCAGAGCATCGGGTCTGTTGGTTGCGTAAGTAGTGGCGACCACACACTGCGTGACTGGCTTGTTCCTCCTATTTCAAAAACTTCATGTTCGTTTTCACATTTCTGAACCGGAGGTGGAAGAACCATAAAATCCGATTAGGTTTCAAGAATGGGAAGTGTTTTCTCCATGAGAGACAGGAGATAGTATCAGGAATTGCAGTATCTAGTGAAGGAAGAAGAAAAGGTTGGTAGAAACGTTTGTGAAAGGCTACTATTATGGAAGGAAGAAATGCTAGCGTTTCTCAGATAATGAAACGATGGGTTTTGTTTGCCTTGGTGAGTTAATTAATTAAATTATTTAAAATAGGAGAAAATCCCAAAAATCTGAGAAAAAAATAAAGCTATTCCTGAACTGTGGGGCTGCCATGTCACCGCCCCTAAGACTCTCTTTTATATATATAGATTTTGGGGTGGTTTTTAACTTGGGGACAATAGAAAACTCACTAGTATAGGAGTTAATTACTCCTTCAACCACAGTTTTCAATAACTCATTAGTATATGAGCTAATTATTCCATCAATCATTAGTTTTTAATATTACATATTATACAATTAAAAAAGAAGTTGGATATATGGTTAAGGAGTCTGGATATATGATTAAGGCATCCGGATACATGGTTCAGTCGTAGTAGATTCATGTATCTCATATACATGTGCATGTATCCCAGGGGAAGGGGGGGTTACGGCTAATTCACATGTATCCAGGCAGTGGGCGGCGGACGCAGGATTCTGTTCAAGAGGTTTGAAAAAGTAAGCATGCTAATGGTATAGACAAATTAGCGAGTTGGATTAGATATGAACGTGTCGGATCATATATGAGCGAGCTTAAATTTAAGAATTTTATCTAAATTAAATATTTTTATTAAAAAGTTTATTAGACATATAATAATATTTACTTTGAAATCAATTTATTGATTGAATTATTATTATATATTAATTTAAAAATTATAATAGAAACCCATAAATTTAAAAATTTGAATAAATTGATAATATAAAGCTTGTTGAAAAAAATTGGCAAAGAAAGTAACATTTTAAAATTTAAAAAATAAAAACAAAAGAAGAAGAAGGTGGTGGCAGGGGCATAGCATAGCAGTAGGCGACAACCTTCACACGGCAGATACAAAAAATGCCAAAAAAATGCATTCAACGTGATTCAATCCTGGTCGCTATGCGGAAATTGAACCCCCTTAACTGTTGAACTACGAACTAGTGTTGTGCTGTGGGATTCAATATATATATATATATATATATATATATATATATATATAAAATATAAGAATGATAAAAATTATAAAAATACTCTAGAATGTTTTACTTGTGGAAGCACAGAACATTTAGCAAATACTTGCCCTAAAAGAAATAATACTAGAACAAGAAACTCTCAATTAATAGAAGATTTTCAAGAAACTTTAATTAATAAATCCTTTGCATAAGGGGTCTTTAAAGTTCTTAATCGCGTCTATTACCTGAATCCATGTCTGGTAGATTCCTGGAGTCCTTCCCTGTATGATCACATAAAAGTTAAACTTGTTAGTTAAATTTTTGTCTGTAAAATATTGTGTCAGGGCATTCATAACAGCTAAAAAATAGCTGACATCCCTTGGAGTCTTGTTGTATGAAATCTATAAGTTGTCTAATAAGCATTTTTGATTTCTGTCGACCCTTGCTTCAGGTCGTGTCTTAAAACTGAAATTTGAGTCTGGATAATAAATTAAATTTTGTCTCCCAAAATGTATTCTTTCGATCGTCTGATCGCTAGATGTCTGAGATGTACTTAACATTGTCTGTGGCCGAAAATGAGTATTGCTTAATAAAGTCTTTAAATAATTGTCTGCGCTGGAGTCTGAAGCTTTTGCTTTACCTTTGTCTGTCATGCTGCAAAAAAGATTAGTTAGTAGTTTTTGATATTAATCTACTAAGTTTATCGGCTAAGGTATTTTCTTTACCTTTAATATGTTCGAATTTAATATTATATATTGAAGTAGCGTCAATAAAATTTAACCATCGTCTCTTACTACTATTTTTCTCGCTAATTTTCTCATGAAATTTGACTATGGCTTCACAGTCAGTTCTTACTAATACTTCTATCTTATTTAAAATATATACTTTAAAACTATTAAGACCATATATGACTGCTAGTATTTCAGCGTCTATACTACTCATATGACCTTGTTCTTTATATTTTCCACTCTGATAGGCACATATTCTTTCATCTTTCTTATTGCTATATTTATTATTTCTAGCTTTAAGGACGGCTCCCCATCCTTCAAAACTACCGTCTGTCTCTATTATTAAATAGTCTGTTTCTAAAGGTAGGGCTAAGTCTGGTATGTCCTTAACCATTTCTTTTAGTTTTTGAACTAATTTTATATCTTCCGTATTAAATGTTTTTTGTCCTTTAGAGCCAGTTTTAGCATATAAAGGTCCTGCTACTTTCCCTAAATTCTTAATAAATTGTCTAGCATAATTTAATATTCCTAAGAATTTTTGTAAGTCTTTTGTTTTTTCTAGCTTGTCTGGCATTTCTAGGGCCTTTTTTGCTATATGTGGTTGTAATTTTATTTTTCCTTCTCCTATAGTGATTCCTAGAAAATTAATAGATTGTTTACATAATTCCATCTTTTTCTTACTTATAATTATTCTATTGTCTACAAATAATTTAAAAACTGTTTGGAGATGTCCTAAATGTTCTTTCATGTTATAGCTAAAAACTAAGATGTCATCTACATATACTAGTACAAAAGTTTTATATTTACCAAATATATTATCCATCTTTCTTTGAAAAATTGGTGGAGCAGTTTTTAATCCAAATGGCATTACTAACCATTCGAAATGTCCTTCGGGACAAGTAAATGCTGTCCACTCTATACTGTCTTGGTACATTTTTATCTGCCAATATCCTGACTTACAGTCGAATTTACTAAACATTGTTCTTCCTTGAATTCTATTTATTAACTCTGTTTTGTCTGGTAGTTTATAATCATCCATTACTGTATTGTCATTAAGTCTTTTATAATTTATTACCATTCTAGCTTTTCCTCTAACTATCTCGCTATGATTTCTAACCATAAAAGCTGCTGACCTATGTCTTGATTTAGATCTTCTAATTACTCCTAGGTCAAGTAATTCTTTAATTTGTACTTCAAAGTCTTTTAAATCCTCATTAGTAGATTGTATTGTTGTTGTTCTTACCGTATATTCTGGATTTATGATTTCTAGTTTACACTCTATTTTATTATTCTTCCAGTGTTCTAAAGATTTTTCACCTATTATGTCTATGTCATCTAAAGTCTGAATTATCTTTTGCAAGTCTTCTTGGTTCTTTATTATTCCTATTTGTTGCATTCCTTTCCTAAAATTGTAGTGGTCTATGTTTATCTCCATTAAATCATAATTTTTGTCTATGATTTGATTTAATAATTCTATTTCATTAATTTCTTCATCTACGTCTAATTCTTCTAACATTAATGTTCCTGTCTCACAGGTACAGTCTGTGTCTTTGTCACACAAGTGCTTTGAAGATTCTTTAAGAAATTTAGAGTCTTTGGTTACTTTTGTATTTCTTTGTACATTTTTTCCAAAAAATACTGGGGTTATTGTAATATTCTTTGTGAAGATTACTCCGTCTCTAGTTATAAAACATCCTCCATTATTTTTTATCATAAAATCTAAGCCTATTATAAAGTCTGCTTTTATATTTAATTCTCTAGTTAACATTATTCCTAGCTTATATATTGTTTTATAATTAGAACATGTATTGCTAAAACTAATTACTGCATTTTTTACAAAATGTTTATAAGTATTATGAGTTCCATCCATTTGCATGGATATATGAGGTTTTGTAAAATTATTTATAAGATGTTTTGGTAATATTTTTTGGTTTATTATACACTGTGTACATCCTGAGTCTACTAATCCTAGTGTTTCTATTTCATAATCTTGTATTTTTATTTTAGTTAATATTTTGACTGTACTTAGTTTCTTATCTTCATTACATTCTAAACCATCAAAGGCTTCGTTCATTAATTCTGAGTCTTCTTCCATGACATGTTTACCTTTTTCTAATCTTTTTGTTCTTTCTTCTAGGTTATTTATTCTTGTTGTTAGTTCAATTATTCTATCTTCTTCTGTGTGTGATATAATATAATTAGTTGAAGAACTTGCTACTTCCTTAATGGTCTCTTTATGTGGTTCATTACTTATTGTATTTTGTAGTAACTTACCTCCTATAGTTCTTTCTATGCAAGGAATACATCTTTCTATATAACAAAGTTTACATTTGATTCTTCTATTCTTATCTGGGTACCATTTACAAATGAAGCATTGATTACTGTCTAAGCCTTTCCTTTCAAATTCATGCACACAGTCTTCGTTTTTTATATAAACTAAATTATAGTCTATTATATTTACTAAATCAAAATTTGGTGGGTCTAAATGTAGGTATTCTAGATTTATTTCATTAATGAGATTCTCATTTTCTGAGTCTGATGAATTATAGGGTTCATTGTTCTTTATACTTACTATAGAATAAATACTTTCATTATCTGACATGTATTCGTCTACATTAATTAAAGTTTCTTGAAAATCTTCTATTAATTGAGAGTTTCTTGTTCTAGTATTATTTCATTTAGGGCAAGTATTTGCTAAATGTTCTGCGCTTCCACAAGTAAAACATTCTAGAGTATTCTTATAACTTTTATCACTCTTATATTTTCTAACATGTCTATTTTTATTTAAGTATGGTTTTTTGGCTGCTGATTTTCTTAGATAGTAACTTCTTCGTCTGTAATTATTCTTTGGGTATGATTTCTTATATTTCTTTGGAGTTCGTCTTTTCTGATAGTCTTCATCATAATTTTGGGTAGTGTATATACTTTTACAAAAACTAGTTTCACCTTTCTTTAACTGTTTTTGAATTTGTATGTTAGTACATTTTTCTTGTAATATTTCTATTATATGTTGTATTCTATGTCCTATGGACCATCTAGCATTGGGGTTTTGTACTACACCTTCCCTTTCATCCCATCGTCTTTCTATTTCTCTTCCTAAGGCTCCTGGTAATTTATTAAACAATTTTCTACCTAATGTCTGATCAAAAGCGTTTCCACTTCTGGTGCAATAATAAAAATAGTCATTTAAGAAAAACTTTATATGGTGTCAATTACTAATACTTAATTGTTCTAACTGTATCAAGGATTTCCTTTGTAATACTAATAAACCACTATTGGGATCTTCTCCTGTTATTAAACTATGTATTTTATTTATAAAATTATAGGGATTAGCTCCCATATTTACTAAGTCTTGAAATTCTTGAGAAAATTCTGTCTTAAAGGCTTCCCATAATTCTTTGGTAGATTCTCCTAAAAATGTTTCCATATATCTATACATAGTCTCTGCATCTGTCTCGTAATAAGTTTTTATATAATCTGCTACTACTATTACTTTCCATAAGTCTATTACAGTGTTCCATGCTTGAGGGTCTTGGACAGCTATATTTAATATTTTTCCTTTACTACCTCCTTCTTGGAGCTGGACGGGTTCTTCTATAGGCATTCTCTTTCCTACAGGTCTAATTTTTTCTGCTTCTATTTCGGGATTTATTCTATATACTCTATGTCTAGGTACATTACCAATATTGGTTTGTACAGTGTGTCCTATTGTTGTTCTTTCAAATGGGCTTGAACTAGATGTTGCCGATTCCATAAATTCTTTAATACTCTTAGTTGTTTCTTCTTCGTCATATGTACTTTTATTGTCTAAAATATTATCGTCATTTTCTTGATATTCTAAATTATCTGTTCTTAACTTACAATATTTGAAATGGTCTTCTACTTGAGTAAAATGTAATTGTCCTAATTTACATCCTTTACATTTAAAAGTTTTGTTGTTATTATTTCTGTACATTTCTCTAGCAGTTTCTATTGCTAAATCCACTGTAAACTATTCGGATACTGTTTCTATTATATTCATTAATTCTGTCTTTTCCTGTTCTTCTATTTCTTCATTCTTTTGAGTTTCTAAGTTATAGTCTATAAATCTAATTGATGTTTCACCTTTTCTATTAGTATACATTAAATGATCTGTTGGTTTGAGGATTGCTTGAGTCCTGGGTGGTTCTAAGTTCCATTCTAATCCTGCATAAGTCTCTGGGTCTATTTTTAAAGGCTTCATTATTTTAATTCCTTGTGTTAATATATTGGTATCAGAGCGAGAAGTTTCTAGGCCTTAGTTTATGAAAAGAACTAGACTAGCTAGATATATAAAAGCTCTCAAATCTTTTTTGGTAGATAATCAAGTACTTTTAAAAGAATTAGAAAGAGAATATACAATTTTAGACCAACAATATAAAAACTACGCCAATAATTTAGAACAAGAATTTAATCAACAAGATTCCATAATAGTAGAAGTAGTACACCTAAATATAGACCGAACCATAGTCCTTATTGATCAAATAAAAGTTATACGGAAAAGAATAGATAAAATAAACCATAGAATTAATTACTACCCTTTAGGATAATTAGTTTATGAAAAAATCCCATTTAGCTAGACAGTTAAAATCTTTACATAACCAGTTAGAAATTAGGAAAGACATATTAGAAACTCTAGAACAAGATAAGTTAGAATTATTAGTAAGGTATAATTATTATCTAGAAGTATTTAAAGACCAATTAGAACAAAAAGAATTAAATGCAATAAGACTTATAGATTATATGATTAGAAGTATTTGGGAATCTAATAATCGGATCAAATATTTACATAAACGAATCCAACAGCTTGGACTTAGAATTAGGTATTTTCCTTTAGGTTAAGATTTTATATGAGAAGACCTATTAGAAATACTAGAGACTATAGAAAATCAATACACTACTTAAAATATTTATATCTAGAACTTCAACGATTATATTACAATCCAGACGTAGAAAACGGTAGAATTCCTTATTGCATATTAGAAATTAGAAAAAATTAATAAATCATATTATTTCAATACTTATATACACTAGACCTTATTTTGTCCATAACTCATATATTAGAATTTTAAGAAGTTTAAATATAAACTTATGAGACAATTACCTTATTCAAGAATAGTATAATTTTATTACGAAGAAATATATAATTTTGAACAAGATTTAAGACAAGCTAGGATAATTCAAGAATCTTTACCACATAATCAGAAAAGTGATTTAAGACGCATAGAAAAAGACATTAAAAATATCAAAGATTATATAAAATTTCTAAAAAATAGAGTAAAATTTCTAAAAAATAGGTATAGAAAGTGATATTGAAGAACTTAGACAGTGGTTAAAGTGGTATAAAACCCGACCACTCTGGATTCCATTAGGATAAACGACTTAGTTAATCTAAAGAAATTAGAATATTTAGACTTACAAATCATACCAGAAAAGAAATACAAACGTTTGAAAGACAATTCCTCAATCAAGTGTAATTTTAATAACGGAGAACATATATTACATAGTGAAGACGCACAATTAAATAGTATAATAGACTTGTTAATAAATTTAGCAGAAAACATTCAAAAAGACAATTCTCTAATTATTAAAATTTTAGAAGATTTACAAACAAAGACTTATAGTGCTATAGCCGATAACTTAGACTGTATTAGGTCTCAACAAGCTTAAATAGCAAAGAAACAAATAAGTAAAACATCTCAATATGAATTAAATAAAATACTAAACGGAATAAAAGACTTAAAAGCCATAACAACAAAACATATAACTCCACAAAAAATCCCAGAAATTAATATAAACGAAATTAATAAAAACATAGAAAAACTTATTAAAGAAAAATATCTCCAAGTACCTGAAAAGACCATTAGTGAATTAACGGAACAATTAAAGAAAGTTGAAGCTACCCCAAGTGAAGAAAGAACACAGGTAGTAAGAAAGACTAAAACATGGACTTTTTATCAAGTCGGAGAACAGAAGAAACCAGACCTCTCATCCAAAACAGACTCGAAAACAATATGATAAGTAGATTAATGAATATAATTCAAGACAAAATATAGGACAACAGTAAGACGAAGTAATAGATATCGATAAAGATATACAAATCTTTCAACAGAATAGTTTAAGACTTTTAACTCCTAAAGTTTAATATAGTGCTGGAATATTCTCTCAAAAAGCTCAGCTTTACAGACATTATAGAGAAGAACAGATGTGTGTAATAAAAAATAGACATCATGTAAATTTAATAAGTTCAGATTCCACCAAAGAAATATTAAGAACTAATATGAATTTAATGCACATGGGTTTAATTGTAATAGGAATAAAAGGATTAACCAAAAAAAATTTAGGAACTAAAGTATTAATTACAATTTATGAAGATAGATGGTCAGACCCTAAAAAATCTATAATAGGTTTAACAGAAGTAGATATGAGTAATAATGGCAGAATATTTTATTGTAGTCCAAACTATATGATTAATTCAGCAGAATTTGGAAAATATAGTAAGGTAGGATTCCAGACAAAAGGATATGAAGACATGAATGGAGGAAATAATTTATTAGTATGTTTAGGATTCATTGGTAAATTATCTAGTAATAGTAATACTAGGTTTAAACTAAAAGTAGATGATGTAGTAGAATTAATGGAAAATCAAGGAATTAAAGTAATGAAGCCTTTAAAAATAGACCCAGAGACTTATGCAGGATTAGAATGGAACTTAGAACCACCCAAGACTCAAGCAATCCTCAAACCAACAGATCATTTAATGTATACTAATAGAAAAGGTGAAACATCAATTAGATTTATAGACTATAACTTAGAAATTCAAAAGAATAAAGAAATAGAAGAACAGGAAAGGACAGAATTAATGAATATAATAGAAACAGTATCCGAAGAGTTTACAGTGGATTTAGCAATAGAAACTGCTAGAGAAATGTACAGAAATAATAACAACAAAACTTTTAAATGTAAAGGATGTAATTTAGGACAATTACATTTTACTCAAGTAGAAGACCATTTCAAATATTGTAAGTTAAGAACAGATAATTTAGGATATCAAGAAAATGACGATAATATTTTAGACAATAAAAGGACATAAGACGAAGAAGAAACCACTAAGAGTATTAAAGAATTTATGGAATCGGCAACATCTAGTTCAAGCCCATTTGAAAGAACAACAATAGGACACACTGTACAAACCAATATTGGTAATGTACCTAGACATAGAGTATATAGAATAAATCCCGAAATAGAAGCAGAAAGAATTAGACCTGTAGGAAAGAGAATGTCTATAGAAGAACCCGTCCAACTCCAAAAAGGAGTTAGTAAAGGAAACATATTAACTATAGCTGCCCAAGACCCTCAAGCATGGAACACTGTAATAGACTTATGGAAAGGAATAGTAGTAGCATATTATATAAAAACTTATCACGAGACAGATGCAGAGACTATGTATAGATATATGGAAACATTTTTAGGAGAATCTACCAAAGGATTATGGGAAGCCTTTAAGATAGAATTTCCTCAAAAATTTCAAGACTTAGTAAACATGGGAGCTAATCCCTATAATTTTACAAATAAAATACACAGTTTAATAACAGGAGAAGATCCCAATAGTGGTTTATTAGCATTACAAAGGAAATCCTTGATACAGTTAGAACAATTAAGTATTAGTGATTTGCACCATATAAAGTTTTTCTTAAATGATTATTTTTATTATTGCACCAGAAGTGGAAACGCTTTTGATCAGACATTAGGTAGAAAATTGTTTAATAAATTACCAGGAGCCTTAGAAAGAGAAATAGAAAGACGATGGGATGAAAGGGAAGGTGTAGTACAAAACCCCAATGCTAGATGGTCCATAGGACATAGAATACAACATATAATAGAAATATTACAAGAAAAATGTACTAACATACAAATTCAAAAACAGTTAAAGAAAGGTGAAACTAGTTTTTGTAAAAGTATATACACTACCCAAAATTATGATGAAGACTATCAGAAAAGACGAACTCCAAAGAAATATAAAAAATCATGCCCAAAGAATAATTACAGACGAAGAAGTTACTATCTAAGAAAATCAACAGCCAAAAAACCATACTTAAATAAAAATAGACATGTTAGAAAATATAAGAATGATAAAAGTTATAAGAATACTCTAGAATGTTTTGCTTGTGGAAGCACAGAACATTTAATAAATACTTGCCCTAAAAGAAATAATACTAGAACAAGAAACTCTCAATTAATAGAAGATTTTCAAGAAACTTTAATTAATGTAGACGAATACATGTCAAACAATGAAAGTATTTATTCTATAGTAAGTATAAAGAACAATGAACCCTATAATTCATCAGACTCAGAAAATGAGAATCTCATTAATGAAATAAATCTAGAATACCTGTAACGACCCATTTTGTCGTTACTAAATTATCCATTCCTCAATATTAACTTGAGTCCAAAATAGCTATCATTTTGTTCATTGTGTGACCTCAAGCTTTTCGGCGAAGATTTTAGCCTTTCGATGTGTCTAGATAGACTTAAGCCTGATGAATTTAATTATTCATGAATACTAATATCAATCCTTTAATTTGGAAGTTCTTTAGATATTAATTAAGGTCGTACAATATCCTAGCACAAAGTTAAGTTGAAAATATTTTTTAACCAATAGAGTTTCGATATGGGTTTCTGTTAGGGCCAAATTCAAACGATCATATATCCTAGAATATAAGGAGTTAGGGGTCCCAATACCCACCAAATCAAAGATCTATGAGTCTTCTTTCCAACGCAATAAACCGTTCATCAATCCGAGTTTAGAATAAAAAGTTATGACCATTTTACTGAACACTGTCCGGGCTGAAACGGGAATTCGCTGTAGCGAAAATTCTGGTGGTATTTAAATCATATTTAGCCGATTTTCAGGTCCAAAACTCCAAAACTTCATTCCCCAACCCTAGAGAGGTGATTTCCCAAGGTTTAGAGTGAAATTTCTTCATTGAGGTAAGTTTTTCCATCATCTTCTTTGTCTTTTAATCCATTAACATCTTAGAATCCTTAGAAAGACCTTCAATGGTGAAATTTTGGGTTAGAGCCTTTAATGGTGGATTTTTGGGAAAAACTTATGGGTGTTCTTAATATCACCTAGAACTAATTCTAGATTATAAATTAATGATTTCTAGTATGAACTTGGTAAACTAGATTATGTATTTTGTTGGTTGGAAATCTTGAATTCCATAAAGATGAGACCTTTAGCATAAAAACTCCATTAATGGAGATGGGTTAAGTTTGAAAGAACTAGTTAATAGTTAATTGACCTTGGAGAATGATATAAACTTGGAATTAGGGTAGAATTAGTGGGTTTTGAATTTGCAAAGATATTTATTTAAAGAGTAATTGATTAATTACTCTTATAATTGTTTGATATTTAGATGATTGATCATTCCGAAGCATGAAGAAAGGGAATGAGCATCCTTGACATGACTTGTTGATTCAAAAAGCTTGGCGTCCAGGTAGGCTAGGTTAATGAGTAGAAGACTGTGTTATTTCATATTTTCATAATTTATAATTGATGGGAGAAAGCATGTCTAGGCCTGCAGACATGGAGTTGAGGTGAATAAAGACATAAGAACTTTACTTTAATCCCGAAAACTATGTTATTGATTGATTATGTGATATTTATGATATTATGTGTTATGTGCCCGAAAGGGGATTGTTGTGAATGAAGTATGTGGACATGATGTTTCTTAGTTGTTCTAGTGATGAACCTAATTGAGTTATAAAGGTTTAAGTTGCATATTGTGCCATGATAATGGTGAGGCCTAAGGGATAGATGACTTGAATCATTGTGTGCATTGTATTATGCGGAGAGAGGTAAAGAATAATGATAAGGTTGAATGCGCTAGTTATGGGTGGTGATGTTAGAACCCAAGTTGTGGTATTTGAGTAGGTTATGATTTAATTAGAGTTTAGACTCAATTTAATCGTGTGTATGCTCCTAAATTGGATGCTTGTTGATTGGTTTTCGTACATACTTGAATTGATGATATTTGGATTGTTGATACTTGCATGAATAATTATGAAAAACCCAACTTGATCGAATCGTCTTGTGATTATGAGTGTACTTGTAAATTTAGTACGTCGTGTTGTATCCTGAGAGATAGTATGAAGTTGATAAAATATACATAATATGATTATGGAGGATCGGGTACCACGCCGGTACGGATATGGAAGTTGATATTACTTATTTATGGAGGATCGGGTACCACGCCGGTACGGTACATGGACTTAGATTGTCCCCTGCAGGTCATGACTAGTTGGGCAGAAATAAGTCCCTTAGCATGTGTGTACAGACTATTGTTGATAAATGAAAAATCTTGATTCATAATGATAATGTGATTGAAAAGAATGCCTTGAGTAAAGAAGGCTTGTGATATACCTTCATACAGGTTGAAAAGTGAATGATGAATATTTATTAAGAACAGAAAAGTGGAAAGATTGTTAGTAGCAATGTGGCCGACGTTAAATTTCGGTATTGCTATAAGACGTGATTGGATCGGGTGCCACGAGCCGGCATGGTAATATTAATAATAAAGGAATTGATAATGAAGTGATCTAAAGTGATGAATCCATGAATAATCTCAAAAAAAACAATCCCAAAGTTTCAATAATTGAATTAATCTTTCTCCAAGAGTATCTATAAGGTTTGCTAATGAACCTTGAGTTCTCTTGTGTGTTTTACTGAGATGTGAGTTGATTTGTATTCCCTGTTTGATTGTATCCTTGAGATTGATTGTGTGACATGTACTTGGAAAAGTGGAACTCTGTGCTTACTTGCTATATGTTGGTCGACTTACTTTATTTATACTTGGTGTGATCTTGGCTTATCCGATTGGCTAGTTATTATTCTTTAATATTATAAGAGAGTGTTTGGTTGTTAGCCCGAGAGTTTAGTGTGAGTTATCTATGATTATTGGGTTGATCCTATAGATGTGGATAATGGAAACGGCAACGTGAATAAAAGGGTGATAGTGATGGTTTAGTGTTAGATTGTGGTGGATGGTGTGAATTAGTGAGGCTAGACTATGCTAGTGGTGAATATAATCTCATTAATAGAGTTGGAAAATTGTAAATTATATTGGCAAAGTGTTATAATGATATTACAGCCTTAGTAGAATTATACTCTATTAAGATGTCATGATTTCTTTTCTTTGATTCTATTTTATGATTATGTGGACTAACACTGGTCGGCCGATGATGCCTACCAGTACGTGTGTTTGTACTGACCCTACTCTTCTACATCCCTTATTGGGGTGTAGACTGGATGCAGGTTAGTTTGCAGTTACTAGATCAATGGCGATATTCAGCACTAACTTCTGCACTTCCTTCCTGGCAGATGTTAGAGTCTTTGTGTTATTTATTTTATTGTCAATCTATTCTGTAATAGGTAGCTCTTGTACATGTCTGACCAGGTCTTGGGGTAGTGAAGGACAGTTGTAAGAAGTTTTTTGAAAAATTTATTTATTGGTGTTTAATTTACTTTGTTATATTTAATTCAGTATTCCTTAAAAATAGAAGTCTTCCGCATATTTTTGGTTGGGTAATAAGGGTTCTCCTAGCTACTTAGGATAGCGTAGGTGCCCGCACGGTCCGTTTGTTTGGGTCGTGACAATACCTACATTTAGACCCACCAAATTTTGATTTAGTAAATATAATAGACTATAATTTAGTTTATATAAAAAACGAAGACTGTGTGCATGAATTTGAAAGGAAAGGCTTAGACAGTAATCAATGCTTCATTTGTAAATGGTACCCAGATAAGAATAGAAGAATCAAATGTAAACTTTGTTATATAGAAGGATGTATTCCTTGCATAGAAAGAACTATAGGAGGTAAGTTACTACAAAATACAATAAGTAATGAACCACATAAAGAGACCATTAAGGAAGTAGCAAGTTCTTCAACTAATTATATTATATCACACACAGAAGAAGATAGAATAATTGAACTAACAACAAGAATAAATAACCTAGAAGAAAGAATAAAAAGATTAGAAAAAGGTAAACATGTCATGGAAGAAGACTCAGAATTAATGAACGAAGCCTTTGATGGTTTAGTATGTAATGAAGATAAGAAACTAAGTACAGTCAAAATATTAACTAAAATAAAAATACAAGATTATGAAATAGAAACACTAGGATTAGTAGACTCAGGATGTACACAGTGTATAATAAACCAAAAAATATTACCAAAACATCTTATAAATAATTTTACAAAACCTCATATATCCATGCAAATGGATGGAACTCATAATACTTATAAACATTTTGTAAAAAATGCAGTAATTAGTTTTAGCAATACATGTTCTAATTATAAAACAATATATAAGCTAGGAATAATGTTAACTAGAGAATTAAATATAAAAGCAGACTTTATAATAGGCTTAGATTTTATGATAAAAAATAATGGAGGATGTTTTATAACTAGAGACGGAGTAATCTTCACAAAGAATATTACAATAACCCCAGCATTTTTTGAAAAAAATGTACAAAGAAATACAAAAGTAACCAAAGACTCTAAATTTCTTAAAGAATTTTCAAAGCACTTGTGTGACAAAGACACAGACTGTACCTGTGAGACAGGAACATTAATGTTAGAAGAATTAGACGTAGATGAAGAAATTAATGAAATAGAATTATTAAATCAAATCATAGACAAAAATTATGATTTAATGGAGATAAACATAGACCACTACAATTTTAGGAAAGGAATGCAACAAATAGGAATAATAAAGAACCAAGAAGACTTGCAAAAGATAATTCAGAAATTAGATGACATAGACATAATAGGTGAAAAATCTTTAGAACACTGGAAGAATAATAAAATAGAGTGTAAACTAGAAATCATAAATCCATAATATACGGTAAGAACAACAGCAATACAATCTACTAATGAGGATTTAAAAGACTTTGAAGTACAAATTAAAGAATTACTTGACCTAGGAGTAATTAGAAGATCTAAATCAAGACATAGGTCAGCAGCTTTTATGGTTAGAAATCATAGCGAGATAGTTAGAGGAAAAGCTAGAATGGTAATAAATTATAAAAGACTTAATGACAATACAGTAATGGATGATTATAAACTACCAGACAAAACAGAGTTAATAAATAGAATTCAAGGAAGAACAATGTTTAGTAAATTCGACTGTAAGTCAGGATATTGACAGATAAAAATGTACCAAGACAGTATAGAGTGGACAGCATTTACTTGTCCCGAAGGACATTTCGAATGGTTAGTAATGCCATTTGGATTAAAAACTGCTCCACCAATTTTTCAAAGAAAGATGGATAATATATTTGGTAAATATAAGACTTTTGTACTAGTATATGTAGATGACATCTTAGTTTTTAGCTATAACATGAAAGAACATTTAGGACATCTCCAAACAGTTTTTAAATTATTTGTAGACAATAGAATAATTATAAGTAAGAAAAAGATGGAATTATGTAAACAATCTATTAATTTTCTAGGAATCACTATAGGAGAAGGAAAAATAAAATTACAACCACATATAGCAAAAAAGGCCCTAGAAATGCCAGACAAGCTAGAAAAAACTAAAGACTTACAAAAATTCTTAGGAATATTAAATTATGCTAGACAATTTATTAAGAATTTAGGGAAAGTAGCAGGACCTTTATATGCTAAAACTGGCTCTAAAGGACAAAAAACATTTAATACGGAAGATATAAAATTAGTTCAAAAACTAAAAGAAATGGTTAAGGACATACCAGACTTAGCCCTACCTTTAGAAACAGATTATTTAATAATAGAGACAGACGGTAGTTTTGAAGGATGGGGAGCCGTCCTTAAAGCTAGAAATAATAAATATAGCAATAAGAAAGATGAAAGAATATGTGCCTATCAGAGTGGAAAATATAAAGAACAAGGTCATATGAGTAGTATAGATGCTGAAATACTAGCAGTCATATATGGTCTTAATAGTTTTAAAATATATATTTTAAATAAGCTAGAAGTATTAGTAAGAACTGACTGTGAAACCATAGTCAAATTTCATGAGAAAATTAGCGAGAGAAATAGTAGTAAGAGACGATGGTTAAATTTTATTGACGCTACTTCAATATATAATATTAAATTCGAACATATTAAAGGTAAAGAAAATACCTTAGCCGATAAACTTAGTAGATTAATATCAAAAACTACTAACTAATCTTTTTTGCAGCATGACAGACAAAGGCAAAGCAAAAGCTTCAGACTCCAGCGCAGACAATTATTTAAAGACTTTATTAAGCAATACTCATTTTCGGCCACAGACAATGTTAAGTACAGCTCAGACATCTAGCGATCAGACGATCGAAAGAATACATTTTGGGAGACAAAATTTAATTTATTATCCAGACTCAAATTTCAGTTTTAAGACACGACCTGAAGCAAGAGTCGATAGAAATCAAAAATACTTATTAGACAACTTATGGATTTCATACAACAAGACTCCAAGGGATGTCAACTATTTTTTAGCTGTTATGAATGCCCTGACACAATATTTTACAGACAAAAATTTAACTAACAAGTTTAACTTTTATGTGATCATACAGGGAAGGACTCCAGGAATCTACCAGACATGGATTCAGGTAATAACGCGATTAAGAACTTTAAAGACCTCTTATACAAAGGATTTAATAATTTTAATGAGGCTTTAGACTACGCAAGAGGAAAATTAGGACCAAACTTTTTTATTACCCCAGAACTAAGAAACCCTATAAATTACCCTCAGTACAATATTCAAAAAGACACAAAAAAAAATTATTTTTTGTGATCACTGCAGTTCAATGACCGAAGGTTTTAAAAGACTAAATCATAAAAATGAACTGTTAGAGAAAGAACGAGATGAATTAGTAAGACAAAATTTATTACTACAAGATTATATAAAACATCTTGAATTAAACCAAAGCCCAAATTCAGCACCCTTTCAAACACAAAGTCCAGTTCAAATTTTTAAGAATTCTTTTACTCAGACTGATTTTCAGACACCACAAAAAAGTTCTCCATCTTTACTAAAAATGGATGAGATGGGTGTGCATTCCCCACTGAATGTAGACAGACCTACTGCATCAGGTAAGGATGTAGCTAGTCCGGTTCAAACGACAACCGGTAAAGACTCATCAAGTCCGTTAATGGCTGACACTTTGCCAAAAAGTGTAAGAAGACTTCCAGCTAGTTTTAATTTAGAAGGAGCCTCAAGCTCAAAGACTGTAAAAATCAAAAGACAAAGTAAAAGGAAAGTGACTACAAAAACAATAGAACATATTATTGGCAATACACTGATGAGATTATTGGTAGACTCTACCTCTAACTCTCCTAAAGAAGAGACTAAAGGAATGATTAAACCAGAGAAAGAAACATCAGATATTTCAAATTCAGACTCAGATCTACCCAGTTCAGACAGAGAATATGACCCGGCTCTAGATCAATTTGCTCAAGACCCTAATGCAGATGATGATTCCAGTATGAGTTTTGACTCCGAGGCCTTGCACAATTTAGACACTATTTATTAAAGACATCAGCAATGACATCGGATATTTTGGACATTTTCAAAGACGTAAGCAGTGACCTCAGCAGACTTAATATTCGTAAGCAATGACATATATATGGATAAGACAGAAGGACGGACAGAAAGAAAAAGTCGTAACATTACAAGCAAATGTTACAAGATTTCAAAGGAATTAATAGCGAAAGCGACATAAAGCAGACTTGAAAGCGACATTCAGCAATATTTCTCCGTTCAATTTCATTTGAAGTCCGCAGACGCTCCTCTATAAATACCTTTCATTTCCATACTACAAGAGACAGAAGCAAGCATCAAGCAATCATAGTAAGAAGCAATTAGCCTAGTTTTTACAAATAAATATTGTGAGAAAAGAGTGTTTGAAAAATCAAAGAGTGTGTTTGTAAAAAGAGTGCTTGTACAAAAGTGAGTGTTTAAATTTCCAGTTCAACTAGGAGCAACTTCAGGGACTCCCGAAAGGGAACCCTCTATCCGCTCTACTCAATGTAAGTAGGTTATAAGCTTTACTAGAAGTAGGTATTATTCCCCATGTTTGTATGTTTACGTTTATGTTTTATGTTAATATCATGAATATATGTTGATATTTTAATATATGTTGATATTTTATTATATGTTGATATTTCATCATGTCTATTTTTAAAAAAGTTATGTTTAGTTGTCCAAATCTACCTTTAGTATATGGTTAGTCTCTTAAATGTCTAAGCAACTCCGAAGGATTAACCCATAAATTCCTAGGATTTGAATCCGTTAATGGCCAAGAGAGCCGCAGGACATGTGTCATCCAGGGTGAGGTTAAAGAAGCAAGTACTTAGAAAATAAGTTTAAGAGAAAGAGGTAGATATAGCGACAAACTAAATAACAAGTAGAAATATACACACTTAAAAAAAAAAAAAAAAAAAAATCATCAACACGTTTGATCATTAAAAAAAAAAAAAAATTAATTAAATTATGTTTAAATTTGGGGAATATACTTAGCATTCTAGTAATTACCTTGACCTATTAACATAGTAGAACCAGGAAGAGGAAATAACGAGTAGAATTTTACAACATATTAAAACAACTCCTACTCACTCTGCATCCTAAAGAATCTAAGTGTAAAATAATCTAAGTGTTAATCCAAGTGTTACCATCTAAGTGTTAATGGTACATTACCAATATTGGTTTGTACAGTGTGTCTTGTTGTTGTTCTTTGAAATGGGCTTGAACTAGATGTTGCCGATTCCATAAATTCTTTAATACGCTTAGTGGTTTCTTCTTTGTCATATGTACTTTTATTGTCTAAAATATTATCGTCATTTTCTTGATATCCTAAATTATCTGTTCTTAACTTACAATATTTGAAATGGTCTTCTACTTGAGTAAAATGTAATTGTCCTAATTTACATCCTTTACATTTAAAAGTTTTGTTGTTATTATTTCTGTACATTTCTCTAGCAGTTTCTATTTCTAAATCCACTGTAAACTCTTCCGATACTATTTCTATTATATTCATTAATTCTGTCCTTTCCTGTTCTTCTATTTCTTCATTCTTTTGAGTTTCTAAGTTATAGTCTATAAATCTAATTGATGTTTCACCTTTTCTATTAGTACACATTAAATGATCTGTTGGTTTGGAAACAAAGAAGTATTCTAGAATTTGAATTAATACAATTTGATAAACTCACAAATAGAAAACTCTCAGTCAAAAAACATCGTCAAAGATTAAGTCAAAGAATTAGGATAGTAAATACACAGTTACATATCTCTAGAAAAATACAAGATATAATAAGTGATAGAAAATACCTGAAAGAACAAATTCCAAAATTCCCTTTAGGATAAAATTATTCATGAAAACACATCCTTTTGCTAGACAAGTACAAGCTAATTATTGGATATATAATATTGAAGTAGTAAGACTAACTTATAAAAAATTGTAGTTGTCTATATTTATCTCCATTAAATCATAATTTTTGTCTATGATTTGATTTAATAATTCTATTTCATTAATTTCTTCATCTACGTCTAATTCTTCTAACATTAATGTTCCTGTCTCACAGGTACGGTCTGTGCCTTTGTCACACAAGTGCTTTGAAGATTCTTTAAGAAATTTAGAGTCTTTGGTTACTTTTGTATTTCTTTGTACATTTTTTCCAAAAAATGTTGGGGTTATTGTAATATTCTTTGTGAAGATTACTCCGTCTCTAGTTATAAAACATCCTCCATTATTTTTTATCATAAAATCTAAGCCTATTATAAAGTCTGCTTTTATATTTAATTCTCTAGTTAACATTATTCCTAGCTTATATATTGTTTTATAATTAGAACATGTATTGCTAAAACTAATTACTGCATTTTTTACAAAATGTTTATAAGTATTATGAGTTCCATCCATTTGCATGGATATATGAGGTTTTGTAAAATTATTTATAAGATGTTTTGGTAATATTTTTTGGTTTATTATACACTGTGTACATTCCGAGTCTACTAATCCTAGTGTTTCTATTTCATAATCTTGTATTTTTATTTTAGTTAATATTTTGACTGTACTTAGTTTCTTATCTTCATTACATACTAAACCATCAAAGGCTTCGTTCATTAATTCTGAGTCTTCTTCCATGACATGTTTACCTTTTTCTAATCTTTTTATTCTTTCTTCTAGGTTATTTATTCTTGTTGTTAGTTCAATTATTCTATCTTCTTCTGTGTGTGACATAATATAATTAGTTGAAGAACTTGCTACTTCCTTAATGGTCTCTTTATGTGGTTCATTACTTATTGTATTTTGTAGTAACTTACCTCCTATAGTTCTTTCTATGCAAGGAATACATCCTTCTATATAACAAAGTTTACATTTGATTCTTCTATTCTTATCTGGGTACCATTTACAAATGAAGCATTGATTACTGTCTAAGCCTTTCCTTTCAAATTCATGCACACAGTCTTCGTTTTTTATATAAACTAAATTATAGTCTATTAGATTTACTAAATCAAAATTTGGTGGGTCTAAATGTAGGTATTCTAGATTTATTTCATTAATGAGATTCTCATTTTCTGAGTCTGATGAATTATAGGGTTCATTGTTCTTTATACTTACTATAGAATAAATACTTTCATTGTCTGACATGTATTCGTCTACATTAATTAAAGTTTCTTGAAAATCTTCTATTAATTGAGAGTTTCTTGCTCTAGTATTATTTCATTTAGGGCAAGTATTTGCTAAATGTTCTGTGCTTCCACAAGTAAAACATTCTAGAGTATTCTTATAACTTTTATCATTCTTATATTTTCTAACATGTCTATTTTTATTTAAGTATAGTTTTTTGGCTGCTGATTTTCTTAGATAGTAACTTCTTCGTCTGTAATTATTCTTTGGGTATGATTTCTTATATTTCTTTGGAGTTCGTCTTTTCTGATAGTCTTCATCATAATTTTGGGTAGTGTATATACTTTTACAAAAACTAGTTTCACCTTTCTTTAACTGTTTTTGAATTTGTATGTTAGTACATTTTTCTTGTAATATTTCTATTATATGTTGTATTCTATGTCCTATGAACCATCTAGCATTGGGGTTTTGTACTACACCTTCCCTTTCATCCCATCGTCTTTCTATTTCTCTTTCTAAGGCTCCTGGTAATTTATTAAACAATTTTCTACCTAATGTCTGATCAAAAGCGTTTCCACTTCTGGTGCAATAATAAAAATAGTCATTTAAGAAAAACTTTATATGGTGCCAATCACTAATACTTATTGTTCTAACTGTATCAAGAATTTTCTTTGTAATTCTAATAAACCACTATTGGAATCTTCTCCTATTATTAAACTGTGTATTTTATTTGTAAAATTATAGGGATTAGCTCCCATGTTTACTAAGTCTTGAAATTCTTGAGGAAATTCTGTCTTAAAGGCTTCCCATAATCCTTTGGTAGATTCTCCTAAAAATGTTTCCATATATCTATACATAGTCTCTGCATCTGTCTCGTGATAAGTTTTTATATTATCTGCTACTACTATTACTTTCCATAAATCTATTACAGTGTTCCATGCTTGCGGGTCTTGGGCAGCTATATTTAATATTTTTCCTTTACTACCTCCTTCTTGGAGCTGGACGGGTTCTTCTATAGGCATTCTCTTTCCAACAGGTCTAATTCTTTCTGCTTCTATTTCGGGATTTATTCTATATACTCTATGTCTAGGTACATTACCAATATTGGTTTGTACAGTGTGTCCTATTGTTGTACTTTCAAATGGGCTTGAACTAGATGTTGCCGATTCCATAAATTCTTTAATACTCTTAGTGGTTTCTTCTTCGTCATATGTACTTTTATTGTCTAAAATATTATCGTCATTTTCTTGATATCCTAAATTATCTGTTCTTAACTTACAATATTTGAAATGGTCTTCTACTTGAGTAAAATGTAATTGTCTCAATTTACATCCTTTACATTTAAAAGTTTTGTTGTTATTATTTCTGTACATTTCTCTAGCAGTTTCTATTGCTAAATCCACTGTAAACTATTCGGATACTGTTTCTATTATATTCATTAATTTTGTCCTTTCCTGTTCTTCTATTTCTTCATTCTTTTGAGTTTCTAAGTTATAGTCTATAAATCTAATTGATGTTTCACCTTTTCTATTAGTATACATTAAATGATCTGTTGGTTTGAGGATTGCTTGAATCCTGGGTGGTTCTAAGTTCCATTCTAATCCTGCATAAGTTTCTGGGTCTATTTTTAAAGGCTTCATTACTTTAATTCCTTGATTTTCCATTAATTCTACTACATCATCTACTTTTAGTTTAAACCTAGTATTACTATTACTAGATAATTTACCAATGAATCCTAAACACACTAATAAATTATTTCCTCCATTCATGTCTTCATATCCTTTTGTCTGGAATCCTACCTTAATATATTTTCCAAATTCTGCTGAATTAATCATATAGTTTGGACTACAATAAAATATTCTGCCATTATTACTCATATCTACTTCTGTTAAACCTATTATAGATTTTTTAGGGTCTGACCATCTATCTTCATAAATTGTAATTAATACTGTAGTTCCTAAATTTTTTTTGGTTAATCCTTTTATTCCTATTACAATTAAACCCATGTGCATTAAATTCATATTAGTTCTTAATATTTCTTTGGTGGAATCTGAACTTATTAAATTTACATGATGTCTGTTTTTTATTACACACATCTGTTCTTCTCTATAATGTCTGTAAAGCTGAGCTTTTTGAGAGAATGTTCCAGCACTATATTAAACTTTAGGAGTTAAAAGTCTTAAACTATTCTGTTGAAAGATTTGTATATCTTTATCGATATCTATTACTTCGTCTAACTGTTGTCCTATATTTTGTCTTGAATTATATTCATTAATCTACTTATCATATTGTTTTCGAGTCTGTTTTGGATGAGAGGTCTGGTTTCTTCTGTTCTCCGACTTGATAAAAAGTCCATGTTTTAGTCTTTCTTACTACCTGTGTTCTTTCTTCACTTGGGGTAACTTCAACTTTCTTTAATTGTTCCGTTAATTCACTAATGGTCTTTTCAGGTACTGGGAGATATTTTTCTTTAATAAGTTTTTCTATGTTTTATTAATTTCGTTTATATTAATTTCTGGGATTTTTTGTGGAGTTATATGTTTTGTTGTTATGGCTTTTAAGTCTTTTATTCCGTTTAGTATTTTATTTAATTCATCTTGAGATGTTTTACTTATTTGTTTCTTTGCTATTTAAGCTTGTTGAGACCTAATACAGTCTAAGTTATCGGCTATAGCACTATAAGTCTTTGTTTGTAAATCTTCTAAAATTTTAATAATTAGAGAATTGTCTTTTTGAATGTTTTCTGCTAAATTTATTAACAAGTCTATTATACTATTTAATTGTGCGTCTTCACTATGTAATATATGTTCTCCGTTATTAAAATTACACTTGATTGAGGAATGGTCTTTCAAACGTTTGTATTTCTTTTCTGGTATGATTTGTAAGTCTAAATATTCTAATTTCTTTAGATTAGCTAAGTCGTTTATCCTAATGGAATCCAGAGTGGTCGGGTTTTATACCACTTTAACCACTGTCTAAGTTCTTCAATATCACTTTCTATACCTTGTAATTCCCAATAAATTTTACTTTCTACTTGGCTTTGTTTTGGTAAATTTAAAGTTTTTAGTTTTTTAAGGGATTTTTGTAAATTATTATAATGTTTTGTCTTATAAGTTAGTCTTACTACTTCAATATTATATATCCAATAATTAGCTTGTACTTGTCTAGCAAAAGGATGTGTTTTCATGAATAATTTTATCCTAAAGGGAATTTTGGAATTTGTTCTTTCAGGTATTTTCTATCACTTATTATATCTTGTATTTCTCTAGAGATAAGTAACTGTGTATTTACTATCCTAATTCTTTGACTTAATCTTTGACGATGTTTTTTGACTGAGAGTTTTCTATTTGTGAGTTTATCAAATTGTATTAATTCAAATTCTAGAATACTTCTTTGTTTCTTAAGTCTTTTAATTTCTGGTATGACTGATTAATAAAATTGTAACAATATCGTAAATAATTACAATATGGGTCGTTTCTTTTCATATAATATTTAACCTAAAGGTATATTTTTTAGTTCGTTATCTAAATAATTAATCCTATCTTTATATGCTTGTATAGCAGTATCTTTCCTATATAATTCTATAATTATATAATTTTTTAATTCTAGATATTCTGGTATATTTTCTTGTACTATTTCTTCTTCTTCTTTGAGTTGATTTAGTCTAATATTTAATGCTTTTTGAAAAAGTCTTGTTTCTCTAATTAATTGATAGCTTAATCTAATTCTACTATTTGCGTTTCTAACGTTTCTTACTAATCTATTTTGTCTAGGCATAAACTTATCCTTTTATCCTACCGGAAAATATCTTACTCTATTTTTTAGAAATTTTATATAATCTTTGATATTTTTAATGTCTTTTTCTATGCGTCTTAAATCACTTTTCTGATTATGTGGTAAAGATTCTTGAATTATCCTAGCTTGTCTTAAATCTTGTTCAAAATTATATATTTCTTCGTAATAAAATGATACTATTCTTGAATAAGGTAATTGTCTCATAAATTTATATTTAAACTTCTTAAAATTCTAATATATGAGTTATGGACAAAATAAGGTCTAGTGTACATAAGTCTTGAAATAATATGATTTATTAATTTTTTCTTATTTTTTCTAATTTCTAATATGCAATAAGGAATTCCACCGTTCTGAATTATACCGTTTTCTACGTCTGGATTGTAATATAATCGTTGAAGTTCTAGATATAAATATTTTAAGTCGTGTATTGATTTTCTATAGTCTCTAGTATTTCTAATAGGTCTTCTCATATAAAATCTTAACCTAAAGGAAAATACCTAATTCTAAGTCCAAGCTGTTGGATTCGTTTATGTAAATATTTGATCCGATTATTAGATTCCCAAATACTTCTAATCATATAATCTATAAGTCTTATTGCGTTTAATTCTTTTTGTTCTAATTGGTCTTTAAATACTTCTAGATAATAATTATACCTTACTAATAATTCTAACTTATCTTGTTCTAGAGTTTCTAATATGTCTTTCCTAATTTCTAACTAGTTATGTAAAGATTTTAACTGTCTAGCTAAATGGGATTTTTTCATAAACTAATTATCCCAAAGGGTAGTAAGAAACGTTAGAAAGGCAAATAGTATAATTAGATTAAGTTATCAATTAATTAGAGAAACAAGACTTTTCCAAAAAGCATTAAATATTAGACTAAATCAACTCAAAGAAGAAGAAGAAATAGTACAAGAAAATATACCAGAATATCTAGAATTAAAAAGTTATATTATTATAGAATTATATAGGAAAGATACTGCTATACAAGCATATAAAGATAGGATTAATTATTTAGATAACGAACTAAAAAATATACCTTTAGGTTAAATATTATATGAAAAGAAACGACCCATATTGTAATTATTTACGATATTGTTACAATTTTATTAATCAGTCATACCCAGAAATTAAAAGACTTAAGAAACAAAGAAGTATTCTAGAATTTGAATTAATACAAATTGATAAACTCACAAATAGAAAACTCTCAGTCAAAAAACATCGTCAAAGATTAAGTCAAAGAATTAGGATAGTAAATACACAGTTACTTATCTCTAGAGAAATACAAGATATAATAAGTGATAGAAAATACCTGAAAGAACAAATTGCAAAATTCCCTTTAGGATAAAATTATTCATGAAAACACATCTTTTTGCTAGACAAGTACCAGCTAATTATTGGATATATAATATTGAAGTAGTAAGACTAACTTATAAGACAAAACATTATAATAATTTACAAAAATCCCTTAAAAAACTAAAAACTTTAAATTTACCAAAACAAAGCCAAGTAGAAAGTAAAATTTATTGGGAATTACAAGGTATAGAAAGTGATATTGAAGAACTTAGACAGTGGTTAAAGTGGTATAAAACCCGACCACTCTGGATTCCATTAGGATAAACGACTTAGTTAATCTAAAGAAATTAGAATATTTAGACTTACAAATCATACCAGAAAAGAAATACAAACGTTTGAAAGACAATTCCTCAATCAAGTGTAATTTTAATAACGGAGAACATATATTACATAGTGAAGACGCACAATTAAATAGTATAATAGACTTGTTAATAAATTTAGCAGAAAACATTCAAAAAGACAATTCTCTAATTATTAAAATTTTAGAAGATTTACAAACAAAGACTTATAGTGCTATAGCCGATAACTTAGACTGTATTAGGTCTCAACAAGCTTAAATAGCAAAGAAACAAATAAGTAAAACATCTCAAGAAGAATTAAATGAAATACTAAACGAAATAAAAGACTTAAAAGCCATAACAACAAAACATATAACTCCACAAAAAATCCCAGAAATTAATATAAACGAAATTAATAAACACATAGAAAAACTTATTAAAGAAAAATATCCCCCAGTGCCTGAAAAGACCATTAGTGAATTAACGGAACAATTAAAGAAAGTTGAAGTTACCCCAAGTGAAGAAAGAACACAGGTAGTAAGAAAGACTAAAACATGGACTTTTTATCAAGTCGGAGAACAAAAGAAACCAGACCTCTCATCCAAAACAGACTCGGAAACAATATGATAAGTAGATTAATGAATACTAATTCAAGACAAAATATAGGACAACAGTTAGACGAAGTAATAGATATCGATAAAGATATACAAATCTTTCAACAGAATGGTTTAAGACTTTTAAATCCTAAAGTTTTATATAGTGCTGGAATATTCTTTCAAAAAGCTCAGCTTTACAGACATTATAGAGAAGAACAGATGTGTGTAATAAAAAACAGACATCATGTAAATTTAATAAGTTCAGATTCCACCAAAGAAATATTAAGAACTAATATAAATTTAATGCACATGAGTTTAATTGTAATAGGAATAAAAGGATTAACCAGAAAAAATTTAGGAACTAAAGTATTAATTACAATTTATGATGATAGATGGTCAGACCCTAAAAAATCTATAATAGGTTTAACAGAAATAGATATGACTAATAATGGCGGAATATTTTATTGTAGTCCAAACTATATGATTAATTCAGCAGAATTTGGAAAATATATTAAGGTAGGATTCCAGACAAAAGGATATGAAGACATGAATGGAGGAAATAATTTATTAGTATGTTTAGGATTCATTGGTAAATTATCTAGTAATAGTAATACTAGGTTTAAATTAAAAGTAGATGATGTAGTAGAATTAATGGGAAATCAAGGAATTAAAGTAATGAAGCCTTTAAAAATAGACCCAGAGACTTATGCAGGATTAGAATGGAACTTAGAACCACCCAAGACTCAAGCAATCCTCAAACCAACAGATCATTTAATGTATACTAATAGAAAAGGTGAAACATCAATTAGATTTATAGACTATAACTTAGAAACTCAAAAGAATAAAGAAATAGAAGAACAGGAAAGGACAGAATTAATGAATATAATAGAAACAGTATCCGAAGAGTTTACAGTGGATTTAGCAATAGAAACTGCTAGAGAAATGTACAGAAATAATAACAAAAAAACTTTTAAATGTAAAGAATATAAATTAGGACAATTACATTTTACTCAAGTAGAAGTCCATTTCAAATATTGTAAGTTAAGAACAGATAATTTAGGATATCAAGAAAATGACGATAATATTTTAGACAATAAAAGTACATATGACGAAGAAGAAACCACTAAGAGTATTAAAGAATTTATGGAATCGGCAACATCTAGTTCAAGCCCATTTCAAAGAACAACAACAGGACACACTGTACAAACCAATATTGGTAATGTACCTAGACATAGAGTATATAGAATAAATCCCGAAATAGAAGCAGAAAGAATTAGACCTGTAGGAAAGAGAATGCCTATAGAAGAACCCGTCCAGCTCCAAGAAGGAGCTAGTAAAGGAAAAATATTAAATATAGCTGCCCAAGACCCTTAAGCATGGAACACTGTAATAGACTTATGGAAAGGAATAGTAGTAGCAGATTATATAAAAACTTATCACGAGACAGATGCAGAGACTATGTATAGATATATGAAAATATTTTTAGGAGAATCTACCAAAGGATTATGGGAAGTCTTTAAGACAGAATTTCCTCAAGAATTTCAAGACTTAGTAAATATGGGAGCTAATCCCTATAATTTTACAAATAAAATACACAGTTTAATAACAGGAGAAGATCCCAATAGTGGTTTATTAGTATTACAAAGGAAATCCTTGATACAGTTAGAACAATTAAGTATTAGTAATTGACACCATATAAAGTTTTTCTTAAATGACTATTTTTATTATTGCACCAGAAGTGGAAACGCTTTTGATCAGACATTAGGTAGAAAATTGTTTAATAAATTACCAGGAGCCTTAGGAAGAGAAATAAAGAGACGATGGGATGAAAGGGAAGGTGTAGTACAAAACCCCAATGCTAGATGGTCCATAGGACATAGAATACAACATATAATAGAAATATTACAAGAAAAATGTACTAACATACAAATTGAAAAACAGTTAAAGAAAGGTGAAACTAGTTTTTGTAAAAGTATATACACTACCCAAAATTATGATGAAGACTATCAGAAAAGACGAACTCCAAAGAAATATAAGAAATCATACCCAAAGAATAATTATAGACGAAGAAGTTACTATCTAAGAAAATCAGCAGCCAAAAAAGCATACTTAAATAAAAATAGACATGTTAGAAAATATAAGAATGATAAAAGTTATAAGAATACTCTAGAATGTTTTACTTGTGGAAGCACAGAACATTTAGCAAATACTTTCCCTAAATGAAATAATACTAGAACAAGAAACTCTCAATTAATAGAAGATTTTCAAGAAACTTTAATTAATGTAGACGAATACATGTCAGACAATGAAAGTATTTATTCTATAGTAAGTATAAAGAACAATGAACCCTATAATTCATCAGACTCAGAAAATGAGAATCTCATTAATGAAATAAATCTAGAATACCTACATTTAGACCCACCAAATTTTGATTTAGTAAATATAATAGACTATAATTTAGTTTATATAAAAAACGAAGACTGTGTGCATGAATTTGAAAGGAAAGGCTTAGACAGTAATCAATGCTTCATTTGTAAATGGTACCCAGATAAGAATAGAAGAATCAAATGTAAACTTTGTTATATAGAAGGATGTATTCCTTGCATAGAAAGAACCATAGGAGGTAAGTTACTACAAAATACAATAAGTAATGAACCACATAAAGAGACCATTAAGGAAGTAGCAAGTTCTTCAACTAATTATATTATGTCACACACAGAAGAAGATAGAATAATTGAACTAACAACAAGAATAAATAACCTAGAAGAAAGAATAAAAAGATTAGAAAAAGGTAAACATGTCATGGAAGAAGACTCAGAATTAATGAACGAAGCCTTTGATGGTTTAGTATGTAATGAAGATAAGAAACTAAGTACAATCAAAATATTAACTAAAATAAAGATACAAGATTATGAAATAGAAACACTAGAATTAGTAGATTCGGAATGTACACAGTGTATAATAAACCAAAAAATATTACCAAAACATCTTATAAATAATTTTACGAAACCTCATACATCCATGCAAATGGATGGAACTCATAATACTTATAAACATTTTGTAAAAAATGCAGTAATTAGTTTTAGCAATACATGTTCTAATTATAAAACAATATATAAGCTAGGAATAATGTTAACTAGAGAATTAAATATAAAAGCAGACTTTATAATAGGCTTAGATTTTATGATAAAAAATAATGGAGGATGTTTTATAACTAGAGACGGAGTAATCTTCACAAAGAATATTACAATAACCCCAGCATTTTTTGAAAAAAATGTACAAAGAAATACAAAAGTAACCAAAGACTCTAAATTTCTTAAAGAATCTTCAAAGCACTTGTGTGACAAAGGCACAGACTATACCTGTGAGACAGGAACATTAATGTTAGAAGAATTAGGCGTAGATGAAGAAATTAATGAAATAGAATTATTAAATCAAATCATAGACAAAAATTATGATTTAATGGAGATAAACATAGACCACTACAATTTTAGGAAAGGAATGCAACAAATAGGAATAATAAAGAACCAAGAAGACTTGCAAAAGATAATTCAGAAATTAGATGACATAGACATAATAGGTGAAAAACCTTTAGAACACTGGAAGAATAATAAAATAGAGTGTAAACTAGAAATCATAAATCCAGAATATACGGTAAGAACAACAGCAATACAAGCTACTAATGAGGATTTAAAAGACTTTGAAGTACAAATTAAAGAATTGCTTGACCTAGGAGTAATTAGAAGATCTAAATCAAGACATAGGTCAGCAGCTTTTATGGTTAGAAATCATAGCGAGATAGTTAGAGAAAAAGCTAGAATGGTAATAAATTATAAAAGACTTAATGACAATACAGTAATGGATGATTATAAACTACCAGACAAAACAGAGTTAATAAATAGAATTCAAGGAAGAACAATGTTTAGTAAATTCGACTGTAAGTCAGGATATTGGCAGATAAAAATGCACCAAGACAGTATAGAGTGGACAACATTTACTTGTCCCGAAGGACATTTCGAATGGTTAGTAATGCCATTTGGATTAAAAACTGCTCCACCAATTTTTCAAAGAAAGATGGATAATATATTTGGTAAATATTAGACTTTTGTACTAGTATATGTAGATGGCATCTTAGTTTTTAGCTATAACATGAAAGAACATTTAGGACATCTCCAAACAGTTTTTAAATTATTTGTAGACAATGGAATAATTATAAGTAAAAAAAAGATGGAATTATGTAAACAATATATTAATTTTCTAGAATCACTATAGGAGAAGGAAAAATAAAATTACAACCACATATAGCAAAAAAGGCCCTAGAAATGTCAGACAAGCTAGAAAAAACAAAAGACTTACAAAAATTCTTAGGAATATTAAATTATGCTAGACAATTTATTAAGAATTTAGGAAAAGTAGCAGGACCTTTATATGCTAAAACTGGCTCTAAAGGACAAAAAACATTTAATACGGAAGATATAAAATTAGTTCAAAAACTAAAAGAAATGGTTAAGGACATACCAGACTTAGCCCTACCTTTAGAAACAGACTATTTAATAATAGAGACAGACGGTAGTTTTGAAGGATGGGGAGCCGTCCTTAAAGCTAGAAATAATAAATATAGCAATAAGAAAGATGAAAGAATATGTGCCTATCAGAGTGGAAAATATAAAGAACAAGGTCATATGAGTAGTATAGACGCTGAAATACTAGCAGTCATATATGGTCTTAATAGTTTTAAAATATATATTTTAAATAAGCTAGAACTATTAGTAAGAACTGACTGTGAAGCCATAGTCAAATTTCATGAGAAAATTAGCGAGAGAAATAGTAGTAAGAGACGATGGTTAAATTTTATTGACGCTACTTCAATATATAATATTAAATTCGAACATATTAAAGGTAAAGAAAATACCTTAGCCGATAAACTTAGTAGATTAATATCAAAAACTACTAACTAATCTTTTTTGCAGCATGACAGACAAAGGCAAAGCAAAAGCTTCAGACTCCAGCGCAGACAATTATTTAAAGACTTTATTAAGCAATACTCATTTTCGGCCACAGACAATGTTAAGTACAGCTCAGACATCTAGCGATCAGACGATCGAAAGAATACATTTTGGGAGACAAAATTTAATTTATTATCCAGACTCAAATTTCAGTTTTAAGACATGACCTGAAGCAAGAGTCGATAGAAATCAAAAATACTTATTAGACAACTTATGGATTTCATACAACAAGACTCCAAGGGATGTCAACTATTTTTTAGCTGTTATGAATGCCCTGACACAATATTTTACAGACAAAAATTTAACTAACAAGTTTAACTTTTATGTGATCATACAGGGAAGGACTCCAGGAATCTACCAGACATGGATTCAGGTAATAACGCGATTAAGAACTTTAAAGACCTCTTATACAAAGGATTTAATAATTTTAATGAGGCTTTAGACTACGCAAGAGGAAAATTAGGACCAAACTTTTTTATTACCCCAGAACTAAGAAACCCTATAAATTACCCTCAGTACAATATTCAAAAAGACACAAAAAAAAATTATTTTTTGTGATCACTGCAGTTCAATGACCGAAGGTTTTAAAAGACTAAATCATAAAAATGAACTGTTAGAGAAAGAACGAGATGAATTAGTAAGACAAAATTTATTACTACAAGATTATATAAAACATCTTGAATTAAACCAAAGCCCAAATTCAGCACCCTTTCAAACACAAAGTCCAGTTCAAATTTTTAAGAATTCTTTTACTCAGACTGATTTTCAGACACCACAAAAAAGTTCTCCATCTTTACTAAAAATGGATGAGATGGGTGTGCATTCCCCACTGAATGTAGACAGACCTACTGCATCAGGTAAGGATGTAGCTAGTCCGATTCAAATGGCAACCGGTAAAGACTCATCAAGTCCGTTAATGGCTGACACTTTGCCAAAAAGTGTAAGAAGACTTCCAGCTAGTTTTAATTTAGAAGAAGCCTCAAGCTCAAAGATTGTAAAAATCAAAAGACAAAGTAAAAGGAAAGTGACTACAAAAACAATAGAACATATTATTGGCAATACACTGATGAGATTATTGGTAGACTCTACCTCTAACTCTCCTAAAGAAGAGACTAAAGACATGATTAAACCAGAAAAAGAAACATCAGATATTTCAAATTCAGACTCAGATCTACCCAGTTCAGACCGAGAATATGACCCGGCTCTAGATCAATTTGCTCAAGACCCTAATGCAGATGATGATTCCGGTATGAGTTTTGAATCCGAGGCCTTGCACAATTTAGACACTATTTGTTAAAGACATCAGCAATGATATCGGATATTTTGGACATTTTCAAAGACGTAAGCAGTGACCTCAGCAGACTTAATATTCGTAAGCAATGACATATATATGGATAAGACAGAAGGACGGACAGAAAGAAAAAGTCGTAACATTACAAACAAATGTTACAAGATTTCAAAGGAATTAATAGCGAAAGCGACATAAAGCAGACTTGAAAGCGACATTCAGCAATATTTCTCCGTTCAATTTCATTTGAAGTCCGCAGACGCTCCTCTATAAATACCTTTCATTTCCATACTACAAGAGACAGAAGCAAGCATCAAGCAATCATAGTAAGAAGCAATTAGCCTAGTTTTTACAAATAAATATTGTGAGAAAAGCGTGTTTGAAAAATAAAAGAGTGTGTTTGTAAAAAGAGTGCTTGTACAAAAGTGAGTGTTTAAATTTCCAGTTCAACTAGGAGCAACTTCGAGGACTCCCGAAAGGGAACCCTGTATCCGCTCTACTCAATGTAAGTAGGTTATAAGCTTTACTAGAAGTAGGTATTATTCCCCATGTTTGTATGTTTATGTTTTATGTTAATATCATGAATATATGTTGATATTTTAATATATGTTGATATTTTATTATATGTTGATATTTCATCATGTCTATTTTTTAAAAGTTATGTTTAGTTGTCCAAATCTACCTTTAGTATATGGTTAGTCTCTTAAATGTCTAAGCAACTCCGATGGATTAACCCATAAATTCCTAGGATTTGAGTCCGTTAATGGCCAAGAGAGCCGCAGGACATGTGTCATCTAGAGTGAGGTTAAAGAAGCAAGTACTTAGAAAATAAGTTTAAGAGAAAGAGATGAAAGAGGTAGATATACCGACAAACTAAATAACAAGTAGAAATAGACACCCTTAAAAAAAAATAAAAATCATCAACACGTTTGATCATTAAAAAAAAAATAAAAAAAAAAAATTAATTAAATTATGTTTAAATTTGGGGAATATACTTAGCATTCTAGTAATTACCTTGACCTATTAACATAGTAGAAACAGGAAGAGGAAGTACCGAGTAGGATTTTACAACATATTAAAACAACTCCAACTCACTCCGCATCCTAAAGAATCTAAGTGTTAAATAATCTAAGTGTTACCATCTAAGTGTTAATATATATATATTTAAATAACAAATTTGAATCTATATATATAGTGTAATTTTTTAAGTGAGGGAATGATGAACTCCTTCTGCTACATGTAGGTCCGCCTCTGTATCTAGCGTGTTACGGCAAGAGGATTGTTAAGAAGTGAGAGAATAAGTAGATATGGTAAGGATGTTTGGTTATTTAGATAGTTTTCCCTTTTACTTATGCCGCTCATAGCAAAAAACTTTTCCGTGGGGCATAAGTATATATTTTCGAATAATAATATCCATAAGTCATGCCCTAGGTGACTTTAGTTTCTAAAGAATTTATGTCCCACTAAGCTCATTTGCTAAAATGACTGGCTCATTTTAAGGGCAAAAATTAAGGAAAAATAATATAAACATACACCTTAACTTACCATATTACATAAATCTTTACTCTTACAAAGTAATTACAAAAATCATAACTAATTATGTATCTTCGTTGGATGTATCGGGAGCTAATTATGTATTTCGACAGACCCAAAATTGGAAAAAATATATCGGGAGCTAATTAAGTACTTTTACAAAGGAAAAATGTATCTTCGTTGGATGTATTATGTATCTCGACAGACCCAAAATTGAAAAAAATATATCGGGAGCTAATTATGTATCTTTACAAAGGAAAAAATATATCTTCGTTGGATGTATCACGAGTTAATTATGTATCTTGACAGATCCAAAATTGGGATTTTAGACTATGCAAAATGTCAAAAAAAAATTATAATTAAGCTTCAAACTGTCGGGATTTATGTTGTTTCCCCAAAAATTAAAGACAAGTTCATTTTAAATGCAATTCGTGCAATTTTATGCAATGTAACCCACCTTAAGGCCCATAAATCATAAGACCAAAACCAAAGTACAACGAAGCTAATTTTATTTCTTTTTTGTCAATATCAGAAGGGAAAATTTCGTAGAAGTACAAAAATAGACAACTATGTAAAGTAACGTTAAAATTCAGTTTTCAAAAGTAGCAACATAGTCATAACAAATCTTATACAACACTATAAAAATGAATTGAGTATACAATTTATGGTAAAATCAAATAACGCAAATTAGAGGAGAAATATATATCTTGTGATTAATGCTAAATACACGATCATCCTCACGATTCTCTTGTTTATTTCACAAACTAAATTTGACATTATCACCCGTCAATAGTCTAAAATTTGCCATTGATTAAATTCTGAAGCACCGAAGCTGAAATTCAAGTTTGAAAATTCATAATCATTTTTTTATTGGGTATTGTTTCGAAAGTTGACACGAGAAATATAGGAGCCCTAGACACCATTTCTTAAAAGAAAGACATGAATCAAGTTCAATTTATGTAGACATGAATCAAGTTCAATTTATGTGAAAAAATAAGGAAATATTAAGTGGAGTAGAAAAGATCAAGACATAATTATCTGACGTAGTTAATGTTTAAAATAATTATCATTTGCAGCTAAGGTTTAGATTAAATAGTTAAATATACATTTCTTTTGCATTTGTATATTTTGGGACTCATATACAAATATCTAATTTGGGGTCTAATTTCAGACTCATATACGTTTGTCTTTGTATATAAAGAGAATTTTGGGGCTCATATACAAATGTTTAAAGCGAATTTGTATTTGTATATATAATTTTTAATTTATATATTTTGTTACTAAGTTGTAGCTACATCTTGTGATTAGACAAACTTTAGCTATAACGCCTCATTTATTGTCTAAATGTTAGCTATTTTTGAAATTTTGCCAAAAATAACTATGAAATTTTTACCTTGATTTTTTTATACCCCATCCGTTTCAATTTGTTTGTCATGTTTTGACTTGGCAGGAAGTTTCAGAAAATAAAGAAGACTTTTGAATTTGTAGTCTTAAATTAAAGATATGTCAAATGTACCAAAACACCACCTAATCTTGTGGTATTAAACATGCTACTCCCTCTGTTCAGATTTACTTGTCAAAATTTTTCTAATATAATTTTCATTTTTACTTGTCATTTTTGACAAATTAAGAAAAGACAAAAAAGGAAATTCATGTTTTACCCTTAACATTAATTACTTATTCTCCAAATCATTTTTCAATACCTATTACTAAACATCAATTTATAGGGGTAATATGGTAAAGTCATTATATCAATCACTATTTTCTTAATAGGTGTTCCAAGTCAAAATGTGACAAGTAAATTCGAACGGAGGGAGTACGTGAAAATTTGAAATTAAAGAGTTGTCAAAATAGGAAAGAGACATTATTTTGAAATGGACTAAAAATAAAAGTAGGACAAACAAATTGAAATGAAGGAAGTATTTCTTACTCCCTCTGTCCCATTAGTTGAACACTTTTCATTTTACACTGTGCTTAAGAAATAATTAATGGAATGATCAATTTTACTACTATACACTTTATTCATATTAATAGCTATTAAAATAATTTGTTTAAATTTTCAAAGAATATATTAATTGTAGGGGCAAAATGGGAAAATTTTAATAAATTCTATCTTGATTTAGTAAGTAATCAACTAATTTGGGTATTTAGTTTTAGTAAGATGATCAACTAATATGGAACGGAGAAAGTATAAACTTTATCCACCGAATTAGAGCTTATGGATATGAAGACATTTTTTTTTCATTATGCAGTGATATTATGATCCCCATAATAAAAGGATAGTAAAGAATTAAAAGTTGGCAAATAATGAAAAATTGTTTTCTAGTTTTAGAAAGAAAAAAACAGAAAAAAGAAATATCACTAGATTTCGTAGAAGTCATAAGACTGAACCAAATCAATAAATATTATATGTGGTTTGATTTTAATAATTTTAAAATATATTAAATCAACTTAATTTTAATTTTTGTCAAAATCCAACTCAAATCGAATCGTGAACATCCCTACTAAAAATACAGAGACAGAATGTACATCCATTAGAATCGATACAAAATTTATTTTAAGGTCATTAGGGTAAAATTGAGTATTCCAAAACATCAAATCGCTATAATAACCTATATATTTGCTGGCTATTTTGTAAACTAGATCACCCGAAGACATTGTACTATAATTACCCATTTATTTTGCAAGAAATTAACTCAATCGAAAGAAATTCATATCCCGCCATAAAACTTTGAACAAGTTAGCTAAATTATTTTTTATGAAACAAAATTGACACTTTATTTCAAGTTGTGAATCCCAGCACAAAGAAATAAGAAAGGAGTTTGCAAGCGAATTTCAAGCATTGACGACTTTTAAGTCATGATATAATATAGTGATTCCATCATCTAGAATAAGGGTTTTTTTTTTTTTTTGGGTAAGCTACAATAAGACATTTTTAGCCAACACTAAGAAAATAGAATGTCAAAGAAGAGTAACAACTTTGGCTGTACGTCTAATGTCTAATAAATGAGGGAATAGGTGGGAATTTGACATTGTCATTCTCATATTTCGTGTTCTTTCTTTGTATCTTACTTTTATTTCCAATTTGCATCATCATTCCAAGTTGTTGAATTTTGATGGCCAAACATATCGACAGCCACCTCAACTTTGCACGAACTTTCACTTTGACACCTAAAGTGGACATTGTTCATTTTAAGCACCTCAACTAGTGTCCCGGTGTGTCATTTTGACACTTTTTGCTGACATGACATGGCAAGTGTAACTCACTCTATACCCACGCGTGAGAGACCTTTTTAGTCGATTTTTATTTTATTTTTGCTTCTTCTTCCTCATTTTTCAGTCACTATTTTACTCAATTTTAAGCTCCTTCAATGGTGAAAAAAAAATTGAGATAGATTTTAGAGTTAATATGAAACTATGAACAGTGTCAAATCTTTAGATGATGATAAATCAAACCCAATTAAAAAAATATGAATACATGATTTGAGACCAACGAATAAGGATAAGCCTGTGCACCCACTAAAATAATTTGCAATTTTATAAGTTCTACTTTTGTAGTGTGATGTTGACAATGAAAAGGTCGTCGCCATTTTTTGTTTGGCAAGATTTTAGAGTACTAATTGCAATTTCATTGTCCGAAAAATGGGTTCTTAACAACTTTTTTTTTTCTTTGAAAAAAATGAAGATTTTGATTGGGGGAGGGGGGGACGGTGGTGGCTGTTGGAGAAGATGATTGGAGGGTTGGGTTTGTTGGGGGGGGGGGGGAGCGGGAAAAGGGGAAGGGGTGTTGGAGAAGACAATTGGGGTTGGGATTGGGGGGCAGCGGGGGGGGGGGGGCATAGGGGGTGTTGGAGAAGATGACTGGGTGGGGGGGGGGGGGGAGGAGGGGGGAGGGGTTAAATTTTTAAAAGTGTTAAATTTTTTTTTTAATTATTATTATTTGGGTGGGGTGGGGGTGGGGGGGTGGGGGAAATGCCAAATGTAAAAAATTTATCGGTAACTTTTTTATTTTAATCAAAATTAATTATTTAATTTGGGTAGAAATGACAAATGTCTTCTTTCTATTCGTCGCTTTACACGTCATTGACGAGTGTAACACACGCACCTGGTATTTTTTGCTGATTTTTAAAAAACTGCCAAAATGACACACTGAGATGCTAGTTGAGGTGCTTAAAATGAACAACGTCCATTTTAGGTGCCAAAGTGAAAATTCGTGTCAAGTTGAGGTGTATGTCGATGTGTTTGGACAATTTTGAAATAGTTCTAGTTTAATGACTCATCTGTTTATAGTAGACTAGACTGGGTCAAACCAAGCTACTGCCTAGACAATTAACAATTGTTTTTAAAATTAACAAAAAAAATTGAAATATCTTTTCAATGACTAATCCAACAAAAAACTAAAATCACATACGTCATTTTCCAGTTTAGCTATATAAAAAAAATCACTAGATCAATTGCAAAATAACTTAAACAAAATATAATTTAAAACATGTTACAAATACACTATATTGTGGATGTTTATTTAAATATTCTTACAATTTCCTTAAGAAGCTTGCAACCAAGCAATTGGTAGTTTATGCAAACAACTTCCTAAAAAATCTTGCAGCAGCTTCCTTAGGCTTGCAATACTACAGACAACTTGTAAGTAACTCAACCAAGACACTTATAAGTAACTCAAGCAAGACACTTGCAAGTAGCTCAAACACTCAACTTGCAAGCAACTTTTAAAAAGTCTTGTAATAGCTTTTTGAAAAGTCTTGCAACAACTTCATTTCTTCAATAAATTGAAAGCTAAATGAATTCATGTGCTTTTAATCTAGCTATGCTAATGATAAATAACATTTTCTATATTATGTCTTGTTATGGCTAAATTACTCTATGCCTATAACCACAAGAACTGGTAATATATTTTCATAAGCTTGTTGTGATTACAATTGAATATATAATAACAATAACAATAATATACATAGTATAATCTCATAGGTAGGATCTGAAAAAGGTAAAATATATGTAGATCTTACTCCTATATTTATATGCTAGCTTTGATTGCTCTTGAAGAAGCAATATCTTAAAAAAAGTACTAAACTATCACAATTTGATGTGAAAAGGCACGTTGATATGATTATGTTCCACTCAAAAAAAAATGAAATTTATTTATATAGATGTTATAAATCCAGAAACGTTCCTTTATGTAAATGTAACACTACTAAAAAAAAAGAGGAAAACCGACCATAAATTTCCAGCCACTGTTGGTGGTCGCAAAAAACCGACCACAATCTTTGTTTTTTTAATTCTTTTTTTTAACAAAAACTAACCACAAGTTTTAAAATTGCGAAAAACTAATCAAATTAACCCACAAAAAAATAATTGACCAAAACCAATCACTTGTAGTCGGTACTAATAAAAAAATTATTTTAAAATTCTTTTTAAATTTTTAGACAAAATATATTAAATATTTTTGTTATTTTTTACTAATACTGACCACATGAGATCGGTTATGTGTAAATAAATTAAAAAACAATTAAATTTAAACAAAACCGACCACTTGCTGTTGGTTTTGGTTTTAAAAAAAATAATATAAATAAAATAAATAAAAAACATAAAACCAAATTTATTTTCAAAATATATTAATTTTTTTTTTATGGTCAGTTACTTACAAAAAAATAAAAATCAATTAATATTAAGAAAATCGACCACTTGTGGTTGGTTTAATTTTTAAAAAAGTAATATAAAATAAATACATAAATAACATAAATTCTAATGTTTATTTTTTACTTACGTTGCAATAATATACTGTCCATCGAGTATATATATATATATATATATATACACGTATATCTCGTGTACTGATTTACGTAGTAGTCAAAAGCTAACTGAATCTATCCAAGTATATTGAATACGTTGATATCATATGATCGAGGTAGTAATATACCGTTGGAGTTATAATAATGTAAGGTAATTAACCAATAATTTATCAGAGTATAAGGAATACGATGTATTATGGGGTAATATACTCGTGCATGTGATGTATATAGTACGTATTCAGAAGATGATAGTCGATGGAGTATATATATATACGTATATCTCGTGTAGTGATGTATGTAGTAGTCAAAAGCTAACTGAATCTATTCAAGTATATTGAATAATATGTTGATATCATATGATCGAGTAATAATATACTGTTGGAGTTATAATAATGTAAGCTAATTAACCGATAATTCATCATAGTATATATATGGAACACGTTGTATTACGAGGTAATATACTTGTGTATGTGATGTATATAGTACATATTCAGAAGCTGATAGTTGATGGAGTATATGTATATATACCTATATCTTGTGTATTAATGTATGTAGTAGTAAAAAGCTAATTGAATCAATCCAAATGTATCGAATACGTTGATATCATACGATCTACGTAATAATATACTGTTGGAGTTATAATAATTTAGGTAATTAACCGATAATTCATCAGATTATATATGGAATATATTGTATTTTGGGATAATATACTCGTGTATTTGATGTATATAATACATATTCAGAAGCTGGTAATCGATATATCCAAGTATATTTAATATGTTGACATTATACGATCGAGGTAATATATAATGTTAGAGTTATAATAATGTAAGCTAATTAATTAAACGATAATTTATCGGAGTATATGGAGTACGCTGTATTTCGGAGTAATATATTCGTGTATGTGATATATATAGTACGTGTTCAGAAGTTGATAGCCGATGGAAGATAAAAGGGTTATTTCAATGATTTTAAGGGCGTTTTGTAGAAAACAATTGTTGGAGTTGTTTGATTTGAAGAGGGTGTGTGCTTATAGTTGTAAAATCCTACTCGGTACTTCCTCCTCCTTGTATCTACTTATGTAGTTAGGTATATTTCTTCCTCGAATACTAAGTATATTCCCCAAAATTGAACTTTTTTTTTTTTAAAACTATCTATAGTTATACCCTGTTCATCTCTTCCTCTTAAATTTATGCTTAAAAACTGCTTCTTTAATCACACACCGAAACACGCTAATTATTTTAGCCTATCCATAGCTATACGCTTTTCATCTGTTTCTCTTAAATTTGTTACTTAAGAACCGCTTCTTTAACCGCACCCTGGAAAACACTGTCCTGCGGCTCTCTGGCCATGAAAGACTTCAACATCCTAGGTTTTACCGGTTAATCCATCGTGGTTCATTAAGAATTTAAGAGACTAACCATATACTAAGGGTAGTTATGGATCATCCTAGGAGTTTATAGATTAATCCATGGGAGTTGTTTAAGCATTTAAGAAGCTAACCATATACTATGGGTATTCCTATGACAGATTATAACTTAAAGACAAAATATCAACATGATATTAACATAATTTCAACATATATGAAAACATGTTGTATAAAACTAATTTACATACATATGGGGAAAATACTTAGTTCTAAGAAAGCCATAACCTACTTACATAATGTAGAGGAGAGAGAGTTCCCTTTCGAGAGTCCCCGAGGTGCTCCTGGCTGAACTGGAATTTAAACACTCACACACTTACTTACAAACACTCGCACTCTTTTTTTTTTTTAAACAACTCACACTTTATAATATTGCTTGAATATTCTGATATTCAAACTTGCTAATGGTCGAATGTTACTTCGATCTTCTTTTCTTACATTCTTCTGAAATGAAATGAGGGTATATATAGAGGAGAAAGTAAGAGGCGGACTTCAAAATTTCTTTCAATTTGCTGAAGGAATCTGAATTATTGAGCTTGGGTCACTGTCGTGGGTTCCACATTTACTGTGCGTCTGTTGAATTTTCTGAAAATAATTGAATGGTTGTCGCTTTCTTCTTTTTCTTTTTGAAATTTGAGGTTGTCTGTCTGCTATAAATCGGCATTGCTTACGTTTGTAGTAGAGTCTGGAATGCTGATAATTTAACAAACAGTGTCTAAATTATGCAAAGCCTCCGAGTCAAACTCCATGCCTGAGTCATCACTGGCATTGGGGTCTTATGCAAATTGTTCCATTGTTGGATCATAGTCTGGGTCTGAATTTGGAACATCTGAGTCGTCTTCTTCGGATTCTGGCTTAATCATGTCTTTGGTTTCTTCTTTGGCCACATTAGGTGTGACATCTTTTAAAAGTCTCATTAACGTTTTCCCAATAATGTTTTCAATTGTTTTGGTGTTAGTCTTACTTTGTCTTTTGATTTTTGTTGTCTTTGTCTTTGAACATGAAGCTTCTAAAGTAAAACTTGCAGGAAGTCTTCTTACATTTTTTGGCAAAGTGTCAGCCATTAACGGGCTTGATGAGTCTTCACCGGTTGCCATTTGAACCGGACTAGCTGTACCTTTACCTGATACAGTAGGTCTTTCTACATTCACTGGGGAATGTACACACGTTTGATCCATTTTTTGTAGAGTTGGAGAACTCATTTGTGTCTGAAAATCAGTTTGTGTGGTAGAGTCTTTAAAAGATTTCGAAGAAATTTATTGCTGATTTAATTCTAAAGTTCTTATAGTCTTGTAAAATCATATTTTGTCTGAGTAAATTGTCTCGTTCTTTTTCTAAAAGTTCATTTTTCTGATTTAATCTTTTGAAGCCTTCAGTCATTGAGCTGCAGTGATCACAAAAAATAATTTTATTTGAGTCTTTCTGGATATTATACTGAGGGAAATTTGTCTGTTTTCTAAGTTCTGGGGTTATAAAAAAGTTAGGTCCTAAATTTCCTCTAGCATAGTCTAAAGCTTCATTGAAATTGTTAAATCCTTTATATAAAGGATCTTTTAAACCTTTAATAGTGTCTATTACCTGCGTCCATGTCTGATATATGCCTGGTGTTCTTCCCTGTATAATTACATAAAATTTAAACTTGTTAGTTAAATTTTTGTCTGTCAAATATTGTGTCAGGGCATTCATAACAGCTAAGAAATAGCTGACATCCCTTAGAGTCTTATTATAAGAAATCCATAAGTTGTCTAACAAGCACTTCTGATTTCGATCAACTCGTGCTTCTGGTCTTGTCTTGAAACTGAAATTTGATTCTGGATAATAAATTAAATTTTGTCTTCCAAAATGTATTCTTTCTACTGTCTGATCAGTAGAAGTCTGAGAAGTATTTAGCATAGTCTGCGGCCGGAAATGAGTATTGCTTAATAAAGTCTTTAAATAATTGTCTGCACTGGAGTCTGAGGTGGAAGCCTTAGCTTTCCCTTTGTCTGTATTCATGCTGCAAAGGAAACTGGTTAGTAGTTCGTATCATTAAACGACTTAGTTTATCCGCTAATCCATTATCCTCGCCTTTAACATGTTCAAATTTAAGAGTATAAATAGAAGTAGCATCTATAAAGTTTAACCATCTCCGTTTGCTACTAGTCTTTTCACTGATTCTTTCATGAAACTTAACAATGGCTTCACAGTCTGTTCTAACTAATACTTCTGGTTTATTTAAAATATATATTTTGAAACTATTTAAACCGTAAATGACTGCTAAAATTTCCATGTCTATACTACTCATATTACCTTTTTCTTTATAAACTCCGCTTTGCTAAGCGCAAATTCTTTCTTCTTTTTTAGCACTATATTTGTTCTTTCTAGCTTTTAGAATGGCTCCCCATCCTTCGGCACTTCCGTCTGTCTCTATTATTAAATAATCTGTTTCTAGTGGTAAAGTGAGGTCTGGAATCTGTCTAACCATTTCTTTAAGTTTTTGTACTAACTTAATATCTTCGGCATTAAAATATTTCTGTCCTTTAGAACCGGTCTTTCCATATAGTGGTCCTGCGATTTTTCCTAAATCTTTGATAAATGGTCTTGCATAATTTAAAATTCCTAAAAATTTTTGTAAATCTTTAGTCTTATCTAATTTGTCTGGCATATCCAACACTTTTGTTGCTATATGAGGCTGGAGTTTAATCTTTCCTTCTCCTATAGTTATGCCTAAGAAATCAATATATGGCTTGCATAATTCCATTTTCTTTTTACTAATAATTAAACCATTGTCTATGAATAACTGAAACACTATTTGTAGATGTTCTAAATGTTCTTTCATATTATTACTAAATACCAAAATATCATCTATATAAACTAAGACAAAATGTTTATTTTAATCTGGACAAGTAAATGTTGTTCATTCGATACTGTCTTTGTGCATTTTAATCTGCCAGTATCCTGATTTACAATCAAATTTACTAAACATTGTCTTATTTTGAATTCTATTTATTAATCCTATCTTGTCTGGTAATTTATATGCATCCATTACAGTATTATCATTGAGTCTTTTGTAATTTATGACCATTCGTGCTTTACCTCTAACTATTTCACTATGATTTCTTACCATAAAAGCTGTCGATCTATGTCTTGATGTAGATCTCCTAATTACTCCTAAATTTAGTAATTCTTTGATTTGTGTTTCAAAGTCTTTAAGATCTTCATTAGTAGCTTCTATTGCTGCAGTCTTAACTAAATATTCTGGATTTATGATTTCTAATTTACATTCTAATTGATTTTTTCCCCAATGTTCGAGGGGTTTCTCTCCTATTATTTCTAGTTTATCTAACTTTTGGAGTATTTTTTGTAGGTCTTCTTGGTTCTTAATAATTCCTATATTTTTTAAATTTCTTCGTAGATTGTAACTTTCTATACTAGTATCAATTAGATTATAACTCTTTTCTATTTCTTCATCTATCCATTCTGTATCTATTATTTCTGACAATAAATTTTCTTTTTCTTTGCAGGTACAATCGGTTCCTTTATCGCAAACAATGTCTGGAGTTATTTGTTTATGTCTTGAATCTTGTATTACCTTTGTATTTCTTTGTACATGTCTTCCAAAGAATGATGGTGTTATTGTAATATTTTTAGTAAAAATTACTCCGTCTCTAGTAATGAAACATCCTCCATTGTTTTTTTTACCATAAAGTCTAATCCTATTACAAAATCTGCTTTAATATTTAGATCTCTTATTAGCATATATCCTAATTTATATCTGGTCTTGTAATTTGAACAAGTGTTGTTAAAGCTAACTATAGCATTTCTTACATAATGTCTATATGTATTATGAGTTCCATCCATTTGCATGGCTATTTGTGGTTCTGTAAAATTCTTTATAAGATGTTTTGGTAATATGTTTTGATTTATTATACATTGTGTACATCCAGAGTCTATTATACCTAAAGTTTCTATTTTATAATCTTGTATTATTATTTTTGTCATTACTTTAATAGCGCTTAATTTTTTATCTTCGTTACATACTAATCCTTCAAGCGATTGGTTTAATAATTCTGTTTCTTCTAAGTCTTCTATAATAACTCCTTTTGATTCTTGAGCAATTCTTTTGCCTTTTTCTAAATATTTTATTCTATTTTCTAATTCATTTATTTTAATTTCTAGATTACTTATTCTAGTTTCTACTGTGTTGTCTTTTGTAATTATGACAGTCTGTTTATGTTCTACTGGTTGTATTTGTATTGACTGTATTGCCTGCTTTCCTATAGTCTTTTCTATGCATGGTATACATCCTTCTATATAACAATTTTTACATTTTGCACGTCTTTGTCTACTAGGATACCATTTACAAAGGTAACATTGATTACTATCTACTCCTTCATGTCTTTCAAATTCATGTAAACATTTTTCCTCTTTAATATTTACTAAAGCAAAACTAGTTATTACTAGATTTTCTAATCCAATATCTTTTTCGGATTCTGAAGAGTCTGGCTCGTTATCATAATCTATGCTAACAATGGAATATATACTTTCTGTATCTGACATTTATTCGTCTACATTTATTAGAGTTTCATTAAAATCTTCTATTAGCTATGAATTTCTTGTTCTAGTATTATTTCTTTTGGGACAGGTGTTAGCTAAGTGGTCTGTACTACCACATGTAAAATATTCTAGAGTATTTTTATAACTTTTGTCATCTTTATATTTTATTACATGTTTATTTTTATTCAAATAAGGTTTTCTGGCTGATGATTTTCTTAAATAATAACTTTTCTTTCTATAATCATTCTTTTTATAAGGCTTTCTATATTTTTTACTATACTTATTCTTCTTGTTATATTTGTCATCGTAGCTTTGTGTAGTATAAATTGTTTTACAGAAATTTGTTTCTCCTTTCTTTAATTGTTTCTGTATTTGTATATTTGTACATTTTTCTTGTAATATGTCTATTATATGTTGTATTTTATGTCCTATTGACCATCTGGCATTAGGATTCTGTATTACACCATCTCGTTTTTCCCATCTTTCTTCTATTTCTCTACCTAAGGCTCCTGGTAATTTATTAAATAATTTTTTACCTAAGCTTTGGTCAAAAGCATTACCACTTATACTTGCATAATAGAAATAGTCTAAAAGAAAAGGTTTAATATGATAACAACTACTTATGCTTAACTGTTCTAATTTTATTAAGGATTTACGTTGTAATACTAGTAATCCACTATTTGGATCTTCTGCTGTTATTAAGCTATGTATTTTATTTGTAAAGTTATACGGGTTAGCTCCCATTTCTACTAAGTCTTTAAATTCGTTAGGAAATTCTCTTTTAAAACTTTCCCATAAACCCTTGGTTGATTCTCCTAAAAATGTCTCCATGTATCTATACATTGTTTCTGGATCTGTTTCATTATAAGTTTTAATATAATCTGCGACTACTAGACCTTTCCATAAATCTATAACTGTATTCCACACTTGTGGATCATGAGCTGCTATGTTAAGTATTTTTCCTTTGCTACCACCTTCTTGAAGGGTAATAGGTTCTTCTATTGGTATTCTTTTTCCTATTGGTCTTACACTTTCTAGTTCTGTTTCTGGATTGGTTCTATATACTCTATGTCTTGGTACGTTTCCTGTATTGGTTTCTACCGTATGTATTTGGCTAGTTCTTTGGAAAGGGCTTGAACTTGTTGAGGCCGATTCCATAAATTCTTTAATACTTCTATCTGTTTCTTAAATTACGTCGTCTGAATTATCAAATAGTTTTCTATATCTTGTATTATCTGTTCTTAGTGTGCATAATCTAAAATGGTCATCTACTTCAAAAATGTCTAATTGTCCTAACTTGCATCCACTGCATTTAAAACGTCTATTGTTATCTAGTCTATAGATTTCCCTAGCCTTTTGAATGGTTTTATCGACTTCAAATTCTTCTAATTCTGTTATATTCATGAATTCTGTTCTTTCTTCATTTTGAACTTCTTCTTCTATCTCATTTTGATTTGTCTTTTCATAATCTATGAATCTGATTGAAGTCTCTCCTTTTTTGTTAGTATACATTAAATGATCTGTGGGTTTTAGTGTTTCTTGTTTACTTTTATGGTCTAATTTCCATTCTAAGACTGCATATATTTCTGAGTCTATTTTTATGGGTTTCATTAATTTAATTCCTTTGTTTCCCATTAGTCCTACAACATCGTCAACTTTTAATTTAAATTTAGTACCGCTATTATTGGCTAATTTTCCTATAAATCCTACACAAACTAAAAGGTTATTACCTATATTCATATCCTCATATCCTTTAGTCTGAATACCTATCTTTATATATTTTCCAAATTCGGATGCATTGATCATATAGTCTGGACTACAATAAAATATTCCGCCATTATTAGTCATGTCTATTTCAGTTAATCCTATAAGAGATTTTCTAGAGTCTGACCATCTATCGTCGTAAATGGTGATTAATACTTTAGTTCCTAAATTTTTTGTGGTCAATCCTTTTAATCCTATTATTATTAATCCGATGTGCATTAAATTCATATTTCGTCTTGTAATTTCTGCGAAGATTCTGGACTAATTAATGTAAGATCTACTTGATTGTCTCCTGTAACACATAGCTGTTCTTCTCTATAGTGTCTCTATAACTGAGCTTTTGGTGAAAATAAGTCTGCACTATATAATACTTTTGGATTTAATAAATTTAATTTGTTTTGTTGGAAAATTTGAATATCTTTATCAATGTCTATTATTTCGTCTAATTGCTGAGAGGTGTTCTGTCTTCCAGAGTTCATTATGTTAGATATTATGTTATTACTTAGTCTGTTTTGGGTGTAACTATGTCGTGGTCTTTCTTGGTCTGATCTCCTACCTGATAAAAAGTCCATGGTTTTACTTTTCTAATTACTGGAGTTCTTTCTTTTAATGGAGTTACTTCTGTCTTTTTTAATTGATCTATTAACTCGTTTAGAGTGTCTTCAGGAACTGGTGGATATTTAATCTTATTTATTTCTTCTAAATATTGTTTTAATATTTCTTAATGGTCTAGTAAAGTTTTTCCTTTTATTAATTTTTCTATATTTTCGTTAAGCTTTAGAAGTAGTAGTATTATGGTGTTGTTTTGTTTAATTATAATTTGGTCTGTCTTACTTTGAGGTGAATGTGTACTTAAGCCTTCTGGATTTGGTGCTATTTGTTCTCCTTGTTTGAGTATTTCTTCATAGAATGGGCTGTTCATGAAAGGATTATTGATTTAATCTGCTCTACAACTTGTCTTAAATCTTTAAGGTCTTTGTGAAGTATTTTTATATTTTCTTGTGGTTCTTTATTAAATTGTCTTCTTTCTATTTCTAAATATTGAATTTTTAGAAAGTCTATCTTCTCTTCTAATTGATTAAAAATCTTTATCTGCTTGGTTTGTATTTCTCTAAGAATTTCGAGTATTAATGTATTATCTTAATGAATATTGTCTCCTAAATTTAATAATAAATCTACAATACTATTTAGCTGTGGATCTTGGTTATGTAAACTATGTTCTCCGTTACTAAAATTACACCTAATTAATGAATTGTCTTTTAGTCGTTTGTATTTCTTTTCTGGTAATAATTGTAAGTCTAAATATTCTAACTTCTTTAGATTGGTTACCTTATCTATTTTTTCTATCCTAGTGCTATCCAAATTGGTCTAGTTTTATACCACTTTAACCACTGTCTATAATTTTCTATATCACTTTCTATACCCTGTAATTCCCTCACGACCCAAATCACCGGATCGTGAGGGCACCTATTCTAATTCACCTAGATAGGAGAACTCCTTACAACCCTTTAAGAAGATATGAGGAAGTCTTTAATAAATAACAAAAGACCAAACCTTATTACAACTGATTTTACAAATATTAAATGCGGAAAATGAAATTACCCCTGCGACCTAATCTAAACAGGTACAAGAGCTTCAAAGTAAGAAGGTAATACTGGACACAACTTCCACCAAGAATGAGAGGAGTAGAAGCTACTGGAGAATCACTATCCGCACCAATCATGAAACCAATACTGATTCATGCAAAAGACGATACCCTAAAAAGGGTATAGTAAGAGTAGTATCAGTACAAACAATATGTACTGGTAGGTATCATCAGCCGACGAGGGTTAGATCACGTAAACAAAATATAGAAATCACAAAGAGAAAACATGACAACTTATATAACAGTTTAATTTGCATCACTTCTATATACGTGTGTTACCTAAGAGTATTCCATTCTTATTCCCGTTGATCATTCATCACCTTCACATCAAGTGTCATCCATTCTAACTCTCAGAGGTCAACCCCAATAGTTATTATAAGTCAATCTATTTCGCTTACGCCTTGACTAACCTCGATAATAAATGGAAGCCATGAATCATCACCTTGCAACAAGTGTCGCGCCCCATTTTTCTCGCAAAAAGAGGGATTCGACGTGACAACTCTTTTTGGGATTAATTAGAGTGAAGAGTCGCCACCTAACGAATTAAGGTGCGTTAGGGCACCATTCGAGACTAAATTGAGAACTTATTTTAATTATTTAGTCTACGTCAACCAGAAATTCGGGTAAGGGTTCAAGTTACATAGAAAGGAAGGTGTTAGGCATCTTTCGAGGTCCACAAATGTGAGTCCCGGCCGAACTCATATATTACGTGGGAAAACTCTATGTGATAATCAAAAAGGTCGATTATTTTATTAACTACGTAATAACTAAGTGTTTAAAAGATATAATAAACAAATTAAACATACGACTTAGTTATTATCTAATTAATAATTAACTCCGTGATAAAGTAGTAAAAATGCGTAAATAAATAAAGAAAGGAATTAGAGAAGCGAGAAGATAGAAAAGACACAAATTATAATGAAAGGATTCGTTAAATTATACCTAAACTATCCCAAACAAAAGCATGCAAAAATAAATAAAATTCAATTGAATTTAGACAAAGATTAATTTTTATCCTATTCGGATCAGCGCCCGGCTTATTAAAGGGTGACAATGTCGTATATCGCACTGTCAGATTCTGCTCGGGTCAACTTCCATCATATCCGTCTATCTACCCACCCCACCTAGTTTGGTTATTAAGCCTAAAAACGTTCTAAAGAAAACGATAAAACTAACGTTACCTAAAATGCCTACCCATCCCAACTTAATGTCCAAGAGGCATTGGACTTACTATTTTTGGATAAGGATCTAGACGCAAAGAAAATCTTAGGCTTCCTAATTAGACTCGGGGTTCACGTCAGACAAGACAAATAAGACTAGCAAGTAGCACGTAATGGTTTCAAATAAACCTCTTGATTAATTAGAGTTGATTAGGTGATAGACAACTATTCAATTACTTACATTGCAATTAAACTTATAAGCATGGTGTCTAATGCAGTAGATTAGTTGACATTTATTAAACTTATAGGCATGACTTCTAGGCAAGGAACGTTATTTTAATGGGCCGAAAATTAAATGAAACGCAAGATGTTAAATTAGGAATGCTGGAAATTAATTTAATATGCTAAAAATTAGTTTAAACATGCTGAAAAATTAATTTTAATATGCTGGAAATTAGTTTAAACATGATAAAATTAATTTTAACATGCTGGAAATTAGTTTAAACGTGCTAAAGATTAATTTTAACATGCTGGAAAATAGTTTTTAGATGCTGAAAATTAATTAATAATTGCTGAAAAATAGTTTTTAAAATGCTGGAAATTAATTACATTTTGCTGAAAAATAGTTTTTAAATGCTGGAAATTAATTTTAATTGCTGGGACATATTTTTTAGATGCTGGAAATTGATTTAAGTTTGCAGAAAATTAATTTTAAAATGCAGGAAATCAATTAAAATGCTGGGAGTTAATTGAAAACGTTGAAAATTGATTAACTTTGCAGGAAATTAATTAAAAGAGATGAAAACTCAATTTGTATCAAAAAATAAAAATATTCCAAATGCTAAAATTTTAATTATAATATGCTGGAAATTTATATACTGGGAATTAATATTTATATGCTAGAAATTAAAATTGTACATGCTGGAAAATAGTATTTGTATGCTGAAAACTATTTACGGTGTGCAGAATTGATGAACATGCTCGAAATTAGTCTTAATAAGTTGAAAGTTAATTCATATCCCTAGAACATGATTTCTAAATGACAATCAACTGACATGATGAAATTTAATTTATAATCTTAGAACAAGTTGCCTAGGTGACAAAATAATTTAATTACATACTTGAAAAATTCGTAAGAATATCCTATAGGCATGACATCTAAGCGATAAGATATTCAAACATAGAATCCCCACCCCCCTAAGCAATACCCATAATCTTTTATTATGAATTAAAGTTCACGCAATATTTATTACATTCCAACAATGAATATGAAACAAAATAAATTAAAATAAATAAACAAAGACTGCTTGGACAGCCTTCAAAGCCCCCCCTCAAACCCAGGCAACTCTTCAACTTTTCCTGAACGCTCACCTTCTAATCGTACCTATTAAACGCAAACAAAGTATCCAAGCAAACATAGAGAATTGGGAAGCACTAGGTAGGGCCACAACTAGAGAAACAGACATACGTATTAATTCCGAAATTAGTTTGGAACAGTCCTATAGGCATATTTTCTAGGTTCAATCTAGAAGAAAACTACCACATAAGAAATTAAAAATACGTCGATGTAGGCTAACCTGTTAGCAGCAAAATTGATAAAATAAACTGAACTTTCAAAAGTAGATGGACAACCAGCCTTCTAGAAAACAAAGAGAGATCGAGCCACAGTAGCTCTAGCAGGGCAGACGACAGTAATATCATAGAAAGAACGAGAACCAGCAGTCCCAAAGTAGAAACAAAATGTAAGCTTAATACTTTAGGTGTAGAAGAGTGTAAACTAGTGATAAAATAAAGCTTTTTTAAGAGTTCGTGTCCCCAAAATCCATTCTCTCAATAGTGAAGAGGAAAACTGTTTATATAGCAAAAGGGACCGGTTAACCAAGAACGGTAGAAGGAAAGAAGACAACCACAAATCAACCACATCACTAGGCTCAATCAATTAGGTGTAAAAAAATTAAAACTTACCATAAATGATTAAGTAATAAAGCTGTTGCAATTATTCAGAAGGAGCGAGATGGAAAGATGCGTAAATTGTAGAGATTTTCTTAAAGAAAATATGTAAAAATCAATCAATTTTGCGTGAAATCAGGCTAGTTTTAACCAAAACAACAAATTTGAGGGCTGTCACAATTCGAATTTTACCATTGAAGGAAAACAATTATTCAGAGCTGTCAAAGTTTACTAAAAATAAATTAGTACTAAAGTTATATATAAAGTGAGAATCTCAACTTACCATATTTAAGTGTACTTAAGCTTTTGTGAATCAGATTTAAGCAAGGCAAGAAACATGTAGGTAAAGGTTATCACAAAATTTGAATGGATTTTGAAATAACACAAAACGATGGCCTGCTGTCCACACGGTTTGAATTGAGAATTAATGACTAAGAATGTAGAACGCGACGATAATTTTAACAAAATTGGACACATCATGAAATGGCTCAACAAATAATACTCCACACAATTTCCATCGAGACTAACAACCAATTCAAACGAATGTAAGAGAATCGTACCAGAGATGGATCTCATAATAATCCATTGAAGATCAAAGTTTAAAAAATTAACCGTGAACCGAGGCCTCGGGTAGTTTCTCATCTTCTTAAACATTTAGTTTAGTCGTCGCATATACTTGAAGTTTCAACAGAGTTCTTGCTTATCGGGGTCTTCGAAGTTCATCGGAAAAGTGAAACCTTTTTTGGGATTTTTGGATTTAAGAAGAGGGGTAAGGAGAGAGGAGATCAGAGATCTGCTGTCCCGCCAGTTGTGATGGTGCATCTGCCGTTTTCCATGGTTGTCGGTCTGTGGTGGGAGCTCTTGGTGGTTCACTGGTGGGGTTTCGTCGATCGACGGAGATAGAGTATGGTTGGCGGAGGATTTTGAGAGAGAGAGGATAAGTGGCGGCTGGTGTGGGTGGCGGCTGGTGAGGGTGGCAGATGGTGTGGGTGGCGGCTGGAGTTTGTGGGCTCGCCGGCGAGGGTTCTTGCCGAATGGTGATGGTGAGGGGAGGGAGATCGAGAGAGAAAAGAGAGAAGGGGAGAGAGAGTTGCGGCTGTGGAGGGTAGAAGTGAATTGGGGTTAGGTGAATGAGGGATTAAAAAGGAAAGAAAGGGGAAGTTAATCTCAACCGTTAGATCAATCTTGATCAACGACTGAGATTTAAAATTGCGAAAAGGGTTAAATTTGGACTATTTAAATTGGGTTCAATAGAATTGGGGTTTAAAATTGAGCCAGATTGAGCTCAATTCAGGCTAAAATCGACGTTAGTAGAGTAAAATCAGGCTAGAAATTAAATAAATTGAGAAAATTAATTTGAATTAGGCTGTTATTTAATAAATATAGTAATAAATTATCAAATATATAATAAAATACTATCAATTTAATCAATGTCATAGAATCATTATGAATAAATTACGTAAGTAAAATTAATGACACATAATAAATTATTGAAAATCAACGACAAAAAATAATTTGAAATAGAATAGGCACCTATGAATGCAAAATTAAAAATACTATAATAATAATAATAATAATAATAATAATAATAATAATAATAAGCAATAAACTATGGACCACGTGTTTGTAAATTATGAGTATGCATATCTGCGAAAATAATTTAATAAATATTTACAAAATTATGTAAGATATTATATTTAAATTAGCAAATTATATATTATATAATAATATAAAATTAATTGCTAAAAATAAATTGCATACATTAAAATCATGCATACGAAATGTCAGAATTTATTTGATACAAAAATAATAATTAAAAATTTAAAACTAATATTTTTTGATAAAATAGCAGTAGGGGCGGAATATTGGGAGGTCAAAATTGGGTGTCAACAGTTTTCCCTTCGTTGCTTGGGAATGATAGAAGAATTGTCGAGCAACGAACGTTGACGTAGTAGCCAATTTTGTCCGACCGAAAGGATGGTTCGCTGGAATCGAAAAGCGAGAGAGATTTGTTAAAATGGTGTGGCCGAGACTTTGGTTTCAAGTCGCCTACATATCTCTGGTTTTACGAGAATCAGGCCATGTGTAGTTCTAGATTTAGAAACGATCGAGATTCCTAAAAAAAATTAATGATACAGTATGCGGGCAATAATAACGGTAGTATGAGTCAATGAGATTGGAGTGGATAAGATTGGATGCAACGCTGTAAATGAGAAATTTGAAAAATGAAAGGCCAATGTGTTTCAAGGTGTACTGGAGTGACCGAAAGAAAGTGGAGTCGTATCTCAAAAATAGGAGTGAAAGTTACTCCCATTCTTAACTCCTTCTTCTTTCGTTACCTGCGCGATTTTAGTATAACTAGATAAAATGGTTAGAGCATATGAATCAAATAAATATTTTTTTGTAATTATTTAAACATGATGCAATATCCCATTTAGACCATGAACATTTGCTTTAAGACGACAGAGATGATGTCTTTGGGCCATGATAAACAAAAGTAAATCCTTGGGCCATGATATGATATCCGTAGGACATAGAAATGACGCCTTTAGACTGTGACGCCTTTGGATCATGATAAGCAGAAAGTAAATCCTTAGGCCATGAGATGATATCTGCAGGCCATGAAAATGATGCCTTTAGACCATTACGCCTTCGGAGCATGATAAGCGAAAAGTAAACCTTTAGGCCATGAGATGATGTCCGCAGGCTATGAAGATGATGCCTTTAGACTATGACGTCTTCGGGTAATTATATAACGATTAGAGAAAGCGTATCTGTCTTGAGTAGCATAATGTGTCATCGAGTGATTTGAGTAGCTTGGTCTGTAGTAGTTTGACGTGGTTCAGCAACTTGATACAATTTGTATGCTTGATTGTGGATTTTGCAGGTGCAATGTAATGCAGACTCTTGCAGGAGCCATGTAATGTAGATTTCTGCGAATGCCTTGTAATGTGGACTCTTGCGGGAGACACACAATGTTGATTTCTGCGGATGCACTGCGGTGTGGAATCTTGCAGGAGCCGTGCAATGTTAACCCTTGCAGGAGCCATGTAATGTAGATTTCTGCGGATGCATTATGTATGGACTCTTGCGGGAGCCATGCAATGTTGACCCTTGCAGGAGCCATGCAATGTTGATTTTCTACTGATGCATTGTGGTATGGACCCTTGCCGGAGCCATGCAATGTTGACCCTTGCAGGAGTCATGCAACGTTCATTTCTGTGGATGCATTGTGGTATGGAATCTTGCGGGAACCATGCAATGTTGACCCTTGCAGGAGCCATGCAACGTTCATTTCTGCGGATGCACTGCAGAGTGGACTCTTGCGGGAGCCATGCAATGTTGATGGGGTAGCTTAGCTGTTTTCCCATGTTGAAAAATAGAGTAATTCATGCAACTGTACCTGTTATCCTGTACTTAAAGAAAATTGTAAATTTGTAAAAGGGGAGGTTGATTTGTGCCTCTGCTGTGACTGGCGTGTTTCCTTCTTGCTTGATATTGCGGACTGATAATAGGCTTTGTCTGAGTTTACATTTTGGTAAATAAAAACAAGTTTAAAAGTCATGTTTTGAAAAATATTTGCTCTTAAAAAATGAGAAATGAAAAACATTATTGTAAAAGAAATATTGTTGAATCATTGATTGTGACACGTTTTGAGACAACGCAACTTCTTATAAGCGAATATCTTTTGTCTAGAAATTTTTTATCTTTAAAAATTTCTGCCCCAGTGTAAATTTGATCGCTTCTGTAGGTGAAGGTTTCTTGCTTTGAAGTTTTGAGATTTCCTCAAAAAATTCTACCCCAGTATCATAGTTGCGCAAATTCTATCCCATGGAATTTTGAGATCTTCTCAAAAATTCTGCCCCAGTTATATGCTTATAAGGGAAAATAGGAGAATTTTATTATGATAGGACCGAACTCCAAAGGAGCGCCTACGTATCCCTCTTAAATGGGAATTAGGTCAAACGTAGTTCCAATTACAAGGTAAGAAGGCATGAAATAAAGCTTAAACATAATATCTCTTAATAGAATCTGAATTGATAGGCTTGGACCAAACTTTGCCATCCATTTCTGTAAGTATGAGTGCTCCTCCTGTAAAAACCCAATGGACCACATAAGGACCTTGCCAATTCGGTAAGAATTTACCCTTTGCTTCATCTTGGTATGGAAAAATCTTTTTCAAAACCAACTGCCCGGGCGAGAAGTGTCTTGGTTTAACCTTCTTGTTGAAAGCTTTGGCCATTCTATTTTGATAGAGTTGACCATGACAGAAGTGGCTTCAACCCACTTAGTGAAGTAGTCAATCGCAACAAGAATAAACTTGTGTCCATTGGATGCGGCCGATTCAATAAGACCAATGACATCCATGCCCCAAGCTGCGAAGGGCCAAGCGGAGCTAGTGACGTGGAGTTCGTTGGGAGGAACTCGAACATGTCGGCATGAGTTTGGCATTGATGACATTTTTGTACATAACGAATGAAATCGGTCTCCATAGTCAACCAAAAGTATCCTGATCTCAATATCTTCTTTGTCAACATAAATCCGTTCATGTGAGGACCGCATGTTCCAACATGTATCTCCTCAATCAACCTGGATGCTTCCTTAGCTTTGATGCATCTTAGCAAACCCAAATCTGGAGTCCTCCTATATAGGATTTCTCCATTTAAAAAGAATTGATTGGCTAACCTCCGAATGGTGCGCTTTTGAGTACTCGTTGCATTCTCTGGATAGTCTCCATTTTTCAGATATCCCTGTATATCAGTGTACCATGGTTTTCCATCCACTTCTTCCTCTACATGAAAGCAATATGCAGGCTGCTTTCGTATGTGAACGGGGATGGGGTCGATATAATTCTTGTCTGGATGCTGGATCATGGAAGACAAAGTGGCCAAAGCGTCTGCGAACTCATTCTGGATTCTTGGAACATGCTTGAACTCTATCTTACGAAACCTCTTGCGCAAATCTTGTATACAATCTAAGTACGGTAGGAGTTTTGTGTTTTTTGCGGCCCACTCACCTCATACTTGATGAATCAATAAATCTGAATCTCCAATCACCAATATTTCTTGGATATTCAAATCGATTGCCAAACGAAGCCCTAAAATACAAGCTTCATATTCAGCCATGTTGTTGGTGCAGGGGAATCTGAGCTTGGCCGACACAGGATAATGTTGACCAGTCTCCAAGACCAAAACGAGACCAATACCTACTCTTTTGAAATTTACTGCTCCATCAAAGAATAATCTCCAGCCATCATATTCTTCAGAGATGTCCTCCCCTGCGAATGCCACTTGTTCATCAGGAAAGTAGGTTTTCAACGGCTTATACTCTTCGTCCATGGGATTCTCAGCCAAATGATCTGCCAATGCTTGTGTTTTTACGGCTTTCTGCGTGACATAGACTATGTCAAACTCACTCAATAGTATTTGCCATTTAGCTAGCTTCCCTGTAGGCATTGGTTTCTGAAATATATACTTCAGAGGATCCATTCTGGAGATCAAATAAGTAGTGTATGTCGAGAGATAGTGTCTCAATTTTTGAGCTATCCAGGTCAAAGCACAGCACGTGCGTTCTAGTAAGGAATACCGAGCCTCATACGATGTAAATTTCTTGCTCATGGTATAAATTGCCTACTCCTTTCTGCCTGTCTCATCATGTTGCCCTAGAATACAACCAAAAGCATTATCCATCACAGATAAATACAATAGTAATGGCCTACCAGGTTCGGGAGGAACTAGAACGGGAGGATTTGATAAATAATCCTTAATTTTGTCGAATGCCTGCTGACATTCTGTTGTCCATTCTATAGCTGCATCCTTCTTCAGTAGCTTGAAAATTGTCTCACAAATAATAGTAGACTGAGTTATGAAGAGACTGATATAGTTAAGGCGACCCAAGAAACTCATTACCTCTTTCTTGCTTTTTGGAGGCAGAAGATCCTGAATAGCTTTGATCTTGGCTAGATCCAATTCTATACCTCGTCGACTAACAATGAAGCCCAACAATTTTCTGTCAGGGACCCCGAAGACACATTTTGCAGGATTCAACTTCAAATTGTACTTCCTCAATCTGTTAAAGAACTTTTCCAAGTCGTCCAGATGACTTGATCCCTTTTTGGATTTAATGATGATGTCATCCACGTAAACTTCAATTTCCTTGTGGATCATGTCATGGAACAGAGCGGTCATGGCCCTCTTGTATGTAGCTCCAGCATTTTTCAACCCAAAGGGCATAAACTTGTAACAATAGGTTCCCCAAGTGGTAATAAAATCGGTTTTCTCAGTGTCATTATCATGCATCTTTATTTGATGATAACCGATGAAGCAATCCACAAATGACTGTGTTTCATGCTTGGCGCAATTATAGATTAACAAATGTATATTTGGGAGTGAAAAATCATCCTTCGGGCTAGCTTTGTTGAGGTCCCTATAATCCATACAAACTCTGACCTTTCCATCTTTCTTGGGAACAGGCACGACATTGGCCAACCAGGTCAGATACTTAGTTACTTGGAGGATAACAGCCTCAATTTGCTTCGAAATCTCCTCTTTAATTTTCAAACTCAGATCAGGTTTGTATTTTCTCAGCTTCTGCTTAATAGGAGGACAAAATGGCTGTGGGCTATAATTGACGTGCTTAGTCCTGTCATATCGGCATACGACCAAGCAAAAACATTCGGGTGTTTTCTTAGAAACTGGATATATTCCTCTTTCTCATCTTTTGGCATATAATTACTAACACGGGTTTCTTTATCTGTCTCAGAATTCCCTATGTTCACTATTTCTGACTCTACAAAGTTTGCCTTGGGTTTATCTTCAAAATCTTCAACCTTACTAACAAATTCCTCGAGCACTTCACTTTCTTTTGCTTCTTCTATTTCACTTATATTATGTTGCGTAGTCTCATTACGTGTCACAATCTTAGATTCAACATTTTTAAAAGTGATTTTGCTGAAAGAAACAGAAATAAATAATATCAATAAAATGAAAAGAGAGCTTTTATTAATTCAAATAACTTTAAATGTCTTCAAACATAACAAAATAACTAGAAGATGTAAATTAGCTCGAAATCGAGTCTATTTATTTCAAACAATAATATAAAATCAAAATCTTCAAATCTACCCAAGTGCTCGGCGAGGCTTGGAAGGAGTGGCAGTCGAGTTGCTGAGTGTAGCCTTTTTTTCAATGTTCTAACTAGGGGCTCCTCTCTCCTCACTGATGATGACGTTACAACCTTCTTCTTCAGATTTAGTCAAAAACAAATTCTTTAGACTATCCAATATTTTATCTTCACCATCATCAAGAAACCCGACAGAGTAGAAAATTTGGTACAATGACAACGAAGGATCAAGTGCCTGACTATCTTCTATGTAGCCTAACCCAAAAGTGTCATTCTTCACAGAAGGGTGTACGGGTTCAACTATTCCTTGTAATCTGGCCCCAAGACCCTTACCTGGTTCATATCCAGATTTGAGCATTTTCTCACCTTTAATCTTCCAACTCAGATCTTCTTCCACGTTTCCAACCATCTCTAACGTGTGAAATATTTCTCCATCAAGAACTTCCTTTCCCTCGATAGCATAGACGGGATATCCTCTTTCACCATGTATTACACCTCTTGGTGATCTTACTCGAATTTGAGGCATTGGTGTAGTGTGGAGGGGACTGCGCCATCCATGTGAATCCATGGCCTACCAAGCAAGAGGTTGTAGGAAGCGGGGATGTCCATCACTTGAAATGTTACGGGAAAAGTGACAGGACCCATTATTATGTCCAATGTAATCTCCCCAATAGTATCTCGCTGGGAGCCATCAAACACCTTCACGTTCATCTTCCAATTTTGTATTTCAGCCAAATCGACCTCCAACCTTGTCAATTTACCTAAAGGACATATGTTCAATCCCGAACCTGGATCAATCAGTACCCGAGATACAACCCTTTCTCCATGCTGCACTGTAACATACAAGGCTTTATTGTGCGACCTTCCTTGGGGGGGGGCAGCTCATCCTCATGAAAGGATATCTTGTATGCCTCGAATACCTGCCCGACCATGTGGGACATCTCTCCCCATGTTATAGTAGATGGTATATAGGCTTCGTTTAACACCTTCATTAGAGCATTTTTATGGTGTTCAAAAGTCTTCAACAACGTCAGGATGGAGCTGAGGTCTTGTTCAACTGATCTACCACAGAGTATTCTTTAGCCTGTATCTTCTTCCAAGTACCATTCTCCTCCATTTCTATCATGGGTTGTTTGCTTTTACTAGAACTTCCCTGATTTCAGATTTTTTGGTGTATATATTCTCCCAGATCTGGTGACACCCTGGGCAACGTCTGCTTCAGCCACTCTTGCTTTACCTGGAGTGTTCTGCTCATAATTCCAAGGAACTGCATGGGAGTTATATGCAGTTGGGGAGGCTCTGATGACTGTGAAAAGAGTCTTAGGCACTGCTACCTCAACCTCAAATGGTGCCCGCTTTGGTGTACTGATGGGTGTTCCATTCGCCTTCTCGATGAACCAGATAGAGTTTTCCAGGTCTACCAATTCATCAACATCGAGCATGTTTACTTGATGATCTGGTAATAGATTGTTGGTGACATTCGGCGTCGGATCTTTCAACTAAATGGCCTTGGTGTCGATCAACATCTGGATTTTATCCTTCAGAGTATAGCATGTTTCTATTGTGTGACCCCTCATCCCAGAATGATACGAGCAAGCCTTGGTAGGATCAAAATGTTTAGCTTGCGTATTCTCACGTCTGGCAGCAATGGGCTTGACGTAGCCCACTTTCTTAAGTCTTTTGTACAGTTGGGCTATAGGTTCGGCTAAGGGAGTGTATTGTTTTTTTTGGAAATTGGCTCTAGGTCTTTGATTTTGTTGGGGAGAAGGCTGGGGTGTTTGGACATGAGTGGGTTGGACATTATACACGGGATAAGCAGGGCTTTGGAATTGTGGATGTAGTGGATATGGGGTAGGTGCTTGGTATAGAGGGGAATGATATGGCATTGGGGTTTGCATTTGGTAAGGAGATATTGGGTATGGCATTGGAGGTTGTGGGTAGGGAGGTGGATTTGTAATAGGAGTTTGGTAATTGGGCACACTCTTTGAAGGCTGGGCTAACATTACTGTACCTACCTCTTTTTTCTTTTTGTTCTCAGCAATTCCTCCAGACTATAAAGCCTTGTTGGAAGCCTGTAAAGCTTCTAGATTGATAATGCTTCCATTCTTGAGACCCTCCTCAAGCATTTCTCCTACCCTGATGATTTCAGCAAAGCTTTTTGTCACGCCCCGACTTCCAACGGGACGTGATTGGCACCTGAAGCCGATATGGCCCGAGAGAACCAATCTTTGCTCATGAACCTCCGTATGCATATTCTCGTATGGATCTCATTAAACCTTATGCAACTATGCGGAAGACATGATCATGAAACAGATACTATATATATATATATATATGAATGCAACTTGGCCGTTGGGGCCATTAAGTCAAAACGAACATTTATCTCTTACATCCACATACCCACATATGTCTACAAAAGCCTCTAACAGATGCATTTACTAGACCAACTAACAGTCGGGACAAGTCCCCGCTTTATACAATATTTACAATATCAAAACAAATATACAACTATGACTCAGGAGGCTCCGAACCAACTGGAGCTCACCAAAACTCTTCAAATGATCCACAATCTACTGAGGAGGTCTACTAATGCCTGCACCTGCAACATGTAAGGTAAGTCCCCCGAGGGGGTCAGTACGAAGAATGTACTGAGTATACAAGGCTCATAATAAATAGCATCATACATGAGACTGTCAATAGAATAAAATATGAGAGAATAATCAATGTGGATCAAGATTATTTTATGTAACATCTTTTATAATTATAGTCCTTCAAGGAATTTACCTTCACTCAAGAGACTTGCCTCTAATAGATTCTTCTATACCCAAGAGATTCGTTCTTGCTTCTCTATTCATTACCGCTATTGTTCATCTACTAGGTTAGTAGGTTATAACAGAATAACACTTCATCCACATACATCCACTCTAGTGGTGGGGGTAACAACATAACATACATCTACTCTCTTAACGTCCATCCACTCTATTGGTGGTTTTAACCTACATCCACTCTATTGGTGGGGCAACATACATCCACTCTCATGGTGGGGCAACATACATCCACTCTCATGGTGGGTTCATCCACTCTCATGGTGGGGTAACATACATCCACTCTCATGGTGGGAGAACATACATCCACTCTCATGGTGGGAGAACATACATCCACTCTTATGGTGGGGTAACATACATGGGAGAGATTAATACATTAAGGATCATGACACTAATTGAAACACACAAATATGCTTTACCTTACTCTTATACTTCATGAGAGCAACACCTTAACTTGTGAGGGGTAGATATATTAGCTCGCACTTTACCTCCTTCACTATTCTTATGAGATCTTATATAAGTAACTATATGATACCGAACCTCCACCTTTAGTGGGCTATACTAAATAACCAAGCATAATATTGGGACTATTCCATATTGAACTTATACCCTCTAGAATGTAACCCATACTCCATGAAACATATAGCAACCATGCGCATTACCTCTTTACAATCTTATACCTTTCATTAAGTTATGAGAGTGAAACATTAAAGATCATGAGACTAAAGCACACACTTATATACACGTCTCACTTCACCCCTTTACTTCATGAGATTGACATCTTCACTTATGAGGAATAATTTTACTAACTCGCACATCATCTCTCTTATTACTCTTATGGGATTGGTACTTCTACTTATGAATGATTGGTACAAGGATAATCATCATACTATAGGACTTTGGAACATGAAATAATTGAAATAATGCTATTCAAACTAAACAAGCTCTCTTTACCTCATTACCCTCGTTGAGATAGTTATTTTAGGAATTATAACGTTATAACATCTTTGGAACTTCAAGCAATGAATAAGAGATAAGTGAATCATAATTCATCTAAGAATAGGGCACATATGAATAACAATATACGTTACCCTAAATTTCTATACTTCAAGCCTCTCGAAATTGAAACAAGCCCAATGTCAATAGGAACAATATGTTGCAGAAGGATATGGAAAAAGGAACCTTACATACCTTGTATTCTTAATATGAATACACAATCTTAGACGTGCATACAATATTCCTGCTCCTTCCTTATGTTTCGCTCTACAACACAAGTTCATAACGAAACCAACATTAACCACCAATTACCTTATAATGGCATACAACAACAATAAGTCACATGTTTAGCTTTAGCATGTCATTCCCCTTTGACAATACTATTTATGAAATCATCATACCAATAATTCCACAATATTCCATATATTGACCAACACATGATAACCAATAGCATGTCACACCAAGCTCATATTTTACACTTCTCCATTACCACCACATCACAATTATTCCATCAAATGACTTCAATACACCTCACAACAACAATCGACCAAACTCCCATAATTTACACTTATAGAAAAATAACAAGTTTGGGACCATAATAACACCATACATGTTGTTATATTATCCATACCATGCTTTTTCATCAAGACCACAAGTCATACTCCAAGTTACAATCCCATGGATTTCACATCTTTTACCAAAACACAAAACACCATATTCAACACTTCCAAGCATAACCAACATGATATACATAATCTGTCATGCTCATAATATGTTAAAGTACAAGAATAATCACTTACCCAAGCTTGAAAAATAGTGATCTTGCTCCAAAAATGACTTAGGGTTTGAGAGCCCAAAAGGGTGTTCTTGATAGTTCTAGAGAAAAAGATAGAAAAGCATGTGTGTTATTGTATAAAAAAATCTGATTTTGCCTCCTTTTATAGACCTCTAAAGTCATGCTTAGCCACTCTTGGCATTTAAGGCTTAGTCAATGGAAGAATGGGTCATTTGACCCATTCTTGGCCCATGCATTCTTTCACATTTTGGGCCTTTTATGAGCCCAATTCACTTATCCCAATAAAATCAATAATTTATCATGTTTAATTCATTACATATGCATTAATACAATATTCCCACTCACGGGATTCACACTTGTATCCTCAATTCCAAAAACAAGCAATTCTAGCCACGTTTGGCTTATTTTGACCTTAAGGGCAAAACTGTCATTTTGACTCCAAATTCGTTCTCGAGTAATTTTATAATACCAATATAATATGTCATTTATTTCATGTATATACTCGTGGTTTTAAAAGAAACGTGGCAAAAATCGGCTCGATACGACCCCGGATACCCTTGGGACTTAGAAATTTCCAACTTTCGAAAAAGTAGAAAAACAAGGTGGCGCGCCCAACTTACTGCCTATGGGCTAAAAATTTTAGCCCAGAGCGGTGTGGCACGGTCCCAAACGCTCCCCTTACTTAGTTTTTTCAAAAATTCCGTTTTTCGACTTCTCTTCGCGGGTTTGGTTAGATACTTCAAGTCCTATTCTTTAACTCACTTCTTAACCTTAATATACTTTGTTTAGAGGTCTTCTTAGCCTCGTTTTGAACCTCACACATATTCCACAAAAATCATAACACCTCCTATGAAGGTTTAATCACATAACAAGAGCCAAATTCAAGTATCTCACCAATAGCATTACCAAATGCATACCTATAGCTCTCGATACCGAAGTACATATTATTTAGTGTCGTCAAGTAGGGTTGGGAACGTACAGGGTGTTACACTTTTATCTACGACGGTTATCATTTTCTCAAGATATTGCGGCTCCTGCGCGCAAATAAAGTATTCTTTCATTTGAGATTCTTCAATCGGAGGTCGAGCTCTTGCAGCCTCAGACCTCCATCTTATAGCATAGTCCCTGAATGACTCATTGGGATTTTTCTTCAAAGTCTTCATATAGAACCAGTTAGGAGCGTTGTCAATGTTGAACCCGAACCGTTCCATAAAATATGATGCCATATCGATCCAGCCCTTCCACTTCCTTGCATCCTGCTCAATATACCATGTTAAGGCTTCTCCAGTGAGACTTCTCATGAACATTTTCATTCTTATCTTCTTATCTCTCCCAACTCTGGCCAGCTTATCACAATACATGCTCAAATGTGCCTTGGGATCTCCAGTCCCGTTATACAGTTCAAACTTTGGAGGTTTGTACCCCTCCGGGAACTCCACATCAGGATGTACACATAAATCCTCATAACTGAGCATCCCTTGACCCTTTGTTTCCCTCAAGTTGCTGCAGCCTCTCAACCACAGATTGTATCATGGGGTCCTTTTCTGAAGGATCAGGTGCATACTGAGGGTAGGTGAATGAGGTTGTTTTGACATAGATGGGGTTCAAGGAGTTGCTACTAGATGCTTGGTTGTAGGATGCGTTAGCGAAAGACATATGTAGGTAAGTGGGATATTTAGCATTTTGGACATGCAGAGTGGGATATATGTGATTTGGAGTATTATGGGTATTTTGAGGAAGGGGAAGGTTTTGGATATTTTGAGGGAAGGAATGGTTTTGGATGTTTTAAGGAGGAGGAAGATTTTGGATGTTTTGAGGAGGAGGAAGGTTTTGAATGTTTTGAGGAGGAGGAAGGTTTTGAATATTTTGAGGAGGAAGAAGGTTTTGGACGTTTTGAGCTGAGGGCAATTGATGGCTTAGGGTAGAGGTTTGGGATTTTGCACTAGTATGACCGTCCACTTGTGGTTCGAGAGGGGTGTTAAGGGTAACAGAAAGATTGGCCAAGTTGCGCACTTGCGCTAATTCTCCTTGTAGTTCGAGAATTTGTTGTCCCATTCTTAGGATAATCTCATTTTGTCCCATGATACTTTCTCCTTCTATGCTTTTATCTGTAGCGTTGTTGTTATCTCCCATTGTCTATTTCAAATTTGTAGGAGGAGGAAGAGGAGGAGGAGCCTCTTTTGACCGCGTGTGCTAGGCCAGAGTGCACAAATCAACCTTTGGGAAAGGGGAAAGACAAAAAAACCCAACAAGATCCAAAATTAGTGCATTAGTGGCATAAGGAGAATAATAAAAACAACACACGTTAGACACATTGTTCGACGTTTCCTATTTTGGGTGCCTCTTTTGAGCCAGAGGTGGGCCTATTGTTGTTTGAGAGATAAATATGTCGTAAAAATAATGTCATTTGCTCATAAAATAAACCCCAACAAAATTGAAAATTCATTAAACTAAATTGTCTCAAAAGCTGAAAATACAAAGAAATATTAAAGAAATAAACTAAATTCTGAAAAGGTCTTCTTCTTTGTCTTTTTTTTTGTAGGCATCTAAAGCTTTGTCAAAGCGATGGCGGCCGGTCAGGAGATATGATAGTGTCAGCGTTCCTCCCAGTTTTACCATGCTAAGACACTCTTTTCCTTGTCGAACAAACTCCTCACAAAGTTCTTGCACTTTTTCCTCTACACTTAGAGCGCGTTGCCTCCAAAATTCTAGCTCTTTTCCCATTTCTGCTATCTCTTTTGCATTATCATCATGTAATTGGCGATGTCGTATCTCAGATTCCAAAGCCCTTTTCTTAAACTTGTGGTATAGGACTTGCGCCTCAGTTTCTTTGTCATTGACCTGTTTGCCCCTTTTAACGCCCGAAGTCACATTGTTTTTCAAGTCAGCGTGCAACCATTCAATATAGCCTACTACATAACCTGCTTGATATCTGTCCGAATCGATACTCTTCTGGTCCAAAAAAGTCTTCTTGCCCCAAGTTTGGGCAATATCAATAGCATGCGGAATTCTATCATTTTGATAATCTACCCGATGTTCACCCATGTTAGTCACCTTTGGTATTATTTGTTTCCTGCCTGCTTGCCTCATTACTCTTGCATGAGCATATGGTTGAAGGCCATAAAGTCCCATCAAAATCAAGTAGACTTGATGCTGATTGTATATCACAAAGTTCGTACTTGGAAACCAGTCAAACATCCATTGAACAGAATCTTCAGTCAAAGCGCTCAGCATCTGTCCCCACTTTACTACCTCATTTGGTCGCTTGATTCTCACGACCCCCATGGTAACTCAAAATTGATGTGCAGCAATATTGTCAGTCCCAGTTGGTGTGCGCATTCTTTCAACCCATGCACCTTTTGAAGGTGTTCGATCAACCATAACTGCAACAACAAATTACATCCTTCAAATCGTCGGGCTTCGTTCTTGCAACAACCCAGAGCCCGATAAATGTCAGCTAGAATCATAGGTACAATCATGCACGGGCCCTTGTTAATCCCATTACACAAAGCATCAGCCATCGTAATTAAGCAGGTGTGTATGACTTCGTCCGCTCTATTCGGGAAGACCACCTTTCCCAAGAAGTAGACGATAAATGCAAAAGCCCTCTTACTTTCCCATGACTTATGATCAGGACTCTCTGCTTCATACGCTTGCCGACTATGATGGTATCCAAATTTGTCAAACAGATGACTTCCTGGAATCTTGGATTTCATCACATATGACACCATCAAACTACCTTGAAGTCCTAACTTGTTTCGAACCTCTTCTAAGGTGACACTTTTTGGAATAATGACCTCAGCTTTAGGCCAACTCTTTTTTGGCAACAAATTCATATCTTCGACATATCCTCCGATTTCCTCAAGAAGCGGGGTCATCAATGTCGCCGAACCTGGACACAGACCTTTTTTCATCCCAAAATGCAGTAGCAGCCTCAATAAGTTCCCTGCACATAGTGACATCCATAAGATATGGCAAGCTCCCCAATACCTTTCTCACTGCGGCTTGTCCTTCTAAACCCAAGTCTAGCCACCATGACTCCATCTGCCTTGGCATGCACCAAACCATACTGAACCTTGGATATGATGTAGGTGGTGCCATTGAACCTGGAGAACAAAAAGGTTAGCCTACCCTACCCCCAAAGAGCAAATGACAACATTTAGACATATTTATCTCTCAAAAATGCACATAAATTATGAGGGCATCCTTTTCGAGATTGTGAGATCCCTTAGAACTTAGAGCCTAATTTTCTTAGCAAAGTATCTAGGCTTTAATATGCGTATTCCTTAGTAAAGGAATGGACAGGCAGGATCTAGGAACAAGAGTGATTTTTGACATGGTTCCCTCAAGCGGACAACTTGAGAGTGGGAAGGCTCATGACTATCGACGCACCGCTGATCGACCGATTCATGAGACATTTCCCATAAGGTGTTTTTTAGAATACGAACGTCCATGCAACCACCTAACCATTCTTAAAAAAAAATAAAAGAGGTTCCAAGTGGAGGGAACTATGAGCGGAATGCCATTTGTATATAAAGCCATAAACATAACACATAGTAGAAAGCAGTAACTTGTTGATCAATACATATAAAAATAATAATAATAAAACTAGATAAAATTAACAAATACATAACTAAAGGGACATGAGGGAGACAAAAAATAACAACTAAGCAATTAAAAGGGAAAAGGAGAGTGAAGGGACATGAAAAGACAAACGAGATAAGGAAAGGGAAGAGGATTAACATGTTTTCTAACAATAAATTAGAAATACCAAAATAATTATTTAAGAAAACTGATGATGCAATAAAAAATTAACATTCATAGTTAGAAAAAGTCCAAACAACTCAAGAAAAATAATTTAAAACTAAAATCCCACATAATACATAAACTCGTAATGGTTAGAACCTAAGTATCCCCAGCAGAGTCGTCATGCTGTCGCGCCCCATTTTTCTTGCGAAAAGAGGGATTCGACGTGACAACTCTTTTTGGGATTAATTAGAGTGAAGAGTCACCACCTAACGAATTAAGGTGCATTAGGGCACCATTCGAGACTAAATTGAGAACTTATTTTAATTATTTAGTCTACGTCAACCAAAAATTCAGGTAAGGGTTCAAGTTACCTCGAAAGGAAGGTGTTAGGCACCTTTCGAGGTCCACAAATATGGGTCCCGGCTGAACTCATATATTACGTGGGAAAATTCTATGTGATAAGAAAAAAGGTCGATTATTTTATTAACTACGTAATAACTAAGTGTTTAAAAGATATAATAAACAAATTAAACATACGACTTAGTTATTATCTAATTAATAATTAACTCCGTGATAAAGTAGTAAAAATGCGTAAATAAATAAAGAAAGGAATTAGAGAAACGAGAAGATAGAAAAGACACAAATTATAATGAAAGGATTCATTAAATTATACCTAAACTATCCCAAACAAAAGCATGCAAAAATAAATAAAATTCAATCGAATTTAGACAAAGATTAATTTTTATCCTATTCGGATCAGCGCCCGGCTTATTAAAGGGTGACAATGTCGTATATCGCACTGTCAGATTCTGCTCGGGTCAACTTCCATCATATCCGTCTATCTACCCACCCCACCTAGTTTGGTTATTAAGCCTAAAAACGTTCTAAAGAAAACGATAAAACTAACGTTACCTAAAATGCCTACCCATCCCAACTTAATGTCCAAGAGGCATTGGACTTACTATTTTTGGATAAGGATCTAGACGCAAAGAAAATCTTAGGCTTCCTAATTAGACTCGGGGTTCACGTCAGACAAGACAAATAAGACTAGCAAGTAGCACGTAATGGTTTCAAATAAACCTCTTGATTAATTAGAGTTGATTAGGTGATAGACAACTATTCAATTACTTACATTGCAATTAAACTTATAAGCATGGTGTCTAATGCAGTAGATTAGTTGACATTTATTAAACTTATAGGCATGACTTCTAGGCGAGGAACGTTATTCAAATGGGCCGAAAATTAAATGAAACGCAAGATGTTAAATTAGGAATGCTGGAAATTAATTTAATATGCTAAAAATTAGTTTAAACATGCTGAAAAATTAATTTTAATATGCTGGAAATTAGTTTAAACATGATAAAAATTAATTTTAACATGCTGGAAATTAGTTTAAACGTGCTAAAAATTAATTTTAACATGCTGGAAAATAGTTTTTAAAATGCTGGAAATTAATTACATTTTGCTGAAAAATAGTTTTTAAATGCTGGAAATTAATTTTAATTGCTGGAACATGTTTTTTAGATGCTGGAAATTGACATAAGTTTGATTTAAGTTTGCATCTATAATAATAATAATAATAATAATAATAATAATAAGCAATAAACTATGGACCACGTGTTTGTAAATTATGAGTATGCATATCTGCGGAAATAATTTAATAAATATTTACAAAATTATGTAAGATATTATATTTAAATTAGTAAATTATATATTATATAAGAATATAAAATTAATTTCTAAAAATAAATTGCATACCTTAAATAGTGCATACGAAATGTCAGAATTTATTTGATACAAAAATAATAATTAAAAATTTAAAACTAATATTTTTTGATAAAATAGCAGTACAGGAGGAATATCGGAAGGTCAAAATTGGGTGTCAACAACAAGTACAACTATGAGCACACATTATGATAAAATATCTCAAGTTTATGACACTTAGCCTTTTCAAGTAACTCTACAACTTTAGTCAGGTACAAGTCAAGAGACAACAAGTCAAGTCAAACCATGACCAAGTCAACAACCTTGACTCTAACATTATCTAAGTGAACAAACAATGACTTTAACCATATCCAAGTCAACAAACCATCACTCTAACAATATCCACGTCAACAAACCATGACTCTAACAATATCCAAGTCAACTAACCATGACTTTAACAATATTCAAGTCAACCAACCATGACTCTAAAAATATCCAAGTCAACCAACCATGACTCTAATCACCAGAATCCCAAATTTATCAAGCAAATCATAATTCGGTTCGCTCAAGGAACCCACAACAACAACCATAATAATAATCAGTCCACTCATGGAACCAATATAAACCACAATAATGACAACAAAAATATACTCGGTCCACTAAAGGAAACAATATAAATCACAACAATGACAATAAGCATATACCCGGTCCACTCAAGGAACAGTCACACACATACATACCTTGTAGATACATGCTAAAGGTCTCACTATTCATGACCTACAAGGGACGAGCTCTTATCCATGTACTGTACCGGCATGGTACCCGAGCCAACCAATGAATCATATCAACCAATCCCGTGAATATGTCTAAATATCGGTACATCCCACAATAATAATCGATATGACAACAATCACAACCACAATAAGAATAAGCAATCATACTTGTACAGTCAACAAGCCTTTAATCTAATCTCATTATATATAATTAACACTTAGGATATCATTTGACAATTACATTCCTTAAGTATTCATTGCAACAATAGACAACCACCCAAATACTTGGTCAACTCGAGTTAATCAATACATGAAAGCAACAATAATCCTTTAACACACTAATCACAAGTATGTATGAATCATTGGTTTCATCAATTATAGCATGTCCGAAGACCAATCCCCAGCTTATTCCAGTAAGCCTTATCAAGCCATACTCATTAAATTTAAGTACTTATTTTAGGAGAGCACATTCAATCCAAAGGAGTCTAACTCTAGTTATACACCTTTATACCTTTTTCTTCCAAACCCGCCTACCTTGACCTTAGGCTCTTAAGCTAAGTCACCGCCTCCTATACCATAATCAGTCCTCAACACTAGCCTTAGGCAAGATTATCCCATATCCCAACTACACATAATACCAAGTTCACCATTTTATGGTAATTAGGCTAAACCACTAGATTATGAGCTCACATAATCTCCTTATCAGCTATATTCACAATATTTCACATTACAATCCACCATAGAGTCATATAAACATAAAACATCCATCAAGGATTCATGCCTTAACATATCAACATATAATTAAACTCTTATTGCATTAAAACCATGTTTTATCCATCCAAACTCCATGCCCGTAGGCCTAAGCATGATTTCTCCCTTGAAATCTACATTATGAATACGATTACTAACCACAGTCTACTACTCATAAACCATAACCTACCTGGGTGCCAAGCTGCTGAAACGAGTAGCTATGCCATGGATGAGCTTCCTCCTTCTTCACGTTTTCGAAGGCTAATTATCTAACAAATATTAATTATAAGAGTAATTAATAAACTACTCTTCAAACAAATATCTTGAGATTTCAAACCCACTAATTCTACCCCCATTAACGGTCTACAACATTACCCAAGGGTAAATTATTCATTAATATAGTTCCTTTAAGCTCAACCCAACTCCATTAATAGAGTTTTTAGGCTAAAGGTTCCACCTTTATTGAATTCAAGGTTTCCAACTATCAATTTTCATGTTTTAGAATCATAATTCATGCTAGGGATTGTTAATTAACATTTAAAAGTGGCTCTAGGTGATATTAACCCAACCCATAAGTTTTCCCCAAAATATCATGAACTTAGGGTTCAAATCCCCAATAATTTCACCATTAAATATTGTTCTAATGATTCTAGAATGTTAAAGAATTGAAAAATGAAGACGATTATGGAAGAAACTTACCTCAACAAAGAATTTCCACCCATACCAAGAGAAAATCGGCCCTCTAAGGCTTAGGAATGATTTTTTGGGGTTTGGGGGCTGAAACCCGTCAAAATAAGGTTATAAACTGCTATGATACCGCTATAGCAGAATAATTACCGCTATAGCGCCCTGATCCCGCTATAGTGGTCCCAACTTTTTAGCACGGATAGTCTTCAGTAAAATGGCCATAACGTTTTACTCAGAATCATATTAATGAACGGTCAATTGAGTTGGAAAGAAAACTCAAAGATCTTTAATTTGGTGGGTATTGGGACCCCTATCTCATTATATTCTAGGTGTAATGCTTGTTTGAAGTTGACTCTAGTTTAAACTTAGCCCGAAACTAAATCGGTAAGGAAACTTTCAACTTAACTTTGTGCTAGGAGTATTGTATGAACTTAGTACATATCAAATGCACTCCCATAATAAAGAATTAATCCTAACACTTATTACGAATTAGAAACACATGCCTTGACCACAAATATTTTCAGTAACGATGGAACTGGTCATTACAACAGATACCATTTACCATCACGAATGGGCATTGGTTAAAGAGAAGAGCGAATTAGTTATTTCCCTCTTTGGTCTAAGTATAAAACCTTGAGAATTTATTACGAGGTAACATCTAAACTTGGAGAAAGCTAAACAATAACTTCATCGATCCCGCTACAGCACACTGCCATAGCGGTAATTATTCCGCTATAGTGGCACCGCTATAGTGGTAAAGGCGAGGCAGAAACTTGGGAATCTTCCTAGTTTTGCCTTTTTCACCACAAGATACTCAAATTCTTGACATCTCAAACTAACCCCTTTACGTTAAACACTATACCCGGAGTTCTACTAACCCGAACTCCATTTTAAAAGGTTCTACGGGTTCCTTATCATTTTAGCCAACATAAAATCAAGCTAAATTTTATTATATATACCCAATCCATACCATGATTACCCTAGACCATACCTCGCTCAAATTCCATCCAAGACTAGCCTAGCCTTAAAATTCTAACTTCCAACTCGAGAAAATCTTAACCCGGGCAATTACACCCTAAATAATGATATAACGAACATAACATCATCAAACACAACATTGTGTTTTTTCCTTTGGGACATCTACCTTATGGCCCTTTTCACCCTTCCATGATCAGCACATAAAAATAGATTATCTAGAGTACAACCACTAACCAGACACCACTATGGGTTTCATTAACACATAGATTCTCCACCACCACTTACATTAGTTTATTCGACCCTCAACAATCAATCGTTTATAAACAACCCGCTTTTTAGTTATCGCCCTAGGACAAGCTATACTTATTTAGCCTCATAACTAGTTTACAACTAGTCAAGATACCGACCCAACATACCCTAATCACTCAAGAGGCAATAACAACCAAGTATTACCATGATCAACAAGAGGGATATGTCTATTCAAGAACACATCAAATAACCACATTCCCTCATCCAACCCTACAACTAAGGATCATCAATCAAAATCAAGCTGTCTCATTGCAAGGACCCTAGCAATTCAATTATGCCCTTCCCAAGAAATACTATTAATCAATAACCCTTGTCATATAATAAGCATATGAGCAATGTCGAACAATAAATAGCCAATGACAAGTCATTTTAGTAGTCAATATATGGGTGACTATTTCTACCAATAGACAACCATAATTTCACAAATATCTGGGAACTTAGTTCCACCATAATCTCATGATTCCTCATCAACTACACATTATTATCAAAGTGCAAGTAGTTATTCAATCAACAGTAAAAATCACTTAGTATGATGTTCAAATATAAATATTTTCTCAACCGACAACATCACCTACATAAAATAATTAACTTTCATACCAAGGGATACCATATTCACCCCTTCATTTACTTACCCGACAGTTCAGTTATCAATTAAACCTTTAAGTTATCACAATATTTAAAGCCAAAATAAATTTTCCTTACATCACAATCGTGAGTTACCCTAAAATTTTCTTACTGCAATTCCCGCTATTAAGCAACAACAACCCTTTTTCCATGGCATTTATTCACATACCAACCACTTGAAACATAAGTTTCCACAATCATATATCTTTTTCCCTTACCATTTTACCAATGATAAGACCATGCCCAACATTTAGCATATTGTTTTCCATTAAAATCACATAACAAGAATTCATTTAATCATTAACACATAAGCAAGTCATGACCTTTCACAATTCACGAAATTTACACTAATTCAACAAAGTATGATTTACATAAGTACCAAGGCATTAACCTTATTCACGAATTCAAACTTTATGTTACTACCAACAAGACAAACAACAATCATAGTCAAATTCTATGACACACCACTCAACACATGGCAACTTGCAACATTCACCTGTTACAGATTCATAGTTAATTAAGCAACTACAAATCACAAACAAATCTTATATTACACCAATAAAGTTACAACCAACCAATTTCATCATAATCCATATGACAATCATAAGTTCAATCCCTTATAGACAGATACCAATTGGAAACAACTAGGTTCCAATTATGAACTCCTCAAGATACCAATTGGAATCGACTAGATTCCAATTATGATTATAGAGATACCAATTGAAATTGAGAGATACCAATTGGATTCTACACATACAAGCAACTACACAAACCATACGAGAGGAAAGAAGAAAGTGGAAAAATTTGCTAGAATGCCTCATATCTTCTCAAAGATTAGATGTGGACGTCAACACACCAATTCACGGGACTCTACTCGACACTTGCTCTTGTACAGGGAAACCGGTAACCTAGGCTCTGATATCAAATTATCACAACCTAAATCACCAAATCGTGAGGGCACCTATTTAAATTCACCGAGAAAGGAGAATCCCTTAATTAACACCCTTTAAGAAGATATGTGAAAGTCTTTACTAAATAATAAAATACTAAACCTTATTACAATTGATTTTATAAATATCAAATGCGAAAAATGAAATTACCCCTAGGACCTAGTCTAAACAAGTACAAGAGCTTCTAAGTAAGAAGGTAAGACTGGACACAACTTCCACCATGAATGAGAGGACTAGAAGCTGCTGGAGAATCACCATCCGCACCAATCATGAAACCAATAATGATTCCTGCAAAAGACTATACCCCAAAAAGGATATAGCAAGAGTAGTATCAGTACAAACAACATATACTGCTAGGTATCATCGGCCGACGAGGGTTAGATCACACAAACAAAATATAAAAATCACAAAGAGAAAATATGACAACTTATATAACAGTTTAATTTGCATCACTTCTAGATACGTGTGTTACCTAAGAGTATTCCATTCTTATTCCTGTTGATTATTCATCACCTTTACATCAAGTGTCATCCATCTTAACTCTCAAGGTTAACCCCAATAGTTATTATAAGTCAATCTATTTTGCTTACGCATCGATTAACCTCGATAATAAATGAAAGCCAATAATCATCACCTTGCAACAAGTACAACTACGAGCACACATTATGATAAAATATCTCAAGTTTCTGACAATTAGCCTTTTCAAGTAACTCTACAACTTTAGTCAGGTACAAGTCAAGAGACAACAAGTCAAGTCAAACCATGACCAAGTCAACAACCTTGACTCTAACATTATCTAAGTTAATAAATAATGACTTTAACCATATCCAAGTCAACAAACCATGACTCTAACAATATCCACGTCAACAAACCATGACTCTAAAAATATCCAAGTCAACTAACCATGACTCTAACAATATTCAAGTCAACCAACCATGACTCTAAAAATATCCAAGTCAAACAACCATGACTCTAATCACCAGAATCCCAAATTTATCAAGCAAATCATAATTTGATTCGCTCAAGGAACCCACAACAACAACCATAATAATAATCAGTCCACTCGTGGAACCAATATAAACCATAATAATGAAAACAAAAATATACTAGGTCCATTAAAGGAACCAATATAAACCACAACAATGACAATAAGCATATACCCAGTCCACTCAAGGAACCGTCACACACATACATACCTTGTAGATACATGCTAAAGGTCTTATGGTTGCCCATTATTCATGACCTACAAGGGATGAGCTCTTATCTATGTACTATACCGGCGTGGTACCCGAGCCAACCAATGAATCATATCAACCAATCCCGTGAATATGTCACTACTGGAAATTAGGGCTATGGCAACGATCAATTAGCAACGGTTGTACAACCGTTGCTGTAAACAATCAACTGCAATGATTTTAACCTTCGCATATTATTGTTGAATCTAATAGAACATTAATTAAAATAAACCGTCGCATAGTCTCCACAACCGTTGCATTAAATATGTCCATGGTAACATAAATTATAACCGTCACTATAGAGTATCTATAACTACGGTTAGTTTATTCTAAAAATGAGAATACCCGGGAATTTTCCCTCCACTTCTTTAGTTTACCCGCTATTTTTAATTTATTCACTAAAAAAAAAAAAAAAAAGACAAAATTGATATATTAGGTTAGGACAATCCATTTCCCTCATTTTGCTCTCTTTAACACTAAAAAATGGAGTCTAGATCTTTGAGCTAACAACCATGGCAAACCGTCTTCTCCATCATCACCGATTTCTCTGAGCTAATTTCCATCTCCGGCAAGTCATCTTTTACGGCTTTACTGTCTTCTATGAGCTTTGCTATTTCTCCGAGCTAATTTCCATCTCTGCCAAGTCATCTTTTTTGGCTTTACTGTCTTCTCTGAGCTTTGCTGTCTTATCTGAGCTAATTTCTAGTGAAAGGTCTCTGTTGAAAGGTCTTCTTCTCCGATTCTAGTTCTCCGGTGAAAGGTCTTCTTCTCAGGTAGGTCTTCTTATTCGTGAAAGTGTTTATTTTTGTGGGTTTTCTTCTCCGAATCAATTATTATCTTTGTTGGTTTTCTTCTCCGTTGAAACTGTTTGCATGTAAGAATCAATGGACCTATTGTATCTAATTTGCCTTGCATGTACTATTTTTCATAATAAAAGTTTTTTTTGAAAAAATCCTAAAGAATACACAAATGGGTTTCTATGAAATCTATGCTAATGTTCTAATTTATGTCTGTATTATAATCTATTTGAGGTTCAGAATTTTTTTTATGTATTACTTACATTTTGATAATATATACACTAAAATCACAGAAAAAGAGAAAAATTACGTTTTTGCTTTTTTTTTATTTGGGGGGGGGGGGGAATTTTGTTCAGATTTTAGGGGGATTTTGTGGTCTGATTTGTTTGGTTAGCTGTTTCTGCTGGATTTGATTTTATCTGAGTTTATCATTTGGATTTATTTGAGTCATTTTTCAATTGTTAATTGCGTTCGTTCAAATGTTGAGGGAAATTATTCTAACAGTATTGTTTGAGTACTAGCTTTGCTATTTAAGGTTATTTGAACCTTTTTTATTAAACAAACTAACTATAGTTTTTTGTGTTGTGTTTCTTGAAGTAGGATGATCCGTGATAAATTGCATACTATCTTAGGTAGTGTTTTTCCTTTTATGAGTTTGTTCCCATCTCACAAACTGCTAGCCGATCTCCCAAAGGTCTCATCATCTTTTTAGTTTTATCTCTTAGGAATTTTAACTTCCGTCACCTATCCAAAAAAAGAATTCTAATTTCCGCCAATTTTAACCATGTTTCTCACATTTGGGAATCCACTTTGACCCAAATGTAGTCTAGATCTAAAGGGTTTTTGAAGGGTTGTGGTCAATGTTAGACCTCCAGTGGATCAGGATGTCTACTTAGTTTGGATGTGGCATCTAATGATTAGTCTCGGCTTGTTGTTTCTTTTCCCATCTAATAAATAGTATAGCTTTACAGATGTATCATGCAGAGTACAGTATGTAAATTGACATTCTTTAGCAGGATTGGGTACCGACAAATATGAATTTAAAGTATTTGGAGAAAAATTATTCAGGTCTACTAACCTCGCCAAACTAATCAGGCGTGTTCAGAATCTATCTGGATTTGTCAACCCTGCTTGCAATGGCACTTAGATGAATTTGTGGGATTTTCCTTTAGCCACTGGTCGACTTACATGCTATATTGTGGATTTCTGGGTGAAGACCTTTCCTGATGGCCTGTCTTTGTGCTAAGTTTGTAGTTATCTGACATAAATATTGGCATTTTGAATAATTGGTTTGTAGATCTTGATATACATCTCAGATAGTGGTATGCAGCTGACTTCAGCTAACCTTAGATATATCTGACATTGAATCTTGAAATTTACGACTACTCAGTATCACGTTGCTGGACCGTACAATTTCATTATGAGTAAAAAGAGGAAATCCATGGCCAGTGTACAACTTTTGTGATATGATAGAGCTAGTATCCACGCCTATTTTGACTTCATGTGACTCACCACTAGCGCGAACTGTCTATTAGATAACATTGGCTTAAGTGGTGAAAAGTAAACTTTGAATTTTAGTAGTGTTTACTGATTTTTACTTTGTTTCACCACATTTACTTTGAATTAAATGACGTTATGAAATAATGACTAAGATATTGATAGTAAAGAATCCCTTTTTTGTATAGCCTTGGTACCCAACAGTCTTTATGGGGTTAAACCTGATGTGTACTAGTAAATCTGAATGAAACGACACAAAGCAATTGGAGGATCGGAGAACTTTTATTTAGGTTTAACTGATGGATTTGATACATAAGTTTCTTCTGATAAGTTTTTATTCTCTTTTCTCTAACAATGGTTTAGTTAGAGCTAATGAGAACAATGGTTTAGTTAGAGCAACAAATATTGTGATGTAAAATTACAAGGGAAATGAAATGATGTGATGAGAGACTTTTTCCTTTTGTTATCTCTGTATAAACACGAACGTGTATAGTTATGTTTATATACTCGACTAACATTGTAAGTTTGTGAAAATTTGGTATTTGAGAAGCCAAGTTTATGAGTTAAATTCTGATTCGTAGTTGATTTTATACTGAGTCTTTGAAAGTTTTGATTTGTGTTTGGTGTGTCAATGTGATTTGAAATCCATTGTTTGTTAAAAGTTTGAAGTTGTTGTTCTGAACTATAATTTCTGTATCATTATTGATTGTGAATAAAACATTCTTTCAATTGATGTCAAACCTAAGTAAAACAACTACTGAAAACTCAATTCTACTCAATTCACATGTTGAAACTTGTAGCTAACTTTTTTGAATAAATTTCTGAGTCCACGCTTGATGTGGAATACTGATATAAAGACATGTACTCAGAATTTCTCTAAATATGAATTGAATTTATTCATTGTAGGTTTAAAACTCTTGCTTCAATAGTTGATATCTCGATACTACACCTCTGCCTTATTCACCAGGTAATGTATCTATATATATCTGTTTAATGTTTATCATTCTTTGACATATGACTTTACATGATCTGTTTGATCAAATTTTGCACCTGCAACCTTGTGCCTCTGCCTTATTCACCAGGTAATGTATCTATATATATCTGTTTAATGTTTATCATTCTTTGACATATGACTTTACATGATCTGTTTGATCAAATTTTGCACCTGCAACCTTGTGTAGCCTGTCTTGCTGTTCTGTCATCTACTTTGGTAATTTTCAAACCTTCAGTAAAACTACATCATTTATAAACTGAAATTGAAGTGACACTTTCAGTTCTCAGTCAACAGAGATATTCCACTCTCAACCAATTTCTTTTGGAGTCGTTTTCAGTTCTTAATGCTTGATCCTGATTTGTGAAGCAGAAAATAAGCCAACAGAAGTTTTTTGGCTTCCTTTTAATTAAACTTAGTTATGTAAGTTAGCTGTTAGAGTTTGGGAATATGTTTGCGTGCATCGATTGCATGCTAATAAGTGATCTCTTTTAGATGGAGAAATTAGATAGTGTTAATCTTTATGAGGTCAATAGACTGAAATTGTACATATATTGGGGCTAAGCAACCATTTCCTGATTCTGAAGTTTAGCGATGGACCTTTTTTAATTATTTTGACTGGTGTTTATGAGCTTATAGGCTGGAACAGTGCACACTTTGGAATTGTCTTATATAAGAGGGTAAGAAAAAATTTTAAACAATGGGTAGTTACACAAAAATGAGGACCGTAGCTAAAATATGTAACTAAATATATGACTATCATTTCTTTATTTTTTTCTCTATTAAATATATGTTATACAAATTATTTCACTTACTTAATGATACTGTCGGTGCGTTGATACTGATTGTACTCATAATCTTTTGTCTTTGATATTTTAATTATGTAACATAGGATATTCAATGGATAATGGATATAAAAGTTGGATGTATCTCCCAAGATCCACCGATGAGTATAAAAATGGAGTCAAGGATTTTCTCAATAAGGCATTTGAACGAGCTTCCCTAGGAAATGAAATATTATGCCCTTGTAGAAGGTGCTTTAATCGTTATTGGCATTACCGTGATGTGGTGGAGGATCACTCGTATGGTTTTGGATTTGTTCCTAAATACACCCAATGGATTTTCCATGGAGAAGGGGTTTCCTCAAGAAATATTCCACATCCAACCAGTGTTGATGAAAATTTTGACCAGCATAATGATATTGATAAACTACTTCATGATACTTTTAGAAATATAGAAGATGACTAGAGGCATGAAGGGCATGAAGGAGTAAGACAGGGACCATCTGAAGATGCTAAGAAATTTTTTAAATTAGTGGAGGAAGGGAAACAAGAGTTATATCTTGGGTGTAAGAGTTTTTCTAAGCTGAGTTTCACCATCTGATTATACTTGTTTAAATGCATTCACGGGCTGAGTAATGTAGCCTTCTCAGACTTATTAGATTTGATAAAAGAGGCTTTTTCGTTTGCTCAGATACCCAAGTCTTTCCACAAAGCAAGAAAGGTGATAAGAGATTTGGGTCTTAATTATGAAAAAATCCATGCATGCCCTAATGATTGCATGTTATTCTGGAATGACAACGCGAAGCTCGATAATTATTTTATGTGTGGATCTTCTAGATGGAAGAATGTTCCTGATCAGTTAACTAATAAGACCACTAAAGGTCCAGCAAAGGTTTTAAGGTACTTTCCTTTAAAGCCTAGGCTTCAGAGGATATTCATGTGTTCTGAAACATCTGTAGCTATGAGATGGCATGCTACTGAACGACCGAAAGATGGAAATTTAAGACATCCTGTTGATGGGGAAGCTTGGCAACATTTTGATTCCTTGCACCTCGACTTTGCCAAAGATATTCGTAATGTTAGATTGGGTATTTCAAGCAATGGTTTTAATCCATTCAGAACTATGAGCATTTCTCATAGTACATGGCCGGTTATGTTAATGAACTATAACTTATCACCGTGGATATGTATGAAGCCAGAGTATATAATGTTATCAATGATTATTCCAGGTCCCTCGTCTCCTGGAAATGATATAGATGTATACTTGCAGCCACTAATTGCGGAGTTGAATGAACTATGGAAGATGGGAGTGGAAACATATGATGCTGAAACTAACCAAACATTTTATATGCGTGCAACTTTATTGTGGACAGTTAGTGATTTTACAATACTAGCAATGCTTTCTGGATAGAGCACCAAGGGGAGATGGGCATGCCCCACTTGTAATCATGATACTTGCTCCCAATATCTCAAACATAGTCATAAGATGTGTTACTTGGGTCATCGAACATTTTTTCCTCCTGATCATCCATATCAAAGAGACAAAACATCATTTAATGGTAAAGAGGAGCATAAAGCTGCACCTACTCCCTTATCAGGTGAAGAAGTCCTTGAAGAACTACGTGAATTCAATAATGTTTTTGGAAAGAGCCAAAAAAAAAAAAAAAAAAAAGTGATGGTCCCTGGAAAAAAAGATCCATATTTTTTGAACTTCCGTATTGGCCACAAAATAGATTGAGGCACAACCTTGACCCGATGCACATAGAGAAGAATTTATGTGACAGTTTGCTTGGTACTTTGTTGGATATAGCTGGAAAGTCCAAAGATCATGTAAATTCTCGCTATGAGTTGCATGAGATGGGGATACACAAAGATCTTCAACCAATAGAAGATGATAATAGTGGAAAATTTCATTTGGCTAAAACTTGTTTCTCTATGAAACCAGAGGAGAAAAGGTTGTTTTGCACTATTTCAAAAGATACCAAATTACCAAAAGGGCGCGCCTCTAATATATCAAGTCGTGTGCAAATAGATGAGATGAAAGTATCAAGATACAAAAGCCATGATGCTCATTTCATAATGCATCACTTGCTCTAGGTTTAGGAAAGTGTTACCCAAGAATGTGTCTTTGGCCTTGCTTAGGTTGGGGAATTATTTTAGAGATATATATAGTAAGGTTATAAGAAGAAGTGATCTTGATAAAATGAAGGCTGAAATCGTAGATATAGAATGTGAGCTTGAAAAGATTTTTCCTCCAACCTTTTTTGATATAATGACACATTTGCCTATCCATTTAGTAGATGAAATTAAGCTTGGGGGCCGGACTCATTTGCGTCATATGTATCCTATTGAAAGAAATTTGTGTAACTTTAAGGGACTTGTTCGTAATCGAAATACTGCTGAAGCATCAATAGCAGAGGGTTTTTTGGCTGGAGAATGTTTGAACTTTTGTTCGAGATACCTATATGATGGGGTGAAGACAAAATTCAGTAGGTATCCAACAGAGGATGATGAGGGAATTCAAACAGAGGGAGCTGATTTTTCACCTATATTTCCTAAGATAGGTCATCCAATCGGAAGTAGGAAGAAAAGGAAAGGCAAGACTTTTGACATGGATAATCATTATTGGTTTGAAGTACATTGGTATGCTTTGATCAATACCAGAGATGAACAAGTAGAGACATTTATGAAGTGAGATAAAATAGTTATTTGTATTTTAACTTCATTTATATGCTATCATAATCAGTTTAAATTTCATTATCTATATCATTATTGATTAAATTTGCAATACATGCTTGCAGGGAACATAAGGATTTAATTGATAATCATACTAGAGGAAATGCATGGGTAAAAGCACAGATTCATAGTCGAGAATTTGGTGATTGGTTTAGGAAAAAAGTTAAAGAAGTTGAAGTGCTAAATCATTTAAGATGGCTAGCTATAGGGCCTAATTTTGTGGCTAAAAGATATATTGCATATTTCATTAATGGATATCGATTTCATACAATGACACGGTATTCCCCAGGCAAGACTCAAAATAGTGGAGTGACTTTGTCAGCAACAACAGATAGTTTTGCTAGTGCTAGAGACTGGAATCCTGTCGATGGAATGGTTATCTATTATGGAGTTATTCAGGATATCATCGAGATAGATTATTGGGGTTGCTTTAGTATTGTACTATTTAGATGTGATTGGTTTCATAATGAAATAGATGAATATGGGTTGACTCACGTAAATTTCAATAGAAAATGCAGCACAGATGACCCTTTTGTACTAGCTTCTCAAGTGCATCAAGTGTTTTATGTCAAAGATCCAATTGAGAAAGAGGTTTATTATGTAAGAAATAAAGTCCCTGTTGATTTGTATGATTTGGAGGAAGAAAATTTTCCCAATATTGAAGAAACATTTTGGAGGGAGCCTAATGATGACATTGGTTCATCAGAAAGAGTACTCGATATTGATGTCAGGTGGTCAAGAGACGATATCCCTGTTGATATCATTGATGTGCCTTCCCTTGCACAACATTCAGAAGATGTAATGGAAACATCGGAAGAGGAGGATGACATTGATGATACCGATTGGGATTGTATGGAAGCTGATGACTGACAAAATTAAGATTTTCCAAACTTGTTTAAATATTTTGTTTGTACTGATCAGTAGATTTTGTTTGTATTGGATGGAAGCTGATGACTAACAGAAATTTCTTTTTGTACTGATCAGTAGTTAATTCCCTTTTAAGTTGGATCAAATTAATTATGAATGTAGATTAGACTCTATTTGCTATCTCTTCTTTTCTTTCTTTAATGTGGTTAATTTTCAAAATGTCTTAAATTAGTGCAACTTAACAAGTACACATGTGCTAAAAGCTGTTGGACACATTATGAAATCTTTCATCCTGGTACTTATTTCTTCTTTTGGGATTAATACTTTTGCTAAGTCTTTTTTTTCCTTTTTCAATTTCAGTATTCATCTTTCTGCATTGTTTCTGAGCAATCTTTAACTTCACAGTACACCAACAAAAATTCAGGTTCTAATCTCTCTCTCTATCTCCATCTGTCTGATATTTCTACTTGATATTTCTTGCTGCATCAGTACCTGTTTATCTGACTGTCTATTTCTGTTTATATGTGGGCTGCTTCTGTTTTAGGCTGCTATGTGATGCGTTAATTGTTGCAGCTTGTGAATTGCCTTATTTCGAATTGAAGTTTTACCTGCTTTTCCTTCTCTTTGATTTCTTTTCAAATAGTTTTATTAAGGAATAGTGATTGGAACATCAGAAGTTTGTTTGCTGATTTTGGATTGAAACCTTGTGATATATGTAGGTTGTCGTGACTTAGGTCTGTAGACTTTTTGTTGAGGTCGAGTTGAGTTGTTGCTGCTTTTGGTTGCTCTTTCTTCCCTTTTTTCTTCTGGTTTTGCCACAGTTCTTGTCCCTGCTCTTGCATGCTGTCATCTGTCTATTTTATGGTCATTTCTTCAGGTGTAGCTTGGTTTTGTTGAAGTGCAGTGATTTTATTGTTGTCTCTACTCTGTTTTCACACTTCTGATTGCTTAACCTCTCCTGAACTTCCTTTCTAACCAGCTACATTACACATTAATCCATGCACATTCAATAAACAAGTGCAGCTGTGTCTCCGCCTTATCTTCTGTATAAAGCTTGCATTTATCATCACCATGCAGTATATTGAGTTTTTATCAAGTATGGCTTTTGTGAAGAGTCTATCTTGATATGCAGCATAAGAAAGTTCCATACCAAGCTGGCTTCCTTCATATTTTCTGTTTTGGTTTCTGTTTATGTGGATTTTTTCCTTTTCAGCTTTTTGGAACTTTTGAATGCTTTATTGCTATATTTTATGACTAATTCAGTGTGAAAGTTTGAGATTTTTGTGATTTCTTACTACAGTTATGTTGTTCTTGGTTGACTGCTTATTTAAGTCTTAAATCTTGGTTATTATGTTCAAGGGCAGCTGTACTCCGTCAGATATTTTAACTTGTTTCATCTTAAATTTACACAAATTTCGATAAAAATGAATCATCAAGGGCCTTCAAAAAATAACAAAAGAGCAAAGAACAAGGCATTTGCTAAACCTGGATCGTTATCAGCCATTGCAAGTAAAAAACAATGATTATTGACAACAAATGAAACTATTCAAGATATACGATCAGAGAAAGAGAATCTTCTAAAATTAATTGAAGAACAACAGCCAGTAGCACCACTATCTGAAGAAATTGAACAATGTAGTGGAGCATCATGTTGTAGAGGAGCAACATGCAGAGGATCAAGTGCAAATGGTGAATTCAGACAGTCCTATAACAAATGAACATTCTGAAGAACAAGGTAACATATAGCTTAGAAACTTATTGAATTCATTCATGACCTCTAATTTCTTGTATTTTCTTATAGCTGAAGGGCCTTCCACTAGAAAAACAAGAGGCAAAACACAGATGCACAAGGTACATGGCAGACAAGAGAAAAAATTGATCATACTAAATGGGGAACATCAACCTGTTGGTCCTACTGATGAAGTTGTAACTGAGTTAAGCAGCTTCCTAGGCACATTGGCGAGGACTGCGACCCTTTGCCCATTTGATATATTTGATTGGAGGTTCATGGACACTAAAAAGGATTTATGGGATTATATCAAGGTTCGAAGTTCTCAATATTTAATTATTTCTAAAATTATTTTACATATATTCCCTAACCGAATGTCACCAACTTGTAGTCAAAATATAATATTCCTGATGCGGCAAAAGGTTGGGCTTTGGAAAGAATTCGAGAAGCTTGGAGAAAGCACAGATCTGATTTGAAGGAAATCATTACGATCCATATGAAAATGATGAAGTTCAAATGGCCAAAAGGCTCGAAAATATTCCAGAATGTCAATTTAAAGAGCTCCTCATATATTGGAAGGCTGAAAAATTCAAGGTAAAATGTATTTCAATATCTGCGATCATATTATTGTTAGTGCTACATTTTGAGCCCTTTATTACTTTAGTTAATGTTATTGATTCATTTTACAGAAAATGTCTAAAACAAATACTGAGAATCGAAAGAAGCTGATGAATCCACACACTGCTGGCAAAAAGAGTTTTGCTTTAATTCGCAACAAATTGGTGTGCTCTCTTATTTATTATCGAGTTTTAACTGGTCATTTTAAGAAATTTTTGATATTTGATATTCATTTTTATATGACTAGGAAAAAGAGAAGGGGGGGAACTGTGTCACTTAAGGATATGTTTGTGGCCACAAGAGCAAGAAAACCTGATCGTACATACAAGGCCTCAAATGAAAACACCATAGTAAAATTGTATGAAACGTATCTATTTTCAAGTTTATATTCACATCAATGATCAGTTCTTAATTTTTAATTACTTGAATGTGCTTTTGGATATGCTTTATTAGGCTGAAATGGAGGAAATTGAAACACAACAAGGTGTAAATGATCAGTATGTTGATGCATTTTCAGCAGTCATGGGTGCTGAACATCCGGGACGTCTAAGACTGTATGGAAGAGGGTTTACAAAGACTTCTTTGAAAAGAATAAATGGCACTTCTGAACCAGCGTTAAATGCCACTAATGATGTTGTGCAACAAATGCAAGAAAGGATGCAAAATTTGGAGTACCAAATCGAGGAACAAAAGAGAACCATTCGACAAGAAGTTATTGCAGATGTAATTGCTCAATTTCAGCATGCAGGATTAATTGATCCTAAGATACTAGAAGCATTGTCCATTCCTTCACCAAGAGAATCTACTTCTGCACCCGCGGCTACAGGGAGAAACAATCAAGGTTAGTGTCGCTACCTCCTCCTCTTCCTCCTCCTTTTCCTCCTCTTCTTAGTCTTATTCTTATTTATCATCTTCTCCTCCTCTTCTTAGCGTTTCTGATGTGACTCTATTATATTTTCCTTCTCTTCTTATCTGTTGTTGCATAGCCAAGAGGCAATAGACATTAAAATATTAGCGGACTGCCATAGTGGTTTGGGATTCATATCACTATTTTGCTGATATTATTGTTGTTGTTGGACTGTATTAGATAGTTCCTGTGTAATTACTTGAAAACATGAATATAAATTGCTGAAAACATTGACTATTTCAGTAATACAAACCTATAGTTTAGGTGGATGTGAACTATTCAGTTCATGTGATGTTTTATATCTCTTTGTGTTAGTGCTCTATTTTAATTTTGAAGCTGGAGTTCATCTGTGAAGAGGTTTGAATCAAAATCAATTCTCAAGTATTCAAATAATAAGAACAAGAACCTACAATTTAAATGACTCCCTTATTTGTAATCATGTTTGAAGGCAGTAAGGTCACAAATGTTTGAATCAAAATCAATTCTCAAGTATTCAACTAGTAAGAACAGGAACCTACAGTTTAAATGACTCCCTTATTTGTAATCATGTTTGAAGGCAGTAAGGTCACTAGGGATATAACTTTAATCATCCAGGTGATAGTGAAATGTTTAGACCATCGTAACATAATCTACTTCAACCTCACTCGTCCCACGGAATAGAAATCGACTCCAAAAATAGGTTGGTGTTCTATGTTTGAGCTTAACTTGAATTCTGAATTTTCTAAAGGAATTGAGGTTTGTTTCTAGGTTGGGGGTTAATCTCCATTTTGTTTCTATTATTTGGGGGACTGTACATCTGCATCTTTGAATATCTCAAATCTTAAAATGATGTTTATTTGATTGTCGCTATTGTGTCGTATTCGAAAGTGAGTCTGCCTACTCTCTTTGTATTGTTTAATTAATTCTTCCATTTCTTCTTATATTTACATGAACACCAGTACGGACAATGGAATTCAGCTCTGGCTAATTAAGCTAGAATATTCCAGTGTCTAACTAAGTTGTTTGATATCGTGGCTTGAGAAATATTGAATGAAATACGCGATGAAGTTAAATTTTAGCCAGGATGTTGAGAGTTTGTACTCCATTTAAGGTTTTGCTTGATTATTCAATGTTTGAAATTCTGATTTAAGTTACTTTTGTTACTTAGAATTGTGTTTGATTATAGGTGTAAGAGCTTATGGTGTAGTTTAAACATCATTCATTATTAAAAGATAATTGGAACTTTCTTGAGCTTTTATCCCTTAGTCAAAACATTGAATCAAGACTTTGAGAAAGTTGATCGAGTTTTAAGTGAAATTCTGAGATCCAACTGGTTTTTATGTGTGTAAAGCTTTTGCTGAGGATTTAATTCTTGAATTGGTATAGTTAGAGTAGTTCTACCTAATTTTACGAATTTTGTTCAAGTCTTGAGCTACAGAATCTTTATTGAACTGTCTTATAAATTTTTTTTCAGAGTACTGACTGGTCGGGGGTACACTTGAAGATTGAACAGACCTTTATTGAACTGCATCATACTGAATATGATTAGCTGAGAACTCTTTCTGAAGATTGAGCCTGATTTGAACTGAATAAAATATTTTTGGGTTGAGTTTCTGAATTGAGTTGAAATTTTTTGCACTGAAGCTTCTGGTCTTAGTATATTTATATATGACTTGCAAGCTTTTATTAATTATTTTATATTATCGTTGTAGGTGATGACATTGAAGATGGGAACGAAAGCGATGAACTAGACTTGACCTAAGAGATCGATCAGATTGGCTTCATGTTACGTTGTTGAAAAATTTGACCAAGTTTCAAACATCTTTTATTTTTGAACATTGAAAACTTATGTTTTGCTTTTTTTGAATGGTCAAAAAATATTTGATTTCTTGGTTGTAATTTTGAGAATGAATAATTTCTACTCGATCTTGATCGGCTTATATATATATATATATATATATATATATATATATATATATATATATATATATATATATATTATGTTATGCTTTATCAAATGATTGTAATAGCATAATACTATTCGATAGTCTAGTAAATAATAGTTGCAGTAGCCTAATAAATGATTGTTGCAATAGCCTATAAATAACTATTGCGGTTGCCTATAAATAACTGTTACAATAGACTATAAATAACTGTTGCAGTAGATTATAAATAATTGTTGCAATAGCCTATAGAAAACCGTTGTTGTAGCCTATAAATAACCTTCACAATAGCCAGGGTGTAATGGTTGGAACCATCGCGTTAGATCAATATAACTCTGGGAATAGATGTAACTTGTCACTGATGGGTAGAAATAAATGTCGCAATAGCATATTTATAACCTTCGGATAAAGTTCTATATGGACGGTTTGTAGTTGTCTCAATAGATAGTCAACCGTCGCATTTCTTTTGGAACAAAAACCATCGTGATAAATGCATGTACGGCGACGGTAGGAAAACTGTCGGAGATAACCGTCGTAGTAGAGCTACTGTAATGCCTTCAGTTGTAGCGGTTGTGTAAACCGTTGCCATATCTTTAAAGGGACAGTTTGGATATCTATGGGGACGGTAATGGAACTGTGGCCATACACCTAATTTCCAATAGTGTATCCAAATACCGATACATCCCACAATAATAATCGATATGACAACAATCACAACCACAATGAGAATAAGCAATCATACTTGTACAGTCAACAAGCCTTTAATATAATCTCATTATATATGATTAACACTTAGGATATCATTTAACAATTACATTCCTTAAGTATTCATTGCAACAATAGACAACCACCCAAATACTTGGTCAACTCGAGTTAATCAATACATGAAAACAACAATAATCCTTTAATACACTAATCACAAGTAGATATGAATCATTGGTTTCATCAATTATAGCATGTCCGAAGAACAATCGCTGGCTTATTCCAGTAAGCATTATCAAGCCATATCCATTAAATTCAAGTACTTATTTTAGGAAAGCGCATTCAAACCAAAGTAGTCTAACTCTAGTTATACACCTTTATACCTTTTGCTTCCTAACCCTTAGCCTACCTTGACCTTAAGCTCTTAAGTTAAGTCATCGCCTCCTATACTATAATCAGTCCTCAACACTAGCCTTAGGCAGGATTATTCCATATCCCAACCACACATAATACCAAGTTCACAATTTTATGGTAATTAGGCTAAACCACTAGATTATGAGCTTACACAATCTCCTTATCAGCTATATTCACAAGATTTCACATTACAATCCATCATAGAGTCATACAAACATAAAACATCCATCAAGGATTCATGCCTTAACATATCAACACACAATTAAACTTTTATTGCATTAAAACCATGTTTTATCCATCCAAACTCCATGCCCGTAGGCCTAAGCATGATTTCTCCCTTCAAATCAACATTATGAATACGATTACTAACCATAGTCTATTACTCATAAACCATAACCTACCTAGGCTCCAAGCTGTTGTAAAAAGTAGTTATGCCATGGATGATCTTCCTCTTTCTTCACGTTTGCGAAGGCTAATCGTCTAACAAATAATAATTATAAGAGTAATTAATAAACTACTCTTCAAACAAATACCTTGAAAATTCAAACCCACTAATTCTAACCCCATTTACGGTCTACAACATTACCCAAGGGTCAATTAGTCATCTATATAGTTCCTTTAGGCTTAACTCAACTCCATTAATGGAGTTTTAGGCTGAAGGTTCCACATTTATTGAATTCAAGGTTTCCAACTATCAATTTTCATATTTTAAAATCACTAATTCATGCTAGGGAAATCTAACCTAGCTCGAGCCGATCCTGCTATATATATTGATTCATAGGGTGGCAACTCTAGGGGCATAAGCCTAGCTCGAGCCGATCCCAACATAACGCTATGTTATGTTTAAAACCCACTGTTCAGTCGGGGCCCGGGTATCACAGGTCAAATGCAAAGATGAATAATCATGGAAGTAAAGATACAAAGAATGTAATGAAAGCAACATACATGGTTTCCAAAGTACAGAATAGTGACTTATCTACATTGTGACTTATCTATATTGGTTATGCATTTGAACTTGAGTTCTTGACATATTTTCATATCTTACAAGTTTCATATGGCCTTACACACTCAGTACATTCTTCATAATGACCCCTCTTGGGGAATTTACCTTACTTGCTGTAGGCGCAGGTACTAGTAGACCTCCACAGTAGGTTGCCAGTTGTGTGCGGATCATTAGTGAGCTCCAGTTAGTTCGGGGCTTCTCCGAGTCACAGTTGTTCATATGTTTTGGCATTGTACATAATGTATAAAGCGGGGACTTGTCCCGACTTTCAGTTGGTTTTGGTAAATGCATTTGTTAGAGGCTTTTGTAGACGTATGTGGGTGTATGGATGTAAGGTGACACACGATGTCTTGACTTAATGACCTAAACGGCCAAGTTTCACATATGTATATATATCACATGTCCCATGAATTCCGTTTTTAGTATTTTAAAGTCCTTACGTGGTAATGGTGTTTCTTATGACATGCATATGAACGAATACAAGCAAAGCTTGGTTCTCTCGGGCCTTGTCGGTTACGAGTGCCAATCACGCCTTGTTGGGATTCGGGGCGTGACAATTTGACTGCCCCAACATAAATCCAAACTGGTTCTCATAAATGAACACACCCCTCCTCACCCTCATCTCCACCACTCTTTTTCAAACTTTCATAGTATGGCTCAATAACTTAATACCCCTATAATTGTTACAGTTCTGGATGTCACTCTTGTTTTTTGTACAATGGTACTACTGTAATTCACCTCCATTCTTTGGTTATCTTATCTATATTAAAAATGACAATTAACAAACCAGTCAACCATATCATACCTGCCCTGTCCGTCCTTGTTTAAAACTCCACTGGAATATTATCAGGTCTGATCGCTCTTTTCCTGCCACTAATACTCATTTAAATAGCCACATTAAGTACAACAGACTATCACGACCCTAGACTATCCCTTAGTAGTAATTCGGTACTTAAAGTCACGAGTGACCCCAAGCTAACCCATGGTATGGCATGACATTAATAATACTAAAAATAACTCATATTATACTGTACGGAAGCTAAACTGAAATTTTCACCATCATAATAAAAGCGGAATCAATACTGGATATCAAAACTAAGACTGTCTGACATAAATAATATGTTGAAATTCTAACTATCTATCTAAAAGCCTCCAACTAATATGAGTTATTGGGACAAGCCCCCAACTAACTCCAACTGTCTGAAACTAAATAGTACTGAAAATAAAGATTGATTATTGGCCCTCGAATGATGAGGACTCACCGACACTGCTACTGATATAGTATGGAATCATACTAAGTATGGTCCGGATGTTGAACGTCTGCACCTATATTATAAAACAATATAGCACAAAAGAAGGTATACGATCAGTACTTTAAATGTACTGAGTATATGAGATGGGAAAATACTGATATAGTCTGAACATGATTGTATGTGACATGGTAAACAGATGCAAGATCGAGTAATAAACATGTACTGTATGATAAGTTGAACAACTTAATACAAGATCATGCAAGTATCTGAATCTAAACTATGAACTGTAGAATGTGGGAGCTATCGGTAACTTACATACCCCAATCTGAGCTAATTGGGGTCCAACCTGTAACCCTAGCTGGAAGAATGTTTACTATCTTTCCAAGGATACGAACGCTAACTAACGTGGATCTACTAAACTGATGTCCAAAAGGACTAAGGTATCAAGCCTGGTCTGATGGGTGACCCCTTTAGAACCTATGGTGGCGCCGTAGTTCTAGGACTTAGGTACTTCTACCAAAGGTCTCATCCTAACTGGCGGGTTACCCTTCATCCCTAAGTTCGCTCGATGCTACGTACTACTCCCAACTGAATACACTGATGACTGAAATGCTCACTAATGAAAATGATCTGAAAACTGTAAGTAAATACAGTATCTGAAAGCATTCAAACATGTAAGCTGGAGGATTCAATACTCATAATTATATGCATGAAATCCTAGGTCATAGGTTTTCATAACCCGCCATCTCTGAAGAATGCAACTATCATGACAATTCCATAAACTGAGTAAATTAAGGAATTTAATAACTCAAATCCAAACATCATGATTTTCATAATATAATTGGGGTTTACAATATTGAAAATGTAATGATACTGAAATTCATATTTAAAACATGGGTATATAACTCAATGAGATCAAAGAACTGGGATATCAAGGAATTCACAATATTCATGAACCCTAAGCTCTGAGGAAGGAATTAAACTGAGAGATTGAGTTAACTTTGAGACTCAATGGGTAAAAGTAAACCTATTGATGAAATCCAACATACCTAGAGATGAAACCCTGAAGAAATCCTTGAACTTGGGAGCTTGAAGTTGAAAATCCTAACTCTGCCTTGGAGAAAGAAAAATCGCCTCTTTTGCTCTGAAATTTCTAAGTGTCGAGTGTTTTCTATGTAATGAGGGCTTAGGGTAATATTAACCTTAGTAATCAGATATGATAAGGCTTAAACGACATAGTTTTGATGTTAAAAGAGTGGGAAAAAATTGAGGTGCCCTTATAAAAACGTACTGGAAAAACTGTTGAGAGAAACCCACGAGACCTTCCCACGATCTTAGGTTCTACCTACTATCGTGGGTTGTGATCGTGGTATGGGCTGGATTTTGAGCTTCTCTAATCATGATCAGATGAGCCATGGCATGATCACGGGATCCACTCACGATCATGCCTTGGTCCGTAGCTTGGAAGTTCAAGTCGGATCAAGTTTCGAAGTCACGATTGTGCCTTTAATCGTGGTTTCAAAGCACGATTGTGATTTACTCTCGTGGTTGGAAGGTATACATGTCAACTTTCAGGTTTTTGGGACTGTTTCAATTAGACGGGAGCATGGTATGATTGTACGTTGTAACTACGATCATACCTATGCTCGTATGTTCTCACTGCTGGACAGTGCTTCACTAAAATGGCCATAACTCTTAGCTCCGATATCAGATTAAGGTGAATCTGGATGCGTTGGAAAGGTAATTCAAATATATATCATATGGTGGGTCTTAAACTCAAAAATACCCTAAAACCTAGGAGTTATACCAGTTTGAAGTTGACTATGGCAAGATTTTTCACAAGAAAACCACCAGTAAGGAAGATTTCAACTTGGCTATGAGCTAGGAGTTACTTGAGGCCTTAATACATGTATAAATCAATTCTAATGCATCTGAAACATGAATTTTAAATTAACATGTACTTGAATCATGGTTCTAATCTTAGCTTGGATTTTTGGAGTGTTACACAGACTAGGACATGCAATTATCAATTAAGACGCATGAAATCACCAAGTATATATTCAAGTCATCAAGTAGGCATATCGAGTCATCCAAGTTATCAAGTAGACATATCAGTCATCAAATAGACACTAAAGCTATCAAGTAGGCATATTAATTCATGAAGTAGTCATCCAAGTCATCAAGTAGACATATTAGTCATCAAATAAACAGTCAAGTTATCAAGTAGGCATATCAAGCCATCAAGTAGGACCTTGTTATTATGAGTAGTAATATCATAACCCAGGGACCTATATCCATACCAGTCTCACCTCAATGTATCATAATCACTCACATAATGCATCATCACATCTCTTGTCTCGTATCACAACCTAGGGACCTATATACATACAAGTCTCACCTCGGTGTATCATAACCACTCTCACAATGCATTATCACATCTCTCATTTCATACCTAAGTCAAATTCAACTAATAATAGTTAGTATCAAGTCATAACAGTTAGTACAGTCTGTATGTTTGTACACACATGCTAAGGGGCCTTATTTATGCCCACAAGTCATGACCTGCAGGGGACGAGCTCTGTCTATGTATCATACCAGCGTGGTACCCGACCCTCCGTAATATATATATATATATATATATATATATATATGAATAAACATACCAATGCGGTACCCTATCCTCCATAATATATAAATAAATTATGTAAATATTATATCGGCATGGTACTCGATCCATCATAACTACTCATTTAGATGCTCACATTAAATTTGAGCCACTCATTATCATCAAGAAGTTTATCTCTATATCCTTACCTTTCTCAGGATATCATAATATGATCCGCGCTCTGCTATCTCTTAGGATAATATCATAAGAGCACCCAGTTTCACAGGCACAATTCACAATTATATATCAAATACAATCAAATTAAGCAATCAACCGGTTATTCACTCAAACTTCATCAAACCAACAAATAAGTCAACATAAATATGTCTAAAGACCACTCAAAAAGTATTTAATTTAGGAGTACATATTTAACCAAATCGACAGTCTAGTCATTCATACAGAGTTTACAATGAGAGCACATAAATCACACCTGGTATCACCGGTATCACCATAGACTTCACTCTGAAATCACGACCATAACATCACAATAGAAAGTAATTCAATAAAGTGAACAAGTGCAACAGGCACAACCAACAATGCCATATACAACCACGAACACAATTATCATGTCATAAGTAACTTATTTATCTCAAACTCACCATTTAGAACACCATTTAGGTACGCTAAATCGTTCTACAATCCGCTAAGGCTGGTGTTACTATCCATCTACTAGTACCGTCCCATAATAATGACTTAAGAAATATGTAAGTTCAACATCCCTTATAGCCCAATAAGTACCAGCCATACAACAATCTCATTCTGAAAAAATTAACAACACAGACATCAACACATACAGTAAAACAACCGTTCAACCACATTAACACTATTCATATTACAACACATCTCAAAAGTCATGCAAATACACATCATACCTCAAGGGATTCATGAATAAGCATATTACCATACATATTAGATCTTTATAACATTAACTTTATATTTTATCGATCCAAACACCATGTCTAAAGGCCTAATCATGCATTCTCCCATTAATTCTACACAGTGTATACGTTTAGCTAATCCGAGTCTAATACTCATAAACTATAACCTACCTCAATACCAAGATGATGCAACATGCAATCTACACCACATATGCTTTTTCCTTTCCTTCACGCCTTAGAACATACAACATCTAATAAATAAGCAATTATAAGAGTAATTAATCATTTACTCTTCAAATAATGCCTTGGAAATTCAAACCTACTGATTCTACCCTTATTCATGGTCTATAACATTATCCAAGGGTCAATTAACCATTAACTAGACCCATAATTCTCACGTTATCTAAATCCATGGAGTTCTGTTCTAATTACTCCCTTTTTAATTAGTTTCTATGCTAAAGGTCCCATCTTTATTGAACCTAAGGTTCTCAACCACCACAATCAAGTCTTAGAATAACAAATTCATGCTAGAAAGTGTTAATTAACAATCTGGAAGTAATTCTAGGTGATAATACACCTATCCATCTATTTTCTCCAAAATTTTATGAACCTAGGGTTTAACCTACAAGAACTACACCATAATTCTCCATTCTAATGTTTCTATGAATTAAATGGGTTAAAATATGTTAGAAAGGGGAACTAATCATACCATAACGATGAAAATCACCAAAGATAATGGAAAATTACCTCTCTAGGGTTCTAGGATGAAGCTTTAGATTTTAGAGAGCAATAACATCAAAAATCAGAAACTCAGGCACTAACATTACTCGATGACCGCTATAGCAGCCCATTGGCCTGCTATGGCAGTCCGACGTACCCTTGCTGACCGCTATGACATTTGGTCCAACCGCTATGACGGTCTCAATATAGTGGTCTCTCGCATAATATTCCTGACCGCTATGGCGGTCCCGCTGTAGTGACACTGGGGCTTATACAGCGGAGCATAGTTAGTAAATTGAGCGAATTTTTTAGATTTTCACCCTTTTACAGCACAACTTTTGTTTTTCAACAACACAGATTTATCCTATCATAGTAAACACTATAATCGGAGTTTTATACACCCAAATTCCATTTTAAAAATTTATGTGGATCACTAAACTCTTATCTATCACGTCACACCTATAAAACCAATACAAAAATCACCACGAGACTCAACGGGTCTCTACACCACACGACACTCAGATTTCGTCTGAACTCACCCTAGCTTGAGATTTTCACAACTCTCATCTTACTAAGGCAAAACTCTATCCGGGCACTTACACTCTAACCAACGGAATAAGATGAGATATGTCTTTACAGTATCCAACGAATATAAATCGTATCAACTTCCCGCATAGAACCAGATCCTTCGCACCCCATGAAATATAACCATATGATTCATCATGTATGCCATGCATGTGACAACATATAAAAACATGAAAGAATGTGATAGATACAAAAATATATGAGCTACACAGGTGTAAAGGTCTTTCAATGAATTCATTTCCTCAAGTATATGAATAATACAGAGTGATGAGTATCAACCAATTCAACAAGACATATATCGGCTAAAGAGCTCAATCAATCAAGTTCTTAATACCTACTGATATCATAAATCAATCAAAAATATTTGTCTTTTACCCCTATATTGAACACCTAAACTCAAGTATAAGTGTATGTATTGCAAATGTATGTGCTATATACAGTCTGAACTCTGTATAACATAACCTCATTATAACGGTATTTCACTATAGCGGTCTGATTTTCTCCGAAACTGATTTTTCATGTTATATTTTACTTTTCTATAATGGCAGTCTATCTATAACAACAATGGAATTTATTATAGCAGTACACTCTTTGTAAAATTACCTCTCTATAACAGCATACTCAAATATTATGTAATAATATTTTGTAAGAAATATATTATGTACAAAATAAAAAATAAAAATATTTATGCTAATCATCATTAATGTCGCGCACATAGTAATTTCAAGGACAAATATCTAATTTAAAGGAAAAATTTTTATTTAAATGGTGCACATCAGTTATTTCATAACTTCACGAGGAAAAGGCTACTAATGTTTGCCTTTTTTATATTCATATTCTTTCTAATATTGCATAGTTTTATTTATAACAACTAAATGAAATTTGAACGTCAAATGTCATCATACATATATAATGGCACCTCTCTATAGCATTCATGAAATTTTCGGACAAACACTTCCACTATAGAGAGATTTGACTGTCTAATTATATGCGCACGTAGCCTTTTTTAAAAAAAGAAAAAGAAAAAAATCAATTTAAATCGAAGCCTTGCCAGAAAGGAATCATGAGAGATTGAAAACATCACCGGAATCGTTAGTCTCTATAGCTAATCGTAACATTTCCTCTCTGCAAATATACACTTACCATTCTCTCGAAATAATTTTCTCAATTTTACATAGCATTATCGAAATTGTGAAGCCTCTTTTTTTGCTTCCTTTACATCCATTTTCTTTTCATCTCTCCTTCTATTAGACCTCTCTTCCAGATTTATTTAGTCACAACAAAACACAAAATCTAATTTCTTTTACCAAAAAATACCTCCCAAGTGTCCAAATAGAAAACAATCACCTGTCAACTTAATTCACATTTTGTTGGGTTCTAAGTGAAAATGTGAATGGAAAATGGAGGGAAAAGGAGTGAATTGTGGTTTCACTTTATATAAGAATGTTTCTCCCACATTGGTGGGAGAAAGGAACATTCTTATGCTTAAATTAAGAAGCATTCCTTCATGTGGATAGTGAGGCAAAAACAAGACAAGCCTTGTGTCATCGTCATTATCGCTCACTCAGCTTCGACTTCGGATTCAGCTTCGAATTTGGATTTGGCAAATGATCGATCGAGAGACTTCGGCTTTGACTTTGAATTTGGATTTGGCAAATCGATTAAGAGACTATCTTTTTGGACAAAATTCATTTGAAACTTAAGAGTTAATGATCCAAATATTCAATCTAAAATTTCTCCATTTATGGACGCACCCGAGCATGTGCAGAAGTATGTCACAATGCACCTCGAAGGGAAGCGATCCTTTGAGGTACTGTTTGGTAATGGAAAGTCAACCTGTGCGAGCATCTGGCTACCTGCGGATGCAGGTACCAACGCAGGTCAAGCCTGAAGTTTCTGTTTTGTGCCAAATGGCAACCTGCAGGAGTAGGTGGGCCACCTGTGGGCGCAGGTGGTCCATACTTTCCAAAATAGTGTGATTTTTCATAAACCTTTGCTTCCTTTCTGAAGCACCACCTTTTGACTATAAATACCTAAATATTTCCTCAGGTATAGGCACAAAATTTTGAAAAAACATTTTTTTCTTCCTAAAAGCTCAAGTGTGATTTATAAATCGTTGAGCGCATTCGTAGTTCGACAGAATTTGAGGTATTGCCATTCTGTCAAAGTGATTTATTTTATCTTGGGAGGATATATTCCATAACCTCGGGTACTTAAGGGAAATAATTTCCTTAAGGACACACTATAAATTCAGTGGACTTGAATCTTCTAATCATCATCTTTTTCTAAATGTTTGGTTTTGCTGTTTTCCAGAAAATAGTTTAAAACTTCATCTTGTTGATGGTCATAAGTTGGGTTGAACTTATTATTGAAGTTGAAGTTGTGAATACAGAGTTACAACTTCATTTGATTGTTCATATGGTAGTTTGAACATGTGTTTGAAATTATTGTTGAAAAATGCTGATTTCACTAAACCCGAAAAACAACAATCTTAAGGAAATTACTAGTACTTAGTTAATCTGTATTGAGACTGATTTTGTGGAGACTAAATCTTTGATTTTTACTCCCTTGATTTAAAGAACATAAAAACTTTTCCAAGAAATCAGATTGGAAATTCAGTTCGAAGAATATAAAAACTTCACCGATTTGTTGAACACTCTGTATTGGTTTCTAGGGTTTCAAAACCTATGGGTTTTCACTCTATTTGAGTTTGATTCTGATTAGAAGAACATATAAACTTCATCAGGTTTCAAATTTCAGTCGGTTGATGATTTGAAGATATAAAAACTTCATCATTGAGTAGAAATAAGTGGTTTAAGAATTAAGTCTTTATAGTTAGTATTCTGAAATACCAAATTGATTGTCAAAGCTTGACATGAAAATGACGAATGAAACTAAACAACAAAGTGATTCGATTGTGAATTGTGTTGTCCTAACGACAACCAATGTTTCGTCACTAAGTCGTTCACATATTGCTCTAGCAATGGAAATAGTAGAGAAATCAAAAAATTATTCTAGTGTGAACTTAAGAGAACGGCAGCAAATGAGTTCTTTTGGCTGACCAAACTTGAAATGTAAATGTTCACAAGTAGAGATACTCATATTCCGGAAAAGGGAATGTTTGAAAACCAATTGTCTGGTTTGGAAGATCTTGTTATTCGTCTTAAGATAGAAGACGATATTAAGTTGCTTAAGAAATCAGCAATGATGGGTTCAAATCTTTTTAAAGATGATGCTACACATAGTAAGAAGAGGAAGAGATCTTCTGGACAAAAGAAAGAGCTGAACAAGAAAAATTTCAAAGGTAAGTGCTACATTTGTATTGAAGTTGGTCACAAGGCTCTAAATTATCAAGTTCTGAAGAAGAACAAGAAAAGAAATCAGATAAACATGTTGGAAGTAACTAATAAGATTAAAAATCTGTGTGCTATGATCACTGAATGCAATCTAGTTGGAAATCCAAATGAATGGTGATTTTGATTAAGGAGCCACTAGACATGTTTGTACGGACAAAGAAGTTTTTGCTACTTATGATACCGCTGGTCCCAAAGAAGTGATCTTTACTGGAAATAATGCAACAGCCAAGGTTGAAGGAAGTGGGAAGATATTCCTAAAAATGAATTCCAACAAGGTGTTGACTCTCAATAATATTTTTCATGTTCCTACTATTAGGAAGAACTTAGTGTCGACAACACTTCTCGTTAAAAATAGGTTTAAGTGCGTGTTTGTTTCGAAGAAAGTTGTAATAAGCAAGGATAAAATATATGTAGGAAAGGTCTACCTCAATGAGGGGCTTTTCAAACTTCATATAATGGCTGTTGAAATGAATAAAGCTGAGGCTTCTTCTTACTTGCTTGAGTCAAATGAATTATGTCATGAACGTTTAGGACATGTTAATTACAAAACCTTGCAAAAACTGATTAGTTTGGAAGTTTTGCCTAACTTTAAGTGTAGTAAATCAAAGTGTCAAACATGTGTTGAATCGAAGTATGCTAGGCATCTGTATAAGTCAGTTGAAAGGAATTTCAATTCCTTAGAATTAATTCACACAAACATTTGTGATATGAAGTCAACACCATCTCGTGGTGAAAAAAAGTATTTCATAGCTTTTATTGACGATTGCACTAGATATTGTTATGTTTATTTGCTGAATAGTAAGGATGAGGCAATATAAGCTTTTAGGTAATATAAAAATGAAGTTGAAAATCAGTTGGATAAAAAGATTAAAATGATAAGAAGTGATAGGTGTGGAGAGTATGAATCTTTTTTTACAGAGCTATATTTGGAAAATGGAATTGTACATAAAACTACGGTCCCGTACTCACCTCAATCAAATGGAACTATGGAAAGGAAAAATCAAACATTGAAGGAAATAATGAATGTCTTACTTATAAATTCAGGTTTACAGCAAAACTTGTGGGGGGAAGCTATCCTTACAGCAAACCGAATACTCAATCGAGTGCCCCATAGTAAGACACAATCTATTCCATATGAGAAATAGAAAAGGAAGAAAACCCATCTTGAAATATTTCAAAGTGTGGGGGGTGTCTAGCGAAAGTACAAGTTTCTATACCCAAAAGGGTGAAAATAGAGCCAAAGACTGTGGACTGTGTTTTCATCAGATATGATACAAATAGTAAAGCATGTCAATTTTTGGTTCATAAATATGAACATCCAGATATCCATGATAATACGATAATTGAATAAGATAATGTTAAGTTTTTTGAACACATTTATCCGTATAAGACTAGACATGAGTTGTCTAGTGAAAGGTCTAAATGACCTAGGGATGAACCAAGGGAGAATGTACTTAATGAAGAGAATTTAAGGTGTAGTAAACGTCAAGGAATTTCAAACTTTCTTTGGATCAGATTTTGTAACATATCTTCCCAAAAATGAGCCTCAAACGTTCAAAGAAGCGATGTCATCTGTGGACTCATTCTTTTTTAAAGAGGCAGTCAATAGTGAGATTGATTCAATCTTGCGCAACCATAGTTCGGAGTTGGTTGATCTTCCTCCAAGAAATAAACCTTTAGGTTCTAAATGGATCTTCAAAAGGAAAATGAAAGTTGATGGTACTATTGATAAATACAAGGCAAAACTTGTTGTGAAAGACTTTAGACAAAAAGAAGGCCTTGATTATTTCGACACATACTCGCCAGTAACAAAGATAATATCCATTTGGATGTTGGTTGCATTAGTTGTTGTATATGGTCTTGAAATCCATCAAATAGATGTGAAAATTACATTCTTAAATGGAATAGCCCAAGGGTTTTGTGATTCCTGGTAAAGAAAGGAAAGTGTGCAAACTTATTAGTCAATTTATGGACTGAAGTAAGCACCCAAACAGTGGCATGCAAAGTTTGACCAAATCATGATGGCAAACGGATTCAAAATAAATGAATGTGATAAATGTGTTTACATTAAAGACACTCCAAATTACAAAGTCATTGTTTGTTTGCATATTGATGACATGTTGATCATCAGTAGAGATATTTCTGACATAAATGCTATGAAATGAATGCTTGAGAGCAAGTTTGATATGAAAGACCTTGGAGTTGCTGATGTGATCTTAGGAATAAGAATTCATAGAACTCCATAAGGATTGGAATTGTCATAGTCTCATTACATTGAAAAGGTAATTGACAAGTTCAAGTATTTGGATTTCAATATTTCCAAGACTCCATTAGACGTGAGCTTTGCACTTCAAAAGAATGAAGGTGAAAGTGACTCACAATTGGACTATGTAAGAGTGTTGGGAAGTTTGATGTATATTATGAATTGTACGCGACAAGACATAGCATGTGCTATTAGTAAATTGAGTCGGTACAAGAGTAATCCTAATCAAACTCATTGGATGACAATGAAAAGAGTTTTGGGGTATCTAAAATATACTCAAGACTATGCTTTGCATTATAATAAATATCCAGTGGTAATTGAAGGATATAGTGATGCAAATTGGATCACCGGATCAAATGAAGTAAAATCCATGAATGGATATATGTTTACTCTAGGTGGAGGAGCAGTCTCTTAGAAATCGTCCAAATAGACATGTATTTTATGCTCTACAGTGGAATCTGAATTTATCGGGTTAGATAAAGTCGGTGAAGAAGCTGAATGGCTTCGAAATTTCTTGAAAGATATTCCTTATTGGCCCAAACCTTTGGCACCAGTATGCATACACTGTGATAGTCAAGCTACGATAGGTAGGACAGGGAACATGATGTATAATAGTACGTCTCGTCATATAAGATGGAGACATAATACCATTTGAGAACTACTCTCTAGTGGAATTATCACAATTGACTATGTGAAGTCAAAGGATAATGTGTCGGATCCACTTACAAAAGGCCTAACTAGAGAGGGAGTTGAAAGATCATCGAAGTGAATGGGTTTAAGGCCTAGGACAAGTCATCACGACGTTAACTCTACCTAGCGGACTGGAGATCCCAAGATCATTCTAAAATTTCTCCATTTATGGATGCACCCAAGCATGTGCGGAGTTCGCATGTCATAACGCACCTCGAAGGGACTCGATCCTTCGAGGCACTGTTTGGTAATGAAAAGGCGACCTGTACACGCACCTGGCAACCTGCAAAAGCAGATGCCAATGCAGGTCAAGCCTGAAGTTTCTATTTTGTGCCAAAAGGCAACCTGTGGGTGCAGATGGGCCACCTGCCGGCGCAGGTGGTCCCGATGTTCCGAAATAGTGTGATTCTTCATGAACCATTGCTTCTTTTATGAAGCACCACCTTTTGGCTATAGATACCTAAATTTTTCCTCAGGTATAGGCATGAAAATTTTGAAGTGAAAAACATCTTTTTCTTCCTAAAAACTTAAGTGTGATTTACAAATCGTTGAGTGTGTTCGTAGTTCGACAGAATTTGAGGTACTGTCATTCTGTCAAAGTGATTCATTTTATCCTAAGAGGATATATTCCATAGTCTCGGGTACTTGAGGGGAATAATTTCCTTAAGGACACACTGTGAATTCAGTCTTGGGTACTTGAGGGGAATAATTTCCTTAAGGACACACTGTGAATTCGGTGGACTTGAATCTTTTAATCTTCATCTCTTTCTAAATGTTTGGTTTTACTATTTTTCAGAAAATAGTTTGAACTTCATCTTGTTGATGGTCATAAGTTGGGTTGAACTTATTGTTGAAGTTCAAGTTGTGAATACAGAGTTTCAACTTCATTTGATTGTTCATATGGTAGTTTGAAAATGTGTTTGAAGTTATTGTTGAAAAATACAGCTTTTACTAAACCCAGAAAACAACACATTTCTCTCCAAGTTTTCACCACTTGAAAATCATGTACATACATTTTTTGGTTACTTGTAAGAAATATGTTCAATAGATGTATTTTAGCTTGAGTTCAGATGTTCAATAAGAATACAACTTAGTTCAGATGTCTAAATAAAAAAATTAGACAAATTCAAGGTGTTGCATATGTATTCAACCTTCAATGTATGATTTTTCACAAATGATCATTATTGCATTATGTTTTTTTCTTCTAAAGTCTTGTTCCAACCTTTTAATCGCGCTCTATGATGCCCACCGAGTACCTATCATATACTTAAGCTTCCCTTGGCATGTTGCAATGTATAAGTAATGACATTTCCATCATGAGTTTAGTAACTCCCGCATTCGAGTTTACACTTGGTGATTCCACTACAGCTCCAGAGAGGGTTCCATTTAATATAATCTTTTTTTATATATATATAATATATCTGGGTCATGTCCCGTTCCAGTTATATTCATGTGTCTGATAGCAGAGGTTTCATGATATATTGTGGGAGGATTAGTTTGTTCCCTAGTCTTTATATTAACTATGCACACATGTTACATTTTGTAAGAACTATTCTTTAAATGTTCAAGATTATGATTTGACTAATTAATGAGCCATATAATAGAATAATTACAAATATGAATAATTTCATAAAGTTTAATATTCATTTTTATGGATATAGATAGGTATATTTATTTGGTTTGTCTGGTAAATGTTTGTGGCATCAAGTGTAGTGTCCTGCCTCACTTCAGAAGTTGGGGGTGACAGATCGATGACCTCAGCACAATGAAGTTCATTTTTATGGAAATTTTTAGCTTCAGAACTTATGAAAAATTTTAAGAAATATTTGGTTAAGACCAGTATATTAGCAGGACCAAATTGCACATGAAAACTCATCGTATCCAACCAATGTGGAACCATTCTAGCATATATTGAGTTTGCTAAGTATTTCATCACAGGTTCATAGGTCAACAACAAGGTCTTCACTATTATCATCAGCGTACAAATACTTAAGTAATTGAAACTTAACATGAAATTAAATAAAAGAACCAATATATATCCACCCGCTACTATATGTTTGCCCGTTTTAATAAAACTAAATAATGAAATCAATGTTAAGTTTGCGAAATAATTTAAATAAGTGAAGCTTCTCAGGGTGTGTTTGGCATGAAGGAAAATGTTTTTTGGATGAATAAATAGGTTTTACTTATTTTTAGTTTTCAGTACGTAAGCAAGAAAATATTTTTCCAAAAAATATTATATATAATCGAACGAAACACTAAAACTATAGGGTTGGGGTAGAGTGGGGTTCTAGAGTGAAGGGGGATGAGATGGTCAAGGAGTGGAAAGAAGACAATGAAACTTTGAAATGTTTCTTACAAAATTTTATTTTTCTACTTTAGACGGAGGTCATTTTTCTTATTTTACAGAATTTATTTTATTAAAATATATTATTTAAAATATTTTAACCAACAAAACATTTTCCTCTTAAGGAACATGCCCTTAGTAGGGACTTTTATGATCTCTAGTTTGACAAAAGCAAATAGATGTACTTTTGTACTATACATTGCTAGGAAAGAGCAGACAGAACACACTCCTTATATATAAGCGAATAACAAGGACGAACACTGCATCAATAATTGTACTAATAGCATTATCAATTATACTATAAAATTGGACCAACACGTGTATTGTATTTCTTTCTCATCAAACCACGTGTACACACAATTTATCTCTAAAAATTATACTATTTTCCTTGTTTCGGTTCTCAAATTTCATTAGTTCTTACTCTAATGTTGAGGAATTCATCGTACAATTTTTCTTACTCTGATGTTGAGGAATTCATCGTACAATTTTTATGCATTTTTTGATTTCATGTAATCGATGTATGTACTTCGTAATTCTTAATTTTATTGATTGACTTTGAACTTTTGTTCTTTTTCCCGTCATTTTAATTATTTCATCTCAATTATAATGCTATCAGGTTTGATATGTGGAATTCATGCTAGCATTTTGACCAGAGAAATTATAGTTTCACTCGACCTGCATCGCAGATTTTATTTCTGCTCTACTCTAAGGTAATCTCATAGTTCAAACTTTATTTGTATTGCTTTATTTTTCTGAAATATGTGGGTGTAGCAAAATTAATTTTTCATGAATTTAACCTGACTTTACCAAGAGAGAGATATAGCACTTCTTAAAAGTAAATCAAAGTGCACCGTTAATTCGATTTAGAATTGTTGCACCTAAGGTGTTCGATAATATGTTTGAAGCAATTGAAAAAAATTCCATTTAAATTTCATTTCTCGACCAATTTTCTACAACAAATTTCTCTGTCAATTATGAAGATTCAGGATCAGTTATGATTCCTTCGACTTCTCCTTGGGGAGTCTAAGCTGTTGTATTTGAAGATGAAGAGAGATTATTATCACACTTATATATATTGTGATTTTTTTTCTGATCCACACTAAAATAGCTGTCAAGAAAGGACAAACAGTACATGGAGGGAATACATTTTCTTTTCAAATTAAATTTCTGACTTAGCCTTACTTAGATGAGTAGCTTTGAGAATCTATTCTTACCTGCCAGCTGAAAGTCTATTACAATTACATGATTTTTTTCTTGGCTATTAGTGACAGCCATCTATTCTTTGCTTTGATAAATGACATACCATTGTGAAATGATAATGTTGATATGTTACTATTTGAAAGTGAATATAATGAGGCAAGATCTTTAGATTGGTCAGACATCTTTAATTGACACTTTTTATATTGATATATTTGCATCTACTTTGTGGCTCAGAAAATTTAACCTTCAAGTTCTTGTCGGATACTTGCAACTTAATAGATGGGTACTGACCATATGTAAATCAAGTTAGGTTAAAATCATGACTTAAGAAACTAAAGAAGTCCTACAATCTCCAAGAGTCATGTCCTTATAGGTGTTTCTGTTGAACATTCCTCGAAAACCCATGCCTACATCACCATTTAACATTTCTTGGCCCACTATATATATACACACACACACCGCCTGGGCACTAGGTCCAATGTGAGTTGGATGACTTTTTAGCGACGCTTTATAATTAGAAAAATGAGCACTGTGAAAATACATGTCGCTCAGTCAAAGAAAGATAATGAAGAGTTGATCGAATTGTGCTCTAAATACTTTTAGGAAGATTTCCTTCAAATCAAGAGTAATATCGTTCTTATTCTATTGCATCTACTTCAAATGACGATCCGCACCTATGCTATTCCGCCCAACTATTCTGAGCTAGAAATCAGAATTTCAAGACGTCTTTTTTCGTTTAACAACTTAATAAATTCTACATTTATTACTAAATTAGTCAACTTGACCGCGCTTCACGCGGTTGTAAAATACTTCGTTAAATTTACAAAATATATTGAAAAAATATTGAGTGCTAAAATATTCTACAAAGAGTCTTAATTCAATTTACTTTTAGTACTTAAATTTTATGATTTTTGTAATTTTAAATCGTCTAAGAGTCTTTGATCATCTGAAAATGTATACATCAGTAAAAATATTCTCTTTATTTTTTGTTAAAAAGAAATAGTTTGATTTAGTAGGGTTGAACTATCTATGCATATTTGTGTCTAAACGAAAATACAGATTTGTGACAATCACAAAATCATAAAAATCCAAACTAAAAAAGTTATATAGAAAGAACACACAATATACACTTTTCCCTGGGAATTTTTTCATAAAAAAATAGATATGTAAAATGAATACACTATTTTTGACCTCTTGCGGACATCCCCTCAGACAAACTAATCAACATACAAGAGCCTTATTCATTGAGTCAAAGCTAAAGCTCTAATAATAATATAAGAAACAAATATAAAATAAAAAGAATAACCTTGAGTAGCATTCTCATTAAATTAAAAAATTATTAATTTACATGTACAAAATGGAGAAATATTATAAGGTATCTTAAATTTTATAATTAAATAATCGGAAAAGGGACAAATATACCTCCGAACTATGATAAATAGTACGTATATACCCTCTGTCATACTTTGGATACATATATGCCCCTACCGTTAATGAAATGGTACGTATATGCCCCTCACACTAACGGTAGGAACATATGTGTACCCAAAGTATGACGGAGGGTATATACGTACCATTTATCATAGTTCGAGGGTATATTTATCCCTTTTTCATTTTAATTTTTTTATCCCAAATAATTAACCCAAACCCACTATCCCACCCAATTAATCCATCGAACCTGATTTCAAACCAACTCGATCCGACCTTTATTTTTGTTCCAAACCCGGTACTCCCTCTGTTTTCTCTTAAACGTGAACATCAATCAAATTGCAGTGATTGGTCGTTGTTGCTAGTTGGTGTTTACTTGTTGGAGGAAGTGGACATTAGGCCAGAGGTGGCCGGAGCTAGGGGTGCGGCGATGGTTCGCCGATAGAGTGTTTCCGGTTCGACGAAGACGGTGTATGTAATGTTGACCGGTAGTGGGTAGTGTTTTTTCAATGGAATTTCGCTGGAACTTGAAACGTGAGGGGTTCAATTTATTTGGTGATGTTTTTGGGTGTTGTGGGTTGATGGTTTTGTTTTTTGAAATTAATAATAGTGGGTGTTACTGTATTGTGTATTTATATATATCGTTATAGGGGTGAGAAAAATGCGTATGTTAGATAGGTGTCTCTTGGGTTTTAATTGGGATCGGGTCAGGTAGTGGGTTTGGGTTAATTATTTGGGATAAAAAAATTAAAACGAAAAAGGGATAAATATACCCCCGAACTATGATAAATGGTATGTATATACCCTCCGTCATACTTAAGGTACACATATGCGCCTACTGTTAGTGTGAGGGGCATATACGTATCATTTCACTAACGTTAGGGGCATATGTGTACCCAAAGTATGACAAAGGGTATATACGTACCACTTATCATAGTTCGGGGGTATATTTATTCCTTTTCCGTTAAATAATTGAGGGTTATGAATATTAAAACTTTAAAGTCATGGAGTTAATGATATTTTGAGAATAGATGTTTAATAGGTAGGAATTATAGAGGTGAAATATTTATAAATGAATAAATGAAATAAAAGAAATTACTATAAAGGTAATAAAGAACATTAAATATACCGTTCTTTAATCATCCAATATATATAATCATATTTCTCAGTTTAAATACGTGGAGCATTAATACATTTTTCAAAAAAATTAATTATAATTATTTCTCTTATTTTGTTTATCTTATTTTATTTAAGTGTTAAGTCCAAATATTAATTTAAATTTTATATAGATATAGATTCCTTGCTTGAATAAATAAAAGGAAGTAAAAAGAACAAAGAAAGGAAAAAGAGTGATTTAAGGGAATGATATTAATAATATTAATGATGAGATTAAGAAAAGGAAAAAAAATTAAGACAGTTTTAGGAAAAAAGATTATAGCATTGATGAAGAAAATAATTAAATATGATTATTTTTAATATTCTGTAAAATTTTATATCTTTTAAAATCAGGAAAAGGCTAAAAAAACAAAAATTACAAAAAAGTAAATAATTTTAAGTGTTAAGTCCAAAATAGTAATTTAAATTTTATATAGAAATATATTCCTTGGATTGAATAAATAAAGAAAGTAAAAAGAACATAAAAAGGAAAAAATAGTGATTTAAGGAAATGATATAAATAACATAAATAATGAGATAGGGTAGGAAAAAAGGAAGAAATTGAGAAAGTTATAGAAAAAGTGATTAATAGCATTGATGATCAAAGAAATTAAATATGACTATCTTTAATATTTTATAAGATTTTAAGGTGATATTTTATGTCTTTTAAAATTAGCACAATTGCCAAAAAAAAATAATACAAAAAAGATAGATATGATTTGAGGTCTTAGAGAGCGTCACATATAAAATTATTAGGTTAAATATACAAAATTTTATTGATGTTGATACACTTGAAAAGAAAAAAATCCATGAAAAAAACAGCAAACTTTTATAATTATTTGATGAAAACAATTAAATATTTCACCCCAAAAAATGTTAAAATCTCTACATGATAGGCATTTAGAAGACATGAAATCATACAAATTTGAAAAATAAAAATAATGAAAATTCACGTAACAATTATGATGCAAACCAATGTTTTAAAAGGCAGAGTCCGGACTCGCCCTAGGACTCGCCCCGGGGCGGGGCACTGGCAAAACGCCTCGGGACTCATGTGTGGGACTTAGTTCTGTGAGGCTTACGTCCTAAGCGCCCGACTATACGCCCTGAACACGCCTAACGCCCAACGCCCGGGACTCGCCTAATAGTTCTTACACAAATTGTATCAAATTCCTTAGTCAAAGCTATTGATACTCATAATTCTCTACCAATTAAATGATGCTTAGTAGTTTTTTTCATCTGTTGAAATAAGAAAATTAAAATTAACTAGCTTATGTACTAATTGAGAACGTCATGAGGGTGAATATGGCTTAACATTTCTGTTTAAAATACATATTCGAATTTTATATATTCACTTGTCATTGATCATTATGTTTTTGTCCTATATTTCAAAATTATCATATTTTATTTTGTTATTTGAAAGTATTTTATTTTTATTCATGAAAGAGTTTATGTTTTAATTCTAATATTAATAGTTTATTGATTATTTCTTTTAGGGAGGTAAATTGCATAGTATGATAGTCATATATTTTAAGAAATTATTTGTAGAATCATTGACAATTTTGTTGTTACTTATATTTTTAGTGATCAAATTATAAAAATAAAGATAGATGAGATATACGCCCCGTAGATCCTTAGGACTTACGCCCCATGTCTCGGGACTTACGCCTCGCCCCATGCTATGTAAAACGCCTCGCCTCACGCCCCCGCCTTTTAAAACACTGATGCAAACCTTAAGAGTACGGGTGCAATAAGAAGGATCAAGCATAAAATAATTTATCTAATTAAAGCTAACAATAATTGAAGAAGTTATAAAACATAATTTTATCAAAGAAAATTTTTACGTAGTTATAATACTAACTTTTGTATTATGATATTACATTTTAAATTTTCATTTAACAAATTCTATATATGTAAGTGTGTATGTTTTCTTTGAAAATTAAAATTATGCATTTCTATAGTTTTTTTCTATTCTAAATGTCAAATTAAAAAAAAAATAGAAAGTGAGAGAAGTGGCTAAAGAAAAGTAAAATTAAAATTAACTTAAAAGTCTACATTTTTATATTCCACTTCCTTTCTTTTTCTATGTTTTCTTATATATTGTAATACTTTCAAATCTTTCTTTTCTTTTCCTTCTTCTTCTTTCCCCTCAATTCATTATCGTTTTCCTTTTATCTTGCAAGTTGCCTTCTCTACCTCCTAATTCTTCTCCAAATATCACACTAAATTTATTTTCTTCTTTCAAAAATAAAATCATAAAGTCATCCCTTTTTTATAACTTCCCATATCATTTTAATACTCTATAATCCTCATATATCATTCATAAACCAAATGAGTAGAAAGAAAGAACTAATACCATGGTGGGCATCATCTTCACGTTTCACAAATTGGATGTTAAAGAAGATCCTAGTGTCTTCCGATCTGTGGTGTCTTTCGATCGTCGGCATATTGAATTCCTTGAAAAAAAATAAGAGTTTATTCTTATTTTGTCAGCTCCTATAACAAATATTGAATTCTTTGAAGAAATAAGATTTCATTCTTATTTTGTCAGCTCCTGTAACAATTCTTATTGACATTAAAGGGTCAAATTTACATTGGTATATTCTAATGAATTCATTTATACAACACAAATTAAAATTTTGATTTACCTGAGGCAGTAAAACTTCTCTTGTAATGATTCTTCAATTTTGTTAATTGTCCTTCAAATTATATGATCTCCTATTTAGTTTTTATACTTTTTTAATTGATAGATTGCAATACGTTCTTGGCAACAGTTACAACTCTTCATTCTCTTTTGCAAAAATAAATATATCATTTATGTTATAACTTTTCATTATCCTCTTTAATTGCAGGTTAATAGATGCATTAGAGGTATTTAGTAAATTATTATGTCAAGAAATAAAGGAAAAATTCAAAAAAAAAATAAGAAAAAAGATAAAAAGAAATGGAGGGCATAGAGAGGTGCCGCATCACCTCTTCTATATTCTCCTTCATTATTATATATTGATTGGAGAATAGAATTATAGATAACTTGATTTAAATGATTGATTTGATTAACTGATTCACTTTTATTAAAAGTATCAGGGTGGTCACATGTTTTTGATTAACTGTTTCACTTTTATTAAAAGTATCAGGGTGGTCACATGTTTGGGCTATCAACAGGCTCTATGTCCTACTGGTAAGCATTAATATGGTTGAAAATTCATATTTGAAGCTTAAAAGTTTTATAGTGATTATATTTTTCTTTAATCTCTATCAGGATAGTGCAAATTAATTTATTTGTTCGAGTTTGAACTTTCTGGATATCATTAGTGCTGTTGTTGAATATCTACGACCACTTTTTGATTTTGTACTTTAATTTACATTAGCAATTCTTGGCTTATATATTTTACGTTTACATGATTCTTGCAGTGTGGATCAGTTCTAATCTACTAGTTCTAACAAGCGTTTGGCTCTTTGGACGACTCATCCTATCCTCTCTTTTTTGATTCCATTTTGATGATCTTCACTCTTAATACTACATTTTCAGCTATGAAGTTTTTCACTTTGTCATTCCCTCTTTCAGGTAAATGAGGGAGAGATGGAGAAGGTGTAGAAGAATTAAGAGAAATGGTTATGGAAAACTAGGGCTTAATTCATTTGATATGATTGAAATTGCTTGCTTGACATATAATCAACAGTGACATTACTGCTTCTTATCAACTAAACAAGTGACAATATGTTGACAAATCAAATACAATGTATTCTCTTGCAAGGATCGAATCAACATTCACTGAAGTCATGCTCATGAAATGATCAGAGGGGTGAGTAGTCGGGAGTGTGGAAATTAGTTTGCTATGCTATGTAATTTTTATACAGCGTGGTTAAATTGTACAAGAAACATTGATATACCAGCTTTCTAGAGAAAGAACTCTCGAGTTGATCCAACTAAGAAGATTTAAAGAATTTGGAGAACCTATGTAGTAAAATTTATGGGGAAGCATAAGGGAGATACTACTACTTCGTCTCTACCACTAAAGTTTATCTAATTGTAGCTTCGTGTTTTTTCATGTCCTATTTTATGCTCTTTCTTTTGTTTCTTTGTTGCTATCCTTCGTAAATAAATAATTATGCAAAGCAATTAATATGAAAATAACAAATGCTGCACGGGCCATGCCTATCTAGTTTTATTTTAAAGGAAAAAGTACAGCATTACCCCCTCCCAAACTAATTACTCCCTCCATTTAAAAAAAATGACTTACTTTTCTTTTTAATCCATTTCAAAAAGAATGACCCTTTTTTTTTTTTACAATACTTTAATTTCAACTTTTCATGTGGCATGTTTAAGACCACAAGATTAAAGGACATTTTGGTACATTTGACATAATTTTAATTAGAATCACAAGATTCAAAATTTTTTTTATTTTCTTAAATTTTATGTCAAGTCAAATAAGGTTATCCTTTTTGAAACCGAGGGAGTATAACAATTATCCAGCGGCCTAAAGTTATTACCCGAGTACCCCTTAAATTTCGACCCCAAATTACGGCGTCTCTTTCCATTTCAATTGCAGCCTTTTAATTTTATTTTTTTTTATCTCTTAATTTCCTTTCCTTTTTTTAATTAGTTTCTCTTTCCTTTTTTGTTCTTTTTATTTATATATGTTGTAGTGGATTGTGTGTTGTGGTGTTGTTATTTTTCTCTTCCTGTTTTTTGTCCCCTCCTTTTTTATTGTTTTGTCTTTTTCTTTTCTTTTGAAGGATAAAAATACAATATAAGAATAAAATTTTAGTTAATCATTTTTAGATTAATAAATATAGAAGAAAACTTAAATAATTAATAAATACTTTTTGTCTTCTTTTCTTTTTATTTCTTTGTTACTTTTGGTTACATTTTCTTTTTATTATTTTTATCGGTTTATTTTTCTTTTTAAAGTAAAAGATAAAATAAAAAATCAAAGATTAAAATATTATATAACTAATTTAGATTAATAAAAATATTTTGTAAAAAAAATGTTATAACAAAAAATAATTAAGAAAATATCAAAGTTCACTAGCTTATTGTTAAAATCTAAACTAATGAAAATATCTTTTTATTTTATCTTTTACTTTAAAAATAAAAATAAACCAATAGAAATAATAAAAAGAAAATGTAACCAAAAGTAACAAAGAAATAAAAAGAAAAGAAGACAAAAAGTATTTATTAATTAGTTAAGTTTTCTTCTATATTTATTAATCTAAAAATGATTAACTAACATTTTATTTTTATATTGTATGTATATTTTATTAAGTAGTAGTATATGTTGTTGAATATATTAAATGTATATTCTTTAAAGTAGTATATATTGAATGTACATATGTATGTATATTCTTTAAAGTAGTACATATTGAATGTATAATATGTATGAATATTCTTCAATGAAAATAAAACATATACTCCCTTTTTTTAATTAAATTATCTTTTCTTTTTTATCAATTTCTTTTTAAAGATAAAATAAAATAAAAAGATAAATATATTATCTAACTATTTTTAGACTAATAAAAATATAACAAAATTAATAAATAAATTATAAATAATTAAGAATGACTGAGGAGTGTCTCATTAAAGGACGGAAATAGTCCTCCATGACACCACCATAGTATATATATATATATATATATTGTGATGCTGTCATAGAGGATTGAAAAGTGTCTTATTAAAGGACTGAAGTAGTTCATGATACCATGCTAGTGCATATAGATATATTGTGATAGTATACTCAGTAGTTTCTAGCTCATTGAAGGAGTGAAGTAGTCCTCCATGATACTATACTGGTATATAAATATAATGTGATAGTATCATAGAGGACTTAGAAGTGTCTTGTTGAAGGATGATGTCATGCCAGTATATAGATATACTGTGATGGTATACTGAGGAGTGCGTCATTGAAGGACTAGAGTTATCCTCCATGATACCATTTCAGCATACAGATATATTGTGATGGTATCATGAAGGGCTGAGGAATCTCTAATTTGAATGATGATACCATATGAGTATGTGTAAACATATATAAATATATAAATATATATATATATACTATGATGGTATCATGGAGGTCTTTCGGAAGGATTGAAACAGATATCAATGATATTATGACAGTACATAGATATATTGTGATGGTATCATTATGGAATGAATCAAACACTAATGATACCATGACAATATATAAATATACTATGATGGTATCAGTGAGTCTTCACTAAAAGCTTAAAGCAGACATCAATGATACCATGACAGTATACAGACATACTATAATGGTATCATTACAGACTGAAGCAAATTCCAATGATATCATATGAGTATATATATACTGTGATGGTATCACAAAGATCTGACTGAAGGATTGAAGCAGACATTAATGATACCATGACAGTACATAGATATACTGTGATGGTATCATGGAGGTCTCACTTAAGGATTGAAACAGATATCAATGATACCATAACAGTATATAGATATACTATGATGGTATCATGACAAATTAAAGCAAATCCAATGATATTATGTCAGTATATATATATATATACTGTGATGGTATCATGTAGGTTTGACTAAAGGATTGAAGCAAATTTCAATGATACCATGTGAGTATATATATACTGTGATGGTATCATGGACGTCTGACTGAAGATTTGAAGCAAACATCAATTATACCATTGTAACACCCCGTACTTTCCCAACCCTACTTCACGACATTAAATAATGTTTACCTAGGTGTCTAGAGCCATACGTATGTATTTTGTAATGCTATTGATGAGATAATTGAATTTGGCCCTCGTATATGTGATTAAACCTTCGTAGGAGGTGTTTTGTGATTTTCGTGGAGCATTTTTGGGGTTCAAAACGAGGCTAAGAGGACCTCTAAACAAAGGATATTAAGGTTAAGAAGTAAGTTAAAGAATAGGAATTAAAGTATCTAACCAAACCCGCGAAGAAAAGTCAAAAAATGGATTTTTTTTGAAAAACTAAGTGTGGGGCATGCCACGCCGCTTTGGGCCAAATTTTTGTGCCCAGAGGCAGTAATATGGCGCGCCCAAGGGCGTGCCACGCTGGTTTTTCCATTTTTTAAAAGTTGGAAATTTTCTAAGTCCCAAGGGTACCCGGGGACGTACCGAGCCGATTTTTGCCACGTTTCTTCTACAACCACGAGTATATACATGAAATGAATGAAATATTATATTGATATGATAAAATTACTCGTGAACGAATTTGGCATCAAATGACGATTTTACCCTTTTGGTCAAAATAGGCCATACGTGGCTAGAATCACTTGTTTTGGGGGTTGAGACTACGGATATGAATAGCGTGAGTGGGAATATTGTTGTAACACGTATGAGATGATTTAAACACGAGAAATTATTGATTTTACTGGGTTAAGTGAATTGGGCCCAAAAAGGACCCAAAAATGAAAAGAAAACATGGCACAAAAATGGGTCAAAAGACCCATTCTTGCCTTGACCTTCTAGAACACTATATTAAATGCTAAAGAGTGGCTAAGGATGGACTTGAGGGACTATATAAAGGGCAATAAAATCTGATTTTTATTCTATTCTACACAAGTCTCATGCCTTTTTAGACCAAAAGAAGATATTTGCTCTCAAACCCTAAAGAACTCAAAGTCAATTTTGGAGCAAGATCATCACTTTTCAAGCTTGGGTAAGTGATTCTTGTTATGGATTAATATATTATATGTATGGGAGAGTATGTAAATCATGTTGGTTATTCTTGGAAATGTTGGACATGTTACTTTGTGTTTTTATATAAGATTTGTGATCCATGGGATTCAAGCTTGAATTGTGACTTGTGACTTTGATGAAAGAGCATGGTATGGATAAAATATGGACATGTATGGTGTGATTTTGTTATTTAACTTGTTATTTTTCTATAAGTGTAAATTATGGGATTTTGGTCGGTATGTGCTATGAGGTGTATTAAGGTAAGTTGATGGATTATTTGTGATGAGGTGTGGATAAGAAAGTGTAAAGGAGAAGTGTTGTGGTGAAATGTATTGATTATCATGTATTGGTCAATGTTGGGAATATTGTGGGATTTTTGGAATAATAATTTCATCAATGGTTTTGTCAAGGGGAAATGGCATGTTTAAAGGCAAACATGTAACTCATTGACGTTATATACATTTGTAAAGTAGTTGGTGGTTAATGTAAATCCCGTTATGTATTTGTGTTGTAGAGTGACACATAAAGAAGGATCGGGACTATTGTGTGCACATCTAAGATTGTATATCCGTATTGAGAGTACAAGGTATGTAAGGTTACTCTGCCCGTATCTTTCTGCGGCAAATAGTAGTCACATTGATATTACGCTTGTTCCATTCCGAAATGTGCTAAGGTATCCCATATCCGGTTATCCATGGTCATTGTCATATATTTCCTACTCATTGATCATTTGTGAATCTCATGTCTCATATTCATGGTTAATGTTCCAAAAGCTCAAATAAGGTTATGTTCCAATGTTCCAAAAGTGATTATACTTATGTCTCTTGTTCATGGATTATTGTCCAATGGTTCCCATGGTGTTATGGTTCTGATAATGTTATGTTGCCAAGTTATTCACATGTCTCTCACTCGTTGGTTAATGATCCAAAGTTTCAAGTAAAGTTATGACTTTCATGGTATCAATCTCAAAGTAATGAATGAAGTAATGCATATGTGGTTAATGATCAAGTACGGGTGGCAGCTTTGGAGGCAAAATGCCTAGCTCAAGCCAATCCCAAATCAGGGGGCAGTCCTAGGGGCATAAGCCTAGCTCGGATCGATCCTGACAGGGGGCAGCTCTAGAGGTACTAACCTAGCTCGAGCCGAACCTGAAATGTTGTATGGGTGGCAACTCTAGAGGTACCAACCTAGCTCGAGCCGATCCTGATATATATATTGATTCATAGGGTGGCAGCTCTAGGGGCATAAGCCTAGCTCGAGCCGATCCCAACATAACATGATGTTATGTTAAAACCCACTGTTCAGTCGGGGCCCGGGTATCACATGTCACAAGCAAATATGAATAATCATTGAATTAAAGATACAAAGAAAGTAACGAAAGCAATATACATGGTTTCCAAAGTACAGAATAGTGACTTATCTATGTTGGTCATTCATTGTATTTGATTTCATTGACATAGTTACTTATCATACAAGTTTCATATGGCCTTACATACTCAGTACATTCTTTGTACTGACCCCTCTTGGGGAATTTACCTTACTTGCTGCAGGCGCAGGTACTAGTAGGCCTCCACAGTAGGTTGTCAGTTATTGCAGATCATTGGTGAGCTCCAGTTAGTTCGGGCCTTCTCCGAGTCACAGTTGTACATATGTTTTGGTGTTTTACATGTTGTATAAAGCGGGGACTTGTCCCGACTTTTAGTTCATTTTGGTCAATGCATTTGTTAGAGGCTTTTGTAGACGGTTGTGAGTGTATAAATGTAAAAGGTATATGTCGTTTTTGACTTGGTGGCCTCAACGACCAAGTTTCGCATATGTATATATATATCACATGTTCCATGAATTCCATTGTTGGTATCCAAAGTTATTATGTGATTATGGTTTTCTTATGACATGTATATGATTGAATAGAGGCAAAGCTTGGTTCTCTCGGGCCTTGTCGGCTACGAGTGTCAATCCGTCCCGATGGGATTCGGGGCGTGATAACCATGACAGCATATAGATATACAGTGATGGTATCATTACGGACTGAAGTAAACTCAATGATACCAAATCAGTATATATATATATATATTATATAGGTATCATGGAGATTTGACTGAAGGATTGAAGAAGATATCAATGATATCATGACAGTATATAGATATATACTATGATGGTATCATTACGGATTGAGCAAACTCAACGATACCATGTCAATATATATATATATGTCTGACTGAAGGATTGAAGCAGACATAAGACACCATGACAGTATATAGCTATACTGTGATAGTATCATATAGGTCCCACTATGGATTGAAGCAGACATCAATGATACCATGACAGTATATAGATATACTGTGATGATATCATTACGGACTGAAGCAAATGAAAAAAATATAAATAAAAAAGAAAAGAGAATCAAATAAAATTATAAAAAAAGAAATAAATAAAATAAAAAATAATTTTAAAAAAGACCAAAAAGATGAAATTAGCTTGTGGTGAAAAAATAAAGAATATTATGATTTGAAAAAAATGAATGAAAAAGGAGAAAAAATAAAGAATAAAGAAATAAACAAAAAAATGAAAAGGAAAAAAGAAACAAGAAATAACGAAATTGAAAAATAAAGAGGAAATAAAAAATAAAAAATGCAAAAATAAAAGGAACCAATAAAAAAAGAGAAAAATAAAAGCAGAAAAAGAGTAAAGAAAAAAAAATAAAGAATAAAGAAATAAATGGAAAAAAGAAAAAAAATAAAGAAAAGGAAAAGAACAAGAAATAAAAAAATTAAAAGATAAAGAGAAAATAAAAAATAAAAAATACAAAAATAAAAGGAACCAATAAAGAAAGAAAAGAGAAAAAAAGAAGCAGAGAAAAAATAAATGAATAAAGAAATAAACGAGAAAAAAAAAAGAAAAGAAAAGGAGTACATAAAATAAAAATTGAGTGTGAATTAAATTATGGAGTAAAAAGAAAATAAAGAATAAAATAATTTTATGAAAAAAATAAATGAATAAAGAAGCATAAAAAAGAAAAAAAGAAAAGAAAAAAGAAAACGAGAAAAAAAATGAAGAAAAGGAGTAGAGAAATAAAAAAGGAAAAAATTAATAGAGAGATAAATAACTAATGCTAAAAAAAAAGGGGGATATTTTATGTAATTAATTAGGAAGGAATTAGTTATAAATAATTTATTCTTATGTGACATGGATGTACTTTACCCTATTTTAAATAGGAAGTACAAGAAACCTGTGGATCCGATCAACGGAAAAAACTACTACTCCTCAAGTTCCGTCTAACAACTAAACTAGAGAAAGAAATCAATTTTTGCTCATTTCTCTCTCGCCTTAGGCTGTTTGCAATGCAAGCATAGGAAAAAGTAGAAAGTTGGGATGTTAATTACGAAAAAAGAGAAGGGAGACGAGAAAAAAGTATCAACATGTAGTAAGTAGAAGGGAATAATTAATTTTATTTGAGAAAAGAAATCAAAACACCCCTAAATTTATTCGCTCAACTTATTTTAGAATTTTAATTATACAGACATTTATTTATCCCCTTAACAACTTTAATGTGAATTAAGTTCAACCCTTCGTAGCTCAGACCAAGTTAAGACTGGGTGTTGTTGAAACACTCGTGTTTTGATCCGCTGACATAGTCATGTAAGTTCCACGTTATTAATCTGTTATTCCTTTTTATTTCTTTTTGCTTATTCACCATTTTTTCTTTTTTTAAATGCCTATTCAAACTTATAAATACTAATTAATTAATTCTTAAAATTATGTGGGCCCATCTTCTTTAACAACGAGCTCCATTATCCCTAACCCCAAATTGAATCTAATTTCTTTCAACAATGACAGTCAAAAAGTTAAAGCTAATTGCTTTCAATAATGACAGTCAAAAATTACCCCAAACTCCATACCTTTCATCAATAAAGCCTGTGTCTATACCAAAAGTAAAAGCTTTACACTTATTACTTAAAAATATGAAATTTTCATGAATTTTGAGTGATCCATTTTTCGATTATCGATTATTTATGGTGAAAAAAGATGGAGTTATAAGCTTTCTTATCATAGCCTTTATTCTCAATTTGAGCTCCCAAGAAAAAAATGGCTACCAGAAAATTTAACCAAGGGAAAAGGCTCAAATATGTCATCCGTTATAAGTTTGGCTCATCTATACCATCCCTTTTAAAAGTTTGGCTCATCTATGCCACTGCCGTTACAAAAAAGTTCATTTGTGCCATTACAACAGTGATTTTGCAAAACTATTTTTGCCACATGACCTCTTATTAGAAGTCCACGACACCAAATTCAAAATCAATCAATATTACTTAAATGAAAATAAAAAATAATACCCATTAAAATAAAATCTAACACAATTAATGAGTTTGATTTTTATTTTTTATTAGTCCGATTTTTATTTTTAATAAGTCCAATTTTATTCTAACTGTGTGAATCAAATTTTATTTTAATGGGACCGATTTTTAATTTTTTATTTTAAGTATTATTGGTTGATTTGAATTTGGTAATGTGGACATCTAATAAGAGAATATGTGACAAAAATGGTTTTGTAAAAATCATCATTATAAAATAATGGCACGGATGAACCTTTCTGTAATGACAGTGGCATAGATGAGCCAAACTTATAACGGAGGATGACATAGATGAGCCATTTCTAATAGTTTGATGACATATTTGAGTCTTTTCCCTTTAATTAATGAGATTGAAGTTGCAAGAGCTTTAATGAAAAATCTATGGCTACTAAATATTTGCCTTCACAGTGTGGTATCATGGAGTTGTGATGGTTGGTGTTATGATTTTGATGGTTGCGATGATTATGTTGATGTTGGGTTTTGTAAAATTGATGACAATGATGATGGAGAACTTGAGGAATAATGTAGTGAATTGCCTAAGGAATGGTGGAATGAAAATGATAGGGTTGGATAAAGGATGAAAATGGAAGAAAAAAGATACGGTGGTTGACTCTCAATGGAGAAGACAACTAAATGCTTTCAATGGAGAAGACAATCAAATAAAAAGAAAAGATTTTTTTTTAAAAAAAAAGTGGAACCCACAAATTTCATTTATCCCAAAATAAAAAAAAATCACACAATTAAAAAAAATTAAATATATCAAGAAAAGGATATTAAAAATATTAGTTATATATTGACGAATAAAAAAATATCATGCGTAAGATTTTATCAATTTAGATTTTTTTTTGCCTCTACTCACACACTTTTAGGGGAGTGCACTCACTCTCTTGCCATGTCATTCTTTAGGAGTATACTTAATTCACTTTAAATTTGTTATGGGGGTATAAATAAATGCTCGTAGCGTTAAAGGTCTAACTAAGTTGGACAGACAAGTTTAGGGGTGTTTTGATGTCTTTTCTCATTTTATTTAGCTACTCAAACTATATTATGTTCCACTTGAACATATGAACATATAATAAAATGTTTCTAGGTATTAAATATTTTTGTTGTTCATGTCCATTACATAAATAAGTTAATCACATAAAATGTGTCTCCTTTTCTTTTTTTTATTATACACATCAATATTAGTTGGCACATGCATAAGATTTTACGACTTATGAAGATTAATTTGTATAATTAATTTAGGTGACATGTTTTAAATGATTAACTTATCTACGTTGTAGATGTTTGAGAAAAAATTCAAAATTATTTTTTTGGTTTTATATTCAGTGACCGATATCCGCATTGAAGCCCGATTAAATTTGGATTCACGTCGAAAAATTCCACAGTTGAGGATAAAATGCTTTTTAACAAAGACGACTCCGTACCCAGGATGACTCGAACTCGAGACCTCTGATCAATTAAGAATAAACGAGTGCTTACCACGCAACCACAACTCTTATTAATATTTTCTAAAATATTTACTATGATGCATATATAAATATTTTATCATGTCTTTAAATGCTTAATTAAAATATAGGTGGTATTGTTATTTGCGGAGAAAAACTCAAGACAAGCACGTGGGATGTGTAATACAGATTTAACAAGAAGAGATTAACAAAATTGAATTGATGGAGACTTTGTGATGTGATCTCTAATTGTGACCAAATTGTTTTTCCATATGCGGACTTAGCTGGCATTAACATATATGAAGTTGGATTCTGTGATAATATATAAATATTTTCTTGTGATGGTGTCAATTGTGTGAATTATTTGATGGCACCACTCTCTGATATTTAATTAATAAAACAAAAATTGTCTTAGTCGAAACGTCTGGAATATTGCAAGTTACGTCATGCTTTTTGCATGCTTTGCTCATTTTACGGCCGAAATCTACATCGTATTGAACATTGTGAATATCTTTTTGGGGGAGAAAAAAGTAAATACACAACCTGTAAGAGGACTTTCTATAATATATCATAATTAATTAATGATTTTACATCTAGTTGTTAAATTTGACAAGATTCTAGAACTAGTGTGAACGTTTGATTAAAATTAGTGTGAACATTTGAGAAATGACAATCCTTCTTTGGTAAGAAATGCTCAAGTTCAACTTGTAGTCAAAATCTTTGACTATCATTAAATGGGTTCACACGTTGAACTTTGACATTTGCGTAATGATGATGTCACCGATGACATCAAGATAATGATGATGTCATGTCACCGATGACATCAAGAGGAAGATTTCACCCGTATAAATAGGGGCACTTAGTTCATTTGTTACACATCTCAATCATTTGCCTTCTCATCTTTAAGACCTTTGAATCTTTATTTTTTCTCTATTGTAGTGTTTCACTTGTATCCTTTTGGAGTGAAATAAAATTTGGTTGGTTGTGTCCGAGGAGTAGACAGAAAATAAAGTTTTGTCTAACCTCGTAAATTTCTGATGTTTTCTTATTGTTATCTCATTTAATATTTATGTAGCTACCTTTAGATATAGTAGTTGCAACTTAATCGCTCTCTATATATTCGACTTCTGCAACAATTGGTATCAGAGCCAAGGTTCTATCTGAGTATGCTCTGTGGTTGCAGCATAGTCTGAACTTCCACATCAAAAAAGAATTACTTTGGTCTTCGGTACTATTAGCTAATAAATAGTATCTGTAGTAGAAATAGTAGACAAGAAAAATGAAGATTCCATATCGAGTGTCAATAATACATCATCATTGTTATCTTCGCTTATGACAAGAATTGTGTCAAATATGAAATTTGCAGTTGAAATCTTTAACGGGTCAGGACATTTTGGGATATGGCAAAGCAAAGTTCTTCATGTCTTTTTTCAACAAGGACTAGAGATTGCCATAGAAGAGAAGAAACCAGACAACATATTAGAAGAAGATTGAAAGATTATCAACCATGTTGTTTGTGGTACCATTCGATCTTACTTTGCAAGAGAACAGAAGTATCTATACACGAAGAAAACTTCTGTAAGTAAATTGTGGAATGCATCGGAAGATAAATTCTTGAAGAAAAACAGTCAAAATAAACTCTACATGATAAAGAGTCTGTTACGCTTCACATATGTTCGTGGTACCACAATGAATGATCATATCACTAGCTTTAATAAGTTGGAGACAGATCTACAGAATATGAACGTGACTTTTAGTGATGGAGAAATGACCTTAATGTTGCTAAATTCATTTCCCGATGAGTTTGAGCACCTCGAAACTACTCTACTTCATGGGAATGATGAAGTATCTCTCAAAGAAGTTTGTTCAGCCTTGTACAGTTATGAACAAAGGTAAAAAGAGAAACAAAAGGGTGGAGAAGAAGAAGCACTGTTCGTAAGAGGTAGTTCTCAAAATCAAACAAGAACGAAGAAAGGAAGATCTAAGTCAAAATCCATATCCAGCAAAGATGAATGTGCCTTTTGCCGAGAAAAAGGACACTGGAAGAAAGATTGTCCAAAGTTGAAAAACAAGGCCAAACCTAACAACGAAAAGGTTGTCATAGACTCAAATATAGCCGATTGTGATGACTCTGATTTCTCACTAGTTACAACAGAGCCATCCAAATCATGTAAAGTATGGTTGATGGACTCAGCTTGTAGATATTATATGTGTCCTAATCGGAATTGGTTCACTGATTTGCAAGAAGGAGAATATGAAGTTATTCACACCGCAAACAATGATCCTCTTACCGCATATGGTATTGATTTCATCCGATTAAGGAACCATGATGGATTGAGCAGAACATTAACAAATGTTCGATACATAGCGAATTTGAAGAAAAATTTCATTTCTGTAAGGGCCCTTGAGTTAAAGAGGTTCAAAGTCATTGCAGATAATGGGGTGATGAAAATATGCTCTGGTCCACTAATTATAATGAAGGAAATTCGAAGAAGCAATAACATGTACCACTATCAAGGTAGTAAAGTTATTGAAACTGTGGAAGCAACATCCAGTGATGATTAAGAGGCAGAAAGGACCAGACTGTGACATATGCGCTTGGGGCATGCTGCAGGAAAATCCTTGAAAACTTTATCAGATCAAGAATTGCTAAAAGGATTAAAGACGTGTAACTTGGAGTTTTGTGAGCATTGTATCAAAGGAAAACAGACAAGGGTTAAATTTGGAACAGCTATCCATAATACTAAAGAAATTTTGAATTATGTCCACTCTAATGTTTGGGGTACTTCCAAAACACCTTCATTAGGTGAAAAATACTATTTTGTAACCTTTGTTGACGACTTTTTTCGGAGAATATGGGTGTATACAATGAAAACTAAATATGAAGTGTTGGAATATTTTCTTAAATGAAAGGCGATGATAGAGATGCAAATTGACAGAACAATCAAGTGTCTTTGTACAGACAATGGTGGAGAGTACAAAAAGTGATCTTTCAAAGAAGATTTATGAAGACAGTGACATTGTCAGATACTTCACCATTAGAAATACACCACAACAGAATGGAGTGACAGAACACATAAATCAGACTTTGCTGGAGAAGGTTCACTGTATGTTGTCCAATGCTGGCTTGGGCAAAGAATTTTGGGCCAAGGAAATAACATATGCATGCCACCTCATTAATCGTCTACCATCTGCAGTAATTGGTGACAAGACACCATTAGAAAAATGGTATGAAAAATTTGCTGGAGATTATAGTTCTTTGTATGTATTTGGCTCAATTGTATATTATCATGTAAAAGAGTAAAACTGAATTCAAGAGTAAAGAAGGCTATATTTATGGGAATTACTTGTGGAGTCAAAGGATACCGATTATGGTGTCCAGAGACGAAAAAAATTATATCCAGCAGGGATGTTATCTTTGATGAGTCTGCTTTGACAAATAAGGTAACAGTTGAAGATGGTGGAGTTTGAGGAAAAATTAATTTTCCCAACAAAAGAAGCAAACGAGGAAACAACATTTTTCTCGAAAAGAAGAGTCAGTTGAAGAGGAGATTCCATCTCTGGTACCTCAACCAAAACTTGAATCAATAGCAACTAGGAAGCCAAAAAAAATAATAAGAAAACCTACTTGTTTCATGAATATAGTGGCTTGTGCAACCTCAATTGTAGCTGATGGTATTCCTACCACTTATAAAAATGCAGTACAAAGTTCAGAAGAAGATAATTGGAGGATTGCCATGAATGAAAAAATGCAGTCCCTTCATCACAATCACATGGAGCTTGGCAAATCTTCCAAAGGAAAAGAAAGCAATTGGGTGCAAATGGATATATGCAAAGAAAGAAGGATTTCCTAACCAAGAAGGCGTTCGTTACAAAGCAAGATTAGTGGCCAAATGATATGTTCAAAATGAGGGAATTGATTATAATGAGGTATTTTCTCTAGTCATAAAAGACTCCCCCATTAGAGTTTTGTTGGCTTTGAAAGCACAATTGAATTTGAAACTAGTTCAGTTGGATGTAAAAACTGTGTTTTTACATGGAGGCTTGGAAGAGAAAATCTACATGACTTAGCCAGAAGGATTTAAAGTTGCTGTGAAATGGATTCTACGGTATATTCGTAATACTGTAGATGTTGGTTTGGTTTTTGAGCAGGACGATCAGCATCTAGCTGGATATTGTGACTTAAATTACGCAGATGATTTGGACAAACGAAGCTCAACTACTGGTTATATTTTCGCTTTAGTAAATGCACCAGTTAGTTGGAAATCTACTTTACAGTCAATAATTTCTTTGTCTACCACGAACGCAGAGTACATAGCAATTACCGAGGCTGTGAAGAAGGCAATTTGGCTTCAAGATTTGCCTAGAGAGCTTGGTATTGAACAAGAAGGTATCACAGTATTTTGTTATAGTCAAAGTGCTATCCAATTAGCAAAGTACCAAGTTTATCTAGAACCAAGTTTATCATGCAAGGACGAAGAACATTGATGTTCGATATCATTTTGTACTAAACATTATAAAAGAAGGTGGAAGCATAGTGCAGAAAATTCGGACTACAGATAACCCTGTCGATATGCTGACGAAAGTGGTGACTGCGGTCAAGTTTCAACATTGTTTAAACTTGATCAACCCTGCACTTAGTTCATTTGTTACACATCTCAATCACTTGCCTTCTCATCTTTAAGGCTTTTGAATCTTTCTTTTCTCTCTTATAATATTTCACTTGTATCCTTTTGGAATGAAATAAAATTTAGTTGGTTGTGTCCTAAGAGTAGGCAGAAAATAAAGTTTTGCCGAACCTCGTAATTTTCTGGTGTTCTCTTATTGTTGTCTCATTTACTATTTATATAGCTACCTTTAGATATAGTAGTTGTGACTTAATCGCTCTCTATATATTCAGCTTCCGCAACACTAGTACCAATAAAAATTACACTATATATTATTTTCGTCAAAAATCCAATCTTCGGTATTAAATAAAAACATAAACTAATGCGATAAGATCCCTTAATTCAATGGTGCGGGGTAATATCAAAACAGAATTATTGTAGGTTATTTTATAATCCCTTAAAGCTTGGTATGTGTGGTCTATCCAAAAAAAATCAAGCTCGTCAAATACTTGATCATATTTCACCAAATACAGCATTCAACTTGAAATTGTAGTAGGTTATTGTATTCAATTTTACAAATACAATGTTCAATTTGAAATTATAACATTCAACTAAAAGATTCAATTCGGACCAAAATTATTGTATTCAAATAAAAACTATAGCCATGTTTTTTCGATGGCTCAACACTCTCTTTCTATTTAGAGTTTCGAAAATCTTGATACTCCAACTAGTAAATTGCACATTCTCATATACCAAAAACCTTATCGTCCATTTGAAGTATTTTTATATTATTATAATAAACCAAATTTCTTTTCATCTTTTCCTTCACGTCATCGGCTAATCTATTGTGAGTTTTTCTTGTTTTTAAAATTAAATCTTGTCCATCTCTCTGCTCAAAGAGCATGGACCTGCATATATTTATAGGAACATAATACAAAAGATGGACCATAGGAACACCTATACTTCATGACGTACTGAAGTTGGAACATACTCATGAAGATATTTTTATTAAATGATTAGAATGCAAAGTATAAAATTTCTTTAAGTTTATTCAAAAGAAGTCGTCTACATACATTGTTATAAAAGTGTTTGCAAAATACATTGAGGAATTATAACATTTTACTTAAATCTTGTAATCATATCTTTTCAATCCTCCTTTAACGGATGAATTCATTTGTTGAGAGTCTTTTCAATTCTTCTTAGCGGATGAGTTAATTTCTTGAATTGAATTCTCACCATTAATTCCAATGTTGCCATAGCGTTTGTTCCTCACCTCTATAAACCACCCCACTTTGTCAGTGCCGGCCCTACCATTATACAAAAAAGGCAACCGTCTTAGGCCCCAAAATTTGAGGGTCCTCATTTTTTAGCAATAATAAATTATAATTTTTTTATTTTTTTAAAAACATTATTTGTAGAAAAAACAAACTTTTAATATAAAAAGAAAGAATTATTAGAAGAAGTTTGATATATCTTGCATACATGTCTCATGAAAGATTAAATGTATTGGTTATATTATTAATTAAAAAAAAATTATTTGAAGAAATCGATTATATAAAAATTGTTAACAACATTGCATCTCAGAAAATTTTAAAAATACACTATGAAAAAAAAAAATTCTTAAAAATTTAAGGCCTCCGTTTGATTTTGGCCTTAGGCCACTAATGTGCTTAAGCCACCCCTGCACTTTGTAAACAAAATACACCACCAAAAAGAAAAGAAAACATCTTCTCTTTTTCTTCCGCTTAAGTTATTTTTTGGGCAATTAGTTTGAGCAACCTCCAAACTTTTAGCCACAAGTGCACGTGTTTGAAAGTGTTGTGGAACCTTGGGGAATGACCGGCTATAACGATTTGTACCGGAGTCGGGTCGAAATAACTTTCAAGACAATGGCTTTTCACGACACAGTGTTTGTGACTATTCTCTCACTATTTTAATTCCAGTTCCATATCAATATTATAGTATTTTTTCCCAACAACTCCAACATATACATGAGAGTAGAACAACATTTAAGCTCACAAAAAATTGTTCTAGGGGGAGATGTTAGCATATAAACAAAACTCTCATGGAAATTCTAAGCACCTCTTTAGGGAACATCAAAAAGATAAATCCCTTGCAAGTGGCTATCGATGCTAAACGAACTCTTTTTCTGCTTGGTGCGAAGGAAGAAAGACCAAGTTTGTCTATGTTGATATCGCCTTTGGCATTCCTAGGCAGCTGAGAATATTTTGAATGCCATGTTGGTGCATTGCCGTTCAGACCATTATTTGCAAGAGTATCAACAACTTTGTTAGCCTAGCTCACGAAAGCAATGTTAAATCTTGAAATCTTCAAAGAAGTCCAAGTTTGTTCAAATCTTCCTAAGTCCAGGGGTGAATCTATGTAATAAAAATGGGTCATGTGAATCCGTGGTCATTCAAAAAAATTTAATATATTTTTTGTATAATTCTTAAATAATATCAAGTATTAAGTGAAGGAACCCATGATTAGAAATGACGGGGTGGTTCATTGGTTGGAGCACTGGATTTATTCCGCGAGGTCAAGGGATTGATCCCAGATGCTGCATTCGGCCGACCTTTTTGTTAAATTTAAAGCAGTGTTATTATTTTTTTTAAAAAAAATATTCTAAAGTAGTACTCTAGAACTTAAAAGTCTTAGCATTGTTTTTTTTTAAAGAAAATTTCTAAAGCACCATTGTCTACTCTAAAACTTAAAAGTTTTTTGTTCTTTTTTTACTACGCTTATTTTCCAAATCACAAAGAATAGAAGCAATCTTACTCTCTTAGAACGAACTTTCCATCCTAAGTGAAATCATCATTACAAAGGTAAAATCGGTATTCCATTTCTTTTTTTTTGTTCATGATTTCTTTTTTTAGTAATTAAGTAAACTATCAAAATCAAAATGCCAAAAATACATGGGCTTTAATTTTAGGATTTTCATAAAAAAATTAATTTTTTTCATTGCTTATAATAGGGAATCGTCAAGAGCTAATCAGACGGTTATCTACGTAATAGCATTGGTGAAATTTTTTTGAATGGTTGTTTAGTTTGTAAGATAGAACGTAAGATATTTGCAACCATAAGTAACGATGCTATTATAGATCATTTTCAGGATATGAAGTTTCGTCGAGTACAATTGTAAACTGATGATATTTTTTGTGATAATATAATTAATCATCTTTTGCTCGCAAGTTGTTTTTACTATAAAGTTTAGATCTTATCTTTAAAGTAATAGTGCACTTGCTTTCTTAAAATCCTGGATTCGCCTTTGTTCCTAACCACGGGTTGTAAGCTCCAAGGCATAGAGGCACTGTTTTGGATCCATTTAGTGAGTATAAGAGAGTCGGACTCAATCACAACTTTGCTGAAGTTATTTAACTTACACCATATAAGACCAGTGTATAAGGCAAGGCTTTTGTAAGATTATTAGTCTTAAATCCCAAATTAATGGAGAAGACACTAATAAGCTTTACTTGGCAATTTCTTATCACACCGACATCCCCACTGAGCCCTGGATTTCCTTTTGAACAACCATTTGTATTCAACTTCACCCAATCATCTGTGGGAGGATACCACTTCACTGGAATGATTTCTATATCATGCCTCACTTTATCCAACAAATCAAAGAAATGAGTCCATCTTATAAACGGAGGGATTCTGGGAAATTGCTTATGAGCCAAATGAATCAGTTGTTGTTTGACCATTAAAATGATTACATTGTAGGACATTTTAGTATTTTTAAATCTTTTCTAACACCTCGCTTTCCAAATATGCCAAATTATGATGCTAAAATGACTTGATAATCAGTTTCTGGATTGGGTTAGCAACCTTTGACATCCACCAAATAAGAATCACCTTTCTAAGGTCTTCTTGGCCATTTTTATTCCCATCATTTGGCTAAAGTGATTCCAAACAGATTTACTGATATTACCTTTGCAAAGAAGGTGTTCCTCATCTTCAATATTAGGTATCACAAAGCAATCACATTCAGAAGGGCCATGACAATCAAATCTCTTCATGTTATCATCAACAACCACCTTATCTTTTAAGAATCTCCACAAGAAAAAGGAAATCTTAAAAGGGCCTTCTTGTGCCAAATCATTATATTAACGAAAGTAACATTGTGACATTTTCTCTAATGCTGCTCCTGGAAGAGCTAGAACTCAATGTATTATGAGTTAATAGATTCTAACTAAAAACCCTTACACAACCTAGTATGAAATCGAGGAAATAACAAGAATGATTGAATATATAGACTATAATTAATGATGAAAGATTTTGGGATTTTGTATTTGAATTTTGAGAGAGAGATGATATTGGAATGGGGTATTAATTGAAGAAATGCCAATGGGATATGGCCGAGGGCTGGAAAATGGTTTTAAAAATAAATAATCATTCAATTCGACCCATAAAATATGAGTTGGATAATTGATCATTTAAAAATGAGGAAATTTTAGAAAACATGGTACGGTAGTATGAGTGGAACTACATAACGCAACAACACTTTCAATAATTACAAATCACGTTTGAGTTTAAATCGAGATATAGTGTATCCAAGCTATAACCTCGCTTAAACCTGCCTCTCTTGCTCGCTTCTCTCCTTTCGCTCTACTCTCTCCGTCTCTGTCCCCTTTTCTCTCTTTATCTATGTTTCATAATGTATTTGTACTTCACATTTATATTTTAAGTACCATACATGTATCTGATACATTGGTACATTTGTGTATCTGTGTTTATACTATTTTTTATACCAACATATATCTATTTCATAGCATACATGTATCAATTTTGAGTACCACACATTATATCATAGATCAACAGTTTCTCATTTTACTAGATAGAGTGCTTTCAGGGCAAGTCACATTCTTACTTGGTTGGCGATTTCCAATTATCATGTATTACTTATGCATAAATATATACTTAGAAGAAGAAGAAGATTTTATCAGGTATTCTTCAATGAAATTATTTTGAGAAGCATCAAACCTGAAAAGAGAACCAAGACTTAAAAAATTATTCGGCAATTCATAGATACACAGATATACAGATACACATTAATCTCCTTAAAGTTGTTCACTTGTCTTTCATAGATACACATGCACATATGTATCTCTTCAAAACTATCTAGCTACTTGTTTGCCATATATACACAGATACACATATGTATCTCCTAAAAGCTGCACACTTATATCCCATACATGCATATTTACATAGATACACATATATACATATGTATATCTTCAAAGTTGCACACTCGTCTACCATAGATACATAAATACACAGATTTACATATGTATCTCCTCTACGTTGCACACTCATATGTCATAGATGCACAGATACATAGACACACATACAACTCTAACCCAACTATGCCAACTTGGGTCGCCGTCTCAACCACAACAGTTATTTGTTGTTGCATTGTTGACGCTTGATCTCACGAATTTGTAAAGTGGAGTTACCAAATTTATGGGGAAAATTTGTAGAGAAAGAAGAAAATGTGTCATATAATCCCTCTGAAAAGAGAGAGGGAGAGAGCGAGAGAGAAAGAGGGGGGGAGAGAGAGAGGGAGAGAGAGATGAGAGTGGTGAGACAGAGAGAGGGAGGAAAGTGGCAAATCTACTAGGAAAAAATAAATCCTTGATGGGTTATGTAATTTTTTAAGATTATAGTTGGGTTGAGTAGATAAACCAGCTATGTTTGCTTAGTTATGTAATTTTTCCTTTAAAAATAGATCAAATATGAATATTATTCATATTATCCACTAAAAATGAATATTCAGGTAGATACATGAATATCCATATTATCAATATTTATTTGTGTGTTTGTTATTTTTTTAATGAATTCTTCATCTTTTTTTTTTTTAAAATCTAAGCTTATTTTGACTTTTAGCTTGTCTTCTCATTAACTATAAACAATATTTGTCAGTTAACTCATTTTCTATCCGTGTTAAATTTAGACAGATTAGATATTTTATCTGTTTTTACTTAACCTATTTTTGACCTACTCATATTCGATCGTACCCCCATGTTTGTCAGTCCTAAGATATGGGTGGGATTTTTTTTATATACACGGAATTAGACTTATATTTATCACACATAGTATGAGATTTCCATATACCAAACATAGAAGGAGTTTTTTTATTCAAAACATATATGAAATTACACTTCAGATATCACTAATTGAACTCGTGCATGGTGGATTCCCAATTCACTGTCTTGTTGGCTAAATTGGCGTCATCGCCTACTTACATTCCATTTTACATTATTTAAATTAAAAAAAAAATAAAAATATTCAAGTTCAAATATTTCTCTCTTTCATAGTTGAATGATATTATTTAAAATATAAGAATATGCGGTCAAAATTAGTTTATTTTTGAAATAAAATAAAAAAAGATACAGTACCATTAGCAACACGAGGAACAATTTTATATATGTTATAAAATAATAAAAATAGAACCAGAAGAATAAGTAGAGAGAAGAGATGAGTTCTTAGTTCTCTCGAGTAATTGTATTAAGGGATGATATACAATGAAGGAAAACTCCTTTAGTTATAGGAAAAAATTAACTTGGTCCCAAAGTTAAGGTTCCTAACTTTTCTCCAAAGAATCATAAAAATTTATATTCACTATAATAAATATATATTTATAACACTCCCCATTAAATGTTTATTTGATAGGTAATGTACCTCATTAAATCTTACTAGAAAAAATTCAGTGGAAAAAAATCCAATGAAGGAAAAAAAATTACATATCTCTAATAATACGTATTTTGGATGCCTCATTAAAAACCTTATAAAGAAAATCCATTGGGACAAAATCTAGTGAGGGAAAAGGAGTACAGCGCATATTAACTCCCCCTGATGAGAGTATCAATTCAAAACATGAATCTTCGTATCTTAATCTTGTATACCATCTTCTTGAAATTTGTAGTTGGTAGAGATTTTGTGAATAAATCAGTCATATAATCACTCGAACGAATCTGTTGTACGTTGATATCACCATTCTTTTAGAGATAATGCATATTGAAATACTTTGTGCTTTGTTCTATCTTGTTTTATGAACCCCCCTTCAATTATGCTATGCATGCTCATTATCTAAGATCGCAGATATTTTGTCACATTTCAAACCATAATTTTCTTAAATAAGAAGTATATATCATAGTGACCTTAGCCACACACATTCTTGGCTTGCTTCATGAATGACTATTATCTCAGCATAATTTAAATGTCATGTAAAACAACATGATCTGACGGTAACCCTTCATGTCAATAGATAATGTCTGTATCAAACCCCTACGTTGATCATATGAATACTTGTAGATTCAAAACGGGATGATATTCATTAGGATAAATACATTCATACAGGGAATTTCATTTGTAATATGAAAGTAATCTCATTTCAGTAGCTCCATATAGGAGAAAACTATATAATGCTCATAGTTATAGCAAAATGTATGGATGCATCAATTGCACAAGATATGGTACTTCAGAACCAATTCAATTTTACATATTTTTTATTTCAGCAAATAATCTATTACTTTTAAAAAACTCTTCATGAGTTGCAATAATATTCATTAATGCATTTCTAGTACATCAACCTTGATTGATTTAATGCATATGAGGATTATAAACAAGCTTTATAAAAACTTGTATATGCCTGAGGAATTTTGAATCCTTCAGGAATTTTCATATAAATTTTATTAAGTGACAACATCCAGTATTAAATGTGTGGCATCTTCTAGTGTCTGGACTACATGTCCAATAAGCTTTACGCCTATCAAGCTGTATCATTCCTCTTGATAAATATTTCTACGTTAGCATGATTTAATATAAGCAGAATTCAGAAAATCATAATCTTTTACAATATTGTTGTCACGACCCAATATTTGGTCAGCATAACTCCTTTGTCTACTCTGAGCTGTCCGCAGCCTGTCCTGAATTACTCGAACTCGGTCCAAAGATTCTCGGAGTAAATCTGTGCCACGAGGACTGACTTCTGAGGTCTCGAACCAACCCACTGGAGATCGACACCGTCTCCCATACAAAGCCTCAAACGGAGCCATTTGAATACTGGAGTGAAAGCTATTATTATACGCGAACTCCGCTAAAGGCAAGAATTGATCCCATTGGCCCCCAAAGTCAAGTACACAAGCGCGGAGCATATCCTCTAATACCTGAATAGTCCGCTCTGATTGCCCATCGGTTTGAGGATGAAATGCAGTGCTGAGGTCCACCTGGGTACCCAACTCTTCCTGAAAAGTCTGCCAAAAACTGGAGGTAAACTGAGACCCTCGGTCTGAGATAATGGATATTGGCACTCCATGTAGGCGGACCACCTCCTGAATATATACACGAGCTAACCTCTCAGCACTATAGGAGACTCGAACAGGGATAAAGTGTGCAGACTTAGTCAACCGGTCCACAATAACCCAAATACTATCAAAACCACGGAAGGTGCGAGGCAATCCAACAATGAAATCCATAGTGACCCGCTCCCATTTCCACTCGGGGATGGGTAATTGCTGAAGTAAACCACCGGGTCTCTGATGTTCGGCCTTTACCTGCTGACAACAAAGGCATCGGGCTACAAACCCTGCTATATCTCTCCGCATACCGCTCCACCAATAGTGTTGTCTCAGATCTCTATACATCTTAGCTGTCCCGGGGTGAATAGAATATCTAGAACTGTGAGCTTCACGCAAAATCAACTGAATTAAATCTTCAATCCTCGGAACACAAATACGACCGTCAAACCTCAGAACACCATCAGAACCCAAGGTAGCTCTCTCAAACTCACCCTTCAATACCTGATCTCGAATTCTACGGAGACCGCTATCTTCAAATTGACGACTCTGAATCTGCTCCAGCAAAGTAGATCTCGCACCAACACAAGCGATAACCTTTTTGGGGTCAGAAATATCCAAACGCACCATCGAGTTAGCTAAGGACTGAATATCCAAAGCCAACGGCCGCTGAGAGACTGGAATGAAGGCTAAGCTACCCATACTCACTGCCTTCCGGCTCAAGGCGTCCGCTACCACATTCGCCTTGCCCGGATGATAGAGAATAGAGATATCATAGTCCTTCAGCAACTCAATCCACCTGCGCTGCCTCGAATTAAGATCCCTCTGAGTCATAATATGCTGAAGACTGTGGTGGTCTGTAAAGATCTCACAATGAACACCATAGAGATAATGCCTCCAAATCCGTAGTGCAAACACAACCGCTGCTAACTCTAAATCATGAGTGGGATAGTTACGCTCGTGCACCTTCAGCTGCCTCGATGCATAAGCAATAACATGACCCTGCTGCATCAGAACACATCCCAAACCAATACCAGACGCATCACAATACACGATAAAACCCTCACCCTCAACTGGAAGAGTCAACACAGGGGCAGAAGTAAGTCGATCCTTAAGCTTCAGAAAGCTTGCCTCACAATCCTCAGACCACTGAAATGGAACCTCCTTCCTGGTCAGTCTGGTCATAGGAGATGCAATAGACGAGAAGCCCTCAACAAATCGCCTGTAGTATCCTGCCAACCCAACAAAGCTGCGAACCTCGGTAGGTGACGTGGGCCTAGCCCAACCTCGAATAGCCTCAATCTTTGCTGGGTCTACCATGATACCGTGTCTGGACACAACATGGCCCAAGAAAGCTACAGACTCAAGCCAGAACTCACACTTTGAGAACTTGGCATACAACCGATGATCTCTCAAAGTGTGGAGCACAATCCTCAAATGCTGCTCATGCTCCTCGTTACTCCTCGAATAAACCAAGATGTCGTCAATAAACACAATCACAAAGGAGTCCAAGTATGGCCTGAATACACGATTCATCAAATCCATGAAAGCTGCTGGGGCATTAGTCAACCCAAAAGACATCACCAGGAACTCATAATGGCCGTACCGAGTCCTGAAGGCTGTCTTTGGGATGTCCTCAGCCCTAACTCTCAACTGATGATATCCAGATCTCAAATCTATTTTTGAGAATACCGCTGCACCCTGAAGTTGATCAAACAAATCATCGATACGAGGCATAGGATACTTATTCTTCACAGTTACCTTATTCAACTGCCTGTAATCAATACACATGCGCATAGATCCATCCTTCTTCCTTACAAACAAAACTGGAGCACCCCACGGAGACACACTCGGCCTGATAAAACCCTTCCCCAGAAGGTCCTGGAGCTGAGTACTCAACTCTCTCAATTCAGCAGGAGCCATACGATAAGGAGCTATAGAAATAGGTCGGGTGCCCGGCTCAAGGTCAATAATGAACTCTATCTCACGCTCAGGAGGAAGGCCAGGTAAGTCAGTCGGGAATACATCAGGAAACTCACGAACAACTGGGACGGAGTCAAGTGACGGACTCTCAATGCTAGCATCCCGAACATAAGCAAGGAATGAATCACATCCCCTCGACATCAATCTACGAGCACGAACATATGAAATAATCCCTGTCGGTGTGCGGCTAACAGAACCCTGCCACACCACCGGGGGTACACCAGGCATGGCTAAGGTAACGGTCTTGGTAAAGCAATCCAAGACTGCATGATGAAAAGACAACCAGTCCATGCCCAGAATCACATCAAAGTCTACCATGGCCAATACAATAAAATCAACCTGAGTCTCAAACTCCTGAATAGTCACCAGACAAGATCTATATACCCGATCCACTACTAAGGAATCACCAACGGGGGTAGATACACGTAAGGGCATAGATAATAACTCAGAACACAAACCCAATCGTGGTGCATAATAAGTAGATACATAAGAAAACGTGGATCCAGGATCAAATAATGCAGAGGCTGGCTGATGGCATACGGAAATCGTACCTGTAATCACTGCATCCGAAGCCTCAGCCTCCGGCCTAGCCGGTACAGCATACAACTGACGCTGGCTACCACTAGTCTGAGCACCGCCCTGACCACCAGTCCGACCTCCCTGCGCTCTACCTCGAGAACCCTGGGGACCACCCCGACGACCCTGTGCACCACCTCTACCTGCTGGAGGTATAGATCTGAGGGGCTGTGCTGTCTGAACTGAAGGCTCAATCGCCATGCGCTGAGGACACTCACGCGCAAAATGACCGACAACCCCACAAGTGTAGCATGCTCCTGGCTCCCTGCTCGGCCTAGAAGGTCCGGCTGAGCTAGTATGACCACCTCTAGTCGATGAACTGGACTGACCACATCCTTGAGGCTGGCTAACAGAACCACTATAGGTGGGCTGACCCCTATCAAATATTTGCAAAGCTGACTGTACGGGCCTACTGGGCTGACCCTGTCGCTGAAAAGACTGCTGCTGCTGCTGAGGGTACCTACCCTGAAACTGGAACCCACGACCTCTGAACTGCGAACCACTATTGCTCCCACTGAAACTACCCTGAACACGAGGTCTCTTATCGCTGCCCCCTTGGGCCTCGCGATCCATCTCCTCAATAGAGTATACATGCTCGATAATCTCTGCGAATGACTTCCCTGAAGTCACTAAACTCTGGGTAGCTCTGTGGAGTGGCAATCTCAGTCCCCTGACAAAACATCTAACTCTCTCATACTCATCAGGCAAAATAGAAGTAGCATGCCTAGCAAGATCATGAAACCTCGCCTCATACTCGGCGACAGATAACGAACCCTGAGTCAATCTGGAGAACTCATCTCTAAGTCGCTCCCGCATAGTACGGGGCATATACTTCCCCAAGAAAATCTCAGAGAACTGGGTCCAAGTAACCGGCGGAGATCCTGCTGGCCTGGAATCAAGATATCCCCTCCACCATCTCCTCGCTGCAGTATCAAACTGATATGCCACAAAATCAACACCACGAGACTGTACCAATCCCAAATTCCGCAATCTATCCTCGCAGCTGGACAAGAACTCATATGCATCCTCACCCGGAGTACCAGCAAATCTCGGTGGAGTCAACCTTAAGAAACGCCCCAACATCTTCTGCTCATCGACAGACATAGCAGGCTGATCTATAACTGGCTGTGGAGCTACCGGTGCTGGCGGAATCTCAACTCTGGGTGCTGCAGCTGCAGGCTGCGCCCCAACACCAACTCCCTGCACTGCTGGTTGGGCTCCCTCAGCTGACGGACCTCCAACTAGCCCCAACAACTGAAGTAATGTACCTCGGAGCAAAGAAGCATCTATAAATCCAGGTGGAGCCTGGGCTGCTCCCTGGCCCACCGGCTGCTGCGGAGGCGGAACATCTGGAGCTATAACGGGATCGGGTAACTGATCCCTAGCATGATCTCGGCCTGGGGCTGCTGCTCTGCCCTGCCCCCGACCTCTGGGTCGACCTCGGCCCCTAACAGGAGCCCTTACTGTAGGCTCGGGGTCCTGACCCTCGGGTCTCGCACCCTGCGTCCTAACCATCTGCATAAAGAGTGAACAAAATGAAAATCAGAAACCAACATAGACTCAACGCACGGACATGAGGCAAGAAAATAAGAGACTCCCCTAAGAATGCTCCGTAGCCTCCCGAAAATAGGATACAGGCGTCCCCGCACCGATCCACAGGACTCTACTAAACATTGGCCCATGTACCGACACTACCTAGACAACCTAGGCTTTGATACCAAGCTGTCACGACCCAATATTTGGGTCATGATGGCGCCTATCGTAACCCACCAATAGGCAAGCCAAACCCTAGTCCGGAGCAACAAGCGACGGGCTAACGGGCGGAATCTCATAAAACAGAGAAGAAGTGGAAGTAACCAAAACCATATTTATAAACATGCTAAGACTGAGAAGGAAGAGGACAACGTATATAAAGTCCAGAACCCCTCCCAAGACCTGGTGGGGTCAGTACATGAGCCACTACTAACATATCCAAAATACAAGACAGAAACCAAATAGGTATAATAAGTACAACAGTCTCGAGAGCAAAAGACTATACAGTAGAAGATGGAGTAGGATCTGCCTCAGACGTCAGTAAGCTCACCCTGCTCCGGAGTCAGTGCTAAGAAAAGAGTCACGTCACCACCGTCGACTAGTGCCTGGATCTGTATCGGGGGGAAAAAGATGCAGAAGTGCAGTATGAGTACCGGGGCAACGGGTACTCAGTAGGCATCATCGGCCGACTGAGCTTAAGGTAATATAAACAGGCTAAAGTACGGGGGTGCATGCTAAGTCTGGTATAACTATAAATAGTAAGTACATAAGTAGCGGTTGAGGCATATAGACATGCTCAGGAGAAAAATAAATGCGATACTGAATAACGAGTAAATAAATGCATAAGTAAACACACAAGTCAACCATAACCTATCTGGGTCCCCATAAACCCGATAGGCACACGAAAGAAAACAATAACCCAACCTGGCCCCCATAAACCGGTGGGACACACAAGAATAATAAATGCATAGTCACCAGTGTCTCGAAGCTGTGTCAGTATCCAGTAATCACAATAACCAACAAGGGTGCACCGGGCTTGAACCGGCACCAATGGGTAATAACAAGAGGCCAGACGCCGGAATCGAACCGAAAGTAGTGGGTAATAACAAGAGGCCACATATATATCATATCTGCCGGACTCGAACCGGAACTCATATAACAACAGTATCATGATCACGGTACCCAGTACCAAAACTCTCCAACCATACCATAACCAGATGCCGGACTCGAACCGGGACTCATAATAATCAGTGGCCGGACTCGAACCGGAACTCATAGTGTATCACAATCCGGGGCCGGACTCGAACCGGAACACCCAATAGTCAATAACCAAAATCATCATACCAGAATCAGTAGCCGGACTCGAACCGGAACTCATCATAGCCAGTAACCCGAACAGAATCAAATGTCATATCATATGAAATAAACGGGGAACGCCCTAGTGCCAAGTCAATACTATTATATAGGTACAAAAGCTAACTCTACAACATGCTATAAGTCAATCTCGGGGTACTTCTAGGTCAACTACCTACTATAAAAATATGTATATAAAAGTCTGGGTATACATTACAAGTCATGGAAAGGCGGTTCAGCGTTCTAAGTCAAACTAGCCGACCCCAATCAAATACGGTGCTATCAGGGACGAACAAAGCTAGACGGGCCAACCGGGTATAATCGGGGTGAATCAATCCCGTCATAACCCTAATAGTCATATAGGGCTTATCTAAGCCCAAAGATGTCAAAGTTTCAACAAGTCGACCAAAAAGGGTAACGGGGCCCGCTACCGGGTCCCGAAAACCAGGTCTGGTTATACTTGTCTAAGTCTGGGCTAAGTCTGTCTAAGACTGGACTAAGGTCCAACAATAACATTCCCAGACTAGCAACAACAACAACAATACTATCCGACCCCAAATAGGTCATCCGTGGGGTACCACGAGGATAACGGGCCTGGAATATATCCGAATAGCCCTATCCGGCCTAGAAGGCCTAAATCATAGCAAACCACCACCACCAAGTCTATAATATCAGCCCGCAATACCAGCACAATAGCATACATATATCACACATAAGCCCAATCTAAGTGCAAAAGGGAGGTAAACCTAGCCTACCTGGACGCCGCCGAATGTCTGCTAAAGGACCAGCTATACAGGAGCCTTCCCCTTCCGAGAGGCCTTTGACTGTTGCCAGACTACCAAAATAATAAACTACATGTCAAAACATGACTATTGACACCTATATTGCATTAGTTCGGAAAAATGTCCGAACAGTCCACGTGGGGCCCGCTTGCGGTATCGAAAAATTGAAACCGTCACAGCGTCCCAAATCACCCCGTGACCAATAGTCATAACAGATGCTATCCAATCTGAGCTCATATTAAGCTCTAAATAAGAACCAACAACAATACCACCAAATAACAATTTAAATACGCAATTTTACGTTAAAATTAACCGAAAAACTTACGATATAAGGATGCTATACCATTAACCACGTGATCCCTGAGCTTGAATAACTTGGTGAAGGGAATAAGTGAGTAAAAGAAACCATTAAGCCGTAGCATATATATATATATGTACGTACAAGGGGTAATGAATTTAAAGGTTGTTGTACACTTTCTCCTAGTCAAAAATGAAATGGACGTGAACAATGTATGTGTATAGTGAATAAAGGATCCTAATCTTAAGCTAGCTGAAAATAAATGATAAGTAAAGAATTGGCCTAAGCTAATAATCTCTTCATTAGGTGGCATACATAATTAATGTAGTTTTGCCACCTAATTTACAAGTACTACGCCCATAACTCTTATCCTCCACGTGGTAGTGCTTACACTACCCTCTTATGTATTCACTCGGATATTGCATAGGCTCGTGGTAAAATAAATACAACTTTTTGAATATACCATAATTAATAGAAAATTATTTCTAACAAAACCTCTATAAAATAAAAATATTATTTTAACATATTTAAATTCACTATCTCCGCTTTAACTATCAATAGGTTATAAAACTATTATAAAATAGTATAGATATATCATAACTAAAAACTTTTATACATTATATAAATTTCAAAAATATTTTCAAAAGGTAATTAACTAAGTCATTTTACCCAATTTTAATTTAATTTAATATTTTACAACGTGATCGGTCTAAATAATATTCTCAAACGAACTGCCTGGGAACCGAACTGTCAGTCCCAGCAAGTCATAAATAACTTGGGGCAGCTATAGAAAAGCTCTAAACGCTGACAACACACGAAAACGAGGGAAATAACCGGGAAGGTCATTACAATTGTGCCATATTGTATCAAAGGCAGCGTCGACGATATATCATTTGTATCGGTTCACAATGGACATAACTTATTGAGATCTTTTCACTTTCATTATTTTTATTCGGTACCTAAACCTCTTATGAGGTTTCATGAAAGAGCACATTGACTCCTTATTATGATCATTTGCTCCATTTTCTTTTCAAGAATTATTTCATATGGAACCGATTGGCAATGCATAGACTTTTTTCTTTAGGAACACACAATAGGAGCATCCGCAACTAAATATGAAATCAATTTTAGATCAACAATTACTCCTAGCATTTGACTTGAATTATATTTTGAATGAAGATCATATTGATGATAATTCGCACCACATTTCTTAGCTGCTTATCATCTCCCTCTTATGTTAGGAAAACTAATATATATATCCCAATATACTTTAGAGAATTCATCTTTATGTATCATGGTATATCCATTAATTACATACCGCACATCAAAAGTTATAAGATAGAAAATATTAGATTTCTGAACCTGAACCAATTGATGAGAGGAAAAATTAATCATATTTTATTAGTCTGATGCACACAAGTGTTATAGTATGCAATTATCATATTTTAGACTAACACATGAAGCTTTGTTCTTATAAGTAATGGTTCAACTATTTATTTAAGGCATTTAAAGCCAAACCAGCCTAAATATTAATTAATATTATCAAGATAAATTATCTTGATTACATAATCTAAAAATTATGCTCTTAACTCAATTTATATTGAGAAAATAACTTTGCAAATGTCAAATTGCAGGTTGACAATAAATGCACAAGTGATCATCTTATAGTTTCATCTTTTCAACATATCACATGATATGTGTAACGACCTATTCTGTAGTTACTAAAGGCACATCATCTATAGGTACGGGGTATGAGAATTTTAAAAGAATATGGTCTAGAACTAGTACAAATGGACTTAGTTGAAAATTTTCAAAATTCAAAATTTTGGGTCGGGTTGAAGTCATCCCGCTGTAGCAGAAATTTTTCCGCTAAAGCGGGGCTGTGGTAGCGGCCTATCTACCGCTATAGCGAGATGCCGAGGGCAAAAACTAGCCCTTTATTTTATTAATTTCTCTTCTCCTCTTAAGTTGCAAATAGAACAAGGGAGGATTTTAAAAAACCCCTAGGGTTGCCTCATGGCTTGGAGCAATGGAGAGGGGGAAATATGCTTGAATAGGGTAAAAACCCATGGTTTTCAAGCCGAAAATCACTAACACGGAGTCAGAAACTCATGTTCATATCTTTGTAGCAACTGTTTAGCTTCCAGGTAGGCTAGGTTTAACTGAGCAGTTTAGAACTGAGTTAGAAATCATAGGCATGACATAGATTGGCGGAAGATTTCATGCTTGGGTCTGTGGGTACGGTGTTGGGGTGGATAAAATGGTGAATTTGGACTGTCTGAATGGAAAATTGATGTTAGTTGTGATATTGAATCTGTGAATAAATTAATGTGTATTGCTATTGATGTTGATCATTCATGAATGCTTGTAATGGTGTTGTACCTAAAAAATGGTGTAGAACTTTATAAAAGGTAAAACTAGAGGTGTTTAGTCTTGGTGGATTTCGAAGAATCTATGGTGGTATCCAGAGGATTAGCAGTCTTGGAAAGGTATTAGTATTATGGTGGAAGGTTGAATATATTAGGGTATGAACCATATGTAAGGAAGTGCACCTTCGACCCTGCAAGTCTTAGCCAATCCTTAAATTGATGTACGAATTGTAGGTGATGGTTTAATGTAGTTAAAACCCAACTTGATTTATGTGCGCATGTTCACTGTTTCTTCGTTTACTTGTTACAACGCATGTTCAAAGAAAGTAAATGGTTAAATGATATCTTAAGTGTTAATCACATGCAATAAGGTTATATTAAAAGCTTGTTGGTTGTACAAGTATGATTGTTGTTTCATTGTGGTTGTGATATCTATTTATTATTGTGGGATGTACCAGTATTTGGACATCTTCACTGGATTTATATTATTATTGTGGGATGTAATGGTATTTGGACATCTTCATTGGTTGGTTAATATACCGTTGGCAGGCACTAGATGTCCAGAATTTTGGCGTACGAACAAGAGCTCATCCCCTACAGGTCATGGCTCGTGGGTGACCATAAGACCCTTAGTATGTGCGTACAAGGTATTGGTGAGTGTGACGGTTCCTTGAGTGGACTGAGTTTATTTGTTGACTTATTATATTCTATTCCTTGAGTGAACTGGGATTTATGATTATTGACTTGTTGATTGAATTGGATCCGTGAGTGGTTCAGGCTAAATTGCAAATGATTGGCATATATTTTATTTGTCTATTTGCTTATATTTGAGACATGGTTAGCATGTTATTGTTGAGTCATGGGTTGTTGACTTGGTTAATACTGGTAGTCGGAGTCTTGACTTGATTTGCTATCTATATTGACTGGATTCTGTGGTTTCGTTTGAAAAGGCTAAGTGTTCATATTAGAGACAAGTTCCTTGAAAGGTGTTCATGGTTGTGCTTGTGGCATGGTTATGGTCATTGATATACTGGTTGATATTATTGAGATTGAGCAATAGGGGTGTTGCTGTTTTGCTAGTTAATTTCTCATAGACTTATTTGAAATCTCTAACTAGGCGGGTGTTAGATACGGATACGGATAACCTTGAAGTTAGTGATGGTTGTGCTCATAATTAAATGATTGTTAAGGCCTGGCTTGATGATATTGTGGGAATGTAGTGCATTAGATTTGGATGTGGTATGGAGGTTGATTTATAGATTAGTGAGAGAGGTAAAAGGTAAGGGAGGTGAAGAGTTAAGAGACAAAAGGTTTGACTCATAAAACACTTAGAGTGTATGTTTTCCTTTCAAATACTTATGTGGTGTTTATGTGATATAATTGGGGTTGACCGATGATGCTTACTAGTACATGTTGTTTGTACTGATACTACTCTTGCTATAACCTTTTATAGGGTAGTCTGGCTGCAGAATTAGTATACGTTTCACACTTGATGCGGTAGAGATACCCAACAACTTCTATCATTGCCTCTTACGGTGGAAGCTAGGTTATGTACATTGTTCAAAATTCTCTTGTAGTAGCTCTTGTACCTGTTTAGACGAGGTCCTTGGGTAAAGTGCTTATTTTGCACTTTAAGATTTGTAACCAGTTGTAATGAATAAAGAATTTATTTGTTTCCTTTATGACTTCCGCATGTTTTCAATTAGGTGGTAAGGGTTCTCCTATCTAGGTGAATTAGAGTAGGTGCCTGCACGACCTGGTTAGTTGGGTCGTGATAGTTGGTATTAGAGCCTAGGTTACCGATCTCCCAAGATATTAGGAAATGTCGAATAGCGTCCTGCGGATTGGTGTGTTGACGTCCACATCTAATCTTCAGGGAGCTATGAGACATTTTAGGAATTTTTTTTACTTCTTTATCTCCTCTGGTGTGATTTGTATGATTATGTGTATAGGTTGAGTCCAATTGGTATCTCTTGATTCCCATTGGTATCTCAACGAGGCAAATATATGTTGCTTGACTCCGTTTGGAATGATACAAGCAATGGAATTGGAACTGGGAAGGTTTCAATTGGTATCTATCCATAAAGGCTATGTAAATTTCTTGATAATCTACTAGTGGTTATCCACGAAGCGAGTAAAAGAATAATGAAAGGGATTATTTTATGAATGAAACCTTGGGATTGATACTTATGTGAATTATGATTTCTTGAATGACTGTGAATTTTGTGGATTGTGAATGGTCATAACTTGTTTATATGTTGATGGCTAAGAAATTATTTGCTACACGGCTTTAGGGAAAACTGGATGCTAAATGTTAAGCATGATTTTATCATTGGTAAAATGGTAAAGGAAATGATATATGATTGTGGAAATTCTTGCTTCAAGCGGTTGGTATGTGAGTAAATACCATGAAAAAGGGTTATTGTTGCATGATAGCGGGAAATTGTTGTAAGAAAAATTCTGGTTTTGGTTCATAATCATGATTTAAAGTAATGTGATGTTAAGTTGTTGTTTCGTGAATTGCTCGGTCTTGTGATAATGTAGACCATGGTGCAATTTTAAATTTTATTGTTAAAAAGGGGAATGAGAGTTAAGAAAAGTGCAGAAAAACTAAAAATTTCTAGGCTACTATTGTAGGGCCGCCATAGCGGGCACTGTCACGCTACAGCGAGCCCACTATAAAAGAAATTTTCCCGCTACAGCAGCGTCGTGGTAGCGCTATACAGATCGCTATAGCAGGATGGGTTGGTACAGAATCTCTGCCCTATTTTCCCCTGTTTTGCTTTTCATTCTCAATCTGTATAATTCGTTAATTTAAGCTACGAGCTACCATGTGATCAATAGAAATCGCATATAATAAGGTAAAAAACATGCATTCACTGCTAGTTATTCAAAATTGCATCCACGTACAAATAAATAAAAGGAAAAAAGAAAGGAACTATTGTTTGTTATATGCCTCAAATGGGGACAACCCAAATCAAGTATCGGTATTATAAAAAGGGCGGGTGCTAAGCTGACATGCACCAGGGACATAGCTGGATACCCCATCATCATCATGAGCTGAGGGGTTGGGGCCTTCTCCTTCCATATCACTCAGGAAGGAGAACTTCTGCACGTCCTCTGGCTCCAGTTGGGGAAGCTCTTTGTCAGGGACATCTCACTTGAACATGACCTTTATGGTCTTCCACATCCATGCGAGCATGCGATCCAGGAGCGCCTCCTCCTCTTCTTCTTGTCGAGCTCTCTGTAGAACACTGTATAGTCCTGGGCAATGGTATGTGAGGCTGTAGAGTTGGAAGGAGCTGTACCCTGGAGAGGCAGGTAGGCATGCTCCATGTATTTCCTCACGGCAACTAAGTCTACCTCCAGGCGACTGCTGGAAATCCAGGGCTGGGAGAGTGGGGGCATCATCAACCTCCTCTGCGTCCCAGCTATTGTCGGCCTTGCCCACCTTCCACTTTTTCTTACTTTTGGATGAGATCACCTTTACCTTGAGGGGATGGAAGGGTATGTCCATCTCTACATCCTTGTCAGCATCCTCCTTGGACACCCCGATACGCCTGCATAACTCGAAAACCAGTCTGGGAAGGTAGGGGAATTTTTGTTGCCCTGGTATAAATCCTTCCACTCCATCACTATTTGCGCCCCCACGTTCAGCTGTATCCCCCACATAGCACATGCCACCACCAGAGCTCAAGGATAGGTCACATAAAAAGTGTCACCCGACGGATAAATCCTCTAATTCACCAAGTTCAGCCACCTCTGAGCATCAACGGTGAAGTAGGTGCTCCTAATCCCCTCAGTAGTGGGCCAATACACCTGGTACCTATCCCCCTCAACAATCAGTGTGTCCCTCAACTACTTCATGTCCATCTCCCAGACCTTAGCCATGTAACCAACATTGAAAACGTTTGGCACCCCGAGCACCTCATTTATAGTAGCAGCATCCACAGGGACACCCACTCCTCTAATGCAGATGGTGGGGTTGGGTTTGTCCGAAAGTATGATAGGAAATATGGTATAAAACTCCCTAACCCAGGCTAAGACCCTAGTCAGAAGAGCCTCCACGAGTGGCATCCAACTAAACTCCTAGAGCCGGTTGTAGAATTTCGGTGCCTTTGTTACCACCCCTTTCATCACAAACCCCCCACTCATAAAAGAACCCTATCCTCTAGTAATCCTGGAACCTTTCCTGCCTGATCTAATGGAGGCAGGATCATCTTCTTGGTTTTCGTCCATTGGGGTAGTAAATCTGCAAAACATCGTAAGAAAGCAAGTTAGAACCCATAGGAGTATCAAAGGAATCAAAATTCTAAAAAAGGACAAGCCTGGGTTTTGGATGGGAGGCTACTGCCTGGAGCCTCCTACTATAGCGAGCTGCATCCCGCTGCCACGAGACTGCTATAGATGGAATATTCCCACTATAGTAGGGTTACCATAGCGGGATGAGGCCGCTATAGCGGCCTTCATCATCCCCGAGCTTCAAGGGGTGCATCAATGGAGCCCTTTGAAGAAAGTTCCATTTTTGGCATTCCAACCCCAGATCAGTGTAAAGGAAGTATACTAGGACTAGTATATGCAAAAATTTGGGCACTAACTCCTAAAACATGCCCAAATCATCAAAACAAAATCAAGAACAACCCTTCACATTCCTCACCATTTTAAGCCTCATTTGGACCTGAATCCCATAATTATTATGCCCAGAATGCTATAGAAGCATTGTAAACGTAAAAGAAGAAACCATGCTTCAATATTTCGTACAAATCAAGCCAAATTTGAATTCAAAAATCAACCCCAAAACCTACTCTATCTCTACAAATTCAAGCATAAATCATGAGAAAAAGCGAGTAACGAAGTAAAGAGTTGATATTTGGCAATAATTACCTTGTTTCTGACGTTGGGAATAAAGTGATCGGGGAGGGAAGGGGAATTTTGGAGAGTAAACTATAAGAAATATGCATGAAACCCATTTCTCCTCTTTTTGAAATGCTCCATCCCGCTATAGCGACCCTCATCCCACTATAGCGGTGCCTCTATGATGGGAATATTCCCGCTATAGCGGAATCCAGTCTCTCAAGGTTTGGAAAAATTTCATCCATTATGTTTTGATTTCTTTTCTTTCTGTTATATTGGTGTGGCTCTAGATACCTTGGGTACTCAAAAAACATTTTACTCTAAGCAGTCCCATGCAACTCGTAAGTATGAAAATTTCTCAAGAGAGCAAAATAGTAATAAAGTGCGGCTCAAAAATTTAGTATGTCAGTGGTAAGGGATTCAATGATCCAGGTAAGTATTGTATCTGCGTTATCGTTGAGGGGACATTAATGTCCAAGTAAGATTTGTTCCATCCTCTTCCTACCGTGATCATTTGGGGACAAACGATGAGAAAATTGGTATCTATTATAATGGCCTGTTCCGTTGTTACTAAAGGTACCTAGTCTATGGGCACGAGGTACGGGGATTTTTAAAAAATATAGTCTCGAACTAGTACAAATGGACTTAGTTGAAATTTTTTAGAATTTAAAATTTTGAATCGGGCTAACCTCATTCTGCTATAGTGGGAATTTTTCCGCTATAGAGGCACCGTGGTAGCGGTCGGTACGGGACACCGAGGGAAAAAACTAGCACTTTGTTCTATTAATTTTCCTTCTCTTTTTCAGTTGCAAATATAATGAGGGAGGCTTCTAAAACCACCCTAGGGGTGCCTCATGGCCTTGGAGTAATGGATAGGGGGAAATACACTTGAATGGGGTAAAAACTCATGGTTTTCTAATGGATTTCACACTGAAAATAATTAGCGCGAAGTCAGAAGCTCGCGTTCATGGCTCTGTAGCAGCTGCTTGGCATCGAGGTAGACTAGGTTTAACTAAGTAGTTTAAACCTGGGTTAGAAAGCATAGGCATGACATAAATTGATTGGAGATTTCATGCTTAGGCCTGCGAGCATGGTGTTGGGGTGGATAAAATGGTGAATTTCGATTGTCTGAATGGAAAGTTGATGTTAGTTGTGATATTGAATATGTGAATGAATTAATATGTATTGTTATTGATGTTGATCACTCATGAATGCTTGTAATGGTATTGTACCCGGAAAACAGTGCAGAACCTAATAAAAACTAAAACTAGAGGTGGCTAGAGTTGGTGGATTCCAAAGAATCAATGGTGGTAACCAGAGTAATAGAAGTCTTGGCAAGGTATTAGTGTTATGGTGGAAGGCCAAATGTACTAGGTAATGAACCATAGGTAAAGAAGTGTACCTTAGACCCTGCAAGTCCTATCCAAGCCTTAAATTGACGTACGGATTATAGGTGATGGTTTAATATAGTTGAAATCCAACTTGATTTATGTGCGCATATTTGCTATTTTTTTGTTTACTTGTTACAATGGATGTTCAAACAAAGTAAATGGTTAAATGATATTCTAAGTGTTAATCATATGCAATAAGGTTATAGTCAAAGCTTGTTGGTTTTACAAGTGTGATTGTTGTTCATTGTGATTGTGATTGTTGTGATATCTGTCTATTATTATGGGATGTACCGGCATTTGAATATTTTCACTGGATTTATATTATTATTGTGGGATGTACTGGTATATGGGCATCTTTATGGGATTGGTTGATATAAGATTGGTAGGCTCTAGATGTTTGGTATTTTGGTACACGGACAAGAGTTCATCCCCTGCAGGTCATGGCTAGTGGGTGATCATAAGATCCTTAGCATGTGTGTACAAGGTATTGGTGAGTGTGACAGTTTCTTGAGTAGACTGGATTTATTTATTAACTTGTTATATTTGGTTCCTTGAGTGAACTGGGATTTATGATTATTGACTTGTTGATTGAATTGGATACTTGAATGGTCCTAGCTAAATTGTAAATGATTGGCATATCTCTTATTTTTCTATTTACTTATGTATTTGAGACATGATTAGCATATTGTTGTTGAACATAAGTTGTTGACTTGGTTGATGCTGGTAGATGGAGTCTTGACTTGAGTTGCTATCTATATGTGGTTTTTTTTTGAAAAGGTTAAGTGTTCATATTTGAGACAAGTTACTTGAGAGGTGTTCATGGTTGTGTTTGTGGCATGGTTATAGTCATTGATCTATTGGTTGATATTATTGAGATTGGGCAAGAGGGGTGTTGTTGTCTTGCTAGTTAATTGCTCATAGAATTATTTGAAATCTCTAACTAGGCGGGTGTTAATGCATTACCAGGGTAACAGATACAGATAATGTTACATAAGAGTCTCAAATGACGGGTTGCTAAGGGTTGGGAACCATTGAAGTTAGGGATGCTTGTGTTCATAATTAATTGAGTGTTAAGGCCTGACTTGATGATATTGTGGGAAGGTAGTGCATTAGAGTTGGATGTGGTGTGTAAGTTGATCTACGGATTAGTGAGAGCGGTAAAAGGTAAGGGAGGTAAAGAGTTAAGGGACAAAAGGTTTTACGCATAAAACTCTTAAAGTGTATGCTTTCCTATCAGATATTTGTGGTGTTTAAGTGATTTAATTCGGGTTGACCGACTATGCTTATCAGTACGTATTGTTTGTACTGATACTACTTTTGGTGTACTCTTTTCTGATGTATAGTTTGGTTGTAGGATCAGTAGATGTTTCATACTTGATGCGGTAGACATCTCCAACAACTTCTATCATTGCTTCTTACAGTGGAAGCTGGGTCATGTACATTGTTCAGAATTTTCTAATAGTAGCTCTTGTACCTATTTAGACTAGGTCTTTGAGTAAAGTGTTTATTTTGTACTTAAATATTTGTAAACCAGTTGTAATGAATAAAGAATTTATTTGTTTCTTTAATGACTTCCGAATATTTTCAATTGGGTAGTAAGGGTTCTCCTATCTAGGTGGATTAGAGTAGGTGCCCTCACGATCTGGTTAGTTAGGTCATGACAATAGGTGAATGAGCCATATTCACCTTTTATTTTCCAGATTTTAAGGGATCCAATCCCATCATTAGTTGATCTAATCAACTTATCATGAGAACAAGCAACACAAAAGAATTCTTTGAAGAATCTTGTAGTTCTTCAATATATATTGAATACTTAATATGCACATCTTCAGGATGGAAAAATTCTTCATATAAATAGATAAAATAATATGTATTAGTAAACTCCAAGTTTACCATAACATGTATTATTCTTTTGGCTAAATTTCAGAGTTCTCTACTACTTCAAGAGTAGATTTCAAGATTTACTATTGTACAGTCTTACTACTTTGGGAATAGAGTAGATGTCAGATTAACTACTTTAGGAGTAAATTCAGAATAATTTTCTTCAATTATTCTACCTCTTCTGAAAATGGGTCATGATATTTCTACAATCAAGCACACGTCTGTATTTATTGCCTTACTAAATATTATCACATTCACTTAGGGAATGGATCTGCGCTTACAACATTTGTCAAAAGTTGTCATTTTTTGAGAATGGAACATAATTATCTTAACGTACCTTAAGCATATCAAATTGTGTTATCTTAGAACCTCTTTCAAGATATTTCTACTTCAAAAGCAAATCGAGGCATAAATATCATGTAGAGAATTTTTCTCTAACATATCTTTAGTTATAATCACAATAAGCGTGCATGCGAAAATATCATCACTTTTTATGATTATTATCATGTTGTCTCTCCACGCTCATATTCATATATCCAATCACTTGTCTTCTTTCAGACATATTATGCATTATTACCACATTGACTTCAGGAAATGGAGCATATTCAATGGGACAAGTCTCATGACTTTTCACTAAAACACATTATTTTGCTTTAGTCATCATCATATCATCAATATGGTGTATTGAGATTCAAACTCAATGTCTTAGGACATAAATCAATGGGACTTGAACCCAACGTTTTATCATCTTAGTGCATCAGAACCTAAATCAGATGTCTTACCTTCTTTTGGTGCGATGACTGAAATCCATCGTCTTACCCTTACTTCATGACATAATAAGCCAAAGTACAATAAGTCTCATTCTCAAGTTTTTCAAAAACTTACCTCTTTGTGATTATATGCATAAGTAAATTAATTTCCAACAAGTTATATAAAATATTATAAATAACCTTGATACGTTAAAAAGTTTCTAACAATAAAGCTTAAAAATATTAATTCAATAAGGTATGATAGGAATTATTTTTACCCAGGTCTGCGTGCTAATGATCATACACCGTTGCAATAGTTATTCATCATAAAAACAGATTATTACTGTAATCATGTGAATAATCCTAATAATATAACTTTGAACACTATAAAATACTATTGTTTGTATCTCGATCACCAATTAGCAAACACATGCTTATTTATATGAAAACAGTATTGATACGGGTAGATGTAAAGCATAGCTTCTACCTTATATATAAATAAAATAATAATATATGAAGTTATATATTATATAGATCATAAACACAAACAGAGAAAAGAAAAATTCTCTCAACCTCCCATAATCAGAATATGCATGACCTTGTGTCACAAACCTTATTTTTACTGAGTGCACTTTTCTCGTGGCATATGAGTAGTACCAAGAATACCTGTCCATCTATCTCAGTTGGTTTGAGACTCGTACTGATAACGTGTTATAAAATAATAAAAATAGAACAAGAAGAATAAGTAGAGAGAAGAGATAAGTTCTTATTTCTCTTGAGGGATTATATTAAGAGATGATATACAATGAAAGAAAACCTCTTTATTTATAGGGGAAAATTAATTGGGTCCCAGAGTTAGGGTTCCTAACTTTTCTCCAAAGAATCATAAATATTAACTTTTACTATAACAAATATATATTTATAACAATACAAATATAAAATTAAAATAGAATACACAATCGTGAATAAATGCAGGACTTAAACTTTTGCTCGCAATTTCATGTATAAAACTGTATAAAATAGGTATGAAATATATATATAACTATATAAATTTTGTATAAAATTCATGTTAAGTTTCTGGAAAAAACCACGCTTCATATCTTGCTCACAGTTTCATGTATAACTAAAATTGTATAAATTTTGTATGTAATATGTATATAATTGTATAAATTTTGTCTAAAAATTATGTTCATTTCTGAAAATTTAATACAACTACAGTAATATTATATACAATTTGCATGCAATATTCGTACAACATTAAATACAACTACAACATCATACAAACTTGAAATATAATTTTCATACTACTAAACATACACAATTTTGATACAATTAGATATAATTCAATTGTAACTTCGAACTTCAACGAACTAAGACTTAATTCAGTCCAGAACTAGCTCAAATCTTACACAAATAGCCCTACATTTTATTTTTGAACTCCCTATCAATGTTTCAGTTCTTTTAAGCTATCAACACTCTGTCACGATACAAAACTCAAGTTGTGATGTCACCTATCACCCCCCCCCCCCCCCCAAATAGGTAATCCAACTTAACACACGAATAATAGAGATCAATTAAACACATAGAAGAAGTAAATAAAGATAGTCTCCAATGAAAACACATAAATAATCCAAAACAAGGAGTATGAAGGATAACAACATTTCGAAAATCTGATAGTCACAAGTATAAGCCTCTAATGATAGAGATTGTACAAAAGGAATCCAAAATATTTCGAATAAGAAAAACAATAGAAAATGTAAATACAGAAGATTTGATAGACACTGGATCAAGTAGTTGCTATCTCTAGATCTCAAAACTGGAAATCTAGCATGAGAGCTAAATCAATGTCCCAAAGCAACCGACTCAATACATGCACATAAAGTATATAAATAAACAAGTGTGAGTACAAAAACACATGTACTCAGCAGCATCATTGGTCGACCCTAATTCAAAATGATGGTGAGAACCATCTATAATCTATTCTATCCAACACAATTCCATGAATCTGCAAACATGAAGGTCACACCTAGGCTAACAGTTAAATCATGAAGGTAAGGATATAGTGCAACTCAGTAACACTCAAATAACTCAAATTAGTCCAATGGAAGCAACTCTACCAGCTCAATCATATCGAATATCAAATATCAACCAGGTATAATGAGTATGGATGAATGAATGAAATTCATATGCTATGTATACACCTGCTGCTCTGTATAGCTAGCTAGGACCTATGAGGGTCTCATGAAGTCTATATAATGGACATGCATGCTCATCCGATCCATATAATATAATATTGAGCAGACGTGCACATCCGAACTATATGAAATGCTATGCATGATAGGCATGCAACTCCATTCCCATAAACAACAAACAGTACAATTCGAGCAAGACATTTCGTATCATAAATCTAACCAATTATCATCTCAAGAGTCATCTCTTTCTGTGTTCACAGTCACAGACTCTCTTTTTATATCTCAAGTGGCCTAAATATTCAGTTTTCATCAAATATCACAATAAACCAACTCAAGTTATCAAATAGAAGTTTAATCATCATCTAATAAGTACCACAAGTCACTTTCAACAATAATTCACATCAACCATGTTAGCAAATAGGGAAAACAGTCCAATCAAGTCATTAACTGCTTTTAGCCCTTCACATAACACCGGTACCAGCATAGATACTCGTCATATCATCTATATGAGACCCCTAAATCCCCATTACTTCCTATACACACAAATAACTTATAAATACTTTGAAAAGGAGTTAAATGAACCTCAACTTGCCTTAAAAGAAGACCTGCAAATTCAAACAAAAGCTTTACCTTTCTGAAGAGCCTCCAAATGAGACCAATCCAGTCAAATACATATTTCACATAAGAAAGCGGATCCATAAACACCCATATTGCTATATAAAAATTTTGGGTTCAAAAAGTCAACCCCAAGCCCACAAGGACAAAACTGGAATTTTAATAGAAAATTACGTTATCCATAACTTAAGGAGTTCAAATATGAAATTTTATCAAAAATAGAGTTAAAATCGACCTTGATATCATCAATTTCTCACTTTTATACGTTACCCAAAAATCTCTAAATTTTTAATTTTAAAAATCTAGATTTGAAGATGGAATCATGAAATAAACATTGGGGAATTTGCAAAAGTAGTATAATACTCATACCCGAAGAAGAATCATTAAAAACATATTTTTGAATCACCCCAAAATGAGTTCTCAAGCTTCAAAATTGAGTTATGGGATTTTGGATCAAAAATGGAATTTAAAACACTATTAGGTGAATTGTTTTTTGCAGACCCATCACGATCCCGATGGTCCGATCATGGTTGTGAAGACAAATACTGACTCAACCCTAGACTGGTTACTTCGTTCGTGTGATCGTGATGACTAGGCGTCATTGCCCTTCGCGATCACAATGGCCACCTTGCGAACGCGATGAGGAAGGACCTACACCAACACCAGCTACACCAGCAGCCAAGTCCCAAACTAAAAATTTCAGAATGGGCCCTATGAATTTATTTGAAACCTCGCAAACACAAACCAACTATGCTACTAGATTATAAATTACATTTTCGACTCAATAAAATTATCAGATTCGCGAAGGAGGTTGTTATCAATGAATGTTGACAGAGATAAACTCTAGGCCTTAAATTTTCAACTTTTCAACCAACTACTCCAAATCCATCTGAATGCCTTGGAACCTAAACCAAAGTTGCTAGTAACTAGAGGTGTACAGAACAAACTGCCAAGTCAAACCAAACCCAAAACAAACCGAGATAATATATATATGATTTTAACTTTTTATACATAAAAAATATTAATTATAATCTACTTTCTAAATACTTTTTAAATTAGTTTTATTAATTTTTCAATATTTAGAAAGTAGATATAGATATATATTCAAATTTGGGCCTTTAATTTCTTGTAATATTTGTCCATTAATTGATAACTAAATGATCCAAAGCCCAATATAAACTTAAAACCTAAAACGTTTCACTCTTGATCTTACTTTTTAGTTTCAAGAGAGTTCTTCACTCCTCGTTTTTTCATAATTGTGGTTTTCTACCAGCACATGAGTGAAAACATATTTGATCTTGTTTTCAATCACAATATAATTGTAAAAGTTAAAGATTATAAAAAGCCTGAGAAAAACTGAAAAATCGAGAAAACCAAAAGAATCGACTAACACCTAAACCCAAAAAATCGATTTTATGTTGGTTTGATTTGGTTTATAGATTTAATAAACCGACGTGATTGGTTTTTTTTTTTTTTAAAATAAAAAACCAAACCAACCCGACCTATGTACACTCCTACCAGTAATCCAAAAATGACATTCCAGAGCTAATGCAACTAACAAAATCCTCATATGACCTCAAAATCTTCAAATAATGACCAAAGTCAATCATACCAACTTCAAAACCGTACAAAATAAAAAATCCAAATAATACTCCATTGACTATCTCAAAAATTGGCCAACCATACCCGTAGACCACAAATACTATACTGCAACTATAAGTAGAGGTAAAATAGTCAAAAATCACATTGAGGGTTAATACATCATCCACCACTAAAACACACATTCGTCCTCGAATGTAGGAACAAGAAAGGTACCTGAACTATCAAAAAGCTGGAGATATTTACTCTATATGTCTAACTCTATCTCCCAAGTGGCCTCTTCAACTTGTCAATGTTTCTAATAAATCTTCACTGAAGCTCTATCCTTATATCTCAACTTTTGAGTTTGTCTATCTAAAATGGCCACGTGCTCTTCTTCAAAAGTCAGATTCTAATCCAAGTCCACCAAATTCTAATAAATCACATGATAACCATCATAATGATACTTCTTCAATATTGAAACATGGAAAACTGAATGTACAACTGAAAGGCTTGGAGGTTTAGCCAACTCAGAGGCCATCTGCCCAACACACCAAAGAATCTCAAAAGAACAAATAAACCTCAGAATAAGCTTGCCCTTTTTTCCAAACCTTATCACACCCTTTATGGTTGATATCTTCAATAGAACGCGCTCAACAATCATGAACTCTCTAATCTATATAAATCTTTTGTCTACTTTGAATTTTCAAAAGTCGCTCCTATATTAACTTCACCCTATCCATAGAATCCCTCAACAAATCCATACCTTATGGACTAACCTCAAAAGAATCAAACCAAAAAATTAGAGATATACACTTTATCCCATACAAAGCCTCAAATGGTGCCATTTGAATGTTAGAATGGTAACTATTTTTGAAGGCAAAACTCTACAAAACGCAAGAATTGGTCCCACTAATGTAATGGCCCTCCAAGTTATTTATTGCATTTTTGTGCTTTTTCTGCATTTAGAGCTTTTATATAGCTACCCCAATTCATTTATGGCTTTCTAGGACTGGTAATTTAGTTACAAGGAGTTTGTTTCATTTTTAGAGCCATTTTTCTATTTTGGAGCTTTTAAAGTTAAGAAATGAATTTCGGGCCAAAAAATTTTGGGTAAATGACCTCGGATACCAATTTTGATAGTCTCATTAACTTTATAATGTCAATTTTAGGATATAGGATTCTTGGTCCAAGTCTCGAGGCTTTCAGACTCATTTTGGGCAATTGGGTGGATTTTGGTCAAAACTGAAACCTTGGGTGTGGGACCCACATTCGATTGAAATAGTCTCGAATGGAAATTTTGATGGTTCCATTGAGTCAAGAACATTGAATTTGGTAGTGTATAATAGTTTATTTGTGTTCATGAGATTCCAAACTAATTTCAAGCAGCCGGTCGGAGTCCGTTAGGACTTAGCAAAATTTGGTTGGTGTCCACTTTGTTGGTGCAGCCGCTTTAGCGGCTAAGAGACCGCTTTAACTGTAGTCGCTTTAGATACTTGGAATCACTTTAGCGGCATCCACTTTAGCGAAGCTTAGCCAGCTGAAGGTTGGTCGCTAAAGCGACCAGTTAGCCGCTTTAGCGGTCATTTAACCACTAAAGCGGCCATCCTGGTAGTGGTATATATATTTTATTTTCTTATAAACCAGCCATTGTTCTATGTTTTTAGCACCATTTTAGACTAGTGTGAGCTTGAAATCTTCTGGGAAATCATTAATTGATGCTAGTTTTAGCTCGGGGAAGTGCTTGTGAGCGTTTGAGCATCGTTACCTCGTGAGTAATCGATTCAATTTCCTCTTAATTTAGTAGTTTAATTTCTTGTTTCTCCAAATTCTATGAGGACTGTTTTAGAGGCTGGTTTGGGCTCATATTTCACCCAAATTTTAAGGTAAATGTTCCTTGAGCTGGGAGGGACGCTGTGATAATTTCAATTTTATGCTTTTACAAGAAGGCCCCACGGGTTTGATTTCTAACTCAGAGCATAAATACGTAATATGGATATCATTATTCTTGTCTTGATGCATAGATTATTATTTTGATAGCTTGACAGTGGTTGGAGGCTTCTCAATAGAGAAAAGTTTCAGAGTAGAGGATTTCACGTGCTTTCGGTGGCATCCAGGTAGGCTAGGCTTACCTTGCTTGTAGACTGTACTTAATTATGGTATTAGTGTAGTATTGTTCTAGCTATCGGTGGGTATTTATGGCTTGGTTATTATTTTAGCATTTAGTGCTTTATTTAGCCAGTTAGGGGCCCTTTACTATAAAATTTGAGCTCATTTTTCCTTAGGTTAGTATACTATCATCCTTTAGGATTAGAATTAGTGCTTGTAGTGACTTGGGATTGGATCGGTAAGTCTTAACCTAGGTTCGGGTATATGATTGCCTTATAATGGTTTTTGAGGTTTGATACTGGGCCCCACTGCCCTTGTTCGATAGAAAGCTGAGATTAACCCCTGTGTTGACTTTAGTAATCACTTAGCTGCTTCTTTGGGCTATTACCAACGTTTAGGGGTTGACTTAGGCTTTATTTTATGCTCATTTAGCTCAGAAACCTCGGGTAGCGTAGTATCTAACCTTAGACAGCGCCTTCAGCCTTGATAATGGGAATCCTCCCTACCTTAGAGGATTGACCGCTTAAAATCATATTATATTGACTAAATGGATTCAAAATAGGTTAAAACTTGGGATGTTACTATTGATCTTATGTTATTTAGTTTCGGTTTGAGTCCGGCGATTTCTATATTTCCCTTATGTATCAGTTTTGGTTTGAGTCTAGCTTATGCTATATTGTTATCACTTATGAGTTCTGGTTCGAGTCCGACGTCCTTTATATTGATTTTCATTTACTATTTTTGGTTCGAGTCTGGCATTTATTATCATTCTTATTACTGATCTGGGGTTTGGAAAACTGGTAAAAAATAATAGAAAGGTGGTTATGACTGGGAAAGGAGCATCAGGTACGCATGATCTATATTCTGAATTATTTTATGCGCGTTATTTCCATATTTCATCTCGACTTTACTATTACTCTTGCTTGTACCCACCGGGCTTATGGGGGCTCGGCCAGGTTATTTTCTTTCTCGTTTATGCCTTTTGGGCTTATAGGGGCCCAATTAGGTTATAGTTAGACTTTATTTCTGAGTTCGAGTACTTATGTTACCTTTATATCGCTTTCACCCGACATGATCTATTATTTTCATTTCTTTCCTTATTTCTGACTTAGGTTTATATTCTCGCACTTTATTTATGCTTCTACTGTAATTTAGCTCAGTCGGTCTATGATGCTTACTGAGTATCTATTATTTTTGGTAGTCAAACTGCACTTCTATATCCTTTCCCTGATGCAGATTCGAGTACGAGTCACCACCACTGATGTTATCCTTGGGCCTGCTGTTGATTCATAGATAGGGTGAGCTTTTGTGTCTGGAGTTGATCCTCCTCCTCCTCCTGTTTTTGGATAGTCTTTTTGTACATTCTGAGAGTATGTTGTATAGTTGATACTATCTAGTACTCTCTTTTGGTTTAGTGGCTCTTGTACCAACCTTACCAGGTCATGGGGAACTCATTTTGTTTATTTTATCCTCCTCCCTCTATTGTACAACATGTTAAATATATATATATATATATATATATATATATATATATATATATATATATATATATGTTCTTCGTTGTTTAGCATTTTATTGCATGTCTATTCCTTTATCTTCTTATCTTCCATCGGTTAGCCCGTTACTTACTATTCCGGGCTATGGCTTGGCTTACCTACTAGTGGATTAAAGTAGGTGCCATCATGACTTGAGAAATTGGGTCATGACAACTGACCACAAAAATCAATTACACAAGATTGAAGCATGTCCCCTAACACCTAAATAGTCTGTTCTAACTAAGCATCTGTCTATGGATGAAAATGCTTACTCATCTCTAACTGATTGCCCAACTCTCGCTGCATAGAACTCTAAAAGTACGATGTGAACTGAGTACCTTAGCTAAAATGATAGAAATGCATGTAACAAGCAAACAAACTATTTTTTGAATGTAGATCTTAGCCAACCTCTCTGCATTATAGTTAACCTTCACCGGGACAAAATGAGCTGATTTGGTCAATTTATCTACAATTATCCAAATAGAGTCAAACTTCCCCAATGTCTGAGGCAACCCAACCACAAAGTTCATTGTAATGTACTCCCACTTACACTCAGGTATGTGCATCCTCTGAGTCATACCACTTAGTCATTGGTGCTCACACTTCACCGGCTGACGATTCAAACACTTAGCCACAAACTCCATAATGTCTTTCTTCCTCCTACACCATCAATAATGCTACTTCAGGACATGATTCATCTTGACTGCACTTGGATGAATAAAATACCTTGAACTATAATCCTCTTCCATTATTAATCTACTCAAATCATCAACTCTAGGAGCACAAATTTGACCATTGATCCTCAAAACACCCTCTTGGTCAAGAATCATCTCCCTAGACTCACATTTTAACACTTGATCTCGAATGATGCACAACTTCCCATCCTCAAACTGTCTATCTTTAATTTGCTCCACCAACAAGAATCATGCCTCAACATAAGCAAGAACTCCACCAAGCTCAGAAATATAAAGTCTCACGAAGCTATTGGTTAAACTCTAAACATCCATAGCCAAATGTCCCTCATCTGCCATGAAAAAGGCAAGACTACCCAGACTCATCGCCTTCCTACTCAAAGCATTTGCCACTACATTAGTCTTGCTCGGATGATAGAGAATAGTCATATCATAATCCTTTAACAAATCCAACCACTTGTGATTTCTCAAATTCAAATCTTTCTGGTTGAATATGTATGAAGGCTGCAATGATCGACGAACGCCTCACAGTGAACTCTATACAAGTAATGCAGCCATAACTTAAAAACAAACACTATAACTTCCAAATCGAAGTCATGAGTAGGGTAATTCTTCTTATGAGTCTTCAACTGCCTTAAAGCATAATCTACTACTTTTCTCTTCTTCATCAAAACACCCCCAAGACCAACTCCTAAAGCACCACAATATACAGTAAAACCTTCACCCTCCACATGTGAGGTCAAGATAGGTCCTAAAGTTAACAGAGCCTTGAGCTTTTGAAAGTTCACCACACACTCAGCGGACCACTAAAAAATAACATTTTTCTGAGTCAATCTAGTCAAAAGAGATGTGATAGTAGAGAAACCATGCTCAAACCATCTATAGTGTTTAGTTAAACTAATAAAACTCCAAATCTCGATAGGTGGGTAGGCATAGACCAATCCCGAACCACCTCAACCTTGGTTGGATTAACCGTGATACTCTCATTGGACATTACATGTCCTAAGAATGCCATAGAACAAAGCCAAAACTCATACATCAAGAGCTTAGCATAAAACTTCTCATCCCTCAATATCTGAAGTAGAATCCTCAAATGTTGCACATGCTCCTCCTCTTTTTTAGAGTAGATCAAGATATCATCAATAAACATAATAATAAAGGAATCAAGGTAAGGCTGAAACACTCCCTTCATCAATGTCATAAATGCCATCCGGGTATTATCTAACCCAAATGACATCACAAGAAACTCATAATGGCCATACAGAGTCCTGAAATCCATCTTTGAGATATCCAAAGCCCTAATCCTCAACTGATGATAATCTGACTTCAAGGCAATCTTTGAAAATACCAAAGCACCCTAAAGTTTATCAAACAAATCATAAATAAGCAGAAGAGGATACTTGTCCTTGATAGTTACCTTGTTCAATTATCGATAATTAATACACATCCGCATAAACCCATCCTTTTTTTTCACAAACAACACCAAAGCATCCCAAGAGAAAACACTGGCATAATAAATCATTTACTCAACAAGTTCTGTAACTGATCCTTCAACTCCTTTAATTTTGATGAAACCATCCTATAAGGAGGAATGGGAATGGTCTTAGTTCCTGGCTCCAGATTAATTCAAAAATTGATGTTTCTATCAGGTGGAACACCAGAAGGTCCATAAGAAACATATCTTGGAGCTCTCTAAACATTCTCACCAACTCTAAAGGAGGTATGTTAGTGCTAGTATCACAAATATAATCTAAGTAAGATAGACACTCCTTCTCAACTAACAGTAGAGCTTGAAGGAAAGAAATCACCCTCTTAGGGTAATAACCTCGGGTACCTTTCCACTTCAACCTTGGTATACCTGACATGACCAAAGTAACTGTCTTGGCATGAAAATATAAGATAACATGATATGGAAAAATCCAATCCATACCCAAAATCATATCAAAATCAACCATATCAAAAATAATCAAATCTACCCAAGTATCATACCCCAAAAGAGTCATAATATAAGATCGGTACACCCGATCCACCACTAAGGAATCACCTTCTAGGGTAGAAACATGAATAGGCACAACAAGATAATCACACATTATATCAACACCTAATACAAAATATTCAAACACATAGAAGAAAGTAAAGAGGATCAAATAACACTAAAGAAAGTTGATGGCATACTGAGATGAAACCTATGATAACTACATTAGAGGATTCTGCCTCAAGTATACTTGAAAAATTATAACACTAAGCCCTATCATAGCCTATTTAAACTACTTCTATACCACCTTCTCATTCGGCTGGTGGGGCATCTCTACCTGCCTGAGATTTACCCTGACCCCTAGTTGGTGGGATTACTACCCTAACTAAATCCTAAGGACCCTAATTTCAATCCACACCTCTAAACCTGGGACAATCCATCTTGAGATGCTCAGGGCTACCACATTAATAAAAAGATTTGAGAGCTATTATTTTTTTAGAAGACCTTAGATAACTAGAATAGCCATCACAACCTAAGAACCTGTTGAAAGATCCATGAAAAGTCTTTCTTGGGATGAAAGATTCCCATCTGGAATACCCAACCTCGAATGCCTGAGTAGCCGTATGAAGTACTCTATTATGCTGAGGATAAAAAATCCTCCTGAAAGAGCCCCTATCTCCAAATGAGAAACCACTAAACTGACCAGATGTGCAGGACCTTTTGTCCCTCAGATCCCTAAACTCCTAATGGTGCATGAGCTCAAAATCCTTGGTTTCCATGACCACCCTCTAAAAAGTAGCCTAAAATTAGGCTGTAGGGAATAATGCTTCTCGAATCTTGAAGGTCAAACCCCTCACAAATCTCTGAATCCTCCTAGTGTCATCTGATAAAATAACTATAGCGTGGTGGGATAAGGCATCGAATTGAGTCTCATTCTCAGTCACAAAATTTCATCTTGGGTCAAATGCTCAAACTGGTGTCTACACTCTTTCCTCAACCTACAAGGAAAAAACTGACCAATGAAAGTCTAGGCAAACAACTCCCAATTTATAGGTGGAGATAATGCGGGACTACAGTCAAAAAAATTCCACACATCTGTATAACCATAAAATCAACCCCATGAGACTATACCAATCCCCTACTTACAACATAAATAACAAATTCAGTGTAATACCATAAGTGGGGTTTGGGAAGGTAATATGTACACAGTCTTACTTCTAACTTAGCAGAGAGGCTATTTTTGATTGACCTTCGGTAACCCTCCTTCTTTATCCGATCTTAGGACCAAAAATGTGAGCAATATGTACACAAGTAATTCAATAGATACCGACCCTTATTACTTTTTTCCGTCTCAAATTACTTGGTATGTTTTATTTTTGCATGAATAAGGGGTACAAATTGACTAATATGACCATATTTAATCTTGATTAGATGAATCTTCATTAATTAATATGGGTATAGTTGGAAAAAAGTGGTTAATTATCTCTTGAATTCTTAAACATGCCAACTATTTTGAAGACAAATTTTTTTAGCAAACATGACAAGTAATTTGAAATGGAGGGAGTATGACAAAAAAGGGGGCCCTTTATTCTTATTTTCTTTCTTTTATTAAAAAAAACACAAAGCATCCTTAATTAGTCCATCCTAAAATTGAGGTGGATTTTTTTTTTTGGAACCTCTCAATTCTCTGTTGCTCCTCATCTGACATCATCGGTCTAGCCACACTTGTGGTTTCCACTCTTGGCAAGGGCATACTATTATACCTAGATGTTAGAATCCTTGGCTGACCTACTAGGCCTTGAAACATTGGTATAGAAAGAGGATTTTGGGTATGGGCTCCCATTCTTGTTTGTGATCTCTGTGGTGTACCTGCTAAGCCACCACTCTAGGCCATGCTTTCTAACACAAGCAACCCATGAACCAATGTGTCCTGCAATATTGAGGTAGTTACAAACCTAGGTGGAGCTTGATCTAGGCCTACCCTTTTAACCTGAATATGGTCATCTTCAAACACATACTTACTTTTAGGAGACACTACCCTAGTTGTGGGCCCCAGTGGCTACCTAAACTCTACCTCTTCCTCAATATCAAGCCCCTATGATGTCCATAAGTCATGGCATGGGCTACAGGCATAGGTGCTGGAATAGATTCCTGACCCCTCTACAGTAGCACAATTCCTCACCATATATGTGATAATGAAACAAGAATCTCAGTAAGTGATAAAATTAATTTTTCACTATAAGAAAAGAGTTTTCTAAAGTCACGTAGCCTCTCAAAGATAGATAACAAACATCTCAACACTGATCTGTAAGACTATATAAGAATTGACTTGTACTTGTGAGACCAATGAACCTACTCTATACCAACTTGACATGACCCAAAATTCAAGTCGTGATGGCACCTATCACACACCCCACGACAGGTAAGCCAACTCAATACAAGAGTAATATAAATCAATTAAACACGTGAAAGAAGTAAACAAAGATAGTCCTAAATGAAAACACATAAATAACCTAAATAAGGAGTACAAAAGACAACATTCCAAAAATCTGACAGTCACAAGTATAATCCTCTAATGATAGAATCCAAACAAAAAGAGTTCAAAGTATCTCAAATAATAAAGACAATAAAAAATATAAATAGAGAAAATCCAATAGGCATTGATCAAGTAGCTGCTACCTCTGTATCTAAAACTAGAAATCTAGCACGAGAGCTAAATCAATGTCCCAAAGCAGCCGAATCAACATCTAACTATAAAGTGCAGAAATAAACAAGAGTGAGTACAAAAAAATATGCACTCAGCATCATCATCGGTCGATTCTAATTCAAAGTGATGGCAAGAACTATCTAAATCTATCCAAACCAACACAATTCTAAGAACCTATAAAAAGGAAGGCCACACCTAGGATAATAATTCTACCATGAAGGTACGAATATAGTACAACTCAGTAACAGTCAAACAACTTAAATAAGTCCATTAGCAGTAACTCAACCAGCTCAATCATATCAAATATCAACTAGGTATAATAAGTATAGATGAATGAATGAAATGAATATATTGTATATACATATGTTGCTCTGTATAGATAGTTAGGATTCATGAGGGACTCATAAGATCCATATGCTAGGGAGGCATACCATCTTCTCCAAACATATAATGTTGGGCAAGCGTACCCATCATCCAACCCATATAATATAATATCAGGTAGGCGTGTCCATCTGATCTATATAATATAATACTACACAGGTGTGTTCATTCAATCCATATAAAATTGTAATGACCCATTCAATTATTATAGCATTGCCTATGGTGTAAGTGTTCGGGTAGATTTTGCCTTAGGATGAGATTTGTGAAAATCTTAGACTAGGGTGATTTTGAATGAAATATGAGTATCATGAGGTGTATAGATATTTCGTGTCTCGTAGTAGTTGGTATGATAATTTTATAGGTGTGGTATGATAGACAAAGAGCTTAGTGATCCATAAAAACTTACAGAATAAAATTTGGGTGTATAGAACTCTGGTTTTTGTGTTTGTCGCAATAGGATAAATATGTGTTATTAAAAAACAAATCCTGCATTGTAAAAAAAGGAGAAAATAAAAAATTTCCCCAAGCTACTATTTAGGCTTTCCTGTAGTAGCCCTAGCTTACTACAGCGGGATCGTTGTAGCATTAGGGAGGACTATTGTACCGATCCATAAATTTAGCAAAAGATTGCTATAGTAGTATCACTATAGCGGGTGGGGAGCCGCTATAGAGGATGTTGGGAAAAATAACTGCCTGGGTTTCGAGTTTGGACTTTACTTTCTTCTAAAACTCATCCTAGGGATGTATGAGGTGATTTTCTCCAAGTTTGGGTGATTTCCATCATTGAGGTAAGATTATTCCACCATTCTTCCTTAGATTAACTCCTTTAATCTCTAGAATAATTAGAATCATGATGCTAAGAAGAATTTGTGGGTTAACCCTAAAAATGATGAATTGAAGAGAACTGTCCTTGGGTAGACTTAAAATCAATTGTAAATGATTCTAGGTTGCTCGACTTGACTTCCTAACGTAGATTCCTTCCTCATTAACGTAAGTTATGGGGGAAATTGAGTGGATTAATGGGTGAAAAACCACGAATTGGGGGTTTAGGCTATGAAATAGGCTAAAACCAATAGATTTTAATTCCTAATACTTGTAAATGGAGAATAAGTTATTAATTTCTCCTTATTTACTATTTTTAGACCAAGAACAGTCGAAAAAGGTAAGAAAATTGAAAGCTTTGGCGAATTAGAGCATTTTGGGCTTGAGTTTAAGGTAGGTTATGTTTTAAATATAGTTATAGACTTAATTTGGTTTTTGTACCTATCCATGATTTGAAAGATTGTGAATTGGCCTTCAGAATACTTGTGATTGGTGAATTAGTTTTGTAATTGATTTTACTCATTAAGTGATGAACCTTAAATTTGACTAAGTGTATAGATAAATTGTGTTATGGAATATTTTGTGCACTTCATCATATTATTGTTGATATTGGTTGATATGTTTACCTATTGTGATATTTAGAGGGCCGGGTACCATGTCGATACCTATTTCTCTCAGCTTGATATTCAGTGGTCAAGTACCACGCGATGTGATACATGGACTGAGCTCGTCCCCTACAAGTCATGACTATTGGGCATATAAGACCCCTTAGTATATGTGTATACTTTCATAATTGTATTGATGGTCATGATGCATTATTTCAGATCATTCATTCATTGCTTTTATGATTTCTTTGGGTATAAGTGTTGTGTTAACTAAGAAGTAGCTTAAGACTACTTATGAAATGACGAGACAGATGTAACTTGGTAGGTTACACTTGAGATAATTAGAGGGTCTTAGGCTCTCCCCTTGTGATGAGGTAACTTAGCTTGAGATGATAGCATGATGATAGAAATAAACTATTAATTATATTATTGCATTATTTAGATTACATTAAGAGTTTAGTGTTGGATGGTGGTAAATTATGGTGTAATTGCTTGTATTTATTGATTGCTAGTTCCATTTATTCTATTTATTTCTATGCATGGGTTTTAAGTTAAGTCGGCCAATAATGTCTACCAATACATAGTGTTTGTACTGATACTACCTTTACTCTTCTTTTGTTGAATGCAGACAATGTTCCAGCTACTGAGATGAGACCTCAAATTTAGTCTGTGACCAGCGGCTTATCGATCCAAGGGTGATCACCATCTTTGGACAATCATTGGATCTTCTCATTGATCATGTCCACTCATTCAGACAATGACATTCGCTTATTAGTTGTTTTGAGATACTTATTCAAACTTTAGTTTTATGGTTTTTAGAACGTTCTTGTACGGTGGCTTTTTGATCTTGGGGATTGTAATAGATAGTTGTTGATTTCTACATTTATTTATTAATTAGTTTTTGGATTCTAGTATTATTATGTTGGTGTAATTATTAGTATTTAAAAATGGCTAAATGAGTAGGTCGGTAACTGAGTTAAATGGTTCTCCCACTGAAGAGTTAGTGTGGGTGCCACTCACGATCATTTGGGTCATGACAAAAATGGTATCATAGCCCTAGGTTTGTCGATCTCATCATACAAGAATGAGTCTAGTAGAATCTTGTGGAATGTTATGGAGACGTCTGTACTTTTCTCCGATATACTACAGTATTTTAGGAAATTTCACTCTTCTTTATTCTTTCATGCTAGCACATAATTCCAATTGATATCTGGTGATCCAAATTGATATCTGACTCCTTTCACTCTTGTCTCACAAATGGTGAATACACGTGCAAATCGAGCAGTAGAAGTAACACCTGAGCTGACCATTGGGGCCTTGATTCAGGAAAGAGTCAGAACAAGAGGGGGAGGCACCTTCTAGGGGTGGCCAGGCTGTAAGAGGACCGACTAGATGAAGGTTATCATCTCCTCCCCTATAAGAGGACGCTCCAGATGTAGTTCAGAATGAGGAGGTGATATTAGTGGATTAGGAGGTACCAATTAGAGAGATGCTGTGCCAGTATAAGGTGGTGTAGTAAAATTTCAGATGTCCTCAGAGTTGATTCAACAAGTTTTGGGATTTTTGAGTAGGTTAGTTGGTACAGGTTTTACCTCAATAATTTTGGTCTTTCAACATCCAAGGTTGCAGCATGCCACAGCTGTTGTGCCTTAGATGGATGAGGGGCCAAAGACAGGTGCCCTTACATGCTAAGTAGTGGCTCCAGTTATGATCAGAGATGAGCATGACTTGATTTGTAAGTTTTTGAAGATGAAACCTCCTGAGTTTCATAGTATTGAGTCAGTGGATGCATATGAACTTATCATTAAATTTCATGAGCGGCTTCACAAAATGGGCATTTAGAGAAGTATGGTGTGGAAGTCTTTACTTTCCAGCTGCATGGGGATGATAAACTGTGTTGGAGGGCATTTGTAGAGTGTAGATATATAGTTTTGCCTCCATTGACTTGGGCACAGTTTAATTTGATATTCTTAGAGAAGTATATGCCATTTGAGAAGGGAGACATATTAATTGTGGCCTATGAGGCAAAATAACATGCTTTGTATAGGTGTTTGATGTAGTTGTTGACAATAGAGGAGGAGAGGATCTGTTTGTTTATGAAGGGGCTTGAAAACTGGCCTTCAGATTTCTGCACTTCAGATGACATCTTCGAGTAAGACCTTCCAGGAGATGATTGATGTTGTGAAAAAGGTAGAGGGTGTGAGACAAAAGGGTTTACTTCTATTGCTTCACACTTGCCTCAATTAAATCAGAAAGAAATACCTTTCGTATGGGCAGATGAGTATGAATTGAGCTTCTGAAAGCTCAAGCCTTTGTTGACCTTGGCTCCTATTCTTGCCCTACCCATTGAAGGTAAAGACTTTATTATGTATTGTGATGCTTCACTTTCTGGTTTTGGGTGCTGTGTTAATACAGGACAAGAATGTGATTGTCTATGCTTTGAGGCAACTGAAGGTTCATGAGAAGAATTATCCGTAAGTAGTAGTGGTGTTTGCTCAGTAAATATAACATCATTATCTTTATTGGGTAAAGTGTGAATCATTCACTGATCATCATAGATTACAACATATGTTCACTCAGAGGGACTTGAATTTGAGATAGCAAAGTTTTATGGAGCTACTCAAGGATTATGACATTTTGATTCTCTATCATCCATGCAAGGCCAATGTGGTAGCGGATTCATTGAGTTGAAAGAAAGACAGTATGGGTAGCTTATCATATTTGGATATTTCTAGACACCCATTGGCTAGGGAGGTCTAGACCTTGGCTAATAGTTTTATGAGATTGTAGGTGACCAAGAGGGGAGGACTGATAGCTAATATTGAGGCGAGATAAAATTTCTTAACCAAATCAAAGATAGATAGTTCAAAGATGATAAGTTAGCTATGATTCGTGACAAAATATTGCAAGGTGAGGCCAATGAGACCATTCTTGATGAAGGTGTGTTAAGGATTAGAGGCCGAGTTTGTATACCTCGTGTGGGTGATTTGATTTTGATCATTTTTATGAAGGCTCATAGTTAGAGGTACTCCATACATCTTGGTGCAACCAAGATGTACTGTGACTTGAGACAATGCTATTGGTGGCGTCATATGAAGCTGGATATAGTAAATTTTGTGGCTAAGTGACAGAATTGCCAACAAGCATATTATGAACACCAAAGACCTAGTGTTACTCTTCAGATGATGCCCATTCCTGAATGGAAATAGGAGTAAATATCCATGGATTTTGTTATTGGTCTTCCCAAAACCTTGAAGAAGGATGATTCTATTTGTGGACCGATTGACTAAGTCTACACATTGCATTCCAATGTAGGTGAGTTATAATGCAGCCAAGCTGGCCAAGATCTATGTTAAAGAGATTGTTTGACTGCATGGGGTGCCCATCTCTATTATATCGGATAGAGGTACGCATTTTACCTCTAACTTTTGGGAGAAGTTTTAAGAAGAGTTGGGTACTAGATTGGACTTGAGCACAACCTTTTATCTTCAGACTAATGGACAGTTTGAGTGGACAATATAAGTGTTGGAATACATGCTCCAGGCGTGTTCATGAATTTTGGTGGTCGTTGGGACCACTTCTTACCCTTTTATGAGTTTGCTTACAACAATAGCTATCATTCGAGTATAGACCCGGTTCCTTTCGAAGCTTTATATAGGAGAAGGTACAAGTCACCTATATAGGACAAGGTCTTTGGAGTGAGACCGTAGGGCACTGATTTATTGAAAGAGTCGATGGAGAAGGTGAGGTTCATATAAGAGAATCTAGTGGCAGCTCAAAGCAGACAGAAGGAGTATGCAAATAGAAAGGTGAGATATATATATTTCAAGAAGGGTAAACATGTGTTTCTCAAAGTTTCACCCATAAAGAGTGTGATGTGATCAGGGAAGAAGAGTAATCATAGTCCAAGGTACATTAGACTATTCAAGATTTTAGAGAATGTGGTGCTAGTGACGTATAAATTTTCTCTACCTCACCTAGTTTATTAGAAGTCCATCCCAAATTTCATGTTTTGATACTCGAAAAGTATTATGGAGATGGTGATTATATCATCCGTTGGGATTCAATATAACTAGATGAGGACCCTCTTATGAAGAAAAACCCATTGTTATTCTTGATAGGGATGTCCAAAAGTTGAGAACCAAAGTGATTCTATGTTAGGACCTAAGCTGGAGGCCTGGATGTAGCACGCACCCGATACTATTACTAGTATGAGTGAACATTCTGGCATATCACATAAGCATACTTATAATATAAATAAATAAAGCATAAATGGTATAAAATTTATTTAAGATTACTGAAGGGATAAAACCTTCACCAAAGTTCATTATCACCACATAATGTTCGATAATATGGATAGTCATGATAAATAAAGACTAAAAATTATAAAATCTGTCTGATAACTAAGCCAGTTTGTGAAGCCTCTAATGGGTAATAATGACCATCGGGACAAGGCCCGGCATACCCCAATATTGGAAGAAATATAAGAAAATCATAGTATCTAATATTTTCCCCAGATAGAAAGGAGGCTCACCAATGGCAGAAGATAGAGATCCTAATGATGCACCTGGTCACGGACTTCAGCGCATGAACCTACATCATGAAATGATGTAGCACCAAACACGGTCAATAGGTGTAATATATTAGTATGTAAAACCATTCTAGGAGAATAGTAAAGCAAGAAATTATCAATATAAATAAAATCCAAATTTTAGTGTTGATAAGCTGGAAAGGAGCAAGAGTATATACTGATTTAATATTGACAAAGTAAGGTAAATTTAATTCTTTTATTTATTTGTGGGAGCAAGAGGTGAACTGACATAAACCACCATGTAAGCGTATATAGTCTGATCTCGGCCCGATCATCTAAGCCATACTATACCTTGTAGGGCATAGTACATCACATGACGTGATTTGATAGCAAGGATCCATAATTAGCCCCTTTAGGGACACATGAAAAAGACTAATCCGACTTGCAAAATAATCTCTATCCTACATCGGCAAACGTAGTTTTGGGCATTTGTCATTTACACCTATGCCTTGTCGGTCAGCCAGCTAACTCCCTTAAGCTCATAATGTTATATGCTTATCTTCTTAGTTCTTGATCAAAACATTAGCCTTGTTAGGCTCATATTCATAGTTTAGACTTTTTAGGCTCATAGTCATAGAATCACACTTTGGGGCTCATATTGAGAGTTAACCATAATAGGTTCATAAATCATGAGTTAACATCACTATTGAAGAGGCATCATAGGTAATTTCATGGTTTGATACGTTATAATTCATGAGAATGACTGGAAGTATTCTTGTAAAAATATTCATCTTCATATTATCAAGTATCTATTAGGTCAATGGGAATTCCTGAGAAGTTGGTTCTATTATACTAAGACTTGCAAATTCATAATGTATAGTTTGTAGTATAAAGAATTTTATGAATGTTGTGAGAAGGTGACCTTCTTATGGAATAAGAATTATACTTAAGAGTTTCATAAAACAATATCTCATAACTTTAATAGAAACATTAACATGATGTCATGTCTGAGATTTTGACATAGAGGATTGGGCTAGGATATTATATTACTAATCATTTACTGCCTGTGGTTCTGAAAAATAGATTAACATAAGATCCCAGTAGAAAATAAAGCAATTAACATTTAAAAAAAAAAAGGACTCAAACTCTCAATCTAAGAATCAGACGATGTCAAATTGGGTAGTTCAATTTCAGAGAGTTATTTAATAGGCAAGCAGGACAATATTTTGTGAAACAATAAGAAATCACACAAAACAACCCAACAACAATTATACAACCAGATGCAGCAGTTACACAGGCATTTTTAAAGCTACAATTGTTTTAGACCAAATCAACAGTTCAAAGGATGGAAGATGATAGACAAAGAAAGATTTTATTTTTGTTTTCTTACCCAAAGTATATGGGAGAACATATTTATGCGTTTAATTGAGGGATAGGAATATGAGGATTTATTCAATCCTATTTTATCTTGAACAAATTGAATTGGTGAACATGAAATTTAAGGAATACATAACAATGGTAGTCTTACATACCACAAGTTGTTGAAGAAATTTAGATCGTAAAGAGGAAACCAAGCTTGATTTCTTGAGCCAATTCTCTGGAGATTTTTAGGAGTTGAGTTTGAGAGGAGGAATAAGGATATTTGTTGATGAAAATCATATGAAAAACTGATCAAGAAAAGATGATGGGGAAAGTGAGGTTTTTAACATGTAAACTTGAGGAAAACAAGGGGACTTTAACTCACAAAACTGATGAAAAAGGAGGGGATTTAATTTGCAGAAAAATATATGCTTTGTTGAAAGAAACATTGAAAACTAATGAATTAAAAGGGTTTTAAATTGCTTGGGGATAAGGTTAAAAGAAAAAGATTAAACTACCCCTAAAGGGGCTTAACCAGTAATAAGCGAGAAATGTTATATTCTATCTGTAAAAGTACAATGGAGGAACCTTCCTATCGAGGAGGCCACTTGGGAGACTAAAGTGGACATGCGCAAGCGTTATTCCTAATCGTTTGTTGATTCAGGAAATTTTCACTTGTTTTTTCTAGTTGTCATTTGGGGATGAATAATTATTTAATTGGCATTTGATGTAAGGACCTATTCCATCGTTATAGCAGTACCTTTGGTGTAAGTACTTGGGTAGGCCTTAGGATGAGAGTTGTGAAAATCTTAGACTATGGTGAGTTCAGACGAAATCTGAGTGTCGTGTGGTATAGAGATTTTTTGTATCTTGTGGTGGTTTCTATGATAATCTTAAAGATGTGGTGTGATAGATAAGGAATTTAGTGATCCATAAAAACTTACAGAATGAAATTTGGGTGTATAAAACTTCGATTATAGCATTTGCTGCAATATGATAAATTTGTATTATTGAAAAATAAAGCCTACATTGTAAAAAGGGGGAAAATACAAAATTCCCCCGAGCTACTACTTATGATCCACTATAGAAGCCCGGGTTTACTACAACGGGACCGCTTTAATAGTGGGGGGGAAAATTTTAGTGGTCCACAACTTTAGTGAAGGACCGCTATAGCAGGGCTCTTGGTTGCTATAGCTGGTGGGGAGTCGCTATAGTGGATGTCGGTCTGAATGACTGTCTGGTTTTGAGTTTTGACATTATTTTCTTCCAAAACTCATCCTAGGGTTGTGTGAGGAAATTTTCTCCAAGTTTAGGCAATTTCCATAGTTGAGATAATATTATTACATCATTCTTCCATAGACTAATTCCATTAATCTCTAGATCATAAGAATCATGATGTTAGGAAGAATTTATGGGTTAAGCCCTAAAAATGATGAACTGAAGAGAATTACCCTTGGGTAGGCTTAAAATCAGTTGTAAATGATTCTAGGTTGATAGACTTGAATCGGATGGATTAATGGGTGAAAACCTTGAAGTGGGGGTTTAGGCTATGAACTAGGTTAAAACCTATGAGTTTTAGTTCCTAATGCTTGTAAATGGGAACTAAGTTATTAATTTCTCCTCATTTACTATTTTTAGACCAAGAACAGACGGAAGAGGCAAGAAAAGGGAAAACTTTGGTGAATTAGAGCATTCTGGGCTTGTATTGAGGTAGGTTCTGGTTTAAATGTAGTTATAAACTTAATATAATTTCTGTGCCTATCCATAAGGTTAATAATTATGAATTGACCTTCGGACATACTTGTGATTGGTACTGATTTGGTAATTGATTTTACTCATTAAGTGATGAACCTTGAATTGATTAAATGTCTAGATAAATTGTATTATGACATATTTGATGCACTTCATCATATTATTGTTGATATTGGTTGAGATGTTCACCTATTGTGATATTCGGAGGGTAGGGTACCACACCAATATGTATTGCTGACAAATTGATAGTTGGAGCATCGGGTACCATGTCGGTATGGTATATTAACTGATCTCGTCCCCTGCAGGTCATGACTATTGGGCATATAAGACTCCTTGATATATGTGTACACTTTCATGATCAAGTTGATGGTTATGATGCATTGTTTTATATAATTCATTCATTGATTTTATGGTTGCTTTGGGTATAAGTGTTGTGTTAACTAAGAAGTAGATTAAAACAACTTGTGAAATGATGAGATGAACGTAACTTGGTAGGTTACACTTAAGATAATTAGAGGTTCTTAGGCTCTCCCCTTGTGATGAGTTAACTTAGCTTGAGATGATAGCATGATGATAGAAATAGACTATTAATTATATTATTGTATTGTTTAGATTACATTAAGAGTTTAATGTTATGGTGGTAAATTGTCATTTCATATATAAAAACACTCTCTACCCCCCCCCCCCCCTTCGATGTTCTTTAAACCCTAATACATTACCGGTGGCTATGGCCGGTCTGACTACTGGTCAGCTACCTCCGGCTAGCCAGTCCCCCCCTCCAAATCACATCCCATGACGACTTTCCTATATTATCCCACCTAAATTTGCTAAAACAATCTGGAGAGGGCAGCTCTAGTTTGCCTACAGTCGGCAGTAGTGATACCAATAACGAAAAAGACAAGCAGAAGTATGTTGATACATTAAAAACTAGTGTGGAAATTCAAAAACTGAACAACCCTAGAACATATTCTATTCCAATGAAACCTGTAGAATACAACAATGGTATTCCTAAAATCACTTGGACGAAGGATGAGGTAAGGAATATGAATATCATGGAGGAGTTGCAATATGCGGTTATAGAAAAATTCTCCTATGGATGGAAGGAATTGGAGGAATTGAGATTTCAAATTCCTAAGCAATGTACTATCAAAGGAGAATGCAAGATAGGGTAATTAAGAAATAGACATATATTAATGAGGTTGAGTAGGATGGAGGATTTTGTGAATCTTCTATCAAAGAATGTGTACTATATTATAGTCAAAGATGGATTTTCATATCAAATGTGACCTTTAATATATGATACCAAGTTTAAACCTGAAGAAGAAACAACCCAAGCAATGACTTGGATATCCTTCCCAAATTTGCTACTCACCTTCTATGTGAAGGAATCACAGTTTTCAATGGCAGCTGCGGTTGGTAAGATAATTCACTTGGATATGGACACCATTAACAAAACTAGAACTAGTTGTTCAAAGGTCAAGGTACAAGAGATTTAGCTGCTAAATTGCCAAAATATGTAGAGATAGAAGCGATTAATAACACGACACAGACAACAAGGGTTCAAGCTATCAAAATCCAATATGATATGCTACCTAACTATTGTCACACTTGCAAATTGTAGGGACATGGAGTAGTTGATTGCAGGACCTTGCACCCTAAATTAAAGAAACTTGTACTAGATGATAAGAATGCAGAAGAGGAGAAGGACAAAGAGAAAGAACCTCTACAGAGAAGGTACATTAATGGAAGAGTGGTTATGGCTAGGTGGAACCCTACTAGAATGTAACGACCCATTTTGTCGTTGCTAAATATTCATAAAAAAATTCATGAAAATTCTTAATTTTCATTCCTCAATATTAATTTGAGTCTAAAATAGTCATCATTTGGTTCATTTTTTCATCTCAAGCTTTTCGGCAAAGATTTTAGCCTTCCGCTGTGTCTAGATAGACTCAAGCGCGATTAATTTAATTATTCATGAGTACTAATATCAATCCTTTAATCATGAATCATTGTGTGCATTGTATTATGCGGAGAGAGGTAGAGAATAATGATAAGGTTGAATGTGCTAGTTATGGGTGGTGATGCTAGAACCCAAGTTATGGTATTTGAGTAGGTTATGGTTTAATTGGAGTTTAGACTCAATTTAATTGTGTGTATGCTCCTAAATTGGATGCTTGTTGATTGGTCTTCGGACATACTTGAATTGATGATATTTGGATTATTGATACTTGCATGAATAATTATGAAAAATCATACTTGATCGAATTGCCTTATGATTATAAGTGTACTTGTAAATTTAGTACACCGTGTTGTATCCTGAGAGATAGTATGAAGTTGAGAAAATATACATAATATGGTTATGGAGGATCGGGTACCACACCGGTACGGATATGGATGTTGATATTAATTATTTATGGAGGATCGGGTACCACGCCGGTACGGTACATGGGCTTAGATTGTTCCCTGCAGGTCATGACTAGTTGGGCAGAAATAAGTCCCTTAGCATGTGTGTACAGACTATTGTTGATAAATGAAAAATCTTGATTCATAATGATAATGTGATTGAAAAGAATGCCTTGAGTAAAGAAGGCTTGTGATATACCTTCATATAGGTTGAAAAGTGATTGATGAATATTTATTAAGAACAAAAAAGTGGAAAGATTGTTAATAGCAATGTGGCCGACGTTAAATTTCGATATTGCTGTAAGACGTGATTGGATCGGGTGCCACGAGCCGTCATGGTAATATTAATAATAAAGGAATTGAGAATTAAGTTATCTAAATTGATGAATCCAATGAATAATATCAAAGAAACGATCCCAAAATTTCAATAATTGAATTAATCCTTCTCCAAGAGTATCTATAAGGTTTGTTAATGAAACTTGAGTTCTTTTGTGTATTTTACTGAGATGTGAGTTGATTTGTATTCCCTATTTGATTGTATCCTTGAGATTGATTGTGTGACATGTACTTGGAAAAGTGAAACTTTGTGCTTACTTGCTATACGTTGGTCGACTTACTTTATTTATACTTGGTGTAATCGTGGCTTATCCATTGGCTAGTTATTATTCTTTAATATTATAAGAGAGTGTTTGGTTGTTAGCCCGAGAGTTTAGTGTGAGTTGTCTATGATTACTGGGTTGATCCTATAGATGTGGGTAATGGAAGCAAAAATGCGAATAAAGGGGTGATAGTGATAGCTTAGTGTTGGATTGTGGTGGATGGTATGAATTAATGAGGTTAGACTATGCTAGTGGTGAATATAATCTCGTTAATAGAGTTGGAGAATTGTAAATTATATTGGCAAAGTGTTATAATGATATTACAACCTTAGTTGAATTATACTCTATTTAAGATGTCATGATTTCTTTTCTTTGATTCTATTTTATGATTATGTGGACTACCACTGGTCGGCCGATGATGCCTACCAGTACGTGTGTTTATACTGACCCTACTCTTCTACATCCCTTCTTGGGGGGTAGACTGGATGCAGGTTAGTTTGCAGTTACTAGATCAATGGCGATATTCAGCACTAACTTCTGCACTTCCTTCCTGGCAGATGTTAGTCTTTGTATTATTTATTTTATTGTCAGTCTATTCTGTAATAGGTAGCTCTTGTACATGTCTGACCAAGTCTTGGGGTAGTGAAGGACAGTTGTAAGAAGTTTTTGAAAAGTTTATTTATTGGTATTTAATTTACTTTGTTATATTTAATTCAGTATTCTCTTAAAAACAGAAGTCTTCAGCATATTTTTGGTTGGGTAATAAGGGTTCTCCTAGCTACTTAGGATAGCGTAGGTGCCCGCATGATCCGTTAGTTTGGATCGTGACATAGAAGGAGATACAGAATAGAGAAGGGGATAGAGGAGTTGATGAGTTCAATAGCTATAGAATCCTCTTCACCTAGTTAGGAATTAATAACTACTAACTCCTTTGATGTACTACAAGAGGAAGAGGAAGACTGTAATAACCAGCAGACATCAATAAGTAACATTCAAGAAGATGGTGTGTAATCAAGTACAAGAGGTCCCAACAATAATACAGCTGTTGCTCATCAGCAACAGAAAACAAACATCCACAATTCAATTGATAGCAGCCTAGACAAATTAGCAACAACAGCAAAAAAAATACAGAAGCAACAACAAAGGAGAAGAATAGAGAACACCTTCAACATAATAAGACAGCAAAAAACACAACAACAATAGTAAGTGAAAAAGCAATAGCAGCCATAAATAACAAGGGTGGAGATCAATCCCAATAGAATAAGCCAGCAGATACATCAGCAGCAGCAGCAAAAAAAAGTAATGAGGTTCAATCATATTAGGCCTGGCAAACAGAAGAGACTATAGTTGAATCCACCAAGGAGTGGATCTCAAAATCCTTTCCAAGCAGCATAGGGAATGATAGTGTATGTTCAAATTTAATTCTTACAAATCAGCAACAAGAGAAAAATGATATCACCAAGGGTGAAACATATATTAAAATAAGTGATGGTATTTCAAAAGCCAGTCCTAAAGAACTGAAGAAGCAACATCCTAACAGAGATGAGAACAGTCATAAAAGGCCAGAACAGGTAAAGAAGAAAGGAGAAATGTTGAGTGTTATGATGAACAAGCTGAATCCATAATTAATAAAAAAGTACAGGAACCAAGTATCAGTGAGTAGGTTCAGATGAACAATCTGTTGGTAATGGTGGAACTACCATCACCAGTGCAAACAGATGAATCTCTTATTGTGTTGAGAGCTATAGAATCCCCTATAAAGCATTACATGACATTGTTACTCATAAAGTGGGGGAAAATATTGAAGAGATTGAGGGAAGAGTTGAGAAGGAGGAAATACATAGAGATGAGTTGAATGAAGAATCATCTATTAAAGAGGCAGATCTATCCCCAAGGAGAATCAAGGCTCTAAAGTCTGCTAGAAAAGGGAAAAGCTAAGGAAATGGTGAGGCATCTCAACCTACCAGGACACAACCAAAGAAGAAGAGGGTAGCAAATCAAAGCATTAAATGATGAAAGCTCTCATATCAAATATAAGGTTAGTGGAGACACAAAAGTCCTTCCAAAACGAGCAGATGTTGCATAATTATCATAAGTTTTCTTTTGTTGCTTTACTAGAGCCATTTCAACATGTTAGAAGCATAAACAGATACAGAACCAAATTAAAGATGCCAACAGCTAGTCATAATGTTAATGATAAAATTTGGGTGTTTATTAATCATGGGTTTGATTCTACAGTGATTAGTAACACTGAGTAGCAAATTACCATTAAACTACACGAGTAGGCTACCTTAAATTCATTCTATACCACACTAGTATATGAAAAGTGTGACAGGCAATTGAGGATGGAGATTTGGGATGACATTTACTCAGTGGACGATAGTATGCATAGTCCTTGGGTCATTGGTGGAAATTTTATTGTTGTGCTGAATAGTGAAGAAAAAATAGGTGGCCTGCCAGTGATTAACTCAGATTTTGAGGATTTTAAATTTTGTATTGAATCTTGTCACCTGAAACAAGTTCAATATAAAGGGAGCCCTTTTACTAGATGGAATGATAGAGTGGGGGATGACTGCATTTTTAAAATATTAGATAGAATTCTGATTAATGCTGATTTTCAGGGACTTTTTTCTCATACAGAAGTTGAGCATTTACTAAGAACTGGATTAGATCATGCTCCCTTGTTATTTAATTGTGAGTACATGGCTTTCAACATTAAAAATCCTATTAAATTTCTAAACTTCTGGACTATTCACGAGGACTTTAAAAATGTGGTGAGGCAAAATTGGGATGATATAGTCTCCAATAATCCTTTTGTTGATTTCAAAAGAAAGATTAGGAGAATCAAGAAGGTGTTGTCAGTATGCAATAAGCTGACTTATGGAGGCATTTTCCAACAGCTTATTATTAGAGAGAAAATAGCAAAGATAAAGGAGTAGGTCTTTGAAAATAATCCATCTGGAGTAAATAGAGAAAGCATGGAGAGGGAAAGGGCAGAGTACTCTAAGTATCTCCACTTAGAGGAAAGTTATTGGCAACAAAAAACTGGGTATGATTGGTTTGTGCATGATAACAGAAACACCAGATTCTTGCATAGTCTGACGAAAGGTAGAAGACAAAGGCTAAAGATTCAGAAAATTTAGAATGCTGATAGGGATTGGTTAGAAGATCCAGAGGAGATAGTAGAAGAGGTTGTACAGTTCTTTTAGAAGCAATTTATGCAAGAAAAGGGATCCCATGGACCAGTCCTTATTATCTCATATTCCTGTATTGATTAATGATGTAGAAGATGCTGGTATAGGGGTAGTGCCTGACAGTGAAGAGGTTAAAAATACAGTGTTCAATCTTAATGAAGACAGTTTTGGGGGTCCTGATGGTTTGACAAGTAAATTCTATCAATGCTACTGGGACATAGTGGGACCTGATATTGTCAGGATAGTACATGATTTCTTTGTTGGTAACTCTCTTCCTAAATTTATTACTCATACTAATTTAGTCCTCATACCAAAGAAAGAAAATGTACAAACTTTCTCTCATATGAGACCAATTAGTTTGAGTAACTTTATGAATAAGATCTTCTCTAGAATAATTCATGATAGGTTAGAAGATATGTTGCCTAAGCTTGTCTCTACTAATCAGTCTGGATTTATGAAGGGTAGAAGTATTAATAAGAATGTACTGCTGACTCAAGAATTGGTTACAGATATTGGAAAGAGAGGAAAGCCTTCTAATATTGTCATCAAATTAGCTATGGAAAAGGCTTATAACAGAGTCTCTTGGTTTTTTCTTATGAAGGTGTTGAGGAAGATGGGATTTTCTAATATGGTTGTTGATCTGATTTAGAGATTGATCACTAATAATTACTATTCAGTGCTTATTAATGGTCAATCACATAGCTTATTTCATTCCACCAGAGGAGTGAAACAAGGAGATCCCCTATCCCCTGCTTTATTTATTTTATCATCAGAAGTTCTCACCAGAGCTCTTAATGCTCTTTTTGCTGATGACTAATTTGTAGGATATGGGATGCCTAAGTGGAGTCATAATCTGAACCATCTTGCTTATGTTAATGATACTATAATCTTCTCTTCTACTCATGAATATTCTTTGAAAAATATTATAGGTACTCTTCAGGATTATGAAAATCAATCTGTCCAGAAGGTAAACAGGAAGAAGAGTCTATATTACTTGCACCAAACACTACCAGGAATATTTTAGCCATGGTGAAGCAGTGTTTAGGTATGTATAGGGTATCCTTTCCTATGAAGTATTTGGGCTGCATAATAACACACTCCAGGAAGAGGAAAGAACATTATAATGATCTGATTGACAAGGAGAAAGGAAAGCTCCCGGCATGAAAATGTAGGATATTATCATATGAAGGTAAAGAAGTCCTTATTACTAGTGTTTTTCAGAGTACTCCTATTTATATTCTCTCAGTTATTGTACCTCCTTTATGTGTTATAAAAGAACTTCACAAAATTTTTGCTAAGTTCTTTTGAAGCAACAAGGAATCTAGTAGGACTAAATATTAGGCAACTTGGAACAAGGTATGTCTACGAAAGCAAGAAGGAGGATTAGGATTTAGATCTTTATTTGAAGTTTCTCATGCCTTTTATGCTAAACTCTGGTGGAGATTCAAAACTCAGAGCAATATATGCTCCAATTTTATGTGGTACAAATATTATGAAAAACAGATTCGAGCACTTGTAGAATGGAAAAAAGGATCTCAAATATAAAAAAATATACTGGAAAATAGGGATAAACTGGAACAAGCTATATGGTGGGAACCAAAAGGGGGACTTCTAGTATTTGGTTTGAAAATTGGACAAACTTGGGTCCTTTATTCAAACATCAGTCTGCAGTTTACACTTGTCATATAATGAGAGATATTGCTGAATTTCTGGATGAGGAAGGGTGGAATTATGATGGAATGCTAAACTATGTTCCTGGGTATATGGTGACACATATTAGAACCAACATGAGCCAAATAAGGAGGGTCAATATTGATGATAAGCCTTAGTGTACAGGTAATAACTCAGGAAATTTCAGTGTCAAAAGTGCCTATGAGTTGCTGAGAATCAAGGGTGATGTGAATGAAGACTTGAGGCGGTTGTGGTGTAAAGGGCTCTTATTTAAGCACTCTTTCTTGGCTTAGAGGATATAAAAAGGCCTAGTGTCAGTTGCTCAGCTAATGCATACTTGGAACTCTAATGTTTCTCCTCTTTGTAGCTATTGTGTTAATCCAGAAATTGAATCAATTGAACACCTATTCCTTAGAGGTGAAATATCTCAGAGTATCAGGAAGTATTTTACTTATGCTACTGTAAACTAAACAAAATCAAAGAGATTTTCCATTTAACACCAATGTTTATACTTTGGTTTTTATGGAAAAGAAGAAATAGTCTTGCATGGAGGGAGTTATTCAAATGGCAAAGTTATATGGGAAGTCACAGAAGCCTTGAGAAAGTTTATAATGCTTAGATTCAGTATGAATTGTGCAAGTAAGAAGTGGACAGAAATAGTTTCAATCTTGGAGAATTACAGGCCTTCATTTAGCTTTAAAATAGTAAGGTGGATCCAGCCTCCTGTGCATTAGGTTAAATGCAACACTGATGGAGCTTCTCGAGGTAATCCAGGCCCTAGCTCAGTTGCATTTTACATCAGAGATTCAGAGGGGAACATTATTGTTGGTAAAAGAAATCAGAATTGAAGACATAACCAATATAGTGGCAGAAGCCAGAGCCATTAGAGAGGGTTTAATGCACTGCAGAGATAATAATATTGATTATGTTATCATGGAGACAAATTCCATGGCCTTAGTTTAAATTCTACAAGGAAATTGGAAGGTTCCCTAGGGTATATCAATTGAGGTGGAGTGCATCAAGGGGCTGAGGACATAAATTACTACAAGAGTACAACATTCTCTTAGAGAGGGAAATACTCTTGTGGATTATTTAGCTAACCTTGTTTTCTATTTTGCAGGTGAAGTATTTTTGTAACCATATCTAAGAAGTACCAAGCGAGGGAAGGAGAATCATTAATCTTGACAAATTAGGAGTTACAAACATAAGGAGAACATCAACAACAGGTGATACATGAAAAACAGGGTCAACTAATCTCCTAGAGCAAACTAACACAGTATAGAGGTTAGATAAATACTTAACACTGAAGATATTTCATTAGATTTGGTATCTGCACTTGTGAGAGTTATTAGGTGTTCCACAGATAGCAAATCGAGTATGTGAGTATTGATAACCATGTTTACTGGGGTTGTTGGATGTTTGATGGAGATTGGAATGATATACCTTCAACAGATTGTACAAACAACTATCTTTAGTGCCATATGAAATCTCCTCTCCAAATTTTGAATCTGGTGCTGGTATCAACTTCACTTGAGGTTTAACCGACCGATTTAAAGTTAAACAAGGGACAAATATACATTAGACAAAAATGAAAGGAGCTTAGGTGAAACCTTACATCATTTACCAAGAGTGATCAGAGTTGCAGGTTGATCTGTGACCTTCAATTAAGAGGAGTAAAGATGCCGGGATTTAAGATCACAAAATAGATAAAAGGGTTAGAAAGCAAAAAGCTAACCCACCGATCTTGAATTTCCATATAAACTCTGATGGTACCGTGAGAGTTTTGTTATGGTCGGAGCTTCTCAGAGAGAGAATCGATGAATCGAAAGAAGGACAAGATAGAGCTTAGTCTCTTCACTTTCCTAATTTGATTTATACAATTTGTGAACTTAGATATTTTTTGTTTTTTGAGGTCTTTGTTAATTTTTGCTTTTGGGGCTTTAGTCACATTTGGACCAAGCCTTGTAAAGACTTTGGTTTTTTATCCTAATAAATGGGTCTTGGACCAAATTTTAATTTAAAAAAATAGTGGTAAATTGTGGTGTAATTATATTTCTTGTATGTCTTGATTGCTAGTTGTTTTTATTTGATTTATGTTTATGTATTGTTTTTAGGTTAGCCGGGGGTCTATCGGAAACAACCTCTCTACTTCACCTGAGGTAGTGGTATGGACTGCGTACACTTTACCCCCCCAGACCCCACCTGGTGGGAATATACTGGGTATGTTGTTGTTGTTGTTGTATTGTTTTTAGGTTAAGTCGGTCGATGATGCCTATCATTACATAGTGTTTGTAATGATACTACTTGTACTCTTCTTTTATGGAGTGCAGACAGTATTCTAACGACCGAGATGATACCTCAAATTTAGTTCGTGACCAACGGATTATTGATCCAAGGGTGAGCACTATCTCCAGACAACCATTGGATCTTCTCATTGATCATGTCCATTCATTAAATGACAATCCTTTATTAGTTGTTTTGAGATACTTATTCAGACTCCAATTTTATGGTTTTTAGAATGTTCTTGTACAGTGACTTTCAGATCTTGGGATTATAATTGATTGTTATTGATTTCCGTATTTTTTTTTTATTAGTTTTTGGATACTATTATGATTAAGTTGGCGTTATTTTCATTGTTTAAAAATGGCTAAATGAGTAGGTTGGTACTTCTCCCATCGAAGGATTAATGTACATGTCACTAAAGATCATTTAGGTCGTGACAAAAATGTAATGCATGATGTGTAGCCATGCAACTCTGTTCACATAAACAACAACCAATACAATTCGATTAAGAAATTTCATATCATAAATCAAACTAATTATTAACTCAAGAATCATCTCTTTCAATGTTCACAATCACACAGATTTACTTTTCTTATCTCAAGGGACCCAATATCTCAGTTTTCATTAAATATCACTATAAACCAACTCAAGTTATCAAATGCAAGCACTTTCATCAGCTAGTATGTGCCACAAGTCACTTTTAACTATAATTCACATCAACTATGCTAGCACAGAGAAAAACAGTCTAAACGACTCAATTAATTACTTTTAACCCTTCACATAACATCAGTTCCCATATAGATGATCATCATCTTATCTATACGAGATCCCCAACTCCCTATTACTCTTTATACACACAACTAGCATATAAACAATTCAAAAAAGAGTCAAAAGAACCTCAATTTGCCTTAAAAGAAGACCCACAAAGTCAAATTGAAGCTTTAACCTTTCAAAGAGCCTCTAAACTAGTCTAATCTGGTCAAATATGTATTCTACATAAGAAAACGAATCTATAGATATCCATATTGATATACAAATTTTTTGGATCCAAAAATTCAAGTTCCAGCCATAAGGACAAAACTTAAATTTTAGTAGAAAATCACGTTACCCGTAACTTAAGCAGTTTAAATATGAAATTTCATCAAAAATAGAGTTAAAATTGACCTTAAAATTATCAATTTATCATTCTTTAACTTTACCCAATAATTTCTAAATTTTCAATTTGAAAAATCAATATTTGAAGACCTTTTGGAATCATACCAAAAGAAGAATCGTTGAAAACATGTAAAGACCGTTTCATCGTTACTAAATTATCCAAGATAAATTCATGAAAATTCTTAATTTTCATTCCTCAATATTAACTTGAGTCCAAAATAGCCATCATTTTGTTCATTGTATCACCTCAAGCTTTCCGGCGAAGATTTTAGCCTTTCGATGAGTCTAGATAGACTCAAGCCCGATGAATTTAATTATTCATGAGTAATAATATCAATCCTTTAATTTGGAAGTTCTTTATATATGAATTAAGATTGTACAATATCCCTAGCACAAAGTTAAGTTGAAAACTTTCTTACCGATAGAGTTTCGATATGGGTTTCTACTAGAGCCAACTTCAAACAATTATATCTTCTAGAATATAAGGAGTTAGGGGTACCAATACCCACCAAATCAAATATATCTGAGCCTTATTTCCAACGCAATAGACAGTTTGTCAATCCAAGTTTGGAATAAAAAGTTATAATCGTTTTACCAAAAACTGTCCGGGCTGAAACGGGAATTTTGCTGTAGCGAGAATTCTAGTGGTATTTAAATCAGTTTTAGTCAATTTTCAGGTACAAAACCCCAAAACTTCATTCCACAACCCTAGAGAGGTGATTTTCCATCATCTTCTTCGTCTTTTAATCCTTTAACATCCTAGAATTATTCGAAAGACCTTCAATGGTGAAATTTTGGGTTAGAACCTTTAATGGTTTTGGAAAAAACTTATGGGTGTTCTTAATATCACCTAGAACTAATTTTAGATTATAAATTAATGATTCCTAATATGAACTTGGTAAACTAGATTATGTATTTTATTGGTTGGAAATCTTGAATTCCACAAAAATGAGACATTTAGCATAAAAACTCCATTAATGGAGATGGGTTAAGCTTGAAAGAACTAGTTAATGGTTAATTGACCTTGGAAAATGATATAGACCTTGAATTAGGGTATAATTAGTGGGTTTTAATTCCCAGAGATATTTATTTACAGAGTAATTGATTAATTACTCTTATGATTGCTTGAATTTTAGATGATTGATCATTCCGAAGCATGAAGAAAGGGAAAGAGCATCCTTGATATGGCTTGTTGCTTCAAAAAGTTTGGCGTCCAGGTAGGCTAGGTTAATGAGTAGAAGACTGTGTTATTTCATATCTTCATAATTTAGAATTGATGGGAGAAAGCATGTCTAGGCTGAGGACATGGAGTTGAGGTGGATAAAGACATAAGAACTTTGCTTTAATCCCAAAAACTATGTTATTGATTGATTGTGTGTTATGTACCCGAAAGGGGATTGTTGTGAATGAAGTATGTGGATAGGATGTTTCTTAATTGTTCTAGTGATAAACCTAATTGAGTTATAGAGGTAATAAGTTGCATATTGTGCCATGATAATGGTGAGGCCTAAGGGATAGATAAATTGAATCATTGTGAGCATTGTATTATGTGGAGAGAGGTAGAGAATACTGATACGCTTGAATGTGCTAGTTATAGGTGGTGGTGTTAGAACCCAAGTTGTGGTATTTGAGGAGGTGGTGATAATTGAATAATCAATGAGCAATGAAGGCTCCAGTAGTGAATTGTATGCTTAAGTGTTGCATTGTGATTTATTTTATGACATTCTTGATTTGGTATTGATAAACATACTTTATCTATGGGATGCCCATGAGAGGCTAAATTGGTGATAATGATGATTTATTGAATTGTGCCTATGAGAGGCTTGTTTGATAATGATAAATCCTTGAATTGATGCCATTAATGGCTTGTTCATGATCATGATGAATTGTTGAAATAATGCCCGTGAGAGGCCCAAAATATTGATAAATGAAAGATCTTGATCCATAATGATAATGTGATTGAAAAGAATGTCTTGAGTAAAGAAGGCTTGTGATATACCTTTATACAGGTTGAAAAGTGAAAGATGAATATTTATTAAGAACTAAGAAGTGGAAGATTGTTAGTTGCAATGTGGCCGACGCTAAATTCCGGTATTGCTACCTTATTGTTTTCTCAAGCAATGTAGCCGATGCTAAATTTCGATATTGCTACCTTATTGATTTCTCAAGCAATGCGGCCAACATTAAATTTTGATATTGCTGTAAGACGTGATTGGATCGTGTTCCATGAGCCGACATGGTAATAATAATAATAATAATAAAGGAATTGATAATGAAGTGATCTTAAGTGATGAATCCAATGAATAATCCCAAAGAAATGATCCCGAAGTTTCAATAATCGAATTAATCCTTCTCCAAGAGTATCTATAAGGTTTGCTAATAAGAATTGAGTTCTCTTGTGTGTTTTACTGAGATGTGAGTTGACTTGTACTCCCTACTTAATTGTATCCTTGAGATTGATTATGTGACATGAACTTGGAAAAGTGAAACTCTGTGGTTACTTGCTATATGTTGGTCGACTTGCTTCATTTATATTTATTGTAATCGTGACTTACCCGATTGGCTAGTTATTATTCTTTAATGTTATAAAACAGTGTTTGGTTGTTAGCCCGGGAGTTTAGTGTGAGTTGTTTATGATTACTAGGTTGATCCTATAGATGTGGGTAATGGAAGAGGTAATGCGAATAAAGGAGTGATAGTGATGGTTAAGTGTTGGATTGTGGTGGATGGTGCGACTTAATGAGGCTAGACTATACTAGTGGTGAGTATAATCTCGTTAATAGAGTTGGGGAATTGTAAATTATATAGGCAAAGTGTTATAATGATATTACAGCCTTATTTGAATTATACTATATTTAAGATGTCATGATTTCTTTTTTTTTTTTTTAATTCTATTTTATGATTTTGTAGACTAACACTGGTCGGACGATGATGCCTACCAGTACGTGTGTTTGTACTGACCCTACTCTTCTACATTCCTTCTTGGGGTGTAGACTGGATGCATGTTAGTTTACAGTTACTAGATGGATGGCGATATTTAGCACTAACTTCTGCACTTCCTTTCTGACAGATTTGGAGTCTTTGTGTTATTTATTTTATTGTCAGTCTATTCTATAATAGGTAGCTCTTATACATGTCAGACTAGGTCTTGGGGTAGTGAAGGACAGTTGTAAGAAGTTTTTGAAAAGTTTATTTATTGGTATTTAATTTACTTTGTTATATTTAATTGAGAATTCTCTTAAAACAAAAGTCTTCCGCATATTTTTGGTTGGGTAATAAGGGTTCTCCTAACTACTTAAGATAGCGTAGGTGCCCGCACGGTCCTCTAGTTTGGGTCGTGACAAAACACCTTTTGAAATATCCCAAAAATGAGTTTCCAAACTTCAAAAATCGAGTTATGAGATTTTGAACTGATAATGAAATGTAAAACACTGCCAGGTGAAATGTTATTCATGATTGCAGACCCCCTATCACAATCAGGATCATGCCTGACTCAGATCCATGGCAACCGCGAGGTTTCGATTGCAGTCGTGAAGGCTAGTACTGATCCGACCCCAGCCCGACTACTTCCTCTATGCGATCACGGAAGTGCAGCTGGGATTATGATGACCAATCATCATTTCCCTTCGCGATCGCGATGGCCACCTCGCAAATGCGAAGAGGAAAGGCCCGCACCAGTAGCCAAGTCCCAACTAATAATCCACTAATGGACCCTTAGAATTAGTACAGAACCCCATTAATACAAATCAACTATGCTACTAGACTAAAAATGATATTTTAGACTCAATGAAATGGTCAAATTTTTTAATGGAGATCCTTATCAACGGATGTTCACCAAAGTCAACTCTAGGCCTTAAACTTCCAGTTTTCCAACCAACTACTCAAAATCTATCCAAACGCCTTGGTACCTGAACCAAAGGTGCTACTAACCTAAAAATGACATTCCAGAGTTATCGAAACTGACGGAATACTCATACAACCTTAAAATCTCGAAATATTGATCAAAGTCAATCATATCAACTTCAAAATCTTTCAAAACGAAAAACCACATAATACCCAACTGACCAGATCGAAAATCGTGCCACCCATATCCACAAACCACAAATACTATAGTGCAACTGTGGAAAGGGATAAAATGGTCAAAATATATCAAAATTAAAAAATCACTATGAAGGTTGTTACCCACTCGAAACAGAGTTTGTTTGCGTCAAATCAATTTTTCGAACATGAACTTTGAGCTCATTTATTGGCTGACAATGACGGTTTTTTCTACCGGTGGAGCTTAGTGTTTAAGGGGTCGTTTGGAATGAGGTATAGGGTATAATAGTCCCGGGATAAAATACAAGATTATTTATCCTACATTTGGTTGGAGGTATTAGTTAGTCCCGAAATTATTTATCCCACCATTTCTACCATGGTGATGGGATAAGTTATCCCATATACATGGTGAGATAACGAATTCCAAGATAGCTAATCCCAGGATTAATTATCTCGAGATAACTTGTTCCCAGCCAAACGACCCCTAAAAGTATTACTCCCTCCGTCTCATTTTAGTTGGTCATCTTACTAAAAATAAATGTCCCATATTAGTTGATCACTTACAAAATCAAGATAGAATTAATTAATTTTTTCTCATTTTACCCCTACAATTAATTACAATTCCAATGTTCATTCCTATTCCCAATGAATATCATTAATATGGGTAAAGGGTAAAATAATAAAATTCATCATTTTGTTTATGATTTCTTAATCACCTGTAAAATGAAATATGCCCAACTAAAAGGGGACGGAGGGAGCATTCCTAATGTAGATTGAGTTCGAGTTCTAGAGAAAACCTTTGTTTTTTCAAACATCGTCCTCCATAACCCGCTGTTTGATTTGACCCAATAAGCTCGACTTTTCCATGTGGTGTATTAATAAATATGTTTCTGAATATGTTTTAGAAATATAATATTGTGAATAAGATACATGCATTCGTCTTCGATCAAATATTTTACATGTGATAAAAGTTTTCTTTGACATGATTAGATTTGGTGTCGAGAAAAATATTTCTTCATTGAAAAATCTAACATGTGATATAATTGCAAGCTACAGATGTATAAAATAAGAAGTTGAATTAGAAATAAAAAGAGATGTCAGGAAGGGGGCTGCTGCACAAAAGGGGAAGGAGCTGCTACAAATTGTAATATACTTACTATATATATTTGATGAATAAATGAAATTAGAAGTGTTTTTAAGCTGAAAAATCATAAGTTGGGTATGACCAACTTATCAATTTTGGCTTATAAGTGCTTTAATGTATACCAAACACGTAGATAAATTCAAAATAATATTTATGAATCAGGACAAACACCATCTAACTCATATTTTTCTAGTACATATTGTGTAGATTTCCTTATTTCCCCCCTCTTTCGAGAACGTTGGTAGTAGAGATAATCTAGTCCGGTACTCACGGAGTATAATTCAACTCACAATATCATGACTGTGAATATAGTGACTTCCCACTAACCGTTAACTGGATATGTTGATTCGATCCCTAAAATAAATATGAATACTGAATAATTTATTTATTTTTTTTGGGTGCAGATATATAATAAGAAAAATAATAAGAGTAAGCTGAGATCTCGACCTGTCTCTTGAACTTCATGTTACATTTGGTTTAGATACTTTGAAATCTTTTCAAGAATTTAAATTTTATACCTAAAACAAATCTATTAGGTATGTAACAAAGTAAATTAGGGACACATATCACTGTAAATCCAGTGCCGGCTATACTATAAAGCTAGTAAAGCAAAGGCTTGAGGGCCCAAATATTTTGGGGCCCCATTTTTGCTAGTAATGTATTTATGAATAATTAAAAAGTATATTTTAAACAAAAAAATACGACATTTTTAATAAATTAAGCAAAGAAAATTCTAAAATAGATTTAGACAATTTGAAGCAGCAATAATAACATTTTCAGTGTGATCTCCTAATTGAATCTGGCTCAAATCTTACATACCCCTGCTTGTGTGAGATAGAGAGATTATTCCCAGTAGATCTTCGACTCAAGAAAAAGTTTTAAAAGGTCTGAAAAATATATGAGTGGAGAACTATGATGAAAATCTTAATCAAAGTATATTTACAGTAAAATAGTGTAATAATCTAAACAAAAAAAAAGAATTGTAATTATAAATTGAAGAATAAGATCATCATCATCATCATCATCATAATAATAATAATAATAATAATAATAATAATAATAATAATAAAATTAAAAGAAAATAGAAGGAGCGGAGATAGGTGCTCCAAATTAGAAACATGCTCTCCCATAGAAAAAAGAGAAACCATTTGTGTCACGACCCAATATTTGGGTCATGATGGCGCCTATCGTAACCCACCAATAGGCAAGCCAAACCCTAGTCCGGAGCAACAAGCGACGGGCTAACGGGCGGAATCTCATAAAACAGAGAAAAAGTGGAAGTAACCATAACCATATTTATAAACATGCTAAGACTGAGAAGGAAGAGGACAATGTATATAAAGTCCAGAACCCCTCCCAAGACCTGGTGGGGTCAGTACATGAGCCACTACTAACATACCCAAAATACAAGACAGAAACCAAACATATATAATAAGTACAATAGTCTTGAGAGCAAAAGACTATACAGTAGAGGATGGAGTAGGATCTGCCTCGGACGTCAGTAAGCTCACCCTGCTCCAGAATCAGTGCTGAGAAAAGAGTCACGTCAAAACCGTCGACTGGTGCCTGGATCTTCATCGGGGAAAAAGATGCAGAAGTGCAGTATGAGTACCAGGGCAACGGGTACTCAGTAGGCATCATCGGCCGACTGAGCTTAATATAATATAAGCAAGCTAAAGTGCAGGGGGCATGCTAAGTCCGGGGTACAAGCAATAGATACATAAGTAACGGCCGAGGCGTATAGATATGCTCAGGGAAAATATAAGTGCGATACATAATAACGAGTAAATAAATGCGTAAGTAAACACACAAGTCAAACATAACCTATCTGGTCCCCCATAAGCCCGATAGGCACACGGAAGAAAACAATAACCCAGTCTGGCCCCCATAAACCAGCGGGACACACAAGAAAAGTAAATGCATAGTCACCAGTGTCTCGAGGCTGTATCAGTATCCAGTAACCACAATAACCAACAGGAGTGCACCGGGCTTGAACCGGCACCAATGGGTAATAACAAGAGGCCAGACGCCGGAGTCGAACCGGAAGCAGTGGGTAATAACAAGAGGCCACATATATATCATATCTGCCGGACTCGAACCGGAACTCATAGAACAACAACATCATAATCACGGTACCCAGTACCAAAACTCTCCAATCATATCATAACCAGATGCCGGACTCGAACCGAAACTCATAATAATCAGTGGCCGGACTCGAACCGAAACTCATAGTGTACCACAATCCGGGGCCGGACTCGAACCGGAACACCCAATAGTCAATAACCAAAATCATCATACTTGAATCAGTAGCCGGACTCGAACCGAAACTCATCATAGCCAGTAACCAGAACAGAATCAAAGGTCATATCATATCAAATAAACGGGGAACGCCTTAGTGCCAAGTCATTACTATTATATAGGTACAGAAGCTAACTCTACAACATGCTACAAGTCAATCTCGGGGTCCTTCTAGGTCAACTACCTACTGTAAAAATATGTATATAAAAGTCTGGGTATACATTACAAGTCATGGAAAGGCGGTTCAGCGTTCTAAGTCAAACTAGCCGACCCCAATCAAATACGGTGCTATCAGAGACGAACAAAGCTAGACAGTCCAACCGGGTATAATCGGGGTGACTCAATCCCGTCATAACCCTAATAGTCATATAGGGCTTATCTAAGCCCAAAGATGTCAAAGTTTCGACAAGCCGACAAAAAAGGGTAACGGGGCCCGCTACCGGGTCCCGAAAACCAAGTCTGGTTATACTTGTCTAAATCTGGGCTAAGTCTGTCTAAGACTAGACTAAGGTCCAACAATAACATTCCCAGACTAGCAACAACAACAACAATACTATCCGACCCCAAATAGGTCATCCGTGGGGTACCACGAGGATAACGGGCCTGGAATATATCCGAATAGCCCTATCCGGCCTAGAAGGCCTAAATCATAGCAAACCACCACTACTAAGTCTATAATATCAGCCCGCAACACCAGCACAATAGCATACATATATCACACATAAGCCCAATCTAAGTGCAAAGGGAGGTAAACCTAGCCTACCTGGACGCTTGCCGCAAGCCTGCCAAGAAAACCAGCTAAATAGGAGCCTTTCCCTTTCGAGAGGCCTCAGACTGCTGCCAAACTATCAAAATAATAAACTACATGTCAAAACATGACTATTGATACCTATATTGCATTAGTTCGAAAAAATGTCTGAATCATCCCCGTGGGGCCCGCTTGCGGAATCACGAAATTGAAACCGTCACAGCGTTCCAAACAACTCCGTGACCAATAGTCACAACTAACACCATTCAATTTGAGCTCAAAATGTAGCTCAAACATCAATATCAATCCCAAAATATACTATCGCAGACGAAAACTACCGTAAAAATAAGAAAACGTACCATAGAAATGACGAGAACGAGTCCACGAACTAAATATATATAAACCCCTATGCTCAAATCTTAACAGAATAGTTCAATATTGCGATTATCTAATCAGTTGAATGAAAACGGAGGAAAACATGAAATTTTGAGGAAAATGTTATGTTACTCATGCATATATATATATATATATGTCATTTGCCATTATGGCAAGTGGCTGCCACCTCTTGCATGTGTGCCCCTCCCCACTTTACACGTGGTGGTGGAGGTGGCACCGCAATGTAATATTTATCTCATTATATATATATTCGGGTATTGCGTAGGTTCGTGGTAAAATAAATATAATATTTTGAATATACCATAATTAATAGAAAAATATTTCGGATAAAACCTCTATAAAATAGAAATATTATTTTAACATATTTAAATTCACTATCTCCGCTTTAATTATCAATAGGTTATAAAACTATTATAAAATAGTATAGATATATCATAACTAATTTTTTTTTATATATTTTATAAATTTCAAAACATTTTCGAAAGGTAATTAACTATGTCATTTTACCAAATTTTAATTTAATTTAATATTTTACAACGTGCTCGATCTAAATAATATTCTCAAACGAACTGCCCGGGAGCCGAACTGTCGGTCCCAGCAAGTCATAAATAACTTGGGGCAGTTATAGAAAAGCTCTAAACGCTGACAATACACGAAAACGAAGGAAATGACCGGGAAGGTCATTACAATATCCACTACTAAAAGGACTTTCGTCCGCGAAAGTCAAGAATAAGCACGTACCTGAAGATGTGAACAAGTAGGGATACTGGGCTCGCATGTCACGTTCAAGCTCCCAAGTTGCCTCCTCAATCGGACGGTGACGCCACTGTACCTTAACCACTGGAATGTCTCGAAAGCGTAACCGTCTGACATCTCTGGCTAAAATGGACACAGGCTCCTCCACAAATGTTAGTTTCTCGTCTAACTGAACCTAGTCCCACTGAAGCACATGCGACTCATCTGGAATATATTGTCGTAGCATAGAAACATGAAATACTGGGTGGATAGCTGAAAATGCCGGAGGTAAAGCTAACACATAAGCCACCTCTCCAACTGTCCGCAAAATCTCAAAGGGTCCAATATACCTGGGGCTAAGCTTACCCTTCCTACCAAACCGCATCACGCCCTTCATGGGCGATACTCGTAAGAAGACCCTATCACCCACCCTGAATTTCAACGGACGACGTCTACGGTCAGCATAACTCCTTTGTCTACTCTGAGCTGTCCGCAACCTATCTTGAATCGCTCGAACTCGGTCCAAAGATTCTCGGAGTAAATCTGTGCCACGAGGATTGACTTCTGAAGTTTCGAACCAGCCAATTGGAGATCGACACCGTCTGCCATATAAAGCCTCAAACGGAGCCATTTGAATGCTGGAGTGGAAGCTATTATTATACGCGAACTCGGCTAAAGGTAAGAATTGATCCCATTGACCCCCAAAGTCTAACACACAAGCGCGGAGCATATCCTCCAATACTTGAATCGTCCTCTCCGACTGCCCGTCTGTTTGAGGGTGAAATGCAGTGCTGAGGTCCACCTGGGTACCCAACTCTTCCTGGAAAGTCTGCCAGAAACTGGAGGTAAACTGAGACCCTCGGTCTGAGATAATGGATATTGGCACTTCATGTAGGCGGACCACCTCCTGAATATATACACGAGCTAACCTCTCAGCACTATAGGAGACTCGAACAGGGATAAAGTGTGCAGACTTAGTCAACCGGTCCACAATAACCCAAATACTATCAAAACCACGGGAGGTGCGAGGCAATCCAACAATGAAATCCATAGTGACCCGCTCCTATTTCCACTCGGGAATGGGCAATTGCTGAAGCATTCCACTAGGTCTCTGGTGCTCGGCCTTTACCTGCTGACAACAAAGGTATCGGGCTACAAACCCTGCTATATCTCTCCGCATACCGCTCCACCAATAGTGTTGTCTTAGATCTCTATACATCTTAGCTGTCCCGGGGTGAATAGAATATCTAGAACTGTGAGCTTCACGCAAAATCAACTGAATTAAATCTTCAATCCTCGAAACACAAATACGACCGTCAAACCTCAGAACACCATCAGAACCCAAGGTAGCTCTCTCAGACTCACCCTTCAATACCTGATCTCGAATTCTACGGAGACCGCTATCTTCAAATTGACGACTCTGAATCTGCTCCAGCAAAGTAGATCTCGCACCAACACAAGCGATAACCTTTCTGGGGTCAGAAATATCCAAACGCACCATCGAGTTAGCTAAGGACTGAATATCCAAAGCCAACGGCCGCTGAGAGACTGGAATGAAGGCTAAGCTACCCATACTCACTGCCTTCCGGCTCAAGGCATCTGCTACCACATTCGCCTTGCCCGGATGATAGAGAATAGAGATATCATAGTCCTTCAGCAACTCAATCCACCTGCGCTGCCTCGAATTAAGATCCCTCTGAGTCATAATATGCTGAAGACTGCGGTGGTCTGTAAAGATCTCACAATGCACACCGTATAGATAATGCCTCCAAATCCGCAGTGCAAATACTACCGCTGCTAATTCTAAGTCATGAGTAGGATAATTACGTTCGTGCACCTTCAGCTGCCTCGATGCATAAGCAATAACACGACCCTGCTGCATCAGAACACATCCCAAACCAATACCAGACGCATCACAATACACGGTAAAACCCTCGCCCTCAACTGGAAGAGTCAACACAGGGGCAGAAGTAAGTCGATCCTTGAGCTTCAGAAAGCTTGCCTCACAATCCTCAGACCACTGAAATGGAACCTCCTTCCTGGTCAGTCTGGTCATAGGAGATGCAATAGACGAAAAGCCCTCAACAAACCGTCTGTAATATCCTGCCAACTCAACAAAACTGCGTACCTCAGTAGGCGACGTGGGCCTAGCCCAACCTCGAATAGCCTCAATCTTTGCTGGATCTACCATGATACCGTGTCTGGATACAACGTGCCCCAAGAAAGCTACAGACTCAAGCCAGAACTCACATTTTGAGAACTTGGCATAAAGCCGATGATCTCTCAAAGTGTGAAGCACAATCCTCAAATGTTGCTCGTGCTCCTCGCTGCTCTTTGAATAAACCAAGATGTCATCAATAAACACAATCACAAAAGAGTCTAAGTATGGCCTGAATACACGATTCATCAAATCCATGAAAGCTGCTGGGGCATTAGTCAACCCAAAAGACATCACCAGGAACTCATAATGGCCGTACCGAGTCCTGAAGGCTGTCTTTGGGATGTCCTCAGCCCTAACTCTCAACTGATGGTATCCAGATCTCAAATCTATTTTTGAGAATACCGCTGCACCTTGAAGTTGATCAAACAAATCATCGATACGAGGCATAGGATACTTATTCTTCACAGTTACCTTATTCAACTGCCTGTAATCAATACACATGCGCATAGATCCATCCTTCTTCTTTACAAACAGAACTGGAGCACCCCACGGAGACACACTCGGCCTGATAAAACCCTTCCCCAGAAGGTCCTGGAGCTGAGTACTCAACTCTCTCAATTCAGCAGGAGCCATACGATAAGGAGCTATAGAAATAGGTCGGGTGCCCGGCTCGAGGTCAATAATAAACTCTATATCACGCTCAGGAGGAAGGCCAGGCAGGTCAGTCGGGAATACATCAGAAAATTCACGAATAACAGGGATGGAGTCAAGCGATGGACTCTCAATACTAGTATCCCGAACATAAGCAAGGAATGAATCACATCCCTTCGACATCAATCTACGAGCCCGAACATATGAAATAATCTCGGTCGGTGTGCGGCTAACAGAACCCTGCCACACCATCGGGGGTACGCCAGGCATGGCTAAGGTCACGGTCTTAGCAAAGCAATCCAAGACTACATGATAAAAAGACAACCAGTCCATACCCAGAATCACATCAAAGTCTACCATGGCCAATACAATAAAATCAACCTGAGTCTCAAACTCCTGAATAGTCACCAGACAAGATCTATATACCCGATCCACTACTAAGGAATCACCAACGGGGGTAGATACACGTAAGGGCATAGATAATAACTCAGAACACAAACCCAACCGTGGTGCATAATAAGTAGATACATAAGAAAACGTGGATCCAGGATCAAATAATGCAGAGGCTGGCTGATGGCATACGGAAATCGTACCTGTAATCACTGCATCCGAAGCCTCAGCCTCCAGTCTAGCCGGCACGGCATATAACTGACGCTGGCTACCACTAGTCTGAGCACCGCCCTGACCACCAGTCCGACCTCCCTGCGCTCTACCTCGAGAACCCTGGGGACCACCCCGACGACCCTGTGCACCACCTCTACCTGCTGGAGGTATAGATCTGAGGGGCTGTGCTATCTGAACTGAAGGCTCAATTGCCATGCGCTGAGGACACTCACGCGCAAAATGACCGACAACCCCACAAGTGTAGCATGCTCCTGGCTCCCTGCTCGGCCTAGAAGGTCCGGCTGAGCTGGTATGACCACCTCTAGTCGATGAACTGGACTGACCACGTCCTTGAGGCTGGCTAACAGAACCACTATAGGTGGGCTGACCCCTATCAGATATTTGCAAAGCTGACTGTACGGGCCTACTGGGCTGACCCTGTCGCTGAAAAGACTGTTGCTGCTGCTGAGGGTACCTACCCTGAAACTGGAACCCACGACCTCTGAACTGCGAACCACTATGGCTCCCACTGAAACTACCCTGAACATGAGGTCTCTTATCGCTGCCCCCTTGGGCCTCGCGATCCATCTCCTCAATAGAGTATACATGCTCGGTAATCTCTGCGAATGACTTCCCTGAAGTCACTAAACTCTGGGTAGCTCTGCGGAGTGGCAATCTCAGTCCCCTGACAAAACATCTAACTCTCTCATACTCATCAGGCAAAATAGAAGTAGCATGCCTATCAAGATCATGAAACCTCGCCTCATACTCGGCGACAGATAACGAACCCTGAGTCAATCTGGAGAACTCATCTCTAAGTCGCTCCCGCATAGTACGGGGCATATACTTTCCCAAGAAAATCTCAGAGAATTGGGTCCAAGTAACCGGCGGAGATCCTGCTGGCCTGGAATCAAGATATCCCCTCCACCATCTCCTCGCTGCAGTATCAAACTGATATGCCACAAAATCAACACCACGAGACTGTACCAATCCCAAATTCTGCAATCTATCCTCGTAGCTGGACAAGAAATCATATGCATCCTCACCTGGAGTACCAGCAAATCTCGGTGGATTCAACCTCAAGAAACGCCCCAACATCTTCTGCTCATCGACAGACATAGCAGGCTGATCTATAACTGGCTGTGGAGCTACCGGTGCTGGCGGAATCTCAACTCTGGGTGCTGCAGCTGCAGGCTGCGCCCCAACACCAACTCCCTGTACTGCTGGTTGGGCTCCCTCGGCTGACGGACCTCCAACTATCCCCAACAACTGAAGTAATGTACCTCGAAGCAAAGAAGCATCTATAAATCCAGGTGGAGCCTGGGCTGCTCCCTGGCCCACCGACTGCTGTGGCGGCGGAGCATCTGGAGCTATAACAGGATTGGGTAACTGATCCCTAGCATGATCTCGGCCTGGGGCTGCTGCTCTACCCTGCCCCCGACCTCTGGGTCGACCTCGGCCCCTAACAGGAGCCCTCGCTGTAGGCTCGGGGTCCTGACCCTCGGGTCTCGCACCTTGCGTCCTAACCATCTGCATAAAGAGTGAACAAAATGAAAATCAGAAACCAACATAGACTCAACGCACGGACATGAGGCAAGAAAATAAGAGACTCCCCTAAGAATGCTCCGTAGCCTCCCGAAGATAGGATACAGGCGTCCCCGCACCGATCCACAGGACTCTACTAAACATTGGCCCATGTACCGACACTACCTAGACAACCTAGGCTCTGATACCAAGCTGTCACGACCCAATATTTGGGTCATGATGGCGCCTATCGTAACCCACCAATAGGCAAGCCAAACCCTAGTCCGGAGCAACAAGCGACGGGCTAACGGGCGGAATCTCATAAAACAGAGAAAAAGTGGAAGTAACCATAACCATATTTATAAACATGCTAAGACTGAGAAGGAAGAGGACAATGTATATAAAGTCCAGAACCCCTCCCAAGACCTGGTGGGGTCAGTACATGAGCCACTACTAACATACCCAAAATACAAGACAGAAACCAAACATGTATAATAAGTACAATAGTCTTGAGAGCAAAAGACTATACAGTAGAGGATGGAGTAGGATCTGCCTCGGACGTCAGTAAGCTCACCCTGCTCCAGAATCAGTGCTGAGAAAAGAGTCACGTCAAAACCGTCGACTGGTGCCTGGATCTGCATCGGGGAAAAAGATGCAGAAGTGCAGTATGAGTACCAGGGCAACGGGTACTCAGTAGGCATCATCGGCCGATTGAGCTTAATATAATATAAGCAAGCTAAAGTGCAGGGGGCATGCTAAGTCCGGGGTACAAGCAATAGATACATAAGTAACGGCCGAGGCGTATAGATATGCTCAGGGAAAATATAAGTGCGATACATAATAACGAGTAAATAAATGCGTAAGTAAACACACAAGTCAAACATAACCTATCTGGTCCCCCATAAGCCCGATAGGCACACGGAAGAAAACAATAACCCAGTCTGGCCCCCATAAACCAGCGGGACACACAAGAAAAGTAAATGCATAGTCACCAGTGTCTCGAGGCTGTATCAGTATCCAGTAACCACAATAACCAACAGGAGTGCACCGGGCTTGAACCGGCACCAATGGGTAATAACAAGAGGCCAGACGCCGGAGTCGAACCGGAAGCAGTGGGTAATAACAAGAGGCCATATATATATCATATCTGCCGGACTCGAACCGGAACTCATAGAACAACAACATCATAATCACGGTACCCAGTACCAAAACTCTCCAATCATATCATAACCAGATGCCGGACTCGAATCGGAACTCATAATAATCAGTGGCCGGACTCGAACCGGAACTCATAGTGTACCACAATCCGGGGCCGGACTCGAACCGGAACACCCAATAGTCAATAACCAAAATCATCATACCTGAATCAGTAGCCGGACTCAAACCGGAACTCATTATAGCCAGTAACCAGAACAGAATCAAAGGTCATATCATATCAAATAAACGGGGAACGCCTTAGTGCCAAGTCATTACTATTATATAGGTACAGAAGCTAACTCTACAACATGCTACAAGTCAATCTCGGGGTCCTTCTAGGTCAACTACCTACTGTAAAAATATGTATATAAAAGTCTGGGTATACATTACAAGTCATGGAAAGGCGGTTCAGCGTTCTAAGTCAAACTAGCCGACCCCAATCAAATACGGTGCTATCAGAGACGAACAAAGCTAGACAGTCCAACCGGGTATAATCGGGGTGACTCAATCCCGTCATAACCCTAATAGTCATATAGGGCTTATCTAAGCCCAAAGATGTCAAAGTTTCGACAAGCCGACAAAAAAGGGTAACAGGGCCCGCTACCGGGTCCCGAAAACCAAGTCTGGTTATACTTGTCTAAATCTGGGCTAAGTCTGTCTAAGACTAGACTAAGGTCTAACAATAACATTCCCAGACTAGCAACAAAAACAACAATACTATCCGACCCCAAATAGGTCATCCGTGGGGTACCACGAGGATAACGAGCCTGGAATATATCCGAATAGCCCTATCCGGCCTAGAAGGCCTAAATCATAGCAAACCACCACCACCAAGTCTATAATATCAGCCCGCAACACCAGCACAATAGCATACATATATCACACATAAGCCCAATCTAAGTGCAAAGGGAGGTAAACCTAGCCTACCTGGACGCCTGCCGCAAGCCTGCCAAGAAAACCAGCTAAATAGGAGCCTTTCCCTTTCGAGAGGCCTCAGACTGCTGCCAAACTATCAAAATAATAAACTGCATGTCAAAACATGACTATTGATACCTATATTGCATTAGTTCGAAAAAATGTCTGAATCGTCCCCGTGGGGCCCGCTTGCGGAATCACGAAATTGAAACCGTCACAGCGTTCCAAACAACTCCGTGACCAATAGTCACAACTAACACCATTCAATTTGAGCTCAAAATGTAGCTCAAACATCAATATCAATCCCAAAATATACTATCGCAGACGAAAACTACCGTAAAAATAAGAAAACGTACCATAGAAATGACGAGAACGAGTCCACGAACTAAATATATATAAACCCCTATGCTCAAATCTTAACAGAATAGTTCAATATTGAGATTATCTAATCAGTTGAATGAAAACGGAGGAAAACATGAAATTTTGAGGAAAATGTTATGTTACTCATGCATATATATATATATATATATATGTCATTTGCCATTATGGCAAGTGGCTGCCACCTCTTGCATGTGTGCCCCTCCCCACTTTACACGTGGTGGTGGAGGTGGCACCGCAATGTAATATTTATCTCATTATATATATATTCGGGTATTGCGTAGGTTCGTGGTAAAATAAATATAATATTTTGAATATACCATAATTAATAGAAAAATATTTCGGATAAAACCTCTATAAAATAGAAATATTATTTTAACATATTTAAATTCACTATCTCCGCTTTAATTATCAATAGGTTATAAAACTATTATAAAATAGTATAGATATATCATAACTAAATTTTTTTTATACATTTTATAAATTTCAAAACATTTTCGAAAGGTAATTAACTATGTCATTTTACCAAATTTTAATTTAATTTAATATTTTACAACGTGCTCGATCTAAATAATATTTTCAAACGAACTGCCCGGGAGCCGAACTGTCGGTCCCAGCAAGTCATAAATAACTTGGGGCAGTTATAGAAAAGCTCTAAACGCTGACAATACACGAAAACGAAGGAAATGACCGGGAAGGTCATTACAATTTGATTACCTACTAACCTTCTGCCTTAATCATCATGTCCTTGGTGAGCTGAAGATATGTATATCAATCAAATCGAAGCGTATATCATATATATAATGAAAAATTTGCATCTCAAAGAGTAAATATCTTTCGAATAAAAGTATATACAAATTTATTTAAGAAAAAAAGATTGAAGGCCTCATCGCAAGATTCGGCTTTAGGCCACCGATTTTATTGAGCCGCCCATGTGTAAATCCTCAATCAAATATTGCCTTACCTTTATTAAAATATTCTTTATTTACTCTAGTTGATATTATAGATCTTGTTTCCACTCCAAAGTTGTATATATACATGTAATCAGTCAATACTTAATACATACAATTTTCCTGCTTCATTTGAATCTTATTATGGTATTAGAACCTCTCCAAAACTCAAATGAGTAAACTCCATCCAATCCATTCTATTTTCCCTCTTCTACCTGAGTTATCCTCATTGTTGATTCATGGAAGAAAAACAAACTTCAGCCACCAATACGCCATCCTCTTCCCAACTGCCTATCAAACTCTTCGGCAGCACCAACTTTGCGACATGAAAGGCTCAACTACTCAATTTGTTATGTGGCTATGACATTCTAGGCTTTCTTGATGGTTCCAATCCTTGTCCATCTTATACCATCACACAGGAAAATCAATAAGTTGCTAACCCACTATTAGAACTTGGTTTCGTTAGGATAATCTTATTTGGAATGCTTTACTTACATTCGTAGATCCAACTATCGCATCATAAATAGCTAATGTTGCAACTTCCAAGCAAGCTTGGGATGAATTGCACACTGCCTATACAAATAAGTCACAGACATGCATCTATTGTCTCCGCAATTTTCTTTCCAAAGTCACTCGAGACTCCAAGTCCATCTCTGAATATCTTTGTGAGATCCGCTCAATTTTTAATGAACTCGCAATAGTAGGATCTCTAATCAGTAATCCAAAACTTGTGGTTACAATATTAAGCAGTTTGAGACCTGAATATCGAGCCATTAGCACAACCATTCATGCTCGTGATATTCCAATTCCCTATGAAGAACTCTATGACAAGCTTACTAACCATGAGTTTTTTCTCAACATGATGATCCGAAGAAAATCTCCCCAGCCATCACTAATCAAGTGACCCAACGCACTAGTTTTACTACCAACCAAAATGGGTACAAACAGAATCACAGGAAAGGACAACAAAATTAGCATCCCAACCAAGTTATTAATAGATCTTATCTACAATAATCACGTCCTCAACAACCTCAACAGATGCAAGTTCAATGCTAACTTTGCAATAAATTTGGCTATGTAGGATGAGTCTGTAGATTCAGATCTTACAACCACTTTGAAGCAAAAGCTCACTTTGCTGCAACTAGAACATCTCAAGAATCAACTCCTCCATGGATCCTTGATACAAGAGCTTCATATCATATTACAGATGATGCACAAATTTTAATGCCACCACATGATTACAGTGGCCAGTCCGAAATCACAATGGGTGATGGTAATGCCATTCTAATAAATCATACAGTCTCAACTAATCTTGTTACTCGCTTTCATCATTTTCTTTACATAATATTTTATGCGTTCCATCAATCAAAAAAAATCTTATATCTGTTTCATGATTTTACAAACAAAATCAAACATCTATTAAATTTTTTCCCTTTACTTTTGTTGTGAAGACATTAAGAAAAGGGGCACCACTGCTACACGATCGGAGTAAGGATGACTTGTATGAGTGGCCAAGTCAAAACAATCAGAAACCATCATCAATCTCATCTGGGAACTCGGCCATCTGCTCTAAATCAGTTTTTTCTCTGTGGCATTGTCGACTTGGGCATCCTAATCTTTATCTTCTATAACATATTTTGACTTCTTATCATTTTTCTTATTCAAATAAAGATAACTTTCAGTTTTATAATTTCTGTTGCAGCAATAAAAGCCATAGATTTCCTTTTCCGTAAATACTTTACAAAGCACCCAACTATTTGAAGTTCCTTATACTGATGTTTGAGGTCCCTCTCCTATTTTATCTCTTGACTATAAGGCATACTACATCATTTTTGTTGATCACTTTTTCAAATACACTTGGTTATACACCATGAAAAATAAAAATGACATTGCCAAAATATTTGTTGAATTTAAGCCCTTAGATGAAAATTACTTCAACACTAAAATTTGAACCATTTATTCTGATGGTGGTGGAAAGTAACAAGGCTTAAAATCTTACTTCACAAACTATGGCATACAACATCTTGTGTCACCGTCATACACCCCACAATGTGTAGCCTTTGCAGAGCAACATCATCGCCACATCATTGAAACAACTCGTACTCTACTACACCAAGGTTCTCTGCCATAAAATTTATGGAAATTTTCTTGTCAATGTGCAGTATATATCCTAAATCAATTTTCAGTATCTGCCCTTCAAAATAAATCCCCTTATCAAACACTTTTTGGTAACATCCCAAATTTTGAATTCATTCACACATTTGGTTGTTTGTGCTACCCATGGTTAAAATCATATACCAAATTAAGCTTGATCCTAGATCTACATCTTATGTCAATCTTAGCTTTTTTTCAAATATCATTTTCATCAATGCTATGATCCCATTTATTCAAAAATATATCTTTCTAGAGATATTAAATTTTTGGGAAATATATTTTCTTTTCAAACCATTTTCTCAAAACTCTCCTCTCTGTCTCATACACTATCTTGGCATGATTTACTCTCTTCTATATCTTCATCCATTGACTCTTCCCTTATTATTGATACTACACCTGTTCTAATGCCACATTCTTCGTGCATCACTTCATTGGCCACCCAACCTTCTAACTTGGCAACACATACAATATCTACTAGGGTTGTGTTGTCTTTGGAAGCTCCAATATAATCACTCACACAATAAGTAAGTCCAACATCTAGCTCTATTTCCACTTCAGCTTCCTCTCAAACAAATCCATCTACTTTGCCTGCCAATAACATGCCTCGCATGGTTGCCCATTCACAAAACAATATTTTTAAACCCAAATAAATATTCAATTACACAGCCACTCTTGGCGAAACTCTTCCACCCTCAATTATGAAACAAGCTCTCAAGAATCCAGCATGGTGCCTTGCTATGCAAGAGGAGTTTGATTCATTGCTCAAAAATAAATCTTGGAAACTTGTACTATTCAAACCAACTTATAACATTGTAGGAAATAAATGGATCTTCCGTGTCAAGCGGAAAGCTGATGGCACCATAAACAAATATAAAGCTCGTCTTTTTGTCAAAAGATTTACTCACCGGCCAGGTATCAACTTTTATTCTACATTCAGTCCTGTTGTAAGACCAACAACTTTTCATGTTGTTTGGACTGTAGCACTACAACATGGTTGGCCTCTTCATCAACTCGACATCAACAATGCTTTTTTGCAAGGTAATCTATATGATGAATTTTACATAAACCAACCTCAAGGCTTTGCAAATCTTGACTTCCCAAATCATGTGTGTCGTCTCTACAAAGCCATCTATGGTCTCAATCACGCACCTAGTGCCTGGTATAAAGAGCTCAAAACCTTCCTTATGGCCTTTGGTTTTAAGCGCTCTCACTCAGGCATTTCCTTATTTATTTATCGATCTATGAATAATATCATCTTTCTTCTAGTATATATGGATAAAATTGTTATTACTGGCAGCAACCTTCAAACCATTCATCAGATAAAAGTTGCCCTTTCCAGTCGCTTCTCTTTCAAAGATCTTAGTCCTCTATATTTCTTTCATCGCCTTGAAGTTGTACCATGTGCAATTGGATTCATTCTCTCACAATCAAAGTATATTTATGAACTCTTACATGAGCACACCATGCAAGATAGTAAAGGTATTATCAGTCCATTAAGCTCATCAATCACTCAGCAACTTGATGATGGTGCTGCCCCAACTAATCCCAAACAATACCGTGTAGTCATCGGAAAGCTTCAGTGTATCTCTTTTATACGTCCCGATATTAGTTTCGTTGTCAACAAAATCTCCCAATTTATGCACAATCCTTCCACCATCCGCTGGAAAGTAGTGAAGCGTGTCCTCAGATATCTCAAACATACAATGCTTCACGACCTGCTTCTTCATTGTAATTCCACTATTGCACTTCATGTATGCGCAGATGCAGATTGGGAAGGTGATGTTACATATTGATCCTCCACCTCAGCTCATGTGATTTATCTTGGCCTTAATCCTATTAGTTGGTCGTCAAAGAAGCAACAGACTATTGTGAGATCTTCCACTAAGGCTGAATATCGTGCTATTGCTAGCGGGTTAGCAGAAATCAATTGAATTCAAAATCCCTTGTCTGAACTTAATGTGACCCTTTCAACACCTCCTAAAGTATACTGTGACAATATAAGTACTAGTTATATATGCCAAAATCCCGTATTTTACAGCCGCATGAAGCATATTGCCAGTAATTTCCATTATGTCCGCGAACAAGTGCAACAAAATCGCCTTCATAGCACACATGTCCACATTGTGGACCAGCTCGCTGATGTACTCACAAAACTTTTCCCAAGACTCGTTACCAACAACAACTTACCAAGTTAGGTGTTGTTGAACCACCACCAAACTTGCGGGGGCATAACATAGCAAATTAAGAATACATGTCATTGTAAATCCTCAATGAAATATTGTCTTACCTTTCTTAGAATATTTCTTATTTACTTTAGTTGATATTATGGATCTTGTTCTCACTCCAAATTTGTATATATACATGTAATCAATTAATACTCAATACATACAATTTTCCTACTTCATTTGAATCTTATTACTATGTACATGCACTTCCATTTAAAAAAAGTTGGAACTTTTATTTAGAGATATATTTATACTATTAACAATGATCATTAGCATTTTAAATAATGCTAAAATCTAGAAAATTTAAATTCACAGAAAACAGATACGAAATGTCCAACTGCTAACTACTAGAGTGACTTGTCACTACTTATTTTATGCACCTAATTAATAAAGGAACAACTAACACTTTTTTCTGCAATCTCTTGTCATACTAAATTGATAATTGCTTTAGAATAAATTTTATGGTACCTTTTGTCTAGATCTTATATCTAAATCAAAGAATCTTGAAATGCTATTATAGGTGAGGCGGAAGTGGATTAATTATAAATTTAAATGTTAACACAGACACACATATATTGAAAATACAAGCTAAACCTTTGTTTGTCAAACGTTTTAAATTTATTTTAAGGTTTCAACTTTCTAGTTTCTACGCCAATTTCCCCTTTTTGTCTCAGAGAAGCACAGATAGAAGGAAGGTTGTTTTATTATAATTTACACTAAAGTTTATAATTCAACAAAAAGAAGAAATTTGTATTTGAGTGGTAGGTGGATGACGAGTTCTTGCAGATTAACATGACTTCTTGATACATTTTATCTACCACATGGGTTAAAAGAAAAAAAAAAACCACATGCAGTAAAGTATACGCAAATCTTAGCACTACCTCGAGGAGATACAAAGATACTCCACTCGTTTCAAAGTATATAAGTGGTATTTTTTCTTCCAAAATAACCTATGCACTTAATAATGTCAAAATACTTTCCCCCAAACTCGCCCCCCCGCCCTTGCACCCCCCTCCCCCCCTTCCCCCCCCCCCCCCAAAAAAAAAAAAGAAAAAAAACACAAACAACAAACCCCTCTAAAAAAATAATTAAAGAAAAAACAATAACACAATTGTTGGTGAGAGTTTTACGATTGTGTGTGATTCAACATATTATGGTTTCTAAGATCATCTATGATGAAAATAGCAGTCCTAAAAATAGAAAGTCGTGGAGATAATAAATTTGGCAGTCAAGACAGTGTGAGTATCAAGAGATTCCTAGAAATTTAATCAAGCCTTGTGACAAAAATTTGTTGTTTGTCAATATATTATTTAGTATCAATAATGAATGGATTTCCCTTCTCTAAAGGCCAACATTCCTATAGTGAAAGGACATGCAAGTACTAATGATTGGATTTCCCCTTGCTAAAGGTCAACTTTCCCGTAGTGAAAGGGCATGCAAATATATACTATCAATACTAAAAAAATACTATTTTTCCATTAAAAAATTTCACTAAAATATGTTCTGTGGCTATTCCCACAAATATTTTGATTGAATCTGTTAGAAAAGAAAAAATAATAGTGTTTTCACATGAAAATTTGGAAACTTCCCAATATTTCAATGAAAATCTGTTTTCCACCATATGTTTTTTCAATGAGCTAATTCGGTGAAAAATAGGTGGAAAAAAATCATGTTTTTAACACAACTTTGCCATAATTCGCAGTAGGAGAAGTCTCTATTTCTGATAACGTATGGACAGTGTAATCTATAGTTAATAGCATAATTAATTAACACTAATACTACACACCTATTGATCCAAACGTTTAAATTCGTTTTTTTGCATATAAACTGAAAGTAATAAAATATTCTAACTGAAAAGAAGAAAATATAGGAGGTGGGTAGTAGTTAGCTGAAATTGTGAAGACATCGACAGCGAATCACCTCTGTCACACGAAACATATAATGGGCATTTTTTTATTTTATTTATGGAAAAGAATCAAAAATATATTTGTCCTATGAAAAATGACTTATAAATACTTTTCATCCATTTTTGGTTTAAAAGAGAGTCCGGAATCTAAATGATAGATAAAAGTTAAAAAGTGATCGAAATATTATGTAAAGATTAAGCTGAACAAAAGTAGATATCATACTAATTTAGTGTGCTATATCACCTGTTTAGACAGCAGTGGCGGACCCAGGATTTATGGGTCGTGGGTGCTCGGGAGGTCCGAACACACATATTGACTCCCAAAGCTTTAAAGTTCCGCTTGGAAACTAAAGCATCCATCTAACTTCTTGGTTTACTGGGTGCTTTTCTAAGTCCTATGCCAATTTTTATACATTTTTTATATAATTATACCTAGTCTGTGTTGGATTTAACGGGTGCCGGAGCACCCCAAAATTGGGCATAGGTCCGCCCCTGTTAGACAGTCAACTGTTAACGTCCTTTAAAAGCTATGGACTATTATAGCGCACCAACTTAGTGCGCTATAAAAATCTTTATTAGGGTGGAACCCATTTTTGCCTTGGTTCATTTTGAAATTTTCTCTCTTCCTCCATACTTTGTCGATAGATTAGCTATGTCTCAAGTGTCCGAAACATCAAAGTTTTCTGTAGAACCTAGTGTTTATTGTTGCGGAGATCATTGTAGGATTAAAACACCAAGGGCTCTTGAAAGTTTGGGTCGTTATTTTGGAGTTGCAAAATGTTGAAAGTAAGATTTTGTATTACTTTTTTAGAGCGAAAAAAGTATATTACCTATTTTAATTTTGTTTGCTAAATTTAATTAAGCAAATGGTGGATGTGACTATTTTCATTGGGAAGATGATTTTCGGCAAAGAGAAGGCCCATTGATGAACAAGATACAACGACTTCACACAACGACGTGAGGTGTGATGCATTCCAACGTTAATGAAATTGGAGAAGATATGGATTCAATTAGGTCACTGTTAAGGGACACCTTATGTAATGACCCATTTCGTTATTATTATAATGTTCGCGACAAAGACGTGAGATTTTAAATTTTTATTTCTACTGTGATAAATTCAATTTGGGTGGCAATGATTTATTTAATAATAAGTGGGTTAGTAAATCAAAGAAGTGAGCCCCACTACTAAAAAAAACCAAAAAATGACGGCCAAAAGCAACGGACCGAGTCTTTTTTTGGTCAAAATTGATGGAAAAGAGACGCAGTTACTTGCGTCGTAAAAAGGCTCGACGATTTTTAAAAACGACGGACAACGTCGTTTTTTGAAGAATTTTTTTTTAAAATTTTTTTCCAGAAATTGCGACGTTGTCCATCGTTTTTTATGTTTCATGTGAAGAACAAATGATGAACAAAAAGCGACGGACAACGTCGTTTTTTAGAATTTTTTCAGAAAATGCGACGCTGTCCGTCGTTTTTTGTTCTTCATATGAAGAAAAAAAGCGACGGACAGCATCGATATTGTTTTTTTAAAAAAAAAATTAAATTGAAAAGCGACGGACACCGTCGCATTTCTGGAATATTTTTTAAAATAATTCCAGAAAACCGACTGACAAAAGCGACACTGTCCGTCGCTTTTCTGCATATTTTTTGGATGCAGAAAACTGCATTTTCTGCATCCCACCTGCCAAATAAAAATGCAATTCAATATGTACAACCCCAAGCAACACCCATTACGCATATAACACATAATACTAGTCAATAACACTTAGAAACAATTAATCCAACAACATTCAAAACACTAAACAGTCAATCCAACAACATCTAAAGCACTTAAACAATCGTAAAAGTTTTCAAAAAGTTAAAAGTTAAGTTCAAGAATGTCTAAAAAGTGTCAAGAAGCATCGAATCCAACAACACTAAGGAGTAGCCCCAACTAACTCCTCGTCACTCTCTGTGTCTTCTTCGCTACTTGAATCGGGTGATGGAGAATGATGACGATGACGGCAAGCATTGCCAACCATTTGTTTTTTAAGTTCCTCGACGGTGTTGCACGTGATATTATTTTGAGCAACGGACTGTGCCAAGGCACGTGTAAGCTGTGCAATCTGTTGCGACATAGCAGCAAGCTGAACACCGTCAATTGCCTCTGCCTGGCCTGAGGAACCAACACCTTCCAATCCTAAACGGATGCATCCCAATTCATTTTGAGAGCCCATCCCATAGACTTTCCCCTTTGTTTTCCCCCCGCCACTTTTTCAGTTCAAATTTGAATAGCTTCTTTCTGTGATGGCGCGGTTGGACCGAACTCAGACAAGTAGTGTTTAAAATCATTTTGCATATTAAGAAAGAAATGTTAGAAGATTTTACTATTACTAAGCAAGGTGGAGCATAACGTAGTAATTACTTTGTAAGTAGATTTTACTTTGTAAGTAAATTTTTAAAACTTACATTGGTATTTTCAGCCCTTGGCTCAACCCATACATCGGGGTCTTACTCTTTCATCTTTTTCCTTAAATGTGTTAGTTCGAAGATCACAAGTTGAGTCAGTTCACGACTTAAAGCTTTTGTCTGCAAGCAAAAAATAAATAAACATAATCAAGTAGTATTTAATGAACTTTATATAAACATGTAAATTAGAATCTAATGTTATTACTTACCATTTCCCGAATTATGATCCCGACACTTTTTGCACCCCCGGTGTGTAATGAGCCACCTTTTAAACTAGCTCTGGCTTGCTTATATTTCTCAGACAATGACTTGTATTCAGGAGAATCCCAAATAACACGCATGTCATCATACACTTCTTTAAGAAGCCATTCTTTTGCATTTCCCTCACGCCTAATACGTTCAAGCCAACCTTTTAGCCTCGCTCCAGCATGATTTTCAAAAATAACAGACATGACTTTATTGTGCTTTCGCAACCAAGTACACATAGTCTGAAAATCAATTAACTAGCATTAGATGATATATATTTATTAATATTAAAGTTAACTAAATAACAATTAAATTCAATATACCTTAAACTCATTAAACATGGCATGTCGATATCTCTCTGGAATGTCCCTCCAACTGACCCAAGGTTGCGATTAAAGCCTCCTAACACTCTCCCTTACAGCTTTATTAACTTCTTTGATGAGGGATACCACCTGTAAAAAAAAAAATATGTCAACTCATAAATATTTAATTAATAAAGATAAAAAAAAATTAAAAAGACTTATCAATTAAGAAAATAAACTTACGATGATCCATCAGGCTCCATGAACACTCTACCAAGCCTGTCCATATCACCAGTTACTAGTCCGATCAGATCCGCATCAGTATCATCATCTACAGGCGGAGGTGGAGGTACAGATCCAGATGTAGATGCTACTCTCGGGTGAACATAATGCTGAGTCAACGGGGGAGTAAATGTCTGTGCATCGGAGTCAGAGCTATCTCTAAGCCTCAATCCTGAGAGGTGGGGGGATGAATCACGGGGGGATGGAGTAGCAAATGATAATCTCGAAGTCCTTATATCTGTAGGACTAATAGTATGTGAAGCAGAAATGTGTAGAGATTGTGATTGCTTTCTAGGACCGTGAAAATCTGCAGGATTTCCAGTGCCATAGGGGGCATAATACCGCCTTGATGAAGAAGTGTGCATCCATGGCTGGTATGAAAGTCTACCAGGAGTATCATTAGGGTCTATAGGCATCTTAGGTTTCTTCTTAGCAATTGATTTCAAACTCTTATTAGTACGAGGTCGATATCCATCACCACCGAATGTCATCTATATGCAAGTTTACATTAAAACATATAAAAAAATCATTAGTATTAACAAATAATTAGTGGTAACAAAAAAAACTAACATGCTAGTCTATATTCTCCCAATCTTCCTCCTCGCTTGTTTCATTTCCATCATTCTCCCATTCTTCCTCTTCAGTTGTTTCATTTTATTCATTTCATTCTTCCTCCCATAATGATTCATTTCCCTCATTTATTTCTTCATCAATATATTTCATGGCAATGATCTCATCATCAGAAACTTCTTCTAAAATGCAGTGAGGATGTTCTAAATTATTTTTCAACTCAGCATCCACTGTTTGATCAACAACTGCTACTTCGTTCTGGTATGCCACAGCTAACACATTCTCAGTCTCAATTCTCCCCATAGGCTTAGTCTTTATAACCACCCACCAATTGGTTTTATCTCTACGCAATGGATATGTAGCGTAATATACCTGCCTGGCATTTTGTACAATGATAAAAGGATCATAGCGATTATATTGCCTCGTGTGCTTAACTTCAATTATATTATGTTGTTGATTTACCTTGGTACCTCTATGTGATGGATCAAACCACTTGCACCAAAATAGTATTATCTTCTTTTTTGGCCAACCAGGGTACCTAACTTCAATAATCTCTTGTATGACACCAAAATATTCAATGATTTGGCCGTTACCATCAACATCACCTTGAACGCACACGCCGATGTTATTAGTTTTCTTATACTTAGAAACTTCTTCAGTTTGAAACTTGAAACCATTCACACAATATTTATTCATCGTATGAATTTGATTTCCAGGCCCTAATGCGATATCTCTCACCAATTGCAAATGTTCGATGGTACTATATTCATCCAAAACCTACATATCATTAATCCAAAATATAAAGTTTTATTAAATGACATATAATTTTAGTAAATGCACATATGAACTTTCATACTTACATATTCATTCAGCCAATCGGAAAACTTTGTATATATGGCATCATTACCCCATGTCCTTATGAATAAACTGTTAAGTGTACATCATTGAGATTTTTCATTAGTTAAGTGTCCTTACCAAATTCATGTAATTCGATAACACAATTAACACTTACTTAAGATATAGTTATATCTCGGGACAATTGAGCAAAACATGTGTCATAGCAGATTTTCTTTCCATACCAGTGAAGGTTCGCGTATCACGATTTTTAAATCCTTTTCCCGATTGATTAAAAATTGAAATTGGTGGAAACATAGGATCAGCATCACCTTCATCATTGCGATTGGGCCTATTTATCTTAAATGACACTTCATCCCCAAAGTAGTAAGAACAAAAATGAGCAGTTTTTTTTGCAAGATAAGCTTCACAAATCGATCCTTCAATCTTTCCCCTTTGCTTTATAGTTTGTTTGCACTCTCCAATTTTTCTGTATAATTGTATCTTAAATAAATTTTTTAAGAAACTATAGCATTAATCAAAAGAAAATGTACCTCTCGCTTGGATACATCCACCTCATTTGAACTGGCCCCCCAAGACGTGCCTCTTCTACAAGGTGAATTGAAAGATGCTCCATCACATCAAAGAAGCCACATGGAAAGATCTTCTCCAACTTAGTGGTGATAACGTGAATATTCTACTCCATTCTGTCCAAAATACTCTCCAACAACTTTCTCGAACATAAATCTTTGAATAACAAACTTATCTCTGTGATTGGTTTCCATATCCTCTCGGGAAGGTGGCTAAATGTGATAGGAATCAAGGTTTCCATGAAAACATGAAAATCATGACTTTTCATACCAATCAATTTTCCTTCTTCCATATCTTCTCGTTTTCCTAAATTCAAAGCATAGCCCTCGGGCATTCTCAAATTCTTAACCCATTCACATATTTCTCGTTTCTCATCCAATGTGAATGAAAAACTAGCCTTGGGCTTAAACAATTACCATTTTCTTTTTCTTTCAACCACAACTCTTTTCTCTTGCAATATTACTTTATGTCCATTCTAGCTTTTGGATTGTCTTTTGTCTTGCCCTTAACATCCATGACTGTGCTGAGCAAATTATCAAAATAATTTTTTTCAATGTGCATCAGATCAAGATTATGTCGTAGTTTATTGTCCCCCCCAATACGGTAACTCCTAAAATATGCTTTGTTTGGTCCAATTATGTTCAACACCATATCCGGGAAGTCTAGAAGGTGGAACATCTGTAACTTTAGGCAAATTACAAACTCTTTCCCAAATCTGATGTGCTGATAGTGATGGAGGTGGCGGATCATTCTCAATCTTATTCTTTCTGAATATATTTTTCATCTTTCTAAACTCGTGGTCCATTGGCAAAAACTAAAGGTGACAATCAAACCAACAATTTTTTCGACCATGCTTTAAAGTGAATGCTTTACTATTTTTCATGCAATACGGACAAGCTAATTTTTTGGCAGTCATCCAACCAGACAACATCCCATATGCAGGAAAATCGCTAATAGTCCACATTAAATTAGTGTGCATAACAAAATTCTGCTTAGTTGATATATCATATGTCACTACACTTTCATACCATAATTGTAGTAACTCATCTATCAATAGCTGCAGATAAACATCAATTAAACTTTTTGGATTACGAGGACCAGGAATAATACAACTTAGGAATATGTAGGGACTTGTCATGAACATTTTAGGTGAAAGATTAGATGGAGTAATAAATACATGCCAACAAGAATAAGGTGCACCAGAATTAGAGAATGGTGTGAAACCATCTGCACACAAGCCCAATCTAACATTTCTTGGTTCTCTAGCAAAATCAGGATAAGTTCTATCGAAATACTTCCAAGCTTCTCCATCCGATGGATGAGACAAGACACCTGGTGGCCTTCTATTTTCATCGTGCCATCTCATATGTAGGGCAAAACTCATTGAAGTATACAACCTCTTTAACATAGGTATAAGAGGTAAATAGTGCATTTCTTTAATCGAAACCATATTTCCACTGGGAGTCCCCTTATAACGAGCATGTCCACAAAACTTAAAATTATCTAATTCAGCATTATTCTTATAGAACAACATGCAACCATTCATACAACAATGGATTCTATTATACGACAATCCCAACTTGGAAACCAATTTCTTTGCCTGATAAAAATTTTGAGGTATGTTCAACTCCGGGTTAACTAGTTCACCCAAAAGACCAACCACAGAGTCCATAGCAGATTGAGCAACATTCTAATCAGATTTGATACTCATTAGTCTAACTGCAACAGACAAAGCAGAATGATGACTCGCTTAACATAGTGGGCGACTAACCTCTTCTAATTGTTGATAGAAGCGTCTTGCTTCTTCATTGGGAGCTTCTTCTAAATTTTGTTCTGGTTCAATCCCATCCCCAATCCCAAAGGCATCATTGACCATTTCATGAACTCTATCATCATGTTGTACCCTATCGTGTTGAACCCTATGTTGAACTCTAGCATGTTGAATCCTAGCATGTCGACCATGTACAAGCATGTCATATTCATCCTCAGACAACAAATTATAAAATATATCATTCGAACCATCTCTCTCTCTGTGATCGACCCACACAAAATATCTTGGCTTAAATCCTTTACGATAGAGATGAGTCATAACTATATCTGATTGAAAAAACTTCATGCACCTACATGAACTACAAGGACTCCTAACCACCCCACTTTTTTGAAACAAGTCTAGTGACATAGCATGAACGATAAATCCTCTAACATCATTAAGATATTGGGGTTTTAAACCCCCACCAGTTTCATAATCCATATCATACATCCACAAACGATGATCCATCTTAAAAAATATAGCTATTCAATTACAAATTTGCATTTTCAAGTCACTAGTTCACAACTTCAATTCACTAAACATTAAGTCACTAGTTCACAACCTCAATTCACAAGTTAATATTTTCAAGTCACTAGTCCACTACTTTTATTTCACTAAACACTTCATATTTATTAAGTCGCTAGTTAGCATTTTTCAAGTCACTAGTTAATATTTTCAAGTCAATAGTTCATAATTTCAATTCTCTAAACACTTCACAATTTTAAGCACTACTTCACTTAACCATTTTCAAATCACTAATTCGCATTTCAATTCACTACATTTAACCATTTTCAAGAAACAAGGTCACAATTTCAATTCACTACATTTAACCATTTTCAAGTCACTATACTTAACCATTTTCAACTCACTAATTCACATTTCAAGTCACTACACTTAACCATTTTCAAAAAACCAGCTCACAATTTTTAAACCCCACACTTAACCATTTTCAAGTCACTAATTCACAATTTGAAGTCACTACATTTAACCATTTTCAAGTCACAAGTTCACATTTTCAAGTCACTACACTTAACCATTTTCAAGAAACAATTTCACAATTTCAAGTCACTACACTTAACCATTTTCAAGTCGCTACACCGAACCATTTTCAAGAAACAAGTTCACAACTTCAATTCATTATACCTAACCATTTTCAAGTCACTAATTCACATTTCAAGTCACTACACTTAACCATTTTCAACTCACTGATTCACAATTTGAAGTCACTATATTTAACCATTTTCAAGTCACAAGTTCACATTTCAAGTCACTACACTTAAACATTTTCAAGAAACAATTTCAAGTCAATACACTTAACCATTTTCAAGTCACTAATTCACATTTCAAGTCACTACAGTTAGCCAATTTCAAGAAACAAGTTCACAATTTCAATTCACTACATTTAACCATTTTCAAGTCACTAATTCACATTTCAAGTTACTATATTTAACCATTTTCAAGTCACTAATTCACATTTCAAGTCACTATATTTAGCCATTTTCAACAAAGAAGTTCACAATTTAAATTCACTACATTTGATCATTTTCAAGTCACTAATTCACATTTCAAGTTACAATATTTAACCATTTTCAAGAAACAAGTTCACAATTTTAAGTCACTACCCTTAACCATTTTCCAGTCACTAATTCACATTTCAAGTCACTACATTTAACCATTTTCAAGAAACAAGTTCACAATTTCAATTCACTACATTTAACCATTTTAAAGTCACTAATTCACATTTCAAGTCACAACATTTAACCATTTTCAAGAAACAAGTTCAAAATTTCAATTCACTGCATTTAACCATTTAAAGAAACAAGTTCACAATTTTAAGTCACTATACTTAACCATTTTCATGTCACTAATTCACATTTCAAGTCACTACATTTAACCATTTTCAAGAAACAAGTTCACAATTTCAATTCACTACATTTAACCACTTTAAAGTCACTAATTCACATTTCAAGTTACTATATTTAACCATTTTCAAGTCACTAATTCACATTTCAAGTCACTATATTTAACCATTTTCAAAAAAATAAGTTCAGAATTTCAAGTCACTACACTTAACCATTTAAAGAAACAAGTTCACAATTTCAAGTCACTACACTTAACCATTTTCAACTCGCTAATTCACATTTCAAGTAACTATAATTAACTATTTACAAAAAACAAGTTCACAATTTTAAGTCACTACACTTAACCATTTCAAGAAAAAAGTTCACAATTTCAATTCACTACATTTAACCATTTTCAACTCACTAATTCACATTTCAAGTCACTACACGTAACCATTTTCAAAAAACAAGTTAACAATTTCAAATCACGACACTTAACCATTATCAAGTCACTAATTCACAATTTCAAGTCACTACACTTAAACATTTTCAAGAAACAATTTCACAAATTCAAGTCACTACATTTAACCATTTTCAAGTCACAAGTTCACATTACAAGTCACTGCAATTAACCATTTTCAAGTCACTAATTAACATTTCAAGTCACTACATTTAACCATTTTCAAGTCACGAGTTCACATTACAATTCACTGCAATTAACCATTTTCAAGTCTCTAATTCACATTTCAAGTCACTACACTTAACCATTTTCAAGGAACAAGTTCACAATTTTAAGTCACTACACTTAACCATTTTCAAGTCACTAATTCACATTTCAAGTCACTACATTTAACCATTTTCAAGAAACAAGTTCACAATTTCAATTCACTACATTTAACCAATTTAAAGTCACTAATTCACATTTCAAATTACTACATTTAACCTTTTTCAAGCCACTAATTTACATTTCAAGTAACTACACTTAACTACTTTCAAAAAACAAGTTCACAATTTTAAGTCACTACACTTAACCATTTCAAGAAACAAGTTGACAATTTCAAGTCACTACATTTAACCATTTTCAACTCACTAATTCACATTTCAAGTCACTACACGTAACCATTTTAAAAAGACAAGTTAACTATTTCAAATCACGACACTTAACCAATATCAAGTCACTAATTCACAATTTGAAGTCACTTCATTTAACCATTTTTAAGTCACAAGTTCACATTTCAAGTCACTATACTTAAACATTTTCAAGAGACAATTTCACAAATTCAAGTCACTACACTTAACCATTTTCAAATCATAAGTTAACATTACAAGTCACTGCAATTAACCATTTTCAAGTCACTAATTCACATTTCAAGTCACAATATTTAACCATTTTCAAGAAACAAGTTCACAATTTCAATTCACTGCATTCAACCATTTTCAAAAATCAAGTTCACAATTTCAAGTCACTGCACTTAACTATTTTCAAAAAACAAGTTCACAATTTTAAGTCACTACACTTAACCATTTCAAGAAACAAGTTCACAATTTCAATTCACTACATTTAATCATTTTCAACTCACTAATTCACATTTCAAGTCACTACACGTAACCATTTTCAAATAACAAGTAAACAATTTCAAATCACGACACTTAACCATTATTAAGTCACTAATTCACAATTTGAAGTCACTATATTTAACCATTTTTAAGTCACAAGTTCACAATTCAAGTCACCACACTTAAACATTTTCAAGAAACAATTTCACAAATTCAAGTCACTACATTTAACCATTTTCAAATCACAAGTTCACATTACAAGTCACTGCAATTAACCATTTTCAAGTTACTAATTCACATTTCAAGTCACAATATTTAACCATTTTCAATAAACAAGTTCACAATTTCAATTCACTGCATTTAACCATTTTCATAAAACAAGTTCACAATTTCAAGTCACTACACTTAACCATTTTCAAGTAACAAGTTCACAATTTTAAGTCACTGCACTTAACCATTTTCAAGTCACTAATTCACATTTCAAGTCACTACATTTAACCATTTTCAAGAATCCAGTTCACTATTTCAATAAACTACATTTAAGCATTTTAAAGTCACTAATTCACATTTCAAGTTACTACATTTTACCATTTTCAAATCACTAATTCACATTTCAATTCACTGCATTTAACCATTTTCAAAAATCATGTTCACAATTTCAAGTCACTACACTTAACCATTTTCAAGGAACAAGTTCACAATTTTAAGTCACTACACTTAACCATTTTCAAGTCACTAATTCACATTTCAAGTCACTACATTTAACCATTTTAAAGAAACAAGTTCACAATTTCAATTCACTACGTTTAACCAATTTAAAGTCACTAATTCACATTTCAAGTTACTACATTTAACCATTTTCAAGTCACTAATTCACATTTCAAGTCACTATATTTAACCATTTTCAAAAAAACAAGTTCACAATTTCAAGTCACTACACTTAACCATTTAAAGAAACAGGTTCACAATTTCAAGTCACTACACTTAACCATTTTCAATCACTAATTCACATATCAAGTAACTACACTTAACTATTTTCAAAAAACAAGTTCACAATTTTAAGTCACTACACTTAACCCTTTCAAGAAACAAGTTCACAATTTCAATTAACTATATTTAACCATTTTTAACTCACTAATTCACATTTCAAGTCACTACACGTAACCATTTTCCAAAAACAAGTTAACAATTTCAAATCACGACACTTAACCATTATCAAGTCACTAATTCACATTTGAAGTCACCACACTTAAACATTTTCAAGAAACAATTTCACAAATTCAAGTCACTACATTTAACCATTTTCAAGTCACAATATTTAACCATTTTCAAGAAACAAGTTCACAATTTCAATTCACTGCATTTAACCATTTTCAAAAATCAAGTTCACAATTTCAAGTCACTACATTTAACCATTTTCAAGGAACAAGTTTACAATTTTAAGTCACTACACTTAACCATTTTCAAGTCACTAATTCACATTTCAAGTCACTACATTTAACCATTTTCAAGAATCCAGTTCACAATTTCAATACACTACATTTAACCATTTTAAAGTCACTAATTCACATTTCAAATTACTACATTTAACCATTTTCAAGTCACTATATTTAACCATTTTCAAAAAACAAATTTCACAATTTCAATTCACTACACTTAACCATTTAAAGAAACAAGTTCACAATTTCAAGTCACTACACTTAACCATTTTCAACTCACTAATTCACAAATTCAAATCACTACACTTGACCATTTTCAAAAAACAAGTTCACAATTTCAAGTCACTACACTTAACCATTTTCAAGTCACAAGTTCACATTTCAAGTCACTAAACTTAAACATTTTCAACTAACTAATTCACATTTCAAGTCACTACATGTAACCATTTTCCAAAAACAATTTAACAATTACAAATCACGACACTTAACCATTATCAAGTCACTAATTCACAATTTGAAGTCACTACATTTATCCATTTTTAAGTCACAAGTTCACATTTCAAGTCACTACACTTAAACATTTTCAAGAAACAATTTCACAAATTCAAGTCAATACAATTAACCATTTTCAAGTCACAAGTTCACATTACAAGTCACTGCAATTAACCATTTTCAAGTCACTAATTCACATTTCAAGTCACAATATTTAACCATTTTCAATAAACAAGTTCACAATTTCAATTCACTGCATTTAACCATTTTCAAAAATTAAGTTCAAAATTTCAAGTCACTACATTTAACCATTTTCAAGGAACAAGTTTACAATTTTAAGTCACTACACTTAACCATTTTCAAGTCACTAATTCACATTTCAAGTCACTACATTTAACCATTTTCAAGAATCCAGTTCGCAATTTAAATACACTACATTTAACTATTTTAAAGTCACTAATTCACATTTCAAGTTACTACATTTAACCATTTTCAAGTCACTTATTCACATTTCAAGTCACTATATTTAACCATTTTCAAAAAACAAGTTCACAATTTCAAGTCACTACACTTAACCATTTAAAGAAACAAGTTGACAGTTTCAAGTAACTACACTTAACTATTTTTAAAAAACAAGTTCACAATTTTAAGTCACTACACTTAACCATTTCAAGAAACTTTAACCATTTTCAACTCACTAATTCACATTTCAAGTCACTACACGTAACCATTTTCAAAAAACAAGTTAACAATTTCAAATCACGACACTTAACCATTATCATGTTACTAATTCACAATTTGAAGTCACTACATTTAACCATTTTTAAGTAACAAGTTCACATTTCAAGTCACTACACTTAAACATTTTCAAGAAACAATTTCACAAATTCAAGTAACTACATTTAACCATTTTCAAGTCACGAGTTCACATTACAAGTTACTACATTTAACCATTTTCAAGTCACTAATTCACATTTCAAGTCACAATATTTAACCATTTTCAAAAAACAAGTTCACAATTTCAATTCACTGCATTCAACCATTTCCAAAAATCAAGTTCACAATTTCAAGTCACTACACTTAACCATTTTCAACTCACTAATTCACATTTGAAGTAACTACACTTAACTATTTTCAAAAACAAGTTCTCTATTTCAATTCACTACATTTAACCATTTTCAACTCACTAATTCTCATTTCAACTCACTACACGTAACCATTTTCAAAAAACAAGTTAACAATTTCAAATCACAACACTTAACCATTATCAAGTCACTAATTCACAATTTGAAGTCACTACATTTAACCATTTTTAAGTACAAGTTCACATTTCAAGTCACTACACTTAAACATTTTCAAGAAACAATTTCACAAATTCAAGTCACTACATTTAACCATTTTCAAGTCACGAGTTCACATTACAAGTCACTGCAATTAACCATTTTCAAGTCTCTAATTCACATTTCAAGTCACAATATTTAACCATTTTCAAAAAACAAGTTCACAATTTCGAATCACTGCATTCAACCATTTCCAAAAATCAAGTTCACAATTTCAAGTCACTATACTTAACCATTTTCAACTCACTAATTCACATTTGAAATAACTACACTTAACTGTTTTCAAAAAACAAGTTCACTATTTCAATTCACTACATTTAACCATTTTCAACTCACTAATTCTCATTTCAACTCACTACACGTAACCATTTTCAAAAAACAAGTTAACAATTTCAAATCACAACACTTAACCATTATCAAGTCACTAATTCACAATTTGAAGTCACTACATTTAACCATTTTTAAGTATAAGTTCACATTTCAAGTCACTACACTTAAACATTTTCAAGAAACAATTTCACAAATTCAAGTCACTACATTTAACCATTTTCATGTCACAAGTTCACATTTCAAGTCACTACACTTAAACATTTTCAAGAAACAATTTCACAATTTCAAGACACTACACTTAACCATTTTCAAGTCACTAATTCACATTTCAAGTCACAACATTTAACCATTTTAAACAAACAAGTTCATAATTTCAATTCACTACATTTAACCATTTTAAAGTCACTAATTCACTTTTTAAGTTTCTACATTTAACCATTTTCAAGTCACTAATTCACATTTCAAGTCACTATATTTAACTATTTTAAAGAAAGAAGTTCACAATTTCAAATCACTACATTTAACTATTTTCAAGTCACAACACTTAATCATTTTAAACTCACTAATTCACATTTCAAGTCACTATACTTAATCATTTTCAAGAAACAAGTTCATAATTTCAAATCACAACACTTAACCATTTTCAAATCACTAATTCACAATTTGAAGTCACTACATTTAACCATTTTCAAGTCACAAGTTCACATTTCAAGTCACTACACTTAAACATTTTCAAGAAACAATTTCACAATTTAAAGTCACTGCACTAAAACCATTTTCAAGTCACTATTTCACATTCAAGTCACTACAGTTAAGAATTTTTAAGAAAAAAGTTCACAATTTCAATTCACTATATTTAACCATTTTCAAGTCACTAATTTACATTTCAAGTTGCTACAATTATCCATTTTCAAGAAATAATTTCACAATTTCAAGTCGCTACACTTAACCATTTTCAAGTCACTACACTTAACTATTTTGAAGAAACAAGTTCACAATTTCAAGTCACTACACAACCATTTTCAATTCACTATACTTAACCATTTTCAAGAAAGAAGATCACAATTTCAATTCACTACATTTAACCATTTTCAAGTCACTACACCTAACTATTTTCAACACACTAATTCGCATTTCAAGTCACTAGACTTGACCATTTTCAAAAAATAAGTTCACAATTTCAAGTCACTATACTAAACCATTTTCAAGTCACAAGTTCACATTTCAAGTCACTACACTTAACCATTTTAAACTCACTAATTCACGATTTGAAGTCACTACATTGAACCATTTTTAAGTCACAAGTTCACATTTCAAGTCACTAAACTTAAACATTTTCAAGAAACAAATCCACAATTTCAATTCACAACATTTAACCATTTTCAACTCACTAATTCACATTTCAAGTCACTACACGTAACCATTGTCAAAAAACAAGTTAACAATTTCAAATCACGACACTTAACCATTATCGAATGACTAATTCACAATTTGAAGTCACTACATTTAACCATTTTTAAGTCACAAGTTCACATTTCAAATCACTACACTTAAACATTTTCAAGAAACAATTTCAGAAATTCAAGTTACTACATTTAACCATTTTCAAGTCACAAGTTCACATTACAAGTCACTGCAATTAACTATTTTCAAGTCACTAATTCACATTTCAAGTCACAATATTTAACCATTTCCAAGAAACAAGTTCACAATTTCAATTCACTGCATTTAACCATTTTCAAAAATCAAGTTCACAATTTCAAGTCACTACATTTAACCATTTTCAAGAAACAAGTTCACAATTTCAATTCACTACATTTAACCATTTTAAAGTTACTAATTCACATTTCAAATTACTATATTTAACCATTTTCAAGTCACTAATTCACATTTCAAGTCACTATATTTAACCATTTTCAAGAAAAAAGTTCACAATTTCAATTCACTACATTTAACATTTTTCAAGTCACTACACTTAACCATTTTCAACTCACTAATTCACATTTCAAATCACTACACTTAATCATTTTCAAAAAATAAGTTCACAATTTCAAATTACTACATTTAACCATTTTCAACACACTAATTCACATTTCAAGTCACTACACGTAACCATTTTCAAAAAAAATTTTCATAATTTCAAATCACTACACTCAACCATTTTCGAGAAACAATTTCAAAATTTCAAGTCACTACACTTAACAATTTTCAAGTCACTACACTTAACCATTTTTAAGAAACAAGTTCACAATTTCAAGTCACTATACTTAACCATTTTCAAGTCACCAATTCACATTACAAGTCACTACACTTAACCATTTTAAAGAAACAAGTTCACAATTTCAATTTACTACACTTAACCATTTTCAAGTCACTACACTTAACCATTTTCAACTCACTAATTCACATTTCAAGTCACAATATTTAACCATTTTCAAGAAACAAGTTCACAATTTCAATTCACTGCATTTAACCATTTTCAAGTCACATGTTCACATTTCAAGTCACAACACTTAACCATTTTAAAGTCAATAATTCACATTTCAAATTACTACACTTAACCATTTTCAAGTCACTAATTCACAAATTGAAGTCACTACATTTAACCACTTTCAAGTCACAAGTTCACATTTCAAGTCACTATACTTAACCATTTTCAAGTCACAAGTTCAAATTTCAAGTCACTATACTTAACCATTTTCAAGTCACTATACTTAACAATTTTCAACTCACTACACTTAACCATTTTCAAAAAATAAGTTCACAATTTCAATTCACTACACTTAACCATTTTCAATTCACTAATTCACAATTCGAAGTCAATATATTTAACCATTGTCAAGTCACAAGTTTACATTTAAAGCCACTACACTTAATCATTTTCAAGAAACAATTTCACAAATTCAAATCACTACACTTGACCATTTTCAAAAAACAAGTTCACAAATTCAAGCCACTACACTTAAAACCATTTTTCAAATCACTAATTCACATTTCAAGTCACTATATCTAACCATTTTCAAGTCACTACACTTAACCATTTTCAAGTCACAAGTTCACATTTCAAGTCACTAAACTTAACCATTTTTAACTCACTAATTCACATTTCAAGTCACTACACTAAACCATTTTAAAAAACAAGTTCAAAATTTCAAGTCACTACACTTAACCATTTTCAAGTCACAAGTTCACATTTCAAGTCACTACACTTAACCATTTTCAAGTCACAAGTTCACATTTCAAGTCACTACACTTAAAACCATTTTTCAAATCACTAATTCACATTTCAAGTCACTATATCTAACCATTTTCAAGTCACTACACTTAACCATTTTCAACTCACCAATTCACATTTCAAGTCAGTACACTTAACCATTTTCAAAAAATAAGTTCACAATTTCAAGTCACTACACGTAACCATTTTCAAGTCACTAAACTTAACAATTTTCAAGTCACTACACTTAACCATTTTTAACTCCCCAATTCACATTTTAAGTCACTACATTAACCATTTTCAAAAAACGAGTTCACAATTTCAATTCACTACATTTAACCATTTCAAGAAACAAGTTCACAATTTCAAATTACTATACTTAACCATTTAAAGAAACAAGTTCACAATTTCAAGTCACTACCCTTAACCATTTTCAATTCACTAATTCACATTTCAAGTAACTACACTTAACTATTTTCAAAAAACAAGTTCACAATTTTAAGTCACTACACTTAACCATTTAAAGAAACAAGTTCACAAATTCAATTCACTACATTTAACCATTTTCAAGAAACAAGTTCACAATTTCAATTAACTACATTTAACCATTTTAAAGTCACTAATTCACATTCCAAGTTGCTACATTTAACCATTTTCAAGTCACTAATTCACATTTCAAGTCACTATATTTAACCATTTTCAAGAAAAAAGTTCACGATTTCAATTCACTACATTTAACTTTTTTCAAGTCACTACACTTAACCATTTTCAACTCACTAATTCAAATTTCAAATCACTACACTTAACCATTTTTAAAAAAAGAGTTCACGATTTCAAGTCACTGCACTTAACCATTTTCAAGTCACAAGTTCACATTTCAGGTCACTACACTTAACCATTTTCAACTCACTAATTCACATTTCAAGTCACTACATTTAAACATTTTCAAGTCACAAGTTCACATTTCAAGTCACTACACTTAAACATTTTTAAAAACAAGTTCAAAATTTCAAGTCACTACACTTAACCATTTTCAAGTCACAAGTTCACATTTCAAGTCACTACACTTAACCATTTTCAAGTCACAAGTTCACATTTCAAGTCACTACAATTAACCATTTTTCAAATCACTAATTCACATTTCAAGTCACTATATCTAACCATTTTCAAGTCACTACACTTAACCATTTGCAACTCACCAATTCACATTTCAAGTCACTACACTTAACCATTTTCAAAAAACAATTTCACAAATTCAAGTCACTACATTTAACCATTTTCAAGTCGCAAGTTCACATTAAAAGTCACTGCAATTAACCATTTTCAAGTCACTAATTCACATTTCAAGTCACAATATTTAACCATTTTCAAGAAGCAAGTTCACAATTTCAATTCACTGCATTTAACCATTTTCAAGTCACATGTTCACATTTCAAGTCACAACACTTAACCATTTTCAAGCCAATAATTCACATTTCAAATTACTACACTTAACCATTTTCAAGTCACTAATTCACAAATTGAAGTCACTACATTTAACCATTTTCAAGTCACAAGTTCACATTTCAAGTCACTATACTTAACCATTTTAAAGTCACAAGTTCACATTTCAAGTCACAATACTTAATCATTTTCAAATCACTATACTTAACAATTTTCAACTCACTAATTCACATTTCAAGTCACTACACTTAACCATTTTCAAAAAATATGTTCACAATTTCAAATTACTACACTTAACCATTTTCAATTCACTAATTCACAATTCGAAGTCAATATATTTAACCATTGTCAAGTCACAAGTTTACATTTCAAGTCACTACACTTAATCATTTTCAAGAAACAATTTCACAAATTCAAATCACTACACTTGACCATTTTCAAAAAACAAGTTCACAATTTCAAGTCACTACACTTAACCATTTTCAAGTCACAAGTTCACATTTCAAGTCACTAAACTTAAACATTTTCAACTCACTAATTCACATTTCAAGTCACTACATGTAACCATTTTCCAAAAACAATTTAACAATTTCAAATCACGACACTTAACCATTATCAAGTCACTAATTCACAATTTGAAGTCACTACATTTAACCATTTTTAAGTAACAAGTTCACATTTCAAGTCACTACACTTAAACATTTTCAAGAAACAATTTCACAAATTCAAGTAACTACATTTAACCATTTTCAAGTCACGAGTTCACATTACAAGTTACTACATTTAACCATTTTCAAGTCACTAATTCACATTTCAAGTCACAATATTTAACCATTTTCAAAAAACAAGTTCACAATTTCAATTCACTGCATTCAACCATTTCCAAAAATCAAGTTCACAATTTCAAGTCACTACACTTAACCATTTTCAACTCACTAATTCACATTTGAAGTAACTACACTTAACTATTTTCAAAAACAAGTTCTCTATTTCAATTCACTACATTTAACCATTTTCAACTCACTAATTCTCATTTCAACTCACTACACGTAACCATTTTCAAAAAACAAGTTAACAATTTCAAATCACAACACTTAACCATTATCAAGTCACTAATTCACAATTTGAAGTCACTACATTTAACCATTTTTAAGTACAAGTTCACATTTCAAGTCACTACACTTAAACATTTTCAAGAAACAATTTCACAAATTCAAGTCACTACATTTAACCATTTTCAAGTCACGAGTTCACATTACAAGTCACTGCAGTTAACCATTTTCAAGTCTCTAATTCACATTTCAAGTCACAATATTTAACCATTTTCAAAAAACAAGTTCACAATTTCGAATCACTGCATTCAACCATTTCCAAAAATCAAGTTCACAATTTCAAGTCACTATACTTAACCATTTTCAACTCACTAATTCACATTTGAAATAACTACACTTAACTGTTTTCAAAAAACAAGTTCACTATTTCAATTCACTACATTTAACCATTTTCAACTCACTAATTCTCATTTCAACTCACTACACGTAACCATTTTCAAAAAACAAGTTAACAATTTCAAATCACAACACTTAACCATTATCAAGTCACTAATTCACAATTTGAAGTCACTACATTTAACCATTTTTAAGTATAAGTTCACATTTCAAGTCACTACACTTAAACATTTTCAAGAAACAATTTCACAAATTCAAGTCACTACATTTAACCATTTTCAAGTCACAAGTTCACATTTCAAGTCACTGCAATTAACCATTTTCAAGTCACTAATTCACATTTCAAGTCACAATATTTAACCATTTTCAGGAAATAATTTCACAATTTCGATTCACTGCATTTAACCATTTTCAAAAATCAAGTTCACAATTTCAAGTCACTACACTTAACCATTTTCAAGGAACAAGTTCACAATTTTAAGTCACTACACTTAACCATTTTCAAGTCACTAATTCACATTTCTAGTCACTACATTTAACCATTTTCAAGAAACAAGTTCACAATTTTAATTCACTACATTTAACCATTTTAAAGTCACTAATTCACATTTCAAGTTACTACATTTAACCATTTTCAAGTCACTAATTCACATTTCAAGTCACTATATTTAACCATTTTCAAAAAAACAAGTTCACAATTTCAAGTCACTCCACTTAACCATTTAAACAAACAAGTTCACAGTTTCAAGTCACTACACTTAACCATTTTCAACTCACTAATTCACATTTCAAGTAACTACACTTAACTATTTTCAAAAAACAAGTTCACAATTTTAAGTCACTACACTTAACCATTTCAAGAAACAAGTTCACAATTTCAATTCACTACATTTAATCATTTTCAACTCACTAATTCACATTTCAAGTCACTACACGTAACCATTTTTAAAAAACAAGTTAACAATTTTAAATCACGACACTTAACCATTATCAAGTCACTAATTTACAATTTAAAGTCACTACATTTAACCATTTTTAAGTCACAAGTTCACATTTCAAGTCACTATACTTAAACATTTTCAAGAAACAATTTCACAAATTCATGTCATTACATTTAACCATTTTCAAGTCACAAGTTCACATTACAAGTCTCTGCAATTAACCATTTTCAAGTCACTAATTCACATTTCAAGTCACAATATTTAACCATTTTCAGGAAACAAGTTCACAATTTCAAGTCACTATACTTAACCATTTTCAACTCACTAATTCACATTTGAAATAACTACACTTAACTGTTTTCAAAAAACAAGTTCACTATTTCAATTCACTACATTTAACCATTTTCAACTCACTAATTCTCATTTCAACTCACTACACGTAACCATTTTCAAAAAACAAGTTAACAATTTCAAATCACAACACTTAACCATTATCAAGTCACTAATTCACAATTTGAAGTCACTACATTTAACCATTTTTAAGTATAAGTTCACATTTCAAGTCACTACACTTAAACATTTTCAAGAAACAATTTCACAAATTCAAGTCACTACATTTAACCATTTTCAAGTCACAAGTTCACATTTCAAGTCACTGCAATTAACCATTTTCAAGTCACAAGTTCACATTTCAAGTCACAATATTTAACCATTTTCAGGAAATAATTTCACAATTTCGATTCACTGCATTTAACCATTTTCAAAAATCAAGTTCACAATTTCAAGTCACTACACTTAACCATTTTCAAGGAACAAGTTCACAATTTTAAGTCACTACACTTAACCATTTTCAAGTCACTAATTCACATTTCTAGTCACTACATTTAACCATTTTCAAGAAACAAGTTCACAATTTTAATTCACTACATTTAACCATTTTAAAGTCACTAATTCACATTTCAAGTTACTACATTTAACCATTTTCAAGTCACTAATTCACATTTCAAGTCACTATATTTAACCATTTTCAAAAAAACAAGTTCACAATTTCAAGTCACTCCACTTAACCATTTAAAGAAACAAGTTCACAGTTTCAAGTCACTACACTTAACCATTTTCAACTCACTAATTCACATTTCAAGTAACTACACTTAACTATTTTCAAAAAACAAGTTCACAATTTTAAGTCACTACACTTAACCATTTCAAGAAACAAGTTCACAATTTCAATTCACTACATTTAATCATTTTCAACTCACTAATTCACATTTCAAGTCACTACACGTAACCATTTTTAAAAAACAAGTTAACAATTTTAAATCACGACACTTAACCATTATCAAGTCACTAATTTACAATTTAAAGTCACTACATTTAACCATTTTTAAGTCACAAGTTCACATTTCAAGTCACTATACTTAAACATTTTCAAGAAACAATTTCACAAATTCATGTCATTACATTTAACCATTTTCAAGTCACAAGTTCACATTACAAGTCTCTGCAATTAACCATTTTCAAGTCACTAATTCACATTTCAAGTCACAATATTTAACCATTTTCAGGAAACAAGTTCACAATTTCAAGTCACTATACTTAACCATTTTCAACTCACTAATTCACATTTGAAATAACTACACTTAACTGTTTTCAAAAAACAAGTTCACTACTTCAATTCACTACATTTAACCATTTTCAACTCACTAATTCTCATTTCAACTCACTACACGTAACCATTTTCAAAAAACAAGTTAACAATTTCAAATCACAACACTTAACCATTATCAAGTCACTAATTCACAATTTGAAGTCACTACATTTAACCATTTTTAAGTATAAGTTCACATTTCAAGTCACTACACTTAAACATTTTCAAGAAACAATTTCACAAATTCAAGTCACTACATTTAACCATTTTCAAGTCACAAGTTCACATTTCAAGTCACTGCAATTAACCATTTTCAAGTCACAAGTTCACATTTCAAGTCACAATATTTAACCATTTTCAGGAAATAATTTCACAATTTCGATTCACTGCATTTAACCATTTTCAAAAATCAAGTTCACAATTTCAAGTCACTACACTTAACCATTTTCAAGGAACAAGTTCACAATTTTAAGTCACTACACTTAACCATTTTCAAGTCACTAATTCACATTTCTAGTCACTACATTTAACCATTTTCAAGAAACAAGTTCACAATTTTAATTCACTACATTTAACCATTTTAAAGTCACTAATTCACATTTCAAGTTACTACATTTAACCATTTTCAAGTCACTAATTCACATTTCAAGTCACTATATTTAACCATTTTCAAAAAAACAAGTTCACAATTTCAAGTCACTCCACTTAACCATTTAAAGAAACAAGTTCACAGTTTCAAGTCACTACACTTAACCATTTTCAACTCACTAATTCACATTTCAAGTAACTACACTTAACTATTTTCAAAAAACAAGTTCACAATTTTAAGTCACTACACTTAACCATTTCAAGAAACAAGTTCACAATTTCAATTCACTACATTTAATCATTTTCAACTCACTAATTCACATTTCAAGTCACTACACGTAACCATTTTTAAAAAACAAGTTAACAATTTTAAATCACGACACTTAACCATTATCAAGTCACTAATTTACAATTTAAAGTCACTACATTTAACCATTTTTAAGTCACAAGTTCACATTTCAAGTCACTATACTTAAACATTTTCAAGAAACAATTTCACAAATTCATGTCATTACATTTAACCATTTTCAAGTCACAAGTTCACATTACAAGTCTCTGCAATTAACCATTTTCAAGTCACTAATTCACATTTCAAGTCACAATATTTAACCATTTTCAGGAAACAAGTTCACAATTTCAAGTCACTATACTTAACCATTTTCAACTCACTAATTCACATTTGAAATAACTACACTTAACTGTTTTCAAAAAACAAGTTCACTACTTCAATTCACTACATTTAACCATTTTCAACTCACTAATTCTCATTTCAACTCACTACACGTAACCATTTTCAAAAAACAAGTTAACAATTTCAAATCACAACACTTAACCATTATCAAGTCACTAATTCACAATTTGAAGTCACTACATTTAACCATTTTTAAGTATAAGTTCACATTTCAAGTCACTACACTTAAACATTTTCAAGAAACAATTTCACAAATTCAAGTCACTACATTTAACCATTTTCAAGTCACAAGTTCACATTTCAAGTCACTGCAATTAACCATTTTCAAGTCACAAGTTCACATTTCAAGTCACAATATTTAACCATTTTCAGGAAATAATTTCACAATTTCGATTCACTGCATTTAACCATTTTCAAAAATCAAGTTCACAATTTCAAGTCACTACACTTAACCATTTTCAAGGAACAAGTTCACAATTTTAAGTCACTACACTTAACCATTTTCAAGTCACTAATTCACATTTCTAGTCACTACATTTAACCATTTTCAAGAAACAAGTTCACAATTTTAATTCACTACATTTAACCATTTTAAAGTCACTAATTCACATTTCAAGTTACTACATTTAACCATTTTCAAGTCACTAATTCACATTTCAAGTCACTATATTTAACCATTTTCAAAAAAACAAGTTCACAATTTCAAGTCACTCCACTTAACCATTTAAAGAAACAAGTTCACAGTTTCAAGTCACTACACTTAACCATTTTCAACTCACTAATTCACATTTCAAGTAACTACACTTAACTATTTTCAAAAAACAAGTTCACAATTTTAAGTCACTACACTTAACCATTTCAAGAAACAAGTTCACAATTTCAATTCACTACATTTAATCATTTTCAACTCACTAATTCACATTTCAAGTCACTACACTTAACCATTTTCAAAAAACAAGTTCATAATTTCAAATCACTATACTTAACCATTTTCAAGTCACTAATTCACCATTTGAAGTCACTACATTTAACCATTTTTAAGTCACAAGTTCACATTTCAAGTCACTATACTTAAACATTTTCAAGAAACAATTTCACAAATTCATGTCATTACATTTAACCATTTTCAAGTCACAAGTTCACATTACAAGTCTCTGCAATTAACCATTTTCAAGTCACTAATTCACATTTCAAGTCACAATATTTAACCATTTTCAGGAAATAAGTTCACAATTTCAATTCACTGCATTTAACCATTTTCACAAATCAAGTTCACAATTTAAAGTCACTACACTTAACCATTTTCAAGGAACAAGTTCACAATTTTAAGTCACTACACCTAACCATTTTCAAGTCACTAATTCACATTTCAAGTCACTACATTTAACCATTTTCAAGAAACAAGTTCACAATTTCAATTCACTACATTTAACCATTTTAAAGTCACTAATTCACATTTCAAGTTACTACATTTAACCATTTTCAAGTCACTAATTCACATTTCAAGTCACTATATTTAACCATTTTCAAAAAAAACAAGTTCACAATTTCAAGTCACTACACTTAACCATTTTCAACTCACTAATTCACATTTTAAGTAACTACACTAAACTATTTTCAAAAAACAAGTTCACAATTTTAAGTCACTACACTTAACCATTTTCAAGTCACAAGTTCACATTACAAGTCACTACAATTAACCATTTTAAAGTCACTAATTCACATTTCAAGTCACTATATTTAACCATTTTCAAGAAAAAAGTTCACAATTTCAATTCACTACATTTAACTTTTTTCAAGTCACTACATGTAATGACCTTCCCGGTTATTTCCCCCGTTTTCGTGTGTTCTCAGCGTTTAGAGCTTTTCTATAACTGTCCCAAGTTATTTATGACTTGCTGGGACTGACAGTTCGGTTCCCTGACAGTTCGTTTGAGAATATTATTTAGACCGAGTACATTGTAAAATATTAAATTAAATTTGAATTTGGTAAAATGACATAGTTAATTACCTTTTGAAAATATTTTTGAAATTTATAAAATTCTTTAGTTATGATATATCTATACTATTTTATAATAGTTTTATAATTTATTAATAATTTAAGCGGAGATAGTGAATTTAAATATGTTAAAATAATATTTTTCTTTTATAGAGGTTTTGTTAGAAATAATTTTCTATTAATTATGGTATATTTAAAATATTATATTTATTTTACCACGGACCTATGCAATACCCGAATATATATATAATGAGATAAATATTACATTGCGGTGCCACCTCCACCACCATGTGGAAAGTGGGGAGGGGCACACATGCAAGAGGTGGCAGCCACTTGCCATAATGGCAAATGAAATATATATATATATATATATGCATGCAGTATGTTATGAATTTGAATAAAACATATAACATAACGTTTTCTTCTATTTTCATTTAATTCCTTCACTATTTCTGATCATATTAGCTCAATATTGAGCTAATCCATTAAGGTTTGAGCTTAGGGGTTTATATATTTGAGTCCGTGGACTCGCTCTCGTCATTTCTACGGTATGTTTTCTTATTTTTACGGTAATTTTCATTTACACGGTGATACTGTTGGGATTGATATTGATGTTTGAGATATATTTTGAGCTCAAATTGAGGAGTGTTAGTTGTGACTATTATTCACGGGGTGATTTGGGACGCTGTGACGGTTTCGGTTTTGCGATTCCACAAGCGGACCCCACGTGGATTGTTTGGACATTTTCTGAACTAATGCAATATGGGTATCAATAGTCATGTTTTGACATGTAGTTTATTATTTTGGTAGCTTGGCAACAGTCGGAGGCCTCTCGAAAGGGAAAGGCTCCTATTTAGCTGGTTTTCTTGGCAGGCTTGCGGCAGGCGTCTAGGTAGGCTAGATTTACCTCCCTTTGCACTTAGATTGGGCTTATGTGTGATATATGTATGCTATTGTGCTGGTGTTCTGGGCTGTAATTATAAACTTGGTGGTGGTGGTTTGCTGTGATTTAGGCCTTCTAGGTCGGATATGGCTATTCGGATGTATTCCAGGCCTATTATCCTTATGGTACACCACAGATGACCTATTTGGGGTCGGATCGTGTTGTTGTTGTTGTTGCCAGTTTGGGAATGTTATTGTTGGACCTTAGTCCAGGCTTAGACAGACTTAGCCCAAACTTAGACAAGTATAACCGGACCTGGTTTTCGGGACCCGATAGTGGGCCCCGTTACCCTTCTTGTCGACCTGTCAGAACTTTGACATATTTGGGCTCAGTTAAGCCCTATATGACCTGTTAGGGTTGTGAAGGGATTGAGTCACCTTAATTATACCCGGTTGGCCTGTTTAGCCCTGTTAATCCCTGATAACACCGTATTTGACTGGGGTCGGCTAGTTGACTTAGAGCACTGACCCGCCTTTTTAGGACTTATAATATATACCTAGACTTGTATATACATATTGTTTGTAGTAGTTATTAACCTAGAAGGACCCCAAGATTGACTTGTAGCATGTTGTGGAATTAGTTTCTGTACTTATATACTAGTGTTGACTTGGGACTAGGGCGTTTCCTGTTTATCTGATATAATATGACATTTGATTCTGTTCTGGTTACTGGCTATGATGAGTTTTGGTTCGATTTCGGCCACTGATTATTATGAGTTCTGATTCGAGTCCGGCTACTGATTCAGATATGATGGGCATTGATTATTATGAGTTTCGGTTCGAGTCCGGCCACTGATTCAGATATGATGGGAACTGATTATTATGAGTTCCGATTCTAGTCCGGCCACTGATTATTATGAGTTTCGGTTCGAGTCCATCCACTGATTCAGATATGATGGGCACTGATTATTATGAGTTCCGGTTCTAGTCCGGCCACTGATTATTATGAGTTTCGGTTCGAGTCCGGCATCTGGTTTTGATATGATTGGAGATTTTTGGTACTGGGTACCGTGGTTACTGGATACTGATACAACTTCGAGACACTGGTGAATATGCATTTACTTTTCTTGTGTGTCCCACTGGTTTATGGGGGCCAGACTGGGTTATTGTTTTCTTTCGTGTGCCTATCGGGCTTATGGGGCCCCAGATAGGTTATGTTTGACTTGTTTGTTTACTTACGCATTTATTTACTCATTATTCTGTATCGTACTTATATTCTCCTGAGCATATCTATACGCCTCGGCTGTTACTTATGTACTTATTATTTATACCCCGGACCTAGCATGTACCCTTTTACGTACTTATTATTCAGTATCGCATTTTCTTATCAATTATACCCAGACCTAGCATGTACCCCCGTACTTTAGCCTGTTTATATTACATTAAGCTCAGTCGGCCGATGATGCCTACTGAGTACCCGTTGCCTCTGTACTCATACTGTACTTCTGCATCTTTTCCCCGATGCAGATCCAGGCACCAGTCGACGGTTTTGATGTGACTCTTTTCTCAGCACTGGTTTCGGAGCAGGGTGAGCTTACTGACATCCGAGGCAGATCCTACTCCATCTTCTACTATATAGTCTTTTGCTCTCAAGACTATTGTACTTGTTACACATATTTGGTTTCTGTGTTGTATTTTGGGTATGTTAGTAGTGGCTCATGTACTGACCTCACCAGGTTTTGGGAAGGGTTCATGACTTTATATACTGTCCTCTTCCTTCTCAGTCTTGGTAGATATACATATTCTGATTCTGTCTTTAGCGTTATAGCATGTTTATAAATATGGTTACTTCTACTTCTTCTCTATTTTATGAGATTTCGCCCGTTAGCCCGTCTTTTGTCGCTCTGGGCTAGGGTTTGGCTTGCCTATTGGTGGGTTACGATAGGCGCCATCATGACTCAAATATTGGGTCGTGACAGCTTGGTATCAGAGGCTAGGTTGTATAGGTAGTGTCGGTACATGGGCTAATGTTTAGTAGAGTCCTGTGGATTGGTGCGGGGATGCCTGTATCCTATCTTCGGGAGGCTACGGAGCATTCTTAGGAGAATCTCTCATTTTCTTGACTCATTTTTGTGCGTTGAGTCTGTGTTGATTTCTGATCTTCGTTTGTTTCATTCTTTACGCAGAAGGCTAGGACTCGTGGTGCGAGAGCACTAGTTAGGGGCCGAGGTAGACCCAGAGGTCGGGGGCAGGGAAGAACAGCAGCCCTAGAGCAAAAAATGTTGAGTCATTTTTTTGAGACTAGCTCCACCCAGGTTTGCGGGTACCCCAGGAGAAGACGCTTATGAGTTCTTATCCAGATGCGAGGAGAAACTGAGAAATTTGGGATTAGTGGAGTCGCGTGGGGTAGATTTTATTGCTTATCAGTTTGATACATTCGCGAGGAGATAATGGAGAGGCTATCTTGAATCCAGGCCGGTTGGATCTCCACCTGTTACTTAGGCACAGTTCTCCGAGGTGTTCTTGGGGAAGTATGTGCCCCACAGCATGCGTGAGCGTCTTTGAGATGAGTTTTCTAGGTTGAGATAGGGGTCTATGACAGTAGCTGAGTATGAAGTGAGATTCAATGATTTGGCCAGACATGCTACTATGATCTTGCCTGATGAGTATGAGAGGATTAGATGTTTTGTCAGGGGACTGAGATTGCCACTCCGCAGGGCTACCCAGAATTTAGTAACTTCAGGGAAGTCATTCGCAGAGATTATTGAGCATGTATACTCTATTTAGAAGATGGATCGCGAGGCCCAAGGGGGAAGCGATAAGAGACCTCGTGTCCAGGGTAGTTTCAGTGGGAGCCATAGTGGTTCGCAGTTCAGAGGTCGTGGTTTCCAGTTTCAGGGTAGGTACCCACAGCAGCAGCAGTAGTCTTTTCAGCGATAGGGTCAGCCCAGTAGGCCCGTACAGTCAACTTTGTAAATATCTGATAGAGGTCAGCCCGCCTATAGTGGTTCTGTTAGACAGCCACAGGGACGTGGTCAGTCTAGTTCATCGACTAGAGTGGGTCATACCGGATCAGCCGGACCTTCTAGGCCGAGCAGGGAGCCAGGAGCATGCTATATTTGTGGGGTTGTCGGTCATTTTCCGCGTGAGTGTCCTCAGCGCATGGCGATTGAGCCTTCAGTTCAGACAGCACAGCCCCTCAGATCTATACCGCCAGCAGGTAGAGGTGGTGCACAGGGTCGTCGGGGTGGTCCCCAGGGTTCTCGAGGTAGAGCGCAGGGAGGTCAGACTGGTGGTCAGGTCGGTGCTCAGACTAGTGGTAGCCAGCGTCAGTTGTATGCCGTGCCGGCTAGGCCGGAGGCTGAGGCTTCAGATGCAGTGATTACAGGTATGATTTCCATATGCCACCAGCCAGCTTCTGCATTATTTGATCCTGGATCCACGTTTTCTTATGTATATACTTCTTATGCACCATGGTTGGGTTTATGTTCTGAGTTATTATCCGTACACTTACGTGTATCTACCCCCATTGGTGATTCCTTAGTAGTGGATCGGGTATATAGATCTTGTCTGGTGACTATTCAGGAGTTTGAGACTCGGGTTGATTTTATTGTATTGGCCATGGTAGACTTTGATGTGATTCTGGGCATGGACTGGTTGTCTATCCATTATGCAGTCTTGGATTGCTTTGCCAAGACTCTGACCTTAGCCATGCCTGGCGTACCCCCGGTGGTGTGACAGGGTTCTGTTAGTCGCACACCGACCGGGATTATTTCATATGTTCGGGCTCGTAGAGTGATGTCGAGGGGATGTGATTCATTCCTTGTTTATGTTCGGGGTGCTAGTATTGAGAGTCCATCACTTGACTCTGTCCCTGTTGTTCGTGAGTTTTCTGATGTATTCTCGACTGACCTGCCTGGCCTTCCTCCTGAGCGTGATATAGAGTTCATTATTGACCTCGAGCTAGGCACCCGACCTATTTCTATGGCTCCTTATCGTATGGATCCTGTTGAGTTGAGAGAGTTGAGTAGTCATCTTGAGGATCTATTGGGGAAAGGTTTTATTAGGCCTAGTGTATCGCCATAGGTTGCTCCAGTTTTGTTTGTAAAGAAGAAAGATGGATCTATGCGCATGTGTATTGATTACAGGCAGTTGAATAAGGTAACTGTGAAGAATAAGTATCCTATGCCTCGTATCGATGATCTGTTTGATCAATTTCAGGGTGCAGCGGTATTCTCGAAGATAGACTTGAGATCTGGCTATCATCAGTTAAGAGTTAGGGCTGAAGACATCCCAAAGACAGCCTTCAGGACTCGGTACGGCCATTATGAGTTCCTAGTGATGTCTTTTGGGTTGACTAATGCCCCAACAGCTTTCATGGATTTGATGAATCATGTATTCAGGCCATACTTGGACTCCTTTGTTATTGTATTTATTGACGACATCTTGGTTTATTCGAGGAGTAACGAGAAGTACGAGCAACATTTGAGGATTGTGCTCCACACTTTGAGAGATCATCGGCTTTATGCCAAGTTCTCAAAATGTGAGTTTTGGCTTAAGTCTGTAGCTTTCTTGGGGCATGTTGTATCCAGACATGGTATCATGGTAGACCTAGCCAAGATTGAGGCTATTCGAGGTTAGACTAGGCCCACGTCACCTACCGAGGTTCACAGTTTTGTTGGGTTAGCAGGATACTACAGGCGATTTGTTGAGGGCTTCTCGTCTATTACATCTCCTATGACCAGACTAACCAGGAAGGAGGTTCCATTTCAGTGGTCTGAGGATTGTGAGGCAAGCTTTCTGAAGCTCAAGGATCGACTTACTTCTGCCCCTGTGTTGACTCTTCTAGTTGAGGGCAAGGGTTTTACTGTGTATTGTGATGCGTATGGTATTGGTTTGGGATGTGTTCTGATGCAGCAGGGTCGTGTTATTGCTTATGCATCGAGGCAACTGAAGGTGCACGAGCGTAACTATCCCACTCATGATTTGGAGTTAGCAGCCGTTGTGTTTGCATTGCGAATTTGGAGACATTCTCTCTACGGTGTTCATTGTGAAATCTTTACAGACCACCGCAGTCTTCAGCATATTATGACTCAGAGGGATCTTAATTCGAGGTAGCGCAGGTGGATTGAGTTGCTGAAGGACGATGATATCTCTGTTCTCTATCATCCGGGCAAGGCGAATGTGGTAGCGGACGCCTTGAGTCGGAAGACAGTGAGTATGGGTAGCTTAGCCTTCATTCCAGTCTCTCAGCGATCGTTGACTTTGGACATTCATTCCTTAGCTAACTCGATGGTACGTTTGGATATTTCTGACCCCAGAAGGGTTATCGCTTGTGTTGGTGCGAGATCTACTTTGCTGGAGCAGATTCAGAGTCATCAGTTTGAGGATAGCGGTCTCCGTAGCATTCGAGATCAGGTATTGAAGGGTAAGTCTGAGAGAGCTACCTTGGGTTCTGATGGTGTTTTGAGGTTTGACGACCGTATTTGTGTTCCGAGGGTTGGAGATTTGATTCAGTTGATTTTGCACCAGGCGCACAGCTCCAGGTATTCTATTATATGGCAGACGATGTCGATCTCCAGTTGGCTGGTTCGAAACTTTAGAAGTCAGTCCTCGTGGAACAGATTTGCTCCGAGAATCTTTGGACCGAGTTCGAGTGATTCAAGATAGGCTGCGGACAGCTCAGAGTAGACAAAGGAGTTATGCTGACCGTAGACGTCGTCCGTTGAAATTCAGGGTGGGTGATAGGGTCTTCTTACGAGTATCGCCCATTAAGGGCGTGATGCGATTTGGTAGAAAGGGTAAGCTTAGCCCCAGATATATTGGACCCTTTGAGATTTTGCGGACAGTTGGAGAGGTGGCTTATGTGCTAGCTTTACCTCCGGCATTTTCAACTATCCACCCAGTGTTTCATGTTTCTATACTGCGACAATACATTCCAGATGAGTCGCATGTGTTTCGGTGGGACTCAGTTCAGTTAAATGATAAGTTAACATTTGTGGAGGAGCATGTGACCATTTTAGCAAGAGATGTCAGACGGTTACGCTCCCGGGACATTCTAGTGGTTAAGGTACAGTGGCGTCACCGTCCCATTGAGGAGGCTACTTGGGAGCTTGAACGTGATATGCGAGACCAATATCCCTACTTGTTCACGTCTTCAGGTATGTGCTTATTCTTGACTTTCGCGGACGAAAGTCCTTTTAGTAGTGGATATTGTAATGACCTTCCCGGTTATTTCCCCCGTTTTCGTGTGTTCTCAGCGTTTAGAGCTTTTCTATAACTGCCCCAAGTTATTTATGACTTGCTGGGACCGACAGTTCGGTTCCCTGATAGTTCGTTTGAGAATATTATTTAGACCGAGCACGTTGTAAAATATTAAATTAAATTTGAATTTGGTAAAATGACATAGTTAATTACCTTTTGAAAATATTTTTGAAATTTATAAAATTCTTTAGTTATGATATATCTATACTATTTTATAATAGTTTTATAATTTATAAATAATTTAAGCGGAGATAGTGAATTTAAATATGTTAAAATAATATTTTTCTTTTATAGAGGTTTTGTTAGAAATAATTTTCTATTAATTATGGTATATTCAAAATATTATATTTATTTTACCACGGACCTATGCAATACCCGAATATATATATAATGAGATAAATATTACATTGCGGTGCCACCTCCACCACCACGTGGAAAGTGGGGAGGGGCACACATGCAAGAGGTGGCAGCCACTTGCCATAGTGGCAAATGAAATATATATATATATGCATGCAGTATGTTATGAATTTGAATAAAACATATAACATAACGTTTTCTTCTGTTTTCATTTAATTCCTTCACTATTTCTGATCATATTAGCTCAATATTGAGCTAATCCATTAAGGTTTGAGCTTAGGGGTTTATATATTTGAGTCCGTGGACTCGCTCTCGTCATTTCTACGGTATGTTTTCTTGTTTTTACGGTAATTTTCATTTACACGGTGATACTGTTGGGATTGATATTGATGTTTGAGATATATTTTGAGCTCAAATTGAGGAGTGTTAGTTGTGACTATTAGTCACGGGGTGATTTGGGACGCTGTGACGGTTTCGATTTTGCGATTCATCAAGTGGGCCCCACGTGGATTGTTTGGACATTTTCCGAACTAATGCAATATGGGTATCAATAGTCATGTTTTGACATGTAGTTTATTATTTTGGTAGCTTGGCAACAGTCGGAGGCCTCTCGAAAGGGAAAGGCTCCTATTTAGCTGGTTTTCTTGGCAGGTTTGCGGCAGACATCCAGGTATGCTAGGTTTACCTCCCTTTGCACTTAGATTGGGCTTGTGTGTGATATATGTATGCTATTGTGCTGGTGTTGTGGGCTGTAACTATAAACTTGGTGGTGGTGGTTTGCTGTGATTTAGGCCTTCTAGGCCGGATATGGCTATTCGGATATATTCCAGGCCTATTATCCTTATGGTACACCACAGATGACCTATTTGGGGTCGGATCGTGTTGTTGTTGTTGTTGCCAGTTTGGGAATGTTATTGTTGGACCTTAGTCCAGGCTTAGACAGACTTAGCCCAGACTTAGACAAGTATAACCGGACCTGGTTTTCGGGACCCGATAGTGGGCCCCATTACCCTTCTTGTCGACCTGTCAGAACTTTGACATATTTGGGCTCAGTTAAGCCCTATATGACCTGTTAGGGTTGTGAAGGGATTGAGTCACCTTAATTATACCCGGTTGGCCTGTTTAGCCCTGTTAATCCCTGATAACACCGTATTTGACCGGGGTCGGCTAGTTGACTTAGAGCACTGACCCGCCTTTTTAGGACTTATAATGTATACCTAGACTTGTATATACATATTGTTTGTAGTAGTTAGTAACCTAGAAGGACCCCAAGATTGACTTGTAGCATGTTGTGGAATTAGTTTCTGTACTTATATACTAGTGTTGACTTGGGACTAGGGCGTTTCCTGTTTATCTGATATGATATGACATTTGATTCTGTTCTGGTTATTGGCTATGATGAGTTTCAGTTCGATTCCGGCCACTGATTATTATGAGTTCCGATTCGAGTCCGGTCACTGATTCAGATATGATGGGCATTGATTATTATGAGTTCCGGTTCGAGTCCGGCCACTGATTCAGATATGATGGGCACTGATTATTATGAGTTCCGGTTCGAGTCCGGCCACTAATTATTATGAGTTCTGGTTCGAGTTCGACCACTGATTATTATGAGTTCCGGTTCGAGTTCGGCCACTGATTATGATATGATTGGAGATTTTTGGTACTGGGTACCGTGGTTACTGGATACTGATACAACTTTGAGACACTGGTGAATATGCATTTACTTTTCTTATGTGTCCCGCTGGTTTATGGGGGCCAGACTGGGTTATTGTTTTCTTCCGTGTGCCTATCGGGCTTATGGGGGCCCAAATGGGTTATGTTTGACTTGTGTATTTACTTACGCATTTATTTACTCATTATTCTGTATCGTACTTTTATTCTACTGAGCATATCTATACGCCTCGGCTGTTACTTATGTACTTATTATTTATACCCCGGACCTAGCATGTACCCTTTTACTTACTTATTATTCAGTATCGCATTTTCTTATCAATTATACCCGGACCTAGCATGTACCCCCGTACTTTAGCCTGTTTATATTACATTAAGCTAAGTCAGCCGATGATACCTACTGAGTACCCGTTTCCCCTGTACTCATACTGCACTTCTGCAATCTTTTCCCCGATGCAGATCCAGGCACCAGTCGACGGTTTTGACGTGACTCTTTTCTCAGCGCTGGTTCCGGAGCAGAGTGAGCTTACTGACGTCCGAGGCAGATCATACTCCATCTTCTACTGTATAGTCTTTTGCTCTCAAGACTGTTGTACTTGTTACACATATTTGGTTTCTGTGTTGTATTTTGGGTATGTTAGTAGTGGCTCATGTACTGACCTCACCAAGTCTTGGGAAGGGTTCTTGACTTTATATACTGTGCTCTTCCTTCTCATTCTTGGTAGATATACATATTCTGATTCTGTCTTTAGCGTTATAGCATGTTTATAAATATGGTTACTTCTACTTCTTCTCTGTTTTATGAGATTCCTCCCGTTAGCCTGTCGTTTGTCGCTCTGGTCTAGGGTTTGGTTTGCTTATTGGTGGGTTACGATAGGCGCCATCATGACTCAAATATTGGGTCGTGACACTACACATAACCATTTTCAAGTCACTAATTCACATTTCAATTCACTACATTTAACCATTTTAAAGTCACTAATTAACATTTCAAGTTACTACATTTAACCATTTTCAAGTCACTAATTCACATTTCAAGTCACTATATTTAACCACTTTCAAGAAAAAAATTCACAATTTCAATTCACTACATTTAACTTTTTTCAAGTCACTACACTTAACCATTTTCAACTCACTAATTCACATTTCAAATCACTACACTTAATCATTTTAAAAAACAAGTTCACAATTTCAAATCACTACACTTAACCATTTTCAACTCACTAATTCACAATTTGAAGTCACTACATTTAACCATTTTCAAGTCACAAGTTCACATTTCAAGTCACTACACTTAAACATTTTCAAGAAACAATTTCACAATTTAAAGTCACTGCACTAATACCATTTTCAAGTCACTAATTCATATTCAAGTCACTACATTTAACCATTTTCAAGAAACAAGTTCACAATTTCAATTCACTATATTTAACCATTTTCAAGTCACTAATTCACATTTCAAGTTGCTACAATTAACCATTTTCAAGAAATATTTTCACAATTTCAAGTCACTACACTTAACCATTTTCAAGTCACTACACTAAACTATTTTGAAGAAACAAGTTCACAATTTCAAGTCACTACATTTAACCATTTTCAAGTCACTAATTCACATTTCAATTCTCTACATTTAACCATTTTCAAGTCACTACACCAAACTATTTTCAAAACGCTAATTCACATTTCAATTCACTAGACTTAACCATTTTAAAAAAAATAAGTTCACAATTTGAAGTCACTACACTTAACAATTTTTAACTCACTAATTCACATTTAAAGTCACTACACTTAACTATTTTTAAATAAACAAGTTCACAATTTCAAGTCACTACACTTAACCATTTTCAAGTCACAAGTTCACATTACAAGTCACTGCAATTAACCATTTTAAAGTCACTAATTCACATTTCAAGTCACAATATTTAACCATTTTCAAGAAACAAGTTCACAATTTCAATTCACGACATTTAACCATTTTCAAAAATCAAGTTCACAATATCAAGTCACAACACTTAACCATTTTAAGGAACAAGTTCACAATTTTAAGTTCCTACACTTAACCATTTATAGAAACAAGTTCACAACATCAAGTCACTACCCTTAAACATTTTTAAGAAAAAATTTCACAATTTCAAATCACTACACGTAACCATTTTAAAAAAACAAGTTCACAATTTCTAGTCACTACACTTAACCATTTTCAAGTCTCAAGTTCACATTTCAAGTCACTACACTTAACCATTTTACACTCACTAATTCACATTTCAAGTCACTACACTAAACCATTTTCAAAAAAATAAGTTCACAATTTCAAGTCACTACACTTAACAATTTAAAGAAACAAGTTCACAATTTCAAGTCACTACACTTAACCATTTTCAGCTCACTAATTCACATTTCAAGTAACTACACTTAACTATTTTCAAAAAACAAGTTCACAATTTTAAGTCACTACACTTAACCATTTCAAAAAACAAGTTCACAATTTCAATTAACTACATTTAACCATTTTCAACTCACTAATTCACATTTCAAGTCAATACACGTAACCATTTTCAAAAAACAAGTTAACATTTTGAAATCACGACACTTAACCATTATCAAGTCACTAATTCACAATCTGAAGTCACTACATTTAACCATTTTTAAGTCACAAGTTCACATTTCAAGTCACTACACTTAATCATTTTCAATAAACAATTTCACAAATTCAAGTCACTACATTTAACCATTTTCAAGTCACATGTTCACATTACAAGTCACTGCAATCAACCATTTTCAAGTCGCTAATTCACATTTCAATTCACAATATTTAACCATTTTCAAAAACAAGTTCACAATTTCAATTCACTGCATATAACCATTTTCAAAAATCAAGTTCACAATTTCAAGTCACTACACTTAACCATTTTCAAGGAACAAGTTCTCAATTTTAAGTCACAACACTTAACCTTTTTCAAGTCACTAATTCACAATTCAAGTCACTACATTTAACCATTTTCAAGAAACAAGTTCACAATTTCAATTCACTGCATTTAACCATTTTAAAGTCACTAATTCACATTTCAAGTTACTACATTTAACCATTTTCAAGTCTCTAATTTAAATTTCAAGTCACTATATTTAACCATTTTCAAAAAACATGTTCACAATTTCAAGTCACTACACTTAACCATTTAGAGAAATAAGTTCACAATTTCAAGTCACTACACTTAACCATTTTTCAACTCACTAATTCACATTTCAAGTAATTACACTTAACTATTTTCAAAAAATAAGTTCACAATTTTAAGTTACTACACTTAACCATTTCAAGAAACAAGTTCACAATTTCAATTCACTACATTTAACCATTTTCAACTCACTAATTCACATTTCAAGTCACTACACGTAACCATTTTCAAAAAACAAGTTAACAATTTCAAATCACGACACTTAACCATTATCAAGTCACTAATTCACAATTTGAAGTCTCTACATTTAACCATTTTTAAGTCACAAGTTCACATTTCAAGTCTCTACACTTAAACATTTTCAAGAAACAATTTCACAAATTCAAGTCACTACATTTAACCATTTTCAAGTCACATGTTCACATTACAAGTCACTGCAGTTAACCATTTTCAAGTCACTAATTCACATTTTAAGTCACAATATTTAACCATTTTCAAGAAACAAGTTCACAATTTCAATTCACTGCATTTTACCATTTTCAAAAATCAAGTTCACAATTTCAAGTCACTACACTAAACCATTTTCAAGGAACAAGTTCACAATTTTAAGTCACTACACTTAACCATTTTCAAGTCACTAATTCACATTTCAAGTCACTACATTTAACCATTTTCAAGAAACAAGTTCACAATTTCAATTCATTACATTTAACCATTTTAAAGTCAGTAATTCACATTTCAAGTTGCTACATTTAACCATTTCAAGTCACTAATTCACATTTCAAGTCACTATATTTAACCATTTTCAAAAAAATAAGTTCACAATTTCAAGTCACTACACATTAATGTCACGACCCAAACTAACAGACCGTGCGGGCACCTACGCTATCTTAAGTAGCTAGGAGAACCCTTATTACCCAACCAAAAATATGCAGAAGGCTTCTATTTTTTTTTTAGAGAATATTGTATTTAATACAACAAAGTAAATTACATATCAATAAATAAATTTTTAAAAAAACTTACAACTATCCTTCACTACCCCAAGACCTAGTCATACATGTACAAGAGCTACCTATTACAGAATAGACTGACAATAAAATAAATAACACAAAGACTCTAACATCTGCCAGGAAGGAAGTGCAGAAGTTAGTGCTAAATATCACCATTTATCTAGTAACTGCAAACTAACCTGCATCCAGTCTACACCCCAATAAGGGATGTAGAAGAGTAGGGTCAGTACAAGCACACGTACTGGTAGACATCATCAGCCGACTAGTGTTAGTCCACATAATCATAAAGTAGAATCAAAGAAAAGAAATCATGACATCTTAAATAGAGTATAATTCAACTAAGGCTGTAATATCATTATAAACTTTGTCTATATAATTTACAATTCTCCAACTCTATTAACGAGATCATATTCACCACTAGCATAGTCTAACCTCATTAATTTATACCATCCACCATAATCCAACACTAAACCATTACTATCACCCCTTTATTCGCATTGCCGCTTCCATTACCCACATCTATAGGATCAACCCAGTAATCATAGACAACTTACACTAAACTCTCGGGCTAACAACCAAACACTCTCTTATAATATTAAAGAATAATAACTAGCCAATTGGATAAGCCACGATTACACCAAGTATAAATAAAGTAAGTCGACCAACATATAGCAAGTAATCACAGAGTTTCACTTTTTCAAGTACATGTCACACAATCATTCTCAAGGATACAATCAAATAGGGAATACAAAGCAACTCACATCTCAGTAAAACACACAAGAGAACTCAAGTTTCATTAGCAAACCTTATAGATACTCTTGGAGAAGGATTAATTCAATTATTAAAACTTTGGGATCGTTTCTTTGGGATTATCATTGGATTCGTCACTTTAGATCACTTCATTATCAATTCCTTTATTATTAATATTACCATACCGGCTCGTGGCACCCGATTCAATCACGTCTTACAGCAATACCGAAATTTATCGTCGGCCACATTGCTACTAACAATCTTTCCACTTTTCTGTTCTTAATAAATATTCATCATTCACTTTTCAACCTGTATGAAGGTATATCACAAGCCTTCTTTACTCAAGGCATTCTTTTCAATCACATTATCATTATGAATCAAGATTTTTCATTTATCAACAATAGTCTGTACACACATGCTAAGGGACTTATTTCTGCCCAACTAGTCATGACCTGCAGGGGACAATCTAAGTCCATGTACCGTACTGGCGTGGTACCCGATCCTCCATAAATAAGTAATATCAACATACATATCTGTACCGGCGTGGTACCCGATCCTCCATAACCATATTATGTATGTTTTGTCAACTTCATACTATCTCTCAGGATACAACACGACTTACTAAATTTACAAGTACACTTATAATCATAAGGCAATTCGATCAAGTTCGATTTTTCATAATTATTCATGCAAGTATCAACAATCCAAATATCACTAATTCAAGTATATCCGAAGACCAATCAACAAGCATCCAATTTAGGAGCATACACACAATTAAATTGAGTCTAAACTCCAATTAAACCATAACGTTCTCAAATACCACAACTTGGGTTCTAACATCACCACCCATAACTAGCACATTCAACCTTATCATTATTCTCTACCTCTCTCCGCATAATACAATGCACACAATGATTCAAGTCATCTATCCCTTAGGCCTCACCATTATCATTACCTTTATAACTCAATTAGGTTCATCACTAGAATAACTAAGAACCATCATGTCCACATACTTCATTCACAACAATCCCCTTTCGGGCACTTAACACATAATATCATAAATATCACATAATCAATCAATAACATAGTGAAGTAATCATCTAAAAATCAAGTCATATCAAGGATGCGCCTTCCCTTTCTTCATGCTTCGGAATGATCAATTATCTAAAAATCAAGCAATCATAAGAGTAATTAATCAATTAATCTTCAAATATCTTTGAGAATTCAAACTCACTAATTCTCAAGGTTTATATCATTTCCCAAGGTCAATTAACCATTAACTAGTTCTTTCAAGCTTAACCCATCTCCATTAATGGAGTTTTTATGCTGTAGGTCTCATCTTTATGGAATTCAAGATTTCCAACCAACAAAATACATAATCTAGTTTACCAAGTTCATGCTAGGAATCATTCATTTATAATCTAGAATTAGGTCTAGGTGATATTAAGAACACCCATAAGTTTTTCCCAAAAAAATCCACCATTAAAGGTTCTAACCCAAAATTCCACCATTGAAGGTCTTTCTAATAATTCTAGGATGTTAAAGGATTAAAAGAAGAAGAAGATGATGGAAAAACTTACCTCCACAAAGGACTTTCACCCTAAACCTCGGAAAATCACCTCTCTAGGGTTGGGGAATGAAGTTTTGGGGTATTGGACCTAAAAATCGGCTAAATATGATTTAAATAACACAAGAATTTTCGCTACAACGAATTCCCATTTCAGCCCGGACAATGTTCAGTAAAACGGTCATAACATTTTATTCTAAACTCGGATTGACGAACGGTTTATTGCGTTGGAAATAAGACTCATAGATATTTGATTTGGTGGGTATTGGGATACCTAACTCCTTATATTCTAGGAGATATTATCGTTCAAAATTGGCCCTAATAGAAACCCATATCGAAACTCTATCGATTAAAAATGTTTTCAACTTAACTTTGTGCTAGGAATATTGTACGACCTTAATTCATATATAAAGAACTTTCCAAATTAAAGGATTGACATTGGTACTCATGAAAAATTAAATTCATCGGGCTTGAGTCTATCTAGACACATCGTCAGGCTAAAATCTTCGTCGAAAAGCTTGAGGTGACACAACGAACAAAATGATGGCTATTTTGGTCTCAAGTTAATATTGAGGAATGGATAATTTAGTAACGATAAAATGGGTCGTTACACTTAACCATTTAAAAAAACAAGTTCACAATTTCAAGTCACTACACTTAACCATTTTCAACTCACTAATTCACATTTCAAGTAACTACACTTAACTATTTTCAAAAAACAAGTTCACAATTTTAAGTCACTACACATAACCATTTCAAGAAACAAGTTCACAATTTCAATTCACTACATTTAACCATTTTCAACTCACTAATTCACATTTCAAGTCACTACATGTAACCATTTTCAAAAAACAAGTTAACAATTTCAAATCACGACACTTAACCATTATCAAGTCACTAATTCACAATTTGAAGTCACTACATTTAACCATTTTTAAGTCACAAGTTCACATTTCAAGTCACTACACTTAAACATTTTCAAGAAACAATTTCACAAATTCATGTCACTACATTTAACCATTTTCAAGTCACAAATTCACATTACAAGTCACTGCAATTAACCATTTTCAAGTCACTAATTCACATTTCAAGTCACAATATTTAACCATTTTTAAGAAACAAGTTCACAATTTCAATTCACTGCATTTAACCATTTTCAAAAATCAAGTTCACAATTTCAAGTCACTACACTTAACCATTTTCAAGGAACAAATTCACAATTTTAAGTCACTACACTTAACCATTTTCAAGTCACTAACTCACATTTCAAGTCACTACATTTAACTATTTTAAAGTCAGTAATTCACATTTCAAGTTGCTACATTTAACCATTTTCAAGTCACTAATTCACATTTCAAGTCACTATATTTAACCATTTTCAAAAAATAAGTTACCAATTTCAAATCACTACACAACCATTTTCAAGTCACTAATTCACAATTTGAAGTCACAAGATTTAACCATTTTCAAGTCACAAGTTCACATTTCAAGTCACTACACTTAAACATTTTCAAGAAACAATTGCATAATTTCAAGACACTACACCTAAACATTTTTAAGTCACTAATTCACATTTCAAGTCAGCACATTTAACCATTTTAAAGAAACAAGTTCATAATTTCAATTCACTACATTTAACCATTTTAAAGTCACTAATTCACATTTCAAGTTACTACATTTAACCATTTTCAAGTCACTAATTCACATTTCAAGTCACTATATTTAACCATTTTAAAGAAAGAAGTTCACAATTTCAAATCACTACATTTAACTATTTTCAAGTCACTACACTTAACCATTTTAAACTCACTAATTCACATTTCAAGTCACGATACTTAATTATTTTCAAAAAACAAGTTCACAATTTCAAATCACTACACTTAACCATTTTCAACTCACTAATTCACAAATTGAAGTCACTACATTTAACCATTTTCAAGTCACAAGTTCACATTTCAAGTCACTACACTTTAACATTTTCAAGAAACAATTTCACAATTTAATGTCACTGCACTAAAACCATTTTCAAGTCACTAATTCACATTCAAGTCACTACAGTAAACCATTTTCAAGAAACAAGTTCACAATTTCAATTCACTATATTTAACCATTTCAAGTCACTAATTCACATTTCAAGTTGCTACAATTAACCATTTTCAAGAAATAATTTCGCAATTTCAAGTCACTAGACTTAACCATTTTCAAGTCACTACACTTAACTATTTTGAAGAAACAAGTTCACAATTTCAAGTCACTACACTTAACCATTACAATTCACTGCAATTAACCATTTTCAAGTCACTAATTCACATTTCAAGTCACAATATTTAACCATTTTTAAGAAACAAGTTCACAATTTCAATTCACTGCATTTAACCATTTTCAAAAATCAAGTTCACAATTTCAAGTAACTACATTTAACCATTTTCAAGAAACAAGTTCACAATTTTAATTCACTACATTTAACAATTTTAAAGTCACTAATTCACATTTCAAGTTACTACATTTAACCATTTTCAAGTAACTAATTCACATTTCAAGTCACTATATTTAACCATTTTCAAGAAAAAAAATTCACAATTTCAATTCACTACATTTAACTTTTTTCAAGTCACTACACTTAACCATTTTCAACTCACTAATTCACATTTCAAATCACTACACTTAATCATTTTCAAAAAATAAGTTCACAAGTTCAAATCACTATATTTAACCATTTTCAACACACTAATTCACATTTCAAGTCACTACACGTAACCATTTTCAAAAAAAAAAAAGTTCATAATTTCAAATAACTACACTTAACCATTTTCAAGTCACTAATTCAAAATTTGAAGTCACTACATTTAACCATTTGCAAGTCACAAGTTCACTTTTCAAGTCACTACAATTAATCATTTTCAAGAAACAATTTCAAAATTTCAAGTCACTACACTTAACAATTTTCAAGTCCCTACACATAACCATTTTTAAGAAAAAAGTTCACAATTTCAAGTCACTATACTTAACCATTTTCAAGTCACCAATTCACATTACAAGTCACTACACTTAACCTTTTTAAAGAAACAAGTTCACAATTTCAATCTACTACACTTAACCATTTTCAACTCACTAATTCACATTTCAAGTCACTACACTTAACCATTTCCAAAAAACAAGTTCACACTTTCAAGTCACTACACTTAACATTTTCAAGTCACAAGTTCACATTTCAAGTCACAACACTTAACTATTTTCAAGCCAATAATTCACCTTTCAAATTACTACACTTAACCATTTTCAAGTCACTAATTCACAAATTGATGTCACTACATTTAACCATTTTCAAGCCACAAGTTCACATTTCAAGTCACTATACTTAACCATTTTCAAATCACAAGTTCACATTTCAAGTCACTACACTTAACCATTTTCAAAAAATAATTTCACAAATTCAAATCTCTACACTTAACTAATTCACATTTCAAGTCACTACACTTAACCATTTTCAAAAAATAATTTCACAAATTCAAATCACTACACTTAACCATTTTCAATTCACTAATTCACAATTTGAAGTCAGTATATTTAACCATTTTCAAGTCACTACAATTAAACATTTTCAAGAAACAATTTCACAAATTCAAATCACTACACGTAACCATTTTCAAAAAACAAGTTTACAATTTCAAGTCACTACACTTAACCATTTTCAAGTCACGAGTTCACATTTCAAGTCACTAAACTTAACCATTTTCAACTCACTAATTCACATTTCAAGTCACTACACTAAACCATTTAAAAAAACAAGTTCAAAATTTCAAGTCACAAGTTCACATTTCAAGTCACTACACTTAACCATTTTTAAAATCACTAATTCACATTTCAGGTCACTATATCTAACCATTTTCAAGTCACTACACTTAACCATTTTCAACTCACCAATTCACATTTCAAGTCACTACACTTAACCATTTTCAAAAATCAAGTTCACAATTTCAATTCACTACATTTAATCATTTCAAGAAACAAGTTCACAATTTCAAATCACTACACTTAACCATTTTCAATTAACTAATTCACATTTCAAGTAACTACACTTAACTATTTTCAAAAAACAAGTTCACAATTTTAAGTCACTACACTTAATCATTTAAAGAAACAAGTTCTCAATTTCAATTCACTACATTTAACCATTTTCAACTCACTAATTCACATTTCAAGTCACTACACGTAACCATTTTCAAAAAACAAGTTAACAATTTCAAATCACTACACAACCATTTTCAAGTCACTAATTCACACTTTTAAGTCACAATATTTAACCATTTTCAAGTCACAAGTTCACATTTCAAGTCACTACACTTAAACATTTTCAAGAAACAATTTCACAATTTCAAGACACTACACTTAACCATTTTCAAGTCACTAATTCACATTTCAAGTCACAACATTTAACCATTTTCAAGAAACAAGTTCATAATTTCAATTCACTACATTTAAACATTTTAAAGTCACTAATTCATATTTCAAGTTACTACATTTAACCATTTTCAAGTCACTAATTCACATTTCAAGTCACTATATTTAATCATTTTCAAAAAACAAGTTCACAATTTCAAATCACTACACTTAATTATTTTCAACTCACTAATTCATAATTTGAAGTCACTACATTTAACCATTTTCAAATCACAAGTTAACATTTCAAGTCACTACACTTAAACATTTTCAAGAAACAATTTCACAATTTAAAGTCACTGCACTAAAACCATTTTCAAGTCACTAATTCACATTCAAGTCACTACATTTAACCATTTTCAAGAAACAAGTTCACAATTTCAATTCACTATATTTAACCATTTTCATGTCACTAATTCACATTTCAAGTTGCTACAATTAACCATTTTCAAGAAATAATTTCACAATTTCAAGTGACTACACTTAACCATTTTCAAAGCACTACACTTAACTGCTTTGAAGAAACAAGTTTTCAATTTCAAGTCACTACACTTAACCATTTTCAAGTCACTAATTCATATTTCAAATCACTATATTTAACCATTTTCAAGAAAGAAGTTCACAATTTCAATTCACTATATTTAACCATTTTCAAGTCAATACACTTAACTATTTTCAAAACGCTAATTCACATTTCAATTCACTAGACTTAACCATTTTAAAAAAACAAATTCACAATTTTAAGTCACTATACTTAACCAATTTCAAGTCACAATTTCACATTTCAAGTCACTACACTTAACCATTTTAAAATCACTAATTCAGAATTTGAAGTCACTATATTTAGCCATTTTCAAGTCACAAGTTCACATTTCAAGTCACTACACTAAAACATTTTTAAGAAACAATTTGACAATTTCAAGTCACTACACTTAACCTTTTTCAAGTCACTAATTCAAATTTCAAGTCTCTATATTTAACCATTTTCAAGAAAGAAGTTCAAAATTTCAATTCACTACATTTAACCAATTTTCAGTCACTACACCTAACCATTTCCACTCAGTAATTCACATTTCAAGTCACTAGAAAACCATTGTCAACTCACTAATTCACAATTTAAAGACACCGCACTTAACCATTTTCAAATCACTAATTCAAATTTCAAGTCACTATATTTAATCATTTTCAAGAAAGACGTTCATAATTTCAATCCACTACATTTAACCATTTTCAAGTCACTACACTTAATCATTTTTAACTCACTAATTCACATTTAAAGTCACTACACTTAACTATTTTTAAAAAACAAGTTTACAATTTCAAGTCACTACACTTAACCATTTTCAAGTCACAAGGTCACATTACAAGTCACTGCAATTAACCATTTTAAAGTCACTAATTCACATTTAAAGTCACAATATTTAACCATTTTCGAGAAACAAGTTCACAATTTTAATTCACTGCATTTAACCATTTTAAAGAATCAAGTTCACAATATCAAGTCCCAACACTTAACCATTTTAAGGAACAAGTTCACAATTTTAAGTTCCTACACTTAACCATTTAAAGAAACAAGTTCACAATTTCAAGTCACTACACTTAACCATTTTCAACTCACTAATTCACATTTCAAGTAACTACACTTAACTATTTTCAAAAAATCAAGTTCACAATTTTAAATAACTACACTTAACCATTAAAAGAAACAAGTTCACAATTTCAAGTCACTACACTTAACCATTTTCAACTCACTAATTCACATTTCAAGTAACTACACTTAACTATTTTCAAAAAATCAAGTTCACAATTTTAAGTCACTACACTTAACCATTTCAAGAAACAAGTTCACAATTTCAATTCACTACATTTAACCATTATCAACTCACTAATTCACATTTCAAGTCACAACACGTAACCATTTTCAAAAAACAAGTTCACAATTTTAAGTCACTACACTTAACCATTTCAAGAAACAAGTTCACAATTTCAATTCACTACATTTAACCATTTTCAACTCACTAATTCACATTTCAAGTCACAACACGTAACTATTTTCAAAAAACAAGTTCACAATTTTAAGTCACTACACTTAACCATTTCAAGAAACAAGTTCACAATTTCAATTCACTACATTTAACCATTTTCAAGTCACAAGTTCACATTTCAAGTCACTACACTTAAACATTTTCAAGAAATAATTTCATAATATAAAGTCACTAATTCACATTCAAGTCACTACATTTAACCATTTTCAAGTCACTAATTCACATTTCAAGTTGCTACAATTAACCATTTTAAAGAAAGAAGTTCACAATTTCAAGTCACTACACTTAACCATTTTCAAGTCACTACACTTAACTATTTTGAAGAAACAAGTTTTCAATTTCAAGTCACTACACTTAACCATTTTCAAGTCACTAATTCACATTTCAAGTCACTATATTTAACCATTTTCGAGAAACAAGTTCACAATTTTAATTCACTGCATTTAACCATTTTAAAGAATCAAGTTCACAATATCAAGTCCCAACACTTAACCATTTTAAGGAACAAGTTCACAATTTTAAGTTCCTACACTTAACCATTTAAAGAAACAAGTTCACAATTTCAAGTCACTACACTTAACCAATTTCAACTCACTAATTCACATTTCAAGTAACTACACTTAACTATTTTCAAAAAATCAAGTTCACAATTTTAAATAACTGCACTTAACCATTAAAAGAAACAAGTTCACAATTTCAAGTCACTACACTTAACCATTTTCAACTCACTAATTCACATTTCAAGTAACTACACTTAACTATTTTCAAAAAATCAAGTTCACAATTTTAAGTCACTACACTTAACCATTTCAAGAAACAAGTTCACAATTTCAATTCACTACATTTAACCATTATCAACTCACTAATTCACATTTCAAGTCACAACACGTAACCATTTTCAAAAAACAAGTTCACAATTTTAAGTCACTACACTTAACCATTTCAAGAAACAAGTTCACAATTTCAATTCACTACATTTAACCATTTTCAACTCACTAATTCACATTTCAAGTCACAACACGTAACCATTTTCAAAAAACAGGTTCACAATTTTAAGTCACTACACTTAACCATTTCAAGAAACAAGTTCACAATTTCAATTCACTACATTTAACCATTTTCAAGTCACAAGTTCACATTTCAAGTCACTACACTTAAACATTGTCAAGAAATAATTTCATAATATAAAGTCACTAATTCACATTCAAGTCACTACATTTAACCATTTTCAACTCACTAATTCACATTTCAAGTTGCTACAATTAACCATTTTCAAGAAATAATTTCACAATTTCAAGTCACTACACTTAACCATTTTCAAGTCACTACACTTAACTATTTTGAAGAAACAAGTTTTCAATTTCAAGTCACTACACTTAACCATTTTCAAGTCACTAATTCACATTTCAAGTCACTATATTTAACCATTTTCAAGAAAGAAGTTCACAATTTCAATTCACTACATTTAACCATTTTCAAGTCACTACACTTAACTATTTTCAAAACGCTAATTCACATTTTAATTCACTAGACTTAACCATTTTAAAAAAACAAGTTCACAATTTTAAGTAACTATACTTAACCATTTTCAAGTCACAAGTTCACATTTCAAGTCACTACACTTAACCATTTTAAAATCACTAATTCACAATTTGAAGTCACTATATTTAGCAATTTTCAAGTCACAAGTTCACATTTCAAGTCACTACACTTAAACATTTTCAAGAAACAATTTGACAATTTCAAGTCACTACACTTAACCTTTTTCAAGTCACTAATTCAAACTTCAAGTCTCTAGATTTAACCTTTTTCAAGAAAGAAGTTCACAATTTCAATTCACTACATTTAACCATTTTCCAGTCACTACACTTAACCATTTTCAACTCACTAATTCACATTTCAAGTAACTACACTTAACTATTTTCAAAAAATCAAGTTCACAATTTTAAATAACTACACTTAACCATTAAAAGAAACAAGTTCACAATTTCAAGTCACTACACTTAACCATTTTCAACTCACTAATTCACATTTCAAGTAACTACACTTAACTATTTTCAAAAAATCAAGTTCACAATTTTAAGTCACTACACTTAACCATTTCAAGAAACAAGTTCACAATTTCAATTCACTACATTTAACCATTATCAACTCACTAATTCACATTTCAAGTCACAACACGTAACCATTTTCAAAAAACAAGTTCACAATTTTAAGTCACTACACTTAACCATTTCAAGAAACAAGTTCACAATTTCAATTCACTACATTTAACCATTTTCAACTCACTAATTCACATTTCAAGTCACAACACGTAACTATTTTCAAAAAACAAGTTCACAATTTTAAGTCACTACACTTAACCATTTCAAGAAACAAGTTCACAATTTCAATTCACTACATTTAACCATTTTCAAGTCACAAGTTCACATTTCAAGTCACTACACTTAAACATTTTCAAGAAATAATTTCATAATATAAAGTCACTAATTCACATTCAAGTCACTACATTTAACCATTTTCAAGTCACTAATTCACATTTCAAGTTGCTACAATTAACCATTTTAAAGAAAGAAGTTCACAATTTCAAGTCACTACACTTAACCATTTTCAAGTCACTACACTTAACTATTTTGAAGAAACAAGTTTTCAATTTCAAGTCACTACACTTAACCATTTTCAAGTCACTAATTCACATTTCAAGTCACTATATTTAACCATTTTCGAGAAACAAGTTCACAATTTTAATTCACTGCATTTAACCATTTTAAAGAATCAAGTTCACAATATCAAGTCCCAACACTTAACCATTTTAAGGAACAAGTTCACAATTTTAAGTTCCTACACTTAACCATTTAAAGAAACAAGTTCACAATTTCAAGTCACTACACTTAACCAATTTCAACTCACTAATTCACATTTCAAGTAACTACACTTAACTATTTTCAAAAAATCAAGTTCACAATTTTAAATAACTGCACTTAACCATTAAAAGAAACAAGTTCACAATTTCAAGTCACTACACTTAACCATTTTCAACTCACTAATTCACATTTCAAGTAACTACACTTAACTATTTTCAAAAAATCAAGTTCACAATTTTAAGTCACTACACTTAACCATTTCAAGAAACAAGTTCACAATTTCAATTCACTACATTTAACCATTATCAACTCACTAATTCACATTTCAAGTCACAACACGTAACCATTTTCAAAAAACAAGTTCACAATTTTAAGTCACTACACTTAACCATTTCAAGAAACAAGTTCACAATTTCAATTCACTACATTTAACCATTTTCAACTCACTAATTCACATTTCAAGTCACAACACGTAACCATTTTCAAAAAACAGGTTCACAATTTTAAGTCACTACACTTAACCATTTCAAGAAACAAGTTCACAATTTCAATTCACTACATTTAACCATTTTCAAGTCACAAGTTCACATTTCAAGTCACTACACTTAAACATTGTCAAGAAATAATTTCATAATATAAAGTCACTAATTCACATTCAAGTCACTACATTTAACCATTTTCAACTCACTAATTCACATTTCAAGTTGCTACAATTAACCATTTTCAAGAAATAATTTCACAATTTCAAGTCACTACACTTAACCATTTTCAAGTCACTACACTTAACTATTTTGAAGAAACAAGTTTTCAATTTCAAGTCACTACACTTAACCATTTTCAAGTCACTAATTCACATTTCAAGTCACTATATTTAACCATTTTCAAGAAAGAAGTTCACAATTTCAATTCACTACATTTAACCATTTTCAAGTCACTACACTTAACTATTTTCAAAACGCTAATTCACATTTTAATTCACTAGACTTAACCATTTTAAAAAAACAAGTTCACAATTTTAAGTAACTATACTTAACCATTTTCAAGTCACAAGTTCACATTTCAAGTCACTACACTTAACCATTTTAAAATCACTAATTCACAATTTGAAGTCACTATATTTAGCAATTTTCAAGTCACAAGTTCACATTTCAAGTCACTACACTTAAACATTTTCAAGAAACAATTTGACAATTTCAAGTCACTACACTTAACCTTTTTCAAGTCACTAATTCAAACTTCAAGTCTCTAGATTTAACCTTTTTCAAGAAAGAAGTTCACAATTTCAATTCACTACATTTAACCATTTTCCAGTCACTACACCTAACCATTTCCACTCAGTAATTCACATTTCAAGTCACTATAAAACCATTGTCAACTCACTAATTCACAATTTAAAGACACCACACTTAACCATTTTCAAATCACTAATTCAAATTTCAAGTTACTATATTTAAGCATTTTCAAGAAAGACGTTCATAATTTCAATCCACTACATTTAACCATTTTCAAGTCACTACACTTAACCATTTTTAACTCACTAATTCACATTTAAAGTTACTACACTTAACTATTTTTAAAAAACAAGTTCACAATTTCAAGTCACAAGTTCACATTACAAGTCACTGCAATTAACCATTTTAAAGTCACTAATTCACATTTCAAGTCACAATATTTAACCATTTTCAAGAAACAAGTTCACAATTTCAATTCACTGCATTTAACCATTTTCAAGAATCAAGTTCACAATGTCAAGTCACAACACTTAACCATTTTAAGGAACAAGTTCACAATTTTAAGTTCCTACACTTAACCATTTAAAGAAACAAGTTCATAATTTCAAGTCACTACCCTTAAACATTTTCAAGAAACAATTTCACAATTTCAAATCACTACACTTAAAATTTTAAGTCACAAGTTCACATTTCAAGTCACTACACTTAACCATTTTACACTCACTAATTCACATTTCAAGTCACTACACTAAACCATTTTCAAAAAACAAGTTCAAAATTTCAAGTCACTACACTTAACCATTTTCAAGTCACAAGTTCACATTTCAAGTCACTACACTTAACCATTTAAAGAAACAATCTCACAATTTCAAGTAACTACACTTAACTTTTTTCAAAAACCAAGTTCACAATTTTAAGTCACCACACTTAACCTTTTGAAGAAACAAGTTTACAATTCCAATTCACTACATTTAACCATTTTCAACTCACTAATTCACATTTCAAGCCACTACATTAACTATTTTCAAAAAACAAGTTTACAATTTTAAGTCACTACACTTAACCATTTCATTAAACAAGTTCACAATTTCAATTCACTATATTTAACCATTTTCAACTCACTAATTCACATTTCAAGTCACTACACGTAACCATTTTCAAAAAACAAGTTAACAATTTCAAATCACTACACAACCATTTTCAAGTCACTAATTCACAATTTTAAGTCACAATATTTAACCATTTTCAAGTCACAAGTTCACATTTCAAGTCACTACACTTAAACATTTTCACAATTTCAAGACACTACACTTAACCATTTTCAAGTCACTAATTCACATTTCAAGTCACAACATTTAACCATTTTCAAGTCACTAATTCACATTTCAAGTTACTACATTTAACCATTTTCAAGTCACTATATTTAATCATTTTCAAAAAACAAGTTCACAATTTCAAATCACTACATTTAACCATTTTCAACTCACTAATTCACATTTCAAGTCACAACACGTAACCATTTTCAAAAAATAAGTTCACAATTTCAAATCACTACACTTAACCATTTTCAACTCACTATTTCTCAATTTGAAGTCACTACATTTAACCATTTTCAAGTCACAAGTTCACATTTCAAGTCACTACACTTAAACATTTTCAAGAAACAATTTCATAATTTAAAGTCACTAATTCACATTCAAGTCACTACATTTAACCATTTTCAACTCACTAATTCACATTTCAAGTTGCTACAAATAACCATTTTCAAGAAATAATTTCACAATTTCAAGTCACTACACTTAACCATTTTCAAGTCACTACACTTAACTATTTTGAAGAAACAAGTTTTCAATTTCAAGTCACTACACTTAACCATTTTCAAGTCACTAATTCACATTTCAAGTCACTATATTTAACCATTTTCAAGAAAGAAGTTCACAATTTCAATTCACTACATTTAACCATTTTCAAGTCACTACACTTAACTATTTTCAAAACTTTAATTCACATTTTAATTCACTAGACTTAACCATTTTAAAAAAACAAGTTCACAATTTTAAGTAACTATACTTAACCATTTTCAAGTCACAAGTTCACATTTCAAGTCACTACACTTAACCATTTTAAAATCACTAATTCACAATTTGAAGTCACTATATTTAGCAATTTTCAAGTCACAAGTTCACATTTCAAGTAACTACACTTAAACATTTTCAAGAAACAATTTGACAATTTCAAGTCGCTACACTTAACCTTTTTCAAGTCACTAATTCAAACTTCAAGTCTCTAGATTTAACCTTTTTCAAGAAAGAAGTTCACAATTTCAATTCACTACATTTAACCATTTTCCAGTCACTACACCTAACCATTTCCACTCAGTAATTCACATTTCAAGTCACTATAAAACCATTGTCAACTCACTAATTCACAATTTAAAGACACCACACTTAACCATTTTCAAATCACTAATTCAAATTTCAAGTCACTATATTTAAGCATTTTCAAGAAAGACGTTCATAATTTCAATCCACTACATTTAACCATTTTTAAGTCACTACACTTAACCATTTTTAACTCACTAATTCACATTTAAAGTCACTACACTTAACTATTTTTAAAAAACAAGTTCACAATTTCAAGTCACTACACTTAACCATTTTCAAGTCACAAGTTCACATTACAAGTCACTGCAATTAACCATTTTAAAGTCACTAATTCACATTTCAAGTCACAATATTTAACCATTTTCAAGAAACAAGTTCACAATTTCAATTCACTGCATTTAACCATTTTCAAGAATCAAGTTCACAATGTCAAGTCACAACACTTAACCATTTTAAGGAACAAGTTCACAATTTTAAGTTCCTACACTTAACCATTTAAAGAAACAAGTTCATAATTTCAAGTCACTACCCTTAAACATTTTCAAGAAACAATTTCACAATTTCAAATCACTACACTTAAAATTTCAAGTCACAAGTTCACATTTCAAGTCACTACAATTAACCATTTTACACTCACTAATTCACATTTCAAGTCACTACACTAAACCATTTTCAAAAAACAAGTTCAAAATTTCAAGTCACTACACTTAACCATTTTCAAGTCAGAAGTTTACATTTCAAGTTACTAAACTTAACCATTTTCAAGTCGCAAGTTCATATTTCAAGTCTCTACACTTAACCATTTTGAAATCACTATTTCACATTTCAAGTCACTATATCTATCCATTTTCAAGTCACTACACTTAACTATTTTCAACTCACCAATTCACCTTTCAAGTCACTAAACTTAACCATTTTCAAAAAACAAGTTCACAATTTCAAGTCACTACACTTAACCATTTCAAGAAACAAGTTCACAATTTCAAGTCACTACACTTAACCATTTAAAGAAACAATCTCACAATTTCAAGTTACTACACTTAACCATTTTCAACTCACTAATTCACATTTCAAGTAACTACACTTAACTCTTTTCAAAAACCAAGTTCACAATTTTAAGTCACCACACTTAACCATTTCAAGAAACAAGTTTACAATTCCAAAACTCACTAATTCACATTTCAAGCCACTACATTAACTATTTTCAAAAAACATGTTCACAATTTTAAGTCACTACACTTAACCATTTCAAGAAACAAGTTCACAATTTCAATTCACTATATTTAACCATTTTCAACTCACTAATTCACATTTCAAGTAACTCCACTTAGCCATATTCAAGTCATAAATCAACATTTCATATAACTAGGCTTAATCATTTTCAAGTCACTATTTTATATTTAAAGTAACTACACTTAACCATTTTCAAGAAATAGGCTCACAATTTCAAGTCACTACACTTAACCATTTTCATGTCACTAATTCACATTTCAAGTCAATACATTTAACCACTTTAAAAAACAAGTTCACAATTTCAATTCACTACACTTAAGCATTTTCAAGTCAATAATTCACATTTCAAGTTACTATATTTAACCATTTTCTTGTCACTAATTCAAATTTCAAGTCACTAGATTCAACCATTTTCAAGAAACAAGTTCACAATTTCAATTCACTACATATAACCATTTCAAGAAACAAGTTCACAATGTCAATTCACTACATTTAACCATTTTCAACTCGCTAATTTACATTTCTAGTCACTACACTTAACCATTTTCAAAAAACAAGTTCACAATTTTAAATCACTATACTTAACCATTTTCAAGTCACTAATTCACCATTTGAAGTCACTACATTTAACCATTTTCAGGTCACAAGTTCACATTTCAAGTCACTACACTAAACCATTTTCAAGTCACTACACTTAACCATTTTAAGAAACAAGTTCACAATTTCAAGTTACTACACTTAGCCATTTTCAACTCACTAATTCACATTTCAATTCACTACACTTAACCATTTTCAAAAAAACAAGTTCACAATTTTAAGTCACTACACTTAACCATTTCAAGAAAAAAGTTCACAATTTCAATTCACTAAATTTAACCATTTTCAACTCACTAATTTACATTTCAAGTCACTACACTTAACCATTTTCAAGAAATAATTTCACAATTTCAAGTCACTACATTTAACCATTTTCAAGTAACTAATTCACATTTCAAGTCACTACACTTAACCATTTTCAAGTCACAAATTCACATTTCAAGTCACTACACTTAACAATTTTCAAGAAACAAATTCACAATTTCAATTCACTACATTTAACCATTTTCAAGTCACTACACTTAACCATTTTCAAGTAACTAATTCACATTTCAAGTCACTACACTTAATCATATCAAGAAACAAGTTCACAATTTTAAGTCACTACACTTAACCATTTTCAAGTCACTAATTCACATTTCAAGTCACTACATTTAACCATTTTCAAGAAACAAGTTCACAATGTCAAGTCACTACATTTAACCATTTCAAGAAACAAGTTCACATTTCAAGTCACTACATTTAAATATTTTTAAGAAACAAGTTAAGAATTTCAAATCACTACATTTAACCATTTTCAAGTCATATGTTCACATTTCGAGTAACTACGCTTGACTTTTTTCAAGAGACTAATTCATATTTCAAGTCACTATACACTTAACCATATTCAAGTCACAAGTTAACATTTCAAGTAACTAACCTTAAGCATATTGAAGACGCTAATTCACATTTCAAGTAACTCCACTTAGCCATATTCAAGTCACAAATCAACATTTCATATAACTAGGCTTAATCATTTTCAAGTCACTATTTTATATTTCAAGTAACTACACTTAACCATTTTCAAGAAATAATCTCACAATTTCAAGTCACTACACTTAACCATTTTCATGTCACTAATTCACATTTCAAGTCAATACATTAAACCACTTTAAAGAAACAAGTTCACAATTTCAATTCAATACATTTAAGCATTTTCAAGTCAATAATTCACATTTCAAGTTACTATATTTAACCATTTTCATGTCACTAATTCACATTTCAAGTCACTAGATTCAACCATTTTCAAGAAACAAGTTCACAATTTCAATTCACTACATATAACCATTTCAAGAAACAAGTTCACAATGTCAATTCACTACATTTAACCATTTTCAACTCGCTAATTTACATTTCTAGTCACTACACTTAACCATTTTCAAAAAACAAGTTCACAATTTTAAATCACTATACTTAACCATTTTCAAGTCACTAATTCACCATTTGAAGTCACTACATTTAACCATTTTCAAGTAACAAGTTCACATTTCAAGTCACTATACTAAACCATTTTCAAGAAATAATTTCACAATTTCAAGTCACTACACTTAACCATTTTCAAGTCACTACACTTAACCATTTTCAAGAAACAAGTTCACAATTTCAAGTCACTACACTTAACCATTTTCAAGTCACTAATTCACCTTTCGAGTCACTACACTTAACAATTTTCAAGAAACAAATTCACAATTTCAATTCACTACATTTAACCATTTTCAACTCTCTACACTTAACCATTTTCAAGAAACTAATTCACATTTAAAGTCACTACATTTAATCATTTCAATAAAAAAGTTCACAATTTCAAGTCACTACACTTAACCATTTTCAAGTCACTAATTCTCATTTCAAGTTACTACACTTAACCATTTTCAAGAAACAAGATCACATTGTCAAGTCACTACATTTAATCATTCTCAAGTCAAAAGTTCACATTTCCAGTCACTACACTTAAATATTTGTAAGAAACAAGTTCACAATTTCAAATCACTACATTTAACCATTTTCAAGTCATAAGTTCACATTTCAAGTAACTACACTTGACTATTTTTAAGACATTAATTCATATTTCAAGTCACTATATACTTAACCATATTCAAGTCACAAGTTAAAATTTCAAGTAACTAACCTTAACCTTTTTCAAGTTACAAGTTCACATTTCAAGTCACTACACTAAACCATTTTCAAGAAATAATTTCACAATTTCAAGTCACTACACTTAACCATTTTTAAGTCACTACACTTAACCATTTTCAAGTCACTACACCTAACCATTTACAAGAAACAAGTTCACAATTTCAAGTCACTACACTTAACCATTTTCAAGTCACTACACCTAACCATTTACAAGAAACAAGTTCACAATTTCAAGTCACTACACTTAACCATTTTCAAGTCACTAATTCACATTTCAAGTCACTGCACTTAACAATTTTAAAGAAACAAATTCACAATTTCAATTCACTACATTTAACCATTTTCAAGTCTCTACACTTAACCATTTTCAAGTAACTAATTCCCATTTAACGTCACTACATTTAATCATTTCAATAAAAAAGTTCACAATTTCAAATCACTACACTTAACCATTTTCAAGTCACTAATTCTCATTTCAAGTCACTACACTTAACCTTTTTCAAGAAACAAGTTCAGAATTTCAAGTCACTACACTTAACCATTTTCAATTCATTAATTCACATTTCAAGTCACTGCACTTAACCATTTTCAAGAAACAAGTTCACAATGTCAAGTCACAACATTTAACCTTTTTCATATAACATGTTCACATTTCTAGTCACTACACTTAAATATTTTTAAGAAACATGTTCACAATTTCAAATCACTACATTTAACCATTTTAAAGTCGTATGTTCACATTTCAAGTAACTACACTTGACTATTTTCAAGACACTAATTCATAGTTCAATCACAATACACTTAACCATATTCAAGTCACAAGTTAACATTTCAAGTAACTAACCCTAACCATTTTGAAGACACTAATTCACATTTCAAGTAACTCCACTTAACCATTTTCAAGTCACTAATCAACATTTCAAGTATCTAGGCTTAATCATTTTCAAGTCACTATTTTATATTTCAAGTAACTACACTTAACCATTTTCAAGAAATAAGCTCACAATTTCAAGTCACTATACATAACCATTTTCAAGTCACTAATTCACATTTCAAGGCACTACACGTAACCATTTTCAAAAAACAAGTTCACAATTTCAATTCACTACATTTAACCATTTTCAACTCTCTACACTTAACCATTTTCAAGAAATTAATTCACATTTAAAGTCACTACATTTAATCATTTCAATAAAAAAGTTCACAATTTCAAGTCACTACACTTAACCATTTTCAAGTCACTAATTCTCATTTCAAGTTACTACACTTAACTATTTTCAAGAAACAAGTTCACATTGTCAAGTCACTACATTTAACCATTTTCAGGTAACATGTTCACATTTCCAGTCACTACACTTAAATATTTTTAAGAAACAAGTTCACAATTTCAAATCACTACATTTAACCATTTTCAAGTCATAAGTTCACATTTCAAGTAACTACACATGAGTATTTTTAAGACATTAATTCATATTTCAAGTCACTATATACTTAACCATATTCAAGTCACAAGTTAACATTTCAAGTAACTAACCTTAACCTTTTTCAAGTCACAAGTTCACATTTCAAGTCACTACACTAAACCATTTTCAAGAAATAATTTCACAATTTCAAGTCACTACACTTAACCATTTTTAAGTCACTACACTTAACCATTTTCAAGTCACTACACTTAACCATTTACAAGAAACAAGTTCACAATTTCAAGTCACTAAACTTAACCATTTTCAAGTCACTAATTCACATTTCAAGTTACTACACTTAACAATTTTAAAGAAACAAATTCACAATTTCAATTCACTACATTTAACCATTTTCAAGTCTCTACACTTAACCATTTTCAAGTAACTAATTCCCATTTAACGTCACTACATTTAATCATTTCAATAAAAAAGTTCACAATTTCAAATCACAACACTTAACCATTTTCAAGTCACTAATTCTCATTTCAAGTCACTACACTTAACCATTTTCAAGAAACAAGTTCAGAATTTCAAGTCACTACACTTAACCATTTTCAAGAAACAAGTTCACAATGTCAAGTCACAACATTTAACCATTTTCAAGTAACATGTTCACATTTCTAGTCACTACACTTAAATATTTTTAAGAAACATGTTCATAATTTCAAATCACTACATTTAACCATTTTCAAGTCATATGTTCACATTTCAAGTAACTACACTTGACTATTTTCAAGACGCTAATTCATAGTTCAATCACAATACACTTAACCATATTCAAGTCACAAGTTAACATTTCAAGTAACTAACCCTAACCATTTTGAAGACACTAATTCACATTTCAAGTAACTCCACTTAACCATTTTCAAGTCACTAATCAACATTTCAAGTATCTAGGCTTAATCATTTTCAAGTCACTATTTTATATTTCAAGTAACTACACTTAACCATTTTCAAGAAATAAGCACACAATTTCAAGTCACTACACTTAACCATTTTCAAGTCACTAATTCACATTTCAAGTCACTACATTTAACCATTTTCAAGAAACAAGTTCACAATTTTAAGTCACTACACTTAACCATTTTCAAAAAATAAGTTCACAATTTCAAGTCACTACATTTAACCATTTTCACGAAACACGTTCACAATTTCAAGTCACTATACTTAACCATTTTCAAGTCACTAATTCACATTTCAAGTCACTACACTTAATCATTTTCAAAAACAAGTTTACAATTTCAATTCATTGCATTTAACCATTTTCAAGTCACTACACTTAACCATTTTCAACTCACTAATTCACATTTCAAGTCACTACATTTAACCATTTTGAAAAAACAAGTTCACAATTTCAAGTCACTACACTTAACCATTTTCAAGTCACTAATTCACATTTCAAGTTACAACATTTAACCATTTTCATGTCATTAGTTCAAATTTCAAGTTACTATATTTAACCATTTTCAAGAAACAAGTTCACAATTTTAAGTCACTACACTTAACCATTTTCAAAAAACGAGTTCACAATTACAAGTCACTACATTTAACCATTTTTAAGAAACAAGTTCACAATTTCAAGTCACTATACTTAACCATTTTCAAGTCACTAATTCACATTTCAAATCACTACACTTAATCATTTTCAAAAACAAGTTCACAATTTATTTTCACTACATTTAACCATTTTCAAGTCACTACACTTAACCATTTTCAACTCACTAATTCACATTTCAAGTCCCTACACTTAACCATTTTCAAAAAACAAGTTCACAATTTCAAGTCACTACACTTAACCATTTTCGAGACACAAGTTCACATTTCAAGTCACAACACTTAACCATTTTCAAGTCACTAATTCACATTTCAAGTCACTATATTTAACCATTTTCAAGAAACAAGTTCACGATTTCAATTAACTACATTTAACCATTTTCAAGTCACTACTCTTAACCATTTTCAACTCACTAATTCACATTTCAAGTCACTACACTTCACCATTTTCAAAAAACAAGTTCACAATTTCAAGTCACTACACTTAACCATTTTCAAGACACAAGTTCACATTTCAAGTCACAACACTTAACCATTTTCAAGTCACTAATTCACATTTCAAGTCACTATATTTAACCATTTTCAAGAAACAAGTTCACGATTTCAATTAACTACATTTAACCATTTTCAAGTCACTACTCTTAACCATTTTCAACTCACTAATTCACATTTCAAGTCACTACACTTCACCATTTTCAAAAACACAAGTTCACAAATTTAAGTCACTACACTTAACCTTTTCAAGAAACAAGTTCACAATTTCAAGTCACTACACTTAACCATTTTCAAGAAATAATTTCACAGTTTCAAGTCACTACACTTAACCATTTTCAAGTCACTACACTTAACCATTTTCAAGAAACAAGTTCACAATTTCAAGTCACTACACTTAACCATTTTCAAGTCACTAATTCACCTTTCGAGTCACTACACTTAACAATTTTCAAGAAACAAATTCACAATTTCAATTCACTACATATAACCATTTTCAAGTCACTACACTTAACCATTTTCAAGTGACTAATTCACATTTCAAGTCACTACACTTAATCATATCAAGAAACAAGTTCACAATTTCAAGTCACTACACTTAACCATTTTCAAGAAACAAGTTAACAATGTCAAGTCACTACACTTAACCATTTTCAAGAAACAAGTTCACAATTTTAAGTCACTACACTTAACCATTTTCAAGTCACTAATTCACCTTTCGAGTCACTACACTTAACAATTTTCAAGAAACAAATTCACAATTTCAATTCACTACATATAACCATTTTCAAGTCACTACACTTAACCATTTTCAAGTGACTAATTCACATTTCAAGTCACTACACTTAATCATATCAAGAAACAAGTTCACAATTTCAAGTCACTACACTTAACCATTTTCAAGAAACAAGTTAACAATGTCAAGTCACTACATTTAACCATTTTCAAGTCACAACACTTAACCATTTTCAACTCGCTAATTCACATTTCAAGTCACTACACTTAATGTCACAACCCAAAATTTAGACCGTGATGGCACCTATCCAACCCTCCGTGATAGGTGAGCCAAGAACCCGATCCCAAACAAAATATCCCAAATGTATAGAAGTGGGAGAAATAAGAGCAAAATAAAACCCAAATAATCTCCCAAAACGGATTAATAGAGTAGTGTAGTCGAAATATAGATAATCCCAGATCTGGTAGTCACTAATACAAGCCTCTAAAAACAGAAATCAAAGAAAAGTCTGAGTATCTTAAAATGCGGAAAAATGCATAAAGATAAGAGTGGAGGAGATTTCAGTAGTCTCTGAAATCACTAGCAGCTACCTCGAATCTCCAAAGATGCTAACACAGAAGAAACCACAGGAATCAATGCCCAGAGGCCATCGGATAGGTACCGGCATGGAAGGTGCAGGCGTGCACTCCGACCCCATATGAAATGCAATGCATGATGTGAAGGCGTGCAACTCCGATCCCAAATCAACAATAAAATTAAGCAAAGCATTTCATGTCTTGTGCACGATAGATATCAATTCCAAAATCAACTCAACTTATCAAGCGGGAGTATTTTCATTAGCTAGCATATTCAATAATTTAGTTACAATAACACATCTGCCCAATCATACTAGCAAATAGGGAAAACGGTTCAAAACAGGCCATTAACTGATTCTAACCCCTCAAATAACACCGGTACCCGCATAGATGCTCATCACTTCATCTATACGGGACCCCCCATTCCCCATTACTCCCATTACACATATCTAACACATAAGCACTTCGAAAAAGAGTCTAAGAAAGTCTCAACTTGCCTTAAAGGAAGCCCAAACGTCAATTAACAAACTTGCCCTTCCGTAAAGTCTCCGAATGATCAAAATCTGGTCAAATACATAATCCCCGTGAGAATAAGAATCTAATGACTCTCATATTGGTATATCTATTTCAGCTCAAAAACATAGTCAAATCTCAACTTTCGTAAATTTCAAATATAGAACTAACTCTTAACCATCTACACCAAACACATCTCAATATCACCATCCGAACTTAATTAGAGAATATCACGTCTAATATGTCAATACCATATCCCAGAATGAAAATCCAATTCAAACTCCTAAAGAAACTATCAAAACAGTAACTTGTAATTGTCAAACTCTAAGCTTGAACTTCAATTTCTCAATCTATTTTAATATCTTATCCTCAATACTATCATAGCATTACTACTACTACCGTGTTGCTGCCAAAAATTAACACATATTAATTCTAAACTCCCAGGACATCTCGTTACTGCCAATAATGGCATGATAGGACCCTTATTAACTATTTACAAAACCACCTAATTCTAAATAGCCTAACCTTAACTATTTTCCCCACAATTGTCTACTGCCTCCTCCCGTTTCCCATAGCACTAATAGGAATAATTATATTAATCATTAATACAACTCTTATCATCATTAGGTCATAATTAATTCATATCTAATTTACCTAATATATTTACTAACACACCCGAACTGACTAACTATGTTTCGAAGTTAGATTATAATTGGAGGAATATATGTAAGCCTATAACAAACACCTTATCCATTCTCTAGAAACTATTACTATCATTCCACCCCCACGCCATTATAAATAGACAACTAAGAGTAATCCCAGAGAGTATCTAACCTGAACCAGAAATTATGGAGAGTTTTCCTTCCACGCTTTGGAATGAATGTTGTAACTTTTGCATACAACTGCTCCTAGTTAAGGGCTTCTAATAATATTCATTAACATGTTCAACCCTTCCCACTTAATTTCATTCTTATATTGGCCACATAAGTAAATAAATTGTGGGTTTGACCCATTAAATTACTAATTAAACTAATTATCTAAAATACCCGAAACTTCTAATAAATTCTCAAAAAAATTTCGGAACCTCTTAGAAATACATCAAGTATGTAAATTGACTAAAAAGCACATTCCGAGCCTATTGAAAATATTAAAATACCAATCTGAGGTCGTCTTGACTGAACGTAATTGTATTCAAACTTAACTACCTTAAAACTCAAGAATTCAACCAATGGCTTAAATCGCTTCCGAACACCTCGAGGATCGGCACTACCCATCCTCATAAGTCATAAATTACGTCTAAACACTATGAGGAGGGTAAGAATAAAAAGAATTCACAAAACAACTAGGAGGGTCGTTACTCTTAACTTGTCACAACCCAAAATAGGATCATGACCGGTGCTAAGGAGGTTAGAAATCCAAAGCAAGCCTCCTCAGAATTCTACATAAAATCGGACAGAGTTTCCCCTGTTTTTGGGCCTATCCAAAATTTCCCTGTCTCAAATCAACAACACAACAAACCAACATCAACCAATCAATCCACCAATATCATCTACAGCCCATTCGCAACATAGCAATACTAAAATCCATCTCCAAATATGAGAAGAAGTCAATACTCCACAAGTTCATAATAATGAAAGAATACTCTTGACTCTAATGAGGAAATGACTAAGGAGTGACTCTAAGAGTTCAAATAATAAGCCATAATGAATAAATAAATGTGCTGCCCTCGCGAACAAGTGCGGGGCTCACTAGGAATAAGCCAACTCGAATGCTCTAGCTAACGAAATCCTCACCGTCACCTGTGTTCTCTGAAAAAAATAGCGAAGAGTGAGAGCTAGCTCAGTGAGTAATAACACTTAACCACAACCGTTTTACTGGGGACAAGTCATAAAACATGCTAGTATGATAATCAAAAAATATCATGAAATGATGCTTTTTCAGAAAATGATAACCATCATATAAAAAATCAATTTAACAATTTAGTAATAACCAACAAATACTATCATATCAAGTTTTTATCCTTTGGGAGGTTTCCAAGAATGAATCATGTAATCAGTGTGGCATTCTACTTCAAGAAATAGCCAATAACAGTGAACCCCTCATAAAGGAGTCAATTATCTTATCAATAGGTCCCTACTCGAGGGAAATCAGTAACAATATGCTAGTTCTACCTTCCCACTAGCGAGGGCTATAACAGTAATCTATAAATACAAGGTTCCCCAGGTCTAACGAACCCGCCGTTAGCTACGGGATTCAAATCAAGGTCTACTCCCCTTTTATATTTTCTTTGTAAACAGTAGGTACTTATACGAAAGCATTTTCAAAATAGTACATGGCATTTAAGTTCATATCAAATCATATTTCATATAAACTTGAACAAAACACATGTCAAATACTTATTTCTCAAGTAAGTGAAGAACCATTCACAATAGTAGTAATTCTATCTCAAATAATGGTAAATACGTCTTATAACAGTGAGAATATCTCAATTAACCATTTCAGTATCATATCAAGTAAAAGACTTGCCCCACGTGCAATTTCAAAGCATTTGGTAACTCTTGTTTTCATCAAAATCATGTATAAACTATGCAAGTTAAGAAACACAAATTATGGTAAGATTACTACTCACAGTACACTTGTCGGAACACCAAACTTGTCACCTCAAACAATTCGTATGACCTCCTTCAATCAAATCTATAATCACATCATATCAATCTTGTGTTAATTTCTTATTTTAGGCTAATTCATGATAAAATTAAACTACCCAACCCTCAGAATTTCATGGTAACTTTCAATTCATTGAATTTCCGTATCCAAAACGCACCTTACTTCACATATTTCTTGTCTCTGATAATTAAATTTCCGCATCCAAAATAAATTACGTAGACTAGAAATCACGATAAAGATTTACCTTAAGCCCAATAGAAAACTCTCAAGAATTTCCCCTATTTTTTCTTCTCCTGGAGTGCTCCCCTTAGTTCGCACTTCGGCTCTTCTTCTCTTCTCTATCAATTCAATTTGCTTTGCTTTGTTTTTTTTTTCCTCTGGTTGTTGAACGTGCAACAACAACTCTAAACCCTTCACTTTTTATTTCTTTTTCTGCCGGGCCTTTCTTTGGGGTAAACCCATTAACCCTTTTTTTTCTCTTGGTAGCTAAATTAATTTAACTCATTAGGATTATTCACTTTGGTCAATTACTTATATGCCCTCTTAATGTAGGGTATTACATAACTATTTTCCAAAAACAAGTTCACAATTTTAAGTCACTACACTTAACCATTTTCAAGTCACAAGTTCACATTACAAGTCACTACAATTAACCATTTTCAAGTCACTAATTCACATTTCAAGTCACAATATTTAATAATTTTTCAAGAAAAAAGTTCACAATTTCAATTCACTGCATTTAACAATTTTCAAAAATCAAGTTCACAATTTCAAGTCACTACACTTAACCATTTTCAACTCACTAATTCACATTTCAAGTCACTACATTTAACCATTTTCAAGAAACAAGTTCACAATTTCAATTCTCTACATTTAACCATTTTCAAGTCATTAGTTCACATTTCAAGTCACTATATTTAACCATTTTCGAGTCATTAGTTCACATTTCAAGTCACTATATTTAACCATTTTCAAGAAACAAGTTCACAATTTTAAGTCACTACACTTAACCATTTTCAAGAAAGAAGTTCACAATTTCAAGTCTCTACATTTAACCATTTTCAAGAAAAAAGTTCACAATTTCAAGTCACTACACTTAACCATTTTCAAGTCACTAATTAACATTTCAAATCACTACACTTAATCATTTTCAAAATTAAGTTCACAATTTATTTTCACTACATTTAACCATTTTCAAGTCACTACACTTAACCATTTTCTACTCACTAATTCACATTTCAAGTCACTACACTTAACCATTTTCAAAAAACAAGTTCACCATTTCAAGTCACTACACTTAACCATTTTCAAGCCACTAATTCACATTTCAAGTTACAACATTTAACCATTTTCAAAGTAATTAGTTCACATTTCAAGTCACTATATTTAACCATTTTCAAAGAACAAGTTCACAATTTTAAGTCACTACACATAATCATTTAAGAAACAAGTTCACTATTTCAAGTCACTACAATTAACCATTTTCAAATCACTAATTCACATTTCTAGTCACTAAACTTAATCATTTTCAAAAACAAGTTCACAATTTCAATTCACTACATTTAACCATTTTCAAGTCACTAAACTTAACCATTTTCTACTCACTAATTCACATTTCAAGTCACTACACTTAAACATTTTCAAAAAACAAGTTCACAATTTCAAGTAACTACACTTAACCATTTTCAAGACACAGGTTCACATTTCAAGTCACAACACTTAACCATTTTCAAGTCACTAATTCACATTTCAAGTCACTATATTTAACCATTTTCAAGAAACAAGTTCACAAATTCAATTAACTACATTTAACCATTTTCAAGTCACTACACTTAACCATTTTTAACTCACTAATTCACATTTCAAGTCACTACACTTTACCATTTTCAAAAAACAAGTTCACAAATTTAGGTCACTACACTTAACCAATTCAAGAAACAAGTTCACAATTTCAAGTCACTACACTTAACCATTTTCAAGTCACTAATTCACATTTCAAGTCACTACACTTAACCATTTTCAAAAAACAAGTTCACAATTTTAAGTCACTGCACTTAACCATTTCAAGAAAGAAGTTCACAATTTCACTTCACTACATTTAGCCATTTTCAACTCACTAATTTACATTTCAAGTCATTACAATTAACCATTTTAAAGAACAAGATCACAATTTCAAATCACTACACTTAACCATTTTCAAGTCACTAATTCACAATTTGAAGTCACTACATTTAACCATTTTCAAGTCACAAGTTCACATTTTCAAGTCACTACACTTAACCAATTTCAAGAAATAATTTCACAATTTCAAGTCACTACACTTAACCATTTTCAAGAAACAAGTTCACAATTTCAAGTCACAAAGCTTAACCATTTTCAAGTCACTAATTCACATTTCAAGTCACTACACTTAACAATTTTCAAGAAACAAATTCACAATTTCAATTCACTACATTTAACCATTTTCAAGTCAGTACACTTAACCATTTTCAAGTAACTAATTCACATTTCAAGTCACTACACTTAATTATGACAAGAAACAAGTTCACAATTTCAAGTCACCACACTTAACCATTTTCAAGAAACAAGTTCACAATGTCAAGTCAGTACATTTAACCATTTTCAGGTGACATGTTCAAATTTCAAGTCACTACACTTAAATATTTTTAAGAAACAAGTTCACAATTTCAAATCACTACATTTAACCATTTTCAAGTCGTATGTGCACATTTCAAGTAACTACACTTGACTATTTTCAAGACACTAATTCATATTTCAATCACTATACACTTAACCATATTCAAGTCACAAGTTAACATTTCAAGTAACTAACCCTAACCATTTTGAAGACACTAATTCACATTTCAAGTAACTCCACTTAACAATTTTCAAGTCACTAATCAACATTTCAAGTATCTAGGCTTAATCATTTTCAAGTCACTATTTTATATTTCAAGTAACTACACTTAACCATTTTCAAGAAATAAGCTCACAATTTCAAGTCACTACACTTAACCATTTTCAAGTCACTAATTCACATTTCAAGTCACTACATTTAACCATTTTCAAGAAACAAGTTCACAATTTCTATTCACCACATTTAAGCATTTCTAAGTCAATAATTCACATTTCAAGTTACTATATTTAACCATTTTCATGTCACTGATTCACATTTCAAGTCACTATATTCAACCATTTTCAAGAAATAAGTTCACAATTTCAATTCACTACATATAACAATTTCAACAAACAAGTTCACAATGTCAATTCACTACATTTAACCATTTTCAACTAACTAATTTACATTTCAAGTCACTACACTTAACTATTTTCAAAAAAACAAGTTCACAATTTCAAATCACTATACTTAACCATTTTCAAGTCACTAATTCACCATTTGAAGTCACTACATTTAACCATTTTCAAGTCACAAGTTCACATTTCAAGTCACTACACTAAACCAATTTCAAGAAATAATTTCACAATTTCAAGTCACTACACTTAATCATTTTCAAGAAACAAGTTCACAATTTCAAGTCACTATACTTAACCATTTTAAGGTAACTAATTCACATTTCAAGTCACTACATTTAACCATTTTCACGAAACAAGTTCACAATTTCAAGTCACTATACTTAACCATTTTCAAGTCACTAATTCGCATTTCAAGTCACTAAACTTAATCATTTTCAAAAACTAGTTCACAATTTCAATTCACTACATTTAACCATTTTCAAGTCACTACCCTTGACCATTTTCAACTCACTAATTCACATTTCAAGTCACTACACTTAACCAATTCAAGAAACAAGTTTACAATTTTAAGGCACTGCACTTAACCATTTTCAAGTCACTAATTCACATTTCAAGTCACTACACTTAATAATTTTAAAAAAAGAAGTTCACAATTTTAAGTCACTACACTTAACCATTTTCAAGTCACTAATTCACAATTTGAAGTGACTACATTTAACCATTTTCAAGTCACAAGTTCACATTTCAAGTCACGAGACTTAACCATTTTCAAGAAATAATCTCAAAAATTTCAAGTCACTACACTTAACATTTTTTCAAGTCACTACACTTAACCATTTTCAAGAAACAAGTTCACAATTTCAAGTCACAACGCTTAACCATTTTCAAGTCACTAATTCACATTTCAAGTCACTACACTTAACCATTTTCAAGAAATAATTTCAAAATTTCAAGTCACTACATTTAACCATTTTCAAGTCACTACACTTAACCATTTTCAAGTAACTAATTCACATTTCAAGTCACTACACTTAACCATTCAAGAAACAAGTTTGTAATTTCAAGTCACTGCACTTAACCATTTTCAAGTCACTAATTCACATTTCATGTCACTACACTTAACCATTTCCAAAAAAACAAGTTCACAATTTTAAGTCACTACACTTAACCATTTCAAGAAACAAGTTCACAATTTCAATTCACTACGTTTAACCATTTTCAACTCACTAATTTACATTTCAAGTCACTACAATTAACCATTTTCAAGAAACAATATCACAATTTCAAATCACTATACTTAACCATTTTCAAGTCACTAATTCACAATTTGAAGTCACTACATTTAACCATTTTCAAGTCACAAGTTCAAATTTCAAGTCACTACACTTAACCATTTTCAAGAAATAATTTTACAATTTCAAGTCACTACACTTAACCATTTTCAAGTCACTACACTTAACCATTTTCAAGAAACAAGTTCACAATTTCAAATCACAACGCTTAACCATTTTCAAGTCACTAATTCACATTTCAAGTCACTACACTTAACAATTTTCAAAAAACAAGTTCACCATTTCAAGTCACTACACAACCATTTTGAAGTCACTAATTCACATTTAAAGTTACAACATTTAACCATTTTCAAGTAATTAGTTTACATTTCAAGTCACTATATTTAACCATTTTCAAGAATAAGTTCACAATTTTAGTCACTACATTTAACCATTTTCAAAAAACAGGTTCACAATTTCAAGTAACTACATTTAACCCTTTTTAAGAAACAAGTTCAAAATTTCAAGTCCAAGTCACTATACTTAACCATTTTCAAGTCACTAATTCACATTTCAAGTCACTAAACTTAATCATTTTCAAAAACAAGTTTACAATTTCAATTTACTATATTTAACCATTTTCAAGTCACTACACATAACCATTTTCAACTCACTAACTTACATTTCAAGTCACTAAACTTAACCATTTTCAAGTCACTAATTCGTATTTTAAGTCACTATATCTAACCATTTTCAAGAAAGAAGTTCAAAATTTCAATTCACTACATTTAACCATTTTAAAGTCACTACACATAACCATTTTAAACTCACTAACTTAAATTTCAAGTCACTACACTTAACCATTTTCAAAAAAACAAGTTCACAATTTCAAGTCACTACACCTAACCTTTTTAAAGTTACAAGTTCACATTATAAGTCACTACACTTAACCATTTTCAAGTCACTAATTCACATTTCAAGTCACTATATTTAACCATTTTCAAGAAACAAGTTCTCAATTTCAATTCACTGCATTTAACCATTTTCAAAAAAAAAGTTCACAATTTCAAGTCACTACACTTAAACATTTTCAAGGAACAAATCCACAATTTAAAGTCACTACACATAACCATTTAAGAAACAAGTTCACAATTTCAAGTCACTACACTTAACCATTTTTAAGACACTAATTCACATTTCAAGTCATTACATTTAACCATTTTCAAGAAACAAATTCACAATTTCAATTCACTACATTTAAACATTTTCAATTCACTAATTCGCATTTCAAGTTACTACATTTAATCATTTTCAAGACATTAATTCATATTTATAGTCACTATATTTAACCATTTTTTTAAAAAAAGTTCACAATATCAAGTCACTGCACTTAACCATTTTCAAGTCACTAATTCGCAATTCAAGTCACTATATCGAACCATTTTCAAGAAAGAAGTTCACAATTTCAATTCACTACATTTAACCATTTTAAAGTCACTACAAATAACCATTTTCAACTCACTAACTTACATTTCAAGTCACTACACTTAACCATTTTTAAAAAAACAAGTTCACAATTTCAAGTCACTACACTTAACCATTTTCAAGTAACAAGTTCACATTATAAGTCACTACACTTAACCATTTTCAAGTCACTAATTCACATTTCAAGTCACTATATTTAACCATTTTCAAGAAACAAGTTCACAATTTCAATTCACTGCATTTAACCATTTTCAAAAAAAAAGTTCACAATTTCAGGTCACTACACTTAACCATTTTCAAGGAACAAGTTCACAATTTTAAGTCATAACACTTAACCATTTTTAAGTCACTAATACACATTTCAAGTCACTACATTTAAACATTTTTAAGAAACCAGTTCACAATTTCAATTCACTACATTTAAATATTTTCAAGTCACTAATTCGCATTTCAGGTTACTACATTTAACTATTTTCAAGTCATTAATTCATATTTCTAGTCACTATATTTTACCATTTTCAAGAAACAAGTTCACGATTTTAAGTCACTACACCTAACCATTTTCAAGTTACTAATTCACATTTCAAGTCACTACACTTAACCATTTTGAACGCACTTATTCACATTTCAAGTCACTACACCTAACCATTTTCAAGTCACTAATTCACATTTCAAGTCACTATAGTTAACCATTTTCAACAAAGTATTTCACAATTTCAATTCACTATATTTAACCATTTTCAAGTCACTAAACTTAACTATTTTCAACTCACTAATTCGTATTTCAAGTCAATACACTTAACCATTTTCAAGAAACAAGTCTACAATTTCAATTCAGTACACTTAACCATTTTCAAGTCACTAATTCACATTTCAAGTCACAACATTTAACCATTTTCAAAAACAAGTTCACAATTTCAATTCACTACATTTAACCATTATCAAGTCACTCTACTTAACCATTTTCATGTCACTAATTCATATTTTAAGTCACTACACTTAACCATTTTCAAAAAACAAGTCCACAATTTTAAGTCACTACACTTAACTATTTCAAGAAACAAGTTCACAATTTCTAGGCACTAACACTTAACCATTTTCAATTCACTAATTCACATTCAAGTCGCTACACTTAACCATTTTCAAAAAACAAGTTCACAATTTTAAGTCACTACACTTAACACTTTCAAGAAAGAAGTTCACAATTTCAATTCACTACATTTAACCATTTTCAACTCACTAATTCACATTTCAAGTCACTAAACTTAGCCATTTTATAAAAACAAGTGTACAATTTCTAATCACTACACATAACCATTTTCAAGTCACTAATTCGCAATTTGAAGTCACTACATTTAACCATTTTCAAGTCACAAGTTCACATTTCAAGTCATTACACTTAAAACATTTTCATGAAACAATTTCACAATTTCAAGTCACTATAATTAACCATTTTCAAAAAACAAGTTCACAATTTCTAGTCACAGCACTTAACCATTTTCAAATCATTAATTCACATTTCAAGTCACTACACTTAACCATTTTCAAGAAACAAGTTCACGATTTCAATTCACTATATTTAACCATTTTCAAGTCACTACACTTAACCATTTTCACGTAACTAATTCACATTTCAAGTCACTACACTTAATCATTTCAAAAAACAAGTTCAGAATTTCAAGTCACTACACTTAACCATTTTCAAGTCACTAATTCACATTTCAAGTCACTATATTTAACCATTTTCAAGAAACAAGTTCACAATTTCAATTCGCTACGTTTAAGCATTTTCAAGTCACTACACTTAACCATTTTCAACTCACCAATTCACATTTCAAGTCACTACACTTAATCATTTAAAAAAACAAGTTCACAATTTCAAGTCACTACACTTAACTCTTTTCAAGTCAAGAGTTCTCATTTCAAGTCACTACACTTAACCATTTTCAAGTCATTAATTCACAATTAAAGTCACTATATTTAACCATTTTCAAGAAACAAGTTCACAATTTCAATTATCTACATCTAACCATTTTCAAGTCACTACACTTAACCATTTTCATGTCACTAATTCACATTTCAAGTCACTACACTTAACCATTTTCAAAAAACAAGTTCACAATTTCAAGTCACTACACTTAACCAATTCACTGCATCTAACCATTTTCAAGTCACTACACTTAACCATTTTCATGTCACTAATTCACATTACAAGTCACTACACTTAACCATTTTCAAAAAACAAGTTCACAATTTTAAGTCACTAAACTTAACCATTTTTAAGAAACAAGTTCACAATTTCTAGTCACTATACTTAAACATTTTCAAAAAACAAGTTCACAAGTTTAAGTCAAAACACTTAACCATTTCAAGAAACAAGTTCACAATTTTAAGTCAAACCACTTAACCATTTCAAAAAACAAGTTCACAATTTCAATTAACTACATTAAACCATTTTCAACTCACTAATTCACATTTCAAGTCACTACACTTAACCATTTTTAAAAAACAAGTTTACAATTTCAAATCACTACACTTAACCATTTTCAAGTCACTAATTCACAATTTGAAGTCACTACATTTAACCATTTTCAAGTCACAAGTTCACTTTTCAAGTCACTACACTTTAAACATTTTTGAAAAAAAAAATTTCACAATTTCAAGTCACTAGGCTTAACCATTTTCAAGTCACTAACCTTAACCATTTTCAAGAAACAAGTTCACAATTTCTAGTCACTATACTTAGCCATTTTTAAGTCACTAATTCAAATTTCAAGGCACAACATTTAACCATTTTCAAGAAACAAGTTCACAATTTCAATTCACTACATTTAAACATTTTCAAGTCACTAATTCGTATTTCAAGTTACTATATTTAACCATTTTCAAGACATTAATTCATATTTCTAGTCACTATATTTAACCATTTTCAAGAAACAAGTTCACAATTTTAAGTCACTACACTTAACCATTTTCAACAAAAAAGTTCACAATTTCAAGTCACTAAACTTAACCATTTTCAACTCCTTAATTCACATTTCAAGTCACTACACTTAACCATTTTCAAGTCACTATAGTTAACCATTTTCAAGAAAGTAGTTCACAATTTCAATTCACTACATTTAACCATTTTCAAGTCACTACACTTAACCATTTTCAACTCACTAATTCATATTTCAAGGCAATGCACTTAACCATTTTCAAAAAACTCTAATTCATAGTTCAAGTAACTCCACTTAACCATTTTCAAGTCACTAATCAACATTTCAAGTAACTAGGTTTAATAATTTTCAAGTCACTAATTTACATATCAAGTCACAATATTTAACCATTTTCAAGAAACAAGTTCACAATTTCAATTCACTGCATTTAACCATTTTCAAAAAACAAGTTCACAATTTCAAGTCACTACACTTTACAATTTTCAAGGAAAAAGTTCACAGTTTTAAGTTACTAATTCACATTTCAAGGTACTACTTTTAACCATTTTCAAGTCATTAATTTACATTTCAAGTCACTACACTTAACCATTTTCAACTCACTAATTCACATTTCAAGTCATTACACTTAATCATTTTCAAAAAAAAAGTTCACAATTTCAAGTTACTAAACTTAACTATTTTCAAGTCACAAGTTCTCATTTCAAGTCACTACACTTAACCATTTTCAAGTCACTAATTCACATTTAAAGTCACTATATTTAACCACTTTCAAGAAACAAGTTCACAATTTCAATTCACTACATCTAACCATTTTCAAGTTACTACACTTAACCATTTTCATGTCACTATTTCACATTACAAGTCACTACACTTAACCATTTTCAAAAAACAAGTTCACAATTTTAAGTCACTACACTTAACCATTTCAAGAAACAAGTTCACAACTTCAAGTCACTACACTTAACCATTTTCAAAAAACAAGTTCACAATTTTAAGTCAAAACACTTAACCATTTCAAGAAACATGTTCACAATTTTAAGTCAAAACACTTAACCATTTCAAGAAACAAGTTCACAATTTCAATTAACTATATTAAACCATTTTCAACTCACTAATTCACATTTCAAGTCACTACACTTAACCATTTTTAAAAAACAAATTTACAATTTCAAATCACTACACTTAACCATTTTCAAGTCACTAATTCACAATTTGAAGTCACTACATTTAACCATTTTCAAGTCACAAGTTCACTTTTCAAGTCACTACACTTTAAACATTTTTGAAAAAAACAATTTAACAATTTCAAGTCACTAGGCTTAACCATTTTCAAGTCACTAACCTTAACCATTTTCAAGAAACAAGTTCACAATTTCTAGTCACTATACTTAACCATTTTTAAGTCACTAATTCACATTTCAAGTCACTACACTTAACCATTTTCAAAAAACAAGTTCACAATTTTAAGTCACTACACTTAAACTTTTTCAAGTCACTAATTCGCATTTCAATTCACTACATTTAACCATTTTCAAGTCACTACACTTAACCATTTTCAACTCACTAATTCACATTTCAAGTCACTACACTTAATCATTTTCAAAAAAAAAGTTTACAATTTCAAGTTACTAAACTTAACTATTTTCAAGTCACTAATTCACATTTAAAGTAACTATATTTAACCATTTTGAAGAAACAAGTTCACAATTTCAATTCACAACATTTAACCATTTTCAAGTCACTACACTTAACCATTTTCATGTCACAAATTTACATTACAAGTCACTGCACTTAACCATTTTCAAAAAACAAGTTCACAATTTTAAGTCACTACACTTAACCATTTCAAGAAACAAGTTCACAATTTCAAGTCACTACACTTAACCATTTTCAACTTACTAATTCACATTTCAAGTCACTACACTTAACCATTTTCAAAAAACAAGTTCACAATTTTAAGTCACTACACTTAACCATTTCAAGAAACAAGTTCGCAATTTCAATTCACTACATTAAACCATTTTCAACTCACTAATTCACATTTCAAGTCACTACACTTAACCATTTTTAAAAAACAAGTTTACAATTTCAAATCACTACAATTAACCATGTTGAAGTCACTAATTCACAATTTGAATTCACTACATTTAACCATTTTCAAGTCACAAGTTCACATTTCAAGTCACTACACTTAAAACATTTTCAAGAAACAATTTCACAATTTCAAGTCACTATACTTTACCATTTTCAAGTCACTACAATTAACCATTTTAAAAGTCACTAATTCACATTTCAAGTCACTACACTTAACCATTTTCAAGAAACAAGTTCACAATTTCAATTCACTACATTTAACAATTTTCAAGTCACTACACTTAACCATTTTCAAGAAACAAGTTCACAATTTCAATTCACTACATTTAACAATTTTCAAGTCACCACACTTAACCATTTACACATAACTAATTCACATTTCAAGTCACTACACTTAATCATTTCAAAAAACAAGTTCAGAATTTCAAGTCACTAAACTTAACCACTTTTGAAGAAACAATTTCACTATTTCAAGTCACTAGGCTTAACCATTTTCAAGTCACTAAGCTTAACCATTTTCAAGAAACAAGTTCACAATTTCTAGTCACTACACTTAACCATTTTCAAGACATTAATTCACATTTCAAGTCACTACACTTAACCATTTTCAAGAAACAAGTTCACAATTTCAATTCGCTACATTTAAGCATTTTCAAGTCAATAATTCACATTTCATGTAACTACACTTAACCAATTTCAAGAAACAAGTTCACAATTTCTAGTCACTACACTTAACCATTTTCAAATCACTAATTCACATTTGAAGTCACTACATTTAACCATTTTCATGAAACAAGTTCACAATTTCCAGTCACTAAACTTAACCATTTTCAACTAACAAATTTACATTTCAAGTCACTACACTTAACCATTTTCAAAAAACAAGTTCATAATTTCAAATCACTATACTTAACCATTTTCAAGTCACTAATTCACCATTTGAAGTCACTACATTTAACCATTTTCAAGTCACAAATTCATATTTCAAGTCACTACACTAAACCATTTTCAAGAAATAATTTCACAATTTCAAGTCACTACACTTAATCATTTTCAAGTCACTACACTTAACCATTTTCAAGAAACAAGTTCACAATTTCAAGTCAATACACTTAACCATTTTGAAGTCACTAATTCACATTTCAAGTCACTACATTTAACCATTCTCAAGTCACAAGTTCACATTTCCAGTCACTACACTTAAATATTTTTAAGAAACAAGTTCACAATTTCAAATCACTACATTTAACCATTTTCAAGTCATAAGTTCACATTTCAAGTAACTACACTTGACTATTTTCATGACACTATTTCATATTACAAGTCACTATACACTTAACCATATTCAAGTCACAAGTTAACATTTCAAGTAACTAACCTTAACCATTTTGAAGACACAAATTCACATTTCAAGTAACACCACATAACCATTTTCAAGTCACTAATCAACATTTCAAATAACTAGGCTTAATCATTTTCAAGACACTAATTTACATTTCAAGTAACTACACTTAACCATTTTCAAGAAATAAGCTCACAATTTCAAGTCACTACACTGAACCATTTTCAAGTCACTAATTCACAATTCAAGTCACTACATTTAACCATTTTTAACAAACAAGTCCACAATTTCAATTCACTACATTTAACCATTTTCAAGTCAATAATTCACATTTCAAGTTACTACATTTAACCATTTTTAAGTCACTAATTCACATTTCAAGTCACTACATTGAACCATTTTCAAGAAACAAGTCCACAATTTCAATTAACTACATTTAACCATTTTCAAGACAATAATTCACATTTCAAGTTACTACATTTAACCATTTTTAAGTCACTAATTCACATTTCAAGTCACTATATTCAACCATTTTCAAGAAACAAGTTCACAATTTCAATTCACTACATTTAACCATTTTCAAGACACTAATTCACATTTCAAGTTACTACATTTAACCATTTTCAAGTCACTAATTCACATTTTAAGTCACTATATTTAACCATTTTCAAGAAACAAGTTCACAATTTTAAGTCACTACACTTAACCATTTCAAAAAACAAGTTCACAATATCAAGTCACTACCCTTAACCATTTTCAAGTCACAACACTTAACCATTTTCAAGTCACTAATTCACATTTCAAGTCTCTATATCTAACCATTTTCAAGAAAGAAGTTCAGAATTTCAATTCACTATAGTTAACCATTTTCAAGTCACTACACATAACCATTTTCACCTCACTAACTTACATTTCAAGTCACTACACTTAACCAGTTCACAATTTCAAGTCACTACACCTAACCATTTTCAAGTTACTAATTCATATTTCAAGTCACTACACTTAATCATTTTGAACGCACTTCTTCACATTTCAAGTCACAGCACTTAACCATTTTCAAATCATTAATTCACATTTCAAGTCACTACACTTAACCATTTTCAAGAAACAAGTTCACGATTTCAATTCACTACATTTAACCATTTTCAAGTCACTATACTTAACCATTTTCACGTAACTAATTCACATTTCAAGTCACTACACTTAATCATTTCAAAGAACAAGTTCAGAATTTCAAGTCACTACACTTAACCATTTTCAAGTCACTAATTCACATTTCAAGTCACTATATTTAACCATTTTCAAGAAACAAGTTCACAATTTCAATTCGCTACATTTAAGCATTTTCAAGTCACTACACTTAACCATTTTCAACTCACCAATTCACATTTCAAGTCACTACACTTAATCATTTACAAAAAACAAGTTCACAATTTCAAGTCACTACACTTAACTCTTTTCAAGTCAAGAGTTATCATTTCAAGTCACTACACTTAACCATTTTCAAGTCATTAATTCACAATTAAAGTCACTATATATAACCATTTTCAAGAAACAAGTTCACAATTTCAATTATCTACATCTAACCATTTTCAAGTCACTACACTTAACCATTTTCATGTCACTAATTCACATTTCAAGTCACTATACTTAACCATTTTCAAAAAACAAGTTCACAATTTCAAGTCACTACACTTAACCAATTCACTGCATCTAACCATTTTCAAGTCACTACACTTAACCATTTTCATGTCACTAATTCACATTACAAGTCACTACACTTAACCATTTTCAAAAAACAAGTTCACAATTTTAAGTCACTAAACTTAACCATTTTCAAGAAACAAGTTCACAATTTCTAGTCACTATACTTAAACATTTTCAAAAAACAAGTTCACAAGTTTAAGTCAAAACACTTAACCATTTCAAGAAACAAGTTCACAATTTTAAGTCAAAACACTTAACAATTTCAAGAAACAAGTTCACAATTTCAATTAACTACATTAAACCATTTTCAACTCACTAATTCACATTTCAAGTCACTACACTTAACCATTTCTAAAAAACAAGTTTACAATTTCAAATCACTACACTTAACCATTTTCAAGTCACTAATTCACAATTTGAAGTCACTATATTTAACCATTTTCAAGTCACAAGTTCACTTTTCAAGTCACTACACTTTAAACATTTTTGAAAAAAACAATTTCACAATTTCAAGTCACTAGGCTTAACCATTTTCAAGTCACTAAACTTAACCATTTTCAAGAAACAAGTTCACAATTTCTAGTCACTATACTTAGCCATTTTTAAGTCACTAATTCAAATTTCAAGTCACAACATTTAACCATTTTCAAGAAACAAGTTCACAATTTCAATTCACTACATTTAAACATTTTCAAGTCACTAATTCACATTTCAAGTCACTACACTTAACCATTTCTAAAAAACAAGTTTACAATTTCAAATCACTACACTTAACCATTTTCAAGTCACTAATTCACAATTTGAAGTCACTATATTTAACCATTTTCAAGTCACAAGTTCACTTTTCAAGTCACTACACTTTAAACATTTTTGAAAAAAACAATTTCACAATTTCAAGTCACTAGGCTTAACCATTTTCAAGTCACTAAACTTAACCATTTTCAAGAAACAAGTTCACAATTTCTAGTCACTATACTTAGCCATTTTTAAGTCACTAATTCAAATTTCAAGTCACAACATTTAACCATTTTCAAGAAACAAGTTCACAATTTCAATTAACTACATTAAACCATTTTCAACTCACTAATTCACATTTCAAGTCACTACACTTAACCATTTCTAAAAAACAAGTTTACAATTTCAATTCTAAAAAACAAGTTTACAATTTCAAATCACTACACTTAACCATTTTCAAGTCACTAATTCACAATTTGAAGTCACTATATTTAACCATTTTCAAGTCACAAGTTCACTTTTCAAGTCACTACACTTTAAACATTTTTGAAAAAAACAATTTCACAATTTCAAGTCACTAGGCTTAACCATTTTCAAGTCACTAAACTTAACCATTTTCAAGAAACAAGTTCACAATTTCTAGTCACTATACTTAGCCATTTTTAAGTCACTAATTCAAATTTCAAGTCACAACATTTAACCATTTTCAAGAAACAAGTTCACAATTTCAATTCACTACATTTAAACATTTTCAAGTCACTAATTCGTATTTCAAGTTACTATATTTAACCATTTTCAAGACATTAATTCATATTTCTAGTCACTATATTTAACCATTTTCAAGAAACAAGTTCACAATTTTAAGTCACTACACTTAACCATTTTCAACAAAAAAGTTCACAATTTCAAGTCACTAAACTTAACCATTTTCAACTCCTTAATTCACATTTCAAGTCACTACACTTAACCATTTTCAAGTCACTATAGTTAACCATTTTCAAGAAAGTAGTTCACATGTTCAATTCACTACATTTAACCATTTTCAAGTCACTACACTTAACCATTTTCAACTCACTAATTCATATTTCAAGTCAATGCACTTAACCATTTTCAAAAAACTCTAATTCATAGTTCAAGTAACTCCACTTAACTATTTTCAAGTCACTAATCAACATTTCAAGTAACTAGGCTTAATAATTTTCAAGTCACTAATTTACATATCAAGTCACAATATTTAACCATTTTCAAGAAACAAGTTCACAATTTCAATTCACTGCATTTAACCATTTTCAAAAAACAAGTTCACAATTTCAAGTCACTACACTTTACAATTTTCAAGGAAAAAGTTCACAGTTTTAAGTTACTAATTCACATTTCAAGGTACTACTTTTAACCATTTTCAAGTCATTAATTTACATTTCAAGTCACTACACTTAACCATTTTCAACTCACTAATTTACATTTCAAGTCATTACACTTAATCATTTTCAAAAAAAAAGTTCACAATTTCAAGTTACTAAACTTAACTATTTTCAAGTCACAAGTTCTCATTTCAAGTCACTAAACTTAACCATTTTCAAGTCACTAATTCACATTTAAAGTCACTATATTTAACCATTTTCAAGAAACAAGTTCACAATTTCAATTCACTACATCTGACCATTTTCAAGTTACTACACTTAACCATTTTCATGTCACTATTTCACATTACAAGTCACTACACTTAACCATTTTCAAAAAACAAGTTCACAATTTTAAGTCACTACACTTAACCATTTCAAGAAACAAGTTCACAATTTCAAGTCACTACACTTAACCATTTTCAAAAAACAAGTTCACAATTTTAAGTCAAAACACTTAACCATTTCAAGAAACATGTTCACAATTTTAAGTCAAAACACTTAACCATTTCAAGAAACAAGTTCCCAATTTCAATTCACTACATTAAACCATTTTCAACTCACTAATTCACATTTCAAGTCACTACACTTAACCATTTTTAAAAAACAAATTTACAATTTCAAATCACTACACTTAACCATTTTCAAGTCACTAATTCACAATTTGAAGTCACTACATTTAACCATTTTCAAGTCACAAGTTCACTTTTCAAGTCACTACACTTTAAACATTTTTGAAAAAAACAATTTCACAATTTCAAGTCACTAGGCTTAACCATTTTCAAGTCACTAACCTTAACCATTTTCAAGAAACAAGTTCACAATTTCTAGTCACTATACTTAACCATTTTTCAGTCACTAATTCACATTTCAAGTCACTACACTTAACCATTTTCAAAAAACAAGTTCACAATTTTAAGTCACTACACTTAAACTTTTTCAAGTCACTAATTCGCATTTCAATTCACTACATTTAACCATTTTCAAGTCACTACACTTAACCATTTTCAACTCACTAATTCACATTTCAAGTCACTACACTTAATCATTTTCAAAAAAAAAGTTCACAATTTCAAGTTACTAAACTTAACTATTTTCAAGTCACTAATTCACATTTAAAGTCACTATATTTAACCATTTTGAAGAAACAAGTTCACAATTTCAATTCACAACATTTAACCATTTTCAAGAAACAAGTTCACAATTTCAATTCACTACATCTGACCATTTTCAAGTTACTACACTTAACCATTTTTATGTCACTATTTCACATTACAAGTCACTACACTTAACCATTTTCAAAAAACAAGTTCACAATTTTAAGTCACTACACTTAACCATTTCAAGAAACAAGTTCACAATTTCAAGTCACTACACTTAACCATTTTCAAAAAACAAGTTCACAATTTTAAGTCAAAACACTTAACCATTTCAAGAAACATGTTCACAATTTTAAGTCAAAACACTTAACAATTTCAAGAAACAAGTTCCCAATTTCAATTAACTACATTAAACCATTTTCAACTCACTAATTCACATTTCAAGTCACTACACTTAACCATTTTTAAAAAACAAGTTTACAATTTCAAATCACTACACTTAACCATTTTCAAGTCACTAATTCACAATTTGAAGTCACTACATTTAACCATTTTCAAGTCACAAGTTCACTTTTCAAGTCACTACACTTTAAACATTTTTGAAAAAAACAATTTAACAATTTCAAGTCACTAGGCTTAACCATTTTCAAGTCACTAAACTTAACCATTTTCAAGAAACAAGTTCACAATTTCTAGTCACTATACTTAACCATTTTTCAGTCACTAATTCACATTTCAAGTCACTACACTTAACCATTTTCAAAAAACAAGTTCACAATTTTAAGTCACTACACTTAAACTTTTTCAAGTCACTAATTCGCATTTCAATTCACTACATTTAACCATTTTCAAGTCACTACACTTAACCATTTTCGACTCACTAATTCACATTTCAAGTCACTACACTTAAATATTTTTAATAAGCAAGTTCACAATTTTAAATCACTACATTTAACCATTTTCAAGTCATAAGTTCACATTTCAAGTAACTACACTTGACTATTTTCAAGACACTTATTCATATTTCAAGTCTCTATACACTTAACCATATTCAAGTCAGCAGTTAACATTTCAAGTAAATAACCTTAACCAATTTGAAGACACTAATTCACATTTCAAGTATCTGCACATAACCATTTTCAAGTCACTAATCAACATTTCAAGTAACTAGGCTTAATCATTTTCAAGACACTAATTTACATTTCAAACAACTACACTTAACCATTTTCGAGAAATAAGCTCACAATTTCAAGTCACTACACTTAACCATTTTCATGTCACTAATTCACATTACAAGTCACTACACTTAACCATTTTCAAAAAACAAGTTCACAATTTTAAGTCACTACACTTAACCATTTCAAGAAACAAGTTCACAATTTCAAGTCACTACACTTAACCATTTTCAACTCACTAATTCACATTTCAAGTCACTACACTTAACCATTTTCAAAAAACAAGTTCACAATTTTAAGTCACTACACTTAACCATTTCAAGAAACAAGTTCACAATTTCTAGTCACTACAGTTGACCATTTTCAACTCTCTAATTCACATTTCAAGTCACTACACTTAACCATTTTCAAAAAACAAGTTCAAAATTTTAAGTCACTACACTTAACCATTTCAAGAAACAAGGTCACAAATTCAATTCACTACATTTAACCATTTTTAACTCACTAATTCACATTTCAAGTCCCTACACTAAGCCATTTTTAAAAAACAGGTTTACAATTTCAAATCACTACACTTAACCATTTTCAAGTCACTAATTCACAATTTGAAGTTACTACATTTAACCATTTTCAAGCCACAAGTTCACATTTCAAGTCATTACAATTAAAACATTTTCATGAAACAATTTCACAATTTCAAGTTACTATACTTAACCATTTTCAAGTCACTAAACTTAAAAATTTTCAAGAAACAAGTTCACAATTTCTAGTCACAACACTTAACCATTTTCAAGTCATTAATTCACATTTCAAGTCACTACACTTAACCATTTTCAAGAAACATGTTCACGATATCAATTCACTACATTTAACCATTTTCAAGTCACTACACTTAACAATTTTCAACTCACCAATTCATATTTCAAATCACTACACTTAATCATTTTCAAAAAACAAGTTCACAATTTCAAGTCACTACACTTAACCATTTTCAAGTCACAAGTTCTCATTTCAAGTCACTACACTTAACCATTTTCAAGTCACTAATTCACATTTAAAGTCACTATATTTAACCATTTTGCAGAAACAAGTTCACAATTTCAATTCACAACATTTAACCATTTTCAAGTCACTACACTTAACCATTTTCATGTCACAAATTTACATTACAAGTCACTGCACTTAACCATTTTCAAAAAACAAGTTCACAATTTTAAGTCACTACACTTAACCATTTCAAGAAACAAGTTCACAATTTCAAGTCACTACACTTAACCATTTTCAACTTACTAATTCACATTTCAAGTCACTACACTTAACCATTTTCAAAAAACAAGTTCACAATTTTAAGTCACTACACTTAACCATTTCAAGAAACAAGTGCGCAATTTCAATTCACTACATTAAACCATTTTCAACTCACTAATTTACATTTCAAGTCACTACACTTAACCATTTTTAAAAAACAAGTTTACAATTTCAAATCACTACAATTAACCATGTTGAAGTCACTAATTCACAATTTGAATTCACTACATTTAACCATTTTCAAGTCACAAGTTCACATTTCAAGTCACTACACTTAAAACATTTTCAAGAAACAATTTCACAATTTCAAGTCACTATACTTTACCATTTTCAAGTCACTACAATTAACCATTTTAAAAGTCACTAATTCACATTTCAAGTCACTACACTTAACCATTTTCAAGAAACAAGTTCACAATTTCAATTCACTACATTTAACAATTTTCAAGTCACTACACTTAACCATTTTCAAGAAACAAGTTCACAATTTCAATTCACTACATTTAACAATTTTCAAGTCACTGCACTTAACCATTTACACATAACTAATTCACATTTCAAGTCACTACACTTAATCATTTCAAAAAACAAGTGCAGAATTTCAAGTCGCTAAACTTAACCACTTTTGAAGAAACAATTTCACAATTTCAAGTCACTATACTTAACCATTTTCAAGTCACTAAACTTAACCATTTTCAAGAAACAAGTTCACAATTTCTAGTCACTACACTTAACCATTTTCAAGACATTAATTCACATTTCAAGTCACTACACTTAACCATTTTCAAGAAACAAGTTCACAATTTCAATTCGCTACATTTAAGCATTTTCAAGTCAATAATTCACATTTCATGTAACTACACTTAACCAATTTCAAGAAACAAGTTCACAATTTCTAGTCACTACACTTAACCATTTTCAAATCACTAATTCACATTTCAAGTCACTACATTTAACCATTTTCAAGAAACAAGTTCACAATTTCCAGCCACTAAACTTAACCATTTTCAACTAACTAATTTACATTTCAAGTCACTACACTTAACCATTTTCAAAAAACAAGTTCATAATTTCAAATCACTATACTTAACCATTTTCAAGTCACTAATTCACCATTTGAAGTCACTACATTTAACCATTTTCAAGTCACAAGTTCATATTTCAAGTCACTACACTAAACCATTTTCAAGAAATAATTTCACAATTTCAAGTCACTACACTTAATCATTTTCAAGTCACTACACTTAACCATTTTCAAGAAACAAGTTCACAATTTCAAGTCAATACACTTAACCATTTTGAAGTCACTAATTCACATTTCAAGTCACTACATTTAACCATTCTCAAGTCACAAGTTCACATTTCCAGTCACTACACTTAAATATTTTTAAGAAACAAGTTCACAATTTCAAATCACTACATTTAACCATTTTCAAGTCATAAGTTCACATTTCAAGTAACTACACTTGACTATTTTCATGACACTATTTCATATTACAAGTCACTATACACTTAACCATATTCAAGTCACAAGTTAACATTTCAAGTAACTAACCTTAACCATTTTGAAGACACAAATTCACATTTCAAGTAACACCACATAACCATTTTCAAGTCACTAATCAACATTTCAAGTAACTAGGCTTAATCATTTTCAAGACACTAATTTACATTTCAAGTAACTACACTTAACCATTTTCAAGAAATAAGCTCACAATTTCAAGTCACTACACTGAACCATTTTCAAGTCACTAATTCACATTTCAAGTCACTACATTTAACCATTTTTAACAAACAAGTCCACAATTTCAATTCACTACATTTAACCATTTTCAAGTCAATAATTCACATTTCAAGTTACTACATTTAACCATTTTTAAGTCACTAATTCACATTTCAAGTCACTACATTGAACCATTTTCAAGAAACAAGTCCACAATTTCAATTAACTACATTTAACCATTTTCAAGACAATAATTCACATTTCAAGTTACTACATTTAACCATTTTTAAGTCACTAATTCACATTTCAAGTCACTATATTCAACCATTTTCAAGAAACAAGTTCACAATTTCAATTCACTACATTTAACCATTTTCAAGACACTAATTCACATTTCAAGTTACTACATTTAACCATTTTCAAGTCACTAATTCACATTTCAAGTCACTATATTTAACCATTTTCAAGAAACAAGTTCACAATTTTAAGTCACTACACTTAACCATTTCAAAAAACAAGTTCACAATATCAAGTCACTACCCTTAACCATTTTCAAGTCACAACACTTAACCATTTTCAAGTCACTAATTCACATTTCAAGTCACTATATCTAACCATTTTCAAGAAAGAAGTTCAGAATTTCAATTCACTATATTTAACCATTTTCAAGTCACTACACATAACCATTTTCAGCTCACTAACTTACATTTCAAGTCACTACACTTAACCAGTTCACAATTTCAAGTCACTACACCTAACCATTTTCAAGTTACTAATTCATATTTCAAGTCACTACACTTAACCATTTTGAACGCACTTATTCACATTTCAAGTCACAACACTTAACCATTTTCAAATCATTAATTCACATTTCAAGTCACTACACTTAACCATTTTCAAGAAACAAGTTCACGATTTCAATTCACTACATTTAACCATTTTCAAGTCACTACACTTAACCAATTTCAACTCACTAATTCACATTTCAAGTCAATACACTTAACCATTTTCAAAAAACACTAATTCACAGTTCAAGTAACTCCACTTAACCATTTTCAAGTCACTAATCAACATTTCAAATAACTAGACTTAATCATTTTCAAGTCACTAATTTACATTTCAAGTCACAATATTTAACCATTTTCAAGAAACAAGTTCACAATTTCAATTCACTGCATTTAACCATTTTCAATAAACAAGTTCACAATTTCAAGTCACTACACTTAACCATTTTCAAGGAACATGATCACAGTTTTATGTTACTACACTTAACCATTTAAAGAAACAAGTTCACAATTTGAAGTCGCTACACTTAAACTATAACACCCCGTACATTCTCGACCCCACTTTATTGGTGATCTAGGGTGTATTTATATACCTTATTGCCAATTTTGAACCATGTTTACCTTAGTTTTGAGAGCAATAAGTACGTATTTTGTATTGTTTTTGATGTAATAGTTGATATTGTGCTAATAAATGTGGTTAGACCCTTGGAGGAGGCGTTTGCGACTTTTTGGAGCATTTTTGGAGTGAAAAGTGAGGCTTGAAGGACTTCCAAGCAAAGGATCTTAAAGATAAGAGGCAAGCTAAAGATTTGAACTTGAAGAATCCAACCAAATCCGCAAAGAAAAGTCGAAGAAAGGAAGAAAATCAGAATTTAAGTGTCAGGCGCGCTAGGCAGCGTGCCAGGCCGCTTTTGACAGAAATTTTGATGGCATGGACAGCAGAGGGGCGCGCCAGGCAGCATGTCGGGCCGTTTTTTGCCAAATTTCTTCTCCGACCACCAGTCTGTGAATAGGACTCTTGGGTTATTTTATCATTATTACATCTTGGTAGGACTACTCTTGGGTGATGTTGACATCCAAATTAGGGTTAATTCTTCTTCTTTTTTTTTTTATTTCTTATTTATAATTTTTATCAATTTATGTTACATTAAGCCATGAGTGGCTAAAAATTGCTTATTCTTGGGGTTGAGGCTACGAACATGAATCTCGAGAGTTGAATATTGTCTTAATATTTATGGAATTCTTTAAACATGAGAAAGTTGGTGGATCATGCCTTAAATTTGTTGTGCTGAATTAACATGTGTTAATGGGCTCAATTTAAGGCCCAAAGTTAAGTCATAAGACATGGCCCAAATGGGGGAAAATGACCCATTCTTGTGTTGACCAAGTAAACATAACATTTATGACTAAGTGTGTGGCTAAGGATGATCATGAGGGCTTATATAAAGGCACAAAAAATCAGATTTTATTCCACAAACCACACATGTCATTTCTAGATTTTTCTACAATTTTCTCTCTACTCTCAAACCCTAAGGCAACCATCTCTTGGGACAAGGTCATCTCTTTGAAAGTATTGGTAAGTGTTTAATTTTATGGTTTAGTAAATTACATGCATGAGAGGTTGTGTGGGTCATGTTGGTTATGCCTACAAGTGTTAAGTAATCCACTTTTGCTTCTTTGCTAATGGACTTGTTTTCTAGGTGACTTAAACTTGAAAGGAGACTTGAGATCTTGAAACGAGTTAATGATATGGATGGGAAACCATTTTCAAGTCAAAAGTTCATATTTCAAGTCACTACACTTAACCATTTTCAAGTCACTAATTCACATTTCAAGTCACTATATTTAACCATTTTCAAGAAACAAGTACACAATTTCAATTCACTACATATAACCATTTTCAAGTGACTACACTTAACCATTTTCAACTCACTAATTCACATTTCAAGTCACTACACTTAATCATTTTCAAAAAACAAGTTCACAATTTTAAGTCACTACACTTAACCATTTTCAAGTCACAAGTTCACATTTCAAGTCACTAATTCACATTTCAAGTCACTACACTTAACCATTTTTAAAAAACAAGTTCACAATTTTAAGTCACTACACTTAACCATTTCAAGAAACAAGTTCACAATTTCTAGTCACTACACTTAACCATTTTCAACACACTAATTCACATTTCAAGTCACTACACTTAACCATTTTCAAAAAACAAGTTCACAATTTTAAGTCACTGCACTTAACCATTTCAAGAAACAAGTTCACCATTTCAATTCACTACATTTAACCATTTTCAACTCACTAATTCACATTTCAAGTCACTACACTTAACCATTTTCAAAAACCAAGTTTACAATTTCTAATCACTACACTTAACCATTTTCAAGTCACTAATTCACAATTTGAAGTCACTACATTTAACCATTTTCAAGTCACAAGTTCACATTTCAAGTCACTACACTTAAAACATTTTCAAGAAACAATTTCACAATTTCAAGTCACTATACTTTACCATTTTCAAGTCACTACAATTAACCATTTTCAAGTCACTAATTCACATTTCAAGTCACTACACTTAACCATTTTCAAGAAACAAGTTCACAATTTCAATTCACTACATTTAACAATTTTCAAGTCACTACACTTAACCATTTTCACATAACTAATTCACATTTCAAGTCACTACACTTAATCATTTCAAAAAACAAGTTCAGAATTTCAAGTCACTACACTTAACCATTTTCAAGTCACGAATTCACATTTTAAGTCACTACACTTAACCATTTTCAAGAAACAAGATCACAATGTCAAGTCACTACATTTAACCATTTTCAAGTCACAAGTTCATATTTCAAGTCACTTCACTTAACCATTTTTAAGAAACAAGTTCACAATTTCAAATCAGTACATTTAACCATTTTCAAGTCACAAGTTCACATTTCAAGTAACTACACTTGACCATTTTCAAGTCACTAATTCATATTTCATGTCACTATACACAACCATACTCAAGTCACAAGTTCTAATTTCAAGTAACTAACCTTAACCATTTTGAAGACACTAATTCATATTTCAAGTAACTTCACTTAACCATTTTCAAGTCATTGATCAACATTTCAAGTAACTAGACTTAATCATTTTCAAGTCATTAATTCACATTTCAAGTAACTACACTTTACCATTTTCAAGAAATAAGTTCCCAATTTCAAGTCGCTACATTTAAACATTCTTAAGTCACTAGTTCAAATTTTCAATTCTAGTATAAGTCAAACAATTCAGTAAATTCAATAAAGCAAATAAGTAGAGGCGTCGTATGTCCCTTTCACACCATCTAATCATCACAAAACCTATGACTTTCAAAGCCTTCTACAATAAATAATCCCACCATAACACTACATTTAGGGACTTCAATATAAGAAAACAGAGAGAAATCAACTTACCTTTACTTGGTTGTTGTTGTTGTCGTTGGTGAGAGAAGGAGAGGAGAGAGATGAGCGGAGAGATGGATATTGCTGTTGTCGGCTGCTGGTCAGCGGCGGCTGCGGCGGCTGTCAGTGGCGACTGCTGCTGCTGCTGTCCATCGGCGGCGGTGGGTGCTTCTGCTGTCCGACGGTGGTGTTATCGGAGTAGATTAGCATGAGAGAGAGAGAGTTGTTGGATATTTGAGAGAACGAAAATAAAAGAAAGGGATAGAGAGAGATGTGAGTCTTGCCCTAATTATATGGGAGACTAAAAAGTTGACCAAAAGAGCGACGGACAAAATCGATGTTGTCCGTCGATTTTTTTCAAAAAAAATATATGAATTAATTTTTTAAAATATAAAAATTATTTATTTATTAATAAATTTAAAATATCAAAAATTGAAGGACAGTGTCATTTTCATAAAATTATTTTTAATTTATTTTTAACAAAACCGACTCTGTCCGTCGCTTTTAGTAAAAAATAAAGAAAATTAAAAATAAATTAAAAAAGCGACACACAACGTCATTTTTTCTAAAAATTAATTTTCCTTTTTTAAAAAATAATAGTGATGCTGTCCGTCAGTGTTTGTAAAAATAAATAAAAATTTAATTTAAATTAAAAAAGCGACGGACAGCGTCGCTTTTCTAAAATTAATTTTCTTTTTTTAAAAATTAATAGCGACGCTATCCGTCGCTTTTATTAAAAAAAAAAAAATTATTTATTAATTTTTTGGCACAATAATCCGCAAAAATAAGTGACGGACATTGAGAAGTTGTCCGTTGATTTTAATAAAAAATAAATAAAAATTCAAAATAAATTAAAAAAACGACGGACAGCGTTGCTTTTTCCGTCGCTTTTCTGGAGCGACGTAGTCCGTCGCTTTTTTGTCCATCGTTTTTTGCCTTTTTTTAGTAGTGCTAAGCACGATGTGGAGATCCTTTTCCCGCTACAGCGAGCCCGCTGTATCGAGGATGCATCCACTATAGTGGAGTCGGGTCAGTAAGTCACGATATAAACCTATTTCAGGTTCAACACTTATTCTTAAAAGAGGAGTTCTCTCTAAAAGACGCCCCTAGAGCTATTTCCAAGCTAGAACAACCATAACGGAGAGGCAAGACTTTCAAGAAACGTGACCATATCATCCTACTCGTGGATTCTCCATCAGAAATTCTGAATCGAGAACAAGGAGCAAAGCTGCAAGCATCCTATGGCAATAGCTTAACATCGAGGTGGGTTATGGTTTATGAGTAATAGATTTTAATTAGTAAATTGTATATAATATATAGAATTGATGGGAGAAAGCATGATTAGGCCTTCGGTCATGGTGTTCTGATGGATAGTACATAAAATGATGTAAGAAGATCAAAAAAACGTGTGATTATATATTGATGTATGAATTTCATGAGATATAATATGTTTATGTGAAATTTCCATAATATGTTGCGATGTGAATAAGGTTAATGTGAGTGATGACAAAGAGATTATGTACAAAAGTAAACTACAAATCTAGATATTAATAACATCATGGATTGATGGAAATTATGGAATTGTTGAACCTTGCTATGTGTGTGTTCTTGATGATGTGTTCACTTCTGTGAGGATTAATTCTTGTGGTATGAATGTTGAGTGGGAAATAATGTCTTTAAATAAGTTTTTGAAGGTGAAACATGTCTAATGATAAGAACCCTTAGTAAAAGTGAGTGAACTAGGGTTGGTGCTATACATTGAATGTTAATAAATTATCTGAATAATGGATAATGAAGCTGCACTCACAAATGTGATAAGCATATTTAATGATGTGTCCTAATACTTTAAAAAAAGGGATATAATGGTCCCTGGCATAATAGTTGTTATTGGTAAATGGAAGGATGCTTGAATGGGCTTATGTGAAATTAGACTTAGTTTAGTCTCTTGTATATTTTTAAATTGAATGGAATGTTGATTGGTCTTCAATATAATCTGTAATTGATTGATTGTTGGCTAAACAATACTTGTATGAAAAACCTGTAAAATTGACACATGTTGGATCAATTATTGATTGGTAGTATCCCATGAGTTGTGATAAAATTGAATTGTTGAAACTTGTGAATTATGTGAACCTGACGGTGATTTATGGACTCATTTTGTATTCTTGATCATATATATTCATACTACTCTTATTGATGCATGACAATTATTGGTTGACATTGTCCATTGTGGTTATTTGTGAGATTCATATTCTTATTATTCCGATGAAAAATAATATTGGCAAGTGTTATTGTGCCGATGGAAAATGATTCTGGCCGGTATATGGACCCCAGTGAGTCCCTTGTAGGTCCTGACTATTGAGCAGAAATAAAACTCCTTACCATGTGTATCTAGAGGTACATGGACCCTAGTGTGTTCCCTGTAGGTAATGACTATTGGGAAAAAATGAGACCCTTTAGGATGTGTGTACAGGTGAGTGGCTATTGTGAGTTTTGGTATAGTTGAGTGAGACTGATGAGGTATAGAGGTTATACAGCTGTGAAGTTAGTGTGGACAAGATCCTGATTTTATGATGCGACTGCTTGTAATAGTATGGTTCTGTGATGACTTGATATGTCATTTGATGACTTGTATGTCGTATGACTGCTTATAATAGCATGGTTTTGCCATGACTTGATATGTTTATTTGATGAATTATATGTCCTTAATGTTTAGACCTTGATATGTTGGTCGGTGACCTTCATATCCCTAGAATTGTTGATTTGATTGATCTGGAGAATAAATGTTACTTGTGGTTGTGAACTACTTGATTTTTGTGTTGTTGTATAAACTTGAATTACGTGAATATTCCAACTAGTTGATTAAATCATTAATTAGTTTTCCATTTTTGAAGGTTAAATAAATGTACCATTGGCTTATTGTTGGGTTGTTTGGGTTATAGGTGAGAAATCCATAATAAATGATAGGAAAATTGAGAATAATTATTATTATTGGTTAAAACTGCTAATTGGTGGTTGTTGAATTTATTGAAAGTGAAGCAGAAGGCTGAGTGATATCTGCTAGGATCTAATTCGAAATAAGAAAGATAATTGTAATCTTCAAACTTATTGAGAAAGTTGTATAAATGGTACGAAATCAAGGTAAAAGGTGGTTGTATGAAATTTGTTGCTGACTTTTGTTAATTCTTATATAGTGTTGTGTGAATTAATCTTAGTCGATCGATGATGCCTATCAATACGTGTAGTGTACTGATACTACTCTTGCTATATTCTTTTTAGAATGTAGGTGTGTTGTAGGTTGACTAAAGTTTCTTGTTTGAGGTGGCGAGTACTCATCATCAACTTCTGCATATCTTATCCTTTGATGAAAGTTGGATCGTTTACTTCATTGTCCTTCCCCTATATTAGAAGCTCTTGTATATTTCTAGATTAGGTATTCAGGAAATAATGTAATCTGTCAAGTTGAAAGCTTGTAAAGGTTTATGAGATTATTTTTATGAATGTTTTTTTTGGTAATAAACAACATATTACTAACCAAAAGAATTTACAATGGTATCAAAAACAACAAAAGAATCTGGACATGGATAGAGTCCCATGCTTCACATAGACACTCAATACCTATAACCAACCAGACTTAATCACTGTATTCTTTATTTAGGATAGTAGTTCAGCTCCTCCACTCTTGTTGCCAGCTTCTTCTGCATCATACCCCTAACAATTGATTCCCTAATGAAAGTTGGTGTGATCACCTATGGACACCTAGTCTTGCCTTGAAACACGCTATTATTCCTTTCTTACCAAATTCTATAAACACAACTAGCTAATACAATGCGAAATATTTGAGAGTTACTAGCTTTACCATTAACATGTTGCACCATCCAATCTATCTCATCAGACTATTTCATGGCACTTTTGTTATAACCTTGCCAAGGTAGCAGTAGCTCCCAGATACTGGGTGAATATTGACATGAGAAAAACAAATGCTCAACTGATTCTTCTTTTGAGTTGCACAGGGGGCGCTTGCTATCATAAATTAGTTTTCATTTTTTCAATCTGTCTCTAGTATACAATTTCCCATACATTACAAGAAACAGAATGAATGTCCACCTGGGGGCTCCAGAGTTATTACATGTGAGTCTCCTCCATACCACTTTTGGATAAGCCCCTCTTAACTGCAAATATACCTTCTTGATGGAAAAAGTTTTGAGCCTTTTGACATATGCGTAGGTGAGACCTGCATTTTCCAATGTATTGGAGGCTTTAAAGATCTTCCTTAGCATCCATGAGGCTTGATTTGGATAAACTTCCCATGCTGTGGCACCTTTCAGATAATAATTGTGCACCCATTTCACTCACAATTTATCTTTTTTGTTGCATAAATTCCATATCATCTTACTAACTGTACCTTTATTTCTTGTGATTAAGTGAAGGATGCTCAAACCACCAGCACTTTTGGGAAGGCATAGTTTTTCCCAGGACATCAGTTCCTTCCTTGATGGGCCACTTTCAGCAGTCCACATAAAAGTTCTACACACAGTCTCAATTGCCTTCAATACTTTTTTAGGAAGGATGAACATCTGAGCCCAGAAGGTTTGAATAGCAAATAACACCGACTTGACTAACTGCATTCTATCAGTATAGGATAGAAACTTAGATGTCCAATGACTGATTCTTCCCACCATTTTATCCAGTAAGGGAACACATTGCATAGTTGTGAGCTTTTTAGTACTTAGAGGTACTCCCAAGTACCTAAAAGGGAAGTTGCCCTTTGAGAAATGCAGCTTATCCAGTATGGCCTACCGTATAGGATGATCCATGCCACTAATATAGATTGATCTTTTGTTGGTGTTTGCAACCAACCCAGAAGAAATTGAGAACTATTGAAAACAAGCATAAAGACTCTCCACAGAGCCAAGATTCCCCCTAAAAAATAGGAAGAGATCATAAGTAAAAACAAGCTGCACTATATGGAGTTTTTCACATTTAGGATGGTAGTTAAAATCAGGATCCTTCTTTAGGGACTTGAGCAACCTGTTCAGATATTCCATGCAAAGCACAAAAAGAAAGGGTGAGAGAGGATCCATGTAACTACCCTCCTAGTCGTTTTGTAAATTGTACCTATTTTTCTCATTTTAGTCCTTCTCGTAGTTTATATATGAGATTTATAACTTGTGAGGATGGGTAGTATAGACCTCGAAGTGTTTGAAAGTGATTTAAGTCATTAGTTGGATTCTTGAATTTTAATAAAATTAAATGACGGTCAATCTTTGGTTAAGACAACCCCGGATTAGTGCTTTAGTGATTCCAATAGGTTTGGAATGTGCGTTTTAGTCAATTAGCATATTTGATTTGTTTTCATGGGTTTTCAAATAAATTCTGAGGGTCTATTCGAAGTTATGGTTATTTTAGACATTATTTTTGTTGGTGGTTAATGGGCTAAATTCATATTTTTTATTTCATGTGACCCATGTACTAAAATAAACTTAAGTGGGTAGGGTTTAAAACTAACAATAATAATAATAATAAAATTTGATAGTCACAAGGAGAGGAGAACGATGGTTAGCGATATAATTTTCCCATCCACAGCTTTAAAGATCTCTCAGTCTAGCCTCAGGTCAGATTTTTGTTAGTTATATATACGATAATAGGCTAGTTATTAGGTGGGATGGAATTGTAGATTCCAGTGAATTAATAATTGCATGGTGGAAAGTGTCATTAAATTAGGTTAAAAGAAAAGTGGTGATTGAATCAATCATGGGGTAATGATGAACAAATGATTGGAGAAGCAATCATTAGCAAGTGATAATGGGATGAGTTTGGTTTCTATTAATTTTGTACTTGTACAGTTCTTAACCCTCGCACTTCTAAAGCAGTTGTGAGTAAATAATAACGTACCAAGGACCTAATCATTGAGCAACTATACTAAACAAGTTTTTGGCTACTGATTTCTCTATACAGTATTATTGCAGCCATTTGTTTTCGTGTCTAGTTTCCAGCGGCAGGTTTGGCATATAGCATCAACCACTATTATGAAAAATTTAGGTTTTAGTCTAGTGTTATTAGAGTAAGAATTCTTAATTTGAGAATCGAATATAATGACCCGTTTTAGTTGAAATTCGACTTGCTAGTTTGTACTCTTATGGGGATCTTACATTGAACAGATTTTGACCATTCGGAAGCTTTAGGAAAGGGAAAGGTCCTTGCAAATCAGCCTACATTAGGATTCTTCGGTTGAGGTAGGTTATGATTTAATTGGAGTTTAGACTCGATTTAATTGTGTGTATGCTCCTAAATTGGATGCTTGTTGATTGGTCTTCGGACATACTTGAATTTGATGATATTTGGATTATTGACACTTGTATGAATAATTATTGAAAATCAAACTTGATCGGATTGCCTTATGATTATAAGTGTACTTGTAAATTTAGTACGCCGTTTTGTATCTTGAAAGATAGTGTGAATTTGATAAAATTTACATAATAATGTTATGGAGGATCAGGTACCATGCCGGTACGGATATGGATATTGATATTACTTATTTATGGAGTATCGGGTACCACGCCGGTACAAATATGGATATTGATAGTACTTATTTTTGAAGGATCGGGTACCACGCCGGTACAGTACATGGACCTAGATTGTCCCCTGCAGGTCATGACTAGTTGGGCAGAAATAAGCCCCTTAGCATGTGTGTACAGATCAGTGTTGATTTTGAGAGTGTGTGTAGTTAATAAGCTGATAACGAGCTACTAGTGTTCTAATTACGAGGTTACGGATATAGTTTTACTTATGGTATTATTGTTGATTTCATAGTTGTTTACAATGTGGTTGATATTCTTGATGGTTACGTGGCTTGTTTGTGGGCATTGTTTGGCCCGTCATTGATGTATTTGTTGATTCATTGAATTACTTGCTATGTGTTGATGCCTGTCTACTTGTTATTTGATTTATGTTGTATACATGCTATTAATTGAGTTGGCCTATGATACCTACCAGTACATAGTGGCTTGTACTGATACTACTCTGTACTCTTCTTTTGTTGAGTGCAGAAAGTGTTTTAGAGGCTCAGACACGACCTTAACTCTAGCATTTGATAGTTGATTTCGATCCAAGGGTGAGCACTCCATCTCCAGGCTACCATGGATCATCATATTAGCCCTTGTCCTTCTTTTGGGCAATGAGACACTCTTATTCTTAATTATTTTGGATATTTCTTTTATACATGATTTTTATTTTAGAAGTTCTTGTATGATGAAATTCGGGTCTTGGGGATTTTAATAGGTAGTTTGCTTGATTTCCGCATTAATAATGATTAGTTTTGGATTTATTATCATTAAGTTGATTTTTATGATAACCTCGTCTTAATATTGACTAAATGATTGGGTAATAGTTCGGGTTAGATGGTTCTCCCACATTAAGATTAGTGTGGGTGCCACTCATGGCCATTTGGGTCGTGACAGTCCCCTTGTCTTAACCCTTTCCTTGCAGCAAAGGCCTGAGTCTGCTTACCATTCACCACTATAGAATATTGCACAGTTGTAACACAACACATAATCCACCTTACAAAAGTGTCTGGGAAGTTCAACCCTATCAGCACTTGTTCCAAGATTGCCCACTCTATTGAATCATAAGCCTTTTGCATATCAATTTTCAATATGCACCTAGGTGATATGCCCTTCCTTTCATATCCCTTAACCAGCTCATGACTAAGTATGTTGTTATCATTTATAAGCCTTCCAAGTACAAAAGTTGTTTGATTATTTTCTACCAATTATTTTAAAATAAATTTCTTATATTATATAAAAATGTTGTTTTCACGAATTTCTACATAAATAATGATTGGGTGGTGAAGGGTTCTCCTATTTAGGTAGAATAGAATCGGTGCCTATACGAACTTGTAATTTAGATCATGACAATTGGCATCAGAGCACTAGGTTACTGATTTCACAAGCATAAGAGAAATTTTAAGTAGAGTACCGTGGATTGGTGTGTAGATGTCCATATAAAATCCTCGAAAAGCTATGAGTCATCTAGGAGTCATTTTCTTTCTTTTTTCCTATCATGCTATCTTAGTTTATTGCTTACCTGGGTTGAGTTTAATTGGCATCGTGGAGATTCCATTGGTATCTTGATAAATTCAAATTGGAACCTAGTTGATCCTAATTGATATCTTGATGAGTTCAAAATTGGAATCTAATCGATTCCAATTTGTATTTGGCGATAAGAGTTATGATTTGCGTGTTGGTTGTATGATTTGTGGTGAAAGTATTGATTAATTGTTATTTGTTAAGTCGATAGTAAAATCAACGTGCATTGAGATTATGATAACTTGTGGTGCATTGATACAATACTGATGCATTCTGTGTTTTGATGAGGTAATGAAAATAATTAAGCTAGAAAATATTTCACTTATGTGTGGTTGATCTTGATTCAAGGTATTATATTTTGGAGTGTTGTTTTTTATTAGGGGTGACCTAGTAATCTAGACATCCTTAAGTGAATATCGAGACTTCAAATAATATCATAGCATGTGATTTGAGGGGATGTTGTGTTGAGGTTGCTTCATGATGTCTAAAGTTAATATTTTGTGTTGTGAAATGGGGCTGGGAAACAACTCTCCCTGAGCGACTATTTAGGGACCGCTACAATGATGGGAATTCCATTGCAGCGAGACCACCAGGGCAGTTGGAGGCTCGATGTAGCGAGGTTGAGTAGTTCATGATAACACATCCCGAATTGGCGTCAACACTTTGAGGCATATAATTCGAGGTCACCATGTGGAGATCCAAGACATGATCATCATAGGGGTACAAGGATGCATTTGGAGGATCCTTTTTGAGCCTACACTAGAGTAATACCACGTGTGGATGAAAGCTTGGGGCTTGGAATACACCTACAAGAAGCAAGGAGAATTTTCCTAAGGGTGATAGTGGGGTTGGAGGACCATCAAGGGATCGACGACCCTCCAAAAGGGCCATCATAGAGAACCAAGGACACCCCACACACTGCCTTGCAGTGAAGGAAGGGTGGTGGTCCGTTACCACAGTGACTGGCCGTCACTAGGGCCACCAAGACGAGATAGAACCATGCCTTTGTGGGCTTTTGCTTTTTATGTCAAGGTCACATTTACGCCTTTGTAATGACACTATAAATACTTAAGTTAGGGTTTATTTCCTTACTTAGCTTTTTGATATTGATTGAGAATGAAAACTCTTGAGAGAGTGTTTGAGAGCTTGGAATAGCTCTTGTTGCATCTTGTTTAGAAATAGTGATTGTAAGGGCGTTTCGATTCCCTTGCGGCCAATGTAAGATATTAGATGCTAGTGGGTGTTAGAAATAGGGGTTCTGAATTCAATATATTCAATAGTTCCTTTTTCTTCTATCTTTTTTGTGTCTATCTATCTATCCTCTTTATCTATCAATTGTTTTTCTTTGATTTCGTAGTCAAATTCTTATCTTCGTAATTTGGCTTGTATCATTTGGTATCAGAGCAGAGCTAACAATCATTCCTATGATTCTAGTCTTGGGTTTGTTATCTTGAAAATCATTAAAAAAAAGTTTGATTCACGTTTTTGGAGTTTTTCAAATTTGAATTTTTAATTTTTGAGTCTTTTTGTGTTTCTAGTACTAGAATCTTGTTCCCTAGTACTAATTGAGTCGTTATCTAAGATTTGAGCTTAATCCGAGAAGATTTGAGTGCTCCACCATTGTTGAAGCTTGAGTTTGAAGAAATAGAAGTGGGTTCTCAAATCTGAAATTTGTGGGTGAGTTTTTGAGCTTAAAATTGCTTAGGTTGTGTTCGGGAGGTTGAAGTGAGCTTGGGTTTCAAAATACGTCGAATTTCGAGTTTGTTTGCTTAATGGTAAAATTTTGAATGTGGGGATGGGATTAGGGGTGGGGGGGATGGGGTAAGAATTTTTTTAAAATTTTGTTTTAAAAATTAAAAGAATAAAATTTAGAGGGGGTGGGTACTGGATAGGGGATGAGATGGGGTAAGAAAAAAACTAATTTATTTTAAAAGAAAAAAAATTCTTCTTCTCTTCTTTAATTGCTAAATTCTTAGCATTTAATTTTTTAAATATTTTATTTTGAATATATATATACTGGGTATGTTGTTGTTTTTGTATATCAATGTCACATCAGCATAAAGTTTCACATATACGCACACGTGACATAAGAGGGATGTTTTTAAATTCAACTAGTCAAGTAGAGGAGTATTTTTAAGACTGTTAATAGTATGGGGACTAAAACAATAATCCACGCTAAATTTAAAGGTGTTTTCAATATTTATCTCTTTTTGTTATATAACAAGTAATGTCTCTCCCTATTCATAATCAAACCCACCCCCCACCCCTCTGCCTTGCCCCCGGGCACACAAAAAAAAAAAAAAGAAAGAAAGAACAAGAAGGAAAAGACAATAATTATTTTGGGGTCCATTAAACGAGTGAGGAGAGAATCTAAAGACATTCGATATCCTTAGCGTGTGATAGGCCCTAGGGGTGCTTCCAAGGAAAACGCTCAAAGAAAATATCACAATTCACAGGTCTACCACCAGTCAATGGTCCACTAGCGTTTAATTACATATTAGGTAACAATATGTAACTTATTCACGCTTCGCGCGGTCATGAAGAATCCAATAAGTTGACGAATAAAAATATAAATTTAGTAGATATAGAGATAAAATTTCCACAACGATATATATAATTTGATTAAACAACTTAAATACTTTTTAATTAGCTATAATAACACATGTTAATTTTTTTTTGATTTGCCACAGGGTGTCCGATACCCGCATTGGATCCCCGACTTATCTTGATCGCACACTCCATCCATTCTGAGGGTGGAGCTCCCAATATGATTGTTTTCATACCCAGAGTTCGAATCTGTGACCTCCAATTAAGGATAAAGCAATTTCACTGTTGCACCACAACCACCCATGTTGTTAATTTTATGTAACCATAACAGAAACAAAAACAACCGGATTATAAAAATATTCGACATAAGGTGAATATGACCAAATTTTAAGATGGTATTGTTTGTCAAGATCCAATTTCTAAATTAGCCATATAAAGAATGTTCCAAAAAGACATTGTTCTTCATATGGTGCTAATTATTTTAAATTGAAAGAACCCTCTAATAATTTCTTAAAATTCGGAAGCAAATAATATTTCGAAAATAGTTTTAGACTTTTATTATTAATTAATTCACCACTTAAAATATTTTTATTAATGCACTATAATTGTTATTTTGGAGTGTCTTATGTCATTCTAAATTTCAGTTGTAACACAGCTCCTATAGTGGTAGCTCATCAATCAACACATTACATATATTTTAAATGTTAAAAAGAACAATAATACAATCGCATAAGTGAATAAAATATGAAAATTAGATAACCCATGGACTCTTGGCTTCATAAAATCTCCAAATATGCCTTAAAAAACAGAATGCCCTTTCTGTGTTAGCTTTCGTGGATAGAATTACCTAGTACCTGTTGTTGGTGGGAGGTGGCTGATATTCCGTGGAATTAGTCGAGGTGCGCGTTGACCTGGACACCACTGTTATCAAAAAAAGAAAAAGACAGAATGCCCTTCCCATCTGCAAAAGACATATTGTTGGTCATTTTCTTGGCTTTCCTTTCTTTTTGAAAAAAAATATACATATATATGGCATAACTTAAAAAATAAAACTTATCTTCCGAAATGATGATGCTTAGTTACCCACCCCCATTCATGAAGCTATTAAAACCACATGTATCTTGAATATCTCTTCATTGCAATTTGCTTGTGATAGTGCATAAGTTGTTACAGATACAAGTTCGATTCCTGAATCTAATGGTAGCAATCCTGCCATCATTCATAAAATTGTAACTGAAAAAGATGTCAGACATTTCTTCCAAACAAAGGAAAAAGATATTTAGTAGAAAAAGTAATTAAGCGAAAATGAGAAGAAATAAATTACAATGCCGATCTCAATGAAAATCAGTCCATCAGAAAGTTTTTGAACTATTTATTCACGTGAGCAAGTCTGTAAGATGACTACTTAATTGCTATGACTCTTCATTATCTTGATTTACTTCAAATCTTTTATAATTCTTAATAGCCTCCAAAACTCTTCATTTTCCTTTTTTACCACAACAATAACTGACAGAAGAGGAAGATATTAGTAAGAGAATTTAAGTCAAAAGCATAAATGCACCTGGCATTTACTTTTGGGAAGCCTAAATGAAATTATTCGGCTGTGACTCTCCAACAACAAAACCATTACTCGTTTGATAACTGAATAATTGCATTACAATGAAGAAATAAACCAATAAAATGTCAAAAAAATGTGAAAAAAGAAAAATAGCAATAGAGGCCATTGGAAGGTGCCACATCAGCAGACTTTGATTCTACTTTATTATTATATATAGATTAGTGAATTTAGCTGTGCTTCATGCGGTACTAATTTGTTTAAATAATCCTTCCATAACATAAAAATATTTTCGTCTCGGATTATAGTTTTCCTTGGTACATTTAACATATCTACATAAGTATATTTAATCTTTTTCCTTTCTATTAGAGACTTAGATTTTAATACTTCCATATTTTTTTTTCCACTTATTTCAAATCTAAAACGAATAATTATTAATATATAATTATTTACTGTCTTACTTGTCTCATAGTCGCAACTATATACCTCTTATAGTGTATTGTGCATTTTAGAGAAATAAAAAGATATTCTTTATAATCTGTAGTAACTCTCTGAACAACAAATCTCAGATAAGACTCGTGTAAACAATTGAAACTCATAATTTATATTAATAATAGAGGTCATCTAAGTCAATTAAAGACAATAACAAAGCAATTTCTTCATCGACACACGTCTACTGATGACATAAAACTAAAAATGATAAAAGGACCTCACAATTTTATCTAAGTTCCAACAACACTAAAAGGTAAGAAGCAACACTAATCCCTCTGCTTCTTGAACTTATTTCCGTCTTCATCACTTAATTATTCGTCATATATGATTCTTCTTTTCCTACTCTTAGCAACATCAGTGACATGTAGTTCTTCCTCATGATTTTCCAACTCATTCAATGAGGCTTCAACAGATACCTGATTATTTTTGAAATATTTAAGTTATCAACATATTTATTAAACATGTTCATTTTTTACCATAATTACACCAATAAATCAAATTACCATGCCTTTGGACAATCCTCCAGTTTCCTGAAATTTTGGTTCACTTTCATCCTCAATTATGTTCTTTTCCTACAAAAACAACCAAAGAAGATTATTTGCAAAGTAAATGTAATTGTGCATTACAATCTTAAAGTTTATATTGCAATACCTTTTTCTCTTTCTTTAGCTTGGATTCTAATTCCAAATTTTCATCTGGAATCCAAAGCTTTGATATTGTAAAATTTTCAAGCCCCTCTTTCAAATTATAATTATTTAATTTTAGCCTAAAATCAAATTCTTTCCCGCAGAGGTTGTTGATTTGGGCAGGCACGTCGTTGGTAGCCGAAGTTAGCTTGTTGAACAACTTTTTTGCTGATGTGTCTATGAGTTTCTCAGCAACATCATTAAACAGGGTAAAAGTACTTTGTCCAGTCTTGTCTTTCACTTTGATGTGTATCTTGTACCTATGTTTATTCAAAAAGTTAGGTTAGATGATATTACAAAGCAAATTAATAATCCTTAGATTCTTACTTCACCAAAGGAAACTTGCAATCTTTATTGCAATTAGTGCATCGATAGACACTATTTGCAGGTACAATCTTCTTCGAACACACATTGCACGAAATGTAGTACCAACCAAAGTAGTTATCTATTTCTGTGATATTGCTCTTCACGGTAACAAAGTACTCCTATAATTGTTAAAAAAAATACAGTTATATAGTGTAACGATCCTGTTGAAATAGAAAACCACAAACTAAAGAAACAAAATAAGAAAACAACCTGTATTTCAGAGCTCCACTCATACTCCAACAACTCCTTAATTTCCATCCGGTTCAAAAACATCTCTTCCTCAATTGGAATGCTATTAACATTAGAGCTTTCTATAATTTGTACTCTTGAGGACAGGGTGGAAAACTTTTGAACCAAGGATCTTATGTAATCTATATCTAGGTTTACATAGATTTTACTTGCGTTGGTGGTGGAGAAGCTAACCTCGCCTATTAACAATGGATGCAATAAACTGTAAGTATGACATTTCTTCAAAATTTTAGCACTTAAATTCATAGCAGCGACAGTTTTGGTCAAAAACAATTACCACAGAATTCTTTCACTTGCGTAGATGTCACTATCACTATATACGGGCCAACATCATTGTTGTACAATTAGGGGGCAAACTTCTCTCCGAGTTCTTCCCATAAAGTAACCTTTGCTTTCGCCGAACTAAGCAGGAAAAAAGAAGTCAGAGGTGTAAACAATATAATGTCAAATATGAGTAACAAAAGATAGACCTGAACTTGAATAGTGTATAAGCTTAATTCCAATCCACGTTTAAGTAGATAACTAACAAAAGATACTTTAAAATAGATGGTTGGCTTACTAATCAGTAACAACTTGAATGTCCCTTTTTTTCCATTTCGATCCAGCGGTCTCCATATCACCAATTCCATATAAACAACCAACAACATCTACAAACAAAGAGCAAGAAGTTCATTTAAAAATAACCATGAGGATTAAACACTTTAGCAAAAAATACAATGTAATAACATAGACCTGATAAAATAGTATTATTGTTAACCCTTGAGTCGATCATATCCGGTTTAATAAACTGAAATCCGTTTATAGGAATATCAACAATATCTTCAGATAAGTTCTTGATTACAGTGGAGGCCAAGAAAATAATTTTCAATGAATTTTCAACAGGTCTATAGCCACCCATGTTTTCAACAACTTTGAAGTTCTTGATGATAAATAAAGAACCTTCACTCAACTTGGCTTTGAACCTGATAACGTGGTTTTTCCTAATTATGCCGTGCATCAAATTTCCCTGACAGAGGAAGCCATAAGTGAGTTGAGAGTCGAAACTTCAGAAAATAATCTGAAAGTTAGAAATAAGAATAAATGTACACAGATACCTTTTCATCAATAAATATCATATCCAGACTGATCAACTCACAATCTTTCTTCGGATTAATGGCATCCCACATTCTACAAAGTCTAACCCTTATCATGAAATCATCTCGCCCACCAACCAAGTCTGAAAGAAAAGAATACGTCATCGTAAACACTCAATTAAAAGCTATACAGACAAAGAAAATTGCAATATGCAAAAGATTTACTATCAATCTATATATAGTGGTAGAATGAGGTATGGAAAAAGCACAAAAATAATTTAGCAGTGTAATTATTCAGAGATTAATACAGAATTAAAGACAATAAGAGTTACAGATGGGGAAGATGAAGGAATGGGTTAATGATGGTGAAAGGAAAAACGCACCTTCAGAACTTGGCAGGAAGAAGCTTTGGAATACTCTACGGCTGGGAAAAGGAAAAACAACGACTGAGAAGGCATTCAATTGGGTCATTAAGGTCATGTATGTGGGCTGGGCTTTAATGAAAAAATTTAAGACTTCAATATTATCTGAATTGATCATTTTTTTTCCTTTGGCCTTTTTAATTCATGTAATTACTTAAATAAAAAAAATTCAAAAAATTGAGAAAATAGGAAAATGGAAATAGAGAGCAATGGGAGGTGCCACATCAGCGGGCTCTCATTTAGCTTTATTAATATATATAGATTTAATTAGTTTCAAATAGACACAAGTATTGTGGAGGTGATTTTTCCTTTAAATAATTGGCTATATATCAAATTTAAACACACCCACAACAAAGTATTTTTTGTTACTAATATAAATATGCAAGTGCTTTTTTATAATCTTTCTTAAAAAATCTTTAAAATAAGCTCCATAAGATTTAGTAACATTATGATCTTTTTACACATTTGGCATAAATCCATTCTCCTCAGCAGAATGAACTATTCTTTTTTGTACAAATGCATACAAACCAAAGGCACATCTTGTACGACCAAATTGTTAGAATATTTAATCCTCCTATAGTCCAATTTGAAAATAATTATTCACGACTTTTTACGTGTGAAAGCATGGGAGTTGTTGGAGCACCAAAGACCAGTAGTACTTAATAAATCTTTGAATTAATAAGCCCCACAAAGTACAAGTACTCCCTCCATTTCATTTTATTTGATTCTTATATAAAAAATAATTATTTTAATTTTCTTATTTAATTTATAAAATTAATAAAAATTTATTATTTTTTTTATTTTTAATATTAAATAATTAAATAAAATAATAATAATTAAATTAAAAATTCTAAAACATTATTAATAAAATTAAATTAATAAAATATATAATTAATTAAAAAAATTTAAATATATATATCAAGTCAACATAAGCTATGTAAAATGGAGTATTTCAAAGACATTCCTGGCTGCTTCCATGTGAAACTTTCTTTATTTCCTTACGTTTAGACTTTTGGTTCAAACATAAATGTGTCAAATTTTCTGACAAATAGGAAGCAGTCAACTAACCCCCCCCCCCCCCCGCCCCCCCAACTATCCACCACCCGTCTTTCCTAGTCTATAAATTCCTAATCAAAGTTCCCATTTTCTTGATCAGGCACTTCAATTTCTTGATTCAACCATCTAAAAACCAATTCTTGAACCATTTGGTACATACCCAAATCCTTCAGGTTTTGGTTCTTTCTGTGTTTTCATTTAAAAAAAAAAAAGGGAAACAAATATCTGATCTTGAACTTTTTGTTCATCAAAAAAAAATGGATAATAAGCTCTTAACAAGTTTGGTGTTTGTTTCATCAATCTTGTTAATTCTATTTACTTCTTCTTATGCTCAAAATTGCTCAACTCATCAATTCAGAAGCAACAATGTTTTTGCCACTTGTAACTCTCTCCCTGTGCTAAACTCTTTCCTTCACTGGACCTACCACACTGAAAACCACACAGTAGATCTTGCTTATAGACATGGTGGAGTGACAGACTCTGCTTGGGTATCTTGGGCTTTGAATCTTGGTGGTGCAGGTATGATAGGAGCACAGTGTTTAGTTGCTTTTAGAAATTCTAGTGGACAAATTCATGCCTATACTTCACCTATTTCTGGCTACAGTACTGGGTTGAGTGAGGCTCCCTTGAGTTTTGGAGTGCCTAGAATTTCAGCAGAGTTTGTAAACAGTGAGATGATTATTTTTGCGACGTTGCAGCTTCCTAGTGGGAGGACTAGTTTTAATCAGGTGTGGCAAAATGGTCAAGTTTCTGGGGGAGCTTTACAAGCACATAGACAGACTGGTGATAACATGAGAAGTACTGGAACTGTGGATTTTGTCAGTGGACAGACCTCCGGGGGTACTGGTGGTGGTATATCAACCAGTTCTAGACAACGTCGCAGAAACGTGAGTTCGATTCTGTACTTTAATTTCTCTTCTTCCCCCACCCCCCACGCCCCCACAACTCCCAAAAAAAAAAATAGGAAAATTAAATTTCGAAATGAAAGACTCATAAAAATTCTCGATTTCCCTTTTCTCCTAGGAAATGACAAAATTTGTAATCCGACATAGCAGAGTCATGATTTTAACTCCGTGACTTCCCTTATGTCCAACAAAGTTCCATTCCATTGATAATTTGAAGTAGGATAGTAATATTATTACAGCTGAAGCACGAAAACAGAGATTGATCTAGAATTTAAGCTTTATGAGTTCAACTGTAAGGAGTCGTTTGGTTGGAAATAAGTTATCCCAGGGTTAGCTATCCCGAGATTAGTTATCCCATCCTCAAGGTAGGATATGGATAAAAATAACACTACAATTCCGGGATGAGTTTTCTCATGCATTTTATTCCAACCAAACATGAGATAAAGTTTATTCTTAATTAATTGGGGATTAGTTATCCCTTATCCCTGTACCAAACAACCCCTAAACGTTTTAAGTATTGAATCTCATGCATTTTATTCCAACCAAACATGAGATAAAGTTTATTCTTAATTAATTGGGGATTAGTTATCCCTTATCCCTGTACCAAACAACCCCTAAACGTTTTAAGTATTGAATTTATTTTATCTTCAAAACTATAGGTTCAAACCTACCATTTATTGCAATTTTAGTGGATCTGCATCTGTCTCTGCATGAACATGTCACAATTTTCACTTGAAGTGATCTGTTCTATGCCTCAAATAACCATTTGCTTGAATATAATTTTAAGCTCTTATAGGAGGAGAATAAATATGGCTCCTCTGATGAAATTCTTGAAAACTTTAACTGCAGGTTCATGGAGTGCTAAATGCAGTTAGTTGGGGAGTTATGATGCCAATGGGTGCCATATTTGCAAGGTACTTAAAAGTGTTCAAGTCAGCTAATCCAGCTTGGTTTTATCTGCATGCTGCTTGCCAAACTGCTGCTTATGCTGTTGGTGTTGCTGGATGGGGCACTGGTCTCAAGCTTGGCAGTGATTCTGCTGGAATTACATATACCACTCACAGAAACATTGGCATCACCCTCTTCTGCCTTGGAACCCTTCAGGTATCAGAATGTGGCACTACACTTTTGTTTCCAACACTTTGAAAAAATTCAGAACTAAATCAGACATAGATCACTTTGTTTTCCCAAATTTAAATCTGGTATTCGGAAACTAAGAGATAGTTCTTCATATCAACCTAACCAAACAACACCTTTAAAAATGTTACCAAAATTTTACTTGGTTGAACTATCAGGAAAAAAAAAAGAATCATATGTGATAGAGCTACACAATTCAGCTTACTAGCCCCTGTATAAATTGCACACATATGACAGAGGTGGATTGAAGATTTAAATTTAATTCAACATTTAAGATTTTTAGCATACATCTTAGTGGTTTTACAAGACATATCTATGTTAAGCTCTTCAATAAGATATTTTTATCTCTTGATTAACATACTAATTTCGAAGGGGAGCCTTTGGAGCAACAGGAAAATTGTCTCCATGTGACTTATAGGTCACGGATGTGAGCTATGGAAGCAGCCACTAGTGCTTGCATTAGGGTAGGTTGTCTATATCACACTCCTTGGGGTGTGGCCCTTCCCCGAACCTGCTAGCACAGGATATTTTGTGTACCGCGTGCCCCGCCTGATTAACATACTGATTCCCGGCATAACACTAAAAAAAGGTCTGGAATTAGTTATGAACTTCGTTGCTGATCCATCGTTAAATAGGTAGTAGCTAACAAAATTTTCTGAAAATATTAGCCACAAATTTTTTGTTTAACTACATAATTTGTCTGTCGATAATTCCTATTCTTTTAGTAGTACAAATTCCAAATTCTGATTGTGGTTTATATGATAACAGGTCTTTGCCTTGCTATTGAGGCCAAAGCCAGACCACAAGTACAGACTCTACTGGAACGTCTACCACCATGTTACTGGATACTCTGTCATCATTCTTAGCATCATAAATGTGTTTGAAGGATTTGATGCCTTAAATGGACAGAAGAACTGGAAGAGGGGTTACATTGGAGTGATCATATGCTTGGGGGCCATTGCAGTTCTGTTAGAAGCCATTACTTGGTTCATTGTCATTAAAAGGAAAAAAACGTCAGTCTCTGACAAGTATCCTCATGGGAGTGGAGCTAATGGACATGCCAGCAGGTCTCACGATGAGACCGCGTAAATAAATGTGTTCCCTCTAATAAATACTACGTAGTTTTTGAATTCTTTATAGATATGAGGCATGTTATGTATGTTTTAGTTGAGATTGTTACTTGTTAATTTATAATGTTTAGCATCAGATTTTTGGTTGTTAGATTTAGATTCTCTTGCAGATGGATATGGCTGTAATTTATTCATATAATATATACGTGTTGAGTACCACCTATTTCTAGTGTACTTTATCACTATCGTGTACTTTATCACTATCAGCTTCTCAATTTTGATTTATGTGTTACTGATTCTGACCTAAATTTGTATAAGGAAGAGGTTATTTGATCTGTTTCTATGTTGTATACTTTAACTGTATAGAGTAAAGCAAGTAAAGTTACAACACAACAACTTAATTGAGGAAAACCTCGGCTCACAAATGGTAAAAAATCACGACCTGCACCCTTATAGGATTTAATCCAAACTCCACTAAAACAATGAGGTTTCAACTAGCTTAGATTACAAAGCTTGCAATCGTAGGAACTAAACTCTAATTCTTATAATTCAACAATCACCCTTGACTGTTGATCCCATCCCAACTAAGAGTTGTCCTCAATTTGAAGTAATCACTAAACTATGAAAGCAAAAGATTACAACTCAATAAAAACAATACAATCAACTTGACTTAAGAACTGTCTAGCATAAGCTTATGGAGTAGGTTCTTCAATCTTTTTTTTTTTGTATTTACTGCACTTGGATCTTCCGTCAGTACTCTCTCAACTATGAACTCTCTCTTCGGTGAATATGTTCTGCTTGTAGCTCTCTATGTAAGTGTTTAGGGTTCTTTGTGAAACCCCATGTCTATTTATAGTCCTGCTGCATCTTTCCTTGTACGGAATCTCATTCTTTATTAGAGTTGATGTGCCGACCTTCCTTGAAATTTCCTTTCTTGAAGAGGTTTCTCTATAAAAGGAAACTTTATGCAAGCTGGACTCTTGACTTCACCACCCTTCACCCACTCGCTTCAATGTCTTTGTCATTTGGGACTCCGTTTAATTTACCTTCTCCTAATCCTAGTCGAACCATGCAAGAGAGAAACATGTCATCGTGACATGCTCCCTACATGTGCTTCACAGATTTGTCGATCATCAAAATCTCCTTGATCCAACAATTACTTTTTCTTTTTAAACTGATGTATTAGAGAAATGGTGTCATCCTATTTTTTATTTTTTAAATTCAAAATTTTCATTTCTTTTAAGGAATAATACATACAAACCCCTCTTAATTTTTTCTGTTTTTTCAAATACACATCTTAAGTTTGCGAGAGTCCTATGACTCCCCTACTTGTAGGAAGTGGCGATTTCTGGCCATGTTCCAGCTTGGTCAAATAGTGAGAAAGGTGAGGAGAGAGAAAAAAGCTGGACAATTTAGCTAGTATTTAGTAGGGGTGGGCATAAACACCGAAATATCGAAAAATCGGACCGAACCGAATTGATTCAGTTTTTCGGTTTCGGTTTTTCGGTTCGGTTTCGGTTTATTTTTTTCTATAATTTCGGTTTTCGGTTTGGTTTTTGGTTATAGGGTCCATATATTTCGGTTTTTCGGTTAAACCGAAATTTAAAATATAATTCTTTTTTTTTTTTTTAAATTTTTATACATATATAATGAAATTTATAATTTATTTATACACAATACCAAGAACCCACTTAAATGAGTTAAATCTAAGCCCAACACTAATAGCCCACTTAAAACATAAACCTAATTACCTAAGTCCTAATTCAGTGAATTCACTATACACGAAAAAACTCACCAACACTCGAACAACGGTGATTCAAAACTCACCTACACTCGAACAACGACAATTCCAAACTCACCAACACTCGAACAACGACGCAACCGGTGGTGATTCCAAACTCACATCGAACGACGATTCCATTTCCAAATACCGTTTTATTTTTTTCTGTTTTTCCTCTTCTTCTTCTTCCAAAACCGAAAAAACCGAATTTATAAACCGAAACCGAACCGAACCGAACCGAACCGAATTAAATCGGTTCGATTTTCGGTACACACATACCTATAACCGAAAACCGAAAAAACCGAAATAAATAAACCGAAACAGAACCGAATTACCGAACGCCCACCCCTAGTATTTAGTCATAAATTTTGAATCAGATTTTTAAAATTTATCTTCAAATACATGTTTGATCATGAAATTTGATCAAATTTAAAATAATTTAAATTCTCAAAAATTAGCAGAGATCAATTTTTGAGTTTTTGATACTTTCACTCACAAAATTTTAAATATTTTACTAGTAAAATGTATGTTCAAACCCAATTCAAGTTTCAAAAATCACACTATAAAAAATTTAAAGTTTCAAACTTTAATTTTAAAATCAACGGACTGATTTTCGCATGCTCTTCTAAGAGAGTGATCATTAGACTCTAAGCAAGCTCAGCAGAAAATGGGACAAGTTGAGCGCCATACTTCTACGCGCATGTTTATAATCATTAAAATGTCATCTCATGTTTAAAATTATAAAATTTTGAAAGTATTTTAATATGTGATAAACGATACTTTCTCTAGTTTAAAATAAGTAAATTTTTGAGCTATTTTTTAATGTTCAAAATAAGTGAATTGTTCATTCTTCAAGAGACATGTTGGAAATTTCTTCCAATTTTATCCTTCAATCACACTTTCTAGGTTATGAGTTCCAAGAGATTTAATTGACTTTATTTTAATGTGGCTGCAATTTTAAGAATAGTTTGATAATATCTAAAAAGGTAAAAATAGAAAGTAAAGTACAATTTATGTCCTAGTTTCTTTTGCTTAATAGGTGTGCATTAAGTCAAAAAATTTATTTATTTTGAATTAAAGGGTGTAACGTGTTACTTCCTAAAATTTCATGCTTAATTAAATGACGTTGTATAAACCGAAACAAAGAGCATTAATCATTTTCCAATAAAATACTACCATAAAAAATATGGTTTTCTCCATTAGAGAAGGCCCCCCCAAAAAAACCCTCTCCAAGTGGGCATTTACTGACGCAATTGAAACAGGATGTATTTGCCTTCTAAAAGTTCAATTCCAACTTGGGCGGACCCATGTTGAGTTCAGGTGTGTCAAGCGACATCGCTTCGTCGGAAAATTTAATTAAGTATATATTTTAATACTGCATAAATAGAGAATATATAATATAAATTGATACTACTTTCTCGTTGACGCGTTGGCCTAGCGCTCAAGTGACTTGTTTGAGGTTGGGGGTTCGAGCCTAACTCAGTGCTTTTTGTTGCAAAATTTCTTTAAATTGTGCTTATGTGGTATTGAACCCATGACCTAGCTTCAAAATAGATAACACCAACTGGACAAGGATATATTGTAGTTCAAATTGTGGAAGTTTTATTTTTATCCTTTTTTATATAAATATCGACACTGCTTGTTAAAAATTCTGCGTACACCACAACTTGGGACCCGTTTGACCATAAAAATAATTTACTTTTTTAAAATAATTTATTTCACTTTAGTGAAAAAAGTAAAATTTTGTGATGTTTGGCTATGAAATTTTTTTCCAAAAAAGTAAAAATAAATTTTACTTGTTTTCACTTCTACTTCTCTAACAAAAAATTAAAAAGAATTCTAATTTTTTTCATGGTCAAACATAACTTCAACTTCAACTCTAGCTCTAACTTCCACTTCAACTCCAAATGTACAACCAAGTGGCTAACTTGACAAGACTGTTTAGAAACAAGTGGAAGAGCATGTGACTCTTTAAATGGGCGTTTGACCATGTTTATTGTGAAATTTGGAAAAAAAATAATTTATTTTCAAAGTGAAAAATGATATTTGAAAATTGGAGTGGTATTTGGTCATAAAAATAAATTGGACTTCTTTTTGAATTTTTGAGAATAATTTGAAATGAGTTCTTTAATTTTTTGAAAATTCTGGAATTCAGCTTTAAATTGAATTCTGAAATTTTATGGCCAAATATAATTTTCGGAGTTCAACTGAGAAAACGTGAAAATTTTTCCATGATCGAACGCCCCATTATGATGTGTGTGGTGAAATTATTTCATATAATTTCCCATTAACTAAAATCAAAGCCGTTTGGTTCGAAAGAGAGCAGATTTTGATTTTCAGAAATAAAATGAAATATTTTTATAAATTAAAAGATGGGCAAAGGTAGTTTTCACAAAAATTCAACATTGGAAAACAGCCAAAACTTATTTTTGGGTCGGTCTCTGTTATGTAGAAATTACAAGACGGCCTTTTCAATCTTAAGGTTATCTCTCTACCAATAATTGTGAATTTGTGATATTAATCCTCCTTTACAAAGCTCCAAAAAAAATTAAGAAAAATAACATAAACATACACCTTAACTTATCATATTTACACAAATCTTCACCCTTACAAAGTATTTACAAAAATCCTAACTAATTATGTATCTTCGTTCGATGTATCGGGAGCTAATTATGTAACTTAACAGACCTAAAATAAAAAAATGTATCGGGAGCTAATTATGTATCTTTACAAAGAAAAAAATGTATTTTACTTGGATGTATTATGTATCTCGACAGACCCAAAATTAGAAAAAATATATCGGGAGCTAATTATGTATCTTTACAAGGAAAAAATGTTTCTTTGTTGGATGTATCGGGAGCTAATTATGTATCTCGACATACCCAAAGTCGGAATTTTCAGTAAATATGCAAAATGTTGAAATTTTATATAAGTGAACTCCAAATTATCGGAATTCATGTTGTTTGCCCCAAAAATTAAGAGAATGAGGACCAACTAGAATCATAACTTCTCTTGAAGGAAAAAAACTAGTCTAACCATTACCAATTAAGTAGAATAGTAATTATACAATCTAATAATTACACACATATATACACATATATAGTGTATGTATTTTGTGCGTGTATATTACGTCAATTAATATAAAACGATAAGAACAATAATTTGTTTAGAAAAAAACTATTAAAGTTACACTAAATACAGTATTTGTTTAAATAATGAAAATGAATGTTATTATATTTAGTGATTGAATTTAATATCTTTTGAACGCGTAAATATGGTGAATTTAATTGATTTAGTTATATAGTATTTGTAACACGTGATAAAATATTTCTATTAGACACTTTTAATTTTGATTTTTTTTTTTTTTTTTGTATTCTGAAGCATCTATTGCATATTTAAGTTAACCGCATAAAATATGTCACCTCTTTTGAAACTGGCCGAAGGTTTTACAACTTATTGTGGCTAATGCATATGATTAAAGGAGGTAACCAAATTTGATTAAGAAGTATCTAACAGCTAGGAATACTTTATCATGTGTTTAGACTCTTAATAAAAATAGACTGTAGTTCAAGTATTTAAATGAAATTTATCAATAAATCTAAGAAGTTACTGATATATTTTATCAATATATTATATTATTATATCTCATCTGCCATGTCTTCATAAACACCACAATCATAATGTCATTATACAGTAAAATTAATGAGATTTTATTAATTAAAAAGGCAAGTGATAAATATTTAAAAAATTGGAAGATTTTAATATTAATTGTAAATTTTGGATAATCATCTAAAATCTATTTTTTACGTATTAAATTGCAACATTTTTTAAGTTCGTAAGACTCTTAAAGTTGGTCAACTATGGAGGGCATTTAAGAGATGAATCAAGGGCATTATAGATAAGGCAGGCGATTTTGAGACACTTCATATAAGTTTGAATCCTTTAAATTGGGTGGCTAGAGAATTGGAGGTATGCGTAGCCAATAAGAAGATGAATCCTATAGTGGTGGCCTTGGGGAAAAGAGGAAGTTAAGAGATGTCTCAAAAAGAAGTAGTGGCAGGAATTTTAGCAATTACAAATATATAGTCTGTTTGGTTAAATTTTTAAAATCAGCTTATTTTCAAAAGTATTTTTGGTGAGAAGCAGTTTGTGTTTAACTAATAAAATTAAAACACACACTTTTGAGCAGCAATTAGTGTTTGACCAAACTTTTAAAATTGCTTTTAAGTGTATTTTTCTCTTAAGTGCTCTTTTCAAAAGTGCTTTTGGAGAAAAACTACTTTTTTTAGCTTATGAAAAACTATTTTTTTTTACTCCCCAGAAGCACTTATTTTCTTCCATAAGCTTGGCGAAACCTCAATTTTTTAAAATAAGCACTTTTGAGGAAAAATAAGCTTGGCCAAACAAACTATATAGTCTAGCAGGAAGAGTTTAACAATCATGTGTATGGTGATACTTTGACCTTACAAAGTAATGTGATTATAGCTCAATTTAGGGAATAGATTCGCAGTCTTAGACTGCCGACTTTTAAGCTAAGGGAGAGATGATAGGAGGAAGAACCAATTTAGGTCTTAAGGTACAAATAGTAATGAGTTCTATAAAAGATCTATGATGAGACAACAACACATTCTTATCTAAGCATATTCCTTGTACCTCAGTCAAGATGATACTCTACTCATATCTTGCATACTAGCGTCATGCCTATGACTCAGGTTCGTGCACTTCATGCAGATTCACATCCATTCTTAGTTCCTAGAATGAGGAGCAATAGCTTCAAGCATAATCCTAGCTTACTCCATGATCTATGAATTCCAGTATTATGTTATAAATCTTATGACATACGAACTCATGTTCCACAGTATGCTCAGTCCTATAAACTCATGATATTCCTTAATGGTTAGTGAAATCATGCTACACCATGTATATGCCCAGATCAGTTTTCTTGAAGAATTTATGTCTATTATACCTTACTCCCGAGGCCCAATATTGAGCGGCAAGGTCACGATCAATATAAGTTATGATTGAACAGTATCCCTCTTATTCATGATGCTCATACTCTAGCCTTTCAGTGACATTCCTTATGATATGATAGTGGTGTTGATTGCAGCTAAGTACTGGTTTAAATGGAAGAGAGTAGATGTTCCTCGTTATGATAATTATGGTGTGCTTATTCCATCTAAAGTTATAAGTGTGGAGAAAGAGAAGAATAAGGATTTGTTATGTGTAATAGTTAGATGGGGCATATATGGTGTGCCTCTGTATAGAAGTTCTTAAAGTTGCTGATTTTAGGAGTACTGGAGAAGATTCTTAGATAGTTTTAGCTTCAAAGAAGCCATAAAGTGGTTATAATGACAGACTTGAATGTCGTGTTGATATACATGTTGACTATTGTATTATGTGGCTAGTGACTCCTTGACTAGAGCTCGAAGTTATTGATTAAGATGGTACAAAGAAGTAGTATTCTTGAGGATGAAGAGTTTCTAAGGAGACATAGAATGTATAATCCCGTAATTTAGACTAGCATTATCGCTTTACGTGTAGCATCATGAACCTCTGAATTAGGCTTGAATATGGTAAGAGCATGTAGTTAGACTCAGACTTTAGTAGTCACATGTACCCTTGTGAGAATTGTAAGTTGTAAATGATGAAGTGTGGTATTGAGAGGAAAATATAGTTTAGTAATGTTACTAAGCTTAAAAGTTGACAATCGTATCATTTAAGGTAAGAGTAGCTCTATCCTTACTTTATGCTAATGTACTCATGTTTCACGTCATGTAGCTCTAGATCGAGTGAGACTTAGGTCCAAATCTATGTTGTTCATACTCTATGACTCCTTGTCAGATGACTAAGACACTCAGGTCATTTTAGTGTTTCAAATTAAGATATCTCACATAAAACGTGGAATGTTATGAGAATTACCATGAGGATGATGTCTATGATTGTAAATTAAGTGAAAGGTGAGTTACAGGAGAGAGTTCCCTTTTCCATGTTTTAAAGAGGCTAATAGGGGCCAAGTTCATATTCCTATATACGTTTTTCATGTCTATGCTAGTTTCTTGCACTCATAACTCGTGATTTTGCATTCCTTAATAGTTGGCTGTCAAAACCCTTGTTGTTCATATAGTTCAGTCCATATTGATGAGTACAGTTCTAGGCAGTTGATAGGAATCAATTTAGTTTAGCTATATGTTTTTCTTCTAGCCAAGACCATCATTCGAGGACAAATGATCCCGAGGATATATTATAATACCTCACAATTCATTTCATATTCATGTTATTTTGTATGCCTTTTTGATCTTGAAAACCAAATCGTATGACCATTAGATCGATTAGAAATTGTTTGGGATGTGTTCCAAGCCTTAAATGAAAGTTCATGACATGTAAAATGGTCGATGCATCGCGCCAGATGATCTCTGCTTTGGGGTACACACCGCATCTATAACCAAATGGCAGAGAGATACAAAACATTCCCTCCCTCCTATTGCATACTGAATCTCACCCCCTAAAATCAGCTTTGATCCCTACGACGCACACCCCAGAGGGGCTTTGTGCTGTGCGGCGCACCCCTGCCTTGCCAAATGAGAAATTTCCCTAAAATGTGTCTGATTAAGGGTATTTTGGTCCTAATACTTTTATGAAACTACTTCGTATGACTTTTAAACTTCTTAAAGGGATTAAACACTCAGAAACATCAGTTTATTTCTCTCAATCTCTTTCCCAAACTCCAAAGCATAGAAGTCTTTCAAGCAATAAGTTAGAGTTCCAAGAAAGGCTCCCTCAAGTTCTCTTCTCCTTCTCAGGTATGTAAGGCTAACCTTAGTTCTGAAATCTCATTCTATAACATAAGCATGCCTCAATTTTAGTTTAATTCATGAATTAAAGCTAGGGTTTTTGAATTTACATCCTAGAACCTAGTTCTTTATTCCTTGATAAAGTTCCTGAAATTCTCCATGAAAGTTAGTAGAAGCTTTAGAGTCTGAGTCTATCTCCTGATGTTATATCTCTTTCATGTTCATAGAGTCTATTTTGCTATGAAAGTCATCTCAGGTTTTATAGAGTCATCTCATGATTTTTTAAGGAAACTATATTTGTGATTGTGAAAGCTTACTTATGAAAGTTAACAAGATCTATTTTATGCATATTTATATGTTTTGAAAAGTAAGAATATCTTCTTATTTTGAAAGTTCAGTTTCACATTGATGTGTCATGATCACATGACACTTTCGACGCTTAAAACAAGGAAAATATGCAATAACTTGAGTATATCTTATAGGTATGATGTGTTTTCTATCCTATTTTGCTGGGAAATAGGTTATTGAGGCAAAATAGAGATAAAGTGAAGAATATTGCACCAAAATAGAATAGCAGAAGATGAAAGAGTCAAGATGAAATCATAGAGGAGACCCACGGCAGGGACCTACGTGGCGTAGGTCAACCCACGTCACGTGGCCCTGTACCGTGGATCAACTTCAGAGGGTGAAAGGAAAACCTGATTTCCACGACAGGCAGTCACGTGGCGTGACTACACTTATATGGCGTGACTTGGTGTAGTTAGTCAACTTCTGAAGATGTCAAATTGTGCCTGATTTCCATGGAGCTCATTTACGTGGCATGAATTGGTTCCACAACACCAAGTCACGATACCGTGGAAAATTGCCGACTATTAGCCTCCTACTTTGTTTAGGATAGGATTCACCTTGTATCTGTAACACCCCGTACATTTTCGAACTTGTTTGACTGCCTTAACATTTATGAAATTATTTAAACTTGAGATAGTTGGTGAATTACACACTAACTTTATTGGGCTAAATTAATTTTATGCAAATGGGCTCAATTGAGGCCCAAAATGAAGTTAAGAAGGCATGGCCCAACATGGAAATTGATCCATTCAAAGGTTGACCAAGTAGACACATTAATTATGACCTAGTGTTTGGCTAAGGATGACCATGAGGGACTATATAAGGCAAAGAAAATCAGATTTTATTCACCACAATACACTTGCCAATTCTAGACCTTTCCAAAAGATATTTCTCTTCTCTTTCAAATCCTAAGCAACCACTCATTTGGACAAGATCATCTCCTTGCAAGCTTGGGTAAGTGCTTACTCTTATTATTTAATATATTATATGCATAATAGGGTGTGTAAATCATGTTGGTTATGTTGACAAAGTGTTGAGCAGTCCACTATGTGTAAAACAGTCCACTTTTGCTTAATCGGTAAAGGACTTACCTTCTATGTGGTTTAAACTTGAAAGGGGACTTGAGGCCTTGAAGGAAGTGAATTTGATGAATTAAATGTCAACATGTTAGGATGTGGTTATGTCCCTAACTTGCTTTCTCTTTGTGTATGACTTGTGGAATTGTTGTTATGAAATTGTGCATGGAACCAGTGGTGCATTGAAAGGAGAATATAGTTTTGTAATGTTCATATGCATTTTGAAACCATAATTGTCTGTTGGCATCAAAGTTAACCTAAAATATGAAAAGAGAAGCTTACTTATGTCCATGAATCATTTATTACAAAAAAAAGGACCCAAAAGTGACCCCTCGCAGCCGAAATGGGCACCCGCCCTCGCAGGTGAGGCACCTGCGGGCGCAGGTGGCCCTGGACAGGGCCAAGGGGGCACCTGCGGCCGCACCTCACCACCTGCGGGCGCAGGTGGCTTCGCAGGTCCTTCCATAATTTTTTTAGTTTGTTTTTGCTTTTCTTGGACCCTCCAAGGCCCCCCCACCCTTCTTAGATGCAATCACCCACTCATGGTCCCTTTTGGAAAGCTCTAAGGGGGTAGTTCGGAGCCTTTTTGGATTGTATCAATTGTGGATTGTCTTTAATGTGTTGTGGTGAAAGTTATTTGGGTGACTTGATGGAGTAAATGTGACGTTATGTTAAAGAGAAAGTGTAAAGTATAAACTTGGTATGAAATTCCATCGGTTTGTGATAGCTAGGTTGATGTGTGGAATGTTTTGGTATTGTTGGTATGATGATGCAGTAACTTGTATTGTAGGAGGATGAAATGTCGTTCTATGGAAGTCACGCATCTCATTATCGTCTTGTGCATTTGTAATGTAGTTAGTTGTTAATTTAAGCTCCATTGTGTGTTCATATTGTAGAGTAACGCTTTAAGGAAGAGCTAAACTGTTATAGTCACACATTGGAAGGATAAGGTATGTAAGGTTACACTTTCCATATCTTTTGGTAGCACCTGTTATTCTCATTGTTACCAAACTGGTTTCTACTCTGAAATGTTTCAAAGTATCTCATTTCAGTTTGTTAGCAATTGTTATTCACATGTATCTTATTCATTGACTATTTTTCCAAAGCTCCAATAATGTTACAACCACCAATGTATCAATCTCACAAAAGTAAAGAAATGAAGTAATGCATAGTTGTTTGAGTACGGGTGGTAGCTCAAAGGGGCAAAAGCCTAGCTAGAGACGATCCCGAGATTATTGGATCAGAGGGCAGCTCTATGGGCAAAAGCCTAGCTTGAGCCGAACCTGACAGGGGGCAGCTCAATGGGGCATAAGCCTATCTCGAGCCGAACCTGCTTTATTGATTTATGGGTGGTAGCTCAAAGGGGCATAAGCCTAGCTAGAGACGATCCCAATGTTATTTCCCACTCATCAGTTGGGCCCAGGCATTATATGATTGATGATGATAATGATATGAACGTAAAAACCAAGAAAGTAATGAAGGCAATGTACATGGTTCCACATATACAGTACGGTGGTTTATCCATATTATCTATTCACTTGTATTCGATTCCATTTGAGTTTCCATATGTCAGACAGTTACTTATGGCCTTACATACTCAGTACATTCTTTTGTACTGACGTCCCTTGGGGGACTTACCTTACTTGCTGCAGGCACAGGAGCTAGTAGACTTTCACAGTAGGATATGAGTCATCTGCAGACTGTTGGTGAGCAACAGATTGATTCGGGGCTTTTCGAGTGATGTGTACATATTGGTTTTAGTACGGTGTAACAGTTGTATAAAGTGGGGACTTGTCCCGACTTTAGGCGTAGTTATGTATCTGCTAGAGGCTTTGTATACGTTGTGAGATGAACGAAGGAATGTATTACCTTTTTGATGTGGTGGCCCTAACGGACAAGTTTTATATCTATTTAAATGTCTTTCCATGACTTTCGTCCTTGATATCTTGTATCTACATGTAACAGAATGTTGTTCACTTGGTGACATGCATATGAATGTACTCGATCATAGGTTGGTTCTCTCGGGCCTTAACGACTTCGGGTGCTAGTACGCCCAATGGGATTTGGGGTGTCACAGTATCTATAAATACCCCTGTATTGTCCTATGTTCAGGGGGACTCTATTACATTATTTTGAGTTAGATTTCCATTATTTTTTAGTTCAAAAACACATTATTATTTTGTAATCTTGGAACACCAATTCTAGGGTTTTATTCATCATTGAGATTTCAGAGTTTCTTCATTATTGTGAGTTTATAATTATGTTTTCATCCTTGAATTATTATTGTGCTCTTGCGAACATGAGTAGCTAAACTCATTAATTAGGGTTGTGTGAACCATGAGGAATTAACAAGACAGGTTAAGTGCAAAGCAATTCTGAACCGGTGTGAATGCATGTATTGTTATTTCCTTCATTGTGATTGATCTTCTAACAGTTGCAAACGTTAGAAACTCGCCTATATTATAGACTTGCTCGAGAGAGAGGTAGAGATTGGGAAAAGGAAATAACAATAGAGATTTGAAGCTATCAACCTTCATCTAATAACTTGAGCTATAGCAGGAATAGTTATCTGAGATCCAGGACAAGGGTTAGTAGTGCGACGCTCGGAGACCGAGAGGAGAAGAGTGAAATTCATCTAACCAAGGTCGAGAGGCGTTTAGATGAACATATCTTGTCAGATTTTGCATGCAACGCAGCGAGACAATTTTGTCAGCACAAGTAACCGGTGGAGTTAAGGAATCATTGGGGATCATAGTCCTAGTGTATTTCTCATATTGAAAACAACTTCAAAGAATCAACACTTGTTACTATCACTACTTGTTTACAAATATTTCCTTTTTTTACTTATTTGCCAACTACTCGAACAAGAACTCAACCTACTTTCGTCCTATTCCCTGTGGGATCGACCCCAACCTTGTTGGGTTCTATATTTGATATAGCAACAACTTTATACTTCTTAGGAGTCATATTTTGGGCGACATCAAATTTTGGCGCCGTTGACAGGGAATGCGGTTACGGAGGTGATTAGTTTATTTGTTGAAGTTGATTGGTATTGTTTTTCTATACTTCTAAGGGAAAACGCCGGTGTATGCCCAATACTAGGAGTCAAGGCAATACCCTGATTCCGCTTGATCTTGAAATAGAAAGGACTGTGAGAGCTAATCGAAGAATGGTGAATACTGATAAGGTTCAGGATACTGCAGCTGTGGGAGACATTCATAACCAGACAATTCATCCAGTTGGTCATGAAACAGCGGACCAAACTACCGCTCGATTGACACGGGAAGAGCAAGCTAGGCAAGCTGCTCTTAGGCAAGCAAAAAGAGATAATCGAGCTATGCAAGAAACAACATAGCGTTTGGTTGATGCTGAAGAGCGACAAAGAAGATTGAGAGCGCATCAGAGACCATATGTGCCTGTTTATGATGATCCTAAAGAACAGGATGTGGCTTATCTCTAGCCGGTTGAGACTGGTGCCATTATTCCACCAAAGTTACCTCAGGGCACTAAGTTTGACCAAGTGCCATGATTCATTTGCTAAACTTGAAAGGTGTGTTCACCGGTCTTCCTACAGATGATCCAAACATGCACGTGATGAATTTTGTGGGGGTATGCACTTCATATAATTTTCCTGGAGTTAACCAAGAGGCTATTCGGTTGAGATTGTTTTCATTCTCTTTAACAGGAGAAACTACTTTGTGGTTGGCCGAGTTACCACGAGGTTCCATCACTACTTGGCAAGAATTGAGAAATCAATTTCTAGAAAGATTCTTTCCATTTTCTAAGATGCTGCAGTTGAAGGATGAGATTTACAACTTCAGACAACTACATTCTGAAGCACTTTATGAGACATAGATAAGGTTCAAGAAGAAGCTGCAGAATGTACCAAATCATAGGATGAGTGGTAGAAACTTACTTGAAATCTTATATAGAGATTTAAAGGTCAATACTAAGGCTGTAGCAGATACTATCACTGGTGGAGCATTTATGAGTCTGAGGTGGGAACAAGCTTCAAAAATATTAGATTGTATCACTAATACCAATCGAGGATGGCATACTCGAAAAGCAGATACACCTGCTGGTGCGTACACTATTGGAGCATCAACTGCACAACGAGCTTTGGATGAATTTGTATCTCAAGAGGTCGTTTAGCTGAGGACAGAAATTGGTCTTCTGGCCAAACAGAATATGGCTAGAGATGCTGAAAAGGTGCATGCCATTAGTGCACAAGGTAAAATGTCTAGACATGAGGATTATGAATCTGATGAAGAGCCTAAGTATTTGGATCGAGAAGTGGCTGGTTTCCGAGCCAAGGGCCAAGGGTCTAACCAAGACTCTCGGAACTCGAGGCAAGAAATCAAGGTCGGAACTACTATGGTGACAGTTACAACAAGTCAGGATATAGAGATAGAGAATGAGATCGTGACGGTGATTAGAGGAGGAAGGATGATTATAAAGAGAAGAGTGGTGTATATGTTCCACCAGGAAACTGCGATGCTGACTCTGGAAATTCAAGAATGGAATCCCTTCTCAATAAACTGGTGAAAGGGTCAGAGAGTCAAGAACAGTGCCTGAAGGAGATTAGGTCAGACATCTCAGGAATAAGTCAGAAAGTAGAATCCCATTCGACTGCTATTAAACAGTTGGAGAAGCAATTCGGGCATATATCGGTGGCATTGAACCAACGTCAGCCAGGTACCCTTCCAAGCAATACCGTCCAGAATCCAAAGAATGATAGTCAATGTCTGGCCATTACTACTAAAAGCGGGAAATGTACAACAAATCCATCTATACATGTGGATAGTAGTAAGACCAATAAGCTGATGATAGTTGCTGTAGAAACTGAGATAGAGCCAGATAATTCAAAGATCAAAACAGTTCCAAATCCTCGTGATACTGGCAAAACGGTGAAATCTAAAAAGAGGCAGGAAAAGAAGGTCCCACAAATGCTGAAAACTATCCCACGACCTCCTTCTCCCTTTCCTCAAAGATTGAAAAAGAAGGCTGAGGAAGGCAAATATCAGAAGTTTATTACAATGCTAAAAAATCTATCGGTAAACATCCCTCTTGTTGAGGCATTGAAGCAGATGCTAGGTTATACGAAGTTCATGAAAGACTTGGTGACAAAGAAGAGGACTATCAGTTTTGAGCCGACAGATAACTTACATCATTGTAGTGTAGTTGCTTCACGTTCCCTAGTTGAAAAGAAGGAGGATCCAGGAGTTTTCACAATTCCTTGTACTATCGGGTCCTACAACTTTGCTAAAGAACTTTATGATTTGGGTGCTAGCATTAACTTAATGTCGTTAGCCATTTTCAAGCAGTTGGGGTTGGGAGCACCAAAACCAATCTCTATGAGACTTCTCATGGCGGATAGGACTATGAAAAAGTCGGTGGGCATTTTGTATGATATTTTGGTAAAAGTTGCATCTTTTATATTTCTGGCTGACTTTGTGATCCTAGATTGTGAAGTTGATTTTGAGGTTCCCATCATATTGGAAAGACCATTCCTTGCCACTGGTCGTGCATTGGTCGACATGGAAACAGGGCAGATGAAATTCAGGTTAAATGATGAACAAGTCACTTTCAATGTTTGTCATTCCATGAAGCAACCGAAAGATATACGAGTGATTTTGGTAATAGATGCGGTTGAGGATAGTTATATTGTCGTGTCTCTTAAAGAAAGGTTTGGGCTAGAAGCTCTCGCGGACGTGATTATGAATTTTGATAGCAACGGTATTGAGGAATACGATGAGATGGTTGGTGCACTCACTGGTAAGGGAGCATACACTTATGCTCCAAAGAAACTTGATCTCAATTTGAAGAATAGGGTGACCCCACCAGATCATCCTTCGATTGAGGAGCTTTCAGTTTTAGATCTCAAGGCTCTTCCGGCTCACCTTCGCTACACATTTTTGGGATCCAACAACACCTTGCCTGTCATTATTTCTGCTAAATTGGTGGAGTGGCAAGTAGAGGCTCTGGTTTCGGTATTGAGAAGATTTAAGAGGTCCATTGGTTGGTCCATTGCTGATATTATAGGAATTCCACCCGACATTTTCACTCACAAAATTCAAATTAATCCTGAGTGCATACCAAGCATTGAATACCAACGTCGTCTAAACCCACCGATGTAAGAGGTTGTGAAGAAAGAGATCATCAAGTGGTTAGATGCAGGAGTGGTTTGCCTCCTTGCTGATAGCAAGTGGGTGAGCCTAGTTCAATGTGTACCAAAGAAGGAAGGAATCACTGTGGTTCCAAACGACAAAAATGAGTTAATCCCAATGTGGACGGTTACTGGATGGAGAGTTTGCATGGATTATCGAAAGCTGAATTCTTGGACAGAAAAAGATCACTTTCCTATGCCCTTCATGGATCAGATATTAGACCATTTTGATGGTAGAGGATGGTATTATTTTTTGATGGCTATTCGGGGTATAATCAGATTTTCATTGCTCCCGAAGACAAAAAGAAGACCACTTTCACTTGTTCATACGGGACATTCACATTTAAAAGGATGCCCTTCGATTTATGTAATGCACCGGCCACTTTCCAACGTTGGATGATGTCTATTTTCTCCGACATGGTGGAAGACACTATTGACGTTTATATGGATGATTTTCTGTTTTGGGAGACTCATTTGATGATTGCTTGGCACACCTTGCTAATGTGCTGCAAAGATGCGAGGAGTGCAACTTAGTGCTAAATTGGGAAAAATGCCATTTTATGGTAAATGAGGGTATCGTATTGGGGCATCTGATCTCAAGAAAAGGTATAGAGGTTAATAAGGCAAAGATTGAGGTGATTGAAAAGTTACCTCCACCCATTTCTGTGAAAGGAATTCAAAGTTTCGTAGGTCATGCTGGCTTTTATAGAAGATTCATCAAGGATTTCTCTAAGATTGCACATCCATTATGCAAACTTTTGGAGAAAGAGGTGAAGTTCGTGTTCGATGAGGCATGTCTAAAAGCATTTGAGTGTCTGAAAGAGAAGTTGGTTTCAACCCTTATCATTGTGTCACCATATTAGACGATGCCTTTTGAGGTTATGTGTGACGCTAGCGGAGTGGATTTGGGTGCAGTCCTTGGCCAAAGACGTGAGATGATTTTATATCCAATTTACTATGCTAGCAAAGTACTTAATCCATCTCAAAAGAATTACACTATGACTGAACAGGAATTGTTGGCAGTGGTCTTTGCTTTTGAGAAATTCAGATCTTACTTGATTGGTACGAAGGTGATTGTGCATACAGACCATGAAGATCTTCGATATCTTATGTCAAAAAAGGATGCTAATCCAAGGTTGATTCGGTGGGTACTTCTATTACAAGAATTTGACTTTGAAGTCAAGGACCGAAAGGGAACCGAGAATCAAGTTGCTGACCATCTATCACGCCTTGAGGAGGAGGCCATGCTTAAATTAAGGGATGATCTTGAGATTGATGATACTTTTCCAGATAAGCAAGTACTGGCCGCATCACAAGACTTAATACCTTGGTTTGCTGATTTTGCCAACTTTTTGGCAAGTGATTTAGTTTCGAAAGATATGTCGTATCAGCAGAGAAAGAAATTCATGCATGAGGTGAGAAAATTCTTCTGGGATGAGCCGTATTTATTTAGGGTATATGCATATGGCATGCTTCAAAGATGTATTCCAGAGATCAAGATGATGAGTATTTTGGAAGCATGTCATTCATCTCCAGTTGGGGGTCATCATGGAGGTGCACAGAATGCCCATAAAATCTTGCAATGTGGGTACTATTGGCCCAGTATTTACAAAGATGCTCATGATTATGCTCGAGCTTGTGACCAATTTCAAAGGCAAGGGAATATCTCACGCAGACACGAACTTCCCATGACAACTACACTTGAGCTTGAATAGTTTGACGTGTGGGGAATTGACTTTATGGGCCCTTTTGTGAGCTTACATAGGATGCAATATATTTTGGTAGCTGTCGACTATGTTTCTAAGTGGGTGGAGGAAATTGCGCTTCCTAATAACAAAGGGAGAAGTGTCACGACATTCTTAAAAAAGAACATATTTTCATGATTTGTTACACCCCGAGTTATCATTAGTGATGGAGGATCCCACTTCTGCAATCGTCTGTTCAAGGCCCTGCTTGAAAAATATGGTGTTAAACATAAGGTGGCAACACCTTACCATCCTCAAACAAGCGGGCAAGTTGAGGTGTCAAATCGTGATATCAAGTCTATTCTGGCAAAAACGGTGAATGCCAATAAGACTGATTGGGCTCGAAGATTGGATGATGCTTTATGGGCATATCGAACTGCTTTCAAAATACCAATTGGTGCATCACCATATCAGTTAGTTTTTGGAAAATCTTGCCATTTGCCTGTCGAACTTGAACATAAGGCTTTATGGGCTTTGAAAAGGTTGAATTTAGACTGGAGTGAAGCGGCTAAATTGAGACTTGAGTAGATGAATGAGATGGATGAATTTCGTCTTCGGGCTTATGAAAGTTCAGAAATTTATAAAGAGAAGATGAAATTATATCATGATCGACGCATTGAGAAATGAGAGTTTCACCCGGGAGATTTGGCGCTACTTTATAACTCCAAGCTTCACTTCTTTGCTGGAAAGTTAAAGTCCAAATGGTCCGGACCATTCACGGTGGTCAGGGTATTCCCACATGGAGCAATTAAGCTAAAAGGAGCTGATAATGTGCTATTCAAGGTCAATGGGCAGCGTGTAAAGCATTATGTGGGAATCACAGACGAAATAAGGACATGTGAGGAGCTTGAGCTTGATAAAGTCTAAGCAGTCAAGCTAGTCATGTCGTGCCACGACATTAAATTAGGCGCTTCATGGGAGGCAACCCATGGGCTGGTTGGGGAGGTCTGAGTATCCAAGTTAGCCATGTCGTACCACGACATTAAATTAGGCGCTACTTAGGAGGCAACCCAAGATCTGATGATGTTGTGATCTGAGCATTGGAAGACATGTTTGCAGGTCCATATTATTCGTACTATCCATACCAGGAACCTATGAGAAGTAAGAAAACCCACGTATCGTAGGTTGGTGCCATTAGAATCAAAGAAAATATATCTCCTGCAGAATTTGACCCACGACAGTGTACCCACGTGACGTAGGTAGACCCACGTCACGTGGGTGGTGCCGTGGAAATCAAAAACTATCTTTGTCCTTTCGAATCATACTTGCGACAGGGTACCCACGTGACGTAGGTATACCCATGTCACGTGGGTGGTTTCGTGAAACTCAAAAACTCAAATAATCCGCGACCCGACCCGACCCTTCATTTATATAAATTTCAGTATACTCCTCAAAACTCGACCAAAATCTGAATCCACACTCCAGTCTCTCAAATTCAAATCCTCTCATAAACCCTATTTTCCACAATTCACAAAATTCCCTTGTACCAATTCTTAAATCATAAAATCCCCCCTTACCAATTTTCAAATTTCTCAAAAGCTTGATCACCTAAATACCTCAAAATCCAAACCCTACCCAAAAATTTGATCAAACTCGACCCACACATAACCCAAATCCGACCTACCCATTCCAAAACCCGATATCATGCCCCCCAAACCAAACCCCAAACGTGACCACCTTGATTCTTTGTCAAGAATTCTAACAAAAAATCTAAATTTTTTGACATAATTGCATGATAAACCGTCAGAGTCAGGAAAAAGTGGGTTCGAGGAGGTTTTTGATATTGGCACTGATGATACTACACTAGTGCCTCATACCACAAGGTTACAAACTCGGCCAAAAGCTGCTGCCTTGGTCGCACTTCAGCCCATTCCACAGCCTTTCAAGCCGGATGTTCCTGATCAGTCTTCCGAGTCCGCCCCCCAGTTTGAAGACGGGGAGAATGATTCGTTATCGGGCTCTACGGATAATACTACAGGACAGGGTACCTCTGCAGCAGAGGCTACAACATCTATTTCGGGCACTGGTGAACAAAGTGCCGCAACTCCCTCACAGAGAAGGGATATCCAATGATGGTGTGTTCAGGGCATGCGGGAATTTTATGATAGGGATGCCGAGCTTACTGAGTGGGGCGTGTGTAGAAGAAGTATCATGGAGGAGCGTCGATATCGGCTAGAGGAGTTAAAGGCATTGCCTGACATTTGGACTGCGTTTGAGCAGTATGGGTTTGGATGGATGGAGGAGCCTCCTGGTCGCTATAGCTCAGAATTGGTCTGAGAATTTTATGCATCCTATGCTGCATCTATTGATTTGAGCACACCCATTGGGCAGCGGTTCCGGGACCAACCATTATTGACTCACACTTTGGTTCGAGGGACCAGAGTCGATATATCTGAGCAGACCATCCACCGATTCTTGTTTGGTGCAGACCGTCCATTGCCAAATACGACTGCTGAGTTTGATCACTGTATGGAGACTGTCAGAAATTAGATTAAAATGAGGGATACTGATCAGAAGTTGGAGTTACTGAGGTGGATTGCTGGTTATATAGCGGAGGATGGTGTTGATGCTAGTTGGGTGATTGGGAAACTGGATATAAAGAAGTCCACACTCCATTTTGCTGGCAGATTTTGGTGGTTAGTTGTTAGTTATCATTTGGGACCCACTAACGCTGATAGTTCACTCACTTTGGATCGGGTTGTTGTGGTAGCTAGCATCCTCGCTGGTTATGACATCAAAATCACCAGGTAAATTATTAGGGAGATCCATGAGTGGGCCTTTTGAGACCATACCAGTATCCCTTTCCCCTGTTTGATTTAGAGCCTGTGTGATAGGGCAGGTGTGGTTAAGCTATCTACCATCGATCACTATATCGAGGTGAGCCTTATAGCTAATATTGGGTTGATGCAGCAGCGGGTATCTAACCCCATTGTTCCACGAAGGTCTCAACCTTTTGAGTTGTCAGGAGCAGCCCTTTTTGAAGGGCCGAGAGATAGCGAGGAGCCGGTGAGTACCCTAACACCAGTGAATATTCCTGAGATAGTGCATTTACCTACCGAGGGTACAGGACCGGTGATTGATGATGAGGCTCCAGGCACTACCGTACCACTGCTCCCTTCTGGTATGGTTTTGGTTTCGAGGGACTTCCTACAGCAGCTGGTTGATAGGCAGATGCATATGTTTGAGAGGCATGCCCACACAGAGGCACAGATGGCTAAGTTGTTATCCCAGCTTAAGCCATGGGTTAGGACCACAGTTGAGGCTGCATAGGCTAGAGTGGAGGCCCGTATGTCTGCGTCTATGGATAAATTCATGCGAGAGCTGCATGGACGGATTGACAACTTTGAGGCACGGATGGGTACCCAATTGGGTACCGCACAAAATCTTGGTATGGCAGTATTGACACAGGAGGTAGCTGCATTGTAAGAGGAGGTTTGAGCTTTGGCACCAAGCAGCGCCCCTGTTATTCCACCTATGCCTGTTCAGGCTTCGATGCGGCCAGTTTTTGAGGTGGATTTATTTGTCGATAAGGAGCCTCCTATTGATAGAGGCAAATGACCACGCAGTCCAGAGGAGCAGGTGGATAGTGGTGACGAATATGAGGGTGATCTCTGGAGAGAGTTTAAGGCATCCAGGTTGGAGTACCATACTAGTCAGATCGCCCAGGAGCAGAGGGCACGAGGTGCATCCTCTAGTCAGGCACCCATTCCACAGGATGCACCTAGCAGAGAGCCTAGAGAGCATACTGATGATCTCGCTATGGGCGGGCCCACTTCCAGCGCTTAGGGCACCGCAGGTATGTCTTCACTCCCTTACATGTATTGTATTAATAGTTGTGCACTAGGGGCAGTGCACCATTATTTAGTTGGGGTGGGGGTATACCACCACTTGGGGTTTTTTTGTTGCTGTGTTTCTTTTCCCCCAAGTGTGCTATCATAGTAGAACCGGTATGTTTAGGTTGTTATTTATAGTATTTAAGTGTTTTCTTGTTGAATTAGGAGAAAAATAGGAGAACCATAGTGCAGTCCAGTTTTGAACAAGTTATGCTGTTTGATTATTTAAAAGACACCCTTTCGAAAGATTTTGTTTTAAAATGTGTGTAAAGCATGTTAGTTTGTGACAACTTTTGGATCTTGTTATGGCATTAGGATTATAGACAAAATAACTGTAGCTAGCATTGCATGAACCCAGATAGGTAGTAGTTGATAATGTAACCCTGTGCTATGTGTGTGTGAGGTCATTACTTAGTTGACTTTGTGTGTGCGATCCAGAACTTGCTCGGTTAGTCCTAGGTTAGAGGAGGAAAGGATCATAGGTCATTTTTGAATAATTCTACTTGTAGCCTAAATGCCCTACCAAATGAAATAAATATCCCTTGATCCAGACTTTGAGCTATAATTGACCTATTTTTGTCATTAGCCTATTCACCTTCCCATTTTGATTTATAATGAACCTGTCTTGGCCCTGGTCCCTCTTTGGACATTGTGTACCTTAACTCAGGCAAATCGCCTAAGTTGAGGGTGACTTTTATAGGGGTGCGTAAATTGATTTGGTCATGAAGAAGGGGTTAGTAAAAAAAAAAAAGAGAGAGAGAGAGAGAGAAAACAGATTTGGGTGTGAAGAAAAAGAAAAAAAAAAATAAAGTGAAATGAATAGAAATTGCAAAAAAAAAAAAATGAGAAGAAAAAAAAATAGAGAGTTGTGTTTTGAAAGTGAAGAAAATCACACCCGAGAATATGAAAATAAATAAAGGAGAATAAGGGAAAATAAATAAGCATGGTTGAAAAGTGGAGCCAAAGATAGTGTTAAGTCAAGGAGGGTTGAGTCACTATATCCATATGTGCCATACCCGTCCCCAAGCCTACATTACAAGCTGATTAAAGTCCTATAGTGATCCTAGTCCAGTTGTCCGAAAAACTAAGGCATAGAAAATAAGGGCAAGCCTATGGTATTTCATGCACACTGTTTGAACTTCTTTGTGTGAGTGAGTGTTTGACCGAGTCCCTAATTTGAGATTCATTAGTATACTGTGAGTGCATGGGACTTCTTTGATTGTGAGAGTACATGGGTTGTATTATTAACTGCTATTTGTTTGGATAATGTCATTTGCACATAAGTTTAGTTGTTTGTTCATAATCTCATGCCATCACTTTGATCCCTTCTATGTTATGATAATATCCTGCATGTATGCACACAATGGTTTTGATTTGCAAGAAGGAGGGGTCAAAAAAGTTTTGAGGTCAAAAACAATGAGTCTACTGTCGTAGGTCCCTTAGGTTAATTTCTTTTAGTTAAGCATCGTATATGTTTGTTTTGTTTGTTCGCCTGAGGACATGCAAACATTCTAAGTTGAGGGTGTTGATGTGTCATGATCACATGACACTTTCGACGCTTAAAACAAGGAAAATATGCAATAACTTGGGTATGTCTTATAGGTATGATGTGTTTTCTGTCCTATTTTGCAGGGAAATAGGTTATTGAGGCAAAATGGAGATAAAGTGAAGATTATTGGACCAAAACGGAGTAGCAGAAGATGAAAGAGTCAAGATGAAATCACAGAGGAGACCCACGACAGGGACCTACATGGCATAGGTCAACCCACATCACGTGGGCCTGTACCATGGATCAACTTCAGAGGGTGAAAGTAAAACCTGATTTCCACGACAGCTAGTCACGTGGCGTGACTACACTTACGTGGCGTGACTTGGTGCCGTAAGTCAACTTCTGAAGATGTCAAATTGCGCCTGATTTCCACGGAGCTCATTTACGTGGCGTGACTTGGTTCCACGACACCAAGTCGCGATACCGTGGAAAATTGCCGACTATTAGCCTCCTACTTTGTTTAGGATAGGATTCGCCTTGTATCTATAAATACCCCTATATTGTCCTATGTTCAGGGGGACTCCATTACATTATTTTGAGTTAGATTTCTGTTATTTTTGAGTTCAAAAACACATTATTATTTTGTAATCTTGGAACACCGATTCTAGGGTTTTATTCATCATTGAGATTTCAGAGTTTCTTTATTATTGTGAGTTTACAATTATCTTTTCATCCTTGAATTATTATTGTGCTCTTGCGAATATGAGTAGCTAAACTCATTAACTAGGGTTGTGTGAACCATGAGGAATTAACAAGAAGGGTTAAGTGCAAAGCAATTCTAAATCGGTGTGAATGCATGTATTGTTATTTTCTTCATTGTGATTGATCTTCTAACGGTTGCAAATGTTAGAAACTCGCCTGTATTCTAGACTTGCTCGAGAGAGAGGTAGAGATTGGGAAAAGGAAATAACAACAGAGATTTGAAGCTATCAACCTTCATCTAATAACTTGAGCCATAGCAGGAATAGTTATCTGAGATCCAGGACAAGGGTTAGTAGTGCGACGCTCGGAGACCGAGAGGAGAAGAGTGAAATTCATCTAACCAAGGTCGAGAGGCGATTAGATGAACATATCTTGTCAGATTTTGCATGCAACGCAGCGAGACAGTTTTGTCAGCACAAGTAACCGGTGGAGTTAAGGAATCATTGGGGATCACAGTCCTAGTGTATTTCTCATATTGAAAACAACTTCAAAGAATCAACACTTGTTACTATCACTACTTGTCTACAAATATTTCCCCCTTTTTACTTATTTGCCAACTACTCGAACAAAAACTCAACCAACTTTCGTCCTATTCCTTGTGGGATCGACCCCAACCTAGTTGGGTTCTATATTTGATACATCGACCGCTTTATACTTCTTAGGAGTCATATTTTGGGCGACATCACGCATGTTCATAAAGATTTAAAGTCAAGGCTCAACAATAATATTTTCCAGGAAAATAAAGCTAAGGCACACCAGCAGTACAATTTATGCTATGATTTTGAGAAAAGACTCATTGTCACGATCTAAAATCGATACCGTAATGACATGTGTCACTTCCTCCGGTACAGGTAAACCTATCCCAGTCCAAATAAAATTATAGAAGGAAATTAGAATCGAAAGAAGTAAGAACAAATTAGAATCGAAAGAAGTAAGAACAAAAAACAATCTCCAAATGACATAAGAAAGAGGTACAATATTAACACAACATCCCAGGTCTAGTTGTCACTAGTACAAACCTCTAATACTAAATACAATAAAATAGTTTAAAGTATCTCAAATGTGAATAAACATAACATAAAGAAAGAAGAGATCTGGGTAAGCTCTGAGATCCAACAACCGCTACCTCAATCTACAAAAAGCAGACATGTACAGGTTCATAATCAACAATAGTAGCCTAACTCATATCGGAAAAGGCCTTCATCAATACAGAATTATATTCGGTCTCTATAACAACCAGTCATCAAGGATGAGATGATAAAAGTACATACCATGAAACCAAGCAGATAACTATAATAATGATGATGCATCAAATGAGTATAATAATGATGACGCATTAATGAGTATGATAAAAATGATGCATCGGATGAGTATGATGTAAACCATGATAAAAATGATGCATCAGATGAGTATGATGCAAACCTGTCTCACTATATATACCTTCCGAGCCTAAAATCCAGGAGAGGACCCATGAGGGGTTCAAAACCCATATGCTAATCACAATCTTAATATTCGATCTTGCTGGCACTTCCTTCGGTCAAGTCGTTTCACAATCTCATATGATATATCTTGCCAACACATCTCTAAATCAAGATTTTGTAAAGTAGTTCATTTTCTTTCATAAAGAAATCTAAGCTTATCAAAAGTACTAGTTCCATGAAACAAGAGATGAATGAGTATGTATGTTCATGGAAAAATTCAATAATGCATAAAATAAGCTCAACGATAGTATGCATGAACCAAAACTTTTCAAATCTCAATAAATCATGATATAAACTCCCACACGGGCAATACAATGATAGATCAACTCAAAGTATGAACTAAGTCCCCACACGATCATCACAATAATAATAACCAATCAAGATACTGATAAGGTCAACACAAGCCCCCATACAGAAATCATAATGATAATAATCTACCAAATCAATAATACAGTTAACCCAAGCCCCTACACGGGCATCACAATAATAATAATCAACTTAAATAATGTAAACATTGAGAATTCACCTAACCCATAGCATGGTTTACATAATAAGCTCACTACCTTTTCCCTAATTATGACACATTTAGAATCAAATGTTTAAAAGGAAAATAAACTAATAAACAAGCATGTTCAAAAGTTCACTTTCACACACAATACATGGTAATCATGCAAGAATTCCTCTTTTTAACTTTGTCAATTTTAGCTACAATGTCTTTATAACCAACGTAATTACTAAACCCCAACTTTCAATCAATTGCCACTAAGTATGGATTCAAGCCCTCAAGTAGTTACTCAATATCAACTTATTCATGATTGAAAGTCATTTTTCAACACATTTTACTATAACCATATCAACAAGTAGAGGAAACAATCAAGATGCATAGTTTATTACTTTTAACCCTTCAATAAGTATTGGTACATGTATAGATGCCCGCTCTCAATAAGTTTTACCCAAAAACCTCTTTAGGCCAATGAAAATAGTTTCTTGCCCAAACACTCAAAAACTATAATGGAGCCTCAAAACCTGAACCAACCATGCTATTAACTCAAAAATGATATTCCGGAGCTGATAAAACTGATAGAATTTTCATTCGATACTCGGATCTCAAAATATTGACTAAATTCAACCAAAGATTCTCAAAACTAAAGACTTGCATAAAACTCTCTTGATCACCTCAGAAACTATGGCACCCACTCCTGCAACTCATAAATGATATAAAGCAACAAAGAAAGGGGTAAAATGGTTAAAACACAGAAAAATTCTAAAAATCTCCATGTGAATTGTTATATTCTCTACTACTAAAACACATGTTCTTCTTCAAACGTAAAGATAAGAAAGGTACCAAAACTATCAAGTAGCTGAAATTACCATATTAGACCTCATACGAACACTTCCAAACGATGTTACACCTATAGTATTACCAGTTCACCCTAGTAACTAGAATTCATTCACATTTTAACTCTTTAGGTCATAGCTCTATTATCTGAACCCATATTTCTCAATATATCTGATTTCTATATTTTTGAATTATCTTTATACCTATTATATGAGTTGATCACAATCGAGGTTCTAAACATAGCTGGTTTACCAAAATCCATCATCAATACCACAAGCCAATAACCAAACCACAAATCTAGTGTCGTCATCGTACTAACAAAATACCAGGAACCCATAGAATGCCACTCTTCATAACTCTGAACCATGCCTTTATTTTTACAACAAGAGCCTCTGTAACTTCAAGTCCGCTTTAGGCATTTTGGGACAGAATCAAACTTATCCAAGGTTGATACCATAAATTTCAGTCTGAATAGTACAGTCTCTTAGAGCTGAAGCTACCGAGTTAGAAATCAATGTCGATTTCACACAAATCCTCATATGATATGTTTCGACCACTATTCAAACAATCGAACTCCCTATGCTAAACCTTTTGGTGGAAATCGCGAATCATCCCAAAAAATTTTCATACCACAGACAGGTACACTCTATACGTCACCAATAGCTATGCAATCTATCACAATAATATATGTAGTTCTTATCGCCCATGTAGTGCCAATCATCCTGAAGTCCTCAATAATTGAATAGAACAGAAAGCCCTTGTTTTGTTAATACATATATAAGCAACCTATCATAATATGAACAACTCAACCCGGTGTAGAAGTGCAAAATTATCCGCATAACACTGATATTCACCCATAGCAAAACCAAGTCATTAGAAATTGCTACCAATCCCTTCATAGGTGTGTGCTAAACCATTCCATTTTTCACTAACAAATTTACATCTCTTACTGTCATTTCTGAACTCACAATTGAAATTCACACAACTCTTTAACTCTGAACCATAGATCTATACATGATTCCTTGATTCTTTCCTTACCTCATTCACCCTTCCATGTTTGTTTTCATAAAGTCCATGGTGCATTACCTAATAGTCTGAATCAAAAACCTTTGAGTGAACCACATCAATATACCTTTTAACACTCCAAATACTAAGTTCTGCCACCCAGGTACTTTTTCATTCACAAGTACTTCCAAGGCTCCCATATCCAATTATGCTCAAAACTTTCTCACCTCACTTACCCATATCGTGACATAACTCACTTCCACAATGTAGCCTTACCATAGAAAAATCTGAATCTAGGTCCAACCCATGAAGCCAGCCGAATCAAGTACCAAAAAATGCTATAATATCGCACACCTCAAACCCCAACAATCATTTCCCAATGATCTTATCACATATGTTCCTTGAATCTGAACTTTGCTAGTTAATAAACTCGAAACCCCATAGAACCCATCACAATACAACATTTGTAGACTTTGTTCTCAAGCATATTCGGTAGTTTGCAACCAATTCGAACAACACGCAGTAGTACCACCATAACCTGAACAAGACCCAAGTAACCACAACACTATAAACACGAGTTCCACTCCTCAAAGAGGAATCAATAACCTTTCAAATCAAATATGGGTACTCTTACAAGTTGAATTTTGTTTAAGCCTACTGGAGGAGTGTTTCAAAGTGCCATAAGTCTTGGCACAAAACTGAGCCCATCATGATAGTAGCATCAAACTGTAAATCCTGGACACCTGATGTCATGCCCTATTTTTATCAAGGTTAAACAAAGCACGACTTAGAAAATCTAGAAGAATAAATTTTGTACAGAGTCGCCACCTAATTTTAAGAAAAATGAGGAAACCTATTTGATTATTGACGTGTATAACTTGTGTTTTAATATGCAAAAACAAGTTTAGATTGTAGGTAAGTGTTCAAATTATTTCGAAGAAAGGAATTAGACAACCTTCAGAATCACAAAATGTGGTACCCGACTAGACTAAATTTATCAAAGAGGGAGGAGGTAAAAATTATTTTTTGTAAAACATGAGTATATAGAATATGTACTAAAATAATAGAAAAAGTTCATATGTAAAGAGTGCATATCAATTAAATAAACAAAACATATAATCATAAAAATGTGAGTATAAAAAGTATGTAAAGATATATGATCAATATAAAAATGTATAAGAGTATGTATGATAAGATAAGTGTTTTTTATTAAAAAAAGCACTCTATGTTGTAATATATTAAAAGAGAAGTGTTTTTTGTTTTTGTATTATGTAAAGGAAAAATATTCTCTAATAATACTTTTATTTGACAAAAGTTTTGAAAAGACTAAATAAAATAAAGATTTATTTTAAAGAAAAAAAACTACACAATATTTTCTAATGTACAAGTGTCAATTAACTCATTAAAAATCTAAATTAATTTAATTCAATTATATAAATATTAATGGCCTAGGTTTTGGCTAAGCGTGTGTTAATATATAAGTAAGTAAAGGGCATTCCTATCCGACGCCCCAAAAGTAAAGTTTTTACTATCCTTTTATCTTTGTGTACAATTATATAAATAAAACAAAAATACAAACATAAAGTTCAAACTCTCTTTTTTCGAATACTATTTTCGGGGAGTGTCTCCAAAAACCTGAATAAATACTTAGTAGAAATGTTAGTAATGAACAAATAATTATCAAAAATAAATTGAAAAAATATGTGTACATACATACATACATACATACATATATATATATATATATATATATATATATATATATAACCGAAGTGTGGCCTTCTCCTATCCAAAAATAGTAAGTGTGACACCAGAGAAATCTCTCACTCCCTCCATCTCCGTTCCAATTTATGTGTCATAGTTTGAAGAGAAGCAGAGTTTAAGAAACAAATGAACAACTTTTGAAACTTCTATCTTAAATATGCCATAGCACTTGTGTGACTCTAAAACTTTCGAATTTGGTGTTTAAAACATGCTATAATATGTGTGTGGTAATCAAAGCTTCTCATTAAGGTAAAATAGAAAGTGTAAAGTTAATTTCGAAAAAGGAGCGTGATTCATTTTGAAACAAGCTAAAATGGAAAGTGTGTCATAACACTGGACGGGAGGAGTATATATATAAAAAATAGAATTTCGTTATAAAGTGGGCTCAGATTGAGTTTTAGATACACCATGGCTACGAAGTGGTTGCTCGAATTATCGACTATCCTAAATCGCGTTGCCAAGATACGAATCATAAAACTTTTGTGTTGTCTTGATAGTATAAAAATTTCGTCATCGCTCAAATTTATTTATTTTTTATTAAGTATTTGTATACGTAATGTCTATTTTTTATTTGTGGAGGCCTGAAAAATTGACAGGAATTTTTTCATTGGCCATGTATTAATACTTGATATAAAATAAGTAAACTTTAGAAAATAAATCTGTCTTTTGTCATGGGTAGGCCTCAAAAATTCGACGGAGAGATATTGTCTTTGGCCAATTTGTGTAATATGATAATAATATGGAGCAATGAAAAGACAAAAATCAGCCCCAAAAATGGCTCTAAAGCATCCAGCAAAGTGGAAACAGTAAGCCACACATTAGACAAAAAATGACCAGAAAATATTCCAACAGTGAACAAGAAATAATAATGATAGCCAAAATAATGGAGCAACGTGAGGATGCCAAAAATGGCATAGTGATAGTTAAAACAACAATAACCAAGATAGGAGCCGAGTAGATACAACATGTATAAAATAATAGCAAGGGAAACCGCCAAAGATAATGGGGTTTCACCAAAAAATACAGATCTCTGACTAGATCTATGCAAGTAAAATTAGAAACCATATTTAACGTATACAGAAGACAAAGTGGTGATAGGAGTGGCGTTGCTTCAACGACTCTCACCAGAGCAACACCAAGAAGATAATAATCTGTCTAGATCTAGCCTCTATATGGTGCTATAGTGATGAGACGGAGGGAGCAGCGTGATGGACCAGTGGTGACGTTGACCGAAAAAATGGAGCTTCACCTGGAAGTTTACAACTCTGGCCAACTATGAGAAATAAAGCAAGGGAGCAACAAGAGAGAGGGGAAAGGGGAGAGAAAGGATGGTGTTGGTGGTGGTGCGGTGTTCTCCGGCCTTCCGATCTTCAAACCCGACAACGACAGTAAGGTGGAGAGAGAGAGAGAGGTAGGAGAGGAGAAGAGAGAGGCATGAAGGGAGTGAAAGAAGAGATAACAATCTGATGTTTTGTGTGTGTATATGCATGAATGTGTGTGTGTAGGTGTGTATTTTTTTTTTGTGTGAAAAATAGTTAACCTTCTCCCCTCTATTTATAATACAAAACAACTCCTTTTATCCAAAAAATAAAAGAAACTCTTATTATCCTCTAAATACTACTTTAGTTCGTAAGTTATTATCTAATGGATTTTTAACCCTTTTAACCAACATGTAAAGTGTTATCATCCAAAAGATAAAGTTCATGTATATCATGTCAAATGTCACCTTTAATAAAGGTGCCAAGATCTTGACTTGACTAAATTGTTGCCGTATGTATTAAAATAATTGATCCGACTTATCATTTGCAGACTGTATTAAATAATGTACAAAAAATGTGGGTATCGATATGTAAATACAAAAGATGTAAACAACAATAAAAATATAATTACCTTGAAAAAATGTATTATGTTGTAAATAATTAAAATTGTTATGTACGATAAAAGATTGTAGTGTTATGTTGTGTACGTGTGCAGATGACTGTGAAAAATTTAAAATGACAGTAAATTGTAAAAAATGTGTAAATACTATATTTTGTGCTCTTAAAGATCAGGAAGCATGAAGAAGTTAATTTTAAGCATGGAGAGCCAAAATTGGGTGTCAACAATTGTCCCTTTTCGTTCGAAAATGATGTAGAAGTATTCAGACGAAAATATTGACGTTTTGCTAATCTTGCTCTACAAAAATTATTTTTGACAAAAATTTAACCAAACTCTAATTTAGAGTTGCCTGTATATCTCTAGTGTGTCACGATCCTAGACTACCTCTTAGTCATAACATGGTGCTTAGAGTCATAAGTGACCCCGAGCTAACCCATGGCATGACATGACACTTAAGAATACTGAAATGACTGATATAATACTGTGCGGAAACAAAATTGAATGATATACTAGTGATCAAAACCAAATACATTATCTAATGATTAAAAACCATGAAGCTGAAATATAATCTAGTTGACTGTCTGAAAGCCTTTAAATAAGATGAGTTACTGGGACAAGCCCCCCCAGCTAACTCTGACTGTCTGAAACTGAAATAAAACAAAAATGAAATAATGATACTAGTCCTCGAATGATGAGGACTCACCAAACACTGCTGCTGGAGAGATGCTAGATCAATCTAATCGTGATTGGGACGCTGAGCGTCAGAACCTATATTATAAGACAATATAGCGCAAAAAAAAGGTGCGGTCAGTACTTTGAATGTACTGAGCATGTGATATATACACTACACTATCTAAGCTGGGTATGCTGAAAATAACATGACAAGATAAACGTGAACTAAAATTTAAAAATTGATGCAATGACCAAATGATAAACATGAAATAATATAATATGCTAGAATAACGTAACACAAGATCATGTGAGGTCTGAGATTGAACTGTGGGAGCTACTATTAACCAACATACCCCATATGAGCTAAATAGGGCCCAACTAGTAACCCTAGTTGGATGGGTGTTCAGTACCTTGCCAAGGGTACGAACACTGGCTGATGTGGATCCACTGACTGATGTCCAAAAGGACTATAATATGAACCCACGGTGGCAACGTAGTTCTAGGACTTGGGTTACCTGAACCCGTGTTCTCTCGGTGCTAAGTACTACACCCAACTGAAAGTAAGCCGATATATCGAAAGGCTCAACAACACTGTTATTCTGAAAATGAAAGATACATGCTTTATCTGAAAGCATACTAAATCATGAAGACTGAAAAAATGAGTATTCAACTAGCAATGCATTATATCCTTTGTCATCGGGTGTTCATAACCCGCCATCTTAGAAGAATGTAACTACTAATGGCAATTCTAGAAGCTGAACATCATAAGAAATTTCATAGCTTAAGCCCAAACTCAAGAATTCTTCAATATATGAGAGATCATAGTCATGAGTATGTAAAGCATGGGCGGAGAAACCTTCGGTGAAGGGTGGTCAGATGCACACCCTTCACCGAAAAATTATATGGTGAATAGAGGTTAAATATTAGCCATTATGAATGTATATTTAATTTTGCACACTCTTAGTATAACTGAGAATAAACTTTGCACACCCTTCACTAAATTCCTAGCTCCACCACTGATGTAAAGGTTCTCCAATTCATGGGATAACATATATTCATGGTTTAGTCAAAGCAAGAAAGTGAAAGTTAATGAAATTCACACTTTTCATGGAAACCCTAATCTTGAAGGGAGAAATAAACTTGAGGATTTGAGTTAAATTTGGGACTCAATTGGTGAAAGAGGACCCATTGATGAAATTCCACATACTTGGAGATGAAAACCCGAATGAACCTTTGAGATTGGTAGCCTGAAGAAGATGAACCCTATTTTGTCCTGAAGGAGAGAAATCACCTCTTTTTTCTCTGAAATTTCTAAAGCAATTTCTAAGCGTCGAGTGTTTTCTAAGTAATGAAGGCCTAGGGAATATAAATTTTAGAAATCAGCCTTGGAAAGGCTTAAACAAGGTATTTTTGATGTTAAAAGAGTGGGAAAAGACTGATATTTCCTTCTTAAATTCATGACTGAAAAGTTGCAGAAAGAACCTACGAGACCTTCCCATAATAGTGGGTCCCACATACGATCATGGTTTTTTCTCGTGGTCTGTGGCTGTATTTGAGCTTATCTGATCATGATCAGACGAGCCATTGTATAATCGTGGGTCCCACTCACAATCGTGCCTTGGTTCGTAAGTTGGAAGTTCAAGATGGATCAATTTTTGAAGCCACGATCATGCCTTTAATCGTGGTTTCAAAGCTTGGTTGTAGTTCCCTCGCATGGTTGGAAGGTATGTTTTTTAATTTTTGGGTTTTCAGAGTTATTTTGATCAGACGGGAGCATTGTACGGTCGTGGTTTCTAACTAAGATCATACCTACGATCGTGTGTTCCTACTGCTATATATCATTTGGTGGATTTTGAGCTTAAAAATACCTTAGAACCTAGGATTTATGCTCATTTGAAGTTGACTATATCAAGATTCTTCACAAGAAAACCACCAGTAAGGAAGATTTCAACTTGGCTAGGAGCTAGGAGTTACTTGTGGCCTTAATACATGTCTAAATTAATGCTAATGCAGCTGAAGCATGGAGTTTAATTTTACATGTACTTGAAGCATGTTTCTAACCTTAGCTAGGATTTTTGGGGTGTTACAATATCTCCTCCCTTGGGGTCATTCTTCCCAGAATGAAAACTAACTGGTCTAAAGGTGTCACACCCCGAATTCCAATGGGGCGGACTGGCACCCGAAGCCGTTGAGGCCCGAGAGAACCAATCTTTACTCATGTACACTCATATACACGTCTCTGTGTGAATATCACTATATCTCATGCAACTATACGGAAGTCATGGAAACATATGCTATATATATATGGAAACTTGGCCGTTAGGGCCATCACGTCAAAATGGACACACATCTCTTACAATCATTCTCCCACATAAGTCTACAAAGCCTCTACAGATACATAACCATAACCAACCTAGAGTCGGGACAACACCCCGCTCTATACACCTATACCATATCAAACAAATGTGCATAATGACTCGGAAAGCCCCGAATCGATGGGAGCTCACCAACGATCCGTAAATGATCTGCAACCTACTGTGGAGGTCTACTAGCACCTGTGCCTACAGCAAGTAAGGTAAGCCCCCCCCCCCAAGGGAGGTCAGTATGAAAAATGTACTGAGTATGTAAGACTATAAGAAACTGTATGAACCATAGGATCTCAAATGGGATCAAATACATATGAATAAACATTTTAGATCAGTCACCATTTTGTATGTGGAGCCATGTACATTACTTTTCATTACTTTCATTGTTTGATCATTCCTTCTTATCATTATTTTTCGTGAAATAACTTTCCTTCATACTTTCACTTACGTGACATGCTCCCTTTGGCTTTACGCTCATCATTATTATCATTCATCCACTTATTAGTAGGCCATAATATAATAACAGTCATCCACCTGTTGGTGGGCCATAATATAATAACAGTCATCCACCTATTGGTGGGCTATAATATAATAACAGTCATCCACCTATTGGTGGGCTATAATATAATAACAGTCATCCACCATTGGTGGGCTATAATATAATAACAGTCATCCACCATTGGTGGGCTATAATATAATAACATTCATCCACCTGTTGGTGAGCTATAATATAATAACATAGCATAATATTAGGATTGTTCCATCCGAGCTTATGCCCTTTAGATTTGTGATCCATACTCAGTGAAACATAAAGTAACCATGTGTGCATTACTTCTTTGCATACTTCTTTCCTTTAAATTTGTTATGAGAGTGATACATTGGTGATTGAAACATTATTGGGAACACATATATATATTACTTCATTCCTTTACTTTCATGAGATTGATACTTTGGTGGTTACAACATTATTGGAACTTTGGAGCGTAATGTGACACATGAATAACAATGGATCATGGAATAAGAACATGAGTATAACCATCTATGACAACCTAAAATGAGATACCTTTGAACATTTCGGAATGGAACAAGTACAATGACAATGTGAACATACTTGCTGCAGAAGGATACGGAAAGATGGGTTACAGACTCGCCCTATAACGTCATTCCACCCCTTTACAATACAATTCACGGAATTGACATACAACCAATACTACAACATTCTACACATTGACCACAACATCATGAAACAATAGCATTTCACATCAAGTTCACCCTTTACGCCTCTTCATTAACACCACGTCACCATTAATTCACCAAATCACTTCAGTACATTTCATAACCAAAATTTCACAATTTACACATATAGAAAAAATAACAATTTAAGGACATAACCACACCATACATGTTGAGATCTCATCCCCACCATTCACTTTCATCAAAACATCAAGTCCTCTTTTAAGTTCAAATCACATGGATGATGCATCTTTTATCAAAAAGAAAAAGTGCACTACTCAAAACTTGCAAGCATAACCAACATGACCTACTTAATATCTCATCCATATAATATATTAAATCACAAGAATAAACACTTACCCAAGCTTGCAAAGTGATGATCTGACTTAGGGTTTGAGAGAAAATATCTCTTTTTGTTTCGTTGGAAAAGTCTAGAATGGCATGTGCCTTTTTATGAATAAAATATGATTTTTGGGTGCCTTTTATAGTCCCTTGAAGTCATCCTTAGCCAATTTGATCAATAATTGATTAATCAAAGGAAGAATGGGTCATTTGACCCATTGGGTCATGTCTTTTATTCCAATTTGGGCTTTAAATTGAGCCCAATAACACATGTCAACTTAGCCCGCCAAATTCAAGGTGTAATCCATCATATATCTCATGTTTAAATAATTCCACAAGTTTCACGACAATATTCAACTCACGAGACTCAAATTCGTAGCCTCAATCTCCAAAGAAGAAATTCTAGCCACTTATGGCTTAATTAAACGTAAAAGGGTAAAAACATAATTTGGATGCCAACATCGTCCAAGCGTAGTCCTACCAAGATGGAATAATTATATAATAACCCAAGAATCACATTTATAGGCTCGTTTTTGGAGAAAAAATGCGGCAAAAAGCAGCCCGACATGGCCCCGAGCGCCCCTAGGACTTAGAAAAATTTTCAGCATTTGAAATGTGTGCAGGGGCGGCCTGGCATGCTGCCTGGCGTGATCCCTTGCTGCCTGTGGCCTAAAAATTTCAGGCCAGAGCGTCCTGGCACGAACCTGTCCCAAAAATTTTGAAAAAATTCCTTTCTTCGACTTTTCGTTGCGGATTTGGTTAGATACTTCAAGTTCTAATCTTTATCTTACCTCTTGTCTTTAAGAACCTTTATTTAGGAGTCATTCAAGCTTCATTTATCACTCCTAAAATGTTTTAAAAAGTTTCAACTCCTCATAATGTAACACCCCGTACTTTTCTAACCTCACTTGATACCTTGGGGTCATATCTACCTAGGTGTTGAGATGCCATGAGTATGTGTTTTATAATGTCATTGGTGAAACATTTGATATCGGACCTAATATGTGCGATTAGACTTTCGTAGGAGGTGTTTTGTGATTTCGTGGAGCATTTGGGTAATACCCCGTACACATTCTAACCTCATTTGGTGACTTGGAGTCATGTTTACTTGATGATTAAGATCACTAAGTAAGTATTTTGTAGTGTTTTGATAAGGTATTGGACGATATGCAAGTATTGAAGAAATGGCCGAAAAATTCAGCAAGGTGCTGAAACTTGCTCCACTACCCTGTTTCAGGGGGTGTGGCGCAAGCCACTAATTCAGAGAGGGTGCATTTCTTACTCCACTGCCTTGCTTTGCAGCAGTGGCGCAAGGCACAAATATTGTGCCTTTTCGGACTCATTTTGTAACGCAATTCTACGACGATTCTTGGATGGTTTCTTTTGGTTCTTTGGAGTTCTTTGAGCATTGTTAAAGATTCAAACACTTCAATACACTCCTACATACTCCTACATTATCAAATCATGAAACATAAATAGTTATCCAAAATGTCTAATGAAGCCATGGGCGACTAGAATTCCTATTTTTGCGATCGAGACGACGAATGAGAATCTCGTAAGAGAATATTGTCGTGACATTATGGAATTATTTAAACATGATATATATGGTGAATTATACATGAAAGTTGATGGGTTAAATGGATATGTGTTAATGGGCCCAAATTTAGGCCCAAAATGGGATTAAAAGGCATTGCCCAAAGGGCAAACTGACCCATTCTTCCACTTTGACCACATTTAATGCCAAGGAATGGCTAAGTATGACTTGGGGTCTATATAAAGTCCCCAAAATCAGATTTTATTCATCCAAAACTCTCATGACTTTTAAGATATTTTCTCAAACATTTCTCTAGTTCTAAACCCTAAAGCAAATAATTTCTTTGGACTCTTTGGACAAGATCATCCTATTCCAAGCCTTGGTAAGTATTTATTCTCATGGATTAACATATTATATGCATGAGAGATTATGTATATCATGATAGTCATGTTGGCAAGGTGGTGAATAGTGTATTTTTTCTTTTGGTGAAAGATGTGCTATCTTGGTGATTTGAACTTGAAAAGAGACTTGATGTCTTAATGAAAGAGCATGGTATGCATAAAATATGAACATGTATGGTGTGATTTTGTTATTAGACTTGTTATTTTTCTAAAAGTGTAAATTGTGAGATTTTGGCCGATATGTGCTATGAGGTGTATTAAGGCAATATGATGGATTAATTGTGATGTGGTGTGGATAAGAAAGTGTAAAGGAGAAGTGTTGTGGTGAAATGTAATGATTATCATATATTGTTCAATGTATGGAATATTGGGGGGATTTTTTTGGAATAATAATTTCATCAATGGTTTTGTCAAGGGGAAATGACATGTTTAAAGGCAAACATGTAACTCGTTGATGTTATATGCATTTATAGAGTAGTTGATGGTTAATGTGAATCCCATTATATGTTTGTGTTGTAGAGTGACACATAAAGAAGGAACGGGACTATTGTATGCACCTCTAGGATTATATATTCGTATTGCGAATACAAGGTATGTAAGGTTACTCTGTCCGTATCTTTCTGCGGCAAATAGTATTCACATTGACATTACATTTGTTCCATCCCGAAATGTGCTAAGGTATTCTATATCCGGTTATCAATGGTCATTATCATATGGTTCCTACTCATTGATCAATTGTGAGTCTCATGTCTCATATTCATGAATAATGTTCCAAAAGCTCAACAACGTTATGTTCCAAAGTTCCAATGGTGGTTATACTCATATATCTTGTTCATTGATTATTGTCTAATGGTTCCAATGGTGATATATTTCCAATAAGGCTATGTTTCCAACAATGTTTAATCATGTGTTTCTCATTCATTGGTTAATGATCCAAAGCTTCAAGTGATGTTATGATTATCATTGTATCAATCTCAAAGTAATAAACAAAGTAATGCATATGTGGTCAATGATCAAGTATGGGTGGCAGCTTTGGGGGCAAAATGACTAGCTCAAGCCGATCTCGAGGTTGTTGGATCAGGGGGCAGTCCTGGGGGCATAAGCCTAGCTCAGACCTATCCTGACAGGGGGCAGCTCTAGGGGTAATAACCTAGCGCGAGCCGAACCTGAAATGTTGTATGAGTGGAAGCTCTAGGGGTACTAACCTAGCTCGGGACGATCCCGATATATACATTGATTCATAGGGTTGCAGCTCTAGGGGAATAAGCCTATCTCGATTCGATCCCAACATAACGATATATTATGTTAAAACCCACTGTTCAGTTGGGGCCTGGGTATCACAGGTCAAAGGCAAAGGTAAATAATCATGGAAGTAAAGATACAAAGAATGTAATGAAAGCAACGTACATGGTTTCCAAAGTACAACATAAGTGACTCATCTACATTGTGACTTATCCATATTGGTTATGCATTCGAACATGAGTTCTTGACATATTTTCATATCTTACAAGTTTCATATGGCCTTACATACTCAGTACATTCTTCGTACTGACCCCTCTTGGGGAATTTACCTTACTTGCTGCAGGCGCAGGTACTAGTAGGCCTCCACAGTAGGTTGCCAGTTGTTACAGATCTTTGGTGAGCTCCAGTTAGTTTGGGGCTACTCCGAGTCACAGTTGTACATATGTTTTGGTGTTGTACATGTTGTATAAAGCGGGGACTTGTCCCGACTTTTGGTTTATTTTGGTCAATGCATTTGTTATAGGCTTTTGTAGACGGATGTGGGTGTATGAATGTAAAAGGGATATGTCGTTCTTGACTTGGTGGCCTCAACGGCCAAGTTTCGCATTTGTATATATATATATGTCATATTCCATGAATTCATTGTTGGTGTCTATAGCTATTATGTGATTATGGGTTTCTTATGGCATGCATATGATTGAATAGAGACAAAGCTTGGTTCTCTAGGGCCTTGTCGGCTACGAGTGCCAATCCGTCCCGATGGGATTCGGGGCGTGACAAAAGTGGTATCAGAGCAGGCCGTTCTAAGGGTATCTACAAAGCAGTGTCTGAGTAGAGTCTTACTTATCGATGTGTTGTGCACTATATTTATAAGTAGGAGGCTACAGGACATTTAGGATGTTGTTTCTTCTCTTCATTCTAGATCGTGCAATAGAGCCATAGTTGTAAGTGAAATTATATCTTATCATTGAAATTTATTTTTCTTTTTATAGTAACAATGCCAATGACAAGAAGAGGTCGCGGTAAAAGTAAGAGGATTGATAGAATTGCTGGTGAAGGAACCAGTATACCACCACCTGATCAAGTTAATCAAGGCGATACTGAGCATGAATTTGTGTCACGAGCTTCCTCCACTCCCTCTGTACCAGAAGAGTCGAGTAGGAGAAGCGTACCTGTATAACCACCAGTCAACACTACGGACCAGGATCTTAGAAATGTAGTTCATATGTTAACACAGTTAGCGGCAGCCCATAGTCAAGGACGAGCTGGTCCAATGACACATGATGATGATGTGGCTAGAGTGGCAAGTCGCAGAACACAGAATTTCCTAAAATTGGACCCTTCTATCTTCACAGGTTCAGATCCAAAAGCAGATCCACAGGACTTCATGGATCAAATTCAGAGGGCCTTGGAAGTTATGCACGTGACGGGGGTAGAGACAGTTGAGCTTGCTGTATACCGATTGAAAGGAGAGGCAATATTGTGGTACGAGGATTGGAAGAAATCTTGTGATATTGGTGTAACCCCACCTACTTGGGAAGAGTTTAAAGTGGCTTTCCTAGATCATTATCTCCCTTATGAGATCCGCGAGGCACGTACAGATCAATTCCTAAATCTCCGTCAGGGAAATCTAAGTGTCAGGGAATATAGCTTGCAATTTAATTCCTTGGCTCGATATGCGCCAAATGTTGTGGCTATGATGACAGACAGGGTCCATAGATACGTGGACAGACTAGAGCCATATTTGGTAAGAGATTACACTATTGCGGCCTTGAATAAGGACATGGACATTGCTCGAATACAAGCCTTCGCCCAGAAAATGGAAGATCAAAGACAGAGACGAAGGGTACATGAAGTTGATAGGGGACAGTCCAAAAGAGCTAGACCGATGGGACCACCTATGATGTCCCAAGGAGGATCTAGGCCCCGTATGTTTCCTAGACCACCTAGGCCATCGTTCTCCTATTCCACAGGGGGTGCTCATTCTCAGTTTCAAGGGTCGAGAGGTGGACCATCTGGGCAGAGTAGTGGAGGTCATGGATCACAGGCAGCAGGTTTTCCTCGTCAGCAGTGTCAGCACTGCGGGCGTAGTCATGCAGGTACATGCAGAGTGGGGACAAATGCTTGTTTCTGGTGTGGCATGATGGGACACATGATGAGAGAGTGTTCCCAGAGGAGCATGAGTGGTATAGCACGACCGGCAGGATCGGCCGTTGCGTCATCATCATCGGTTCCTTCACTGGGCCGAGGTGTGCAACCTGTTGGCCGTGGTAGAGGGGCCAGAGGAGCAGCCAGTACTAGTGGGGTCCAAAATTTCACTTATGCTTTAGTGGACCGACAGAATTCAGAGGCTTCCCCTGATGTTGTCACAGGTACATTATCCATATTCTCGTCTAATGTATATGCATTGATTGACCCCAGCTCTACATTTTCCTATGTTACTCCATTGGTTGCTGCGAAATTTGCAAAGACACCAGAATTATTAATTAAATCAATTGAAGTGTCTACACCGGTTGGTGAATATATTATTGCAAAAAGAGTATATCGTAACTGTGTGTGGTCATGATACGTTGGCCGATCTCATTGAATTAGACACGGTGGATTTTGATGTAATCATGAGGATGGATTGGTTGGCCTCTTGTTATGCTACGGTAGATTGCCGGGCCAAGATGGTGCAATTTTGTTTTTCGCAAGAAAATATTCTTGAATGGCAGGGTCATGTAGGGGAACCACGAGGGAGATTTATTTCCTATTTGAAAGCCAGGAAAATGATTGCTAAGGGTTATATATGTCATCTAGTACGGGTGAAAGATACAGAAGTGGAACCACTAACTCCGCAGTCGGTTCCAGTGGTTAATGAATTTCTAGATGTGTTCCCAGAGGATCTTCCAGGCTTACCCCCAGAACGGGAAGTAGAATTTTGCATTGATGTGATTCCAGGCACTCAATCTATTTCCATTCCTCCATATAGAATGGCTCCAGCAGAATTGCGTGAATTGAAGGAGCAATTGAAAGATTTGCTGGACAAAGGCTTAATTAGGCCTAGTATGTCCCCGTGGGGTGCGCCGGTATTATTTGTACGAAAGAAAGATGGCACGTTGAGAATGTGCATCGACTATCAGCAATTGAATAAGGTGACGATCAAGAACAAATATCCCCTCCCTCGAATTGATGATTCGTTTGATCAGTTACAGGGTGCCAAGTGTTTTTCAAAGATCGACTTGAGGTCGGGTTACCATCAAGTCAGAGTTAGAGAAGATGATGTGCCCAAGACAGCTTTTCGAACACGGTATGGTCATTATGAATTTTTAGTTATGTCATTTGGACTAACAAATGCACCAGCTGTGTTCATGGATTTGATGAATAGGGTGTTTAAGCCATTTCTGGACGTGTTCGTCATGGTGTTTATAGATGACATCCTAGTTTATTCCAGAACATCGGAGGACTATGCTAATCACTTAGGGCAAGTGTTATAGATTCTACATGAGCGTAAGTTGTATGCCAAGTTCTCTAAATGTGAGTTTTGGTCATTCTTGGGCCACATTATATCAGATAAGGGCATACAGGTTGATACACAGAAGATTGAAGCAGTGAAAAATTGGCCAAGACCTATGACACCCACAGAGATTCATAGTTTTCTTGGACTGGCAGGTTATTACAGAAGATTTGTGGAAGGTTTTTCCTCTATTGCTGCACCGTTAACAAAGCTTACACATAAGGCAGTAAAATTTCAGTGGAATGATGCGTGCGAGAAAAGCTTCCAAAGGTTGAAAGATAAATTAACTTCCACACCAGTTTTAGTGCTTCCCGAGGGTACCGAAGGTTATGTAGTGTATTGTGATGCTTTCGGGGTTGGCCTCGACTGTGTATTGATGCAACACGGTAATGTCATAGCATATGCCTCACGACAGTTGCGACCACACGAGAAAAATTATCCCATACATGATCTTGAGTTAGCAGCGGTGGTCTTTGCTTTAAAGATATGGCATCATTATTTGTATGGAGTTCATGTTGATATCTATACGAACCACAAAAGTTTGCAATATCTCTTTAAGCAGAAGGAACTCAATTTGAGGCAGCGAAGGTGGTTAGAGCTCTTAAAAGACTATGATATTGATATTCTTTATCATCCAGGCAAAGCAAATGTAGTAGCTGATGCATTGAGCCGCAAGGCAGTAGAAAGCACTAGTGGTCAGTTGACTGAAAAGCAAGAGATAATCAAAGATTTAAATCAGCTAGCCAGCTTGGGAGTTTGCCTTATTGAATCCTCAGATGATGGAGTTATTGTACGGAATGCAGCAGAATCCTCCTTGATAGCTGAAGTGAAAGAGAAGCAATTTGCGAATTCTATTTTATTGCAGCTAAAGAAGAATGTGCAGCAGAATTTGACCAAGGCATTTGATATTACACCGAAAAGGGTGCTTCAATGTCAAGGGAGATTATATGTACCGGACGTAGATGAGCTGAGGACACGAATTATGACAGAGGCGCACCATTCGCGCTATTCTATTCATCCGAGTGCTACTAAAATGTACCATGAATTGAAAGAAGTGTATTGGTGGGGAAATATGAAAAAGAACATTGCAGAATTTATTGCGCAATGCCCGAATTGTCAACAAGTGAAAGTAGAACATCAGAAACCGGGAGGTTACATGCAATGTATCAATCTTCCAGTCTGGAAATGGGATATGATTAATATGGATTTCATTACGGGTTTGCCTCGTACATTGCGGAAGTTTGATTCTATATAGGTCATAGTGGATAGGCTTACCAAGTCAGCGCATTTTCTCCCGGTCAAGACAACCTATACAGCTGAGGATTATGCGAAGTTGTATGTGAAGGAGATAGTACGATTGCATGGTATTCCACTTTTCATTATATCAGACAGAGGAGAACAGTTCACAGCACACTTTTGGAGATCTTTTTAGCGGATTTTGGGTACACAGGTGAATTTGAGTACAACTTTCCATCCTCAAACTGATGGACAAGCAGAGCATACTATTCAGACACTTGAAGATATGCTACGAGCATGCACGTTAGATTTTCAAGGCAGTTGGGATGACCATTTGCCTTTTATTGAATTTGTGTATAACAATATCTATCATTCAAGTATTAAAATGGCACCATATGAAGCCTTGTATGGACGGAAGTGTAGATCACCAATCGGATGGTTCGAAGCGGGTGAAACTGCTTTACTTGGGCCAGATATTGTTCATTAGGCTATGGAGAAAGTTAAAGTTTCAACAACGATTACAGACGGCCCAAAGTCGCCACAAGTCTAAGGGGGGAAGAATGTAACACCCCGTACTTTTCTAACCTAACTTGATACCTTGGGGTCATATCTACCTAGGTGTTGAGATGCCATGAGTATGTGTTTTATAGTGTCATTGGTGAAACATTTGATATCAGACCTAATATGTGCGATTAGACTTTCGTAGGAGGTATTTGTGATTTCGTGGAGCATTTGGGTAATACCCCGTACACATTCTAACCTCATATGGTGACTTGGAGTCATGTTTACTTGATGATTAAGATCACTAAGTAAGTATTTTGTAGTGTTTTGATAAGGTATTGGACGATATGCAAGTATTGAAGAAATGGCCGAAAAATTCAGCAAGGTGCTGAAACTTGCTCCACTACCCTGTTTCAGGGGGTGTGGCGCAAGCCACTAATTCAGAGAGGGTGCATTTCTTACTCCACTGCCTTGCTTTGCAGCAGTGGCGCAAGGCACAAATATTGTGCCTTTTCGGACTCATTTTGTAACGCAATTCTACGACGATTCTTGGATGGTTTCTTTTGGTTCTTTGGAGTTCTTTGAGCATTGTTAAAGCTTCAAACACTTCAATACACTCCTACATACTCCTACATTATCAAATCATGAAACATAAATAGTTATCCAAAATGTCTAATGAAGCCATGGGCGACTAGAATTCCTATTTTTGCGATCGAGACGACGAATGAGAATCTCATAAGAGAATATTGTCGTGACATTATGGAATTATTTAAACATGAGATATATGGTGAATTATACATGAAAGTTGATGGGTTAAATGGATATGTGTTAATGGGCCCAAATTTAGGCCCAAAATGGGATTAAAAGGCATTGCCCAAAGGGCAAACTGACCCATTCTTCCACTTTGACCACATTTAATGCCAAGGAATGGCTAAGTATGACTTGGGGTCTATATAAAGTCCCCAAAATCAGATTTTATTCATCCAAAACTCTCATGACTTTTAAGATATTTTCTCAAACATTTCTCTAGTTCTAAACCCTAAAGCAAATAATTTCTTTGGACTCTTTGGACAAGATCATCCTATTCCAAGCCTTGGTAAGTATTTATTCTCATGGATTAACATATTATATGCATGAGAGATTATGTATATCATGATAGTCATGTTGGCAAGGTGGTGAATAGTGTATTTTTTCTTTTGGTGAAAGATGTGCTATCTTGGTGATTTGAACTTGAAAAGAGACTTGATGTCTTAATGAAAGAGCATGGTATGGATAAAATATGAACATGTATGGTGTGATTTTGTTATTAGACTTGTTATTTTTCTAAAAGTGTAAATTGTGAGATTTTGGCCGATATGTGCTATGAGGTGTATTAAGGCAATATGATGGATTAATTGTGATGTGGTGTGGATAAGAAAGTGTAAAGGAGAAGTGTTGTGGTGAAATGTAATGATTATCATATATTGTTCAATGTATGGAATATTGGGGGGATTTTTTTGGAATAATAATTTCATCAATGGTTTTGTCAAGGGAAAATGGCATGTTTAAAGGCAAACATGTAACTCGTTGATGTTATATGCATTTGTAGAGTAGTTGATGGTTAATGTGAATCCCATTATATGTTTGTGTTGTAGAGTGACACATAAAGAAGGAATGGGACTATTGTATGCACCTCTAGGATTATATATTCGTATTGCGAATACAAGGTATGTAAGGTTACTCTGTCCGTATCTTTTTGCGGCAAATAGTATTCACATTGACATTACATTTGTTCCATCCCGAAATGTGCTAAGGTATTCTATATCCGGTTATCAATGGTCATTATCATATGGTTCCTACTCACTGATCAATTGTGAGTCTCATGTCTCATATTCATGAATAATGTTCCAAAAGCTCAACAACGTTATGATTTGTTCCATCCCGAAATGTGCTAAGGTATTCTATATCCGGTTATCAATGGTCATTATCATATGGTTCCTACTCACTGATAAATTGTGAGTCTCATGTCTTATATTCATGAATAATGTTCCAAAAGCTCAACAACGTTATGTTCCAAAGTTCCAATGGTGGTTATACTCATATATCTTGTTCATTGATTATTGTCTAATGGTTCCAATGGTGATATGTTTCCAATAAGGCTATGTTTCCTACAATGTTTATTCATGTGTTTCTCATTCATTGGTTAATGATTCAAAGCTTCAAGTGAAGTTATGATTATCATTGTATCGATCTCAAAGTAATAAACAAAGTAATGCATAAATGGTCAATGATCAAGTATGGGTGGAAGCTTTGGGGGTGAAATGCCTAGCTCAAGCCGATCCCGAGGTTATTGGATCAGGGGGAAGTCCTGGGGGCATAAGCCTAGCACAGACCGATACTGACAGGGGGCAGTTCTAGGGGTAATAACCTAGCTCGAGCCAAACCTGAAATGTTGTATGGGTGGCAGCTCTAGGGGTACTAACCTAGCTCGGGACGATCCCGATATATACATTGATTCATAGGGTGGCAGCTCTAGGGGCATAATCCTAGCTCGAGCCAATCCCAACATAACGATATGTTATGTTAAAACCCACTGTTCAGTCGGGGCCCGGGTATCACAGGTCAAAGGCAAAGGTAAATTATCATGGAAGTAAAGATACAAAGAATGTAATGAAAGCAACGTACATGGTTTCCAAAGTACAGCATAAGTGACTCATCTACATTGTGACTTATCCATATTGGTTATGCATTCAAACATGAGTTCTTGACATATTTTCATAGCTTACAAGTTTCATATGGCCTTACATACTCAGTACATTCTTCGTACTGACCCCTCTTGGGGAATTTACCTTACTTACTGCAGGCGCAGGTACTAGTAGGCCTCCATAGTAGGTTGCCAGTTGTTGCAGATCTTTGGTGAGCTCCAGTTAGTTCGGAGCTACTCCGAGTCACAGTTGTACATATGTTTTGGTGTTGTACATGTTGTATAAAGCGGGGAATTATCCCGACTTTTGGTTCATTTTGGTCAATGCATTTGTTAGAGGCTTTTGTAGACGGATGTGGGTGTATGAATGTAAAAGGGATATGTCATTCTTGACTTGGTGGCCTCAACGGCCAAGTGTCGCATTTGTATATATATATGTCATGTTCCATGAATTCCATTGTTGGTGTCTATAGCTATTATGTGATTATGGGTTTCTTATGGCATGCATATGATTGAATAAAGACAAAGCTTGGTTCTCTAGGGCCTTGTCGGCTACGAGTGCCAATTCGTCCCGATGGGATTCGGGGCGTGACACATACAAGAGTCTAAACACATTTACTAGTACGATATCAAATTTTCCATCCAAAGCCACTACAACATACGTACTTAGTGCTCTCGAAGCTAAGGTTTATAACTATACCCTAGGTCACCAATCAATCAAATTAGGGTCGGGAATGTATGGGGTGTTACAAAAGGGGGGTAGGGAACGAGCTGCAATCCCAACACCAGAACTCTAAGATCTGGATACTGACATAATATTGAGTCTATAACTGACACAAATGCATGATATGACATGAAAATAACTAGGTGACATGAAATAAAAGGAATTAATTAAGGGGAAACTATTACCTTGAGCTAAAGTATAGTTCGAAGAGAAAAAATGGGGGTACTTGACCATCATATATGCCTCTGCTTCCCAAGTAGCCCCCTCAATAAGCTGATTTCGCCAAAGAACCTTTACTGAAGCGATCTTCTTATTCCTCAACTTACGAACCAGACGATCAAGGATCTCAACTGGGACCTCCTCACATAACAAAGGCTATCTTTCACACCCACATTGTCTAAAGGCACAAACAATGCAGGATTACCAATCCATTTCTTCAACTTAGACACATGAAAAATTTGATGCACTGATGCTAAGTCTTTGGGAAAATCTAACTCATAGGCTTCATTACCAAAATGACCCACAATCTTATAAGGACCAACATAGCGGGGACTGAGTTTCCCTTTCTTACCAAATCTCTTCATCCCTTTCATGGGTGAAACTTTCAAGTAGATATAATCACCAATAGCAAACTCAAGCTCCCCTCTTCTCACATCTGCATAATATTTTTGACAACTCTGAGCTGTTTTTAGTCTTTCTCTAATCAACTAAACCTTCTCCATTGCCTCATGGAATGAATCAGGCCCTATCAAAGTAGCTTCACCGACTTCAAACCAACTAATAGGAGATCTACACCTCCTACCATACTGTTCTTATAAGAAAACTTAATCAAAGGTAAATGATCATCCCAACTACCTTTGAAATTGATCACACATGCCCTCAACATATCCTCTAAAGTCTGGATGGTCCGCTCCACCTGACCATCTATCTATGGGTGAAAAACTGTACTGAGGTGAGCTTGGGTACCAAGACCCTTCTGGAAACCCTTCCAGAACTGAGAGGTAAACTGATTACCCCTATCTGAAATGATGGTCAAAGAGACTTCATCTAACTTCACTAACTCTCGAAGATAGAGCCTAGCATAGTCCTTGGCTGAATCTAAAGTGTTAACTGGCAGAAAATGGGCTGAATTAGTCATTCAATCTACAATAACCAAATAAAATCTTGTTGTCGATGAGTACGAGGAAACCCTATAATGAAGTCCATATTCACCACTTCCCACTTTCAAGTAGGAATATTAATATCCTGAAGCTTACCACCAAGTCTCTGGTGCTCAACCTTAACCTGTTGGCAATTTGGACACTTAGCCACAAATTCCGCTATATCCTTCTTCATGCCATTCCACCAATAGATTTCTCGTAAGTCACAATATATCTTAGTTGCTCCTAGGTGAATAGAATATCAAGAACTGTGAGCTTCTATTAGCATTCTCTGTCTCAAGTCGTCCACTTTTGGAACACACAGTTTTCCCTGACAACGAAGAATACCATCTCCCCCTTGGGAGAAAATCTCAACCTTCTGACTCTGGACTGCTTCTTTCAACCTAGGCAAGATATGATCATTATCTTACTGTTCCTTCACTTCAGCTATCAATAATGATTCTGAATCAAAGTATTACCTTCGGCTGAATCAACCAACCAAACTCCCAATCAAGCAAGCTGGTGAACCTCGTGAACTAACTCTTTCTTCTCATCCTCAATATGAGCAACACTTCCCATAGACAATATACTAAGAGCATCAACCACAACATTGGCCTTACCTATAGGGTGCAAAACACTCATATCATAGTCCTTCAGCAACTCTAGCCATCTCCTCTGACAAATATTTAGATCTTTATGACTGAACACATACTGAAGACTCTTATGATCTGTGAACACATCAACATGAACCCCATAAAGATAATGCCTCCAAATCTCTAAAGGAAAAACAACTGCTGCCAACTCAAGATCATGAGTCGGGTAATTCTTATAATGAGGCTTGAGCTGTCTAGAGGCATATGTTATAACCTTGACATGATGAATTAAAACACCACCAAGACCAAATATGGAAGCATCGCAATAGACCACAAAACCATCTGAACCCTATGGCAGAGTCAAAATTAGAGAGGAGGTGAGTTGAGTCTTCAATTCCTAAAAGCTCTTTTCGCAAGAATTGGACCACTGAAACTTGACTTTCTTCTTAGTCAATCTGGACATGGGAGGTGCAATAGAGGAAAATCCTTCACAAAACCATCTGTAGTAACCAGCTAAACCCAAGAAACTCCTGATATCTGATGGAGAGATGGGTCTAGGCCAATACCTAACTGCTTTGATCTTTTGAGTATCAACCCAAATGCTTTCACCAGAGATGACATGACCAAGGAATGCTACTGACTTCAAACAGAATTCACACTTATTGAACTTAGAGAATAACTGGTAATCTTTTAGAGTCTGTAAAACAAACCTTAAATGGTCTTCATGTACACCCTCACTCTGAGAAAAAATGAGGATGTCATCAATAAAAAAAATGAGGATGTCATCATGTCCAAGTACTGCTTGAACACCCTGTTTATCAAGTACATAAAAGTTGTAGGAGCATTCATTAGTCCAAAAGACATAATAACAAATTTGATGTGACCATACCAAGTTCTGAAGTCTATCTTTGGAATGTCACTTTCTCAGACTCTTTGCTGATGATACCTGGATTTGAGGTCTATCTTAGAGAAGAAATTGGCACCCTGAAGCTGGTCGAACAGGTCATCAATCCTAGGAATAGGATACTTATTTTTTACTATGACTTTGTTCAACTTACGGTAGTCTATGTACATTCTGAGAGAACCGTCTTTCTTGCACACGAAAAGAACTGGAGCACCCCATGAAGAGATGCTAGGTCTGATAAAACCTTTGTCTAAAAGATCTTTCAACTGCTTCTTTAATTTCTTAATATCAGATAGAGCCATTCTGTAGGGTGGAATCAAAGTAGGTTGGGTATCTGGAAGGAGATCTATTTCAATGTCAATTTCTTGTTCAGGAGGAACTCCAAGTAGATCTTCAGGAAACACTTTTGGGAACTCATTAACCACTGGAACTGACTCAAGAGTTGGGATCTCAGACTTTTAATCCTTAACCCTAATAAGATGATAGATACACTTTTGGAAATTATTTTTCTAGCCTTAAGGTATGAGACAAACTGACCTATAGGCACTGAGGTACTACCCTTCCACTCTATCACTAGCTTATTCAAAAATTAAAACTGGACTATTTTGTTTCTACAATTGATAGAGGCATAGTAAGAGTGCAACCAATCTATGCCAAGAATGAAATCAAAATCTACCATGTCTAACTTTACAAGATCGACTGAGGTGACTTTCAGAGAAACTGTGACTGGGTAATTTCTATATACCCTTCTAGCTATGAATGAATCACCAACTAGAGTAGAGATTGAGAAAGGTTCTGAAAGAGTTTTGGGACTGACATCGAAGTCTACAACTATATATGGAGTTACAAAAGAGAGAGAAGCTTTGAGATCTAATAATGCATAGACATAAATATGGAAAACCTACAACGTACTAGTGACTACATCATGAGAACCTTCCTGATCCTGTCTTGTCTGAAGGGCATAAAACCTATTCTGATGTTGATCATCACCTGCACTAGATGAGGCACCTGCTGAGTGGGGCGACTTGCTGGAGCTGCTGAAGTGTTGGACTAAGTCTGCTGACGAATATCTCCACCCTTTCGATTAGAACCTAGGCACTCCTTCACAAGATTCCCTGGCTTGACACAACTAAAATAATTCCCACTACTGACCATACACTTTCCTTGGTGATTCTTACCACACCTCTTGCAAATCAGGTTAGTACGACCACTAGTAACACTGCCTTGGGACTTAGAGCCTGGTGCTCTATCCCGATTATCCTGCCTAAACTTAGGCACTGGAGCACTAGCATAAGATGGGTCTAGAACTGATGGCTTATGGCAGAACTGAGAACAGTTACCACCATCTGACCTCTGCTGAGAGAAATTAAAGCTACCTGTCCTGGCCCTCTTGCTAGCTCTTTCTCTTTCCTTGACTTTCTCTTTCTCAATATCCTGAGCATGAACCATCAACCTGGAGATATCCATCTCTTTAACCAACATATAAGTCCTACACTCCTTGACCACGTCCTCAGAAACACTTAACACAAACTTACTCATTCAGGCCCTAGAGTCAGCAACCATAGCTAGAGCATTCCTTTCCAACTGAGTAAACTTAAGAGAATACTCTTTCATGTTCATGTTGCCCTGCTTCAGATTAATGAATTCCTACACCTTAGACTCCCTTATCTCAAGTGGGAAGAACCTATCTAGAAATGTATCAACAAACTCATCCTATTCAATTGGACTTGCATTCGTATATCTATTATTCTTCCACTTTTGAAACCAAATGTAAGACACTTCTTACAGCTGATAAGCAGCCAAGTTAGAACTTTCAGTTAGATTGACACCCATAGTCTCAGTAACTTTCTAAATATTATCCAATAACTCCTGTGGATCCTCTTGGACTTTGACCCAGAATGCCGGAGGATTCATCCGAGTGAAATCTCAAACTTTGGCTGCTGTCGTATTTACTGATGGATTGACTGGTACTACAGCCTAGTAGTTATTCTGGGTAGTCATGGAATGGGCTAAGGCTGTGTAAGAAGCCCCGAATTCGGCATGAGAGACATGCTCATTTAGAGAGTCTGTCGGCGCTGGTGGTGCTTGCTGATTCCCATTTCCATTCCTCTTTCCATTTCTCCTTCCATTAGTTCTCTTGGGAGGTATATGTCACGCCCCGACTTCCAACGAGGCGTGATTGGCACCCGAAGCCGACATTTCTCGAGAGAACCAATCTTTGCTCATGTACGTTCGTATGCATATTCTCGTATGAATGTTGTTAAGCCTTAAGCGACTATGTGTAAAACATGAACATGGAACATATGCTATATATAGAGATTTATGAAACTTGACCGTTGGAGCCATCAAATCAAACGGACTTTTATCTCGTACATTCATAACCCACACATGTCTACAAAAGCCTCTAACAAATGTATTTACAAGACTAACTAACAGTCGGGATAAATCCCCGCTTTAGACAATATTTACAATATAAAAACAATTATACAACTATGACTCAGGAGACTCCGAACCAACTGGAGCTCACCAAAACTCTGCAAATGATCCACAGTCTACTGAGGAGGTCTACTAATGCCTGCACCTGCAACATGAAAGGTAAGTCCCCCGAGGGGGTCAGTACGAAGAATGTACTGAGTATGTAAAGCCATAAGAAAACTACATCAGTACGTAAGAACTTCCATGGAAATAATTATAAGAAGAAACTCAACGTACGGAAGTATGAACAATTCTTTTGTTATTGCCATTTACGATGATCACAACAACCATAGAACCAATATAAGAGAAATAGCAAATGTGAATAAACTCTCTTTCTGTATGTGGGGAACCATGTGCATTACGTTCTTTCTTTCTCTTGCCTTTACTTTACTTTTACATTACTCATATACTATTAGGGCCCTCATCATGCAGGTGTTCTTTTCACCCCATGGATACATCATGCAGGTGTGTTCTTTCACCCCATGGATAAAATATCAGCGTCATGCAGGTATTCTTTTTATCCCATGGATAAGATCATGTCATCATGCAGGTGTTCTTGCGCCCCATGGATAAATGAACTTCATCATGCAGGTGTTTGCACCCCATGGATAAATGGCCATCATCATGTGGGTATTTGTACCCCATGGATAACACCTATGAGCACAATCGATATGCATTACTTTATTCTTACTTCAATTCTTTACTTTTGAGAGATTGGTACCTTTACTTGTGAGAGATTGATACATTGAGGATCATGACATGATTTGAAAGCTTTAGAACATAACATTATTTGGACCTTGGAACCATGAGCCATAATTATGTAACACATAAACAACAATAGATCAAGAATAAGGTATATATGATTAACACTAGATGATAACGTGAAATGAGATGCCTTAGGACATTATTTGAAACACACAACTATATCACTCCTTGACTTCCTGAGATTAGCACCTTAACTAGTGAGGGATAGATATAGTAGCTCGCACTTCACCTCTTTCACTATTCCTATGAGATCTTATATAAGTAAGTATGATACCGGGCCTCCACCTTTGGTGGGCTATAATAAATGACATAGCATAATCTTGGGACTATTCCCTCTTGAACTTATACCCTTTCGAATGTGATCCATACTCAATGAAACATATAGCAACCATGCGTATTACTCCTTTCCAATCTAACACCCTTTACATAATTATGAGAATGACACGTTAAAGATCATGACATTAAAGCACACACAAATATGCCTTACTTCACTCTTATACTTCATGAGATTAACATCTTCACTTATGAGGAATAATTATACTAACTTGCACATCACCTCTCTTATTACTCTTATGAGATTGGTATTCTTACTTATAAATAATAGGCACAAGGATAATCATCATACTATAGGACTTTGGAACAAGACATAATACGGAAAGAGTAACCTTACATACCTTGTATTCTCAATACGATTCTACAATCTTAAGTGTTCATACAATAGTCCCTCTCCATCCTTATGTTTCTCTCTACAACACAAGTTCATAACGAAACCAACATTAACCACCAATTACCTTACAATGGTATACAATAACAATACATGTTTATCTTTAACGTGTCATTTCCCCCTTGACAATACCATTTATGAAATCCTCATACCAATAATCCCACAATATTCCATACATTGAATAACACATGATGAACAATAACATGTCACACCAATTTCATATTTTACACTTCTCCATCACCACCACATCACAATTATTCCATCAATTTACTTCAATACACCTCACAACAACAAATCGGCCAAAATCCCATAATTTAGACTTATAGAAAAATAACATGTTTAATAACAAAATAACTCCATACACGTTCATATTTTATCCATACCATGATCTTTCATCAAAGGCACAAGTCATAATTCAAGTTACAATCCCATGGATAACACATCTTATTCATAAAACCAAAAGTGCCATGTCCAACATTTCCAACCATAACCAACATGATATACATATTCTATCATTCTTATAATATGTTAAAGTACAATAATATTCACTTACCCAAGATTGGAAGATGGTGATCTTTCTCCAAGAAGTGCCTTAGGGTTTTGGGAGCCAAAGAGGTTTTCTTGAGAATTTTCTAGAAAATGATAGAAAAAGCGTGTATTCTCTTGAATAAAATCAGAACTTTTCCCCTTTATATAGGACCTTACTTTCATCCTTATCCACTCTTGGCATTTAATGCAATGTGTTGCATTAGTCAATGGAAGAATGGGTCATTTGACCCATTCTTGGCCCATGCTTTCTTGCACAATTTGGGCCCATTTTGAGCCCAATGCACTTAACCCAATAAAATCAATAATTTATCGTGTTTAAATCATCTCATATGCGTTACAACAATATTCCCACTCACACAATGCATACTTGTAGCCTCAACTCCAAAAACAAGCAATTCTAGCCACGTATGGCTTATTTTGACCTTAAGGGCAAAACTGTCATTTTGACCCCAAATTCGTTCTCGAGTAATTTTATCATACCAATATAATATTTCATTCATTTCATGTATATACTCGTGGTTGTAGAATAAACGTGGCACAAATCGGCTCGGTACGTCCCCGGATACCCTTGGGACTTAGAAATTTCCAACTTTCGAAAAAATGGAAAACCCAAGGTGGAACGCTCTTGGGCGCGCCAAATTACTGCCCCTGGACTAAAAATTTTATCCCAGAGAGGTGTGGCACGGTCCCAAACGTGCCCCTTCTTAAAATTTATCAAAAATTTCATTTTTCGACTTCTCTTCGCGGGTTCGGTTAGATACTTCAAGTCCTATTCTTTAACTTACTTCTCAACCTTAATATACTTTGTTTAGGGGTCCTATGAGCCTCGTTTTAAACCCCACAAATGTTCCACGAAAATCATAAAACACCTCCTATGAGGTTTAATCACATATACGAGGGCCAAATTTAATTATCTCATCAATAGCATTACAAAAGACGTATGTATGGCTCTCGACACCTAAGTAAGCATTGCTCAACATCGTCAAGTAGGGTTAGAAGGTACGGGGTGTTACAGTATAATATGTAAATATGTAGAGCATGAGGTAAAAGGATGTTTTAATAGAGTTCACACTCTATTGCACAATATGATCATGAATGATATGAAGTTTTTCCTAAAATGTTTCATAGCCCCTGGCTCATAAGTGTGGCGCACTTCACACCCATGAACAAGACTCTACTTAACACTTTTTTTAGACACCCTAGAACACTTTAAACTTGATGCTCTGCTACCAAGTTTGACCCAACCCGAGACTACCCCCTAGTCGTAACACGGTGCTTAGAGTCACAAGTGACCCCGAGCTAACCCATGGCATGCCATGACACTTAAGAATATTGAAATGACTGATATAATACTGTGCAAAAATAAAACTAAATGATATTCTAGTGATCAAACCAAATACAATATCTAATGATTAAAAACCATAAAGGTGTAATATAATCTATCTGACTATCTGAAAGCCTCTAAATAAGATGAGTTGCTGGGACAAGCCCCCCATCTAACTCTAACTATCTGAAAATAAGATAACACAAAAATAAAATATTGATACTAGTCCTCAAATAATTAGGACTCACCAAACACTGCTGCTAGAAAGATGCTAGATCAATCTAATCGCGATCAAGATGCTGAGCGTCAGAACCTATATTATAAGACAATATAGCGTAAAGAAAGGTATGCGGGCAGTACTTTGAATGTACTGAGCATGTGAGATATGCACTACACTATGTAAGATGGGTATGCTGAAAATAACATGACAAGCAAAACGTGAACTAAAATTTATAAACTGATGCAAGGACCAAGTGATAAACATGAAATAATATAATGTATTGGAATAATGTAACACAAGGTCATGTGAGGCCTAAGACTGAACTGTAGGAGCTACTATTAATCGACATACCCCATCTGAGCTTAATAGGGCTCAACTAGTAACCCCAATTGGATGGGTGTTCAGTACCTTGCCAAGGGTACAAACACTAGCTGATTTGGATCCACTAACTGATGTCCAAAGGGACTATAATATGAACCTAAGGTGGAAACATAGTTCTGGGACTTGGGTTAGCAGAACCTGTGTCCTCTCGGTGCTAAGTACTACTCCCAATTAAAAGTAAGCTGATATACTGATAGGCTCAACAATACTGTTATACTGAAACTGAAAGATACATACTTTATCTGAAAGCATCCTAAATCATGAAGACTAAAATAATGAGTATTCAACTAGCAATGCATGATATACTTGGTCATCGGGTGTTCATAACCCGCCATCTCAGAAGAATGCAACTACTGATGGCAATTCTAGAAGATAAACATCATAAGAAATTTCATAGCTTAAGCCCAAACTCAAGAATTCTTCAATATAATGAGAGTTCATAGTCATGAGTATGTAAATGTTCTCAAATTCATGGTATAACATATATTCATTTTTTAATCAAAGCAAAAAACTAAAAGTTAATAAAATTTACACTTTTCATGGAAACCCTAATCTTGAAGGGTGAAATAAACTTGAGGATTTGAGTTAACTTTTGGACTCAATGGGTGAAATGGGATACATTGATAAAATCCCACATACTTGGAGATGAAATCCCTAGTGGAACCTTTGAGATTGGTTGCCTGAAGAAGATGAACCCTAGTTTGTTCTGAAGGAGAGAAATCGCCTCTTTTTTCTCTGAAATTGCTCAGTGTCGAGTGTTTTATAAGTAATGAGGGATTAGGGTAGTATAAATTTTATAAATCAGCCTTGAAAACACTTAAACAACGTAGTTTTGATATTAAAAGAGTGGAAAAAGACTGATATGCCCTTCATAAATTCGTGACTGAAAAGCTGCAGAAAGAAACTACCAGACCTTCCCATGATTATAGGTCCCACCTACAATCGTGGGTTGTGCTCGTGGTCTGTGGATAGATTTAAGCATCTCTGATCATGATCAGATGAGCCATGGCACGATCGTGGGTCCCACTCACGATCGTGCCTTGGTTCATAACTTGGAAGTTTAAGCTGGATCAGTTTTTGAAGTCGCGATCCTGCCTTTAATCGTGGTTTCAAAGCATAGTCGTGGTTTTATCTTGTGGTTGGAAGGTATGTTTGTCAACTTTTGGGTTTTTAGAGTTGTTTCAATCAGACGGGAGCATTGTACAGTCATGGTTTCTATCCATGATCGTACCTACGATCGTGTGTTCTACTGTTGGACAGTGCTGCACTAAAATGGCCCTAACTCTTTGCTCTGACTTTAGATTAAGGCGAATCTGGATACATTGGAAAGATAATTCAAATATCTATTATTTGGTGGGTTTTGAGATTAAACATACCTCATAATCTAGAAGTGATGCTCATTTAAAGTTTACTATAGCAAGATTCTTCACAAGAAAACCACCGGTAAGAAAGATTTCAACTTGGCTAGGAGCTAGGAGTTACTTGTGGCCTTAATACATGTCTAAATTACTGCTAATGCAGCTAAAACATGGAGTTTAATTTTACATGTACTTTAAGCATGGTTTTAATCTTAGCTAGGATTTTTGGGGTGTTACAGAGTGTCACGAGAATTAGGTCAGGTGTAGTTCAAAAGTCCAAAAAAATTGGCTCTTGTCCTATTTTAGGGGCAGACAAGCTTGTCTTGTTGTTCTGGGTCGATGACCCTGTGTTTCATTATTTAGGGAATATGACCCTTGTCCTGTTGTTATGGATGGACAGGACATTGTCTTGTTGTTATGGGTGGAAAGATCCTGTGAAAATGATTATGAGATTAGAACTATTTGGGATCAAATGTGTTCACATATTTTCGGTGCTTCTTTCAAAACTGCCCCAGTATCGAGCTGTGAGATATGCTGGGGATGCAAAGTTGTGTACTTATTGGAAATAAAGAACGATTATGTGATTATCATGTCCGAACTTTTCATAGAGCTTCCTATATATCTCGAGTGTCAAGAGAATCTGGTCAATGTAGTTCGAAAGTGCCAAACTGTAGCAAATTTTGATTACATCTTAAAATTTTCCCCAGTTTTGAGTTATGATGAGATTGTTTTCTTTTGTGACAATGGTAAAAAGATTTAGCATGAATGACGGAGCAAGCATGTAATGTAAAGTGACTCTTACTGGTGGAACAACTAATATGTAAGGGCCCTCAACTGACGAGACAATTGAAATGTAAAGAGCTCTCGACTGGCGGAGCAGTTAAAATGTAATAGCCTTTCGATAGGTGAAGCTATTACAAGCCTCTCGATAGGTGAAGCTATTACAATGTAAAAGGGCTTTCAACTATCAGAAAAATTGAAATGTAATAGCCTCTTGACTGCAAAGAAATTAAAATGTAATAGTCTCTCAACAGGTGGGGCTATTAAAATGTAAAAGGGCTCTCGACTAATGGAGCAATTGAAATGTAATAGCCTCTCAACTAGGCGGGGCTATGAAAATGTAAAGGGCTCTCGACTGGCAGAGTAATTGAAATGAAATAGCCTCTTGACTAGAGGGGCTATTGAAATATAAAGGGATCTTGACTAGAGGAGCAATCCAAATGTAATAACCTCTCCACTTGTAGGGCTATTAAAATCTAATGGCTTTCGACTGGCATAACAATCAAAATTTAATAGCCTCTCGACTGACGGGGCTATTGAAATGTAAAAAGCTCTTGACTGAAGGAGAAATTGAAATGTAATTGCCACTCGACTGGAGGGGCGATTAAAATCTAAGAGCTCTCGACTGGCAGAGAAATCGAAATGTAATATCCTCTTGACTGGTGGGGCTATTAAAATCAAAGGGCTCTCGACTGGCGGAGCAATTGAAATTTAATATCCTCTCAACTGACAGGGCTATTAAAATGTAAAGAGCTCTCAAATGACAGATCAATTGAAATGTAGTGGCCTCTCGACTGATGGAGCTATTAAAATCTAAGGGCTCTCGACTAGCAGAGCAATCGAAATGAAATAGCCTCGAGACTGGTGGGGCTATTGAAATGTAAAATACCTAAATTAGAAGGAGGACACTTAACAAAAAAGCAAAATGTCCATATTTGAAGGTGAGTGCTTGAAAAGTAAAGTCAACTATCCGTATTTGGAGGTAGGATCCTTGAATGGAAAGTAAAAATGCCCGTATTTGAAAGTGGAAGTCTTGAAAAAGAAATAAAAAAGATTTTGTATTTTCTTTGTAAGAAATGCTGAAAGGTGAAAAAGGCATAATCGTGTCTTGACTTCAATTGGTACCAATAATTAGTAGTGTGTATAAAAATTCTCCCTTTTTCTTCCCAGCTAATCGAGATCGATTTCGAGGTAATTCCATAGTTTCAAGTGGTACCTCAGACATACCTAATTATCAATAAGATTTGTTCATATTGCTTCAAACAAAAGTTTTAAACTATACCTATCCTTATGATTCAAGTGCCCTCTCTAGAAAGAAAGTCTCATTTTCACATATATTTGAGTATTTTCCATTTTTGAACTAAGGTAATGACCCTTCGGGTCATTTTCTTGATTTCTGTGCATTTTTAATATTTTGAGCCTTCCATGTCATTTATGACTTATCGGAACTGTCGGTTCGGTGATCGAACAGTTCATTTGGATTTTAGGCTTATTTCTCTGTTTTGGAGCTTTCACTATTAAGGAATTGGTATTGAACCAAAACTTATAGTAAACATCCTCGAATGAGAATTCTTACATCTTCATCAACTTTGGAATGTTTACTTTAGGATAGGGGGACCCTTGGTCTGGGTCCCGAGGCTTCCAGACTTATTTGGGCTATTGGGTAGAATTTGGTTAAAATGGAACTAGGTGTGGGACCTATATTGTGTCAAAACAACCTCCTTTGGAAATTTCCTATATTGTGTCAAAACAACCTCCTTTGGAAATTTTGATGGGTTCGTTGAGTCCAAAATGTTGAATTTGGTATGGTAGCATAGTACCGAACGAATCTCGAGCACCCGATTGGAGTTCGTCACGACTTAAGTTCTTACTGGTTTTCCAACTTCTGGTGCAGGTTCCATTTACTCTTCGCATTTACGAGGGGTAGGCAGTGTTCTCTAAGGTTCAAGATATTGACCATCATGTTTGCGATGAAGGTAGCTCGACCCGATTCTCCACTCCTCTTTGCGTTCGCGACCACCTTGTGTCGCATTCATGATCCTTTGACCTCTTTGCCTCCATGTTCATGAACCATTTGGCGACGTTCATGAAGGGTAACTTTACAAGGCATCACGTTCGCGACCCTTGGCCTTCACGATCGTGAAGACCAAATGCCTAGGCAATATATATGTTGCTTTCCCGATTTCTTCTTCAGTTTAAAGCCCCGTTTCATCATTTTTGAGAGCTTGGGACTTGAAAAAGTGTGATAAATCATCCTTTAGGCTGAGGTAGGTTGATATAATATCCTTTGATCATTTCTCATTATTTTTCCTCGTTGAATTCCGCTCTTTACCTTGTAAATCACTAAAATTTACCTTTTAAATTCCCAAACTTTAGGTTGATTTGGGACTCGATATGTGCTCCATTCATTTTCAACTTTAGAACAAACATTCCTTATCCTCCAAGGGACCTCATGAAAGATTTAATTTTGGGATTCCATTAGTGGGCCCCACGAACCCATTTTGACCCTATTTTGGTCCCAGAGTTTTATATTGCAAAATAGGTATAGTTTTACTCCTATTTATATATAGATTATTATTTTGATAGTGCGACATCATTTTTGGGATCATGTAGCAAGGACAAGAGATTCGTGGGCGATTCAAGATTGCGGTTCAATAACGAGGTGGGCTTTATTTTTTTTTCTCTTCAAGATTGTGTATTGTATAGAATTCATGCTAGGTAGGGATTATAGGAGGGAATTATGACTAGTATATCATGACTTAACCTATTTAGAGGATTTAGGATAGAAATGTGACCCGAATCATAGCCAAGAATACCTATTATGGTCGTAGGATCCTATTACACTTGATTATATGCTTGTTTGCCCTTAGGTTGACATTAAGGATCCCTTAGTATGAGACATATGGTATTAGCTAGTGATTTGGACCATATTCCCTGATTAGCTTCTTCGAGTAGTTGTGTACCCTAATTTATCATAGTTTCTCGGATCATGGTGCTTTTAACATGCTAGTTATGTATTGTTGCGCCCGAGGCCGTGGTTACGATACCAGTTGTACTCCAGGTGAGTATTCTATCCTTAAAAAGGACATGATTCTAGTTTATAAACACTTATACGCTTAAGGTTGTATTGTTTGGATACTGGTGATGACATGCATACTTTTAGGCTCATTTATACTCACTTAGTGGTATGATTCCAACCAAAATCTTGATTTTACTACTGTTTTCAAAAAGGGGATTTATTCCCACTTTTCACTTTTAAAACAAATTCTTTTACAATGGGAATCATACCACCTTTTTTAATGAATTTTGAGCTTTTGGAACTAAAAATACTATTTTGGAAACTAGACCGAGGTTGATTCTGATCCATTATTAATCCACTCTTTTATCATTACTATTTACTTTGGCCGAGGGATATTCTTACCCTTTCTACACTGTTATGTCGATTTAGTCTCAAACTCGATCTCGGGCAATGGATTTACAGATTTATACTCTTTTAGTCTCAGTTCAAGTCTGAGCACTTATTACACTTATATATCTCTCCGATACTGGATGGAGTAGATTGGTTATGATGGTTACTGAAATTCCTGGATCGGGACCAAATATTGTATACGGATATCCTGAGTCTCCTATGGGTCCTTTCGTCTGTGAGCCACAATGTCAGAGAAGATTGGTTGTCGTAGGTCTTGCCTTTGTGAGCTAATCAGATGGAGTGGGGTGTATACACTTGGTGTGTTATGGCACTCGGATTGGATATGGTATTATCGGTTTATATTGTATTTATTAGTTCATATGCATCACCTATCACTAGTATAGTTGTTTGGCACTTGTATATATCAGTCTTATGGGGAGCTGTATAGTTATACGTTATGGTTGTTGTTTGTTGAGTGCTTTCTTGAACCTTCTGGGCTTATGGGAGCCCGGTTAGGTTATTGTTTGTCCGGACTAGCCGGTTACTTTATTGTTAGTGATTATGATTAGTTCGTGGCAGGATGGTTATGGACTGGTACCCGAGATTGTCGGTATGTTTCTAATTTCTTTTTTCTATTGTATTAAGATACATTATTGTTATATTATCTCATGATTAGTTCTGTTTTGGTTAGAGACCTCAATTATGCTAGGTTAGCTCGCTTAGGCTATTACCTTTGAATTTAGTTCTATCTATGTGTTTATTTATTTATATATATATATATATATATATGGTATCCTTATCTATTCAGATTGTATATGTATCCTTTAGTCTTGTATTACTACTCTATATTCTTCTTTCTCTCTTCAGTTGTATATTGGTTAGTGATATATGGTATTTAGTTCTCTAATACTTCCAGAATAAGATAGCTTATCTTTATTGATCCCTTAGCATTATTATGTTTAGTTTCTTGGATAGCTGCCTGTAGTTATATTCCTACTTTACATGTTATTTATACTTGCTTTATGTTTGGAGCTCAGTCGGTCGATGCCTACTAAGTACCACGTATTTGGTACTCATACTACACTTTTATAGCCTGCAGATTATAGTACGAGTTCTTTCCATTGATTTATGCATCTTGCAAAGCAGCCATGGATCGAAGATTTGGGGTGAGCTCCTGACATTTGAAACGACCTCCGTTGGGAATTTTGATGGTTTCGTTGAGTATGGAATGTCGAATTTGGTATGGTAGTATAGTTTGTTTGTGCGCACGGGGTTTTGAACGAATCCATCGCACCCAGTCGGAGTTTGTGAGGACTTAAGTTTTTGCTAGTTTTCCAGCTTCTGGTGCAGGGTCTAGTTACCCTTCGTGTTCACGAGGGGTAGGACACATTCATTAAATTTCAAGACATTGACCATCACGTTTGCGAGCCTTCTCCTTTACATTTGCGATGAGGTTTCCCGACCCAATTCACCTCTCCTCTTCGGGTTTGCAACCACCTTGTGTCGCGTTCGCGGTCCTCTGACCCCTTTGCCTCCACATTCGTGAAACATTTGGCCGTGTTCATGAAGGTTAAATTTACTAGGCATCACATTTGCGACCCTTAGCCTCCGTGATCGCGAAGGCTAGATGCTTGGGCAGTATATATGTTGCTTTCCCTATTTCTTCTTCATTTTTAAGCCCCATTTCACCATTTTTGAGAGCTTGGGATGTGGGAAAGTGTGAGAAATCATCCTTGAGGCTAAGGTAAGTTGATCTAATATACCATAATCATTTCACATTATTTTTCCCCATTGAAATCCGCTCTTTACCTTGCAAATATCTAGAATTTAGGTCTTAAATTCCTAAACTTTAGGGGCTGATTTGGGTCCCGATTTGTGCTCTATTTGTGCTCTATTTGTGCTAAACTTTCGAACACACATTCCTTGTTATTTGAGGGACCTCGTGACAAATTCAATTTTGGGATTTTATTAGCGGGCCCCACGAACCCATTTTTGACCCGATTTTTGGCCTAGAGTTTTATATTGCAAGATGGGTATTGTTTTACTCCTATTAACATGTAGATTATTATTTTGATAGTGCGACATCATTTTCTAGATCGTGGAGCAAGGACGAGCAATTTAAGATTGCGGTTCGGCAACGAGGTAGGCTTCGGTTTTTTTTTTCTATGAGATTCTGTATTATATAGGATTCATGATAGGTAGGGATTATAGGAGGGGACTATGAATAGTATATCATGACTTAACCTATTTAGGGGATTTTGGATAGAAATGTGACCCGAATCTTAGCCTAGAATACCCATTATGGTCGTAGGATCCTATTACACTTGATTATATGCTTGTTTGGCCTTAGGTTGACATTAAGAATCCCTTAGTATTAGACTTGTTGTGTGCGCTAATTTGTTGTAGTTTCCTGGATCATGGTGTTTTTAGCATATAGTTATGTATTGTTCGGCCCGAGGCCATAGTTACGATACCAGTTGTACTCTAGGTGAGTATTTTATCCTTAAAAAGGACATGATTCTAGTTTATAGATTCTTAGACACTGATGGTTGTATTGTTTGGATATTGGTGATGGCATGCATATTTTTATCTCATGATTAGTTTTGTTTTGGTTAGAGACCTCAATTATGCTATTATTAGCTTTCCTTTTTGGTTATGACCCTCGAGATGTTAGGTTAGCTCCCTCAGGATATTACCTTTGAGTTTAGTCCTATATATGTGTGTGTGTGTGTGTGTATATATGGTATTACTGTATATACCTCTCTTTCCTTATCTACTCGTATTGTATATGTATCCTTTTGGCCTTGTGTTACTACTATATATCCTTTTTTCACTCTTCAGTTGTATATTGGCTAGTGATATACGATATTTCCCTTTAGTTCCCGATTACATCTAGAATAGGATAGTTTATCCTTATTGCTTCCTTAGCATTATTATGTTTAGTTTCTTGGATAGCTTTCTGTAGTTATATTCCTGCTTTACATGTTATTTACACTTGCATTATCTTTGGAGCTCAGTCGGTCGATGCCTATGAAGTACCACGTGTTTGGTACTCATATTACACTTCTGTAGCCTACAGATCCTAGACCTAGTTCTCTCCATTGATGCATGCATCGTGCGTATCAGCCATGGATCGGACATTTAGGGAGAGCTCCTGACGTTCGGAGTATTCCTGCTCTCTCTCATATTGTTGGTTTGATCTCTATTTTGTATTTCAGAGACGACTTTGTATATATATTGACTCTGTATTTCACTTTGTACGCCTGTTGTATTAGAAGCTCTTGTACTGACTTTACCAGGCTTTGGAGTTGTAATCTATATTAGTCTCTTTATTAAATTCCTTTTCACAATTTTCTGTGTTTCTATTGGTAGTCCGTTACTAGATGTTTCGGACTATGGGTTGGCTTACCTACTGGTGGATTATAGTAGGTGTCATCATGCCCTGAGAAATTGGGTCGTGACATTAGGGACGTCTAGAAAAATATACTCACACTCAGAAAGAAATTCAATGCATGCAATTGTGATACCATAGGCTTGGCCTTCATGTAAGTATCCATTAATGCGAGAACACTTAGAATAAGATCATGTAGGACTTGTTATCAGATTATAATGTAAGCTTGGGGATAGGTAGCATAGTATTAGGGATGAAAGTGACTAAAGATGTCGCCCCAAATATACCTCCAGAAAAGTATAATGCGGTCGATGTATCACATATAGAATCCAACTAGGTTGGGGCCGATCCCACATAAAATAGGACGAAATTATGTCTAATGCTTATCCGAGTAATTGGCAAGTAAGTAAAGCTGGGGGGGTTTTTGTAAGTAAGTAGTAACAGTAATGATTGTCGATTTTTTGGATTTGTAATCAATATGAAGAATACACTAGGACTGTGGTCCCCAATGATTCCGTAACTCCATCGGTTACTTGTGCTGGCAAAACTGTCCCGCTGCGCTGTATGCAAAATCTAATAAGATATGTTCATCTAAACATCTCTCGACCTTGGTTAGACGAATTTCACTCTTCTCCTCTCGATCTCCGAGTGTCGCACTACTAACCCTTGTCTTGTATCTCAGATAACTATCCCTGTTACGGATCAAGTTATAAGATGAAGGTTGATAGATTTAAATCTCTGTTTTTATTCCCTTCCCTAATCTCTACCTCTCTCTCAAGCAAGTCTAGAATACGGGCGAGTTTCTAACATTTGAAATCGTTAGAAGATCAAATACAATGAAGGTAATAATAATACATGCATTCACAACGGTTCAGAATCGCTTTGCACTTAACCCATTTTGTTAATTCCTCATGGTTCACATAACCCTAGTTGATGGGTTTAGCTACTCATGATTGCAAGAACACAAGAAGAATTCAATGAAGAAAACGTAATTGTAAACTCACAATAAGAAGAAAACTCTGAAATCTCAATATGAATAAAAACCTCAATCTAGGGTTTTATTAATTACAAAACCAATAATGTATTTATGAACTCAAAATAATGAAAATATATCTCAAAACAATGTAATGACCAACCCCTAAACACAGGACAATATAGGGGTATTTATAGATACAAGATGAATCATATCCTAAACAAAACAGGAAAACTGAGTCGGTACTTTTCCACGGTACTTTTCGACCTAGGGAACAGACCCACGCCCTGTAGGTCGACTCACGTGACGTGGATCCTACCGTGAGTCACTCTTCTGGTGCAGGACTTGGCTCTTTCGTCTTCAAATGCCTCGTTTTCAAGCATGATTCTTCCTTTTTGTCCATTTTGACTCCAAAAACCTATTCTCCTACACATCATACCAACCAAACATACCTAAGTTATTGCATACTTTCTTTGTTTTAAGTATCAAAAGTACCATGAAACCACGACACATAAACACTCTCAACTTAGAATGTTTGCATGTCCTTAGGCGGACAAAATAAAATAAACACAATTGATGCTTAGCTAAGAGAAACCTAAGAGACCTACGAAAGTCGACTCATTACGTTTGGCACCAAAATTTTTACGGCCTCTCCTATTTGTAAAGCAAAACCACGGTGCGTATACATGCAGCATAATATCATGACACAGAAGGGATCAAGTGATGGCATCAGATTATGAACAAACAACTAAGCATTTATGCAAATGATGCAACCCATGTACTCTCACAATAAAGAAGTCCCATACACTCATAGTATACTAATGAATATCAAAGTAAAGACTGGGTCAAACACTCTCTCTCACAAAGAAGTTCAAACAATGTGCGTGAAATACCATAGGCTTGCCCTTATTTTCTATGCCTTAGTTTTTAGGACAGTTGGACTAGGATCACTATATGAATTTTATCGGCTTGTAATGTAGGCTTGGGGACGGGTATGGTATATATGGATATGGTGACTCAACTCTCCTTGACACTACACTATTTTTGGCTCCACTTTCCAACTATTCTTATTTTATTCTCCCTTATTCTTCTTCATTTGTTTTCTGAGTTTGGGTGTGGTTTTCTTCATACTTTCAAAACACACTTTTTTTCTTTTTGAAATTTCTATTTATTTCACTCATTTGTTTTCTTACTCACACCCAAATATGTTCTCCTTTTCTTTTACTAACCCCTTCTTCATACCTAAGTCAAACTACGCACCCCTATAATAGCCACTTTAACTTAGGCAATTTGCCTGAGTTGAGGTACACAATGTCCAAGGAGGGACCAGGGCCAAGACAGGTTCATTGTAAGTCAAACGAGAAGGTGAATAGGCTAATGAAAGAAATAGGTCAATTAAGGCTCAAATTCGGAATCAAAGGATATTTACTTCATTTGGTCAAGCATTTAGGCTAAAAGTGGACTTATTAAAAAATGACCTATGATCCTTTCCTAACTACTATCCTATAACCTAGGCAAGACTAACCGGGCAAGTTCTGAATCGGATACACAAAGTGAACTAGGTAATGACCTCACGCACACATAGCACAGGGTTAACTATCAACTACTACCTATCTAGTTCATGCATTGCTAGCTACAATCATGTTGCCTATAACACTAATGCCATAACAAGATCCAACAACTGTCACAAAATAACATAACACACACAGAGTTCAAGACCAAAAATTTTAGGAGGGGTGTCCTTTAAATAATCAAAAAGCATCATTATCATTCAAAATTCGTTCAAAATTGACTGCACTAAGGTTTCCCTATTTTTCTCCTAACTAACAACCTAAACATGCCAGTTCTACTATGATAGCACTTGAGGGAAAATAAACACGGCAAAAAAAACCCCCAAGAGGACATATAGACCCACAAGTACCTTCGCCCACACCAAATAAGCATGCATTATCCTCAATGCATTAGACCAAAGTACAACAAGGGAGTTTGGAACATACCTGTAGCACCCGAGGTGAGTGGGTCTAATGTTGATCAAAATAACAAAAATCAAAGAAAATATAGAAATAGCAAGACACCTTGGGTTGCCTCCCAATTAACGCCTGATTTAACGTTGTGGCACGACGCGGGTGTCTTGATTACTCAGACTTCATCAATATATCCCTTGGGTTGGCCTCCAGGGTCATCTAAAATGCTTATTACCAAAACCATCCTCATGTCCTGTGGCTTCTTCATAGTTCTGCAAGCATTGAACTTGACTTTCCTATTATTCAGCCTAAATTTCAGCTCACCCCACTCCATATCCACTAATGCACTATCGGTGGATAAAAATTGTCTCCCTAAAATTATGGGCATCTCAAAATTGACCACATAATCCAAGACAACAAATTCATCAAGAAAGATGAATTTTCAACCTATCCCAAAACATAAAATAATATGCCCACAGGCTTCTTTAGCTTACAATCAGCTATCAATAACCACATCTTTGTTGGCTCGAGGGTTCCCAAGCCTAATTTCTTGAATACTGCCATCGACATCAAGTTAATGCTTGCACCTAGGTCATACAAAGCTCTGGCAAAGTTAACTGACCCAATTGTATATGGAATTGTGAAGGCACCAGAATCATCTTTCTTTTGCATAAGAAAACGGAATGCAATTGTACTACAATGGTGAAAATCACCAACAGACTCATAACTAATAATTCTCTTCTTCATGACCAACTCTTTCATGAACTTTGCATATCCCGACATTTGTTCCAGTGCCTCCACCAATGGAATGTTTATAGAAAGTTGCTTCAATATGGACATGAACTTATGAAAATTTGCATCCTCCTTCTTTTTCTTCAAGCGTTGAGGGAATGGAGGTGGCGGCTTAGGAATGGGGGTTAGCATTTGTGGGGTTTCCTTTTCTTTCTCATTTTCAGTATTCACCTTATTTTCATCAGTCTGAGGCTTTTCAAATTCTTTCATGATCTCCCCACTAACAATTTTATTTTCATCCACCTTTTTTTTAGAGGTTGAGGGAAAGGTGGAGGAAGTCTGGGAAATGGAACATACTTATTTAGAGCTTCCTTTACCTTTTTTTGTGGCATTCGTTTGCTATTCCAGCGTAACATGAACACCCTTAATTTTTTGGGTGCCTCACTAAGATTCTTTCCACTTCTTATTGTGATAGCTATACAATGAACATTATTTCTCAGGTTCAGAATGGTGTTGCTCAAAAGTATACCTTGTTGACGCTGATTTAATGTTGTAGATATCTGCCTGAATTATTGCTCTAACTGTTTGATGGCAGTCGAGTGAAACTCAACTTTTTGACTTATTCCCAAAATGTCTGCCCTAATCTTTTTTAGACAGTTTTCTTAGTTCTCTGACCTCGTAACCAATTTACTAAGAAGGAATTCAATCCTCAAATTTCTGGACTCATCATTACGATTTCATGGTGGTACATAAACGCCACTCCTCTCTTTGTAATCATCCTTTTGCCTCCAATCACCATCACGATCTTATTCTCTATCAATATATCCTGTCTTATTATAATTGTCTCCATAGTAGTTCCGACTTTGGTTCCTTTGCCTTGAGTTCCAAGAGTCTTGATCAGACCCTTGACCCTTGGCTAGAAAACCCACCACATCTCAATCCAAGTACTTAGCCTGCTCATCAGGCTCATAATCGTCATGCCTCGGTGTTTTTCATTATGCACCTACGGCATGCACCTTTTCAGCACCTCCAACCATAATTTGTTTGGCTAGCAAGCCAATTTCTGTCCTCAACTGTGCGACCTCTTGAGCTACAGATTCATCCAAAGATCGTTATGTGGTCGAGGCTCCAATAGCATATGTCCCAGCAGGTGTCTCTGCCACCTGAGTATTCTATCCTCGGTTAGTCTTAGTGATACGATCTAAAATTTCTGAAGCTTGTTCCCACCTCAGACTCATAAATGCTCTGCCAGTGATAGTATCTGCTACAAACTTTATATTGGCATTCAAATCCCTATAGAAGATTTCAAGTAAACTCCTATCACTCATCCTATGATTTGGAACATTCTGCAGCTTCTTCTTAAACCTAAGCCATGTCTCGTAAAGTGCTTCAGAATGTAGTTGTCTGAAGTTGTAAATCTCATCCTTCAACTACAACATCTTTGAGGGTGGGAAAAATCTCTCCATAAATTTATTTCTCAACTCTTGCCAAGTAGTGATGGAACCTCGTGGTAACTTGGCCAACCACAAAGTCGCTTCTCCTGTTAGAGAGAATGGAAATAATCTCAACCGAATAGCCTGTTAGTTAACTCCAGTAAAATTGTATAAAGTGCAGACTACTACAAAATTCATCACGTGCATGTTTGGATCATCTATAGAAAGACCGACAAACACACCTTTCAAGTTTAGTAGGTGGATCATGGCACTTGTAATGTCAAACTTAGTGCCCTGAGGTAACTCTGGTGGAATAATGGCACCAGTCTCAATCGGCTTGAAATAAGCCACATCCTCTTCTTCGGGATCATCATAAACCGGTATATATGATCTTTGAGGGGGTTGTTGAACCCTCAATATTCTTTGTCTCTCTTCAAGTGCAGCGAGATGTTATGATCCCTCTTACTTTCCTTGATGATTCCTATCCGCTTGTCTAAGAGCTGCTTACCTTGTATTTTTCTCAGCCATCAATCAAGTAGTGATTTGTTCCACCGTTTCATGACCAACTGGCTGAATTGGCTGGTTATGAATATCTCCCGCGGCTTTATGATTCTGAACTCCATCAGTATTCACCATTTAATTTTCTCTCAGTGTTCATTCTATCTCAGTATCAAGTGGAATCAGTGGATTGGCTTGACTCCTAGTGTTTGGCATACACCGATGTGTTCCCTCCAGAAAAAGTATAGAAAAATAAAACCAATCAACTCTAACAAGCAGACTAATCAACTCCATAGCCGTACTCCCCGTCAATGGTACCAAAATTTGATGTCACCCAGAATGTACCTCCAGAAAAGTATAATGCAGTCGATGTATCAAATATAAAACCCAACTAGGTTGGGGTCGATCCCATAGGGAATAGGATAAAATTATGACGAATGCTTGTCCGAGTAATTGGCAAGTAAGTAAAATTGGGGGGTTTTGTAAGTAAGTAGTAACTGTAATGATTGTCGATTTTCATATTTGTAATCAATATGAAGAATACACTAGGACTGTGATCCCCAATGATTTCTTAACTCCATTGGTTACTTGTGCTGGCAAAACTGTCCCGCTGTGCTGCATGTAAAATCTAACAAGATATGTTCATCTAAACATCTCTCGACCTTGGTTAGACGAATTTCACTCTTCTCGTCTTGGTCTTCGAGTGTCGTACTACTAACCCTTGTCCTGCATCTCATATAACTATCCTTGTTACGGCTCAAGTTTATTAGATGAAGGTTGATAGCTTCAAATCTCTGTTGTTATTCCCTTTTTCTAATATTTACCTCTCTCTCGAGTAAGTCTAGAATACATGTGTGTTTATAACGTTTGCAATCATTAGAAGATCAATTATAATGAAGGTAATAACAATACATACATTCACAACGGTTCAGAATTGCTTTGCACTTAACCCGTTTCATTAATTCCTCATGGTTCACATAACCCTAGTTGATGGGTTTAGCTACTCATGATTGCAAGAACACAAGAAGAATTCAATGAAGAAAACATAATTATAAACTCACAATAAGAAGAAAAATCTGAAATCTCATTATGAATAAAAACTCGAATCTAGGGGTTTTTTTTTATTACAAAACCAATAATGTATTTATGAACTCAAAATAATGAAAATATATCTCAAAACAATGTAATGACCAACCCCTAAACATAGGAAAATATAGGGGTATTTATAGATACAAGATGAATCATATCCTAAACAAAACAGGAAAACTGAGTCGGTAGTTTTCCACGGTACTGTGACTTGGTGTCGTGGAACCAAGTCATGCCACGTGGGTCCTGCCATTGAAATCAGGCTTCTTCAACTAACTACAGGAGTCGACCTATGGCACAGACCCAAGCCACGTAGGTCGACTCACGTGACGTGGGTCCTGCCGTGAGTCACTCCTCTAGTGTATGACTTGGCTCTTTCGTCTTTAGATGTCTCATTTTCGAGCATAATTATTCCTTTTTGTCCATTTTTCCTCCAAAAACCTATTCTCCTGCAATATAAAATAGAAAACACATCATACCAACCAAACACACCCAAGTTATTACATATTTTTTTTGTTTGAAGCATCGATAATGCCATGAAACCACGTCACATCAACTAATCCCTCAATGTACATTTGCACTGTATCCGTGCTTTTGACATTTATTTTGCTTTGACACTTGATTTTCTTTGTCTTGCTTTGTTGCCCCTCATTTTGTATTTCCTCCAACTTCTTTTGAATCTTGTGTTGGAGTCTTTTCCCCCTTCTTTTCAATAAATATATTTTTTCATGTTTTTTGAAGATTCTTCACCTTTATTTGAGTTCTTTACTTTTTTTTCGGTGGGGTGGGGAATTTTTTCTCCTTCTTCTTTGAAGTCTTCTTTTCATTTTTGTTCTTCTGGGACTTTTGTATCCTGTCTTTGAAATTCTTGAACTTGGATCTTCATCCGCAATTTGTACGTATTTAGTGCACTCAAGGAGGTTGGTCCAAGAGAGGGATAGTGTATGTAAGCACTCTAAAAGGTATAGGCTCAAATGTGGTTGTTCAAAGAAAAGGATTTTAGGCTCAAAAGGGTAATACTAGGGATTAATGTCCTTTGTTGGGCTATGAAAGGCACAATCGGGTCAAAGAAGGCCAACGATCCTTTCCTAAATCAAGTGCAACTCAGAATTTTGCCTCAACAAATATTTAGGCCAAGTTCTAGATCAATAATCCAATGCAATGAATTAATCTAAAGGTCACAACACAATGCACATGAAATGATGAGGTTGGCTTTGTTTTTGTTTTGGACGTATGCAAGAGAATTTTTTTGAGTGTCACTCAAATGTGATTAAGAGGTACTAAATGAATCTATGGTTTACTATGAAGTCGGCCCTCTCCCTCATACAAATTTGTTCTTTCCCATGCATACTCCCAACTGTGTTGGTACCATCCAAGTAAAAACTTTGATTTTTTTTAATTTTTTTAATTTTTAAAAAAGAATGGGACCGAACCCAAATGTATCTTGTGAAAATAAGAATCAGGTTTGCACACTTCAGGAAGAAAGAGTATATAATGTGAAGCAACAAAATAAACTTTTTTTGATATTTTCGTAAAAAAGTATCAAACCCAAAAAGGATTTCCTGTGTATCTCACCCGAGATGAGAATCAGGTATGCATAGTTCATAGTGACAAAAAATGTGAAAAGGAAAATAAACCCTGCATAGTTCATGGTGACAAAAAATGTGAAAAGGAAAATAACCCTCTTTTTTTTAATAAGGAATACCGAACCCAAGAAGGGGTGCCTACATAACTCAAAGAAATGAGAATCAGGTTCGCCTAGTTCAGGAAGATATGCAATAAAATTTGAAAGAAGAAATTAAACTTTCTCTTGTTTTTTCTTTTTCAATAAGAAAATACCAAACCCAATAAGGGCTGCCTATGTATCTCATCAAGATGAGAATCAGGTGTGTGTAGTTCATGAAGATATGAATTAAAATAGACTTTCCCCCCCCCCCCTTTGTTGATAAGGAATGTCGAACCCAAGAAGGGCTGCCTATGTATCTCATTGAGATGAGAATCAGGTTCACGTAGTTTGAAAAGATAGGAAACAAGAGAGTAAACTCTTTTTTTTCTTTGTTTTTGTAAGAGAGTATCGAATCCTAGAAGGGCTACCTACGTATCTCATCAAGATGAGAATCAGGTGTGTGTAGTTCATGAAGATATGGCATAAAATGTATGAGTGAAAAAATATTTGTTTGTTGTAGAATTGTAGGACAAAGAGAATCAAGGATATTTTTTGAATATAAACATATATACAAAATTAATTGCGAAGGTATAGACAAACTCGGAGCAATGCTTCACAAGTCTGATATTGATTGTCATATTTAGTGAGAGAGTGCCTTCTGCTTCTTTAAGAAGGCATATTTTGTCTTGTTGCTTCTCAAAATTCCTCTATGTGTATTATTATGATCATCCCTACCTGTTGGTGAGGATGATTTTCCTGTGAAGATATGAAAAATGAGTGAAAGTAAGAAAGTCATGAGAAATTGTAGAATAAAAAAATGCGACCGTTTAGTCAAAGACTCCCCTAATTTATCTGCCCCATTGTATATGTTGATGCCTTATGAAGTTCGATGCCCCATGCATAGTCCATGGATTGCTTATCTTTCAATAATAGAAGAGAGTGTTAGAGTTGTTCTTAGATGAAGAGATTAAGAGGGATAAAGTTAGGCCCTGTGGCCAAGTGACGCGATTGAATTAGGAGACCAATATGGTTCTTCCATGAGTTCCAGGGATGATGTTGTTCCTTCTGCATTCAAAGAAAACTTCTTAGTTCTAAGGATGGATGTTCGCTTCTATGGACATGAGACTCCTTTATCTACTGTTGTATGATGCTCCCCTGAAAAGTGGCCCCTATAAAGATAACAAATTGACTTATGTTGAACCCTTAGTTTTGGGAGAATGAAAGTGATTCACCGTAGTTTCATGACCTACGGCATGTAATGTAGAGGATCTCCGACTAGCAGAGCAACTAAAATGTATAGTCCCTAGGTTGGTGGGGCAACTAAAGTGTAAAGGGCCCTTGACTGGCGGAGCGACTTAAATGTAAATCCCTCGACTGGTGGGGCAACTGAAATATAAAAGCCATCGACTGGCAAGGCAGTTGGAATGTAAAAGCCCTTGACTCGAGGGGGCAGCTTAAATGTAAAGGTGGAGGTGTTAGGGAAAAAACTTAATGTCTCAAATTTTGAGATTAAAGTCGAATGTATATTGTGATCATACTGACATTGATATTCTTTTAATTTTAAACTTGAGAAAATTGGTAGACGCTTTTAAGGATTGTTTTAGAGCGTCATTGGACTGTCCTAAATTTTTTTACCTAGTTTGTAGTCTTGAGGAAATTATTTCGGAACAATAGAAAGGCCAAACCCTTATGTAGGGTTGCCTACATATCTTATCAAAATGATTCAAAATGACAATCAGGTCAATATAGTTCGGGCGAACTTGTGGATTTGTATATGGCATGTACGATTGTCATGAACTGGTGGCCATTCTTGAAAATGGTGTGAAAGGCGGACGAGAGGGAACTACTTGTAGACATAAAGCATTAGAGTTACTTTGGTCATACGACTGAGAGGATGGATGTGAAGCATAGACAGGCTTTGATACAACTTAAATATGCTGACAAGATTGAGAAGGCCGAATATTGGAGAAACTTTGACATTATTTCTCCACAGTTGTCAGAATTGTTATGGTTGAAAGGGTGTTGAACCCCTATTTTTGGAAGAAGAAAGCTTGGCATTTTTGAACCAAAATCGGGTAGGGATTTGGAGGTAGTCCAGCTAAGCACTAATGCCACTGAGATTTGGATTTAAGGGGGTTATTGATTTGCTGTCTTAAAAGACCTTTAGAGAGCGTCCTTGAACTGTTCCAAAATATTGCCCCAGTTTGAATAACGGAGAAATTGATATTAAATAGTGAAGAGATCGAACCCTAATATGGGGTTGCCTACGCATTGTCACGACCCGAAATCCCATTCGGGCCGGACTGGCACCCGAAGCCGATATGGCCCGAGAGAACCAATCTTTGCTCATTCACATTCGTATGCGTAACCTTGTATGCATCTTATTATATCCAATGCGACTATGCGGAAGACATGAATCATGGAAACATATGCTATACATATATATATTTAGGAAACTTGGCCGTTGGGGCCATCAAGTCAAAACGGACATTCGTCTTCTACATACTCATCTCTAACATCCGTATACCTACATATGTCTACAAAAGCCTCTAACAGATGCATCAACAAGACCAACTTACAGTCGGTACAAGTCCCCTCTTTATACAATTTATATAACATCAAACCAAATATACATCTATGACTCAGGGGGCTCCGAACCAACTGGAGCTCACCAAATATCTGCAAATGATCCCCAGTCTATAGAGGAAGTCTACTAATGCCTGCACCTGCAACATGTAAGGTAAGTCCCCCGAGGGGGTCAGTACGAAGAATGCACTGAGTATGTAAGGCTCATAAGAAATCATCATACATAATAACAACAATCATGGAATCAATATAAACGAATTAATGAACGTGAGTAACCTCTCTTTCTGTATGTGGGGAACCATGTACATTACATTCTTTCTTTCTCTTGCCTTTACTTTACTTTACTTTTACATCACTCATATACTGTCTGGGCCCTCATCATACAGGTGTTCTTTTCACCCCATGGATAAAATATCATCATCATGCAGGTATTGTTTTCACCTCATGGATAAGATCATATCATCATGCGGGTGTTCTTGTACCCCATGGATAAATGAACATCATCATGCGGGTGTTTTCACCCCATGGATAAACTAACATCATCATGCGGGTATTTGTACCCCATGGATAACACCCATGAACACAATCAATATGCATTACTTTATTCTTATTTCATTTCTTTACTTTTGAGATTGATACCTTTACTTGTGAGAGATTGGTACATTCACTTGTGAGAGATTGATACAAAGATAATTGTCACATTATTGGACTTTGGAACATGACATGATTGGAAAAATACTTCTCAAGAATAAATAGATTTTTCTTACATCTGACTCTCTTTGAGATAGTTCATTTAGAATCAACAACGTTATAACCGCTTTGGAACTTCGATCAATGAATAAGAAATAAGCAAACCATAAGTCATCTAAGAATAGGACACATATGAATGACAACATATGTCAACCTGAATTGATATACTTCAAGCCTCTCGGAATAGGACAAGCCTAACATCAATGCGAACAATATGGTGTAGAAGAATACGGAAAGAGTAACCTTACATACCTTGTATTCGCAATACAATTCTACAATCTTAAGTGTGCATACAATAGTCCCGCTCCGTCCTTATGTTTCATTCTACAACACAAGTACATAACGTAACCAACATTAACCACCAATTACCTTCCAACGGCATACAATAACAATAGGTCACATGTTTGGCTTTAACATGTCATTTCCCCCTTGACAATACCATTTATGAAATTATTGTACCAATAATCCCACAATATTCCATACATTGAACAATACATGATAACCAATAGCATGTCACACCAAGTTCATACTTTACACTTCTCCATCATCACAACATCACAATTATGCCATCAATTTACTTCAATACACCTCATAACAACAAATCGGCCAAAATCCCATAATTTACACTTATAGAAAAATAACAAGTTTAGGACCATAATAACACCATACATGTTGTTATTTCATCCATACCATGCTCTTTCATCAACACAACAAGTCATAATTCAAGTTACAATCCCATGGATAACACATCTTTTTCACAAAAAAACCAAAAGTGCCATATCCACACTTCCAAGCATAACCAACATGACCCACATAATTTATCATGCTCATAATATGTTAAAGTACAAGAATAATCACTTACCCAAGCTTGGAAGAGGATGATCTTGTCCAAAAATACCTTAGGGTTTGAAGAGCCACCAAAGGAGTTATCTTGAAAACTCTAGAAAATGAGAGAAAGTGATGTGTATGCATAATGAATTAAAATCTGATTCCCCCCCCCCTCTTTTTATAGGCCTTGAGTCCATGCTTATCCAATATTATTTGTGTATGTATTTAGTCAATGGAAGAATGGGTCTTTTTGACCCATTGGGCCATGCATGTTTTGTTTATTTTGGTCTCAAATTAGGTCCAATAACCCATATCATCTTAACTCACTAACATCAATGTGTAATCCATAATATACGTGTTACAAAGATATTCCCACTCACGCAATTCATACTCGTAGCCTGAATTCCAAAAACATGCAATTCTAGCCACGTATGGCTTATTTTGACTACAGGGGTAAAATCGTCATTTTGATGCCAAATCCGTTCTCTAGTAATTTTATCATACCAATATAATATTTCACTCATTTCATGTATATACTCATGGTTGTAGAAGAAACGTGGCAAAAATCAGCTCAATACGTCCCCGATCACCCTTGGGACTTCGAAAATTTCCAACTTGCTTGCTGCCTCTGGGCTAAAAATTTTAGCCCAGAGCGGCCTGGCACGCCCTCTGGCGCGCCCCCCCTTAATTTTTTCGAAAATTTTATTTTTTGACTTTTTTTCGCGGGTTTGGTTAGATACTTCAAGTCCTATTCTTTAACTTACTTCTTACCCTTAATATCCTTTGTTTAGAGGTCCTCTAAGCCTCATTTTGAACCCCACAACTGCTCCATGAAAATCGCGAAACACCTCCTACGCAAGGTTAACCACATGTACAAGGCCAAATTTCAATTTTCTCATCACTAACATTACAAATTACATACTCATGGCATCTCAACACCTAAGTAACCATTGTTCAACGTCGTCACATTGGGTTAGGAAGGTACGGGGTGTTACACGTATCTTGTCATGAAAAGAATCAGGTCAAAACGTAGTTCTGATAGATACACATTTATTGGTGGTTTTTCAAGATTATTATGGATTGGTGATTGTTTTAGAAAAAGAAGTGTGGTGGTATGAATGAGAGTTCAGATTCCAAAAATATGTTCCGAGAATGAAAAGAATGTACAAGATGTGCTGATAAGTCTTGTTTTTTTTAAAAAATACTCCACATCATCGATGAAATTAAAAAAAAGTCAACCAAATTGTTCTGAATCCATTAGTGCTCGTCTGTGGACTATCTGAATCAATTTTCACAGAAAGTATGTCGTAAGATCTATAACCTTTTGACAAATAGGGCGGCTCCCTAGTTGCGGAGACGATACCTTGGACTATCCCGTCCAAGGTGTATGTGAAATGACCCATTTCTAGAATAAGAGTTTTTCCTTGATGTTTGAGAGTGATATTGAATAATTGCGAGAAGGCACACTAACCTAAATGCACTAACTCTGAAACTAAGGAATCCAAAGAAGGTTTGGGGAGTGTGAGATACCTCCAACGTGAAGCACAGTGTCTGAAGTGTATGAACAAAGACTTGATAGAATCGTGATTATGATTAAATAAAGTGACAATAAATAATGTATAGCAATTTTCAGAATTATAAAGATACAATGTTTTAAAACAAATTATGAATCAAAGAATTGATATATAGAAGAACTTAAAAATTTATGTATGCAAATAATGTATAAAAGTTATGTGCATGTCACGACCCGATTTCTCAGGTCATGATGGCGACTACTCTAACCCGCTAGTAGGCAAGACAACCCATAGTCCAGAATGGCTAGTAGAAGACCAATATGAAGAACCGAAAATAAGATCAAGTGCAAGAAGAAGAGAGTCCAAAGAAATACAATAGAATACCCTAATACTGGTGATGCTAGTACAAGAGCCACTAATAACTAAGAGTATAAGATAAACATAATGTAAGTATATGCAGAACCGTCTCTGAGATACAATGTAAAGATCAGTCTAGCAAAAGAAGGAGAGTAGGCACAACTCCGAGCATCTGAAGCTCACCTCCGATCTCCGATTCACGGCAACTCCGCGTGATTCACATATCAGCAGTGATAACTCGTACTATAAACTGTAGGGGGTAAAAGTGTAGTATGAGTACCAACACGAGGTACTCAGTAAGCATCGACCGTCTGATCTCCAAAGACAATGCAAATATGAATCACATCTAAAACAGGTGTAAGCAGTGCTGGTAACTATTTATAACAGGAGATAACATAATGCTAGGACTGTAAGTCAAGCTAAGGGTAGCGAACATAAACTATCACCCTACAGGTATCTTGAGACCAGGCTATACCAACAAAAGGCTAGTCCGTACCGTGGTGTAATGAAGAAGGAGACATCGGATAAACAACAGATGTATAAAAGAAGGATATACAAATGATATGTAGTGATAGTAGGAAGGAAGAAGTATATAAATACGTATATATATATATATATATGTACCACCATAGGGACAACTTGTTATATAGTGTAAATTTAACTATGCAACACCGGGCCCAGTATATCGAGAATCGTGACCAACTCGGGTAGCTAATCCTGACATAAGAAGGGTCCCTAAACAGGGTATGTATGCCTACCTATAAGGCTCAGAATACCTAAAGATCACCCTAAACGTAAATATAGAATTGGGGATACTCGAGTCCCCAGGTGTCCAACTATAACTGACAAGTGTCGGTCCCACTGGAGTTGTAATCACCAAAAAGCCATAGTCAAGTAATCAGAATCTAACCGGCCAGTCCAGACACATCATCACCTAACTGACTATCATCCCTCTTTCAGCAAGGCAGAAAGGCATACACTGCAAACAAAACCCGACCTAGACCCCATAATCTGGACGGACACTGAAGCACACGAAACCACCCAACCGAGCCCCCATAAACCACTGTGGGACGCACAAGTGAGAACCATACTGGTGATAGGCGATGCATGCAAGGAATAGAACCATAACCAGAACTGAGTGCTGATGCCGAGTGAAACCAATACCAAGTCCAAGAAAACCAAGTGTACACACCCCCTCCAGCTCACCTAGCTCGCAAAGGCAGGACTCACAGTGACAAACCTCTTTTGGAAATACGGCTCTTGGACAGAGGTCATGCAGGGGACTCGGGAAGTCCACATACACTGCTTGGTCCTGAACCAGGACTTCCATAATCATAGTCCAAAGCCATATCTAATATCAGTAGCTCGGAGACCAAATTTTGCATAACCATATAATAATAACCGTCGAACTTGAACAAGAAATCATAGTCAATATAACCATAACCAACGCTCCTATCGGAGGTCAATCTCAGTATAAGTCAATGCTAGATCCCTTCGAAGCTCCTAGGTGTAACATAACTAATGGTAAACCATGGGTTCTAAACCTACAACCACCCGTATATATATATATATATATATATATATATATATATATATATATATACACATACCTAGGTATCTAAGACTACAACCTCAAGCTATTAAGCTGAGTTGTAACTCTCCTTGAGGATAATTAAGCTAACAAGGCATTCTAACCACCCTAGGTATACTCAGGTCTGGGGTAATACCTACCGATATACATGTGTTATCTAGATCCGAGAGACAACTCTGTAAGGCTATCTTACCTGGAAAAAGGGCAGCGGGGCCTCCTACCAGGCCCTACAACTCTTTCTAGTGATAAAGCTTGCCCAAACTGAGGCTAAGGTGCCTCACTCTTGACCTAAAGTGCTAATAAGGGACCAAGTCTAACCCTAAGATGGTATCTATCAATAAATAGGAATTCAAACCTAGAATCCGATGGTAAGGTCACTAATCGGCTACTACATGTACGAACTATGCGTAACCAATGCGTACAATCACCAATATCCACACAAGTCAAGGTAAGAACATATATATCCATAGACCGAATCACAACTCCCAACCAAGGTGTAAGGGAACTAACCTGTTATCTATGGTCTCATTACCAAGGCCTCGAGCCCAACAGAACAATATATGACATGACCACAGGGTATATCCATAAGTAGGAACCCAAACATGAGACCAATCAGATGCATATCATACAACTAGGTATACACTATCAGGGTATGGCATCAAGGATATGTATCATACTACCAGGGGAGCATAACCAGGTGATACCAATAGAACGGGAAGATACTTTCCTATCTCCCATAATAGGGATCTCCAATACCAATCTAAGGTCACTATAATACACAACCAATCAGGTCTACTAATATACCGAAGCTAGGGCTGGTAGTCTAGGCTAAGGTTCATATAATAATCATGCTGCAGTGAAAGCCATAAAGTATAGGCCAAGAGATAAGTCAAGCAGCCTAGGTCACACCCCCGTCTAACACATAATCAATATGAAATAATGTCTAATAGAACACAACAGACCAAAGCCTACCTGGACGCCATCGAAAGCATATCCACGAATCAGCTACATAAGAGCCTTCTCCTTCCAAAAGGCCTCCAATCGCTACAACACTATCACAAGAGTAAACTACAAGTCAAAATATGACTATCAATACCCATATTGCATTAGGTCAGAAAATAAACAAACAGCCAATGAGGGACCCACTTGTGGAATCGCAAAATTAAAACCGTCACAGCATTCCAAATTACCTCGTGATCAATAGTTACAACTACCATAACCAAATCTGAGCCCAAATAATAGCTCAAACACAAATAACAGTAGCAGCACCACCAACATAAATGAAAACAATCATAAAACCAAGAAACCGTACCCTAGAAATGATGAGAACGAGCCCACTGATCCAAATATGCCAACCCCCAAGCTTGGACCTCAAAACAATAGCTCAAAGTTGAGCTTTTATGTCCATAAATAGAGTATATAGCCATGTCCACCACTTGGAATAAGAGAGAAGAGTGGAAAACATATATATGTATATAGGCTGCAGGTGGCGCTAAAGCACCCTTATGGCCGCTTAAGTACCCAGTGCTAAAGCACCATAAGTGGCCGCTTAAGCGCTGCCCACCGCCCTACCGAGTGGCCGCTTTAGTGTGCCTTGGGTGGCTTACGCACCCATGCGCTAAAGACAACCCTTGACTGCTTAAGCGTCTGCCTATCTAATGGCGTGGCCACTTTAGCGTACAAATAATAGCTTAAGCTCTAGGCGCTAAAGCCTGCCCATGGCCGCTTAAGCGTATAGCCAATGGGAAGGATTACTAAGTCCTGGGCCTTTTTGACTATGTGCCCGAGATTGATCCGGGATCCTGTGTACACAAATGAACTGCATTACCTGACTAATTTTGATGCTCCTGACTCAATAGTGTTGTCAAAATTTCCATCAGAGGTCGTTCCTACAAGAAGTGGGGCCCACGTCCTAAGGGTTGACATATAAAAGCCAACAATTGGCCTGTAGCACAAAATAAGTCCGGGAGCCTCCAGACCCAAACCAAGGGTCCATCTAGCCTAAAGTCAATGTTACAGATCCGTTGAGATGAACAGAAATGGTATCTGAGGCCTTATCACTGGAGTTTTGACCCGAAACCCATATCCGACTTCCTGAAGCCTCTAAATAAGGAAATGGCTCTAAAAGCTAAACAATCTGCCTGATGACTGAACCGTCAGTCCCAGTAAGTCACAAACGTCCTAGGGAAGCTATAGGAAAGCTCTTCATACTATAAACTCATGTAAAAAAGGAAAATAACCTGGAGGGTCATTACAACATCCACTACTAAAAGAACTTTCATACCCAAAAGTTAATGGATAGAAAGAGCCCAATGCTCCAAAGGAATGAGGTACTGGGTTTTCATGCTTCGATTATGACTTACCAGTTAACGTCTACCATAAACTAATACCTTCAAGGGATCTTACTGCAGGCATTTCTTTATTCTTCACACTTTGTCCAACCGAAAACCTATAACAGGTAGTCCAACCAGAAACCCATAACAGGCAGCCAACCAACTTCCATCCACAACCGGCACAGCTGAGACACGCAGATCATCAACATAGCACTCTAATGTCACATTAATACATACACAATCCAAATGAAAACCCAATCAAATGAGGGACAAATTAAGGTACGAGTTATGCCACTAACTCCAAACTCCAAGTCTAATCTTTGAAACTGCCTATATTGAAAAGCATCGAGTATCATCTGGGTCTGGCCCGCACAACCACATCATACGACCCTAGAAATACTGGAGATGATATACTGAAAATACATGATGTCAACCATATGAGCAAGCCCACTATGTGTTATCTAACTATCCTAACTATACCAAGGGATGAAAATCAAGTCTTAGAGTCATAGAAATCAGTACTGCATTCCAGCTAGCTGCACTGAAGACAATAAGGCAACAATTGCCTCATACTCATTTGCGGCGGTCAACATATATCCAATGCTTCCCGCAAGAGCTGAAATAGAAGTTTAACTAACGAACGTAGTCCTACAGAGGAAAATCCTATCTGAGGGTGAATTCAATACTGAGGACACAAGCCACAACCACATCTACTGTAGACATAAACCATCGAGACGAAACCAAGATCCCGCAGCTGCTGCAAAGAATAGCAATGATGTCCAAATTCCCAATAACTCAAAAAGTGCCATCTCAGCCTAAATCTGGCTTCATTAATACCCATAACAATTCGTGTCAACAACTACTCACTCCCAGAGTGCATCCGCATAGGTTACCAATAATTGCTACACCACATAAGCCCCTAAACAGGGATACCTAGATAACATACCAGGCTAGACAAATAGCTAATAGGAAACCCCAAAATCCACCATCTAGCCATTCCCAATTCAACTAACCAGAACCCATGCCATAGGAAGGGGACAGGGTACTCAACTCAGCACTAATACCAATACCAATAACTACCTGAAAGTAACTCAAACCAACCCAAAGGGTAATCCCTAACTGACAACACAAGAGGCGATCTATCGGAGCTAATCATCGAAACAAAAATAACAAAGAAAGGGAGACGGACTAGATATGAATAGTCAACTATAGGTTAAACATAGGCCTATCATAGGTTAGGACAACGACAACACTACAACAACATAATGTACCAGTGACACAAAGGTAAAAGTGCTCAATGCCAGGGCAATATCAAGACTAACCACAATATAAGGTACTGGTGACACAAAAAATAACACACGACCGTTACCGGTCTAAAATCATACCAGGGCCAATAGGCCATAATAGAAGGGATTCTACCTCGGATACCATCCCCAAGAAACATATCGTACCGATCTATCCAATCCACTACTAAAAGAGATCAACTATGGGGATAGACAAATATTTAAGAACCTACACTGAGGCACACATAATTAATATAACACTACCAGTCCACATAACCACTCTAGCATACAGAAGATCATATAGTCCGATCAAAGCATATAATCACCGATGGGTATGGAAACCTCAACATAACTCAAATAGAAACTAGAAAATAGAATTCAACACGCACCTAAGTGGTGAAATATGAAAACATAGCATCTGGCTTATCCAAAGAAATACGAATCTGAGCGCGTCTGCTCTTAAACTGAGTCTCTGAATGGCCAACTGACACACTAGGTGTACCACCACTATCTGAATGTACTGTACCCCTGAGAAACTGATTTGGCTAGACTGACTACTCCACGATCCTGTATCAAGGACACTCTTTGGACAAATTACCAACCTTACCACAAGTATAACATGCTCCTGGAACTCTCTGCCGCACTATACCAACTAATCCAGAATGTCCAAGATGGCCTAAAGACATAGATCGAATACCCTGTAATGTCTGACCTGAAATCTGTCCACTACAACCACCATGAACTCTTCGAGATCCACCTACACTTAGAGGCACTATCTGAGCTATCCTAGTAGACTATGAACGATGCTTACCTCTACAAAAAGAATCCCTATCTCCAGAAGGGACATCACTACCACTGTGTTGTGGATGCGATCTACTACCCCTACCTTCATGCGTCTCAAGACAAACCCTCTCTATAACCCTTGCATGCTCCACAACCTAAGGAAAAGAAACCTCAGCTACTACTAAATGCTCCAACGCCAGACGGGGCAATAGAGTCAACCCTCTGATAAAACCACACACAATCACATGCTCTGGGAAATAATATAGATGTATATCTTGCCCATTCTAAAAACCCAATCTAATACTTAACAACTGATGGAGAGCCCTGCTGAACACCAACAAACCTAAACCTATCCTAAGAACCACTCGACACATCGGGCATCACCTTTGACTGTGAAATATCCACAAATAGACTCAAAATACCCAACACAGAATCTTGAGCTATTGACGCAGTCACAAGCTCTTTTGAAGTCTGAGATAGCACCAAATCCTTGGGCCGATGATTAAGATCCTCGATACTGAACTCTATCTCCCTGGTCTGACTCTAAGTTGAAACTCTGGAAATGTTAGTAGAAGTCCCATCGGCGTCTATCGGAGACCTTGCACTGTCCATCTAAGAAAGAGTAGATTCAAGAAGATATCTAGGAGTTGGCAAAATCAAGTCACACGACAGAGAATCAAGAATCCAGGATTTCCAAGGAATACCCTATAGCTACCCATAGAGAGAATATGGATGTCATCGTACCGATCCGTGAAACTCTACTAGGCACTTGCTCCTATACCAACTACACCCATAAACCTATGCTCTGATACCAAACTGTCAGAACCTGATTTTTCAGGTCATGATGGCACCTACTCTAGCCCACCTGTAGACAAGCCAACCAATAGTTCAAAATGTCTTGTATCGGACTAATATGAAGAACCAAAAATAAAATCAAGTGCAAGCAGAAGAGAGTCCAAAGAAATGCAAAAAAAATACCTCAAGACTGGTGATGCTAGTACAAGAGCCACTAATAACCAAGAGTATAAGATAAACATAATGTAGGTATATGTATAACCGTCTCTAAGATATAATGTAAAGATCAGTCCAACAAAAGAGGAAGAGTAGGCACAACTCTGAGCGCCTGAAGCTCATCTCCGGTCTTCGATCCATGAAATCTCTAAACGATACACAAATCAACAGTGATTACTCAAACTATAAATTATAGGGTGCAGAAGTGTAGTATGAGTACCAATACTAGGTACTTAGTAGGCATCGACCGACTGAGCTCCAAAGACAATGCAAATATGAATCACATGTAAAACAGGTGTAAGTAGTGCGGGTAACTATTTATAACAAGAGATATCATAATGCTAGGACTGTAAGTCAAGACAAGGGTAGCTAACATAAAATATCACCCTACAGGTATCTTGAGACCAGGCTATACCAACAAAAGGCTAGTCCCCATACCGTGGTGTAATGAAGAAAGATACATGGGATAAACAACGGATATATGAAACAAGGATATACAAATGATATATAGTGATAGTAGGAAGGAAGAAGTGTATAAATACAAATATATATATGCACCACCACAGGGATAGCTTGTTATATAGTGTAAATATAACTATGCTGGGCCAGGCTAACTAAAGGCAGCAGACCCAGTATATCTAGAATCGTGACCAACTAGGAGAGCTAATACTGACATAATAACGGTCCCTAAACAGGGTATGTGTGCCTGCCTATAAGGCTCAGAATACCTAAAGCTCACCCTAAACGTAAATACTGTATCAGGGATACTTGAGTCCCCAGGTGTCCAACTATAACTGACAAGTGTCGGTCCTACTAGACCTGTAATCACCAAAAAGCCATAGTCAAGTAATCCGAATCTAACCGGCCAATCTAGACACATCATCACCTAACTAGATATCATCCCTCTTTCAGCAAGGCAGAAAGGCATACACTGCAAATAAAACCCGACCTGGACCCCATAATCTGAAGGGATACTGAAGCACACGAAACCACCCAATCGGGTCCCCATAAACTATGGTGGGACGCACAAGTCAGAACTATACTGGTGATAGGCGATGCAAGCAAGGAACAGAATCGTAACCAGAACTAAGTGCTGATGCCGAGTGAAACCAATACCAAGTCTAAGAAAACCAAGTGTACATACCCCCTCCAGCTCACTTAGCTCTCCAAGGCGAGACCCACGATGACCAACCACTTTCGGCACTAGAGCTCTCTGATAGAGGGCTCGTAGGGGACTTGGAAGTCCACATACACTGCTTAGTCCCGAGCCAGGACTTCCATAATAGTCCAAAGCCATATGTCATATCAGTAGCTCAGAGACCAAATGCTCTATAACCGTATAATAATAACCTCTGGACCCAAACCAAAACTGATAGTCAATGTAACCATAACCAGCGCTCCTATCGAAACTCAATCTCAATATAAGTCAATGCTAGATCCCATCGGAGCTCGTAGGTGTAACATAACTAGTGGTAAACCAGGGGTCCTAAACCCACAACCAACCATATATACATACATACCCAGGTATCTAAGACTTCAGCCTCGAGCTATTAAGCCAAGCTATAACTCTCCTTGAGGGTAATGAAGCTAACTTGGCATTCTAACCAGCCTAGGCATACTCGTGTTTGGGGTAACACCTACCGATATACATGTGTCATCTAGATCCGAGAGATGACTCTATAAGGCTATCTTACCTGGAAAAAGGGTAGCGGGGCCTCCTACCGGGCCCTACAACTCGTTCTAGTGATAAAGCCTGCCCAAACTGAGGCTAAGGTGCCTCACTCCTAAACCAAAGTGCTAATAAGGGACCAAGTCTAGCCCTAAGGCGAATATCTATCAATAAATGGGAATTCAAACCTGGGCTCCGATGGTAGGGTCACTAATCGGCTACTATATGCGCGAACTATGCGTAACCAATGCCTGCCATCACCAGTATCCACACAAGTCTAGGTAAGCACCCACATATCCATAGACCAACTCACAACTCCCCAGCAAGGTGTAAGGGAACTAACCTAGTATCCATGGTCTCGTAACCAAGGCCTCGGGCCCAATAGAATAATATATGACATGACCACAGGGTATATCCATAAATAGGAACCCAGATATGAGACTAATCAGATGTAGATCATACAACCAGGTACACACTATCAGGGGATGGCATCAAGGATGCGTACCATACTACCATAGGAGCATAACAAGGTGAATACCAGTGGAACAAGAAGATACTGCCCTAATTCCCATAATAGGGATCTCTAAGACCAATCTAAGGTCACGTATAATACACAACCAATCAGGTCTATTAATATGCCGAAGCTAGGGTGAGTAGTCTAGGCTCAGGTTCATATAATAATCATGCTGCAGTGATGGTCGTAAAGTATAGGCCAAAATATAAGTTAAGCAGCCTAGGTCACACCCCCGTCTAGCAAATGATCAATATCAAACAATGTCTAATAGAACACAGTAGACCGAAGCCTACTTGGATGTCGTCAAAAGCATATCCATGAATCATTTACATAAAAGCCTTCTCCTTTTGAAAGGCCTCCAATCACTGCAACGCTATCACAATAGTAAACTACAAGTCAAAACATGAATATAGATATCCATATTGCATTAGGTCGAAAAACAACCAAATAGCCTATGTGGGGCCCGCTTGTGGAATCGCAAAATCAAAACCATCACAGCATCCCAAATTACCTTGTGACCAATAGTTACAACTACCATAACCCAATTCGAGCCCAAATAATATCTCAAACACCAATAATAGTAGTAGCACCACCAACGTAAATGAAAACAATCATAAAACCAAGACAATGTACCATAGAAAAGATGAGAACGAGCCCACAGATCCAAATTTGCAAACCCCCAAGCTTGGACCTCAAGAGAATAGCTCAAAGTTGAGCTTTTATGTCCAGAAATGGAGTATATAGCCATGTCCACCGCTTGGAAAGAGAGAGTAGAGTGGAAAACATATATATATATATAGGCTGCAGGTGGCGCTAAATCACCCTTATGGCCTCGTAAGACCCCAGTTAAAGCACCATAAGTGGCTGCTTAAGCACTGCCCACCGCCCCACCGAGTGGCCTCTTTAGCGTGACTTGGGTGGCTTATGCGCCCAAGCGCTAAAGACAACCCTTGGACACTTAAGCGCCTACCTATGCCATGGCATGGAAGCTTAAGCTCTAGGCGCTAAAGACTGCCCATGGCCACTTAAGCGCATGGCTAATGGCAAGGATGACTAACATGGGCCTTTCCGACTATGTGCCCAGGATTGATCCGTGTACACAAATGAGCTAAGCTACCTGACTAATTTCGACACTCCAGACTCAATAGCATTGTCGAAATTTCCATTAGAGGTCATTTTGACAAGAAGTAGGGCCCACACCCCAAGGGCTGGCATAGCAAAGCCAACAACCGGTCTATAGCACAAAATAAGTCTGGGAGCCTCCAGACCTGAACCAAGGGTCCATATAGCCTAAAGTCAATGTTTCAGATCCGTTGAGATGGTAATAACTAGAATCCAAGGCCTTATAACTAGATCTTAGACCCAAGACCCATATCCGACTTCCTGAAGCCTCCAAACAAGGAAACAACTCTAAAAGCTAAACGATCTGCTTGATGATTGAACCGTCAGTCCCAGCAAGTCATAAATGACCTAGGGAAGCTATAGGAAAGCTCTACATGCTGCAAACATGTGCAAACAAGGAAAATGACCTGGAAGGTCATTACAGTACAACATATATTATTTACACAATTTGTAGAATGTGAAACAAATAAAGAATCAATGAATTAAATAATTGGCATTGTAAAAATTAAAAATACCTCCCACAATTGAGAAATTGAGTCTATCATGGTTAGAACTTGCTTAGTCCCCAGCGGAGTCACCATTATATCATGCCCTATTTTTATCAAGTTTAAATAAAACACGACTTATGGACTCTAAATAAATAAATCAAGTTTAAATAAAGCACGACTTATGGACTCTAAATAAATAAATTTTATACAGAGTCGCCACCTAATTTTTAAGGAAAATAAGAAAACCTATTTAATTATTGACATGTATAACTTGTGTTTTCATCTGTGAAAATCAGTTTAGATTCTAGGTAAGGGTTCAAATTATTCCAAAGGGAAGGGATTAGACATCCTTCAGAATCTACAAAATGTGGTAGACATCCTTCAAAATCTACAAAATGTGGTACCCGACTAGACTAAATTTATCAAAGAGGGAGGAGGTAAAAATCATTTTTTGTAAAACATGAGTATATAGAATATGTACTAAGATAATATAAAAAGTTCGTATGTAAAGAGTGTATATCAATTACATAAATAAAACATATTGTCGTAAAAATGTGAGTATAAAAAATATGTAAAGATATATGAGCAATATAAAAATGTATAAGAGTATGCATGAAAAGATAAAATGTTTTCTTTATTAAAAAAAAAGCACTCTATGTAATATATGAAAAGAGAAGTGCTTTTTTTTGGTATTATATAAAGGAAAAGTATTCTCAAATAATACTTTCATTTGACAAAAGTTAATGGGAGAAAAGACTAAATAAAATGAAGATTTATTTTAAAGAAAAGAAACTACACAATATTTCCTAATATACAAGTGTGAATTAACTGATTAAAAATCTAAATCAATTTAATTCAATTATATAAATATTAATGGTCTAAGTTTTGCCTAAGCACGTGTTAATGTATACGTAAGTAAAGGAAATTCCGTCCGATACCCCAAAAGTAAAGTTTTCACTATACTTTTATCTTAGTGTACAATTATATAAATAAAATAAATATACAAATATAAAATTCGAACTCTCTTTTTTGCAAATATCATTTTCGGGGAGTGTCTCCAAAAACTTGTATAAATATTTGGTAGAAATGTTAGTAATGAACAAATAGTTATCAAAAACAAATTTAAAAAATATGTGTACATATATATATATATATATATAAATTAGAATTTTGTTATAGAGTGGACTCAAATTGAGTTTTAGATACGCCATGGCTACGAAGTGGTTGCTCAAATTATCGCCCGTTCTAAATCGCCTTGTCAAGCTAAGAATCATAAAACTTTGTGTTGTCTTGATAATATAAAGATTTCGTCATCGCTCAAATGTATTTATTTTTTGTTACATATTTGTATACGTAATGACCGTCTTTTTATTTGCGGAGGCCTCAAAAATGGACAGAAATTTTTTCATTGGCCATGTATTAACACTTGATATAAAATAAGTAAATTTGAGAAAATAAAATCCATCTTTTGTTATGAGGATGCCTCAAAAATCAGACGGAGAGATATTGTCATTGGCCAATTTGTGTAGTATCTTATTCTTTATCTGTGTGATGAAAATATGGAGAATGAAAAGATAAAAATCAGTCCCAAAAATGGCTCAAAAGAATACAGCAATGTGGCAACAGTAAGCCACAAATTAGCCAAAAAAATTATCAAAAAATAGTCCAACAATGAATGGAACAAGCAATAATAATGATAGCCAAAATAATGGAGCAACGTGAAGATGCATAAAATGGCATAGTGATAGTCAAAGCAACAATAACCAAGATAGGAGCCTAGTAGATACAATGTGTATAAAATAATAGCAAGGGAGACCACCAGAGATAATGGGGTTTCACCAGAAAATTCACATCTCCAACTAGATATATGCAAGTAAAATTAGAAACCATATTTAACATATACACAAGACAAAGAATTGATAGGAGTGGCGTTGCTTCAATGACTCTCGCCTGAAAAACGCCGAGAAGACAATAATCTGGCCAAATCTGGCCTTTATATGGTGTTATAGTGATGAGACGGAGGGAGCAACATGATGGAGCAGCGGTGACGTTGACCGAATAAAATGGAGCTTCATCGGAAAGTTTACAACTCTAGCCAGATCTCAAAAATAAAGCAAGGGAGCAATATGAGAGAGGGAAAAGGGGAGAGAGGGGATGGTGTTGGTGGTTGTGTGGTGTTCGTCGGCCGTCCGATGGTCACGGCGGCAGTAAGATGGAGAGAGAGAGAGGTGGGAGAAGAGAAGAGAGAGGCGTGAGGGGAGTGGAATAAGAGAAAACAATCTGATGTTTTGTGTGTGTATATGCGTGAATATGTGTAGGTGTGTATTTTTTTTGTGTGAAAAACAATTAACCCCTTCCCCTCTATTTATAATACAAAACAACCCCTTCTTTTATCCAAAAAATAAAAGAAACGCTTATTATTCTCTTAATACTACTTTAATTTGTATGTTATTATCTTATGAATTTTTTATCCTTTTTGCCAACATGTAAAGTGTTATTATCCAAAAGATAAAGGTCATGTGTAGTCATGTCAAATGTCACCTTTAATAAAGGTGACCAGACCTTGACTTGACCGAATTATTGCCCTGTATATTAAATAATTGATCCTACTTATCGTTTGCAGATTGTATTAAATAATATGCAAAAAATGTGGATATCAGAATGTAATTACAGAAGATGTAAAAAAAAATAAAAATATAATTATCTTGAAAAAATGTATTATGTTGTACATAATTAAAATTATTGTGTACAGTAAAAGATTTAAGTGTTATGTTGTGTACGTGTGCAGATGACTGTGAGAAATTTAAAATGACATTAAATTGATAAAAGTCCTAATATTTATGAAATTAAGGATAATTATTAATAAATTATAAAAAATGTGTAAAAATTATATTTTACGCTCTTTAACGATCAGGAAGCCTAAAGATGTTAATTTTAAGTACGGAGAGTCAAAATTGGGTGTCAACACCTGAAAGTTTTCCTTACCCTACACGAATGCATCAACCGAAAACCTTCCAAATTAATCGTATCACAATTATAATCCACCACAAAGTCTTCTTATCAAATTTATTAGACCTAGTCATCCCACATAGTAGATCTCATTGTGAATGCACTTTCTCAGATCGCAAATATATCGATGCAATCTTGTAAGACAAATAACCCACGCACACACATTTTTAATGACACTTTCAGATATATTCACCCAAGTGTACCAGCTGTAAGCTTCCTTTATTCATAACTCATCATCTTAATAATCAAATCACTTCCTCAATCCCCACTAATATCATAGCCCTCAAGTAAACTTCTGCAATGCATTCCAAAATCTGAATATGTCAATACCTACCATCGATCCACCACTGTCCCACAACATAACCATTGAGAACATCATACCCAAATCACACCAAAATCTACATATCCAGAATAATCAAATCTATCTAGAGATATACTCTAAATGAGTCACAACACAATGGTACACCCCATCCATTACTAAAGAATCACCTACTGGGTAGTTATATAAAAATACATGGCAAGAAACCTGCATATCATACCAAGGCCCATTGTAGAATAAACAATCGCATAGGAGAATATAGAACCACCATCAAATAATACCAAGACAGATCAAAAGTATACCGAAACCATGCCTGTGACCACTGTATCAGAGGCTCCTGCCTCGAGTCCACCCGAAGATGCATGATACTGAGCCCTAACACTCCCTCATTTTACTGGTGGTGCACCTCTATATCTATGTTGTGGGGGAATCTTTCCTATAATTCCTGATATCCCCACATGTGAAACAAACCAAATGAGAAAAAGTCCACTGAACTGAATCTGAATGGCAACCACAGCCTAACCACCTCTAAGTGGAACCAAGAGTAGTATGGCCTACACCATACACGTCAATACCACTTTCAAGTCTATGGGGCCTTTTTCCCGCATGTCCCTTATGCCTTCATATAAACTCCTCTAAAAAATCTTGGGAAAACTAATCCCAAGAGAGAGAAGGTTACCCACCTAGCCTACCCTCGATAATATTCTACTACCACTGTCTGGCTGGTCCAAACAACTTAAAAGTAATAAAGTCTACCCTATTAGAGTCTACCAGGCCCAACCTGTGCACCTCTCGTGGAAACCAACCAAGAACTCATAAGCATCAACACTGGTATTCTAATTAAACTACGGGGGATCTATCCTTATAAACTCCACAAACCTCCTTTGTCCATTCATGGACATAGTGGGTAAAGTCACTAGATATGGAGCAACACTGGACAGTATCACATCAACACTAAAATGATTTGTAGTAGTTGCCAACTGTGTGTCTGGAGTCTGAAACCCCATAGTAGTATGCTGAATTAAAGTACGAGCCATCCCCTTAAGGAAACCCAACACTCATACCAATAAATCCTCAAGTGTAGCTAGAGAAATGAAAATAGGTTGTGTATGTACTAGGCTTAACCTCTGTCTCAACAGACCCATCATAGCAACTCCCAAACCTGAGGAGGCAACCCCAGCATGACCTATATCCAGTCTAAATGCTCTAGTTTGACCTATGTCTCAATCTCTTCCCCTACCATGTACTAAAGGCATGAACTATACATCTTTAGACAAAGAAAAATATTTCCTCACCATCTGTGAGATAATGAATAAGAGACTTTTGAATTGCATTAGACTGTGAACGCACGATACGAAATGAAAAAAATAGATTTCTCCTAAAGTCCTACAGTCTCTTGAGGATAGATAATAGACATCTCTACACCGATCCAAAAGAATCTACTAGACTCGGCTTGTACATGTGAGACCAATGAACTTGGAGCTCTGATACCAACTTTTCATGATCCAAAATTGAGACCGTGATGGCACCTGTCATACCCTCCTATATAGGTAAGCCTATACCAACCCTAACACAATTATTTAAGTAAAATAAAAGTAGAAGAAGTAAGAACTAGAAACAGTCCCCAAATGATATAATAAAGAGGTACAATATCAAAACAATATCCCTGGTCTGGTTGTCACTAGTACAAGCCTCTAATACCAAATATAATGAAATAGGTTGAAGTGTCTTATATGTGAATAAGCGTAAGATAATGGAAAAGATATCTGGTTAAGCTCTGAGATCCAACAACCGCTACCTTAATATTTGAAAAGTAAACATTGGGAATCACGATCAATGTTCAGGGTCGCCCACTTAGTACTTGAACGTAAGATGCATAAAAGAAAAGGAAGGGTGAGTATGAAACATGTGTACTCAGCAAGCATCGTCGACAACCAACCCTAATCCAAAGTAATAACGAGAAGGACCATCACATCAACCATCCAAATCAACCAAAAAACCTACACTCGGGAGAAGCCACCCTAGCCTAACAAATAACAACAGTTAAAAAGATAGCCAGTCTAGTTCAAGTAAGTCAGACATGTATAGGTTTGTGATCAACAATAGTAACCCAACTCATATAGGGAAAGACCTTCACCAACACATAAATATACCTGTTCACTATACCAACTAGTCAACAAGGATGAGATAAGAAAAGTTCATACTATGGAACCAAATAGATGAGCATGATAATGATGATGTAGCAGATGAGTATAATAATGATGATGCATTAGATGAGTATGATAAGGATGATGCATCATATGAGTATGATACAAGCCTGTCTCACTGTATACACATTCTGAGCCAAAGCTCCAGGAGAGGACCTATGGGGAGGTTTGCAACCCATATTCTAATCACAATCTCAATATTCAATATTGTCAACACATCCCTTGTTCAAGTCATTTCACAATCTCATATGATAGATCTTACTGGCACATCCCTCGGCCAAGATTTTATAAAGTGATTCATATTCTTTCACAAAGAAATCTAAGCTTATCAACAGTACCGATTCCATGAAATAAGAGATGAATGAGTATGCATGTTTATGGAAAAATTCAATAATGCAAAAAATCAGTTCAACAATAGGATCCTTGAATAAAACTTCCCAAATCTCAGTAAATCATGATATAAGTCCCCACACGAGTAACACAATGATATAATCAGCTCAAAGTATGGACTAAATCCTCACACGACAATCACAATAATAATAATAACCAATTAAGACACTGATAAGGTCAACATAAGCCCCCACACAGGTATCACAATGATAATAATCTGTCGAATCAATAATAAGGTTCACCCAAGCTCCCACACAAGCATCACAATAATAAAAATCAACTCAAATAATGTAAACATTGAGAATTCACTTAACCCATAACATGCTTTACATGATAAGCTCTCTACCTTTACCCTAATTATGAAACATTTAGACTAAAATGTTAAAAAGGGAAATATACTCATAAACAAGCATGTTCCAAAGTTCATTTTCACAGACAATACATGGGAATCATGCAAGAATTCCTCTTTTTAACTTTCTCAATTTTTTCCAGAGTCTTTTTATACTCTAAGTAATTACTAAACCATCAAATTTCCATCAATTGACATTACGCACGTATTCAAACCCTTAAGTAGTTACTTAATATCAACTTATTCATGATTAAAATTCATTTTTCAACATAATTTACCATAACCATATCAACAAGTGGAGGAAACAGTCAAGGTGCATGGTTTATTACTTTTGACCCTTTAATAAACACTGATACCCGTATAGATGTTCATCAACTCACCTATACGGGACATCCAAATCTCCAATTATTCATAATATATAGACAACTAGCATATAACATATAAACACCTCAGAAAAAAGTCAAGGTAAATCTTAACTTTCCTTAAAAAAGACCTGCAAAGCCAAACCACAGCCTAAAGAATCAGATGGAAGCTCTACTCTCTCGAATTTCCCCCGAGCAAGCTCAATCTATTCAAATATAAGTCCAACGATATCCATATTTATATACTTTGGTTATGGGTCCAAAACTCTGTCCAATAATTAACCCTAAGAATAAAAGGGCAAATCTTGAATTTTAGTAGAAAATCACTTTATCATAGTTTAAGGATTCCAAATCTAAAATTCCATAAAAAAAATAGCATTGAAATCATTGAAATACCAATTTTTTACTTTACCGATAAAACTCCAAAATTTCAAGTTTAACACCCATGATTTGAAGATGATTTCCCACTGTAATCAATGGGTAATGATAAAAATAAGTTTTAGAAACCCGCCCAAGGTTTAAATCTTGAAAAACCACAAGAAATCCCAAACAAAAGAGACCCAAATGAATCCAAGCTCTAAAAATGGTGCAAATGGTGTTTTAGATCAAAATTGGCATTTTAAAAGGCTACTAGATAATTACCTTTCGCGATCGCGGACCTCACCCTCGCGATCCCAACAAAAAATTCGACCTAAACCTAACCCAACCTGATATCTCATAGTATTCACAGACTTATCCATCGCATAGTAATGCTCAAGACCTTAGTGAATTGCAATCGTGACAAGGAGATTGATTTCTATGGACATAATCTTGCACCTGCAGCTGAACCACACCCAAAAAGTCCCCTAATGAACCCTCAAAATGGGTTTGAAACCCTACAAAAATAATACGACTAGGATACTAGGCTAATTTTGATGCTTCAAACTCAATGAGACAGTTAGAATTTCTAACATAGGTAGTTATTAACAAGTTTCACTCAAAAACAACTTTAGGCCAATGAAACTAGTTTCTCACCCAAATATTCAAAATCACAATGGAGCTTTAGAACATGAATCAACCATGTTACTAACCCAAAGTTGACATTCTAAAACTGATGTAACTGTCACAATTTTCATCCAATGCTCAGATCTCAGAATATTGACTAAAGTCAACTATATCAATCCTTCAAAACCAAATACTCACTTAAAACTCTCTCGATCACCTTAGAAACTATGTCACCCACTTTCGCAATTCATAAATGATATAAAACAACAAAGAAAAGGGGTAAAATAGTCAAAGCATAAATAAATTCTAAAAATCACCATGAGGATTGTCACTCTTACCAACATGATTTCAATGTAGTATGAACATATATATATTTTGAAAAGATTATTTAACACCTAGAAGGGTATATGTTTAGATAACATATTCCCCAAAATTATGTTTTCCATCATGGGATAGGATCGTACTGCAAGTTTGAATGACTCTTTTTTAGCCCTAGAGGCTCAATATGAATCCCCAATTCAGCTATGTTCTATACCTCAAAAAGGTATAGGACAACTCTCCCAATCGGGTCAAAGGTTGTACATCATGACGTACATATCAATTATAAAAAACTCTCCAAATAGAAAACTTAATTATTTTTTAGATAGTATGAATTTGTCCAAGGCCACTAGTTTATAAAGAGTTTTTATAATGCATTGTATATAGTTTATTCAGTTACTTAGTTATCTAGCTACTCAATTTCAGTTATACAATTTACTAACTACTTTGTTTTATGTTTTAAAAAATGTTTTTACAATGGTTTACTTCTAGTTCCTTATGATTCATATTTAGTTTATCCTATCTTTTCAGATATTCAATTTAGAGTATGATTCAGTTCCAGTTGCTCATGATTAAAGATACTCAGTATTTTTATTTAAAGTATGATTTACGGCACCAAACCACCAGTTTCTAAATATATATTATAATCATATGCATATAGTTTACTTATTTCTCAATTTTAGTTGCTTAGTTACCATCTCTACTATTTAGATTATTGTATTGATTTAGCATTTCAGATGCAGTTATGATTCAGATAATCAGGATGCTTTTAGCTTATCATTTAGTATTTTATGAGCTTGATTATATATCATACTGATGTCTTAGTTGATCAGCTTATTAAGTATTAGTATTGTTTCACTTTAGCTTTATTACATAACATACATTCCACGAACTCACTCCATTTGGCACTGCATCATTTCATGATGTAAATTTAGGTATACATGTTCGTAATCAGACACTTTAATAGGCTCCACCTCCTCAGTATTGGGTAAGCCCTCTTTATTTCTAGAAGGTTTAGTCTGTAATCTAGTTCAGTGGTTTTGTTTATTTACTGTAACAACCTTTGTTGTGATTTTTAGCTTTTTATATTTTGACTATTTTTCCCTTTCTTGTAGTTTCTATATATCATATATTAGTTATGGATATTGTTGGCACGGTCCTTGAAGTGTTTGGAAGTGATTTATATGAGTATGATAAGGAGCCCTTAAAGAGTGATATTTGACTTCGGTCAAATTTTTTATGACTCGAGCATCAAAATGGTGATTCTATTAGTTCCATTAGATTTGAAATGTCAATTTTTAATTAGTAGCATAGTTAGTTTGGGTTTTGAGTCTTTATTTTGTGTTTCAAGCATTTAGATGAGAAACCAGTTAAATTAGCCTAAATAGGTCCTGTGAGGTAACTTGTTGAAAATGACCTCTTTTGATAAATCTGATGGTTCCATTGAGTCCAAGTGTCAAACTTAGCTTGGGATCATTATTGGTGTATTTATGTGGGGTCCCAAACAAATTCCAAGGTTTGTTTGGAAATATTTCAAGCCTTAAACTATTGCTGGTTCAAGGCTTCTAGTGTCATTGCCTAAGTGAGCTTGGGATCGCTTTAGCGCGCAGATAGGTGTCGCTTAGGCGGTGCCTTTACCTCTTTAGCAATGCAACAGGTGGCAAGTGATTACAACTTAAGCAGTAGTCTAGCTGCTTAAGTGATCAGATGACCGCTTAAGCAGTTATTGCTGAGTATGAAGCCCTATTTTCACGATTTGAACTTTATTTTCTCCATTTCTAAGCTTTGAGACTTTGGGATTAGCAATTTCAAAGGGGATTTTTCATCAAAATTTCTTGGGTAACTTCAAAACCTTATTTCTATTATTTCCTATTGATTTTATCACAAAAACAACTATAAAACTTAGATTTTAAACTTGGAGTTTTGGGGTTTTACCTGGTAAAGGAAGAAAATGGGTTTTCAATAATTTCAAGCTTCATTTAAACTTATTATTCAATGTATTTTCATATTTAGAACCCTTAGAGTATGGAAAACATGATTCTTTAATGAAATTCTTGTTTTACCCTTTTTTCTGTCGGGGTCAATTTTCAAAGTATTTTTGAACCTAGAATGAAAGTAGCTTATATGCATATCATTAGACTCCTTTTGATGTGTAGATTACATTATTGATAGATTGTATTCATTCCAAGATTGCACAAAAAAGGAAATCTCCTTGTTGAAGGGTACATGCTCGTGTTTCGACTTTGAGGTAGGTTATGACTTAATTTTCTTCAGACCGGACAGGGTAGTTAATCATTCATGTAAAGTATACTATGTGTTAGAGATTTTATCATGGTATTTAACTTTTGAGATCATTATTTTATCGTATTGACCATGGGGGTTCTTATGTGAATATTATTATTAACTTGAGAGATTATTATTATTGTGATGCCCGTTTGGGGGCTAGTATTGATCTTGTTTGAACATTATTTTTTATTTGTCATTATTTATGTTCGAGTAGGGGCTTGGATTGATATTATTGATGTCTTACATGACTCTTTATTACTATGGTGCCATGTGATGGCTTATATCATGAGCTATTGAGATTTGAGGAGATTCAAGCTCATTCATATCAATATTGAGTTGATTCATTACATGATATTGATTTGGTTTTGAGCATGCATACTTATTTTATTCATTCATATTCATGGAATTGGTACCACTAATAAACACTAATTTTAAAAGAAAATGAAATACTTTATAAAACACCTTGACTGAGGGATGTGTCAGCAAGGTTGATTTATGAGATTATGATAGTATATGAGTTGTGAACCCCCCATGGGTCCTATCCTGAAATATTATGCTCAGAAGGTGTATATGAGGTGACATTGAGACATTCCATCCTTATCATTTCATTGGACTATATCATTTGAACTTTTCTTTATGTGCTTGATATCATGTAATTAGGTCTTTCTTTTATGTATACCTGTTATTTATCCTTAAATTATTATTGTAGTTGTAGTATTTATACTGTTTAGGAGATTTATGGTTTGAGCTACCGTTGGGAACTTTTCTATATGCAGGTGTAAGCATTGCACATAGTTTTCTTTATATGTTTAGTTTTTTACTTTGATTGGTTGGCCCATGATGCTTACTGAGTACAAGTGAACCGTACTCACTCTTACTTTCTGCACCCTTTTGGTGTAGATCCCAGTTTGGGTGCGACCCACAGAGTTTGAGTTTATGCTAAGTTGAGTCTGATTTGGAGTACTTGTGAGCTCCTTATCCAGATCATGTTCTAGACTTCATCATATCTTATCTTATCTTTATTATATATTTCAGAGACAGAGTTGTGTATTTTCGTATTCTATGTTAGTTATTAGTGCTCTTTACTCATGACACTAGATTTTGGGATTTGAATAATATTTATTTCAGTTTTTGAGTTGGTTTACATATATTTGGCCCGACTTTATCTTAACGTCTCATATTTGGGTATTATTTATTTCATTTCCACATCTTTATCACATTTTTTTTGGGCTTACCTACCCAGGGTTGGGATGGTATAGGTGCCATTATAACCTCAGATTTTGGGTCGTGACACATTGGTATCAGAGTGCTAGGTTATCCGGTCTCATGAGTAAAAGAGAAAGATGTCTAATATAGTACCGTAGATTGATATGTTGATGTCCGTATCTATCCTTAGGAGGCTATAGGACATTTTAGGAAAACTTCTCTATTTTGATTCCTTATCGTGCGTGTTGTTTTTGTCCAATATTCTAAACTTATATTCCACTCTTTCTGCGCAACTGGAGAGGACTATATCAGGAGCGGTTAAGGATGTTGAGCCAACACTCGCTATTAAAGCCCCAGTCAAGGTGTAAGGTAGGGGTCATGATCGAGATTGGGGTAAAGTTCGGGCACGAGGAGTGGCTCCGACTAGCGGATGGGAAAGAGAAGCAGTCTCCGAGCCAGAGTTTAATCATGATAAGGCAGCTTATTAGTCAGAGGATATGGTACCATCCCATGACCCTCAGGCTTTAGTTGTTACTCTAGTGTTGCAGGATCTATTAATTTGTCTTTTGGACTATTTGGATAGCACTCTGCAGGAAGGTATTCTATCGAGTACACCAGATGGTTCTCAGACTACAGGAGGTGTCCAGCCACCATGGCAGGCTCCTACTTATGGTTTTTAGACTCTCAAGGCATAACCAACTGTTGTGGTAGCCCCACATATTGAGGTGTTGCCTACTAGACTTGTTGTTCTACCTGTGGCTCCTGGTCCAGTGATATCTGCTGAAGAGCAAAAGAGATTTGAGCGGTTTATATGATTTTTCCCTCCCAAGTTTAGTGGTATTATTGGTGAGTATGCTTATGAGTTTCTAATTGATTGTCAGGAGCGGTTGCATAACCTCGGTTCGTTTGAGTCCCATGGTTTTGCCTATACTACTTTTCAATTGACTGAGGTGGCAAAATAGTGGTGGATATCTTATGTCAGTTGTGGACCAGTGGGTTCCCTTTCTTTGACTTGGACCCATCTTAAGTTTTCCTAGAGAGGTTTGTGCCTTACAGCTTGAGGTACAAGCTGAGAGATAATTTTGATGATTTGGAGAAGGGCTCTATGACTATTGTCGAGTATGAGGTTTTCTTTTATGCATTGTCCAGATATGCCACAGCTAGTATCTCCACAACTTCTGAAAGGATTAGGAAGTTTATTAAGGGTTTATCCAGTTATTACTAGTTGGCGACCACTCAATTAGTGGTTTCAGGTGGTTTCTTCTAAAGTGTGATAGATTATGCTAGGATGATTGAAACTATTCATCAGGGTACTCAAAGTGGTGGAGTTAAGAGGATGCTCTGACAGGGTGGTTTTAGTGGTCACTCACCCCAAGGTAGGGATTTCTCAGGCAGAGGTTTTCATGGTTAACATAGCAGACTAGTTAAGGCAGTTTTGCAGAGTTCAGATTGTGGGTTTGTGGGTTTTGAGACTTCAAGTGGTCAGAGATCAGATCATGCAGGTCGAGCGACTTATTCTGGTTCATCAAGTTATGGAGGAATTTTTTTTTTTGGGGGCCTTTTCAGAGTGATTCAATTAGTAGAGGATGTTTTGTGTGTGATGAGCTGGGTCACTTAGAGAGGGATTATCCCCGACATGGGATTAGTTCTCCCCAATAGGGTTCTCAGCTTCAGCTTTGTCTGACTCCAGTGTCAGCATTTAGAAGTGGTACACATGGTAGTAGATGTGGTTCTAGAGGGACCAAATGTTGGGCTCAGGGAGCTTGTGGTAGTGGATGAGGAGTTGCTCAATCTGGTAATGGACGTGGTTAGCGTTATACTTCTCCTGGGAGACCTAAGGCAGAGGCCTCTGATGCAGGGATTACAAGTATCATCTTAATTTTCCATCATCCCTCTTCAGTACTGTTTGACCCTAGTGATGTTCCATCTAATAACGACACATTTTACTCTTTTAAATATGGATAATCATAAGTTTTCAAGCAACCATTGTTAGTTTTGATGTCTTTAGTGTTTAATTTCCAGGAAATAAGTCTAAGGATAGAAAAAAGGAACAATGCACTGAAATGGGTATGATGACTCGTCTGACGAACAGTTAGAGGTCTGATGAACCGCCACACCACCCGTTAAGGTAAACCAAAAGCAACATTCAGAGGAAGTTGGGTAACGTCTCAGTTGGCAATCCGCCAGAGCTTTGATAAACCGTCACCCAAGCTGTCAAAGTTACACAAAAAATGTCAATTTCAACTAAATTGTGATGGATCAGCAATGGACCACTAAGAGGCTGACAGACCGTCAGACCTCCCACCAAGGAAAAACAGAATGTGGGTCTATCTGGAGTCTAGTGATGGTTCGAGTGGAGATCCGTCACAAGGTCGGCGGACCATCAGATGAAGCATCAGCAGCGAAGAGGATTTTCTAAATTTAAATTTTAAATTTCTTATTTCTAGAGCTTATAAATACCTAGTCTAGGGTTTAGATTAGTCATCTTGGATACTTACAATAGTTTCTAACGTAAATTTCTCCAGAGAAAGAACCTTTTGGAGCTCGACACACTTCTTCTTAGTTTTAACAAGGATTTTAGAACTGAATTTCTTCTTTGTATGGTTTAATCTTTGCATTTTGAAATATATTTCTTTCATCTCTTTCATTACTATGAGTGGCTAAAAATCTTATAACTAGGGTTGTGGAATACTAGGCAGAAAATCACTTCTAGGGTTAATGTTTATATAAATTTGGATTACTCTTGTAATTATATTGCTAATTCCTTCACTTTTATAGATTTCTAATGGTTGAAAACATTAGAACAAGCCCAAGGTTTAAGTTGCTTGAACAAAGAAGTTAAAACTGGGAAAAGGAATTGGTAACGAGAATTCGGTGTTTCTAACCTATATCCAAGGGTTAATGCTTTAGCAAGATTTATCACTTGAGGCTACAATCGAGTAATAATCCCATCACTTTAAGTTCGAAAGAATTAAAGTGAAAATCATCTATTTAGGTTGGAAAATGTTTAGGTGAACATTTGGAATTGATTGCTTTATAATTACATGTGTTAATGTGAATTTATCTTTTACTTAATCCAAAAGTGATAGGAAGCCAAGGTGAACACAATCTTAGTTTGTCTTCTCTCTATTGATTTAACGTTGTTAAATTAGCCGTCTTATTTTGACATAAGTTGAACTGTTCTACAAACTTTAATAACAAACCCTCCCCCATTTCATGGATATCGTTGACTAATAGTCATTTGAACTACATAAAACTTAGTTAGCACCCTATTCCCTGTGTGATTCGACCCCAACCTTTGTTGGGTTATATATTTGACAACGATAGCTTACACTTCCTTAATGGAGTTATAGTTTGGGCGTATCAAATTTTGGCACCGTTGCCGGGGAATACGATTGTCAATTAAGTTGTTGTGTTTATTTGACTTTTAGTTCATTTTCCTAATTTTACTTTATTTGTTGTTTCTATAATTTGCAGGGTACAGGTAGTGCATGACAAGTACTTATCATTTAGGTGAACCATTACTACCTTATGATCCCGAACTTGCAAGGTCTTTGTGGAGAAACATGAATGCACAATTTCTTGCACAACAACAGGAAGCAGCAAGACTTGTTTCCCTTGATGCTGCCCGATTGAATCAACAGAATGTTGATGCACCCGGTCATGTTCCAAATGATGATAATGAGGATTTGGGTAATGATAAATTGGGTGATGCTGTTGATGGGCAATATGTGGGAAATATTGCTCAGGCCAACCAAATTCAGCGACCACGAGGTAAAGGGCGCCAATAACCTACAGTGAACTTTGCTCTGGATGATGATGACGACACTGATTTAGATGGAGTTGGTGCTACTGAAGCTATTGTCTTACCACCACTAGCTTCTATGATGAAGTTTAATATCACCAGCACGATGACTCAGGTGTTGAACCTTAAGGGTTTATTTGGAGGACAGCCTGGTGATGATTCAAATATGCATTTAGTAAACTTCATAAACATATGCAAGTATTTTGATTATCCTAGAGTTATTCAGAACGTAATTCAGTTGAGCTTGTTTCCATTGTCTCTATCTGGAGAGGCAACTCTATGGTTAACTAAGCTGGCACCCAATTCTATAACAAACTGGAGGCAGTTAAAAGAAGCTTACCTAGAAAGGTTCTTTCCACCTTCCAGGATGTTACAGTTGAGGGATGAAATTAGAAACTCCAGGCAGCTACCGAATGAAGCACTACATGAGACTTGGCTTAGGTTCAAGAAGATGTTGACCCAATGTCCTAACCATAAGTTGACTGATGAGCATTTGATGGAGACATTCTATAGGTCTTTAAAGCCGAACACTAAGCCAATGGTTGATAATGCAGCTTGAGATGATTTTATGGTGCACACTTTCACAAATGCAGCCATGATACTTGATAGACTAACCAACACTAGTAGGGCTTGGTATACTAGGGATTTAGAGGTAGCAAGTAATAGACATGCTGTTGGTATGTCGGTCGAACAATGCCGAAGTGAAAAAAAGCATGACCAAGATATGGCTCACATGAAAACTCAAATGGATCTGCTAAAAAATCACTTGTTAGCCAGAGGTGTTAAGAATGTGAAAGCGGTTGGTTTGAAAAGTAGAGATACTGAATCTGATTCTGAAGAAAAAGCAAACTATCTGAATAACCAGGGGGTTTTCTGTCTAATGGCTAAGGAAACCAAGGTCGGAACTATCCAAGAGATAACTATTATACAAAGCTAGTTATAGAGATCATGAGCAAGGGAATTGGAAGAACAAAAACGACACAAGCGGGTTGTATGTACCACCGGGGAGTCATAACAATGCTAATAATGATTCTAAGAAGCCTTCTATAGAGGCTTTTATAGCAAAGTTGTTGAAAGGGGTGGAATCCACTGATGCAGGTATCAAAGAAAGGAAGACTGACTTGTCCTCGATGAGTCAATTAGTCAATTCACACTCCACTTCTACAAGCAATTAGAGTATCAGATGGGGCAATTGTTCGCAACTTTTAATTAGTGGAAGAGTGGTACTTTGCCAAGTAACACGGTACAAAATCTAAGAAATGATGGGAGTTATTTATCCATCACAATGAGAAGTGCTAAAGTTCTATTGGGACCATAGCCAATGGTTCAGACGCAAGTAGAAGATTTAGCTAATGATTATGAGATGGTGGATGATGCTGTTGGAGTTGATGAGATTTTGGCCGAGGCTAAAAATTCGAAAAATGGTAATGATGGGAAGGTAGATGCTTAAAAATCTGCTAACTTAAATAATGATGACGCTGCGAACAAAGAAAAGGGAAAAGAGGTTGCAAAACCTCTCACTCAGATTCCAAGACCTCCTCATCCATTTCCACACAGGGTAAAGAAAAAGATGGAGGATGGTAAGTTCAACAAATTTTTGTCCATACTTAAGCAGCTATCGGTAAATATCCCATTGGTAGAAGCCCTTGAACAAATGTCGGGATATGCTAAGTTTATAAAGGACTTAGTCACAAAAAAGAGGACAGTGAGTTAAGAACCGATGGACAATCTCCCTCATTGCAGTTCGATTGCTTCACGCTCATTGATCTAAAAGAAATCATTTCCAGGGGCATTCACCATCCCACGCACAATTGGTGCATTTTGGTTTTTCTAATGCGCTTTGTGATCTTGGAGCTAGCATCGTCTTGATGTCACTAGCCATATATCAGCAGTTGGGCTTGGGAGCCCCCAAACTGACATCAATTTGACTATTGATAGCTGACCGTTCGATCAAATAGCCAGTTGGAATTTTATATGATGTGTTGGTAAAAGTGGCAAATTTAATATTTTTGGTTGACTTCATAATTCTTGATTGCGAAGTGGACTTTGAAGTACCCATAATCTTGGGTAGATCCTTTTTGGCCACCAGAAGAGTTTTAGTGGACATGGAGAGAAATGAGTTAAAGTTTAGGCTTAATGACAAGGAATTGAAATTCAATGTCTGCTAATTTATGAGACATCCGAGAGATATGAGTGTTGTTTCGGTTATTGACATTGTTGATAAAGATGAGATGATTATGCCTATTGAAGAGAGATTCACTGTAAAATCTCTGGCAGTGTTTATGAATTTTGATGGGGAACACATAGAAGAGTATGATGAGACCGTCTGTTCATTGGCTAGAATGGGCTTATATTCATATACTCGAAAGAAGTTGGACCTGGATATGAAAAATAGGCTAACTCCTTCTGCAAAACCATCTATTGAGGAGACACTAGTGGTAGAGTTGAAAGAGTTGTCAGGACATTTAAGGTACATGTTTTTAGGTGATAAGAACACTCTACTGGTGATCATTGTTGCAGGCTTAGTAGAATGGAAGGTAGAAGCACTTGTCTTAGTTTTACAGAAGTACAAAAGGGCCATTGGGTGGATGATTGCAGACATCATTGGGACTCCACTGTGCATTTGCACTCATAAAATCAGTTAGAGGAAGAGTGTGTTCCCACCATTGAACATCAATGCAGATTTAACCCACTAATGCAAGAGGTGGTAAAGAAGGAAATAATTAAGTGGCTTGATGCAGGAGTGGTGTACCAAATTTCTGACAGCAAGTGTGTAAGTCCAGTTTAGTGTGTCCCTAAGAAGGGAGGTATGACTGTAGCAGCTAATGAGAAGAATGAATTGATTCCACTCAGGCCTGTCACTGGCTAGAGAGTGTGTATGGATTACAGAAAGTTGAACGCTTGGACTCTTCGGGATCATTTTCCAATTCCCTTTATGGATCAAATGCTTGATCGATTGGCAGGAAAGAGTTGACACTGTTTCTTGAATGTTTGTTTAGGGTATAATAAAATACCCATGGCACTCAAAGACTAAGAAAAGACGACATTCACCTGACCCTATGGGACATTTGCCTTCAAGCGGATGCCCTTTGGACTATCTAATGCTCCGACAACCTTCCAAAGATGTATGATGTCAATTTTCTTAGATATGGTACAGAACACTTTAGAAGTGTTTATGGATGAATTTTGTGTGGTTGGAGATTTTTTTTATGGTTGTTTGATCAACTTGGGCAATGCCCTGCAATGATTTAAAGAGTTCAATCTTGTACTCAATTGGGAAAAATGCCACGTTATGGTCAAAGAGGGCATCATGTTAGGACACAATATTTTTGAAAGGGAATTGAGGTTGACTGAGTGAAGATAGAGATTATTGAAAAGCTAACTCCACCAATCTCGGTGAAGGGAGTTAGAAGTTTTCTTAGTCATGCAGGTTTCTAACGGAGGTTTATAAAAGACTTCTCTAAGATTACCAACCCACTATGTAAACTGTTGGAGAAATAAGTCAAGTTTGTTTTTAATAATGAGTGTTTGAAGGCATTTCAGTGCCTTAAAGAGAAATTGGTAGCTTTTCCTATTATTATTGCTCCGAATTGGGCCAAATTATTCTAAGTGATGTGTGATGTGAGTAGAGTTTCACTTGGAGCTGTTCTTGGGCAGAAGAAGGGGAGTCTCTTTCACCTATGTATTATAAAATTAAGGCTTTGAATGGAGCTCAAAAGAACTATATGGTTACTGAGAAAGAGCTTCTTGCGGTTGTCTATGCCTTTGAGAAGTTTAGGGCTTATTTGTTTGGTACTAAATTTGTTGTTCATACTGATTATGCTGCGTTGAGATATCTAATGGTAAATAAAGATGCCAAGCCTCGACTAATTAGGAGGGTGCTACTGTTGCAAGAGTTTGACGTTAAAGTCAAAGACCGAAAAGGTTGTGAGAATTAGGTGGCAGATCATCTATCACGACTTGGAAATGAGGGTAAGAGGTCAGATAAAGTAGAGATTAATGATTCATTCCTGGACAAATAGGTACTTGTTGGTTCCCTTGACCTTGTACCTTGGTACGCAGATTTTACTAACTACTTGGTCAGTGACATGATCCCGGAAGATTTAAGATTTCATCAAAGAAAAATGTTTTTATATGATGTGAACAATTACTTTTGGGATAAGCCATAACTTTTAGATTATGCACTGACAATATCATTTGGAGATGTGTGCCAGAGGTTGAAATGCTGAGTATTTTACAGGCTTGTCATTCATCCCCAGTAGGGGGCATCATGTAGGTGATCTCACAAAGAGGAAGATTTTGCAAAGTGGGTATTACTGGCCTACTATTCACAAGGATGAATATGTTTTTTCAAAAGCTTGTAACCAGTTCCAGCGCTAGGGTTCGATCTCAAGACATCAAGAAATGTCCATATCGAAAATGTTGGAGGCAGAATTATTTGACATGTGGGGCATAGATTCTATGGGCCTCTTTGTAAGTTCCTATAGTCATAAATACATCCTGATGCCAGTGGAATATGTGTCCAAATGGGTGGAAGTTGTGTCTTTAGCAGATAATGAAGGCAAAAGTGTGGTGGCGTTCTTGAAAAGGAACATATTCTCTCGTTTTGGTAATCCTCGCACAATTATAAGAGATGGAGGTTCCCACTTTTGTAACAAGGTATTTTGTGCTGTTCTAGCTAAATATGGAGTGAAACAACACAAGGTGGAAACTATTTATCATCCCCAAACTAGTGGGCAAGTAGAGGTGATGAATTGAGAGATCAAGATGATCTTGGACAAATCTGTGAATGATTACTAGAGCGATTGGTCACGAAAACTGGATGATGCTCTTTGGGCTTATCACACATCTTTCAAGACGCTAATAGGTATGTTACCTAACCAACTAGTTTTCAGTAAAGCTTGTCACTTACCGGTAGAGCTTGAGTACAAAGCCTTGTGGGTTCTCAAAAATCATGATTTGAGCTAGAATGAGGCTGCTGACCTGAAGTTGGATCAATTGAATGAGATATATGAATTTCAAATTTGTGCTTACGAGAGGGCTGATCTTTATAAGGAGAAAATGAAGTTGTACCACAACAGGAGGATTGAAAAGAGAGATTTCTAAGTGTATGACTTGGTATTATTATTTAACTTAAGGTTTAAACTCTTTCTGGGTAAGCTGAAATTCAAGTGGTCCAAAACTTTTAAGGTGACCAAGTGTTTCCATCCAGAGTGATGGCATTGGAAAACAAAGATGGAAAGTTTTTCAAGGCTAATGGTCAACGAGTCAAGAAATATTTTGGTCTTCTAGTAGAGGTAAAGGTATTATTATTGGTGTATCGTGATGAAGTCTGAGTAATCAAGACACCTGAGTCATGACGCGATGTTAAATTAGGCGCTAGTGTGAGGAAACCCACAATTGTTATTATAAAATCATTCTTGTATAAGGTTTCAAATATGAGCATGCTTAATGTGTGTGCTAAGTGTGCAGGAAAAGATGGTGCAGGTGAATGTTGGAAGCTATTTAGGGTGATGGTGCATCTGACAAACTGTCAGTGGAGTGACGGATAATCAAACCAACTACCAGGAAGAGAACGAGAATCACTCATTCTGGTTAGGGCCTGATGGGTCCATAGACAAATCATTGAAACTCTGACAAATCGTCAAATAAACCATCATTGAAGGTAAATCAAGGAATCATTCTAGTTAAGGGTTGATGATTCACCCAAGAACCATCGATTATCTGATGACCCATCAACCAAACTGTTAGGTGTGACTCAAATTGGATATAACCTGTCTAATCTTGACTGTTCACGTGGAGAACCATCGCACTCTTGATTAACCGTCATGCAACTCATCACAGGTAAGTTTTCTAATCCTTCAATTTTCTCTCAATCCAACCCGACCCGACCCGACCCAACTGAAATAAAACCCATTGCTCCAGCACATACCCGACCTAAACCCTAGGATATTTAAACAACCCCATTTTAAAAGTATAACCCAAGTTCTTATTTCTTCTCTTCCAAATAAATCCACACTCATCAAGAATCCATAACTCCCATAAATCCTCACTCCCTATATTCCTAGACATTAACTCCACCATTCACTCCTTCACAATACTTAACTAATCCATCAAATCACCAAATCTCCTCCACTATCACAATATCCGAACATATTGCACAAAACACTAACGTTGTTCTCTTGATTTTTTTCTATTCAGTTATCTAGGTATACTCACACTTTAATTTATCATTTGTTTTCCTTCTTTTTATTTGTAAAATAGAGTCAACACAACTCCCATTATTTGTAAATTTGCTAAATGGTAGTTGTGTTGTGTAAAAATTTCTTGTTGGTGGGTATGCACACCCAATGGGTTAAGTCTAAGTAACCGTAGATTTCCTGGGGTATATTCTATTTATGTGAGTTCAAGGCAAGGAAATTCAAAGAAATCAATAGAGTGGAAAGTTCTCACCAAAGGTGTTTGATAAATTACCACAGTGAAAGAAAAATGAACTAGGAACATTGACCGCTCAGCTGACTAACCACCAGGTCTCTGATGAATCATCAAGTGAGACATCACAAGGCCCAAAATTTTCTCATATTCTACTTAACCTGACGAGATATCTGACAAACCGTCAGGATGTTGACGTCCCATCAGGGCAATCCGTCAGAGGTGTGAAATAACTGGAAAGGGTTGATGGAAGGGGTTGATGAACCGTCACCCCCAACTATCAAAAACAAGCAATGTTGATGTAATATATTATTAACTGATGCTTGCCTTTTTTTCTTTGTCTAATTGTTTTTCCTTATCTAAGGTACAATGCCTCCGAAATTGCAAACAACAATAAGTGGAGTAGGAAAAAAACAAGCAAGAGATACCTCACTCTCGAAATTGAGAGATAAACCTGATAACGAGGGTGAGGAAGCTAAGTCCCCAGACTATAACACTAGACAAAGTAAGAAAAAGCATGCTCCAGCCTCCCAGTATGAAGAGGAGGATGGGTCATCAAGTGAGGACTCGAGAAGTGACGGGGAGAGTAGTTACAGTTCTAGTTCCAACCCAAATAGAGAGGGTAGTACTGAAGTTGCTGAACAAGAAATGGGTGAGGTAATATGAAGCAAAGCCCCAGGGGTATGAGAGGCCATTAGATGGAAAGTTGAAGGAGTTGAAAAATTACTATGGTGGTCTTAAACCAAAAAGTTCCATAAGCATAAAGAGGCTAATTGCTGAAAAATACCAGATTGTGATGACTGACTTGCCAGAGTATCTAGATATTGAATGATGGTTCAATGAGTATGACTTGGGAAGTCTGAGCAAACAATCTGCGACATATTACCCGACCATAGTTCGTGATTTTTTTGCAAATTACTTGGTCTTTCATGAGTAGGAATGTCCAAAGGGACAAAAGGTCAGTGGTATGAAGAATTTATTGTGAGCTACAGTTTGTAGGGTCTCCATGGAAATCTCTACACATACTATCAATCAGATTCTGTTTGGCCAAATCTATGCAGGTCCTACCATTACCCCTGAGTATGAGCATCGGATGTCTACAACTTTTACTCAACGCCCATTACTAGCTCGAGTACTAACAGAGAGTGGAGAACCATCCTGGTTGAAAAACAAGAAAAGAATAACTAAATCTTATTTGTGTTTTATAGCAAAGTTTTGGTGGGCCGTGGTTTGATTACGATTGATGCCTACATGTGGTGATGCTAACCTAGAGAATAAAGAGCTGTTGTGACTGCATTCTTGGTAAAAGGGTTAAAACTTAATTTTGGGCAATCATTGCAGATGAGCTATTTATGAGGGCATCCAAGACGACAACTTCCTTGCCATTTCCTTGTCTAATTATAGAGCTTTGTAAGGGATCTAAAGTGCCAATCATCAGCGGGGTAGATAATGAGGTACGGCCTACCAAGAGGCAATACATTGGAAAGATGCGGGACGAATCAATTGATAAGTTAAGGGTCCATAAATCACCATCATTTGGACCTCAGTCTCATACTACTCCAGAGGTATCCGGGTCCCCAGTAGGTATACCTTTACCACTCACTATTGTTGATCCACATGGTGCTTGTATAGAATCTAGGGCTTCTCCTATGTCCCCAAATATTGAGACTACCGACACTACCTCCATGCCATATGCTTACTCAGAGTATCGGCTCACCTCAAAATTTTTTGTAAAATTAGTCAAAACTCAAAAAAAAAATTGAGAAGCAGATGAATACATAGGCTAAGCAGTTTAAACTATTCGTAGATCAAATTATTACAGAGTCTCCAAAACCATACGCGAATCTACATGCCCAGATGGATGACATGGAAGAAAGAGTGAATAATAGGCTGAGAGAGATGTCAATTGATTTAGATAAGTTCACTATCGAGTTGAAGAAAGTGCAAGAGGATATTGCCACACCAAAAAAGGGCCCTACTAGTGGATTCCTTGATCCAATGATCATGGAATCAGATGAAGATAAGAAAATACTTGATTTAATAGGGAACCCTATGAAAGATAAAGGCAAGGAAGTAAGGAAAGTGTAGAATCGAAGAAGTCAAAGAAGAGAAAGCATCGGGATGAGAAACCTGAGTAGAGGAATATAAGGAAAGCTTTGAAGGCCTCTAAGAGAGATGAACAATTGAGGCTACAGTGTGAGCAGGATCGGTTGGTGGGAGTTTTTTCTAGATCGACACTTGGAGTTGGGCCCACACCAGGGGTGTTACCTACTCTCACTCTGATGATCGGGGAGGCTGCTAATAATTTGACTACTCCAGCAGATACTAGGGTCACCATTGCAGATACTGAGGCCACTAAAGCCTCCAAAGACTTGACAAACTCCCAAACCAAAGGGCTTCATAAGTATTCCATCCCTTGAGCTTGTACTTATATTATTTATGTATTAGGGACAACGTGTTTTTATTTTTGTGGGGTGGGGTACTTGTGAGTCTGTCACCACGAGGGTTTTTGTTGTATGTGTTCTTTTCCCTTGTGTACTATCTAGTAGAACTGAAATGTTTAGGATATGCTTATTTTGATTTTGTTGTCATTCTGTGTTTATTTCTATATTATGTATGAAAAAGAAAGTGGGGAATAAATAGCAGTTGTTGTTTTAGAATTTGAAAAATGAGGACCCATAAAAAAATTTGAATTTTTGTGTTTGTGTATGGTGTTGTTGATTGACTGTTGTAGATCAGTGCTTGGCATTAGTATTATATAAATGAGGTGATACTTGCTTAAGGTGGCGTACGGACCTGATAATTAGTGGCTATTGTGCTATTCCATATCATGAGTGTGTGAGGCTATAGTATTATTCTCTTACTTTGTGCATGCATCTAAAATTTTCTAGGTCCATTCTACTAGGTTATAAGTTGCTTGTTAGGAGAGGATCCTAGACTATGTTTGAATTTAGTCCACTTAGCCCAAGAAACTTTCCAAATGTGTAAATAAACCCCTTGAACCCTGTTTGAGTTGTTCTGACTTCTTTATTCTATGATTGTTCACCTTCTCATTTTCATTGTTGAATCTTTATTTTGGCCCTGGTCCCTCCTTGGACATTGTGCACCTCAACTCAGGAAAACCACCTAAGAGGGTGGCTACTGTAGAAAGGTCTGTCAAGTGAAGAAGGGTATGAAAAGAATGGGTATAGATAAAAAAAATCTTATGAGTGTGTGCAAGTGATAAAGAAAAAGAGAAAAAGTGTAAAAAGAAAACAAGAAGAAGAAGAAAGAAGAAATAAAATCGTTAGAAAAGATAGAATAGACTTTTAGCACTCAGTAATGGAAATTAATGAATAAATGAAGGGAATAAGAGCACAGTCGTAGGTTTAGTAGAAATGAGTGATAATTCATGTCAAGGAAGGCTGAGTCACTAATCCCAAATATATCCTACCTACACCCGAGCCTTCATTACAAGATGGATAAGGCCCTGTAGCGATCCTAGTCAACCAACTAACAAACTAAATGGGATAGTAAAGACAAGCTTATGGTATTGCATGTGCATTGTTTGGAGTTCGTTGTGAGAGTGAGAAATTTGAATTTCAATCTCTAAATAATATCTGTTTTTTATGTGAGGGACTTCTTTGTTGAAAGGACATGTGGATGGCACTTGAAACCACAAATTGTTAGATTGAGTACTGCAAGTGTATGTAGTGTGGCCCTTTAATGTTGTAATGCAAAGAATGGATCCCTGTTGGTTGGTTGATGAATAATTCATGCATATGATTCAAGTTAACTTGATGAGGTCCATTTTAATATTACAATTATTGTCTATTCATTAGAAATCTAGATGTTTACATAATATAATGTTGTTTAGTTGCTTGAGGACATTGTTTAGTTGCTTGAGGACAAGCGAACGTTCTAGGTTGAGGATGTTGATGTGCCAGCTAATAACGACACAATTTATGCTTTTAACAAAGGATAATCATAAGTTTTCAAGCAACGTTGTTAGTTTTGATGTATTTGGTGACTAATTTGCAGGAATAAGTCTAAGGATAGAAAAGAAGGAACAACGCACTAAAATGGGTGTGATGGCTCTTCTGGTGAACCGTTAGATGACTGACGATCCACCACACCACTCGTCAAGGCAAAATAGAAGCAACATTCAGAGGAAGTTGGGTGACGACTTAGTTGGCGATCCACCAGACTATGATGAACCTTCACCCAAGTCGTCAAGGTTAAACAGAAGAAGTCAATTTCAACTAAATCATAATAGATCTAGCAACGGACCACCTGGAGGCTGATGGACCGTCAGACCTTTCGCCAAGGTAAAATAAAATCTGGTCTATCTGGATTCTAGTGACGATAAGAGTGGTGAATCATCATAAGGTCGGCGGACCGTCAGATGAAACGTCAGCGGCAAAGCGGATTTTCTGAAGTTGAATTTTAAATCCCTTATTTATGATCTTATAAATACCTAGTATAGGGTTTAGATTAGGCATCTTGGATACATAGAATATTTTCTAACGTATTTTTCTCTGGAGAAAGGATCCTTTGGGGCTCGACACACTACTTCTTAGTTTTTGTCAAGGATTTGAGAAATGAACTTCTTCTTTATAAGGTTTAATCTTTGCATTATGAAATATATTTCTTTCATCTCTTTCATTACTATGAGTTGTTAAAAACCCTATAACTAGGGTTGTGGAATCCTTGACAGAAAATCACTTCTAAGGTTAATATTTATATGAATTTAGATTGATCTTGTAATTATATTGCTAATTTATTCACTTTTACAGATTTCTAATGGTTGCAAACATTATAACAAGTCCTAGGTTTAACTTGCTTGCACAAAAAAATTAAAAATAGGAAAAGGAATTGGTAACGAGAATTCGGAGTTTCTAACCTCCATCTAAGGGTTAATGCTTTAGCGAGATTAATCACTTGAGGCTAAAATTGAGTTATAATCCCATCACTTTAAGTTCAAAAGAATTAAAGTGAAAATCATCTGTTTAGGTTGGAAAACGTTTAGGTGAACATTTAGAACCGATTGCTTTATAATAACATGGGTTAATGTTAATTTATATTTTACTTAATTCAAAAGTGATAGGAAGTCAAAGTGAACACAATCCTAGTTTGTCTTCTCTCTATTGATTTAATGTTGTGAAATTAGCTGCCTTACTTTAACATAAGTTGAACTGTTCTACAAACTTTAATAACAACCCCCGCCCCCCATTTCATGAAAATCATTGGCTAATAGTCATTTGAACTACATATAGCTTAGTCATTTGGGTCCTATATTTGATAATTACTACATATTCTTTCTTAAGGGAGTTGTAGTTTGGGCGTATCACATTGGTCTACCTACTCTTATGTTTCTACATATTTTTCTACTGGTATTGATGTTATGTGTGAGTCCCTTGCTATTCCCATTTATATTTCTCCCTCGTAGGTGATTCTTTTATGGTGGATAGGATGTACCAATCATGTGTGATGACCTTTTTGGGGTGTGAGACTTAGGTTGACTTAATTATCATTGATATGGTTAATTTTGATGTTATATTGACTATGGATTGGTTGGCTCTTATAATACTATTTTGGATTGTTTTGCTAAGACTGTGACCTTAGCTTCTCCAAGTGTGCCAAGATTAGAGTGGAAGGGTACTCATAGTTTGTGTCTGAAAAAGGTTATATCTTTTCTACGTGCTCATCGCATGGTAGGAATGGGGTGTCTTTCTTATTTGGCCTATGTACGCTATACCAGTGTTGATTCACCACCTCCCTATGGACTTACCTGGAGTTCCTCCAGATAGGGATATTAATTTTTGTATTGATGTAAAGTCGGGCACTAAGCCCATTTTCGTTCCCCCTTATAGGATGGCCCCGAATGAGTTGAAGGAATTGAAGGAGAAATTATAGGATTTGTTGAGTAAGGGTTTAATTAGAGCGAGTATGTTTCCTTGTGGTGCGCCTATTTTGTTTGTGAAGAAGAAAGATGGATCTATGCACATGTGTATTGATTATTGACAATTGAACAAAGTGACTATCAAGAACAAGTATCCTCTTCCTCACATCGATGATTTGTTTGATCAACTTTGGGGTGCTTTAGTGTTTTCTAAGATCGGCTTGAGATTTGGTTACCATCAGTTGAAGGTTAGAGCTTCGGATATTCTAAAGACAACTTTCTGGATGCAGTATAGCGACTATGAGTTCTTGGTCATGTCTTTTAGGTTGACCAATGCCCCAGCAACATTTATGAAGTTGATGAATACAGTGTTTTTCCCTTATTTTAATTCTTTTATGATTGTATTCATCGATAATATCTTGGTTTATTGCAAGAATAAGGTCGAGCATGTGAGACATTTAAAGGCCGTACTTCAGAAATTGAGAGAAAAAAAGTTGTATGCCAAGCTCTCCAAGTACAAGTTTTGGTTGGATTATGTTTGTTTTATGGGTCACGTGGTAACCAAGGATGGTATTATAGTTGATATGACCAAGGTGGCATTGGTTAATGATTGGGCTAGACCCATTACTCCTATTGAAATTTGGAGTTTTGTTGAGTTAGTGAGCTATTATTAACAGTTTGTGTAGGGATTCTCTTCTATTACAGCTCCTTTGACTAAGTTGACTCAGAAAAAGATTATTTTTCAGTGGTCAGATAATTGTGAGAGTAGCTTTGAAAAGCTTAACGAGTTGTTGACTTCGGCTCCTATCTTGACTTAGCCTGATGAGGGTGTGGGTTTCACCGTGTTTAGTGAGGCTTCTGGTGTAGGCTTGGGTGGTGTGTTGATGTATAAGGGTAAGGTAATAGCCAATGCTTCTAGGAAGTTAAAGGTCCATGAGAAAAATTACCCTACTCATGATTTAGAGTTAGTAATGGTTGTGTTTGTGTTGAAATTATGGTGTCACTACTTGTATGGGGTTTATTGTGAGATATTCTCTGATCATCGTAGCCTTCAGTACTTTTTAAATTAGCAAGATTTTAATATGAGACAGTGTAGATGGTTAGAGTTGCTTAAGGATTATGATCTCACCATTCTTTATTATCTGGGCAAGGATAATGTGGTAGCGGATGCCTTGAGTCAAAAAGCGGCAAGCGTGAGTAGTTTGGCTTATATTTTGGTGAGGAAGTGGCTTTTAGCCTTAGATGTTCTAACCAGTTAGTTCAATTTTATTTTTCAACACCTAGGCATGTTTTGGCATATGCTGAGGATAGATATTCATTGATGGAGCAGATTGGAACTCAACAGTTTGATGATGAGAAGTTGAGGGTGATTCATAATAAAGTGTTGAGTGGCCAGGCTAAGATGGTATCTCTTGACCCCAAGGGTGTTTTGAGGATTAGTTATCGTGTTTATGTGTCGAGATTTGGTGGTTGGATTAGAAGGATCTTAGAAGAGGCTCATTGTTTAAAGTATTCTATTTATCCAGGAGCGGCTAAGATGTCCTATGACTTGAAGTAACACTATTAGTGGAGTGGGATGAAGAAAGACATTGTAGGGTTCATGTTCGAGTGTTTGAATTATGAACAAGTGAAGTATGAGCATCAATGACTGGGTGGTACAATACAGAGGATGCTTATTCCTGAGTGGAAGTGGGAGCGGATCACTATGGACTTTATGGTTGGCCCACCCTCTACTTTGGGAAAGTTTGATTCCATTTAGGTGATTTTGGTTAGGTTGACTAAATCTGTTCATTTTGTACCTCCGAAAGTGAATTATAATATAGAGAAGTTCGCCAAGATCTATATTCGTGAGATTGTTCGATTGTATGGTGTACCTATCTCTATTATTTCAGATAGAGGTATGTAGTTTACCTCAAATTTTTGGAGTTCTATGTAGAGTGAATTGGGTACACATCTTGAGATGAGCATGATTTTTAACCCTCAGATGGATGGCCAGTTAGAGAAGACCATTCAAGTGTTAAAGAACATGCTTTGAGTGTGTGTTATGGATTTTGATGGTCATTGGGACCAATTCTTTCCCTTAGCAGAGTCACCTACAACAAAAGTTACCATTCCAATATCCAGATGGTGCCTTTTGAGGCTTTGTATGGGAGGAGGTATAGATCCCCCGTGGGATGGTTTGACTCATTCATTGTTAGGCCTTGAGGCACTGATTTGTTGAGAGACTAGATGGATCGAGGTAGATTGATTCAGCAGAGACTTGTGGCTGTCCAGAGTAGGTAGAAAATTTATGTTGATCACTAATTTTGCAATGTAGCATTCATGCTTGGTGAGCAGATTTTGTTGAAGGTATTACCCATGAAGGGTGTGATGAGATTTAAGAAGAAAGGGAAGCTTAGTTTGAGATTTATTGGGCCTTTTGATATTCTTGAAAAGCTTGGAAATGTGGCCTATAGGCTAGCTTTGCCTCCACATTTGTCAGTTGTTCATTCGGCATTCTATGTCTCGATGTTGAAGAATACGTTCCAGATGATACTCATATGATCTAGCGGAATTCAGTTGCATTAGATCGTGATTTGTCCTTGGAGGAGGAGCCTATTGCTATACTAGATAAACATACTAGTAAGTTGAGGTCCAAGCATATTGATTTTGGGAAAGTTAAGTGGAGACATCGCCTAATTAAGGAGGCTACGTAGGAGGTTGAGTACCATATGTGGATTAGATACCCCCATCTTTTTACCGATTTAGGTACTTTCATTGTTTTTTATTTAAGGATGAATGTGTGTTTTAGTAGTGGATAATGTAGCAATCCTTATTGTGATTTTTAGCTTTTTCTGTATTTTAATCATTTGGCCCTTCCCCTATAGTGGATTTATATCATATATGAGTTGTGGGATGGTTGGAAAGGTCCTTGAAGTATTTAGGAGTGATTTTTATGAGTTTGAGGTTTGAGAAGCCTTTAAAGAGTAATGTTTGACTTTGGTCAATATTTTTGTGATCCGAGCATCGGATGGTGATTCTGTCAGTTCCATTAGATCCGTAATATCGATTCTGGATTAGTAGCACATTTATTTTGGGTTTTAAGTCTTTATTTAGTGTTTCGAGCATTTAGCCAAGAAGCTATTTAAATTATCCTAAAAGGGGTCCTAGGGATAACCTGTTAAAAAGATCTCTGTTGACAAATTTGATGTTTCCAGTGAGTCCAAAACATACAAATTAGCCTAGTAGCATTATTGGTTTATTTTTATGGGGTCCCGAATGAATCTCGAGGGTCCGTTCTAAAAGATTTTAAGCCTTAAACTATTACTGGTGCAAGGCTTCTGGTGTCGTCGCTTAAGAGAGCCTAGGGTTGATTTAGTGCCTAGGTGGGTGCCACTTAAGTAGTGGTTTTGTGATTTAGCAATGTCGGGTGGTATGCGACTAAGCGGTAGTCTAGCCGCTTAAGAGATGATAGCTTAAGCGATCAGATGACCGCTTACGAGGTGATCGCTGATTATAAAACCTTATTTTGCGATTCCAACTCCATTTTCTCTATATTTGATCTTTGAGACCTAGGGATTAGCAATTTCTAAGGGGAGTTTTTGTCAAACTTGCTTGGGTAAGCTTCTAAACCTTATTTCTATCATTACCTATTGATTTTATCTAAAAACCAACTTCAAAACTTGAATTTTACACTTGGAGTTTTGGGGTTTTACCCGGTAAAGGAAGAAAATAATTTTTCAATGATTTCAGGCTTGATTTCAACTTGTTTTATGATGAGTTTTCATATTTAGAACCCATAGAGTATGGAAAACATGATTCTTTAATAAAATTCTGGTTTTATCCTTTTTCCTTCAGGGTCGATTTTCAAAGTATTTTTGAACCTAGAATGAAAGTAGCTAATATGGGTATCCTTAGACTCCTTTTGATGTGTAAATTACATTTTTGATAGATTGAGTTCGTTCCACGACTATACAAAAAAGAAAAGCTCTTTAATGAAGAATCTAGGCTCGTTTTTTGGCTTTCGAGGTAATTTATGTCTTAACCTTCTTAAGACCTGACTGAGTAGTTAATTATTCATGTAATGTATGCTATGGGTTGGGGATTTTATCATGAGATTCATCTTTAGAGATTAATATTTTATCGCGTTTCCCATGTGGGGGATTATGTGAATATTATTATTGACTTGAGGATATCGGGGTCTTGTATTGGTCTTATTTGAACATTATTTGTTCTTTATCACTATTGTAATGCCGGAGTGGGGGATTAGGTTGATATTATTGATGTCTTACATGACTCTTTATTACTGTGGTGCCATGCGATGGTTTATATCATGACCTATTGATGTTTGAGGAGATTTGAGCTTATTTATACCATTATTGAGTTGATTCATTACATGATATTGATTTGGTTGTGCGCATGCATACTCATTTTACTTATTTATATTCATGGAATTGGTACCACTAAGAAATATTGATTTTAAAAGAAAATGAAACACTTTATAAAATGTCTTGACCAAAGGATGTGCCGACAAAGTTGATTGATGAGATTATGATAGTATATGGTTTGTGAACCCCCCATAGGTACTGTCCTGGAAGCTTGTTCTTAGAAGGTATATATGAGGTAGTATTAAGACATTCCATCCTTATTATATCATTGCATTGAATCATTTGCACTTTCCTTTATGTGCTCGATATCGTGTAATCAGGTCTTTCTTTTATTTATATTTGTTATGCAGCTATCCTTATATTATTATTGTAGTTTTATTGTTTATACTGTTTAGGAGCTATACGGTTTGACCCACTATTGGAAACTTTTCTGTATGCAGGTGAATGTATTTCTCATAGTTTCCTTTATATATTTAGTTTTCTACTTTGCTTGGTCAGCTTATGATGCCTACTGAGTATAAGTGGACTATACTCACTCCTATATTTGGTACCCTTTCGATGCAGATCCCAATTTGAGTGCAACCTGTAGAGCTTGAGTTCATGCTGTGTTGAGGCTAATTCAGAGTATTGGTGAGTTCCTCATTCGGAGCATGTTCCAGACTTCAACATATCTTATCTTGTATTTATTTTATACTTCTGAGACATAGTTGTGTATTTCCATTTTCTATATCAGTTATCTATGCTCAATACTCACTACACTAGATTTTGAGATTTGAGTTGTATTTATATCAGTTTCGGAGTTGATTTATATATATTTGGCCTGACTTTATCTTAAAGTCTCGTATTTGGGTATTATTTATTTCTCCTCCGCATCTTTATCTCGTTTGGTGTTGAGCTTACCTACCCAGGATAGGGATGGGGTTGACCTCAGATTCTGGATCATGACATTTACATTAAGGTAGATCAGGGCCTTGTCCCTATAAACAATAGTCAGTATGTTAGTAGAGGCTTCAACAGACAATAAGCTGATCAATTAGTTTAGTTGTTTTCAGTTTTCAGTTGACGTTATGTCTCACTATATATTTTTTTTTAATTAAAAGAGGACAAAAGGCCATTTTATTGGGAAAAAAACTGTACAAGAAATAATGAAAGCCCAAAGACCAACTTGACCCAAAAGCCCAAAGATTTGGGTTAAAAAAATAAAATAGAAAACAAATAAAAGAAAACAAGAGAAAAGGGGAAATATCTAGAAACAGATATTCCCAAAAAAGGCAACACAATTGTCTCTTCTTCTACAAAGATTGAATCTCCATAGTCAATGAGTTTTATGCATCAATCGAAGAGCACAAATTGAGCAGGAAGTTGTTGAGTTCAATCAATGGTTATTGCATCAGATGCAAAATAGATGAGTTTAGGGCTATTTCCTATAACACATTCTCGATTATCACAAATGTCATGAAATTGAACCCCATACAGATTTTTTTAACTCGCAACGAAGAATTGTTTAGGATCCATGGATGTAAGCACTATTACTTCCTCCTCAAAATGAATCAAATTGATTAGTCAAACAATTTACTATGGCTTCTCTTTTCTTAGTAGGTTGAGTCCCAAAGGACTAATACCACTGCTAAAGATCCAAGAAAAACAGCTTTATGCTCCAACAGGCCTGTGTTTCACTTTATAAATGTATTTTGTAACTTGATTCTTTTTTTTAAAAAAAAATGTGATTCTTAGTTTATGTTATTTAGAGCTTCCGCTTATCTTTCAATATCAGTTATAGTAGTATGCCAGACCAAGGGTAAGCTCAGGCCAACAATGGCATCGGGTGCCGGCCATGTTCAGGGTGTAGACTCAAGGTGTGACATAATTTTTCCTCTATTACCTTCTCCAACCACCACAAATGACCATTCAAACATCTCCAAACAGCCCCCAACCCTACAAAAATTACTAAACCTAATGAAAATTATGCTACCCTAATTAAATCTTCAATGTTAAATGACAATCGCTATTAAAAAAGTTACATTCACAGATGGAATACGAATTGTTTGATGGATAGAAGATGAAGTTAACAAAATGTACATCATATAAAAATTCTAATATGTTGTCAATTGTAATATCTCTTATGATTAGCCGTACCTAGAAGATCTTCGAATTCAAATCCTAAATAGTGTTCTATCAAAGGAGAGTGTATAGTTGACCTACTTAAAAATAGACACATACTGATGAGATTCAACTTAATGGATGATTTTGTCAATATGATGTCAAAGAATGCTTACTACATCATGGATAAATATAGATTAGCCTACTAAATGAGCCCCTTGATTTATGATATAAAATTTAATATGGAGGAAGAGACTACTCAAGCAATGGACTGGATCTCTATTCCAGACTTGTTACCCACCTTTTTTGTTAAAGAATATTTATTTACCTTGGCTTCATCAGTGGATAAACCCCTCCACCTTGATATGGCTCCCATAAATAAGACGATACCTAGATGTGCTTGAGTCAAAGTTCAAATGGATTTAACTGCAGATTTGTCAAAGTTTGTACAAATGGAAATGGAAAAAGCCATCACTAAAGATGTCAAAGTTGAAAAGATTAATATTCACTATAATATTCTACCCATGTATTGTATTAAGTGTGGATTAATGGTCATGGTGAAAAAGTGTCACGCCCTGAGCCTACGCCCTGGATGCAACAAGGCACTCGGAACTATAAGTGTTCCGAGAGAACCACTTGGCTTGGCATGAAACTATTAAAGTTTAATTTTGATAAATTGCAGAAGCTACAACATGGGTTAAACTCTTGTAAACAAAATGAAATGAATTAGTATTAACTTTTATTAACTGAAATATTATAAATGTTTAAAACTGATTACAACTGACTTGACTTTACTATGTATATAAAGCCTCTACTAAATTCTGAATACGTTAACCTTTATGTAACAAAAGAAACTAGTAACTGGAATATTGCTAAGTCCTCAGAAGAATGAAAACTCCCTCAAGATGATATCATAGCATACCGGAGAGTTTTCTTACTAGCCTGCACATCCGTAAGCTAGAGGGCTATATCGTTCAATGATGTAGCATGAAAAAGAGGTATCAATACTTTGAATGTACAGGCTTGCAAAGTACTAAAGTGAAATATTACTAATATTTGAAACTGGTAAAGATGGGAAATTGAGACATGAATAATATAGTCATCGACAGAGCTAAATAACGAAAAAGAGAGATAGCAAAGTAGAATGTTGAAACTAAAGAAGTATAAGTAAAACTTTCTTAAAATTGAAACTGAATAACTAAAAATCTAATAAATACGTGGAAATAATGCTTCACAAACATTCCGAAACCATGATCTAAATGAATTTGAATGCGATGAGAAAAACTGTATAGAAGTATCAGAACTAAAGTACAATGACTCATAGTAAAATAATAAGTTGTAAACATGAAGTATATCTATAAGTCACAGGACAACATAACTAAGCTAAAAATTATAAGTCATGTACAATGTCATATTTTAAATTATTTCTATGGGAGTTTCTCTTAACTGATATAAACCATGTGAGCAATATGGATTCTAACATATGCCTCGTTGGAAGGCCACAATATACCTTGTCAGTATAAAGCCATGATTGATGTGATTATAAGTCATGTACAATGTCATATTTTAAATTATTTCTATGGGAGTTTCTCTTAACTGATATAAACCATGTGAGCAATATGGATTCTAACATATGCCTCGTTGGAAGGCCACAATATACCTTGTCAGTATAAAGCCATGACTGATGTGGTTACTAAACATCGGCCCATTGGGAAATTATAATATCTATAGTGGCACTTAGGTTTGTGACATAGGTTCACTGAACCCGCGTCCGCTAGGTGTTAAATACTACTTCCAAAACAATATTATTTGCTCATACTATAGATAATTCATCTTGAAAGTCAGCATGAAACTAGATTTAAATTTAAATTGATAACCATTGTCCTAAAATGTTGAAAACTAGTCATGCTTCTTTTACTGTTTTCATGAAATCATGTAAAATAACTTGATAATTCATGCTAAGTCTGAGAGCATAGGTCAAATCATGTCAAATTGCCAATTCATGTTAAATTTGTTAAATCATGGATCATGGATCAAATCTTGCATAAAGCTCAAGGTAAATCATGTAGTTTAAGAATTCAAATGAGATATAATTCATAAATATAAGATAATTCATAGACCATACAATTTGGGTATTAACCCTAATAAGAACAAATTTATAAATCTTTAGATTAACTGAAGTTTAGGGCACTAGGATAAAAGGAAAGTCCTTGTTGAATACCCACAGACTTTTGAAACAATTTCCATGAATATAAATAAGATATGAACTCAAGGGATGGATTTAATTTATGAATTTCTACTATTTTTGTGGAGGATTCATAGAGTAACATCAATGGATATAGAAACTAGAATTCTACGATACCATAAGAAAATCCTAGCTTTGATTCATGAATTAAAATCGAAATTTAACTTGGTTGTGGGGAGAACTTGGTTCCCACACTATAGAATTAACTATTACATACCTTAGAAATTGAAGAACTTGGAGGAAGGGTTGAGGAAGAACCTTGATTTGATCCATAGAATTTTTCTTCTTGAAGTTCTTGAGAGAGGAGAGTAGATTAGTATGAGATTTCTGAGGTTTAGACGTATTGGGAGGGGTTTTAATCCATGGGAATTGATTCCATAAAAGGATTTTGGGAAAATTCCCATCTGGAAATAGGGTGGTGCACCGCAGAGCCCATCGCGGAGAATCAATCTATGCATTGCGAAGTCCATTGCGTCCCTTGAACAGTGTCTCGTTAAAATGCCCATAACTTTGTACTCCAAATTTAGATTAACAAATGGTTGATGGAGTTGAAAATAAGACTTAGAAACCTTTCATTTGATGGGTATTGGGTCACCTGGCTCTTCATATTCTAGGAGAAATGCTCATTTTAAGTTGACCCTACTAAAAATTTCTACAAAAACTCACTTGGTAGAGAAGTTTTCAACTCGACTTTGTGCTATGGGTTTCCTATGACTTTAATTCATATCTAATACCCTTACTACACTTGAGGATTGACCTTTATACCTAAGTTCAACAAAAACTGTCAGTTTCGATTCTATGTACATACCTATAACTGTTTAAATCTTAGTCTAAAAGCTTGAGGTGTTACAACAAGAGTGCAAAATATTACACCCTTAACTGAAGAAGCCAAAAGTTGGTGAAAAGGAGGCTAATGATATTAACAACCAAGTGTAGCAAGTCACAACCTTCATAGAGGTGGTCTGCCAAATAAAAGGAAGATGGAATCCTAATAAGAGGATGTTTACCTTAGTATGAACTTTAATACATTTATCAATGCTCCTACTTTAGAGATTACAAATCCAGGAGAAGGAGTCACAATCATCAACTCTTTTGAGACATTAGCAAAAGAAGAGAAAAGAAGAAGTAAAGTTGACAGAATCCTTATAGATTAGATTGAAAAATCTCAGAAAGAGATAACATCAGGATAAAATATGGAGAAGTCCACCAAAGACTAGGTTAGCAGTTCTTTTAACAAGCTAGGAGATCAAGAAAAGTTGTTCAGGTAGTGAGAGATGTGATTAGATTTGAAAAAGATATATCAACAAGGTGGGAAGGGGAAAATGATATTATCTTAGAGGAAGGGGCATCTACATATAATAAGGAAGATTCACGTGATAAAAAAGTTGATTCAAACAGAAGTGAGGAGTCCCCAAAAGAGAAATAAGCTATTGCGGTATCCACCTCCAATGAGGATATGCCAAGAGTAGTTGAAACCCCAACACAACCTAATAATAACTCCATAACGAGTAGCCAAGAATTCCATGGTATAGAGGCATCAGGCATAAATGATACGGATCAGATTACTACAGGCCTCATAATATCAAGAAAAATAGTATCCATAGATTTGAGCAATATTGATATGGTTCCACCATTTGCTATCCATGACTTATTCAGAAACACTTAAATCACTACACTGGCTACATAGAGCCCTCAAAAATAGATTGTAGAGAGTACAAAAAGAACCCCAACAAAATTTCTTCATGATAATATCTCCCACAATATTACAATAATATAACAAAAGTCAAAGAAGAATGATGAGAAGGTGGGATAAGATGCAGAGGAAGATGATAACAAAAGTTAGGACATTGTGGGTACCAATGTAGATTTATCCGCTAATACCATAAAAAAAAGGAACAAAGAATGGAAGGAAGCAAGGAAATAAAGAGAAACCACTACCTACTAGATTGGTGCCAAAGAAGGGTGCTTCAAACAATCAATCCATGCAATGAAGAAAACCATGATATGAAACATTAGATCAGTTAGGACCCAACAAGCTTTTCAAAAATTGCAAATGTTGAATAGACATTATAGATACTTTATTATAGCATTGATGGAACCTCTCTAGTAGGCAAATCAAATACAAATATACAAGAGGAGATGGGCATGAACACAACTATAGCCAATTATAATAGGAAAATTTGGATTTTTGTAGATGATCACATAGATATGGAGATCATCAGTGATTCATAGTAGCAGATTTCTCTAAAGCTATTTTTTCAAGAGGAGCAAAAGTATTTGATCACCACTTTAGTTTAAGCTAAATGTACAAAACAAGAGAGATTAATACTTTGGGATAACATTTACGATCTGGCCTACACTACTAAACTTTCTTGGCTAGTAGGAGGGACTTTAATGTCATTCTACATGAGGAGGAGATGATTGGAGGGCTACCAGTCACTAATCAAGAATTAGAAGACTTTGGTTTTTGTGTTAATTCTTATGAACTATCAGAAGTGGATTTCAAAGGAATTCCATTCACTTTGGTGTAATGGAAGAGTTGAGGTTGATTGCATCTTCAAAAGGTTAGACATGATTGTGGTGAATAGTCAGTTTCAAGAATGATTTCCTAAAATAGAAGTTGATCATTTATCTAGAACTAGTTTTAATCAATGACCACTACACATTACCCTTGGGAATCAGGAGTAGAACACCATCAAACCCTTCAAATTCATAGACTTCTGAGTGAAAAATAAATCATTGTTAGAAGTTGTGAGACAACACTGGCACACCACAGAAGAGGGGAAGTAATTTTGGAAATTCAAGCATAAAATGAAACAAAGCAAGAAGACTCTTACTAGATGAAGCAAGGACACATAATGTACATCTTTAATCAACTCATTATTATGAAGGATATAGTGAAAATAAAAGAATAACTTTTTTGTGGAAGAATCATCACAACTCAATAGAATGGTCCTTCAACATGCCCAAGCATAAATGAAGAAATATCTACACTTTGAGGAGGAATTCTAGAGAAAAAAGACTGGTATTACATGGTTTAAAAAGGATGATAGAAACACAAGGTTCTTGCATAGGCTGGTGAAAGGAAGAAGAAAAAGAATTCAGATTACAAGACTGAAAGATGAGAATAGTGAATGATATGAAGATAAGAAAAGGCTGCCAATAAGGCATTGAAATTCCTTGAAAAGAAATTTACTCAAGAAGATGAAGGTACTAATTTTGAGCTTTTGGAGAACTTACCAAAGATGATTAATTCAGAAGATAATGTTGTACTATGTGGTCAACCCACAATAGAAGATGTTTTTTTTTCTAAGTGGAAGCAGTGCATGTGGTCTTGATGGACTGTGTGGACTTTTATACCAACATTGTTAGAGTATAATGGGTCAAGATGTTCATAACATGGTGAGGGAGTTCTCTGATGGAAATACATTGCCTAAAGGGATCACACACACTAACTAGTACTCAACCCAAAAAAGAATCTAGTGGAAACTTTTGCAGACCTCAGACCTATAAGTCTAAGTAACTTCATCAACAAATTTATATCTACACTACCAGCATGACACATTGGAAAGATTTCTTCCTAAGCTCATCTCACCTCACTTATCAGGATTTGCGAAGGGTAGGAACATTATTGAAAATGCCTACTCACTCAAGAGATAGTTACTGATATCAAATTAAGAGTTATACCTGCCAATATGGTCATCAAGATTGATACAATAAAGTCTTTTGATAAAATTTCTTGGTTATATCTGACCAAGGTTATGAGAAAGATGAGTTTTGTAGAAATTTTTATTGACATGATACGGAGACTAATAGTTAACAACTGGTACTCAATTCTTTTTAGTGGCCAATCCAATGGTTTCTTCCACTGCACTAGAAGAGTAAAACAATATCTTATGGTTTCTTCCACTCCACTAAAGAAGTAAAATAAGGGGACCTTGATGTGCCAACATTTTGACAACACCTTTGAGGCTTTCGATTAGGAATAATTGTAAGTTCCAACTCGTGTTGTTTTTAATCGTTTTTACTTATAATGTGTGAAAAAAGGTAACAAGTAGCAAACCTAAGAAATTAAGCTAAAAGAGAGCAGCGACGGCCAAGTTGATGAGACGTCAACCACCTTGTTAAGCTTAAGCAGAATGTGGAGTATCAAAAGTTGAGTGACGACCTAAAGTGACGAGCCGCCAAGCCTGTGATGAGCCGTCACCTTAGCTCATCAGCGTTAAATAGAATCCAACACATAAGATAGGCTAGTGATGGTCCAGGTGACAAGACGTCAACCCTGTGATGGTCCATCAACCTTGACGTCACACACGAGATGGGAAAACTCCGAGTCTTTATTTTAAATCCAAGTTTCCCTATACTATAAATAGCTACTACTAGGGATTTTTGCATTATCTCTCATTAAATGAAACAAAAATACTCTTGTCTTGAAATTCTCTGGGATTGCTGGCACTTTGCTTGGATTTTGGAAGACATTTGATTGTTGAGTTCATCTATTGAAAAGGTAACTTCAAATTATGTCTTCAACTATTGTATTTGCTTCTGAAGTGATGAGTGCATAAAACCCCACAACTAGGGTTGTGGAATCCATGGCAAAATAACAACTCTAGGGTTGATTTTAGTTTTGATTAAAGTAATAATTGTGTCTGTATTGTTAATATTTTCATCTTAATGGATTTCTAATGGTTGCAAACATTGGGACAATCCTTAGGTTTAATTTGCTTGAAATAAGAGATTAAAATTCGGAAAAAGGATTATCAACGAGGATTTGGAGTTTCTAACCACTGTCTAATGGTTAATGTTATGACAATATTAATCAACTCAAGTTTCGAATCAAATTATATTATCATATCTTTAAGTTCGAAAGAATTATGGTGATAGTCATCCAATTAGGTTGACAATGTCACGCCTCAAATCCTATTGGGGAGGACATGGCACCCGAAGCCGTTAAGGCCCGAGAGAACCATTCTATACGTTCACATACTTGTCGTCAATGGGCTAGAATTCAATCATTTATGGTCACAACATATCAATAATAGAAATCCAATAAGAACATTTATATAAATATGAGACATGATCGTTAGGGCCATATGGTCAAAAAGGTACAACGTTCCTTCCTTTAACTGAACAACGTCTATAAAGCCTCAAACAGATACAAAACCAAAAATATAGTCGGGATAATTTCCCACTTTATATACAATGCTTATGCAGTACCAAAACCACATATACATATGACTCGGAAAGCCCCAAACCGAACTGGAGCTCACCAATGTTCTGTAGATAACCCGCAGCCTACTGAGGAGGTCTACTAGTACCTGTGCCTGCAGCAAGTAAGGTAAGTACCCCAAGGGACGTCAGTACGAAGAATGTACTAAGTATGTAAGGTTGTAAGTAACTGCATGAGATATAAGAACTTTAATAGAATCAATAACAATATAGATAAACTACCGTACGGTATATGTGTGGAATCATGTACATTACTTTTATTTACTTTACTGTACTTTACTTTACTTTATGTACGTCATCAATCATTAATCATATAATGCCCGGACCCAACTGATCAGTGGAAAATAACATAATAATCGGGATCGACAGCCATGCGGATGTTCCTTTCATCCCATGGGATACCACCCATAATAATGGGATAGACATTCATGCGAGTTTTTCTTTCACTCCATGAGATACCACCCATGCTATAACAATCAGGATCGTCTCTATGCTGGGCTATAAGCCCCCTCGAGCTGCCACTCGAACATAACCATATTGAGTTGCTTACTTTATTTAATCTTTGAAGTGGTTATAGTGGTGGTTATAACATTATGGATCCTTTTTGGAAAAAAAAAAAGAGAACATCTGAAATTTGATAGTAAATATATATTGAGGTACTTTAGAACAATTCAGAAATGAGTAAGTACAATAACAAGGTGAATACTATATGCTGCAGAAGGATACGGAAAGAGTAACCTTACATACCTTATCTTCTCACTACGTGTCTACAATGATTCAGCTCCTTCCTTATGTGTTACTCTACAACACAAGTACGTAATGGAGCTAACATTAAAAGCTAATTATATTTCAAGTTTATAAAATGGCAATTAGTTACTTAATGGAAGTAAAACCTACCCAACCTCCTAACCAACTGGTGCATCACTCCCCCCTTCTTTATACTGCCATAAAACCTTATTCCAACCCCTTACATTATAATTTACTAGCTTACCAAGACAACACCACCAAAACAGTCCACAAACCAACATAAACGTTACAAACCGGTAGGATTACCTACCTAGTTTATCCTTTACATTTCCACTCCAACGAAACTCCATATATTCATACCATAAGGTAACCATACTGCCTTCTGCAGTAACATACCAAAAACAATCCACAATAGTTCCAAAATTTAGTTTAACATAACAAGAGAATATTCTCTTTTCACTACACCAAACGTTCCATATACAAACACGTATAAACATTTCCATCAAGCCATACATAAATAGAAATGAACCAGGGACAGAACCACACATTAACATACTGAAATTTCATCCTCCAACTTCATTTCTTCAAGACCTTAAGCTCCTTTACAAGTTTACATCACAAAGAAGGCAAATCCTTTAAAATTAAGCACAAGTGGACTGCTCTATATATTTTAAAAAAAACCAACATGATTACCACAAACTATTATACATATATTACATCAATATATAAGGGTGAATACTTACCAAAAGTTGCAAGTGGAAGATTTGTCCAAATGGGTGTTTGGTTAGGGTTTGAGAGAGGAGAGAGTGTTTTAATTTTTAAAGACTGTTTTCAGTAGAGAAATGAATGGAAAATAAGCTGAAATGAGTTTTATATACTACCTCTTGAACCTCCTCTTTAGATCATTCTTATACACTCTTTTTGATAAAAAAAAATAGTCCAAGTAGGTGATGCACCTACTTGGCTATACAAGCTGTCCAAAACAGTCCATTTACTTACTTTATTTCTACTTTGATCATGTCTTGTTGGGTCTGAATTAATAGTAGATGTTGGGATGGTCATCTTTCCATTTTTATTTACTTACATTGGGCCTAAATTGAGTACATTAACTTATATCCAAATACAGCCCAATAGTTTAATTAGGTGATACACCTACTATCTTAATTAAGTCATGGAAGCACCTCGTTTATGTTCTCCCCTTTTTCCAACGTCTTAATCCTTCTACCTTAATTCACCACTTAACTTTAATTTTTACACTTAGGTACATCCTTATTCTCTCAAGTTTAAATACTTTTACCCATGTTAGGTTGGTCGAACAAGTTTCAAAAATGTACGGGGTGTTGTACTTGAATCAAAGAACTAGTTAGTCCATTACCTATTGCCACAAGTCCGTACCATTTTCCATATAATTAAGAGTTGTATCTATAGAATACGGGGATTTATATCCTTCCCCCCCCCTTAAGAACATTCGTCCTCGAATGTTAGTACCATCACTACACAGCTTAAACAAGTTCAAGCCTAAATTTAATCTTTATGCTATCACTTAATACACTTATATACTTACTTGTTACTACTCCAATTTCGCATCTTGAACTTTCTATTCAGTTTGAAATAATTGTGGGTACTTAGACTTCATCATTTCCTCGACTTCCCATGTGATTTCTTCAACTTGCTGATTTCTCCAAAGTAACTTTACGGAAGCTACTTCTTTATTTCTTAACTTTTTAACTTGTCGATCCAGAATAGCAATAGGTATCTCCTCATAGGTAAGATCCTCCGTAACTTGCACATCTTCAATCAGAGTAAAACGAGATGGATCTCCTATACACTTTCGAAGCATTGAAACATGAAATACTGGATGAACTGTGGAGAGTTCTTGGGGTAGTACCAACTCATACGCAACTTGCCCAAATCTTCTAATAATTTCATATGGGCCTATATAACGTGGACTCAATTTTCCTTTCTTTTCAAATCGCATTACCCCTTTCATTGGTGACACCTTCAAAATACCCAATCACCTATGGTGAATTTAAGTCCTCTTCTTCTAACATCAGCATATGACTTGTGTCGACTTTGGGCCGTTTGTAGCCGCTTCTGGATCACTTTAACTTTATCCATAGTCTGATGAACAAGATCTGGCCCAAGTAAAGCAGTTTCGCCTACTTTAAACCATCTGATTGGTGATCTACATTTCCTTCCGAACAAAGCTTCATAAGGTGCCATTTTAATACTTGAATGATAGCTATTGTTGTACGCAAATTCAATAAGAGGCAAATGGTCATCCCAACTGCCTTGGAAATCTAACGTGCAAGCTCATAGCATATCTTCAAGCATTTGGATAGTACGTTTTGCTTGTCCATCTGTCTGAGGATGGAAAACCGTACTCAGATTCACCTGTGTACCCAAACTCTACTGAACAGATCTCAAAAAATGCACAGTAAAATGAGCTCCCCTGTCTGATATAATGAAGATCGAAATCCTATGTAACCGCACTATTTCTTTAACATACAACCTTGCATAATCTTCTGTTGTATAGGTGGTCTTGACTGGTAAGAAATGAGCTGATTTGGTAAGCCTGTCAACTATAACCCATATAGAATCAAATTTCCGCAGTGTTCGAGGCAAAACCTATGATGAAATCCATATTAATCATATCCCATTTCCAGACTGGAAGATTGATACATTGCATGTAACCTCCTGGTTTCTGATGCTCTACCTTTACTTGTTGACAATTTGGGCATAGAGCGACAAATTCTGCAATGTTCTTCTTCATATTTCCCCACCAATACACTTCTTTCAAATCATGGTACATTTTGGTAGCTCCCGGGTGAATAGAATATTGTGAATGATGTGCCTCTGTCATAATTCGTCTCCTCATCTCATCTACATACGGTACACATAATCTACCTTGGCATTGAAGCACCCCTTCTTGTGTAAGATCAAAGACCTTAGTCAGACCCTGTTTTACATTCTCCTTTAGCTTCAATAACATAGGATCCGCAAACTGCTTCTCTTTCACCTCAGCTATCAATAAATATTCAGCTGTATTTTGTACAATAACCCCTTCATCTGAGGATTCCAGAAGACGAACCCCCAAGCTGGCTAATTGATATAGATCTTTGACTAAATCTTGCTTTTCTGTCAAGTGGCCACTAGTGCCTCCTATTGCCTTGCGGCTCAATGCATCAGCTACCACATTTGCTTTTCTTGGATGATATAGAATATCAATATCATAATCTTTCAATAGCTCAAGCCACCTTCGTTGCCTCAAATTGAGTTCCTTCTACTTAAAGATATACTGTAAACTTTTGTGATCAGTATAGATGTCAACATGAACTCCATACAAATAATGATGCCATATCTTTAAAGCAAATACCACTGCTCCTAATTCAAGATCATGCGTGGGATAGTTTCTCTCATGTGGCCACAACTGTCGTGACGCATATGCTATTACATCACCGTGTTGCATCAATACACACCCTAGGCCAATTCTGGAAGCATCACAATATACTGCATAACCGCCGGTGCCTTTCGAAAGTACTAACACCGGTGTAGAAGTCAATTTATCTTTCAGCTCTTGAAAACTTTTCTCACATGCATCATTCCACTGAAATTTGACTGCCTTGTGTGTAAGCTTTGTTAAAGGTGCAGTAATGGAAGAAAACACTTCAACAAACCTTCGATAATAACCTGCCAACCCAAGGAAGCTACGAATTTTTGTAGGTGTCGTAGGCCTTGGCCAATTTTTCACCGCCTCAATCTTTTGCTTATCAACCCTTATCCCTTCATCTGATACAATGTGACCCAAGAATGCCACGGACTTCAACAAAAATTCACATTTAGAGAACTTTGCATACAATTTACGCTCACGGAGTATTTGTAACACTTGTCTCAACTTATTAACATGGTCCTCTTGTGATCTTGAATAAACCAGGATGTTATCTATAAATACGATCAAGAACACGTCTAGAAATGGCTTAAAAATTCTATTCATCAAATCCATGAACACAGCTGGTGCATTTGTTAGTCCAAATGACATAACTAAAAATTCATAATGGCCATACCGTGTTGGAAAAGCTGTTTTGGGTACATCTTTTTCTCTAACTCTGACTTGATAGTAACCCGACCTCAAGTCAATCTTTGAAAAACACTTGGCACCCTGTAACTGATCAAACAAATCCTCAATTCTTGGGAGGGGATATTTGTTCTTGATCGCTACCTTATTCAATTGCCGATAGTCAATGCATATTCTCAATGTGCCATCTTTCTTCCATACAAATAATATCGGTGCACCCCACGGGGACATACTAGGCCTGATGAAGCCCTTTTCCAGCAAATCTTTCAATTGCTCCTTCAATTCACGCAATTCTGCTGGAGCTATTCTGTATGGGGGAATAGAGATAGGTTGAGTGCCTGGAATCACATCAATACCAAATTCTATTTTCCGTTCTGGGGGCAAACCTGTAAGATCTTCTGGAAATACATCAAGATATTCATTGACCACTGGAACCGACTGAGGAGTTAGTAGTTCCACCTCAGTATCTTTCACTCGTACTAAGTCACATATGTAACCCTTAGCAATTATTTTCCTGGATTTCAGATAGGAAATAAATTTTCCTCTTGGTGCCCCTACATCACCCTTCCATTCAAGAACATTCGTTTGTGGAAAATGAAAATGTACTTTCTTAGCTCGGCAATCTATCGTGGCATAACAAGAAGCCAACCAATCCATGCCCATTATGACATCAAAATCCACCATGTCCAGTTCAATAAGATCAGCCAGTGTATCATAACCACACACAGTTACCACACAATTATGATATACTCTTTTTGCAACAATATAGTCACCAACTGGTGTAGATACTTCAATTGACTTAGTTAATAGTTCTGATGTTCTTTCAAATTTGGCAACAATCAATGGAGTAACATATGACAATGTAGAACCCAGATCAATCAATGTGTATACATTATATGAAAATATGGATAATGTACCTGTGACAACATCAGGAGAAGCCTCCAAATTCTTCCGGTCCACTAGAGCATAAGTACGCTTCTGAGTTCCACTGGAACTGGCTTCTCCTCTGGCATCTCTACCACGACCCGCAGGCTGTACACCCCTGCCTAGAAAAGGAACCGATGATGATGATGTAATGGTTGATCCCGTAGGTCATGTCACACTACCCGAGCCCTTTGTGGCTACTCTCGTATCATGTGCCCCGTCATACCATACCAAAAGCAAACATTTGTCCCAAGCCGGCATTCACCTAAATGAAATCATCCACAGTGCTGACATGGCTGACGAGAAAATCCAGTGGCCTGCGAGCCTTGAATCTCACTACTCTTCCCAACATTGCTACCTCTAAACCCTAGGAATTGAGCTTGAGTGCCTGTTGTGGAATAAGAGAATGACGGTCTAGGTGGTCTAGGAAACATCCGAGGTCTAGATTCTCCTTGGGACACCATAGACTGTCCCATAGGTCTAGCTCTTTTGGACTGTCCTCGTTTAGATTCATGTACCCTTCTCCTTTGCCTTTGGTCCTCCATCTTTTGTGCGAAGGCCTGAATTCTAGCTATATCCATATCTCGATTTAAAGCGGCAATAGTGCAATCTCTTACCAAATATGGCTCCAATCTGTCCACATATCGATGTACTCTATCTGTCATTGTGGCCACTACATTCAGAGCATATTAAGCCAAGGAATTAAATTGCATACTGTATTCTATGATACTCAACTTCCCTTGGCGGAGATATAAGAATTAATCCGCACGAGCCTCTCGGATCTAATATGGGAGATAGTGATCAAGGAATGCCATTTTAAATTCCTCCCAACCAGCTGGGAGTGCATCAATACCCCTCGACCGTTTTCAATCTTCATACCATAAAATAGCCTCGCCCTTCAATCTATAGGCTGCAAGCTCAACCGTTTCCACACCGAACACATGCATAACCTCCAAATCCCTTTGAATTTGATCTATAAAATCTTGAGGGTCCTCATTTGGATCTTATCCAGTGAATGTGGGAGGATCTAACTTCAGAAAATCATGTGTCCGTCGACTAGCTGCACTATCATCACTTGTCGTTGGACCACCATGTCCATGAACTTGTGCAGCAACTATTTGGGTCAACATTTGCACTACATTCTCTTCCTCTTGACTCTTCTGACCATGGAAGAGTGGAAGAAGCCCGCGATGCAACCTTAGTTTCAGCCCCACCTTGATTAGCTTGTTCCGGTGGTGGTCTACTAGTTCCTTCTCCGGCAATCCTGTCTATCTTCTTACCTCTACCTCTACCTCTTCTTGTAACCGGCATTTTTAATATAACACAAGAAAATAATTTCAATGGTTAGATATGATTCCACCTACAACTTTGGCACTAATGCACGATCTAGGAAATAAAGAAAAGAAACAACTCCTAAATGTCCTGTAGCCTCTTGTCTATAGATGTAGTGCACAACACATCCATAAGCAAGACTTTACCCAGACACGGCTTTGTAGACACCCTAGGATGACCTGCCCTGATACCACTTTTGTCACGCCTCAAATCCCATTGGGGCGGACATGGCACCCGAAGCCGTTAAGGCCCGAGAGAACCATTCTATACGTTCACATACTTGTCGTCAATGGGCTAGTATTCAATCACTTATGGTCACAACATATCAATAATAGAAATCCAATAAGAACATTTATATAAACATGAGACATGGCCGTTAGGGCCATATGGTCAAAAAGGTACAACGTTCCTTCCTTTAACTGTACAAGGTTTACAAAGCCTCTAATAGATACAAAACCCAAAATATAGTCGGGACAATTTCCCACTTTATATACAATGCTTATGCAGTACCAAAACCACACATACATATGACTCAAAAATCCCCGAACCGAACTGGAGCTCACCAATGTTCTGTAGATGACCCGCAGACTACTGAGGAGGTCTACTAGTACCTGTGCCTGCAGTAAGTAAGGTAATTCCCCCAAGGGACGTCAGTACGAAGAATGTACTGAGTATGTAAGGCTGTAAGTAACTGCATGAGATATAAGAGCTTTAATAGAATCAATAACAATATAGATAAACTACCATACGGTATATGTATGGAATCATGTACATTACTTTCTTTACTTTATTGTACTTTACTTTACTTTATTATCCATCATTACTATACTGTACGTCATCAATCATTAATCATATAATGCCTGGGCCCAACTGATCAGTGGGAAATAACATAATAATCGGTATCGACAGCCATGCGGATGTTCCTTTTATCCCATGGGATACCACCCGTAATAATGGGATCGACATTCATGCGAGTGTTTCTTTCACTCCATGAGATACCACCCATGCTATAACAATCGGGATCGTCTCTATGCTAGGCAATAAGCCCCCTCGAGCTGCCACCCGAACATAACCATATTGAGTTGCTTACTTTATATAATCTTTAAAGTTGTTATAGTGGTGGTTACAACATTATGGATCCTTTTTGGAACAACAAAACAGAACATCTGAAATTTGATAGTAAATATATATTGAGGTACTTTAGAACATTTCGGAAATGAGTAAGTGCAATAACAAGGTGAATACTACATGCTGCAGAAGGATACGGAAAGAGTAACCTTACATACCTTATCTTCTCACTACGTGGCTACAATGATTCAGATCCTTCCTTATGTGTTACTCTACAACACAAGTACGTAATGGAGCTAACATTAAAAGCTAATTACATTTCAAGTTTATAAAATGGCAATTAGTTACTTAATGGGAAGTAAAAACTGCCCAACCTCCTAACCATATGGTGCATCACTCCCCCCTTATTGATACTGCTATAAAACCTTATTCCAACCCCTTACATTATAACTTACTACCTTACCAAGACAACACCACCAAAACAGTCCACAAACCAACATAAACGTTACAAACCGGTAGGATTACCTGCCTAGTTTATCCTTTACATTTCCACTCCAACGAAACTCCATATATTCATACCGTAAGGTCACCATACTGCCTTCTTCAGTAGCATACCAAAAACAGTCCACAATAGTTCCAAAATTCAGTTTAACATAACAAGAGAATATTCTCTTTTCACTACACCAAACGTTCCATATACAAACACGTATAAACATTTCCATCAAGCCATACATAAATAGAAATGAACCAGGTGAAGAACCACAATTTCATCCTCCAACTTCATTTATTCAAGACCTTAAGCTCCTTTAAAAGGTTACATCACCAAGAAGGCAAATCCTTTAAAATTAAGCACAAGTGGACTGTTTCACAATAAGTGGACTGCTCTATATATTTTAAACAAAACCAACATGATTACCACAAACTATTATACATATATTACATCAATATATAAGGGTGAATACTTACCAAAAGTTGCAAGTGGAAGATTTGTCCAAAGGGGTGTTTGGTTAGGGTTTGAGAGAGGAGAGAGTGTTTTAATTTTTAAAGACTGTTTTCAGCAGAGAAATGAATGGAAAATAAGCTGAAATGAGCTTTATATACTACCTCTTGAACCTCCTTTTTAGCTCATTCTTATCCACTCTTTTTGATAACAAATAGTCCAAGTAGATGATGCACCTACATGGCTATACAAACTGTCCAAAACAGTCCATTTACTTACTTTATTTCTACTTGGATCATGTCTTGTTGGGCCTGAATTAATAGTAGGTGTTGGGCTGGTCATATTTCCATTTTTATGTACTTACATTGGGTCTCAATTGAGTCCATTAACTTATATCCAACTACAGCCCAATAGTTTAATTAGGTGATACACCTACTATCTTAATTAAGTCACGGAAGCACCTCCTTTATGTTCTCCCCTTTTTCCAACGTCTTAATCCTTCTACCTTAATTCACCACTTAACTTTAATTTTTACACTTAGGTACATCCTTATTCTCTCAAGTTTAAATACTTTTACCCATGTTAGATTGGTCGCACAAGTTTTAAAAACGTACGGGGTGTTGTACTTGTATCAAAGAACTAGTTAGTCCATTACCTACCACAAGTCCGTACCATTTTCCATATAATTTAGAGTTGTATCTATAGAATACGGGGCGTTACAGACAAACGTTTGGATTGATGTTAGAAATCGATAACTTTACAATATTCTATATTAAGAGAATCCATTATCATTTTTTCATAACCCAAATGTTCATGATTGACACGCACCCTAATCTATGTCGGGAGAACCAAACTAAACTCAACCCTCCCTAGCTCAAGTGTTACTTTCACCCTCACACTATGTTAACCTCATTTTTAAACAAGTTCTGAAGGCCTTCATTCAAAAAATAAATACACTGTCAAACCAACATCAACATCCATATACTAATAGAGTGCGGAAACCTCTATTTATTACATCCGCGGGACCTAAAGTCACCGTACAAGAACATCTAACAGAAATCAAATCTTAAAACTAAATGATTATCCAAAATAAGGAATAAATAAGGAATGTTTTAGTCCTGAAAAAAGGGACATGAACAATGATAAGAAGATCCAAAGGCTGCCAGGTCATGCTGCTCACCCTTGAAACTGAGTCTGGCACAGCAAAAGTTGAGGTCTTGTCTTAAACTCCGAAGCATGCTCTACACTCAACAAAAAGAAGAGCATATATAGCATTAGTATATCAACAAGTACTAGTAGGCATCATAGGTTTACTCAACCTGACACCATACAAATAAGTAAATCAAATAGATGCAAAGCGATCATCACAGAACTTACAATCAAAGACAAATATACAATTATAGTATTTCACTTTAGAGGGGATACAACTCATACTTATGTATTTTTACACTTAGTCAAATTCAGCAATAAGTTGCATCATAACATAAGATTATTACTGGTCATTCAATGCACATGAATAAATATATAAATACAATATGTACGCATTATCTCATTTCTCTTCTCATTCTTATCACCATCATCATTATCTCATCAACATCACAGTCATCATCAATCTCATGAACACCATGAGATGTATATCATCATCATCACCATCATCATCAACTCAATAACATCAATATGTATGAATATGTAATATAGTCAATAATCACAAGTAGTGCTCGAAGGACATCGTAACATTTAATTCACATAAAATCATGGAGTCAAACAAGTCTAATTGCTACAATAAACCATAACCTACCTCAATTCCTTGCTCAACAACACTTCTGGGCCACAAGCTTGCCTTTTTTTTCTCTTTCAACATGCTCTTGATCTATAACAACAAGATTATACACTCATTTTAATAAATTCATCCCTCTTTAGTCACTAGGGATTAATAACTAACCATTTTAATCACAAAATTTCCTTAAATCATCATCTAAGGGTTTTTACCCTCCTTAAACCTCATGAACCCTTTATTATTTAACATGAACAACTAAGAATCTACTCATATTAGTGTTTTCTACAACCCTAGGATCATTATCTACTAATTTTGTACTTATTTCCACCAATTTCACAAATTAGGATTAAACCCCAAATCCCACCATGAAAAAGTTTTCTAATGATTTTTATGGATTCTAAGAAGTAATTCAAGTTTAGAATGTAAGAAACTTACCTCTAAAGATGAAAACCTCAAGAATTCTGTAGAAATCACCCCTTTCTAAGTCCTCACTCATTTTTGGAAAAGTGGGAATGAAAAATGTTTTTTGAGTTTTAAAAACTGTAAAAATATTGTGTGTTACTGATGCAGCGATTAAATTATCGCCGCAGCGGTTCACAATGTTAAACCAACTTTCGCTGCGGTGGTACCTTTTTCTGCTACAGTAGTCTGAGGCAGAATCTTGAGACCTCTCTCCAACTATGTCTATTTTACAAAACATTCCTCAAAACATGACATTGTGAACCAACCCCTCCATAGTAAACTCTATAACTGGAGTTCTACAACTCCGTTTAAAGTGTCGAAAGTTGCTATGACTTCCAAAAACTCGTTATATATCTAAAAATTAACTCAAACATCACCATACATACTAACATTAGTGCCATATTTCTTAAACTAGTATACTCTCAAAAATCATCCGAAACTAGACTAGCCTTGAATTTCTCAAAAATGGCTTAAGAAAAGACTACGTGAAAATTTTACCTCCTAATTCAGCATAACAACTTGTTGGGTCATAACACGTTGTTGACCCAAAAGTGTTATGAATCCATGGTGAACACAAACCTAATTTGCTTTCTCAACTAATTTATATTCTTCAAAATTTGACAAGTGTTGCTGAAAACAAGTTGGAGATTGATTTCAAAACATTTTCTATAAATCCCTATTTCCACGAAAATCATAGACTAAAAGTCATTTTATTTGCAAACAACTTAGTGTTCACTATATTCCCTGTGGCATTCGACCCTAACCTTCGTTGGGTTTTTTATTTGACTTCGATCGCTTATGCTTCTTTATGGAGGTGTAATTTTGGCATATCAAATTTTGGCGCCGTTGTCGGAGAATGGCTCACAAGAAGACACATCGGAGAATGTCTCACAAGAAGACACAGATGTACTTGCTTACAAAGTACTTATTGACAGGTGGTACAGAAAAAGTAAAAGTTGTTGGTTTGCAAGGTAAGGTGGCTAAGTCTGACTCCGAAGATGAGTCGAATTGCTTGAATAACTAGATGGGGGGTTTCTTCACCAGTAGCCAAATAAATCAAGGTTGGAACTACCATAGGGATAATTATTATGGCAAGGCTAGTTACAAAGATAGTGATTAAGGAAATTGGAAGAATAAAGATGGCTACAGGAATGATCGAAGTGGACTTTTTGTGCCTCCAAGAAATCATGACAAGGATGGAAATGATTTAGGAAAATCTTTGTCATGACCCGAGACTGCCTCCTAGTCGTAATATGGTGCTTAGAGTCATAACTAACCCCAAGCTAACCTATGGCCTGGCATAACAATAAGTGTACTATATAAAACTGATAAATACTGAGCGGAAGCTAAAGTCTGAAAAATAATGTAATAGTACTAAAACCAAATGTCAATATCTAAATCAAAACAAGAACCATCTAACATAAGCATAAAGCTGAAAACCTATTGCTTGTTTGTCTAAAAGCCTCTACTAAGATGAGTTGTTGGGACAAGCCCCCTGCTAACTCGAACTGTCTTAAAACTGAATAACTAAGATAAAGAATGAAAACATAAATCTTGTACTCGAAAGATGAGGACTCACCACTCTCTATTGCTAATATCAATACAGGATCGTGCTGACAACAAGTTGGGTGTTGAACATCTTGACCTATATTATAAAATAATATAGCATAAAGGAAGGTATGCGGTCAGTACTTTGTATGTAGTGAGCATGTGAGATATGCACAACACTAAACACATTGAATATGTTGAATATGACATGATAAACTGAACATAGAGCTGAAGGATGTAAGCTGATGCAATGACCAAGTAATAAACATGTAACTGAATAATAATGTACTGAATAAACTGAGTACAAGTTCATATAATTTTTGAGTCTAAACTATGGGAGCTACTATTTACCAACATACCCCAAATTGAGCCAATCGAGTCCCAACGTGTAACCCCAGTAGGAAGGGTGCTTTGTACCTTATCAAGGGTATGAACATTGATTGACGTGGATCCACTAAACTATTATCCAGAAGGACTAAGGTATCAAGCCTAACCTGACTGGTGACCATTTAGAACCTACGATAGCGCCATAGTTTTGGGACTTAGGGACTTCTACTATAGGTATCATCCTAACTAAAAGATGAGTCATCATCCCTGTATCTTCTCGGAGATAAGTACTACTCCCAACTGAATATAAATTGATATACTGAATAGCTCAATAATATTGATGTTCTGAGACAAAAAGCTAGGTACTTTATTTGAAAGCATTCTAGATCATATGAACTTAAAGGACTTAGTGTTCAACTAATAATGCATGAGATCCTAAGTCATCAGGTGTTCATAAACTCATGATAATTCTATAATTTGAATAGAATGTGAAATTCCTTAACACAAGTCCAAAACCATGCATTATTCAATATATTGAGGGTTCATGGATTACAAGTACACATTGATGCTAAACTTCATGAAAAACATCTATTGAAGGATCATTCGTGATAAGAAACTGAAGCACAAAGGAATTCATTGAGGAATTGAGTTAACTTTAGGACTCAATAGGTGAAAAAAAAACCATTGATAAAATCCCATATACCTAAAGGCGAAACCCTTGGTGAAATCTTTGGATTTGAGGCCTGAAGTTAAAGAACCCTAATTCTTGTTTGGAGAGGAAAATCGCATCTTTTCTTTATATTTGCTAAGTATCTCTTGAATGTTTATAGAATGAGGGATAGTAGGTAATTTAGGATTATTAATTAGCTTTTGAATAGTTAAAATGAAGTAGTGTAGGGGTTTAAATAATGAAAAAAGACTGGAATACCCCTCTGAGCCGATAACTGAAAATTTTGCATTTCGCGATGGACGAACCTTCCAACGGTCATTGGATATACCAATAATCATTGGTTGAGAGCTAATTTTGATGGCTTGCAGGAATCCATCAGACAAACCAAGGGATGACTCGTTGGACCGTCCAACGATCGTTCCTTGGTTGGTCGTTAAATATCCAAGCCAAGCGAATCTTGGCACCACGATTGCCACTAATGATCATTCGTTCTACCAATGGTTGTTGGTTCCTTTCATGACTAGGAGGTATTTTTACCAACTTGCAGGATTTGGGGGCTATTTTATGTGCCTCCAACGAGCGTCCTTTCAATCAAAATTTATTAGAAGGGTAGTCGTAAGTGACTACTGGACAGTGTTTCACTAAAAGACCTTTCATGTAGTGGGTATTGAGACTCAAAAAGCCTCATAATATAAGAGTTATACTCATTTAAATTTGACTCTAGAAAGAAGTTTTCTAGTAATCAGTAAGGAAGTTTTCAACTTAACTATGAGCTAGGAGTTACATATGACCTTAATTCATGTACAAAGAACTTCTCATGCTACCAAATAATTAAGTTTGGTTCTATATGTACTTGAATTATGGTATTGATCTTAGCTCGTATTTTTGGGGTGTTACAATCTCATATGAAGAAGATGATGGCAGAGGTATTGAAGAGTGTGAAATCCACTGACTCAGGTGTGAAAGAATTGAAGAGTGAACTATATTCGATTAGTTAGATTGTGGATTCACATTCTACCTCCATCAAAAATCTAGAATACTAAATAGGGCAGTTGTCAATGATATTCAATCAGCAGAGGAATGACACTTTACATAGTGATACTATTCAAAATCCTAGGAATGATGGAAATCGCATGGCCATTACTATGAGATGTGGTAAGATTCTACCTGAACCACATCTTATTATTCACACATAGGTGGAGGATATAGCCTCCAAATATAACATGGGGGTTGATGATAGTTGTGATGATGAGAATCCGACTAAGTCAGCAAAGTCGGAAAAGACTGATTATCAAAAGGTAGAAGCTAAAAGTATACCATGCTGAAATATGATGTTCTCGTGAGTAAGGGGAAGGGAAAAGAGGTTGAAATGTCTCTAACTCAAATTCCTAGGCCTCCTCCTCCATTTCCACACCAAGTGAAGAAGAAAGTTGAGGATGGGAAATTTTATAAATTTATCTCTATGTTAAAACAGTTATCGATGAATATTCCTTTGGTGGAAGTCCTTGAGAAAATGTCGGGTTACGATAAGTTCATGAAGGACTTAGTCACCAAAAAAGATGGTAAGTTTCAAGCCTGTGGATAATCTTCATTATTATAGTGCGATTACTTCACGTTCTCTTGTTCAAAAGAAGGAAGATCCATGTGCTTTTACTATTTATTGCATAATTGGTGCATTTAACTTTGCAAAGAAATTATGCAACCTTGATCCTAGCATCAATCTAATGTCACTAGCTATTTATAGACAGTTGGGCTTGGGAGCCCCCAAACTGACAATCATGAGGCTGTTGATAGTTGACCGTTCGGTCCAGAGGCCAGTTTGAATATTTTATGATGTATTAGTAAAGGTTGAGAACTTTATATTTCTGACTGACTTTGTGATACTTGATTACAAAGTGGATTTTAATGTACCCATAATCTTGGGTAGACTGTTCTTAGCCACCAAAAGAGTGTTCGTTGACCTGGAGAGTAATGAGTTGAAGTTCAAATTTAACAATGAAGAGGTAAATTTCAATGTGTGTCAATTGATGAAACAACGAGAAACATGAGTTTTCTCTCGGTCATTGATGTTGTTGATGAAGTGGATATTGAGGTACCCATTGAGGAAAGGTTTGCTGTTGAAACGTTAGTTGTTGTGATGATGAATTTTGATGGTGAAGACATCAAAGATTTTGAGAAGACTTTTAATTCTTTGGTTGGAATAGGGTCTTATTCTTATGCCCCAAAGAAGTTGGACCTAGATCTGAAAATAAGGCTAACTCCTCCAGTAAACCTTCAATAGAGGAGCCACCTGTGTTGGAACTGAAATATTTGCCTGGACACCTTTGATATGCATTCTTGGATGATCATGATAAATTTCTCGTGATTATAGCAGCTGATTTGGTAAGGTGGCAGGTGGAAGCACCTTTTTCTGTATTGCATAAGTATAAAAAGGCTATACTATTAAGGATATTATCAGAATTTCACCAGACATTTGCAATTATAAGATTAAGTTGGAAAAAGAGTGTGCTCCTAGCATTGAGCACCGCACCAACATAGGTTTAACCCACCAATGCAAGAGGTGGTAAAGAAAGAAATAGTCAAGTGGCTTGATACAGGTGTTGTATACCTAATATTGCATAGTAAGTAGGTAAGCCTATGCAATATGTCCCAAAAAGAGAGGTATGATGGTGGTATCCAATGAGCAAAATAAATTGACTCCACAAAGGCCAATCACTGGACAATCACTGGTTGGTGTGTTTGCATAGATTACAGGAAGCTAAATTCATGGACTTTTTGGGATGAATTCACAATGGCATTCATGGATCAAATGATTGATAGGTTGGTAAGGAGAGGTTTGTATTTCTTTTTGGATGGTTATTCGGGTTATAACCAAATATATGTTGCACCCGAAGATCAGGAAAAGACTACTTTTACATGTCCCTATGGGACAGTCGCCTTCAAGCACATGCCCTTCGGGTTATGCAATGTTCCTGCTACATTCCAAAGGTGTATGATGTCTATTTTCTCTAACATGGTGGAAGATACTTTGAAGGTATTAATGGATGACTTTTTAGTTGTCGGTGATACTTTTTAAGACAGTTTATCCAATCTTAGAAGTGCATTGCAAAGATGTGAGAAGTCTAATCTTGTACTTAACTAGAAAAAATGTCACCTCATGGTGAAGGAGGACATTGTTTTGGGGTACAAGATTTCAGCAAGAGGTATTGAGTTGGAAGCTAAGATAGAGGTGATTTAAAAACTACCTCCACCTATCTTGGTGAAGGAAGTTAGAAGTTTTCTTGGTAACGAGGGTTCTACAGGAGGTTCATTAAGGACTTCTTCAAAATTGCTAATCCATTATACAAATTGTTGGAGAAGGTAGCAAAGTTTGTGTTTGATAGTGACTTCTTTAAGGCATTTGAGTGCCTTAAAGGAAAGTTGGTGGTTGCACCCATTATTGTTGCTCCGAGTTGGTCCAAACCATTTGAAGTGATGTACGATGCGAGTGAGGTTGCACTTGGGGTTGTTCTTGGGCAGAAGCGGGAGAAGATTTTTCATCCCATATATTATGCTAGCAAGGCATTAAATGGGGTGCAGAAAAATTATACTGTGATGGAACAGGAGTTACTTGCAGTTGTCTATGCCTTTGAGAAGTTTTGGGCATACTTACTTTGCATAAAAGTTATTGTGCACACTGATCATGCTACCTTAAGATACCTCATAGCAAAGAAAGATGCTGAACCTCAGTTGATTAGATGGGTATTGCTGCTATAGGAGTTTGACTTTGAGGTCAAAAATTGCAAGGGTTGTGAAAATCAAGTAGAGGAACATATTTCTAGACTTGAGGATGAAGGAAGGGTGCAGGATGAGTTGGAAATTAATGAATCTTTCCCAGATGAATAGGTATTGGTTGTATATTTAAGTCTTGTGCCTTGGTACACTAATTTTGCTAAAAAAAAAAATTTAAAAAAAGAATGATTGAGTCTGTCGGGAGTCAAACCTTGCCAATTTTGCTAACTATCTTGTTAGTGATATGTGCTGGAAGAGCTGATTTTTCAGCAAAGAAAGAAATTTCTCCATGAGTGAGCAAATACTTTTAGGATGAGCCATTTTTGTTTCATCTATGTGCTGACAATATAATTAGGAGATGTGTACCAGAAGTGGAGATGTTGGGCATTTTACAAGCTTGCCATTATTCCCCAGTAGGGGTACATCATGCTGGTGATTGTATAGCCCAAAAGATATTATAATACGGGTGTTATTGGCCCATCATCCACCAAGATGCCAAAGATTTTGTCAAGGCATGTGATCAATGCCAACGACAAGGATCAATCTCTCGAAAGGATAAATATCCTATGTCCACTGTTCTGGAAGTTGAATTATTCAATGTGTGGGGCATCAATTTCATGGGCCCATTTATGAGTTCTTATGGCCTAAAGTACATCTTGGTAGTGGTAGATTATGTATCAAAATGGGTTGAAGTTGCGGCCTTGGCAGACAATGAAGGTAAAAGTGTGGTTGTATTCTTGAAAAAGAATATTTTCTCTAGGCTTAGGACTCCACGAGAAATCATAAGTGATGGGGGATCACATTTTTGCAACAAGGTTTTCCATACACTTTTAATAAAGTACCGAATAAAGCAACAGAAGGTAGCTACCCAATCTCATCCTCAAACCAGCGGGCAAGCAAAAGTATCAAATTGTAAGATCAAGATGATACTAGCCAAGATAGTGAATGCTAACCAAAATGATTACGCTAGGAAACTTGATAATGCGCTATAGGCTTATTGAATGACTTTCAAAATGCCAATCGAGATGTCTCTTCACCAACTTGTCTTTGGTGAAGCTTGTCACTTACTAGTTGAGCTCTAGCACAAAGCTTTGTGCGCACTTATAAAGCTGAATCTCATTTGGAGCGATGCTGTGGATCTAAAGCTAGATCAACTTAATGAAATGGATGAGTTTCGGCTGTGAGCTTATAAGAGGGATTCTCTCTATAAGGAGAAAATGAAGTTGTATCATGATAAAAGAATTGAGAAAAAAGAATACAAGGTCAGAGACTTGGTGTTGCTATTTAATTCAAAGTTATGGTTGCTTTCGAGTAAGCTAAAATCTAAATGGTCTGGACTGTTAAAGGTTACTCAAGTATTCACGTCTGGAGCCATTGAATTGGAAAACAAGGATGGAAAGCTTTTCAAAGTGCATGGCCTAAGGGTCAAGCAATACTTTGGAATTTCGAAGGAGATAAAAGTGTTAATATCGGTGTATCTTGATAAAGTCTAAGTAATCAAGATACCCGAGTCATGCCACGATGTTAAATCAAGCGCTAATAGGAGGCAACCCATGTTTTGTTATTGTACCATGATCATTAGAGTAGTTTCTATGCTTGAACATGGTTAATATATGTGATGAAGTGTGCAGGTAAAGAGACAAAGGGTTGGAGATAACTGCTTAAAGCGAGGATTTGGGTGACGGCTCGTTAGAGGCCTGACAGCTCATCAACTCAAGCGTCACAAATGACAACAAAAAGTTAGATTTTGGATGAGATTGACGGCCCACCTGACGTCTCATCAAGTTGGTGATGGACCGTTACCTCTAGTTGTTACTGAGTGAATCAAAAAGGGTTAATCTACCTTAGGCTGAAGATACTCATGATGAGTCGTCAGCCAAGTGATGATTCATCATACAATGTCGGGCCTATGTAAGTGTCTTTGTTTTTTAATTAAACAGACTCCACCTTCTCCACCCAATTAAATCTCAACCCCTAAAAATAACCCGACCAATTTGACCTAAATCGACCCAATACAAAACCCTAAAACTCAATCCGCTTAGACTTGGTTCAAAGAAAAAACAGTTTAAGTTAAACCTTTTCAATTGCTTAAGTCCCTCTTACATTCATCCCCAATCACCTCACGCATATTCACTCCCTCTCAAAATTTCATCACTTTATCTTCTTCTACCTTATAAATTATCCATAAATCCCAAACCTCATCAACATTAAGTATCACCTGAAACCTTAGATCGTGTATAAAAAAGGGTTAGAGCTTAAATTCAATTCTTTCATTTTGCATCAGGAAATCTTCACCAAGTTATGTTAGTTTCCTTCCTCTTCTAGTATTTCTTTGAAGCATGATATGTTTCCATTTTAGTTTGCTATGAATGAGTGAGCAATTAGTTCAATTGGAGGGCAATATATTCTCTATTGATGCTTCAAAATCTTTAGAGAATATGGTTTCCCACCAACGTAGAAGTGGTGAAGTCTGAATAACCTTGTATTTTCTTGAAAATCATGAACACTCCATTATACCATGAGATTTACACCTTACTTGAGCCCATAACCTCAATGATATGATGGAGTGTTAATAACTTTCAAGAAGGGTGCTCACTCATGTGTACAAAATAGTCTATTTGAGCAGACGATGAGAGTGATGAGCCACCAACTATGTGATAGAACGTCACCTGAATTAACAACTCTAAATAATTTGGGGTTACAATCTATTAAGGGCTGATGATAAGTGTTGACGAGCCATCACCTCAGGTCATCAACTCTGGCTAATATAAGGTTACAATCTGTCAAGGCTAATGATGAGGATTGACGAGCCATCACCTCAGGTCATCAACTCTAAATAATCTGGATAACAATCTGTTAAGCCTGACAACGAGGGTTGATGAGATGTCACACCTGTGATGAGCCATCACCTCTCGTCAGGCATGTTTATAGAATGTAAAGTTGTAAACTTTTTTTTGTTTTTCCTTTGTGGTTCTAAGTTAACATCATTCCTCTACAGGTACAAATACCTCCCAAGTTTCAACCAACTCGTGGTAGGAAAGTAAGATATCAGGAAGGGCCACCTCAACCTGTAAACTTGTTGATAAACCAGAAAATGAGGTCGACGAGATGGAAGCCATAGGCTACAAAACTAGGAAGAGTGCATGACAAAATACTATCTCCTTAGTTTGATGAGGGAGCCAAGTCTATAGTAAATAAGTCTAGAATGCAAAGTGCTAGTTCAGAGAATGATGATGAGAGTTGAATTGATGCCACCACGAGCCCTGAAAGAGAAACTAAATCGGTGTGGGGTGACATAATCAAAAGCAAAAACTCAAGGTTCGGGAATAGTGTCTTATGGAAAGTGAAAGGGTCAGATAAAATCTATCAAGATGGTCTCTTCTCAACTGGAAAGTATAACAGCAAGAGACCATTGGCTGAGGAGGTGCGAATAATTACTTCATGGATAGCATAGTATCCTGAGATCGAGCGGTGGTTCAATAAATACGAGTTGGGATGGACTACTACAGAACCTAGGAAGTATTATCCAGCTATGGTGCACGAATTCTATGCTAAATATGCTACCACTTTGGAGAATAGTTGCAAGAAAGGGCAAAAAGTTACTGAGTTAACAAACCTGAACAAAGTTACCGTTCGATGAGTCCCAGTGAATATTTCAGATCAAACAATCAACCGATTCTTACATGGGGTGGATTTTATGCCACCAACTAGCACTGCGGACTCTGACCATAAGATGGCTAATAGAGAAAATCAACATCCTTGGTTAAGAACAGGTATTGACTAAGAGGGAACCTGAGTGGTTGGAAAATCATAGCGCAAGAATTTGTGTGTCCACTTTGTCTTTCATAGCCCAATTCTGATGGGCATTAGTGTAGTTCAGGTTGATGACGACTAAGGAGGAAAACACTCTAGGTGATGATCGATCGATGTTAGTATCAATCTTGATGTCTAGTTTTAAGCTTAACTTTAGGGAGATCATAGCTTACAAAATGAGAATATGTCCTACAACGATCGACACCTCCTATCTGTTTCCATGCCTTATCACCCAGCTTTGTAAGGAGGCTCATGTTCTAATACTGGTCGGTTTAGATGTCGAAACAACAACAACAAAGACCCATAACTTTGAGAAATCTAAGTATGAATAAAAGCTTGGGTTACGACTGATCAAACATACCAGCTTGGGAGTTGAAACTCAGACCACAGGTGTAACACCCCGTACATTTTCGAACCCATGAGACTACCTTAACATTTATGGAATTATTTAAACATGATATGGTTGGTGAATTATGCATTAATTTGTTGGCTGAATTAACATGTGCTAATAGGCTCAATTTAAGACTTAAAAATTAAGCAAAAGACATGGCCCAAAGGGAGAAAATGATCCATTCTACCATTGACCAAGTAAAACACATTTAATGTGTGGATAAGTATGACTTGAGGGACTATATAAGGCATAAAATCATATTTTTATTCATTACAACACACATGCCATTTCTAGAATTTTCCAAAACATTTCTCATCTCTCATAAACCCTAAGTTATCACTCCCTTGAACAAGATCATCCTCTTACAAGCTTTGGTAATTGTTCAATCTCATGGTTTAGTATATTATATGCTTAATATGGTGTATAAATCATGTTGGTTATGTTGGAAAAGTGTTGAGCAGTTCACTATGTGTGAAACAGTTTATATTTGCTTAATCGGTGAAGGGTTTTGCCTTCTAAACTTAAAAGTGGACTTGTGGTATTGAAGGAAGTGAATTTGGTGGATTAAATATCAACATGTATGATGTGTTTATGTCCTTAAATTGTTTTCTCTTTGTGTATAACATTTGGAATTGTTGTTACGATATTGTGCATGGAATGGGTGACATATTGAAAGGAAAATGTAGTTTTGGTGATGTTCATGTGTGTTGTGAAACCATGATTGTTATTTGGCATCCAAGTAAGCTAAAATATGAAAGTATAAGCTTAATTAGGTCCATGGACCATTTATTACAAAAAAGGACCCTAAAATGACCCCTAAAGGCTGAAACGGGCATCCGCCCTCGCGTCTGGAGCACCTGCGGGCACAGATGTCAATGCAGGTGGCTCTGTACAAGGCCAGAGGGGAACCTGCGGCCGCATGTCATCCACCTGCGGTTGCAGGTGCAGGTGGCTCCACAGCCCAGTCCAGAATTTCATTTTGTTTGTTTTTGTCTCTCTTTGATCCCCGAAGGCCCCTATACCCTTTTTGGATGCAATTATCAACTTATGGTACCTTTTGAATGGTTTTAAGGGGTCATTAAGAGGCATGTTGGATTATATAAATTATGGATTATTGTTAATACGTTGTTATGAAAGGTATTGAGGTAACTTGATGAAGTAATTATGACGTATTGTTAATAAGGAAGCGCAAAGGATAAACTTGGTGTGAAATGCTATTGGTTTATGATGTCTTGGTCAATGTGTGGAATGTTATGGTGTTGTTGGTATGTTAATGCAGTGAATTGTATTGTAAAGGGTGAAATGATGTTATAGGGCAGTCATGTAGCTCATTGTCATCTTATGCACTTATAAGGTAGTTAGATGTTAACGTGAGCTCCGTTATGTACTTGTATTGTAGAGTAAAATGTAAGGAAGGATATGGATTATTGTATTCACATATAGTACTGTATATTCATATTGGGAAGATAACTTATGTAAGGTTACTCTTTCCGTATCCTTCTGCAACACATATTGTTCACATTATCATTGTACTTGTTCCATTCCGAAGTGTTCTAAGGTATCTCCTTTCAAGTTGTCATATATTGTTATTCACATGTTTCTTATTCATTGCCCAATTGTTATTCATGTGTCACATAACTGTGGACATTGTTCCAGAGTTCCAATAATGTTACGTTTCAAAGTTCCAATAATGTACAACCACCAATGTATCACTCTTATAATGAAAGAATGAAGTAATGTATAATTGTTTGTATATTCTTGAGTGGCATCCCAGGGGTGGAATAAAGACCTAGCTTGATTCAATCCCAATATCATGGGTGGTATCCCAGGGGTTATCATACTTTGCATGGGTCGATCCCAATATCACAGTAGCATCCCAGGGGAGACAAAATCCTAGCATGGGTTAATCTCATCCCAGGGGTTAAAATACCTAGCATGGGTTAATATCATCCCAAGGGTGACAGAAAAGCCTAGCATGGGTTAATCTCATCCCAGGGGTTAAAATACCTAGCATGGGTTATCCTCTTTTACCACTGATCAGTTGGTCATTTATTTATTATATGCTTTACAATCTTCTTAATGCAAAGAAGGATAAAGTTAAGTAATGAACGATAATGATGAATGAACGTAAAGGCAAAGGAATTAATGAATGTAATGTACATGGTTCCACACATACAGAACGGTGGTTTATCCATATTGACTATTCTCTTATATTTGATTCCATTGAAGTACTTATGTATCATACGGTTTCTTATAGCCTTACATACTTAGTACATTCTTCGTACTGAAGTCCCTTAAGTCCTGCAGGCACAAGTACTAGTAGACCTCCTCAGTAGGTTGCGGATCATTGGTGGGTTCCAGTTGGTTCAGGGCTTTTCGAGTCACTATGTACATTTGTTTTGGTATTGTAAATATTGTATAAAGCGGGGACTTATCCCGAATTTAGGTTTGCTATGTCTATGTATCCGTAGAGGCTTTGTAGATGTTGTGGGACAAAATAAAGAAAATGTAAGGAACGCATGCTTTTGACTTAATGGCCCTAACAACCAAGTTTTATATATATCATATGTTCTCCATGACTTATGCCATTGGTATCTTGTAATTACATGGGAGAGAATGTTGTTCATTTAGTGACATGCATATGAGTGTACATGAATGAAGATTGGGTCTCTCGGGCCTTAACGGCTTCGGGTGCCAGTCCGCCCAGTTGGAATTTGAGGCAAAAGTGGTATCAAAGCAGGTCGTCCTAAGGGTGTCTACAAAGCCGTGTCTGAGTAGAGTCTTGCTTATGGATGTGTTGTGCACCACATTCATAAGTAGGAGGCTACGGGACATTAGGAGTTGTTTCTTTTCTTCATTTCTAGATCTTGCAATAGAGCCAATGTTGTAGGAGGAATCATAGCTGACCATTGTAATTGGTTTTCTTTGATATATTAAAATGCCAATGACAAGACGAGGTAGGGGCAAAGGTAAGCAGGTAGGTATGCTTGCCGGGGAAGGAACGAGTAGATCACCACCTGACCAAGCTAGTCAAAGTGGGGCTGACACTGAATTTGCATCGCGGGCTTTTTCTACTTTTCTAGCTCCAAAAGAGCCGAGAAGGAGAGAAGAACCTGCTGAACCACCTGTTAATGCTACTGAGCAGGATCTAAGAAATGAGATACAAATGTTGACTCAGATAGTTGTTGCACAAACACAGGGACAAGTTGGTCCAATGACAAGTGAGGATGGTGCGGCTAGAGTAGCTAGTCGACGGACACAAGATTTTCTAAAATTATACCCTCCCACGTTCACCGGGTCAGATCCGAAGGCAGACCCACAAAACTTCGTGGACCAAATTCAAAGGGCTTTAGATGTTATTCATGTGACTGGTATAGAAACAGTGGAGCTTGTAGCATATAGACTAAAAGGCGAGGTTGTATTATGGTACAAAGAGTGGAAACGATCTAGGGGTATAGGTGCAATTCCAGCTGGTTGGGAGGAATTCAAAACGACATTCCTTGATCATTACCTTCCATATGAGATCTGGGAGGCACGTGCGAATTAGTTTTTAAATATTCATCAAGGAAATATGAGTGTCAGAGAATACAGTCTTCAGTTTAACTCTTTGGCTAGATATGCTCCGAATGTGGTAGCCACAATGGAAGACAGAGTCTATCAATATGTGGACAGGTTAGAGCCATATTTGGTAAGGGACTGCACTATTGCTGCTTTGAATAGAGATATGGATATAGCCAGAATACAAGCTTTTGCACAGAAGATGGAGGATCAGAGGCAAAAAAGAAGGGTACATGAATTTAAAAGAGGGTCGTCAAAGAGGGCTAGACCAATGGGACAGTCTATGGTGTCCCAAGGAGAATCTAGGCCTCGAACGTTTTCTAGACCGCCTAGACCATCATTCTCTTATTCCACAGCAAGCACTCAATCTCAATTCTGAGGGTTCAGAGGCAGCCATTTTGGGCAGAGTAGTGGGATTCAAGGTTCACAGACAACAGGATTTTCTCGTCAATCGTGTCAGCACTGCGAAAGGTATCATTTGGGTGAATACTGGTTGGGGACAAATTTTTACTTTTGGTGTGGCACGATGGGGTACAAAATGAGAGAATGCCCACAAAGGGGCACGGGTGGTATAGCACGACCTACGGGATCAACAGTTGCATCACCATCATCGGTTCCTTCCCTAGGTAGAGGAGTGTAGCCTATTGGGCATGGTAGAGGTGCTAGAGGAGCAGCTAGTTCCAGTGGAGCCCAGAATCGCACCTATGCTCTAGTGGACCGGCAGAATTCAGAGGCTTCTCCTGATGTAGTCACAGGTGCATTAGCCATATTTTCGCATAATGTATATGCATTGATTGACCCGGGTTCTACATTGTCATATTTTACTCCATTAATTGCTGGGAAATTTGAAAGAACACCAAAATTATTAATTAAGTCAATTGAAGTATCTACACCAGTTGGTGAATCTATTGTTGCAAAAAGAGTATATCGTAATTGTGTAGTAACTGTGTGTGATCATGATATGTTGGGTGATCTTATTAAACTGGAATTGGTGTATTTTGATGTCATAATGGGTATGGATTGGTTGGCTTCTTGTTATGCCACGTTAGATTGTCGAGATAAGAAAGTACATTTTCATTTTCCACAAACGAATGTTCTTGAATGGAAGGGTAATGTAGGGGCACCGAGAGGAAAATTTATTTCCTATCTTAAAACAAGGAAAATGATAGCCAAGGGGTACATATGTCACTTAGTAAGGGTGAAAGATACTGATGTGGAACCACTAACTCCTCAGTCGGTTCCAGTGGTCAATGAATTCCTTGATGTATTTTCTAAAGATCCTCCGTATAGAATGGCTCCAGCAGAGTTGCGAGAATTGAAGGAGAAATTAAAAGACTTGCTGGACAAGGAATTCATAAGGCCTAGTATGTCCCCGTGGGGTGCACCAGTATTATTTGTACGGAAGAAAGATGGCACATTAAGAATGTGTATTGACTATCGGCAATTGAATAAGGTAACGATCAAGAACAAATATCCCCTCCCCAGAATTGACGATTTGTTTGATCAGTTACAGGGTGCCAAATGTTTTTCAAAGATTGACTTGAGATCGGGTTACCATCAAGTCAGGGTTAGAGAAAAAGATATACCCAAGACAGGTTTTCGCACATGGTATGGTCACTATGAATTCTTACTTATGTTATTTAGACTAAAAAATGCACCAGTTGTTTTCATGGATTTGATGAATAGGGTGTTCAAGCCATTCTTGGATGTATTCGTGATCGTGTTTATAGATTATATTCTAGTTTATTCAAGATCACCAGGGGACCATGCTAATCACTTACGACAAGTGTTACAGATTCTTCGCGATCGTAAGTTATATGCAAAGTTCTCTAAATGTGAATTTTGGTTAAAATATGTAGCCTTCTTGGGTCATATTATGTCAGATGAAGGGATAAGGGTTGATACGCAAAAGATAAAAGCGGTGAAGAATTGGCCAAGGCCTACGACGCCTACAGAGATCCGTAGTTTTCTTGGATTGGCCGGTTATTATAGAAGGTTTGTTGCAGGTTTTTCTTCCATTACAGCGCCTTTAACAAAGCTAACCCATAAAGCAACCAAGTTTCAATGGAATGATGCATGTGAGAAGAGTTTCCAAGAGCTAAAAGATAAATTAACTTCTACACCTGTATTGGTACTTTCGAAAGGTACACAAGAGTATGCGGTATATTGTGACGCTTCAGGAGTCAGCTTAGGATGTGTATTGATGCAGCACGGTAATATAATAGCATATGCCTCACGACAGTTGCAGACACATGAGAGAAATTATCCAACACACGATCTTGAGCTAACAGCTGTGATATTTACTTTATTGATATGGCGCCACTATTTGTATGGGGTTCATGCTGACATATATATCGATCATAAGAGTTAGCAATATATATTTAAGAAGAAGGATTTAAATCTGAGGCAGCGGAGGTGTCTTGAACTATTAAAAGACTATGATATTGATATCCTATATCATCCAGGAAAAGCAAATATGGTAGCCGATGCATTAAGCTGCAAAATAATAGGAAGCACTAATGGCCAATTGACGAAAAAGAAAGACATAGTTAAGGACCTACATCAACTAGCCATCTTAGGAGTTTGTCTTCTTGAATCTTCAGATGAAGGGGTTATTGTGCAAAATGCAGTAGAATCTTCACTAGTGGCTGAGGTGAAAGAGAAGCAATATACGGATCCAATTTTCTTATAGCTGAAAGAGAATGTACAGCAAGGGTTGATGAAGGCATTTGATCTTACGCAAGAGGGAGTTCTACAGTGCCAAAGCAGATTGTGTGTACCTGATGTAGATGAACCAAGGAGACGAATTATGACAGAGGCACATCATTCACGGTATTCTATTCACCCGGGAGCAACTAAAACGTATCATGATTTGAAAGAAAGGTATTGGTGGGGTAATATGAAGAAGAAAATTTCAGATTTCGTAGCTCAATGTCCAAATTGTCAACAAGTAAAAGTAGAGCATCAGAAGCCTAGAGGTTATATGCAATGTATTAATTTTCCAGTCTAGAAATGGGATATGATTAACATGGATTTCATCACAGGTTTTCCTCGTACACTTCGGAAATTTGATTCCATATGGGTAATAGTTGACAGGCTTACCAAGTCAGCACATTTCCTACCAGTCAAGACCACCTATACAGCTGAAGAGTATGTATGATTGTATATTAAAGAGATAGTGCGATTACACGGTATTCCAATCTCTATTATATCAGACAGGGGAGCTCAATTTACTACATGTTTTTGGAGATCTTTTCAAAAGAGTTTGGGTACACAAGTGAATTTGAGTACGGCTTTTCATCCTCAGACAAATGGACAAGCAGAACGTACTATCCAAACACTTGAAGATATGCTACGGGCTTGCACATTGGACTTTATGGGTAGTTAGAATGATCATCTACCTCTTATTGAATTTACCTATAATAATAGCTATCATTCAAGTATCAAAATGGCACCTTATGAAGCTTTATATGGAAGGAAGTGTAGATCACCAATTGTGTCACGCCCTGAAATCCCATTTTGGCCGGACTAGCACCTGAAGCCGATAAGGCTCGAGAGAACCAATTTTTGCTTATGTTTGTTCATATGCATGCCATAAGAAATACCATCATCACGTAAGAACTTATCATGCTAATAACGGAATTCATAAAATATGTGCTAAATATATACATATGTGAAACTTGGCCGACAGGGCCATCAAGTCATCATGGACATACACCTCCTACATTTGTCTTCCCACAACTGTCTACAAAGCCTCTGCAGATACATGACCATGTCTGTACAATATTTACATAATACCAAAACCTAGTGTTCACGTGTGACTTGGGAGGCCCAGAAGCAACTGGAGCTCACCAAAGACCTGTATATGATCCGTAGCCTACTGAAGAGGTCTACTAATGCCTGCACCTGCAACATGTAAGGTAAGTCCCCCGAGGGGGTCAGTACGAAGAATGTACTGAGTATGTAAGGCTCATAAGAGATTCATCATACATAATAACAACAATAATGGAATCAATATAAAAGAATTAAAGAATGTGAATAAACTCTTTCCGTATGTGTGGAACCATGTACATTACGTTCTTTATTTCTCTTGCCTTTACTTTACTTTACTTTTACATCACTTATATACTGTCTGGGCCCTCATCATGCAGGTGTTCTTTTCACCCCATGGATAAAATATCATCATCATGCAGGTATTCTTTTCACCTCATGGATAAGATCATATCATCATGCAGGTGTTCTAGCACCCCATAGATAAATGAACATTATCATGCGGGTGTTTGCACCCCATGGATAAATTAACATCATCATGCAGGTATTTGTACGCCATGGATAACGCCCACGAACACAATCAACATGCATTACTGTATTCTTACTTCATTTCTTAACTTTTGAGATTGATACCTTTACTTGTGAGAGATAGATACATTAACTTGCACATTACTTCTTTCATTACTTTTGAGAGATTGGTACATTCACTTGCCATAACATTATTTGAAACACAACATCTTGGAACCATTGGAACAATAGTCAATGCATAAGAGACATGTGTATAACTCTATTGGAACTTTGGATCATGACATGATTGGAATAATGCTTATGCAAACTAAACAAGCCCTCTTTACCTCATTACTCTCGTTGAGATAGTTCTCTTAGAATTTACAACATTATGACAGCTTAGGAACTTCAGTCAATGAATAAGAGATAAGTGAATCGTAATTCATCTAGGAGTAGGACACTTGTGAATAACAATATATGTATACCTTAGTCAAAATATTATAGGACCCCTTTGGAATGTAACACTTTTGGAACTTTAGGATAATGATCACTAAATACGATACATGTGGATAGCAACGGTTCACCAACCTGAAATGCAATACCCTAGAACATTTGGAACTTTTGACATGTTAGCCAATGAACATGAGTCAGCCAATGGGAATGAGTCATATGATTCACCATTTACCAATGAGTAAGGAACATGTGAGTAACACTAGCCAACTACCGAATGCAGAATACCTTAGAGCATTTCGGAATCAAATGAGTACTATGACAATGCGAACACCATATGCTGCAGAAGGATATAGAAGAGTAACCTTACATACCTTTACTTCCAAGTATGAGTACACAAGTCTATATATGAACACAACAGTCCAGCTTCTTCCTTATGTTTCACTCTATAATACAAGTCCACAATGGAACTCTCGTTAATAATTATTTATCGTACAAGTGTACAAAACGACAATGAACCATATAACTGCCATATAACTTCATTTAACTCCTTACAATACAACCCAATGCATTATCATACCAACAACACCATAATCATGCCACACATTGACCAAGATATCATACATCTATAGCATTTCACACCACACTTACCCTTTACGCTTCTTCATTATCATTCCATCACAATTACCCTATCAACTTGCCTCATAACAACTTATGAACAATCATACATACTTAACATAGTCCAACATGCCTCCATACGACACTTTAAAGTCATCAAAACGACATCACAAGTTGATAATTACATCCATGAAGGGTATAGGGGTTTCGGGGGGCCAAAGGGATGCAAAAACAAGCAATTCGGAGTTCTGGGCAGATCTGCTAAGCCACATGCGCCCGCAGGTGGATGAAATACGTCCGTAGGTGACCTTTGGCAGTAGCCAAAGGCACCTACATTGGCACTTGCGCCCGCAGGTGCTTAGTCTGTGAGGGCGGGTGCCTGTTTCGGCCAAAAAGGGTCTCTTTTGGGTCTTTTTATGCAATGAATGGTCCATGATCATAACTAAACTTATTTTAACATATTTTTGATCATCTTATATTCCAAAAATCATCCATGGTCTCACAACACACATAAACATCACCAAAACGACACTTTACGGTCAATACGTCACCAAAACCATAACCAATTTCACAATAGAAATTCCAAACATTATACACCATGACAAAACAAGGAAATGCTATAATCACATCTAACATTTCAATATTAAATCCATCATGTTCACTCCCTTTAATACCATAAGTCCATATTCAAGTTTACAAGGCAAAATCATCCTCCGATTTAGCAAACACAAGTTGTTTTACACATAGTGAACTTCTCACACTTCACCAATATAACAAACATGATATAAACCATCTCCCATGCATAAAATATATTAAACCATAATAATAAACACTTACCAATACTCACCAAGTGATGATCTTTAGCCAAAAGGATGAGAGCTTAGGGTTTGTGGAAATATTGAGAAAATTCTAGAAAGGCATAGGTGTCCAAATGAATAAAATTCTGATTTTTGGCTCTATTTATAGCCCCTTTAAGTCTCTCTTTATCCAAACACTTGGTCCAATAGTAATGTAGGGACTTGTTCTTGCAAGAATGGGTCATTATGCCCTTTTTGGGCCATGTCTTCATGCCAATTTTGGGCCTCATTTAACTAATTAACAATTTGTTAATTGAGCCCACCAATTGAATGAATAATTCCTCATATATATATATATATATATATCCCTCAAGTCACTCTTATCCATATCTTGGCATTAAATGCATGGTTGATTAGTCAAATGGAAGATTGGATCATGTTTTGCCTATTGGGCCAAGTCTTTCTTATGATCTTTGGGCCTCATTTGGCCCAATGGCTCAAGACTCATATAAGCCCCAACAAATAATTGCATAATTCTTCAAATCTCTCATGGTTAATTAATTTCCTAAATGTACACATAGTCATATAGGTTCGATAACATACGGGGTGTTATACCTCCCACGAGGGTCTAATCCCATGTACTAGGCCCAATAACCATTACCTCAGCAATAACATTACATAATACATACTTTTGGCTCTCGACACTTAAGTAACCATTGTTCAACGTCGTCAAATAGGGTTTGATAGGTACGGGGTGTTACAAATTGGATGGTTTGAAGAGGGTGAAACTGCTTTACTTGGGCCAGATCTTGTTCATAAAGCTATGGAGAAAGTTAAGGTGATACAACAGTGGCTACAAATAACCCAAAGTCAACACAAGCCATATGCTGATGTTAGAAGAAGAGGGCTCAAATTTGCAATAGGTGATTGGGTATTCTTGAAGGTGTCACCAATGAAAGGGGTAATGAGATTTGTAAAGAAAGGAAAGTTGAGTCCCCGTTACATAGGGACACATAAAATTGTCCAAAGATTTGGGCAAGTTGCGTATGAATTGGACCTACCCCAAGAACTCTCCACAGTTCATCCAGTATTTCATGTTTCAATACTTCGAATGTGCGGAGGAGATCCATCTCGTATGGCTCCCATTGAAGATGTACAAGTTACGGAGGATCTCACCTATGAAGAGATACCTATTGCTATTCTGGACCGACAAGTGAATAGGTTAAGGAATAAAGAAGTAGCTTCCGTAAAAGTACTTTGGAGAAATCAGCAGGTAGAAGAGATCACATGGGAAGCTGAAGGAATGATGAAGTCTAAGTACCCCCATTTGTTTCAGACGGAAGAGAAAGTTCAATATGCGGGATCGGAGCAATAACAAGTAAGTATTTATAAGCATTATGTGTACTAGACTTGAATTTGCTTAACTTGGACAATTTACTAACATTCGAGGATGAATGTTTCTAAGGGGGGAAGGATGTAACACCCCGTACATTTCCGAACCCATGAGACTATCTTAACATTTATGAAATTATTTAAACATGAGATGGTTGGTGAATTATGAATTAATTTGTTGGGCTGAATTAACATGTGCTAATGGACTCAATTTAAGGCCCAAAAATTAAGCAAAAGACATGGCCCAAAGGGAGAAAATGATCCATTCTACCATTGACCAAGTAAAACACATTTAATGTGTGGATAACGATGACTTGAGGGACTATATAAAGAACAAAATCAGATTTTTATTCATTATAACACACATGCCATTTCTAGAATTTTCCAAAACAATTCTCATCTCTCACAAACCCTAAGTCATCACTCCCTTGAACAAGATCATCCTCTTGCAAGCTTTGGTAAGTGTTCAATCTCATGGTTTAGTATATTATATGCTTAATATGGTGTATAAATCATGTTGGTTATGTTGGAAAAGTGTTGAACAGTTCACTATGTGTGAAATAGTCTATGTTTGCTTAATCGGTAATGGGTTTTGCCTTCTAAACTTGAAAGTGGACTTGTGGTCTTGAAGGAAGTGAATTTGGTGGATTAAATATCAACATGTATGATTTTTTTATGTACTTAACTTGTTTTCTCTTTGTGTATAACATTTGGAATTGTTGTTGCGATATTGTGCATGGAATGGGTGACGTATTGAAAGGAAAATGTAATTTTGGTGATGTTCATGTGTGTTGTGAAACCATGATTGTTATTTGGCATCCAAGCGAGCTAAAATATGAAAGTATAAGATTAATTATGTCCATGGACCATTTATTACAAAAAAGGACCCTAAAATGACCCCTAAAGGCTGAAACAGGCATCATCCCTCGCGTCTGCAGCACCTGCGGGCGCAGATGCCAATGCAGGTGGCTCTAGAAAAGGACAGAGGGGCACCTGCAGCCGCATTTCATTGACCTGCGGGCGCAGGTGGCTCCATAGCCCAGTCCAGAATTTCGTTTTGTTTGTTTTTGTCTCTCTTTGATCCCCGAAGGCCCCTATACCCTTTTTGGATGCAATTATCAACTTATGGTACCTTTTGAATGGTTTTAAGGGGGTTTTCGGAGGCATGTTGGATTATATCAATTATGTATTTTTGTTAATATGTTGTTATGAAAGGAATTAAGGTAACTTGATGAAGTAAATGTGACGTACTGTTAATAAGGAAGCGCAAAGGATAAGCTTGGTAAGAAATGCTATTGGTTTATAATGTCTTGGTCAATGTGTGGAATGTTACGGTGTTTTTGGTATGGTAATGCATTGAATTGTATTGTAAAGGGTGAAATGACGTTATAGGGCATTCATATAGCTCATTGTCGTCGTATGCACTTGTAAGGTAGTTAGATGTTAACGTGAGCTCCGTTATGTACTTGTGTTGTAGAGTAAAACGTAAGAAAGGAGCTAGATTATTTTATTCACATATAGGACTGCATATTCATATTGGGAAGATAAGGTATGTAAGGTTGCTTTTTCCGTATCCTTCTGCAGCACATATTGTTCACATTGTCATTGTACTTGTTCCATTCCGAAGTGTTCTAAGGTATCTCCTTTCAGGTTGTCATATATTGTTATTCACATGTTTCTTATTCATTGCCCAATTGTTATTCATGTGTCACATAACTGTGGACATTGTTCCAGAGTTCCAATAATGTTACGTTCCAAAGTTCCAATAATGTACAACCACCAATGTATCACTCTTATAATGAAAGAATAAAGTAATGTATAATTGTTTGTATATTCTTGAGTGGCATCCCATGGGTTAACATACCTGGCATGGATCGATCCCAATATCACATTAGCATCCCAGGGGAGACAGAAAAGCCTAGCATGGTTAATCTCATCCCAGGGGTTAAAAATACCTAGCACGGGTTAATCTCATCCAAGGGGTGACAGAAAATCCTAGCATGGGTTAATCTCATCCAAGGGTTTAAAATACCTAGCATGGGTTATCCTCTTTTACCACTGATCAGTTAGTTATTTGTTTATTATATGCTTTATAATCTTATTAATGCAAAGAAGGATAAAGTTAAGTAATAAAAGCTAATGATGAATGAACGTAAAGGCAAAGGAAGTAATGAATGTAATGTACATGGTTCCACACATACAGAACGGTGGTTTATCCATATTGACTATTCTCTTATATTTGATTCCATTGAAGTACTTATGTATCATATGGTTTCTTATAGCCTTACATACTCAGCATATTCTTCCTACTGACGTCCCTTGGGTGACTTACCTTACTTGTTGCAGGCACAGGTACTAATAGACAACACAGGTACTAGTAGACCTCCTCAGTAGGTTGTGGATCACTTGCGGACCATTGGTGAGCTCCAGTTGGTTCGGGGCTTTTTGAGTCACTATGTACATTTATTTTGGTATTGTAAATGTTGTATAAAGTGGGGACTTGTCCCGACTTTAGGTTGGCTATGTATATGTATCTGTAGAGGCTTTCTATATGTTGTGGGACAAAATGAAGGAAATGTAAGAAACGCATGCTTTTGACTTGACGGCCCTAACGGCCAAGTTTCATATATATCATATGTTCTCCATGACTTCTGCCATTGGTATCTTGTAATTACATGGGAGAGAATGTTGTCCATTTAGTGACATGCATATGAGTGTACATGAATGAAGATTGGTTCTCTCGGGCCTTAACGGCTTTGGGTGCTAGTCCGCCCCATTGGAATTCGATGCGTGACAACAGGGGATCCCCTTACCACTTCGGAGGCTTCAAGCTCCACCTTAGGTATGCAGCTGGATGTTTCTACAGCTCCACCCACTACCCCTACTGTAGGCACTATTCTAACTACTGAGTCCATAGATACTGTGATTGTTGTAGCCCAGACATCAGAGTATGCCCTCACTCTCCATAATTTCAAAAAGTTGGTTAAGTAGAAAAAAGGTTTGATGAGTTACTGAAGCACTTTACAAAACAGTTTGAGACATTTATGAACTGAGCCACAGGAGCTGCATTGGTGCCATATCCTAGCCTCCATGATCACATTGACATTATGGAGCATTGGATAAATGAGCTACTGAAGGCAATGACATTACCATATTTGGCCAAGTTTGAAGCTGAATTGGAAAAGGCTTGAGTTGACATCATTGAGCTATAGAATAGACCCCCCTTGGCATTCCTGACTCCAGGTGATGAGGAGTCAGAGAAGGAAGAAAAAACTTTATATAATTTGACATAAAAGCCTCTAACAGCCAAGGGCAGGGGTAAGAGGAAAAGAAAGGAAAAAGATGATCTAAAAAAGGCTTAGAAAAGAAAGAAGAAGCAAGAAAAAAAAGATCTAAAGGAAGCATGAAAGAGAGACCGAGAGGAACAAGAAAAAAATCAAGAAGCTTTGCAGGCACGAGTTTTTGGATCCTCCTTTAGTGTTCCACCAGTGGCATCTGGTGGTACGGAGTTGAGTATGGAGTTTTCTACTCCACTAACTGCTACTTTGAGTTCACCGGTCACACTAGGCGCCACTACAGATGATGTTGCAGCTGAGAATGTAGCCCACTCTGTGTCACATGACACAAGCGCCTAGGGAGCCATGGTATGTCCTATATCTAGCACTTCAAATTTCATTATTAATGCATTAGGGACAATGCAAACCTTTTTTATGAGAGTGGAGGTACCTGTGTCCACACGAGGGTTTTTGTTGCCATGTTTCTTTTCCCTCGTGTGTTATCTATAGAACCGGCATGCTAGATTATTTTTAGTTGATGTTTTGTGTTGTGTAAGCAAAATAAGGATAGAAAACTTACAACAGTCACTTGTGAAGAAACACAAAAATGAAGACCCTACAAAATTTTTGTGTATATGTATGTTTCTGTTTTGATATACTGACTACTGTGGATCTTTGCATGTCATTAGTTGTATATGAATATGGTAATTATTGCTTAAGCTTGAGAACGAATCTAATAGTTAGTGGTTCATTGTGATATTCCATGTCAAGAGTGTGTGAGCTTATTTTACATTTTTCTTACTTTGTGCATGCATCTAGAACTTGCCCGGTCTGTTCTATGAAGTTGTAAGTTAGTTGATTAGGAAAGGACCACAAGCCTTGTTTGAGTTTAGTCCACTTAGCCTAAAAAAACTGTCCAAATAATGCGAATAATTCCCTTAATCCCTGCTTTGAGTTGATTAGACTTTTTTTTCAGTAGTCATTCACCTTCCTTATTCTATCTTCGAACCTATATTTTGTCCCTAGTACCTCCTTGGACATTATGCACCTCAACTCAGACAAAACACTTAAGTTGAGGTTGGCTACTGTGCAGGTGTATGAAAAGTGAAATGGGGTATGAAAAGATCAATTGTTGATGAAAAAGACTATTGGGTGTGAGCTTGGAAGAAGAAAGATAAAGAATATATAAAAAAGAATTAAAAAGAAAGAAAAAGAAAGAAAAAGAGAAAGTCGAATCTTAAGAGTTACTACACCCATGAAGGAAAATGGTTGGTAGAAGAAGGTGAAAAAAAGTGGAATGATTAGTCTTAAGCCTCAAAGGAAGGCTGAGTCACTAAGCCCCAAATGTATCCTACCTGTACCCAAGCCATCATTACAAGTCAGAATAAGTCATGTAGTGATCCTGGTCGACCTTCTGAAGAACCGAAGTAGAATAGTAAGGGCAAGCCTATATCATCGTATGTGCATTATTTGAAATTCATTGTGATAGTGAGAGATTTGATTTCAGTCCCTAATTAATTTGATCTCTTGTGTAGGGGACTTCTTTGTAGCAAGGGCATCTGGATAACACTGTTAACTACTAATTGTTAGGTTGACTATTATATATGTATACAATGTTACCTGTTTGTATCATAATGCCAATCATGGATCCTTGTTGGTTAGTTTGATTAATAGTCTATGCATAGTGGGTTTGTTTAAACTAATGGGGTCGTGGATAGAAATTTTGACTACTACGATATTCCTTAGAATCTTGTTTTTACATAGTGTGGTGTTACTTAGTTGCTTAAGGACAAGAAAATGTTATAAGTTGAGGGTTTTGCTGTGCCGGCATTTTGACGGCACATTTGAGGGTTTTGACTAAGAATAATTGTAAGTTCTCAAGCAACTCGTGTTGTTATTAGTCATTTTTACTTAAATGGTGCATAAAAATGTAACAAGTAGCAAATATGAGAAATTGAGCTAAAAGGGAGCAGTGACTACCATGTTGATGAGGCGTCAACCTTGTGATGGCATGTCAACCACCTCGTGAAGCTTAAACAGAATGTGGAGTAACAAAAGCTGAGTGATGGCCCAAAGTGATGATCCATCAAGCCTGTGACGAGCCGTCACCTTAGCTTGTCAGTGTTAAACAAAATGAAACACATATAAGAGGCTAGTGAAGGTCCAGGTGGCGAGACATCAACCTTGTGATGGCCATCAACCTGGCTGTCACACGTGAGGCGGGCAAACTCCCAGTTTTTATTTTAAATAAAAGTTTCCTTATACTATAAATAGATACTACTAGGGATTTTTGCATTATCTCTCATTACATGAAACAAAAATACTCTTTTCTTGAAGTTCTCTGGGATTGTTAGCACTTTGCTTGGATTTTGGAAGACAATTTGATTGTTAAGTTCATCTACTGAAAGGGTAACTTACATTTATGTCTTCAACTATTGTTTCTTCTTCTAAAGTGATGAGTGGCTAAAACCCCATAACTAGAGTTGTGGAATCCATGGTAAAATAACAACTCTAGGGTTGATTTTGGTTTGGATTCAAATAATAATTGTGTTTGTACTGTTAATATTTTCATCTTAACAACTTCTAATGGTTGTAAATATTGGAACAAGCCTTAGGTTTAATTTACTTGAAATAAGAGATTAAAATCGAAAAAAAGGATTATCAATGAGGATTTAGAGTTTCTAACCTCTGTCTAATGGTTAATGCTATGACAAGATTAATAAACTCGAGGCTCGAATTGAATTTGTATTATCATCTCTTTAAGTTCGAAAAAGGGGATATCATCCAATTAGGTTGAGAAACGTTTGGATGTATGTTAGAAATCAATATCTTTATAATATTCGATATTAAGATAATTCATTATCGTTATTGACCCGAAAGTGTTATGAAGCCATGGTGAGTAGAAACCTAGTTTGCTTTCTCTACTGATTTATATGCTTCAAAATTTGACAAGTGTTGCTTAAAACAAGCTGGATATTGATTTCAAAACATTTTTGATAAACCCCCATTTCCATGGAAATCATAGACTAAAAGTTATTTTATTCACAAACGACTTAGTGTTCACCATATTTCATATGGGATTCGACCCCAACCTCATTAGGTTCTATATTTGACTTTGACCGCTTATGCTTCTTTAGGGAGGTATAATTTAGGCGTATCAAACCTTCTTTCTCCTTATCTATTCATCCTAGTTGTTGAAGTTCTTTCAAGAGCATTGAATGATCTTTGAAAGATTGAAACTATATAGGGTAGGGTTACCTAAATGGAGTAGGAACCTAAATCACTTGGCCTATGTTGATGATACTACTATATTCACATCTATTATCGGTTGATAAGAGATCTCTTAATATGGTGATGAGAGTTCTAAGAGAGTATGAAAAGATCTCTATTCAACTCATAGATTAGAACAAAAGTTCTTTTTATATGTACCAAAAGGTTGTTGCTACACATATGGAGGAGGTTCAAGCATGCACAGGTTTCAACCAAGGTTAATTCTCTTTCATGTATTTGGGTTTTTTGATTACACATTCCAGGAAAAGGAAAATATATTATAAAGATTTGATCAAAACAAAACAAAAAAACAGGTTACAAAATTAGAAAGGAAAGATTTTTTTACTACGGAGGAAAAACAATTCTAATAAATAGTATGCTATAGAGTATTCCTCTATATTTATTGTCTGATTTGGTACATCCTAAGTTTGTCATCTATTAACTTCACAAAATCTTCAATAGGTTTCTGTAGAGTACCAAAGAAGGAAAAATCAAGCACTAGTCTACCTAGGAAAACTTGTGCTACCCTAAAGAAGAAGAGGGGTTGGTTTTAGATCCCTATTTTATGTCTCTAAAGTTATGTTTGCAAATCTCTAGTAAAGATTTAAAACCCCAAGTTCTTTATGGACTGAATATATATAGAAAAAGTGTTGCAATAAACTTATACCAACAGTGGTGCAATGGAAAGGAGGCTCACAGAATTGGAAGAAAATTTTGGAGGCAAAAGAAGATATAGATCAAGAAATTTGGTGGGTACTAGTTATTGGATCTTCAAATATTTGGTTTGATCACTGGACTAAATGAGGTTCTCTTTATCATGTGGTATACTCAAATTTTCTTATAGATGAAGGTGCATAAGATCTTGAATACTTCATGTAAGAGGAATTATGGATTACCAGCAGAATGCAGAATATTCTCCTTATAGACATTATAGAACATGTCAAAGATAACCTAATAATTTGTAAATCAGCAGGACAATGGGAACCCTAATGGTGGATGTCAACTGGCAGTGGAAAGTTCTCTGTAGGTAGTCCCTCGCAATTGCTCAAACAGAGAAATCACCGTTTAGAATTTTTTAGGAAGATTTGGACCAAAAGGGGTGCCATTTAAAATTGGTTTCTTCCTTTGGAAATTATGGAAGCTTAAACTTCCTGTGGATAACATTTTACAAGTTTGTGGCTTTAATTTGGTGTCCAAATGTAGGTGTTGCATCCAACCAAATTAGGAAACTATTAGTCACCTTTTTGTAACAAGCGATTTTGCTAAAGAAATATGGGATTACTTCATAGAAGCCGTCAGAGTAGGACCTTTTATTCAATTCCACCAAGTTGTGGTGCAATGGTGGAACAGTGGTTTTCCTCCAAAACTGAAGCTTGTCTACTTGGCTGCTCCAGCTTTGATCTGCTGAGAATTTTTCTAATAAATGTGGTATCAACCTCTTCGAGGTTCATTCCTCCGGCATGGAATCGATTGAAGAATTTTTCTACAGCCTTTTTATCCTTATCCATAGTCAAACTTGGGTTTTTTACACCTGATCTTTCTTCACGTCCATAGCTTGAAGCTGGTCTTCTGTGGTTTTTATTTCATGGACATCTGGTGAGAGTTTAAAGGTGACTTGAGTTAAAATTGAAACAAAGCGGATAGTTGTTTACTAGGTAAGTTTTTAGCAAGATCTTGGATTATAAACTATGTGAAAAGGGAAAATATTGAAGAGGAGTAGCAACTTACCTAGTTTTTCAGTTGGTTATTACTGGAGAGTCATCTGAGAAGCTCATTGGAATAGTCTCTTGATTTCCTAACCGAGCCACCTTCGCCTATGAATTATAGTTTTGGGGGAAGTTCAGCACATCAAAGACACTTACTGGAGCTCCATCTTTGCTAATCAACATCCCACTGGAGAAGACACCCGAAGAAGATGAGAGGTCTCTACTACTTTCCAACTTTGACTTGGAAAGAGACTAATCTGTTCTATTTTTTTTTATTTGTTTTTTGCTTAGAATTTCTTTTGGGACGGGTCTTGGTTCATTGTTGGTCAAAGTAAATCCTTTCCACCAGTCCAAGGGACTTTCCAGTCATATTGCAAGATGTTCTTTAGAACTACTGAAATAATCTCTAATCTAAGCTTACAACAACAAAAAATCTATCACCATTTACAAACTAAACCAATTTGCATAACTCATAGTACAATGGAGAATCTAAAAGGGACCATAGCTCAAGATTGTGAAGAGGAAAAAAGAGTGAACAAAATTTACTCATTTTGTCCCTTTATACTCTGCAACAAATATGGTAACTTTCTCCAATTGTCTGCAAATACCTTCATTTTCGCTAAAAAGTTTGATCAATCATATTATTTCTTCGCTTTTTACTCCGATGTTAATGTAATAATCTCTTTTATTTTAAGCATTATATAATGAAATTGTCAAAGTAATCTTATTTTCCTACATTTAATACAGGGACAAGATTCTATAACAATCACAAATGTCATTGATGAAGGATGAGTTTGAAGACACTTGATGTTCTTGTTTTGGTCATATATGTATATAATGACATTGAACAATTAAGTTGTGCAGTATATGTAATTGGATTTTGAGTCATGATGTATTTATAATATTTAGCTTGAGAAATTTTTTGTGTTTGTCAAATAATATTGGATGCTTTATTAATTTCAAAATTAGGAAGCTCCAGGAAATCAATTAATATTTTGGATATTGTATTATTTGAAAAAATAGGTATATGTGGCGACACAACTTTGTCGCAAAAATAATTATTTATTGCAACGAGATAAGCTGCCGGTAAAGGTGTATGACTTTTGGCGGTGATCATAAGTCGCCACTATTGGCTATGCTATAGTGGCGATGGTCGTTGCCACTATATGTAAAAACCTTTTTGTGGCAATAAAAGTTGCCACTAAAAATCATTTTGTAGTGGCAACTTATGTAATATCTACTTTGTTAAACCATCATTTGTGGCGTCTTAGTTCACTTTTTGTAGCCGGTTAAGTCGCCACAAATGTATTTTTTAGTGGTGACGTGATATTGTCGTCACGAATAACCTTTAGCTATGGAAGTACTTGCTACAAACCTATAGTCGCCACTAATAACATATTGTGGTGACTTTCAGGACTTTTGTAGCGACTTTTGTTGTTACTAAACTTCAGATTTCATATTGTGTTGGTCTTTATTTGTACATAAATTATTTTCTTTTTGGTTAAATAAAATAGGGCCTTTGTGGTCCTTTTAATTAAGAAAAGAGTAACTTACTTAAATGTAGGAGGTTTAGACCCTAATTACTTAGAGGCATCAATGTTTCAGAAATTACAAAATATGTCTAAAGTTTCGGGTAGATACGTCACATAAAATTGTGTATCTCAGATACACGCGGCTCTAAAAAAGAAAAGAAAATTCAACTGACAATCATTTTAAAATATTGAAATCAAGGGAGTAATGGATTTTGAGAGAAAGACATATCTCAGACCCCAAACTAAAGTATTGTATATCTGAACTAATAAAGGTTTGTGTATCTGAAATAATTTTAGCTATGTGTATCTAAACGATACAAGATATATGTATTTGAACTATTTAAGCTTTGTATATCAGAAATATTTAATTCAACGTATCCAGAATTAATTTGTATACAGTGTATCAATCAATTTCATCTAACGTATTCAGTAACAATTTGATGTATCCCGTATCAATTTTGTCTAGTGCATCTAGTAGTAATATGATATATTCAGTATTAATCTCATATAGTGTATCCAGATATGTGTATCTGGTATAAACGATACAAGTATCTGGTGTCAAATGTGCACTAATACGTTAATCAAATAATACTAGCTACACTAGATACACCAAATAAGTTTTGTATCTTGTATATCTGTGAGTAAATACATAGTTAGAAGAAGAAAAAAGAAGAAGAAGAAACTCCAGTGAATCACTACTACATAGATACACAAATACACATATGTATCTTCACAAAGTTGCACATTCATCTGTCGTGGATACATAGATACACTTGCATAGATATATAGATACACATCTTCTTAATTACTCGTCTTCACTACTTCTCTTTGTGTTTCACCATTGATATGTAAGATTTTCTAATCTAAGAAAGTTTGGGTGATTCGAAGATCCAAATCTGAATGTATTTAATATTTTTTAAATCTGTAATTCACCATTGATGGGTTCAGAGCTTTTAAAATCTGAGAATTTCTCTATCAACTTTTTTTCCAGAAGATCGAAAAGAACTCCGACCACGACTCAGATCTGTAATTCACCACTGATGGGTACATACTCCGGCAACGACTCAGATCTGGTTGAAAATGATCGACTCAAATCCAGTACCACCACCTTTCTCATCCCTGAAGACGATGGAGACACCACTATAGCTGGCAAGAATCATCGATGAGAATTCACTATTGTTGTTCGGTTGCCTAGATTTTTGGGAAGAGATCACTTTTTTTTGTGGGGTGGGGGTTGGGGAGGGGGGGGGGGGCAGAGGGCGATAGAAAGATGGAGGAGAGGTGAGGGAGAAAAACATGGAGGGGAAAGGCGAGGTTTATGTTGTGTATCTAAGGAGTTTGCAATGAAATACCAAAAGTCGTGCAATTGTGTAATTAATTTAAACTTATGTGTGATTAGGTAGATATAGTAGGGATGTTTATCTATTTATGTAGTTTATCCTTCAAAAAAAAAGTCTCTACATTACATTTCCAAACATAACTCTAAGTAGGCGTTTGGCCGTGAAAACCGAAAACATATTCACTTTATTTGAATTTTTTGAAGTTGGAATTGGAGTTCATATTTATAATTCAAATGTATTTTTAAAAAAATATATATAATATGATTTGAACATGGAATATAATTTAAATGGGCTTGTTTTATGAAAATAAAAAAATCTAGAATTTTTTTGATTAAAAGAATAATTAAAAGGTGAAACCATTTAAAGTGAAAAGAGGTGTTTTCCAAAATCCCAAATACTTTGATATTTTTATGGCCAAATAAGGATTTCGAAATAAAGTGAATACATATTCCGAAATAAAGTGCATACAATTCATGGCCAAACGGGTCCTAAGTTTATGTGGTCCAAAATTCTATAATTCTTGCAGTGTATTTGTACCGCACAGTTTTAAGGGCTTAAAAGCTTACAAAAATATAAGCGTCACTACATTATATTTCAAACATAACTTTTACTATGGTCCAAAATTTCTATAATTCTTGCAGTGTGTTTGCAACGACGACATATATAAAGATTAGAAAATAAACAAGAATTATGGATACACAATGATACTGCACATTTTATTAAATAGATGAGATGGATGGTTAGATACAAAGTAGCAAAACTAATAATTAGTTTTGAGTTTCATTACAAGCACCATTATCACAAGTAGTTTCCACGCTCAAGTTTTTGACAATTTGCCAATATGCATCATGTGCAGCTCTATTTAGGGCAATTAATTTCTTGCCATTAAATTTTCCCTTCCCGGCAAATTTGCCATGATCAACAAGAACTTTAATTTCTCCTGTTTTTTCCCATGTGTCGACACGTTCAACACTCCATCCATTTTTTTGGCAAACCTCATAGAATTTTGTAACTGAATGAGTCTCCAAATTTGCTGGAGTGATCAGAGGTTGCAATAAAACTTCTACCACCTGTCCAAAGTATTACTTGTTGATATAAGTATTTTCTATATACATATGAGCATAATCTAAAGTTAATAGGGTGATGTAGTCACAAAATTCACTAGTCCTAATTTATGTGAAGGGGATTGGGGTACTAGAATTAAAACACATAATTTTGACTATGAAATTAGATATAGATTTAAAGAAATGGAAGTGAAGCAATTATAAAGTACCTGCCAAGTTGTATCCATGGAGAAATTGCAGTCAATATAAATGGCACCAATAAGTGATTCCACTATATCAGCCAGCACCTTTGGGGGATCAATAAGGCCTGTTGAGTGCAAAGGGTACTCAAGCGTTGCATCTTTGAATTCTTCTACCTGAGGAAACACAACAAGCTTGTAATCAAAACTATATCAACCAGTAGTGGCTGAGAGCCCGTTGTGTTACATTAATAGAAATATAAGCTTTTCCACCGCATTCAAAGGAAATTTGTGGTTTGAAACATGATTTTCCACACATTTCCCATCAAACTGGGAAAACGCATGTGAGAAATATATTCTCACTAAAATACTGGGAACTTTTCTACCTTTTACACTATTATTTTATTATTTTTCCACTGATTCAATCAAAATATCTATAAAAATAAACATTGAACAATTTTCAGCGAAAATTTTCAATAGAAAAATATATATTTTTTAGTAGTGTTAGGACCATATCACACCATAGCGTTGTCTATGAATCGGGTTGCTCGAAAGTCCAATTCAAATAGGGCGATAAATTCCGTCCAAGGGTAAACCATCAAATAAGGTCATTCAATATTTTTTTAAAATAAAAAACTTATGTTAAGGGCATTAAAAACTTAGATATATGCAAGAAAGTTGATTTTTCCTTTATTTTCATATTTAATGTTTCCAACAAAAAATGTTCTAATGAACTCCCTCTGTCGCCGCCTGGGTGTACAATTCAACAGCAAACATGTTCGCTTTTACTTCAAAAATGTAGTCAGCTGGCAATGGTACATATGAAATTAACATTTACGCCGACTGAATTTAAATGGTGAATCAATTCAACACATTATTAATGTTTAGGAAAATATGAAGTGTCAGGTTGTATAATAGATAAAGGAAGTGAACTGAGGATGTGTTGAATGAGAAAGGACAATGTGTACCATTGCCTCTGCATATTTTTATTTGTCTACTATGCTGAAAAAGAATGTTCATTTTACTTGTCCAATTAAGAAAATCAATAGTTTCCAATTTTCTCTTATTATTAATAATAGTCATTTCTCAATGTGTGTGTGCGTGCGTGTTTATATACTGAAAATTATGGTGTCTGAACCAGCTTGCACGCACCTCGACTGATTCCACGAGATACCTTTCACCTCCCACCGAAAGATGGAAAGAAATCATCAAATATTTTTATCTCTGCTAAAATTTGAACCCGAGATCTTACATAATAAAATTGTCACTGTATTTATTGCTCCCTAAGGACAAGTAAAAATGGATTTAGGGGGTGTTTTGTGATATTAATTTAGTGAGTAGTAGCAGGTTATATTGAAAAAACTTTGGTCAGTGGATGAGGTTGAGGACATCATTTTTATAATTGTGCCATAAAGGCACAGAACTGTAGTTGGCAGAAGTTCTTTATGTTTCTCACAACAGTCATAAAGTCACCCACAAGGTTTTTCACTCTAGCAGTTCTAAGTTTTTCACTGTAGTTTAATTCCACCAGGCACCAACTACTAGTTAAAAATGAGCAAGTTTTTATCCTCACACCTAGGGCTGTTCATGGTTTTGGTTAAAAATCAAACCGAACCGCAAACCGAACCAAACAGATTAAAAAAATCGACATATGGATTGGTTTGGTTAGGTTTGGTTTTAAATTTTGAAAACCGTTACTATTTGATTTGGTTATGGTTTTACTAAAAACAAAACCAAAAAAATAACCAAATCGAACCGATAAATTATATATATAAATTTTATAATTATGTATATATTATTCACAACAAAAATATAAATATTTTGTTAAATTTGATCATAGATAAATTTAAGTCTTTTAACTCTAGCACTTACCAGATTATTTTTAAGTCCAACTACCCAAACTCAAGCCCAACAATACATTACTCAACCTTTACTATACATTAATACCCCAACTCCCCAAGTCTCCCAACCCTACACAAATTTCACATTTTCACTCTCTTTCTGGACAGCTTCTTCTTCTTAGTTCTTAGAGAAGCAAAGGAAAAAAACCCTAGTTGATTTTCTCCGTCCAGCTTCTTCACTCTCTCTCTGTGTTTTTTTGATAGCTGGTCTTCACATTTTTACTGCAAATTAAGATTGAAAAGGTCTTCTCCGTCCAGCTTCTTCTTCTTAGCAAAGTAAAAAAGCAAAAAATCCTCATTTTCATTTCACAAGAAAAAGTGTAAGTGAAGATTGAACAGGTTTCTCTGTTCAATTGGTTGAAAAGTAAAAACTTTAAATATTTTCTGGCACTTGTATTGAATTAAGGTCAATCAACAAAAGCTTTTATGGAAGAAAGGAATAGTTTTACAATCTTAGCCGCTAGTTATAAGTACTGACTTGAGGCTTCAAATAGAGAAGACAGCTGCAATGGTATGTAGTTAATTTCTCTAACTCCTAAGTTATAACCAATATATATTTTGAAATATTTAAGAATCTTAATGTTACTTTATATTTTAGGATTCTTAACATAAAAACTTGCATTTGGAACAGAAATCTTTTTCACAAATATTTTTCATTATCTCAGGTTTGGTTTCCATTAGCCTCCTGTTTTGTTAAGACCTACAGTTTGTATGATCAGTAAGTATGTATGATATGAAATTTTATATTCAAGTTTCGCTAGTGTTGTGGTAAGGTTAAGGCAGTAGCGGATCCCTAGTCATAACCGAAAAAACCGCAAAAACTGAACCAAACCGATGGTTATTTTTTTTGTGTGGTTTGGTTTGGTTTTAAAAATTTAATAACCAACTAAATTGGTTTGGTTATGATTTTAACCAATAACCGATCTAAACCGACCCATGAACACCCCTACTCACACCTACCTATTTTTTAATTTTTTTAATAATTACAGTTCAGTGTCTTTCTGTAATCTAATTAAAAAATTAGCTTGTAAATATATAAATTTTCAAATATATATAATGTACATAACCAATATTCCAATTTTGTATATTTCGACTAGCGCACATAATTAGCTTTAGCCTTGTGTGTCGAAAACGAAAAAATGGAGTTAATTTCCTATATTGTCACTCAAATATTGGAAAAATTCCACCAAAGTCATTTTTGAATTTTTCTTTTATATATTTTCATTCAAGTATTGAGAAGATCTCACTAAAGTCATTTTGGTATTTTTCTTTCCTTATATGATCATCCAAATATTCAGAAAATCTCACTAAAAGTCATTTTTGAATTTTTATTCCCTATATGGTCATTCAAGTATGGAGAAGATCCCATTAAAATCATTTTGAGTTTCTTTTTTTTATTAAGTCATCCAACTATAATTTTATATTCTACAAAAAAAAAAAACTTATTTCTCTCAATTGATTGTGTTAGTTGGCATACCATGTAATATTAATTTTTTATTTTTAATGCTATGTAGGATAACCTAGATTAATTTTGAGTAAAAAAATATTAAATCTAGCCATTTAATTTTAAATATATGTCAATTTAAGTCTTAATCATTTTGAAATTATGTTTTATTATCCTAACGAGGATGATATCCGGTTCAGTTACTAAGTAATTTGAATACAAAAAATAAAATTGAGTTCATCTAATTTAATTTATCAATCGAAGAAGTTAATTGAAAAAAAAAATATTAATGACCCACTCGTGACTCCGACCTGATATGAAATGAATCCAAATTATGAAGTACTACAAAGAAGTAACTTATATTTACGTGTATATATATGATGTTTAAGGACTCCTTTCAACTAATTATTTAAAAAAAATAATTTCATTTGTAATAGTTGCTATTCAAGTATCTAATAGATCAATTACTTGATTTTTAGGGATAAAACGTTCACTCTCAAAATTAATAAGAATATTTATTTTCTATATTCACATTAATTAGTAATTGCATGAGAAATAATTCTCTTTAGGATAATAAGACTTTATTTCAAAATATTTTAGGACTTAAATTGACATATACTTAAAAATAAATTGTAAGATTTAATATTTTTGTATCTAAAATTAATTTAGGTTTTATCCTATATTGCATGAAAAATAAAAAAACTAACATGGCATGGTATTCCAACTAACAAAATCTATCGAGAGAAATAAGATTTTTCTAGAATATAAAATTATAGTTGGATGACTTTATAGAAAAAAAATCAAAATGATTTTAGTGGGATCTTCTCAATACTTGAATGACCATATAGGGAAGAAAAATTCAAAAGTGATTTTAATGAAATCTTCTCAATACTTGGATAACCATATACAGAAAGAAAAATTCAAAAATGACTTTAATGAGATCTTTTCAATATTTGAGTGACAATATAAGGAATTAACTCCGAAAAAATGCTTTATTTTAGTATAGATCCTCACTTCTCTCATGTATAGTACTTTATTTTTATTGATTCTTGAAACATTTTTTTTCCCTTTATTATAAGGCATATGTAGACCGGATCAATACCTAGAATATAAAGATTTTCATCATTTTCATAGCTTGTTTGGTCAAAGTTTCATTATCTGCATACTTTAAAAAATATTTTTACCAAAATTTAAGCACTATTTTGTTCTTGGCCAATGTATCAAAAGTACTTCCGGAGACAAAATATTATTTCATAGAACTTTTGTTACTAGCTAAAAACATTGATTTTTTTCTAAAAACATGATCAAATACCTTAGTTTTCTAAAATAAATATTTTTGACTTCCTAAAAGCTACCTCAAATAGTCTATCAATCTATGGACCAGATAAACCCAGATTTTACTTCTGGAGTTTAGTATTAAACACTTCTTAGAAACCAATGCCAAAAAAGAAACCCGAACGTTGTTTATAGCATTATGTCCAAAATCCAATATGTATAGAAACCAGACGTCTATCACAAAGTTTATTAACAACCCTAAATCAATTTTCGAAGTTTATGCCAGATATCACCTTTAGTAACTCATTGGTTGGAGTATGTCACAAAATCAAGAAGGATTTTGTTTTTTCAAATTTGTCCTTAAACACATTCTAACCTCATGATGATTATGTCAATTTAAAAGAAAATCATACTCCCTCCGTTCACTTTTACTTGTCACATTTTGACTTGACACATCCATTAAGAAAATAATTATTAACATGGTTATTTTACCATAGTACCCATATTAATTTATGATTACTATCATGACTTATAAACAAATATTATAAGTCATGATACTAACAATATAAAAGGCATACAAAATAGAAATATGACCTAAATGACCTTTTATTCTGATAAGATGTTGAGTTTAAATCTCGATGCACCATATTGATGATATAATAATGACTAAGGCAAAATTTTAATGAAAAGTCATGAAATATGCTCCATTTCCTAAAGTAAATGTGGTAACACTGCATAATATGTCTTCGTGATATTAACAATATAAAAGGCATATAAAAATGATAAAAAAAATAACAAATTCGAATAGTATGACATAAATTAAGGCAGAGAGATACAAGAAATAGTAAACAAATAAAACAACAATTAATTTTTCTTGTGACTTACTTGGCCCTTAAGTAGAGGTTTGTTGTGCCGTAAATACTTATGAAAGTCGTATTTGACGGCTACCCTTGCTAGTTTTTCTGTATCCACGTTAGCCGCACGCAGCCTAGTCAACTTTCCCGGAGGCAAATCAGGGTGTAGAAAATAATGCTCTTTTGCTATCAGCAAATTTAGCACAGAATCCCCTACATATTCAAGCCTTTCATATGATTCACACTTTTCTTTTTGATGATGGAAAGAAAAATGTGTAAAAGCTTGATGTAACAAATTAATGTTCTTGAATTTGTACCCCACGACGTCTTGTATTTCTTCCACATATTTCTCCCATTCGATAGTACTTACCTCTTCTTCGATTAATAGATCTTGATGAAGTGTAGAACGGAGTTGTCTTTCCACAGACTCCGAGAGACTATCCAAATCATAATCAGTGTTCATTGTTTGATTGAGCAAGATGTAATCTGTTAAGCACGTTAAACAATCCAAATGAGAATCGTTAGGCTCTTTTTCTTCTTCTTCAATGGCTATATCACATGAATCAGATGAGGGGAGAAAGGTTTAAATTGAGGTGTTTTGGGGATGGGTATATATTGTTTTATTTAAAGGTAATAATAATGACGCAAAGTCGGCACGGTTGATATAGATATTAACTATTGATCAGAACAAGAAAGAATTTTTTTTAAAAAAATAATGGTGTTGACAAAATAGCTAGTACAGCCAACAAGAAGATGTTATGGCGTGTAGAATGAGGCTTTAGGATTTTCTGTTTTAGGAAAATTTAATTTGATTCCAAATATGAAAAGGATTACATATTTAAAGACATATAAATGCTATGATATTATTTATTTACTAATTTAGGGTACGTGTTGCACGTGTATCTCGTGTTAATCACTAAAATTGTATATAAGAAACTAATTAATAATAAGTAGCATTAACATTAAAATAAATGTTATATTTATTTAAATGATATAAATAAATATTAATGGTATATAATTACTTTTAAAGTTCTAAATATCAATAATGTTTTTTACATAATATATGTGTAAGGAAAAATTTAATAAACCAACACACTTCGCTCCTCAATCTCCTCACGCACAAAACTATTAAAAAAATTAATTAGAGATACATATCTAATTTTGTAATCTGAATCACCCTGCATGTGATCACAGTTTGGGATACCTTCTTTTCCCATGGTGTTTTCTTTTAGATATTCCAAAAGTGAACATCTCCCAACAAGATACATGGGATATAAGTAACAATTAATTGTCAATATCAGGAAAACTCCAAAACTATTTACTTTCACCATATATCAGATAAAAAAGTTCACATAAGATCAAAAGGCAAATATGAGAGATATGAAGCTTTAAATTGCCCAGCCACAAAAATCGAAAATTTTGGCATATTTATAAATCATGAAACCAGTAACATGCAAGTATTTGTGGCAAAAATACAAAAGAAAGCATAGATAAATGAAAATTGACCTGCAAGAAAACTGCTTCTCCGTGACCACATTGACAACAGGGAACAGATTTTGTAGAGACACAATTGTTTGCTTGGATGTTTTTTGAGAACAGCGAACAGATTTCGGTGGCTCCTGCAATTATTAGACCTAAATTTTGTATGGGCACGTATATTTAACTCGTAATTTAAAAGAAAATCTTACCATATATTTCTCATCCTATATATTTTAAGATTCACTATTATAAATATAATGAAATAATAATATGAGGAAAATAGTAAAAAGATGATTTTGTCTATTACAAAGTTTTTTAATGAAGTATAAAAAATTCAAATCACTTTTCTAACGGTCTTCACATTTTTAATATATTATAGATACATATTATTCCTTTATTGAGTATCATTAATCACGCCTTAGTTTCTGAGTTTCTACGATGCAGAAAAATAAACCTATAAATGATTTATAATTTCCTAGTGACGTTAATTTATAGCTTGATTGAATATGTAGGTTGGTAAAAAATTAATATAAAAGCTGGACCTTCAATAATTTATTAATTTATTTATGGATTCTTATAGAATTCAAATGCTTACCCATTCAAGAGCAAGAGAAATGGTCTTTTCATTATCCTCTATTTATAGGATGTCACGAAATTATTATACATAGGAATTTGACTTTATAATTTATTATAATTGTTGAAACAAAGAAATTCTCAGAATTGTCAAACATAAAGAAACGAACATAAAAAGAAACACAACTAAACAACAAACCACAAGTACTCACCAGTGAATTCGAAGCCCTCCCAAAATTTGAAGCTGAAGGCGGATGAACTGAGGGCGGAGATTTCTCGAGGAGCTCTCACATTCGATACAACTCTCTTATTCAGATATTTATTACCATTTTGTCTTTATTTTGTTCGTTATAATTCTAGAGTGGACTTCTACTTTGTTGTATGGACCTCCCAGGGTTCTAATAAAATGGGTCACCGACCCAAGTTCATTAAAAGCAAAAAGTTCATTATAATTTTTATTTTAATTGTATGACCTTTTTTCAGATGAGATTAGTAAAAAATAATAGAGAAGCTATACAAATAAAACAAAAGAAATATTTTTTGAATTATTTTCTTTTGTCCAATTATAAGTGAACATAAAAGAACATTTCCTCTTTGAAGACTTGTATGGAATAAAAAATAAGGATTAATTTTCTAGACATATAAAATAAATTTATGATAACCATAACTAACAGAACTATTCATTAAAACAAAACAAAAAAACAGCACTATTCATTTTTCAAAAAATAGCAACAAAAACTTTACAAAACATATACAACTTCCAACAAATCCCATAAAATTAAGGATTATTTCCTTGTCTTTCACATAAACCATAGTTATCGTTGTACTTATCCCCATTGCCGCCACTACTACCCTATTGCCAGTGCTTTCACCATTGACTGCCGTCGTTAATGACGAAAAATTGTCTGAGTTTTTTTCCAAAAGTTCTCTCCTATGGCTTCCACAACTTCTTCTTTCCATGTATAGCTTGTATTTCATGTGTATGAAAATATATACATTTGATATACATATGATATACTATGATACACCTTGATATACACAAAATATACAAGACATACACGTGACTACACACATATAGTGATATACACAAATATATGTGTTATATGTACTTATTTGTCGTGTGCATATTACTGTATGTACAATGTGATACATAGCATGGTAATATACACCCGACATATACCATACATACCTCAGATATACACACTAAAGCACTGTTATAAACTGCCATCACAAACCACCGTAACGACCAGCCATTCTACCGTCACAATACAAAATCACTACCATAAAAGCGGAAAAAAGAAGAAGAAAAGAGTTTTGACATAGCTACATCTGTCCATATCTGTTTTGGCGAATCTATCTTATTAGAGAAATATTGTTCAATTCTCAAGGAGTTTGAATGCCATAACTATAGTTTATTCACTTGACTAGGGTAATTAGTTACTGAATAAACAATAGTTTTTAATTTGGCATTTAGATCAGGGCTTAATCAAGGTGAATTGAAATTATAGTAATTAAGGTAATTGACTGAAAATATATATTTAATTAATAAGATATGAATCCAACAAACTTTTGGAGGGTATCCGTCGTGGTTAACTAACCAACAAACTTTTGGAGGGTATCCGTCGTGGCTAACTAACCATTAAATAATTATTAATTTTGAAATACAATAAATTAAAGAGTCATGATTCAAAACTCAATCGTGATGGTACCAATCACATCCACAGCGATAGGTAAGCCTAAACCCAATCCAACTCATACAACAAAAATGATTAAGAAGCGGAAGAAGTAAAGAAAGTATCAAAATCAAAAATAAACTCATAATCAGGTAGATAAGAAATATACATAAGTCAATAACAACATCTCAGGTTTGGTAGTCACATGTCCAAGCCTCTAAGATTAAGAATAATACAACGTATGGTCCAAAGTGTCAAAATGCAAAAGAAAGCATAAGACAAGGATAGAGGAGAATCCGGAAAGATTGGAATCAACAACCGCTACCTCAAAATCTTCGAGAAAATCACATATCACAAGCACATGATCAACGTCTAGGGACTACTGGCTCAGTAAGGTGCAGGAATAAACAAGCCTAAGTACCAACCACATGTACTCAACAACATCATTGACCGATTCAAATTTAAAGTGATGGAGAGAACCACCCAAAATCAACCATCCAAAACAACCATATAAACTTGCACTCAAGAAAGCCATACCTAGTCTAAAAGATAACAATACTAATGGAGCAATAACACAGTTTCAACCACTAATTTCTCAATCCAGTGCAATATCAACAAACCAGCTGTCACAATAAGCAATCACAATGAAGCCAATCATAAGAAACAATGAGATGATTGCAATATGATGTAAAGTATGATACATTACACACTGATCGGTTGCTCTGTCTGGCTAGCTGAGACTCATGAGGGACTCATGAAGTCAATATACACATCCGTCTCTGCCACTAGGGCCCTCTAAATAATAATAATCAAATAAATATAAACACTCCATCCGGATCCTACCCCTATGGCCCTCAGAGAGTATCTTAAATCATGGTGCCTCAATAAATCAAACCTCCAAATCCTGCCCCTACGGCCTTCAGAGAAGAATCAATAATCCCATGATAATATGCATGAGGGGGGGGATCTCAACAGAAATATCATTATCAGTCCAGCACAAGAAATATCAAACAAAGACTATTCCACTTTCACAATTAACCACAATAAGAATATTTGATCAAACCCTATAACCCCAACATGATAATAAATGAATCAAGGCACCACATGTTCGAATACTAGTCAATCATGATGCATAAGTCAAGATTTCACAAAATTAGTTCCAACAAAGAGTTAGTTACTTTTAACCCTTTTACAATACATCGGTACACATACAGATGCTCGTCATCTTATCTATACAAGACCCCTATATCTCCATTACTGTCATATACAAAACCAACACATAAGCACTTTAAAAAAGAGTTAAAGAAAGTCTCAACTTACCTTAAGAGAAGACTTGCAAAGTCAAATCAAAGCCTTTCCTTTCAAATCACCTCCAAACAAGCCCAATCCAATGAAGAAATCTCAAAAATCTCCTTTAGAATCTCTCAAAATTGAGTCCCTAACCTCCAAAATTTGAGGTATGGATAAAATGAGAGGAAAAGAGAAAAGGTCACTATTAAGGTACAACAATCTCCACTCTTGCAGAGGCCCTATTGCAGGTGCGGTGTTGCAGAAGCGGATGGGCAGAAGTTATTTTCCACGCAAGACAAGGAGGAAGTGGGCATTATCCCATAAGAGAAACACCGCAGAAGCGACACCGCAGGTAAGACAAAAGGCCACATCCACAATTTCGTAGGTACGGACAATCCATCTCATGAGCAGCCAAAGTTCAGCTGCTCCAAACCCGCAGAAGTGGTTTACTGGTCGCTAGTGTAACCAAAACACCGCTAAAGAAAATGCACTAGCACCAACACCTAGACAGTAGCAACACTTACTTCACAAACTCAGAATAGACTTTCGAAACACACCTGGAACCCTGCAAACTCAAACCAACTGTGCTACAAGGTTAAAATTGATGTTTTGAACTTAATTGAACCATCAGAAATACCAAAAGAGGTTGGTATCAATGAATATAGACCGAAGTCAACTTTATGTTAAAATTTTTCAACTTTCCAACTAACTACTCAAAATCTATCTAAAAGCCTCGGGACCTGAACCAACAATGCTACCAATTTAAAAATAACATTCCAGAGCTAACAAAACTAATAGAGTTCTCATATGACGTATAAATCTCCAAATGTTGATCAATGTCAACCCTACCAACTTCAAAACCTAGCATACTGAAATTCTAGCATAAAATACAACCAATTGCCGCAGAAACCATGCCACCCATTCCCACAGGCCACAAGTGCCAAAATACAACTACGGGAGGGGGTAAAATAGTCAAAAACACAAAAATCTAAAATTCAGCATTTGGGTTGTTATATAATCCACAACTAAAGTACACGTTCATCCTCGAACATAAGAGTAAGAAAGGTACTTGAACTATCAAAAAGGTGAGGACATCTACTATGTATGTCTGACTCTATCTCCCATGTAGACTCCTCAACCAGATGATGCTTCTACTGAACCTTCATTGAATCAATACTCTTAGACTTCAATTCCTAGTCTGCCTATCCAAAATAATTATAAGTTCCCCTTCAAAAGTTAGATTCTAATCCAAAATAATCGAATCCCACCGAATTACATGAGAGCCATTAGAATGGTATTTCTTCAACATCAAGACATAGAAAACTAGATGCACAGCTGGAAGACTCGGAGGTAAGGCTAACTCTTAGGCCACCTCCCAATCTATCAAAGTATCTTAAGAAGGTCAATAAACCTTAAGCTAAGCTTACCCTTCTTCCCAAACCTAATCATACCATTCATCAGTGATACCTTCCATAAAACCCGCTTACAAACCGCAAACACCAAATCATAAGCTCTCTGGTCTGCATAACTCTTCTATCTACTCTAGGCTTCCAAGAGACAATCCTGGATCAACCTTACTCTATCCATCAAATCTCTCAATAGATCCATTCCCCATGGCCTAACCTAAAAGAAATCATACCACCCAACCAAAGATCTATATCTTTTCTCATACAAAGCCTCAAATCGTACCATCTGAATGCTGGAATGATAACTGTTGTTGTAGTCAAATTTTACTAAGGCTAAAAACTATTCCCAATGACCACCAAAGTCAATCACGCAAGCTCGATGAATATCCTCTAGAACCTGAATAGTTTGCTCCACTTGATCGCCTGTTTGAGGGAAAGCTGTACTCATCTCTAGCTGAGTACCAAATTCTTACTACATAGAACTCTAAAAGTGCACAGTGAACTAATTAACTCTGTATGAAATGATGGAAATGGGCACACCATGTAACCAAACTATCTCTCGAATATAGATCTTAGCCAACTTCTCCGTATTGTAGCTCATTTTTGTCGAAACAAAATAAGCTGATATGGTCAATCTGTCTACAATCATCCAAAGGGAGTCAAACTTTCCCAAAGTCTGAGGTAAACCACCCATGAAGTCCATAGTAATACACTCCCACTTCCACTCGAGTATAAGCATCCTCCGAGTTAAGTTACCCAATCTATGGTGCTCATACTTCACTGCTGACAATTCAAACATTTATCTACGAACTCCACGATATCCCTCCTTATTTTATACCACCAATTATGCTGCTTCAGGTTATGATGTATCTTCACCACACCTGGACAAATAGATACCTCAAACTATGAGCCTCTTCCATGATTAATCTTATCAGATCACCCATTCTAGGAATACAAATCCCACCCCCGATCCTTAAAACACCGTCAGATCAAGAATCACTTCCTTGGTTTCACCACTCAGCACTTTATCCTGAATGATGTAAAATTTCATATCCTCAAACTGCCTACACTTAATCTACTCCAATAACAAGGACCGTACCTCAACACAAGCAAAAACTCTACCTGACTTAGAAATATCTAGTCGTATGAACCTATTAGCCAATCGCTAAACATCCATGGCCAACACTCTGTCCTCAACCACCAATAATGCAAGACTACCCATTCTTATTGCCATTCTACTAAAGGCATCCACCACTATATTAGCCTTTCCTAGATGATATAAAATAGTCAAATCATAGTCAATAACTCCAACCACCTATGTTGTCTCAAATTTAAATCCTTCTGGTTGAAAATATACTGAACACTACGATAGTCAGTGAACACCTCATAATGAACTCCATACAAGTAATGATGCCAGTTAGAAACAAATACTACCACCGCCAACTCCAAGTCATGATTAGGGTAGTTCTTCTAATTGGTCTTTAACTTACTCAAAGCATAGACTATCACCTTCCCTTCCTGCATCAAGACATCACTAAGGCCAACTCCCAAAGTATCTAATACACGGTAAAATCCTCATCTTCCACAGGCAAGGTCAGAATAGGTGAAAAAGTCAACAAAGTCTTGAGTTTTGAAAGCTCTTCTCGCATTTATCAGACCACTAAAAAGTAACATTATTCTGAGTTAACCTGGTCAAAGAAGGTACAGTAGTAGAGAAATCCTGCACGAAGCATCTATAGTAGACAGCCAAACCAATATTGCTCTGAATCTCAGTAGGTGAAGTAGGCATATCCCAACCCCGAACTGCCTCAACCTTGGTAAGATCAACCATAATACCATCTTTGGTCACCACATGCCCCAAGAATGCCATGCATCTAAGACAAAACTCGCACTTCAAGAACTTAGCATACAATTTCTCATTCCTTAATCTTTGGAGCACAATCCTCAAATGCTTCACATGATCTGCCTCACTCTTGGAATACATTAAGATGTCATCAATGAACACAATCTTAAAGGAATTAAGGTAAGGCCAAAACACTATTTATTAACTCTATAAATGTCGTCGGGGCATTAGTTAACCCCCAATGACATCACTAAAAATTCATAATGACTATACCGTGTCCTTAAAACCGTCTTAGGGTCATCTATCGGCCTAATCTTCAACTAATGGTACCTTGATCTCAAATTAATAATTGAAAATATCGAAGCACTCTGAAGCTGATCAAATAAATTATCAATGCACATGAGAGGATACTTATTCTTTATAGTCACTTTATTCAAATATTGATAGTCAATACACATGCACATGGACCCATCATTCTTTTTCTTGAAGAATTATGAAACACCCTAAGGTAAAACAATGGGGCTAATAAATTCCTTACTCAACAAATTATATGCACTGAACTTTTAACTCTTTCAACTAAGTTGGTGCCATCCTGTATAAAGGAATAAAAATAGGCTGAGTACCAGGCTCTAAATCAATAAAGTAATCAGTATCATGGTCTAGTGGCATGCCAGGTAAATATGCAGAAAATGCCTCTAAGAAATCACATACCACAGGAATTGGCCCAATAGGTGGAACCTCTGCACTAGTGTCCTAAATATGTGCTAAAACTACCAAACACCCACTCTCTATCAACTTTTTAGCATGAATAAAGGATCTAGTCTTTTTAGGAATAGGGCTATAATCACTCTTCCACTCAAGCCTAGACATACCTGGCATTGGTACCATCATTATCTTAGAACGACAGTTCAATATTGCATGCCAAGAAGACTACCAACTCATCCCCAAAATGATATCAAAGTCAACAATGACAAGAATCACTAAGTCTATGTAGGTTTTATACCCCGTGAATATAACAAAAAAGAAATGGTAGAATCTATCTACAATTACAGAATCATCGATAGGGGTGGAAACATGGACAAGAATATCAAAAAAATCATATATCATATCCAATCCCACAGCCAAATAGGTATACCGAGATCAAATAAAACCGTAGCCATCTAGTCACAGACTAGAATGGTACATATGATCATTGAGTTGAACTCCTCTACCTCGAGCCTGCCCGAAGAAGTATAGAAATGAGTCCAATGACTTTTCTATGCCCCGCCCCTGTCGAGTTGAGTAACACCTCTACCAGCATGGCCACTGCTTCAGTTAGGCTGGGTGCCACCTATATCTACTGTGTCACTACCACGCCCACCCTGAGGATGATCTATACCATGTTTACCACCTTCTTTACCTGCTGGGAGCTAGAGCTTGAGGAGCCTGTTGCTGAGCTGACTGACCAATCTAGCTAAATTTGGGACACTATCTCTAAATGTGCTCAACCTCACTGTACTCATAGCATTCCCTATCCAAAGTGGAACTCTGAGTCAAAGCCAAAGAATTGATATGCCCACTATGATCTAAACAAGGTTGGATGGTCGCTAATGGACCCCCAACTGATACCCGTATGAATGACTAAATGGGGCACCCAGAATACTCCTGAGAGATTGGACCCTTAACGAAAGAACCACTATAGCTACCACCCTTTTGGGCCTTCTTTTCTTCAGACATCGCGTAACCATACCATTTTGCCACTTCCATCTTTCTTAACATAGTCAATCACAATCTAAAGTCTTACCAGAAAACTCCATCTGAAGCATTGATAGTTTCTCGTATTCAACCCTTTGATGAATAGATGAATCCTTTCCTCCTCTATCTATAACAACTGTAAAGAATACCTAATAAGTGAGTACAATTGAGCCTCATAGGTTACAACAGAAGAACTACCCTGCTCAATACTAGTAAACTCATCCCACCTCACTTACAAAGTATGAGGTACGTACTTCTCTAAGAAAATGAAGTAAAACTATGCCTAAGTCAACGAGGGATACCCATCTAGCCTACCCTCCATAAAAGCTCTCCATCATAACTTTGTATCCCCATTTAGCTAGAAAGTAACAAACTCTAACTCATATCGCTACTTTTCTTATCTTATGGAGCCGCTTATGACAATCAATGATAAACTCATTAGCATCCTTAGTCTTGATACCATAGAATATCAGAGGCTTCATTTTAGCAAACCTCCAAAATAAATTATGCTCCTCTCCAGTCATCACCAACCCTACCACCTGTCTCAAAAATATCCCTATAACAGATCATCCATCCGTGAAGCCATAGAAGCAACATGCTGAACCCCCAAATACTGTTAGAGCTGCGAGTGCCTTCTCAATCCCTGCCAAACCGCTCAGTAGAGCCCAAACTTGCTGTAACACCTCTAAAGGAGCTAAAGCAGGCACAACACCTCCCTAAAGTGGTTGTTGCTGCCTGCTTAGCTTCTACCCTAGTGTGATCCTATAGAGGGGGAGGTGCTTTTGACCTATCACGGACTGGATAGCCTAAGCCTTACCCCTGGCGGGTGCTGCTCCTCATCCCTTGCCCTTACCAACTCGTCTCGCATGTCCTATACCACGGCTGTGGCCCCAACAGTTTGCTCGAGTGCCTTTACTGCAGGTGTCCTTACTATTTGTGTGAGAAATGAATGAAAAAGGTTAGGTAAAAATTTGGATTGCCAGATATCAATTGGAATCAAGTAATAACATGAAAGAAAAAAATAATTAAGTTTTCCTAGTATCGTATATCCTGTCGAAGAAAAGTACAAACATCTCTGTACCATTCCATAAGACTCTGCTAGACATATCCTTATATGATGAGATCGACAAACCTAGAAATATGATACCAAATTTATCACGATCCAAATGACCGTGAGTGACAACCACACTAACCTTTTGGTGGGATAAACATACCTTACTATCTTACCCAAGCCTTAACTATTTCATTAGTAAAATAAGGCAATTACAAGACAAGATAATAAAAATCTCAAAACTAAAGTCTAGCAGTTACTTCCCCAAGATCTGATGGTCATCGTACAAAGGACGCTAACAAAGTAATGTCTAAGAATAGTTTAAATTCTCTAATCAATAAAACATTGTCTGAATAAAGACAGATGTAACTAAGATGATTTGTGGCAGCCTGGATGGAAGTAGTTCACCCTTGAATCAATCCACAAAATAGAGCTAGATGTGAGATCGCATCGAAGTCTCTAGAACAAAGTCTACACTTACAAAAGAGTACAAGAGTAGTATCAGTACAAACACTATGTACTGGTAGGCATCATAGGCTGACTCAAAATAGTAGCAAGTATATATTATGAATCAAATAAGATATGTAGATACGTATATCACCCAAAAGATATATCAAATCATCATAAACTCTGCAATCATAAGCAATCACATCATAAAATATAGATCTAGTCCACACTAATCTTACCGTTGTATAGTTTTTGTAGTTCATTAGTCTCACTCTGACCATATTAGAACTCACAATAATCACTCATCTGTACACATATGCTAATGAGTCTTATTTTTGCCCAACTAGTCATGACTTGCAGGGGACAACCTAGGGTTCATGTACCATACCGGCGTGGTACCCGCTCTATAATATAACCGTTCATTCATAAGCTCACATCAGACTCGAGCTAATCAACAATAAAATAGTATGCATATTCTTAACTTTTTCAACATATCTCAATATGTTCACATATCTAGATATCTCTTAGGATATTATCAGCAAGTGCACAAATATAACAAGTGAACTTCAAAATCACAAGTCATTTCAAGATAGGCTTCAAATTTTTATACAACTTATTTATACAAGCATTGTTAAGACAAACAAATATGCAACTATAGACTATGTCCAAAGGCTAATCAACATGCTTATCAATTCACAAAACATACAAGAGACTAAATCTAATCTAAATCCACATAAATCGTAACCTACCTCAATCAAAGAACCCAAACAAAGCAAGCTAATTTACAACATCATTTTCTTTTCTCAACGCCTCAGAACATTCAAAGTCTAAAACAAATAATTATAAGATTAATTAATTATTTACTCTTAAAATATATGCTTTGAGAATTCAAACCAACTAATTCTATCCTTGTTCACAGTCTATAACCTTACCTAAGGGTCAATCAACCATTAACTAGTTTCACAATACTCTCATTATCTCACTTGCTGAGTTTCTACCCCAATTACCCCCTTTTAAGCAGTTTTTTTTTATGTTAAAGGTCCCATTTTTATTGAATGCATGCTTCCCAATCACCACAATTCATGTTTAAGGACAAAATATTCATGCTAGGAAGGGCTAATTTAAAACATAGAAGCAATTCTAGATGATATTATATCTACCCATAGGTCTTCCCCACACATTTGTAAACCTAGGTTTTTTAACCCATAAATCCACCATTACAATTTCCCTAATAATCCTAAGATGTTAACAGATTACTAGGTGAAAAAATGGATAAAATAACTTACCTCAATGAGAAAATTCACCCTAGCCTTGGGAAAATAGCCTCTCTAGAGCTCTATAATGATGTTTTGGAAGTTATGAAATAAACTTAGAGTAAGTGACTTAAATGGTATTCTGCTTCGCATCATCCACCTCAGTGGATATTTTCTTATTGTAGCAAATCCACTATGGCAAAACAGGGCTCGTTATCTCCGTTATGGTGGGACTCCGTCGGCCACAATGGTCTTGCTGTAACAGAAATCTCACTGCAAAAATCCCACTGCTGCAAAAATCTCACTGTTATAGTTGTCCTTAATTAGTAGATCGGAGAAAACTAAACTCCACCCTCACTTCACAATACAACTTTCATACTTAAGACATCACGAAGCAATCCCAATATGGCAACCTCTAAAACCACCTACTACAAATTCACTCGCAGTCTCAGAATTTCTTTTGGCTACTTAGATCACTAGGTAACCCCCTAATGAAATACAACACAACATCGTGAATCACAAATAACCACAGATAAACATAACATATGTTTTTAGTTTAAAACTATTCCACCTTGAGATTTTATTAGCTCAACTCACTAGGAAAACTTTAATATGGTACATAGGCCCTAACCACTTTATAATGATTAGGAGGGTCATTGCACCCTACCATCTCGACCCTTCATGAATGTGGGGGGTCATCTGTGAATGTGAGGAGTCCTTCACAAACGCAAAGAACAAGGTTGGACTGGGTCCGATCGACCCTTTTTCATGAATACAACGAATCCCTCACAAACGCGAAGGTCAAATTTTTAGACCTTCACAAATATGATTACTTGGCCACAAATGAGATGAACTAGCAACAACACACCAGCAAAATAACAAGTCTAACATAACTCCAAATGGGTCCTTAAAATTGGTTAGGAACCTCGTGAATGCAAACTAAATACGATACCCTATCAAAAATGATATTCCGTACTCAATGGAAATAATGAAATGACCAATGATGTTTGTTTTAATAAAATATTGATCGAAGTCAACACATTTCCGGTTTTCACTAAAATCCACTCAAGCGCCTAAAAGGAGTTCAAAAGCTGTGAAACCTGAACCAAAGGTACTCGTAACTTAAAATCCATGTTATAGAGTTAATGAAACTATCCGAATTTTCATCTGGGGACATTTACTAGAAGTTTTGATTGAAGTCAAGCTTGTTAATTTTTAAACCTCCAAAATAGGGAAATTAGTTTAAAACCCAACCAAACTCCCTGAAAATCGAACCACCTATCCCAATAAGTCATAAATATCATGTAGCAACTACAAGAAAGCTTGAAACACAGAAAATGTGCAAAAAGTAAGGACATGACTTGGAGGGTCATTATAGTTAACAATTCTTCATTTTAGTAATGGATACAAGTATCTTTTTTGATATTTGCATTCTGTCAAGTTTATGTATGTGTACTATTTTCCTCCTTTGTTTGTTTAAATTTAATTAGTGTATTAAATCCCCTTTCCCTCCCCTTTTCATCTTTTGGTTTTCTTCTCTTTTATTTTGATATTTGTTCATTTTTATTTTTGCTTATTTGGTAGGGGTTAATTAATTTAGTCTAGCTTTATTTTGGCTTTGTATAAGCACAAAGTATGAGTTATTTGTGGTTTTATTTTTTAATTTTTATTTTATCTTAATTACTTTTGTTTAATGTGTATTCATAATTTGATATATGCCTTAATTGTTGAAATTTTAGCTAAATATGGACAAACATTAACTTAACTATTGTGGTTTATAAGACGAGCTAAATAAACATAATTAGTTGACATTATGAGTCCATCCATATATTGGATTCCTTGTTGGGACTTAATCATTTCATGTATTCTTGTGAACTGGCAGTAGTGTAGACCATGTCGAAAACCTAATAAGCATGTTATGCTAGGCCCATTATGTCTACTCTAGATGCCTATAAATATATGACTAAATTCCCTCTAATCTCTTTAAGTATAAGGCAATCACCCATTCGACTTCAAGTTGTAGGAGGAGTAATGAGAGAAAGATATAGCTTGTTATTTCATACATCTGAAACACGCTTCTGCATTAATGAACTAGACGACTTAATATGTATGTGCATTAATCTCATTTTCTTAAGTTTCTTAATTTATTGAATAATCGGCTATTATAATTAACCTATATTAATGTGATTATAGTTTTGATTATTTTCTCATATTACATATCATGAAATCAATGTTGATTTCCTATTTATATGATTATATTTTAGGATTAGTACCAACCTGAATTTGTCTAGCCGATAATAATATATTAATGAGTAAAATTAGCTCACTTAAAGTCCTCTCCCCTCTATTTTGAAGGATTGATTAGTGAACAAATTGTATTTGATATTAGCTTCTGCATTTAAAACTTTATCTGTATTAATCAAATTTCTCATGTGTTAATTGAATAATCAATTTAATGCTTAAAACTTTCTTAGTGTCACTACTGATTTCTTTCTCTATTCTTATGCATGTAAAATTCCAAATGAGTCCCTTTGGGTCAAAGGCTACAAATATTATAATTGGTAGTTCAATCTCCATCCAAGAGGACAAAAAATGAAGATTGAGCCAAAAAAGGTTAGCCTGAATCCGGCATTATTAGGTTTTGCCCATAATTGAATTTTCTTTTCTCATATGTCCTCATCTCTAATTTATGGATACCAACATTTTATTTTTTTTACTTAGATGAAACCTCAAAGAATTGCATGATTGGTAATTTTTTATGTATTTTATTTTAATTCGATCGATATTTAAAACAAGTTTCAATATTAGATTAAATGTATGAATAATTATTTAGTTGATTTAGGCAAAAAATATAAGTTTATACTTAGATGAAACCTCAAAGAATTGCATGATTGGTAATTTTGTATGTATTTTATTTTAATTCGATCGATATTTAATACAAATTTCAATATTAGATTAAATGTATGAATAATTATTTGGTTGGTTTAGGCAAAAAAGTAAGCTTATAGATTGAGTTGACAACTTTTTGTGTTCATAGAATGAGTTGACAACATTTTGTGTTCTTTCATAGTTACTAAAAGGCTTAAAATTCATATTTGAAAATTGGGCTAGTTATTTGATTCAAGGTCTTAACCTAGATAAAAGCATTCAAGTTAAAATTTATCTTTTTTGGAATCATTATAAATAGTGGATATTTTTAAAAAGTAGTCACAGTGTTAGACGCCTAAAGTTCAAAAGAATTAAAAATTATAAAGCAACAAAAACCAAGAAAAAAAGACTTAGGAAAGTTCTATACATAGGTCCTAAGACCAGCTGATTTGCTAAGCTTCTCGATCTCCAACTTCTACAATTGTTGAAAAGAATAGAATGAGCTGCCAAAAAGATTAACGTCCACCCAGTTGAAGTGATTTTGATCTTCAGCCTTTCTTTTTCCATTTACAATGACCATGTGTCTTCACAAATCTTCTCTAAACTAGATGTAAACTATGTATGAATATATAGCTAAGCTCATAGATTCTAATAATCTATCTAGTGTTTATTTTAGATCGGTAACTATGAAGCCCTAACTGCTCTTTAATATGAAACTCTATCCACTATCATGATATCGTTATTTGTGATCTTATTCTCCTTGTGAAATTCCTATAGTACCGAGGATTCAACATCTTAAGCATGTCTATATAACCTAGGTGTACCATTTTACCTATGATTTCCACCATATTATGTTTCTTCAAGTTCTCACCAAAGACATGGCTTGCAAATCAAATGGAGTTTGTCTCTAAGGTTTTGGGATAGTCAAACTAGATTTATAGGTGAACTATTGAATACCTTTAAATCTGATAAGGAGTCCAAACTTTTTGAAAACTATCTTACTTCCTCATTGTTAGTTTCTTTGGCCACTTTCTCTCTTATATTGATAATCTTTCAGTGATTGAGTCAAAGGCTGATACAACACACTGAAGTTTTATCAATACTAGAGTCACAGGGTCTCAAATTTTTTTAATGCTAATTAAAGTTTTTAGCAACTTTGAATCTTAGGTTTGGTGTCTACTGCTTAACCAAGTTAAGAAGTTTCCTCCCTATACTAGGTAGTTCAAAAAAGGAGTTAAAATTTATTGTACCTGCCGAAACAAAAGCATAGTTAGTTAAAAAATTAGTCAGTGAGTCGCCCTCTCTGTATACATGTTGCATTATCACATTGAAGTCTGAAATCAATCTTCTGATCTTTTCCACTTCTGTGATGATGCACCATGGTATCATCCAATCCCCTTCCAACATTCTCTTCAACAACAAATAATATATCTCTAAAATCAAGGGATGAAGTTCCTTATTTACATAGTAGTTTAATATCCCCAAAATGGCTATAGCCTCTGCTATTACATTAGTAGTATTCCCTATCCCCTTGAACTGTACAAATACTAAATTTCCATGATTATTCTTGACACAAAACCCATACTAACTAGGTTTTGGGTTGCCCCTTGATGCCATCATTTTGTATTGCTACCGATTCTCAAAAGGGGCATTCCAATATAAGTAATACTAATCACAATAGGTGTGTATCCTTATGAATAATCTACCAAATCTGACCATCAGAAATACTTGTTGTTGAACTATGGGTACCTCAGTTTAGTCATGTACATAAGATTGACATTGATTTCATGGATCACCATGTCAAAGCTCATTTGTCCCTCATATTTTACTGTATTTATCCTTTCCATAGTTCCCAGATTATCATGGCTAGTAATGTCTATAGGATTGGTTTAAACTTATCTCAATATTCTATCCTCTACTATAGTTTACATGTTGGATGTATTGGAACCATATTCATCTATAATCCAACTACATTTATGAATACCTTCCATACATATCTAGTAAAATCTCCTATCAGAAATAGATGTTGTAAAGTCTCGTTGTGTGTGATTCTGTGTCGATATCATCTAGATGTTATAGCTATCCCCATCCTTATTAATTTATCATCTGTTGTGAATTTATTTTTCCATAATCTCCATAGAAAGAAAGGTATCTTAAATGGCATTTCTATAATCCATATGTGCTTAAAATCCTCCTGTATGTGTGCCCTGTGTCTCATCATGTCCCATTCACTATTTACTTGAATTGTCCTATACTTGTGGGCATACACCAAGGTCTATCCCAGTAACTTTTCAAAGGCTAATTATGAATTTCAGTTTTAATGTGCTCCATAATATCATTTGGAAAGGTTTCTTATAGTATCAAATTCTTCCATTTCCCCTGATCAATCAGTTCTGCCATATCCTATAGATCTTATTTTATGGGCAAAGCTGGTGGCACTATAAAATGCATGGCACCCAATTTTGTCTAATTTTCATTCCATATATTGCAAGTTCCTACTTTCCATATCTTATGTTCAACAGCTTCTCTAGCCTCCAATATCCTCTCCCATACTTGAGTACCCCTTTTCCATTGAACTAGTGTTTGAGTTATCTTCTTTCAACATTTATTCCACATGTATCTTACTCATAGGGATTTTGTTGTTATAAATCTCCACCTAGATTCGGCAAATAGTGCTTAACATAGATTTGAAGCCCAATCCACCTTTTGTGTTAGGAAACATACATTCTACCATGATTCCCAATGTCTATTCTTTCTATCCTCCTTATATGTACAAAAATATCTAGCAAAGATCTTATGTAGGCTATTCAATATACATTTAGGAGAGGCAAGTACTAATAGAAGATGAATTGGCATGCTTTGAAGAACCCTTTTTTTAATCAATCCTGCCTTAGCCCCATAGGACAACAATTTCCACTTCCAGGAATGTAGTCTATGAAGAACCCTTTTTTTAATCAATCCTGCCTTAACCCCATAGGACTACAATTTCCACTTCCAGGAATGTAGTCTATTCTTCACATTCTTTACCAACTCTGCATAGGACTCCTTCTAAGAAAAAATAGGGCATCCAAGGTATTTAAAAGGGAATTGGCCCCTGCTAAAGCCAGTGATCTCACTCACAATTTGTACTAGCTCATTCCCAACTTTAGAATATATGTAAAAGAAGCTATTCTCCTTGTTAACTATTTGAAACTTAGTCAATCAAATTATTTTATAAGAAGGATGACTAAAGGATGGTATGATTTTAAATGATTCTCAAAAATACTATTATTTTTATACTATAAATCAATTTTCTTTCAAAATACCGGTGTACACCCATTTCAGAAAACATGTTTGTATACTAAAACATGTTAAATCATAGACTAAAACATGTTTGTATAAAATCTGGTATAAAAAAAGATTAAGTAAATCAGTTTGTATATCATATTTTATACACAATCTACACACTAATATGTGTGCACATAAGATGGTGTAAAAAATATTAACTAACCCATTTTTATATCATATTCTACATCTATCCCATACACTAATATATATTTGTACATAACCTAGTACAATAGGTAAATCTGTTTGTTTACCATATTATATATCCATTTCATACATATATTTTAACCTGGTATAAAAAATATTATCTAGATTTTATATATCCATTCCACACAATACATAGTAAAATAAAATTAATTTTCATTCATATTAGATACACATGTTAGTACAAAAAAAAGCTTCCATTACTAATGTATATGCAATTCATACGCACATCTCAAATTTTTTTACATACAATTTGATGAAGAATTGGGTGAGATATGATCGAAAAAAATCACACTCCAATCTATTTATAATTCCCTAAAATCTATTAGAACTCAAAAATTTTAGCTCGAGATTTTTTTTTCTTTCTTTTATATGAAGAACATCTTCATGGGCTTAATTTTTCAATCATAAAAGTTTATCTGAATGATATTAATTTATACACACACTATTAACCCTGACATCTACAAGAACTAGGAAATTAAAGACTAATAAAAGGGATTTTTTTTCATGGCCTAATTTCTCTTAACTAATAAAAGCAAATAATAGTTAGGTGCAAGATCATCAGTTTAATCCTCCTCCTTAGCAGCAACAACCACCTTCGAGGAGCTACCAGATTTTCAGTTAGGCAGAAGAAGGTTCTGAATATTGGGCATAACACCGCTAGAAGAAACCGCCACATCACCAAGCAACTTACTGAACTCCTCATCATACTTTACAACTAATTGAACTATATAAAGAATAGAAGGATTGTGCCAAGTCACATTCAATTGGTTGTGAGGAATGATGAGGAGTTGATCAAGTTTCTTGGCGATGTGGTGATTGCTACTGGCAATGTTATGCCCAACATTCACAATCTTCTGTTGCCTAACTAGATGTATGGTAGCTCCTCAATGGCTGTTGCTGCTGCAGAGGATAAGAATTAGACTGATGATCTTGCATCAAACTGTTATTTTCTTTTATTAGTATAGACCAATTATTCTTTGAGAAGTGCCCTTTTATTAGTCTTTAATTTCCTAGTTCTTTTAGATGTCAGGGTTAATGTTAGTGTGTATACAAACCAATTTCTTCATAGAGATATTTATGATTGAAAAATTAGCCAGTGAAGAAGTTCTTCATATAAAAAAAGAAAAAAATTATCTCGAGTTGAAATTTTGTAGCTCCAATAGATTTTAGGGTATTATTACTGGACTGAACTGTGATTTATTTCAATTCTATGTCACCCAATTCTCCATCAAATTATATTTATCTAAAAAAAATGAGATGTGTTCAACAATTGCGTATAAATTTTATACACATTAGTAATGAAAGCTTTTTTAGTACTAACATGTGTATTTAATGTGTATCAAAATCGATTTTCTTTCACTATGTATTGTATGGAATGGATATATACACTCTAGGTTACCTAATCTTTATATTCTAGGTTATAATATATGTATGGAATGTATATATAATATGGTATATAAATTGATTTACTTATTGTTAGATATTGGTATATTAACAGAAATAAGAAACTTCTTAGTGAATTATTGGAGACACAAAGAAAGCTACTAATCATACAAAAGGAATTTGAAGAATTATTACAAGTCCAAAGAATTCTCATAGGAATACGAACTATTCTTACTGACAGAGTATTACCAACAATTAGTTGGGAGTTACAAGGATTAGAAAATTATATTTTTAGAATAAAATAAAGAATCGAAAAAGACAAAGTTTGGATACCTTTTTAAGGTAAGTAACAAAATATCATGTTTAAAGAACTTAGACTATTTAGATTTAAAATTACAATCAGAGAAAAAATATAGAAGACTAAAAGATAACTCTTTGATTAGGTGTAATTTTACAAATGGAGAACATATTCTACATAGTGAAAATCAACAGCTTAATACAATAACAGACTTAGTAATAAATCTAGGAAAAAGTATCCATAACGATAATAGTACAATAATAAGAGTTTTAGAATCTCTTGAAGACCTGCAAAGTAAACAAACAAAAACCATTGAAAGATTAGAAAAAAAATTTGTTTTCCTAAAAATACAACAGTTATATATAGAAAAAAAAAATACTCTTACTAATCAACAAAGTTGACCAAAACAAAAGTTCTTCAACAGAAGATTTAATAGTAAAGATAAAAATAGTTCAAAAAGAAATAAAAGAATTAAAACAAACAATAAAACAAATTAGAGAAATAACTATTTCATGAATGAACCTTTATACCAAGAAATCTTAAAGAAAAGAGAAATGATCCAGAAAAATCCAGAAGGTTTATCCAATTACCAACCTCAAGGAAGAGAAGATCAAGTAATAATCAAACAAAATAATACCATAATTCTCTTACTACTAGAAAACAACAACAATATAGTAAAACTATGTAAAGATAAGGCACCTATACAATAAGATAACAATATAGATGAATTAATAGAACAACTGAAAAAGGTAGAAATTACACCACAAAAAGAAAGAGTAAAGATCGTTAGAAAACAACAACTATGGACCTTTTTTCAAGTAGGAGAAATACGGAAGAAGATAGACCAAGAAAAAGTTTCTCACAAAACAGACTAGGAAATAATCTTATAACCAGATTAATGAATACATCTAGACAAAACTCCAGCCAACAATTAGATGAGGTAATAGACGTAAATAAGGATATACAATTATTCCAACAAAATAAATTAAAACTACTGAATCCTAGAATTTTATACAAGGTAGGAACTTTCTCGAGTAAAGCTCAGTTATATAGATATTACAGAGAAGAAAAATTATGCGTTACAAATAACAATAGTGATAGTATAAATTTAATAAGCCAAGACTCCTTAAAAGAAATTAGACAAGCTAATATGAATCTAATGCACATGAGATTAATAGTCATAGGTTTAAAAGGTTTAACTAGAAAGAACCTAGGAACTAAAGTCTTAATTACTATCTATGATGATAGATGGACAGATCCAAAAAGATCTATTATAGGATTAACAAAAGTAAACATGTCCAATAATGAAGCCATTTTTTACTGCAGCCCAGACTTCATGATAAATTCTTTAGAATTTGGAAAGTACATAAAAGTAGGAATTCAGACTAAAGGATACAAACAAATGACTAACGGAAACAACCTACTAGTATGCATAGGTGTTATAGGAAAAATTGCCACCAGTAGTAACACGAAGTTTAAAATTAACGTAGAAGACATAGTAGGGTTAATGAGAAACAAAGACATAAAGCTAATGAAACCTTTAAAAATAGACCCAAAAGTATATGCAGGATTAGAATGGAATCTAGAAAGTTTTAGTAAAAAAATATTCTCAAATCAAATGACCACCTAATGTATACAAATAACAAGGGACAAACGTCCATCAGATTTACAGATTATAAATGTACAAATCAAAAAGAATTAGAAGAATTGGATGAAGAATTAGAAGAAACAATAGAGTTCATGAACATAGAACTCATCCCAGAAGAAAGATCTCGAAGTAGACATAGCTATAATAAAAGCAGAAATAATGTACAAAGAAAACAACAAGGAAAAGAAAGGAGGTTTAGAAATAACCCAAGTACAGGAACATTTTAAAAGGTGTGAGTTAAGAATAGATAATTACGGAAACAGAAATTGGTCGTTAGACGATAGTGATAAAGAAACTACCACAAGTATCGAAGACAAAGAAACAGTTAAAAGTGTTAAAGAATTTATGAAATCGGAATCAACTGGTTCAAGCCCATTCCAAAAGACAACCCCAATGCATATGGTAGATACTAATACAGGAAATGTACCCAGACATATGAGTATTTAGAATAAATCCCAAAATCCAGAAAGAAATCGTAAAGCCAATAGAAAAAAGAATGCCACTATAAGAACTCATTAGACTCCAAGAAGGAGGAAGTAAAGGTAAAATATTAAATATAGCAACACATGATCCACAAGCTTGGAATACAGTAATTGATGTATGAAAAGGTATAGCAGTAGCAGACTTCACTAAAACATACCAAGAAACAGACGCAGAAACCATGTATAGATACATGGAAACTTTTCTAGGAGAGTCAGCTAAAGAACTATGGGAAGCATATAAATCAGAATTCTCGCAAGAATTTCAGACGCTAATAGCTATGGGACCTAACCCATACAATTTTACAAATAAAATACATAGGTTAATCAGAGAAGATCTAAATAGTGGATTATTATTATTACAAAAAAATTATTTAATAAAGTTAGAACAATTAAGTATTAGTAGTTGGTACCATATAAAACCTTTTTTAAATGATTATTTTTACTATTGTACAATTAGTGGAAACACGTTTGACCAAAACTTAGGAAAAAACCTTTTTAATAAACTACCAGGAGCTTTAGGAAGAGAAGTAGAAGAAAGATGGAGTAAAAGAGAAGGAGTAATACAAAATTCAAATGCAAAATGGTCAATAGGACATAAAATACAACATATAATGGAAATCCTACAGGAAAAATGCACCAATATACAAATACAAAAATAATTAAAATAAAGTGAAACAAATTTCTATAAAAGTATATACACAACACAAAACTATGATGATGATGATTATCAAAAGAGAATAAAATATAAGAAAGTACAGAAGAACTACACAAAGAAAAGATATTATTTAAGAAAGTCATCAACAAAGAAACCATATTTAGACAAAAATAGACATGTAAGAAAATACAAAAATAATAGAAACTACAAAAACAGGTTAGAATGCTTCACCTGTGGAAGCATAGAACAGTTAGCAAATACTTGTCCTAAAGAAATAATAGTAGAACTAGGAATTCTCAGCTAATAGAAGATTTCCAAGAAACATTAATAAATGTAGACGAATATATGTCGAATAATTAAAGTATATACTCCATAATGAGTATCGAAGCCGCAGAACAAAAAGATAGTGAATCATCAGACTCCAAAGAAGAATTAATAAATGAAACAGGGTTAAATATTTAAGTCTTAAAGAATTGGATAATCATGCTTTAGTTTATATTATACAAGAATGCGATCATGAGTTTGAAAGAAATAAATGATTAGATAACAACCAATGCTTTATATGTAATTGGTACCCAAGTAAAAATAAAAGGGCAAAATGTAAAAAGTGTTATGTTGAAGGATGTATTCTATGCATAGAAAAAACATTAGGAAATCGCATTATAGAGAAAGATATTACAGAACCTTTAGAAAACAAGATTGATAACACTATAAATACAAAGATAATAATTCTAAACACAGGAATCGATAACCTAGAAAAAAGGATAGAGAAATTAGACAAGGAAAAAGAAAAAACCTTAGAAGAAGAAGATGAACTAATGAATATATCTAGTGAAAGTCTAATATGGAACGAAGAAAAAAAATTAAGTACTATAAAAGTTTTAGTAGAATAAGAATACAAGATTACAAAATAGAAACATTAGCCTTAGTAGATTCAGGATGCACTCAAAGTATAATAAATAAGAAGATTATGCCCGAATACTTAATTAAAAAATTTCAGAAACCTCAAATGTCCATGCAAATGGATGGAACGTATAACGTAGACAATCATTATGTACAAAAAGCAGTCATAAGTTTTGTTAATACTTGCACAAATTTTTATAAACCCTTCTATAAGTTAAATCACATATGGGTAAGAGATCTAAAAATAAGAGTAGACTTTGTGTTAGGATTAGATCTTTTATTAAAAAATAATGAAAGTTGTCTCCTCTCTAGAGACGGAGTTGTATTGTCTAAAAAAATTACACAAACACCAGCCTATTTTAAAGGTATACTAACCCTAACTAGACATATTAAAGAAAAACCAGAAATAAAATCCTCAAAAAAATGTAGCAAGGGAGATAGTTGTACTTGCAACATTAAAAAGGACAAGACAACATAAATGTTAATTTCAGAAACTGAAGAAATTGACACAGAAGAACTAGAAAACCTAAAAGAGGTTGATGAAATAGGAAAAAAGTATAACCTAATAGAAATTAACAACGAGAACTATAATTTTAAAAAGGAATACAACAAATTGGAGTAATAAAAGATCAACAAGATTTATAGAAGATAATACAAATTTTAGACGAATTAGAAATAATAGGAGTAAAACCTTTACAACATTGGAATTCCAATCAAATAACCTGTAATTTAGAAATAATCAATTCTGAATACACTGTAAAGACCACATCAATAGAATCAACAAAGCAAGACTTAAAGGATTTCAAAATACAAATAAAAGAATTATTAGAATTAGAGGTAATAAGAAGATCAAAGTCAAGACACCGGTCAGCGGCCTTTACGGTAAGAAACCATAGTGAAATAGTGAGGGGGGAAAGCAAGAATAGTAATAAATTATAAAAGACTCAATGATAATACAGTAATGGATGGATTTAAACTACCAAATAAGATGGAATTAATAAATAGAATTCCGGGAAGAAAGGTTTTTAGAAAATTTGATTGTAAATCAGGTTATTGAAAGGTTAAAATGCACAAAGATAGTATAGAATGGACAACATTTACCTGTCCAGAAGGTCATTTCGAATGGCTAGTAATGCCTTTTGAATTAAAGACTGCCCCACCAATTTTTCAATGAAAAATGGATAATGTATTTGGGGAATATAAAAACTTTGTTTTAGTATACATAAATGATATCTTAGTCTTTAGTAATAATATGAAAGAACATTTGGGGCATTTACAGATAGTGTTCAAATTATTTATATCTAATGGGATAATAATTAGCGAAAAGAAAATAGACCTATGTAAGAGTTATATTAATTTCCTCGAGGTAATAATTGGAGAAGGAAAAATTAAACTACAACCCCATATTGCAAAAAAGATCTTAGACATACCAGATAAACTTGATAAAATAAAAGAATTACAAAAATTTCTAGGGATTCTGAATTCTGCAAGACAGTTCATTAAAGATTTAGGAAAAGTAGCAGGCCCTCTTTACTCTAAGACAGGAACAACAGGACAAAAATCTTTTAATACAGAAGATATAAAATTGGTACAAACACTTAAAAACATGGTAAAAAACATTCTTGATTTAGCTATGCCTTTAGAGACAGATTACTTAATTGTAGAAACAGATGAAAGTTTCGATGGATGGGGACCATTACTAAAAGCAAGAAATAATAAGTATGGCGACGAGAAAGACGAAAGAATATGAGCCTATCAAAGTGGAAAATATTAAGAAAAAGGAAATATGAGTAGTATAGACACAAAAATCTTAGCAGTAATCTATGGTCTAAATAATTTTAGACTGCACATTTTAAACAAACAAGAAATATTGGTAAGAACAGACTGTGAAGCAATAGTAAAGTTCCACCAAAGGATAAACAAAAAGAATAGTAGTAAAAGAAGATGGTTAAATTTTTTAGATGCCACGTCAACATACAATACTAGATTAGAGCATATAAAAGGAAAAAAAAATAGTTTAGCAGATCAACTTAGTAGACTTATTAAAGGTTAAACTAACTTTTAATTTTGCAGAATGTGTGCAGGAAAAGCAAAAGGAAAGGCTGAGGCCTCACCAATCCCAGACATACATCCCAAAGACTTATATTTACAAACTTTAATAAGTAATACGTAGTTTAGGGCACAGACTATGTTAGAAAATAAGCGGATTGAAATACAATGGTTTGGAAAACAAAATCTGATAAGTTGTCCAGAATCAACTATGTGTTTCAGGTTGAAGATAGATACAAGAATTGACAGGCAACAAAAATACCTTATAGACAATCTATGGATATCATATAACAAGACTCCAAGAGATAATAGTTATTTTATTGTTGTTTTAAATTCTCTAAGTCAATATTTTATAGACAAAAATCAAGACAAAAAGTTTAAATTTTATGTGGTGATTTAGGGACGAACCCAAGGTATCTTCAGACAGGGATACAAGTAATCGATGCCAGAAAAGAACATCCTACTCCTTTGTTTATAGGTTTTAATGATTTCAATGAAGCACTCGATTATGCCAGAGGAAATCCTGGGCCAAATTTCTATATAACCCTAGAACTTAGAAATCCCAATACATTCCCACAATGCAATATTAGTAAAAGTATAGACAAGATTATTTTTTGTGATCATTTTTCAACTATGATAGAAGCCTTTAAAATACTAAACCAAAAGAATGAAAAACTGACCCAAGAAAAAGAAAGCCTGATTAAACAAATACATTTACTACAAGACAGGATTAAAATCCTCCATTTTTAGCTAAGCCAGACACAGTCGTCAAATACAACTCCTCAGACAAACCAAAAGAGTTCTCCATCTTACATAAAATGGATAAGATGGGTGTGAATTCCCCAATAAATGCAAATAAATCACTACATCGGATAGAGATATAGCTACTCCGATTCAAACGGTAGCCGGTAAAGGCCTATCAAATCTGTTAATCGTTGACACTTTGCCAAAACGTATTAGGAGACTTCTAGAAAGTTTAAAAAATGAAGGCTCTTTCAGAAAAAGAAAACCTATACAAAAAGGGATAGTATTAAAGGGAATTTCTTCTAAGAAAAAGAAAGAAGACAAAAAGTAATAGAGAAAATAGTTGGAGATACACTCAAGAAATTACTTAAAGAAGAAACAAAAGAAATGATCCTAGAAGTACCTGATGTCGCCCAAAATACACCTCTAGAAAAGTATAGTGTGGTCGATATACCAAATATAGAACCCAACTAGGTTGGGGTCGACCCCACAGGGAATAGGATGAAATTATGTCAAATTCTTGCCTGAGTAATTGACAAGTAAGTAAAACTGGGGGGTTTTTGTAAGCAAGTAGTAACAGTATTGTTGGTTGATTATCAGATTTGTAATCAATATGAGAAATACACTAGGACTGTGATCCCGAATGATTCCTTAACTCCACTGGTTATTTGTGCTGGCAAAATAGTCCTGCTGCGTTGCATGCAAAATCAAACAAGATATGTTCATCTAAACGTCTCTCGACTTTGGTTAGACAAATTTCACTCTTCTCCTCTCGATCTCTGAGTGTTGCACTACTAACCCTTGTCCTGGATAATATAACTATCCCTATTACGGATAAAGTTATTAGATGAAGGTTGATAGCTTCAAATCTCTGTTGTTATTCCCTTTTCCCAATCTCTACTTCTCTCTTGAGCAAGTTTAAAATACAACGGAGTTTCTAACGTATGAAACTGTTAGAAGATCAATTATAATGAAGGTAATAACAATACATGCATTCACAACAGTTCAGAATTGCTTTGCACTTAACCCATTTCGTTAATTCCTTATGGTTCACACAACCCCAGTTAATGGGTTTAGCTATTCATGATTGCAAGAACACAAGAAGAATTCAATGATGAAAACATATTGTAAACTCACAATAAGAAGAAAACTCTTAAATCTCAATATTAATAAAACCCTAGAATCGATGTTCCAAGATTACAAAATCAATAATGTGTTTATGAACTCAAAAATAATGAAAAATATCTCTCAAAAATAATGAAAAATATCTCTCGAAACAATGTACTACCAACCCCTAAACATAGGATAATATAGGGGTATTTATAGATACAAGGTGAATCCTATCCTAAATAAAACAGGAAAATAGAGTCGGCACTTTTCTACGGTACCAACCCATGCCACGTGGGTCCTGCGGTGGAAATCAGGCTGCTCCAACTATCTGTAGGAGTTGACCTTCGGCACAGATCCACACCACATAGGTCGGTTCACATGACGTGGGTCCTCCCGTGAGTCATTCCTCTGGTGCAGGACTTGGCTCTTTCATCTTCAGATACTTCGTTCTCAAGCATTATTCTTTATTTTTGTCCATTTTGCCTCCAAAAACCTATTCTGCTGCAATATAGAATAGAAAACACATCATACCAACAAAACATACCCGAGTTATTGTATATTTTCTTTATTTTAAGCATCGAAAGTGCCATGAAACCACGATACATCAACACCCTCAACTTAGAACGTTTGCATATCCTCAGGAAACAAAACAAAACAAACACATATGATGCTTCACTAGGAGAAACCTAAGAGACGTAGGGAAGTTGACTTATTGCTCTTGGCACCAAAACTTTTCCTACCCCTCCTATTTGCAAATCAAAACCACAGTGTGTATACGTGCAACATATTATCATGACACAACAGGGATCAAATGATGGCATCTGATTATGAACAAACAACTAAGCATATATGAAAATGACATTATCCGAACAAATAGCAGCTAAAAAGTTCAAAACAAGTGCGTGAAATACTATAGGCTTGCCCTTATTTTCTATACCTTAGTTTTTCGGACAGTTGGACTAGGATCACATTAGGACTTTCATCGGCTTGTAATGTAGGCTTAAGGACGGGTGTGGTATATATGGATATAGTGACTCAACCCTCCTTGACACTACACTATTTTTGGCTCCACTTTCAACCATTTTCCTTTTATTTTCCTTTATTCTCCTTCATTTATTTTCAAATTTTTGGGTGTGATTTTCTTCATACTTTCAAAGCATATTTTTTTTCTTTTTTTTTTCTTTTTGCAATTTCTATTTATTTCACTCATTTTTTTCTTCTTCACACCCAAATCTATTCTCTTTTTTGTTTTACTAACCCCTTCTTCATACCCAAGTTAAACTACGCACCCCTATAATAGCCACTCTCAACTTAGGCGATTTGCCTGAGTTGAGGTACACAATTTCCAAGGAGGGACCAGGGCCAAGACAGGTTCTTTGTAAGTAAAAATAGGAAGGTGAACATGCTAATGAAAGAAACAAGTCAATTAAGGCTCAAACTCGGGATCAAGGGATATTTACTTCATTTGGTCAGATATTTAGGCAAAAAGTGAACTTATTCAAAAACAGCCTATGATCCTTTCCTAACCACTATCCTATAACCTAAGCAAGACTAACCGGGCAAGTTCTGGATCACACACAAAAAGTGAACTCGGTAATGACCTCACACACACATAGCACAGGATTACACTATGGACTACTACATATCTAATTCATGCATTGCTAGCTACCATCACGTTGCCTAAAATACTACTACCATAACAAGATCCAAAAGATGTCACAAACTAACATACTACAAACAGTGTTCAAAACTAAATTTTTAGGAGGGGTGTCCTTTAAACAATCAAAAAACATCATTATCATAAACTTGTTCAAAACTGGAATGCACTAAGGTTCCCCTATTTTTCTCCTAATTAAACATGAAAACACATAAATAATATAAATAACAACCTAAACATGTTGGTTCTACTATGATAGCACACTTCGGGGGAAAAGAAAAATGGTAACAAAACCCCCCAAGTAGTGGTATACCCCCACCCCCAACTAAATAATGGTGCACTGCCCTCAGTGTACACACTATAAATATGGTAAGTGTAAGGGATTAAAGACATACCTGCTATGCACTAGGCGCTAGATATGGGCCCGTCCACAATAGGATCATCTGTATGCTCTCTGGGCTCCATGCTAGGTGTGTTCGGTGGAGGGGGTAGCTGACTAGAAGATGCTCCCCATGCTCTCTACTCATGGACAATCTGACTGATATGGTACCCTTCCTGGGAGGCCTTGGTCGCTCTCTAGAGATCACTCTCAAACTCGTCTCCACTATCAGTCTGACCCTCATGACTCCATGGCCTCTTGGCTCTAGCAATAGGAGACTCTTCATCAGCAAAACAAATCCACCTTACAAATTGGTTCTGAGGATACCGGTGTAGGTATGGGTGGAATGATAGGAGCATGGCTAACTGGTAAATCTCAAACCTCTTCCCTCAATGTAGCCACCTCCTTAGTCAACCCCGTCAAATCTGGGATACGGGTCTCTCTCAATCGGCTACCCATCCGGTGCTTAAAACTGTCAATCCACCCATGTAGCTCACGTATAAACTTCTCCATAGCAGAAGTTATGCGAGCCTCAACTCTTACCTCAGACGCCTCTATCGATGTCCTAACCCATGGCTTAAACTGAGATACCAACTTAGACATCTGGGCCTCTGTGTGAGCCTGTCGCTAAATAACCTGCGTCTGTCTATCCACTAACTGCTGCAAAAACTCATGTGAAACTGCAACCATACTAGACGAGGGTGATAGTGCGATGGGGCCAGCTACCCCCTCATCAGTCACAGGGCTTGTACCCTTGGTAGGCAACCTCCCAGCCTCGGAGTCACTAATAGGTGCTGAAGAGCTAACCAGTTCCTCACGATCCACTTGCCCTTCAAAAATGGCGGCGCTTGACAAAGTAGAGGGTTGAGACCCCCTCTGGGAAATCGAAATAGCACCTCGCTGGTGCATCAGTCCAACATCAACGATGCGAGCCACCTCAATGGCATGATCTACTGCAGGCATCCAAACTATACCAGCACTATGAGATAGGCCCTAAATTAGAAATAGGAAAGGGATGCTGGTATAGTCTCTAAAGGCGTGCTCATGAATCTCCCTAATAATATAGTGGGCGAAGTTGATGTCATATTTGGTGATGATGCTCTCTACCAGAATAACTCAGTCAAAAGTAAGAGAATTATCTGCACCTATGGGACAGAGACAGTTTCGTTCAATTGACCACCAAAACCTACTGGTAAAGTGAAGCGAGGACTTCTTAATATCCAACTTCTCAGCTACCCATTATACATATATGCCATCCTCGCGATATACTATGTAACCCACAGTAGTAGCTCTAAACGTTGATCAATATCCTTTATTTTGTTTCTATTTTTCACCATCTACATGTGGTGATCAAACTCAGCAGTACTAGTTGAAAGTGGACGTTCTGCACCAAATAAGAACTGGTGGATTGTCTGCTCAGAAATGTCTACTCTGGTTTCATGAACCAAAGTGTGAATCAATGGTGGTTGGTCTCAAAATCGCTGCTCAACTGGTGTGATTAATTCAATAGATGCAGCATACAAAGCATAAAACTCATGGACCAACTCTGGGCTATAGCTACCAAAAGGCTCCGTTTTCCACCCGAATCCACAACGATCAAACACTGCCTTAATCTTGGGTAGTGCCTTTAACTCATCTAACCGATATTGGGGATTCTCAATGATACTCCGTCTACATACAACCATCTCAGTCAGCTCTGCATCCCTGTCATAAATGGCCTTCATACCCTGAATACACCACCTTTTATTGTCCCTTCTTATTACAGTTGCGGCCTACTGTGCAACCACTTGTCTCTGTAAGAAAGTCGTGGAATCCTGAACACCAGCCTCACCATTACCAGTACACTTAAAATCATCTACACTCTCAGTAATCTCATCGGTCCCAGGTGCCTCATCCTCATCTTCAGTATCACCAATTGTAGAAGCATCCACCCCATCTTCAGACATGGGGGCAGATTCTGAAGGCTGAATAAGAGTTACTACTATAGGCTGAGTGGTGGATCGGGCTGCAGTCTGTGCCCTAGTTCGTTGTCTTGTGGCGCAAGGCACAAGAGCAGACTTATCCTGAATGATCTCATAAACCTCTTCGGACCAACTTTTCTCCTACTCTGAAGACTCATCTCACAGCCTTGTTGTGCCTTCCGGGTTCTTGGTGTGAATTCATGAAGGAAACCCATATCTCTCTGTTTAGAGTTTTCTTTAGGTGGCATGGTTGGATTTTTAGTGAGGTTTGGTCGGGTTGGGTATGGGTATTTGGGTTAGGGTTCCATGGTGTAGGGTCGGATCGGGTTTGGGTTTTTGGGGTAATGGGATTCGAATTTTTTAACAATCAGAGTGGTGGTGGTACGAATTGGAGTGGTTGGTACTTGGGATTTATAGTGATTATAGGATTAAAGGTGTTAATTTAGATGAGTTGATGAAATAAATAAAGTATGTGGAGGCTCGGAGAATCCGGTTTTTTGGATTTTCAATCGTGTAGTATCGAGTTTTATAGAGGGTAGGCCGGAATTAAGGTTGGGTTGGGTCGGATCATGAATTTTATTTATGGGTCTGAGTTTCACGATACCAACCCACACCACGTGGGTTGACCCACGTCATGTGGGTCCCTGTTGTGGCTCTAGTTCTGTAGCCACAAATATTCTCTATTTCCCACGATACAAATACACATCAGGTGGGTTGACCTACATCACTTTGGTCCCTATCGTGGGTGGGATCCCACAACCAAAATTGTTTTTCTCTAATTCCCACAATACCAACCCACGCCACGTTGGTTGACCTACATCACGTGGGTCACCATCGTGGTTTAAGCTACTCACTTTTCTGTTCACACCTTTGTTTTTAACTCATGAATGGTAACAATCCTTGGGTTGCCTCCCAAGCAACGCTTGATTTAAAGTCATCGCACGACGCAGATGGGTTGGTTATTCAGGCTTCACCAACCATCCCATGGGTTGCCTCCCATGAAGCACCTGATTTAATGTCGCGGCATTACCTAACTTACTTGACTAGTCAGACTTTGTTAAGACTAATATCCTCACATGTCCTTTCTTCTTTCGTGATTCCCACATAGTGCTTTACATACTGCCCATTTACCTTGAATAGAACATTATCATATCTTTTCAGCTCGATTTCTCCATGTGGGAACACCCTAACCTCCATGAATGGTCTAGACCATTTGGACTTTAACTTTCCAGAAAACAAGCGAAGCCTGGAGTTATAAAGTAGTACCAAATCTCCCTGGTGAAACTTTCATTGCTCAATCCTCCGATCATGATATAATTTCATCTTTTCTTTATACAGTACTGAACTTTCATAATCTTTGAGACGAAATTCATCCATCTCATTCATCTGTTCTAGTCTCAATTTAGCCGCATCACTCCATTCTAGATTCAACCTTTTCAGTGCCCATAATGCCTTGTGTTCAAGTTCAACAGGCGAATGTCACGATTTACCAAACACCAGCTAATATGGAGATGAAACAATCAGTGTGTTGAATGCAGTTCGATATGCCCATAATGCATCATCCAATTTTTTTGCCAAATCAGTATGGTTGGCATTCCCCGTCTTTGCCAAAATAGACTTTATCTCATGATTTGACACCTCAACTTGCCCGCTCGTCTGAGGATGGTAGGGTGTTGCCATCTTATGTTTGACACCATATTTTTCAAGTAGGGCTTTGAACAGTCGATGACAGAAATGAGATCCTCCATTACTAATGATAACTCGGGGTGTACCTAATCATGAAAAGATATTCATTTTCAAGAATGCCGTGACACTTCTTCCTTCATTATTGGGAAGCGATATTGCCTCCACCCACTTAGAAACATAGTCAACAACTACCAGAATGTATTTCATCCTATGTGAGCTCACAAATGGGCCCATAAAATCAATTCCCCATATGTCAAACAATTAAAGCTCGAGAATAGTTGTCATAGGAAGTTCGTGTCTGCACGAGATGTTCCCATGTCTTTGACATTGGTCATAAGATCGGGCATAGTCTTGAGCATCTTTATAGATAGTGGGCTAGTAGTACCCACATTGTAAGGTCTTATGAGCAGTCCGCGCACTTCCATGATGACCCCCAACTGGAGATGAATGACATGCTTCCAAAATACTCAACATCTCGACTTTTGGAATACACATTCAAATTATTCCATCCGTACATACCCTAAATAAATAAGGCTCATCCTAGAAGAATTTTCTCACTTCTTGCATGATTCTCTTCCTCTGCTGATACGACACATCTTTCGGGACTAGGTCACTCGCCAAAAAATTGGCAAAATCTGCAAACCAAGGGATTAATTCTTGTGATGCTGCCAACACTTGTTCGTCTGGAAAAGCCTCATCAATATCAAGATCATCCCTAAATCTAAGCATGTCCTCCTCTTCAAGGCGTGATAGGTGGTCTGCAACCTGATTCTCAGTCCCCTTTCGATCCTTGACTTCAAAATAAAATTCTTGCAATAGAAGTACCCACCGAATTAGTCTTGGCTTAGCGTCCTTCTTTGACATAAGATATCTAAGTGCTGCGTGGTATGTGTGCACAATCAACTTCATACCAATCAAGTACGATCAAAATTTCTCAAAATCAAAGACCACTGCCAACAATTCTTGCTCGGTTACAGTGTAATTTTTCTGAGCTGGATTAAGCGCTTTGCTAGCGTAATAAATTGAATGTAGAATCTTCTCACATCCTTGGCCAAGGACTGCACCCAAGGACAAACCTCTAGCATCACACATAACCTCAAATGGCATCGTCCAATCTGGTGAAACAATGATAGGGGCTGAAATCAACTTCTCTTTTAGACACTCAAATGCATTTAGACACGACTCATCAAATACAAACTTCACCTTCTTCTCTAAAAGATTGCATAATGGATGTGCAATCTTAGAGAAATCCTTGATGAATCTTCTATAGAAACCTGCATGTCCCAAGAAACTTTGAACTCCTTTAATCAAAACAGGTGGAGGTAACTTTTCAATCACCTCAATCTTGGATTTTTCAACTTTAATACCTTTCTTTGATATTTGAAGCCCCAATACAATACCTTCATTAACCATAAATTGATATTTTTTCCAATTTAGCACTAAGTTGCACTCCTCGCATCTTTGAAACACATTAGCAAGGTGGGCCAAGTAATCATCAAATGAGTCTCTCACAACAGAGAAATCATCCATAAAAATTTCAATAGTGTCTTCTACCATGTCGGAGAAAATGGACATCATGCAATGCTGGAAAGTGGTCGGTGCATTACATAAACCGAAAGGCATCCTTTTGAACGCAAACGTCCCATATGGAGAAGTGAAAATGGTATTCTCTTGGTCCTTGAGAGGAATGAAAATATGATTATACCCTAAATAGCCATCAAGAAACAATACTATCCTCTACCAACAAGACGGTCTAACATTTGATCCATGAAGGGCATAGGAAAGTGATATTTTTTGGTCCAAAAATTCAGCTTTCGATAGTCCATACAAACTATCCATCCAGTAACCAACCTCATTATGATTAACTCATTCTTGTCATTTGGAATCATAGTGATTCCACCCTTCTTTGGCACACACTGAACTGGGATCACCCATTTGCTATCAGTAATGGGGTAAACCACACCCGCATCTAACCACTTGATGATTTCTTTCTTCACATCATCTTTCATAAGTGGGTTCAAATGACGTTGGTGCTCGATGCTTGGTATGCACTCAGGATCAAGCTGTATTTTGTGAGTGCAAATATCGGGTGGTATTTTGATAATGTCAGCGATGGGCCAACCAATGGCCCTCTTAATCCTTTTTAACATCGAAATAAGAGCTTCCACTTGCCACTCCACCAACTTTGCAGAGATAATCACAAGCAAGGTGTTGTTGGCTCCCAAGAATGCATAGCTCAGGTGAGACGGGAGAGCCTAAGCACTAAAACTAGAGGCTCCTCAATAAAAGGTCGAGCCGATAGGGTCACCTTATTTTTTAAATCGAGATCAAGTTTCTTAGGAGCATAAGAGTATGATCCCCTATAAGCGAGTGCACCAACCATCTCATCATATTCCTCAATACCATCGCTGTTAAAATTCATAATCACGGCTGGAAAAACTTCTACCCCCAATCTTTTTTTAAGAGGCACGATACTATCACTCTCATCAACTGCATCTATTATAGAAATCACCCGCATATCTTTTGGTTGCTTCATGGAACAACAAACATTAAAAGTGACATGTTCATCATTTAACCTGAATTTCATTTGTCCAGTTTCCATGTCAACCAATGCACGATCAATGGCAAGGAATAGTCTTCCCATGATGATGGGAACCTCAAAATCAACTTCACAATCTAGAATCACAAAGTCAGCCGAAAAGATCAAAGATACAACCTTTACCAAAACATTATAAAAATTGCCCACCGACTTTTTCACAGTTCTATCGACTATAAGGAGTCTCATAGAAGTAGGTTTCAGTGCTCCCAATCCTAATTGCTTGAAAACGGCTAGCGGCATCAAGTTTATGCTAGCCCCCAAGTCATACAAAGCTTTTGCAAAATTATGGGACCCAATAGTATAATGAATTGTGAAGGCTCCCGAATCTTTCTTTTTCTCGACAAGTGAGCGAGAAGCAATTGCACTACAATGGTGTAAATCATCTGCTGGCTCAAAACTGATGGTTCTCTTCTTTGTCACAAAATCATTCATGAATTTGTGTAACCTGGCATCTGTTCTAAAGCCTAGACAAGAGGAATATTTACCGATAAATCCTTTAACATTGAGATAAATTTCTTATATTTATACTCTTTTGCTTTCTTTTTCAACCTTTTAGGAAAGGGAGAGGGAGGTCGAGGAATTTGTTTGTACACTTGAGGGACCTCTTTTTCCTTCATGTTATCAGATTTTACTTTTTTGTCAGTATCCTGAGGCTTTTGAACTACATCACCCTTTGAATTCTCTGGCTCTGCCTCAGTTTATACATCAACTACCACCGTCTCATCTTTCTTACCACTATCCACAGGTATGGATGGTCCCTCTTCTAGTAGTAATGGACAAATAATGGCTATCATTCATCAGATTCTGGATGGTGTTGCTCGAAAGGGTACCTGGCTGACGCTGGTTCAATGCCATCGATATCTGCCCAAACTATTGCTCCAACTGTTCAATGATAGTAGAATGGGATTCTGCTTTCTGACTTATTCCTAAAATGTCTGATCTAATCTCCTTTAAGCAATTATCTTGACTCTCTGACCCTTTAACTAGTTTATTGAGAAGGGCTTCCATTCTAGAATTTCCATAGCTAGCATCGCGGTTTCTCGGTGGAACATATGCGCCACTCTTCTCTATATAATCATCCTTTCACCTCCAATCACCGTCACAATCCTGGTCTCTATCTCTGTATCCTGACTTATTATAATTATCTCCATAGTAGTTTTGACCTTGATTCCCTTACCTCGAGTTCCAAGAGTCTTGATTAGACCCTTGGCCCTTGGCTCTTGGCTCGAAAACCCGCCACCTCTTGATCTAAGTACTTAGCCTCCTTATCAGATTCATAATCTTCATGCCTAGGTATTTTTCCTTGTGCACCTATGGCATGCACCTTTTTAGCTTTTTTAGCCGCAATTCATTTAGCTAGCAAGACAATTTTTGTCTTCAACTGTGCGACCTCTTGAGTTACAGATTCATCCAAAGCCCATAGTGCTACCGAGGCTCCAATAGCATACGTCCCCGCAGGTGTATCTGCCTCCCGAGTATGCCATGTTCGGTTGGTCTTAGTGACATGATCTAAAATCTCTAAAGCTTGTTCCCAGCTCAAACTCATAAATTCTCCGCCAGTGATAGTATCTGCTGCAGCCTTGGTATTGGCGTTTAAAGCCTTATAGAAGATCTCAAGTAAACTCCTACCACTCATTCTATGATTTGGCACATTCTGGGGCTTCTTCTTGAACCTTAGCCATGTCTCATAAAGTGCTTCAGAATGTAGTTGTCTGAAGTTGTAAATCTCATTCTTCAACAGTAGCATCTTAGAGGGTGGAAAAAATCTCTCTAGAAATTGATTTCTCACCTATTGCCAAGTAATGGTGGAACCTCGTGGTAACTCGGCCAACCACAAAGTTTCTTCTCCTTTTAGAGAGAATGGAAACAATCGCAAATGAATAGCCTCTTGGTCAACTCTGGGAAAATTGTATGAAGTGCAGACCCCCAAAAAATTCATCACGTGCATGTTTGGATCGTCTGAAGGAAGACCGGCGAACACACCTTTCAAGTTTAGCAGGTGGATCATGGCACTTGTAATGTCAAACTTAGTGACCTGAGGTAACTCTGGTGGAATAATAGCACCAGTCTCAATCGTCTCGAAATAAGCCACATCCTCTTCTTCGAGATCATTATAAATCGGCACATATGGTCTTTGAGGGGGTTGTTCCACCCTCAGTCTTCTTGTCTCTCTTCAAGTGCAGTGGGACGCTGTAATGCCTCTTGCATTCCTTGATGATCCCTATCTACTTGTCTACGAGCTGCTAGCCTCTCATTTTCCTCAGCCGTCAATGAGTAGTGACTTGTTCCACAGTTTCATGACCAACTAGCTGAATTGGCTGGTTATGAATATCTCTCGCGGCTGTGGGATTCTGAGCTCCACCGGTATTCACCAATTTTTAATATACTCTCAGTGTTCGTTCTCTCTCAGTATCAAGTGGAATCAGGGGATTGCCTTGACTCTTAGTGTTAGGCATATATCAGCGTGTGCCCTCCAGAAAAGTACAGAAAAATAAAACCAATCAACTCCAACAAGAAAACTAATCAACTCCGTAACCGTATTCCTTGACAACGGCACCAAAATTTGATGTCACCCAAAATATACCTCTAGAAAAGTATAGTGCAGTCGATATACATAATATAGAACCAAACTAGGTTGGGGTCGATCCCACAGGGAATAGGACGAAATTATGTCGAATGCTTGTCCGAGTAATTGGAAAGTAAGTAAAACTGGGTTTTTTTTGTAAGCATGTAGTAACAATATCATTGGTTGATTTTTGGATTTGTAATCAATATGCGAAATACACTAGGACTTGATCCCCAATGATTCCTTAACTCCACCGGTTATTTGTGCTGGCAAAAATGTCCCACTTTATTGTATGCAAAATCTAACAAGATATGTTCATCTAAAGGTCTCTCGACCTTGGTCAGACGAATTTCACTTTTCTCCTCTCAATTTTTGAGTGTCGCACTACTAACCCTTATTCTGGATCTCAGATTTGATAGCTTCAAATGTCTATTGTTATTCCATTTTCCCAATCTCTACTTCTCTCTCGAGCAAGTTTAGAATAAATGAGAGTTTCTAACATTTGCAATCGTTAGAAGATCAATTATAATGAAGGTAATAACAATACATGCATTTACAACGGTTCAGAATTGCTTTACACTTAACTGGTTTCTTTAATTCCTCATGGTTCACACAACCCTAGTTAATGGGGTTAGCTATTAATGATTGTAGAACACAAGAAGAATTCAATGATGAAAACATAATTGTAAACTCACAATAAGAAGAAAACTCTGAAATCTCAATATCAATAAAGCCCTAGAATCGATGTTCCAAGATTACAAAATCAATAATGTGTTTATGAAGTCAAAAATAATGAAAAATATCTCTCAAAACAATGTACTGACCAACCCCTAAACATAGGACAATATAGGGGTATTTATAGATACAAGGTGAATCCTATCCTAAACAAAACAAGAAAACAAAGTCGCCACTTTTTCACGGTACCAACCCATGCCACGTGGGTTGACCCACCCCACGTGGGTCTTGCCGTGGAAATCAGGCTGCTCCAACTAACTGTAGGAGTTGACATACGGCACAAACCCACGCCATGTAGGTTGACTCACATTATGTGGGTCTTGCCATGAGTCACTCCTCTGGTGCATGACTTGGTTTTTTCATCTTCAGATACTTCATTCTCGAGCATTATTCTTTCTTTTTGTCCATTTTGCCTCCAAAAACCTATTCTCCTGCAATATAGAACAGAAAACACATCATACCAAAAAAACATACCCGAGTTATTGCATATTTTCTTTGTTTTAAGCATCGAAAGTTCCATGAAACCACGACACCTCAGTACCCTAACCAGAATCCAAATCAAAAGGTCTAGAGACAAATTCATAAAATTTGGAAAACTATGGATGCGAATCCGCATTACAAAATGCACAATACCTTAACAAAGACGATGACTCAAGAATGATTTTTGATTCAATAACATTACATAACCTGGACACTTAATTGATTCAAAAAAAGAAGATATCGGAAAAACCTAAAGATGTAAGCAATGATGTATTAAACCTACAGATTTAAGAAATGAAAATTAGAAAGGATAATAATTGAGAAAGTTTTCAACACAGCCATATGACGATAGGGCACGAAGAGCACCCGACAGGTAAAAAGAAAGTTTTTCTCCACTTTTGAAGTCCACATTTGAAATCTGAATGTTGCTATAAATAATACCATTTAGAAGAAAGAAAATAGAGGAGAAGAGAGATAAAAGAGAGTATGAGCAAAAGAGTGAGTTTTCATAAGAAGATCTAGTTTTTAATTTTCATTTGTAAAAAAAAAAACGATTGTTGTGAGATTGTAAAAAACATACTCATATTATGTATGTTTTTAATGTAGAGCATGTTTATGTATCTATAATGTGAATATGTTTTCAGCACCCTCACTATATGGTTAGTTTCTTTATATGTTTTACCCTCAGTAGATGGTTAGATTCGTTAACCTCTGAATAGTACCGATGGATTAACCTGTAAAGTCCTAGGATATAACGACGCCATGGCTAAAAGCCGAAGAACGTCTGTTTCCATGTTGTGGATGAAGAAGGATACTATTTTAGAACCTAAGGTTAAATAAGAAGAGATGAACAAGATAAGACAAAAGGAAAAGAGATGAACAGGGTAAGATAAAAAAAAGTAATTTACTATTCTCCGAAAGAAAAATATAGGAATTAAAGATATAAACTAATACATGATAAAAGACACAAGTGAGAGAGGGATATATATATATGTGTGTGTGTGTGTGTGTGTGTTTGTGTATGGAATAGATTAATATGCTATTGATAGTCAAGAGGGACGGGGTAAGTGGAGGGTAGGGGTGAACTGAATTCTTTTTAAAGTTCAAGAAAAGACAGTTGGCTATGAAAATCATCAAGTACACTTTCCTTCACAGAAAATTTAGTAACACAAGAAATTATAGTAACTAAGTAAATATAATTCTACAAGGTAGAGACACGATAATTTTATACTGGTTTGGAACACCATTGTGGTGCCTACTTCCAGTTTCCTTGGGTTACAAGGGTTTCCTTAGAGTAACATAACTGTAACTGGTACAATGAGGAGTTGAATGCTACTTTAGTTCCCTTTGTGGTTACAACCTCTACTTGTAAAGCTATCTAATTTCTTCTCTCTTTTGCTTTTCATTAGTAACTAGTATCTATTACAGATTACAGTGATATAATAAGAATAAAAGTAACTCATAAAAGTAACTAGAGTTTTACTCAAGTGATGTTGTACACTATATATAGTTTCTAAGGAGGGGGGGCGGGGTCAAAGATCGTTCCTTTGATCTTCGCACCGTTGCTCATTTGGTAACCCAAGGATTCACTCAATAATAATTGATTTGAATAGTATGATTGGGTGACTAAGATCTTGGCCGATATCTTCCTTCTTGTATGGACCAGATCTTTCTCCTTGTTGTATGGTATTTATACTTGATCTTTCCATTCTTTTCTTGACGCAATCTTTTAACTTGGTATGCAACTTTTGTAATTGATTCTTCTTTTTCAGTTGAGGCAATTTGCTTAGCTTGGTATGAGATCTTTCCTTTGCTAGAAGATATGAGATGTTCCGACTGGATAAGATTTAAGAGATTGCAACATCCCTTGCTTTGATGGATGAATTTTGGTTCCAATTATGGGCTGCAACTCCTCTGATAATTTCTTGATTTGATCTACTAATCTTCCTTGTACTTAGAGGCTCATAAAGAATCAATTGTGATTCTTTCCTTAATTGAAGGTTCCTTTAGATTAGCACGAACATCTACTTGAATCTGTCATACCTCCTTTGTTTTCCTGCATTTGAGTCATCATTAAAATTTCTTAGTTCTAATAATCTCTCCCTTTTTTATGATGACACAAAGTAGAAATGACAATTAGATTTTATGAGATGCGATGAAGCAGCTCCCCCTGAATTTTCACTTCCCCTTGCTGTGGGAAGGTGGATGTTCTTAATCATGAACCTTTGTGACTAGGGTCACATTGTTCTTAGTTACAATAATAAATTTGAGAGCAAAACAATGTAAGTGCAAAGATCACTAGTGGTAAAGTAACCAAACACAATAAAAAATACAACTAAAACATAATATCAGATAAGAACAAGTATGAATATTAAAGATAAGCATAGATAACAGATAATATATAAATATTAAACATAAAACACAATATACTTCTCCCCTTTAATCATCAAAAGAAGTCCAGAAGGGAAAGATAGATGTCCAAAACGAGGTCCAACAATGGGGTAGCCAAAAATAGTGAACAAAGTCTAAGGATCAATAATAAAGTATTTTAGGTTATTAACAACCCCTTCGGAGAAACGCTGTATGATTTTTTGATGCGCTTGGACAGAGAGGAGTAGGAGTTCTTAATAGAGAAGCTCATTTAGGGAAACTTCAGCAACATCAGCTTTAGAGTGAACTTTATCAAGGACATTGTTGAAGGACTTCACTCCTTCTTTCTTGAGTTGGTCCACTTGGTTTAGCATCTTGACTACATCAGTTCCAGTTTCGACAGAGTGAGAGTTGATTTTGGCCAAAGACTCTTGTACTTTTTACAGCCCTTCCACAATAACATTGAGAGCTCCATTGATTTCCCTATTTTCCTTCACCAGTAGATCTGTTATAGCCTGCAAGTTTTCACCTTTTGTACCATCAGTTGAACTTTCTACTACATGATAGTTGACTTTGGGATGAGCAAAGTTTTCTTAACTTATTTTTTTCAGTGGGAGTGTACCGTATACGCGAAAAATCTCTAGTATCATAAGTGGAACAGACTTCTTTAGATGCAAATTTAGAGATATCAATACCACTATCTTTGAGAATGCTGTAAATAGCCATGCCCTAAGGTAAACTATCAGAGAAGTTAAGTGTCCTGAGCACTTTCAAATATGTATTCTAAATTCCTTTCAACATAATTTATCTTGATTTTCCTAATCAGATAGTAGACCACAATGGTGTCACGAATGGTAAAAGTGCTTAAGGATCCTTTTAGGGGTAGCAAGGTTGTAGCGATAATATGAGTCGGAATACAATGTTTAAAACGGATGACAGAGGGACAAAAATCAAGAAGGTTAGAACCTTCCTTAGCAATGATAACCTTTGTTTCATTAAAAGAAACCTCAAAATCATCGCGCCAGTTGTCACAAAAAATGGAACACTACCCAAAAATTTTGTATCAAAGACTTTCTCCAGCAAGTAATAAATAACCATAATCATGTTTCCTAGAATTAAAGTTTCCCACTCAATACTATCATTAGACTTACAAAGATTTGCATAGAATGTTTTGATAGGGATTTCAAAGCCTCGTTATCACAGAGTATAACGAGCATTTGCAGTTTTTGAAATTGGAAAAACTTACTCACTGGGCAAAAGAAGTCTTTCAGTTGACGAAGAGTAACAAACCTACTAGTAGCAATGGATCTTTCCTTGTAAGCCAAAAATCGAGCCTTTTCCAAAGGGCTCCAAATTGTTGCATTTCCTTAAGAATGAAATCTGAAGAGCTTTCAACCTTGATTATCTTTGAGTGATGGGGCTGATTTTCTTTTTGGAACAAATGAGTTGAGAGTATCTTCCATTAAAGAGTCAGAGTTCCACAGATCAGAGAGAACATGAGGGGTTTTAAATCTTTTGTTTGATAGGTGAAGATCTTTAGGAGAGGAGGAAACCATGGAAGTAAAAGTAGTAGAGAGATAAAGTGAGGGTCTATGAGAGAAGAAAGAGAAATATAGATGAAAAGAAGGTGAAGGGACTGACTGAAGATGAAGGTGAAGAGACAGAAGATGAAGAGTCTAAAAGGAAATAAAATCTTCTAGAAAAATAAAAAGATTTACACGAATAAACACAAATATGAAATAAAATGAAAGCATTTTAATTTTAAGTTCCATAAATAGATAATAATTTAAAAGGGACAACACACAACTAGACAATTTCCTAAAAAATAGAACCTTTCTTCCAATAAGGGCTTTGTAAAGATATCGGCAAGTTGATTCTCAAAATCAATAAAAGAGTAAAATCACCATATTCAACATGATATCTAATAAAGTGATGCTTAATGTCAATATGGTTAGATCTAGAGTGATGCACAATGTATTTAGACAAACTAATAGTAGCGTTATCACATAGTATTGGCACATTATCAAACATATCATCATAATCAAGTAATTGGTGTTTTTTCCAAAGTAATTGAGTTCCACATATCCCAAGAGACAAATATTCAGCCTCTCTGGTGGATAGTGCCACAAATGTTTGCTTTTTACTATGCCAAAAAATAAGAGATTCACCAAGAATTTGACGTGTACCACTCATACTTTTCCTGTCAGTTTTATAACCTGCAAAATTAGCATTTGAGTAACTAATAAGATCAAAATCATTTGAATAAGGATACCATAGTTCAAGATCTTGAGTTCCAATAAGATATCAAATGATTCTTTTGACTTTGGTGAGATGCAATTCCTTAGGAGTATCTTAAAATCTAGCACATTTGCATACGCTGAACATAATGTCTGATCAACTTGCCGTAAGTTATAGGAGTGATCCTATCGTTACTTGATACCTATTTTTATCAACATCCTTCCCGGGTGTATCAATTTCTAAGTAAGAAGAGGGACTCATAGGAGTTACAAGTGCTTTTCATTTTTCCATACTGAATTAATTTATCAGCTCTTTAGTATATTTTGTCTGACTAATAAAAGTTCCTTCAGTCAACAGCTTGATTTGAAGTCCTAGGAAGAATGTTAGTTCTCCCATCATTCTCATTTTGAATTCTCTTTTCATAAGATCAATAAAGTTCTTGCAAAGTAGAGGGTCAGAACTACCAAATATCATATCATCCATATAATATTTGAATGATAAGAGAGCTAGAAGAGGATCTTTGAATAAATAGAGTAGTGTCAATTTTGCTTCTTTGAAAATTATTTTCAATAAGAAAAGAGCTAGGGTGCTCGTACCAAGCTTTGGGATCTTGCTTACGACCATACAAAGCTTTGGATAATTTGAAAACATAATCAAGACAAAATGGATTTTTGTAACCGGGAGGTTGTTTGACAATCACTTCTTCCTTGATAAAACTATTTATAAAGACACTTTTAATATCCATTTGAAAAAGTTTGAAATGTTTAAAGGATGCATAGGCTAATAAAATGTGAATAGATTCCATCTTTGATACAGAAGAAAAGGTTTCATCATAGTTAATACCTTCTTGTTGGGTATAACCTTGAGCAACCAATCTAGCCTTATCTCTTACCGCCTTACCTTCTTTATTTAACTTGTTTCTGAAGATCCATTTCGTGCCAATGACTGAATCATTTTTCAGACATTGCAGTAAAGTCCATACCTGACTTTTCTCAAATTGATCTATTTCTTCCTACATTGCCTTAAGCCATGATTCATCTTTTAAGGCCTTGTCAACTCGTTTAGGTTTCATGTGAGACACAAGGTGTTGCGACTCAAATGGCCATGAGGCCACCCACACTAACCCTCTGGTGGGAGAACAATTTAACCCGAACCACAACCCAATACTTAGCCATTTTTAAGATAGAATAATCGATAAATCAATACTAATCAGAAATATCTCAAAAAATTGATAAAATAGAAGTGAGAAATATTTCTAACTAACTGTTACAACTCTAAGGACCTAAATGTCCTCATACAAGAACTTCTAAACAAAATAATATCAAAGAATAATATCCTAAACTAATTAAATAAAAGTATTATTGTACAAATAAATGGACATGATCTACAGAGATAATCCATGACAATGTAAAGATAAGTTCTCACCTTGGATCAGAAACAACCAGTCACACGCTAGAGTTAGAGAGGGTTGAGATTAGTATGGTTCCCCCGCCATAGGTTAGGCTGGGTGCCAATCATGACTAGTTAGGTCATGATAAAGATGGTATAATAGCACTGGGTTTGTAGATCTCACTGTACAAGAACAGGTCTAGTAGAGTCCTACAGAATGGTATGGAGACATGTGTACTTTTCTTCACGAGGTTACATGGCTTTAGGGAAAGAATTCATTTCTTTCTTCCTTTTGTGCTATTAATTGATTCCAGTTGGTATCTGGTGATCCAAATTAGTAGCTAACTAATTCTCTCTTGTTCACAGATAGTGAATGCTCATTCTACCAAAACTGCAGAAGCCATAGTAGCCACATCTACAACAACACCAGCAACAACACATGTTTTAACCTGCTCCAAATATTCTAAATTTTTTTCTAAATCTTCATAATGAGGGAGACACTATTGTAAAGGCTGTTTCCCCTTATGCCTTCTCTGTTGTTATCGCTCATCAAGTCCAACTAGATGATTTGCTTCATTTTGTCTACCCTTTCTTCCCTAGCTGCCTGCCTGACAGCTTCTTGGCTATCATTCTCTTCATCCATCAGTCAAGCAGTGATTTGCTCTGCAGTCTCCTAACCATCATGCTGATGTACCGATGGGTTCAAGATTGCATCATCATCATAAACAACTATGAGAAGGGCTCCTTGATTATGAACTCCTTCTTTTACCATTCTTGAATTAGCTCTAAGAGTTCTCTTACGTTCCGTATCAAGAGGAATCAGGGGATTGCCTTGACTCTAAGTATTAAGCATACAACGGTGTACACCCAAAAAATAACAGAAAAGTAAAATAAAAAAACAACAACCAATAGCCTGACAAAAACAATCAACAAACTCCATAACCATATTCCCCGACAGCGACGCCAAAATTTGATATCACCCAAATTACACGGTTAAAAAAAGTATAAAGCGGTCATTAATCAAATATAGAACCAACTAAGTGGGGTCGATCCTTGATGTGTCATGGTTACATGGCACTGTTGACGCTTAAAACAAGGAAAATATGCAATAACTTGGGTGTGTTTTGTTGGTATGATGTGGTTTCTGTCCTACTTTGCAGGAAAATAGGTTTTTGAAGGCAAAAGGATCAAAAAGAAAGAATCAAGCCCGAGAACGAAGTACCGAAAGATGAAAGAACAAAAATCAGCACCGGAGTGGGAATCAAATCAGCACTCACGTGACGTGATTGGTGCCGTGAGTCACCTCCCCAGTGTGAAAATTGTGCCTGATTTCCACGCCAGGCATCCATGTGGCGTGTTTCCACCTTCGTGAAGTGGAAAGGTGGCGTGACTCAACTTCTGAAGACGTATAATTGAGCCTGATTCCCACGACATCAACCTACGTGGTGTGACTTGGTTCCACGACACCAAGTCACGACACCGTGAAAGTTGCTGACTCTGTTCTCCTATTTTGCTTAGGATAGGATTAGCTTTGTATCTATAAATACCCCTGTATAGTCCAATGTGCGATTTTCATTCAGAGTTGGACAATATACTACTTTGAGAGTTATTTCATACTGTTTCAGACATATTCTTGGTTTTGTATTCACAAACCCTAATTTGAGTTTTATTGATAATTGAAATTTTGGTTTTTCTTCATTATTGTGAGTTCATAATTATATTTTCATCTTTGAATTCTTCTTACGTTCTTGCAATTATGAGCAGCTAAACCCATCAACTAGGGTTGTGTGAACCATGAGGAATTAATGAAACCGAATAAGTGCAAAGCAACTTTGTACTGTTGTGTGTGCATGTATTGTTGTTTTCTTCGTTGTGATTGCTTTTCTAACGGTTGCAAACGTTAGAAACTCGCCTGTATTCTAGAGTTAGCTCGAGAGAGAGGTAGAGATTGGTAAAAGGAGATAACAATAGAGATTTGAAGCTATCAACCTTCATCTAATAACCGAAGCCTTAGCGGGAATGGTTATCTGTGATCCAGGACAAGGGTTAGTAGTGCAAAACTCGGAGTCCGAGAGGAAAAAAGTGAAATTCGTTTAATGAAGGTAGAGAGACAGTTAGATGAACCTAACTTGTTAGATTTTGCATGCAACGCAGCGGGACAATCTTGTTAGCAAAAGTAGCCGGTGGAGTTAAGGAATCATTGGGGATCACAGTCCTAGTGTATTTCTCTTATTGTCTACGAACTCAATACAATCAACAATCATCATTGTTACTATTTATTAACAAAACCCCAAAGTTTTATTTACTTTCCAATTGTTCCATCTGGTATTCTACTCACACTTTGACCTATTCCCTGTGGGATCGACCCCAACCTAGTTGGGTTCTATATTTGATTCAGCGACTGCATTGTACTTTTTCGGAGGTATATTTTGGGTAACATCAAATTTTGGCGCCATTGCCGGGGAATACGGTTACGAAGTTGAACATTACTGGTTGGAGCTGATTGGGTGTGTTTTTACATACTTTTATGGGCATACGCCGGTGTATGCCAAATACTAGGAGTCAAGGCAATCCCCTAATTCCACTTGATCTTAAAATCGAAAGGACTCTGAGAGCTAATCGGAGAATGGTGAATACTGAAGCAGTTCAAAACCCCGCAGCTGTGGGAGACGTTCACAACCAGCCAATTCATCCGGTTGGTCAGGAAACAGCGGATCAAACTATTGCTCGATTGACATGAGAAGAGCATGCTAGACAAGCTGCTCTTAGACAAGCAGAAAGAGATAATCGAGCTATGCAGGAAGCAACACAGCGTCTGGCTGATGTTGAAGAGCAACAAAGATGACTGAGAGGACAACAGAGACCACATGTGCCTGTTTATGATGATCCTGAAGAAGAATATGTGGCATATTTTGAGCCAATAGAGAATGCTGCTATCATTCCACCAGAGTTACCTCCGGGCACTAAGTTTGACATTACTAGTGCCATGATCCATCTGCTAAACTTGAATGGTGTGTTTGCGGGTGTTCCTACTGATGATCCAAACATGTATGTAATGAATTTTGTGGGGGTCTGCACGTCGTACAATCTGCCTGGAGTTGACCAAGAGGCGATTCGATTAAGTTTTTTCCCATTCTCTCTTACAGGAGAAGCCACTTTGTGGTTGGCTGAGCTGCCACGAGGTTCCATCACCACTTGGAAGGAATTGAGAAATCAATTTTTGGAAATATTTTTCCCACCATCCAAAATACTGCAGTTGAAATATGAGATTTATAATTTCAGACAACTTCATTCGGAAGCACTCTATGAGACTTGGCTGAGGTTTAAAAAGAAGCTGCAGAATGTGCCAAATCATAGGATGAGTGGAAGGAATTTACTTGAAATCTTCTACAGGGCTTTGAATGTCAACACAAAGGCGGTAGCGGATACTATCACTGGTGGAGCCTTCATGAGTCTGAGATGGGACCAAGCTTCTGAGATACTAGATCGTGTCACTAAGACCAACCGAGGATGGCATACTCGGGAGGCAGATACGCCGGCTGAAACATATGCTATTGGAGCTTCAGCAGCTCAAAAGGCTTTGGATGAATCTGTGGCTCAAGAGGTCGCTCAGTTGAGGACAGAAATTGGTCTTCTGGCCAAACAGATAGCGGCCAGAGATGCGGAAAAGGTGCATGTTGTAGGTGCACAAAGTAAATTGGCTAGACAGGATGATAGTGAGTCTGATGAAGAGGCGAAGTATCTAGATCGTGAAGTGGCGGGTTTCCGAGCCAAGGGCCAAGGGTCTAATCAAGACTCTTGGAACTCAAGGCAAGGGAATCAAGGTCGGAACTATTATGGAGACAACTACAACAAATCAGGATACAGAGATTGAGAACGGGACCGTGATGGTGATTGGAGGCAGAAAGAGGATGATTATAGAGAGAAGAATGGCCTTTATGTACCACCAGGAAGACGTGATGAAGAGTCTGGAAATTCAAAGATGGAGGCCCTTCTTGATAAACTGGTTACAAGGTCAGAAAGCCAAGAAAACTGTCTAAAAGAGATCAAGGCAGATATTTCAGGAATAATTCAGAAGGTAGATTCCCATTCGACTGCCATTAAACAGTTGGAGCAACAATTCGGGCAGATATTATTGGCACTGAATCAACGTCAGCCAGGCACCCTTCCAAGCAACACCATCCAGAATCCAAAAAATGATACTCATTGTATAGCGATCACAATAAGAAGTGGCATGACTCTCATTGAGGCACCCAATCAAGTTGAGGGTGTTCATGCTCCATGGGAAGAGCAGACTAAGGCCACGAAAAAAGTAAAGGAAGCCATAAAGAAGTATGTTCCATTCCCAAGGCTTCCTCCACCTTTCCCTCAACGTCTCAAGAAAAAGGTGGATGAAAATAAAATTGTTAGTGGGGAGATCACAAAAGAGGTGGAAAAGCCTCAAACTGATGAAAACAAGGTAAATGTTGAAACTGAGAAAGAGAAGGAAGCCCCACAAGTACTAAACCCCATTCCTAGGCCTCCACATCCATTCCCTTAGCGATTGAAGAAGAAGAAGGAGGATGGAAAATTTCAGAAGTTCATGTCCATATTGAAGCAACTTTCTATAAACATTCCTCTTGTTGAGGCATTGGAGCAGATGCCAGGATATACGAAGTTCATGAAGGATTTGGTCACAAAGAAGAGAACGGTTAGTTATGAGTCGGTTGATAATTTGCACCATTGTAGTGCAATTGAATCCCTTTCTCTTGTACAAAAGAATGATGATCCTGGTGCCTTCACAGTTCCATGCATAATTGGTTCAAGTCACTTTGCCGGAGCTTTGTGTGACCTAGGTGCGAGCATTAACTTGATGCCGCTGGTAGTGTTTGAGAAATTAGGTTTGGGAGCCCCCGAGCCAACAAAGATGCGGTTATTGATGGAGGATCATACGATCAAGAAGCCCGTGGGCATAATATGTGATGTTTTGGTCAAGCTTGAAAACTTTATCTTTTCTGCTAGCTTTGTTGTCTTGGACTGTGAGGTCGATTTTGAGATGCCCATAATTTTGGGGAGACCATTTTTAGCCACCGGCAGAGCATTGGTAGATATGGAGCGGGGTGAGCTGAAATTCAGGCTGGATAATAAGGAAGTCACATTCAATGTTTGAACATGAGGGTGGTTTCAAAAATAAATATTTTAGATGACCCTGGAGGACAGCCTAGTGGGGGATCTTGATAAAGTCTGAGTAATCAAGATACCCCCGTCGTACTGCGACGTTAAATCAGGCGCTGCTTGGGAGGCAACCCAAGGTGTTTTGCTATTTCTACATTTTCTTTGATTTTTGATTTTGATAGACATTAGACCCATGCACCTAGGGTGCCACAGGTATATTCCTAACTCCCTTGTTTTATTTTATCTATTGCATTGGGGACAATGCATGCTTATAAGTTGAGGGCGTTGTGAGGTACTTGTGGGTCTATATGTCCTCTTGGGGGTTTTTGTTGCCGTGTTTGTTTTCCCTCAAGTGCTATCTTAGTAGAACCGGCATGTTTAGGTTTTTATTATTATGTGTTTCTTGCTAAATTAGGAGAAAAAAAAGGTAACTGTAGTGCAGTCCATTTTAGAAAAAAATATACCCCTCCTAAAAATTTCTGTTTTTGGAATTGTGTGAATAACATGCTTGTGTGTGACAGCTGTTGGATCTTGTTATGGCACTAGGATTATAGGCAAATAACTGTAGCTAGCATTGCATGAACCGGATAGGTAGTAGTTGGTAATACAACCCTGTGACTATGTGTGTGTGAGGTCACTACTTAGTTAACTGTGTGTGTATGATCCAGAACTTGCCCGTTTAGTCTTGCCTAAGTTAAAGGATAGGGATTAGGAAAGGATCATAGGACTTTTTTGAATAAAGTCCACTTTTAACCTAAATGCCAAACCAAAAGAATAAGTATCCCTTGATCCCGACTTTGAGCCATAACTGTCCTATTTCTTTCATTAGCCTATTCACCTTCCCGTTTTAATTACAATGAACCTATCTTGGCCCTGGTCCCTCCTTGGACACTGTGTACCTCAACATAGGCAAATCGCCTAAGTTGAGGGTGGCTATTATAGGGGTGTATAAATTGAGTTGGGTATGAAGAAGAAGTTAATAAAAGAAAAAGGGAAAACAGGTTTGGGTGTGAAGAAAAAGAAAATAAAAATAAAGTGAAAAGAAGAGAAATTGAAAAAAAAAAAAAAAGAAGAAAAAAAAAAATCACACCCAAAATCTAAAAATTAAAGAATGGAGAACAAGGGAGAATAAAAATGAAAAAGGTTGGAAGTTGGAACCAAAAATAGTGTAGTGTCAAGGAGGGTTGAGTCACTATACCCATATGCACCATACCCATCCCTAAGCCTACATTACAAGCCGAGTAAAGTCCTATAGTGATCCTAGTCCAACTGTCTGAAAACGAAGGCGTAGAAAATAAGGGCAAGCCTATGGTATTCCATGTACACTATTTTGACTTCTTTATGAGCTTGAGATTTTTGACCTCGTCCCTATGTTGATATTCATTAGTATACTGAGAGTACATGGGACTTCTTTGATTGTGAGAGCACATGGGTTGCATAATTAGATGCTAGTTGTTCAAGAAATGCCATTTGCATATACACTTAATTGTTTGTGCATAATTTGGTACCATCACATGATCCCTTCTGTGTCATGATCCTATGCTGCTTATATACACACTTTGGTTTTGCTTTGAAAATAGGAGGGGTCGAAAAGGTTTTGTGTCAAAAGCAACGAGTAGACTGCCATAGGTCCCTTAGGTTTCTCTTAGTTAAGCATTGTGTTTGTGTATTTTTATTTTGTTCGCCTGAGGACATGCAAACGTTCTAAGTTGAGGGTGTTGATGTGTCATGGTTACATGGCACTGTTGACGCTTAAAACAAGGAAAATATGCAATAACTTGGGTGTGTTTTGTTGGTATGATGTGGTTTCTGTCCTACTTTGCATGAAAATAGATTTTTGAAGGCAAAAGGATCAAAAAGGAAGAATCAAGCCCGAAAACGAAGTACCGGAAGATAAAAGAACAAAAATCAGCACCGAAGTGGGAATCAAGACAGCACTCACGTGACGTGAGTTCCACTCACGTGACGTGAGTTCCACTCACGTGACGTGAGTGCCACTCACGTGATGTGAGTGGTGCCGTGAGTCACCTCCCTAGTGTGAAAATTGTGCATGATTTCCACGCCAAACATCCATGTGGTGTGTGTCCATCTACGTGATGTGGAAAGGTGGCGTGACTCGACTTCTGAAGACGTCTAATTGAGCCTGATTCCCACGACATCAACCTACGTGGCGTGACTTGGTTCCACAACACCAAGTCACGACACCGTGAAAGTTGCCGACTCTGTTCTCCTATTTTGCTTAGGATAGGATTAGCTTTGTATCTATAAATACCCCTGTATAGTCCTATGTGCAATTTTCATTCAGAGTTGGACAATATACTACTTTGAGAGTTATTTCATACTGTTTCAGACATATTCTTGGTTTTGTATTCACAAACCCTAATTTGAGTTTTATTGATAATTGAAATTTCGGTTTTTCTTCATTATTGTGAGTTCATAATTATGTTTTTATCTTTGAATTCTTCTTGCGTTCTTACAATTATGAGCAGCTAAACCCATCAACTAGGGTTGTGTGAACCATGAGGAATTAATGAAACCGAATAAGTGCAAAGCAACTTTGTACTGTTGTGTGTGCATGTATTGTTGTTTTCTTCGTTGTGATTGCTTTTCTAACGGTTGCAAACGTTAGAAACTTTCCTGTATTCTTGACTTGCTCGAGAGAGAGGTAGAGATTGGGAAAAGGAGATAACAACAGAGATTTGAATCCATCAACCTTCATCTAATAACCGGAGCCTTAGCAGGAATGGTTATCTGAGATCCAGGACAAGGGTTAGTAGTGCGAAATTCGGAGTCCGAGAGGAAAAGAGTGAAATTCGTCTAATGAAGGTAGAGAGACAGTTAGATGAACCTAACTTGTTAGATTTTGCATGCAACGCAGCGGGACAATCTTGTTAGCACAAGTAGCCGGTGGAGTTAAGGAATCATTGGGGATCACAGTCCTAGTGTATTTCTCTTATTGTCTATGAACTCAATACAATCAGCAATCGTCATTGTTACTATTTATTAACAGACCCCCCCCAGTTTTATTTACTTTCCAATTGTTCCATCTGATATTCTACTCATACTTTGACCTATTCCCTGTGGGATCGACCCCAACCTAGTTGGGTTCTATATTTGATTCAGCGACCGTATTGTACTTTTTTGGAGGTATATTTTGGGCGACATCAATCCCACAGGGAATAGGTCAAAATCTCTATCAAGTATTTCTATAAGAAATAAACAAATAAGTAAAAAGGGGGTTTTGTGAATCAGTATGTCAATATTAATGATTGTTGATTTGTTGGATTTGTAATTAGTAAGAGAGAGGCACTGGGATTATGTTTCCCAATAACTTCATAACTCTGTAAGTTCTTCGTACTTCGCAATCTCTCCCGGTGTTTAGTATGCAGAATCGATAGGTTATGTATACTTAGAACATCGTTTTTCTCTTGTCTAAGCAATATCCTCAAGTAAGTTCTTTCTTCTCCTGAGTTTTCACTTCTAATCCCTATCTTGGATCCCAGATTATCTGTCCCGAATTATCGGTTCAAGCTATTAAGTAGAGGTTGATAGCTCCAAGTCTCTATTGTTCATTCCCTTATTCCCATCCATTACTCATCTTTTCATCCAGAGTAAAGATAAGGCGAGTTCTAACGTTGTACACCTTCAGAATACAATCAAACCCAAGGAAAGAACAATACATGAATGAACACCGATTGAAAATCACTTTGTACTACGAGCACTACTTTGTTAATACGTCATGGTTTCCACAACCCTAATTGTGGTGTTTAGTTACTCATAATTGCAAGTACGCAACAAAAATTCATAGAAGAAAACATAATTATGAACTTACAAGAATAAGATGAAAACAACTCCAATATCTCAATTTCAATTAAAATCCTAAAAATCAATGTTTGTGATACCAAGACCAAGAATGTGCCTTAGAACCTTACAATAATTTAATAGAACATAAGATAATACAAAAGACTGAATAAGAGTATTTATAGACAAAATAAAACCTATCCTAAACATAACAAGATCTGCTAAGTCAGTCACTTCGGACGAGAAGAAGGTACGATCGTGGTTTAATTTCATGATCGTCTTTGGTGCTCATAAGTTGGCGCTGGACTTTTCAATCTTCAGATTATTAATGGTACAATTCTCAGTATCATCTTGCACCTTTCAGGTACGATCATGCAATGTACTCGTATGATCTTTCTCTACTTTAACTCCCGCAAACTCTCAATCTGAACTTCCTTCCCATGACATCATGGTACAATTGTGACTTCAAAGAATGGTTGTGGGAAGTCTTTGTCTGATATTCTTCACACTTAAACATCTGCAACCTTGTTTCTAGGTCCTCTTCCCACAATCAGATTCTATGATTGTAAGATCAATGTACGATCATGGGAACTTTCATCTGTTTGCCACCTAGGAGTCCATCCTCTGGTTCAATCCACGATGGCATAGTTGTAACACCCCAAAAATCCCAAGCTAAAATTAGAACCATGCTTCAAGTACATGTGAATTTAAACTTCATTTTTTGGCGGCATTAGAAGTGAATTAGACATGTATTCAGTCCACAACTAACTCCTAGCTCATAGCCAAGTTGAAATCGTCCTTACCGATGGTTTTCTTGTGAAGAATCGTGCCATAGTCTATTTCAAATGATCATAACTCCTATGTTCTGGGGTATTTTTGAGCTGAAGACCCAAAAATGATATATATTTGAATTACCTTTCTAACACATCCAGATTCACCCTAATTCGATGTCGGAGCTAAGTGTTACGACCATTTTAGTGAAGCAATGTCCAGTAGTAAGAACAAATGATCGTAGGTATTATCGTGATTACATTGTATGATTGTACAATGCTCCCATATGATCAAAACAGCCCCAAAAACCTGAAGTTTGACATATATACCTTCCAACCACGAAAGGGAAGCACGACCATGCTTTGAAACCACGATTAAAGGCACGATCGTGTCTTCAAAGCTTGATCTGGTTTGAGCTTCCAAGCTATGAATCAAGGCATGATCGTGAGAGGGTCCCAAAATCGTACCGTGGCTTGTCTGATCATGTTCATATAACCAAAAATTCTAGACCATACCATGATTACAACCCACAATTGTAGGTAGGACCTACGATCTTGGGAAGGTCTCGTGGGTTACATCCTGCAGCTTTTCAGTTACGAATTTAAAAGGGCACAACAATCATTTGCAACTCTTTTAACATCTAAAATACATCGTTTAAGTCCTCTAAAATCTTATTATTAAACCTAAAATTTTTGCTAATCCCTCATTACTCAGAAAACAATCGACACTTAACTTTCACAAGAAAAAAGAGGCGAAATCTCTCTTCTTCAGGCAACTAGGGTTCATTTTATTCAAGCTTCCAATTTCAAAGATTTCTCCAAAGTTTTCATATCCAGGTATGTGGGATTTCATCAATGGGTTCCTTTCACCCATTGAGTCCCAAAGTTAACTCAAAATTCCCCAAGTTTAATTCACCTTTCAAGCCTAGGGTTTCCATGGAAAGTGTGAATTTCTTTAGTTTTCAGTTTCTTGCTTTGACTGAACCATGAATATGTGTTATCCCATGAATTTTATCACCTTTACATACTCATAATTATGAACTCTTATTATATTGAAGAATTCTTGATTTTTGGGCTTGAGTTATGGAATTCCATATTGTGGCCAGTTTATAGAATTTCCATTTATAGTTGCATTCTTCTGAGATGGTGGGTTATGAACAACCGATTACCTAGGATATCATGCATTTTGAGTTGATCACTCCATCATTCTATTTTCATGATTTAGAATGCTTTTAGATAAAGCACTTATATTTCAGTTTGAGAAAATCAGTATTGTTGAGCATTTCATTATATCAGTTTACCTTTAGTTGGGAGTAGTACCTAGCAACGAGAAGACAAGGGTTCAGATAAACCAAGTCCCAGAAATACATAACCACTGTAAGTTAATATTATAGTCCTTTTGGACATCAGTTAGTGGATCCACATCAACTAGTGTTCGTACCCTTGGCAAGGTACTGAACACCCATCCAACTATGGTTACTAGTTGGGGCCTATTTAGATTAGATGGGGTAGTCGATTAATAGTGGCTCCCACAGTTTAGTCTCATACCTCGCTTGATCATGTATTTAGTATTTCAGCTTATTTATCAGTACATGTTTATTTCTTGGTCTTGCATTAGTTTATTCCTACCACATGTATTATGTTCAGCCTACTTTAGTTATTTTCCTATCACATATACTCAGTACATCCAAAGTACTAATCGCATACTTTCCTTTGTGCTATTTTGTCATATAATATAGTTTTCGACGTTCAACATTCAGATCGCTCCTAGTACGATCTTCTATCATAGTTGAAGTAATTTGGTGAGTCTTCATCATTTGAGAACTAGTTATTAGTATTTCATTTTATGCTATTTAAGTTTTAGATAGTTGGAGTTAGTTGGGGGCTTGTCCCAACAACTCATATGATTTAGAGGCTCTTAGACAGACAGTTAGATTTTCAGCATATTATTTATGTCAGACAATCAGTTAGATTTTGTTTTCATCTTTATGAGTTTCATTCAGACATTGTCACTTGGGTGTATTGCCAAACTTATTCTCCTGATTTTTAGCTTCCGTATAAGTGATTTCCAGATTATTTCAGTATTTATAGTGTCATGCCAGGCCATAGGTTAGCTTGGGGTCACTTATGGCTAATACCAAGATGGTCGGTAGTCTCGGGTCGTGACAAACTTGGTATTAGAGAATTAGGTTTAAAATGTCCTAGGGTGTCTGAAAGCCGCATTTAGTAGAGTCTTGTTTATGGGTGTGAAGTGCGCTACACTTATGAGTGAGAGGCTATGAAACGTTTTAGGAAAAAAAAAATTCACTTCTTTCATCTTCATATCGTACGATAGAGTGTGAACTCTACTAAAATCTTCTTCTAACTCATGCTCTATGCATTTACAAAAAATTCCTTCCAGAAGATCCAATGAAAGAAGGAATAGAAATGTAGATAGTAACATGAATAGGAATCAAGGACCACCAGTTTCCGCAGACCCTTTGAACGAACAAGTCTTGCATGCTGAATTCAGGGCTGCTTTCACGGTGCTAGCTCAGGCCATGACCGCCCAGACTCATCAACAGACTATTACCCTAGTTAAACCCACTGGTACCACAGTAGTGACTAGGGTCAGGGACTTAACTTGAATGAATCCTCCTGAGTTCCATCGTTCAAAGACTGAGAAAGATCCGCTAGATTTTCTTGATGATATTAAGAAGGTTGTAGAGATTATGGATGTCACTCCAGTTAAGAGTGCTGACTTGGCTACTTATCAGTTAAAAGGAGTAGCCCACACTTGGTACAAGCAGTGGAAAGAGGATAGAGGTGCAGAAGCATGACTAGTAGAATGGGATGAATTTGTCCCTGCTTTTCAGGAAATGTTCTTCCTACTTGAACTAAAGGAGGCTAAGGTGCAGGAATTAATTAATCTGAAGCAGAGCATCATGAGCGTGAAAGAGTATTCTCTTAAGTTTACTCAGTTGGCAAAATATGCTCTAGCTATGGTTGCTGACTCTAGGGCCCGAATGAGTAAGTTCGTGTCAGGTGTTTCTAAGGACGTGGTCAAGGAGTGTAGGAATGCTATATTGGTTAAGGAGATGGATATCTCTAGATTGATGGTTCATGATCAGCATATTGAGGAAGAAAAAGTCAAGGAAAGAGAAAGAGACATCAAGAGGACCAAGATAGGTAGCTTTGATTTCTCTCAACAGAGGTCAGTTGGTGGTAATCGCTCTCAGTTCCGCCAGAAGTCATCAGTTCCAACCCCATCTTCTGCTAGTGCTCTAGTACCCAAGTTCAGGCAGGATAATTGGGATAGAGCACCAGGCTCTAAATCCCAAGGAAGCATTACTAGTGGTCGTACTAACCCAATTTGTAAGGGGTATGGTAAGAATCACTAAGAAGAGTGTATAGCCGGTAGTGGAAATTGTTTTGGGTGTGGTAAGAGAGGGAATCGTTTGAAGAAGTGCCTAAGTGCCAATCGAAAGGGTAGAGATGCTCGTCAGCAGACTCAATCTAACACTTCAGCAGCTCTAGTAGGTTGTCCGACTCAACAGGGTGCCTCATCTAGCCAAGCAGGAGGACAATGTCAGAACAGGTTCTATGCCCTTCAGACTCGACAGGATCATGAGGGTTCCCCTGATGTGGTAACTGGTGCATTGCAGGTATTTCAAATTCATGTCTATGCATTGTTAGATCCCGAGTCCACACTTTTCTTTGTGACCCCTATATAGCAGTAGACTTCGGTGTCAGTCCCAAAAATCTTTTAGAACTATTCGCAGTCTTTACTCCAGTTGGTGAGTTAGTTATTGCTAGACGGGTATACAGAAATTGCCTAGTCAAAGTTAATCAGAAAGTTACCTTAGTTGATCTTGTAGAGTTAGACATGATAGATTTCGATGTCATTCTTGGCATGGATTGGCTCCACTCTTTCTATGCCTGTATTGATTGTAGCAATAGAGTAGTCCAGTTTCAGTTTCCAAATGAACCATTCATAGAGTGGAAGGGTAATACTTCAGTGTCGATAGGTCAGTTTGTCTCTTACCTTAAGGCTGGAAAAATAATTTCAAAAGTGTGCATCTATAATCTTGTTCGGGTTAAGGATTTAAATTCTGAGACCCCAACTCATGAGTCAGTTTCAGTGATAAATGAGTTCCCAGATGTGTTTCCTGAAGATGTGCCTGAAGTTCCTCCTGAGAGGGAAATTGACTTCAAAATAGATGTCCTACCAGATACCCAGCTGATCTCAATTGCACCCTACAGAATGGCTCCAGGTGAGCTTAAAGAATTAAAGGAGCAGCTAAAAGATCTTTTAGACAAAGGTTTTATCAGGCCCAACATCTCTCCATGAGGTGATCCAGTTCTTTTTGTGCAAAGAAAGACGGTTCTCTCAGAATGTGCATCGACTACCATTAGTTAAACAAAATTACAGTCAAGAATAAGTATCCCATTCCCAAGATTAATGACTTGTTTGACCAGCTTCAGGGTGCAAGGTGCTTCTCTAAGATATACCTCAGATCTTGCTATCATTAGCTCAGAGTCAGAGAATGTAACATTCCGAAGACAACCTTCAGAACTCGGTATGGTCACTTTGAATTTGTTGTTATGTATTTTGGACTAATGAATGCTCTTGCAGCTTTTATGGACTTGATGAATAGGGTGTTCAAGTATTACTTGGACATGTTCATTATAATCTTCATCGATGACATCCTCGTTTATTGTAGGAGTGAGGATGAACATGCGGACCATTTGAGGATTGTCTTGCAGACTCTCAAAGATCATCAGTTATTCTCTAAGTTCAGCAAGTGTGAATTTTGGTTGAAATAAGTAGCATTCCTGGGTAATATCATTTTCGGTGAAGGCATTAGGGTTGATCCTCAATAGACCGAAGCAGTGAGGAATTGGACTAGACCCATTTCTCCATCAGATATCATGAGTTTTTTGGGTTTATTTAGTTACTACAAACGGTTTGTAGAAGTATTTTCCTTTATTGCTTCTCCCAAGTACAGGTTGACTTAGAAGAAAGTCAAGTTTCAGTGGTTCGATTCTTACGAGAAGAGTTTTTAGGAGTTGAAGACTCGACTCACCTCCGCTCCAGTTTTGACTTTGCTAAAGGGTTCAAATGGTTTCATGGTTTATTATGATGCTTTTAGAGTTGGTCTTGTTTGTGTGTTGATGCAGTATGGAAAGTTTATATAATATGCCTCTAGACAGCTTAATCCTCATGAGAAGAATTACCCGACTCATGATCTTGAGTTGGCAGCAGTTGTTTTTGCCTTAAAAATTTGGAGGCATTATCTTTATGGGTTCATGTCAGAAAGATCTAACTATTCGTTAGAGAAGATGGCTAGAGTTGTTGAAGGACTATGATATGAATGTCTTATGCCATCCGAGAAAAGCCAATGTTGTAGCCGATGCTCTCAGTAGACTGTCTATGGGAAGCGTTGCTCATATTGATGATGAGAAGAAAGGATTAGTTTGTGAGGTTCACCAACTTTCTAGACAGGGAGTTCGGTTGGTTGATTCAGTCAAAAGGAATACCTTGATTCAGAATCTTCCTTAATAGCTGAGGTAAAAGAAAAGCAAGATAATGATCCCATTTTGCTTAAGTTGAAAAAAGCAGTCCAGAGTTAGAAAGTCGAGGTTTTCTCCCAAGGGGGAGATGGTGTTCTTCGTTGTCATGGCAGAATATGTGTTTTGATTGTAGATGACTTGAGATAGTAGATTCTAACAGAAGCTCATAGTTATCAATATTCTATTTACCCATGATCCACTAAGATGTACCGTGATTTACAGGAAGTTTATTGGTGGAACGACATGAAAAAGAATATCGTGGAATTTATGGCTAAGTGTCCAAATTGCCAGCAGGTTAAGGTTAAGCACCAAAGACCTGGTGGTAAGCTTTAGGATATCAGTATTCCTACTTGGAAGTGGGAAATGGTGAATATGGACTTCATTATAGGTTTGCCTCGTACTCGCCGTTAGCATGATTTCGTTTGGGTCATTATAGACCGAATGACTAAGTCAGCCCATTTTTTGCAAGTTAACACCTCAGAATCAGCCGAGGATTATGCTAGAATCTATCTTTGAGAATTGGTGAAGTTAAATGGTGTCCCTTTGACCATCATTTCAGATAGGGGTACTCAGTTTACTTCTCAGTTTTGGAAGACAATCTAGAAGGGTCTTGGTACCCAAGTTCACCTCAGTACAACTTTTCACCCGCAAATAGATGGTCAGGCAAAGTGGACTATTTAGACGTTAGAAGATATGTTGAGGGCATGTATGATCTATTTCAAAGGTAGTTGGGATGATCCTTTGCCTTTGATTGAGTTTTCTTATAATAACAGTTATCATTCTAGTATTCAGATGGCCCCGTTCGAAGCACTTTATGGTAGGAGGTGTAGGTCTTCTATTGGGTGGTTCAAAGTTGGTGAAGCTACCTTGATAGGGATAGATTCAGTCCATGAAGCTATGGAGAAAGTTCAGTTGATTAGAGAAAGACTGAAAACAACTCAGAGTCGTCAGAAGTCTTATGCATATGCGAGGAGAAGGGAACTTGAGTTTGCTATTGGTGATTTGGTTTACTTAAAGTTTTCACCCATGAAATGGGTTAAGAGGTTTGGTAAGAAAGGGAAACTCAGTCCCCGCTATGTTGGTCCTTATAAGATTGTGGGTCATTTTGGCAATGTATCCTATGAGTTGGATTTGCCCATAGACTTAGCGTCAGTGCATCCAGTCTTTCATGTATCTCAATTAAAGAAGTGCATTAGTGATCCTGCATCAGTTGTCCTTTAGATATTGTGGGTGTGAACGATAGTCTCTCTTGTGAAGAGGTCCCAATTGAGATTCTTGACTGTCAGGTTTGTAAGTTGAGGAATATAGAGGTCGCCTCAGCAAAAGTTCTTTGGAAAAATCAGCTAGTTGAGGTAGCTACTTGGGAAGCAGAGGTAGATATGAGGACCAAGTACTCTCAGCTTTTCTCTTTGAACTCTACTCCAGCTCAAGGTAATAGTTTCCTCTTAATTAATTCTTTTTATTCCATGTCACCTAGTTACTCTCATGTCATGTCATGCATTTTGCGAGTTCAAATTCAGTCCATGTTTCAGTTATCATCTTAGTATTCAGCCCTCAGAAATTCAGTGTTGGGAGTGCAGCTCTTTCCCTAACTCTTCAACTTAGTTAGTTTTGATTCGGGGACGAATAACCCCAAGGGGGAGATATTGTAACACTCCAAAAATCCCAAGAAAAGCTTAGAACCATGCTTCTAGTACATGTGAATTTAAAATTCATATTTCAGCTGCATCAGAATTGAATTAGACATGTATTCAGGCCACAAGTAAATCCTAGCTCATAGCCAAGTTGAAATCTTCCTTACCGGTGGTTTGCTTGTGAAGAATCTTGCCATAGTCAACTTCAAACGATCATAAATCCTAGCTTATGAGGTATTTTTGAGTTCAAAACCAACCAAATGATATATATGTAAATTATTTTTCCAACGTACTCAGATTCACCCTAATTCGATGTCGGAGCTAAGAGTTATGACCATTTTAGTGAAGTACTGTCCAGCAGTAAGAACACTCGATCATTGGTACCATCGTGGTTACATTGTACGATCGTACAATTCTCCCGTCTGATAAAAAAACACCAAAAACCGGAAGGTTTACATGTATACCTTCCAACCACGAAAGGGAAGCACGACCATGCTTTGAAACCATAATTAAAGGCACGATCGTGACTTCGAAACTTGATCCGGCTTGAACTTCGAAGCTACGAATCAAGGAACGATCATGAGCGGGTCCCATGATTGTTCCATGGCTCGTATGATCATGTTTAGAGAACCCAAAATTCCAGGCCATACCACGATCACAACCCACAATCATAGGTACAACCCACGATCGTGGAATGGTCTAGTGGGTTCCATCCTGCATCTTTTCAGTTACGAATTTAAAAAGGCACAACAGTCTTTTCCCACTCTTTTAAAATCTAAAATACGTCGTTCAAGTCATCTTAAATCTGATTATTAAGCCTAAAATTTGCGCTAATCCCTCATTAGTCAAAAAAGAATCGGCACTTAGCTTTCACAAGAGAAAAGAGGCGATTTCTCTCTTCTTCAGGAAACTAGGATTCATTTTCTTCAAGCTTCCAATTCCAAATATTTAGCCAAGGCTTTCATCTACAGGTATGTGTGATTTCATCAATGGGTTCCTTTCACCCATTGAGTCCCAAAGTTAACTCAAATTCCTCAAGTTTAATTCATCTTTCAAGCCTAGGGTTTCCATGGAAAGTGTGAATTCCTTTAGTTTTCAGTTTCTTGATTTGAATGAACCATGAATATATGTTATCACATGAATTTTAGAACCTTTAGATACTCATGATTATGAACTCTTATTATATTGAAGAATTCTTGATTTTTGGGCTTGAGTTATGGAATTCCATATTGTGGCCAGTTTATAGAATTGCCATTTGTAGTTGCATTCTTATGAGATGGTGGGTTATGAACACCCGATGACCTAGGATATCATGCATTTTCAGTTGAGTACTCAATCATTCAGTGTTCATGATTTAGAATGCTTTCAGTTTGAGAAAATCATTATTGTTGAGCATTTCAGTATATTAGTTTACCTTCATTTGGGAGTAGTACTTAGCACCGAGAGGACACTGGTTCAGATAAACCAAGTCCCAGAACTACGTTTCCACAGTAGATTAATATTATAGTCCTTTTGGACATCCGTTAGTGGATCCACATCAGCTAGTGTTCGTACCCTTGGCAAGGTACTGAACACCCATCCAACTGGGGTTACTAGTTGGGCCCTATTTAGCTCAGATGGGGTATGTCAGTTAATAGTAGCTCCCACAGTTTAGTCTCAGAACTCACTTGACCATGTATTTAGTATTTCAGCTTATCTATCAGTACATGTTTATTTCTTGGTCTTGCATTAGTTTATTCATACCACATACATTATGTTCAGCCTTCTTTAGTTATTTTCCTATCATATATACTCAGTACATTCAAAGTACTGATCGCATACTTTCTTTGTGCTATATTGTCTTATAATAAAGGTTTCGATGTTCAGCATCAAAATCATGCCTAGTACAATTTCCTATCATATCAGTTGTAGTACTTTGGTGAGTCCTTATCATTCGAGGACTAGTTATTAGTATTTCATTTTATGCTATTTCAGTTATAGTTGGGAGCTTGTCCCAACAACTCATACGATTTAGAGTCTTTCAGATAGACAGTTAGATTTTTAGCATATTATTTATGTCAGACAGTCAGTTAGATAATTTTTTCGTCTTTATGAGTTTCATTCAGACATTGTCACTTGGGCATATTGCCAAACTTATTATCCTAATTATTAACTTCTGTATAAGTGATTTCTAGATTATTTCAGTATTTATAGTGTCATGCCAGGCCATGGGTTAGCTTGGGGTCACTTGTGGCTCTAAGCACCGCGTTACAACTTGGGGGTAGTCTCGGGCATGACAATAGTACAACTGTGGTTAGATCTTACGGTCGTGGAATGGGTCTTCTAATGCCCTTAAGTCCAAATATTCAGCACTTTCCTTCTATGGACCTATTTGTACTGCAAATACCCTAAAACATATCATATCCACGTAAAAGTACCTTCGTACTCACAAATATTCACAGTTTTAGGCATCTAAAGTGTTGTAAGTTCATGACACATCAACACCCTCAACTTAGAACATTTGCATGTCCTCAAGCAAATAAAATACAACTATACTATTATGATGCTTAACTAAGAGAAAACTAAGAGTAGTACGACAGTCAGACTTTCACCAAACCAGTTCAAGCACGCATTATCCAAAAACTTATGTTCAACACCCTTAAATACCATCAAAACTTCAATAAATGCTGTGTGTACACAAACTACTCACCATAACACAATAGGATCAAAAAATGGCATCACATTATCAATAGACAACCCTGTAGTTGAACTAATGACACTACCCAAACAAGTAGCAACTAAAATACATCCCCTACGCCCTCACATCAAAGAAGTCCCTAACACTCATCATATGCAACAAATATTAAGATCGGGACTAAAATGAATCACTCACTCTCAAAAAGAAGTTAGGCAGTGTGCGTTTACTACCATAGGCTTGCCCTTATTTTCTACGCTTTAGTTTTCTGACAGTTGGATTAGGATTACTATAGAACTTTTATTATCTTTTAATGTAGGCTAGGGGACGGGTATGGTACATATATATAAAGTGACAACCCTCCTTGGCACCATACTACCTTTTCTCCACTTTCTTACCTTTTTTATTTTTCTCCCTTTTATTAATTTTTTCGGACCCCGGGTGCAGTTTTATTTTCACATTTTCCTACTTTTCTTTTCAAACTTTTCTTTCTTTTTAGCACAATACCACACCCGAGTTTCTTTTCCATTTAACTAACTTTTCTACATACCCAAACTTTTTCATGCTCCCCTATGATAGCCACTCTCAACTTAGGCAATTTGCCTAAGTTGAGGTACACAGTGTCTAAGGAGGGACCAGGGTCAAAGCAGGATCATTGTAAACATTTGGGAAGGTAAATAGGCTAGTTCAATTAAAAAAGTCTATTTAGGCTAAAATTTTGGGATCAAGGGCTATCACTTTTATTTGGTAGGCCTTTTAGGCTTTTAGTGGACTATTTGAAGAATGGCTTATAATCCTTTCCTAACCTCCTATCTTACGACCATAGAGAGATAAATCGGGCAAGTTCTAGATCGCATACACACGTTGACTAGGTAAAACCTAACACTCACTTGGATCAGGACTATGTATTTAGTCACTACCTATCCGATTCATGCAAGTTAAGCCATGGTTATCAAGTTCATAATTCTAATGTCATTACGTTATCCAACATTGTTCACAATTTAGATAAGAACACAACACAACACAAAATACAAAACTTTTTAGAGGGGTATCATTTAAATCATTCAAAATAATTTTGCATACTCCTCTTATTTCTACTGCACCAAATTCTCTTATTTTTCCCTAAGTTACACACATAACACAAAACAACACAAAAATGAAAACCTAAACATGTTGCTTCTAACTAGATAGTGCAACCGAAGGAAAAATAACATGGCAAAAAAATCCCTTGGTTGTGGTACACCCCCACTAGCAACTTAAAAATCATGTAATATCCCCATTTCACGAAAACACAAAAAATTTCTAGGGTTAGGGACATACCTGTAACGTACTAGATGTTGGTAGTACACTGATTAGCTTGGGTTGCCGATGGGACCCCTCCAATCTCCTCTGCTCTCATGGCCTCGGCTATGGTCGAGTCACTTTCAGATAAGTGGGCACCGGTGGCCGCCAATACACTCAAAGATGTCATTATAGGGGTAATCTCCATACCTCTTTCACTCTCAGGAATCACCATAGTCTCCATCTCAACAACAATGATGACCTTATTTCTATCTGAATCAAATGCCTCGGGAGTCTTGTCAGTTTCATTTTCCTTCCTCTTTTTTGAATCTTTATCTCTCTTTTTCCTCTCATTCTTATCTTTCTTCTTCTCTTTCTTGTCTTCTCTCTTTTTTTTTTATGGGGCTGCAAATCATCACTCATCTCTTTGACTTTTGTATCCTCACCTCCAGGTACCAAGTCTTGGGGGTAGAAGTCGGGAACCAAGGAGTCCAAATCCACCACAAGATCTGGCAAAGATGGCATATAAGGAGGTTGAGGTGGTACAACCTTTATAGTCCACTCCGTGAGCTCCTTTACCTCTATTTTCTAGTCAGCCAAATCTTTTATGACCGTGCTTATGTCGGGAGCCTGGTCCTTCTCTAGTTTAGTTTTCATACATCTGTCTAATCTATCAAAATAGGTCTGAACCACCCATACAACATCCTTAATCTCATCCGCTACGTAGGGCATCACCCCTACCTCCAACTTTCTAATCCATGCATCATTTAATACCTAATTATGTATAATTTGCTTCAGTTGAGCTGTAGGAATCAATGTGTAACCTACAGGTACTAATTGACGCACACCCAAAGGTGCTGTGGGCTGCTGTAAAGAAGAAAAAGTAGCACCAATCTCACAATCCAATAGCTCACTAGTCGGAGCACCTTCCTATGCATCTTATAAAGGCACATCAAGTAATGAGTCTAATGAATGGAGTTTTTAATTCGTTCTTGGATTCATTCGTTATTATGTTCATTGATGACATACTAGTTTACTCCAAAAGTGAAGAAGAGTATGAAGCTTATTTGCGTACAGTGTTAGGGTTGCTTAATGAGAAACAATTGTATGCTTAATATTCTAAGTGTGAGTTTTGGCTTTCTTCAGTGTCCTTATTGGGGCACATGGTTTCTAAGGAAGGAGTTATGGTAGACCCATAGAAGGTTGAAGACGTTAAGAAATGGTCTAGAACAATGAATGTGATAAAAATTCATAGCGTTGTGGGTTGACCAGTTACTATCCTAGATTTGTTAAGGGTTTTGCTGCCATTGCATCGCATATGACCTACCTTACTCAGAAGGAAGTTCCATTTGTGTGGGATGACAAGTGTAAGGAGAGCTTCTAAAAGATCAAAACCTTGTTGACTTTGGCCCCAATAATAACCTTGTCTATTGAGGGTAAGGATTTCATTATATATTATGATGCCTCACGATTGGGTTTAGATGATGTTTTGATGCAGGATCAAAACGTTATTTCCTATGCTTCGAGTAAACTAAATACTTATGAGAAAAACTATGGCACACATGGTTTAGAACTAGCAGTTGTGGTGTTTGCTTTAAAATTTGGAGATACTATCTCTACGGGGTGAAGTGTGAAGTGTTCACAGACCACCGCAACCTACAACACTTGTTCACCTAGAGGGATATGAATCTAAGACAGAGGAGATGGATGTAGTTAATTAAAGACTATGATATCTCAATCCTATATCACCCAGGTAAAGCCAATATGGTGGCAGATGCATTAAATCAAAAATCTGTAAGCATGAGAAGTTTAACATGGTTGGAGGTGTCCAGGAACCCATTGTCGAAAGAGGTAAAATCTTTGGATAATGATTTTATGAGATTACAGGAAACTAGCAAAGGAAGGGTGTTAGCGTATGTAGAGGTCAAGTCCATATTTAATGACCAAATCAAAAGCAGGAAGCTCAAGGATAAGAATTTAAGCAACCTCAGAGAAAAGGTGTTGCAAAGAGAGGCAAGAGAGGCCATTATTGATGACGAGGGAGTATTGAGGATTCAAGGGTGGTTGTGCATACCCTGGGTAGGCAATTTGATTCCAACTATTCTGGAAAAGGCTTATAAATATAAGTACTCTATACATTTGGGTGACAACAAGATGTATAAGGATTTGAAGCAGCATTATTGGTGGTAAAGGATGAACCAAGGCATTATGGATTTTGTAACCAAGTGTCATAACTGCCAACAAGTTAAATATGAACACCTAAAGCCTGGTGGTACATTTCAGAGAATGGACATTCCGGAATAGAAGTAGGAATGGATAACGATGGACTTTATAGTGGGTCTTCCAAAAACATTGAGAAAACACGACTCCATATGGGTTATTGCAGACCAATTGACTAAGTCAGCTCACTTCATTTCAATGAGAGTAGACTATAATGTTGCAAAATTGGCGACTATAATGCTGCAAAATTGGCCAAGATTTATGTGATGAAGATTGTAAGGATACATGGAGTACCGGTGTCAATTGTGTTATATAGGGGTACTCAGTTCACCTCCAACTTTTGGGAAAGATTTCAGTCAAAACTATGTTCTAGATTGGACCTGAGCGTAACTTTTCACCCACAGAACAACGGTCAATTGGAAATTATCCAAGTGCTTGAGGACATGCTTCGGGCATGTGTTATGGACTTTGAGGGTTAGTGGGACCAATACTTACCATTGTGTGAATTTTCCTACAACAATAGCTACCACTCTAGTATTGACATGGCCTTTTTTTAGGCCTTATATGGGAGGAGGTATAGGTCTCAAATTTGGTGGTTTGATGCATTTGAGGTGAGGCCTTGGGGAACCAACATGCTCAAGGACTCAATGGAAAAAGTGAGATTCATACAGGAAAAGCTCATAGAAGCTCAAATCCTACAGAAAGAATATGTAGATAATATGGTGAGATATATGAAGTTTGAGAAGGGGGAGAAGGTACTCTTGAAGGTGTCGCTTATAAAGGGTGTAATGCAGTTTGGCAAGAAGGGCAAGTTGAGCCCAAGATACATTGGACCCTTTGAGATTTTGAAGGAAGTGGGGTCAATAGCATACAGACTGTCCTTACCTCCTAGTATGCCCAGGGTTCACCTAGTATTCCATGCATCTATGCTAAAGAAGTATCACGAGGATGGTGATTATATCATTCGTTGGGACCCTAAATTGTTTGATAAAGAGTCATCTTATGAAGAGGAACTTATGTCGCCCAAATTACACCTCTAAACAAAGTATAACATGATCGTTGATCAAATATATAACCCAACAAAGGTTGGGGTCGATCCCACAGGGAATAGCTCAAAATAACAATCAATGTGTAGTTGAGGCAATCAATAACAATCTCCAGTAAAAGAGGGGGGTTTGTAAATAAAAAATTTAGTTGGAATAGTTGTTGATTTATTTGATTTGTAATCGGTATGAGAGAGGTACGAGGACTATGCTCCCTAATAACTTCATAACTCCGCAGGTTCTTCATACTTTGTAATCTCTCCTGGTGTTCCGTATGCAGAATCAATAGGTTATGTAAACTTAGAACAACTTTACGCTCTTGTCTAAGCAATATCCTCAGGTAAGTTTTCTCTTCTCCTGAGCCTGCATTACTAACCCCTATCTTAGATCCCCGATAGCTATCCTAGATTATTGGCTCAAGCTATTAAGTGGAGGTTAGTAGCTCCAAGTCTCTGTTGTTAATTCCCTTCTTCCCATATTTCCTCATCCTTTCATCCAAAGTAAAGATAAGGCAAGGTCTAACGTTGTACACTGTCAGAAAATAATCAAACCCAAGGAGACAACAATACATGCATGAAAACCAGTTGAGAATTACTTTGTAATACGAATCCAACTTCATTAATCCATCATGGTTCCCACAACCTAGTTGTGGTGTTTAGATACTCATACTTGCAAGAACACAAAAAGAATTTTGATAAGAGAATATTATTATGAACTTACAATAATAAGATGAAAAACAACAAGATCTCACTTTTAATTAAAACCCTAAAAATCAATGTTTGTAATTCCAAGACCAAGAATGTGCCTTAGAACCTTACTATAATGTATTTGAATGTAAACTAATACAAAAGAACAAATATGAGTATTTATAGACAAAAATAAAACCTATCCTAAACATAATAGGATTTCTGTGTCAGTCATATCGGACGAAGGAAAGGTGCGTTCGTGGTTTGATTCCATGATCGTCCTTGGTGCTTGTGGTTTGCTCATGGATTTTATCATCTTCAGGTATTCTCTAGTACAATCCTTAGTATGACACTGTGTCTTCTACCTACTACCGTATAATGTGGTCATCTGATCATCCTACCCTTCAACTCTGACCTTCATTCCCATGACCTCTTGGCACGACTGTCATTTCTAGGTAGGTCATGGGATCCAGTCATTTGATCTTCTTCTCACTTAGGTTTTGCAGCCTTGCTTTCAGGAAGTCCTCCCCATGATCATGTGATACCATCATGACATTAATGCATGATCGTGGGAAGCTTCCATATGATCATTGTCACGACCCGAAATCCCATTCGAGCTGGACTAGCACCCGAAGCCGATATAGCCTGAGAGAACCAATCTTTGCTCATAATCCTTCGTATGCATATCCTCGTATGAAGCTTATTAAACCTTATGCAACTATGCGGAAACATGAACATGGAAACATGAGTATAATCACTATTGGAACATTTGAACATAACTTTATTGGACTTTTGGAACATTAACCATGAATATGAGACATGTGGTTCACAATTGATAAATGAGTAGGAACTATGTGATAATGACCATTGATAACCAGATATAGGATATCTTAGCACATTTCGGAATAGGACAGGTGAAAAGATACGGACAGAGTAACCTTACATATCTTGTATTCTCAATACGAATATACAACCTTAGATGTGCATACAATGTCCCACTCCTTCCTTATGTTTCACTCTACAACACAAATACATAACGGAGTTTACATTAACCACCAACTACCTTACAAATGCATATGACGTCAATGAATTACATGTTTGCCTTTAAAATTGTCATTTTCCCCTTGACAATACCATTGAAGAAATTATCATACCAATAATCTCACAATATTCCCAACATTGACCAAAATATCATAAACCATTAGCATGTCACACCAAGTTCATACTTTCCACTCCTTATCACCACAACATCACAATTATTCCATCAATTCCCTTAAATACACCTCACAACAATAAATCGGTCAAAATCCCATAATTTACACTTATATGAAAATAACAAGTTTAATAACATAGTCAAACCATACATGTTGTTATTTCATCCATACCATGCTCTTTCATCAAAATCACAAGTCATATTTCAAGTGTAAATCCCATGGATAACACATCTTTCACAAAAACACAAAGTGCCACATCCAACACTTCCAAGCATAACCAACATGATTTACATACTCTCCCATGCATATAATATATTGTTCCATAAGAATAATCACTTACCTAAGCTTGAGAAAGGATGATCTTGATCCAAGAAGTGCCTTAGGGTTTTGAGAGCCAAAGAGGTGTTCCTGGGAATTTTCTAGAAAAAGATAGAAAAGCATGTGTGTTTCTCATGAATAAAATCAGATTTTTGCCTCTTTATATAGGCCCTCAATTTCCATCCTTAGCCACTCTTATGGCATTAAATGTTGTGTCTAGAAGGTCAAGGCAAGAATGGGTCATTTGACCCATTTTTTGGCCCATGTCTTCTTTTCATTTTGGGCCCTTTTTGAGCCCAATTCACTTAACCCAATAAAATCAATAATTTTTCATGCTTAATTCATTTCGTACGTGTTACGACAATATTCCCACTCACACAATTCATACTCGTAGCCTCAATTCCAAAACAAGTAATTCTAGCTACGTATGGCTTATTTTGACTACAAGGGTAAAATCGTCATTTTGATCCCATATTCGTTCTCAAGTAATTTCATAATACTAATATAATACTTTACTCATTTCATGTATATGCTCATGGTTGTATAAGAAAAGTGGCAAAAATCGGCCCGGTACGTCCCCGGGCACCCCTAAACACTTGGAACAAATTTTGGAAGCTTACTAGTTTGGCCGTTCCAGCAAGCGTCTGGCGCCCCCCATGGCACTGAGCTTTAGAAGCTTGCTGGTTTGGGTGCCAAAACAGGCGCCTGGCGCTTCCTATGGCACTAAAATCTTTTTTTTTTGTTTTCGAATTTTCTTTGCGGGTTTGGTTAGATACTTCAAGTCCTATTCTTTAACTTACTTCTTACCCTTAATATCCTTTGTTTGGAGGTCCTCTTAGCCTCATTTTGAACCCCACAAATGCTCCACGAAAATCACAAAACACCTCCTATGAAGGGCTAATCACATGTACGAAGCCAAATTTCAATTTTCTCATCATTAACATTACCAAATACATACTTATGGAATCTCAACACCTAAGTAACCATTGTTCAACGTCGTCATATAGGGTCAGGAAGGTACGGGGTGTTACAATCATCTCTTGAGAATAATCCTCTTTTTCTTCGTACGATTACCTGGCACGACCTTAGACAGTTTCTACGATCATGCAAAAAAAGTCGTTTGATGCCCTTTTAGTCCAAAGTCCAGCACTCCATTTATCCGGACTTATTTGACCTGCAAACACACAAAAACCTATTATATCCATATAGAACTACCATCGTACTTGCAAATATTCACTATTTTAAGCGTAAAAAGTGTCGTAAGTTCCTGACACATCAATACCCTTAACTTAGACCATTTGCATACACTTAGATAAATAAGACAAAACTATACTAGCACGACACCTAACCAAGAAAAAATTAAGATCACTATGGAAGTCAACTTTTCACAAAATCATTTTCAGCACGCATTCCTAAAATTTAAGTCAACACCCCCAATAGCATTAAAACTCAATGCATGCAGTATATACAAAACATCAACCATAACAAAATGTAATCAAGAAATGGCATCACATTAACAATGGACAATCTAACACTTAAACTAATGACACTACCCGAACAAGTAGTAACCTAATACAACCCCTATTCCCTCATAACAAAGAAGTCCCCAACACACAGAATTTGCAATAAATTCCAACATTGGGACTGAATAAAGTCTCTCACTATCACAAAGAATTCATACAGTGTGCGTTTGATACCATAGGCTTGCCCTTATTTTCTACGACTTAGTTTTGAGTCAGTCAGATTAGGATCACTATAGGACTTTTATTGACATATAATGTAGGCTCGGTGAAGAGTATGGTACATATGGGTACAATGACTTATTCCTCCTTGGCACTACACTATTTTTGGCTCCACTTTTTCTACTTCCTTTTATTCTTCTCCTATTTTTCAATTTTTTCAGACTTCGGGTGTGGTTTTATTTTCACAGCATACTCTTTTTCTTTTTCTCATTTTTCTCTTTTTATTTCCTATTATATTTTTTTCTTTCTTTTTCTTATTTCTATCACACCATACAACACCTAAGTCCTTTTTCTTTTTGTTGACATTTTCTTCATACCTAATATTTTATGCACCCCTACGATAGCCACCCTCAACTTAGGTGATTTTCCTGAGTTGAGGTACACAATATCAATGGAGGGAATAGGGCCAAAGCAGATTCATTGTAAACATCAGGAAGGTGAATAATCTAGTTCAAATAAAAGGTCTAATTAGGCTTAAATTCGGGTTCAAGGGACATTATATTCATTTGGTAGGTGTTTTAGGCTTTTAGTGGACTAATTGAAGAACGACCTATGTTCCTTTACTGACCTCTTATCCACCAACATCAGCGAGACTAACTAGGCAAGTTATACAAAACTAGATACAAAGCGAGACCTAAATTGGAAATCATGCAATGTCCCCATTAAACAAAAACACAGAAAAATAAATACAAAACTAGGGTACGGGACATTCCTAGGGCGCACTAGATACTCGTCGTACTTTGATCTATTTGGGTCTAAGATGGGACCCCTCCACTATACTCTGCTATCATGGCCTTAGCTGTGGCAGGGGAACTCTTTGATAAGTAGGCACCGGTGGTGGCCGATTTACTTAACAATGTCATGGGGGCAGTCTCTTTACCCCCCTACAGTATGTACAACCACCTAAACAACAGGTGGTATCTCAACTCCCTCCAAAATGCGTACCTCAGAGGTCTGCTCGCTCTTTTCTTATTTTTTCTTCTCACTCTTGTCTTTCTTCTTTTCTACCCCTTCTTCTCTCCTTTTATTATTAGATGGATGCAAATCATCTCCTGCCTTCTTAATCTCTGAGTCTTCACCTCCAACCACAGGGGCCCTAGTATAAAAGTCTAGGTATAGAGAGTCCACATCCACTACTAGATCGGACCAAGAAGGCATAGGCGGAGGTGGAGGTAGTACAACTGGGATGGTCCGCTCCATAAGCTCCTTGACCACTTGCTCCAATATGGCAAATTTTGTAGTGATTGTGCTTATATCAGGACCCTAGACCTTCTCTAATTTATCTGTCATCTAGCTCTAAAATCTGTCAAAGTGTGTTTGGACCACCTACACCACAACCTTTATCTCATCCGCTGCATAGGGCTTTACCCCTACCTCCAACTTCCGAATCTAAGCATCATGCAATTGATAGTTCCACATGATATGCTCTAATTGTGTAGTAGGAATCAGTGTGTAGACGGAAGGAACCAACTGTTGGGCACCCGTAGATGTTGTGGCCTGCTTGAAAAGAAATAAATAGCACTGGCATCAGACGCCAGGATCTCACTAGCTGGGGCACCGCCTGCTGCCTCTGGTGGTAAATCTGGTAGAGGTACCCGGGTTGTAGCCGCTGAGTTCCTCAAATGCTTTATCATGGAAATATCAACGCTCTTCATAGGCCAGATAAACCTTTCCACCTCCAAGATAGTTGGAATATATGAGTCCTGCATCAACTATGTGAACAGACACGAGAACGGGCGTATGGGGATGAACTACAATCCTCTATCCTAGATTTTCTCCATAATTATACATAGGACATTCAGCTCCAACTCAGATATGAAAGCCATTATCAGGCATGTATTTGTGGCGCCCAAGGTGTTGTCATTTACCATAGGTGCTATGCGATGCCTAACAATGGACCACCAAGCTTTGACTGAGAACTTTAAAGTATGCTTGTAAATAGTTGACCCAATCACCCAGACTTCATTCTCCCCTGCTTTCGCAATATGGTCCGCCAACCACTTGTAATGCAGATTTTTGTCATCAGTAGTGAACTTATTTACTCTTTTTAGGTCATTCATCCAAACGTCATTCTCCGGAGTCTCATCAACTAAAATAAAAGCAATACCAAATAAGGCCATAGAAATGGTCTTAACTGAGATGTCAACATCATGATCTCTAACCCTCACTATGTCCATTCTGGGATGCTTCCTCATATTTGTATCGCTGCCTGAGGGAGTCAAATTTTTAAGCATCACCACATAGTTGTCATAGAATTCCCTCACTATCTCTGGGCCATAATTCTATAGTGATCTTGTCATCCATCCCAGCTCATATCTCTCAAACACCCAAACTACATCCGGGACTCTCTGTAATGATTCAGGTAATAACTGGGGGCTTTTCTTGTATACTTCACTTTTTGTTACCTTAGATGTTGAGTGTCACTCTATCAATATAATAATCCTGAGCATTGGGCACCATCCACCTTCTTAGTTTAACACCCCTTGGAGAAAAATTAGCACCATGTACCTCAGAGGACTCGGGGTTGGACTCTTCCTCCTCTTATGAGGAACTGCCCTCCTTATCATCATCACCAGGATCAACCCATCCTAGTTTGTGCTTTTCCCTACCTCTTCAGACTAGAAAAGGTTGATGCAGGTAGCTGTGGGACCAATGCAGTGGATATAGCTTAGTACGTGGCCTTTTCTAGCTCCTTGAACTTGGCACTAATGGTTCGAGGTGTATGTTGGTCGTCAGATGAACTAGCTGAATATTCAATGTCGGTACCACTTGAGCCTTTGGATTCACTCTATGAAGTTGAAGGCACATTTTTGGTACCCATCCCTTAGCAATCTTCTTGTAGAGAGTGTCCTCTTGCATCTACTTGAGTGATTTCGGGCCATAGTACCTGTTTGGACACGAGTTAGTCTTAGAAAAAAGCTCAAACTGGGTGTAGTAATGCAATCATATTAGCTTTCCCATGATCATACAATGAAGGTAAGATCGTACCTTTTGATCATAGGAAGGATTCCTCTAAGTACTGGAGAGTCATACTAAGAAATGTCGATTGTAGGATATGATTTTCTGATGAACTTCCTAGAAGTTAACATCTGGCATCCTCAATGAGCCAACCTATGATTGTACATTCAAATGTTGATACTGGATTATGTTGTGGAGTGTGCACTGACACTTAGCAACTTTAACCACTAGATTTTCATGCCTTTGATCCCTATTTGGACCCTCAGTGACCAAATTAAAAAACAATGAATACTCAGATTTCCCCCTTGTTTTCATTCATTCGAAAAACTCACACACAACACTGATTTTAATGATCTTATTCCAATACTACTATGAACCCAAATTTGCAGTCACCACTTGTTCATTTACACAAATGGAAACAATATTTGAGCATTATCAATAAACTTACTAGATTTCTTGCAAATTCGAGTGTTTGAATAGTAAAGAAGTTTGAAAGCTAAGGAGTATCCAATTGCGCAAATCAGAGGTTAGAATTTGCAGTTTTTTCTCTTTTGATCATTTAAACTTGAGTGAAATTTAGTTTGAATGAATTTCACTTGCAATCTGGTCTCAAGTACAGTGAATTAGGTCTAAAAATTGAGTTAGGTGGAGTCGAGTTTAATTTTTATTTAAACAGTTGGACCCAACAGACGACTCGTACCTATAATTATGGGATCAAACCACAATTATTTCATGTGCTCGTGCTAGGAGGTGAACCTACAAACTTTAAGGACGATCGTGATATGTTGCCACAACCATTTCTTAAAATCACAGGTTCGATATCCTAAATGTTGGTTTTCAGGAGTTAGATCAGACGATTGGTACAATGATCATGAAATCTATGTACGATCATGATGACCAATCATATGATAACTCCCAAATTTCATCCCTCTAGATTTTGTGGACACTGTGCAGACAACTGAACCCACGATCGTGGGACCTTCCTATAATAATGCTATCCTTTCATGAGTTTAGTGCTGATTCTAGTTCTAAATTTTTATTTTTTCACAATATCCAAATCAATAACACATATTACCCTATAGAATAAAAAGTACAAAATCATAGGTTGCCTCCCAAGAATTGCTTGATTTAACGTCGCAACACAAAGTGGCTTGGTTGGTTACTCAGACTTCACCAACTAGCCCATGGGTTGCCTCCCATGAAGTGCCTGATTTAATATCGTTGCAAGATTTGGGTGTGCTTGACTTCTCAAGCACAATCTAGATCCACTTCATATATCACATTCAATTCATTAATGTCCCCGAGATAGTGTTTCACCCTTCGGCCATTCACCTTAAGCCTCTTGCCTTCTTTATTTTCCAGCTCAATTACACCATAGGGGAACACTTTAGTCACTCTATATGTTCCTCTCCACTTTGAATTTAGCTTGACCAGAAACAAGTTCAGCTTAGACTCAAATAGCAATACCATATCGCCTGTGGTGAATTCTCTTTTCTCAATCTTTCAATCATGGTACAATTTCATTCTCTCCTGGTATAAAGCTTACTGTTCATAGGTGCGGAGATGGAATTTACCCATCTTATTCAACTGTTTAAGTGTAATCTTAGCCACATCACTCCATTCAAGATTTAACCTTTTTAGTGCAAACAATGCCTTTTGCTCAAGTTTGACAGGCAAGTGGCAGGCTTTTCCGTACACAAGATGATATGAGGAAGCACCAATAGGGGTCTTGAATGCTGTCCGGTAGGCCTATAGTGCATCATCTATCTTCTTATCCCAATTAGTCCTATTAGCATTCACAATCTTTGCCAAATGGACTTGATCTCATGATTGGAGACCTTAACTTACCCGCTTGTCTGAGGATGGTAAGGTGTTACCACCTTATGTTTCACGCCATATTTATCAAGAAAAGCTATAAATAGACAATTGCAAAAGTGCGAGCCTCCATCACTAATGATAACCCTTGGTATCCCAAAACTCAAAAATATGTTCTTTCTTAAGAATGCTGTGACATTTTTCGCCTTGTTGTTTGGAAGCGCAACTGCCTCAACTTATTTTGAAATATAATCAACAACTACCAAAATATACTTCATACCATGCGAGCTCACAAAGGGGTCCATGAAGTCGATACCCCATACATCAAACAACTCAAGCTCAAGGATAATGGTAATTGGAAGCTCTTGGATTTGCAAGATGTTTCCTTGCCTTTGGCATTGGTCACAAGTCCTAGAATAGTTATGTGCATCTTTGTAAATGGTGGGCCAATAGGATCCACATTGTAAGATCTGGTGCGCAGACTGCACACCACCGTGATGACCCCCAACAGGTGACGAGTGACATGCCTCTAAGATACTCATCATCTCAACTTTAGGAACACATTTTCGTACTACTCCATCTGCATAATTTTGGAACAAGTGCGACTCATCCTAAAAGAACTTCCTTACATCATGAATAAACTTCTTACATTTCTGAAGCGACAGGTTTTTAAGAACCACATAACTCACCAAATAATTTGCAAAGTCTACAAACCAAGGAATCAAATCTTACGATGTGGCCAACACCTGCTCATCTAGAAAAGTATCATAAAACTCAAGTTCGTCTTTCAGTTTCAGCATGGCCTCTTCTTCAAGGCGTGATAAGTGGTCAGCCATTTGATTCTCATCTCTCTTTCGATCCTTGACCTCATAGTCAAATTCCTGCAATAAAAGTACCCATTGAATCAACCTTTGTTTTGCATCCTTTTTTGACATAAGGTACCTAAGAGTTGCGTGGTCAGTATGCATAATCAGTTTCGTGCCAAGCAAATAAGATCTAAATTTCTCAAATTCAAATACCACAACATGCAACTCTTGTTCAATGATAGTGTAATTTTTTTGCGCATGATTAAGTGTTTTGCTAGCATAGTAGACGGGAAGTAAGATCATCTCTCTCCTTTAGCCTAGGACTGCACCTAGTACCAACCACTAGTATCACACATAACCTCAAATAGCATAGCCCAATTGGGAGACATAATAATAGGGGCTAAAATCAACTTCTCTTTCAGGCACTCAAATTCCTTCAGACATACATCATCAAAATAAATTTCACTTCCTTCTCCAAAAACTTGCACAAAGATTTGTGATTTTAGAGAAGTCCTTGATAAATCTTTGATAGAAACCTGCATGCCCCAAAAAGCTATGAATACCCTCCACAGAAATTTGTGGAGGCAACTTTTCAATCACCTCAATTTTTGCCTTGTCAACTTCAATCCCTTCTTTGAAATCTTGTGACCAAGCACTATTCCTTCTATAACCATGAAGTGGCACTTCTCCCAGTTAATGACCAAGTTACAGTCCTCGCATCTTCTTAAAACATTAGTGAGATGTTCCAAACTATATTTGAATAATTCAACAACAACCAAGAAGTTGTCCATGGACACCTCAATAGTGTCCTCAATCATGTCAGAAAAAATAGCCATAGTTCAATGATGAAAAGTTGTGGGTGCATTACACAAGCCAAAAGGCATCCTATTGAATGCAAAAGTCTCATACTGACAAGTGAAAGTGGTCTTCTCTTGGTTGTTGGGAGCAATAGAAATCCGATTGTAACCCAAACAAGCATTAAGAAAAAAATACCATCCTCTACCAGTAAGACAGTCTAACATCTGATCCATGAATGGTATCAGAAATTGATCCTTTTTAGTCCTTGCATTCAACTTCCTATAGTCCATCCAAACATGCCACCCAACTATTGGCCTCATAGGAATAAACTCATTCTTCTCATTTGGAACCACAGTGATTCCACCCTTTTTAGGCACACATTGGACTGGGTTCACCCACTTGCTATCTGAAATCAGATAAACCACACCGTGTCCAACCATTTGATGATTTCCTTCTTCACCACCTCTTACATAGGCAGATTCAATCTCCATTGTGCATGCAAATTCCAGGCAAAATCCCAATGATATCAGTAATAGACCATTCAATGGCCCTCTTGAACCTCTTCAAACCAGACACCAAAGCTTCGACGTTCCAGTCTGCCAAATCAACGGCAATAATCACTGGTAAAGTATTTTTTACTCCCAAAAATACATAACAAAGATGGGATATAAGAGCTTTGAGCTCCAAGATTGGAGGCTCCTCAATAGATAATCAAGCTGGTGGGGTCACTCTGTTCTTTAAATCAAGATCTAACTTCTTCGGTGGATAACTAAATAAACCCCTACCACCAAGTGCACTCACTATCTCATCATAACTTTCAATATCATCAATCTCAAAATTTATTATTGCTAATGTGAGGGCCTTAACTCCAAGCCTCTCCTTAATAGGAGCTACAAAATCATCCTCGTCTACTGTGTCTATCACCGAGATGACATGCATATCCTTTGGTTGCTTCATGGATTGGCATACATTAAAGGTAACATATTTGTTATTCAAACAAAACTTTATTTTCCTAGACTCCATATCAACCAATGCACGCCTAATCGCAAGGAAAGGTCTTCCCAGAATAATAGAAACCTCAAAGTCAACCTCACAGTCAAGGATGACAAAATCATCTAGAAAGATAAAGGATGCAACCCTTACCAAAACATCACACAAGATTCCCATCGACTTCTTCACAGTACAGTCCACCATGAGAATCTCATTGAAGTCGAATTGGGTGACCCCAACCCTACCTATCTATAAACTACTAGCGGCATCAAATTAATGTTAGCACCCAAATCACTCAAAGCTTTTGTGAAGTTGAAACACCCAATAGTGCATGGAATCATGAACACTCCAGGGTCTTACTTCTTCTCAACCAAAGATCTAGAGGCTATTGCACTATAATGGTGCATATTGTCAATGGGATTAAAACTCACCATCCTCTTCTTAGTGACCAAATCCTTCATAAACTTCAGGTAAACTGGCATTTTTTCAATGGTCTTAACTAGAGGGATATTCACTGTCAACTCTTTCAGCATAGAATTAAACTTTTGGTATTTTTCCTCTTCGACTTTCTTCTTCAGTCTCTGTAAAAAAGGAGGAGGTCATGGAATAGGAGTCAATACTTTTAGGACCTTCTTGTCCTTGACCTTTCTTGCCCTCGCCTCATGTGTATCATCTTGAGGCTTCTTAAGTGCATTCTTATTTACCAACAAGTCTTTAGATTTGGCAACCTTCTCATCATTGACAATGACCGACTCTATCTCTTTTTCGATAGTCACGGGTATAGGTGGATCAGTGGTCATCTTACAACTCTGAGTTATAATATCCAAGCAATGACCATCATTCTTTGGATTTTGGATGGTGTTGTTTGAAAGTGTACCTTGTTGATGCTAATTCAATGCTATAGAAATCTGACCAAACTGTTACTCGAGCTGTTTTATGGCAGTAGCATGTGATTCAACCTTCTAATTTATTCCCAAAATATCTACCTTAATATCCCTAAGGTACTCTTCCATTTTCTCTACCCCTTTCACAACCTTTGCAAGTATGTCTTCCATCCTTGAATTGCTTGAACCAGCATCACGGTTTGCAGGTTGAACATAAAGGCAACTCTTATCTTTGTAGTCATCTTTTCTACTTTAATCTCCATCTTGATCCCTACTCCTATATCAATACCTAATTATTCCATCCGATATTCTACTCAAACTTCGACCTATTCCCTGTGGGATCGACCCTAACCTAGTTGGGTTCTATATTTGACAATCGGCCGCATTATACTTTTCTGGAGGTATATTTCGGGCGACATCAAATTTTGGCGCCGTTGCCGGGGAATACGGTTACGGAGTTGATTATTACTGGTTGGAGTTGATTTGTTGTGTTTTTACATACTTTTGAGGGCATACGTCGGTGTATGCCAAATACTAGGAGTCAAGGCAATCCCCTGATTCCACTTGATCTTGAAATCGAAAGGACTCTAAGATCTAATCGAAGAATGGTGAATACTGAAGGAGTTCAAAATCCCACAGCTGTGGGAGACATTCACAACCAGCCAATTCATCCGGTTGGTCAGGAAACAGCGGATCAAACTACTGCTCGATTGACACGAGAAGAGCATGCTAGACAAGCTGCTCATAGACAAGCGGAGAGAGATAATCGAGCTATACAGGAAGCAACACAGCATCTGGCTGGTGCTGAATAGCGATAAAGATGACTAAGAGAACAACCGAGACCATATGTGCCTGTTTATGATGATCCTGAAGAAGAAGATATGGCCTACTTTGACCCAATAGAGACTGGTGCTATCGTTCCACCAACGTTACCTCTAGGCACTAAGTTTGACATTACTAGTGCTATGATTCACCTACTAAACTTAAAGGGTGTATTTGCCGGTTTGCCCACGGATGATCCAAACATGCATGTAATGAATTTTGTGGGGGTCTGTAAATTATATAATTTGTCGGGAGTTGATCAGGAGGCAATTCGGTTGAGATTGTTCCCATTCTCTCTAACAGGAGAGGCTACTTTGTGGTTGGCTGAGCTACCACGAGGTTCCATCACTACTTGGCAAGAATTGCGAAATTAATTTTTGGAAAGATTTTTCCCACCGTCCAAGATACTGCAGTTGAAAGATGAGATCTATAATTTCAGATAGCTTCATTCTGAATCACTCTATGAGACATGGATGAGGTTCAAAAAGAAGCTGCAGAATGTGCCAAATCACAGGATGAGTGGTAGGAATATACTTGAAATCTTCTACAGGGCTTTGAATGTCAACACAAAGGCGGTAGCAGATACTATCACTGGTGGAGCATTCATGAGTCTGAGATGGGAACAAGCTTTGGAGATATTAGATCGTGTCACTAAGACCAACTGAGGATGGCATACTCGGGAGGTAGATACGCCAGCTGGCACATATGCTATTGGAGCCTCAGCAGCACAACGAGCTCTGGATGAATCTGTGGCTCAAGAGGTCGCTCAGTTGAGGACAAAAATTGGTCTTCTGGTTAAACAGATAGTGGCCAGAGATACTAAAAAGGTGCATGCTGTAGGTGCACAAGGTAAATCGGCTAGACATGATGATACTAAGTCTGATGAAGAGGCTAAGTACCTAGATCAAAAAGTGGCGAGTTTTCGAGCCAAGGGCCAAGGGTCTAATCAAGACTCTTGGAACTCGAGGCAAGAGAATCAAGGTCGAAACTATTATGGAGACAGTTACAATAAATCAGGGTATAGAGATAGAGAACGAGAGCGTGATGGTGATTGGAGGTGAAAAGATGACTATAGAGAGAAGAATTGTCTTTACGTACCACCAGGTAGCCGCGATGCTGAGGCTGGAAATTCAAGGATTGAAGACCTTCTGAATAAACTGGTTACGAGGTCAGAAAGCCAAGAAAACTGTCTTAAAGATATTAGGGCAGATATTTCGAGAATAAGTCAGAAAGTAGATTCCCACTCGACTTCCATTAAATAGTTGGAGCAACAGTTCGGGCAGATATCTGTGGCATTGAACCACGTCACCCAGGCACCCTTCCAAGCAACACCATCCAGAATTCGAAGAATGATGCTCATTGTATGGCTATAACAACAAGAAGTGGAATGACTCTCATTGAGGCACCCAATCAAGTTGAGGGTGTTCATGCTCCACTGGAAGAGCAAACTAAGGACACGAAAAAAGGAAAGGAAACTCTACAAAAGTATGTTCCATTTCAAAGACTCCTCTACCTTTCCCTCAACATCTCAAGAAAAAGGTGGATGAAAACAAAATTGTTAGTGGGGAGATCACAAAAGAGGTGGAAAAGCCTCAAACTAATGAAAATAAAGTAAATGCTGAAACTGAGAAAGAGAAGGAGGACCCGCAAGTGCTAACCCCCATTCCTAGGCTGCCACCTCCATTCCCTTAGCGATTGAAGAAGAAGGAGGAGGATGGAAAATTTTAGAAATTCATGTCCATCTTGAAGCAACTTTCTATAAACATTCCTCTTGTTGAGGCATTGGAGCAGATGCCAGGTTATGCGAAGTTCATGAAGGACTTGGTCACAAAGAAGAGAACTGTTAGTTATGAGTATGTTGGTGATTTGCACCATTGTAGTGCAATTGCATCCTGTTCTCTTGTACAAAAGAAAGATGACCCCGGTGCCTTCACAGTTCCATGCACAATTGGGTCAGTTAATTTTGCCAGAGCTTTGTGTGACCTAGGTGCAAGCATTAACTTGATACCGCTGGCAGTATTCAAGAAATTAGGTTTGGGAGTCCTCAAGCCAACAAATATGCGGTTATTGGTGGCGGATCGTACGATCAAGAAACCTTTGGGCATAGTATGTGACGTTGTGGTCAAGGTTGAAAACTTCATCTTCCCTGCTGACTTTGTGGTCTTGGATTATGAGGTCGATTTTGATATGCCCATAATTTTGGGGAGACCATTTTTAGCCACCGACAGAGCATTGGAAGATATGGAGCGAGGTGAGCTGAAATTCAGGCTGATAATAAGAAAGTCACATTCAATATTTGCAGAACTATGAAGCAGCCAAAGAACATGAGGGTGGTCTCAGAAATAAATATTTTCGATGACCCTGGAGGACAAACCCAGTGGGGATCTTGATGAAGTCTGAGTAATCAAGATACCCCCATCGTGCCGCGACGTTAAATCAAGCGCTGCTTGGGAGGCAACCCAAGGTGTCTTGCTATTCTACATTTGCTTTGATTTTTGGTTATTTTTTATCGACATTAGACCCACGCACCTAGGGTACCACAGGTAGGTTCCTAACTCCCTTGTTTTACTTTGGATTAATGCATTGGGGACAATGCATGCTTATAAGTTGACGGTGTGAAATACTTGTGGGTCTAGATGTCCTCTTGGGGGGTTTTATTGTCGTGTTTATTTTTATTCAAATGCTATCATAGTAGAACTGGCATGTTTAGGATGTTATTGATGATTTTTATGTGTTTCTTGCTAAATTAGGAGAAAAATAGGGGAACTGTAGTGCAGTCCAGTTTGAAAATTTATGCTTTTTGAAGGTTAAGGGTACCCCTCCTGAAAATTTTGGTGTTGAATTATGTGAGTAGCATGTTTATGTGTGACAACTGTTGGATCTAGATATGGCACTAGGATTATAGGCAAATAATTGTAGCTATCATTGCATGAACTGGATAGGTAGTAGTTGATAATACAACCCTGTGCTATCTGTGTGTGAGGTCACTACTTAGTTCACTTTGTGTGTGCAATCCAGAACTTACCCGGTTAGTCTTGCCTAGATTTGAGGATAGGGGATTAGGAATGGATCATAGGCCGTTTTTGAATAAATCCCACTTTTAGCCTAAAATGCCTGACCAAATGAATAAGTATCCCTTGATCCCGACTTTGAGCCGTAATTGACCTATTTCTTTCATTAGCCTATTCACCTTCCCATTTTAATTACTATGAACCTGTCTTGGCCCTGGTCCCTCCTTGGACACTGTGTACCTCAACTCAGGCAAATCGCCTAAGTTGAGGGTGGCTATTATAGGGGTGCGTAGATTGAGTTGGGTATGAAGAAGAAATTAATAAAAGAAAAAGGGAAAACAGGTTTGGGTGTGAAAAAGAAAAAAAAAGTGAAAAGAAGAGAAAATGCAAAAGAAAAAAAAAAGAGTTGTGCTGTGAAGTTTGAGAAAAAAAAAATGACACCCAAAATCTGAAAATAAAAGAAAAGAGAATAAGGGAGGATAAAATTAAGAAAGGTTGGAAATTGGAGTCAAAAATAGTGTAGTGTCAAGGAGGGTTGAGTCACCATACCCATATGTACCATACCCGTCCCTAAGCCTACATTACAAGCCGAGTAAAGTCCTATAGTGATCCTAGTCCAACTGTCTGAAAACTAAGGCGTAGAAAATAAGGGCAAGCCTATGGTATTTCAGGCACACTGTTTTAACTTCTTTGTGAGAGTGAGTGTTTTGAACTCGTCCCTACGTTGATATTCGTTAGTATACTGTGAGTGGATGGGACTTCTTTGATTGTGAGAGTACATGGGTTGCATTATTAGCTGCTATTTGTTCGAAAAATGTAGTCTGCATATATGCTTAGTTGTTTGTGCATAATCTGGTGCCATCACTTGATCCCTTCTGTGTCATGATACTCTGCTCTTGTATACACACTTTGGTTTTTGATTTACAAATAGGAGGAGTCGGAAAGGTTTTGTGCCAAAGTCAATGAGTAGACTGTCATAGGTCCCTTAGGTTTCTCTTAGTTAAGCATTGTGTATGTGTATTTTTGTTTTTTTCGCCTGAGGACATGCAACATTCTAAGTTGAGGGTGTTGATGTGTCATGGTTACATGGCACTTTTGATACTTAAAACAAGGAAAATATGCAATAACTTGGGTGTGTTTTGTTGGTATGATGTGATTTTTGTCCTACATTGCAGGAAAATAGGTTTTTGAAGGCAAAATGATCAAAAAGGAAGAATCAAGCCCGAGAACAAAGTGCCGGAAGATGAAAGAACAAAAATCTGCACCAGAGTGGGAGTCAAGACACCACTAACGTGGCGTGAGTGCCACTCACGTGATGTGAGTCGTGCCGTGAGTCACACTTCAGTGTGAAAAAAATGTCTGATTTCCACGCCAGGCATCCACGTGGCATGGGTCCACCTACGTGACATGGAAAGGTGGCGTGACTCAACTTCTGAAGACGTCTAATTGAGCCTGATTCTCATGAAACCAACCTACGTGGCGTGACTTGGTTCCACGACATCGTGAAAGTTGTCGACTCTGTTCTCCTATTTTGCTTAGGATAAGATTAGCTTTGTATCTATAAATACCCTGTATAGTCCTATGTGCGAGATTCATTCATAATTATTCATTACATTATTTTGATAGTTATTTCACACTGTTTCAGACATATTCTTGGTTTTGTAGTCACAAACCCTAATTTGAGTTTTAGTGATAATTGAGATTTTGGTTTTTCTTCATTGTCGTGAGATCATAATTATGTTTTCATCTCTGAATTCTTCTTGTGTTTTTACAATTATGAGGAGCTAAACCCATCAACTAGGGTTGTGTGAACCATGAGGAATTAACGAAACCGATTAAGTGCAAAGTAATTTTGTATCGCTGTGAATGCATGTATTGTTGTTTCCTTCGTTATGATTGCTCTTCTAACTGTTGCAAATGTTAGAAACTCTCCTGTATTCTAGACTTTCTCGAGAGAGAGGTAGAGATTGGGAAAAGGAGATAACAACAGAGATTTAAAGCTATCAACCTTGATCTAATAACCGGAGCCTTAGCGGGAATGGTTATCTGAGATATAGGACAAGGGTTAGTAGTGCGACACTCGGAGTCCAAGAGGAAAAGAGTGAAATTCGTCTAATGAAGGTCGAGAGACGGTTAGATGAACCTAACTTGTTAGATTTTACATGCAGCGCAGCGGGGCAATCTTGTTAGCACAAGTAACCGATGGAGTTTAGGAATCATTGGGGATCACCGTCCTAGTGTATTTTTCTTATTGTCTACAAAATCGATACGACCAACAATTGTTACTAGCACTTTATATTCACATAAACCCCCCAGTTTTATTTACTTCCCAATTATTTCATCCGGTATTCTACTCAAACATCGACCTATTCCCTATGGGATCGACCCCAACCTAGTTGGGTTCTATTTTTGAAAATTGGCCGCATTATACTTTTACGGAGGTATATTTTGGGCGACATCACCGCCACCTCTCTGTCTAGATATTTTGCCTCCTTCTCCGAGTTTGAATCTTCTTACCTAGGTGCCTTACCTTACTCACCCACTGCATTCACCTTTTCTGCTCCAGCTCCTACAAATTATTTAGTAAGCAACCCAATCTTAGTCCTCAGCTATGCTACCTCTTGAGCTACTATCTCATATAGTGCTCGTTGTTCTGTGGATGCTCTAATTACATAAGTTCCTATTTTTTTGTCTGCATCTCTACCATGCCAACCTAGTTGGTTTTCATTATTTGATCAAAGATCTTAGAAACGTGCTCCTAATGCAGACTCATAAATACCCCCTAGGGATAGTGTCTGCTACAACCTTAGTGTTAACATTAAAATCAGTGTAGAAGATCTCGAGAAAATTTCTACTAGTCATTCTGTGATTTGGAACACTTTGTAGCTTCTTTTTTAACCTTAACCAAGTATCAAATAGTGCCTCTGAATGCAACTACCTAAAATTATAAATCTCTTCTTTTAACTGCAACATTCCAAAGGGCAGGAAAAATTGGTCCAAAAACTGAGTTCTTAACTCATTCCAAGTAGCAGTAGATCCATGTTGTAATTCATCTAAACACAATATAACTTCTCTTGTTAGAGAGATAGGAAATAGTCTCAGTCTAATCAACTCTTGACTCACTCCAGGCAAATTGTAAGAAGTGTAAATTCCCAAAAAATTCATCACATGCATGTTTTTATCATCAGTAAGAAGGCTTGAGAAAACCTCCTTTAGGTTCACCAAGTGGATCATGGCACTAGTATTGTCAAACATAGTCCCTAGACGTAATTTTGGTGGAATAATAGCACCAGTTTCAATGGGTTCCAAATAATCCAAATCTTTCTCCAGATATTCATAATGAGGGAGATACTATTATAGAGGTTGTTTCCCCGTTTTTCTTTTCTGCCTTTCTCTTTCATCAAGTGCAGCTAGATGGTTTGATTCATCTTATCTATCTCTTTCTTCCCTAGCTGCCTACCTGGCAGCTTCTTGTCTAGCATTCTCCTCAGTCATCAACCCAACTGTGATCTATTCTGTAGTATTCTGACCGTCATGCTGGTGTATTGCCTGATTCAAGATTGTTGGATCATCGTGAACCCCTAAGAAGGGCTCCTTGATTATGAACTTTTCATTCACCATTCTTTGATTAGTTCTTAGAGTTCTCTCAAGTTTTGTATTAAATGGAATCAGGGGATTGTCTTGACTCTATGTATTGGGAATACATTAGTGAGTTCCCTAAAATTGACAAAAATGTAAAATCACATCCCCGGCAACAACGCCAAAATTTGATGTCACCCAAATTATACCTCTAAACAAAGTATAACACGTTCGTTGATCAAATATAAAACCTAACAAAGGTTGGGGTCGATCCCATAGGGAATAGGTTGAAATGATAATCAATATGTAGTTGAGGTAATCAATAACAATCTACAAGAGGGGGGGTAGATAAGCAATTTAGTAGTAAACATTATTGATTTGTTGGATTTATAATCAGTATGAGAGAGGCACTAGGTCTGCATTCCCCCAATAACTTCATAACTCCACAGGTTCTTCGTACTTTGCAATCCCTTTTGGTGTTCGGTATGCAGAATCATTAGGTTATATATACTTAGAACAACTTTACACTCTTGTCTAAGCAATATCCTCAAGTAAGTTTTCTCTTTTCCTGAGCCTACATTACTAACCCTTATCTTGGATCTCAAGACCAAGAATGTGTCTTACAACCTTACAATAATATAGTAGAATGTAAACTACTATAAAGAATGAATAAGAGTATTTATAGACAAAAAAAACCTATCCTAAACATAACAAGATTTCTGTGTCGGTCATCTCCAATGAAGGGAAGGTACGATCGTGGTTTGATTCCACGATCGTCCTTGGTGCTCGTGGCTTGATCATGGACTTTGTCAACTTAAAGTCTTCTGAGGTATGATCCTCTGTAAAACTCTGTGTCTTCTATCAACGATCGTAAAATATGGTCGTCTAATCATCCTACTTTAACTCCAGCAGACTTCAACTTTGACCTTCATTCCCATAATCTCTTGGTATGACCATCATTTCTAGGTATAGTCATGGAATCTAGTTGCTTGATCTTATTCTCACTTAGGTTCTGCATCCTTGCTTTTAAGAAGTCCTTCCCATAATCAGGTGGTATGATCGTAACATCAATGTATGATTGTGGGAAGCTTTAGTCTGATCATTTCCTAAGAATCATACTCTAGTTCTTCCTAAGATTGTCAGGCATGACCGTGGTCATATTCGACGATCGTGAAATAAAGTTATCTTATGCCCTTTTAGTCCAAAATTGAGCATTCCACTTCTCCAGACTTATTTAACCTGCAAATATAAAAAATCCCATTATATCCACAGAGAAATACGCCCGTACTTGCAAATATTCACCGTTTTAAGCGTCATAAGTGCCAAAAGTTCACGACACATCAGGAACTAATTGCTATATTAGATAAGGATATGAGGAAGTTGAGGACCCGAGTCATTCATTTTGTGAAGGTTCAATGGAGGAATCAAACTATTGAAGAGGCTACTTGGAAGATGGGGGCAGACATGTGCAAGCAATATTCGCTCTTATACATTGACCCATGTACTTTTACTTTGTCTTGCTATGTCTTTTAGGGTTAATTAACATTAGGGTACGAACAAGTGGTAAATTGATATCTAATGTAATGATGAAAATTGTCATTACGCTGAAAGAGGGGATAAATTTGCACTTAGTCTTCCTTTAGCCGAATTTTTTAGAAATTCAGGGCTTGTCTAGGATTGGATGATTTTTGAGGGTATGTTAGTCTATAGAAATTTGGTACTAATTTGAGTATCGATGGTGATGTTTGACTCAAGTTTTAGATAGTCAATGAGTTTTGGAGGCCGTAGAAACTTCCAACACTCGAAAGGGAGTTATAAAATTCTGGTTATAGTGTTTACCGTGGAGGAGTTGGTTTGCGATGTCATAGTTCGTGAAGTGTGTTGTGAAATGGACAGGACTGGAGAAAGGTCCCAGGTTTCTACCTTAGATCACTGCAGTAAAAAAGCTAACCACTGCAGCGGTAGCCTATGTTTCATCTCGGAACCGCTGCAACGGTAATAAGAAGAATTTGACAGTTTTAAAACCCCAAAATATTGTTCATTACCCAATTTCTGAAAAACATGAGAGAGCTCTAGGAAAGGCAATTTTCTGTAGAATTTAGGATTTTTTTCATCTTTGGAGGTGAGTTATCACATTCTAAACTTGAAATTACTTCTTATAATCTCTGCAAATCATTAGAAAATGATTTATGGTGAAATTTGGGGGTTTTCATGAAATTAATAGAAATTGGTGGGAATGAATATAAAATTAGTAGAAAATGATCCTATGGTATTAGAAAATACTAATGAGTGTAGAATTGCAATTGTTCATGCTAATTCAAATTGAGTTCATGAGGTTTAAGGGGTAAGAAAACCCTAAGATGGTAAATTAAGGGAAATTATGGTTAAAAGTTTTTAATTTTGCATCCCTTGTAATTAAAAAGGGATGAATTGATTGAGAAATGTATCATCTTGTTGTTTTAGATCAAGAATAAGTTGAAAGGGAAAGAAAAGACAATCTTGTGGCCTATAAGTGAATTTGAGCAAGGAGACAAGAAAAGTTATAGTTTATTATAGCAATTAAACTTGCTCGACTCTGTGCTTATATGTGAATTAAGTATTTGTGATGGATTTCAAGCACTACTTGTCATTTTTGACTGCATTGCATATTCATATAGATTGGTGTTGAGAATGTGGTGAAATGATGATAATGGTGTTGATGTTGATGATGAGGTAAATCATGATTTTCTTGATGATTTGTTGATGATGTTGATGAGATTGAGAGGTGAAAGAGAAGATGTGCGCATCTTGATTTCATATATTCATTCATATTCTTTGAATGTTCAATTATGATCTTATGTTGTGATGAACTTGTTACCGAATTTGAATAAGTGTAAATATACATGATTATGAGCTTGTATTCTCCCTAAAATGAATTGCATAATTGATTGACTGTGTTTGATTATAAGTTCTTTGATGATCGCTTTACATCTATTTGATTTATTTATTTGTATGGCATCGGGTTGAATCGACCTATGATGCCTACCAGTACTTGTTGATGTACTGATACTACCCATGCTCTTCTTTTTGTTAAGTGCAGAGCGTGTTCTGGTATTTGAGATAAGACCTCAACTTTAGCTAGTAGTCCAGACTCAATTTCAGGGGTGAGCACCATAACCGGGCAACCTTTGGATCTTCTTATCATTGTTCATGTCCCTTGTTTCGGGACTAAGACATTCTTATTCATTCCTTGTTTTGGATGGTCATTTATCTTTTAGACTTGTTTTTTTATTTTAGATATTCTTGTACGGTGACTTTAGGTCCTGAGGATGTAATAAATAGAGGTTTTCGCACTCTATTAGTTCTGGATTTTTGATGTCGGTTTGACAGTTAGTTTAAGTTATTGAATGAACACACTTTTACACTTTTTTAAAACTAAGGATTAATATAAAGTGAATGTGAAGGTAGCATTTGAGTTAGAGAGGGTTAAGATTGGTATGGTTCTCCGGTTAGGGTGGGTGCCAATCATGACCGGTTGGGTCATGACATCACCTCAATATCATCAAATGTTAAACCCCAAGACACAGACGTTCTCTTAACCAAACAACACTAAATTTTCATTGAAAACCACCCTAGCCTAAGATTTTAACAACTCTCATCCTAGAGAAAACTCTACCTGAGCACTTACACCCTATCCATCGCTATAACAACAAGATGGGTTGTTACATTAGATATTAATTAAATAATCATTTTTCCCTAAATGATGACCAAAAAGAAAAAGGGAAAATAATCAAGTAGCTACCTAAATTGGCGAAAAACTGTATATATCAGCTGCGCATGTCTGATTTAGTCTCCCAAGTGTCCCCCTAAACAGGATGGTTCTTCCACTAGACCTTTATGGATGCAATTTCCTTAGTCCTTAATTTTTGGACATCTCTAACAAGAATGTCAGTATGTTCCTCTTCATAAGAGAGCTTCTCATCTAGCAAAACTAACCCAATGGATAAGATAATCAACATCCCTTGATATTTCTTAAGCATTGAAACATAGAACATGGGATGAACTTCTGACAAACTCGGAGGTAAGGCCAACCTATAAGACACCAACCCCACACCTTTTGGAATATTAAATGGTCCAATATACCTTGGAATAAGTTTACCCAACTTCCCAAATTGCATAACACCCTTCACGAGTGAAACCTTGAGCAATACTTGCTCACTATCCATGAAATGCATGCCTATTAGCTTTCGATCCGCATACTCTTTCTGCCAGCTTTGAGCTACCACAAGTTTCTCTTGAATAAATCTAACCTTCTCCATCAAATACTTCAAAAGATCCATACCCCAAGGTCTCTCCTCAAATGCATCCAACTATCCAAAAGGAGATCTATACCTCCTCCTATATAAAGCCTTAAAAAGATCCATGCAAATAGTCAAATGATAATTATTATTATATGCAAACTAGGCCAAAGGTAGAAATTGACCCCAATTACCTCTAAAATTCATCACACATGCATGAAACAATTCCTCCGATACTTGGATTGTCCACTCAGACTGTCCACCGATCTGAGGGTGGAAGGCGGTACACAAATCTAATCTAGTACCCAACTCCCCATGCAACTTCTCCCAAAAGTTTGAGGTAGACTTCATACCCCTATTAGAAACTTAGATGCATTATATTAACCTGCTCCAGAATGAAGTTGTGCAGACTTAGTCAACCTATCCACAATAACCCATATTGAGTCATACTTCCCCAAAGTCTTGGGAAGATCAACAAAGAAACCCATAGCTATCCTCTTGCGCTACTATTTAGGAATAAGCATCCTCTGAAGACTACTCACCAGGCTTTTGATATTCATGTTTCATTTGTTGGCAATTTTGACACTTAGCCACAAAATCCTCAAATCACGATACATCTTGGTCGCACCAGGATGTATAAAATATTTTGAACTATTCACCTCAACAAGTATGGTGGGAATCAAATCATAAACATGGGGCACCCAAACTCGCACTATAATCCTCAAAATACCCTCGTCATCAAGAATGGCCTTCTTCGCCTCACCTTGCAAAACCTTGTCACGCATTTTACTCAACTTTGCATCCTAGAATTGCCTAGCCTTGATTTGATCAAGAAATATTGACCTCACCTCTACACTAGCTACAAACCTATCTTTATCCGACACCTTAATTCACATGAAGTTGTCAGCTAGAGACTGAACCTCCCTAGCTAACGGATGTCTAGAAACCTCCAAGCAAACCAAACTACCCATGCTTTCTATATTCCTACTCAACATATCAGCTACCACATTAGCTTTACTTGGGTGATAGAAAATAGTCACATCATAATCCTTAAGTAACTCTATCTACCTGTGTTGTCTCAGATTTAATTCCATTTTAGTGAAGATATGTTGCAAGCTATGGTGGTCATTGTACACTTCAAAGCGCACCCCATATAAATAATGTCTCCATATCTTAAGTGTAAATACCACAACTGCCAACACTAGGTCATGAGTAGGATAATTCTTCTCATGCACCTGCAACTGTCATGAAGCATAAACAATCACATTATGTTCCTTCATCAAAACAACACCTAAACTAGAACGTGAGGCATCATAATATATAATAAAATCCTTACACTCCACCGACAAGGTAAGAATAAAGGCAGTGGTTAGTAAAGTCTTGAGATTTTGAAAGCTCTCCTCCCTTCATTAGACCAAACAAAATGTACCTCTTTCTGAGTCAAAAAATGCAGATGTGAAGAAATAGAAGAGAACCTATTCATGAACCTTCAGTAATAACTGACCAACCCCATAAAATTATGAACCTTAGTCACAGAGGTAGGCCTAGTCAAATTCTTAACTGCTTTTATCTTCTATGGGTCTACCATAACCCCTTCTTTCAAAACCACATGCCCCAAAAAGGATATCAAAGACAACCAAAACTCTCACTTAGAATGTTTGGCATACAGTTGCTTCTCATTAAGCAAAGTCAACACAATACATAAGTGATTTTCATATTCCTCCATACTCTTAGAATTTACAAAAATATCATTAATAAAGAAAATACAAAAGAATCCAAGTACGGCTTAAACACCACATTCATTAATCCTATAAAAGTAGTCGGTGCATTAGTCAACCCAGAGGACATCACCAAGAACTGATAGTGCCTATAACGAGTCTGGAAAGCAGTCTTGGGAGCATCTTCAGCCTAGATCTTTAGCAAAAATACCCAAACCTCAAATCGATCTTGGAAAATACTGAAACACCTTATAACTGATTAAACAAATAAACTATCTCGGGCAAAGGGTACTTGTTATGAATCGTGAATTTAAGCAACTGCTGGTAGTCTATGCACATATATAGACTACCATCCATCTTTTTGACAAACAACATATGAGCACCCCACGGAGAAGCACTAGTACGGATGAATCCTTTATTTAGCAATTCCTATAACTAATCCTTTAACTCCCTTAGCTTAGCTGGTTCTATCCTATAGGGGGAATAGTGAAGGGATAAGTGTCTGTCTCTAAATCTATCCAAAAATCAATGTCAAGATCCAGTGGCATATCGGGCAATTCAGTAGGAAAAACCTTTAAAAATTCACATCCAAAACTGAGTTTATAGGAGGGACCTATGCACTAGTATCACTAAGATGAGCTAGGAAAGCCAGACACCCCCTCCGAAGCAAACTCTTAGCATGAATAAAGGAGATAAGTTTCAAAGGAGCAGGATTATAGTCACCCTCACACTCTAGCCTATCCATCCCTGGCATAGCCACAGTTACTGTCTTGGCATGACTATCAAGAATTGAATGGAATAGAGATAACTAACTCATCTTAAGAATGATGTCAAAGTCCACCATGTCTAAAACCACCAAATCCACCCAAGTCTGGTACCTCATGGACAAAACAGAACAAGTACGATAGGCATGATAAATAATAATCAAATCTCCAACTGGAGTGGACATATGCACAGGAGTATCAAACATATCAAAACCCATGGCCAACCCACAGAAAATATGACATGAACATATGAGAACATAGAAACAACATCAAACTAAATAGTGGCCATCCGGTCAAAGATAAGAATAGTACCTGTGATAACCGAATCAGATGCCTTCGCCCAAGCCCACCTGAAAAAAGCATAACATTAGACTCTGTCACCTATTTGTGTATTTCCCCTACCTGGCTGATAACCACCTAGATCTTTGTGCCCACCACCTAGGTTGGCCTAGTTTCTACCTCGACCTCTTTGGTGATCACCACGCCGACCTTGTGAATGGCCTCTATCATTACGTCCACCCCCTACCTGCTTGATTCTTGGATCTAGGAGCATACTTTTGGAACAATTAACCATACAGCCTAAAACTAGGATAATATGTACAAATATGACCAACCCCACTACACTCATAGCACATTAATCCAGGGTGGGTTGCTGAGGTGATGAAGACAAAGTGAGATAACTACCAAAGTATGAAGATGGTTAGCTGTCTCCTAACGAACCCTTAATAAACACCTAAATTATAGAATGAATGGGGTAGGCAAGGTATCTCTATGAACCTTGACCCTAAGAATCAGAACAACTATAATTGCCCATATTTTGGCCTTTCTTCCCCGTCGACTTGGAATAACCATAATGTCTTACATCCTCTACTTCTTTGACAAAATCAACCATCTTTTGGAAAAGCTTATCAGAAGATGTTATCTAAAGTGCAAAAATTTAAAGATTGGTACTCAACCCTTTCGCAAAGTGGCAAATCCGCTCCTCTTCTGGATTTAGCAACTGTGAAGAATATCGAGACAAAGAATTAAATTTATCCTTATAGGTTGCAACCAACATACTCCCCTGCTCAAGATTAGTGAAATTATCTTTTTTTTGTCCCTCAAGGTACAAGGCGCATACTTCTATTAAAAAACTAAGTAAAATTGAGTCCATAGCAATGGAGACAACCCTGCAGCCTTGCACTCTATGTATGACCTCCACCATATCATGGCATCTCCCTAAAACTAAAAAGCCACGAATTGTACCACATATATCTCCACTACCCCCATCCTGTGAAGTGTTTCATGGTAGTTGATTATAAACTCATAGGGCATCCTTAAACTCGACGCCATGAAAAATAGGAGGCTTCATCTTTGTAAATTTACAGAATAAATGATGCTCATCTCCGATCATTAATGGACCCACTAACTATGGCGAGAAGACACCCATTTTTGATGCTTCATCCATTCTGAGAGACATGACAGTAACATACTGCACTCCTAAATATTGAAAAGAAGGAATTGCGGGTGTAGCCCCAGTACTAGCCAACCCATTCGAGAAGCTAAAAACCTATTATGTTATGTAAGAGGACATTTAAATCAGAGCTTTAGCTCCCTAAACTTGTGCTCCCTCAGCCTGAAATGGTACTTCCCCTTCCCCTACAAATTCGGAAATATCCTCAGGTGGGGACGAGATTCTTACCTCTCTTAATATAGCACAGAGGTTGCCTGAGCTCTGACACTAGCAGGCACAACTCTTCTTCTCCAACCTCCACTTCCCTACAACTATTTTATGCCACAAACCGCAACCTTAAAAGCTTGTTCAAGCACCTCTACTCTAGCTCTGTTAGCTCGTGTTAACACCATCTATGAGAATAAAAATGAAAGAAGTCATACACCAATTTGAATCACCAGATACTAATTGGAATCAAGTAATTAACATAAAAAAAGAAGAAATTAAGTGCTTCCTAGTGCCCAATAGCCTCTCAAAGAAAAGTAAAAACGTCTCCATACCATTTCGTTAGACTCTACTAGACATGTTCTTTTATGATCAGATTAACAAACCTAAGGCTCTGATACCAACTTTGTCATGACCCAAATGGCTGTGTGTGGCACCCAAACTAACCCTCTGGTAGGAGAACCTTCTAACCCTAACCACTAGGCAACACTTAGCCATTTGTAAGATGAAATGATCAATAAATCAATGCTAATCATAAATATCTCAAAAATAGATAAAATAGAAGTGCAAAATTAATTCCAACTAACTATTGCAACTCCTAAGGACATGAAAGTCATTGTACAAGAACTTTTAAGCTAAACAATATCTAAGATAATATCCAAAACTAATAAAATAAATAAGAGTATCATTGTTTGAATAAGTGGACATGATCGACACAGATGATCTATGATAGCCTGAAGAAAAGTACTCACCCTTAGATCAGAAACAACTAGTTATAGACTAGAGGTGAGGTATCGAAGAAGTCTATGGAACATTGCCTGCACTAAACAAAAGAAGAGAATAGAGTAGTATCAGTACAAATACCATGCATTAATAGGTATCATCGTCCGACTTAACTCAGACCCATACATACACAAAAATCAAATAAAAGTAAACAAGCAATCAACATATAATAAGTAATGACAAACTCAACCAACAACTTCCACAACTAGAGTACGTAAGACCAACCAATACTCTCAACCAGGTCACAACCTTCACACTATTAACCATTTCACAAGCACAAGCACAATGTTAATAATAAAGGGAACCTATGCCCATCCTAAATACACAAGTGTAAAATCAACACCTAATCATCAATGCAGTTGTCAATCTCACAAGAGTAGTCTAATGCTACCTCGATCACCATAACACATTATGCATGTTATATAAACAAGCAGATATTCTAACATATGTAAACAATGCATATCCATTATCAAATCAAATCTGTACACATACACTAAGGGGACTTATTTTTTCCCGATAGTCATGACGTGCAAGGGGCCAGTTTCATCCATATACCATACCGGCATGGTACCTGACCCTGTGATATATCAGTAAGTAAGTAATCTATATCGGTGTAGTGCCCAACCCTCCAAATAACATAATATAATGAAATGCAATCACTATAATTTAGGATGTATCACAGTGCACCAAATATTCCAAGTTCACAATTTACCATCATAAAAAACTTAGTCAATTTCACTGTCAATTAAGTCATGATATTACAAGCAATGACAACTCACCCTCAATAATAAGCATGCCCAAAGGCCAATCCATAAACATTAGATTTACTTATATGCATGATGTCTAAATCAAGTCTACAACTACAATAGAAACCATAACCTACTTCAAACAAGAGTCCGAAAGCAACTAATCTTCAAGAGCCTTGCCCTTCCTTGAACCTTCAGATAGTTCTCGATCTAAAAACAACAATTAAGGAGTAACCAACAACTTACTCTTTAATTCTAGACTTTAGGGACTAAAACCCACTGATATTACCCTTGTTCATAGACTAAATCATCAATTCGGGGGGGGGAGGTTTACCCATTAAATTCCCCAAATCCCCATAATCCACGTTAAAGGGAAGGAATTTTATTCTAGAAAATAAATCTAACAACATAGAATCATCAACAAGTAGTTTTAGGGATACCCATAGGTAATTTCCCACAAGTTCATCAAATTAGGGCTTAACCCAAAGTTTCACCCAAACTCTTTATTCTATTGATTCTACAGATTAAGTGGATTAATCTATGTTAGAACGGTGTAATAATCTTACCTCAATAGTAGAAATTATACAAGCTAGAAGGAAATCACCTCTCTCAAGCTTTAGTTAAAATTTAGGATGTTTGGAAGAAAATAACATTAAAACTCAGAAACCAAGTGACTTAACGACCTAATGACCATTGTAGAGGTCGCTTGTTTTCTATAGCAGTCCTATGATAGCAACCAGAAGCCTGCTACAATGGTCCATCACTTAACCTCGCTGACCACTATGATGGTAAGCTGGTCGCAATGGCAATTGCACTACAACGGTACTGGGGTTGCTATATTGGTTCCTAAATATTGACTCGAGTAATTTTCCAAAAAATTCCCCTATCACAACACTCTTATGGTTTTTTGACAACATAAACATAACCCCTCCTAGTAAATGCCATAACTGGAGTTCTACTAATTTGTTTCTCATTTCGAAAGTTTCTATGGACCATTAGATCTCCCATCTATCATACAATCACCTCAACATCATCTAATGCTACACCCAAGGCATACACAATATCTAAACCATATAATATTCAACTTCTATTAATAACCACCCTAGCCTGAGATTTTAACATCTCTCATCCTAGGGAAAAATCTTCCCAAGCACTTACACCCTAACCAAGGGAAACAGAGGCTAGTTGTCTGGAGGATGATCTTGTCTGCATTTTTTCCTCAGGATTCTTGATGATGAAATAATTTTGAAAGCTAACTTCATTTCTCCATTCTTGAGTAACACTGGTTGGTGGAGTCGGCTGTGTATTTAACTCTTTATTGGAGACATTTGACTATGGTAACTCTTTGTACATAGTTGATTTATTTTGGAGAGATGTAGAGGTGTTTATAGGGACATATAGATATCCATCTACATCCAACTAAGAAACACTTGGAACTAGCCTTGATGGGTTAGAATCACTGAACATAACATGAGTATATTCTTCGATAGATGAAGTTTGTTTATCATAAACTCTATAGGATATACCAGAAGAAGAGTAACCTAGAAAGATACCTCCATCTTTTCGGAGATCAACCTTACCAAAGTTATTCTTATCGTTAATGAATACAATGTATTTATATCCAAAGGGTTGAAAGTAACTCAGGTTTGGATTTTTATCGTTCCAAAGTTCATACGAAGTCTTCTTCAGGATGGGTCTAATGAGGCATCTATTAATGATGTGACAAGCTATGTTTACAACTTTTGTGCAGAAGTAATGGGGAAGACTCTGTTTAATAAGCATTTTTCTGGCAGTATCTTGAAGAGATTGATTTTTCCTTTCAATAATGCCATTTTGTTGAGGAGATTGATGAGAAGAAAAAAATTGAGTGTATCCATTTTGATTATAGAAATCTTTAAACTTTTTGTTCTCAAATTCTCGTCCATGATCACTGTGGATGTTAGATATGAAGTACCCCTTTTCACTTTGTACCTTCTTGCGAAAAATTGAAAATTTGAAAAGGCTTCATCTTTGTGAGCTAAAAGCATGACCCATGTAAAATGTGAGTAGTCATCAAAAGTAATATAAACCTATCATTTACCTCTGATACTAGCAATTCTAGTTAGACCAAAGATGTAACACCCCATACATTTCCGAACCTATGTTATTACCGTAACATTTATGGAATTATTTAAACATGAGATAGTTGGTAAATTATTAATGGAAGCTATTGGGATAAACAAACCTTGTGCAAATGGGCTCAATTTAAGGCCCAAAATTAGGTAAAAGACATGGCACAACAAGAAGGAAATGATCCATTCTTATTTTGACCAAATCAACACAATGACCAGAAAGTTGTCTAAAGATGACCATTAAGGGGCTATAAAAGGCACTAAAAATCTGATTTTTATTCATTTCATTACACATGCCAAAATCTAGAATTTTCCACAAAATTCTCTCATCCCACAAACCCTAAGGCAACTATCTCCTTGGATAAGATCACTCCTTTGCAAGTTTGGGTAAGTGTTTACTCTTATGGTTCAATATATTATATGCTTAATATGGTGTATAAATCATGTTGGTTATTTTGGCAAAGTGTTTGACAGTTCACTAGGTGTAAAACAGTGTACTTTTGCTTAATCCTTAAAGGGTTTTGCCTTGTAAACTTGGAAGTGGATTTGTGGTCTTGAAGGAAGTGACTTTGATGGATTAAATATCAAACATGTAAGATGTGGTTATTTCTTTCTCTTTGTGTGTAACATTTGGAATTGTTGTTGTGAAATTGGTCATGGATTTGGTGACGTATTGAAAGGAAAATGTAGTTTTGGTGATGTTTATGTGCGTTGTGAAACCATGGATGTTATTTGGCATCTAATATGATCTAAAATATGTTTATATAAGCTTAGTTATGATCATGGACCATTCATTACAAAAAAAGACCCAAAAGAGACCCTTTTTGGCCGAAACGGGCACCCGCCATCGCAGACGGGGCACCTGCGGGCGCAGATACCAACGCAGGTGGACCTAGACACTACCAAGAGGCAGCTTCGGCCGCACCTCAACCACCTGCGGGTGTAGGTGGATTCGCAGGTCATTCCAGGACCCCGTTTTGTATGTTTTTGTCTCTCTTTGACCCCCCAAAGCCCCTATACCCTTTATGGATGCAATTATCAACTTATGGTACCTTTTGAATGACTTTAAAGGAGTATACCGGAGGTTTTTTTAGTGGTATAAATTATTGATTGTCCTTAATATGTTGTTTTGAAAGGTGTTTACGTGACGTAGTGACGTAAATGTGACACGGTGTTGAAGGGGAAGTGTAAAGCATAAACTTGGTGTGACATGTTATTGGTTTATGATGTCTTGGCCAATGTGTGGAATGTTATGAGGTTGTTGGTATGTTAATGCAGTGAATTGTATTGTAAGGGATGAAGTTGGTGCACTTATAATGTAGTTAGTTGTTAACGTGAGCTCCGTTTTGAACTTGTGTTGTAGAGTAACACGTAAGGAATGAGCTGGATTATCGTAATCACATATAGGAATATGTATTCATATTGAGAATATAAGGTATGTAAGGTTACTCTTTCCGTATCCTTCTACAGCATATATTGTTCACATTGTCATTGTACTTATCCCATTCCGAAATGTTCTAAGGTATCTCATTTCAGGTTGTCATCTATGGTTATTCATATATTACTTATTCATTGATCCATTGTTATTCATGAGTCACCTAATTATGGGCATGATTCCAAGGTCCCAATAATGTTATGCTCTAAAGTTCCAATAATGTTACGACTACCAATATATCAATCTCACAAAAGTAAAGGAAAGAAGTAATGCAAGAAGTAATTCATATATAGTTACTTTATAATTACTTTATAATTACTTTATAGTTACTTTATGGTTACTTATGGTTACTTTATGGTTACTTTATAACTACTGGATCAGGGGGAAAGCTCAGTGGGGTAAAATCCAAACTTGATGCCGAACCTGCTTCATTGATTTATGGGTGATAGCTCAAACGGGCGAAAGCCTAACTAGAGCCAATCCCGAGATTATTGGATCAGGGGGGAAGCTCAGTAGAGCAAAAGCCTAGCTTGATGCCGAACCTGCTTCATCTATTATATATTATTGATGGATATATATTGACAGTTATCTATTGACGGATATATATATTGACGGTTATATACTGACGATTATATATTGACGGTTATATATATTGACTGTTATATATTGACGGTTAAATATTATTGATGGTATTATTGAAGGTATTATATTGATGGTTAAATATATTTATATAATGACGGTAAAGTTCATAAGAGCAGAGAAAGTAATGAAAGCAATAGACATGATCCCACACATACAAAACGATGGTTTATACATATTAATTAATCTCTTATATTTGATTCCACTAAAGTACTTATCTACCATTCAATTTCATATAGCCTTACATACTCAGCACATTCTTAGTACTGACGTCCCTTGTGGCACTTACCTTATTTACTGCAGGCACAGGTGCTAGTAGACCACCACCGTAGGCTACGAGTCATTTGCAGATCATTGGTGAGCTCCAGTTGGTTCGGGGCTTTCCTGGTCACATGTGTACATTGTTTTGGTATTGTAATGTCGTATAAAGCGAGGACTTGTCCCGACTTTAGGTTGGTTATGTATATGCATCTGTTAGAGGCTTTGTAGACGTATGTGGGAAGATGAATGTAAGAGATGTATGTCCACTTTGACTTGATGGCCCTAACGGCCAAGTTTCATATATTGTATATGTTTCATGACTTCCGCCTTTAGTATTTATTGGTTGCATGGGATAGAATAATATTCATACGAAAACATGCATATGAGTGTACATGGATAATGATTGGTTCTCTCGGGCCTTAACGGCTTCGGGTGCCAGTCCGCCCCGTTGGAATTCGAGGCGTGACAAAAGAGGTCCATATGTAACAGTTAAAGTGGTTTGGAGGTGCTAACAATATCTTTGGATTTAAAAGATGAGCGAGTTTTTTTGCCCAATTGACACACATCACACACATGAGTTTTTGAAAAATTTAGTTTGGGTAGTCCCAGAAGTAGTTCAAGTTTTGAAAGCTTTTCAATGGTGTGCATAATGGCCTGGCCCAGTTTTTGATGTCAAATCAAGGGATCATTTGCAATAGCAGTAAGACAAGTAAGAGTAGGGAGATAAATATTATTAAGAAAATATATATTCTTAATTCGATCACCAACTAGGGTGATGTTTTTCTTAGTGTTGTTGAGAGTGCATTTAATCGCATTGAAAGGACATCAAAACCTGCATCACATAGTTGACTGATGCTTAGAAGATTGTGTTGTAGTCCATCCACCAAGTATACTTTAATAAGATCATAGGTGGGTCGAATTATGATTGTGCCGACTCCAACAACTTCTCCTTTTGCATTGTCTCCAAATCTAACATATCCCCCATCTATTTTTTTTTACTAATTTGAAGTTTTCTGTCACGACCAAAAATACCGAGATCATGATAGTACCTACCTAACCCAAACTTGGTAGGTAAGCCCAAAACAACAAAATAGAAATTTTTTAAATAAGATCAATAATGAAATAAAATCTCAATAATATAGAATAAAGTTAAACTGAAAGCAATAACATCACAATATCTTGACAAAGCAACTCAAACATCCCCAAAATATAGTATCATAAGTAAGAGCAACTCTTAAACTGTCATAGAAGACGGGTACACAAATGTCTGTCTCTAAAATAAAGTAAAGTCATAGGTAAAATAGATGAAGCCAAGAATATTCTACGAAAGGGGAGCCCACCACGACTTTGATAATCCCAGAGTTGCACGATCATTATCAATGGATAGCACTAAAACTAGGATCTACACCAAAGAATACAGATAGTAGGAGTGAGTATGGTTCACTTGTACTCAGTAGGCATCATAGACCAACCAAGCTTTAGACAACTAAAACAAGTAAAGTAAACAACGAGAGTTGTAAACGCCCTGCACACAGAAAAGTCCCACATGGAATAAGTTTCATAATTATACAATATAAGATTCAATCTCAACAACAATATATACAAATAAAGGCCACGTATGAACATATCCAAAAATACATTATCACCCAAATAAAATATATGAAATATAGTGTAACATGATGATATGCAATGAACGCAATGATCAAATGCTCACTTTGTATACACCTTTCGAGCCTAAGCTTCCAGGAGAGGACCCATGGGGGTTTGCAACCCATATACTACTCACAATCTCATCAATCAATCTTGCCAGCACTTTTCTTGGCTAAGGCATTTTATAAAATATTTCATTTTATTTGGCAAAGAAATTTAAGTTCCATAGTAGTACCAGTTCCATAATGAGTGATGAATGGATATGAATGACCATTGTAAAATCAACAATGTATAATAAACAGCTCAACAATAGTATAAATTAACCTAAGTCACCCAAATATCATTAAATCGTGGTATAAGACCCTCATGGAAACACAATGCTAAAAGAACCATATAAGACACCAATGAAGTCAAAACAAGCTATCATTCGAGCATCACAATTATAATAAGCTCTCTACTTAATAATAAAGTCAGCATAACTCCTTACTCGGGCATCACAATGATAATAAGCTATCTAATCAATAATAAAGTCAACACAAGCCCCCACTCAGACATTAAAATAATAATAATAAACCCCAAAAAATTGAAACAACAAGATTACACCTAACCCATAACATGTATTAGATGATGAGTTCTCTACCCAGCCAAATTTGAAGAAAATTAAGTCATAACCTATCTCAAAGCCTAAACACAAGCCCAAAAACCCTCAATATGAATACTTTCCATTTCAAACAACTTCAAAATGCTCTGAATCTATCAAAAATGGTTTCTACACATAAATGTTGTTTATTGATACACATATTGGCTTACTTTTGTTCCATGTCCAAAATCACTTTGAAAATTAACCCCAAAAATAAAAGAGTAAATTAGAATTTTAGAAAATTAATTTACCCATATTTTAAAGGTTATAAATCTAAAATTCCATTGAAAACTGATTTGAAATCGGGTTAGAAAGCATCAAAATACACATTTTTCACTTTACCGGGTAAATCCCAAAATTTGAAGTTTAAAATTAATGTTTTGGAGATGATTTCACAATATATCAATGGGTAATGATAAAAATAGGTTTAGAAGCTTTCCCAAGTAAAAGATGATGAAAAATCCTATAAAAATACAGCAAAGACGAGCTCCCAAACCCTAAACATGGTGTAAATGGGGTTTAAGGCAAAATAGGGTATTTATACTATTCTGGTGACATCGCCTCGCGATCGTGGCCTTGCCCTCTTGATCATAAGGGTCCATGTTGACCACCCCAGACCTACTCTTTGCAATCACAGAAATGGGTCATGCGATTGTGATACACAAAAGGTAACCCTTCGTGACCGCAACACCCACCTTGCAATAAAGAAAAACCTAACAGTTTTCAATCACAATGCTAGCCATGTAGTCGCAATTAACAAATGTCTGGTACGCCAATAGTTGTGCACTAATAATAGTCCAAGGCTAAAATCTCTTTGAATGGACCCTCGGGATTCCTTCAGAACTCCACAAAAACAAGCCAATAATGCAACTAGACTAATTTTGATGTTCCAGACTCAATGGAACCATCAAATTTACAAAAAGAAGTCGTTATAAATGAGTTTCACCTAACAACTAATTTAGGCCAATAAAACTAGCTTCTTGGCCAAATACTCAAAAATCATAATAGAGCCTTGAAATTAGAACCAACAAAGCTGCTAACCCAAAATTGACATTCCAAAACTAATAAAACTGACATAATTATCATCTAATGCTCGGATCTCAGATTGTTCACCAAAGTCAACCATATCACTTTAAAAGCTTCTCAAAATCAAAAATAATATAAAACACTCCTTAATGCTTCAGGGACCATGCCATCCATTCCCGCAACTCATAAATGCAATAAGGCAACCATAGGGAGGCGTAAAATGGTCAAAACACAAAAATCATAAAAAAACACCACGAGGATTGTAACATTATCCACCACTAAAACATACGTTCGTATTCCATATGTTAGACTCAATCTCCCACGTAGCCTCCTCAATCGGGCGATGCCTCCACTAAACTTTCACTAAGTTGATGTTGTGGACCTCAACTTTCTAGTCTGCCTATCCAAAATGGCTATATGCTTCTCCTCAAAGGTCAAGTCACCGTCTATAGCAACATAATTCCATCAGATCACATGAGAATTATCAGGACGATATCTATTCAACATCAAAATATTGAATACCAGATGAACATTTGATAGACTTAGAAGTAAGGCCAACCTATAGGTCACCTCTCCAACTTTCTCAAGAATCACAAAAGGCCAAATGAAAATTAGACTAAGCTTCCCTTTTTTTTGAACCTAATCAAACATTCATGGGTGGAACTTTCAAAAAAACCTTCTCACCTTGTATGAACTTCATATAACGAACTAGTGGGTCAGCATAACGCGTCTGTCTACTCTGGGCTACCATAAGCCTCTGGTGAATCAGTCTCACTCAATCCATCGAGTCTTTTAATAAATCAGTACCCCAAGGCTTAACCTTAAAGAAATCAAGCCATCCCACAGGGGATCTACACCTTTTCCCATACAAAGTCTCAAACGACACCACCTGAATGCTGGAATGGTAACTATTATTGTAGAAAAACTTTACTAATTGAAAGAACTAATCCCAATGACCACCAAAATCCATAACACATGCTCAGAACATATCCTCTAACACCTAAATAGTCCTCTTTGATGGCCATCTATCTGAGGGTGAGATGATGTGCTCATCCCTAACTGGGTGCCCAAATTCCACTTCATAGAACTCTAAAAGTTCAATGTAAAGTAATCACCTCTATCAAAAATAGTGAATATAGGAAAGCCATGTAATCGAGCAATCTCATGAATGTAGATCTTAGCCAACTTCTCTACATTGTAATTTATCTTCACAAGTACATGTTGCACTGATTTGGTCAACCTATCCATAATCACCCAAATAGAATCAAACTTCCCAAATGTCGGGGGCAAACCATCCACAAAGTCTATAGTAATTTGCTCCTATTTCTACTCTGGGACAAGCATCCACTGCATCGTACCACCTAGTCACTGATGCTAATACTTTACCTATTGACAATTAAGACACTTGGCCACAAACTCCAGAATATCCTTCTTCATCCCACACCACCAATAGTGTTACCTTAAGTCATGGTATATCTTAGTTGATCTTGGGATGGATAAAATACCTAAAACAACAAGCCTTTTCCAAAATCAATCTAATCAAGCCACTAACCTTTGGCACGCAAACTTGACCACAAATCCTTAAAACACCTTCTTGATCAAGAAATGCCACTTTTCCATGCTGCTTAACATTTCATCATTAAATTTCCAAGCTTGAATCCTCTCCAACAATGAGGATCTAGTATCAACACAAGACAAAACATGTCTGGGTACCAAAATATCATATCGAATCAACTAGTTGGCCAAACACTCGATGTCTAAGTTAAAGGTCACTCCTCCACCAGAAGATTTACCAAACTTCCCATACTCACCACCTGCTGACCTAAGGCATCCTCTACCATATTGGCCTTGCCCGAATACTAAAGAATAGTGAGATCATTATCCTTAAGAAACTCCAGCCATCTACGTTGTCTCATAGTAAGATTTTACTAAATAAAGAACAACTGAAGGTTGTTATGGTTAGTGAAAATCTCATAATGAACCTTATAGAAATAATGATGCCATAAGTTTAAAACAAACACAACTGTCGCTAACTCCAAATCATGAGTAAGGTAGTTCTTCTCATGGGCTTTTATTTGTTGAGAAGCATAAGCTATAACTTTACCTTTTTACATCAACATGCCACCCAATCCAACTTCAATAGCATTGTAATACACCGTGAAACCCACGCCCACATCTAGCAAAGTCAAGATAGAAGTCGAAGTCAAATACATTTTGAACATTTGAAAGCTTTTCTCATATTCGTTCGACCACTGAAAAATAATAAATTTCTAAGTCAATCTAGTAAAAGGCGATGCAATGAAAGAGAAGCCCTCCATGAGTCATCGATGGTAGCCCACTAACCTAGTAAAACTTTGAATCTCGATAGGGAAAGTAGCCCTATCCTAATTACGCACTGCCACCACCTTGGTCAGATCGACCATGATACCATCCTTAGTTAAAACATGACCCAAGAAACACACTGAATCTAATTAAAACACACACTTGGAGAACGTGGCATACAACTGCTCATCTCTTAACCTCTGAAGTTCAACCCTCAAATACCTTAGATGTTTCACCTCACTCTTGGAATCCACTGAGATGTTGTCGATGAACACAATCATAAAAGAATCATGATAAAACTAAAATACCATGTTCATCAACTTCATAAATTCTACCGAGGTGTAAGTCAGCCCAAAAAACATTATTAAGAACTCATAGTGTCCATACCACATCCTGAAGGCTATCTTATGAACATACGAAGCTCTAATCTTTAGCTGATGGTAACCATATTGCAAGTCGATCTTAGAGAACACAGTCGCACCTTGGAGCTGATCAAATAAATAATCGATACATGAAGAAAGATATTCATTCTTGATGGTAACTTTGTTCAACTATAAATAATCAATACACATACGTATAGTCCCATATTTCTTCTTATCAAACAAAATAGGGGCACCCCAAGGGGAAACACTCGATCTAATAAACACCTTACATAACAAATTATTTAACTACTCCTTCAATTCCTTCAACTCTATCGGGGACATCATATTTGGAGAAATAAAAATGGGCTTAGTGCTCAGCTCTATGACAATAGCAAAGTTAATATCCTTGTCCGGGGGAACACCAGGCATGTTCGTAGGAAACAAATTAATGAACTCCCTAACAACTCTCATAGAATCCAAAGAAGGTGGTGAATCAACATTGGTATCTCGTACATAAGCTAAGATAAACACCCCATCTTTACTATCGGACGAGAATTAAGAAAATAATGTAAAGACATAGGTAAAATAAATGAAGCAGGGATCATGTTCTTGACGAGGAGCGCCCCACGACTTCAATAATCTCAAAGATAGATGATCATGATCTATGTTAACACTCGAACTAGGACCTATACTAAAAGGGTACAAAAAGTAGGAGTGAGTGTGGTATCCTTATACCCAGTAGGCATCATAGGCCGACCAAGCTAAGTAGACAACTAAAACAAGTAAAGTAAACTATGTGAATTGTAACTGCCGTACACGTAGAAAATTCCCATGTGGAATAAGCCGCACAATTATACAATATAAGATTTAATCTCAATAACAATATATATAAATAAATGCCACGTATGAAGATATCTAAAATACAGTATCACCTAAATGAAATAGATGGAATGTATTGCAACATAATGATATGCAATGAATGCAATAACCAAATACTCACTTTATACACTCCTTCCGAGCCTAAGCCTCTAGGAGAGGACCCATGGGGGATTCACAAACCATGTATTAATCATAATATCATAAATGAACCTTGTTGGCACTTCCCTCAGCTTAGGCATTTTATAGTATAGTGTATTTTCTTTCGCAAAGAAATCCAAGTTCCATAGTAGTACCAGTTCCATGAAAATGAGTGATGAATGAGTATGCATGACTATGGTAAAATCAATGATGTACAATAAATAGCTCAACAATGGTATAAATGAACCCAAGTCACCCTATCTCATTTAATCATGATATAAGCCCCTCATGGCAACACAATAGTAAAACAACCATATGAGATATCAATATAGTCAACACAAGCCCCCACTCGGGTATCACAATGATAATAAGCTCTCTGATCAATAATAAAGTCAACATAAGCCCCCACTTGGGCATCACAATGATAATAAGTTTTCTCATCAATAATAAAGTCAACACAAGCCTTTACTCGGGCATCACAATAATAATAATAATAATAATCAATCCCAAATAATGTAAACAACGAGATTACACCCTGATGTGTTTTAGTTTCCTGGCACTTTAGATGCTCAAAACATGCAAAATATGTTAGTCCTAAGGCTTTTTTATGTTGATATGATGTGTTTATGTTAGTTTTGCAGGAAAATATGTCTTAGTGGTAATTGGATGAAAAAAGAGCTAAATTTGACCAAGTATTGGAATCTGAAGCTTAGTAATGACTCATTGGGTCACGCTACGAGTCATGGCCTAAACCAAAACATTAACAATTATAAAAGTCTTAAAGATAAAAATTGAGGTATTGGCTACGACTACATGCTACAAGTCATTGGGAGAGGCGATGGGTCGTCAGGTGACCCATCTTGAGTGAATTGTTCAAAAGTTTTATAGAGGTACAAATTGTTGTCAGTGTCAATGACTTATACATATGTCACGACCCAAACTAACGGACCATGCGGGCACCTACGCTATCCTAAGTAGCTAGGAGAACCCTTATTACCCAACCAAAAATATGCGGAAGACTTCTATTTTTTTTAAGAGAATATTATATTAAATACAACAAAGTAAATTAAATACCAATAAATAAACTTTTCAAAAACTTCTTATAATTGTCCTTAACTACCCCAAGACTTGGTCAGACATGTACAAGAGCTACCTATTACAGAATAGACTGACAATAAAATAAATAACACAAAGACTATAACATCTGCCAGGAAGGAAGTGCAGAAGTTAGTGTTGAATTTCGCCATTGATCTAGTAACAACTCACACTAAACTCTGGTCGTGTGTTTGTACAAACCCACATCTATAGGATCAACCCAGTATTCATAAACAACTCACACTAAACTCTCGGGCTGACAACCAAACACTCTCTTATAATATTAAAGAATAATAACTAGCCAATCGAATAAGCCACGATTACACCAAGTATAAATAAAGTAAGTCGACCAACATATAGCAAGTAAGCACAGAGTTTCACTTTTCCAAGTACATGTCACACAATCAATCTCAAGGATACAATCAAATAGGGAATACAAATCAACTCACATCTCAGTAAAACACACAAGAGAACTCAAGTTTCATTAGCAAACCTTATAGATACTCGTGGAGAAGGATTAATTCAATTATTGAAAGTTTGGGATCGTTTCTTCGAGATTATTCATTAGATTCATCACTTTAGATCACTTCATTATCAATTCCTTTATTATTAATATTATCATACCGGCTCGTGGCACCCGATCCAATCACGTCTTACAGCAATTCCAAAATTTAACGTCGGCCACATTGCTACTAACAATCTTTCCACTTTTCTGTTCTTAATAAATATTCATCATTCACTTTTCAACCTGTATGAAAGTATATCACAAGCCTTCTTTACTTAAGGCATTCTTTTCAATCACATTATCATTATGAATCAAGATTTTTCATTTATCAACAATAGTCTGTACACACATGCTAAGGGACTTATTTCTGCCCAATTAGTCATGACCTGCAGGGGACAATCTAAGTCCATGTACCATACCGGTGTGGTACCCGATCCTCCATAAATAAGTAATATCAACATCCATATCTGTACCGGCGTGGTACCCGATCCTCCATAACCATATTATGTATATTTTATCAACTTCATACTATCTCTCAGGATACAACACGACGTACTAAATTTACAAGTACACTTATAATCATAAGGCAATTCGATCAAGTTCAATTTTTCATAATTATTCATGCAAGTATCAATAATCCAAATGTCATCAATTCAAGTATGTCCGAAGATCAATCAACAAGCATCTAATTTAGGAGCATACACACAATTAAATTGAGTCTAAACTCCAATTAAACCATAACCTACTCAAATACCACAACTTGGGTTCTAACATCATCACCCATAACTAGCACATTCAACCTTATCATTATTCTCTACCTTTCTCCGTATAATACAATGCACACAATGATTCAAGTCATCTATCCCTTAGGCCTCACCATTATCGTGGCACAATATGCAACTTATACCTTTATAACTCAATTAGGTTCATCACTAGAACAACTAAGAAACATCATGTCCACATACTTCATTCACAACAATCCCCTTTCGGGCGCATAACACATAATATCATAAATATCACATAATCAATCAATAACATAGTTTTTGGGATTAAAGTAAAGTTCTTATTTCCTTATCAACCTCAACTCCATGTTTGCAGGCCTAGACATGCTTTCTCCCATCAATTATAAATTATGAAAATATTAAATAACACAGTCTTCTACTCATTAACCTAGCCTACCTAGTTGCCAAGCTTTTTGAATCAACAAGTCATGTCAAGGATGCTCATTCCTTTTCTTGATGCTTCGGAATGATCAATCATCTAAAAATCAAGCAATCATAAGAGTAATTATTCAATTACTCTTCAAATAAATATCTTTGAAAATTCAAACCCACTAATTCTACTCTAATTCAAGGTCTACATCATTCCCCAAGGTCAATTAACCATTAACTAGTTCTTTCAAGCTCAACCCATCTCCATTAATGGAGTTTTTATGTTAAAGGTCTCATCTTTATGGAATTCAAGATTTCCAACCAACAAAATACATAATCTAGTTTACCAAGTTCACGCTAGAAATCATTAATTTATAATCTAGAATTAGTTCTAGGTGATATTAAGAACACCCATAAGTTTTTCCCAAAAATCCACCATTAAAGGTTCTAACCCAAAATTTCACCATTGAAGGTCTTTCTAATAATTCTAGGATGTTAAAGGATTAAAGACGAAGAAAATGATGGAAAAACTTACCTCCACCAAGGACTTTCACCCTAAACCTTGTAAAATCAGCTATCTAGGGTTGGGGAATGAAGTTTTGGGGTTTTGGACCTGAAAATCGGCTAAAACTGATTTAAATACCATCAGAATTCTCGCTACAGCAAAATTCCCGTCTCAGCCCGGACAGTGTTTGGTAAAACGGTCATAACTTTTTACTCCAAACTTGGATTGACAAATGGTTTATTGCGTGGGAAAGAAGACTCAGACATATTAGATTTGGTAGGTATTGGGACCCCTAAATCCTTATATTCCAAGAGATATGATTGTTTGAAGTCGGACTTAATAGAAACCCATAGCGAAACTCTATCGGTTAAAAAGGTTTTCAACTTAACTTTGTGCTAGGGATATTGTACGACCTTAATTCATATCTAAAGAACTTCAAAATTAAAGGATTGATATTATTACTCATAACTAATTAAATTCATCGGTCTTGAGTCTATCTAGACACATCGAAAGGCTAAAATCTTTGCTGAAAAGCTTGAGGTGACACAATGAATAAAATGATGGCTATTTTGGACTCAATTTAAAATTGAGGAATGGATAATTTAGTAATGAAAAAATGAGTCGTTACAACGTACAAGCCATCACCAGAGGATATGAGTCGTTGCCACGACTTGTCCTGAGAGGATAACCCCTAAGTCCTAAAAGTTTGCAAAAGTGACTTCAGTGGTAAGGGATCACCCAATTAACCATTGGGTGTCCCAATGATTCGTCACCTTCCATAATCATCAACTAGCAAGAAAACAAACTAATGGGCTATGGGAACGCAACAAGGCATAGCCAGGCCATATGACCCGTAGACACGTCCATTGCACTACCGACTCAGTTTCTTTATTTTGCTTAGAAGATGATTAATTTGGTATCTATAAATACTCCTATTAGGTTTTATGTTTGAGTTTACATTCTATTACTACTTTAAAGTCATATAATTATTTTTAAGAGTGGTAAACAAATATTGGAAGAGTTTTAATTCATAGTTAAGATTTGTGGTTTTCATCATCTTTTTGTAAGTGCATAATTATTTTTTCTTATCAGAATTATTCTTATGTACTTATGATAATGAGTAGCTAAACACCACAACTAGGGTTTTGGGAACCATATCTGATTAACAAAGTAGGTTTTGAAGTATGAGGTGATTCTCAAAGGGTGTTTACACATGTATTGTTGTTCTTTTTGCTTTGATTGCTTTTTAACGGTGGCTAATATTAGAACTTACCTTATCTTTACTTGATTTAGAAAAAGGGGTAACAGATGTGAAAAAGGAACAAATAACAAGGACTTAGAGCTATTAACCTTCACGTAATAGCTTGAGTTGCGAATGCGAGAAATCTAATCTGAGATCTGAGATAAGGGTTGGGTTGCAAAACTCATGATACATGGAAACATAATTGAGGATAGTCATCTAATAGAGAATGGAAGGTCATTTAGATGAACTTAACTTATCGATTTTGCATGTTAAGCAATGGGAGAGATCACCAGTACGAAGAACCTATGGAGTTATAAAGTTATGGGGAACACAGTCCTAGTGTCTCTCCTCTATTGACTACAAACTTAAAGAAATTTACAATTGTTACTTGTTCAAAAGATAATATACAAAAAAAACCCAATTTACGAAAATACTTTACTACTAGCTTAGATGACTGCATCGATCGTGCTTCTAGCCTATTCCCTGTGGGATCATCTCCAATCTTTATTGGGTTCTCTATTTGATTCAGCGATCACTTTATACTTCATAATAAGGTGTAATTTGGGCAACATAAAATTGTGGCACCATTGCCGGGGAATAATGTTTAGGATTAGATCAATTGTGTTTATCTAATTGTTAGTCTTTGTTTCCTGATTTTACCTTTTCTGTTATTTTTAGGTGCACATTGATGCATGCCAAACACCATGAGTCAAAGAAATTCCCTGATTCCACTTGATCTGGAACTTTAGAGGACTCTGAGAAATTGGAGAAAAATGGTTAATGATAGACAACATGAAAGAGTTTGCCATCCTATAGTTTATGAGATAATAGATGAAGTTATCGCCCATATGCTTGTTGAGGAACAACAAAGACAAGAAGCTGCTAGTCAGGCAAAAATTGATGTGCATGCTAGACAAGAAGAAGTAGCCCTTCTAGATGTTGCTGAGGAACAACAAAGGCAAAGAAAGAATAGGGGTCATCAGTGTCCCTATCATTATTTTCCCCAGTATGATGATGTAGATGATGATGCAGATTTGGAGGATGCAGGTGAAACAGGTGCTATTGTTCCACCCCAACTGCTACTGGGAACTAAGTTTGACGTCACCAATGCTATGATACAATTACTGAACTTGAAAGGAGTATTAACTGGCCTTGTTACTACAGATGCAAATTTTCATCTAATAAACTTTATAGGGATTTGAAATTCCCATAACCTACCCGGGGTAAGCCAAGATGCTATCAGACTACTTTTGTTTCCCTTCTTTCTGACTGGAGAAACTACTCTATGGTTGACAGAGTTGCCAAGAGAATCTATAACTGCTTGGCATAAGTTGAATAACTAAATCTTGGAGAGATTTTTTCCATCTTCAAGAATGTTGTAGTTGAAAGATGAGATTTACAACTTTAGGCAACTACATTCAAAGATATTATATGGGACATGGTTGAGGTTTAAGAAGAAGCCACAACAAGTCCCAAATCATAGAATACCTAGTCACAGTTTGCTTAAGATCTTCTGTAGAGGTTTGAACGCTAACAATGAGGATGTAGAAGACACTGAAACAAGAGGTGTATTTCTGAGTCTAACTTGGGAGTAGACTTCAGCAATCCTTGATAGGATCACTAAAACTAACTGGGGTTAGCACACACATGAGTTAGATGCTCACGCAGGAACTTATGCAATAAGAGCATCTGCAGAGCAATGAATGATAGATGAGGCAGTCACTCAGGAAGTAACACAATTGAGGACTAATTTTCAATTATTTACAAAATAGTTTGTAGCAGTGGGCACAGAAAAGGTACATACAGTTAGGTCCCAAGGTAAAACGTCTAGACATGATGATTCTAATTCTGAGAAGGAGGAAAAAAACTTAGATAATCAGGTGGCAGGTTTCTGATCCAAAGGCCAAGGGTCTAATCAAGACAATTGGTGCTCTGTTCAAGGAAATCAAGGTTGGAACTATTATAAGAACAACAATTACCACCAATCTAGGTATATATATAGGAGTATAGGTAGAGATGGATGGAAGAAGAAGGATGATTACAAGAATTACAAAAGTGGCTTATACACTCCGCCTGAGAGTTGTAAGGATGAATTGAGTAATTCTAGGGTGGAGGAGCTACTCTCCAAAGTGTTGCAAAGGGTGGGAAAATTGATAAAATCCGTAAGGATATTCGAGCAGAGATTTCTAAGATAAATTAGTAGGTAAAGTCATATTCTACAGCTATTAAGAAACTTGAGCAACAGTTTGGACAAATGTATATGGCATTGAATCAACATCAGAAAAGTACTCTTCCAAGAAACACTTTCCAAAATCTAAAAAATAATAGTCACTGCATGGCTGTGACCACTAGAAGAGGGAAGATGATCGGCCATACACCTATGCCAATAGTTGTTGATGCTATGATCGTGTCTATGATGATTGTTGTTGAGAAAGAGTTTGAATTTGAGAGTTAAATAGTTGTTGAGAATACATCTAAAAAGCCATTTTTAATTGCTTAATGGAGACTATGGCTAAAAAGGGGAAGGAAAAAGAAGACTCACAGATTTTAACCCTATTCCATGACCTCTTCCACCTTTTCCATAGAGATTGAAGAAGAGAACTAAAAAGGGAAAGTATCATATGTTTATTTTGATGCTGAAGCAATTGTCAATAAAAATCCCTTTGGTTGAGGCACTTGAGCCTAGTTATGCTAAGTTTATGAAAAATCTTGTGACAAAAAAAGGACTATGAGTTTTTAGTTTGTTGATAATTTGCACCACTATAGTACAATAGTTTCTTGTTCTCTTAAGGAGAAGAAGGAAGATCATGGAGCTTTCACGATTCCATGTACAATTGAGAAATTTAATTTTGCAAAGGCATTATGTGACTTAGGTGCTAGAATTAATCTAATGCCGCTAGCAGTGTTTAGATAGTTGGGGTTGGGGGCATGCAAACCAACTTTGATGAGACTTCTTATGGCGGACCGCACTGTAAAGATGCCTATGGGAGTTTTATATAATGTTTTGGTGAGGGTTGAGTCCTTCATTTTTCCAGCTAATTTTGTCATCCTCAATTGTGAAGTTGATTTCCATCATCTTAGGGAGACTATTTCTTGCGACCAGAAGGGCATTGGTTGATATGGAAACTGGTCATTTAAAGTTTTGGTGGAATCATGAGGAAGTGAATTCCAATTTTTGAAAAACTATGAAGTAACCAAAGGACATGCCTGTGATCTCAGTTATTGATACAATTGATGAGGAGTCTTTGGTAGCTCTTATTAAGGAGGGACTTGGTGTTGAGGCACTAGAAGCAGTAATCATGAATTTTGAAGGTGATCATATCAATGAGTATGATGAGATGGTAAGTGCACTTGTTGGTATGGGTTCCTACACTTATGCATCAAAAAAGTTAGATTTGGATTTTAAGAAAAGGGCAACCCAATTGGCTAATCCTTCTATTGAGGAGCCTCTTATTTTAGAGCTCAAAGCTCTCCCATCCCACCTTTGTTATGCTTTCTTGGGAGCCAATAATACTTTGTTTATCATTGTAGTAGCAAATTTAGTTGAATAGTAAGTTGAGGCTCTAGTATTAGTTTTGCAAAAGTTCAAGAGGGCCATTGGATGGTCCATTACTGACATTATTAGTATTTCGCCTGGAATTTACACTTATAAAATCCAACTCAATCTAGATTGTATTTCAAGTACTGAGCATCAGCATAGGCTCAATATGCAAGAGGTAGTCAAAAGGAGATCATCAAGTGGTTGGATGTAAGTGTGGTTTATCCTATTGTAGATAACAAATGGGTGAGCCCGATTCAATGTGTGTCGAAGAAGGGTGAAATCACTGTGGTTCCAAATGCAAAGAATAAACTTATTCTGATAGGACCAGTCACTGGTTGGCGAGTGTACGTGGAGTATAGGAAGCTGAATGCATGGACTGAAAAAGATCATTTTTGATGCCTTTTATGGATCATATGTTAGACCGTCTTGTTGGTAGAGAATAGTATTATTTTATTAATGGTTATTTAGGATACAATCAGATTTTGATTGCTCCCAAAGATCAATACAAAACCATATTCACTTGCCAATAGGGGATGTTTGCATTCAAGAGGATGCCTTTCAAACTATGTAATGCGCCAGCGACCTTTCAGTGTTGCATGATGTATATCTTCTCTGACATGGTGGAACACACTATCGTGGTATTCATAGATCATTTTTCAGTTGTTGGTGACTCTTTTGAAGATTGTCTGGCCCATTTAGTGTTTTACGAAGGTGTGAAGATTGCAATTTGGTAATTGATTAGGAAAATTGTGACTTTATGGTCAAAGAAGGGATAGTGCTCAGTCACAAGATTTCAAAGTATAGGATTGAGGTTGGAAAGGCGAAGATTGAGGTAATTGAAAAATTGGCTCCACTAGTTTCTGTGAAGGGTATTCAAAGCTTTTTAGGGCATGCTAAATCTTATCACAAGTTCATCAAGGATTATAGAAATGCACATCATTTGTGCAAGTTGTTGGAGAAGGAGGTGAAGTTCATTTTTTATGATGCATTTCTAAAGGCATTTGAGTATCTGAAGGAGAAATTGACTTCGACTCTTATTAATATTTTACTTGATTGGTCCATATCTTTTGAGGTTATATGCGATGCTAGTGGGGTGGCTCTAGCAGCAGTCCTAGGCCAAAGGTGTGAGAAGGTCCTTCATCCTATCTGTTATGCTAGAAAAGTACTTAATCTAGCTTAGAATAATTATACGGTGATGAAACAAGAGTTGATTAGTATGGTTTTACGCATTTGAGAAATTTTGATCTTATTTGCTTGGCACAAAAGTGATTGTGCATACTGACCACACAACTCTTAGGTACCTTATGGAGAAAAAGGTTACAAAGAAAATATTGATTCGTTGGGTAGTTCTATTTCAAGAATTTGACATTACGGTCAAAGATTGAAAGGGGACCAAAAATAAAGTGGTTGGCCACTGTTGACACCCAATTTTGACCTTTCTTTTGTCATTTTTACTCATTGTTAGCCTTTATTTTGTTACGAGGTCAAAATCGCTATTTTTACTTATTTTTTATCAAATTTGTGCGAATAAATATTATTCGTATTATCTAATATCATTTTATGCCTATTATTATTATTATTATTAACATATGATTATAATTTTTTTAATTATTCTTACCATTATTATTATGTCATATTCTTTACGTAATCTTTTTCATTTCTCTTTTATTCTATTTTTAAAAGTATTTGATCAAATATTTTAAGAGTTATTATTCTTTTATTGCGAATTATTTTTTTGATGTAAAATATAATGGTTGATTTAATAATTTTCCTTCACTTAGTAATTTACTAGTTATCCATTTTTATATATTTTTTGATAGAAATTTATTTAGTCCTAAACAAACTCAAAATTCAAATTTTGTCAAATCTTTTCATATGTAGAAAAATCCTCCTCACTATCTTTCCTTTGTTGTGAAGAATTATTTTTATTCTCAATATAATTTCAAATCCATTTTACCTATTTTATTTTACTTTACTCTTTTCATATCCATAAAATCCTCCTAAAATATTTTCTTTATATGGAAGAATATTATTATTCTAAACAATCTTCCCAAATCAATTTTAGTTATTTTTCATTCCATTTCCCACGTTATTATCCCTAAAATATCACTCCTGTATATTGCTTTTCCTATTTTTGGCTCCCTCCCCCAACGTCTATTTCTTCTTCTTCTTCTTCTATATAATTGGACATGAAAGGGAGAGAAGGGGGGATCCATCATATTTTCTCTAGATAGAACACACATACTCGTTCCCTCTCCATCGCCATATAAGGATGAAACCACCATGCCAACAACCCAGAATCACTGGCTTCCTCATGTCGCCAAAAACTACCATCAAACACCATTGAATTGCTGGAAAACCAAGGATTAACATACCATCATTCTCCACTCATATGCACAAAAACATCCGCAAGAAGAGAGCAAAAAAATCCCAAAAAATGTAGCAGCTATTTCTTCCATGAAGAACAACTCTATACCATGATCTCTCCACCCTCAAGAAACCATGGATGTCACCTGAAAGCAAATATGTGAACCTCGTGGTCCAACCAGTCACTTCAGCTTCCGACGATGATAGCGCCGGAAAATATCCATGAACCACCTCCAACTCGCCCTCCTTTTCACATGAAATATCAACGAAACCCATCTTAAGACGATAACATTGACCATTCCCTAATTTAGTTCGACATTTTTGAGTGTCCAACAAGGTTATTTGAGTTCTCCATTGAGCTTCTCGGTGCCTCCTTGATCACTATTTATTTTCAAATGGTTTGGATTTCAAGTGTACTCCCCCAAAAGAGGCCTCTTCATTAAATCGAAAAGGTCCATTCTCCTTCTTTTTTTAATTTAAAGCATAATTATGGTGCATTATTCAATTTGATTCTTTCTTATGTACTTTGGTCGAGAGAAATATAGTTGATTGGCCTAAGTTTTCTATATTCCCATCCGGATGCCAAATATAGTGTGATATCAACTGTGTTAACATGTGATTGAATTGGTTTTTCCTATATTTATCGTGGATGTGCTGAATGTTTTACTCCCTAACTTGTTGTCTTTCTTGGACATTTAGCATTTTATTTGTTAGTACCATGTGATGTGTTCTAATGGATTAAAAGATAGCTCTTTGGATTTTTTTTTGCGGTATCTTTTTTTAGTTATGTTATCGGGATTACATTTTCATGTACAAGAATAATATTTTAGAGATGATAATATTCTCATAGGTATTCAAATATTTTAGTGCCAATAAAGTGTTCTTATAATGTGCATTCTCATTAGTCCAATTAAGTGGGTTAATATCTTGTTTAAATTTGTCGAAGTATCATTTATTGTCATTATTAAATTTTTTAGTAGTCTTTAATTTGTGTTGTTGCTATTCCACGGAATATTCAGAGACGAGAATCTATATTGTGTTTTTTAGAGATTAAGGAATAATTTTGATGCTTACACCAGTTTTTTTTTTTTTTTAAAGGCCACATTAGTATAAATGAAAAATACCGAGATGAGATGCAAATATTTTTCAAAGCTTATTGTCTAGAAATAAGGAAAAGAATTAAATCATTTTCCTTTTTATGTACTTACTTTGCTTAAGAGTTTTTATCATTTAAATTTTACTTTTGATTAATTAAAAAATTAAGAACAGACATACTCTCTCCTATTTGAATATTTCTTTACATGTACACTACAATAAAATGATGTTACTTGGAGTTCAACCACCATACGTGAGTGAAGGAGTCAACGCATGAAGCGGAGCTCAAATGGAGTAGTCACCCCATTGGGGATCAGGTACGTTTGAGGAAATGATGAGAAAAAGACAGGCTATAGTTGACTTCTCGTATGAAGCACATAGAGCTTTATTAGAAAATATAAAGCACCTGATTACTCCCTTCTTTTCTTATTTTACATGTCATCTTTTTAAAAGTCTCAAAGTCTTGACAACTTTTATTACTATACTAAATTATCCACATACTTTGATACAATCTATATACCATACATATATATATTCTTGCTTTACATGACTTTTAAATGATAAAATATTTTATTTAGTACTCTTAAATAAGTTTCTTTAAGAATTTCTTTCATCTTGTCTTAATGCGTTTAAGAGAATAGAGGGAGTAACATCGCATTGGGCCCATTTCAGCCTTGTCATACCTGATCCCACTCTCTCTCTCTCAAATTTTAATTTTATGTGTTGTCAATTTGTTTATTTTTTACATTAAATTTACCACCAAATTAAGGTGGCACATCTTACTAATATGACTTTCATTATTTTTAGTTTATTATTATTTCGATTAATCTTGAATACTTCCTTTACGGGATATACTATAAAGCAAAGGAGTTCACCAGAGTTTGTAATCTGAGGAAGACGAAGAATACACCAATTATGGTACTTTTCACTTATTATTTACATGTCGTAAAAGGTCAGTCTCGCATCTCTTGTATTTTACATTTCTTTGTATGATATTTACACTAGTTGAAAGTGTTCCTTATTACATCACTTAGTTGATATTAGATTAATAAAATAATTGACATTTTCTTATCACTTAGAATTCCCACGTAATACATGAGTTCGGCCGGGACCCACATTTGTGGACCTCGAAAGGTGCCTAATACCTTCCTTTTGAGGTTACCTGAACCCTTACCCAAATTTTTGGTTGACATAGAATAATAAAATAAATTCATAAATTAGTTTAGAATGGTGCCCTAATGCACCTTAATTCGTTAGGTGGCGACTCTTCTCTCTAAATCATCCCAAAAAGAGTTGTCACGTCGGATCTCGCTTTTCGCGAAAAAAGTGGGGCGCGATAGCCACTTATCATGACTTGAAGAAAAGGCAATTTTGACACTAAAATATGAGCTTGAGATTAATGACACTTTTCCAGACGAATAGATATTGGCTGCATCATAAGACTTGATTCCATGGTTCGCGGATTTTTCCAATTATTTGGTAAGTGATGTGGTGCCTGAGGAGTTATCATTTTAGCAGTGGAAGAAATTTATGCATGATGTATGGAAATTTTTCTGGGATAAGCCCTACTTGTTTTGAATTTGTACAAATGGGATGATTTGTAGATGTGTCCTAGAGATTGAGTTGATGAGTATTTTAGAGAAATGTCATTCATCCCCAATTGGGGGTCATCATAGTGGTGCTTAGACGGCTCATAAGATTTTACAATATGGGTATTATTGGCGCACCATTCATCAAGATTGTCATGACTATACAAGATCTTGTGATCAATGCAAAAGATAAGAAAACATCTCATGAAGGCATAAGCTACTATTGACTCGAATTATAGAGATTGAGCCTTTTGACATGTGGGGTATTAATTTCATGGGTCCATTTGTGAGCTTATATGGTATGAAATACATCTTGGTTGATGTTGATTATGTCTTGAAGTGGGTTGAGGCAGTCATATATCCAAGCAATGAATTGAAGAGTGTGACAGCAATTCTGAGGAGGAACATATTTTCTAGATTTGGTACGCCAAGAACCATCATCAGTTATAGGGGTTCTCACTTTTATAATCATATTTTCAAGGCCCTACTTGAAAAATATAGTGTAAAGCATAAGGTGGAAATGCCTTACCATCCTATGTCAAGCGAGCAAGTTGAGGTCTCCAACTGGGAGATCAAGTCTATTTTGGTGAAGACTGTGAATACCAATCAAATGGATTTGGCTAGAAAGTTGGATGATGCATTATGAGCTTACTGAACAACGTTTGAGACTCCTATTGGTGCTTCTCCATATCAACTTGTGTTTGGAAAAGCATACCTCTTGCCTAGTGAACTTGAGCATAAGGCATTGTGGGCACTCAAGAGGTTAAATTTGGCATGGAGTGATATGGTGAAGCTGAGATTTGAGTAGTTCAATGAGATGGATGAGTTCCATATTAAAGTATACGAAATTTTAGCCTTGTACAAAGAGAATATGAAGTAATACCATGATCAGAAGATTGAGAAAAGAGAGTTCACTACTGGCGATGTGATTTTGTTGTTCTATTCCAAGCTTCTCTTATTTCCTAGCAAGTTGAATTCAAAATGAAGGGGACCTTATTGTGTGTGACGATGTTTCCTTATGGTTCCATTAATCTTGAAAATAAAGAGGGCAAGAGGCTTAAAGTAAATGGCCAAGCGGTGAAATAATTGCTAGGTGATATTAAAGAGGTCAAGGTGATATGTGAGGTGTGTCTTGATGAAGTGTGAGTAATTCAGACACCCAAGTCATGTCGCGATGTTACATCAGGTGCTGCATGGGTTTGGTAAAGTTTGATTATACAAATATCCACGTTGTACCACGACGTTAAATCAAGCGTTGGTTGGATGCAACCCAATGATTTTGTATGGTTTTATTCATTTGTTTTAAGTGTGTAGTATAGGATTAATTGTTATTGAAGTGTGCAGGTTATCAAGGACTAGAAATGAAATCAGAAGAATTTTTGGTACACAGGCCCAATAAACATCCCAACGATTCGTAGCCCTTGGTAATAACTCATAGGATGAGCCGTAGCCATTGGGAGTGAGAAATGAAAATTGCAATCTCACAAAATTTCCACCCCACGACTCTCAGTACGAGTCAAAGCGACCAGTCAAATACTCTAACTAAAAAGTACTCTAACTTGTATGCTAACTTTTAATTACTTGTAAGCACTCTAACTTGTATTCTATGGGTGTATGGAACAACTCACAGCCAGTGGAAATAAGTCACAGGGTTGGTCGTAGGTACTGGGTAAAATTAGTCAAATATTTTAAGTGTAACCCGACTTGACCGACCCGATTCTGTAATTTAAGACCCTATTTTACACCCAATTCAACTCTTCTCCCACATTTAAAATCATAATCCCTCCATCACTCTAAAACCTTCCCTCTCCACTAAATTACTCCCTAAACCATTCACAAATTATATATTAAATAATCAGTAAAAGTCTTTTGTTGCTCACTTGCTCCTAAAATCAATTTCAAGTGATTGTCCTCTAAGTTCGATCTTATTCAAGCTTCATTATCCAAAGCAAAGTAAGTTAAAACTTACCTTGAATTACTTTGGTTGTTGGTAGTGAATTCCATACGGGTGTACTATCATTTATTTTTATGTACTAAACCCTAGATTAAATTACTTGAAAAAGAATTGGGTTTCCTAAAGACTTAAAAACTCTGATCACTTGATTTTGATTGAAACTGGGCATATTGGGTAATTAATGTGTGTTTTGGATGATTATGTACAAAAACATATGTAAAATTTTGATTTGGGGTGAAGCCTGAGTAACCCCAGTACTTTGGTTAATGTGTACACGTGAGGAATTGGTATTCTCAACCATTCCAATGATCGTATTGATGAAATTGTTGAACAAGATTTGATCAAGTAAAGATGTAGTAGAACTACTCGTTCCATAAGGAAACAAGTCATTGTGTGAGATGTAACCATTGGTACTTTGGTTTACAAAAATATTAACTTTTTGAACTTTGGGGAAATTTCCCAGTACAGGTCACCAAACGAGTTGTAGGGTGACCCAACAACTCATAGGGACCATTCATTCTGAGATCCTAAAATTGCACATCTGCAGGAGTTGGATCCAACAAATCACCCAATGAGTCGTAGGTAGACCCAACGACTCATAGGGTAGACCCATCATAAGAATAGTGAGAAATTAAAATTTGCGGCTTGACCCTACGAGTCACCCTATGGGTCATAGAAACTGGCAACGACTCATTGCCTAACCCATAGAGACTGATCGTGCACTGAAATACTTGTCTGCGAATTCCTTGATCTTTTGAATACTGACGTGTACTCTCCATAGGTACCATGGCACCCAAAACTGATACATAAAAAGGAGAAAAGAAATGGGGAAACCTACTCCCTAGAAAAAGGCATAGTTTACGAAGCAATTGAAAGACATGCCCATTGATAAAGGCTTGAGTAGTTATCGATGTGAATGAATTTTTAGACTAAACAGTGTATTACCTCCTCACATCTATGTATCCATCCTCGGATGGATTATTGGTATTTCTTTGACTACTAAATCACTATTTGAGACATATATAGATTGGATGGACCAATAATAGAACTTGGTTTGTTACTATACTACACGTGTATTACCTCCTAATATAAACATATTCCATACTCATATGGAATGTCAGTGTTTCATAGGTTTGATAGACCAATAATAGAATTTGGTTTCTTACTAACTACAAGTGTATTACCTCCTAACATCTATGTAGTCCATACTCAGATGGATTATTGGTGATTCTTTGACTATTAAATCACTAAATGAGACATACATAGGGTGGACAGACCAATAATAAAACTTGGTTTGTTACAATACAACAAATGTATGACCTTCTAATATCAACGTATTCCATACTACGATGGATTATAAGTGTTTCTTTGACTACTAAATCACTAAACAAGACATATATAGATTGGATAGACCACTAATAGAACTTGGTTTCTTACATTACTACACCTGTATTACCTTCTAACATCTATGTATTTCATACTCGGATGGATTATTGGTATTTCTTTGACTACTAAATCACTAAATGAAACATATATAGATTGGACGGATCAATAATAGAACTTGGTTTTTTTACTACACTACACGTTTATTACCTCTTAATATCAACGTATTCCATACTCAGATGGATTATCGGTGTTTTTGACTACTTAATCACTAAACGATACATACATAGGTTTGATAGACCAATAATAGAACTTATTTTCTTATTAACTACATTTGTATTACCTCCTAACATATCTATATTCCATACTAGGATGGGTTATTGGTGTTTCTTCGACTACTAAATCACTACATGAGACATACATAGATTGGACGGACCAATAGTAGAACTCGGTTTGTTACTATACCACACGTGTATTACCTCCTAATATCAACATATTACATACCTAGGTGGATTATCCATGTTTCATTCACAACTAAATCACTAAATTATACATACATAGGTTGGACGGACCATTAATAACATTCTGACCCTGCATTAAAACATCACCTAAACTAGATCGTGAAGCATCACAATGCACAATAAAATCCTTACCTTTAATCGGCAAGGTAAGAATAAGAGATGAAGTTATCAAGGTCTTGAGATTTTGAAAGCTCTCGTCACACTTATCATCCTACAAAAAAGGTACCTCTTTCTGAGTCAGACGAGCCATATATGAAGAAATGGCAGCAAACCCTTTCACACACCAACGATAATAACTAGACAACCCCACAAAACTATGAACTTTTGTAATATTAGTCGGTCTGGTCCTATTCTTAATAACCTTAACCTTCTATGGGTATACCATAACCCTTTCCTTAGATACCATATGCCCCAAAAAGGACACTAAAGACAACTAGAATTCACACTTTGAATGCTTAGTATAAAGTTGCTTCTCCTTAAGTAACCCTAACACTATACTCAAGTAAGCTTCACGTTTCTCCTTACTCTCTGAGTAAACCAAAATATCATCAATAAAAACAATAACAAATGAATCCAAAAATAGCTAGAATACTTCATTCATCAATCTCATAAAAGCGGCTGGGGGATTGATCAAAACAGAGGACATAATCAGGAACCCGTAATGACCATAACGAGTCAGAAAGGCAGTCTTTGGAATGTCCTCATCCCAAATCTTAAGTTGATGGTAACCAAACCTTAAATCAATCTTTGAGAATATCACGACTCCCTTAAACTGGTCAAGTAGATCATCTATCCTAGGCAAATAATACTTGTTATGAATCATCACCTTATTCAACTATCGGTAGTCTGTGCACATTCATATACTACCATCATTCTTTTTCAAAAAAAGCACAGGAGCACCCCTAGGCAAAACACTCGGATGAATGAAACCCATCACCAACAACTCTTGCAACTAGGATTTCAATTCTCTTAACTCTACCGATTCCATCCTATAAGGAGGGATAGGGATGGATGGGTTCTAGCTCTAAGTCTATACAAAAGTAAAACTCATGATCAAGAGGCTTACCGAGGAGGTCATCAGGGAACACCTCTAAGAATTCACACACTACTAAAATTGAAGCAACATGAGGAACTGTTGAACTATCATCCCGAAGATGATATATGAATGCCCTACACCCTCGGTTAAATAACTTCTAAGCACAAATAGCTGACACAATTCTCAAAGAAAGAGTACTTTTCCACTCTAACTTATACATCCCGAGTATAGCTATAATTGTAGTCTTAGAATAGCATTCAAGAATAGCACGATAAGGAGCTAAGCAACTCATCTCTAAAATAATGTCAAACTCCTCCATATCTAAAATCACTAAGTTTGCCAAAGTTCTATACCTCATAAACATCACAGGACACGCCCGATAAACCTGATGAACACATACAAAAACCCCAACTAGTGTAGACACATATATAGGAGTATCAGGAAATTCACATTTTAAGTCCCAACCCAAGGCAAATTTCACAAACACATAAGACAAAGTAGACCCGAGATCATATAACATAGAAGCCATACGATCACAGACAAGAATAGTACTTGTGATCACAGCATCAGAAGCTTCAGCTTTCGGATGGGCCAAAATAATATAAAGGTGAACCTTATCACAACCCTGACCACAACCTCTAACAGCTTGTGAGCCACCTCAACTAACCTGTCCTCTCCCACGGTTGGCTTAGTATCCACCCCTCTCTGTATTGTAACAACCACACCCACTCTGTGAATAACCACTACCATATCCTTTACCACCCCAACCTACTAGAACTAAGGAACTAGAAGTTGGTTGTTGAGTCAACTGTCCTATAGATAAATAGTTAGGACAAAACCTCTGAATATGACCCAATCCCCCACACTCATGACATCTGATATATAAGGCATGCCATTGAACTAAAGATGCTAAATGTGTATAACTATCTATCTGAGAGGGCTAATAACTGACCCCTAACAAGCACCCTGTAGACACAGGCATGGAAGAATGGAATGGCTGAGAAGAGTAACCTTGTGAACCACTCCCCCTGGAATAATACCACAAACTTGACTGATGTGCCATGGATTCATGGCACTTTTAATGCTTAAAACAAGGAAAATATGTAATAACTTGGGTATGTTTAGTTGGTATGATGTGTTTTCTGTACTATCTTGCAGTAAAATAGGTTATGGAGGCAAAATGGAGAAGAAGGGAAGAAGCATGCACTAGAATGGAGCATTTGAAGATGAAAGAGCCAAGTCAAAATCGAGGGAGTGACCCACGACAGGGACTTACGTACCGTGAGTCGACCCACGTCACGTAGGTTGGTACCGTGGGTCAACTCCTGAAGGTTGTAATGTGGCCTGATTTCCACAAGATGGACCCACTTGACGTGGGTTAGTTCCACGATACCAAGTTACAGAACCGTGGAAAGTTGCCGACTTTTTTCTCCTACTTTGTTTAGGATAGGCTTCATCTTGTATCTATAAATACCCATATGTTGTCCTATGTTTAGAGTTAGTCAATTACATTGTTGTTGATTATATTTTCATTATTTTGAGTTTATAAACATATTATTGATTTTGTAATCTTGGAACATCGATTCTAGGGTTTTCATTCATATTGAGATTTCAGAGTTTTCTTATTATTATGAGTTTACAATTATGTTTTCATCATTGAATTCTTCTTGTGTTCTTGCAATCATGAGTAACTAAACCTATCAACTAGAGTTGTGTGAACCATGAGGAATTAACAAAATGGGTTAAGTGCAAAGCAATTTTGAACCGGTGTGAATGCATGTATAGTTATTACCTTCATTATAATTGATCTTCTAACGGTTGAAAATGTTAGAAACTCACCTGTATTCTAGACTTGCTAGAGAGAGAGGTAGAGATTAGGAAAAGGAAATAATAACAGAGATTTGAAGCTATTAATATTCATATAATAACTTGAGTCGTAACAGAGATAGTTATATGAGATCCAGAATAAGGGTTAGTAGTATGACACTCAAAAATCGAGAAGAAAAGAGAGAAATTCATCTAACCAAGGTCGAGAAACGTTTAGATGAACCTAACTTGTTCAATTTTACATGCAATGCAGTGAGATAGTTTTCCAGCACAAGTAACCTGTGGAGTTAAGAAATCATTGGGGATTACAGTTTTAGTGTATTTCTCATATTGATCACAAATCCAAAAATCAATAATCGTTACGGTTACTATTTTCTTACAAACCCCCCCCCCCCCTCCTTTTACTTACTTGCCAATTACTCGAACAAGCACTCGACCTAATTTTGTCATATTCCTTGTGGGATCGTTCCCAACCTAGTTGGGTTCTATATTTGATTCAACGACTGCGCTATACTTTTATGGAGGTATAGTTTGAGCAACATCATTGACCCATTTTCCGGTCCTTATTTTTTTTTACCTTCACCTCTCCTTGCTTCTTAATCCCTTCCACCTTTTTCGCAAACTCAACCACTTCCTAAAAAGTCTTTCCCAACATAGCCACTGATAGTGCAGCCACCTGAAGACCTGAGTTCAAACCATTCACAAAATACCTTATCCTCTACTCCTCAAATGTAATCAACTAAAGTGCATAGAAAGTCAAAGCATGAAACTTGGCCTCATAGGCCACTACAGGCAAATAACACTGCTCAAGTTTTAAGACCTCATCCTTCTATTGATCCCAATAGGTATGAGGAACATACTTCTCAAGGAACACATTCTAAAATTGGGACCAAGTAAGTGGAGGTAAACCATCCCTATACTCAACAAAGACCTTCACCATTGCTTGGCCTCTCCCTGCAATTGAAATGTCACAAACTCTACACCATACCTCTCCACAATGCCCATCTTGTGAAGACGCTCATGATATTCAATTAAAAGCTCAACTATATCCTCTGACTGAGTACCTTAAAACACTAGAGAGTTCATCCTCATAAAATTATAGAACATTCCATACTCATCATCAGTCATCATCGATCCCAATACCTATCGGGAAAACACTTTTGTCTTAGAGCCCTCATCAATCTAAGGAGCTACAACATCAACATTTTGTACCTATACCAATCAAATTACTCAGAAACCCAAACACTTGCTGAATCAATTCTATGGACATAGGCACCTGAGCTGTATTATTCTGCACTAGCACCACATTCTCTGGAACCACTACTTCTTCCTTCTCAACCATCACCTCCTTATTTTGACCCAACTATGAAGCATCCTATTGTGGGGGAGGAGACAGTGATCTCTACCTAGCCGGTCCTCCAGCTTCCCGGGCTCCACCCCTGACAGGTACTGCCCCTCGTCATCCCCTTATTGCCTTACCCCTAACTCGAGGCTTGCCCCTAACCACGGCCTCAGCGGCTGGTTCTGGTGCATTTGTTGGTGCAGCTACTGTTCTGGTTGAAAGAGTATTCACCATGTATGAAACAAGAGTGAAGGAGGTTAGATACCTACCAATTGGAATCAAGTACTAGCACGAAAGGAAGAAAGAAGTGAAACGATGAAGTCACGAACTAAAGCTGAGGTCTCATCTCAAACGTTGAAACATACTCTGTATTTAACAAAAGGAAAAGTACAGGTAGTATCATTACAATAACAAAGTACCGATAGACATCATCGACTGACTCAAATCAACACCATACAAATAGGCAAGTTAAATGCAAGTAACAACAATCAAAAAACAACTCACAATTAGTTGACAACCAAATACAGTCATAACACTTCATCTCATCAGGAATACAAGTACATCAATTACACTTAGGGAGATTCTTCAATAATGGGTCACCACAACATATATATATATTCAAATGAAATGATGATTGCATACATGCTAGATGTACACACATACTAGAGTCAGTAGGGACTCTTATTTATGACCTATAGGGGATGAGCTCAATCCATATACTAGAACCGACATGGTACCTGATCCAATAACAGTGTCGGCACGACACCTGATCCATATATCATCTCAATACCATCTCAAAACCCTATTTTCAATGTATGATATAGTCAATAATGACAAGTAATACCCAAAAGTTAATCACAAACACCCAACTCACTTATAAGCACAGTGTCAAGCAAGTCTTTACTACTATTAAATCATAACCTACCTCGATTCCTTGCTCGTAAACACTATATGCCACAAACTTGCCCTTCCTTTCAATTTCAGCCCGTTCTTGATCTACAAACAACAATTAGATATATTTAACACAATAATTCACCCTTCCTAAGTATTAGGAACTCACATTTAACAATTTAACTTTTGAACTTAACCTAGTTCATTATCTTAGGGTTTTCTATCCTTTAAACTCTTTAAAATATTCATTATGAAACTAATAATCATGAATTCTATCATAGAAAGTGTTTTCTCATACCCTAGGATCAATAATAACCGATAATAACATCATTCCCCACCAATTCCCACTAGTTCATAAACTTAGGGCTAATTTACAAATTCCTCCATGGTTATGATTCTTACAATTCTAAGAATCTAAAGGAGTAATTCAAGTTTGATGTGTAAAAGGAACTCACCTCAAAGATGAAAAACACCAAAAGTCAATAAAAATTATCTTTGCTAAGCCCTTGAACATTTTTTTAGAATAGCAGAAATAAAAAATAGGTTTTATGATTTAAAAACTGGGAAACTGCAATTTAGATGTTGTAGTGGTACTATTGTCGCTTTTTAGCGAAGGATCTACCATTGTAGTGGCTCCTAGGCCAAATGGAGCTGCCGCTACGGAGACACATATGTCGCTGCAGCGGCACTGTTGCAACGACGCTTTTGTCGATTTCACAAACTAGTAGCTCAGGACTTGTCCCAAATCTGGCCATTTCACAACACACTTTTCAAAATTTGACGTTACAAAGTGACCTTTTCACAGTAACCGCTATAACCAGAATTCTACTAACCCATTTTATACACCAGAAGTTTCTATGACTTCCTAAATTTATCTTCTAACAAAAAATATAATAAAAAAAACCAATTGACACTCTAATAATTCCAAGAATTTCCTAGACCACCACACACTTAAAATATGCCTAAAACTAGGCCAACCCTGAATTTTTAAATTTTGGTCTAAGGAAAAACTAGGAGAAGGTTTTACTCTCTATTTCAGCGTAACGATGATTTAGGTCGTTAAATCTAGATCACTAGGTCACCTTCAAATGGAACACAATACCACAAAATATAACACTGTGAATCACAAATCACCAAGAATAAACACAACACAAGATTTTAGTTTAAAATTACCCTACCTTTAGATTTTATTTGCTCAGCTCACTAGGGGTACTCTAACATGGTACTCAGTCCCTAACCAATATATAAAAATTTGGAGGGTCATTACATCCCACTAGACTAACCCTCCACAAACATAAAGGGTCCATCTCAAATGTAAAGAACAAGGTTGGACCGGGTCTAACCGGTCCTTCTTCGCAAATGCACTAAGTCCTTCACGAATACGAAGGTCATATTTTTAGAGCTTTGCATATGTGATGACTTGGCCACGAAAGTGAAGTACAAAAATGTTGTACACCAGCAAAACAAGAAATCTAAAATAACTCAAAATAGATCCTCGAGATTGTTCAAAATCCCATGAATGTAACCAAATATGATATCCTTATTGGAAATGGTATTCCAGACTCAAAGGAACTGAATAAATTACCAATAGAGGTTGTTTCAATGAAATGTTGATCTTAGTCGACACTTATCCAGTTTTTATTAAAATCTACTTAAGAGCCCAAAACGAGTCCAAAAGCCTCGGGACCTGAACTTATGGTCCCCCTAGCTCAAAATCCATGTTTCAGAGCTAATGGAACTATAAGAATTTTCATCTGTGTCCATTTACTAGAAGTTCTAACCAAAGTCAAATTTCATAGCTTTAAAAGCTTCAAAAAATTGGTTTAAAACCCAATGAACTCCCCGAGAGCCGAACCACTTGTCACAACAAGTCATAAATACTCTGTAGCAATTATAAGAGATCTCAAAACACAGAAATTGTGTGAAAAGTATGGACATAACTAGGAGGGTCATTATAGTTAACAATTATTCATTTTAGTAATGGATATAAATACCTTTTTTGGTGATTTCATTATGTCAACTTTGTGTATGTTTACTATTTTCCTCCTTTGTTTGTTTAAACTTAATTTGTATCTTGAATCCCTTTTTCCTCCCCATTTCATCTTTTGATTTTCTTATCTTTCATTTTGATCTTTGTTCATTTTTGTTTCTTCTTACTTGGTAGGGGCTAATTAATTTCAAAGTTATTCTAGCTTTACTTTGGCTCTGTATAAACTAACCGTTGTTTTTAGATTATTTTAACTTTCATTTTATATTAATCTCTTTTGTTTTATGTGTATTCATGATTTGATATATGCCTTAATTGTTGAAATTTTAACTAAATATGGACTAACATTAAATTAATTATTGTAGTTTATAAAATGAGCTAAATAAATATAATTAGTTGACATTACGAGGTCGTCTATATATTAGATTCCTTGTTGAGCCTGACTCATTTCATGTACTATTGTGATCTGGCAGTAGTTTAGGCCCTGTTAAAGACCTAATAAGCCTGTTATGGGAGGCCCCTTAGGTCAAGGCTTGATGCCTATAAATATATGGTTATTCTCCCTCTCATCTCTTTAACCATGGGGAAATCACCCATTCGATTGCCAGTTGTAGGAGGAACAATGAGAGGAAGACATAGCTTGTTGTTCCATACATCTGGAACACGCTTCTGCATTAATGAACAAGGCGACTTAACATGTATGTGCATTAATCTCATTTTCTTATGTTCCTTAGTCCATGGTACAATCGGCTATTATAATTTACTTACATTAATGTGATGATAGTTTTGATTATTTTTCCATATTAGATATCATGAAATCCAAAGTTGATTTCCTATTCATATGATTATGTTTTAGGATTAGTACCAATCTGAAACTGTCTAGCCAAAAATAATATATTAAAGATTAGAATTAGCTCACTTAAAGTCATCTCCCCTCTATTTTGAAGGATTGATGAGCTAACAAGTTTTATTTAATATTAGCTTCTACATTTGAAATATTATCTGTATTAATTAAATTTCTCATGTGTTAGTTGAATAATCAATTTAATGCTTAAAAAATTTCTAGTTTCACTACTGATTTCTTTTCTCTAATTTTGTGCATGTAAAATTCCAAATGAGTCCCTATGGGCTTTCTAATCTCTACACATTCTCTGTTGAAATCTAATATTAACATTTTGAATCATCCCCAAATAGTGTTACTGCAACAACAAAATTATTAGCATCAATAAAACAAATATATTTGGGCTTAAGACTACCAATATTATAAGGGGAAATTTCAGAAATAGCAACCCATAAACTTAACTAGAAAAAAAATAGCAACATTTACATAATTACATTCAATAGCAACTCTCTCCTTTATTTTCTCCCTTAATTTTCTCTCTTTTTTTTTCCAACAATTTTCTCTCTTTCTCTATCTTTTATTTCTATCATCTATTTCTCTTTATTTTTTTTTTATTTTCTTTTTCTTTTTTCCCATTTTTTTTTCTTTTCATTTTCTTTTCCTTTTTTTATATTTTTGTTTTTTCTTCTCTTTTTTTTTTTCTATTTTTTCATCTTTTTTTCTTTTTTCATTCTTGTTTCTTCTTTTTTTCTTAGCAGTTTCTTTTTTTTTTTTTCTTTTTGCGTTTTTTTTTTCTTTTTTTCTTTTGTTGTCTTTTTTCTTCTTCTATTTTTTTCATTTTTTTCTTTTTTCTTCTTTTTTTTCTGTCGTCTTTTTTGTATTTTTTTTTGTTCTTTTTTTTTTGTTGTTGTATTTTATATTTTATATGTTTTTTAATATTTTATATTTATTTATATCAAACTATATATTTCAAATAAATTATTATTTATATTTGGATAGTTTCGTCATAAATTTGTACAATTTATTATTTGTATTTGTATACAAACAAGTATATGGATTAATTATATTTGCTTGAGTCTAAGATATAAAAATATGCAATTTATCATTTAACACAAATATATCATTAGTATTAGTATATAAAATTTATCATTTGTGTTTGTATAAAATTAAGTATCATTTGTATGTGTATGGTTCAAGTTATATAAACATGATCATTTGATACAAATGTAACATTTGTATTTGTATGATTTATCATTTATATTTGTATTGTTCAATTTTTATCAATAAAATGCATTTCGTATCAATGAATTCAAATACAAGTATTCATAAACAGAAAAAAAAAGAAAAAAATTTCAATTGTTTAAAAATACAAATGATACAGTCAACCACAAAATTTAAATTAAACAAATGAAATCACAAATACAGATATAATATGTGGTCAGTTACAAATACAAATACAAAATAGTTATTTAAAAATATAAGTGCATCGACGAAAATCGAAAATAAATACAAATACAAATAAAACCACAAAATACAAATACAATATGCAGTTAACTATAAAATACAAATATAAAACAGTTCTTTAAAATACAAGTGCATCAACGAAAATAAAATTGTATAAAAACATATCATTTGTATTCGGATGATTCCATTTGTATCAACAAATACAATTGCATCAACGAATATAAAATATAAATGATGGTGAGAATACAACTACAATAATCGATTATGATATTTTTGTTATCATTCATGACTTGTGCTCGAAGTAGCCATGTTTCTCTAAAATTAAAATTAAAAAAAAAAAGAACCAAAAGAAAAAAAATGAGAAAGAAAAAAATACAAGAAAAACAAAAAAGAAAAAAAACTAAAAAAAATTTTTTAAAAAAAAACTAAAAAGGGGAAAAAAGAAGAGACAGAAATAAAAGCTAGAGATAGAAGAGAGAAAAAAAAAACGACTAGAAAGAGACGAAAAAGAAAAAAATGAAAATAGAAAAAAAAATATATATAAAAAAACAAAATAAAAAAGAAGAAAAAAAAAAGAAAGAGAAATAAAGGCTAGAGATAGAAGAGACAGAAAAAAGTGAAAAAAATAGAAAAAAAAAGAAGATAAAAAATCAAAAAGAATAAAAAAAAAAAAAGAGAGAAATAAAGGCTAGAGATAGAAGAAAGAGAGAAAGAGAGAAAAATAAGGGAGGATAAGGACTCACTAAAATATTGCTATTTTTGTTGTATTTGGTAATTATTTTAAAGTGTTGGTATGGGTCATAATTAAGGTTTAGTCTCCATCTAGGAGGACAGAAACGAAGATTGGGCCAGAAAAGGTGAGCCCAAATTTGGCATTCTTAGATTTTGGGCAAAGTCCATCATTGAATTTTCTTTTCTCATGTTGTTTATGGATATAAAAATTTTATTTTTTTACTCAGATGAAACATCTAAAGAATTTCATGATTGGTGATTTTTTATTTATTTTATTTTAGTTCGATTGGTATTTAAAACAAGTTTCAATATTAAATTAAATGTATGAATAATTATTCGGCATTTTTAGACAAAAGAATTAAGTTTTAAAGAATAACTTGAGAACTTTCTATGTCCTTTCATAGTTATTAAAAGTTTTAAAGTCCATGTTTGGAAATTGGGCTAATTATTTAGTTCAAGATCTTAGCCCGGATAAAAGCATTCAACTTAAAATCGATCTTTTTAGAACCACTAAAAATAGTTGATATTTTATTAAATTTAGTAACTGTGGTAGATGGCTAAAGTTCAAAAGAATAAAAAATCATAAAGCAACAACAAGCAAGAAAAGAAAACTTAGATATGTTCTATGCAAAGGTTTGAAGAACATCAGATTTGCTAATCTTCAGCTTTTACAATCGTCGGAGAGGATGGAATCAGCTGCTAGAAGATTGACATCCACCCAGTTGAAGTGATTTTGATCTTCAAAAGTAAACTATGTATGAATCTGTATCTAAGCTTATATATTCTAATAATATATGTAGTGTATGTATTGGATCTGTGAATATGAAGCCCTAACTACTCTTTAATCTGCAACTCTATCCACTATTCTATTGCGTTATTTGTGATCTTATTTTCCTTATGAAACCCTATAGTATCGACGATTTGATCTTCCAGTATCCTAAGCATGTCTGTATAACCTAAGAATACCATTTTACCTATGGTTTCCATCATATTATGTACTTCAGGTTCTCACCAAAGACATGTCTTGTAAACCACCTAATGTCTCCCAAATTACACCTCCAAAGAAGTATAAAGCGGTCGATGTACCAAATATAGAACCTAACTAGGTTGGGGTCGATCCCATGAGGAATAAGCCGAAATCTCAATCAAAGTGTCTATATAAACAATCAATAAGTAATTTCTAATAAATGGGTTTTTTTGGAATTTTAATTTCAACAAGTAACAATTGCTAGTTTCGTCGAGTTTGTAATCAATAGATTAGGGGCACTAGGATTGTGTTCCCCATAACTTCATAACTCTATAGGTTCTTCATACTAGTGATCTCTCCCGGTGCTTGGCATGAAGAATCAATAGGTTATGTTCATCTAAACAACTTTTCTCCCCTATTAGATGAGTAGTCTCATTCATGTATTATCGTCTTATGAGTTTTACACAGCTAACTCATATATTCGATCCCAGATTAGCTAATCCGATTTACTGGCTCAAGCTATTAAGTGGAGGTTGATAGCTCCAAGTCTCGTTGTTAATTCCCATTTCCTATCTGTTATACCTTCTTTCATTGTGATTAAGGATAAGGTGAGTTCCAATATAGGCCTCTGTTAGAAAGCGATCAAAGGAAGAGAACAGTACTAGACGCCCAAACACCCTTCAAAAATCACCTTGTACTATAAACCCTACTTTGTTAATCCATCATGATTCCTACAACCCTAGTTGTGGTGTTTAGCTACTCATTATCATAATAACACAAGAATAATTTTGGGAAGAAAACATAATTATGCCCTTACGAAGATGAAACCACAAATCTCAACTATGAAAACCTAAGGAATTTATTTATAGACAAAAACAAAACCTATCCTAAACATAATGGGATTGCAGTGTCGGCGCCTCGGATGAAAGATAGGGCTATTGTGGTATAATCCAACAATCGTTCCTCATGCTCATTACTGGATGGTTGTTTCTGGTTGGTTCTCTGATGTTTGTTGGGACGATGCTCAGGACGAACTCATCCTTTCAAGGAAAAACCATTGTTTCTGGTCACTATTACAGCCATGAGTTTTTTACTTTGCAAGAACATCTTCCCACGATCTTCAGAACAAAGTTGTTGTTTCCTCAAAGAGTGTGGGATCTATCGTCTGATGTTCTTCATGCTTCACATTCTCTATTTCATCCAATGGATACATAGGATAGATCGTCGGTAGCTCTAACGGTCGTTGGAGGGATCATTTGATGCACCTAAGTACTATTTTCTACACTTTAACTCGCCAGACCTATTTCTCTTGCAAATACCATAAAAACTCATCATACCCATCAAAGCGTGCCTTAAACTAGCATATTTCCCTTGGTTTAAACATCAAAAATGTCGTAAAACCATGGCACATCAACACCCTCAACTTATGACGTTTGCGTGTTCTCAAGAAAACAAAACAAAACCAAACAAGACAACAAAACACACAATGCTTAACTAAGAGAAACCTAGGAGTCCTACAGCAGTCACATTATCAAGAATCATATTAGCAACTATGTACCTTAATAATTTTCAACCCCCTTTAATACAATCAAAACTAACATCACTGTGTGTATATGAAAAACTACTCACCATGACACAAGGAATCAAGTAATGACATTATATTATCAACAGACAACCTAGCATATGTACCAATAACACTATCCAAACAACTAGCAACCACGATGCAACCCATATGCCCTTCCATCAAAGAAGTCCCACATACTTAGAATATATAATAAATATCAACATAGAGACTAAATTGAAGCACTCCCTCTCATAAAGAAGTTCAGACAATGTGTGTAATACCATAGGCTTACCCTTACTTTCTACACCTTAGTTTTTTGGAAAGTTGGATTAGGACCACTATATGACTTTATTGGCTTGTAATTTAGGCTTGGGGATGGATATGGTAAATATGAATTAAGTGACTCAATCCTCCTTTGAACTACACTACTTTTGGCTCCACTAACTTCTTCTACATACCCAATTTCATTTACTCACACCTATGATAGCCACCCTCAACGTAGGCGATTTACCTAAGTTGAGGTGTACAGTGTCCAAGGAGGGACCAAGGCAAAAGCAGGTTCATTGTAATAGAATTGGGAAGGTGAATGGACTAGTTCAAGGAAAAGGTCTATTTTGGCTCAAACATCAGAATCAAGGGATAACACACTCTATTTGGTAATGCTTTCTAGTCTCAATGCGGACTGTTTAAGAATGGCCTATGATCTTTTTCTAACTAACTATCCTATAATCTAGGCGAGACTGACCGAGAAAGTTCTAGATTGGGCACACAATGTCGAACTAGGTAGGTATCTCATATACACATGGCTCAAGGCTATGTTAGCAGTTACTACCTATCCTATTCATGCATAGTCAGGCTACAATTATCACGGACATAATCCTAATGCTATAATGAGATCCGAAATGGTCATAATTCATAGTAAACACACAACACAACTTAAAAATTTCAAGGAGGGGTATTAGTTAAACATTTAACTTTAAAAACACGTTGCCTGCTCTTATTCTTTTGACTGCGCCAAGTTCTCCCATTTTTCTCTTAAGTTAACATAAAAATAATCAAATCGCAAAAGTAAATCCCAAACATGTTGATTCTAACTAGATAGCTCATCCGAGGGAAAAGAAATACGACAACAAAAACCTTCGGATGTTGGTATACCCCCACCCCTAACTAGGAAATCGTGCAATATCCCCAATGCATAAAACTATAAGAATATAAAAACTAGGGTAGGGACATACCTATGAAACACTAGGCATATGTCATGGACTTATCAGTGAGGGTCATAGATGTAACACCTCAATGCTCTCCAACTCTTAGGGACTCAGATATCATAGAACCAGTGGTGGTCGGTGTACTCAATGGTGTAGATCTCATAGGGGTGACTCTGTACCACCACCTCTATCATCAATTATAGTAACAACCTCAAACGGGATATCACTAGATTAGGAGCTCCAAACTCCCTTTGCTTTATCACCCATCTCCGACACATGCACCTCAGAAGTTTGCTTACTCTTACCTACCGCCTTTTTTGTTGCATCCTTGTCACTTCTTTTTCTTTTCTTTTGAGGCTGCTCATCATCTACCATAACATCTTTTTCTTTACCCTTTCCTCTATATTCCAAGGTCTGGTTGTATAAATATGGCACCTAAATATTGAGCGCCTCTTTAATTATCGACATGGAAGGAGTTGGTACAACCTAGAACCGTCTCTCGATGAGGACCTTCATAGCTATCCGAAAAGAGACAAGCTCAGCTATGATCTCACTTGAAATTTTAAGCCTGAACACTCTCCAATCAGTCAATCATTTGCACCTCAAAACTGTAAAACCTTTCCTTCATACCTACACAACATCTTTAACAGTATCCTCTACAAAAGGCTTGACCCCTTTTTCTTACTTTTATATTTGAGCTTTGGATATGGACAACCATTTTAGCACTTTTTCAAGGAATTCTTTAGGTAGCAAAGCATATCTTATAGGAACAGGCTGAAGTACACCAGAAGGCACTGAAGATGGTTGTGAAGATGAGATTGTGGTGGCCCTTAGAGTGGCTATTGTGGATCGACTTCAATAGACAGAATATCTGTCAATGGATCAGTAAGGATGCCCGCGTCTGCGGGGGCAGATGCCCGTTTTGGTCCGAAATGGCCTCTTTTGGGTCTTTTAATGCCATGAATGGTCCATGATTACAACCAAACTTATTTTGAAATATTTTTTATCATCTTTAATACCAACATTCAGCCATGTTCTCACAACACACATAACAACACCCAAAACTACACTTTACGGTCAATACGTCATCAAAACCATAACCAATTTTACAATAGCAACTCCAAACATTATACACAAGAACGAAACAAGGTAAGACTATAATAACATCTCATATGTCAATATTTAATCCATCAAGTTCAATTCCTTCATGACCATAAGTCCATGTTCAAGTTCACAAGACAAAACCATTCTCCGATTTAGCAAACATATAACATTTCACACATTGTGCACTTCTCAATGCTCCACCAACATAACCAACATATTATACACCATATATCATGCATAAAATATATTAAACCATCATAATAAACACTTACCAAGCCTTGTACAAAGGTGATCTTGGCCCAAAGAATGACTTAGGGTTCTTGAGAGACAAAAAGAAAGTTTGGTAAAGTCTAGAAAAGCATGAGAGTCCAATATGAAATAAAAATCTCATTTTTCTCTCTTTATATAGTCCCTCAAGTCTCTCTTATCTCTTTCTTAGCATTAAATGCAAGGGTTGATTTGGTCAAATGGAGCAAATTGGAAGAATGGGTTAAAATCCCATGTTGGGCCATGTTTTCCCTTATGATTTTGGGCTTCATTTTGGGCCCAATTGTGTAGGACTTATTAATGCCCACATATTAATACATAATTCATCAATTCTCTCATGTTTCCATTTTCCCATAAATGTTACGGTAGTCAGCTAGACTCGAAAACGTATGGGGTGTTACATTCTCCCCCCTTAGAAACATTCGTCCTCGAATGTTAGTGTTATTATTTAAAGTAAACAATTACAAGTAGAGGAGAATTCTTCATGTCATAATAGAGAGATATATGCAAAGCTTATAAATACTTACTTGTCATTCTTCCCTTTGGAACAAATGAGGGTACTTAGATTTCATCATTTCTTCAGCTTCCCATGTGACCTCTTCTATTTGCTGATTTCTCTAAAGTACCTTTACGGATGCTATATCTTTATTCCTCAGCCGCTTCACTTGTCTATCCAGAATGGCAATAGGTACCTCCTCATAGGTAAGATCCCCAGTAACTTGGACGTCTTCACTTGGAACAATACGAGATGGATCTCCTATCCATTTTTGAAGCATCAAGACATGAAATACCGAATGAACTGTGGAGAGTTCTTGGGGTAGTGCTAATTCATAAGAAACCTGCCCAAATCTTTTAATAATTTCATAGGGGCCTATATAACGTGGATTCAATTTCCCTTTCTTTTCGAACCGCATTACCCCTTTCATCGGTGACACCTTCAGAAATACCCAATCACCTATGGCGAACTCAAGTCCTCTTCTTCTAACATCGGCATATGACTTGGGTCGACTCTGGACCATTTGTAATCGATGTTGAATCACTTTAACTTTCTCCATAGCCTAATGAACAAGGTCTGGCCCAAGTAAAGCAGTTTCACCTGCTTCAAACCATCCGATTGGTGATCTACATTTTCTTCCATACAAAGCTTCATAAGGTGCCATCTTAATACTTGAATGATAGCTATTGTTGTAAGCAAATTCAATAAGAGGCAAATGGTCATCCCAACGGACTTGAAAATCTAACGTGCATGCTCGTAGCATATCTTCAAGTGTTTGGATCGTACGTTCTGCTTGTCCATCAGTCTGAGGATGGAAAGCCATACTCAGATTCCCCTGTGTACCCAAACTCTGCATAAAAGATCTCCAAAAATGCACAGTAAACTGTGCCTCTCTGTCTGATAAAATGGAAAGTGGAATACCATGTAACCGTACTATCTCTTTAACATATAATTTTGCATAATCCTCATCTGTATAAGTGGTCTTAACTGGTAGAAAATGCGCAGACTTGGTAAGCCTGTCCACTATTACCCATATAGAATCAAATTTTTGTAGTGTACGAGGCAAACCTGTGATGAAGTCCATATTAATCATATCCCATTTCCAAACTGGAAGATTGATACATTGCATGTAACCTCCTAGTTTCTGATGCTCCACTTTTACTTGTTGACAATTCAGGCATTGAGCGACGAATTCTGCAATGTTCTTCTTCATATTTCCCCACCAATATATTTCCTTTAAATCATGGTACATTTTAGTAGCACCCGGATGAATAGAATAGCGCGAATGATGCGCCTCAGTCATAATTCGTTTCCTCAACTCATCTACATCTGGTACGCCTAATCTGCCTTGGCATTGTAGCACCCCTTCTTGTGTAAGATCAAATGCCTTTGTCAAATTTTGTTGTACATTTTCCTTAGCTGCAATAGCGTAGGATCTACAAACTGCTTCTCTTTCACTTCAGCTGTCAACAAAGATCCAGCTGCATTTTGTACAATAACTCCTTCATTTGAGGATTCAAGAAGACGAACCCCCAAGCTTGCTAATTGATATAAATCTTTGATTATCTCTTTATTTTCTGTCAAGTGGTCATCAATGACTCCGGTTGCCTTGCAGCTCAATGCATCAGCTACCATATTTGCTTTTCTTGGATGGTATAGAATATCAATATCATAATCTTTTAATAACTCAAGCCACCTTCTTTGCCTTAAATTGAGTTCTTTCTGCTTAAACATATACTGCAGACTTTTGTGATTAGTATAGATATCAACATGAACCCCATACAAATAATGACGCCATATCTTTAAAGCAAAAACCACCGCTGCTAATTCAAGATCATGTGTGGGATAGTTTCTTTCATGTGGCCGAAACTATCGTGAGGCATATGCTATGACATTACCGTACTGCATCAATACACATCCGAGGCCAACCCCGGAAGCATCACAATATACTGCATAACCTTCAGTACCTTCAAAAAGTACTAAAACTTGTGTGGAGGTTAATTTATCTTTCAACTTTTGGAAGCTTTTCTCACACGTATCATTCCACTAAAATTTAACTGCTTTGTGTGTAAGCTTTGTTAACGGTGCAGCAATAGAGGAAAAACCTTCCACAAATCTTAGGTAATAACCTGCCAGTCCAAGAAAACTATGAATTTCTGTGGGTGTTGTAGGTCTTGGCCAATTTTTCACTGCTTTAATTTTTTATGTATCAACCTGTATCCCTTCATCTGACACAATGTGACCCAAGAAGGCAACTGATTGTAACCAAAACTCACACTTGGAGAACTTTACATACAACTTACGCTCACGGAGTATTTGCATCACCTGCCATAAGTGATTAGCATGGTCCTCTGGTGATCCTGAATAAACCAAAATATCGTCTATAAATACTGTGATGAACACGTCCAGAAATGACTTAAACACCCTATTCATCAAATCCATAAACACAGCTGGTGCATTTGTTAGTCCAAATGACATAACTAAAAATTCATAATGGCCATACCGTGTTCGAAATGCTGTCTTGGGTACATCTTCTTCTCTAACTCTGACTTTATGGTAACCCGACCTCAAGTCAATCTTTGAAAAACACTTGGCACCCTGTAACTTATCAAACAAATCATCAATTCGAGGGAGGGGATATTTGTTCTTGATCGTTACCTTATTCAATTGCTGATAGTAGATGCACATTCTCAACGTGTCATCTTTCTTCCATACGAATAATACCGGTGTGCCCCATGGGGATATACTAGGCCTGATGAAGCCTTTGTCCAGCAAATGTTTCAATTGCTCCTTCAATTCATGCAATTCTGCTAGAGCCATTCTATATGGAGGAATAGAAATAGGCTGAGTGCCTGGAATCACATCAATGCCAAATTCTACTTCCCGTTCTGGGGTAAGTCTGGAAGATCTCTGGGAATACATCTAGAAATTCATTGACCACTAGAACCAACTGCGGAGTTAGTGGTTCCACTTCAGTATTTTTTCACCCGTACTAAATGACATATATAACCCTTAGCAATCATTTTCCTGGCTTTCAGATAGGAAATAAATATTCCTCGTGGTGCCCCTACATTACCCTGCCATTCAAGAACATTTTCTTGCAGAAAGCAAAATTGCACCTTCTTGGCCCGGCAATCTACCGTGGCATAACAAGAGGCCAACCAATCCATTCCCATGATCACATCAAAATCCACCATGTCTAATTCAATGAGATTGGCAAGTGTATCATGACCACACACAGTTACCACACAGTTACGATATACTCTTTTTGCAATAATACATTCACCGATCGGTGTAGACACTTCAATTGATTTAATTAATAATTCTGGTGCCTTTGCAAATTTCACAGCAACCAATGGAGTAACATAGGAAAATGTAGAACTAGGGTCAATCAATGCATATACCTTATTTGAGAATATGGATAATGTACCTGTGACGACATCAGGAGAAGCCTCTGAATTTTGTCGGTCCACCAAAGCATAAGTCTGATTCTGTACCCCACTAGTACTGGATGCTCCTCTGGCATCTCTACCCTGGCCCACAGGCTGCACACCTCAGCCCAAAGAAGGAGTCGATGTTGATGACGCAACGGTTGATCCTGCCGGTTGTGCTATACCACCCATGCTCCTCTGGGGACACTCTCTCATCATGTGTCCTGTCATACCGCACCAGAAGAAAGCATTTGTCCCCACTCTGTATGTACCTGAATGAATACGTTCGCAGTGCTGACACTGCTGTCGGGGAAAACCTGCTGCCTGTGATCCGTGAATACCACTACTCTATCCAGGTAGACCACCTCTAGACCCTCGAAATTAAGAGTGAGAACCTGCTGTGGAATATGAGAACGATGGTCTAGGTGGTCTAGGAAACATACGAGGCCTATATCCTCCTTGAGACATCATAGACGGTCCCATAGGTCTAGCCCGTTTAGATTGCCCCCTGTCAAATTCATGTGCCCTTCTTCTCTGTCTTTGATCTTCCATTTTCTGGGCGAAGGCTTGTATTCTCGCTATGTCCATGTTTTTGTTCAAGGCAGCTATGGTGCAATCCCTTACCAAATATGGCTCTAACCTGTCCATGTATCTATGGACTCTATCTGTCATCGTAGCCACAACATTTGGCGCATATCGAGCCAAGGAATTAAATTGCAAACTATATTCTCTGACACTCAGATTTCCTTGACAGAGATTTAGAAACTGATCCGCACGTGCCTCGTGGATCTCATAAGGAAGATAATGATCAAGAAAAGCCATTTTAAATTCTTCCCAAGTAGGTGGATTTGCACCAATATCACAGGATTTCTTCCAATCCTCGATTGCCTCTCCTTTCAATCTGTACTCAGCAAGTTCAACTGTCTCTACCCCCATCACATGCATAACTTCCAAGGTCCTCTGAATTTGATCCACGAAGTCCTGTGGATCGGCTTTATGATCTGACCCTGTGAATATAGGAGGGTCTAATTTCAGAAAATCATGTGTTCTGCGACTCGCCACTCTAGTCGCATTATCATCAGGTTTCATTGGACCTGCTCGTCCTTGACTTTGTGCTGCCACTAACTGTGTCAACATATGAACTGTATTTCTAAGATCCTGATCTGTGGCATTCATTGGTGGTTGTGCGGGTACTTCTCTACCAATTGGCTCTTCTAGAGCTGGAAAAGTAGACGAATGTCACGCCCCGAATCCCATCGAGACATGATTGGCACCCGTAGCCGATAAGGCCCGAGAGAACCAACCTTTGCCTATGTTCATTCGTATGCATATCTTCGTATGAACCTTATTAAACCTTATGCAACTATACGGAAAACTTGAACATGGAAACATATGCTATACATATATTTATTTAGAAAACTTGGTTGTTAAGGCCATTAAGTCAGAATAGACATTCGTTTCTACATACTCGTCTCTTACATCCATATACCCGCATATGTCTACAAAAGCCTCTAACAGATGCATCAACAAGACCAACTTACAGTCGGTACAAGTCCCCACTTTATACAATTTATATAACATCACAACAAATATACACCTATGAAACCAACTGGAGCTCACCAAATAGCTGCAAATGATCCCCAGTCTACAGAGGAAGTCTACTAATGCCTGCACCTGCAACATGTAAGGTAATTCCCCCGAGGGGGTCAGTACGAAGAATGTACTGAATATGTAAGGCTCATAAGAAATTCATCATACATAATAACAACAATAATGGAATCAATATAAGGAAACAGAAATGTGAATAAACTCTCTTTCCGTATGTGGGAAACCATGTATATTACGTTCTTTACTCCTCTTGTCTTCATCTTTTATTCATCTTTATTGTTCTACCCATTCTAGGCTATTCTGTCGCCCCTGGGATGAGATTAACCCATGCTAGGTGCTTTGACCCCTGGGATGTTATGTGAACCCATGCTAGGCTTTCGTATCGCCCCTGGGATATCGTTAACCCATGCTAGGCTTATCGCCCCTGGGATGTTATATTAATCCATGCTAGGCTTTCGTGCCGCCCCTAGGATGTACCATCATAACCCATGCTAGGCTTTTATATCTCCCCTGGGATGTATCGGGATCGACCCATGCTAGGTATTTAACCCCTGGGATACCACCCATGATTACTTCTTAATTATACACCTCTTACTTCTCTTGTTATTCTTACTTCCATTCTTAAGAGTGATTGAGATATTGAGGATCATGACATAATAGGAATCACACATATGATTGACATCTTCACTTATGAAGGATAGATATATTAGCTTGCACATCACCTCTCTTATTACTCTTATGAAATCTTATGAGATTGGTACTTCTACTTGTGAAAGATTGATACAAATATAATCATCATAATTGAGGACTTGGAACATGTCATGATTGGAAAATACTATTCAAGAATAAATAGGTTCTCTTATGTTATTACTCTCTTGAGATCGTTCATTTAGGAATGATAACGTTATGACATTTTTGGAACTTCACTCAATGAACAAGAGGCAAACGAATCATCATGCATTTAAGAATAAGACACATATGAATAACAACAAACGTCAACCTGAATTTGAGATACTTCAAACCCCTCGGAATTGAAACAAGTCCAATGTCAATGTGAATAACATGTTGCAGAAGGATATGGAAAAAGGAACCTTACATACCTTGTATTCTTAAAACGAATACACAATCTTAGATATGCATACAATATTCCTGCTCCTTCCTTATGTTTCGCTCTACAACACAAGTTTATAACGAAACCAACATTAACCACCAATTACCTTATAATGGCATACAACAACAATAAGTCATATGTTTAGCTTTAACATGTCATTTCCCCCTTAACAAAACCATTGATAAAATCATTATTCCAAAAATCCTCCAATATTCCCAACATTGACCAATACGTGATAATCCATACATTCCACCACAACACTTCCCCTTTACACTTTCTTTTCCACACCACATCACAAACAATCCATCAATTCACCTTAATACACTTCATAGCACAAATTGGCCAACATCCCACAATTTGCACTTATAAAAAATATAAAAAATTAAATAACAAAATAACACCATACATGTTCATATTTTATCCACATCATGATCTTTCATCAAAGGGACAAGTCCAAATTCAAGCTCAAATCCCATGGATCACAAATCTTATACAAAAGCACAAAGTGCCATGTCCAACATCTCCAACCATAACCAACATGATATACATATTCTCTCATGCTTATAGTATGCTAAAGTACAACAATATTCACTTAACCAATCTTGTAAGATGATGATCTTGTCCAAATATGCCTTAGGGTTTTTGGGAGTCAAAGAAGCCTTCTTGAGATTTTTCTAAAAAAAGATAGAAAAAGCATGTGTGTTTCTCTTCAATAAAAATCAGCATTTTGCCCCTTTATATAGTCCCTTAAGTGCCCTCCTTAGTCACTCTTTAGCATTAAATGTTGGGTTCTAGAAGGTCCAAGCAAGAATGGGTCTTTTGACCCATTTTTGGGCCATGCTTTCTTTTCATTTTTGGGCCCTTTTTGGACCCAATTCACTTAACCCGATAAAATCAATAATTTCTCGTATTTAAGTCGTATCATAGGTATGACAATAATATTCCCACTCATTCTATTCATATCCGTAGCCTCAATCCAAAAACCAAGTGATTCTAGCCACGTTTGGCTTATTTTGACTATAGGGGTAAAATCGTCATTTTGGCCACAAATTCGTTCTCGAGTAATTTTATCATACCAATGTAATATTTCATTCATTTCATGTATATACTCTTGTTTGTAGAAGAAACGTAGCAAAAATTGGCTCGGTACGACCCCGGATACCCTTGGGACTTAGAAATTTCCAACTTTCAAAAAAGTGGAAAACCCAAGGTGGAACGCTCCTGGGCGCGCCAACCTACTGCCTATGGGCTAAAAATTTTAGCCCAGAGCGGGGTGGCACGGTCCCAAATGCACCCCTCCTTAAAATTTTTGAAAATTCCATTTTTCGACTTCTCTTCGCGGGTTTGGTTAGATACTTCAAGTCCTATTCTTTAACTCACTTCTTACCCTTATTATACTTTGTTTAGAGGTATTCTTAGCCTCATTTTGAACCCCACAAATGCTCAATGGAAATTTCAAAACACCTTCTATGCAAGTTTAACCACATAACAAGAGCAAAATTCACTTAGCTCACCAATAGCATTACCAAATTCATACTTATAGCTCTCGATACCTAAGTACATATCATTTAATGTCGTCAAGTAGGGTTGGGAATGTACGTGGTGTTACATTCTTCCCCCCTTAGGAACATTCATCCTCGAATGTTAACAATGTCGTTTCAATTACAACAAATGCATCTCTACATGAGTATACATAGACGTAAGGCTCATGGATACCTACTTGTTATTGGTGTACTTCCACACTTTGAACTTTTTATTCCCTTTGAAACAAATAAGGGTCGTCGATTTCATCATTTTTCTAGCTTACCATGTGATCTCCTCTACTTGTTGATTTCTTCAAAGGACTTTTACAGAAAGTACGTCTCTCTTTATTAACCTTCACACTTGTCGGTTTAGACTCACCATCTCTATTTTTCCCTAGTGAGGTCTTCCAAACTTTGTTTATTTCCAATGGGAACAATATGAAAAGAAATTCTTATACACTTTCGACAATTTCACATGACATGTAGTATAGGGTCAATTTTTCCTTCTTTCTGAATTCTATTATACCTTTCATGAATAACGCTTTGAAGAGTACTTAATCATCTACGCATGCAAATATCTACCATACCATTTCGATATAGACCAACTTTTCTGATAGAAATATTCCATTGACTTAACTAATAACTCCGGTGTTCCATTAGGTTCATAGTAACTGATGGAGTAACATACGATAGAGTAGTTATATATACATCATGAAACTTAGTAATATCCCTAACTACCGATATCGTCATCAGGAGTTGCCTCTTCGTTCTGTCGGTCTACTAGAGCATAGGTACGATTTTGGGCCCCACTGGAACTAGCTGCTCCTCTCATATCTCTACCATGACCCATAGACTGAACGCCTCTGCCTGGGGAAGGAACCGATGCTGATGATACAGCGGTTGATCCCGCAGGTCATGCTATACCACTCGCACCCCTTTGTGGGCATTCTCTCATTATGTGCCCCTCTGTGCCACACCAAAAACAAGCATTTGTCCCCAACCGGCATTTACCTAAATGGTACCTTCCGCAACGCTGACACGGAGGATGAGAAAATCCTACTGTCTGTGAACCCTGCACTCCACTATTTTGTCCAGATGGACCACCTCTAGACCCTCGAAATTGGGAGTGGGCACCCGCTGTGGAATAAGAGAATGAGGGTCTAGGCGGTAACATTCGAGATTCAGATTCTCCTGGGGACACCATAGACTGCCCCATAAATCTCGCCCTTTTTGCTGGCCCTTCCTCAGATTTCTGTATCCTCTTTCTTTGCCTTTGGTTTTCCATCTTTTGTACGAAGGCCTGAATCCTCGCTATATCCATATCTCGATTTAGGGAAGCGATAGTACAGTCCTGTACCAAATAAGGCTCTAATCTGTCCACATATCTATGTACTCTATCTTCCATCGTGGCCACCACATTTGGAGCATATCGTGCCAAGGAGTTAAACTGCAAACTGTACTCTCTAACACTCATATTTCCTTGACGTAAATTTAAAAACTGATCCGCACGAGCCTCACGAATCTCGTAGGGAAGATAATGATCAAGAAATGCTGTTTTAAATTCTTCCCAATTTGGTGGTATTGCACCAATACCACGAGACTTCTTCCAATCTTCATACCACAATATCGCCTCGCCCTTCAGTCTATAAGCTGCCAACTCAACCGTTTCCACCCCGTACACATGCATAACCTCCAAAGCTCTCTGAATTTGATCCACGAAGTCCTGTGGATCTGCTTTCAAGTCTGACCCAGTGAATATAGGAGGGTCCAGTTTCAAGAAATCCTGTGTCCTGCGACTTGCCATTCTAGCCGCATCATCATCATGTGTCATTGTACCAGCTCGTCCTTGACTTTGTGCCGCCACTAACTGTGTCAACATATGTACAGCATTTCTAAGATCCTGGTCAGTGGTATTCATTGGCGGTTCTGCAGGTACTTCTCTACCTCTTGGCTCTTCTGGAGCTAGAAAAGTAGAGGAAGACTGTGATGCAATCTCGGCGTCAGCTCCACCTTGACTCGCTTGGTCAGGTGGTAATCTACTCATTCCTTCTTCAGTAGGCACATCAACCTGCTTCCCTTTACCTCTACCTCCTCTCGTGATTGGCATTTTAACTATACCAAATAAAAACAATCACCATGATCAGGTCCAATTCAACTTACAACACCGGCTCTATTGCACGATCTAGCATGAAAAAAAGAAACAACATCCTAAATGCCCCATAGCCTCCTGCTCATAAATGTGGTGCACAACACATCCATGAACAAGACTCTACTCGGACACGTCTTTGTAGACACCCTTAGAACGAACTGCTCTGATACCACTTTTGTCATGCCCCGAATCCCATCGAGACATGATTGGCACCTGTAGCCGATAAGGCCCGAGAGAACCAACCTTTGCCTATGTTCATTCGTATGCATATCTTCGTATGAACCTTATTAAACCTTATGCAACTATGCGGAAAACTTGAACATGGAAACATATGCTATACATATATTTATTTAGGAAACTTGGTCGTTAAGGCCATTAAGTCAGAATAGACATTCGTTTCTACATACTCGTCTCTTACATCCATATACCCGCATATGTCTACAAAAGCCTCTAACAGATGCATCAACAAGACCAACTTACAGTCGGGACAAGTCCCCGCTTTATACAATTTATATAACATCACAACAAATATACACCTATGACTCAGGGGGCTCCGAACCAACTGGAGCTCACCAAATAGCTGCAAATGATCCCCAGTCTACAGAGGAAGTCTACTAATGCCTGCACCTGCAACATGTAAGGTAATTCCCCCGAGGGGGTCAGTACGAAGAATGTACTGAATATGTAAGGCTCATAAGAAATTCATCATACATAATAACAACAATAAAGGAATCAATATAAGGAAACAGAAATGTGAATAAACTCTCTTTCCTTATGTGGGAAACCATGTATATTACGTTCTTTACTCCTCTTGTCTTCATCGTTTATTCATCTTTATTGTTCTACCCATGCTAGGCTATTCTGTCGCCCCTGGGATGAGATTAACCCATGCTAGGTGCTTTGACCCCTGGGATGTTATGTGAACCCATGCTAGGCTTTCGTGTCGCCCCTGGGATATCGTTAACCCATGCTACGCTTATCGCCCCTGGGATGTTATATTAACCCATGCTAGGCTTTCGTGTCGCCCCTGGGATGTACCATCATAACCCATGCTAGGCTTTTATATTGCCCCTGGGATGTATCGGGATCGACCCATGCTAGGTATTTAACCCTTGGGATACCACCCATGATTACTTCTTAATTATACACCTCTTACTTCTCTTGTTATTCTTACTTCCATTCTTAAGAGTGATTGAGATATTGAGGATCATGACATAATAGGAATCACACATATGATTGACATCTTCACTTATGAAGGATAGATATATTAGCTTGCACATCACCTCTCTTATTACTCTTATGAAATCTTATGAGATTGGTACTTCTACTTGTGAAAGATTGATACAAAGATAATCATCATAATTGAGGACTTGGAACATGTCATGATTGGAAAATACTATTCAAGAATAAATAGGTTCTCTTATGTTATTACTCTCTTGAGATCGTTCATTTAGGAATGATAACGTTATGACATTCTTGGAACTTCACTCAATGAACAAGAGGCAAACGAATCATCATGCATTTAAGAATAAGACACATATGAATAACAACAAACGTCAACCTGAATTTGAGATACTTCAAACCCCTCGGAATTGAAACAAGTCCAATGTCAATGTGAATAACATGTTGCAGAAGGATATGGAAAAAGGAACCTTACGTACCTTGTATTCTTAATACGAATACACAATCTTAGATGTGCATACAATATTCCTGCTCCTTCCTTATGTTTCGCTCTACAACACAAGTTTATAACGAAACCAACATTAACCACCAATTACCTTATAATGGCATACAACAACAATAAGTCACATGTTAAGCTTTAACATGTCATTTCCCCCTTAACAAAACCATTGATAAAATCATTATTCCAAAAATCCTCCAATATTCCCAACATTGACCAATACGTGATAATCCATACATTCCACCACAACACTTCCCCTTTACACTTTCTTATCCACACCACATCACAAACAATCCATCAATTCACCTTAATACACTTCATAGCACAAATCGGCCAACATCCCACAATTTGCACTTATAAAAAATATAAAAAATTAAATAACAAAATAACACCATACATGTTCATATTTTATCCACATCATGATCTTTCATCAAAGGCACAAGTCCAAATTCAAGCTCAAATCCCATGGATCACAAATCTTATACAAAAGCACAAAGTGCCATGTCCTCCAACATTTCCAACCATAACCAACATGATATACATATTATCTCATGCTTATAGTATGTTAAAGTACAATAATATTCACTTACCCAATCTTGTAAGATGATGATCTTGTCCAAATATGCCTTAGGGTTTTTGGGAGTCAAAGAAGCCTTCTTGAGATTTTTCTAAAAAAAGATAGAAAAAGCATGTGTGTTTCTCTTCAATAAAAATCAGCATTTTGCCCCTTTATATAGTCCCTTAAGTGCCCTCCTTAGTCACTCTTTAGCATTAAATGTTGGGTTCTAGAAGGTCCAAGCAAGAATGGGTCTTTTGACCCATTTTTGGGCCATGCTTTCTTTTCATTTTTGGTCCCTTTTTGGGCCCAATTCACTTAACCAGATAAAATCAATAATTTCTCGTGTTTAAGTCGTATCATAGGTATGACAATAATATTCCCACTCATGCTATTCATATCCGTAGCCTCAATCCAAAAACCAAGTGATTCTAGCCACGTTTGGCTTATTTTGACTATAGGGGTAAAATCGTCATTTTGGACCCATTCGTTCTCGAGTAATTTTATCATACCAATGTAATATGTCATTCATTTCATGTATATACTCTTGTTTGTAAAAGAAACATAGCAAAAATCGGATCGGTACGACCCCGGATACCCTTGGGACTTAGAAATTTCCAACTTTCGAAAAAGTGGAAAACCCAAGGTGGCACGCTCCTGGGCGCACCAACCTACTGCCTCTGGGCTAAAAATTTTAGCCCAGAGTGGTATGTCACGGTCCCAAACGCACCCCTCCTTAAAATTTTCGAAAATTCCATTTTTCGACTTCTCTTCGCGGGTTTGGTTAGATACTTCAAGTCCTATTCTTTAACTCACTTCTTACTCTTATTATACTTTGTTTAGAGGTCTTCTTAGCCTCATTTTGAACCCCACAAATGCGCAATGGAAATTTCAAAACACCTTCTATGCAAGTTTAACCACATAACAAGAGCAAAATTCACTTAGCTCACCAATAGCATTACCAAATTCATACTTATAGCTCTCGATACCTAAGTACATATCATTTAATGTTGTCAAGTAGGGTTGGGAATGTACGGGGTGTTACAACGAAGACCGCGATGAAATTTCAGCATTTGCTCCACCTTGACTGGCTTGGTCAGGTGGTAATCTACTCATTCCTTCTTCCGCATGTATGTCTACCTGCTTCCCTTTACCTCTACCTCTTCTCGTCATTGGCATTTTGACTATACCAAAGAAAAATAATTTTTGTGATCAGATACAATTCAACTTACAACGCTGGCTCTATTGCACGATCTAGAAGTGAAGAACAGAAACAACATCCTAAATGTCCCGTAGCCTCCTACTTATAAATGTGGTGCACAACATATCGATAAGTAAGACTCTACTCAGACACGGCTTTGTAGACACCCTTAGAACGATCTGCTCTGATACCACTTTTGTCACACCCCGAGTTCTAACGAGGCGTGATTGGCACCCGTAGCTGATAAGGCCCGAGAGAACCAACCTGTACTTATGTTCATTCATATGCATGCCATCAGAAACACCCTTATCACATAGGAGCTTATAATGCTAACAACGAAATTCATGGAACATGTGACATGTATACATATATGAAACTTGGCCGTTGAGGCCATCAAGTCAAAAACGACATGTACCTTTTACATTTATACACCCACATCTGTCTACAAAAGCCTCTAACAAGTGCATTAACCAAAATGAACTAAAAGTCGGGACAAGTCCCCGCTTTATACAACATGTACAATACCAAAACACATGTACAACTGTGACTCGGAGAAGCCCCGAACTAACTGGAGCTCACTAATGATCTGCAACAACTGGCAACCTACTGTGGAGGCCTACTAGAACCTGCGCCTGCAGCAAGTAAGGTAAATCCCCCAAGAGGGGTCAGTACGAAGAATGTACTAAGTATGCAAGGCTCAAATGAAACTATATGATATGTGAGTATGCCAATGAAATCAAATTCAAATGCATAACTAATATGGATAAGTCATTATACTGAACTTTGGAAACCATGTATATTGCTTTCTTTACTTTCTTTGTTTCTTTGACTCTATGATTATTCATCTTTACCTGTGAACTGTGATACTCGGGCCCCGACTAAACAGTGGGTTTAACATAACATAACGTTATGTTGGGATCGGCTCGAGCTAGGCTTATGCCTCTAGAGCTGCCACCCTAAGAATCAAAGTATTGGGTTCGGCTCGAGCTAGGTTATTACCTCTAGAACTGCCACCCATAAACCAACATATCAGGTTCGGCTCGAGCTAGGTTTATACCTCTAGAGCTGCCCCCTGTCAGGTTCGGTCCGAGCTAGGCTTATGCCTCTAGGACTGCCCCCTGATCCAACAATCTTGGGATCGGCTTGAGCTAGTCATTTTTCCCCCAAAGCTGCCACCCATACTTGATCATTAACCATATATGCATTACTTTATTCATTACTTTGAGATTGTTACACTGATAGTCATACTTTACTTTGAAGCTTTGGATCATTAACCAATGAGTGAGAAACATGTAAAAAATTTCAGAAACATCACCTTATTGGAATCAATGAACAAGATACATGAGCATAAACAATATTGGAACTTTGGAACATAACTTTATTGGGCTTTTGGAACATTATCAATGAATAGGAGACATGTGATTCATAATTTATCAATGAATAGGAGACTTATGATAATAACCATTGGTAATCGGGGATAGTATACCTTAACACATTTCGGAATAGGACAAGTGTAACGTCAATGTGAATACGATATACTGCAGAAAGATCATGACAGAGTAACCTTACATACCTTCACTTCCAAGTATGAATATACAAGCCTATGTATGAACACAATAGTCCAGCTTCTTCCTTACGTCTTACTCTATAATACAAGTTCATACCGAAACTTACATTAGCAACTAGTCACTATACAGGCGTACAAGGCGACAATGAACTATATGACTGTCGTATAACATCATGTCACCCCTTACAATACAATCCAAGGCCTTATCATATCAACAACACCACAACATTACGCACATTGACCAAGAGATCATACATCGATAACATTTCACACCACACTTACCCTTTACGCTTTTATCTTTATCATTCCGCCACAATTACGCCTTCACGACTACATATGAACAACCATCCATACTTAATACAGTCCAACACACCTCCATACGATACTTTAAAGTCATTAAAACGACATCATAAGTTGATAAATACATCCAAAAAGGGTATAGGGGCCTTCGGGGATCAACTAGAGACGAAAACACACAAAACGGAAAACTGGGCTGACCTGCACTGCCACCTGTGCTCGCAGGTGGCTGAAGTCCACGCGCAGATGGCCTCTTGAAAATTCCATGGGCATAGGTGGATCGATAGTCACTATGGGCATAGGTGGATCGATAGTCATCTTACCACTCCTAGTGGTAATTTCCAAGCAATGACTATCATTTTTTAGATTTTAGACGGTGTTGCTTGGAAGAGTACCCTTTTTATGTTGATCCACTGTGGCTAAAATCTGACCAAATTACTGCTCAAGCTACTTGATGGTAGTAACATGTGATTCAACTTTCTTACTCATCCCTAAAATATTTACTCAAATCTCCTTAAGACAATCATCCATCTTCTCTACCTCTTTCAACACTTTAGCACGCATGTCCTCCATTTGAGAGTTACTTGAATCAGTATCACGGCTCCCAGGTGGAACATAAAGGCCATTTTTGTTAATTTTATATTCATCCTTTCTCTTCCAATCACTATCTCTTCCTCTATCCTATCTATATACCCAAACTGGTCGTAGTTTTTATCCATATAATAGTTCTGACATTGATTTCCTTAACTAGAGTGCCAATTATTTTGATTAGACCCTTGGCCTTTGGCTCAAAAACCACCACTTGATTATCTAGCTATTCTGCCTCCTCCTCAGAATCAATCATTGTACTTAACTACTTTACCTTGTGAACCAACCATATTTACCTTCTCTTTCCTATTGCTATGAATTATTTTGTGAACAAGATAAACTCGGTCCTCAACTGTGCTACCTCTTGAGCAACTGAATCATCAATTATTTATTATTCTACAAATGCTCCCATCACATAAGTGTCTGTGGGCACGTCTGAATCTTGAGTATGCCAACCCCGATTGTTTTTGGTGATCTTATCTATAATCTCAGAAGCCTTGTCCCAAGTTAAACTCATAAACACACCTCCTATGACAGTGTTTGCTACAACCTTGTTGTTAGCATTCATACCCATGTAGAAGATCTCAAGCAAACTGTAACTCGGTATTTTATGATCTTGGACTTGTTGCAGCTTCTTATTAAACCTCAACCATGTCTCGTATAGCATCTCTGAATGTAGCTGCCTAAAGTTATAAATCTTATCTTTCTGCTGCAATATTCTAGAACGTAGGAAAAATCTTTCCAAGAACTGCATTTTCAATTGTTGCCAAGTCGTGATAGATCCTCTTGGAAGCTCAGTCAACCATAAAGTTACTTTGCTATTTAGAGATAAGGGGAACAACCATAGTCTACCAGTATCTTGGCTTACCCCAGGTAGGTTGTAGGAATTGAAAATGCCTACAAAGTTCATCAGATGAAAGTTCACATCAGCAGTTATGAGGCATGTGAATACTCCTTTATAGTTCAATAACTGTATCATAGCACTAGCGTTGTAAAACTTAGCTCTCATTGACAGTGGTGGTGGAACAATAATACATGTTCCACCTATATAATCTAAACCTATGTCATCATCCGTATTATCAAACTGAGGAATATAGTGTTGGGGACGCTAATGTCCCCTAGTTCTTCTTTACCTTTCTTGGTCCTCAAGTGTGGCCAAACGGCCTATTTCTACTTGTCTAGCCCTTTTTTCTAGTATTTCCTGTTTGGCAGCTTCTTTTTGTGCATTTTCTTTAGCGAGCAAGTGGGCAGTCATTTCGTCCGTAGTCCTGAACTCCTTGATTATGCACTCCTTGGTTTAGAACTCCTTTGTTATAAACTCTTTTGTTAACCATTTTTTTCTAGCTCTCAAAGTCCTTTCAATATTAGGATCAAGTATAATCAGAGGATTACCTTGACTCCGAGTGTTTGGCATGCACCGGTGTGCTCCTTAGAATCAATAAAAAAAAGTAAGATTAGGAAACAAAGACCAACAGTTAGAAAAACATAATCTATCAACTCTGTAATTGTATTCCCCAAAAACGGTTCCAAAATTTGATGTTGAACAAATTACACCTCCAAAAAATTATAAAGTGGTCATTGTACCAAAGATAGAACCCAACTAGGTTAGGGTCGATCTCACGAGGAATAGGCCAAAATCTCAATCAAAGTGTTTATCTAAACAGTAAGTAAGTAATTTCCAATAAATGGGGGGGGGGGGGGTTAGAATTTTAATTTCAACAAGTAACAATTGCTAGTTTTGTCAAGTTTGTAATCAATAGACAAGAGGCACTAGGACTGTGTTTCCCATAACTTCGTACGTTCTTTGTACTAGTGATCTCTTCGGGTGGTTAGCATGCAGAATTGATAAGTTATGTTCATCTAACCAACTTTACACCCCTATTATATGAATATCCTCAATCATGTATTATCATCTCATGAGTTTTGCACTACTAGCCCCTATCTTGGATCACAGATTAGAAATTCCAATTTACTGGCTCATGCTATTAAGTGGAGGTTGATAGGTCTAAGTTTCGTTGTTGATTCCCTTTTCCCATCCATTACACATTCTTTCATTGCAAGTAAGGATAAGGCGAGTTCTAAAGTAGGCCTCTATTAGAAAGCGAACAAAGCAAAGAGAATAACAATACACACCCAAACACCTATCGAGAATATACACACCCAAATACCTATCGAGAATTACCTTATCCTACGAACCCTACTTCATTAATCCATCATGGTTCTCACAACCCTAGTTGTGGTGTTTATCTACTCATTATCATGCAAACACAAGAATAATTTTGGGAAGAAAACATAATTATGCCCTTACAAAGAAGAAGATGAAAACCATAAATCTCAACTATGAGTTAAACCCTCAAAATCAATGTTTACAACTCTCAAGAACAAGTATATGCCTCAAAACTAGTAATAGAATGTAACCTTTCAAAGAAAACCTAAGGAATGTACTTATAGACAAAAATAAAACCTATTCTACACACAACGGGATTGTAGTCTCGGCTCCCTAGAAGAAAGATAGGACGATCATGGTGTGATCCAATGAGTGATTGCTTCTAGCTGGTTCTGTGATGTTTGTTAGGAGGATGCTCAGGACAAACTTTTCCTTTCAAGGAACAACCATTGTTTCTAGTGGTTGTTACAGCCATGAGTTTTTCACTTTGCAGAAAAATCTTCCCACGATCTTTAGAACCAAGTCGTTGTTTCCTCCAACGATTATGGGATCTATCGTATGATTTTCTTTATGCTTCTCCTTTTTTGGTTCATCTAATGGCTTCAGAGGACGGCCCATCAGTAGCTGCAATTACCATAGGTGGGCTCGTCTGATGTACCTGAGTACTATTTTCTGTACTTTAACTCAAAAGACTTGCTTTAGCTGCAAATACCACAAAACCACATCATACCCACCTAAACGTGCCTTAGACTAGGATATTTTCCCTTATTTTAAGCATTTAAAGTACTGTAAAACCACAGCACATCAAACACCATGAGTTTATCTTTGAGGTTTTGGGATAGTGAAATTAGATTTACATCTGAACTATTGAATACCTTTAGATCCGATAGGGAATCAAAACATTCAAAAATCTATCTTACTTCTTTATTGTTAGTTTCTTTGGAAACTTTCTCTCTTGTATTAATAATCCTCTAGTTGATACCACACTGATCTGAAACTTAGCACTTGTTTTATTATAGATTCCTGGGGCGGTGCTATTCCTGAATGAAGTCTATTCGAACCGAATTAGCATTTTTCAGATCAGGCTAGGCCTCTACAGTTTAGCTGGGCACCGGGGCCCTAGATGTATTAGCGATTGGCACATAAAGAAATTATTGACTATGAACTTTTAATGATAATTAAAGTATTTAGCAACTTTGAATCTGTAGTTTAGTGTCTACGCCTTAACGAAGTTGAAAGGTTTCCTTCCTATACTAGGTAGTTAAAAAAAAAGAGTTAAAATTTGTTGTACCTACAAAAACAAAAGCATAGTAAGTTAAAAAATCAGCAGTGAGTTGCCCTTTCTGTATATATATTGCATTATCTCATTGATGGCTGACATCAATCTTTTGATCTTTTCCACATCTCTGATGATGCACCATGATATCTTCTAATCCCCTTCCACCATTCTCTTCAACAATAAAGAATGTGTCTCAAAAGTGAAGGAATGAAGTTCCTCATTTTCACAATATGTTAATCTCTCCAAAATGGGTCTAGCCTCAACTATTACTTTTGTAGTAACCCCTATATCCTTGTACTGTGTAAATACTAAATCTCCATGACAATCCCTGACACAAAACTCATACAAAATAAGTTTTGGGTTACCCCTTGATATACCCTTAGTATTGTATTAGTAACAATTCTCAAAAGGGGATTTCTATTATACTGTTTTCGTAATCACAATAGGTTTGTATCTTTATGGATGATCTACCATATATGGCCATAAAAAGGGATGTAGTTGAGCTATGGGTACCTCAGTTTAGTCAAGTGCATGAGAATGACATTGATTTCATAGATTACCCTATCAAAGCTCATTTGTCCCGTATATTTAACTATGTTTATCATTTCCATAGTTCCCAGATTATCATGGATGGTACTACCTATAGATTATCTCCATATTCTAACCTCCACCACAGTTTACATTTCTGGTGTATTTGAACCATATTCATTTATACTCCAACTGCATTTCTGAATACCTTCCATATTTAGCAAAAATCTCCTATCGAAAAGAAGATGTTGTAGAGTCTACCTGTATGTGATTTTGCAGCAATATCATATGGATGTTACAGTCATCCCCATCCTTATTAATTTATTATCTATTGTGACTTTATCTTTCCATAATATCGATAGAAAGAACCTATATTAAATGGTATTCCTTCAATCAATATGTGCTTAAAATCCACTTGTATGTGTGCCCTTTATGTCTCAGCATGTCCCATTCACTATTTACTTTGAATTGACCTATACTTGTGGGCATCCACCAAGGTCTATCCAGTAACTTTCCAAAGGCTAATTATGAATTTTAATTTTTATGTGCTTCATAATATCTTCTGGGAAGGTTTCTTATTGTATTCGATTCTTCTATTTCCCCTGATCAATTAGTTTTGCCATATCCTCTATATCTTAATTAATGGGCAAAACTGGTGGCACTATAAAATTTAGGGCAACCAGTTTTGACCAATTTTCATCCATGTACTATAAGTTCTTACTTTAACCTCCTACCATATCTCATGTTCAATAGATTCTCTAGCCTCAATCATCAGCTTTTATACTTGAGTACTCCTCTACCATTAAACTAGTGCTAAAATTAGCTTCTTGCAGTATTTATTCCACATATAGTTTACCCACAGTGATTTTGTTGTTTTGACTCTACACCACGATTTTCCAAACAGTGCAGCTGATGCATCAAACATGGATTTGAAGCTCAATCCTCCTTCATGTGTTGAAAAACATACATTCTGCCAAGATTCCTAAGTCTATTCTTTCCATCTTCATTATTTGTCCAGGAATATCTAGCAAAGATCTTATGTAGATCATTCAATACAAATTTAGAAGGGGAAAGTTCTAATAGAAGATGAATTGGCATGCTTTGAAAAACTATTTTGATCAATATTGTCTTGCCACCAAAGGACAACAATTTCCCCTTTCAAGAACATGGTTTACTCTTCGCATTTTTTATCAACTCTGCATAGTACTCCTTTTTCTCGCTAGAATAAAAAATAGGGCATTCAAGGTATCTAAAGAGAATTAAACCCTACTAAAGCCAGTGATCTTAGTTATAATTTGTACCAGGTCATTTACAACTTTAGAATACATATAAAAGAAGCTCTTCTCCTTGTTAACCATTTAGACCTTAGTCATTCAAATTATTTCATTAGAAGGATGACTAAAGGATGGTACTATTTTAAATGGTTTTCCAAAAGATTGTTAATTTTATAATATAAAGAGATTTCTTTCAAACTACCAATGTACACCCATTTCAGAAAACATGTTTGGATACTAAAACATGTTAAATCATACACTAAATCTTGTTTGAATAAAACCTAGTATAAAAAAGACTAAATAAATCAGTTTTTATACCATATTTTATACACAATCCACACACTAATATATGTTTGTACATAACCTAGTGTAAAAAATATTAAGTAAACCATTTTTATACCACATTCTACACCTATTCCATACATTAATATATATTTGTATATAACTTAGTACAATAAGTAAATCAGTTTGTATACCTTATTATATAGCCATTTAATACAACTATTATAACCTGATATAAAAAAAGATTTGATAATCTAGATTATATATATCCATTCCATACAATACATAGTGAAACAAACTTAGTTTTCATTCACAATAAATACACATGTTAGTACTAAAAAAGCTTCCATTACTGATGTATATTGAATTTATATTCACTTTATACAAACATCTCAATTTTTTTACATACAATTTGATGGAGAATTTGATAAGATATAATTGGAAAAAATCACCCTCCAATCCATTTATAATTCCCTAAAACTTATTGAAACTCAAAAATTTCAACTCAATATTCTTTTAATTCTTTTTTTAAATGAAGAACATCTTCATGGGCTTAATTTTTCAATCAAAAAGATATATTAATTTATACACACACTAATATCAACCCTGACAACTACAAGAACTAGGAAATAAAGACTAATAAAAGGGTAAATTACATGGCCTAATTTCTCTATACTAATAAAAGCAAATAATAGCCTAATGCAAGATCATCAGTCTAATCCACCTCCTCAGCAGTAGCAGCCGCCTTTGAGGAGCTACAGAATTTCCAATTAGGTAGTAAAAGATTGTGAATGTTGGGCATAACACCTTAGCAGCAATCGTCATATCGCCAAGCAACTTGCTCAAATCCTAATCATACTTCACAACTAATTAAAGTATAAAAATAATACAAGGATTGTGCTAAGTCACATTCAATTGGTTGTGAGGAATGATGAGGAGTTGTGTAAGTTTCTTGGTGATGTGATGATTCTTATTGGCGGTGTTATGCCAAACATTCACAATCTTCTGTTGCCTAACTAGAAGTTTGGTAGCTCCTCAAAGGCAGTTGTTGCTGCTGAGGATGAGGATTAGACTGATGATCAGGCATCAGGATATTATTTGCTTTGAAATTTTGTAGTTCCAATAGGTTTTAGGGAATTATAAATGGATTGGAGTGTGATTTTCTCAATCCTATATCACTCAATTCTCCATCAAATGGTATGTTATTTATATGTTGAAAAAAAATTGAGATTTGTCCAAGAATTACATATAAATTCTGTATACATTAGTAATGGAAGTTTTTTAGTACGGACGTGTGTATTTAATGTGTATCAGAACTAATTTTATCTCACTATGTATTGTATGGAATGGATATATACAATTTGAGTTACCTAATCTTTTTATTCCATGTTATAATATATGTATGGAATGCAAATATAATATGGTATACAAACTGGTTTACATATTATACTAAGTTATATAAATATATTTATTAGTGTATGGAGTATACATATAATATGGTATTGATAGTCAAGAGGGTAGAGGGATTGAATTGAATTCTTTTCAAAGTTCAAGTAAAGATAGTTGAATGTGACAATCATCAAGTTGACTTTCCTGCACAGAAGGGTTAGTACCACAAGAAATTATAGTAACTAATAAAATATAGTTAAACAAGAAAGAGACAATAATTTAATATTGGTTTAGAACACTGTTATGGTACTTACTTCCAGTTCCCTTAGGTAAGAAGGGTTCCACTAGAGCAACAAAAGTGTAACTGGTATAATGAGAAGTTGAATGATATATATCGAACTGAATGCTACTTCAGTTCCCTTTGTTGTTACAACCTCTACTTGTAAAACTGTCTAATTTCTTATCTCTTTGTTTTTCACTCATAACTAGTAGCTATTATAGATTACAATGATATAATAAGAATAGATGCAACTATAGTTTTTCTCAAGTGAAGTTCTACAGTTCTAAATACAATTTTAACAACTATATATAGATTCGAGGGGGGTCAAAGATCATTCCATTGATATTCACATCATTGCTCTTTAGTTAACCCAAGGGATTGACACAATTACAATTGATTTGAATAGTGTGATTGAGTGACTAAGATTTTGACCGATATCTTCCTTTCTTGTATAGATGCAATATTTCGTCTTGATGCAACATTTTAACTTAGTCTACTACTTTTATAACTGGTTCTCCTTTTTTAGTTGAGGCAATCTGTATAGCTTGAGATGACGTCTTTCCTTGCTGGAAGATATGAGACCTTATGACTAGACACAATTTAAGAGATTGCAATGTCCCTTGCTTTGATGGATGAATTTAGGTTACAATTATGGACCACAACTCCTTGGACAATTTCTTGACTTGACTTAATAATCTTCCTTTTACTTTGTTGCTCTAAAAGTGAATTTTTTTTCTTGATTGAAGGCTCCTTGAGATTAGGCTAGACATCTGCTTGATTTTGTCACACTTCATCTGCTTTCCTACATTTGAGTCATCATTAAAATTTCTTAGTGCTAACAATCTCCCTTTTTTTAATGATGACACAAAAGTAGAGATGATCGTTTACTTCCCTGGGACTTGTGACAAAGTAGCTTCCCCGGAATCATTGCTCCCCCTTGTTATAGGCAGGTACATGTTCTTAATCATGAATTTTTGTTACCAGGGTCACAGTGTTCTTAGTTACAATCATCAATTAGAGAGCAAAACAATATAATTACAAAGATCACTGGTGGTAAAGTAACCATAACCCAATAAAAAGTACAACTAGCACATAACAATAGATAAGCATAAGTCTGAATATTAAACATAAGAACAAATAGAAGATAACATATACATATTAAATACAAAACACAAAGTACTTATCCTCCTTCATCATCAATAGAGGTCCAAAAGGGAAAGATAGACGTCCAAAAAGAGGCCTGATAATGGGGTAGCCAAAAATAGTGAAAAAGTATAGGGATTAGCAAGAAAGTATTCTAGGGTATTAACAACCCCTTTAGAGAAATGATAATAGGATTTTCAGCAAGCGTGGAGAGGGTAGTAGGAATTCTGAATGGCGATGGCAAGTTCATTTTGGTAAAATTTAATAATAATGGATCTAGATTCAACTCAATCAAGGACAATACTGAAGGACTTTACTCCTTTCTTCTTCAGATAGTCCACATGGATGAGCAGCTTAATCGCAGCAGTTCCTATTTCGACGGAGTGAGAGCTGACTTTAGCCAGATATTCTTGTACTTTTTACAGCCCTTCCACAATAGCATTGAAAGCTCCTTTGATTTCATATTTAATACACCATCATATCTACTGTAGCCTACAAGTTTGCATTTTTTGTACCATTTTCTGAACTTCCTATGGTATAAGATTCGACTTTGGGACAAGCAACAGTTTTCTTAACCTATTTTTCATCGGTGAGAGTGTAACCCATACTCAAAAAAGCTCTAGGATTATTACTGGAAAAGACTTCCTTAGCTGGGAAATCAGAGAGATTAATACCACTAGCTATGTAAATGCAAAAAATAAGTATTCTATAAGTTAGAATAGCAGATCAATTAGTGTCCTGAGAACTTTCAAACATCTATCCTAAAATCCATTCTGCCCTATTTATCTTGATTTTCCTAATTAGACAGTAGACCACAAAGAAGTCACGAATGGTAAGAGTGATTAAGGATCCTTTTGGGGGTAGCAAGGTTGTAGAGACGATGTGAGTCAGAATGTGGTGTTCAAAATAGATGGCATAGGGACCAAAATCATGAAGGTTAGAACCTTCCTCAATAATGATAACCTTTGATTCCTTAAGAGAAACCTCAAAACCATCAGGCCAGTTGTCACAAAAGAATGGAACCCTACCCAAAAAGTTTGTGTCAAAGCCTTTCTCCAGCTGCTAATTATGAATAATAATCTAGTTTCCCAGAACTAAAGTTTCCAACTCCCACTATCATTAAACTTATAAAGATTTGCATAGAACATTTTGACAGGTATTTCAAAGACCTTGCTATCACAGAGTATAAGAAGTATTTGCAGTTTCATAAATTTGAAAAACTTACTCACCGGACAAATGGATTCTTCCAATCGATAAAGATTAACAACCCTAATAGTAGCAATGGATTTTTCCTTGTAAGCCGTAAAAAGAGCCTTTTCCAAAAGTCTCCAAAATTGATGCATATGCTTAGGATTGCATTCTGGAGAGATTTGAGCCTTGAGTTTTTTTGAGTAATGGGAAAAAAAATTCTTTAGAACAAAAGAGGTAAGAGTATTTGAGTCTTTTTTTTGAAGGGTGATAGTTATTAGGAGAGGAGGACACCATGGAAGTGAAAGTATTAGTGTCACAACCCAAAAATTCAGGTCATGATGGGACCTACTATAATCCGCCAGTAGGAAGCCAAAACCATAGCCCGAAATAGCAAGTAATAGGATAAGAGGCGAAAGAGAGAGGAAAAGGGTTAAAATAGTAAATAAGGTGACTAGTAGGGAAAATATATGAATCATGCACACAAATATCGGGGGAAAGAACAAAACATACAAAATAAATCCCCAAGACCTGGTATAATCAGTACAAGAGCCACTAAGTCATAAGGAGTGCTAGACAAGTGCAACATACACAAGGTAGTCTTTAAAATATGTAAAATAAAACTAATCCCAAATAGAAGGAGATAGATCAGCTCTGAATGCTCAAAGCTCATTCTAATCTCGGATCAATAGCTTCGTTCGAGGATGGCATCAGTAGAAATGACTCGTACTAGGATCTAAATCAGGATAAAAGATGTATAAGTATAGTATGAGTATCAAAATATGCAGCACTCAGTAGGAATTATAGGCCGATTGAGCACAAATAAGATGACAGCATTATAAAGTGTGAATGTACGATAAAGGAAAGAGAAGAAGGTCAGAAAAAAAGGGAATAAGTTAAGGCTAGTAAAATATGAGAAAGATATGTAAATAACTTGAAAAGAATAAATAAGTGTCTAACTATAATATAATCAGACCCCCATAAGCCCAGAAGACACACGGAACAATAAATAAAAGCAACTGAGCCTTCATAAGCCCGGTAGATGCAAACAACAAGTAATACTTACATAAACTAGGTACAATAGTAAGTAATGCAATAGTTTGCCATGATATGCAATAAACATATTGTGTACTCCTCCTCCATCCATATCTATAAATCATGTCAGGACTAAAACTGGACTCCCAACCCAAAATTAATAATAATACATGCCCAGACTCGAACCGAGGCCAAATATGTAATAAGTAGTAAACTTGGGTGCTCGAACTCAAACCAAGACTAGATAGTGCATTTTTCTTTTTAGAAATCCAAATTCCTTTAAAGTATTCAAAATCCTATTTATCAAGTCGAAAATAGTGTTTTTAGGTAAATTTACTGTTATGCCAAGGATACAAAATCAAACAAGTATAATAGAGTGATAAACCAATTCAATACTAGTAATTAGGTCACCAATATGAAACCTAGGTGATTTACGATTGTCTACATCAGGATTATATGCTATCCTAAGGTGATTCATTATAAAGGAGTGGTAGAACTTGCTACAAGGCTTGAGAATCTTAACCTAAGGCAAGAAGCTACCCAAAACTAGACGAAGGCATCTATTTCCAACCTTAAATATACTATGTACTCTAAGTCGGGTCCTAAAGGAAAAGCGACTATCGAGCCTAAGGGTTTCAAGGAGAAATTCTACTCTAAGGCCTCTAAAACGGCAACAAAGATCATAAACACCTAAATAAATTATTCAAGAAATAATACCCTACAAATAATTAGCAAATTATCATGCCAATACATTAAATGAGCAAAATCTAAAAGTAGATAAGTCGTAGCCTACCTAAACGCTGAAGAACGTGCTCACAATCTACTAAATTAGGACTTTTCCCTTTTAAGAAGCCTCCAACTACTATCATACTATAAAAATAGTAATATAGGCATCGATACAAGCTGAATGATACCCATATCAAAAACTTATGCTTTGGGCTAAAAATTGGGTCAAAATTAGCTCCTAGGGCACGCTGATGAAATTGGAAGTTGGATCAGTCATTAGTTCTGTCTCAACTCAAGGATCACATGCTTGGGTAGCCTAGTCTGACATTTTTTCACCCAAGGAGGAAGGGAGTTTGGGTTTTAGATCTCTTTTTGCTAAATTGTGGTGGACTTTTAGGACCAAAAAGATTTCCTTTTTGTTTTGGAGATTCATGAAACAAAGACTTACTATGGGTAATTTTGTTAGGAGAACTAGTTCAGATAATGATTTGGTCTGTTGCTATTGTGGTAATGGGTTCCTAGAAACTTGGGAACACTTGTTTATTACTTGTTCTATGGTTACTAGAATCAGGTCTAGTTTCGCTAATGCAGCTGGAGTTTAAGGTCCTTTTTTGCAGGTGAAAGACACTATTTATAAATAGTGGAATATATAGTGCTCTTCTAAGATTAAGCCCCTCTATGAGGCAATGCCTATGCTGATTTTATTTTGTGAGGCAATGCTTGTTCTAAGATTAAACACAATTTCTCATTGTGGAAAGATGTCCTTAAATGTTATGGTAATGGAGGTCAATAGAAGCATTTACTATTTGGATAAAGTAAGGTATGAGTGGTTGGTACATATACCTTCTACTTTTCCAATTACTCAAATCTTTGTTACGCTAAAATAAGAGGCAAAACTTTTACCAAGTCATCTCTTAGACAGTTTTTAAGAAATTCAGGGCTAGCCTAGAATTGGACTATTTTTTAGGGTGTACTTGTCTAAGGAAATTTGGGGTTAATGTGAGTGTTGGTGGGTATTCTTGATTTGATTTTTAGATAGATGATAAGTTTAGAAAGTTGTAGCAACTTTTGACACGTTAAATAGAGTTATAAAACCCCGGTTATAGAGTTTACCATGGAAGGATTGGTTCAAGATGTCATATTTTGAGGAATGTGTTGTAAAATGGGCATAACTGGAGAGAGGCCCCAAGATTATACCTCAGGACTAATGCAGCAGTAGCCTGTAAGAGTCGCAAACCACTACAGTGGTAACACTTAGTGTTTTTACAGTTTTTAAACCAGAAACACGTTTTCATTCCCCACTTTCTGAAAAATGAACCAAGGCTCTAGAGAAGGTGATTATCTGCAAAGTTTTAGAATTCTTCATCTTTGGAGGTAAGTTTCTTACATTCTAAACTTGAAATTACTTCTTAGAATCCCTGAAAATTGTTAGAAACTTATTCATGGTGGAAATAGGGTTTAGCCCTAATTCATGAACTTGGTGTAATTTAGTGGGAATGAGTATAAAATCAATAGATAATGGTTCTAGTGTGTTAGAAAACACTAATGAGAGTAGAATCATAGTTTTTTATGTTATACAAAGTAGGGTTCATGAGGTTTAAGGGGAACAAAACCCTAAAATGATAAATTAAGACAATTTTATGGTTAAAACTATTAGTTATTAATCCCTAGTAGTTAAAAGGGGATGAATTTATAGAAATGGGAGTTTAATCTTATTTATATACATCAAGAACAAGTTGGAAGGGAATGGAAATACAAGCTTGTGGACTAGAAGTGATTTTGAGAAAGGAGTTGAGGTAGGTTACGATTTATTATAGCAATTAGACTTGCTTGAATCTGGGCTTATATGTGAATTAAGTAATTATGATTACTTCTAAGAACTACTTGTGATTATTGACTGTATTGCATATTTATACATATTGATGTTGTTGAGATGATGATGATGATGATGATATACAAATTATGGTCTTCATGATATTGTTGAAGATGATGATGCTGATGAGGTGATGATGATGTTGATGATGTTATTGAAATCATGATATTCATGATGATGTTGATGAGATTGAGAAGAGAAATAAATGATGCGCACATCTTGCATTCATACATTCATTCAGGTGCAAAGAATGTTTGGTTATAATCATGTTTTGTGATGCAACTTGCTGTTGAAAATGGCTAAGTGTAAACGTATATAATGTGAGCATGTAATTCCTCTAAAGTGAAGTGTCATAAATGTGTTGATATCTTTGATTATGGGTTATGTCATGATAGTTGTTGCACTTATTTGGTTTGCTTATCTGTATGGTTTTGAGTTTAGTCAGCCTATGATGTCTACTAGTACTTTTTGATGTACCGATGCTACTTGTGCTCTTCTTTTTATTGAGTACGGAGCGTGTTCCAGCATTTGAGATGAGATCTCATCTTTAGCCAGCAGTTCCAGATTTTGATTTAAGGGTGAGCACCATGACCAGGCAGCCTTTGGATCTTCAGTTCATTGTTCATGTCCCTTTTTTTATGGACTAAGACACTCCTTGTTTATTTCTTTATTATCGACAATCTTTAGTTATTGACTTGAGTATTCATAGATGTTCTAGTACGGTGACTTCAGGTCCCGAGGATGTAATAAATAGAGGTTTCTGCACTCTATTAGTGATTCAATGACTTGTTAGTTTGACAGATTTAATAATTTATTGATTAAAATTAATAGAGGTTGCTCACTTTACAACACATTCCTTAAAATATGACATCGCGAACAAACCCTTCCATGAAAAACTCTATAACTTGAGTTCTATAACTCTGTTTTATGTGCTGGAAGTTGCTACAGCTTCCTAACTCGTCACTATCTAAACTCAACTTCCTCACATCTCTATTCAATATGAAAATTTGTTCCTCTTCGTAAGATAACTCTTTATCAAATAACTCAAGGTCCTAAAGAGTGATGTAATCACCATCGCCGTGATACTTCTTTAACATGGACATGTGGAATATCGGGTGGACCCCAAAAATACTAGGAGGCAAGGCTAGCTTGTATGCTACTGACCCCACTCCCTTCAAAATCTCAAAGGGTCCAATGTATCTAGGACTCAATTTGCCCTTTTTACCAAAACGCATTACACCCTTCATGGGTGACACTTTTAAGAGTACCTTTTTTTTGTTTTTCAAACTTCACATCTCTCACCTTATTGTCCACATAATCTTTCTGTTGGCTCTGAGCCGCTATGAGCTTTTCTTGTATAAACCTCACCTTCTCCATCGCCTAACTTCTAACTCATCAAACCACCCAATTGGAGACCTACATCTTCTACCATAAAATGTTTCAAAAGGAGCCATGTCAATACTAGAGTTATAGCTATTGTTGTAGGCAAATTCACACAATGGTAAGTATTGTTCCCACTGACCCCTGAAGTCCATAACACAAGCCCGAAGCATGTCTTCAAGCACTTGAACAGTTTGCTCTGACTGACCATCGGACTATGGATGGAAAATTATACTTTTCAAACCTAGAACCCAACTCTGACTGAAATTTCTCCCAAAAGTTAGAGTTGAATTGAGTACCTCTGTCTGACACAATCGAAACAGGTACCCCGTGTAGCCTTACAATCTCTTTCACATAAATTTTGGCCAACTTAGCCTTATTATAATCTACTCTTATAGGGATAAAGTGTGCCGACTTAATCAACTGGTCAACAATGACCCATATAGAATCTCACTTCCTCAATGTCTTAGTAAGACCAACCACAGAGTCCATGGTTATCCTTTACCATAATCATTCCAAAATGGGCATCCTCTAAAAATGTACCACGAGGTTTTCGGTGTTCATACTTGACCTACTGACAATTTTGACACTCGGTCACAAAATCACAAAGCCACATTTCATTCTTCGCCACCAATAATGTTGTCTCAAAACTCTATACATCTTGTTGGCACCGGATGTATAGTGTACTTACAGTTATGAGCCTCTACAAAAATAGTCAAAATCAAATTGCCTACCCGAGGTACACACAAGCGCCCCCGAATCCTCAACACTCCTTCCTCATCAAGGATGGCCTCTCTACACTCAGCCTGCAACACCTTTTCTCTGAGGTTGCTCAGTTTCTTGTCTTCAAACTACCTGGTTTAGATTTGGTCAAAGAATATGGGATATAATAGAAAATACTAATATAATAGAAAAGAAGTCTCATAAAACCATTAGCCCAAGACTGTACCGCTTTTCCCAATGGGGGGCCTTGACACTTCTGACCATGCTAAGCTTTCCATGCTCATTGGTTTCCAGCTCAACGCGTCCGCCAGCACATTGGCCTTACCCGGGTGATATAGAATTGATATATCTTAGACATTGATCAACTCCATCCACGTTCTGGGTGAACACATGCTGGAAGATGTGATGGTCAATGAACACTTCACACTTCACCCCATAGAGATAATGTCTTCAAATCATCAAAGCAAATACCACAGCCGCCAAATCCAAGTCGTGGGTGGGTAGTTTTTCTCATAAGGATCCAACTGCCTCGAATCATAAGCTATCATGTTCTGATCCTAATCAAAACAGCATCCAAGCCGAATCATGAGGTCTCACAAAAAATAATAAAATCCTTACCTTCAGCAGGCAAAGTTAGAATTAGGGCCGAAGTCAACAAAGTTTTAAGCCTTTGAAAGCTATCCTTACACTTCTCATCCCACACAAATGGAACTTCCTTCTGAGTAAGATGGGTCATATGCAAAGTAATGGCAGTAAAACCCTTAACAAACCGATGATAATAATAGGCCAATCCCACAAAGCTACAAATTTCTGTCACATTCATCAGTCTAGACCAATTCTTAACAGTTTTACCCTTCTGTAGGTCTACCATAACCCTTCCTTAGAAACCATGTACCCCAAGAAAGACACTGAAGATAGCCAAAACCCACACTTAGAATATTTAGCATATAGTTGCTTTCGCTTAAGCAGCCCCAACACTGTATGCAAATGAGCTTCATGCTCTTCTTCACTCTTAGAGTAAACTAATATGTCAACAATGAAAATGATAATGAATGAATCCAAGAATAACTTAAAGACCCCATTCATTAAACTCATAAAAGCAGCTGGGGAATTGGTCAAGACAAAACACATGACTAGATATTCATAGTGCCCATAAGAAGTTCGAAAAGCAGTCTTTGGGATGTCCTCTACCCTAATCTTGAGATGATGATAACCTGAACTCAAATCAATTTTGGAGAATACCGCAGCTCCCTGCAATTGGTCAAACAGGTCATCTATCCTAGGCAAGGGATATTTGTTGTGAATGGTTACCTTACTAAATTGGTGGTAGTTTATTCATATCCTCATGCTACCATCCTACTTTTTCACAAATAAAATAGGTGCACCCCAAGGAGAAACACTTGGGCGAATCAAAACCCTTCTCTAATAGTTCTTGCAACTGAAATTTCAACTCCCTCAACTCTATTGGTGCCATATGGCAGGGAGGGATAGATATGGGTCTAGTTCCGGACTCCAAATCTATACAGAAATCAACCTCATGGTCTAGAAGCATACCCAGAAGGTCATCAGGAAAAACTTCTAAGAATAAACACAACTATGACTGAAGCTATAGGAGGGACTACAGACTTATCTTCCTGAAGATGGGTTAAAAATGCCCTACACCCCTTCTTTACTATTTTATGGGAATAAATGGCTAACATAATTCTCACAAGAGTAGGCTTAAAAGTACCCTCCTACTCTAATCTTTCCATCTTAAAAGTACCCTCCTACTCTAATCTTTCCATCCCAGACATCGCTACAGTGACAGTTTTAGCAAAACAATCAAGGATAGCACGATAAGAAGAAAACCAACTCATCCCCAATATAATATCAAACTCCTCCTCTAGAATGACTAAGTCTGCCAAAGTTTTGTACCCCATAAACATCACTGGACAAGCCCTATAAACCTAATCAACACATACAAACATCCCAACAGGTGTAGACGCATACACAGGAGTATCAAGCAATTAACAGTCTAAATTCCAACTCAAAGCAAACTTCACAGACACATAGGACAAAGTAGACCCGAGATCAAACAATATAGAAGCCATACGATTACAGACAAGAATAGTACTAATGATCACAGCATCAGAAGCTTCCACTTTACTGTGAGCCGAAACAACATAAAGTTGGGCTCTATCACCACCCTGACTGCCACCTCTACCATCCTAAGCACCATTTCTACCGACCTATCCTCCACCTCTGTTGGCTTGGTTGCCACCCCTTCCGTATCTTAGCCACCATGCGCATCTTGGGAATGACCCTATAATTTTCTCCACCACTACAACCTACTGAAACTAGAGCAGTAGAAGTCGATTGTTAAGTCGACGAACTTGAAGACAAAAAGTTAGGAGAATACCATTTGATGTGGCCCTAACCCCAACATTCCTGGTACATAATGCCCAAATCAAGCCTCCAAATTGAGGAAGATAAAAGTGTATAGCTGTCGGTTCATGAAGGTTGATGACTGACCTTATATGAGGCCCCTAAAGACACTGGTATAACTAAATTATAAGGATGAAAAGAATCACAACCTCTAGAGAAAGTACCACTAACTAGCCTAAGGTTCGGGTCTTCTTCTCTTCTGCTTTCACTTCCTCCTATTTTTCAAGTGCTTCAGCCTTCTTAACAAACTCCAATACACTCTAAAAGGACCTTCCAAATGTAACCTAGACAAAGTAACCAGTTGAATCCCAGAATTCATCCCCTTCACAAAGTACTTGATTCGTTCATCCTCTGAAGTGATCAATTGTAGAGCATAGTGTGACAAGGCATGAAATTTGGCATCATAGGCCGCCACCGATATGTTACCCTACTCTAACCTAAAAAATTCTTCCTTTTTCTAATCACGATAAGCACAGGGAACATACTTCTTCAGAAAGACATTCTGAAATTGTGCCTAAGTAAGTGGAGGTAAGGCAACCCTACACTCAATGAATGACCTCCACCATTGCTTGGCTTCGGCCTGCAGCTGAAAAGAAAAAAACTCCACTCTATATCTTTCAAAAAATACCCATCTTATGCAGACGTTCATAATAATCAAATAAAAACTCAAAAGCATTCTCACACTCTATACCCTGAAATACTAGGGTTTCATCTTCATGAACTTACAGAAAAGTCCATGTTCATCATATGTCATTATTGGTCCAAGTAACTATCGGGGATACACCCCTATCTTTCAGCCATCATCCATCCTGGGTGCCATAATGGCAGCATGATATAGGACTAGGATTAGAAATATTGGAATAACAGTAGTACCATCGATGCCCTCCAAAGTGCCTAAGTATCGCAATACCTGCTGAATTAGTTTTGTAGTTATGGGTACCTGGGCTGCACCATTTTTGTAGGCACTCCATTTTTAGGGATCATTATTTCTCCTTCCTCAATTGCCACGTCCTCTTTCTGGGCTAACTCTAGAGCACCCTATGAGGGGGGCATGAGTCCTTTCCCTAGCCATTCTTCTGGATGCCCGTGCTCCACTACTGATAGGTGTTTCCCCTGTTCCCCCTCTCCTGTTCATGCTCCTCATGCGTGGCTTGCCCCAAACTGTAGCCTCAGTGGCTGGTGCAGGCACTGCTGCTGCTGCTGCTGGTACAGGGGCTGGGGAAGAAGCGGCCGTAGCTACTATGGAGGAACATGTAGTCACCATCTGAAAAACATGACTGAAGGACTTAGATACCAATTTGGATCACCAGATACCAATTGGAATCAAGTAATAGCACGAAAGGAAGAAAGAAAGGAATTTTGTTTCCTAAAGCCCTGTAGCCTCACGAAGAAAAGTACAAACGTCTCTGTACCATTCTGGAAGACTCTACTAGACCTATTCTTGTATAACGAGATCTACAAACCTAATGCTCTGATACCATCTTTGTCACGACCCTAACAGTCATGATTGGCACCTACCCTAAACTATGGTGGGAGAACCATACTAAACCCAACCCTCATTTTTGAAATGTTACATTCACATTCACCTTATACTAATTACATCATTAGCAAGTTCTAAAATGTCTTTATTTGATCGAGAAGTAATAATGTCAATTATAAAATTACTAATAGAGTGCGGAAACATTTATTTATAACATCCCTGGAACCTGAAGTCACTGTACAAGAACATTTATGAAATACTCAAGTCTATAACTAAAGATTGTCCAAAACATAGAAATAAATAAGGAGTGTCTTAGTCTTGAAACAAGGGACACGAATAATAATTTGAAGTCACCCTTAAATTGGAATCAGGAACTACTGGCTAAAGTCGAGGTCTCGTCTTAAATACTTGAAAATGCTCTACACTCAACAAAAAAAAAGCACAGGTAGCATCAGTACATCAACAAGTACTTGTAAGGATCATAGGCCAATTAAATTTAACACCATACAAATAAGCAAATCAAATAAGTGCATTATTGATCATCACAGAGCCTGTAATAAGAGACATCAACACATTTATGACACTTCATATTAGAGGAATTACAGGCTCTAATTACACACGTTTACACTCAGCTATTATCAGCAATGAGCTGTATCACAACATATGATTATAACCAACATTCAATGTACATGAATGAATGTATGAATCCAAGATGCGTGCATCATCTCTTTCTTTTTTCAATCTCATCAACTTTATCAACATCATCATGAACATCATAATTTCAAAAACATCATCAACATCATTAGCAACTCATCAAAATCACCATCATCAACAACATCATGAACATTATGATTTGTATATCATCACCAACATCTCAAAAACATCAATATGTATGGATATGCAATGCTATCAACAATCACAAGTAGTGCTCAAAAGCAATCACAATTACTCAATTCACATATAAGCACAAAGTCAAGCAAGTCTAATTGCTACAATAAACCATAACCTACCTTGAATCCTTGCTCAAAATCATCTCTAAGCCACAAGCTTGCCTTTCCTTTCCCTTTCAACTTGTTCTTGATCCATTACAACAAGATTATAAACCCATTTTAATAAATTCATCTATGTTTAACCATTAGGGATTAATAACTAATAATTTTAACCATAAACTTGCCTTAATTCATCACCTTAGGGTTTTCTACCTCTTAAACCTCATGAACCCTACTTTATTTAGCATGAACAACTATGATTCTACTCCCATAAGCATTTTTCAACACCCTAGAATCATTATCTACTGATTTTACACTCATTCCCATCAAATTACATTAAGTTCATGAATTAGGGCTAAACTCCAATTGTAACACCCTGAAAGTTTAAGGTTATCTTTGTTACACCAAAACTTTGAATATTACTTAAATTCCATATCTTCACAATGTGAGAAACTCTATATATGAGGATTTATAGATCCTAAGAATATAAATTATTTTCTCATAAGAAAATACATTCCCAGCTTAAAAAAAAATAGTATAAATATTTTATTCTCCATATTATATTTGATTGAATATAATTTCAAGGTCTCTTAGTCATTACGAAATATTCATGTATGAATTGTATGTAATATTATTTATGGTTTATAAATACTATAGTATAAAATAGTGAGGAGTTAGGCTAGGTGGAGATTTGATCAAAATGCTACACATGACCTAGTTCTTATATTACTCCATTCAACAAGTCCATTCTTATTAATGTTATATTCTTCACCATCTAGGTAACCCAAGTATTGTCCATGTTACTAAAAACAAGGTAAAATCTTCAAATCATTACTTTTTCCCATTATGTGATCACGTGATAATTTCAGCTACATAGATACATACACACATGACAAAGTTAGGCTATTGATAGATTATTTGAGAAGTTTGTTACCTTTGTAGCTAAGTAACCATAGTTTCTGTTTCCTAATTGTTCATACCTTCCTCATGAAGGCCATATATGACTAATGTTTCTTAGAGACTTCGGATGGGCTTCTTTAATATGAAGATTACCTACTACCATTAGGGGACTCTAGTTAAAGAGCTACGTGAAGCAAAAATAGAAGACGCCTAGATGGATTTTGGAATCTCTTAGGTAAAGGAATAATCCAAGCCACAGTTCATGCCTATGAATTGCTCCAAGCATACAGTTTATGTTATATAAGCAGTGTATACTACTAAATACATGAATCAACAACGTGACAAATGAATATTGAATTCTTATGGAAGTCATTAAGGTCGGATTTAAGGTATGTAAAGGTTATTCTCTTATTTTTGATGGCATGATTCTTGATTTAAAGAGTTTTAAATCTAGTGTGTTATTGAGGGATATCTCATGGAGCTTCCCAATTATATTATTCTCACTTATTTTAAATAGTTATTCCTTGTCAAGAACTCATGTTAATATGGATGTAGTGCATAGTCGAAAAGTAAAGAAATGAAGAATCTCTAGTCATAAGGATAGTTCATATGTGATCAAATATTATAATCGAGGAAATATCAGTGGTTTAGGTACCAAAATATAGCATATCTCATTATACAGGGTTTGGTAAATATAGCATACCTCGTTGTGTAAAGCTTCATTTTAAGTACCAAAATATATTTTGGAAAGCTAGAACATAGCTCTACAACTTTTATTTTTATCACAAAATATGGTTTTGCTATTATGGACTCAAAATAGGGGATGCAGGAGAGGACAAGTTCTATCCAGCTTTCTGATGTAGAAACCCTTCATGTGACACTGCTAGTAATTTGATAATATCTTTTTGTACAAAACGTATCTTTCGGTGATTATGGAATATTTGCAACCCAAGAAATATATTGTTTACCTATTCAAAACTAAGTTATAACACTAGACAGTGGGGCTGTCCAGGTTTACTGTTTTGAGGTTTTAGTATAATTAGCACAAACTCGGCTTACTTTTGATGTTAATCTTGATTTGTATCAACATGCTGGAGTTACTAGAAATTTAAAATGTATTTAATTATGTGTGCAAGGTTGAATATTCTCATGTATAAGCTGAGAAACTTGAAATAATTATTTGAGTTACAATTTGAACTCTTCAAGATATGATTGGACTGTTTATGTGTTAAAAGACTAAGGTTTGTGTATAATCTTGAATTGTACTATTGCTAATTACTGAAGCATTTGAAATATTATCTCGGTACCTTGGTTACCTTATTGTCACCTTATATTGTCGTGTTGGTATCCTTGAAGTCTTGCAAGACACTTATTTAACTCTCTCACTTGTATGAATTGCTTGATCACCTGGTATTCTTGTTGGGACTTTGTCCTTCTTGTGGCTGTGACTTTTTCACTATTGGCATACCTCTTGATTTGGATCTATTCCCATCTTGACTATAGATTTGTGGTTAGTCTTAATTATTAAAGTTATCCATTTTAAGTATGAAATAAAAAGCCATTTTTTATATGGTTCTTGATTCTCTTGATTATTGGTTTTTGGCCCTTCTTGATACAAGGTTTGACCCTTCGTGATATAGGGCTTCGACCCTTCTTGATACAGGACTTCAGTACTTCTTGATATTTGATTATGGTTGGTGTGACGGCATGATGTACATATTAGGCGATACTTGTTACTTGACCTCATTTGAATGGCTCTTGGAGCTTTCTCTACACTTGAGTCTTTAAATATCAAATTTGATACTTTTACAAACTAAGAAGCCATTTGTAATATGATTCTTGATTCTCTTGATTATTGGGTTTCAGCCCCAATTGATATAGGGTTTGGCCCTTCTTGATACATGGCTTCGATCCTTCTCGTTATTAGACTATGCTTGGTGTGACGACATGATGTACATATTAAGTGAAACATGTTATTTGACCTTTTAAAATGGTCCTATGAACCTTCTTGAAACTTAAGTCTTTTAATATCGAATTTGATACTTTTGATATATTCGCTTACTAGATTTATATTGAGCTTATAGGGGATCGGCTAGAATATTGTTTGATTATTATTGTAGAATTTTCATTAGGGGCCACTAGATTGTAGTATGACCATTCCTGACTCTCCTTCGTGAGTAATTCGGATCTTGATAATATCTATCATCTCACTTAGTTAAGTTAACTATTTATTAGTTATGGTTTACGGTCTAAGCCATGAGAAAGTGAGTATTTTCTAGTTAACCTTGACTCTCCATTTTATTATTTACAGTACTTTGTGATATCAGATCGGCCATCCATAAATTCAGGAACCAATAAGTAAGCCCATATTATCTTTGACCCTTATCTGTATGTACATTCACTACTTCATGATACCTTCTCAGTTATTATTCGCCTTACATACTCGATACATTATTTCTTATTGATTTCTTTGTTACCTGAAGGAGACTGCATTCATACCTGCATATTATCAGGTACACAATGATCCTCATTGCGTGTAGTCGAGTCAAGCTGATGATTGGTATGCTCCATTCTTTGCAGAGTTGCTAAGTCTGGAGTCGACCAACATACTACTACGAATACTACTACCTATATAACTCCTAAACAATTCTATCTCCCCACGGTTTTCTTCCAACAAAGATACTACTACTACCTACATATTATACTCCCTCAAAACTAACAACAACAACCAACCCCAACCATTGCTCCCTCACGCACAACAACCCTAAAGACAAGAAACAAACAGCAATCATACAACACATAACAACCATACAACATGAAATTCATTAGACAACTAATTGAATTCCCACTATGTGTTGCAACCAATTTCCCTAAAGAACAAAAAACGTGACTCATTAAAATGTCAACCCACTCTAAAACAATTTGTCTATTTGAATAAAATTCTCTCTTCCACAACAACAATAAAATACAGTATTAGTAATAACCTAACATCCTAGAAATCAAAGCATATAACCATAATTGAAGCTTTAGTGAGAAAATTCTTATCTAAAGAAACTGTCGTCTCTCTCTTGAGCGAAACCCCAAGCCCCTTTTTGTCTTGATCTTTGTACCCACTCTATAAGATTATCTCTTCTTTTCTTTTATTTATTTCCCTTTTGAGTTATGACTCAAAAATAGTAAACCCTAATTAATTTAAGTTACTCATACGAATGGGACAAGGTATTAATTAAATTATGGGCTTGGCCCATCAACTATCATCTAAATTAATCAAAAAGAAAACACTTGATTTCTCTCACACATGATCCAAGGTATTAAATAAATAATGGGCTTGACCCATTAACCACAAATTAAATTAATCAATTAAATAAGCAAAGTTAAATGAATAGTTAAAATTTCCCAATTAAACTAAACGGGAATGGTCTTTTAGAAAGAAAGGAGTTCTAGTGCTCAAAATTATATCAAAAGCCTCGGAATCCAAATTGATCATGTCGCCAACAAAAAATTAACATTTTGAATCAAATAGAATAGAAGAAACACTCAACCGACATTTGGATCACAATATGTTGACCAAAGTCAACTATCTCATTTTCAAGGCTACTCAAAACCTCAAACTCACTCAAACCACTCCCGAACACTTCGAAAACCGTACCAACAACCCCACAACTCATAAAAGGCATATAGAAACTACGGGGAAGGGCACAGTTAAGACATAGAATAAAGGAAATTTCACATTTGAGGTTGTTACATTATCCACCACTAAGACACTAGTTGGTCCTTGAACTAAAAAGAAAATAAAATACCTAAAGCGGTAAAAGGTTGAGGGTATCTACGTCGCATATCGGACTCGACCTCCCAAGTAGCCTCCTCAATAGGGCGATGTCTCAACTGGACCTTCACTAAATCAATACTCTTAAACCTTAACTTCTTAGTCTACCTATCTAGAATAGCAATAGGCTCCTTCTCAAAGGATAAATCAGGTTCTAACACAATAGAATCCCATCAAAACACATGGGCATCATCTAAATGGTACCTCTTCAACATGGAGACGTGAAACACAGGATGAATAGTTGATAGATGTGGAGGCAAATCTATCCTATAAGCTACTTCACCATACCTCTCAAGAATCTCAAAAGGACCAATGAACCTCAGACTAAGCTTCTCTTTCTTCCCGAACTTCATCAAAACCTTTATGGGCAAAACTTTTAATAGAACTCAATCTCTAGTCATGTATGATACATCACGTGGTCGACGGTTGGCATAACTTTTCTACTTACTCTAGGAAGCCAATAGCCTCTGTTGAATCTATCTCACTCAAACTATTGAATCCCTCAACAAATCTATAACCTAGGGCCCCACCTCAAATGAGTCAAACCATACCACAAGGATCTATACCTCCATTCATATAAAGCCTTAAAAGGCGTCATCTGAATGTTGGAATGGTAACTGTTGTTGTAGTTGAACTTCACTAGGAGCAAGTACTGGTCCCAATGACCTCCAAAGTCTATGATACATGCTCGAAGCATGTCCTCTAGAACCTGAATAGTCCTCTCAGACTGACCATCAGTCTGTGGGTGAAAAGTTATGCTCAAATCAAGTTGAGTAGCCAACTCATTATGAATAGTACTCCAAAACCCCAAGGTAAATAGAGTATCTGTATAGGATATAATGAAAATAGGGACACCATGAAATCGAACAATCTCCCAAATGTGGATCTTGACCAACTTCTCTGCATTATAATTCACCTTTATAGGAATGAAATGGGGTGATTTGGAAAGTCGATCCACAATCACCCGAACGAATTTAAACTCCCCAAAGTTGGAGGTAGGCCATCTATGAAATCCATGGTGATTCGCTCCCACTTCCACTCCGGAATGGGCATCATCTGCATCATACCACCCAGTCGTTAATACTCATACTTCACCTGTCGGTAATTCAAACAATTAGCCACGAACTCTAGAATATCCTTCTTTATACCACCTCACTAATAATGCTACTTTAGATCATGGTACATTTTGGCCGCCTCTAGGTGAATAGAATATCTAGAACAATGAGCCCCCTCCAAGATCAATCTCCCCCACCCACCAACTCTCGGCACACAAACTCGACCATTAATCCTCAAAACACCATCAAAATCAAGAGATGTCGCCTTTGCCTTGACACTCAACACCTTATCACGAATTACCCTCAACCTATCATCATCAAACTGATGAGCTTAAATCTGTTTTATCAAAGAAGATCTAGCCTCAATAAAGGCTAATACATGCTCGGGTGTTGAAATATCAAGACTGACCAACTGGTTAGCTAAAGAATGAACCTCTAAGGCCAAAGGTTTCTCCTGGGTCAAGAGATAAGATAAACTCCCCATACTAGATGCCTTCGGGCTCAAGGCATCTGCAACTATATTTGCCTTGCCCGAATGATCGAGAATAGTGAGATCATAGTCCTTAAGCAAATCAAGCCAATGTTTTTGTCTCATATTAAGATCTCGCTAAGTGAAAAAGTACTAAAGCCTACGATTATTTTAGAAAATCTCACAATGAACTTCATACAAGTAATGCCGCTATAACTTCAACACAAAGACAACCGCAGCCAACTCTAAGTCATGGGTAGGGTAATTCTTTTCATGAGGTTTCAACTGATGAGAAGCATAAGAAATCACCTTACCTCTTTGCATTAACACAGCGCCCAATCCAACTCTAGTAACATTAAAAAATATGGTAAATCCCATACCCTCCTTAGGTAAAGTAAAGATAGGAGAAGTCAACAACCCTTTAAGCTTTTGAAAGCTCACCTCACAAGCATCTGACCACTGAAAAGCAATCTTCTTCTGAGTCAACTTGGTCAAAGGATCTGCAATAGAAGAGAAACCCTCTACAAAATGTCGATAAGAACCCGCTAAACCAAAGAGCTCTAAATTTCGATAAGAGAAGTAGGTCTAGCCTAATCATAAATCATTGCTATTATGGCCGGATCAACCATAATACCATCCTTGGTTATCACATGACCCAAGAAAGAAATAGAATTCAAGCAAAACTCACACTTAGAGAACTTGGCATATAACTTTTCATCTTGCAATCTCTGAAGTACAGTCCTCAAGTGTCTCACATGGTCGGCCTCATTCTTGGAGTGAACCAAGATATCATCTATAAATACAACCACAAAGGAGTCGAGATACAATTAAAATACTCGGTTCATCAACTTCATAAATGTCTCAAAGGCATTGATCAGCCCAAAGGACCTGAACAAAAACTCATAATGACCATACCGAGTTTGGAAAGCCGTCTTTAGAACATCCAAATGTCTCAAAGGCATTGGTCAGCCCAAAGGACCTGAACAAAAACTCATAATGACCATACCGAGTTTGGAAAGCCGTCTTTAGAACATCCAAAGCTCTAATCCTCAACTGGTGATACCCGGACCTCAAGTCAATCTTGGAAAACACTGAAGCACCCTGAAGCTAGTCAAAGAGATCATCAATGCAAGGAAGAGGATACTTGTTTTTAATGGTCACCTTGTTCAATTATCGATAGTCAATACACATGCATATAGATCCATCTTTTTTTTTCACAAACAAGACAGGTTCACCCCAAGGAGATACACTAGGTCTAATGAAACCCTTACTCAACATATCCTGCAATTGCTCCTTCAATTCCTTTAATTTGGTTGGGGCAATCCTATAAGGAGGAATGGAAATAGTTTTGGTGTCTGGCTTAACATCAATAGCAAAATCAATATCACGGTCCGGAGGCATACTAGGCAAATCTATAGGAAACATGTCCATTAACTTGCGAACAACCCAAATAGAATCCAAAGGAGGTGGTGAAGCAATACTAGTATAGCAAAAATAGGCCAAATAAGACAAACACCCTTTTTCTACCATGCGAAGAGCATGTAGAAAAGATATAACTCCCTTCAGACCCAGATTAAGAGTACCTTTCCAAGCTAACCTTGGCACGCCCGGAGTAGCTAACATCACGGTCTTGGCATAACAATCCAAAATAGCATGATAGGGAGATAATCAATCCATGCTCAAGATAACATCAAAATTGATCGTATCTAGGATAATCAAGTCTACCAATGTCTCACGCCCCAGAAAGGTTACTACATAAGATCGGTACACCCAATCCACCATTAAAGAATCTTCTACGATGGTAGAAACACGAAGAGGCACAATAAGGGACTTATATGCAGCATCAAAACTAGTAGCAAAATATGTAGACACATAGGAGAATGTAGACCCAGGGTCAAATAACATGGAAGCATATCGGTAGCAAACGAAGACGATATCTGTAATAACTGCACCAGAGGCCTCTACATCGGGTCTCTAAGGTATAGCATAACAATGTCCACGTCCTCTCCTGGACTGAGCAACCCCGTGTCCACCACGGTTATGCAACATCTCCTGGAAGTCAATCAAAAACTCAGAGGCATCTTCTCTAATAACACCACTAAACTTAGGAGAAGCTAAGTGAACAAACCTCTTAAACCTCTTCTGATCATCAGAAGACATCATAGGACCCAAAGCAATCAGAGGAATAGTAAGTCTAGTAGGTAGTGAATCCATATGTGGGGGTAACACAGAAGAGGATTATACCCTTAAAGCCTAAATACCATAAGAAAAAGTTGATCCTGATGGCTGAAAACCTTATGAAGTCTGAGGAATACTCGGTACGCTTAAAGGAACACCAGCCTAGGGAACACCATCAAGACGGCTCAAAAGATGAATCAATAGATCCTGTAGTACTAGGTCTCAACTGAACCCTGCGGGACCTAAGCTAGCCCTGCACCCTTTGTTTGATACTCATCCTCAGCATACTCAACCTCAGGTTCGGGAGAGGACTCCCTAGCACATCCTCTAACTGGGGAAGCTCCTTATGCCCATCATCTACCTCTAGGGCAATCACGGCCCCTACCTTGCCCCCTGAATAGGGCTCCTACATCAGGTGCTGGCTCAGCACCTAGCATCTCTGTACTTAGTTCTTAACATCTGCGTAGAAAAAAATAGAATATAAGTTTAGAATGTTGAGAATAAAGAACCCGCATGATAAGGAATCAAATTAGAGAAGTCTTTCCTAAAGATATCCTATAGCCTCTCAAAGATAGTTACAGACATCAATATATCGATCCGCAAGACTCTATTAAACATCTTGCTCTTTCACTTGTGAGTCTGGTGAACCTAGTGCTCTAATACAAATTTATCACAATCCTAAAGTTGAGGTCATGATGGCACCTATCTCGGCCCAGCCTTAGTAGGTAAGCCAAATTGCACATGATAAAGAAAAATCGATAATAAGAAAAAAAAAAACACAAAATGCGAGACTTCTAGAAAAAAGTCAGGCCATAACATATAAATAACAAGAACTCGAACAAAATATATAAAATCCCCAAGATATAAGTGTCACAAGTGTAAGAGCATCTAATATAACTCAGAATACTGAAAATACATAAGTTTATCTCCAATAGGTAAATAAAGACAATTAGGCCAAGAAAAGATCTGGGATCTACCCCAAACTCTGAAGCGCACCAGTACCTCGATAATCAACTCTAAATAGCACAAAATTAGCTTCCGCATCTCGTACTCGAGCTAGAATCTGCACTGAAAGGAAATAGTAGGGGAGAGTATGGTCCACTTGTACTCAGTAGGTATCATAGGCCAACTAAGTAAAGTAGAAAACAAATACAAGTAAAGAATACTATGAGCACGTCACCTGAAAATAGAAAAGTTCCTAAATGGTATCTCACACTGTCTCCACTAACAGTTCTATAATATACAATAAAAGGAGCATCTACACATAGATTATATAACAAAACTAATACACGTCAAGGGTGCTTAAAAGGAAATACAGAAAATGCATATGCAATGCAATGCAACGATGTGATGATAGTGGGACTTGCATATACACCTTCTAAGCCTCAGCGCTTCAGGACAGGACCTATGGAGGGTTCGCAATCCATATACTTACTCATATCTCAACTCACATTTTCATCTAGTGTCCACGGATTAAGGTTCTATAACATGTCTCATTCACCTCTCTGGCTACTGTTCAAGGATCAAGGGTTTTGTAAAATATTGCTTTTTTTTCAAAATTAGAGTTTCTCAGTAGTACCAGTATATCATGAATGTGAATGTACAAAATAAGAATGCCATTCTCATAATTAATCAATATAAAAATGATAATCAATTCAATACAAGTGTAATTGAGCTCAGAATTAACTCAATATGTCAATAATTCATGATATCAGCCCTAACTAGGCACCACTGGAATAAATAGTTGTGTAAAACGTCAATAATATCATTTCAAACCCCTCACTTGGGTATATAAATCATTATAGAGGCAAATAATGCTCAAACAAGGCCTTCAATATCTATTTAAGCCCCCTCACGGGCATCACAACAACAAGTATGGCATTCAATGAACAAATAAGGCCTATGATATTAAATAAATCCCCTGCACAGGCAACACGCAATATATGATATCTCAAGTCAACAACAATATGTATATAAGCCCCCACATGGGCACACGATAAAAATAATAATCTCAAAATATGATTTCCCATGGTTAATTCCCCAACCCATAGCATGTTTTATATGTATGTTATCTATCCAACCCAGTCTAAAGAAAGTTAATCCATAACCTTCCTCGAATCGCCGAACAACATGCCACAAATCCTTAAAATTTTGCCTTCTCCTTCCTCAAAGCTTTGGGATATTACCAATCTATCAAATATGAGTAAATCATAGGTAAACAAGTCCAACTTTATAATTTAGTTTCTACCTTGTTTTCAATTAATAGGTCAAATCTCACATTTGCTAAATTTTAAGCTTAGGACTAAGCCTCAATTTCTTGAAGTATCATAAATCAAATGGTTTTCATGGAATTAACCACCAACTAAATTAATTAATTTAATAACCGCAGTTAAATTAATAGTTAAAATTTTCCAATTAAACTATACATGAAGGGTCTTTTAGAAAGAAGGAGTTCTAGTGCTCAAAATTACATCGAAAGAGTCAAAATCTGAATTGATCATGTCACCAATCTAAAATCAACATTTTGAATCTAATAGAATCGATGAAACACTCAACCGATGCTCGGATCACAATATGTTAACCAAAGTCAACTATCTCAGTTTTAAGGCTACTCAAAATCTCAAACTCACTCAAACTACTCCCGAATGCTTCAGAGGCTGTGCTAACCAACCCCACAACTCATAAAAGGCATATAGCAACTACGGAGAAGGGAAAAATAGTAAAGACATAGAAAAAAGAAATTTCACATTTGAGGTTGATACACAAACTTTTTAGTTCTTAAGAAGATCTTGGTTGGAATTTGGGAGATACCCTGGGTATTGTAATGGAACTGAAGAAGAATAATAAGATAAGAGCCAATGTGATGGTAGTGGTGGAACATACATATCGAGGGCAGCATGCTTGCTGATTTTTTTGCTAACATTATTTTCTCTTTTGCAGGATCACATAATATAGGCCCTAGTTTACAGGAGGTACCAACTCAAGAAAAGAAGATTTTACTACTGGAAAAAATTCAATGCCCTAATCTTAGAATAGGAAGTGTCAAAATAGAGATTTAAAGTTACAAGATTCAAGATTTAGGGCAGACTAAGCATGAACATAGTGAAAATAATAATTACAAAAGGTATAACTCTTATACTTCAAAATAGTCCCAGCAAGTACAAAGATACTGTTAGTGTTGAACACATACCAGCTCACAAGTATAAGATCTTGATTAGTAGACATACCTACACTCTTTTTCATGTGTTTGACTGCCTGGATAGGTCTGCGAATAGAGAGTTTAGAGATGTTATCCATTATGCTCTATGGATCGATTAGGCTCAAGTGTTATGGTTTCTAGAAGGTTTGCTTACATATCATGTTTTCATCTCTTGATATAGGTATCAGCTTCTTGAGCTTAGACAATCGGAGATGGAAGACATAGGTGATAAGTAATTAAGCTTTTAGGCGCATGTTGCAGAAAAGGTAGTTATTTATGAAGTTACTCACTAGATCCACACTCAATGAGTTGAAAAAGCCTTTTGTGGTGCTTAATTTCATGGCATTTGTGAGAATCTTTGAATGTCTTTCAAAATCAACCCAAGCTTTATGAGATTGCATGTATGTTGTTGGAGTAGTGAACTACATGCCTACTTGTTTCTCCGATCCGTGAATGATTGGACGAAGCCTAATCTTTGGCTTTCTTACCTCAAGGTTGAAGAAGAAGATGAAGAGAATTTCTAGAGTTTTCTTTTCTTTTTTTTGTCTATCTTTTTGATTTTTTATTTCTTTATTTGTTTTGGCCGATGTTTTGTTTGCCTTATTTTTGTATTTAAGGCCTAAACTAAACTTCTTTTGTTTTGAAATAAAGCAGGTCGCCTGACCCTTTTAAATTAATAAAGAAATGGTACTTTCATCGTCTTCTTCTTCATGTTTTCCTCCTTAATATGTTTCCACATTCATTCACGTTAATTTCATAGTGTTTTGCATTTTGACATGATACAGGTTTTCAAGTGATGTATTGCTCTATTATTTTTAAATACTTATTCTCAAACATAATAGATGTTGGGTATGTTTGATTTAGTATCACTTTCATAAACACACTTTCAAATGTTAACCTCTCATTCTGAGTAGTAGTATTGTCAATTTTTAAAGGCTTCCTTACCAGCCCTACAATTTTCATTACTTCATGCTTCCCACAATATTTGATATTCAGTCCTACTAATTGAACTGTACTAGTATTTTCTCTATTTCTTCTTTTGTGAGCTCCAGTTTTGTTTCTATTGCTTTTATATTGGAGATATTCTATCAAACATTTGGATGCCTTCCTCCAAAACTATGTTTCTTGACTCAGCTCCATGAAATCTTATTAGTAAAAATAGCATGGTTAGGTTGTGCTAGTTTATTTATCCCTAAGGGATCCCATTCGCTAGAAATAATTATCCAGAATAGCCTTGGGTGAGTTTGATCCCAAGATATAGCATACCATTATTGTAGTCCAATATTGCCACTTTCCCCTTGATATTATCCACAATTATTTTGACATTCGCCACTACCATTAGACCTAGTTCACATATTGCAGAAATGACCCTTACAATTATTTTATGTTTTGTCTTCTGACTCTAGGGTTTTAGGTGTACCTTTTTTTCCCTTTATTGTTTTCTTTATTGACCATATTTGTACAACACATAGTTCTTGGACTCAATTCTCCAGCATTGCCATAATTCCATAGTTGTAGAAACCTCTCATTTATTTGTGTTGCTTGCATTATTTGTAGATCCAGCGGCGTGATTCCTTGAATCCCATTGACGTTTTTAGTTTTCTTTGCATAAGTTGATTATGGAATCCTTTTATTTCCCACGGTTACTGTTTTATTGGTACTCTAAATATCCTAGCCTCAGCCGCTGCCACCCCACCTCCGCCCCACACCCCGTAATGACCCTCCAGGTCATTTTCTTAGTTTTTGCACATTTTTAGCTTTTTGTGCCTTTCCAAATGACTTTTCAAAATCGTCGGTTTGATTTTCGAGCAGTTCATTTGGGTTTTAAGTCCATTTCCCTGTTTTGGAGCTTTTGAAGTTAAGAAATCGGTCTCAGACCAAAACTTCTAGTAAATGAACTTGGATGAGAATTCTGATAGTGTAGTTAGCTCCAGAATGTGTATTTTAGTCTAGGTCTCGAGGCTTCCGTACTCATTTTGGACTATTGATTGGAAATTGGTTAAAATGGCCCATTGGGTGTAGGGTCCACTTTTTGTCGAAATAACCTCGTATGGAAATTTTGATGGCACCATTGAGTCCGAAATGTCAATTTTGGGTTCTTAGCAGAGTTAATTTGGGTCCCGAGCCTTTATATTTCATTTTGAATGTTTAGACTAAAATTAATTAAAATAGCCTAAAAGGGGTCCTGGGGGTTAATTTATTGTAAATAATATATTTTTTAAATTTGATAATTCTTTAGATCCGGAATATGTTTTATGATCAATTTGCAGTATTGGTTCATATTTGTAGGGTTCCGGATGAGTTTTGAGGGTCAAAAACAAATTTTTAAAATTGTTGGTTTTCTGGTGCGGAGGTTCTTCTTCGCGAACGCGGTTAGGGTCCCGCGAATGTGAAGAAGGACAATTTTTTGACTGTTCAATACAAAAAAAATTTATTCGCGAATGCAGTGGGATTCCCACGAATGCGAAGAACAAAAATTTCACCTGGGCAGTGCTTAAATCGGTCGATCGTGAGGTTTTAGTGTTTTTTACATTTCGGGAGATAGGAAGCTCTATTTTAGGCAATTCTTGATTCTTTGTACTCATATGAACATTGGCTAAGTGATTTTACCTTCACTCCTCCCATTTTCAAAGAATATTCATTTCATTTTTCATGATTTTTAACCAAAGTTGAGATTCAAAAACCAATTCCACCATTTTCAAATCTTACAAGCTCATTTTTACAAGAATTAAAGTGGGTTTTCAAGATTGGAACTTTAGGTGAGCTTCCAAACTAGTATTTCATTATTTCCCATTATTTTTCCCTGTCAAATTCTGCTTTTTTTTCTTGTAAATTCCTAGAAATTAGTTTTTGAATTCCTTAACTTTGTGGCCTGATTTAGGCCGCAATTCGAGCTCCGTTTGTGTTCAACTTTCAAGTACGCACTCCTTATACTTCGACGGACCTCGTGACGTATTCAATTTTGGAATTTTATTTGCGGGCCCCTCAGGCCTATTTTGGACCCGATTTTTAGTCCGAACTTTTATATTGCAATATGGGTCTCATTTTACTCGTATTAATGTGTGGATTATGATTTTTACAGAGAGACACCATTTCTATACCATTGAGTGAAGACAAACAATTTATGGATGGTTCAAGACTGCGTTTCGGTATCGAGGTAGGATTCGGTCTACTTTTGTCTATGAAATTGTGTATTTTATAGATTGCATGCTAGGTTGGGATTATAGGATAGGTTTATTAATACCATGACTTTACCTATTTAGGGGATTTAGAATAGAAATATAACTCGAACCTTAGCCTAGAATACTCGTTATGGTTGTAGGACCCTATTGCACTGGATTATAGGCTTGTTTAGCTATAGATTAATATGAAGGACTCCTTTAGTATAAGAATTACCATGTTACTTAGTGAATTGGGTGATATTCCCTGATTATGTCCTCTTAATAGCTTTATGCCCTTGTTTACTTTAGTTTTTTGGTTTATGGTACTAACATCTTGTTGAGTTATATATTATTAGGCCCGAGGTTGTGGTTACGATACCAGTTGGATACCAGCTTAGTTCTCTATCCTTTAAAAGAACATGGATATAGTTATGGATGTGTAGTCACTTACGGTTGTATTGTTTGGATACTGGTGATGGCATGCATATATTTAGACACATTTACACTTATTTAATGGTACGATTCCAATTAGAACCTTGGTTTTACTACTATTTTCTAAAAAGGGATTTATTCTCACTTTTTCTTAACTTTTAAAATTGATTCTTTGAAAATGGAAGTCGTACCACCCTTATTATTGTATTACGATATTTTAAACTAAACATGTTACTTGGAAATTCGATCGAGGCTGATTTCGGTCCATTATTGATCCACTCATTTTACCACTTCTTGTTTCAATACGGTCGAGGAAGATTCTGGCCCTTTTAACATTATTATACCATTTTAGTCCTTGATTCGATCTCAGTTAATGGGTTTACAGATTTATACTTATTTAGCCTCGGTTTAAGTCCAAGTAATTATTACACTCCTATTTCTCTCCAGTACTGAATGGAGTAGATTGGTTAGGATGGTTACTGAAAGTCCTAGTTCGGGACCAGGCAGTGTATATGGATATCTCGATTCCCCTATAGGCCTTTCATCCAATGAGTCATGGTACCGTAAGGATGGTCATCGTAGGTCCTGCCTTTGCGATCTACTGAGCTGGAGAAGGTATATACACTTGGTACGTTCTGGCACTCTATTGGTTGATGGTACTGGATTATCCTTATTCATTCATTATTATGCATTGTCTACCACCACTATAATTGTTTGGCACCTATATTTATCGGTCTTATGAGGGGATGGATAGGTATAGGTTATGGTTATTTTTTGCTAAGTGATTGCTTGTACCTTTTGGACCTATGGGGGCTCGGTTAGGTTATTGTTTGTCCAGGATAGCCAGTTACATATTTACTAGTTATTATTGTATAGTTAATGGCAGGTTGGTTATGGATTAGTACCCCAGGTTATAGGTACGCTTCCGAGTTCCCTTATTTGTTATTACGGTAAGAATTGATTATTGTTAGACTAACACATTTCAGTTAGAGTCCTTGATTATGCTAGTGTTAGACCCCTTATTGTTTATGACCCCGGTGATGTTAGATTAGCTCCTTTAGAGTAGTATCTTCGTATTTGGTTATCCGTATAGCGCGGTTATATATATATTCTCCTTTGGCTATAATTTGTATATCATTCCCTTCCTTCCTACTACAATCATATATTGTATATTATTTTATTATTATACTATTGTATATGGACTTGTTAATTACGAAACCGTACTTCGTCCCTGATTACTGGTAGTATATGATAGTTTACCTTTACTTTTCCATTAGCTCCTTTATGTTTCGTTGCCTAAGTAGTTGTTGGTAGTTATATTCCTGCTATACATGTTTTTTATACCTGCATTATCTTTGGAGCTCAGTCGGTCGATGCCTACTGAGTACCTCTTGTTTGGCACTCATACTATACTTCTGCAGCCTGCAGATCATAGTATAAGTTCTCATCGTTAATGTGTACATTATGCAGATCAGCCATGGATCAAAGATTTTGGGTGAGCTCCTAACATTCGGAGTTGGTCCTACTCTCCCTCTTACTGTTAGACTAATCTCTATTTTTTGTATTTTAGAGACGGCTTTGTATATATTTACTCTGTATTCTACTTTGTACTCCTGATTTATTAGAAGCACTTTTACTGATATCACCAAGTTTTGGGGATGTATTCACTTCCTTCTTATCTCTTCTTCTCTTTTATTTAGTTTTGCTTTCTTATTATTCCATTACTAGTTGTTTCAGACTATGGGTTGACTTACCTAATGGTGGGTTATGGTAGGTGCCATCATAACCTAAGGAAATTGGGTTGTGATAAATTGGTATTAGAGCATAGGTTCACTAGTGTTGTTAGTACAAGAGTTAAGTGCCTAGTAGAGTCCTGTGGATCGGTACGGAGATGTTTGTATCCTATCTTCTGGATGCTACTGGGCATTCTTAGGAAATTCTATTCCTTGACTCCTTATCATGTGTTCGTACTTCTATGAACCTTTAAGTATTTCTTTGACTCCACTCAATCCCAGAATGATAGCAAGTGGTTATCGATAGATGTAGATGGGACTTCTACGCGTGTTACCAAAGCTTCAGCTTAGTGTCGGGCTACAGAGTTAGAGATTAATATCGAGTATCTTCAATGTCAGCCAGAGGGTCTGGGGCCATCCCAGGCTCCGATAGAGTTTGCACTGCCTTAGCTTTTGGAGATATTTTTTTGAGGATTTCGTATTTTCATGGATACTTCATAGTCAGTGGTGGTGCCCAGTACATCGAGTGGTTTTCAGACCAGAATTGGGTTTGTTGGTGTTCAGAAGGGCCCTGTATCAGTTTTAAAGTATGATATTGTGTTTCACGAGTGGGCGATACATACTTCTGCATTATATCCTACAGAGCATGAGATGGTGCAGAGATTTATTAAAGGATTGACTTTACCACTCCACTTGGCTTCAAAGCATTTGATAGCACATGGGTCTTTTTTCTTTCAGATAATTAATGGGCATATATTGAGAGATATAGGGGTGGCGGTAAGAGGACATGCTAGCAGTACAGTGTTAATGGTATTCCATCTAGAGGCAGGGATCCTCCCAGCAGAGGTCAGCATTACTTACAGTCTATCAAGTCCGTACAAGTAGCATCTCAGATTATGGGTGACTCTCAGTTGAGTCGTCGTGGTCATAGTGGACAGAGTTTTGGTCAGACATTTTGGGATATTTGGTTTAGCTCTTCAGGCAGTGGCGGACATTCTGGGTTGGCAGGTGCAGTGCATCAGAGAGCTCCAAGGGCATGTTTTGATTATGAGACGATTGGTCATTTGGTCTAGGGAGTGACCCAGGCATGAGTTTGTCAACCAGTTGGGGCCAGCTCGTGCTGCTCACAAGGTTAGAGCTTCAGGGGTTTGCTACAACTGTAGAGAGACTGACCATTGATCTAGAGAGTGTCCCCGATATAGGATTATTGAGCAATCAGTGTAGCCAAATTAGTATATTAGAGATGTGGTACCTTTGGTTAGAGGTAGTGCACTTGGTATTTCAGTTGGCTATTCAGACACTCAGTCCAAGTTTGGGCGCATTTAGATTCATACTTTTTTGAGCACGTCATAGACTATGACTTTGGATCCCATCGATATAGGTGGATTTGATTTACTATATTTTAATTTCTATTTAAGTTGAGTTGGGGTTTTCATACCCATCGGTGATTTTATGCCTTGAGATTACTATTGGTTGTTGTAAGCATTTGTGTAGATTTTTATACCTATGTGACTACCCCCGTAGATGTTTTCTTTCAGTAGTAGATTGACTGGATTGATATTTCATCTCCCTTGGAGTGTAGCGCAGGGGTTAAAGTCCCTTTCCTTCGGCATTTTGGCCTTGATGTGATCTTAGAGTAGTGTTGGCCATATGTTTTTCATTTTTGTGCCACCTACACTTTATGCTATTGTGATTATTGTTATTGTTGGACGTTGATTAATTCTTACTTGATAGATGGCTAGACTAGCGTTATCTAGTTAGTGTTTCACTTCTTGCTCCTATTATTGGTAATTCTGAGGTTTGTTATTCCAAATTGTCTGGTTTGTCTCACGGTAGTAGTCTTGATCTTGGTGTTGGTGTTGAGTTAGGTACTCCGTTCTTCCACGATATGGTTTATGGTTCAGTTGAGTTAAGGTTTGTGTAAATGGGTAAATTCAAAATTTCTCATTTTGGTATTGTTTCAATCTAATATGATTTTATGGGATGCTTCGGAATGATAGTTTATGCTTGTGTATCAGTTGTTGGTAACCAAAGTGGGTGCCTTTTTGGGAGTTAGTAGTCATTGTCATAGATCATGTATTAGTTTGAACAGCTTCAGGCTAAGATCGCATTTTCTGAGTTCCTTGAGTTTTTGCTACTATTTTTACTCCTTGCAGCCTTGGTGAGTCTTGGTTATGCCCTGATGTGATATGCCTTCAGTGGATGTGGATTTAATTGCTCGTGTCCTTAGCTTGTGATTTTCCTCAGTTATGATTATATTCTTTGGCAACGTTTCAGTTTTATCCCTTGCGGGAACCGTTGGATATCTGCTTAGAGTCTAAAAGTGAGATCGATTTGGGAATATGCTTGAATTTTGATAGTAAGATTGATTAGGGTATTTGACCTTAGTGAAGACTTGTTGGCTTCAGTTGTGATTTTTGACTCTTTTGAATAACGGCGTGGGAGTTATGATAGATTCTAGTGTGTGGATGCTTACTCGTTAACAGGATCGGTTTGGATAGTTGAGATCAAGTAATTCAGCTTTGGTGTTGAGATTATAGCCATGGATTGCTTAACTTGGTAGCAGCCCCATTTTGAGGTTTTGATTCAATTGAGCATTTGTTAATAGGTTGACTAAGCCTACTCTCTACTTATCGGTTCAGTTTTCTCTGGTTTAGTGGGTTTGACTTTGATGGATGTTCGATGGATAGTCCGTTGTCTCATGGTGTTGGTTTTTACTAATTTTGACTTTGGTTTGCAGTTTTGCCAGAGTTTTTATTGCCTACTCAGCAAAAAAAGTGTACTTGAGTTGGGCTTAGTAGGGTTTCACCCACAGTTGGTGGGGTATTCTGGAGCGGATTATTCAGTTTTGAGAGGTTGTGCTTCAGACTCGTAACTATTTGTTTCAAGGATCATCCGGACCAGTTAGTGGCTTTGGCAGGGATTGTAGACATTGATCACCCCCATTTGAGTTTATAGGTAGGGCCTTTTTTGGCATTGTACATATGCTAATCCGTGTGGATTTTCAATAGGTCAGCTTCAGTCTTTCATGGATAGTGTGATGTGATTATGCGGGTAGGACTTAAATGATGCTGAAGAGATTCCGTGCAGTTCAGAGTAGACATCAGGTTTGGAAAGGCAAGAAAATGTTAGGTTTGGAGTTTGGAGTTAGCTATATGGTTCATGCCTTGGATTATCTTTAACCTGGTTGGGTATCCGCCTAGTTGTGCTTTTTTCAATGTGATGTCCGTATGTTGTGGTTTGGGTTTACGTGCTTCAGCTGTGCTCAATTTACTTAAAGGCCTATTGGTTGTTAAGTATGGATTTGTGGTTATTTGGAAAAGTGAAGTTAGGATGTGAAGGAAAAAGGGATGCCTTTAGCAAAATCCCTTGGAAGGGTTGTTTTTTATTGGAGATTATCTAGAGAGTCTTGCTCGGGGCAAATGGGCCCAGTACCTCATCCTTTTAAGCTTTCGAGCTTTTGAGCTCTTTCTGCCCCTTAACTGTCGAGGACGAAAGTCCTTTTAGCAGTGGATATTGTAATGACCCTCTAGGCCATTTTCTTAGTTTCTGCACATTATCGGTATTTCATGCCTTCCCATATCGACTATTGGTCATTTATGACTTGTCGGAACCATCGGTTCAGTTTTTGACTAGTTCGTTTTGGTTTTAAGTCCATTTTCCTATTTTGGAGCTTTTGAAGTTAACAAATTGGTCTCAGTTCAAAACTTCTAGTAAAAATACTTGGATGAGCATTCCAACAACGTCGTTAGCTCCGAATTGTGGATTTTAGGCTAGGGGAACCCTTGGTTCGGGTCCTGAGGTTTCCGGACTCATTTTGGGCTATTGATTGGAAATTGGTAAAAATAGCTCATTGGGTGTGAAACCACTTTTTGTTGAAATGACCTCGAATGGAAATTTTAATGGTGTTGTTTGAGTTTGAAATGTCGATTTTGGGTTAATAGCATAATTAGTTTGGGTCCCGAACCTTTATATTTCGTTTTGACTATTTAGACAAAAATTAGTTAAAATAGCCTAAAAGGGGTCCCATGGGTTAATGTGTTGTAAACAATCTCTTTTCATAAATTTGATAATTCCATTGGATTCAAAACGGGTTTTATGATCAATTTGCACTATTGGTTCATGTTTGTAGGGTTCCGGATGAGTTTCGAGGATCAAAAATAAGTTTTTGAACTTGCTAGTTTTCAGGTGCGGAGGTTCTTCTTCGCGAACGCGAAGAAAGACCATTTTTTAACTGGTCAACGCAAAATTTGTTCTCCGCAAATGCGATAGGGGTCCCGCGAACGCGAAGAACAAAAATTTCACCTGGGTGGTGCTTAAATTGGCAGATCGCGAGGTTTTAGTGTTTTTGACATTCCAGGAGATAGGAAGCTCCGTTTTAGGCGATTCTTGATGCATTGTTCTCTTATGATTATTGACTATGTAATTTTACCTTCACTTCTCCCATTTTCTAGGAATATCCATTTCGTTTTTTATGATTTCTAACCAAAGTTGAGATTCAAAACCCCATTCCACCATTTTCAAAGCTTCCAAGCTCATTTTTTTAGAGAATTAAAATGGGTTTCCAAGATTGAAACTTCAGGTGAGCTTCTAAACTAGTCTTTCATTATTTTCCATTATTTTTTCCTGTCAAATTCCGCTCTTTTTCTTGTAAATTCCTAGAAATTAGTTTTTGAATTCCCGAACTTTATGGGTTGATTTGGGCCTCGATTCGAGCTCCGTTTGTGATAAAATTTCGAATAAAAACTCCTTATCCTTCGATGGACCTCATGAAGTATTCAATTTTGGAATTTTATTTATGGGCACCGCAGGCCTATTTTGTACCCGATTTTTGGTTCAAACTTTTATATTGCAATATGGGTCTCATTTTACTCGTATTAATGTATGAATTATGATTTTGATAGAGCGATGTCATTTCTGTACCGTTGAGTGAAGATGAGCAATTCGTGGATGGTTCAAGATTGTGGTTCGGCATCGAGGTAGGATTCGGTCTACTTTTGTCTATGAAAATGTGTATTGTATAGATTGCATGCTAGGTTGGGATTATAGGCTAGGTTTATGCCTAGTAATATCATGACTTGACCTATTTAGGGGATTTAGAATAGAAATATTACTCAAGTCTTAGCCTAGAATACCCGTTATGGTTGTAGGACCCTATTGCACTGGATTATACGCTTGTTTAGCTATAGATTGATATGAAGGATACCTTTAGTATAAGACTTACCATGATACTTAGTGAATCGAGTGATATTCCTCGATTAGGTCCTCTTAGTAGCTTTATGTCCTTGTTTACCTTAGTTTTCAGGTTTATGGTACTAACATCTTGTTGAGTTATATATTATTAGGCCGGAGGCCGTGGTTACCAGTTGGATACCAGGTTAGTTCTCTATCTTTTGAAAGGATGTGGATATAGTTATGGATGCGTAGACGCTTACGATTGTATTATTTGGATACTAGTAGTGGCATGCATACATTTTGACGCATTTACACTTATTTAGTGGTATGATTCCGGTTAGAACCTTGGTTTTACTACTAGTTTCTAAAAATGGATTTATTCCCACTTTTTCTTAATTTTTAAAATTTGATTCTTTGAAAATGGAAGTCGTACCACCCTCATTATTGGATTATGATATTTTAAACTAAACATGCTTCTTGGAAATTCGACCGAGGCTAATTTTGATCCATTATTGATCCACTTATTTTACCACTTCTTATTTCACTATGGTCGAGAGAGATTTCGACTCTTTTTATATTATTTTACCATTTTTGTTCCGGTTTCGATCTCGGGCAATGGATTTGCAGATTTATACTCATTTAAAGTTCGAGCAATTGTTACACTCTTATTTCTCTTCGATACTGGACGAATTTGGTTGATTATGATGGTTACTGGAAGTCCTGGTTCAGGACCAGGCAGTGTATATGGATATCTCGAGTCCCCTATGGGCCCTTTCATCCGATGAGTCACGATATCGGAGAAGGATGGTAGTCGTAGATCCTTCTTTTGAGAGCTACTAAGCTGGAGGAGGTCTATACACTTGGTACATTTTAGCAGTCTATTAGTTGATGGTACTGGATTATCCTTACATCCATTCATTATTATGCATTACCTACCACCATTATAATTGTTTGGCACCTATATTTATCGGTTTTATGGGGGGCTGGCTAGGTATAGGTTATGGTTGTTGTTTGTTGAGTGATTGTTTGTACTTTTGGGGCTTATGGGGTCCGGTTAGGTTATTGTTTGTTTGGGATAGCCGGCTACATATTTACTAGTTATTATTGTATAGGTCATGGCAGGTTGGTTACGGATTGGTACCTGAGGTTGTAGGTATGCTTCTGAGTTTCTTTTTTCTTTATTACTGTAAGAATTGATTATTGTTATACTATCCCATGCCTATGCACATTTCAGTAAGAGATCTTGATTATGCTAGTGTTAGACCTTTTATTGCTTATGACCCCGGTGATGTTAGATTAACTCCCTCAGAGTAAATTTGGTAGATTAACTCCCTTAGAATAAATTTGGTTATCCATATAGCGAGGTTATATATATATATTCTTCTTTGGCTACTATTTGTATATCATTCCCTTCCTTCCTACTACAATCGTATATTGTATATCTCTTTCTTCATTATACTATCATACATGGACTAGTTACGGAATTATGCTTCATCCCTAATTACTGATAGTATTTGATAGTTTACCTTTACTTTTTCATTAGCACTTTTATGTTTCGTTGCTTGAGTAGTTGGGTGTAGTTATATTCCTCCTATACATGTTATTTATACCTGTATTATCTTTGGAGTTCAGTCGACTGATGCCTACTGAGTACCTGGGTTTGGTACTCATACTACACTTCTGCAGCCTGCATATCATAGTACGAGTTTTCGCCGTTGATGTGTGCACTGTGCGGAGCAGCCATGGATCGGAGATTTGAGGTGAGCTCCTGACGTTTGGAGTTGTTCCTGCTCTCCCGCTTACTGTTAGACTGATCTCTATTTTTGTATTTCAGAGACGGTTTTCTATATATTTATTCTGTATTCTACTTTGTACTTCTGTTGTATTAGACACTGTTGTACTGACCTCACCAAGTTTTGGGGATGTATTTACTTCCTTTTTATCTCTTCTTCTCTTTTATTTAGTTTTTCTTTTGTTTTTCTTATTAGTCTGTTACTAGCTTTTTCGGACTATGAATTGACTTACCTACTGGTGGGTTATGGTAGGTGTCGAGGAAAATGGGTTGTGACACACCTCCTCCAATTTTCAATTTCTTATCATTTCAGCATTAGCTGAGAGAAGGTCATGTCCTAGAGAGAAAGCTTCCGTGTAGTGCTTAAAATTGGAAAAAATAAAATTAATTTATTTTTTAATACTAGAGAAAGGTGTCAGTAAATATTTTGAAGCATACTAAAAAAAAAAGGACTTGGCTCCTCTCGGGTATTGATCTTCTTCAGTCCCTCCAGTTCTCTTTTAAGTAAATTACATGTGTCTTTTTTATTTTTGAAGTGGATCAGATACATTTTTCTAAACCAAATAACATAAAAAGTACAATTACCATTATTTCTCTCTCCTCTCTCTTAGTTTTCCTTTCATTGCTATCAATCAAGAAACACTTTCCCCAGATCTATCAAGAACTGTGAAAATAGAGCAAGTAGTTTACTTGTATAAACCAAATAACTGGACAATTAGGAACAACATCAAAAGAAAACTATTGAAACGGAGTGAGTAGCCTTAATTGAAGAATACAATTATAAAAACAACAAGAGAAAAAGAAAAACCAAGAATTTTTTTTTATATACATTTCATGAAAGAAAACCCGAATTCTGCATTCTAGTGCATCAACAATTTTTTCCTTCTTTCTAATTTCATGCCTCTATATGTCCTTTAGTTGGCCTTCTGTAGTTGTAAAGAAATTCTAAGTTGAAAAGTTTTCCATTTCGAAGAAGATAACAAAAGCTTTGCTGATCTCCATTGTCGTCGGAACCAAACTTTAAACCAATTAAATGCACTCTCAGTGTTCAAATTTTTGAAAATTTATAACCAAATGCATCCTAATTTAGATTTGTTCTCCTCTTCATATTGAGAGCCTTGGTATAATTTTTTCTTTGTGTGTGTGGAAATACTGATTAAAAAAGAGTGATTTATGTTGGCATCTGCATCTTCTTGTTCTACTTTGTGAAGAAATTGGATAGTTATGAAATGGGTTTTGCTTAGAGCGAGAAGGAAGGGACCGAAGTGAGAGATAATGTAAATCATAGTTAATATCAACAGAGTTAGCAAAATGCATCTGATCTGTTAAGAAATTAAAATGACACGTGTAATTTATATCTATATATATTAAATAGCAAGAAAGTCTTGTCTATAAAATTATCAAGTTACAACCTATGAAAAAGTATGTGTTAGTTTTAGGACAAGAATTAGTTAGTTAGGTATAATTAGTTGGTAGTTGCTTTTAATTTTTAGGACTTTTTTAAAAATTTAAATTTTGTAGTTACTTTAATTATTTTTTTTACTGTTTTTTAATAGTTAAGTTGAGAATAATTAAAATAACAAATGATGTTATTATTGTCATCAATGCATCTCTTTAAGTTTGTTTTAACACCATTTGATCTTCCATTTAGTTAGTTTAAAATTCAAATTTTGATATTTTTTCAATCATATGATGGTTATCTATTTTATTCAATTTTTAAAACGATCTCAAATATCAAATAGTTAATTAAAATATAAAATCAAAAAACAAAATAAAATCAAAGAAGAAAATGTGTTGCCTCCCTGTGTTTGAAAATGTTGTTATAGTTTTTAAACCTATTTAACTAAAAATTTGGAATTCTAAATTTATAACAAAGTTATAAACAAAAAAATTATGTAATATAATGTGTTAGTTTAGGATAATAATAATAATAATAATAATAATAATAATAATAATAATAATAATAATAATAATAATAATAATAATAAGAAGAAGAAGAAGAAGAAGAAGAAGAATATAATAATAATAATTATTATTATTATTATTATTATTATTATTAAAAAAGGAAGAAGTCCTCTCCGAATCTTATCATGTGACAGCAGGACACTTTGCAATTCTACATCAAATTTTTTATTTCAAGTTTATTAGTATTATCCTTAATAAATAATTAAATAAAAAAACAAAAATTTCCTAACATGCAGCTAACTTCCCACTTCCCATTCCCACTTCTACATATTCCTAGGCATTAGGAAACTTCTTATATCTCATTTACAAATTATTTAAAGGATAACTTATATAAATTCCAACAAATTTATCCTAATTATTCTTTATCTCTTTTTTTTAACAAAATTACATAAAATTCCTGAATTTAATATTTTTGGTACATATTTTGACAATCGATACATCTTTACACGCAACAAGATTTTAAATAATTTCCTGAGTGCATCTTCCGTTTTGCAGGCTTTTTTCATATGTAAACTTGGTCTATTAATTTCTTTTCTGTCACTCTTACTTAAAATTTTATTGACAACGAATTTAATTTTTTTAACTCTGGGATGTTGCATGCCTAGTGAACAAAGTATCTTGGCTCCGTTTTCTCCCCTTTCTGTTGTTCCTTCTCCTTCATGATCATCATCATCAACATCATTTTGATTCCACTACTTCCACTCAGCAAAATGGAAGTGCAGTATCAGTCACGCAACTAAAACAATGACGATGACAATGAAGTAGTAGCTGCCGATGACCATCATCCACCCAAATTCACACACAAGTCCACCAAAAAACCACTACAGCCGATACATAATTCTTATGTATCAGTAACACAGATCTCATTCCAATACATAAGTCTTGTGTATCATTAACACAAAAAAGCGTTCCGATACATAAATTGTGATATATTTTCAAGAGACACTCATCCCGATACATAATTCTTATGTATCAGTAAGATAAAACTCATTCCGATACATAAGTCTTATGTATCAGTCGCGCAACTAAAGCAATGACGATGACAATGAAGTAGTAGCTGCCGATGATGATGAAGTGGCTGCCGCTGACTATGAAGAAGCTGTCGCCGATGATGAAGGTAACGGTGACATAGCAACACTGGCAAATTAGGGATTTTGGAGAAATTTGGGGATTATTGTGGGGAAATAAATAGGTATATGTAGGCAGAAGTTCTCCTTTAATGGAGAAATTAAAGATTAAGAGGGGGACACAAATTTTCAGCCCCAAAAAAAAGGAGTTTGGGTGTAGGTTTAGTGATGTATTCGATGGTTTTAGAAAGAGAAGGTAAATCAAGGATTTAAGTAATTAATTAAAAGGGTAGGGATTTTAAGTAGTTTAGGTAAGTTAAATTGTGGTATTAAGTAATTTATCCTTTAAAAAATCTTCCGCAAAAAAAAAAAAAAGAAACTGTTTTGCTTTTCAAATTTCAAATTGCTTAAATCTTTGGTATATTATTAGCAATTAAACACAAGTTCTTGGATACACATTCATTGGAATATATTTCTCTCAACACTAATGTCATCAACTACATCACCAGCAACAATATGTGGTAAGTTATTAGCACTACCTTTAATTGCAATATTTGTAAGCACTACTTTGCTTGACAAACATTTGCTCGAACTTGTAATACTTCTTCAATTCAAATCTTCCTACTTTCAATTTTTATTGATCAATTAACTTCTTTTTTTTTTTACTTAAATGTTTTGGGTTTCAGAGAAAAAGAAAAATCAATGTCAAAGGAGTACATAAGAACAACGACACGGGGCATAAACCGGCCGGCGGTGGGCAAAAAGACGATGCCATCGGTTCTATCTCGGTATAGCTTGATTTCCATCGTGAAGTATGTCCATAAAGTATGATTATCCGTTAGACGATTCCTGAATTTTTCTAATGAAAATTGCAGCATATTTTCTAACTTGAATATCACTTGTTTGTTCTTATGTTTATTCTTCATTAGCAAATCTTTAATTGTAGTAAATATTGCATATTTTTGACCCTTCAGTGCAGTTTGATACATTTCCAAACAAAAAACATCATCATGAAATAGTGTTTGTAAGATATACTTCACATTATAGAATCATACTATCTTCTTAGAATTTCAACACATTCTTCATGGTTTGAAAAATTATTTAAATTAAGAATACGAGCGGTTTTTGGATGCAATTTTTCTGCAACAGTTTCTGAAAAATACTATACATTAAAATCTCTCTAAGTTAATACTCGATAAATTAATAAACTCTCTAAAATAATACTTTTCTCCGGTCCCGATTTGGACTAGTGAAAAAAATTACCAATTTCGATAAGATAATAAGATAATATATTTCGAAAGATCCCTATATAACTATATGGTCCCATTAATATTATAAATTAATAATCCTTTAAAATTACAAAAATATCTAAGACAATTTAGTGAAATATGATTATATTGTTTTTGTTTTTTGTTAAAATTTAAATCTAGTTGAAGCTCATCTATAACTTTTCTTATTGCATTCAAAAGTTCCTTTTTTGTCTTCTCGAACTGCCCCATAAAATTGTGAAGAGTTCTAGACACGATAAGTATTTTCTTATGCATAAATGGTTTCAAAGATATTGTATCATCTTCAACTTCATCATCAATATTGTTTTCTCCAATGGTATCCACAATTTCTTCTAAGCTCTGGCCCTCTAAACATGTATCATTTTCACCCGGGTAATCCAACAAACTATTGACATCCATTTTACTGTGGTAACTGAGATCATTAATCATGACCCCAAGTTCATGAATGTCGTTTTCACAAGTGGGTTCATTTAAATTCCTTGAGGCTTTATCCCCCAAACGAATTTTGTAGTGTTGATACAACGTACTTTATGTATAATGAATTTATTTTTTACATTAATTCAATAAATATGATACATAAATTAGTAAGATATAATGATTTTGATGTAATCAAAATTAATCTTCATTGAATCTTGAAAACACTCTTTAAATTAATAAATATTAATTTATTGATTAAATAATACCTCTACAAAATTATAATATTTTATGATCCCGACAATATTAATTTAGAGAGGTTTTACTGTAGAACCAAAACAATTCTTAGAAAATAAAACATAAAGAGATTACATTACTTGAATTTTTTTTAAATATTAAATTAAACTAAAATTGAAATCAAAACTGATAAATGTGGTAGGCAGCAGTTTCATTGTTTCCCTAATTTTTTCTTTCTTTTTATGTTTTTGGTGTTCCATTTCCTAAACATATTTTGCTCATGAATTTATTATGACTAGTTCTTCGGCATGTGTGTTGCATGTGTATGTCAAATCATGTAGTATGAGATTTTATAAAATAATCCAATATTATTAAAACAAAGTGTAAAGTGTCAAATAATTAATTATACATATATAAAAGAATAAGATTAAATTAATGTGAATAATCAATGTATGTAAATCATGAAACAGGTTTTGGTGGTGTATGAGATGTTTTTTAAAGAATTCTGGCTCCTTTAATTTAGTTAAAGTCTTAGGAGGAGGCTTTACTCGATTGGTAATGAAGTTATGATTTAACTTAAATTAATTATTTATTTTAAAGTTTTTGTATCTGGCCTAGTCAAAAAAATGAACTTTAGGGAACTAAGTTTGTATAATGAGTGTCCTGAAAGAACACACTCAATGAATATGAACCTTGGGAACTAAGTTCATGGTATCAGGTGGAACTAAGCTTATACTCCCCGTTTCAAAAAGAATGACCTAGTTTGACTTGACACAGAGTTTAAAAAAATAAAGAAGATTTTTGAATCTTGTGGTCCTAAATTAAAGTTATGGCAAATGTACCAAAATACCCTTGAATCTTGTGGTCTTAAACATGTCACGTGGAAAGTTGAAATCAAAGCATTGCCAAAAAAGAAAAGGGATCATTCATTTTTAAGCAGAGTATGAAGAACCAGAAACTTAAATAAGAATAATAAACTGGTGTAGAGGCAAAATTTACAGTTCCAAGTGCTTCGAGTAATTCGCTAAAGTAGGAACTGGGAAGTAAATATGAAGCGCATCTGGAAGCCTTAAACCAAATTTAAATTCGAGTTGGTATTTGATATCTATTTTGTACTTGGTATTCGGAATTTATTTTGAACTTGGTATTCCGTATCTATTTTGAAACTTGACTAACATAAATTCGAGTAAAAAAAATTTAATTTAAAGGGTAAAGTGTCACCCAATACATTCACCTACTCCGCCAAATATAGATACACCCTTGTTTTTTAATCAATTTTATATGAGGATTGTTTTACTCGCTCCCGTTCTCTTGAATAGACCAATTTCTCCTCCACGATGATAAAGAGCTAAAAGATCTACTACTTTAATTCTTGTTCCAAAAATAAACAATTTTGTATCCAACTATATAAAGATGGGCAAAGAACTATGAATAGGAGATATTTATTTTAAAACTTGAATTCGAGCCCTCTAGTTAAAGATGATCCTACTTCCCACCCCATCTTTGAAATCGAAGATCCCAATATGATCATGAATCTTCTATATACTACCTTAAAAGCATGAACTCCAAAAGCCTTAAAGTGGAATTACTAAAATATCCCTCTTACTAATTTAAATAGTCTACTTTTTTTTTAAAAAAAAAAAGTCCCTCTTACTAACGCCTACAAGCATGAACTCCGTCTGTTTCTCTAGCACTTCGAAATGATAAATTTTCCAACTTCTCTTTTATATTGCTTTTGTTTCACCCTTCTCTTTGGAAGAATGTTCAAGGAAATTGCTCTTTGCAATTGTTTGTTCGCATGCAGCTTTTAGGGTTACAGAGGATCTTTTCCTTTGATAAACAAGGTTCCAGAAAGAATAGCATTTTAAGTGTTTTAGAATGCCAAATAATTCCCCTTTTGACCACAATTTTATATATTAATAGAAATGTATTATATAACAATAAGGAACATTAGAGTAATCTTATCGTGCTCTCTAATTATGGAAAAATTTTCTATTAGAATTTGATAAACATATCATTTTTATCATCAAAAACAACTAAGAAGTGAATCAATCAATGATTAGACATCACCTTAAATAACAAAAACAAAAAATCCCCAGCATATACCCCGATTATACATATACATATAAAAAAAAAAAAAAAAAAAAAAAGAAAAATCAACCAATCTTAAAACATTACTTACTATCATCTAATATTGATCGTTCTCTTATCTACTAAATTTTCAATACCTTCATACCCGAATACGACGCTGTAGCATCAAACCATAGCGGAGACAGCAGGGGCGGCGGCAGCAGCAGACAAGAAAGATAGAAACCCAGTTGCCGGGGACTCTTGTTTATCAAGGAAAAGATCCTCTGAACCCTAGCAATTACCTTGAACATTCTCCCAAAGAAAAGGGTGTGAAACTAATGCAATATGAAAGAGAAGTTGGAAAAATTATCATTTCGTATTGCCAGAGAAACAGACGGAGAAAAAATTGTTGATGGAGGAGTATATGAAGGTTCTTGTGACTATTAGCAAGGAGTACGACCATTGGCTTGGGATGTCTGTAGGCGTTAGTTTGTAGTTTTTTTTTAAATAGGTTATTTAAATTAGTTAGAGGGGTAAATTAGTAATTTTACTTTAAGTTTTTTGAGTTGGTGCTTTTAAAGTAATACTAGTTTAGGGTACATGTATTCGCACGTGTGTTTCACTTCAATTAATAAAACTATACAAAAATATTTCATGTTTTACCCTATAAAATTATACATCAATTAATATGGATATTTTGGTAAAATACTCATTAGTTTTTCTGAAGGGTGTGTAAAGTCCAAATTAGACAAATAAAAGTGAACAGAGAGTAGTTTATAGCCAGAAACGTTTTTATGACTTATTTTAGACTAAGGGTGGGTATGAAGGAAAATGTTTTCCTAGAAAATATCTTCTTGAAAAATAAGTGATTTTCTTACTTATTTTCTGGTGTTTGGTTGGTAAGAAGAAAATATTGTCTCAAGATCATCTAAGTATAATCTAGGCAAATACTAATGACACCAAATCCGATCATGACCTTAGACCCCGAATCCTCACACCTGATGCAGGACTCGACCCCGACAACCAACCCAGGACCCGACCCCGACTCCTCACCCAAGACCTAGCCCCAACTCTCGATACGAGTATCTACCCCGACGCCATATTTCGAACCCAACCCCAACTCCCGATCTAGGCCGACCGCGACTCCCGGCCCTTGACTTGGACCCACCCCGACTCCTGACCCCCGACCTAGATCCGACCCCGACTCTCTACTCCCTACTCCGACACATACTTCTGACCCTGGACCTGACCCCCGACACACCACCCATGACCCGACTCTCGATTCTGACACCCGACCCCGATAGATTTATATAAACAAAATTTTATTAGGTGAAATTAAAGGCAAATAATAAATTACGGTCATAGCAACTTCTGAGGTAAATTTATTTTTAGTGAAATTTAAATTGACTCAAAGGCAATTAATTCCTCTTTTTTCATTCGAATGGTAATCTTCTTTATGTTATTGCATGCTAGAATTCTTAGTTACTATTTTTGTGGCAGTTAAAATTAATTAATTTTTATTTTGCTCTGTTTTGTGTACAAAATATAATTCTAATTGATTGAAATCCTATATTTTAGAACTTGGTCAAAAAAGGAAAATTTTAAACATGTATGCTTGGGAATTACATTCACTCAATTCTCATAATTATTAATATTGGTTAGTAAATTCAAGTAAAAAAAAACCAAAAGATTAACTTATTGTAATCTTTTTGAAAGTGCACCAAATTAATGAAATTGAAAGTACACGAAATTAATCAGTTAGAAATTTAGTAACACAAAAAAGTAATAAAACTTTTGCCTTTTCTCATACGTTATTTTTTTTTCTTTTCCCATATGTTATTCTTTTCCTTCTACTCTATCTTCTTTTTCTCCTGCTTAATAAGTTAAATATTAGTTGATTTCAAATACCAAATATAAAGAAAATAGTAAATGATAATTTTGTCTATTTTAAAGTATTTTAATAAAGGTAAAAATTTTAATCAATATTTCTAAAATTTTGCAAATTTATTTAAATAAATTAATATAGCACTTATTTTTTTCATTCACCTCTTATTATATATTTTTTTCTTACCGTATATTTTAGGAGTCTTTAACTTTTCACGATTTAAAAGTCCTTATTTTATCACAATTCTTCTCATATAGTTTAGAAGTCAATATTATAACCTTCCGATAATATGTCAAATAAATTATACGAATAGAAAAAAATTATTACCTATTCGTCAACTAATGTCACAATCTTTTGAATATAATTATGTTCAATAGAAAATTATTCTTTAAGCATATAAATCCATGAACCTTTTGGTTTATAGTATATTTTTATTCCTTCCCTACCAAGATGATATTTTTCTCTTTATCAATTTATTGTGCAACTTTTCTAAACTACACTAAAATTTGATAAATTAATTAAGAAAATGTTTGATTAAGTATAAGGCTCTCACTTTTAATAGCAGTAACAATAATAAAATACAAAAACATCCTTTTAATTATTTATTAATTATAAGTGCAGTGTAAGAAAAATGATAGAATCCTCATCTTCTTGTTCCCGTTTCTTGTCAAGCAACTTCAATCTAAAGTACTTGACCTCATCTTCTTGTTCCTGTTTCTTGTCGAGCAACTTCAATCTAAAGTACTTGATTTTCCTGTCGGGATCAGATTTCCCTACTATACCAACATATTCAACAACTTTTATATTATAAAGTTTTAATGATAATTTTAAATTGGACTCCATAATTATTGCTCTAAGTAAAACTCATACTAATATAATATAGAACAAATAAAAAATGTTGATGTAACTAATCAAAACTAAACAAATTACAAAGGACTTTCAAATTTGAGGCACAGTATATTGGTCTATAATTTAAAGGACAAGCATCTTATGAACGTCACAACAACAACATATTTAGTGTAATCTCAAAAAGTGTGGTTCTAAAAGAATAAAGTTTATGAAACCTTATCCTTACCTTGGAGGTAGAAAGGTTGTTTCTAATAGATCCTCACCCACCCAAAAAGAAAAAAAGATAATAAACTAAGAAGGAGCTAAAGAACAGCTTTCGAGCTCAGTTGATGCAGTGCTTTTCGTGGTTCCTTTGCCTTTATCAGCCAAACTAAAAGAACAGCTTCTGCCATTACTTCTTCAACATCACCAAATATGATGTCCGCGGATGAATCAGCCAAAGTTGTGACAACCTGTGAGGCAAGTATTGTCAAGCAATCACTAATATTGCAATTAAGACAAAATCACAAAGGAGAAAAGGTGTTGCAACAACATAGAAACATATTTAGCAGGTACCTGAATTTAGGAAAAAGCGTCTGTCACAAAGAAACTCATGATTCTCCTATGTATAAGCAAGCACTGAAAATAAAATTAGTAATTTGAGAAAAAATAAATAGCTTATTCAGTCACATATTCAAACGAAGCACAAATAAAACAACTTATTCCGCAAAATTATATAATCTTGAAAAAAAACAATCATGAAATACGAATTAATCACAAATCAACACAAAATCAACAAAAACTGACTGTTATACTTCAACTCAATTCTACTTCAACTTTGTTCAAGATGTGTGGTAACAAAATTTTATGAATTCTTGATCAGCAAGCAATAAAACTAAGAACATTAGTATAAATCCAATATTCTTGATCAGCAAGCAATAAAACTAAGAACATTAGTATAAATCCAATAAAATAATACTTTATATGTTGCTAAATTTCTAAAACTTACAAGTTCAAGAGAAAAATACTTTAGGTTATTGGAGAAGGAAGGACATGGCCTTTACTGGAGAGCGATGGAAAAAAATGAGTGTTGGACACGTAAAAACATAAGATAAAATTGTGTATAGTTCAAATATTATATAAATAGAGAGATAAAGTGCCTACTTTATTTCTAATTTGTACATATTCTCCTTTAATTCTCTTTCTTTACTAAGATTCAGATTATAACAAATTAAATTGACTTTACTTTCATAAAGCAATAGAATTTTATTTTATTTTTTAAAAAAAAGAAGTCATAGAATGAAACTACAAAATCTAATGGATTTTTAGGTGCACTAATAGCCCGTTTGGCCAAGCTTATTTCCCCCCCAAAGTGCTTATTCTTTCTCAAAAGTGCTTATTTTAAAAAATTGAGGTGTTTGGCCAAGCTTATGGAAGAAAATAAGTGCTTCTGGGGAGTAAAAAAAATACTTTTTCATAAGCCAAAAAAAGTAGCTTCTCTCCAAAAGCACTTATGAGCAAAAATACACTTAAAGGCATTTTTAAAAGCTTGACCAAACACTAATTGTTGGTCAAAAGTGATTTTTTAATTTTATTGGCCAAACACAAACTGCTTCTCATCAAAAGTACTTTTTTGAAAAGCACTTTTAAAAAAAACACTTCTGAAAATAAGTTGATTTTAGAAGCTTGACCAAACAGGCTATAAATATTAGTTTTCTAGTTCGATTTTTTCAATTTTGTGATCACTTTCTATATATTATACAACTCAATATTTCCAACTTTTTTCGTGGTACTAATTAGTTTTTCAATTAAAGGAGGATTCATGAACTTGTACACACAAAATTTAGTTGATTTAAAATTCTTAAATATTAGAATAATATTACCCTCTTAGTAACAATTTATGTGATACTTTTCGCTTCTCAAGACTCTAATTAACTAATCTAATTTGAAGCTAAATTGGATTAAATTAATTTATACTTGTCGTTGTTAGACTTGCTTTAGGTCTTGTATTTTCCAAAGATCCTCTGAATTTGACAAGAGATGTGCACTACTGTGTAGGAATAAAATGTGAGATTTAAGGAACCTACTTTAAGAGAACCCCTAATTTGTCTTAAAAAACAAACTATTCACTATTGGAATGGAATATGTTGGGTTTGGTTGATAAGAAGTGAATGGAAAATGGAGGTAAAAACATGGAAGGAAAATGAAGAGTAAGTCTTCACTTTAAGGAAGTGAAGTTCTCCCACATTGGTGGGAGAAAGAAACTTTCTTGTGTATATATTGGAATACACTCCTTCATGTGGATAGTGAGGCAAGAACAAGATAAGCCTTGCGCTTTCGTCGTCGTCGCTCGCTCGGCTCGGCTTCGGATTTGGATTTGAATTGGGATTTGACAAATGATCGAGAGACTATTTTTTTGGACAAAGTTTATTTGAAACTTGAGAATTATTGATAGTTTAATTCAAAAATCTGATAGAAAATTATTTCTCCATATGCGGACGCACATGAACGGATGCGGATGCATGTCACAACGCACCTCGAAGGGACGCAACCCTTCGAGGCACTGGTTGAAATTGAATTGGCGACCTGCGCGCGCGCATGTGGCACCTGCGGACGCAAGTGACCAGCGCAGGCCAAACCAGTTGCTACTGGTTTTATGCTAGACACTGACCTGCGGCCACATGTGGCCACCTGCGGGCGCAGGATGCAGCGCAGGTCAGGTGTCGGTTCGAAACAATGTGTCTTTTCTTCAACCATTGCTTCTCTTCTGAAGCACCACCTCTTAGGCTATAAATATGTATATTTTCCTCAGATGAAGGAAATACGAAATTATTATTTTCACAAGTTAAAAGCTTTCTTCTTTACAAAAGAAATTAAAGTAAGTGTGATTTACTCCATTAGTTGAGTTCGACGAAGTTCAGCAAATTCCATTACCGGTTTTGCTGAATAGTGTTCTATTCTATCCTGGGAGGAATTAATCCAAACCTTGGGCAATTGTGAGAGGATTATATTCTTTAAGGAAACACAGTTTAACTGTGGGATTAGAACTATCATTTTCATCAATTTTCTGGTTTTTACGGGTGAAGGAGACAAATATAATTGTATTTTGTTTACATTTTTCTGCTTCATCTCTATTTCTGTTTGTGGTTGGAAATTAAAGTTAAAAACTTTCTACTCCATTTTTTAACTCTGTTCGAAGAACATAAAAATTTCATCGAGTTAATAAAGTTATTTCTATCGATTCGAAGAACATAAAAACTTCATCGACTGAATAAAACCACATTGATAGTTAACCAGTTATTGAATTTTGTTTGTGTGTGATCAAACAGAAATGAAAGAATCAACTAATGGTATGATGACTTCAGCATCAGTGGAAATGAATGCTAGTTCGTCAAGTCGTGCAACTCCCTCTATGTCTGCAGCAGAAAAGCCTGGAAACTTTTTCGAAAGTGATTTCAAAAAATGGCAACAAAAAATGCTATTCTATCTGACCACACTAAGCTTGCAGAAGTTTATTGCGGAGAATATTCCAACTCTACCGGATGAGACTCCGGAGAAAGAACAGTTTATGGTGACCGAGGCATGAAATCACTCTGATTTTTTGTGCAAGAACTATATCCTAAATGGATTGGAAGATAGTCTATACAGTGTTTATTGCGTTTGCAAAACTTCAAAAGAACTTTGGGATGCTTTAGAAAAAAAGTATAAGACAGAAGATGCCGGACTGAAAAAGTTTGTAGCAGCTAAGTTTCTTGAATTCAAGATGGTTGACAACAAATTCGTCATGAATCAAGTCCAAGAATTGCAAGTGATCATACATGATTTACTTGCGGAAGGAATGGTCATCAACGAAGCTTTTCAAGTAGCAACTTTCATTGAAAAGTTGCCTCCTTTGTGGAGGGACTTTAAGAACTATTTGAAACATAAGAGAAAGGAAATGACTTTAAAGGATTTGATTGTTCGTTTGCGAATTGAAGAAGACAACAAAAATGCAGAAAAGAGAGCAAATGCAAAATCTTTAATCGCAGGAGCAAACAATGTTGAAACTCCTCAAAAGAAGAAAAAGAGGAAGAAGTCGGATGATGAGAAGGAAACACCTAAGAAGAAAAAGTTCAAAGGAAATTCCTACAACTATGGGAAAGATGGTCATGTGGCTTATGTTTGTCGTGCTCCAAAGAAAGATAAAAAGAAAGAGCAAGCAAACTTGAATGAAGAAGTAGACAACCTTTATACAATGCTCTCTGAATGCAACTTGGTAGGAAATCCAAATGAATGGTGGTTTGATTCAGGTGCTACCCGCCATGCGTGTTCCAGCAAGAAATTGTTTTCATCTTATACTCCTTCTAAAAAAGGTGAGACCATTTGTATGGCAAATTCAGCAACCGCAAAGATAGAAGGAACGGACAAAGTTGTCTTGAAGATGACTTCGGACAAGATGGTGACCCTCAATAATGTCCTTCATGTTCCCGAAATGCGGAAGAATTTGGTCTCGACATCACTTCTAGTCAAGAATGGCTTTAAGTGTGTGTTTGTATCTAATAAAGTTGTAATCTGTAAGAATGATATGTGTGTAGGAAAAGGTTACCTCACCGAGGGCCTCTTCAAACTAAATATAATCTCTATTGATACGAATAAGATTTCTGCTTCTTGTTACTTACTTGAGTCAAATCATTTGTGGCATGCACGTTTAGGATATGTAAACTATAAAACCATGTGAAAAATGATTAACTTAGAATTATTACCTAAGTTTGAAAGTAATAATGTAAAGTGTCAAGTATGTGTGGAATCAAAGTATGCAAAGCATTCTTATAAGTCTATTAAAGAAATTCAAATCCCTTAGACTTTATCCATGCAGACATTTGTGATATGAAGTCTATACCATCTCGTGGTGGAAAAAGATACTTCATAACTTTCATTAATGATAGCACTCGATATTGCTATGTTTATCTGCTTAATAGCAAAGATGAGGCAATTGATGCGTTCAAGCAATACAAGAATGAAGTTGAAACACAACTTAACAAGAAAATCAAAATGATTAGAAGTGATAGGGGTGGTGAATATGAATCTCCTTTTGAAGAAATATGTTTGGAATATGGAATTATTCATCAAAAAACTGCCCCATACACTCCACAATCCAATGGGGTTGCGAAAAGAAAGAATAGGACATTAAAGGAGATGATGAATACTTTTTTGATAAGTTCTGATTTACCACAGAACTTGTGGGGGGAAGCCGTTCTAACTGCTAGTCAGATACTCAATCGTATACCCCATAGCAAAACAAAGTCCATTCCATATGAACAATGGAAAGAAAGGAAACCCAGCTTGAAATATTTCAAAGTGTGGGGGTGTTTGGCTAAAGTGCAAGTTCCTAAACACAAAAGGGTTAAGATTGGACCAAAAACAATTGATTGTGTTTTCATTGGTTATGCAACCAATAGCAAAGCATATCGGTTTCTGATTCATAAATCAGAAAATCTCGTCATTCATGTGAATAAGGTAATTGAATCAGATAATGCTGAATTTTTTGAAAATATTTATTCGTATAAAAATGAATGTGAGTCATCTAGTGAAAACTCTAAAAAACCTCGGTAAGTGTCAAAAGAAAGTACACCTAACGAGGAAAGTCCAACATGTAGCAAACGTCAAAAGACTTCAACTTTCTTTGGTCCTGATTTCTTGACTTTTTTAGTTGAGAATGAGCCTCAAACGTTCAAGGAAGCAATGTCTTCTTCAGAAGCACAATATTGAAAAGAGGCAATCAATAGTGAAATAGAATCCATATTGAACAATCATACATGGGAATTGGTTGATCTTCCTCCAGGAAACAAACCATTGGGTTCTAAATGGATCTTCAAAAAGAAAATGAAAGATGATAGCACTATTGATAAATATAAGGCAAGACTAGTTGTCAAAGGTTTCAGACAACGAGAAGGTCTTGATTATCTCGACACATACTCGCTGGTAACAAGAATCACATCTATTCGAATGTTGATAGCGTTAGCCGCCGCGTATGGCCTTCAAATTCATCAAATGGATGTGAAGACAGCCTTCTTAAATGGATAATTAGAGGAAGAAATATACATGGAACAACCTGAAGGGTTTGTAAGTCCAGAAAAAGAAAATAATGTGTGTCGACTTGTTAAGTCGCTTTATGGACTAAAACAAGCGCCCAAGCAATTGCATGCAAAATTTGATCAAACCATATTATCAAATGGATTTAAGATCAATGAATGTGATAAATGTGTTATATCAAGAAAATTCCAAATCACATTGTCATTGTTTGTTTGTATGTGGATGATATGTTGATAATGAGTAAGGACATTTCCGACATAAATGCTACTAAGCGTATGCTTGCTGGCAAGTTTGATATGAAAGACTTAGGAGTTGTAGATTTGATCTTAGGAATTAAAATTCTAAGGACTTCTCAAGGTCTAGCTTTGTCTCAAACTCATTACATCAACATGGTACTTGAAAAATACAAGTATTTAAACTTCAAAGTTGCCAAAACTCCAATTGATGTGAATCTTGCTCTCACAAAGAACCAAGGTCAAAGCAAGTCACAATTGGACTATGCAAGAGTATTGGAAAGTTTGATGTATATCATGAATTGTACGCAACCAGATATAGCATGTGCTATTAGCAAATTAAGTCGATACACAAGTAATCCTGATCAAACTCATTGGATGGCAATGAAGAGAGTTTTGGGGTATCTAAAACATACGCAAGACTATTCTTTGCATTACAACAAATATCCAGCGGTAATTGAAGGATATAGTGATGCAAATTGGATCACCGAGTCAAATGAAGTGAAATCCACAAGTGGATATATGTTTACTCTTGGTGGATGAGTAGTCTCTTGGAAATCATCCAAACAGACGTGTATTGCTCGCTCTATAATGGAATCTGAGTTTATTGCCTTAGACAAGGCCGGTGAAGAAGCAGAATGGCTACGAAACTTTTTAGAAGATATTCCTTTGTAGCCAAAATCAGTGGCTCCAATATGCATACATTGTGATAGTCAAACGGCAATAGGAAGAGCGCAAAATATTATGTATAACAGAAAGTCTCGTTACATACGACGAAGGCATAATACCATTAGACAATTACTCTCTAGTGGAATTATCACAGTTGACTATGTGAAGTCAAAGGATAATGTGTCGGATCCACTTACAAAAGGCCTAACTAGAGAGGCGGTTGATAAATTATCGAAGGAAATGGGTTTATGGCCTAGAACAAGTCATTGTAATGGTAACTCTACCTAGATAAATGGAGATCCCAAGGTCTAGGTTCAAGGAGATCAAACAAAGTTACGAATGACGGTTCAGCATTGTCACAAAAAAGTATATCCATTGCCATGATATAACAATGTTCAAGAAACAAGGATAAAGCTTAAAGTTTGAAGCTTTTTAATGATTTCTAAGTTTGGCAGGTGTGACCAAATAGTTTGTCTATAGGATAAAACTTTTAGGAATCACCTATGTGAGTGTGAAGTGAAATCCGCTTCAAGGAGAATAAGAGCAAGGCCATTTCTCTATGCACTCATGAAATCAGGACGTGTTCATGGCTGAAACAAACAAAATAATGAGAACCAAGAATGGTTAAGGGCTGATTGTGTGACATATGTTGTCTAGGTATACGTAAAGCTCGACAGTTCAAAGATATCAAATCTACCGATTGACCAAGAATACCCGACGTATGTTCACTATGAAAAGTTCAAAGGGAAACCTACTTACCCAGATGCGATTAACATTTATTTGTAGATCACACAAGTTTTTATATAAAATAGTCATTCCCCATTCATATGGGGGATTATTGGGTTTGGTTGATAAGAAGTGAATGGAAAATGGAGGTAAGAACATGGAAGGAAAATGAAGAGTAAGTCTTCACTTCAAGGAAGTGAAGTTCTCCCACATTGGTGGGAGAAAAAAACTTTCTTGTGTATATATTGGAATACACTCCTTAATGTGGATAGTGAGGCAAGAACAAGACAAGCCTCGCGCCGTGGTCATCGTCGCTCGCTTGGCTCAGCTTCGGCTTCAGCTTCGAATTTGAATTTGGATTTGGCAAATGATCGATCGAGAGACTATCTTTTTGGATAAAGTTTATTTGAAACTTGAGAATTATTGATAGTTTAATCCAAAAATCCGATAGAAAATCATTTCTCCATATGTGGACGCATATGAACGGATGCGGACGTATGTCACAATGCACCTCAAAGGGACATGACTCTTCGAGGGACTGGTTGAAACTGAATTGGCGACCTGTGCGCTCATGTGGCACCTGTGGACGCAGGTGACCAGTGCAGGCCAAACCAGTTGCTACTGGTTTTATCCCGGACACTGACCTACGGGTGCAGTTTACAGTGCAGGTCAGGTGTCGGTTCTAAACAATGTGTCTTTTCTTCAACCATTGCTTCTCTTCTGAAGCACCAGCTCTAAGGCTTTAAATATGTATGTTTTCCTCAGATGAAGGAGATACAAAATTATTATTTTCACAAGTTAAAAGCTTTATTCTTTACAAAAGAAATCAAAGTAAGTGTGATTTACTCCATTAGTTGAGTTCGATGAAGTTCAGCAAATTCCATTCCCGATTTTGCTGAATAGTGTTCTATTCTATCATGGGAGGAATTAATCCAAACCTTGGGTAGTTGTGAGGGGATTATATTCTTTAAGGAAACACAGTTTAACTGTGGGCTTAGAACTATCATTTTCATTAATTTTCTGGTTTTTACAGGTGAAGGAGACAACAGAATAAACAAAAATAGAGCAGACAAGATATAGAGGATTAATAAACGCCCATGAGACTAAAGAGTAGTTGAATGATTAATTTCCAAAACTCTATATTGCTCACATAATTGTTGGTTAAAACAAAGTTCCACAGGCCTTTTTTTTAAACAAAAAAAGATCATCTTTTTAGAAATCTATAATGTGCATCCAATTCAACATCTCACCTCTGAAAATATTCATCGCAAATAAACAGATTCCTTCTCAGCTTGAAGAATGGAGTCATGAACCTCCTGCGTGTCAACTACATCACAGATATTCCTCCCCAGCTTGAATAAGGGAGCCAAGAACTCCTACATTTTAGTGTCAACGACATCACAGTATGTCTCGGTATCTCTGAAAAGGATGAGTAATTGTTGTTTTTCCTTATATGCGGAAGCAATATTCTCACTGAGACTTTCAACAGCCTCAAAATCTCTACTTCACAAGCTTCATCCAGCTTCTTCTCCAACTCCATATGGCGGGTAGATGCCCCATTGAATCCTTCGACAACTTTTTTTTTTTGTTACGGATAGATTGTCTCCGCGATGCAGAGACGAACATTACGACCTCTTGGGCCAACTTAAGCTTGTCTGTAATGGTGGCCCTGATTCGATCAAAAACTTGATTAAACGAAAGATGCGGACAATTGTATACAATTATATACATGTATTTGAAGGCTGGAGCATGCACGAACCAACATGGCACTATCTACTTTACAGTACAAAAATAATTATACTAATGATAAGTGTAAAGAACATCAAATTAAACTAAACATAAAATTACACTTGAGCCGAGGCCTATCGAAAACAACCTCTCTACTTTATCCGAGGTAGTGGTATGGACTACGCACACTTATCCTCCCCAGACGCCACTTGGTGGAAATACAATGGGTATGTTGTTGTTGTGAATTAACTGTAATATCTATGATATGCCTATGTGATGCCTGACAAGATTTATAATCTCTTTTATAAATATGCATAGTTGCCGGAAGACTGATTGTCTGATTCTGAGTAAAACAAAAAATATGATGCCCCCTCTCTGATTTTCGTGGGATTAATTATTTGCCTTTATACTTTTGAGTTGTGACTTTGGCTTCCAATGGTGAAAAAAATCCTGGAGATTCCTAATGACAAAAAACGAAGGAAACCTTTTACAACAAACAGAAAAAAAAAAGAAAACACAAAAAGCCATTCAACTTCTGGCATAACTTTACCAGAATTTGGATCTAAAAGATGTACAGCAACAACATGCTCTCCCCAGCTTGAGCAACCTTAAATGAAACCTCGCTGAATCTGTTTTCTGAGGCGGAGTGAGAATTCTTTTATAGTTATAATTTTCTAAAATTCTATTTAATTTTAAATTTTCAAAAAAAAATTTAGGATTTTTGTACAAAAATAAAAGTTTTCATATATTCACACAATCAAAATTTTCCATACATTGACTTCCCAGACGTTTACGTTTAGGAGTCTTATCATACTATATTTTAGGAGTTGGTTCAAAAACAAACTTTCCATATTTTTGTATAATATTTATTATAGTCAATATTCAATATTATAAAGTTAATAATATAATAATTGAAGAAAAAAAAAGATAAAATGACGATTTTGTCTATTGCGAAAACTTTTAATGAAGGCCAGAAAGTTCAATCAACATTTATAAGGACCATGGTGGTCGAAACTATCAACTGGTGGGGTAGAGGAGGATCCATAATGCGAATACCTAATATTCTCCGTAAAGTATATTTTGGGGTAGCCATAGGCTACACCTCTAATCGGAGAACCCGCACACTCTAGCCAATACTTTTCCTCTACATCTTGAGGTATTGGGTTCTCCCAACTTCTAGGAGACTAAGTACCACGTAATTCAGCAATCTTCGTTACAAATTTATTCTATATTTAAAGTAAAGTAAAAAATTAATAATAAAAAGATACTAAGCTATTCATAGTTAAATAATATAAACTTTAGTTAAAAAAAATCATAAGTACGAATGTAGTTCTTACATATGTAGCTTTTGCACGTGGCTCAACCCACACATCTTCCTCTGTTGGCTCTTTTTCTTCTTTACGTGGGTCTCCATGAATAACTCATCATGAGCTATCTTCCGACCAAATTGTTTTTCCTGCATATAATAAAATTATTAATCTTCAAAATTAAAAATATTTAAAATAGAAATAAATAGTTAAATTGATAAACGTTATGTACCATTTTTTCTCAACGGCAATCTAACTGATAGCTCCCGCAGTGTGTAGAGAGCCACCCTTCTTAGACGCTCTGGTTTTCTTTCCTTTTTCGCTCAACCTCTGATATTCTTCACTATTCCAGTAGCGAAGAAAATCTTGTCACATGTCTTCATTTATAAACTCAGGCATCACCCTGTTTGTTCTTGCATCTTCCAATAGTCCATTAAGTCTGAGCCTGACTCTTCTAAAAAATTTCTTCCTTATTGCATAATGGTTCGTTGGATCATACCAGAAATATTTCTACAATAAAAATAATAGTTTAATATTCAATTTTTTTTTTAATAACAATGTGTTGAGTAGTTGATAAGATAAATGTTTACCTGAAATTCTATGAACATTTCCTCTCTATAAAATTCTGGAACCTTTTGCCAACTTGTCCAATAACCTTTGTAGTTGCGACGGATGCATTTGTAGACAACTTTGGTGATTCTATTATCGGGCTTAAATCTGCAATACAAGATCAAACATTGATATCATAGAGCATAATATAGTAAATAAAAAATAAATAGAGTTGTTATACATTGAAATCATACCCTGCTCCATATGGGATGATGTACTCCCTCCAACTAGCATCTCTCTGTCCTGGCTGTGGAACAGGTGCTCCTGAGTGCGCTGTCGTGGGTGTATCTGAAGTAGTAGATGGGGTGTCTCTAAAATGAAGATCGATTAGCCCAATGGATCCAACAGAATCACTATGAGTACCTGGATGACTGCTAGTAGATAGTAGATAGTAGGAAAGACGACGATAGATGACTATAAGTACCATCGATCGTATGGTAGTACTGTGTAGGTGGTGGCATGGCGATCTGGGTAGGCTGAGTCTTAATAAAGCCGTGTAGTGGACCCACATGCGTAGGAGCACTATATATCTGATGTGACGACCTAGAATAAGAGGGTCATGTTGGAAGGTCACTTGACCGACCCTCGGATATATGAATCCCCGTGGGTCGTCTATAAGGTGGAGGTCCCTTATTCTTTTTTGCCTTACTAATATCAACTTTTTGCTTACCCTTTTCACCCTTACCTACCATCTAAATTATTTAAAGCCAAACAATAATTTGTTAAATGTCACTTAGTTAAGATTGTGGAATGAATTAATCAATCAATTAATAAACAACACTTAAACACATAATACCAATTCTTCTGCAAGATTAAAATAAACAAAACTTAAATTCCACACAGAATTTTAATAGGTAAAAGACTTTGATTCAAGTGCAGTAATCTTACCAAAGCTATTACATGTCAAACTTTTAAAAAAACATAAAAGGTAAGTAGTACAAAGCATAAAGACATCAATAATAAAAAATAACAAATACAACTAATAAAGAGCTAATCCTCCTCTCCCGAATATTTTCCACTAAACCATTCACCCTCTTCAAAAGTTTCCTCCTCTTCTACCCATTCAGCCTCTTCTGCAATATTTACTTCTTCGAAATATGTTTCGGATGGTTCAAATTATCCACTAAGTCAGTGTCCAAAAATTGGTGATCAGTCTGCATTTCATTTTGATATGAAATCTCCAACACATTCTCAACTTCCACCCACCCTATAGGCTTGGTTTTTATTACAGCCCACCAATCCGACTTGTCCCTGCACAACGGATAAGGAGCATAGTACACTTGTTTAGCATTTTGTGCGAGAACAAAAGGATCATAAACAGGATACGTCCTAGTGTGATTAACTTCAATGATGTTATGCTCCTTAAGTACTCTTGTGCCTCTTGTGCTTGAATCAAACCACTTACATCGAAAGAGTACTATCTTTTTAATTGGCCAACCAGCATACTCCATGTCCAAAATCTCTTGTATGATGCCAAAGTAATCAACACCATCATCGCCCTTAACCCAAACATCACTATTGTTTGTTTTTATTGTTTTGGAGTGTTCCTCGGTTGAAAATTTAACTCCATTTACTGTGTAGTGGGACATTGTATGAGCTTCAATCGGTCCCAAAGAAATATCCTTCAAGAACTGATTATATGTGGCCGCATTTGGTGAATGGAATACCTATATATATATATATTAGTTGAATAATGCGTAAAACTCTTTAAATTTGTAAATTTATTGTGTTATTATTAAAATTACACACTGAATATGTATACCATGTTGTAAATGACTCACACACTTGATTTTGATGGAATTGAGCCTTAAATGAACTGAAGACTCACATTACAAACAAAATTAGTTTCCTTAGTGAAAAGATTAATTAAATTTAATATTTAACTATTTAATATCCTTACTTTAAAAAGGGCTCAACTTTCGGGCAATTCAGCAAGACATACAACGTTGCTGATTTGTGTTCCGTGGCAGTGAGTCAGCGAAAATTGCTCCTTTTTGCCCTACTACCTGATTGATTGAAGATTGATATTGGTTGCAGATATGGATCATTCTCATCATCCTGGTGTCGATTCGGTCTGTTTCTCAAACAAGCGACTTAATCACCAAAATAGTAAGAACAAAATTGGGATGTTTCTCTAGCAAGGTATGCTGCAACTATAGAACCTTCCACCCTATATTTATTTTTAGGACCCTTTTTCAATTTCCCAATGGTCCTGCATAATTTTACGTTACGTGTTTAATATATAAAAATAGATATATACTTGAACAATTAAGAAATAAATTAATTGTGTTCCACTGACCGCTCGCCTAGATACATCCATCTGGTTTGAATTGGACCGCCTAGCCGGGCTTCGTGGATAAGGTGGATGGGAAGATGTTTCATCACATCGAAGAACCCAGGTGGAAAAATCTTCTCCAACTTGTTAGTGCTAACAATAATATTATCTTCCATTCGAGCCAGATTTTCTTCTTTTAATGTGGTGGAACATAAGTCTTTGAAGAACAAACTGATCTCCGCTATCGGTTTCCATATGTTTTCAGGCAAACCAATAAAAGCAATTGGAAGTAATTGTTCCATGAAAACATGGCAATCATGACTTTTTAGTCCCTGTAAGATTCCATGTTCCATATCAACCCTCTTTCCTAAATTCGAGGCATATCCATTTGGCATTTTTAAACTTTGGACCTACTCACATATTTTTCGCTTTTGGTCCAACTTGAATGTATAACTAGCCTTGGGCTTAAGCAAATTTCCATTGGGCCCCTCCTGCAAGTGTAATTTTCTGCGCTTGCAATATTCTGGTAAATCAAGTCTAGCCTTAGGATTATCCTTTGTCTTGCAAGTCACGTCCATAACTATATTGAGTAAGTTATCAAAATAGTTCTTTTTAGTATGCATGACATCAATATTATGTCTAAGTTTATTATCAGGCCAATATTCTAACTACCAGAATATGATTTGCTTAGTCCAATTATGTGAAAAGCCGTACCCATCAAACTTATACAATGGTTCCTCACTAACCTTTGGAAAATGTTGAACTCTCTCCCAAATGTCATAACCAATTAATCTTGGAGGTGGACCATCAGGTTCAGTTCTTTTCTTTCTAAATGCATTCTTGAGTCTTCTAAACTCATGATCACATGGCAAGAAACAACGGTGACAATCAAACCATGAATTTTTTCGGGCATGTTTCAATGTGAACAATTTTGTATTTTTCCATGTAGTATGGACAAGCTAACTTTCCAACTATCATCCACCCAGACAACATTCCATAAGCAGGGAAATCATTAATAGTCCACATTAGATAAGCACACAAATTGAAATTCTGTTTAAGTGAAAAGTCCCAAGCTTCAACCCCCTCATGCAATAACAATTGCAGCTCATCAATCAAAGGTTGCAAGTAAACATCTATCCCACTTTTTGGATTACGTGGACCAGGAACAACACAATTCAGAAATATATATGGACTGGTCATCAATATTTCAGGAGGAAGATTATACGGTGTGATAAACACAGGCCAATATGAATATGGCGCAGCACCAATAGAAAAAGGTGAGAAACCATCCGCACACAAACCCAACCTAATATTTCGTGGTTCAACTGCAAAATCTGGATAAGTTGCATCAAAATACTTCCAAGCCTCTCCATCAGATGGATGACACATGACACCAAGGGGACTTCTATTTTCATTGTGCCATCTCATATGGGGAGCTGAGCTATTTGATGCATACAACCTCTTCAACCTTGGTATAAGAGGTAAATAATGCATCACCGTAATAGCAATTTATTTCCTGTACAACCACACTTATAGCGATGGTGTTGACAAAACTTACAAGACTCTAGTTGAGCATCATCCTTTAAGTATAACATGCAACCATTTTCACAACAATCAATTCTAATCGAGGATAGACCTAACTTTGACACCATTCTTTTTGCCTTATAGAAAGAATTAGGAACCTCTAAAGTGGGGTCAACTAACTCTTTAATAAGGTCTATCATAGAGTCCATTCCTTCTTCAGCAATATTTCAATCAGATTTGATACTTAATAATCTAACAGCAACAGACAATTGAGAGTGCAAACTCCTGTCAAACAAAGGATGACTAGCAGCACACAATTCTTCATAAAAACGACGTGCTTCTACATTGGGAACATCTTCTACATTTTCCCTGAATTCAACCCCTTCTTCATCCCAAAAGCATCATGCACCATTTCTGTCATCCTAATATCTGGATAGTTATTATGCCCTACAAAACTACTACTTTCACCAACAACAAAGTTATTTTGCCCAACTTTTCCATGACTAGTATTCAATCTTAAATAGTCTTCATGAAACCCCTTTCTAAAAAGATGATCCCCCACAACCTCTTCTTTTAGAATCTCTGTACCATCACACTTTACACATGGACAGCGAATCAATCGAAAAATAGACCAATCATCAAGTGTCTTGGCATGTTCAATAAATTGATTGACACTGACTGCATATTCCTCCCTCATACCCACTCTATTATCATTATTTCATTGATATATCCAACTATAATTAGATTCCATCTACACAAGCAATCACAATCTTAATTAGTTTAAGACACAAATTCACATTTTCAAGTGACTACCTTAACCATTTTCAAGTTTCAATTTCTTATTTTCAAGTGACTTCACTTAACCATGTTCAAGTCACTAATTCATATTTCAACTAAATACACTTAACCATTTTCAAGTCACTAATTCACATTTCAAGTCACTACCTTAACCATTTTCAAGTCACAAATTTACATTTTCAAGTCACTAATTCACATTTCAAGTCACTACCTTAACCATTTTCAAGTCACTAATTCACATTTCAAGTCACTACCTTAACCATTTTCAAGTCACAAGTTTACATTTTCAAGTCACTAATTCACATTTCAAGTCACTACCTTCACCATTTTTAAGTCACAAGTTTATATTTTCAAGTCACTAATTCACATTTCAAGTCACTACCTTTACCATTTTCAAGTCACAAGTTTACATTTTCAAGTCACTAATTCACATTTTAAATAACTACACTTAAACATTTTCAAGTCACTAATTCACATTTCAAGTCACTACACTTAACCACTTTCAAGTTACAAGTTTACATTTTCAAGTCACTAATTCACATTTCAAGTCACTACCTTAACCATTTTCAAGTTACTAGTTCACATTTCAAGTCAGTACACTTAACCATTTTCAAGTCACAAGTTTATATTTTCAAGTCACTACCTTAAACATTTTCAAGTCACAAGTTTACATTTTCAAGTCACTAATTCACATTTCAACTAACTACACATAAAACATTTTCAAGTCACTAGTTCACATTTCAAGTCACTACACTTAACCATTTTCAAGTTACAAGTTTTTATTTTCAAGGCACTAATTCACATTTCAAGTCACTACCTTAACCATTTTCAAGTCACTACACTTAAACCATTTTCAAGTCACAAGTTTACATTTTCAAGTCACTAATTCACATTTCAACTAAATACACTTAACCATTTTCAAGTCACTAGTTCACATTTCAAGTCACTAGTTCACATTTCAAGTCACTACACTTAACCATTTTCAAGTTACAAGTTTACATTTTCAAGTCACTAATTCACATTTCAAGTCACTACCTTAACCATTTTCAAGTCACTAGTTCACATTTCAAGTCACTACACTTAACCATTTTCAAGTCACAAGTTTATATTTTCAAGTCACTACCTTAACCATTTTCACGTCACAAGTTTACATTTTCAAGTCACTAATTCACATTTCAACTAACTACACTAAAACATTTTCAAGTCACTAGTTCACATTTTAAGTCACTACACTTAACCATTTTCAAGTTACAAGTTTATATTTTCAAGTCTCTAATTCACATTTCAAGTCACTACCTTAAACATTTTCAAGTCACTAGTTCACATTTCAAGTCACTACACTTAAACCATTTTCAAGTCACAAGTTTACATTTTCAAGTCACTAATTCACATTTCAACTAAATACACTAACCATTTTCAAGTCACTAGTTCACATTTCAAGTTACTAGTTCACACTTCAAGTCACTACACTTAACCATTTTCAAGTCACTAATTCACATTTGAAGTCACTACCTTAACCATTTTCAAGTCACTAGTTCACATTTCAAGTCACTACACTTAACCATTTTCAAATCACAAGTTTACATTTTCAAGTCACTAATTCACATTTCAACTAAATACACTTCACCATTTTCAAGTCACTACACTTACACATTTTCAAGTTACAAGTTTACATTTTCAAGTCACTAATTCACATTTCAACTAAATACACTTAACCATTTTCAAGTCACTAGTTCACATTTCAAGTGACTACACTTAACCATTTTCAAGTCATTAGTTCACTATTTCAAGTCACTACCTTAACCATTTTCAAGTAACAAGTTCACAATTCAAGTGAATACACTTAACCATTTTCAAATAACACGTTCACATAGTCAAGTGACTACACCTAACCATTTTCAAATCACAAGTTCACATTTTCAAGTCACTACTTCACATTTCAAGTCACTACCTTACCCATTTTCAAGTCACTAATTCACATTTCAAATAAATACACTTAAATATTTTCAAGTCACTAATTCATATTTCAAAAAACTACACTTAGCCATTTTCAAGTCACTAGTTCACATTTCAAGCGACTACACTTAACCATTTTTATGTCACTAGTACATATTTTCACTTCTAATATAAGTAAAACAGTTCAACAAATTTAATAAAGCAAATAAGTAGAGGCGTTGCATTTCCCTCTAACACCATATAATCATCACAAAACCTATGGCTTTCAAAGCTTTCTACAGCAAATATCCCACCATAACACTACATTGAAAGACTCCAATATAAGAAAATAGAGAGAAATCAACTTACCTTCAAGTAAAGCAATGTTCCAAAATTGCTTTCAAAAAAATTGCTCCTTCCTTATGATATGCCTCTTTGCAAATATCTAATTCAAATCTGAAGAAAAAATGCCATTTATGAAAAGAGAAAGCAGCGGTTAAGAATTTTTTGACACTCAATAACATACTTGAATTTTTTTAAATATTTTTAATCGTTGATTCTTCCTCCTCCTCTCACTCTCCACCATCTATGGACCCACCCGCCTTTGTCCCCGAAATTCGAAATAGAATTTACACAAAAAAATGCAAAAGATACAGATCGGAGGTCTTCACCTTCAGTGGTCAGAAAGAGAGACGAAAGTGGAGATGATGTTGCTGCGAGCTGCTGCTATCGATTTTGCTGTGTTGAACTTGGTGTGAGCTGCTGTTATTGGTTGCTGCATCGGCTGATGCATCGGAGATGGAGGCGGAGAGGAACTGCTGCTACTGCGTCGGAGACGAATAACAGAGTGTACGTACGTAGGAGATGGTCGATCGATGTTGTTGTTGTGGGTAATTAGAAAAGGGGTTATAAGGGTAGTTGGACTGGGTCGGGTCAGGCGTAGTTGGTCCGGGTTGGGTGTGGGAAAAGTTGAGAAAACCGACCACAAGTGGTCGGTTTTTTTATTTTAAAAAATATTTATTCAAAAAACGACCACTTGTGGTCGGTTTATGTTAGGAAAAATTTAAAAATATAGAATAAATCGTATTACATTTATAATAAATACAAAAAAATTTAATACAATGTATATAAATCGGATAATTAATTAATTCATCGTCATACACAAGTAGTATGTTTCCTCAATTGAATAATAATATCAATGTATTTCATATATTATGATGAATTTTTGGTTAGTTAGCTTTTGAATATGTATTATATACCTCGTAATACAGCGTATTTTATATATAATCTGATGAATTATCGATTAATTAGCTTACTTTATTATAGCTTCAAAAGTATATTATTACGTCGATCGTATGATATCAACGTGTTATTCAAAATACTTGGATAGATTTGGTTAGCTTTCTTTTGACTACTACGTATATTTACCACTACACGAGATATACGTATACATATACATATAAAATGACTAGATCAAGTTCAACATACGTACTGTATACATTACATAAACGAGTATATATACTCTGATGAATTATCGATTAATTAGCTTACATTATTATAACTTCAATAGTATATATATTAGTACGTGGATCGTATGATATCAACGTGTTATTCAAAATACTTGGATAGATTCACTTAGCTTGCTTTTGACTACTACGTACATCACTACACGAGATATAAGTATAAATACACATGTACACTCTATCGACTATCAGGTCCAAAATACGTATTGTATACATTACATACACGAGTATATTACCCCGTAATACAACGAATTTCATATATACTGTGCTGAATTATCGGTTAATTTAGCTTACGTTATTATAACTTCAACAGTATATATATTATTACGTCGATCTTATGATATGAACGTGTTATTCAAAATACTTGGATAGATTCACTTAGCTTGCTTTTGACTACTACGTACATCAATACACGAGATATACATATATACACACACACACTCTATCGACTATCAGGTTCTAAATACATACTATATATATATATATCACATACACGAGTATATTACCCCGTAATACAACGTATTTCATATATACTCTGATGAATTATCGGTTAGTTTAGCTTACGTTATTATAAGCTCAACATTATATTATTACCTCAATTGTATGATATCAACGTATTCAATATACTTAGAAAGATTCAGTTAGCTTTTGACTACTACATACATCACTACATAAAATATACATATAGATCACATGCACGAGTATATTACCCCATAATACAGTGTATTCGTTATACTCTAATGAATTATCGATTATTTACCTTACATTATTATAACTCCAACAATATATTATAATTACCTCAGTCGTATGATATCAACGTATTCAATATGCTTGTATACATTCAATTAGCTTTTGACTACTACGTAAATAACTACACGCGATAGACGCGTATACATATATATATATACTCAATGGACAATATATTTATTTTATTGAAACGTAAGTAAAAAATAAAGATTGTTTTTTATGTTATTTATTAATTTTATTTAATATATATAATATTTCTTAATTTATGTTTAATATTTTTTATAAAAACCAACCACAAGTGGTAGGTTTTTCTTAATTCATTTTACAAAAACCGACCACTAGTGGTAGGTTTTTTTAACATTAATTGATTTTTATTATTATTAAAAAAATAAACCGACCACAAGTGGTCGGTAAAATTTTAAAAATTATATTTAATATATTTTAACAATTTATGTTTTTTATTTATTTTATTTATATTAATTTTTTGGGAAACCAAAACCGACCACAAATGGTCGGTTTTTATAAAATATTTTACATTTTTTAAAATCTTAAACCGACCACAAGTGGTCGTTTTTTTATACAATATTTTTTATTATTTTAAAAAATCTAAAACCGACCACAAGCGGCCGGTTTTTGTAAAATAACTTTCACAAAAATTTAATATATTTTGTATAAAAAATTAAAAAGAATTTTTAAATAATTATTTTATTTATTTTTTGTTATTACCGACCACTTTTAAGGAATTATGTTTTTCCGGGTTAATTTAATTACTTTCCCGCAATTTTAAAATATAAAAACAGACCACTTATGATCGGTTTTTGATTAAAAAAAATTAAAAATAAATTTAACGAAAAATCGACCACAACTTGTGGTCAGTTTTTCTATTTTTCTTAGTAGTGAATGCCTCCATTGCAAGGGATCAATTCGATAGTAAAACTTTATTTATTATAGTTTTGAGAAAAGTATTGAAAACACTCCTAAACTTGACATGCATTATTACTTTAGTCCTCGAACTATTGATAGCCTTAAAAACACCCCTCTACTTAACTAAGTAGATCTAAAAACACTCATCTTATGTTAAACATGCGTATATATGGAACTTTTTGCTGATGTGGCATACACATAGATATATATATAGTAAAATAAATTAAAAAATGAAATGCTAAAAATTTAGCAATTAAAGAGAAGAAGAATTTATCTTACTTATTTTCTTGTGTTCGATATGCATTTAGAAAAGATTTTTCTAAAAGCATTTATATATATATCTAACAAAAAATTAAAATAAAATAATTGAGGGGGTGGGAGTAGTAGGCTAGGATTTTTTTTTTGGAGGTGGGGGGTGGGGGTGGGGGAGGAGGGAGGGTTAGGGGTGTGTAGGGTCGGGGTAAGGGTAAGAATTTTTTTTAATTTTTTTCTTAAAAATATTCTAAATTTAAACGTTCTAAAATAATTTTTTAGGGGGGTGGGGTGGGCTGGGGTGGCCAGGGATAGGGGGTGGGGATGGGGTAAGAAAACACTTTAATTTTTTTTAAAAATAGTTTTTAAAATTTAAAAAACAAATTAGGGAGGGGGGGGGGGGGGGGAGGTTCTGGGTAGGGGATGGGATGTGGTAAGAAAAAAAAAATATTCTTCTTCTCTTTAGTTGCTTAATTCTTAGCATTTAATTTTATAAATATTTTTTTTTGACTATATATATCTGTGGGTATGCCACATCAGCAGAAAATTCTACATATACGCACGCGTGACATAAGAGGGATGTTTTTAAATTCACTTAGGGCATGTTTTGAAAGCCACCTGATACGCCCAAATTACAACTCCTTTAAAAAGTGTAAGTGGTCGTTGTCAAATATATAACCCTACAAAGGTGGGGGTCGAATCCCACAGGGAATATGGTGATAACTAAGTCGTATGCGATTTAAGTGACTATTAGTCGATGATTTCCAGAATTGGGGGGGGGGGGTTATAAGTTACTTGTGAATTCAAATTCAGTTTGTTTTAAGAGTTCAACGATAAATTCACGAACGTTTATCAATAGAGAGACGAACTAGGATTGTGTTCACCTTGGCTTCCTATCAATTCCAAGACAAGTTAATGGTGAATTCATATTAGCAAAAATAACTACAAAGCAAATGAGCTCAAATATATTAACAAAATATTCACCTAAATGTTTCCCAACCAAAATAGGTGATTTTTCCCTATAATTCTTTCAAACTTAAAGTGATGGAAGTAATAGCTCGTGTTTAGCCTCAAGTGAATAATCTCGTTAGAGCACTGTTCATTAGACAGAGGTTAGAACTCTGAATCCTCGTTGTTAACTCCTTTTCTTGGTTTTAACCTCTTTGTTCAAGCAAGCCAAACTTAGGGCTTGTTCTAATGTTTGCAACCATTAGAAATCTATAAAAATAAAAGAATTAATAATTCAATTACGTAAGTTGATCAAATTCAAATTAACTTTAACCTTAGAATTGATATTTAGCCAAGGATTCCACAACCCTAGTTATGGGTTTTTTAGCTACTCATAGTAATGAAAGAGATAAAAGCAATATATTTCATAATGTAAAGATTGAATCTTACAAAGAAGAAATTCAAGCCTCAGATCCCTGGTAAAAACCACAAAATAACGTTTGAAAACCTACACAGTCATTTCTCCAGAGAAAATACGATGTCAAAATATTCTAAGTGTCTAAAGATGTCTATTTTAAACCCTAGACTAGGTATTTATAGGCTCTAGAAATTTGGGAATTTAAAATTCAAATCGGACTGCCGCCTCTGCCTTGACTAATTGCCTGACGGCTCGCCACAACAATGATGGTTCGTCAAATAAACCGCCACTTAGATTCAATTTGAACTTCAATCTCTTTGGAACTGACGGGAGAGCTAATGGTTCGTCACTGGGTCCGTCACCTGGCTTCAGTTTACTCCTTATTTTGTTTAGACTTGGCGATTTGGGTGACGGTTGGTCAACCCTTTGGCTGTCCATTAGTTGGGCCTTCAAAACAACTACTTCTTCAGCTGGTTCTGTTTCACTCTAACGGCTAGTGTGGCGGTTCGTCAAGTGAACCGTCACTTAACATTTTTATCCCAGATTCACTCTTTTTGGTCCTTGGGTAATTTTCCTGAAATTAAACATAAAAAGACATCTAAACTAAAGGTTGCTTAAAAACTCATGACTATTCATAATTAAAAGCATAAAATGTGTTGTTATTAGTCGGCACATCAACACTCTCAACTTAGAACGTTCGCTTGTCCCCAAGTAACACAGCAAAACTATACTAAACAACATTTTTTACACCACAAAATCACTAGGCTAAACTGCAGAAATCGGATGGCATTTTCAGTTCTTTCAAAACTCACCCCATCCCTATCATTTACTACCAAAACACATGGAAAAAATCATCATATCAACCAATCCGGATTTAAGGGTGTCATTACTATATCAATGAACAATTTACAAAAACTAAAATTGCTACCCTAACAGTCGATAATTAATAGTGCCTTTGTGGTACCCTCACTACAAAGAAGTCCCACACTCACATATCATAAATTAATTGGGGACTTAGAAATTTAACACTCACACTCACAAGAAAACTCCAATGATGTACATACGATACCATAAGTTTTCCTTTATTATCCTATATCAATTTTTCAGATAGTTGACTAGGATCACTATAGGACTTTTCTCGGCTAATAATGGGACTTTGGTGCTGGTAGGACACATTTGGGATTTAGTGACTAATCCCTCATTGACCTTAACGAACATCATTTCCATTTAACACAGACTTCCACCTTTATTCTTTTTTCCACCAATCAAGCCCATTGTCACGACCCAAGACTACCCCCTAGTCGTAACACAGTGCTTAGAGTCACAAGTGACCCCAAGCTAACCCATGGCCTAGCAAGACACTATAAATACTGAAACAATCTGGAAAGCATTTATGAGGAAGTTAATAATCTGAATAATAAGTTTGGCAAAATGCCCAAGTGACGGTATCTGAATAAAACTCATAAAGCTGAAATCATAATCTAACTGACTGTCTGAAAGCCTCTAAATCATATGAGTTGTTGGGACAAACCCCCAACTAACTCCAACTGTCTGAAACTAAATGATACCGAAAGAAAGACTAATAATTGTCCCTCGAATGATGAGGACTCACCAACACTGCTGCTGATACGGTATAGAGTCGTACTAAGTGTGATCTGGATGTTGAGCGTCAGAACCTATATTATAAGACAATATAGCACAAAAGAAAGTATGCGATCAGTACTTTGAATATACTGAGTATACGAGATGGGAAAATACTAACATAGGCTGAACAAGATGCATATGACATGGTAAACTGATGCAAGACCAAGTAATAAACATATAACTCAACAATAGTAATATGTTGAGTAAACTGAGTACATGATTATGCAATATCTAAGCCTAAACTATAGGAGTACAAGGACATTCTGAATATCATAAGATGTATACAAACTGACGTACTGACGATAGAATATCTAAATCAATTACATATCACTGAGGTATACTAAGATGCAAGGACCCAACTGGATAATCATGAGTATTGACTTCATAAATATTCTAATATAACTGAGATACTGTAAAATAGACTGAACTGAGGGTCATGCAAATACCAAAGTGTGAGACTGTAGGAGAGACTATTAACCAACATATAACTATGTGAGCTAAACATGGAGTTAGATGTATGAACCCCATCGAAGAAGGCCCAATATATTTTTCCAGGGTATAAAGGATGATACGATGGCACGTAGTTCTAGGAATAGGGTTTTTGCTTGTTGAACCCTAGTCCAACTCGGTGCTAAGTACTACTCCCAACTGAACATTCTTTATAGCTCGATGAGATGACATACTTAGATGTCAAACTGAGATGATCATGGATGCCATGCCTGATTTCCATACTACTAGTAAAATTTGCTTTTATAAGAAATCTGATCCACGATCATTGATGGCATTCCAGATACCATACTAATCGGGAACTTACTTTTAGGAAAGAGTTTTCAAGAGCATTGATGGCATATCTAGATGTCATGCATGTCATGTATATTACAGTTATGAACTGAAGATCATGATCATTGTATGAGAACATATATGTATATATATACGCGTCATGTATTTCTGAACACTGTGACTTGTAAATTTATGGGGGGATCTGAGATGGCTGGAGTAAAATGCATAAGATAGCACATGAAGGTTAAGCATTAGAATGACCCTAGATGACTCGACTTAAATCCTAATTCTTGACTCATGAAGATGTTAATAGTTTAATAGTAGGTATTTTCTAAAAAATATTGTTTAGTATATATATACTTTATCGAAAAATCACTCTGCAGGTCAATAACACCTAATGTATGGATAAACTGAGATTTAATAATAGACCTTCTATCTAAAAGGATCCTAAAACATGTAAACTAAGAGGAATGAGTGTTTAATTAACAATGCATGGGATCCTAGGTCATCGGCTGTTCATAATCCGCCATCTCTGAAGTATGCAACTATTCATGACAAATTTTATGATGTGAATGGAATATGAAATTACACAATACAAGCCCAAAAATCATGGAATATCATTATATTTAGAGTTCATAGACATGATACTATTAACGTACTAAATTTCATGGAGAAATATGTATTTATAGTCTACTAGTTACGGGGAACTGAAGTTCAAGAAGAATCATGGTCGTAATGAAAACCCTAATTTCCAGATCATGAATTTAACTGAGGAACTGAATATATTTCAGGACTCACTAGGTGAAAGGATACCCACTGAAGAAATCCCACATACCTAGAGATGAAAACCTTGGAGAAACCCTTGAATTTGGAGCTTGAAGGAGATGAACCCTAGTTATGCTTTGGAGAAGAGAAATTGCCTCTTTTCTTATTTTCTCTCTAAGTGTCGACTTAATTTTGAGTATTGAGGGACTTAGGGTAAGCTTAGGCTTAATATTCAGCCTTAGGATAGTTAAAACGACGTATTTTTGATGTTAAAAGAGTGGGAAAAGACTTGGGTACCCTTATAAAAACGTGCTGGAAAAACTGCTGGGACGAATCCACGAGACCTTTCCACGATCGTGGGTTGTGATCATAGTCTGGGCTGGATTTTGAGCTTCTCTGATCATGATCATACCAGCCATGGTATGATCGTGAGTCCTACTCACGATCGTTCCTTGATTCTTAGTTTGGAAGTTCAAGCCGGATCACATTTTGAAGCCACAATCGTGCCTTTAATAGTGGTTTCAAAGCACGGTCGTGGTTCCCTCTCGTGGTTGGAAGGTATGTTTGTCAACTTTCAGGTTTTTGGGGCTGTTTTAATCAGACGGGAGCGTGGTATGATCGTACTTTGTAACCACGATCGTACCTACGCTCGTATGTTCTCACTACTGGAAAGTGCTTCACTAAAATGACCATAACTCTTAGCTCCGACATCGGATTAAGGCGAATCTGGATGAGTTGGAAAGGTAATTCAAATATATATCATTTGGTGGGTCTTGATCTCAGAAATTTATTAGAATCTAGGAGTTATTCTTGTTTGAAGTTGACTATAGTAAGATTCTTCACAAGAAAACCCCCGATAAGGAAAGTTTCAACTTGGCTATGAGCTAGGAGTTACTTATGGTATTAATACATGTATAAATCACTTTTTATACTCTAAAAATATGATGTTTGATTCTATATGTACTCGAAGCATGGTTTTAACCTTAGTTCAAATTTTCGGTGTGTTACAATATCTCTCCCTTAGGATCATTCATCCCCGAATGAACACTACTAAGCTGAGAGAATAGGAACACTGAGTTGGTTAGAGTTGAATACTAATATGATAACTGATCCTTTTCTGAAATATGGATGGAACTGGACTAATGAATGCATGCTATGACATGAGAGTTACTAAGGGACATGAGAGTGAAGAAAGTCATAGGGAGAAAAATGTTACCTTGAACTGACTTTAGGCTGAGAATAAGACTCAACTATATTAACATACATTACCAATGTACAAAATAGCTCACATGTAATAAACACAGACATGGACTTAGGAGAGTACGACTGGAAGAAAAAAGAGGAAGTGACTAGTATTATTCGCCTGATTTCTGAAATGAACCATTGGCTAAACAGACTGATCCATACTGAGAATTTAGAACTCACTGAAGTATTCATGACTGAAACATTTGCATGGAACTATGATGCAATGGATACTGATTCAAAATTTCTAGGAATCATTAAGAAAAGAGCTTTTTTCCTTCCAACACTCTTCGTTAGGAATTTTAGTTACTTCTAGGGAAAGGAATCATGAGTATGGTCTGAGCGTTACATCTGAATGGGGAAGCTTTGACATGATTTGAGCATCCTGGTCTACTGATCTGGGTTCATAGGAAAAGAGAACGGTATAGATTTAACCATGAGACACCTTTACCCTAAAATTTTATAGCATGAAGCAAGAGTATCCTGGGCCAAAAGGAATGATAGGAATACTACGCTTTTAGCAAAATGACTGATAACTACCAAATTGGTCTGTCACCAACCCCACTTCCAAAATATACTAAAAGTCACAAGGACTCTACTGGGAAGATCTAGAGTAAGAGGGGTACTGCAGAATCATAATTCAAATACTCTCATAACCCTTAATACTCTCACGGGTCTAAGGAGTACAATATAGTATGAATGAGCTTGTTCACGGAGTTTGGTCTGAGAATATACCTGACATATGGTGATTTCACTAATCAATGAGAATGTATCATGAGTATGCGGGACTGAGCATGCTGGGAAATCATGGGTACACGAGTCATGAGCCATATGGTGTGAGACTGATATTCATGGGCTCACGGAGAATGATTTGAACTTCTGAGCGGGACTATTATTCCTTATACTAGGAACTGAGGATAGACATGCATCCAAATAAAGTGTGTACATCAAAATGATGCCTGAAAGGAGTAAAGTGTCGTGATGACATAGGTATACTGAATAGGCTAGGATAATAATGGGTCTCTACCTCCACCTAGCTCTATTCTATAACCTGTTATCACTACTACTTAAACCTCCAAAACTTGATTGGTTCTACACTTTAACATCTCCTCCTTATGTCAAAGTCACCACCCTAAGTCTGCGAGTCTTCCTTTTTCACTACCCTCTAAACTGAACTCACTCAAATTATCAAGACATACCATTTTAGGATCTATTCTGGTTATGCACTTTCTCATACCGGCTAAGAATATCTCTCTTTCTATGTTCTGCCTTAATGCTACTCTGCACCATCCCAACTTTGCTCTAGACTATAACTATCCACCACTTTGGATGATAAGGGCCTGGAGACTATAAATGCATGAAGGAGAAAATTTCAAAAACATACCCAACTTGACCTTAGGAGAACCATCCTGACCCGATTGGATGGAAGATGACTGGGATTGAGTTAAGTGTTGAACACAACCTGTGCTAGGAGATATACCCTTCTAATTTGGGTGACCTTGAGGGGATGTGGAGAAAGTAGGTTGAGCCTGCCGACGAACCTCTCTGCCCTTCGCTGAAGCTACCGAATAATCTCTCAACCTATGGCCTAACTTACCACAGCCAAAACAACCTTCACGTTCGGCCATTCACTCTCTTATGTGGTTCTTACCACACCTCTTGCAAGTGGGCTTGAATTTTTCCCTTACCATATTTTTCTGAGAATGAGAGCCAAATGCTCCCTCCTTCTGATCATAATGAGACCTGGGGGCTAGAGATGAAGTACTATATAATGATATTGCTGGACCTGATGACCTTAGAGGAAAATGAGATCGGTTCCTACTAGAGATCTTTTGACAATTAGAGTTACTATTACCTGGTAAGACCCACTTGCTCTCCCTTCTTCTCTTCTTACTAATAAGATTTGCAGAGACTGCTACCTGCTGATTTAATTGAGCGGTCATAACTCGAGCTAATAATTGGATGGCATCACAAAAATCTGCATTACAAATATCATCACTTGCAGATTTATCGACTTGTGCGGGAGGATTACTATTCTGATCACTTTTCTGACTGATCTCTTTTTGAGGAGACATATTCTGAAACACGTATGAGTTAAAAAGGGTGAATAGATTCGAACTTTAGTGCATGAGTTCATGAAAGAAGTGAAATTTTTTCCTAAAATGTTTCATAGCCTCTCACTCATAAGTATAGCGCACTTCACACCCATTAATAAGACTCTACTTAATGCAACTTTTAAAAACCCTAGGACACTTTAAACCTGATGCTCTAATACCAAGTTTTTCACTACCCGAGACTACCCCCTAGTCGTAACACGGTGCTTAGAGTCACAAGTGACCCCAAGCTAACCCATGGCCTGGCATAACACTATAAATACTGAAATAATCTGGAAATAATTTATACGGAAGTTAATAATCTGAATAATAAGTTTGGCAAAATGCCCAAGTGAAAGTATCTGAATAAAACTCATAAAGCTAAAATCATAATCTAACTGACTGTCTGAAAGCCTCTAAATCATATGAGTTGTTGGGACAAACCCCCAACTAACTCCAACTATCTAAAACTAAATGATACCGAAAGAAAGACTGATAATTGACCCTCGAATGATGAAGACTCACCAACACTACTATATATACGATATAAAGTTGTACAAAGCGTGATCCAGATGTTGAGTGTCAGAACCTATATTATAAGACAATACAGTACAAAGAAAAGTATGCGATCAGTACTTTGAATGTACTAAGTATAAGAGATGGGAAAATACTAACATAGGCTGAACAAGATACATGTGACATGGTAAACTGATGCAAGACCAAGACAAAGTACTAAAAATATAACTGAACAATAGTAATATGCTGAGTAAATTGAGTACATGATTATGTAATATCTAAGTCTAAACTATAGGCGTACAAGGACATTCTGAATATTATAAGAGGTATACAAACTGAGAATATCTAAATCAATTACATATCACTAAGGTATACAAAGATGCAAGGACCCAACTGGATAATCATGAGTACTGACTTTATAAATATTCTGATATAACTGAGATACTGTAAAATAGACTGGACTGAGGGTAATGCAATTACCAAAGTGTGAGACTGTGGGAGAGACTATTAACCGGCATATAACCATGTGAGCTAAACATGGAGTTTGATGCATGAACCCCATCGAAGAATGCCCAATATATTATGCCAGGGTATAAAATATGATTTAATCTGGTATGATATAAACAAACCTACGGTGGCATGTAGTTTTGGAAATAGGGTTTTTGCTTACTGAACCATAGTCCAACTCGGTGCTTAGTACTACTCCCAACTGAACATTCTTGACGGCTCGATGAGATGACATGCTTGGATGTCAAACTAATATGATCATGGATGCCATGCCTGATTGCCATACTACTAGTGAATTTTGCATTTACAAGAAAGCTGATCCACGATCATTGATGGCATTCCAAATACCATACTAATCGGGAACTTACTTTTAGGAAAGAGTGTTCAAGAGCATTGATGGCATATCTGGATGTCATGCATGCCATGTATATTACACATATGAACTTAAGATCATGATCATGGTATGGGAACGTATATGTATATATATACCCATCATGTATTTCTGAACACTGTGACTTGTAAGTTCATGGGGGGTTCCGAGATGGCTGGAGTAAAATGCATAAGATAACACATGAAGGATAAGCTTTAGAATAACCCTAGACGACTGAACTTAAATCCTAATTCTTGACTCATGAAGATGTTAGTAGTTTAATAGTAGGTATTTTCTAAAAAATACTATTTAGTATATATATACTTTATCAAAAAATCACTCTACAAGTCAATAACACTGAAAGTATGGATAAACTGAGATTTAATAATAGACTTTCTATCTAAAAGCATCCTAAAACATGTAAGCCAAGAGGAACGAGTGTTTAATTAACAATTCATGGGATCCTAGGTCATCGGATGTTCATAACCCGCCATCTCTAAGGAATACAACTATTCATGACAAATTTTATGGGGTGAATGGAATATGAAATTACACAATACAAGCCCAAAAATCATGGAATATCATTATATTTAGAGTTCATGGACATGATACTATTAACATACTGAATTTCATGGAGAAACATGTATTTATAGTTTACTAGTTATGGGGAACTGATGTTCACGAAGAATCATGGTCGTAATGAAAACCCTAATTTCGAGAACATGAATTTTACTAAGGAACTGAATATATTTTGGGAATCAATGGGTGAAAGGATGCCCACTGATGAAATCCCACATACCTGGACATGAAAACCTTGGAGAAACCCTTGAATTTGGAGCTTGAGGGAGATTTACCCTAGTTATTTCTTGGAAAAGAGAAATCGTCTATTTTCTTGTTTTCTCTCTAAGTGTCGACTTAATTTTGAGTAAGGAGGGACTTAGGGTAAGTTTAGGCTTAATATTCATCCTTAGGATAGTTAAAATGATGTAGTTTTGATGTTAAAAGAGTGGAAAAATACTGGGGTGCCCTCATAAAAACGTACTAGAAAAACTACTGGGACGAACCCACGAGACCTTTCCACGATCGTGGGTTCTACCTACGATTGTGGGTTGTGATCATGGTATGGGCTAGATTTTGAGCTTTTTTGATCATTATCAAATGAGATATGGTATGATCGTAGGTACCACTCATGATCGTGCCTGGTTCATAGCTTGGAAGTTCAAGCCGGATCACATTTTGAAGCCACGATTGTGCCTTTATTTGTGGTTTCAAAGCACGGTCGTGGTTCCATCTCGTGGTTGGAAGGTATGTTTGTCAAATTTTAGGTTTTTGGGGCTCTTTTGATCATATGGTAGCATGGTACGATCTTACGTTGTAACCATGATCGTACCTATGCTCGTATGTTCTCACTGCTGGACAGTGCTTCACTAAAATGGCCATAACTCTTAGCTCCGACATCGGATTAAGGCGAATATTGATGAGTTGGAAAGTTAATTCAAATATATATCATTTGGATTGTCTTGAAATCATAAATTCATCAGAATATAGGAGTTATGCTTGTTTGAAGTTGACTATAGCAAGATTCTTCAAAGAAAACCCCCTGTAAGGAAGGTTTCAACTTGGCTATGAGCTAGGAGTTAATTGTGGTCTTATTACATGTATAAAACACTTATCATACAATCAAAATATGTTGTCTGATTCTACATGTACTCGAAGCATAGTTTTAATCTTAGCTCAGATTTTTGGGGTGCTAAACCCACTCTCGAGTGCAGCAATTCTTTTTTTTTTTTTTTTTTATTTTCACACCATTTTTTTTATATATATATAAAGTCTTTTTCTCACACTTGGTGGTTATTCTCTATCCACAACTACTCTTTTCATACCCTAATTTATTTATCACACACTTCTACAGTAGCCACCCTCAACTTAGGCAATTTGCCTGAGTTGAGGTGCACGATGTCCAAGAAGGGACCAGGACCAAAGTAGAGGTTCAAATATGAAAAGGGGAAGGTGAACATCTGTTGAACAAAGAGTAAGTCTTTAAAAGCTCAAAACTGGGATCAAGAGGGATTATTCACAATATTTGGATAGTTTTTTTTAGGCTACGTGGACTAGATTTAAACAGGGCCTGTGATCCTTTCATAGTCAATTAACTTACAACTTCTACAGAATAAACCAGGAAAGTTCAAGATGCATGCACAAAGTTAGAGAGATGCAACATAAGCTCATAATGCTTGGCACAAAAGAACACTTGTCAATACCTCCTGTCAAAAATGCAATTCAGCTTAAGCACCCTTGTTCCATTCATATGCAGTAATGACATTCAGAGATCCAAAATGGTCAACAATATGACTCATACCATGGGCGTTAACAAAATAAAGAGGGGTCTCCAATTTTAAAAAATAACAAAATCAACCACAATTAGCCAATGATTTCTAACATTTTATCCTAGTAACACACAAATAAAAGCAAATAACCTAAACATACCAATTCTACTTGAAAAAGAAACACGATAATAAAAATCCTTGGGTGGTAATAGACTCACAAGTACCCCCCAACCCCATCAAAAGAAACATGTATTGTCCCCAATGTATCAAAATGATAAAGAAGAACTCGAAGGAAGGAATACTTGTGAAGCCATTAGGTTTCGGAGTCTGGCAAGTCTTTGGAGACCTTTGTGGCCTCAGAATCTGCAACAGCGACTACAATGTCAACCAGAGTACTCACACCATCAACAACCTCCTCGATCACTGGAGTGGGAGTAGGCAACACCAGTGGTGTGGTACTAACTCTAGGTGTCGAGCTGGGAAAACTCCCGCGACGCGATCCTGCTCATGTTTCTGCCTCAAGTTTTCATCTTTCTTGGAGGCCATCATTGCCATCCTTATGTATCTCTCCTCAGGTGTCTCATCATGATGCTTCCTTTTCTTCGACTTCTTATTTTCTCCACCTTCACTTGGTGCCTTTCCTTTATCTTTAAGAGGACACCCCATCAAATCAAGTATATGGTCATCTTTATTCATTCCATAATTATCGGATCAAGGAATCCAGTAGTGGGGGTCTTTTCTAGTGTGGCAATATCATTTTGAGCCTTCTTCAGTTTAGCCATGAACTTTGCCAAATCTGGTATTAACGGCTCTCTCAGCCTGTTATTCACCATCTCTTCTTTGTCGTCCATACGGGCATATAGATTAGTGTACCGTTTCAGAGCCTCCACAACAACTTCATCCATGAATGGCTTGAACTGCTTAGCACAAGAACTTAATTACTTCTTAAATTTGTTTTCCTCTTGACCACTCTTACATAATTTTTGGGGGTGAACCGATATTTCAAATAAGTTTGTGGCATGGAAGCAGTGTCCATAGTCCTGGCATTTGTGGACATAGCAACAGCCCTAGATGAAGCAGAAACATCCTATAGATCAACAATAGTGAGTGGGAATGGTAAACCTGTGGGAGTACTGAATGCCTCTGGCGTGGTTTGAGATTGAGTGCCAAATGATGGCAGTTTGTGGACCCTCAACTCAAACTTTGTATCATCTCATACCTTATCAATGTCTTTTCTCTTTATGGCTTGTACTTCATTATCCACTCCACTAATGATTGGCACTTTTTCTTGCTTACATAGCTCTGTAACTAGACAAGGGAATGGCAATAAAGTTGCAGTCTTGGTATCCCTCATAAACAACTCATCCGTAATAACTTTGCCAAAGTTAATTTTTAACCCTTTCATCAAACTCAAAGTCACTATAGATAGCTCTTTGGTTATCTGGGTTGGTGTCACCACATGTAGGCATCAATCGTAATCTAATCACAGCCCACAAAAACTTTGCTTTGAAACTCAGAGATGATTTGACTATCTGTTCATTATTTTTCAAGCATGAAGGCTCTCCACACTCTGTCAGTTTTCTAGCCAGCCATGGAAACTGAGTAGAAGCCATCGTCATCTGATGAACAAACTCTGGGGTGATGGTTGGAGCTGTACAAATTTGGCCAAATAGAATTTTGTTGATTGTGCGCTCAGAGATATCTACGAAAACACCACGAACCAGAACTCGCACCAACGTTCTTATGTCACTAACCTTTTTTACCCCTTTGGGCACTCCTTCTCTAGAACGGCCAAATAATTTGCAAAAAATAATTGGACGATGGTAGGGTAGTAAGTCCCAGGTGGTGTGCTCAGACAGCTCAACTCATACTCATCAATATTTGAATACTTCGGTAGGTCAGTTGTTACTGTCTGGTATTCTTCAGCATATGGCCTCTTCATGCTTCTTATTTGGTTGGTTCAAGGCCATTAAAGTAATTTTTTTTACCCCTTTAACCTTCCATATAATGGCCTTTCTCACCCCTGGTGCTTTGCTTCAAATTACCTCACCTGTTTCTTGCTTAGATTCTTCTTTTGGACTGTTAGCAGCCCCATGATTACCATTTTCATTTAGGTTAGATCTTAAACTATCACTGCTCTCCCCATCTCTACTTGATTCCTCACTTGATGACTCATCCTCTTATTCAAACTGGGAGGCATGAGCGAGCTTCTTCTCGCTTTGTCTGGTGTTATAAGTTGGTGCCTCAGTTTTCTCGACCTCATTTTCTGGTTCATCTCCGAGTCTCAAGGTTAAGGTATCCCTTGCTTGCCTTTTACGCGCTCCACCTCTAGTTGTTTTTAGCTTTTGAGGCAGTGTACTTATGAAAGGAAATAGTGAGTCATTGTTCAAGGCAAGATCTCAAAGTCATAAGCTTAAACTCAAAAACTATTTATTCTTGACGGGTAGGGGTGACGACTTGGAATATTTGTGATGGTTCGTCAACCCAAACCGTCAGGTCTTTCAAGTAAATCAGCATGAGGTAACGGCCATCCTTGATGATTCGTCAAAAGCCTGATGTGTCTTCAGGTGAACCATCAGGTAAAAACATAATACACAAGGATTTTCTTTGATGTGATGGTTAAGTTGGCAGGCCGTCACCCTTGTGACATTTCTTCACTTGAGCCGTCAAGCCTTAACAGTTAACACTTTGTTCAGTGGGGCATTTTTTCAAATGCATGACGTGCACCCACTACTTTTTGCTTACTCTTTGAGGGTTCTAATTACATATTCATCTTTTTATTTCATTTGGGTTACTCAAAATTCACCCACTTGGTTTCACCAAAACTCAAAATTGAGCATAACACAACCATTTTTGAGTTGAGGAACAAATAGTGATGGTTGTATTGTCTCTAATTCACCAACAACTAAAAGAAGAAAGAAGAAACAAAATTTAAACTAAAGTGAGAGCGAATTGAAATTGAGCATACCTGGAAAAGATTTTGAATAAGAAAAACTTCTTGCACACTCAGATACAGTTATGGGATGAAGAAATGGGTATGTGAGACTTAGGTAGGGTGGAGATTGGATTTGTAGTGGCTAGGTTCGGGTAATGGTGGTAAATGCTTTGTGAACGTGGGTGAAGGAAATATTGCAGAAGTTTTGGGTTTTGAGTAATGGAGAGTTATTATAGAAAGGAAAAGGTTTAGGAGAGAAAATCAATTAATTTGAATCGGCTCTATTAAATGGCTTTGGTTGTAATAGGGCTTGGATCGAGTTTGGTCTGATTTAGGTTAAGTTTTTGTTGTTGTTGGATCTGGGTCGGTTTAAGTGAAATAAAAAAGGAATAAGTAAACTTACCTGTGATGATTTACCTGACGATTCGTCAAGTACATGACGGTTTGCTAGATGAACTGTCAGGCTTAAGTAGATTGCATCCCAATTGAGTCAGATTTAACATTTGGTTTGACGGTTTGTCAGCACTATGATGGTTCATCGTATGAACCATCAACCCTTAACAAGAATGACTCATTTCTACCCACTTGGTGATGGTTAAATTGAAGGCCTATCAGAGCTTTGGCGGCTCATCGAATAGGCCATTAGACCTTAACCAGAATGGGTAGTTTTCTGGTGATTTTTGGTGACTCTGATTGACGGTTCGTCATGTGTCTGACATTTAGTCAGATAAACCGTCAACCTTAAACAAATTCCAACTTTCTTCTTTTTTAGTTGCAATATCTTTTCCTATGCACTTAGAACACACATCAACCATGCTCATAATAAAAAACCCACTTTAATATTTTTACAATGAAACAATATGGGTCGCCTCCCACTAGTGCCAGATTTAATGTCACGGTACGACTCAAATATCTTGACTACTCAAACTTCATCGAGATACACCAGTGATAATACCTTTACCTCTTCCGACAAGCCAACATATTGCTTAACGCGTTGACCATTCACTTTAAACAACTTTCCATCTTTGTTTTCCAACTCTACTACTCCGAATGGAAACACTTGAGTCACTTTGAATGGTCCGGACCATTTGGATTTCAGCTTACCTAGAAACAACTTACACCTTGAGTTGAACAATAGTACTAAGTCACCCACCTTGAAATCTCTCTTTTTGATCCTCCTGTCGTGGTACAACTTTATTTTCTCCTTATAGAGGCCAGCCCTCTCATAAGCACAAAGTCAAAACTCATCCATTTTATTCAATTGATCCAACCTCAAGTCAGTAGCCTCATTCCAACTCAAATTAAGCTTTTTGAGTTCCCACAAGGCTTTGTGCTCAAGCTCTACTGGAAAATGACAAGTCTTACCGAAGACTAGTTGGTAAGAAGACATACTTATTGGTGTCTTGAAAGCAGTGAGATAAGCCCATAGAGCATCATCAAGTTTCTGGGACCAATCGCTTTGATTAGCATTTACAGATTTTGCCAATATAATCTTGATCTCTCGGTTCAATACTTCTACTTACCCGCTGGTTTGTGGATGATACGGAGTGGCCACTTTGAATTGTTTTACTCCATATTTAGCTAGAGTTGCATGGAACACCTTGTTGCAAAAAAGGGATCCACCATCACTTATAATTGTGCGAGGAGTACCAAATTGGGAGAAAATGTTCCTTTTCAAGAACGTCACCACACTCTTGCCTTCATTATCTGCTAAGGCTATAGCTTCCACTCATTTGGACACATAGTCCACTGCCACTAGAATATACTTGTGACCATAAGAACTCACAAATGGGCCCATAAAAACTATGCCCCACACGTCAAATAATTCCACTTCCAATATTTTGGACATGGGCATTTCTTGATTTTGAGAGATCGAGCCCAGTCGCTGACATTGATCACAAGCTTTGGCAGAGTCATGGGCGTCTTTATGAATGGTGGGCCTATATTATCCACTTTACAATATATTTCTAGCCGTGCAATGTTCTGCATGATGTCCCCCACTGGGGACGAGTGGCAAGCCTACAAAATACTCAGCATTTCCACCTCTGGCACACATCTCCTGATGAAATTGTCAGCACGTATTCTAAGCAGACATCCTAGAAGTAATTGCTCACATCATGTAGAAATTTCTTTCTTTGGTGGAAGCTCAAGTCTTCTGGTATCTTGTCACTGACTAAGTAATTAGAAAAATATGCATACCAAGGCACAAGGTCAAGAGTAGTGCAAGTATCTGTTCGTCTTAAAATAATCCATCGATCTCTAGCTCATCTGGTCTATTTTCCTCATTCTCAAGTCTAGACAAGTGGTCAACTACCTAATTTTCACACCCTTTCTGGTCTTTGACTTCAAAGTCAAACTCTTGTAATAGCAACACCCATCTAATCAACAGAGGCTTGGGCATCTTTTTTTTTGCCATTAAATACCTCAATGCAGCATGATCTGTATGTACCACAACCTTAGTGCCTAGCAAATATGCCTGAAACTTTTCAAAGGCGTAGACAACAAAAAGTAGCTCCTGTTCAGTAATCGTATAGTTATTTTTCATCCCATTTAGTTCCTTTTTATCATAGTAAATAGGGTCAAAAATCTCTCGTTTTTGCCTAAGCACAGCTCCAAGTGCAACCCCACTTGAGTCACACATTACCTCAAACGGTTGAGACCAATCTGGAGCAATAATAATAGGAGCAACTACTAAATTTTCTTTAAGGCACTGAAATACCTTCAAGCAATCACAATCAAATACAAACTTCACTTCCTTCTCCAACAGTTTGCACAATGGATTGGCAATCTTGGAGAAGTCTTTAATAAACCTCCGGTAGAAACCCGCATGACCGAGAAAACTTCTAACTCCTTTTACCAAGATTGCTGGAGGCAGTTTTTCAATCACCTCTATTTTGGCTCGATCTACTTTAATTCCTTTCTCAGAAATCTTGTGTCCCAACACAATGGCCTCCTTAACTATAAAGTGGCATTTCTCCCAGTTGAGCACAAGATTGAACTCTTCACATCATTGCAAGGCATTGCTTAAATTTGCCAAGCATTCTTCAAAAGAATCGCCCACCACAGAGAAATCATCCATAAGCACCTCTAAAGCATATTCGAGAAAATTGACATCATACACCTTTGAAAGGTTGTAGGGGCATTACATAGCCCAAAGGGCATCTGCTTGAAGGCGAACGTCCCATAAAGGAATGTCAAGGTAGTCTTTTCTTGGTCCTCGGGTTTAATAGATATTTGATTATACCCCGAGTACCCTTCCAGAAAGTAGTACCAGCCTCTTCCTGCCAACCTATCAAGTATTTGATCCATAAATGGAATTGGAAAGTGATCCTGAAGAGTCCAAGAATTCAGCTTATGGTAATCCATGCAAACCCGCCAACCTGTGATCGGCTTTAACGGAATCAAATCATTTTTCTTATTTGCCACCACCATCATGCCCCATTTTTTGGGACACGCTAAATCAAACTTACCCACTTGCTATCTACGATTAGTTAACCAACTCCTGCATCAAGCCACTTGATTATCTTCTTTCTTCACCACCTCTTGCATTAGTGGGTTAAGTCATTGCTGATGTTCAATGGTGGGCACACACTATTCCTCTAACTGAATCTTATGTGTACATATTCCTGATGAAATCCCAATAATATCTGCAATTGTCCAACCAATTTCCCATTTGTACTTTTACAACACAAAGACAAGCGCTTCCACCTGCTGTTCTATCAAGTCAGCAACTATAATCACAGGCAATGTGTTCTTCTTACTTAGAATTACATATCTAAGATGGCCCGACAACTCTTTAAGCTCTAACATTGGTGGCTCATCTATAGATGGTTTCACTAGGAGAGTTGGCCTATTTTTCAAGTGCAGGTACAATTTTTTTAGGGCATAAGAACAAGACCTCATTCTAGGCAATGCACTAACTGTCTTATAATAATCTTCGATGTCCTCTCCATTGAAATTCATCATCACTGCAGCTAAGGTTTCTACAGCAAACCTTTCTTCAATAGGCATTTCAATATCAATTTCATTAATAATATCAATAACTGAGACAACACTCATGTCCCTTGGTTGCTTTATCAACTGACATATGTTGAACTTCACCTCTTCGTCGTTCAACCTAAATTTTAACTCATTGTACTCCATGTCAACCAATACTCTCCTAGTGGCTAAGAATGGTCTATCCAAGATTATGGGTACCTCGCAATCCACCTCAAAATCAAGAATTATAAAGTCAGCTCGAAATATAAAGTTTGCCACCTTCATAAACACATCATATAATATTCCCATTGGCCTTTTAACCGAATGGTTAGCCATCAATAACCACATAGATGTCGGCTTGGGGTCTCCTAAGCCCAACTATTGATAGATAGCTAGAGGTATCAAGTTGATGCTAGCACCGAGATCACATAATGCCTTAGCGTAGATGATTGCACCAATTGTACAAGGAATAGTAAATGCATCTAGATCTGATTTCTTCTGGACTAACAATCGCGAAGCAATCGCACTGCAATGATGGAGATTGTCCGTTGGTTCAAATCTCACCATCCTATTTTTAGTGAATAAGTCCTTCATGAACTTAGCATATCCCGACATTTATTCAAGGGCATCAACAAATGGGATATTCACTGACAACTGCTTTAGCATGGATAGAAACTTATTAAACTTACCATCCTCCACCTTCTTTATACTCTGTGCGGAAATAGAGGGGGAGGTCTAGGAATCTGAGTTGGAGGTTTTGCAACCTCTGTACCTTTCTCCTTGGTAGATTCTTCCACATCTACCTTTCTATCATTGATATTTTTTGGCTTTTCAGACTTGGCCAAAATCTTATCAACACCAACGTCATCATCCACCATTTCATAATCATCGGCTAAATTTTCCACCTGTTTCTGAAATATTGGTTGTGGTTCAGGTAGAAATTTACCACTTCTTATGGTAATAGTTAAACAACTCCCATCACTTTTCAGATTCATAATCATTTCACTTGGTAACGTACAACTCTTCCTCTGATTGAAAGCTGCGGACAACTGACCCATTTAATATTCCAATGTTTTGATAGAAGGTTTCCCCGAATCATCATTAGCATTATCATGACTCCCTGGTGGTACATACAACCCACTTCTATCGTTCTTACTCTTCTAATTCCCTTGATCACGATCTCTATAACTAGCCTTATCATAGTAGTTATCCCTTTAATAGTTCAGACCTTCGTTTCCTTGGCCATTGGCCCAAAAAAAACCCTGGTTATTTAGATAGTTTGCCTTTTCTTTGAAATTAGATTCAGCTGCTCTACCTTTCGAACCAACCACTTTTACCTTCTCAACACCTCTGGTTAACAAGTTCTTTGTTAGTAAATCCATCTGAGTTTTCATGTGAGCAATATCCTAGTCACGCTCTTCTTCTCTTTGGCGTTGTTAGACCGACATACCCACATCATATGTATTGCTTGCTATTTCAGAATCCTTGGTATTCCAAGCTCTACTAGTTTTTGTCAGCCTATCCAATATAATGATTGCATCAGTGAAAGTGTTCCCCATAAAAACATCTCTAGTTGTATTGTCAACTGCTGGCTTTGTATTCGAATTCAAAGACCTGTAAAATGTCTCCATCAAATTTTCATCAGTTAACTTATGATTAGGACATTGGTTCAGCTTCTTCTTGAATCTAAGCCAAGTCTTATGTAATGCCTCATTCGGTAGCTACCTTAAGTTACTAATCTCGTCCCTCAACTGTAACATCCTGGAAGGCAAAAAAAACCTTTCTAGGAAAGCTCGTTTCAACTGCCTCCAGTTTGTTATAGAATCGAGCGCCAGCTCAGTTAACCACAAAGTCGCCTCTCCAGACAGAGACAATGGAAATGACGTCAACCGAATCGCATTCTGACCAACTCCTGGATAATCAAAGGACTTGCATATGTTTATGAAGTTAACCAAAAGCATATTTGATCATCACCAGGCAACCCTCCAAATAAACCCTTAAGGTTCAACAACTGAATCATAATACCGGTGATATTAAACTTCATCCCAAGAGCTAGTGGTGGTAGGACAATGGCTCTAATGTCACCAACCCTATCTAGTTTAGCGTCATCACCATCGTCAAGAGCAAAGTTCACTGCAGGTTGTTGATGCCCTCTACCTCTTTATCGCTGATTTTGGTTGGCTGGAGCAACATTGCCAACATGTTGTCCATCAACAACATCACCCAACTCGTCATCACCCAAATCCTTATTCTCACTATTTGGTACGTGATCTGGTGTGTCCACATTCTGTTGATTTAGTTGGGCAGCAGCAAGTGTAATAAGTTTTGCTGCTTCTTGTTGTTGTGCATCCATGTTTCTTCTCAAAGTTCTATTCAACTAGAGATCGTAGGGTAATAATGGTTCACCCGAGCGTCGAGTACTTGTCATACACAACTAGTAACCTTCAAATACAGAAACAACAAATAAAAGTAAAATTAGGAAATGAGACTAAAATTCAAATAAATACAACAACTTAATTGACAACCCTATTCCCCAGCAACGGCGCCAAAATTTGATACGCCCAAAATACAATTCCTTTAAGAAGTGTAAGCGGTAGTTGTCAAATAAATAACCCAACAAAGGTTGGGGTCGAATCCCACAGGGAATATGGTGATAACTAAGTCGTATGTGATTTAAGTGACTATTAGCCGACGATTTTCATAAAATGGGGGTTTTTTATAAGTGACTTGTGAATTCAAATTCAGTTTGTTTTAAGCGTTCAATGATAAATTCACGAACTTTTATCAATAGAGAGATGAACTAGGATTGTGTTCACCTTGACTTCCTATCAATTCCAAGTCAAGTTAATGGTGAATTCATATTAGCAAAAATAACTGCAAAGCAAACGAGCTCAAATATTCAACTAAATGTTTCCCCACCTAAATAGGTGATTTTTCCCTTTAATTATTTCGAACTTAAAGTGATGAAAGTAATAACTCGTGTTTAGCCTCAAGTGAATAATCTCGTTAGAGCATTGTTCATTAGACGGAGGTTAGAAACTCTGAGTCCTCGTTGTTAAATCCTTTTCTCAATTTTAACCTCTTTGTTCAAGCAAGCCAAAGCTAGGGCTTGTTCTAATGTTTGCAACCATTAGAAATCTGTAAAAACAAAAGAATTAACAATACAATTACGTAAGTTAATCGAATTCACACCAACGTTAACCCTAGAATTGATATTTAGCCAAGGATTCCACAACCCTAGTTATGAGGTTTTTAGTCACTCATAGTAATGAAAAAGATGAAAGTAATATATTTCATTATGTAAAGATAGCGTTTGAAAACCCACACAGTCGTTTCTCCAGAGAAAATACGATGTCAAAATATTCTAAGTGTCAAAAGATGCCTATTCTAAACCCTAGACTAGGTATTTATAGGCTCCAGGAATTTGGAAATTTAAAATTCAAATCGGACTGCCGCCTCTGCCTTGACTAATTGCCTGACGGATCGCCACAACAATGACGGTTTGTCAGATGAACCACCACTTAGCTTCAATTTGACCTTCCATCTATTTGGTACTGACGGGAGAGCTGACGGTTCATCAGCCTCCTGGCGGTTCGTCATTGGGTCCGTCACCTGACTTGATCAGTTTACTCCTCATCTGTTTATACCTGGCGACTTGGGTGACGGTTGGTCAACCCTTTGGCGGTCCGTTAGTTGGGCTGTCACAACAACTACTTCTTCAGCTGGTTCTGTTTTACTCTGACGACTAGTGCGACGGTTCATCAAGTGAACCACATAGCATTTTTATCCCAGATTCACTCTTTTTGGTCCTTGGGTAATTCTCCTGAAATTAAACATAAAAAGACATCAAGACTACCAAATGTTACTTAAAAACTCACGATTATTCATAGTTAAAAGCGTAAAATGTGTCATTATTATACGACACATCACAACCCTGTGAATTGGATTTGGTGTAATTGAGTGTAATTACACAGTTTGACATGTTTGGTTGGCCAGGTATTTACTTAGTCAGCAGGTAATTAGGTGTAATTGACTGGGGGTAATTACACTATCCAATTCACAGGGGAGAGTTGTGAATTGCTGGTAATTACATGTTGTAATTACAAGCTGGTTACTTTTTAATTTCTTCTTTTTATTTTTTTCGTTTTAATTTATTTTTTATTTCTATTATTTTAAATTATTTTTTATTTCTATTATTTTAAATTATTTTTTATTTTTATTATTCTAATATTTTTTAAAAATATTTTTTTATTTTATATTATTTATATTTCATTTCCTTCTCATTTTCCAACCTTTACTTCTTTCGTTTCCAAGCAATTATTCGTATTATCTATTTTTTATTTATTTTATGTTTATTTTTTTCATTTAACATAATTTTTCTTGTATTCTAATTTTTAAATTAAAGTATAATTCATTGTTGAATAAGGTTATAGACTTACGTTTTTCTTTTCTTTTGAATCATATTTATGTACATTATGTTGAAATTTGACATAAGAATATTATGTCAACTTTTTTGTTTTGAATTTTGAACTTATGTTATATTTTCAGTCCCAATTATTTGTTTTACTAGCATTGACTTGATATTTCACATTGCAAGCCATTTATTTTTTAGGTAGAATTGATAGATTATCTTTTTGTCAAATATTTTAATAATTTTATGATATTATATTTATAATATTAATTTTTTTGGTCAAACATGCATTTCATGATGTTCTTAAAAATCAGATACTTTTGCCTTTTATGATTAATTTAATTAAAATATACTAATTTAAAAATTATAAATTAATTTTTTTTTAATATTAGTTAAGAACATATGTTTATTAATTAATATATTTTCAAAAGACAATATATATATATACACTCACACACACACATACATATATCTTAAATATTTTAATTTAATATCATTTATACAGGCTCTTATTTGTCTAATATAAATTTTTAGTTTTTGATATTTAGCCTTTATTTTAAAATTTACTATAACCATGTAACTACATTTGTGCAACTAAGCAGTACACTTGTAATTACACTATAATTACATTGTGGCAAACAAACAGGTCGTCGTAATTACTAGGCTGTGTAATTACTATCCTAGTAATTACACCAATTCCAATTACCAGGTGGCTTTCCAAACAGACCCTTAGTCACGTAGAGGGGTGTTTTTAAGGCTTTCAATAATTCGAGGACTAAAGTAATAATTCGCGTCAAGTTTAGGGGTGTTTTCAGTACTTATCTCTATAATTTTTAAAATTATTATTAAAAGGAAAAAATTATGGTGCATCATAGGAATGTTTACTGTTGATAAAAATAATTGTAGACAAATATTTGCATTCTAGGGTTGATGGAGGACTTGGTAGAGATGTTCTAGAACTCTGATGAAAGGAGATTCAGTTGTCACAGAAATGATCATAGAAGTGTTTTATATATATCCGCATTTGAAGATTCAAATATTCAAAAGACAAGAAGAAAGAATGAAAATTATGACAAAAGAGTTAGAATGGTATGCATCAAGTCTTAACTCGATAGATTAAAATTTTAAATACATAAATAAATATCTTCAATTGTCATCATAATATGTATTTTCTATGTGTTATTGTTTTTGTTGCAGATACCATAGAAGCAATTACATTATAGCAAAATGAATCACACTTAGAGCACTTTTGTAGACTTTCTTTGTTCTCTTCTAATTTTTCTGAAGATAAGTAATTTTATTTAATTAGAGCCCGTTCGGATGAATTTATAGCTTATGATTTATAAGCCACAAGTGATAAGTTAGAATTTCTAATTATGAATTCTGGTTATTTAATCAGTTGCTACATATATACTTTCATTGTTTTATATTATTTCTAATACGGAAAAAGGCCAAAACTACCTCTGAACAATCCGAAATGGAGCAAACATACCCTCCGTTTATTTTTTGGCTCAAAAATATCCTTCCGTTTGTTTTTTGGCTCAAAAATACCCCTCAGTTTATTTTTTGGTTCACAAATACCCCTCACTTTAACGGAGTGCCACCAATCACACCACGTGAAAAAAAAATTGCCACATGGCCAGTCCACGTCAATATTCCATTTACGGAAAAGGGCCAAAACTATCCCTAAACTATTCGAAATAGAGCAAAAATACCCTCATTTAATTTTTTGGCTAAAAAATATCCCTCCATTTGTTTTTTGGCTCACAAATACCCCTCACTTTAACGGTGTGCCATCAAGCACACCACGTGAAAAATTTTTTGTCACATGGTCAGTCCACATCACCATCCCATTTAATACCCATCTCATTTAATAGTCAGCCGCCCCACTTAACCATCCAACTTAACAACCCATTTAATAACCGTACCCGATCCGTCTTCAAAAAATTCGAAAAGATATATCCACCCTTCATTTCACTTAAACTCTCCCAAAAAAAAAAAATCGATGCAGACTAGGGATTCTAAAGGAAAAGAAAGTCCTTAGTACATGGGTAGAACTCTCTCATATTCTTTTATGTGATAAAGACGGATTGAGTTTCAACCCATGTACTAAGAGTTTTCTTTTCCCTCGGAATCCCTAGTCTGCATCGATTTTATTTTTTTTAGAGAGTTCAAGTGAAATGAAGGGTGGATCTATCTTTATCCTTTACTTATGAGGACGGATCGAGTTTTTTGAAGATGGGTCGGGTACGGGTATTAAATGGGTTGCTAAGTTGGATGGTTAAGTGGGATGACTGGGTATTAAATAGGACGCTGACGTAGACTGACCATGTGATAATTTTTTCCACTTGGTGTGCTTGGTGACACTCCGTTAATGTGGGGTATTTTTGATCCAAAAAAACAAATGGAGGGGTATGTTTGAGCCAGAAAACAAATAGAGGGGTATTTTTGCTCCATTTTGGATAGTTCAGGGGTAGTTTTGGCCCTTTTTCATAAATGGAATGCTGACGTGGACTGGTCATGTGGCAAATTTTTTTCACGTTGTGTGCTTGGTGGCACTCCGTTAAAGTGAGGGTATTTTTGAGCCAAAAAAAAACGAAGGGGTATTTTTGAGCCAAAAAATAAACGGAGGGGTATTTTTGAGCCAAAAAACAAACGGAGGGTATTTTTGCTCCATTTCGGATAATTCAGGGGTAGTTTTGACCCTTTTCCATTTCTAATATAACGGAATATTTCTACAAATATATAATGGAATATTATTCTTTATATAATTCATTATTGCTAATTAAATGTGAAATAAATATTCCTTATTTTAATTTTTTATATAATTCATTATTGCTAATTAAATGTGAAATAACTATTTCTTATTTTAAATTTTATATAATTTATTCATGCTGATTAAATACGAAATCTACCAAAATTATTCTATTATTATTGTTTTTATTATTATACATTTTATGTAATTGATTATTTCTAGCTAATTAAAGTATACTAGGACTATTTGATTTAGTCATATCTTCTGCGAGAAAATAGGAATGAGTTAGAATTTGAAAGATTAAGCGTTAAATATGGGCAAAATAATATGATATAGGCTTGAGATTTTAATGTGATTTTCTTCCAATATAATAGACGTTTGCACAGTTATGTTTTTTTTTCTCCATTTTATTATTTTTAAAAATATAAACAAAAAATAAAAGGATAAAATAAGAAATCCTCACCCACGTATTCCACATTTTTCTCATGCATGACTACACACAAATCATTCCCATAACTCATGCATACTGATCCTCCTATAATTATGCTAATAAAGATAATGGATAGTCATAGCTTCTTTTCAATTCTTTACTCAGTGGATTAATTTAGTTCTTTATGATTATCTTACTACTTATGAATTTAAATAGAAGATAAATATCTTTTAAAATTCTTTATTATTATTATCATTATCAGCAATTTCAATTTACGTTAAATCTTTATAACCCCACAATTGTGAGAAGTATGTTAAATATCGCCTTTAAACTATACAATGACATATACGTCTTGTGGGAGGAAGAAATGGTAATGTAAGTAAAACATTAGGATATAAGTTGACAATCAATAACATTGGTTGGGACTCTCTTTTTTAATCTATAATATTGTATTTCAAGTTGTTTTCATCTAATTGTGATACTTGAAGTTCATTAAGATGATATATGATGATTATATTTATATAATTTATTTTTCTTAATTATATAAATTTTGTTATTGGGTATATTGCATTGAAATATAAATTGATAATTAGATATTTTATTAAATCAATATGACCTAATTTTAAGACAATGCTTCAACAATATAGAACTACATAATTATTTTTAAAAAACTACAATCAACTAAAACGTGCATTTACTTTCTTTACTTACATTTTTAAAATTAAAAATATAATTACAAATTTTAAATTTAAAGTAGTTACAACTTCTCAACTTTATCCTTATTATATTCAAAACTAAATATCATTCAATTTTTATCATTATCCACATCCTAAATATTTGAGGATTGGAATTTAATGTAAAATATATTTTACGAGAAATGGAATAATTGTAAATATTTTTATTATTGTATTGATATTGTAGAAAAAATAAAAACAAAAAAAATACAAAAAGAGAAATATATTTTTAAAAAAATCAAAAAAATTGAAAAATCTTAACCTAATCACTAACAACCCGCACGTCCTAATCCCCACAACCTCAACTCACTATCACATTATTCCTATTCCTCCATTTTTCTGCACACACTAAAACTACACGCACATGCACATAAATCATAATTGTAGACAATAAAATGAGAGTCAGAAAAATAATAATTGGGATAAAAAAAATATTACAACAATTGTTTTATTTGATTTCAAATAGTGAGTGTTACAATCTCTATGAATCCTCCTATTCTTCTTTTCAAATATAAATTCAAGGGCTTTCGAGCTTGATCTTGAATTTGGATGAACTTGATCTTGACTTGTATTTGAATCCAAGGGCTTTTGAGCTTGTTCTTGAATTTGGCGGTCTTGATCTTGACTTGTACTTGAATCCAAGGGCTTTTGAGCTTGATCTTGAATGTGGTGGTCTTGATCTTGACTTGTATTTGAATCCAAGGACTTTTGGGCTTGATCTTGAATCTTCGTCTTGATCTTGATGAGTTGTATTTGAACTTGAGTGCTTGAATGCTTGAACTTGTAGCTTGTAGAGAAATATGCAGCGTTTGATCCACGAGCTCTCTCTGACTTCTTGTCAGAGTTCTTCTCTCTAGCTTCTTGTCAGAGTTCTTCATCCGCTTTCTGAATTATGGAGACCCCTATTTATAGTTGTGGGAGGGGAGAGTTATGGTACAAAACAAAAACTCTTTTCGGCCAATCAGATTGAAGTGACATGGTCAATCATATTTGATTCGTTAGAACATGTCAACTTGTACACGTGCCGCATTTTTGTTGGTCTTGGATTTGATTGGCATACTGCATCATTTTGACATGTGACATGATCCTATTGGCTCCTTCACTTGACTTGGCCTGCCATGTCATTTGACATGTGACACTCAATTGGATAATGAGATGACATCTTGGGCTTAGCAAAATGAGCTTATCATTTTTAGCCCAAATCAATGGGGTAGCCCAATAAGAATTGGATTTTAATTAAATTCATATTTATAGAATTTAAATAATTAATTTAATTTTATTAATCCACAGTCTTTATTTGAACTAATATTTTTAAATTTATGTGATCACAAATGCCCCTTCAAGACTTATCGAGATTTTTAATCTTTTAAAGATTAGACTTGAAGTATCCATCTTGATATCTTAATTGTAATAACATTCACACACACAGAAGAAAAAAAATATATCATAGACCAATATATGTAACACTAAATGAAAACATATTGAACTTGGATTTTTCATTTGTGGAAATATATATATTTTTTTTGGTTCACGTGATATGGTGTCACAACAAAAAAGGTTGACTTACCTTTTATAGCACTAGTTTAGTATATGTGCGTTGCACGTTAATATTATTATCTTGAATGCTACAAATGATTAAAAATCATGAACACATTTTTTTTTTTCGTTTGATGTCCAGAATCCACATTGGAGTCTGACTAATCTGGATTCGCGCCGAGTAGAGCCCATCAGAGATAGCGCCTGATGTTTAAATATATAGAATTCTTAGAAATATGTGTTGTAATTGATTTTAAAGTCTTGGATGTTTCAAACTAATTAAGAATAAGAAAATTTATAGGATTATCGACCAATATTTATCAACTTTATTTATAATTTTCCACTTTTAGCGTTTCTTTATTCTTTTTAATCTAATCTAATATCACAGTAGACGTGAAGAAAGCCGTTGAACTTAGAGAAAGTATATATATACTGATATATAAAATAAATATATGTAATTTGGTTGGACTAATTCAAAATTTACCAAGTGTTATCTGACTCTTGTTGTGGACTTGCAATGTAAATTGGGATTAAATTTTAAGTTTTTAAATGAGTAAAACTCAATCAATGCATAACAAACATCAACTGGTATGAAAAGAGAACTGGCAAAAGAGAACACCTAATACGAAAAGCGAGAACACCTAATACGAAAAGCAGAATAACATGAGCATATCGATATTCCAAATTTTTAAAAGTGTCTTGAATAGAAAAATCATCATAAATTTCAATGAAAAATATATCTCTATAAGGTAAAATGTACAATGCTTCAAAGAATAATTAGGGTATGGCTTGGAATTTCCAGGGAGTTAGGGAGTATTTTTGTCTCTAGCATTTTCGTATAACTCTTCCAGAACTTGGACTATCTTCCTGGTTACTGACAGAATTTGTTAACTCAAGGTTTGATGTTATTTCAGTATATTCTGATTGTTTAGGAGTGCCATGCCATACAGTCAAGCTGAATATCACTTTGCCCCATGTGGTAAAAATGCAAAACTGCAAGACATATATACTCTTTCAGGAGTGTCCCACTCTAATAGAAACTCGAACTAAAATCACACTACACTTCCCAATGAAAGAGTCATATAATGGTCGTCCATTCATATTAGACTTATGATATATGAAGATTTAACGGGGATCATAGACCATGACTACAGTAATAAGAGCTTCAAGCCAGTTGCCATTTCGTTGAGCATATTCTAACAAATTGTTTAAATGAGCTACAAGCATATAACACAATAGCGAAAACTTTATGTAATACTAATGTTTAGTGATTGATACCATGTTCCAAACTTCTATTAATTAATTTTATGTATATTAATTTCAAGGCTATTTGGCTTGCTTTCTATAATTTAATAATTTATTAGTTGCGTATAATAGATCCTTGTGATTCGATCCTTCCTCGTATTTCGCTCATAGCGAAAGCTTATTAGTGCATCGGGATGCATTTTTTTTAATAGATATTTTGTCTAAGATAATAAGGTATTTTTGGGAAATAATGATTCTCAAAGCAAAAAATTAACCAATAATCAAAATACCCCTCATTGTTTTCTAATAGATAAGTCTTTTACCTAATTTTGTTGATACTATTTATTTTTATACATATTTATAGTTGCTTTTGCTTGAAAAAGAAGCTTACTCATCATAAAGTAGTTAAATTATATGTATTTAAGAGATGTAAGTATAATTACGATGTGAGACAAAATTCAATTAAGCTAAATATTACTATGCTCGAAGGTGATGATACTACAATAAATAATATATAAAATTCAACAAATACAGTAGCAAATTTTCAGGCGTGGCAACTAATTAGTTATGAGTCATTACCATTGCATACTGTCTATTCAAGGAGTGAAATTGTTGTGTGCAAAGTGAAAAAAATAATTTCGTAACAATTCTAAGGTAAAAAAAGGTACATATTAACTATGATTATTATCCAATAATTAGTTTGTTGTGTGCAAAGTGAAAAAAATAATTTCGTAACAATTCTAAGGTAAAAAAAGGTACATATTAACTATGATTATTATCCAATAATTAGTTTATATACACAAACATCAAACCTTATGAACAAATCTAACTGAATGATTTTAGGGCGGGATCTACGCACGAGCCTCTAAGAAGACAATCTTTTCCTTATGTTATTCAAAGTTGATGATAATGAATGAAAATAGACGACTTGAATCAAAATCAAGATAAGAAGAAACGGGAGAAATAGAAGAAGCCGTAGAAAACGTAGAAATTGGGTTTATACTTTCAACAGGAAAATATGCAAATCATATGTAAAATAACTACGAAACCCCATTCAAGTGATGTTTTTCTTTTAAAAAAAATGTAAGACATATAATTCTATCACTTACAACCCATGATCAATTAGGATTCTCACTCCTATTGAGCCAAGAATATGAGAACATGAGGAAATTAAGGCCGACGCTATCTAACTCCTTTATTAATTTTACGAATCCTGATTGCCAACAGGCTACTTTACAGGGAGCGATCTGGTTTTTGTCCTAATTTTCTTATTAAATTTGAGTTTTATTTTTCTTGAAAGGAAAATAAAATTAAAGTAATACCATAATTACTTTTACTTTTCCTGAAAGGAAAATATAAAACTCTTCCATATTTGGCTAACCTCTTTCTTGGAGGAAAGGATTTGAACCTCTATAAATAGAAGACCCCTCTTCTCATATCATAAGACATAGCATCCACAATGGAGCTATTTAAGAGTCTTGTTTAGGGGGAGATTTTTGTAGTCATTTAAGAGTCTTGTTTAGGGGGAGATTTTTCTCCTATTAGATTATATACTTTTTGAATTAGTTTATAATATGTAGGCCAATTGGCCAAACCATATCAATAATATGTTTTTTTTAAGTATATTTTTCTTTTCATCTGACTTATAGCTTCTATGGTTTGCAACTATAAGCTTCCACATGACGCCCTACTGATTTCGAACCCAACAAGTGGTATCAGAGCCTACGGTTCAAAGGTCCAATAATTTGGTGAAACGAGATTAAAGACAAGTTTAAAGCGGTTTCAAATCAAGTTGCAACCAATTTGATGATAATAAGGATTTTGTTCAGCTACATGTGGAGAAGTTTCAAGCATATTTCAATATTCCTGTTGCTGCATTTTTTAAAATAACAAATAAAATATTAATTTTTAACCCATTTTTAACCATAATATTTTAAATCTTATTTTTAACCATGGCAAGCAGCAGTGATGAAGATTATGTGAAGAACAAAGATCATATATGCAAGTGAAAAAGGCGGATCAAGTTTTGACAAGAAAATCCAGCCAAAAAACGGAGATTTGTTAGGGTTTTTGCCATGATTTCTTGAAAGGAAAATAAAAGTAATACCATAATTACTTTTACTTTTCCTAAAAGGAAAATATAAAACTCTTCCATATTTGGCTAACCTCTTTCTTAGAGGAAAGGATTTGAACCTCTATAAATAGAAGACCCCTCTTCTCATATCATAAGACAATAGCATCCACAATGTAGTCATTTAAGAGTCTTGTTTAGGGAGAGATTTTTCTCCTATTAGATTATATGCTTTTTTAATTAGTTTATAATATGTAGGCCAATTGGCCAAACCATATCAATAATATGTTTTTTTTAAGTATATTTTTCTTTTCATCTGACTTAGCGCTTCTATGGTTTGCAACTATAAGCTTCCGCATGACGCCCTACCGATTTCGAACCCAACACTACTAAGCATGCTATCTGTTTCTCATATATTTACATGATTAAACAAATTCTTATATCAAAAGCACCCTAAAGCATATTAAGCAATCATGGCAATTCATTAAGCTGTTGTGACAATTCTACTGTTCTACGTTACTAACAGAGGCCTACCCAGGATTTTGAAAAGATAGGTGCACTATTATGATAATACTTCGAGCATCACTACTATATATGATCTAGAGAGGGGAGCATGGATTCACGTGAACCCGATGACCCCACCTAGATACGCCCCTGGTTACTAACAGAAATTTAAATCTAAACAACACTGTTAAGAGTAGATTATAAATAACTAAGGAAGAGCACGACATTAAAATCAAGAAAAACCAAATCATCACCTGAATCACTTCAACAATTGTGCGAGTCACAGCAGCTGCCCTCTCAGTATAATGCTCCCTTGCAACGATCCGATCAAATAGCTCACCACCTTTACACTGCTTGCACGTACGTGTGTATTGCGTTAGTGAATAATAATTGTGTAAAATTAAGCCGGGGCAGACTTAATATATACTTGTTTATATTAAGTACCATCATGGTTTAGTGGCATAATAACCCATGTTAGGAGCCATTTAGGAGACATGGCAACCCTGCTGTAAAAAATATCAGAAGTTTTTACATTAAATAACTAATGAAATATTTAATAACTAATTAATTTCTCAGTGTTACGATAAGACTATCCACAAGCTAAAAATAAACAGATTATAGAGAACATATGAACACGAATGACAAAATATTTATGTAAACAAAACTTTGTAAACAGAGCATATAGAACATATGAACATGAATGACAAAATAGATTCATGTAAACAAAACTTTGTCCGACAATTCACATACATCCCTTCTTCCCTGCAATTGAAGTCAATATAAAGTATGAGCCAATAAAACATACTTGTCTTCAATTTTCACCTCTTGCTATAAACTTGTATTTGTGATACAATTTTTTTTTTATAGTAGGTTAATGTTGTTCCCTTAAAAACTATTAGTAAAACCTAAACCTAATTCCCCCTCCCCCCCCCAAACCCAACCCCTACGCACGCCAATTCCTTTGGTAAACTATGTTAAAAGCTAGTAAGTAAATAGTAGACAACTAACGTAATCATACTTGGTCCCTTTTTTAAAAAGAAAATAAAAAATTAAGGTTTACTATATATTTTAGGAGTCATTAATTCTTTAGGGTTTTAATTAAATAATAATTAAAAAAAAAGGTGAAAAGACAATTTTATCAATTGCAAAGTGTTTTAATAATGGACAAAAAATTCAAATTACTTTTCTAAAAATCTTCACACTGTTAATATATTATAGATTATAGATATAGATTAATGCTAACACATGACCATAAGTAGCCTTTTGTTCACCACCACCACCACCCGCGCTCCTTTTTTCCCAAGAAACATGACAATCATATGGGTCCCACAGACATTTTCTTTCCATGAGATTTTTTTTTTTTTCCATTAGTCACCCATAACTTTTTACTTTATTTACTTTTTTTTTCTTTTTTTTTAACCTCCATTTAGGATTAGGATACCGTTTCCGAATTTTCATTGGTTTAGGGACTACGCTGCCGCCTCACCATAGGTGTCTTTGTCCTCCTCAATTTGTGAAACCCAAATAGTGCCAAACTAGGAGTGGTAAACCGCCCTAGCTTGCCTATAAATAGCACCATGCCCCTTAATCTTTTGGCATTAATTCGTGAGGTCTGAGTATCGAGTGATGAGGTGCGAGAGTTTAACTTCGCCTCCAACACCTTGAGACCTGACAAATTTGACTTTAAGTTTGATTCCTTGTATACAAATCCGTAAAAAGACCTGCTTAAGGTGCAAAGGGACAAATTTTGTTCACCTTAACACATGAAAATTTAGAAATCTTTTAAGGATAAATTCGTAAATTTTGTCCACCTTAAGACATGAAAATTTAGAGATCCTTTCAAGGATAAATCCGTCTAGCTTAAGGTGCGAAGGAAAAATTTCTGTCCACCTTAAGAGATAAAAATTTAGAGATCCTTTTAAGGATAAACCCGTGAAAAGGGCAACTTAAGGTGCAAAGAGACAATTTGTCTACCTTAAGGCATGGAATTTAAAAGGCCTCAATTTGAAAACTTGAAGGTTTTGATGACCTCATCTTGCAAACTTGGCGGATTTTGAAACTTCAGCTTGCAGACTTGATATATTTGACGACTTCAAACTTGCAGATTTGGCAAATTTGGCGGCTTCAAACTTGCAAACTTAGCAAATTTGACGACTTCAACTTGAAGGCAAATTTGACGACTTCAACCTACAGACTTGAGGAACTTGAGCATTTGAAATCATGTTGAAGAAGACCATCTGTAATGGAGGTCTACCCCCATCAAGCCACAAATATTTGGTATAAGTCCAAAGTTCGGTGAGAGTACTTGTAGACCTAACTTTCACGTGTTAGATCAAGTGAGTACACCTATTTTTTTGGCACTCATGCGACTGAACTTAGAATGAAACTCTAAGTGCCTACGTAACTCGATGAAGCGGGTCAAGTCATAACGTAGTTCTGAAGATTTAGATCAAATTTGAAGAGCTTTATAACTTTAAGATTTGGCTCAAATTTGAAGAGCTTTGCAACTTAAAGATTAACTTGATTTTGACAAGTTTCACAACTTGAAGATTTAGATAGAATTTGAGGAGCATTGTGACATACAGTTTAGGCTCGTGTTTCAAGGAGCATTTCAACTTGAAGATTTTTCTCGAATTTGAAGAGCTTCACGATTTGAAAATTTAGCTCATAGTTTGGTGAGCTTTGTGACATGAAAATTAGCTTAAATTTGAAGAGCTTCTAGACTTAAAGGTTTGGCTCAGATTTGAAGAGCTTTACAACTTGGAGATTTAGCTCAAACTTGAAGAGCTTTGTGACATACAATTTAGGCTCGTGTGTCTAATTTACAATTTAGGCTCATGAGTCGAGGAGCTTTGTAACTTGCAGTTTAAGCTTATGCGTTGAGGAGCTCCGAAAATACATAGACTCTTCAAATTTATCTTCGGATGTAAACTTTCCCCCATTATGAATTTTCTTCTATATATTCATCTTCGTGAGGCTCACAGACAAGAAACCATTGATCTTCTCTTGTGTCTATGCTTAATTCCATGTCATGCGCACCAGTTGCCAACTCTTCAAATGTATTGGGCTTTAATCCTTGCAAGATGTAGTGAAAACCCCAATTCATGCCTTGAATGCACATTTCAATGCTAGAATTTTCACTTAGGCGATCTTTACAGTTGAGGCTTAAGCTTCTCCAGTGATTGATAAAATCAACAACCGGCTCATCATCATATTGGCGAGCTTCTGTAAGTTCAATCATACTAACGACACGTCTTATGCTATAGAAACGATTGAGGAACTCTTTCTCCAACTGCTTTCAACTATCTATAGAACCAGGTTCGAGATCTGTGTACCAATCAAAGACATTTTCTTTGAGAGATCAAACAAACTGTTTGATGAGATAATCACCATACGTCCCAACATCATTGCAAGTCTCGATAAAGTGCGCTATATATTGATTGGGATTTCCTTTACCATCAAATTGTTGAAGCTTAGGAGGTTGATAGCCATCAGGGATATTTAAGTTATTAATCCTTTGTATATCGACTTTGCATATGTGAGGGAATATTTGGATGAGGAGTCAGATTTGTCTTTGATTGCTTCTATGATGAAGTCCTTCAATTGGTCAATAGGAATCAAACCTTCAGGGGAGACATGGATCTCTTTGATCATTGTCGTTTGCTTTATGGAAGGCTCTCCTTTCGCTTGAATTTCAGGAAGCTTCATAGGTACTTGAATTGATTCACTCTCAATCATGTTATCCATACACTATAAAAAAAAAATAGGATTTATCGACGAAAAAAATCCATCACTAAATAGCTTATTCCGTCGCTATTTCAGTTTAGCGACGGAATAGCAACGAAATAATGGTTGTTGGTAAAATGCGTGTTGCTAAGACTTAGCATCAAAAAAAATAATCCGTCACAGGCTTAGCGATGGAACCACGATAGATCTTATCTTTTGCCAAGACGAGCGACAAAACAAATTTGTCACTGTGTTTGTAATTTCGGTCGTTAATTGTATAACGTATTTTGTCATCTCACTTTACTGGCAACAAATTTTTTGTCGCTGATTCTGTCAGCCTTTCTTTGATACATTTCTTCCATTCTTGCGGCAGAAGTATTGTGTCACAAATCTGTCACTATTTTTTTTTTTATATAATCTTTTAGATACACCTGTCCAAACATATATCATATAGTCACAAAATTAACTTGATTCATAGAAAATAATATTCTACAAGGTCCAAAAAAAATAACAAAATACAAATTATTTCATCAAGTTTACTGCATTTCCAATGATAATATCCATGCAAAAAATCTTAAATCGTTTGCAAGTTGCTACAGAAATAATGGCTGGCCAACAAAACTAACTAAAAAACCGGAGAGCCACAGTCATCATCAAAACCTGATGCATGAACCTCATCCATATTAACTGGAGAAGGACCTACAGATGCCATAGGTGATAGATGGTCTGTAGGAATGTCTGGCTGAGATAAGGTTGAAGAAACCAATCCACGTACCCGCTCAATAAATATAGGAAGCATGTGATTAGTCAGTGAAGGAATCAATCTCATCAGTAACTCATCCAAGTTTCCTATCGGTGTTGATTGAGCATTTGAAGATGGTATTGAGGCTGAAGCATTGGATCTAGATGGGGCACGAAGATTCGGGCCGTAAAAAGCGCTTGCTTTGGATCCAAGACCAAATAGTCTTTTTTTCTTTTCCCCTTCCGCGACTTCATAATAATCTTGAAATTGATCAACATCAGACTAATTTTGTTCTTGATTCTCTATTATTTCTTGATATTTTTCCTGTAAACGAAAGTGACAATTAGTGAAATTCATTAATATATTCACTGTCAGTCGGAAAGTTGATTTGTATGCCAAAAAAGAATGGTGGTCTGAACATCAAGAGCTACAAACTGTGGAATATAACTTCAGTTGGGAAGTTGATTTGACAATTGGCTTGTAAGAAGGATTTATTATGGATAAGATATATGCTGGGACTGTATATGAAAGAAGAACAAGATTTCTGGGCATATAACCCCCTAAGAACAGCAGTTGGTGAACAGACGAGACTACATGCAACTGACTTGATCTGGAATTCACTCATGCTACCAAGACATAGGTTAATTATATGGTTATCTAATCAGGAGGGACTATTAACAAAGGAGAGGATGATCAGGTTGCATATCCCTGTAGATGATGACAAATACTATCTTTATCGGGATAACATACAGGAAACTCAAGTATATCTATTCTCAGAGTGTAACTGGACAACAAGAGTGCAGAAAGAACTTGAGACTTGGTCGGGCATAGCAACACAAAGGTGTTGAGTGCCACAATGCTTAAACTGTATAAAGGAAAGACACTAGAAGCAGTACAAGAAGGAACTAGCCAGCTAAGATTAGTTTTTGGCAAGGACTAGTGCCTAATATTGGCAGATTAGTTGTCCAGAGTAATCAAGATAAGAGTAAAAACTTGAAAGTTACACAAAATCATGGACTAGGGCGCTAAACAAGTAGATACGATTATGAAATATTGGACTTACATGCACTATCCGAGCTCGCTCACCAATAAAAGATTTTCCATCATGACCATATGTATGGACGTGCAAATGTAGCTCACTTGGAGTTGGGTCTCAACCCTTTTCAATAGTCTATACAATAAAAAAAAGTACAAACACAAGAAAAATGAAAGTATAAATTATGGTATTGTGTAATACATGATAGTACAAAGAGTTCATAAGATACAAACCAACTCAGAAAACCACACTACTGTATATCCGCAACATATTATATGTAACTCACCCATGGTTACCTATGCTGATTTGTCCTCCTCTAGTAAGATATATTATAAACATATAACCAGATACCAACGATGTTAAGAAGTTGATTTTCATTTAATAAACTATACAAGCAGACGAACTAGAAAATGGTACAGGATCGCTAGCTATTTGGAAATCGAACTTGCACAAAACAATGTATATGATACAGAGCTGCAGGGAGTAAGGATCTTTATTAGTTTATTCTGGTAGAATTTAATTGGTAAACTTATAAGTCCCTATAAAGTCCCAAAATTTAGGTCAAAGATCGTAAACTTTTCAAGTATTATAATTAGAGGGAAAACAATATTGGAATAGAATTGATTTGAGTTTAAGTAAAATGGATAGAGAGGATTCAAATTAATGGTGCATAAAAATATACTTACAATTCTCTTCCGATGTTCTCCAATGGTAATAGAGCCTCCTGTGTGAGTCCCCTTTGCAACTTCATTCCCAGCGCCACAATGATTCCTTGATTTTATTTTTGACTTCTCAATAGTCTCAGGTTTTTTCCAATATTCCACCTAACTAGTCCATATTTCTAACGAAACATATCTTGATTTAACTCTTTTCTTTTTAACTCAGAAATGAAATTACTATACCTTCTCGCTGCCTTCCTACGCCAATGGATCTTGATCACTTAATTATCAATTAAAGGATACCAATAGAATTCCTTCTGAAATAATTTTATAAATAGCAACATTATTATCCAATCTAGAAAAGTGATAAATTTTCTTAATTAATATGGTAGAATATTATACCTCGAATTCTCCAAAGTAAAAATCCTTATGTTCTTCTGAGACACCTTTCCAGTTAACTCCGTTAGGATTAATTTCACTCTTAAAAGACTCATATATCCTGTTAGAGCAATAATTTGAAGGTTCCAACCTGGACATAGTTGAAGACATTATATAAAGAATATCATAAAATTACAGTATATATAATAATAGTGCAATCACAAACTAACCCAGAATGAGAAACAAAAATAAGTGTCTGCTGCCTAGGGTTAATATTGCTCTCACTTTCACATATTGTGTTGTTCTGATTAGATGTACCCTCAGAAGCTGATCCAGAATGGACTAATGGGGTAGTACCAAGACCTGATGTTCGAACGGGAGGCAAACTAATTGTGGGAACAGGAACACTAGGCATATTAACTTGATTTGTGCTACCTCTACCTCTAATTTACATCTTGCTTACACAACTTGTGATTCCTTGACCTCTACCACGAGTCATATCTACAAGAAAAAATAGAGGTAATCATCTTTATCAAAATCTGAGTTAAAGAATTCCTCTAAGTTTACTTCTATCATCCACAACTGACTACTGTCATGCAACTCTTAATAAAACAACAAGTAATCTCCAAATTATATTGAAGAACATCACACAACAACAGGCATTTTGCTAGTCCTCTGAAATCATGCAGAAATAATCAAACAAAACTGTAGTTTGACATGCCAAATAATCAAACAACCCTATGAAATCATGCATAAGTAAGTCACAACCTGGATTGCTTTCACCGTAATTGTTTACCAAACTCTTAAGACCAAAATGAATCTGTAGAATTTTTATAACTGTAGGGATAAAATAAGACCAAAATGAATTTTTTAGTTCCTCCTTCCCAGAACATTCATGTCCATGTGGTTCTGGCACATGCCTAGTTTGATAGCCAAAATAGAAAAAAAGTATTGGTCAGCAGTACTCCTAGGAACTCATTTCTATCTAGAATAAATTTGAATTTTCAGCAAAAATCACAAGGAAATATTAAGAAGTAAACACTGTATTTGCATAAGGAAACTGCAAGCAGTAAGTTCAGAATAATTCACTTAGCCACTTTCACTATTAAGCATACTGTTTTGTGCATAAGAAAAAGTTCACATCCAAAACACATTAATATAAACAAAAGATATTGAAGATACAGTAGCACATTTTTATCAAAACCCTAGTCCGTATATATTTATTCTTCAAACTCATCATCATCATCCTCATCAGTTTCATCCTCAGTTTCAAACTCATCTTCGATGGATTCTTCTTCTAATTCATGATGATTTGGTGACAATCCATCCCCAATTGGTTCATCCATTTCAATTGCCTCCCCATTTGGATCATGCAAGAACATAATTTCATCAACAGTAATATTCATATCTATCTCATGGACTTCATTTTCTTCAACTTAAAATGGATGAATCGATTCAGGTATTGTGATCACTCTCTCATCAGGTAAGTCAATAACATCCCGAGGTTTGACTTTTAACACAGCTAACCAATCATCATTGTCTTTCTTTGTGCTAGGATAAGACACATAATACACTTGAGTTTATACCGACGCCAAATATTAACATCGACCAATTTGTACTGACTATGCTCCTTAACACCAACATTCATTGTTGGATCAAACCATTCACACTTGAATAATACAGTTTGCTTTAACGACGCTCTACGATATTCCACTTGTATAATCTCTTGTTTCCTTCCATAGTAATCACCAACATTTGGATCAGATATACAAACTCCACTGTTCATTGTGGATCTTGCACTACCTCGATGTACAGTGTGAAATTTGTATCCATTAATAAAATACAATGGATAAGCATACGCGCTTATTCATGGTCCATGAACAAGACTACTCAAATATTCATTTTCAATATGGTTGGATCGAACCTATTTAAAAATAATATTAAGACTTAGTATAATTTCACAAGTCAATTTAAACAATTATATTTTAAAAGATAATGATTATTGGACGCTTACATATTGCTTGAACCAAACAGAAAAATATGTTTCAAGACTCTCATCTATTTGATCTTGAGATAGATTTGGAAACTCTTCTTGCAACCGTTGCACAAACATGCTTCATTGCAGCAAAATAAGTTATCTAGAAAGTCATAATATATGGACATACTTGTTATAATAAACAAGTTTAACTTTAGAATGTTACCTCACAAATGACTCAACTTCTTTACAATTTAGTAGAATATAAGTTTGGCCAGCCTTGATTTCTTCAAGGGATAAATCTCTCCTTTTGGTTTCTCCCGATAGCCTTCCTGGATGGGTGAATATTGATAAATTTCCTTCAATATCTTCCATAACACCACCATCATCATTACGAGTCACATTATGATTACGTGACATAACATGAGGTTCAAAATAATGAGAAAATAATTGTGTTGACTCTGCCATCAAGTATGACTCACAAATGGAACCCTCAACACTAGCTTTGTTCCCAATCATGTTTTTAAGTGTTTGCAGGTACCTATATAGGTAAATAATTAAATTCTAATGTCATGTATTGCATACATGTCACCATAGCGCATATATATATTCTATATTACCTCTCAAAAGGATACATCCATCTATATTGTACAGGTCCAGCAATTCGTATTTCATATGGCAGGTGCACAGGTAAATGTTCCATTGAGTTAAAGAATCCAGGGGGGAATATGCGTTCTAACTTACACAAAATCTGTGGGATATGTACCTCCATTCTCTCCAAGTCTTCTACTTGAAGAACCTTTGAAGTAAGATCTTTAAAAAATAAATTCAACTCTGTAAGTGCTTGCCACACATTACAAGGAAGTAGCTCACGAAAGGCAATTGGTAATAGTAATTGCATGAATAAATGACAATCGTGACTCTTCATTCCAAATAGCTTAAATTTGTTTGTATCCAAGCATCGACTCATATTCGAGACTTACCCATCTGGAAACTTCACAGTTTTCAACCAATCAAACAAGACCTTTTTTTCATCATCTTTTATTGTATATGCAACTTTGGGATAGATTCTATCAGGATTCCTTGCTAATTGCAGTCGATTGAGTATCTTACAATATCTAGACGTGCTTTTGGATTGTCTTTGGTCTTGACATCAACATTAAGAACTGTGTTAAATACATTATCAAAGACATTCTTCTCAATATGCATGACTTCCAGATTATGTCGTATCAAGTTAGCACTCCAATAAGGCAAATCCCAAAATATACTTCATTTTTTCCATCCACAAGCCTTACATATTCTCTTGTTAACTTCTTGTGCATCTAACTCAGTTACTTTCCTTATCCCCAACTCACAAATGTGATTCAAAATTTCTTCTCCTGTTCTAACATGCGGTGGTTGTCTTGTGACGGTATGACCTTTAAGAAAGTTTTTACGATCTCTTCTAAACAGATGATTTTGATCGAGAAACATTCTGTGACTTTCAAACCAAGTTGTTTTTCCACCATGTTGTAATCTAAAGGATTGTGCTTCCTCCACACAATAAGGGCATGCTAAGTTACCACTGATACTCCATCCTGATGACATAGAATATGCTGGAAAGTAGTTGATTGTCCACATCAAAGCTGCCCTTAGCTGAAAGTTTTGCTTTTTTGAGATGTCAAATGCTTCTACACCTGTCTCCCACAACAAGGTCAATTCTTTTATTAGAGGTGTTGACACCCAATTTTGACCTCCCGATATTCCTCCAAGGCTACTATTTTATCAAGACTATTAGTTTTGAATTTTTAATTATTATTGTTAGTATCAAATAAATCCCGACGTGTCGCATTCATGATTTTGAAGTATGCAATTTATTTTACTATTTAATTTTTATATTTTTTTATAGCACATATAATTTATTAATTTAAATATAATATTTTTACATAATTTGGTTAATATTTATTAAATTATTTCCGCAAATATATACGTTCATAATTTACAAACGCATAGCTTTTATTATTATTATTATTATTATACTTATTATTATTATAACATTTCTTAAAATTCGTATGCATAATTTACAGGTACATAATTTATTATTATCGTTAATTTTATATAATATTTTACATAACATCAATTTTATATACATAATTTATTTTAAGAATAGCGATCTTGTGAGGTCCTATTATTTTTTTTTATAATTGAGTCGTTATCTATTAAATAGCAACCTAATTAAAATCAATTTCCCCAATTTATTTAATTTCTAGCCTAATTTTACTCTAGTAATGTCATTTTTAGCCTAAATCGAGTCCAATTTGGCCCAATTTTAAATCCATATTCAATTTCATTTAAAACCAATTTCATGACCCAATGTTTGACCCATGATCTGGCCCCTCTCCCAATTTCAATCACAGTCGTCCATCAATTTGATCTTATGGTCCTGATTTAGTCTTCTTATTTTCCTTTTAATTACCCCTAACTCTCAAAAATCCCTAGAAACCCAAATCATTTCTCATCTTCCAGCTGCCACATCTTTCCCTCCTCTCCACCACAATGCCGTCTTTACCTTACCGGTGAGACACCATACGCCGGTCACCCTTGACCTGCGGACCATCATCGATGTTGTTGCTCCTTCACCTCCTCTTTGGCCTATGAATTAACCACAACCCTCACCCATCTCTCTCCATCATCTCATCCAAACCACCATCGCACAAACACCACCGCCGCCCGGTGAACAAGTAACCTCCGCCCCCTCTCTCCTTCTTTCCACTTCCCCTCGCCGCTCCATCTCTTCTCCATCATCACCGTCACCCTCTTCTCTCTAATCTCATCTCTCTCGAACCCTACTGCGGCACTACTACCGGAAACCACCATCACTGTCGATCGATGAACTCCGGCTAGCAATCACAGGGACAGCCCCGTGCTTTCCCTCCACTTCAAATATTGTTTCTTCTCCGGTGAGTTTTGAAGAATCTCTAATGAGGATAGCATCTTTGTTACCCCCCCCCCCCCCAAAAAAAAGGGGGTTTGAAGATCGACAATCAATCCCCATCCACTGTTGTGCATTGGAAAAAATTATTTATGATGGATTTTCTTGAATTCGTCTCTGGTATGATCTTTTGGTAATAGTCTTGTGATTCGATTAAATTATACCTCTATTTGGTCATGATTTGTTACTTGGCTGATTCGTAGATTTGAAATTGATACATATTGAGAGTGTTCAATGCTTATCCGTTTATATTCTTATTTGCTAAGTTGTGTGAACAACGTTTGGAGCTAAATTACTCCGACTATTCCTGATTTGGATCGCGGGTCCTGCACTCATGTTTATATCTTAATACATGCCCATGGAATTCATTTGGAGATCTGATGTGTTAATAATTGTTAGCATTTATCTAATTTGGATACCTCGATAACCTTGAGTGATTATCTGCTTCCTCGGTTGAGTTGATTCTGGTTAGCCTTTTGTATGATAATTAGGGCAGCTATAAGATTCCACTTCATGTGAATCAATTCAAGATTATGTGAAAATTATGGTACTTGTGTCTTCTTGGTGTTTATGGTAACTTTGATCAGTCAATCTCCTTTTTCTCTTGAATTTGAATTGTAACAGCCTTTACCATAAAATATGGGAACTGGAGATTTACTTGCCTGTCTAATTGACCTTATATGGTATGAAAGCTTCAAGAATTTGTTATTTTTGATGAAAATCTAACTGATTATATTGGTTTAGATAAGGAAAAATCTTTATGATTTATATTTCCCTTTATTCGTTTCCTTTCTTCCTTTTTTCCTCTGATTGTGTGTCCTTATAATTGATTTCCTTTTCTCAGCTAAATGAAATTATTAGGAAGCCTTAGTACTTGCCTATTTATCGTAATTCTAGCATGTCAAATAAGGAGTGATAAATAATTTCCTTCTTTTTTTAATGCTTGATTGGTTCTGTGAATAGTTGATATTTTATTCTTGCCTTATTTCTCAGTCATTCTCTATGGCTATATAAACAGTACTACTCCCTTATTTTAGGGCAAGATTTTTCACACTCACATAATCTCATTCACAGACTTTACGCTTCTTCACACGCCCTTTACTCACACGTTACTCTAGGACCCCAACATTTTCTACACACCTTTTTACTCACGTCTTTGGTTTTCACTCCCCTCTTCACTTATATATTACTCAGCCCTCATATTGTGTGCTACGGTAAGTGTTGGTTCTTTGGTTTTTGTTATCGATTTTGTTGTTAACTGCTATCACATCAAAGTTTGTTCAGACTATCAGGTTCTGATTCCTTATTCCTTTGTTGTCGCCAACTAGTACGCTACTAGACTTCTATGATTTTTTTTTTATGAGAGTTTCTGCCAAAAAATTGTAATTGTTTGTTTGGTTTGCGATCATGTTTAAAACTATTTTCTCCGAGCACCCCTAGATACCTGCCTTGCCTGTTGGATTATGTTTTCTTGTATGTGTTCGATATTTTCATGAATGTGCAAATAGCATAAATGTAGTTTCAACTTTCAATTTGGCGTCTTTTGCTTTGGTATGGACTTCTATTCCTAGTTTTGCCTGCTCTAGGTTGTTAAAACATAATGTCTTAAGGACTTAAACTCCAACTAGGGTCTATGTGTTTGTCTGTATGCATGGGTGTGTTTGCTTTTATTTGACAGGTTGCTAAACTAGTTATGTTGCGTTGTTGAAGAGTTGCCTGGGGAGTGGGACAAGAGAGCACTGTTCTGCGGAAGATTTTCTTATTTTTTGTCTATTGTTTTTCGTATATTTGCCTATTTATTTGGGCTATAATAATGTTGGATAAACACTACTATGTTATAAGTAATGGGTATTGCTACGAGGGCGGGGATTCTATGTGTTAAATATTTTATCACCTAGATATCATGCCTCTAGGATTATTTAATAAATTTCATGTATTAATTAAATTGTTTTATCACTTAGACAAATATTCTAGGGTCTTTATTTGTCCTATCACTTAAGAAAATCATATCTTTAGGATCGTTAATTAACCTTCGACGTATTGTACTAATCTTGAACATGCTAATTTAATTTAATCACGTCTAATGAACTTTGAGCATATAAAAAATATTTTTTCAGCATTCTTTTATCTAGTTTCAAGCATATCTTTAATTTTCAGCATTAAAAATTTAGTTTCCTGCATTTTTTATGATTTTCAGCATTGAAAAATCAATTTTTAGTATATTTTAAAATAGTTTCCAGCAATCTTAAAATAATTTCAACAGGTTTAAATAATTTTCAGCATTCAAGAATTAATTTTCAGTAATTTCCAGCAACCTAAAAATAATTTTTTAGCAAGTTTTAAATAATTTTCAGCATTTAAAAAAATCAATTTCAATATATTTTTAAATAATTTTTAGCAATCTTAAAATAACGGTTAACAAGTTTTAAATAATTTTCAGCATTTCAAATCATTTTTCAGCAATCTAAAATTAATTTCTTCTGTAATTATTAATTAATTTTCAGTACCTTTATATTTTTAGCATATTTAAATCAAGCTTTTAGTATACTTAATTTAATATCTGGTACTTTATTTTTTTGGCACTCTGATTAATACGCCTCGCCTAGAATTCATGCCTATAGGTCTCAATCACGTAAAAATGAAATATTTATCTTTTCAAGCATGTCAATCGCCTAGTCAACTTTAATTAACCAAGAGGCTTTTATGAAACCATTACTTGCTACTTGCTTGTCCTATTTGTTTGTCTGACGCGAACCCCGAGTCTAATTAGGTAGCCTAGGCTTCCTCTTGTCTAGAACCTAATTCAAAAATAGTAAGTCCAATGCCTCTTGGACATTATGTCGGGATGGGTAGACGTTTTAGGAAACGTTAGCTTTGTCATTTTCTATAGAACACCTTTAGGCTTAATATCCAATTAGGTGGGGTGGGTAGAACAATCAGAAATGATGGAAATTGCCCCGAGCAGTATTCGACAATGCAATATGCGTCGTTGTCTCTGTTAATAAGCCGGACGCTGATCCAAATAAGATAAAAATTATCCCATGCCTAAATTCGATTGAGTTTTATTTATTTTTTGCTTGTCTTTTGTTTGGGGTAATCTAGGTATAACTTAATGAATCTTTTCATTATAAATTGTGTCTGTTTCTATCTTCTCGCTTATCTAATTCACTTTCTTATTTATTTATACATTTTTATTGCTTTATCATGTAGTTAATTATTAATTAGATAATAATTAAGTTGCATGTGTAATTTGTTTAATATCTTTTATCTTTTGAACGCTTAGTTAAATGTTAAGTTAATAAAAATAACTGACCTTTGCTTATCACGTAAAATTTTCACGTAATATATGAGTTCGGCCGGGACCCATATTTATGGACCTTGAAAGGTGCCTAACACTTTTCTTTTGAGGTAACCTGAACCCTTATCCGAATTTCTGTTTGACGTAGACTAAATTAAAATAAGTTCATAATTAGTCTAGAATGGTGCCCTAACGCACCTTAATTCGTTAGGTGGTGACTCTTCTCTCTTAAACAATCCTAAATAGAGTTGTCGCGTCGAATCTCGCTTTTCCCTAGAAAAATGAGGCGCGACAAGAGGTTGTAGATAAACATCAATCTTTTGCTTAGGATTTTGTGGCCCTGGAACAATGACAGTTAAAAACATATAAGCCTCCTTCATACACATCCCCCGAGGTAAATTATATGAAGTTACAATCACTGACCACGAAGAGTATTTTCTCCCTAATTGAGCAAATGGCTGGAAACCATTAGTACATAACCCCAACTTCACATTCCTTGGTTCAGCAGCAAAAAATGAATGAGTTTCATTGAAGTGCTTCCAAGCCTTAGAGTCTGATAGATGAAGCATTAACCCCTCTTCTTGTATATACTCATGATGCCATCTCATGTCGGCAGCTGTAGCATGGGATGCATATAATCTCTGCAATCTAGGAATAAGAGGAAAATAATACATTTTCTTGTAAGGGACCAATTTCCTTTTACGAGAACCAACACAACGTTTATACCTCTCATAGCCACAAAACTTACAAGATTTTAGGTTTTTATCATCATCCCAATACAACATACATCCTGAATTGCAATAATCAATCTTTTCAACAGTCAAACCCAAGCTGCATACTAGCTTCTTGGTTTGATAATAACTACCAAGCACTTGGTTATCTTCAGGTAAAGCCTCTTTCAGTAGTTGTATCATTTGATCATAAACCCTTTATGATAAAGTATTCTCCATTTTAATATTCAACATCCTAGAAAGTACTACAAGCAGAGAGAGGGGGGAACCAGGATACAATTCTGCATCAGCTGCTTGTAGTAAATTATAAAACCTCTTGGACTCAGGATTAGGCTCCTCCTCCATTGAAGGGTTACGCTCCTCATCCATTGAAGGATTAGGCTGCTCCTACATTGAAGGATTAGGATCCTCCTCCATTGAAGGATTAGGCTACTTCTCTATTGAAGGTTCATGATTATGAGACTACTCAACTTCAATATTACTATAAGATTGCCAACTTGAACCTTGCCCAAAGTTCGGTCTAGCTACATCCATAACCATTTGGCGATATGGATTATCATATCCCATTCCAGGTTAGCACTATGTAAATCACTAGACATCTCACCGATCACTTTTTTTCCCCTTGACACTTCCAAACAAAATAGTCCTCAACAAATCCAGAACGATAAAGATGCAGTTTAACAGTTTCAATATCCATGTAGTTAATGTTGTGACAAATTTTACATGGACATTTAATGTTGCTACCACTCATGCGATTTCTCTGAGAACATGCAAACTTGATAAAGTAATTCACACCAGTTATAAAACTAGAATTAACAGCCTCTTGACCATTCAATCTATCATACATCCAACTTCGATTTTGATTATCCATAATCTACTTACAAGAAAATTAAGTTATTTTTAGTTAATAAGACAATCTGTGAAGTATTATTATACTGGAAAATCAATACATAATTCAATCAAATAGTAAATTACTAGGTTGAACTTTATCAAATAGCAATCACAATTCAAATACATTTAAGGGGGAAGACCATAATATCCCGTCAATGCAACAAGACTGTCTCAAAAGTTAACTAGCCATTTCAACCAAATAAAAAGAAATATTTATTAAGACTACTCTATTGAGCTTCTAAAACTCATGAGTAATCCAGAAACCATAGATTGTCCTTTTTGCTATGTTTCAGGCCATTTGGATATGATCATGATTCGTGACTTGACTATATCTTAATAGCTTTAGGATATCACCAGATCCAGCCAAACCATAGTTAATAGAAGGAATCATTCTCTATAATGATATTCTAAAGTCTAAAAGAGAGAAAAGAACCTTAGAACCTTCATATTCAAATAAGTGTTAGCAAATCTGACCTTTAGACATCACTAAACCTCTAAACATCACTAAGTAAGTGGAAGAACGCATAAATAGTTACATATCATGAAAAAATTGTTCACAATCCAGTGATCTTTCAAGGTTTTATACCTAAAATAACCCAGATTCTTAGCTATTTTAGAATCAAATTTTCATTTAACCGACTTGAAAACTCTAAACCAATTCTAGAAATAACTAGGTTCTAGGAGAATAACACAAAAGAACTTGGAGTTTGTTTTTAATCAACATTAATATTTGTTTCATTACAATAGAAAAACAACAAAGAAAATTTCAAGAACAGAACCAAGAGTTCAGATAGTTAGTAGTAAAGACCATCAAAGTGAAACCCAAAGTACCATCTCACCAAAGACTCGATCTTTAAGCTTTTACCAGAATACTAAACATAACCAAATTAGTGCAGGTACACCATTCGAGCTGAACAGAAGATAAAACGCACCAACAAAAAAGGAAATGAAAAAAAGAGACAATCACCTAATTAATTTGATGCAGCCACTGCTTAATTATTTGGTAAACTTTACATCCCACTTTAATAATTACCTACTACTTCCTCCTCCCAAATTGAACAAAGGAGTTTGAAATCCAAAGGCAAAGCATCCAACTTTCATAAATATTTGGACTTCTCCAAAATATTAATAACATCATAAAGATGGAACAAACAAAAAGAGTAATATCTCATTACAACAATCAAACAGGTTAACAACAACTCAAAAAAATTTCACACACTGAACCAAACCTTCAGAAATATAGTAGAGACCATCAAAATAAACCCCAAATTGCTGTATCACCAAAAGACTCAAATTTTAAGAATTTATACAACTGTTGAACATAGTCACATCAATACAGATACACCATTGTAGCTTTATAGAAGCTAAAATATACTAACTTTGATCTCTAAATATCAAAATTTGATCATTTTATTATTCACAATATACTTAATTTTATGTAGCCACTAGTTAATAATTTCAAACTCTTTAGTGACCCATTAAATTTAACAAATAGAAAGAAACAATACAATAGCCTCACTCAAAATCTTAGCTATTGTAGATCCAAATTTCCATTTAACCAACTTGAAAACTCTAATCCAATTCTAGAAATAACTAAGTTCCAGGAAAATAACACAAGAACTTGGAGTTTGTTTTTCATCACATTCGTTAATAATCTAACAAGAAACAACTAGATTCTAAGAGAATAACGCAAAAAAACAGGTTCTAAATCAACCTTGAAAACTAAGATTTGACCATTTAAGACGCTTTAATTATTTTTTTCAAACCGAAAAAAACTATTCTTCAAATTCAGAATTACATTAGTACTCTTTTCAAAATCAGAATCACTTGAGCACTTTAAACTTCGCACAAACATAATTTGACGTTTAGTCCTAGATATTTAAAAACGATATGGGGATTACATGATATTTTCTTTTGATATACTAAAAGTAGAAATGTATTTTTAGTATAAGTTGAATGGAGGGACTTATTTTTTTTAATCAAAATTGTGTATATATACAGATACAATCGACTGTGGCAACAATATAGCTAAATACACAACAACAACAACATATAGTTAAATCGAAAAATGCAACGGTCAAATTTATACCAACTTCAGATCACATAAAGAAAGATTAAATAAGGTTATCTAAAACTAAACAAAAACTGAAATTCAATCCAATCCAATTCAAACACACATTCAATTTCCTCCAACAATTGAACAACACTTACCCTACACACACTGATTTGAACATATATCTTATACATTGCAAACTTATCAAGGTATTGTCATATACAAATCACGTACATCATAACTAACGAAACTAAGGCACTATTTAGAAACACAAAACATTTCATATATAAGTTCAAATCAAACACATTACATATATAAATTCGATAATTTGTAGCTTATAGAATCAACTGAGAAAGAAACTTGCAACAATTCAAATTTTCACAGAAATTCACATTAGTAACTTGCAACAATCCAAATCTTCAACCATGAAGATACAAAAAAAAAAAAAAAAAGAGAAGAGATTACTATCCATAGACACAAACAATCATCATAAGCAAAACCCACAGTAAAAAGAGTAAGAGACAACTATTCATATTCACGAATAATTATTACAAATAAAACACACAAAAAAAAGAGAAAAAAATTACTACCCATACGCACAAACAATCATTATAAACTACACCCATAAGAAAAAAAGAAAGAAATTACTATCCATACCCACAAACAATCATTATAAGTGAAACCCATAAGAAAAAGATAAAATAAATTACTGTCAACTAGGGAAAGAAAAATTAGAAAGATTTTACCTGAAAATGTTTTCAAAGAAAAGTGGAATATCAAATCTGTGAACAAATCTTAAATTCCCTAGATTCTACAACCTAATGTATAAGCGAAATATCAAATTTGTGAAGAAATTTGTACTAGATCTTAAAAAGGTATCATGTATGCACTCAAAAATTTAAAAGATTTTACCTGAACAAATCTTCAAAGGGAAGTGGAATACCAAATCTGTGAACAAATCTTAGATTCTCCAAGTGCTACAGTCAAATCTATAAGTAAAATACCAAATCTGTGAACAAAGTATCATGCATGCACTCAAAAAGTAGAAAGATTCACAGAGGCAACGACAATGGAAATGACTGATGAGCCATGGTTACATGGCACTTTCGATGCTTAAAACAAGGAAAATATGCAATAGCTTGGGTGTATTTGGTTGGTATGATGTGGTTACTGTCCTACATTGCAGGAAAACAGGTTTTGAAGGCAACAAATGATCAAAAGGAAGAATCAAGCCCAAGAACGAAGTGTCTGAAGATGAAAGAACAAGAATCTGCACCAGAGAGAGAGTCACGACACCACTCACGGCTGTCGTGAGTCATCTTCAGAGATAATCGAATGTGGTCTGATTTCCACGGCAGCACTCACGTGGTGTGAGTCCACCTACGTGGCGTGAAAGAGTGGCGTGAGTCAACTCTGAAGATGTCTAATTGAGCCTGATTTCCACGACACTCACCTACGTGGCGTGACTTGGTTCCACGACACCAAGTCACGATACCGTGGAAGTTGCCGACTTTGTTCTCCTGTTTTGATTAGGATAGGATTAGCCTTGTATCTATAAATACACCTGTATAGTCCTATGTGCGAGAGTGAGTCAGTACATTGTTTTGAGAGATATTTTCTATTATTTCTGCGTTCATAAACATATTATTGGTTTGGTAATCAAAAACTCTAGATTCGAGTTTTATTCATAATTGAGATTTCAGTTCTTCTTCATTATTATGAGTGTGCAATTATGTTTTTCATCTTTGAATCCTTCTTGTGTTCTTGCAATTATGAGTAGCTAAACTCATCAGCTAGGGTTGTGTGAACCATGAGGAATTAACGAAATGGGTTAAGTACAAAGCAATTCTGAACCGGTGTGAATGCATGTATTATTTTTTTGTTCGTTGTGATTGATCTTCTAACGGTTGCAAACGTTAGAAACTCGCCTGTATTCTAGACTTGCTCGAGAGAGAAGTAGAGGTTGGAAAAAGGAAATAACAACACAGATTTGAAGCTATCAACCTTCATCTAATAACTTGAGCCTTAGCGAGAAGAGTTATCTGAGACCCAGGACAAGGGTAAGTAGTGAGACACTCAGAGACCGAGAGGAAAAGAGTGAAATTCATCTATCCAAGGTTGAGAGACGTTTAGATGAACATATCTTGTCAGATTTTGCATGCAAAATAGCGGGATAGATTTGCCAGCACCAATAATCGATAGAGTTAAGGAATCATTGGGTATCACAGTCCTAGTGTACTTCTCATATTGACTACAAACTCTATAATCATAAATCGTTATCGTTTTTACTTACTTACAAATCCCCCCCCCCCCCCCCAAGTTTTTACTTATTTGCCAACTACTCGAACAAGAACTTAACCTACTTCCGTCCTATTCCCTATGGGATCGACCCTAACCTAGTTGGGTTCTATATTTGATACAGCGACCGCTTTATACTTCTTAGGAGGCATATTTTGGGCGACATCAAAAATTTGGTGCCGTTGCCGGGGAATACGGTTATGGAGTTGATTAGTTTATTTGTTGGAGTTGATTGGTATTGTTTTTCTATACTTTTAAGGGCACACGCCGGTGTATGGCAAATACTAGGAGTCAAGTCAATCCCCTGATTCCACTTGATCTTGAAATAGAAAGAACACTGAGGGCTAATCGAAGAATGGTGAATACTGACGAAGTTCAGCATCCTGCCCCCATGAGAGACGTTCATAATCAACTAATTTAGCTGGTTGGTCATGAAACAACGGATCAAACTACTGCTCGATTGACATGAGAAGAGCATGCTAGACAAGCTGCTCTTAGACAAGCAGAGAGAGATAATCGAGCTATACAAGATGCAGTTCTACGACTAGACGAGGCTGAAAAAAGGGAAAGAAGATTGAGAGCTCAACAACTACTTCAAAGACCGCATGTGCCAGTTTATGCTGATCCTGAGGAAGAAGACGTGACCTACTTCAAGCCAATAGAGAATGGTGCCATTATTCCACCTGAATTACCTCCGGGCACTAAGTTTGACATTACCAGTGCCATGATTCACCTGCTACACTTAAAGGGTGTGTTTGCCTGTCTTTCTACTGATGATCCAAACATGCATGTGATGAATTTTATGGGGGTCTGCATCTCATATAATTTGCCTGGAGTTGACCAAGAGGCTATTCGATTGAGATTGTTTCCATTCTCTCTCATAGGAGAGGCGACTTCGTGGTTGGCAGAATTACCACGAGGATCCATCATTACGTGGCAAGAATTGAGAAATCAGTTTTTGGAAAGGTTTTTCCCACCTTCCAAGATGCTACAGTTGAAGGATGAGATCTACAACTTCAGACAACTACATTCTGAAGCACTTTATGAGACATGAATAAGGTTCAAGAAAAAGCTGCAGAATGTGCCAAATCTTAGGATGAGTGGTAGAAACTTACTTGAAATCTTCTACAGAGCTTTAAACGTCAATACTAAGGTTGTAGCAGATACTATCACTGGTGGAGCATTTATGAGTCTGAGGTGGGAACAAGCTTCAGAAATATTAGATTGTATCACTAAGGGCAACCGAGGGTGGCATACTTGGGAAGAAGATACGCCGGCTGGCACATATGCTATTGGAGCCTCAGCAGCACAACAGGCTTTGGATGAATCTGTAGCTCAAGAGGTCACTCAGTTGAGGACAGAAATTGGTCTTCTGACCAAACAGATTGCGACTAGAGATGCTGAAAAGGTGCATACTGTAGGTGCACAAGGTAAAATGCCTAGACATGATGATTATGAATGGATCGAGAAATGGCGGGTTTTTGAGCCAAGGGCCAAGGGTCTAATCAAGACTCTTGGAACTCGAGGCAAAGGAATCAAGGTCAGAACTAATATGGAGATAATTATAATAATTCGAGATATAGAGATAGAGAACGAGATCGTGACTGTGATTGGAGGTGAAAGGATGATTACAGAGAGAAAAATGGTCTTTACGTACCACCAGGTAGCCGCAATGATGAGTTTGGAAATTCAAGGATTGAAGACCTTCTTAATAAACTGGTTACGAGGTCAGGGAGCTAAGAAAACTATTTAAAAGAGATTAGGACAGATATTTCAGGAATAAGTCAGAAAGTTGAATCTCACTCAACTGCCATAAAATAGTTGGAGCAACAGTTCGGGCAGTTATCGGTAGCATTAAACCAGCGTCAACTAGGTACACTTCCGAGCAACACCATCCCAAACCAGAAAAATGATGCTCATTGCATGGCTATCACAACAAGAAGTGGAATGACTCTCATTGAGGCACCAAAAAAGTTGAGGGTGTTCAGGCTACACTGGAAAAGCAAACGAAAGCCACGAAAAAGGTAAAAAAAGCTCTAAAGAAGTATGTTCCATTCCCAAAACTTCCTTCACCTTTACCTCAACGTCTCAAGAAGAAGGTGGATAAAAATAAAATTATTAGTGGGGAGATCATGAAAGAAGTTGACGAGCTAAAGACTGATGAAAATGAGGCGAATGCTGAAAACGAGAAAGCAAAGGAAGCCCTACAAATGCTAAACCCCATTCCTAAGCCACCACCTACATTCCCTCAGTGCTTAAAGAAGAAGAATGAGGATGGAAAATTTCATAAATTCATGTCTATATTGAAGCAACTTTCTATAAACATTCCATTGGTGGAGGCGCTGGAACAAATGCCGGGATATGCAAAGTTCATGAAAGAGTTGGTCACAAAGAAGAAAACTGTTAGTTATGAGTCTGTTGGTGATTTGCACCATTGTAGTGCAATTGCATCCCATTCTCTTGTGCAAAAGAAAGATGATCCTGGTGCCTTCACAATTCCATACATAATTGGGTCAGTTAACTTCGCCAGAGCTTTGTGTGACCTAGATGCAAGCATTAACTTAATGCCACTGACAGTTTTCAAGAAATTAGGCTTGGGAACCCTTTAGCCAACAAAGATGCGGCTATTGATGGAGGATCATACAATCAAGAAGCCTGTAGGCATATTATTTGATGTTTTGGTCAAGGTTGAAAAATTCATCTTTCCTGCTGACTTTGTTGTCTTGGACTGTGAGATCGATTTTGAGATGCCCATAATTTTGGGGAAACCATTTTTAGCCACCGGCAAAGCATTGGTAGATATGGAGCGGGGTGAGATGAAATTCAGGCTGAATAATAAGGAAGTCACATTCAATGTTTGCAGAACTATGAAGCAACCAATGGACATGAGGGTGGTTGCGAAAATAAATATTTTAGATAACCCTGGAGGCAAACCCAAGGGATATCTTGATGAAGTCTGAGTAATCAAGACACCTGCGTCGTGCTGCGACGTTAAATCAGGCACTGCTTAGGAGGCAACCCAAGGTGTCTTTCTATTCCTATATTTGTTTTAATTTTTGTTATTTTGATTGACATTAGACCCACACACCTAGGGTACCAAAGGTATGTCTTCACTCCCTTGCATTTATTATATTGATAGCTGTACACTGAGGGCAGTGCACCATTGTTAGTTGGGGGTGGGGGTGTACCACCACTTGGGGTTTTTATGTTGCCGTGTTTCTTTTCCGTCGAGTGTGCTATCATAGTAGAGCCGGCATGTTTAGGTGGTTATTTATATTATTATGTGTTTTTGTGTTTAATTAGGAGAAAAATAGGGGAACCTTAGTGCAGTCCAACTTTGAACATATTTTGAATATTAAGGATGCTTTGTGATTGTCTAAAGGATGCCCCTCCTGAAAATTTTTGTTTTAAATTGTGTGTGTAGTATGTTAGTTTGCGACAACTGTTGGATCAAATAACTGTAGCTAGCATTGCATGAACTGGATAGGTAGTAGTTGATAATGTGACCCTGTGCTGTGTGTGTAAGGTCATTACTTAGTTCACTTTGTGTGTGCGATCTAGAACTTGCCCGGTTAGTCTTGCCTAGGTTAGAGGATAGTGATTAGGAAATGATCATAGGCCGTTTTTGAATAAGTCCACATTTAGCCTAAATGCCTGACCAAATGAATTAAGTATCCCTTGGTCCCGATTTAGAGCCTTAATTAACCTGTTTCTTGCTTTAGCCTATTCACCTTCCCTTTTTGAATTATAATGAACCTGTATTGGCCCTGGTCCCTTCTTGGACATTGTGTACCTCAACGCAGGCAAATTGCCTAAGTTGAGGGTGGCTAGTATAGGGGTACGTAGATTAATTTGGGTAGGAAGAAGGGGTTAGAAAAAGAAAAAGAGACAAAATAAATTTGGGTGTGAAGAAAAAAAAATACAAAAATGAGAAAAGAAAAAAATGAGATGAATAGAGAAAAAAAAAAGAAAAGAATTTTTTTTTTTTTTTTTTTTGAAAATATGAAGAAAATCACACCCAAAATCTGAAAATAAATGAAGGAGAATAAGGGAGGATAAAAATAAGAATGATTGGAAATTGGAGTAAAAAATAGTGTAGTGTCAAAGAGGGTTGAGTCACCATACCCATATGTACCATACCCGTCCCCAAGCCTACATTACAAGCCGATGAAAGTCCTATAGTGATCCTAGTCCAACTGTCCGAACAACTAAGGTATAGAAAATAAGGGCAAGCCTATGGTATTTCATGCACACTGTTTGAACTTCTTTGTGAGAAAGAGTGTTTTGACCGAGTCCCTAGTTTGAGATTCATTAGTATACTGTGAGTGTATGGGACTTCTTTACTGTGAGAGTACATGGGTTGTATTGTTAGCTGCTATCTGTTTGAATAATGTCATTTGCATGTAAGCTTGGTTGTTTGTTCATAATCTTATGCCATCGCTTGATCCCTTCTATGTCATGATAATATGTTGCAAAGATACACACTGTGGTTTTTGGATTTGAAAGAAGGAGGGGTTAGAAAAGTTTTGCCAAAAGCAATGAGTTGACTGCCGTAGGTCCCTTAGGTTTCTCTTAATTAAGCATCGTATATGTTTGTGTTGTTTTGTTCACCTGAGGACATACAAATTTCTAAGTTGAGGGTGTTGATGAGCCATGGTTACATGACACTTTCGATGCTTAAAACAAGGAAAATATGCAATAACTTGGGTGTATTTGGTTGGTATGATGTGGTTTTTGTCCTACATTGCAGGAAAATAGGTTTTGAAGGCAACAAATGATCAAAAAGAAGAATCAAGCCCGAGAACGAAGTATCTGAAGATGAAAGAACAAGAATCTGTACTAGAGAGGGAGTCACGACACCACTCACGTGCCGCGAAGTCCACTCACGTGACGTGAGTGGCTGTCGTGAGTCATCTTTAGAGATGATCGAATGTGGTCTGATTTCCATGGCAGCACTCACATGGTGTAAGTCCACCTACGTGGCGTGAAAGGGTGGCGTGAGTCAACTTCTGAAGATGTCTAATTGAGCCTAATTTCCACGACACTCACCTACGTGGCGTGACTTGGTTCCACGACACTCACCTACGTGGCGTGACTTGGTTCCACGACACCAAGTCACGATACCGTGGAAGTTGCCGACTTTGTTCTCCTGTTTTGATTAGGATAGGATTAGCCCTGTATCTATAAATACACCTGTATAGTCCTATGTGCGAGAGTGAGTCAGTACATTGTTTTGAGAGATATTTTCTATTATTTCTGCGTTCATAAACATATTATTGGTTTTGTAATCAAAAACTCTAGATTCGAGTTTTATTCATAATTGAGATTTCAGTTCTTCTTCATTATTATGAGTGTGCAATTATGTTTTTCATCTTTGAATCCTTCTTGTGTTCTTGCAATTATGAGTAGCTAAACTCATCAACTAGGGTTGTGTGAACCATGAGGAATTAACGAAATGGGTTAAGTACAAAGCAATTCTGAACCGGTGTGAATGCATGTATTGTTTTTTTGTTCGTTGTGATTGATCTTCTAACGGTTGCAAACGTTAGAAACTCGCCTGTATTCTAGACTTGCTCGAGAGAGAGGTAGAGATTAGGAAAAGGAAATAACAACAGAGATTTGAAGCTATCAACCTTCATCTAATAACTTGAGCCTTAGCGGGAAGAGTTATCTGAGACCCAGGACAAGGATAAGTAGTGCGACACTCGGAGATCGAGAGGAGAAGAGTGAAATTCATCTAACCAAGGTCGAGAGACGTTTAGATGAACATATCTTGTCAGATTTTGCATGCAACATAGCGGGACAGATTTGCCAGCACCAATAACCAGTAATCATTGGGTATCACTGTCCTAGTGTACTTCTCATATTGACTACAAACTCTATAATCAGAAATCGTTACCGTTATTGCTTACTTACAAAACCCCCCAGTTTTTACTTATTTGCCAACTACTCGAACAAGAACTTAACCTACTTCGATCCTATTCCCTGTGGGATCGACCCCAACCTAGTTGGGTTCTATATTTGATACAGCGACCGCTTTATACTTCGTAGGAGGCATATTTTGGGCGACATCAATGACGCAAAAAGTAGAAATATTTACCTTTTAAAGAAGCAGCTACAAGTCCTAACAGCGATGAGGACGATGGAGAAGCAGCTACAAGTCCTAGCACCTACAACAAGGAATCTCACAAAGGCAACAACGATGGAGAAGCTCACAGAGGCAGCAACTCCATAGTAGAGAAAAGGGAAAGCTCACATAGTAGAGAGAAGTGCTTTAGGCAAGTGAGGAAATATCTGAGGGTTTGTCAGATTTTTTTAATTTAAGACATATTTTCCACTTTTTTTTTTTTTTTTAATTTGTGATGGATTTACCGATAAATATTTAACCAAATAATTTTGTTGCTGCATCCATTGTAAATTCGTTGCTAACTCTAAATTAATTTTGTCATGGGCCTGATGTCGCTAATTCTGTAGGCAAAATAATGGCACCAAATTTTAGCGCCCAAATTTAGTGACGGATTGAAATTATTTGTCGCTAATTTGTTGCTATTCTAGATACTATCATTTTCCCCAATATTTATCAACCAAACTATCATTTTGTAGCTAATCCGTCGTTATTTAGCGTCGGAGTGTTGTTTGTTGCTAAAATCCATTGGTAAATGTTATTTTTTTGGTAGTGATATTATCTGTAAGCTTAAAAAGTTTAGCATCTTGTTCTTGCACGTGCCTTGTCAAACCTTTAATTGCTACAGTCAAACTTGCAAGTTGTTCTTCTATAGTGGAAGAGTCAACCATCATTGCTTGTACCACCATCGTGGGGGATGAAGAATGATGTGAATCTCCATTTGAATGGAGCTTGGACTGGGGAATAATTTGAGTGAATATTGGAGCACATTCAATGTTCAAGACATCACCTTCTTACATAGATGGGTTGTCAGACATGTGATGACGTTCTTGTGAAAGATCAAGTTGAACCAAATTTTTTTTGATTTGATCAATAATCTCCATGTCCACTTTCAATTCCCTTTTGGAGTGAGTAGTCGCAGTAGCATTGTATTTGGAGTTGATCTTCGTTTGAGTCATTTTGATGTTCTTTGACTTTAAAAGGAAGAGATGAGGGGTAGAGATTGTCCCACTGGGCGTGCCAAAATTTGTAGACAGTAAAATTTGAGTCAAAAAAATTATAATCGGGACAGAAAAAATATCTCAACAATCGTTTTAATTATTTGATCTCAAATAGTAAGTGTTACAATCTCTATGAATCCTCTGATTCTTCTTTTAAATATAAATTCAATGGCTTTCGAGCTTGATCTTGAATTTGGATGAACTTTATCTTGACTTGTATTTGAATCCAAGGGCTTTTGAGCTTGTTCTTGAATTTGACGGTCTTGATATTGACTTGTACTTGATTCCAAGGGCTTTTGAGCTTGATCTTGAATCTGGTGGTCTTGATCTTGACGTGTATTTGAATCCAAGGGTTTTTGGGCTTGATCTTAAATCTTCATCTTGATCTTGAGTTGTATTTGAACTGGAGTACTTGAATGCTTGAACTTGTAGCTTATAGAGAAATATGCGGCGTTTGATCCATGAGCTCTCTCTGGCTTCTTTTTAGAGTTCTTCATCCTCTTTCTGAATTATGAAGACCCATATTTATATTTGTGGGAGGAAAGAGTTATGGTAAACACAAACTCTTTTTGGCCAATCAAATTGAAGTGATATGGCCATATTTGATTGGTTAGAACATGTCAACTAGTACACGTGTCACATTTTCATTGGTCTTGGATTTGGTTAGGCATACTGCATCATTTTGACATGTGGGTTGATCCTATTGGCTCCTTCAATTGACTTGGCATGCCATGTCATTTGACATGTGGCACCCAGTTGGGTTTTTTAAAAATAAGATGACATCTTGGACTTAGCAAAATGAGTTTATCATTTGTAGCCCAAATCAATAGAGTATCCCAATAAGAATTGGGTTTTAATTAAATACATATTTATTGGATTTAAATAATTAATTTAATTATATTAATCTACAGTATTCGTTTGGACTAATATATTTAAAATTTATGTGATCAAAATAATAATGTATTATCATGCTGATGTTTGATAGGAGTAAATTGTGTACATTATCATGATTAGAGTACTTTAGTGTAACTATCTCATTTCATTAGCTTTTGTATTCTCATTTGGGGTTCTAAGTCGGAAAAGAGCACTTTAAAAATTAAATGGATGAAACATGGTAGGCACATGTGAAGCCCGAAAGGAATTCGAATTATTTACCAATAAGCAGACGATATGCCACATTATCCCTAATTCTCTGTCAATATGTTATAGCCATTTAAATTGTGAATTGAAATTGGTGTAGTATTATTTTGTGTTTCCTCTTCAAAGGACAATTTTACTAAATAGTAAGTTAGTTAAAATAGGACTGGAGGGACGGGAGAAGATCAGTATTGGAGGGGAGCCAAGTCCAAAAAGGAAAAGAGGAGTGTCACATAACTTCAATAGGGGAGTATATTTTAATTAATTGCTAATTTATTAAAGGAAATAATGATTCAATGTCTAAATTATCACAAAAAAAAAGAGAAAGTATCCTCGCATTTGTAACCTTGTGATTCATTTTGAAGAAAAGTTTAAATTTTGTGCATCATCAGTGGATAAGATTTTCTACACTATCAGGTAATTTTAAAGATAAATATGATAACTTTATTAAGTAATTAATAACTTACTTTTTTAAATATAATTATAATTGTGACAAAATATAGTAAAGAAAAATTGAGTCCTCTTTGTGCTCTAACTACAATTAATTCGTTGTTATCTTTTCTTAATCAACTTTATTTCCTTTTCTAAATTTGAAATTTTCCATGGATCTTTCTCAACATCATGCCAGAAGTAATTCTTCAATGCCTCAAATAATTTTTTAATTGTCATTACTTTTTCACCTAAAATTATGGCAACTCATGATTCCAGCGAACAAAACGAATTCAAAGAAGCAACAACTTATTTTTCTGATTCGCAATTCTGGATATCCTAAATATCCTGAAGATATGAATGCCGTTATTGTTCCTGAGAAAATTCACAAACAACTTGAAAACATGGTTGATTGAAAATGATTGAAGGATCAATACACTGAAAGAAGATGCAAAAACTAAAAAGATAAAACAAAAAGATAGTCTCGATATAGAAGATGTAGTGTCAATTATCTTCGACTTTATTGATAAATAAAATCATCATTTGTCTATTCACAATTTGAGATTTTTAGAAATTAATTAACAGAAATGGAATAATGATCAATGGTTTATGGGACAAGTAATTGAGAGATCAGGAAGACAGGGAACTTTGAAGAGGAAAGAGGGAGAGGGAAAAAAATAATAATTTCAGAAACAGAAAATCAATTAAAAATAAGTGGTAACCTATTATAGCAGGTTAATATTACCTGATAGTGTAAAAAATAATACACTGAACAAATTAATAAAAACTGTTTACCTTATCTACGAAAAAGAAAACAAAAAATAAAACATTATGCCAACGTGTGAAAACTATAATGTCTAAGGAGAATAAATGAAGAAATTCTTACGAGAAAGAATTTTTGAGTGTATGAATGAATATATTCATCATTTCAAACACAAATGTATGGACCAACCATGTCCTTATATAAATCAAGAAAGTGCAACCACCTTCCGCAATTCTACATTCAACAAAGGCAATAGAAGTTGTTCAGCAACCATGCTGAGTATCTTCCATTTCTTCTTCTTCTTCCTTGTCCTCTTCAGCTCTCCAAAACTTCATGCCATCCAACTACAACCAGCACGATATTCCGGTCTGTCGTTACGAAAAGAACATGCAATATTTCAACCTCTTCCTACTTCTTTCAAATTCGAGAATAGGAGAGTCCCCACTGGATCTAATCCTCTGCATAACAAGAAGAGATAGGTAGAGTAACTAAATTTCCTAGTCTGTCTATCAATTTTGAATTTCACTATTGGTGATTAAAAATTTATTTCAAAATTAATTGGAATAAATTTTCAATCACCAATAGGAACTTTGTAACAAAACATACAAAGTTTATTTGAACACTTCGCTAGTGTTTTTTTTATTAGTATTAATTACTTCACTCTTAGTTTGTAATAATTTGATAATAATTAGTATTAGTTTTTCTCTCTTTCGATTTTTACTGCTAGTATTATGTTTACCTTTTGTACTTTGTATCTATAGCTAGTTGGTAATGACTTGATAAGTGATAGTTTCGTTCTTCAGTCATAAGCTTGAATTCTCTTTTCATGAAATATTGCTACTCAATTATATATGAGGATTCATGTTTTCTCTTGCTTTCTAATTCATTTTGTCTTACTAAAAACTCTCTCCAACTCCTAAATACAACAAATAAAGAAAAAAACATTTTTAGTTAAAAAAAAAAAGTGCATGTTGACATGTTACCTATTAGCTTAAGTTGTTCATTAATTGGCACCATGTTTAACCAAAAGAAATGTAAGAAGAGTCACCGTGGTTATAAAAGATTCTTCATTTATATAACTCGTTTGGTAAAAAAAAATCATCATTTATATAACTCGTTTGGGAAAAAAAAAAAATTCCCTTAAGATCACTGATTTTTAATTAATTTCTTTTCATGTCACTTTATTCTCTATCAGTGTGTTTTTCATTTGAAATATTTTCGAGAGTGCTGGAGTAGGTTTCTTCTTCTTCTTCTTCTTCTTTTTTTTTTTAAAGAAAATAATTTCAAAAATTTGGTCATATATCCAGAATTCTTTAATGGTGGTGGGTTGTCCTGGGCTATCCTCCTTGTCTCCCTAATAAGTTTGGAGATATATGAATGATATTTAGAGAAGTGTACAGTAGGCAGCGTCATGATGGACCCCAAAATTTAAATATGGAGTGTAAATACCCATAATAACATACAACCACCTAGCACTTATTAAGAATGAGCATTAGCTGGCTCATTCTCTTCATTCACAACTTGTCATGTTACATTTTTATTGGAGTAACTTATAACCACTTATAGGAAGATGATATCAGGAATACAATGATCAAACTAATTAAATGCAGTAATTGCTAACTAGGCCGGGTCACCAGATTGGGCCTCTATCATGTGCAGAAATCTGGGCTGGTTGTGCCAAATGAGTAGATTGGGCTTTATCTTGCATAGTCAACTATGTGCTACACTAGTGAGATGTTCCGTAAGAATATCAACCAATTGTGCATATTGGATACTGAACAGAGAGAAATCAAACAAAAAGATAACTGATCACAATCACGCTCAAACTCGCGGTCGATCTCTATATGTTTGTTATGGTTTTAAAAATAAGATTCCTTGTAAGAATAATCTTTACTTGTGGCTCAAGTTTATCTGTGGCCCAAGCTTACTTGTGGTCCAAGTTTACTTGTGACCCAAGTAATGTCCACAATTAAAGAATTGATCTCGTCCGGTTACTACATGATTAAGTCTTAACTTCTATAAATTGGTCCTCCCTCCGCCATTAAGGTTACCACATACTCTCTACTCTTTTTCCATCACTAAAGGTTGTGGCAACATAAGGCTAGGGTAAGGAAGTAGAAACCAATTTTCTACTAACACTTTCGCTTCTTTTTAATGATGTCTTCCGCTTCAGGTATATTTTCTATGACGTGTCTATGTAAGATTATCGTGTTCATGATCCTGATGTGCTTAAGTGTTAAAGTATTACATGTGGCATCCGAGCCTGGATTGTTTGAACTGATAATCTTCGTCAAAAGAGTTTTGTTTATAGTTTGGATTGACGCATACTAAGGGTTTCTTTAGCATCTAAGAGTTAATTAATAAATCACTCATGAAGTTTTAGCCAATTAAATGATTGGTCCCTATGAATGAAAGAAATCTGACACTAATCCTTTATGTTACATGTCGCATGATTAAGCTAGAATGGATTTAGCATCTGTCACTTAAATTTGTTCAAGTTCAATACATTAATGTTGGCAGAATGTTTAATTTGTCTCTGCCGGTGGAGAAGTCTTTATTGTAATTAGGTTAATCCTCTCTAAGCCAAGACTTTATGTGAAGCCTTAAAAAGTTGAATCTCATGAATTGCTTCACTTATTTTGGATTAATTATAGTCCTGGGTATGAAGTTTTACGGCATTTATTGAAATTATGTTGTAGTCCCACATTATGTAACAATTGTATTTTGTTTCATATTATGTAACAATTGAAGTGTTCCTTACGCTAAGTAATAAGTAATATGTGTGTGCTAAAGTGATATAGTTTGTTAGTCACCAGAGTGGCCAAACTAGGATATTTAATGTCACACACACAATAATTATGATCACTTGATGCATGTATTATATTTCTATAGTTTGTTTAGTCACCAAAGTGGCCAAACTAGAATGTTTAAAGTTATTCACATTCATAAAGTTTTCCAAAATTATGTGTGCATTATTCATATAGTTTGTTAGTCACTAAAGTGGCCAAACTAGTATGGTCAAGAAAAATTATGCATACACAAATTATTGTTTATCCATAAAACTGATGAAATGCCTATTATTGAAAATAAATGGATAATTTAACTATCACTATTGCTAGAACATAAGGATTTACCCAAAGATGAATCAATTATTCTATGAATAGTGAATATTATGAGGTAAATTAATATTCTTTTAGTCGAATATATATTGTATACCCAAAGATGTCATATATGTTTGATTAAAAATATTTAATTACCTATTAAACTTGAAATGACATTTAAATTATGAAAGTGTGTTGTAGTATCTACCCAAAGAAGAATTACGATATACTTTTATTGTTTTGCTGAATTCGATTTGTGATCATGTATATCTATTTTGCAGCTATCCCTCTTCATTCGCTTGCTTCATCTGTTGCTGTGTTCGATGGATTGAACTTCTCTGAATAGCATGAACAAGTCCAGTTCCACTTAGGTGTGATGAATCTTGACTTGGCTATGTTGAATGATAAACCTACTGCTATTACTTATACGTGCAGCGAGGATAAGAAGTTTTTTCATGAAGCATAGGAACCTCTAACAGATTGAGCATTATGTTCATGCGAATGCCTATTGCTAATAACATTAAGAGTACTATTCCACAAACAGAAAGTACCAGGGAATACATGAAGTTTGTGGAAGAACATTTTCATTCTGCTGATACGTCTCTCGCTGTTACATTAATGGCTGAACACGACTATGAAGTTTGATGGGTAATGTAACATGAAAGATCATATCATCGAGATGAATAACATTTCAGCAAGACTTCAGACCTTGAGGATGAAAGTGGATGACACCTTCTTGGTTCAGTTTATTCTGAACTCATTGCCTCCTGAGTATGGATCATTCCAAATTAACTATAACACTATTAAGGATAAGTGGGGTGTTAATAGATTATCCAGTATGCTTACTCAAGAGGAGTCGAGACTGAAGAAACAAGAATGTCATTCTATTAACCTCATTGGTAAAAGAGTTGGTAAAGGACTCAAGGTGAAGGTCAACAAGTTCAAGAAGAAGAAAACACTTTCTAAAGTTTCACATGATGCTTATAAGAAACTCAATGCAGATGAGTGTCATTCTGTAAAAAGGAAAGACGCTACCAGAAAGATTGTCAGATACGTAAAGCTTGGTTCAAAAAGAAAGGTACATCTAGTGCTTTTGTATGTCTCGAATCAAATTTAGTAGAAGTTCTAACTAATACTTGGTGGTTTAGTTCTGGTGCAACTATTCATGTATCCACTATGTTGTAGGGATTCATTATGATCCAAACTATAAATCTAAATTTAAGTTTGGACATAGATGTTTCAATTTATATAAGAATGCTAATTTATAGTTTTGGTGTTCTTATTGATGGTTTATATAAATTGAAACTCGATAATGTTTCTTCTGAATCCCTTCTTGATATTCATCAAAATGTTGGAATTAAATATAGTTTGCTGGATAAAAGTTCTGATTACTTGTGGAACAGACATTTGGGTCATGTATCTAAAGAAAGATTGCATAGATTAGTAAAGAATAAGATTCTCCCGAATATGAATTTTACTGATCTTGATATATGCTTGGATTGCATTAAGGTAAATCAAACCAAGCATACTAAGAAAAGGGGCCGCAAGAACACTCAGCTTCTTAAAATCATACATACTGATATTTGCGGACCTTTGATGTTCCATTTTTTAGTGGAGAAAATATTTTATTACCTTTATGGATGATTTTTTCGTGTTAATGATTTATCTATTTGTTGAAAGAAAAATCTCAACCAATGGACGCTTTCAAAGTGTACGTCAATGAGGTGGAAAGGTAAAAATCATTTGGTCAGACAGAGGTGGTAAATATTATGAAAAATATAATGAATCGGGACGATGTCTAGGTCCATTTACAAAGTTCCTCGAGGAACATGGCATATGTGCACAATATACCATGCCAAGAACACCTTAATAAAATGGTATTGCAGAAAGGAATAATCAAACACTTATGGATATGGTTCAGAGTATGATCTATAATTTCTCATTACCCAAATTATTATGGATGTATTCTCTTAAAACTGCTGCATATTTATTAAATAGGATTCCTAGTAAGGCAGTTCCAAATACCCCTTTTGAACTGTCGACTAGAAGGAAACCTAGTTTAAAGTACCTGCATGTTTGGGGTTGTCCAACGGAAGCTAGAGTTTATAATCCATATGAAAAGAAATTAAATTCTCAAACAGTAAGTGGTTACTTCATTGGTTACTCAGAGAAATCTAAAGGATTTAGTTTTTACTATCCAAATCATTGTTCGAGAATTGTTGAAATGGGTAATGCAAGATTCATTAAGAATAGTGAAGTTAGTGGGAGTGTTGAATGACAAATTGTAGAAATAAATGAGGTAAGAGTGAATATTTTCTTGCCCATGAATATGCCTTCTTCCACACCAATAACACTTCAAGAAAGAACTAAGTCACAAATATCTGACACAAATGAACCACAAATAGTGCCGTTAAGAAGATCTCAAAGAGAAAGAAAATCGGCCATTTCAGATAACTGTGTGATTTATTTGCAAGAGTTAGATTATGACATTGGATTAATAAAGATTCGATTTTATTTTTACAGGCCATAGAAAGAACTAAGTCTGATAAATAGATTGATGCCAAGAAAGAAGAGTTAAAATTAATGGAATACAACAAAGTCTGGGATCTCGTCGAATTACCTGAAAGTTCTAAAAGAATCGAGTGTAGATGGGTCTTTAAAACCAAATACGATTCAAATGGCAATATTGAACGATATAAGGTCAAACTTTTTTCCAAAGGTTATACTCATAAAGGAAGCATTGATTATAAAGAGACATTTTCACCGGTCTCAAAGAAAGAATCATTGAGAATTATTCTGGCTTTGGTAACTCATTATGGTTTAGAGTTACACCAAATGAATGTGGAAACTGCTTTTCTAAATGGAGACCTCGAAGAGGATGCTTATATGGACCAACCAGAGGGTTGTGAAGTTAAAGGAAAAGGTCAAATGGTGTGTAAGTTGAAGAAGTCAATATATGGACTCAAACAAGCCTCACGACAATGGTATATAGAGTTTAATGATACCATGATATTTTTTGGATTTAAGGAGATTATCGTTGATCGGTATATATACCAAAAGATTAGTGAGAGAAAGTTTATATTATTAGTACTGTATGTTGTTAATATTTTAGTTGCTGCTAATGATTTAGGCATATTGATGCGACAAAGATTTTCTCTCTATGAACTTTGAAATGAAAGATATTGGTGAGGCATCCTATGTGATAGGGATATAAATATTTCATGATAGATCACAAGTATTATTAGGACTGCCTCAGAAAGGCTATATCAAAAGAGTTCTAGAGAGATTCAACATGAACAATTGTTCTGTATGAATTGTTCCTTTTTAAAAAGGGGACAATTTTAGTCTCATGCAATGCCCAAAGAATGATGTAGAACGAAAAAAATAGAGTCATTTCATTACTTTTCTATTGTTGAAAGTTTGATGTATGTGTAAACTTGCACAAGATCGGATATTAGTTTTGCGGTCAGGATGCTTGGAAGGTATCAAAGTAACCCTGGAATTGATCACTGGAAAGCTACAAAGAAGGATTACTGCTCATGTACATGAGATCCAATTACTTGAAAGTTACTTGATACTCGGATTCAGATTATACTGGACGTGCCAACACTAGAAAGTCCACGTTTGGTTACTTGTTCCTATTAGCTGAAGGAGCAATATCATGGAAAATTGTTAAGCATATCTGTCATTGCTACATCCACAATGAAAGTAGAACTTGTGGCATGTTTTGAAGCCTCAATTCATACATTATGGTTGCAGAACTTTATTTCAGGACTTGGTGTTGTCGACACCATTACCAAACTACTGAAAATATATTGTGATAATACCACAACAATATTTTTTTTCAAGAACGATAAGTACTCCAAAGTGCAAAAAATATGGAATTAAAGTATTTTACCATGAAGGAAGAAATTCTTAAACAAAGAGTGCCACTTGAGAATATTAAAACTGATCTTATGATTGCGGATCCATTAACAAAAGGTTTACAACCAAAGATATTTAAAGAACATGTTCAAAGAATGAGTCTTGGTTGTGCTTATGATTGATGTAATTATGATGTTTTGACATTCTGAGCTCAATTATGTGTTTTTGATAAACATTAATAAATTCCCGTTTCTCATAATGGTATACACATTATTGTTTTGGAGATATTACAAAACAAGTCTCAATGAGACATTATTGTGGACCGTAATGTTATATGTTTTATAGCTTATGAATCTAGTATGATAAGTTGCTAATGTAGTAGTATATGGAAGGGAGTATGTAGCACAAAATTATGTATAACCGTCATAACTCACATTAGTAGTCTGCTATATTATGGTGTGTATGATGGACATTATAGAAGAGATTTATTATGCGCAACAAATATTATGTGGATATTGGGACAAGTGGGAGAATGTAAGAATATTATTTACTTGTGGGTCAAGCTTACTTGTGGTCCAAGATTACTTATGATCAAAGTAATGTCTATAATTAAAGAATTGATCTCGTCCGTACACCGATTACTTGATGGACGTAGCAGATTAAGTCTTAACCTTTATAAATTGGTCCTCCATGAGCCCATTAAGGTTACCACATACTCTACTCTTTTTACATCACTAAAGGTTGTGGCAACGTAAGGCTAGGACAAGGAGGTAGGAACTAATTTTCTACTAACGCTTCCGCTTCTCTGTGATGATGTCTTCCGCTTCAGGTATGTTTTTTAAGATATGTCTATGTAATATTATTGTATTCAAGATACTGATGTGCAATAAGTGTTAATGAATTACATTCTTTGCTATGTGGATTACAGTCTAGTTGCCACGATGTACCGACACATGTTGTTGAACATAAATACTAATGTCACCAAGAATACGCACAAGCCAACATGATATTTTTGCAACAACTTGTATACTCAGCCTCAACATATGATAGAGATATAGTTAGTTGGTTCTTTTATTTCTAGGTAATTAGACAATCCCAAGTATGATGTAATAGGATGATTAAAATATAGTTGGTTGCTTCTTTTATTTTTAAGAAATAAGACAATCCCTAAATATGATGCAATACCTAGTAACATATCTCATATAGATGGGACAATTAGTCCTATCTAGATCTGATTAGCCTTTAAGATAAATTCAAGTGTATAATTAAGTGAGATACCATTTGTTGCCTTTAAGCAAAATTTAGGTGAGTTACTAAGTAGAACTATTGGCTATTTTAGACTGGTTGGATTGAAAACTAAGGACATAAGATTTGACATTGATGAAAGTGATTTGAAGGACCATCCAAATGAGGAGGCTATTAGGAAGCTGAGGCGAATATTCAAAACAAATATTTGTACCCGGTTTGAGACCCTAGGTACGTTTGTAGACCTATTCAAGAAAGAACATTTATATAAGGAGAGGTAACAACCAAACCGTTCGAATCTGAGTATTCATTAACATATGCATGAAATCCTAGGTCATCGAGTGTTTATAACCTACCATCTCAGAAGAATACAACTACTCATGGCAATTTTATAAACTGAACGTAATAAGGGATTTCATAACTCAAACCCAAAATCAAGAATTTATCAATATAATTTGAGTTCATATTCATGAGTATGTAAAGATTCTCAAATTTATGGAAAAACATATATTCATGGTTTAATCAAAGCAAGAAACTGCAAGCTAAAGGAATTCACATTTTTCATTGACACCCTAAGATTGAAGGGTAAATTAAACTTTAGGAATTGAGTTAACTTTGGGACTCAATGGGTGAAGGTAAACCCATTGATGAAAGTCCACATACTTGGAGATGGAAACCTTGATGAATTCTTTGAAATTTGGAGCTTAAAGAAGATGAACCCTAGTTATTGCTTTGAGGAAGAAATCACCTCTTTTCTTGTTTTCTTTCTAAGTGTTGATTGTTTTTCTGAGTAATTAAGGACGTAGAGTAATATTAAACTTAATAAAAAGCCTTGGAATAGCTCAAACGATATAGTCTAGGGGTTTAAATAGTGGAAAAATACGGGATGCCCCTTATAAAATGTAACTGAAAAAGCTATAGAATGTGACATACGAACCTTCCCACGATTGTGGGTCATGATCGTGGTTGGGTGGATGAATTGAGGCTCTCTGTACTTCATCATATGAGCCTTGGTTTGATTCATGGGGCCCACCCACAATCATACCTTATTCCGTAGGATGGAAGTCCAAGCCGGATCAACTTTAGGAGCCAAGTTCATGCCCAAGATCGTGGTACCCTTTCGTGGTTGGGAGGTATACTTGTCAACTCTTAGGTTTTTGGGGATCTTTCATGCAGACGAAGGGATTGTACGGTCGTATAATCTAACCATGGTCGTGGTTTCAGTCGTACTATCTCATTGTTGGACAATGCTTCACTAAAATGGCCATAACTCTTAGCTCCAGAATTGGATTAACGCGAAATTAGATGCGTTGGAAAGAAGTCTCAAAGACCTTTAATTTGATGGATCTTTAACTCAAAAACACTTCAGAATGTAGGGGTTAGTCTTGTTTGAAGTTTACTACAGAAAAATCCTTCACAAGAAATCAACCGATAAAGAAGGTTTCAACTTGGCTATGAGCTAGGAGTTACTTGTGGCCTTAATACAAGTCTAAATTATTTATCATACTGACAATACACAATGTTTTATTGTAAATGTACTTAAAGCATGGTTCTAATCTTTATTTGGAGTTTTGGGGTGTATCAATATCTCCCCTTTGGGGTCATTCATCTCTGAATGACAACTAACTATGCTGAAAGGTTAGGGAAAGAGCTACAATCCCAACATTAAATCTCTAAGAGCTGAATAATGACATGATAACTAAGTCTGTAGCTGAAATATGGACTGAACCAAACTCATGAATGCATGCTATGACATAAGAATAACTTGGTAACATGAAACAAAAAGAATTAATTTAGGGAAAACTATTACCTGAAGCTGGAACTGAGTTCAAAGGGAAAAGATGGGGGTACTTGGTCATCATATCTGCCTCTACTTCCCAAGTAGCTCCCTTAACTAGTTGATTCTGCCAAAGAACCTTTACTGAAGCGACCTCCTTATTCCTCAACTTACGAACTTGACAGTCAAGGATCTTAACTAGGACCTCTTCAAAAGAGAGACTATCTTTCATACTCACACTCTCTAAGGGAACAACCGATGAGGGATCACCAATGCATTTCTTTAACAAGGACACATGTAAAGCCGGATGCACTGATGCTAATTCTGCAGGCAACTCTAACTCATAGGCTACATTGCCAAAATGATCCATAATCTTATAAGGACCATTGTAGTGGGGATTGAGCTTTCATTTCTTGACGAATCTCCTCACCCCTTTCATGGGTGAAACTTTCAAGAAAACTAAATAACCAATGGCAAACTCAAGCTCCCTTCTCCTCACTTCTGCATAGGACTTCTGACTATTCTGAGTTGTTTTCAACCTTTCTCTAATCAGCTGAACTTTCTCTATAGCAGCATGAACTGAATCTTGACCTATCAATGTAGCTTCACCAACTTCAAACCAACCAATAGAGATCAACACCTCCTACCATAAAGTGCTTCGAATGGGGAAATCTAAATACTGGAGTGATAGCTTTTATTATAAGAAAACTCAATCAAACGTAAATGATCATCCCAACTTTCCTTGAAATCTATCACACTTTCTCTTAACATTTCCTCTAAAGTATAAATGGTCTACTTTGCCTGACTATCTATCTGCGGATGAAAAGCTGCACTGAGAAGAACTTGGGTGCCAAGACCCTTCTGAAAAGTCTTCCAGAACCGAGAAGTAAACTAAGTAGCCCTATTTGAGATGATAGTCAAAGGGACTCCATGCAATTTCACCAACTCTCTAAGGTAGAGTCTATCATAATCCTTGGCTGAATTTGAAGTTTTAACATACAACAAATGGGCTGACTTAGTCATTCGGTCTACAATGATCCAAATGAAATCATGCCGTCTGCGAGTATGAGGCAACCCTGTGATGAAGTCCATACTCACCACTTCCCACTTACAAGTAGAAATACTAATATCCTGAAGCATACCACCAGGTCTTTAGTGCTAAACCTTAACCTATTGGCAATTTGGACACATGCCATAAATTCTGCGATATCCTTCTTCATGCCATTCCACAAATAGACTTCCTGTAGATCATGGTACATCTTAGTTGCTCCTAGATTAATAGAGTACCGAGAACTGTGAGCTTCTATTAGTATTCATTGTCTCAAGTCAATAAACATCCGGAGCACATAGTCTGCACTGATAACAATGAACACCATCTTGATGCAAACCATGTTGCCTCAAGACCATTTACAAAGAGTCAAGCAAGGGAACTTCAAGCCTTGCAAGGATTGTTTACAAAGAGGGAAGTGTTGGAGCTTACTTGGTTGTCTTTCCACGGAACGCACATGTTGGAGGTCAATGAAGAATTGAAGACTTGATTTCTTGAAATCATGAATTGGGAACACCAAACAAGGCCCTTAATTTATTAAGGGTAGAATAGTAATAACTAGTAGTTTCTTTTCTAGACTAGTATAAATAGTAGTTCTTTTTATTAGGTATTTAGTTTATGTTGAATATTGAAAATACTCCATTATGAGAGTTGAGAAATTGGTTGAGTTTTGGTTTAACCTTGTTTAGAAATGGAGGTTGCAAGGTGAATTTAATTCCCTTGAGGTCTCCATCTTAGTCTAGGTGCTTTCTTTGGATTAATCGAAAGAGGTCTTAGATTTTAATATTATATTTGGTTGCTTTTGGTTTCCTTATTTGTGTCTAGTCTCTTATCTTTCTTATTGTGTCTTTAATTTTGTGTTTTCCTTTGTTTCCGTATCGATATTGCATCAATTTTTTTTTTTCAAATTTTCACAAATGGACCCACTAACACTTTGACTCCAAAATTTTTTGGATCAAAGTATAGTTTTCTCTGTCTTCTTCTTCAAGAACAAGATGAAGATGTTCAAGAACACAAGAAAAAGACCCCAATCTTCAATAGTTCATAACTCCCTCGTTTTTGCTCCAAATTCAATGAAATTTTCACCCACACACTCCTTTCAAAACCACAAACAAACCCCACTAATTGTTAGCCCTTAATTTCAAGTCAAAAATAAATTCACTTTTCAAAATAGACAAAGTTTCAAAAGCTTCAAACCCTCCAATGGTAACTTCACCTCTACACCTCCAAATCGAGTGAAATTTGAGATTTAGGCTTAAAAAACACTGGAGAATCAAGATCTAGTATCAAAAACAACAAAGCAGAATAATTTTTTTTTTTGTATTTTTTTAAAAATACCAAAACCCAAGAATTAGGATTGTAAAAACAATCCCAATTCAAGCTCTGACACCAATTTGATGCAATATCGATACAGAAACAAAGGAAAACACAAAATTAAAGACAAAAAGGAAATATAAGAGACTAGACACAAACAAGGAAACCAAAAGCAACCAAATATTATATTAAAATCTAAGACCTCTTTCGATTAATCCAAAGAAAGCACCTAGACTAAGATGGAAACCTCAAGAGAATTAAATTCACCTTGCAACCTCCATTTCTAAACAAGGTTCAACCAAAACTCAACCAATCTCTCAACTCTCATAGTGGAGTATTTTCAATATTCAACATAAACTAAACACCAAATAAAAAGAACTACTATTTATTCTAGTCTAGAAAAGAAACTACTAGTTATTACTATTCTATCCTTAATGAATTAAGGGCCTTGTTTGGTGTTCCCAATTTATGATTTCAGGAAATCAAGTATTCAAAAAAAAATCAAGTCTTCAATTCTTTATTGACCTCCAACATGTGCGTTCTATGGCAAGACAACCAAGTAAGCTCCAACACTTCTCTCTTGCAAATAGTCCTTGCAAGGCTTGAAGTTCCCTTGCTTGAGTCCTTGTAAATGTTCTTGAGGCAACATGGTTTGCATCACATCTCCCCCTTGGGAGAAAGCCTCAACCTTCTGAATCTGGAATGCTTCCTTTAACTTAAGAAAAATAGGATCAATATCTTGCTTTTCCTTCACTTCTAAACCATTCTGAACCAAGATATTACCTTCGGCTGGATCAACCAACCGAACTACTAATCTAGCAAGCTGGTGAAGCTTGCGAAATAACTTTTTCTTTTCAAATTATAGATGAGAAACACATCCCATAGACAACCTACTAAGAGCGTTATCCACAACATTGGCTTTACCCGAATAGTACAAAAAACTCATATCATAGTCCTTCTACAACTTTAGCCATCTCACTGATAAAGATTTAGATCTTTTTGACTGAATACATACTAAAGGCTCTTGAGGTCGGTGAATACATCTACATGAACCCCATAAAGATAATGTATCCAAATCTTTAAGGCAAAACCCACTACTTCCATCTTAAAATCATGAGTTGGGTAATTCTTCTCATGAGGCTTGAGCTGTCTAGAGACATATGCTATAACCTTACCATGCTGCATCAACACACAACCAAGGTCAACTTTGAAAGTATCACAATAAACCACAAACCCATTTGAACCCTCTGGCAGAGTCAAAACTAGAGCAGAGGTGACTCGAGTCTTCAACTCCTAAAAACTCTTCTTGCAAGAATCAGACCACAGAAACTTGACTTTTTTATGTATTAATCTAGACATAGAAGAGGAAATAGAAGAAAATCCTTCAACAAACCATCTGTAGTAACCTGCTAAACCCAAGAATCTCCTGATATCTTATGGAGATATAGGTCTAGGTCAATTTCTAACTACTTTGGTCTTTTTAGGATCAACCTGAATGCCCTCACTGAAAATGATATGACCAAGAAATGCCATTGATTTCAACCAGAATTCACACTTTCTGAACTTAGAGAATAACCGGTGATCTTTGAGAGTCTATAAGACAATTATCAGATGGTCTGCATGTTCATCCTCACCCTATAATAAATGAGGATGTCATTAATAAAGACAATGATTAACATGTCCAAGTATTGATTGAACACCCTGGTCATCAAGTTCATAAAAGCTGCAGGAGCATTTGTTAGTCCAAAAGACATAACAACAAATTTGAAGGGACCATACTTAGTCCTAAAGGTTTTCTTTGGAATATCACATTCTCTGCCTCTGAGTTGATGATAGCGGGATCTGAGGTCTATCTTAGAGAACCAATTAGCACCCTAAAACTGGTCAAATATGTCATCAATCCTGGGGATGGAATACTAATTCTTGATTGTGAATTTGTTCAACTGACGATAGTCGATGCACATTCTGAGAGAATAGTCTTTTTTTGCGCACGAAAAGAACTGGAGCAACCATAGAGAGATGCTGGGCCTGATGAAAACCTTATCTAAGAGATCTTTCAAATGTTTCTTCAATTCTTTAAGCTCAGATGGAGTCATTCTGTAGGGTGAAATTGAAATAGATTGGGTATCTAGAAGGAAATCTATTTCGAAGTCAATTTCTCATTCAAGAGGAACTTCGAGCAGATCTTTGGGAAACACTTTTGGAAACTCATTAACCACAGAAACTGACTCAAGAGTTAGGGTTTCAGACTTTGAATCCTTAAACTGAATAAGATGATAGATGGACCCTTTGGAAATCATTTTTCTAGCCTTAAGGAAAGAAACAAACTGAACTATAGGCACTGAGGTGCTACCATTCCACTCTATGACTAGCTCGTTTGGAAATTAAAATTGGACTACTCTGTTTCTATAATAAACTATGGAATAACAAGAGTGGAGCCAATCCATTCCAAGAATGATATCAAAATCGTTCATGTCTAACTCTACAAGATCAACTGAGGTGACTTTTTAAGAAACTATGATTGGGCAATTTTTGTATGCCCATCTAGCTACGACTGAATTACCGATTGGAGTAGAGACTGAGAAAGGTTTGGAGAGGATATCAGGACTGACACCAAAGTCTACTGCTATATAGGGATTCACAAAAGAAAGTAAGGCTCTGGGATCTAATAATGCATAGGTGTTAATATGAAAGACCTACAACATACCAGTGACTACATCAGGGGAACCCTCCTGATTCTATCTAGTCTGAAGGGTATAGAACCTATTTTGACGCTATCCGCCATCTACACTAAATTGGGTACCCTGCTGAGTCAAGTGACCTGCTAGAGTTGGTGAAGAGTTAGTTTGATTATGCCAACGAGCATCCCTGCCCCTCTGTGAAGCCATTAGATACTTCCTCAGTCTATGACCTGGCTTACCACAACCAATGTGCAAGCTCGTAGCATATCTTCAAGTGTTTGGATAGTACGTTCTGCTTGTCCATCTGTCTGAGGATGAAAATGTGTATTTAAATTCACTTGGGTACCCAAAAACTTCTGAAAAGACTTCTAAAAATTTATAGTGAATTGAGCTCCCCTGTCCGATATAATAGAGATTGGAATTTCGTTCAATCGAACTATCTCTTTAATATACAACCGCACATAATCTTTAGCTGTGTAGGTGGTCTTGACCGGTAGAAAGTGTGCTGACTTGGTAAGCCTGTCAACTATTACCCATATGGAATTAAATTTTTGAAGTGTACGAGGCAAACCTGTGATGAAATCCATGTTGATCATATCCCACTTCAAGATTGGAATATTTATACATTGTATATAACCTCCAGGCTTCTGATGCTCTACTTTTACTTGTTGATAATTTGGACATTAGGCTATGAATTCCGCAATGTTCTTCTTCATGTTACCCCACCAATACATTTCTTTCAAATCATGATACATTTTGGTGGCTCCCAGATGAATAGAATACCGTGAATGATGTGCCTCTGTCATAATCCATATCCTTAGCTCATCTATATCAGGTAAACACAATCTACTTTGGCACTGAAGCACTCCCTCTTGCGTAAGATCAAATGCCTTTGTCAAACCTTGTTGTACATTCTCTTTTAGCTGCAATAAAATAGGATCCGCATACTGTGTTTCCTTCACTTCATCTACTAATGAATATTCTGCCGCATTTTGCACCATAGTTTCTTCATTTGGAGTTTCAAGAAGACGAAACCCCAAGCTGGCTAGTTGATGTAGATCCTTGACTATATCTTGCTTTTTCGTGAGCTGGTTATCAGTGCTTCCTATTGCTTTGCGGCTTAATGCATTGGCTACCACATTTGCTTTTCCCAGATGATATAAGATATCGATATCATAATCTTTTAGTAGTTCCAGCCACCTCCGCTGCCTCAAATTTAGATCCTTCTGCTTGAAAATATACTGCAAACTCTTATGATCAACATATATGTCAACATGAACTCCATACAAATAGTGGTGCCATATCTTTAAAGAAAATATCACGACTGCTAGCTTAAGATCATGTGTCGAATAATTTCTCTCATGTGGTCACAACTGTCTTGAGGCATAAGCTATTACATTACCGTGTTGCATCAATACACATTCTAAGCCAACTCCTGAAGCATCACAATACACCGCATACCCATCTGTGCCTTCTGGAATTACCAATATAGGTGTAGAAGTCAATTTATCCTTCGGATCTTGGAAACTCTTCTCACATGCATCATTCCACTAAAACTTGGTTGCCTTGTGTGTTAGCTTTGTTAAAGGTGCCGAAATGGAAGAAAATCCTTCAACAAATCTTCTATAATAACCTGCCAACCCGAGAAAACTATGAATCTCTGTAGGTGTTGTAGGTCTTGGCCAATTCTTCACAGCTTCTATCTTTTGTGTATCAACCCTTATTCCTTCATCCGACACAATATGACCCAAGAATGCTACAGATTTTAACCAAAACTCACATTTAGAAAACTTTGCATATAACTTACGATCACGAAGAATCTGCAGTACCTGCCATAAGTGATTAGCATGGTCCTCTTGTGATCTTGATTAAACCCGAATATCATCTATAAACACTATCACGAACACATCTAAAAATGTCTTGAACACCCTATTCATCAAATCCATAAAAAATGCTGGTGCATTTGTTAGCCCAAATGACATAACTAAAAATTCATAATGACCATACCGTGTTCGGAAAGCTGTCTTGGGTATATCTTTTTCTCTAACCCTTACTTGATGATAACCCGATCTCAAGTCAATCTTTGAGAAATATTTGGCACCCTGTAATTGGTCAAACAAATCATCAACTCTGGGGAGGGGATATTTGTTCTTGACTGTTACCTTATTAAGTTGCTGATAATCAATACACATTCTCAACGTACCATATTTCTTTCATACAAATAGCACTGGTGCACCCCAAGGGGACATACTAGGCCTTATGAATCCTTTTTCCAGCAAGTCTTTCAATTGCTCCTTCAATTCCCGTAACTCTGCTGGGGCCATTCTATACGGAGGAATAGAGATAGGCTGAGTGCCTGGAATCACATCAATACCAAACTCTATTTCCTGTTCTGGAGGCAAACCTGGACTATCTTTCGAAAGTACATCAAGGAATTCATTTACCACTGGAACCGATTGAAGAGTTGGTGGCTCCACATCGGTATTTTGCACTCTTAGTAGGTGGCATATGTACCCCTTGGATATCATTTTCCTTGCCTTAAGCTAGGAAATAAATTTACCTCTCGGTGCTCCAATATTACCCCTCTATTCAAGGACGGTCTTTTATGGAAAATGGAAATGTACCTTCTTAGCTCGACAATCTATTGTGGCATAACAAGAAGCCAGCCAGTCTATACCTATTATAATATCAAAATATACCATTTCCAGCTTAATAAGATTAGCCAATGTATTATGATCACAAACAGTGACCATACAATTACGATGGACTCTCTTAACTATAATAGACTCACCTATGGGTGTAGATACTTCAAATGGCTTAACTAATAATTCTGGTGATCTTTTGAATTTTTCAGCAATCAATGGAGTGACATATGACAGGGTAGATCCCGGATCAATCAATGCATATACATTATGTGAAAAGACGGATAATCTACCTGTAACTACATCAGGAGAAGCCTCCAAATTCTGCTGATCCGCTAAAGCATAGGTACAATTCTGGGCTCCACTAGAAATAATTGTTCCTCGAACACCTCTACCACGCCCAGTAGGCTGTACACCCGATGATGATGATGCAAGGGCTGATCCCGTAGGTGGCTCCATACTACCCGTGCCCCTTTGTGGGCACTCTCTCATCATGTGCCCCGACATACCACACCAAAAGCAAACATTCATTCCAAATCGGCATTCACCTAAATCAAGTTTCCCGCAGTGCTGACACGGCTGATGAGAAAACCTCGATTGGTTCATAATTCCTTATTCTCGATACCCCGATATCTGTGAACCTCGAATCCCACTACTTTGCCCAACCTGACTGCCTCTAAACCCTCGAAATTGGATGGAGTACCTGTTGTAGGATAAGAAAATGATGGTCTAGGCGGTCTATTAAAAACCCGAGGCCTAAATTCTCCTTGGGACGCCATGAACTATCCCATAGGTCTAGCCCTCTTTGATGGTCCTCTTTCAAATTCTTGCGTCCTTCTCCTTTGCCTCTGATCCTCCATCTTCTGTGCAAAAGCTTGTATCCTGTCTATATCCATATCTATATTCAAAGCAGCAATAGTACAATCCCTAACCAAATATGGGTCCAATCGATCCACATACCGGTGAAATCTATCGGCCATAGTAGCTACCACATTAGGAGCATACCTGGCCAAAGAGTTAAACTGAAGACTGTACTCTCTGACGCTCATATTCCCTTGACGAAGATTTAAGAATTGGTCTGCTCGAGCCTCTCGGTTCTCATATGGAAAGTAATGATCAAGGAATGCCACTTTGAATTCCTCCCAGTTAGCTGGAAGTGTACTGATACCCCTAGATCGTTTCCAATCTTCGTACCATAATATAGCCTCTCTTTTTAGTCTATATGCTGCAAGCTCAACTGTATCTATACCAGACACATGCATAGCATCTAAATCCCTTTGAATTTGGTCCATGAAGTCTTGTGGTTCTTTATTAAGATCTGACCCAATACACGTGGGAGGGTCTAATTTCAGAAAATCCTATGTTCGCCGACTAACTGCCCTAGCCGCACTGTCATTACTTGTCGTTGGGCCAACTTGTCCTTGATTTTGTGCAACAACTATATGAGTCAACATTTTCACCGCATTCATTAAATCCTGCTCAGTAGCATTAACAAGTGGTTCTGGGGATACTCTTCTCCTTTTAGGCTCCCCGGGAGGTGGAAGAGTAAAAGAAGCCCGCGATGCAAACTCGTCTTCAGCCTCACCTTGATTAACTTGTTCAGTTGGTGATTTACTGTTCCCTTCTCCAACAATCATGTCTACCTTCTTACCTCTACCCCTACCTCTTCTTGTAATCGACATTTTTCTATACTGAAGAAACACAAACATAGAACGAATTCAGTGAATGAATATGACTCCATCTACAACTTTGGCTCTATTGCACGATCTAGGAAATGAAGAAAAGAAACAACTCCTAAATGTCCTATAGCCTCCTACTTATAAATGTGGTGTACAACACATCCATAAGCAAGAATCTACTCGGACACGGCTTTGTAGACACCCTAGGACGACCCGCTCTGATACCACTTTTGTTATACCTCAAATCCCAATGGGGCAGACTGGCACCCGAAGTCGTTAAGGCCCGAGAGAACCAACCTATGATGGTATACCTTCATATGCATGTCACTAAGTGAACAAGATGCTGTCACATATAGATACAAGATATCAATGACGGAAGTCATGGAAAGTCATTCAAATAGATATAAGACTTGGTCGTTAGGGCCACCACGTCAAAAGGGTAGGACATTCCTTCGTTTGACTTACAACATCTACAAAGCCTCTAACAGATACATAACCATGCCTAAAGTAGGGATAAGTCCCCGCTTTATACAACTGTTACACAGTACCAAAATAAGTGTATACAAATAACTCGAAAAGCCCCGAACCAATTTGGAGCTCACCAATAGTCTGCAGATGACCCATATCCTACTGTGAAGGTCTACTAGCTCCTGTTCCTGCAGCAAGTAAGGTAGGTCCCCCAAGGGACGTCAGTACGAAAGAATGTACTGAGTATGTAAGGCTATAAGTAACTGCATGAAATATAAGTACTCCAATGGAATCAAACACAAGTGAATGGACAATATTGATATACCACCTTACTGTATATGTGGAACCATGTACATTGCCTTCATTACTTTCCTTTTACGTTCATATCAATATCAACATCAATCATACAATGCCCAGGACCAACTGATCAGTGGTAAATAACATTGGGATCGGCTCGAGCTAGGCTTATGCCCCCAGAGCTTCCACCCATAAATCAATAAAGCAGGTTCGACTCGAGCTAGGTTTTTACCTCCAGAGCGGCCCCCTGTATCCAATAAATAAGGTTCGGCTTGAGCTAGGCTTTCGCCCCAAGAGCTGCCCCCTGTACTCAACCAAATATGCATTACTTCATTTCTTTACATTTTGAGATTGATACATTGGTGGTCATAACATTATTGGAGCTTTGGAACAATAGTCAACAAATAAGAGACACGTGAATAACAATTGCTAACAATCTGGAATAAGATATTTTTAAAACATTTTGGAGTGGAAACAAGTTCGGTAATGATGTGAACAATAGGTGGTGCCAAAGGATACGGAAAGAGTAACCTTACATACCTTATCCTTCTAACGTGTGACTATAAAAGTTCAGTTGTTCCTTAAAGCGTTACTCTACAATATGAATACATAATGGAGCTTACATTAAAAGTTAACTACATTACAAGTTCACAAGGTGATAATAAACAACTCGACTGCCATATAACTTCATTCCACCCTTCTACAATATAATTTACTGCCTCACCATACCAACAACACCAAACCAGTCCACACATCAACCTAGATATCACAAACCGATAGGAATTCACACCAAGTTTATACTTTACATTTCCTCCTCAACACATCGTCACATTTACTCCATCAAGTCACCTAAATACCTTTCACAACAACACATTAAAAACAATCCACAATTGATACAATCCAAAATGCCTCCGGACTACCCCCTTAGAGCTCTCCAAAGGGTACCATGAGTTGGTGAATGCATCTAAGAAGGGTAGGGGAGCCTTGAAGGGTCAAAGAGAAGCAAAGACAAGCAAAGACAAGCCAAAAGAGGTTCTAGAAGGACCTGCGGATCAACCTGCACCCGCAGGTGATGAGGTACGGCCGTAGGTGCCCTTTTGGCCCTATCCAGAGCCACCTGCGGAGTGACCTGCTCGGGCAGGTGGCTCATCCGCTAGGGCGAATTCCCGAATTGGATGCAATGGGTCACTTTTGGGTCCATCTTTGTAATAAATGGCCCATGGACATAAGTGAGCTTCTCTTTTCATATTTTAGGTTAAGTTTGATGCTAACGAACAATTATGGTTTCAAAATGCACATGAACATCACAAAACTATATTCTCCTTTCAATACACCACCAGGTCCATGTACAATTTCATAACAACATTTCCACAAGTCATACACAAGGAGGAAACAAGTTATGGACATAACCACATCCTAACATGTTGAAATTTCATCCATCTAATTCACTTCCTTCAAGACCTTAAGTCCCCTTTCAAGTTTAAACCACATAGAAGGCAAATCCTTTAATAAAGAAGCGAAAGTGGACCGCTTCACAATAAGTGGACTGCTCAACACTTTTTAAACATAACCAACATGATCTACACAAACCCTCATGCATATAATATATTAAACCATAAGAGTAAACACTTACCAAGGCTTGCAAGGGGAAGATCTTGTCCAAAGGGGTGGTTGCTTAGGGTTTGAGAGAGGAGAAAATATCTCTTGGAAAAATCTAGAATTTCACAAGAGTGTTATGGTGAATAAGAGCTGAATTTCAGCCTTATATAGTCCCTCCAAACCACCTCTCTTTATGGTCATCCTTAGCAAAAATTTTGGTCAAAGATGATGTGTTTACTTGGTCAAATTTTGAATGGATCATTTCCTTTTGGGCCATGTCTTTTTTGCTTAATTTTTGGGCCTCAATTGAGCCCATTAGCACAATATTAATTCAACCCAATAAAGTTAGTGGGTAATACACCAAATATCTCAAGTTTAAATAATTCCATAAATGTTAAGGTAGTCAAATAAGTTCAAAAAGGTATGGGGTGTTACACCTCGTCCCCTGCCTCAGCCTTCTTAAAATTATCCTAGGGTAGGGGAGGTGATACTAACCTCTAATGTACCTGTCAGCTACTGCCTCAGCTCCACCCCGGGTGGGTTTTTCTCTCCCTCTTTTGCTTCCCTTACCCCTACATGGTCCTTGCCCCCAAATAGCTGAGTCCGTAATTGGAGCTACTAGTGTTGGGGTTGCTACTTATGCTTGATCAATCTAGTGTACACCATCTGCGGACAAAGAATGAGGAAGGTCAGATACCAATTTAGATTGCAAGATAGCAATTAGAATCAAGTTACAACATGAAAGAAAAAAGAACGGATAGATTCCTAAAGTCCTATAGCATCTTAAAGAAAAGTACAGACGTCTCTGTACCGTTTCGTAATACTCTACTGGACCTATTTTGGTACAATGAAATCAAAGAACCTAGGGCTATGAAACCAACTTTTTCACCACCCAAACCCATCGTGAGTGGCACCCACACTAAATTTTCGCCGGGAGAACCAACTAACCTAAACCATCAACCCAACACTTAGCCAAAAATAGGCAGCTAAACCAATTCCATTTTGTAAAATCAATAGTCAATAGCATAACGTAAGTAATAAATATAATAAATGCGGAAAACCATCTTCTAGGACATGAAAGTTATCGTACCCAAACTCTACTAAATGTCAAAAAAAAAATGGGTATGCAACCCCGAAAACCAATGTAATATTAGAGTCCAAAATAAATAGACCAGAAAATAGTAGATGAACCCATGGTAGCCCAAACGATGCAACTCACCCTTGAGTTTGGATATGATCTGAATCACAGCTAAGGTCTCAAAAGAGTCGATGGAAAATGCTCTGCACTCAATAAAAAGAAGATCACATATAATATCAACACACATAAAAAAAGATGTGTCGGTAGGGTCATTAGCTAACCCAAAATGAGAAATATGGACACATAACAAAAATGTAGTACAACAAGACAAACATGAACCCTATCTTGCAACTTTATTTCAATTTCATAACACTTAGCCTTGTAACAAAAATAAAATGAAGTTTAGTCAATATATGTCAACAATGATAACAAGTCAAGTCAACTAAGACCACTAACAAGACGCCAAGTCCACACCCATGACACAACTATCATATAATTCATGTCCCAATTACATAAGTAATAGACAACACAGAGTTACGTCACAACTTGCAATTAATCCGTACCACACAAGGATTGACAAGTACAACAACAATGGAAAAAATCATGCATCTCGGTTTACATAAAGAAACCACCATTGGTAATTAGGCACATAATTCCAGTTCGCACAAGGAACCAACATATAATGATAACAATTAAGCCCGGTTCACTCAAGGAACCAATATAATCAAGAAATCACACAATCCCTGATTCACTCAAGGAACCATCACACTCACCTATACAAACTCACCTATACCTTGTACACATATTCTAAGGGTCTTTTGTGTGCACCTACTAGTCACGACCTACAGGGGATGAGCTCTTGTCCATTTACCAAATCCTAGATACCAAGTGCCTACCAATCTTATATCAACCAATCCCGTGGAGATGTCAAAATACTAGTACATTGCACAATAATTACAGATATCACAACAATAACAACCACAATGATAATAGAACAACACTTGTAAAAACCAACAAGCTTTCATAAGAGTCCATTGCATGGAATTAACACTTCGGATATCAAATAGTCATTCACTTTTCTTGAACATGCGTTGTACAAGCAATACTAAGAATTAGTTATCATGCAAACATAACACAAATTAGGTTTCAACTACATTAAAACCATCGTATACCTCAATTCAAGCTTCCACCACTCAATTAAGCCTGAGCCTTGCCCTTCCGTGCAATTTTTATTGGTCGTGGTCTAAAAATATGAACACAACAATAATCAACCAAATGACCTACCATTTTGAGGATTACAACCTAGTCCCTATCCCCCAAGGCTAATTTCATGATCATTCCCCCTGTTTTATGTTTTTTCTACCATAATTCACCTTAAACATACCAATTTCATGGTTACCACAATGAATTATTGTCATGCAAGGGTAAATTAATGATTAACAACTAAAATCCAAAGGTTTTACACCTAATTTACCGCCTTACACTAGAAAATTTGCTAAGTCAAGATTAAACTCTACCCAAAACTCGTAAACAAGTGATTCTAAGGTTAATTAATCAAAAAACTAGTTAATAGGGATGAATTACTTACCTTTACAAAGAAAATTTATGGAAAACTAATGAAAATCACCCAAATCGCCTAAGTCCTTCCCCAAAAATGAGTTTAGAATAATAAACTATTTTTAGGGAAATTTCTACATTAACAACGATTTACCCTGCTATAGCGATCCAATCTCGCTATAGCGGCATCACCCGGTATTGCAAGATTGACCGACTTTGACTTTTGCTATTGTGCAAATTTTCCGCTATAACGGGAGTGACGAGGCTTAAATTGTAAATCCTTCTAGTTTTTCCTTTTTCGCAATACACACTCAACCATGACATCCCATACTAACCCCTTTGCGTTAAGTTTGATATCGGGAGTTCTACTCACCCAAGTTCACTTCGAAAAAGTCCTATGGATTCCTTATTATCTTAGATAAAATAAAATCAAGATAAACTTATTCATATTTACCCAATCCACTCCCAGATTTACCTAGACCATACCTCACTCAGATTTTATGCGAGACTAGCCTAGCCGAAAATTTTTAATATTCAATTCTTGGAAAGACTTAACCCAAATTTTACACGATTCACTTACCCATAACGATGGAAAGGGTCGTTAAATCTTGGGAACCAGTGCATGACATTCTAGTTGACGATCATAAATCACATATGCCACAAAGGGTGATATGTCTCAATGTTGTGCGCAGAATGTCATGTGGCCCTATGAATACCCACCCATTTATGTAGAGTGTTTTTAATCATATATTTCCTAGAAAGTCCTATAACACATGAGTTGCATTATATATCTTTTACATAATAAATGAGGAGTTTTATATAGCTCAAGAGTCATATAAACATGTATTCTTCCATATCAAGTATTCATTTTGGCTTAAGAATATTATCACTATATGATCTATGCAAGTTCATCCATATTACGACCAATTATCTTTCCTTTTAACACGTGAAAAATATATCATGTAAATTTTAAGAGGTTCAAATAAAGACCAGTATGATCATGTAATCTTTAAGAATATTTGACTCGAATAGGAGTATTACGAAAACATATAGACTTTGACACATAAGCATATCAATAATATTTGATGTGTGAAGGTTTGTTTTCCAATTATCATACAAGTTGTATCAACCTTTATAGGAGACACATATGACTTATGGTATTTTCATAAAAGTGAAGGAGGTTTTAGCTTTACATACCTTACTTCTTGACTTGGTCACTTATGACTTGTCGTCGGCATCCTTTAAATAAACACATTATCAATAACACATAATCATGTATGAGTATATAATAAGCTAACCAAGAGGTGTACTTTTATTTCTCCACTTCCCAAATGATTACATGAAATTTATATAGGTTCAAGCTTACTCACATAGCCTTATTTACAATAAAAATCAATTTTATCTCAAACAAACATATAAACTTGAACTTTCAGCTTTTGAACACCATCCCGTGAGTTCTTTATCAGACAGTGTAAAAATGCTTTTATAGGATCGTAAAAAAAGAAGGATCTAAAAACAAACCTTTTCTAATCATACCCTAATGATTTATATGCTCAAATATCTCTAAAAAATCTCATCTTGAAGCTAGAAAAGAGGGAAAATCTTTCATTAGCAACATGTTGATAATGGGCAAAAATCGAATCTAAACTATGAAGGATCCTTTCCATGGACCTTAGAAGTGAAAGATTAACAACGTTGTTATTACCTTCCTATAGTTTTAGTATGATGTTTGTAGTTTGTGAGGATTGGTGACTCAGTTCTCGAGATAGTTCGATGGGTTTTGAAAGAGTTTTTCATTTTAAAAGGTTAGAAAGTTTAGAGGGTTGACCAAGGTCAACATTTGATGAAAAAAAACTCAGAATAGAATTCCAGCTATTCTGGTAGCTCCAGATGATTACTTTTTGGGTTGGTTGGACCTTTGGTTTGGGTCCTGAGCCTTTCGGATAGATTTGATTCATTGGTTGGAAATTTTGAAATTTTAAAGGTAGAAGTTGACATTGGTTAACATTTGATCAAAATGACCTCAGATTGATGTTTTGATGGTTCCAACAGGTCCATAATACCATTTACAGTCTATTAACATATTTGGTTTGTCTTCACGGGGTTCTAAATAAATCTCAAACATCCATTTGGTGTTTTTAAGTTTGAACATAACTACTGGTTTTTTTATTTGTTTGGTATAGGTCATTTTCCTTCTTTGAAATCACGAAGTAGAAAGTTTGAGGGTCATCGTGAACAATATAGTTGGGATGCAATCGCGAAGGGATATCTGGTTGAATTTGTGTCAAGGTAATTTGTTCATTGTGTTCATGATGTGGGAGTCATAATTGCGATGGGTAGAGTTGGTTCTGTTTCATAATTATGAGGGAAACTTCGTGATCGCAAAGAGTACTTACACCTGGACAAAATTAAAACCCTAGTTTCAAACATAAACCTCATAACTCAACTTTGGGAGCTTAAAAACTTATTTTTGGGCAATTTAAAAGGGAATTTTCAAAATTTCCTTTTAAATTGGGTATGATTCTAACCTTTAATTATGCATTGTTCAATCCTTTATTGATGATTTCACCTTTCAATCATGGTTTTATTTTGAGAAATTTAGGAATTTTAGGGCTAAGGTTATGATATCATGTTTTTAAGGTTTTAAAGGTTGATTTAAACTCAGTTTCAATGAAATTTCATATTTAAGCTCCGTAAGTTATGGGTAACATGATTTGTAAATAAAATTCTAGTTTTCCCTTCTGGGCTCAATATTGACTTTTGGGTTTACTTGTTGGGCCCAAATAGAAGTATAGCAATAGGGGTGCCCACAAATTTGCTTGCTTATGTGAAATACGTACCTGACCAGATGGGACTCATTCCAAAGCTCTACAAATTGGAAATGCTAAGAGTTATCTTTTTGAGCTTTGTTTAATGCTAGTTGAGACTTTCTTTGATTCTTTTTCAAAGTGTTAGCATGTTTATTAATTGAGTAAATGGGTAAAAGGTTAATGGGGGTGTCCCGTATGTATTTGAGAATGTTCTTTGAGTTGTTGAATTATATACTTATGTGAACCTGATTATAGCTGTAGCAATGGTGTAAATGCTCATGTTTGTTCACTGATATGTACACAAATGACTAATACTTGAAAGTTAGCCTATGATTTTCTCATTTGATAATGTTTTCACTATTTCATTATATTGTTGACTGTTTAGGGATGATTATGATATGGTGTCATGGTCTTTATCATCGGTCTGAGTTCAAGGTCATTCAAATGGGTCCAAGGTAGTTTTTGGATGATGCCAAGGTCATTTTTGGTTGTGAGTTTGAAGTGATTTTTGAATGGGTCCGAGGTTATTTTAAATGGTATATAGACCTCTCAAATCCCTCATGGGTCCCAGTTAGCTATATTATAGCAGTGTGTATATACGAATATTAATCATATAGGAGGAATGTATCATACACATCATCTATATAGTTGATTTGCATTACCATAATATGGAAAGTGTTTGTGTGACTGTGATATTGACTTTACTATGTTTACCTTGATTTGCCTCTATTTGAGATATATGGACTTGATTACAATTCTTGCTGCTAACATTAGCTGCTAGGCCGGGTCTTTTTTTTATTTTAAATGAAACTTTATATGCCAAGTATAGGAACAAAGTATTTTAGGATCGACCCTAGCTATCGCTCTAGATTTGGTTTAATCGATAATATTGCTGAGTAATGTGGATTTCATTCTCACCCTTACCGTTGCTACATATTTTGTGCAGCTTCAGAGCCTAGTACCTCCCGCATATGACAGTTAGTGGTGTTCAAAGTGGATTATCTCAAGACTCTGTGGTAGTTGCTTGGATGATCTACAACACTCTTGGATCTCATCTATATTTTAGTCTTCTCATATTTTTTTAAGATATTTAATTGTTTGGAGTTGTGTTCATATATTAGATAGTTTGATGCCTCAGTTGCATACATCACTGCACTTTCACTTGACACCTATCGTAATGATAAACGACTCATCTCACCGTGACCTAGTAGTGACTTACAAGTTTTGGGGATTAGTGTCACGACCTGAACCCATCATGAGTGGCACCCACACCAACCCTCTATTGGGAAAACCATCTAACCTAAATAACTAATACTAATCACTTAGCCATTTTTAAATGCAAAACAATAATTCTATTAATAATATCAATATCTCTAATAATAGTTTAAGTAAAAAATACAAAAACAAACATCAACTCTAAAAAGCCCAAGAAACTGAAGGTCATCATGCCAGAACGTCAAACTAAAACAAATCGATGGGTACAACCTAGAAAAATGACAAATAAACTAATAATTGTCTATGTCTGAAATAAAAGGACAAGATAAAAAATAGGAAAGATCCATGGTTGCTCTGGCCACGACCCGAGACCACCCTCTAGTCGTAACATGGTGTTTAGAGTCACAAGTGACCCCAAGCTAACCCATGGCCTAGCATGACACTAAGAATGTTGTATAAGACTTATAATCACTGAAGAGAAGCTAAATCTGAAGGATATTAGTAAATCCAAAGCAAAACTTAATAATCTAAACAAAAATCATCTGAACAAAACCATAAAGATGGAAACTACTATTAGTCTGTCTGAAAGTCTCTACTAAGACGAGTTGTTGGGACAAGCCCCCTCTAACTCTAACTATCTAAAAACTGAATGACTGAAATAAAGAAAGTAAACATAAGTCTTGTTCTCGAAAGATGTGGACTCACCAAACTCTGTTGCTGATATGATACAAAATTATACTAACCACTAGCTAGATGTTGGGCGTCTAAACCTATATTATAAAACAATATAGTGCAAAAGAATGTATGCATTCAGTACTTTAAATGTAATGAGCATGTGAGATATGCACTATTCTATATAGAACTGAACATGCTAAACATAAGAGACTAAACCAAACATGAAATTAAGGAATGTAAGCTGATTCAATGACCAAGTAAACAAACATGTAACTGATTAGTAATACACCAAATAAGATGAATATGAGGTCATGCAATATCTGCATCTGAACTGTGGGAGCTACTATTAACCGACATACTCCATCTAAGCTAAATATAGTCTAAACTGTAACCCTAGCTGGAAGGGTGTTCTGTACCTTGCCAAGGGTACGAACTCTGGCTGACGTAGATCCACTAAACTGTTGTCCAAAAGAACTAAAGTATCAAGCCTGGTCTGATGGGTGGCCCTTTAAAACCTACGGTGGCGCCATAGTTATGGGACTTAGGGACTTCTATAAATGTCTCAGCCTAACTGACTGGTGAGCCTTCATCCCTGCGCCTGCTCGATGATAATTACTACTCCCAACTGAATAATACTGACAAACTGATAAACTCAATAATACTGAAGTCTGAGACTGAAATGATAGACACTTTGTCTGAAAGCATCCTAAAACTTGTGAAACTGAGGAATGAACATTTAAATATCAATGCATGACAAACTAAGTCATCGGGATTTCATAACCCGCCATCACTTAAGAATGCAACTATTCATGACGATTTTAATTATCTGAATGGAATATGAAATTACATACCATATGTCCAAAGTAATTAATTTATCAATATACTGAGGGTTAATAATTATAAATATGTAAAGATACTAAAATTTCATGGGAAAACATGTATTCATGGCTTAATCATAATAAGGAACTAAAACTTAAGGGAATTCATACTTTTCATGGAAACCCTAAGCTCTGAAGAATGAATAAACTGAAGGATTTGGGTTTACTTAAGGATTAAATGGGTGAAAGGATACCCATTACTGAAATCCAACATACCTGAAAGTGAAAACCTTGGACTTGAAGCTTGAAGATTTATGAACCTTAGCTTTCTTGCTTTGGAGAGGAAGAAATCGCATGTTTCTCTGATTTTTTTCTAAGTGTCGATTGATTTTGAGGGAATGAGGGATTTGGGGTATTTAAATAAGCTTATCCCTCTTTTCACAAGTGAAACTTTGTAGTTTTGGTGTTAAAAGAGTGGGAAAAGACCAAATAACCCTTTTAAAATTATCTCAAAAACTGCCGATGCCAGTCCCGACAACTCATGTGACGACCCGTAGGGTATGGGGATGAGTCATAGCCTGAGTTGTTATCTAGGACCTATTTTCACTTCCATATGCCATCCCTAAGAGTCAGGGTACAACTTTTAGGTCTCCTAATGACCCATAGGGTCACTCAAGGACCCGTATCATTTGAGTCGTAGCCACTGACAACTTTGACAGTGCTTCACTAAAATGGCCATAACCTGTTACACCAATATCAGATTTAAAAATGTTCGGTGACATTGAAATATTATTCAAATACCTTTAATTTGGTTGCTATTGGGAAACGTAAATATTTTTATACTAGGAGTAATGGTTGTTTGAAGTTGAATACTAAAAATCTTATACTAAGACTTAGCCGAAAAAGGAGCTTTCAACTCAACTTTGTGTTAGGGACTTCATATGACCTTAAATCACATCTAATACTCATACCATGCTTACGTAATGGTTCTTGGTACTTGACATGTCATGGTATTTAGGAATACACTATTTTTAAAAGATTGTTGGACTAAATAGGAACCCTACGAGTCATACGACGACTCGTAGATGGATGCGACGACTCGTGGACTCCACTCATTGCCACTAGGGGGAATTCCAATTTTCAAGACTTTTTGGATAACACTCAGGATGGATCATCCAATGAGTTATTGGCTCTGATGATGACTCATTGCCTAATTTGTTCCAAAGAAGAATTTTCTTGGAAGCTGATTAGTTTTCTGTGCTAAGTCTGAAACGGAGTCTTAGGAACTTTTGGGGTGTTACAATATCTCCCCTTTGGGATCATTCATCCTCAAATGTAACTAACTTGGCAGAAAATATAGGGAAAGTGTTGCAATCCTAATAGTGAGTACTCAAAGCTGAATACTGATATGATAACTAATTTTTCTAACTAAAACATGACTAGAATGAGTTCATAAAACGTTAATGCATACTATGACATGAGATAAACGAGGGGCATGAAACTGAGAGAAGTAATTTGTAGGGAACTGTTACCTCAAGCTGGAATGGAATTCATAGAGAAAAGGTGAGGATACGTGATCATCATATCTGCTTGTACTTCCCAAGTATCTCTCTCAACTAGTTGATTTCTCCAAAGAACTTTCACTGAAGATACTTCTTTATTCCTCAACTTACGAACCTGATGGTCAAGAATCTCAAGTGGAACTTCTATGTAAGAGAGACTATCTTTCACACCCACACTCACTAAAGATACAACTTAGGCTGTATCACTAATGTATTTCTTCAACAAAGACACATGAAAGACTGGATGTACTGATGCTAAGTCTACAGGTAAGTCTAACTTATAAACCACATTGCCAATGCACCTCAAAATCCTAAAAGGACCAACATAGAGGGGACTTAGTTTCCCTTTCTTGCCAAATCTCTTCACCCCTTTCATGGGAGAAACTTTCAAGTAGATCAAATCACTAATCGCGAACTCAAGCTCCCTCCTCTTCACATCTGCATAGGATTTTTGATGACTCTGAGCTATTTTTAGCCTTTTTCTAATCAGGTGAACTTTTTCTATAGCCTAATAGACTGAATTAGGCCCTATCAAAGTAGCTTCACTAACCTCAAATCAACAATTAGGAGATCTATACCTCCTACCATAAAGTGCTTTGAACGGGGCCATCTGAATACTAGAGTGGTAACTATTATTATAGGCAAACTCAATCAAAGGCAAGTGATCATCCCAACTACCTTTGAAATTGATCACACAAGCCCTCAACATTTCCTCTAACTTCAGAAGGTCTTTGAAATTGATCACACAAGCTCTCAATATTTCCTCTAAGTTCAGAATGGTCTGCTCTGTTGGACTATCTGTTTGCAGATGAAAAGTTGTAGCTAAGATGAACTTGGGTACCAAAGACCCTTCTAAAATTTTTTCTAGAACTGAGAAGTAGGTTGAGTACCCCTATTTGAGATGATAGTCAAGGGTACTCCATGAAATTTCACCAAGTACCTGAGGAAATTCTAGCATATTCCTCGACTGAATCTAAAGTGTTAACTGGCAGGAAATACCCTGACTTAGTCATTCTATCCAAAATACCCAAAATAAAATCATGTTGTTAGCTAGTACGATGCAACCTTGTAATGAAGTCCATGTTTACCACTTCCCACTTCTAAGTAGGAATACTAATATCTTGAGTCAAACCACCAGATCTTTGGTGCTCAACCTATTTTTTGCTAAAAATGAGATCTAAAAACTTGTAATTAAAACCCTAAGATTGAGTTTAATATATTTCTTGTTCTTTTGCATTGGATTTGAACTTTTTCTTGTAAATATTTGGATCTGATGGAAGATTTTAATGAGTATATTGGTATAATTTCTCTTTCTCTTACTATTCTAGGTAATTTCCCCATCTTTGGGCTGTGTTATGATTAAGTAGTGATTATTGGATGGGTAGTTTTTATTTTCTTGTCTAATTGATTAATTATTTGGGTTTGGCCATTACTCCAAGTTATTAACCTAAAATTGGAAGTTGCAAACTCTAATTGAGCTTAGATCCTTTATCATCTTTAATAGAGGGGATAAGGGTGTGTAGTAATGGTCAATAATGAATTAATTTTTATCATTTAATGGTAGATCTTAGACATAAGGATATCAAATTGAGGTATTTGATTGGTTATGAAGAAAAAAATATGAGGTGTTTGAAAGAACCCACATGTGAAATTTAATGTTTTATTGAAAGATTAGGAGCAAGATTCAAAATCTAGCCTACCCATGATGATTAGTTGAATTAAACCAAATGTTCACTTACCTATGTATGTATTCACACTCATGATTGCAGAACCCCAAGTTACTTTGTCAAGTGATTACAACACTCTAGTACTCATACTTGCAAATCAAACTCGTGATTGATAAATTGAATCTAAAAGCCTTTGATACAAACCTCCCACTTTACTTTTATTGCATTTTAAATATTATCAGAAAGAATTCAGTAAGTTACCACACTCTAAGGTGAAATTTTCGTGTTCATTCCCTGTGGTATTGACCCCAACTCTTTGAGTTGGATAAATATATTGCATAAAGATCGCGTACAACTTTTCTTGGCTATGATGGAGCGTTATAAAAAATGGTTCCATTGTCGGGGAATGAAAGTTAGTACTCAATTTTCATGGTGTTGTGAATCACTTGTGTTAGCATCGTTGAATTTATTTTGTTGGTTTTTCTTTTTTTTTTTTGTTTAGGAGAGAATATGAGCCAACATAGTAATATGAGTAAAAACAGTAGTGATACTATGACTTATGATGGGCAATTTTAGGATAAGGACCCATTTGGAGATGCTGAAAGGGCTTGTGCAATTTGCCTACCACCCAAGGTGGGTAATGCGACTTTTTATGTCATTAGCGTCATGATTCACTTGCTTCAAATGAAAGGGATGTTTCATGATCAACCACATGAGGAAGGAAACATGCACTTAAAGAATTTCATTGATGTTTGCACCCCTTTTGACATCAAAAAAATCTCCCAAGAATCCATCCAATTGCAATTTTTCCCATTCTCTTTGACAGGAGAGGCGGTGACTTAGTTAAGGGAGTTGCCTGATAGATTTATTACTTTATGGTCGAGTTGATAGAGGCATTCCTTGATATATTCTTTCCTCCGTATCGTATGCTTCAACTTTAATATGAAATTACAAACTTTAGCCAAGTTAGTGGTGAACCCTTACATGAGGCATGGCTAAGATTTAAGAAGAAATTACTTCATTGTCCCAACCATAAGTTATTGGACAATATGTTGCTCCAAATATTCTATCGGCCTTTGTATTCTTTGAATAAGATTGTAGAGCAAAATTTGGCCGGTGGGTCATTGATAAACCAAACATTTGGAGTTGCTACGGGCTTGCTAGACCAAATGATAAAGTAAAATTAAGCTTGGCTCACATGAGATGCCAAGGTCGCCGTGGGGTCTCTCTTTATGTCTTATGTGAGACAAGAATAAAGGAAAAAAGAATTAAGGGGTAGATGAAAACATGGCCAAAATTATGACACAAATGGATCTCTTAACAAATCATTTCATAGGGTCAACCACCAAAACGGTTAATGTCATAGCTTCAAGAGGAAATAGAGCTTATGAGGGCATTGATGCCAATGCACTTGGTGAAGAGATCTATTTCTTATCAAATCAAATAGGGTATTCACAATCTACGCATCAAAGACAAGGCGGGAATCAATGTTTGAAATATAGAAATAAAGATTGGAAGGATCGAGATTAGAGAGATTGTGATCGTGATTGGAGAGACAAGTAACGAGAAAGAGATCATGATTGGAGGGACAATGAGAATGATCCTAATATATATGTCCCACCTTATGATAGATAAAAGGGCAAAGAGGCCACCTCCATAAATCCTAAAAACATAAAAAAGAAAGATGTGATTGCTAGAATTCTTATGAGAGTTAAAGGGAGTGACAAGATGCTAAAAGAAATGAAGAGTAACTTCTCTCAATTAAACCAAATGGTCACTTCCCATATGGATTAAATTCAACAACTTGAGACCCAATTGAGCCAAATATCAGCTCACCTCAACCCTAGACAAAAGGGAGGGCTCCAATGATGGTGGTAAGGTGGTGGATCTCGATGATGACCCCAATGATAAAACGATTAAAGAGCAAGCATGTATAAAGAGAAAAAGGGTTGAAAATCCAAATCCAAAAGTTCCTATTTCTATAGAGTCTAATGTTAAAAAACCAATAGTTGAAAATATGGTTTAGAATGAAGAGAAATAACAAGAGGTCAATGAAAATATGTCAAAATCAGAAGAAAGGCTGATTGCTTCAAAGCCAACAATTAAGATACCTCCTCCATTCCCATAAATATTCAAGAAGAAGGAGGACGCTAATAAATTCAAAAAGTTTCTCTTTAATTTTAGCAATTTGTCCATGAATATCCCATTGGATGAGGCCTTACTTGTAATGCCTGATCACACCAAGTTTATGAATGACTTGATATCCAAAAAGAGATTTATGAATTTTGAAATGATTGAAGTGTTGTACTATTGTAGTGCGATAATGTCTAGTAACATGGGGTGAAGAAAGAAGATCCGAGGGCATTTATCAGTTTAGTAAAGTCTTGTGTGATCTAGGAGCAACATAAATTTGATGCCATTGGCCATTTTCAAAAAGTTAAGCTTGGAAACTCCTAGGGCCACCACTATAAGGCTTTTGACGGTGGATTAATCCATAAAGAGACCAGTGGGAGTCCTCTATGACATGTTTGTTCGAGTTGATCAGTTAATATTCCCTGCTGATTTTTTTATTCCTAATTGTGAGATCGACTATGAGGTCCCCATCATTCTTGATAATCCCTTATTAGATATTGTTAGAGTACTCATTGATATGGAGAGTGGTGAGTTGAAATTTTGGATCAATGGTGATGAAGTCAGTTTTATTATATACAAATCCATGAAGTAACCTAGAGATTTACAAGTGATCTTGGTTAATGATGTGATCGATGATGAGGTTGCCAATGCAATATAGGTGGATTTTATAAGTGAGCTACTAGCAGTGGTCTTATAGAACTATGAGAGTGAATATGTTAAAGAATATGATAAGGTTGTAGCTTCTTTGACCCACCTTGGTTCATAGAATAAGAACCCGCTTAAGGTTTACCTTGATCTAAAGAATCAAGAGAGTCCTCCCGCCAAGCCATCAATAAAGGAGCCTTCATAACTTGAACTGAAGCCGCTCCCTCTTTATTCTTGCTATGTATTCTTGGGGAAAGATAATACCTTGCTCGTCATTATAGCAGTGGACTTGTTGGCATGAAAAGTTAAAGCTTTGAAATTGGTTTGAAGAATTTTATAAGGTCTATTGGTTGGACTATCACCAATATTATCGAGATCCCTCTCGATATTTGCACTCCTAAAATCAAGTTGGAGCCCGAATGTGTGCCAAGTGTGGAACATCAAAGGAGGTTGAATCCTCCAATGCAGAGGCAGTTAAGAAGAAGATCATTAAATTGCTTGATACTGGCATAGTGTATCTAATATCAAATAGCACTTGGGTAAACTCGGTGCAATATATGCCCAAGAAGGGAGGAATTACGGTGGTGCCCAATGAAAATAATGTACTTATCCCTGTAAGGTTGATTATGGGTTGGAGAGTATTTATGGATTACCAAAAACTCAACTCATGTATGGAAAATGACCATATCTCTATGACTTTCATGGATCAAATGCTAGATCTTTTGGCTAGGTGGGGTTGGTATTGTTTTCTTGATGGGTATACTGGGTACAACCAAATCTCCATATTCCTCTAAGACCCAAAGAAGTCCTTTCACATATTCATATGGTATATTTGCTTCAAACGCATACCTTTTGGGTTATGTAATGCTCCCCCAACCTTCAAAAGTTACATGTTGTCAATATTTTTAGATATAGTGGAAGAAATAATAGAGGTCTTCATGGATGAATTTTCAGTAGTGGGTGATACATTTGAAGCTTGTATTAAGCAATTGGGAAAAATTATCCAAAGGTTTGTTGAAACAAACCTTGTTCTAAATTGGGAGAAATGCCATTTCATGGTAAAAGAATTAATTGTACTTGGGACACAAGATATCGGGACAAGGAATTCAAGTTGACCAAGCCAAAGTTGAAGTAATTTCCAAGTTGCCTCCTCCAATCTCTATTAAGGGTGTGCGAAGCTTTTTAGGGCATGTTGTATTCTATAGATGATTGATCAAGGATACTTCTATGATAGCCCATCCAATGTGTAAGGTTCTTGAAAAGGAAGCCAAACGACTTTGATGAAGATTGTGTGAGGGAATTTAATTGTCTCAAAGAGAAGCTTGTAATGACTCCAATTATTGTGGCCCCAAATTGGTCACTTCCCTTTGAGCTCATGTGTGATGAAACCAGATTGGCGTTGGGTGTGGTTATCGGCCAAAGGAAGGACAAACTCTTTCACCTGGTATATTATGAAAGTAAGTCCTTAAATTATGCACAAATAAACTACATGGTTATGGAGCAAGAGTTGGTATCCATAGTATATGCTTTTGAAATATTTTGTGCTTACTTGTTGGGAACCAACATTATTGTGCATACCGACCATGCTGTTATTCAATATTTGATTTCTAAGAAGGAGGCTAAACCACGATTGATCTGGTGGATATCGTTACTTCAATAATTCAACTTTGTGGTCAAAGATAAAAAGGGTACAAGAACTAAGTGGTGGATCACCTATCCTGCCTTGAATCTAATAATGAGAAGTTGGGAAAATTAACATTAATGAGAATTTTCCCAATGAGCTTGTCATGGCTCTTTCAGGGGGGTAGGGGGTGGAACCATGGTATGTGGACTATGCAAACTATGTGGTGTGTGGTTTACTCCCTGAAGATATGAATTATTATTAAAGAAAGAATTTCCTCCACGATGTGAAGAAGTATTATTGGGATGAATCCTATTTATTTAGGGGACTCATGGATGGAGTGATCCGTAGGTGTGTCATGGAATAGGAAATGTAACCCATTCTTGAGGCTTGCCACTCTTCTCAATTTGGTGGTCACCATGGTGGTGTAAAGATGACTGCAAAAGTTCTTCAAAGTTGTTTTTATTGGCTGACACTTCATCAGGATGCTCATGAGTTGATCCGATCTTGTGTACAATGTCAAATGAAAGAAGGCATATAAGGGAGGCACAAAATGCATAAAGCTTAATATTGAAGTTGAATTGTTTGATGTGTGGGGCATTGATTTAATGGGTCCCTTTGTAAGCTCTAATGGGAATAAGTATATTTTGGTGGCCATTGATTATGTATCCAAGTGGGTTGAGGCAATTGCATTGCCAAATAATGAGAGCACAAACATCATATTTTTCTTGAGGAATCATATCTTTACAAGGTTTGGGGCTCTCCTAGCTATCATTAGTGATGGTGGCTTTTATTTTTACAATAGAGTGTTTTGTGCATTGCTTGAAAAGTATGGGGTCAAGTATAAAGTTTCTACCTCATACCACCCTCAAACGAGTGGCCAAGTTGAAGTATCAAATAAAGAGATTAAAGTAATCTAGGAGAAAACCGTCAATGTAGGTTGAACTAATTGGGCGAGACAGTTAAATAATGATCTTTGGGCGTACTATACAACTTTCAAAACACCATTTGGAATGTCTCCCTATCAATATTTTTTTGGGAAGTCTTTTCACCAACCAGTTGAACTAGAACATAATGCTATTTGGGTTTTGAAGAAGCTAAACGTAGATTGGGAGGAGGTTTCTAAGTCTAGAGTAGAGAAATTGCAAGAATTAGGGGAATTTTGCCTTTGGGAATATGAAAACTCTGTTCTATACAAACAGAAAATAAAGATGTGGCATAACACCAAGATATTAAAGTGGGAGTTTTGAGCTGGGGATGAAGTGTTGCTTTTTAACTCAAGTTTGAAACTCTTTGAAGGCAAACTCAAGTCCAAATTAGCGGGCCCTTTCAAAGTGGTGAATGCTTATACTAGTAGTGCAATTGAGTTAGAGTATCATGAGAAGATAAGGTTCACGGTGAATGGCCACAATTTGAATAATTTCTATGTTGGTGGCCTTGGAATTGCTAAAGTTGAGGCACTCCACTTCAAATATGTTTGATCGATGAGAGGAAATGTCGTGCCACAACTATAAGGAGGAAATTTTGCGGCTTAAAGTTCTATATTTGGCATGACACACCACCATCATTGCTGTTGTTTACTCATCAGAACCCTAGCGTCGTTGTTCTATGACTTTACTTTGAATTATTTTCTATCTCCGATCTATAGGTTAGAAATTGGGGTTTACTTTTTTGAGCATATTGTTGTTCATACTTGTCAATTACTTATTATCCATGGGGCCTTTGTTTGTGTTTTGAGTTTAGATTTGAAATTGTAATTTTTTTGCTCTATTTTGTCTCAATTGGTTAATGTGTAATTATGGTTACTTGATTTGGGTGAAAATGGGTTTTGATTTTGTTCTTGTTATTGAATTGGTGTTATATTCTTGTATGTGGGTTGAATTTGGTTGGATTTTATTAAAAGGGTGTTAATTTGGAATTAATTGTATGGATTTAACTTAAAATTTGAATGGATTTTCCGAATGATGGATTGGGTGACGGCGTTCTTAAGGGAAAAATCATCAAATTCATTGCTTTAGTGTTGGAACCTGGGGATGTCTGAGTAGCCATGTTTGATTTTGGTTGAAATCGCCATTAAAATGGCTTGATAGGTTTGAAAGTTGAAGTTGGGGAAGATGCCACTTTGGCGATGGGGTTGAGAACTTTGGCAATGCGTCAAACTACGTGGTGGATTGACAAAGTGCTCCCCATATCACCTAAAGTGATAGTTGAGGTTGGCAATTAAGGTGCAAGTTTGGTGATGCCCTACTAGTTTGGCGATGCTTAGGGAGTATCACTAAACTATTCGGTGTATCGTTAGACTCCAACTTTACTTTGCCAAACTCAATCCTACAAGTTGTTAAGTTTAGAGGTAGAGGTTGAGATTCGCCGAACTCTTTGGCGATTCACCAAAGTACTTTAAGGATTCATCTCTGGGATATTTTTATGTTTTCTAACCTTTGTTTAGTGAATTTCTTATTTTATTTGCAGGTATGGTTAGACCCAAGCACTTCGCCAAGAAACACACCTGTACTTCTCCTACATCAAAGATCTCCAAAGAGGTCTCAATTTAGGGTGGATCACAACTCGAAAGAAATGTTCAAAAGAAGAAGAGAGTGGAAGCTTAAAAAAGGAAAAGAAAGATTTTAGTCACTGAGGAGTCAAGCTATGAACATAGCTCCAACTCTGAGAGGTATAGTCTTTCTACTTTAGAGGAAGGCAATACGACTCCAATACATGAACCACTCACTACTTTGGGAGTTACTCAAAAGAAAAAAAAGAGGGTTGAAAAAGTTTCAATATTACCTCAGACCCTCAGCCCATGGTATTTCCTCGATTCCTCAACCATCACAAAGTGCTTGAGAAATATACAATAATCGATGAGCAATGATTGAGCCTAAATAGATTGTAAGACAAACATCTTAAAGTTTTGGTATCTTTGAGGTATTATGACTTTGAAGTATTCACTGAGCCTCTATAGCCATACGTGAAAAACTAGGTACGTGAATTTTATGAAGCCTATGGGAAGTTTTTGCCTGCCAAGAAAAAGAAGAGTAAACCCCAAGAGACGAAGGATTTTGTAATGGTTTGTGGTGTGAAGGTCAAGTGTAATGAGAGACTAATTAATTTTATTTATGGTTACAAGATAGATACTCCACATTACTTTGCTATCCAGGCATTACAAGAAGTTGATGATCTTCGAGGTTGGTTAGCCCCTTTGCTGAGTGATGGTACACCCCCGTGGATCACACTAGGGATCCCTATTAAGAAAAGTGATATCAATATTGAGGCCTTGTGCTGATTGAATTTTGTTTGTAGCAAGCTGATGCCCTCCTAAAATGAGACATTCCTCTAGCACCCTAGGGAAATGTTAGTGGGCAACACCATAAAGAAAGAACGGATGAATCTAGCCTAGAAAATTGCTTTGGAGATTGCGATATAGACCAACAAAACCATACTTCCCTTTTATTCCTTTGTCTTATTACTGAGTTTTTCCATCGGGCAAAGGTTCTTTTTGACAATAAAAAGGATGTTGAGTAGACCCCTACCTCTACTGTTGATATTACAAGACTTGAGACTGCGCAAGCCGAGAAGAAGAAGAAAATCTGGGTGGATTCTTCCCTGATAATTGACATCGAGACACTTGATAGTGGTACCAACCAGTTCACTCCTACTAATGCAGTTCCTGCCCCTTTAAATTCCTCCATAGGTACTTTCTCCAAGCCTCCTCGACCTAGTACCCCTGGTCCTGGACCATCCACTACTCTGGGAAATTTGGGGACCCCATTGACTCAGGCTGCCATTATTCATATGGGCTATTTAGCATATTTAGCTGATGGGAGATCAGCCAGCTTAGATGCTTGGATGCCTAAGATGATTGCAAATGCTGTTAAAGAGACTTTTGTTCCCATTACTGAGGAGATTCAGATGACATTTTGAGCTTATGGTACAAAGTTCGATGAGATAAGTTCGTCAAAGCATACATTAACAGAGGATAAAGATTTAGTCTTGATGAAGACCGAGCTCACTTCATTGCAAACTTATGTAGACTTGCTCCATTTCCCTAATTTGACACATCTATGGACTGTACTATCTCAGACCCAGTTCCCATACTAATAAAAGAGAGTGCTTTGATAGTTGAGGTAGAGGATGGGGATGAGGATGATCATGCATCTGATGATAAAACTGAGGTGGTTGATAACAAAGTTGATCAAATACAGACTGACATGCAGGCTACGGAGGAGGCCATAGTTGAGGCTACTTTAGTGAAGTCGACTATAGAGACTTTACAGATTGGTACTAGTGGGTGGGTCCCCAACCATTAAGGAGAAAATTGATCATACCTCCCACCCAGCTGCTGATATGGAGATAGCTGGCACCCTGTAGGTTGGTGCTAGTATCAAGTCGGGCACTGATACCCATACTGAGGCCACTTCTGTGAGCCTATCAGCACTACAGGTTTATTACTGTGCAGGGGGAACCTTCCACTCACTCTTGTATTATTTTATTTGTCCTATTACATTAAGGACAATGCTTACATTTGAGTTGGGGGGTGTACTTTTTTTTTGGGTCTGTAATATTTGGTTTTGATTCGGATTATGTTTCTGATACTCTATTTTTGTGTGTGTGGTTTTGATTTTGATACTATGATTTGGATGATGTTTTTTAGATTTGGTTTGTAATAATTTCAGATGGTTTCTTTTTTTTATAGGTTCATATGTTTTGGGTTTATTTGAGTGTGTATCGTTGTTTGGATTTCATTTCCTTATTTTCCTCTTTATAAAAGTAGTTTGTAGTATAGTTGACAAATAAAACCATTTTTGGCATTAGAACTTAAGAGAAAAGTGTGCTAGCAATAGAACACTTTGACTCGAATATTAATCTTGGGGAGATTTTCCACATGCACAACTCTTAAAAAATGACAATTTTTTTTATAAATTGCTCCAGCTTTCAAAATGTGCCCATCTTTTAAAATTTTTATTTGTTTGAGTTGAACTAGTTAGGAAACCAAATTTGTGAATACCCGCATCTTATTTTGACTAGATGAGTACCTTCTTTGACATGTGCTATGAATATGGTGCATCAATTGAGGAATTAAGAGTATTGCTTCGAGTGTGTAATTGAGTACCATGTGTGGTGAGGTTTAGACTCAATCTTTTTTAATAAGTCCATCTAGAACTTGCCCGATTGCTTGATTACTAAGCAAAGAGTGTTGTGATGTTGGACAAATGATCTTAGGCCATTAAAAGAGAGAGAGACTTCAAATTGACCAAATATATATCACCATTATGAGTTGAGTGATCAATTTTTGCCCCAATTAGTGTCTTGGAACCTATTTATTGGACAACCTCATTACAAGCCATAACCTATCTTCTACAATCCCCTCTTTTGAACCAAAACTATCTCGAATCATTTAGGTGAGGACATAAACCAACTTAATTCAAAAGCTTAAGTTGGGAGCGGAAGAGCTATTGGGTGAGATTTGTAACCAAAAGTTTGTAGATTTAGGGACCATTCAGTTGCCCCTCTAGTCATCCTAGTATCCCTTGTAAATGCTTTAAAAAATAATGGCGATTGTAAGCTTAGCTTGTAAATAGTTGAAGAGTTAGATTTTAAAAAGATAGGAGAAGGAAGATGGCATATGAATATTATAGAATTGATCCATAGTGTGTCACAAAGAGAAAACTTTGGGGAAGGAATTTAAGAGAGGTCTCATGTGTTGCTTTGAGAAGGTAGAGTCACTATAACCCTAATTTATCCTACCTTACCCATTGCTACACTACAACACAAAGTAAGACCTTAGTGATCTCCAATGCTTCATGCTTAAGTGTTGTGAGATGGAGCATATGGGCAAGCCTATGATACTATACTTGTGTTCATGATTGTCTTCAAGGGTGAGAGTGAATTGTGCTAATCCCTTGTTTAACTTTTGATCGTATCTTGAGGGAAGGGATCTTTTTGTTGTAAGGGAACTTGTTTGCACTTTTTGAACACATTCTTTAACCTTAATTGATGTCTATCAGCATGTGCCTAGTTTGGTAGTAATTAGTCAGTATTTGAGGCTTATAATTCATGAATTGAGTGTTTGATAGGTCATACTTATGCCAATGTTTTCAAATCATGAGTCAAAGTTGTTTTCACAAAGAATCATGTGTATAAGTGTAATGACCCTCCCTATCATTTACACGATTTCCATGCATTTTGGCATTTTGTGCCTTCCCATAGCGGCTATATGTCATTTATGACATGTCGAGACTGTCAGTTCGGTTTTTAGGCAGTTCGTTTGGGTTTTTAGTCCATTTTCCTATTTTCGAGCATTTGAAGTTGAGAAATTGGTCTGGGATGAAAACTCCTACTCCAAAAACACTATTAGCTCTCGAACGTGGATTTTAGGCTAGGGGGACCCTTGGTCCAAGTCCCGAGGATTCCAGAATAGTTTTGGGCTACTGGTCGAAAGTTGGTTAAAATGATCAATGGGGCTTTGGGCCCACATTTTGTCGAAATGAGTTCAGATGGAAATTTTGTTGAGTCTGTAATGCCATTTTTGTTGGGTAGCATAGTTCGTTTGCATCCACGGTGTTCTGGATGGGCGCGGAGCATCTAAATGAAATTGGGCAATTGTTGGTTTCTGGTACATCGCGCAGGCGGCCCCCTTAGCGCCTAGGCGAGGTAGCCAGAGCGTCCAAGTGTGTCTCCTAGGAGAATGTTGGCTGGCATGCACGTGGGGTGCCTGGGCGACTCCATTGGCACGTACGCGATGCCGCATAGATGACTAAATGATCGCCTAGGTGACCAATCTGGTGCCTTTTTAGGCTTTCTCCCCTTCGACCCCAAATCATTTTCCCCCATTTCTAAACCTCCTTAAATGCTATTTGAACACCAAAATCAGTTGGGGAACATCAATTTAATGTCGGGGATACTTTGGGAATGTCAATGCAACCTTTATCTCATCCAAATCTTATAAGTTCTGAGCTCCTCTTTCCTTGATTTCTCCATTTTTTATTCTTGAAATCCTCTTATGTTGGGGCTATTTGAATGGGCTATTGAGCTCGGATTGTGTTCAAATTTTGGGAACAAGTTCCTTTGTGTCAAGAGGGTCCTAGTGATGAGTCTAATTTTAGGATTCCATGTATGGGTCCTACGAGTCTATTTTAGATTCGATTTTAGACCCAAAACTTTATATAGCAATAGGGGTATCATTTTACTCATGTTAATATATAGATTATGATTTTTATAGAGGGACACCATTTTTGAGATCGTGGGACAAGGCAAGCGATTTATGGATGTTTAAGACTGTGGTTCGTCATCAAGGTAGGCTTCGTTCTACATTTCTCAATGAGACTGTGTATTGTAAGGATTGCATGCTAGTTACGGATTATAGGATAGGTTTATACCTAATAATATCTCTTATGGACTTTATACTAGAAATTTAGCTCGAGCCTTAGCCTCAAATACCCGATATAGTTGTAGGACCCTATTGTACCTGATTTTGGACTTTTTTAACCATAGATTGACTTGAAGGATCCTTTAGTATAAGACTTACCCTATTACTTAGTGAATTGGACAATATTTCCCGATTAGATCCTTTTAGTAGCTTTATGCCCTTGTTTACCAAAATTCTCGGATTATGGTGCTAATGTCCTGTTAGGTTATATATTGTTGGGCCCGAGGCCGTAGTTACTATACCAGTTGGACATCAGGTTAGTACTCTATCCGTTGAAGGTACATGGTTCTAGATTATAGATGCTTAGGCACTTATGATTGTATTATTTGAATACTAGTGATCGCATGCATACATTTAGATGTATTTACACCTATTAGTGGTACGATTCTGATTAGAACTTTGGTTTTACTACTGTTATCCAAAAAGGAATTTATTCCCACTTTTCTTAACATTAAAATTGATTCAATTAAAATAGAAGTCGTACCTCCCTTATTATGGAATTATGACATGTTTAAACTAAACATTTTACTTTAGAAATTAGACCGAGGCTGATTCACGTCCATTATTGATCCACTCATTTTACCACTCTTTATTTCACTTTGGTCGAGGGAGGTTTTGACCCTTTCCACATTATTACACCATTTTAGTCCCGAATTTGATCTCGGCCAATTAACTTATAGATTTATACTTCTTTAGTCTCTATTTTATTCTGAGCACTTGTTATACTTTTATTTCTCTCTAGTAATGGATAGAGTAGATTGTTTATGATGGTTATCGGAAGTCTTGGTTTGGTACTAGGCAGTGTATACGTATATCTCGAGTCCCCTATAGGCCTCTTCATCCGATAAGCCACAGTACCGGAGAAGGATGGTTGCCGTAGGTCCTATCTTTGGGAGCTACTAAGCAGGAGGAGGTGTATACACTTGGGGAATTATGGCACTTGATTGGTTGATGGTACTTGATTATCTTTGCATTCATTCATTAATATGTATTTCCTATCACCAGTATAATTGTTTGACGCTTGTATCTATTGGTTTTATGAGGGCTTTATAGATACAAGTTATGGTTCTTGCTTTTTGATTGCTTGTTTGTGCTTCTCCAGTCTTATAGGGGCTTGATTGGGGTTATTGGTTGCCCAGACTAGCCGATTACATGATTGCTGGCTGTTATTGTATGGTTAGTGGCAAGCTGGTTATGGACTGCTACTCAAGATTATAGGTACGTCTCTGATCCCTTTTATCATTATTATGGTAAGACTTATCATTGTTAGATGACCTTATGATCATGCATATTTCGGTTAGAGACCCTGATTATGCTAGTGTTAGCTCCCTTATTATATATGACCCCGGTGATGTAGACTAGTCCCTTGGAGTAGTACCTTCGTATTTGGTTACCCATATAGCGTGGGTATATATATATATATTCTTAGTTGGCTTATTTGTATATTATTTCTTTCCTTAATACTACTATTGTATATTGTATATCTCTTTCTTCACTATACTATCAAATATGGACTAGTTACTTATGGAACCGCACTTCATCCCTGATTAATAGTAGTATTTGATAGTTTACCCTTATTTTTCCATTAGCATTATTATGTTTTGTTGCCTAAGTAGTTGCCTATAGTTTATATTCCTGCTTTACATGTTATTTATACTTGCATTATATTTGGAGCTCAGTTGGCCGATGCCTATTGAGTACCTCATGTTTGATACTCATACTACACTTTTGTAGCCTGCAGATCATAGTAAGAGTTCTCTCCATTGATGTGATCATCATGCAGAGCAGCCATAGATCGGAGATTTGGGGTGAGCTCCTGACATTTGAAGTTGTTCCTGCTCTCCCTCTCATTGTTAGACTGATCTCTATTTTCGTGGTTCAAAGATGGCATTGTATATATTTACTCCGTATTCCTCTTGTACTCCTGTTGTGTTATAAGATCTTGCACTGACTTCACCTTGTTTTGGGGATGTATTTACTTCCTTCTTGTCTTCTTTCTCTCTTATTCAATTTTTCTTTTGCTTTTTTTATTAGTCCGTTACTGGCCGTTCTGGACTACGGGTTGGCTTACCTACTGGAGGGTTATGGTAGGTTCCATCATGACCTGAGAAATCGTGTCATGACACTAAGATCCCAAGTAGTACCACTTGTAGACAATATAGATTTTGTTGTATGTGATTTGATTAACTCGAGGACGAGCAAAAGGTTTAAGTTGGGGGTTTTGATGAGACAATAATTTATGACTCATTTAGGTTAAAACCAGTGAGAAACATAGTCCTCAATGCCAATTTAAGTTAATTTTAATGTTAGTTTGGTTATTTGTCACAGTTGAAGCCAAAAAGTGGTTGCTAGAGTATAAGGAAGCAAAACTATGGAGAATTGGACCTAAAAAGCAAAGATGACATCGCCCAAATAGTTTGGCAGATCGCCAAACTTTACAGTGGATCACCTAAGTCAAAGTCCATCACCAAAATTGAAAGTTTATTCAAGTTTCATGGGAAGCAGTTTGCCTAAAAAGAGGAAGAGTTTTGCTTGTTGTTGCGAAGTTTGGCGATGGTAGAAGTCCATCCACAAAGTTAACAGTTACAAACCACTGAAGCTCTAGATCAAAGCCAGTTAGGTGATGCAGAATCACTGTGGCGCATCACTGATGAATATGGTCATGCTGTATCTACTTTGCCAATGTGAGTGTGGTGGAAGTTTCATAATTTTTTTGCCCCATTTTTGCTTCAGCTATAAAAGGCTTTTTGGCAGCTTTCAACCCAACCATTCGCTAAAATTGAGATCTAAAAACTTGTAATTGAAAACCTTAGGTTGGGATTAGTCTTTTTCTTGTTATTTTGCATTGGATTTGGACTTTTACTTGTGAGTATTTGGATCCAATGGAAGATTTCAATGAGCATATGGGTATAATTTCTCTTTCTCTTACTATGCATGGCTAATTTTCCCAACTTGGGGTTGTGTTATGATTGAGTAGTGATTATTACATGGGTAGTATTTATTTGCTTTTCTAATTGCTTAATTGTTATGGGTTTGGCCATTACTCCATGTTATCAACCTAAAATTGGAGGTTGCAAACTCTAATTGAGCTTAGTTCCTTTATCATCCTTGAAGAAGGGATAAGGGTGAGGAGTAATGGTCAACAATGACTTGATTTTTATCATTTAATGGTAGATCTTAGACATAAGGCTATCAAATTAGGGTATTTAATTAGTTATGAAGAAACACATGTGAGGTGTCCGAAAGAATCCACATGTAAAATTTAGTGTTTTATTGAAAGATTAACATTAAAATTCAAATATAGCCAACCTATTCCATTTAATTGAATTAAAACATATTGAAAGATTAACATTAAGAATCAAAATCTAGCCTACCCATACCGTTTAATTTAATTAAAGCAAATGTTCACTTACCCATGTATGCATTCACATTTATGATAGCATAACCCCAAGTTACCTTGTCAAGTGATTACAACATTCTAGTACTCATTATTGCAAATAAAACTCATGATTGACAAATTGAATCTAAAAGCATTCGAAACAAACCTCTCACTTTATTTTATTTTATTTTAAATATTACGAGCAAGCATTTACTGAGTTACCACACTCTAAGGTGAACCTTTAGTGTTTATTCCCTATGGGATTGACCCAAACTCATTGAGTTGGGTAAATATATTACCTAACAATGGCGTACATCTTTTCTTGGGTGTAATTGAGTGTTTTTACTAAAGTCCACCTTGTCACCTTCAATCATGCCGAATATCCCATACTTACAGATTTTCTGCTCAATGCATCTGCCACCACATTAGCCTTTCCTGGATAATACTAAATGGTAACATCATAATCCTTTAGTAACTCTATACACCACATATGTCTCAGATTTAAGTTCTTCTGAGTGAATATATGCTGCAAGCTATGGTTTTCTTTTAAAATCTCACACCTGATACCATATAAGTAGTGTCTCCATATTTTGTATGCAAAACCCACCATTTCCAGCTTCATGTCAGGATTGGGATAATTCCTCTCATGATCTTTTAGTTGCCTTGAAGCATAAACTATCACATTCTTATCCATATTAACATAACACCCAAGCCAGAATGTGAAGCATCACAAAATACTATAAAGTCCTTAACTTCAAAGGGAAAAGAAAGGATGGGATTTGTGGTCAAAAGAGACTTGAGCTTTGGAAAGCTCTCTTCACACTTTCCAGATTAAACAAAAGGTAACTCCTTCTGAGCTATTCTTGTAAAGTGGGTAGAAATGGAGGCAAAGCCCTTGACGAATCTCCGATAGTAGCTAGCAAGACCCACGATGCTACGCTTTTTAGTAACAAAGGTTGGCCTAGCCCAATTCTTAATAACATCAATCTTTTAGGGATCTACAATTACTCCCTTTTCTGAGACCACATTCCCTAAAAAGGAAATCGACAACATTAAAAACTCGCATTTAGAGAACTTTGCATAAATCTTCTTCTTTCTCAATATATCCAAGACAATGAGCAAGTGTCCTCTATGCTCCTCTCTTGCTCTTAGAGTAAACAAACATTCCATCAATAAATACAATAACAAACAAATCCAAAAAAGGTTTAAAGATACCAAATATAAAACTCAAGAATGCTATCGGTACATTAATAAACCTAAAGGACATCACCAAGAATTTGTAATGGCCATAACAAATCCTGAAAGCTATTTTTGGAATATCCACTGGTCGGATCTTCAACTGGTGATATACCGACCGTAGATGTATCTTGGAAAATACTGAAGCACCCTGCAACTAGTCAAACAAATCATCTATTATGGTCAATGGGTAATTATTTAGATGGTTACCTTATTTACTTGTCGATAGTCTATACACATTCTCAAACTACCATCCTTCTTTTTGACAAATAACATCGGATCACTCTATGACGAAGCACTAGAACGAATGAAACCCTTATCAAGAAACTCTTGCAACTGAGTCTTAAGCTCTTTTAATTCAATTGGAGCCATCCTATAGGAAGGAATAGAGATGAGGCGAGTGACTGACTCTAAATCAATACAAAGTCAATGTCCCAATCCAAAGGCATACCAAGCAAGTTGATAAGGAATACTTTATTGAATTCACATAGCATAGGAACTAACTCAATAGATGGTACCTCTGAACTAATGTCCCACCAACTTTTTAGCATGAATGAAAGAAATTATTTTCAATGGACCAGGCTAATAGGCACCCTCCCTTTCTAGCATATTTATTCTCAGCATAGCTAAGGTTACTGTCTTAGCATTATAATTCAAAACCATATGATAAGGGGACAACCAAGTCATACCTAAACTGATATCAAATACTAACATATCCAAAATCACCAAATCCACCCAAGTCTGAAAACCTATAAACATCATTGAACAAGAACGATATACTTGGTCATTACCACAGAATCCACAACCGGAGTACACACATCAATAGGTGAATCAAGCATATCACAAATAATGCCTAACCCTAAATACAATTTAACATACACATACCAAAAAGTAGAACCCAAATCAAATAAGGAAGAAGCCATATGGTCATAGAGAAGAATGGTACTAATAATGAATACGTTTGAAACCACTACCTCAAATTTGCCCTAAAAGGCATAACAATGTGCTTTGTCATCAATCTGAGCGACTTCCCTAGTAGGTTCTACACCATCTCTATTTGTGTTACCACAACCACAGTTACCATTATGGCGTACCTCATAACCACCAAGCTCACCTTGTTGAGGATCTCTACTATTTCCTCTACCTCCTTCTTCGGTGCCAAAATCAAAGCTATGGACTGTTGGTGACCTTGAAAACTTGACTGCTTACCATTTGGACAGTTCCTCTTAAAATGTCCAACTCCACCACAAGTAAAACAAGCTCGATCTAATGAAGGCCGATTTGCAGAAGAATATGAAGCCCCTTGGCTTCCCACACATAAAGGTTGTTGAGCGGTCCCTAATGGACCCCTCTTGTAGAAACTGGTAGATCTAACTGAATTGAACATGTAGGGTAGTCCTGAGAACTATGGTCTATGGAGTAAGATCTGCTAAAGTTGGGCCTTCTTTTCTTCCATCTTCACATACCCATCTTTCCTAACTCCCTCTACTTTCTTCACAAACTCCACTACCTTATTAAGGTCTTTCCTGAAGAAGTAACCCGTAAAGCTGAGACCTACAAGTTAGTATTCAAACCCTTTGCAAAATAGCAAATTTAATTTTCCTCAGTATCAAGCTACTAGGTGGCAAACCTAGATAAGGCATATAACTTAGCCTCACAAGCTATAACGGTTACACTACCCTACTCAAGGAAGAGAAAATAATCCTTCTTCTTGTAACACAAGGTGCGTGGCACATACTTCTCTAAAAATAATGTGTGGAACTGAGTCCATGTCAAGGGAGGCAATGCTTGAGACTGACACACCACGTATGCCCTCCATCATTGTTTAGCATCTCCTTGCAGTTGGAAGGTTACAAATTTAACTTCATATTGCTCCATAATACCTATTTTATGTAACCTTTTATTACAGTCTACAATAAACTCAAAGGCATCCTCCATCTCAAAACCTAGAAAAGCTGGGAGTTTCATCTTCAGAACTTGTACAATAACTTATGCTTTTTCCTAGTCATAATAGAACCCAATACCGAATGAGAAAACACTTTTGTACCAGTAAAATGATCCATCCTAAGGGTGTTGCACCCCCGAATGCTGGTGAACAGGCACTGTAGGTGTTGCCCAAGTACAGTTAATAGACTCAAAAAAGCAAGCACTACTGAATTAGCTCAAAAGACATTTGTAGAGGGGTTGCACCATCCTGAATGTGTACTACATCCTCCTACAATAAAACAAATGGACAAGATAAAAAAAAGTAAAGATCCTTGGCTACTCAGAAGATGATGCTCACCCTTGGATCATAAATTGTGCTACTATCTACAGATGAGGTCTCATCCAAGCCCCTAGAATACGCTTTGCACTCAATAAATAGAAGAGCACAGGGTAGTATCAGTACAAAATCACTATGTATTGGTAGGGTCATAGGCCAACTCAACTTAACTAATGTGAAAAAGTAACTTACAATTTGTAAACAAGTAGCAGGACATATCATCTAATAATTATGCATTCAATCAGTCCTTCCACCATAATTTCCACCTTAAAAAATCAAATCAGGTAAATAATGAATCGTTTTTAACCAATAGTGTTAAAATTAATTCAAATACAATGAATCCCAACATAAATTAATTTATCACTTTCTCATAAACATTTCTTATTTGTGCAACAACAAGCTCTAACTTATGTCAAGTATAATATCAATAACCTGGACCATATAAGGGTCAAAATATAATATGAAGAAAATTCGACCTCACAAGGATCCAAATATAATAAACAACAATGTAACCTGGTTCACTCAAAGAACTGTCAAATTCTATAATTTATCATGTACACACATGCTATGGGTTTTATATATGCCCACTAGCCATGATCTGTAAGAGACAAGCTCAATCTATGTACCAAATAACCCAGACAACTAGTGTCTGCCACCCTTATTCTAAACCAAGTGTTATACCATTCTTATTCCAATGTCCCCACCCTTATCCTCCCTAAAATACACCAATTCAATCATGATAAACTATTACCATTTGATATCACAACAACAATTAATATCATAAAATAAGTATAAACACGTAATAAGTGAATCAATCACCTTGTACATCAAACAAGATCCTTTTTACCAATCTCATTATAAATTATCATTTTCCATTTTGCATTCACAATTAACAAGTTCAATATTCATTAGCATGCATTGCAACAAGTTAACAAATATTCAGTTAACATGCACACATACAATAAACTTGAGTTTTAACTCTAATTCAACCATCACCTACCTTAATCCAAGCCTTGCAATGCTCTAAATGATTTGATTCTAGCCCTTTCTTGTAGTAGCAACTTGATTTTGGTCTAAAAACAACACATAGAGCACAATTCAATAAATGTTCTATCAATTCTAGGTAATAGACCTAAATTCATAACCCTAAGGTCATGTTTATGAGCAATTTCCTCATTCTAGGATTTTTCTACCTTTAATTCCACTTCAATTCTTTCTACTTCACATTACAAGGGAAAATTCTTACATAAAAATCTAAACCTAGAGACCTTTGGTCAAATTCCAAGGCTTTATACCTTTTTTCACTAGTTTGCAAAAGAAAATCCACCCATGTTAAGTATAAAACCTCCACCATGATAATAACGTAGATATTCCAAGGATTAACGAATGAAAATTTAGTTAGATAGATTAATTAACTTACCTTAACAGTGGAATTCGAGTAGAAACTAGTGGAAATCACTCATTTTTGCCCTAACCTGACCTCTGAATGAGTATTGAATGAAAAATATTTTTTGATGAGTTTTGAATGAAAATATGTTTTATGTTTAAAAATTGTTATTTACTGTTCTTAGCCAGCTAAGCGGCCTGATTCTAGATATAGCGGCATTGTTACAACGGGATCTGCCAACTATAGCGGAGTTGAGCCATCTTGACTTGTGCTATAGCAGGACTACAGTAGTAGCCTGCCACCTACTATTGTGGGGAGATGTGGTAGTAACTCCTGGAAATTCCCAGTTTTGCCAATTTTACAACACACTCTCAGATTTCAACCTCACGAACTAACCCCTTTCTGTCAAACGTTATATCTAAAGTTATACTAACCCAAATTCAATTTTTAAATTTTCTACAAAATCCATAAACTCTTATCTAACACATTATGATTTTAACTCATAAAATCACCAACCTATCCATTACCGAATTTACTTATACCATTTCATACCTAAAATTCATCCAAGACTAGCCTAGCCTGAAATTTTTAACAGTTCATTTGTGGAGAATCTTAACCCAAATTTTTTCATGCTAAGCTATACCATAACAATGGAAAGGTTACTTACATTTACACATTGTTTTATTCAATTGATTTTTAGTTTTATGAAAGAGTTTGATTATGACTTACATCATTTTTAACTATTGCTATCTGCTTATTTAATTTAAATTTGAATTTGTGCTTTGTGTTTGCTTACCTATCAGGTAGGTTAGATAGGTTCCATTAGTTTCCTAGATTTCAGGTCATGACAAGCTGGTATCAAACCAACAGGTTCATTGATCTCACAAGTGCAATCTGAGTATAGTGTAGTGTTATGGCTCAAATGCAAAGATGTTTGTTATCTATCTTCGATAGCCTATAGGACTTTAGAAAAGTTATTTTTTTCCTTTTTTCTCGTACGTACTTTATTTCCATTAGTTACTAAGATTCTTTGTTTCATCTCTCATATATGGTGAGGACAAAAGCTACTACAGATAGACAGTAAGAGTCTATTCGAGCACATACACCTGTTACTCATATCGAGACATATGTATGAGGTAGAAGGCATAGTAGGGATCAAGGCCAAGGCCATATTATAGGATTAATTCAAGCCCTAAATCTTCTTAGATGCCAAATAAAGTAAAGTCACCTGAGATTTAGTATGATCTAGAGACTTATCAAGTTCAAAAGGGAGAAGTAGGTGCAGTTCACACAATACCTAGATTTGTAGGAACTATAGTAATTTAGGATGCTCTTGTTTGTATGCTTGGTTTATTAGAAGGCATGAATTAGACTGGTGTTTAGCTACTTATGTGCCTGATAAAGTAGAGACCCCTAAGATTGAGTATGATATAGAGACTTATCATGTTCTAAGAGGAGAGGTAGGCTAAGCTTATGCACCACCTAGATTTGTAACTACTCCAGTACTTTATGACACTCTTGTCTGTATGCTTGGTTTATTAGAAGGTATGACTCAGACTCAGATAGTTCTCAAACTAGGAAAAGTGGTTAGACACTAAATCAACATCTTATCTAAGGTTTTCAAGGCATAGTGGGTCAGCTAGCTGTCATAATAGCTTCTATACTTCATGGTATGTGTCTGCCTCAAGAGAGTGTGGCAGTTGAGGATAGCCAGTTATGTTAGATAAGTAGCAAAAAAGGTTTGAGCGATTTAGAAAAATGGATCGATCTCAACTTTAGGGTGGGCATATAGAGTATGTTGATGAGTTCCTTGTATGTTCTTACAAGAGGTTGTATAATGTAGGGTTGGTATAATCCCACAGAGTTGACTACACAGTGTTACAAATGTCTGTCCTAGCCAAGCATTATTAGCAGTTTTATATTGATTCTAGAATATTCGGGTCTCCTCCTATTACTTGGGAGCAGTTTGTACAAGCTTTCTTAGAGTGATTTGTTCCCCTCGGCCTGACAGAGAAGAAGAGGAACCTGTTTGAGTACATGGCTCAGGATGGTATTTCAATGACTAAGTATGAGACTAGATTCCATGCTTTGTCTCAATATGCTTTTATCATAAATTAAGTCTACACCCTAGATGAGACACACTGTTTAGAACCACAAGTGATCCTTATCTAATGTTTGGCATAACATATCTAATAAAAATAATGACATAAAATAGAAGTTGTAACTGAAAGCATAACTTATAAGTTCTAAAACATAATTGAGAATCATAATGAACAAAATATTTATGTCTGAAAGACCAACATAAACCTTATTTTTATGTCTATTAATCCTCTAAGTCTAAAAAAAACAATATGTCGGGACAAGTCCACCAACTACCCATAAAAACAATGTCTAAAATGAAAGAAAGAAAAACTAAACTAGGTCCCCAAATGAGGAGGACTCACAGTTGCTAGAATTTAAACTGCTAATATCTAGCCACAATCTTAAGATAAATTGCTTGAATCTACATTAATGAAAATGTAGCATAGATGAGGTATGAGATCAGTATAAGAATGGTATTGAGTATGCAAGAATAAAGCTAAATAACTGAAATCAAATCTATATCATAATATGCTAAAAGAGACTAAACTTAGACTATCATGGATATAAATACCAATTGAGAGTAGATGCAGTTAAAATCATAAGTAAGTATATCTAAATATGCATATCTAAAATCATACTATCTAAGTCAATGAACTAATCATATCAAAGAGAATTTCAAAAATAGTATTAAGTCTTTAGGTTGGAGTTTCTTACAACCGATATACATCACTTGAGCTAATGATGTTTAATGTCTAACCTAGCTAGGAGGGACTCCCCATACCTTGCTAGGATATAGGACCTATCTATCAATGTGTGGATCCACTAAGTCAGCCTCTTAGGCTAAAGATCAACTGATAATGCAGTGAAATTATAATCCTACGGTGGCACATAGTTATGGGATTTGGTTTTTCTAAACCTGTGTCCGCTTGGTGCTAAATAGTCCTCCCAAAACAAATTCACATTATCATATGCTTAATAATATATTTAAATCATTGTCTATCTATTTGAAAATCTTGAATCTTTACTAAATTCATAGCTTGAAGCAATCATAAATTTCACCCTTCTATGGGTTTATTTTATCTTCTTGAATATTAATAATAATATAAGTTCTAAAATCAAGTTTTAAAACATAATCTTCAATAACAATGTACAAGATCATGTCAAGAATCAAAAAGGGTAACAAGGAGACCTTGCTAAGCGTAAAAGTAAATGCAATAGTCATAAAATCCATAATGATGAGTAAGACTTCAAGAACTAATACAATTGGTTGATAAGAATACGGAATTTGAAAGTGGATTTATAAACTCCTAGATATGAATTAAACTCATGGAAACTAGAAAGTTTTGAACACGAGGCTGGAAGAAAATCCTCATTGATGTACTATATACCTAAAAAAGAAGAGTTCTTGGAGAGAATCTTGAACATGGGAGCCTTATGTTTTGGGATTTGAGAAATCCTTCCACTTGTTATTGAGTTTTGGGAGAAGAAAAAGGAATTGGTAGACGCTATCAATTTTATTTTTTTTTGAGAAATATCCCTTATTTTGTGTTTTAAGATGTGTGGAGGGGACTTGGGCAAGGAAGGACTAAACTACTACTGCCACTCAAGTTACTAATTAAAATTATATAATAATTGCATTGGATGGATCATTCCACGAACCATTGGAAGATCCATGAATCATGGTGTGATCCATCATTTTGAGATAGAGATTTTAAAGTCTATAGTTCGATCTCATGACTGTCCCTATAGTTTATGGTCCATCCCATGTATTATGGTCTAAGTTGGTGGCTTCAAGTGTACTTTTAAAGCTCACTAGTTCATTCCCATAATTGGTCCTACGGATCGTGGTCCTTTCCATGGTTTGTGGATCCAATTCGTTGCTTTCTAGCAAACTTACACTCTTTGGTAGAAAGATAATAACTTTCTACTCCAGAATTAGATTAATAAATGGTTAGTGGCATTTGAAAGAAGACTCAAAGGACTTTAATTTTGTGGGTATTGGGTCTCAAAACTTTTCATATTCTAGGTGTAATGCTCATTTGAAGTTGACCCTAGTAAAATCTCATATTGAAACTCAATTGGTAAAGAAGCTTTCAACTCAACTATGAGCTAGAAGTTCCTTATGATCTTAATTTATATCCAAAGCTCTTTCCATATTAAGGAATTGGTCTTAACACCTATGTACAATTAGAAATCACTAGATTTGGGTCTATACGTATTTGAAATTTTTTTCAGAGCTTAGTTTAAAAGTTTGGGGTTTCACAACTTTAGTAATTCTACTAGATGACACCGAGAGGATTCCCCAATTTTATGAGAGGTTTGACTTACAATATCCATACTGCAGCAATTCAGATCGCCAATTTGAGGCTTTTTTCAGGGAGTGGTCGAGGTCACTAAAGAGTTTTTCCTTATGTGCCATGAAGGGTTTGGGGATTCCATGACCAAGAGGTACCATAATTTTGGCCATTTTAGTGGCACCTCTTCTAGATATTAGGGTATATGCTTTCATCCATAGTCTAGTAGATTAATTCATGATGCTATCTAGGTGTCTGAGAAAGGGTATTCTGGCCTAGACTCTTATAGCTTGTGTCAGACTTCTCAAGGTTTTCTTAGAGACCTTTATGTTGGGATGCTAGTTATTTTGGTCCTCTAAAACAAAGTATGCTTCTGAAATATTTCTTCACTTATAGTGACCTCGGGAACTTGAGGAAGGATTACCTACAGTCCAAAAAAAGGGGCTCATAGTAAAGTCCCCACACTCTAGTTAGGGAAGCATCAATACCAGCTACAGATCATAGTGGTTCTCAGTCAAGTATAGGTTCACCATTGATGATTTAGGGTGGTGGTAGAGGAGTTACTTGGGTAGAGGGTGGCCATTCTTATTAATGTATTTTTTTTATAGATCAGAGGTAGAGGCCTCTGATATAACTATCACATGTATTGATCCAGAATTCCATCAACCTTCTTCATTCTTATTTGATCCTGTATCTACTTTTTTATGTTTTATCATATTTTGTATTAGGACTTGATATGATGTGTGATTCTCTTTTTTGCCTATTCTTCTTGCTACCTTGGTGGGTTATTCCTTAGTGTTGGATCGGGTGTATTAATCATGTGTTGTGACCTTTTTGAGTCATGATGTCTAGGTAGACTTGATTATTCTTGATATTGTAGATTTTGAAGTGATTTTGTGTATGGATTAGCATTCACTATATCATGCAATTTAGACTATCATGCTAAGACAATTACCTTAGTCGTGCTAGATGCTCTAAGGATAAATAGGAAGGGTATCTACGGTTCATATCTAAAGTGGATTATTTTATTTCTAATGATACAATGGTTGGTTAAGAAGGGTTGTCTCTCTTATTTTGATTATGTTCGTAGATAGTAGTGCTGACTTGCCTTATTTGGAGTTAGCACCAGTGGTTAGAATGTTTTAGATGTATTTCTAATAGACTTCCCAGTATTCCACCCTACCAAGATAATGATTTTGGCATTGATTTGGAGTTGGGCACTCAACCCACTTTCATTCCCTCTTATAGGATGACTCTAATAGAGTTAAAATAATTAAAGGATAACTTAAAACATTTGTTGAATAAGAGGTTCAACAAACCCAGTATTTTGCCTTGGGGTGCTCTAGAGTTCTTTATAAAAAATAAAGATGTGTCCATACAGATATGTATCCACTACGTGTCGTTGAACAAAGTGACTATCAAGAATAAATATCTCATTCCGTGCATTGATGATGTGCTTGAACAGCTTTAGGGTGCTTTGATGTTTTTGAAGATTGATTTCAGGTCTGGTTTCCATAAATTAATGATTAGGGCTTAGACATCTGCAAGGCAGCCTTTAGGTCTAGGTATGGCCATTATGTGTTTATTGTTATGTCTATTAGTTTGACTAATTCCCCATCAACATTTATGTAGTTGATAAATAGGTTATTTTATTCTTTATTATTGTCTTCATTGATGATATATTGGTATATTCAAAGAGTGAGAAGGAGTATGGGAAGTACTTGTGGATTGTGCTCCCAAAATTGAAGGATGAGCCATTAAATGCCAAATTTTCAAAGTGTGAGTTTTGGCTCAGTTTTGTGGAATTTTTAGGTCTTATGGTGTCCATTGAGGGTACTATGGTAGATCTAACAAAGATTTAGGCCTTATGGTGTCCATGGAGGGTACTATGGTAGATCTAACAAAGATTGAGGCAGTTTAGAATTGGGCTATGCCTAATTCAACTATTAAGATTCGAAGCTTTGTTGGATTGGAAAGCTACTACAGATGGTTTGTAGAGTGATTCTCTTTTATTACATCTCTTTTGACGAAATTGACTTAGAAGAATGTTACATTTTAGTGGTCCAATAAGTGTGAGGTGAGCTTCCAAAAGCTCAAGACTTTGTTGACTTTAGTACCTACTTTACCTCATTATGTGGAAAGTGAACGATTCATAGTATATTATAATCCCTCAAGTATTGGTCTTGGTGGTATTTTGATGTGAAAAGGAAAATTTATAGCTTATGCTTGTAGGAACTTGATGACTAATGAGAAGAACTACCCAACTCATGACATAGAGTTGGTTGTGATATTATTTTCTTTGAAGATTTTGATATTGTTTGCTTTGAAGATTTTAAGGAACTAATTCTATGGGGTTCATTGAGAAGTTTTCATTGATCAGCATAGCCTACAATATATATTCAATTGAAGGATATGAATTTGAGACAACGAAGGTGGTTAGAGTTATTTAAGAATTATGATATGATTACACTTTATCACCGAGGTAAGGCCAATATGGTGATGGATGCTTTGAGTAGGAAAGCGGTGAGTATGGGTAGGCTTGCTTTGCTATTAGATGAGAAGTGACCTTTGGCTGTGGATGTTCAAAGTTTGGTAAAAAACTTTAAGACTTGATATTTTTGAGGCTGATGGAGTTTTTTTGCACATATTGAGGCACGCCTATTTTTTATGGAACATATATAGGATAAGCAGTTTGAATATGAGAAATTGCACATAGTCTGAGACAAAATATTAATGGATAAAGCAAAGGAAGCAATTCTTGACACAAAAGATGTCTTGAGGATCAAGGGTCAAGTTTGTGTTCCTAGAGATGGTGCTTTGTCTAATTTGATTTGGAGATAGCTCATAGTTCAAGGTGTTCTATTCATCTAGTGCTACCAAGATGTATTATGATTTGAAGAAGCATTATTAGTGGTGTAAGATGAAGAGGAACATTTAAGAGTTTTTGTCTAAGTATTTGAATTTATACCAAGTAGAAGTAAGAGCATATTGCGAGGGACATTGTAGTTGGGTTCCTCATACTTTTGAAAAGTTTGATGTTAATTGGATCATTATAGATAGGTTGACCAAATCAACACACTTTGTGCTGGTTCGGACTACCTATAATGCTGAGAGGTTGAGTGAAATTTGCATTAGGAGAGATTTTTTAGTTGCATTGTGTGGTGATTTCCATCATTTCTGATTGAGGTACCCAGTTTAGTTTGTATTTCTTGAGTTCTATTCACCAGGAAAGAGGTACTTGATTAGACATAAATATAGTTTTTTATCCTCAGATAGATGGTCAGTATGAGCGGATTATTCGGGTGCTTGAGGATATGCTCCAAGCATGGGTCATTGACTTTGGTGGTAATTGGGACCAATTTTTGCCCTTGGTGGATTTTACATACAATAACAGTTATCATTCCAGCATTAGGTGGCACTATTTGAGGCTCTATATGGTAGGAACTGTAGATCTCTTATTAGTTGGTTCGATGCCTTTGAGGTTAGGCCTTGGGGTACAAACTTGTTAAGGGATTTTATAGATAATGTAAAATTGATTCACGACTAGCTTTTGACAGCTTAAAGTAGGAAAAAGAGTTATATGGATCAGAGAGTTTGTGATTTGGTTTTCATGGTTGGTGATCAGGTTTTGTTTTCTCAGAGTAGCCCGAGGCTTAATTGTCTATTTGAAATTCTTTGCTATATTGGGGAGGTAGCCTATGAGTTGGCCTTCCCTCCAAATCTTTTAGCTATGCGTCTTATCTTTATGTGATGGTTCCCACGTGTTTCAGTGGGATTTAGATTAGAATTTGACTTTTGAGGAGGATCCCATGACCATTTGTGTAGGTAAATTTGGAAAATAGAGATCTAAGGAGATAGCTTTTGTAAATGTTCAGTAGAGATGTCATCCAGTTAAGGAGGCTACTAGTACAATATCCCCAGCCTTTAGACATTTCATGTATCTTTCATATCTTACATATGAGGATGAAAGTATGTTTTAATGGTGAATGATGTAGCTACCCTCATTGTTGTTTTTGATTTGTATATTAACTATTTACCCATTCTCATAGCTCCAGTGTGATGTTTGTGGTCTGTGATGGTGGGTGGCTTGGTTTTTTAAGAGGTTGGACAGGTTTTGAGAGAGTTTTTTTATTTTAAAATGTTGCAAAGTTGAAAGGGTTGACAAAAGACAATATTTGATGAAAATGAGCTTAAAATGGAATTTGGACAGTTCCATTAGCTTTGAAAGGTGAATTTTTAGTTGGTTGGACTTTTGGTTTGGGTCCAAAGGCTTTAGGATGGATCTTGAAATGTTTGTTGGAAATTTAAAAGTTAGGAGTTAACTTTGGTCAACATTTTGTCAAGATGACCTTGAATCGTTATATTGATGAATCCAACTAGTTTGGAATGTCATTTCCAATCTAGCAGCATATTTGATTTGTGTTTATAGGTTTCTGAACAAATCCAAAGAGTCTATTTAAAGTTTTTGAGTTTGACCTTAACTGCTCATTTATTTCTCGATGAAGGTAAATTTTTGTAACAACCTTTGTTATGATTTTCAGCATTTTCTGTATTTTCACCATTTTTCCCTTTCCCATAGTCGTTATATATCATTTTGAGTTGTGGGGATGGTTGGCACGGTCCCCAAAGTATTCTGGGGTGATTTAAGTGAGTTTGAGGTTTTGAGTAGCCTTATAAGTGATTAGTTTGGCTTTGATCAACATTTTGTGATCCGAGCATTGGATGATGATTCTATCTACTCCATTAGATTCAAAATATCAATTTTTGGTTATTAGCATAGTTGGTTCGGGTTTCGAACCTTTATATTGAGTTTTGACCTATTAGATGAGAAACTAGTTAAATTTAGCCTAGAGGGGGTCCTGTGGGTTAACTTATTGAAAACGACTTGTTCTGATAAATCTAATAGTTCCATTAAGTATGGAATGTCAAAATTAGCTTAGTAGCATTAGTGATTCATTTTTGTGGGGTGCCAAATAGATCCTGTTTAAAATATTTTAAAACTTGATATGTTGCTGGTGCACCGTTCAGAACATTTTGAAAATTGACATTTTGCTGGTGCTCAACTTCTGGTGCATTAGAAATTTATACATCATGATAGCACGATGGGGATTCGCGGTTGCGAAGAGTTAAGTCTTCCTTGAGAATGATCACGAGTTTTTTTCGGTGATCGCGAGGTTTGGGTTAGGTAGGCTTCGCGGTCATGTGGCTCCTTTCCACAATTGCGATGAGAATTTTAGTCATGGTCAACAGTTGACCTCACAATCAGTTGGTTTGGTTGCGATTGCGGGTCACTATTTACCTAAATAGTATAAATTTCCCATTTTCTCAATTTTCACTATTTTGGACTTTGAGACCTCGGGAAAGATGATTTTAAAAAGGGGTTTTCATCAAAGGTATTTGGGTAAGCTTCTGAACTTGATTTCAATCATTATTCATTGATTTTATAACAGAAACATTTTCAAAAAACTTGATTTTAAACTTGGAATTTTGGGATTTTACCCGGTAAAGTCAGAAAATGGTCTTCGATGATTTCAACTTGTTTTTTTATGGGTTTTCATATTTAGGAACCTTGAAGTATGGGAAACTTGATTCTTAAATGAAATTCTAGTTTTACCATTTTTTTCTTTGGGTCGATCGAACTATTTTTAGACCCAAAATAAAGGTAGATAATATGGGTATCGTTAGAGTCTTTTTGACATGTAGATTACATTTTTGATAGATTTGGTTTGTTCCAAAGCCGTACGTAAAGGAAAGGCTCCATGTTGAAGGATCTAGGCTAGAAATTCAACTTTTATGGCTTAACTTTCTTCAGATTGGGGTGGTTGGTTAACCATTCATGTAAAGTATGCTATAGGTTGGGGATTTGATCATGAGATTCATATTTTGAGATAGTTATTTTATCTTATTTCCTGTGTAGGGTCCTATGTGATTATTATTATTGACTTAATAATATTATTACTATTGTGATACTTGAGTGGGGACTTATGTGAGCATTTTATTGGACTTAAGAGATGATTATTATTGTGATACCGGAGTGGGGGTTGATATTGGTCATGTATGAACATTATTTCCCATCTATCTTTATTGTGATGCCCAAGTGGGGGCTTGAATTTATATTATTGATGTCTTACAAGGCTATTCATTATTACGGTGCCATGAGATGGCTTATATCATGATTTATTGAAATTTAAGGAGATTTAATACCATCATTAAATTAATTCATTATATAATATTGTTTTGGTTGTGAGCATGCATCCTCATTTCATTCATCTATACACATAGAATTCACACAACAAAAAAACACTAATTTTGAAAGAAATAAGACACTTTATAAAATCCTTGATCGAGGAATGTGCAGGCATGGTTGATTGAGATATGAGATTGAGATTGTGAAAGTATATGGGTTAAGAACCCCCCATGGGTCCTGTCCTACAAGCTTATGCTCGAACAGTGTGCACAAGGTGCCATGTAATGGCTGCCATGCGATGGTTTACTTCATGATCATCCATCTGTATTGCATTACATTATTTACACTTCTATTCACGTGTTTGTTATAATGTATTTACTATTTTTTGATATATTCGTGTCTATTTATTTTTATATAGATATTATACTTGTATAATTGTTAGGAGTTATGGCTTGATCCACCATTGGAAACTTTTTTGTATGCAGATAAAAGCGTGTTCATAGTATTTTTTTTACTTATTTAGTGTTCTTCTTTGCTTCGTTATCCTATGACCTAATGAGTTCAAGTGGATTGTACTCACTCCTACTATCTATACCCTTTTGGTGTAGATCCTAGTTCAAGTGCGACCTGTGGAGTGTGAGATCATGTTGTTATCGAGGATGATTCGGAGAATGGGTGACCTCCTCGTTCAGGGCTTGATTCTTGACTTCATCTTATTTATCTTGTCTCTACTTTATGTTTTAGATAAACACTTGTGTTTCAGAGAAATCTTAGGCCCCTCAGGGTTTCTTGGTTACCCCATTTTTACAGGATTTATTGGTTAGTCTTTTAGGCAATTTGGATGGCATTTCCTAGGATGGTATTCTACCAGGCACATCAGATAGTTCTTAGACTACATGAGGTATACAACCACCAGGGCAGATTACTTTTAATGGTTTTCACACTCTCGAGGCACAGCCAGCTGATGTTATGACCCCACATATTGATACTTTGCCTACCAGATTGGTTTTTCAATTTATAACTCCTGGTCTTGTTATATCTATTGATAAGCAGAAGAAATTTAAGAGATTCATTAGATTGTCCCCTTATAAGTTCAGTGGTGACATTGGTGAGGATGCTTATGAGTTTTTGATTGACTGTCAGGAGAGGTTACATAACCTCAGTTTAATTGAGTCCCATGGTGTTGCTTACACCACCTACCAGTTTAATGATGTGGCGAGGTAGAGGTGGAGATCTCTTGTCAGTTGTAGACCAGTGGGTTCCCCTCAGTTGGCATGGACCCAGTTTTCTAAGATGAACTTAGGTACCAAGACCCTTCTAAAATGTCTTCCAAAACTATGAGGCAAACTGAGTACCCTTATCTGAGATAATAGTCAAAGTGACTCCATGCAATTTCGCCAACTCTCTAAGGTAGAGTCTAACATAATCCTTGGTTGAATTTGTAGTGTTAACTGGCAAGAAATGGGTTGACTTAGTCATTCGGTGTATAATAATCCAAATAGAATCATGCTATTGGAGAGTACGAGGCAGCCCTGTAACGAAGTTCATATTCACCACTTCCCACTTCTGGGTAGGAATACTAATATCCTAGGTCAAACCACCAGGTATTTGGTGCTCAACCTTAACCTATTGGCAATTTGGACACTTAGCCACAAATTTTGCAGTATCCTTCTTCATGCCATTCCACCAATAGACTACCCATAGATCATGGTACATCTTAGTGGCTCCTGGGTGAATAGAATAATGGGAGCTGTGAGCTTCTGCTAGCATCCCGTATCTCAAGTCATCCATGTCTGAAACACATGGTCTACCTTGACAATGAAGAACACTATCTCCCCCTTGGGAGAAAACTTCAACTTTCTGACTTTGAACAACTTCTTTTATCTTAGGTAAAATAGGATCACTATCTTTCTTTTCTTTCATCTCAGCTATAAAGGAAGATTTTGAACCATTCTGAACCAAGATACTACCTTCAACTCAATCTATCAACTGAACTCCCAATCTATCAAGCCTGTGAACCTCATAAACTAACTCTTTTTTTCATCCTCTACATGAGCAACACTTTCCATAGACAACCTACTATTAGCGTCAACCACTACATTGGTTTTACCCGGATGGTACAAGACACTCATATCATAATCCTTCAATAACTCTAGCCATCTCTACTGATGAAGATTCAGATATTTCTGAATGAACACATAATGAAGGCTCTTACGATCCATGAACACATCTACATGAATCCCATAAAGGTAGTGCCTATAAATTATTAAGGCAAACCAAATATTGCCAACTCAATATCATGAGTCGGCTAATTATTCTCATGGGGCTTGAGATTTCTAGATGTATATACTATAACCTTACCATGCTACATCAAAACACAACCATGGATAACTATGGAATCATTACAATAAACCATAAATCCATCCTAGCCCTTTGACAAAGTCAAGACTGGACTGGAGGTAAGTCGAGTCTAAAATTCCTGAAAACTCTTCAAACAAGAATCGAAACACTAAAACTTGACTTTTTTCTGAGTCAATCTATACATAGGGGAAGAAATAGTGGAAAATCCTACAACCAACCTTCTATAGTAACAGGGTAAACCAAAGAAATTCCTAATATCTGATAGAGAGATGGGTCTAGGCCAATTCCTAACTACTTCTGTCTTTTGAGAATCAATCAGAATACCATAAATGATATAATAAACTAATGCTACAGATTTCAACCAGAACTCACATTTATTGAACTTAACAAATAACTGGCTATCTTTGAGAGTCTATAAGGCAATCCTCTAATGGTCTACATGCTCATCCTCACTCGGAGAATAAACATAGATGTCATTAATAAAGAAAATAGTGAACATGTCCAAGTACTGTCTGAACACACTATTTATCAAAATCCATAAAAGTTATAAGAGTATTCGTTAGTCGAAAATACATAACAATAAATTCAAAGTGACAATATCGAGCTTTGTAGGTTATCTTCAGAATGTCACATTTTTTGCCTCTAAGCTGATGATAGCCGAATCTAAGGTATATCTTAGAGAATCCATTGGCACCCTGAAGTTGGTTGAACAAGTCATCAATCCTAGGAATCGGATACTTACTCTTAATTGTGACATTATTCAACTGACGGTAGTTGATGCACATTCTGAGAAAACCGTCTTTCTTGCACACAAAAAGAACTGGAGCACCCCTCGGAGATATGTTGGGCCTGATAAAACCTTTGGATAAAATATCTTTTAATTGTTTCTTTAATTCCTTAAGCTCCGTTGGAGCCATTATCTAGGGTGGAATCGAAATAGGCTAGGTATCTAAAAGGAGATATTTGGGAAACACTTCTGGGAGTTCATTAATTACTAGTACTAAATGAAGAGTTGGGGTCTCAGAATTTGAATCCTTAACCCGAACAAGATGATAGATGCACCCCTTAGAAATTAATTTTCTAGCCTTAAGGTAAGAGACAAATCGACCTATGGGCACTGAACTACTACCCTTTCATTCTTGTACTGGCTCATTTGGAAACTAAAATTGGACTACTCTCTTTCTATAGTCAATTGAGGCATATCAAGAGTGTAGCCAATCCATGACAAGAATGACATCAAAATCTATTATGTCTAACTCTACAAGATCAACTAAAGTGACTTTCTGAGAAATTGTGATAGGGAAGTTTTTGTATACTCATCTAGCTATGACTGAATCACCAACTGGAGTAGAGACTAAGAAGGGTTCTAAGAGGATTTTGGTATTGATACAAAAGTCTATTGGCACATAGGGAGTTACAAAAGAAAGTGTGGCTCCAGGATTTAACAATGCATAGATATTAATGTGATAGACTTGTAACATATCAGTTACTATATTCGGAGAACCCTCTTGATCTTGTCAAGTCTAAAGGGCATAAAACCTATTCTAACATTGTCCGCCAGCTGCACTAGATGAGGCACCCTGCTGGGTTGGGCGACCTTCTAGAGCTACTAAAGAGGTAACCTAAGAGCATCCATCGGTATCACCTATCTTGGTTGATAGACAATATTAACTAACCAAAACGCCTATTCTTACATATCAAACATTCTCTGGGATGGTTTTTCTCACACTTCTTACAAGCTGGGAAAGTATGACTACTAGAAGCACTATAATGAGACTTAGATCCTAGCGCTCTACCTTTTTAATCATGCCTGGTCCTGGGAGATTGAACACTGGATGGTGCTAGTGCTAAACATCTCTGTTGAAATTAAGAGTGATTACCACCGCCCAATTTCTGCTGAGAAAAATTGATGTTTCACTTTCTAGATCTCTTTTTCATATTCTCCGTTTCCTTTTCCTTAATCTTCTCTTCCTCAATCTATTGGTCATGAACCATTAACCTAGAGATGTCCTTCATCAACATCAAAATTCTATACTCTTTCACCACATCTTCAAAAACACCTTTTACAAACTTACTCATGTGGGCCCTAGCATCAGCCACCATTGCTGGAGCATACTTCAAAATTTGAGTGAACTTGAGAGAATAGTCCTTCACACTTATGTTGCCCTGTTTCAGATTTATGAACTCTTGAACCTTGGCTTCCCTTAATATAAGTAGAAAAAAACTGTCTAGAAAAGAAGCTAAAAACTTATCCCAATCCACTGGACCTATATCCGCACCCTTCTCTTTTTTCCACTATTTACACCAAGTGTGAGCCATACCTTTCAATTGATAAGAAACCATATCTTCACTCTCAGCTGAAGTGACACACATAATCTCAGTAACCTTCTGAATGTCATCAAGGAATTCCTGTGGATCTTCATCAGTCTTAGAACGATGGAACTTAGGAGGATTCATCCGAGTGAAGTCCCAAACTCTAGTTGTTACTTTGCTACCAGTAGGATTAACCAGTGCAACGACCTACTTATTAGCTTGAGTTTTCATGGCCTGAGCTAGCACCGTAAAAGCAGGCCTGAACTCAGCATGAAAGACTTCTTAATTCAAAGGGTCTGCTTAAGCTGGTGGTGCTTGTTGGTTTCCATTCCCATATATTTCTGTTCCTTCTGCCATTTGCTCTTCTTAGAGGTATTTTTGTAAATGCGTAGTGCATGTGTCAGAAGAAGGTTTTAATAGAGTGCACTCTATCACAAGATATGAACATAAAAAAAGTGAAACTTTTCCTAAAATGTTTCATACCCCCTCACTCATAAGTGTGGCACGCTTTACACACATGAATAATAGTCTACTTAACACATCGTTAAGACACCCTAGGACATATTAAATTTGATGTTCTGATACAAAGTTTGTCACGACCCGAAACTACCCCCTAGTTGTAACATGGTACTTAGAGTCACAAGTGACCCCAAGCTAAACTTAATAGTCAAAATAGAAATTATCTGAACAAAATCATAAAGCTAAAAACTACTATCGTTCTGAAAGCCTGTAAATAAGATGAGTTACTGAGAGAAGCCCCCAAATAACTCTAACTGTCTAGAACTAAAGCAATACTTAAGGAGAAATACTGAAATCTATTCCTTGGATGATGAGGACTCACCCAAACTCTACTACTGAAGTGGTAGGAGATCGTACTAATCGCGGACTGGATACTGAACATCTAAATCTATACTATAAGATAATATAGCACAAAAGAAAGTATATGGTCATTACTTTGAATGTTCTGAGCATGTGAGATATGCACTACACTATATTAGTTGAATATACTGAAAGTGACATGATAAACTAAACATAGACTGAAATCTGTAAACTGATGCAACGACCAAGTAATATACATGTAACAATATAATATGTTGAATAAACTAAATAAAAGGTCATGCGAGATATGAGTCTAAACTATGGGAGTTACTGTAACCGACATAGACCATGTGAGCAACATGGAATCAAACTTGAGGCCCAAGTTAGGAGGGTGTTCCATACCTTGCCAAGGGTAAGAACCATGACTGGTGTAAATACACTCATAAGCCCATTAAGGGCAAGGGAGACACTCTAAACTAGCGAAGACCCCTTTAACCTATAGTTGCACGTAGTTTGGGACTTGGGTTATATGAACTTGTGTCCTTTCCATGTTATGTACTACTCCCAACTGAAAGTAAGCTGATCTACTGAAATACTCAATAAGGCTATTATTCTGAAATTGAAAATAAGTGCGTTATCTGAAAACATTCTAAATCAAAAATTAAAGGACTAAGTATTCAACTGACAATGCATGATATCCTAAGTCATCGGGTGTTCATAACCTGTCATCCTTGAAGAATGCAACTAGTCATGAAAATTCTATAATCTGAACATAATTGGAAATTTCATAACTCAAGTCCAAAATTATGAATTTCACAATATACTGAGAGTTTATTGTAATGATTATGTAAAGATACTAGATTTTAAGGTAAAATATGTATTCATGGCATAATCAAAGCAAGTAACTGAAACATAAGGAAATTCATACTTTTCATGGAAACCCTATTCTTGGAGGATGAATTAAACTATGGAATTTAATTAACTTTGGGACTCAATGGGTGAAAGGAAACCCAATTATGAAATTAGACATACCCGAAAGAAAACCCCGTTGAAATCTTTGGATTTGGGGCCTGAAGTTGAAGAACCCTTATTCTTGCCATAGAGAAAAAAATCGCTTGTTTGATCTGAATATATTAAGTGTCGCTTGACTTTTAAGTTAATGAGGGGTTTTGGGGTAGCTTAGGCTTATTTATCAGCCTTATTATAACTTAAACAATGTAGTTTTTGTGTTAAAAGAGTAGGAAAAGACCAAACAACCCTTTCAAAATCATTTGAAAAACTGCTGGAATCAATCCCGGTGACTCATGTGACGACTCGTAGCGTATGGAAATAAGTCATCAACTGATTCATCACCTAGGACTCCATTTTAAATTCCCTATTCATTTCTAATGAGTCACCCTACGAATCGTAGGGTCTAAGTCATCGCCACTGTCAACTTTAACAGTGCTTCAGTAAAATGTCCATAAATTTTTACTCCGATACTAGATTTATAAGTAGTGTGTGGCTTGGAAAGATAATTCAAATACATTTAATTTACTAAGTATTAGGCTACCTAACTCTTCATATACTAGGAGTAACGGTCATTTGAAGTTGGCTCAAGAAAAATCTTGCACTAGAAATTAGCCGAAAAAGGAGTTTTCAACTCAAGTTTGGGTTACGGACTCCTTATGATATTAAATATCATATAATACACATGTTATGCTTATGTATGGGTTCAATATATGCTTGAAGATTGGTTTTGATCTTAGCTTTGATTTTTGGGATGTTACACAAGCTATGAAGGGCGTTCTAGTTCTTCTGGACCCTCTCAGTATGACTCTTCTAGTAGTGGATGTTTGTGTGTGATGAGCATGGTCACTAAGCGAGGGATTGTTATCGGTGTGGGCTTGGCTCCTCCCAATATAGATCTTAGCTTCAGCTTTGTCCTACCCTAATTTCAGCAGTTAGAGGTGGTACACAGGGAAGTATATGTTGTTCTAGAGGTACTAGAGGTAGGGCTCAGAGAGCTCATTGTAGTGGATGAAGAGTCACTCAGTCTGGTAGTGGACATGGTAAGTCCTATGCTTATCCTAGGAGACCTGAGGCAGAGGCCTCTGATGCAGTGATTACAAGTATCGTCCCAATTTTTTATCATCCCTCTATAGTATTGCTTGACCCTGGGTCTACATTTTCTTATGTGTCTGTATATTTTTCTACTAGTATTGATGTTATGTTTGAGTTCCTTGCTATGCCTATTATTGTATCTACCCCCGTAGGTGATTCTTTAGTGAAATATCGGGTGTACCAATCATGTGTTGTGACCATCTCGGGACATGAGACATGGATAGACTTGATTATCCTTGATATGGTTGATTTTGATGTCATTTTGGGTATGGATTGGTTGGATCATTATCATGCGGTTTTGGATTGTGTTTCCAAGATCGTGATTTTAGCTACTCCTGATATTTTGAGGTTAGAATAGAAGGGTGATCCTAGCTCATGTTCAAAGGGTGTTATATCTTTTCTACATGCTCGTTGCATGACAGGAAAGGGGTGTCTTTCCTATTTTGTCTATGTTCGCGATATTAGTGTTGATTCACCGGCTCTTTTGGATTCCGTGCAAATTTATAGAGAGTTCAAGGACAAGACTCCAACGGACTTATCTAGCATGCCTCCATACCGGATATTGATTTTCCGATTAATTTTGAGCCAAGCACTAAGCCCATTTCCAATCCTTCTTATAAGATGGCCCCAATAGAGTTGACGAAATTAAATGAGCAATTACATGATTTATTGAGTAAGTGTTTTATTAGACCTAGTATGTCTCCTTGGGATGCTTTTATCTTGTGTGTGAAGAAGAAAGATAGATCCATGCACATGAGTATTAATTATTGGCAATTGAACAAAGTGACTATTAAGAAAAGTATCCTCTTTCTCACATCAATGACTTGTTTGATCAACTTCAGGATGCTTCAGTATTTTCTAAGATCAACTTAAGATCTGGTTAGCGTCAGTTGGGGATTAGAGCTTTAGATGTTCCGAAGACAGCTTTTCAAAAGCAGTATGGCCATTATGAGTTCTTGGTTATGTCTTTTTGGCTGACTAATACCCCAGTAAAATTTATGGAGTTGATGAACAGGGTATTTCGGTCTTATCTTAATTCTTTTGTGATTGTGTTCATCTATTATATCTTAGTTTATTGCAAGAATGGGACCGACTATGTGAGAAATTTGAGGACTGTACTTCAGAAATTGAGAGATGAGAAGTTGAATGCAAATTTCTCAAAGTACAAAGCTTAGTTGGATTCTATTTCTTTCTTGGGTCATGTAGTGACCAAGGATAATATTATGGTCCATCCGGCCAAGGTAGCGGCTGTTCATAATTGGGATAGACCCACTTCTTCTACCGTGATTTGAAGTTTTGTTTTATTAGTAGGTTATTATTGGCGCTTCCTGTACAGTTTTGTATGTATTGCATCTCATTTAACCAAGTTGACTTAGAAAAGGATTATTTTTCAGTGATTGGATGCTTGTAAGGGAAGCTTTCAAAAGCTGAAGGAGTTGTTATGTAACAATCCGAGACTACCCCCTAGTCTCAACACTACACTTAGAGCCACAAGTGATCCCAAGCTAATCCATGGATAGGCATGACACTAAGACTACTAAATATAACTGAGAGGAATCTAAAATCTGAGTCCAATAATAGCAATCAAAAAAGAACACCAATACTAAAGTCAATACAGAAAATATCTTACATAACCATAGAGTTGAAAATCCAATTGTGTTTCTAAAAGCTTCTAATAAAGATGTATTGCAGGACATGTCCCCAGCTAACTCTAAATGGTCTAAAACTATAAAAAAAAATCTGAAAAGAAAGCATAAACTCTTTTCATCAGATGATGAGGACTCACCATTATCAACTACTACAAAGGGAACTAAAATGTATCAAATGCGGCGATAATGATGAGTGTCCGAACCTATATCATTATACGATACAATGCAAGAAAAAAACATGTAATCATTACTTTGAATGTACTGAGCATGTGAGCTATGCAACTATAAAACATGGTGATAAATACTGAAATGTTATGCTAAAATATAAAAATGAACTAAAGTACAATGACCCTGGCTAAAATGCATAAATATACATATAAACACTAACATAAAGTACATATCTGAAAAATCATAAGATTGAGAAAGTATAATTGAATCAAGTGTCATGTACTATACTAAATCTATAACAGTGGGAAGTTATCATAACCGATATAGACTATGTGAGTAAACATTGAATCCAACTTGTAACCCAAGATGGGAGGGTGTTCTATACCATTCCAAGGGTAAGAACAATGACTGGCATGAATTCACTAATGATCCAATTCAGGCAAGGGAGAAACTCTCAACTGGCGAGGACCCCTTAACCTATGGTTGAAGGTAGTTCTAGGACTTAGGTATGCTGAACCCTAGTCCAACTAGGTGCTAGTACTACTCTTATAATCATATACATATGCTCATATTTATACTAAGAGCTGAGTAAAATACATAATCTAGTTCAATTTACTGTAACTGATAATTATTGAGATCATGGAACTAGTTATATATAAGTACTATCTCTGAAAATCATGATAAGCATGGTACACTGAATACTTGTCTAAAATCATGCTCTAATTAGGTGTTTCACACTAATAATTCATGAATCTGGCATCACGTGTTCATAACACGCCAACATATGCATAAGCCATAATAAAAACATATATAAACAAATATCAGTAACAATAAGATATATAAGAACATAATTTACTAAATGAAATCATAAATTGAGATAATTGAGTTCTTTCCCTAATTCATGGTTTTTCAATAAAACTGAACTTATATTTGGGCATGAGAGCAAAATGAGACTCTCATTGAATATCCAAATACATGGATTTTAAAGGAATAAGGCTAGAACATGGACTTGGAACTTTTGGAGAAGAATTCTAACTCATGGGTTTTGAGAGCAAAGAATCACCTTTGCTTGTTGTTTCTCTATGTTTTGGGTGAGAATGAGAGTAAGGAAATGTTTAAGTCCTTTTAACCCCTTGCAAAATACCCTTTAAACGACACGGTATAAGTTTAGGAAACAAGGAGAGTACAAAAATACCACAGTTAAAATGTAATTATTTCTACTGTACCCAGTCGTCATGGGTCACATGACGAGACTTAGTGTCTGAAAATGACTCATTGTTAGACTCATTGCAATTGGGAAATTTTTCTCTAGTCTAGGGAAGACTGGACATGATGACTTTTCGTCACTGATGTTGGGACGTTGTGTCCTCTCTTTGCCATGGGAACTAAATTCCAAGTTTCATGACTTCCTTAGGATGGGTGACGCTGACATCTCATAAGGACTAGCTATGAATCGTCGCCGAAATATGTGGGCACTGGGATGATTTTCTTTCATCATTCTGGACTTGGTACAGTTTGTCACAATGACTCATCATGACTGGTGACGACTCATACCCTAGAATCATATCCATTGGGAAAGATTTTAAATCTTCAGAACTTTAAGGCTATGTCCTACGAATGGCTCAGCTAACAAGTTGTTGGCACTGACGACGACTCATTGCATGAGTCATACGGTTGGAATTTTTTTGGTTTTTAGTTGGTTTTCTATGCTAAGTTTGAAATGGAGTCTTAGGAACTTGTGGGGTGTTAGAATATCTCCCCCTTGGGACCATTCGCACTTGAATGAAGATCAACTAAGCTAAAAAGATAGGGAAAGAACTACAATCCAAAAACTGAGTCCTAAAAGTTAAATACTTACATGATAACTGATATTCTAACTAAAACATGACTCGACTGAATTCATGAAACATGCATGTAAACTATGACATTAGAGGAACTGAGGGACATGAAACAGAGAGGGAAACTTAGGAGGAAAAAATACCTCAAGCTAGAACTGAGTACAAAGGGAAATAATAAGGGTACTTGGTCATCATCTATGCTTATGCTTCCCAAGTGGCTCCCTCAACAAGGTGATTTCTCTAATGTACTTTCACTGAATTGAGCTCTTTGTTCCTCAAATTCTGAATCTATTGTTCAAGAATCTCAACTGGAATCTCTTCGTAAGAGAGACTATCTTTCACCCCTACACTCTCTAAAGGCACAATTGAAGTTGGATCACCAATGCATTTCTTCAATTAAACACACATGAAGAACTTGATGCACTGATCCTAAATCTGTAGGCAAGTCTAACTCATAGGCCACATTGACAATGCGCCTTAAAAATCCTATAAGGACGAACATCTCGGGGACTGAGTTTCACTTTATTGCCAAATCTCTTCTCCCCTTTCATGAGTGAAACATTTAAGTAAACCCAATCATTAGACACAAATTCAAGACCCCTTCTCCTCATATCTGCATACAATTTCTAACGACTCTGAGTTGTTTTCAGCCTTTCTCTAATCAACTGAACATTCTCTATAGCCTCATAGACTGAATTAGGCCCTATGAAGGTTGGTTTACCAACCTCAAATAAACCAATAGGATATCTACACATCCTATCATAAAAGGGAACTCAATTATAAGGAAACTCAATCAAAGGAAAGAGATCATCCTAACTACCTTTGATATTGATCACGTAATCTCTCAACATATCTTCTAAGGTCTAAATGGTCTGCTCTGCTTGACCATCTTTCTACTGGTGAAATGTCATGCTGAGATGAACCTGGGTACCGAGACCCTTCTAAAATATCTTCCAAAATAGAGAATTAAATTGAGTACCCCTATCTAGATGATAGTCAAAGAGACTCTATGCAACTTGATCAACAATCTAAGGTAGAGTCTAAAATAATCCTCGACTGAGTTTAAAGTGTTAACTGGTAGGAAATATGCTGACTAAATCATCCAGTCAACAATAACCCAAATCGAATTATAATTTCGGCGCTTACAAGGCAACCCTATAATCAAATACATATTTAACACTCCCTACTTCCAAGTAGGGATACTGATATTATGAGTTATACCACGTAGTCTCTAGTGCTCAACCTTAACCTACTGGCAATTAGGATACTTAGCCATGAATTCTGCGATATCTTTCTTCATTCCATTCCACCTATAGACTTCCCGTAGGTCACAGTACATCTTAGTAGCACCTGCATGAATAGAATATCGATAACTGTGAGCTTCTATCAGTATCCATTATTTGAAGTCATCCACATCTGGAACATATAATCTTTCCTAACAACAAAGAACACCATCTACCCCTTGGGAGAAAATATTGATTCTCTAACTTTGAACTTCTTTTTTCAACTTAAGAAAAATAGGTTCGCTATACTTCTTTGCCTTCACCTCAGCTATTAAGGAAGATTTTAAACCATGACACTACTTCGACTAAATCAATAAGAATTCCCAATCTTAGAAGCTTGTGAACCTCTCAAAACAATCCTATCCTTTAATCCTCTATATGAACAACACTACCCATAGAAAACCCGCTAAGAACATTAGCCACCACATTGGATTTACCCAGAAGGTACAATACACTCATATCATAATCTTTCAACAACTCTAGCCATCTCCTCTGACGAAGATTAAAATATTTTGAACTCACGACATACTGAAGGCTTTTGTGATCCATGAAAACAACCACATGAACTCCATAAATATAATGCCTCTAAATCTTTAAGGCTAAAATCATTGCTACCAACTCAAGATCATGGGGTAGGTAATTTTTCTCATGAGGGTTGAGTTGTCTAGAGGCATTTGCTATGACCTTACCATTCAACATAAACACAACATAAAAACACAACCTAGTCCAACTCCAGAAGCACCATAATAAACTACAAAACCATTTTAGACCATATAGTAGAGTCAAAAAATAGTATGGAAGTAAGTCGGGTCTTTAGCTCTTGAAAACTCTTCTCGCTAGCATCGGACCACTAAAATTTGACTATATTCTGAGTTAATCTTGACATAGGAAAAGCAATAGAGGACAAAACTTCAACAAACTATCTATAGTAACCATCTAAACCCAACAAACTCCTAATTTTTGACCGAGATATGGGTCTACGATAGTTTCTTACAGCTTTAGTCTTTTGAGGATTAACCTGAATGCCCTCATTAAAAATAATATGACCAAGGAATTCCACTGCTTTCAACCAGAATTCACACTTGATGAACTTTGTGAATAGTTGGCAATCTTTGAGAGTCTACAAGACAATCCTCAAATGGTCTGCATATTCATCCTGATTTCAAGAAGAAACGAGGATGTCATCTATAAAGACAATGACAAAGATGTCCAAGTAATGCTTGAACACTCTGTTCATCAAGTCCATAAAAGTTACAGGACCATTTGTTTGACCAAAAGACATAAAAACAAATTCATAGCGACCATATCGAGTTCTAAAGGTTGTTTTCAAAATGTTACATTCTCTGACTCTTAGCTGATGATAGCCGGATCTGAAGTCTATCATTGAGAAACAACTAACACCCTGAAATTTGATGAACAAGTCATCAATCTTGGTAATGGGATACTTATTTTTGGTTGTGACTTTGTTCAACTGACAGTAATCAATGTACATTTTGAAGTAATCATCTTTCTTACGCACGAAAGGAACTATAGTACCCTATGGTTAGATATTGGGTCTAATGAAACCCTTAACTTAAATGAACTTTAACTGCTCTATTAATTCTTTCAGCTCGTCTGGAGTCATTCTATACAAAGGAATTAAAATAAGCTGGGCATCTTTAAGAAGGTCTATGCCAAAAGTTATCTCACGCTTGGGAGGGATGATCTTCTGGAAACACTTCAGAAACTCATTCACAATTGAAAATTGTTGAAGTGTTAGGGTTTTGGACTTTGAATCCTTAACCTGAAGTAGATGATTTATGAAACCCTTAGAAATCATTTTCCTGGACTTATGTAAAGAGACAAACCGACCTATAGGCGTGAAGTACCACTCTTTTACTCTAAGATTGGCTTATTTAGAAACTAAAACTGGATGACTCTATTTCTACAATCGACTGAGGCATAACATGAAGGTAGCCAATCCATGCCAAGAATGATGTAAAATTAGTCATATCTAACTCTACTAGATCAACTGAGATGATTATCTGAGAAATTATATACTCATTTGGCAATGACTGAATCACCAATAGGAGTAAAGACTAAAAAAGGTTCTGAAAGGATTTCAGGACTGTCACCAAAGTCTACTGAAATATAGAGAGTCACAAAGGAAAGTGTGGCTGCTCAAAGATCTAACAAGGCATAGACATCAATATGGAAAAATTATAACATACCAGTGACAACATCAGGGGAACCCTCCTGATCCTATCAAGTATGAAAAGTATAGAACCTATTCGTACATTGACCACCACATACACTATATGAGGCACCCTACTGAGTGGGATGACCTGTTGGGGCTGCTAAAGAAGTAGCTTGAGTACGACCACTTATATCACCCTTTTTGGCTAAAGGACAATCTCAAAGTTTATGACTTGACTTACCACAACCAAAGCATCCATCCTTACTTATCAAACATTCTAGAGGATGGTTTTTCCCATACTTCTTACAATTTGGGAAATAACGGATATTGGAAGCACTATATTGGGACATAGAGCCTAGCGCTCTACCTTTCTGATCCCACCTGGGTTTCAGAGAGGGAACACTGGCAAATGATGGTGCTGGAACTAAAGATTTATTCTAAAACTAAGAGCAATTACCATCTCTCGACTACTTCTGAGAATAGTTAAAATTTCCAGTTTTAGCTCTCTTATTCGTATTCTCCCTTTCCTTTTCCTTAATTTTCTCTTCCTCAATCTATTGAGCATGAGTTATAAATCTAGAGATGTCTATCTTGTTGACTAGAAAAGTGGTCCTACACTCCTTCAGCACCAACTCAGAGACACCCAAAATGAACTTACTCATGTGGGACCTTGAATCAACCACTATAGATGGAGCATAGCTAGAGAGCTGAGTAAACCTTAGAGTATACTCTTTCACAGTGATGTTACCCTATTTCAAATTGATGAAAATATCAACCTTGGCTTCTCTCAACTCCAGGAGAAAACATCTATCTAGAAAAATAGTCAAAAACTCATCCTAATCAACAGGTCTTGAATCTACACCTCTATCATCCTTCCACTATATACACCAAGTCTGATCCACTCCCTTCGACTAATAAGTGGCTAAGTCTGCACTCTCAACCAGAGTGATACCCATAATCTGGGTGACCTTCTGAATCTTGTCAATAAACTCTTGTGGACCCTCCTCCATTTTAGAACCATGGAACTTTGAAGGATTAATCCAGGTAAAGTCACATACCCTCATTTTTTTCGCATTCTAATTTAGATTAACCTATGTAATAGCCTGCTGATTGATCTGAGTGGTCATTGCTTGAGCAAGTACCTAAAGGTAGCCCTGAATTCGGCATGTGTAACTTGCCCCTCCAAGGGGTAGTCTGAAGATGGTGGTACATTCTAGTTTCTGTTTCCGTTTCTCTTTCCATTTGGTCATCTCGAAGGCATTTTCTATAAATACATAGAGTATGAGTTAGAAGAAGATTAAATAGAGTTCACACTCTCTCTTATGATATTAACATGGAAGAAGTAAAACTTTCCTAAAATGTTTCATAGCCTCTCACTCATAAGTGTGGCATGCTTCGTGCCCATGAACGAGACTCTACTTAACACGACTTTCAAACACCCTAGGATACTTAAAACCTAATGCTGTGATACTATGTTTGTCACAACCCAAGGCTTCCCCCTAGTCGCAATATGGTGCTTAGAGCCACAAGTGATCCCAAGCTAACCCATGGACTAGTATGACACTAATAATATTGAATTTAACAGAGGTATACTAAGCGAAAGGTAAAATTTGAGTCCAATAATAATAACCAAAAATTAACACCTATATTGAAGTCAATATGGAAAGTATCTGACATAATTATAAAGTTTAAAATTTAATTGTCTTTCTGAAAGCCTCTAATAAAGATGAGTTGCTGGGAAAACTCTTAGCTAACTTTAAACAGTCTGAAACTATAAGAAATACTGAAAGAAAGAATAAAATCTTGTCCTTGGATGATGAGGACTCACCACTATCAGCTACTTGAAAGGAAATTGAAATATATTGACTATGGGGCTAATGCTCAATGTTCGAACCTATATCATGATATGATACAACGTAAGAAAAAGGTATATATTTAGTACTTTGAATGTACTGAGCATGTGAGCTATGGAACTATAAAACATGCAAATAAAAATTAAAATGTTATGCTGAAATATAAAACTAAACTGAAGTACAGTGATCCTAGCTAAAATGCATAAATATACATATAAATACTGATATGAAGTACAAGTATGAAAAATCATAAGATTGAGCAAATACAACTAAATCAAGGGTCATGGAGTATACTAAATCTGTAACTATAGGAGGTTCTCAAAATTGACATAAACTGTGTGAGAAAACAAGGAATCCAACCTGTAACCCAAATTGGTAGGATGTTGTATACCTTGCCAAGGGTAAGAACCATGACTGGCGTGAATTCACTCATGAGCCCATCATGCAAGGGATACACTCTTAACTAGTGAGGATCCCTTAACCTATCGTGGCACGTAGTTCTAAGACTTGGGTACATTGAATCCTAGTTCAACTCGGTGCTAATTACTACTCTCATTGTCATGTACATTTGCTCATATTTATACTAAAAGCTAAGTAAAATACATAAGCTATTTCAATTTACTACAACTGATAATAACTAAGATCATGCAATTACTATCTCTAAAAATCATGAAAAGTATGGTATACCAAATACTTGTCTGAAATCGTGCTTGAAGTAGGTGTTTCATGCTAATTATTCAAAAATCTGGGATCGTGTTTTCATAACACACCAACATATTCAAAAACCTTATTAAATGCATAAATTAATATTAGTAACCATAAGCTATTTAAGAATATAATTTACTAAAAGAAATCATAAATTGAGATAATTGAGTTCTTGCCCTAATTCATGGTTTTTTAATAAAACTAAACTTGAAAACATATTTGGGCATGAGAGCGAAAGGAGGCCCTTATTTAATACCCACATGCCTAAATTTTGAAGGAATAAGGCTAAGAACTTGTACTTGGAGCTTTTGGAGAAGAATCATAACTCTTGGGGCTTGAGAGAAAAAAGTGGCCTTTGCTTGTAGTTTCAGAGATTTTTGGGTTAGAATGAGAGTAAGGAAATGTTTAGGTCCCTTTAACCCCTTTGTAAGTCCCCTTTAAATGATGTGGTATTGGTTTAGGAAGTAGGTAAAGTATAAAAATACCCCTATTAAAACATAATTATTTCTACTGTACCTAGTCATCATGGGTCACGTGACTCATTATCGTGTCATATAATGACTCCTCATTAGAATTATTATGATTGTGTAATTTTTTTTGGGTCTGGGGACGACTGGACGTGATGACTTGTTATCACTAATAATGGGTCATTGTGTCCTCGCGTTGCCATATGAACTAAATTCCAAGTATTAAGACTTTTTCAGGACGGGTGAAGATGACGCACTAAGGACTGGCTATGACTCAAAGCCAAGAGTCGTAGCCACTGGCATGATTTTATTTCATCCTTATGGACTTAGTATGGTTTTTATGATGACTCATCGTGACTGGCGATGAATCATCCCCTGGAGTCTTTACCACTAGGGAAGATGTTAAATTTTTTGGACTTTTTTCTAAATCCTTGGAATGGCTCACCAATGAGTTATTGGAATTGGCAATGACTCATAGTATGAGTCTTACTTTGGGGAATTTTCTAGTTTCTGGTTGGTTTTGTATTCTAAGTCATAAATGGATTCTTAGGAACTTGTAATGTGTTACATATTGACTTTTGCTCCTATCTTGACTTTGCCTGAGAAGGGTGTGGGGTTCACCTATTTTGTGTTGCTTCTAGTGTTAGCTTGGGTGGTGTGTTGATGAAAGGTGATTGATTATGCTTCTCGATAGTTAATGCCTCATCAGAAGAACTACCCCAATCATGATTTGGAGTTATTCATGTTTGTGTTTGTATTGATATTGTGGTGACACTACTTGTATGGAGTTCATTATGAGATTTTCTTTGATCATCGTTGCCTTCAATACTTCTTCACTCAGTAAGATCTTAATATGAAATAGCATAGATGATTAGAGTTGCTTAAGGATTATGATCTCAGTATTTTTTATCCTTTGGGAAAGACTAATGTAGAAGAGGATGCCATGAGTCGTAAAATAACCAGTATGGAAAGTTTGGCTTATCCTTTGTAAGAAAACGACCTTTAGCTTTAGATGTTCAGTATTTGGCTAGCTAGTTGGTTCAACTTGATATTTCAACACCTGGGCGTGTGTTGGCCTATGTTGAGAATAGGTTTTTATTGATGGAGAAGATTTGAGATTTTTAGTTTGATGATGAAAAGTTGAGGGTGATTCATGATAAAGTGTTGAGTGGTAAGGTAAAGACGACATCTCTTGATCCCGCGGGCGTTTTGAGGATTGGTGGTCCTATATTTATGCCTAGAGTTGGTGGTTGGATTAGACTAATCTTTGATGAGGCTCATTATTTGAAGTAGTCTATTCATTCAGGAGTGGGTAAGATGTATCATGACTTAAAAAAACACTATAGACGGTATGGTATAAAGAGAGACATTTTTGAGTTTGTGGCCAAGTGTTTGAATTATCAGCAAGTGAAGTATGATCACCAGAGACCAGGTGGTACTATGCAGAGGATTCATATTCCTAAGTAGAAGTGGGAGCAGATCACTATAGACTTTGTGGTTGGTCTACCCCTGGCTTTGGGGAAGTTTGATTCAATTTAGATATTATGGATAGGTTGATTAAGTCTTGACACTTTATATCTGTGAGGGTAAGATATAATGCAAAGAATATGGCCAAAATCTACATTCGTGATATTATTGGATTGCATATAGTGCCTATCTCAATTATTTATAATAGAGGTACTCAGTTTACCTCAAATTTTTTGAGTTCAGTGCAGAGTGAGTTGGGTACACGATTTGATATGAGCATATCTTTTCACCCTTAGATGGATGGCCAGTCAGAGCGGACGTTCATGTGTTAGGGAATGCTTTGAACATGTGTGATGGATTTTGGTGGTCATTGGGACTAGTTCTTGCCCTTAGCAGAGATCGCCTATAGTAATAGTTACCATTCCAGCATTCAAATTCTACCTTTTGAGGCTTTGTATGGGAGGAGGTGTAGATTCCCCATGCGATGGTTTTATTCATTCAAGGTTAGGCCTTGGGCTTTATGAGATTCTTGAGAAGTTTTGAGATGTGGCGTGTAGGCTAGTATTAAATTCACATTCGTTAGTTTTTCATCTGATATTCCATGTTTCTATGTTGAGATAGCATCTAGATGATTAACATATGATCTGATGGGATTTTGTGGAATTGGATCATGACTTGTCCTATTAGAAGGAGCCCATTGCTATCCTAAATACATGGAGGAACACTTATATGCGAGCATTGATTTTGTGAAGGTTCAGTGGATACATCGCCCAATTGTGGAGGCTACGTGGGAGTTTGAGTCTGATATGAGGAGAAGATAACCCCAGCTTTTTATCAATTCTGATATTTTATTTGCTTTTTTGTTCGAGGAAGAACGCGTGTTTTAGTGGTGGATAATGTAACAACCCTTGTTGTGATTTTTAGATTTGTCTATATCTTAACTATTTTGACCTTCTTCATAGTTGTTCTATATTATTTATGAGTTGTGGGGATGGTTAGCATGACCCCTGAAATGTTCGGGAGTTATTTGAGTAAGTTTGTGGTTTTGAGTAGCCTTATAAGTGATTAGTTTAACTTTGGTTAATGTAACACCCCAAAATTTTAGAACCTTTAAGAACCCATATATTTATATGAATTTAAGATTAAAAAAAAAAAGACTCACGGAACCGACCCACGTGACATGGAACCGACCTACATGACATGGGTGGTTTTCCACGGAACCGTGGATTCAAATTGTGGATCAAATCCTGTAAGTTGAAAAATCAATCTGATTTCCACAACATGGACCCATGACACGTGGACTGTTCCATGGCAAGTCGTGGACTGATTCCGATAAAAAAATTTTAGTATTATTTTAGGGATATTTTGGTCATTTTCCTATGAGGAGATTCGACCTTTTCAGCTTAAAACACCTCCCAAGCCCTAGAAACATATTTCTTTCCCCAAAAACATACTCCATCTCCTCTCTAAACACAAAAGAGAAAAATCAAGTAGGGTTCAAGCTTTAAGGTCAAAAAATTCAAGCTTTCCTCAAGTTCTCTTCATCAAAAGGCATGTTTGAACACTCCCTATTTCAAATACTATTCTAAATTTTGATTATTATTTATTATGTATATTATGATGGTGATTTTGAAACTAGGGTTGGGGATTTTGCTATTAAAGCTTGATATGAATTTTTCCCTTTTCTTTATGAATAATGATTTAATCTTTAATTGGGGGTTTTGAGACTGAATTGGCTATTTGAAAATAATGAACTATTATGCCTTGAAGTTTGAATGCTTAATTGATATATGTTTAACCATGATTTCTAGTCTCTTGAAAGCTTTGAAATTTCTTAAGGAATATAAATGTTTTCCCCGTCCTTTATATCATTGAAGGTATTGTGTTATTCAAATGGTTTGGAATTTTTATGGGAATTTCAACTATGATTATATTTATGATTTTAAAGGCGGGGTTTTTAAGTCCAAAGAATGTTTAATGATAATGATTTGGCATGATAAGAGTGACTTGCAAGTTCTTGGTATGACGATACCAACATGCTAATGCCCTAATGAAAGACTCCATGATTGAATGTAATGAAAATGTTTTAATTGGGCTTAAAGAGAAGTATGTAGTTCACCGAGAAGGTGTAGTCCCTGTGACCAACACTGGAAACCGCATTTACCGATGTTGGGAGGACTTGTCCTGAAATATGGCTCACCACTTTATACTTGCCTTGAGTATTTGTATACAACTATGATAATTTTATGATTTGTCCAACTATGTTATCACAGTCCATGCGGCTAACATGGATTGAGGCCCTGCCAGTTGGGGAGTACTGGACCCATATTGTCCGTGGGTTACTCGGTGTAACTACATAGTTTAGAACTAAAAATTTTCAAGTGATTGTTATTTTTTCTTTTAAATGTTCTTTATATCATACCTTATTTATGAAAGAATTATATTGTGAAGCTTTTCAAATTTTAATTATTATTATATTATATAAATTTGTTTTAGATTCCCTTTCCTCGGGTTGCATGACAGTACTCATCGTACTGATCATCCTCGAACGCTACATCTTTTCATGATGTAGGTTCCAAAGCACTTACCCGAGATTCTGCCACACATTAGGATACATTGTGAGTTGCAGCTAGACTGTGGTGAGCCATCCATCCTTTGGAAGGCATATGTCTTAGATTTATTTTAGTTGAATTCAGACTATTTGGGTTTTCTGATATTTTCGCGGCCATGTCCTAGCTAGAATTTCTATTCATAATGTTAGAGGATTCGTAGACTCAAGTTGGTTTTTGTTTTGAGGTTATATTCTAAGATTTTGGTCTTTTGTTATCTTTCAGTTGAATTTCTTATTTTATGGGTCTAGTTTCCGCAAATTTTTTATTGTGACTATGCTTATGATGTAATGCTAAGGGGTCTTCCTGGGCCATAATTGGTTTAGGATGCCCGTTACAGCTAGGGCCTCAATTCGGGTTGTGACAAACTTAGAATCAGAGCACAGTTCAGGTTCCCAGGGTGTTTACGAAGCCATGTCGAGTAGAGTCCTTTTTATGGGTGTATAGCATGCCACACTTATATAGGGGAGGTTACAAGACATTTAGGAATTGTTCCCTTTTCTTCTTACTCTAATTTCATGTTGGAAAGTCTAGTTCTAAGGAAATTCTTCTGACTCCTACTTTTCCATGTTTCAGATTATGCCTCCACGAAGGACTAACGGCCAAGGAACTCCTGCAGGAACCTCTGTCCCTGCTGGGGGAAATACTGAAGAGGTTCTTCCTACTCATGGGATATGGACCCATAATGGAGTTCGCACCTCTGGCCCAACTGCTTCTATTGGGGTTCCACCTGTCCCAACCAGTCCTTCGCGAGCCCCTAGAACTGGTACCAATCACACTGGGACTCTTCAGGGTAAGATTTCAAATGCTGAGTCCAGGCAGACTGTTCAGATGCTTGTACAGATTGTGTTGTCTCAGGCTCATCAGTCAGGTAGTAGTGGTTCTGCAATTGGTTCTTCTGATGCTACCGGTGTGGGTCAGTTTATATAACTGAATCTACCAACATTTACTGGTTCTAAAGTTGAGGAGGATCCTCAAGGGTTTGTGGATGAAATGGAAATTTTTTTTAGGGTGATGAATGCTAGTGATACTGAAGGGGTAAAATTTGCAGCTTATGAGTTAAAAGAGGTAGCTTATCAGTTGTATGATGAATGGGAAGAATTTAGGGGTGAAGTTGTAGAGCCTGCAGTTTGGGAGGATTTCTCTCAAGACTTTCTTGATCACTTCTTTCCTCAGGAGTTGATGGAGGCTAAGACTGAGGAGTTTGAGAACTTGAAGCAGGGAAAGATGAGTGTCAAGGAGTATGCCTTGAAGTTCACTCAGTTGTCTCGTTATGCTCCAGAGTTAGTGTTTAACATGAGGTCTCGGATGAGGAAGTTTGCTTCAGGTCTTAATGATGGTTTGGTGCTGGAATGTAAAGGTGCGATATTAAATAGTGACATGTATATATCCAGGTTGGTGGTGTTTATGCAGCAGGTAGAGGATGAAAAGAATAGATAGGCAGAGGTTGAGGATAGTCAGAGTAAAAGGGCTAGGTCGGCAGATCAGGAGACTAATCAACAGTCTTGTGGTAACAGTAAGTGGGGTAAGAGATGGTATAAGAAGAAATCTTGGGGTAGTGTTCAGTCTTCAGCTAGTACACCTATCCCTAAGCCTTCAAGCAACCAACGATTTCAGCCTAGCAATGGTTCCAAAGTGCAGGGCACTCAGTCTCAGGCCAGTGCGACTCAATCAACTCATTCTGATCCTCCTTGCCGCACTTGTGAAAAGTTGCACTGTGGGCCTTGTCGTTTGGGAAAGGATGTGTGTTATGGTTGTGGTCAGGATGGTCATTTTCAGTGGGAATACCCTTCGGCAAAGGGAACTTTTAGGGGCAATAAATCCCAAGTTACCAGTTCTTCAACCCCAGCAGCTAAGGGTCCTACTTCGGGAACTAGCAGAGGCCGTAACCATTTGTATGCCCTATCTACTCTTCAGTATTCAGGGCCACACCAGATGTTGTCACGGGTATGTTACAGATTTTCTCCCATGATGTTTATGTGTTACTTGATCCTGGCTCCACTATATCTTATGTGACCCCTTATGTGGATGTGAGTTTTGATTTTAGTCTCAAAAATATTTTTGAACCCTTCTCAATCTCTACTCTTATTGGTGAGTCTATTATTGCTAGACGGGTCTATAAAAACTGTGTGGTGTCTATCTTTCATTGGGACACTATTGTAAATTTGGTAGAACTTGATATGGTGGATTTTGATTTAATTCTAGGAATGGATTGGCTCCACTCTTGGTATGCTACCTTGGATTGTAGAACCCGTAGGGTCACCTTTTGTTTTCCTAATGAGCCAGCTATAGAGTGGGAGGGTGATTCCTTAGTACCAAAGGAAAAGTTTATTCCTTATCTTAGAGCCCGTAAATTGATATCTAAGGGTTGTTTGTACCACCTAGTTCGGGTTAAAGATTCTAGCATTGAAAGTCCCTTACTGCCGTCTGTTTCGATAGTCAATGATTTCCAAAAGTTTTTCCTGATGATCTTCCCGGTATTCCACCCGATAGGGAAATAGAATTTGGTATTGATCTTTTGCCTAACACTGGACCTATTTCCATTCCTCCCTATAGAATGGCTCCAATGGAGCTAATAGAGTTAAAAGATTAGTGGAAGGATCTTTTTGATAAGGGCTTAATCCACCCTAGTGTCTCTCCTTGGGGTGCTCCGGTACTCTTCGTGCAAAAGAAAGATGGGTCCCTTCGTATGTGCATAGACTATCTTCAAATGAATAAGGTCACTGTGAAAAATAAATACCCCCTTTCTAAGATTAATGATCTTTTGACCAGCTTTAGGGTGCTAAGTGTTTCTCAAAATAGATCTCTGTTCGAGTTACCATAAGTTGAAAGTTAGAGAAGCGGATATTCCCAAGACCGCTTTTTGAACCCGTTATGGCCATTATGAGTTTCTGGTTATGTATTTTGGCCTGACTAATGCACCTGCAACTTTTATGGATCTTATGAATAGGATGTTTAGGTAGTTTTTGGACCTATTCAGCCTAGTCTTCATTGATGATATTCTGGTGTACTCCCAGAGTGAGGAGGAGCATGCCAATCACCTCCGTATTGTACTTCAGACCCTTAAGTACCAAGAGTTGTATGCCAAATTTTCTAAGTGTGAATTTTGGCTTAATTCCATGACGTTCCTTGGTCTTGTTGTTTCTAGTAAAGTAATTAAAGTTGATCCCCAAAATGTTGAGGCGGTTAAGAATTGGCCTAGACCAATAACTCCGACCGATATTAGGAGTTTCCTGGGTCTGGCAGGATATTATAGAAGGTTCTTTGAGGGCTTTTCCTCTTTAGCTATTCCACTAACGAAGTTGACTCAGAACAAGGTGAAGTTTTTGTGGTCTGATACTTGTGAGGGTAGTTTTGAGAAGTTGAAAGGTCGTTTAACCTCAATACCTGTTTTGACACTTCTTGATGGTACTGAAGGAATTGTGGTGTATTGTGATGTGTCCCGGGTGGGACTTGGTTGTGTACTTATGCAGTATGGGAAGGTTGTGGCTTATGCTTCTAAGCAACTTAAAGTGCATGAGAAGAATTATCCTACTCATGATCTTGAGTTGGCGGCTGTGGTTTTTACACTTAAGATTTGGCGTTATTATTTATATGGAGTGCATATAGATATTTATTCATATCACAAGAGTTTGCAGTATATTTTCACACAGAAGGAGTTGAATCTCAGGCAGAGAAGGTGGCTTGAGTTACTAAAGGACTATGGGATGAGTTTGCACTATCATCCAGGTAAAGCAAATGTTGTTGCTGATGCTCATAGTAGGTTGTCCATAGGGATCCTTTCTCATGTTGAGGAAGAAAAGAGGGGATCAGTGAAGGAAATTCATAGGCTTGCTAATTTGGGAGTCTGACTGTTGGATTCCAAAGATGGGGGAGTGATTTTTCACGAGGTGGCTAAGTCTTTATTAGGTACTAAAGTTAAGGAGAAACAGGTTGATGATCCCATACTTATGCAAATCAAGAAAGATGTTGGGTAGAAAAAGGTTTTAGCTTTCAAGATTGGGGGAGATGGGAATTTGCGGTATCAAGGGAGACTGTGCGTTCCCGACGTTGATAGGCTACGAGAGAGAATCTTGACTGAAGCCCATGTCTCCAGGTATACTAATTATCCCAGTTCTACTTAGATGTATCATGACTTGAAAGAGATATATTGGTGGAATAATATGAAGAGGGATATTGCGAATTTTGTTGCTAAGTGTTTGAATTGCCAACAAGTTAAGGTTGAGTACTTAAGGCCTGGTGGTACATCTCAGGAGATAGCCATTCCCATGTGGAAGTGGGAGATGATAAATATGGATTTTCCTTCCGCATTCTCGGAACCAATACGATTCCATCTGGGTCATTATGGATAGGATGACCAAGTTTGCTCACTTTCTGCCTGTAAGAACAAACTATTCGGGAGAGGATTATGCTAAGTTGTACATTCAGGAGATAGTTCTGCTTCATGGAGCTACGATTTCCATCATATCCGATAGAGGTATGCAACTTTCTTCTCAGGTTTAGGTATGCAGGTGAACCTTAGTACCGCTTTCCATCCTCAAATGGACGGGCAAGCAGAGAATACTATTTAGGCCTTAAAAGATATGCTAAGGGCTTGTGTTATTGACTTTAAAGGTAGTGGGTGGATCACTTGCCTCTTATTGAGTTTGCTTATAATAATAGTTATCACTCTAACATCCAAATGGCTCCTTTCAAGGTTCTTTATGGTATGTAGGTCACCAATTGGATGGTATGAAGTAGGCGAAACAAGACTGTTCGGGCTGGATCTTGTTCACCAAGTGATGGAGAAAGTTTAAGGTTATTCGCGAAAGGCTTAAGACTGCTCAAAGTCTCCAAAAGTCATATGTAGATGTGAGGCGAAGAGAGTTGGAGTTTGAGATTAGTGATTGGGTATTTTTGAAAGTTTCTCCTATGAAGAGAGTAATGAGGTTTGGAAAGAAAGGTAAGCTCAGTCCTCGTTACATTGGCCCATATCAGATTTTGAGAAAGTTTGGTAATGTCTCTTATGAGTTCAACTTGCCCGCGAGTTTGGAATGGGTCCATCTCGTGTTTCACGTGTCTATGCTTAAGAAGTGTGTGGGTTATTATCCTCTTGAGGTTCCCGTAGAGAACATTAGCATGGATGACTCTTTGTCTTATGAGGAACTTCCTATAGAGGTTTTGGATAGGCAAGTTCAAAAGTTGAGAACCAAGGAAATAGCTTCAGTTAAGGTCTTGTGGAGAAATCAAAAGGTGGAGAAGGCTACTTGGGAAGCCGAGGAAGACATGAGGACTAGATATCCCTTCTTGATTTCGATGCCGGGTGACGTCGTTTGACGAACTAACTCTATACTTACCTTTTATCTTATAAATTCATGTCCTTCAAGTTTTTTTCAATCTCTTTATTCAAGCTAAATCTTTCCTAATCATCATTCGGGGACGAATGATCCCAAGGGGGGATATTATAACACCCAAAAATTTTAGAACCTTCATGAACCCATATATTTATATGAATTTAAGATTAAAAAAATGACTTACGAAACCGACCCATGTGACGTGGTACCTACCTACGTAACGTGGGTGGGTTTCCATGGAATCGTGGATTCAAATCGTGGATTAGATCTTGTAAGTTGAAAAATCAATCTGATTTCCATGACATGGACCCACGGTACGTAGGTCAAGTCCTAGACTGATTCCAAGAATTTTTTTTTAGGATCATCCTAGGGGTATTTTGGTCAATTCCCATGATGAGATCCGACCTTTTCAGCTTAAAACACCTCCCAATCCCTAGAAACATGTTTCTTTCCCCAAAAACATACTCCATCTCCTCTCTAAACACAAAAGAGAAAAATCAACTAGGGTTCAAGTTCAAGGTCAAAAAATTCAAGCTTTCCTCAAGTTCTCTTCATCAAAAGGCATGTTTGAACACTCCCTATTTCAAATACTATTCTAAATTTTGATTATTATTTATTATGTATATTATGATGGTTATTTTGAAACTAGGGTTGGGGATTTTGTTATTAAATCTTGATATGAATTTTTCCCTTTTCTTTATAAATAATGATTTAATATTTAATTGGGGGATTTGAGACTGAATTGACTATTTGAAAATAATGAACTATTATGTCTTGAAGTTTGAATGCTAAATTGATATATGTTTAGCCATGATTTCTAGTCTCTTGAAAGATTTGAAATTTCTTGAGGAATATAAATGTTTTCCTCGTCTTTTATATCGTTGAAGGTATTGTGTTATTCAAATGGTTTGGAATTGTTATGGGAATTTCAATTATGATTATGTTTATGATTTTAAAGGCGGGGTTTTTGAGTCCAAAGAATGTTTAATAAAAATGATTTGGCATGATAAGAGTGACTTGCAAGTTCTTGGTATGACGATACCAACATGTTAATTCCTTAATAAAAGCCTCCATAATTGAATGTAATGAAAATGTTTTAATTGGGCTTAAAGAGAAGTATGTAATTCACTGAGAAGGTGTAGTCCCTGTGACCAACACTGAAAACCGCATTTGCCGACATTGGGAGGTCTTGTCTTGAAATATGGATGACCACTGTATACTTGTCTTGAGAAGTTGTATGCAGCTATGATTATGTTATTAATTGGCCAACTATGTTATCTCAGTCCATGCGACTAACATGAATTGAGGCCCTGCCAGTTGGGGAGTACTGGACCCATATTACCCATGGGTTACGTAATGTCGGTGTAATTACATAGTTCAGAACTAAAGAATTTCAAGTGATTGCGTTATTAAAATATTCTTTACATCGTACCTTATTTATGACAGACTTATATTGTAAAGCTTTTCGAATTTTAATTATTATTATATTCTATAAATTTGTTTTGGATTCCCTTTCCTCGAGTTGCATGACAGTACTCATCATACTGAGCGTCCTCGAACACTACATATTTTTATGATGTAGGTTCTGAAGCACTTACCCGAGATTCTGCCCCGCATTAGGATACATTCTTAGTTGCAGCTAGCCTGTGGTGAGCCATCCATCCTTCAGAAGACATATGTCTTTGATTTATTTTCAGTTGAATTCAAAATATTTGGATTTTTTGGTATTTTTGGGGCTATGTCCTGCTAGAATTTCTATTCAAAATGTTAGAGGCTTCGTAGACTCAAGTTGGTTATTGTTTTGAGGTTACATTCCAAGATTTTGAACTTTTATTATCTTTTAGTTGAATCTCTTATTTTATGGGTCTATTTTCCGCAAATTTTTACTATGACTATGCTTATGATGTAATGCTAAGGGGTCTTCTTGGGCCATCATTGGTTTGGGAAGCCCGTCACGGTTAGGGCCTCGATTCTGGTCGTACAGTTAACAATTTGTGATCAGAGCGTTGCATGGTGATTATGTTTGTCCCATTAGATCTGGATTATCAATTTTGGATTAGTAGTGTAGTTGGTTCGAGTTCCGAGCCCTTATGTTAAGTTTTGACATATTAGACGGGAAACTAGTTGAATGTAGTTTAAAAGGGGTCCCAATGGTTAAATTTTTGAAAATGACCTTGTTTGATAAATTCAATAGTTCCATTGAATCCAGAACATCAAAATTAGCCTAGTAGTATTATTGGTTCATTTTTGTGGGGTCCTAAACAGATCTCGAGGGTCCATTTGAAATATTTTGAAACTTGGCCTATTGCTGGTGCACAACTGCTTATGCACCAATCATTTACTCATCACAATTGCATCATAGGGGGGTCGTGATTGCAAAGAGTAAAGTCTTCTTTCAGCTCGATCGCGAGGTGGTTTCAGTGATTGTTAGGTTTGGGTCTGGTAGGCATCGCGGTAGGAAGGCTCTTTCCACGATCACGATGAGCAATTTAGTCATGATCAACGGATGACCTCTTGATTGCCTAGGTTAGTTCGAGATTGTGGGTCACTTTTCACCTGAACAATAGAAATTTCCCATTTTTTTAATTTTCACCATTTTTAGACTTTGAGACCTCGGGAAAAATGATTTTAAAGAGAGGTTATCATCAAAGGTGTTTGGGTAAGCTTCTAAACTTGATGTCAATCATTATTCATTGATTTTAATCTTGGAATTTTGGGGTTTTACCCAGTAAAGTGAGAAAATGATTTTTTGATGATTTCAACCTCAATTTCAACTTGTTTTTTTGATGGGTTTTCATATTTAGGATCCTTGAAGTATGAAAAGTTTGATTCTTAAATAAAATTCTGATTTAACCTTTTTTCCTTCCGGGTGAATTTTCAAACTGTTTTGGACCGAAAATGAAAGTAGCTTATGGGTGTTGTTAGACTCGTTTTGATGAGTACGTTATTTTTTTTAATAGAGTTGGTTCATTTCAAAGTCGTACATAAATGAAAGGCTCTTTGTTGGAGGGTCCAAGCTTGAGATTCAACTTTACGAGGTAGGCTATGACTTAACTTTCTTCAAACTATGCTGGGTATTTTGCCATTCATGTAAACTATGCAATGGGTTGGGGATTTTATCCTGAGATTCATATTTTTAGATAGTTATTTTATTGTGATGCTCGTATGGGGGGCTATGTGATTATTATTATTGACTTGAGATATTATTATTTTTGTGATGCCCGTGTGGGGGCTTATGTGAGCATTTTATTTGACTTTAGAGATGATTATTGTGGTGATACCCGAGTGGAGGTTGATATTGGTCATGTTTGTACATTATTCGCCATCTATCTTTATTGTGATGCCCAAGTGAGGGATTGAATTGATAATATTGGTGTCTTATATGACTATTAATTACCCTGGTGCCATTCAATGGCTTATACCATAATTTATTAAAATTTGAGATGATTTGAGCTCATTTAATACCATCATTGAATTGATTCATTATATGATATTGTTTTGGTTATGATCATGCATCCTCATTTCATTCATTTATATACTTGGAATTGGTACCACAGAGAAACACTAATTTTGAAAGAAAATATGATACTTTATAAGACCCTTGACCGAGGAATTTGTCGGCAAGGTTGATTGAGATATGAGATCGAGATTATCAAAATATATGGGTTGCTAACCCCCATGGGTCCTCTCCTAGAATATTATTCTCGGAAGATGCATACGAGGTTTCATGCAATGGCTTCCATGCCATGGCTTACTTCATTATCATCTCAATGCATTGCATTGTATAGTTTGCACTTCTATTTACGTGTTTGTTATCATGTATTTAGTTTTTTCTTATATATTCGAGTGTAGTTATTCTTTTACAAAATTATACTTGAAGAATTATTAGGAGATACGGCTTGAGCCACCGTTGGGAACTTTTTTGTAAGAAGATCGAAGCGTGCTCGTAGTATTCTTGTCATGACCCAAAAATAGAGTATGCAATGATACCTGTCACACCTCTAGTACAGGTAAGTCTATCCCAACCCAAAATCAATAATCAAAGTAAATCAGAAGGGGAAGAATAGAAGAATAATTCCAAATAATATAAAAAATAAAAACATAATCTCAAGGATACAAACCAGGTCTAGTTTTTATTAGTACAGGTCTCTAATACAGAATAATATCGAATAGTCTAGAATATCTTAAATGCCGATAAATCATAAGTAAAAAGAGTAGAGATTCATATAAGCTTTGAGGTCTATCAGCCACTACCTAGATTTCCGCAATTCCAATACTAGAAGAATATGATTTGAGTTCTTCTACTCAAAGCAATACCTATACGGGGAGAAGAAAAAGGAAAAAGGAAAGAAAAAGCAAGGGTGAGTATAAAACACATGTACTCAGTAAGAATAGTCAATAACCGACCCTAATCCAAAGTGATGGCGAGAACCACCACCCCAACTACCCAATTTACCCTAACAAACCTGCAACCGCTAAATACACCACCTTATCCTAACTAGGTAACCCAACACAATTATTGTAGGAATATCAATAAACAGGGTAGCCAAATTAGTCTAGGTGAGTCCACAGTAGTCCTTTTATTATCAATAATAAAGAAAGTAATTTGAAGAGGGAGACTCACCAACACAGTATATGATGCTAAATCATCACGTTCAACCAATAAGCTAGGATAAAATAGTGAGAGTGTATATTTATGTGTATATCATACGACCAATATGTGTGACACCACAGTCTCATTGATCAAGCTATAGCCATACCTCACGATCATAATATCTCAACCTCTAAACCACCTAAGTGATTGTACAATATGATGTAATGTGGTGAAATGAATTTAGAATACACAATATCAAAAACAAGGTTCAATGTGGTATTACAATACAAGGAAAGAATTAGACTTAATATCAATCATATTAAAGAATACAATACAATGCAAATGATGCAATGCAATAGAGTAAGGATGATAGGATAATGATGATATAAATCATCGCATGACAGCCATCGCATGACCTCGTATGCACCTTTAGAGCTAAAGCTTCCAGGACAGGACCCTTGAGGGCTTCGCAATCCATATACTTTCACAATCTCAATCAACTTTGTCGGCAAAGACCTCGATCAAGGATTTTACAAAGTGTCTCAATCAACCTTGCCAAAAAAGACCTCCGTTAATGATTTTACAAAGTGTTGCAATCAACCTTTCCGGCAAAGACCTCGGTCAAGGGTTTCACAAAGTATTTTATTTTCTTTCAAAATCTGTGTTTCTCAGTAGTACTAATCTCATGAATATGTATGGATTGAACAAGGATGTAATGTCCACAACCAAATTAGCATGACGATAATAATCAATTCAATAATGGTATAAATGAGCTCTTAAATCAACTCAATAAGTCAGTAATTCATGATAAAAGCCATAGCATGGCACCACTTGAATAAAGAGTCATTTAGGACATCAATAATATCAATCCAAGCCCCTTTCTTGGGAATCAGTATAATAATATAGGCATAAAATGCTTAAATAAAGCCTGTAATATCCATATAATCCCCCCGCTCGGGCATCGCGAAAATAATAAGGAAAATAAATGCACTAATCAGGCCTATAATATCAATCTAAGCCCCCACTCGGGCATCACAATAATAATAAGGCAATTAATGTACAAATAAGGCCAATAATATAAAGTTAATCCCCCACTTGGGTATCACAATAATAATAACCTCTCAAGTCAATAATATATTTACGTAAGCCCTCACATGGGCAAGTAGAGAGAATAAGTAAGATAAATAATTATATAACTACCACCCATAAATAGACTCTGGTATCTGCAAATATGTTTGCCATTTTACCTAAATGGGACCTCAAATCCTAAGTGATTCACAAAACACAAGCAAATAAGCATAAAACACCTAAACACTTCGAAAAAAAGTCTGGGTACATATCAACTTGCCTTAAAGAAGATCCTTAAAGCCAAAACACAATCCAATGTATCAACCGGAAGCTCTACTCCCATGAGCCATCACTAAACACATTAAATCTAGTCAAATATCACATCTACACGTCAAAAAGAGTTCAACGATACCCATATTGATATACTTTGGTTTCGAGTCCAAAATCCACTTCAAAAATCAACCCCAAAAATTAAAGGGTAAAACTGAAATTTTTGTAAATAAACATGTTTTCCATTACTTTAAGGGTTCTAAATCAAAAAACCCAATGAAAATCGAGTTGAAATCGGGTTATAAATCATCAAAGTACCAATATTTTACTTTACCAGTAAAACTCCAAATCTCCATTATCAAATACGGTTTAAAACAAGAAACTTTGAAAAACTTTTGTCAAAAATCAGTTTACCCACGATACAAGGACATAAAATCTCAAAAATCAATGAAAACCCACTCCAAATCGACCTTCAAATCAAGAATTTTTTATTTCATAACTTTAGGGTTCCAAATCTTAACTTTATCAATAAAAATCATGTAAAACTAAGTGGGTAATCTATAAAAATGAGTAAAATGAATGTATAAATACATACCTAACGTTTGTACGAGAAAAATAATTTGAAAATCTCCTCAATTGGAGTTTCCTAGATCCCAAAATGTCAAAAATACCAAATCCTCAAAGTTGCCTTTCAATTAAAATCAATGGAACCTTCAGTGGAAACCCTTCGCGATCGCAACTAAAGGCTCACGTTCACTGAGGCCTTTTGTAGTGACTTATCACGGTTGCAATCACGACCTCTATTGCACCAACAACAGTTGTCCGCATTAAAATGTTCATATCTCCCTCATACGGACATGAAATTCGTTAATTCTGAAATTTTGATATAGATCTAATAGTACTATACTCATGCCCAAAATAGCTCATTAAATACAGGTGATACTATTAAAACTCAATGACATAAAACTCTGAACAAATACCCAAAACTCATTCGAGGCCTCCCGAACACAACCCAACTATGCTACTTGGCTAAGTTTGAAATTTTAAACTCAACGGAACCATCAGATTTACAAAAAAGAGATCGTTATCGATGAGTTACATCTAAAACAAATTTTAGGCTAAATAGATATTAGTATTTCAACCAAACACTGAATAATCGTAGAGGCCTCTTCACCCAAACCAACTATACTATTAACCCAAAATGGAAGTTCTGAATCTAATGGAACTGTCAGAATCATCATGCAATGCTCAGATCACAAAATGTTTACCAAAGTCAAACTAATCATTTTAAAGACTATTAAAAACCACAAACTCATATAAATCACTCCCAAATACTTTAAAGATCGTGCAAACCATTCCCGCAACTCATAAATGATATAAAGCAACAATGAGGAAAGGTAAAATGGTCAAAATATAGAAAATTACAAAAATCATAACAAGGGTTATTACATTATCCACTACTAAGATTCATATTCTCCCTCGAATGTATAAGTATGAAAAACGTCAAAACAGACAAAGGATACAAAATACCCTTGTAAACCTCATACAAGCACTCTCAAGCAGAGTAACAACTATAGAACTACCGATCTCACTATAGTAACAAGAACCCCTTCACACTATGACCTTCAAGGTCACAACTTTAGCATCAGAAGACAAACTTACCAATGAAACTGAGTTCATTTACCTTCGAACTCCCTCTATACCCAAAATCTAAGTCGATCAGAATAGAAGGACATATCCCACTTACTTGAATCTGTTGAAGGCACTATAAGTAAATAACGACACCATAAAACACATATCATCCCCAAAACCACAAAATGCCAAGGAACCCAAGGAACCATATAGCTACGCTCCACCATACTGAATCAACATACTCAAGGCTGATATCATAATGTCGAATTAGACAACACTATAACCTCAAGATGAAGAAAATAGGAAAGATATCGATATCAATGCCACATCAAAATGTCAAAAGTCACACTTTACATACTTAGATCACTATTCAAATAGTCATATCCTCAAGCTGAATCCTTTGAAAAAATCCAGAATCATCATAAAACTCTGTATATAATAGGCATGAATACTCTAAATGGCACCAAATTATCAGGTAACTCATCACAATAACCTAGGCAATCCTCAATACCCAAGTTATATTAATCAACCCAAAGTCCTCAACAATCTAGTAGAACAAAGAGCCCTTCTGATCATACACACTTAAGCATCCCATCATAACAGAGACAATCAACCCATAGAGGAAGTGCAACAATCACTATACCTCACTGATGGATGCCTAAATCAAAAATCAAATCTTGGGAAAGTCACCACTAGACACCTCATAAGTCACTAATGAACCATACTATCAAGACTTCAAATTTCCAACTCATACCCACAGCTAAATTCTGAATATATAAAATTTCTTTATGTACAAGTTCCTTATATTTTTCTTAACTCATTTCCCATTCAGTATATTTTTAGCACAAGAATAATGGAATAATAACGCATACTCTAAATCAAAACTCATGAGAAAAATATTTTATTAAGCCATTAACTTCCAAAGTAAATGCTACCAATAAAGTTCCTTTCCATTTAAAAATCCTTCCAAATTAAAATTAAGAAACCTTATAGGCTGAATTTCTCAAGTCTAGCCAAGTAGTATTTCAACACCCATTAGTCTTCAAATGAAAGCAAAGCTAATCATTAAGAAAGTAACAAATAGCAAGGCATGAACGCCTAAAAATCATCCCTTATCCAACTAGAATCCTTTACTTGAAATATTTTTCTGTCATTCACACAACAAGCCTAATCCATCCCAAGGTCTACCACTAATAAGTACCACTATATATTCTACAATCCGAATATGAAAAAACCTACAATCGATCCACCACTACTCCACAACATAACCAATGAGAAAATTATTACACTGATATACTCTAAATGAGTCACAACATCAGATTGGTACACCCAATCTACCACTAAAGAATCATCTATGGGGTAGCAATATTAATAGACATAGCAAGAAACTCACAAATAATATCAAGACCCAATTCCCAATAAGTAAACATATAGAAAAATAAAGAACCATAGTCAAATACTATAAAGATAGATCAAAGGCATTCTAAAACCATACCTCTGGCTACTATACCAGATGATCTTGCCTTGAGTTATCCCATGGGAGATAATACTGAGACCTGTCATCTCCCTAAGAAACTAAAGAGGTATCTTTCTGTCCATGTTGTGGGTAATCCCTCCTATAGTGCCCGAGGTCTTCACATATGAATCAACTCAAAGGGGTAGGAGTTTGTTGAACTTGACCTGAAAAACCTGAACGTCCATCACCATCTAACCCTTTTTAAAAATAACCACAAAGATCTTGGCCTATATCTTACATATCGCTATTTCCATCAAGTCAACGGGAAATCTTTCCCGCAAGTCTCTCATGTCTCCACTCAAACTCCTCTAGAAACTCTCAAGAAAACTGATCCTATAAGAGAAGAGGTGACCCAACTAGTCTACTCTCTACAAAAGTCCTCTACCACTATCTGGCCGGTCCGAAGAACTGAAAAGGCAGTGAAATCTACTCTATTATAGTCTACCAAGCCTAACCCGTGTAACCTCTCGCGGTAACCAAACAAGAACATATAAGCATCAAACCTAGGATCTCTATTAAACCGTGAATGATCTATCCTTCTGAACTCTATATATCTACTATATCCCTTCATAGACATAAAGGGTAAGGTCACTGGATATGGAAAAATCCCTAACAATACCTTATCAACCCTAGGAGAATCTGTAGTCAAATATGCACTTAAGTCTAAATCCTTGAAGTAGCATGCCAAATGAAGTAGTATCCATCTTCTCGAGAAAACCCAAAATCCATACCAAACAATCCTCAAGCATAGGAATGAACATGCTCACAAGCGGTGTCTGGACTGGACTCAACCCTTCTATCTCAATAGACCCATCATCACTAGTAACTCTAAAACATGAATAGGCAATCCCAGTCTGACCTCTAACTAGTCTAGATGTCCCAATCTGACCTCTGCCTCAACCTCTTCCCCTTTCATATACCAAAGGCATGGGCTCTGAATCTCTAGCCTAGGAAGATCACATTCTCACCATTTGTAAGAGAATAAATAAGAAGTTTTTGAGTTACACAAAGCTATGAACACACGACACAGAAGAGTTATATAGACTGTTGAGTATGCGATGTTTCATTCATGGTTAGAGAGCGGGTCTTGTTGAAGGTTTCATTCATGAAGGATGTGATGAGCTTTGGTAAGAAAGGAAAGCTTAGTCTGAGGTTTATTGTACCTTTCGATATTCTTACGAAGTATGGAGATGTGGAGTATTAGGTAGTTTTGCCTACACATCTGTCAACTGTCCATCTGGTATTCCAAGTGTCTATGTTAAAGATTTACCATTACAAAGATTTCATATGATCTGGTGGAATTTTGTTGTATAAGACCATGGCATGTAATTTGAGGAGGAGTCCATTGCCATCCTACAAGGAAGACTAAGAAGTTGAGGTTTATTTATATTGATTCAGTGAAGGTCCGGTGGATACATCACACGATTGAGGAGGCTACATAGTAGGTTGAGTTTGATATGAGGCACAAATACCCCCATCATTTTACTGCTTCAGGTACTTTATTTGCTTTTCAATTAGAGGACAAACTTGTGTTTTAGTGGTGGATAATGTACCAACCGTAGTTGTGATTTTTAGTTTTTGCTATGTTTTGACTTTTTTTCCATTCCCCATAATTTCTATATACTATTTATGAGTTATGGGGTTGGTTGGCACAGTCCTTGATGTGTTCGAGAGTGACTTAAGTGAATTTGAGGTCTTTAGAGGCCTTAAGGTTGGTTAGTTAGACTTCTGTCAACATTTTGTGATTTGAGCGTCAGATGGTACATTGGTTAGTTCCATTACATCGAGAATATTGATTTTGGGTTAGTATCATAGTTAGTTTGGATCCAAAGCCTTTATATCAAACTTTCAGTATTTAAATGAAAACTAATAAAATAAGCTTAAAAGGAGTCCCGAGAGCTAATTCATTGTAAACGATCACTTATTAAAAATTGAATGGTTCTATTGAGTCCAGAACGTCAAAATTAGCCTAGTAACATAGTTAGATTATTTTATGGGGACTCAAAATAATCCCAAGGATCCATTCTAGGACATTTCAACCTTGTGCAAATGCTGGTTTTTCTGGTATCTGGTGCCAGCAAATTTCTTCTTCGAGAAAGTGGACCATTAGCCAGAAATATAGAGAAGTGAAAGATTATTCATTACAAACTTGATGGTGGGACCACGTTCGCAAAGAGTAACCTGGTGATCAGGTTGGGTCGTCTTTATCGTGATCGTGATCGGACCTTCACGAACGCGAGGGGTTTACGTCAACAGCCTTTGCTAATGTATAGAGTTGACTGTGAAAGCAAAGATAAATTTAATGTCTAGTGAACTTCAACCCTCACGAACATGAAAGGTCCACGTTCATGAGGTACTGTTCAACAAAATAGTATATTTCTCCCATTTTTACCATTTTCACAATTGAGACCTCGGTTAGTGGCGATTTCAAAGGAGATTTACATCACATTTGTGTGGTTGAGTTCTAATTTCATGTTTTCATCATTTTACATGCATTTTATCTAAAAAATAGCTTTAAAATCTTGATTTCAAACTTAGATATTTTGGGGTTTTACCCGGTAAACTATAAAATTGGTTTTTCTTTGATTTAAAGTATGATTTCATCTCGTTTTTAGTTGGATTTTCAAATTTAGACTCCTCTTGATATGGGGAATATGAATCTTAACAAAATTCTAGATTTAACCCTTTTCAATTTTGAGCCAATTTTAAAACTATTTTAGAACCCAGAATAAATATCGCCAACATGGGTATTGTTGTACTCCTTTAAATGTCTAGATTACATTTTGGATAGATTTTGTCCATTTCGAGACCATTTGTTAAGGGAATGCTTCTTGTTGAAGGGTCTAGGCTTGGATTTTGGCTTTTTGAGGTAGGTTATAACTTAACTTTCTTCAGACTGGACTGGGTAGTTAATCATTAATATAAAGCGTGCTATGGGTTAGGAAATTAGTTATGAAATCGTGTATTACGGTTGCTATTATTTTCGTCCTGCCCGTATGGGACTTATATGCATATTATTGTTTACTTGAGATATTATAACTGTTGTGATACCGGTGTGGGGTCTTGACTTGATATTTTAGGCCTTATTTGAGAATTTATTTTCCTTAATATTATTGTGATGCCCGAGCGGGGGGTATAAATTTATATTATAGGCCTTATTTGAGTATTATATCCTCTATCATTATAATAATGCCCTATAAAGGGGCTTTGATTGATATTATTGATGTCTTACATGACTATTTATTCCATTGGTGCAATGTGATGACTTATATCTTGAAACATTGACATATTGAGTAGATTTTGAGCTCATGTATACCATTATTTAATTGATTATCTTATTTATACTAATTTGTTTATAAGCATACATCCTCATTTAAGTAATTCATATTCACGAGATTGGTACCATCGAGGAACATTGATTTTGAAAGAAAATGAAACATTTTGTAAAACCCTTGACTGAGGTGTTTGCAGGCAAGGTTGATTGAGATATTTTGTAAAACTCTTGAGCAAGTTCTTTCCCGACAAGGTTGATTGAGATTGTGAAAGTATATGGGTTACGAACCCCTCATGAGTCCTGTCTTAGAAGCTTTAGCTTGAAAGGGGTATACGGGGTCATGTGATGGCCGCCATGAGGTGGCTTGAATTATTATCATCCCACCATCATTCCATTGCATTGCATCATTGTATTCTACTTATGTACAATGTTTTCATGTGTTTAGTTCTTCTTATATATTCATGCGTAGTTATTCTTAGACAGTTATTATACTTGTAGAATCGGTAGGAGATATGGTGTGAGCTATCGTTTGGAAACTTTTCTGTAAGCAGTTAGAAGCTGCTCATAGTATAATTTATATGTTTTTTTTCCTGCTTTGCTCAGTTGAACTTTGATACCAACTGAGTACAAGTGGAACGTACTCACTCCTACTTTTGTGCCCTTTTAGTGCAGATACCAGTATGAGTATGACCCACGGTAGATGACTTATGATTTCAGATACTGATCCAGAGTATTGCTGAGCTCCAGTGTTTGGGGCATATTTTAGACTCCCTCCTATTTCATTTTGTCTTTATTTGCTTATCTGAGACAGATATGTATTTCAAATTTTTATGTCTTTATCAGTTCTCTTTACTCATGACACTAGATTCTGGAATTGGAGTTGTACTATTTTAGTTTCGGATTATATTATATCCTTATATATACATATATTTAGCTTGAATATATTGTAAAGTATCATTTGAAGGATTTTTTTTTCTGCATTTTTATTTCTGTTAATGTTGGTCTTACCTACCCAGGGTTGGGATGGGGCAGCTGCCATCATGATATCGAATTTTGGGTCATGAAAAATTTATATCATAGCGTGGTGGAAAGTCTCCACCAAAGGCTTGGAATCATGGAGGCCTTTTATGGTGACTTATCGTGGTCACGACTAAAGTTCGTGGTTGCAACCTCTCTTGCACTAGCAACAACTGTCCGCACTAAAATGGCCATATCAACCTTATACAGATCTGAAATTCATCGATTCTTTCTAAGTTAGTTTCAAAATTTTGGTACGGATATAATGGTACCATACACATGTCCAAAATAGCTCATTAACTGCAGGTGATACTATTAAAACTCAGCAACATAAAACTCTAAACTCTGAACAAGTACCCAAAACTCACTTAAGACCTCCCAAATACAATCCAATTTTGCTAATAGGCTAAATTTGACATTGCAGACTCAACAAAACCATAAGATTTACCAAAAGAGATTGTTTTCAACAAGTTATCTCTAAAACTAATTTTAGGCCAAATAAAGCTAGAGTTTCAATCAAACACTCAAAAATCACAAAGGGCCTTGGGACCCAAACCAATTATGAAAGTAACCCAAAATGGAAGTTCTAGATCTAATGTGATTGTTAGAATCACCATCCGACACTCAAATCACAAAATATTGACCGAAGCAAAGCTAATCATTTTTAAAATCTATTCAGATCCTAGTTCGAGTATGATTTGCAAAGCGTGAGATCGGGTTGTGATCGAGGATGATTTTGAGGAGGGGTAAGCTACTCATTCGGGACATGATTCCGCACTTCATCTTATATATTTTGTCTCTAATTTATGATTCAGAGACAGAATTATGTATTTTCATACTCTTATTCAGTATTAGTGCTCTTTACTCATGACATCAGATTTTAGGATTGGAGTTGTATTTCGTTTATTATTGTATATTTTGTTTATATATATATGGTAAGACTTTGTTATGAAGTCTCGTATTGGGTTTAATTGTTTCTCTTCTGCATTCATTATCTCTTTAGGTGTTGAGCTTACCTACCTAAGATTAGGGTGGGGTAGGTGCCATCATGACCTCAACTTTTGGGTCGTGACATTTTCCTTCTTTGCGTTTATAAAGAAACATTATCACGAAGGGTTGTTAGGTTAGGTCTGAATCAGGGTCCATTTGTTCATCACATTTGAAATTTGGGCATACGATTCTGATGGGTCAGATTAGGTATGCCTCACAATTGCAAGGGACCCACCATGATCACCAAAAACGCTTACACCTTGACAAAAATATAACTCATTTTCAAATATAAACCCTATAACTCAATTTTTTATGCATTCTTCAATTCTTCATTGATGATTTCATATTTAAACAAGGTTTTAAATTGGAAAATTTAGAGATTTTGGGGCTAAAGTTATGAAATCATATTTTTGAGGATTTGAAGGTCGATTTGAACTAGTTTTTTTAATGAAATTTCATATTTGAGTTTTTAATTAATAGGTAATACGATTATCATATAAAATTCCAATATTTCTCTTATGGGCTCGAGGTTGACTTTTTTGGCTTGAAATAGAAGTATAGCAATATAGGTGTCCACAAATAGATTTGCTTATGTATAATATGTATTTGACCAGATTGGGTTAATGACGCATTCCGTCGTTATGGTAAAAATCATTTTGATAAAATTATTTGATCAAAATTTGTCCTTTGAGCCTGATAAGAAGTAATTTTTATGGTAGAAAGTTCGTGTCCCTAAAGTTAATTGGGCCAAATTTTCAATTGGGTTGGACTTACCAACATCCGCTACAGTGATGTTGTAGCAGCAACATTCCACTCACCACAACGAAAGTGAAGAAGCCAGGCCCCGAGTTTTTAAAACTCTTTTCCTTCACCAATGATCTTTTATATCATTTGCCTCCTCCAAAAACACCCAAATGAACCCTAGGCTTAGAATGACAAGAGTTAAGAGACCAATCTTTGGGAGGGTGTTTTCCAAGTGATTTTTGTAGAAAAAATTTGATGGAATTAATAGTGAAAGCCCTAAAATAGAGATTCTTCACTCTTCATAGAAACAAAGTCATCAACGAGGTAGTTTCTGGTTTAATTGTAGTAGATTTTGGTTAGTTATGTATAATAACTATAGTTTGATGGGATACTTCATGCCTAGGCCTACGGGCATGGTGTTTGGATGAAATGACCAACGAACTGAGCTTTGGGTAATGAGATTTGATGTATTAGGTGCTGAATGTTGATTTATGGTGTATGTCAACCCTTTTTATGTAAAGAACCAACTAGAGGCAAGTTGGTAAATGGTAGGTTAGTACAAATTAATGTTTGAAGATGTATGTAAAGGGGTAAAAATATTGTGTAGTTATGGTAGTGCTTTGAATATTCTAGGCTGGTGGTAGTTCAAGATAGATTGAGTTCTAGTGGTTGTGGAAAGTAGAGCCGGTAGGTTTCAGAACTCTATGTAGTAAGGTTAAAAGCGGAGGATGGGAGAAGTTACTGGTAGAACTATGTATAAATTTGATTTTCCAGGGTGAGGGTTGATGTTAGCGGAGCAAAGGTTGTGAAGATTAGGTTTATGGAGTTTTCCTGAAGAAGAATATAGAAATTAAGCTAATGGTAGATGGTAGTGAGTCAGGAGTAATTAGGAGGGTCGAATTAGTGCAAAGGCGAATGTAACAACCCAAATCATCATTACACTGAAATAGAGAATAGAATCCTTTTCCTAGTTTCCCATTAGACCAAAAATTGAAAATTCAGGGTTGGCCTAGTCTTTAGGCCTATTTTCAGGATGTGGTGATCTAGGGAAATTGAGTAGTGATTTCATCATTGTTTGGTGTATTCAATTTGATTTTGTGTTTGAGGATGAGTTTAGGAAGCCATAGAAACTTCCAGTACCTAAAATGGATTTGTAAAACTTTGATTACAGCGATTACCGTGAAAGGGTTAGTTTGTGATATTGGATTTTGGGAAGTGTGTAGTGAAATGGCAAGAATTGGGACCAAGTCCCAAGTTACTGGTTAAGGCCTGCTGCATCAACAGAAGAGCCACCACGATGGTAACCCATTTGGCCTGAGGGCTGCTGCAGTATTAGATTCTCCGCTGTACCTATTCCACTACAGCGATAAAAACACAGTATTTTAGTTTTTAAAAACAGAAAACACATTTTCATTCCCACTTTTCTAAAAAATGTTCAAAGGATTAAAGGAAGGTGATTTTCTATAATTTTTGGGGATTTCAACTTTGGAGGAAAGGTTTCTTTATATTTTAAACTTGAATTCCTTCTTTAAATTCTTAGAAATCACAAAAATCTTATTCATAATAGAAATTGGAGATTAGCCCTAATTAATAAACTCATGGGAATCGGTGGAAATTTAGTTATTTTTTAGTTTTTATTGATCTAGGGTGTTAGAAAACACTTCCTATGGCAGAACCCTTCTTGATAATGTAAGTTATGTGAAATTTAAGAGGTTTAAAGGATAGAAAACCCTAAGATGATAAACTAGGGCAATTCCTTAGGTTAAGTTGGTAAATGTAAGCTCCTAATGGTTAGGAAAGGTGAAATATTGTATTAAGAGTTGTATAATTGTTTTGTATAGATCAAGAATGAGCTAAAATTGAAAGGAAGGACAAGTTTGTGGAATGATAGTGATTTCAAGCAATGAATCAAGGTAGGTTACTCATTAATTATAGTAAAGACTTTCTTTACTCTGTGCTATATGTGGAGATGAGGTTGAGATGGTATTGAAATCATGTTGAGATGATGTTAAGAATGATATTTAAATAATGTTGAGATGATATTGTTATAGTGTTGATGTTGAGATGATGATGAAATATATTGATGATGATGTTGAGATGATAAATGAGATGATGCGTACATTTTTCATGCCTGCACCAATCATATGTATTTGAATGTACACTTATATATATATATATATATATATATGTATGTATATATATGTATGTATGTATATATATGTATGTATATATATATATGTTGTGGTGAACCTTGTTGATGAATCTGCCTAGGTGTAATTGTGTATTTGCATTCCTGATGATGTGAAGTGTTATACCTGCACTTGGTTGTCATTAATTATAAATTCTATTTTGATCAATGTTACTTGCATTTGATTTTCCTATTTGTATAGTGTTGAGTTGAGTCAGTCGATGATGCCTACCAGTACTTAGTTGTTGTACTGATGCTACATGTACTCTTTTTTTTATTTTGTTGAGTACATAGCATGTTCCATCATTTAAGTTGAGACCTCGACTCTAGCCAGTAATTTCAGACTTCGATCCAAGGGTGAGCACCATGACCGGGCAGCCATTGGATCTTTCTTATGTTGTTTATGTCCTTTATTCATGACTAAGACATTTCCTTATTTTGTACTTTTGGATAATCTGTTAGACTATGTTTTTGATATTGTTAGGTGTTCTTGTACGGTGACTTTAGGTACCGGGGGTTGTAATAGTTAGAGATGTTCCACACTTTATTTCTTGGTTATTACTATTGATTAAGTTAGATTTTATTTAAGGTAGATCAACTGATTGTACAAAGCTTATGGTGGCTATAAGTGAATTAAATAGGTTAAGTTTTGAGGTGTAAATAAAGTGATTGTTGGATACTGTTCATACACAATATGGGCATCAATATTCTTGTCTTGACGTGTTAAATATTTTTTTGATAGCGTGGCAGTAGTCAGAGGCTTCTTGGAGGGGAAAAGCTCCATTATAGAGGTTCTCACATATTTTTTGGCCACGTCCAGGTAGGCTTGGATAACCTTTCTCCAAGACTTTGATTTCTTATGGTATTAGTAGAATATTGTGCTAGTTGTGGGTCGGTTCTTATTGCCCGAGTATTATTTTAGTGTTTATTGATTATATTAGCCAATTATGGGCCTTTTCGGGTAGAATTCGGCCCCATTTTCCCTTATGGTAGCTTATGATTATCCTTTAGGATAAGGCTTAGATCCTTTAGTTCCTTGTGATAGGATTGAGAATACTTAGCCTAGGTTCATATAGATGCTTGCCTTAGGCCACATTTTTGGGATTGGTAGTGGGCTCCACCTTCCTTTATAAAGATAGGATGCTTAGAATAACGCTCCTTTAGACCTAAATGATCACATAACTGCTTACATAGGCTATTACCAAGATTTTGGGTTGACTTAGACATTATTATAAGCTTATTTAGATTTGTTACCCCGAGTAGGATAGTATTTGACCTTAAACAGCATCTTTCTGGCATAATAATTGGAAGCCATGTCTCCTAAAAAAGACTTGGCCACTAAAATTGGATGTATAATTATATGGTATTGAAATGGGTTAAAACTATCTGATATCTCTATACATTGTAGTTAATTAGTATTTTCGGTTCAAGTCCTGCACCTGGCATACCGCTATCATCTATGAGTTTCGATTCGAGTCCGGCATTTGCTATAGTGTTATTATCTATCAGTTTTGGTTTGGGTTTGGCATATGCTATGTTATTATTTACTACTTCCGGTTTGAGCCCGATATTTTTTATCATTATTATTACTGATCTGGGGTTGGGAAATTGGTATACCGATAGAATGGTGGTTATGGATAAAAAAGGAGTATAAGGTATGCATTTTGCATAATTTGGATCATTTTACGTTCATTACTGCTTTATCATGTCCTTACTTTAGTATTATTCTTTTCTTGTACCCATCATACTTATGGGGGCTCGAATAGGTTTATTTCTCCTTGTGTGTGCCTTCTAGGCTTATACAGGTCCAGTTAGTTTATAGCCAGGCCTTTATTACTGCTTTCGAGTTACTTTTTTTCCATTTACCGGATTTGCCTATCATAACCTATTATTTTCCATTTCTGCCCCTTTATTTTTTACTATAGTTTACATACTTGCACTTTATTTTTACTTTACTGTTATTGAGCTCAGTCGGCCTATGATGCCTACTGATTACCCTTGGTTTTGGTACTTATACTAAACTTCTACATCTTTTTCCTGATGTAGATCCGAGTACTAGTTACTGTCTTTGCTGACAACCTCGATTTGTGTTGTTTATCAGAGATTAGGTTAGCTTTTAGAGTCCGAAGCTGATCCTCCTCATTCTGTTGTCTTGATAGTCTTATTTGTAATATTTTGAGACTATGATGTATATTTTAACACTGTCTAGCACTCTTTTTGCCATAGTAGCTCTTGTACTGACCTTACCATGTCTTGGTGGATTTATTTTGGTATACATCCCTATTTGCGTTGCTTATTATTCAAATTGTATCATTATTTCCTTATCTTCTACTTGTTAGCCCGTTAATTGCCGTCTCAAGCTATGGTTTGGCTTACTTACAGGTCGGTTAAATTAGGTTTCATCATGAAATAGGAAATTGGGTCGTGACAGTTTGGTATTAGAGCCTAGGTTCACTAGTATTATTGGTACGAAAACAAGTGTCTAGTAGAGTCCCACAGTCCTCGGAGAGCAAAATCTCATCTTTTTTATTAATTATCATGCATTGTGTCTATATTGGTTTCTAGATTCTCATTTGTTTCCTATTTCGCAAATGGCTGGGATGCGAGCTATGGTGGCCAAGTGGGGACCCTGAGCCTGCAGCTAGAGCCCCAACTAGGGGTAGAGGTAGAGGTCGGCCCAAAGGCAGGGGTCGAGCTAGAGCCAGTGAGCCAATTATTGACCCAAAGCCATAGGTAGAACTAGAGAATCTGTGGCCACAACAGTTGGTAGGCCAGAGGGCAACCCAGAGCCTACCTAGATTTATATCTTCAGCAGTACTCCGAGATGCCTTAGTAAAGTAATTGGGTATGTTGGTGTCCAGCAAGTGAATAGGGCCCATACGTCCGCACAAGGAGCAGCCTAGGGTGGACTTGGTATAGGTGCGCAACTTACAGTTGTAGCTCCCAGAGTAGAGGTTCCGCTAGCACTAGTCATTCCACAGTCAGTAGAAACCCAGCGAGACATGACTTCTAAGGAGAATAAGATGCTGAACCAATTTCTTAGATGGGATCCATCGAGATTTACAAGGGCCTTAGGTAAGGATGCATTCGAGTTCCTTACTAATTTTGAGGTGAGGTTGCACAATTTAGGCCTGGTTGAGTCACATGGTGTGGACTATACCACCTTTAAGCTCAACTGAGAAGCGATACAATAGTGGAAAGGATATATTTGTTGTAGGATAGTTGGATCTCTTCCTATTACTTGGACTTAGTTCTTTGAGGCCTTTTTAGATAAGTATATGCCACGCAGCTTGGGCGAGTATCTGAGGAATCAATTTATAGTGTTGCAGCAGGGTTCTATATCAATGGTAGAGTACGAGGCAAGGTTTCATGAGTTAGCTAGACATGCCACCATGATTCTACCTACTTAGTATGAGATGATTCGATGCTATGTCAGAGGGTTGAGACTTTCACTTTATATGGGTACTCAGAGTCTAGTAGCTGTGGGGAGATCATTTATGGTTATTTCTGGCTATGCTCAGACTATTGAGGATACACATTTTAAGGCCCAAGAAGGGCACCAATAAGAGACCTGACAGCAGGGCAGTTACAGTTAGAGCTATAGCGGCTCACAATACTGAGGTAGAGGATTTTAGGGTAGATTCCCCCAGCATCAGCTATATCAGTATCAAGGTCAGTCTACAATGCCCATTCAGGCAGGCTGTAGATTTCAGAGAGACGTCAACCTGGTTATAGTGATTTAAGTGGGTAGAGCAGTGGTCAGTATTTAAGGGGTGTCAAGTCAGGGTCTTCAGGCCAAGGTGACCATTCCAAGTTAGCTGGACCTTCTAAAAAAAGTAGAGTGCCTGGGGCATTCTATAATTGTGTTGTTGTCAGCCATATTGTAAGAGAATATCCCTAACATGGGATGGTTAAGCTTGTTGTACAGAGTGTTCTGCCGATGATATTAGTGCCGCCTCCAACTAGATAAAGTGTACAAGTTTGCAGTAGTGGTCCCCAGGTTTCTGGATGAGGTCCTTAGACAGATAGGGCAGGTGGTCTAGCAGGCACCCAGGTCGGGGTGGATGGGCCATCTATATGATGTTCCCTGTAGGCTAGAGGATGAAACTTCAGATGTTGTTATTATAGGTATAATCTCGGTCTACCATCACCCAGATTCTACTTTATTTGATTAGGGCTCCACGTATTTTTATGTGTCTTCTTATTATGCACTGCGATTGGGGTTATCTTAGGAGCCATTATCTATGTATTTACACGTAGAAACTCCTGTGGGTTATTGTTTAGTAATGGATTGGGTATATAGATCATGTGTTATGACTATTTGGGAGTATGACACTCGAGCTGACCTTATTGTGCTAGACGTTGTGGTGGATTTTGATTTTATTATGGGCATGGACTGGTTGTCCCCTCTTCATGCGGTCTTGGATTGCATTGTTAAGACCGTTACCTTAGCCATGCCTGGCATACCCCTAGTTGTGTGGAATGGTTCTTATAGCTACGCATCAATAGGGATTATTTCTTATATTCATACTAGGATGTTGATCTCAAGTGGTTGTATGTATTACCTTGCGTATGTTCGTGATGTTAGTACTAAGAGTCCTCCTCTTGACTCTATTCCTGTTAAGTTTCCAATTGTCTTTCTTTCTGACCTACTTGGACTTCCTCCTGAGCATGAAATAGAGTTTGTTATTGATCTTGAGCTGGGCACTCGACTTATTCCTATGGCACCTTACTTTAATTATCTAAAATAATTTTTTTTCTTGTGAGATTGTATCCTTTTGATCTCATTCATATAAACACTACTTAGGATACTTACAACACTTAGACTCATGATGACTTTCATTATTTATTAACCATTATCGATGACTTCTCTATTGAAGCTAGGACACACATGTTATCTAAAAAGGAAGAATTCATTTTCAATACTAAAAGGCTTCTTAGTGGTAGAAATATTCAATACAAAGTTAGATCACAAGATTAAAAGACACATTTAAACTAGAATCTAGCTTTACCACTTTGTCTTTTCTTTTTTATCCTCTAAGTCTCTGAGTCTAAGCTATGGTATGCACCTGACCACATATCCCCCAGATTATCCTACTCCTACATCAAAAGGAGAAATTCTCGCACCTCATTCTTCACATTATCACAAGTCATAGGTCCCAAGTTGATAATTATGTTACCCCCCCCCCCCCCATGTGTAGTAAGATAACCAAAAATTTGTCAAAATTTCATCTTTCAAGTTCTATTGAATGTTAAATAAATGGAAGAATAAAAAGACTTTCTAAATGGAGAAGGGTCTATAATGCCCCTGAACTATGAGATTTGGTACAATCTTATCCTTCGTTCACCTATTGGGTCATATGCCCCCATCATTAATTTTTGGGGAAAATATCCTTATTTGTATTGGTCAACACTCATAAAGTGGACTAAGGGAAATATTGTACCAAATTCTATTTTTAGGATCATTTTAGCCCTTTCTCCGATGATATATTAGAATTACTCTTTAAAAAAACTCCCTATATAAAAAAATTACCAATCACCCATATTTTGAGTTGACCCGCCTGAAATTAATCAAAAATTTATTAGTTGTGCAAAATCTTCCTATTGGCCTATTTTAAATCAACCCCTAGTTTACTAAAACCCAACCCATAGCTCTCCCCCCCTTTGATTGCCCCATATAAGAAAAGATATTATTTTCTATTATAAAATTTGTTATCAATTACCCAGTTATCTTGTTCATTCAATTTTTTGTTCTTCCTTTAATCGGTTCATAATTAGGATATTAGGGACTTAAACATGGAATGAATTTACATGTTCATATTTTTGATTTGTAGTATTATTACACGAGGAAAATGATACAGGAGAAAACAAGATTATTTTCATTCTTTTATTTTTATTTAGGTTTTTTGGTATATATACACAAACTCAATTGCAATGTACTTATGTCACGATCCATCCTGTTGTTATAGCGTTGGTTAGTGAGTGTCACGCCCCGACTTCCAACGAGGCGTGATTGGCACTCGAAGCCGATATGGCCCGAGAGAACCAATCTTTGCTCATGAACCTTCGTATGCATATTCTCGTATGAATCTCATTAAACCGTATGCAACTATACGGAAGACATGATAATGGAACATATGCTATATATATATATTAATGAAACTTGGTCGTTCGGACCATTAAGTCAAAACGGACATTTCTTACATCCACATACCCACATATGTCTACAAAAGCCTCTAACAGATGCATTTACTAGACCAACTAACAGTCGGGACAAGTCCCCGCTTTATACAATATTTACAATATCAAAACAAATATACAACTATGACTTAGGAGGCTACGAACCAACTGGAGCTCACCAAAACTCTGCAAATGATCCACAGTCTACTGAGGAGGTCTACTAATGCCTGCACCTGCAACATGTAAGGTAAGTCCCCCGAGGGGGTCAGTACGAAGAATGTACTGAGTATGTAAGGCTCATAAGAAATAGCATCATACATGAGAATATCAATAGAATGCCATATGAGAGAATAGTCATTGAGGATAAACCATCATTTTATATCATAACCTTTATATCTACTCTCCTTCAAGGGAAATTACCTTCACTCAAGAAACTCGCCTCCAATAGATTCTTCTACTTGATTAGTAGGTTATAAAAGAATAACATTCATCCACATACATCCACTCTAGTGGTGGGATAATTATATAACATACATCTCTTCTCTCGGTGATTTAATAACATAACGTACATCCATTCTATTAACGTACATCCACTCTCATGGTGGGTTAGCATACATCCACTCTATGGTGGGTTAACGTACATCCACTCTCATGGTGGGTTATCATACATCCACTCTCGTGGTGGGTCAACATATATCCACTTTCATGGTGGGTTATCATACATCCACTCTCATGGTGGGTCAACATACTTCCACTCTCATGCTGGGTTATTATACATCCACTCTCATGGTGGGTCAACATACATCCACTCTCATGGTGGGTTATCATACATCCACTCTCATGGTGGGTTAACATACATCCACTCTATGGTGGGTTTAACACACATTGCTCACAAATCTCCTCACCTCTTATTTGGGAGGGATTGATTTATTCACTTATGAGAGATTGGTACATTAAGGATCATAACACTATTTGGAACACACACATATGCTTTACCTCACTCTTATACCTCATGAGATTAACACCTTAACTTGTGAAGGATAGGTCTACTAACTCGCACCTTACCTCCTTCCTTATCTTATGAGATCTTATATATGCAATCATAACATCGGGCCTTCACCTTTGGTGGCTATACTATACCCTTTAGATTGTAATCCATACTCAATGAAACATCTAGCAACCATGCATGCATTACTTCTTTACCATCTTATACCCTTTACATAGCTAAGAAGGTAACACAGTAGAGATCATGACATTAATTGAAGCACACACTTATATTTTACTTCACTTCTCTACCTTTGGAGATTGACATCTTCACTATGCGGAATTAGATATATTGACTTGCACGTCACTTCTCTTATTACTCTTATGAGACTAGTGAGACTAGTACTTTTACTTATGAAAGGTTAGTACAAAGATAATCATCATATTATAGGACTTTGGAACATGACAGGATTGGAAAATGCTATTCAAGGATAAATAGATTTTCCTACATTATTACTCTCTTGAGATAGTTCTTTTAGGAATTACAACATTATGACATCTTACATGAAGCTTTGGATTATTAACCAATGAGTGAGAGACATGTGAATAAATTGGCAATATAACATCCTTGGAAACACAACACTATTGGAACCATTGAACCATGAATATGATACATGTGATGCACAATTGATCAATGAGTAGAAACTATGTGATAACGAACATTGATAACTGGATATAGGATACCTTAGCACATTTCGGAATAGGACAAGTGAAAAGATACGGACAGAGTAACCTTACATACCTAGTATTCTCAATACGATTCTACAATCTTAAGTGTGCATACAATAGTCCCGCTCCGTCCTTGTGTTTCTCTCTATAACATAAGTGCATAACGAAACCAACATTAATCACCAATGACCTTATAATGGCATACAATAACAGTAAGTCACATGTTTAGCTTTACATGTCATTCCCCCTTGACAATACCATTTATGAAATCATCATACCAATAATCCCACAATATTCCATACATTGACCAACACTTGATAACCAATATCATGTCACACCAAGCTCATTTTTTTACACTTCTCCATCACCACAACATCACAATTATGCCATCACTTTACTTCAATACACCTCACAACAACAAATCGGCCAAAATCCCATAATTTACACTTATAGAAAAATAATAAGTTTAGGACCATAATAACACCCTACATGTTGTTATTTTATCCATACCATGCTTTTTAATCAAGACCACAAGTCATAATCCAAGTTACAATCCCATAGATTTCACATCTTTTACCAAAACACAAAACACCATATTCAACACTTCCAAGCATAAAAAACATGATATACATAATATATCATGCTCATAATATGTTAAAGTACAATAATAATCACTTACCCAAGCTTGTAAAATGGTGATCTTGCTCCAAAAAGTGCCTTAGGGTTTGAGAGCCCAAAAGGGTGTTCTTGAAAAGTCTAGAAAAAAAAAAGATAGAAAAGCATGTGTCTTTTGTGGATTAAAAATCTGATTTGTGCCCCTTTTATAGATCCTTGAATTCCTCTCTATCCACCTTTCTCAATTATTGATTAGTCAAAGGAAGAATGGGTCATTTGACCCATTCTTGGCCCATGTCTTTTGCCTTATTTTGGGCCTCTTTTGAGCCCAATTTACTTGATCCAATAAAATCAATAATTCCTCATGTTTAATTCATTTCATATGTGTTACAACAATATTCCCACTCACGCTATTCATATCCATGGCCTCAATCCCAAAAATAAGTGATTCTAGCCACGTATGGCTCATTTGGACCAAAAGGGTAAAATTGTCATTTTGACGCAAAATTCGTTCTCGAGTAATTTTAGCATACCAACATAATATATTACTCATTTCATGTATATTATCATGGTTGTATAAGAAACGTGGAAAAAATCGGCTCAATACGTCCCCGGGCACCCTTAGGACTTAAGAAAAATTCCAACTTTTGAAAGGTGCGCACAAGCAGCTCGGCACGCCCTTGGGCGCGCTACCTTACTGCCTGTGGACTAAAAATTTTAGCCCATAGCGTCCCGGCACGCCCCTGGGGGCGCCCCACCTCTTTTTTTTTCAAAATTTTTGTTTCTTCGACTTTTCTTCGCGGATTTGGTTAGACACTTCAAGTCCTATTCTTTAACTTACTTCTTACCCTTAATATCCTTTGTTTAGAGGTCCTCTTACCCTTATTTTGAACCCCAAAACTGCGCCATAAAACTCACAAAACAACTCTTATGAAGGGCTAATCACATGTATGAAGCCAAATTTCAATTTCCTCAACATCAACATTACCAAATGCATACTTATAGATCTCGACACCTAAGTATACATTGGTCAATGTCGTCAAGTAGGGTTGGGAAGTAAGGGGTGTTACATTCTCCCCCCCCTTTGAAACATTCATTCTCGAATGTTAACGATATTTCTTCAATTACAAATGCATCTCTATATTAGCACATGTACGCATAAACACTTAAGGCTCATGGATATTTACTTGCCTTCTTAGAATTTTCACTTGTCGGTCTAGAATGATAATAAGTATTTCAATGGGAACAAATATGAAAGGATACTCTTATATACTGTCCACAGTTGCACATCCTTTCTTTCCAAATCCTTTACCCCTTTTACTGGTGACACTTGCAAGAGTACTTAATCATCTATGATCACAAATATCTACTATACCATTACGATATGTTCTTTTCACTATACTAAACTCACCGACCGGTGGAAATATTTCTATTGACTTCACTCATAACCCCGGTGTACTATTAAATTCACGGTAGGCGATGGAGTAACTTACAATGGAGTAGAGATCAATCAATAAATACATATACATCATGTAAAATATGGTAATATACCTAAATACCTATACCATCATCAGGAGGTGCTTCCTCATGTTGCCGGTCCACTAAAGTGTAAGTGCGATTTTGAGTTCCACTGGAACTGGCTGCTCCTCTGGCACCTCTACCGCGACCAACAGACTGTACACCTGCTGCCAATGCCACATCGACTGATCCGATAGTCCGTGTCATACTACCCGTAGGCCTCTGTGGGCATTCTCTCATCATGTGTCCTGGCCTACTACATACAAAGCAAACATTCGTATCAAACCGGCATTCGCCTGCATGAAATCTCCCACAGCGCGGGCACCACTGACGAGAAAATCTTATTGCCTGTGATCCATGAATCCCACTACTCTGTTCAAATTGACCACCTCTAGACCCTCGGAATTGAGAAGGAGCACCTGCTGTGGAATAAGAGGATGAGGGTCTACGCGGTAACATTCGAGATCCAGATTCTCCGGGGGACACCATAGACTGCCCCATAGGTCTGGGCATTTTTGATGTCCCTTCCTCAGATTTCTGTGCCCTCTTCCTTTGCCTTTGGTCCTCCATCTTTTGTGTGAAGGCCTGTATTCTAGCTATATCCATATCTCGATTTAAGGCAGCAATAGTGCAGTCTCATACCAAATAAGGCACCAATCTGTCCACATATCGATGGACTCTATCTTCCATAGTGGCTACCACATTTGGAGCATATCTAGCCAAGTAATTAAACTGCAAACTGTATTCTCTAACACTCATATTTCCTTGATGCAAATGGAGGAATTGGTCTGCACGTGCCTCCCGAATCTTATATGGGAGGTAATGATCAAGGAATGCCATCTTAAATTCATCCCAATCAGCTGGGAGTGCATCCATACCCCTTGATATTTTCCATTTCTCATACCACAAGATAGCCTCGCCCTTCAGTCTATAAGCTGCTAGTTCAACTGTTTCTACACCTATTACGTGCATCACCTCTAGTGCTCTTTGAACTTGGTCCACAAAATCCTGTGGATCTGCTTTCGGATCGGACCCTGTGAATATGGGAGGGTCTAATTTTAAAAAGTCCTGTGTTCTGCAACTCGCCACCCTAGCCGCATCTTCCTCATTTATCATTGGGCCAGTTCGTCCCTGTGTCTATGTAGCAACTAGCTGTGTCAATATATGCACTGCATTTCTCAAATCCTGATCAGTGGTATTCATTGGTGGCTCTGCAGGTACTTCTCTTCCTCTTGGCTCTTCTGGAGCTGGCAAGGTAGAGGAAGACCGTGATCCAATTTCAGCGTCAGCTCCACCGTGACTCACTTGGTCAGGTGGTAATCTACTCATTCCTTCTTCAGCAGGCAAATCCACCTGCTTCCCTTTACCTCTACCTCTTCTCGTAGTTGGCATGTTTACTATACCAAAGAAAAACAATCACCAAGGTCAGATACAATTCAACGTACAACACTGGCTCTATTGCACGATCTAGAATGAAGAAAAGAAACCATATCCTAAATGCCCCATAGCCTCCAGCTCATAAATGTGGTGCACAACACATCCATGAACAAGACTCTACTCGGACACGGCTTTGTAGACACCCTTAGAACGACCTGCTCTGATACCACTTTTTGTCACACCCCGACTTCCAACGAGGCGTGATTGGCACCCGAAGCTGATATGGCCCGAGAGAACCAATCTTTGCTCATGAACCTTCGTATGCATATTCTCGTATGAATCTCATTAAACCGTATGTAACTATGCGGAAGACATGATCATGGAACATATGCTATATATATATATTAATGAAACTTGGCTGTTGGGGCCATTAAGTCAAAACAGACATTTCTTACATCCACATACCCACATATGTCTACAAAAGCCTCTAACAGATGCATTTACTAGACCAACTAATAGTCGGGACAAGTCCCCGCTTTATACAATATTTATAATATCAAAACAAATATACAACTATAACTCAGGAGGCTCCGAACCAACTGGAGCTCACCAAAACTCTACAAATGATCCACAGTCTACTGAGGAGGTCTACTAATGCCTGCACCTGCAACATGTAAGGTAAGTCCCCCGAGGGGGTCAGTACGAAGAATGTACTGAGTATGTAAGGCTCATAAGAAATAGCATCATACATGAGAATATCAATAGAATGCCATATGAGAGAATAGTCATTGAGGATAAACCATCATTTTATATCATAACCTTTATATCTACTCTCCTTCAAGGGAAATTACCTTCACTCAAGAAACTCGCCTCCAATAGATTCTTCTACTTGATTAGTAGGTTATAAAAGAATAACATTCATCCACATACATCCACTCTAGTGGTGGGATAATGATATAACATACATCTCTTCTCTCGGTGATTTAATAACATAACGTACATCAATTCTATTAACGTACATCCACTCTCATGGTGGGTTAGCATACATCCACTCTATGGTGGGTTAACGTACATCCACTCTCATGGTGGGTTATCATACATCCACTCTCGTGGTGGGTCAACATACATCCACTCTCATGGTGGGTTATCATACATCCACTCTCATGGTGGGTCAACATACATCCACTCTCATGGTGGGTTATCATACATCCACTCTCATGGTGGGTCAACATACATCCACTCTCATGGTGGGTTATCATACATCCACTCTCTTGGTGGGTCGACATACATCCACTCTATGGTGGGTTAACATACATCCACTCTATGGTGGGTTTAACACATATTGCTCACACATCTCCTCACCTCTTATTTGGGAGGGATTGATTTATTCACTTATGAGAGATTGGTACATTAAGGATCATAACACTATTTGGAACACACAAATATGGTTTACCTCACTCTTATACCTCATGAGATTAACACCTTAACTTGTGAAGGAAAGGTATACTAACTCGCACTTTACCTCCTTCCTTATCTTATGAGATCTTATATATGCAAGCATAACATCGGGCCTCCACCTTTGGTGGCTATACTATACCCTTTAGATTGTAATCCATACTCAATGAAACATCTAGCAACCATGCATGCATTACTTCTTTACCATCTTATACCCTTTACATAGCTAAGAAGGTGACACAGTAGAGATCATGACATTAATTGAAGCACACACTTATATTTTACTTCACTTCTCTACCTTTGGAGATTGACATCTTCACTATGAGGAATTAGATATATTGACTTGCACGTCACTTCTCTTATTACTCTTATGAGACTAGTGAGACTAGTACTTTTACTTATGAAAGGTTAGTACAAAGATAATCATCATATTATAGGACTTTGGAACATGACAGGATTGGAAAATGCTATTCAAGAATAAATAGATTTTCCTATATTATTACTCTCTTGAGATAGTTCTTTTAGGAATTACAACATTATGACATCTTACATGAAGCTTTGGATTATTAACCAATGAGTGAGAGACATGTGAATAAATTGGCAATATAACATCCTTGGAAACACAACACTATTGGAACCATTGAACCATGAATATGATACATGTGATGCACAATTGATCAATGAGTAGAAACTATGTGGTAATGAACATTGATAACCGGATATAGGATACCTTAGCACATTTGGAAATAGGATAAGTGAAAAGATACGGACAGAGTAACCTTACATACCTTGTATTCTCAATACGATTCTACAATCTTAAGTGTGCATACAATAGTCCCACTCCGTCCTTGTGTTTCGTTCTACAACATAAGTGCATAACGAAACCAACATTAACCACCAATGACCTTATAATGGCATACAATAACAGTAAGTCACATGTTTAGCTTTACATGTCATTCCCCCTTGACAATACCATTTATGAAATCATCATACCAATAATCCCACAATATTCCATACATTGACCAACACATTATAACCAATAGCATGTCACACCAAGCTCATTTTTTTACACTTCTCCATCACCACAACATCACAATTATGCCATCACTTTACTTCAATACACCTCACAACAACAAATCGGCCAAAATCCCATAATTTACACTTATAGAAAAATAATAAGTTTAGGACCATAATAACACCCTACATGTTGTTATTTTATCCATACCATGCTTTTTAATCAAGACCACAAGTCATAATCCAAGTTACAATCCCATAGATTTCACATCTTTTACCAAAACACAAAACACCATATTCAACACTTCCAAGCATAAAAAACATGATATACATAATATATCATGCTCATAATATGTTAAAGTACAATAATAATCACTTACCCAAGCTTGAAAAATGGTGATCTTGCTCCAAAAAGTGCCTTAGGGTTTGAGAGCCCAAAAGGGTGTTCTTGAAAAGTCTAGAAAAAAAAAAGATAGAAAAGCATGTGTCTTTTGTGGATTAAAAATCTGATTTGTGCCCCTTTTATATATCCTTGAATTCCTCTTTATCCACCTTTCTCAATTATTGATTAGTCAAAGGAAGAATGGGTCATTTGACCCATTCTTGGCCCATGTCTTTTGCCTTATTTTGGGCCTCTTTTGAGCCCAATTTACTTAATCCAATAAAATCAATAATTCCTCATGTTTAATTCATTTCATATGTGTTACAACAATATTCCCACTCACGCTATTCATATCCATGGCCTCAATCCCAAAAATAAGTGATTCTAGCCACGTATGGCTCATTTGGACCAAAAGGGTAAAATCGTCATTTTGACGCAAAATTCGTTCTCGAGTAATTTTAGCATACCAACATAATATATTACTCATTTCATGTATATTCTCATGGTTGTATAAGAAACGTGGCAAAAATCGGCTCAATACGTCCCCGGGCACCCTTGGGACTTAAGAAAAATTCCAACTTTTGAAAGGTGCGCACAAGCAGCTCGGCACGCCCTTGGGCGCGCTACCTTACTGCCTGTGGACTAAAAATTTTAGCCCAGAGCGTCCCGGCACGCCCCTGGGGGCGCCCCACCTCTTTTTTTTTCAAAATTTTCGTTTCTTCGACTTTTCTTTGCGGATTTGGTTAGACACTTCAAGTCCTATTCTTTAACTTACTTCTTACCCTTAATATCCTTTGTTTAGAGGTCCTCTTACCCTTATTTTGAACCCCAAAACTGCGCCATAAAACTCACAAAACAACTCTTATGAAGGGCTAATCACATGTATGAAGCCAAATTTCAATTTCCCCAACATTAACATTACCAAATGCATACTTATAGATCTCGACACCTAAGTATACATTGTTCAACATCATCAAGTAGGGTTGGGAAGTAAGGGGTGTTACATTCTCCCCCCCTTTGAAACATTCATCCTCGAATGTTAACGATATTGCTTCAATTACAAATGCATCTCTATATTAGCACATGTACGCATAAACACTTAAGGCTCATGGATATTTACTTGTCTTCTTAGAATTTTCACTTTTCGGTCTAGAATGATAATAAGTATTTCAATGGGAACAAATATGAAAGGATACTCTTATATACTGTCCACAGTTGCACATCCTTTCTTTCCAAATCCTTTACCCCTTTTACTGGTGACACTTGTAATAGTACTTAATCATCTATGATCACAAACATCTACTATACCATTACGATATGTTCTTTTCACTATACTAAACTCACCGACCGGTGGAAATATTTCTATTGACTTCACTCATAACCCCGGTGTACTGTTAAATTCATGGTAGGCGATGGAGTAACTTACGATGGAGTAGAGATCAATCAATAAATACATATACATCATGTAAAATATGGTAATATACCTAAATACGTATACCGTCATCAGGAGGTGCTTCCTCATTTTGCCGGTACACTAAAGTGTAAGTGCGATTTTGAGTTCCACTGGAACTGGCTGCTCCTTTGGCACCTCTACCGCGACCAGCAAACTGTACACCAGCTGCCAATGCCACATCGACTGATCCGATAGTCCGTGTTATACTACCCGTAGGCCTCTGTGGGCATTCTCTCATCATGTGTCCTGGCCTACTACATACAAAGCAAACATTCGTATCAAACCGGCATTCGCCTGCATGAAATCTCCCACAGCGCGGGCACCACTGACGAGAAATTCTTATTGCCTGTGATCCATGAATACCACTACTCTGTTCAAATTGACCACCTCTAGACCCTCGAAATTGAGAAGGAGCACCTGCTGTGGAATAAGAGGATGAGGGTCTACGCAGTAACATTCGAGATCCAGATTCTCCGGGGGACACCATAGACTGCCCCATAGGTCTGGGCATTTTTGATGTCCCTTCCTTAGATTTCTGTGCCCTCTTCCTTTGCCTTTGGTCCTCCATCTTTTGTGCGAAGGCCTGTATTCTAGCTATATCCATATCTCGATTTAAGGCAGCAATAGTGCAGTCTCATACCAAATAAGGCACCAATCTGTCCACATATCGATGGACTCTATCTTCCATAGTGGCTACCACATTTGGAGCATATCTAGCTAAGTAATTAAACTGCAAACTGTATTCTCTAACACTCATATTTCCTTGACGCAAATGGAGGAATTGGTCTGCACGTGCCTCCCGAATCTCATATGGGAGGTAATGATCAAGGAATGCCATCTTAAATTCATCCCAATCAGCTGGGAGTGCATCCATACCCCTTGATCTTTTCCATTCCTCATACCACAAGATAGCCTCGCCCTTCAGTCTATAAGCTGCTAGTTCAACTGTTTCTACACCTGTTACGTGCATCACCTCTAGTGCTCTTTGAACTTGGTCCACAAAATCCTGTGGATCTGCTTTCGAATCGGACCCTGTGAATATGGGAGGGTCTAATTTTAAAAAGTCCTGTGTTCTGCGACTCGCCACCCTAGCCGCATCTTCCTTATTTATCATTGGGCCAGTTCGTCCCTGTATCTGTGCAGCAACTAGCTGTGTCAACATATGCACTGCATTTCTCAAATCCTTATCAGTGGTATTCATTGGTGGCTCTGCAGGTACTTCTCTTCCTCTTGGCTCTTCTGGAGCTGGCAAGGTAGAGGAAGACCGTGATCCAATTTCAGCGTCAGCTCCACCGTGACTCACTTGGTCAGGTGGTAATCTACTCATTCCTTCTTCAGCTGGCACATCCACCTGCTTCCCTTTACCTCTACCTCTTCTCGTGGTTGGCATGTTTACTATACCAAAGAAAAACAATCACCAAGGTCAGATACAATTCAAATTACAACACTGGCTCTATTGCACGATCTAGAATGAAGAAAAGAAACCATATCCTAAATGCCCCATAGCCTCCTGCTCATAAATGTGGTGCACAACACATCCATGAACAAGACTCTACTCGGACACGGCTTTGTAGACACCCTTAGAATGACCTGCTCTGATACCACTTTTTGTCACACCCCGACTTCCAACGAGGCGTGATTGGCACCCGAAATCGATATGGCCCGAGAGAACCAATCTTTTCTCATAAACCTTCGTATGCATATTCTCGTATGAATCTCATTAAACCGTATGCAACTATGCAGAAGACATGATCATTGAACATATGATATATATATATATTAATGAAACTTGGCTGTTGGGGCCATTAAGTCAAAACGGACATTTCTTACATCCACATACCCACATATGTCTACAAAAGCCTCTAACAGATGCATTTACTAGACCAACTAATAGTCGGGACAAGTCCCCGCTTTATACAATATTTATAATATCAAAACAAATATACAACTATGACTCAGGAGGCTCCGAACCAACTGGAGCTCACCAAAACTCTGCAAATGATCCACAATCTACTGAGGAGGTCTACTAATGCCTGCACCTGCAACATGTAAGGTAAGTCCCCCGAGGGGGTCAGTACGAAGAATGTACTGAGTATGTAAGGCTCATAAGAAATAGCATCATACATGAGAATATCAATAGAATGCCATATGAGAGAATAGTCATTGAGGATAAACCATCATTTTATATCATAACCTTTATATCTACTCTCCTTCAAGGGAAATTACCTTCACTCAAGAAACTCGCCTCCAATAGATTCTTCTACTTGATTAGTAGGTTATAAAAGAATAACATTCATCCACATACATCCACTCTAGTGGTGGGATAATGATATAACATACATCTCTTCTCTCGGTGATTTAATAACATAACGTACATCCATTCTATTAACGTACATCCACTCTCATGATGGGTTAGCATACATCCACTCTATGGTGGGTTAACGTACATCCACTCTCATGGTGGGTTATCATACATCCACTCTCGTGGTGGGTCAACATACATCCACTCTCATGGTGGGTTATCATACATCCACTCTCATGGTGGGTCAACATACATCCACTCTCATGGTGGGTTATCATACATCCACTCTCATGGTGGGTCGACATACATCCACTCTCATGGTGGGTCGACATACATCCACTCTATGGTGGGTTGACATACATCCACTCTATGGTGGGTTTAACACACATTGCTCACATATCTCCTCACCTCTTATTTGGGAGGGATTGATTTATTCACTTATGAAAGATTGGTACATTAAGGATCATAACACTATTTGGAACACACAAATATGCTTTACCTCACTCTTATACCTCATGAGATTAACACCTTAACTTGTGAAGGATAGGTATACTATCTCGCACTTTACCTCCTTCCTTATCTTATGAGATCTTATATATGCAAGCATAACATCGGGCCTCCACCTTTGGTGGCTATACTATACCCTTTAGATTGTAATCCATACTCAATGAAACATCTAGCAACTATGCATGCATTACTTCTTTACCATCTTATACCCTTTACATAGCTAAGAAGGTGACACGGTAGAGATCATGACATTAATTGAAGCACACACTTATATTTTACTTCACTTCTCTACCTTTGGAGATTGACATCTTCACTATGCGGAATTAGATATATTGACTTGCACGTCACTTCTCTTATTACTCTTATGAGACTAGTGAGACTAGTACTTTTACCTATGAAAGGTTAGTACAAAGATAATCATCATATTATAGGACTTTGGAACATGACAGGATTGGAAAATGCTATTCAAGCATAAATAGATTTTCCTACATTATTACTCTCTTGAGATAGTTATTTTAGGAATTACAACATTATGACATCTTACATAAAGCTTTGGATCATTAACCAATGAGTGAGAGACATGTGAATAAATTGGCAATATAACATCCTTGGAAACACAACACTATTGGAACCATTGAACTATGAATATGAGACATGTGATGCACAATTGATCAATGAGTAGAAACTATGTGATAATGAACATTGATAACCGGATATAGGATACCTTAGCACATTTCGGAATAGGACAAGTGAAAAGATACGGACAGAGTAACCTTACATACCTTGTATTATCAATACGATTCTACAATCTTAAGTGTGCATACAATAGTCCTGCTCCGTCCTTGTGTTTCGTTCTACAACATAAGTGCATAACGAAACCAACATTAACCACCAATGACCTTATAATGGCATACAATAACAATAAGTCACATGTTTAACTTTACATGTCATTCCCCCTTGACAATACCATTTATGAAATCATCATACCAATAATCCCACAATATTCCATACATTGACCAACACATGATAACCAATAGAATTTCACACCAAGCTCATTTTTTTACACTTCTCCATCACCACAACATCACAATTATGCCATCACTTTACTTCAATACACCTCACAACAACAAATCGGCCAAAATCCCATAATTTACACTTATAGAAAAATAATAAGTTTAGGACCATAATAACACCCTACATGTTGTTATTTTATCCATACCATGCTTTTTAATCAAGACCACAAGTCATAATCCAAGTTACAATCCCATAGATTTCACATCTTTTACCAAAACACAAAACACTATATTCAACACTTCAAAGCATAAAAAACATGATATACATAATATATAATGCTCATAATATGTTAAAGTACAAGAATAATCACTTACCCAAGCTTGTAAAATGGTGATCTTGCTCCAAAAAGTGCCTTAGGGTTTGAGAGCCCAAAAGGGTGTTCTTGAAAAGTCTAGAAAAAAAAAAGATAGAAAAGCATGTGTATTTTGTGGATTAAAAATCTGATTTGTGCCCCTTTTATAGAGCCTTGAATTCCTCTTTATCCACCTTTCTCAATTATTGATTAGTCAAAGGAAGAATGGGTCATTTGACCCATTCTTGGCCCATGTCTTTTGCCTTATTTTGGGCCTCTTTTGAGCCCAATTTACTTAATCCAATAAAATCAATAATTCCTCATGTTTAATTCATTTCATATGTGTTACAACAATATTCCCACTCACGCTATTCATATCCATGGCCTCAATCCCAAAAATAAGTGATTCTAGCCACGTATGGCTCATTTGGACCAAAAGGGTAAAATCATCATTTTGACGCAAAATTCGTTCTCGAGTAATTTTAGCATACCAACATAATATATTACTCATTTCATGTATATTATCATGGTTATATAAGAAACGTGGCAAAAATCGGCTCAATACGTCCCCGGGCACCCTTGGGACTTAAGAAAAATTCCAACTTTTGAAAGGTACGCACAAGCAGCCCGGAACGCCCTTGGGCGCGCTACCTTACTGCCTGTGGACTAAAAATTTTAGCCCAGAGCGTACCGTCACACCCCTGGGCGCGCCCCACCTCTTTTTTTTTCAAAATTTTCGTTTCTTCGACTTTTCTTCGCGAATTTGGTTAGACACTTCAAGTCCTATTCTTTAACTTACTTCTTACCCTTAATATTCTTTGTTTATAGGTTCTCTTACCCTTATTTTGAACCCTACAACTGCGCCATAAAACTCACAAAACAACTCTTATGAAGGGCTAATCACATGTATGAAGCCAAATTTCAATTTCCTCAACATTAACATTACCAAATGCATACTTATAGCTCTCGACACCTAAGTATACATTGTTCAACGTTGTCAAGTAGGGTTGGGAAGGTACGGGGTGTTACAGTGAGTAAGTGTCTGGGTAGAGTTTTTTCAAAGATGAGTGTTGTTAAAATCTCAAGCTAGGGTGGTTTCAAATGGAAATCAAGTGTTGTGTGGTTTAGAGATTTTTTGTTTCTCAGGGTGTATCATTTTATTATTTTGAGGTGATATCATGATATATGAGATATATAATTCTCTATAGAAACATTCATAATGAGAAATGAATTAGTAAAACTTTGATTATGGCATTTGTCACGAGGGGTTATATCTGTCTTGTGAAATGGGATTTTCTAGAAAATTCCCTGATTCATTATTTAAGGACCATTATAGCGGTCCTTGTACCACTGTAGCAGTGAACGAGCTTAAGGGATGGGTCATCATATAGCGTTTTGGCCCACTACATTGGGACCGCTGTAACAGACAATTGACTGCTATAGTGGTCATCAGGCAGTAAATATGCCTGGTTTTTGAGTTTTGACTTTTTTCTCTCCCAAACCTCTAAATTTTTAACCTAAGGCTTGAGATAGGTGGTTTACTACTAGCTTGGGTGATTTCTACTAAAAAGGTAAGGTTATTACACCATTCTAACATATATTAATCCATTTAATTTGTAGAATTACTTGAACAAAGAGTTATGATGAAATTCTTAGGTTTAAGCCCTAAATTAATGAATTGGTGAGAATTGCATATGGATAGTCCTAAAACTACTTGATAATGATTCTTGGTTGTTAAAATTTACTTCCTAACATAGAATTCCTCCCCTTTAATATGGATTATGGGATTTTGGGTAATTTAATGGGTAAAAAACCCAGAAGTGATGATTTAGGCTATGAATAAGGGTAAAAATAGTGGGTGTTGGTCCTTAATGTCTAGAAGTAGAGAGTAAGTTGTTGATTACTCTTTATTTGTTATTTTTAGACTGAGAATGATCCAAAAGTGTAAGTAAAGGCAAGGCTCTTGCGAATTATTTGCATTTGGGCTTTTGTTTGAGGTAGGTTATGGTTTCTTTTGTAGTTTTAGACTTGATTTAGACTCCATGCCTATTCAAAATTGAATATTTGTGAATTGGATTTTGGGCATGCTTACGATTTGTTAGCTTGGTTGATATTGTTTGTATGCATGAAATGAATGTCATTGAAATGGACTAAGTGTCATTGATAAATTGTTTACTTATAATATTAGTGCATTGTGATATATCTCGTGTGATAAATGATTGTAATGTTTGAATTTTTGATATTAAGAGGGTCAGTTACTGCATTAGTATGAGTTACTTAATTATTGATAATTTGTATGGTCGAGTATCATGCCGGTACAGTACATGGACAAAGCTGGTCCCCTATAGGCCCTGACTATTGGGCAAATGTAAGACCCTTTTGAGTGTATGTAAAGATTTTATTTGAAAATTGTGATGCATTGTTTACCAATATTGGACTATTTGTTTGTTCATATAAAATGCATAAAGTGTTGGAGAGATTTGAGGCAACATTAGACTACTCATGTGAGATTGTTGATTATATTGAGAATTAGGTGATGGATTACACTCCTGATATTTAGAGTTGTCATAGACTCGCTTGATTTGATAATATTACACTTGTAATTGTGGTTGTGATAACATTGATAGGGTGAAGGTTGATCAAGTTGAGGATATTGGTTGGTTTTACGTGGTCTATCTGGGGATGGTATTGGTTGTTGGGATAACTTGCTATATGTTGATTGCTAGTTTACTTATATTTGATTTATGTTTATGTGTGGGTATGAGTTAAGTCAGTCGATGATACCTACTAGTACACAGTGTTTGAACTGATACTACTCTGTATTCTTCTTTCGTTGAGTACAGACAGTGCTCCAGAGACTTCTTCGAGACCTAACCTATAGCATGTGACTAGTGGATTATGATCCAAGTGTCGTCACTTATCGTTAGGCTTCCATGGATCTTCAGATCGATTCTTATCCATGATCCAGATAGTGACTCTCCCATTTATTTGATTTGTTTTGGACTATTGTTTTACACATTGGTTTTGTTAGAAGTTCTTGTATGATGACTTTTGGGTCTTTGAGAATCATAATAGGTAGTTTGTTTTTTCCGCACTTTTATCTATCTATTGGATTTTATTGAGATATTAATTATTAAGGTTGAGTTTTTCTATATTATGTCTTAAAAATAGCTAAGTATTTGGGTTAAGGATGGGGTTAGATGGCTCTCTCACAAGAGGGTTAGTGTGGGTTCTACTCACGACATGGAGTCCTGACATAGTTGGTACTAGAGCCCTAGGTTTGTTGATTTTGTCGTACAAGAACGTGTCTAGTAGAATCTTTCAAAATGGTATAGAGATGTCTGCACTTTTCTTCGAGAGGCTACAAGACATTAAGAAACTTCAAATTCTTCTTTCTTTCATGTTATTACATGATTCTAATCGGTATTTGGTGATCCAAATTGGTATCTGATTTCTTTTTTTTTCTTATTCTCGTAGATGGTGAGAACACGAACTAACAGAGCTAGAGTAGAGGTGCCCGAACTAGCCATTGGTGATGTGGTTTGCCGTAGAAAAAAGTGTGGGGAAGAGGAGGTAGAGAAAGGAGAGTCACACCTGCCAGGTGCGGAGCTCAAGCACCCGCTATACTGGCTAGAGAGAGGTCTGAATCTCCTCCCCTACCTGAGGATATTCCTTAGTTTGTAGAGGATAGGCGTTGATGTGTCATGGTTTCATAGCACTTTCGATGCTTAAAATAAGGAAAATATGCAATAACTTCGGTATGTTTGGTAGGTATGATGTGTTTTATGTTATATCTTGCAAGAAAATAGGTTATGGAGGAAAAATGGAGAAGAAGGAAAGAACTAACCACTGGAATGGAGCATATAAAGAAGAAAAGAGCCAAGTCGAAACTGTAACACCCCGTACATTTTCGACCCTACTTGCCAACTTTGAACCATGTGTACCTTAGTTTTGAGAGCAATAAGTACGTATTTTGTATTGTTTTGATGGGATATTTGATAGTGTGCTAATGTTTGCCAAGAAAAGTCGAAGAAAGGAAGAAAATTGAAATTTTGGTGTCAGGCGTACCATGCAGCGTGCCGGGCTGCTTTTGGCCAAAATTTTTATGGCATGGAAAGCAGAGGGGCACGCCAGGCGGCATGCCAGGCCGCTCATGCTCACCCTTTCAAGAGCAAAAATTTGGTTAAGTCTCAGGCGCGCCAGGGGCATGTCGGGGTGCTTTTTGCCAAATTTCTCCTCCGACTATTAGTCTATAAATAGTACTATTGGGTTATGGTTTCATTATTCCATCTTAGTAGGACTACTCTTGGGAGAGTTTGGCATCCAAGTTGGGGTTAATTCTTCTTCATAATTATTTTATCAAATTATGTTAAATTAAGCCATGAGTGGCTAAAATTGCTTATTCTTGGGATTGAGGCTACGAACATGAATCTCGTGAGTTGAATATTGTGTTACCATTTATGGAATTATTTAAACATGAGATAGTTGGTGGATCATTCATTGAATTTGGTGGGCTAAGTTAACATGTGTTAATGGGTTCAATTTAAGGCCCAAAATGATGCAAAATGCATGGCCCAAAGATGGCAAATGATCCATTCTTGTGTTGACCAAGTAAATATAGCATTTAATGCCCAAGAATTGGCTAAGGATGACTTGAGGGCCTATATAAAGGTACAAAAATAAGATTTTTATACATATAAACACACATGCCATTCTAGACATTTCCAAGATATTTCTTTTAGTTCTCAAACCCTAAACCATCTCTTTGGACAAGATCATCATTTTGCAAGCTTGGGTAAGTGTTTAATCTTATGGTTTAATGTATTATATGCATGAGAGATTGTGTGGATCATGATAGTTATGTATAAAAGTTTTGAGTGATGGTTATGTCTAAAAGTGTTGAATAGTGCACTTTTGCTAAAAGATATGTCATCTATGTGACTTGAACTTGAAAGGAGACTTGAGGTTTTGATGGAAGTGAATGGTGTGAATGAAATATCAACATGTATGGTGTGGTTATGTCCTTAACTTGTTTTTTCTCTATGTGTATGACTTGTGGGATTGTTGTTATGAAACGTATTGAGGTAACTTGATAGAGTAATTATGACGTAGCGTTAATGAGGAAGCGTAAAGGATAAACTTGGTGTGAAGTGCTATTGGTTTATGATGTCTTGGTCAATGTGTGGAGTGTTGTGGTATGGTTGGTATGACCATGCCGTAAATTGTATTGTAAAGGGGGAAATGACGTTATAGGGAAATCATGTAACTCATTGTCATCTTATGCACTTGTAAGGTAGTTAGTTGTTAACGTGAGCTCCGTTATGTACTTGTGTTGTAGAGTAAAACGTAAGGAAGGAGATGGATTACTGTATTCATATATAGGATTGCGTATTCATATTGGGAAGATAAGGTATGTAAGGTTACTCGTTCCATATCCTTCTGCAACACATATTGTTCACATTGATGTTGTACTTATTCCATTTCAAAATGTCCATAGGTATCTCATTTTAGGTTGTCATATGGTATTACTCACACGACCAATGGTGATTCGCATGTATAATATTCATTGACTAATGTTTCAAAGTGACGATAATGTACAATCACCAATGTATCACTCGTATAATGAAAGAAAAGAGTAATGTATAAGTGTTTGAATAATCTTGGGTGGTATTCCAGGGGTTAAAATACCTAACATGGGTAGATCCCAACATCACAGTAACATCCCAGGGGTGATATAAAAGCCTAGCATGGGTTATCACAGTAACATCCCAGGGGCGATATAAAAGCCTAGCATGGGTTATCATAGTAACATCCCAGGGGCGACATAAAAGCCTAGCATGGGTGAATTTAACATCCCAGTGGCGACATAAAAGCCTAGCATGGGTTAATCTTATCCTAGGGGTTGAAATACCTAGCATGGGTTAATCTCATCCCAAAGGCAACAGAAAAGCCTAGCATGGGTAGAACGATAAAGATGAATGAACGTAAAGGCAAAGAAAGTAATGAATGTAATGTACATGGTTCCACACATACAGAACGGTGGTTTATCCATATTGACTATTCTCTTATATTTGATTCCATTGAAGTACTTATATATCATGCAGTTTCATAGAGCCTTACATACTCAGTGCATTCTTCGTACCGACGTCCCTTGGGGGACTTACCTTACTTGCTGTAGGCACAGGTGCTAGTAGACCTCCACAGTAGGTTGCGGGTCATTTGTGGATCATTGGTGAGCTCCAGTTGGTTTGGGGTATTCCGAGTTACTATGTACATATGTTTTGGTATTGTGGTGTTATAAATATTATATAAAGCGGGGACTTGGTCCCGAATGTAGGTTGGTTATGTCTATGTATCTGTAGAGGATTTGTAGATGTTATGGGACAAATGAAATAATGTAAGGAATGTGTACTTTTGACTTGATGTCCCTAACGACCAAGTTTTAGATATATCATATGTTCTCCATGATTTTTGCCAGTGGTATTGTGTATTTGCATGAGATGACATATTGTTCACTCGGGATAGTCACATGAATGTACATGAATGAAGATTGGTTCTCTCGGGCCTTAACGACTTTGGGTGCTAGTACGCCCCGTTGGAACTCAGAAACTGAGGGAGTGACTCACAGCAGGGACTTACGCCACGTGAGTTGACCTATATCACGTAGGTTTATGCCATGAGTCAAACTCCTGAAAATTGAAAAGAAGCCTAATTCTCATGGCAGGGAACCACTTGACGTGACTTGGTTCCATGACACCTAGTCACGATACCGTGGAAAAGTGCCGACTCTATTCTCCTGTTTTGTTTAGGATAAGATTCACCTTATATCTATAAATACCCTTATATTGTACTATGTTTAGGGGTTGGTCATTACATTGTTTTGAGATATAATTTCATTATTTTGAGTTTGCAACTACATTATTGATTTTGTAATCTTGGAACATCGATTCTAGGGTTTTAATTCATATTGAGATTTCAGAATTTTCTTCTTATTGTGGGTTTACAATTATGTTTTCATCATTGAATTCTTCTTGTGTTCTTACAGTCATGAGTAGATAAACCCAACAACTAGGGTTGTGTGAATCATGAGAAATTAACAAAATGGGTAAAGTACAAAGCAATTCTGAACCAGTCGGACTGCATGTAATGTTATTACCTTTGTTATAATTGATCTTCTAACGGTTACAAACATTAGAAAGTCTCCTGTATTCTAAACTTTCTCGAGAAAGAGGTAAAGATTGGGAAAAGGAAATAACTACAGAGATTTGAAGCTATCATTCTTTATCTAATAACTTGAGTCGTAATAGGGATAGTTATCTGAGATCCAGAACAAGGATTAGTAGTGCCACACTCGGAGACCGAGAGGAGAAGAGTGAAATTTGTCTAACCAAGGTCAAGAGATATTTAGATGAGCATATCTTGTTAGATTGTACATGCAATGCAGCGGAATAGTTTTTCCATCATAAGTAACTGGTGGAGTTAAGGAATCATTAGGGATCACAGTCCTAGTGTATTTCTCATATTTATAACAAATCTAATAATCAACAATCGTTACTATTACTACTTGCTTACAACAACCCCCTAGTTTTACTTACTTGCAAATTACTAAGACTAGCATTCGACAGACTTTTGTCCTAGTCCTTGTGGGATCGACCCCAACCTAGTTGGGTTCTATATTTGATACATCTACCATGTTATACTTTTCTAGAGGTATATTTTGGGCAACATCAAATTTTGGTGCCGTTGTCGGGGAGTACGGTTACGGAGTTGATTAGTTTGCTTGTTCGAGTTGATTGGTTTTATTTTTCTACACTTTTAAGGGCACACGCCAGTGTATGCACAACACTAGGAGTCAAGGCAATCCCCTGATTCCACTTGATATTGAGATAGATAGAACACTGAGAGAAATCAAAGAATGCTCAACACCGACGGAGTTCAGAATCCTACAGTCGTGAAAGGTATTCATAAGTAGCCACATCCGGTTGGCCATGAAACTACGAAGCAAATCACTACTCGATTAAAGGCTAAGAAAAATACGACGCAAGCAGCTCTTAGACAAGCGGATAGAGCTCATCAAGGAATGCAAGAAGAAGCACAATGTCTCGCTGCACTTGAAGAGAGACAAAGAAGACTTAGGGTATAATAAACACCTCAAAGACCATATGTGCCGATTTATTATGATCCCAAAGAAGAGGATATGAATTATTTTGAGCCGATTGAGACTGGTACCATATTCCACCAAATTTACCTCGGGGCACTAAGTTTGACATTACAAGTGCCATGATCCACCTGCTAAACTTGAAAGGTGTGTTCACTGGTCTTTCTACAGATGATCCAAACATGCACGTGATGAATTTTGTAGGGGTCTGCACTTCATACAATTTGCCCGGACTTGACCAAGAGGCTATTCGTTTGAGATTGTTTCCATTCTCTCTAACAGGAGAAACGACTTTATGGTTGGCCGAGTTACCACGAGGTTCCATCACTACTTGGCAAGAGTTGAGAAATCAATTTCTAGAGAAATTTTTCCCACCCTCCAAGATGCTATAGTTGAAGGATGAGATTTACCACTTCAGACAACTATATTCTAAAGCACTTTACGAGATATGGCTAAGGTTTAAGAAGAAGCTACAAAATGTGCCAAATCATAGAATGAGTGGTAGGAGTTTACTTGAGATATTCTGCAGGGCTTTAAACGCCAATACAAAAGTTGTAGCTATACTATCACTGGCGGAGCATTTATGAGTCTGAGGTGGGAACAAGCTTCAGAGATTTAAGATCATATCACTAAGACCAACTGAGGATGGCATACTCGACAGGCAGATACACCTACTGGGATGTATAATATTAGAGCCTCGACAGCACAACAGGCTTTGGATGAATCTGTAGCTCAAGAGGTCGTACAGTTGAGGACAAAAATTAGCTTACTAGCCAAACAGATTACAGCTGAAGGTGCTAAAAAGGTGCATAAGGCAAAACACTTAGGCATGATGATTATGAATCTGATGAGGAGGATAAGTACTTGGATCGAGAGGTGGCAGGTTTTTTAGCAAAGGGTCAAGGGTCTACTCAAGACTCTTGGAACTCAAGGCAAGGGAATCAAGGTCGAAACTACTATAGAGACAATTATAAAAAGTCAAGATATAGAGATAGAGAACGAGATTGTGATGGTGATTGGAGACGAAAGGATTATTATAAAGAGAAGAGTGACGCATATGTTCCATCGGGGAATCGCGATGCTGATTATGGAAATTCAAGAATGGAAGCCCTTCTCAATAAACTGGTTAAAGGGTCAGAGAGTCAAGAGAGTTTCTTGAAGGAAATTAGGTTCAGAAAGTAGAATCTCATTTGACTACCATTAAATAGTTGGAGCAACAGTTCGGGCAGATATCAGCGGCATTGAACCATCGTCAATCAGGTACCCTTCCAAGAAACACCATCCAGAATTTGAAGAGTAATAGTCATTAGTTGGCCATTACTACTTGAAATGGAAAGTGCACGGTTGGCCCATCCATACCTATGGATAGTAGTAAGAAAGATGAGCAGATGATAGTTAATGTAGAAACTGAGATAGAGCCAGAGAATTCAAAGGGTGGTGCAGTTCAAAAGCCTCATGATGCTGACAAAAAGGTAAAATCTGATAACGGGAAGGAAAAAGAGGTCCCTTAAGTGTACAAACAAATTTCTCAACTTCCCCCTTCCTTTCTTCAAAAATTGAAAAAAAAATGTGAGGAGCATAAATATCATAAATTTATCTCAATGTTAAAGGACTTATCGGTGAATATTCCTCTTGTTGAGGCTTTAGAACAGATGCCAAGTTAAGAAAAATTCATGAAAGATTTGGTGACGAAGAAGAGAACTGTCAGTTTTGAGCCAGTAGATAATTTACACCATTGTAGTGCAATTGCTTCTCGCTCACTTGTTGAGAAAAAGAAAGATCCGGGAGACTTCATAATTCCTTATACTATTGGGTCCTATAATTTTGAAAAAGCTTTGTGTGACTTGGGTGCTAGCATTAACTTGATGCCGCTATCCATTTTCAAGCAGTTAGGATTAGGAGCATCGAAACTGACTTCTACGAGACTCCTTATGGCGGATAGAACTGTGAAAAAGCCGATGTGCATTTTGTATGATGTTTTGGTGAAGGTTGCATCTTTCATCTTCCTAGCAGACTTTGTGATTCTAGATTATGAAGTTGATTTTGAGGTTCCCATCATCTTGGGAAGATAATTTCTTACCACAGGCAGTGCATTGGTTGACATGGAAACTGGAAAGATGAAATTTAAGTTGAATGATGAGCATGTCACTTTCAATGTTTGCCGTTCCATTAAGCAACCGAAAGATATGAGGGTGATTTCTATAAAAAATGTAGTTGATGAGAGTGACATTGTCGAACCTATTGAAGAAAGGTTGGGGGTAGAAGCTCTTGCGGCTGTGATTATAAAATTTAATTACGATGGTATTGAGGAATATGATGAGATGGTTAGTGCACTCATTGGTAGGGGATCATACACTTATGCTCCTAAGAAACTTGATCTTGATTTAAAGAATAGGGTGAACCCACCGGCTCAACCTTCTATTAAGGAGCCTCCATTTTTGGAGCTTAAGGCTCTCCCATCTCACCTTAGCTATGCATTCTTGGTAGCTAACAACACCTTACCCGTGATTATTTATACTAAGTTGGTAGAATGAAAAGTATAGGCTCTTGTTTCAGTGTTGAAAAGGTGTAAGAGAGCCATTGGTTGGTCCATAGCTGACATTATCGAGATTCCACCCGGTATTTGTACTTACAAAATTCAGCTTGATCCTGAGTGCATACCAAGCAGTGAGCATTATCGTCATTTAAACCTATGCAAGAAGTTGTGAAGAAAGAAATCATCATGTGGTTCGATGCGGGTGTGGTTTACCCTTTTGCTGATAACAAGTGGGTGAGCCCAGTTCAGTGTGTGCCAAAAAATAGAGGAATCACAGTGGTTCCAAACGATAAGAATGAGTTAATCCCAATGAGGCCGGTTACTGGATGGAGAGTTTGCATAGATTATCAAAAGCTAAATTCATGCATCGAAAAAGATCACTTTCCTATACCCTTCATGGATCAGATGTTAGACCATTTTGCTGTAGAGGATGGTATTGTTTTCTTGATGGTTATTCGGGGTATAATAAAATTTTAATTACTCACGAGGACCAAGATAAGACCACTTTCACTTGTCCATATGGGACGTTTGCATTCAAAAGGATGCCCTTCAATTTATGTAATGCACCAGCCACTTTCCATTGTTACATGATATCCATTTTCTCTGACATGCTGGAAGACACTATTGAGGTTTTTATGGATGATTTCTTTATTGTAGGAGACTCATTTGATGATTGCTTGGCCCACCTTGCTAATGTGTTGCAAATATGAGAGGAGTGCAACTTAGTGCTAAATTGGGAAAAATGTCACTTTATGGTTAATGAGGGCATTGTATTGGGGCATAGAATCTCAATGAAGGGTATTAAAGTTGACAAAGCCAAGATAGAGGTGATTGAAAAGTGACCTCTACCTGTTTCGATTAGAGGAATTCAAAGTTTCTTGGGACATGCAGGTTTCTATAGAAGATGCATCAAGGATTTCTCTAAGATTGCGCATCCATTATGCAAGATTTTAGAGAAGGAGGTGAAGTTTGTGTTTAATGAGGCTTGTCTAAAAGCGTTCGAGTATCTAAAACAGAAGTTAATTTCAGCCCCTATCATTGTTTAGCCATATTGGACGATGCCATTTGAGGGTATATGTAATGCTAGCGGTGTGGATTTGGGTACAGTCCTTGGCCAAAGGTGTGAAAAGATTCTACATCCGATTTATTACTTTAGCAAAGAACTTAATCCAGCTAAGAAAAATTATACTGTAACCAAGCAAGAATTTTTGGCAGTGGTATTTGCTTTTGAGAAATTTCAATGTTACTTGATTGGTATGAAAGTGATTGTGCATATAGATCACGCAACACTTAGATATCTTATGTCAAAAAAGGACAACAAGCCAAGACTGATTTGGTGGGTTCTTTTATTGCAGGAATTTGATTTTGAGGTCAAGGATAGATATGGGACTAAGAATCAGGTTGCAAACCATTTATCATGCCTTGAGGATTAGGCCATGCTTAGATTAAGGGATGATCTTCATATTGATGATACCCCTTAGTTTGTAGATTTTACCAATTTTTTTTGCAAGCGATCTAGTCCCGAAAGATATGTCATATCAGCAGAGGAAGAGATTCATGCATGAGGTGAGAAAGTTCTTCGGGGATAAGCCTTATTTATTTAGGGTGTGTGCGGATGGCATAATTTGAAGTTGCATTCCGAAAGTCGAGATGATGTGTATTTTGGAAGCATGTCATTCATCTCTAGTTGGGTGTCAACATGGAGGTGCGCGGACTTCTGATAAGATCTTACATTGCGGGTATTATTGGCCCACCATCTAAAAAGATGCTCATGACTATGCTCAGGCTTGTGACCAATGTCAAATACAAGGGAACATCTACCGCAGACACGAACTTTCTATGACAACTATTCTTGAGCTCAAATTGTTTGACATATGGGGAATTGATTGTATAGGCCCATTTGTGAGCTCACATGGGATGAAATACATTTTGATAGCTATTGACTGTGTTTATATATGGGTGGAGACAATATCGCTCCCCAATAATGAAGGAAGAAGTGTCATTGCATTCTTTGAAAATAAGATATTTTCACGATTTGGTACACCCCGAGATATCATTAGTGTTGGAGGATCCCATTTCTGTAATCGGTTGTTCATTAGTTGGCAGCATCATAAGAATTAATCCCTTGGTTTGTAGATTTTCCCAACTTTTTTGCAAGTGATCTAGTCCCAGAAGATATGTCATATCAGCAGAGGAAGAGATTCATGCATGAGGTGAGAAAGTTCTTCTGGGATGAGCCTTATTTATTTAGGGTGTGTGCGGATGGCATAATTTGAAGTTGTATTCTGGAAGTCGAGATGATGTGTATTTTGGAAGCATGTCATTCATCTCCAGTTGGGGGTCATTATGGAGGTGCGTGGACTGCTCATAAGATCTTATAATGCGGGTATTATTGGCCCACCATCTATAAATATGCTCATGACTATGCTCGAGCTTATGAACAATGACAAAGACAAGGAACATCTCACGCAGACACGAACTTTCTATGACAACTATTCTTGAGCTTGAATTGTTTGACGTATGAGGAATTGATTTTATAGGACCATTTGTGATCTCACATTAGATGAAATACATTTTGGTAGTTGTTGATTATGTTTCTAAGTGGGTGGAGACAATATCGCTCCCCAATAATGAAGGAAGAAGTGTCATTGCATTCTTGAAAAAGAACATATTTTCATGATTTGATACACCCCGAGTTATCATTAGTGATGGAGGATCCCATTTCTGTAATCGTCTGTTCAAAGCCCTGCTTGAAAAATATGGTGTCAAACATAAGGTGGCAACACCTTACCATCCTCAGACGAGCGGGCAAGTTTAGGTGTCAAATCATGAGATTAAGTCTATTTTGGAAATGATGGTGAATACTAATAGGACTGATTAGGTAAGAAGATTGGATGATGCATTATGGGCATATCGAACTGCATTCACAACACTGATTGGTGCATCTCCATATCAGCTTATTTTTGGTAAATCGTGTCATTTGCCTGTCGAACTTGAACATAAAGCATTATGGGCATTGAAGAGGTTGAATCTGGAATGGAGTGATGCGGATAAATTAAGACTAGAGTAGATGAATGAGATGGATGAATTTCGTCTTCGGGCTTATGAAAGTTCAGCACTGTATAAACAGAAGATGAAATTATATCATGATCGGAAGATTTAACGGCGAGAGTTTCACCCGGGAGATTTGGTATTGGTTTATAACTCTAGGCTACGCTTGTTTCCTAGAAAATTAAGGTTCAAATGGTCTGGACCATTCACGGTTGTTAGGGTTTTCCTTCATGGAGATTTTGAGACGAAAGGTGATGACAATGTTCTATTAAAGGTCAATGGGCAGCGTGTAAAGCACTATGTGGTAACCACGGAAAAAATAAGGATATGTGAGGAGAATAGTCTTGATGAAGTTTGAGTGGTCAAGTAAGTTGGGTTGTACCGTGATGTTAAATCAGGCACTTCATGGGAGGCAACCCATGGACTGGTTGGTGAAGTCTGATTAACCAACCTAGCTACGTCATGTCATGACGTTAAATCAAGCACTTCATTAGAGGAAACCTAAGGATTGAACCAGTTGTGAGTTGAAAATAAAGATATGAACTAATAAGTGTGCAACTTAAACCACGATGGTGACCCACGTGATGTAGGTCAACCCACGTAACGTGGGTTGATATCGTGGAAATTAGACTAAATGATCAAGTTGCAGAATCCAACCCACGCCAAGGACCCACGTGGCGTAGGTCAACCCATGTGGCGTGGGTTGGTATCGTGAAAATTAGAGGGAATTTTTCAGTGCAGAATCCAACCCACGCCAGGGACCCATGTGACGTAGGTCAACCTACGTGGTACAGTGAAAATCAGAGGGAATTTTTTGATTGCAGAATCCAATCCACGACAGGGACCCACGTGACAAAGGTCAACCCATGTGACATGGGTTTGTGCCGTAGGAATCAGAACAACCCAAATAACCCAAAATTTGACCTGACCCAAAATTTTATATCCCCTCAAACATTTATAAATTGTATTTCAGCAAAACCTAAAACCCTAAACCCGATCCTTCTCTTCCAAATACCCAATTTATTTCCCAAAATTCATCCAAATTAACACTTCTAATCCTACATTCACTAAATTTCCCAAGTACCAAACACTCGAATTCATACCCCCACCACTCCAATTGAAACAAATTTCAAAGTCCCATCACCCCAAATTCGCCAAACCCAACTCGAACCAATTCGCTAAACCCTAGCCCGACACCCATATCCAACCCAACCAAACTCCACCAAAGACCCGACCACTTTAAACAATGTTGCCTAAAGTAAACTCGAAATGTGAAGATATGGGTCCCTCTTCGCGAATCCATACTAAAAACCCAGAAGTCACAACAAAGCTACGAGATGAGCCTTCGGAGCCGGAGAAAAGTGGGTCCGAAGAGGTTTATGAGATTGCTAAGGATGATTCTGCTCTTGTGCCTCATTCCACAAGATTAAAAACTAGGGCACAGGATGCAGCCCAGCCCACGACTCAACCATTATTAGTGACTCCTATTTAGTCATCTAATTCCTCCCCCAGTCTGAAGAGAGGGTGGATGCTTCTTCACCAGTGGTACTGAAGATGAGGCTGATGCACCTGGGACCGATGAGATTGATGAGGGTGGTGCATATGATTATGAGGTCAGTGGTAGTGGTGAGGCTGATGAGACAGCGTCTATTTCAGGCACTGGTGTTCAGGATTCCACGACTTTTTCACAGAGACAGGTGGCTGCACAGCGGCCCACAGCTGCAGTACAAAGGGAAAACAAGAGGTGGTATGTTTACGGTATGAAGGCCATTTATGATAGGGATGTAGAGCCAACTGAGTAGGGTCTGTGTAGATGAAGTATCACTGAGGAGCCTCGATATTGGTTAGATAAGTTGAAGGCACTACCTGAGATTAAGGCAGTTTTTGATCGCTATGGATTCGGGTAGATGACAGAGCTTTCTTGTAGCTATAACCTAGAGTTGGTCTATGAGTTTTATGCTTCATATGCTATTTCTATTGGATTAATCACACCAAATGAGCAATGATATTGGGACCAACCACCATTGACTCACACTTTGGTTCGTGGTACCATAGTAGACATATTTGGGCAGACTATCCAAGGGTTCTTGTTTGGTGCCGAACAACCACTTCCAACTAGAATTGCTGAGTTTAATCACCGCATGAAGATGGTAAAAAATAGAAACAAAACAAAGGATATCGATCAGCGTTTAGAGCTACTACGGTGGGTTGCACAGTATATCACTGAGGATGGCGTAGATACAAAATGGGTAACTAAGAAGTTGGATATTAAGAAGTCCTTACTTCACTTTACGGGCAGGTTTTGGTGGTCTGTTCTACGACACCGTATCGGTCCCACAGGTGCAGATAATTCTCTTACTCTTGACCGAGCTATTTTGGTAGTGAGCATCATCTCTAGATATGACATCAACATTGCCCGCTACATTATTGAGGAGATTCATGAGTTTGCCTTTAGAGACTTTACCAATATCCCTTTCCCCTGTCTTATTCAGGGCCTAGGTAATAGTGTTGATGTGGTTACGATGCCTGTAGTAGATCACACTATTTAGTTGACCCACATAGCTGATGTAGGGTTGATGCAGCAGCGAGGTGCTATTCCAGTTTCCCAGAGGGGGTCTCAGCCCTCTACTTCGTCAGGTGCTACCCTTTTTTAAGGGCAAGTGGATCGAGAGGAACCGTTTAGCACTTCAGTACCAGTTAGTGATCCCGAGGCTGGGAGGTTACCTAATGAGGGCACAGGCCCCGTGACTGATGAGGGGTAGCAGGCACTACCGTACCACCACCTTCAACTGGCATGGTTGCAATTTCATGAGAGTTTTTGCAAAAGTTAGTCGATAGACAGATACGGGTTATTGAACGACAGGCTCACACAGAGGCCCAGATGGCTAAGTTGGTATCTCAACTTAAGCCATGGGTTAGGACGTCGATAGAGGCTTTTGAGACGAGAGTTGAGGCTCGCATGACTTCTGCTATAGATAAGTTTATGCGTGAGTTGTATGGGCGAATTGTCATTTTTTAGTACCAGATGGGTAGCTTGTTGAGAGAGAGCCATATCTCGAATTTGATGGGGTTGACCAAGGAGGTGTATACATTAAGGGCAGAGGTTCAAGATTTAGCAGTTAGCCATACTCCTATCGTTTCACCCATACCAACACCGGTACCTTCAGGATCATTTTTTGAGGTGGATTTGTTTGCTGACGATGAGCCTCCCATTGCTAAAAGCAAGTGGCCACGGAGTCCTGACGGTCTGACTGATAGTGGAGAAGAGTTTGAGAGTGATCTACGGAGGGCGACTAAGGCCTCCCAGGTAGAGTACCATGTCAGTCAGATTGCCCATGAGCAGAGGGCACGGGGTGCATCCTCTAGTCAGCCACCCACTCCTGACTCACCTAGCGTGGAGCCCAGAGAGCATACAGATGATCCTGCTGTGGACAGGCCCACATTCGATGCCTAGGGAACTGCAGGTATGTCTTCACTCACTTACAATTTTCATATTGATAGTTGTGCACTGAGGGCGGTGCACCATTATTTAGTTGGGGGTGGTGGTATACCACTACTTGGGGATTTTTTTTGTCGTGTTTTCTTTTCCCCCAAGTGTACTATCATAGTAGAACCAGCATGTTTAGGTTGTTAGTTAGATTATTTATGTGTTTTCATGATTAATTAGGAGAAAAATAGGGGAACCTTAATGCAGTCCTGTTTTGAATAACTTTTTGATAATGATGCTTTTTGATTGTTTAAAGGACACCCTTCCTAAAAAATTATTTTGGATTTTGTGTGTAGTAAGTTAATTTGTGAAAGTTGTTGGATCTCTTTATGGCATTATTATTATAGGCAGAATGACTGTAGCCAGCAATGCATGAACTAGATAGGTAGTAGTCGATAGTGTAACCCTATCCTATGTGTGTGTGAGGTCATTACCTAGTTCACTCTATGTGTGTAATCCAGAACTTGCCCGGTTAGTCTTACCTAGGTTATAGGATAGTGGTTAGGAAAGGATCATAGGCCGTTCTTGAATGAGTCCATTTTTAGCCTGAATATCCAACCAAATGAATTAAGTATTCTTTGATCCCGAGTTTGAGCCTTAATTGACTTGTTTCTTTCATTAGCCTATTTACCTTTCCATTTTGACTTAAAATGAACCTGTCTTGGCCCTGGTCCCTCCTTGGACATTGTCTACCTCAACTCGGGCAAATCAACTAAGTTAAGGGTGGCTATTATAGGGGTGCGTAGTTTAACTTAGGTATGAAGAAGGGGTTGGTAAAATAAAAAGAGAACAGATTTGGGTGTAAAGAAGAAAAAAATGAGTGAAATAAATAGACCTTGTAAAAAGAAAAGAAAAAGTATGTTTTGAAAGTATGAAGAAAATTACACCCAAAATCTGAAAATAAATGAAGGAGAATAAAATAAGAATGGTTAGAAAGTGGAGCCAAAAATAGTGTAGTTTCAAGGAGGGTTGAGTCACCATATCCATATGTACCACACCTATCCTCAAGCCTACATTACAAGCCGATGAAAGTCCTATAGTGATCCTAGTCCAACTGTTCGAAAAACTAAGGCATAGAAAATAAGGGCAAGCTTATATTATTTGACGCACATTGTTTGAACTTTTTTTTGAGAGAAAGTGTTTTGACCTAGTCCCTACTTTGATATTCATTGGTATACTGTGAATGTATGGGACATCTTTGTTGTGAGAGTAGACGGGTTACATTGTTAGCTACTATTTGTTCAGATAATGTCATTTGTATATATGCTTAGTTGTTTATTATAATCTTATGACATCACTTGATCCCTTTTGTGTCATGATAATCTACTGCATATATACACATCATGGTTTTGATTTAAAAATAAGAGGGGTCAAAAAAGTTTTGGTGGCAAAGGCAATGAGTCGACTGCCGTAGGTCTCTTAGGTTACTCTTAGTTAAGCATCGATTGTGTTTATTTTAATATGTTTTGCCTGAGGATTTGCAAACATTCTAAGTTGAGGGTGTTGATGTGTCATGGTTTCATGGCCCTTTCGATTCTTAAAACAAGGAAAATATGCAATAACTTGGGTATATTTGGTAGGTATGATGTGTTTTTTGTTCAATCTTGCAGGAAAATAGGTTATGGAGGCAAAATGGAGAAGAAGGAAAGAAGTAAGCACTAGAATGGAGCATCTGAAGATGAAAAGAGCCAAGTCAAAACTGAGGAAGTGAGTCATGGCAGGGACTCACGCAACGTGAGTCAACCTACGTCACGTAGGTTTATGCCATGAGTCAAACTCCTGAAGATTGTAAAGAAGCCTGATTCTCATGACAGGAACCCACGTGACGCGACTTGGTTCCACGACACCAAGTCACGGTACCATTGAAAAGTGTCGACTCTGTTCTCCTATTTTGTTTAGGATAGGATTCACCTTATATCTATAAATACCCTTATATTGTCCTATGTTAAGGGGTTGGTCATTACATTGTTTTGAGATATATTTTCATTATTTTGAGTTCGCAAATACATTATTGATTTTGTAATCTTGGAACTTCGATTCTAGGGCTTTTATTCATATTGATATTTTAGAGTTTTCTTCTTATTGTAGGTTTACAATTATGTTTTCATCATTGAATTTTTCTTGTTTTCTTGCAATCATGACCAGATAAACCCATCAACTAGGGTTGTGTGAACCATGAGGAATTAACGAAACGAGTTAAGTGCAAAACAATTCTGAACCAGTGTGACTGCATGTAATGTTATTACCTTCGTTATAATTGATCTTCTAACTGTTGCAAATGTTAGAAACTCACTTGTATTCTAAACTTGTTCGAGAGAGAGGTAGAGATTAGGACAAGGAAATAACAACAGAGATTTGAAGCTATCAACCTTTATCTAATAACTTGAGCCATAACAGGGATAGTTATCTGAGATCCAGAACAAGGGTTAGCAGTGCAACACTCGGAGACCAAGAGGAGAAGAGTAAAATTCATCTAACCAAGGTCGAGAGATGTTTAGATAAACATATCTTGTTAGATTTTGCATGCAATAAAGTGGGAAAATTTTGCCAACACAAGTAACTGGTTGAGTTAAGTAATCATTGGGGATTACAGTCCTAGTGTATTTCTCATATTGATAACAAATCTAATAATCAACAATAATTACTATTACTACTTGCTTACAACAACAACCCCAATTTTACTTACTTGCTAATTATTCAGACTAGCTTTCGACACACTTTTGTCCTATTCCCAATGAGATCGACCCCAACCTAGTTGAGTTCTATATTTGATATATGAATCATGTTATACTTTTCTAGAGGTATATTTTGGGCGACATCATGCATCACTAGTTTAAGCTGAGGGACCACCAGTTCAGGGAGGTGGAACTCCAATTCAAATGACTTCTGAAATGATACAATAGGCTTTGAGCTTCTTGAGTAGGTTGGCTGGTATTGGGGCTATACTCATAGTTCTTACTTTTTAGCATCTGAGAGTGCAACATGTTTTTTCATGATAGGTAGTTGGTGCGGTAATAACCATAGAAAATCATGATTTAGTTTTCAAATTTATAAAGATAAAGCCTTCTATTTTTTATGGTACCGAGTTTGAGGAAGCCTATGAGTTTATAATTAACTGCCATGAGAGACTTTACAAGAAGGGGGTAATGGAGAGATATTGGGTTGAATTTGTTACTTTTAAATTTTTGGGAGATGTCAAGATGTGGTCGAGGACATACATAGAGTGTAGGGATATAGGTTCCATTGACATAGACTCAGTTTTGCTCATTCTTCCTAGAAAAGTATGTGCCAAGTAACTTGAGGGACTAGAAAAGTGATAAGTTCACTAATCTTGAGTAGGGGAGTATGTTGATAGTAGCCTATGTGGCCAAATTTTATTCTTTGTCATGATACTCTTCATAGCTGCTGAATATAGAGGATGAACAAATTTGCCACTTTATGAAGGAGTTGAATACCAGTCTTTAAATTTCTATACTTTAGATGACATCTTTTGGTAAGTCCTTCTAGGAAATGATTGATTTTGCTAAAAATGTAAAAGGTGTGAGACAAGATGATTTTGGCAAGTCGACAGGGAAGAAGGCTTAAAAGATCGGTAATTATAGTTATTTTTATACTTAGGTTTCGGGTTCATAGGGATACCATGCTAGCTTCATTCATTATGCAATGTAGGTATCTACTCAGGTCCATTAGGGGCAAGTCAGTCATCTTTAGAATTTGGTAGTTTTTTTCACTTCATCTTCATCAGCTCAATGAACTACCTTAGATTGTACATATTATGAGTGCAGTAGGCTTAGTCATACAGTGATATTTTCATAATTTTAGGCAGTCTGGTCAGTCGAGCCTCTAACAGGCTCCTTGAGCCCTATTTTCAGCAGGTAGAGGAGGTGGAGGTAATGGTAGAGGTTACCCACAAGGTGGGTGTAGTAGTCACCAGATAAGTAAATACTGTAACAAGGCCAACCAAGGAGGTGGAAATACTGATCAAGGTGGTTATAAACCTAATAGAGGCGACATATAAATGAGAAACAAAGACCATGTTATGCTTTTCCATATAGACCTAAAGCGAAGGCATCTAACACAGTAATCACATGTACTATTCATGTCTATGATTGGATGGCCACTATTTTGTTTGATCCTGGTTCTACATTTTTATATGGTCTATTATATTTTCTATAGGGTTGAAAATGGTTTGTTATATGCTTGATACTACATATCATGTGTGTACTATAGGGGATTTAGTTATTGTTGATTAGATCTATTGTGCTTGTTCTATTTGGTTCATGGGGTACCATACATGGGCAAATTTTATGATCCTACCCATGGTGGATTATGATATCATTCTTGGGATAAGTGGTTATCTCCATACCATGCAATTCTTGACTATCATGCTAAGACAATAAATGTGGCTATGGCAGGGATAGATAGACTCGAGTAGGAGGGTGACTATAATCATGCTCCTATAAAACTTATCTCCTTTATTCCTGCTAAGGGGTTGATTAGGAGGTGTTGTTTGGTTTTTCTAGCTCATCTTTGAGATATTAGTGCAAAGGTCCCTTCTATTGAGTCATATCTGGTGGTCTATGAATTTTTAGGGGGTTTTCCCTCTGACTTTCCCCATACGCCACCTGATTGTGACATTGATTTGTGTATAGATTTAGAGTTGGACACTCATCCCATCTCTATTCCCTCAATAGGATGGCACTAGCAGAACTAAGGGAGTTAATGCCAATTGTAGGAACTTCTAAATAAGGGATTCATTAGTCTTAGTGGTTCTCTGTGGGGTGCTCCAGTATTGTTCATTAATAAAAAGTATGATAGTTTACATATGTGCATAGACTGCCAGCCGTTGAATAAGGTTAAGATTCATAACATGTATCCCTTACCCTACATAGATGATTTTTTTCATTATTTATAGGGTACTTCAGCATTTTACAAGATTGATTTGAGGTCTAGGTATCATTAGTTAAAGATACAGGCCAAAGACATTTCTAATATTGTCTTTCAGATACGTTATGGGCACTATGAGTTCTTGGTGATGTATTTCGTGCTGACTAACTTCCTGACTGCTTTTATGGGCTAAATGAATGAAGTGTTTAATCCATACATAGATTCCTTTATGATTGTCATCATTGATGATATTCTTGTGTACTCTAAGAGTAGGGAGAAACATGAGGATCACTTAGTGTTGTGTTGGGTTTGCTTAAGGATAACCGACTGTAGGTCAAATATTATAAGTGTGAGTTCTTGTTGTGATTGGTGTCCTTTTGGGGCATGTGGTTTCTAATGAAGGGGTTATGGTTTACCTCTAGAAGATTGAAGTGACTAAGAATTAGGCTAGGCCTATCTCCTTGAGCGAAATTCATTGCTTTGTGGGTTTTGTGGTTACTACTGTAGGTTCACGAAGGGGTTTGTTGCTATCGAATTACATTTGACCCATCTGACTCAAAATGAGGTACCTTTTGTTTGATCTTATAAATTGGAAGAGAGGTTCATAAAGCTCAAGAGAGTTGACCACCACTCCCATTCTTGCTTTGCTGTTAGAGGATAAGGATTTCATTATATTTTGTGATGCCTTACGTATTTGTTTAGGTGCTATTTTGATGCATGAATGGAATGTGATTGATTTTGCTTCACGATAGTTGAAGGTGTATGAAAAGAATTATCCTACTAATAACCTAGAGTTGGCTGCTATCGTATTTCATGTAATATATTGAGACATTATTTATATAGGGTGCGATGTGAAGTATTCACTGACCACCATAGCTTGCAGTATATTTCCACTCGTGATGAGTTGAATTTGAGAAAGTGTAAGTGGACGGAGCTACTCAAGGATTATGATGCACTATTCTCTATCACCTAGGTAAGGCTAATTAGGTAGCTGATGCATTGACTTAAAAGGAAGAAAGCATGTGTAGTTAGAATTGCTTGGATGTTTCTAGGCGTTCGTTGGCAAATAAGCTTTAGTCTATAGCTAACCGCTTCATGTGACATAAGGTGTCAGTTAAAGGTGGGTTCCTAGCCTGTGTAGAGGTGAGGTTTAGATTTCTTGATCAAATCAAGGCTAGGTAATTTGACGATACAAAATAAAGTAAAATTCGTGACAAGGTCTTGCATGGTTAGGCCAAGGAGGCCATTCTTGATGACGAGCGTGTTTTGAGGATTAAGGGGAGATTTTTTGGGCCACGTGTTAATGATTTTATTCCATCAATAATGTTTAGGCAGATTGTTTAAAATATTTCATACATAATAGTGCGACCAAGATGTACTGTGATATGAGGCAGCATTTTTGGTGGGGTCGAATGTAGTGAGATATAGTTGATTTTGTGGGTAACTAGCAAAATTGCCAATAGGTGAAGTATGGTCATCAGAAGCCTGGTACCACACTTCAGAGGATGCCCATTCTTGAATAGAAGTGGGAGAGGACAGTTATGTACTTCGTTGTTGGACTTCCTATGACTTTAGGGAAGTATGATGCGATATGGGTTATTTTGGATAGGCTGACTAAGTCTGCACACTTAAATCTTGGTGCAGGTTACACATAATGCAATTAAGTAGGCTAAAATTTATCTCAAGGAGATTGTTAGGCTGCATGGGGTTCCCATTTCTCTAACTTTTAGGAGAAGCTGTAAGAGGAGTTGGGTACTAGATTGGATCTAAGAACCGCCTTCCATGCTTAGATTAATGGGTTGTCTTAACAAAATATCCACGTATTGGTGGATATGCTTTGTGCATGTGTGATGGATTTTTGAGGTCATTAGGATCAGTTCCTACCTTTTACCGACTTTACATATAATAATAGTTATCATTCAAGGATGGAAATGGCTTTGTTTAAGGTCATGTATGGAAGGAGTTGTGGATCTCCTATTGAATGGTTTGATGCATTTAAGGAGAGACCTTGGTGTACCAATCTCTTGAAGGATTTGATGGAGGAGGTAAGAATCAAACAAGAGAAACTTATGGGGGCTCAAAGTCGAAAGAAAGAGTATGCAAATCAAAAGGTATTAGATATGCATTTCATGTAAGGTGAGAAAGTGTTTCTCAAGATTTAACCTATGAATGGTGTTATACGATTTGGGAAGTGGGATAAACTTAGTCCCAGGTATATTGGACCATTTGAGATTCTAAAAGATGTAGGGACGGTGCATTATAGGATGGCCAAAAGTCCTGTCTCATGGTGCTTTTGTTAGGCGCTATGAAAAAAATTCATTGCATAAGTAATGATCTGTATAAAAGGGCACTATTGTTATTGCATTCCTCTTGATAATTAATAAGAAGAGAAATCTTTTTTTAACGGGTCGTCATACTTCAGAGATTGTGTGATGAGGTGTTGTATGGAAAATTCGCCAAGTGTGAGTTTTGGTTGGATTTTGTTTCTTCCTACTATTAAGGTAAGGTTAATACACCATTCTAACATATATAATCCATTTAATCTGTAGAATTATAAAACAAAGAGTTATGGTGAAATTCTTAAGTTTAAGCCCTAAATTGATGAACGGGTGAAATTGCCTATGGATAGTACTAAAACTACTTGATGATGATTCTTTGTTGTTAGATTTTACTTCCTAGCATATAGTTTCTTTACTTTAATGTGGATTATGGGGATTTAGGATAATTTAATGGGTGAAAAACCCTCAAGTGATGATTTAGGCTATGAACAAGGTAAAAACAGTGGGTTTTGGTCCTTAGTGCCCAGAAGTGAAGAGTTTTGTTATTTTTAGACTGAGAATGATCCAAAGGTGTAAGTAAAGTCAAGGATCTTGTGAAATATTTGCATTTGGGCTTTTGTTTGAGGTAGGTTATTGTTTCTTTTGTAGTTCTAGACTTGATTTAAACTCCATGCCTATTCGAAATTTAATATTTGTGAATTGGCTTATGGAAATTCTTGTGATTTGTTAGCTTGGTTGATATTGTTTGTATGCATGAAATGAATGACATTGAAATTGACTAAGTGTCATTGATAAATTGTTTACTTATACTATTGGTGCATTGTGATATACTCCAAGTGATAAATGATCGTTATGTCTGATATTTTGATATTTAGAGGGTCGGTTACCACGCTGATATGATTTACTTACTTATTAATAAGTTGTAGGGTCGAGTATCATACTGGTATGGTACATAAAAGAAGCTGGTCCCCTATAGGTCATAACTATTGGGCAAATGTAAGCCCCCTTAGTGTGTGTGTAAAGATATTATTTGAAAATTGTGATGTATTATTTACCTATGTTGGACTATTTGTTTGTTCATATAAAATGCATAAAGTGTTGTAGAGAGTTGAGGCAACATTAGATTACTCATGCGAGATTGTAGATTATATTTAGAATTAGGTGATGGTTTACTCTCGTGATATTTAGAGTTGTCATAGACTCCCTTGATTTAATAATATTATACTTGTTATTGTGGTTGTGATGACACTTATAGGGTGAAGGTTGATCAAGTTGATGATATTGGTTGGTTTTACGTGGTCTATTTGGGGATGGTATTGGTGGTTGGGATAATTTTCTATATGTTGATTGCCAATTTACTTACACTTGATTTATGTTTATGAGTGGGTATGAGTTAAGTTGTCCAATAATACCTACTAGTACATAATGTTTGTACTGATACTACTCTGTGCTCTTCTTTTGTTGAGTGTAGGTAGTGCTCCAAAGACTTTTAGAGACATCATCTCTAGCATGTGACTAGTGGATTCTGATCCTGGTGTCATCACTTATCTTTAAGATTACATGGATCTTCAGATCGATTCTTGTCCCTTATCCGGAAGTGACACTCCTATTTATTTGATTTATTTTGGACAATAGTTTTGCACATTAGTTTTGTTAGAATTTCTTGTATGATGACTTTTGAATCTTTGAAAATCATAATAGGTAGTTTGGTTTTTCCACCCTTTTATTTATCTATTGGATTTTATTGACATATTAATTATTAAGGTTGAGTTTTGCTATGATCTATCTTAAAAATAGCTAAGTATTTGGGTTAAGGATTAGGTTAGATGGCTCTCCCACTGTTGGGTTAGCGTGGGTGCCACTCACGACATTTGAGTCCTGACATAGTTTGTTCAAGAGCCATAGGTTTGTCAATCTTGTCATATAAGAAGTGTCTAGAAGAGTATTGCAAAATGGTACAAAGATGTTTGTACTTTTCTTTGAGAGGCTACAAGACATTAGGAAACTTCAAATTCTTCTTTCTTTCGTGCGATTGGTTGATTCCAATTGGTATTTGGTGATCCAAATTGGTATCTGATTTATTTTTTTCTTATTTCTGAAAATGGTGAGAACAAGAGATAACAGAGCTAGAGTAGAGGTGCCCAAACTAGCCATAAGGGTTGTGGTTTACGATAGAGGAAAAGTATGGGCAAGAGGAGGTAGAAAAGGAGAGTCGCACCCGCTAGGGACAGAGATCAGGCATCCACTATACCGGCTAGAGTGAGGTCAGAATATTCTCCCCTACCTGAGGATATTCCCAAGTTTGGATATGATGGGTGTCACTAGTTCAGGCTGAGGGAGCACCAGTTCAGGGAGCTGGAACTCTAATTCAAATGACTTCTGACATAATACAGTAGGTTTTGAGCTTTTTCAGTAGGTTGGCTGGTATTAGGGCTACACTCACAGTTTCTACTTTTTAGTATCCAAGAGAGTAACATGTTTTTTCAAGAGAGGTAGTAGGTGTCGTAATTACAAGAGACGAGCATGATTTTCTTTTAAAATTTATAAAAATTAAGCCTTCTATTTTTCACGGCACTGAGTTTGAGGACGCTTATGAGTTTATAATCGACTGCCATAAGAGAATTTACAAGTTAGGGGTAATGAATAGATATAGGGTTGAATTCATTACTTTTAAGTTTTTAGGAGATATCAAGATGTGGTTGAGGGCACACATAGAGTGCAGGTCTATTGGTTCCATTGGCATGGACTCAATTTTACTCATTCTTTCTAGAGAAGTATGTGCTTTGTAACTTGAAGGATTAGAAAAATGATCAGTTCACTAATCTTGAGTTGGGGAGTATGTCAGTTACGGCCTTTGAGGCCTAATTACATTCTTTGTGATGATATTATTCATAGTTGTTGAATATAGAGGATAAGCAGATTTGCCGCTTTATGAAGGGGTTGAATATCAGTCTTCAAATTTCTACACTTCAGTGACATCTTTAGGTAAGTCCTTCTAGGAAATGATTGATTTTACTCAAAAGGTAGAGTGTGTGAGACAACATGATTATGGTAAGTAAACGTGGAAGAAGTCTTAAAAGGTAGGCAATTACAGTTGTTTTTATACTTAGGTTTAGGGTTCGTAGAGATACCATGCCTGCCCCATTCATTATGAGATAAGGGTATTTATTCAGGTCCGTCAGGGGATAGCCAATTGTCTTTAAACTTTGGTAGTTATCTCACTTCATCTTTATTAACTCAGTGACCTACCTTATATTGTACATATTATAAGTATAGTAGGGTTAGTCATATAGAGCTATTAACATAATTTAAGGCAGTCTGGTCAATCGAGCCCATTTCCAACAGGTAGAGGGGTGGAGGTAATGGTATAGGTTATCCATAAACTGGGTGTGGTAGTTACCAGGTGGGTAGAGGCTGCAAAAAGGCCATCCAAGGTTGTGGGAATGCAGATCGAGGTGGTTATAAACCTAGTAAGGGCAGCACATAGATGAGAAATAGAGACTAATGTTATACTTTTCTATGTAGACCTAAGGCAGAGGCATCTAACGCAGTAACCACATGTACTATTCTTGTCTATGATCAGCTGGCCACTATTTTGTTTGATCTTAGTTTTATATTCTTATATGTAATATTATGTTTGCTATGGGGTTGGACATGATTTGTTATATGCTTGATACTCTAATTCATATGTCCACTACAGGGGATTCAGTTGTTATTGATTAGATCTATTATGCTTGTTCTATTTGGTTCATAGGGTACCAAACTTGGGCTAATTTGGTGATCCTTGACATGGTTGATTTTGCTATCATTCTTGGGATGAGTTGGTTATCTCCATACCATGCAATTCTCGACTATCATACTAAGAAAGTAAATGTGGCTACGATAGGGATGGGTAGACTCGAGTAGGAGAGTGACTATAATCCCTCTCTTATGAAATTTATATCCTTTATTCATACTAAGAGGTTGATTAAGAGTGGTTGTTTGGCTTTCCTAGCTCATCTTCGAGATACTAGTGCAAAGGTCCATCTATTGAGTCACTTCAGTTGGTGTGTTAATTTTAAGAGGTATTTCCAGTTGACTTGCCCCATATGCCACCAGATTTGACACTGATTTATCTATAGATTTAGAGTTGGACACTAATCCCATCTATATTCCCCCAGTAGGATGGCACCAGCAGAGCTAAGAGAGTTAATGGCCAAGTTGTAGGAATTTCTAAACAAGAGATTTATCAGTCCAAGTGGTTCTCTGTGGGGTGCTCTAGTGTTATTCATTAAGAAAAAGTATGATAGTTTACATATGTGCATAGACTACCGGCAGTAGAATAAGGTTAAGACTCGTAACATGTATCCCTTGCCATACATAGATGATTTTCTTGATTAGTTATAGGATGCTTCAATATTTTTCAAGATTGATTTGAGGTTTGGGTATCATTAGTTAAAGATCAAGGAAAAAGACATTCCTAAAAATGTCTTTCAGGCACGTTATGGGCACTATAAGTTCTTGATGATGTCCTTCGTGCTGACTAACTCCCTAACTGCTTTTATGGGCTTAATGAATAAGGTGATTATGCCCTACATGGATTCCTTCATAAATGTCTTCATTGATGATATTCTTTTGCACTCTATGAGTAGGGAGGAACATGAGGATCACTTGAGTGTTGTGTTGGGTTTGCTTCAGGAGAACCAACAGTATATCAAACATTCTAAGTGTGAGTTCTGGTTGTCTTTGGTGTCCTTTTGGGGCATGTGGTTTTGAAAATAAAGGTTATGGTATACCTATAGAAGATTAAAGTGGTTATAAATTGGACTGGGCTTGTCTCCCTTACCAATGTTCATTGCTTTATTGGTTTTGATAGTAACTATTGTAGGTTCATGAAGGGGTTAATTACTATTGAATTATATTTGACCCATCTGACACAAAATGAGGTACCTTTTGTTTGGCCTTATGAATGTAAGGAGAGCTTTAGAAAGCTCAAGAGATAGTTGACCACCACTCCCATTCTTACTTTCTTGACAGAGGGTAAGGATTTCATTATATATTGTGATGCCTCAAGTATTTTTTTCGTGCTATTTTGATGCAGGAATGGAATGTGATTGTTTTTGCTTCACAATAGTTTAAGGTGTATGAGAAGAATTATCCTACAAATGACCTAGAGTTGGCTGTTGTGGTATTTGCATGTAATATATGGTGACATTATTTATATAGGGTGCAATGTGAAGTGTTCACTGACCTCCGTAGGTTGTAGCATAGCTCCACTCAGAGTGAATTGAATTTGAAAATGCAAAGGCGGATGGAGTTACTCAAGGATTATGATGCACTATTCTTCATCACCTAGGTAAGGCTAATTAGGTAGCTGATGCATTGACTTGAAAGAAAGAAAGCATGTGTAGTTTTGATTGCTTGGAGGTTTCTATATGTTTATTGGCAGGGGAGTTTTATTCTCTAGCCAATAGCTTTATGTGAGATAAGGTGTCAGATAAAGGTAGGTTCCTAGAAAGCATAGAGGCACAGTCTATATTTCTTGATCAAATCAAGGCTAGGTAATTTGAGGATACAAAGTTGAGAAAAATTTGTGACAAGGTTTTGTAAGGTGAGGCCAAGGAGGCCATTCTTGATGACGAGCATGTTTTGAGGATTAAGGGGAGAGCTTGTGGGCCCCGTGTTGATGATTGTATTCCATCCATAATGTTGAGGCACATTGTTTGAAATATTCCATACATCCTGGTGCGACCAAGATGTACCGTGATGTGAGGAAATATTTTTGGTGAGGTCGAATAAAGAGAGATATAGTTGATTTTGTAGCTAAGTGTCAGAATTGCCAACAGGTGAAGTATGATAATCAGAAGCCTGGTGGCATACTTCAGAGGATGCCCATTCCTAAATGGAAGTGGGAGAAGATAGTTATGGACTTCGTTGTTGAACTTCTTAAGACCTTGGGGAAATATGATTCGTTATGAGTTATTTTGGATAGGCTGACTCAGTTTGCACACTTTATCTCAGTGCAAGTTACACATAATGCAACTAAGTTGGCAAATATTAACCTCAAGGAGATCTTTAGGCTGCATGGGGTTCCCATTTCTATTATTTCTGATAGTGGCATGTAGTTTACCTCTAACTTTTAGGAGAAGTTGCAAGAGAAGTTAGGTACTAGATAGGATCTGAGAAACACTGTCCACCCCAAACTAATAGGCAGTCTGAGCAGACGTTCCAGGTATTGGTGGACATGGTTTGTGCATGTGTGATGGATTTTGGAGGTCATTAGGGTCATTTCCTTTCTTTTACCGACTTTACGTATAAATAATAATTATCATTCGAGCATTCAAATGGCTATGTTTAAGGTTTTGTATGGGAGGAGGTGTAGATCTCCTATTGAATGGTTTGATGTATTTAAGGAGAGACCTTGGGCTACAGATCTCTTTAAAGATTTGATGAAGAAGGTATGATTTATATAAGAGAAACTTGTGGGGGCTCAAAGTCGTAAGAAAAAGTATGCAAATTGAAAGGTAAAAGACATGCATTTCATGTAATATAACTAAGTGTTTCTCAAGATTTCACCCAGGAAGGGTGTTATGTGATTTTGGAAGTGGGTTAAACTTAGTCCCAGGTATATTGGACCTTTTGAGATCCTAAAAGGTGTAGGGACAGTGGATTAATGAGTGGCCAAAAGTCCTGTCTCATGGGGCTTTTGGTAGGCTCTATGAAAAGCAAAATCATTGCATAATTAACGCTCTATATACAAGGTCAGCTTTGTTGATGCATTCCTCTTGATAATTAAGAAGAAGAGAAATTTTCTTTTTAGTGGGTCGTACTTCAAAGATTGTGTGATGAGAAGTTGTATGCCAAATTTTCCAAGTGTGAGTTTTGGTTGGATTCTATTTCTTTCTTATGTCATGTAGTGACCAACGATAGTAGTATAGTCAATTTTTCCAAGTTAGCAACAGTTTGTGATGGGGATGGACCTACTTCTCCTACCGATGTTTAGAGTTTTGTCAGGTTAGCAGGCTATTATCGGCGCTTTGGAAGGGTTCCACTTCTATTGTAACTTCTTTGACGAAGTCTACTCAGAAGAATATTGTTTTTCAGTGGCCAAATACTTGTTAGGAGAGCTTTCAAAAACTCAAGGAGTTGTTGACTTCGGCTCCTATCTTAACTTTACCTTAGGAGGGTGTGGGTTTCACCATGTTTTGTGATGCTTCTAGAGTTTGTTTGGGTTGTGTCATAATGTAGAAGGGTAAGGTGATTTCTTGTTCTTCTCGATAGTTGCAGCCTCATGAGAAAAACTACCCTACTAATGATTTGGAGTTAGACGCGGTTGTGTTTGCATTTAAATTATGGCGACACCACTTATATGGTATTCATTGTAAGATTTTCCCCAATCATCATAGCCTTTAATACATCTTAACTCAGGGAGATCTTAATATGAGACAACATAGATGGTTGTGATTACTTATGGATTATGATCACACTATTCTTTATCATCCTTGCAAGGATAATGTGGTAGCAAATTTCTTGATTTGGAAGGCAGTGAGTATGGGAAGTTTGGCTCATCTATTGGTTGGAGAGCAGCCTTAATCCTTAGATGTTCAGTTTGTAGCTAACCAGTTGGTTAGGATTGATATTTCAACACTCGAGCATGTTTTGGCCTATGTTGAGGCTAGATCTTCATAAATGGAGCAGAATCAAGCTCGATAGTTTGATGATGAGAAGTTGAGGGTGATTCATGATAAAGTGTTGAGTGGTAAGCCAAAGACTGCATTTATTGATCCTGATGGTATTTGGTGGATTTGTTGTCATGTTTGTGTGTCGAGATTTGGGGGATGGGTTAGACAAATTTTAAAGAAGAGTCACTATTAGAAGTATTCTATTCACCCAAGAGAGGCCAAAATGTATCATGACTTGAAGCAACATTATTGGTGGTGTTGTATAAAGAAAGATGTTGATTTTGTGGCCAAGTGTTGAAATTACCAGTAATTGAAGTATAAGAATTAGTGATCGGGTGGTACTATGCATAGGATGCCTGTTCTCAAGTGAATGCGAGAGCAGATCACTATGGACTTTATGGTTGGTTTACCCCTTACTTTGGGGAAGTTTAATTATATTTGGGTGACAGTGTATAGGTTGACAAAGTCCATGCATTTTATACCTGTAAGGGCAAGCAATAATACGGAGAAGCTGGCCAAGATTTGCATTTGAGAGATTGTTCGGTCGCATGGCGTACCTATCTCAATTAGTTCTAATAGAGGTACTTAACTTACCTCAAATTTTTGGAGTTCTATGCAAAGTGAGTTGGGTACTCACCCTGATGTGAGCACAACTTTTCACCCTTATACGGATGGACAGTCAGCATAGACCATTTAGGTGTTTGAGTACATGCTTTGAGGATGTGTTGTGAATTTCAGTGGTCATTAAGGCCAGTTCTTGCCCTTAACAGAGTTAGCCTACAACAACTACCATTCCAGTATTCAGGTGGTGCCTTTTGAGGTTTTTTACGGGTGGGGGTGTAAATCCCTCATGGGATGGTTTGATTTGTTTGATATTTGGCCTTGGGGAACTGATTTATTAAGAGACTCGATGGATCAATTTTAATTTATTCAGTAGATCTTTGTGGCTTCCTAGAGTAAAAATAAGTGTTATGCCAACCGTCGAGTTTGTGAAGTAGTATTCATGCTTGGTGAGCAGGTTTTATTGAAGGTATCACCCATGAAGGGGTGATGAGATTTTAAAAGAAAAGATAGCTTAGTTGAGATTTATTTTGCCTTTAAAGATTCTTGCTAAGTTTGGAGATTTGGTATATAGATTAGCTTTACCTCCATATCAGTCAGCTATTCATCCAATATTCCATGTTTTTATGTTGAAGAAATACTATTCAGATGATTCATATGTGATCTAGCGGGACTCGATTGCATTAGATCATGACTTGTCCTACGAGAAGGAGCCTATTGCTATCCTAGACCGGCAGACTAGGAAGTTCAGGTCTAAGCATATTGATTCTATGAAAGTTCGGTGGAGACATCACCCTATTGAGGAGGCTACATAGGAGGTTGACTCTGATATATAGAGTAGATACCCGCAAATGTTTTACCAATTCAGGTACCTTATTTACTTTTTTGTTCGGGACAAACTTTTGTTTTAGTGGTGGATAATGTAACAACCCTGGTTGTGATTTTTAGCTTTTGCTGCATTTTAACTATTTTTTCCCTTCCCTGTAGTTTCTTTTTCCTATTTATCAATTGTGGGGTTTGTTGGCATGGTCCCCAATGCATTTGGTAGTAGTTTGAGTGAGTTTGATGTTTTAGCTAGCCTTATACGTGAATGGTTGAACTTTGGTCAACATTTGTGATCCCAGCATCAGATGGTGATTCTGTTAGATCCATTAGATCCAACATGTCGATTTTGGGTTAGTAGCATTGGTTTGCGTTTCGAGCCTTTATATTTAGTATTGACCTATTAGATGAGAAACTAGTTAAATTTAGCCTAATAAGGTCCCAGGGGTTAACTTGTTGAAAATGATTGCTATTTATAAATTCGATGGTTCCATTGATTACGGAACGTCGAAAATATCCTAGTAGCATAGTTAGATTATTTCTTTAGGGTCCTAAACAATTCTTCAGGGTCCATTCAGAAACATTTCCAGACTTGTGCACTGCTGGTTTGGCGATATTTTGTGCCTCAGGAATCCTTCTTCACGTTTGTGGACCCTTGGTTGCAATCAAGGAGAAGGAAAATATTGTTCATCTCAAACGCGATAGTGGGACCATATTCGTTAAGAGTATCCTTTTTTTGTTCTTCACGAACAGAAGGTAGTGGCCTTGTTTGCGAAGGTACAGTAGGTTTGGGTCTAGATCGGCCTCCATCGCAACCGCTATGGTTTGAAAGCATTCGCAGGACTCAAGTCGGGTTGGTCTTCTCATTTGCGTTTGGGGACCCATGTTCACGAATAACAAATTATACCTGGAAAGAATTTAAATTCCATTCTTAACAAAAACTCCATTTTCACCATTATTAGACGTTAAGTGCTTGGTTCTTAGCTATTTCAAGGAGATTTTTCATCGATCTTACGTAGGTAAACTCTAAGCTCATATTTTCAGTATTTTACATTGATTTCTTTACAAATCTACCTTCAGATGTTTGATTTCAAACTTGGATATTGGGGGTTTTACCTGGTAAAGTACAAAATTAGTTTTTCTTCGATTTCATGACGAATTTTAACTCATTTTTCATTGGGTTTTCAGATTTAAAACTCTCATATTATGGGGAACATGATTCTTAAATAAAATTCTAGTTTTACCCTTTTCAATTCTGGAATGATTTTTGAAGTATTTTTGGACCCAAAACAAAAGTAGCCAATATGCATATTGTTGGACTTCTTTTAATGTGTAGATTTCATTTTTGATAGAGTTGGTTCATTCCAAAACTGCATGTAAAGGAAAGGCTTTGTATTGAAAGGTACATGCTCATGTTTCAGCTTTTCGGGGTAGGTTATGGCTTAACTTTCTTCATACTGGGTTGGGTACTTAACAGTTCATGTAAAGTATGCTATGGTTTGGGGATTGCATCATGAGATTCATGTTTTGAGAAATTTATTTTTTCATGTTTCCTGTGGGGGCATATTTGAGTTTTATTGTTGACTTTAGATATTATTATTGTTGTGATTCCCGAGTAAGGGCTTATGTAGACATTATATTTGACTTGAGAAATGATTATTATGGTAATACCCAAATAGGGGTTGATATTAATCTTGTTTGAGCATTATTTTCCATCTACCTTTATTGTGATGTCCGAGTGGGGGCTTGAATTAATAATATTGATGTCATACATGACTATTCATTACTGTGGTGCCATGTGATGGCTGGAATCATGATTTATTGAGATTTGAGCTCATTTGATACCATCATTGACTTGATTCATTATTGTTTTGGTTATGAGAATGCATCATGATTTAATTCATCCATATACATGGATTGATACCACAGAGAAATACTGATTTTGAAAGAAAGTGAAATACTTTATATAACCCTTGACCGAAGATTTTGTCGACAATGTTGATTGAGATATGAGATTGACATCTATGGGTAGAATACCCCCCATGGGTCCTATCTTGGAAGCTTATTCTCAAAAGGTGTATACGAAGGCCATGTGATGGCTTACATCATCAACATCATCCGACTGCATTGCTATTTGCACATTTATACTTCCATTTATGTGTTTGTTGTTGTGTATTTTGCCTTGTTTAATATATTTGTGTGTAGTTATTCTTATATAGATATTATACTTGTAGAATTGAAAGGAGATACAGTTTGAGCCACCATTGGAAACTTTTTTATGTGCAGATGGAAGCGTGCTCATAGTATTCTTTACTTGTTTAGTTTTCTACTTTGCTCAGTCAGCCTATGATACCTACTGAGTATAAGTGGACCATACTCACTCCTACTTATGTGCACTTTTGGTGCAGATCCCAGTACGAGTGCAACCCGCGGTAGCTGATTTATGCTATTGGAGCTGATTCTGAGTACTGGTGAGCTTTTCGTTTGGGCCTTGTTCCAGACTCCATCTATCCTTTATGTCTATACTTGTATTCTGAGACAGAGATGTATTATCAGATTTTAGTATTTTCTTAGATGCTCTTTGTACTTATACCATGTTTTAGGATTCAATTGTATTTTTATTCATATATTTTGGATTTTATGATTATTATTGCTTGACTTCATTTTATAAGTCTTGTACTTCATTTTTTTTTTTTTAATATTTCATTTCTATTGTGAATTTTTGGCTTACCTACCAAGGTTGGGTCTGGGAAGGTGTCATCATGACCTCAGTTTTTGGGTCGTGACAAATTGGTATCAGAGTGCTAGGTTCACCGATCTCATGAGTAAACGAGCAAGATGTCTAATAGAGTTTAGTGGATTGATATGTTGATGTTTATATCTTTTTTCTAGAGGCTATATGACATTTTTAATCTTTTTTCTAGAGGCTATATGACATTTTTAGGAAATATTCTCTAATTTGATTCCATATCGTGCCTATTGTTCATGTCCAATATTCTAAACCTATATTCCATTCTTTCTGCACAGGTGGTGAGGACTAGATCCAGAGTTGCTGAGGATTCTTTGGAGGCCCCAGGGGGAGAGACATGGGTCATGGATGACACAGAGGTAGAGGTATGGTACGAAGTGCGGCTCCAACTAGGGTAAGAGCTAAAATAACCTCTCCTAAGCCTGATATTGAGCATGAGGAGGAGGCCTATCATCCAGAGAATATAGGACCATCATAAGCCCCTCAGGGTTTTATGGTTACCCTAGTATTACAGGATCTGTTGGTTCATCTTTTGGGTGGTTTGGATGGCATTCCCAATACTGGTATTCTACAAGGTACACTTGATGGTTCTCGGACTACAAAAGGTGTACATCCGCTAGAAAAATCTACTACTCATGGTTTTCAAACCCACAGGACATAGCCAGTTGTTGTTGTGGCCTTATGTGGTGATAATTCACCTATTAGCTTGGTTATTTTACTTGTAGCTCTAGGTCTTGTTATGTCTGTTGATGAGCAGAAGAGATTTGAGAGAATCATCAGATTGTCGCCTCCCAAGTTAATTGGTGCCATTGGTGAGATGCTTTTGAGTTTTTATTGACTGTCAAAAGAAATTGCATAACCTTAGTTTACTTGAGTCCCATGGTATTGCTTACACTACCTACCAGTTGACTAATGTGGCTAGGCAGTGGTAAAGATCGATTGTCAACGTAAACCAGCGGGTTCCCCTAAGTTGATATGGACCTAGTTTTTTAAGACTTTTTTGGAGTGGATTGCCATTTAGCTTGAAGGACCAGTGGAGAGATGAGTTTGATTATTTGAAGCAGGGTTCTATGGCTATTACTAAGTATAAGGATCATTTTCATACATTGTCTAGATATGCCATTGTTATCATCTTTACTAAGTTTGAGAAGATCAAAAAGTTTGTTAAGTGTTTGTCTAGTTATTACCAGTTAGTGACAGCATAGTTAGCGCTTTCTAATAGTTCTTTTTGGAGCATAGTGCATCATGCCAAGATGACTGAGACTATTCGCCTGGGTATGCTTGGTGGTGATGCTAAGAGGGTGCGTCGATAGGGTGATTTCAATGGTCATGCATCCCGAGGTAGAGATTTCTATGGTAGAGGTTCTTATGGTTATTATAGTAGATCAGTTTAGGCAACTTTGTAGAGTTCAAATAGAAGTTTTTGTGGGTTTTGTAACTTTTAGTGGTTAGAGATTGGGCTATGCAGGTTGAGGGTCTCATTCTAGTTCATCGGGTTATGGAGGGAGTTCTAGTTCTTCTGGGCCCTCTCAGCATGATTCTTCTGTAGAGGATGTTTTGTGTGTAATGAGCATGGTCACTTAGCGAGGGATGGCCCCGGACGTGTGATTGGTCCTTCCCAGTGAGGATCTCAGCTACAACTTTGTCCAACTCTAGTTTCAAGAGTTAGAGGTGGTACACAGGGCAGCAGCGGTGGTTCTAGAGGTACTAGAGGTAGAGCTTAGGTAGCTTATGGTGGTGTATGAGAAGTCACTCTGTCTAGTAGCAGACGTGGACAGTGTTATGCTCTTCCTGGAGTACCCAAGGTAGAGGCCTCTGGTGAAGTGATTATAAGTATCATCTCAGTTTGCCATCGTACCATTATAATATTGTTTGATCTTGGGTCTATATTCTCTTATGTGTTTGTATATTTTGTAACTGAAATTGATTCTATGTGTGGGTCCCTTGCTATGCCTATTTTTGTATCTACCCTCGTAGGTAATTCTTTAGTGGTGGGATGGGTGTACCAATATTATATAGTCACCTTTTTGGGGTGTGATACTTTGGCGGACTTATTTATCCTCGATATGATTGATTTTGATATTACCTTGGGTATGGATTGGTTGGCCCCTTACTATGTAGTTTTGATTTATTTTTCTAAGACTATGACTTTAACTACCCTTGATATTCTGAGGTTAGTATGGAAGGGTGCTTCTAACTCGTGTCCAAAGAGTGTTATATCATTTCTATGTGCTCGTCGTATAGTAGGAATGGGTTGTCTTTCCTATTAACTTATATTCGTGATACTAGTGTTGGTTCACCTCCTTTTTTGAATTCTGTATGAGTTTTTAGGGAGTTTATGGATGTGTTTCCCAGGTATGCCTTCGTTCTGGGATATTGATTTTTCCATTCCCCCTTATAGGATGGTCCCGATAGAGTTGAAGAAATTAAAAGATCAATTATCTGATTTGTTGTATAAGGGTTTCATTAGACTGAGTGTGTCTCCTTAGGGGGATTCTGTCTTAATTGTAAAGATGAAATATGGATCTACGCGCATGTGTATCGATTATCGGTAATTAAATAAGGTTGTTGTAAAGAACAAGTATCCTCTTCTATGTATTAATGATTTGTTTGATCAGCTTCAAGGTGATTCAGTGTTTTCTAAGAATGATTTGAGATTTGGTTACCATTAGTTGCGGATTAGAGCTTTGGATGTTCTAAATATGGCTTTTCGGATGCAATATGGCCATTATGAGGTCTTGGTTATGTCTTTTGGGCTGACTAATGCCCTGACAGTATTTATAAAGTTGACGAACATGGCATTTTGTCCTTACTTGATTTATTCGTGATTGTGCTCATTGATGATATCTTGGTTTATTCCATGAATTGGGTTGACCATGTGAGGAATTTGAGGGTTATACTTCAAAGGATGAGAGATTGTATTCCAAATTCTCCAAGTGCGAGTTTGGGTCAGATTCTGTTTCTTTCTTGGGTCATGTAGTGACCAAGAATGGTATTATGGTCTATCTGGTCAAGGTAGCGGCAGTTTGTGATTAGGCTAGACCTACTTCTCCTATTGAGATCAGAGTTTTATATGGTTAGCAGGCTATTATCGGTGCTTTGTACACTGTTTCTCATCTAATACGGCTCCTTGACAAAGTTGACTTAGAAGAATATTGTTTTTTAGTAGTTGGATGCTTGTGTGGAGAACTTTCAAAAGCTCAAGGAGTTGTTGACTTCATCTCCTATCTTGACTTTTCCTAAGGAGGGAGTGGTTTTCACCATGTTTTGTGATGCTTCTAGATTTGGCTTGGGCGGTGTCATGATGCAGAAAGTTAAGGTGATTGCTTATGCTTCTCAATAGTTGAAGCATCACGAGAAGAACTTCCCTACCCATGATTTGGAGTTAGCCGCAGTTGTGTTCATTATGAGATTTTCTCCGATCATAGTAGCAATTAGTACTTCTTCACTCAGTGAGATCTTAATATGAGATACCATAGATGGTTGGAGTTACTAATGCATTATGATCTCACTATTCTTTATCATACGGGAAAGACTAATGTGGTAACAGATGCCTTGAGTCGGAAGGTGGCGAGTATGGGGAGTTTGGCTCATCTAATTGTAGGGGAGCAGCCTTTAGCCTTTGATGTTCAATCTTTAGCTAACTAGTTGGCTATGATTGATATTTCAACGCCTGTATATGTTTTGGCCTTTGTTGTGGCTAGATAATCATTGATGGAGCTGATTTGAGCTCGATAATTTAATGATAAGAAGCTGAGAGTTATTCATGCTAAAGTGTTAAGTTGTGAGGTAAAGACTGCATTTTTTGATCTCGATGGTGTTTTGAGGATTGATGGTTGTGTTTGTGTGGTGAGAGTTGGTGGATGGGTTAGACTGATCTTGGAAGAGGCTCACTGTTTAAAGTATTCTATTCACCTTGGAGCGGCCCAAATGTTTCATGACTTGAAGCAACACTATTGGTGGTGTGGTATGAAGAAAGACATTGTTGAGTTTGTGGCCAAGTGTTTGAATTTCCAGCAAGTGAAGTATGAGCATCACCGACAAAGTGGTACTATGCATAAGATGCGTATTCTCTAGTGAACGTGGGAGCGGATCACTATAGACTTTGTGGTTGGTCTACTCCCTACTTTGGGGAAGTTTTGTTATATTTGGGTGATAGTGTATAGGTTGACAAAGTCCATGCATTTTATACCTATAAGGGTAAGTAATAATGCGAAGAAGCTGGCCAAGATCTACATTTGAGAGATTATTCTGTCACCTGGCATACCTATCTCCATTAGTTTTGATAGAGGTACTCAGCTTACCTCAAATTTTTGGAGTTCTATGCAGAGTGAGTTGGGTACTCATCTTGATATAAGCACTGCTTTTAACCATTAGACGGATGGTCAGTCAGAGCGGACCATTAAGGTGTTAGAGGACGTGCTTCGAGCATGTGTTATGGATTTTGGTGGTCATGAGAACCACTTTTTTCCCTCAGCAGAGTTTTCCTACAACAACAGCTGTCATTCAAGCATCTAGATGGCCTTTTAAGATTTTGTATGGGAAGAGGTTTTGATCCCTCATGGTATGGTTTGTTTCGTTTGAGGATAGGCCTTGGAGGACTGATTTGTTGAGAGACTCGATTGATTCAACTGAGGCTTGTAGCTGCCCAGAGCAGGCAGAAAAGTTATGTCGACCGGTGAGTTTGTGAAGTAGCCGTCATGCTTGGTGAGCGGGTTTTGTTTAAGGTATCACCTATTAAGGGTGTGATGAGATTTGGGAAGAAAGGTAAGCTTAATCAAAGATTTATTGGGCTTTCTGAGATTCTTTAGAAGTTTAGAGATACAACTATAGGCTAGCTTTGCCTCCACATTTGTCAGTTGTTCATACAGTATTCCATGTTTCCATGTTGAAGAAATGTCGCCCAGATGATTCACATATGATCCGGTGGGACTCAGTTGCATTAGGTCATGACTTGTCCTACGAGGGAGAGCCCATTATTATCATAGATAGGCAAACTAGGAAGTTAAGTTCTAAGCATGTTGATTCTGTTAAAGTCTAGTGGAGACATCGTCTATTGAGGAGGCTACATGGTAGGTTGAGACCGATATGCAGAGTAGATACCCCTAACTTTATTACCAATTCAGGTACCTTATTTATTTTTACATTCGAGGATGAACTTGTGTTTTAGTGGTGGATAATGTAACAATCCTGGTTGTGATTTTTAGCTTTTGTTGTGTTTTGACAATTTTTGCCCTTCCCCATTGTTGTTATATGTTATTTATGAATTGTGGGGTGTCACAGCCAAAACTTTGAGGTCATGATACCACCTACCAACCTTGGTATGTAAGCCGAAAATTACCAATAAAATAAAACAATCCAGATAGGAAAGAGATGAAATAAATACGAGACTTCTAGAACAAAGTCAAACCATTATACTCATAAAACTGGAATATCAGAAAGAAATACAATAAATCCCAGAATCTAGTGTCATAAGTATAAAGAGCATCTAATACAATACTGAAATCTAAAATACATGAATCTGTCTCAGGTAACAAATAAAGAAAAAATAAGATAGAATGAGGTCTGAAATCTGCCCCGAATGCTGGAGCTCACAAGCACCTCAAAATCTATCTCTCATAACACAAATCATCCTCCATGGGTCACAATCGCACTAGGATCTGCACTGAAAAGGCATAGAAGTAGGAGTCAATATGGTCCACTTATACTCAATAGGTATCACAGGCCGACTGAGCAAAGTAGAAACTAAACAAGTAAAGAATATTATGAGCATGCTTCCACCTGCATACAGAAAAGTTCCCAAGTGGTAGCTTACACTGTAACAATTCTACAAGTATAATCTCTTTATTAGATGAACTATATGCGAATATATAGGAAAAGCTAAGTACACGGTAGCAAACACGTAAATGGAAGTACAAATGACGCAATACAATGGAATGATGATGATATAAGTCATCACATGGCTCTCACATACACCTTCCAAGGTAAAGCTCCCAGGACAGGATCCATGGGGGTTTTGCAACCCATATAATTTCACAATCTCAATCTCATATCTCAATTACCTTATCGGTACATCCCTCGATAAAGAGTTTTGTATAGTCTTTCATTTTCTTTCAAAATCAGTGTTTCTCAGTGGTACCAATCTAATGAATATGTATAGATGAAATGAGTATGTAATGCTTACAATCAATCAGTATGAAGAAAATAATCAATTCAATACAGGTAAAGATGAGCTCAAAATCAACTCAATATGTCAATAATTCATGATATAAGTCATCGCATAACACTACTGGAATAAATAGTCATGTAAGACAATAATATCAATCTGAGCCACTCTCTCGGGCATTACTATAATGAAAGAGGAATATAATTCTCAAATACTCGGTAATCACAATAATAATAAGACAATTAAATACATAAATAAGACCTATAATATCCATTCAAGCCCCCACATGGGCATCACAACAAATATAACCTCTCAATTCAACAATAATCTGCATATAGGCCACCACACGGGCAACACGATAATAATATCAATCCCAAAATACGATCTCATGACTAAATCCCAAACACATAGTATGTTTTACATGAATGGTGAACTACCCAGCCCAGTCTGAAGAAAGTTAAGCCATAACCGACCTCTAAAAGCCAAAATCTAAGCCTAGACCCTTCAATGTGGAGCCTTCCCTTCACGAACGACCTCAAATTGGACTAAACCGATAAAAAAACATAATCTACACATCAAAAGGAGTTCAACTATACCCATATTGGCTATATTTACTCCGTGTTCAAAAATAGTTCAAAAATCAGCTCAAAATTTAAAAAGGTTAATCTGAAATTTTATTTAAGAATCATGTTTCTCATATCAAGAGGAGTCTAAACCTGAAAACCCAACTGAACATGAGTTCCTGAAAACCCAACTGAATATGAGTTCAAATTGAATTTTAATTCAAGAAAAAATTAATTTTATAGTTTACCAGGTAAAAGCCCCAAAATCCAAGTTTGAAATCAAAGATTTGAAGTTGTTTTGAAGATGAAACCAATAGGAAATGATAAAAATAGGAGTTTATATACTACCCATGCTATATTGATGAAAACCCCCTTTGAAATCTTTAAAAACAGAGATCCTAAACTCTAATAATGATGAAAATAGGGTTTTGGACGAGAAAAATGATTATAAACTGTCCACGTATAAAATACCACTCACAAATGCAAGCTACTGGTCGCGTTTGCAACCTAACCCAAACCAAAACAAACACGATCATGGGTAGTATATCGCAAACGCAATGAGTGACCGGCCTAGACGCTATCCCAATTACCCTTTCCAAATGCAGTCCTTAACCTACGAATGCGATGAACGAAGAGGACAACCCTTTGTGAACATGATCCCACCATTGCATTTGTGATGAAGAGCATTTCCTTATCCATGATCGCGATGTGGGGGCCTACAAACATGAAAAAGGATTTATCCCTACACCAGAAACAACAATTTGACTTGGAAAAATAGTCTTGATTAAACCCTCGAGATTCATTCAGGACCCTACAAAAATAAACTAATAATGCTACTAGGATAATTTCGACATTCTAGATCAATGGAACCGTCGGATTTATGAAAAGAAATTGTTTAAACTGAATTAGCCCCCGGGACTCCTTTTAAGCTTATTTAACTAGTTTTTGTCTAAAAGATCAAAACATAATATAAGGCTCGGGGCCCAAACTAACTACGCTACTAACTCCAAATGGACATTATGGATCTAATGGAACTGATCAAAACACCATCCAATGTTTGGATCACAAAATGTTGATCGAAGTCAAACTTACCATCTTTAAAGCCTCTAAGGACCTCAAACTAACTCAAATCACTCCCAAATGCATCAGGGACCGTGCTAACCAACCCCACAACTCATAAATAACATGTAGCTACTATAGGAAAGGGAAAAATGGTCAAAACACAATAAAAGATAAAAATCACAGCCATGATTGTTACATTATCTACCACTAAAACATAAGTTCGTCCTCAAACTAAAAGGCAAACAAAGTACCTAAAGTGATAAAAAGTTGGGGGTATCTACGCCTCATATTAGATTCAGCCTCCCACGTATCCTCCTTAATTGAGTGATGTCTCTACTAGACCTTCATTGAATCAATATGCTTAGACCTCATCTTCCTAGTTCACTTGTCTTGGATAGCAATGGGCTCCTCCTTGATGGATAAATCATGGTCTAATACAACAAAATCCCACGGGATCACATGTACATCATCTAGATGGTATCTCTTCAACATAGAAACATTGAATACAAATAAACAGCTGACAGATGTTGAGGAAAAGTGAGCCTATATGCCATATCTCCATACTTTTCAACAATCTCAAAAGGGCCAATAAATCTGGAACTAAGCTTTTTTTTCTTACCAAACCTCATCACACCCTTCATGGGTTAAACCTTCAATAAAAGCCATTTTCCAACCATAATTGCAACATCACAGACTCGATGGTAGGCATAACTCTTCTGCCTACTCTGTGCGGCCACAAGCCTCTGTTGAATCAGTCTCACTTGATCCATCGAGTCTCTCAACAAATCTGTGCCTCAAGGTCTCACCTCAAATAAATCAAACCATCTCACAGGAGATCTACATCTCTGCCCATACAAAGACTTAAAAGGCGCAATTTGAATGCTGGAATGGTAGTTGTTTTTGTTGGCAAACTCTGCCAAGGTAAAGAAATGGTCCCAATAACAGTCAAAATGTATAACACACACTCGAAGCATGTCCTCTAGCATCTTAATAGTTCTCTTAGATTGACCATCCATCTAAGGATGAAAAGTTATGCTCAAATTAAGTAGAGTACCCAACTCATTATGCATAGAACTCCAAAAGTCTGAGGTAAACTAAGTACTCTATCAGAAATAATAGAGTTAGGTACACTATTCAATCAAACAACCTCTCTAATGTAGATATTGGCAAACTACACTGCATTATATTTCTCTCACAGGTGCTAAATAAACTAATTTGGTCAATCTATCCATAATCACCCAATTAGAATCAAACTTCCTCAATGTCAGATATAGGCCAACTATAACATCCATGGTGATTCGCTCTTATTTTCACTTGGGGATGGGAATTATCTGCATTTTACCACCTAGTTGCTGATGCTATACTTCACTTATTGGCAATTCAAACACTTGGCCATAAACTCCACAATGTAATTCTTCATACCACCTGACCAATAGTGTTTCTTTAAGTCATGATACATCTTAGCTACTCCTGGATGAATAGAGTACCTCAAATAATGAGCCTCCTCCAAGATCAACCTAATCCAAGCACTAAATCTAGGCACACAAATGCGACTACTAATACTGAAAACACCCTCAGCATCAATAGATGAAGCCTTAGCCTCACCACTCAACACCTTATCATAAATCACCCTCAATCTCTCATCATCAAACTAATGAGCTCAAATCTACTCCATCAATGAAGACCTAGCCTCAACAAAAGCCTGAACATGCTAGGGTGCAAAAATATCAAGCCTAACCAACTTGTTAGCTAAGTATTGAACCTCTATGGCCAAATTCCCTCCTGAGTCAAAAGCTGATCCAAACTCCCCAAACTTGTCGTCTTTCGGCTCAAGGCATTTGCTACTATATTAGCCTTGCCAGATGATAAAAAATAGTTAGATCATAGTCCTTAAGCAACTCAATCCATCAATATTGTTTCATATTAAGATATTGCTAGGTGAAAAAGTACGGAAGGCTACGATGATCAGACAACATATCACAATGGACTCTATACAAGTAGTGTCACCACAACTTCAAAAAAAAATATGGCTAACTCCAAGTCATGGATAGGGTAATTCTTCTCATGAGGCTTCACCTATCGAGAAGCATAGGCAATCACCTTATTGTTTTGCATCAACACACTACATAAGCTAACTCCAAAAGCATTACAAATCTCTTGGTAAGTTTGAAGAAGTGAAAGTGATATGTGAAGTGGATCTATCTGGTGCTTGATCAATCAAGCACACCTAAGATGTGGAGTGATGTTAAATCAGGTGCTTTATAAGAGGCAACCCATAGGCTAGTTGGTAAAGTCTGAGTAACCAAACTAGCCAAGTTGTACCGCAATAATAAATACAATGCTACTTGGGAGACAACCCTAGGATTTGGTACTTATTTTAATTATATGGTAATGTATGCTACTTGTGCAGGGACAATGTAGAAAAGAAACTGAAGTACTAAAACCAGTATTGAAAACACAAAAGGGTTGCATGGCCGTGGAAAGGTCCCATAATCATGGGTTTAGTCATTTGCATAAAGTACAAAGGGATGTATTTTAGGAGTTATCGTACGATTAGTTACCACGATAGTACCTAGATATAACAATCATGGTATCAATCTTCTGTCAAACTCCTGAAAACCATCATTCAGGTAATTGAACCTATAATTTTAAGAAACGATCGTGGCGAGATTCCACGGTCATTCTTAAGAGTCGTAAGTTCCCAAGTAAGTTTTCTATACTCTTATAGAACAAACACATACCATGATCATGGTATGAGTCCATGATCGTGAGTTTGAGTCATTTTTTGGGTTCACCTATTTAAATAAAATCTTATCCAACCCGACCCCACTGAGTTTTAATTTGTTAAACCCTATACCTTATAACATAATACACCTACTCGATCATTCAGCCTTAAATTGCATAGGAAGAGCAAGATCAAGAAAGTAAAATCATTTGATTCTAATAAAAAAATTGAGCAAATTCGAGTGCTCTGTACGTGTTCTCTCTCAGATTCCGCAAACTTACTCTGGAATTCATGTTTCTTTGCACTACTACTAAGTAAGTTTCAATTTGTTCATCAATTTCTTAAAGCATGCTTAAAAGTAAAAGAGATGTCGACTTTATTACATACTTATGGAGTTTGCATAAGAACTGGGTTGAATTTCTAGTGAATATGCATTGAAATACTTGTTTGAATGGTGGGTATGTTCAAAGGGGGAAGTCTGAGTACCCCGATGTTTTACAAATAAGGTCAAATAGGTGGTCAATCTTGTGTTTAAAGATGATTAAGTGTCAATGCACACTCCACGATATAGCCCATAATCGTGGTATCAATGTACGATTGTCTGTTGGATTGTTGTGGGTGCCAGTTTGTCAAGTTTCAAGAGTTCATCAGACGAGCACATCCCATAATCATCCTATCGGTATGATCGTGGTATGTGATTGTCTGATGTGATAACCCACTAGTACTTTTGGAAGAGACTTCCTACGATCGAAGGTACGATTGTACCTTCGCACCAAGATTATAAGAAGGCTCGTCTTGTTGAATAACTATGTACCTGGTACTATTTTTTTCTTGAGACTAACATTTGTTCGTATAGGTACTATGGCACCTAAGACACTCAAGAAGATGCAAACAATGATCTCGAAGAAGTGGGCACCCCAAGACACACCATCAGCCTCAGAGAGTAAGTCTGAAGGGTCCAGTGGTTCTGAGGTCGAGTACTCCAAAAGTACTTCTGATGATCAACATACACCTCATAATACGTGGGCCAAAGCTAAGAAACTTAAAAAAAACTAAGGATAAATTTAATCCTTCAACTTCTTTGGTACCTGTAGCTACTCCAGTTGAACCTTCCCAGTCTGAAGAGGGAGGTCAAGACTCAAGTCCTAACGGGAGTAAGCTTGAAGCTGAGCAAAATGCTGAGGATATAAGTTCCTCGAAGGAGGAAGAATCGAACCCAGAATTCTCTAATGGACCTACTGCAGAAAAGCCTCAAAGTGGGTCAAACCCCAGGCGATAGTTGATCCCAAATTGTCGGGACTATTATCTTGACGGAATTGCCTTAAACAACAAAAAAGGAACAAAAAGAAGAACATTCAGGAAAAGCCCCGCATGATCGTCAAGGCACTTAAACAAAGACCTGACTTGGTTCGGGTGTTCAAAAGTACAAGTTGGAGTGGATGATGAAGCCATTGGGCACATATGTGGCTTAGTTAGTGAGGGAGTTCTACACAAACTATGTCGCAATGCTGAAAAACATTACTCCTTCCTGGAAAAAGAAAGACATAAGCAAGAAGCTCAAACTAGACAATGTAATAATGTGGCTAAGCCAGTTGATATATCAGTAAAGCAGATTTCAAAGGTGTTATTTGGTGATGAGTTTCAGCCGGTAGCAAAAACTCCTAAATATGACTACCGGGTGACCAAACTGAAAAAGCTAAAAAAGTTATCAAGTGAAGACAAGCTGATGCACTTTCAGTGGTTGGCAGGCCATATTGTGGAGACTATGAAAAATGTAAAATGGGTAAATGGGTCAACAATCTACAAGCACTTATTAAGTTTCACCGCCAAGGCATGTTGGTCCATTGTCAGGCACCGTTTAGCACCCACCTTGACAGACCTTGAATAACAACACACTTAGTGTTGACAAAGATGACATGGTAGCCAGTTTCAAAGAAGAAGTAGATATTAATATCCTGTAAATTATTACAGATGAGAAACAAGGGAGGGCATGAATTTTTCATACTAGTCTACCCTTCTCGAGCTTGGTGACATCATTGTGTTGGAAAGCTTTGATACCATCCATTCTTGAGGTTTACAATATTATTAAGCCAAGAAAGACTGTAGACATTTCTTTGATCAAGGATTTTTAAAATCTAGTTGCTCGAGCCCGAGGCCTTTTGCTAGATTTGCCTTCGCAGTCAACTGAGGGAGATAAACAAGTTATTGATATTCGAGTGTTTGAGGTTGGTGCAACTTCATATTCTTATTGTCGATAGCCCACAGAACCTTCGGGTGCATTACAGTCTATGTATGCAGGCTATACTTTAATTTCTACATCCTTGTTGATTCAAATTATAAACACACAGGCTTTTTACTGGAAGTTGAGGTAAAGCCCTATATGAAGGATGAGATTTATGAAGTTGTGTGGAGTATGCCGACCTGCTTGGATAGTTTTAAGGAGATGGATTATGGATAGTTTAGAAGAGGTTCAAGCCACAGATATGAGCACGTTCACATTTGAGTTGGCCGACTTGAAAAAGGAGGTAAATGACCTTTCTACTAGACATTTTCCAGTTATGCAGCCTCCTCCGATCCCTATATGAGAGAATGTTAAAATTGAGGTACCAGACTTCTATACTCAAGCCACGATAGATGAGGGTAGGGGTAAGAGAATAGAGGAGTCGACAGATGAGATGGGCGAGGAGTCACAACCCCAAAAGAAGAGAAAAATGACTTATAGAGAAGGGAAGAAAAATAAAAAGGATAAGGAAGGCAGGGAGAGGAAAAATAAGCATAGTTAGAAGGCGGAAGCTTCCAATATTGAGAGGACCCTATAGTTGCCTATTTTTCTGAGGAGCGAGGCTCTGCTTGCTATTTTTTCTACTACTACTATTGAGTTGGCAGTTTTGAGTGGTAGGGGTATAGAGAACCCCCTCCCCCCATGAGATCATATATGAGTACACCAGCTGCCACCGGTGCTAACTTGAGTATTAGTACCACAGACACAACTATGGCTACTGCTGATAGAGAGATTGGAGGGGTCCCATCTGTGACCCTTATAGATTAGAGTACGTTAGGCGTCTGGTGCTCCACAGGTATGTCCCTTACCTTAGTTTTATATTTTCTCAATTTTTGTGCAATGGGTACATTGCATGATCTCTAAGTTGAGGGTGGGGGTATACCACAACTAAGGGTTTTTGCTTTCATGTTTCTTATCCCTCAATTGTACTATCTAGTTAGAACCGATATGTATAGGTGTTTTTATTTTTATTTTTGTGATGTTTTTGTGTTATTTGTGTAATTGAGAGAAAAATTGGGGAACTTGGTACAACCGAAATAGAAGGAGTATGCAAAACATTTTGAATGTTTTAATAATACCCCTCCAGAAATTTTTTGTGTTTTTATGTTGTGTTATATGCTGACTTGAATTGTGACAATGATTGGATCTCATCATGGAATTAGGATAATGAGTGTGATAACTGTAGCATAATTGTGCATGAACCGTATAGATAGTAACTGCATGTGTAGCCATGAGCCAAGTGTGTGTGAGATTTTACCTAGTCAATGTGTGTGTGCAATCTAGAACTAGCCCGGTTAGGCTCACCAATGTTGTAGGATAGTAGGTTAGGAAAGGATCATAGGTCGTTCTTGAATAGTCCACTAAAAGCCTAAAAGGCCTACCAAATAAAAATAATATCCCTTGATCCCGAATTTTGAGCCTAAATAGACCTTCTTTTTTGAACTAGCCTACTCACCTTCCAGACTTAATTACAATGAACATGTTTTGGCCCTGGTCCCTCCTTGGACACTATGTACCTCAACTCAGGCAAATTGCCTAAATTGTGGGTAGCTATCATAGGCGTGAGTAGTTGAGCATTGGTATGAAGAAAAAGATAGTAAATAAAAAGAAAAGGGATGTGGGTGTGGTATTGTGTTAAAAAGAGGAAAAGTTTGAAAAAAAGAAAAAGAGAAAAAGAAAACAAAAGAAAAAATGAAAGAGAAAAAAAATATATAAGGAGAAACAGCCCCCAAAGTCTAAAAAGTTAAAAAAGCAAGAAAAATAAAGAAAGAAGGAAAGTGGAGCCAAAAATAGTGTAGTGCCAAGGAGGAATGAGTCACTTTATCCATATGTATCATACCCATCCCCAAGCCTACATTACAAGCTAATAAAAGTCCTAGAGTGATCCTAATCCAACTATCTGAAAAACTAACAAAAATAAGGGCCAACCTATGGTATCAAATGAACATTGTCTGACTTTATTATGAAAGTGAGTGATTCGTTTCAGTCCCTGTCTTGATATTCATTACATATGATGAGCATGAGGGACTTTTTTCATATGAGGGCGTAGGGGTTGTACTGTAGTCTGCTTGTTTGGGTAGTGTCATTTGTTAGCATGCTAGATTATCTATTGATAATATAATGCCATTACTTTATCCCGTTATGGCATGAGGAGGAGTTTGGGCATGCACAATGAATGATGGTTTTGATGGTATAGGAGGGTGTTGAACTTGTGTTTTGTTTAATGCATGCCTAAATTGGTTTTGTGAAAATATGACTGCCATTGTGATCTTGGTTTTCTCTTAGTTAAACATCTTGTTTAAGTTGTATTTTGGTTGCCTGAGGACATGCAAATGTTCTAAGTTGAGGATGTTGATGTGACGTGGACTTACGACATGTTCGACATTTAAAACTACGAAAACTTGCATGAACAATGGTATTTTTATGTAGATATGATGTGTTTGAGGGTATTTGTAGGTCAAACATGATCGGAGAAGGGTAGTGCATTTTTTGGACTTGGAGGCATCAGATGACGACATTACACGACCGTGGGATCTGACCATGGTGGTACCATGGTTATCGTTGGATGATACCTGAGAAGCAACATTTAGTAGTTGATCAGACAAAGTCTTCCCACGATCATACTTCGATGTCACGATCGTACCACTTGATCATGGGAAGGAAATACAAAAATAAGGGTTTCAGATGTTAAATGTTATAAGGATCAGACGATGAGATCTCATGATCATACCTAGAAACAACGAGGTCGCACTGAGGATCGCGAGAGGAAAATACAGAAATAGTGCAATTAAGAAAGGGTTCCACGATCGTACCAAGGAGCCATGAGATCGTACAGAGAATAATACTAGGCAAGATTTGAAAAATAACAAAGTCCAGTTCCAACCTACAAGCACCAAGGACGATCGTGGGATCAAACCACGATCGTACCATACTTTCGTCCGAGGCACCAACTCAGCAAATCATGTTATGTTTAGGATACATTTTAATTTGTCTATAAATACTCCTATTGGGTCCTTTGTACTAGTTTACACATTATTATACTTTATTACATTATTTTAAGGTTTCAAGGCATATTTTTGTTCTTAAAATTACAAACATCAAATTTTAGGGTTTTAATTCAAAGTGAGATTTTGGAGTTTTTCATCTTATTCTTGTAAGTTCATAATTATGCTTTCTCATCAGATTTCTTCTTGTGTTCTTACAATTATGAGTAGCTAAACACCACAACTAGAATTGTGGGAACCATGATAGATAAATGAATTAGTGTTCATAGTATAAGGTGATTCTCAAAGGGTGTTTAGGCATGTATTGTAAATTCTCTTTGCTTTGATTTCTTTTTTACGGTGAGCAATGTTAGGACTCACCTTATCTCTACTATGGTCTTTAGCAAGGGTAATCGGATGGGAAAAGATGATCAAAAACAAGACATGGAGCTACCAACCTCCATTTAATTAGGCTTGAACTGGTAAATGGGAGAGACTAAATTGGGATCATAGATAGGGGTTAGTAATGCAAAACCCATGACACATGAACCTTTTTGCTTGGAGAGAGTCATCTACAAGGGGCGTAACATTGTAAGTTAGATGATAAATAACTTATTAATTCTGCATGCTGAGCACCACAAGAGATCACTAAGTACAAAGAATCTATGGAGTTATAAAGTTATTGGGAACACAGTCCTAGTTCCTGTCTCATATTGATCACAAATCTAAAGAAATCAGAAATTCTTACTATTGAACTCTTGATTTACAAATTCCCCTATTTTACTGGGGATTAAATTTGATTTCTTAGACAGACATCTTGATTGATATTTTAACTTATTCCCTGTGGGATCAACCCCAACCTAGTAGGGTTCTATATTTGATCAAAAACCGCTTTATGTTTTTTTAGAGGTTTAATTTGGGCGACATCACATTTGAAAGATCTCCTTACAAGCATCCAACCACTGAAAACAAATATTCTTCTGAGTCAACTTGGTCAAAGGAGTCACAATGAAAGAGAAACCATGCACAAAGCACTGATAATAGCACACTAATCCAACAATGCTCTCAATCTCTGTAGGAGAAGTGGGTCTAGACCAATCATGAAGTGTCACTATCTTGGCTGGATTGACCATAATGTTATCCTTGGTCACTACATGACCCAAGAGAGAAACAGAATCCAACCAATACTCGCACTTGGGTAACTTAGCATACAACTCCTCATCCCTCAATCTCTGAAATACAGTCCTCAAATGTCTCACATGGTCAGCCTTATTATTGGAATAAACCAAGATATTTTTGATGAATACAATCACAAACAAATCAAGATAAGACCGAAATACTCTGTTCATCAACTCCATGAATGATGCTGCAGCATTAGTAAGCCCAAAAGACATGACTAAGAACCCATATTGGTCATACCATATCCGAAAATTCATCTTTGAAACATTCGAAGCTCTAATCCTCAACTAATGGTAACCAGACCTCAAGTCAATCTTAGAAAACAATGAGACACCTTGAAGCTGATCAAATAAATCATCAATGCGAGAAAGAGGATATTTATTTTTTATCGTTTCCTTGTTCAATTGATGATAGTCAATACATATGTGCATAGATACATTCGTCTTCTTCACAAATAAGACAGGAGCACCCCAATGCGACATACTCGGCCTAATGAAACCCTTACCAAATATATCTTGCAATTGCTACTTTAATTCCTTCAACTAAGCCTGGGCCACCCTATAAGAAGGAATGGAAATGGGATTGGAGCCCAGCTCAACATCAATGGAAAAATCAATATCTGGATCCGGAGGCATACCAATCAAGTGCGTAGGAAACACATCCTTGAACTCGCTAACAACTCGAACAGAATCCAAGGGAGGCAGTGATGCAACATTAGTATTGCATACATAGGCCAAATAAGAAAGACACCCCTTTTCTACCATGAAACGAGCACGTAGAAAGTATATAACCCCCTTCGAACAAGAACTAGGAGTACCCTTCTATGCTAATCTTGGAACACCCAGAGTAGCTAAAGTCACGGTCTTAGAACAACAATTTTGAACCTCATGATAGGGAGATAACCAATCCATACCCAAGATAACATAAAAATAAACCATATCTAGGATAACAAAGCCTACCCAGGTCTCACTCCCCACAAAGGTCACTACATATGATCAATCCACCTTATCAACTACTAAAGAATCACCTACGGGGGTAGAAACATGTATAGGCATAGCAAAGGACTCATATGCATCATCAAAACCAGTAGCAAAATATGAAGACACATAAGATAATATAGACCTGGGGTCAAATAACAAGGAAGGAAGCAAAATGGTGGAAAACTGGGATGATACCAGTGATTACTGCATTAGAGGCCTCTGTCTCAGGTCTTCTAGGTATAGCATAGCATTGCCTATAATCTCCCCTCTACTAAGTAACCCCGCATCTACTACCACAAGCTCCTCCTCAAGTACCTCTAGAACTACTGTGTTGCCCTTTGAACCACCTCTAACTACAGATAAAGGAGTAGAACAAAGTTGAAGCTGAGAACCCCACTAGGCAGAACCCAATGCCTACCAAGGACACTCCCTTGCATAATGACCACGCTCATCACATATGTAACACCCTCTACTCTATGATTCACGCTGAGAGAGCCTAGAAGAGCCAAAATTCCCTCCCATCCAAAATGAACCAAAATGGGATCCTCTGCCCTATTTGTCACGCCCCGAATCCCATCGAGACATGATTGGCACCCGTAGCCGATAAGTCCCGAGAGAACCAACCTTTGCCTATGTTCAATCATATGCATATCAGAATCATAGCCACCAGTGCGTAAAATCATGAAAGACGAATAACAGAAAACATGGGGCATATTTATACATACATAAGAAACTTGGCCGTTGAGGCCATCCAGTCAAAACAACATATGTATTTTACACTATTACACCCACATCCGTCAACAAAAGCCTCTAACAAGAGCATTGACAAAAAATAACCATAAGTCGGGACAAGTCCCCGCTTTACACAGCATGTACAATACCAAAACATATATACACTCTGACTCGGAGAAGCCCCGAATGAGCTGGAGCTCACCAAAGAACCGCTAACACTGGCAGTCTACTGAGGAGGCCTACTGGGACCTTCGCCTGCAGCAAGTAAGGTAAATTCCCCGAGAGGGGTCAGTACGAAATAAGTACTGAGTATGCAAGGCTCAGATGAAATTGTACAACACATGAATATTTCAATGAATATGTCAATGAACTCAAAACATATGAATACTCAATGTGAATAAGTCACCATGTAGCATTTTCGAAACCATGTGGATTGCTTTCATTACTTTCTTTATCACAATACTCACTTGTTATCATATATGTCACAATGTACCCGGGCCCCGACTGATCAGTGGGTCTTTCATATCATATCATTGTGTTGGGATCAAGTCGAGCTAGGCTTATGCCCCTAGACTTGCCACCCATACATCAATGCATCGGGATCGAGTCGAGCTAGGCTTACGCCCCTAGACTTGCCACCCATAAATCCAAACCTCGGGATCGAGTCGAGCTAGGCTTACGCCCCTAGACTTGCCACCCGTACTTGATCATTGACCACATTTGCATTACTTTGTTCATTACTTTGAGATTGATACTTTGATAATCATAACATCACTTTGGAACTTTGGAATACAAAATTGTTGGAAACTTTGAATCATTGACCAATAAATGAAGGACATGTGAATAAATATCAATGAGAAATATAACATAACTAGCACCATGATACCATTGGAACCATTGGACAATAATCCATAAACAAGAGACACAAGTATAGGCACTATCGAAATATTGGAACATAGCCTTATTTGAACTTTCGGAACATTAACCATGAATATGAGAAGTGAGATTCACAATTGATCAATGAGTAAGAAATATATGACAATGACAATTGATAAACGGATATAGGATACCTTTGGACATTTCGGGATAGGACTAGTGACATATCAATGTGCACACTATTTGCCATAGGAAGATACGGACAAAGTAACCTTACATACCTTGGATTCACAATACGAATAGACAACCTTAGATGCGTATACAATAATCCCGCTCCCTCTTTATGTGTCACTCTACAACATAAATACAATACGGAATTCACATTAACCACCAATTACTCTACAAATGCATGTAACATTAATGAGTCATATATGTGTCCTTAAACATGCCATTTCCCCTTGACAAAACCGTTGATCATACTACTATTCCAAAAATTCCATAATATTCCCAACATTGACCAATACATGAAAATCAATACATTTCACCACAATACTTCTCCTTTACACTTTCTTATTCATCACACATCACAAATAATCCATCAAAGTACCTAAATCCAACTCATAACACATATCGGCCAAAATCCCATAATTTCCACTTTTAGACAAGAACAAGTTTAATACCAAAAATAACACCATACATGTTCATACTTTGTCCATACCATGCTTTTTCATCAAAGGCACAAGGCCTAATTCAAGTTCAAATTACCAAGATGACACATCTTTGACCAAAGGCAAAAATACACTATTCATCACCTTGCCAACACAACTAGCATAATATATATAATCTCCCATGCATATAATATGTTAATCAATGAGAATAAACACTTACCAAAGCTTGGAATAGTATGATATTGTCCAAATATACCTTAGGGTTTATTTGCTTTAGGGTTTGGAAATGAAAGAAATGTTTGTCAAAATATCCAAAAGTTATGAGAGGCTTTGGGGAATAAAATCTGATGTTGGGTGGATTTATATAGACTCATGGTCCTCCTTATCCACATGTGGCATTAAGTGATATGTTCACTTGGTCAATTATTGAAAGAATGGATCATTTTTGCCTTTGGGCCTATGTATTTTCTTCCATTTTGGGCCTCAAATTGGGCCCAATAACACATATCCATCACATTTCATTGATTATTCACCATATATCTCATGTTTCCATAATTCCATAATGTCACGACAATATTCCCTTAAATGATTCTCATTCGTCCTTTCGATCGCAAAAATAAGCATTCTAGTCGCCCTTGGTTTCATTGGACATTTTGGAGCACTATTCCCATTTCATGATTTGATCATGTAGGAGTATGTAGGAGTATATTGAAGTGTTTGAAGCTTTAACAATGCTCAAATAACTCCAAAGGCACATTGTTTGTGCCTTGCGCCACACACCCCTGAAACAGGGTAGTGGCGCAAGAAGCTGGCCTTCTCTGAAGTTTCTACAGGCTGGTGGCTTGCGCCACACCCCTGAAACAGGGTAGTGGCGCAAGTTTCAGCAAAGTGCTGAAATTTTCGGCCACTTATCCAATGTTTACGTATCGTCTAATCCCTTATCAAAACACTACAAAATACTTACGTAGTGATCTTAACCATCAAGTAAACATGACTTAAAGTCACCAAATGGGGTTAGAATGTATATGAGTTCTTACCCAAATGCACCACGAAATCACAACACACCTCCTACGAAGATCTAATCACACATGTTACGTCCGATATCAAATGTTTCACCAATGATACTATAAAACACATATGCATGGCATCTCAACACCTATGTAGATATGATCCGAAGGTATCAAGTGAGGTTATAAAAGTACGGGGTGTTACATTCTTCCCCCCTTAGAAACATTCGTCCTCGAATGTTAACAATATTGTCTTATATACAACAAATGCATCTTTACTTTAACATACCTATACACATTCACATAATGCTTTTAAATACTTACTTGTTATTGTTCCACCTCCGCACTGTGAACTTCTTGGTCCATTTGAAATAGATGGGGATACTTCGATCTCATCATTTCCTCCGCTTCCCATGTGATCTCCTCTACGTGTTGGTTTCTCCAAAGGACTTTTACGGATGCTATGTCTTTATTCCTCAATCTCTTTACTTGTTGATCTAGGATAGCAATGGGCACCTCTTCATAAGTGAGATCCTCTGTAACTTGAACATCCTCTACGGGAACAATACGAGACGGATCTCCTTTGCATTTCCGAAGCATCGACACATGAAAGACCGGATGGACTGAGGAAAGTTCTTGAGGTAAGGCTAATTCATATGCGACTTGCCCAAATCTTCTAATAACTTCATAGGGGCCTATGTAACGTGGACTCAATTTCCCTTTCTTTCCGAACCGCATTACCCCTTTCATCGGTGACACCTTTAAAAACACCCAATCACCTATGGCGAATTCAAGCCCTCTTCTTCTAACATCGGCATATGACTTGTGACGACTTTGAGCCGTTTGTAACCGCTGTTGGATCACTTTAACTTTCTCCATGGCTTGGTGAACAATATCTGGCCCAAGTAAGGCAGTTTCACCTGCTTCGAACCATCCGATTGGTGATCTACATTTCCTTCCATACAAGGCTTCATAAGGTGCCATTTTAATACTTGAATGATAGCTATTGTTATATGCAAATTCAATAAGAGGCAAATGGTCATCCCAACTGCCCTGAAAATCTAACGTGCATGCTCGTAGCATATCTTCAAGTGTCTGAATAGTACGTTCTGCTTGTCCATCAGTCTGAGGATGGAAAGTCGTACTCAAATTCACCTGAGTACCCAAACTCTGCTGAAAAGACTTCCAGAAGTGTGTTGTGAACTGTGCTCCTCTGTCTGATATGATAGAAAGTGGAATACCATGCAATCGTACTATCTCCTTCACATATAACTTCGCATAATCCTCAGCTGTATAGGTCGTCTTGACCGGTAGAAAATGCGCTGACTTGGTAAGTCGGTCCACTATGACCCATATGGAATCAAACTTCCGCAATGTACGAGGCAAGCCCATAATAAAATCCATATTAATCATATCCCACTTCCAAACTGGAAGATTGATACATTGCATGTAACCTCCCAATTTCTGGTGTTCCACTTTTACTTGTTGACAATTTGGACATTGCGCGACAAATTCTGCAATGTTTCTTTTCATATTGCCCCACCAATACACTTCTTTCAATTCATGGTACATTTTAGTAGCACCCAGATGAATGGAATAGCGCGAATGGTGCGCCTCTGTCATTATTCGTGTCCTCAGCTCATCTATGTCCGGTACACATACTCTCCCTTGACATTGAAGTAACCCTTCCGGTGTAATATCAAATGCCTTGGTCAAATTCTGCTGCACATTCTCCTTTAACTGCAATAAAATAGAATCCGCGAATTGCTTTTCTTTCACTTCAGCTATCAATGAGGATTCTGCTGCATTCTGCACAATAACTCTATCATCTGAGGATTCACTAAGGCGAACTCCCAAGCTGGCTAATTTGTTCAAATCTTTGATTATCTCACGCTTTTCATTCAACTGACCACTAGTGCTTTCGACTGCCTTACGGCTCAATGCATCAGCTACGACATTTGCTTTGCCTGGGTGATAAAGAATATCAATGTCATAATCTTTTAAAAGCTCTAACCACCTTCGTTGCCTCAAATTGAGTTCCTTCTGCTTAAAAAGATATTGCAAGCTTTTGTGATCCGTATAGATGTCAACATGAACCCCATATAAATAATGACTCCATATCTTTAAAGCAAAAACTACCGCTGCCAATTCAAGATCATGTGTGGGATAGTTTTTCTCATGTGGCCGCAACTGTCGTGAGGCATATGCTATCACCCTACCATGCTGCATCAATACACATCCGAGACCAATCCCGAAAGCATCACAATACACTGCATAGCCCTCTGTACCTTCAGGAAGTACTAACACTGGTGTGGAAGTCAACTTATCTTTCAATTTTTGAAACCCTCTTTCACATGCATCATTCCATTGAAACTTAATTGCCTTGTGAGTTAACTTTGTCAATGGTAGAAGCAAACCCTTCTACAAATCTTCGGTAGTAACCTGCCAAACCCAAAAAACTGTGAATCTCTGTGGGTGTCGTAGGTCTTGGCCAGTTTTTCACTGCCTCTATCTTTTGGGTATCAACCTGTATGCCTTCATCTGATACAATATGACCCAAGAACGCGACTGATTTCAACCAAAACTCATATTTGGAGAATTTGGCATACAACTTACGCTCACGGAGAATTTGTAACACTTGCCGTAAGTAATAAGCATGGTCTTCTGGTGATCTTGAATAAAAAAGGATGTCATCTATAAATATTGTCACGAACACGTCTAGGAATGGCTTAAACACTCTGTTCATCAAATCCATAAACACATCCGGTGCATTTGTTAATCCAAATGACATAACTAAAAATTCATAATGGCCATACCGTGCTCGAAAAGCTGTCTTGGGTACATCCTCCCCTCTAACTCTGACTTGATGGTATCCCGACCGCAAGCCAATTTTTGAAAAACACCTGGCACCCTGTAACTGATCAAACAAATCATCAATTCGAGGAAGGGGATATTTGTTCTTGATCGTTACCTTATTCAACTGTCGGTAGTCAATGCACATCCTCAATGTGCCATCTTTCTTATGTACGAATAATATCGGTGCACCCCACGGGGACATACTAGGCCTAATGAAGCCCTTGTCCAGCAAATCTTTCAACTGCTCCTTCAATTCACGCAGTTCCGCTGGAGCCATTCTATATGGAGGAATAGAAATAGGATGAGTGCCTGGAATCACATCAATGCCAAATTCTACTTCCCGTTCTGGGGGTAAACCTGGGAGATCCTCTATAAATACATCAAGAAAGTCATTGACTACCGGTACTGACTGTGGAGTTAATGGTTCCACATCATTATCTTTCACTCGTACCAAATGACATATGTATCCCTTGGCAATCATTTTCCTTGCTTTCAAATAGGAAATAAATCTTCCTCGTGGTGCCCCTACCTTACCCTGCCATTCTAGAACATTTTCCTATGGAAAACAAAATTGTACCTTCTTGGCCCGGCAATCTACTGTAGCATAACACGAAGCCAACCAATCCATTCCCATAATTACATCAAAATCCACCATGTCAAATTCAATGAGATCAGCCAACGTATCATGGCCACACACAGTTACCACACAGTTACGATACACTCTCTTTGCAACAATATATTCACCAACCGGTGTAGACACTTCAATTGACTTAATTAATTCCGGTGCCTTTGCAAATTTCGCAGCAACCAATGGAGTAACATAGGAAAATGTAGAGCCTGGGTCAATTAATGCATATACATTATGTGAGAATATGGATAATGTACCTGTGACAACATCAGGGGAAGCCTCTGAATTCTGGCGGTCCACCAAAGCATAAGTACGATTCTGGACCCCGCTAGTACTGGCTGCTCCTCTTGCACCTCTACCACGGCCACTAGGCTGTACCCCTCGGCCCTGTGAAGGAACCGATGCTGAAGATGCAACAGCCGACCCAGCTGGTCGTGCTATACCACCCATGCTCCGCTGTGGACACTCTCTCGCTCTATGTACCGGCATACCACACCAAAAACAGGCATTCGTCCCTGTCCGACATGTACCTGTGTGTATACTACCGCAGTGCTGACACTGCTGACGAGGGAAACCTGCTGCCTGTGATCCATGAAACCCACTACTTTGCCCTGCTGAACCACTTCTAAACCCTCGAGACTGCGAATAAGCACTACCTGTGGAATAAGAGAACGACGGTCTAGGTGGTCTAGGAAACATGCGGGGCCTAGATCCTCCTTGGGACATCATAGGTGGTCCCATAGGTCTAGCCCTTTTGGACTGTCCCCTATCAAATTCATGTACCCTTCGTCTCTGTCTTTGATCTTCCATTTTCTGGGCGAAGGCTTGTATTCGAGCAATGTCCATGTCCCTATTCAAGGCCGCAATAGTGCAATCTCTTACCAAGTATGGCTCTAGTCTGTCCACATATCTATGGACCCTGTCTGTCATCGTAGCCACAACATTTGGCGCATATCGAGCCAAGGAATTAAATTGCAAGCTATATTCTCTGACGCTCAAATTTCCTTGACGGAGATTTAGAAATTGATCCGCACGTGCCTCACGGATCTCATAGGGCAAGTAATGATCAAGAAAATCCACTTTAAACTCTTCCCAAGTAGGTGGGGTTGCATCCATATCCCAGGATTTCTTCCAATCCTCGTACCACAATATTGCCTCTCCTTTCAACTTGTACGCGGCAAGTTCCACTGTTTCTATCCCTGTCACATGCATAACTTCCAATGCCCTCTGAATTTGATCCACGAAGTCCTGTGGATCTGCTTTTGGATCTGCCCCTGTGAAAATAGGAGGGTCCAGTTTTAAGAAATCCTGTGTTCTGCGACTTGCCATTCTAGCCGCATCATCATCATGTGCAATTGCACCAGCTCTTCCCTGGCTTTGTGCCGCCACTAACTGTGTCAACATCTGTACAACATTCCTAAGATCCTGATCTGTGGTATTTGTCGGTGGTTCCACGGGCACTTCCCTTCTTCTCGGCTCTTCTGGAGCTGAAGAAGTAGAAGTAGCTCGCGTTGCGAACTCAGTTTCAGCCCCACCTTGATCAACTTGGTCAGGTGGTGGTCTACTTGTTCCTTCAGCAATTCTATCTATCAGCTTACTTTTACCTTTTCCACTTCCTCTTCTAGTGTTCGGCATTTTGACTATACCAAAGAAAAACAATTACCAAGATCAGATACAATGCAACTGACAACATTGGCTCTATTGCACGATCTAGAATGAAGGAAAGAAACAACATCCTAAATGTCTCGTAGCCTCCTACGTATAAATGTGGTGCACAACACATCGATACGTAAGACTCTACTCAGACACGGCTTTGTAGACACCCTTAGAACGACTGCTCTGATACCACTTTTGTCACGCCCCGAATCCCATCCAGACATGATTGGCACCCGTAGCCGATAAGGCCCGAGAGAACCAACCTTTGCCTATGTTCAATCATATGCATATAAGAATCATAGCCACCAGTGCGTAAAATCATGAAAGACGAATAACGGAAAACATGGGGCATATTTATACATACATAAGAAACTTAGCCGTTGAGGCCATCCAGTCAAAACAACTTATGTCTTTTACACTATTACACCCACATCCGTCTACAAAAGCCTCTAACAAGAGCATTGACCCAAAAGAACCATAAGTCGGGACAAGTCCCCGCTTTACACAACATGTACAATACCAAAACATATATACACTCTGACTCGGAGAAGCCCCGAATGAGTTGGAGCTCACCAAAGAACCGCTAACACTGGCAGTCTACTGAGGAGGCCTACTGGGACCTTCGCCTGCAGCAAGTAAGGTAAATTCCCCGAGAGGGGTCAGTACAAAATAAGTACTGAGTATGCAAGGCTCAGATGAAACTGTACAACACATGAATATTTCAATGAATATGTCAATGAACTCAAAACATATGAATACTCAATGTGAATAAGTCACCATGTAGCATTTTCGAAACCATGTGGATTGCTTTCATTACTTTCTTTATCACAATACTCACTTGTTATCACATATGTCACAATGTACCCGGGCCCCGACTGATCAGTGGGTCTTTCATATCATATCATTGTGTTGGGATCGAGTCGAGCTAGGCTTATGCCCCTAGACTTGCCACCCATACATCAATGCATCGGGATCGAGTCGAGCTAGGCTTACGCCCCTAGACTTGCCACCCATAAATCCAAACCTCGGGATCGAGTCGAGCTAGGCTTACGCCCCTAGACTTGCCACCCGTACTTGATCATTGACCACATTTGCATTACTTTGTTCATTACTTTGAGATTGATACTTTGATAATCATAACATCACTTTGGAACTTTGGAATACAACATTGTTGGAAACTTTGAATCATTGACCAATAAATGAAGGACATGTGAATAAATATCAATGAGAAATATAACATAACTAGCACCATGATACCATTGGAACCATTGGACAATAATCCATAAACAAGAGACACAAGTATAGGCACTATTGGAATATTGGAACATAGCCTTATTTGAACTTTCGGAACATTAACCATGAATATGAGAAGTGAGATTCACAATTGATCAATGAGTAAGAAATATATGACAATGACTATTGATAAACGAATATAGGATACCTTTGGACATTTCGGGATAGGACTAGTGACATATCAATGTGCACACTATTTGCCGTAGGAAGATACGGACAAAGTAACCTTACATACCTTGGATTCACAATACGAATAGACAACCTTAGATGCGTACACAATAATCCTGCTCCCTCTTTATGTGTCACTCTACAACATAAATACAATACGGAATTCACATTAACCACCAATTACTCTACAAATGCATGTAACATTAATGAGTCATATATGTGTCCTTAAACATGCCATTTCCCCTTGACAAAACCGTTGATCATACTACTATTCCAAAAATTCCATAATATTCCCAACATTGACCAATACATGAAAATCAATACATTTCACCACAATACTTCTCCTTTACACTTTCTTATTCATCACACATCACAAATAATCCATCAAAGTACCAAAATCCAACTCATAACACATATCGGCCAAAATCCCATAATTTCCACTTTTAGACAAGAACAAGTTTAATACCAAAAATAACACCATACATGTTCATACTTTGTCCATACCATGCTTTTTCATCAAAGGCACAAGGCCTAATTCAAGTTCAAATTACCAAGATGACACATCTTTGACCAAAGGCAAAAATACACTATTCATCACCTTGCCAACACAACTAGCATAATATATATAATCTCCCATGCATATAATATGTTAATCAATGAGAATAAACACTTACCAAAGCTTGGAATAGGATGATCTTGTCCAAATATGCCTTAGGGTTTATTTGCTTTAGGGTTTGGAAATGAAAGAAATGTTTGTCAAAATATCCAAAAGTTATGAGAGGCTTTGGGGAATAAAATCTGATGTTGGGGGACTTTATATAGACTCATGGTCCTCCTTAGCCACATGTGGCATTAAGTGATATGTTCAGTTGGTCAATTATTGAAAGAATGGATCATTTTTGCCTTTGGGCCCATGTATTTTCTTCCATTTTGGGCCTCAAATTGGGCCCAATAACACATATCCATCACATTTCATTGATTATTCACCATATATCTCATGTTTCCATAATTCCATAATGTCACGACAATATTTCCTTAAATGATTCTCATTCGTCCTTTCGATCGCAAAAATAGGCATTCTAGTCGCCCTTGGTTTCATTGGACATTTTGGAGCACTATTCCCATTTCATGATTTGATCATGTAGGATTATATTGAAGTGTTTGAGGCTTTAAGAATGCTCAAATAACTCCAAAGAACCAAAAGAAACCATTGAGAAATCGTCTTAGAATTGCGTTACGAAACGGGTCCGGAATGGCACATTGTTTGTGCCATGCGCCACACACCCCTGAAACAGGGTAGTGGCGCAAGAAGCTGGCCTTCTCTGAAGTTTCTGCAGGCTGGTGGCTTGCGCCACACCCCTGAAATAGGGTAGTGGCGCAAGTTTCAGCAAAGTGCTGAAATTTTCGGCCACTTATCCAATGTTTACGTATCGTCTAATCCCTTATCAAAACATTACAAAATACTTACGTAGTGATCTTAACCATCAAGTAAACATGACTTAAAGTCACCAAATGGGGTTAGAATGTATATGAGTTCTTACCCAAATGCTCCACGAAATCACAACACACCTCCTACGAAGATCTAATCGCACATGTTACGTCCTATATCAAATGTTTCACCAATGATACTATAAAACACATATGCATGGCATCTCAACACCTATGTAGATATGATCCCAAGGTATCAAGTGAGGTTATAAAAGTACGGGGTGTTACACATATGACCTAACCTCTAGCTACCTAAAGCCTCAAAAACCACAAGCCTACTACCCAAAATCTGTAAAGCTTCCTAAACTGGTCTACCATGGTAACAGTGAGAAACTCTTTCAAAAAAATACCTACCTCAAGATGTGTGTCCACTGAACACACCCTGACGATATATCTTCTTAGCACCACCATCCTGAGTACCGTGGTGAATCGACTTAATAAATTTAGCATGCTTTACGATACTCTAGAAAGAACCACGTGAAACCACAAGATGAGCTATCGCCAATTGATAATAAACTGCCAAACCCTTAAAAAAAATCCTGATCCTCTTAGACTCAGCCAAGATACTTGTAGAGGTATATCGAGATAGTGCATGAAAATGTGTGTTATACTCTACAATGGTCATGGATCCATGCTCCAAATGATCAAACTCATCTCTCATCTGATCCCTCAAACTGTACGATATGAAACTCTTAAATTAGAAAAGTGGGTCCATGATATAGCAAGAACCCAATGGTCTACAACTAGCAAGAGACCTTTACCACTGCCTAGCCACGTCAGTTAACTTGCAGGTAGTGTAGGTAACACCATGAGACTGAAGGGATCTAAGGTTATGCAATCTCTCTTGGAAATCAAGTAGAAACTCATAAGCGTCATCACTAATAGCACCACTAAACTTGGGAGGAGCTAACCGAATGAATCTCTAAAAAAATTTTTGATCATAAGAAAACATCTCATGACCCAAAGCAACATGAGGAACAACAAATCTTGTAGCCAAAGTATCAACACGAGGAGGTACCCTAGATTCGAAAAACAATAAGTAGGAGCCTGCCCTGACAGTTGAATACCTCCTATAGTCTATGAATCACTTGGCATACTCGATGCGATATTTGTCTAAGGAATACTATCCAAACGGCCCAAAAGATAAATCAATATATCCTGTAACACCGGGGTAGTAACAGAACCATAAGGGGCTTGAGTTGGTCCCGCATCCTCTGTCTGATAATCCTTGTCATAATAATAAACCTCAGGTTTAAGAGAGGCTTCTCCAGCTTGTCCTCTAGCTAGAGTAGCTCTCATACCCAACCTCTACCCCTGGCTTGGCCACGAGCCCTATCTCGCCCCTCGGACAAGGGCTATAATAGCTGGTTCTATCTCAGTATCCTCAATATCTCTGGATCTAGTCCTCACTATCTATAGTAAAAGAATGAAATACAAGTGTAGAATTTTGGGCATGAATAACCCGTACGATTAGGAATCAATTTAAAGAAGTTTTTCAAAAAGATATCATATTGCCTCTCAAAGTAGATACGAAAAACAATGTATCGATCTATGAGACTCTATTAGACATCCATCTCTTTCACTTATGAGACCGGTGAGCCTAGTGCTCAGATGCTAATTTGTCATGACCCAAAAGTTGAGGTCAAGATGGCACCTACCCTAACCCAATCTTGGTAGATAAGCTAAAAATTCACAATAGAGTAAAACAACTGAAATATGAAAGAGTTGAAATAAGTATGAGACTTTTAGAATGAAGTTGGGTCATAATACTCATAAAATTGAAATTTCCAAAAGAAATACAATAAATCCCCAGAATCTGTTGTCATAAGTGTGAAAAGCACCCAATACAATACGAAAATCTGAAATACATAAAGTTGTCTTTGATAACAAATAAAGATAAAATAACATAGGATGAGGTTCGAAATCTGCCCCAAATGCTGGAGCTCATCAATACCTCAAAATTTGTCTCTCACAACACAAATCAGCCACTGTGGGTCTCACTTGTACTAGGATCTGCAGCAAAAGGGCACAAAAGTTGGAGTGAGTACTATCCACTTGTACTCAGTAGGTATCATAGGCCGACTGAGCAAAGTAGAAACCTAAACAAGTAAAGAATACTATGAGCATGCTTCCACATGCATACAAAAAAGTTTCCAAATGATAGCTCATACCATATATCCTAACAATACTACAAGTATAATATCTATATCAGAATAATTACATACGAATATATAAGAAAATCTAATTACATTGTAGCAAACACATAAATAGAAGTACAAATGATGTAATGCAATGAAATGATAGTGGAATGATGATGATATAAGCCATCGCATGGCTCTCGTATACACCTTCTAAACTAAACTTAGCAGGTGAGGACCCATGGGAGGGGTTCGTAATCTATAAACTTTCACAATCTCAATCTCATATCTCAATGACCTTTCCAGCACATCCCTCGTTCAAGGATTTTGCTAAGTGTTTCATTTTCTTTCAAAATTATTATTTCTCAGTGGTGCCAATCGCATGAATATGTATGGATGAAATGAGCATGTAATGCTCAAAATCAATTAGTATAAAGATAATAGTCAATTCAATACAGCTATAAATGAGTTCAAAATAAACACAATATGTCAGTAATTCATGATATAAGTCATTACGCACCACTAGAATAAATAGCCATGTAAGACATCAATAATATCACTCCAAGCCCCTCTCTCAGTCATCACTATAATGATATAGGCATATAATGCTCAAATAAGGCAAATAATATCAATCTAGGGTCCTCGCTCAGGCATCACGATAATAATATGGAAATTAAATGCACAAATAAGGCCTATAATATCAACTCAAACCCCCACACGAGCATCACAATAAATATAATCTCTCAAGTCAATAATAATATGTATATAGACCCTCACACGGGCAACACGATAATAATAACAATCCCAAAGTATGATCTCACGACTAAATCTCAAACACATAGCTTGTTGTACATGAATGGTTAATTACCTAGCTCAGTCTAAAGAAAGTTAAGCCATAACCTACCTCAAAAAGTTAAAATCCAAGCCTAGACCCTTCAACGTGGAGCCTTCCTTCACGAACGGCCTCAAAACTGACTAGATCTATCAAAAAAGTAATATACACATCAAAATAAGTTCAATAATACCTATTTTGTCTATATTTACTTTGGGTTCACAAATAGTTCAAAAATTAACTCAAAATCAAAAAGGGTAAGTCTGGAATTTTATTTAAGAATCATGTTTTCCATATCAAGAAGAGTCTAAATCTGAAAACCTAACTGAAATGAGTTTAAATGGACTTTAAATTAAATAAAAACAAATTTTATAGTTTACCAGCTAACAGCCCCAGAATCCAAGTTTGAAATCAAAGATTTGAATTTGTTTTCACGTTGAAATCAATAGGAAATGATAAAAATAGGAGTCTAGAGATTACCCATGCAAGATTTATGAAAAAACCCTTTGAAATCATTAAAAACCAAGATCCCAATGTCTAATAATGGTGAAAATAGTGTTTTGGTTGAGAAAAATGATTTAAAATTGTCTAGGTATAAAATACCCTTCGCAAAAGCATGCTACTGGTTGATTTTGTGACCTGAACCAAACCAGAACCATAGTAATTACAGGTGGTCTATCACAAACATGATGATTGACCAACCCATACCCAGTCCTAATTACTCTTCAAGCAGTCCCTATCCCGTGAACGCGTTGAACGAAGAGGATAACCCTTCATGAATGCAGTCCCACCATCACATTCATCATAAAGTGTAGTTTCTTTCTCATCAATCGCGACCAGGGGCCCATGAATGCAAGGAAGGATTTATCCCTACACCAAAAATAGCAGTTCAACTATTAGGATTTAGAAAAATAGTTTCGATTGAATCGTCGAGATTCGTTTGAAACCCCAAAAAAATAAACTAATAATGTTACTAGGGTAAATTCGGCGTGCTGGAATCAATGGAACTATCGAATTTAAGAAAAGAGATCGTTTATAATGAATTAGCCCCCGAGACCTCTTTTAAGCTTATGTTACTAGTTTATGTCTAAAAGGTCAAAACAGAATATAAAGGCTCGGGGCCCAAACTAACTATGAAACTAACTCAAAATTGTCATTTCAAATCTAATAGAATTGAACGAAACACCATCTAATACTTGAATCACAAAATATTGGCTGAAGTCAAACTAACCATCTTTAAAGCCTCTAAAGACCTCAAACTCACTCAAATCACCCTCGAACGCATCAGAGACCATACCAATCATCCCATAACTTATAAATAGCATGTAGCAACTATGGGGAAGGACAAAATAGTTAAAACATACCAAAATCTAAAATTCACAACCATGATTGTTACATGGGGTTAGTTGGCATGGTCCCCTAAGCATTCAAGAGTGATTTGAGTGATTTTGAGGTTTTGAGTAGCCTTATAAGTGAATAGTTTTACTTTGGCTAGTATTTTATGATTTGAGTGTCGAATGGTGATTCTATCAGTTCTATTATATCTGGAATTTTGATTTTGGGTTAGTAGTATGGTGAGTTCTGGTTCGAAGTCTTTACATTTAATTTTACCTCTTAGATAAGAAACTAGTTAAATTTAGCCTAATAAAGTCCCGGGGGGTTAACTTGTTAAAAACAAACTCTTTTCATAAATCTAATGGTTCCAATGAATCTGGAACATTAAAATTAGCTTAATAGCATAGCTGGATTACTTTTGTGGGGTCCCAAACAAATCTCGAGGTACGTTCAAAAACATTTCTAGACTTGTGCACTGCCAGTTTTCTGATATCTGTAGCCTTAGGAATCCTTCTTCATGTCTGTCGTCCTTGGTCATGATCGCATAGAAGGAAAATATTGTTCATTGTGAACATGATGGTGGTACTATATTTCCAAAGTGTAGCATTTTTTATTCATCGGGAACACGAGGTAGTGACCGTGTTTGTGAAGGTATAGTGGGTTCAGGTCTGGGTCAGCCTTTATCGCATCAAAATGGTTTGACCGTGTTTGCAGGACTTGGGTCGAGTTGGTCTTTAGGTTCACGGATGGGGTCTCGTTTTCGTAGAGAGAAAATTATACTTTCAAAGAATTTAAATTTCTTTATTTTCCAAAACTCTATTTTTACCATTATTAAACTTTGAGAGCTCGGTTTTGGTTATTTTAGGGAGATTTTCCATCATTCATGAATGGGTAAACTCTAAAATCATATTTTATCATTTTCTATTTACAAATCTACCATCAAATCTTTGATTTCAAACTTGGATTTTGGGGTTTTTACCAGATAAAGTAAAAAAATGGTTTTTCTACAATTTCAACTTGTTTATCTATGGGTTTTCAGATCTAGAACTGTAACGATCCAAATCATAGTTAAAATGAGGAGTAGAACCTTTGCTATTTTTTCTCTTAGACAAATTTTGAAAATTTAGGCCTGACCTAGTCTTAGGCTTATTTTAAGGGTATGTTAGTCTAAGAAAATCTGGCAGTAATATGAGTGTTGGTGGGAGTGTTTACCAATATTTTGACATAGAGGATGAGGTTAGAAATCTTTAGCAATTTTTGGTACGTAAAACAAATCAATAAAACTCCAGATATAGAGCTTACCGTGAAAGGGTTGGTTCGCAATATCATATTACGAGATGTGTGTTGTAAAATTGATTGATTTGAGAAGAGGCACCAAGTTTCTACATAGAGACCACCACATTGGTAAAAAGAACCGCTGCAGTGATACCGCCACAGTGGTGGCCTCAAATACAGTGCAAATTGCTGCAGCAGTAACTTTACCATTGCAACAGTAAAAATGTACGTTTAATTCCTATTTTATAAAAAATGAAGAAGAGCTCTGGGAGGGTGATTTTCTTCAAATTTTTGGGGTTCTCATATTTGTAGGTAAGGATCCTCAACGTTCAAACTTGAATTACTTTTTAGAAATTGTTATATCATGTTCATGGTAGAAATTGGGGTTTAGCCCTAAATTATAAACTGAATACAAATTGATGGGAATGTGTGTGAAATCAATTGTTAATGATCCTAGGGTGTTAAAAAATACTATTTGGAGTAGAATTATGGTTGTTCATTCTAAATAAAGTAGAAATCATGGGATTTAAAGGGAAGAAAACCCTAAAGTTATCAACTATGGAAAGTTTATGGTTGATATTGATGGTTTTTGTCTCCTAATTGTTGAAAGGATTAAATAATTGAAATCAGTGAGCAAATTTTTGTTATAGATCAAGAAAGGGTCGAAAGAGAAAGGAAAAGCATACTTGTGGCCTTCAAGTGATTCAAGCAGGCATTGAGGCAAATTATGGTTTAATTGAAATTATGGTTTAATTGTAGCAACTAGACTTTCTTACATCTGTGCATATATCCAAATTGAATATTGTAATAACCTTTGGGCACTACTTATGATTATTGATTGCATTTGCATATTTATACATAGTGATAGTGATTTGTGTTGGTGTTGTGAAGATGTGTTGATGATATTGATCATGATATTGAGATTGTGATGGTTTTATGATATTGTTAATGATGTTGATGATTATGAGTTGATGATAATGATGATGGTTATGAGATTATTGTGAAATAATTGATATTAATGGTATTGAGAAGAGAGAGAGATGATACGCACATCTTGCATACATAAATTCATCGTATAATGGGTGTAACTATGAACTTGTACTCTCTCTTAAATGAAGTGTTACAAATTATGCTTGGTTTTCATTAGTTATAAGTTCTGTTTTGATCGGTGTTTCTTGTATTTGGTTTGCTTATTTTTATGGTGTTGGGTTGAGTCAGCCTAAGATTCCTACCAGTACTTATTGATGTACTGATGCTACATGTGCTCTTATTTTTGTTAAATACAGAGCATGTTCCAGCATTTGAGATGAGACCTCGACTCTAGCCAACAGTTTCAGATTATGATTCAAGGGTGGTTACCATGATTGGGCATCCATTAAATCATATTACTTTTGCTCATGTCCTTTATTTTGGGACTAAGTCATTGTTGTACTTCTTTGATATTTTTGGATAATCTCTTAGTTATAGCTTTTGGATATTCTTATTTATTCTTGTATTATGACTTCAGGTGTTAGGTTTGTAATAAATAGAGAGATTTCTCACTCTATTCCTTAGTTATGATATTTGATTAAGTTGTATTTTACATCAGTCGATCATTATTGGTTCTACTGATTTCAAAAATGAGAATTGATGAAAACAACTTGTGAAGCATTAGACTTAGTTGGTTTGGGTTGGGTTAGATGGTTCTCTCACCATAGTGTTAGGGTGGGTGTAAATTATGACTATTTGGGTTGTGACAAAGATGGTATCAGAGCACTGGGTTCGTAGATCTCGTCGTACAAAAATAGGTCTACTAGAGTCTTGTCGAGCGGTATAGAGATGTTTGTACTTTTATTTGAGAGGCTACAAGTCTTTAGGAAACAAAATTCCTTTATTTGTTCCTTTTGTGCTAATACTTGATTCCAATTGGTATCTAACTCATTCACTTTTGTTTCGTACACTCTTTTTGCTAGAGTAGCAACAACTTTAGCAGCAGTTACACTAGCAGACACACCCGCACTGACCATTAAGGCTATAGTTTGGGGCAGAAATCGAGTGAGGGGTAGGGCAAGGGGAGGAGGAAGGGGGGAAACACCTGCAAAAAGTAGAGCCCGGGCAGCTGGAGGACCAGCTAGATAGAGATCACTGTCCCCTCCCCCTCAGTAGGATGCTTCAGAGTTAGCTCAAAATGAGGATATGGTAGTTGAGGAAGAAAAAGTGGTGGTCTCTAAAAATATCGTGCCTATACAAAATGGTGCTGCCTAAGTGCCTAAGTCTGCTGAATTGATTTAATAGGTGTTGGGGTTTTTGAGCAGCTTGGCTGGAATCGGTACTACTCCAGTTGTTTCTGTATTTTCATCCCTAGCCTTACAACATGCAACTGCTATGGCACCTTGGATGTATGAGGGCTCTGAGACCGGAGTCTTTCCCTGGCAAAAATTAGAATCGGTGATGACTGATGATGAGCATGTACTGTTATGCAAGTTTATGAAAATGAAACCTCCAGTGTTTCAAGATGTAAGTTTATGAGCATGTACTTTTCAGTTGCACACTGAAACAAGAAATAGTGGAGGTCCTTTATTGAGTGTAGGGCTATATTACCTCCACTTACTTAGGTATAATTTCATAATGTATTTCTCGAGAAATATGTTACCCATACTTATTATGATCAGAAGAAGGATGAGTTCTTGAGGTTAGAGCAGGGTGATATCACTAGGGCATCCTATGAGGACACTTTCATATTTGTCCTGCTATGCACTATAATTGATTACCATAGAGGAGGAGCGGATCAGGTACTTTGTAAATGGTTTGAATTCAGGGATTCAGATGGTTACCTTGTCAGTGGCGGCTTCAGGTAAGTCTTTCTAGGATGAGGTTGAGTTTTCTAAGAAGGCTAAAACTATTGGGAAATAAGGGGAGGTAAAGGTGTAGAAAAATAAGGCCCGAACATCTGGACAGTTCAGTGGTACTTATTTGAGGGGTCGTGGTTCTTAGGGTCCTTCTTCTCGGCAAAATCCCTCAGTCATGCCTGTTTCTGCAGGGGGGCCATCTAGAGTCAGTTATCAGCCTTCATGAATAGGCAATTATACACCTTCGTCCTCTTTAGTTCAGAGACCTGCTTTGGGCATCAGGTGCCATGAGTGTTGAGGTTTGGTCCATATAAAGGGATATTGTCTTAATTTTTTGTCTGCAGGTTAGTTGATTCAAAAAAGCTTCTAGTGCATTAGTACTAGTAGGTAGTGGTAGTGGTAGAAATGGTAGAGGTCATCCCCAAGGTGCACGTGGTGGACAAGATGCAGGGAGGGGTAGTTCTCAAGCAAATCGATGTGGAGGAAATATTGGTAGAGGTGGTGGTCAGGCTGGTAGTGGTGGCGGTCAGGGTTGTGATAGAGCCCAACTTTATATTGTTCTGACTCATCCTTAATTGGAAGTTTCTAATGTTGTGATCAAAGGTACTATTCTTGCATGTGATCGTCATCATATGGCTTCTATATTGTTTGATCCTGGGTTAAATTTTTCCAATGTGATTTTGAAATTTGCTATGGGTTGGGACTTAGATTGTGAATTGATTGATACTCTTATGTATATGTCTATACTATTTGAGGTGTCTGTATGTGTTCAAGTTTATCAAACGTGTCCTGTGATGTTTATGGGGTACAAAACTTTGGCAGACATAGTAATTTTAGATATGGAGGAGTTTGATATTATCTTGGGAATGAGTTGGTTGTCTCCTTATCGTGCCATTCTTGACTGTTTTAAGACTGTCACTGTAGCAATGCCTGAGATGGAAAAATTAGAGTGGGAGGGTATTTTTAAGTCTACTCTTAAAAGGATTATGTTAGCTATTCTTTCCTAGAAGTTAGTAAATAGGAGATGTAGGGCGTTTTTTGCCGATCTTTAGGAGGAAAGTTCTGTGGTTTATCCTTTATCTTCGATCCTAGTTGTGTGTGAATTCTTAGAATTTTATCCTGTTGACCTTCCTGGTATGCCTCCGGATTATGAATTTGACTTTTGTATAGACTTACAGCTAGGAACTCACCCCATCTCTATCCCTTCTTGTTGCATGGCACCAACAGAGTAAAGAGAATTGAAGTTCCATTTGCAATAATTGTTAGAGAAGGTATTTATTCTCCCAAGTCTTTCTCTTTGGGGTGCACCCATGTTGTTTGTGAAAACAAATATGGTAGTATACAGATGTGTATAGACTATCGTAAGTTGAACAAGGTGACTAGTCGCGACAAGTATCTATTGCATAGGAAAGATGTTATGTTCAACCAGTTGTAAGGAGATGTAGTGTTCTCTAAAATTGATTTGAGGTCAAGGTAGCATCAGCTTAAGATTAGAGTGGAGGAAATCCCAAAGATCGCTTTCTAAAATTGTTATGGGCATTACGAGTTTCTAGTTATGTATTTTTGTTTGACCAATGCCCCAGCTGCTTTTATGAGTCTGATGAATGGGGTTTCTAAGTCATTCCTTGATAATTTTGTCATCATTTTCATTGATGACATTCTGGTTTGCTCCAAGAGTGAGGAAGAGCATGAAGCTCATTTGTGTACGGTATTAGGGTTGCTTAAAGAGAAGCAACTATATGCTAAACATTTCAAGTGTGAGTTCTAATTGTCTTTAGTGTCTTTTTTGGGCTCATGGTATCTGTGTAAGGGATTATGGTAGACCTGCAGAAAGTTGAAGCTGTTAAGAATTGGCTAGGGCAATAAATGTGACAAAAATTCATAGTTTTGTGGGCTTGGCCAAGTACTACCGCCGGATTATAAAAGGGTTTACTTTTATTGCTTTGTATATGACTCGCCTGACTCAGAAAGATATTCCATTTATATGGGATGACAAGTATGAGGAGAGCTTCCAAACACTCAAAACTTTGCTAACTTCAGCCCAAATTCTCACCCTGCCTATTGAAGGTATGGATGTCATTTTCTTTGTGATGCCTCGTGGTTGGGTTCATGTGTTGTTTTGATGTTGGGACAGAATGTCATTGCATATACTTCAAGGCAACTGAAGCTTTATGAGAAAAACTAGCCCACCCATGACTTAGAATTAACGGTTGTGGTTTTTGCTTTGAAGATTTGGAGACACTATCTCTATGGGGTGAAGTGTGAAGTATTCAGCATTGACCGCGCGTTGACCGCATTAGCAACTTAAAAAAACTTGTTTTTGACCCTTGGGACTCATCCATACGCCTATGAACATGAACTAATAGTGCAAATTGATCATAAAACACGTTTCGGATCCAATAGAATCATAAAATTTACGAAAAAGGGTCGTTTACAACAAATTAATCCCTGAGACCCCTTTTGGTCAAAATACACTATTTTTTAAATGGAGGGTCAAAATACAAATAAAAGTTCCAAACCAGAACCAACTGCACTACCAACCCAAAATTGACATTTTGGATCCTTTGAAACTATCAAAAACCTCATCCGAGACTCGAATCACAAAATGTTGACCAAAGTCAAACCTATCCTTTCAAGGATACTCAAAATAATAAATTTAAATAAAACACTCCCAAATGTATCGGGGACCGTACCAACCATTCCCGCAACTCATAAATCAGATAAGGCAACCACGGGGAGGGGTAAAATAGTCAAAATACAAAAAATTCTAAATATCAATATGAGGGTCATTACAGTATCCACCACTAATATTCACGTTCGTCCTCGAACATACAAGTAAGAAAAGACCAAAATAGATAAAGGATAGAAAAATATCCTTGAGATACATCAACAAGCACTCCCACACGAATTCACAACCATAAAACTACTTGCCTTATCATAGAACCAGAAATTTATCATATAAGGACTCACCAGGTCACAACACAAGCATCAAAAGGCCAAATTCCTAATAAAGACGAATTTCTATATTTTTTAACTCCCTCTACACCAACGATTGAGTCAAACACAATAGAAGTTCTTAACCTACCCGGCTAATTAAACATGACTAAGACACCACAAGACAGTGGCTACAACTACAAGACCAAAAATCATCCTCAAGCCCACCAAATGCTAAGGGACCCATAAATCACATAACTACCCATCACAATACTGAATCAACCTACCCAAGGCCGATACTATATCTACCAAATCAAACCATACTACAGCCCCAGGCTAAAGCTACTAAGCCAGAAACCGATATCAAAACTTCACAAAACCTCAAAAGTCACACCTAGCCTTCTAAAGGCACTACACTATGGTCATACCCATATGATCAACTCTCTAAGGCAATCAAGAATCATCATAAAACTCTCTATATACCATAGAAATTAAATCTCTTAAAGAAACCAAAAGATCAAGCAACTCATTACCATAGCCTATGTCGTCCTCAATGCTCAAGTAACATCAATCATACTGAAGCCCTCAATGCTCCGGTAGCACGAAAAACCTCTACAAACTTACATATATAAGTAATTTATAACAATAACACGTGCAGTCCTCAATATCCAAAGTTCATTAAAAAACCTATAGAAGAAGTGCAACAACCACTATACCTTACAGACGGATGCCCATATCACCAATCAAAACACTAGGAGGGGGGAAACCAACGCTAGACTCTGCATAATATAACAATGAACCACACTTATAAGGCTTCAAATTTCTATCTCTTTCCCACAGCTTAGATACATAGACGTTTCATCAGTTGCTTTGGGAAATGACAGGTTTAAGTATCAAGTTCCACAGGATGGACACAAGGTAGGAGTTTCTGGTAAAGTGGCCATAGGAATGATTTTGGTGTGCCTTTGATCTATCTTGGTAGTACTTGACTGTGATCTTTTATTCTACTATGTGTTTGCTTTTTTGGTATTGATTATTGATATAATTCGTGGTCTTTTATTAGGTCTACTAATATTGATGCCCCATAGATGATTCCTTAGTGGTGGATCGGGTGTACTAATCTTATGTTGTGACTCACTTAGTATGCATAGAAGGATTAGGCTTTATTTCTTGGGTTTTATGGATTTTGGTATTTTGGTTATGGTGTCCTTGATGGTTATGTTGTGGAATAGTGATGGATCGATTCTTGGTTTTGGTATACATTCAGATTGTAGAATAGATTGACCTTGTGGTTTGGCATTTTGCATTGTAGCATGCCTAGTGGTACTCATTAGTCATAAACCATGTGATATTCTTGAATTGTGGTGTGATTGATTTGAAAGGATTGCGAGTAAAAGATTCTAGTTGGATAAGGGGAGATTTCAGGCATCGAGCCTAGCAATTTGTTACTTCCTTCCTTAGTATTTACCTTTTGCTTGCATGAATACATTATTTGTTATTGAGACACTCTTTAGTCATATTTGAAAGATTTCAACTTATGAGAATTTTTGCTTTTGATTTGAAAAGATTTTTGAATAGAAAGGGGTAGCATTTGTTACTCTTGTCGCTAAGTGGCTTGGTGGAATATTTTGCTCATAAGATTGTATTTGAGTATGTATTATTCTCCATTGACTATGTGGTAAGGAATGTTGAATGAGAATCAAGATAGTCTAAGTTGTACCTTATTAGTCCACGACTCATCTAAATTCTTCTAAATCAAAGATTTTAAAAGATGGTTTTTGGGGGTTTTCCCCCAAATTAAAACTGTGGTATTTCTTTAATTTGAACTTTGATTCTTACTCATTTTTTCTTGGGTTTTCACCAATAGAGTCCTTTTAACTTAAAGAATATGATTTTCAAAAAAAACCAACCATTTTTTACCCTTTTCAATTTTCAATGGATTTTTGGGGGTTTTACTGGTAAAGCTTGAAAATGGTTTTTATTAAACTAGGGCCTCATTTTCATGTGGGTTTTCAGCTGTAGGTTCATATGATTATGGGGGAATGTATTTCTAAAATAAAATCCCAATTTTTTTTCCTTTAGTTTTTGAACCAATTTTCGAGGTATGATTTGGACCCATCTTAAATAGGGTCAATATGGGTATTATTAGCTTCATTTTGACTTGTAGATTATATATTTGACTAGATTGTATGTATTTTGTGTTGATTCAAGAGAGTTAGGCTTCCGATTGAGGTTTTAGACTGTATTTGAGCTTGCGGATCTTCAGTTAAGGCAAGTTGAGATGTACCTTGACTTTATCCAAAGTATTTATGTGTTGTATATGTGTTTGATTGTATATTTTTATATGTTTAAGATTGGGGGACCTGCTTAGATGAAATAGCAAGCATCTCCGCGGGTACCAAAATCTGAATAATGGGTTTGTAGTTAGATTATTGCCTTGATTAGTTAGTATTACTACTTGTAACTCTCCTTAGAGTAGAATGTAGATAGATAACTTAATGATCTTGAACAATTGATATTTTATGCCTAATTTAGAGCTTGAATCGTGTTTAGTGGACTTTGACGTAATGATTGAGGTTTTAGTGACTTTTTTAAGGCATAATTATGTTGTTATCATTAATTGATGGAATGATTGAGGTCTAATGGATACTTAGAGTATGAATATGTTTGTAATAGTTGATGAAGCTTAATGTATGGAACAAGCTAGGTTTGGGTAGTCCGTGATTTATTGTTATTGGGATTGTTGTTTATTTCGTGTTGCCCATGTGGGGCTTATGTTAATATATTTATGGAGTTGAGTAATTATTTATGATCATGTGCCGAGTGGAAGCTTATATGCATATTGCTTTTGATTTGAGAGGATATATTATTGTTATGCCTGAGTGGGGGCTTGACTGGATGTTGTTAGTCATGTTTATGCATTAAATGCTTTATTTATTATTATGTCGCCCGAGTGGGGGCTTGACTTGTCATCATAGGCCTTGTCTGTGCATTAGAATGCCTTACCTATCATCGTGTCACCCGAGTGAGTGCTCGACTTAACATTGTAGGCCTTATTTGAGAATTTATTTGCATTATCATTATAGTGATACCTGAGTGAGGGGTTGGAAATGATCTTATTGATTGAATACATGATTACTTATTCTGATTGTGCCAAGTGGAAACTGATATAATGAATTATTGACACATTGAGTTAATTCTAAGCTCATTTATACATGTATTGAATGGATTTTGATCTTCATATTGATTGGTTATGAGCATTACATCCTCATAGCATGCATCCATATTCATGAGACATTGCTACCACTGACACATTTTGATTTTTGTAAGCAAATGTGACACCTTATAACACGCCTATACCGAGGGATATGCTGGTAAAGTTGATTTAGGACATGAGATTGAGATTATATGAGTATATGGGTTGCAAACCCCCCATAGGTCCTACCTGGTAGTTGCGAGCTGGGTGGGTATGTACAAAAAGTTATATAATAACTTTCAAACATTCATCATCATCACTACATTGCATTGCATCATTTGCATTGCATTACCTTCCTTGGTTTGGTTTGATACTGTATTAGTATTTACTTTTGTATTGTAATGCCGTCATAAAACCTTGTTTATGATATTGTGTTTAAGCATTCATTTCACTTCATTACATCATCTTATTTCATTGTATATTGGTTGAGAGGTTGAGGTATTATGAGACTTGGGGTATGATAGTGGCTTGATTGAAAGATAGAAGGGTAGCACCTTTTGGTAGCATGAGATACACCCTTATATATACACTCTCCCTATTTCTATCACATAGTATTAGTGAATGATAATTGATTAAGCCTGTTATAGCGTATTTGTGAGTCTTCTTCATAAAGGAATTCCATTATGGTTGAATATAAATGAATAGTATTGACTCGCCTGGATTTGTGTCCCTACCCTGCTTTTGATATGTCTGCTGACCATTGTGTTAGGTTACCCTGATAGGATAAGGTACCGTGATTTGGTAGGGTATAAGCTAATTGGAAAACCTTGGGTAGTTGGGGTGATGGTTCTCACCATCACTTTGGATTAGGGTAGGTTATCGATGATACTTGCTGAGTAAATATGGTTTCGTACTCACTCTTGCTTCCTTTTCTTTTTTTCTTATTTTTCTGCACCCCGTACAGGTATAGGGTGGAGTAGCAGCTTGTAGATCATCCTCTTCTAGTATTAGCATTGCGGAGATCGAGGTAGTAGTTGAGGGACTTCGAGACTTCCCAGATCTCTCTATTGATGTCTTATGCTTTATTCTCATCTAAGATATTTTAGAAAATTATTATTCCTATTCTATATTATAGGCTTATACTACTGATAACCAGACCTTGATATATCTTGAATATTTTGCTTCTTCTTTGTGTATATTTTGGGGATTATTCTTTTTCTTGAACTACTAATTTACTTGATTATTGAGTTTGGGTTGGGATAGGCTTACTTGTCTTGAGGGTGTCACAAGTGCAATCATGTGCCTATTTTGGGTCGTGACATACCTACCCTGTATTTGGTAAATCTATCCACTGTTGCATTAGGTTACCCTGATAGTATAAAATATTATATTTTGTTGGTTATAGAACCTTTAGAAAACCTGGGGTGGTTGTTCTCACCATTGCCTTGGATTAGGATCGGTTATCAATGATTCTAGTTGAGTACACGTGGTTTCGTACTCACCCTTGCTTTTCTTTCTTTTTTTTCGTATTTTCTGTACCCCATTAAGGTATTGATTCGAGTGATAAATTGTGGATTGCGCTTCTTCTGTGTTGGAGTTACGAAGATCGAGGTAGTGGCTGATGGACCTTTAGGACTTCTCGAATCTCTTTACTTTTATTTTATGCATTTATCGCATTTAAGATACTTTAGATAATTACTTATACTCTTAATCTTTATTAGAGGCTTGTATTAATGACAACTTGAGTCTCATTTATATAAATTGGGATTAATCTACTCTTTCTTCTTTCGCTTCTTTTTCCTAAAATCATGTTCTTTCGAATGGGTTAGGCTTACTTGTCTTGAGGGTGTGACAAGTTCCATCACGTGACTATTTTTGGGTTATGAAAAATTGGTATCAGAGCCAAATTCATTGGTCTCATTAGTACGAGCCGAGTCTAGTAGATTCTTGCGGATCGGTGCGGAGACGTCTGTTAGCTATTTTTGAGAGTCTTCATGACTTTAGGAGATTTCTATTTCTTTCTTCTATCTCATGCATTTGTAGCTTTGTATAACTCAAAAATATCTTATTCACTCTCTCATAGATGGTGAACACACGTTCTTCCTAAGCTAATGATTTAGAGTGTATGCCTTCGGTGTACAGTAAGAGCAGGGTTTGAGGCAAAGGTCAAATTGGGATGTCCAGACTAGTTATATGTTAGGTTAGAGTTGCTTCTTCAGGTTCTAGGGTTACTAGTGGAGATAGGTCTTTTGAGTTAGAGGGGTTGAGGCCTGTGCAGACACCACCCGTGACTATACCAATGCTTGAGGATTGTTTGGTTTGAGTGTTGGTTTTTTTTTCAGAGGGTGGCTCCTATTTTGATTCAGCATGCTACTCTGGGGCTTCATAATCCAGATTCACATGTGAATCCCATTGTTTATCCTAATGTTAATAAGATATTATCGAGGATTGCTCTATATCCAGTGGCCTTAGCATTAATGTCCATGGAAGGACATATTGGTTATGTAGTGTTCATGAAGACAGACCCTCTTCAATTCAATAGATTTATGGTTTGATGTTTATATATTCTTGCTTGATTACCGTGAGAGGTTGCACAAGTTGGGCTTGGTGAATTCTAATGGAGTAGATTTTACTTTCTTTTAGTTCTTTAGGCCAGCTAGACAGTGGTGGAGGACCTTTTAGAGGGTAGACCAGTTGGATCACCTCTTCTTTCATAGGATCAGTTTTCTTGAGAGTTTTTAGAGGAGTTTTTCTGGAGATATGAGAGTCTTGATGGCTAGAGGCCCATAGATTTTATGATGATAGTGATATGTATGGTGGAGACAAGGATCCTCGTGATCACAATTGGAGAGGATTAGATCATGGTGTCCTTTAGATTCTTTAGGCCTAGTTCAATGGGCTTCAACTTCTTTGAGTTGCTTCATACGTGGGGATCGTAGGAACTATAGGAGGGATTGCCCAAATCTTAGATAGCGATATGCTTCATCAGTTGCTTTGAGAGATGACAGGTCTCAGTATCAGGTTCCACAGGATGAACACGAGGTAGGAGTTTCTAATAAGGTTGCCACATGTATGGTTTTTTATTCCTTTGATTTACCTTGGTAATGTTTGCTCATAGGTCTAAATACTTATATGTGTTTTCTTATTCATCAATAAGTCTTTATATGATTTGTGAATTTTAATCGGTCTATTGATATTGCTACCCCGTAGATGTTTCCTAGTGGTGGATTGATCCTTGGTTTTGGCATATATTCAGATAATAGAAAGGATTAGACTTGTAGTATGAGTAATTTGAAGGTATAGCAAGTAAGAAATTCTAGTTGGGTAAGGAATGATTTCCCGGTGTTCATGCCTTATAATTTGTCACTTCCTTAGTGTTTAACTTTGCTTGCGTGGAAAGTCTTATGGATTTTGAAATACTCCTCCGTTAGACTTGAAGGAATTCAGCTTATAAGGAATCTTACTCTTGATTTGGAAGGAGTTTTGGATGGAACAAAAACTGTTTTGTAGCAATTGTAACATTTGTGGCTAAGTGGCTTAATGGAATATTTTATACTCATGTGTTTGGTTGGAGTATGAGTTATTTTTCCATAACTCTTGTGTTAAAGAATACTGAATGGAAAAAAAGTTAAGAAGAAAGATAGGATTTTTGAATATAAAGAATTCTGATATATTTGGAGTTTAGCTATGGGTTCGAGTTGGAAATTCAAAATTTTGACAGTGTGGTTCATCAGTGGCTTATGAGGAGTCTAGCAGTGACTTTCTGTGATTTGGGCATCCGTCAGAAAGATATAGTGACCGTTGCACTTCCTCTATGGGTTGATTTTTCCTTGTTACAATGGATTACTTATGTGTGCGGGACCGAAAAAGAATCCTTATTCTACCAAGTTATTTAGAACTTTGGGCTATTTGATGGCTTTTAGATATTTAAGGTTGCACGTGTTATTGTGATGAGTTTCTTGAGTATTCGGTGTCATTTAGAGATTTCATGTCTATGGTACATAGAGTGCTATGGAGATTCTTAGTTGCCTTAAAAGGGTTAAGCAGTAGGATTTGACTATGGAGTAGTGATCTAGCATGCTACGTGTGACTTTAAGGTTTTGTATAGTTTTGATACCAGTTTCTGGCCTAGTATCTTTAGCCTGAGGCTATAGTGCTATTTGGTTTGATAGTGATAGTATCAGGCTAAGGTATGTTGATTTCGTGTTTTAGTTGGTAGTAATGTCGCTTTATGAGTTTTTGTGCATTTTGTTATTTTGAGAGTGATTCTTGGATTTTGTGGTGCAGTCAGCGCATTATGGTGTCTTGGTCAGGATTAGATTAGCCGAGCATGTTCGTAACCTCTATTGTGTTTGACCCAATTTTTGGGTATAGATGGAGCTCATTAATGAAGGATCTCGGCTTCATTGAGAATTTTTGATAAATACTAGTGATGTGACCTGGTGAGTTATTATGTGATAGATTTCTGGTTCTACGGTGAGACCGGCAGTTCTATAGTTATGACTCTGTGTTGGACTGCTTACTTGATATTCTCAAGGGTATTTTCTATCCCTCACCTTTTTTTGCATTTTTTTTGCTTGTATGTTCGAGGATGAACGTGAATCTTAGTGGTGGATACTGTACTGACCCTCGTATTAAAATTTAGAACTTTCTGTGTTTTGATCATTTTACACTTCCCTATAGTTGCTTTATCTCATTTATGAGTTGCAGGGAATGTTGGCACGATCCCCAATGCATTAGAAAGTGTTTTATATGAAATTGTGTTTTTGAACATCCTTAAAGGGATAAGTTTGACTTTGGTAAACATTTTTTGATCCTAGTATTGAATGAGGATTCTGACAGCTCCACTAGATCCAGAATGTTGATTTTGGGTTCCCTTGTTTTGCATTTTGAACTCTTGATCAAAAAATAGTTCAAATAGCCTAAAAGGGATCTTGGGGGTAAATTTTTTATAAACGATCTCTCCTGGTAAAACTGATGGTTCCACTGAATTCAAAATTTCAAATTTAGCCTAGTGCATATGTATGGTACCATTAGATCCGTATCAAAATTTCAGAACCAACGCTAAAAGAATGGACGAATTTTGTATCCATATGAAAGAAAAATGGTCATTTTAGTGCAGACTGTTATTGTTGGTACAACAGAGGTCGCGATCATGACCTTTAGTCGCAACCATAATGAGTCGCAACTAATGGCCGCCACGATCGCTAGACATTTTGTCGCGACCGCAAAAGGGCATCACTAAAAGCTCCAACGTCTATTTAAAGCTAGATCGTAAATTTTTTGTATTTTTGACATTTTGCGAGTTAGGAAGCTTCAATTTAGACAACTCTCGATGCATTTTTCTCGTAATATCATTAAGAATGTGATTCCACCTTTATTTTGCCTATTTCAAAAGAACTTCTATTTCGTTTTTCAAGATTTCTATCTAAAGTTGAGTTTTGAAAACCCTATTCCACTATTTTCAAAGCTTCCAGGCTCGTTTTTTAGAGTTCTAAGGTGGATTTACAAGATTTGAAATTTAGGTGAGCTTCTAAGCTAGTATTTCGTTTCTTTCCATTGATTAATTCATGTTTTCATCTTCAAAACTTTGATTTTAAACTTGATTTTGGGGGTTTTATGCGGTAATGAATAAATTAGTTTTTCTTTGATTTGAAGTCTGATTTCACCTTGTTTCTGTGTGGGTTTCAACTATGGACTCCTATAATTATGGATAACATTATTCTAAAACAAAATCCCCATTTTACCCTTACATTTACGGAAATGATTTTCGAAGTGGATTTCAGACCGGAGTAAATATAGTCGATATGGGTATTGTTGGAATTCTTTTAACTTATAGATGTCATATTTGATTAGATTAGATGCGTTTGGTGTTGATTCGAGGGAATAGAACTTCCGGTTGATGCGTTGGATTGTGATTTGGCTTGCGGATCTTCTTCTAAGGCAAGTTGAGATGTACCTTGACTTTCTCTAAAGTGTTTATGTGTTGTATGTTTATTTACTTGTAAATTGTAAATAGCTTAGTTTTGAAGGTCCCTGTTAGGTGAAATGGCAAGCATCTCTGCCGGTACCAGAGTCTTTTGGTGGATTATAGTTAGATAGTTGCCTTTCTTAGTTGGTATTACTACTTGTAAATATCCTTAGAGTAGAATGTAGATATATAACTTTGATCTTGTATAAAGCTTATTCGATTCCTATCTTAGAGCATGAATCTTATTTAGTAGACTTTGTTATGATGATCGGGGTTTAATGATCTTTAGGGGATAATTATGTTATTGTAGTTAGTGATGGAATAATGGAGTTTTAGAGAATACTTAGTGTAAATGGACTTGTAATAGTGGATGAGACTTATCGTATGGAATAAGTTAGGTTTGGGTAGTTACGCAACGTATTGTTATTGGGATTGTTGTTAATTTTGTGTTGCTCGTGTGGGGTCATATGTGAACATTATTGTTGACTTGAGAAATTGTTTATTATTGTGTGCTCGAGTGGGGCTTAGGTTCATATTATTACTGATTTTGAGAGTATATGTTGTGGTGATGCTCGAGTGGGGGCTTGAGTTGATATAGCCATATTTGTTATTGTGTCGCCAAGTAAGGGTTGTACTTATTATCATAGACCATTTTAGTGCATTAAATTATTTTATCATAATGATGATACTTGAATATGGGACTTAAATGCTATTATTGATGTCATGCATTACTATTTATACCAATGGTGCTCTATGACGGCTTACAAATGGACATTATCATATGGAGTTGATTCTGAGATTACATATACTTATGTTGAATTAATTCATATCTTCATACTGATTTGGTTGTGAGAATTATATCCTCATATCATTCGTACATATTCATGAGATTGATACCACTGAAGTTTTCCACATTTAAAAGAAAATGATATTTTTATAAAATTCTTGGTCGAAGGTCACTTAAGTTGATTGAGGCATTTTATGAGATATTATGGTAACCTTGATCCGTTAACATTAGCCGAAGAGGTGATTTGAGATTATGAAAAGTATATGGGTCGCGACCCCCCCCCCCCCCAATGTGTCCTACTTTGGGAGTAGTGAGACTCGATAGGTGTATACAGAAACTTATGCAATAACTTTCAAATATTCATCCCCATCCCATCATCATCACTACATTGCATTGCATTGAAATCCTTTGGTATAGTTTGGTATTTTGTTTGTATTTACTCTTGTATTGTATTACCATGGTAGAACCTTCTTTGTGATTTTGTGTTTGAGCATTCATTTCACTTTATTACATTATATTATATCATCTTATATTGATTGAGTGGTTGAGATATTTGAGAAGTGAAGTATGGTTGTGGCTTGATCAGAGAGATAGTTGTATAACACCTTTTAGTAGCATGATATACACTCTACTTTTTTTGTCCTCTAGTATTGGTTGATTAGACATGAGGTATGGTTGTGCAGGTATTGATTCCAACGGTAAATTTTGGATAGCGATTCTTCTGTATTGGCGTTGCAGAGATCGAGGTAGTGGTTGATGAACCTTCAGGACATCTCGGATATCTCTACTTTTATCTTATGCATTTATCACATTTAAGATACTTTAGATGATTAATTATACTCTTAATCTGTTTTAGAGGAATGTATTAATGACAAACAGACCTGGGATGTATCTTGGAGACTTGAGTCTTGTTTATATAAATTGGGATTAATCTGCTCTTTCTGCTTCCACTTCTTTTTCCTTAAATTGTGTTCTTTGGGATAGGTTAGGCTTACTTGTCCAGAGGGGGTGACTAGTGTCATCACGTGCTTATTTTTGGGTCGTGAAAAATTAGTAACAGAGCCAGGTTCGTTGGTCTTATTAGTACAAGCCGAGTCTAGTAGAGTCTTGAGGATCGGTATGGAGACGTCTGTTATGTATCTTTGAGAGGTTGCATGACTTTAGGAGATTTCCATTTCTTCCTTCTGTCTCGTGCATTCGTAGCTTTGTATAACTTAAAAATCTCTTATTAACTCTCTCACACATGGTGAATAAGCTTTCTTCCTTAGCTAGAGATTTAGAACGTGTGCCTTTGGTGCGCGGTAGGAGCAGGATTTTAGGTAGAGGTCAGATAAGGATGTCCAGACCAGCTAGATGCCAGGTTAGAACTGCCTCTTCAGGTTTTAGGGTTTCTAGTGGAGATAATTCTTTTAAATTAGAGGGGTTGAGGCCAGTGCAGACACCACCCATGACCATACGTATGCTTGGGGATTGTTTGGTTTGAGTATTGGGTTTCCTTCAAAAGGTTGCTCCTATTTTGATTCAGCATGCTACTTTGGGGATTCAGACTTCAGATGCACATGTGTCTCCTATTGTTTCTCCTAGTGTTAATGAGATATTATCAGGGATTACTCTATAGCTAGTGACTTTATCCTTCATGTCCAGGGAAGGATAGACTAGATATGTTGAGTTTTTGAGGACACACCCTCCTCAATTCAATGAAAATCCTAGGTTTGATGTTTATATGTTCTTTCATGGTTGCCGTAAGAGGTTGCACAAGTTGGGCTTGGTGAATTCTAATGGACTAGATTTCACTTCCTTTCAGTTCTTTGGGCTAGATAGACAGTAGTGGAGGACCTTTCTAGAGGGTAGACCAGTTGGATCACCTCCTCTTTCGTGGGATATATTTGCTCGAGAATTTTTAGAGGAGTTTGTGTGGAGATATAAGAGGCTTGCGGGAACTAGAGGCCCTAAAGATTTGATTATGATAACGATATACATGGCGGAGGCCAGGATCCTCGTGATCACAATTGAAGAGGGTTAGATTATTGTGGTCGTTCAGATTCTTCAGCATTCTCTAACTTCTTTGGGTTGCTTCGTACATGGGGATTGCGGGTACTATAGGAGGGATTGCCCACAACTTAGATAGAGAGATGCTTCATCAGTTTCTTCGAGAGATGACAGGTCTCAGTATCAGGTTCCACAGGATGGACACGAGACAGGAGTTCCCAGTATGGTAGCCACAGGTATGATTTTTGTACGCCTTTGATTTGTCTTTGTAATATTTGATTATGGGTCTACATACTTCTATGTGTTTGTTTATTCGACATTGAGTCTTGATATGATTTGTGAGTTTTGTTGTGTCTATAGATATTGCTACCCCATAATGTTTCCTAATAGTGGATAGATCCCAGGTTTTGGCATATATTCAAATTACAAAAAGGATTAAACTTGCGATATGAGTAATTCGAAGGGATAGAAAGTAAGGAATTCTAGTTGGGTAAGGAAAGATTTCCCAACGTTCATGCCTTATGATTTGTTATTTCCTTAGGGATTAAATTTGCTTGCATGGAAAGACTTATCGATTTTGAAATACTCCTCGGTTAGACTTGAAGGAATTCAGCTTATAAGGAATCTTGCTCTTGATTTGGAAGGAGTTTCGGATGGAATGAAAACTAGTTTGTAGCATTTGTTACATTTGTAGCTAAGTGGGTTAATGGAATATTTTTTCTCATGTGTTTGGTTGGAGTATGAGTTATTATTCCATGACTCTTGTGCTAAAGAATACTGAATGTAAAGAGAGTTAAGGAGAAAGATAGGATATTGTATATAAGGAAATCTTATATATTCAGAGTTTAGCTATTGATTCGAGTTGGAAATTTAAAGTCTTGACTGTGTGGTTCATCAGTGGCTTATGAGGAGTCTTGCAATGACTTTCTCGATTTTTAATTTGTGATGTGGGTGTCCTTCAATAAGATATAGTGACTATTGTACTTCCTTATGGGCTAATTTTTCCCTGTTATAATGGATTGCTTATGGGTGCGGGACCAAAAAAGACTCCTTATTCTACCAGATTATTGAAGACTTTGACTTGTGTGATGACTTTTAGATATTTAGGGTTGCACGTGTTATTGTGATGAGTTGCTTGAGTATTTGGTGTCATTTAGAGATTTCATGTCTATGGTACATAGAGTATTATGGTGATTCTCGGTTGCCTCAAATGGGTTGAGTAGTAGGATTTGACTATAGAATAGTGATCTAGCATGTTAAGTGTGACTTTTCAGATTTTCTGTAGTTATGATACCGATTTTTGGCCTAGTATCTTTAGCCTAAGGCTATAGTGCTGTTTGATTTGATAGTGATAGTATCTGCATTAGGTAGGTTGATTCTGTGTTTTGGTGGTAGTGATGCGGCTTTATGAGTTCTTTGGCATTTTGTTGTTTTGAGAGTGATTCTTCGATTTTGTGGTGTAGTCAATGCCTTATGGTGTCTTGGTTAGGTTTAGATTAGCTGGGCATGTTCGGAACCTCTATTGTGTTTTACTCAGTTTTTGGGTATAGAGGGAATTCGTTAATGAAGTATATCAGCTTCATTGAGATTTTTGACCTTAGATTCTAGTGATGTAACCTGGTGGGTCATTATGTGATAGATTTCTGGTTCTATGGTGAGACCGGTAGTTCTATAGTTGTGACTCTTTGTTGGAGTGCTTGCTTGATGTTTCTCGAGGGTATTTTCTATCCCACACCTATTTTGGAATTTTTTTGCTTGTACGTTTGAGAACGAACGTTAATCTTAGTGGTGGATATTGTAATGACCCTCGTATTGAAATTTAGAAATTTCTGTGTTTTGATCATTTTGCCCTTGTCCATTATTGTTTTATCTAATTTTTGAGTTGCAGGAATAGCTGGCATGGTCCACGATGCATTCAAAAGTGTTTTGTATGAAATTGATGTTTTGAACATCCTTAAAAGAACCAGTTTGACTTTGGTCAACATTTTGTGATCCGAGTATCGAATGAGGATTCTGACAGTTCTACTAGATCCGAAATGTCAATTTTTGATTAGTAGCATGATTAGTTAGGGTCCCGAGCCCTTGTTTTGCATTTTGAACTCTTGATTGAAAACTAGTTTAAATAGCCTAAAAGGAGTTCCGAGGGTTAATTTGTTGTAAATGATCTTTTTTGGTAAATCGGATAGTTTTGTTGGGTCCGAAATGTCGAATTTAGCCTAGTAGCATAGTTGTGTTGTGTTTGAGAGGTCTCAAATGAGTTTTGGGTAGTTGTTCAGAGTTTTGAGTTTTACAACATTGAATTTTAATACTATCATATGTAGTAATAGAGCTATTTTGTGCATTTGTATGGTACCATTAGATTCGTATCAAAATTTCAGAACTAACGCAAAAATAATTGACTAATTTCCCTTCCGTATGAGGGAGATATGGCCATTAGCCTACAACCAACAAAGGACCTCCACCACAGTTTGGCTACATCATTTAACTAAAAGGTGGTTTAATCAACGTTATGAGAGTCAAGCAAAAAGAGGTTATGCAACCTCTCCTGACAACTGACCAGGAACTCATATGCATCCTCCCCAATAGCACCACTGTTCGTTAAAGGGGCCAATCTTATAAATCTCTCAAACGTCTTCTGCTTATCAGTAGCACCCAATATATAACATGTTTTACATGAATAGTTATCTACCCAGCCGAGTTTGAAAAAAGTTAAGCCATAACCTACCTTAAAAATCAAAAATACGAGCCTAAAATTCTCAACACCAAACCTTTTCTTTTCGAGTGCTTCAGAATGCTCACAATCTATCAAAAATAGTTTCTGCACTTAAATATAAGTCTATTGATACCCATATTGGCATATTTTTATTCCTAGTCCAAAATCACCCTGAAAATTGACCTCAAAAATAAAAGGGTAAAACTGAAATTTTAATAAAAAATCACTCTACCCATTTTAATTGTTCTAAATCTAAATTCCCATAAAAAAAATTGAGTTGAAATCAGTTTAGAAATCATCGAAATACTCATTTTTCACTTTACTGGGTACAACCCAAAATTTCAAGTTTAAAATCCATGTTTTGAAGATGATTTTTTAATAAAATCAATGGCTAATGTATAAAAATTGGTTTAGAAGCTTACCTAAATCAAAGTTGATGAAAAACTCTCTTAAATTTTTCCAAAATAGTGTTCCCCAAGCATGAAAATAGGGTTTAAGGACGAAGTTGGGCTTTTTATACTGTTCTTGAATAGTAGCCTAGGTTTGCAGTGGATCTCTCACGAACCTGAAAAATTAGCTTCAACTTGGACTCGATTTACCTCTTTGCATTTGCAACCCAACCATCATATTTGCCAAGGTCAATAAGTTCCTTCTCTGCGAACTCGATAATAGGGTCGCGAACGTGAAGAAGGCCTGAGGCTTGCACCAGCTATGGTTTAAGGGTACAAATCTCTCTGAATGAACCTTTGAGATTTATTTTGAACCCCACAAAAACAAATTAATAAAGCAAATAGACTAATTTCAACATTCTGGACTCAGTGGAACCATCGAACATACCAAACATGGTTGTTATCATCAATTTTCACCTCGAGAACCACTTTAGACCAAATAAACTAGTTTCTCGCTCAAACTCTCAAAAATCATAATAAAGCCTTGGAACTAGAACCAACCATGATACTAACCCAAAATAGACGTTTCAGATCTAACTGAACTGACAAAACTCTCATTGACTTTCGGATCACAGAATGTTGACCAAAGTCAATTATATCACTTTAAAGGCTACTCAAAACTATAAGCTCACATAAATCACTCCTAAATGCTTCAAGGACCGTGTCAACCATCCCCATAATTCATAAATGATATAAAGGAAAAATGGTTAAAACACAGATAATTTTGAATTTCACCACGAGGATTTTTACAATGTCTTTATATTGGTGGCATTGATTGTCTGGAAGTTGAGTGAATTTTCTGTCTGCATTATGACTTTATGTGTATCTATGTAGATGGTACATGATATTGATTATTGAGATTGTGAATTGGTGATTGGCTATGATCTGATTTGGTGGAATATATGATTTGATTTTGGTTGATGTTTGGGTTGATGGAAATAATTGTTTTGTTGATTAATGCTACTTGTTTTTCGTTTAGGTACTTGTGTACTGTTCTTATTGTAATGTAAATTCCTATTGTTGTTGCGATTATTGTAATTCTCTATGGTGTTGAAGTAGTTGAATTATATGAATGTACTCGTGTGGTTGATTGAGTCATGAAGTGGTATTAATTCCTCTATTGATAACATAAATACAATGTGCATAGTCTTAGTGAAGTTAAATGTTAGAGAATGTGTTAGTGGTTGGTGAAATTATTACATCAGAAATGAAATATTAATGTGCTAATTTTAATTGAATTAAGAAAAGCTAATTGAGAACCTTTTGAAGTTATTGAGAAGTCACAGTAAGGAGTGTGACTTTGGTACTAGTTTGTTATGTAAGATTGTCATGATTGATTCTGTTGATTATTGTATTGTGTTGTGTGAACTAATCGTGGTCGACTAATGATGCCTATCGGTACGTGTGGTGTACTAATACTACTCTTGCTACCTTATGTTTGGATGTAGGTGTGTTTCTAGTATACTAGAAGTTTCTTAGTTGGATGTCGATGTACTCTTCTTCAACTTCTGCATCCCATTCAGGCGGAAGTTATGTCTCATATTTTCTATTTTCATTGTTAAAGATCTTGTACATGTCTAGACTAGGTCCTGGGAGTTTGTTTCTTTTGTTAGGTCATTTCTTGTAAAGACCTTGTATATTTATAACAATGTTGGTTTAAGATTTAACTGCTCATTTATTTAAATGTTGCTAATTGAATTTATGCATATACTTGATCGGGTGGTAAGGATTTTCCTATCTACTTAGAATATAGTAGATGCCCACACGATCCCGTAATTTTGGTTCGTGACATTTTAATTCTTTATGATTATTACCGTTAGATATAATAATTGTTAACGCTTGAAAGTGAGTCTCTTTTATATTGACTCTTGCGGCTTCTTATTAAAAGCGGTCAGTGATACTTATTGAATACTTGTTGGTGTACTCACACTATGCGTCTGCACTTTGTGTGCAAATATAGATTGCAGTAGGCGAACTTGTGAAAGAGCTTTAGAGATCATACTAGTGTTCTACTGTTGACTTTCCAGTTAGTTATTAAAAACATAGTCTTTTATTTTTGTTCTGTATTTTAAATAAATTATGTATTATTCACGTCATAGTTGTATTTTCTTTCCCAGTAGTGCATGACTTGTGACTCCAACTTTTGGGGTGAAGGACCTCTCTTTTTTACCTTGAAATTCCGAAGAAGTTAAAGTTATTTGACCCATTAAGCATTTACTCATGGATGTACATTTTCTCTCTTTAGTTATTTATTTTTATGGGAAAAGTCTCAAATATGTCATCGAACTATTAGAAATGGTTTATCTATGCCATTCGATATAAGTTTGACTCATTTATGCCACCGCCTTTAAAAGTTTGACTAATCTATGCCACTGTAGTTACAAAAAGATCATTCGTGCCATTATTTTATAACAATGATTTCGCAAAATCCATTTTTGCCACGTGGCCTCTTATTAGAGGTCCATGTCACCAAATCCAAATCAGCCAATATTACTTAAAATATAAAAATCGAACCCATTAAAATAAAATTAGATCCACACCATTAAAATAAAAATTGGACTCATTAAAAATAAAAATCGGACCCATTAATTATGTCAGATTTTATTTTAATGGGTCCAATTTTTTATTTTGATTTTAGGTAATATTGGTTGATTTAGATGCGGTGATGTGTGCTTAATTCTAATAAGAGGTCATGTGGCAAAAATAATTTTTCAAAACCACCTTTGCAAAATGAATGGCATTAATGAATCATTCTGGAACAGAAGTGGGATAGATGAACCAAACTTTTAAAGGCGGTGTTATAGATGAGTCAATCTTATAACTGATGGCATAGATGAACAAGTTCTAATTGTTCAATGGCATATTAGAGTCTTTTCCCTATTTTTAATTAATGACTCCGTCAAGTTTTTAACTTTTATTAGTTTGAGGGATCAAAATCACACGTCTATATAAATTGAAGGTTAATTATGCTTAGTAGAAATATACAAAGACAAAACTTGGAATAAGCTTATGACACAGGATCCAAAATTGCTATTTCCCCTTAATTTGATAAATTAATAAGTAATTTTAAGACAACTATTTTATATTAAGACAAACTTAATATGTGACAAATTCCTCGGTCATGAGGATATATTATGCGGGCTCTCGTTAGAAATTATTAGTTAGGATATTTATTCTACGAAAATCGAGACTATTATTTTTGTCTCTTTTTCACTCTTTTCTTTCATTTTTGCAACGAGTTTTGGATTAATCTGCAACTTGCCTCTCGCTCCATGAATGGGTTTTAAGGAATTATTATCATTCCATGAATGTACAAACTTACAAATTTTTTACTTAATAATTCCAATGGGCTAAATAAGTAGAATAATAATTTCACATAATTGATAGTACTATTTATAAATGTATCATTTTGTTACATAGAAGAACAAAACCTCTTTCTTCTTTCTCTCCTCAAGTTTTCTGCAACTAGGTTTCTCCTTTTCCTCACCATTTCCACTTCTCTACAAAGTTTTCACAACTGGATCACTCAATTTTCCTAAAAAAAGTTCAAGTTTTTCCTTTTGGGATTACACTGGATATGTTGTTGGGAGTAGTGATGGGAAAGACTAAACCAGCGAAAAAGGACCTTGATTCTTACTATATCAAGAACCCTAACAAAAAAGATAAAAGTTGTAAATTATCAAAGCAATGAAACTACAAATATTTTGAATCCTCTTCCTTCTTACGGTCTTATCTCATAAAACCCTTCAACAAGTTTTGTTTGTCATAAACAACTAATTCCTCTTCTTGGATTCCCACATTTTCCTCTTCACCAACCACATCTCTTTCTTTCTCCTCAGAACTCACACCATTCTCAGAAAGGTGATGGTGTGAGTTCTGAGGTGAAAGAAAGAGTTGCTGAAGATGACGATGTGGGAATCCAAGAAGAGGAATTAGCTGTTTATGACAAACCAAACCTTTTTGAAGGGTTTTATGAGGTTGTGACAGTAAGAAGGAAGAGAATTCAAAAGATTTGTATTTTCATTGCTTTGATGATTTTACTACTTTTATCTTTTTTGGACAACATAGTGATGGTGTCACATAAATAGTAGTTACCGAGGGAGAGGTAGTTGTAAGGTCTGCGTACACTCTATTCTCTCTAGACCCCACTTTGTTGGAATACACTGGGTATGTGGTTGTTGTTGTTGTAGTGATAATGTAAGAAAATGCTAAAGGAGTGGCTAAAAATTTGGGCTGATACATAAAGCTTTGTAATTCATGTTAACTCAGTAATTCTACCCCTTCTTCATTGTTAGGCCTTATTTCTTAATATTGTTACTTTTTCATGTTATGACTTAGGAATCTTTCTAATTTGGTCTATATTTCTAGCTGTCACTTATAATTTTGCTACACAGGGTATGTTTTTAAGGTTAGTAGGTAGTTGAGCGTTGCTTAGTATTTGCCTATTCATGTAGTGTGTGGCTTGGTAGTAGTCTAGAGCACCGTGTTTGTCATAGTATTAGCCTGTACATGTAGTACTTGACTTTTGGTAGCATATGTTGTTTATTTGTTTAGGTGATCGTACCTTATTGTTGACATTACGGTTCCTTGAATATATTGTGCCGTGCTTTCCTATTAGTTCTCATGTTTTTCCCTCCATTACTACTTTGAGTTGCTTTACTTGAGCCAAGGGAGAGGTAGTGGTATGATCTGTGTACACTCTACCCTCACCAGACTCCATTTTGTGGGAATCTACTAGGTATGTTGCTGTTGTTGTTGTTGTTGTGATAATGTATGAAAATGCTAAAGGAGTGGGTGAAAAGTTAGTCAGATACATAAAACTTTGTAAAATTATATTAACTCAGTATTTCTACCCCTTCTTCATTGTTAGGCCTTATTTCTTAATATTGTTACTTTTTACATGTTGTGACTTAGGAACCTTTCTAATATGGTCTATATTTCTAGCTCTCACTTATAATTTTGCTACACGAGGAATTTTTTAAGGCGGTTCTTCTTTCTATGAATTGTCATATCTACGATCCTTTTCTCTAAAGCATTGGTACGTAAAACCTATACAAAGGATATGGTTGTTGCGAGGAATATTCTTTTGCACCTATCTCATTCAGATCACATATGTTGTAAAATAATTGAGCTTATTCATGAACTGGTTATTTTGATCCAGCAATTGGTAGTCGAATTATTTCATCTCGCTAGAAGAATAAGATTGCTTAAGGCTTATAGGTCAATTCGCCTTTACAACTTTGGATTAGTAAATTATTAGATTTTCTGAAGATGTTCTAGGTAGTTAACTTCCAAGCTAGTGCACTAGATGGGTATCTAGTTATAATAGTTGGCCGAAATGCCTATATTCTTTACTCAAATACTATTTCAGGTAAATGGGAATTATCTTCCGTCTGCAAAATCATAATGGCAGATATCTCCTTGAAAGAAAACCAAATCACAATGGTTTGAAGCCTTAATTTTCTTTTCAATTAGTGAGGTACGATATCTTACTTGAGAAATCATATTCAATCCTTCACTTTTTCCTCAGAATTAAGTGGGCTAGAATAATTAGAATTAGCTTATTAATATATGTTCTAATGTAATCGGCATTCTAGAAGCAAAGCTTCATTGTTACCTGCTTCTTTGTGTGGAATACTTCACCTTCGGCTGTTTCCCATCAACTCATTTTTATACTAGGCATCTAAGAGAACCAACCGTGTTAATTAATTCAATATAAATAAAGATTATTAGGTCAAATTTAGGGGAATATTTACTAATAGTTAAAGGTTAACATCTCTTCACCCTTTTTTTAGAAACAGCTAACACAAGGTAACTTACGTTGTAAAAAGCAACGTACTAGAAAATTACAAGACTTTTAGTACTTTATCCGTAAAAAGTTGAAATAAATGAAAAAAAGAAAGATTTCCTACTACTAATAAAGGCGAGTAAAAGGAAAGGTTTGGTGGCTAGTATATTGATTTTACCCACCGTAAAAGGTTTGCTAAGTTCCCTCTAAACCTTTAAGTAGAGGGTGCATGCACCATAGATGACAGCGGGAAAATCAGGAGCGTGAATAAGGTAGCTTATGCCTTTTTTCAACCTCACCAATTAGTTTATAGTTGAATCTGGAGAATATGAACTTGCGCAACCTTTTTTTGGTATGTTTTTATGAGAAACTTCGGTGCTCAATCTTAGGTTTGAGGTTTGGATCAGATCGTGATAAAGAAAGTTAATTGGTTGTAAAATTCAAAAAGTCGCATTCCTTAACAATGGATGGAGTAATTAATTGACTTGACACAACATACATCCAATGACGTAGAATAATGCGTCAGTGTCATAATGAAATTCCTTGTTCCAATCGGAGAATTGAAGGATTGAGGTTAACGAAAAACACTCATTAGCATGCTAAAGGCTTAATCATTTCAATTTTATACATTTCAATGATTTCCTTATCGGATTCAACGCTTCAAAAAGACTTTTTTATGCATTTGTAATAGCAACTATCTCGAAAAGAACATTCTACACTGCCCTTCTTTTAGTATGACATTTGATGAAGGGATTTATTTCTGTAACATTTACTGGAGGTGCATAACATCTCTGGATATTTCATTGATCAACTATTGTATCAAGAGACGAGACTGATTTTGAAAGAGGGAAAATGAGAAGATTCATAACCTAAAAATATTTATAAGTGTAAAGATCATATGCAAACATGTCAAACTAATTATTTACAACTAATTCATCACAAACAACTAATTAACTATAATTAAACACACCATATGATCAACCACTTTTGTTAAACTAATGACTTAATTGAACCAAGCTTTTAGGAGGCCATAAGTGCTTTTTCTTTTCTTTTTGAAAAGTGCTTATTTTAAAAAAGTGAGGCGTTTGACCATGCTTTTGGGAGAAAATAATTGCTTCTGAATAAAAAGTGTTTTCATGCTTGAAGATGTGTGCCATGGACAAAGCTCCAGATCCGGATGGCTTTACGATGGGGTTCTATATTAAATGCTGGGATATAGTAAAAAAGGATATCATGGAAACTTAAAAAAACTTCGACTTCCATGGTACTTTTGAGAGAAGTTTCAATGCCACATACATTACTTTGATTCCAAAGAAGACTGGAGGCAAGGAACTGAGAGATTTTAGACCTATCCTTCTCATAGGTAGTATCCACAAGCTGCTATCAAAGGTTCTAACAAAAAGATTAAAGAAAATTATTGAAAAGCTGGTAGATGTTCAACAAATGGCCTTCATTAAAAGTAAACAAATAACGGATACTATCTTAATTGCAAATGAGGACGTAGATTCAAGAACCACTCAAAGAAAAGCAGGAATTTTGTGTAAATTGGATATTGAGAAGGCATAATTCTTTGGGTAAAATATTACATCTCCACTGTAAGATTTTCACAGCTTATCAATGGATCACCTAAGAATTTCTTCCCTGCTCAAAGGGGCCTGAGCTAGGGAGATCCTTTATTCCCTTTCCACCTTATATTAGTCATGAAGGGCCTAAATAACATGATAAAGGTAGCTAATAACGATGACTTTCTCAATGGTTTTGAGGTAGCAACAAAGCAAACCTCATGTTAAAATAACAACATTGAAATTACTTATCTCTAATATGCTGATGATACCCTAATCTTCTGTGATGTTGATGAAGGGAAATTAGTGGTCCTTAGATAGATTTTAGTGTTGTTTGAAGGAGTCTCTGGACTTCATATCAACTAAACAAAAGTCAGTTGTTCCCTATCAATGAAGTATCTAAATGGTAGAGTTGTCTGGGATTTTGGGTGGAGAAGTAGGAGCACTGCCTACTATGTATTTAGGTATGCCTCTAGGTGCCAAGTCAAAGTCTATGAGAATTTGTAACTCTATGATTTAAATGTGTGAAAAGAAGTTAACTAGATGGAAATCTCAATACATCTCTTTAGGAGGTAGAGTCACTCTCATTAATTCTGTTCTGGATACTCTCCCAACCTACATGATGTCTATTTTTCATATTCCTAATGGAGTGATTCAAAGATTAGACAAGATTAGGAGAGATTTTCTTTGGAAGGGGATCTAGTAAAATGACTCTACTGTTCATCACTTAGTCAAATGGTCAGAGAGATTGGAGAGAAACATAGAAGAGAGTAATAGTTGTTTTTCCTGATTGATACTTCACTCACACGACTCTTAACAGACTCATGTACTCTCTTAATTTAGATCATTAAAATTGAATAGCTAAATGAATTTGAATTCTTAATGTTACCATGTTCATAAAAAAAAGAATTTAAATTCTTAAAAGTTGTGGAAGTCTCTATTGAACAATATTAGTAGTGTTAGACATCTCAGAATGTCTCAAAATAGTAAGAATGCCATATAAATTGGAATTTAGGATTATCTTTTGTGATTGATTCCTTTGTAGTTGATTCTGCTTTGTCTTCCTAACTTATTCAGTTGCGATTTTAGTTTGCAATATTTTCCTGACATAATTGTGGACATTTGGTTGTCCTGACACAAAATAGACATGCAACATTTTAGTTCCTTTTCCTTAATGAATTTGATGAACTTTGGGGTGTTGTTTTTCCTTTGCTTTATGACTTTATCGACTTATTCTTCTTTTTTTTTTAGGGGGGGGGGGGGCTAAGGGTGGCAGGTGGGAAGGGGGGGATTTGATTCTTCTATCTCAAAAAATTACTATCTCAAAAAAGGGGGGGTGGGGATTTGATTCTTGGAGCTTACAAAACATTAATATTTTTGGTCTTGTTCCTTTCTCAGTTGGTGATTGTGTGTTGATGAGACCATCCGATTCTGATAAGCCCCCATATGTGTAAAAAATGGATTAAATTACGGTTGACCACCGTAACAATATGAAGGTTCGATTTCAGTGGTACTAGGAATTCTATTGGTGGACGCAGACAGTTCCATGGGGCTAAAGAGTTGTTCTTGTCAAATCACTATGATTTTCAGAGTGCACAAACAATCAAAGGGAAATACGTAGTGCACTATTTTCGAACCTACAGCAAGCTGGAGAATATGGGCCCTGAGGATTACTTCTGTAGGTTCGACTATAAAGCTGCCACAAGAGGGGTTTATCCTGGCCGTGTTGTTGTGTGAGTTTTTTTAATAAAGATCGATACAATGGCCCATTTATTGCAAACAAAAAGATATATGTACAAAAGTGGCAGGCACAATAGGTGGAAACCCACAACATCAGATCCGACCAAGAATGGAAACAAAAACTAGAAAACTAAAATGAAAAAGAAAGGGAAAGAGAAAAGAAAGCTCTAGAAAATAGAAAATGAAAGGATGGTTGCTTCATATTCTTCACCAATAAATAGCTCAACTCTTGAAGAAGCCATCGACACTGGAGATACCTTCGACTATTTACTCCTCATTATTTAACCAGACCTTAGCTCAGATATATGTACAGTGTTACTGTGTGAGTTCTTTAAAGCTCCTTTGTGAAATTTGAAAATTTATTTTCTTGGTGTAATGTTAAGATTTTTGCCTGTCGTATTTGCTAACATGCAGATATTCTGGAATGATCTAATTTTGAGGGTATTGCAAGTGTGAAATGCCCTATAACCCGAACGATCTCATGGTACAATGTGAAACATGTAACGACTGGCATGCATATTACTAAATACTTTTCCTTTACATATTAGCACAATATCTTTATTCTTGTTTGCATGCAAACCAACAACCTAGCTTGCATTTTGTGCTTTAAAATTTAGGTTAAAAAGTAATTTTAGAGAGAGAGGGTTATGTCTTATTCAAGTTACTCTAACTTCATTAAATAAATAGTTACAAAGACAGATAAATGGCCACATGACCAGCATCCAAGGACATAAAGAATGAAATGCAACAAACAGATTGTTGGGTTCTAGGTGATGAAATGTGAATGAAAAATGGAGGAAAAGTGAATTGAGTTTTCACTTTAATAAAAGAAGTGTTCTCCCACATAGTTGGGAGAAAGAAACCTCTTCATGCTCAAATATAGAAGCATGCCTTCATATGGATAGTGAGGCAAGTAGAAGACAAGCCTCGCGCAGTCGTCGTCGCGCTTGCTCGGCTCGACTTCGGATTCGGATTTGGTAAATGATCGATTGACAAATTATCTTTTTGGACAAAAAACAGAAATGGGATCTACGGGAGCAGATGGGGTGGGTTACGTATGTCCGATTGAGAGTTTCTGTTTTTTGGACAAAAGCCGAAACAGTGCAATTTTTCATGAACTATTGCTTCCTTTCTAAAGCACCACCTTTTGGCTTTAAATACCTAATTTTATCCTCAGATAAAGGAACAAAATTTTGAAGTAAAAAAAAAAACTTTCTTCTTCTTGAAAAACTCAAGTGTGATCTATAAATTGCTGAGTGAGTTCGTAGTTCAGCAAATTTGAGGTACCACCATTTGTTGAAGTGAATCATTTTATCATGGGAGGATATATTCCATTAACCTCGGGTAGTTGAGGAAAATAATTTCCTTAAGGACACACCGTGAATTCGACAGACTTGATTCTTTCATTTCTTCATCTCTTTCTTATGGTTTTTTCTATTTTTTCTAGAAAAATAGTTTGAACTTCTTTGTTGTTCTTGAACTTGTTGTTGAAGTTCATGTTGTAAATACAGCTTGTACCCATGAAACAACAATCTTAAGAAAATTATTAATCTATATTTTTTTGGTTTCTAGGGATTAAAACCTTCTGGTTTTCTACTCTGTTTGAGCTTGATAGTGATTTGAAGATATAAAAACTTTATCACGAATTAAAGTTCATTCGATTGGCGATTTGAAGAATATAAAAACTTCATGGTTAAACTAGAAACAAGTGGTTTAAAGTTTAAGAATTTATAGTTAATATTTGTGATACTAAAGTTGTTTGTCTATTTGTGACAACAAAATGAATACTGAAAATCAAATCAATGATGGAATGACAAATGTTGCAGCTACTAACATTACTACGTCAAGCCGTTCGAATGTTGCTCCTACCATGGCAACGGCGGAAAAATCAGGAAATTTTTTTTCTGGTATTGATTTCAAATGATAGCAGGAGATCTTCTTTTACTTGACCACTTTAAGTCTTCAGAGGTTCATCACAAAAAGTATTCTAGAATTACTGGAAGAAACTCTGGAAAAAGAACATTTCGTTGTGAGAGATGGTTGGAAGAACTCAATTTCTTGTATAAAAATCACATTCTAAGTGGCCTATAAGACGATTTGTACAATGTGTGTAGCAACATGAAGACCGCTAAGGAACTCTTGGATGCTTTGGAAAAGAAGTACAAAATAGAGGATGCTGGAATTAAGAATTCATTGTTATAAAATTTCTGGACTTCAAGATGGTAGACAATAAAGTTGTAGTTATCCAAGTCCAAGAGTAGCAAGTCATAATCCACGATCTTCTTGTTGAAGTAGAATATCATTTAATACGCTTGTTAAACATTTTAAGAATGCTCTAAATATTCACTTAACCTTTGTTGTTGGGTTGGTTGTGAATGATGCTTTTCAAGTACCCACAATAATCGAGAAGTTACCACCTTTGTGGAAGGCTTCAAAAATTACTTGAAGCATAAACATAAGGAGATGCCTGTCCAAAATATCATTGTGAGGTTAAGGATTAAAGAGGATAATAAGGCAGCAAAAAAAAGGTATCATGGGAATTCAACAATAAATGGAGTAAATATTGTTGAAGATGATCCCACAAAGTCAAAGAAGAGAAAGAAAGCATCTGAACAAAAATACAATCCTCCTAAGAAGAAATTTAAAGGAAATTACTTCAATTGTGGAAAAGTTGGCTGCAAATCTACTGATTGTCATGCTCCGAAGAAGGGCAAGAAAAAGGATCAAGCAAACATGGCTAAATTCAAAGAAGAAATGGACAATCTTGGTGCCATGCTTTTAGAATGCAACCTGGTTGGTAATCCTAGAGAATGGTGGATGAATTCCGGTGCCTCCCACCATGTGTGTGCCAACAAAGAACTATTTGCATCATATTCTCTTGCTTAAGATGATGAGAAGATATTCATGGAAAACTCCGATACGACAAACGTTGAAGTAACAGGCAAGATTTTCTTGAAGATAACATCTAACAAGGTGGTGAGATTAAACAATGTCCTTCATGTTCCGAAGTTGAGAAAGAACTTAGTTTCCTTCAAATGTGTTTTTGTTTTCGGTAAAGTTTTAATAAGTAAGGGTGAAGTGTATGTAGGTAAAGGTTACCTCACAGAGGGCCTTTTTAAGATCAATGTAATAACAATTGATTTGAATAAAAGTTCTATTTCTTCTTACTTACTTGAGTCAAGCGATTTATGGCATGAACGTTTAGGATATGTAAATTATAAAACCTTGCAAAAACTGATTAGTTTGAATGTTTTGCCTAACTTAGAGTGCAGTAAATCAAAGTGTCAAACATGTGTTGAATCTAAGTATGCTAAGCATCTGTATAAGTCTGTTGAAAGGAATTTCAATCCCTTAGACTTAATTCACACAGACATTTCTGATATGAAGTCAACACCATCTCGTGGCGGGAAAATGTATTTCATAACTTTTATTAACGATTGCACTAGATTTTGTTATGTTTATTTGCTGAATAATAAGGATGAGGTAATAGAAGTATTTAGGAAATATAAAATAGAATTTGAAAATCTGTTGGATAAAAAGATTAAAATGATCAGAAGTGATAGGGGTGGAGATTATGAATCTCCTTTTGCAGAGATATGTTTGAAAAATGGAATTGTCCATCAAAATACTGTCCCGTACTCACTTCATTCAAATGGAATTGTGAAAAGGAAAACCGAAAATTGAAGGAAATGATGAATGACTTACGTATAAGTTCAGGTTTACCACAAAACTTATGGAGGAAAGCTATCCTTACAGAAAGCCAAATACTCAATCGAGTGCCCTATATTAAGACACAATCTATTCCATATGAGAAATGAAAAAGAAGAAAACCCAACTTGAAATATTTCAAAGTGAAGAGGTGTCTAGCCAAAGTCCAAGTTCCTATACCCAAAAAGGTAAAAATAAGACCAAAGACTGTGGACTGTGTTTACATCGGATATGCTATAAATAATAAAACATGTTGATTTTTGATTAATAAATTTGAGCATACGGATATCCATATAATACAGTAATTAAATCAGATGATGTTGAGTTATTTGAACACATTTATCCATATAAGACTAGACATGAGCTATCTAGTGAAGGGTCTATACGACCTATGGATGAAGCAAAGGAGAATGTACTTAACGAAGAGAATCCAAGGCGTAGTAAACATCAAATAACTTCAACTTCCTTTGGATCAGATTTTGTAACATTTCTTCTTGAAAATAAGCCTCAAACATTCAAAGAAGAGATATCGTTTGTGGTCTCATCCTTTTGGGAAAAGGCAGTCAATAGTGAGGTTGATTCAATCTTGAGCAACCATACTTGGGAGTTGGTTGATCTTCCTTCAGGAAATAAACCTATAGGTTCTAAATGGATCTTCAAAAGGAAAATGAAGGCTGATGGTACTATTGAAAAATACAAGGCAAGACTTGTTGTAAAAGGCTTCAGAAAAAAAGAAGGCCTTGACTATTTTAACACATACTCTCCAGTAATAAGGATAAAGTTCATTCGTATGTTATTTGTATTAGAGGCGGTATATGGTCTTGAAATCCATCAAATGGATATGAAAATAGTTTTCTTAAATGGAGAATTGGAAGAAGAAATTTACATGGAACAACCCGAGAGTTTTGTAGTTCCTGTTAAACAAAGAAAAGTGTGCAAACTTGTTAAGTCACTTTATGGACTAAAGCAAGCACCTACACAGTGGCATGTAAAGTTTGACCAAATCATGTTGGAAAACGGATTCAAGATAAATGAATGTGATAAATATGTTTACATTAAAGAAACTCCAAATTAGAAAGTCATTGTTTGTTTGTATGTTGATGAAATGTTGATCATTAGTAGAGACAATTCTCACATAAATGCTACGAAATGAATGCTTGAGAGTATATTTGATAAAAAGACCTTGGAGTTGCTGATGTGATGTTAGGGATAAGAATACATAGAACTTTGCAAGAGTTGGCATTGTCACAGTCTTATTAAATTGAAAAGGTACTTGACAACTTCAAGTATTTGGATTTCAATATTGCCAAGACTCCATTAGTTGTGAGTTTTTCACTTCAAGAGAATGAAGGTGAAAGTGACTCACAATTGGACTATGCAGGTGTGTTGGGAAATTTGATGTATATCATGAATTTTCTACGACCAAATATAGCATGTGCTATTAGTAAATTGAGTCGGTACACGAGTTATCCCAATTAAACTCATTGGATCTAAGACATACTCAAGACTATGCTTTGCATTATAAAATATCCTGCGGTAATTGAAGGATATAGTGATGTAAATTGGATCATAAAATCAAATGAATTAAAATCTATGAGTGAATATGTATTTACTTTTGATAGAGGAAAAGTCTCTTGGAAATCATCCAAACAGACATTTATTGCCCGCTCTACAATGGAATCTTAATTTATTGCATTAGAAAAAGCCAGTGAAGTAGCTGAATGGCTTCAGAATTTCTTAGAAGATATTCCTTATTGTACCAAACCTTTGGCACCAATATGCATACACTGTGATAGACAAGCTGTAATAGGTAGGGTAGGGAGCATAATGTATAACAGTAAATCTCATCATATAAGATAGAGAAATAATACTATTAGAGAACCTCTCTCTCATGGAATTATCATGATTGACTATGTGAAGTCAAAAGATAATGTGTCAGATCCACTTACAAAAGGCCTAACTAGAGAGGGAGTTGAGAGATCATCAAAGAGAATGGGTTTAAGGTCTAGGAGAAGTCATCACGACGGTAACTCTACCTAGTGGATGGGAGATCCCAAGTGCTAGGTTCAAGGAGATCAAACAAAGTTGTCATTAATGGTTCAACATTGTCAATTAACTCAACCCATTCTCATGATGAATACAATGTTCAGGAAAAAAAGATAAGGCTTATGGTTTGAAGCTTTTTAATGGTTTCTAAGTTTGGAAGGTTTGCCAAATAGTTTTGATCTATAGGATTAAACATCTAGGAATCACCTATGTGAGGGTGAAGTGGAAGTCGCTTCAAGGAGAATGATAGTAAAGGCCTATTCTCTAAGCTCTCATGAAACCAGGTAGTGTTCATGGCTGAAACTAATAAAACCGTGAGAACCATAAATGTTAAAAGGCTGATTGTGTGACTAGTGTTGTCTAGGTGTACACAAAAGTTTGTCGGTTCAAAGATATCGCATCTATAGATTGACCGAGTGCATCTGATACAAGTTCACTATGGAAAGTTCAAAGGAAAACCTACTTATTTAGATGCAAATAGTCTTTGCTTGTAGATCACACACCTGTCCGTATATTTTTTGATGAAATAGCCATTCCTCATTAATGTAGGGGATTGTTGGTTTCTAGGTGATGAAATGTGAATTAAAAATGGAGGGAAAGTGAATTGAGTTTTCACTTTAATAAAAGAAGTGTTCTCCCACATTGGTAGGAGAAAAGAACTTCTTCATGCTTAAATATAGAAGCATGCTTTCTGATTTGTCAAATGATTGATCGAGAGATTATATTTTTAGACAAAATTCATTTTAAACTTGAGAGTTAATGATCCAAAAATTCAATCTAAAATTTCTCCATTTGCGGACCCATATGAGGAAGTACGAACGCATGTCATAATGGACCATGATCCTTCGAGGCACTGTTTGGAAACTGAAATGGGATCTGCTGGTGCAGGTCACCATCGGGTGTCGCAGATGGGGTCTGCAGGTCGGACAGAAAGTTTCTGGTTTTTGGACAAAAGTCAACCTACGGGGAAAGGTGGGCTATTTGCAGGCGCAGGTGGGCCTGACGGTATGAAATAGTGTGATTTTTCATGAACCATTGCTTTTTTTTGAAGCACCATTTTTTGACTAAAAATACCTAATTTTATCCTCATATAAAGGCACAAAATTTTAAAGTAAAAAACACTATCTTCTTCATGAAAACTCAAGTGTGATCTATAAATCATTGAGTGAGTTCATAGTTCAGCAAATTTGAGGTACCACCATTTGCTAAAGTGAATCATTTTATCCTGGGAAGATATATTCCATTAACCTTAGATACTTGAGGGAAATAATTTCCTTAAGGACACACCGTGAATTCGATGGACTTGATTCTTTCATTTCTTCATCTTTATCTTATGGAAAAAATAGTTTGAACTTCTTTGTTGTTCTTGAAATTGTTCTTGAGCTTATTGTTGAATTTCATGTTGTAAATACAGATTGTATAACAGAGATTGACATATCCCTCTTCCTATCTCAGTTATCTTATTTCTGAGATATTCTTTTGAAGTTATCATGTCATTGTTGTTCACTATCCATATTGTATTACTATAACCAGTGAAAAGCTATTGTTATAAATGTGCTAATTCTTCAAATTCCTGCCTGAAGTACTAAAAAATACTCTATGAGTATAGTTTGGATTAAAAGTCAAGATGTCCCTAGATGTTTATAAGAGAGAATGGGTCTAATAGATTAATATAGTGTCAATCGTTTGATAATGATTGGTCTATCTAGTTGAACTGGATCTATAGATGGATAAGTCCTATAAGGGCATTCATGAGCAAGAAATGATGCAAATGATCAATCATCTAAGTAGTTGCGAATATGGTTGAACTCCGAAATAGAAAAAAAGTTGAGACAAGGAAGGACAATCTAAATAAGCTTCTCAAAGGTTGCTCCATTCACTTTTACTTGTCCTCTGTACTAAAAATACATTTTCACTTTTAGCATATCAAGAGAAAAAATACTATATATTCCACGTCTTACCCTCAACATCAATTACTTATTCGCCAAATCATTTTCCAAGACCTAAGACTAAATATCAATAATATGGGTATTGTGATAGTAGTCATATTAATCATTGTTTCTTATGGGGTGTGCAAAGTCCAGATTTACAGAGGGAGTAATTAGAAAGGATGACTATAAATTTTCTGTATTTGGCTGAGCTTTAGGAACTTGAGAGGGAATAGAAGGCCACATTACTGTGGAGTGGAGGTGTGAAAATTCCTACTGCTGTAATTTCCTCTACTTGTTTTTGGTGGAATTCTTGTTGTGTTGTTCAACATCCTGTATTTGAGCAAGGCCTGAGTTGGTCATTAAGTTCTATTAAGCTTAAGCTAATTGTCTGTGCTATGATTTGTTAGGTAATTGTGTTTTTAAAAACTTATTCAAAGGTATCCGTTTTTGTCAGATGGTCTTAATAGTTTGTTCAATTTTACTGCAGGTTCCATCCTACCTGTATGAGTATGACCTTTGAAGAAACAAAGAAATTAGACCCTTTCTTATGTGAAGTCTATTCATTGAAAAATGCTGACAAATGACCTTTGAACTCGTTTTATGTTGAGCCAAAGGTAAGAATCTGTTGCATACACTTGAAAGCCTGAGATGTTCCAGTATTACTGTTATTAGCAGGCATTGTATCTCAAGTCAGTTAATGTCCTTGTTTAGAAAAAAGTCAGATTTAGCTAATGGCCGTTATCTGTATATGATAGAGATGGGATTGTAACGGTTGATTTTTTACACTATGTCCTTATATGAAGCTGGTTCTTGGGATCTTTTTTTACATCGAAAGAGAGTGATGGGCTCTGTAAGAAGGGAGAATTGCATGTTTAGTCACGTGATTTCTGATAGTATGTGAGATTCCTTCACCCTAAATGAAGGAGAAGGCTAGGACTGAGCAAAGGATCTGCTTAGGTCATGATGATACCTACTGTATGAGACTAATGATAAATCAATGACTAATGACCAATCTACGTTGATATCCATTCATTGGATTGCTTGGATTTTGATATTTTGTCCGTCGCTCCCTAGTTCAAAAGAATTTCATAGTTGTATGGATAGGAAGGAAAATAAATGTAAGGAATAAGGGTTTTAATGGTTGAGTTTTTATCTAAACCAAAACTAAATCAACTATGCGAATTTACTAAAATGCATACCTAATAGTCATTTATTTTTATTTTGCTTTTGTCGGTTTCTTCAATTCTTCTTATTTCATGAGATTTATTTCATTCAATCTAGAAGAGTGTAGGGCACAATTTATTATATCCAACTATTGTTGAACAAGAATCAAACAAATTGATTAACTTATTATCCTTTGGAAGATATATATTGATAAATTTCACACTAAGATAAATAATTATTACAACATCAACAACATATCATGTGTAGTCTCACAATGTGGGGAGATAAACATTTATTCACTTGCATAAAACAAAAACAACCTTACATCAATATATGCTATAGAACATCGCTAACCTTAATGATTGAAACACTAAACAAATTGCTCCTAAATAACTTTAATATTGAAGAATACAAAACTCAAGCAAGTATCATGGATATGTTTATAAAACATTGCGGGTAAAACTATATAAATTATCTATATAAAAATAAATACTTTTGTATGGGGTGGAGTGTTGACCAGTCAAAAACTCTAACTTTTAGAAGTTGAAAGTTGCAGAAATGAGGATGTTGTAATGAACGTGTGGACATATTAGGTGAGATAACATTAGAAATGAGGACATTCGGGAAAAGATGTGAGTGGCTTTTGTGGAGGACAATATTGAGAAAGTGAGACTAAGATGGTTTGGACATGTGAAGAGGATATGTCTGGATGCTCCAGTACGAAAGTGTGATAGGTTGTCTATAGATGGTTTCAGGAGAGGTAGAGGTAGAGGTAGACAAAATAAGTGTTGGGGAGAGGTTATTAGGACATGGTACAAGTTTATATTACCGAGGAAATGAACTTAGATTGAAGGATGTGAAGGACACTAATTAGGATAGAAGTTAGTAGGTAGAAGTCTTTTTTTATTATGTGTCCATACTAGTAGTTGTAGTATTGCTCCTGTAGTTTCTGGTCCTTTGATTTTTGTTATTATATGTTGTCTTATCCTTTAACTGTACCCTTATAGAGCTATTGATTGTGATGTTTTAACATTATCATTCATTCAATTACTCGAGCAGTATGCTTCTAATATTGATTCTGCGTATTTGAAATTTACTATAGGATATATAATGCAATTACCTTCATCCTATGATCTCTCATTTACTTTAGGTAAGGCTATTCCTTTGTGTGATCAAATTGGTAATGGTGTTCCTAAAAAGATGATATATCAGAAGATTGAGCAACTCTTCTCAAAATCTCACTCAAAAGGTGCTAAGTCATATTGTTTTCTTTATTGTCCTGTTATTATATGTTATGTTACTATCTACCATTTCTTGTACTTCAACTACTTTTTTTGGAATGCTTTGAATATTTTTTTTCTTGGGTCGAGGGTCTATTGAAATCAGCTTCTATACATGCGGTAGAAGTAATGTTTGCATACACTCTATCCTCTGAAACCCAATTTTGTGGGATTATATTAGGTATGATGTTGTAGTAGTTGGATACATATAGTTGGTTTGGTTCAGTATTTTCCTTAAATATCAAATTAAACCAAATGGTGTTAGTTTTTCCCTATTGAGAAACCAAACCAAGGACCCGTTTGGACACCAGTAGTATTCACTTTATTCCGGAATATGTATTCACCTTATTCCAGAATATGTGGTTGGCCATAAAAATACCAAATTGAAATTTTCACGTTGTATTTGGTATTTTGGAAAACACCTCAAGAGTTGTTTTCATAATATTTGGTTTAACTTTTTAAAATTTTTTCAAAAAATTCTAAAAAAAATTATTTTCACAAAATAACCCTATTTTTATAAAATTCTATTTTTTTTAGCATTTATTTTCACGTTTTATATTTTCTTTAAAAATACATTTGAATTCTAAATATTAACTCCAAAATACTATGGCCAAAAACAACTCCAACTCTATTTTCAACTTCTAAAATTCCAAATAAAGTGAATATATTTTTGGTTTTCATGGCCAAATGCATACCAAGTCAAAAATATGTTCATATTTTATGTCGGCTTGATATGATTCATTGTTTGGTTACACCGTGTCATTAAAGTCGTCTTCCAAACATCTGAAGCTCTAATCTTCACCTGATGGTACTTAGACCGCAAGTGGATCTTAGAAAATACTGTCGCACCCAGGAGCTGATCAAACGAATAATCGATATGCGGAAGAGGATACTTGTTCTTGATGGTCACTTCTTCAACTGTCGATAATCAATACATATGATGCCATCCTTCTTTTTGACAAACAAAATAAGAGCACCCCAAGGAGAAACACTTGGTTTAGTAAACCCTTTACCCAACAAATCCTACAATCGTTCCTCTAATTTCTTCAACTCTGTCGGGGCCATTCTATAAGGAGAAAAAGAAATGGGCTTAGTTTCTAGCTCCACGTCAATAGCAAAATTGATATTCCTATCCGGAGGAACACCAGGCAAGTCCATAGGAAACACACCCATAAACTCCCTAACTACTCTTACGGAATCTAAAGGAGGTGGCGAATCAACACTGGTATCCTGCATATAAGCAAAAAAGAAGGACACCACTTCTCTACCATTCAACGAGCACAAAGAAAAGATATAACCCCTTTAGGACACGGACTAGGAGTACCCTTTCTCTCTTACCTCAGAACATCTGGCATGACTAAAGTAGTGGTCTTGGCATAACATCCAAAACCAGATGGTAAGGAGCCAACCAGTCCATACACAATATAACATCAAAATCGACAATATAAAAAATGATCAGATCTATCCAAGTGTCACGCTCTAAAAGAGTCACCACACATGATTGGAACACCTGATTGACCACTACAGAATCACCTACAGTGGTAGAAACATGAATGTAGACCCAGGGTCAAACAACACTGCAGCAGGACGATGACAAACCTGGACGATGCCTGTGATGACAGCATCAGAGGCCTCTACCTCAAGTATCCTGGGAAAAGCATAACAATGGTCGTGTCTGCCTCCGGACTAAACAACTCCTCATCCAATACCACGAGCTCCCTAATCTCCACCCCTAATACCCTCGAGATCCAACTCTACCGATCTGTGCACCCCTTCTAGACAAAGGCGCTGGTGCCTGATAAGGCTGAAGTTGTAAACCTTATTGGGGAGGACCTGACACATGTCTAGGGAAATCTCTTGCTAAGTGACCAAACTCATCACACACATAACATACCCTGCTAAATGAATCACACTGTGAGGTCCCAAAAGAACTAGAAAGTCCTCTATAACTTGAAGAATCAGAACAAAACCCTCGACCTACATGACCTTACCTCTAACCACTTGAAGCCTTAGAGCCTACAAACCCACTATTTGAACCCTATAATGCTGCCTGAATTGGTCTACTGTGGTAACCATGAGAACTTCTGCTTGAAGAAGCCCTACCTTGGGACGAATGACCACTAAAATCACCCTGTTGGGGTAACTTCTTACCACCGCTCTCATAGCACCCTGATGAGTACTCTCGACTCTCTTGACATGATGTACAATACAATAAAAGGAGCCACCTGTAGTCACTAACTGATCTATAGCCAACTGAAGAGTAGTGGTCAGTCCTTTCATGAACTTTCTGATCCTCTCTGCCTCTTTAGAGATGTTGGCCATAAAATGTCTAGAAAAGGCATAGAAATAAGCCTAGTACTTAGAAATAGTTATGGATCCCTAATCCAAGTCATCAAACTCATCCCTCAACTTGTCCCACATGGTAAAGGGCACATACTTCTCAAGGAAAATCTCTAAAAATTGTAACTAAGTCAAGGGGGAGATCCCATTAGCCTACAACAAATAAAGGGCCTCCACCACTGTTTGGCAATGTGAGTTCACTAAAAGGTGGTATAATCAACACCATGAGACTCAAGAAAATCAAGGTTATGCAACCTCTCCTGACAACTAACCAAGAACTCATATGCATCCTCCCCAATAGCACCACTATAATTGGGAGGGGCCAATCTCATAAATCTCTCAAACCTCTTTTGCTCATTAGCAGCAACCAACCCATAATAAGTTTTACATGAATTCTTATATACCAAATCAAAAGTTAAGCCATAACCTATCGCGAAAACTAAAACACGAGCCTGAAACTTGCAGCACCAAGCCTTTTCTTTCTGAGCGGCTTCATAATGCTGATGATCTATCAAAAATAGTTTCTACACATAAATACAAGTCTATTGATACCCATGTTAGCATACTTTTGTTCCAGGTCCAAAATCACCTTGAGAATCAAGCCCGAAAATAAAAGAATAAAACTAAAATTTTATTAAAGAATCACTTTACCCATTTCAAGGGTTCTAAATCTGAAATCTCATCAAATATTGAGTTAAAATGGTTAGAAATTATCAAAACACTTATTTTTCACTGTACCAGGTAAAACCCAATATTTTAAGTTTAAAATCCATGTTTTGAAGATGATTTTGTAATAAAATCAATGGCTAATGTATAAAATGGGTTTAGAATCTTACCCAAATCAAATTTAATCAAAAAACCTCTTAGATTCTCCCAAAGTAGTGTTCCCCAAGCTTGAAACTGGTGAAAATAGGGTTTAAGGACGAAGTTGGGCTTTTTATACTGTTCTTAAATAGTAGCCCACATTCGTGGTGGACCGTTCACGAACGTGAAGAATTAGCTTCAACCCGGACACGACTCACCTCTTCGCATTTATGGTCCAACCACTGCATTCACAAAGGTCAATAAATTCCTTCTCCGTAAACACAATAGTTGGTTCTTGAATGCGAAGAAGGCCTGAGGCTTGTACCAGCTATGGTTTAAGGCAACAAATCTCTTTGAATGGACCCTCGAGATTTGTTCCAAACCCTACAGAAATAAATTAATAAAGCTGCTAGACAAATTTTGGCGTTCTGGACTCAATGAAACCATCAGATTTATCAAACTACGTCGTTAACAACAAGTTTATCCTCGGGAAGCACTTTAGGGTAAATAAACTAGTTTCTTCCCTAAACACTAAAAAATCGTAATAAAGCCTTAGAACCAGAACCAACCACGGTACTAATCCAAAATAGATGTTATCGATCTAATAGAACTGACAAAACTCTCATCGATGCTCGATCACAGAATATTGACCAAAGTCAATTATATCACTTTAAAGGCTACTTATAACTATAAACTCACATAAATCACTCCCGAATGCTTCGGAGACCATGCCAACCATCCCTGCAACTCATAAATGATGTAAAACAATAATGTGAAAAGGAAAAATGGTCAAAACACAGAAAATTCTAAGTTTTACCACGAGGGTTGTTACAATATCTTTATATTGGTGGTGCTAATTGTCTAGAAGTTTAGAGAATTATGTGTGTGATTTTTGACTTATGTTTATCTACATTGATGGTACATGATATTGATTACTGAGATTGTGAATTGGTGATTGGTTATGACCTGATTTGGTGGATTATATGATTTGATTTCGGTTGATGTTTGTCTTGATGGAATTAATTATTTTGTTGATTAATTCTACTTGTTGTTTGTTAGGGTACTTGTGTACTAGACTTATTGTAATGTGAATTCCTATTGTTGTTGCACTTATTGTAATTCTTTGTGGGGTTGAAGTAGTTGAATTACATGAATTTACTTGTGTGGTTGATTGAGTCGTGATGTGGTACTGAATCCTCTATGGATAAAGTAAATACAATGTGCATAGTGTTGGTGAAGTTAAATGTTAGGGAATGTGTTAGTGGTTGGTGGACTTGTCACAACAAAAATGAAATGCTAATGTAATTAATAATGTTAATCGAATTAAGAAAGCTAATTGAGAACCTTCTGAAGTTATTGAGAAGTCACAGTAAGGAGTGTGAACTTTGGTGTTAAATTGTTATGTAAGATTGTCATGATTGATTCTGTTGATTATTGTATAGTGTTGTGTGAACTAATCTTGGTCGACCAAAGATGTCTACTAGTACGTGTGGTGTACTAATACTATTCTTGCTACCTTCTTTTTGGATGTATGTGTGTTTTCGGTAAACTTGAAGTTTCTTAGTGGGATGGCAATGTACTTTTCTTCAACTTCTGCATCCCATTCATGCGGAAGTTGTGTCTCCTATTTTCTATATTCATTGTTGAAGCTCTTGTACATGTCTAGACTAGGTCTTGGGAGTTTGTTTCTTTTGTTAGGTCATTACTTGTAAAGACCTCGTAGATTTATAACAATGTTGGTTTAAGATTAAACTGCTTATTTGTTTAAAGGTTGCTAATTGAATTTCTGCATATACTTGGTTGGGTGGTAAGGGTTCTCCTAGCTAGTTAGAATATAGTAGATGGTCGCATGATCCCATAATTTTTGTTCGGGATATTTTTATTCTTTATGATTATTACTGCTAGATATAATAATTTTAAACGCTTGAAAGTGAGTATCTTTTATATTGTTTCTTGTCGATTCTTATTAGAATCGGTCAGTGATACTTATTGAATACTTGTTAGTGTACTCACACTATGCTTCTGCACTTTGTGTGTAGCTATTAATTGCAGTTGTCGAATTTGTGAAAGAGCTTTGGAGAGCATACTAGTGTTCTAATGTTGACTTTCCAGTTAGTTCTTAATAACTAGAGTCTTTTACTTTGGTTCTGTATTTTAAATAAATTATGTATTATTAACATCATAGGTGTATTTTCTTTTCTAGTAGTGGATGACTTGTAACTCCAAGTTTTGGGGTGATTGTATTAAATTTCGTGGTATTTGGTTCCTTTATTTATGTTAATGCATATTATTTTAGGTATATTCATGTTGTACGATTTGTCTGACAGGTTGGATATGTGTCTTCACGAATTAGTGGTATTTGGACGTGACAAAGTCTAGGGGTGGACATTCAATATTTTTAAATTTCAGTTTTGATAATCGATAATTTAAAATAGATATGAAATACCGAATTTTTAATGTTTTGCCCGGTACATTAAATTAAACTTCAGTATGATAAATTTCGATATGATAATTTGGGATTTTCCTTAATTAGGAAGAATTTTATATATTTGAGGTTTTTTTGTTTACTTTTAAAAAATTATATACTGCAAAAAGATACTAAATATCTTCGATAACCAGTGGAAAACACTTCCCAAGTTATGCTCTCTGTCATTTATTTTGTTATTCTTATGTCAATCAAATAAGTCAAAAATATGGATATAATCAACAAAAAATTAACTATAGTTGATAGCTGACATTATGCATATCCTGAAAAAAAAAATGAACCTTTTTTGTCATAGATCACTATCGATTCATGTATCAAAGCTAATGTTAGATAGGAAGGGGAAGATTTATTTTTTCTGGTGGAGGAGGGAGGTGTGGGGTTCAGGTCGCTCAATGATATTCGTAAGGCTTTTTCTGCTAAGAGCTGGTGGAAATTTAGAACTCACAAATCACTTCTCCAGGAGTTCTGGGAAGCTAAATATTGTAGAAAATTCCATCCAGATGCCAAGAAAAAACTCTGGTCAATCTCCCAACTTGAGGAGAATAATGGAGATTAAAGATAAGGTCAAACCCTGTATTTTTTGGAACCTTCGGAGGGGTGAGATTTCCTTCTGATGGGACTCATGGATAGATTTTTGCCCTCTTGCGTATTTGGTTCAGAATAGAAGAACTCCTAAAATGACCAAGGTCAAGGAATTTTACATCAATAACGATTGGAATATTGGCAAACTAATGAGAAGGCTTCCTCACCATGTTTTAAACACTATCATGAACACTCATTTCAACATCGATAAGAATGACTACTCTAAGCAAGATGGTGGATTTTAGTTGTAAGTCTGTCTAGAAAATGGTGAGGGAAATAAAAGGATCCACCCTCTCGAGCATGAGCATCTGGCATAAGAAATTGCCTTTCAAAATCTCTTTCTTCATGAGGAGAGTTCTTCGAGACAGGGTGGCTACAGATGTTGCAGTTAGACAAAGAGCTATGAAGTGGTGGCTAATAAAGCCCAAGAATGACATCCACAAAACTATTTTACAATGCATACCAACTATTATGTGCTGGCAGATCTTGAAGAATAGATGCACAACGAGATTTGAAGACAAATAAATGCCACACTGGTTCATTTCTCAACAAGTGATCACTATGACTAATATGATCATTCAAATTCATCTTCCTGATCTTCATCTCTCTGATAGTTAGCAAGTAACTTATAATACGGTGGAGAACTTAAAGTGTGCTACTCACTCACAAGCTGTCTTATGACATAGACCTATCGTTGGATGGTATAAATTGAATATTTATGGTTGCAGTAAGGGTAATCATGGCCCTGCTGGAGAATGTGGAATCATCAGAGACCACAAGCGTAAATTAATTTGTGACTTCTCAGAATCCTATGGTATATACAACAACAATGTTGTTGAAGCCAAAGTCATGTTAAAGGGCATCAGATTGTGTGTTAACAAAGGATGTCTTAATATTCTAGTGGAATCTGACTCGATGAGTATTCTAAGCTTGATCCAAAGAATTAAGAAAGATCCTTGGCAACTAAAACACACCATTGAACAAATTATGGTGATAACCAAGAACGGGAACTTCAAATTTTGCCACACCTTAAGAGAAGGGAACAACACTGCAGACCTTCTGGCTAACATAGGTGAAGAAATAAAAGAAGTTTAGTCTTCAATAAGGCCGTCTGATTGCCTCCAAATGTGAGAGCCTCAATGAAGTTAGAACCTGATGGAATCTTAAACTTCAGATTTAGACAGAACAGGAACAAGTTTGTCAATTATAATAGATATCTATAGTTCTTATGAGCTCACTGTTTTTTACCTAACATCCATTTGTAATGTTACAGAATTCTATAAGTGGTGCAACCAGCAAATGATGTTTGAAATGTGTAACTTTGTATCATTTGTTGTCCATCACCAATTCTCATTTTGTCTTGGAGGCTAAGGTTTATGTCCTCATGCGTGTAATACTGATTTTTGGTAAATATACAGGTTGGAGTCAAACCTAAACTCCTCCATCACTAGGAAGGAACCCTAAAAAAAATGTTAGACAGGAATAATAAATAACTTGGAGTGGATATTTGATTCGGTATTTCTAAATTTTGATTTCAGTATTTTAGTAATTGATGATTAATAATAGATACTAAATACCGAACTTCCAAAGTTTGATATGATACGGTAAATCAAACTAAAGTATGGTAAATCTCGGTCCGATAATTTGATTCTTGGTGATTTATGTCCAATCCTAGTATCAGAGCCCTAAATTTCACAAGCTATACGAGTCATGAGCAATATCTTAATAGAAGCTTTTTTTATGAATATGTATAGCTATATATAAGGAGAGGCTACAAAGGCATTTAGAAAATGAAGAAGGGTCTAAAATGCCCCTTGTCACGAACCAAAATAGAGTACGTGATGACACCTGTCACACCTTTCGATACAGGTAAGCCTATTACAACCCAAACTCAATAATCAAAGTAAATCAGAAGCGTAGGAAGAAGAATAGAATAATCTCAAAATACTTAAAGATGAAATAATAATTCAAAGATTCATCTCAGATCTGGTTGTCACTGGTACAAGCCTCTAATACAGAATGATATCAATAATCTAAAGTATCTTAAATGTGTATAAAGCATAAGATAAATAAAGAGATATACGGATAAGCTCAGTAAAACGTTAGCCACTATCTCGATCTCTGTAACATCAATGTTGAGGGAACACAATCTTCTATTTGATACTTGAACAAATACCTGCACGGGGTGAAGAAGAAAAGAAGAAGAAAAGAAAAGCAAGAGTGAGTACGAAACATATCTACTCAGCAAACATCGTCAATAACCGATCCTAATCCAAAGTGATGGCGAGGACTACCACCCCAACTACCCAAGGTTCCCCATCATTCTACAACCTGTAAATACACCACTCATCTTAGCAGGGTATCCCAACACAACTATCATAGAAATATTTATATACAGGGTAGGCAAAATAATCTAGGTGGGTCAACACTAAACATTTTATGATCAACAAGTAAAAGAAGTCATTTATGAGGGAGACTCACTAACATAGTATATCAGGCTCAATCAATCATATTCAACCAATAATCTAGGATAAAATAGTTAGAGTGTATAATTATGTGTATATCATGCTACCAATAGGTGAGACAGTTCATGTCTCATTAATCAAGTCATATCCATACCCCATATCTCATAAATATTTATCACGACCCGAGACTACCCCCTAGTCATAACACGATGCTTAGAGTCACAAGTGACTCTAAGCTAACCTGTAGCCTAGTATGACACTACAAATACTGAAATAACTGATGAAAATACTGTGCGGAAAATGATATGAATGGAGAGATAATAATCAAAACCAACCAATAACATATGAGTTTAAAACCACAAAGATGAACATCTAATTGTATGTATGAAAGCCTCCCTTAAGAGGAGTTGCTAGGATAAGCCCCCAACTAACTCTAACTGTCTGAAAACTGAAAAGGGCATAAATGAAAAATACTAATAACTAGTCCTCGAATGATGAGAAATCACCTAAGTACTGCTGCTGATGTAGTAGGAGATTGTTCTATGCGCGATCCAGAGACAAAACGTCAGAACCTATATTATAAGATAATATAGTGCAAAGCAAAGTATGCGATCAGTACTTTTAATGTACTGAACATATGAGATATGCACTACACTATACATATGTTGATCATGAGAAAATAAACTAAACATAGAGTGAGGAACATAAACTGATGCAATGTCTAAGAGGATAAACATGTAACAGAACAATAGTAATATGTTGAATAAACTGAGTACAAGGTTATGTAATATCTAAGTTCAAACTATCGGAGTACAAGGATATTTTGAATATCATAAGGGGTATACAAACTGACTTACTGATGATAGAATATTTAAATCAATTACATACTACTGAGGTATACTAAGATGCAAGGGTCATCTGGATAATCACAAATACTGATTTTATAAATATTTTGATATAACTGAGATACTGTGAAGTATACTGAACTGAGGGTCATGCAAATACATAAGTATGAGATTGTGGGAGAGACTACTAACTGACATTTAACCATGTGAGCTAAACATGGAGTTTGATGTATAATCTCCATCGAAGAGGGCCCAATATACCTTACCAGGGTACAAAGGCTGATCTGATCTGATGTGGTATAAATAAACCTATGGAGGCACGTAGTTCTATGACTTAGGGACCATTGAAAAAGTTCTCAGCCTAGTGGGTGGGTGAACCATCATCCCCTCGTTCACTCGGTGCTACGTACTACTCCCAACTGAACATAATTGATAGCTTGATGAGATGACATACTTGGATGTCAACCTAAGATGACATATATGGATGTCAACTTGTTTATAATCATGGATTCCATGCCTGACTACCATACTACAAGTGAACATTGCTGTTATAAGAAAACAGATCCACGATCATTGATGGCATTCCGCATACCATGCTAATCGTAGCCTCACTTTTGGGAAAATTATTCAGAGATTTGATGTCATATCTGGATGTAATACATGTCATGCACCTTACTGATATGAGATGAAGCTCCTGACTATGATATGAGAACTCATCTGTATATAAATCATATGTTTCTGAATTATGAAACATGTACATTTATGGGGACATGAGATGGCTAGAGTAAATTCATAAAAGAAACATATGAGGATTAAGATTTCAAAGGAAATTATAAAGCTGGACCTGAATCCTGAATTCTGACTCATGAAACTAATAATAGTCTAATAGGGTAAACTTATCTGGAAATACCGTTTAGAATATACTTTATCTGAAAATACTCTGCAGGTCAGTAACACTGAAAGTAAGGATAAACTGATATTGAGCAAAAAACCATCTATTTGAAAGTATCCTAAAACATGTAAACCTGAAGGAACGGGTGCTTAATTTACAATGCATGGGATCCTAGGTCATTGGGTGTTCATAATCCCTCATCGCTGAAGAATGCAACTATTCATGACAACTTCTATGATAGGAATGGAATATGAAATAACATAATACAAGCCCAAAAATCATGAAATATCATTATGCTTAGGGTTCATGGAAATGATACTATCAACGTACTGAATTTCATGGAGAAACATATATTTAAAGTTTACTAGTAAAGGGGAACTGAAGTACAAGAAGAATCATGGCTAGAATGAAAATCGTAATTTTGAGATCATGAATTAACTGAGGAACTGAATGTATTTCGGGACTCAATGGGTGGACAAATACTCACTTATGAAATCCTGCATGCCTGAAAGTAAAGAACTTTAACTTGATGCTTGAAAATAGAGGAACCATAGTTCTTGCTTTGGACAAGAGAAATCGCCTATTTTTCTCTGTTAATGCTAAGCATCATTTGAATTTGAGTAATAAGGGATATAGGGTAAACTTAGGCGTATTATTTAACCTTAGGATAGCTTAAACGACGTAGTTTAGGGGTCTAAGTAGTGGGAAAAGACTAGAATACCCCTTATAAAACGTAACTGAAAAAGCTACAGGGGAGGATGTACGACCCATCCCACGATCGTGGGACCTACCTACGACCATGGGTGGTGTTCTTGGTTGGGTGGAAGGACTGAAGTCTCTCTGGTCTTGATCATACGAGCCATGGTACGATCGTGGAACCCACCTACAATCGTACCTTAGTTCGTTGGTTGTATGTTTAAGCCGGATCATCTTTAGGAGTCAAGATGGTGCCTAAGATCATGGTTTCTAACCATAGTTGTGGTTACCTATCGTGTTTGGAAGGTATAATTGTCAACTTTTAGGTTTTTGGGGATGTTTCATGTAGACGAGACAATTGTACAGTCGTGGTTTCTCACCATGATACACTAAAACAAAACACATAAGGAAAATACAGTGATGCTATGCAATGATGGTGGAATAATGATCATGTAAGCAATCACATGATTTTTCGTATGCACCCTCCCAGTCTCAGCGCTTCAAGACAGAACCCATGGGGGGTTCGCAACCCATATAGCTTCTCAAATCTCAATCACCTTACCGACATAATTCACGGTCAAGGTCTTTATAAAGTGTTTCATTTTATTCAAAATCAGTGTTTCTCAAGGGTACCATTTCTCATGAATATGTATGGATGAAATAAGGATGCAATTCTCACAACCAATCAATATGAAGATAATAATCAATTCAAAACATGTATAAATGAGCTCAGAATCAACTCAATATGAAAATAATTCATGATATAAACCCTAGCATGGCATCACTAGAATAAATAGTCATGTAAGATATCAATAATATCATTTAAGTTCAAACCCCTACCTCGGGCATCACGATAATGTTAAGGAAATTTAATGCTCAAATCGGGCTTCACGATAATGTTAAGGCAATTTAATGCTCAAATAAGGCCTATAATATCTAGTCAATCCCCACTCGAGCAACACAGGAATATTAAACAATCCAAACAACATTATAAAGCAAAAGTTACCCGAACTTAGCTTATTCCATATGATAAGTCTCATATTTCCCAAAGATAACATCAGTAGACCAAATAACTAAAAGGAAAACTACGCTAGTTAATAATATGTTCTAATAAGAGATACTAAACCCTAATAATCATATCAACTATTACATGTCTATTTATACACTAAGTATTTTCTAAACCTCAGTCATTCCATCAAATAATAATAATAACAAGATAATCATCCCTTAAAAGTTCACTAAGCCCTGATCATCACAATAAAGTCCACGAAGCATGATTCAAGCTCTAAAATAGGTTTCCACTATAAATTTATTCAAGGTTAATAATCCATCTATCTACAATCTACTCTAAGCATATTCTCAAATAGCAAGACTAGCTAAGCTAAGCAATTATGTTACTACAACCCATCAAAAGACTCTGATACCCACGGAGATGCTCTCCATTTCACCTAAGCGGGACCCCTAAACCTTAAGTGCTTCACAAAACACAAGCAAACAAGCATACAACATATAAACACTTCAGAAAAGTCAAGGTACATCTCAACTTACCTTAAAGAAGATCTGCAAGCCCAAAATATAGTTTCAAGCATCAACCGAAAGTTCTACTGCCTTGAATCATCTCCAAACACATCAAATCTAATCAAATAAGACATCTACAAGTTAAAAGGAGTCCATCAATACTCATATCGATATATTTTGGTTTCGGGTCTAAAATCACTTTGAAAAATGGTTTCGAAAATACAAGGGTAAAATTGAGATTTTATTTAAGAATCTTAGTCCCCATACTTTTAGGATTCTAAATCTGAAAACCCAAGAAAAAACAAGTTGAAATCGAGCTTTAAATTGAAGAGAAACTCATTTTATACTTTATTGGGTAAAACCCCCAGATCATGTTTTAAATCAAAGATTTAAAGGTAGATTTGCAAAGAAAACAATGGGAACTAATGAATTCTAGGTTTAGAAACATACCCACAGAAGAATTCTCAAAAAACCCTTTGGAATCGGCTAATTGCAAGCTCTCAAAGTCTAAAAATGGAGAAAATATATTTTGATTCGAAAAGAAAATAAATATATGCTAAAGTATGTCCTTCATTGTGATCGCGGGTTAGCTTTCGCGATCACGACTTGTCCCGAACTGAGACCTTCACAAACGTGGACCCTAGGACGTGAATGTGATGAAGAAACTGACCTGACCCACTAATAACATTTCGTGATCATGGTGCCCACCATCAAGATCAAGGTGAAGGGAATATTCATTCATCACAAAAGCGACAGATGGGTCGAAAACGTGAAGAATAAAGGACTTGCACCAACAATAGTTGAAACAAACAAAACACAAGTCAAAAACCCTTTGAATGGATCATCGAGATTAATTCAGGACCCCACAGTAACAAACCAATAATGCTACTAGTCTAAATTCAATGTTCCATGCTTAATGGAACCGTCAGCTTTTTTGAAAAGAGATTGTTTACAGTGAATTAGCCCACAAGACCCGTTTAGGCTAAATTTAACTAGTTTTCGATTAAGAGGTCAAAATGCAAAATAAAGGTTCGTCGCCCGAATTATCTATGCTACTAACCCAAAATCGACGTTCTGGATCTAATGGAACTGTCTAAATCACCATCCGAAGCTCAGATCACAAATGTTGAACAAAGTCAAACTAATCACTTTACGTCTATTCAAAAACACAAACTCATATAAATCACTCTCAAATGCATCAGGGATAGTACAAATCATTACCGCAACTTATAAATGACATAAAGAAATAACAAAAAAGGGTAAAATAATCAAAACATAGAAAATTCTAAAAATCACTATGGGGATCATTACTTTATCCACCACTAAGACTCATGTTCGTCCTAGAATCTAAAAGTAAGGAATGTGTCAAAATAGAAAAAGGATAGAAAATACGCTTGTATACCTCATACAAGCACTCTAAAGAAGGTTCGCGTATAAAGAACTATCGGTCTCAATATAATACTAGGATCTTTCACACAATGACTCACAAGGTCACAACCCTAGCATCTAAGTCTAGAATTTCTCAACGAAGCTGAATTTCTTTATTTTCGAACTTCCTCTATACCTAAAAACTAAGTCAATCACGCTAGACGTTCTGAACATATGCGACTAATCTAAATCTGCCAAAGATACCACAAGTCACTGACTGCTCCACAAAACCAAATATCCTCGAACCCATAAAATGCCAACTAACCCATGAAACCACATATCCACTCACCAAAATAATTAATCAACCTACTCAAGGTTGGCACCATAACTGTCGAATCAGACAACACTATTTCTTCAAGATGAAGCAACTAGATTGGAAATCGAAATCAATGCCGCACAAAATCTCAAAAATCACACTTAGCATACATGGATCACTATTCAAATAGTCATATCCTTATGCTCAACCACTTTGAGGCAATCGAGAATCATAAAAAAAACTCTATATACCACAGACATGAACATCCAAATGGCACCAAATTCATATTTAACCCATTACAATGATCCATAAAGTCCTCAATATCTGAGTAACATTAATCAACCTGAAGTCCTTAATAATCTGGTAGAATGAAGAGCCTTTTAAATTATCCACACATAAGTAACCCATCATTTTAGGAAAATCAACCCATTAAAGAAGGCAACGATTACCATATATCAGTAACGGACATCCAAGTCACAAATCAAATCTCAAAAAGAATCACTGCTAGACTCCTCCTAAGCCACTGATGAACCACATTGTCAGGATTTCAAATTTCTTACTAGAACCCATAGCTAAATTATGAATATATCAAAATTCCTTATGTACAAAATCCTTATCTTTTTCCTTAACTCTCTTTCTATTCAGTATTCTTTAATAAAAGATTCATGGAATAAAATATTCCATTAAGCTGCTTAACTATTAAAGTAGTAAATGCTACAAATTAGGTGCCTTTCCATTCAAAAATCGTTCTAAATCAAAAGTGAAAATCCTTATAAACTGAATTCCTTCAAGTGTAATCGAGGAGTGTCTCCACACCCATAAGTCCTTCCATACAAACAAAGCTAATCAATAAGGAAGTAACAAATCACAAGGAAAGAACGCATTAAGATCTTCCCTTATCCAATCAAAATCCTTTACTTGCAATCCTTTCGAATTAGTCACACCACAAGTAAACAACCTCTCTATTTATATGATAGTAGTACGACTTGCATACATTCTACCCTCCCAAAGCCCCACTTTGTGGGATTACATTGAATATGTTATTGTTGTTATATACACTTATGACATATAATTTTTTTTTCCTTTTCTCTTTTTTGAACTTTGAAATTCAGTTGAAATTGCCTCATACTGCAATATAACATTGATGTTGTTTGATGACAAGTAAGGAGGTAACAAAATATAAAATCTTACTAGAACTCTATTTATACTGATCTATTTGAAATGAAACATTAGTCTAAAACTTCTCAAGAAAGAACATGATGAGGGATGTTTGGAAAGGACCTCTCTTTTTTACCTTGAAATTTTGAAGAAGTTAAAGCCATATGACCTATTAAGCATGTACTCATGGATTTTTCTCTTTTCTTATTTAATTTTTAGGTAAAAGGCTTAAATATGTCATCGAACTATTAAAAATGGTTCATCTATGTCATCCATTATAAGTTTGACTCATCTGTTCCATTGTCGTTACAAAAAGATTCATTCGTGCCATTATTTTGTAATAGTGGTTTTGCAAAATTCATTTTTGCCACGTGGCCTCTTATTAGAGGTTCACATCACCAAATCCAAATCAACCAATATTGCTTAAAATAAAAATTAAAATTCGGACCCGTTAAAATAAAATTCATTCCACACAATTAAAATAAAAATTGGACTCATGAAAAATAAAAATAGGACTCATTAAAAATAAAAATAGGACTCATTAAAAATAAAATCACCCATTAATTGTGTCGAATTTTATTTTAATGGGTTCAAATTTTTCTTTTTATTTTAAGTAAAATTTGTTGATTTAGATTTGGTGATGTGGACTTAATTCTAATAAGAGGTCATGTGGAAAAAATGATTTTTCAAAACCACCATTATAAAATAATGGCATGAATGAACCATTATGTAACGATAGCGGCATGGATGAGCCAAACCTTTAAAGGCGGTGGCATAGATGAGCCAAGCTTATAACAGATGTCATAGATGATAAGTTCTAATAGTTCGATGGCATATTCGAGCCTTTTTCCTATTTTTAATTAATGATTCCGTCAAGTTTTTAACTTCTGTTAGTTTGAGGGACCAAAATCATATGTCTTTATAAATTGAAGGTTAATTATGCTTAGTCGCAGTATACAAGGACAAAAACTAGAATAAGCTTATGACACAGGGACAAAAATTGCTATTTCCCCTTAATTTTATATTAATTTGATAAATTAAAAAGTAATTTAAGACAACTATTTTATATTAATATGAACAATTGATATGTGATAGATTCCTTGGTCATGACGATATATTATGCGGGCTCTCGTTAGAACTTATCAGTAAGGATATTTATTCTACGAAAATTGAGACTGTAATTTTTGTCTTTTTTTCACTCGTTCTTTCATTTTTGCAATTAGTTTTGGATTAATCCCTAACTTGCCTCTCGCTTTGTGAATGGGTTTTAATGAATTTTTATCATTCCATGAATGTACAAACTTACAATCTTTCTTTCTCCTCAGAACTCACTATTGTTATCTGGGTACAAAATATGTATTTACAACATGAACTTCAACCATAAATTTAGGAACAACAAAGACGATCAAACTATTTTTCTGGAAAAAATAGAAAAACCCATAAGAAAAGATGAGGAAATGAAAGAATCAAGTCCATCGAATTCACGGTGTGTCCTTAAGGAAATTATTCCCCTCAAGTACCCAAAGTTATGGAATATATCCTCTCATGATAAAATGAATCACTTCAACAGAATAGTGGTACCTCAAATTCTGTCGAACTTAGAACTCACTCACCGATTTATAAATCAAATTTGAGTTTTTCAAGAAGAAGAGAGTGTTTTTACTTCAAAATTTTTGTGTCTTTACCTGAGTAAAAGATCAGGTATTTATAGCCAAAAGGTGGTACTTTAGAAAGGAAGCAACAATGGTTAAGGAAATATTGTATTGTTTTGGGCCGTTTCCCACCTGCAGCTATAGATGACCCACATGCCGCCGTAGGTCGTATTTTGCTCTAGATGACCCACATGCCATCACATGTTACATTTTGCTCAAAACAGAATATTAGCGATGAACTGCGGACTGAGATGCGTTGGCATCTGCGTGCGCCCGCGGGTCGCATTTTCATTTTCAAATAGTACTTCGAATGGTCGCGTTGTAACACCCCGTATATTTCGGAACGCATACAACTACCTTAATATTGAAGGAATTATATAAACATGCTATAGTTGGTGCAAGACTTATGAATGTTATTGGACAAAAATTAATCTTGTGATTATGGGCTCAAATTAAGGCCCAAATTCAACAAGAAAGACATGGCCCAAAAAGGGAATTTTGACCCATTCATCTTGACCAAGTAAACATATTAATTATTGGACCAAGTGTTTGGATAATAAGGACATTAAGGGACTATATAAAGTGGAAAATCAGATTTTTATTGAACAAAATACACATGCAATTTCTAGAGTTTTCACAAAATTCTCTCTACTCCCAAACCCTAAGGCAACTATCTCTTTGGACAAGATCACTCCTTTGCAAGCCTTGGTAAGTGTTTAATCTTATATTTTAATATATTATATGCATAATAGGTTGTGTAAATCATGTTGGTTATATTTAATAAGTGTTGAGCATTCCACTATTTGTAAAACAGTCCACTTTTGCTTAATCGGTAAAAGATTTGCCTTTTATGTGGTTTAAACTTGAAAGGGGACTTAAGGTCTTGAAGGAATTGAATTATATAGACTAAATTTCAGTATTTTTAAGTGTGGTGAGGTCCCTAATTCGTTCCCCTTGTGTATGGCTTCATGGAAATGTTTATACGTGTTTGTATATGGAACGTTTGGCGTAGTGAAAGGAGAATACTTTCTTGTTATGTTAAAGTGAAATCTGAAACTGTGTGGACTATTTTGGTATATTGTTTTGGAAGGTATTTATGTGACTTGATGTAATAATTATGTGGAGTTGTATTGAGGCGGAAATGTAAAGTAGAAACTTGGTGTAAAATCCTATTGGTTTGTGATGTCTACGTTCATTTGTGGGTTGTTTTGGTGATGTGTGGACTGTTTTGGTGGTGTTGTTTTGCTGAAGAAGTAAGATATAGTGTAATGTGGTGGAATAATGTTATTTGGTAGTATAATTAAGGGGGGAGTGATGCACCATGTGTTTGGGAGGTTGGACGGTTTTTACTTTCCGTTAAGCACCTACTTACCGTCTTGTGAACTTGTAATGTAGTTAATAGTTGACGTGAGCTTCGTAATGTACTTGTGTTGTAGAGTAAAACGTAAGGAAGGAGCTAGATTATTGTATTCACATATAGGACTATATATTCATATGGGGAAGATAAGGTATGTAAGGTTACTTTTCTATATCCTTCTGCAGCACATAGTGTTCACATTGTCATTGTACTTGTTCCATTCTGAAATGATCTAAGGTATCCCATTTCCGGTTATTAATTATTGTTATTCACATGTTCCTTATTCATTGATCAATTTTGATTCACATGACTCATGTTCATTGGCTAATATTTCTAAGTTCCAAAAATGTTATGTTCCAAAGTTCCAATAATGTTACGTTCTAAAGTTCCAATAACGTTACAACATATAATGTATCACTTTTATAGCTAAAGAATGAAGTAATGCTGAATTAGTTGTATCCATGGGGTGGAAGGAACACTCGCATGATGTATCCATAGGGTGGAAGGAACACCTGCATGATGTATCCATGGGGTGAAATGAACACCTGCATGATGTCTATTCCCAGTATCACGGGATGTATCCATGGGGTGAAAGGAACACCTGCATGATGTATCTCATGGGATGAACGGGACATCCGCATGAATGATGATTCCGATTATTATGTTTTTCCCACTGATCAGTTGGGTCCGGGCTTTATATGATTGATGATTGATGATGTAAAGTAAAGTAAAGTAAAGAAGGCAATATGCATGGTTCCTCATATATACCTTATGGTGGTTTTATCTATATTGTTCACTCACTTGAACTTGATTCCATTAAAGTTCTTATATCTCATACAGTTACTTATAGCCTTACATACTCAGTACATTCTTCGTAATGACGTCCCTTGGGGGACTTACCTTACTTGCTACTGGAACAGGTGCTAGTAGACCTCCATAGTAGGCTGCGAATCATCTACAGATTATTGGTGCGCCAGTTGGTTCGGGGCTTTCCTAGTCTTATATATACATTTGTTTTGGTACTGTAATGTTGTATAAAGTGGGGACTTGTACCGACTTTAGGGTGGTTATGCATATGTATCTGATAGAGGCTTTGTAGACATAGGTGGTGAGATGAATAAAGGCATGTGTGTTCATTTTGGTTTGATGGCCCTAACGGCCAAGTTTCATATGTATATATATAGCGTGTTTTCCATGACTTCCACCATTGGTAATTTGTATCTAAATGGGATAGAGTGTTGCTCTTGTAGTAAGATGCATATGAATGTACAGGAATTTAGATTGGTTCTCTCGGGCCTTAACGGCTTCGGGTGCCATGTCCACCCCAATGGAAGTTTAGGTGTGACAAAAGTTGTATCAGAGCTGGTCATCCTAGGGTGTCTACAAAGCCGTGTCTGAGTAGAGTCTTACTTATTGATGTGTTGTGCACCACATTTATAAGTAGGAGGCTATGGGAAATTTAGGGGTTGTTTCTTTTCTTCATTTCCTAGATCGTGCAATAGAGCCAAAGTTATAGAGCCACAGGGTGATGCTGAGAATGAATTTGCATTGCGGGCTTCCTCCACTCCTTCTGTTCCAGAGGAGTCGAGTAGGAGAGAAGTATCTGCTGAAACACCTGTTAATGCTACTGAGTAGGATATAAGGAATGCGGTGCACCTGTTGACTCAGATAGTCGTTACACAAAATCAAGGACAGGTTTGTCCAGCCTTTGCATAAAATAAGGGTAATCAAAGGCAAAGGAGAATGGCACAAGAATCTGAAAGAGGGCCATCAAAGAGGGCTAGACCTATGGGACAGTTCATGGCGTCCCAAGGATAATTTAGGTCTCGGGTGTTTAATAGATCGCCTAGACCATTATTTCCTCATTCTACAGTAAATGCTCTACCTCGATCCCAAGGGTTTAGAGGCAACCAGTTCGGGCAAAGAAGTGGGATTCAGGATTCACGAATAGTAGAGTATCAAGCACAAGGAAGTAGAAGACAAACGAAGACCCCTCGTCAGCCATGTCAACGCTGCGAAAGGTTTCATCTAGGTGAATGTCGGTTGGGGATGAATGTTTGCTTTTGGTGCGGTATGCCGGGGCACAAAATGAGAGAGTGCCCACAGAGTGCCACTGGTAGTATGACACGACCTACGGGGTCAGCTATTGTTTTATCATCGTCAGGTGTACAACCTATGGGGTGTGGCGGAGGTTCTAGAGGGACAGTTGGTGCTAGTGAAACCCATAACCGTACCTACACCTTAGCGGATTGGCAGAATTTGGAGGCTTCTCCTGATGTAGATACAGGTACACTATTCATATTCTTACATAAGGTATATGTGTTGATTGATCCGGGTTTTACCTTATCATATGTTACTCCTTTGATTGTTGAAAAAAAAATATACATAAAAGGACACCAGAATTATTAGTTAAATCATTTGGAGTATTACACCCGTGTGTGAGTCTATTGTAGCTAACAAAATCTGTCGTAATTGCATAGGCACTGTTTGTGGTCATAATATGTTGGCTTCCCTTGTTGAGCTGGGCAAATGATGAAGTTTGATATTATAACGGGTATGGATTGGTTGGCTTTTTGTTATGCCACAGGAAACGGCCGAGCTGAGAAGGTACATTCCCTTTTTCCTAGAAAGACCTTTCTTGAATGGAAGGGTAATGTTGGAGCACCGAGAGGTAAAGTTCTTTCTTATCTTAAGGCAAGGAAAATGATACTCTAAGGGGTACATATTCCACCTAGTAAGAGTGCAGGATATCGATGTGAAGCCACCAACTCTTCAATCGATTTCAGTGGTAAATGAAATTTTCGAGGTAGTTCCTAAAGATCTTTCAGGTTTACCTCTAGAACGGGAAGTAGTGTTGGTATTGAGGTAATGCCAGGAACTCAGTCTATCTCTATTCCTCCGTATAAAATGGTCCTAGCAGAATTATGAGAGGTAACAGAGCAATTAAAAGATTTGCTGGAAAGGTATTTATAAGACCTAGTATGTCCCCTTGGGGTGCACCAGTGTTATTTGTATGGAAGAAAGATGGTACACTGAGAATGTGTATTGATTGTCAGCAACTGGATGAAGTAATGGTTAAGAATAAATATTCCTTCCCTAGAATTAATGATTTATTTGACCAATTATAGGGTGCCAAAACATTTTTTTTTCAAAAGATTGACTTGAGATTGGGATATCACCAAGTAAGGGTTAAAGAGCAAGATATACCCAAGATAGCTTTCCGAACACGGTATGGTCACTATGAAATTCTAGTTACGTCATTTGGGCTAACCAATGCACCTGTAGTTTTTATGGATTTGATGAATAGGGTGTTTAAGCCATTTCTAGATGTGTTCATGACCGTGTTCATAAATGATAGTTTAGTTTACTAAAGATCACAAGAGGACCACGTTAATCACTTACGGCAAGTGTTGCAGATTCTTCGTGACCGTAAGTTATATGTAAAGTTCTCTAAGTGTGAATTTTGGTTAAAATCTGTAGCATTCTTAGGTCACATGGTATCAGATAAAGGAATAAGGGTTGACACACAAAAGATAGAATCCGTGAAAAATTGGCTAAAACCTACGATGCCCACAGAGATTCGTAGTTTTCTTGGGTTGGCCGACTATTAAAGAAAGTTTTTTGGAGAGTTTTTCTTCCATTTCAGCACCCTTAACAAGCTAACACACAAAACAACCATGTTTCAGTGGAATGATGCATGTGAGAAGAGTTTCCAAAAGCTGAAAGATAAATTGACTTCTACACCTGTATTAGTACTTCCCGAAGGCACAGAAGGGTATGCAGTATATTGTGATGCTTCAAGAGTCGTCTTAGGATGTGTAATGATGTAATACAGTAATGTGATAGCTTACGCTTCAAGACAATTGCATCCATATGAATAAAGAAATTATCCAACACATCATATTGAGTTAGCAGTCGTGATAATTGCTTTAAAAATATGGCGCCACTATTTGTATGGGGTTCACATTGATATATATACTGATCATGAAAGTTTACAGTATATTTTTAAGCAAAAAGGACCCACACGAAAGACAGTAAAGGTGGCTGGAATTACTAAAAGATGATAATAGTGATATCTTATACCTTTCGGGGAAAGTAAAGTGGTAGTTGATGCGTTAAGCCGCAAAGTGTTAGGAAGCATTGATGGTTAACTTGCAAAAGGGCAAGGTATTATTAAGCATCTATGTCAATTAGACAACTTGGGGGTTTGTCTCCTTGAAACTCAAGATGAAGGAATTATAGTGTAAAATGCAGCAGAGTCTTCATTTGTAGCTGAGGTGAGGAAAAAGCAATATGTAAATCCTATTTTATTTCAGTTGAAAAAGAATGTACAGCAAAGTTCGACAAAGGTAATTGAGCTTACATACGGGGGGAGTACTTCAATGCCAAGGTAGATTTTGTGTACCGGATATATGAGCTAAGGAAATGAATTACCACAAAAGCACTCATTCATGGTATTCTATTCATTTGGGAGCAACGAAAATGTACCATGGTTTGAAAGAGATGTATTGGTAAGTTACATGAAAAGAATGTTGTAGAATTTGTAGCTTAATGTCCAAGTTGTCAATAAGTAAAAGTAAGGCATCAGAAACCTGGAGGTTATATGCAATGTATAAATCTACCAGTCTGGAAGTGGGACATGATTAACATGGATTTCATCACAGATTTGTCTCGTACACTGCAGAAAATTTATTTCCATATGGGTGATAGTTAACAGGCTTACCAAGTTAGCATACTTTTAGAAATCTTTTCACAAAAGATTGGGCACCCAAGTGAATTTGAGTACGACTTTTCATCCTCAGACAGATGGGCAAGTAGAACGTACTATCCAAACACTTGAAGATATGCTACGATCTTGTACATTAGACTTTAAAGGTAGTTAGTATGATCATCTACCTCTTATTGAATTTGCTTATAATAATAGTTATCATTCAAGTATCAAAAGGGCATCTTACGAAGATTTATATGGAAGAAAGTGTAAATCATCAATTGGATGGTTTAAATCGAGTGGAACTGCCTTACTTGAAGCTAGATTTTGTTCATTAAGTTATGGAAAAGGTTGATGTGATACAATAGTAGCTACAAGTTGACACAAGTCATATGTCGATGATAGAAGAAGGGGGCTAGAATTTGCCGAGGTGATTGGGTATTCCTGAAAGTGTCACCCATGAAAGGGGTAATGAGGTTTGAAAAAAAAAAAAAAAAAAGTTGGCCCTATATAACGTGCCATATGAAATTATTCGAAGATTTGGTTAAGTCGCTTACAAATTGAAACTACCCCAAGAACTCTCCACAGTTCATCCAGTGTCAATGTTTCAATGCTTCGAAAGTGCATAGGAGATCCATCCCGTATTGCTTTCATTGAAGATATACAAGTTATGGAGGATCTAGCCTATGAAGAGATACCTATTGCGATTTTTGATCGATAAGTTGAGAGGTTAAGGAATAAGAAAGTTGAACAAGGAATAAAGAAGTGACTTCCGTAAAGATACCTTAGAGAAATCAGCAAGTAGAAGAGATCACATGGGAAGTTGAAGAATTGATGAAGTCAAAGTACCCGTATTTTTTTCAAACAGAAGAAAAAGTGCAAGACGCTAAATTGGAACAATAACAAGTAAGTATCTATGAACATTATAAGTATGCAATAATATGAAGAATGTACTTAGACTTACACTTGTTTAGATCTGTTAATGTTACCAACATTCGAGGACGAATGTTCCTAAGGGGGGAAGGATGTAACACCCCGTATATTTCGGAATGCATGCGACTACCTTAATATTGACGGAATTATTTAAACTTGCTATAGTTAGTGCAAGACTCATGAATGTTATTGGACAAAAATTAATCTTGTGATTATGGGCTCAAATTAAGGTCCAAATTCAACAAGAAAGACATGGCCCAAAAAGGGAATTTTGACCCATTCATCTTGACCAAGTAAACATATTAATTATTGGACCAAGTGTTTGTCTAAGAAGGACATTAAGGGACTATATAAAGTGGAAAATCAGATTTTTATTGAACAAAACACACATGCCATTTCTAGAGTTTTCCACAAAATTCTCTCTACTCCCAAACCCTAAGGCAACTATCTCTTTGGACAAGATCACTCCTTTGCAAGCCTTGGTAAGTGTTTACTCTTATATTTTAATATATTATATTCATAATAGGTTGTGTAAATAATGTTGTTTATGTTTAATAAGTGTTGAGCAGTCCGCTATTTGTAAAACAATCCACTTTTACTTAATCGGTAAAAGATTTGCCTTCTATGTGGTTTAAACTTGAAAGGGGACTTAAGGTCTTGAAGGAATTGAATTCGATAGACTAAATTTAAGTATTTTTAAGGGTGGTGACTTCCCTAATTCGTTCCCCTTATGTATGGCTTGATGGAAATGTTTATACGTGTTTGTATATGGAACGTTTGGCGTAGTGAAAGGAGAATACTTTCTTGTTATGTTAAAGTGAAATCTGAAACTATGTGGACTGTTTTGGTATATTGTTGTGGAAGGTATTTATTTTACTTGATGGAATAATTATGTGTAGCTGTATTGAGGTGGAAATGTAAAGTAGAAACTTGGTGTAAAATCCTATCGGTTTGTGATGTCTACGTTCATTTGTGGACTGTTTTGGTGGTGTGTGGACTGTTTTGGTGTTGTTGTTTTACTGAAGCAGTAAGTTATAGTGTAATGTGGTGGAATAATGTTATTTTGTAGTATAATGAAGGGGGGAGTGATTCACCATTTGTTTTGGAGGTTGGACGGTTTTTACTTTCCGTTAAGCACCTACTTACCATTTTGTGAACTTGTAATGTAGTTAATTGTTGACGTGAGCTTCGTAATGTACTTGTGTTGTAGAGTAAAATGTAAGGAAGGAGCTGGATTATTGTATTCACATATAGGACTACATATTCATAGTGGGAAGATAAGGTATGTAAGGTTACTTTTTTTGTATCCTTCTGCAGCACATAGTGCTCACATTGTCATTGTACTTGTTCCATTCCAAAATGATCTAAGGTATCCCATTTACGGTTATTAATTATTGTTACTCACATGTTACTTATTCATTGATCAATAGTAATTCACATGACTCATGTTCATCGGCTAATATTTCTAAGTTCCAAAAATGTTATTTTCCAAAGTTCCAATAATGTTACGTTCTAAAGTTCCAATAACGTTACAACATATAATGTATCACTTTTATAGCTAAAGAATGAAGTAATGCTGAATTAATTGTATCCATGGGGTGGAAGGAACACTCGCATGATGTATCCATGGGGTGGAAGGAACACCTGCATGATGTATCCATGGGGTGAAATGAACACCTGCATGATGTATATTCCCAGTATCACGGGATGTATCCATGGGGTGAAAGGAACACCTGCATGTATCTCATGGGATGAAAGGGACATCCGCATGAATGACGATTCCGATTATTATGTTTTCCCCACTGATCAGTTGGGCCCGGGCATTATATGATTGATGATTGATGATGTAAAGTAAAGTAAAGTAAAGTAGAGTAAAGAAGGCAATATGCATGGTTCCACACATATACCTTATGGTGGTTTTATCTATATTGTTCAGTCACTTGAACTTGATTCCATTAAAGTTCTTATATCTCATACAGTTACTTATAGCCTTACATACTCAGTACATTCTTCATAATGACGTCCCATGGGGGACTTACCTTACTTGCTACTGAAACAGGTGCAAGTAGACCTCCATAGTTGGCTGCGAATCATCTACGGATTATTGGTGAGCTCCAGTTGGTTCGGGGCTTTTTGAGTCTTATATGTACATTTGTTTTGGTACTGTAATGTTGTATAAAGCGGGTACTTGTCCCGACTTTAGGGTGGTTATGCATATGTATCTGATAGAGGCATTGTAGACATACGTGGTGAGATGAATAAAGGCATGTGTGTTCATTTTGGTTTGATGGCCGTAACGGCCAAGTTTCATATGGATATATAAATTGCGTGTTTTCCATGACTTCCACCACTGGTAATTTGTATCTAAATGGGATAGAGTGTTGCTCTTGTAGTAAGGTGCATATGAATGTACAAGAATGTAGATTGGTTCTCTCGGGCCTTAAAGTCTTCGGGTGCCATGTCCGCCCCAATGGAATTTGAGGTGTGACAAAAGTGGTATCAGAGATGGATTATTGTATTCACATATAGGACTATATATTCATATTGGGAAGATAAGGTATGTAAGGTTACTTTTTTTGTATCCTTCTGCAGCACATAGTGTTCACATTGTCATTGTACTTGTTCCATTCCGAAATGATCTAAGGTATCCCATTTCCGGTTATTAATTATTGTTACTCACATGTTCCTTATTCATTGATCAATTGTGATTCACATTACTCATGTTCATTGGCTAATATTTCTAAGTTCCAAAAATGTTATGTTCCAAAGTTCCAATAATGTTACGTTCTAAAGTTCCAATAACGTTACAACATATAATGTATCACTTTTATAGCTAAAGAATGAAGTAATGCTGAATTAGTTGTATCCATGGGGTGGAAGGAACACTCGCATGATGTATCCATGGGGTGGAAGGAACACCTGCATGATGTATCCATGGGGTGAAATGAACACCTGCATGATGTCTATTCCCAGTATCACGGGATGTATCCATGGGGTGAAAGGAACACCTGCATGATGTATCTCATGGGATGAACGGGACATCCGCATGAATGATGATTCCGATTATTATGTTTTTCCCACTGAACAGTTGGGCCTGGGCATTATATGATTGATGATTGATGATGTAAAGTAAAGTAAAGTAAAGTAAAGTAAAGTAAAATTAAGAAGGCAATATACATGGTTCCATACATATACTTTACGGTGGTTTTATTTATATTGTTCACTCACTTGAACTTGATTCCATTAAAGTTTTTATATCTCATACAATTACTTATAGCCTTTTATACTCAGTACATTCTTCGTACTGACGTGTACATTCTTCGTACTGACGTCCCTTGGGGGACATACCTTACTTGCTGCAGGCATAGGTGCTAGTAGACCTCCACAGTAGGCTGCAAATCATCGACGGATTATTGGTGAGCTCTAGTTGGTTCGGGGCTTTCCGAGTCTTATATGTACATTTGTTTTGGTACTATAATTTTGTATAAAGCGGAGACTTGTCTCGACTTTAGGGTGGTTATGCATATGTATCTGATAGAGGCTTTGTAGACATACATGGTGAGATGAATAAAGGCATGTGTGTTCATTTTTGTTTGATGGACCTAACGGCCAAGTTTCATATGTATATATATATTACGTGTTTTCCATGACTTCCACCATTGGTAATTTGTATCTAAATGGGATAGAGTGTTTCTCTTGTATTAAGATGCATATGAATGTATAGGAATGTAGATTGGTTCTCTCGGGTCTTAACGGCTTCGGGTGCCATGTTCGCCCCAATGGAATTTGAGGTGTGACACGCATCCCTTCGATGTGCGTCGTGACATGTGTCCGCACATGCTCGAGTACGTCAGAAATGGAGAAAATTTTTCTTATCTATTTTATGGATTAAAAATTCATTAAATCCCAAGTTTCAAATGAATTTTTTCTAAAAAGATAATCTCTCGATCCATTATTTGACAAATCCAAATCCAAATCTGAATCCATATAGAAATTCGAATCTGATGTGGAGCGAGTGACAACGATGGTGGAGCGAGGCTTGTCCTCTTATGGCCTCACTATCCACATGAAGGAGTGCTTCAATATTTAAGCACAAGTATTTTCCTATCTCCCACCAATGTGGTTGAACGCACATTTTCACTTTTCCCTCCATTTTTTTTTCACTTCATTTTCCATTCATTTTCATTACTTAGAACCCAACAATCCCCTAAAAGAATAGAAAATGACTATTTCATCAAAAAATATACAAAAAAGTTTGTGATCTTCAAGCAAACACTAATTGTATCTAGATAAGTAGGTTTTCCTTTGAACTTTCCATAGTGAACTTGCATCGGATGCACTCGGTCAATTGGTAGATGTGATATCTTTGAACCGTCAAACTTTTGTGTACACCTAGACAACACATGTCACAAAACAGCCTTTTACCGTTTATGGTTCTCATAGTTTTGTTCTATTCAGCCATGAACACTTTCTGGTTTCATGAGAGATTAGAGAATAGGCTTTTACTATCATTCTCCTTGAAGCGGCATCCATTTCATCCTCACACAAGTGATTTTTAACTATTTAATCGTATAGATCAAATTATTTTGTCAAACCTTCCAAACTTAGAAACCATTAAAAAGCTTCAAACGATAAGCCTTATCTATGTTTCCTAAACTTTGTCTTCATCATGAGAATAGGTTGAGTTAATTTACAATGTTGAACCGTCAGTGATAACTTTGTTTGATCTCCTCGAACCTAGATCTTTGGATCTCCAGTCCCCTAGGTAGAGTTTACGTCATGATGACTTGTCCTAGGCCTTAAATCCATTCACTTTGATAATATTTCAACTCCCTCTCTAGTTAGGCCTTTTGTAAGTGGATCCGACATATTATCCTTTGACTTTACATAGCCAATCGTGATGATTCCACTAGAGAGTAGTTCTCTAATGTTATTATGTCTCTATATTATATGACAAGATTTACCGTTATACATCATGCTCCCTGCCCTACATATTACAGCTTGACTATCACAGTGTATGCATACTGGTGCCAAAGGTTTGGGCCAATAAGGAATACCTTTCAAGAAATTCCGGAGCCCATTCAACTTCTTCACTGTCTTTATCTAACGCGATAAATTCAGATTCCATTGTAGAGCAGACAATACATTTATGTTTGGATTATTTTCAAGAGAATGGTCCTCCACCTAGAGTAAACACATATCCACTCATAGATTTTACTCTCTTTGACCCGGTGATCGAATTTGCATCACTATATCATTCAATTACTTCTAGATATTTGTTATAATGCAAAGCATAGTCTTGAGTATGTTTTGTTTACCCTAAAAATCTTTTCATTGCTATCCAATGAGTTTGATTGAGATTACTCGTGTACCGACTCAATTTACTAATAGCACATGCTATATATGGTCGCATACAATTCATGATATACATCAAACTTTCCAATACTCTTGCATAGTCCAATTTTGAGTCACTTTCACCATCATTATTTTGAAGTGCAAAGCTTACATCTAATGGAGTCTTGGCAATATTGAAATCCAAATAATTGAACTTGTCAAGTACCTTTTCAGTGTAATGAGACTGTGAGAATGCTAACCCTTATGGAGTTCTATAAATTCTTATACCTAAGATCACATCAACAACTCCAAGGTCTTTCATATCGAATTTACTTTCTAGCATTTGCTTCATAGCATTTATGTCAGAAATGTCTCTACTGATGATCAACATGTCATCCACATACAAACAGACAACGACCTTATGATTTGGAGTGTTTTTAGTGTAAACACATTTACCATATTCATTTATCTTGAATCCGTTTGCCAACATGGTTTGGTCAAACTTTGCATGCCACTGTTTGGGTGCTTGTTTTAGTCCATAGAGTGACTTAACAAGTTTGCACACTTTCCTTTCCTTATCGGTAACCAAAAAACCCTCATATTGTTCCATGTAAATTTCTTCCTCCAATTCTCTATTTAAGAAAGTTGTTTTCATATCCATTTTATGGATTTCAAGACCATATAACATCGTTAATGCAACCAACATTCGAATAGATGTAATCCTTGTTATAGGTGAGTATGTGTCGAAATAATCAAGGCTTTCTCTTTGTCTAAAGCCTTTAACGACCAGTATTTCCTTGTATTTCACTTTTCTTTTGAAGATCCATTTAGAACCTAAAGGTTTATTTCCTGGAGGAATATCAACCAACTCCCAAGTATGGTTGCTCAAGATTGAATTAATCTCACTATTGACTGCCTATTTCAAAAAGGATGAGTCCGTAGACGACATTGATTCTGACACAACCAAGCCCATCGTGAGTGGAACCCACACAACTCACCCAATGGGAGAAACATATAACCCCAAAACTAAACTCGTAATCAACACTTAAAGAAAATACCGAACTAATCCATCAATAAAATAACCAAGTCTAAACCCAAACACAAGTACAACTAAAAGTGGAAAATGTACTTAAGCAAACCATCCCTAGTACCCGAAAGTTGTCTGTACCAAAACTGCTAAAGAATGTCAAAAAGGGGATACAACCCACAAACTGAATGAAAAACATCAGTTCAGAACAAAGAACTATGCCAATGATGAGAGAATCCATGGTAACTTGGATAAGCTGCTCACCCTGAAATTAGAAGTCAATCGCTGGGTTCACAGGTGAGGTATCGTAGGAGCCGCTGGAATATGCGCTGCACTCACAAAAGTAAATGCAAATGTAGTATCAGCACACAAGAACAATAGTGTACTGGTAGTGTCAGGGTCATTTGGCCAACCCAAGATGAAAATATGAACACTTAAATAAATAATAGTACAACAAGCTAATCCATGCTAAAAACATTTGTACACTTAGCACATAACACCAAAAAGGAGTTTAGAATTTAAAACAATAGTCAATCCAAGTCAAGGAAACTTAAACAACTATCAAACATAGAAAAATATATTTCTCGGTTCACTCATGGAACCGTGAAACTCACATGAACCTCGTACATACATGCTAAGGGTTATATACCCACCCTCTAGCCTTGACCTGTAGGAGATATATTCTGTCCGTGTACTAAAACCCCAGACATAAGTGTCTTCTAACCTTGTTTCCCCAATAGCCCGTGAGAACTTCCAAATTACCGAAACATTCCACATTTTAGAAATAAGGCAGGTCTAATCATTAAGCAAGTAAAACCATTGCATTGACCACACCAAACAACATGCATTAACCAAATACACTATAAAGTAGTTAACATACACATATAATACAAGTTGGATTAAACAAAAATACCATTACCTGCCTCGAACCAAGCTTGTAAAACTCCTCTAAGCTGAGGTTTTTCGCTTCTGTGTAATTTCCGCTTGCTCGTGGTGTAAAACATGCATAATAACACATAATTAATGAAATGACCTATCATGTTGGGATTATAACTCACCCCTAACCCCTAAGGTCAAGTTCATGATCATTCCCTTACTGTTCTAGGGCTTTTCTACCATAATTCACCTAAAACTACCAATTTCATGGATAAATTAGTGAATTAACAAAATGCAAGGGTAAATTAACTGTTAATAATCAAAACACATTAAATTATTACTTAAATTTACCCCTTGGACCAGAAAATAACAAAAATCCACATTAAAACCCCCCACGAACTCTGTAAATTAGTGATCCTAAGGCTTAATCATTAACTACAAGTTAACAAGGACGAATTACTTACCTTTACAAGGCCGAACAAAGAATTACTGGTGTATTTCGCCCTAAATCGCCCTTTCTTTGCCTCAAATCGAGTTTTCAAATAATAAACTATTTTAGAGGAAAATATTAATTAAACTACAGTTTTCACCGCTATAGCAGCCAAGACCACTATAGCGGTACCTACTGCTACAACGATCATTGACTGCTTTTAACCAAGTTTATAACTGGAATTTCTCTTCTATAGCGCCCACTTCTATAGCAGCGTACGAGCAGCTATAGAGGCGTAAATGGGACAGAATGTCTATCTTTGCCCAAAAATCCAACTTTTTACAACACACCTTAAACTCAGGGTATTCTAACCAATGCCCTTCATACTAAGATCAATTTCGAGTGTTCTACCTACCCAAATCTGGTTCCGTAAATTCCTACGAGTTTCTTATCATCTTAAATAAATAGAAATCAAAACAAACATCATCTAATCAGCCCAAATCATTCTCGAATTTCCCTAGACCATACCTCGCTCCGATTTTCTTTGAAACTAGCCTAGCCTAAAATTTATAACCTTGAATAGGATTTTGGACACAAGGTTTCAAACAAAGGACTTATATGTAATGATGAAGAGGGTTGTTACAACAGATACCAATTTACCCACCGTTCATCCCCAAATAATCACAAATAATATTCTAAATTGAGGACAAAAAGAGTACATGCATCCTCAAGCAATTGAGGGTACTTATCCCGCATGTCCTTCTCGATTTTCCAAGTCATTTTCTCAATTGGACAATGCTTCCATTATACCTTAACCAAATGAATTTCCTTCGTCCTCAATTTTTAAACATCCTGATCTAAAATCGCTACTGGTTCCTCCTCGTAAGATAAATCCTTATCCAGAAGCACTAAATCGCACTAGAAATATGAAATACCAGATGGAAAATCGATAATTTTAGTGGTCGAGCTAACATGTATGCAACCGGGCCTACATCTTCAAAAACCTTGAAGGAACCAATATACCGAGGGATGAGGTTTCCACTTTTGTAGAACCTCATGACTCCCTTCATAGGTGACACATTAAGCAAAACTTGCTTATCAACCTTGAAGTCCATATCTCTTACCTTACGGTCTGCATATTCCTTCTTTATACTTTGAGTAGCCAACAACTTGGTTTGAATAAACCTTACCTTTTCTTGAGACTCTTTTATCAGGTGTATGCCCAAAGGTTTGACATCTGTTGCCTCAAACCACCCAATAGGTGACCTACATTTTCTTCCATAGAGTGCCTTGAATGGTGCCATATCAATGCTGGAATGGTAACTATTATTGTATGTAAACTCACACAATAGAAGAAATTTGTCCCAGTGACCACCAAAATTAATCACACAGGCCCTCAATATGTCCTCTAGTACGTGAATCATCATCTTCCACTCCACATTAGTTTGAGAATGAAACACTGTGCTAAAAGTGAGCTTGGTGCCCAACTTCTCATGCAACATGTGCCAAAACTTAGAAGTGTACTTTGCATCCATATCAGAAATAATAGTAAGTTGTACCCCATAAAGTTTGACAATCTTCTTAACGTAGATTTTAGCTAACTGCTGAGAGCTGTAGTCTACCCAAATTGGCAAGAAGTGAGCTAACTTTGTCAACCGATCTACTATCGCCTAAATGGTGTCATATTTACCAAAGGTCTTAGGTAGACCCACCATAAAATCCATGGAAATATGCTCCTATTTCCACATAGGTATAGGCATCCTCTAAAGCAACCCCGCATGCCTTTGGTGTTCATAATTCACCTGCTGACAATTATGACACTTGAACACATAATCCACTATGTCCCTCTTTATCCTGGGCCACCAATAAAGTTGCCTGAAGTAACGATACATCTTGGTCATACCCGGATGAATAGAATAACTCCAACCATGGGCCTCTGAAAGTACATCATGAATCAAATCACCAACCCGAAGAACACACAATGTTCTCTCAAACCACAACACCTCACCCCCTTCAAGGGTGGTGTCCGCCACCTCTCTACACGCCACCTTAATCCAGAGCTTAATCAACTTCTTATCCTCAAATTGCTTGGCTTTAATATAATCCCAAAATGTTGACTTCACCTTAACTCTAGCCAATATTTCACCCTTGTATGATACTCCAAACTACACGCCCTGAGATGCTAGAGTTTGAAACTCTCGAGCTAAAGGTGGCCTGGATACCCTAAACTACCCATACTTATAGATTTTTGGCTCAATGCATCTGCCACCACATTGGCCTTACCCAGATGATACTGTATACTTACATCATAATCTTTAAACAATTCCATCCACCTCTGCTGCTTTAGTTCAAATCCCTATGAGTAAATGCATATTATAGGCTACGGTGGTCTGTGAAGACCTCACACTTGACACCACAAAGATAGTGTCTCCAATCTTTAATGCAAACACCACCGCTGCCAACTCCAAGTAATGGGTTGGGTAATTCTTCTTCTCATGAGGCTTCAATTGCCTCGAAACATAAGCAATGACATTCTTATCTTGCTTCAACACAACACCCAAGCCTAAATATGAGGCATCATAAAACACTATAAAATCCATACCTTCAACCAACAATGAGAGAATAGGCGCTGTAGTCAAGAGTGTTTTGAGCTTTTGGAAGTTCTCTTTATATTGGTCTGACCAAACGAATGACACCTCCTTCTAAGTCAACCTAGTCTAGTGCATTGAAATGGATTCAAAGTTTATGAAAAACCTACGGTAGTAACTGGCAAGACCCACAAAGCTCCTTATCTCGGTCACTAAACTGGGACGATTCCAGTTCTTTACTACCTCAGTCTTTTGGGGGTCCACCATCACCCCTTTTTCAGAAACCACATTCCCCTAGAAGGCGACTGAATAAAACAAGAATTCACACTTTGAAAACTTAGCAAATAACCTCTTCCCAACTAGAATTTCCAAAACTATGCAAAGATGGCCTGCATGTTCCTCCTAACTCTTAGAATAAACTAGAATATCATCAATAAATACAATAACAAAAAAAATCAAAGAATGACTTAAAAATCTCATTCATCAAATTCATAAAGGCTGCGGGTGTATTAGTCAACCCAAAAAACATCACCACAAATTCATAATGGCCATACTGAGTTCTAAAAGGTGTCTTTGATATATCCTTCGATCTAATTTTTAACTGATGATAACCCAACCAAAAATCAATCTTTGAAAACACTAACGCACCCTATAACTAATCAAACAAGTTATCTATGAGAGGCAAAGGATATTTATTACTGATAGTAACCTTATTTAGCTGCCTATGGTCAAGGCATATCCTTAAACTACCATCCTTCTTCTTAATAAATAGAACCGATGCACCCCGAGGTGAAGCACTTGGATGAATAAAAACCTTATAAATTTGCTCCTGCAGCTGAGATTTGTCCTCCCTTAATTCTGTTGGAGCCATTTGATAGGGAGGAATAGATATAGGGTGAGTGCCCGACTCTAAGTCAATGCAAAAATTGATTTATCTATCTGGAGGCATACTCGATAGGTCAGAAGGAAACACATCCTGAAATTTAGAAACTACCAAAACTGACTCGATAGGAGGCGATGCTGCGTCTACATCCCAAAGATGATCTAGAAGCGTTAAACACCCCTTCACCACTAACCTTCTAGCCCAGACAAATGATATAATTTTCACTGGTTTATGCTTATACACTCCCTCCCACTCTAGTTTATCCAATCCTGGCATAGCTAGAGTCACTATCTTATCATTACAGTTTAAAATAGAGTGATATAAAAATACCAGGTCATACCCAAAATTTCATCAGAGTCCAACATATCTAGAATAATCAAGTCTACTCAAGTCTGAAAACCCACAAATAGCACAGAACGAGAATGAAAAACATTGGTTACTAACACAGACACACCAACCAGAGTAGACAAATAAATAGGATGATCAAGTACATCACAAACCAGATCCAGACCCACCGCAAATTGAATAGATACATAAGAATAAGTAGACCACAAATCAAATAGAACAGAAGACATCCAGTCATAAACAAAAATAGTATCGGTGATCACCGCATTAGAAGCCTCAACATCAGTCTTTCTCAAAAATACATAACAGTGAACTTGGTCATCAATCTGAGCTAACTCTCTTTCTGGCTGCGCTCCTCCCCCTGAGTCGCCATTTCCTCAACCTCCCCGACCACCTGCCTAAATCCTCTATCCACCCTGTGGATGACCCTTTCCATCACTTCCTTCTCCTCTACCCATTGGAACTATAGCCCGAGTCCGCTGTTGTGCCTGGCTATTTGCCTGCCTCAAAGGACACTCTCTCTTAAAGTGACCAATAATACAATAATAGTAACATTTACGCTCAAGAGAAGGATGACTGAAAAAAAGTAAGAAGCCCCTTGGCCCATAACAACCTGTGTCAGAGAATAAACCTTAGATGGAACCACAGTAGAAACTAGTAAGGCTGACTGAATAGGACGGGTTGAAAAGGCCTGCTGTCCGTGGTCTTAAGAGTAAGATCCACTGAAATTCCCAACATTGCGGGACTTTTTGGCAATTATCTTAGCCTGACCTGCTTGCATAACCCCCTCCAACTTCTTTACATAATTTGTAACTTCATTGAACCCTTTTCCTGCAGAAGTCATATGAACAGTCAAAACCTGAAGATCATACTTCAAACCCTTGACCTACAGTTGAATAATCTCCTTCTCAGAAGTTAACAACTGAGTGGCATAGAGAGATAAAGCATGGACTTGGCCTCATAGGCTGCAACTGACATATCACCCTCCAATGCCAAAAACTCATCCTTCTTGCGATTATGGAGGGCTCGTGGCATATATTTTTGAAAGAACAAGGCATAAAATTGCTCCTAAGTTAAATTAGGTAAAACTGGTGACCGACATTCAATATACGCCATCCACATTTACTTAGCATCCTTCTCAAGTAGAAAAGTCACAAACTCAACTCCATGTTGTTGAACAATACCTATTTTGTGCAATCTCTCGCAGCAATCAATGATAAACTCAAAAGCATCCTCAGACTCAAGACCCTCGAATATAGGTGGTTCATCTTTCGAAATGTAATTAGCAGATCATGCTCTGTACCTGTGATCATGAAACCCAACACCGAATAAGAAAAAGTAGGGTAAAAAACCAAAGCCTGGAAAACTAGTATAGTAGGAGTGGATCAAGTCCCTTCCAGCCCACTCAGAAAAGCTAACACATGTTGAACAACCTCAACAGACATAGGAGGTAAGGTGCAACCCCAGCTGGTGCTGATCACCTCGGGCTCCACTTTCTGCTCCTCTACTACTTCCTTCTCCTAAAAATGATCTTGAGGTAGGAGAGGGGATACTAACCTTCTATGAGCATGGGCAACAGATGCTTGAGATCCATCCCTAGCGGGTGTGGCTCATCCCTTTACTCTCTTACCTCTCCCTCTAACTCATCCTCTTCTCCTTAAGTCTGACTCCTTAGCTGGAGCTGCCAGTACAAGGGTTGTTGCTCGGGTTTCGTTGGAAATAGTATTCACCATCTGCGGAAAAAAGAGTAAAGAGAATCAAATACCAATTGGAATTAAGTTATAGCATGAAAGAAACAAGAATGAAAGATTTTCCTAAAGTCCCATACCCTACCGAAGAAAAGTACAGACATCTCCGTACCGTTCTATGAGATTCTACTAGACCCATATTGTTACAATGAGATAGGCTCTGATACCAACTTTGTCATGACCTAAACCCATCGTGAGTGGCACCTACACTACTCACCTGGTGGGATAACCATATAATCCTAAAACTAAACCCATAATCAACACTTAGAGAAAATAAACAACTAATCCATCAATAAAATAACCAAGTCTAAACCCAAAAATAGTACAAATAAAAGTGGAAATGTACTTAAGCAAACCATCCCAAGGACTCGAAAGTCATCTGGACCAAAACTACTAAAGAATATCAAAAAGGGATGCAACCCCACAAAATGAATGAAAAACATAAGTTCAGAACAAGGAACTATGCCAATGATGAGCGATTCAACGGTAGCTTGGATATGCTGCTCACCCTAAAATCAGAAGTCAATCGCTGGTTTCAAAAGTGAGGTTTTGCAAGGGCCACTAGAATATGCGCTGCACTCACAAAAGTAAATGTAAGTGTTGTATCAGTACACAAGAACAACAGTGTACTGGTAGGGTCAGATGGCCAACCCAAGATGAAAATATGTATACTTAACTAAATAATAGTACAACAATCTAATCTATGCCCAAAACATTTTTACACTTATCACATAACACCAAAAAGGAGTTTAGGATTTAAAACAACAGTCAAGTTCAGTTAAGCCAAGTCAACAAGTCAAGACAACTTAGACAACTATCAAACAAAGATAAATATATTTCCCGATTCACTCATGGAACCATCAAACTCATCTAAACCTCGTACATACACTCTAAGGGTAATACACCCACCCTCTATCCATGACCTGTAGGGGACAAATTTCATACAGGTACTAAAACCCCAAACATAAGTGTCTGCCAACCTTATTTCACCAATAGTCGTGAGAATGTCACGATTACTGAAACATTTCACATTTTAGAAATACGATAGGTCTAATCATTAAGCAAGTAAAACCATTGCATTGACCACACCAAAAAACATGTATTAACTAGCCACACTGCAAAGTAGTTAACATGCACATGTAATACAAGTTGGATAAAACTACAATACCATTACCAACCTCGAACCAAGCTTAAACAACTCTTCTAGAACATGCGTAATAACATATAATTAATGAAATGACCTATCATGTTGGGACTTATAACTCACCCCCAACGCCTAAGGTCAAGTTTATGATCATTTTCTTCCCGTTCTAGAGCTTTTCTATTGTAATTCACCTAAAACTACCAATTCCATGTATAAATTAGTGAATTAATGGAATGCAAGGGTAAATTAACCATTTATAATCAAAACCCATTAATTTATTACTTAAATTTACCCCTTGCTCCAGAAAATAACCAAAATCTTCCCTAAAACACTCTCTGAACTCTGTAAATTAGTGATTCTAAGGATTAATCATCAACTTCAAGTAAACGGGGATGAATTAATTACCTTTACAAGGCCAGACGAAGAATTTTTGGTGTATTTTGCCCTAAATAGCCCTTTCTTTACCCCCAAATGAGTTTTGAAATAATAAACTATTTCGGGGAAAAATATTTATCAAATTGCAATTTTCATCGCTATAGCGGCCAAGACCGCTATAGCATTACCGCCTTTGACCACGGCTAGAGCTAGGATTTCTTTGCTATAGAATCCACCGCTATAGTAGTATAGGAAAAAAATGTGAATGAGGGATCCCACTGAATTGAATTGGGTCCATGAATCTAAGAAATGGTGAGAATTCTTGATCTCTCTCAATATCTCCGGCATCAATGGGATAGAAAGTTTGTATTTGCCTAAAAACTCTACTTTTTACAACACACCTTAAACTCGGGATATTCCAACCAATGTCCTTCATGCTAAGATCAATTTCAGGAGTTCTACCTACCCAAATCTATTTCCATAAATTCCTACGGATTCCTTATCATCTTAGCTAACTAAAAATCAAAACAAACACCCTTGATACTACCCAAATTATTCTTGAATTTCACTAGACCATACCTCACTCTGATTTTGTTAGAAACTTGCCTAGCCTGAAATTTGTAACTTTTAAACCGGAAGGATTTTTGACATGAGGTTTTGAATAAAGGACTTATACATAACGAAGAAAAGGGTATTTATAGATTATTTGAAAGTTTGAGTCTTATTTTCAAGAAGAAATGTTACAAAATATGATCTGAAGAGAGTTGACGCCCTTTGACGTTTACTACACCATGGATTCTCTTCATTAAGTACATTCTCCTTTGGTTAATTCATAGGTCATTTAGACCCTTCACTAGACAACTCATAGATAGTTTTATACCGATAAATGTGTTCAAAGAACTCAGCATTTTTTGATTCAATTACCGTATTATTATGAATATCCAGATGTTCTGATTTATGAACAAAAAATCGACATGCTTTACTGTTTGTAGCATATCCAATGAAAATGCAGTCCACAGTATTTTGCCCTATTTTCACCCTTTTGGGTATAGTAACTTAGAATTTGGCTAGACACCCCCACAATTTGAAATATTTCAAGTTTGATTTCCTTCTTTTCCATTTCTCATATGGAATTGATTGTGTCTTGCTATGGGGCACTCGATTTGGTATTTAATTTGTTGTAAGGATAGCTTCCCCTCACAAGTTTTGTGGTAAACCTGAACATATAAGTAAGACATTCATTAGTTCTTCAACATTCAATTTTTCTCTTCGCAATTCCCTTTGATTGAGGTGAGTACGGGATAGTAGTTTGATGGACAATTCCATTTTCCAAACTTATCTCTGCAAAAAGAGATTCATACTTTCCACTCCTATCACTTCTTATCATTTTAATCTTTATCCAACTGATTTACATCTTTAATTTTATATTGCCTAAATGCTTCTATTGCTTCATCCTTACTATCTAAGAAATAAACATAATAATATCTAGTGCAATCATCAAGAAAAGTTATGAAATATTTTTTCCCACTAGTGTCGACTTCATATCACAAATGTTTGTGTGAATTAAGTCTAAGGAATTGAAATTTCTTTCAACAAACTTATACGGATGCTTAGCATACTTAGATTCAAATATGTTTAACACTTTGATTTATTACACTTAAAGTTAGGCAAAACTTCCAAACTAATCAGTTTTTGCTAGGTTTTGTAATTAACATGTCCTAAATGTTAATGCCATAATTCATTTGACTCAAACAAGTAAGAAGAAGAAGAACTTTTATTCATATCAACTGCAATTACATTTAGTTTAAAAAGGCCCTCAGTGAGGTAACCTTTTCCTACATACATATCATTCTTGCTGATTACAACTTTATCAGACACGAATACATATTTGAAACCATTCTTGACTAGCAGTGATATCGAGACCAAATTCTTTTGCTTTTCGGGAACATGAAGGACATAGCTAAGAGTCACCATCTTGCCCGAAGTCATCTTTAAGCCTATCTTGCTAGTTCCTTCTATCTTTGTCATTGCAGAATTTGCCATAAAAATGATCTCGCTAGTCCTGATGAAGTATAGAAAGAAATCAGATCTTTATTAGAACACACATGGCAGGTAACACCCAAATCAATCCACCATTCATTAGAATTTCCTACCAAATTATATTTAGTAAGAATTGTACACAAGTTGTCTATGTCTTCATTCATGTTTTCTTGCTCCTTCTTCTTATGTTTCTTTAGAGCACGACAATATGATGACATGTGGCCAAACATGCCACAGTTGTAGCAATTTTCATTGAACTTTTTCTTCTTTGATGCATTCTTATCTTCATCAGACTTCTTCTTTGGAGGAGTTTCAACATTTTTTGCACTGAGTAGTGATGCCATTTTGCAGTAGCTTTATTATGTTTTTATCCACAGACAAACAATCAGATTCCCTAAAGTCATTTCTTTTCTTTTGTGTTTCAAGTAGCACTTAAAGTCCCTCCACAAAGGAGGCATCATTTCAATAAAGGTTGCCACTTGAAATGCTTCATTAATAGTCATACCTTCAGCAAGTAAACCATGAATGAAAAATTACAATTCCTGAACTTGATACATAACAGACTTGCTGTCAACCATTATAAATTCTAGGAATTTGACAACCACAAACTTCTTAAGTCCAGCATCTTCGTTCTTGTATTTGTTTTCCAAAGCGTCCCACAATTCTTTCAAAGTTTTACAGACCATCTTCCAACCCATTCAGAATATAATTCTTGCACAAGAAATCTTGAATTATTCCATGCCTCAGCTACTAGAAAATGCTCTTTCTTTAGAGTGTCATCCAGTAAGGTTGGAACATTCTCAACAATAAACTTTTACAAGTTAAGAGTGGTCAGATAGCACAATATCTTCTATTGCCACCTTTTAAAGTCACTACCCGAAAAATTTCTGGGCTTTTCTATCGCAGTCATTACATGTGTACTATGGCTTGATGAAACATCATTTGTTGCCTCAGAAGTAAAATCCATAACATTATCAGTTGGTTCTCTCATTTCTGTCGCAATTAGACAACCAATTTAGTATTAAAAATACCACCAATAAAGTTTTAAACTTTTAACAACGTGTTGCTAGTTTAACAGTGACGTCTTTATATTCTTCGAATTGTCAACTGAATGAATCTTTGACTCGTGATGAAGTTTTTATATTTTCAAATCACTATCAGGATCAAACAGAGTAGAAAACCAAAAGGCTTTAATCTCCAGAAACCAAATAGAGATATAAATAATTTAATTTCCTTAAAATTATTGTTGTTCGGGTATAAAATCTGCATTTACAACATGAACTTCAACTACAAGTTCAAGAACAACTTCAAGAGCAATAAAAAAGTTCAAAATATTGACTGGAAAATAGCTAAACTAAACTTTTAGAAAAAGATGAAAATAGAAAGTTTCAAGTCCACCGAATTCACGGTGTGTCCTTAAGAAAATTATTCCCCTCAAGTATCGAGGTTATGGAATATATCCTCCTAGGATAAAATAAATCTTTTCAACAGAAAACCTCAAATTCTATTGAACTTCATACTCACTTAACGATTTCTGAATCACACTTGAGTTTTTCAAGAAGAAGAGAGTGTTTTTACTTAAAAATTTTGGGCCTTTACCAGAGGAAAAATTTAGGTATTTATAGCCAAAAGGTGGTGCTTCAGAAATAAAGCAATGGTTCATGAAAGATTGCACTATTTTTGACCATCACCAACCTATGGACCCCACCCGTAGCTACAGATGGCCCACATGCAACCGCAGGTCTCATGTTGCTTAAAAAAGAATATCAGCTATGACCTGCAGACTGAGATGCACTAGCATCTGTGTCCGTAGATGACTAAGTGCACCGGTAGGTTGAATTTCTGTTTTCAAACAGTTCCTCAAAGGGTCACGTTCCTTTGAGGTACATCATGACATGCGTCCGTACATGCTCAGGTGAGTCCGCAAATGGAGAAAATTTTTCTTATCGGATTTTGGGATTAAAATCTCATTCACTCTCAAGTTTCAAATGAATTTTGTATAAAAAGATAATATCTTGGTTGATCATTTGACAAATCCAAATCCAAATCCAAATCCTCAGCTAAAACTGAAGTCTAACCAAGGCGAGGAGAGACAACGACGAAGTCAAGAGTATTATCTTCTTCTTGCCTCACTATCCACATGAAGGAGTGCTTCTATATTTAATCACAAGGATTTTCATTTCTCCCACCAATGTGGGAGAACACACATTTTCACTTTTCTCTCCATTTTCGATGTACTTTCATTACTTAGAACCCAACACTCATATCATTCTCAGAAGGTGGTGGTGGTGTGAGTTTTGAGGAGAAAGAAAGAGATGTGGTTACTGAAGATGAAGATGTGGGGATATAAGAAGAGGAATTAGTTGTTTATGACAAACCAAAACTTGTTGAAGGGTTTTATGAGATTGAGACCGTAAGAAGGAAGAGCATTCAAAAGATTTGTAGTTTCATTGCTTTTATAATTTTACTAATTTTATCTTTTTGGACAACATGGTGATTGTGTCACATAAATAGTAGTTGTCGATGGAGAGGTAATGGTAAGATCTACATATACTCTACCCTCCCTAGACCCCACTTTGTGGGAATCCACTAGGTACGTTGATGTTGTTGTTACTGTTGTAGTGATAATTTAAGAAAATGCTAAAAGAGTTGCTGAAAAGTTTGTCTGACACATAAAACTTTGTAATTCATGTTAACTCAGTAATTCTACCCCTTCTTCATTGTTAGACCTTATTTTTTAATACTGTTAATTTTTTTGTGTTGTCACTTTGTAACCTTTCTAATAGGGTCTATATTTCTAGCTCTGACTTGTATTGTTACTTTTTTCGTGTTGTGACTTTGAAATCAGTAGGTAGTTGAGAGTTGCTTAGTATTAGCGTATTCATGTAGTGTGTGGCTTGATAGTAGTATTGAACATTGTGTTTGTCATAGTATTAGCCTATGCCTGTAGTACTTGACTTTTGGTGTCATATGTTTTTTACTATATTAGGTCATCACACCCTGTTGTTGATATTAGGATCCTTGCATATATTGCACTGCGCTGCTTTGCTAATAGTTCTCATGTTTTTCTCTCCATTACTACTTTAAGTTACTTCACTTGAGTTGTGGAAGAGGTAGTGGTAAGGTCTGTATACACTCCACCCTCTTCAGACCTTATTTTGTTTGAATCTACTGGGTATGTTGTTGTTTTTGTTATTGTAATGATAATGTAAGAAAATTCAAAATGAGTGGTTGAAAAGTTAGTATTGATACATAAAACATTGTAATTCATATTAACTCAGTAATTCTACCCCTTCTTCATTGTTAGACCTTATTTCTTTATATTGTTACTTTTTTCGTGTGGTGACTTGGGAACCTTTCCAATATGGTCTATATTTCTAGCTCTCACTCATAATTTTGCTACACGAGGAATATTTTAAGGTGGTTCTTCCTTCTAAGAATTGTCATATGTACGATCCTTTTCTCCAAGCATCAAGCGTTGGTACGTAAAACCTATAAAAAAGATATGGTTGTGGTGTGGGATATTCTATTGCACCTACCTCATTTAGATCACTTATGTTTTAAAAGAATTAAGCTTATTGATGAACTGGTTATTTTGATCCAGCAATTGCTAGTTGAATTATTTCATCTGTCAACTAGAATAAGATTGCTTAAGGGCTTATAGATCAATTCTCCTGTACAACTTTGGATTAGTAAATTATTAGATTTTCTGAAGATGTTTTAGCTAGTTAACTTCCAAACTAGTGCACTAGATGGGTATCTAGTTATAATAGTTGTGATAATGCCTATATTCTTTACTCAAATACTATTTCAGGTAAATGGGAATTATCCTTCGTCAGTAAAATCATAATATCAGATATCTACCTGAAAGGAAACCGATTCACAATGGTTTGAAGCCTTAAGTTTCCTTTCAATTAGTGAGGTACTATCTCTTACTTGAGAAATTATATTCAATCCTTTGCTTTTTTCCTCATAATCAAGTGGGCAAGAATAATTAGAATTAGCTTATTAATATATGTTCTAATGTAATAGGCATTTCCTTGGAACCTACTTCTTTGTGTGGAGTACTTTACCTTCAACTCTTTCCCATCAACTCATTTTTATACTAGGCATCTAAGAGAACCAGCCCTGTTAATTAATTCAATATAGAGAAAGCTTATTAGGTCAAATTTTGGGGAATTTTAACTAATAGTTAAAGGATAACATCACTTCACCTTTTTCAGTAATAGCTAACACAAGGAAACTTAGTGTTGTGTAAAGCAACGTACTAGAAAAGTACAAGTCTCTAGTGGTTTATGTGTAAAAAATTGAAATAAATGAAAAAAAGAAAGATTGCCTACTACTAATAAAGGCGAGTAATAAAGAAAGGTATGGTGACTAGTTTAGTGACTTTACCCATTGTAACAGGTTTTCTAACTTCCCTATAAACCTTTACATAGAGGGTGCATTCTCCATAGATAAGAGCAGGAGAAACATGATCTTGAATAAGGTAGCATATGCCTTTTTCATCCTCACCAATTAGTTTATAGTTTAATCTTGAGAATATGAACTTCTCGCAGCCTTCGTTTTGGTATGTTGTTATGAGCAACTTTGGTGCTCAATCTTAGGTTTGAGGTTTGGATCAGATCATGATAAAGAAATTTAAGTGATTGTATAATTTTCAATCGAAAAGTTGCATACTTTAACAATAGATGGAGTGATCAATCGACTTGCCACAGCATACATCCAATGACATAGAATTATGCGTCAGTGTTAATATGAAATTCCTCGTTCCAATCCCAGAATTGAAGGATTGAGGTTAATGAAAAACACCCTTTAGTATGCTAAAGGCTTAACCATTTAAATTATTATACATTCAATGATTTCCTTATAGGATTCAACGCTTCAAATATTATTTTTTATACGTTGGTAATAGCAACTATCCCGACAAGAACATTCTACACTGGCCCTTTTTTAGTAAATACATTAAATGAAGGGGCTTTAACTAGTGATAATTCATTGATTAACTAGTGTATCTAGAGACGAAACTGATCTTAAGAAAGGGAAAATGAGAAGATTCAGAACCTAAAAATATTTATAAGTATAAAGTGCATATGCAAATGTGTCAACCTAATTATTTACAACTAATTAATCACAAACAACTAATTAACTATAATCAAACACGCCATATGAGCAACCACTTTTTTTAAACTAATGACTTGTTGACCAAGCTTTTCGGAGGCCAGAAGTGCTTTTTTGTCTTTTTCAAAAAGTGCTTATTTTAAAAAGTGAGGTGTTTGGACAAGCTTTTAGGAGAAAATAGTTGCTTCTGAACAAGAAGTGTTTTCATGCTTGAAGATGTGTGCCATGAACAATTCTGTAGGTCTGGATGGCTTTACAATGGGGTTCTACCTTAAATGCTGGGATGTAGCTATAAATGATATCATGGAAGCTTTCAAAAACTTCTACTCCAATGGTATTTTTAAGATAAGTTGCAATGCCACATACATCGCTTTGATTCCAAAGAAGACTAGAGCCAAGGAACTGAGAGATTTTAGACCTATCAGTCTCATAGGTGGTATCTACAAGCTATTATCAAAGGTGCTGACAGAAAGATTGAAGAAAGTTATTGATAAGTTGGTAGATGTTCAACAAATGTCCTTCATTAAAAATAGAAAAATAATGGATTCTATCTTAATTGCAAATTAGGTAGTAGATTCCAGAATCACTCAAGGAAAAACAGGAATTTTGTGTAAATTGGATATTGAGAAGGAATATGATCATGTTAATTGGGAGTTCTTGATGAAAATGTTTTCATGTATGGGGTTTTGAAGAAGTGGATTCTTTTGGTAAAATATTGCATCTCCACTGTAAGATTTTCAATTCTTATTAATGGATCACCTGAGGGTTTCTTCCCTGCTCAAAGGGACCTGAGGTAGGGGGATCCTTTATCCTCTTTCCTCTTTATCATAGTCATGGAGGCCCTCCTAAATAACATGACAAAAGCTGGCTAAAAACAATGATTGTCTCAGAGGTTTTGAGGTAGCAACAATGCAAATCTCAAGTTCAAATGACAACATGGAAATTACTCATCTCCAATATGCTGATGATACCCTAATCTTCTGTGATACTGATGAAAAGCAATTACTGATCCTGAGATCAATTCTACTATTGTTTAAAGGAGTCTCAGGACTTCATATCAACTGAAGGAAAATTAAATTATTCCCTATTAACATGGTGGATTTTTCTTGGATTTTTGGTGGAGAAGTAGAAGCACTGCCTACTATGTATTTGGGTATGCCTCTAGGTGCGAAGTTAAAGTCTGTGAGCATTTGGAACTCTGAGATTGAAAAGTGTGAATAGAAGTTAACTTCATGGAAATTTTAATACATCTCTTTATGTAACACCCCGAAAATCCAAGCTAAGATTAGAACCATGCTTTAAGTACATATAGAATCAAACATCATGTTTTGGTAGTATGAGAAGTGATTTAAACATGTAATAAGTACACAAGTAACTCCTAGCTCATAACCAAGTTGAAACCTTCGTTACTAGTGGTTTCTTGTGGAGAATCTCCCTATAGTTATCTTCAAATTAGCATAAATCCTAGATTATGGAGTATTTTTGATCTCAAGAACCACCAAATAAAAGGTATTTGAATCTTTTTTCCAACGCATCTAGTATTACCTTAATCCGATCTCGGAGATAAGAGTTATGGCCATTTTAGTGAAGCCCTGTCCAGTAGTGAGAACCTACGAACGCAAACCATGATCGTGGTTAGAAACCACGACAGTACAATGGTGTCATCTACATGAAACATCCCCAAAAACATGTGGGTTTACAAGTATACCTCCCAACCACGAAAAGGTACCACGATCTTGACTACAAAAGTTGATCCGGCTTGGACTTCCAACCTATGAACCAAGAAACGATTGTGGGTGGGTCCCACGATCGTACCAATGCTCGTCTGATGGAGTCCTGAGAGCCTCACTCTAGACTCCCAATCATGAGCACCAACTGTGATCATAGTTGGGTCCCATGATCGTGTGATGGTCCGTATGACACATTCTGCAACTTTTTCAGTTACTTTTTATAAGGTGTACTCTAGTCTTTTCCCACTATTTAGATCCCCTAACTACGTTGTTTTTAAAAAAACAAAAAACTACATTGTTTAAGCTATTTCAAGGCTGTTTATTAAGTCTAAAATTACCCTAAGTCCCTCATTACTTAGAAATCATTCGACACTTAGAAAAAAATAAGAGAGGAGGCGATTTCTCTCCCCCAAGGCATAACTAGGGTTCACCTTCTTCAAACTCCAAATTCAATGGTTTCACCAAGGTTTTCATCTCTAGGTATGTGGAATTTCATCAATGGGTTTCCTTTCAGCCTTTGAGTTCCAAAGTTAACTCAATTCCTCAAGTGTAATCCACTCTTCAAACTTAGGGTTTTATGAAAAGGGTGAATTCCTTTAGCTTTCAGTTTCTTTCTTGGAGTAAACCATAAATATATATTTTACTATAAATTTTAGCATCTTTACATACTCATGAATACAAATTCTCATTATATTGATAAATTCTTGATTTTTGGACTTAAGTTATGAAATTCCTTATAACGTTCCGTTTATGAAATGCAATTAGTAGTTACATTTTTCTGAGATGGTGGGTTATAAATACCCGATTATGTAGGTTATCATGCATTGTCAGTTGAATACTCATTCTTTTAGTTTTCATGAATTAGAAGGCTTTCAGATAATGCATTTACCTTTCAGTTTTAGAACATCATTATTATTGGGTATTTCAGTATATCAGTTTACTTTCAGTTCATAGTAGTACTTAGCATCGAGAGGACATGGCTTTTAGATAACCCAAGCCCCAAACTACGTGCCACCTTAGGTTAATGCGGTCCTCGCCAGTTGAGAATATCTCCCTTGCCCTTAATAGGCATATGAGTGAATTCACGTCAATCATGGTTTGTACCCTTGGCAATGTATAGAACACCCTCCCAACTTGGGTTACAGGTTGAATTCCATGTTTGCTAACATGGTCTATGTCGGTTATAGAAACCTCACACAGTTCAAACTCAGACCTTGCATGATCGTGTAATTGGTCTATTTGGACTATTTTATAGCTACATGTCAATTACTTGGTCATTGCATGAGTTTACATATTTCAGCTCCATTTTTGGCTCATCATGTCATCTCCAGCATATTCAGTTCATATAGTTTAATGCATATCCCGCATGCTCAGTACATTTAAAGTACTGACCATATACTTTCCTTTGCGCTATATTGTCTTATAATATAGGTTCAGACGTTTAGCATCCCAACTGCAGTTATCTTGATCCAGCATCACTTTAGGAAATGTGTTTTGGTGAGTCATCATCATTCAAGGACTAGTATCAGTATTTCATTTTTATCTTCATGTTAGTTTCAGACAGTTAGAGTTAGCTGAGGGCTTGTCCCAATAACTCATCTTAGTAGAGGCCTTCAGACAGACAGTAGATGTTCATTTTTATGTCATGTTCAATGATTTTTGTTTTGTTTTAAACATTGGCATTTGGTTTTGATTATTGATTTATCATTTAGACTTTAGCTTCAGCATAATGTTATTAAGTTTATACAGTATTCTTAATGTCATGTCTGGCCATATGTTAGCTTGGGGTCGCTTGTGACTCTAAGGACCGTGTTACCACTAGGGGGTAGTCTTGGGTCATGACAAACTTGGCATCAGAGCATCGGGTTTAAAGTATCTTAGAGTGTATGAAAGTCGTGTTATGTAAAATCTTATTCATGGGTGTGAAGAGCGCCACACTTATGAGTAAGAGGCTATGAAACATTTTTTGAAAAGTTTCACGTCTTTCATGTTCATATCATTCGATAAAGTGTGAACTCTATTAAAACATTCTTCTAACTCATGCTCTAAACATTTATAAAAAATGCCTCCCAGAAGATCCAACAGAAAGAGAAATGAAAATTGAAGTGGTAACAAAAACGGGAATCAACAAGAACTACTAGCCCTCGCAGACCCTTTGAATGAGCAAGTCTCTCATGCTGAGTTCAAGGATGGTTTCACGGTGCTAGCTCAGGCTATGACCATTAAGACTAACCAACAGGTTGTAGCACCTGTCAACCCAACATATAATACGAAAGGAGCTAGAGTCTGATATTTCACTCGGATGAATCCTCCTGAGTTCCATAGTTCTAAGACTGAGAAAGATCCACAAGAGTTTTATGATGATATTTAGAAGGTTATTGATATCATAGTTGTCACTCCATTTGAAAGTACTTCTTTGGCTGCTTATCAGTTGAAAGGAGTAGCTCACATATAGTTTAAGAAGTGGAAAGAAGATAGAGGTACAAATGTAGGTCCAGTGAAATGGGATGAGTTTGTTGCTACCTTTCTGGACAGGTTCTGCCCACTTGAATTAAGGGAATCCAAGGTCCAAGAGTTCTTTACTCTGAAGCAGGGTAACATTAGTGCAATGGTGTATTGTTTCAAGTTTACTCAACTATCTAAATATGCTCCGACAATAGTTGTTGATTCTAGGGCCTGTATGAGTATGTTTGTATGGGGTGTTTTTGAAGATGTAGTGAAGGAGTATATTACTTCATTGTTGGTCAAGGAGATGGACATCTCCTGGTTGATGGTTCATGCTCAATAAATTGAGGAAGAGAAGATTAAGGAGAAGGAAATGGAGAATATGAATAAGAGAAATAGAACAGGGAACTTTGATTATTCTTAGCAAAAGTCGGGTGGTGGTAATCACTCTCAGTTTCAGCAGAGGTCATTAGCCCCAACATTATTATCTGCCTGTGTTCCATCCCCCCAGGCCTAGGCAAGATCAGAAAGGTAGAGCGCTAGGCTCTAAGTCTCATTTAAGTGATTCTAGTGGTCGTAATTTCCCAACTTGGAAGAAGTGTAGGAAAAACCATCCCGAAGAATGTTTGATAGGTAAGGATCGGTGTTTTTGTTGTGTAAAGTTGGATCATAGACTTTGAGATTGTCCATTAGCCAAGAGAGGTAACACCCATAGATGAACTCAGGCTACCTCTTTAGTAGCTCCAGCAGGTCGCTTGACCCAGCAGGGTGCCTCATCTAGTACTGCTGGCGGACAACATCAAAATAGGTTCTATGCCTTTCAGACTCGATAGGATCAGGAGGGTTCCCATGATGTAGTCATTGGTACGTTACATGTCTTTCATATTCATCTCTATGCATTCTTAGATTCCAGGGCCACACTTTCTTTTGTTACTCCCTACATAGTAGTAGACGCCAGTGTCAGTCCCAAAACCCTCTAAGAACCTTTCTCAATCTCTAGTCCAGTTGGTGATTCAGTTGTAGTTAAATGGGTATACAAAAATTATCCTGTTGTTGTTTCTCAGAAAGTCACCTCAGTTTCTCTTGTAGAGTTAGACATGACAAATTTTGATATTATTCTCGGCATGGATTAGCTACACTCTTTCTATGCCTCAATTGATCGTAGAAACAGAGTATTCCAATTCTAGATGAGTCAGTCATAGAGTTGAAGGGTAGTACCTGAGTGCTTATAGGTCAATTTTGTCTCTTACCTTAAGGCTAGAAAAATAATTTCCAAAGAGTGTATTTATCATGTTGTTCGGGTTAAGGATTAAAAATCCAAGAACCCAACTCTTAAATCAGTTCTTGTAGTTAATAAATTACCATAAGTATTTTTTGAAGATCTACACGGAGTACCATTCAAATGGGAAATTGACGTCGGAATAGATCTCCTTCCAAATAACCAACCTATTTCAATTCCACCCTATAGAATGGATCCAGTTAAGCTTAATGAATTAAAGGATCAGTTGAAAGATCTCCTAGACAATGATTTCATCATACCCAACATATCTCTATTGGGTGCTCCAGTTCTTTTCGTGCGCAAGAAAAATAATTCTCTCAGAATGTACATCGACTACCGTCAGTTGAACAAAGTCACAATCAAGAATAAGTATCCCATTCCCAGGATTGATTACTTGTTCTATCAACTTCAAGGTGTCAATTTCTTTTCTAAGATAGACCTCAAATCCGGCTATCATCAACTCAAAGTCAAAGAATGTGACATTTGGAAAACAGACTTCAGTACTAGGTATGGTCATATCAAACCTTGAATGCTCCTGGGAGATTTTATGGACCCCAAGAGAATATGTCAGAGAATATGTAAGAGTTTTTATGGTCACTCCTGCAAAACAGACAGTGAGAGAATATGTCTTTTGGACTAATGAATGCTCCTACAGCTTTTATGGACTTGATGAATAGGGTGTTCAAGCAGTATTTTAGACATGTTTGTCATTGTCTTTATTGATGACATCCTCATTTATTCTTGGAGTGAGGATGAACATGCCGACCATTTGAGAATTTTCTTATAGACTCTCAAAGATCGCCAATTATTCGCTATGTTCAACAAGTGTTAATTCTAGTTGAAATAGGTAGAATTCCTTGGTCATATCATTTCCAGTGAAGGCATTCAGGTTGATCCTCAAAAGATTGAAGTAGTTAGAAATTTGCCTAGACCCGTCACTCCATCAGATATCAAGATTTTCTTGGGTTTAGCTGGTTACGAAAGGTGGTTCATTCAGGGATTTTCCTTTATTACCTCCCCTATGTCCAGATTGACTCAGAAAAAAGTCAAGTTTCAGTGGTCCAATTCTTTCGAGGAGAGTTTTCAGGAGTTAAAGACTCAACTCACCTCCACTCTAGTTTTAACTCTGCCAGAGGGTTCAGATTGGTTTGTGGTCTATTGTGATGCTTCTAGAGTTGGTCTTGGTTTTGTGTTGATGCAGCATGGCAAGGTTATAGCATATGCCTCTAGACAACTCAAGCCTTCTGAGAAGATTTACCCGACTCATGATCTTAATTTGGTAGTAGTGGTTTTCGCCTTAAGAATTTTGAGTATTACCTTTATGGATGCATGTTGAAGTGTTCACTAATCATAAGAGCCTTTAGTATGCATTCAGTCATAAATATCTAAATCTTTATCAGAGGAGGTGGCTAGAGTTATTGAAGGACTATGATATGAGTGTTTTGTACCATCCGGTTAAAGACAATATTGTGGCTGATGCTATTAGTAGGTTGTCTATGGGAAGTATTGCACATATAGAAAATGAGAATAAAGAGTTAGTTCGTGAGGTTCACTAGCTTGCTAGATTGGTAGTTCAGTTGGTTGATTAAGCCGAAAGTAATATCTTGGTTCAGAATGATTCCGAATGTAATAGCTGAGGTTAAGGAAAAGCAAGATAGTGATCCTATTTTGCTTAAGTTAAAAGAAGAAGTCCTGAGTCAGAAAGTTGAGGTTTTCTCCCAAGGGTGAGATACTGTTCTTCGTTATTAGGGCAGACTATGTGTTCCAGATATGAATGACTTGAGACAGCAGATGCTAATAGAAGTTCATAGTTCTTGATATTTTATTCACCCAGGAGCCACCAAGATGTACCGTGATCTACGGGATGTCTATTAGTGGAATGACATGAAGAAGGATATCGCAAAATTTATGGCTATGTGTCTGAATTGTCAGCAGGTTAAGGTTGAGCACCTAAGACCTAGTGGTATGCTTTAGGATATCAGTATTCCTAATTGGTAGTGGAAGTGGTGAATATGGACTTCATTACATGTTTTCCCTGTACTCATTGATAGCATGATTCTATTTGGGTTATCGTTGATCAAATGACTAAGTCAACCTATTTCCTACCAGTTAACACTTTATATTCAACCAAGGATTATGCTAGACTCTATATTAAGGAGTTAGTGAAATTACATGGAGTGAATTTGACAATCATTCAGATAGAGGTACTCATTTTACCTCTAGATTTTGGAAGACTTTTTAGAAGGGTCTTGGTACCCAGGTTTATCTCAGTATGACTTTTCATTCGCAGACGGATGGTCAGGTAGATCAGACCATTTATACTTTGGAGGATATGTTGAGAGCATGTGTGATCAGTTTCAAGGGTAATTGGGATGATCATTTTCCCTTGATTGAGTTCATTTATAATAATAGTAAGCACTCTAGTATTCAGAGGGCCCCGTTTGAAGCACTTTATGGTAAGAGGAGTAGATCTCCTATCGGTTGGTTTATCATTGGTGAAGCTACCTTGATAGGGCCAGACTCAGTTCATCAGGTTTTAGAGAAAGTTCAACTGATTAGAGAAGGGCTGAAAATAGCTCAGAGTCATCAGAAGTCCTATGTAGATGTGAAGGGAAGGGAACTTGAGTTTTCTATTGGTGATTTAGTTTACTTGGAAGTTTCACCCATGAAAGGGAAGCTCAGTACCTACTATGTTGGTCCTTATAAGATTGTGGGTCACTTTGGTAATGTAGCCTATGGGTTAGATTAACCGGCAGGCTTAGCATCAGTGTATCCGATTTTCCATGTGTCCTTGTTAAAGAAATTTATTGGTGATCCAACATTGGTTGTGCCTTTAGACAGTATGGGTGTGAAGGATAGTCTCTCTTCTGAGGAGGTCCTAGTTGAGATCCTTTATCATCAGGTTTGTAAGTTGAGGAATAAGAAAGTCTCTTCGATAAAGGTTCTTTGGCAGAACCAGTTAGTTTAGGGTGCTACTTGGGAAGCGGAGGCAGATATGATGACCAAGTACCTCCATCTTTTATCTTCAAACTCAGTTCTAGCATGAGGTAATGGTTTCCCCTTAATTAATTCTTTCCATCTCATGTCACTCAGTTATTCTCATGTCATATCATGCATTCATGGGTTCTGTTCAGTCCATGTTTCACTTACAGACCTAGTTATCATGTCAGTGCTCAGCCTTTAGAAATTTAGTGTTGGGATTGCAACTCTTTCCATAACTTTTCAGCTTAGTTAGTTTCCATTTGGGAATGAATGACCCAAGTGGGAGATATTGTAACACCCCAAAAATCCAAGATAAGATTATAACCATACTTCAAGTACATGTAAAATCAAACATCATGTTTTGGTAGTATGAGAAGTGATTTATACATGTAATAAGGCCACAAGTAACTCTTAGCTTATAGCCAAGTTGAAACCTTCCTTACCAGTGGTTTTCTTGAGAAGAATCTCTCTATAGTCAACTTCAAACGCTCATATCTCCTAGATTTTAAAGTATTTTTGATATCATGACCCACCAAATAAAAGGACTATTAGTCTTCTTTCCAACACATCTAGTTTTGACCTTAATCCAATTTTGAAGTTAAGAGTTATGGTCATTTTAGTGAAGCATTGTCCAATAGTGAGAACCTACGAATGCAAACCACGATCGTGGTTAGAAACCACAATCGTACAATGGTCTGCATGAACCACAATCGTGGTCTCGTGGTACCACAACCATGAAATGGTACCACGATCTTGGTTAGAAACCACGATCTTGGAAACGATCTTGACTCCTAAAGTTGATCCGGCTTGGACTTCCAACCAACGAATGAAGAAACGATCATGGGTGGGTCCCATAATTATATCAAAGGTCATCTAATAGAATCCGAAGAGCCTCACTCCAACCTCCCAACCACGATCACCACCCACGATAGTAGGTGGGTCCTACGATCATGGGATGGTCCGCACGACACATTCTGCAACTTTTTTAGTTACTTTTTATAAGGGGTACTCTAGTATTTTCCCACTATTTAGGCCCCTAAACTACCTCGGTTAAGCTATTTCAAGTTTCTTTATTAAGTCTAAAATTACCCAAAGTCCCTCATTAATTAGAAATCATTCGACACTTAGCAAAAACAAGAGAGAATAGGTTTGGTTTCACCAAGGTTTTTATCCCCAGGTATGTGTGATTTCATCAATGGTTTTCCTTTCACCCCTTGAGTTTCAATGTTAACTTAATTCCTCATGTTTAATCCACCCTTCAAACATAGGGTTTTCATGAAAAGGGTGAATTCGTTTAGCTTTTAGTTCCTTGGTTGGAGTAAACCATGAATATATATTTTCCCAAAACTTTGAGCATCTTTACATACTCATGACTACTAATTCTCATTATATTGATAAATTCTTGATTTTTGGACATGAGTTATGAAATTTCTTATTATGTTCAGTTCATGGAATTGCCATTAGTAGTTGCATTCTTCTGAAATGGCGTGTTATAAACACTCGATGACCTATGATATAATGCATTGTCAGTTGAATACTCATTCTTTCAGTTTTCATGATGTAGAAGGCTTTCAAATAAAGAATTTACCTTTCAATCTTAGAACATCATTATTGTTAAGCATTTTAGTATATCAGTTTACTTTCAGTTGGGAGTATTACTTAGCATCGAGAGTACACGGGTTTAGATAACTCAAGTACCAACTATGTGTCACCATAGGTTAAAGGGGTCCTCGCCAGTTGAGAGCGTCTTCCTTTCCCTTAATGAGCTCATGAGTAAATTCACGCCAATCATGGTTCATCCCTTGGCAAGGTATAGAACACCCACTCAAATTGGGTTACAGGTTGGATTCCATATTTGCTCACATAGTCTATGTCGGGTACAGAAACCTCCCACATTTCAAACTCGGACCTCGCATGATCTTGTAATCAGTCTATTTGGCCTATTTTATAGCTACATGTTTATTACTTGTTCATTGCATCATTTTACATATTTCATCTCTATTTTCTGCTCATTATGTCATCTTCAACATATTCAGTTCATATAGTGTAGTGCATATCCCACATGCTCAGTACATTAAAAGTAATGACTGCATACTTTTCTGTGGCTCTATTGTCTTATAAAATAGGTTCGGACGTTCAGCATCCCAACCGCAGTTAGCTTGATGTAGCATCACTACAACAGTTGTATTTTGGTGAGTCCTCATTATTCAAGGACTATTATCAACATTTCATTTTTATCTTCATGTTAGTTTTAGATAGTTAAATTTAGCTGGGGGCTTGTCCCAGTAACTCGTCTTAGAAGAGGCTTTCAAACAGACAATAGATGTTCATTTTTATGTCATGTTTAGTTATTTTCATTTTGGTTTAAACATTGGAATTTAGTTTTGATTATTCATTTATCATTCAGACTTTTGCTTCCCACAGTGTTATTCTGTTTTATACAGTATTCTTAGTGTCATGCCTGGCCATGAGTTAGCTTGGGGTTGCTTATGACTCTAAGCTCAATTTTATGACTAAAGGGTAGTCGCAGGTCGTGACACTTTAGGATGCAGAGTCACTCTTATTAATTTTGTTCTGGATCTTCTCCCAACCTACAAGATGTCTATTTTTCCTATTCCTAATAGAGAGATTCAAAGATTAGACAAGATCAGGAGAAATTTTCTTTTGAAGAGGATTGAGGAAAATGACTCTACTATTCAGCACTTCATCAAATGGAATAGGGTTCTTTGGGGATAGAAGCAAGGAGGTTAGGGGTTAGAAACTTGAAACTTCAAAGCAAGGCACTCAAATTGAAGTTTTTATGGAGATACTCACAAGAGCCTCAAGCATACTGGGGTAAAGTAATCAACACTAAATATGGAAAAAAGTTCAAATGGATAACAACGGAAGTAGCTACACCCTATGGTGTAAGCCTTTGGAGGTATATCAATGTCCTTTGGCCATTTTTGAGAAATAATACGACTGTCATGGTAGGTAATGGAAGCAAGACATCCTTTTAGGAGGATAATTGGCTGGGCTCTTCTAGCTTGAAAAATCTCTTCCCTGATTTGTATGGGCTGGCAGTGTAGGAACAAATAAATCTAGATGATAGTTGTTCACAACATGGATGGAACATTCAGTTTAGAAGGAATTTCAATGACTGGGAAATTATAAACATGACAGATTTTTTTTGGACACTGGAAGAATTTAAAGGGATAAAAGATAAGGTTGATAGACTATTGTGAAATATAGATAACAAATGCATGTTTAAGGTGAAATCAGCATACGAGTTTTTGAACCAATATGAAGCCTTGGAAAAAAGTCTGGAACCTAAAAATCCCCTTTAAAGTGACATGCTTTACTTGGATTCTAGCTAGAGAAGCAGTTTTGACTCAAGAAAACCTCAAAAAAAGGAAATTCTCTATGTGTTCCAGATGCTATTTGTGTGGAGAAGAGGTTGAGATAGTCAGCCATCTATTTTTATAGTACATAATAACGACTCAACTTTGGAGGATTTTTATCAATCTTAGGGGTATTGCTTGGGCAATATCAAACAAAATCCCTCACCTTCTTTACAGTTGGGAAGAGGTAGATGTGGGAGCTTCAGACAGAGGCAGATAGAGGATTTTCCCAGCATATATTTTGTGGACAATTTGAAAGGCGAGGAATGCTAGATGTTTTGAGACAAAAAGTTGTGATCTACAGAAGATAAAGTTGAACTGCATCAATTTTTATTTTTATTTTAGGTTCAAACAGATGTACTTAGAGGATACTGAATCAATTATAGAGATCCAAGGTTCCTGTTAGATTCTAGATTCAGTTTTTCTATATTTTTGAAATGCTGTAAATATGGCTTCTAGTACAACCTATGTACTGGTTTCAGTCAATATATTCAAATGTTACCTTCTCAAAAAAGAATTTGCTTTTGGGGAGTAGTAGAAACTATTTTCCAGATGCTAAAAGAAGTAGCCTTTTCCTAAAAGATCTTTTTGAAAAGTACATTTAAAAACACTTTTTAAAAGTCTGGTCAAATAGTAAATGGTGTTCAAAAGTATTTTTTAAATTTATTGGCCAAACACAAAATGCTTCTCACCTAAATTTCTTTTTGAAAAATCAATTTTGAAAATACCTTTTCAAATTAAGCCAATTTTAAAAGCTTGGCCAAACAGGCTATAAATATCACTAAATTTAAGTCCACCAATTTCTACCACACAAGTGTTTCACCATTGTTCTTAATTTGGATTGATGTCTTATCAACAACCTCGGACATAAACACACACACACACATATGTTGATACAAATAAACAGTTTACTTTATGTCCTAGTTGTGATTACTTATTTATACTTTTACTTATTACAAAAAATCCTTTAATAAATATGGATTGGCACATAGAAGAACAAAACCTCTTTCTTCTTTCTCTCAGCCGTTGGACCCCCAGTTTTCTATTTCTGGGTCTTAAGTCTTGAGTCTTGATTCTTTTAGTGTTGGTGCAGTGAGAAAGAAAGAATTGATGGAAAAGACTTAACCAGGGAAAAAAGGCCTAGATTCTTTCTCTATCAAGGGTACCAGCAAAGTCGTATGAGTTAATTAAAACCCATGGTCCTTTTATTTTAATGAATTTATCTTTGGATTTTTTTTTATGTTTTCTAATTCTTTGTTTTGTGTAAGTGAAGGCAAGCACTCTTCTATGTATTCTCTCTTTTTTGTGCCCTAGAAGTTTTTGTTTTCCAGGTTATCGAGATTGTATCTACTTTAAAAATAGTTAAACTTTGTAATGATCCCTTATATTTGAATGATTTAATACAAGGATTATTCAATTGATATTCAATTCAAGTGCATTTTAGTGGCTCTCTAAGGAAATGAATTAGTCCACCTCAATCCCAATCTAGTTGGCATAAGCTATATGAATCCTCGCTAATCATGTTGCTCCACTTAGACTCATAGCAAAAAGGAAATGAAACAGAAAGTGGCAAAATTTGAAACTAAACTAAATTGACATCGACACAGCATATCACTCTACTCTTGTAATGAACTCCAGCAGAAGAAGATAGAAAAAGGAGGAAGTAGATAATTCAGAGAGATTGGAGAGAAACATATAAGAGAGTAATAGTTTTCTATCCTGATTGATACAACACTCACATAGCTCTTAACAGACCCATGTGCTCTCTTAATTTAGATCATTAAAATTGAATAGCTAAATGTATTTGAATTCTTAATTTTACCATATTCATAAAAAAAGAATTTGAATTCTTAAAAGTTGTGGAAGTCTCTATCGAACAATATTATTAGTGTTAGATATCTTGGAATGTCTCAAAATAGAAGGAATGTCATATAAATTGGAATTTAGAAGTATCTTCTATAATGGATTCCTGTGTAGTTGATTCTGCTTTGTCTTCCTAACTTATGCAGTTGTGCTTTTAGTTTGCACTATTTCCTTGACAATAATTGTGGACATTTTTTTGTCCTGACACAAAATAGACATGCAACATTTTATGTACTGCTCCTTAATGAATTTGATAAACTTTGGGGTGTTTCTTTCCCTTTGCTCTATGACTTTATCAACTTATTCTTCTTCTTTTTTTTTGGCTGAGGGTGGGAGGTAGGAATGGGGGATTTGATTCTTCTATCTCCAAAAAAAAATACTACTATTTTAGAAAAACAAAAAAGGGTGGGGGTGGGGGGGATTTGATTCTTTGAGCTTACAAAACATTAAGATTTTTGGTCTTGTTCCTTTCTCAGTTGGTAATTGTGTGTTGATGAGAGTATATGATTCTGATAAGCCCCCAAATATGACAAAAGTGGATAAAATTGTGGTTGACCACCATAACAATGTGAAGGTCTCCGAGTTCAGTGGTACTACCACCCCGAGGATTCTATTGGTGGAAGCGGACAGTTCCATGGGGCTAAAGAGTTTTTCATGTCAGATCACTATTATTTTCAGAGTGCACACACAATCAAAGGGAAATTCATAGTGCAATCTTTCAGAAACTACATCAAGATGGAGAATGTGGGCCTTGAGGATCACTTTAGTAGGTTCGACTACAAAGCTGCCACAAGAGGCGTTTATCCTGACCGTGTTGCTGTGTGTGTTCTTCAAAATCCTCTGTGAAATTTGAAAATTTATTTTCTTGGTGTAATGTTAAGGTTTTCGCCTGTTGTATTTGCTAACATGCTGATATTCTGGAATGATTTGATTTTGAAGGTGTTGCAAGTGTGAAATGCCCTATAACCCGGACGATCTCATGGTACAGTGTGATACATGTAAAGACTGGTATAAATATTGCTGAATACTCTTCCTTTACATATTAGCATAATATGTTTATTCTTGCTTGCATGGAAACCAACAACCAAGCTTGCATTTTGTGCTCTAAACTTTAGGTTAAGAAGTAATTTGAGAGAGAGAGGGATACGTCTTATTGAAGTTACTCTAACTTCATTAAATAAATAGTAGCAAAGACAAATAAATGGCCACATGACCAACATCCAAGGACATAAAGCATGAAATGGAACAAAGAGATTGGCATATCCCTCTTTCTCTCTCTGTTATCTTACTTCTGAGATATTCTTTTGAAGTTATCACGTCATTGTTGTTCACTATTCATATTGTGTTACTATAACCAGGAAAAACCTGCTCTGAGATTACTTATTTTCAATGCTTTCAGCTTATTTTTTATGTATTTAAAATGTGTCACACAAATAAAAAAGCTATTATTATAAATGTGCTAAATTATTCAAATTCCTGCCTGAAGTACTAACAAATACACTGACAAGAACTGGAACCTCTTTATGAATAGTTTTGATTTAAAGTCAAGATGTCCGTAGATGTTTATAAGAGAGAATGGGTCTAATAGATTAATATAGTGCCAATCATCTGAGAATGATTGGTCTATCAGGTTGACTGGATCTATAGATGGGTAAGTTCCTATAAGGGCATTCATGAGCGAGAAATGATGAAAATGATCAGTCATCTGAGTGAGTTGAGAGTAAGGTTGAAATTTGAAATTGAAAAATGGTTGAGACAAGGAAGGACAATCTATATAAGTTTCTCAAAGGTTTCTCCATTCACTTTTACTTTTCCAGTGTACTAAAAATATATTTTCACTTTTAGCATATTAAGAGAAAAACATACTATATATCCCATGTTTTACCCTCAACATCTTTTACTTATTCACAAAATCATTCTCCAAGACCTAAGACTAAACATCAATAGATGGGTGGTGGCAGTCATATTAATCATTGTTTCTTATGGTGCGTGCAAAGTCCAGACTGGACAATTAAAAGTGTACAGAGGGAGTAATTAGAAAGGATGAGTGATTGCATGTTTAGTAACGTGATTTCTGATAGTATGTCAGATTCCTTCACTCTAAAGGAAGGAGAAGGCTAGGACTGATCAAAGGATCTGCTTAGGTCATGATGATACCGAATGTATGAGACTAATGATAAAATCAATCATTAATGACCAATCTATGTTGATATCCAGTCATTGGATTGATTGCATTTTGATAGTTTGTCCATCACTCCCTAGTTGAGAAGAATTCCATAGTGTATAGATAGGAAGGAAAATGAATGTAAGGAATAAGGGTTTTCATGGTTCAGCTTTTATCTAAACCAAAACCAAATCAACTATGCGAGTTTACTAAAATGCATACCTAATAGTCATTTATTTTTGTTTTGGTTTTGTCGGTTTTTTGATTTTTCTTCTTACATGAAATTTATTTCATTCAATCTACAAGAGCGAAGGACACCATTTCTTATATGCAGATATTTGTTTAACAAGAATGAAGCAAATTGATTAACTTGTTATCCTTTGGAATATCTATATTGATGAATTTCACACTGAGATAAACAATTATTACGACATCAATATACTCAGTGTAGTCTCACAAAGTTGGAAGATAAGCATTTATTCACTTGCATAAATCAAAAGCAACCTTACATCAATATATGCTATTGAACTTAGCTAACCTTAATGAATAAAACACTAAAAAAATTGCTCCTAAATAACTTTAATATTGAAGAATACAAAACGCAGGACAGTATCATGGATATGTTTATTAAACTTTGTGGCTAAAACTATATAAATTATCCCTAAAAAAATAAATTCTTGTGTATGGGGTGGAATGTTGGCCAGTCAAAAACTCTAACGTTTAAAAGTTGAAAGTTTCAGAAATGAGTATGTTGTAATAGACGTGTGGACATATTAGGAGAGATAAGATTATAAATAAGGACATTCGGGAAAAGGTGGGAGTTGCTTTTGTGGAGGACAAGATGTGGAAAGTGAGATTGAGATGGTTTGGGCATGTAAAGAGATATGTCTGGATGCCCCACTGTGGATGTGTGATAGATTGGTTATGGATGGTTTCAGGAGAGGTAAAGGTAGAGGTAGCCAAAATAAGTGCTGGGGAGAGGTGATTAGGACTTGGAACAATTTTAGCTTACCAAGGAAATGACCTTAGATAAGAGGATGTGGAGGACACAAATCAGGGTAGAGGTTAGTAGGTAGAAGTGTGTTGTTTTGTTATCCGTTCATACTAGTAGTTGTAGTATTGTTCCTGAAGTTTCTGGTCCTTCAATTTTTGTTATTATCTGTTGTCTTATCCTTTAACTTTCATATTATTTTGCTTACTGTCCTGTTTTTATATGTTTTGTTACTATCCATGATTTATTGTACTTCAACTACTTTTTATGGACTGTTTTGAACCTTTTTTTTCTTGAGTCGAGGGTCTATCGAAATCAGCTTTTGTAGCTATGGTAGAGGTAATGTTTGAGTACACTCTATCCTCACCAGACCCTACTTTGTGGGATTATATTAGGTATGTTGTTATAGTAGTTGTTTATGTAGTCGGTTTGGTTTAGTTTTTTCCTTAAATATCAGATTAAACCAAATGTTGTTAGTTTTTCCAAATTGAGAAACCAAACCAAGGACCCATTTGGCCATGAGTAGTAGTAACTTTATTCTGGAATATGTATTCGCCTTATTCCGAAATATGTGTTTGGCCAATAAAAATACCAAATACAATTTGTAGTTGTATTTGGAATTTTTGAAAACACCTAAAGTGGTGCTTTCACAATATTTGGTTTCACTTTTTTAACTTTTAATTTTTTTTTCAAAAGATCCTAAATTTTTTATTTTCATATAATTATAATTTTTTAAACATTTATTTTCACTTTTTATATTTTTTTAAATACATTTGAAGTCTAAATATTAACTCCAAAATACTATGGACAAAAACAACTCCAACTCTATTTTCAACTTCAAAAATTCCAAATAAAGTGAATTCGTTTTTGATTTTCATGGCCAATCACCTACCAAGTCAAAGATATGTTTGTCTTTATGTCGTCTTGATATGATTCTTTGTTTGGTTACACCGAGTCCTGAAAGTCGTCTTTGGAACACTCGAAGCTTTAATCTTCAGCTGATGGTAACTATACCGCAAGTTGATCTTAGAAAACATTGTCTTAACCCGGAGCTGATCAAACAAATCATAGACACGCGGAAGAAGATACTTGTTCTTGATGGTCACTTGTTCAACTGTCGATAATTAATACACATCCTCATGGTCCTATCCTTCTTCTTGACAAACAAAACATAATTACCCTAAGGAGAAACACTTGGTCAAATAAACCCTTTACTCAACAATTCCTGTAACTGTTCATTTAATTTCTTCAACTTTATCGGGGCCATCATTTAAAGAGAAACAAAAATGGGCTTAGTGTCTGGATCCACGTCAATAGCAAAATTGATATTCCTATCCAAAGGAACACAAGGCAAGTCCATAGGAAACACATCCATGAACTCCCTAACTACTCTCAAAGAATCCAAAGGAGGTATTGAATCAACACTTGTATCCAGAACATAAGCCAAAAAGATAGACACCCCTTCTCTACAATCCAACGAGAACAAAGAAACGATATAACCCCTTTAGGACACTGACTAGGAGTACTCTTCCTCTCTAACCTTGGTACATCTGGCATGACTAAAGTAGAGGTCCTGGCATAACATCCAAAACCACATGGTAAGGAGTTAACCAATACATACCTAAAATAATATCAAAATGGACCATATAAAAAATGATCAAATCTACCCGAATGTCACGCTCCAAAAGAATCACCACACATGATAGGTACACCCAATCTACCACTAAAGAATCGCCTACGGAGGTAGAAACATGAATGGATACGGTAAGGGAATCACACATAAAATCAATACTAGAAGCTAAATATGTAGATACACAAAAGAATGTAGACTCAGGGTCAAAAAACATTGAATTAGTTTATTGTGGTAACCATGAGAACCTCTGCTTAAAGAATCCCTACCTCGGGACGAGTGGCCAATGAAATCACCCTGTTGGCATAACCTCTTACCACCGCTACCCTAAGAAACCTAAAAGTACTCTCGACTATCTTGGCATGATCCATAATACTCAGAAAGGGTCCACCTGTAGTCACTAACTGAGATCTAACTGAAAATTAGTGGCCAATCCCTTCATGAAATTTCTGATCCTCTCTACCTCTTTAGAGATCTTGGCCATAACATGCCTTGACAAGGTATGGAAACTAGCCTTATACTCAACAACAGTTATGGATCCCTGCTCCAAGTCATCAAACTTATCCCTCAGCTTGTCCCTCAAGGCTAAAGGGCACATAACTCTCAAAAAAAATCTCTAAAAACTATGTCCAAGTCAAAGGGGGAGAACCTATTAGCCTACAACCAGCAAAGGACCTCCAAAACTATTTCGTTATATCATCTCACTGAAAGGTTGTGTAATTAACGCCATGAGACTCAAGCAAACCGAGTTTATGCAACCTCTCCTGATAGCTAACCAAGAACTCATATGTATCCTCCCCAATAACACCACTATGCTTTGGAGGGGCCCATCTAATAAATCTTTAAAACCTCTTCTACTCATCAGCAGCACCCAACCCATAACATGTTTTACATGAATATTTATCTACTCAGCCAATTTTGAAAAAGTTAAGTCATAACCTACCTCAAAAGTTGAAAATATGAGCCTGAAAGCCTCCACAAGAAGCCTTTTCTTTCTGATTGGCTTCAAAACTCTCCAATCTATAAAAAATGGATTTTACACATAAATACAAGTCTATTGATATCCATATTGTCATACTTTTGTTCTGGGTCTAAAATCACCTCAAAAATCGCCCCAAAAAATAAAAGGGTAAAACTAAAATTTTAGTAAAGAATCACTTTATCCATTTTAAGGGTTCTAAATCTAAAATACCATAGAAAATCAAGTTGAAATCTATTTAGAAATTATCAAAATACTCACTTTTCACTTTACTGGGTAATACTCAAAATTTCAAGTTTAAAATCCAATTTTTGAAAATGATTTTGCAATAAAATCAATGGCTAATGTATAAAAATGGATTCAGAAGCTTACCCAAATCAAATTTGATAAAAAATCCTCATGAATTCTCACAATATTGTGCCCCCAAGCATGAAAATTGTGAAGATGGGGTTTCAGGATGAAATTGGGCTTTTTATACCATTCTTGAACAGTTACCCATAATCACGTTGGACTGCTCACGAACATAAAGCGTTAGCTTCAACCCTGACTTGACTTACCTCTTTACAGTTGCTGTCCCACCATCACATTCACGAAGGTCAGTAAATTCCTTCTCCGCAAATACGATAGTAGGGTCGTAAATGCAAAGAAGGCCTAAGGCTTGCACAAGCTAGGTTTAAGGCTACAAATCTCTCCAAATGGACCATCGGGATTTTTTTCAAACCCCATAGAAAAAAATCAATAAATATACTAGACTGATTTCAATATTCTAGACTCAGTGGAACAATTAGATATACCAAATGAGGTCGTTCTCAACAAGTTTCACCCGGGAAATCACTTTAGGCCAAATAAACTAGTTTCTCATCCAAACTCTCAAATATCATAATATATCCTTGGAACCCAAACCAACCACGCTACTAACCTAAAATAGACGTTTCAGATATAATAGAACTGAGAAAACCTCATCGACGCTCGAATCACAGAATGCTGACTAAAGTCAATTATATCACTTTGAATGCTACACAAAATAATAAACTCACATAATTACTCCCGAATGCTTAGGGGACCATTCCAAACATCCCTACAACTTATAAATGATATAAAGAAATAATGGGAAAAGACAAAATGGCCAAAACAAAAAAAAAAATCTAAATTTCACCACGAGCATTGTTACAGTGTGTTTATATTAATGGTATACATTGTCAGGAAGTTGAGTGAATTATCTGTCTGATTTATGACTTATGTGTATCTATGTTGATGGTACATGATATTGATTATTGAGATTGTGAATTAGTGATTGGCTATGATCTGATTTGGGGGATTATATGAATTGATTTTGGTTGATGTTTGGCTTAATGGAAATAATTGTTTTGTTAATTAATGCTACTTGTTGTTTGTTAGGGTACTTGTGTACTAGTCCTATTATAATGTGAATTCCTATTGTTTTTGAGATTATTATAATTCTCTATGGGGTTGGAGTAGTGTAATTGCATGAATGTACTTGTGTTGTTGATTGAGTCGTGAAGTGGTACTGAGTCCTCTATTGATGACCTAAATACAATTTGCATAGTCTTAGTGAATTTAAATGTTAGAGAATGTGTTAGTGGTTGGTGAACTTATCATAGCAAAAATGAAATGTTAATGTAATAATGTTAATCGAATTAAGAAAGCTAATTGAGAACCTTTTGAAGGTATTGAGAAGTCACAGTAAGGAGGGTGAACTTTGGTACTAAACTGTTAGGTAAGATTGTCAGGATTGATTTTTTTGATTATTGTATTATATTGGGTTGCATGAACTAATCGTGGTCGACCAATGATGCCTACCAGTATGTGTGGATGATGCCTACCAGTATGTGTGGTATACTAATACTACTCTTGCTACCTTATTTTTTGATGTAGGTGTGTTTTCGATAGACTTGAAGTTTCTTAGTGGGATGTTGATGTACTCCCCTACAAATTCTGCATCTCATTCAGGCAGATGTTGTGTCTCCTATTTTATGTTTTCATTATTGAAGCTCTTGTACATGTCTAGACTAGGTCTTTGGAGTTTGTTTCTCTTGTTAGGTCATTACTTGTAAGGACCTCGTATATTTATAACAATGTTGGTTTAAGATTAAATTACTTATTTATTGAAAGGTTGCTAATTGAATTTCCACATATAATTGGTTGGATGTTAAGGGTTCTCCTATCTAGTTAGAATATAGTAGGTGCCGCATGATCCCGTAATTTTGATTCGTTACATTTTCATTCTTTATGATTATTACTATTAGATAAAATGATTGTAAATGCTAGAAAGTGAGTATCTTTTATATTGACTCTTGCCGCTTCTTATTAGAAGCGGTCAGTGATACTTATTGAAAACTTGATGGTGCACTCAAACTATGCTTCTGCACTTTGTGTGCAAATATAGATTGCAGTTGTCGAATTTATGAAAGAGCTTTGGATATCATACTAGTTTTCTAGAGTTGACTTTCCAGTTAGTTCTTAATAACTCAAGAGTTTTTTGCTTTCGTTCTGTATTTTAAATATATTATGTATTATTCACATCATAGTTGTATTTTCTTTCCTAGTATTGTATGACTTGTGACTCCATGTTTTGGGGTGATTGTATTATATTTTGCGGTAGTTGGTTCCTTTATTTATGTTAATGCATTTTATTTTAGGTATATTTATTTTGTACGATTTGCCTGGCAGGTTGGATAGGTGTCTTCACGACTTAGTGGAATTTGGACGTGACAAAGTGTAGGGCTGGACATTCATTATTTTTAAAGTTTAGTTTTGATATCAACAATTAAAAATAGATATTAAATATCAAACTTTTAAAGTTTTACCCGGTACATTAAATTAACCTTAAGTACGATAAATTTCGATATGGTAATTCGAGATTTACCTTAATTAGGAATTTTATTTATATATTTGAGCATTTTTTGTTTCTTTTAAATAATTATATACTACAAAAAAGATACTAAATATCTTCGATAACCAGTGGAAAACACTTCCCAAGTTATGCTCTTTGTCATTTATTTTGTTATTTTTATTTCAATCAAATAATCAAACAAGTCAAAAATATGGATATAATAAACAAAAAATTAATTGTAGTTGATAGCTGACATTTTGTTGTAATTACACTCAATGTGATTTTTAGAATTTCTGTATTTTGACCATTTTGTCCTTTTTCGTTATTGCTTTATATCATTTATGAGTTGCGAAAATGGTTTGCAACGTCCCCAAAGCGTTCGGGAGTGAATTATATAAGTTTGTAGTTTTGAATAGTCTTTAAAGTGATTTGTTTGACTTTGGTCGATATTTTGTGATCCGAGCTTTGGATGGTGATTTTGTCAGTTCCACTAGATCCAGACATAATAGTTAGTTCAGATTTCGAGGTCCTTTTGTGATTTTTGTGCTTTGGTCTAAATACTTATTTTATGGGCCCATAATTGATTTCGGGCTTTTGTTGAAAATTATGGCTGCATCATTGAGTTTGGAGTATTGAGTTTAGCCAAGTAGCATAGTTGGATTGTGTTCAAGGGGTATCGAATGCATTCTGAGGGTTCGTTGGAGAGTTTGAAACTTGAAAATTTTCAGTTGTTTTGCTGGTGCAAAAATTGCTCATCGCTATCACAACTCCTTGGTTGCTGGTAGCGATGAACAAATTATGATTCCCTTCATCGCTATTGTGACACCTTTTCCACTTATAGCGATGAACAAATTTTGATTTCTTCATCGCTATCGCAACACCTAGGTCGCTGATAGTGATGAACAAATTCTGATTCCTTCATCGCTATCAAGGCTGCTGATAGTGATGAACAAATTCTGGTTTCCTTCATTGTTATCGTGACACCTTGGTCGCTGACAGTGATGAACAAATTTCACCTGGACAACATATAATCCCCATTTCGGTCCAAAATCTTATTTCACCATTTTGGGAGCTATGAAGCTCTATTTTAGGCATTCCTTGATGCATTTTCTCCTATAATCATTGGGTATGTGATTCTACCTTCATTTTGTTTATTTTCCAAGATTATCCACCTCATTTTTTTTTGTGATTTTGATCTATAAAGTTGAGTTTTAAAATTCAAAGTTATAAAATAAAAAATTCTTGATTTAAAGGTCGATTTGGAATGTGTTTTAATTGATTTTTGAGATTTAAGGTCCTTGTATCATAGGTAAATAGGTTTTGACAAAAGTTTTCCAAAATTTCTCATTTTAAACCGCATTTGATAATAAATTTTGGGTTTTTTACCAGGTAAAGTACAAACTTGGTTTTTCTTCAATTTCAAGTCAGATTTCAACTTGCTTTTGGTTGGGTTTTCATATTTAGAACTCTAAGAGTATGGGGAACATGACTCATAAACAAAATACCAATTTTATCCTTGTATTTTCGGAACTAATTTTTGAAGTGATTTTTGTCTCGGAATCAAAATATATCGATATGGGTATTGTTGAACTCCTTTTGACTTGTAAATGCCATAATTGATTAGATTGGATGTGTTTTGTGATGATTCGAGGGAGCAGAGATTTAGTTTGATGCTTCAGTCTGTGTTTTACCTAGCAGATCTTCTTTAAAGGCAAGTTGAGATGTACCTTAGCATTTTCTGAGGTACTTATGTGTTGTATTATTATTTGCTTGTGTTTTGTGAAATAACTTAAGATTAGGGGTCCTATTTAGATGAAATGACGAGCATATCCGTGGATAATGGAGTCATTTGGTGGATTGTAGTTATATAATGGTTTATCTTAGTTACTTTAGCTGCTGGTTATTATGTTTAGAATAGATTGTAGATGGGTGGCTTATAGATCTAGAGTAAATTAATAGTGTGCACCTATTTAAGAGCCTGAATCGTGTTTAGTGGATTTTATTATGATGATCAAATCTTAGTGTCCATAATTATGTTATTATTATAATTTGATGGAATGATTGAGGTGTAGAAAATACTTAGTATAAATAAACTTGGAATAGTTGAGGTGATACTTAGGGTTTGCTATCTCTTATTAGAGTATATTATTAACTAGCATAGTTCTGTTTTTAGTTATTTAGTCTAATAATGTCATCTTTAGGAAAGGTGAGAATTATTTTATGAAATAAGCCAAGTTCGGGTAAGTCTCACTATATATTATTGTTGGGATTGTTTACTATTTTTTTGTTGCCAATGTGGGGGCTTATGTGAATGTTATTATTAACTTGAGAGATTATTGTTATTGTGATGTCCGAGTGGGGGCTTGAACTAATATTATTGGCCTTATATGTGCATTAATTGCTTTATTATTATCATGATGCCTGAGTGGGGGCTTGACTTGATATTATATGCCTTATTTGAGCATTAAATTGTGTTATTATTGTAGTGATGCCCGAGTGAGGGGTTTGAAATGATATTATTGATGTATTACATAACTCGTTATACAACTGGTCTGCGATGTCTTATACCATGAATTTTGACATATTGAGTTGATTTTAAGCTTATTTATACCTGTATTGAATTGATCATTATCTTTATACTTATTGTTTCTAAGCATTATATCTTCATTTCATCCAAATATAGTCATGAGATTTGGTACCATTGAGAAACACTGATTTTCACAGAAAATGAAACACTTCACAAAACCCTTGACCGGGAATATGTGTAACACCGCATACATTTACGAACCCATGAGACTAACTTAACATTTATGGAATTATTTAAACATGAGAAGGTTGGTGAATTATGCATTAATTTGTTGGGCTGAATTAACATGTGCTAATGGGCTCAATTTAAGGCCCAAAATTAAGCAAAAGACATAGCCCAAATGGGAAAAATGACCCATTCTACCTTTGGCTAAGTAAACATAACATTTATGACCAAAGTGTGGCTAAGTATGAGACTTAAAGGGACTATAAAAGGGCATAGAAATCAGATTTTTATTCACCTAGACACACATGCCATTTCTAGATTTTTCCACAATATTCTCTCATCTCACAAACCCTAAGCAAGTATCTCCTTGGACAAGATCATCCTCTTGCAAGCTTTGGTAAGTTTTCACTCTCATGGTTTAGTATATTATATTCTTAAGATGGTGTATAAATCATTTTGGTTATGTTGGCAAAATGTTGGACAGTTCACTATGTGTAAAACAGTCTACTTTTGCTTAATCGGTGAAGGGTTTTGCCTTCTAAAATTGAAAGTGGACTTGTGGTCTTGAAGGAAGTGAATTTGGTGGATTAAATATCAACATGTATGATGTGGTTATGTCCTTAACTTGCTTTCTCTTTGTGTATAACATTTGGAATTGTTGTTGCGATATTGTGCATTGAATGGGTGATGTATTGGAAGGAAAATGTAGTTTTGGTGATGTTCATGTGTGTTGTGAAACCATAATTGTTCGTTGGCATCCAAGTGACCTAAAATATGAAAGTATAGGTTTATTTATGGCCATGCACCATTTATTACAAAAAAGGACCCTAAAATGATCCCTGGAGGCTGAAAGGGCACCCGCCCTCGCATCTGGAGCACCTGCGGGCGCAGATGCTAACACAGGTGGCTCTGGACAAGGCCTGAGGGGAACCTGCGGCCACATGTCATCCATTTGCAGGTGCAGGTGGCCCCATAGCCCAGTCCAGAATTTCATTTTGATGTTTTTGTCTCTCTTTGATCCCCCAAGGCCTCTATACCCTTTTTGGATGCAATTATCAACTTATGGTACCTTTTGAATGGCTTTAAAGGATCGTTTGGAGGAATGTTGGATTATATCAATTATGGATTATTGTTAATGTGTTATTGTGAAAGGTATTGAGAGGACTTGATGGAGTAATTGTGACGTGGTGTTAATGAGGAAGTGTAAAGTATAAACTTAGTATGAAATGATATTGGTTTATGATGTATTGGTAAATGTGTGGAATGTGGTAGTGGTGTTGGTATGGTAATGCAGTGAATTGTATTGTAAAAGGTGAAGTGACATCATATGGCAATCATGTAGCTCATTGTCGTCTTATGCACTTGTAAGATAGTTAGATGATAACGTGAGCTCCGTTATGTACTTGTGTTGTAGAGTAAAATGTAAGGAAGGAGCTGGATTACTGTATTCACATATAGGACTGTGCATTCATATTGGGAAGATAAGGTATGTAAGGTTACTCTTTCTGTATCCTTCTGCTACACATATTGTTCACATTAACATTGTACTTGTTCCATTCCGAAATGTTCAAAGGTATCTCATTTTAGGTTGTCATATAGTATTACTCACAAGACCAATTGTGATTCACCTGTATCATGTTCATTGACTAATGTTTCAAAGTTCCAATAATGTGCAATCACTAATGTATCACTCTTATAACAAAAGAACGAAATTAATGTATAATTATTTGTAATTGTTTGTATATTCTTGAGTGGCATCCCAGGAGTGGAATAAACACCTAGCTTGGGTCAATCCTAATATCATGGGTGGTATCCCAGGGGTTAACATACCTGGCATGGGTCGATCCCAATATCATAGTAGCATCCCAGGGGCGACAGAAAAGCCTAGCATGGGTTAATCTCATCCCAGGGGTTAAAATACCTAGCATGGGTTAATATCATACCAGGGGTGAAAAAAAAGCCTATCATGGGTTAATATCATCCCAGGGGTTAAAATACCTAGCATGGGTTATCCTCTTTTACCACTGATCAGTTGGTCATTTGTTTATCATATGCTTTACAATTTCTTAATTCAAGAAAGGATAACGTTAAGTAATGAACGATAATGATGAATGACTGAACGTATGTGCAAAGAAAGTAATGAATGTAATGTACATGGCTCCACACATACAGAACAGTGGTTTATCCATATTGACTATTCTCTTACATTGATTCCATTGAAGTACTTATGTATCATACGGTTTCTTATAGCCTTACATACTCACTACATTCTTCGTACTGACGTCCCTTGGGGGACTTACCTTACTTGCTATAGGCACAGGTACTAGTAGACCTCTTCAGTAGGTTGTGGATCACTTGTGGATCATTGGTGAGCTCCAGTTGGTCCGGGGCTTTCCGAGTCACTATGTACATTTGTTTTGGTATTGTGGTATTGTAAATATTGTATAAAGCGGGGACTTATCCCGACTTTAGGTTGGCTATGTCTATGTATCTGTAGAGGCTTTGTAGATGTTGTGGGACAAAATGAAGGAAATGTAAGGAACGCATGCTTTTGACTTGATGGCCCTAACGGCCAAGTTTCATATATATCATATGTTCTCCATGGCTTTCGCCATTGGCATCTTGTAATTACCTGAGAGAGAATGTTGTTCATTTAGTGACATGCATATGAGTGTACATGAATGAAGATTGGTTCTCTAGGGCCTTAACGGCTTCGGGTGCCAGTCTGCCCCATTAAGATTCGAGGCGTGACAAAAGTGGTATCAGAGCAGGTTGTCCTAAAGGTGTCTACAAAGCCATGTCTAAGTAGAGTCTTGCTTATGGATGTGTTGTGCACCACATTTATAAGTAGGAGGCTACAGGACATTTAGGAGTTGTTTCTTTTCTTTATTTCTAGATCGTGCAATAGAGCCAAATGTTGTTGGTGGAATCATATCTAACCATTGTAATTGGTTTTCTTTGTTATAGTAAAATACCGATGACAAGACGAGGTAGGGGAAAAGGAAAGCAGGTAGATATGCTTGCCGGAGAAGGAACGAGTAAATCACCATCTGACCAAGCTAGTCAAGGTGGTACTGAACAGGAGTTTGCATCGCCAACTTCTTCTCCTCTTCCATTTCCAGAAGAGCCAAGAGGTAGAGAAGCACCTGCAGAACCGCCTAAGAATGCCACTGAACAGGATTTAAGAAATGCAGTACATATGTTGACTCAGATAGTTGCTGCACAAACTCAGGCACAAGTTGGTCCAATGACAAGTGAGGATGGCGCGGCTAGAGTAGCTAGTCGGCAGACACAATATTTACTGAAATTAGACCCTCCCACGTTCACCAGGTCAGATCCGAAGGCAAAACCACAAGACTTCGTGGACCAAATTCAAAGGGATCTAGATGTTATGCACGTGACTGGTGTAGAAACAGTTGAGCTTGTAGTCTATAGATTGAAAGGAGAGGCGATATTATGGTATGAAAATTGGAAGCGATCTCATGGTATCGGTGCAAATCCACCTAATTAGGAAGAATTTAATGCAGCATTCCTTGACCACTATCTTCCATATGATATTTGAGAGGCTCATGCAGACCAATTTCTAAATCTTTGTCAAGGGAATATGAGTGTCAGAGAATATAGTCTGCAGTTTAACTCTTTGGCTCGATATGCTTCGAATGTGGTAGCCACAATGGAAGACAGAGTCCATCGATATGTGGATGGATTGGAGTCGTATTTTGTAAGGGACTGTACCATTTCTGCTTTGAACAGAGATATGGATATAGCCAGAATACAGACTTTTGCACAAAAGATGGAGGATTAAAGGCAAAGAAGAAGGGCGCACAAATTTGAAAGAGGGTTGTCAAAGAGGGCTTGACCTATGGGACAGTCTATGGTGTCCCAAGGAGAATCTCCTAGACCGCCTAGACAATCATTCTCTTATTCCACAGCAGGCGCTCAATCCCAATTTCGGGGGTTTAGAGGCGACCATTTTGGGTAGATTAGTGGGATTCAAGGTTCACAGACAGAAGGATTTTCTCGTCAGCCATGTCAGCACTGTGGAAGGTATCATTTAGGTGAATGCCAATTGGGGAAAAATGTTTGCTTTTGGTGTGGTACGACGGGGCACAGAATGAGAGAATGCCCACAAAGGGTCACAGGTAGTATAGCACGACCTATGGGATCAACCGTTGCATCATCATCATTGGTTCCTTCCCTAGGTAGAAGAAGGCAACCTATTGGGTTTGGTAGAGGTGCTAGAGGAGCAGCTAGTTCCAGTGGAGCCCAGAATCTCACATATGCTCTAGTGGACCGACAAAATTCGGAGGCTTCTCCTGATGTCGTCACAAGTACATTATCCATACTTTTGCATATTGTATATGCATTGATTGATCCTGGTTCTACATTATCATATGTTACTCTGTTGATTACTGCAAACTTTGAAAGAACACCAGAATTATTAAGTAAGTCATTTGAAGTATCTACACTAGTTGGTGAATCTATTGTTGCAAAAAGAGTATATCGTAATTGTGTAGTAACTGTGTGTGATCATGATACGTTGACTGATCTTATTGAACTGAAATGGTGGATTTTGATGTCATAATGGGTATGGATTGGTTGGCTTCCTGTTATGCCATGGTAGATTGTCGAGCTAAGGAAGTACATTTTCATTTTTCGCAAATGAATGTTCTGGAATGGAAGGGTAATGTAGGGGCACCGAGAGGAAAATTTATTTCCTATCTTAAAGCAAGGAAAATGATAGCCAAGGGGTACATATGCCATTTAGTAAGAGTGCAAGATATCGATGTGAAGTCACTAACTCTTCAATCGGTTCCAGTAGTAAATAAATTCCTTGATGTATTTCCTGAAGATCTTCCAGGTTTGCCTCTAGAACGAGAAGTAGAGTTTGGTATTGATGTGATGCCAGGCACTCAGCCTATTTCTATTTCTCCGTATAGAATGGCTCCAGCAGAATTGCAAGAACTGAAGGAGTAATTAAAAGACTTGCTGGACAAAGGGTTTATAAGGCCAAGTATGTCCCCGTAGGGTGCACCAACATTATTTGTACGGAAGAAAGATGGCACATTGAGAATGTGTATTGACTATCGGCAATTGAATAAGGTAACGATCAAGAACAAATATCCCCTCCCTAGAATTGAAGATTTTTCTTATTAGTTACAGGGTACCAAATGTTTTTCAAAGATTGACTTGAGATCGGGTTACCATCAAGTCAGAGTTAGAGAAAAAGATATACCCAAAACAGCTTTCCAAATGCGGTATGGCCATTATGAATTTTTAGTTATGTCATTTAGACTAACAAATGCACCAGCTGTTTTCATGGATTTGATGAATAGGGTGTTTAATCCATTTCTAGATGTGTTCGTGACGGTGTTTATAGATGACATCCTGGTTTATTCAAGATCACAAGAGGACCATGCTAATCACTTACGATAAGTGTTACAGATTCTTCATGATCGTAAGTTATATTCAAAGTTCTCTAAATGTGAATTTTGGTTGAAATTCGTAGCATTCTTGGGTCACATTGTGTTAGATAAAGGGATAAGGGTTGATACACAAAAGATTGAAGCGGTGAAGAATTGGCCAAGACGTACGATGCCTACCGAGATTCGTAGTTTTCTTGGATTGGCCGGTTATTATAGAAGATTTTTCAAAGGGTTTTCTTCCATTGCAGCACCTTTAACAAAGTTAACACACAAGACAATCAAGTTTCAGTAGAATGATGCATGTGAGAAAAGTTTCCAAGAGCTGAAAGATAAATTGACTTCTACACCTGTACTAGTACTTCCAGAAGGCACAGAGGGGTATACAGTATATTGTGATGCTTCAAGAGTGGGCCTAGGATGTGTATTGATGAAGCACGGTAATGTAATAGCTTATGCCTCACGACAGTTGCGACCACATGAGAGAAATTATCCAACACATGATCTTGAATTAGCAGCTGTGGTATTTGCTTTAAAGATATGGCACCATTATTTGTATGGAGTTCATGTTGACATCTACACCGATCATAAGAGTTTGCAATATATCTTTAAGTAGAAGGACTTAAATATGAGGCAGCGAAGGTGGCTGAAACTCTTAAAAGATTATGATATTGATATCATATATCATCCAGGAAAAGCAAATGTGGTAGCCGATGCATTAAGTCACAAAGCAGTAGGAAGCACTAATGGTCAGTTGACGAAAAAGCAATGTATAGTCAAGGATCTACATCAACTATCCAGCTTGGGAGTTAATCTTCTTGAATCTCCAGATGAAGGGGTTATTGTGCAAAATACAGCAGAATATTCATTAGTATCTGAGGCGAAAGAGAACAGTATGCGGATTCTATGTTATTGCAGCTGAAAGAGAATGTACAACAGGGTTTCATAAAGGCATTTGATCTTACGCAAGAGGGAGTACTCCAGTGCCAAGGTAGATTACGTGTACCAAATATAAATGAGCTAAAGAGATGAATTATGATAGAGGCACATGATTCACGATATTCAATTCATCCGGGAGCTACCAAAATGTACCATGATTTGAAAGAAATGTATTGGTGGGGTAATATGAAGAAGAACATTGCAGAATTTGTAGCTCAATGTCCAAATTGTCAACAAGTAAAAGTAGAGCATCAGAAACCTGGAGGTTATATGCAATGTATCAATCTTCCAGTCTGGAAGTGGGACATGATTAACATGGATTTCATCAAAGGTTTGCCTTGTACATTGTGGAAGTTTGATTCCATATGGGTAATAGTTGATAGGCTTAGTAAGTTAGCGCATTTCCTACCAGTCAAGACCACCTATACAGCTGAAGAGTATGCACGGTTGTATGTTAAAGAGATAGTGCGACTACACGGGATTCCAATCTCTATTATATCAGACAGAGGAGCTCAATTTACAGCACATTTTTGGAGATATTTTCAAAAGAGTTTGGGAACCCAAGTGAATTTGAGTATGGCTTTTCATCCTCAAACAAATGGAAAAGCAGAACGTACTATCCAAACACTTGAAGATATGCTACGGGGTTGCACGATGGATTTTAAAGGTAGTTAGGATGATCATCTACCTCTTATGGAATTTGCCTAAAACAATAGCTATCATTCAAGTATCAAAATGGCACCTTACGAAGCTTTATATGGAAGGAAGTGTAGATCTCCAATTGGATGGTTTGAAGCGGGTGAAACTGCTTTACTTGGGCCAGATCTTTTTTATCAAGCTATGGAGAAAGTTAAGGTGATACAACAGTGGCTACAAATAGCCCAAAGTCGACACAAGTCATATGCTGATGTTAGAAGAAGAGGGCTCGAATTTTCCATAGGTGATTGGGTATTCTTGAAGGTGTCACCGATGAAAGGGGTAATGAGATTTGGAAAGAAAGGAAAGTTAAGTCCACGTTTTATAGGGCCATATAAAATTGTTAGAAGATTTGGGCAAGTTGCATATGAATTGAAACTACCCCAAGAACTCTCCACCGTGCATACAGTGTTTCATGTTTCAATGCTTCGAAAGTGCATAAGAGGTCCATCTCGTTTTGCTCCCATTGAAGATGTACAAGTTATGGTGGATATCACCTATGAATAGTTACCTATTGCTATTCTGGATCGACAAGTGAAAAGGTTAAGGAATAAAGAAGTACCTTCCGTAAAGGTACTTTGGAGAAATCAGCAAGTAGAAGAGATCACATGGGAAGCTAAGGAAATGATGAAGTCCAAATACCCTCATTTGTTTCAAATAGAAGAGAAAGTTCAAGATGCGAGATCAGAGCAATAACAACTAAGTATTTATAAGCATTATGTATATATGTGGTAACATGAAGAATGATCTTAGACTTGAATTTGTTTAAATTGGATAATGTCACTAGCATTAGAGGACGAATATTTCTAAGAGGGGAAGGATGTAACACCGCATACATTTCCGAACCCATGAGACTAACTTAACATTTATGGAATTATTTAAACATGAGAAGGTTGGTGAATTATGCATTAATTTGTTGGGCTGAATTAACATGTGCTAATGGGCTCAATTTAAGGCCCAAAATTAATCAAAAGACATGGCCCAAATGGGAAAAATGACCCATTCTACCTTTGACCAAGTAAACATAACAATTATGACCAAAGTGTGGAAAAGGATGAGACTTAAAGGGACTATAAAAGGGCATAGAAATCAGATTTTTATTCACCAAGACACACATGCCTTTTCTAGATTTTTGCACAATATTCTCTCATCTCACAAACCCTAAGCAAGTATCTCCTTGGAAAAGATCATCCTCTTGCAAGCTTTGGTAAGTGTTCACTCTCATGGTTTAGTATATTATATGCTTAAGATGGTGTATAAATAATTTTGGTTATGTTGGCAAAATGTTGGACAGTTCACTATGTGTAAAACAGTCTACTTTTGCTTAATCGGTGAAGGATTTTGCCTTCTAAAATTGAAAGTGGACTTGTGGTCTTGAAGGAAGTGAATTTGGTGGATTAAATATCAACATGTATGATGTGGTTATGTACTTAACTTGATTTCTCTTTGTGTATAACATTTGGAATTGTTGTTGCGATATTGTTCATTGAATGGGTGACGTATTGGAAGGACAATGTAGTTTTGGTGATGTTCATGTGTGTTGTGAAACCATGATTGTTCGTTGGCATCCAAGTGACCTAAAATATGAAAGTATAAGTTTATTTATGGCCATGGACCATTTATTACAAAAAAGGACCCTAAAATGACCTCTGGAGGCTGAAACGGGCAGCCGCCCTCTTATCTGGAGCACCTGCGGGCGCAGATGCCAACGCAGGTGTAATACCCCGTACATTTACAACCCTACTTGAAAATTTTGAACCATGCTTACCTTAGTTTCTAGAGCCATAAATATGTATTTTGTATTGTTATTGATGGAACATTTGATATTGTGCTAGATTTAGACCTTTATAGGAGGTGTTTGTGACTTTGTTGAGCATTTTTAGGGTGAAAAGCGAGGTTTAAAGGAAATCCAAGCAAAGGATCTTAAATATAAGAGGCAAGCAAAAAGTTGAAACTTGAAAGATACAACCAAATCCGCAATGAAAAGTCGAAATAAAAAATTTAGTATGGGGCGCTGTAGGTGGCGTGCGAGGCCGCTTTGGCCTATTTTTTTGTGGCACAGGCAGAAAGGGGGTGCGCCCAGGGGCATGCCAGGCCGCCCCTGCACACCTTTTCCAGAGCTGAAATTTTTCTAAGTTTCTAGGGCGCCAGGGAGCGTGCCGGGGTGCTTTTTGCCCGATTTCTTCCACGATTATTAGTTTATAAAGAGGACTCGTGGGTTATGATATCATTATTCCATCATAGTAGGACTACTCTTGAGCGAGTTTGGCATCCGAGTTGGGGTTAATTCTTCGTCACATGTATTTTATCAAATTATGTTCAATTAAGCCATGAGCGGCTAGAATTTCTTATTTTTGAGATTGAGGCTATGAACATGAATCTCGTGAGTTGAATATTGTTGTAACATTTATGGAATTATTTAAACATGATATTATTGGAGTATTACAAATTGAAATTGGTGGGCTAAGTTAATATGTGTTAAAGGGCTCAATTTGAGGCCCAAAATGGAGTAAAAGACATTGCCCAAAAGGGGCAAATGACCCATTCTTCCACTTTGACCAAGTAAATATAGCATTTAATGCCAAGAACTGGCTAAGTATGACTTGAGGGGATATATAAGGTGGTAAAAATCAGATTTTTATTTCCACAAAGCACACATGCCATTCTAGACGTTTCCACAAGATATTTCTTCAAGCTTTCAAACCCTAAGCCATCTCTTTGGACAAGATCACTCAATTGCAAGTTTGGGTAAGTGATTATTCTTATGGATTAATATATTTTATGAATGGGAGAGTATGTAGATCATGATGCTTATGTCTAAAAGTGTAAGTAATGCTCTTTTGTTTTTTGTTAAACGATGTGTCATCTATGTGATTTAAACTTGAAAGGAGACTTGATGCTTTGATGAAAGTGCATGGTATGGATGAAATATCAACATGTATGGTGTGATTATGTTCCTTGACTTGTTATTTTTCTATCAGTGTAAATTGTGGGATTGTTGTCGATATGTTGTTATGAAGTGCATTGAGGTGACTTGATGGAGTAATTGTGAGGTTGTGTTGATGGGGAAGTGTAAAGTATGAACTTGGTGTGACATGCTATTGGTTTATGATGTATTGGTAAATGTATGGCATGTTGTGGTATTGTTGTCATGACAATGCCATGAATGGTATTGTAAAGGGGGAAATGACATTTTAAGGCAATCATGTAACTCATTGTCGTCGTATGCACTTGTAAGATAGTTGGTTGTTAACATAAGCTCCGTTATGTACTTGTGTAGTAGAGTGAACGTAAGGAAGGATCTGGACTATTGTATTCACGTATAGGATTGTGTATTCATATTGGAAATGTAAGGTATATAAGGTTACCCGTTTCGTATCCTTCTGCAGCACATATTGTTCACACTGACATCGTACTTGATCTATTCCGAAATATCCGAAGGTATCCCATTTTCGGATATCAGTTATTATTAATCGCATGTTCCTTACTCATTGATCATAAATTGTGACTCATATGTCTCATGGTTCATTGACTAATGTTTCGAAGTTCCAATAATATTATGACTACCAATGTATCAATCTCATAGAAGTAAAGACATAAAGTAATGTATATTGTTTGAGTATTTTTTGATGGCATCCCAGGGGTTAAAATACCTAGCATGGGTCGATCCCAATATCATAATGCATCCCAGGGGCGATATAAAATCCTAGCATGGGTTATCACAGTACATCCCAGGGGCGATATAAAAGCCACGCATGGGTTACTTACATCCCAGGGGTTAAAATACCTAGCATGGGTAAATCTCATCCCAGGGGCGACAGAAAAGCCTAGTATGGGTAGATAAATCTCATCCCAGGGGCGGAAAAGCCTAGCATGGGTAGATGAATGAACATAAAGACAAAGAATGTAACAAATATAATGTACATGGTTCCTCACATACAGAAAGAAGGTTTATCCATATTGACTATTTCTCTTATATTGACTCCATTGTTGTTATTATGAATGATGCAGTTTCATATAAGCCTTACATACTCAGTACATTCTTCGTACTAACGTCCCTTGGGGGACTTACCTTACTTGCTGCAGGCACATGTGCTAGTAGACCTCCACAGTAGGTTGCATGCCATTTGCTGATCTTTGGTGAGCTCCAGTTGGTTCGGGGCTTTCCGAGTCACATGTGTATATTTGTTTTGGTACTGTAATGTTGTATAAAATGGGGACTTATCCCGACTTTAGGTTAGTTATGTATATGCATCTGTTAGAGTCTTTGTAGATGTATGTGGGAATATGAATGTAAGGGATGTGTGTCCATTTTGACTTGATGGCCCTAACGGCCAAGTTTCATATATGTATATATCACATATTTACATAGCTTCCATTATTAGCATCGTGTATCTATACATGGTGGTGATGTTCCTTGAATGACATGCATATGGATGTACGTGAGCAAATATTGGTTCTCTCGAGCCTCAACGGCTTCGGGTGCCAGTCTGCCTCATTGGAATTCGGGGCTTGACAAAAGTGGTATTAGAGCAGGTCGTCCTAAGGGTGTCTACAAAGCCTTGTCTGAGTAGATTCTTGCTTATGGATGTGTTGTGCACCAAATTTATAAGTAGGAGGCTACGGGAGATTTAGGAGTTATTTCTTTTCCTTCATTTCTAGATCGTGCAATAGAGACAATGTTGTAAGTGGAATCGCATCTGACCATTGGAATTGGTTTTCTTGTTTATAGTAAAATGCCGATGACAAGAAGAGGTAGAGGCAAAGGTAAGCAGGTAGATATGCTTTCCGGTGACGGAATGAGTAAATCACCACCTGACCAAGCTAGTCAAGGTGGAGCTAACACTAAAATTGCATCGCGGTCTTCTTCTACTTTTCCAGCTCCAGAAGATCCAAGAGGTAGAAAAGTACCCGCAGAACCGCCAATCAATGCCACTGACCAGGATTTAAGAAATGCAGTGCATATGTTGACTCAGATAGTTGCTGCACAAAGTCAAGGATGAGCTGGTCTAACGACAAATGAGGATGATGCGGCTAGAGTGGCGAGTCGCAGGACACAGGACTTTCTGAAATTAGACCCTCCTATATTCACTGGGTCAGATTCGAAAGCAGATCCACAGGACTTCGTGGATCAAATCTAGAGGGCTCTAGATGTTATGCACGTGACTGGTGTTGAAATAGTTGAACTTGTGGCCTATAGATTTAAAGGTGAAGCTATATTGTGGTATGAAGACTGGAAAAAATCGAGGGGTATTGATGCACTTCCAGCTGGTTGGGAAGAATTTAAAATTGTATTCCTTGATCATTACCTCCCATATGAGATCTGGGAGGCACGTGCAGACCAGTTCCTAAATCTAAGTCAAGGGAATATGAGTGTTAGAGAATATAGTCTTCAGTTTAATTCCTTGGCTTGATATGCTCTGAATGTAGTGGCCACAATGACAAATAGAGTCCATCGATATATGGACAGATTAGAGCCATATTTGCTAAGGGACTTCACCATTGCTGCCTTGAACAAAGATATGGACATAGCCAGAATACAGGCCTTCGCACAAAAAATAGAGTATCAGAGACAGAGAAGAAGGGTACATGAATCTGAAAGAGGACAGTCCAAAAGAGATAGACCTACGGGATAGTCGATGGCGTCCCAAGGAGAATCTAGGCCTCGGATGTTTCCTAGACCGCCTAGACCATCATTCTCCTATTCCACCACAGGCACTCACTCTCAATTTCGAGGGTTTAAAGGCGGTCAATCTGGGAAGAGTAGTGGAATTCACGGGTCACATGCAGCAGGATTTGCTCGTCAGCCGTGTCAGCGCTGTGGACGGTATCATGTAGGTGAATGCCGGTTGGGGGAAAATGTTTGATTTTGGTGCGGTATGTCAGGGAATATGATGAGAGAATGCCCACAAAGGGGGATCAACCGTTGCATCGTCATCATCGGTTCCTTCCCTAGGTAGAAGAGTGCAGCCTATGGGGCGTGGTCGAGGTACTAGAGGAGCAGCTAGTTCCAGTGGAGCCCAGAATCTCACCTATGCTCTAGTGGACCGACAGAATTCGGAGGCTTCTCCTGATGTCGTCACAAGTACATTATCCATACTTTTGCATATTGTATATGCATTGATTGATCCTGGTTCTACATTATCATATGTTACTCTGTTGATTACTGCAAACTTTGAAAGAACACCAGAATTATTAAGTAAGTCATTTGAAGTATCTACACTAGTTGGTGAATCTATTGTTGCAAAAAGAGTATATCGTAATTTTATGGTAACTATGTGTGATCATGATACGTTGGCTGATCTTATTGAACTGAAATGGTGGATTTTGATGTCATAATGGGTATGGATTGGTTGGCTTCCTATTATGCCATGGTAGATTGCCGAGCTAAGGAAGTACATTTTCATTTTTCGCAAATGAATGTTCTGGAATGGAAGGGAAATGTAGGGGCACCGAGAGGAAAATTTATTTCCTACCTTAAGGCAAGGAAAATGATAGCCAAGGGGTACCTATGTCACTTAGTGAGGGTGAAATATACTGACGTGGAACCACTAACTCCTCAGTCGGTTCCAGTGGTCAATGAATTTTTTGATGTATTTCCTGATGATCTTTCAGGTTTACCCCCAGAACGGGAAGTAGAGTTTAGTATTGATGTGTTGCCAGGCACTCAGCCTAACTCTATTCCCCCGTATAGAATGGCTCCAGCAGAATTGCGTGAATTGAAGGAGAAATTGAAAGACTTGTTGGACAAGGGCTTCATCAGGCCTAGTATGTCCCCGTGGGCTGCACCGGTATTATTTGTATGGAAGAAAGATGGCACATTGAGAATGTGCATTAACTATCGGCAATGAATAAGATAACGATCAAGAACAAATATCCCCTCCCTAGAATTGACAATTTGTTTGATCAGTTATAGGGTGCCAAGTGTTTTTCAAAGATCGACTTGAGATCAGGTTACCATCAAGTCAGAGTTAGAGAACAAGATATACCCAAGACAGCGTTCCGAACACAGTATGGCCATTATGAATTTTTAGTTATGTTGTTTGGACTAACAAATGCACCGGCTGTTTTCATGGATTTGATGAATAGGGTGTTTAAGCCATTCCTGGATGTATTCGTGACGGTATGTATAGACGATATTCTGGTTTATTCCAAATAACAAGAGGACCACGCGAATCACTTACGGCAGGTGTTACAGATTCTCCGGGATCATAAGTTGTATGCCAAGTTCTCTAAATGTGAATTTTGGTTAAAATCTGTAGCAGTCTTGGGTCACATTGTGTTAGATGAAGGCATCAGGGTGGTTACACAAAAGACCAAAGCGGTGAAAAAAGGGCCAAGGCCTACGACGCCTACAGAAATTCGTAGTTTTCTGGGATTGGCCAATTATTATAGAAGGTTTGTTGAAGGGTTTTCTTCCATTGCTGCACCTTTAACGAAGCTTACACACAAGGCAGTCAAATTTCAGTGGAATGATGCATATGAGAAAAGTTTCCAAGAGCTGAAAGATAAATTGACTTCTACACCGGTATTGTTACTTTCGGAAGGCATAGAAGGGTATGCAGTATATTGTGATGCATTCGGAGTTGGCCTAGGATGTGTATTAATGCAGTATGATAATGTAATAGCATATGCCTCACGACAGTTGTGACCATGTGAGAGAAACTATCCCACACATGATCTTGAGCTAGCAGCTGTGGTATTCGCTTTAAAGATATGGTGTCTTTATTTGTATGGAGTTCATGTTTACATCTACACTAATCACAAAAGTTTACAATATATCTTTAAGCAGAAGGAACTCAATTTGAGAAAACAAAGGTGGCTAGAGCTCTTAAAAGACTATGATATTGATATCCTATATCATCCAGGAAAAGCGAATGTGGTGCCGATACATTAAGCCGCAAAACAGTAGGAAGCACTAGTGTCCAGTTGACGAAAAAGCAAGACCTAGTAAAAGATTTACATCAACTAGCCAGCTCGGGAGTTCTTCTTCTTGAATCTCGAGATGAAAAGGTCACTGTGCAAAATGCAGCAGAATCTTTCTTAGTAGCTGAGGTGAAAGAGAAACAGGATGCGGATCCTATTTTATTGCAGCTAAAAGAAAATGTACAACAGGTTCTGACAAAGGCATTTGATCTTACGCAAGAAGGAGTACTTCAAGACCAAGGTAGATTATGTGTACCGAATGTAGCTGAGCTGAGAAGATGAATTATGATAGAGGCGCATCATTCACTATATTCTATTCATTCGGGAGCTACCAAAATGTACCATGATTTGAAGAAAATGTATTGGTGGGGAAACATGAAGAAGAACATTGCAGAATTTTTAGCTCAATGCCCGAATTGTCAACAAGTAAAAATAGAGCATCAGAAACCAGGAGGTTACATGCAATGTATCAATCTTCCAGTCTAGAAATGGGATATGATTAAAATGGATTTCATCATAGGTTTGCCTCGTACACTATGAAAATTTGACTCCATATGGGTAGTAGTTGACAGGCTTACCAAGTCAGCGCATTTTCTACCAGTCAAGACCACCTATACAGCTGAGAAATATGCAAGGTTGTATGTTAAAGAAATAGTGCGATTACATGGAATTTTGGTCTCCATTATATCAGACAGAGGAGCACAATTTACCGCACATTTTTGGAGATCTTTTCAGAAGTTCTTGGGTACACAAGTGAATTTGAGTACGGCTTTCCATCCTCAAACAGATGGACAAGCAGAACGTACTATCCAAACACTTTAAGATATGCTACGAGCTTGCACGTTAGATTTTCAAGGCAGTTGGCATGACCATTTGCCTCTTATTGAATCTGCTTACAACAATAACTATCATTCAAGTATCAAAATGGCACCTTATGAATCTTTATATGGAAGGAAGTGTAGATCACCGATTGGATGGTTTGAAGCAGGTGAAACTGCTTTACTTGGGATAGATTTTGTTCATAAAGCTATGGAGAAAGTTAAAGTGACCCAACAGTGGCTACAAACGGCCCAAAGTCGACATAAGTCATATGCTGACATTAGAAGAAGAGGGCTTGAATTTGCCATAGGTGATTGGGTATTCTTGAAGGTGTCACCGATTAAAGGGGTAATGAGATTTGGAAAGAAAGGGAAGTTGAGTCCCAGGTATATAGGGCCATATGAAATTGCCCGAAGATTTGGGCAAGTCGCGTATGAATTAGCATTACCCCAAGAAATCTCCATAGTTCATCCGGTATTTTATGTTTCGATGCTTCGAAAGTGCATATGAGATCCATCTCGTTTTGCTCCCATTGACGATGTACAAAAGACAGAGGATCTTACCTATGAAGAGATACCTATTGCTATTCTGGATAGACAAGTGAAGTTGTTGAGGAATAAAGAAGTGGCTTCCGTAAAGGTACTTTGGAGAAATCAACAAGTAGAAGAGATTACATGAGAAGTGGAAGAAATGATGAAGTCAAAGTACCCTCATCTGTTTCAAATGGAAGACAAATTTCAAAGCGCGGAAGTGGAGCAATAACAAATAAGTACCTATGAGCATTAAGTGTATATGTATATATATGCTAATATAGAGATGCATTTGTTGTACATGAGACGATGTTATTAAAATTAGAGGACGAATGTTTCTAAGGGGGGAAGAATGTAATACCCCGTACATTTTCGACTCTACTTGACAATTTTTAACCATGCTTACCTTAGTTTCGAGAGCCATAAGTATGTATTTTATATTGTTAATGATGGAACATTTGATATTGTGCTAGATTAGACCTTTGTAGGAGGTGTTTGTGAATTTGTGGAGCATTTGTGGGGTGAAAAATAAGGTTTAAAGGACATCCAAGCAAAGGATCTTAAAGATAAGAGGCAAGCAAAAGGTTGGAACTTGAAAGATCCAACCAAATCCGCAAAGAAAAGTCAAAATCAACTGCAGGTGGCGTGCCAGGCCACTTTGGCCTGATATTTCTATGGCACAGGCAGTAAGGGGGCGTGCCCAGGGGCTTGCCAGGCCTCCCCTGCATACTTTTTCCAGAGCTGAAACTTTTCTAAGTCTCTAGGGCACCCGGGAGCTTGCCGGGGTGCTTTTTGCCCGATTTCTTCTACGATTATTAGTTTATAAAGAGGACTCGTGGGTTATGATATGATTATTCCATCGTAGTAGGACTACTCTTGAGCGAGTTTCGCATCCGAGTTGGGGTTAATTCTTTGTCACAAATATTTTATAAAATTATGTTCAATTAAGCCATGAGTGGCTAGAATTTCTTATTTTTGTGATTTGGGCTACGAATATGAATCTCGTGAGTTGAATGATGTTGTAACATTTATGGAATTATTTAAACATGAAATAATTGAAGTATTACACATTAAAATTGGTGGGCTAACTTAATATGTGTTAATGGGCTCAATTTGAGGCCCAAAATGGAGTAAAAGACATGGCCCAAAAGGGGCAAATGACCCATTCTTACACTTTGACCAAGTAAATATGGAATTTAATGCCAAGAAGTGGCTAAGTGTGACTTGAGGGGATATATAAGGTGTCAAAAATCAGATTTTTATTTCCACAAAGCACACATGCCATTCTAGACATTTCCACAAGATATTTCTTCAAGCTTTCAAACCCTAAGCCATCTCTTTGGACAAGATCACTCAATTGCAAGTTTGGGTAAGTGATTATTCTTATGTATTAATATATTATATGCATGGGAGAGTACGTATATCATGATGGTTATGTCTAAAAGTGTAAGTAATGCTCTTTTGCTTTTTGTTAAAAGATGTTTCATCTATGTGATTTAAACTTGAAAGGAGACTTGAGGTTTTGATGAAAGTGCATGGTATGGATGAAACATCAACATGTATGGTGTGGTTATGTTCCTTGACTTGTTATTTTTCTATCAGTGTAAATTGTGGGATTGTTGTCGATATGTTGTTATGAAGTGTATTGAGGTGACTTGATGGAGTAATTGTGAGGTTGTGTTGATGGGGAAATGTAAAGTATGAACTTGGTGTGACATGCTATTGGTTTATGATGTATTGGTAAATGTATGGCATGTTGTGGTATTGTTGGCATGACAATGCCATGAATGGTATTGTCAAGGGGGAAATGACATTTTAAGGCAATCATGTAACTCATTGTCGTCATATGCACTTGTAAGATAGTTGGTTGTTAACGTAACCTCTGTTATGTACTTGTGTTGTAGAGTGAAACATAAGGAAGGAGCTGGACTACTGTATTCACGTATAGGATTGTGTATTTATATTGGGAAAGTAAGGTATATAAGGTTACCCTTTCCGTATCCTTCTGCAGCACATATTGTTCACACTGACATTGTACTTGATCTATTCCAAAATGTCCGAAGGTATCCCATTTCCGGATATCAATTATTATTAATCACATGTTCCTTACTCATTGATCATAAATTGTGACTCATATGTCTCATGGTTCATTGACTAATGTTTCGAAGTTCCAATAATATTATGACTACCAATGTATCAATCTCATAGAAGTAAAGACATGAAGTAATGTATATTGTTTGTGTATTTTTTGATGGCATCCCAGGGGTTAAAATACCTAGCATGGGTCGATCCCAATATCACAGTACATCCCAAGGGCGATATAAAAGCCTAACATGGGTTATCACAGTACATCCCAGGGGTGATATAAAATCCTAGCATGGGTTATCACAGTACATCCCAGGGGAAATATAAAATCCTAGCATGGGTTACTTACATCCCAGGGGTTAAAATACCTAGCATGGGTTAATCTCATCCCAGGGGCGATAGAAAATCCGAGCATGGGTAGATAAATCTCATCCCAGGGGCAGAAAAGCCTAGCATGGGTAGATGAATGAACGTAAAGACAAAGAATGTAACAAATATAATGTACATGGTTCCTCACATACAAAAAAATGGTTTATCCATATTGACTATTTCTCTTATATTGACTCCATTGTTGTTATTATGAATGATGCAGGTTCATATAAGCCTTACATACTCAGTACATTCTTCGTACTAACGTCCCTTGGGGGACTTACCTTACTTGTTGTAGGCACATGTGCTAATAGAACTCCACAGTAGGTTGCAGGCCATTTGCCGATCTTTGGTGAGCTCCAGTTGGTTCGGGGCTTTCCGAGTCACATGTGTATATTTGTTTTGGTACTGTAATGTTGTAAAAAACGGGGACTTGTCCCAACTTTAGGTTGGTTATGTATATGCATCTGTTAGAGGCTTTGTAGACGTATGTGGGAATATGAATGTAAGGTATGTGTGTCCTAACGGCCAAGTTTCATATATGTATATATCACATGTTTACATGGCTTCCGTTATTAGCATTGTCTATCTATACGTGGTGGTGATGTGCCTTGAATGATATGCATATGGATGTACGTGAGCAAAGATTGGTTCTCTCGGGCCTCAACGGCTTCGGGTGCTAGTCTGCCTCATTGGAATTCGGGGCATGACAGCAGGTGGCACTGGACAAGGCCTGAGGGGCACCTACGGCCACATGTCATCCACCTGTGGGCGTAGGTGGCCCCACAGCCCAGTCCAAAATTTTATTTTGTACGTTTTTGTCTCTCTTTGATCCCCCAATGACCCTATACCCTTTTTGGATACAATTATCAACTTATGGTACCTTTTGAATGGCTTTAAGGGGTCGTTTGGAGGCATGTTGGATTATATCAATTATGGATTATTGTTAATGTGTTATTGTTAAAGGTATTGAGAGGACTTGATGGAATAATTGTGACGTGGTGGTAATGAGGAAGTGTAAAGTATAAACTTGGTATGAAATGATATTGGTTTATGATGTATTGGTCAATATGTGAAATGTGGATGGTATTGTTGGTATGGTAATGTAGTGAATTGTATTGTAAAAGGTGAAATGACATCATATGGCAATCATGTAGCTCATTGTCATCTTATGCACTTGTAAAATAGTTCGATGAAAACGTGAGCTCCGTTATGTACTTGTGTTGTAGAGTAAAATGTAAGAAAGGAGCTGGATTAATGTATTCACATATAGGACTGTGTATTCATATTGGGAAAATAAGGTATGTAAGGTTACTCTTTCCGTATCCTTCTGCAACACATATTGTTCACATTGACATTGTACTTGTTCCATTTCGAAATGTCCAAAGGTATCTCATTTCAGGTTGTCGTATAGTATTACTCACAGGACTAATTATGATTCACATGTCTCATGTTCATTGACTAATGTTTCAAAGTTACAATAATGTACAATCACCAATGTATCACTCTTATAGTAAAAGAATGGAAATAATGTATAATTGTTTGTATATTCTTGAGTGGCATCCCAGAGGTGGAATAAACACCTAGCTTGGGTCAATCCTAATATCATGGGTGGTATCCCAGGGTTTAACATACCTTGCATGGGTCGATCCCAATATCGCAGTAGCATCCCAGGGGCAACAGAAAAGCCTTGCACGGGTTAAGCTCATCCCAGGGGTTAAAATACCTAGCATGGGTTAATCTCATCCCAGGGACGAAAAAAAAGCCTAGCATGGGTTAATCTCATCCCAGGGGTTAAAATACCTAGCATGGGTTATCCTCTTTTACCACTGATCAGTTGGTCATTTGTTTATCATATGCTTTACAATTTCTTAATGCAAGGAAGGATAACGTTAAGTAATGAACGATAATGATGAAAGAATGAACGTAAAGGCAAAGAAAGTAATAAATGCAATGTACATGGATCCACACATACAGAATGGTGGTTTGTCCATATTGACTATTCTCTTACATTGATTCCATTGAAGTACTTACGTATCATACGATTTCTTATAGCCTTACATACTCAGTACATTCTTCGTACTGAAGTCCTTGGGGGACTTACCTTACTTGTTGTAGGCACAGGTACTAGTAGACCTCCTCAGTAGGTTGTGGATCACTTGCGGATCATTGGTGAGCTCCAGTTGGTTTGGGGCTTTCCGAGTCACTATGTACATTTGTTTTGGTATTGTGGTATTGTAATTGTTGTATAAAGTGGGGACTTGTCTGGCTATGTCTATGTATCTTTAGAGGCTTTGTAGATGTTGTGGGAAAAAATGAAGGAAATGTAAGGAACGCATGCTTTTGACTTGATGGCCCTAACGGCCAAGTTTCATATATATCATATGTTCTCTATGGCTTACGCCATTGGTATCTTGTAATTACGTGAGAGAGAATGTTGTTCATTTAGTGATATGCATATGAGTCTACATGAATGAAGATTGGTTCTCTCAAGCCTTAATGGCTTTGGGTGCCAGTCCGCCCCGTTAGGATTCAAGGCGTGACAATATGCCAGCAAGGTGATTTATTCTTGAGATATGAGATTGTGAAAGTATATGGTCCTATCCTAAAAGCGAGTGGGCTCGGAAGGTGTATACGATTCTTGGGATTGATATTGTAAAAGTATATAGTCCTACCCTAGATGCGAGTAGGCTCAAAAGGCATATACGAGAGCTATGCGATGGTTTATATCATCATCCTCCCATCATCATTATTAAATTGTATTGCATCACTTGCATTGTATTACATTCCTTAGTATGTTTTGATATTGTGTTTTAGTATTTAGTTTTGTATTGATTCACGCGATTGAACCTTGTTTGTGATATTATGTATTCTATATTCATTTCACTACATTACTCCGTATGCTATCATCTTTTGGTTGATTTGGAGGTGGTGAGATTATGAGACGTGGGGTATGGCTATGTCTTGATCAGTGAAACTGTAGTGTCGCTCCTATTGGTTGTATGAGATACAAATATATATACACTCTCACCATTTTATCCCAGATTATTATTCAAACATGATAATTGAGTTTGATCTACTATGTTAGTGAGTCCCCCTCATAAATGGGTTCCTCTAATTGTTAATCATATAATGACTAGTGTTGACTCACGAGGTTTATTTTGCCTACCCTGTATATTGATATTCCAATGGCTGTTGTGTTGGGATACCCTCTTAGGATAAAGTGGTGTATTTTACTAATTGTAGATTGATGGGGAACCTTGAGTAGTTGGGGTGGTGGTCCTCGCTATCACTTTAGATTATGGTCGGTTATCAATGATGCTTGCTGAGTACACGTGTTTCGTACTCACTATTGCTTTTTCTTTCCGTTTTTATTTTCTTTTGCACCCGTGCATATTGGTTTGAATAGCAGTTAGTATATTGTGTTCCCTCAGTGTTAACATTGCAGAGATCGAGGTAGTGGCTGATGTTTCACAGAGCTTACCCGGATCTCTCTTTATTTATCTCAGGTTTTATCTGCATTTAAGATACTTTAGATTATTGATATCATTTTGTATTAGAGGCTTGTACTATTGATAACTAGACCTGGTATGTATCATTGAAATTATTATTTTATCTTGTCACGGTCCAATTTCTCAAGTCTGGTAGCACCTATTTTAACCCACCAGTAGGTAAGTCAAACCATAGCCCTAAGCGACATGTAACGAGCTAACCGACGGAAGATAATAAAATAAAGGAAATAGGCATACAATGGAAATACTAAGTAACAGAAATAAAGATATATATATATATATATATATATTTGAACATACTATACAATAGAGGAAAAGAGGACAAAATATACAAAATGGGTTTTCCCCACGACCTGATAAGGTCGGTACAAAAGTCATTATACCAAAAGAGAGTACTAGACAATGCCATCTATAGATCATAGACTCAGAATATAAAAATAAGACTATCCAAAAATAGCAGAAGGAGGAAGATCATCTTCAGACTCTAAAAGCTCACCCTACCTCCAAACAACAAAGCAACTTGAGCATGTCGTCAGCGGCAGTGTCCCATACTCGAATATGCATCAGGAAAAAAATGTATAAGTGTAGTATGAGTACCAAAACAATGAGTACTCAGTAGGTATCATAGGCTAACTGAGCTAAATTATAGTAAAAGCATAAATAAAGTGCGGGGATGTAAACTAAAGTCAGTAATAAAGGGCGAAAATGAAAATAATAGACTATACCAGGTGGATGTGATATATATAAGATAAGTAACCCGAACGTGGAAATAAAAGTCTACCTATAACCTAACAGGGCCTTCATAAGCCCAGAAAGTACACAAAAAGATGAATAAACCCAATCGAGCCCCCATAAGCATGGTGAGTACAAGCAAGGGATAATATAAAGTAAGGACGAGATAGGGCAATAATGAACGTAAAATGATCCCAAATATAGGTCATGCGTACCTGATACTCCTTTTTCCTAGACATAACTTCCTTTTTATCGGTATTCATCAGTTCTTAATCCCAGATCAATAATAATAAGGATAGTAATTGTCGGACTCAAATCAAAACTCATATATAATAACAATATATATAGATGTCGGATTTGAACCAAAACTCATAAGTGAAAATCAATGTATATATGCCAAAATCGAACTGGAACTTATAAATAATAATCAGCATATAAATGTACCTGAATGACATAGTTTAAGGTCGAATGATTCTCTACTCGGGGTAACGAGGCTAAATATGTGTAAATCTGTGTCTAAGTCAACCCCAACCCTAGGTGGTAGCCTAAAGAAGTGGCTATGAGATCATTAAGATCATATAAAGGTTATTCTAAGTATTTTATATAAAAAAGAGTAGTGGGGCCACTTGCAAACCCCAAAATTCCAACTTAAGGCAATCACCCATTGAAACCTAAGCTAAGGATTCCCAATCCCAACCTAAGGCACTAAAGGAAGTAAGTTTGATCCTAAGGTGTAAACATAGGCTAATATAAGGGAAGACGGGGCCAAATTCTAACAACCGAGCCATAAGTATCCACCCATAGCTTGCACAATATTACACTAATACCTTAAATAAGTGCAACCTAGGAGATAGGTAATCCTAGCCTACCTGGACGCCACTGAAAGCTCATAAAATCCTCTATACCAAAGCTTTTCCCTTCCAAGAAACCTCTGACTGCGGCCACACTATCAAAATAATGTTTTACACATCATGGAAAGAATATTGATACCTATATTGAGTATTAAAACTTTAGGTTAGAAATCAGACTAAAAATCCCACGTGGGGCCTATTTGTGGAATCACAAAATTGAAACCGTCACAGCGTTCCCTCAACTCAAGGATTGTTTGCCCCCAAAAATGAGAGAAATACAAGCCTAAATCAATCCCTAACTAGTCCCAACATAATCTAGAAATTAAGAATTAATCAGAGAAATAAATGAAGAACTAACCAAAAACTTACAGGAAAATGGCTAAGAAAATGATTGAAATGTCGTCCCCAACTCAATCCCAGCACCAGATAATAATTCCCACATAATTCTTAAGCTCTCAAAGTCTTCAATGGTGTTTTTGAACTTAAAAATGAGCTGAAAAAATGGTAACAACTATATATGAAGTCAGGGGTCCTTCATCGCGAACGCGGGAACCTTATCACAATCGCTGGAGTGGCCTGGAAAGGGTTTCACGAACGTAGCTGGTTTACCACCATCGCGATGAAGAAGGCTGAATCAGTCTGGTTGATCACCTCTTCGCAAATGCGAAGGCTAGCCCATGAATGTAGAGGTCAAGAATTCTTGTCCCTCGCAATCGAGGCCAAGGCCACACAAACACAAAAGCTAATTTTGGCCTGTAACAGCTGCATCAGCACCAATAACTTTGCCATGTTACAAATTCTCCGACCGGGCCCTGGAGATTTATTTGTAATCCAGTGAATGCAAATGCACTATGCTACCCTCCGAAATTAGACATTTTAGACTCAATAAAAATCAAAACATCCATTTGAGGTTGTTTTTATGAAATATGGGTCCCACAAATAAGGGTCTATTTTAACAAAAATCCACCCAATAGCCCAAAACAAGTCCAGAAGCCCTGAAACCCAAACCTTGGGTCCCCCTAGTCTAAAATCGACATTCTGGAGCCAATAGAACTATCAGAGTTTTCATAAACTCTCTGAGGATATTTACCTGAAGTTTAGGCCCAAGATACTTTTCTTACAACAAAAGCACTTAAATAAGAAAATGACTATACAAACCAAACGATCTTACCGGTAACCAAACTGTCAGTCCCAAAAAGTCATAAATGACTTGGAGTAGCTGTAGGAAAGCTCTAAATGCAAAAAAAACACGAAAAAGCAAGAAATGACCTGGAGGGTCATTACACATCTTTAAATATTTTGGAATTATTCTACTCTTCTTCCGCTTCTGATTTACTTTAATTATTGAGTTTGGGTTGGGATAGGCTTACCTGTACTAGATTTTTGACAGGTGCCATCACGTACTCTATTTTGAGTCGTGACATATGCATACCCTAAAAAAACATATGAAGCTTTTTTGTCTTGGATCACTAGCGATACATGCATCATAGCTAATGTTAGATATTAATAATAAATAACTAGGTGTCAACATTTGATTCGGTATTTTTAAATATTGATTTCAGAATTTTAGTAATTAATAATTTGTCACGACCCAACCGGTCATGATTGGAACCCACCCTAACCTATGCCGAGAGAACCATACTAGTCTCACCCTTACTAACTCAAGTGTTACTCTTATATTCACTTATATCAATTCCCTGTTTTAAACAAATGCAAAAAAGAAGTCATTCAATAATTAAAGTCACCCGTCAACCAACACCAATATTCAAACAATAGAGTGTGGAAACCTTTAGTTATTACATCATCGGGACCTGAAGTTACCATAAAAAAACATCTAAGAGCAAGATAAGCCTGAAACAACTAAAAATATCGCAAAACATAAGAAATAAGGAATCATTTTAGTCCCGAAACAAGGGACGTCAACATCAATAAGAAGATTTGAAGGGTGCCCGATCATGGTTCTCACACTCAAAATCAAGTCTGAACCACTAACTAGAGTTGAGGTCGCGTGTCAACTGCTCAAAAATATTGTGCACTCAACAAAAAAAGAGTACATGTAGCATCAGTACATCAACAAGTACTAGTAAGCATCATAGGCCGACTAACTCAACAATGTACAAGTAAGAAAACCATACAAGTATAAAAGTGATCATAACAAAATTCATAATCAAAGACATCAAAAACAAAATGCATCATATAAAGATAATTCAAAATCTACTTGCATGGGCTTTTATAATTAGTCACTTTCAACAACAACTCATCACCACATATAATCATCATATAGACACCCAATGAATATGAATGAGTGTATGTATGCAATATGTGTGCACCATCTCTTATTCTTCTCCTCATCATCAACAACATCATATTGTACCAATGTGGTACCCGACCCTTTTATCACAAATCATATCATAACCGTACCGGTGTGGTACCTGACCCTTTATCATAATCATATCATAACCATCCCGGCTTGATACCCAACCCTTTATCATCCAATACCATCACAATGCATATGGAATGAAATGCAATCCATAAATCATAATCCATGCTGGAAGGAAATCATAGATGTTTTGTTTACAAACAAGCACAAAGTCAAGAAAGTCTAAGTGCTACAACAAAACTGTCACGCCTCGAGTTCCAACGGGGCATACTGGCACTCGAAGCCGTTAAGGCCCGAGAGAACCAATCTTCATTCATGTACATTCATGTGACTATCCCTGAGTGAACAGTATGTCATCTCATGCAAATACACGATACCAATGGCGGAAATCATGGAGAACATATGATATACATATATATAAAACTTGGTCGTTGGAGCCATCAAGTCAAAAGCATACGTTTCCTACATCTCTTCTTTTGTCCCACAACATCTAAAAATTCTCTATAGATGCATAGACATAACCAGCCTAAAGTCGAGACAAGTCCCCTCTTTATACAAAATTTACAATACCAAAACAAATGTACACATGTGACTCGAAAAGCCCCGAACCAACTGGAGCTCACCAATATGAGTAGATGACCCGCAGCCTACTGTGGAGGCCTGCTAGCACCTTTCCTGCAGCAAGTAAGGTAAGTCCCCCCCAAGGGACGTCAGTACGAAGAATGTACTGAGTATGTAAGGCTAGATGAGACTGCATGATATATAAGTACTTCAATGGAATCAAATATAAGAGAATAGTCAATATGGATAAACTACCATTCTGTATGTGTGGAACCATGTACATTACATTCATTACTTTCTTTGCCTTTATTTTTATTCATCTTTATCGTCCTACCCATGCTAGGCTTTTCTGTCTCCCCTGGGATGAGATTAACCCATGCTAGGCTTTTATGTCGCCCCTGGGATGTTAGATTAACCCATGCTATGCTTTTATGTCACCCTGGGATGTTAGATTAACCCATGCTAGGCTTTTATGTCGCCCCTGGGATGTTAGATTAACCCATGCTAGGTATTTTAATTCTTGGGATGTTACTATGATAACCCATGCTAGGATTTTCTATCGCCCCTCGGATGTTACTGTGATAACCCATGCTAAGCTTTTCTATCGCCCCTAGGATGTTATTATACATTACTTCTTTCTTCCATTATAAGAGTGATACATTACTTCCGTTCTTTTGTTATAAGATCGACACATTGGTGGTTGGAACATTATTGGAACTTTGAAATATTAGTCAATGAACATGAGACATGTGAATCACAATTGGTCTTATGAGTAATACTATATGACAAACTGAAATGAGATACCTTTGAACATTTCGAAATGGAACAAGTACAATGTCAATGTGAACAATATGTGCTACAGAAGGATACGGAAAGAGTAACCTTACATACCTTATCTTCCCAATATGAATACACATTCCTATATGTGAATACAATAATCCATCTCCTTCCTTACGTTTTAATCTACAACAAAAGTACATAACGGAGCTCACGTTAATAACTAACTACCTTACAAGTGCATAAGACGACAATGAGTTACATGATTTCCCTATAATGTCATCTCACCCTTTACAATACAATTTACAGCATTGTCATACCAACAATACCACAATGTTTCATACATTGACCAAGACATCATAAACCAATATCATTTCACACCAAGTTTATCCTTTACGCTCCCTCATTAACACTACGTCACAATTACTCCATCAAGTCACCTAATACGTTTCATAACAACAATCCCACAAATTACACACATAGCAAAATCAAGTTAAGGACATAACGACACCATACATGTTGATATTTCATCCACACCATTCACTTCCATCAAAACCTCAAGTCTCCTTTTAAGTTCAAGTCACATAGATGACACATCTTGTAGCAAAAAGCAAAAGTGCACTACTCAACACTTTTAGACATAACCATCATGATCTACACAATCTCTCATGCATATAATCTATTAAATCACAAGAATAAACACTTACCCAAGCTTGCAAAGTGATGATATTTTCCACAAGAGATGGTTGTCTTAGGGATTGAGAGTAGAGAGAAAATATCTTTTTGGGGAAAAGTCTAGAATGGCATGTGTGTTTTGTGGAATAAAAATATGATTTTTGTGCCTTTATATAGGCCCTCAATTCATCCTTAGCCAATTCTTGGTCATTAAATGCCATGTTTACTTGGTCAACACAAGAATGGGTCATTTGCCATCTTTGGACCATGCATTTTGCATTATTTTGGGCCTTAAATTGAGTCCACTAACACATCTTACCTTATCCCACCAAATTTAATGCATGATCCACCAACTATCTCATGTGTAAATAGTTCCATAAATGTTAAGAAAATATTCAACTCACGAGATTCATGTTCGTAGCCTTAATCCCAAGACTAAGCGATTTAGCCACTCATGGCTTAATTTAACATAATTGGATAAAATAATTATGAAGAAGAATTAACCCCAACTTGGATGCCAAACTCGCCCAAGAGTAGTCCTAATAAGATGGAATAATGACACCATAACCCAAGAGTCCTATTTATAGACTAATGGTTGGAGAAGAAATGTGGCAAAAAGCACCCCGACACGCCCTTGGGCGCCCCTGGGGCTTAACCAAATTTCTGCTCTTGAAAGGGTGAGAATGAGCGGCCTGGCACGCCGCCTGGCGCGCCCCTCTTCTTTCCATACCATAAAAATTTTTGCCAAAAGCGGCCCAGCACGCTGCCTGGCGCGCCTGACACCAAAATTTTGATTTTCTTCCTTTCTTTGACTTTTCTTTGCAAACATTAGGACACCATCAAATATCCCATGAAACAATACAAAATACGTACTTATTGCTCTCAAAACTAAGGTAAACATGGTTCAAAGTTGGCAAGTAGGGTCGGAAATGTACGGGGTGTTACATCCTTCCCCCCTTAGAAACATTCATCCTCCAATGATAATAACATCTTCCCATTTACAACAAATGCATCTTTATGTTAGTATATATACATATACACATAATGCTTATAGATACTTACTTATTATTGCTCCACTACCGCACCTTGAACTTTTTCTTCCGTGTGAAATAAATACGGGTACTTTGACTTCATCATTTCTTTAGCTTCCCATGTGATCTCTTCTACTTGCTGATTTCTCCAAAGTACCTTTACGGAAACTACATATTTATTCCTTAACCTCTTTACTTGTCTATCCAGAATAACAATAGGTATCTCTTCATAGGTGAGATCCTCCGTAACTTGTACATCTTCAATAAGAGCAAAACGAGATGGATCTCCTATGCACTTTCTAAGCATTGAAACATGAAATACTGGATGAACTGGGGAGATTTCTTGGAGTAATGCTAATTCATACGCAACTTGCCCAAATCTTCGGAAAATTTCATATGGTCCTATATAACGTGGATTCAACTTTCCTTTCCTTCCAAATCTCATCACCCCTTTCATTGGTGACACCTTCAAGAATACCCAATCACCTATGGCAAATTTGAGCCCTCTTCTTCTACCATCAGCATATGACTTGGGTCAACTTTGGGTCGTTTGTAGCCGCTGTTGGATCACTTTAACTTTTTCCATAGCTTGATGAACAAGATCTGGCCCAAGTAAATCAGTTTCACCCACTTCAAATCATCCAATTGGCGATCTACACTTTTTTCCATATAAAGTTTCATAAGGTGCCATTTTGATACTTGAATGATAGCTATAATTGTAAGCAAATTCAATAAGAGGTAGATGATCATCCCAACTACCTTTAAAGTCCAATGTGCAAGCTCGTAGCATATTTTCAAGTGTTTGGATAGTACGTTCTGCTTGTCCATCTGTCTGAGGATGAAAAGTCGTACTCAAATTCACTTGTGTACCAAAACTCCTCTGAAAAGATCTCCAAAAATGTGCAGTAAATTGAGCTCCCCTGTCTGATATAATGGAGATCGGCATTCCCTGTAATCGCACTATCTCTTTAACATACAACCTTGCATAATCTTCAGCTGTATATGTGGTCTTGACTGGTAGGAAATGCACTGACTTGGTAAGCCTGTCAACTATTACCCATATGGAATCAAATTTCCACAGTGTTGGAGGCAAACCCGTGATGAAATCCATGTTAATCATGTCCCATTTCCAGACTGGAAGATTGATACATTGCATATAACCTCCAGGTTTCTGATGCTCTACTTTGACTTATTGACAATTTGTACATTGAGCTACAAATTCTGCAATATTCTTCTTCATGTTTCCCCACCAATACAGTTCTTTCAAATCATAATACATTTTTGTAGCTCCCGGATGAATAGAATACCGTGAATGATATGCCTCTGTCCTAATCTGTTTCCTTAACTCATATACATTAGGTACACACAATCTATTCTGACACTAACGCACTCCCCTGGCGTAAGGTCAAATACCTTTGTCAAACCTTGTTGTACCTTCTCTTTCAGCTGCGATAACATAGAATCCGCATACTGGTTTTCCTTTACTTCAGCTACTAATGAAGACTCTGCCGCATTTTGCACTATAATTCTTTCATCTGGAGTTCAAGAAAATGAACCCCCAAGCTGTCTAATTTGGTGTAAATCCTTGACTATACCTTGCTTTTTCTGTTAACTGGCCATTAGTGCTTCCTATTGCTTTGCGGCTTAATGCATCGGCTACCACGTTTTTTGTTTTTGTTTTCTAAATGATATAAAATATCGATGTCATAGTCTTTTAATAATTCCAGCCACCTCCTCTGCCTCAAAGTTAGGCCCTTCTGCTTCTAAATATACTGCGAACGTTTATGATCGATATATACATATATATCAACATGAACCCCATACAAGTAGTGGCGCCATATATATATATATATATTTTTAAAAGCAAATATCACGACTGCTAACTCAATATCACATGTTGGATAATTTCTTTCATGTGGACGCAATTGTCTTGAGGAATACGCTACTACATTACCGTGCTGCATCAATACACATCCTAAGCCGACTCCTGAAACATCACAATGTACTGCATACCCTTCTGTGCCTTTCGAATGTATCATTGTGGGGGTAGAAGTCAATTTATCTTTCGGATCTTGGAAACTCTTTTCACACGCATCATTACACTGAACCTTGATCACCTTGTGTGTTAACTTTGTCACGGGTGCCGAAATGGAAGAAAACCTTTCAACACATCTTCTGTAATAACCTGCCAACTTCCGTAGGCGTCGTAGGTCTTAAACCCATACTAAACCCTCGGTGGGAGAACCAACTAACAACATAAGTCAATCAACACTTATCTAATAACAGGCAACTAAAACTAATTCCATTGAAATAATCAATATCCACTAAATATAATTAAAGGTAATAATAGAATAATTACAGAAAACCATATCCTAGCAACTGAAAGTCATTGTACCCAAACTATAACAGATGTCAAAAGAAAGGATACAACCCCAAAACTAAAGTAATGTTTGTGTTTGAAACAAAGGGACCAGAAAATGATAGAAGAACCCATGGTAGCCCGAAAGATGCAACTCACCCTTGAGTTCGGAAATGATCCAAGTAACAACTGAGGCCTTAAATAAGTCACTGGAATATGCTCTGCACTCAACAAAAAGAAGAGCATGTGCAGTATCAGCACACAAGAAAATAACGGTGTACTGGTACTGTCATATGGCAAATCCAAGACGAGAAATGTTAACACATAACTATAAACTGAGTAAAACAAACCAACACATGTTCACTACTTAGCAACACCTATTCAGTCTACAGCACTTACCCATATTCAAGAGACTTATTAAACAAGACATTTTGAGTTAAACAAGAGTAACACGTCAAGTCAAGTTAGGTCCACCAACAAGACTCCAAGTCAACAATACAAGACTTAATATCATAACCAAGTCAATAACATATAACTCAATACCATAACCAAGTCAATAATTCATGACTCAATACAATAACCAAGTCAACAATATATGACTCTAACCATAACCAAGTCAATAATATATGACTCTAACACTAGTTCCACTTTAATTAACAACACAAGGATGATAAAAACAATGTGCCCTTTATCTTTATGACATTGGCCGGGCCTCTCAAGGATCCAATTTATCTCAAAAACAATTATCATGCAACCCCATTCACACAAGAGACCACTTTTAACCATTAACATATAAGTTCGGTCAATTCAAAAACCACAATAATAGCTCAACACTTAAGTCTGTTCACACAAGGAACCAAGATAAGAATAATAAATCACATAATCTCCGGTTCACTCATGGAACTATCACGCTCACCTCAACCTTGTACATACACGCCAGGGGTCTCATAGCTGCCCACTAATCATGACCTGTAGGGGACAAGCTCTGACCATGTACCAAATACCTGACATCAAGTGCCTGCCAATCTTATTCCACCAAATTCTGTAAAGATGTCTAAATACTGGTACATACCACAAATAACCAATTGAATATCATGAAAATCACAGAAACAATGATAGCAACCAACACTTTTAATGCCCACAAGCTTTACATATAAGTTCATTGAATGTGATTACACTTAGAAGATCAATAACCCTTTTTAATTCCTTAACAACATACATTGAGCAAGCAATACTAAGGAACAGTTATTATGCACATATAAAACAAACTAGATTAATTACACTAACCATCACCTACCTAAATCAAGGCTTGCACCACTAAATTAAGCCTGGGCTTTGTTTTTCCATGCAATTTCCACTTGATTGTGGTCTAAAAACACAAATGCAACATATAATCAACCAAGTGACCTACCATATCGAGATTACAACCTAATCCCAAACCGCTAGGCCAAACTCATGATCATCCCACCCGACCTAGGGTTTTCCTACAATCAATTCACCTAAAAACTACAACTTTTATGGTTACTTTAGTGAATTAATGACATGCAAGAGTAAATTAATGAATAATAACTAAAACCCAAGGGTTTTACACCTAAATTACCTCTTTGCACCAGAAAACTAGCTAAAACAAGCTTAAAACCTCCCCAAAAACACATAAACTAGTTATTTTAAGGTTAATTAACCAAAATACTAGTTAAAGGGGACAAATTACTTAACTTTGCAATGAAACGTTAATGAAAATCGCCTAAATCACCCTTGCCCTTCACCAAAATATGTATTTGAATAATGAAATGTTTTGGGAAATTTTATGAATAAACAGTAACTTATGTCACTATAGAGGCCCAATCCTGCTATAGCAACATCGCTATAGCAGAGTTGGTAGTTATAGTGGGTTTGATTGTCATTGATTGCCGTTATGGCAGGAATTATTTTTCTATGACAACAGTCGATTTGGCGATATGCACATTGCTATAGAAGCATAGGCTAGGTAGAACCTCGGGAATCCTCCCAGATTTTCTTTTTTCACACCACACCCTCAAATTGCTATATTCCAAACTAACCCTCTTACGCCGAGGTCCATACCGAGAGTTCTACTTACCTAAATTCACTTTCAAAAAGTCCTATAGGTTCCTTGTCATCTTAGATAACAAAAAATCAAGCTACACTTAATCACATTCCCCCAATCCATTCTCAAATTGCCCTAGACCATACCTCGCTAAAATTTGGTCTAAGCCTAGCCTAGCCTGAAGTTTCTAACTCCAAATTCGGGGAAGATCTTAACCCAAATATTTGTATGAGAGTATTACCCATAACAACGAAGAAGGCCAATACATTAGATACCAATTTACCCATCGTTGGTCCCCGAATGGTCAAACAAGAAAAGAAAAAAGGGACCATGTAAGAAAAGAAAGAGTACATGTGTCCTCAAACAAGTGAGGGTACTTGTCCTGCATGTCCTTTTCGGTTTCCAAGTGGCTTCCTATGTCAGATGATACTTTTATTTTGGCCTTTATTGAATGAATTTGATTTTTCCTCAACTTTTGGACATTCGAATTTTAAATTGCAATCGGTTCCTCCTCATAAGATAAGTTCTTATCTAGCAATACCGGATCCCACTTAATGATATAGTATCCATACCCATGGAATATTTTGAGCATAGATACATGGAACACCAGATGGACCCGCGACAAGCTTGGCGGTAATGCTAGCATGTACGTTACCAAACCCACATCCTCAAGAACCTCAAACGGACTGATGTATGGAGGGATAAGCTTGCCCTTCTTACCGAATGTCATGACTCACTTCATAAGAGACATCTTTAGCAAAACTTGCTCACCAACCTAGAAAGACATGTCCCTCACCTTATGGTTTGTATATTCCTTCAACCTACTCTGAGCAGCTAATAACTTTTTTTGAATAAGCCTTACCTTTTTTTGAGCTTTCTTTACCAGCCTCAAACCACCTTATAGGTGACCTATACCTCCTTATATAGAGTGACTCAAATGGTTCCATCTCAATGCTGGAGTGATAGTTGTTGTTGTATGAGAATTCACACAACGGCAGAAACTGATCACAATGACCACCAAAGTCAAGCACACATGCCCTCAACATTTCCTCGATCACCTTGATCGTCATTTCAACTGTCCGTCAGTCTGAGGATGAAACACTGTGCTAAAAGTAAGCTTGGTGATCAACTCTTCATGTAATATATTCCAAAATTTAGAAGTGTAGATTGTATCTCTATCTGAAATAATGGAACGTGGCACTCTATACATCCTTACTATCTCCCTGACGTAGATCTTGGCTAACTACTTAGAGTTGTAGTCCACTCTAACCAGAATGAAATAAGCCAATTTCGTCAGCTTGTCTACTATGACCCAAATTGAGTCATGCTTCCCCAAGGAATTAGGAAGACCCACGAACCATGAGCTTTAGCAAGTACATTCTGAATCAAATCACCAACTCGAGGAACACATATCCTCCCTCTAAACCACAACACTCCACATGCATCAAGAGGGGTATCTGAAGCCTCACCGTACACCATCTTGTTTTGGAGTTTGTTCAATTTCTCATTCTCAAAATGTTTGGCCTTGATTTCATCAAGGAATTTATACTCTACCTCAACCCTAGCCAACACTCCACCCCTTTCTGAAACACCGAACTGTATGGACTACGATGCTAGAGTTTTAAGCTTCCTAGCCAAGGGTAGCCTTGACACCCTCAAATAGGCCAAACTGCCCATACTTACTACTTTTTGGCTCAATGCATTTTCCACCACATTGGCCTTACTCAGATGATACTGGATGGTCACATCATAATCTTTCAACAATCTCATCCATCGCCTCTGTCTCAAATTCAAATTCCTCTATATGAAAACATATTGCAGACTGTGATGAGCTGTGAATACCTCACACTTGACACTATAACAATAGTGTCTCTAAATTTTAAATGCAAAAAGCATCACTGCCAACTCTAAGTCATGAGTCGGGTAATTCCTTCATTAAGCTTTAACTGCCTCGAAGCAAAAGAAACGACATTCCTATCCTGCCTTAACACAACACCTAAACCCAAAAGTGAAGCATCACAGAAAATAACAAAATCCTTACCTTCAATTAACAATGAAAGAATAGGGGTTGTAGTCAAAGTGTCTTGAGCTTTTGGAAGCTCTCCTCAGTCTTATCCGACCGTATAAATGGCACCTTCTTATTGGTCAACCTTGTCAGGTGAGTAGCAATAGAAGCAAAATTTTAGACGAACCTACTGTAATAACTGGCAAGACTCACAATGCTCTTAACCTTAGTCATCTAGCTAGATCGAACCCAATTCTTAACTTCCTTCTGGGGATCCACCATTACCCCCTTTTTCAAAACCACATGCCTTAAGAAGGCAATTGAAGACAACAAGAACTCATATTTTGAGAACTTTGCATACAACTACTTTTCCTTTAAAATTTCAAAAACAATATGAAAATGACCTGTATGTTCCTCCTTATTCTTGGAGTAAACAAAAATGTCATCAATGAAAACTATAACAAAAGAATCCAAAAATGAATTGAATATAGAGTTCATCAAGCTCTTAAGGTTGTCGGTGTAATGGTAAACCCAAAAGACATTACTAGGAACTCGTAATGCCTATACCGAGTCCAGAAGGCTGTCTTGGGTATATCCTCATGCCAAATTTTCAACTGATGATAACTCGACCTTACGTCAATCTTGGAGAATACTGAAGCACCTTGTAACTAGTCAAATAGATCATCTACACGAGGCAACGGGTACTTATTCTAGATGGTAAATTTGTTCAACTTCCTATAATCAATGCACATCCTCATGCTACAATCTTTCTTTTTAACAAACAACACTGGAGCACCCCAAGGCGAATCACTTGGACGAATAAATCCCTTATCCAGAAGTTCCTGCAACTATGTTTTGAGTTCCCTCAACTTAGCCGAAGCAATGTAATAAGGAGGAATAGAAATTGGGCTAGCGCCCGGCTCCAAGTCAATATAGAAATCAAGATCCTTATGTTGAGGCATACCCAACAAATCTACGAGAAACAACTACTGAAGTTCTAAAACAATTGGGACTGACTCAATAGAAGGAGACACTGCACTTATATCCCAAAAGTGAGCCAGAAAGTCTGAACTCCCCTTTCCCACTAGCTTTCTATCCTGAATAAAAGATATGATTTTCCAAAGTTGGGAATTATACACACACTCCCACTCTAGTTTATCCATCCCAGGAATTGCTAGATTCGCTGTCTTAGTATTATAGTTCAAGAAAACATGATATAGAGCTAACCAGGTCATACCCAGAATAATATCAAAATCCAACATGTCAAAAATGATCAAGTCTACCCAAATTTAAAAACCCATTAATAACATAAACTCTCAAACCAAAGTAGACATATGCACATGAGAATCAAGTACATCATAGACCAAGTTTAGACCCAAAGAAAACATAACAAATACATATGATAAGGTAGACCACATATCAAATAAAATAAAAACGATCTGATCACAAACTAAAATAGTACCTGTTATAACTGCATCAGAAGCCTCGTGTCAGACTTGCCTAGAAAGGCATAACAGTGAGCTCGATCATCAATCTGGGCTAACTCCTTTGCTGGATGAGAACCACATTTCCCTGATCAACCATTACCTCAACCACCCTGCCTGCTTTACTATTACCCCATCCACCTTATGGACAACCCCTGTCATTATTACCACCACCTCTACCTGCTGGGACTATAGCCCAAGTTTGCTGCTATGTCTATCTACCTGACTGTCTCAAAGGGAACTCTCTTTTAAAGTAACCAACACCACCACAACAGTAATAACCCCGCTCAAGAGAAGGCCAATCAGTAGAAGAGTAAGAAGCCCACTGGCCTCTCGAACCTGTTGGCAGAGAAAATGTCCTTTTTAGACCCACAATAGAAGCTAATAATGCTTACTGAATGGTCCAAGCTGGGTAGGCCTTCTAACCGTGACCCCTTGAATGAGAACAACTGAAGTTACCCGTATTTTGGAACCTCTTGGATAATGCCTTAGCCTGACTAACCTTCTTAACCCTCTCAAACTTCTTCACTTAAGCAGACACCTCATTAAAACTCTTCTCTGCATAAGACATGTTGACAGACAATACCTGAAGATTAGTGTTCAAACCCTTGACAAATAAGCAGATCCTCTCTTCCTCAGTACCTAATAGCTACATAGCATAGTTAGATAGGGCATGAAACTTAGCCTCATAGGTTGCAACTAACATACTCCCCTGCTCAAGATCTACAAGCTTATCCTTCTTGCAGTCACAAAGAGTCCGGAGCACATACTTCTGCAAAAATATGGCATGAAACTGAGACTAAGTCAATAGAGGTAATGCCGGTGACCGACACTTTACATAGGCTCTCCACCACAGCTTGGCATCCCTCTGTAGTTGGAAATTCACAAACTCAACCCCATGAAGTTTCATAATCCCCAACTTGTGTAACCTCTCATAGCAGTCAATGAAAAAGTTAAAGCATCTTCGGTCTCAGCACCATGAAATGAAGGAGGTTTCATTTTCAGAAACTTAGTCAGCAACTCATGTTCACCCTCAGTCATAACAAAACCCAAACTAAGATGGAGGAAAACAACAGTACCTAAAGCCTCATCCATTCTAGGCACAAAGGTGGCAGTACGATGAGAACCTAGAACCTGGAAAGGCATAGTGGGAGTGGCTTCAGTGCCATCCAACCCACCTAGAAAAGCCAGAACCTGTTGAATAACCTCTGCAGTTATAGGTGGTAAAGCTGCACTTCCAGCTAGTGTCGCCATCTCCTATTTCATCATATCGTCTTTTTCTACCTCAACCTCCTCGAAATGATCATGGGGTGGGGGAGGTGATACTAACCTTTGAGTGGCTTGGTTAGTAGCTGCTGAGCTCCACCACTGGCAGGTGTTGCTCTCCCTCTTTTCTTTCCCTTACCCCTTCCTCGTTCTTTACCCTAATAGTTGACTCCGCAGCTGGTGCTGCCGATGCTGAGGCTGCTGTTGGTGCTCCATTGGACCTAGTGTTCAGCATCTGCAGACAAAAGAATAAAAAGGATTAGACACCAATTGGGATCACTAGATACCAAGTGGAATCAAGTTATAGCACAAAAGAAGGAAGAAATTAATAGTTTAAATTAATAGTTTCCTAAGGTCCTATATCCTCCCTAGGAAAAGTATAGATATCTCTGTACCGTTCCGCAGGACTCTACTGGACACATTTTGGTACAACGATATCGATGAACCTAGGCTCTGATACCAACTTTGTCATGAACTAATCCCGCCGTGAGTGGCACTCACACAAAACCCCCGGCGGGAGAACCAACTAACAACATAAGCCAATAAACACTTAGACAAAAATAGGCAACTAAATCCAATTCCATTAAAATAATCAATAGCCACTAAATATAACGAAAGGTATCAATAGAATAATTGCATAACACCATTTTCTAGGAACTGAAAGTCATCGTACCAAAACACTAACAAATGTCAAAAGAGGGGATGCAACCCCACAACTAAAGTAATGTCTAGGTCCGAAACAAAGGGACCAAAAAATAATAAAAGAACTCATGGTAGCCCAAAAGATGTAGCTCACCCTTGATTTTGGAAATAATCCAGGTCACAGCTGAGGTTTTGAAACAGTCGCTAGAATATGCTCTGCATGTCACGACCCGAATTCGCAAGTCATGATGCCACCTCTTTAACCCACCAGTAGGGAAGCCAGACTGTAACCCGAAATGATAAGTAATGGGATAATTGGTGGAAGGTATAATAAATAATGAAATTAAGCATACAATAGAGTTATAAACCATGAAACATAAGTACAACAATACACATATGTAAAAGAGGGATAGAGAAATAGAGCAAAAATATGTCCCACGACCTAATATTGTCGGTACAAGAGCCACTAAATCAAACGGGAAAGAGTACTAGATAGTATCAATATATAGGTAGTCTCGAATGTAAAGACTATCCAAAATAATAAAATGAGAGAGGATCAGCTCCGGCTATGAAATTTCACCCTATCTCCGAATGCGCCCAAAAGTAAGCCTAAATAGAGCATCAACGGCGGTAACTACTACTCGGATCTTCATCAAAAAAAGGTACAGAAGTGTAGTATGAGTACCAAAATGATGGGTACTCAGTAGGCATCATCGACCAACTGAGCTAACTAATGATAAGAGCATATTAACATGCGAGAATGTAAACTAAAAGTCAAGGATAAAGGGGCAAACCTGAAATAATGCTTCGACTGACAGATAATAAATAACGAGATAAATATAATTGAAGGAACATGAGCTAACTATAGCTAACTAGACCCCCCTAATCGGCTAAATATTTCAAATCTCACTAACATGCAACCAAATCGTAAATTCCAACCCAAATCTAGCATAATACAATGCTAATACCACAATAAAGATCAATCTATGAAGAAAGTAATCCTAGCCTACTAACACGACCAGGTAAGCTTGGAAAAGTCCACTAGATCATAAATTTTCCCTTTCGAGAAGCCTTCTCACAATGCCACGCTATCAAAATGATGATCTACATTTTAATACGAGAATAACAACATCCATATTGCATATAAATGCTTTAGGTCCAAAATTGAGTCAAAATCCCATATGGGGCCCGATTGAAGAATCACAACTTTAAAACCGTCAAAACGTTCCTCTAGGCTCGAGGGTCATTTATCCTAAAAAATGAGCGAATTTCGAGCACAAATGAACCCTAAATCAACCCATAAAGTACACTAGAGGTTCGAGTTTAAATTGGAAAATTAACCAAGAAATAAAAGGGACCCTACGGGAGTATCAACTGGAAAATGACTACAACGAGGTATCCAACTTACTCCCGACCCCCTATGGTCAGACTCTACTCTCTCTAAGCTTTCTAGGGCCTTAATGGACTTGGGACTTGTAAAAATGAGAGAAAAATAGGATTTCTCAGCATTTAGTATTGCCAGAGGTCCCTTCATCCCAATTGTGGGGATCCCATCGCAAACCCGGACCACAATACTATTTACCCTTATTGAATGCGCAGAACAACTCGCAATTATGATAGCCAATGAACTTGGCCTTCGCAAATGCGGCCAAGGTATTGCGAGCACAATAGCTATTTTCCTTGGCGAAGGCCATTTTTGTCCTGCATCAGCTGAAGCTTGAACCAATAGATTTGGCTAAGTGCCAAATCTCCATTCAGACCCTCGTGGTTTTTTCGAAATCCCGTGAACACAGACGGACTACGCTACCCAAGAAAATTCAACATTCCAAACTCAACTACACCATCAAAAATTTCATCTGAGGTTATTTCAATGAAATGTGGGTCTCACACCTAATGGTTATTTTAACCAAAATCCACCATGTAGCTCAAAACGAGTTCTGAAGCCTTGGGACCCAAATCAAAGGTCCTCCTAGCCTAAAATCGCCATTCTAGAGCTGATGGAACTATCAAAATCGTCATACGAGGCTGTTAACCTGATGTTTCAACCTGATACCAAATTTTAACAAGAAGACTTCTAAACAGGGAATTGGTTTTAAAAACCAAACGAACTGCCAGGTAACCAAATTATCAGCTCCAGCAAGTCATAAATGACTTAGGAAAGCTATGGGAAAGCTCTAAATGCCGAAATAGTGCAGAAATATAGAAAATGAAATGGAGAGTAATCACAATATCCACTATTAAAAGGACTTTCATCTGCAAAAGTAAAGAATAAAGATGTACCTGAAGGCTCAAATAGGTGGGGATACCGATCTCGCATCTCACTCTCGATCTCCAAGGTAGCCTCCTCAATTAGACGGTGCCTCCACTGAATCTTAACTACTGGAATCTCTATATAGTTCAACCTCCTGACATCCCTGGCTAATATAAGAACTGGATCCTGCACGAATGTCAACCTCTCATCTAATTGAATTAAGTCCCACCGAAATACATGAGACTCATCTAGGATATAACATTGTATCATAGAGACATGTAAAACTGGATGAATAGCTGCAAAATCTGGGGGCAAGGGTAACTCATAAGCTACCTCTCAAACCATCTGGAGTATCTCAAATGGCCCAATATACCTGGGGCTGAGCTTGCCCGCCCTTCTTCCCGAACCTCATCATGCCCTTTATGGGCGATACTGGAAGGAAAACCCGATCACTAACTCCAAACTTCAAGGTACGAATTATACGATCAACATAGTTCTTTTGCTTGATCTTAGCTGCCTTCAACCTATCTTGAATCACCTTGACCCTATCTAACAATTCACGAAGTAAGTCAGTACCACGGGGCTTAACCTTGGAGTTCTCAAACCAGCCTATCGGAGATCTACAATGCCTACCATATAATGCCTCAAATGGTGCCATCTCAATACTCAAATGGTAGCTATTATTATAAGTGAACTCTGCTAAGGCTAAGTGCTACTCCCACTGACCTCAAAAGTCCATAACATACGCGCGGAGCATATCCTTAAGAATCTGAATTGTCTACTCTGACTAATCGTCGGCCTGGGGGTGAACTGTGGTGCTAAAATCAACATGAGTACCCAACTTCTCTTGAAATGTCCTCCAGAAGATAGAAGTGAACAATGAGCCTCTATTTGAAATAATGGACACGGGTACCCTATAAAAGCTAAAAACCTCACGAACATAGATATGGCCTAACCTCTTGGCACTAAAAAGAATCTGAATGGGGATGAAATGAGCTGATTTGGTCAACCGAACTATAATGACCCAAATACTATTAGAACAACGAGAGGTATGAGGAAAACCACTCACGAAGTCTATAGTAATCAGCTCCCTCTTCCACTTGGGAATGGGTAGCCTCTGAAGCAATCCACTCGATCTTTGATGCTCGGCCTTTACCTGCTGGCAACACAAACATCGAGCTACGAAGTATACTACATCTTTTTTCATTCCAGTCCACCAGTAATGTTGCCCCAAATCTCTATACATCTTAGTTGTCTCAGGGTTAATAGAATATCTAGATCTATGAGCCTCCTGCAATATCGACTGAATCAGGTCTCCAATCCTCGAAATGCAAATACGACCATCAAACCTTAAAATACCCTCGAAATCCTAGATAGCCCAACTGGACTCACCTCTCAGCACTTGGTCATGCATGCCACAAAGCCTACTGTCCTCAAACTAATGATCCTGAATCTGCTCTATGAAGGTAGACCTAGCCTCAACACTAGCAAGAGTCCTTCTGGGTCTAAAATATCAAGTCGCACCATCAAGTTGGCTAAGAAATGAATGTCCAAAGCCAAAGGCCTCTCCTAAACTGAAATCAAGGCGAAGCTACCCATACTCACCGCCTTCAAGCTCAAGGCATCTGCTACCACATTCACCTTGCCCGAATGGTATAGAAAAGAGATATCGTAGTCCTTCAGCAACTCAATCTATCTGTGCTACCATGAATCAAGCTCTCTCTGAGTTATAATGTACTGAAGACTACAAAGGTTAGTATAGATCTCGCAGAAAACACCATACAAGTAATGCCTCCAAATCTTCAACTCGAAAACTACCGCCGCTAACTTCAAGTCATAAGTGGGGTAGTTGCGCTCATGCACCTTCAGCTGCCTCGATGCATAAGCAATAACTCAGCCCTGCTGCATTAGAACACAACTTAAACCAACACCAAAAGAATCACAGTAAAATGTAAACCCCTCGCCCTCAACAAGGAAGGGTCAAAATAAGAGCTGAAGTGAGCAAGTCCTTGAGCTTCAGAAATCTCGACTCATACTCCTTAGACCACTGAAACAGAACCTCCTTCCTAGTAAATCTCGTCATAGGTGCTGCAATAGTAGCAAATACCTCAACAAATTGCCTATAATATCCAGCCAAACCAATAAAGTGGCGAACCTCAATCAGAGATGTAGGTATAGTCCAATCACAACTAGCCTCAATCTTTGAAGGATCCACCATAATTCCATCCTTAGACACCACTTGCTATAGGAATGTAAAAAAATTAAGCAAAAACTTGCACTTTGAGAATTTGGTGAAAAACCTATGGTCTCTCAAAGTCTGGAGGACAATCCTCAAATAGTGCTCATGATCCCCTCTACTCCTTAAATAAATAAGGATATCATCGGTGAAAATGATCATAAAAGAGTCCAACTAGGGCCTGAAAACACGGTTCATCAAATCCATGAATGCTGCTGGGGCATTGGTCAACCCAAAAGACATCACCAAGAACTCAAAATGGCCATAGCGAGTACTGAAGGATGTCTTAGGGATGTCCTTATCCCGAATCCTCAACTAATGGTACCCAGATCTCAAGTCAAACTTAGAGAACATTGTCGCTCCCTGAAACTAGTCAAACAACTTATCAATGAAAGGAATAGTATACTTATGCCTAATTATCATCTTGTTCAGCTGCCTATAGTCAATACACATACGCATAGAACCATCTTTTTTCTTCACGAACAAGATAGGAGCACCCCAAGGTGATATACTGGGCCTAATGAAACCCTTACCCAGAAGATCCTAAAGTTGAGAATTTACCTCCTTAAGCTTGACAGGAGGCATATGGTAAGGTGCCATGGAAATAGGTCGGGTACCCGGCTCAAGGTTAATAAAAAACTTAATATCATGCTCTGGAGGAAGGCCAGACAGATCGGTGGGAAAACATATCAGGAAAATAACGGACTATAGGAATAGAATCAGGCGAAGGACTCTCTGTACTAACATCATGAATATAAGTAAGATAAGACTCGCAACCCCTTGATATCAGTCTCCTAGCTCGAACATAAGAAATAATCCCTATCGACTTGTGGCTTAAAGAACCCGATAATACAACCGGGGGTATGCCATGCATACTAAGGTAACGATCTTTGGGAAATAATCCAAGACCGCATAGTAAGGGGATAACCAGTCCATGCCCAGAATCATATCAAAGTCCACCATATCTAACACAATAAGATCAGCCTGAGTATCATACTCTCGAATGATCACAACACATGATCTATAAACCCTATCCACTACTAAAAAAATCACCCACGAGAGTAGATATACACAATGGCATAGATAAAGACTCCTACAATAATTCTAACCGTGGTGCATAATAAGCAAACACATAAGAATACGTGGATCCCAGATCAAATAAAACAATAGCCAGTTGATGGGACGCTAAAATTGTACCTATAATAACAACATCTAATGACTCTACCTATGGCTTACCAGGCACAACATACAAATGACCTCGCCCGGCCACCTGTCTGGGTGCCTAACCGACCACCTGTCCTACCTTCCTGAGGACCTCCTCGAGAACCCTGAGGACCACCCCAATGACCCTGCGTACCACCTTTAACTTTGGGTAACGCTTCTCTTATCGGCTGAACACTCTGCATCAAAGTCACAACTGTCCCACACCAGGGACTCTCTCTAAAATAATGGTCGATGACCCCATAATCATAACATGCCTCAGGAACTCTGCTCTAACCAAAATATCCGACTGACTCAATATAACCACCTCAGCTAAAAGACCCAGAATGGGCACCCCTCAAAGATTGGCCTCTGCTCGACCTACTGTAATCACTATAACTGGACTGACCTCCATCTATAATCTAGAATGCAATATGAATGGGCCTACTAGACTGACCCTGGTGCTGATAAAACTGACATGAAAGGTACCTACCTTGAGAACGTATGCCTCTGAACTACGAGCCACTATGGCTCCCACTGAAACTACCCTGATGATGTGTCTTACGCTGCCCTCTTAGACCTCGCATGCATCTCCTCCACAGTCTGGGCATAATCAGAAACCCCTAACAAATCACTTAATCTGCTCATACTCAATAGGTAAAATCGCTGTAGCATGTCTGGACAACTTGTGGAATCTCGCCTCATACTCCACAATCGTCATAGAATCGTATCATAACCTAGTAAATTGATCTCTCAGGTGCTCTCAAAGACTGCGAGGAATATACTTCTCTAAGAAAGCCTTGGAGAACTGAGTCCATGTCAAAGGGGAAAATATAGCTGGCCTGGAATCGACATAACCTCCCCACTAATGTCTAGTTGCCAAGTCCATAAGAAAAGTAGTGTAGTCGAACCCACTTGCCTCTACAAGGCCTAAATTATGGAGCCTATCCTCGCAAGTAGTCAGGAACTCAAATACATCCTCATCCGGAGCCCCTGCAAATCTAGGTGGAGTTAATATTAGAAATCTGCACAACAACTTCTTCTCCTCAACCGACATAGCATGTTGGGTGGCTGTTGGCTGAGCAACTACCGGAGCTGGAGGGATTTTAACTCTAGGAGCATCATAAACAGGTTGCGCTCCTGCATTTGTACCACTCGGATCTGCTGACTAAGAACCATCAAATGGTTCCCCACCAACTAATCTCAAAAACTAAACCAAAGCATCTCTGAGCAATGAAGAAGAAATAAACCCCTGTTGAGCTTGGGCAGCCCCCTGGCCCACGAATAACTGAGGTGGCAGAATCTCTGGCTTGGGAGCAATAGCAGGATCTGGTGAAAGCTTCCTATCCTGACCCCTAGTTGGGGCTGCTGCAACTCTCTCCTAACCTCAAACCCTAGGCCAGCCATGGCCTCTGTGGACTCGGGGTCCTTATCTTCAGTCGTTGTAGCTCACGTTCTAACCATCTACAAAAGAGCGAAACAATGCGAATTTTAGAACCAACATAGACTCAACGCATGAAATGAATGAAGAAAGTGAAAATCTCCTAAGAATACCCTATAACCTCCCAAAGATAAGAAATGGATGTCATCATTCTGATCCACGGGACTCTACTAGACATTTGCTTTTGTACAAACAATACCGGTGAAACTAGGCTCTGATACCAATTTGTCACGACCCGAATCCATGAGTCATGATGGAACCTACTTTACCCCACCAGTAGATAAGCCAGACCGTAGCACATAACGACAAGTAATGGGCTAATTAGTGAAAGGTGTAGGAAATACCAAAATTAAGCATACAATAAAGTTGTAAATGATGAAACGCAAGTACAATGATATACATATATAAAAGAGGGACAGAGAAAAAAAAGCAAAAAAGTATCCCACAACCTAGTATAGTCGTATAAGAGCCACTAAATCAAAAGAGTAAGAGTACTAGATAGTATCAATACACAAGTAGTCTCAAAAGTAAGGACTGTCCAAATTAACAAAAGGAGAAAGGATCAACTTCGGCTCTAAAAGCTCACCCTATCTCTGAATGCACCTAAAAGTAAGCCTGAATGGAGGGTCAATAGTGGTAACTAGTACTCGAATCTGCATCAAGAAAAAATGTAGAAGGGTAGTATGAGTATCAAAACAACGGGTTCTCAGTGGGCATCATTGTCCGACTTAGCTATATAATGACAAGAGCATAATAAGATGCGAGAATGTAAACTAAAAGTCAAGGATAAGGGGAAAACTTAAAATAATGCTCTTGCTGACATATAATAAATAATGAGATAAATATAATCGAAGGAACACAAGTTAACTACAACCTAACTGGACCCCATAAGCCTCGAAGGAACAAACAAGAGAAGATTAACTCGAACGAGCCCCCATAAGCCCGATGGATACAATCAAAAGATGAACCATTAATAATAATAATAAGTATAAAGTAACCGACAATCAAAACGATATCCATGAAACCCTTTCGTACCATAAACACCAGACTTGAATTGGATCATTAATATCATAAGTGATCAACAAATGTTGGTCTCAAACTGAACTCTAGTATCATAAATGCAGGACTCAAATCGAGAATATTGTATCATAAGTAAATAGTATCATAAGTAAATAGTAAATGTCGAACTCGAACTGATCTTTGAAAGTAAATGCAAGGTACTATGCCTAGTCAACAATTGGAAAGGTGCATAAATCATGCTAAGGTTCAATATCACACAAAAGGTGACAAAGGAAGGCCTCCTAGGTCTACAAGGGGCTAATTAGGATGTTTGACCTAAAAGAGGACCAACGGGGTCCGCTACTAACCCCGAAAGTCAATACTAAGGCAATTTCTTCCAAAATCTAGAATAAGGCTTCAAAGTTCCATTACAAGGTATTAAATAAGTCTAAACAAGTCCTAAGGCAACAATTTTATTTCAAGAGAAGGACGAATGGGTCAATTCTTCCTAATAATGGCTCCTTGATCGGCTAAATATTTCAAATCTCACTAACATGCAACCAAATCATAAATTCCAACCCAAAGCTAGAATAATTATACCACAATAAAGTTCAATCTATGAAGAAAGTAAGCCTAGCCTACCTGGACACCAGTGAAAGCTCGATAAAGTCCACTAGATCAGAGATTTTTCCTTTCAAGGAGCCTCATCACGATGCCATGCTATTAAAATAATGATCTACATATTGATACAAGTAAAAATACACCCATATTGCATATAAATGCTTCGGGTCCAAAATTTAGTCAAAATCACAATGGGGCCTGCATGTGGAATCACAACTTTGAAATCGTCAAAATGATCCTCTAGGCTCAAGGGTCATTTGCCTTTAAAATGGGTAAATTCCGAGCACAAACGAACACTAAATCAACCCATAAAGTACACTAGGGGTTCTGGTTTGAATCAAAAAATTAAGCAAGAAATAAAAGGGAAATTACGAGAATATCACTGGGAAAATGACAACAACAAGGTCTCCAACTCACTCCAGACACCACATGATCAGACTCCACTCTCTCTAAGCTTTCTAGGGCTTTAATGGACTTGGTACATGGAAAAATGAGAGAAAAATTGGGTTTCTCAGCATTTACTACTGCATGGGGTCCCTTCATCGTGATTATAAGGACCCCATTGCGATCGCAGACCACGACCCAGTTTACCCATCGTGAATGCGAAGAATAGCTCGCAATAGCAATAGCCAATGAACTTGGCCTTCACGAATCCTTCGCGAATGTGGCCAAGGGCTTCGCGAACATGAAGGCCATTTTTGTCTTGCACCAGCAAATTTGGCTAAGTGCCAAATCTTTGTTCGGACCCTCAGTATTGTTTTGAATCCCGTGAATGCAAATGGACTATGTTACCCTACTAAATTCAACATTCCAAACTCAACGACGCCATTGAAATTTTCATTTGAGGTCATTTCAATGAAATGTGGGTCCCACACCTAATGGTCATTTTAACCAAAATTCACCCAATAGCCCAAAACGAGTTCGAAAGCCTTGGGGAGCCAAACCAAAGGTCTTTCTAGCCTAAAATTGATGTTTTGGAGGTGATGGAACTATCGAAATCAGCATATGAGGCTGTTAACATGATTTTTCAGCCTGATACCCAATTCTTAACAGCAAAGACTTCTAAATAAGAAATTGGTTCTAAAAAGCAAATGAATTGCCCGGTAACCAAACTGTTAGCTCTAGCAAGTCATAAATGACTTGGGGAAGCTATGGAAAAGCTTTAAACGCCGAAATACTATAGAAATGCAGAAAATGACCTGAAGGGTCATTACACTACACTTAACAAAAAGAAGAGCACGTGTAGTATCACTACACAAGAAAACAATGGTGTATTGGTAGGGTTATTTGGCCAACCCAAGATGAGATATATAAACACATAACTATAACTGAGTAAAACATGCCAACACATGTTCACTACTTAGCAACACTTATTCAATCTACAACACTTAAGCATATTCAAGAGCCTTATTAAACAAGTCATCTTGAGTTAAACAAGACTAACACGTCAAGTCAAGTTAGGTCTACCAACAAGACTCCAAGTCAACACTACAAGAGTTAATATCACAACGATGTCAAAAATACATGACTCAATACCATAAACAATTCAATAATACATATACATGACTCAATACCATAACTAAGTCAACAATATATGACTCTAACCATAACCAAGTCAACAATATAGGACTCTAACACTAATTCCACCCCAATTCACAACATAAGGATGATAACCACAATGTAACCTTTATCTTTATGCCATTGGTTGGGCCTCTCAAGGATCCAAATAATCTCAATAAAACAATTATCATGCAACTAGGTTCACATGAGAGACCACTTTTAACCATTAGCATATAAGTCCGGTCAATTCAAAAACCACAATAACAATTCAACACTTAAATCGGTTCACTCAAGGAACATAATCCCAGGTCCATTCATGGAACTGTCACACTCACCTGAACCTTGTACATATATGCTAGGGGTCTCATGGCTGCCCACTAATCATGACTTGCAGGGGACAAGCTCAGACCATGTATCAAAACCCAAGCATCAAGTGCCTGCCAACCTTATTCCACCAAATCCCGTGAAGATGTCCTAATACCGGTACATCCAACAAATAACCAATAGAATATCATGAAAATCATAAAAACAATGATAACAACTAACACTTATAACACCCACAAGCTTTACATATAAGTTCATTGAATATGATTACATTTAGATTATCAATAACCCTTTTTTGTTCCTTAAGAACATGCATTGAACAAGCAATACTAAGAAACAATTATTATGCACACATAACACAAATTGGATTAAAATACGCTAACCATCACCTACCTCAGTCCAAGCTTGTACCAATCAATTAAGTCTGAGCCTTGCCTTTTCGTGTAATTTCACTTGATTGTGGTCTAAAAACACAAACACAAAATATAATCAACCAGGTGACCTACCATGTCGAGATTACAACCTAATCCCGAACCTCCAGGCTAAGCTCATGATCATCCCACCCATCCTAGGGTTTTTCTACCATCAATTCACCAAAAAACTACCAATTTCATGGTTTCTTTAGTGAATTAATGAGATGCAAGAGTAAATTAATGACTAATAACCAAAACCCAAGGGTTTTACACCTAATTTACGCACTTGCACTAGAAAACCAGCTAAAACAATCATCAACCCTCCCCAAAAATATGTAAACTAGTGATTCTAGGGTTAATTAACTAAAATACTGGTTAAAGGGGACAAATTACTTACCTTTGCAATGAAAAACGATGAAAAGTTGATGAAAATCGCTTAAATCGCCCTTGCCTTTCCGCGAAACATATTTTAGAATAATGAAAGGTTTTTGGGAAATTTTTTGAATAAACAACGACTTATGTTGCTATAGCGGCCCAATCCTGTTATAACGACATCGCTATAGTGGGAGTTGGCCGCTATAATGGGTTTGACTATCGTTGACCGCCGCTATAGCGGGAATTATTCTACTATGGCGACAGTCAGTATAGCAATGTACACATTGCTCTAGCAACATAGGCAAGGAAGTAACTTTGGAATCCTCCTAGATTTTCTTTTTTCATAACACACCCTTAAACCGCTACATTCCAAACAAACCCTCATATGCCGAGATCAATACCGGGAGTTCTACTTACTCGAATTCACTTATGAAAATTCTTACTGGTTCCTCATAGTCTTAGCTAAAGAAAAAAATAATCTACACTTAATAATATTCCCCCAATTTATTCCTGAATTGCCCTAGACCGTACCTCGCTCAGATTTCGTCTAAGCATGGCCTAGCCTGAAGTTTCTAACTCCAAATCCGGGGAAGATCTTAACTTGAATTTTTGTACGAGAGACTTACCTGTAACAATGAAGAGGGTTGCTACAAGAACTCAACTCATAATTAGGAATCCAGCTAGAACTCGTATCTTGCCCGTCTGATTGCCCAATCTAAAAAAGTTTTTTTTATTGTAAAATTTGTTATAAGTTACGCAATCGTTTGGTTCATTCCTTCTTTTTAATATCTTCCGTGTTAGGATATGATGGACTCAAACTTGGAATGAAATAACATGTTCATATTTTTCTTCTTTTATTCTTCTTGGAGCTTGCTCACTTTCCACTTTTCCACTTTTCCTCTCTCTTTCACTTTTTTTCTTTTTGAATCTTGCCCACTATTTTAATTTCATTTTTTTAATATATGATAGAGCAGGAAAAAAATATCGACATGCACATAGAAATAATTAGTTCAATAAAAGATGATTTATCTAAGCAACTACGTACATCATATTTGCTTTTGTTTATGTATACCCAAAATTCTAAATCAAAATAAAAGAATGAAAATAATCTTATTTTCTTCTATATCATTTTCCTCCCACAATAATAATACAAATTAAAAGAATATGAAAATGTAAATTCATTCCAAATTTTAGTCCCTAATATCCTAGTTTTGAGGAGATTAAGAGAAGAAAAAAAAGGAATGAACAAAATAATTTGGTAATTGATAGCAAAGTTTACAATAAAAAATATTTTTTTAGATGGAGCAATCAAATGAGGAGGGGGGAGGTATGGATCGGGTTCTATTAAATTATTGGTTGATTTAAAATAGGCCATAGTAAGATTTCACACAATTAATAAATTTTTGATTATTTTCAGGCAAGCCAGATCAAAATATGGGTGAGCGATGATTTTTTTTTGTTTGGAGAGGTTTTTTCTTTAAGTAATTTTCAATTGTTTTAACAAAGAAGGGGCTAAAATTTTCGTAAACAATGAAGTTTGGTATAATATTGCCCATATTCCATCTTATGGGTGTAGACAATTAGAAATTAGGGCATTTTTTATCCGAAAAGTTAATGATGAGGCATTTTTGATCCAATAGATAAATGAAAGGTAAGATTGTACCAAATCTCATAGTTCAACGACATTTTAGACCCTTCTCTATTTAGTAATGTATTTTTCTTCTGTCATTCATTTCTCGTGCTATTGAACTTGAATGAAGAAATTCTGACAATTATTTTTGTTATCTTTCCTACATGTTGGGGAAAACATATTTCTCAACTTGGGACCAACATCTTGTGCAAGAATTTCTTATGTGATGTGGGAGTAAGATAGTATAGAGGATAGGTGGTCTGATACATACTGCAGCTTAGATTCGGAGACTCAGTTGAGTTTAGTGAGGTTGAGAGGATAGAAAAGAAAAGACAAAGTAGAAAAGCTAGATCATAATTTAAATGTGTCCTTTATTCCAGTGATCCTACTTTGTGTTGAATTTATCTACCATTAAGAAGCATTTTGATATTGAAAATGCATTTTGCTTTTTTACGTAAGACGTGCGTCGTCCTAGCTAGCTTCACTAAAGAAATCATCGATAATGATGAATAAATAATTAAAGTCATCATGAGTCTAAGTGTTGTAAGTGTCCTAATTAGTGATTATATGAATGAGATCAAAAGGCTATTATCTCACAAAAAAATATTATTTTATATAACGTGAGATGAAATTATTAAAAATATTTCTCATGTTAACAGGGGTCATATGCTCGAAATGGTAATGTCAAAGTAGATGAACTGGATTTCTAAAACATACAGAAAAATATGGAAGTCATATGATTTATACATAACTCAAATTGTGAAGAGTCACCATAAATATTCTTACAAACATATATAAACAAATCGAATTAAAAGAAGGATCAGGTGAATCACAATTAAAACTAATGAAATTGAATGAAGTTGACAATGTTAGATTGAAACTATCTTTATCTTTTATCAAGATCTAAGGACGTCTTTATTGGAGGAGTTTTTAAATGGCAAAAAAATCAGTTTATGTAACAAGAATGTTGAGTTGTATTTAAAATATAAGACTAACAATAAAGTATCAAGACTGTTAGCCTACTTAAAGTTAATGTCCTCGTTTATCTCATAAGAATTGAGAAGATTATGTGGCAAAGATGATTTTTGTACTTTTACATAATATGAGCATTTTATAAAGTTACACAAATTGTTGCAATTTTGTACTTTCAGTGATTAAAATAATTACTTTCTGCATAAATTTATTTTTCTTCCTCTTTTTTCAAAAAATTTAATTCGCAAGGTACCATATAATTTATAACATCTGACCATATTATTTACTTGTCTTTTACAATATATGCAATTTTAAATTTCCATCTGCTTATCAAAATTTCATAGCAATAATTTTCTTTGTCATCAAAATTGAATTTTTAAATTAACGCCTAATGATTTTCTACCTTGTAACAATAAAGGAATCTGATTGATCGGGATATTGAAATCCAGCCTACATTTTTGGTATTTCTATTTTTGACTTATAAGAGAATATGCTTGAGTAATTGAAGTAAAAGCTTTATCATTACGATATTTATATGAGTTCTAATTTGGACAATCTCACTAAAAATCATATCAAACTTAATCTTGCTCACATTTTAAATTTGGTGTCGTATATTCACAATCATAGTCATAGCTATAAATTATAAAATTATCTAATGTTGCTATTTAATCAAATAATCTTTTCCTTGGTGAAGTAGACTGCAATGTCATTTGAACATTAAACTAATTTTTAATTATCTTTGCGATAAAAACAATTTGGCTCCTTCAATAAACCAAACTTATCATCAAGCTTATTTCATAAGTTGTAATAACCCTTCAGGTCATTTACTACGTTTTCGTACCTTTTCTGCATTTAGAGCCTTCCCATAACCGCCCTAAGTTATTTATGAATTGCTGGGACTGACAGTTCAGTTACCGGACTGTTCGTTTGTTTTTTAGAGTCATTTTTCTGTTTTGAATCTTTTGAAGTTGAGAATATGATCTTGGGTCAAAACTTCATGTAAACGGCCTCGGATGCCAATTTTGATGGTTCTGTTAGCTCCGGAGTGTCAAATTTAGCCTTGGGAGACCCTTGGTCCTCGTCTTAAGGCTTCTAGACTAATTTTGGGCTATTAGGCAGATTTTGGTTAAAACAGACCATTGTGTTTGGGACCCATTTTTTTTCAAAATGACCTCAGATAGATGTTTCAATGGTTTCATTCAGTCTGGAATACCAAATTCAGTAGGGTAGCATAGTTTGTTTGCATTTATGGGATTATCCCGAGGGCCTATTCAGAGAATTTATAACTTGGTAAAATTATTGGTGCATCAGCGCCTGGTGCAAGACCAGGTCCTTCATTGCTATCGCGATGATCACCTCCGTGATTGTGAGGTTCTTTGATCTTGATCATCGCAACCGCAAGGCTGGGGACTCGCGACCACGATGAAAGAGGACTATGGGATCGAGCTAGGTTGTTCATCGTGACCACATGGCTAGGCCACCACGATCGTGATGGTTCTATTAGTGGGATTCTGCGATCGTGACTAGAAGGCCTTGCGATAGCGATGAGTAAACCCATGGCAGTATATAAATGTTCTCCCTTCATTTTTCAACATAAGTTTAAGTCTGTAAACATCATTAGAGAGTGTGGAAGCTTGGAGAATTGTGGGAAGTCAATAATTGGAGCTGGGATTGGCTTGGGGACGTGATTGTGAGCATTTTATCATCATTTTCTCATATGTTATTGGTTTAAATTTTTCTTGATTCTCCATATTTGATTCTTGATTCTTCAAATTGTTTGGGACTGTTTAGAGGTTGTTTTGGGGCTCGGATTACACCTAATTTTAGGACAAACGATCCTTGAGTTGAGAGGGATGCTTTGACGGTTTCAATTTCATGATTCTGCAAGCAGGCCCTACGAGAGATTTTTAGTTCGATATCTAACCCAAATCATAAATATGCAATATGGGTATCGATATTCCCTTCTTGATGTGTAGAACATTATTTTGATAGTGTGGTAGCGGTCAGAGGCTTCTCGAAAGGGAAACGCTCTAATTTAAAGGATTTTACGCGCTTCCAATGACATTCAGGTGGACTAGGTTTACCTTCCTCCTAGAATTTTCTTTCTTATGGTATTAGTAGGATATTGTGTTAGTTTGGGATAGGTAGTTATGGATCAGCTGTTATTTTAGCATGTATTGCCTTAATTAGCCAGTTAGGGGCCCTTTTCGATAGAATTCAGCCCCGTTTTCCCTTATATTATTCTTTGATTACCCCTTCAGGAACAAACTTGTTTTCCCTTATAATAGTCTATGATTACCTCTTTAGGACCAGACTTAGTTCCTTTGGTTCCTTTGGTCAGGATGGTTCATGTAGATGCTTGACTTAGGATGGTTTTTGGGGTTTGGTAGGAGGCCCTACTTTCCCTTTTTAGATAGAATACATAGAATAACCTTTCTTTTGACCTTAATAATCACATAGCTACTTCCTAGGTTTGGGTTTGACTTAGACACTATTTTTATGTCTCTTTGGCCTTTTTACTCTAGGTAGAGTACTATTTGGTCTTAAACTACGTCTTTTCGACATCTATGTACTAATTTTCACTTATAAGTTTCGGTTCGAGTCCAGCATCTATATATTGTTATCATCTTTGGGTCCCAATTTATGTCCAACATTTATTGTCATTATCATTACTAATCTGGGATTGGGAAAGTAGAAAATACTGATAGAAGGGAGGTTTTGACTAGGAAAAAAGCATCAAGTATGCATGTCCTATATTCTGGATCATTTTAAATTCATTACTGCTATATCTCATCCTTACTTTAGTATTATTCTCTACATGTACTCGTCATGCTTATGGGGGATCGGTTGGGTTTATTCTTCTTTGTGTGTTGATCTTAGGCGAATTTATACACCTAAGTGTCTTCATCAACGCGCATTTAGCTTAGTTTTGAGGACTTTTAAGCATGGTTTTGTGTGGTGATGTGTGTATATTCGTGTAATTGTATGCTAAGCCTCATGTTGAGGTGGCCTATAGTGCAATTGAATCAATACGATAGTCAAAATGGCCAAAGAAAGGTTTGACGAGATAACTAGTTGAACTGTCCTAAGCTAAGCTTGTTCTTCTGTAGTTTCGATGAGTTTTGTGTATTGTTTGGTCTAACATTCGTGATGAGTTGTTGTAGTAACCTGCTGGAGCTACTTCATGCGATAAATGAAGCCACACATGAGCCACAATGGGTGAAGGAACAAGGGTCAAGCTTGATGGACACAAAGAAAGGTGGAGATATTGCACTAGATTGGGAAATTGAAAGCTAAAACATGCCTCCGTGCCACAGAGCTACAACTCCGTGATATCAAAGTGGTATGGAGATGGTCACAAACTAGTTGGCAAGAAACAGTAAGCCTCCGTGATAGCAAAGTGTTGCAGAGGCACTGCTCAGCGACTTCAAAGTGTCACAGAGCTTAGGCTCTGCGATTTCAAAGTACCACAGAATTGGGTATTTTCGGGTACAGTTTGTCCTACACTATAAATAGGACACTTAGCTTCAACTCTAATTATGCTTGGATGACTTAAGATGATTTTGGGGAGGTAAAAACACGAAGGAGGCTTCTCCTAGGGTTCTTATTCTTCTTTTTTCATTACTCAATTCTTGTATGAACTACATTAATTTTGTAATTGCGAATTAGATTATGAGTGGATAAAAACCCTCTTTCTAGGGTTGAGGCTACAACATGATTTCATAGATATGATTTATTAGTTTGGTTTATATGTTTATCAACTTATGTGGTTATTTTTCCGTTCTTGTTTTACTATTCCAAAGTGTCATGAACTTTAGGATAAATATAAGTCGCGAAACGAATTGACCATAGGAGTAGAGAGCCGAAATGAAGAATGTAAAGAGTATGGATCATATCTTTAATTGTTGTTTACTAATATTTAAAGGATGATTTGTAGTTAGGATAGAAATATACGTAAATGCCCCACTTGGTTAATGAAATGTGAAGATATTTAAATGCATCCAAATTAAAGACTCACATCCTCACTCAAAAATGTAGTTGTGAGATTAATTTGGGGAGATGACTTAGAGGATGACCATTCCCAAGTTAAAATATCAACCCCGTAGATAAATAATCATGATAAACACCAACACAGGCTAGAAACTATAGTTATGCATGAATGTGAAGTAAATGCCTCAACCCTGGAACTCTCCATAGATTGTTCACACTCCAAATTTCATATCGTTGTTATTTCTCTTCTTTAGTTTATATGAACAAAACTCAAACTTCTTGGCTACAAATTACACTTGTTTAACTTAGATAGTAATGCTTGAATTGGATCGTCTGCTAAACACCAAGTCCCTGTGGGATCGATATTTGGCTCGTAAGAGCATCTTTATTACTTGCACGATCACCTTCACTTGTGTGTGCGCTAGGAAGCAACAAGTTTTTGGCACCGTTGCCGGGGACTTGAAAATTAGCAACCTTATTATTTCTAGTTTTACTATTTTATTTTGATAAGTGATGAAAACTTGGTCTTAGCTACTGAATTTGCAGTACAAGTTTGAATCTTTAGAAAGCTGGCAAGGGAAAGAGAATTGGTTGAACCGTATCCCGAACCTGAGCGACGCTTGCACCAATTAACGAGAGAAGCAAAACTCATCTATCTAATCCTGTAAGTTCAAGAGGACGAGAATATTCCAGCAACAATGGGTGATTAACAACCACCTCGTAGGATAGTACGCGATGTGGCAATCTCACTCGCAACTATTATGGCCTCCTGTATTCAAAAGTCGGACGCAGGAGACAGATTTGAGCTGAAACAAAACATGGTGCAATTTTTGCACATAAGCGAATAATTTACAGGCTTGTCACATGAGGATCCACAGGTCCATTTTCAGAATTTTTTAGAGATAAGTGACATATTCATCCCCACAGGAGTCTCCACAAATTATGTGAGGCTTACTGTTTTCCCATTCTCACTTTTGGGAGAAGCAAAGAAATGGTTTAAGGCAGAACCTTCAAACTCAATTACAACTTGGGACGATTTGGCAAAGAAGTTCATCATCCGATTCTTTCCTTCGGGAAAAATTGTAAGGTTGAGGAGTGAGATCCTGAGTTTTAAGCAAAAGCCAGATGAGAATCTTTATCATGCGAGATATTCAAGTTTCTTCTCAGAGATTGCCCACATCAACAACAGACAAATGAGGTTCTAGCTCATACTTTTGTTGAAAGTTGTAACTACAATACAAAAATTTTATTAGATTCAGCGGCAGGTGGTCAAGCATTAGAGAAAACATATGATGAGTTGTACGCCCTCTTAAATTGAATTACATAAGTTAATCCAGAGTGGAATGGTAATATGTCAAGAAATATGGCAAAAAAGCTGGCAGGTATGATTGAGGTAGATAGTGTCACAGTATTGGCCACACAGTTGGCCAGTTTTTAGAATTAAATAATGGCTCAGGTCAACAAGTTGAGTGTAGCTCAACCCCAAGCACAGGTTAATGCAGTTCAACAGGTTTAGACTTGGTGTGAAACTTATGGTAATAATGGTCATTCTACAAATTTATGTTGAGTAAATTCGAAGTCTGTAAATTTTATAGGCAATGCATAGAGAGGTAATCAAAACTATGTTAATTCCTACAACAACAATTGGGCAGAGTCAACCCAATTACTCATGAGATAATAATCAGGGTTAATCTCAGCAGTTTCAGCAATAGCAAGTCACTCAGAATAACACTTAGTCCAGCAATATAGAGGAGATTTTGAAAAAGATACTGGCAAACCAAGAACAAATGGCTGCGAAAATAAAAAATTAGCAATTAGCTCAGAAGAATCTAGAGATACAGATGGGTCAATTAGCTCAGGCATAAAACACACTACCTCAAGAGGGTTTTCCTAGTGATACAAATTAAAATCCAAAGTAGGTTATATCAATCACCTTGAGGAGTGGTAGAGATTTGATTGATGCACCTCAAAAGAAAAATCATGAGGAGCAAGCAGAGTTGACTGCACCTGAGCAAATAGAAGAGCAAGCTGAGTCCAAAGAATCTTACAAAGAGGGGAAGTCTGAGTACCCTAATAAGAAGTCAATTGTGAAACCTCAAAATAGACCACCACTACCATTCCCTCAAAAGCTGAAGAAAGCCAAAGAAGATGCTTTCTTTAGGAAGTTCGTTGACACGTTAAGAGAACTTCACATTAACCTTCCTTTGTTAGATATTTTACAGGGAATGCCCAAGTATGCTAAGAACTTGAAGGACGTGGTGACAAATAAAAGGAGGCTTAGTGATGTTGAAACTGTAGCACTCACGAAAGAGTGCAGTTCTGTGGTGATGAGCAAGATGCCCAAAAAGCTCAAGGACCCTGGGAGTTTCACCCTCCCCATATAAATTGGTTAAAGTGATATGGTTCAGGCTTTGAGTAATTTAGCGGTAAGCATCAACTTGATGCCCCTTTCAGTGTTTAATACTCTTGGGTTGGGGAAGCCAAGGCCTGCATCAGTTATGCTGCAAATGGCGGACAAAACTAAAGTGGTCCCTGAAGGAATTATTAAGGATATTCTCATTAAGGTTGTTAAGTTCATTATTTCTGCTGATTTTATTGTTCTTAACTATGATACAAATGATAGGGTACCAATCATATTGGGATGTCCATTCTTGTCTATTGGTAGAGCGTTGATAAATGTGAGAGAAGACACACTTAAAATGAGATTGAATGATGAAGAGGTGGTATTCAGAGCTTACAAAGCACTCAACACACCCTCACACTATAGAGATCTATGCATAATCACAGCGATGGAAGTGGATAAGTGTGGGGTGGAGGAGAGGAAACCTCTAATTACCTCTCCGAACTCTCTTATGGAGTTGCCCGAGCAGATAAATAAGCTTGAAACTGAAAAACTTCAATGGAATCCTGAAAAGGTAGCTGTAAGAAAAGTTGCAGACCTCAAGTGTGAGCATTCGAGAAGTTAAAAAAAAGGAGAATATGGGCTCCGAGAATGAGGAAAAGGATGAGAGTATTTGGATGATAGATGTGATATGGATCGTGCCGCGATAATAAATCAGGCGCTTCTTGGGAGGTAACCCAAGTTAAGGTAGTGATTTTTTTTTTTGTAGTTTTTCTTTAGTATCACCTTTGGTTTTGGTTTTGATTATGTTGACAGATTGAAGGGAAGTCTGAGTACCAAAGATCTTAGCTAAGGACCATGACAAAAACTAAGTGTGGGGTCTTCCAGACCTCTTTGATGAATATGATGCTACTAGTTCGGCCTAGAGGCCTTAGGAAGTACTTCTATCTTTAGTTTGATTTATACTTTGGGACAAAGTGTAATCTTAAGTGTGGGGTGGGGAATCTTTCGATTTAGTGAGGGTGAAATGCGCTATGGGATTTATATTTTGATTTATTTGCTAGTTTTTATCTAAATTTAAAAATATTACAATTTTTTTTTGTCTTTGGTTATTTTTAGTTTTTTTGTTTTGTTTAGTAGAAGCACACTTCACTCAACCCTCAATTTTCTTTGCAGTTTTTTTCCGTGGGGAAGCCCTTTGAACCCAATATCCTTTTTGGTTTTTAGGAGTAATTTTCAAATTTTTGTCATTAGGAATAAATAAAGATACTCTTATTAGCTGCTACATATGATTACTTGATACAAGTTGATTTTGAACTCTAAGGCATGTTGTGATGAGTTGAATGACTTCTGTAAGACACCTAGGCTCATTTATTTGACACTTTTGTAATTTTGGCTTAAAGTTGAATTTATGTGATTGCTTAGTTGAGAGTATATAGAGTTCTTTCTTGAATTAAACATGTGCCATGTGTGTTGGGGTTCTTGTATATTTCATATGTGCATATTGATATATAGAGCTAGCTCGGTGTGTGTGCAAAGCAAAATAAGAATGTTGAGTTTAGGAGATGATATAGGCATTTCTTTGATAGCAATGTTTTATACCTACTTTGCATAACCTGTCTTCATGACCCTAGTTAGCCCTGTTGAGCCTTTAGCCTATTCTTTGGTAGCCTCATATGTAGCATATTCTCTTTCTTTCAACTGGCCATAATTTGATCCAAAACTCCTAAGCACTTTAGTTAAAAAATTAAGATGTTGAGGAGTGGGAAAATAAGGAAGGAAAAAGTAAAAGTGAAGCCCCAACATAGTAGATATTGGTGTTGTGAAATAGTTTATGTGTTGTTAGTTGGGGGTAATGTAATGAAAATAAAAATTGATCAAAAGTGAATCATGTGTTGATAGCAAATACTCCTTGCTAAAGATGTGCAAGCTACCTTAAAGCATGGGGCAAAACAAAAGAGAGATGGGAAGGTAAAAGGGTGTGAAATAGGTTGTTTGGAGATATGTTTAATTTAGAGTGTGATGTATTAAAGCGCTTAGGGAAGTTTAGTCACTATTCTTGACCAAAATAGTTCCTACCCATCCCTTAGCCTACATTGTAACCCGTAAAGTCCTACTTGATCTTGATCTTTAATATTCTGATATTAGTGGAGTACTATACTAAGGGGCAAGCTTATGATTTATCTCATGCGACATGTGAATTCTTTGTGAGAGTGAGCAGAATTTGATTCTCACACCCATTCTTGTGATAAATTGTATATTTGTGTGTGAATATGGGTGACTCACTTGTGGTGAGCACACATGTTTAATAATATATAGGTGACTTGTATGATCTCTTTGTTGAGTAGTATGCATGAGGTTTCTAATTTAGTAGAGTCAATTCTTGTGGCTAGGAAGTCTTGAAGTAGTATTCATGTGTTTCAAGTTATAATATGACATGCTTAATATGAAACTTGCTATTCATGTAGTCGTCGTAGTTCTAACTTGAGTATCATAGCTTTAGTAGTAATGTTGGAGTTCCCCTTGGTGGTGCTTATTCTAAGGAGTTGTTCGAGTATGAACAAGGCTTTAAGTGTGGAGTGGTGATCTTAGGTATACTTAAACACCTAAGTGTCTTCATCTACGCATATTTAGCTTAGTTTTGAGGACTTTTAAGCATGGTTTTGTGTGGTTATATGTGCATATTGGTGTAATTGTGTGCTAAGCCTCATGTTTATGTGGCCTATAGTGCAATTGACTCAATACAAGAGTCAAAATGGCCAAAGGAAGGTTTGACAAGATAACTAGTTGAACCGTCCTAAGCTAAGCTTGTTCTTGTGTAGTTTCGATGAGTTTTGTGTATTGTTTGGTCTGATGCTTGTGATGAGTTGTTGTAGGAGCCTACTGGAGCTACCGCATCTAATAAATGAAGCCACACATGTGCCACAATGTGTGAAGCAACAAGGATTAAGCTTAACGAACACAAAGAAAGGTGAAGAGATTGCACTAGATTGGGAAATTGGAAGCTAAAACATGCCTTCGTGCCACAGAGCTACTACTCTGCGATATCAAAGTGGCACGGAGATGGTCGAAAACTGGTTGGCAAGAAACAGTAAGCTTCCGCGATATCAAAGTGTCACGTAGGCACTGCTCTGCGATTTCAAAGTGTCACGGAGCTTAGGCTCCGCGATTTCAAAGTGCGACGGACTTGGGTATTTTCTGGTACAATTTGTCCTACACTATAAATAGGAAACTTAGCTTCAATTTTAATTATTCTTGGATGACTTAAGACGATTTTGGGGAGGTGAAAACACGAAGGAGGTTTCTCCTAGGGTTCTTATTCTTATCTTTTCATTACTCAATTCTTGTATGAACTACATTAATTTTTTAACTGCGAATTAGATTATGAGTGTCTAAAAACCCTCTTTCCAGGATTGAGGCTACAACATGATTACTTAGATATGTTTTATTAGATTGGTTTATATGCTTAACAAGTTATGTGACTATTTTTGCGTTCCTGTTTTACTATTCTAAAGCGTCATGAACTTTAGTATAAATATAAGTTTCGAAACGAATTGACCATAGGAGTGGAGAGACAGAATAAAGAATGTAAAGAGTGTGGATCATATCTTTAATTGTTACTTACTAATTGTTAAAGGATGATTTGCGGTTAGGATAGAAATATACCTACACGCGCCACTTGGTTAACGAAATGGGAAGATAGTTGAATGCATCCGAATTAAAGACTCATATCCCTTCTCAACGATGTAGTTGTGAGACTAATTTGGGTAGATGACTTAGAGTATGACCATTCCCAAGTTAAAATATCAACCTTGCAGATCAATAATCATGATAAACACCAACACCGGCAAGAAACCAGAGTTATGCATGAATGTGAAGTAAATTCCTCAACCTTGGAACTCTCTCGATATTGTTCACACTATAAATTTCATATCGTAGTTATTTATATTCTTTAGTTTATAAAAAAAAAACTCAAACTCTTCTTGGCTACAAATTGTACTTGTTTAACTTAGATAGTAATACTTAAATTGGATCATCTACTAAACAACAAGTCCTTGTGGGATCGATATTCGTCTCGTAAGATCCACTTTATTACTTGCAAGACCACGTACACTTGCGTATGCTCTAGGAAGCAACATATGTGTCTTCTGGGCTTATGGGGATCGGTTAGGTTATAGTTAGGCTTATATTTCTTCTTTTGAGTTACGTATCATACATATATATATAATGCATCCGCTTAGTATAGTCTATCATTTCTATGTCTGCCCCTTTATTTTTGACTTTAGTTTACATCCTCGCACTTTATTTATGCTTTTACTGTAACTTAGCTCAGTCGTCCTATGATGCCTACTGAGTACAGTTGTTTTGGTACTCATACTACACTTTTGCATATTTTTCCCTAATGTAGATCCGATTACATGTCATTGTCATTGACGATATCTTTGGGTTGTGTTGTTGTTCAGAGATAGGGTGAGATTTTAGAGTCCAGAGTTTATCCTCCTCCTTCTACTATTTTTGATAGTCTTATATGTATATTTTGAGACTATAATGCAATTTAACATTATCTCGTACTCTCTTTTGGTATAGTGGCTCTTGTACTAACCTTACGAGGTCGTGGGGGAAACTTAATTTGTATATTTTGTCCTCTTACCTCTAATATATAGTATGTTGATATTTATATACCACTATTTTTCTTACTTAGTATTTATATCATATGCATATTTCCTTACTTTTCCTATCTTCTGCTGGTTAGCCAATTACTTGCCATTTCGGGCTATAATTTGGCTTACCTACTGGTGGGTTAAAGTAGGTTCCATTATGACCAGGACAAGGAGACTTAACCAGATCCTATTATTTCTTCCAAGCCAGAGATAACACTAGAGGTTCAGCCACTACAACATTAGGTGGGCTAGGGAGAAGCCCAGGCCCCACCTGGGTTTATATCTTATTTAGTTCTCCGTGATGCTTTGGTACAGTTATTGGGTCTGGTAGGTGGTCTGTCGATAGATGGGGCCCAGAAAGAAGCCTAGGGTGGTCTTGGTATAGAGCACAACTTACAGTTGTGTCTCCTAAAGCAGAAGTCCTACTAGCACCTGTAGTCCTACAGCCGACAGTTGTCCATCCAGTTATGACTTCTAAGGAGCAGAAGATGCTAGGCTGATTTTTTAGATTGGCTCCACCTAGATTTGTGGGGGACCATGTGAGGATGCATTCATGTTTTTGACTATCTCTGAGGAGAGGCAACATAATTTAGGCCTAGTAGAGTGGCGTGGTGTGGACTATACCACTTTTCAGTTTGATTGAGCATTTAGATAGTGGTGGAGGGGATATATTAATTCTAGGCCAGCTGGGTCTCCTCCTATGTCATAGACTCAATTCTCTGAGGCTTTATTGGAGAAGTATATGCCTTGCAGCATACATGTATGTCTAAGGGACCGGTTCATCAGGTAACATCAGGCTTTCATGTCTATGGCAGAGTACGAGGTGAGATTTCATGAGTTATACAGACATGCCACTATGATTCTTCCTACTTAGTATGAGCGGATTCAGTGTTTTGTTAGAGGGATGAGACTTTCACTTCCCATGGCTACTCATAGTCTAGTAGCTACGGGTAGATCTTTTATGGATATTGCAGATTATGCTTAGACTATGGAGGATATGCATTGCGAGGCCCAAGGAGGCAAGCATAAGAAGTCGCATTAATAGGGAAGTTATAGGGAGAGCCACAACAACTTATAGTTAAGAGGTAGAGGTTTTCAGGGTAGCTACCCCCATCACTAGCATTATCAGCATAAGGGTCAGTCCAGTAGGCTCCATTCAGTATCGCTTGAGATTTTAGTTGGGGGTTAACCTAGTTATAGTGACATCAATGGGCAGAGTAGTGGTCAGTCTTTGAGTGGTTTACAGTCAGGGTATTCAGGCTGAGGTAGATATTCCAGATCAGCTAGACCTTCTTGACAGAGAAGAATGCCCAGGGCATGTTATAAATATGGAAAAGTGGGCCATTTTACCAGAGAGTGTCCCAGCCGTGGTGTAATTGAGCCAGCCGTACAGAGTGTCCCACTGATCAAATCAGTTCAGTCTCCAGCTAGGGGTGGTATATAGGGTTATAGAGGTGGTCCCTAGGGTTCCAGAGGAGGTCGTCCGGTAGGTAGGACAGGTGGTCAGGTAGTCACCCAGTCTGGAGGCAGATGGGGTCACTTATAGCTGTTCCTGGTAGGCCAAAGGCTAAGGCTTTGGATGTTGTGAACACAGGTACAATTTTAGTATGCCATCAACAAGCTTCTACTTTGTTTGATCTAGGCTCCACATATTCATATGTTTCCACTTATTATGCACCGTGGTTGGGATTGTCTTGGAACCCATTATATGCCTTTGTGCTTAGCTTGTAATACCCCGTACCTTCCCAACCCTACTTGACGACATTCAATAATGTTTACTTAGGTGTCGACAGCTATAAGCATGTATTTGGTAATTTAATGATGAGAAAATTGAAATTTGGCCTCGTACATGTGATTAGCCCTTCGTAGGAGGTGTTTTGTGATTTTCGTGGAACATTTGTGGGGTTCAAAATGAGGCTAAGAGGACCTCTAAACAAAGGATATTAAGGGTAAGAAGTAAGAAGTCGAAAAATGAAATTTTCAAAAAAATAAGGTTGGGGCGTGCCAGGCCACTCTGGGCCAAAATTTTTAGCCCAGAGGCAGCAATCTGGCTCGCCCAAGGGCGTGCCAGGCTAGTTTTGCCACTTTTTCAAAAGTTGGAAATTTCGTAAGTCCCAAGGGTGCCCGGGGACGTACCGAGCCGATTTTTGCCACGTTTCTTCTACAACCATGAGTATATACATGGAATGAATTAAATATTATATTAGTATGATAAAATTACTCGAGAATGAATTTGGCATCAAAATGACAGTTTTGCCCTTATGGTCAAAATGGGCCATACGTGGCTAGAATCGCTTGTTTTTGGGATTAAGGAAACGAATATGAATCGCGTGAGTGGCAATATTGTTGTAAAATGTATGAGATGATTTAAATGTGAGAAATTATTGATTTTATTGGATTAAGTAAATAGGGCTCAAAAAAGGCCCAAAATGTGAAAGAAGACATGGGCCAAAAATGGGTCAAATGACCCATTCTTGCCTTGACCTTCTAGATAAAACATTAAATGTTATATGAGTGGATAAGGATGGAATTTAGGGCTTATATAAAGGACCCAAAATCTGATTTTTATTCACTTGGAAATCTCATGCCTTTTTGATATTTTGTTCATCATTTTTGCTCTCAAACCCTAAGAACTCAAAGCCCACTTTTGGAGCAAGATCATCATTTTTCAAGCTTGGGTAAGTGATTATTGTTATGGATTAATATATTATATGCATGGGAGAGTATGTAAATCATGTTGGTTATACTTGGAAATGTTGAACATGGTGCTTTGTATTTTTGGTAAAAGATTTGTGATCCGTGGGATTTAAGCTTGACATATGACTTGTGACTTTGATGAAAGAGCATGGTATGGATAAAATATGAACATGTATGGTGTGATTTTCTTATTAAATTTGTTATTTTAATATAAGTGTAAATTATGGAATTTTGGCCGATATGTGCTATGAGGTGTATTAAGGTGACTTGATGGATTATTTGTGATATGGTGTGGATGAGAAAGTGTAAAGGAGAAGTTTTGTGGTGAAATGTTATTGATTATCATGTATTGTTCAATGTATGGAATATTGTGGGATTATTGGTATGATAATTTCATCAATGGTATTATCAAGGGGGAAATGACATCTTAAAGGCAAAAATGTAACTCATTGACGTTATATGCATTTGTAAGGTAGTTGGTGGTTAATGTCAATTCCGTTATGTATTTGTGTTGTAGAGTGAAACATAAAGAAGGAGCGGCACTATTGTATACGCATCTAAGCTTGTATATTCATATTGAGAATACAAGGTATGTAAGGTTACTCTGTCCGTATCTTTCTGCGGCAAATAGTACTCATATTGACATTACCCTTGTCCTATCCCGAAATGTGCTAAGGTATTCTATATCCGGTTATCAATGGTCATTATCATATATTTCCTACTCATGGATCAATTGTGAATCTCATGTCTCATATTCATGAATAATGTTCCAAAAGCCCAATAAGGTTATGTTCCAATAGTGATTATACTCATGTCTCTTGTTCATGGATTATTGTCCAATGGTTCCAATGGTGTTATGGTTCTAATAATGTTATGTTTCTCACAATGTTTATTTACATGTCTCTCACTCATTGGTTAATGATCCAAAGCTTAAAGTAAAGTGGTGACTATCATTGTATCAAGCTCAAAGTAATGAATAAAGTAATGCATATATGTGGTCAATGATCAAGTATGGGTGGTAGCTTTGGGGGAAAAATGCCTAGCTCAAGCCGATCCCGAGATTGTTGGATCAGGGGGCAGTCCTAGGGGCATAAGCCTAGCTAGGACCGATCCTGACAGGGAGGGGTAATGACCTAGCTCGAGCCGAACTTGAAATGTTGGTTTATGGGTGGCAGCTCTAGAGGTAATAACCTAGCTCGAGCCGATCCTAATATATATTAATTCATGGGTGGCAGCTCTAGGGGAATAAGCCTAGCTCGAGCCGATCCCAACATAACGATATGTTATGTTTAAACCCACTGTTCAGTCGGGACCTGGGTATCACAGGTCACAGGCAAAGATGAATAATCATAGAAGTAAAGATACACAGAAAGTAATGAAAGAAATATACATGGTTTCCAAAGTTCAGTATAATGACTTATCCATACTGATCATTCATTTGTATTTGAGTTTATTGACATATTTACTTATCATACAAGTTTCATATGGCCTTACATACTCAGTACATTCTTCGTACTGACCCCTCTTGGGGTATTTACCTTACTTGCTGCAGGCGCAGGTCCTAGTAGGCCTCCACAGTAGGTTGCCAGTCATTGCGGATCATTGGTAAGCTCCAGTTAGTTCGGGGCTTCTCTGAGTCACAGTTGTACATATGTTTTGGTGTTGTACATATTGTATAAAGCGGGGACTTGTCCCGACTTTTAGTTCATTTTGGTCAATGCATTTGTTAGAGGCTTTTGTAGACGGATGTGGGTGTATAAATGTAAAAGGTACATGTCGTTTTGACTTGATGGCCTCAACGGCCAAGTTTCACATATGTATATATATATGTCCCATGTCCATGTTTTCTGTTATTCGACTTTCATGTTCTTACGTGATGGTGGTGTTGCTTATGATATGCATATGAATGAATAGAAGCAAAGCTTGGTTCTCTCGGGCCATGTCGGCTACAGGTGCCAATCCGTTCCGATGGGATTCGGGGCGTGACAAAAGTGGTATGGTGTCTACAAAGCCGTGTCTGAGTAGAGTCTTACTTATCGATGTGTTGTGCACCACATTTATAAGTAGGAGGCTACGGGACATTTAGGATGTTGTTTCTTTTCTTCACGTCTAGATCGTACAATAGAGCCAGTGTTGTAAGTTGAATTGTATCTGATCATGGTAATTGTTTTTCTTTGGTATAGTCAAAATTCCAATTACTAGAAGAGGTAGAGGTAAAGGGAAGCAGGTAGATGTGCCTGCTGAAGAAGGAATGAGTAGATTTCCACCTGACCAAGCCAGTCAAGGTGGAGCAAATGCTAAAATTTCATTGCGGTCTTCGTCTACTTTTCCAGCTCCAGAAGAGCCGATTGGTAGAGAAGTACCTGCAGAACCGCCAATGAATGCCACAGATCAGGATCTTAGAAATGTAGTACATATGTTGACACAGTTAGTGGCAGCCCAAAGTCAAGGATGAGTTGGTCCAATGACACATGATGATGATGCGGCTAAAGTGGCGAGTCGCAGAACATAGGATTTTCTAAAGCTGGACCCTTCTATATTCACTGGGGCTGATCCGGAAGCGGATCCACAGGACTTCATGGATCAAATTCAGAGGGCCTTGGACGTTATGCACGTGACAGGGGTAGAAACAGTTAAACTTGCTGCGTATAGATTGAAGGGGGAGACGATATTGTGGTACGAGGATTGGAAGAAATCCCGTGATATTGTTGCAAATCCACCTAATTGGGAAGAATTTAAAAAAGCTTTCCTTGATCATTACTTGCCCTATGAGATCCGTGAGGCACGTGCGGATCAGTTTCTAAATCTCTGTCAAGGAAATCTGAGCGTCAGGGAATACAGTTTGCAATTTAATTCCTTGGCTCGATATGAGCCAAATGTGGTGGCTACGATGACAGATAGAGTCCATCGATACGTGGACAAGTTAGAGCCATATCTGGTAAGGGATTGCACCATTGCTGCCTTGAACAAAGACATGGACATAGCTAGAATACAAGCCTTCACCCAGAAAATGGAAGATCAAAGACAGATATGAAGGGTACATGAATTTGACAGGGGACAGTCCAAAAGGGCTAGACCTATGGGATCACCTATGATGTCCCAAGGAGGATCTAGGCCTCGTACTTTTCCTAGACCACCTAGACCATCGTTCTTCTTTTCCACAGGGGGTGCTCATTCTCAGTTTTGAGGATCTAGAGGTGGTCCATATGGGCAGAGTAGCGGAGGTCACGGATCACAAGCAACAGGTTTTCCTCATCAGCAGTATTAGCACTGCGAGCGTATTCATGTAGGTACATGCCGAGTGGGGACAAATGCTTGTTTTTGGTGAGGCATGACGGGACATATGATGAAAGAGTGTCCCTAGAGGAGCATGGGTGGTATAGCACAATCGGCAGGATTGGCCGTTGCGTCATCAGCATCGGTTCCTTATTTGGACCGAGGTGTGCAGTCTGTTGGCCGTGGTAGAGGTGCCAGAGGAGCAGCCAGTACTAGTGGGGTTAAGAATCGCACTTATGCTCTCATGGACCGACAGAATTCAGAGGCTTCTCCTGATGTCGTCACAGGTACATTATCCATATTCTCATATAATGTATATGCATTGATTGACCCCGGTTCTACATTTTCCTATGTTACTCCATTGGTTGCTGCGAAATTTGCAAAGGCACCAGAATTATTAATTAAATCAATTGAAGTGTCTACACCGGTCAGTGAATATATTGTTGCAAAGAAAGTATATCGTAACTATGTGGTAACTGTGTGTGGTCATGATATATTGGCCGATCTCATTGAATTAGACATGGTGGATTTTGATGTGATAATGGGAATGGATTGGTTGGCCTCTTGTTATGCTACGGTAGATTGCCGGGCCAAGAAGGTGCATTTTTTTTTTCCCGCAAGAAAATGTTCTTGAATGGCAGGGTAATGTAGGGGCACCACGAGGGAGATTTATTTCCTATCTGAAAGCCAGGAAAATGATTGCTAAGGGTTACATATGTCATTTAGTACGGGTGAAAGATAATGATATGGAACCACTAACTCCGCAGTAGGTTCCAGTGGTCAATGAATTTCTAGATGTATTCCCAGAGGATCTTCCAGGCTTACCCCCAGAACGGGAAGTAGAGTTTGGCATTGATGTGATTTCAGGCACTCAGCCTATTTCTATTCCTCTATATAGAATGGCTCCAACAGAATTACGTGAATTGAAGGAGCAATTAAAAGATTTGATGGACAAGGGATTCATTAGGCCTAGTTTGTCCCCGTGGGGTGCACCGGTATTATTTGTAAGGAAGAAAGATGGCACGTTGAGAATGTGAATCGACTATCGGCAATTGAATAAGGTAACAATCAAGAACAAATATCCCCTCCCTCGAATTGATGATTTGTTTGATCAGTTATAGGGTGCCAAGTGTTTTTCAAAGATTGACTTGAGGTCGGGTTACCATCAAGTCAGAGTTAGAGAAAAAGATATACCCAAAACAGCTTTCCAAACGTGGTATGGCCATTATGAATTTTTAGTTATGTCATTTAGACTAACAAATGCACCAGCTGTTTTCATGGATTTGATGAATAGGGTGTTTAAGCCATTTCTAGATGTGTTCGTGACGGTGTTTATAGATGACATCCTGGTTTATTCAAGATCACAAGAGGACCATGCTAATCACTTACAACAAGTGTTACAGATTCTTCATGATCGTAAGTTATATTCAAATTTCTCTAAATGTGAATTTTGGTTGAAATTCGTAGCATTCTTGGGTCACATTGTGTTAGATAAAGGGATAAGGGTTGATACACAAAAGATAGAAGCGGTGAAGAATTGGCCAAGACGTACGATGCCTACCGAGATTCATAGTTTTCTTGGATTGGCCGGTTATTATAGAAGATTTTTCAAAGGGTTTTCTTCCATTGCAGCACCTTTAACAAAGTTAACACACAAGACAATCAAGTTTCAGTAGAATGATGCATGTGAGAAAATTTTCCAAGAGCTGAAAGATAAATTGACTTCTACACCTGTACTAGTACTTCCAGAAGGCACAGAGGGGTATACAGTATATTGTGATGCTTCAAGAGTGGGCCTAGGATGTGTATTGATGAAGCACGGTAATGTAATAGCTTATGCCTCACGACAGTTGCGACCACATGAGAGAAATTATCCAACACATGATCTTGAATTAGCAGCTGTGGTATTTGCTTTAAAGATATGGCACCATTATTTGTATGGAGTTCATGTTGACATCTACACCGATCATAAGAGTTTGCAATATATCTTTAAGTAGAAGGACTTAAATATAAGGCAGCGAAGGTGGCTGAAACTCTTAAAAGATTATGATATTGATATCATATATCATCCAGGAAAAGCAAATGTGGTAGCCGATGCATTAAGTCACAAAGCAGTAGGAAGCACTAATGGTCAGTTGACGAAAAAGCAATGTATAGTCAAGAATCTACATCAACTAGCCAGCTTGGGAGTTAATCTTCTTGAATCTCCAGATGAAGGGGTTATTGTGCAAAATACAGCAGAATATTTATTAGTATCTGAGGCGAAAGAGAACAGTATGCGGATTCTATGTTATTGCAGCTGAAAGAGAATGTACAACAGGGTTTGATAAAGGCATTTGATCTTACGCAAGAGGGAGTACTCCAGTGCCAAGGTAGATTACGTGTACCAAATATAAATGAGCTAAAGAGATGAATTATGATAGAGGCACATGATTCACGATATTCAATTCATCCGGGAGCTACCAAAATGTACCATGATTTGAAAGAAATGTATTGGTGGGGTAATATGAAGAAGAACATTGCAGAATTTGTAGCTCAATGTCCAAATTGTCAACAAGTAAAAGTAGAGCATCAGAAACCTGGAGGTTATATGCAATGTATCAATCTTCCAGTCTGGAAGTGGGACATGATTAACATGGATTTCATCATAGGTTTGCCTTGTACATTGTGGAAGTTTGATTCCATATGGGTAATAGTTGATAGGCTTACTAAGTTAGCGCATTTCCTACCAGTCAAGACCACCTATACAGCTGAAGAGTATGCACGGTTATATGTTAAAGAGATAGTGCGACTACACGGGATTCCAATCTCTATTATATCAGACAGAGGAGCTCAATTTACTGCACATTTTTGGAGATATTTTCAAAAGAGTTTGGGAACCCAAGTGAATTTGAGTATGGCTTTTCATCCTCAAACAAATGAAAAAGCAGAACGTACTATCCAAACACTTGAAGATATGCTACGGGGTTGCACAATGGATTTTAAAGGTAGTTAGGATGATCATCTACCTCTTATTGAATTTGCCTAAAACAATAGCTATCATTCAAGTATCAAAATGGCACCTTACGAAGCTTTATATGGAAGGAAGTGTAGATCTCCAATTGGATGGTTTGAAGCGGGTGAAACTGCTTTACTTGGGCCAGATCTTGTTTATCAAGCTATGGAGAAAGTTAAGGTGATACAACAGTGGCTACAAATAGCCCAAAGTCGACACAAGTCATATGCTGATGTTAGAAGAAGAGGGCTCGAATTTTCCATAGGTGATTGGGTATTCTTGAAGGTGTCACCGATGAAAGGGGTAATGAGATTTGGAAAGAAAGGAAAGTTAAGTCCACGTTTTATAGGGCCATATAAAATTGTTAGAAGATTTGGGCAAGTTGCATATGAATTGAAACTACCCCAAGAACTCTCCACAGTGCATACAGTGTTTCATGTTTCAATGCTTCGAAAGTGCATAAGAGGTCCATCTCGTTTTGCTCCCATTGAAGATGTACAAGTTATGGTGGATATCACCTATGAATAGTTACCTATTGCTATTCTGGATCGACAAGTGAAAAGGTTAAGGAATAAAGAAGTAGCTTCCGTAAAGGTACTTTGGAGAAATCAGCAAGTAGAAGAGATCACATGGGAAGCTAAGGAAATGATGAAGTCCAAATACCCTCATTTGTTTCAAATAGAAGAGAAAGTTCAAGATGCGAGATCAGAGCAATAACAACTAAGTATTTATAAGAATTATGTATATATGTGGTAACATGAAGAATGATCTTAGACTTGAATTTGTTTAAATTGGATAATGTCACTAGCATTCGAGGACGAATATTTCTAAGAGGGGAAGGATGTAACACCGCATACATTTCCGAACCCATGAGACTAACTTAACATTTATGGAATTATTTAAACATGAGAAGGTTGGTGAATTATGCATTAATTTGTTGGGCTGAATTAACATGTGCTAATGGGCTCAATTTAAGACCCAAAATTAATCAAAAGACATGGCCCAAATGGGAAAAATGACCCATTCTACCTTTGACCAAGTAAACATAACAATTATGACCAAAGTGTGGAAAAGGATGAGACTTAAAGGGACTATAAAAGGGCATAGAAATCAGATTTTTATTCACCAAGACACACATGCCTTTTCTAGATTTTTGCACAATATTCTCTCATCTCACAAACCCTAAGCAAGTATCTCCTTGGAAAAGATCATCCTCTTGCAAGCTTTGGTAAGTGTTCACTCTCATGGTTTAGTATATTATATGCTTAATATGGTGTATAAATAATTTTGGTTATGTTGGCAAAATGTTGGACAGTTCACTATGTGTAAAACAGTCTACTTTTGCTTAATCGGTGAAGGATTTTGCCTTCTAAAATTAAAAGTGGACTTGTGGTCTTGAAGGAAGTGAATTTGGTGGATTAAATATCAACATGTATGATGTGGTTATGTACTTAACTTGATTTCTCTTTGTGTATAACATTTGGAATTGTTGTTGCGATATTGTTCATTGAATGGGTGACGTATTGGAAGGACAATGTAGTTTTGGTGATGTTCATGTGTGTTGTGAAACCATCATTGTTCGTTGGCATCCAAGTGACCTAAAATATGAAAGTATAAGTTTATTTATGGCGATGGACCATTTATTACAAAAAAGGACCCTAAAATGACCTCTGGAGGCTGAAACGGGCACCCGCCCTCGTATCTGGAGCACCTGCGGGCGCAGATGCCAACGCAGGTGTAATACCCCGTACATTTACAACCCTACTTGAAAATTTTCAACCATGCTTACCTTAGTTTCTAGAGCCATAAGTATGTATTTTGTATTGTTATTGATGGAACATTTGATATTGTGCTAGATTTAGACCTTTATAGGAGGTGTTTGTGACTTTGTTGAGCATTTTTAGGGTGAAAAGCGAGGTTTAAAGGAAATCCAAGCAAAGGATCTTAAATATAAGAGGCAAGCAAAAAGTTGGAACTTGAAAGATACAACAAAATCCGCAATGAAAAGTCGAAATAAAAAATTTAGTATGGGGCGCTGCAGGTGGCGTGCCAGGCCGCTTTGGCCTATTTTTTTGTGGCACAGGCAGAAAGGGGGTGCGCCCAGGGGCATGCCAGGCCTCCCCTGCACACCTTTTCCAGAGCTGAAATTTTTCTAAGTTTCTAGGGCGCCAGGGAGCGTGCCGGGGTGCTTTTTGCCCGATTTCTTCTACGATTATTAGTTTATAAAGAGGACTCGTGGGTTATGATATCATTATTCCATCGTAGTAGGACTACTCTTGAGCGAGTTTGGCATCCGAGTTGGGGTTAATTCTTCGTCACATGTATTTTATCAAATTATGTTCAATTAAGCCATGAGCGGCTAGAATTTCTTATTTTTGAGATTGAGGCTATGAACATGAATCTCGTGAGTTGAATATTGTTGTAACATTTATGGAATTATTTAAACATGATATTATTGGAGTATTACACATTGAAATTGGTGGGCTAAGTTAATATGTGTTAAAGGGCTCAATTTGAGGCCCAAAATGGAGTAAAAGACATTGCCCAAAAGGGGCAAATGACCCATTCTTCCACTTTGACCAAGTAAATATAGCATTTAATGACAAGAAGTGGCTAAGTATGACTTGAGGGGATATATAAGGTGGTAAAAATCAGATTTTTATTTCCACAAAGCACACATGCCATTCTAGACGTTTCCACAAGATATTTCTTCAAGCTTTCAAACCCTAAGCCATCTCTTTGGACAAGATCACTCAATTGCAAGTTTGGGTAAGTGATTATTCTTATGGATTAATATATTTTATGCATGGGAGAGTATGTAGATCATGATGCTTATGTCTAAAAGTGTAAGTAATGCTCTTTTGTTTTTTGTTAAACGATGTGTCATCTATGTGATTTAAACTTGAAAGGAGACTTGATGCTTTGATGAAAGTGCATGGTATGGATGAAATATCAACATGTATGGTGTGATTATGTTCCTTGACTTGTTATTTTTCTATCAGTGTAAATTGTGGGATTGTTGTCGATATGTTGTTATGAAGTGCATTGAGGTGACTTGATGGAGTAATTGTGAGGTTGTGTTGATGGGGAAGTGTAAAGTATGAACTTGGTGTGACATGCTATTGGTTTATGATGTATTGGTAAATGTATGGCATGTTGTGGTATTGTTGTCATGACAATGCCATGAATGGTATTGTAAAGGGGGAAATGACATTTTAAGGCAATCATGTAACTCATTGTCGTCGTATGCACTTGTAAGATAGTTGGTTGTTAACATAAGCTCCGTTATGTACTTGTGTAGTAGAGTGAACGTAAGGAAGGATCTGGACTATTGTATTCACGTATAGGATTGTGTATTCATATTGGAAATGTAAGGTATATAAGGTTACTCGTTTCGTATCCTTCTGCAGCACATATTGTTCACACTGACATCGTACTTGATCTATTCCGAAATATCCGAAGGTATCCCATTTCCGGATATCAGTTATTATTAATCGCATGTTCCTTACTCATTGATCATAAATTGTGACTCATATGTCTCATGGTTCATTGACTAATGTTTCAAAGTTCCAATAATATTATGACTACCAATGTATCAATCTCATAGAAGTAAAGACATGAAGTAATATATATTGTTTGAGTATTTTTTGATGGCATCCCAGGGGTTAAAATACCTAGCATGGGTCGATCCCAATATCACAATGCATCCCAGGGGAGATATAAAAGCCTAGCATAGGTTATCACAGTACATCCCAGGGGCGATATAAAATCCTAGCATGGGTTATCACAGTACATCCCAGGGGCGATATAAAAGCCACGCATGGGTTACTTACATCCCAGGGGTTAAAATACCTAGCATGGGTAAATCTCATCCCAGGGGCGACAGAAAAGCCTAGTATGGGTAGATAAATCTCATCCCAGGGGCGGAAAAGCCTAGCATGGGTAGATGAATGAACATAAAGACAAAGAATGTAACAAATATAATGTACATGGTTCCTCACATACAGAAAGAAGGTTTATCCATATTGACTATTTCTCTTATATTGACTCCATTGTTGTTATTATGAATGATACAGTTTCATATAAGCCTTACATACTCAGTACATTCTTCGTACTGACGTCCCTTGGGGGACTTACCTTACTTGCTGCAGGCACATGTGCTAGTAGACCTCCACAGTAGGTTGCATGCCATTTGCTAATCTTTGGTGAGCTCCAGTTGGTTCGGGGCTTTCCGAGTCACATGTGTATATTTGTTTTGGTACTGTAATGTTGTATAAAATGGGGACTTATCCCGACTTTAGGTTAGTTATGTATATGCATCTGTTAGAGTCTTTGTAGATGTATGTGAGAATATGAATGTAAGGGATGTGTGTCCATTTTGACTTGATGGCCCTAACGGCCAAGTTTCATATATGTATATATCACATATTTACATAGCTTCCATTATTAGCATCGTGTATCTATACATGGTGGTGATGTTCCTTGAATGACATGCATATGGATGTACGTGAGCAAATATTGGTTCTCTCGGGCCTCAACGGCTTTGGGTGCCAGTCTGCCTCATTGGAATTCGGGGCTTGACAAAAGTGGTATTAGAGCAGGTCGTCCTAAGGGTGTCTACAAAGCCTTGTCTGAGTAGATTCTTGCTTATGGATGTGTTGTGCACCAAATTTATAAGTAGGAGGCTACGGGACATTTAGGAGTTGTTTCTTTTCCTTCATTTCTAGATCGTGCAATAGAGACAATGTTGTAAGTGGAGTCGCATCTGACCATTGGAATTGGTTTTCTTGTTTATAGTAAAATGCCGATGACAAGAAGAGGTAGAGGCAAAGGTAAGCAGGTAGATATGCTTGCCGGTGACGGAATGAGTAAATCACCACCTGACCAAGCTAGTCAAGGTGGAGCTAACACTAAAATTGCATCGCGGTCTTCTTCTACTTTTACAGCTCCAGAAGATCCAAGAGGTAGAAAAGTACCCGCAGAACCGCCAATCAATTCCACTGACCAGGATTTAAGAAATGCAGTGCATATGTTGACTCAGATAGTTGCTGCACAAAGTCAAGGATGAGCTGGTCTAACGACAAATGAGGATGATGCGGCTAGAGTGGCGAGTCGCAGGACACAGGACTTTCTGAAATTAGACCCTCCTATATTCACTGGGTCAGATTCGAAAGCAGATCCACAGGACTTCGTGGATCAAATCTAGAGGGCTCTAGATGTTATGCACGTGACTGGTGTTGAAATAGTTGAACTTGTGGCCTATAGATTTAAAGGTGAAGCTATATTGTGGTATGAAGACTGGAAAAAATCGAGGGGTATTGATGCACTTCCAGCTGGTTGGGAAGAATTTAAAATTGTGTTCCTTGATCATTACCTCCCATATGAGATCTGGGAGGCACGTGCAGACCAGTTCCTAAATCTAAGTCAAGGGAATATGAGTATTAGAGAATATAGTCTTCAGTTTAATTCCTTGGCTCGATATGCTCTGAATGTAGTGGCCACAATGACAGACAGAGTCCATCGATATGTGGACAGATTAGAGCCATATTTGCTAAGGGACTCACCATTGCTGCCTTGAACAAAGATATGGACATAGCCAGAATACAGGCCTTCGCACAAAAAATAGAGTATCAGAGACAGAGAAGAAGGGTACATGAATCTGAAAGAGGACAGTCCAAAAGAGATAGACCTACGGGATAGTCGATGGCGTCCCAAGGAGAATCTAGGCCTCGGATGTTTCCTAGACCGCCTAGACCATCATTCTCCTATTCCACCACAGGCACTCACTCTCAATTTCGAGGGTTTAAAGGCGGTCAATCTGGGAAGAGTAGTGGAATTCACGGGTCACATGCAGCAGGATTTGCTCATCAGCCGTGTCAGCGCTGTGGACGGTATCATGTAGGTGAATGCCGGTTGGGGGAAAATGTTTGATTTTGGTGCGGTATGTCAGGGAATATGATGAGAGAATGCCCACAAAGGGGGATCAACCGTTGCATCGTCATCATCGGTTCCTTCCCTAGGTAGAAGAGTGCAGCCTATGGGGCGTGGTCGAGGTACTAGAGGAGCAGCTAGTTCCAGTGGAGCCCAGAATCTCACCTATGCTCTAGTGGACCGACAGAATTCGGAGGCTTCTCCTGATGTCGTCACAAGTACATTATCCATACTTTTGCATATTGTATATGCATTGATTGATCCTGGTTCTACATTATCATATGTTACTCTGTTGATTACTGCAAAATTTGAAAGAACACCAGAATTATTAAGTAAGTCATTTGAAGTATCTACACTAGTTGGTGAATCTATTGTTGCAAAAAGAGTATATCGTAATTTTGTAGTAACTGTGTGTGATCATGATACGTTGGCTGATCTTATTGAACTGAAATGGTGGATTTTGATGTCATAATGGGTATGGATTGGTTGGCTTCCTATTATGCCATGGTAGATTGCCGAGCTAAGGAAGTACATTTTCATTTTTCGTAAATGAATGTTTTGGAATGGAAGGGAAATGTAGGGGCACCGAGAGGAAAATTTATTTCCTACCTTAAGGCAAGGAAAATGATAGCCAAGGGGTACCTATGTCACTTAGTGAGGGTGAAATATACTGACGTGGAACCATTAACTCCTCAGTCGGTTCCAGTGGTCAATGAATTTTTTGATGTATTTCCTGACGATCTTTCAGGTTTACCCCCAGAACGGGAAGTAGAGTTTAGTATTGATGTGTTGCCAGGCACTCAGCCTAACTCTATTCCCCCGTATAGACTGGCTCCAGCAGAATTGCGTGAATTGAAGGAGAAATTGAAAGACTTGTTGGACAAGGGCTTCATCAGGCCTAGTATGTCCTCGTGGGCTGCACCGATATTATTTGTATGGAAGAAATATGGCACATTGAGAATGTGCATTAACTATCGGCAATGAATAAGATAACGATCAAGAACAAATATCCCCTCCCTAGAATTGACAATTTGTTTGATCAGTTACAGGGTGCCAAGTGTTTTTCAAAGATCGACTTGAGATCAGGTTACCATCAAGTCAGAGTTAGAGAACAAGATATACCCAAGACAGCGTTCCGAACACAGTATGGCCATTATGAATTTTTAGTTATGTTGTTTGGACTAACAAATGCACCGGCTGTTTTCATGGATTTGATGAATAGGGTGTTTAAGCCATTCCTGGATGTATTCGTGATGGTATGTATAGACGATATTCTGGTTTATTCCAAATAACAAGAGGACCACGCGAATCACTTACGGCAGGTGTTACAGATTCTCCGGGATCATAAGTTGTATGCCAAGTTCTCTAAATGTGAATTTTGGTTAAAATCTGTAGCAGTCTTGGGTCACATTGTGTTAGATGAAGGCATCAGGGTGGTTACACGAAAGACCAAAGCGGTGAAAAAAGGGCCAAGGCCTACGACGCCTACGGAAATTCGTAGTTTTCTGGGATTGGCCAGTTATTATAGAAGGTTTGTTGAAGGGTTTTCTTCCATTGCTGCACCTTTAACGAAGCTTACACACAAGGCAGTCAAATTTCAGTGGAATGATGCATATGAGAAAAGTTTCCAAGAGCTGAAAGATAAATTGACTTCTACACCGGTATTGTTACTTTCGAAAGGCATAGAAGGGTATGCAGTATATTGTGATGCATTCGGAGTTGGCCTAGGATGTGTATTAATGCAGTACGATAATGTAATAGCATATGCCTCACGACAGTTGTGACCATGTGAGAGAAACTATCCCACACATGATCTTGAGCTAGCAGCTGTGGTATTCGCTTTAAAGATATGGTGTCTTTATTTGTATGGAGTTCATGTTTACATCTACACTAATCACAAAAGTTTGCAATATATCTTTAAGCAGAAGGAACTCAATTTGAGAAAACAAAGGTGGCTAGAGCTCTTAAAAGACTATGATATTGATATCCTATATCATCCAGGAAAAGCGAATGTGGTGCCGATACATTAAGCCGCAAAACAGTAGGAAGCACTAGTGTCCAGTTGACGAAAAAGCAAGACCTAGTAAAATATTTACATCAACTAGCCAGCTTGGGAGTTCTTCTTCTTGAATCTCGAGATGAAAAGGTCACTGTGCAAAATGCAGCAGAATCTTTCTTAATAGCTGAGGTGAAAGAGAAACAGGATGCGGATCCTATTTTATTGCAGCTAAAAGAAAATGTACAACAGGTTCTGACAAAGGCATTTGATCTTACGCAAGAAGGAGTACTTCAAGACCAAGGTAGATTATGTGTACCGAATGTAGCTGAGCTGAGAAGATGAATTATGATAGAGGCGCATCATTCACGATATTCTATTCATTCGGGAGCTACCAAAATGTACCATGATTTGAAGAAAATGTATTGGTGGGGAAACATGAAGAAGAACATTGCAGAATTTGTAGCTCAATGCCCGAATTGTCAACAAGTAAAAATAGAGCATCAGAAACCAGGAGGTTACATGCAATGTATCAATCTTCCAGTCTAGAAATGGGATATGATTAAAATGGATTTCATCACAGGTTTGCCTCGTACACTATGAAAATTTGACTCCATATGGGTAGTAGTTGACAGGCTTACCAAGTCAGCGCATTTCCTACCAGTCAAGACCACCTATACAGCTGAGAAATATGCAAGGTTGTATGTTAAAGAAATAGTGCGATTACATGGAATTTCGGTCTCCATTATATCAGACAGAGGAGCACAATTTACCGCACATTTTTGGAGATCTTTTCAGAAGTTCTTGGGTACACAAGTGAATTTGAGTACGGCTTTCCACCCTCAAACAGATGGACAAGCAGAACGTACTATCCAAACACTTTAAGATATGCTACGAGCTTGCACGTTAGATTTTCAAGGCAGTTGGTATGACCATTTGCCTCTTATTGAATCTGCTTACAACAATAACTATCATTCAAGTATCAAAATGGCACCTTATGAATCTTTATATGGAAGGAAGTGTAGATCACCGATTGGATGGTTTGAAGCAGGTGAAACTGCTTTACTTGGGATAGATTTTGTTCATAAAGCTATGGAGAAAGTTAAAGTGACCCAACAGTGGCTACAAACGGCCCAAAGTCGACATAAGTCATATGCTGACATTAGAAGAAGAGGGCTTCAATTTGCCATAGGTGATTGGGTATTCTTGAAGGTGTCACCGATTAAAGGGGTAATGAGATTTGGAAAGAAAGGGAAGTTGAGTCCCAGGTATATAGGGCCATATGAAATTGCCCGAAGATTTGGGCAAGTCGCGTATGAATTAGCATTACCCCAAGAAATCTCTATAGTTCATCCGGTATTTTATGTTTCGATGCTTCGAAAGTGCATATGAGATCCATCTCGTTTTGCTCCCATTGACGATGTACAAAAGACAGAGGATCTTACCTATGAAGAGATACCTATTGCTATTCTGGATAGACAAGTGAAGTTGTTGAGGAATAAAGAAGTGGCTTCCGTAAAGGTACTTTGGAGAAATCAACAAGTAGAAGAGATTACATGAGAAGTGGAAGAAATGATGAAGTCAAAGTACCCTCATCTGTTTCAAATGGAAGACAAATTTCAAAGCGCGGAAGTGGAGCAATAACAAGTAAGTACCTATGAGCATTAAGTGTATATGTATATATATGCTAATATAGAGATGCATTTGTTGTACATGAGACAATGTTATTAAAATTAGAGGACGAATGTTTCTAAGGGGGGAAGAATGTAATACCCCGTACATTTTCGACTCTACTTGACAATTTTTAACCATGCTTACCTTAGTTTCGAGAGCCATAAGTATGTATTTTGTATTGTTAATGATGGAACATTTGATATTGTGCTAGATTAGACCTTTGTAGAAGGTGTTTGTGAATTTGTGGAGCATTTGTGGGGTGAAAAATAAGGTTTAAAGGACATCCAAGCAAAGGATCTTAAAGATAAGAGGCAAGCAAAAGGTTGGAACTTGAAAGATCCAACCAAATCCGCAAAGAAAAGTCAAAATCAACTGCAGGTGGCGTGCCAGGCCACTTTGGCCTGATATTTCTATGGCACAGGCAGCAAGGGGGCGTGCCCAGGGGCTTGCCAGGCTGCCCCTGCATACTTTTTCCAGAGCTGAAACTTTTCTAAGTCTCTAGGGCACCCGGGAGCTTGCCGGGGTGCTTTTTGCCCGATTTCTTCTACGATTATTAGTTTATAAAGAGGACTCGTGGGTTATGATATGATTATTCCATCATAGTAGGACTACTCTTGAGCGAGTTTCGCATCCGAGTTGGGGTTAATTCTTTGTCACAAATATTTTATAAAATTATGTTCAATTAAGCCATGAGTGGCTAGAATTTCTTATTTTTGTGATTTGGGCTACGAATATGAATCTCGTGAGTTGAATGATGTTGTAACATTTATGGAATTATTTAAACATGAAATAATTGGAGTATTACACATTAAAATTGGTGGGCTAACTTAATATGTGTTAATGGGCTCAATTTGAGGCCCAAAATGGAGTAAAAGACATGGCCCAAAAGGGGCAAATGACCCATTCTTCCACTTTGACCAAGTAAATATGGAATTTAATGCCAATAAGTGGCTAAGTGTGACTTTATGGGATATATAAGGTGTCAAAAATCAGATTTTTATTTCCACAAAGCACACATGCCATTCTAGACATTTCCACAAGATATTTCTTCAAACTTTCAAACCCTAAGCCATCTCTTTGGACAAGATCACTCAATTGCAAGTTTGGGTAAGTGATTATTCTTATGTATTAATATATTATATGCATGGGAGAGTATATATATCATGATGGTTATGTCTAAAAGTGTAAGTAACGCTCTTTTGCTTTTTGTTAAAAGATGTTTCATCTATGTGATTTAAACTTGAAAGGAGACTTGAGGTTTTGATGAAAGTGCATGGTATGGATGAAACATCAACATGTATGGTGTGGTTATGTTCCTTGACTTGTTATTTTTCTATCAGTGTAAATTGTGGGATTGTTGTCGATATGTTGTTATGAACTGTATTGAGGTGACTTGATGGAGTAATTGTGAGGTTGTGTTGATGGGGAAATGTAAAGTATGAACTTGGTGTGACATGCTATTGGTTTATGATGTATTGGTAAATGTATGGCATGTTGTGGTATTGTTGTCATGACAATGCCATGAATGGTATTGTAAAGGGGGAAATGACATTTTAAGGCAATCATGTAACTCATTGTCGTCGTATGCACTTGTAAGATAGTTGGTTGTTAAAAGCAGGGACTTGTCCCAACTTTAGGTTGGTTATGTATATGCATCTGTTAGAGGCTTTGTAGACGTATGTGGGAATATGAATGTAAGGTATGTGTGTCCATTTTGACTTGATGGCCCTAACGGCCAAGTTTCATATATGTATATATCACATGTTTACATGGCTTCCGTTATTAGCATTGTCTATCTATACGTGGTGGTGATGTTCCTTGAATGATATGCATATGGATGTACGTGAGCAAAGATTGGTTCTCTCGGGCCTCAACGGCTTTGAGTGCTAGTCTGCCTCGTTGGAATTCGGGGCATGACAGCAGGTGGCTCTGGACAAGGCCTGAAGGGCACCTACGGCCACATGTCATCCACCTGTGGGCGTAGGTGGCCCCACAGCCCAGTCCAAAATTTTATTTTATACGTTTTTGTCTCTCTTTGATCCCCCAAGGACCCTATACCCTTTTTGGATACAATTATCAACTTATGGTACCTTTTGAATGGCTTCAAGGGGTCGTTTGGAGGCATGTTGGATTATATCAATTATGGATTATTGTTAATGTGTTATTGTTAAAGGTATTGAGAGGACTTGATGGAATAATTGTGACGTGGTGGTAATGAGGAAGTGTAAAGTATAAACTTGGTATGAAATGATATTGGTTTATGATGTATTGGTCAATATGTGAAATGTGGATGGTATTGTTGGTATGGTAATGTAGTGAATTGTATTGTAAAAGGTGAAATGACATCATATGGCAATCATGTAGCTCATTGTCATCTTATGCACTTGTAAAATAGTTCGATGAAAACGTGAGCTCCGTTATGTACTTGTGTTGTAGAGTAAAATGTAAGAAAGGAGCTGGATTAATGTATGCACATATAGGACTGTGTATTCATATTGGGAAAATAAGGTATGTAAGGTTACTCTTTCCGTATCCTTCTGCAACACATATTGTTCACATTGACATTGTACTTGTTCCATTTCGAAATGTCCAAAGGTATCTCATTTCAGGTTGTCGTATAGTATTACTCACAGGACTAATTATGATTCACATGTCTCATGTTCATTGACTAATGTTTCAAAGTTACAATAATGTACAATCACCAATGTATCACTCTTATAGTAAAAGAATGGAAATAATGTATAATTGTTTGTATATTCTTGAGTGGCATCCCAGGGGTGGAATAAACACCTAGCTTGGGTCAATCCTAATATCATGGGTGGTATCCCAGGGTTTAACATACCTTGCATGGGTCGATCCCAATATCACAGTAGCATCCCAGGGGCAACAGAAAAGCCTTGCACGGGTTAAGCTCATCCCAGGGGTTAAAATACCTAGCATGGGTTAATCTCATCCCAGGGACGAAAAAAAAGCCTAGCATGGGTTAATCTCATCCCAGTGGTTAAAATACCTAGCATGGGTTATCCTCTTTTACCACTGATCAGTTGGTCATTTGTTTATCACATGCTTTACAATTTCTTAATGCAAGGAAGGATAACGTTAAGTAATGAACGATAATGATGAAAGAATGAACGTAAAGGCAAAGAAAGTAATAAATGCAATGTACATGGATCCACACATACAGAATAGTGGTTTGTCCATATTGACTATTCTCTTACATTGATTCCATTGAAGTACTTACGTATCATACGATTTCTTATAGCCTTACATACTCAGTACATTCTTCGTACTGAAGTCCTTGGGGGACTTACCTTACTTGTTGTAGTCACAGGTACTAGTAGACCTCCTCAGTAGGTTGTGGATCACTTGCGGATCATTGGTGAGCTCCAGTTGGTTTGGGGCTTTCCGAGTCACTATGTACATTTGTTTTGGTATTGTGGTATTGTAATTGTTGTATAAAGTGGGGACTTGTCTGGCTATGTCTATGTATCTTTAGAGGCTTTGTAGATGTTGTGGGAAAAAATGAAGGAAATGTAAGGAACGCATGCTTTTGACTTGATGGCCCTAACGGCCAAGTTTCATATATATCATATGTTCTCTATGGCTTACGCCATTGGTATCTTGTAATTACGTGAGAGAGAATGTTGTTCATTTAGTGATATGCATATGAGTCTACATGAATGAAGATTGGTTCTCTCAAGCCTTAATGGCTTTGGGTGCCAGTCCGCCCCGTTAGGATTCAAGGCGTGACAATATGCTAGCAAGGTGATTTATTCTTGAGATATGAGATTGTGAAAGTATATGGTCCTATCCTAAAAGCGAGTGGGCTCGAAAGGTGTATACGATTCTTGGGATTGATATTGTAAAAGTATATAGTCCTACCCTAGATGCGAGTAGGCTCAAAAGGCATATACGAGAGCTATGCGATGGTTTATATCATCATCCTCCCATCATCATTATTAAATTGTATTGCATCACTTGCATTGTATTACATTCCTTAGTATGTTTTGATATTGTGTTTTAGTATTTAGTTTTGTATTGATTCACGCGATTGAACCTTGTTTGTGATATTATGTATTCTATATTCATTTCACTACATTACTCCGTATGCTATCATCTTTTGGTTGATTTGGAGGTGGTGAGATTATGAGACGTGGGGTATGGCTATGTCTTGATCAGTGAAACTGTAGTGTCGCTCCTATTGGTTGTATGAGATACAAATATATATACACTCTCACCATTTTATCCCAGATTATTATTCAAACATGATAATTGCGTTTGATATACTATGTTAGTGAGTCCCCCTCATAAATGGGTTCCTCTAATTGTTAATCATATAATGACTAGTGTTGACTCACGAGGTTTATTTTGCCTACCCTGTATATTGATATTCCAATGGCTGTTGTGTTGGGATACCCTCTTAGGATAAAGTGGTGTATTTTACTGATTGTAGATTGATAGGGAACCTTGAGTAGTTGGGGTGGTGGTCCTCGCTATCACTTTAGATTATGGTCGGTTATCAATGATGCTTGCTGAGTACACGTGTTTCGTACTCACTATTGCTTTTTCTTTCCGTTTCTAGTTTCTTTTGCACCCGTGCATATTGGTTTGAATAGCAGTTAGTAGATTGTGTTCCCTCAGTGTTAACATTGCAGAGATCGAGGTAGTGGCTGATGTTTCACAGAGCTTACCCGGATCTCTCTTTATTTATCTCAGGTTTTATCTGCATTTAAGATACTTTAGATTATTGATATCATTTTGTATTAGAGGCTTGTACTATTGATAACTAGACCTGGTATGTATCATTGAAATTATTATTTTATCTTGTCACGGTCCAACTTCTCAAGTCTGGTAGCACCTATTTTAACCCACCAGTAGGTAAGTCAAACCATAGCCCTAAGCGACATGTAACGAGCTAACCGACGGAAGATAATAAAATAAAGGAAATAGGCATACAATGGAAATACTAAGTAACAGAAATAAAGATATATATATATATATATATATATATATATACATATAAGTATATATATATATTTGAACATACTATACAATAGAGGAAAAGAGGACAAAATATACAAAATGGGTTTTCCCCACGACCTGATAAGGTCGGTACAAAAATCATTATACCAAAAGAGAGTACTAGACAATGCCATCTATAGATCATAGACTCAGAATATACAAATAAGACTATCCAAAAATAGCAGAAGGAGGAAGATCATCTTCAGACTCTAAAAGCTCACCCTACCTCCAAACAACAAAGCAACTTGAGCATGTCGTCAGCGGCAGTGTCCCATACTCGAATATGCATCAGGGAAAAAATGTAGAAGTGTAGTATGAGTACCAAAACAATGAGTACTCAGTAGGTATCATAGGCTAACTGAGCTAAATTATAGTAAAAGCATAAATAAAGTGCGGGGATGTAAACTAAAGTCAGTAATAAAGGGCGAAAATGAAAATAATAGACTATACCAGGTGGATGTGATATATATAAGATAAGTAACCCGAACGTGGAAATAAAAGTCTACCTATAACCTAACAGGGCCTTCATAAGCCCAGAAAGTACACAAAAAGATGAATAAACCCAATCGAGCCCCCATAAGCATGGTGAGTACAAGCAAGGGATAATATAAAGTAAGGACGAGATAGGGCAATAATGAACGTAAAATGATCCCAAATATAGGTCATGCGTACCTGATACTCCTTTTTCCTAGACATAACTTCCTTTTTATCGGTATTCATCAGTTCTTAATCCCAGATCAATAATAATAAGGATAGTAATTGTCGGACTCAAATCAAAACTCATATATAATAACAATATATATAGATGTCGGATTTGAACCAAAACTCATAAGTGAAAATCAATTTATATATGCCAAAATCGAACTAGAACTTATAAATAATAATCAGCATATAAATGTACCTGAATGACATAGTTTAAGGTCGAATGATTCTCTACTCGGGGTAACGAGGCTAAATATGTGTAAATCTGTGTCTAAGTCAACCCCAACCCTAGGTGGTAGCCTAAAGAAGTGGCTATGAGATCATTAAGATCATATAAAGGTTATTCTAAGTATTTTATATAAAAAAGAGTAGTGGGGGCACTTGCAAACCCCAAAATTCCAACTTAAGGCAATCACCCATTGAAACCTAAGCTAAGGATTCCCAATCCCAACCTAAGGCACTAAAGGAAGTAAGTTTGATCCTAAGGTGTAAACATAGGCTAATATAAGGGAAGACGGGGCCAAATTCTAACAACCGAGCCATAAGTATCCACCCATAGCTTGCACAATATTACACTAATACCTTAAATAAGTGCAGCCTAGGAGATAGGTAATCCTAGCCTACCTGGACGCCACTGAAAGCTCATAAAATCCTCTATACCAAAGCTTTTCCCTTCCAAGAAACCTCTGACTGCGGCCACACTATCAAAATAATGTTTTACACGTCATGGAAAGAATATTGATACCTATATTGAGTATTAAAACTTTAGGTTAGAAATCAGACTAAAAATCCCACGTGGGACCTATTTGTGGAATCACAAAATTGAAACCGTCACAGCGTTCCCTCAACTCAAGGATTGTTTGCCCCCAAAAATGAGAGAAATACAAGCCTAAATCAATCCCTAACTAGTCCCAACATAATCTAGAAATTAAGAATTAATCAGAGAAATAAATGAAGAACTAACCAAAAACTTACAGGAAAATGGCTAAGAAAATGATTGAAATGTCGTCCCCAACTCAATCCCAGCACCAGATAATAATTCCCACACAATTCTTAAGCTCTCAAAGTCTTCAATGGTGTTTTTGAACTTAAAAATGAGCTGAAAAAATGGTAACAACTATATATGAAGTCAGGGGTCCTTCATCGCGAACGCGGGAACCTTATCACAATCGCTGGAGTGGCCTGGAAAGGGTTTCACGAATGTAGCTGGTTTACCACCATCGCGATGAAGAAGGCTGAATCAGTCTGGTTGATCACCTCTTCGCAAATGCGAAGGCTAGCCCATGAATGTAGAGGTCAAGAATTCTAGTCCCTCGCAATCGAGGCCAAGGCCACACAAACACAAAAGCTAATTTTGGCCTGTAACAGCTGCATCAGCACCAATAACTTTGCCATGTTACAAATTCTCCGACCGGGCCCTGGAGATTTATTTGTAATCCAGTGAATGCAAATGCACTATGCTACCCTCCGAAATTGGACATTTTAGACTCAATAAAAATCAAAACATCCATCTGAGGTTGTTTTTATGAAATATGGGTCCCACAAATAAGGGTCTATTTTAACAAAAATCCACCCAATAGCCCAAAACAAGTCCAGAAGCCCTGAAACCCAAACCTTGGGTCCCCCTAGTCTAAAATCGACATTCCGGAGCCAATAGAACTATCAGAGTTTTCATAAACTCTCTGAGGATATTTACCTGAAGTTTAGGCCCAAGATGCTTTTCTTACAACAAAAGCACTTAAATAAGAAAATGACTATACAAACCAAACGATCTTATCGGTAACCAAACTGTTAGTCCCAAAAAGTGATAAATGACTTGGAGTAGCTGTAGGAAAGCTCTACATGCAAAAAAAACACAAAAAAGCAAGAAATGACCTGGAGGGTCATTACACATCATTAAATATTTTGGAATTATTCTACTCTTCTTCCGCTTCTGATTTACTTTAATTATTGAGTTTGGGTTGGGATAGGCTTACCTGTACTAGATTTTTGACAGGTGCCATCACGTACTCTATTTTGAGTCGTGACATATGCATACCCTAAAAAAACATATGAAGCTTTTTTGTCTTGGATCACTAGCGATACATGCATCAGAGCTAATGTTAGATATTAATAATAAATAACTAGGTGTCAACATTTGATTCGGTATTTTTAAATATTGATTTCAGAATTTTAGTAATTAATAATTTGTCACGACCCAACCGGTCATGATTGGAACCCACCCTAACCTATGCCGAGAGAACCATACTAGTCTCACCCTTACTAACTCAAGTGTTACTCTTATATTCACTTATATCAATTCCCTGTTTTAAACAAATGCAAAAAAGAAGTCATTCAATAATTAAAGTCACCCGTCAACCAACACCAATATTCAAACAATAGAGTGTCGAAACCTTTAGTTATTACATCATCGGGACCTAAAGTTACCATACAAAAACATCTAAGAGCAAGATAAGCCTGAAACAACTAAAAATATCGCAAAACATAAGAAATAAGGAATCATTTCAGTCCCGAAACAAGGGACGTCAACATCAATAAGAAGATTTGAAGGGTGCCCGATCATGGTTCTCACACTCAAAATCAAGTCTGAACCACTAACTAGAGTTGAGGTCGCGTGTCAACTGCTCAAAAATATTGTGCACTCAACAAAAAAAGAGTACATGTAGCATCAGTACATCAACAAGTACTAGTAAGCATCATAGGCCGACTAACTCAACAATGTACAAGTAAGAAAACCATACAAGTATAAAAGTGATCATAACAAAATTCATAATCAAAGACATCAAAAACAAAATGCATCATATAAAGATAATTCAAAATCTACTTGCATGGGCTTTTATAATTAGTCACTTTCAACAACAACTCATCACCACATATAATCATCATATAGACACCCAATGAATATGAATGAGTGTATGTATGCAATATGTGTGCACCATCTCTTATTCTTCTCCTCATCATCAACAACATCATATTGTACCAATGTGGTACCCGACCCTTTTATCACAAATCATATCATAACCGTACCGGTGTGGTACCTGACCCTTTATCATAATCATATCATAACCATCCCGGCTTGATACCCAACCCTTTATCATCCAATACCATCACAATGCATATGGAATGAAATGCAATCCATAAATCATAATCCATGCTGGAAGGAAATCATAGATGTTTTGTTTACAAACAAGCACAAAGTCAAGAAAGTCTAAGTGCTACAACAAAACTGTCACGCCTCGAGTTCCAACGGGGCGGACTGGCACTCGAAGCCGTTAAGGCCCGAGAGAACCAATCTTCATTCATGTACATTCATGTGACTATCCCTGAGTGAACAGTATGTCATCTCATGCAAATACACGATACCAATGACGGATCACAAAAGTTTGCAATATCTCTTTAAGCAAAAGGAACTCAATTTGAGGCAACGAAGGTGGTTAGAGCTCTTAAAAGACTATGATATTGATATTCTTTATCATCCAGGAAAAGCAAATGTAGTAGCTGATGCATTGAGCCGTAAGGCAGTAGAAAGCACTAGTGGCCAGTTGACTGAAAAGCAAGAGATAATCAAAGATTTACATCAATTAGCTAGCTTGGGAGTTTGCCTTATAGAATCTCCAAGTGAAGGGGTTATTGTACAAAATGCAGCAGAATCCTCCTTAATAGCTGAAGTGAAAGAGAAGCAGTTTGCGGATTCTATGTTATTACAGCTAAAGGAAAATGTACAACAGAATTTGACAAAGGCATTTGATCTTACACAAGAAGGGGTACTTCAATGTCAAGGAAGATTATGTGTACCAGATGTAGATGAGCTGAGAAAATGAATTATGACAGAGGCGCATCATTCGCGCTATTCTATTCATCCGGGTGCTACTAAAATGTACCATGATTTAAAAGAAGTATATTGGTGGGGAAATATGAAAAAGAACATTGCAGAATTTGTCGCGCAATGCCCGAATTATCAACAAGTGAAAGTAGAACATCAAAAACTTGGAGGTTATATGCAATGTATAAATCTTCCAGTCTGGAAATAGGATAGGATTAATATGGACTTCATTACAGGTTTACCTCGTACATTGCGGAAATTTGATTCTATATGGGTTATAGTGGACAGGCTTACTAAGTCAGCGCATTTCCTACCAGTCAAGACAACCTATACAGCTGAGGATTATGCAAAATTGTATGTTAAAGTGCGGTTGCATGGTATTCCACTTTCCATTATATCAGACAGAGGAGCACAGTTCACAGCGCACTTTTGGAGATCTTTTCAGCTGAGCTTGGGTACACAGGTGAATCTGAGTACGGTTTTCCATCCTCAGACTGATGGACAAGCAAACTTACCATTCAAACACTTGAAGATATGCTACGAGCGTGCGAGTTAGATTTTCAAGGCAGTTGGGATGACCATTTGCCTCTTATTGAATTTGCTTACAACAATAGTTATCATTCAAGTATTAAAATGGCACCTTATGAAGCCTTGTACGGAAGGAAATGTAGATCACCAATTGGATGGTTTGAAGCGGGTGAAACTGCTTTACTTGGGCCAGATATTGTTCATCAGGCCATGGAGAAAGTTAAATTGATCCAACAGCTGTTACAGACATCCCAAAGTTGCCACAAGTCATATGTTGATGTTAGAAGAAGAGGGCTTGAATTCGCTGTAGGTGATTGGGTATTTTTAAAGGTGTCACCGATGAAAGGAGTAATGCGGTTTGGAAAGATAGGGAAATTGAGTCCACGTTACATAGGCCCATATGAAATTATTAGAAGATTTGGGCAAGTTGCGTATAAGTTGGCACTACCTCAAGAACTTTCCTCAGTCCATCCGGTATTTCATGTTTCGATGCTTCGCAAATGCATAGGGGATCCATCTCGTATTGTTCCCATTGAAGATGTTCAATTTACAGAGGATCTTACTTATGATGAGGTACCCATTGCTATTCTAGATCGACTAGTAAAAAGATTGAGGAATAAAGACATAGTTTTCGTGAAAGTCCTTTGGAGAAATCAACAAGTAGAGGAGGTCACATGGGAAGCGAAAGAAATGATAAAATCCAAGTACCCCTATCTATTTCAAATGGACCAATAATTTCAAAGCGTGGAAGTGGAGCAATAAAAAGTAAGTATCCATGAGCCTTAAGTGTTTATGTATATGTATGCTAGTATAGAGATGCATTTGTCGTAATTGAAGCGATACTATTAACATTTGAGGACGAATGTTCCTAAGGGGGGAAGAATGTAATACCCCATACCTTCCCAACCCTACTTGAAGACATTCAATAATGTTTACTTAGGTGTCGAGAGCTATAAGCATGTATTTGATAATTTTAATGATGAGAAAATTAAAATTTGGCCTCGTACATGTGATTAGCCCTTCGTAGGAGGTGTTTTGTGATTTTAGTGGAACATTTGTGGGGTTAAAAAGGAGACTAAGAGGACATCTAAACAAAGGATATTAAGGGTAAGAAGTAAGTTAAAGAATAGGACTTGAAGTATCTAACCAAACCCGCGAAGAAAAGTCGAAAAATGAAATTTTCAAAAAAATAAGGTTGGGGCGTGCCAGAGGGCTTGCCAGGCTGCTCTGGGACAAAATTTTTAGCCCAGAGGCAGCAAGTTGGCGCGCCCAAGGGCGTGCCAGGCTGGTTTTTCCACTTTTTCAAAAGTTGGAAATTTCTTAAGTCCCAAGGGTGCCCGGGGACATACCGAGCCGATTTTTGCAACGTTTCTTATACAACCATGAGTATATACATGGAATGAATGAAATATTATATTGGTATGATAAAATTACTCGAGAACGAATTCGGCATCAAAATGACAGTTTTGCCCTTATGGTCAAAATGGGTCATATGTGGCTAGAATCGCTTGTTTTTGGGATTGAGGCTACGAATATGAATCGCGTGAGTGGTAATATTGTTGTAAAACATTGATTTTATTGGATTATGTAAATTGGGCTCAAAAAGGGCCCAAAATGTGAAAGAAGACATGGGCCAAAAATGGGTCAAATGACCCATTCTTGCCTTGACCTTCTAGATACAACATTAAATGTTATATGAGTGGATAAGGATGGACTTGAGGACTTATATAAAGGACCCAAAAGCTGATTTTTATTCACTTGGAAATCTCATGCCTTTTTGATATTTTGTTCATCATTTTTGCTCTCAAACCCTAAGAACTCAAAGCCCACTTTTGGAGCAAGATCATCATTTTTCAAGCTTGGGTAAGTGATTATTGTTATGGATTAATATATTATATGCATGGGAGAGTATGTAAATCATGTTGGTTATACTTGGAAGTGTTGAACATGGTGCTTTGTGTTTTTGGTAAAAGATTTGTGATCCATGGGATTTAAGCTTGACATATGACTTATGACTTTGATGAAAGAGCATGGTATGGATAAAATATGAACATGTATGGTGTGATTTTGTTATTAAATTTTTTATTTTCATATAAGTATAAATTATGGGATTTTGGCCGATATGTGCTATGAGGTGTATTAAGGTGACTTGATGGATTATTTGTGATATGGTGTGGATGAGAAAGTGTAAAGGAGAAGTTTTGTGGTGAAATGTTATTAATTATCATGTATTTGTCAATGTATGGAATATTGTGGGATTATTGGTATGATAATTTCATCAATGGTATTGTCAAGGGGGAAATGACATTTTAAAGGCAAAAATGTAACTCATTGACGTTATATGCATTTGTAAGGTAGTTGGTGGTTAATGTCAATTATGTTATGTATTTTTGTTGTAGAGTGAAACATAAAGAAGGAGCGGGACTATTGTATACGCATCTAAGCTTGTATATTCGTATTGATAATACAAGGTATGTAAGGCTACTCTATCCGTATCTTTCTGCGGCAAATAGTACTCATGTTGACATTACCTTTGTCCTATCCCGAAATGTGCTAAGGTATTCTATATTTGGTTATCAATGGTTATTATCATATATTTCCTACTCATGGATCAATTGTGAATCTCATGTCTCATATTCATGAATAATGTTCCAAAAGCCCAATAAGGTTATGTTCCAATAGTGATTATACTCATGTCTCTTGTTCATGGATTATTGTCCAACGGTTCCAATGGTGTTATGGTTCTAATAATGTTATGTTTCTCACAATGTTTATTTACATGTCTCTCACTCATTGGTTAATGATCCAAAGCTTAAAGTAAAGTGGTGACTATCATTGTATCAAGCTCAAAGTAATGAATAAAGTAATGCATATATGTGGTCAATGATCAAGCATGGGTGGTAGCTTTGGGGGAAAAATGCCTAGCTCAAGCCGATCCCGAGATTGTTGGATCAGGGGGCAGTTCTAGGGGCATAAGCCTAGCTCGGACCGATCCTAATAGGGGGCAGCTCTAGGGGTAATAACCTAGCTCAAGCCAATCCCGATATATATTAATTCATGGGTGGCAGCTCTAGGGGCATAAGCCTAGCTCGAGCCGATCCCAACATAACGATATGTTATGTTAAAACCCACTGTTCAGTCGGGGCCCGGGTATCACAAGTCACAGGCAAAGATGAATAATCATAGAAGTAAAGATACACAGAAAGTAATGAAAGAAATATACATGGTTTCCAAAGTTCAGTATAATGACTTATCCATATTGATCATTCATTTGTATTTGAGTTCATTGACATACTTACTTATCATATAAGTTTCATATGGCCTTACATACTTAGTACATTCTTCGTACTGACCCCTCTTGGGGGATTTACCTTACTTGCTGCAGGCACAGGTCCTAGTAGGCCTCCACAGTAGGTTGCCAGTCATTGCGGATCATTGGTGAGCTTCAGTTAGTTTGGGGCTTCTCCGAGTCACAGTTGTACATATGTTTTGGTGTTGTACATGTTGTATAAAGCGGGGACTTATCCCGACTTTTAGTTCATTTTGGTCAATGCATTTGTTAGAGGCTTTTGTAGACGGATGTGGGTGTATAAATGTAAAAGGTACATGTCATTTTGACTTGATGGCCTCAACGGCCAAGTTTCACATATGTATATATATATGTCCCATGTTCCATGTTATCCGTTATTCATCTTTCATGTTCTTACGTGATGGTGGTGTTGCTTATGATATGCATATGAATGAATAGAAACAAAGCTTGGTTCTCTCGGGCCATGTCGGCTACGGGTGCCAATCCGTTCTGATGGGATTCGGGGCGTGACATAGCTACTCCTGTGGTGACTCTTTAGTTATGGATCAATTTTATAGATTTTGTACTGTGACCATTCGAGTGTATGACACTCAGGCTGACCTTATTGTGATAGCTAGACATGGTGGATATCAAAAGTATTCTAGGCATATATTGGTTATCCCCCTATCATACGGTCTTAGATTTCTATGCCAGAACTGTTACCTTAGTCATACCTAGCATACCTCTGATATACAGTAGGGTTCTTATAGTCGCATTTCAATGGGTATTATTTCATAAATTTGGGCTAGGAGACTGGTATCAAGGGGTTGTATATCTTTTTCGGCTTTCATTTGTGATTTCAGTATTGAGAGTCCTTCAGTTGACTCTATTCCTATAGCCCATGAATTCCCTAATTTCTTTCCTATCGACCTAACTAGCCTTCCTCTTGAGCGCGATATTGAGTTTTCTACTAATTTTAAGCTAAGGAGCTGACCTACTTCTATGGCACCTTATCATATGGCTCCTGCTGACCTAAAGGAACAAAATGTTTAAATCTAGGATGTTCTAGGTAAGGTTTTTATTAGGCTAAGTATATCGCCTTTGGATGCTCCTATTCTGTTTGTGAAGAAGAAGGATGGATCTATGCATATATGTATCAATTAAAGGCAGCTGAATAAGGTAACAATAAAGAATAAGTATCTTATTCCTTGTATAGATGATCTATTTGACCAACTTCAGGGTGAGACAGTGTTTTCTAAGGATGATTTAAGTTCATGCTACCATCAGTAGAGGATTCAAGTGAAGGACATTCTTAAGACAACCGTCAGGACTCGCTATGGCCATTAGGAGTTCCTGGTGACATCTTTTGGGGTGATCAATGTCCCAGCAGTGTTCATGGACTTGATGAACTGTGTATTCAAGCCTTTTTAGAATACTTTGTGATTGTTTTCATTGATGACATCCTTTTCTATTCGAGGAGTAGTGAGGAGTACGAGCAACATTTGATAACTGTGCTCTACACTTAGAGAGACCATAGTATTTATGTCAAATACTCAAAGTGTCAGTTTTAGCTTGAGTCTATAGAATTCTTGGAATACGTGGTGTCCAAGAATGGGATTATTGTGGACTCAATAAAGATCGATTCCATTCATGATTTTGCTAGGCGTACGTCTCCGACTGGGGTTCGCAGTTTTATTCAGTTGGAAGGCTACTATAGGAGGTACTTCAAAATATTTACCACTATTGCAGCACCATTGACTAGATTAAATAGGAAGGAGGTTCTATTTCTGTGGTCTTATAGATGTGAGCTGAGCTTTCTTAAGCTCAAGGACTTACTCACATCAACTCATATTCTGACTCTTCTAATTGAGGGCAAGGGGTTTACTATTTACTATGATACTTTTGGTGTTGGTTTGGGGTATGTTCAGATGAAGTGGGGCTGAGTTATTTCATATGCTTTGAGACAACTGAAGGTGCACGAGCATAACTACCCTACTCATGACTTGGAGATGGCAGTGGTAGTTTAAGTACTTACGATTTGGAGGCATTACTTGTATGGTGTTTGCTGTAAAATATTCACTGACCATCGTAGTATTCTGTATATTATGACTTAGAGGGAGCTTAATTTGAGACAACATAGGTGGATTGAGTTGTTCAAGGACTACGACCTCTCTATTTTATCCGCCTGGGCAAGGCAAATATTGTAGGAGATACATTAAGCCAGAAGGCGGTGAGTATGGGTAGCTTGGCCTTCATTTAAGTTTTATAGCAACCGTTGCCCTTAGACATTCTGTCCTTAGCCAACATGATGATTTGGCTTGATAGTTTAGACCCAAGAGAATTCTTGCCAGTATTAAGGCTAGGTCTACCATGCTAGAGTAGATTCCAGGAGGATGGTAGTTTGAGGTTAGTAGGATATGTGGCATTCAGGATCAGAGCTTGAGAGGTGAGTCCCGGAAGGCTACCTTAGATTTTGAGCATATTTTGAGATTTAACTGTCACATTTATGTTTTGAGAGTAAGAGACTTGATTCAGTTGATACTTGGGGAGTCTTATAGGAGAGATATAATGGACTTTATGGTTTGGTGATTGTGTTGTCAGCAGGTGAAGGCTGAGTATTTAAGACCTAGTAGATTGCTTCAGCAACTACCCATTCCTGAGTAAAAATGAGAGCAGATTACTATGTATTTTGTGGGTATTTTGCCTCCCACTTCTCGTGGTTCTAATAATATTTGGGTCATTGTAAATGGATTGACAAAGCCTGCCCATTCCATTCCTATTCAGTCTTTCTTCAGTGATGAGAGAATTAATTTGATCTATGTTCTAGAAGTGGTTCCCCTTCATGGGGTACTCGTGTCTATTATTTTAGATAGAGGCTCTCAGTTCACTTCTAGCTTTTGGAGGACATTTCAGGTGGAGTTAGATAACTAGGTTGAACTTAGCACCATTTTTCATCCCCTGACTGATGGGCAGTCAGAGCTGACCATTCAGGTTTAAAAGGATATGCTCCACGTGTATGTTATTCACTTTGGAGGTCAGTGGGAGTAGTTTTAAGCCTTAGCAGTGTTTGCCTTTAATAAAAGCTATTATTCAAGTATTCATATGGAACCATTAAAGGCTTTGTATGGTAAGCATTGTCGATCTTCGATTGGTTAGTTTGAGACTTCAGAAGTTAGGCCCTATTGTACTAATTTGCTTCATGAGCTTTTGGACAGAGTTTGGGTTATTATAGATACGCTACAAGCATCTCAGAGTAGGCAAAAGAGTTATGCTGATCGTAGGTTTTGTTCCTTTAGATTCAGAGTTGGTGATTGGGTTTTCCTTTGACTATTGCCCATGCAGGAAGTGATGAGGTTTGGGAAAAGGGGAAAGCTCAGCCCCCGGTATAACAATCCATTTCATATCCTTCAGATAGTTGGGGAGGTAACCTATGATTTGGCCTTGTCTCTAGGCTTTTCAGCCATCTATTATGATTTGGCCTTGTCTCTAGCCTTTTCAGCCATCCATCCAATTTTTCATGTATCGATGCTACGATGCTATATTTCGTATGCATCTCACGTGCTTTAGTGGGACTCAATTTAGTTAGAGAAGAGGTTGACCTTTGTGGAAGAGCTAGTTTCTGTTCTAGCTAAAGATATCAGACGGTTGCATTCCAGAGGTATTCCTATGGATAAGGTTTAGTGGAGATAATATCCAATTGAGGAGGCTACCTGGGAGACCAAGCGTGATATGCGGACTCGGTACCCTCACCTATTCAAGCCTTCAAGTTCTTCTTAATCCTTTACTTTTTCAGACGAAAGTCCTTTTAGTAGTGGATGTTGTAATGGCCCTCCAAGTCATTTTCTATGTTTTCATGCCTTTTCTATGTTTAGAGCCTTCCTATAGCTATTCCAAGTCATTTATGACTCACTGGGAATGAAAGTTCAGTTACTGGGCAGTTTGTTTGGTTTTTAGAGTCATTTACCTGTTTTGGAGCTTTTGAAGTTTAGAATATAGCCTCGAGTCAAAGCTTCAGGTAAATAGTCTCAGATGCCAATTTTGATGGTTACGTTAGCTCTGAAAGGTCGATTTTAGGCTCCAAGGACCCTTTTTCTAGTTCTCGAGGCTTCCGAACTTATTTTGGGCTATTGGGTAAATTTTTGTTAAAATGGACCCTTAGGTGTAGGACCCACTTTTTATCGAAACAACCTCGGATAAAATTTTTAATGATTTCATTGAGTTTGGAATACCCAATTGGTAGGTTAGAATAGTTCGTTTACGTTCACGAGATTCCTTGTGAATCCCGAGGGCTCGATCAGAGAATTACAACTTGGCAATGTTACTAGTGCATCAGCACTTGGTGCAAGCCCAGGTCCTTCATATCTATCAAGAGGGTATTTGATCTTGGTCATCTTGATCGCAAGACTGGGGACTCGCGACCATGATGAAGGAGGGCTATGGTATCGAGCAAGGTTGTTCATCGTGACTACGTGGCTAGGCCACCACGATCGTGATGCTCCTATTAGTGGGATTCTGTGATCTTGACCAGGAGGCCTTACGACAATAATGAGGAAACGCCTGGCAGTATATAAATGTTCTCCTTCCATTTTTCAATATAAGTCTAAGTCCCAAAACACTGTTAGAGAGTGTGAGAGCTTGGAAAATCATGGGAAATCAATAATTGGAGCTAAGATTAGCATGGGGACGTGATTGTGAGCATTTTATCATTATTTTCTCGTAAGTTCTCGGTTTAAATTCGGTATGATTCTCCATTTTCAATTCTATTTCTTCAAATTGTTTGAGACTGTTTAGAGGCTATTTTGGGGATCAGAGTATGCCCAATTTTAGGGCAAATAATCCTTGAGTTAAGAGGGACACTGTGAATGTTTCAATTTTGTGATTCCACAAGCGGGCCTTGTGAGGGATTTTTAGTTTGATTTCTGACCCGAAGCATAAATATGTAATATGGGTATCGATATTCCCGTCTTGGCATTTAGAATATTATTTTGATAGCATGGCAGTGGTCAGGGTCTTTTTTGAAGGGAAAAGCTCTGGTATAGAGAATTTTATGATCTTCCGATAGCGTCCAAGTAGGCTAGGCTTACCTTTATCCTAGACTTTGCTTTCTTACAGTATTAGAAGGGTATTGTTCTTTTATTGGGTGGGTACTTATGTGTCAGTTGTTATTTTAGAATTTATTACCTTAATTAACCGGTTAAGGGCCCTTTCCATTGAATTCGTCCCCGTTTTCCCTTATATTATTCTATGATTACCCCTTTAGGACCAGAATTAGTTTCATTGGTGCCTTAGGTAGGGAATGAGAAGCCTTATCCTAGGTTCGAGTAGGTTTTTGCCTTAGGTTGATTTTTGGGGTTTGGTAGTATGCCCACTACCCCTTTATAGATAGAATATTTAGAATAACCTTTCTTTTGACATTAATGATCACATAGCTGCTAGGTTGAGCGGAGCTGCTAGGTTGAACGGTTGACTTAGAAACTATTTTATGCCTTTTTGGTCTTGTTAACCCGGGTAGAGTACCATTTGGTCTTAAAATATGTCTTTTTGGTATATATGTACTGATTTTGACTTATTTCGATTCAAGTACGGCATCTATATATTGTTATCATCTATGAGTTTTGGTTTGAGTCAGGCATTTACTGCCATTATCATTACAGATCTGGGGTTGGGAAACTAGTGAATACCAATAAAAGGGAGGCTATGTATGGGAAAAAGAGCATTAGGTACGCATGGCTTATATTCTGGATCATTTACGTTCATTACTGCCATATCTAAACCTTACTTTAGTAGTATCCTTTGGTTGTACTCAGCATGCTTATGGGCGCTCGATTGGTTTTATTCTTTTTTTTTGTGTGTCTTCTGGGCTTTTGGAGGCCCAGTTAGGTTATAGTTAGTCTTTTATTTACTTTTTCGAGTTACTTATGTTGTTAGAATTGGAAACTTCTAATATGTAATTAGTTTGAAGACAAGAAGTTGAGTGATGATATTGTAATAGGGGGTTCGCAATAGGATCACATGTGTATCGTTTGGATGGTATCTCTACTTGGGCCATGAATGATTCCTCTCAATAGTTAAAGCCTCATGAGAAGAATTACATGGGACATGACTTGGCGTTTGCCGTAGTTATGTTTGTGTTGAAGTTGTGGCGACACTACTTGTATGGAGTCCATTGTGAGAGTTTCTTTAATTATCGTAGCCTTCAGCACTTCTTCACCTTGCGAGACAATAATATGATATGATCGATGGCTTGAGTTGCTTTAGGACTATGATCTCACTATTTTGTATCATCTAAGGCTATTATGGTAGTGGATACCTTGAGTCAGAAGGCAGTGAGTATGGGGAGTTTAGCTTATAATTTGACTATAGAGAGACCTCTAGCCTTGGGGGTTCAGTCCTTAGCTAACCAGTTGGTTAGGCTTGATGTTTCAGCACCCAGGCATGTTTTGCCCTTCGTTAAGGCTAGGTCCTTTTTGATGGAGCAGATTCGAGCTCATCAGGTTAATGATGAGAGATTGAGGGTGTTTTGTGATATAGTGTTGAGCAGCGAGGCAAAGGCAGTATCTCTTAACCCTGAAGGTGTTCCAAGAATTAGTGACCAAGTTTGTGTATCGAGAGTTAGTGAATGGGATAGGTTGATCTTGGAGGAGGCTCATTGTTTGAGGTATTCCATTAATCTAGGAGCGGCTAAGATATATCATGACCTAAACTAGCACTATTGGTGGAGGTGGTATGAAGAAAGACATTGTGGAGTTCATGGACAAGTATTTGAATTGCCAGCAAATAAAGTATAATTATCTATCTATGATCGGGTAGTATGATGCAAGGTATGCCCACTCTTGAGTGGAAGTGGGAGCGGATCATCATAGATATTATAGTTGGCCTACCCTAGACCTTAGGGAAGTTTGATTCTATTTGGGTGATTATAGATAGATTGACCAAATCGGTGCATTTTTTACCTGTGACGATGAATTATAATACAGAGAAATTGTCCAAGATATACATTAGAGAGGTGGTTTGATTGCATGGTTTACCTATCTCAATTGTTTCAGATAGAGGTACTCAGTTACTTTAACTTTTGGAGTACTATGCAGAGTGAGTTGGGTACTCAGCTTTATTTTAGCACAGTTTTTCAACCTTAGACAGATAGTCAATCTGAGAGGACTATTCATGTGCTAGAGGACATCCTTCAAGCATGTGTTATGGATTTTGGTGGTCATTGGGACCAGTTCTTGCCCTTAGAAGAGTTCACCTACAGCAACAACTACCGTTCCAGTATTTAGATAACACTTTTTTAAACTTTGTATGGGCGAAGGTGTAGAGCCCCCATGGGATGGCTTGATTTATTTAAGGTGAGACCTTGGGGCACAGATTTTTTGAGAGACTCAATGGATCAAGTGAGACTGATTCAGCAGAGGTTTGTGGCTGCCCATAGTAGGTAGAAGAGTTATACTGACCGTCGAGTTTTCAATGTTGCATTCATGGTTAGAGAGTGGGTTCTGTTAAAGGTTTCACCCATGAAAGGTGTGATGAGGTTTGGAAAGAAAGGAAAGCTTAGTCTGAGGTTTATTTGCCTTTTCAAGAACCTTGAGAAGTATGGAGATGTGGCATATGGTCTAGTTGTGCCTCTATATCTATCAGTTGTTCTTATGGTATTCCATGTTACCATATTTAAAAGATACCGTTCAAATGATACACATGTGATCCGATGGGATTCTGTTGTATTAGACCATGATTTATTCTTCGAGGAGTCAAATGCTACCTTTGGAAAGCAAACTAGGAAGTTGAGGTCTAAGTATATCGATTTAGTGAAAATCCAGTAGAGAAATCGTACGATTGAGGAGGCTGCTTGGGAGGTTGAGTTTGATATAAGGCGTAGATACCCCTAGCTTTTTACTGTTTTAGGTACTTTATTTGCTTTTTAGTTTGAGGATAAAGTTGTGTTTAAATAGTGGATAATGTAACAACCGTAGTGGTGATTTTTAACTTTTATTGTGTTTTGACCAGTTGGTCCTTCATAGTATTTGTTTTATGCTATTTATGAGTTGTGGGGTTGGTTGGCACAATCCTCAATGTATTTGGGAGTGATTTGAGTGAGTTGAGACCCTTACATGCTCTTAAAAGAGGTAGTTTGACTTCGGTCAACATTTTGTGATCCAGGCATCGGATGGTGATTTGTTCAATTTCATTAGATCTGGAATATCTATTTTGGGTTAGTATCATAGTTAGTTCAGGCCTCGAGCCTTTATATTTTGTTTTGTCCTTTTCAACAAAAACTATCTTAAATAAGCTTAAAAGGGGTCCCGGGGGCTAATTTGTTATAAACAATCTTTTTTCAAAATTCTAATGGTTCCATTAAGTCAAGAGCATCGAAATTAGCCTAGTAGCAAGTCAATTTACTTTTTGGGGTTCCAAATATATTTTAATGGTCAGTTTGGAGACATTTCAACCTTGCATTTCTATTGGTTTTGTTGTTTCTGGTGAAGCTAAGGTTTTTTATTCACATTCATGGGCCAACCCTTTCTTTAGTTGATAAGGATTTTATTGTTCATCATAATCACGGTTGAAGGCTTATGATTGCGAAGGATACGAGGTCTAGGACATCGTGAATACGAGAGGGCAACTACATTTGTGAAGAGTTAGTAGTTTGGGTCTGGGTCAGTTTCTCAACACGATCACAATGGACCGCCTGCGATCGTGAAGGTTTGGTTTGGGTCAAGTATCAATTGCGATGTAAGTGACCTTGATCAAGAAGAAAAACTGAGACCTGGGCAAAATTTAATCTTTTTTTTTTTCATTCAAAACCTCATTTTCACTATTATTAGACTTTAGGATCTCGGTTGTAGATGATTTCAAGGGGGGTTTTCATCAACATTTATTGGGTAATCTCTAAACTTCTATTTTCATCATTTCATATTCAAAATAACTTTAAAATCATGATTTCAATCTTGGATTTGGGTTTTTTTCTCGATAAGCTTTAAATTGGTTTTTCTTCTATTTGAGGACTGATTTCAACTAATTTCTTGTTGGGTTTTCGAATTTAGGCTCCACTTGATATGGATTAAGGCTTACCCAAATCAAATCCTTTCACCAGCCTTGGGTTACTGGCTTGTTAAGAGACTCAATGGATTAAGTGAGATTGATTCGCTAGAGCTTTTGGCTGCTCGAAGTAGGCAGAAGAGTTATGCCAATCAACGGGTTTGTGATGTGGAGTTCCTGCTGGGTGAATGGGTTCTGTTGAAGATATCACCCATGAAGGGTGTGATTAGGTTCGAAAAGAAAGGAAAGTTTAAATTGAGGTTTACCAAACCTTTTGAGATTCTTGAGAAGGTAAGGGATGTAACCTATAGGTTGTCATTATGTCCGAACTTGTCAGCGGTTTATCCGATATTTCATGTTTTGATATTAAAATGATACCATCTTGATGATTCTCATATGATCGGGTGAGATTAAGTTACTTTAGATCGTGATTTGACCCTAAGGAGGAGCTTATTGCTTTTTTGGATAGGCATCCAAGAATATTGACTCTGTAAAAGATTAGTGGAGATATTGGTCGATTGAGGAGGCTACGTGGGAGGTTGAGTCTGATATGCAGAGTAGATACCCCAATTTTTCTACCGATTTTGGTACTTTCCTTGCTTTTTCATTCAAGGACAAACACGTGTTTTAGTGGTGGATAATGTTACAACCCTCGTCGTAATTTTTAGGCTTTTTTATATTTTGACCATTTTGCCCTTCCCCATTGTTGATATATATCATTTATGAATTGCGAAGATGGTTGGCACAATCTCTGAAGCATTCATGAATAATTTATACTAGTTTGAGGTTTTGAGTACCCTTTAAAGTGATGTGGTTGACTTTAGTAAACATTTTGTGATCTAAGCTTCAAATGGTAATTCTGTCATTCCTTTAGTTCTCGAATGCTGATTTTGGGTTAGGAGAGTGGTTGGTTCGGGTTTTACAGCTCTATTATGATTTTGAGTGTTTGAGTGAGAAACTAGTTTATATGGCCTAAAGGGGTTACTGGGTGAAACTTGTTGATAACTACCTCTTTTGATAAATCTGATGCTTCCATTAGGTCCGAAATATCGAAATTAGCCTAGTAGCATTATTGGTATATATTTGTAGGGCCCCAAATGAATCTTGAGGGTCCATTCAGAGAGATTTTAAACCTTAAACCATAGCTGGTGCAAGGTTCTGGTGCAGGCTATAGGTAGTTGAGCGTTGCTTAGTATTAGCCTATTTGTGTAGTTTGTGGCTTTGTAGTAGCCTATTTGGGTAAGCGTATTAGCCACACACTACACAAATAGGCTAATAAGCTTAAAAAATTCTAAGATTACCCAAATCATCATTACTCTGAAATAGAGAGTAGGACCTTCGCTTAATCTTCCCATAGACAAAATTTTGGAAATTCAGGTCTGGCCTAGTCTTAGGCGTATTTTCAGGGTGTGGTGGTCTAGAAAAATCTAGTAATGATCTGAGCATTGGTGGGGTTGTTTGATTTGATTTTGTGTTAGAGGACGAGTTTAGAAAGTAGTAGCAACCTTTGGCATGTAAAACGGGTTAATAGAACTCCGGTTATAGAGATTGCCATGAAAGGGGTAGTTGGAGATGTCAGACTTCGATAGATGTGTTGTGAAGTGGCCTAAACTGGGATAAGGTCCCGAGTTATTGCCCCGGGGTCACTGCAGTGGACAAAAGTACCTTACAACGGTAAAAGTGTCGTCGCTGCGGCAATCCTATTTGGCCTACGAGCCACTGTAGCAACATATTCACCACTGCAACGGCAAATTAGCCTCGAAGTTTCCAGTATTTAACAATCAAATAACATATTTTCATTCCCAATTTTCTAAAAAACATTCAAGAGCTTAGAAGGAGGTGATTTTCTACCTATTTCGGAGTTTCATCTTTGGAGGTAACGTTTCATTATGTTTTAAACTTGAAGTACTCCATTAAATTCTTAGAAATGGCTATAAATTTATCCATGTTAGAATTTTAGAATTAGCCATAATTTATGTACTGAAGGGAATTGGTGGGAATTTGATTATTTTCATTTGTTAATGATCCTAGGAAGTTAGAAAACACTTGCTTTTATAGAATTATTATTGTTCATGCTAAATTATGTAGAATTCATGATGTTTAAAGGGTAGAAAACCCTAACTTGATGAATAGGGCAATTCCATGGTTTAAATTAATAATTGTAGGTTCCTAATGGTATGAAAAGGTGAGATTATTGAAATAGGTGTGTATAATTATTGTTTATAGATCAAGAAAGGATGAAAGAGAGAGGAAAGGGAAGCTTGTGGCCTTGTAATAATTCGTTCAAGGAATTGAGGTAGGTTATGGTTTATTTGTAGTAAAAGACTTGCTTGACTCTGTGTTTATATGTGAATTAGGTGTTAGTGATTGCTTTGGGGCGCTACTTGTGAATATTGACTACATTTGTATTTACATTGATGTTGATGATAAATATTATGATGTTGTAGAGACGAGTTGATGATATTGATTATGGTGATGAGATGATATTGATATCATGTTGCTGATGATGATGATGTTGAGATGAGAAAGAGATGATGCGTACATCTTGTATACATACATTCATCATAGGTATTTGAAGGTATATTTATATATGTTCTGATGAATCTTATTGAAGAATTTTCCTAAGAGTCAAAAGTGTAATTGGGTACTTGTATTCTTGTTGACGTGAAGTATTAAATCTATACTTGGGTGTCATTAATTGTAAGTCATGTTTTGATCACTGTTACTTGCATATGATTTTCCTATTTGTATAGTGTTGAGTTGAGTCAGCCTATGATGCGTACCAGTACTTAGTTAATGTACTGATTCTACCTGTGCTCTTTTTTTGTTGAGTTTAGAGGTGTTCCAGCATTTTAGATGAGACCTCGACTCTAGCCAACATTTGCATCCTTCAATTCAAGGGTGAACACCATGACCAGGCAGCTACTGATCTTCTTATTTTTGTTCATGGCCCTTGTTTTGGGACTAGGACATTCTCCTTATTTATGTATTTTGGATGATCTATTAGACATTAGTTTTTGGACACTTTTATATGTTCTTGTACAGTGACTTCAGGTCCCAGAGTTATAATAAATAGAGAAATTACACACTCTATTTTTTAGTTTATGATATTTGATTAAGATTTTATTTTATTTTAGTTGATCAATATTGTGTTTAGTTACTTCATAATAAGGATTTGACGAAAGTAACTTGTGAAGTGGCTATACTTAGCTAATATGGGATGGGTTAGATGGTTCTCCCGCTATAGTGTTAGGGTGGGTGCCAATCATGACCACTTACGTCATGACAGCTCACTACAGGAGTAGGTCAACCCAATAGCGACACCTAGCTACATGGGTGGCTTCGCTGGTGCAGACAAAACACCATAGGTGTGGTTGCACCAGCACCAGAAAAAGCATAACACAACAAGCAACAGTCAAAACTTGTAATTGACCCTCGAAACTCACCCGAAACCCCGCTAACACAAACCAACTATACTACTAGAGTAAAAATGACTTTTCAGACTCAATGAAATCATCATATCATGGAACAAAGGTCGTTTTCAATGAATGTTGACCAAAGTCAACTCTATGCCTTAAATTTTCAATTTTTCAACCAACTAATTTAAATCCATATGAATACCTCAAGACCTAAACCAAAGAACCTACTAACCCAAAAATGAGATTCTAGAGCAAACAGAACTGACGAAATTCTCATACAACCTCAAAATATTCAAATTTTGATCAAAGTCAACCATACTAAGTGAAAAACCTTCCAAAATGAAAACTAAAATAATAGCCTAACCAACCATGTAGTGACTGCTCTGACGTTACTAAAGGCACCTCATCTGTATGCACAGGGTATGGGGATTTTTGGAAATATGGTCTCAAACTAGTGAAGGTTGACTTAGTTGAAAATTTTTAGAATTTGAAATTTTGGGCCAGGCAGCGCTGTGGTAACGACCTATTGGACACTATAGAGAAATGCCAAGGGCAGAAACTAGACCCTATTTTATTAATTTTCTTTCTCCTCTTCAGTTGCAAATAGGATGACGAAGGCTTCTAAAAAACCCCTAGGGTTGCTTCATGGCCTTGGAACAATGGAGAGAGGGAAATACATTTGAATAGGGTAAAACCCATGGTGTTCTCATATATTTTATGCAAAAAATCACTAGCACGGAGTCAAAATCTCGAGTTCATGCCTCCATAGCAGCTGCTTGGTATTTGGATAGGCTAGGTTTAACTGAGTTGTTTGGACCTACGTTAGAAAACATGGGCATGACATAGATTGATATGAGATTTCATGCTTAGGCCTGCGGGAAAGGTGTTGGGATGGATAAAAATGGTAAATTCTAGTTGTTTTAAGGAAAAAGGGTCAAATATACCCCTCTACTTTGATAAATTGGCTAAATTTACCCCTCGTTATACTATTCGGCCAAATATACCCCTGGTGTTATACTATAGGGCCAAATATACCCCTGGTGTTATACTATAGGGCCAAATATACCCCTGCCATTAGCAAAGTAATAAAAAATACCCGTCTTTTTAACATTTCTCCATCATGGCAAGGTGAGAGCCACGTGGTATGACATTTGGGTCAGGCGGATGCCACCTCAACATATAATTTTTTTTCCTTTTTCATTTTAAACTTTTTGCTTCAATTTTTATTAATTATTTACAAAAATTGATAAATTAAATACTCACATATTTTATTTATTTAAAATAAAATAACCATCATTGTTAATAAACGTCGAACTTTCCTCACCAAACGAAAGAGAGCCACCACCAAAGGCGGCGGAAGGAAAAGATATGCCACATGTCGAGCTGTAAAGAGAAAAAGCGGCGAGTTTGGGAACTGAGTTTCCGGAGAAGGTGGTGGATTTTGAAAAGTCTGGCGAAGAGGTGCCAAAAAAATGGGGGTTTAAGGTTAGCGAAATGTGAGGAAAAGTTGACACCGCCATGGATGTTTTCCTACTAGTGATAGTGATTAGTGATCAGTAATTGATCTTTTTTTGTGTGTTAAATACTCACATATTTTATTTATTTAAAAAAAAATTGATCAAATAAATAATTAAGTACTAAAATTTGAAGCAAAAAAATTAAAATGAAGAAGGAAAAAAATCTGATGCTGAGGTGGCATCCATCTCACCCAAATGTCACGCCACGTGGTTCACACCTTGCCATAATGGAGAAATGTTAAAAAGAGGGGTATTTTTGATAAATTTGCTAATGACAGGTGTATATTTGGCCCTATAGTATAACAACAGGGGTATATTTAGCCCAATAGTATAACGAGGGACAAATTTAGCCAATTTATCAAAGTAGAAGGGTATTTTTGACCCTTTTCCCTTGTTTTAAATTAAACATTATTGTTACATGTGACATTGATTCTATTATATTAATTAATTTGAATTGTCGTGTTAATAGCCTTTCTTGAACGATTGTGATGATAGTTTACCTAGAATGATGTTAGGATCTAATGAAAGTTACAGTTAGAGGTGGTAGGTGTTGGTTGATTCCAAAGAATCTATGGTATTAACTAGAGGGATGGAAGCCTAGGACAAGGAATTTAGTATTAAGATGGAAGGTTAGATATGTTCGGGTGTTAACCATATGTACGTGAAACTATACCTCAGACCCAGCAAGCCCTATCTAAGCCCTAAACTGACCTACGGGTTGTAGATGATGGTTTAACATAGTTGATACCCAACTTGAATTATGTGTGCATGTAAACTATTTCTTTGTATACTTTTTACACTGCATGATCAAATGAAGTAAATGGTTAAATGATATTCTAAGTGTTAATCACATACAATGAGGTTATATTGAAAGCTTGTTGGTTCTACAAGTGTGGTGGTTGTTTCATTGTGATTTTGATTTTATGATATATGTTGATTATTGTGGGATGTACTAGTATTTGAACATCTTCATGGGATTCATACTTATTACTGTGGGATGTACTGATATTTGGACATCTTCACGGGATTAGTGATATAAGATTGGCAAGCACTAGATGTCTGAGATTTTGGTACATGGACAAGAGCTCGTTCCCTGCAAGTCATGGCTAGTGGGCGACCATAAGACACTTAGCATGTATGTACAAGGTATTGATGAGAGTGGCAGTTTCATGAGTAAATCAGGTTTATGTGTTAACTTGTTATACTTGGTTCCTTGTGTAAACCAGGATTTATGATTATGGTCATTGTTGTAGTTTAATTGGATGCTTGAGTGGTCTGGGCTAAATTGAAATGATTGGCATATCACTTTTATTGTCTATTTACTTCTGTAATTGAGCCATGGTTTAACATATTGTTGATAAGTCATGGTTTGTTGACTTGGATTGATGCTAGTAGTCAAAGTCTTTACTTGAGTTATTGTCTACATTGATTTATACTTGACTAAACTCTGTGGTGTTGTATGAAAGGCTAAGATTCACATGATTGAAGTACGGTTATATAATCGGTGTTCATGGTTGTATTTATTTAGTAATGGTTGGCTATGTGGGTACATTATGTGGGTGTTGCCTGTAATTGTAAATAGTCCTAAAGCGTGATTATTTGGAGCCTTAACCTATTGATGTTAAGGGTGGAATACGTTGCAGTTATATATGGTTGAATTCATAATAGAGTAAGTACTTAAATGCATAGTAAGAGTTGTCAAGGTCGTTGGAAGGTAGTGTGCTAGAGTTGAATATGGTATGGAAGTTGACTTGAGGGTTAGTGAAACTGGCATAGGGCTAAGAGAGATAAGAGCTATGAAATAAAAGGTTTGACCGATAAATTCTTGAGGTGTATGTTTTCTTTTGGATATTTATATGGTTTTTATGTGATTTAATTTGGTTCAACTGATTATGCTTACCATTATGTAATATTTGTACTGACACTACTTTTGTTATACCACGTTTTGAGGGTATAATCTAGTTGCAGGATAAGTAGATATTTCATACTTGATATGGTAGAGATCTCCAACATCTTCTATTATTTTCTCCTACGGTGGACGATGGGCCATGTTTATTACTCTAAATTTTTCTTGTAGTAGTTCTTGTACCGATTTAGATTAGGTCCTTGGGTTCAAAAAAAAATTTGTACTTAAAGATTTGTAAAACAAGTTGTAATAAATGAAGAATTTATTTGTTTCTTTTATGACTTCCATATGTATTTGAATTGGGTGGTAAGGGTTCTCCTATCTATGAGGATTAAAGTAGGTGCCCTAGTGATTCGATTAGTTGGGTTGTGATAGTTGGTATCAGCGCATAGGTTACCGATCTCCCAGTAAGGGAGAAAATGTTGAATAGAGTCTGTGGATTTTTGTGTTGACGTCCACATCTAATTTTTGGGGGGCTATGAGGCATTCTAGGAAATCATTTCATTTCTTTCTTTCCTCTCGTGCTGTCTATATGATTTTTTGTATGGGTTGAGTCCAATTGGTATATCTCAGTTTCAATTGGTATCTCGATGAGATAAATGGATGTTACTTGGCTCCATTTGGGAAATCACATTCAATGGAATTGGAAATGGGAAGGTTCCAATTGGTTTCTAGTCGTAAGGGCTATGTAAAAATTCTGGATAATCAACTAGTGGTTGTTCATGAAACGAGTAAAGGAATAATGAAATGACTTAGTTAATGAATGAAACCTTTGGATTGATAGTTATGTGGATTGTGATTTCTTTAACGACTGTGAATTTCTTGACTTATGAATGATCATAGTTTGTTATGCGTTGATGAATAAGAAATTGTTTGCTATGTAGTTTAAGTGGAAAAGTGGATGCTTAACTCTAAGCTTGGTATTTTCTTTGAAAAAGTGGTAAAGAAAATGGTATATGATTGTGAAATTCTTTCTTTGAGCTGCCCATATGTGAGAAAATACCATGAAAAAGGGCTATTGTTACATGATAGCGAGAATTGTGGTAGGAAAATCCTTTTTATGGATTATACTTGTGACTTAAAGGGATGTTATGCTAAATTGTTAGTTTTCCTTGAATACGGTTGAATTAATGGGTTCGATCTTGGGATTGAAATTAGATCGTAGCGCGATTTTGAATTTTATTGTTGTAAAGGGGAAAGGAAGTAAAGGAAATTGCGAAAAAACTTGAAAACAAATTCTGGGCTACTACTATGGGACCGCCATAGCTAGCACTGTCCCGCTACAACGAGCCCAATATAGCAAGAATTTTAACACTATAGCAGTGTCGTGGTAGTGATGTGCAGGTCGCTATAGTGGGAAGGGATGGGACAGAATCCCTGCCCTATTTTCCCCTATTTTTCTTTTCATTCCCAATCATTATATTTGTTAATTTAAGCTACGTGCTACCACGTGATTGATAGAAATCACATATAATAAGATAAAGAGCATGCATTCACTATTAGATATTAAAAATAACATTCATGTGTGAATAAATAAAAGGAAAAAGGAAAGAAAATTTTTGGTTACATTCCCCAAAAGGGGGCATCCCAAAACAAGTACCAGTATAATAAAAGGGGGGGGGGGAGTGAGCTGACATGCACCAGGAACCTAGCTAGAAGCCCCATAATCTTCATAGGCTTTGGGGTCAGGGCCATCTCCATGTCACTCAGTAAGGAGAACTCTTGTACGTCCTCCAGCTCTAGATGGGGAAGCTCCTAATTAGGTACACCACACTTGAACATGACCTTGATGGTCTTCCACATCCTTGCAAGCATGCGGTCAAAGGAGAACATCCTTCTTTTCTCCTCATCAAACTTTCTATGGAGCATTGCATAGTCTTGGGCAGTGGGAGATGGGGCTATAGAGCTGGAAGGGGTTGTACCCTTGGAAGTAAGGTGGGCATGCTCCGTATACCTCCTCATAGCAGCCTGCTCCACCTCTAAACGACTGCTGGAAATTTATGGCTGGGAGAGAGGGTCATCATCATCATCATCCTTCTCTGCCTCCCAACTGCTCTTGACCTTACCCACCTCCCTATTTTTCTTGTTGTTGGACATGAACACCTTCACCTTGAGGGGATAGAAGGGTATGTCCATCTCTACATCCTTATCAATATCTTTCTTGGGCATCCGACGCGCCTGCCCAGCTCAAAAACTAGTCCTGTAAGGTAGGGGCCCCTTTTGGTGCCCTGACATAAGTCCTTCCACTCTATCACTATCTGTTCCCCCACATTAAGCTTTATCCCCCGCATGGAACATGCCACCACCAAAGCTCTAGGGTAGGTCATATCAAAAGTGTTCTCCAATGGATGAATCCTCTGGGTCACCAGGTTCAGCCACCTCCGAGCATCAGATGTGAAGTAGGTGCTCCTAACCCCCTCATTAGTGGGCCAATAGATCCGGTCCCTGTCTTCCTCAACAATTAGTGTATCCCTCAGCCACTTCATGTCCATCACTCGGGCCTTAGCTATGTACTCGGCATTGGAGACGTTTGGCACCTCAACACCTCATTTATAGTACCATCAACCACAGAGAGATCCACTCCTCTAATACGGATGGTGGGGTTGGGATAATCCCAAAACATGATTGGTAGTATTGCATATAACTCTTTAACTCTGCCCGAAACTTCAATCAGAGGAGCCTCTACAAGTGGCATCCAACCAAATCCTTGAAGCAGGTTGTAGAACTCCGTTGCCTTGGTTTCCATCCCTTTCATCACAAACCCCCTCTCTTAAATAAAACCTATCCTCCAGTAGTCTCAAAATCTTTCCTGACAGTTCTTATCAGGAAATCTTATGAAGGCGGGGGGAGCATGTTCTTGTTTTTCAGCCATTGGTGTAGTAGATCTACAAAAAATCATAAGAAAATAAGCTAGAACCCAGATGAGTATCAATGGAATCAAAATTCAAAAAAAGATCAAGCCTGGGTTTTAGCTGGGAGGATACTGCCTGCAACCTCCCCCTATAGCAGGCTGCATCCCGCTACCACGAGACCACTATAGCAGGAATAATCCCACTATAGTAGAGTCATCATAGCAGGATGAGGCCGCTATAGCGGCCTTTATCCACCCTGAGCTTCAAGGGGTGTGTCAATGGCACCCCTTTAAGAAAAGTTCCATTTTTCAAATTCCAACCCCAGATCAGTGTAAGGGAAGTATACTAGAACTAGTATATGAAAAATTTTGGGCGTTCTAACTCCTAAAACGTGCCAAAATTGCCAAAACAAAACCAAGAACAACCCTTCACATTCCTCACTATTTTAAGCCCCATTTGGCCATGAATTCCATTATTCTTATGCCTAGAATGCTATAAAAGCATTTTAAACGTAACAGAAGCAACCATGCTTCAATATTTCATTCAAATCAAGCCCAATTTTAAAATTCAAAAAGAAACCCCAAATCTATTCTATATCTATGAATGCAATCGCAAATCATGCAAAAATATGAGTAAGGAAGTAAAGAATCAAAGTTTAGTGATAATTACCTTGTTCCCGATATCGGGAGCAAAGTGATCAGGGAGGGAAAGGGATTTTTGGAGAATAAAAGATGAGAAATGGGCGTGAAACCCATTTCTTCTCTTTTTGAACTACTCCATCCTACACATAATAGCGGGATCTAATCTCTAGGGTACAGAAATTTTTTTGTCCGTTGTGTTTTGAATTTATTTTCCTTCTGGTGTATTGGCGAGGCACCAAATACCTAGGGTACTCAAAAAACATTTTGCTTCAATTTGTCTCGTGCGAATTATACATATTGAAATTCTTAGGGAAGGGAGCAGAGTAGTAAGAAAGTATGACTCTGAATTTTGTATGCTAGTTATCCATTTAAATGTAGTAATTACGTAATCATTGAGAGAGTGTTAATGTCAAAGTGATATTGTACAATCCACATCCTACCATGATCCTTTAAGGACAAAAGATGGGCAAATTGGTATCTGTTGTAACAATCTGTTTCGTCGTAACTAAAGGCACCTCGTCTATAGGCATGAGGTATGGGGATTTTAGGAAATATGGTCTCAAACTAGTGCGAGTTGACTTAGGTTAAAAAATTTAGAATTTGAAATTTTTGGTCAGGCTGACGTCATCTTTCTATAGTGGGGATTTTCCCACTATAGCAGCGCCATGGTAGACGGCTATAGCGGGACACCGAGGGTAGAAACCAAACCCTATTGTATTAATTTTTCTTCTTCTCTTCAGTTGTAAATAGTATGAGAGACGCTTCTAAAAATCCCCAAGGGTTGCCTCATGGACATGGAGAAATGGAGAGAGGGAAATATGCTTGAATGGGGTAAAATCCATAGTTTTTTTCACAGATTTCATGTCAAAAATCACTAGCACGGAGTCAAAAGAACGTGTTCATGCATCCATAATAGTTGCTTGACGTCCGGTAGGCTAGATTTAACTGAGTAGTTTAAACCTGGATTAGAAATTATAGGCAGGACATAGATTGATGGGATATTTCATGATTAGTCCTGCGGGCATAGTGTTAGGATGGATAAAAATAGTAAATTTTGGTTGTTTTTAATGAAACATTATTGTTACATTTGACATTGAGTGTGTGATATTAATTTATCTGAATTGTCATATTAATAAGCACTCTTGAATGATTGTGATGATATTTTACCCAAAATGGTGTTATGATCTAATTAAAGTTACGGTTAGAGGTTGTAGGTGTTGGTGGATTCCATGAATCTGTGGTAGTAACCAGAGGAATGGAAACCTGGGACAAGGACTTTAGTGTTAAGATATGTTCTAGTGTTAACCACATGTACGTGAAACTATACCACAAACCCAGCAATTCCTATCTAGGCCCTAAATTGACCTACGGGTTGTAGGTGATGGTTTAACGTAGTTGACAACCAACTTAACTTATGTTTACATGTAAATTATGTCTTTGTATACTTGTTACTATTCAGTATCAAAGGAATTAATCTGTTAAATGATATCCTTAGTGTTAATCACATGCAATGAGTTTATATTGAATGCTTATTAGTTCTACAAGTGTGATTGTTGTTTCATTGTGATTGTGGGATGTACTGGTATTTGGACATCTTCCCTAGATTCATATTTATTATAGTTTGATGAATAGGTAATTGGATATGTTCATTGGATTGGTGATATAAGGTTAGCAGGCACTACATATCTGGGATTTTGGTACATGGAGAAGAGCTCATCCACTGCAGGCCATGGCTAGTGGGTGACCATAAGACCCTTAGCATGCCTGTACATTGGTAAGTGACAGTTCCATGAGTGAATAGAATTTATGTGTTAACTTGTTATATTTGGTTCCTTGTGTGAATTGGGATTTATGATTATGGTCGTTGTTGTTGAATCGGATACTTGAGTGGTCTGGGCTAAATTAAAATGATTGACATATCACTTTTATTGTCTATTTACTTGTGTAATTGAGAAATGGTTTAGCATATTTTTGATGAGTCATGGTTTGTTGACTTGGATTGATGTTGGTAGTCAAAGTCTTGGCTTGAGTTATTATTTATATTGACTTTTACTTGACTAAACTTTGTGGTGTATGAAAGGTTAAGTGTAACATAATTGAAGTACAATTATATAGTAGGTGTTCATAGTTGTATTTGTTTATTAATGTTAGGATATGTGGGTACATTATACGGGGGTTGCCTCTAATTGTAAATAGTCCTAAAGTGTGATTTTATGGAGGCTGAACCTGTTATTGTTAAGGGTGGAATCCATTGCAGTTATATATAGTTGAGTTCATAACAGAGTAAGTATATAAATGTATAGTTGGAGTTGTCAATGTCGTTGGAAGGTAGTGTGTTAAATTTGAATGGGGTTGGAAGTTGGCTTGCTGTCAAAACCCAAAAACGAGGTCATGATGGCACTTATCGAGGCCCAACCTTGATAAGTAAGCCAATCACCCAAAAAGGAAGAAATATGAACAATTAAGGAAAATAGATTAAGGTGAGACTTCTAGAGTGAAGTCAGACCAGCGCAAGACATAATACAACTAATTCTGAAAGAAATAACATAAAACCTCCCAAAATCTGGTGTCCAAAGTGTAGATCATCTAATACATCATCCGAATACAAGAAAAGTACAATGTTTGTCTCGAAAAACTAGTAAAGACATAGTAAAGGTAAGAGGAGGTCCTAAAGTCAACTATGGTCCCTAGAGTAACCCAATACCTCGATCACAGTCTCTAAAAGCATGATCAATCATCACGTTTCATACTCGAACAAGGATCTGCATCGGAAAGGCAAAATAGGGGTGAGTACGGTCCACTTGTGTTCAATAGGAATCATAGTTCTATTGAGCAAAGTAGGCAATAATATAAGTAAAGAAAACTATGAGTTCGTCACCTACAAACAGAAAAGTTCCCAAATAATAGCTCACACAATCTTCACTAACGGTTCTAATATAATACTGAATTGAAATAACACAGATATACACAAAAGTATACGAAAACTAAACACAAGTCAAGGGAAACTAGATGAATTATGAAAGGTACATATGTAATGATGATAACATGATGATTGGTGAAAGTCATCGCATGACTTTCTATATACAACTACCGAGCTCGCAGCTCCCGTAATAGTACCCATGGGGGGTTCGCAACCCATATACTATAACTCATATCTCAAATCTAAAATCACCTTTCCGGCTCGTGTTCACAAGAGAGGGTTTTTATAAAATGTCTCATTTTCTTTTAAAAATGGTGTTCCTCAATGGTACCAACATCTCATAAATGTATAGGTATGGAATGATGATGTAATGCTCACAATTTAATCAGTATGAGGGTATCCTATCCATTCAATACGTATATAAGTGAGGCCAAAAATAAACTCAATATATCTATAATTCATGATATCAACTCTAATTAGGCAACATCAGAATAAATATGTATTCAAGACATCATTAATATCATATCAACCCCTAACTCGAGTATTTCTATCATGATAAGGCAACTAATGCTCAATAAGGCCTATAATAACAATTCAAGTCCCCGCATGGGCATCATCTCTTGAATAAAGGTATTTAAATACACAGATAAGGCCAATTATACCAATTAAATCCCTACTCGGGCAACACACAATATCAAATATTAGAATTCAACAACAACAGATTATAAGCCCCCACTCGGGCACGCAATAGTAATAATAATTTCAAAATATAAACCCCATAGTTATTTTCCCCAATCCATAGCATGCTTACTCCATAGTTATTTTCCCCAATCCATAGAGTGTTTTACCTAGTTATTAACTTCCAACTCAATCTAAAAGAAGTTAAGCCATAACCTACCCCGAAACGACAAAATTTAAGCCTAAAGTCCTTCAACATAGTGTTTTCCCCTTTTGAACGGCCTTGAAATCAACTAAATCATACAAATATAGCATCTATGTGTTAAAAGAAAGCCAACAATGTCCATATTGTCCATATTTAAAATGGGTCCAAAATAGACTCAAAAAACAAGTTCAAAAATGAGAGGAGCAAAAACTAGAATTTTTCTTTAAAAACACATTACCCAAGGTTATACGAGTCTACAGTTGAAAACCCATGCAAAAATGAGTTAAAAATGAGGTCTAAATCAAAGAAAAACCATTTTTAAGCTTTACCGTCAAAACCCCCAAACTCTATTTTGAATTTATGATTTTAAGGTGTTTTTGAAAATATAATTGATAGAAAATAATGGAAATATGATTTAGGAGCGTACAAAAGAAATAATAGTGATAAAACCCTAAGAAATTGCCTCTTCCCGAAGCTTGGAGGTCCAAAAATGGTGAAAATAAAAAAATGGGGTTTATATATAGTTATATGAACAGTACCTCGCGATCGCGAGGGTCAATATTGACTGGCCAATTAAATTGGCCTTCACGTTTGCATCCGAGGCTTCGCATTCATGATGGTCCACTACCCAGACCATCATGTTTGCGACATGCTCATCGCATTCGCGATGAAGGCGTAACTCGACCCAATACCGAACGACTTTCGCAATCGAGGCCACTACCTTGCGATTGTGATGAAGGAACAATTCTTTCTCCATTTTTGTGGCTAAGGACACTTTTTGGAATGAAGGATTTTGGACTGTAGTAGACTTCAGCAAACCAGCTGAAATACTACTTAAATGTTTCCAAATAGAACCTCGGGATTCGTTCAGGATCCGACAAAAATAAACTATATGTGCTACTAGGATATTTTTGACGTTTTAGACTCAATGGTGACGTTGGATTTTTGAAAAGGGATTGTTTTTAATAAATTAACCCCAGGACCCCTTTTAGGTAATTTTTCAAACGAAGGGTTGAAATGCAAAATAAAGATCCCAAACCCGAACCAACCTTGCTAATAACCCAATTTTTAAATTCCAAATCTAATGAAACTGTCCAAAACGTCATCCGGGACTAGAAACATCAAATGTTGACCCAAGCCAACTATATGGCTTTTAAAGCCTCTAAAGCCTCAATCTCTCTCAAATCACTCTCGATCACATTGGGAACCATGCCAACCATTCCTACACACTAAAACCAACATGTAGCAACTATGGGAAAGGTCAAAATGGTCAAAAAATGTAAAAAGCAAGTTTTCATAAATCAGGTCATTACAATATCCACCACTAAGACTCTAGTTCATCCTTGAACTAAAATGTAAAGAAATACCTGAGTTGGAAAAAATTTGGGGGTAACTACTATGAATATCGTACTAGACCTTCTAAGTAGCCTTCTCAACAGAACAGGTTCTCCTTAACTACAGGAATATCTCTAGAACATAACCGTCTAATATCCCTGGCTAAAATGGAAAATGGCTCTTAAATAAATTTCAATGTAATGACCCTCTTCTTCGTTACGCATGAGTCCTACGTTTAAAATTTCACGTCCAAATTCCTTATCGTTTGGAAGTTACAAAATTCAGGCTAGGCTAATTTTGATCAAATTCAGAGCGAGGTGTGGTATAGGGAAATCTGGTAATGATTTACATTGGGTTGGGCAAAATTTTATTTATATATAGTTATCTAAGATATTAAGGAACCCATAGGAATTTATGGAATTGAATTTGTGGAGGTAGAACTCACGAAATTGATCTTAGCGTAAAGGGCATTGTTTTGAATGTCTTAGGTTCAAGGTGTGTTGCAAAAAGTGTGATTTTTTGGCAAATACATACATTCTATCCCATAGATGCCGCTATAGTGGTCGGCACAGCGGTAAGCACTATAGTGGAAAAATTCCTGCAACAACGGCAGTCAAAGACGGTCAACAACCGCTATAGCGATGAAAATCGTAAATTTATTAAAATATTTGTCCAAAATAGTTTATTTTTATAAAACTCATTTTGGGGCAAGGGAAGGGTGATTTAGGGCTAAATACAACAGAAATTTGTTGTTTGGCTTCCTTAAGGTAAGGAATTCATCTCCATTAACTCGTATTTAATTACTAAGCCTTAGAATTGTTAATTCAAGGAGTTCGGGGGGGGTTGAGGGTGGATGTTTGTTAATTTCTAGTGCAAGGGGGAAAATTAAGGAATAAGTTAATGGGTTTTGATTATTAACAGTTAATTTACCCTTGCATTTTCATTAATTCACTAATTTATCCATGGAATTGTTAGGTTTAGGTGATTTACGATACAAAAGTCCTAGAACGGGAAGGGAATGATCATGAACTTGACATTAGGGGTAGGGTGTGAGCTGTAAATCCCTAAATCTTAAGGTCATTTATTTAATTATGTATTTATATGCATTTTCTAGACCACGAGTAAGCGAGAATTGTACGGAAAGGCAAAGCTCTGGCTCAAAGGGTTGCGCATGCTTGATTCGAGGTAGGTGATGGTATTGTAGTTTATTCTAACTTGTATTAAATGTGCATGTTAACTACTTTGTAGTGTGGCTAGTTAATGCATGTTGTTTGGTGTGGTCAATGCAATGGTTTTACTTGCTTAATGATTTGACCTACCTTATTTCTAAGATGTGGAATGTTTCAAAAATTGGGATGTTATCACTAGTTATTGGTAGTTAAAGGCGGTCAACGACCGCTATAGCGGTCAGGTACCGCTATAGCGATGAAAACCGCAGATTTATTAAAATATTTCTCCAAAATAGTTTAATTTTCTAAAACTCATTTTGGTGCAAGGGAAGGGCGATTTAGGGAGAAATACACCAGAAATTCATCATTTTACTTCATTAAGGTAAGTAATTCATCCCCATTAACTCATATTTAATTACTAAGCCTTAGAATATTTAATTCACGGAGTTCGCGGAGGGTTTCAGGGCGAATGTTTGTTAATTACTGGTGCAAGAGGGAAGATTAAGGAATAAGTTACTGGGTTTTGATTATTAAGAGTTAATTTACCCTTGCATTTTCCTTAATTCACTAATTTATCCATGGAATTGGTAGTTTTAGGTGAATTACGATACAAAAATCCTAAAATGGGAAGGGAATGATCATGAACTTGCTATTAGAGGTTGGGTGTGTGTTGTTAACCCCGAAATGTTAAGGTCATTTCATTAATTATGTATTGATATGCATTTTCTATACCACGAGCAAGCGGGAATTGTACGGAAAGGCAAAGCTCTGGCTTAAAGGGTTGTGCAAGCTTGATTCGAGTTAAGTGATGGTATTGTAGTTTAATCCAACTTGTATTAAATGTGCATGTTAACTACTTTGTAGTGTGGCTAGTTAATGCATGTTGTTTGGTGTGGTCAATGCAATGGTTTTACTTGGTTGATGATTTGACCTGCCTTATTTCTAAAATGTGGAATGTTTCAGTAATTGAGATGTCCTCACGGGTTATTGGTGAAGTAAGTTTGGCAAACACTTATGTATGGGGTTTTAGTACATGGTTGGAATTTATCCCCTGTAGGTTATGGCTAGAGAGTGGATGTATTAGCCTTAGCGTTTATGTACAAAGTTCATGTGAGTTTGACGGTTTCATGAGTGAATCAAGGAATATATTTATCTATGTTTGATAGTTGTTAAGTTGTCTTGACTTGTTGACTTGGCTTGACTGAACTTGACTGTTGTTTTAAAATCCTAAATTGTTACTTGGTGTTAAGTGCTAGGTGTATAAATGTTTTGGGCATGGGTTAACTTGTTGTACTATTATTTAGTTAAGTGTTCATATTTTCATCTTGGGTTGTCCAAATGACCCTACCAGTACACTGTTGTTCTTGCGTGCTGATACTACACTTGCATTTACTTATGTGAGTGCAGTGCATATTCCAGTGGCTTCTACGTGACCTCAATTGTTATTCCAGTAGTTGATTCCCGATTTCATGGTGAACAATGTATCTGGGCTACCATGAGATCTCTCTTATTTCCATAGTTCTCTATTTCTAGACTTATTCTTCCAGTTTTGGGGTTGCATCCCCTTCTTGAAATTCATAGATGTTTTGGTAGAGATGATTTTTGGGTCCTAGAGATATTTTACTAAGTATATTTTCTGCTTTATGTTGTACTTACGGTCCTTGGTTTGGAATGAATATTATTCTATTGATGGATTAGTTCTGCTTATATATTTTAAGTGTTGATTATGGGATGGACTTCGGGGTAGTTGGTTCTCCCACCAGATGAGTAGCATGGATGCCACTCACGATGGGTTTAGGTCATGAAAAAGTTGGTATCAGAGCCTAGGTTCGTCGATCTCGTTGTACAAAAATGGGTCCAGTGGAGTCTCATGGAACGGTACGGAGATGTCTATACTATTCTTCTAGAGGCTATGGGACTTTACGAAATCTATCTTTCTTACTTCTTTTGTGCTATAACTTGATTTTAATTGAGATTTGGCGATCCAAATAGGTATCTGATCTTTCACTCTTTTGTATGCAGATGGTGAATACTAGGTCCAACAAAACCTAAGCAGCAGTCCCTGCACCGGCCGCTCCAGCTATGGAGCCAGTCATAATGGGGAGAGGAAGAGAATGAGCCACCCCCACTGGAAGGGATCTCAGGCAGCTACTGGCCATACTTATGAGAGGTTAGTATCTCCCCTTCCCCCACCTCAAGATCATTTTAAGGTAAGGGAAGCAGTGAAGGAGCAGAAAGTGGAGCCCTAGGTAGCGGTGCCAACTGGGGTTGCAACCTTAACTTCTATATCTACTGAGGTTGTTCAATAGGTGTTAGCTTTTCTGAGTGGGTTGGCAGGGACTAGAGCCACCCCTACTGTACAGGCTTTCAAGGCACCAGTTATTCACCCTACTATTGCTATGGGTCCAAGGATGGATGAGGCTTCAGGGACTAATGCATTTTCTCGTCCGGTGTTGGATTTATGATAACAGGTACGGAGCATGACATTCTGACTAAGTTTTTGAAAATGAAACCACCTACCTTCTAGGTACTGAGTCTTTGGATGCTTTTAAGTTTATCATTGATTGCTATGAGAGGTTGCACAAAATGGGCATTGTTCAGCAGCATGGGGTTGACTTTGTGACTTTTTAATTGGAGAAGGATGCTAAGCAATTGTCATGTCTCGAATTCCAACGGGGCGGACTGGCATCTGAAGCCGTTAAGGCTCGAGAGAACCAACCTTCATTCATGTAAACTCGTATGCATGTCACTAAATGAACAACACTTATAAATACGAGGTCAAGATAGAAGTCATGGAAAGATATTCATATAGATATGAAACTTGGCCGTTTCACGACAAAATCATACATTTCTTACATTTCCTTCATTTGTCCCACAACGTCTACAAAGCCTCTAACAGAAACATATACAACCTAAAGTCAGGACAAGTCCCCGCTTTATACAATTCTTTATACAATACGAAAACAAATGTACACATGTGACTCGGAAAGCCCCGAACCAAACTGGAGCTCGCCAATAATCCGTAGATGATACGCAGCCTACTATGGAGGTCTACTAGCACCTGTTCCTGCAGCAAGTAAGGTAAGTCCCCCAAGGGACGTCAGTATGAAAGAATGTACTGAGTATGTAAGGCTATAATAAATTGTATGAAACATAGGATCTCAGATGGAATCAAATACAAGTGAATAAACATTATGGATATACCACTGTTCTGTATATGAGTGGAACCATGTACATTACATTCATTACTTTCTTTGCTTTTACGTTCATCATTATTACCATTCATCCAGCTGATCAATGGGTCATAACATAATCATCCACCTTATCGGTGGGCCATAACATAATCATCCACCTTATCAGTGGGCCATAACATAATCATCCACCTTATCGGTGGGCCATAACATAACATAACGTATCATATCAACAATCATCGGGATCATCTCTAGATGGGCTGGGCTTTCACCCCTTTGAGCTACCACCCGGCCTCTAAGAAACATATATATGCATTACTTCATTCCTTTACTTGTGTGAGATTGATACATTGGTGGTTATAACATCATTATTGAAGCTCCGAAACATTAGTCAACGAATAAAAGACATGTGAATCACAATTGGTCAATGAATAAGAAACATGTGAATAACAATATATGTCAAACCTGAATGAGATACTTTGGAACATTTCAAAATGGAACAAGTACGGTAACGATGAGAGCAATAGGTGCTGCCAAAGAATACGGGAAAGAGAAACCTTACATACCTTATATTCCCAATATGAATGTAACAATTCTATATGTGAATACTATAGTCCAGCTCCTTCCTTACGTGTTACTCTACAACACAAGTACATAACGGCGCTCACGTTAACAACTAACTGCATTACTAGTGCATAAGACGACAATGAGCTACGTGACTGCCATCTAACGTCATTTCATTCTTCTACAATACAACTCACTGCATTACCATACTAACAACACCAAAACATTCCACACATCAACCAAGATATCATAAACCGATAGCATTTCACACCAAGTTTATACTTTACACTTCCCCTTCAATATAATGTCACATTTACCTCACTACGTCACATAAACACCTTTCACAATAACACATTAAAAACAATCCATAATTGATATAATCCAACATGCCTCCTAACGACCCCTTAAAGCCATTCAAAGGGTATCATAAGTTGATAATTGCATCCAAGAAGGGTATAGGGGTTTCGGGGATCAAAGAGAGAAAAAAACATACAAAACGGGGTCCTGGAGGGACCTATAGGGTCACCTGCGCCCATAGGTGAGTGAGATGCGGCTGAACGTTCCCATCTGGCCTTGTCCAGGTCCACCTACGTTGGCATCTACGCCCGCAGGTGCCCCGCCCGCGAGGGCGGGTGCCCGTTTCAGCCTCCAGGGGTCATTTTTGGGTCCTTTTTTGCAATGAATGGTCCATGGTAATAATTAAGCTTCTCTTTGCATGTTTTAATTTATCTTGGATGCCAACGAACAATCATGGTTTCACAACGTACATGACCATCACCAAAACTACATTTTTCTTTCAATACGTCACCAATCCCATGCATGATTTCACAACAACAATTCCAAATGTTATACACAAAGAGGAAACAGTTTAAGGGAATAAAAATATCATACATGTTGACATTTAATCCATCAAATTCACTTCCTTCAAGACCTCAAGTCCACTTTCAAGTTTAGAAGGCAAAACCCTTCACCGATTAAGCAAAAGTAGATTGTTTTACACATAGTGAGCTTCTCAACACTTTGTCAACATAACCAACATGATTTATACACTCTATCATGCATATAATATATTAAACCACAAGATTAAGCACTTACCCAAGCTTGCAAAGTGATGATCTTGTCCAAAAGAGATGGTTGCCTTCGGGTTTGAATGAAGAGAAAATATCTCTTTGGAAAAATCTAGAATTTGGCAAGTGTACCTTTTTGAATAAAATCTGATTTGTTTGTTCTTAATATAGTCCTTTGTAGTCATCCTTAGCCACACTTAGTCAATAATTGAGGGTTTACTTGGTCAAAGAATGGGTCATTTTCCCATTTAGGTCATGTCTTTTGCTTAATTATTGGGCCTCATTTGAGCCCATAATCACAAGACCAATTCAGTCCAACAAAATTAATGTGTGATACACTAGCCATCTCAAGTTTAAATAATTCCATTAGTGTTAAGGTAGTCTCATAGGTTCGAAAATGTACGGGGTGTTACAATAATGGTGGAGGGTATATATTGAATGTCGATCACCGGTTTTACCTCCATTGACTTAGAAGAAGTTTCAATCTTTGTTATTAGAGAAATATGTGCCATGGGCCCTCCGTGATTGTAATAAGGATGATTTTTAGCATTGGAGCAGGGTGACATATCAGTTGCGGCCTATGAGGCCAAGTTTCGTGCATTGTCTCGCTATGCTACTCGGTTGTTGAATTTTGAGAAGGAGAGGATTCGACTGTATGTCAAGGGGTTGAACTATGATGTTTAGGTTTTTGGCTGTTCATATGACTTCTGCATGAAAAGGGTTCAATAAAGCTGCAGATTATGTGAAGAAGTTGGAGGGGGTTATAAAAGTGGGTCAGGCTAAGATGTAAGCCAAGAAGTCCCACAACGTTGGCAATTTTAGTGGATCTTATTCCAAGGGCCATGAATAGTAGGCCTATTCAACCCGTCCTATTCTATCAGCCTTGCTAGCTTCTACTGTGGGTCTAGCTAAGGTTTCTTCAAAGACACAAGTTGTTGAGGGCCAAAGGTCCTCTTACTCTTCTTCCATTCATACTTCTCTCAAGAATGGATGTTACTATTATAGAGTTGTTGGTCATTTAAAGAGAGAGTGTCCCTTGAGGCAGGAAAATAGCCAGGCACAGTAGCAGACTCGGGCTATAGTTCCAGCAGGTAGAGGTGAAAGAGGTAATAGCAGGAGTCATTCACAAAATGAGTGGGGTAATTAGACAGGTGGTCAGGGTGGTCGGGGAAACAGTAGAGCTGAGGGAAGAGCACAGTCGGGGAAGAAGTTAGCCTAGATTGATGACCGAAATCACTATCATGCATTTTTGGGAAACACTAATGTCGAGGCTTCTGATGCGATGATCATAGGTACTATTTCTATTTGTGACAGAATGGCTTCTATTTTTTTTGATCAGTGGTCTACTTATTCTTACGTATCTATTAAGTTTGTGATGGGTCTGACTCTAGTTTGTGATATACTTGATCACCTTATTTATGTGTCTACTCTGGTTGGTGAGTCGGTGGTAGTAACCTATGTTTTTCGTGCTTGTTCTGTGTTATTTGTGGGTTTTTAGACATAGTTAGACTTGATTATTCTAGATATGTTGGACTGTGATATAATTTTGAGTATGGCCTAGCTATCTCCATATTATGCTGCTTTAAACTGTAATGCTAAGACAGTGCCTCTAGCGATGCCATGATTGGATAAACTAGAGTTGGAGGGAGTGTATAAGGCCAAGCCAGTGAAAATTATATCATTTTTCTGGGCCAGAAGGTTAGTAGGTTAGGGATGTTTAGTGTTCCTAGCCCATCTTCAGGATGTTGATGCGCGGTCCCCTTCTATTGAGTCAATTTTGGTAGTTTCTGAGTTTCAGGATGTGTTTCCTTCAGATTTACAGGGTATGCCTTAAGATATGAATATTGACTTCTGTATTGATTTAGAGTCGTGTACTCACCTTATATCTATTACGCCATATCAAATTACTCCAGCAGAGTTGAGGGAACTCAAAACTAAGCTACAGGAATTACTTGACAAGGGTTTTATTTGTCCAAGTACTTTACCTTGGGGTGCTCTGGTCTTTTTTGTTTGGAAGAAGGATGGTAGCATAGGGATGTGCATTGATTATAGGCAGCTGAATAAGGTAACTATCAGAAATAAATATCCTTTACCTCACATAGATGACTTGTTTGATCACTTACAGGGTGCATCAGTATTTTCAAAGATTGATTTTTGGTCGGGGTATCATTAGCTGAAAATAAGACTGGAGGATATACCAAAGACAACTTTTAGAACTCAGTATGGTTAATAGGAGTTTCTAGTGATGTCTTTGGGGTTGGCTAATGCACCTACATCATTTATGAGTTTGATGAATGGGATATTTAAGTCATTTTTGGACTCTTTTGTTATTGTGTTTATTGATGATATTCTTGTCTATTCCAAGAGTAAAGAAGAACATGCAGGCCATCTTCATATAGTTTTGGGAATTCTAAGGGAGAAGCTATTATTTGCTAAGTTCACAAAGTGTGAATTCTAGTTGTCTTCAGATGCCTTCTTGGGGGCATGTGGTTTCTGAAAAAGGGGTGATGGTGGACCCCCAGAAGATTGACGCAGTAAAGAATTTGAATTGTCCTAGTTTAGTGATCGAGGTAAGGAGTTTTATGGGTCTTTCCAGTTATTACCTCAGGTTTGTCAAGAACTTAGCATCCATTGTAATGCACTTGACTAGGTTGACTCAGACGAAAGTGACATTTGTTTGGTCAGACCAATGTGAGGAGAGCTTCAAAAAGCTCAAGACACTCTTGTCTATAGTGCCTATTCTTTCGTTGCCGGATGAAGAAAAGGACTTTATAATATTTTGTGATGCCTCACTTTTGGGCTTGGGTTCTATGTTGATGAAGGATAGGAGTATCCTTGCTTATGCTTCGAGGCAGTTGAAGCCTCATGATAGGAATTACCCTGCCCATGATTTAGAGTTGGCAGCAGTAGTATTTGCATTAAATATTTGGAGACACTACCTTTATAGTGTCAAGTGTGATGTCTTCATAGACCACCATAGCCTGTAGCATGTATTTACCCAAAGGAATTTGAATCTGAGGCAGAAAAGGTGGATGGAATTGTTGAAGGACTATGACGTGACAATTCAGTATCATTCGGGTAAGGCCAATGTCATGGTAGATGCATTGATCCAACAAGCTATAAGTATGTTTAGTTTGTCATTCTTGAGAGTGTCCAGGTGACCATTAGCTAGAGAGTTTAAAATTCTAGCATCTTTAAGCATGCAATCTGGGGTCTCAGACAGGGGTGGTAAATTGGCTAGTGTTGAGGTAAAGTTGTCATTTCTGGAACAGACCAAGGCTAAGAAATTAGAGGACAAGAAGTTGAATGCACTCCAGAACAAGTTGGTACGTGGAGAGGTGGCGGACTCCACTCTTAATGTGGGTGGAGTGTTGTTGTTTAAGGAAAGATTATGTGTTCCTTAGGTGGGTGATTTGATTCACGATGTACTTTTAGAGGCCTATGATTCACGTTATTGTATTCATCCGGGTACAACCAAGATGTATTGTGACTTGAGGCAGCTTTATTGGTTGCACAGGATGAAGAAAGACATAGTGGATTATGTTTCCAGGTGTCACAATTTTCAGCAGGTAAAGTATGAACACCAAAGGTCTGTGGGTCTACTTTAGAGGATACTTATTCCTGAGTGGAAATGGGAGCATATTACCCTAAACTTTGTGTTGGGTCTTCCTAAGACATTGGGAAAGTATGACTCCATTTGAGTGATAGTGGATCAGTTGATGAAATCAGCTCACTTCTTGTAGGTTCGGGTAGACTACAACTCTCAGCAGTTAGCTAAAATCTATGTCAAGGGGATTGTCAGACCTCATGGGGTGCCACTTACAATCATTTCCGATAGAGATGTGAAGTACACTTCTAAATTTTGGGACATAGTTGCATAAGGAGTTGGCACCAGGCTCACATTTAGCACGTCCTTTCATCCTCAAATTGATGGTCAGTCAGAGAGGACAATTCAGGTGCTAGAGGATATGTTGAGGGCCTGTGTGATTGATTTTGGAGGTCATTGGGACCAGTTTCTTTCGTTGTATGAGTTCTCCTACAACAATAGTTATCACTCCAGTATTGATATATCACCATTCGAGGCACTTTATGAAAGGAAGTGTAGGTCATCTATTGGGTGGTTTGAGGCGGGAGATGTCAAGCCTTTGGGCACAGACTTGGTACAGGTGGCTCAAGAAAAGGTAAGGTTCATTCAAACCACGTTGTTGGTTGCTCAAAGTAGACAGACTGAGTATATGGACCGCAAGTTAAGAGATATGAACTTCAAGGTTGGGGAGCAGGTGTTTCTTAAAGTGTATCCCATGAAGGGGGTCATGACATTTAGTATGAAGGGCAAGCTCAGCCCTTAGTATATCGGTCCCTTCAAGGTTTTCTAGGATGTAGGTTTAGTTACATACAGGTTAGTGATACCAATGGGTTTGTCAAGAGTCCATCCAGTATTTCATGTTTCTATGCTGAAACAGTATCATGCAGATGGAGACTACATCATTAAGTGGGATTCAGTGAATCTAGATAAGGATTTGGCTTATGAGGATAAGCCAGTAGTGATTCTAGATTAGGATGGTCGAAAATTGAGTACGAAGGAAATTTGTTTGGTAAAGGTTTAATAGAAACATCATCCTGTTGAGAAAGCCACTTGGGAAACTGAGAAGGACATGCGGGACAAAGTACTCTCAATTGTTTGAGGATACGGGTACTCTTTTTTCCACTTTGTTTAGCCTATTTTTCTTGTTTGATCATTTGGGGATGAATAATGGGTAAATTGGTATCTATTGTAATGACCATCTTCATCGTTAAGCATGAGTCCTACTTTTAAAATTTCACATCAAAATTCCTTATGGTTTGAAATTTACAAAATTCAGGCTAGGCTAGTTTTGATCAAATTCTAAGTGAGGTGTAGTCTAGGGATATCAGGGAATGATTTAGACTGGCTTAGGGACAATTGTATGGATATATAGTTATCGAATTTGGGTAGGTAGGACTCCTAAAAATGATATTAGTATAAAGAGCATTTTTGGAATGTCCCAGGTTCAAGGTGTGTTGCAAAAAGTGGGATTTTTGGGCAAAGATGGACATTCTGTCCCATCGACGCCGCTATAGCGGTTGGCACACCGCTATAATGGTAAGAACTATAGCAGAGAAAGTTCCACTGTAGCGGCGGTCAAAGGAGGTCAACGACCACTATAGCAGTTGGTACCGCTATAGCGATCAGGTACCACTATAGCTATGAAAACCGAAGATTTATCAAACTATTTCCCCAAAATAGTTTATTTTTCCAAAACTTATTTTGGAGCAATGGAAGGGCGATTTAGGGCAAAATACACCAGAAATTCATCTTTTGGCTTCATTAAGGTAAGGAATTCATTCATCCCCGTTAACTCATATTTAATTATTAAGCCTAAGAATTGTTAATACACAGAGTTCGGAGAGAGTTTTAGGGAGGATTTTGGTTAATTGCTGGTGCAAAGGGGAAAACTAAGGAATAAGTTAATGGTTTTGATTGTTCACAGTTAATTTACCCTTGTATTTTTGTTAATTCACTAATTTATCCATGGAATTGGTAGTTTTAGGTGAGTTACGGTAGAAAAGCCCTATAACGGGAAGGGAATGATCATGAACCTTATCTTAGGGGTTGGATGTGAGTTGTAAATCCCGACATGTTAAGGTCATTTCTTTAATTATTTATTTATATGCATGTTCAAGACCACGAGCAAATAGGAAATGTACGGAAAGGCAAATCTCTGGCTTAAAGGGTTGTGCAATCTTGATTCGAGGTAGTTGATGATATTGTAGTTTAATCCAACTTTTATTAGATGTCCATGTTAACTACTTTGTAGTGTGGCTGGCTAATGCATATTGTTTGGTGTGGTCACTGCAATGGTTTTACTTTCTTAATGATTTGACCTGCCTTATTTCTAAAATATGGAATGTTTCGTTAATTGGGACGTTCTTATGGGTTATTGGTGAAATAAGGTTGATAGACACTTAGGTCTAGGATTTGAGTCCATGGATGGAATTTGTACCCTGCAGCTCATGGCTAAAGGGTGGATGTATTACCCTTAGTGTGTATGTACGAGGTTCAGGTGAGTTTGACGGTTCCATGAGTGAACCGGGGAATATATTTATCAATGTTTAATAGTTCTTTAAGTTGTCTTGACTTGTTGACTTAGCTTGACTGAACTTGACTATTGTCTTAAAATCCTAAATTACTATTTGGTGTTATATGCTAAGTGTATAAATGTTTTGGGCATTGATTAACTTGTTTTACTATTATTTAGTTAAATGTTCATATTTTTATCTTAGGTTGGCCAAATGACCCTACCAGTACACTATTGTTCTTGTGTGCTGATACTACACTTGCATTTACTTATGTGAGTGCAGTACATATTCCAACGGCTCCTACATGACCTTAGTTATGATTCCAACAGTTGATTCTAGATTTCAAGGTGAGCAGCGTATTCGGGCTACCATGAGATCTTTCTTATTCGCATAGTTCTTTATTTCTGGACTTATTTTTTAAGGTTTGGGGTTGCATCCCCTTCTTGAAATTCATATATGTTTTGGTACAGATGACTTTCGGGTCTTAAGGATATTTTTCTAAGTGCATTTTCCTCTTTAAGTTGTCCTTACGGTCTTTGGTTTGGAATGGATATTATTCTAGTGATGGATTAGTTCTGATTATTTATTTTAAGTGTTGATTATGGGATGGTCTTCGGGGTAGTTGGTTCTCCCACCGGATGAGTAGCGTGGGTCCCACTCACGATGGGTTTGGGTTATGACAGTCAACCTCTCATCCTACTAAACTGAATCCCAATGAAGCAAATTAGACTAATCTAGAATATAGCATCGGATCATAGATACATGAAAAACTGGATGAACGCATGAGAAGTCTAGAGGTATAGCTAACTTATAAGTAACCTACCCTACTATCTGGAGAATCTCAAAAGGTCGGATGTACCTTGAGTTAATCTTTCCCCTCTTCTCGAACCTCATGATGCCCTTCATGGGCGACACACGAAGGAAAACCTGATCTACAATACCAAACTTAAAGGCGCGAAGTCTACGATCGGCATAACTCTTTTGTCTACTCTAGGCTGACCGAAGCCTATCCTGAATTACCCAAACTCTATCCAAATACTTACGAAGCAAGTCGGTACCACGGGGTCTAGCCTCAGAAGTCTCAAACCAACCAATCAAAGATCGACAATTCCTACCATACAATGCCTCAAAAGGTGTTATCTCAATACTTGAATGGTAGCTATTATTATAAGCAAACTCTGCCAAGGCTAAATGTTTCTCCTACTGACCACTAAAGTCCATAACACACACGCGGAGCACATCCTCCAAACCTGAATAGTCTACTTCGACTGGCCATCGTTATGGGCATGAAAAGTTAGGCTAAGGTTAACCTGAGTACCCAACTCATCCTAAAACGTCCTTCAAAACCTACAAGTGAACACTGAACCTTTGTCTGAAATAATAGACGCGAGCACTCCATGAAGACGAACTACCTCTCCAAAATATATACGAGCCAACCTCTTAGCACTAGATGAAATCTAAATAGGGATAAAATGGGATGCTTTGGTCAATCGATTCATAATGGCCCAAATGTAGTCAGAATCACGGTAAGTACGAGTCAATCCACTCACGAATCCATAGTGATTTACACTCTCAATTTTTTAAGCTTTACTGGTAAAAACCCGAAAAATCATTTTTGGAATCAAGGATTTGAAGATGAAATCATTGGAAAAATATGGGATAAAGATTTAAAAACTTACCATGGAAGAAGTCTCAAAAACCCCTTTGAAATCACCTTTATCAGAGCTCTCTAGGTGAAATATGGTGAAAATAGGGTTTTGTTCGAGAAAGAGACTTAAATTTTTCACAGGCATAAAATACCCTTTGTGAACGCAGACCCCAGGTCAGGAATGCAAAGATCAACCCAACCCAAGTCCAGCATTCATGATCAAGCCTTCGCGATCGCGGTGAAAGAAAACACAAACCTGTAACACCCCGTACCTTCCCAACCCTACTTGACGACGTTGAACAATGTATACTTAGGTGTCGAGAGCTATAAGTATGCATTTGGTAATGTTAATGTTGAGGAAATTGAAATTTGGCTTCATACATGTGATTAGCCCTTCATAAGAGTTGTTTTTTGAGTTTTATGGCGCAGTTGTGGGGTTCAACATAAGGCTAATAGGACCTCTAAACAAAGGATATTAAGGGTAAGAAGTAAGTTAAAGAATAGGACTTGAAGTGTCTAACCAAATTCGCGAAGAAAAGTCGAAGAAACGAAAATTTTGAAAAAAAAGAGGTGGGGCGTGCCGGGCCGCTCTGGGCTAAAATTTTTAGTCCACAGGCAGTAAGGTAGTGCGCCCAAGGGCGTGCCGGGCTGCTTGTGCGCACCTTTCAAAAGTTGGAATTTTTCTTAAGTCCCAAGGGTGCCCGGGGACGTATTGAGCCGATTTTTGCCAGGTTTATTCTAAAACCATGAGAATATACATGAAATGAGTAATATATTATGCTGTTATGATAAAATTACTCGAGAACGAATTTGGCGTCAAAATGACGGTTTTACCCTTTTGATCCAAATGAGCCATACGTGGCTAGAATCACTTGTTTTGGGGATTGAGGCCATGGATATGAATAGCGTGAGTGGTAATATTTTTGTAACACGTATTAGGTGATTTAAACATGAGAAATTATTAATTTTATTGGGTTAAGTGAATTGGGCCCAAAAAGAACCCAAAAAGGAAAAGAAAACATGGCCCAATGGGTCAAAATGACCCATTCTTGCCTTGACTTGTCAAAGGGTGGATTAAATGGCTAAGTATGACTTTATAATGTTATAAAAGGTGGCCAAAAAAATCAGATTTTTATCTTATTAGACACACATCTCATTTCTCTCATTTTCTACAAGTTTTCAAGATAACTCTTTTGGCGCTCTTCAAACCCTAAGGCATTTTTGGACAAGATCATCCTTTTCCAAGCTTGATTAAGTAATTATTCTTGTACTTTAACATAATATAAGAATGATAGATCATGTATATCATGTTTGTTATGGTTGTAAATGTTGGACATGGCACTTTTGGTTTTGTGAAGGAGATGTGTTATCCATGGGATTGTAGCTTGAATTATGACTTGTGCCTTTGATGAAAGACCATGGTATGGATAAAATATGAACGTGTATGGTGTTATTTTGTTATTAAACATGTTATTTTTCTATAAGTCTAAATTATGGGATTTTGGCCGATTTGTTGTTGTGAGGTGTATTGAAGTCATTTGATGGAATAATTGTGATGTGGTGGTGATGGAGAAGTGTAAAATATGAGATTGGTGGGGCATGCTATTGGTTATCATGTGTTGGTAAATGTATGGAATATTGTGGTATTATTGGTATGATGATTTCATAAATGGTATTGTCAAAGGGGAATGACATGTTAAAGCTAAACATGTGACTTATTGTTGTTATATGCCATTATAAGGTAATTGGTGGTTAATGTTGGTTTCGTTATGAACTTGTGTTGTAGAGAGAAACATAAGGAAGGAGCAGGAATATTGTATGCACGTCTAAGATTGTGTATTCGTATTAAGAATACAAGGTATATAAGGTTCCTTTTTCCATATCCTTCTGCAACATGTTGTTCATATTGACATTGGACTTGTTTCAATTCCAAGAGGATTGAAGTATATCAATTCAGTTTGACGTATATTGTTATTCATACGTATCCTATTCTTAGATGAATGATGATTCACTTATCTCTTAGTCATTGATTGGAATTTCCAAATATGTCATAACATTGTAAATTCTAAGAGAATTATCTCAACGAGAGTAATGAGGTAAAGAGAGCTTGTTTAGTTTGAATAGCATTATTCCAATCATGTATTGTTCCAAAGTCCTATAGTATGATGATTATCCTTGTACCAATCATTCATAAGTAGAAGTACCAATCTCATTAGAGTAATAAGAGAGGTGATGTGCGAGTTAGTAAACTTATGCCTCATAAGTGAAGATGTCAATCTCATGAGGAAAAAGGGGTGAAATGAGACGTGTATATAAGTGTGTGCTTTAGACTCATGATCTTTAAGGTGTCACTCTCATAGCTAAATGCAAGGTATAAGATTGTAAAGAGGTAATGCGCATGGTTGCTTTATGTTTCATGGATGTATGGATTACATTATAGAGGGTATAAGTTCAATATGGAATAGTCCCAATATTATGCTTTGTTATTTAGTATAGCCACCAAAGGTGGAGGTCCGGTATCATATACTTACTTATATAAGATCTCATAAGAATAGGGAAGGAGGTGAAGTGTGAGATAATATATCTATCCCTCACAAGTTAAGGTGTTACTCTCATGAAATGGAAGAGTAAGGTAAAGCATATTTGTGTGTTTCAATTAGTGTCATGATCCTTAATGTATTAATCTTTCATAATTTGATATATCAATCTCTCCCATGTATGTTCTCCCACAATAGAGTGGATGTATGTTACCCCACCATGAGAGTGGATATATGTTACCCCACCATGAGAGTGGATGTACGTTACCCCACCATGAGAGTGGATGTATGTTACCCCACCATGAGAGTGGATGTATGTTACCCCACCATGAGAGTGGAGAGTGGATGTATGTTGCCCCACTAATAGAGTGGATGTACATTACCCCAACATGAGAGTGGATGTACGTTACCCCACCATGAGAGTGGATGTACGTTACCCCACCATGAGAGTGGATGTATGTTACCCCACCATGAGAGTGGATGTATGTTACCCCACCATGAGAGTGGATGTATGTTGCCCCACCATGAGAGTAGATGTATATTGCCCCACCAATAGAGTGGATGTAGGTTCAAACCACCAATAGAGTGGATGTACGTTAAGAGAGTAGATGTATGTTATGTTGTTACCCCAGCAGATCACATCTTTGGAATAAAATCCAGTTAGAAAAGGAAATACAATTAGAGATAAGCTGCCCACTAGAGTGGATGTATGTGGATGAAGTGTTATTCTGTTATAACCTACCAACCAAGTAGATGAACAATGGCAGTAATGAATATAGAAGCAAGAACGAATCTCTTGGGTATAGAAGAACCTATTAGAGGCAAGTCTCTTGAGTGAAGGTAAATTCCTTGAAGGTCTATAATTATAAAAGATGTTACATAAAATGATGGTTGATCCACATTGATTATTCTCTCATATTTTATTCTATTGACATTCTCATGTATGATGCTATTTATTATGAGCCTTGCATACTCAGTACATTCTTCGTGCTGACCCCCTCGGGGGAACTTACCTTACATATTGCAGGTGCAGGCATTAGTATACCTCCTCAGTAGACTATGGATCATTTGCAGAGTTTTGGTGAGCTCCACTTGGTTCGGAGACTCCTGAGTCATAGTCGTATATGTGATTTTAATATTGTAAATGTTGTATAAAGCGGGGACTTGTCCCGACTATTATTTGGTCTTGTAAATGCATCTGTTAGAGGCTTTTGTAGACATATGTGGGTATGTGGATGTAAGAGATAAATGTTCGTTTTGACTTAATGGCCCCAACGGCCAAGTTTCATTAATATATATATAGCATATGTTCCATGATCATGTCTTCCGCATAGTTGCATAAGGTTTAATAAGATTTATACGAGAATATGCATATGAACGTACATGAGCAAAGATTGGTTCTCTCGGGCCATGTCGGTTTCGGGTGCCAATCATGCCTCGTTGGAAGTCGGGGCGTGACAAAACCCAAACCAGCTTAACCCTTAGCAAACACGGTAGGGACACCGTGATCGACTATGAATAAAGAAATCATCCTTCACAAATGCGGTCCCACCATCATGTTGGCAATGAGTAAAATCTTATTTCTATGAAAAAGAAGCCATGGGCCCACAGACGCAAAGAAGGTGTATCAGCTGCATCAGAAACAGCAGTTCAGCTATTGGGATTTAGAAGAATAGTCCCAATTAGACCCTCGGGATTCGATCGATACCTCACAAAAATAAACTAATAATGCTACTAGGCTATTTTCTATGTTTTAAACTCAATGGAGACATTAGATTTTTGAAAAGGAATCACTTTCAACAAATTAGCCACCGGACTCTTTTTAGGCTATTTTCATTAGTTTTCAAATTGAATGTTGAAATGCAAAATAAAGGTTCCAAACCCGAACTAACCCCGCTACTAAACTAAATTCGATATTTCGGATCTAATCGAATTGTCAGAATCATCATACGAGGCTTGAATCACTAAATGTTGATCAAAGTTAAACTAACCGCTTTAAGGATAAACTTTTTTTTTGAATTAAACTCTGGCATGAGGCCCTTTTTATAAAATCAAAAACTATCTGGTCTTAACAAAGGAGGCCAGGCCCAATAGTGACCTTAGACCAAAATTGAAAAATTCATACAAAAGACAACAAAAACCATAAGCATACATAACCTTACTCAATTAGGAAAGTAGAAAATCTCTTTCTCCTTCTTTTTCATCTTCACACGCCCAAGTAGATATGCCCAAGACATTGTTGACTACTAATCTTAATGCTTAAAGTGTTGAAATGAGATACTAGTGGCGACCTTAATATTCTCCTTCAATCCCTCAACAAAGCTGCGAATTACTGCCTTTGTATCACCTTCAGAGATCAAGCTAAGCTAAGTGTTAGATCTAGTCTCCCCTTTTTAGAATCGATAGCAAGTTAATCGATCTGGAGGTTTGAGTTTCAAACTAAACTTTACACTTCATCAATTATGCCTGAATCTTGTGACGATTTGATAGCTTACCCTTCTATTTTCTTCAATTGGTGGGATAAATCTCTTAAGAGATTAATACCACCACAAATTTCCAAAAATAAAAGGAATAAACCACCAATTTTGTTGATGTGGGTAATTTCTCCATCAACAATCGAAGTTGTTCAGTTCACACTATCAAGGCTCAAAAATTTTGGTTTGGTATCTTCTTGCACCTCAAATGCTCTCACCAGGTGCGAATACAAGAACCACTTAGAGTGCTTCTAATCTTGTGCCTTCAGAGTTTTACTTAACTATTCTGAATTTACTGAATTTAAAAGTACCTGCAACTTTAAGACTAAAGAAATTAATCTGTAGATTTCAACTGTAGTCCATCTGATAAATTTTGTTGCTCTCTATTCTGCATTATTCTAAACTCCTTTTTTATCTAATATTAAGATTCTTCTACCCATAAGAGGAGTATCTTGGTGCTGAGTAATTAAGAAATCACCAGCAAAAGAGAAAACTAGGTTAGTGAAAAAATCAGCAAGAGTATTTCCTTCCCAAAGAGAATATTGTACTCTTGCTGTTACTAACTGTCTTATTCTATTGATATAATTCACTTCCATCACCACATTCCAAAAGGGTTTTCACCTTCCTTCTAAAATTTGAACCATAACCAATGAATCAGACTCAATAATTATGGGTCCAGTATGGTTATCTTTGCAATATTCCAGACACTCTCTAATAGCTCTTGCCTCTGCCACTTTATTTGTTGTATCTAGAATTTTAATGCCTTTAGCAACCACAAACTGACCAGCTGAATTTATAATACAAAATGCTACAGAACTAGGGCCAAGATTTCCTTTTGAAGCACCATTTATATTAACTTTATACCAGTTTATAGGAGGGGGTGCCATTTAATAATTCTGAAGTTGCTTGAGGGTCTATACCCTTCCAAAGCAGTCAGCATTTCAGGCCATAAATTAAATTCACTACTACACTTGAACCTGCATTTAATGAATCTCGTTATATTGTCATTTATATCTCTGAAAATCTTGCCTGTAGAGTACTTACCTCTATGAAGAATGGTATTCCTTCTTTTCCAAATAAACCATAGAATAATCATTGGAATCACCTAATAAATAGTCTTCCATATAGCATTACCTTGAGTATTCCACCATCTTATGATGTTAGACTTTAATAAGGTACCCTAAGAGATACCAGCAGCTCTAGTATAATGATCCCACACTACTTTTGTAACTTCCCCATTTAAAAATAGATGTTCTATTGTTTCTCTTTTTGGTATTAAGCAACACCTATAATCAGGTGATTCATTAGATTTCCAGGAACTAATAAGATGAGACACAACAAGTTTTCCTAGCCACATCCTCCAAGCTAAAAATGAGATTTTAAATGGTAGGCTTAAACACCAAAGGTGACTAAGATCTTCTTCTACCTCCTCCTTCTTTCTTATCAGCTCCTATGCACTCTTGACTGTGAAACTGTAAGAATTAGTCAATGTCCATCAAGGTTTATCCCCTTCATCTTGTAGCTTAACAGTGCTAAAATTATTTCTAATGTGATCCACCACATAGTTAGGAACTCTTTCTTTCATTATTAGAAAGTTCCAACTTACATCAGTTAAGAATTCATCAATATCTTTCATCTCATGACAAGTGTGATAATCAGAGGGATGTTTAATAAGGGGTCCAAGATTTCTCCAATTATCAAACCAAATGCTTGATGAACCTCCTTTAGGTTCCCAGCATAGGAATTGTTCTACCAAATCCCTATTTTCCAGCATTTCCTTCCAAACCTGAGACCCTCCATTCCACTACACCAGTGCTAGTATCTATTTTTTGCAGTATTTTTCCATAGAAAATTGGACCACAAACTGTTTTATGTCCTGAATTTCAACCATAATTTAGCATACATAGCCTTTGACACATCAAACATTGATCTAAAACCAAGAACCCCTTCACTCTTCGGATAACAAACCTTAGCCCAGGCTGACCAGTGTTTACTTCTCTCTTCTTTCTTATTACTCTAGAAAACCTTAACAAAGATCCTGTGGTGTTCTTTAAGGACATAAACTGGAGGAACAATTTCAGATAACACATAGATAGGAATAATTTGAAGAACACTTTTAAGTAAAGCCTCCTTACCCCCATAAGAGAGCATTTTACCTTTCCAAGCCTGAAGATTCCCTTTCACCTTCTCCAACAATTCTGCATAGTCTTCAATTCTCTTTTTCTTGTGAGTAATTGGACACCCCAAATATTTCATTGGGAAATCACCTTTAGTCATTCCAGTAATCTGCCCAACTTGTGAATCAATAGCCCTTGTAGTGCTTTGATTCAAATAATAGAAACTTTTATCTTTGTTGACTTTCTAGCTTGACTGTTCCTCATAGTTCTGTAGAGTAGACATAATCTTTCCTAAAGAATAAGCATTAGTAAAAGAGAAGATTATCATGTTATCTACATAAGCTAAATGATTTAAATCAGCACTCCACTTAGGCATACCAAATCCTTCAAAAAGATTATCCTCATCTAATGAATTCAGAACTCTTGTGAGAACCTCAGAAGAAAGAATAACTAAAGCTGGAGATAAAGGATCCCCTTGCTTAACCCCTCTTATTTAATGGAATAATCCATAGGACTGTCCATTAATCAACATAAAATAATAGTTATTGGAGATTAAATCCAGAACAATATTTGAAAAGCCCATCTTTCTCAGCACCTTCATCAAGAAAAACCATGAAACCCTATCATATGCATTGGCCATATCCAACTTAATGACAATATTAGCAGGCTTTCCTCTTTTATTAATATCAGTAATAATCTCCTGAGTAAGTAGAACATTTTCTATAATGCTTCTTCCTTTTACAAATCTTGTTTGGTTAGGAGAGTTGATTTTGGTTAAAACACCTTCCATTCTCTCATAGATTATCCTAGAAAGAATCTTATTGATGAAGATACTCAGACTAATTGGTCTCAAATCTGAGAGGGTTTGCACATTAGCCTTCTTAGGAATGAGAATCAAGTTTGTATGAGTTATGGATTTAGGAAGAGAATTACCATAGAAGAAATCATGCACCATTCTCATAATGTCTGATCCCACTATGTCCCAACATGATTGATAGAATTTTCCTATGAGACCATCTGGTCCTGAGGAACTATCACCATTCAACTTGAGTATAATATTTTTAACTTCATCCCAATTAGGAACAGAGCTAAGAGCACTGTTTTCATCTGCTATAATTATTTCTGGTATAAAATTAAGCATGGGGAATTCTGTGGAATCTCTGTCCTATTTAAATTGATCCTGCTAAAAATGTACTGCTTCATCACTAATTTCCTTTTCTTCCTCCAGCCAAACACCCTGAGAATTCTGTATTTTCATCAGTTTTAGCTTTTGTCTTATCCCTTTAACCAGACTAAGGAAAAATCTAGTATTTCTTTCTCCATCTACAAACCAATCATTTCCTGCTTTCTGTTGCCAGTAGCTTTCCTCCAATTGCAAATATCTAGTATATTCTGCCTTTGCCCTCTCTGTAACTATTCTGTTTTCTGTTGTTGGAAACTCTTCAAAGAGCTTTTCCTTGATCCTAGCTATCTCTTCTCTGATATTTAACTATTGAAAAATATCCCCAAAAGTTATTCTACTCCAAAGAGTCAAAGCCTTCTTAACCTTGTTATTCTACTCCAAAGAGTCAAATCCTTCTTAACCTTCTTAATCTTTCTCTTGAAATCTAAGAATGGATTATTTGAGATCTCAGGATCCCAATTTTGGCTAACCACATTCTTAAACTCCTCATGTTGTGTCCAAAATTAAGAAACCTAAAAGGTCTCTGATATGAATTTGTATTACTTTCACACTTCAGTAGTATAGGTGCATGATCAGAACCATCTCTTGGTAAATGCTCAACCTCTACACTATTATGAAGCTCTTGAAACTCAGCATTGATCAAGATTCTATCTAATCTTTCAAATATAAAATCATCCCCGGCTCTGCCATTCCACCATGTGTATGGACTAACTCTGTGATAAATATGTACCATCTCTCTATTCTCAATGAAAGCCCTGAAATCTTCAGTATATACACCTCTAACTGGAAGTCCACCAATTTTCTCTTCTTCATTCAAAACCATATTGAAATCTCCTCTTATAAGCCATGGATTATCAATACCAGCAGCCACAACATATAAATCATCACATAATTCCATTCTAAGCGGCTCATCACACTTAGCATAGACTAGGGAAACAAAAAAAATAAGCCTGAAAGATGGTCTTGAAATTTGAATGTAATTTGTTGTTCAGCGTTGCTCATCACACTGATATCAAATTCCTGCTTAACAAACACCCATATTTTCCCAATATAATTATGAATAGCATGATGCATTTTCAACCTGGATTTGTATCAATTTATTATTCTACTATGTTGAAAAGGTTCCATCAAAACCACGAAAGCAAATTTGTGAAAATTGTGCAACATTTGCACTCTTTGAAATGCTTTTTGTGACTTGAAAGACATTATATTCCATATCAGGGATTTTAACATTTAGAACCTTATTGAGTTGCTCCCTTCCTCTTAGGCTGAACTCTGTGAGGAAAAACAACTTCATTATTACCTTGCTTCTTGCCTTTTCTTGCTGAATTTACTACACTTAGAATTTTAGGAGAAATTTTCAGCATTCTTAAAAATTTGATCATGATTCAAATCTTTCCCTTCTTCTATCTGAGCTTCATCATTAACTTCAGGCTACAGAGTATGAGTGACTATATTATGAAGGATTTTATTAGGAGGTTCAATATAATTCAGCTTCAGTTGTGTTTCATCCACCTGTACTGTTGTGGAAACTTCCATTATTTCTAATCCCTCCCCACTGTTCATGTTGCTTTCCTCTGTTGTGGCCACTACTTGCTGATGAGATCTTTCGCTAGCACTGATGATAGGTGATGATTATTGTGTATTATCTGTTGTTGCCATGTTCTTATTACTTTCCATCTTTTGTGCAGGCTGGTGTTCTACTATTAGCTCCAAGCTTTCCTTCTTTGGCTCTTCATTTAAATCCTATTGTTGTTGATCTGCAATGATACTGATATTTCTCTTATTTGTCTCATTTTGAGTGCCTGATGTAGCTCTATTTTTAATTGTATCTTATTCTTTCTCTATGTTTTTCTCAAACGTTTGAGAAACCCATTCCATTGTAGATGCATGTTTCTTTTCTTGTCTATCTCTGGATACTTCTTTTGTGATATATTGCTGTGAATTTTCCTTTGCCTATGTAATACTTGTGGCTGCTACATCTGTTGGGGGTTGGGTAAGTGTTGTGTGCTCTAAGTTAACTACTTCTCATTGTATTTCCTTTGTTAGACCATCCATGGTATGGTTTGTGTTCTATGCTTCAATAGTATGGGTAGAAACTTCCTGTACCTCCTCTATTAAGGCAGCAAAAGTATTTCTTGTATCTATTGATTTGTTAGGAGATATTACCTTATCATTAAACATAATCTCAGTTGTTTTGTCAAATTTGAACATTCTACTAGTAGGGTTCCACTGTTTCTTCATTCTATTTCTCTCCCAATATGCATTGGATAAGGCTAGTTTCTACACCATCTCACCCTTCTCCTACTGAGTATTATCCTCCTCCTAAGGTACCTTCCTCTTCAATTTCGGGTGTAGAATTCTACTTTCAGTTTCTTTCTCATCATGGCACTGCAATTTACACTCCTTACAATACTGTGGAACCATGTCATACTGAATCTTTATTCTCTCAACTCTAGATTCATTTGTGGTGGGATTAATAATTTCCATCTCAACAAACTTTGGGAACTCTGATAAAAGCTCCACTTGCACCTTAACCCTAGCACAGCTAGGTCTAGTTTTGTTGATAGTGGTTGCATCCAAATGAAGAGGCTTGCCAACTGCTTTGGAAATTGAGAAAAGAGCTTCCTTGACAAAGAAAGTGGGTTTAAGGTCAAGGAAAGAAATCTAAGCTAGGGCCTAAGTAGTTTCTTCATCCACCTTGAATTAGCATCATAGATTAGGGGTCTCATAGGATATGAATAACCTTCTTTATCAAAAAAATAGTAAACATTTTTGGATAGCATGTTAATGAAATCCTCTTCCCTTTTAAATCTTAAATCTTATGAGAATATGTCTGTGTCTAAGTAGGCCAATTTTACAATCGCCCTTAATATTGCAAAACTTCAGAATTTGGGCTCTAAGTACATCAATTTCAGGCCACCATAAGAAAAATTCCCAAGTACAGCAAATTGCAAGTTTTCTATGGTATTCATTTTGTTTACTTCTTCTTCAGTCCACTGAATACGGGGCACTCCATCTTTGTATTCAATCTATTTCATAGGAATTGGTTCCACTGTAGGCAAAGTAGTAGCATCGTTGATAGATGTTTTTAGCAAATTCACATAAGCACCAGTCTTCAACTCATTACACTTGTCCTCCACAATAAGAATATTCATAGTCAAATCTGCCTAGGTCCTAAATCAATGTATAAATAGGGTTTGGATTCTTGGATGGGGAAAGAGGTGGAAACTCAATATTAGACATGGACTGGTTATCCTGGGATGACTGACTAGTGGCCATTAAGGCCATCGGCGGTGATTGAGGCTAACTGTGAGTGGCGGCGGCTATCATAGGATTTTCAAAATATTTTGGTAATTATATTATTTCCTTACTCAAATTCAATAAAAATCTAACATTTCCCCTTTAAGGATGATCAAAACTACAAATTCATTTAAAACACTTTAAAATGCTTTGACAACAGTTTCAACCATCCCCACAACTCATAAATGAGACAAAGCAACCACGAGAAAGGGCAAAATGGTCAAAATATAAAAATTACTAAATTTTAATACGAGGGTCATTACAGTATCCACCACTATGATTCACGTTCGTCCTCAAATGTACAAGCAAGAAAATGCCCAAATAGGTATAGGATAGAAAATACCCTCGAGAAATATCAAGCAAGCACTCCAACGCAGAGTCATAACCATAGAACTACCGGTCTCACCATACAACCAAAAATATACCATATAAGGACTGATCATGTCATAATACTAGCATCAAAGGCCAAAACTCTCAATGAAGCCGAATTTCTATATTCCAAACTTCCTCTATGCCCAAAAACTAAGTCGAACACAATAGAAGTTCTAAACATACCCGGCTAACCTAAACCCGACCAAGGCACCGCAAGACACTACCTACAACCACAAGACCAAAAATCTTCCTGGGGCCCAAAAAGCCAAGGTACTTATAAATCCCATAACTACCCACCAAAACACTGAATCAACCTACCTAAGGCCGATACTATTACTACCAAATATAGCCTCAGGCTAAAGCTACAAGGCCTGGATTCAATATCAAAATCACCCAAAACCTCAAAAGTCACACTTAGCACACTAGATCATTATTCCATAGTCAAATCCTATTGCTTAACCCTTGAGGCAATTGAGAATCAACATAAACTCTATATACCATAGACATGAAACCTCTAAATAACGCTGAAAACTTAAGCTACTCATCACAATAACACATGTATCCCTAAATATCCAAAAGTCATCAAACAACCTAAAGTCCTTAGTAATCTGTAGAATAAAGAGTCTTTCTAATACGGCACGCATAAGCAACTCATCATATGTAACAACCGATTCTATCATTACTGAAAATATTTGCGATCAAGGCATGTGTTTCTCATTTGTAATAAGTGTTAGGATTAATTCTTTAGTATGGGAGTGCATTTGATATGTACTAAGGCCATACAATACTCCTAGCACAAAGTTAAGTAGAAAGTTTCCTTACCAATTTAGTTTCCGGCTAAGTTTAAACTGGGGTCAACTTCAAACGAGCATTCATCCTAGAATATAAGGAGTTATGGGGCCTAATACCCACCAAATTAAAGATCTCAAAGTTTTCTTTCCAACACAACCAATCGTCTGTTAATCCAATTCCTGAATAAAATGTTAAGACCATTTTACTAAAAACTATTTGATATGAAGAAGTTGATGGCGCTATACCATTTTGGGGTGCTATAGCGGTACGGGCAGCAGTTTATAACTCATTTTTTACGGGTTTCAGTCCCCCAAACCCAAAAAATTCATTCCTAAGCCCTAGAGAGGCGACTTTCTCTTGGTAGGGGTGGAAATTCTTCGTTGAGGTAAGTTCCTTCATCATCTTCTTCAGTTTCCAATTATTTAACATCCTAGAATCATTAGAACAACCTTTAATGGTGAAATTATTGGAGATTTGAACCCTAAGCTCATGATATTTTGGGGAAAACTTATGGGTTGGGTGAATATCACCTAGAATCACTTTTAAATTGTTAATTAACAATCCTTAGCATGAATTAGTGATTCTAAAACATGAAAATTGCTAGTTGGGGACCTTCAATTCAATAAAGGTGGAACCTTTAGCCAAAAACTCCATTAATGGAGTTGGGTTGAGCTTGAAGGAACTATTTTAATTACTAATTGACCCTTGGGTAACATTGTAGACGTCTATAAGGGTAGAATTAGTGGGTTTGAATCATCAAGGTATTTGTTTGAAGAGTAATTGATTAATTACTCTTCTAATTGTTGTTTCTCAGATGATTTAGCCTTCGGTAACATGAAGACCAAGGAAGATCATCCATGATATGGCTTACTTATTGCAATGGCTTGGCGCCCATGTAGGTTATGATTTATGATTAATAGACTATGGTTAGTAATCATATTCATAATGTAGATTTAATGGGGAGAAATCATGCTTAGGCTTACGGGCATGGAGTTTGGATGGATAAAACATGGTTTAAATGCAATAAGAGCCTAATTGTGTTGATATGTTAATGCATGAATCCTTGATGGATGTTTAGTGTTTGTATGATTGTGTTGATATGTTAGTGCATGAATCCTTGATGGATGTTTTGTGTTTGTATGATTCTATGGTGGATTGTAATGTGAAATATTGTGAATATAGCTGATAAAGAGATTGTGTGAGCTCATAATCTAGTGGTTTAGCCTAATTACCATAAAATGGTGAACTTGGTGTTATGTATAGCTGGAATATAGTATAATCTTGCCTAATGCTTAACTTAACTTAAGAGCCTAAGGTCAAGATAGGCTAAGGGTTAGTAATCAAAGGGTATAAAGGTGTTGAACTAGAGTTTAGAATCCTTTGGGTTGAAGGTGTGCTCCTAAAATGAATACTTGAATTTGAAAAATATGGCTTGATAATACTTACTTGAGTAAGCTGTGAATTGGTCTTCGACCATGCTATAATTTATGAAACCAATGAATCATATTTATTTGTTATTTGGTGTTAAAGAATGAAACACCTTCCTTATATCAAGGGGAGTCAAAATCTGAAAACACATGTAAAAATAAGGTTAAATCATCCTTCAATTCGAAGAAAAACCAATTTAAGAGTTGCCGGGAAAAATCCCCAAATTCGAGTTTGAAATCATAATTTTGTAGGTAGATATGTAGGGAATTCAATAGTTATTAATAAAATAAAGGATTTAGAAATTACCCACATGAATTTTTGATTAAAATCTCCTTGAAATTCCCCCCTCCTGAGCTCTCAAAGTCCAAAAATGGAGAAATTAGGGTTTTGATTGAGAAAAGGGTTTAAAATTTGCACAGGTCCCATTTTTTCTTCGCGATCACAACCACTTACATCGTGATCGAGACACGACCCAAATTGAAGCATTCGAACATGGGCGGTCCATCGCAATCATTATGAGTAATCGACCTAGGCCCGGACTGCTAAGCTTTTTGCGAATGTGGTCACCCTCCTCGCTTTCGTAATGACCCAGATCCCGTACCCTTCACGATCATGAGCCCTCCATTAAAATCACGATGAACAATGAAATCCTTCTCGACAAATGAGAGGCTTGGCACACGAATGCAAAGAAGGAACTTTAGCTGCACCTAGAAACTACAAACCAACAATTGGAAGATTCATTCGGGAACCCACTGATGTAAACCAGATATGCTAATAGGCTATTTTCGATGATTTGAACTTAATGACACTGTCGAATTTTCAAAAAGAGATCATTTATAAAAAATTAGCCCCCGGGACCCCATCAATCTTATTTTAACTAATGTTTGTCAAAAGGGTCAAACTAAAAAATAAAGGCTCTGAACCCAAACTAACCATGCTACTAACCCAAAATCAACATTCCGAATCTAAAGGAACTGTTCAAATCACCATTCAACGCTCAAAACATGAAATGTTGACCAATCTCAAAATTATGGATTTAAAAGCCTCTAAAAGTCTCAAACTCACCCAAATTACTTCATAATGCATTGGGGACCGTGCCAACCAACCCCACTAGTCACAAATAGCTTATAGCAACTAGAAAAAAGGGCAAAACGGTCAAAACACATTAAAAGGTGAAATTCACAACTATGGTTGTTACACATATAAACCCCCCACACAAGCAACACAATAATAATAATAACCTCAAAATACAATTCCCATGTCTAATTCTCCAACCCATAGCAAGATTTACATGAATGGTTAACTACCTAATCCAGTATGAAGAAATTTAAGTCATAACCTTCCTTGAAAAGTTAAAATTTAAGCCTAGACCCTTCAATGTGTGCCTTTCTTTCACGAGCGGTCTTGAAATGAACTAAATCTATCATAAATATAATCTACATGTCAAAAGGGAACTAACAATACCCCTATTGTCTATATTTGATTCGGGTCCAAAAATAGTTTGAAAATTTGCTTGGAACAACAAGGATAAATCTGGAGTTTTATTTAAGAATCATATTCCCCATAGTAAGAGGAGATTAAATCTAAAACCCCAACTGAAAATGAGTTGAATCAGAGTTTAAATCAAAGAAAAACCAATTTTATACTTTACCGGGTAACAATCAAAAAATTCAAGTTTGAAATCAAAGATTTGAAATTTTTTTGAAAATGAAATCATTAGGAAATGATGAAAATAGTAGTTGATTACTTAAGCAATATTGATGAAAAAACCCCTTGAAATCGTCACAAACCAAGCTCTCAAAGACTAATAATGGTAGAAATGGGGTTTTGAACGAGAAAAGTGATTAAATTCTGCCCAGGTGGCATTTTTTCTTCACGATCACGATTGTGAATCAATCCGAATCGGACCTTTGCTATTAAGGCCGGTCCATCGCGATCGAGATTAGTAATTGACCCAAACCCTAACCGCTAACCCTACATGAATGCAGTAGCCCCCTCGCGTTTGTGATGACCATGACCCTATACTCTTCACAATCCCGAGCCCTCCACTGCAATCACGCTAAACAATGAAATCTTTCTCTATAAACACAAGGCTTGGCCCACAAATGCAAAGTACCAGAAACAGTAAAACCAGGATAAATGCAAGGTTGAGAAGTCTCCGAACGGGCCCTAGGGATTAGTTCGGAATAACACAAAAATAAACAAAATATTCCACTAGGCTATTTTTGACATTATAGACTCAATAGAACCGTTGGATTTACTAAAAGAAGTCGTGTACAATGAATTAGCCCCCGGGATCCCTTTTAAGCTTGTTTAACTAGTTTTCGTTTAAGAAGTCAAAATGTAAAATTAAAGGCTCGATGCCCAAACTAACTGTGCTACTAATCCAAAATCGATATTCAGATCTAAAAGAACTGATCAAATCACCATCCGACGTTCGAACCATAAAATTTTGATCGAAGTCAAACTAGTCACTTTATAAGTGTCTAAGGACCTCAAACTCACCCAAATCACTCCCGAACACATCGGGAACCTTGTCAACAAACCTCACAACTCACAAATAGCATCTATCAAACTTAATCTTGCTCATATGTTAAATTTTGTGTCGTAGATTCAGAAGCATAGTCATTTCTATAAATTATAAAATTATCTAATGTTGCTATTTCATTAAATCATCTTTACCTTGTTGAAGTAGACTGCATTGTAACTTGAGCATTGAACTAATTTTTAATTCTTTTTGTGATAGAAACATCACAACTCACAAATAGCATCTATCAAACTTAATCTTGCTCATATGTTAAATTTTGTGTCGTAGATTCACAAGCATAGTCATTTCTATAAATTATAAAATTATCTAATGTTGCTATTTCATTAAATCATCTTTACCTTGTTGAAGTAGACTGCATTGTCACTTGAGCATTGAACTAATTTTTAATTTTTTTTGTGATAGAAACATTTTGGCTCCTTCGATAAACCAAACTTATCCTCAAGTTTATTTCATAAGCCTTTCGTCATGTGTAAATATAATATGCTCTCATCTATCTCTTTTCTTAATGGATTAAGAAGTCATAATAAGAACATATCATTTCAACTGATCAACATTTAAACAATGGTGATATAATATACTACCTTGATTAGTCTTCTCAATAAAAACTAATTTATCTTTTGTAAATGATATCTTTTACTTAAATTTTAACCTTTTAAGTAAGATTTAATAGCATATATTGACTTAATTGTTAGGGTTTTTGCCCTGATTTTCTTACCAAATTTGAGTTTTATTTTTCTTGAAAGGAAAATAAAAGTAATACCATAATTACTTTTACTTTTCCTAAAAGGAAAATATAAAACTCTTCCATATTTGGCTAACCTCTTTATTGTAGGAAAGGTTTTGAAACTCTATAAATAGAAGACCCCTCTTCTCATACCATAACACAATAGCATCCACAATGTAGTGACCAAAAGAGTCTTGTTTAGGGGGAGATTTCTCCCAATAGATTTTTATACTTTTTTAATATTAGGTTTTCATATGTAGGCCAATTGGCCAAACCCTATCAATAATATGCTTTAGTATGTTTTTATTTGTCATTCGATTTATCATATTTATGGTTTGCAACTAATAGCTTCCGCATGACGCCCTCTCAATTTCGAACCCAACAAGTGGTATCAGAGCCTATGGTTCAGATTGAGGATAAGTTATGATGAAAGTTGCACCCAATTTGATGATAATGAAGATATATGTCCAAAAAACTACATGTGGAGATGAAGTTTCAAACAAATTTTCAAAAATCCTGTTGCTAATCCATCTTTAAAACCAAAATCAATTTTCAGCCCATACTTGCTTTAACGCATGGGCTCCAACTTTCAACCCTCGCTAACTTTTATGCTTGGGCTCCTTTCAACTTGTGCATATACTTTTAACGCAAGAGCTCCATTTTTAACCTGTGCTCACTTTCAATGCACAAGGCTCCACTTTCAACCCTGTTCACTTATAACACAGGACTACAATAATATTAACTCATGCTTTTATTTTTAACGCATAGGGCTCCAAATTTTAACCCATATCAACTTTTAATCATGGTAAGCAACAGTGATATATGAAGATTGTGTGAAGAAGGAAGATCAAGATTATTTTGTAAAGAAAATCAAGCCAAAAAGGGGAGATTCGTTAGGGTTTTTGCCCTGATTTTCTTACCAATTTGAGTTTTATTTTTCTTGAAAGGAAAATAAAAGTAATACCATAATTACTTTTACTTTTCCTAAAAGGAATATATAAAACTCTTCCATATTTGGCTAACCTCTTTATTGTAGGAAAGGTTTTGAAACTCTATAAATAGAAAATCCCTCTTCTCATCCCATAACACACTAGCATCCACAATGTAGTCATCAAAGAGTCTTGTTTAGGGGGAGATTTCTCCCAATAGATTTTTATACTTTTTTAATATTAGGTTTTCATATGTAGGCCAATTGGCCAAACCCTATCAATAATATGGTTTAGTATATTTTTATTTGTCATTCGATTTATCATCTTTATGGTTTGGAACTAATAGCTTCCACATGACGCCCTCTCGATTTCGAACCCAACATTAATTTGGTTAGTTTTAGGTGTATAAACTCAAAAAGAGAAAAAGATAGAGAAATACATCTATTAAGAAAGTTTTAGGTGTTTTTTATCTTTTAAAAATTGTTAAAGTAGTTTTAAATTTAAGAGAGAATGTCGTTCCGTTATAGGAGATTGCACCATGAATTTTTTTTCTCATTTATCTTCTTAGTTTAAATTGAGTTTTATATTTTAAGCATGCGCTAGCTAACCTATTTGGAGGGTTGCAGACATTCATGGAGTTAATATTAATAGGTATGTGATTATCTTGCTCATGTATATTTGGATTTTAACTATCTACTCGTTTGCATGTTTTATCATTAATTTACTGATTGTGGATATTAGATTAAGTCCTCTATATCTAGTTTCTCACTTGAAAATGTGAAAATTGGATTGAGTAATCAACAAATAACATGAATCGAAAAAACTAATTAAGAAATTATTTAATCTCGATTAATAAAATTAAATTAAAAATAGGGAGATTTCTACTTGTCACAACCCAATTTCTCGAGTCATGATGACACTTACATTAACCCACCAATAGGTAAGCCAAGCCATAGCCCAGAACGACAAGTAACGGGCTAACGGCTGGAAGATAAAGATGAACGAGAATGAAATCAACAATGATAAATAATAAGCGGAAGCAAAGGTTACATACATGTATAATATACTGCACAAGGGAGAGGAGAACAAAATATACAAAAAAAATTCCTCCCAAGACTCGGTAAGGCCTGTACAAGAGCCACTATAACCAAAAAGAAGAGTACTAGAAAGTATCCAAAATATACATATATACACAGTAGCCTCAAAAATAAAAAAGACTATCACTGAAGCAAAAGGAAGAGGATCAACTCCGGACTCTAGAAAGCTCGCCCCATCTTTAAATCAATAGCAAGGCCCGAGGATAATGCCAGCGGTGGTGGCTCATACCCGGATCTACATCAGGAAAAAGATGCAGAAGTGCAATCTCTTAATTAGCCTCCTAGACTGGACAGTGTTATCACTGAACCTTAACTACAGGAATATATCTAAAAAAATAGATAGATTGTCGAGAAGGCTGGAGGCAAAGCTAACTCATATGCTACCTCCCCAACTGTCTGTAGGATCTCAAATGGTCTAATATACTTGGGGTTGCGCTTGTCCCTCTTCTCGAATGTCATCATGCCCTTCATCGGTGTTACTCACAGAAAGACTATATCACCAACTCTGAACTTTAAGGCACGAAGTCTTCGGTCAGCATAACTAGTTTGCCTGCTCTGAGCTACCAGTAGCCTATCTTGAATCACCCAAAACTGGTTTAAAGACTCACAAAGAAAATCTATACCAGTGGGCTTAGCCTCAGAAGTCTCTAACAAACCAACCAAATATCGGCAATGCCTACCATACAATGCCTTAAATAGTGCAATCTAAATACTTGAATGGTAGCTGTTATTATAAGCAAACTCTGCTAAAGCTAAAAAATGGTCCCATTGACCTCCAAAGTCCAAAACTCAATCATGGAGCATATCCTCCAAAACCTAAATAGTTCACTCCGACTGCCCCTCAGTTTGGGGTAAAAAGCAATGCTAAGTTCAACCTGGGTACCCAACTCCTCCTTAAATGTCCTCCAGAAGCTAAAAGTGAACTGAGAGCCTCAATTTAAAAAAATAGACACGAGCAACCCATGAAGGCGAACCACCTCTCAAACATAAAATACGGGCCAATCTTTCAGCACTGAAGGAAGTCTGAATAGGGATAAAATGGGTAGACTTGGTCAATCGATCTATGAAGACCCAAATGTTATTAGAACCACGAGAAGTGTGATGCAAACCATCTATGAAATCCATAGTGACCTACTCCTATTTCCACTTAGGAATGGGTAGCCTCTTAAGCAATCCACCAGGTCTCGGATGCTCGGCCTTCACCTGCTGACAACATAGGCACTGAGCCACAAACTCCACTGTATCTCCCCATATGTTGATCCACCAGTAATATTGCCTTAAATCCTTATATATCTTAGATGTACCGGGGTGAATAGAATATCAGGAGCCTTGAGCCTCTTAAAGTATCAACTTAATCAAATTTCCGACCCTCAAACTACAAGTGCGACTGTCGAATCTCAGAATGCCCTCAGAATCTAAGGTAGACCTCCTGGACTCTCCCTTCAACACCTGATCTCGAATGCCATAAGGGCTGTAAATCTCCTCTAACTAGGTAGATCTAGCCTTGACACTAGTAAAAATCCTCATGGGGTCAGAAATATCAAGTCTAACCATCATGTTGGCTAAGGACCGAATGTCTAAGGACAACAATCTCTTAGAAGCTGAAATGAAGTCCAAGCTACCCATACTCACTGCCTTTTGGCTTAATGCATCCGGTACTGCATTCACTTTGCCCGAATTATATAGAATAGATATATCATAGTCCTTCAACAACTCAATCCATCAGTGCTACCTCGAATTAAGCTCTCTCTGGGTCATAATGTACTGAAGACTATGATTGTCAATAAAGATCTTACAACAAACACCATTAAAGTAATTCCTCCAAATCTTAAGTGCAAAAACTACCGCTGCCAGCTCCAAATCATGAGTGGGGTAGTTGCGCTCGTGAACATTCAGCTGCCTTGATGCATATGTAATAACTCAGCCTTACTGTATCAGAACACATCCCAAATCAACACTAGAAGCATCACAATAAACGGTGAACCCCTTGCCCTCAACTGAAAGAGTTAGAATAGGAGATGAAGTGAGCAAGTCCTTGAGCTTTAGAAAGCTCACCTCATAACCCTCGAACCACTGAAACAAAACCTCCTTACTAGTCAATCTAGTCATAAGGGTTGCAATAGTAGTAAATCTCTCGACAAACTACCTGTAGTAGCTTGCTAACCCAATGAAACTAAAAACCTCAGTAGGATACATAGGCCTAGCCCAATCATGAATAACCTCAATCTTCATCGGGTCTACTATAATACCATATTTGGACACCACGCTACCCAATAAAGCAATAGACTCAAGCTAAAACTCGCACTTTGAGAATTTGGCATAAAGCCTATGATCTCTCAATATGAGGAGTATAGTCATCAAATGTTGGTCATGCTCCTCCCTACTCCTCGAATAGACAAGGATATCATCGATATGGTTCATAAAGTCCATAAATGTTGTTGGGGTATTCGTCAACCCAAAAGACATCACCATGAACTTGTAATTGTCATAACGAGTCTTGAAGGCTGTCTTAGGGATATTCTCAGCCCTATTCCTCAACTGATGGTAACCAAACCTCAAATCAATCTTAGAAAACACTGCCGCATCTTAAAACTGGTCAAATAAATCATCAATACGAGGTATATGATACTTATTCTTCACTGTCACCTTATTCAGCTACCAGGAGTCGATAGACATTCGCATAGAACCATCCTTCTTCTTTATAAATAGAAATGGATCACCCCAAGGTAAAACACTTGGTCTGATAAAACCCTTATCTAGAAGATCCTGAAGCTGAATATTTAGCTTCTTTAGCTCAGCAGGAGCCATATGGTAAAGAGTCATAGAAATAGGTCGGGTGCCCGACTTGAGGTTAATAACAAACTCTATATCATGCTCAGGAGGAAGGCCAGGTAGGTCGGTAGGGAAAATATTGAGAAACTCACGGACTATAAGAATAGATCAAATGAAGGACTCTCAACACTAACATCATGAATATAAGCAAGGAATGACTCACAATCCCTTGATACTAGTCTCTTAGCCTAAATATAAGATAATCATCATTGGCGTGTAGCTAAAAGAATTCTTCCACTCAATCGGGGGTATGCCAGGAATGGATAAGGTAACAATTTTTGCAAAGCAATCCAAGATCGTATGATAGGGGGATAACCAGTTCATGCCCCAAATCACATTAAAATCCACTATATCTAACTTAATAAGATCAGCCTGAGTGTTATACTCTCGAACAATCACTAAACACGATCTATATACCCGATCCACTACTAAAGAATCACCCACAAGAGTAGCTATATGCAATTATAGAGATAAAGGCTCCCAAGACAACCCCAACCACGGTGCATAATAAGGAGAAATATATGAAAATGTGGTGCCCAGATCAAATAAAGCAGAAGTTGGTTGATGGCATACTGAAATCATAACTGTGATCACAACATCTGAAGTATCAGCCTTCGGCCTTCCAAGAATAGCATGTTAATGGCCCTTTCTGCCACCGAACTGAGTGCCTTCCCGAACACCTATCCTACTTTCCTAAGGAGCACCTCTGGAATCCTAGAGACCACCCCTACAAGCCTATGCACCACCACTAGCTGGAGGCGACACTGATCTAATCAGCTGAACAATCTGTGCTAAAGTCTCAATTGTCTCATGGCGGGGACACTCTCTTGCAAAGTGGCCACTAACACCACACTCATAACACTCCCCTATACTCTAACCTGATAAGAAGGTATGGCTGACCCAGAATGAACACCTCGACCTGATGACCCTAACTGACACCTCTCGACGGTTGACTAATACTCTAACCACCAGAAATACCATAATTGGGCTGACCCCATCTAAAATCTAAAGTTGCTTGAATAGGCCTACTAGGCTGACCCTAGTGCTGATAAGGCTAGTGCGGGGGTACCTATCCTAAAATCCTCTACCCCTGAATTTGGCACCACTCCAGTTCCCACTGTAACTGCCCTGATAGTGTTGGCATGATTAGAAATATCAGTAAAAGACTTTCCTGAAGAGCGGTAAACTCAACCCTTTAACAAAATGGTAAATCCTCTCATACTCCATAGGTAGAATTATGGTGGCATGCCTAGATACCTCGTGAAGCCTCACCTTATACTCGGCCACGGTCATAGAACCCTGCCCCAGTCCAAAAACCTTATCCCTAAGATGCTCGCGCATGCTGCGAGGCATGTACTTCTCTAAGATAACCTCTCCACCACTTTCTCGCTACTTTATCAAGATGATAAGTAGTATAATCCTCTCTGCAAATCAACCAACCCCAAATTATGTAGCCTCTCCTCACAGCTAGTAAGGAACTTATAAGCATCCTCTCTTGGGGCCTAGACAAACCTGGGTGGAGTCAATCTAAGAAATTAGCCCAACATCTTTTGCTCCTCCGCATTCATAACTGGTTGGGCTACTGTCGGCTGTGGAACTATCGGTAGTGATGGAACCTCTACTCTAGGAGCCATAGAGAGCAGAGCCATAGCTGCAGGTTGTGCCTCTATACCAAGTCCACCCTGAGCTACCCCCTGACCGAATGTTTGTTCCCCATCCGTTGGCAGACCAAAACCTAACCCTAAAATTTGAACCAATGCATCACTGGGAATCAAAGAAGATATATACCCAGGTATGGACTGGTCTATCCCATACCCTACCTGCATTTGTAGCGGTGGAATCTTTGGTGCTATATCTTGTTCAGGAGCAACAATAGGATCTCGCGAAGGCTCCTTAGCTTGATCTCGAGCTGGAGATGCAGATCTAGCCTAACCTCTACCTCTGAGTCGACCTCTACCTCTAACTGGCGCTCTAGCAGCAGGCTCGGGGTCCCAATCCCCAGTTGTTGTACCACTAGTCCTATCCATCTGCGAAAGAGTGAAATAAAGTTGTCACTCTTTTGCAGGACTCTACTAAAGACTGACTCTTGTACCAATGATACTGGTGAACCTAGGCTCTGATACAAGCTGTCACGAGCCAATTTCTCGAGCCATGATGGCACCTACTTTAACCCACCAGTAGGTAAGCCAAGCCATAGCCCAAAATAGCAAGTAACGACCTAATAGGCGGAAGATAAAGGGGAATAAGAATGAAATCAACACTCATAAATAATAATAAGAAGAAAAGGAGACGTACATATATAACATACTATACAAGGGAGAGAAGAGAACAATATATATAAAAGAAATCCCTCCTAAGACCTGGTAAAGCCGGTATAAGAGCCATTATAACAAAAAGAAGAGTACTAGATAGCATCCAAAATATACATATATACAAAGTAGTCTCAGAAATACAAAAGACCATCACTGAAGTAGAAGTGGGAGGATCAGCTATAGACTCTAAAAAGCTCACCCCATCTCCAAATTAGTAGCAAGGCCCTAGGATAACATCAGCGGCGGTGGCTCATTCTCGGATCTGCATCATGGAAAAGATGTAGAAGTGCAGTATGATTACCAAAACAATGGGTACTCAATAGGTATCATCTGTTGACTGAGATCAAATATAGTAAAAGCATAAATAAAGTGCAAAAATGTAAGCTAAAGTCAACAGTAAAGGGCAGAGATATAAATAATAAGCAATGCTAGGCAAATACGATAAAGGAAGTAAGTAACTCAAGAATGAAAGTAAAGTCCTAGCTATAACCTAACTAGACAACCATAAGCTCATAAGGCAAACAAAAGAGCACAATTAACCCTATCAAAACCCCATAAGCTTGGTGGGTGTAAACAAGTGAAAATCTAAAGAAAGAATCATAAATAACAGTAATAAACTTATAACAAGACAAAATGGATGATATGCACACTGTATGTATACTCCCTTCTCAGCTATAATCTTTAGCCTTACCAATCTATAATAACTTTCCAATCCCAGATGCATAATAAAAGTATCTACCGAACTTGAATCGGAACCAGTGGATAATGAAAAGACACCAAACACCGGGATTGAATCATAAATAGAGGATAATAACAAGAGGCCAGATGATACATATACAACTGTTGGAACTCCCAAGAATAACCATAAATGAATGCCAGAATACCCAAACCATAATCATAGACAGATGCAGACTCAAATAGGAACTCATAAGTAGCAAACCGTAACCATAACATATTATTTCATAAAGAGAAAATCATAACCATAAACTGATGCAGGGCTCGCACCGAAACTCATAATGATAGCAATAGAGCATACGCCAGACTCAAATCAGAACTAATATATATATTTATAAACATGAAATAGCTAACAGAAATCTAGGAGTTTCAATACTATCTCCAATCCATTTATTCATAAAATTCAATCTTGGGCGGTTAAATCCATTAAGGCTAGGCAGGTTCCAATTACTAGGTCAAAGAGGTGCAGTCACGACTTGGTTAAAATCTTACTCGGGGAAAATAATCCAAATAAGTGTGTAATTAAGTATAAGTCAACAAAAACCAAAGGTAATAGCATAAGGTAGAAGTTACGAATACAACTAAGCCTAAAGGAACTCCATTAAAGACATTCTATTTAAAAATGGGTGGGGCCCACTATTTGATCCCAATAACCCAACCTAAGGTAAGCACCTATCCGAATCTAGTCTAAGACTTTACAATCCCACCCCAAGGTACTATAAGCACTAATTCTAGTCCTAAAGGGTGATAGTAGGCTACCCTAAGGGAGAACAGGCCCAAATTCCACCAAAAAGGGGCCCTAACTAGCTAAATAAAGTGTAAATATGCTAAAAAAAATAACCGGGCCATAAATACCCACCCAAAGCTAGAAAATACTATACTAATATTGAAATTAAGCATAGTCTAAAGGAAGGTTAAGCCTAGCCTACCTAGACACCGCCGAAAGCCTGTTAAATCCTCTATACCGAAGCTTTTACCTTTCGAGAAGCCTCAGACCACTGTTATTCTATCAAAATAATGATCTACACATTAAGATAATAATAACGATACCCATATAGTTTATTTATGCTCCGGCTCATAAATCAAACTAAAAATTCCATGTGGGGCCCGCTTGCAAAATCACTAAATTAAAATCATTACAGCGTCCCTCCCAGCTCAAGGATTGTTTGCCACATAATTTTAGCTAAATCCAAGCTCCAAACTGCTCCAAATTAGTCCCAACACAATTACAAGTATATGAACTAAATCAGAGAATTAATCGATGGAATGGACAGAAACTTACGAGGACAAGGTCAATAAAATGATCCCAACGAAGTTCCAACTCACTCCCAGCTCTCAATGATTAGTCCCCCATGATTTCTAAGCTCTAAAATGTCTTTAATGGTATTTTAAATTTGGGAAATAAGGCAGGAACTTAAGAGAAAATGAAATATATAAGTGTACCAGCGATGACCGCTTTAGCAGCTAAATGACCGCTAAAGCGACCCAGCCTTAGCTAGCCGATATTTGCTAAAGTGGTCTAGAGACGCTTAAGTGGTGGCCTCTATATCAATGCCAAGCTTTTAAAGCAGTGTTTTGGCTGCTAAAGTGGCTGCACCAGATAATTTGGCAATAACCAAATTTTATTATTCCCAACGGACTCCAACCAGTTGCTCGGGATTGCTTCGGAATTCCATGAATGCAAACAAACTATGCTACCCTACTGAATTTGGCATTTCGGACTAAACGACACTATCTAAATTTCCTTCTGAGGTTGCTTTGATATAAAGTGGAGCCCACACCCAAGGGGTCGTTTTAGCCAAAATACACCCAATATCCCAAGTTGATTTCAGAAGCCTCGGTACCCGACCAAGGGTTCCCCTAGCCAAAAATCAATATTCTGGAGCTGATGAGACTGTCAGAAATAGCATCTGAGGCAACTTACCTGAGGCTTTTGCTAGAGACCCATTCCTTAACTTCAAAAGCTCCAAAATAGGAAAATAGCTCTAAAAACCAAACAAACTGTCCGGTAAACAAACTGTCAGTCTCAAGAAGTCATAAATGACCTGGGGTAGTTGTAGGAAAGCTCTAAATGTAGAAAAAGCACAATAATTTAGAAAATTACCTGGAGAGTCATTACACTACTTGGGTCATTAACAATAGTTCTTAAAGCATTCCTTTACAAACTAATTGGGATATGTTCATTAGAATTGGAAACTTCTAATATGTAATTAGTTATTAGATTATGATCATTGACTCAAAGAAATTAGGTAAAATAGAAAAATTCAATACCTGAACATACTGCATCAAAACTACAATCCTAGGCTTCCATTTATTGATAGCAATCCTTCATTTTTAATTGCATTCTTAGTGCTCTACAGATGGACATAGTTAGTAATTGCTCGTTAATACAAAATCACAATATTTTTCATATGAAGTTAGTCTTCGAGTAGTTGCTTAGAAGCAACACCCATTCTATTTCATAATCTTTGTAGTATTTGGCCCCAGCTTCATTGTTGGATTTTTCTAGTACAACGATTATTTTATTCTTACATAAGTATTACTTGAATGATATCACCTAATTTGAATTGAAATTGAGATATTGATGCAAGTTCTTGCCTTCTAAAGCACCGTTCCGTCGAGTGGTTCTAAGCTTTACTATTTGAGGAAGTTTGAATTAATGATTACGAATGTTCTCAATGATAATTAATCTTTAATTTCTTTTCAAAAATGTAGATTAATCTTCTACTTTTCATGTTTCATGAATAGCCAGAACATTAAAGAATATCCTAAAAAGTATTTTAGAAAAGCGATCAAAATTTTCCTTATCCATCCTCCATAACTCAATTCATCAAAGAAAACAGAGATCAAAGTCTTACCATGATTACAAATAGAATCAATCACCAACTTAGGAGTATTTTATCATGCATTACTCTTCATCCTTGCGAATGCAAAAACTGAAATTGTGAACACTCAACTCAAAAGTTCTGCAGAAGAAAATAAGTAAAAGAATCCACAAAATCACCGGATAACTAAGCAATAGAAATTTGGATTGAATTAGCTCTCTTTCCATGACAAAATTGAAACACACACACACAAAGAGAAAGAGAGAGAGTTTTGAGACTTCAAGATAATATTACTCTTCTCGTTTGTTCTATAGGAATGAAGAGTACAAACACATATATAAGGATGAAACCAGTTTGAAGAATATTGATTGTAGTTTCATGAATAATTTTTAATGGGTTGAACTTTTTCTTAGAACGCAAATGACAAAAAGAGTGATCCATGATACGATCTTAGTAACTTGTCCAATAACAACATATTGATTACTAATATCCCTTTATTTAATCAATCTTCAAATAAGTGATTTAATCATAAGGATAGTATTCTATCATAGTGTTGGGTCCTATACTGATATGAATTTCTTCTTTGTGACGGAAGTAAGTCATAATGTCTCAAAATGGGGAGCCATGGAGAAATTTTATTATTATTATTTCGAACTTTGTAATAAACTAAACTACATTCTATTCGCCCCTTGTTATGGATAAAATATTGGGAAACAGTCCTAGTTATGGACTCTCTTATTCTCCAAACTCTTGTTGACTCAAAATTTTATTTACAAAAAAATTAAATTTTGATGGGTCATCGCTCTTTTATGCATTGTTTTACCCTTAAAGGGAAATGATCTTTACTCCTCTAGGATCTATGCTTTCATAGTTTACAATAAGAAAAATGATATTGAATTTGATACTAATAATATAAAAGAAAGTTGTTTATTGATGAACATTTAACTGACGAAGCTCTTGAAATTGCTTTATTTTTCTTTTATATATTTCCTATCTATGAGCTCCAACGGTTATACACCCTTCCTTTATACTTTGATATGTTGCAGTTCTATGAGATTTGGCCTATCTAAATAAAAATGATGAATAAGATGTGACACTATATTCATCACCAATGTGAAATGACGCGATCGAAACGAATGAAACATTATATTGCTATTGGATATGTCAGCGTCTTGTCAAAAGCGAGATATTTATCCTAAAATTTAAATATTTGAACACAAAATGCTATCCTACTTTACATAGCAATGGAGTTTGCTTGTGTTGCTTCAATGACACTTTTTTTTTCCTTCGATTCTATCAGGATAACAACACTACTAGATGCAAAAAAAAGTCATAAGCAAACCTTTTTATTCGTAAATGGAGATAATTATACAAACATTTTTATATAAAATACATTTTAGTTGTCACATTATTAAAAAATTATCTTCATACAAGGCATAGAGCAAATACATAAAAGATAAATATTTGGAATGACAAAAGATAAGACATAACAATTATGTAATTTGAATTTTCAAATATACATTGTTTGCAGAAAAACAATTTCATATAATATCTTCTCAAGTTTTAGCGTTTAGGCTTCTCATATTTCTTCGGACACCAATATTAGCCATCTGCATCTTATTTGCTTTCTTAAAAAAAAAATTGGTAAATGGTGTTTTCTTTATTTATTTTTTTGAGCATTACAACATCTTTTGGTTCAATCTTAATGTTGATTTTATACATGAATTTGTTCAAACTTGAGAAGATCCTTCAATAGATAAGAATTTTCTTAACTTACCTATAGGAATAGATTTATATAGTTTTATTTGATCGGTATTTTTATACTTTGTTTTGAAGAATTAGTTATGTTTTGTTGATTTGCAATTCTTGCTGAAGCTTTAAATATATGAACATGTTATTACATTTGTTTATCTATTGGTCAATTTGTTCATCGCACATTATTTTGTAATATTTCAGCTTAAAAGTTCATGAAAAAAATATCGATATTAATTATTATATTTTTCATCGATTACAAATTCATAGAGCCAAAATAAAAGGCTATGAAACTTGACTTTTAAAATCGACAAATTTAAGTGACAATGGATATAATTGGTGAATTCATAAAATTTGTTTGTTTGTAATAATTTATTGTGCAGTATATCAATCAAGCATGTTATTTAGTTTCTTTTTTTAATTGCTATGTTTTACTATTATTTAGAGGCTTAGTTGTTGTTGATATTGATTTACTATTTTTTTGGTTATTACTTATTAAGTGTCAGTCGGCTATTTCAGTAATACAAACAAGAATGAACGCTCTTGCAGTGTCACGCCCTAAAACTTGAGTCACGATGGCACCTATCACACAATCTGATAAAGGGTCTTTTCATTTTCCACAAAAGTCCATCTCAACAACCCACAATAATCAGTAAGATATGAAACTATTAAGCAGAATTAAAAAAATAAGTCTCAATACCACAACTCATGAAACACAATGGATATAAGAGGGGAAGATAACGCAATAGGCAAAAAGTATGGAATAGAAGATCACATTCTAAAGAAGGAGGAATTGAATACTGGGGCTCTGAACATGAAGGGAGACAAAAAAAGATATCTCAAAGAAAAGGCAACTGAAAAAGCAAACGTCAATAAAATGGATGGAAGATACTTTTGGTAAATAAAAGGTCAAGGTTGGCAGCACTATTGATGCTACTCCTAATACTTCATATTCTCAGAAAGTAAAGGACCCATACATTCAAGGAGAAACGGTGACTGAAGAAGGTGAGAAGACAACAAATTTAGACCAAGAGTCAACAAAAGAGAAGACAAGAGGTGCAACAAATATAACAGTAGATAGTAGGGAAGGAGTGATCTATGAATGAAAAGGCTCAAAAGACACTAATGTTCCTGCTCCAATTCAAATCCCTGGTCCTATATAGGAGACATTGTTACTGGATAATGTACCTCCCCCGAAAGCACTACAAAGGCAGGAGATGGAAGAAGATGATGACATGGAGGCCAATATTGAAAACATCTCAAGATTTGAAGATTTATCCCCAATAAAAATTAGTCACTTGCAGAGAACTAACAGGAATGATAGAGTTACAACAAACCAAAGGAATAAAAGTAATAAGAGGGGATTGTTTAATCTTGCCTAATGATTAGTAAAACTCTTCTAGCTTTACACTCTTGAATATTAGGTCTGTAAACTCTCAAAATTCTTTTGAAAGATTACTAGACCTAAATAGAAGTCATCAATATTTTTAAATTGCTCTTTTAGAGACTTTTCAAAATCCTACAGAGTTGGAGAATTATAGAAGGAGATTGGGTCTGAAGTATGCTTCATCTAATTGTTCTTCTAAGACTTGGGTTTTTTAGACGGAAGATTGGGAAGGACAGGTGGAGTCAGACACCATTCATCAACTTACTATACAATTCAAAAACAATGTCAATAATGTTTCTTTCTGCTTTTCTGCCATTTATGATAGTGCTTTAGAAAGTTTGGAGTTGTGGGAAGATTTGTAGGCAGTGGCTTCACACACTAATATATAATGATTAGTGGGGTGATTTTAATGTCATCCTAGATGATACTGAAAAGATGGGAGGACTTCCAGTTAGTCAACAGGAGACTGTTGACTTTTTACAATGTCTTAATAATTATGCCCTATCAGAACTCAAAACCACTGGTAGCAGATTCACTTGGTGGAATGGGAGAATAGAGGAAGCATGCATATTTAATAGGTTAGGTAGAGTTCTTGGCAACAATGAATTTTCAGTCATCATTCCAGACAGTGAAGTGCAATATTTAGTAAGACAAGGGTCGGATCATGCTCCACTTCATGTCAAATGCTGCTCTGAAGAAGAACAAGTGATTAGACCCTTTAGATTCTTGAATTTCTGGACTAGGCACTCAGAGTTTAAAAAGGTGGTAGAGGAAAACTGGATAGGAATACAAAAGCTCTCTTCTTTTAAAATTTTCTAGAACAAAATAAAAAAGGTCAAGAAGGCTTTGTCCCAATGGAGTAAAAAGGCTTTTGGTGATATTTTTCAGCATATCTTTACATTGGAAGATGCAATTAACGTAAAAGAAGCCCAACTAAAAATATATCCTACTGAAGAGAACAGAGCAGAGCTTAGCAAGGTTGAACTGAGTTAAAGACATATTTGCATTTAAAGGAGGAGTATTAGAAGGAGAAGGTTGGGATGAGATGGCTTCAAGATGAAGATAAAAAACCAAGTTTCTTCATTCCTATATTAAGGGAAGGAGGAGAAAACTTCATATTTCTGAAATTTAATCACTACAAGGGGACATCATAAACACTACCCAAAATATAGGAGAAGAGGCTATGAATGTTTTTATGGACCAGTTTAAGGAGACCAGTTTCCCAACTGATTATTCCATGTTGCAAAACATATTCCTCAAATCACTTCAAAGTAGAATAAGCAAATAGTGAGACTGCCTACCATGGAGGAATTAAAGGAGGTGGTAAATTTAATAAATAAAGATAGTGCCAGTGGTCCAGATGGTTTCTCTATCCTCTTCTTTCAGTGTTGCTGGGATATTATAGGGGAAGATGTAACTAACATGGTGAAAGCTTTTTTTAATGGTCAGGAACTTCCTAGATACATTACCCACACCAATCAAGTTTCCATTCCTAAAAAGGAGGTGGTAAGTACCTATAGTGATTTGAGGACTATTAGTCTTAGTACTTTTGTCGACAAAATCATCTATGGAGTGCTTCATGGAAAATTACTTACAGTGCTACCAAAGATCATATCAGAGAACTATACAGGTTTTGTGTAATGACCCAAACCGTCGTTACGTGTGTAAATACTCCAAAAATAATTTATGATAAATAATATATTGGGCCAAGAAAAATTAAATCGGAAAAGTAAAACGAGGCCCAAAAAAGTTGGGCTGGTCGGCAGCCTACAGCTGCAACGGTAACCGGCAGTAGCCAACCTGAGGAATTTTTAAAAACCCTCTCCTTGATTATTTTCCTAAGTCACCCCCTTCATCCAAAAACACTCTGAAAAATCCCACTTCCCGAACCATGAGATTTTAGACCCAAAGGTTCAAGAGAGCAGTTTTGAGGCACACTCAGTAGGAAACCAACATGGGAAGGCAATTAGCACCAGTGGGACAACTCTCTCCTCTCAATAGTATCATAATTTGACTATGAGGTAGGTTATGGTTTATTTATTGTAGCAACTAGACTTGGGCTAGATTCATTTAACATTTATAGTAATGTCGGGAGTTACCTTGAATTAGGACTTTGGGTACGGTGATTGGAAGGAAGAAAACAATAAAAAATTGATTAGGCTTTAATATTGTGATTAATCATTATTGCACCCCATTTATGTAGTATTCGTGGTGTGAAATGGATTGAATTATGTGAGAATCATGACTAGCTGAGCTAACATTACAACTCGTAAGTAGGGTGTAACTTAAGTATGGTAAAAAAGGGGAGTAGTATTAAGCTAGGGTGTGATAGAAGGTGCTCTTGGTAAACTTGATAGTTACGTCTTGCATTAGAGAAGATTAACCAAATGTAATTGAGGAGTAGGGGCGAGAGTAACCTAAAGAGTTTTAGGCAACCTATGAGCGGACATAGACAGGTAAGGCCACGTGTTAGAGTTTCAAAAAAAGTATTTAGGAAGGAGTGTGAGTATTAGGTTGGGGATATGAACGAGAGTCGTGAATAAACAGGGTGAGTAATCGCATCTAGGTGGGACCTTTCAGTTAGATAGGAGGTATAGAGTGAAAGATGTAATGATGTATGTACCTAAAGTATATGTATAGAGCTAAAATTGATAATTTATGAATATATGTGAAATGTTAACGTTGATTGCTTTCAAGCAATGTTTGTGATTCTTGGCTGCATTTTAGGTTCAAACATTTTGGTGTTGAGGAGGTGAGATGATAGGTATGTTGATATTGTTATTATAATCATGATGTTGTTGATGTTGCATTGATGGTGATGGTGATGGTGATGATGTTGATATGTAACCCATGATGTTCATGGGGTTGGTAATGATTATGACGTTGATAAGGTTGAGAAAGGGGAGAGATGATGTGCACATCTTGTATACATGCATTCATTTATATTCCATGACATTCTATTATATTCTATGTAATTTTGTTGATTTGTCGAGTGGATTGGTCCATTGGTAGAACTGATGGAATGTAATAGCATCTTGTGAATCAAAGATAAGTCCTAATTCATGTCTAATGTTATGGTATGAGTATATAATTATGGGAGTATATTGTATAGTATTGTCCCTCCTCGTAGGGATTATCAGGTCATAAGTGACTTAGTAGTTGTAAACCATGTAGTGCGTTGCATTAGCAAAGTACTAAGGAGGTTCGGTCCAACTGTTGTTGTCTTAAGTTGTAATTTCACGAGGTCTGTAGATCCGACCCAGAGAGAGTTAGTAATAGTGGAAATTCGATCAATAGATTAGTTAAGTGCCAAGATGACGTGAGTTAGAATGGGTGATTAAATCACAAAGATATACGAAAATGTTAAATGGTAGGCAAGTCACAGAGATGTTGTAAGTTTGGTGTTAATGAATTCATAATCTGGGATTTTGAAACTAGAACCTTACTTAATGTTGTGATTTCTCCCTATTTGTTATTAATATTATTTGTTTCTAACCTTGGTCAGACGATGATGCCTACTAGTACGTGTGGTTGTATTGGTGCTACACTTACTTTATCTCCAATCGGGGATATAGTCATGTTGCAAGTCAGTTGGGGTTTCTATAATAGTGATGGTGATCACTCAGCAGTAGCTCCTTCCCTCTCTATTATGCATAGATGTTGTGTCATGGACTCTTATATCCCTTGTCTAGTGCTCTTATACCGATTTAGACTAGTTTCTGGAGATTCATTATTCATAGTTTTCTGTATCATTTTTACTTATCAAATGTATTAAACCAGAGTTATTATGTATGAGTTAACAGAATTACGTTGTTGAAAATGAATTGTTTTAACTTCCGCATTAAATAAATGATTGGGTACTAAGGGTTCTCCTATCTGGGGTAGGTGTTAGGTAGGTGCCCGCATGATTCAGCTAGTTGGGTCGTGAAAAGATGGTATCAAAGCCCATGTTATAAATCTCCCAGTACAAGAGTAAATATCGAGTAGAGTCCTGCGGATTGGTGTATTAACGTCCACATCACATCTATAGGAGGCTATAAGGTATCTAGAAATCTGTTTCATTTTCTTCTCTCCTATCGTGCCACCTCAGTGTTGTCTCCCTGAGTTGAGTCCAATTGGTATCTCGCAGATTCCAATTGGAATCTCCACCATCACAATTAGTACTGGTTAATCCCAATTGGTATCTAGATAATTTTAAGAGGTTGGAACAGAGTATTCTAACCAGTAGAGGTCAATAAGAAGCGTAGGTGTTAAATTGTTATGTTGCGAAGCTCGCTTGATATTCTGTTAAAATGTTGATGCCTTAATATGTGTTCTTGTGGTATGATATAATACGTCATGTATGACTTATATGTGATGCTTATTGCTTGATCTTGTTGTTACATGGTGGTTGGACTGCCAAATTCCTTAAATATGAAAAGTTTATTGTGTAAGTTGATTTGTATGTTGTATGGCTAAGGGACCCAGGGATCGTAAGGATCAGTGTGATTTTGAGATGTATATTTATTTTTGTGTCTTGAGGCATGCCTCGTCACTCCATAATTTTGAGTATTCCTTGATTTCTATCCGAATTCGGACAAACTACCCAGGTGCCTTGCCGTTTGGTGAGGAATATCGTGTGAGATGTGGTGTTTAAGAGGAAAGAAAGGCAAGTATGTGCTAAAATTAATTGAGTGGAGGAATTAGTTGCTTTTACAATAGTTCGGGTCGCAACATAATCGCTTTAGACCTTAAAAACTCTGATACGTGCGAGTTAGAAATGGTAATAGTGTTCAGCGGATGGCGTAGTGTGGGAAAACACCTAGAAACAGTTAGCAAAAAGGAGAAAAGCGGAACCATTGGAGGTTACCGCTACAGCGGAACCTTTACCACTACAGCGGTACCGCTGCAGCAGTAAAATTAACCATTGCAGCGACTCCAGGCAGTAGCCTGCCAGCCCTTTCCCTTATTTTTGTAATTTTGTTATCGTCGCAAGGCAACCCTCTATTCACTATAGTTAAATATAAAATTCTACTCTGACACGCATATAATCTAAAACGTTTATTATTAAAGGTGCAGGAAGGAAAGGAAAAATGTCTTAAAAATACAAAAAAAAATAAAAGAGAAATTGTTTGTTACATGCCCCAAATGGGAGAAACCAAATCTAAAACAATAAAATGTAAAGCAGGGGGGAAGAGGACATCTAGCTGGTGGCTCTATCTCTGATGCCGGAGGCGTTTGAACCCTCTTCCTCCATCCTACTGAGAAAGGAGAACTCCTAAGCATCCTTCTTGGTCAGCTTTGGGAGCTTCTTGGTGGGGGAGATGCAATCGAACAGCACCTAGACTACTTTCCACAACCTCACCTGCATGCGGTCAAAGGAGAGGTATTTCTTCTTTTCTTCATTCATATCCACTCGGAGATCCGCATAGGCTCGGGCCAGGTTTGATAGGGCAGTCAAGCTCGAAGGAGCCAATCCATAAGGGGGTAGCTAAGTCCTCTCTAAGTAGTCCCAGATAGCAGTAAGGTCGGCCTCCCAACCATCGAGAGATGCGGGAGCCTGAGTGGAAGGGGTACTTGACTCTCCATCTCCACCAGCCCGACTACCCTCACCTTATTCCTCCATTTTCCTCTTCTTCTTACCCCCTTTTTATATGTGCTTACCGCACAATGGGTTGTACGTCACCTCGTACTCGTCCATAGTGTCTTGAATCTCTCGAGGCAAGTCAACCCTATTATATAGTATGGTGACCAAGGAAGGAAGGAAACAATCTCATGCCAACCTCTCCCTAGCATAAAGGTATTGTCACTCATCGACAATGTGCTACCCCACATCCACTGTGATCCCCGAAAGAGCACACGCCACTACCATAGCTAGATAGAAAGCCACATCTGTAACATTTCCCAAAGGAAAAATCCTCCGGGACACCAACTGTAATCACACTCTGGCATTGGCCGAGAAGTAGGTGCTCTTAGTCCCCCTGATCTGGACCATTTCACATCATTATCTCGATCCTCTAATGCTAAGACCCTGGCCGCCCACTTAAGTCAGATTCCTGATTTTTCGTCTCAAAGGCGGCATTATAAGGGTTCGCAACACCTAAAGCGTCATTGACGGTGGTAACATCCGTTGAGACCTTCTTGCCTTAGATGCGGATAGTAGGAAAAGGTATCAACCAGTCCACAGTCGAGAAATTGGTATAAAACTCCTAAATGACCTCCATGTTGTATTATAGGACTAGCTTAGACAATATCTCCCACCCAAAGGCATTCAATTGGTTGTAAAACCATGACAAATTTTCCTCTACATTCGTCATCACCATACCCCACTCAAGATGGAAACCCTTACTATGCAGCCCCTTCTCGAAATAGTCATGACATTTGATTTTGGGAAATCTACGGTAGTGGGGTTATTGGGCTATGATAAACCTGAAAAACACTACAAAACCAGGTTAGAAACCAAGACGAGGTACTAAGGGAGGGAAGGGAAATTTAAAATTGTAGAAAAATGAAAAACTAGGAAGCTACTGCCAAGTATCGCAGCAATAGTTAATCAACCACTGTACTGGTACCGCTGCGATGGAACAAACCGCTGCAGCAGAATTATTTACCGCTGTACCGATTTATAATTTTCAACCCTCCAACCTCCCCTCCCATTGCGTATTCTAGACTTTCTCCTTTTTTAAAAAAATTAAGGGTAGATTGAGCTTAGTGAAGTTTTCATGAACCTTTTTACACTAAAATGAGAGTGTACAACACTTGATTCAACCCTGAAATCACTCGAATTCATTGGGTAAGATGACCCTTCACCTTCCACCCTTTCTCATGGTTGAAATTCACCATAAAGTATGTCAATCTTATGCCCAAGATGTTGTAGGAGCGTGGTTGTCACAACCTAAATTGGTCGTAAGTGGAACCCATACTACTCACCCGGTGGGAGAACTAATAAACCCAATCATCATCTTAAGGTTCACACTTAAATAAGAGTAAGTTAACTAATCCAGCAATAATAATCCAACTAGCATAAAAACGTAAGTAAAATTGAAATGAAAATATTGTACTTAAACATAACAACCCTAGGACCCAAAATTTGTCTGTTCCAAAAGATCTAAGAATATCAATAGAGGGGATGCAACCCCAAAAACAAAACAAAAGTAACAAGTCCTAACAAAGGACACTGTTTAATAAGAGAGATCTCATGGTAGTCCGAAAATGCTGCTCACCCTGAAATCTAGAATTGACTGCTGAAATCACAAGCAAGATCTCGATGAATGCGCTGGAATATGTTCTACACTCATAGAAGTAAATACAGGTGTAGTATCAGTACACAAATAAACCATAGTGTACTAGCAAGATCATTTAAATAACTCAAGATGGAAATATGGACATTTAACCAAAATGCAATACATTAGATAACACATGCTTACACATCAAACATACAACATGTATGTATAAGTAGCACTCAAGAGACAAGCCAACAAGTCAAAAAGTGTCATTTAGGAAATAATATGCAACTCATTCCAAGACAACCAAATTAGGACAAACACAACAATATAAATCCACTGGTTCACTCAAGGAACCGTCATACTAATACAAACCTTGAAAACCCATAAATACTTGCTAAGGGCCATCTAGCTATGACCTGCAGGGGACAATTATAGTCCATGTACTAAACCCAGACATGAATTTCTATAATCCTTAATCCGTATAACTGTTGAGAATATCTCAAATGCCGAAACACTCCACAATATACAATATAGAAGGCCAAGTCATAAAACAAGTAAACATTTTAATGACCAAGCACACCAAATAGTTAATATGTACACATAACACAATATGGATTAAATACACCCTATCACCTACCTCGAACCAAGCTTGCACAACTCTAAGCCTAAGTTTTGGCCCTCTATGCCCTTTTCGCTTGCTCGTGGTCTAAAACATGGATACAAACATTGCATTAACAAAATGACCTAACATGGTGAGGGTTATGATCCACCCCCAAACCCACTTAGGTCAGTTCATAATCATTCCTTAACCGTTCTAGGGCTATTTCCCCCGTAATTCACCTAAAACTACAAATTTCATGGAATGATTGGTGAATTAACAAAATGTAAAGCCAAATTCATGGTTAATAAATAAAACGCATTAACTTAAGTCTCAATTTCACCCTTGCACCAGTAAAACATACAAAAATCCACCCTAAAACCCTCCCCAAATTATGTAACTAACTCCTTCTAAGGATCAAGAAGTAATTACAAGTTAAAGGGAGTGAATTCCTTGCCTTAACAAAGTTAAAGGTAGGTAAACCGGTGATTTTTGCCCTAAATTTCCTTTCTCTTGGACCAAATGAGTTTATAAAATAATAAACTGTTTTGGGGTTTTTACCCTTTAATCTGCGATTTTTACTGTTATAGCAGCCGTGACTGTTTTTGACCACCGCTATAGTGGTAATTATTCCGCTATAGCGGTCACCGCTATAGTGTTGTGTCACCCTCTTTAGTGGTGTTGATGAGACAGAATGTCCATCTTCACCCAAAAATCCCACTACTCACCTTGATCCCGGGACATTTCGAACAATGCCTTTTATGCTAAGGTCAATTTTGGGAGTTTCACTAATCCAAATTCAGTTCCGTAAAATCCTAAAGGTTACTTATAGCCTTATATAACTAGATATAAATTTTTTCCCACCAATCCAGTCTAAATTATTCCTAAATTTTCCAATACTACCCCTCTCCCAAAATGAAGTGAAACTAGTCTAGCCTGAAATTTGTAACTTCCAAACTGGAAGGAATTTAGACACAAAATTTGGAACATAAGACTTTCACATAATGAACAATAGGTCATTATAGTTTTAGATGTAAGAGAACCTAACATATCCATCACTTCATTCAAGAACACCACCAAATTCAAGTTCAAGAAGTTTCACGAAAAAACACCCAAAATTTCTCAATTCTAACGTAATCCTACGATTCTATGACGAGAAGTACATAAAGTAAATAGTATATCCAAACAAATTACCTTGAATTCATTGTTGAAGGGGGATTTAACAGAGAGGGTTGAGAGAGTTTTGAGAAGTTAAGAGTGAAAATGGGGGAAATGTTGATTTCCCCTATTTGAAACTGTCACGAATCACTAGAGCGGTTAGTTACCGTTGCAGCAATAAAATCCTTTGGATGTAAATATGTCCTAAATTTTCATGCATTATTGTTTCGTACCCTATTTGGGTAATCGTAGTTGATAGTGATCACAAGGATTAACTATGTATACCTTTCTATATGGGAATAGGAATAACTGTCATACCTAAACTAGGCAATTCATATCTACCACTAATTGTGTATGTAAGTGCGCTAACGAGTATTGCGGTATTCCTTTTAACGACCCATCATAGCTGGAATTCCCTGAGTGATCATGTGAGTGTCTGAAACCCCACCTTAGGACCGTTCGAGGATGAACGATAGGTAAATTGGTATCTAATATAATGACTCAAACCATCATTACTTGAGAAAAAGCCCCAAAAATAATTTATGATAAATAATATGCTCGAATTAAGCCTGGAAAAAATTAAATTGGGAAGGTAAAATAAGGTCCAAAAGGCCTAAAAGAAATTGAGCAGGTCGGCGGCCTACCGCTGTAGTGGTAGGATGACCGTTATGGCAGTATCCAACAGTAGATAACCTGAGGATTTTTAAAAACCCTCTCCTTTATTATTTCCCAAAGTCACCCCTTCCCCTAAAAACATTTTGAGAAACCCAATTTCCCCAACCACGAGATTTCAGAGACTAAAGTTCATGAGAGTTGTTTTGAGGCACACCCAGCAGAAAACTGACATGGGAAAGCTATTAGCACTAGAGGGATAACTCTAACCTCTCAATAGCATCATGACTTGACTATGAGGTAGGTTATGGCTAATTTATTATAGAAACTAAACTTAGGCTAGATCCATTTAATATTGATAGTAATGTCAGAGTAACTATTCATTAAGCCTTCGGGCACCTTGATTGGAAGGGAGGAAATAATAAAACCCAATTAGGCTTTAATATTGTGTTTAATTTTTATTGCACCCTATTTATGTAGTATTTATGGAGTGAAATGGGTTGAATTTTTTGAGAATCGTGACTAGCTAAGCAAATATTACCACTCGTTAGTAGGGTGTAAGCTAAGTACCGTAAAAAAGGGGAGTAGTAGCATCCTGTGAATCCAAAAAGTGTCCTAATTTAGGTCTACTGTTAACAGTCTGAGTATATAATTATGGGAGTACATTGTACAATATTGTCCCTTATCATAGGGATTGTCAAGTCATAAGTGCCTTAATAGTTGTAAACCCTATAGTGTGTTGCATTATCAGAGTACCGAGGTCGTTCAGTCCAGTCATGGTTGTCTTAAGTCATCATTTCGTGAGGTCTGTAGATCCAACCCAGAGGGAGTTGGGAGTAGTGGAAATTTGGTCAATAGATTAGTTAAGTGCCAAGAGGGCATGAGTTAGAATGGGTGATTAAAGGCCAAAGATATTAGAAAATGTTAAATGTCAAGTAAGTCAAGGAGAAGTTTCAATTTTAGTGTTAATGAACTCATAATCTGGGATTTAGAAACTGAAACCTTACTTATTGATATGATTTTTCCTTAATTTTTTCTAACCTTAGTCGGTCGATGGTGCCTACACTTACTATATCTCTAATCGTGGATATACCCATATTGTAGGTTAGTTGGGGTTTCTATAGCAGCGACGGTGATTACTCAACAGTAGCTCCTGCCCTCTCTATTCTGCATGGATGTTGTGTCATAGACTCTCCTATCCCTTGTCTAGTGATCTTGTACCGATTTAGACTAGTTTCTGGGGAATCATTGTTAATAGTTTTCCGTATCACTTTTACTTATCAAATGTATTAAACCAGAGTTATTTTGTATGAGTTAACTGAATTACGTTGTTAAAAATGAATTGTTTTAACTTCTGCATTAAATGAATGGATGGGTTGTAAGGGTTCTTCTATCTGAGGTAGGTGTTAGGTAGTTGCACGCATGATACGGCTAGTTGGGTCGTGACATTTTATGAAGGGAAGGAGTATAACTGAAAATGTTCTACTGGCTCAGGAGATATTAAGGGACATAAATAGAGGAAATAAATTCCACAATATTGTAGTGAAACTAGACATAGCCAAGGCCTATGATAGGAACTTTTGGATATATCTTTCAAAGGTCTTGAGGTGGTTTGGTTTCTCTAAAATAATTATAGACATGGTTTGGAGAGTGGCCTCAAATAATTGGTACTCAGTGTTGATGAATTGACAGTCTTTTGGTTTCTTTTATTCTTCTAGGGGATTGAAGCAAGGATATCCATTGTCTCCTGCCTTGTTTATTATAGCTGCTAAAGTATTGGCTAGGGGATTAAATTATTTATATAGGGACCCAGATTTCAAAGAGTATGGGATGCCAAAATGGAGCCCTGAAGTGAACCATCTATCCTATGCAGATGATACCATCCTATTTTGTTCTGGACATACTGTGTCTATGAAGAAGATGATGGGAGTGCTGAGAAGTTATGAAGGAGTAGCTGGGCAAATGATCAATCTAGATAACAGTTTATGTTATCTCCATGAAAAAGTACAAGTCAATATTTGTGCTAACATCAAAAGAATCACTGGGGTGAGATAAGGTACTTTTCCATACACTTATCTAGGTCGTCCAATTTTCTATGGTAGGAAAAACCAATCTCACTTTCAAGATCTAATATAATGACCCAATCATAGTTATGCTTAAATAAAGAATAGAATCCTGGTCTAATTTCCCCTTAGACCAAAAATTAAAAGTTTAGGATTGTCCTACTCTTAGGCGTATTTTGTAGGTGTGATGGTATAGGAAAATCTGATAGTAATTTGAGCGTTGGTGAGTGTTTTCGATTTGATTCTATGTTAGGGAATGAGTTTGGAAAGTTGTAGCTACTTTTGGTACGTAAAATGGATTTGTAAGACTCTAGTAGTAGCAATGACATTGAAAGAGTTAGTTTGTGATGTCGAATTTTGAGAACTGTGTCATGAAATAGATATAACTGGGACCAAGTCCTGAGTTACTGGTTTTGGCCTACTACAGTGGATAGAAATGTTGTTGCTGTGGTAGAAGTGCCACCACGGCAGCAACCTATTTGGCCCTAGGGCCGCTGTAGCGACAGATCCTCCACTACAGCGGTAAAAATGTAAGATTTTAGTATTTAAAACGAGAAAACACATTTTCAGTCCCACTTTTCTGATAAACCATTCAAAGTCTTAGAGAAAGATGATTTTCTATAATTTTTGGGGTTTTCATCTTTGGAGGTGAGGTTTCTTTATATTCTAAACATGAATTCCTTCTTTAAATTCTTAGAAATTGTAAGAATCTTATTTAAGATCAAAATTGGATTTTATCCTAATTTATGAATAGGTGGGAATTAAAGGGAATTTAGTTTATTTTTAGTTGTTATTGATTCTAGGGTGTTAGAAAACACTTCCTATGGTAGAATTCTTGTTAATAATTCTAGAATATGAAAAACTCATGAGGTTTAAAGGGTAGAAAACCCTAAGATGATGAGCTAGGGTAATTCCTTAGGTTAAGTTTGTAAATTTAAGTTCCTAATGGTTAAGAAAGGTGAATTATTGATTTAAGTGTTGTGTAATTGTTGTTTATAGATCAAGAATGAGCTGAACGAGAAAGAAAAGGCAAGGTTGTGGCGTTGTAGTGATTCAATAAAGGAATTGAGGTAGGTTGCGGTTTAATTATAGTAAAAACATGTTTGACTTTATGCTAATACATGTATATGGTGTTTGTGATTCACTTTTGGGCATTACTTATGATTATTGAATACATCATGCATATACATTTGATATTTAGCAGATGTTAAGATGATGTTGAGATGATATTGAGAATGATATTATAATTATGTTGAGATGATATTGATAATGATATTGTGATGCTGTTGATATTGAGATAATGTTGAGAGGATGTTGATGATGATGTTGTGATGATATTGAGATTATATGTACATCTTGCATGCATGAACTCATCATATTCTTTGAATTTATATATATTTATATATTGTGGTGAATCATGGTAAAGAATTTTCCTAAGTGTAATTGGTGTACTTGTGTAGTTGTATTCCTGGTGAGATGAAGTGTTATATTTATACTTGGTTGTCATTAATTATAAGTTGTGTTTTGATCGCTATTAATTGCATTTGATTTTCCTATTTGTATAGTGTTGAGTTGAGTCAGTCGATGATGCCTACCAGTACTTAATTGTTGTACTGATACTACCTGAAATATTCTTTTTGTTGAGTACAAAGCATGTTCTAGCATTTGAGATAAGACCTCGACTCCAGCCAGCGATTTCAGACTTTGATTTAAGGTTGAGAACCATGATCAGGAAGTTATTAGATCTTTGTTATGTTGTTTTTGTCCTTTGTTTAGGACTATGACTATTCCTTAATTCATATTTTTAGATAATTTGTTAGACTTAGTTTTTGGATATTGTTAGGTGTTCTTGTACAGTGACTTCAGTTTTCGGGGGTTGTAATAATTAGAGATGTTTCGCATTTTATTTCTTGGTTATGCTATTGATTAAGTTAGATTTTATTTGAGTTAGTTATTATTGTGTTTTAGTGATTTAATGATAAGAAATTTATGAAATGTCTGAATTAGTTTGTAAGGGTTGGTTTAGATAGTCCTTTCACTATAGTGTTAGGGTGGGTGCCAATCATGACCACTTGAGTTGTGAAAAAGATGGTATTAGTGCACTGGGTTCATAGATATCGTCGCACAAGAATAGGTCTAGTAGAGTCTTGAGGAATAGTACAAAGATGACTGTGCTTTTCTTCGAGAGGCTATAGGGTTTTAGGAAACAAAATTCTCTTCCTACTTCCTCTCGTGCTATTACTTGATTCCTATTGGTATCTGGTGATCCAAATTGGTATCTAACTTCCTTCACTCTATTTTTGCAGATGGTGAATACTCATTCCACTAGAGCAGCAGCAGCCACACCAGCTGCACCAGCAATAGTACCCGTACCAGCCAATGGGGCTGTGGCTTGGGGCAGGCCTTGAGTGAAAGGCAGGGCAACGAGAGGAGTAAAAAGGGATCACCTGTCAAAGGTGAAGCCCGAGAAGCCAAAGGACCGACTAGACAGATGAAACCATCCCCTCCCTCACAACAGAATGCACCAGATTTGGCCTAAAATGAAGATGTGGTAATTGAGGAGGACGAAGTTTGAGGGGTCATTTTTCTTGGTCTTTCCATTCAGCCATGCCTATGTCTGCAGGGGGCTCATCTGGGGTCAGTTATCAGCCTTCACAGATAGGCAGCTATACATCCCCATCATCTTCAGTTCAGCGACCTACCTTAGGATCAGGTGCCTCCATACCATGAGTTTGACTTTTATAGAGACTTAGAGCCAGGAACTCACCCCATCTCTATCCCTACTTATTGGATGGAACCAACAGAGCTAAGGGAATTAATATACCTAATGAAAGAGTTGTTAGAAAAGGGTTTTATTCACCCAAGTGTTTCAGCTTGGGTGCTCCTGTTCTATTTGTGAAAAAAAGAATGGTAGTATACGGATGTGCATAGACTACCAACAGTTGAATAAGGTGACTATTCACAATAAGTATCCTTTGCCTAGGACACGTGATTTGTTCGACCAGTTGTATGGAGACGCAGTGTTTTCCAAAATTAATTTGAGGTTAGATTACTATCAACTCAACATTCGGGTGGAGGACAACCCAAAGACTATTTTCAAACTCGTTATGGGCATTACAAATTTTTTGTTATGTCTTTTAATTTGACTAATTCCCTAGCCGCATTTATGAGTCTGGTGAATGGGGATTTTAAGCCGTTATTGGATTCATTTGTTATTGTTTTAATTGATGATATTCTGGTTTACTCAAAGAGTAAGGAGGAGCATGAAGCTCACTAATGTACAGTGTTAGAGTTGCTTAAGGAGAAGCAACTATATGCTACGTATGTTACATGTGAATTTTATTTGTCTTTGGTGTCCTTTTTGGGGCATATGGTGTCTAAGAAAGTGGTTATGGTAGAACCACAGAAGGTTGAAGCTGTTAAAAACTGGGCTAGATCGATAAATGTTATAGAGGTTTATAGTTTTATAGGGTTGGCCAGTTACTATCGTTGGTTCGTCAAAGGGTTCACCTCCATTACTTCACAAATGACTCGTATGACTCAGAAAGAGGTTCCTTTTGTGTGGGATGATAAGTGTGAGGAGAGCTTTCAAAAACTTAAAACCTTGTTAACTTAAGCTTTTATTCTTACCTTGATTGTTGAAGGTACGGATTTCATTGTGTATTGTGATGCTTCACAGTCTGATTTAGGTGTTGTTTTGATGTAGGGTTTGAATGTGATTACTTATTCTTCGAGACAATTGAAGCTTTATGAGAAGCACTATCCCACTCATGATTTAGAGTTGGCAGTGGTGGTCTTTGCCTTGAAAATTTGGAGACACTACCTCTATGGGGTAAAGTGTGAAGTGTTCACAGAACACTGTAGCTTACAACATGTTTTTACCTAAAAAGACATGAATTTGAGGCAAGGAAAGTGGATGGAATTGATCAAATACTATGACATCTCAATCTTATACCATTTAGGCAAGGCCAATAGGGTGGCAGATGCATTGAGCTGCAGGTAGACAATAATGTAAAGTTTTACATGGTTAAAGATGTCGAGATATTCGTTGGCTAGATATGTACAAACTCTAACTAATAGTTTAATGAGATTGCAGGTGACTAGTATGGGAGGGGTGTTATCCCGTATGGAGGCTAAGTCTACTTTCTTTGAAAATATTAAGAGCAGATAATTTGAAGACAAGAAATTGAGCAACCTTAGAGAAAAAGTGTTGCAAGGTGAGGCAAAGGAGGTCATTCTTGATATAGAATGAGGGTTAGGGATTCAGGGGGAGCGTGTGTGTGTCTCATGTGGGCAACTTACTTCCTACCATTTTTGTAGAGGACCACAATTCTAAGTTCTCTGTACATATGGGTGTCACTAAAATGTATATAGACTTGAGACAATACTATTGGTGGCGAAGAATGAAGCAAGACATTGTAAATTTTATGACCAAGTGTCAGAATTGTCAACAGGTCAAGTATGAACATTAGAAACATAGTGGCACTTTTCATAGAATGCTCACTCTGAAGTGGAAGTGGGAAATAATAGCCATGGATTTTTTTGTTGTTCTTTCTAAGACCTTGAGGAAGTGTGACTCCATATAGGGCCAGCTCAGGTCCCACAGGGTTCAATTGATACCCCGATGCTACAGGATTTATTAATTCGTCTCTTGAGTCGTATGGATGGTGTTCCCAAGGCTGGTGTTCCTTTGAGTGTACTGAGTATTCCTTAGACATCAGAAGGTGGTATTCATCCATCAGGAACGGGTCCTACTTATGGTATTCCAACTTTAGGGGTACAACCATCTTCAGTGGTACACCCACATGTGGATTTACTGCCTACGAGCCTTACTATTCCTAGTGTGAGTATGAGTCGCGGGAGCTGATTTGTGTAGTAGCAGTTGACCTTTTAGAGTATCTGGTGAGCTCCATAGTCGGAGCCTTGTTCCACTCTCCATCTATCCTTATCATATATTTATTAGTATTCAGAGACAGATTGTATTGTTTGCTTTCGTGCTATGTAATAGATGCTCTTCTACTTATGACACTACTTTTGGGATTTATGTATTTTGTTCGAATATTTTCTATGTGTTATGTTATAGCCTAACTTTGTTTTAGAAGTCTCATTTTATGGGTTCCTTTTTTATTATTCGCTTGTTTATTTTAGGTGGGTTTTGGATTACTTACTAAGGTTTGTTTCGAGGTAAGTGTCATCATGACCTCAACTTTTGGATCATGACAAATTGGTATCAGAGTGCCAGGTTTCATCGGTTTCATAAGTGAAAGAGCAAGATGTCTAGTAGAGTCTCACGGATCGCTACATAGACGGTCGTATCTATCTTCAAGAGGCTATAAGATGTCTTTAGGAAAAACTTCTCTAATTTGATTCTGTATTCATACCCTATGTTCTAAACTTGTATTTCATTATTTTCTACGCAGATAATGAGGACTAAGTCCAGAGATGCTAGGGATGCTGAGACGACACTCGAATTTAGAGCCTCAGTTGGGGGGAGGTGAGGGTCGTGGCCAACCTAGAGGTAGAGGATGGGCATGAAGATCTTCCCCATCCAGATAATGTGCTAGGGAGGGCTCTCCCAAGCCTAAGGTTGAGTATGTTAAGGATGACTATCACAGAGTGGGTGCGGGACTAGCTTAGGTCCCATAGAGTTTAATTGACACCCCAGTACTACGAGATCTATTAATTCATCACTTGAGCCATCTAGACAATGTTCTCTAGGCTAGTGTTCCTTTGAGTGTTTCAGGTATTCCTCAGATTTCGAGCAGTTTTTTGTCGTAAGTAACTGCTTCTGCTTATAGTATTCCAACTTCAGGGGTACAACCATCTTCTGTGGTACCCCCACGTATTGATTCACTACCTACTAGGCTTAATATTCATTCTATTTCTTCAAGCCCTGTGATGTCTTCAGATGATCAAAAGAGGTTTGTGAGGTTCATTCACTTGGCTCTTCCCAAGTTTAGTAATAGACGTCTATGAGTTTTTGCTTGACTATCAAGAGGGGTTGCACAATCTCTGATCCCTTGAAACCCAAGTTATTGCTTATACGACTTATTAGTTGACTTATGTGGCCAAACAGTGGTGAAGGTCTCTTTCTAGTAGTAGACCTTTTGGTTTGCCTGTTATGACATGGACCTAGTTTTTTTAGGCTTTTCTAGAGAGATTCGTGCCTTACAGTTTGAGGGATCAAATGAGAGATGAGTTTGATCACCTATTGCAGGGATCCATGTCTATTTTTGTGTATGAGGCACATTTTCATGCACTATCTAGATATTTTACCGCCAGTATCTCCACCGAGTCTGAGAGGATTAGGAAGTTTGTCAAGGGTTTAGCAGGCTTTTATCAATTATCTATAGCTCATATGGTGGTGTTATGGGCTTCTTTCAAGAGTATAATTAAGCATACCAAGATGTATGATTTGATTCATCAAGGTACCTAGGGTGGTGGTGGTGCCAAGATGAGTTGTCATTAGGATGAGTTCAATGGACATGTAGCTTGAGGTAAGGGTTTCTCCAGTAGAGGTACTCACGATTAGCATGGTGGGCCAGTTCAGCCATCCTTATAGAGTTTTAGTAGTAGGCCCTAAGTGTTTGTGACTTCTGGTAGCCAGGTATCAGGTCATGCTGGTAGGGGCTCAAGTTTTTGTTCATCGGGCCAGGGTGAGCGTTAGCGTTCTGGTTCTTTTGGGTACATTTCACATGATTCAAGTAGCAAAGAGTGTTATGTATGTGAAGAGATGGGTCTTATGGCGAGGGACTATCCTCAGTGTGCATTGGGTCCTGCCCAGCAGGGGTCTCACCTTCAAATTTTCCCTACTCTTATATCTTCGGTTAGAGGTGGTTCACAAAGTAGCAGGGGTGGTATTAGAGGTGCTCAGGGAGCTTGTGGTAGTGTTCGTGGGGTTGTTCAGTCCGAGAGCGGACGTGGATAGTGTTATGCTATACCTAGAAGACCCAAGGCAGAGGCCTCTGATGCAGTTATTACAGGTATCATCCCAGTTTTCTATCGATCTGCTTTTGTGTTATTTTATCATGGGTCTACATTCTCCTATGTGTCTACATATTTTTCTACTAGTTTTGATGCTGCATATGAGTCCCTTGCTATGCCTCTTCATGTTTCTACCCCCACAGATTCTTTAATGGTGGATTGGGTGTACCGATCTTATGTAGAGACCTTTACAGGTCCTGAGACCTGGGTAGACTTGATTATCCTAGATATGGTTGATTTCGATGTTATCTTGGGTATGGATTGGTTAGCTCCCTATAGTGTTATTTTGGATTGTTATGCAAAGTCTATGACTCTAGCTACTCCGGGTGTGCCAAGGTTAGCTTGGAAGGGTACTCTTAATTCAGGTACGAAGGGAGTTATATCTTTTCTATGTGCTCTTCGTATGATATAAAAAGGGTGTTTGTCTTATTTTCCTTATGTTCGTGATAATAGTATTGCCTCACCGCCTTCTTTGGATTTTGCTCGGGTTGTTCGCGAGTTCAAGGATGTATTTCCTATGGATTTGCCAGGTATGCCTCCAGATCATGATAATATTTTGCTATTGATGTTGAATCGGGCACCAAGCCTATTTTCATTTCTCCTTATAGGATGGCCCCGACTGAATTGAAAAAATTGAAGGTGTAATTGCAAGATATGTTGGGTAAGGTGTTCACTAGACCTAGTGTATCTCCTGGGGTGATCCTATCTTGTTTGTGAAAACTAAGGATGGATCTATGTGCATGTGTATTGACTATCGGGTATTGAACAAGGTGACGTTCAAGAATAAGTACCCTCTTCCTTGCATTGATGAGCTATTTGACCAGATTCAGGGTGCTATGGTGTTTTCCAAGATAGACTTTAGATTCGGGTATCATCAGTTGAAGATTAGAGCTTCGGACATTTTGAAGACAGCTTTTCGAACTTGATACGGTCATTGTGAGTTTTTGGTCATGTCATTTGGACTGACCAATGCCCTAGTCACATTCGTGGAGTTGATGAATCGAGTATTTTAACTGTATCTCAACTCCTTTGGGATTGTATATATAGACAACATAACGGTTTATTCCAAGAATGAGGCTAACCATGTGTGGCACTTAAAAGCGGTACTTTAGAGATTGCGAGATTAGAAGTTATATGCTAAATTCTCCAAGTGCGAGTTTTTGTTGGACTCTATTTCTTTCTTGGGTCATGTGGTGACCAAGGATGGCACTATGGTCGATCCAGTCATGTTAGCAGCAGTTCATGATTGGACTAGGCCCACTAGTCCCATCAAGATTCAGAGTTTTATTGGGCTAGTGTGATATTATCATCGCTTTGTGTAGGGTTTCTCTACTATTGCAGCTCCTTTGACCAAGTTGACTCAAAAGAAGATTGTATTTCAGTGGTCGAATGCTTGTGATGAGAGCTTTCAAAAGCTCAAGGAGTTGTTGATTTCGGCACCTATCATGACCTTGCCAAAGGAGGGCATAGGTTTTACTTTTTTTAATGATGCCTCCGATGTTGGTTTGGGCACAGTGTTGATGCAGGAGGGTAAGGTGATTGCCTATGTTTCTCATCAGTTGAAGCCTCATGAGAAAAATTACCCTACCCATGACTTAGAGTTGGTCGCGGTTGTCTTTGTGTTAAAGTTGTGGTGGCGTTACTTGTATGAAGTGTATTATGAGATTTTTCTCAGATTATCGTAGCCTTCAGTACTTCTTTACTCAACGAGATCTTAATATGAAACAACGACGTTGGCTTGAGTTGCTTAAGGACTATGATCTCAAAATTCTTTATCATTCGGACAAGGCAAATGAGGTTGCGGATACCTTAAGCCGAAAGATGACTTATATGGGGAGTTTAGATCATCTCTTGACTCAGGAGAGACCTTTGGCCTTCGAGGTTCAGTCTTTAGCTAACCAGTTGGTTAGGCTTGATATTTTGACACCCGGGCATATATTAGACTTTGTTGAGGCTAGGTCTTTTTTAATGGAGCAGATTTGAGCTCATCAGTTTGATAATGATAGATTGAGGGTGATTCATGATAAGGTGTTGAGTGACAATACAAAGGCGAAATCTCTTGATTTTGATGGTGTTTTAAGGATTAGTGGCCGAGTTTGTATGCCGAGAGTTGGTGGATGGGTATTGATCTTGGAATAGGCTCATTGTTCAAGATATTCCATTCACCTAGGGGCGGCCAAAATGTACCATGATCTAAAGCAGCATTATTGGTGGAGTGGTATGAAGAAGGATATTGTAGAGTTCATGGCTAAGTATTTAAATTGCCAACAGGTGAAGTATGAGCATCAGCGACAAGGTGGTACGATACAGATTTGTTGAGGGATTCGATGGATCGAGTGAGACTGATTCAGCAGAGGCTATTGGCTTCCTAGAATAGGCAGAAGATTGATGTCAACCGTCGAACCTGTGATATATCATACATAATAAGAGATTGAGTTCTGTTAAAATTTTCACCCATGAAGGGTATAATCAGGTGCGGGAAGAAAGAGAAGCTCAGTATGAGGTTCATTGGCCCTTTCAAGATCCTTGAGAAGTATGGTGATGTGGCATATAGGCTAGCTTTGACTCCACATCTATCGGTTGTTCCTCCTATTTTCCATGTTTTCATGATGAAAAGATACCATCCAGATGATGCCCATGTGATTTGAGAGGACTCTGTTGTGTTAGACCATGATTTATTATTTGAGAAGGAGCCTATTGCTATCTTAGACAGGCAGACTAGGAATTTGAGGTCTAAGAGTATTGATTAAGTGAAAGTCTAATGGAGACATCACCCTGATGAGGAATCTACTTGGAGGTCGTGTCTGACATGCGTCGTATATACCCCGACCTTTTTACTGCTTCAAGTACTTTATTTGCTTGTTAGTTTGTGGACGAACTAGTATTTTAGTGGTGGATAATGTAACAACCTTGGTTGTGAATTTTCCTTTTCATGTGTTTTGACTATTTTTCCCTTTCCCATAGTTATTATAAACAATTTGGTGGATGTGGGGTTAATTGTCACGGTCACTAATGCAATCGGGAGTGACTTGGAAGTTGTTTTAGACTCTTAGAGGCTTTAAAGGTAATTAGTTTGACTTTGGTCAATCTTATGTATTTTAAGTGTCGGATGGTGATTTGGATAGTTTAATTATGTTTGGAAAGTCAATTTTTGGTTAGTAGCAGAGTTGGTTCGGGTTCACAGCCTTTGTTTTGCATTTTGACCCTCCATTCAAAAACTAGTGAAAAGTACCTAAATGGGGTCCCGAGGATTAAATTATTGAAAATGATCTCTTTTCAAAAATACAACGGTGCCATTGAGTCAGAAACGTTGAAAAGAGCCTAGTAACATTTATGGTTTATTTCTGTGGGGTCTCGAACAAATCACAAGGGTTTGTTTAGAGACATTATCAACATGTAAAACTGTTGATGCTATTATTTCTGGTGCATGACTGAATCCTTCTTTGTGAATGAAGGCCCCAGGCTGCGAATACAAAGAAGGATATTATCCTTCATCACAATCTCGAAGGGGGTAGTCGCGATTGCAAAGAGTAATCAAGACCGGTTTGGATACTTGCTTCATCGCGAATGCGACAAGAATGTCGTGAAAGTGATGCTTCCAGGTTGTCAGCCTTTGCGAATGTGAGAGACTGACCGCAATCACAATGGCCATTTAATTGGCCTAGTCGTCATTGACCCTCACAAAAGCAAAGAGTTGACCTCATTCGCTAGGGCTAATATCATGAATTACTGACATATTGAGTTGATTCTGAGCTCACTTATACTCGTATTGAATTGATTATCATATTCATGCTGATTGGTTATGAGCATTAGATCCTCTTTTTATATATACATAGTCATGAGATACTGGTACCACTGACAAACTCTAGTTTTGAAAGAAAATGAAAAGCTTTATAAAATCCTTGATCCGTTAAAAATAGTCAGAGAGGTGAATGACACATTATAAAACCCTTGATCCGTGAACATTAGCCAAAGAGGTGAATTGAGATATGAGAAAGTACACGGGTTGAGAACCCCCCATGGGTCCTGTCTTGAAGTGCTGAGGCTTAAAAGGTGCATACATAAGTCCCACTATCATTATATCATTGCATTGCATTACATTTGGGTCTTCCATTTTTTCTTTTACGTATTCTTTATATATTTCTTGTGTAGATGTTCCTTTTATATTATGTTATAGAACTGTTAGTGGGTGTGAGCTACTATTTGGGAACTTTTACGTTTGCAGGTGATATGCTCATAGTATCTTTTACTTGTATTTGTTTTCTACTTTGCTCAGTCGGTCTATAATACCTACTGAGAACAAGTGGACCGTACTTACCCCTACTGTGCCCTTTTTGTGCAGATCCTAGTTCAAGTACGAGGCATGACAGCTGATTTTATGCTATCAGAGGTGATATTCAAGGTACTGGTATGCTCCAGAATCCAGAGATGATTCTGGACCCCCTCTTGTCCCTATCTTGTCTTTATTTATTTTCGGAGATAGATTATGTATTCAGATATTCGGTTATCTTTTAGATGCTCTTACATTTATGATACCAGATTCTTGGGGAGTTTATGTATTTTGTTTAGATTCTCATTATTTATATGTTATGGTCCCACTTCCTTCTAGAAGTCTCGTATCTTTGCATATTAATTCGTATTTCAATTTTTTCTTTCTTTTCGGGTTTCTGGCTTACAACCAAGGCTAGGTCGAGGTAGGTTCCATCATGACCTCAACTTTTGGATGGTGACAGAGCTATAAAAGTAAATGAAGTAGCTCGACCTCCAACTCGTAGGTCTAAGAGAACAAATGGTATTGATGATATGATGGATGATTATCTTGGTCTTGATGCTTCTAATCGTAATGATTTTGATGAATATATTAATTAGGCACGAGCAAATATTAGGTATGAACAAGGTGAATCTCAAATTTTAAAGTGGAAGAGGACCCGCAACAATCAATTTCCAAAACTTGCCAGGGTGGTCCAAGATGTGCTAGCTATTCAAGCATCTTTAGTAGCTTTGGAGCAAGCTTTCAGCGCTGCGAGATTTCAAATTAGAGACCATAGGTATTCATTAGCACAAGACAGTTTGGAGATATCAGTGTCGTTCAAAGATTGAATCAATGTCGAGCAAAGGAATTATGAGCTCTCAAAATTAACGTCCCAAATCGAATACGAAATAGATGCAATACTTGGATGTAATAGTAATGACGACATGGAAGTAATAGAAGAACAATAACAAATACAGATTCTGGATAACATTTTTGAGGAAATGATAAATAAGTTACAAATAAGATATTTTAGAAATTACATATATTAGTATGATAATCAAGGCCTAGTTCAAACAGAACCCTTCCTAGAAGGTGGTTGCGTAGATTAGGTACTCTTCTTATATTTGTAATACAAATTTGTATTTTTTTATTTATTTGAATAAATTTACAAGCTATTCGCCATTATTTTCATTTAAAATAGTCTTTTATTTAATACAAGTCATTTTGTATATTTCAATTTTCAACTCTTTTAACATTCTAGCCTACTATAGAATTTAATTTGTATTTCTTACTTAGCTAACTTACTTCATAAATTTCTTATTTTAGCTTTTAGCTAACAGACTTAGATTTTTTACAACTTTACTAAATATTTCAACTTTCAAGTTCAAATAAAATTAAAAAGAAACTTTTTAAAATTCCAAAATTTTAGTGTAACAAACTTTTTAAAATACTAACCCTTTAAATTTTAAAAAGTTAGATAAAGGAAAACATTAAAAAAAATTCAAGATATTCTTTTAAAAACATTAATAAGTTTTAATTATTTAAAAAAATTGTTTCTCTTTTAAAAATAGTATGAAAAAAAATTATTTTAAGAAGGAAAATTCTGGTTGGAACTAGGTGTCGGCATTGGTCTGACCTGGCTCCATAACGGTTAAACTCAAAAAGATACCGACCCATGGTAAATTACCGGCCTACCCAGTACTAGTAGTTCTGGTTCCGGCCATGGAACCGATCATCGGGGAACCGGTTTGTCCCAATTCCAGTCTAGCGGTGCTAGTTCCTACCCCCATTGCCACCCTTACGCTCCATACACACAACTAGCATATAAGTATTTCGAAAAAGAGTTAAAGAAACCTCAACTTGTCTTATATAAGTCATAAAGGTCACATTGAAGCTTTACCTTTTCCTAATGAGACCAATCTAATTAAAGACGTATTCTACATAAGAAAATAAATATGTATTCTGTATAAGAAATAAAACCATGGACACTCATATTGCTATACTTAAATTCTGGGTCTAAAAAGTAAATCCAAAAGTCAACCCCGGGCGCACAAGGAAAAAATTAAAATTTCATTAGAAAAATACGCTACTCATAACTTAAGAAACTCAAATATGAAATTTCACTGAAAATGGAGTTAAAATCGATCTTCAAATCATCAAAATGTCATTACTTAACTTTACCCCCAAAATCCTCAATTTCCCATTTGAAAAAGGGTGAAAATAATTTTTACTCCCCAACTTTGCTTTTAAAAGTCAAACTCCCCCCCTCAACTTTGAATAATAGTCACACTCCCCCCCACCCCCATCATAATTGAATTTTTAAAATGTCTATTGTACCCTTTCATTATCAAATTTTTACTTCATTTTTTACTTCTTTAAAATCATGATATTTCTAAGGTCTTGATCTGTGGTGTTCATTGGTGGTTCTGCGGGTACTTCTCTACCAACTGGCTCCTCCGGAGCTGGATAAGTAGAAGAAGACCGCGATGAAATTTCAGCATTTGCTCCACCTTGACTGGCTTGGTTAGGTGGTAATCTACTCATTCCCTCTTCCGCAAGCATGTCTACCTGTTTGCCTTTACCTCTACCTCTTCTTGTCATTGGCATTGTTACTATACCAAAGAAAAACAATTACCAGGGTCAGATACAATTCAACTTACAACACTGGCTCTATTGCACGATCTAGAAGTGAAGAAAAGAAACAACATCCTAAATGTCCCGTAGCCTCCTACTTATAAATGTGGTGCACAACACATCGATAAGTAAGACTCTACTCAGACAGGGCTTCGTAGACACCCTTAGAACGACCTGCTCTGATACCACTTTTGTCACGCCCCGAATTCCAACGAGGCGTGATTGGCACCCGTAGCCGATAAGGCCCGAGAGAACCAACCTGTACTTATGTTCATTCATATGCATGCCATCAGAAATACCCTTATCACGTAGGAGCTTATAATGCTAACAACGAAATTCACGGAACATGTGACATATATACGTATATAAAACTTGGCCGTTGAGGCCATCAATTCAAAAACGACATGTACATTTTACATCTATACACCCACATCTGTCTACAAAAGCCTCTAATAAGTGTATTGACCAAAATGAACTAAAAGTCGGGACAAGTCCCCGCTTTATACAACATGTACAACACCAAAACATATGTACAACTGTGACTCGGAGAAGCCCCAAACTAACTGGAGCTCACCAATGATCTGCAACAACTGGCAACCTACTGTGGAGGCCTACTAGAACCTGCGCCTGCAGCAAGTAAGGTAAATCCCCCAAGAGGGGTCAGTACGAAGAATGTACTGAGTATGCAAGGCTCAAATGAAACTATATGATATGTGAGTGAAATCAAATTCAAATGGATAACCAATATGAATAAGTCACTATACTGAACTTTGGAAACCATGTATATTGCTTTCTTTGCTTTCTTTGTTTCTTTAATTCTATGATTATTCATCTTTGCCTGTGAACTGTGATACCAGGGCCCCGACTGAACAGTGGGTTTAACATAAAATAATGTTATGTTGGGATAGGCTCAAGCTAGGCTTATGCCTCTAGAGCTGCCACCCTAAGAATCAAAGCATTGGGTTCGGCTCGAGCTAGGTTATTACCTCTAGAGCTGCCCCCTGTCAGGATCGGTCCGAGCTAGGCTTATGCCCCTAGGACTTCCCCCTGATCCAACAATCTTGGGATCGGCTTGAGCTAGGCATTTCGCTCCCAAAGCTGCCACCCATACTTGATCATTAACCACATATGCATTACTTTATTAGTTACTTTGAGATTGATACAATGATAGTCATAACCTTATGGGGAGCTTTGGATCAATAATCAATGAACAAGATACATGAATATAACCACTATTGGAACTTCGAAACGTAACTTTATTGGGATTTTGGAAAACTATCGATGAATATGAGACATGAGATTCACAATTGATCAATGAATAGGAAACATGTGATATTAGCCATTGATAACCGGGAATAGGATACCTTAGCACATTTCGGAATAGGACAAGTGTAACGTCAATGTGAATTCTATATGCTGCAGAAAGATACGGACCAAGTAACCTTACATACCTGCACTTCCCAGTATGAATACACAAGCCTACGTATGAACACAATAGTCCAGTTTCTTCCTTACGTCTTACTCTATAATACAAGTACATATCGGAGCTTACATTAGCAACTAGGTACTATATAGGCGTTCAAGACGACAATGAACTATATGACTACCGTATAACGTCATGTCATCCCTTACAACACAATCCAATGCATTATCATATCAACAACACCATAACATTAGGCACATTGACCAAGAGATCATACATCGATAGCATTTCACACTACACTTACCCTTTATGCTTTCTCATCACCATTCCGTCACAATTACTCCTCTATAAAAACATATGAACAACCATACATACTTAATATAGTCCAACACACCTCCATACGATACTTTAAAGTCATTAAAACGACATCACAAGTTTATAATTACATCCAAAAAGGGTATAGGGGCCTTCGGGGATCAACTAGAGACGAAAACACACAAAACGGAAACCTGGGCTGACCTGCGCTAACACCTGCGCCCTCAGGTGGATGAGGTGTACACGCAGGTGACCTTTGGCAGCAGCCAGAGGCACCTACGTTGGCATCTGCGCCCACAGGTGCCCTCGTCTGCGGGGGTGGATGTCCGTTTTGGTCCGAAATGGTTTCTTTTGGGTCTTTTTATGCAATGAATGGTCTATGATCATAACCAAACTCCTTTTAACATATTTTTGATCATCTTGAACACCAAAAACCAGCCATGGTCTCACAACACACATAACAACACCCAAAACTGCACTTTACGACCAATACGTCACCAAAACCATAACCAATTTTACAATTGCAACTCCAAACATTATACACAAGTACGAAACAAGGTAAGACTATAATAACATCTCATATGTCAATATTTAATCCATCAATTTCAATTCCTTCATGACCATAAGTCCATGTTCAAGTTCACAAGACAAAACCATTCTCCGATTTCAAAAATAGACAAATTTACACATAGCATACTGTCCAACACTTTGCCAACACAACCAACATGATTTATACACCATCTTAAACATATTATATACTGAACCATGAGAATAAATACTTACCAAAGCTTACCAAAGAGTGATCTTGGCCCAACAAGTAGTTGCCTTAGGGTTTTTGTGTGAGAGATAATGTTTAAGGAAAATGTTAAAAAGGCATGTGTGTATCTAATGAATAAAAATCTGATTTATGGGTTTATATAGTTCCTTTTGAATGATCCTTATCCACACACTTGGTGGGTTTACTTGGTTAATGGATAAGCAATGCAAGAATGGGTCAAACATTCTTTTGGGCCATGTCTTCCTTATGATTTTGGGCTTCTTTTTGGGCCCAATTGTGCAAGACTTATTAATGCCCACAAATTTAATACATAATTCATCAAATCTCCCATGTTCTCATATTTCCATAAATATTACGGTAGTCAGCTAGTCTCCAAAACGTACGGGGTGTTACATCTCCGAGCTTCTACTAATCACAACTTCGGATCCTCAATCCTAGGAGCATAATCTCATCACCTTTTTCCTATTCACTCACTGATCTATTTCAAGACGTTTTCCTCACCAATAAGCTAGGCACCTAGGTAGTTCGTCAAGATTCGTACAGAAGTCAAGGAATACTCCAAATCACCGAGAGATAAGACGTGTCTCAAGTCGCAGAAATAAAGACACCCTCGATATCACATTCGATCTATACGATGCCCGAGTTCCTCGGCCCTATATAATTCAAGCAGTATGCATAACAAGCAATTGCACATAAGTGGTTAACTATCACATTTCAAGTTGCACTTCTGTACAATTAATAACAACATACATAGTATATCTTAACATACTCTTGTCTTACAACAAGTATCTTACACATTATTAAGAAAACATATCAATCAACCTTCTATACTTCTTTACTGGCATCTACTGGTTGGAAAGTTCATTCCTTCCTGTCAACGTTACAAGATACCAATTGGGGCTAGTCTAACTAGCCCCAATTGTAATGGGTGAGATACCAATTGGAATCTGCTAGATACCAATTGGACTCAAACCGGGGAGATGACATTGAGATGGCACGATAGAAAGGATGAAAGTGAAACAGTTTTCTAAATGCTTTGTAGCTTCCTACAGATTTGATTTGGACGTCAACACATCAATCCGCAGGACTCTACTCGATATTTTCTCTTGTACTGGGAGACCAGTAATTTGGGCTCTGATACCATTTTGTCACAACCCAACCCACGGGTCATGCGGGCACCTTTCTAATACCTACCCCAGATAGGAGAACTTTTACTACCCAACCACTCATTTAGTGCAGAAGTTTAAATAATTTATTTTTTAATATCATAATTCAGTCGACTCATACATAATAACTCTGGTTTAATACATTTGTTAAGTAAGAGTAATGCAGGAGATAATCAATAATGAATCTTCAAAAACTAGCCTAAATCGGTACAAGATCACTAGACAAGAAACAGGAGAATCCATGACACAATATCTATGTAGAATAGAGAGGGCATGAGCTTCTGTTGAGTGATCGTTGTTGCTACTATAGAAACCTCAACTGACCTACACCATGGGTATATCCCTGATTGAAGATATAGTAAGTGTAGCATCAGTACAATCACATGTAGTGGTAGGCATCATCGGCCGACCAGGGTTAGAAACAAATAACATTAATAACAAATAGGGAGAAATCGTAGCATCAAGTATAGTTACGGCTTCTAAATCCCAAGTTATGAATTCATTAATACCACACTTTTAACATCTCTGTGACCTACCTGCCATTTAACAATGTTATATATCTTTGTCCTTTGACCACACACTCTAACTCACACATTTTTACCCATCACTAACTCATTATCTCGGATTCCACAAATCCCCACTCACACTAGAACGAATCTTCTCGGTATTTCACTCTTACAATTTACTATGGGTTTTACTCTTACCAAGACTTAGAGTTCTAAGACCCTGCGGGGAAGGGACAATACTATACAATACGTTCCCATAATCATACACTTAGAAAAATTAACATTAAGGTTGAATTAGGACGTACCTCGAATTCATGGTGCACTACTATACTCCATCAACACTACCAACAGACCGATTCTCTCAAGAAACAACAACAATATATATAAAACATAATAGAATATCAAGGAATATAAATGAATGCATATATGCAAGATGTGTGCACCATCACTTTCTCTCCTAAACCTCATCACATTATTATCCACATCATAAACATCATGATCAATAACAATATCACCATCATCATCATCAACTCATCAATAACCACATCAGGAACATCATGATTGCAGTAACAACATCACCATCATCATCATCGGTATCCTCATCATTTCACCACATTCCCAACATCAATGTACATGAAAACATGCAATGCAATCAATAATTACAAGCATTGTTTGAAAGCAATCACAATCACTATTTCACACATGTAAACATAAAGGCATCACTATTAGTTCCATACATATCCTTAAGTACATACGTTATTATAATCATTACGCTACACCCCCTACAAGACCACAGTAGTTCCATCTAGGTGTCATTACTAATCTTGGATATCCACAACTCTCATTCATGTTTCCAACATAACTCTCACATTCCTTCCTAAATACTTGTGTCGGGATACTCATACTCGGCCTTACTAATCTCTCCCTTGTTATTCTACGACTATTACCAACTACTTATCATGCCACGTATTGTTGCTAGGTTGTCTTTTAAATGGTTCTACCCTTTTATTTACTCTCGTAAGTTACCTTAAACTCTGTTAGACTACTATGAACCCCTACTCCACATTTATGTTTCGTTAAACCTCCTCGTTACAGGACATAACTATCCAATTTACCAAGATCACCCTCTACCACTCACTACCTTAATACCTCTCCCACTTTTTAGCGTACTTAACTCACACCATGCTTACGTACCACAGTATTCACTCAGTTAGTTAATATTCTTGCAAGATTCAACCTATTCCATACCTCGAATATCACATCAACAGGGTACAACAACAATTAACCACATTATTAAAGCCTAATCAAGTTATTATCATTTTTTTCCTTCAAAACACCATGCCCGAAGACCTAATGCATAAGAACTCTCGACCTTACTATCAGTGTTATATGAATCTATCCCAAGTCTAGTTGCTATAATAAATAAACCATAACCTACTTTGTAGATGAAACATGAAGCTACTGAGAGGAGAGAGTTGTCTTGGGATTGCTAATCATCTTCCCATATTTGGTTCCTTCCATGTGTGCCTCGAAACCGCCCTCATTAAGCTTGGCCTTTGGAATCTCATAACTATGGAGGTGGGGTTTATTCTGGGTCTTTTTGAGAGGAAAGGGCGATCGGAGAGGGTTAAAATAAAAGAGAGTTTTAAAAATATCCCAGGCTGGTTACTATTGGGTTTGGCAGCAGTAGTTATTTTACCGCTGCAGTGGAAGGCCGGAGACCAACCCAATTCCATTTTTAGGTATTTTGGCCCAATCACTTTAGGCCTCATTTTTATTCAAAAAATACTTTTATCGGGTCCATTTAGAGCATTTTATTAGTCATAAACTATTTCTAGGGTGTTTTCACATGTAACAACATTTTGGGTCATTACATACAGATGCTAGCAAGCGTGACCCCACTAGTGCGGACAGCTGAGCAGAAGAGTGGGCAAACCCAACAGTAACCCCTAGCCGCAGGGGTGGGTTTGATGGTGTCGATAAAACACCACAGGTGTGGTTGCACCAGCACCAGCAAAACCATAACAAAACAAGCAACCGTCCTGTAACACCCCGTATACTTCAGAACTTATTTAATTACCATAACATTCATGGAATTATTTAAACATGGGAGTTTTGAGGTATTATACATCAAATATAATGGGTCAAATTAATCTTGAGCCATTGGGCTCAATTAAGGCCCAAAAAGAGCCACAAAAGACATGGCCCAAAAAGGGGTATTTGACCCATTCTTGTGAGACCAAGTCACCATATTCATTATTGGACCAAGTGTGTGGTTAAGAAGGAACATGAAGGGACTATATAAGGTGGAAAATCATATTTTAAATCCACAAAAACACACATGCCATTTCTAGACATTTCCCAAAGTTAGTTCTTATCTCTCAAACCCTATGCAATCAACTCTTGGGCAAGATCATCATTTTTCAAGCCTTGGTAAGTGTTTATATTTATGGTTTAATATATTATGTGCATTTAAAATGGTGTAGATCATGTTGGTTATGTTGGTGAAGTGTGAGAAGTTCACTATGTGTGAAACAATTTATGTTTGCTTAATCAGTGAAGGTTTTTGCCTTGTAAACTTGAAAATGGACTTGTGGTCTTGAAAGAAGTGAACTTGATGGGTTCAATATTGACATGTGAGATGTTATTATAGCCTTAACTTGTTTTATTCTTGTACATAATGTTTGGAATTGTTATTGCAAAATTATGCATGGATTTGGTGGTGTATTGAAGGAAAAGTGTGGTTTTGGTGATGTTCATGTGTGTTGTGAAACCATGGCTGATTGTTGGCATCCAAGATGATCTAACATATGTCAAGAGATGTTTAGTTATGATCATGTACCATTCATTGCATAAAAAGACCCAAAAGAGACCCTTTTTGGCCGAAACGGGCACCCGCCCTCGCAGACGAAGCACCTGCGGGGGCAGGTTACTTCGCAAGTGCCTCTGGCTACTGCCAAAGGTCACCTGCAAGTGCACCTCAGCCACCTGCGGGCGCAGTTGGCTTCGCAGGTCAGCCCAAAACCCCGAATTGCTTGTTTTTACATCCCTTTGACCCCCCCAAGTCCCTATACCCTTCATGGATGTAATTATCAACTTATGGTGCCTTTTGAATGACTTTAAAGGAGTGTCCCGAAGGTATTTTGAATGGTATCAATTATGGATTGTCTTTAATGTATTATTGTGAATGCTGTGGAGATTTTTTGATGGAATAGTTGTGACGGAATGATAATGGGGAAGCGTAAAGGGGAAACGTGGTGTAAAATGTTATTGGTTTATGATGTCTTGGTAAATGTATGGAATATTATGGTATTGTTGGTATGATAATGCCATGAATGGTGTTGTAAAGGGAGAAATGATGTTCTAGGGCAATTGTGTAACTCATTGTCGTCTTATGCACTTGGAATGTAGCTTATGATTAATGTTGGTTCCGTTATGTACTTGTGTTGTAGAGTAAGACGTAAGGAAGGAGCTGGATCATTGTAATCACATATAGGATTGTGTATTCATATTAGGAAGATAAGGTATGTAAGGTTACCCTTTCCGTATCTTTCTGCAGCATATAGTATTCACCTTGTTATTGTACTTACTCATTTCTGAAGTGTTCTAAAGTATTCCTAGTTCAGGTTGATAGATATGGTTAATCACATGTTTCTTATTCTTAGACCAATTATTATTCACATGTCTCTTATCCATTGACTGAAGTTCCTAAGCTCTCATAATGTTGTAACTACTATAAGAATTATCTCAAGGAAAGTGATGATGTAAGGAGAATCTATTCATTCTTGAGTAGCATATCCAATAATGTTATGTTCCAAAGTTTCCAATAAGGTTATGACTACAAAAGTATCAATCTCTCACAAACAAATATATCAATCTCTCATAAGTGAATGTATTAATCTCTCATGAGTGAGCGTATCAATCTCTCACAAGTAAAGGTACCAATCTCGCAAAAGTTAAAGAATGAAGTAATGTATAGTTAGTTGTATCCATGGGGTGAAATAAACACCTTCATGATGATATCCATGGGGTGAAGGAACCACCTTCATGATGACCATCCCAACATTATGGGTGTATCCATGGGGTGAAGGAACCACCTTCATAATGACCATCCCAACATTATGGGTGTGTCCATGGGGTGAAATGAACACTTGCATGATGATATTATTTTTCCACTGATCAGCTTGGGGCTCGGGAATTGTAAGAATGGAAGGATGAGCAGTGAATGAAGAAGTGAGTGATGAACGAATGAATAAGCATAAAAGTAAAGAAAGTAATCCACGTAATGTACATATTTCCAAACATATAGAATGGTGACTTATCTGTATTGGTTATTTACTTATATTGATTCCATTGAGGCATTTATGTATCAGATGATTTCTTATGGCCTTACATACTCAGTACATTCTTCGTACTAACCCCTTTGAGGAAATTTACATTACTTGCTGCAGGCACAGGCACTAGTAGACCTCCACAGTAAGTTGTGGGTCATCTACTGATCTTTGGTGAGCTCCAGTTGGATCGGGGCTTTCCGAGTCACAGTTGTACATTGGTTTTGGTATTGTAAATGTTGTGTAAAGCGGGGACTTGTCCCGAATTTAGGTTGATCATGTATGTACTTCTGTTAGAGGATTTTGTAAACATATGTGGGTACATGAACGTAAGAGATGTATGTCCTTTTTGACTTGATGGCCCTAACGGCCAAGTTTCACGTATATATATATATCACATGTTCCATGATTTCCGCTATTAGCATTTTATGTTCTTACGTGATAGTGATGTTTCTTATGGCATGCATATGAATGGACTTGAGCAAAGATTGGTTCTCTCGTGCCTTGTCGGCTCTGGGTGCCAGTCCACCCCGTTGGGATATGGGGCGTGACACGTCCAAACTCATAATCGACCTTCGGAACTCACCCGGAACCCCGTGAATACAAACCAACTATGCTAATAGACTAAAAATGACTTTTTGGACTCAATGGAATTATCAGATCATCGAACATAGGTTGTTTGTAAAGAATATTGACCAAAGTCAACTCTATGCCTTAAATTTTTAATTTTTCAACCAACTAACTAAAATCCATTTGAATGCCTCAAGACCCGAACTAAGGATCTACTAACCCAAAATGCGATTCCAGAGCAAACACATACAACTTCAAAAGTCAACCATACTAACTTCAAAACCTTCCAAAATGAAAAACTAACATAATACCCCAACCAACCACCTCGAGAATCGTGAGGATTGTTACATGAAGACACGACAAGTATCACATATTTAATATATGTAGAAATACAAAATATGACAAGTCATTTGTTTTTGGAGAAATAATGGTATCTTGGAAGTACTAGCCATTCACGGTTTTTAATTTTTATGATATTTATTGAGCTTATATATTGTCCGACATTGAGTTTCATTGCTTCTCCTCTTTCAATTTTGTCTTTTTATTATTTTGTTTGTCTATTTTATTCATGATTCTTATGATTGTTGAAGTATTAAAAGTTGTATGTCTCATGAAGACGACGAATGAAATCTGATATGAATGATATATGTTTCATTTTGTGTTGATTTGTATTGTACATAGAAAAAGATAGTTAAATGTTATAAAAATTGTATATGTACATTCTCCATAAAATCAGGAAGAATAGGAGGTAAGGTTTAAATTCACGAAAATTACACCTAAAAAAATTTACTTTTATATATTTTTACCATTTTTATACCATCTATAATAAATTTGAAAATTCAAATCTTATAATATTAATATCATGTTATCGACATGCTTGCCCTTCCAACTGTTTTAATGCAAAAGAAATAAAAATACTTCAAGCATTTGGTATGTCTTCTCTCTTTTTTTATTTTAAGAAATTTTAATTTGGTTTTGTTATAACTTAATTTTTGTGTGTTGATTAATTTATCTATAACTTAATTCTTAAAAAAAAAAATTAACTAGTATTTGCATATATATTTTTGTAAGATATTTATTTGGTAATTCCTTCATTCCATATTAGTTGTTCACTTTCTCCTTTACACGTCTCTTAAGAAATCATAAATAAGATGAATAGTTAAATGATTTACCCTTTATCCAGTCCTTTGAAAAAAAAGTTATTTGAAACTTATAAAACTTGTTTATACTTCTAAAAAATATTAATAATAGGGGTAAAATGGAAATTTTTAATTAAATTACAATTTTAGTACTTATGTTATAGGCTTATTCAATTTTTGGTTACTGTATAATTCGACTAAGCATAATTAACCTTCAATTTATATAAACGTGTGATTTTGATCCCTCAAACAAAAGAAAGTTACAAACTTAATGGAATCATTACTTTTAAAAATATAGAAAATTAAAAAAGTCAAAAGTGAAGATTAATTTGTTAAGAAGGCTAGTCTCCGTTAACAAGCACGATATGAAGTCGTCACCATCATCAACTCATCTAGTCCATTCAAATCATAATCAAATTGGATAAAATATTATCTTCTCCACTAGTGTTTTAAAAGGTATAGGCGTGAGGCGGGCATTTTACGTAGTACCAGGTGAGGCGTAATCCCCGGGGCATAGGGCGTAATCCATGGATCTTTAATTTTTAATTTATAATATAGCAAAAATATAGTATATTATACAAAATTATACAAAAAAACATTAATAATGCAAAAAATAATAATAATGCAATGATATAAAAACTATTATGGAATACAAATCAACTCTAACATCTTAACTTATACACGAAAATTATACAAAAAAACATTAATAATTTTAAAAAAAATTAAACATGATGAAAAAACTCATAGAAAACAAAACTTTTAACAACATTTATAAGTAAAAATAATGCAATGATATAAAAACTATTATGGAAAGGAATGCAAATCAACTCTAACGTCTTAACTTTCAAACAATAAAAGAATCACAATTTCTTAAAATATATGATTATCATACTATGCAATTTATCTTCCTAAAAGAAATAATTAATAAATTGTGAATATTATAATTAAAACATCACTATTTCATGAATAAAAATAAAATACTTCCAAATAACAAAATAATAAAATATAATAATTTTGAGATATAGGACAATAACATAAAGACCAATGACAAGTAAAGATGTAAAATTTAGATATGTATTTTAAATAAAATTATTAAGTGATATTCATCCACACGACGTTCTCAAATAGTAAATAGGCTAGTTACTCTCAATTTTCTTATTTCCATAGATTAAAAAATCTACTAAACATTATTCATTTAGTAAAGAATTATGAGGATCAACAATGTTGGCTAAGGATTTTGTACAATTTGTGTAAGAACTATAAGGCAAGTCCCGAATGTTGAGCATTAGGCGTGTTTAGAGCGTACAGTCGGGCGCTTAGGGCATAAGCCTCACAGAAATAAGCCCCACACATGAACCCCGAGGCGTTTTGCTAGTGCCCCTCCCAGAGGCGAGTCCCAAAACTGTCTTTCAAAACACTTATCTCCACTTCTCTCTCTCCCTCTCCACTTTCCTCTGTTTTATGACTTTTCTTATTCATATACTTATGATATTTAGTTCAGAATCTATCAGAAACAACCTCTCTATTTCTAAGGTAGTAGTACGACTTGCGTACATTATACCCTCCCATAGCCCCCACTTTGTAGGATTACATTGGATATGTTATTGTTGTTACATACACTTATGATATATAATATATATTTTTTCCTTTTCTCTTTTTTGAACACTAAAATTTAGTTGAAATTGCTTCATACTGCAATTTAAAATTGATGTTGTTTGATGACAAGTAAGGAGGTAACGAAATATAAAATCTTACTAGCACTCTATTTGTACTGTTTTATTTGAAATGAAACATTAGTCCAAAACTTCTCAAGCAAAAATATGATGAGGGAAGTTGATAAAGGACCTCTCCCTTTTACCTTGAAATTTCGAAGAAGTTAAAGCCATATGACCCATTAAGCATTTACTCATGGATGCATTTTTTTTCTCTTTTCTTAGTTATTTTTAAAAAAAAAAGGCTCAAATATACCATTGAACTATTTGAAATGGTTCATCTATGTTATCCTTTTTAAGTTTGGCTCATCTGTACCATTGTCGTTACAAAAAAGTTCATTCGTACCATTATTTTGTAATAATGGTTTTGCAAAGATCCATTTTTGTCACATGGCCTCTAATTAGAGGTCCACGTCACCAAATCCCAACCAACCAATATTACTTAAAATTAAAATTAAGAAATCGGACCCATTAAAATAAAATTCAATCCACACCATTAAAAATAAAAATAGGAGTCATTAAAAATAAAAATCAAACCCATTAATTGTGTCGGATTTTATTTTAATAGGTCCAATTTTTTATTTTGATTGTTAGTAAAATTGGTTAATTTTGATTTGATGATGTGGACTTAATTCTAATATGAGGTCATATGGCAAAAATAATTTTACAAAACTACCGTTCCAAAATAATGGCATGAATAAATCATTATGTAAGGCAGTGGCATAGATGAGCCAAACTTTTAAAGGCGGTGGAATAGATGAGCCAAATTTATAACGGATGGCGTAGATGAGCAAGTTCTAATAGTTTGATGGCATATTCGAGCCTTTTCCCTACTTCATCAAGTTTTTAACTTCTGTTAGTTTGAGGGATCAAAATCACACATCTATATAAATTGAAGGTTAATTATGCTTAGTCGAAGTATACAAGGACAAAAGCTGGAATAAGTTTATGGCACGTAAGGCAAAATCTCTATTTCCCCTTAATTTTATATTGATTTGATAAATTAATAAGTAATTTAAGACAACTATTGTATATTAACATGAACAATTAATATGTAATAGATTCCTTGGTCATGACGATATATTATGCGAGCTCTCATTAGAACTTATCAGTTAGGATATTTATTCTATGAAAATCGAGACTATTATTTTTGTCTCTTTTTCACTCTCTTTTTTCATTTTGCAACTAGTTTTGGATTAATCCGCAACATGCCTCTCACTTTGTGAATGGGTTTTAACGAATTATTATCATTCCATGAATGTACAAACTTAAAATTTTTTTAATTAATAATTCCAATGGGATAAATAAGTAGAACAATAATTTCACATAATTTTATATATATATATATATATATATATCATTTTATTTTGTGTGTGTCGGGGGTGGGGGAGGGGGGCTACGATTTTGACAACTCTAATTAATACGATTTGTGATATGGAAGAACAAAACCTCTTTCTTCTCTCCTCAAATTTTTTGCAACTAGGGTTTCTCCTTCTCCTCACCATTTCCACTTCTCTACAAAGTTTCCACAATTGGGTCACTCAATTTTCCTCAAAAAAATTTAAGTTTTTCCTTTTGGGATTACACTGGGTATGTTGTTGGGAGCAGTGATGGCAAAGACTAAACCAGCGAAAAAGAACTTTGATTCTTACTATGTCAAGGCAAAAAAGATAAAAGTAGTAAAATTATCAAAGCAATGAAACTACAAATATTTTGAATAATTGCTTCTGAAAAAAAGTGTGTTAATGCTTAAAGATGTGTGCCATGGACAAGGCTCCAGGTCCGAATGGCTTTATAGTGGGGTTCTACATTAAATACTAGGATGTAGTTAAAAGGGATATCATAGAAACTTTCAAAACTTCCACTCCCATGGTATTTTTGAGAGAAGTTGCAATTCCACTTACATCGCTTTGATTCCAAAGAAGACTAGAGCCAAGGAACTAAGAGATTTTAGACCTATCAGTCTCATACGTGGTATCTAAAAGCTGTTATCAAAGGTGTTGACAGAAAGATTGAAGAAAGTTATTAATAAGCTGGTAGATGTTCAACAAATGGCCTTCACTAAAAATAGACAAATAATGGATGCTATGTTAATTGCAAATGAGGTAGTAGATTCCGGAATCACTCAAGGAAAAGCAGGAATTTTGTGTAAATTGGATATTGAGAAGACATATGATCATTTTAACTGGGAATTTTTGTTGAAAATGCTTTCATGTATAGGGTTTGGAAGGAAATGGATTCTTTGGTAAAACATTGCATCTCCACTGAAAGATTTTCATATGGATCACCTGAGGGTTTCTTCCCTGCTCAATGGGGCCTAAGGCAGGGGGATCCTTTGTCCACTTTCCTCTTTATCATAGTCATGGAGGGCCTAAATAACATGATACAGGTGGCTAAAAACAATGATTGTCTCAAAGGTTTTGAGGTAGCAACAAAGAAAACCTCAAGTTCAAATGACAACATGGAAATTACTCATCTCCAATATGCTGATGATACCCTAATCTTCTGTGATGCTGATGAAGGGCAATTACTGATCCTGAGATCAATTCTAGTGTTGTTTGAAGCAATCTCTGAACTTCATATCAACTGAAGGAAAAGTCAGTTGTTCCCTATCAATGAAGTATCTAACATGGCGGATTTGTCTGGGATTTTAGGTGGAGAAGCAGGAGCACTGCCTACTATATATTTTGGTATGCCTCTAGGTGCCAAGTCAAAGTCTATGCATTTGGAACTTTGTGATTGAAAAGTATGAAAAGAATATAACTAGATGGAAATCTCAATACATCTCTTTAGGAGTCATAGTCACTCTCATCAATTTTGTTCTGGATGCTCTCCCAACCTACATGATGTCTATTTTTTATATTTCTAATGGAGTGATAGTCACGCCCCGAAATCCCAACGAGGCGTGATTGGCACCCAAAGCCGATATGGCCCGAGAGAACCAATCTTTGCTCATGTACATATGCATATCCTCGTATGAACATCGTACTAGCTCATGTAACCGATAACATTTAAAATGCCAATGGAGGAAGTCATGGAAAACATGTACAATATGAGACTGGCCGTTAGAACCATCAAGTCAAAATGAACATACGTCTCTTTTTACATTTATACACCCACATCCGTCTACAAAAGCCTCTAATAGATGCATTGACCAAATGAACTAAAAGTCGGGACAAGTCCCCGATTTATCTTTACAACATCAAAACAAATGTACAACTGTGATAAGTCCTGAAGCAATTGGGGCTCACCAAAGATCCGCAACTAACTGTCAACTTACTGTCTGTTTAAAAATCTACAAGTGCCTGCACCTGCAACATGTAAGGTAAGTCCCCCGAGGGGGTCCATACGAAGAATGTACTGAGTATGTAAGGCTCATAAGAAATAGCATCATACATGAGAATGTCAATAAAATAAAATATGAGAGAATAGTCAATGTGTATAAATCATCATTTTATATACTATCTTTTATAACCACTCTCCTTCAAGGGAAATCACCTTCACTCAAGAGACTTGTCTCCAATAGATTCTTCTATACCTAAGAGATTTTTTCTTGCCTTTATGTTCATTACCACTATTGTTCATCTACTTGCATACATCCACTTTATTAACGTACATCCACTCTATTGACGTACATAACCTACATCCACTCTCATGGTGGGAGAACATACATCCACTCTATGGTGGGAGAAGAGAAATTGATATATCAACTTATGAGAGATTAATACATTAAGGATCATGATACTAATTGAAACATACCAATATGCTTTACCTTACTCTTATACTTCATGAGATTAACACCTTCACTTATGAGGAATAATTATACTAACTTGCACATCACCTCTCTTATTACTCTTATGAGATTGGTACTCTTACTTATGAACAATTGGCACAAGGATAATTATCATACTATAGGACTTTGGAACAAGACATAATCGGAATAATGTTATTCAAACTAAACAAGCTCTCTTTACCTCATTACTCTCATTGAGATAGTTCTTTTAGAAATTACAACGTCATGGTATCTTTGGAACTTCAATCAATGAATAAGAGATAAGTGAATCATAATTCATCTAAGAATAGGGCACATATGAATAACAATATACGTCACCCTGAATTGATATACTTCAAGCCTCTCGGAATTGAAACAAGCTCAATGTCAATAGGAACAATATATTGTAAAGGATAAGGAAAGAGTAACCTTACATACCTTGTATTCTTAATACGAATACACAATCTTAGACGCGTATACAATAGTCCTGCTCCTTCTTTATGTATCACTCTACAACACAAATACATAACGAGATTCACATTAACCACCAACTACCTTACAAGTGTATGTAACGTCAATGAGTTACATGTTTGCCTTTAAACATGTCATTTCCCCTTGACAAAACCATTGATGCACTTATTATTCCAATAATCCCCCAATATTCCATACATTGACCAATACATGAAAATCAATACATTTCACCACAACACTTCTCCTTTACACTTTCTTATCCATATCACACCACAAATAATCCATCAAATTACCTTAATACAACTCATAGCACATATCGGCCAAAATCCCACAATTTACACTTTTAGAAAAATAACAAGTTTAATAACAAAATCACACCATACATGTTCATAATTTATCCATACCATGCTCTATCATTAAGACATCAAGTCTCTTTTCAAATTCAAATCACAAAGATGGCACATCTTCACCAAAAGCACAAATACACTATTCACCACCTTGCCAACATAACTATCATGATATACATAATCTCCGATGCATATAATATGTTAATCCATGAGAAAAAATACTTACCAAGTCTTGAAATAGGATGATCTTCACCAAAGAAAAGGCTTAGGGCTCTTAGGGTTTGAGAGAGCCAAAAAGAAAATGTCTTATAATTCTTCAAATGTGTTGTGTGTTAAAGAATAAAAATCTGATTTTTTGGGACCCTTATATAGTGCTCAAGTCATCCTTAGCCATTTGGGAGCAATAATTGAGTAGTCATGGCAAGAATGGGTCATTTGACCCATTTGGGCCAAGTCTTTTATTCCATTTTGGGCCTAAATTTGATCCCAATAACACATATCCATTTAACCCATCAACTTTCATGTATAATTCACCATCTATCTCATGTTTAAATAATTCCATAATGTCACGACAATATTCTCTTATGAAATTTTCATTCGTCGTCTCAATCGCAAAAATAGGAATTCTAGTCGTCTATGGCTTCCTTGAACATTTTTGATAATTACTTGTGTTTCATGGTTTGATCATGTAGAAGTATGTAGGAGTGTAGTGAGGTATTTGAAGCTTTAACAACACTCAAAGAACTCCAAAGAACCAAAAGAAACCATATAAGAATCGACGTAGAATTGCGTTGCGAAACGAGCTCGGAAGGGCACATTTTTTGTACCTTGCGCCACTGCTGCAAAGCAAGGCAATGGCGCAAGAAATCACTTCCCTCTGAATCAGGGGCTTGCACCACACCCCCTGAAATAGGGTAGTGGCGCAAGTTTCAGCACCTTGCTGAATTTTTCGGCCACTTCTTCAATACTTGCATATCGTCCAATACCTTATCAAAACACTACAAAATACTTACTTAGTGATCTTAATCATCAAGTAAACATGACTCCAAGTCACCAAATGAGGTTAGAATGTGTACGGGGTATTACACAAATGCTCCACGAATCACAAAACCCTTCCTATGAAAGTCTAATTGCTTATACGTGGCCAAAGTTCAATTTTCTCGTCATTAGCATTACCAAATACATACTTATATCTCTCGACACCTAAGCAAACATTATGCATCATCATCAAGTAGGGTTGGGAAGGTACGGGGTGTTACATTCTTTCCCCCTTAGAAACATTCGTCCTCGAATGTTAGTAACATCGTCTTATGTATATCCCAAGCATCTCTATACTCACATATATATACATATACACATACTACTTCCCGATACTTTCTTGTTATTGCTCCAATTCCGCACTTTGAATTTTCTCTTCTGTTTGAAACCATTACGGGTACTCCGACTTTATCATATCTTTGGCTCTCCACGTGCTTTCTTCTATTTGTCAATTCCTATAACGTACCTTTCCTAATATTTTCACTTACCCCTCTAGCATAGCAATATATATCTTTTAATAAGTAAGACTCTCCATAAGTTGCACATTTTCAATAAAAGCAATGGATCTCGGCATATGACTTGTATTAGCTTGTAGCTACTATTGTACCACCTTAATCTTCTCTATAGCCTAGTGAACAAAAGCTAACCCCCAAGCAAGGTGGTTTCATTTGCTTCAAACTGTCATCTATATAAACCTTCGCAAGATACCATCTTGATACTTGAATAATGACTATTTATCAAAGGAGTAGATGATCTTCCCAACTACCTTTGGAATACAATATGTAAGTTGGTAACATAAATTCAAGTGTCTGGGTGATACGTTCTTCTTGTCCACCTGTTTAAGGATGAAAAACTGTACCCAACTTCACTTGTATATCTAAACGTTCTGTATCTTTGGTTGTTACCCCATTCAATTTCCGCTACTCAATACTTCTCAATGTGCCGTTTCTCTTTTGTGTGCAACAATACTGGTGCACCCTACAGAGACATATCAAGTCTTACCAACTGACATGTATATACCTTTCACATAGCTTTCCTTACGTCAGGTTAGGAAACAAATTTGTCTTTCCGTTCAAGGATGGTCTTGTGGAAGAAAAGGGAAATATACTTTCTTAGCTTGGCAATCTTCGTGACATAACAAGAAGCCAACCACCTCATACTCATGACAACATTAAAACTCTTTCATTTCCATCTCCATAAGAGCAACCATCGTAACATGATCACAAACATCTACTATACCATTACGATAGGTTCTTTTAACTATACTATATTCATCGACAGGTGGAGATAGTTCAATCGACTTAACTAATGACCCTGGTGTGTCATTAGCTTTTATAGTAATCAATGAAGTGATATACAATAGGGTATATGTATCATTTGCAAATATGGATAATATACCTGTATCTCCATCAGGAGCTGCCTCCACATTCGGACGGTCCACTAACGCATAGGTGCGATTCTGAGTTCTACTGGAACTGGCTACTCCTCTGGAACCTCTACCGCCACCAGCAGACTGTACACCAGCTGTCGATGCCACATTGGCTGATTCGACAGGCCGTGTCATACTACCCGTAGGCCTCTGTGGGCATTCTCTCATCATGTGTCCTGGCCTACCACATACAAAGCAAACATTCGTATCAAACCGGCATTCGCCTGCATGAAATCTCCCACAGTGCGGGCACAACTGACGAGAAGATCTCGTCGCCTGTGATCCATGAATCCCACTACTCTGTTCAGATCGACCACCTCTAGACCCTCGAAATTGAGAATGAGCACCTTCTGTGGAATAAGAGGATAAGGGTCTAGGCGGTAACATTCGAGATCCAGTTTCTCCTGGGGACAACATAGACTGCTCCATAGGTCTCGCCCTTTTTGATGGCCCTTCCTCAGCTTTCTGTGTCCTCTTTCTTTGGCTTTGATCCTCCATTTTCTACGCAAAGGCCTGTATTCTAGCTATGTCCATATCTCGATTTAAGGCAGCAATAGTGCAGTCTCGTACCAAATAAGGCTCCAATTTATCCACATATCGATGGACTCTATCTTCCATGGTGGCTACTATATTTGGAGCATATCTAGCCAAGGAATTAAACTGTAAACTGTATTCTCTGACACTCATATTTCCCTGACGCAAGTTCAGAAATTGGTCTGCACGTGCCTCTCGAATCTCATACGGGAGGTAATGATCAAGAAATGCCATTCTAAATTCTTCCCAACCAGCTGAGAGTACATCAATACCTCTTGATCTTTTCCAGTCCTCATACCACAAAATAGCCTCGCCCTTCAGTCTATACGCTGCTAGTTCAACCGTTTCACCACCTATTACGTGCATCACCTCTAGTGCTCTTTGAACCTGGTCCACAAAATCCTATGGATCTGCTTTCGAATTGGACCTTGTGAATATGGAAGGGTCTAATTTTAAAAAGTCTTGTGTACGCCGACTAGCTGCTCTAGCCGCGTCATCTTCATTTACCAATGGACCAGTTCGTCCCTGTGATTGTGCAGCCACTAACTGAGTCAACATATGTACTGCATTTCTTAGGTCCTGATCTGTGGCATTCATTGGCGGTTCTACGGGTACTTCTCTACCAACTGGCTCCTCTGGAGCTGGAAAAGTAGACGAAGACCGCGATGAAATTTCAGCATTTGCTCCACCTTGACTAGCTTGGTCAGGTGGTAGCCTACTCATTCCTTCTTCAGCAGACACATCTACCTGCTTCCCTTTACCTTTACCTCTCCTCGTGATTGGCATTTTGACTATACCAAAGAAAAACAATCACCATGGTCAGATACAATTTACTTTACAATACTAGCTCTATTGCACTATCTAGAATGAAGAAAAGAAACAACATCCTAAATGTCCCGTAGCCTCCTACTTATCAATGTGGTGCACAACACATCGATAAGTAAGACTCTACTCAGACACGGCTTTGTAGACACCCTTAGAACGACTTGCTCTGATACCACTTTTGTCACGCCCCAAAATTCCAACGAGGCGTGATTGGCACCCGAAGCCGATATGGCCCGAGAGAACCAATCTTTGCTCATGTACATATGCATATCCTCGTATGAACATCGTACTAGCTCATGTAACCGATAACATATAAAATGCCAATGGCGGAAGTCATGGAAAACATGTACAATATGAGACTATGGCCGTTAGAACCATCAAGTCAAAATGAACATACGCCTCTATTTACATTTATACACCCACATCCATCTACAAAAGCCTCTAATAGATGCATTGACCAAATGAACTAAAAGTCGGGACAAGTCCCCGCTTTATCTTTACAACATCAAAACAAATGTACAACTGTGATAAGTCCCGAAGGAATTGGGGCTCACCAAAGATCCGCAACTAACTGTCAACTTACTGTCTGTTTAAAAATCTACTAGTGTCTGCACCTGCAACATGTAAGGTAAGTCCCCCAAGGGGGTCAGTACGAAGAATGTACTGAGTATGTAAGGCTCATAAGAAATAGCATCATACATGAGAATGTCAATAAAATAAAATAGGAGAGAATAGTCAATGTGTATAAATCATCATTTTATATACTATCTTTGATAACCACTCTCCTTCAAGGGAAATTACCTTCACTCAAGAGACATGTCTCCAATATATTCTTCTATACCCAAGAGATTCTTTCTTGCCTCTTGTTCATTACCACTATTGTTTATCTACTTGCGTACATCCACTTTATTAACGTACATCTACTCTATTGACGTACATAACCTACATCCACTCTCATGGTGGGAGAACCTACATCCACTCTCATGGTGGGAAAACATACATCCACTCTATGGTGGGAGAACATACATCCACTCTATGGTGGGAGAACATACATCCACTCTATGGTGGGAGAACATACATCCACTCTATGGTGGGAGAAATTGACATATCAACTTATGAGAGATTAATACATTAAGGATCATGATACTAATAGAAACACACCAATATGCTTTACCTTACTCTTATACTTCATGAGATTAACACCTTCACTTATGAGGAATAATTATACTAACTTGCACATCACCTCTCTTATTACTCTTATGAGATTGGTACTCTTACTTATGAACAATTGGCACAAGGATAATTATCATACTATAGGACTTTGGAACAAGACATAATCGGAATAATGTTATTCAAACTAAACAAGCTCTCTTTACCTCATTACTCTCGTTGAGATAGTTCTTTTAGAAATTACAACGTCATGGTATCTTTGGAACTTCAATCAATGAATAAGAGATAAGTGAATCATAATTCATCTAAGAATAGGGCACATATGAATAACAATATACGTCACCCTGAATTGATATACTTCAAGCCTCTCGGAATTGAAGCAAGCTCAATGTCAATAGGAACAATATATTGTAAAGGATACGGAAAGAGTAACCTTACATACCTTGTATTCTTAATACGAATACACAATCTTAGACGCGTATACAATAGTCCCGCTCCTTCTTTATGTATCACTCTACAACACAAATACATAACGAGATTCATATTAACCACCAACTACCTTACAAGTGTATGTAATGTCAATGAGTTACATGTTTGCCTTTAAACATGTCATTTCCCCTTGACAAAACCATTGATGCACTTATTATTCCAAATATCCCCCAATATTCCATACATTGACCAATACATGAAAATCAATACATTTCACCACAACACTTCTCCTTTGCACTTTCTTATCCATATCACACCACAAATAATCCATCAAATTACCTTAATACAACTCATAGCACATATCGGCCAAAATCCCACAATTTACACTTTTAGAAAAATAACAAGTTTAATAACAAAATCACACTATACATGTTCACATTTTATCCATACCATGCTCTATCATTAAGACATCAAGTCTCTTTTCAAATTCAAATCACAAAGATGGCACATCTTTCACCAAAAGCACAAATACACTATTCACCACCTTGCCAACATAACTATCATGATATACATAATCTCCCATGCATATAATATGTTAATCCATGAGAATAAATACTTACCAAGTCTTGGAATAGGATGATCTTCACCAAAGAAAGGCTAAGGGCTCTTAGGGTTTGAGAGAGCCAAAAAGAAAATGTCTTATAATTCTTCAAATGTGTTGTGTGTGTTGAAGAATAAAAATCTGATTTTTTGGGACCCTTATATAGTGCTCAAGTCATCCTTAGCCATTTGGGAGCAATAATTGAGTAGTCATGGCAAGAATGGGTCATTTGACCCATTTGGGCCAAGTCTTTTATTCCATTTTGGGCCTAAATTTGATCCCAATAACACATATCCATTTAACCCATCAACTTTCATGTATAATTCACCATCTATCTCATGTTTAAATAATTCCATAATGTCACGACAATATTCTCTTATGAAATTTTCATTCGTCGTCTCAATCGCAAAAATAGGAATTTTAGTCGTCTATGGCTTCCTTGAACATTTTTGATAATTACTTGTGTTTCATGGTTTGATCATGTAGAAGTATGTAGGAGTGTAGTGAGGTATTTGAAGCTTTAACAACACTCAAAGAACCAAAAGAAACCATATAAGAATCGACGTAGAATTGCGTTGCGAAACGAGCTCGGAAGGGCACATTTTTTGTACGTTGCGCCACTGCTGCAAAGCAAGGCAATGGCGCAAGAAATCACTTCCCTCTGAATCAGGGGTTTGCTCCACACCCCCTGAAACAGGGTAGTGGCGCAAGTTTCAGCACCTTGCTGAATTTTTCGGCCACTTCTTCAATACTTGCATATCGTCCAATACCTTATCAAAACACTACAAAATACTTACTTAGTGATCTTAATCATCAAGTAAACATGACTCCAAGTCACCAAATGAGGTTAGAATGTGTACGGGGTATTACACAAATGCTCCACGAATCACAAAACCCTTCCTATGAAAGTCTAATTGCTTATACGTGGCCAAAGTTCAATTTTCTCGTCATTAGCATTACCAAATACATACTTATATCTCTCGACACCTAAGCAAACATTATGCATCATCATCAAGTAGGGTTGGGAAGGTACGGGGTGTTACAGTGATTCAAAGATTAGACAATATCAGGAGAGATTTTCCTTGGAAGGGGATCGAGGAAAATGACTCTATTGTTTAGCACCTGGTCAAATGGAACAAGGTTCTTTGGGGACAGAACCAAGGGGGTTAGGGGTTAGAAACTTGAAACTAAAAAGCAAGGCACTCAAATTGAAGTGGTTATGGAGATACTCACAAGAGCCTCAAGAATATTGGGTTAAAGTAATCAATGCTAACTATGGAGAAGAGAACAAATGGATGACAAAGGAAGTATCTACACCCTATGGTGTAAGTCTTTGGAGGTCTATCAGAGTCCTTTGACCATTTTTGAGAAATAATACGATTGTCATGGTAGGTAATGGAAGCAAGACATCCTTTTGGGAGGATAATTAGTTGGTCTCTTCTAGCTTGAAGAATCTCTTCCCTAGTTTGTATGGGCTGGTAGTGCAGCAACAAATAAGTCTAGTTGATAGTTGGTCACAACATGGATGGAACATTCAGTTTAAAAGAAATTTCAACGACAGAATTTTTTTGGACATTGGAAGAATTTAAAAGGACAAAATATGAGGTTGATAGACTATGGTGGAATACAGATAGCAAAAGGCATATTTAAGGTGAAATCAACATATGAGTTTTTGAACCAAGATGGACAACAAACATCACAACGGCCATGGAAAAAAATCTGGAAGCCAAAAATCCCCTTTAAGGTGGCATGCTTTACTTGGCTTATAGCTAGAGAAGCACTTTTGACACAAGAAAACCTCAAGAAAAGGAAATTCTCTATGTGCTCCAGATGCTATTTGTGTGGAGAAGAGGTTGAAACAATCAACCATCTATTTTTACAGTGCAGGATAGCAACTCAACTTTGGCAGATTTTTATTAATCTCAGGGTTTTGCTTGAGCAATGCACAAAATCACTCACCTTCTTTACAGTTGGGAAGAGGTAGGTGTGGGAGCTTTAGACAGAGGCAGATGGAGGATTATCCCAGCCTGTATCTTGTGGAGAATTTGAAATGAGAGGAATGCTTGATGTTTTGAGAGCAAAAGTTGTGATCTACAGAAGATCAAGTTGAACTATATCAAATTTTTTTGTTTTTGGTGCAAAAAGGTGTACTTAGGAACACTTTTAAAAAGTTTGGTCAAACACTAAATGGTGCTCAAAAGTATTTTTAAATTTATTAGTCAAACACAAAATGCTTCTCACCTAAAGTACTTTTTGGAAAATCACTTTTGAAAAACACTTTTCAAAATAAGCCTATTTTAAAAGCTTGGCCAAAGAGGCTATAAATATCACTAAATTTACGTCCACCAATATCTAGAACACTCAAGTGTTTCACCATTGTGCTTAATTTGGATTGGACATAAATACACACACACATATGTGGCTACAAATAAACAATTTACTTTTTGTCCTAGCTGTAATTAATAATTTATACTTTTCTTATTAGGAAAAATCCTTTAATAAATATGGTTTGGCACATAGAAGAACAAAACCTCTTTCTTCTTTCTTTCCGCCGTTGGACCCCCAGTTTTCTATTTTTCAGTCTTGAGTCTTGAGTCTTTGAGTGTTGGAGCAGCGAGAAAGTGAAAGAATTGATGGAAAAGACTAACGTGAAAGAATTGATGACTAAACCAGGGAAAAAGGGCCTTAAGTCTTACTTTATCAAGGATACCAACGAACTCGTACGAGGTAAGTTTTTGGATTTTATTTTTATGTTTTCTAATGCTCTGTTGTGTTTAAGTGAAGGAAATCTCTCTTCTTTGTTTTTTCTCTTTTTTGTGCCCTAGAAGATTTTTTTTCTAGGTTATTGAGATTGTATCTCCTTTTCAAAATAGTTAAACTTTGTAATGATCCCTTATATTCGAATGATTCAAGACAAGGATTATTCAATTTCTATTCAACTCAAGTTCATTTAAATGGTTCTCTAAGGTAATGAATTAGTCCACCTCAATCCCAAGCTAGTTGGCATAAGCTATATGAATCCTCGCTAATCATGTTGCTCCATTTAGACTCATAGCAAAAAGGAAATGAAGCACAAAGTGGCAAAATTGGAAACTAAACTAAATTGGCATCGACACAGCAAATCACTCTGCTCTTGTAAAGAACTCCAGCAGAAGAAGAAAATGAAACCATTGGGAAGAGATAGATAGAAGAAGGAGGAAGTAGATAATTCAGAGAGATTGGAGAGCAACATAGAAGAAAGTAATAGTTGTCTTTCCTAATTGATACTTCACTCACACGACTCTTAACAGACCCATGTGCTCTCTTAATTAATTTAGATCATTAAAATTGAATAGCTAAATGAATTTGAATTGTTAATTTCACCATGTTCATAAAAAAAGAATTTGAATTCTTAAAAGTTGTGGAAGTCTCTATCAAACAATATTATTAGTGTTAGACATCTTGGAATGTCTCAAAATAGAAAGAATGCCATATAAATTGGAATTTAGGAGTATCTTTTGTTATGGATTCCTGTGTAGTTGATTGTGCTTTGTATTCCTAACTTATTCAATTGCGCTTTTAGTTTGCACTATTTCCCTGACAATAATTGTGGACATTTGGTTGTCCTGACACAATAGAGACATGCAACATTGTATGTACTGCTTCTTAATGAATTTGATGAAATTTGGGGTGTTGCTTTCCCTTTGCTCTATGACTTATCAACTTATTCTTCTTCTTTTTTTATTTTTTTGGGATGAGTGAGAAGGGGGGCGAGGGTGAGGTTGGGAGGTGGGAAGGGGCGATTTGATTTTTCTATCTCAAAAAAAATAAAATTCCTATCTCAAAAAAAACATTAAGATTTTTGGTCTTGTTCCTTTCTCAGTTGGTGATTGTGTGTTGATGAGACCATCCGATTCTGATAAGCTCCCATATGTGGCAAAAGTGGATAAAATTACGGTTGACCACCGTAACAGTGTGAAGGTTCGAGTTCAGTGGTACTACCGCCCCGAGGATTCTATTGGTGGACGCAGACAGTTCCATGGGGCTAAAGAGTTGTTCTTGTCAGATCATTATGATTTCCAGAGTGCACACACAATCAAAGGGAAATGCATAGTGCACTCTTTCAGAAACTACATCAAGATGGAGAATGTGGGCCCTGAGGATTACTTTAGTAGGTTCGACTACAAAGCTGCCGCAGGAGGGGTTTATCCTGACCGTGTTTCTGTGTGAGTTCTTCAAAACTCCACTGTGAAATTTGAAAATTTATTTTTTTGGTGTAATGTTAAGATTTTCGCCTGTCGTATTTGCTAACATTCTGATATTCTGGAATGATTTGATTTTGAAGGTATTGCAAGTGTGAAATGCCCTATAACCCGGACGATCTCATGGTACAATGTGAAACATGTAAAGACTGGTATGCATATTACTGAATACTTTTCCTTTACATGTTAGCATAATATCTTTATTCTTGTTTGCATGGAAACCAACAACCAAGCTTCCATTTTGTGCTCTAAACTTTAGGATAAAAAGTAATTTTAGAGAGAGGGATACGTCTTATTGAAGTTACTCTAACTTCATTAAATAAATAGTAACAAAGACAGATAAATGGACAAATGACCAACATCCAAGGACATAAAGCATGAAATGCAGCAAAGAGATTGGCATATCCCTCTTCCTCTCTCTTTTATCTTATTTCTGAGATATTCTTTTGAAGTTATCATGTCAGTGTTGTTCACTATCCATATTGTTTTACTATAACCAGGGAAAAACTGCTCTGAGATTACTTATTTTCAATGTTTTCAGCCCATTTTTTATGTATTTAAAATGTGTCACACAAATAAAAAAGCTATTGTTATAAATGTGCTAAAGTATTCAAATTCTTGGCTGATGTACTAACAAATACTCTGACAAGAACAGGAACCTCTTTATGAATAGTTTCGATTTGAAGTCAAGATGTCCCTAGATGTTTATAAGAGAGAATGGGTCTAATAGATAAATATAGTGCCAATCATCTGAGAATGATTGATCTATCAGGTTGAACTGGATCTATAGATGGATAAGTTCCTAAAAGGGCATTCATGAGCGAGAAATGATGAAAATGATGAATCATCTTGAGTATTTGGGAATAAAGTTGAACTCCCAAACGGAAAAAAGGTTGAGACAAGGAAGGACAATCAAAATACGCTTCTCAAAGGTTGCTCCATTCACTTTTACTTGTCTAATATACTAAAAATACATTTTGATTTTTAGCATATCAAAAGAAAAACATACTATATATTTCACGTTTTACCCTCAACATCAATTACTTATTCGCCAAATCATTTTCCAAGATCTAAGACTAAACATCAATTAATACGGGTATTGTGGTAGTAGTCATATTAATCATTGTTTCTTATGAGTGTAAATTTTCCATATTTGCCTAAGCTCGAGAACTTGAGAGGGAACAGAAGGCCACATTACTGTGGAGTGTAGGTGTGAAAATTCTTACGGTTGTAATTACCTCTACTTGTGTTGAGTGGAATTCTTGTTGTGTTGTTCAACATCATGGAGGCCTGAGTTGGTCATTAAGTTCTATTAAGCTTAAGCTAATTGTCTGTGCTATGAATGTTAGGTAACTGTTTTTAAGAATTTATTCAAAGGTATCCATTTTTGTCAGATGGTCTTAATTTTTTGTGCAATTTTACTGCAGGTTTCATCCTACCTGTATGAGTATGACCATTGAAGAAGCAAAGAAATTAGACCCTTTCTTATGTGAAGTCTGTTCATTGAAAGATTCTGACAAACGACCTTTGAACTCGTTTCATGTTGAGCCAAAGGTAAGAATCTATTGCATACACTTGATAGCCTGATATGTTCCAGAATTACTGTTATTAGCAAGCATTGTATCTCAAGTCAGTTAATTTCCTTATTTATCAAAAAATCAGATTTAGCTAATGGTCGTTATCTGTTTGTGATAGAGATGGTATGGTAATGGTTGCTTTCTTACACTATGTTCTTATATGAAGCTGGTTGTTGGGATCTTTTAGTTACGTCAAAAGAGAGTGATTGGATTGCTTTGATAGTTTGTCCGTCACTCCCTAGTTGAAAAGAATTCCATAGTTGTATGGATAGGAAGGAAAATGAATGTAAGGAATAAGGGTTTTCATGGTTCATTTTTTATCTAAACCAAAACCAAATCAACTATGCGAATTTACTAAAATGCATACCTAATAGTCATTTATTTTTGTTTTGGTTTTGTCGGTTTTTTGGATTCTTCTTCTTACATGAAATTTATTTCATTCAATCTACAAGAGTGAAGGCCACAATTTCTTATATACAGCTATTTGTTTAACAAGAATCAAACAAACTGATTAACTTATTATCCTTTGGAAGGTCTATATTGATAAATTTCACACTGAGATAAACAATTATTACAACATCAACAACGTACCCAGTGCAGTCGCACAAAGTGGGGAGATAAACAATTATTCACTTGCATAAAGCAAAAACAACCTTATATCAATATATGTTATTGAACTTAGCTAACCTTAATGATTAAAACACTAAATGTATTGCTCCTTGGCCAGACAAAAATTCTAACGAATAAAAGTTGAAAGTTGCAGAAATAAGGATGTTGTAGTGGAAGTGTGGACATATTAGAAGAGGTAAGATTAGAAATGAGGACATTCGAGAAAAGGTGGGAGTGACTTTTGTGGAGGACAAGATGCGAAAAGTGTGACTAAGATGGTTTGGGCATGTAAAGAGGATATGTCTGAATGCCCTAGTGCGGAAGTGTGATAGGTTGACTATGGATGGTTTCAGGTGAGATAAAGATAGAGGTAGACAAAATAAGTATTTGGGAGAGGTTATTAGGACATGGCACAATTTTACCTTGCCGAGGAAATGACCATTGATAGAAGGATGTGGAGGACACAAATTAGGGTAGAGGTTAGTAGGTAGAAGTGTGTTGTTTTCTTTCTGTTCATACTAGTATTTTTAGTATTGCTCCTGTAGTTTCTGGTCCTCGATTTTTGTTATTATTTGTTGTCTTATCCTTTAACTATTATATTAGTTTGTTTATTATCCTGTTATTATATGTTTTATTACTATCTACCATTTCTTGCACTTCAACAACTTTTTCTGGACTCCTTTGAACCTTTTTTTTCTTGAGTCGAGGGTCTATCGAAATCAGCTAATTTACTTGCGGTAGAGGAATGTTGCGTACACTCTATCCTCTCCAGACCCTACTGTGTGGGATTATATTAGGTATGTTGTTGCAGTAGTTGTATACATAGAGTCGGTTTGGTTCAGTTTTTTTCTTAAATATAAAATTAAACCAAATGTTGTTAGTTTTTCCAAATTGAGAAACCAAACCAAGGACCCATTTGGCCATGAGTAGTATTCACTTTATTCGGAAATATGTATTCACCTTATTTCGAAATATGTGTTTGACCATAAAAATACCAAATACAACTTGAAGTTGTATTTGGAATTTTGGAAAACACCTCAAGTGGTGTTTTCACACTATTTGGTTTCACTTTTTTACTTTTTTAAAAAAAAATTCAAAAAATGCTAAATTTTTTAATAAAATAACCCCATTTTCATAAAAATTCTAAAAATTTTAACATTTATCTTCACTTTTTATATTTTTTTAAAAAAATACATTTGAATTCTCAATATTAAATCCAAAATACTATGGCCAAAAACAACTCTAACTCTATTTTCAACTTCAAAGATTCCAGTTAAAGTGAATACATTTTTGGTTTTCATGGACAAACGTCTACCATGTCAAAGATATGTTGGTCTTTCATGTTGGTTTGATATGATTCTTTGTTTGGTTACACCGCGTCCTGAAAGCTATCTTCAGAATATCTGAAGCTCTAATCTTCAGTTGATGGTAACTAGAGAGTACAAAACATAATTTAACAAATCTAGTGAGCCATTCACACTTAAGTTACAAAAGTGATATGTACTATGGGAGATTCTCTTAACCGACATACCCCATTTGAACAAATATGGAACCCAACTAGTAACCCATGTTGGGAGGGTGTTCAATACCTAGTCAGGGGTAGATAACCATGATTGGTGTGAATTCACTCATGAGTCTATTTAGGACACAGCAGACACACTTAATTGATGAGGCTCCCCATAATCTACGGTGGCACGCAGTTTGGGATTTTGGGTATGCTGAACCCCCATCATCTTGGTGCTCAATAATACTCCCAAAAACCATACTATTGCATGTATTATATAAAATTCATCATGAAATAAGTATACTAGTTGATAAGTCTGAAACACCAAATATGCTTCCATTGTTGCTTCATATCCATAAGTAAATTCGTGAATTTCATATTGAATGGGTTAATCATGCTAAAATCATGCAACATTTACCAACTCATAGGATTTCATGTCAAGGATGGTTAAAATCAAATTATAATGTCAAGCATATGAATAGAGTGATAGATAAACCATGAATTCTAGTAAGAAAATGTAAGTAAGTTCATAAGGGAACATAAGAAGCAAAATCATGAAAGTTGTGTATGAGCCCTAGTCGTTAAATTTGTAAAATATTTTAAGAAAAATAAAGTTCTGGGGCACAAGTACCAAAGGAAATCCTTTTTGAAACCCCGCATACCTGAAAGAAGAAGATTCTTGGAGAAATTCTTGAACTTGGGAGCTTTGAAGTTATGGAATTTGAGAAACCCTTTTTGTGTGTTTCTTGAATTTTTGGAGAAGTGAAAAGGAATTTGGAGAGACTATAGATATGTTTTATTCTGATAAATAATCCTTATTGGGTGTTTAAATACATGGAGAGGACCTTGGGTAAGGAAAGGACTAAACTATCCCTCAGAAAACTCTTTACAACTGTAGAAAAATCTTGTCTGACGGTCTAGGTGATGAGCCGTCAAACCCCTGACCTCCCGTCACCCATACCATCACTTTTGGGAAACTTCTTGAGCTTACTAGATAAGATTGATGGCCCACTTGATGTCCTGTCAACAAGTTTACGACCCCTCAACTTTGTCATCAACTTTGTCCATCGGTTGTTGGCAGACGGACACCCTCTGGTAATTTGATCATAACTTTTTACTCCAATATTGGATTGAGAAATGGTTGGTGGTATTGGAAAAAAGACTCAAAGACCTTTAGGACCTTGGCACTTAGAAATGGAACATGTGATGAAGGTATCATAGGCATGAATACTTCATATATTAACCCATGAAGTGTGAGTGGAGAGTTATTCTGGATATGGAAATGACATAACCATCTATCATTTTCATAGGTAGGCATATGTAGGGCTTGGAGAAAAAGATTATAAGCATGAATTATTCAAGAGATCTGATCTGAGAACATATATAAGCACACTATGAAATAGTAGTGAATATATTGTGAATTTTGCCTATCATGAAGCTGGTAGTCATAGATCCATGGAGTAATATGGGTGTCATTGTTCTAAAGTTATTGCTTCTTATTCTATAATCTGAGTATGGATATGAATCGGTGTGAAATGTATGAGTATGGGTTAGAGGCATGATTCTAACATGCAAGACATGAGTAAGGTGTCATAATGACTGAAATTCGAGGAATACTCTAGAGTAGAAGTGAATTGTTATCTCATCATAACTCTTTCTGAAATGTATCACAATTTTCTTCACAAGACTTGATTTGGTTCTTCTCCCTATCATCTCCCCTGTAGATTGAGGCCGACATTTTACGTATGTGGGTATATTCCATATCCTCTAAACTGAGTGATAATTTCTTTACCCTAACAGTTGAGGTATCACTATACACATGAACTGTTAACTTACCTGGATAAACTATATTTGAAAGGTACTAGCTCCATTCTAGGACATTCCCTTCAGAGATACCACTCTTAACTTCCTCTAGCTTCTAAAATCATCATTCTATAACTTAAACTCTTACTAGTGAACATAAGCAATTCTGCTAACATCTCATAATCTGATCTTTCTTTTTATTCTACTAATACCACACCTCTAGGTTTGGTTCATATACCTCCGAAATTATAGAGAATAAAAATTTACTAAGATACTCATCATTGTCTATCTTTAATTCCTTGATTCATCTCTTAATAACACCGTATAATTCATACTATACATAGACTTCTCCACACCTAAAAACTCAAGGATACTAACTGGGAGCACACAACACTTAATAATCTCAGAATATCTTGCAACCACATACTACCTTGGGTTCGCTTCTATCTTCCTAATGCTTAAGGATCTTCTTTATCTAGTGACTTAGTCACCATTCATTGTCTCACCTAGGGATCACATCCATATCATACCTGCACCATCACACTTATTGAAAATTAATGAACTTAAATTACTGCATATGCGATTTCAAGCCTATTAAATCAATTCCATAAAACTGGCATCACCAATCCCAAACTATCATTTATTTCCACCTTGGTCATCATTAACAATTCAAACTTAGTGTCTATCACCAAACATGCATAACAACACAACATCACGTACTATCTTGGCTTACCAACAACTAGATAAAAAACTTTGAGAAACACTAGTCCACTAAAACCTCATGATAACAATAGTATCAATCTTAATCTTATAGTCTATCTACTTACATTACATTCTCATATCCTCCTTTCATGCATCACTACTACTTATCCATTCATACATCGAAACTACCTTCATAAATCTATAAGCATCAGCAGTCCCTGTTTTAAAATCACAAAGTGTAGCCTAGATCTATCAATCCTTAACCACTTTATACTTTCATTAGTGACCTATACTTTTCTAACAAAATGACATGCCATCATAAACTTTCCTAGTTCAAGCATAATCTAAATCATCTTAACTAACAACTCCTTCTCTACCTTTTACCATGAAATCTACACCACACTTACTACCCTTTGGTTAACACCCAAAGTCGTATCACCTCAATTCTAACTTAATGGATACATAACTTCTATATATACATATATACTACACTTTAATAATTCACTATCCCCACCTTTCTGGCTACTATACTTTTGAATTCATACTTCTAATTTTGGGGTCATTCTATTACTTACACATCATAACATACATAAAATGGGTTTAGAAGCTTACTCAAATTAAAGTTGATGAAAAATCCTCTTAGATTCTCTCAAAATCGTGTTCTCCAAGCTTGAAAATGATGAAAATAGGGTTTAAAACGAAGTTGGGCTTTTTATACTATTCTTGAACAGTAGACCAAGTTAGTGGTGGACCGATCACGAACGTGAAGCCTTATCTTCAACCTGGACCCAACTCACCTCCTTCCCACTATTGCATTTGTGAAGCCAATAAATTTCTTCTCCGTGAACACGATAGTAGGGTCGCAAACATGAAAAAGGCCTGAGGCTTGCACCAGCAGCCTTGCACCAACTATGGTTTAAGGTTACAAATCTCTCCGAATGGACCATCCGGATTCATTACGAACTCTATAGAAACAAATCAGTAAGGCTACTAGAATAATTTCGACGTTCTGGAGTCAATGGAACCATCAAATTTACCAAACAAGGTCATTATCAATAAGTTACATCATGGAATCAACTATGCTACTAACCCAAAATAGACGTTCCAGATCTAATTGAACTGATGAAACTCTCATCCGATGCTTGGATCACAGAATATTGACTAAAGTCAATTATATCACTTTAAAGGCTACTCAAAACTATAAACTCATATAAATCACTTCTGAACACTTCAGTATCGTGTCAACCATCCCCACAACTTATAAATAATAAAGCAACAATGGGAAAAGGAAATATGGATAAACACAGAAAATTCTAAATTTCACCACAAGGGTTATTACCATGTCTTTATATTTGTGGTATTGATTGTCTGGAAGTTGAGTGAATGATCTATCTGATTTATAACTTATGTGTATCTATGTTGATGGTACATAATATTTATTATTGAGATTGTGTATTTGTGATTAGCTATGACCTGATTTAGTGGATTTTATGATTTGATTTCGGTTGATGTTTGGCTTGATGGAAATAATTATTTTGTTGATTAATGCTACTTGTCGTTTGTTAGGGTACTTGTGTACTGGTCTTATTATAATGTGAATTTTGATTGTTATTGCGATTATTGTAATTCTCTGTGGGGTTGAAGTAGTTGAATTACATAAATGTGCTCATGTGGTTGATTAAGTCGTGAAGTGGTACTGAGTCCTCTATGGATAACATAAATACAAAGTCTTGGTGGATTTAAATGTTAGAAAATGTGTTAGTGGTTCGTGAACTTAAAACAGCAGAAAATAAATGTTAATGTAACTAATAATGTTAATCAAATTAAGAAAGCTAATTGAGAACCTTCTGAAGTTATTGAGAAGTTGCAGTAAGGAGTGTGAACTTTGGTGCTAAACTGTTATGTAAGATTGACATGATTGATTCTATTGATTGTTGTATTTTGTTATTGAATTAATCATGGTCGACCGATGATGCCTACCAGTACGTGTGGTATACTAATACTACTCTTGCTACCTTCTTTTTTAGATGTAGGTGTGTTTCCGGTAGACTTGAATTTTCTTAGTGGGACGTCGATGTACTTTTCTTCAACTTCTGCATCCCATTCAGGCAGAAGTTGTCTCTTATTTTCTGTTTTCACTGTGGAAGCTATTGTACATGCCTAGACTAGGTCTTGGGAGTTTGTTTCTTTTGTCAGGTTATTACTTGTAAAGACCTCGTATATGTATAACAATTTTGGTTTAAGATTAAACTGCTTATTTATTTAAAGGTTGCTAATTGAATTTCCACATATACTTGATTGGGTGGTAAAGGTTCTCCTATCTTGTTAGAATATAGTAGGTTCCCGCATAATCCTGTAAATTTTGGTTCGTGACATTTTCATTCTTTATTGTTATTACTGTTAGATATAATAAATGTAAATGCTTGAAAGTGAGTATCTTCTATATTGACTCTTGCTGCTTCTTATTAGAAGCGGTGATACTTATTGAATACTTATTGGTGTACTAACACTATGCTTCTGCACTTTCTGTGTAGATATAGATTGCAGTTGTCGAATTTGTGAAAGAGCTTTGGAGATCATACTAGTGTTCTGGTGTTGACTTTCCAGTTAGTTCTTAATAACTTAGAGTCTTTTACTTTCGTTCTATATTTTAAATATATTATGTATTATTCACATCATAGTTGTATTTTCTTTTCTAGTAGTGCATGACTTTTGACTTCGAGTTTTGGGGTGATTGTATTAAATTTCATGTTATTTAGTTCCTTTGTTTATGTTAATGCATTTTATTTTAGGTATATTCATGTTGTACGATTTGTCTGACAGGTTAGATTGGTGTTTTCACGACTTAGTGGAATTTGGACGTGACAAAGTGTAGGGGTGGACATTCAATATTTTTAAAGTTCAGTTTCGATAATTCGATAATCAATAATTGAAAGTAGATATGAAATATCAAACTTTTAAGGTTTTGCTCGGTACATTAAATTAAACTTCAGTACGATAAATTTCGATATTATAATTCGAGATTTACCTTAATTAGGTAGAATTTTATATATTTGAGCTTTCTTTGTGTACTTTTAAATAATAATATAATGCAAAAAGATTCCAAATATCTTCGATAACCAGTGGAAAACAGTTCCCAAGTTATGCTTTCTTCATTTATTTTGTTATTTATATGCCAATTAAATAATCAAACAAGTCAAAAATATGGATATAATGAACAAAAAACTAACTGTATTTGATGGTCGACATTATGCATATCCTGAAAAAAATATATGAAGCTTTTTTGTCTTGGATCACTAGTGATGCATGTATCAAAGCTAACGTTAGGCAGGAATTTAATGTCACGCGCCAAATCCACGTGACTGACACCAGGAACACTACCCGACCCGAGAGAACCAACCCATGTAATAATTTCTACTTATGCACCTAAATCATGAATGTGGAAACTTTTGGAAAAAAATCCAATCTTTAAGTGTTGAAAATCATGCATGAATACACATGTTAAATTAACCACATTTCATTTTAAACAAAATACTGACCAAAGTAATAAAGTTTCATGCATGTATGTCATATGAATAACCATAATTACAACCCGAAAGAACTACTACCATCTATGGAACCTCAATGACAAGAATTAAGCTAGCAAATCGAGACAAGTCCCGGTGACTCAAAGAATACAACAATCCAAGCTCCACGAGAAGTGGAGTCTCCCCAAAAGTATCCGACTGGAAGAGGTGGAGCTGTCCTAACCGTATGACTTAGAATGGCAGGTGCAAAGTCCTAAAATCAAAAGTTGAATGGCCAAAAGGCCTAATCTCCACATGCCTAGTATGTATCATACAACCGTGACCTCAAGAAGTGAGACAAGATTTAAAGAAATCAAGTGATTTGCAGAGACAATTATATGAGAAAGGAGCATTTATATCGATTCTCAATTTAGACAATGAAATAAAATACCAAAGTAAGATGTATATCAAAATCCTTTCTTCTGGCATTAAAGTTAAATCAAACCATGCAAAATTATGTCATTTACTGGGAGTTCTATACCATCACCGACACAAGATGCAAAATCAACTAGGTTATGTACCTAGCGGCAAGTATCATATACCCTACTTGCTCAGGTCGTCTCATCGTAGTGTCGTACCAATCGACTCAGCATGCTAATAATGTAGCACAATAGTACCCTCTCAAGGGGGCACTCTGTCGTAGTTCCAACCCCTAAGATAGGTCCTACGCCTACAACGACACGTGTAGTTTCATGGCATCACACGGAACATGTCTGAAGCCAATCTCAGTGAACTCAAGTAACTCCCAAAAACACTTGCATTTACCAGCCTTGGCCTTCATAGCCAATCCAACCATTTGAGAAAAATCAAATAATAATCCTTTCGTAGTTCTTGGTAAGAAAAATTTAACAAATATAAATCACTTTTAAAAGATTCAACCAGTTTTATTGCACTATGAAAATGTTTCCAAAAAAAAAAATGTTACACTTACACTTCACAATTTATAAAAATCATGACAAATAGCACTTAAAGCATTTACAAAGCAAGAAATGGTGCAATCTAAACCCGCTCGTCCCCACAAGCTAGGATTCACATAAAACCATATTCGAAAACCAATCCAACAAATGAATTTTGGGAAAAAACAAAAGAAGCTTCGAGAGATAGTAAGTTTTAACATACCTCGAATCGCTTTCCAATCTTACCCAAATGATCCAACGACGTCATAAATTCTCAGTCTACATATACGAACTCACATATATCAACAACACATCATGATAGCACCAACTAAGTCAACTAAGTGCTCAACTTTATGAGTTTAGTAAAAACCCATATCCTCACCAAAGAGTTTGATTCTTGAAATTTAACTTCAAATATGTCATGACATTCTCAAAATCACCAAATTCAATAATTGAAATTCTTTCAAGATATATGGAATACCATTTAACCTATTTTCACCAAATTGTCACTATTCATCGTCTTCTTCACTTAATCCATAATGGTTAAAAAAAAACATACATTCTAGGTCTTGCTCAATCCATGGAATACTTGGTGTTTTTAGCTAAAGAACACAATAATAGTACCTTTCTTATCAATAAAATGGATCAAGAGTTCAAGAATTTACCTTGTTGAAGAAAATCTAGTTTTGTCCCCTTTCTTGTGTTCTTGAACAATTTCTTGTTGAATCTAAATGCCAATAGTAATTTGGTGTTATACCTAACATATAAGACTAGAACTCAACTCAAAATAACCCAAAGAAGTTCACCTTGAATGGATGTTAAATGTCCTAGCTCGTCTCACTTTTGAGCTCAAAGAACAATTAAATTCTCCTCGAGATGTCCTTAAAAGACTACTTTAGTAAAAGCACTCTGCATTTGCGCTTCGAGCGCACGACACTGATGCCTCAAAGTCTTTTGATGCCACCATTGGCATCTCCGCTGGACATCACTGCCAGCTTATGCTTCTTTCCTTTCCCATTTTGTTTTTCACTTAGCCACTGTCAATGTGAACCCTTTTGATTCAAAATTGCATTCTTTTTCATTCTCTTTTTCCTTTTGGTCTCATCTCTTGCCAATTAATCATTTGTAAAACTGATTATTCCCCATAATAATTGCTCAATTATTGATAAATAATTATTGTCCAAATAATCCAATAACGTTAAATCATTCAATTAATTCAATCACTTGCCTCATGGAGTTATAATTTATTCCAAGCTATACCAATATTAAGTACAAGTGCTTTCATGGCTTTGTTATACTTGTGCGGGTCTCGCATGGCTCGGGTTTGATGAAATTGCATCCTTAAGCTTGAATTAATCTTAGAAATTTACGGGGACTTACATTCTCCCCCACTTAGAAACATTTTTCCTCGTATGTAAGTCTTTGGTAAAATTTAAGTCCAAAAATCTATCTTCAAAGCCGTCCTTTACTTGTAAAACCGCAAGGCCTTAAAATTTAAATAACACTCTAAATTTTCAAAAATTTTGACAGAATTTTCTTTGTTTCTAGGCCTATTCAATGTTTTCAACTCGTCAGCGGACCACAAGAATATAATATAAATAGCCTCACACAGCTCTACTCCTCGTAATCATATCAATAACTAACATCATCGCCCCATATGCATCAAAACATGACCGCAACCACTCAAGGAATCACAATGATAAAATCTACTACAATGAGGTAAGTCTAGCCGCCGTAGGCAATAATAAATAAATTACACAATAAATACGTTGAATCTCAACTCATAAGAGATATAAACAATTTACTTATTCGATCCTTGAAAACAAGATATGATGTACTCTGAACTTCAAATTTCTAAGAAACAGTCATACCTGTAGCCGCAAACAAGTGTGGATAACAAATTTTCATATCTCCCTCAATCTCTCAAGTAGCCTCCTCGATGTCATGACTATGCCATAACACTTAAACTTAGCATGAGACTATAGTTCTTAACCCACTAACTTGCATATTAGGAATCTCACCCGATTCTTCCACATAAATGGAACCACTATTCTCAAAATATGAACATGCCCATTAAAGAAAAAAGATGACATTTACTCCATTTCTTATTACCATATGAAACACGTTTCCTGTCGCTCACACATTTATATAGTTAGATAGAAAATAGAAGATCAAATCTATTAACAGTGGTTTCGGTGATAATGTCACCCTCATTCTTTTTATGAATCCTCGTGCAACCTCGAAGAAAATATGTTTCACAATCTAATCCTTATTACACCTTTTCGCCATTCCCTTTTTAAGAATAACATGTCACAACTCTTAACCCATGTTTTAGGTGACGCCCATCCAAATAATAATTTATACTTAAGATGTTACACATATATCTCGATCCTTGCATCCCATGTAATCCCTTAGAGAAAGGTTTCACCATAACACTTAAAGTGACGTTACCTAACTCATTCTTCATTTTAAAACCTTCTGACCAAGTTCATGCTTAAGAATTCTCTTTATGGGTGAAGATCCTATTTTCTAATCCTTCTCGTAAGAAAATTTTCGACATCTTATAAATGTTTTTTTCCCTCTGACATCGCCCATCAATTTGAAACTCTTGCAACTCAAAATCATTCGAATTTGTCTAGAACGTTCTCTTATTCTTTCGAAAATTTATCACCGCATTGCACTGCCTTGTTAGTACCAACGACACGTAGTTTATCTTCTCACCTTCGCGATAATCTCAAATAGAGTGCCTTCAAACCCCCAAAATCTAAATCATCATAACTAATACGCTCATTTCGAGAAAAGAAATATTCATTCCTCACTATTACCTAGTCTACGACACACACTTGTCAATGGAATCTGGATGTCGAAATTCGGGTTTTCTTTTCGCTTTCTTTAAGAAATTCATGGTCATCATAACATCACAATTACCCATAGAACTTCTACAGTTGGTCATCAACGTGTCCTTTAAGGATTTCCACTCCCTTCAGACATCTTGCCTTTTACTTGGGGACCATGTCTTAGCTTACTTAATCTACTCCTCACTAAGGAACACACTTTGAATAAACTTTCCCTTTTTAATCCAGCACTAATTGTATGCATATAGCATTTTCACATTTATCTTTCAGAAATGGCATTCAAGTACTCAAGTCAAGTCACAAACGATCCAAGCTTCTAGGACTCATTCGAATTATTTGTTTGTTCATCAATAACTTGTTTGAACATTGACGATCTATCTCCTTAACTTCCATGGTAATAACAATATCGTACTTCTTCCATTTACAACAAGCTTGTAGCCCTGGTACCACCTCTTTTTTTTCTTTTATTTTTTTTTGTACTTCCTCTCATCCTGGATGATATTTGATAAAATTCCTCTTTTTTTTCATCTTCGATAAGTAAGGTCTTTCTTTTGCCACCATCACCTTAAGGTGAAATTATATGCCCAAGCCTCCCCCACTTAGGAGTGATTACTAGCTCTATTTGTCGTACATATATGTTAGTAGCCATTATACAGCAAGCAAACTTGTCTTGACCACTTACGTGTCCACCCTGATGTTAAGGGAAATTTATTCCCAACCAGGAATCTCACATCACAGTTTTCACCTGCAATCAATCTTGACTCATATCATACCTTCCAGTTGCGACGATAGGATGGAATCACTTTGGTCATAGATCTCTCTTGGTTCTCTTACTGTTTTAAGTACCAGAACACTTCCCAACCTCAATTCAAGTTGTCAAGTGTTATCCTTCTCTACCCTTACAATAATAATTATGATTAGCACATTACTCCTCCTCTATTTGTACTATCCTTGTAATTTTCTATCGCCACACTCTTTACTCTATATGCTTAAACACATAGTTTCAGCAAGTATGACTTTGTTGTGGCCTGAATCCATGTTCAACTATATTCCCAACGCATGTGACTACATAACTCCCTAGAGTCCATGTCTGACTATATTTGAACCAGTACAATTACTTCACGAGAAATTCATATATCATTTTTGCACAAAATTTCATGATACATTTGTTTTCACAACGCTAATCGCAAGCAACGTGCAATCTTCCTTTATACACCATAGAGGTTTTTGAGCCACACGATATACCTAATTACCCGGAACATATTCCTGAAATTATATTGGTAGTCAATCTGCAAACAATTATTTTGCACATTACTCTCTTATATCGGTTAATATTTCCAATAAAGTAGTCCTAATCCCACACGATCTTATCTCCTCACGTCCTCAACACACCCTGAAATTTTGTGGTCATTGCCAAAACCATACTTTCTTTGACATAATACATGAAATTTTAAACAAGTACTCATACCACCACTATGCATTTAATTTAACTCGTTAGTACATGATTATTCGTACATTGATCACCTTCAGACCTTATCCGTAACATAACATCTTTATGATTTGTGACATATCACCACATATGTGTCTGTAGCATGCTTGTAACCTTTAGACTTCCAAAACATACCATTATTATTCTCAAACTCTTTAGCTTTAAGTTGTACATGAAATATTTACAGCTCATAATAAATATTAACTCAATTCGTACATCGTTTGAAATATTTATCCGTTGTATTGTAAGGCTTGTAACAAATTCACACTCAATCGCTCACTTAGCACACCAAAAGAGTCCAGAGATACCCTTGAGAACTGTATCTTCCACGAACTCATTAATGTCAAATGAGGCATATCTCCCCTTGACACATGCTGCCAACCTCTAAGGTTACACCTTTCGTACATTTCATGCCTTAGTAATTTTTTTTTTCATCCTATATATTTGGGTATCATATATCTCTAGTAATTTTTATTCAACCTATCCATTTGGGCATCATATATCTCTGCCATCAACCATTGATGCCATTCAAGTTGCCTTGTTCATTTAGAAGTCCCTTTAAAACTCCACACATGTCCCCTTTTTCTTTTTTTTGAACTTACGGTTACACCCCTCCCCCCCGCCCCCTTCTTTTTTTCCATCCTTCTCTATATCACTGTCAGCTCCTATGAAAAGACAAGGACTATCACCTGTCCAAGCAAGTCTCAATTCGACCCTTGTTAGAAACTTAGAATTGTCCTCACTTTGCCCACTCCCTTTAATTTGTTATTAGAACATGTTCACACTCTTATCTTCATCTTTCCAACCATGCCTATTTTTTGTGAGTTACTGCCGCTAGTCATAGGTTTGGATGATACACCTTTCTTCACTAACTAGGTCTGTACTAGCTTCAACATTCTATTATAAACACCCGAAATATGAACTTCTTTTGTCAACTTGGGATATCATATTAGACAATATGAATTTTGCTTGGTAATACTCTAATTGTTCTTCACAAATTATAATTGTCACAGCGATTGGTCATTCCTTGCCTCAAGCAAGCTTCAGAAGTTTCCCTGGCCATGGCTTCTCAAGGTATCCTTGTTTTTACAGCACAAACTCCCTATGATCACTGATGTCACTATGACAATATTCAATGATATCCCCCCTCATCCTCTTTCACACAAATTGCTAACTCTTCACTAGCAGTCCCAACCTCAGTTTTCCCACGTAGAGATGTATCAATTTCATTTTTTGTCCTCAACTTGTGTATTCACATCAAGGCCACTGCCACATTCTTATTTACCCCTCAAGCAAATTTATCATCACTTGAATCTCAAGTCTTACACTTCTCACTCTTATTTGCAAATCCCGACTTAAAATTAATACGAATTAGAATTTTACTTCTTGCTTCAAAGCTCTAAAGTACAATCTAGCGAGAGTGAGAAGAATGAAAGAGACAATTCTATAATGTCCATGTAGCTTTCCCGATATAAGTGTGGTGCACAACACACTAATTAGGAGAACTCTACTAGACACGGTTCCATAGACCCCCTAGGACTCGTGTTATAACCTAGGTGCTTTGATACCAAGTTTGTCACGCTCTAAATCCACGTGACTGGCACCCAGAACTTTACCCGACTCGAGAGAACCAACCCATGTAATAATTTCTACTTATACACCTAAATCATGAATGCGGAAGCTTTTGAAAAAATTCTAATCTTTAAGTGTTGAAATCCATGCATGAATACACATGTTAAATTAACCACATTTCATTTTAAACAAAATACTGACAAAAGTAATTAAGTTTCATGCATGTATGTCATATGAATAACATAATTATAACCCGAAAGAACTATTACCATCTATGGAACCTCTATGACAAGAATTAAGCTAGCCAACCGAGACAAGCCCCGGTGACTCAAAGAATACAATAATCCAAGCTCCACGAGAAGTAAGTGGAGTCTCACCAAAAGTATCCGACTGGAAGAGGTTGAGCTGTCCTAAACGCATGACTTATAATGGCCGGTGCAAAGTCCTGAAATCAAAAGTTGAATGGCCAAAAGGCCTAAGCTCCACATGCCTAGTATGTATCATACAACTGTTAACCCAAGAAGTGAGACAAGATTTAAAGAAATCAAGTGATTTGCATAGATAATTATATGAGAAAGGAGCATTTATATTGATTCTCAATTTAGACAACGAAATAAAATACCAAAGTAAGATGTATATCAAAATCCTTGCTTCTGGCATTAAAGTTAAATCAAACCATGTGAAATTATATCATTTACCGGGAGTACTATACCATCACCGACACAAGATGCAAAATCAACTAGGTTATGTACCTAGCGCCAAGTATCATATACCCTACTTGCTCAGGTTGTATCATCGTAGTGCCATACGAATCGACTCAGCCATGCTAATAATGTAGCACAATACTACCCTCTCAAGGGGGTACTCTGCCGTAGTTCCAACCCATAAGATAGGTCCTACGCCTACACCGGCACGTGTAGTTTCATGGCATCACACTGAACATGTCTGAAGCCAATCTCGGTGAACTCAAGTAACTCCCAAAAACACTTGCATTTATTAGCCTTGGCCTTCATAGCCAATCCAACTATTTGAGAAAAATCAAATAATAATCCTTTCGTAGTTCTTGGTAAGAAAAATTTAACAAATAAAAATCACCTTTAAAGATTCAACAAGTTTTATTGCACTATGAAAATGTTTCCAAAAAAAAATATCACACTTCACAATTTATAAAAATCATGACAAATAGCTCTTAAAGCATTTACAAAGCAAGAAATGGTGCAATCCAAACCCGCTCGTCCTCACAAGCTAGGATTCACATAAAACTATATTCGAAAACCAATCCAACAAATGAATTTTGGAAAAAAAAAAAAAGCTTCAAGAGGTAGTAAGTTTCAACATACCTCGAATTGCTTTCCAATCTTACCCAAATGATCCAAAGACGCCATAAATTCTCAATCTACATATACGAACTCACATATATCAACAACACATCATGATAGCACCAAATAAGTCAACTAAGTGCCCAACTTTATGAGTTTAGTAAAAACCCATATCCTCACCAAAGAGGTTGATTCTTGAAATTTAACTTCAAATATCTCATGTCATTCTCAAACTCACCATATTCAATAATTGAAATTCTTTCAAGATATAAGGAATACCATTTAACCCATTTTCACCAAATTGTCACTATTCATCGTCTTCTTCACTTAACCCAATAATGATTTAAAAAAAAACATACATTCTAGGTCATGCTCAATCCCTGGAATACTTGGTGGTTTTAGCTAGAGAACACAATAATAGTACCTTTCTCACCAATAATATGGATCAAGAGTTCAAGAATTTACCTTGTTGAAGAAAATCTAGTTTTTCCCTCTTTCTTGTGTTCTTGAATAATTTCTTGTTGAATCTAAATTTCAATAGTAATTTAGTGTTATATCTAACATATAAGACTAGAAATCAACTCAAAATAACCCAAACAAGTTCACCTTGAATTGATGTTAAATGCCCTAGCTCGTCTCACCTTTGAGCTCAAAGAACAATTAAATTCTCCTCAAACTTTTCTCTACTCGAGATATCTTTAAAAGACTACTTCAGTAAAAGCACTCTGCATTTGCGCTTCGCGCGCACGTCGCTGATGCCTCAAAGTCTTTTGATTCCACCATTGACATCTCTGGTGAACATCACTGCCAGCTTATGCTTCTTTCCTTTCCCATTTTGTTTTTCACTTGGCCACTGTCAATGTGAACCTTTTGATTCAAAATTGCATTCTTTTTCATTCTCTCTCTTTTTGGTCTCATCTCTTGCCAATTAATCATTTGTAAAACTGATTATTCCCCATAATAATTGCTCAATTATTGATAAATAATTATTGTCCAAATAATTCAATAACGTTAAATCATTCAATTAATTCAATCACTTGCCTCATGGAGTTATAATTTATTCTAAGCTATATCAATATTAAGTAAAAGTGTTTCTATGGCTTTATTATACTTGTGCGGGTCTCCCATGGCTCGAGTTTGATTAAATTTTATCCTTAAGCTCGAATTTAGCTTGAATTAATCTTAGAAATTTACGAGGTCTTACATTTAAATAACTAGGAGCGGATATTTCATTCGGTATTTCTAAATTTTGATTTCAGTATTATCGAACTTTTGAAGTTTGATATGATACGGTAAATCAAACTAAAGTATGGTAAATCTCGGTTCGATAATTTGATTTATGGTAAATCTCGGTTCGATAATTTGATTTTTGGTGATTTATGTCCAATCCTAGTATTAAAGCCCTAAATTTCACAAGCCTTACGAGTCAAGAGCAATATCTTAATAGAATCTTTTTATGGATATGTAAAGTTATATATAAGCGAGAGACTACAGAGGCATTTAGAAAATGAAGGAGGGTCTAAAACTCCCCTAAACTAGGGGTGTCAAATGGGCAGATAATTGAGCTAAATTTAAGAATGTCTAAATGGATAGAGTTAATAAATGTGTGAATCATTAAACTGCTTTAATGTTATCTGGACTGAAGCAGATTGGGGTGAAATGAGCTAAAAACCCAATCCGCTCAATTCTAAGAAAGTTTTAAATTCAATGTTCATTTTCTTATAATTTGTTTGAGTACTTATAAAAAAATTCCATATATTATGACTATAAAAAATATATCTTTATAAATATTTAGACAAAAAAATTCATTGGTTAATCTAAGATGAATATCAACTCAATTTTAAAATGGATTGAAGTAAGCGGGTAATGAGCCCAGTTAACAAAATGAGGACATAAACGTGTTGGGTAAGTCATGATTTTATGGGCTGATTTTGATACCCCTATCATAAACTATGATATGTAGTACAATATCATGCTTCGTTCACATATCTGACCAAAAATGACCTCTCATTAACCTTTCAATTCAAATATGTCCTTATTTCTAACGGTCCCCTTAAAATAAAATAATTGAATATTTATTTATTACATGGGCTAATTTGATTGGCCCTGTAATGACCTGATTTCTCAGGTAATGATGGCACCTACCATAGTCCACCAGTAGGTAAGCCAACCCATAATATGAAACAGCGAGTAATGGAATATTAAGAGAAAAGAAGAAAGCAGCGGAAAATCAATCCAGTAAAGAGATTAATATAGAGAAGTAACCCCAGAACCTGGTAAAGTCAGTACAAAAGCTTCTAACAAAACAAGAATACAAGGTAAGTATAATACATATATACAAAACTGTCTCTGAAATGCAAAACAAAGATCAATCCAACAACTGAGAGAGAGCAGGAACAACTCCAAAAGTCAGGAGCCCACCCCAAATCTTTGATTCATGGCAGCTCCGCATGATGCACATGCCAGCGGCGATAACTCGTACTATGATCTGTAGGGTGCAGAAGTGTTGTATGGGTACCAAACATGAGGTACTCGGTAGGCATCAGCCAACTGAGTTTCAAAGATAATTCAAGAACAAATAACATGTAAAGCAGGAATATAAACTACGGGCAACTATTTAAGAAACGAACATGATAATACCAATGAAGAGATAAGGGTAACGATTAGATACTACAGGTAATAAGGGACGTAAGTGCGGTACCATAAGTTACTAGTCAATATATGATAGTAGGGTGAAGAAAGAGATATGCAATATACAATAATAGTAGGAAGGAAGGAAATATACAAGGGTAGCTAGAGAGGAATGGATATACAACCGCGCTATACAAACCACCCAACATGAAGGTACCACCCTGAGGGAGCTAGTCTAACATCACAAGGATTATAAACAATGAGAGAGCTAACTCTAGCATAATTAGGGTCTCTAACCAAAGTGTGAATAAGCATAAGATAGTCTAATAATAAATCTTATCTTAATAAGGAGTAAAGGAACTCGAAAGCATACCTAAAATCTCGAGTACCAATCCATAACCAACTTGCCACGAACTATACAACAATAATCGAATAATAATGTAACCGGCTAGCCCGAACAAAAATTAACCTAACCGGGCCTCCATAAGCTTGGAAGGCACAAGCAATACTCAGCAAACTGCAACCATAACCTATACCTAGACAATCCCCCATAAGACTGATATATACAAGCACCAAACAATTATACTGGTGATAGGCCATGCATATGAATGAATGAAAGTCATGAAAAGAGTCAGATGATGCAAGATAAACCAAGTACCATATCCAACACAAGTGTATACACCTCCTCCAGCTTAATAGCTCGCAAATGCAGGACTTATGGTGACCATCTTTCTCTGATATGTGGCTCATCGGATGAAGGAGTTCATAGGGGACTCGAGATATCTGTATACACTGTCTGGTCCCAAATTAAGACTTCCATAATCCATAACTCCATCCAGTGCCGGAGGTAAATATGTGTAATAAGTGCTCGAAATTGAACAGAGACTAAAATAAGTAGAAATTCGTAAATTCCAGTGCCCGAGATTGAATTCGGGACTAAAATGATAAAATAGTATAAAAAAGGATTGGAATCTCCCTCGACCGAAATAAGTAAATAGTGACAATTGCGTAGATCAAGAATGGATCTAAATTTACCTCGCTTCGAGTTTTCAAAGTAAAATGTTTATCTTAAACATGTCATAATTCCATAATAAGGATGGTACGACTTTCGTTTTCAAAGAATCAATTTTAATGTTAAGAAAAGTGAAAATAAATCTCTTTTTGGAAAATAGTAGTAAAATCATAGTTCTAATCGGAATCGTACCACTAAATAGGCGTAAATACGACTAAATGTATGCATGCCATCACCAGTATCCAAACAATACAAACGTAAACGTCTATAACTAAACCACATCCTTTCAAAAAATAGCGTACTAACCTAGTGTCCAACTCGTCTTGTAACCACGGCCTCGGGCCAAACAATATACAATTTAGCAGGATAACAAAATTATAACTCAGCAAGACTAAGGTAAATATGACGATCAAGCTATGGAAGGATCTAATCGAGGTATATCACCCTAAATCACTTAAGTAATACCGTAAACCTTATACTAAGGATTCTTAATGTCAACCTAAGGTCATGTACATAAATAATCAGGCTTAATGGTATCCTATATGTATAGTGGGTATCCTTAGGTCAAGGCTCAATTTACAATTCTATTCTCCTAGACGGGTCAAATCATGATACAACTAGCTATAAACCTATCCTATAACCCTTACCTAGCATGCAACCAACACAATACAAATCTCGTATAGAAGAGTAAACCATAGCCTACCTAGAGTCTAAATGCTAAGCTCTCGAATACAGCACAGAAGCTTGACCTCACCGACAAGTCTCCAAATGGTGCCCAACTAGAACCCAAGCTTAAATAGCTTGATATGGATAATTGAGTATCTTTCGGGATTCAAATAAAACGTCAAAATATCTTCTTTCCGCAAAATCTTTTGGACTTAAGCATATGTGAATATATTAAATATGTCTATGGAAGAGTACTATACTCATTCTAAAATGAGTAAATAGAAGTGCAAATGACAGTAGCATATATATCTAAAAATACAAATCAGAGTAAAAGAGTATCTTTATTCCTACTAATTATATATATTGCAAATTACAAGTTAGGCTAATTAATGGTTAAATGATAATATTTTAAGCATAAACAAGACAAGCAGGCAATATTTTAAACATTTTAAAAGACAAGTGACAGTATTTTAAATATTAAAAAAGCAACATTTTAATCATTAAAAAGACTTGTTGTCTACCTTATTTACCTCCACGTGTAGTGGAGGTGCCCGTATAAGAATTAAATTTATTCCATTACATATGCATTCGGATATTGCATAGGTTCATAAAAAAATAAATATAACTTTTTGAATATGTCATAATTAATAAAGAAATTATTTCGAATAAAGCCTCTATCATATTATAAGAATTTTCAACATAACTAGACTTACTATCTCCATTTAAAATATTAATAAATTACAAAACTGTTATAAAATAATATAAATATATCATAACTAAAGAATTTTCATAAATATTAAAAATATTTTAAAAAGGCAATAAAATAAAAATATAAATTTACTAAATTTTAATTTAAATAAAATATTTCAAAATATGCTCGATATTGATAAAATTCTCAAACGAACTGTCAGGTAACCGAACCACCTTTCTCGACAGGCCATAAATAACGGATAGCAACTATCGGGAAGCTCAAAATATAGAAAACGCACAAAAAGTCAGAAAATGATCTGAAGGGTCATTACAGGCCCTAAAACACTTTCCAAATAAATAAATAAAACATGATTTATATTTTGATTCGACCTGCTTGAAAATTTATTATTTGTGTGGCATTTTCCTATTGGTCTATTTTAAATCGATCCATATTTTTTATAACCCAACTCATAATTAGGAATCCAACTAGAACTCATATCTTGCCCGTTTGATTACCCAATCTAAAAAAGATTTTTCTATTGTAAAATTTGTTATAAGTTACGCAATTGTCTTATTCATTCCTTCTTTTTAATCTCTTCCTAGTTAGGATATGATGGATTCAAACTTGAAATTAGTTTAGATGTTCATATTCTTCTGATTTGTATTATATATTATCGTAGGTTAAAAATGGTATAAGAGAATAAAAGCTATTTTTATTCTTTTATTCTTCTTGGATCTTGCTCGCTTTTTCACTTTTCCACTTTTCTTCTCTCACATTTTTTCTTTTTGAATCTTACCCACAATTTTAATTTTATTTTTTTAATATACGATAGAGCAGGAAAAAAATTGACGACATCCACATAGAAATAATTAGTTCAATAAAAGATGATTTAATTACACAACTGCGTACATCATATTTGCTTTTGTATATATATATATATATATATATATACCCAAAATTCTAAATCAAAATAAAAGAATGAAAATAATCTTTTTTTCTCCTATATCATTTTCCTCCCACAATAATAATACAAATTAAAATAATATGAACATGCAAATTCATTTCAAATTTTAGTCCCTAATATCCTAGTTTTGAGGAAATTAAGAGAAGAACAAAAAAAAAATGAACAAAATAATTAGGTAATTGATAGCAAAGTTTACAATAGAAAATAATAATTTTTTTTCGATGGAGTAATCAAATGAGCAGAGGGGGGTATGGATTGGGTTCTATAAAATTACGGGTTGATTTAAAATAGGCTAATAGCAAGATTTCACACAATTAATAAATTTTTTATTATTTTTAGGGAGGACAGGTCAAAATATGAGTGATCAATGTTTTTTTTTATTTTTTGGGAGAGGTTTTTCTTAAAGTAATTTTCAATTATTTTAACGAAGAAGGGGCTAAAATTCCCCTAAATAATGGAGTTTGGTATAATATTGCCCTTAGTCCACCTTATGGGTGTGGACAGTTAGAAATTAGGGCATTTTTTGTCTGAAAAGTTAATGACGAGGCATTGTTGATCCAATAGATAAACGAAAGACAATATTGTACCAAATCTCATAGTTCAGAAACATTTTAGACCCTTTTTTATTTAGAAAAGTATTTTTTTCTTCAGTCATTAATTTCTTGTGCTATAGAACTTAAATGAAGAAATTCTGACAATTTTTTTGTTATCTTTTCTACACGTAGGGAAAAACATATTTTTCAATTTGGGACCAACGCCCTGTGATGATGTCACGAATGAGGTGCGAGAATTTCTCATGTGATGTGGGAGTAGGATAGTATAGAGGATAGGTGGTCCGATACATACCGCAACTTAGACTTGGAGACTCAGTTGAGTTGAGTCATCAATAATCATACAAATAATAAAAGTCATCATGTATCTAAGTGTTGTAAGTGTCCTAATTAGTGTTTATATGAATTAGATCAAAAGGCTATTATCTCACAAAAAATATTATTTTATATAATGTGAAATGAAAATATTAAAAATATTTCTCATGTTGCTCTAAATGGTAATTGCCAAAGTAGATGAACTGAATTTGTAAAACATATAGAAAAATGTGGAAGACATATGATTTATACTTAAACTCAAATTGTGAAGAGTCATCATAAATATTCTTACAAACATATATAAACAAAACGAATTAAAAGAAGGATCCGGTGAATCACAATTTTAAAACTAATAAAATTGAATGAAGTTGACAATATTATATTGAAACCATCTTTATCTTTTATCAAGATCTAAGGACTTCTTTATTCGAGGAACTTGTAAATGGCAAGAAAAATCAGTTTATATATCAAGAATGTTCAGTTGTATTTAAAATATAGAAAATTAGCTTACAATAAGTTAATGTCACGTTTACCTCATAAGAATTGAGAAGATTAACTATAAAGGTCATATAACATGTGACAAAGATGACTTTTGTACTTTGTTACATAGTATGAGCATTTTATAAAGTTACACAAATTGATTATTTTTCTATTTTATAATAGTAGCATCATTTTCGTTGGAGTTTTCACTAAATGTAAGATCATCACTAGATTGACGTGATGCAATTTTATACTTTCAGTGATTAAAATAATTATTTTCTGCATAAATTTATTTTTCTTCCTTTATTTTCAAAAATTTTAATTCGCAAGGTACCATATAATTTATAACATCTGACCATATTATTTACTTGTCCTTTACAATATGTAAAATTTTAAATTCGCATCTGCTTATCAAAATTTTATATCGATAATTTCCTTTGTCATCAAAATTGAATTTTAAAATTAAGGCCTAGTGATTTTCTATCTTGTGACAAGTCAGGAATCTTATTGATCGGGAAATTGAAATCTAGCCTACATTTTTATAATATCTATTTTTGACTTTTAAGAGAATATGCTTGAGTAATTGAAGTAAAAGCTTCATCATTACGATATTTATATGAGTTCTAATTTAGACAATCTTACTAAAAATCATATCAAACGTAATCTTGCTCATATTTTAAATTTTGTGTCGTATATTCACAATCATGGTCATATTTATAAATTATAAAATTATCTAATGTTGCTATTTCATCAAATCATCTTTACCTTGGTGAAGTAGACTGCAATGTCACTTGAGCATTAAACTAATTTTTAATTCTTTTTGTGAAAGCAACAATTTGGCTTCTTCAATAAATCAAACTTATCCTCAAGCTTATTTCATAAGCCTTTCGTGATATATGAATATAACATGCTCTCATCTATCTATAATAATCCTCGTGGTGATTTTTAGTTTTTGCTATATTTTGATCAGTTTGCCCTTCCCTGTAGTTGCTTTATGAGGGTGTTTGAATTAGCTTTTTTTAAGTGACTTATAAACTAAAAGTCAAAATCAAAAGTAGGTTGCTACCTACTTTTGGCTATTTTTTTAATACTTTTTAAGCCTAAAGTAAAGTGGTTCTATCTTTGCCAAACACCTCCAAAAATTAAAAAGTGCTTAAAAGTCAAAAGCACCTAAAAATAAGCTAATCCAAACACCCTCTATTTATGAGTTGTGGGAATAGTTGACATGGTCCCCGAAGTATTCGGGAGTGATTTATGTGAGTTTGTGGTTTTGAGTAGCCTTTAAAGTAGTAAGTTGACTTTGGTCAATATTCTGTGATCCGAGCGTTGGATGAGAGTTTTGTCAGTTCCATTAGATTTAGAATGTCGATTTTGGGTTAGTAGCATAGTTTGTTCGGATCCCGAACCTTTATATTTTGTTTTGAGTGTTTAGACGGAAACTAGTTAAAATAGCCTAAAAGGGGTCCCGGAGGTTAATTTGTTGTAAACAACCTCTTTTCGTAAATCTAATGATTTTGTTGAGTCTGAAATGTCATTTTCAAGCTATTAGCATATTTGGTTTGTGTTTGGGAGGTTCCAGATGAGTTTTGGATGAGTTTTTGAATATTTTGGGTGCCTGCTTAAGTAAAATCGGTCGATAAAAAGGTTCATTATTAGTTTTAAAGATCGAAAAATTATTTCAAAACTTTTGAAATGTCATGCATTAATTAGAGGATTTATCTAAAAAGTTTGATATAATTTTGATAAGTCGATATCGAGTTTTTATTGTGAAATATGAAATAATTCTTTAACGAGCAAAAACAATATCTGACTGGGCAAAAGTGAATTAAATTGAGTTCCGAATGAACGAGTAGATTCATATCATTATTTAAAAATTTTAGAAAAAATAATCGGTGCATTTTGATATTGTATGAGGGATTTTTGGCCTTTTTAGTGAAAACAAAAGTTGTTGGTCCAAATCTTTAGATGGAAAATATAGACTTTTAGCGACGGAAAATGGGCTTTAGTGACGGAAACCACACCTGAGCATATTATAAATTTCAGATTTCACCCTTTCACTAATAATTGACTTTTGGGAGCTAGGAAGCTCCGTTTAAGGCGATTCTTGATGTGTTTTTTTAGCATAATCATTGGATATGTGATTCTACCTTCATTTTATTCATTTTTCAAGATTATCCATCTTGTTTTTCATGATTTTGATTCATAATATTGAGATATAAAACTCAAAGTTATGAAATCAAAATATCTTGATTTGAAGGTCGATTTGGAATGAGTTTTCATTGATTTTTGGATTTAAGGTCTTTTTATCATGGGTAAACTGATTTTAACAAAATTTTTCCAAAATTTCTCATTTTAAGACGTGTTTGATAATGGAGATTTGGGGTTATACCCGGTAAAGAGAAAACCATTCTTTTCTTTGATTTCATGTCCAATTTCTACTCGATTTTCATTAGGCTTTTAGATATAGAACTGTAATGACCCTGCAAGTCATTTTATACATTTTTGTACTATTTCGGCATTTAGAGTTATTTCATAGCTGCCCCAAGTCATTTATGACTTACTGGAGTTGACAGTTTGGTTACCGGACAGTTCGTTTGGTTTTTTGAACCAATTCCCTATTTTGAAGTCTTCGTTGTTTAAAATTGGGTATCGGACTCAAACTTCATGTTAACGGCCTCATATGCTAATTCCGACAGTTCCATCAGCTCCGAAATGTTGATTTTAGGCTAGAGGGACCTTTGGCTCGGGTCCCAAGACTTTTGGACTCATTTTGAGCTATTGGTTAGATTTTGATTAAAATGGCTATTGGGTGTGGGACCCACATTTCATTGAAACGACCTCGGATGGAAATTTTGATGGCGTCGTTGAGTCCAGAATATTAAATTTGGTAGGGTAGCATAGTTCGTTTGCATTCACGGGATTCGAAACGAATCCCGAGGGTCAGATCAGAACTTAGCAAATTTCGCTAAGTGCAGATGCAAACATCAGCTAGTGCGACTGCTTAAGCGGCCATTTGGTCGCTAAAGCGGCCAGTGGACCGCTTTAGCGGAAGCCTGTGTGTCCCTCCTCTGTCGCTAAAGCAACCAAACTACTGCTTTAGCAATAGTCGCTTAAGAGACATTCGACCGCTTTAGTGGTAGTCCCCCATGTGCAAAGGACCGCTTAAGAAGTGCCTTACAGCTTTAGCGGTCATTTGGCCGTTAAAGCGACTATTGCTGTTATTTATGAGGGAGGCCCGATTTTTAGTCCATTCATTTCATTTCCATGTCCACAAAACCCTAGGAAGCTTAGAGAATTGTAGAGCATGATCATTGGGTGTTCGGGGTGAGTTGGAGAGTTCGTTGGGGTCATTTTCTCATCAAAGATTTTCGTTTCCTTTAATTTCGTAGTTAATTCTCCGATTTAAAGTTAAATGCCTAGATCATTTGCGGGCTTATTAGAGGGAGTATTCATGCTCGTATTTCACTCATTTTTTGAGGATAAATGATCCTTGAGTCTAGAGGGACGTTTTGACAGTTTCAAAGTTGTGATTTCGTAAGCGGGCCCCACATGAGATTTTTAGCTCGATTTTGGACCTGAAGCATTTATATGCAATATGGGTATTGTTATTCTCGAATTAATATAGAGATCATTATTTTGATAGCATGGCATCGTGCGGAGGTTTCTCGAAAGGAAAAAACTTTGATTTAGTGGACTTTCTCGGACATTCGTCGGCGTCCAGGTAGGCTAGGCTTATTTTCTTCATAGATTGTGCTTTATTATGGTATTAGTATAGTATTATGCTAGATTTGGGTTGGAATTTATAGTTTGGTTACATGTTAGTGAAATTTGGAATATTTAGCCGATTAGAGAGCCGTTTTAGGTAGAATTGACCCATTCGTCCTTCCCTAGAATAAAATTGTTGCCTTCATACTTGTTTAGATTTATTTAATACCTTGTAATGGGACTTTGAAGCATTAGTCTAGTTTTGGGTAGAAATTTCCTTAATATGGACTTTCGGATTTAGTAGCGGGCCCCATCGACCCTCTTTTAGGTCAAATATCCTAATTAGCCCCTTGTAGACTTAGGAGGCCTTCTTTTACCACCTTACGTATGATCTCGAACCTTAGGATGATTTAGATACCTTTCCAACTCTTGACTAGATGTATTACCTTGCATTTTCTATTAAAGACCGGTTCGAGTCCGGTAATTACTATTCACTTATGATACTATATTCCCAGTTCGAGTCCGACATATATAATTCTAGAGTTTGGTTCGAGTTTGGCATTTGTTATTCACTTATGATATTACAGACCGGTTTGAGTCCGGCATTTACGATTTATTTATGATGCTAAGAGTCTAATTTGAGTCCAACGACTATGGTATGGGAAGATTCACGGATATGATTTTGGTTGTTCGTCACTTCATACTTATTTTTATTAATGGCTTCTCTTGCTTTTACCTATCGGGCTTACGGGGGCTCGTTTGGATTAATCCTCTCTTGTTTGTGCCTTCTGGGCTTGTAGGGTCCCAGTTAGGCTGTAGTTAGCTTGTGTTCTGTTAACTTTACTTACATCGTTATTTATTATCCATTGAGCTGGAGCATTATTTCAGGTTTTCCCCTTTATTCCTCACTTTAGGTTACATTCTCGCACCTTATTATGCTCTTATTATGATTTAGCTCAGTCAGCCGATGATGTCTACTGGGTACCTGTTGTTTTGGTACTCATACTACACTTCTGCATCTTTTTCTGATGCAGATCCGAATACTAGCTTCCGCCGCTGATGTTCTATCCGGCTTACTCTCAGGGTTCAGAGATAGGGTGAGCTTTTAGTGTCGGAGCTGATTCTCTCTCCTTCTATTACTTTTGGGACAGTCTTTAGTTATCGAGACTATTTGTATGTTGGATACTATTAGTATTTTGATTCTTTTGGATTTAGTAGATCTTGTACTGACCTTAGTAGGTCGTGGGATATTCTTTTGTTCTCCTTCTCTCTCCCTCTATTATATATATATAAATACTGTTATGCTTATATTTCACCTTTACAATTCTATTGTATGCTTAGTTTTGATATTCATTATACCTTCCACCATTAGCCCATTACTTATCATTCTAGACTATAGTTTGTCTTACCTACTGGTGATTTAAAGTAGGTGCCATCATGACTTGCGAAATCAGATCATGACAAGAACCCTACAAATAGGGAAACATGATTCTTAAATAAAATCTCGATTTTACCCTTGTATTTTCGAAATTGATTTTTGAAGTGATTTCTAACCCGGAACCAAAATATATTGATATAGATATCAGACTCCTTTTGACTTGTAGATGTCATTTTTGATTAGATTGGACGTGTTTGGCGGTGATTCAAGGGAGTAGAGTTTCTGTTTGATGCTTCGAACTGAGTTTTGTCTTGCGGATCTTCTTTAAGGTAAGTTGAAATGTACCTTGATTTTTTCTGAAGTGTATATGTGTTGTATGCTCGTTTCTTGTGTATTGTGAATCGCTTAGGTTTTTGGGGTTCGGCTTAGGTCAAATAGAGAGCATCTCCGTGGGTTCTAGAGTCTTTTGATAGATTATAGTTATATAATTGCTTACTTTAGTTAGTCTTGCTACTTTATAATATGCTTAGATTAGATTGTAGATAGATGGATTATTGACCTTGAATTAATTGATATTGAGTATCTATATAAGAGTTTGGATCGTGTTTAGTGGCTTTATTGTGTTGATCGGGGCTTAGTGACCCTTGGGATAAATATGTTATTATTATTCTTTGATAGAATGATTGAAACTTAGTAAATAATTAGAGTATAAACAGACTTGAAATAGTTGATGTAATTATTAGGGTTTAGTATCTCTTATTAGAGCATGGTTTTAACTAGCATAGTTTTCCTTTTTGTAATTTAGACTAATGATGCCATCTTTGAAAAAGATGGACCTATTGTAATGGGTTTGGGTATGTTTCATGATATATTATTGTTTTGATTATTTACTATTTCTGTGTTACCTATGTGGGGGATTATGTGAATGTTACTATTGACTTGCGAGATTATTATTATTGTGATGCCCAAGTGGAGGCTTGAGTTGATATTATCGGACGTATTTTTGCATTAATTGTCTTATTATTATCTTGATGCCCGAGTGGGGGCTTGAGTTGCTATTATAGGCCTTATTTGAGCATTAAATTGCATTATCATTATAGTGATGCCCGAGTGAGGGGTTGAAAATGATATTATTGATGTCTTACATGATTATTAATTTCAGTGGTGTCGTGCGAGGGCTTATATCATGAATTATTATCATATTGAGTTGATTCTGAGTTTATTTATACCTGTATTGAAATGATTATTATCTTTATACTGAATGGTTGTAAGCATTACATCTTATAGCCTCTAGAAGATAGATACGTACGTCTACGTAGCCATCCGCGAGACTCTAATAGACATCTTGCTCTTTCACTTATGAGACCGATGAAACTTGGCGCTCTGATACCAATTTGTCACGATCCAAAAATTGAGGTCATGATATGACTTACCTCGGAACTAGCCTTACTAAGTAAGCCAAAACCCACCTGAAAATAAACAAGCGAATAATAAGAAAGGAACCCATAAAACGAGACTTCTAGAACAAAGTCAGGCTATAACATAACATTTAGCAAATGTCTGGAAAAAAATATATAAACCCCAGAAAGAGTGTCATAAATAGAAGAGCATCCAGTACATAGTCTGAAAGCGAACAATATAAAATCTATCTCTGAATACTAATAAAGACATGATATGGATAGATAGAGGCTGGAACAAGGTTCCGAATAGGGAGCTCAATAGATACTCCAAAAGGTTAACTGCTACTACACAAATCAGCTATCGCGACTCGTACTCGCACTGGGATCTGCATCGAAAGGGAATAGTAGGGGTGAGTATGGTCCACCTGTACTCAGTAGCTATCATAGGCCGACTGAGCAAAGTAGAAAATAACAGAACTAAAATATACTATTAGCACGTCACCTGTAAGAAGAAAAGTTCCTTAACGGTAGCTCACACCGTCTCCACTAACAGTTCTATAATGTAAATCAAAGAGAAACAACTACACACGAAGTATATATGGAAATCTAAGTATACATCAATGGTATATGTAAGGAAACACAGAAAATGCAGTGAAATACAATGCAATGATGCAATAATAGTGGGACCTTCCAAGCGTAAGCACTTCAGGATATGACCATGGGGGTTCGCAACCCATATACTTTCATAATCTCAACAAACCTTACCGGCAAATGAACTTGTCCTAGGTTTCCAATACCACACAATCCATCTTGCCGGCAATGACCTCGGCCAAGGGTTTTATAAATAGAATTTTTATTTTCATTAGAAATCATAATGCCTCAGTGGTATCAAGTCTCATGAACATGTATAGATGATATGAGGGTATAGTGCTCATAATTAATAAGTATGAAGATAAACATCAGTTCAATAAAGGTGTGAATGAGCTTAGAATATACTCCATATGGCATTGATTCATGATATAAGCCATTTTAGGGCACCACTAGTATGTATAGTCATGTAAGACATCAATAAACTCATTTAAAATCATCATTCAGGTATCAATCATGCAACAAAGGCAATTAAATGCTCAAATAAGGCCTATAATATCTATTCAATCTCTGTCACGACCCGATTTTGCAAGCCATGATGGCACCTACTTTAACCCACCAGTAGGTAAGTCAAATCATAGCTCGGAATGGCGAGTAATGGGCTAGTTGGTGGAAGGTATATTAAATACCAAAAGTAAGTATACAATAGAATTGTAGGCGATAAAATATAAGAGCAACAATACAAATATCAAAGAAGAGAGAGAAAGTATGCAAAAGAATATCCCACGACCTAATAAGGTCGGTATAAGAGCCATTAAATCCAAAAAAATAAGAGTACTGAATAATATCCTATATGCAGGTAGTCTCGAAAAGTAAAGAGTGTCCAAAAGTAGTAAAAGGAGAGAAGATCAACTTCGGCTCTGAAAGCTCACCGTATATCTGAATCCCAAAAGCAAGCTGAAATAGAAAGTCAGTGGTGGTGACTCGTACTCAAATCTAGATCAGAAAAAGATGCCGAATTATAGTATGAGTACCAAAACAACGGGTACTCCCGGCTGAGCTAAATTATAATAAAAGCAGATGCGAGTATATAAACGAAAGTCAGGGATAAAGGACCAAACTTGAAATGATGCTCCCAAACTGACGAGAATGATAAATAATAGGATACACACTTCAAAATAAGCCCAGAAGACACAAACAAGAGAGAAATAACCCAACCGAGCACCCATAAGCCCGATGGATGCAATCAAGGAGGATCTATCGACAATGATAAACATAAGTAACCGACCACCGAAACCATACTTGAGGATCCCTATGAACCATAAACGCCAGACTTGAACCAAAACTTTAGTATCATGTTACCAACGTAAAGTACCACATGTGAATAGTTAATGCCGGAATTGAACCAAAACTGGAGAGTAAATACCAAATAACAAATCTAGCCAAAGGTCGAAAAGATGCTCAAATCATCCTAAGGTTAAGATTTATGTAAGATGATGAAAAAAGGCCTCCTAGATCTACAAGTAGCTAGATTAGATATTTAACCTAAAAGAGGGCTGGTGGGGCCCACTACTAATCCTGAAGTCCATACTAACACAAGTCCTACCCAAAACTAGACTAAGGCTTTAAAGTCCTATTTCAACATATCAAATAGGTTAAAATTAATCTTAAGGTACAATCTAACTCAAAGGAGGAAGAATGAGTCAAATTCTATCTAAAATGACTCTTTAATGGGCTAACTAATCCAAAATTCGCTAAACATGCAACCAAGCAGTAAATTCCCAACCAAATCTAGCATAATACTATACTAATACCATAATAAAGCTCAATCTTTGAGGAAAGTAAGCCTAGCCTACCTGGATGTCGTCGAAAGACCGAGAAAGTCCACTAAACTGGAGATTTTCCCTTCCGAGAAGCCTCCGAGCACTACCATGCTATAAAAATAGTGAACTACGCATTAACACGAGAATAACAATATCAATTTTGCATAAAAATGCTCCGAATACAAAATCGAGCTAAAAATCTCACGTGGGGGCCGATTGTGAGATCATAACTTTGAAACAGCCCACACATCCCTCTAAGCTCAAGGATCATTTATCCTAAAAAATAAGTGAAAACCATGCACAAACGAGCCCTAAATCATCCCATAAAGTAACTAGGGATTTAAGTTAAATCGAAGAATAAATCAAGAAATTAAACAAAAACTTACGAAAATATTGATGGCAAAACGACCACAACAACGCCCCTAACTTACCCCGAACACCAAATGATCAAGATCCACTCTCTACAAGCTCTCCTTAGGGTTTTTATGGCCTTAGAACTTTAGAAAAATAAAGGGGAGTCGGGTTCCACAACTTTAAATGCTGCCAGGAGTCCCTTTATCGCGATCGCGGGATCCTATCGCGAACACGAGCCTCAGTCTGGCTAACTCATCGCCAATGCGGAGGCTGACTCATAAACATGATGACCAATCACCTTAGTCTCTGTGATCGCGGCCCAGGGAATTGCGAACGCGATGACCAGTGACCTTGGCCTTCATGAATGCAACCCAAGCCTCGCGAACTCAAAGGCCATTTTTGGCCTGCACCAGCTGAAGCTACACTAGCAAACTTGGCATTTTGCCAAGTTTGCGATCGAACCCTCAGGATTCATTTGGAATCTCGTGAATGCAAGTGAACTATGTTACCCTCCCAAATTCAACATTCTAAACTCAACGACGCCATCAAAATGTCCAGCCGAGTTTGTTTTGATCAAATGTCGGTCCCACACCTAAGGGCTATTTTAACCAACTTCCACCCAATAGCCCAAAACGAGTTCGAAAGCCTTGGGACCCAAACCAAGGATCCCCCTAACCTAAAAATGATGCTCCAAATTTAATGGAACTGTCAGAATTGGTATACGAGGACGTTTACCTAAAGTTTTGGCCAGATACCCAATTCTTAACGGTGAAGACTTCAAAATAGAGAATTGGCTCTAAAAACCAAATGAACTGCCCGGTAACTGAACTGTCAGCTCCAGAAAGTCATAAATAACTTGGGGGAGCTATGGGAAAACTCTAAATACCAAAATAGTATGGAAATGTAGAAAATAATCTAGAGGGTCATTACAATATCCACTACTAAAAGGACTTTCGGCCACAAAAGTAAAGGATCACGGTGTACCTGAGGGCTTGAACGATGGGGCTACTGGGTCCGTATCTAACTCTCAATCTCCCAGGTTGCCTCCTTAACTGGACGATGCCTCTACTGAACCTTATCCACTATAATCTCTCTAGAGCGCAGCCGCCTGACATCCCTAGCCAGTATAGAAAGTGGATCCTCTACGAAGGTCAACCTCTCATCCCACTAAACTGAGTTCCAAAGAAGCACGCGAGACTTATCCAAAATATATTGTCGTAGCATGGAGACATGGAAAACTGGTTGAACAGCTAAAAAATCTGGGGGTGAGGCTAACTCATAAGCCACCTTACCAATGGTCCGAAGTATCTCAAATGGCCCAATATACCTGGGGATGAGCTCGCCTCTCTTCTTGAACCTCATCACGCCCTTTATGGGTGATACACAAAGGAAAACCCGGTCACCAACCCCAAAACTTCAACGCCTGAAGCCTACGGTTAGGATAACTCTTCTGCCTACTCTGAGCTGCCCGTAACCTATTTCAAATCACCCGAATCATATCAAAAAACTCACAAAGTAGGTCGGTACCGCAGGGACTAACCTCAAAAGTCTCAAACCAATCAATCAGAGATCGACAACGCCTACCATACAACGCCTCAAATGGTGCCATCTCAATACTCAAATGGTAGCTATTATTGTAAGCAAACTCGGCTAAGGCTAAATGTTGCTCCCACTGACCGCCAAAGTCCATAACACAAGCTTGGAGCCTATCCTCTAAAACCTGAATAGTCCGCTCTGACTGCCCGTCGGTTTGAGGGTAGAAAGCAGTGCTAAGATTAACCCAAATAACCAACACTTCCTGAAATGTCCTCCAGAAGCTAGAAGTGAACACTGAGCCTCTATCTAAAATAATAGACATGGGTACCCATCTCCCGAACATAAATGCGAGCTAACCTCTTGGCACTGAAAAAATCTAAATGGGTATGAAATGAGCCTATTTGGTCAATCGATCTACAATGATCCAAATACTGTCAGAACCACAAGAAGTATGAGGCAAAACACTCACGAAGTCTATAGTAATCCTCTCCGACTTCCACTCAAGAATGGGTAGTCTCTGAAGCAATCCACTCGGTCTCTGATGCTCGACCTTTACTTGTTGACAATACAAACACTGAGTTATAAAGTCCGCTATATCCTTTTTCATACCACTTCACCAGTAGTGCTACCTCAAACCTCTATACATTTTAGCTATCCAAGGGTGTATAGAATATCCGGATCTATGAGCTTCTTGGAATATCAACTGAATAAGGTCTCCAACCACCCTTGGAACAAAAATACAACCATCAAATCTCAGATACCCTCAGAATCCAAGGTAGCCTGACTGGACTCACCTCTCAGCACCTGATCACAAATGCCACAAAGTCTACTATCCTCAAACTGATGATCTCGAATCTTCTCCATCAAGGTAGACCTAGCCTCAACACTAGCAAGAATCCTCCTGGGGTTTGAAATGTCAAGCCAAACCATCAAGTTGGCTAAGGACTGAACGTTCAATGCCAACAGACGCTCTGAGATTGAAATAAAGGCCAAGCTACCGATACTCACTTCCTTCAGACTCAAAGCGACTGCTACCACATTCGGCATGCCCAGATGGTATAGAATAGAGATATCATAGTCCTTCAGCAACTCGATCCACCTGAACTCTCTCGAATTAAGCTCCCGTTGGGTCATGATATACTGAAGACTATGACGGTTAGTATATATCTTGTAGCGAACACCATACAAGTAATGCCTTCAAATCTTAAGCATGAAAACTACCGCCGCTAACTCTAAATCATGAGTGGGGTAGTTGAGCTTGTGCACCTTCAGCTGCCTCGATGCATAAGCAATAACTCAGCCTTGTTGCATCAAAAAACAACCCAACCCAACTCCAGAAGAATCATAATACACTATAAACCCCTCGCCCTTAATAAAAAGAATCAAAATAAAAGCGGAAGTGAGCAAGTCCTTGAGCTTTCTAAGGCTCGACTCGCACCCAATGGACCACTGAAAAAGAACCTCCTTCATGGTCAATCTGGTCATAGGCACCGCACTAGTAGCAAATCTCTCAATGAACCGCCTGTAGTAGCCTGCCAATCTAATAAAACTGTGAAGTTCGATCGAAGATATAGGTCTGGCCTAATCACGAACAACCTCAAACTTTGCTGGATCCACTATAATCCTATCCTTAGACACCACATGTCCTAGGAATATCACAGACTCGAGCTAAAATTCGCACTTTGATAATTTGGTAAAAAGCCTACGATCCCTTAAAGTCTGTAGCACAATCCTTAAATGTTGTTCATGCTCCTCTCTACCCTCGAATAGACAAGGATATCATCAATAAATACGATTATGAAAGAGTCCAAATAGCTCCTAATAACACAATTCATCAAGTCCATGAATGTGGCTGGGGCATTAGTCAACCCAAAAGACATTACCAGGAACTCATAGTGACCATAGCGAGTCTTGAAGGCTGTCTTAGGGATATCCTCTTCTCTAATCCTAAATTGATGGTAACCGAATCTCAAGTCAATCTTAGAAAACACTGCCGCAACTTGAAACTAGTCAAATAAATCATCAATACAAGGCATAGGATACCTACTCTTCACTGTCACCTTATTCAGCTGCCTATAGTCGATAAATATATGCATGGAACCATCCTTTTTCTTCACGAACAACACAGGAGCACTCTAAGGTGATATATTCGGCCTAATAAAACCCTTACCTAAAAGATGCTGAAATTGAGAATTCATCTCCTTAAGCTAGGCAGAATCCATGCGGTAAGGTGCCATAGAAATAGGTCGGGTGCCTAGCTCAAGATTAATAGCAAACTCAATATCAAGCTCAGGAAGAAGGCCATGCAGGTCAGTAGGGAAAACATCAGAAAACTCATGAATAATAGAAAAAGAATCAAGTGAAGGACTCTCGACACTAATATCACAAACATAAGAAAGATAAGACTCGCAACCCCACGATACCAGTCTCCTAACCTGAACATAAGAAAGAATCCCCATCGGTGCATGGCTTAAAAGAACCCTGCCACACAATTGAGGACATGCCAAGCATGGCTAAGGTAACAGTCTTGGGAAAATAGTCCAAGAACGCATGGTAGGCGGATAGCCAGTCCATGCCTAGAATCACATCAAAATCCACCATATCTAGTACAATAAGGTCAGCCCGAGTATCAAAATCTTAAATAGTCACAACACATGATCTATAAACCTGATCCACTACTAAAAACTAGCCCATAGGAGTTGATACACACAATGGGATAAATAAAGGCTCCCAAGACAACTCTAATCATTGTACATAATGAGTACAAATATATGAATAAGTGGATCCCAGATCAAACAAAGCAATAGCTGGCTAACGGCATACCAAAATCATACTTGTAATAATAGCATCTGAAGACTGCACCTCCAGCCTACTAGATACTACATACAACCGACCATGTCCTCCTTGAACCGGGCACCTGACCAACCACCTATCCTACCAGCCTGAGGACCTCCTCTAGAACCCTGGGGACCACTCCTAGCTGGAGGTGGCACTGTTATGATAGGCTGAACACTCTGTGTTGCAGGATGAATCATCCCATATAGGGGATACTCTTTAGAGAAATGGCTGACGACCCCATAATCATAGAATGTCTCGGGCACCCTACTCTGTCCAAATGATCTGGCTGACCCGGTATGGCTACCTCGCCTGAAGACCTAAACTGTGCAACCTTAGAAGACTGACCCTTTCTCTGACCATTGTAGTCATTATAACTGAGATGACCCCCATCAGTAATTTGAAGTGCTGCATGAACTGGTATACTATACTGACCCTAGTGTTGATAAGACTAATGATGAGGGTACCTATCCGATAAGACTAATACTGCGGGTACTTATCCTAAAAACTTATGCCGCTAAACTGTGAGTCGCTATGGCTCCCACTGAAACTACCCTGCTGACACGGCCTGTTGTCACTGGCCTTTGGGCCTAGCAATCTATCTCCTCTATAGAATAGACATGAGCGACAATATCAGTAAAAGACTTCTCTGAAGTCACCAAACTCTAATTAGCCCTGTGGAGCAATAGATTCAACCCTCTGACGAAGCACCAAATCCTCTCGTACTCTTTAGGCAGAATCATGGTGGCATGTCTGGTTAACTCGTTAAATCTTGCCTCATACTCGGCCATCGTCATAGAACCCTGTCTCAATGTAGAAAACTCATCCCTCAGGCACTCACACATTGTACGAGGCATGTACTTCTCCAAGAAAACCTCAGAGAATTGAGTCCAAGTCATAGGTGGAGATCCAATAGGTCTGGAATTAAGATAACCCCTCTACCATTGTCATGCTACCCTATCAAGCTGATAAGCCGTATAGTCCACTCTGGGCGACTCAACCAGCCCCAAATTATAGAGCCTCTCCTCACAACTAGTCAAAAACTCATAAGGTTCCTCTCCTAGGGCCCCTACAAACCTAGGTGGAGTCATCCCCTACAAACAGGCTGAGCAACTGCCAGCTGTGGAGCTATCGATACTGGAGGAATCTTAACTTTGGGGGCCACAAATGCAGGTTGCGCCTCTAAATCAGTACCACTTTAGTCTGCTAACTGAGCACCACCAGATAGTGCACCACCTACTAATCCCAACAACTGAAGCAAGGCATCTCTGAGCACTAAAGAAGAAATAAACCTCGGTGGACCCTGCACTGCCCCTGGCACACTAATGGCTTGGGTGATAGAATCTTTGGCTCGGGAGCAATAACTGGATTAGGTGAAGGCTTTCTATCCCGACCCCTGGCTGGGGCTGTAGCTATAGCATGGCCATGACCTTTGGGTCGACCATGGCCTCTAGCGGGCGCTTTGGCTGCAGACTCGGGGTCTTCATCTCCAGTCATCGTAGCTTGCATCCTAACCATCTGTAAAAGAGTGGAATAATGAGAAATTAGAAACCAACTCAGACTCAATGCATGAAATGAACAAAGAAAGTGAGATTTTCCCTAAGAATGTCCTGTAGCCTCCCGAAGATAGGATACGGACATTATCATTCTTATCCGCGGGACACTACTAAACACTTGATCTTGTACCAACAGTCTAGTGAACCTAGGTTCTGATACCAATTTGTCACGACCCAATTTTACGAGTCATGATGGCACCTACTTTAACCCACAAGTAGGTAAGCTAAACCACAGCCTAAAACAACGAGTAATGGGCTAGTTGGTGGAAGGTATGATAAATACCGAAAGTAAGTATACAATAGAATTGTAGGTGATAAAATATAAGAGCAACAATACAAATATCAAAGGAGAGAGAGAGAAAGTATGCAAAAGACTATCCCACGACCTAGTAAGGTTAGTACAAGAGCCACTAAATCCAAGAGAATAAGAGTATTGAATAATATCCCATATACAGGTAGTCTCAAAAAGTAAAGACTATCCAAAAGTAGTAGAAGGAGAGAAGATCAGCTCCGACTCTAAAAGTTCACCCTATCTCTGAATCCCAAAAGCAAGCTGAAATAAAACGTCAGTGGAGGTGACTCGTACTCGGATCTGCATCAGAAAAAGATGCAGAAGTGTACTATGAGTACCAAAATAATGGGTACTCAGTAGACAACAATGTCCGATTGAGCTAAATTATAATAAAAACATAATAACATGCGAGAATATAAACTAAAGGCAGGGATAAAGGACCAAACCTGAAATGATGCTCCCAAATTGTTGAGAATGATAAATAACAAGATAAATAGATCGAAATAAATACAATCTAACTATAGCCTAACTAGTCCCTCATAAGCCTAGAAGACACAAACAAGAGAGAAATAACCCAATCGAGCCCCCATAAGCCCAACGGATGCAATCAAGGAGGATCTACCGACAATAATAAACATAAGTAACAGACCACCGAAACCACACCAGAGGATCCCTACAAACCATAAATGTCGGACTTGAATAGAAATGTTAGTGTCATGTTACCAACATAAAGTACCACAGGTGAATACTAAATGTCAGACTTGAACCAGAATTGGAAAGTAAATACCAAATAAGAAATCTAGCCGAAGGTCGAAAAGATGCCTAAATCACCCTAAGGTTCAAGATTTTATATAGGACTATGAAAGAAAACCTTCTAAATCTACAAGGAGCTAGATTAGATATTTGACCTAAAAGAAGGCTGGCGGGGCCTGCTACTAATCTCGAAAGACCATACTAAGGCAAGTCTTACCCAAAACTAGACTAAGGCTTTGAAGTCCTATTTCATTGTATCAAATAGGTCGAAACTAATCTTAGGGTACAATCTAACTCAAAGGAGGAAGAGTGGATCAAATTCTATCTAAAATGACTCTTTAATCCGCTAAGCAACCCAAAATTCGCTAAACATGCAACCAAATCATAAATTCCCAACCAAATCTAGCATAATACTATACTAATACCATAATAAAGCTTAATCTATGAGGAACGTAGGCCTAGCCTACCTGGACCCCCCTGAAAGCCTGAGAAAGTCTACTAAACCGGAGCTTTTCCCTTCTGAGAAGCCCCCGAGCACTGTCGTACTATAAAAATAGTAATCTATGCGTTAACACGAGAATAATGATAACCATTTTCCATAAAAATGTTCGGGTCCAAAATCAAGCTAAAAATCTCATGTGGGGTTCGATTGCGGGATCACAACTTTGAAACTTCCCACACGTCCCTCAAATCTCAAGGATCATTTACCGTAAAAAATGAGTGAAAACCATGCACAAACGAGCCCTAAATCAGCCCATAAAATAACTAATTATTTAAAGTAAAATCGGAGAATAAATCAAGAAATTAGACAAAAACTTACGAAAATATTGATGGGAAAACGACCACAACAATGTCCCCAACTTACCCGAACACCCAATGATCAAGCTCCACTCTCTACAAGCTCCCTAGGGTTTTTATAGACTTGGGACTTAAGAAAAATACAGGGGTGTCGGGGTCCCCAACTTTAAATGCTGCCAGGGGTCCCTTCATCGCGTCGCGGGGACTCGATCTTGAACACGAGCCTCACTCCAGCTAACTCATCGTGAACCCGGAAGACTACTCACAAATTCGATGACCAATCACATTGGCCTCTGCAATTGCGGCCCAGGGCCTTGTGAACGTAATATCTAGTGACCTTGTCCTTCGCGAATGTGGCCCAAGCCTCATGAACGCGAAGGCCATTTTTGGCCTACACCAGCAAACTTGGCATTTTACCAAGTTTGCGATCGAACCCTCGGGATTCATTCAGAATCTCGTGAACGCAAATGAACTATGCTACCCTTCCAAATTCAATATTTTGAACTATGCTACCCTCTCAAATTCAATATTCTGAACTCAACGGCGCCATCAAAATGTCTATCCGAGGTTGTTTTGATCAAATATGGGTCCCACACCCAAGGGCTGTTTTAACCAATTTCCACCTAATAGCCCAAAATAAGTAGAAGCCTTGGTACCAAAACCAAGGGTCCCTCTAGCCTAAAAACAACGTTTCAGATCTAATGGAACTGTCAAAATTGCCATATGAGGCTGTTTACCTAAAGTTTTGGCTCGATACCCAATTCTTAACTATGAAGACTGCAAAACAGGAAATTGGCTCTAAAAAACAAATGAATTGCCCGATAACCGAACTGTCAGCTCCAGCAAGTCAAAAATGACTTGGGGCAGCTATGGGAAAGTCGTTAACACCAAAATAGTGCAAAAATGCAGAAAATGACCTAGTGGGTCATTACAATCCCCTCACTCGTGCGACACAATAATAATTATGGCAAATAATGCACAAGTATGGCCTGATTTATCAAATAAAGCCCCCGCACGGGTATCATATCATTTACCACCTCTCAAGTCAACAATAATATGCATACATGCCCCTGCACGGGCAATTCTATAAAATAAAGTACTCTCAAATATGGTTTCCACGTCTAAAGCCTGAACCCATAGCATACTTTATAAGTTCAGTAACTACCTAGCCTAGTCTGAAGGAAGTTAAGTTATAACCTACCTCGAAGTGCCAAAATTCAAGCCTAGATCCCTCAATATGGAGATTTTCCTATTCGAATGGTCTTATCACGAGCTAAGACTATCAAAAAATCATCTACGCATCAAAATGAAGCTAACAATACTCATATCGACTACATTTAAGATGGGTCCAAAATAGGTTCGTAAAACAGTTTCGAAAACAAAAAGGGTAAAACCAGAATTTTATTTCAAAAACATATTCCCTAAGATTATAGGAGTTTTCAGTTGAAACCCAAGTGAAAATGAGCTAAAAACGAGTCTCAAATTAAAGAAAAACCAATTTAAGAGCTTACTAGCAAAAACCCCTAAATTCTAGTTTGAAATCATGATTAAAAGATGTTTTCGAAGATATAATCAATAGGAAATGATGGGAAGATGAATTAGAAGCTTACCCAAACAAGAATGGTGTAGAAAACCCTTAAAATTTCCTCTTCCCAAAGCTCCTAGGTCCAAAAATTATGGAATTCGCAAAAATAGACTATTATATAGTTTTGTGAACAGTACCTCGCAAATACGGTCAACCCATTACTTTCGCAAGTGTAAATGCTGAGCTAGAAAAATAATTAGCCATCGCATTAGTGTCTAGGGCTTCGCATTCATGAAGGCAGATAACCAGGACCACCGTGTTCACAACAACCTTGTCGCATTCTTGATGATGGAGATAACCTGACCCGAACCCAGGGACTTTTTGTGAGCGTAGCTCCTTCCTCACGATTGCGATGGAGGATAATATCCTTCTCCGTGTTTGTGAAGAATAAAAGTTCTTGCACCAAATATGAACAAATGCTGAGTTTTTGACAAGTTGAAATATCTTTGAACGGACCCTAGGGATTCGTTCGAGACCCCACAGAAATAAACCATATATGATACTAGGCTATTTTTTATGTTTCAGACTCAATGGAAACATCGAATTTAAAAAAAGTTCATTTTCAACAAGTTATCCCCCCGGTTCCCTAAAAGTTTAATTTAACTAGTTTTCAAAATAAGGGTCGAAATGTAAAATAAAGGCTCCGAGCCCGAACTACCCATGCTACTAAACCAAAATCAATGTTTTAGATCTAATAAAACTGTCTAAATCATCATTCGATGCTCGAAACATAAAATGTTAACCGAAGTCAAACTAGTGGCTTTTAAAGCCTCTAAGGGTCTCAAATTCTCCCAAATCATCCCGAGTGCATCGAAAATCGTGCCAACCATCCCCACACCTTATAATCAACATGTAACAACTATGGGGAAGGGTAAAATGGTCAAAATACATAAAAAGGAAAATTTCACATATTAGGTTGTTACATTATCCCCCACTAAAACACTAGTTCGTCCTCGAACTAAATGAAAATAAGGTACCTAAAGCAGTAAAAAGATGGGGGTATCTACGACGCATGTCGGAATCCATCTCCTAAGTAGCCTCCTCAATAGGGCTATGTCTTTGCTGAAGCATCAATGAATCAATACGCTTTGATCTCAACTTCCTATTCTGTCTGTCTAGGATAACAATAGGCTGCTCCTCAAAGGACAAATTGGCGTCTAACACAACGAAATTCCATCGAATCACATGGAAATCATCATGATGGTACCTCTTCAACATGGAGACATGAAACAAAGGATGAATAGCCGATAGATGTGGAGGCAAAGTTAGTCTATAAGCCACATCACCATACTTCTCAAGGATCTCGATAAGGCCAATGAACCTTGGACTGAGCTTCCCTTACTTCCCGAATCACATCACACCCTTCATGGGTGAAATTTTCAATACTACTTATTCTCCAACCATATATAATACATTGCAGGCTCGACGATCGACATAACTCTTTTTCCTACTCTGGGCAGCCAATAGCCTCTGCTAAATCAGTCTCACTCGATCCATTGAATCCTTCAACAAATATGTACCCCAAGGTCTCACCTCAAACAAGTCAAACCATCCTACAGAGGATCTACACCTCCATCCATATAAAGCCTTAAAAGGTGTCATCTGAATGCTGGTATGCTACTTTTTTGTAGGAGAACCTCCAGTCCATGACACACTCTCCGAGCATGTCCTCTAATACCTGAATGGTCCTCTCGGCCTGACCGTTGGTCTGAGGATGAAATGTTGTGCTCAAATCAAGCTGAGTACCCTACTCACTCTGAATAGTGCTTCAAAAACTCGATGTAAACACTGTATCTCTATCAAACATAATGGAAACAAGGACACCATAAAATCAAACAATCTCTTTAATGTAGATCTTGGCCAACTTCTCTAAATTATAACTCGCCCTCATGGGAAGGAAATGTGTTGATTTGGTCAATTGATCCACAATCACCCAAACAGAGTCAAACTTCCCCATATTCGGGGGTAAGCCAGCTATGAAATCCATAGTGATCCCCTTCCACTTCCACTCAAAAATGGGCATCCTATGTATACTACCACCCGATTGTTGATGCTCATACTTCACCTGCTGGCAATTCAAATAGTTATCCATGAACTCCACAATATCCTACTTCATACCGCCCTACCAATAATGCTGCTTTAGGGCATGATACTTTTTTGCCACTCCTGGAAGCCTTCTCCAAGATCAATGTAACCCATCTACTAACTCTCGGCACACAAACTCGGCCACTAATCCTCAAAACTCCATCAGAATTAAGAGATGTCATCTTAGCCTTATCACTCAACACCTTATCACGAATCACCCTTAACCTATCATCATCAAATTGATGAGCTTGAATCTGCTCTATCAAAGAAGATCTAGCCTCAACAAAAGCTAAAACATGTCTGAGTGTCAAATTATCAAGCCTAAGCAACTGGTTAGCTAAATAATGAACCTCCAAGACCAAAGCTCGCTCCTGAGTCAAGAGATGAGCTAGACTCTCCATACTAGTCAACTTCTGGCTCAAGGCATCCTAAACCACATTTACCTTATCGAGATGGTAAAGAATAGTGAGATCATAATCCTTCAGCAACTCAAGATAACACCATTGTCTCATGTTAAGATCACACTGAGTGAAGAAGTACTAAAGGCTATGATGATTAGAGAAAATCTCACAATGGACCCCCTACAAGAAATGCTGCCACAACTTCAACACAAAGATAATTGCTGCCAACTCTAAGTCATGGGTAGGGTAATCCTCATATGGGGATTCAACTAATGAGAGGCATAAACAATCACCTTACCCCCTGCATCAATGCAATACCCAATCCAAATCTAAAAGTATCACAAGATAGGATAAATTCCATGCCATCATTTGGCAAATTCAAGATAGGCGACGAAGTCAACAACTCCTTGAGCTTTTGAAAGCTCAACTCATAAGCATCCGACCACAAAATACAACCATCTTTTGAGTCAATTGGTCAAAAGAGTTGCAATAGAAGAGAAAAACTCCACAAAATATCGATAATAACCTGCCAAACCCATAAAACTCTGAATCTCAGTAGGAGAAGTAGGTCTAGTCCAATCATGAATAGCCACGCTATCTTGGCTGAATCAACCATAATGCCATCCTTGGTAACCACATGACCCAAGAAAGAAATAGAATCCAACCAAAACTTGCACTTGGAATACTTAGCATACAACTTCTCTTTAAGCAATCTCTAAAGTACAGTCCTCAAGTGTCTCACATGGTCAACCTCATTCTTGGAATAAACCAAGATGTCATCTATAAACATAATCATAAAGAAGTTGAGATACGGTCAAAATACTTGGTTCACCAACTCCATCAATGTTGCTGGGGCATTGATCAACCCAAAAGACATGACCAAAAACTAATAATGACCCTATCGGGTCTAAAAAGCCATCTGTGGAACATCCGAAGCTCTAATCCTCAATTGGTGATACTCAGATCTCAAGTCAATCTTGGAAATCACTGAAGCACATTGAAGTTGGTCAAATAGATCATCAATGCACGGAAAAGGATACTTATTCTTGATGTTCACCTTGTTTAATTATCGATAGTCGATACACATATACATAAAACCATCCTTCTTCTTCACCAACAATACAGGAGCACCCCAAGGAGATACACTAGGTCTAATAAAACCCTTATTCAACAAATCATGCAACTGCTCCTTTAATTCCTTTAACTCTATTGGATCCATCCTATAGGGAGAAATAGAAATGGGCTTGGTACCCAGCTCAACATCAATAGAGAAAACCACATCATGAACTTAAGGCATACCAGGCAAATATGTAGGAAACACGTCCTGAAATTCCTAACAACTTGAATAGAATCTAAAGGAGCTGGTGTAGCAATACTAGTATTGCGAATAAAAGCCAAGAAAGATCGACATCCTTTTTCTAACATGTACTAAGCATATAGAAAATATATAACTCTCTTCGGATCCAAATTAAGAGTACCCTTCCAAGCTAAGCTTGGCACACCCAGAGTAGCTAGAGTCATGATCTTGGCAAAATAGTACAAAATAGCATGATAGGGAGCTAACCGATCCATACCCAATATAACATTAAAATCAACCATATCTAGGCTCATGCCTCGCAAAGATAACAACATAAGATCGGTACACCCGATCCACCACTAAAGAATCTCTTACGCTGGTAGAAACACAAAGAGGCACAACAAGGGACTCATATAAATCATAAAAATTAGCAGGAAAATATATAGACACATAGGAGAATGTAGACCCAGGGTCAAATAATAAGGAAGCAGATCGATAGCAAACTAGGATGATACCTATAATAACTACATCAGAGGCCTCCACCTCAGGTCTCCCAAGTATAGCATAACACTATCCACGTCCGCCTCTGTACTGAGCAACCCCACGTCCACCATCACAAGCTCTCCGAGATCCACCTCGAGCATCTCTAGTACAACTCCTTCCACTCTATGAACCACCTCTAACCTCAAAAATAGGAAAAGGGCAAAGCTGAAGCAAAGAACCATGTTGGGCAGAACCCAATACACGTTGAGGATAGTCCCTTGCATAATGTCCAATCTCATAACATACAAAATAATCCATGCTAATAGCATCACACTAAGAGGTTCCAAATAAACCTAAATGACCTCCCTTTCCTGAAGAACCATAATCGAAACCTCTACCGACGTAATCTAAATCCTGCTACCTGGAGCCACAGAAACCATGAACCTGCTACTCGAACTCTGTAGGGATACCTGAAATGGTCTACCATGATAACTACGAAACGTTTGTCTGAGAAATCCCTACCTCGGGAGGAATTTCCACTAAACTAACCCTACTGGCGCACCTTCTTAGCGCTACCCTGAGTAGTCTGACTAATCGACTCAATCAACTGAGCATGCTCAACAATACTCTAAAAAGAATTCCCTGACACTACCATTTAAGCAGTAGCCAATTGCTAAGAACCATACAATACTTTAACAAACTTCCTAATCCTCTCTGACTCAGGGGAGATACTGGCAGCGAAAAATCTGGATAAAGTATGAAAGTGTGCCCCATACTTAGCAATAGTTATGAAGCCTTACTCTAGGTGATCAAACTCATCTCTCATCTGATCCCTCAAATTGTAAGGCACAAACCTCTCTAGAAAAGCCTCAGAAAACTATTTATGCCATAGCAGGCGAACCTAATAGTCTACAACAAGAAAGAGATCTCCATGACTGTATGGCCAAGTCAGTCAACTGATAACTATTATAAGCAACTCTATAGTACTCAAGGGATCTGAGGTTGTGCAACCTCTCCTAACAGTCAAGCAAAAATGCATAGGAATTTTATTCAATGGTACCACTAAACTTAGGAGGAGCCAAGCGAATAAACCTCTCAAACCACTTTTGGTCATCAGAAGACATCACAGGGCCTGAAACAATTGGAGGAATAGTGAACCTAGTAGACAGTGAATCAATATGTGGGGGTACCACAGAAGATGATTGAACCCTTAAAACTAGAATACCATAAGCAAAAGCTGGTACTGACGGTGAAACACCACTCCAAATCTGAGGAATACTCGATACACTCAAAAGATCACTAGTCTGGGGAACACCATCTAGACTGTTCAAAAGACAAATCAATAGATCCTATAGTATTGGGGAACTCTGTGGGACCTGAATGGCCTCGTGCCCACTGTTTGAAAGTCATCCTCAACATACTTAACCTCAAGCTAGAGAGAGGCCTCTCTAGCACGTCCTCTAGCTAGGGAAGCTATTCGTTCCCGTCCTCTACCTCTAGGTTGGCCATGAACTCTACCTTGCCCCCTTATTGGGGATCTAAAATCATGTGTTGCCTTAGCATCCCAAGCATATTTGGACCTAGTCCTCACTATCTGCGCAGAAAAGAATGGAATACAAGTTTAAGAGATAGATATGAACGTCTACGTAGTGATCCATGAGACTCTACTAGACATCCTGCTCTTTCACATATGAGAACGATAAAACCTGGCGCTCTGATACCAATTTGTCATGATCCAAAAGTTGAGGTCATGATGACACTTACCTAAGTCAAAACCCACCTAAAAATAAACAAGTGAATGATAAGAAAGGAACCCATAAAATGAGACTTTTAAAACAAAGTCAGGCTATAACAAAACACATAGAAAATATCCGAACAAAATACATAACCCCAAAAATAGTGTCATAAGTAGAAGAGCATCCAGTACATAGTCTGAAAGTAAACAACACAAAATCTGTCTTTGAATACTAATAAATATATGATAAGGATAGATAGAGGTTGAAACAAGGTTCTGAATGAGGAGCTCACTAGATACTCTAAAAGGTAAACTGCTACCGCATAAATTAGCTACCGAGGATCTCACTCACACTAGGATCTGCACCAAAAGAACATCGTAGGGGTGAGTATGGTCCACTTATACTCAGTAGGTTTCATAAGCCGACTGAGCAAAGTAGAAAATAACACACCGACTGAGCAAAGTAGAAAATAACACAAGTAAAATATAATATGAGCACCTCGCCTACAAGCAGAAAAGTTCCCAAACGGTTGCCCACACCATCTCCACTAACAGTTCTATAGTGTAAAATCAAAGAGAAACAACTACACATAAAGTATATATGGAAATTTACGTACACATCAATGGTAAATATAAGGAAACACATAAAATGTAGTGAAATGCAATGCAATGATGCAATAATAGTGGGACTTACATATACACCTTCCAAGCTTCAATGCTTCAGGACAGGACCCATGGGGGGTTCGCAACCCATATACTTTCATAATCTCAGCAAACCTTAACCGACAAATAACCTCGGCCTAGGTTTTTAATAACTCACAATCCACCTTGCCTATAATGACCTTGGCTAAGGGTTTTATAAAAAGAATTTCCATTTTCTTTCGAAATCATAATGCCTCAATGGTATCATGTCTCATGAACATGTATAGATGATATGAGGATATAATGCTCATATCCAATAAGTATGAAGATAAACATCAATCCAATATAGGTATGAATGATACTCCATATGAAAATAATTCATGATATAAGCCATTATAGGGCACTACAGGTATGTATAGTCATGTAAGACATTAATAAACTTATTTAAAATCATCATTCAGGTGTCAATCATGTGATAAAGTCAATAAAATGCTCAAATAAGGCCAACAATATCTAGTCAAACCACCCACTTGGGCGACACAATAATAATTATGGCAAATAATGCACAAGTAAGGCCTGAATCATCAAATAAAGCCCCCGCACGGGCATCACATCATTTACCATATCTGAAGTCAATAATAATATGTATACAAGCCCCTGCACAGGGAACACAATAAAATAAATTACTCTCAAATGCGGTTTCCACGTCTAAAGCATTAACCCATAGCATACTTTACAAGTTCATTAACTACCTAGCCCAGTCTGAAGGAAGTTAAGCCATAACCTACCTCGCAGTGCCAAAATCCAAGCCTTGAACCCTCAACGTGGAGATTTTCCTCTTAAAATGATCTCGCCATAAGCTAAGACTATCAAAAACATCATCTACGCATCAGAACAAAGCTAACAGTACCCATATCGACTATATTTAAGTCTAGTCCAAAATAGGTTCAAAAATAAAAGGGATAAAACTGGAATTTTATTCCAAAAATATTTAGCCCAATATTATAGGAGTCTAAAGTAAAAAACCTAAGTGAAAATGAGTTAAAAATGAGGCTCACATAAAAAAAACAATTTAAGAGTTTACCGGCAAAACCCCTCAAATTCTAGTTTGAAATCATGATTAAAAGGTGTTTCCGAAGATATAATCAATAGAAAATGATGGAAAGATGAATTATAAGCTTACCCAAGAAAGAATGGTGTAGAAAACCCTCAAAATTGCCTCTTTCCTAAGCTCCTAGGTTTAAAAATGGCGGAATTCACAAAAATGGAATATATATACTATTTTGTGAACAGTACCTTGCAAATGCGATCAATCCGTTGCGTTTGCGAGGGTCAATGCTTACTTGGACAAATAATTGGCCATCGCATTCTCGGCCAGGGTTTTGCGTACTCAAAGGCTGACAACCCGGACTATTGCATTCACGACAGCCATGTCGCATTCTCGATGAAGGAGATAACCCAACCCAGACCGAGGGACCTTTTGCAATCATGGCTCCTACCTTGCGATCGCAATGAAGGATAACATCCTTCTCCATGTTCACAGCTAGAGACCCACATTTGCAAAGAAGAAAAGCGCCTGCTCCAGATATCAACAAATGTTGAGCTTTTGGCAAGTTCAAATGTCTCTAAATGGACCCTCGAGATTTTTACAGGATCCCACAGAAACAAACCATATATTCCACTATTCTATATTGGATGTTATGGACTCAATGTAAATGTTGGATTTTTGAAAACAGATTTTTTTCAACAAATTAGCCCCCGGGACTCCTAAAAGCTTAATTTAACTAGTTTTTAAATAAGGGTTGAAATGCAAAACAAAGGCTCCGAGTCAAAACTACCCATGCTACTAACCAAAAGTGAATTCTATGGATCTAATGGAACAATCCAAATCATCATCCGGTGCTCAAAACTTAAAATGATAACCGAAGTCAAACTAATAGTTTTTAAAGCTTCTAAAGGTCTCAAATTCTCCCAAATCACTCCCAAATGCACCCAAAACCATGACAACCATCCCCACACCTCATAATCAATATGTAACAACTATGGGGAAGATCAAAATAGTCAAAACACATAAAAAGAAAAATTTCACATATCAAGATGTTACATTATAAAAGCCTTGGTCGTGATCATTAGTCGGCTAGGTTAATTGAGATATGAGTTGAGATTGTAAAAGTATATGGTCCTGTTGACACCTACTTTTAGCCCCACCATGACCTAAATTAATTTTGAGCTTCTTCAATTTTAAACAAATATGAAATAATTGTCTTGATAAAATTAAAATATTTTCAAAATTAATGTTAGGCTAATTTTATCATTTTTCAAGTAAAACACATATTTTCAATGTATGAAATTATATATTTTTTCTAAACTATTTGAAAGAATATTTTGAGAAAACGATTCTATTGAAAATGACATTTAGTTTGATTTTACTTTAAAACCGGCTAAATTGGGAATTTAGTTGATTTTATTTTTAAAGCAAATCAAATTTGTGTCAAGACAATTATTTTTAATTTCAATTGAATTAAGAAGCTTAAAATTAATTGGGGTTTAATTTATCTAGATTAAGATTTACCAAAGTTTAATTGAGTTAAACCCCAATTTGATTTCACGTTTTGGGCCATTTAAATGGACCATTTCCTTATCCCAACAACCATAACTCCACTTGACCCACTTTAGCCCATTTTCCTCTTAACCCTTAACCCTTCTTCTTCACAAAAAACGAACAACAGAACAACAACGACATCTGTAGCATCAAAACTTTCAAGGAAGAACCGTAGACCCGATTTCAATTTGCCGCCCCAATTTCTCTCCATTTCATCTCCAATCCGTACAACCAAACGTGCCTTTCATGAGATTAGTACCGTAGGAACTTGGAACCTCTATGTGGCTTTATCCATCCGATTTTTAATTTTCTTTTTCACTCGGATTTGTTCGTTCCAAATTGGTTCTTATCCTAAATTCCACAAATCCCACATCGCCAATTCTCTCAAATCTCACCTAAAATCAATCCTATAAATACCTCCCTCATTCTCATTATTGAGCAAGGTTTTCATAATTGAGAGAACCCTCAAAGGTTCAAAAGAGCTTGGGATTTCTGGACGAAAACTCGAACGATTTTCACACCGCCACAGGCGAGAATCTTCCTACTTGGATAGGATTTGGATTTTATCCCCAACCTTAGAGCTAAGGAATTTTCTTGCTCCATTGTTTAAATTTTCTTTTACGGATTCAAGTCGAAGTGGTCGTCCTCAAGCTTCATCGTCCTGGTTGGCTGCACGAATAAAGGTAATAATCCCCTTTCATCGCTGTTCATTTTGGTTTAATTTTTTTTGCTTTATCTTGTGTCTCTCTATGTTTTTTTTCTTTCTTCATTCCCAATAATGTTAATGTGCTCTTACTGTTTGTTTAGATTAGACAGTCCAAGTTATGACTCCGTTTTAATTAATGGCGAACTGAATTTGTAATTTGTTGTGTAATGGGTTAAATATTTGGTCTGGCTTCTCTTTCACATAGAATGACCAACACTTTGTTTAAATTTTCCTATAACAAGTGTTAATAAACATTGGAGAAGTTTGTTATGCATTTGTTTCTTGCGACCAATTTTTGATACAATTTGTATGTGTTCTTAAATTGGTCATTAGTCTTCATGCTCATTAATCTGGTTTGGTTAATATTTGGAAAATTCGGCATTTCTATTTGGTTAGAATATTATTGCATCGATGATTTAGTCATAAACTTTAACTTGTCTACTTTTCAAGTAACTTTTTGCCACAACTTGGTGTTCAAGTCTCAGTCATTCCCTCTCCCCAGCATTGTTAAAATCCGTAGCTTTTTATGAGACTAGTTGTGATCGTTTGCTTACCCGCCGATGAACTTGTTTTTAAGGAAATACCGAACCTACGACCCCTTTGATCTTGCCATTTAAAATAGATAATTTTTTTCCTTCTTGAGCATCATGAATGAATAGTTGGTTTATCCGTAAAGATCATTGTTTGGGCTGCTCTCTTGCCATAACTTAGATATCCCTTTGTCTTTAAAATTAATCATTTCTCTTGCTTTCATAGTTTCAGCATTACTCTTTCAAGGTTCATTTGGTTTTATTCTTAAGATTAAAAAGTGTAAATAGCCTTTTGGTAAGTTGAAAGGAGATATGCTTGATCTGGACATAGTTTTGCTTGGATATTGCCTTGCTTGGTCAAGAATAATGAGACTTTTCTTCCAATTCTTATTTCAAAATAGTCCTTAATTCCTTTGCAGTTATGTTCTCATCTTATTGAACACTACTCTCCCTAGTTTATTCTTTCCAGTCATGAGACTTTCTTTTTTATATCTTTATGTATATGTCTAATTAGTTCTCACTTGTAACTGATTTCGGATAGCTGAAGGTAATGTTTTCTTTTGTGATGAAAAGAGTGGTAGATTGTGTAAAACTTGTGTTTAAATATTTTCGAGCATTCGGGTGTTTTTTTGTTTCATCCATTACTCTTGAGAATCAGTTTATGGGATCCCATATCACCCTTTATTGGTTTGGTTGAACTTTTAAGTTTGGTTAATATATCATGGTCTTAGCCTTAAAATTGGAATTAGATGTAGTGGTACTTCCTCTTGTCTCTCATGGTTACTGGAAACCATTTTTTCATGAAAAATTTACTGAAACGTGTCATTTGTTTCTTATGGAATTTTAGTTCCATCTCATTCTTTCGGCTAAAGGCTCGTTACTGTATCCTATTTTCAAGTCCCGTTCCATGAGTGGTGTTATACCCGTCAACTTGTTATATGCTTCTTAAGTAACGGTCATCTTTTTCATGCGTTTAAACATATACCAATTCTTTCTCTTTATCTGGTTTTCTTTTACATGGGACGCGGTTTGATTGAGTCCATTATGGACTCTCTTTCTCTCTTTGCATTCTTCTGTTGGGCAAACCCAACTTGAGTCAACCTCAACCGAGTCCTAAGAGGACCTATTTGCAGTCACAAGGAGTAGTAATGGGATGGGCTGAAACCTGAGTTAATCAGGAAACTTATCATACAAGTTGGATGAATGTGAAGTGGGCTAAAGCCCAAATATGTAGCAGCTGCATCGTGGAATCTGAGGCCCAATAAATTAGTTAATAGGATAGGGACAATGCAGGCATAAATGGGTTGTTAAACATCCAATTTAGAAAGATCTGTGATTGGGCCCAAGAAGCCCCGAATTTGCTTTCTCCTTTACTTACAATTATTTGTGTAATCTTCTTTGAAAACTAACATTCTTTTAATATAATCTGGTAGATTCCCCAAAGAGTTGTTATTTCTTTCACTTTCCTATCACATGATTTCATGCGTTGATTTTGATGAAATAATTTCAAGTGACCTATTTTGAGTTTTGTCTACTGGAAATCATTTTCTTCTAATGAAGTCTAAAAAATGAAAATTTTTGTCATCCCACCACCTTCCTCCCATTTTCTTAAAATTAAGTCAAATAGAGTTAGTTTTTAAACAGATCGGACAACCGCGAGTTAGCGGATACTCTTGGTGTCTTAACACCCTTCCAAGAGTATTAATTTGAACCCTTACCCGAATTTCTTAATTTTTAAAGATTTTTTCTGTTTTAGGTCTTTAAAGATTTTTCCATGGTTTTCTTGATTTTTCCTAAATAAATTAAGTGACGACTCTGTTTTAAATTGTGTTTGAAACTTTTCCCAAGTTTTCAATTCAAACAAGTCAAACCATTTTTTTTCGAAAAACAGAAATGGTGACTCCGCTGGGTATTCAACTAGGTTCTCACCATATGTTTGAAACTAATTCTTATTTGACTAATTATTTGTGTTTGTAATAATTATTTAATTGTTTTATTTGTTTAATTTTCGCAAATTATCAATTGTTTCATTCATGACATATTCCGCCGCTTCTAGCAAAGCATTAGGCATTAAGAAAAAATGACGGTTATGTGGGTATCTACACCAGTCCTTTCGTATAACACCTTAACTTTCTTTGAGCCTCCAAGTGAAGTAGTTGAATCGAGTCGGTCAATAGTCACTTGGTGTGTTGCCCCAAAAAGTCCATTTCGGGTTTTCTGTCAATTCAAAAAAACCACTCTTGTTAACTAGGATAGAGCGAAACCGAATCCTATTGAATAGGCATTCTGACCTAAGTGATCCGATACCCAAGGTGTATCGGGTCTATTAATGAGACCACCTTGTGTCGAAAAGGGCCCCTGGTCCAAAAAGACAATCATCCCTTATTTGTTTAATTGAAGGATGTGATGCCAATGTGTATGGACCATTGTCCCTTGGGGTTAGGAAATATTTAGGTAGTTGCTTGGTTTAAAGATCTTCATCCAAAAGGCGTTCGGAGTTCCAAGAATTCCGAGATTGAAGAACTTTCCATGGCGGCCTAGTTTAGGATTCTACTCCTGTGTGGGACTGATATTTACTTGTTCATTTCCTTCCCTTATCCTGTATCCCCATATGGCTTATTCATAAATTTGTATAAATATGTTTTTGGGGCAATGGAACGTTTCACAAACGGCATACACATTTTTTAATCATTAGGTCTACCTTTGGCTCAAAAGGTCACATGTATGCTAGGACGCGTCATGTACTATTCATATGTTATGATATATAATTTTCTTTATCCATGCTTGTGTGATTGTGTGTTTAATGCACATGTTTTTCTTTAAACTTGACTTGTCCGAAGTTAGAACATCGTTGGGCAAATCAACTCAAAATGTGAGTCTTCCTAAAATACTTTTCAAAAGTTCATCCTCAAAATCAGTTTCTACTTCATGACATTCTAAAAAGAGGGTCATCGTCCAATTCACGTTGACCACATCAATGTTTTCAAATATTCAATTATGGTCAGTCAGTCAAATGTTCGATCGCTAAATTTTAGGACTCCATCATTTTTGGAGGATCTTTTAAAAGATAAAAAATAAAAAAATATTCAAGTGTCCGATCATGGTCAATTAACCAAATGTACATCACTTTCAAATGATTTTTCAATAGATACAAATCATAAAGTCAGTTTGCATTCAATCTTCGAGTCTTCATGCCTTTCTTCAAACGCATGGTACATTTTGCTTCTTATAACAAGAGTCTCAAAACTCGTCAAATAGCCAAAACAATCCACTAATCTTTTGAGGTGCCTCATTTTTTGAATTTTTGGACAAGTCTACTATTTAAAGCAAAACAAGTGTTGTCTGCTTTATGCATTATCTTTTGGGTAATTATTGTAATCAACAAGACTAACACTTTTGCCTTTTGAGTTATTTTTCTTTCTTAGAGAGGCTGATTTATGTTGGTACCCAAGATCGAGGCGAAACAGCTTCAAGAAATCATTTCAACATGGAAACCAGTTCGATTAACACCATCACTTCACCTGATTCAATCTTTAATGTGTCTGTCACAACCGAGTCTACCACTGCAACAAAGTCAGAATCATACTTGGATGTCATTACCCGTCTTGAAAAGCAAGTGATTGAACTAAGGTCCATGATAATGCAAAACAATGCATCTTCTCAGCTCTTACCAAGCACGAACACAGTTCTTGATGTTCATCAAGAAAGGCCCATGCCACTTTCGAATGAAGTTGATAAAGAAAATCATTTCACCACTCCTTCACAAATTAAAGATACTCTGCTCATTCATGCTTCCCTTGTGAAAGCATTTGCTTCCCCAAATGATCGGAATGTATCAATGACAACCATGTTCCACTTTTGCATACTTATGTTGCTGCACAAATTCAACTACTAGGTTGTCTAGAAACGGATCCTTATGGTGAGATTGAAAGAGATGTCAAGATTAGTGATAATGAGGTAGTGGACAAGAAATTACGCGGTTATATATGATGTTAATACAAGAACCTATGTATACACTGACTTATATAATTATATGTATATATATTAGAGCTTTTGCAGAAGCTGATGGGTTAAACTGGATGTTAGAAGATATGGTGAAAGGTCATTGTGGGTTCAATAGTAACCAGAGTATGAAATATGAAGGGCGGTGCGAGCTTCCCAAATTAGAGTTGCCTCCAGGTTACAAGATTCCAGAGTTCAAAAGATTTAATGGATCGAGAAACCTCTCATTTGGAAGCTTGCTATGAAAAATTGATTGATATAGGAGAGAATGAAAGAATAAAAATCAAATTATTCAGTCAAAGCTTGAGTGGCAAAGCTTTAAAATGGTATTCTAACCAAGATACGACCAAATGGCGCACATGGGATGATTTGACAAAAGCTTTTATGGACCAATACAGATTCTATTCTGAGATCACTCATGACAGAATCTCGATCAGAAAGCTCAAGCAAAATGCCTCTGAACTCTTCCAAGAATATGCTATATGATGGAGGAAAGCTGCATATAAGGTGCACCCGGCTATGGATGAACAAGAGATGATCACTCACTTCATAGAAGCACAAGACTCAGACTACTACGAACAATTGATTGTCATGGGCGCAGAAACCTTCAATGAAGTTATCAAGTTGGGGGAAAAATCAAAGATGGCCTTAAGACTGGAAAAATAACAAGTCTGGCAATATTACAGTCCCCTAAAAAGGCCTTTCAAGTTGGCTCTCTCGAGAATAAAAAGGGAAAAGCAAAAGAGATCGTGGGATTGATGACACGAGAAGGTACATCATATCATCAACGATCATCCCAATACCAGTCGAATGTTCAGTATAGACAATATTTTCCACACCTTACTTTGCCACTGTGTCAATATCAATCTCCCCAAATGATGTGCCCTGTCTATGGCCCATATCCAGCATATCATTCTTTGGATTCACCACAAAATCTTCAAAATAGTGTGCCTCGCACCAAATTTGAAAGAAGCCTCCCAAGATCTTCACTCCACTAGTAGAACCATTAGCTCAACTTTATGAAAAGCTAAAAGTAGCAGGGATTCTGCATCCTATAAAAGCAAAGTCTGTGAATACTTCAGCCAAGTGGTATGATCCGAACAAACGATGTGCCTACCATTCAGGAGTAGTTGGGCATGATACCGAGAAATGTTTCACCCTCGGCAACAAAGTGCAAGACCTAATTGACAACAAGGTGATACCTCTTGTGGCATCTCCGTCAAGTTTGAACAACAACCTACAGCCCCACCCTGGAAGTAGGCCTTCAGTATAACTGGTTGTGAAGAAGAATGAAGCTTTCTGGAAGTCGCACTTTTGGCGTCTTTCAATCTTATGATTATTGTTTTCTCTCCTTATAATTGCAATTTATTGCTTTATATCCATGTAATTCGCACTTCAATGTTTTCCTTTCTATTTAATCGCACGTTATGTTTTGATTTCATTGTAATCGTATTTTTAAAAAAACTTGAACTACATTTGACCTGAATTCTCAAGAATGAGATACGTAGGCGGCCTATGTCGGCTTCAGTCATATTCCCCATAAGATTTCCAAATGGAAACTGGAGCAGGAATTTTGAGAAAATCTCAAAAATTCCACAACAAATGCCATTTTCTACAAGGTTGAATACAAGCATCTGTTGAATATTAGACAAGGGAAGAATTTGTGAGAAGATCTTAAAATTCCAAACAAAGCAATAATGATCAAGGGTTCCTTTGTGTTCTAAAATGGGGCAGAATTTTTGAGGAAGATCCTCAAAAATTCCACTAAGATTATGGTTCAAATCCAAATGAGTTTGCAAGCCAAGCACTGAAAGGAGCAACAGGACAACACGGCAAAGCCAACACAATCAGCCTCTCAAACTAAGAATCTTTCTTTGAATGCTGGGTTCAATGAAAGCCAATCTTTTTCCTTTTACAGGAGCATTATATAGACGAAGAGAGCTGAAATATCAACCCCTTCCCTAGACTAAGAAGATTTATTTGGATGCATGAGAAACAACATCATCTTCAAAACTCACGGGAGGATCACAAGGATCTCCTATTTGACGAATCTATTGGTCGAAAGCCTAACTCTAATCCTTTTTAATTTTATGAATCTAAGAAGGATTCTAATATTTTCCTTTTGATTTTGCAGGAGGATATCCTTGGAATACATGGAAGACGACATTTGTGTTTGAAACTCTATAAGACATCAAACCTAATAGGGAAAGCAAATCAAGGCAGTCTTTGACTATACCCTTTCGTTCTATCATTTTTGTGACTTCCCTACTTTCACTCATTTCTTGTCTTTTACAGGAGGGCCATCCTCGCCAATAATCGAGGACGGTCACAGTAATATAACAGTTTCTGAAGATGTTCGAGAAATCCCATAATCTTTGAAAATGTTCTCGAAGAAAACAACAAGTAATTTTTATAAGCAATTATGGAACCACACTTACACAAAGCAACAAGTGTCCTCATAGATAATGGAAAGGCTACTTAATGTCATCCCTCAAAAATGGGTGATGATCATGAGAACAAATGGTCCCCACAAGACAACTGGGAGACTACAATAATCCTTGCAAATGATCGGCAGACGCCTTCCGACGAAAAACAACAAGCTTAGGATGCACCATTCTGAGTTTATCTATACCTTTGTATTAATTTTGTGCATGTATTTTATCATATCTGCACAAACTACGCACACCTGATTCTCACCCTTTGGAGAGAGAGAGATAGGCAGCCCTCCTCAGGTTCGGTACCTTTTATTCAAAAAAAAAAAAGAAAAAAAAATCAATCATCAAAAAAAAAAATCATTCTTTTTAGGATCATGTCTTTGACTTAATTGGTGCCAATATGGTTATGAACATGCATATGGAAAAATTAATTAATTTGATAGAGAGGACTGACTTCGTGGTGAACCATAGGTTCTTTTGGTACCTCTCATCATACTTTTGTATCACTCAAAAATGTTCCTTGCATGCATCCAAGATAAGAATGAAACCAACCTTATTGCTTCATATGCATTGTGTGGTGAGTTTTTAGATTTAATTCAATTGCATTGCATTGATGATCTAGAACTTAGCCTGAATGTTTATTGAGGCGAAATCCTGTGTAATGCTTGGTTTGAGAAAGGATCGTAGGCCTTCTTTGACCCGATTGTGCCTTTCAAATGCCTACCAAATTACATTAATTCCTAGCATGTCCCACTTTGATCCTAAAGCCTATTCTTTGGACAACCACATCTTAGCCTATACCTTTCTGAGTACTTACATGCACTAACCCTCTCTTGGCTTGACCTTCTTGAGCATGTTGCAAATGTGTAAATTATAGATGAAGATCAACTTTGAAGCTACCAAAATCTAAAGATGCAAAGTCCCTAAAGTTAAGAATGCAAACACGAATTCAAAAGAAAAGGAAAAGTGTCAAAAGCATCCACAAAACATGGAGAAGTCTCAATGAAAAACAAAAAAAAGAAAGTACTTCAACAAAAAAAGGGAGAAACTTCAAAAAAAGAAGGAAAAACTCCTTAAAATGAAAGGAGAAAAGGCTCAAGTAAGAGAGATTCAAAAGAAGTCAGAACAACATACAAAAAGAAAGGGAAAATGAAAAAGATCAAGCACCAAAGGTGTACAAATGTCAAAAGCACAAAAATCAGTGCAACGTTCAAGAAGGGGTTAAGTCACTCTTATCCCAAATGAATATCCTACCCGTCCCCAAGCCTATACTATAAACCGATAACAAGCCCTATATGATCTTATTACTAGCATTCTCATATTAGTGGAGCCTTACATCAAGGTCAAGCATATGGCACCTCAATCACATGCTTTGAAAATCCTTCTGATTGTGAGAGCACTTTGCAAAAGTCCTCAAATCAAATACTTCAATTAAGTGTGGAATAGGACATTCTTTGTGGGGAAGGCACTTGAAGCAAAAGGGTAGGCGTAGTTCAAAACCTTTGTTTGAAGCAAGACGAACAAATCTTGTCGCTACTTAAGTGTGTTCGAGGTATCACTCAAAGCTATTGGAATCATCTCAAAGCAGTCTCAATTAAAAAAAAAAGTAAATGAGAAGAATTTCCATGTAAATACTAACAGTTGGTACCAATTGTAGTATAGATTTGATTCTCTTCCCTCGTTTTAGGAATGGGCGGACGCCACCTTTGATATCTATCAAAGTGACTTGTTATTCCCCAACAAAGTTGTCTTTCTTTTTTTGGGGGTGTCCTCCCTAAAAAAATGTGATCAATGGGCTAATCTTGCAAGGGTAAGATGCCTTTTTACTGAATTGGGTCGTCCGCCCTAAAAATGTGACCACTAGATAAATATTGTTACTCTGATTTTGAGTCCATATTTATACCGCATTTGCTACTAATAGTTTCATTTCAGGTTCTTACACCAGAAATTAGAACTACGTCTGACCTGATTCCTAAATATTAGGATACGTAGACGTCGTAATGGCTCGATCATGTTCCCCATAAGATTTTTGTTTCTCTTTATAATAGAAACTGGGGCAGAATTTTTGAGGAGATCTCAAAAATTCACAAGATAATATTTTCTCCAGCAAGCCAAGGTTCGAGATAATGATAAAATATTCTCAACCAGAGTGCCAAGTTTAGAGAAAGCCTAGAAATAGAACAAGATGTTAATTTTTCCCCATCAAAAGCCTAGAAATAGCACAAGATGTTAATTTTTCCCCATCAACAATGTGTGATTTGCCTGGAAGCAGGTAACTGGGGCAGAATTTTTTAGGAAGACCTTAAAAATTCCACCAGACATTATTCTTCCAATGGACTAACACATCCACAATAATCCTCCCAAAGGGACGGTATTCATTCTTTGATAAATTTTTCTAAAGTTCTGTCTTTAGTTTTGACTGAAGTCGCTAGTTAAAGCAACAATATGTCTACTAACCATGTGTTCTAAGTGCAGGTACACATAGATCATCGCATATTTACTTTAGCTGAGAGGGCCATTGCATTCATACCGCCGAGAGGGCCATTGCATTCATACCATCGAGAGGGCCACTACATTCATACCGCCAAGAGTATGTAACACCCCGTACCTTCCCAACTCTACTTGATGACATTGAATAATGTTTACTTAGGTGTCGAGAGTTATAAGTATGTATTTGGTAATGTAATGTTAAAGATGAGAAAAAATTGAAATTTGGCCTTGTACATGTGACTAGCCTTTCATAGGAAGTGTTTGGTGGTTTCGTGGAGAATTTGTGTAGTACCTCGTACACATTATAACCTCATTTGGTGACTTAGAGTCATGTTTACTTGATGATTAAGATCACTAAGTAAGTATTTTGTAGTGTTTTGATAAGGTATTGGACGATACGCAAGTGTTGGAAAAATTGCCTAAAAATTCAGCAAAGCATCAACACTTGCGCCATTACCCTGTTTCAGGGGGTGTGGCGCAAGCCACCTGATTCAGAGGGGTCTCCAAACTTGCGCCACTGCCTTGTTTTGCAGCAGTGGCGCAAGGCACAAACATTTTGCCTTCCCGAGCTCGTTTCGCAACGCAATTCTACGACGCTTCTTGGATGGTTTCTTTTGGTTCTTTGGAGTTATTTGAGCATTGTTAAAGCTTCAAACACTTCAATATACTCCTACATACTTCTACATGACCAACTCATGAAATGTGAATGATCCAAAATGTCCAAGGAAGCCAAAGGCGACTAGAATTCCTATTTTTGCGATCGAGGCGACGAATGAGTATCTCGCAAGAGAATAATGTCGTGACATTATGGAATTATTTAAACATGAGATTGTGGGGGTATTATACATGTAATTAGTTGGGCTAAATTAATTTTGTTCCATTGGGCTCAAATGAGGCCCAAATATTAGCATGGATACATGGCCCAACAAGAAGGAAATGATCCATTCTTGTTTGACCCAAAGAAGGCACTCAATTATTGACCAAGTAGGGATAAGTATGAGACTTGAGGGCCTATATAAGCATGGAAAAATCAGAATTTTAATCCACAACAACACACATGCTTTTCTTGTATTTTCTAGAAATTTCAAGAGAAAACCCCTTTGGCTTTCAAAACCCTAAGGCACTTCTTGGAGCAAGATCATCATATTCCAAGCTTGGGTAAGTGAATATTATTGTACTTTAACATATTATAAGCATGATATAATATGTATATCATGTTGGTTATGGTTGGAAATGTTGGACATGGCACTTTGTGCTTTTGTATAAGATTTGTGATCCATGGGATTTGAACTTGAATAAGGACTTGTGCCTTTGATGAAATATCATGATGTGGATAAAATATGAACATCTACGGTGTTATTTTGTTATTAAATTTTTTATTTTCTATAAGGGCAAATTATGGGATTTTGGCCGATTTGTGCTATGAAGTGTATTAAAGTGAATTGATGGATTAATTGTGATGTGGTGTGGATAAGAAAGTGTAAAAGAGAAGTGTTGTGATGAAACGTATCAATTATCATGTATTGGTCAATCTTGGGAATATTATGGAATTTTTGGAATAATAGTATGATCCATGGTTTTGTCAAGGGGAAATGGCATGTTGAAAGGCAAACATGTAACTCATTGACATGGTATGCATTTGTAAAGTAATTGGTGGTTAATGTGAATTTCGTTATGCATTTGTGTTGTAGAGTGACACATAAAGAGGGAGCGGGACTATTGTATGCACCCCTAGGATTATATGTTCGTATTGCGAATCCAAGGTATGTAAGGTTACTCTTTCCGCATTCTTCTGCAGCATGTATGATTCATATTGTCATAGTACTCACTCGACTCCGAAATGCCCTAAGGTATTCCGTCTGCGGTAGTTGACTAGTATGTTCTTTACTCAGTGGTAAATGGTGAATCATACGACTCATGTCCATTGGTTGATTGATATTCATTGATTGACTCATATCCATTGGTTGATTTATATTCATTGATTGACTCATGTCCATTGGTTGATTTATATTCATTAGCAATGCTCCAAAAGTCCAATGAGGTATGTTCCAAGGTTTCAATAGTGGTTAGACTCATGTATCTTGTTCATTGATCATTGTCCAATGGTTCCAACAGTGTTATGTTTCTATGAAGGCTATGTTTCCAATACTGCTTATTCACATGTTTTTCACTCATTAATTATTGATCCAAAGCTTCAAATAAAGTTGTGACTATCATTGTATTAATCGCTCATCAGCAAGAGTATCAATCTCTCTCAAGTGAATGAATCAATCTCCCACAAGCAAATGTACTAATCTCAAAGTAATGAAATAAAGGTGTTAGGTAATGTTGACCCACAACAAAGTGGATGCCCACCAAGAGTGGATGACTACCCACAACAAAGTGGATGCCCACCCAAGAGTGGATGACTACCCACAATAAAGTGGATGCCCACCCAAGGGTGGATGACTACCCACAATAAAGTGGATGCGCACCAAAAGGTGGATGATCATAATAACCCACCAATAAGGTGAACGACTAATAAAGATGACGAAGGTAAGTAAGGAAAATAATAAACGTAATGTACATGGTTTCCCACATACAGAAAAAGAGTTTATTCACATTGCTATTTCTCTTATATTGATTTCATGGTTGTTGTTATTATGTACGAATCCTTGGAGATAATCATAAAGAAAGAAAGGTTCCGCACATAGAGTTTTTCTTATAATTATTTCCATTGGAAATTCTTATGTATTGATGCATTGATGTCATTTTCCTAAGGCCTTACATACTCAGTACATTTTTCGTACTGACCCCTCTTGGGGACTTACCTTACATGTTACAGGTGAAGGAATTAGTAGACCTCGTTAGTAGGTTGCGGACCATTTGCAGAGTATTGGTGATCTCCAATTGCTTCGGGGCTTCCCAAGTCATATGTGTTCATTAAATGTTGGCATTTTGTAAATATTGTATAGACATGGTCATGTATCTGTAGAGGCTTTATAGACATATGTGGGAAGATGAAAGTAAAAGATGTACACTCATTTTGACGTAATGGCCCTAACGGCCAAGTTTTCAAATATTACACCTATTGCCATGACTTGATATTGAATTACGTGAAATAAAATGATATGCATACGCGGACATACACATGAGAGTGCATGAGTAACGATTGGTTCTCTCGGGCCATAACGGTTTCGGGTGCCAATCACGTCCCGATAGGATTCGGGTCGTGACAAAGAGAGCTAGACCTATGGGACAGTCTACGGGTTCCCAAGGAAGACCTAGGCCTCGGAGTTCTCGTCGACTGCCTAGGTCATCATATTCTTCCCCTACAGTAAATATTCCATTCCACTTTCGAGAAGCTAGGGGCAGTCATATAAGGCAAAGCAGTATGGGTCGAGGTTCACCGATAGAAAGATTTTTTCGTCAACTGTACCAGCACTGCGGGAAGTTTCATTCGGGTGAATGCTGGTATGGATCGAATGTTTGTTTGCGATGTGGTATATCGGGACAGCTGACGACAGAGTGTCGACAAGAGGACACGGGTAGTATGGCGCGACCTACGGGGTTAACCGTCGGGGCATCGTTGTCTGGTGTATGACCTGCTGGTCAAAGTAGAGGTGCTGAAGGAGCAGCTCATTCCAGGGGAACTCAGAATCTTACCTACGCTCTCTTAAACCGGCAGAACGAAGAGACACCCCCTGATGCAGGTACAGGTACATTACTATTTTTTACATGATGTATATATACTGATGGATCCGAGCTCTTCCTTATTATATGCTACTCCATCTATTACCGTGAAATAACGAGACACCGGGATTATTAGTTCTTATAGTTAAGATGGAAATGAGGGATTTTTTTTTTGCAATAGGTATGAAGTGGTCGGCTTCTTGTATGACACGACGAATGCCGAGTTAACAAAGTACATTTCCATTTTTCTTCCATAAATGATCGTCTTGAGCAGAAATGTAAATGTGTTCTTATCCTGACGTAAGAAAAGTTATGCCAAAGGTATATACATGTGAGTGGTACGACCTAGTATGTCCTTGTAGGATGCACCAGTGTCGAGGCACACACACACAAAAAAAAGGGGGCACATTGTGAATGCGTATTGATTATGAGGTAGCGGTTAGAAGTGAGGTTGGGTACAGTTTTCCACCCCTAAATACGTTGTATTACAAAGATAGTGGGGTGACTATCTACTACTTATCATAATGGTATTAGTCAGGTATCACCATGGTGTCATACAAGGGTTTATATAGAAGCAAGTTTGCTCTCTAAGCTAAGTTAACACCTGTCATGAGTCGAGACACATTGCGCTCATTGAAAATGTACCATTATGGAGGATCCCACGAAGAAGAGACGCCTATGACTATCCTGTGCACAGGTTAGTACGTAAATGATGAGAAGCAGGAAACCAAAGTGATGAGACCAAGATACTTATAGTTGCTTCAAAGGCCCCCCTTCAGATCCATGTAACCTCTTTTGTTGCTTTTGATCTTCCATATTTTGTGCAAAGGCCTGAATTTTGGCTATATCCATGTCTTTATTTAATGCAGCAATAGTACAGTCTCTTGCCAAGTAGGGTTCCAATCTGTCTACATACCGATGAACTCTATCGGACATAGTTGCTACCATATGAGGAGCGTATCTAGCCAATGAATTAAACCGAAGACTATACTCCCTGACGCTCATATTCCCTTGACGAAGATTTAAAAACTGATCCGCTCGAGCCTCGCGGACCTCATATGGAAGATAATGATCAAGGAATGCCTCCTTGAATTCCTCCCAACTAGCTAGATTTGCATCGATACCTCTGGACCGTTTCCAATCTTCGTACCATAATATAGCCTCTCCTTTCAGTCTATATGCCGCAAGCTCCACTGTTTCTACACCCGTCACATGCATAACATCTAGAGCTCTTTGAATTTGATCTATAAAGTCTTGTGGATCTTCATTAAGATCGAATCCGGTAAATGTAGGAGGATCTAATTTTAGGAAATCCTGTGTCCGCCGACTAGCTATCCTAGACGCACCATCATCACTTGTTACTGGACCAACTCGTCCTTGACTATGGGCAACAACTATCTGAGTCAACATTTGTACCGCATTTCTCAAATCCCGTAACTCTTGCTTCGTAACATTAACAGGTGATTCTGGGGATTCAGTTTCAGCCCCGTAGTGCCTAACTAGATCAGGTGGGGATTTACTTGTGCTTTCCCCGGTAGGCATGTCTACCTCCTTTCCTTTATCCACACCTCGTCTTATAACCGGCATTTTACTATATCAAGGAAAACCAATTACAATGGTCAGATATAATCCCACCTATGACAATGGCTCTATTGCACGATCTAGAATGAAGAATTGAAACAACTCCTAAGTGTCTCGTAGCCTCCTACTTATAAATGTGGCACGCAACACATCGATAAGTAAGACTCTACTCAGACACGGCTTTGTAGACACTCGTAGAACGAACTGCTCTGATACCACTTTGTCACGACCCGAATCCCATCGGGACGTGATTGGCACCCGAAACCGTTATGGCCCGAGAGAACCAATCGTTACTCATGCACTCTCATGTGTATGTCCGCGTATGCATATCATTTTATTTCACGTAATTCAATATCAAGTCATGGCAATAGGTGTAATATTTGAAAACTTGGCCGTTAGGGCCATTACGTCAAAATGAGTGTACATCTTTTACTTTCATCTTCCCACATATGTCTATAAAGCCTCTACAGATACATGACCATGTCTATACAATATTTACAAAATGCCAACATTTAATGAACACATATGACTTGGGAAGCCCCGAAGCAATTGTAGATCACCAATACTCTGCAAATGGTCCGCAACCTACTGACCAGGTCTACTAATTCCTGCACCTGCAACATGTAAGGTAAGTCCCCAAGAGGGGTCAGTATGAAAAATGTACTGAGTATGTAAGGCCTTAGGAAAATGACATCAATGCATCAATACATAAGAATTTCCAATGGAAATAATTATAAGAAAAACTCTATGTGCGGAACCTTTCTTTCTTTATGACTATCTCCAAGGATTCGTACATAATAACAACAACCATGAAATCAATATAAGAGAAATAGCAATGTGAATAAACTCTTTTTCTGTATGTGTGAAACCATGTACATTACGTTTATTATTTTCCTTACTTACCTTCGTCATCTTTATTAGTCGTTCACCTTATTGGTGGGTTATTATGATCATCCACCTTTTGGTGGGCATCCACTTTATTGTGGGTAGTCATCCACCCTTGGGTGGGCATCCACTTTATTGTGGGTAGTCATCCACTCTTGGGTGGGCATCCACTTTGTTGTGGGTAGTCATCCACTCTTGGTGGGCATCCACTTTGTTGTGGGTCAACATTACCTAACACCTTTATTTCATTACTTTGAGATTAGTACATTTGCTTGTGGGAGATTGATTCATTCACTTGAGAGAGATTGATACTCTTGCTGATGAGCGATTAATACAATGATAGTCACAACTTTATTTGAAGCTTTGGATCAATAATTAATGAGTGAAAAACATGTGAATAAGCAGTATTGGAAACATAGCCTTCATAGAAACATAACACTGTTGGAACCATTGGACAATGATCAATGAACAAGATACATGAGTCTAACCACTATTGAAACCTTGGAACATACCTCATTGGACTTTTGGAGCATTGCTAATGAATATAAATCAACCAATGGATATGAGTCAATCAATGAACATAAATCAACCAATGGATATGAGTCAATCAATGAATATCAATCAACCAATGGACATGAGTCGTATGATTCACCATTTACCACTGAGTAAAGAACATACTAGTCAACTACCGCAGACGGAATACCTTAGGGCATTTCAGAGTCGAGTGAGTACTATGACAATATGAATCATACATGCTGCAGAAGAATGCGGAAAGAGTAACCTTACATACCTTGGATTCGCAATACGAACATATAATCCTAGGGGTGCATACAATAGTCCCGCTCCCTCTTTATGTGTCACTCTACAACACAAATGCATAACGAAATTCACATTAACCACCAATTACTTTACAAATGCATACCATGTCAATGAGTTACATGTTTGCCTTTCAACATGCCATTTCCCCTTGACAAAACCATGGATCATACTATTATTCCAAAAATTCCATAATATTCCCAAGATTGACCAATACATGATAATTGATACGTTTCATCACAACACTTCTCTTTTACACTTTCTTATCCACACCACATCACAATTAATCCATCAATTCACTTTAATACACTTCATAGCACAAATCGGCCAAAATCCCATAATTTGCCCTTATAGAAAATAAAAAATTTAATAACAAAATAACACCGTAGATGTTCATATTTTATCCACATCATGATCTTTCATCAAAGGCACAAGTCCTTATTCAAGTTCAAATCCCATGGATCACAAATCTTATACAAAAGCACAAAGTGCCATGTCCAACATTTCCAACCATAACCAACATGATATACATATTATATCATGCTTATAATATGTTAAAGTACAATAATATTCACTTACCCAAGCTTGGAATATGATGATCTTGCTCCAAGAAGTGCCTTAGGGTTTTGAAAGCCAAAAGGGTTTTCTCTTGAAATTTCTAGAAAATACAAGAAAAGCATGTGTGTTGTTGTGGATTAAAATTCTGATTTTTCCATGCTTATATAGGCCCTCAAGTCTCATACTTATCCCCACTTGGTCAATAATTGAGTGCCTTCTTTGGGTCAAACAAGAATGGATCATTTCCTTCTTGTTGGACCATGTATCCATGCTAATATTTGGGCCTCATTTGAGCCCAATGGAACAAAATTAATTTAGCCCAACTAATTACATGTATAATACCCCCACAATCTCATGTTTAAATAATTCCATAATGTCACGACATTATTCTCTTGCGAGATACTCATTCGTCGCCTCGATCGCAAAAATAGGAATTCTAGTCGCCTTTGGCTTCCTTGGACATTTTGGATCATTCACATTTCATGAGTTGGTCATGTAGAAGTATGTAGGAGTATATTGAAGTGTTTGAAGCTTTAACAATGCTCAAATAACTCCAAAGAACCAAAAGAAACCATCCAAGAAGCGTCGTAGAATTGCGTTGCGAAACGAGCTCGGGAAGGCAAAATGTTTGTGCCTTGCGCCACTGCTGCAAAACAAGGCAGTGGCGCAAGTTTGGAGACCCCTCTGAATCAGGTGGCTTGCGCCACACCCCCTGAAACAGGGTAGTGGCACAAGTTTTGATGCTTTGCTGAATTTTTAGGCCATTTTTCCAACACTTGCGTATCGTCCAATACCTTATCAAAACACTACAAAATATGTTAAAGATGAGAAAAAATTGAAATTTGGCCTTGTACATGTGACTAGCCTTTCATAGGAAGTGTTTGGTGGTTTCGTGGAGAATTTTTGTAGTACCTCGTACACATTCTAACCTCATTTGGTGACTTACAGTCATGTTTACTTGATGATTAAGATCACTAAGTAAGTATTTTGTAGTGTTTTGATAAGGTATTGGACGATACGCAAGTGTTGGAAAAATGGCCGAAAAATTCAGCAAAGCATCAAAACTTGCGCCACTACCCTGTTTCAGGGGGTGTGGCGCAAGCCACCTGATTCAGAGGGGTCTCCAAACTTGCTCCACTGCCTTGTTTTGCAGCAGTGGCGCAAGGCACAAACATTTTGCCTTCCCGAGCTCGTTTCGCAACGCAATTCTACGACGCTTCTTGGATGGTTTCTTTTGGTTCTTTGGAGTTATTTGAGCATTGTTAAAGCTTCAAACACTTCAATATACTCCTACATACTTCTACATGACCAACTCATGAAATGTGAATGATCCAAAATGTCCAAGGAAGCCAAAGGCGACTAGAATTCCTATTTTTGCGATCGAGGCGACGAATGAGTATCTCGCAAGAGAATAATGTCGTGACATTATGGAATTATTTAAACATGAGATTGTGGGGGTATTATACATGTAATTAGTTGGGCTAAATTAATTTTGTTCCATTGGGCTCAAATGAGGCCCAAATATTAGCATGGATACATGGCCCAACATTACCAAATACATACTTATAACTCTCGACACCTAAGTAAACATTATTCAATGTCATCAAGTAGAGTTGGGAAGGTACGGGGTGTTACAGATGACCATTGCATTCATACCGCTGAGAGGGCCATGATATCTTCATTACGTCAAGGATGACGTCAAAAGAGATATCTATAAGTCGCTTCAAAATCAGAGGAGACTAATGCGCAACCCCTGCAAGGGCCATGATATCTTCATTACGTCAAGGATGACGTCAAAAAGAGATATCCATAAGTCGCATCAAAATCAGAGGAGACTAATGCGCAACCGCTGAGAGGGTCATTGCATATTCATATCATTGCCGAGAGGACCATTGCATTACATATTCATACATATTCATATCATCACCAAGAGGGCCATTGCATAGTTATATCATTGCCGAGAGGGCCGTTGCGTATTCATATTGCATACATTTCATATCATTGCTGAGAGGGCCATTGCATATTTATACATATTTATATCATCACCGAAAGGGCCATTGTATATTCATATCATTGTCGAGAGGGACATTACATATCCTTTGCATATTCATTACATATCCATTGCATATTCAAAATCATATCCATATTCATTACATGTCCATTGCATGTTCATACTCATATCCATATTTATTACATATTCATCGCATATCCATTGCATATCATTGCCAAGAGGGCCATCTGGCCATCCACCCATTACAGTTGGACAATCTAACGATGTTTATAAGCCGCTTTTTATCCAAAGTTGGATGATGCGCAAGACTTACCCTATGCTATATGATCAAATGACTGCAGGGACCGTTCTATTCAGAATGTCGTCGGTGTCTAAGATGGCCACCCCATTTTGAAAATATTCAATTGTCAAAGGGCTATAATATTCAAAGAATTCTTGTTTCCACATCATTATGGATAACTGATATGGTTACCATATCAAACAGAAGATCATACGATTATAGGTACCATCCTACTCAAAATATTGTCGGTGTCCAAAAGGGCCACCCCATTTTGAAAATTATTTAATCTTCAAAGGATCATCATATGCAACAACCAAAAAGGTCGTTGTGTCTACTTTTGCAAAAGTTGTTATCTTCCAAAACAGGTACAAGAGAAAATAACATTACTTTTTCATAGATCAACCCATGCTAAGGAGGAGGAAATTCTCAAATCAAAATCACCAAGTTTATCCCACAAAAATTGCCTAAGAAGACTAAGAGGGTCAACAAATTTGTCAAAGAAAATGTCATACGTATAGTATGATGAAGGTTGCTCCAAGAGGGACGTAGCACAATGTGAAGTTGAGGTGAAGACACTATCTCTCCACGTGAATTAATTTTACTACGAACAATCTTGTATCAAGACATTTTTGAGAGCATCCGAGCTGGGTGAAAATTTAAAACCAAAACCACAGGTGCGGACGACTCCAAAAAGGATGCAACACAACGTGGAATTTTTTTCTTATCAGCAGACTGGTACATAGTTCGAAGAGGAATATCAAACTCTTCGGATGCGAGCTAAAGGAAGACCACTATCGAACCATCAAACCACACCCCTACCAGAAGGCATATGGGTATTTTGAGATATTTTGGTTTTAGTTTAACTTTCGGGGTATTTCTAAACTCACATCGAAGGTAACGTTTTCTTTCCTTCAAATCCAAGTGACAATACACCTCAAGTTTTGGAGACTATATCCAGGTAAAATCTTACATATGGACGTGAAGACCCCACATTTTTGGAGACTACCTTTTCTACCGATCGAGTCGAACTACAAGCAGTCTGATCCTCTAAATATTGGGATATGTAGGCGGAGCTCTATGTTGTTGAAAACTCGACTGCATTCCAAACTCCCCCCAATCCTCTCATTCCCCAGCATTTTGGTCTCTCTAAAATTCAAAACCGAGATAGCTTTTGGAATTCTTTAAAAATCATGCTTAATCTTAAGCATTGTGAACTAAAAGTGACCTGAATTCTCATGTAACCTGAGATATGTAGGAAACCCAAAATCAGGGTTCGGCCATAACTCCTTGATGTATGTGCAAAAATACCAACCGCTTTCAAAAGATGAATTTGTGGTCGGACAAAATTAGGAGCGTCAAACTTCCTTTGTCCAGGGTTACTTGCATTCACCCTACCCAAAGAAAGGGGGCAGTTGTTGACACCTAATTTTTGCCCTCCATGACCCAAATTAATTTTGAGAGTGAGCTTATTTAATTTTAAACAAATATGAAATAATTGTCTTGATAAAATTAAAATATTTTCAAAATTAATATTAGGCTAATTTTATCATTTTTCAAGTAAAACATATATTTTCAATGGATGAAATTATAGATTTCTTCTAAACTATTTGAAATAATATTTTGAGAATATGATTCTATTGAAAATGACATTTAGTTTGATTTTACTTTAAAACCGGCAAAATTGGGAATTTAGTTGATTTTATTTTCAAAGTAAATCAAATTTGTGTCAAGACAATTATTTTTAATTTCAATTGAATTAAGAAGCTTAAAATTAATTGGGGTTTAATTTATCTCGATTCAGATTTACCAAAGTTTAATTGAGTTAAACCCCAATTTGATTTCTCATTTTAGGCCATTTAAATGGACCATTTCCTTATCCCAACAAACATAACTCCACTTGACCCACTTCAGCCCATTTCCCTCTTAACCCTTAACCCTTCTTCTTCACAAAAACTGAACAACATAACAACAACGACATCTGTAGCATCAAAGCTTTCAAGGAAGAACCGTAGACCCGATTTCAATTTGCCGTCCCAATTTATCTCCATTTCATCTCCAATCCATACAACCAAACGTGCCTTGCACGAGATTAGTACCGTAGGAAGCTTCTTGGAACCTCTATGTGGCTTTATTCATCCAATTTTCAATTTTCTTTTTCACTCGGATTTGTACGTTCCAGATTGGTTCTTATCCTAAATTCCACAAATCCCACACCGCCAATTCTCTCAAATCTCACCCAAAATCAATCCTATAAATACCTCCATCATTCTCATTATTGAGCATGGTTTTCATAATTGAGAGAACCCTCAAAGGCTCAAAAGAGCTTGGGATTTCTTGACCGAAAACTCAAACGATTTTCACACTCCCAAGGGCGAGAATCTTCCAACTCGGCTAGGATTTGGATTTTTATCCCCAACCTTAGAGCTAAGAAATTTTCTTGCTCCATAGTTTAAATTTTCTTTTACAGCTTCAAGTTGAAGTGGTCGTCCTCAAGCTTCGTCGTCCTGGTTGGCTGCCTGAAAAAAGATAATAATCCCCTTTCATCGCAATTCATTTTGGTTTAATTTTATTTGCTTTAGCTTGTGTCTCTCTATGTGTTTTTTCTTTCTTCATTCCCTATAATGTTAATGTGCTCTTACTGTTGGTTTAGATTAGACAGTCAAAGTTATGACTCCGTTTCAATTAATGGCGAACTGAATTTGTAATCTGTTGTGTAATGGGTTAAATATTTGGTCTGGCTTCTCTTTCACATAGACTGACCAACACTTTGTTTAAATTTTCCTATAACAAGTGGTAATAAACATTGGAGAAGTCTGTTATGCATTTGTTTCTTGCGACCTGTTTTGATACAATTTGTATGTGTTATTAAATTGGTCATTAGTCTTCATGCTCACTAATATGGCTTTGTTAATATTTGGAAAATTTGACATTTTTATTTGGTTAGAATATTATTGCATCGATGATTTAGTCATAAACTTTAACTTGTCTACTTTTCATGTAACTTTTTGTCTCGGCTTGGTGTTCAAGTCTCAATCATTCCCTCTCCCAGGCATTATTAAAATTCATAGCTTTTTATGAGACTAGTTGTGGTTGTTTGGTTACCCGTCGATGAGCTTGTTTAACGAAATACCAAACCTACAACCCCTTTGGTCTTGCCGTTTAAAATAGATTGTTTTTTTCCTTCTTGAGCATCATGAATGAATAGGTGGTTTATCCATACAGAGCATTGTTTGGGCTGCTCTCTTTCCATAACTTAGATATCCCTTTGTCTTTAAAATTAATCATTTCTCTTGCCTTTATTGTTTCAGCATTACTCTTTCAAGGTTCATTTGGTTTTATTCTTAAGATTAAAAAGTGTAAATAGCCTTTTGATAAGTTGAAAGGAGATATGCTTTATCTGGACATAGTTTTGCTTGCATATTGCCTTGCTTGGTCAAGAATAATGAGATTTTTCTTCCAATTCTTATTTCAAAATAGTCCTCAATTCCTTTGCAGTTGTGTTCTCATCTTGTTGAACACTACTCTCCCCTGGTTTATTCTTTCCAGTCATGAGACTTTCTTTTTTATATCTTTATGTATATGACTAATTAGTTCTCACTTGTAACTGATTCCGAATAACTGAAGGTAATGTTTTCTTTTGTGATGAAAAGAGTGGTAGATTGTGCAAAACTTATGTTTAAATATGTTCGAGCATTCGGTTATTTTTTCGTTTCATCCATTACTCTTGAGAATCAGTTTATGGGATCCCATATCACCCTTGATTGGTTTGGTTGAATTTTTGAGTTTGGTTAATATATCATGGTCTTAGCCTTAAAATTGGAATTAGTTGTAGTGGTACTTCCTCTTGTCTCTCATGGTTACTAGAAACCATTTTTTCATGAAAAATTTGTTGAAACTTGTTATTTGTTTCTTATGGAATTTTAGTTCCATCTCATTCTTTTGGCTAAAGGCTCGTTATTGTATCCTATTTTCAAGTCCCGTTCCATGAGTGGTGTTATATCCGTCAACTTGTTATATGCTTCTTAAGAAACGATCATCTCTTTCATACGTTTAAACATATACTAATTCTTTCTCTTTATCTGGTTTTCTTTTACATGTGACGCGGTGTGATTGAGTCCATTATGGACTCTCTTTCTCTCTTTGCATTCTTCTGTTGGGAAAACCCTACTCGAGTCAACCTCAATCGAGTCCTAAGAGGACCTTTTTGCAGTCACAAGGAGTAGCAATGGGATAGGCCGAAACCCGAGTTAATTAGGAAACTTACAGGAAATTACATGAAATGTCCCCCATAATGGGTGGCTTTGTATTTTTGTCTCCCATAAGAAAAGTCTTTAAAGACTAACCTTCCTTCATTTTTATGTATACAATAAGTACATTTTTGTCCCTCTACACCTCAAATGTTTTTACTCTTTCCATGCTCATTTGTCTCTCAACTTTTTTTTTTCTTTTTTACTATTACTTGATTTTTATTTTTTCTTTTCTCTTTTCTCTTTCTCTTTTTTTTTTCTTGTTTTAATTCATTTGTCTCAACTTTTATTTTTTGTTTTTTTCTTCTTTTTTTTTTTCTTTTATTTCTCAAACATTATTAATTTTTTATTTCTCTTTTTTTAATTCATTGTCTCAACCTTTATTTATTTATTTTTTTGTGTTTTCTTTTCTCATTTTTTTATTTTTCTCAAACTTTATTTTTATTTTATTTTTTCTTCTCATTTTTTTCTCAACTTTTATTTTTTCTTTTTTTTTTTCTTTTTTTTTTTCTATTTTCTTAACCTTTATTTCTTTCTTCTGTTTTTTTTTCTTTTTTTACAATCTTTATTTTTTTCCTTCTCTTTTTTCTTTTTTCTCAGCTTCTATTATATTTTGCTAATGAGTAGAAAGTTGGATAATCCGCAAAAAGAATATTCTTTCTTTAACATCAAAGTAAACTTAAGGGCGTGACTTGCCGTTTGGAAGTCCTTTGGGATAAGTCTTGTCTCTAAGGAAAGAGTTATAGAACATTAACTTGTTGTTTGTAAATCCTTGAACTAAGTCTTGCCTCTAGGATAAGAGTTATAGAGTATCTCATAAATTAACATAATGAAATAGTGTTAACTCTTGCCCATGGAGACTAATTTGTTTTTTTTTTTGGGAGATTCTTAGGCTAAGTCTAGTTTTAGTGGCAAGACATATAGAGCATCTCATAAATCAAAGACACAATGTGGTAGTGCTAACTTTTGCCCATGGGGGTTATAACTTAGTTTTTGAAAGTCTTTGGGCTAAGTCTTGCCTCTAAGGGAAGAGTTATAGAACATTTCATAAATCAAGACACAATGTGGTAGTTTCAACTCTTGCCCATGGGACGTAACTTGTTGTTTAAAATCCTTGGGCTAAGTCTTGCCTCTAAGGACAGAATTATAGAACATCTCATAAATCAAGACACAATGTGATAGTATCAACTCTTGCCCATGGGGCATAACTTGCTGTTTAAAAGTCCTTGGGTTAAGTCTTGCCTCTAAGGTAAGAGTTATAGAGTATCTCATAAATCAAGACAACATGTAGTAGTGTCAACTCTTACCCATGGGCGTAACTTGTTGTTTGAAAGTCCTTGGACTAAGTCTTGCCTCTAAGATAAGAGTTATAGAGCATCTCATAAATCAAGACACAACGTGATAGTGTCAACTCCTGCCTATGGGGCATAACTTCTTGTTTGAAAGTCCTTGGGCTAAGTCGTGCCTCTAAGGCAAAGTTATAGAGCATCTCATAAATCAAGACTCAATGTGGTAGTGTCAACTCTTGCCCATGGGGCATAACTTGTTGTTTGAAAGTCCTTGGGCTAAGTCTTGCCTCTAAGGCAAGATTTATAGAACATCTCATAAATTAAAACACAATATGGTAGTGTAAACTCTTGCCCATTGGGCGTAACTTGTTGTTTGAAAGCCCTTGGTGTAAGTCTTGCCTCTAAGGCAATAGTTATAGATCATCTCATAAATTAAGACACAATATGGTAGTGTCAACTCTTGCTCATGGGGCGTAACTTGTTGTTTGAAAGTCATTGGGTCTTGCCTCTAACGCAAGAGTTATAGAGCATTTCATAAGTCAAAACATAATGTGGTAGTGTCAACTCTTGCCCATGGGGCGTAACTTGCTGTTTGAAAGTCCTTGGGCTAAGTCTTGCCTCTAAGGCAAGAGTTATAGAGCATCTCATAAATCAAAACACAACGTGGTAGTCTCAACTTTTGCCCATGGGGCATAACTTGTTGTTTGAAAGTTCTTGAGCTAAGTTGTGCCTCTAAGACAAAGTTATAAAGCATCTTATAAATCAAAACTCAATATGGTAGTGTCAACTCTTGATCATGGGGCATAACTTGTTGTTTGAAAGTCCTTGGGCTGAGTCTTCCCTCTAAGGCAAGAGTTATAGAACATCTCATAAATAAAAACACAATATGATAGTATCAACTCTTGCCCATGAGGCGTAACTTGTTGTTTGAAAGCCCTTGGTCTAAGTCTTACCTCTAAGGCAAGAGTTATAGAGTATCTCATTAATCAAGACACAATGTGATAGTGCCAACTCTTCCTCATAGGGCATAACTTGTTATTTGAAAGTCATTGGGCTAAGTCTTGCCTCTAAGGCAAGAGTTATAGAGCATTTCATAAGTCAAAACATAATGTGGTAGTGACAACTCTTGCCCATGGAGTGTAACTTGTTGTTTGAAAGCCCTTGGTCTAAGTCTTGCCTCTAAGGCAACAGTTATAGAGCATCTCATAAATCAAGACACGACGTGGTAGTGCCAACTCTTGCCCATGAGGCATAACTTGTTGTTTGAAAGTCATTGGGCTAAGTCTTGCCTCTAAGGCAAGAGTTATAGAGTATTTCATAAGTCAAAACATAATGTGGTAGCGTCAACTCTTGCCCATGGGACGTAACTTGTTGTTTGAATATCCTTAGGTTAAGTCTTGCCTCTAAAGCAAGAGTAATAGAACATCTCATAAATCAAGACATAATGTGGTAGTGTCAACTCTTGCCTATGGGGCGTGACTTGTTGTTTGGAAGAAATCGAAGAAAAGAAAAGAAAAAAAATAAAGGTTACGAAAAAATAAAAAATAAAAGAAAAATAATGGTTGATAAATTAAAAAAAAATAAAAGAAAAAAAGAAAAAAAAATAGAAGTTGAGAGAAGAAAAGGAAAAAAATAAAGAAAAAAAGATAAAAGAAAAAATAAAAGAAAAATAAATGTTGAGAAAAAAAATGAGAAAAAAGGAGGAAAAAAATTAAAAACCAAAGAAAAATTAAAAAGAGAAAAAAAATAGAAGTTGAAAGGAGAAAAGGAGAAAAGGAAAAAAGGAAAGGTTGAGAAAAATAAGCATGGAGAGTTGTTTGAAAATATTTGATATATAGAGGGACAAATATGTATTTGTTCCATACATAAAAAAGAAGGAAGGATAGTTTTGTAGGACTTTTGTTATGGGGGGCAAAAAAACAAAGTCACCCACTATGGGGGCTATTTATGTAGTTTACCCGGAAACTTATCATACAAGTTGGATGAATGCGAAGTGGGATAAAGCCCAAATATGCAGCAGCCGCATCGTGGACTCTGAGGCCCAATAAATTAGTTAATAGGACAGGGACAATGCAGGCATAAATGTGCTGTTAAACGTTCAATTTAGACAGATCTGTGATTGGGCCCAAGAAGCCCCGAATTTGCTTTCTCCTTTACTTACAATTATTTGTGTAATCTTATTTGAATACTAACATTATTTTAATATAATCTGGTAGATTCCCTAAAGAGTTGTTATTTCTTTCACTTTCCTATCACATGATTTCATGCGTTGATTTCGATGAAATAATTTCAAGTGACCTATTTTGAGTTTTGTCTACTGGAAATCATTTTCTTCTAGTGAAGTTCTAAAAAATGAAAAATTTTGTTATCCCACCACCTTCCTCCCATTTTCTTAAAATTAAGTCAAATAGAGTTAGTTTTTAAACAGATCGGACAACAACAAGTTAGCGGATATTCTTGGTGCCTTACACCCTTCCAAGAGTATTAATTTGAACCCTTACCCGAATTTCTTAATTTTTAAAGATTTTTTCTGTTTTAGGTCTTTAAAGATTTTTCCAAGGTTTTTTTAATTTTTCCTAAATAAATTAAGTGGCGACTCTATTTTAAATTGTGTTTGAAACTTTTTTCGAGTTTTCGCATTCAAACAAGTCAAACAATTTTTTCTCGCAAAACAGGTCCTATACAACAAGGAGGCTTTTAAGGCATCTATAATTCTTGAGATTGAGATTATGAAAGTACATGGGTTGCGAACCCCCTATTAGTGTCTTCCGAAGAGCTGAGGCTTGGAAGGTGTATACAAAGCATCCCTCATTATCACTACATTGCATTTCCTTGGTATGTTTTGATATTGTGTTTGATTATTTACTTTTGTATTGAATTACCGTGGTTGAACCTTGTTTGTTATATTGTGTATTCTGCATTCATTAATTTCACTATATTACATCATATTATGCTACCTCTTAGTTGATTTGGGAATTGAGATATTTATAAGATGAGGGGTATGGCTATGGCTTGATTAGTGAGACATATATTGTTGCACCTATTGATAGTATGATATACACATAATTATACACTCTTACTATTTTATCCAGATTATTGGTAAAATATGATTGATTGAGCCTGATATAATATGTTAGTGAGTTTCCTTCACAAATGACTTCTTTTACTTGTTGATCATAAAATGATTAGTGTTGACTCACTTGGATTATTTTGCCTACCCTGTCGATTGATATTCATATGACTATTGTGTTGGGATACCATGTTAGAATAAAGTGGTGTATTTACCAGTTGTAGGTTGATGGGAACCTTGGGTAGTTAGGATGGTAGTCCTCGCCATCACTTTGGATTAGGGTTAGTTATCGACGATGCTTGATGAGTACACGTGTTTCGTACTCACCCTTTTCTTTTCTTTTGATGAGTATATGTGTTTCGTACTCAATCTTTCTTTTCTTTCCTTTTTGTTTTATTTTTGTACCCCGTGTAGGTATTTGTTCGAGTAGCAGCTAGTAGATTGTGTTCCCTCAGCATCGACGTTGCAGAGATTGAGGTAGTGACTGATGTTTCACAGAGCTTACCCCAATCTCTTTGTATTTATCTTATGCTTTATCCACATCTAAGATACTTTGGATGATTGATATCATTTTGTATTAGAGGCTTATACTAGTGACTGCTAGACCTGAGATGTATCTTTCAAATTATTATTCTTTTCTTTTAATTAAAATGGCCTTAAAGACCTTTTATTAGAATAGGAAATTATTTACACAATAAAAATTAGCCTGGCCCATGAACACCAGCCCAAACTCGGGCATAGACCAGTCTCAGACAAATAAAAAGAAAGGAAAGTTTGAGAAGAACAAATTAAAAAAACAAAAGAAAGAGAGCAAAAAAGGGAAAGGAAAGGTCACATCCTCCATCTTCAAAATAGTGTGAACCTCGAAGCTGCACAGCTGGAGAACGAATCGACCTAGGTAGAAGAGAGGCTAGGATCATTTGGTGTAGATAAAGCTCAATATTTGAAAAATCAGCTGTGTTTTGGGTGTTTTCACACAAGACGTTTTATTAATCTCACAAATGTAATGAAATAAACCCAATCGAATACTTTTTCTACTCATTTGACCACATATCTAAGCTTCTTCCCCAAGATGAGTGTCCATCCTCTACCTTTTAAAGTAACCACCTGAATATAATTATCAATTTCACTTCATTTCTTCCCCCTTGACAGGTTGAGCTCATTGAGGAGCTGATACCACTGCCTAAGAGAGTGAGAAATGAAGATCTATTAACAATCATATTAGGTAAATGCTTTGTTTGTTTTGTGGAGATCCTGCAATTTTGCCTGATGTATTCCTCCTCTTATATCATTGTATGCTTTTGTCTGTCCTGCATGTTGTGGAATTGTGCTTCCTCTTGCGATGTTTCTAATGTTCTTATATGTTGTTCATGTTGAGTATCAAGAACTCTTAACCTGAAGATTTTGTGTTGTTGCCTTCCATTTCCATTTCCAGTATTGTCCACTTGATTGTTGATGTGTTGCATAGCTATTTCTGTCGACCCATAGTATCTACTGCTTCTATCTTCTATTAACATTAAAACTACTATTTTGTAGCTTTTTAATCCAAAGGTTAGGAACTTGATCTTTGTCCATGTTCATCAGAGCTTTAGCTTCTCTTGGTAGATGTTGAAAACTAGAAAAAATTACACTATATGTACCTGCAAAACAGAAAACATTGTTAGCTATAAAATCTGCCACTTTGTTTCCTTCCCTGAAGGAATGTTCCACTACCACATTCACCCCCTTCATAAGTTCATGCACTCTTCTTATCTCGATTGAAATACACTATGGAACATCCCAACTCCCAACTAAGATTTTCTATACTGATAAAGAATCAGTTTCCAGACTCAAAGGTACCAGATTTTGGCTAATACAATATTCTAGTCCCATTCTCAAGGCCACAACTTCTGCCACCAAATTTGTAGAGTCCACAATTCTTCTACCCTATGCATATACCAAATCACCCTTATCATCTTTAATACACAATGCAATTGAGCTTGGGCCAGGATTGTCCTTTGAAGCTCCATCAGAGTTGCATTTATATTGATCTCTATTAGGCATCTTCTAGTTAACCAATATACACCCAAGTCTAGGAGTATATGCTGCCATGAATCTCACCAGTTCAGTCCAAGAGTCAGGTATATTCACAAGCCATGGAAGCAGTAACTTGGCCAGATATACCAGATTTCTATTGATTTCCATCCTTATGCTAAAATATGATTTTTTTGCCTCCATGTTTAATGTAATTTCTTCTCTTCCAAATCTGCCACAAGATAAACATTAGAACAGTTTTGTAAATAGACATGAGTTTAGAGACTGTAGTAGCATTCCACCATTTAAGGACACTATCTTTGAGCTGAAAAAATGGACCATCAACTCCTGCTATAGATTCAAAATACTCCCATAAGCTTTTAGATACCCTGCACTTTATAAACAAATGATTAACAGTTTCTTGATGGTCATCTTCACAACAGCAGTAAACCACATTATCACACATTTTGTTCCTCATGAGAATTTCTCCTATGGGTAGCCTCTTTTTCACAACCTCCACAAGAAAAATGATACCTTAAAAGGTATTCCTTTCATCTAAATTTCTTTAAAATTCTGAAGAGTTTCATCCTTTTGTTTTAAACCTTTCCAAGCAGAACCCACTATAAAATTTCCATAGGCAGTAAGCATCCACCAAGCCTTGTCCCACTTATCAAAATCTTCATCACAATTCACATGACTAATAACATGATTACATACCTCTTCTCCAAAGTTCTGTTGCAATAGGTCCACATTCCAGCCCCCATTTCTAAATAATTGGCTCACCTTCTCTATTAGATAATCATTAACAACAGTAATAGGTAAAAAGTAATGGAGAGAACCCAATTGTATCTAGTTATCATACCAGACACTGGAATGTCCACATTTGGGTTCCCACCATATCTCTTGATCAAAGGTATCTCTGGCCTCAAGCATATATTTCCAAATCAATGAACCACCTTTCTACTCCACCAGTTATGGCCTCACTTTTTTGCAGTACTTGTTCCACATATAGTTAGTCCATAAGGATTTTTGGGTTCTAAATATCCATCACAACTTAGCAAATAATGCTTTAGAAACATCAAACAATGATCTACTCCTTCCTCTTTAGCCCTGCAAATATCATTCCAAGCCACCCATTGTTTGTTTCTGCCTAACTCGCTGAAATTCCATAGAAATCTTGCAAAAGTTCTATGTATATCATAAATCACACACTTCGGTGGAGTAATTGTAAATAGTAAATAAATAGGAATGCTACTAAGAACATTATTAATTAATACTGCCTTACCACCAAAGTATAACAACTCCCTTTCCATGCTTGGAGCTTGTTATTGACCTTCTTCATTAACTCTGAAAAGTAAACCTTTTTCTTCTTTGCATGACTAATAGAACAACGTAGATAAATTAATGGGAATTTTCCTTTTGTAAATCCAGTAATATCCTCTACTTCCCTGATGTGAGCCTGTGCAGCCTTATGGTATACAAAGAAGAAACTCTTATCCTTGTTTATCATTTGTCCAGATTGGTCCTCATATCCCTTTAGAATCCTTATGATTAGCTTCAATGATAACCTATCAGTAGAAGTTAAAATAATTGTATCATCTGCATATGCAAGATGATTAATATTCTCACTCCACTTAGGCATCCCATAACACTTGTAATCTTCTTTCTAGAACAAATAATTAAGAGCTTTGGACAAAACCTCTGTAGCTAATATGGATAAAGCAGGAGATAAGGGATCTCCTTGCTTTACCCCCCTGATGGAATGAAATAATTCATGAGCCTGACCATTTATAAGTATAGAATACCAATTATTAGCCACTAATCTCCAGATTTTGTCAACCACAACATAATCAAAACTTATCTTCTCTAAAAATTGCATCGAAAATTTCCAATCCACTCTATCATAGGCCTTTGCCATATCAAGCTTGATCACCACATTAGAGGGTTTCCTCTAAGTCTAATGTCTGAAATAATTTCCTGGGCAAGGAGTACATTTTCAGTAATACTCCAGCCTTTAACAAAACCTGTTCGGTTTCTGGAAATTAGCCAGGTAACAACCCTTCAAGCTTGTCATGTAAAACCCTGGAAATCACTTTATTCAAGAAATTGCTCAAACTAATTGACCTCATATCAGAAAAAGATTGTACAATATCTTTTTTTGGTAAAAGGACTAAATTAGTGTGAGTGATGGACTTGGAAAGAGTATTTCCCTAAAAAAAAAAAAACCACAACCTTGAATACATCTTCTCCCACTATATCCTAGCAGCTTTGAAAGAAATGACCTGTAAAACCATCAGGACCACTAGCACTGTTGCCATTTAATTCAAAGACTACCTTCTTTACTTCATCCATAGTAGGCTAGGCATTGATAGCAATATTAGCCTCTTCAGACACCATAGCAGTGATGTGTTTCAGCAATGTACAATCACAATCACTACTCATACCTGAAAACTGATCTTGATAGAATAATAAAGCTTCATCTGCCACCTGTTCAACCCCTTCAACCCATTGTTCATCATCCTTCCTGATTTTATGAATAGGTAATCTCTTCCTTATTCCCTTGACCAGACTGTGAAAGAACCGGGTATTCTTCTCACCTACTGAGAACCATTGTATGCCAGCTTTTTGTCTCCAAAACTCTGCTTCATAATGAATGTATTTTTTTTAGTTCATCTTGAGCCCTTTGAAGCACCATTCTATTCACAGATGTTGGATTTTCTTGAAAAAGTTCCTCCTTTAGCCTAACTATTTCTTCTCTGATTATCAATTACTTAAAAATATCCCCAAAACTTTCTTTGCTCCAACTAGACAAGGCAACCTTAGTCTTCTTTAGTTTCTGCTTGAGAATAATAAAGATATCAATTTTCTCATTAGACCTCCAATTTTCTCTTACAATCTGCTGAAAATTTTCCTACTCTTCCAGAAATTGAGGACTTATGACACTTGCGGATTGATTTCCACAAGACAACATCAAGGGGGGCATGATCTTTCTGAGTTCTAGCTAGGTGTTCCAGTTCCACTAAACCAAACATACCAAAAAATTCTTGATTCACCAACAACCTATTAAGCCTTTTGAATATAGAATCATTCAAAATTCTACCATTCCACCAAGTGGATGGACTGCCTTTGAAGTTGAGATCCAGAAGATCACATGAATTAACACAAAAGGCAAAATCTTCATACTCTTGTGGATATACATGATGGCCCCCCATCTTCTCTTCATCACTTAGAATGACATTAAAGTAACCCCCACTATCCAGGGCAACCTAATATTCATATATACAGAATAAATATCCTCCCATAAACTCAATCTCTCCTGAGCATCACACTTTACACACACCACAGTTGTGATAAAGCTCTGATCAGATTCCAGAACATCTAGTTGCAAAGTGAGTTGTTGCTTTGAGTCAGAAATGACATTTTCATGTATGTAATCTTGAATAAAAACCCAAATCTTCCCATTTTAGTTGTAGTTTGCATAGTGCATACCCAACCTCTTATATTTTTGAATTTGATTAACATTCTGAAAAGGCTCCATCAGTGCAATGATAGAGAATTTGTGGCATCTGTGTAACATTTGAATTCTGTGAAATGAATTTTGGGTCCTTATAGACCTTACATTCCAAAATAAAGCTTTCATTGTCATTTGCAACTGGATTTAGCACTCCTCTTAGGATTTACCCTAGTAGCCTTTGTTCCACCCTTATTTTTGCCTTTGTTGTTTCTTAAGATTGTTTGAGGTGACACCCCAACCTCCTTAAACACTTGATCTTCAATATGCTAATTATCTTCTTCACCTTTATCTTCAATTTGCTGTAACTGATGTTCACGCTTTAACTGTTTCACCTCAGCATATATCTGGTGTAAGACTAACTCATGTAAAGTTTTGTTGGGACTTGACTTTGTGCAGTTTGCTGCCAGCTCCTGAGATCCTTCATTTTCCACCCCTGATGCTTTTAACAGTAACAAGTTCTTGCCAGGAATCTTAGGATAATATCCCACATGCTCCCCAGTACTATGGAATTCATGTGATCTATCTATCTGCAATGGCACCTGGTAAGTTGCTTGTGCTAATTCATTCTTGATATCATGTACTCCTTGTTGGATCTCCATGTCATTTTTAATTGTGTTGTTGATTGCAGATGTCTGTTGTGTTGTACCTGTGCTGTTCTCCACTGGAATTGATTCATCACTACACCACACTATTCCCCTTGAACTTTGTTGCTTGTATCATTGTATGTCACACGTTGTGCTGATTCATCCTCCTTGTGATAGTTTGAATACTTTATGTTGGTCAATTTCTCATTTATACTGCCTACATTTTGTGTTGATGTTGAATCATTCTTTGAGTTATCATCCCTCCGCAATTGTTGAGATTTATCAACCTCTCCCCTTTGAACTTTGTTTCTCTCCTCTCCTCCTTGAACTTTGTTTCTTGTATCACTGTATGTCACCTGTTGTGTTGATTCATCCTCCTTGTGATAGTTTGAATCCTTTATGTTGGTCAATTCCCCTTCACTGTTAGTAACAAATTTGTTAGACCTCTCTTCCCCCTCTTTTGTTGCATCTTGTAATAGAACATCAAATGAATTTGCAGTATTAATCCTTTTATTGACATTGCTCACTTCTTCCTTGTCATTAATTAACTTTGTGGTGCCCTTGTCAAGCTTAACCTCCTGCTATTTGGATTCCTTTTTGCATATACCACCTTACCATTCATGAATCTTTTTTTAATATTTGTTGTTTCCTGTTCCTCTTTGTTGTTTATCTCTCCCTTTTGTTTATCCTTCTCATTATTGTGCCTTAGTTCAGGATGTAGACTTCTACATTCAGCTTCTTTATGACCTTGGAGTTTACATGTATAGCAATACTTTGGCAACACATCATACTATATTTTCACTCTTTGAACTCTTGCTTCATTAGTTTTACTATTAACTACCTCTAGCTCCACATAGTCAGGTAACTTTGCAGCTAAATCCACTTGGGCTTTGACCCTTACATAACTTGGTTGGGTCTTATTAATTGTAGCCATGTCCAGTGAATTGGCTTTCCCACTGCATCTGCCAGTGATAGAAGTGATTCCTTGACAAAGAAAGTAGGCAATAAGTCAGGAAAAGAGATCCACGCAATTGCTTGAGTGGTTTCTTCTTCCAGCTTAAAGTTGGCATCATATATAAGTGGTCGCATTTTATATGCCAAACCGTCCTTAGCAGTGATGTAGTATAAGTTTTTTGACATCATGTTCACAAAATCATCCATTCTAATAAACCTCATCAATATGTGCATGTGCCTAAGGAATCCTATTTTGCATTCCCCTTTACATTGATTTGGTATTTGGATTCTAAAATCTTCCAACTCGTGCCAACCATATGAAATTTTTTCTGTCACTACAAGTTGACGATCTTCCATTATATTCACTTTTTATACCTCTTCATCGTCCACGAAACACGAGGAACTCCATCATTGTATTGCACTGGTTTCAGGGTGATTGATTCACTCTTGTTCGGCTATTGCACCTTCATATCAGATTTTATGAGATCCACGTACTTAATCTAATTCTTATTATTAACCTCATCAACATTGCCTGTTTGTTCACAACTGCTGCTCTCAGCGATACGCAAAATATTAGGCTCGTTAGGCCGATGTGATTTAGAAGGGGAATTCGGGTGATATAATTCTGGAAAATTGATTGGGGATATAAAAGAGAACTGTTGACCAGTCGCTTCCGACTGGCCAGTGGCTTGACCGGCCATGCCGGTTGTGGGAAGGTTGTTAATCGGAGATTGTAACGTAGACGGCGGCGACTTTAAGTATTTTGGGAATTATTTTATTTATCTTCTTCCGCTTTTGACTTACTTTGATTATTGAGTCTGGATTGAGATACTTTTACCTGTATAGGAGGGTGTGATAGGTAACATCACGTACTCTATTTTGGATCTAACATCACGTACTCTATTTTGGATCGTGACACTATCTCTTTTCTTAATGAATTAAGAAGTCATAATAAGAACATATCATTTCAACTGATCAACGTTTAAACAATGGTGATGCAATATACTACCTTGATTAGTCTTCTCAATAAAAACTAATTTATCTTTTGCACATGATATCTTTTACTTAATTTTTAACCTTTTAAGTAAGATTTAATAGCATATATTGACTTAGTTTGGTTATTTTTAGGTGTATAAACTCAAAAAGAGCAAAAGATAGAGAAATACATCCATTAAGCATGTTTTAGGTGTCTTTTGAGCTTTTAAAAATTGTTAACGTAGTTTTTACTTTAAGAGAGAACGTCTTTCCTTTTTAGGAGATTGCACCATACATTTTTTTCTCATTTATCTTCTTAGTGTACATTGCGTTTTATATTTTAAGTATGAGGTAGCTAAGCTATTTGGAGGGTTGCGGACATTTATGGAGTTAATTAATATTAATAGGTATGTGATTATCTTGCTCATTTATATTTGGATTTTAACTATCTACTCGTTTGCATGTTTTATTATTAATTTACTGATTGTGGATATTAGATTGACTCTTGTACCAACGATACCGATGAACCTAGGCTCTGATACTAAGCTATCACGAGTCAATTTCTCGAGTCATGATGACACCTACTTTAACCCACCAGAAGGTAAGGCCAGCCATAGCCCGAAATAGCAAGTAATGGCCTAATAGGCGGAATATAAAGGGGAACGAGAATGAAATCAACACTGATAAATAATAAGCAGGAGAAAAGGAGACATACATATATAACATACCGTACAAGGGAGAGAAGAGAACAAAATATACAAAAGAAATCCCTCCCAAGACCTGGTAAGGCCGGTACAAGAGCCATTGTAACCAAAAGGAAGGGTACTTGTAATGAACCTCCAGGTCATTCCCAGTGTTTACGATGTTTAGAGTTTTTCAATAACTGCCCCAAGTTATTTATGACTTGTTGGGACTAACAGTTCGATTTTCGGGCAGTTCGTTTGAGAATATTATTTATATCGAGCGTGTTGCGAAACATTTAAATTAAATTAGAATTTGGTAAAAGGATATAGTTAATTACCTTTTGAAAATATTTTTGATATTTATAAAATTCTTTAGTTATGATATTTCTATATGTAATAAAAGCATCTACCACTTGAATACTTTGTGTTAACAATTAACCATTGTGGCTACAGTAAATTGTTTTATTAACGTGAAATAAATTCCAGCGAGGATCGCGTGGTTGATAGTATAGCGTCTTTATATCGTAAGTTTTCGGTCAAATTTTAGTTTAAAGTCACGTAATTAAATTGTTATTTGGTGGTATTGTTGTTGGGATTGTTTTAGAGCTAATATTGAGCTCAGATTCGAAGATGTCTCTTGTGACTATTGGTCACAGAGCTTTTTGGGACTCTGTGACGATTTCAATTTCGCGATTCCATAAGCGGGCCCCACGTGAAATTTTTGGTCGGTTTTCCGACCCGGGCAATATGGGTATCAATCTTCATGTTTTGAGATGTAGTTTATTGTTTTGATAGCGTGACAACAATCGGAGGCTTCTCGAAAGGGGAAGGCTCTTGTTTAGCAGGCTCTGGCAGGAGTTCGGCGGCGTCCAGGTAGCCTAGGCTTACCTTATACCTAGACTGAGTTTATTTATAGTATTTGCATGCTATTGTGCTAGTGTTTGGGCTGGTAGTTATATATTCGCGTTGCCTTGCTATGATTAGGCCTTTTGGGTTGGTTAGGGCCCTGTTCGGATATATTTCGGGTCCGTTATCCTCGTGGTGTGCTAAAGATGACCTTTATAGGGTTGGTTAATGTTGTACTACTATTAGTAGGGGGTTGGGGAAACTTAGTCCAGACTCGGATAGGTTTAGCCTAAACTTGGTTCTGGGACCCTGTAGTGGGCCCCACTACTCTTCACAGTCAGCATAGTTAAACTTAGACAAGTATTAGGCTTAGTTAAGCCCTGAGATACTCTTTTAGGATAGCAGTTGGGTTGGTTTACCATAGTTAGGACCCTTTTAACCCATTTTTCCCTGTTGACCTCAGATAACATAGCACCTGACCGGGATTGTTAGCCTTGACCTAGTGTTGGGACTTGCCTTGCCATGATACACTTGAGATACCCAATTTGGTATGTATGTTACCTAGTAGTAGGCTGTTGACCTCGGAGGACCCAGGGATTGGCCTTGTAGTACATTATGGATTAACTCTTTTATTTATGTTTTGGGTTCGGTCTTGGACCGGTATGTCCCCATTTACTTGTATTTGTGTGGATTCTGGCACTATTCTGCCACTTAGTTATGATGACTCTGGGAGACTGACTATTATGAGTTTCAGTTCGAGTCCGGCCACTGATTTAGATATGATCGTTACTGACTATTATGAGTTTCGGTTCGAGTCCGACCAGTGATTCAGATATGATGATTACTGATTATTCTGAGTTTTGGTTCGAGTCTGGCTACTGATTGCGATACTATTCGAGAGTTCTAGTACTGGATATCGTGGTTCTGATATTGTGATTCATTGAATTCCGATTCGAGTTCGATATTTGTCTATGAGTTCTGAGATATATTAGATATGTGGTCTCTCGTTATTATCCACTGTGATCGGTTCGAACCCGGCGTCTGGCCTCTCGCTACTACCCATTGGTGCCGGTTCAAGCCCGGTGTTGACCTGGATGGTTAATATGTTTACTTGGCATTGGATCAGTTACAAATTCTTTACGCTTTCTTTTACTTTTCTTGTGTGTCCCGCTGGTTTATGGGGGCCAGGTTGGGTTATTGTTTTCTTTCGTGTGCCTATCGGGTTTATAGAAATTGGTATGTTTGACTTGTGTGTTTACTTAAGCATTTATTTACTCATTATTTGGTATCACATTTATTTATCTTCTGAGCATATCTATACGCCTCGGCAGTTACTTATGTATTTATTACTTATACACCGGACTTAGCATGCCCCTTCGCATTTTAGCCTACTTATATTACATTGAGCTCAGTCAGCCGATGATGCCTACTGAGTACCCATTGCCCGGTACTCATACTACACTTCTGCATCTTTTTTCTCGATGCAGATTCGGACACTAGCCGACGATTTTGACGTGACTCTCTTCTCAGCACTGATTCCGAATCAGGGTGGGCTTACTGACGTTTGAGGCAGATCCTACTCCATCTTCTACTGTATAGTCTTTTGCTCTCGAGACTGTTGTACTTGTTATATATATTTGGTTTCTATCTGAAATTCTGGATATGTCTAGTAGTGGCTCTTGTACCGACCTCACCAGGTCTTGGGAAGGGTTCTTGACTTTGTATACTATCCTCTTCCTTCTCTGTCTTGGTATGTATATATATATATATATAGATATATATATTGGTTCTGTTTTTACATTTCTAGCATATTTATTAGTATGGTTACTTCCACTTCATCTCTACTCTTCTGAGATTTCGCCCGTTAGCCCATTGCTTATCGCTCCGGGCTAGGGTTTGACTTGCCTATTGGTGGGTTACGGTAGGCGCCATCATGACTCAAAAATTAGGTCGTGATAGTAATAGACAGTATCCAAAATATACATATATACACAGTAGTCTCAGAAATACAAAAGACTATCACTGAAGCAGAAGGGGGAGGATTAGCTCTAGACTCTAGAAAGCTCACTCCGTCTCCGAATTAATAGCAATGCCCGAAGATAACGTCAGTGGCGGTGGCTCATACTCAAATTTGCATCAGGGAAAAGATGTAGAAGTGCAGTATGAGTACCAAACAATGGGTACTCAGTAGGCATCATCGGCCGACTGAGCTCAAATATAGTAAAAGCATAAATAAAGTGCGAGAATATAAGCTAAAGTCAACAGTAAAGGGCAGAGATATAAATAATAAGCTATGCTAGAAAAACGTGATAAAGGAAGTAAGTAACTCATGAACGAAAGTAAAGTCCTAGCTATAACCTAACTGGACCACCATAAGCTTAGAAGGCAAACAAAAAAAGACAATTAATCCTACCGAGCCCCCATAAGCTTGGTGGGTGCAAGCAAGCAAAAATCTAAAGAAAGAATCATAAATAATAGTAATAAACTTATAACAAGACAAGATGGACGATATGCAGACTGTATACTCCCTTCTCACCTATAATCTTTAGCCTTACCAATCTATAATAACTTTTCAATCCCAGATCCATAATAAAAGTATATATCGGACTTGAAACGGAACCAGTGGATAATAACAAGACACCAAACACCGGGCTTGAATCGTAAATAGAGAATAATAACAAGAGGCCAGATGATACACATACAACCGTTGGAACTCCCAACAATAACCATAAATGAATGCCAGAATAACCAAATCGTAATCATAGACAGATGCGGACTCGAACCGGAACTCATAAGTAGCAAACCATAACCATAACATATGATTTCATAAAGAGCAAACCATAACCATAAACTGATACCGGGCTCGCACCGAAACTCATAATGATAGCAATAGAGCATAAGCCGGACTCGAATCAAAACTAATATATATATATATATATAAACATGAAATAGCTAGCAAAAATCTAGGGGTTTCAAGACTATCTCCAATCCATTTATTCATAAAATTCAATCTCGAGTGGTTAAATCCATTAAGGCCAGGCGAGTTTCAATTACTAGGTTAAAGAGGTGCAGTCACGATTTGGTTAAAATCTTACTCGGGGAAAATAAGACAAATAACTATGTAATTAAGTCTAAATCAACACAAACCTAAGGTAATAGCATAAGGTAGCAGTCACGAGTCCAACTAAGCCTAAAGAAACTCCATTAAAGACATTATATTCAAAAATGGGCAGTGAGACCCACTACTGGATCCCAATAACCCAACCTAAGGTAAGCACCTACCCGAATCTAGGTTACAAATTTCCAATCCCACCCGAAGGTACTATAAGCACTAATTCTAGTCCTAAAGGATGATAGTACACTACCCTAAGGAAGAGCAGGCCTAAATTCCACCAAAAAAGGGCCCTAACCAGTTAAATAAAGCGCAAATATGCTAAAAAAATAACCAGGCCATAAATACCCACCCAAAGCTAGCACAATACTATACTAATATTGTAATTAAGCACAGTCTAAAGGACGAGTAAGCCTAGCCTACCTGGATGCCGCCGAAGCTCGCTAAATCCTCTATACCGAAGCTTTTACCTTTCGAGAAGCCTCAGATCATTGTCATACAATCAAACAATGATCTACGCATTAAGATAAGAATAACGATACCCATATAGCATATTTACGCTCCGGCTCATAAATCAAACTAAAAATCTCATGTAGGGCTCGCTTGCGGAATCACGAAATTAAAATCGTTACAGCGTCCCGCCCAGCTCAAGGATTGTTTGCCATATAATTTTAGTTGAATCCAAGATTCAAACGGCCCCATATTAGTCCCAACACAATTAGAAGTATATGAACTAAATCGGAGAATTAATCGATGGAATGGACAGAAACTTATGAGAATAAGGTCAATAGAATGATCCTAGCGAAGTTCCGACTCACTTCCAGCTCCCAATGATCAGTTCCCCATGATTTCTAAGCTCTAAAATATCTTTAATGGTATTTTAAACTTGGGAAATAAGGCTGGAACTTAAGAGAAAATGAAATATATAAGTGTACCAGCGATGACCGCTTTAGCGGCTAAATGACCACTAAAGTAGTCACCGCTAAAGCGGCTGGGGGGTTTCTAAAGTGATCTAGCCTTAGCTAGCCGGTCTCTGCTAAAGTGGTCCAGAGTCACTTAAGCGGTGACCGCTTATGTGGTGGCCGCTATATCAATGCCAAGCTGTTAAAGCGGTCTTTTGGCTGCTAAAGCGGCTGCACCAGATAATTTGGCACCAACCAAATTTGATAATTCCCAACAGACTCCAACCAGTTACTCGGGATTTGTTTGGAATTCCATGAATGGAAACAAACTATGCTACCCTACTAAATTTGGCATTCCGGACTCAACGACACTATCTAAATTTCCATCTGAGGTCGTTTCGATATAAAGTAACCCACACCCAAGAGGTCGTTTTATCCAAAATACACCCAATATCCCAAGTTGATTTCAGAAGCCTAGGGACTCGGACCAAGGGTCCCGTAGCCAAAAATCAATATTCTGAAGCTGATGAGACTGTCATAAATAGCATCCGAGGCAGCTTACCTGAGGTTTTTACCCGAGACCCATTCCTTAACTTCAAAAGCTCCAAAATAGAAAAATGACTCTAAAAACCAAACAAATTGTCTGGTAACCAAACTGTCAGTCTCAGCAAGTCATAAATGACCCGAGGCAGTTGTAGGAAAGTTCTTAACATAGAAAAAACACAAAAATATAGAAAATGACAGAGTCATTACACTACTTGGGTCATTAACAATAGTTTTTAAATCATTCCTTTACGAACTAATTGGGATATGTTCATTAGAATTGGAAACTTCTAATATGTAATTAGTTATTAGATTATGATCATTGACTTGAAGAAATTAGGTAAAATAGAAAAATTCAATACCTGAACATACTGCATCAAAGCTACAATCCTAGGCTTTCATTTATTGATAGCAATCCTTTATTTTTAATTGCATTCTTAGTGTTCGACTGATGGACATAGTTAGTAATTGCTCGTTAATATAAAATCACAATATTTTTCATATGAAGTTAGTCTTCGACTTCGAGTAGTTGCTAAGAAGCAACACCCATTCTATTTCATATTCTTTGTAGGATTTGGCCCCAGCTTCATTGTTGGATTTTTCTAGTACAACGACTATTTTATTCTTACATAAGTATTACTTGAATGATATCACCTAATTTGAATTGAAATTGAGATATTGATGCAAGTTCTTGCCTTTTAAAGCACCGTTCGGTTGAGTGGTTCTAAGCTTTAATTTTTGAGGAACTTTTAATTAATGATTACGAATGTTCTCAATGATAATTAATCTTTAATTTCTTTTCAAAAATGTAGATTAATCTTCTACTTTTCATGTTTGATGAATAGCAAGTACATTAAAGAATATCCTAAAAAGTATTTTAGAAAAGCGATCAAAATTGTCCTTCTCCATCCTCCATAACTCACTCATCAAAGAAACCAGAGATTAAAGTCTTACCATGATTACAAATAGAATCAATCACTAACTTAGGATTATTTTATCGTGCATTACTCTTCATCCTTGCGAATGCAAAAACTGAAAATTTGAACACTCAACTCCAAAGTTCTGTAGAAGAAAATAAGTAAAAGAATCCAAAAAGTCACTGGATAATAAAGCAATAGAAATTTGGATTGAATTAGCTCTCCTTCCTTGAAAAAATTAAAACACACACACACATATATGATGTCGCCCAAAATATACCTCCGGAAAAGTATAATGCGGTCGCTGTATCAAATATAGAACCCAACTAGGTTGGGGTCGATCCCACAGGGAATAGGTCGAAGTTATGTAGAATGCTAGTTTGAGTGACTGGTGAGTAAGTAAAACTGGGGTTTTTTTGAGAATAAATAGTAACAATAACGATTTCTGATTATAGAATTTGTAGACAATATGAGAAATACACTAGGACTGTGATCCCCAATGATTCCTTAACTCCACCGGTTACTTGTGCTAGCAAAACTGTCCCGCTACGTTGCATGCAAAATCTGACAAGATATGTTCATCTAAACGTCTCTCGACCTTGGTTAGACGAATTTCACTCTTCTCCTCTCGGTCTCCGAGTGTCGTACTACTAACCCTTGTCTTGGATCTCAGATAACTATCCTTGTTACAGCTCAAGTTATTAGATGAAGATTGATAGCTTCAAATCTCTGTTGTTATTCCCTTTTCCCAATCTCTACCTCTCTCTCGAGCAAGTCTAGAATACAAGCGAGTTTCTAACATTTGCAACCGTTAGAAGATCAATTATAATGAAGGTAATAACAATACATGCATTCACAACAGTTCAGAGTTGCTTTGCACTTAACCGGTTTTGTTAATTCCTCATGATTCCCACAACCCTAGTTAATGAGTTTAGCTACTCATGATTGCAAGAACACAATAAGCATTCGAAGATGAAGACATAATTGTAAACTCACAATAAAGAAGAAACTCTAAAATCTCAATTATGAATAAAACCCTGGAATTGATGTTCCAAGATTACAAGATCCAACAATGTGTTTATGAACTCAAAATAATGAAAAACTAACTCAAAATAATGTAATGACTAACTCCTGAACATAGGACAACAAAGGGGTATTTATAGATACAAGACGAATCATATCCTAATCAAAACAGAAAAACAGAGTCAGCAACCTTCCACGGTATCGTGACTTGGTGTCGTGGAACCAAGTCACGTCACATGGGTTCAGTCGTGGAAATCAGACACATTGAACATTCTCTGAAGTTGACTCACGGCAGCCACTCTCTTCACGTGAGTGGACTCACGACATGTAAGTCCTGTCGTGAGTCACCTTTCTGGTGCAGATCCTGATTCTTTCGTCTTCAAATACTTCGTTCTCGGGCGTGATTCTTCCTTTTTGTCCATTTTGCCTCCAAAATCTATTCTCCTGCAATATAGAACAGAAAACACGTCATACCAACCAAACACACCCAAGTTATTGCATCTTTTCGTTGTTTTAAGCATAAAAAGTGTCATGAAACCATGACACATCAACACACTCAGAGAGAGAGAGAGAGAGAGAGAGAGAGAGAGAGAGAGAGAGAGAGAGAGAGAGAGAGAGAGAGAGAGAGTGTTGAGAGACTTCAAGAAAATATTACTCTTCTCTTTTTTTCTATAGGAATGAAGAGTACAAACACATATATAAGGATGATACTAGTTTGAAGAATATTGATTGTAGTTTCATGAATAATTGATATATATATATATATATAGATAGATAGATAGATAGATAGATAGATAGATAGAGAGAGAGAGAGAGAGAGAGAGAGAGTGTGTTGAGAGACTTCAAGAAAATATTACTCTTCTCTTTTGTTCTATAGGAATGAAGAGTACAAACACATATATAAGGATGATACTAGTTTGAAGAATATTGATTGTAGTTTCATGAATAATTTTTAAAGGGTTGAACTTTTTCTTAGAACGCAAATGACAAAAAGAGTGATCCGTGATACGATCTTAGTAACTTATCCAATAACAAAATATTGATTACTAATATCCCTTTATTTAATCAATCTTCAAATACGTGATTTAATCATAAGGATAGTATTCTATCATAGTGTTGGCTACTATACTTATATAAATTTCTTCTTTGTGACGAAGTAAGCCATAATGTCTCAAAATGAGGAGCCATGGAGAAATTTTATTATTATTATTATTATTATTATTATTATTATTATTATTATTATTATTATTATTATTTCAAACTTCGTAATAATTATCTTCTTAAAAAAATAATTATATTTGGGGGAAGCCATGGATTTATGCCCCCCAAATTAAAAGGTCCCATATTTTCATTAGTATATATATTTGAGAATTAGTATCATTATCTTCTTAAAAAAATAAGATTTTTGCTTGTATTTTGGGTATTTTATAGAGTTCCTTTAGAAATAAATAGATGTTATTTAGATAATTACTTCCTCCGTCTTAATTTATGTGTCATTTTCGCTTTTCAGCAATTAATTTGATTAATTTTTGAAGCTAAATAAGATTAGATTAATACGATATTTTAAAATATAATGTTCAAAAACTATATAATAAATACTTACATGATCAAATGAATGGTCAATATATGTATAAGATGGCTCGTACACCATCGTTACAAAACAAAACTGGAAAAAAAAATCAAATAAACATATTCATTTTAAAGGTCTCTTCTTAAAATTGACTTTAGGCCACACATCCTGTTGAGCCGTCCTTAGATAGACTTCAATTCATATTCACTTCAGTGCTATGAGATTTGGCCTATCTAAATAAAAATGATGAAAACACTATACTCATCGCCATGTGAAATGAAGTGATCGAAAGAATGAAACATTATTTTGCTCTCTTGGATATGTCACTGTCTTGTTTCTTGTTAAAAGCGAGATATTTATCCTAAAATTTAAATATTTGAACACAAAATGCTATCCTACTTTACATAGCAATGGAGTTTCCTTGTGCTGCTTCAATGACACTTTTTTTTCCTTCGATTCTATCAGGATAACACTACTCGACGCAAAAAAAGTCATAAGCAAAACTTTTTATTCGTAAATGGAGATAATTATACAAATAGTTTTATATAAAAATACATTTTAGTTGTCACATTATTAAAAAATTATTGTCATACAAGACATAGAGCAAATACATAAAAGATATATATTTAGAATGATACGAGATAAGAGATAGAAATTATGTAATTTGAATTTTCAAATTTACATTGTTTTCGGAAAAACAATTTCATATAATATCTTCTCAATTTTTAATTTAGTGATTAGGCTTCGCATATTTCTTATGACACCAATATTAGCCGTAAGCATCTTATTTGATTTCTTAAAAAAATTGGTAAGTGGTGTTTTCTTTATTTATTTTGCTTGAGTATTGCAACATCTTTTGCTTCAATCTTTTTGTTGATGTTATACATGAATTTGTTCAAACTTGAGTAGATCCTTCTATAGATAAGAATTTTCTTAGCTTACGTGGAGGAATAGATTTATAGAGTTTTATTTGATCTGTATTTTTATGCTGTACTTTATTTTGAACAATTAGTTGTGTTTTGTTGATTTGCAATTCTCGTTGAAGCTTTAAACATATGAACGTGTTATTACATCTGTTTATCTATTGATCAATTTGTTCATCGCATATTATTTTGTAATTTTTCAGCTTAAATGTTCATGAAAAATATCGATATTAAATATTATATTTTCATCGATTACAGATTCGTAGAGCCAAAATAAAAGGCTATGAAATTTGACTTTTAAAATCAACAAATTTAAGTGACAAAGGATACAAATGGAGAATTCATAAAAATTATTTGTTTGTAATAATTTATTCTGCAGTATTTCATCAAGCATGTTATTTAGTTTCTGTTTTTAATTGCTTTGTTTTACTATTATTTGGAGGCTTAGTTGTTGTTGATATTGATTTACTATTTTTTTTGGTTATTACTTATTACGTGTCAGTCGGCTATTTCAGTAATACAAACAAGAATGAAGGCTCTTGCAGTGTCACGACCTAAAACTCGAGTCACGATGACACCTATCACACAATCTGATAAAGGGTCTTTTCATTTTCCACAAAAGTCCGTCCCAACCGATAATAATCAGTAAGATACGAAAATATTACGTGGAAGTAATAAAAAATAAGTCTCAATACCATAACTCATGAAAAAACACCCAAGAATCTGAAAGTCACAAAGTACAAGCTTCTACAAAAGTATGATGTCACTAGACAAGTCTCATCAATACGGGAAATGAAAAAGAAACATAAGAAATAATAGAAGAAATCTGATGCAGCTACAGATCAGCCAACAACTACCTCGAATCTCGTTTCAAGAAATATGGCGTGAGAGTGTCACGATCCAACTCACCCGATCATGCCATGCACCTACCTACACGTACTCTAGATAGGAGAACCCTGAATATCCCACCATGGAACCAATGCGGAAGTTGCTGCAAAGTTCACTTAACCAATGTTGTCTATCATCTTACTAATAATTCAATAGTTCAAAAAAGATTATTAAATTAATTTGTTCCATAACTTGTTTTTAATACATCAGATATGAAAAATAAATGCGAAAAACAACTACAAGTGACTCCCCAAAACCTAGCCTAAACCGGTACAAGAGCACTAGACAAGAAGTAGGAACATCCATGACGCAGCATCCATGTTGGATAGGAATGGTAGGAGCTGCTGCTGAGTGATTGGCATTGCTGCTATAGAAACTTCAACTAACCTGCACCATGGCTATACCCCTAAGTGGAGGTACAGTAAGTGTAGCATCAGCACAACCATACGTACTGGTAAACATCATCGGCCGACCTGAGAAACAAATAACATCAATAATAAATACGGAAAAATCATAACATCAAGTAAATTTTCTATTCTAAGTCCCCAATTAAAGAATCCTCAATATATCATCTTAGCATCTCTGTGACCTACCTATCATTTAACATTTTTGTATATCTTTGTCCTTTGACTTAACATTTGTATATCTTTGTCCTTTGACGTAATATTTCATATATCTTTATCCTTTGACTTAACATTTCGTATATCTTTGTCTTTGACTTAACATTTTGTATATCTTTGTCCTTTGACTACCTATATCATATATTTTTGTCCTTTGACTTAACATTTCGTATATCTTTATCCTTTGACTACCAATTCCGGTCTATACCTTTTTTCTCCCATACCGGCCTATTCTTATGGTACCTACAATTCTTTAAGCTACATCCACCCAAGTTCTCTCGGTACTCACAATTACAAGATATCACAATACTATATCCCATAAATATTATAAGTTCCCCAATCATATTATACCATAACTAGTCCTCTCAGGGGTTGTAGAATCTCACCTCTAACCCAGTCCGCACAAGGGACCAACGTACATTCGTAAACCCTCTTTCATCATTTACCACAACGAAAATACGTATGAGAACATATATAAGATAGAATCACATTCAAAACATAGGAATGAATGCATGTATACAAGATGTGCGCATCATCTCTTATCCTTCTCAACCTCATCATCAACATAATATCGTACCGGCGTGGTACTCAACCCATATCACAATAATTATATATGTATCGCCGTGGTACCTGACCCATATCATAACAATCATATCCGTACCGGTGTGGTACCCAACCCATATCATCTCAACATATCAGTACGGTGCAAATGAAATGCAATGCAGTCAATAAGTCATAAGACATGCTAGAAAGCAATCATATATGTCAAGTCCACAAACCAAGCATAAAGCCAAGAAAGTCTAAGTGATACAACAACTGTCTAACTCATTTCATCAGTAACCTTAATCTATGCATATATATATATCCCAACCATCATGTGCCATACGTCCTTATGGATTGTAGTAGCCCAAGTTCATGCTAACATACACCTCCTCTCTGTCCACATCCCAACCTCACGTTTTACTCATTATTATCTATTCTTCTTTAATTTCTTATAATGGAAATTCTATTCCTTATTTCACATTATTGCTCTTTTATGCTCACTCATCAATCACAGAGTTCGGTTATGATAATTTCCAGCCCCCAACTTACAGTACTTTATCTCTTAGATATTCCTCTTTAGTGAAATACGATCATTAAGACATTAGAAGTAATAAAGTTCTTGTAATTCCCCCTTTTTTTTTTTACCATTTCATGTTATCATATCAACTGTCCACTATATTCAAGCCCTGAAAGGTATAAGTTATGCACATCTGCTCTATCATTCTATTCGTCTCTCATCACAATTAATATATCAACATAATGTATAGTTATACAATCATATTTTAACCTAACCAGATTTTAAAAGTGTACACCCGTCTAACTCCATGCCTGAAGGCCTAATGCATGATATTTTCGACATTAGCATTAACGTTAAATGCATCCAGCCCAAGTCTATTTGCTACAAAATAAACCTTAGCTTACCTCTTAGGTGAAACATACTGCTATGAAGAGGAGTGAGTTGTCCCCCCTGTTCTAGACGTATTCCCATGTCGGGTGCCTTTCGAGTGTGTCTCAAAACTTCTCTCATGAACCTTGGCCTTTGAAACATCATGGTTGGGGAGATAGGATTTTTCAGAGTATTTTTGGAGGAAGGGGGCGACTTAGGAAAATAAAAAGAAAGAGGGTTTTTAAAAAGCCCCCGACTGGGCTACTGCCTTTTACCACTGCAGCAAACAACGGTACCACTGTAACGGACAGTTGTACCGCTGTAGTGGTTATCTAACCACGGCAATAGTTATCGATAGTCCAACCTAGTCTATAATTGGGCCTCTTGGACCAATTCCCTAAGGCCCCAATTTTCCTCCCCGATATAAATTTTTTTGGGTCCATTTTGAGCCTATTATTTATGGTAAATTATTCTTGGGGCATTTTCATAGGTAACGATTATTTGGATTGTTACAGAGAGTTATATCAGTGTCCCGGGGTAATTGGCTCAGCACTTGCATGTAAACTGTAGAAATAAACAAGTGTACTAAGCAACATCATTGGCTGACCTTAAATCAAAGGGATGGCGATAACCATATAAAATCTATCACAACTCAACATAATTTAATAAACCTGTAATAAAAAGGCCACACCTAGACTAATAGTTAAATCGGGATAGCAATAATATAATATAATTTAGTGGCACTCAAGCACCTCAAATTAATACAAAGGCAATGACTCAATCAAACATCAACCATATCAAATATCAGACCATGCACAGTAAGTATGATTAAATGAATGAGATGCATATATTGTGTATACACCTGCTGCTCTGTATAGCTAGCTAGGACCCATGAAGGATTCGCGAGTTCCATATACCTGGGCAGGTGTGCCTGTAACAACCATGGTTGTGATTTTTAGTTTTTGTTGTGCTTAACTATTTTGTTCTTTCCCGTAGTTGTTTTATGCCATTTATGAGTTTTGGAGTTAGTTGGCACGGTCCTCAAAGCATTTGAGAGTGATTTAAGTGAGTTTGAGCTTTTGAAAAGCCTTGAAAGTGTTTAGTTAGCCCTTGGTCAACATTTTCTAATCCGAGCATTGGATGGTGATTCTGTTAGTTTTATTAGATTTGGAATGTTGATTTTTCATTAGTAGAGTGGTTGGTTGGGGTTCTGAGTCTTTATATTTAGTTTTGATCTATTAAACGAGAAATTAGTTAAAATAGCTTAAGAGGGGACCCGGGGTTTAAATTGTGTAAAACAATATCTTTTTGTAAATTTGATGGTTCTATTGAGTCCAGAACGTTGAAATTAGCCTAGTAGCATATTCAGATTATTTCTATGGGGTCTCGAATGAATCCCGAGGGTCCATTCAGAGAATTTTAGATCATTTTCTTTCAGCACTTTGCTGATATCTGGTGCAGCTAACATTCCTACTTCATGTTCGCAGGCCCCTGGTCACGTTTGAGGAGAAGAAAAATATTATTCATCGCAAATGCAATGGTGGGACCGTGTTTAGAAAGGGTTAATAGTCTGGGTCTGGGTCGGCTTTCATCGCATTGCGAAGGTCTGACTGCAAATGTGAGACTCGGGTCGGGTTGGTCTTCGTTTTTGCGAACTGGGGCTTGCATTAGTGAAGTGTAATTATTACCTGGGCAGAATTTAAATCTTTTTCTCATCCAAACCCCTTATTTTTTTTACCATTTTTGGACTTTGAGAGCTCGATTTTTGGTGATTTCAAAGGGGGTTTTCATCAATCTTGTGGGGTAAGATCTAAACTTCTATTTTCATTATTTTCTATTGATTTCATCTTCAAAACAACTTCAAATCTTTGATTTCAAGCTTAGATTTTGGGGTGTTTACCCGGTAAAGTATAAAATTAGTTTTTCTTCGATTTTAAGTCCGATTTCAACTCATTTTTACTTGGATTTTTAGATTTAGACTCCTTTTGATATGAAGAACATGATTCTTAAATAAAATTTTGATTTTACCCTTTTTTGATTCTGAGTCAATTTTCAAACTATTTTTGGACCCCCCCCCCCCCCCAAAAAAAAAGAGTAGCTAATATGGGTATCATTAGACTCCTTTTGTCTTTAGATTACATTTTTGATAGATTTGATCTAATCCAAAGCTTCTCATAAAGGAAAGGCTCTGTATTGAAGGGTCCAGGCTAGAGATTCGACAACTCGAGATAGGTTTTAACTTAACTTTCTTCAGACTGGGCTGATAGTTAACTATTCTTGTAAAGTATGCTATGGGTTGAAGATTTCATCCTGAGGTTTATATTTTGAGTTAGTTATTTTATTGTATCACCCGTGTGGGGGCTTATGTACATATATATTTGACTTGAGAGATGATTATTGTTTTATACCTGAGTGAGGGTTGGTGTTGACCTTGTTTTAGTATTAATTTCCTTCATTAATATTTGGGGCCCGAGTGGGGTATTGACTTGATATATTTTTGGTGTTTTACATGATTATTTGAGATCATTTAATACCATCATTGAATTGATTCATTATATAATATTATTTTTCTTATGAGCATGCTTTTCAATTATCTTTATACATGGTATTGGGACCACAGAGAGATACTGATTTTGAATAAAAATGAGACACTTTATGAAACCCACGATCGATAAATATACCTGCAAGGTTGATTGAGATATATGATTGTGAACTTAAATGGGTTGCGAACCCTCCCATGGTCTTCTATCCTGGAAGTTTTTGCTCAGAAGGTGTATACGAAGTGATATGAGACATTACATCATGGCCATTGCATTACATTGCGTCATTTGCATCTTTTTATGTGTTTGATATCGTGATATCTAGCTTTTTTTACTATATATACTTGTGTGTAGTCTTATACTGATATTATACCAGGTTTTAGGATTTGATTGTATTTCATTCAAATATTTTGGATTTATGATTATTATGGCCTGACTTCATTCTAAAAGTCTCGTATTTGCTTTATTTCTTTCCTTTTTCATATTTCTTAGTTATTGTGGCTTTTCAGCTTACCTACTAAGGTTGAGTCGGGGTAGGTGCCATAGTGACCTCAAATTTTCAATCTTGATAAATTGGTATCAGAGCACTAGGTTCACCAATCTCATAAGTAAAAGAGCAGGGTGTCTATTAGAGTCTCGCGGATTGATACATTGACGTCCGTATCTATCTTTGAGAGGCTATAGGATATGTTTTAGAAAAACTTCTTTAATTTGATTCCTTATAATGCGTATTGTTCATACCCAATATTCTGAACTTGTATGCCATTCTTTTCTACATAGATGGTGATGATTAGATCCTGAGTCGTTAAGGATAATAAGCCAGAACCCACCGTTGGAGCCCTAGTGAGAGAGTGAGGCATGGGTTGCGGCCAAGTATGGGGAGCATCTCCAGCTAGAGAACGAGCTAGACAGCCTCTCCCGAGCCTGAGATTGAGCATGATGAGGTGGCATATCAGACAGACGAGGTGGGACAAGCTCAAGCCCATTAGTTTTTGTTGTTACCCCGGTGATATAGGATTTGTTGATTCTACTTTTGAATCACTTGGATGGTATTCCCCAAGCAGATATTCTACCAGGTACGCTGGATAGTTCACAGACTACAAGAGGTGTTCAGACGCTAGGGCAGGTTTTCTGTTATCAGTTTTTAGACTCCCTTGGCACAGCCAGCTGCTGTAGTAGTCCTACTTGTTGAGACCTTGCCTACTAGACTTGTTGTTCCTCCCATAGTTCCTGGTCTTAAGATGTCTGTCGAGGAGCAAAAGAGATTCGAGAGGTTTATTCGATTGGCTTCTCCTAAGTTCAGTGGTGCCATTGGCGAGGATGCTTACGAGTTCCTGATTGATTGCCAGGAGAGGTTGTATAAACTCAGTTCACTTGAGGCCTATGGGTGTTTCTTACACTACCTACTAGTTTACTGATGTGGCTAGGCAGTAGCAGAGATCTCTTGTTAGTTGTAGACCAACGAGTTCCCCTTAGATGACATGGACCCTATTTTCTGAGGCTTTTTTGGAGAGATTCGTGCCTTATAGCTTGAGGGTCCAGTTGAGGGATGAGTGTTATCATTTGGAGAATGGCTCTATGACTATTGCAGTGTATGAGGCTCATTTTCATACATTGTCCCAACATGCCACCGCTAGTATCTCTATAGATCCTAAGAGGATCAAGAAGTTTGTTAAGGGTTTGAATGGCTATTATCAATTGGCAATAGCTCAGCTAGTGGTCTCGGGTGGTTCTTTTCAAAGTATCGTGGATCACGCTAAGTTGATTGAGACTATTCGCTAGGGTACCCATAGTGGTGGTGCTAAGAGGATACGTTCTCATAGTGAGTTCAGTGGTCATTTATCCTGAGGCAGGGATCTCTCTAAAGGTTTGCATGGTTATCATGGCAGACCGGTTCAGGTAGCCTTGCAGAGTTTGGGTAGTAGGTCCATAGTTTCTGAGGCTTCCAGCAGGCAGAGATCATGTCATATAGGTCATGGGTTTTTCGAGGATGTTCTGGTTCTTCAAGTCCCTATCAGCATGATTTGGATAGTAGAGGTTGTTATGCGTGTGATGAGTTTGGTCACTTGCCAGGGGATTGGCCCTGGCGTGTTATGAGTCCTCCCCATCTGAGTTCTCAGCTTCATGTTTTTTCGACTCAAGTATCTGCAGTTAGAGGTGGTACACAGGGCAGTAGGGGTGGATCTAGAGGTACCAAAGATTGATCTCAAGGCTCATGGTAGTAAACACGGGGTCGTTCATTCTGGTAGCGGGCGTGGTCAGTGCTTTGCTTTTCCTAGGAGACCTGAGGCAGAGGCCTTTAATACTGTTATCACAGGTATCGTTCCAGGTTGCCATATTCTACTTCCGTGTTATTCGACCCTGGGTCTACATTCTCTTATGTTTTCACATATTTTGCTACAGATATTGATGCTGTATGTGAGTCCTTTGCTTTGCCTATTTATGTTTCTACCCTCGTAGGTGATTCTTTAGTGGTGGATCGGGTGTACCAATTTTGTGTGGTGACCTTTGGGGGGGCGTGAGACCTGGGTAGACTTGATTATCCTTGATATGGTTGATTTTGATATTATCTTGGGTATGGATTGGTGTCACAACACGAGACTATCCCCTAGTCATAACACCGTGCTTAAAGTCACATAATAATAAAGTACACTGATAAATACTAAATGAAAGCTGAACTAAAGTGACATAATTATAATAAAAGCCAAAATCAATACTAAATGTAAAAATTAAGACTGTTTGACATAATCAACATGCTAAAAATCTAAATGTCTGTCTGAAAGCCTCTAAATAAAGTGAGTTGTTGGGACAAGCCCCCAACTAAATCCAACTGTATGAAACTAAATACTACTAAAATAAATACTAATAATTGTCCCCCGAATGATGAGGACTCACCAAACGCTACTGCTTATATGGCAGGAGATCGTACTATGTGCGGTCTGGATGCTGAACGTCAGAACCTATATCATAAGACAACATAGTGCAAAGGAAAGTATACGATCAATACTTTAAATGTACTGAGTATGTGAGATAGGAAATAACTGATATAGGCTGCACATGATGCATGTAACAAGATAAACTGATGCAAGACCAAGTAGTAAACATGTACTGTATGATATGTTGAATAACTGAATATGAGGTCATGCAACTATCTGAATTTGAACTGTGTACTATGGACTGTGGGAGCTACAGATAACCGACATACCCCAATCTGAGCTAACCGGAGTCCAACCTATAACCCCAGCTGGATGGGTGTTTAGTACCTTACCAAGGGTACGAACTGATGTCCCAAAGGATTGAGGTATCAAACTTGGTCTGACGGTTGATCCTTTATAACCCACGACGGTGCCGTAGTTCTGGTACTTAGGGACTTTTACTAAAGGTCTTAGCCTAACTGACGGGTGAGCCTTCATCCCTGCATCCGCTCGGTGCTAAGTACTACTCCCAACTGAATGACACTGATAACGGAAATGCTCAATAATAGTAGTCTTCTGAAGACTGAAAATAAATGCACTATCTGAGAGCATTCAAAACATATAAGCTGAATGATATAATACTCATAAGTATATGCATGAAGTCCTAGGTCATCGGGTGTTCATAACCCACCATCTCAGAAGAATGCAATTATTATGACAATTTTATAAACTGAGTGAATTAAGGAATTTAATAACTCAAGTCCAAAAATTATGGATTTCATAATGTAATTAGGGTTTATAATCTTGAACATGTAATGGTACTGAAATTCATGTTAAAACATGGGTTACAACTCAATAACACCAAGAGACTGAGATATCAAGGAATCTACAACCTTTATGAACCCTAAGTTCTGAGGAAGGAATTAAATCGAGAAATTGAGTTAACTTTGGGACTCAATAGGTGAAAGGAGACTCACTGATGAAATACCACATACTTGTAGATGAGAACCTTGGTAAATCCCTTGAATTTAGAGCTTGAAGAAGATGAACCCTAGTTTGCCCTGATGCAGAGAAATCGCCTTTTCTATCTTATTTTTGCTAAGTGTCGATTGTTTCTCTAAGTAATGAGGGCTTAGGATAATATTAACCTACATAATCAGTCTTGGAGTGGTTTAAAAGACATAGCTTTAGTGTTAAAAGAGTGGAAAAAGACTGGAATACCTTTTATAAAATGTAACTGAAAAAGCTGTAGGGAGGACGTACGACCCATCCCACGACCGTGGGAACCTACCTACGATTATGGGTGGTGTTCATGGTTGGGTAGATGGGCTGGAGGGTCTCTGTACTCGATCAAACAAGCCTTGGTATGATTGTGGGACCCACTCACGTTCATGCCTTGGTTCGTAGGTCGTAGGTTTCAACCGGATCAACTTTAGAAGTCAAGATCGTACCTAAGATCGTGGTTTCCAATCACGGTCGTGGTACCCTTTCATGGTTGGAAGGTATACATGTCAACTTGCAGGTTTTTGGGTATGTTTCGATCAGACGAGATCATGGTACGGTCGTGGTTTCTAACCACGGTCGTGGGTTCTGCTCGTACCATCTCACTGTTGGACAGTGCTTTACTAAAATGTCCATAACTCTTAGCTCCGACATCGGATTAAGGTGAATCTGGATGAGTTGGAAAGATAATTCAAATATCTATAATTTGGTGTGTCTTTAGATCAAAAATACCTTACAATATAGGAGTTATGCATGTTTGAAGTTGACTGTAGTAAGATTCTTCACAAGAAAACCACCGGTAAGAAAGATTTCAACTTGTCTACAAGCTAGGAGTTACTTGTCGCTTTAATACATGTATAAATCACTTATGATACTACCAAAACATGATGTTTTATTTTACATGTGCTTGAATCATGGTTCTAATCTTAGCCTTATCATGCGGTTTTGGATTGTTTTGCCAAGACCGTGACTTTAGCTACTCTGGGAGTGACAAGGTTAGCTTGAAACTTCTATTTTATTAATTTTTTCTTCTCCTTTTCAGTTGTAAATAGGACAAAGGAGGCTTTCTAAAAACACCCTAGGGTTGCCTCATGGCCTTAGAACAATGGAGAGGGGGAAATATAATTGAATGGGGTAAAACCCATGGTTTTCTCACAGGTTTCACGTCAAAAATCACAAGCACAAAATCAGAAGCTTTCATCATGCCTCCTTAGAAGCTTCTTGGCATCCAGGTAGGATAGGTTTAATTGAGTAATTTAGACCTGGGTTAGAAAATATAGGATTGACAGGAGATTTCATGCTTAGGCTTACGGGCACGGTGTTGGGATGGATAAAAATGGTAAATTCTGGTTGTTTGAATGAAAACTATTGTTATGTCTGATATTGAGTCATGTTATGAATTAACATGTACTGTGGTTGATGTTGTTCACTCATGAATACTTGTAATGGTATTGTACCCAGAAAACAGTAATGGAACCTAATAAAAGCTAAAGTTAGAGGTGGTTAGTGTTGGTGGATTTTGAAGAATCTATGGTAGTAACCAGAAGAATGGTAGTAGTCTCCAAGGTATTATGTTAAGATGGAAGGTTGGAGGTATTGGGGTGTGAACCATATGTGTGGATGTATACCTTAGACATTACATGTTTTAGCTAAGCCCTAAATTGCTATACAGATTGTAGGTGATGGTTTAATGTAGTTGAAACCCAACTAGATTTATGTATGCATGTTAACTATTTCTTTGTATACTTGTTACAATGCATTTTCAAAGAAAGTAAATGGTTGAATAATATCCTAAGTGTTAATCACATGCAATGAGGTTATATTGAAAGTTTGTTTATTATACAAGTGTGGTTGTTGTTTTCATTGTGGTTGTGATTGTTGCGATATCTGTTGATTATTGTGGGATGTACCGGCCTTTGGATATTTTCACGGGATTCATATTTATTATTGTGGGTTGTATCGATATTTGGACATCTTCACGGGATTGGGTGATATAAGGTAGGCAGGCACTAGATGTCTGAGATTTTTAGTACATGGACAAGAGCTCGTCCCCTACAGGTCATGGCTAGTGGGCAACTAAGACCCTTAGCAAGAGTGTACAAGGTATTGGTGAGTTGACAATGTCTTGAATGGACCGGGTTTACTTGTTGACTTGTTATATTTGGTTCCTTGAGTGAACTAAGATTTATGATTATGGTCACTATTGTTGTTTAATTGGATTTTTGAGTGGTCCATGTTAAATTGCAAATGATTGGCATACCTTTTTTATTATCTAATTACTTTGTACTTGAGACATGGTTTAGCATATTGTTGTTGAATCATGGTTTGTTGAGTTGGATTGACGCTGGTAGTCAGGGTCTTGACTTGAGTTGTTGTCTCTGTATTGTCTTGTACTTGAACAAATTATGTGGTGGTGTTGAAGGGGCTAGGAGTCACATAATTGAAATGCAGTTACATGGTAGGTGTTCATGGTTGTATTTGTCTACTATTAGTTGGCTAGGTGGTTACATTATGTGGGTGTTGCCTCTAAATTATGAATAGTCCTAAAGCATGATTACTTCAGAGCCTTAACCTATCATTGTTAAGGGTTAGAATTCATTGCAACTATGTATGGTTGAGTTCATAATAGAGTAAGCATTAAGTGCATAATTAAAGTTGACAAGATCGTTAGAAGGTAGTGTTTTAGAGTTGAATGTGGTGTGGAAGTTGACTTTTGGGTTAGTGAAATTGGCATAAGGCTAAGAGAGGTAAGGAATTATTAGATAAAAGGTTTGACTAATAAAACTCTTAAGGTATATGTTTTCTTTTGGATATTTATGTGATGTTTATATGATTTAATTTGGGTGACCGGTGATGCTTACAAGTACGTGTTGTTAGTATTGATACTACTCTTGCTATACCCTTTTTGGGGTATAGTCTAGTTGCAGGATCAGTAGATGTTTCATACTTGATCGGTAGAGATCTCCAACAGCTTCTGTCATTGTCTCTTATGGTGGAAGTTGGGTCATATGTATCATTTTAAATTCTCTTGTAGTAGCTCTTATACCTATTAAGACTAGGTCCTTGGGTAAATTATTTCTTTTGTACTTAAAGATTTGTAACCAAGTTGTATTAAATGAGAAATTTATTGGTTTCTTTTATGACTATCGCATGTATTCGAATTAGGTGGTAAGGGTTCTCTTATCTAGGTGGATTAGAGTAGGTTCCCGCATGATCTGGTTTGCTGGGTTGTGACATTTAGGCTTACCTACAAAGGTTGGGTCGGGTTAGGAACCATCATGACCTAAGATTTTAGGTCATGACAAGTTTGTATCAGAGCATTAGGTTCACCAGTCTTATGAATAAAAGAGTAAAATGTCTAATAGCAACCCACGAATTGATACGTTGACGTCTGTATCTATCTTCAGGAGGCTATGGGATATTTTCAGGAAACTTCTCTAATTTGATTCCTTATCATGTGGACTATTCATACTCAGTATTCTAAATTTGTATCTCACTCTTTCTATGTAGATGGTGAGAAATCTATCAGGAGCTATTGGTGATGGTAATCCAGTATCCATTGTAGGAGACCCTATTAGGGGACAAGGCAGGGTTCGTGGTTGAGACTATGGTAGAGGCAGGGCACGAAAAGTATCTCTAAATTGAGGGCGAGCTAGAGCGGCCTTTCTCTAACTAATGATTGATCATATTGATACGTCTTATCAGCCAGAGGGTGTAGGACTATCCTACGCCCCTCAGAGTTTCATTTTTATTCCAGTGTTGAAGGATATTTTGATTTGGATTTGAGCTACCTGGATGGAACCTCTCAGGAAGTTACTCTATCGGGTACACAAGATGGTTCACAGATAAGAGGAGGTGTTCAGCCACTAGGGCAGGTCCCTATTCAGGGTTTTCAGACTCTCGAGGCACAGCCAGTTACTATTGTGGCCCCATATATTGAGGTGTTTCCTATTAGACTTATTGATCCGCCTGTAATTCCTAGTCAAGTGATGTCTGCTGATAAGCAAAACAAGTTTGAGAGATTTATGAGATTGGCCCCTCCCAAGTATAGTGGTGCTATTGGTGAGGAGGAATATGAGTTCAAGGTCAGTTGTTAGGAGAGGTTACATAACCACAATTTGCTTGAGTCTTATGGCGTTGATTACACGACCTTTCAATTGAGTGATATGGCCAAACAATGGTGGAGATCTTTTATTGGTTGTAGTCCAGTGGTTACCCCTCCTTTGACTTAGACCTAGTTTTTAGGGATTTTTCTTGAGAGATATGTGTGTTTTAGCTTGAAGGACAAGTTGAGGGATGAGTTTGATGATTTGGAGCAGGGCTTCATGACTATTTCTAAGTATGAGGATCATTTCCATGCTTTATGTATGTATGCTATGGCTAGCATCTCTATAGAGGTAGAGGTTTTGACCATTTTACCCTTCCTCCTAGTTGTTACATGTTGATTATAAGGTGTGTAGATGGTTGGCATGGTCCCCAATGCATTCAGGAATGATTTGGGAGAGTTTGAGACTCTTAGAGGCTTTAAAAGCCATTAGTTTAACTTTGGTCACTTTTTGTGTTTTGAGCATCGGATGACGATTTGGATAGTTCCATTAGATCTGAAACGTCGATTTTGGGTTATAGCGTGGGTAGTTTGGACTAGGAGCCTTTGTTTTGCATTTTGACTCATATTTTAAAACTAGTGAAAATGCCTAAATGGGGTCTAGTGGATTAATTTGTTGAAAACAACCTCTTTTCGAAAGTACGATGTTGTTATTGAGTCTGGAATGTCGAAAATAGCATAGTAGCATATAGGGTTTGTTTCTACGGGGTCCCAAACGAATCTCAAGAGTCAGTTTGGAGACTTTGGCGTGTAGTTTTAGCTGGTGCAATAGCTGATATCTGGTGTATCAGGCCCTTCATCACAATCATATGTACACGTGTTGCGATCATGAGCCTTGATGATAGCCTTCATCGCTATCACTTGGTGGTAGTAGCGCGATCATGATGGGTTAATCGATGGACCAGGTTAGGTTGACCATCGCAGTCGTAAGGCCTTTCTCTCATGATCGTTATGACCAGCTTAATTATAGGTTAATATTACCCTCGTGATCGCAAGGTAAGGTCCGCGATAGCGAGGCATTGTTCATAGAATAGTATAAATACTTCTTTTTCGTAATTTCTACCATTTTTGGACCTTGAAGCTTCGGGAATAGGCAATTTTTAGGGTTTTTCTCACCATTCATGCTTGGGTAAGCTTCAAATTCATATTCCCATCATTTTTTATTGATTATATCTTTAAAAATACCTTTTATTAATGATTTCAAACTAGAATTTGGGGGTTTGGGCCGATAAACTCTTAAAATGGCTTTTCTTTAATTTGAGCCTCGTTTTTAGCTCATTTTTACTTGGGTTTTCAACTATAGACTCCTATAACCTTGGGGAACATATTTTGAAAATAAAATTTTGATTTTACCTCTTTCATTTTTTAACTCATTATTCAAACCCATTTTGGACCCATCTTAAATATAGTCGATATGGGTATCGTTAGCTTCCTTTTGATGTGTTAATGATTTTTTTGATAGTCTTAGCTCATGATGAGGCCATTCGAAGGGTAAAATCTCCACGTTAAGGGTTCTAGGCTTGGATATCTATACTTTGAGGTAGGTTATGGCTTAACTTCCTTCAGACTGGATAGGTAGTTAATAAACTTGTAAAGCATGCTATGGGTTAGGGTTCTAGATATGGAAACTGTATTTTGAGAGTAATTTGTTTTATCATGTTGCCCGTATAGGGGCTTGTATGCATATTATTGTTGACTTGAGAGGTGGTAAATGATGTGATGCCCGTGCAGGGGCTTTATTTGATGATTTTAGGCCTTACTTATGCATTATTTGACATATTTTCGTGTTGTGTCTCCTAAGTGGGGGCTTGACTAGATTTTATAGGACTTATTTGAACATTTTTGTCTCTATCATAATAGAATATACTCGAATAAGTGGATTGAAATGATATTATTGATGTCTTACATGAAGGGAGTTGAAATGATATTATTGATGTCTTACATGACTATATATTCTGGTAGTGCCAAGCAAGAACTGATATCATGAATTATTGACACATTGAGTTGATTTTGAGCTCACTTATACATGTATTGAATGGATTATTATCTTTATACTGATTGATTGTGAGCGTTGCATCCTCATTTCATAGATACATATTTCATGAGACATTGGTGCTATTGAGAAACACTGATTCAAAAGAAAATGAGATACTTTATGGAAACCCTTGATCCATGAACAATAGCTGGAGAGGTGAATGAAACACTTTATAGACCTTGATTCGTGAACATTAGTCGGAGAGGTGGAATTAGATTATAGAAATTGTATATGGGTTGCGAACCCCCCATGGGTCTTATCTTACGAGCACTGAGGCTCGGTAGGTGTACACAGAAAGTCATACAATGACTTTCAATCATTCATCATTATCATACCATCATTTCATTGCATTGTATATATGTTTTTCGTGTTTCTTTATGTACCCCTGTTGTGTACTTAGTTCCTTATATTCATTTGTGTTTAGTTGCTCCTGTAACGATCTTATATTATAGAACTGTTAGTGGAGATGGTGTGAGCTATCATTTGGGAACTTTTCTATTTGCAAGTGACCTGCTCATAGTATCTTTTACTTGTATTATTTTCTATTTTGCTCTATCGACCTATGATACCTACTAAGTATAAGTGAACTGTATTCACCCCTATTGTTCCCTTTTGGTGTAGATCTTGGCTCGAGTATGATACTTAACAGTTGATCTTGTGTTGTGATTACTCGAATTTTGAGGTACTAGTATGCTCCAGAGTTTGGGGCAGACTTCAAATCTCATCCTATCTTAGTTGTCTTTATTTACTTTTTAGAGACAGATCAATGTATTTCAGTTATTTTGAGTTATACTAGATGCTCTTATGCTTATGACATTTGTATCTTTGGGGTTTATGGTATTTTATTTAGACTTTCGCATTTTATATATGTGTGTTGACCTGACTTCATTCTAGAAGTCTCGTTTATCTTATTTTATTTACATTTCTAATTTTTCTTTCTTGTCTGGGCGAATGGATTACCTACCAAGGTTGGGTCTCAATAGGTGTTATCAAGACCTCAATTTTAGGGTCGTGACAAATTAGTATCAGAGTGTTAGGTTCACCGGTCTCATAAGTGTAATAGCAGAATGTCTAGTAGAGTCTTGCAGATCGGTACATAGATGTTCTTGTCTATCTTCAAGAGGTTATAAGATGCACTTAGGAAAAAACTTCTATTCATACCCTATATTCTAAACATGCATTCCACTCTTTTCTGCGCAGATAGTGAGGACTAGGTCCAGAGATGCTAGGGATGTTGAGTCAGCACCCAATGTTGGAGTCCCAATCAGGGGATGAGGTAGGGGTCGTGGATAACCCAGAGGTAGAGGACGGACATGAGGAGCTGACCCAGTCAGATGACGTGCTAGGGAGGCCTCTCCCGAGCCTGAGGTTGAGTATGTTGAAGATGCCTATCAGACAGTGAGTGTTGGACCAGCTCAAGTCCCACAGAGTTCAGTTTATACGCCGATTCTAAATGATCTATTGATTCATCTCTTGAGTCACTTAGATAGTGTTCTTTTGAGTATATTGGGTATTTCACAAAACTTTGAGTGATATTCCATTGTCAGTACCGACTTCTACTTATGGTATTTCGACTTCAGGCTTCTGAGATACCCCCATGTGTGGATTCACTGCCTACTAGACTTACTATTCCTCCTGTTACTTCAGCCCTTGTGATGTCTTCTGATGATCAAAAAAGGTTTGAGAGGTTTATTCGCTTGGCTCCTCCTAAGTTTAGTAGTGCCATTGGGGAAGATGCCTATGAGTTTTTACTTGACTGTCAGGAGAGGTTGCACAACCTCGGATCCCTTCAGTCCTATTGAGTTTCTAATACGACTTATCAGTTGACTGATGTTGTCAGACAGTTATAGAGGTTTCTTTATAGTTGTAGGCCACTGGGTAAGCCTGTTATGACATGGACTCAATTTTCTGAGGTTTTTCTGGAAAGGTTCATGCCTTAAAGTTTAAGGGATCAGATGAGATATGAGTTTGATTACCTGGAGAAGGGCTTCATGTCTATTTTTGAGTATGAGGCATGCTTTCACGCTTTATCCAGATTTTCCACCGCCAGTATCTCCACTAAGTTAAAGAGGATAAGGAAGTTTGTCAAGGGATTGGATGTTTCTTCAGTTGGCTACAGCTTAGATGGTTGTGTCAGGAGCCTCTTTTCAGAGTAATGTAGAGCAAGTTAAGATGATTGAGTCAATTACCTAGGCTACTCAGGGAGGCACCAAGAAGGTGCGCTGTTAGGGTGAGTTCAGTGGACATTCATCCCGAGGTAAAGATTTTTCCAGTAGAGGTTCCCGTGGTTATCATGGTAGTCCTATTCGGGCAGCTCTACAGGGATCAGATGGCAGGACTTCACTTTCTGTGGCTCCAAGTAGCCAAGTATCAGGTCATGCTGGTGGAGGTTCCAGTTTTAATTCATCTATCCAGGGCAGTTGTTCTAGTTCTTCTAGGCCTCCACGGCTAGAGTTAGGTAGCAGAGGGTGTTATGTATATCATGAGGTTGGTCATTTGGTGAAGGACTATCCTCGACGTGTATTTGGTCCTGTACAGCAGGGTTCTCAGCTTTAGTTTTACCCTACTCCTATTTTTATAGTCAAAGGTGGTTCACAGAGTGGTAGGGGTTGTCACGCCCCGAATCCCAGTGGAGTGGACTGGCACCCGAAGCCGATAAGGCCCGAGAGAACCAATCTTTACTCATGCCCAAGATTGACCAAAATATCACAATTCAATAGCATTTCGTACCAAGTTTGTTCTTTACATTTCTTCATCGACACAACGTCACAAATACTCCCTCAAATCACCTTAATACACCTCACAACAACATATCGGCCAAAATCCCATCATTTATACTTATAGAAAAATAACAAGTTTAGGATCATAATCACACCATACATGTTGATATATCATCCATACCATTCACTTTTATTCAAACCTCAAGTCCTTTTTCAAGTTTAAATAACAAGAATGGCACATCTTTAGCAAAAAGCAAAAGTTCACTATTCAACACTTGCCAACATAACCATCATGCTCTACACCATCTATCATGCATATAATATACTAAAGTACAAGAATAATCACTTACCTAAGCTTGCTAATGGATGATCTTGTCCAAGAAGTGACTTAGGGTTTGAAGAGCCCAAAAGAGAATTGTCTTGAAAATTCTAGAAATGTGTTGTGTGTCTCTTGGAATAAAAATCTGACTTTATCACATATATATAGGCCCTCAAGTCTTCTTGGCATTAAATGCCATGTTTAAGTGGTCAATGGTAGAAGAATGGGTCATTTAGCCTATTTGGGCCATGTCTTTTTCCTTATTTTGGGCCTTTATTGAGCCCAATTCACTTAATCCAATAAAATCAATAATTTCTCATGTTTAAATCATCTCATACGTGTTACGACAATATTCCTACTCACGCAATTTATATTCGTAGCCTCAATCCCAAAAACAAGTGATTCTAACCACGTATGGCTTATTTTGATCGAAAGGGTAAAAACGTCATTTGGATGCCAAATTCGTCCACGAATAATCTTATCAAAATGGAATGCCAATATTTCAATTATCCCATGTATAGGCTCATGGTTGTAGAAGGAATGTGGCAAAAAGCGGCCCGGCACGCCCCCGGGCACCCTTGGGACTTAGAAAAATTTCCAACATTCAAAAGGTGCGCACAAGTAGCCTGGCACGCCCTTGGGCGCACCACCTTGCTGCCTGTGCCTAAAAAATTTGGGCAATTAGCGGCCTGGCATGCCCTCTGGCGCGCCTGGCCTAATTTTTTTGCAAATTTTTGTTCTTCGACTTTTCTTTGCGGATTTGGTTAGATACTTCAAGTTCTATTCTTTAACTTACTTCTTACCTTTAATATCCTTTGTTTGAAGGTCCTCCAAGCCTCATTTTTAACCCCACAAATGTTCCACGAAGTCACAAAACACCTCCTACGAAGGTCTATTCACATGTACGAGGGCCAATATCAATTATCTCATCAATAACATTACAAAATACATACTTGTGGCTCTCGACACCTAAGTAAACATTTTTCAACATCGTCAAGTAGGGTCGGGAAGGTACGGGGTGTTACAGGGGTGGTACTAGATATACGCAAAGTAGAGCTAGAGGAGCTTGTGGTGGTGGATGCAGGGTCGCTCAGTATGGGGGCAGACATGGATAGTGTTATGCATATGATGGTATTATCCCAGTTTGCTACCAATCTACTTCTGTGTCATTTGACCTTGGGTTTACATTTTTCTATGTGCCTACATATTTTTCTATTGGCTCTGATTCTGCATATGAGTCCCTTGTTATGCCTTTTTATGTTTCTACCCCTGTAGGAGATTCTTTAGTGGTAGATCGGGTGTACCAATCTTGTGTAGTTTTCTTTGTGGGGCATAATACTTGGGTAGACTTGATTATCCTAGATATGGTTGATTTTGATGTTATCTTGGGTATGGATTGGTTAGCTCCATATCATACTATTTTTTACTGTTATACCAAGACCGTGACTTTAGCTACTTTGGGTTTGCCAAGGTGAGCTTAGAAGGTACTCTTAATTTGGGTCTAAAGGGAGGTATATCTTTTCTATGTGCTCATTACATGGTGGATAAGGGGTGTTTGTCTTATTTGGCCTATTTTTGTGATACCAGTGTTTCCTTTATGCCTCCTGTGGAATCTATTTGGGTTGTTCGTGAGTTCATGGATGTGTTTCCTACGAATTTACCTGGTATGCCATTAGACCGTGATATTTATTTTGCTATTGATATTGAGCTGGGCACCAAGCCCATTTCCATTCCTCCCTATAGGATGGTCCTGGCCTATTTGTGAAGAACAAGGATGGTTCTATGTGCATGTTTATCGACTATCGGCAATTGAACAAGGTGACAGTTAAGAACAAGTATCCTCTTTCTTGTATTGAAGATCTATTTGACCAGCTTTAGGGCACTTCAGTGTTTTCCAGGATTGAATTAAGATTCGATTATCACTAGCTAAGGATTAGAGCTTTTGATGTTCTGAAAATGGCTTTTTAAACTCGATACAATCATTATGAGTTTTACATCATAGCTTTTGGATTGACCAATGCACCTGCAGCGTACATGGAATTGATAAACCAGGCATCACGATCGTATCTCGACTCCTTTGTGATTGTATTTATAGATGACATCTTGGTTTATTCCAAGAATGAGACCGACCATGTGAGACACTTGAGGATTGTACTTCAGCTATTGCGTGATGAGAAGATATATGCTAAGTTATCCAAGTGCAAGTTCTGGTTGGATTTTATCTCTTTCTTGGGTCATGTGGTGACCTAGGATGGCATTATGGTTAATTCGGCTAAGATAACGGCGATTTGTGATTGGGCTAGACCTACTTCTCCTATCGAGATTCACAGTTTTGTTGGTTTAGCAGGCTATTATCGATGTTTTGTTGAAGGTTACTCTTTTATTGCGGCTCTTTTGACCAAGTTGACTCAGAAGAAGGTTGTATTTTAGTGGTCAGATGCTTGTGAGGCGAGCTTTTAAAAGTTTAAGAAGTTTTTGAGTTTGGCTCCTATCTTGACTTTGCCCAAGGAAGGCATAGGCTTTACCGTGTTTTGTGATGCTTCTAGTGTTGGATTGGGTGTCGTATTAATGCAGGAGGGTAAGGTGATTGCTTATGCTTCTCGTCATTTGAAACCACCATGAGAAAAAATACCTCACCCACGATTTAGAGTTGGCAGTATTCATCATTATGTTAAAGTTGTGGCGTTATTACTTGTATGGGGTCCATTGTGAGATATTTTCGGATCATCGCAGCCTCCAATACTTTTTCACTCAGCGGGAACTTAATATTAGATAGCGGCGTTGGCTTGAGTTACTTATGGATTATGATTTCACTATTTTTTACCATCCAGGCAAGGTAAATATGAATATGGATGCCTTGAGCAAAAAGTCTACTAGTATAGGGAGTCTAGCTCATCTCTTAACTCAACAGCAACCTTTGGCCTTGGAGGTTTAGTCTTTAGCTAATCAGATGGTTAGGCTTGATATTTCGACACCCGAGCATGTGTTCGCCTTTTTTAGGCTAGATCCTCTTTGAAGGAGTAGAATCAAGCTCATCAGTTTAATGATGATAGGTTGAGGTTGATTCGTGATAAGGTGTTGAGTAGTGAAGCCTAGGCTGCATCTCTCAATTATGATATTATTTTGAGAATTAGTGGTCGAGTTTGTGTACTGAGAGTTGGTGGATGGGTAAGATTAGTCTTGGAGGAGGCTTATTGTTCTAGGTATTTCATTCACCTATGGGCGGCCAAAATGTATCATGATCTGAAGTAGCATTATTAGTGGGGTGGTATGAAGAAGGATATTGTGGACATCCTAGTTAAGTGTTTGAATTGCCAACAGGTGAAGTATGAGCATCAGCGATCTGGTGGTATGATGCAGAGGATGCCCATTCTCGAGTGAAAATGGGAGTGGATTATTATGGATTTTAAAGTTGGTCTACCTTCAACTTTGGGGAAGTTTGACTCTATTTGGGTGATTGTGGATTGGTTGACCAAATCAGCACATTTCATTCCTGTGAGGGCGAGCTATAATGTAGTGAAGTTGGCCAAGATCTATATTAAATAGATTATTCGATTGAGTGGTATCCATATTTTCATTATATCTGATAAAGGTAATGTGTTAATCTCAGGTTTTTGGAGCACTATCCAGAGTGAGTTAGGTACTCAGCTAGATTTTAGCACTGCTTTTCACCCGCAGATCGAAGGTCAGTCTGAGAGGACTATTCAGGTATTAGAGGATATGCTCCGAGCATGTGTTATGGACTTTGGAGGTCATTGGGACCAGTACTTTTCCCTAGCGGAGTTTGCCTACAACAATAGCTACCATTCCAGCATTCAGATGGCGCCTTTTGAGACTTTATATGGGTGGATATGTAGATCCCCCGTGGGATGGTTTGACTCATTTAAGGTGAGACCTTGGGGTATAGATTTGTTGAGGGATTTGATGGATCGTGTTAGACTAGAGCCTATTGGCTGCCCAAAGTAGGTAGAAGAGTTATACCGACTGTCGAGCCCGCGATGTATCATATATGATTGGAGATTGAGTTTTGTTGAAATTTTCGCCCATGAAGGGTGTGATGAGATTCGGGAAGAAAGGAAAGCTTAGTCTGAGATTCATTGGCCCTTTCGAGATCCTTGAGAAGTATGGTGATATGGTATATAGGCTAGCTTTGCCTCCACATCTATCTTTTGTTCATCATTTTTCCATGTCTCCATGTTGAAGAGGTACCATCCAGATGATGTCCATGTGACTCAGTGGGATTCCATTGTGTTAGAACCCGATTTGTCCTTTGAGGATGAGCCTATTGCATTCCTAGACAGGCAGACTAGGAAACTGAGGTCTAAGAGTATAGAGTCGGTGAAGGTCCAATGGAGACATTAACCTATCGAGGAGGCTACTTGGGAGTTCGAGTCCGACATGTGTCGTAGATACCCCCAGTTTTTTCAGGTACTTCATTTACTTTTAGTTCAAGGACGAACTAGTGTTTTAGTGGGGGATAATGTAACAACCTGATAGGTGAAATTTTCCTTTAAATGAGTTTTGATCATTTTTTCCTTCCCCATAGTTGTTACATGCTGATTATGAGGTGTGGGGATTATTTGCACGATCCTTGATGCATTCGGGAATGTTTTGGTAGAGTTTGAGACTCTTAGAGGCTTTAAAATCCATTAGTTTGACTTTAGTCTACTTTTTCTGTTTCAAGCATCGGATGAAGATTGGGACAGTTCCATTAGATTTGAAACGTCGATTTTGGGTTAGTAGCGCAGGTAGTTTTGTCTCAGAGCCTTTATTTTGCATTTTGACTCATATTTTGAAACTAGTGAAAAATGCCTAAGTGGGGTCCCGAGGCTTAATTTGTTGAAAACAACCTCTTTTCAAAAATTTGACATAGCCATTGAGTCTGAAATGTCAAAAATACCCTAGTAGCATATAGGGTTTGTTTTTGTGTGGTCCCAAATGAATCCCGAGGGTTCATTTGGAGACTTTGGCGAGTTGTTTCAGCTGGTGCAATAGCTGATATCTGGTGCATCAGGCCTTTCATCTCAACTGTATGGACACGTTTTGTGATCACGAGCCTCAATGATAGCCTTCATGGCAATTGCATGGTGGTAGTAGCGCAATCACGATAGATTAATTGGTGGACCAGGTCATGTTGACCATCGCGGTCGCGAGGCCTTGCTCTCACGATCAAGAAAACCAGCTTAATTGTCAGTTAATGTTAACCCTCGCAATCGTAATGTGGGGTCCACAATTGTGAGGCACTGTTCTCAAAACAGTATAAAGACTTCTTTTTCTCAATTCTACCATTTTTCGCTTCGGGAATAGGCAATTTTTAGGATTTTTCTCACCATTCATGCTTGGGTAAGATTTTAATTCATATTTCCATCATTTCCTATTGATTATATCTTCAAAAACACCTTTTACCAATGATTTCAAACTAGAATTTGGGGTTTTTTGCCGGTAAACTCTTAAAATGGTTTTTCTTCAATTTGAGCCTCGTTTTGCTTGGATTTTTAAGTAAGAATCCTATAAACTTGGGGAATATGTTTTTGCAATAAAATTCTGATTTTACCCCTTTTGTTTTCAAACTCATTTTTCAAACCCATTTTGGACCTGTCTTAAATATAGTCGATATAGGTATCATTAGCTTTCTTTTGACATGTAAATGGTGTTTTTTTATAGTTTTAGCTCGTGATGAGGCCATTAGAAGGGGGGAAAGCTCCGCATAGAAGGTTTTAAGCTTGGATTTTGACACTTTGAGGTAGGTTATGACTTAACTTTCTTCAGACTGGGTTGGGTAGGTAATGAACTTGTAAAGCATGCTATGGGTTAGGGTTCTAGACGTGGAAATTGTATGTTGAGAGTATTTTATTTTACTTTGTTACCTGTGCGAGGGCTTGTACGCATATTATTGTTGACTTGAGAGGTGGTAAATGATGTGTTGCCCGTGCAAGGGCTTTATTTGATGATTTTAGGCCTTACTTGTGCATTATTTGCCATATTTTCATGTAGTGTCGCTCGAGTTGGGGCTTGACTAAATGTTATAGGCCTTATTTGAACATTTTTACCTCTGTTATGATAGAGTATACCCGAGTAATGGGGTTGAAATGATATTATTAATGTATTACATGACTATCTATTCTGGTGCTGCCAAGAAAGAACTAATATCATGAAGTATTGGCACATTGAGTTGATTCTGATCTCACTTATACATGTACTGAATGGATTATTATCTTCATACTGATTGGTTGTGAGTATTACATCCTTATTTCATACATACATATTTCATGAGACATTGGTACCATTGAGAAACACTGATTCGAAAGAAAATGAGACATTATATGAAAAGACTTGATCCGTGAACAATAGCCGGAAAGGTGAATGAAACTCTTTATAGACCTTGATCCATGAACATTAGCCGGAGAGGTGGATTGAAATTATGGAAATTATATATGGGTTGCGAATCACCCCCCATGGTTCCTATCTTGGGAGGGTTGAGGCTCGATAGGTGTATATAGAAAGTCATGCGATGACTTTTAATAATTTATCATTATCATACCATCATTGCATTGCATTGCATATGTATTTTTCGCGTTTCTTTTTGTACCCTTGTTGTGTACTTAGTTCTTTATATGTATTCGTGTTTAGTTGTTCCTGTATCGATCTTATATTATAGTATTGTTAGTAGAGACGGTGTGAGCTATCATTTGGAAACTTTTCTGTTTGTAGGTGATGTGATCATTGTATCTTTTACTAGTATTATTTTCTGCTTTACTTAGTTGGCCTATGATACCTACTGAGTACAAGTGGACCTTACTCACCCCTACTGTGCCCTTTTGGTACAGATTCTGACTTGAGTATGATATGCGGCAATTGATCTTGTGTTGTGATTATTCGACTTTCAAGATACTAGTGTGCTCTAGAGTTCGGGGCACCCTTCAGATATCATCATATCTTAGTTGTCTTTATTTACTTTTCAAAGACAGATCTATGTATTTCAGTTATTTCGAGTTGTACTAGATGCTCTAATGCTTATACACTAGTATTTTTGGGGTTTATGGTATTTTATTTAGACTTTTGGTTTTTATATATGTGTGTTGATCTGACTTCGTTCTAGAAGACTTGCTTATCTTATTTTATTTACATTTCTGATTTTTCTTTCCTGTCTAGGTGAATTGGCTTACCTATCAAGGCTGGGTCTTGGTAGGTACCATCATGACCTCAACTTTAGGGTCGTCATAGGTTCTTCTAGGCCCTCAAATCGTGATTTTTTTAGCAGAGGATGCTATGAGTTTAATAAGTCTGGTCACCTAGTTAGAGATTTCCCCAAATGAGTGGCAGGTCCTCCACAGTAGATTTTATGGCTTCAGCTTTGCCAGGCCCCAGCTCCTCTAGTCTGAGGGGGTGCACAGGGCAGTAGAGGTAGATCTCAAGATACGAGGGGTGGATCTCAAGGAGTTTGTGGTAATGGATGAGGAGTTTCTCTATCGAGTAGTGGACACGGGCAGTGCTATGATTTTCCTAGGAAACATGAGATAGAAGCCTCTAATGTTATGATTAAGGTATCGTCCCAGTTTTTCATCATCCTACTTTCATGTTGTTTGACCCTAGGTCTACATTCTCTTATGCATCTGCATATTTTTCTTCTGGTCTATGTGTAAGTCCCTTGTCGTACCTATTTGTGTTTCTACCCCCATAGGCGATTCTTTAATGGTTGATTGGGTGTATCGATCATGTGTATGACTCTTTTAGGCATGATACTTGGGTAGAGTTGATCATTTTTATATGGTCTATTTTGATGTTATTTTGGGTATGGATTGGTTATGTTCTTATCATGCAGTTTTGGATTGCTATGCCAAGACCGTTACTTTAGGCATGCCTGATGTACCAAGGTTAGAGTGGAAGGATACTCCTAGTCTATTTCCTAAAGGGGTTATATCTTTTCTTCATGCTCATTAGATGGTAGAGAAGGGGTATCTATCTTACTTGTCTTATGTGTGGGATACCAGTGTTGATTCACCACTTCCTTTGGATTCTAAGAGAATTTTTAGGGAGTTCATGGATGTGTTTCCTATGGACTTGCCTTGGTGTTCCTCTGGATAGGGATATCGATTTGGCTATTGATATGGAGCCGGGCACCAAGCCCATTTCTATTTTTCTTATAGGATGGCCCCAGTAGAGTTGAAGGAATTGAAGGAACAATTGCAAGATGTGTTGAGTAAGGGTTTCATCAGGCCGAGTGTTTCACCTTGGGGTGCTCCTATCTTGTTTGAAAAGAAGAAAGATGGGACCATGCGCATATTTATTGATTATTGACAGTTGAACAAAGTGATTATCAAGAAAAAATATCCTCTTCCATGTATTGATGATTTGATTTATTAGATTCAAGGTGCTACAGTGTTTTCTAAGATAGACTCATGGTCTAGTTACCATTAGTTGAATATTAAAGCTTCGTATATTCCAAAGATGGATTTCAGGATGTGGTATAGCCGCTACAAGTTCTTGTTTATGTCTTTTCGGCTGACTAATGCCTCAGAAGCATTTATAGAGTTGATGAACAAAGTGTTCCAACCTTATCTTGATTCTTTTGTGATTGTGCTCATCTATGATATATTGGTTTATTTCAAGAGTGAAGTAGAGCATGTGAGGCATTTGAGGTTCTTACTTCAGAGGTTGAGAGATGAGCAGTTGTATGTCAAGTTCTCTAAGTGTGAGTTTTGGTTGGATTCTATTTCTTTCTTGGTTCACGTGGTTACCAAAGATGGTATCATCGTCGATCTGACCAAGGTGGTGGCGGTGCGTGATTGGGCTAGTCTTACTTTCCCTACTAAGATTCAGAGTTCAGTTGGGTTAGAAGGCTACTATCGGCTATTTGTAGAGGGTTTCTCTTCCACTGCAGCCCCTTTGACAAAATTGACTCTAAAAAGGTTGTTTTCTAGTGGTCGGACAAGTGTGAGAGGAGCTTTCAAAAGCTCAAGACTTTATTGACTTCAACTCCTATCTCGACTTTGCCCGTGTTGGGGCATATGTGAGTATTATTATTAACTTGAGAGGTTATTATTGTTGTGATTTCCATGTGGGGCTTATGCGAATATTATATTTGACTTGGTCTTGTTTAAGCATTATTTGTCTTCGTTATTTTTTATGATGCTCGAGTTGGGGCTTGAATTGATAAATATTTGATGCCTTACATGATCATTCATTATTGTGGTTCCATGCGATGGTTTATATCATGATTTACTAAAATTTGAGGAGATTTGAGCTCATTTAATACATCCATTGAATTGATTAATTATATAATATTGTGTTGGTTATGAGAATGCATCCTTGTTTTAATGGAATTGGAACCAATAGAGAAATACTGACTTTGAAAGAAAATGAGACACTTTATAAAACTCTGATCGAGAAATGTACCGGTAAGGTTGATTGAGATAAGAGATTGTAAACGTATATGGGTTGTGAAAGCCCCATGGTTCTTATCCAGGAAGTTTTCGCTCGAAAGGTGTATATGAGGTGATATTGAAACATTACATCATTGCCATTGCATTGCATTGCATCACTAGCATTTTCTCTTACGTGCTTGATATCATGCATTTAGCCTTCATTTTATATATTTGTGTGAAGTCTTATACAAATGTTATACTTGTAGAATTGTTAGGAGATACGGTTTGAGCCACCGTTGGAAACTTTTCTGTATGCAGGTGAAGCATGCTCATAGTATCCTTTACTTGTTTAGTTTTTGTTTACTCACTTGACCTATGATACCTACTGAGTACAAGTGGACCGTACTCACTCCTACTTTTTGTACCCATTCGGTGCAGATTCTAAATCGAGTGCAACCCACAGAGTGTGAGTTCATGCTGTGTTCGAGGTTTATTTTGGAGTACGGGTGAGCTCCCCATTCGAGGCTTGATTTTGGACTTCATATGTCCTTATTATCTTTATTTTACTTTACAGAGATAGACTTGTGTATCTTAGTACTCTTTATCAGTGGTAGTGCTCTTTACTTGTGACATCAGATTTTAGGATTGGATTTGCATTTTGTTCAATTCCAGCTATTATTGTTTATTTATATTATGGCATGACTTTCATAGGAATTCTCGTATTGGGTTTTATTTATTTATTTTCCGCATTCTATATGTCCAGGGGAGTTGGGCTTACCTATCCAGGGTTGGGATAGGATAGGTGTCATCATGACCTCAACTTTTGGGTCATGACACAGTAGTTGGTTGTGCCTTAGAAACCAAAAACCCTGAATAGAAACCTGCCCTGGTGGCTAAACCCCCACTCTCATCTGAGAACCATTTAGGTACCCAGTAGAATACCTACCTGAGAGGTGCCATTCAAATGGCTTAAAAGCTGAATAAGAAAATCATATAACACTAGCATGTCAATGAAACCCTGAGGGGACTAGGCTGGTCCCACAACCTTTGGTTGATAAGCCGCCTCAACAAAATCAATCATTGGCTCGGGGGAGGTTGCTCTAACTCATCCTCTAGCCGAAGTTGCTCCTCATGCCTGATCTCTACCTCGGTCACGGCTGCGACCCCTGACTGGGGCTTCTACAACGGGTGTTGGCTCAGCATCCTCAATAGCACCTGTTCAAGTTCTCACCATCTGTACAGAAAGCGTGAGATACAAGTTTAGAATACTGAGTATGAACAACACGCACGATAAGGAATCAAATTAGAGAAGTTTCCTAAAAACATTCGATAGCCTCCCCAAGATAGATACGAACGTCAACGTATCGATCCACGTGACTCTATTGGACATCTTGCTTTTTTACACATGAGACCGGTGAACCTAACTCTCTAATAAAAATTTTTTACGACCTAGAATCTGAGGTCATGATGGCACCTACCCTGAACCAACCATGGTAGGTAAGCCCAACACTAAAATAAAATAATTGAGGGAAGAAGGTACATAAATAAGAAAAATATAATAACAAAGGTAAATATCTTAAATAAGTACAACTCCTAACTCCAAAGAACTCAATAGATTATGATACAAACCCTCTCATGGCAATAGAGTAGTAAAGAATCATGTGAGACATTAATAATATCAATCCAAGCCCTCGCATGTTCATCACAAAAATGATAAATAACAAATAATGCTCAAAAAAGACTAATACCATCCCCCGCATGGGCATCTCAATGATAATAATCTCTTAAGTAAATAATAAGATTCACACAATACCCCCACACGGACAACACGATAAAATAACAATATCAAAATAGGGATATCATGATAAAATTCCCAACCCATAGCATACTTTACTTGAATGGTTATCTACCCAGCCCCGGCTAAACAAAGCTAGGGTATAACCAACCTCGAAAGCCAAAACATGAGCCTAGACCCCTCAATAAGAAGTCTTCCCCTTCCGAGTGGCATTAGAGCGCTCCAAATATATCAAAAATGGATTTTATACATGATTAGGAGTCTATTGATACTCATATTATCATACATAGGTTCTGGGTCCAAAATCACTTCAAAAATCGCCCCTAAAAATAAAAGCGTAAAACTGAAATTTTAATAAAGACTCATCTTATGCATACTTTAATGGTCCTAAATATAAAACTCATCAAAAAAATAAATTGAAATCGCGCTTGAAATCATTGAAAAACTATTTTCTCACTTTACCGGGTAAAACCCAAAATCTCAAGTTCAGAATCCAAGTTTTGAAGATATTTTTCTAAAATAGTCAATGGGTAATGATTGAAATTAGGTTTAGAAGCTTACCCAAACAGGTTTGATGAAAAAGTCTCTTTTGAAATTGCTTATCCCAAGGTCCCAAAGCTCAAAAATGGTGAAACTGGAGTTGGAATCACAAAATTGGGTTTTTATACAGTGATCATTGCCTCGGGGGTCAAATGATCATTTAAACGATATCGTCTAAGCAGCCATACTACCGCTAAGGCGGTAGTCACTTGCCACATAGGAACTTCACTTAGGCGGTTAATCCATTGCTTAGGCAATGGATGCCAGACAAGTCAGCTTCCACAAAGGAGGTCCTTTGTCTGCCTAAGCAGTATCGTCCAGGCGACCAAAGGCCCACTTAAGTGGTCACTCTAGAAACTATTGCATAGCTGAAAATAACCATGAGGGTTGTTACACACTTCCAACTCATAGGGCTAAAAGAACAAATGATATTAATGATATGATGGATGATTATCTTGGTCTTGATGCTTTTGATCATAATGATTTTGATGAATATATTAATCAGGCATGGTAAAATGTTAGGGATGAACAAGGCGAACCTCAACTTTTAAAGTGGTCGAGGACCCGCAACAATCAATTTCTAAAACTTGCTAGGGTGGTTCAATATGTGTGACGACCCATAAGTTGAGGTCATGATGGCAACTACCAAGACCCAGCCTCAGTAGGTAAGCCAAATACCCAAGAAAAAAAAATGAAGGCAAAATCATAAATAAAGTAAATAAATGAGACTTCAAAAAGTGGAGTCAGGTCAACACAATACACAATAAGCGGAAGTCTGAAATAAATGTCATAAGAACTCCCAAAACCTGGTGTCATAAGTACAAGAGCATCTAAAACGTAATCGAATCTGAAAATATATAGTTTGTCTCTGAAAATGAAATAAAGACATGAAAAAGATAAAAGGAGGTCCGAAATCAGCTATGAACTCTAGAGCGTTCCAGTACCTTGAATCAATCACCAAATAGCATGAAAAGCTACAGCTTCTAGTACTCGTACTAGGATCTGCACCGAAAGGGTACAGTAGGAGAGAGTACGATCCACTTGTACTCAGTAGGTATCATAGACTGACTGACCAAAGCAGAAAATAATACAAGTAAAGAAATACTATGAGCATGTCACCTGCAAACAGAAAAGTTCTCAAACAGTAGCTCACACAGTCTCCACTAACAGTTCTAATATATATATATAAACGAAATCAAATAGAAGCAGATATTTCAGAAGGTACATAGAAAATGATTACACGTCAAGAAAACATAAAGGTAACACTGAAGATACATATACAAATGCAATGCAATGAATAATGAAGTGAACAGTTTGAAAGTCATCGTATGACTTTTTGTATTCACCTATCAAGCCTCACTGCTCCCAAAATAGGACACACTAAGAATAAAGCCCCCGCACGGGCAACACGCAATACATGATATTTCAAGTCAGCAACACAAGAATATAAGCCCTCACACGAGCACACAATAATAATAATAATCTCAAAATACAATTCCCATAGTTATTTCCCCAAATCCACAACATGCTTTACTTATTTATTAACTATCTAACCCATTCTGAAGAAAGTTAAGCCATAACCTACCTCGAAGCAGCGAAATCTCAGCCTAAGGTCCTTCAACACAGAACCTTTCCCTTTTGAATGGTCTTGGAATCAACGAAAATATACAAATATAACATCTACGCGTTAAAAGGAAGCTAAAGATACCTATATTGATCATTTTTAAGATGGGTCCAAAACGGACTCAAAAAATTAGTGCAAAAATGAAAGGGGTAAAATTAGAATTTTATTTTTGAAATACATTTCCCAAGGTCATAAGAGTCTACAGTTGAAAACCCCTGCGAAAATAAGTTAAAAACATGATTCAAATACAAAAAAACCATTTTAAGCTTTACTGGCAAAAACCTCAAAAATCCATCTAAAAATCGAGATTACAAGGTGTTTTCGAAGACATAATCACTAGGAAATAATGGAAAGATAAGTTTAGAGGTTACCCACACGAAAATGATGAAGAAACCCTAGCAAAATCATCTTTTCCAAAGCATGGAGGTCCAAAAATAAAGTAAAATCGTTAATTTGAGCTATTTATATTGTTCTGTGAGCAATACCTCATGATCGCGGACCCCTACCTCGCGATGCGAGGGTCAACATTGACCGACAATTAATCTGGTCATCACGGTTGCGTAGTTGGGCCTCGCGACCATGATGAGTCAACCCGACCCGGTCCACCTATTAACCCATCGCAATCGCGATACCACTTCCATGCGATTGAGATGAAAGTTGTCATCGTGTGATCGCGATGGAGGGCCTGATGCACCAAAAAATACTGCACCAATAGATTTTCCAAGTGAAGAAACTTTTCTAAACGGACCCTGGAGATTCGTTCAGGACCCCATTGGACCAAACCATATATGCTACTAGGCTATTTTTGACGTTCCGGACTAAATGGCAACGTCGAATTTTTGAAAAAGATCATTTTCAACAAATTAGCCACCCGGACCTCTTTTAGGGAAATTTCACTAGTTTTCAAATGAAGGGTCAAAATGTAAAATAAAGGTCTCAAACCTGAACCAACCTCGCTACTAACCCAAACTCAACATTCCAGATCTAATAGGACTGTCCAAATCACCATTCGGAACTCGAAACATAAAATGTTGATCGAAGTCAACTATGGGACTTTTAAAGCCTCTAAAAACCTCAAATTCTCCCAAAACCCTCCTAAAGGCATTAGAAACCGTGTCAACCATCCCAACACCCCAAAATCAACATGTAGCAACTACGAGGAAGGTCAGAATGGTTAAATTACATAAAAAGTAAAATTTTACAAGTTAGGTCATTACAGCATCCACCACTAAGACACTAGTTCGTGCTCGAACTAAAAGGTGTAAATAGCACATGTATCAATAAAGATCTGGGGGTAACTACTAAGCATGTCAGACTCTACCTCCCAGCTAGCCTCTTCTATGGGATGGTGTCTCCACTGAACCTTAACCACAGAAATATCTCTAGAATGCAACCGTCCAACATCCCTAACTAAATGGACACTGGCTCCACAACAAAGGTCGACCTCTCATCTAACAGGACCGAATCCAAAAAAAGCACGAGAGACGCATCCGAGATATAGCACCGAAGCATAGATACATGAAAAACTGGATGAATGGCTGAAAATTCTGAAGGTAAGGCCAACTTATAAGCAACCTCCCCAACTGTCCAAAGTATCTCAAAAGGTCCAATGTACCACGGGCTAAGCTTGCCCCTCTTCTCGAACCTCACCACACCCTTCATAGGCGACACACAAAAGAAAACTCGATCACCAATCCCAAACTTCAAGGCACGAACTCTGCGGCCGACATAACTCTTTTGCCTACTCTGGGCTACCCGAAGCCTATCTTGGATCACCCGAACTCAATCCAAAGACTCGGGAATCAAGTCAATACCACGGGGTCTTACCTCAGAAGTCTCAAACTAACCAATCGAAGATCGATATGCCTACCATACAATACCTCAAAAGGTGTCATCTCAATACTCGAATAGTAGCTATTATTATAAGCAAACTCCACTAGGGATAAATGTTGCTTCCACATACCTCCAAATTCAATAACACTCGTGCAGAGCATATCCTTCAAAACCTGAATAGTACACTCCGACTGACCATCAATCTGAGGTGGAAAGTTGTGCTAAGGTCAACCTGAGTACCCAACTCCTCCTGAAACGTCCTTCAGAAGCTAGAAGTGAACATAGAGCCTTTGTCTGAAATAATAAGCACAGGTACTCCATGAAGACGAACTATCTCTCGAACATAGATACGAGGGAAATCTGAATAGGGATAAAATGAACCAATTTGGTCAATAGATCAACGATGACCTAAATACTGTCAGAACCATGAGAAGTACGAGGAAACCACTCATGAAGTCCATAATAATTGGCTCCCATTTCCATTCAGGAAGGGGTAATCTCTAAAGCAAACCACCTGGCCTCAGATGCTTAGCCTTCCCCTGCTGACAACACAAGAGACGAGCTAGAAAGTCCGCTACATCCTTCTTCATACTACCCCACCAGTGATTATGCTTTAAATCACGATACATCCTGGTCACCCCTGGATGAATAAAATATCTGGAATAATGCATCTCCTCCAAAATCAATCTCACCCACCCGCCAACTCTCTGCACACAAACTCGACCACTAATCCTCAAAACACCATCGAAATTAAGAGATGCAGTCTTAGCCTTGCCACTCAACACCTTATCTCGAATCCAACCTCAAACAATCATCATCAAATTGGTGAGCTCGAATCTACTCCATCAAAGAAGATATAGCACTAATAAAGGATAAAATGCATTCAGGTGTCAAAATGTCAAGCCTAACCATCTGGTTAGCCAAAGACTGGACCTCTAAAATTAAAGGTCGCTTTTAAGTAAAGAGATTAGCTAAACTCCCCATACTAGTCGTCTTTTGGCTCAAGGCATCTGCAACCACGTTAGCCATACTCAGATGATAAAGAATAGTGAGATCATAATGCTTAAGCAACTCAAGCCAACGTCGTTGTCTCATATTAAGATCTCGCTGATAGAAGAAGTACTAAAGGCTACGATGATCCAAGAAAATCTCACAACGGACTCCATACAAGTAATGCCTCCATAATTTCAGTACAAACATAACTTTGATCAACTCCAAATCATGGGTAGGGGTAATTCTTCTCATGAGGCTTCAACTGGCGAGAACATAAGCAATCACCTTACCCTTCTGCATCAACACTGCACCCAAACACACAACAGAAGCATCACAAAACATGATAAAACCCACGCCCTCCTTGTGCAAAGTCAAGATAGGAGCGGAAGTTAACAAATCCTTGAGCTTTTGAAAGCTCTGCTCACAAGCATCCGACCATTAAAAACAACCTTCTTCTAAGTCAACTTGGTCAAATGAGCCACAATAGACGAGAAACCCTCTACAAAATGCCAATAATAACCCACCAAACCAATAAAACTCTGAATCTTGGTAGGAGAAGTAGGTCTACCCCAATCATGAATCGCCTCAGTCTTGGCCGGATCAACCATCATACCATCCTTGGTCACCACATGACCCAAGAAAGAGATAGAATCCAACAAAAACTCACACTCAGAGAACTTGGCATACAACTTCTCATCACGCAATCTCTGAAGTACAGTCCTCAAGTGTCTCACATGATCAGCCTCATTCTTGGAATAAACATAGATATAATTAATAAATATATTCACACAGGAGTTGAGATACGGTCAAAATACCCGGTTCATCAACTCCATGAATGCTGCTGGGGCATTGATCAACCCAAAAGACATGACCAAAAACTCATAATGACTATATCGAGTTCGAAAAGCCATCTTTGAAACATCCAAAGCTCTAATCTTCAACTGGTGATACCCGGATCTCAAATTAATCTTAGAAAACACTAAAGAAACCTGAAGCTGGTCAAACAAACCATTAATGTGAGAAAAAGGATATTTGTTCTTAATAGTCACTTTGTTCAATTGCCAAGAGTTGATACACATATGCATACAACCGACCTTCTTCTTCACAAACAAGACAGGAGCACTCTAAGAAGATACACTAGGTCCAACAAACCCCTTACTCAACAAATCCCTCAATTGCTCCTTCAATTCATTCAACTCAGTTGGGGCCATCCTATAAAGAGGAATGGAAATAGGCTTGGTGCCCGGCTCCACATCAATAGCAAAATCAATATCATAATCCAGAGGCATACCAGGTAAATCAGTAGAAAACATGTCCATGGACTCATGAACAACCCGAATAGAATCCATAGGAGGCGGTAAAGCAACACTAGTATCACTAACATAAGCCAAAAAAGACAAGCACCCTCTTTATACCATGTGGCAAGCACGTAGAAAAGATATAACTCCCTTCAGAAATGAATTAGGCGTACCCTTCCAAGTTATCCGTGCCACACTCAGCATAGCAAAGGTCACAGCCTTGGCATAACAATCCAAAATATCATGATAGGAAGCTAACCAATCCATAACCAATATAACATCAAAGTCAACCATATCTAGGATAATCAGATCTACCCAAGTCTCACACCCCGCAAAGGTAACTACACAAGATCGGTACACCTGATCCACCACTAAAGAATCTTCTATGAGGGCAGAAACATGAAGAGGCCTAGCAAGGGGATCACAAGAAGTATCAAAAACAAAAGCAAAATATGTAGACATATAGGAGAATGTAGACACAGGGTCAAATAACACTAAAGTAGATATGTAGCAAATTGGAATGATACCTATAATGACTGCATCAGAGGCCTCTACCTCGGGTCTCCCCGGTATAGCATAACACTTTCCATATCTACTCTCGGACTAAGTAAACCTACGATCACCACCACGAGCTCCTCCATCTCTACCTCTAGAACTACCCCTACTATTTTGTGAACCACCTCTCAACGCAGATATAGGAATAGGGTAAAGCTAAAGTTGAGATCCCTGTTGAGTGGGTCTATGCACACGTCGGGGACAAATCTTGGCCAAATGTCCAACCTCATCACACACAAAGCATCCTCTATGGCCTGACTTAATTTGAGGGGGTACAGATGAACTAGAATGACCACCCTATCCCAGAGAACTAAAACTGGAACCTGCATTATCATGACCTGATACCTGGCTACCTAAAGCCATAGAACCTGAAGGTATACTACCTGATCCCTGCAACGCGGCTTGAATGGGCCTACCATGATAACCACGAGAACCTCTACAAGAGAAATCTCTACCTTGAGAGGCATGTCCACTAAACTCGCCCTAACGGCGCACTTTCTTGGAGCCTCTCTGAGTAGCCTAGGTAATAGACTCGATCAAGTTGGTATGCTCAATAATACTCTAAAAGGAAGCCCCTGAAACAACCATCTGGGCAGTAGCCAACTAATAAGGACCCTCTAACTCTTTCAAAAAATTTTAGATCCTCTTGGCCTCGATGGAGTTACTAGCGGCTGAATATCTAGATAAAGCATGAAAGTGTGCCTCATACTTGACAATAGACATAGCGCCCTACTCCAAGTGATTAAACTCATCATGTATCTAATCTTTCAAGATGTACGGCACAGACCACACTAAAAAGGCCTCAAAAAACTAAGCCAAAGTCATAGCAGGCGAACCCAAAGGCCTACAACTAGATAGAGACCTCCAACAATCCCTGGCCATATCTATCAGCTGATAGGTAGTATAAGCAACTTCATGAACTCAAGGGATACAAGATTATATAACTTCTGTTGGCAGTCAATTAGAAACTCATAGGCATTCTCGCCAACTGCTCTATTAAACTTGGGAGGAGCCGAACGAATAAACCTCTCAAACCCTTTCTGATCATCACAAAACATCACAAAACATCACAGTACCTGAAGCAACAAAGGAAATAATAAGTCTGGCAGGAAATGAATCCAAATGTGGGGGTATCATAGATGATGGTTGTTCCCCTGAAGTAGGAACACCACAAGCAAATGCCAGTACAGACGGCGAAACACCACTCGAAGTCTGAGAAATACCAGGTACACTCAAAGGAACACCCTCTAAATGACTCAAAAGGTGAATCGACAGATTCTGAAGCACTGAGGTGTCAACTAAACTCTGTGGGATCTGAGCTGGACATGCACCCCCTGTCTGATAGTTATCTCTGGTATGCTCAACCTCAGGCTCGAGAGAGGCCTCCCTAGCACGTCCTCTGACTGGGGTAACTCCTCGTACATTTCCTCTACCTCTGGGTCGACCACGACACCTGCCTCATCATCAAATCGGAGCTCTCATATCATGTGCAGGCTCAGCATCTCTAGTATCCCTGGATCTAGTCCTCACCATCTGCACAGAAAAGAGTGGAATACAAGTTTAGAAAGTTGGGTATTAACAACCCGCACAACAAGGAATCAAATAAGAGAAGTTTTTCCTAAAGACATCTTATAGCCTCTTGAAGATAGATATGGACATCTACGTACCGATTCACAAGACTCTACTAGACATCCTGCTCTTACAATTATGAGGCTAGTGAACCTAGCACTATGATACCAAATTTTCACTACCCAAAAGTTGAGGTCATGATGGAAACTATAGAGACCCAGCCTTGGTAGGTAAAATTCCCGACCCATAGCATACTTTACTTGAATGGTTAACTACCCAGCCCGGTCTGAACAAAGCTAAGCCATAACAACCCTCGAAAGCCAAAACATGAGTCTAGACCCCTCAATAAGAAGCCTTCCCCTATCGAGCAACTTTATAGCACTCCAAATATATTAAAAATGAATTCTATATGTGATTAGGAGTCTATTTATACTCATATTATCATATTTAGGTTCTGGGTCCAAAATCACTTCAAAAATTACCCCTGAAAATAAAAGCGTAAAAGTGGAATTTTAATAAAGACTCATGCTACCCATACTTTAAGGGTCCTAAATATAAAACCCATGAAAAAAATAAATTGAAATCGAGCTTGAAATCATTGAAAAACTATTTTCTCACTTTACCAGGTAAAACCCAAAATCTTAAGTTTAGAATCCAAGTTTTGAAGATATTTTTGTAAGATAACAATGGGTAATGATTGAAATTAGGTTTAAAAGCTTATTGAAATTAGGTTTAGAAGCTTACCCAAACAAGTTTCATGAAAAAGTCTTTTTGAAATCGCTTATCTCGAGGTCCCAAAGCTCAAAAATGGTGGGCATATAGTTGGAATCACAAAAATGGGTTTCTATTTAGAGATCATTGCCTAGGCTGTCAAATGATCACCTAAACGATATTGTCTAAGCAGCCAGACTACCGCTAAGGCGGTAGTCACTTGCCACATAGGCACTTCACTTAGGCGGCTAATCCATCACTTAGGCAATGGTTGCTAGACAGGAAAGCTTCCGCAAAGGCGGTCCTTTGTCTGCCTAAGCGGTAGCGTCCACGCGGCCAAAGTCCTACTTAAGTGGTCACACCAGAAACTTTTGCACAGCTGAAAAATACAACAAAAATGGCCCTGAATGGACCCTCGAGATTCGATCAAGAGCCCATAAAAACAAACCAACAATGCTACTAGGCTAATTTCAATGTTTTAAACTCAATGGAACCATTGGATGTATCAAAAGAGATTGCTATCAACAAGTTACCCTCTGAGAACCCTTTTAGGCTAAAACAACTAGTTCTCCTTTAAACGTTTAAAACTAAAAATAAAATCTCAGAACCCGAACTAACCACACTACTAACCCAATTAACATTTTAAATCTAACGGAACTTCCAGAATCACCATCTGACGCTCAAATAACCAAAGGTTAACCAAAGTCAAATATATCACTTTAAAGGTTTTCAAAATCTCAAACTCACCTAAATCATTTATGAATGGTTTGAGGATCGTTCCAACCATCCCTATAACTCATAAATAACATAAAACAACTATGAGGAAGGGCAAAATGGTTAAAACATAGAAAAAACTAAAAATCACCATGAGGGTTGTTACAGACCTCCAACTCATAGGGTTAAAAGAACAAATGATATTAAAGATAGCATGAAAAGCTGCAGCATCTTGTACTTGTACTAGGATCTGCATCGAAAGGATACAGTAGGAGTGAGTACGATCTACTTGTACTTAGTAGGTATCATGGACTGACTGAGCAAAGCAGAAAATAATACAAGTAATGAAATACTATGAGCATGTCACCTACAAACAGAAAAGTTCCCAAATGGTAGCTCACACTGTCTCCACTAATAGTTCTAATATATATATATATATATATATATATATATAAAAACAAAATCAAATAGAAGCAGATATTTCACGAAGGTACATAGAAAATGAATACACGTCAAGAAAACATAAAGGTAACACTGAAGATGCATATACAAATGTAATGCAATGAATGATGAAGTGAATAGTTGGAAAGTCATCGTATGACTTTTTGTATTCACCTATCAATAGGACCCATGAGGGTTCGCAACCCGTTTAGTATCTCAAAATCTCAACCCACCTCTCCGACTTGAGTTCACGAATCAAGGTTTTTACGAAAATATCTCACTTTCTTTCAAAAACATTGTTCCATCAATAGTACCGATATATCATGGATGTATATGTATGAAATAAAGATATAATGCTCACAATCAAATCAGTATAAAGATAACAAATACATTCAATATGTGTATAAGTGAGCCCAGAAATCAACTCAATATGTCAAAAATTCATGATATCATTTCTAATTTGGCTTCATTGGAATAAATATGCATGTAAGACATCATTAATATCATATTAACCCATAACTCGGGCATTTTTATCATGATAAAGGCAAACAATGCTCAATAAGGCCTGTAATATCTATTCAAGCCCCTGCAGGGGAATCACATTAAGAATAAACCATAAAAATGCACAAATAAGGTCAATGATGTCAAGTAAAGCCTCTGCACAGGTAACACGCAATACATGATATTTCAAGTCAGCAAAAAAACAATATAAGCCCCTAAACGGGCACAAAATAATAATAATAATAATCTCAAAATGCAATTCCCATAGTTATTTTCCCAAATCCATAGCATTTTTTATTTATTTATTAACTACCCAGCCCAGTCTAAAGAAAGTTAAGCCATAACCTACCTCGAAGCGTCGAAATCCCAGCCTAAGGACCTTCAACACAGAGCCTTTCCAATTTGAATGGTCTCAAAATTAACTAAAACATATAAATATAACATCTACGCATTAAAAGAAAGCTAACGACACCCATATTGACCATTTTTAAGACGGGTCCAAAATGGACTCGAAAAATGAGTTCGAAAATGAAAGGGGTAAAACCAAAATTTTATTTTTAAAATACATTTCCCAAGGTTATAGGAGTCTACAGTCGAAAACCTATGCAAAAATGAGTTAAAAACTAGATTCAAATCAAAGAAAAACCATTTTTATGCTTTACCAGCAAAAACCTCAAAAATCCATCTAAAAATCGAGATTAAAAGATATTTTTGAAGACATAATCACTAGAAAATAATGGAAGGATGAGTTAAGAGGTTAACCACATGAAAATGATGAAGAAACTCGAGCAAAATCGTCTTTCCCGAAGCTTGGAGGTCCAAAAATGGAATAAAATTGCGAATTTGAGCTATTTATATTGTTCTGTGAATAGTACCTCATGATTGTGGACCCTTACTTCGCAATCGCGGACCACTACCTCATGATCGTGAGGGTCAATGTAGACAAAAAATAAAGCTGGTCATCGCGGTCGCGTAGCTGGACCTCGCGACCGCAATGAGTTAATCCGACCTGGTCTACCGATTAACCCATCACGATCACCTCCATGCGATCATGATGAAAGTTGTCATTGAGGCCCGCGATCATGACACATGACCATGCAATCATGATGGAGAGCCTGATGCACTAGAAAATGTTGCACCAACAGATTTTCCAAGTGAAGAAACATTTCCAAATAGACCCTCGAGATTCGTTCGGGACCCTACTGGAATAAACCATATATTCTACGAGGCTATTTTCGATGTTTCGGACTCAATGGAAACATCAAATTTTTGAAAAAGGATTTTTTTTAACATATTAGCCCTCGGGACCATTTTTAGGTAAATTTCACTAGTTTTCAAATGAAGAGTCGAAATGCAAAATAAAGGTTCCAAACAGGAACCAACCTTGCTACTAACCCAAATTTGACAATCTTGATTAATGGAACTGTCCAAATAGCCATTCGAGACTCAAAACATCAAATGTTGACTGAAGTCAACTATGGAACTTTTAAAGCCTCTAAAACCTCAAACTCTCTCAAAACCCTCTCGGAGGCACTGGGAACCATGCCAACCATCCCCGCACCCCTAAAATCAACATGTAAGCAACTACAGAGAAGGTCAAAATGGTCAAATCACATAAAAAGTAAAATTTCAACAAATCAGGTCATTACAATATGTGCTAGCTATTCAAGCATCTTCAGTAACTTCGGAGCAACCTTTTTATGCTGCAAGCTTTTATTAGAGACCATAGGTATTCATTAATAAAATATAGTTTGAAGATATCAGTGTTGTTTAGAGATTGGATCAACGTCGTGCGAAGGAATTACGAGCTGTCAAAATTAACATCCCAAATCAAAGATGAAATAGATACGATACTTGGATGTACTAGTGATGACGGCATGGATGCAATGGAAGAACAATAACAAATACAAACTCTATATAACATTTCCAAGGAAATGATAAATAAGTTACAAATAAGATATTTTGGAAATTACATATATTAGTATAATAATCAAGGTCTTCAAATAGAACCCTTCCTAGAAGATGGTTGCATAGATTAGGTACTCTTCAAATATTTGTAATACAAATTTATACTATTTTATTTATTTGAATAAATTTACACTTTGTGGGAATACAATGAGTATGTTGTTTTTGTTGTTGAATAAATTTACAGGCTATTCGCCTTGATTTTCATTTAATATAATCTTTTATTTAGTATAAGTCACTTTATATATTTTACTTTTCAACTCTTTTAACATTCTAGCCTACTATAGAATTTAATTAATTTTTCTTACTTAGCTAACTTACTTCATCAATTTCTTATTTTAGCTTTAACCAAACAAACTTAGAGTTTTTACAACTTTACTAAACATTGTTTACTAAATATTTCAACTTTAAAGTTCAAATAAAATTAAATAGAAACTTTTTAAAATTTCAAATTTTTAGTGTAACACACTTTTTAAAATACTACCTTTTAAAATTTTAAAAAGTTAGATGAAGGAAAACTTTAAAAAATTTCAAGATATTTTAAAAACTTTAATAAGTTTTAAGTTATTTAAAAAAAAATTGTTTCTCTTCTAAGAAATAGTATGAAAAAAATTATTTTAAAACGGAAAATTTTGGTTGGAATCTGGTGCCTGCACCAGTCCGGCCTGGCTCCATACCGGTTAATCTCGAAAAGGTACGGGGCCACGGTTAATTACTGGTGGACCCGGTACTGGTAGTTCTGGTTTTAGCCATGGAACCGATCATCGAGGCACTGGTTTGTCCCATTCCCAGCCAAACCCAGTCTGGTGGCACTGGTTCCGGTCGTATTGCCACCCTTACTCCCCATATACACAACTAGCTCATACACACTTTGAAAAAAAGTCAAAGAAACCTCAACTTATCTTAAATAAGTCCAAAAGGTCACATTGAAGCTTTACCCTTTTGAAGAGACTCCTAACTATACATATCTAATTAAATACGTATTCTACATAAGAGAATAAAATCATGGACATCCACATTGCTATACTTAAATTTGGGGTCCAAAAAGTCAATTCAAAAGTCAACCCCGAGCCCACAAGGAGAAAACTAGAATTTTATTAAAAAAAACTACGTTACCCATAACTAAGATATTCAAATATGAAATTTCATCGAAAATGGAGTTAAAATCGATCTTTAAATTATCAAAATGTCATTACCTAACTTCAGCCCAAAATCCTCAAATTTCCCATTTGAAAAATCAAGATTTAAATGTGAAATCATAAATAAATCATTGAGAAATATGTAAAAATAGTATAAGAATCATTCCCAAAGAATAATGGTTGAAAGGACCTTTTGAATCTCCCAAAATCGAGTTACCAACCTCCAAAATCGAGGTATGAAAAAATTAAATAAAAGGGAAACCCATTGTTTAAGTCACAATGATTTCCGCATCTATAGAGACCTGGTCGCATATGCGATCTCGTCGGAGCGAAAAAAGTTCTGCAATGGTGGAATCCACTTAAGGAAGTGGACTTCCCCAAAGTGGAGCTTCCACCGCATGAGCAACAGTTACTAGCAAGCGTGACCCCACCACTACGAACAACTCATTACAGGAGTAGGCCAACCCAACAGTGATGCCTAGCCACAGGGGTGGCTTTGCTGGTGCAGACAAAACACCACAGGTGTAGTTACACCAGCACCAGCAAACCCACAATAAAACAAGCAACAGTCCAAACTCATAATCGATCCTCGAAACTCACTCGGAACCCCGAGAATACAAACCAACTATGCTACTAGACTAAAAATGACATTTCAGGCTCAATGGAATCATCAGATCATGAACAGAGGTTGTTTTCAATGAATGTTGGCTAAAGTCAACTCTATGCCTTAAATTTTTAATTTTCCGACCAACTAATCGAAATCCATCCAAAAACCTTGAGACCTGAACCAAAGGATCTGCTAACCCAAAAATAAGATTTCTTAGAAAACAGAACTGATTGAATTCTCATACGACCTCAAAATCTCCAAGTGTTGATCAAAATCAACCATTCTAATTCCAAAATATTCCAAAACGAAAAACTAACTTAATACGTATAACAACGCTCATTGTGATTTTTAGCTTTTTCTGTGTTTGATTGCTTTGCCCTTCTCTATAGTTGCTTTATGTCATTTATGAGTTGTAGGGATGGTTGGTATGATCTCCGAAGTGTTCGGGAATGATTTATGTGAGTTTGAGGTTTTGAATAGCATTTAAAGTGATATATTTGATGTTGGTCAATATTTTGTGATCCGAGTGTCAGATGGTATTTCTGCCAGTTCCATTAGATATGAAATATCGAGTTTAGGTTAGTAGCGTGGTTGTTTGAGTTTTGAATCTTTATTTTAATTTTTGAGCGTTTAGATGAGAAAATAGTTATTTTAGCCTAAAGGGGTTCCCGGGGGTAACTTATTAAAAATGACCTCTTTTGATAAATCTGATGGTTTCATTGAGTCCAAAACATCAAAATTAACCTAATAGCATTATTGGTTTATTTCTATGGGGCCTCAAATGAATCCCGAGGGTCCATTCAGAGAATATTGGATCATTTCTCTTAGCTGAATTATTGTCATATGATGCAGGAATATTCTTTCTTCATGTTTGCAGGGATCCTTTCATGTTCGAGTAGAAGGATTCTCTTAGCCATCGCAAACGCGAGGTGGTAGTCGCGTTTGCAAAGAGTAATCAAGGTCGGGTTGGGTTTTTTAGTCTTCGTGTTTAGTCTTCGTGTTTACAACCGGGCCACCGCGTTTGCTGCCTTTGCAGTTTTACTCTTTTTATTTCAGGGTCAATTTTTGAAGTATTTTTGGACCCGAAATGAAAGTGGCTAATATAGGTACCATTAGACTCCTATTGACGGGTAGAATATGTTTTTGATAGATTGGATTTGTTCCGAGGCTACACAGAAAGGAAAGGCTTCTTGTTGAGGGGTCTAGGCTTGTGTTTTGTCTTTTGAGGTAGGTTATGGCTTAACTTCCTCAGACCGATCTAGGTAGTTAACTATTCATGTAATGTATGCTATGGGTTGGAGATTTAATCTTGAGATTATTATTTTATCGTGTTGTCCGTGTGCGGACTTATGTGAACCTTATTATCAACTTGAGAGATTATTATCATTGTGATGCCCGTGCGAGGGCTGGTATTAGTCTTGTTTGAACATTATTTGTCTTTATTATTATTGTGATGCCTGAGTGGGGTCTTGGATTGATATTATTAATATCTTACGTAATTTTTACTATTGTGTTGCCATGGATGACTTGTATCATGATCTATTGGAATTTAAGGAGACTTGAGCTCATTTATACCATTATTGATTTGATCCATTACATGATGTTGAATTTGGTTATGCGCATTTGATGTGCTTGAGATTTATAGCACTTGAGACGCTTAAAAAAAGGGATATTTGCAAGTTTAAGGGTACATTTAATGTGTTTGTTGAGTGTTTGCAGGCCTTAAGGACTCAGAGAAGAATAATGTGAAAACTGGACAAGAAGAGGCATCAGACGAGCCATACCACGATCGTGGGTAGGCTATCGTAAGTTGATTCAGAGTTTCCATACTCAGGAGCCTATCAGACGATTGGATTATACGATCGTGGTATGATGTCACGATCATACCTTGAGATCGTGACATGTGAGAGAAGTTCAACCCGCAGGAGTTAAGTGTGGCTTGGTCAGACGATGGATCCCACGATCATATATTGGTTGTACGATCGTACCTTGTGATCATGGGAGGAAGATCATATTTGAAGAAGTGTAGGAGTTTTAGAAGAATGATCAGACGATAGGCCAAGCACGATCGTGGGTTCAACCCACGATCGTATGTTCTTCTCGTCCGAGGAGGCAGACATCAGTTTTCTGTTTTGTTTAGGATAGGATTTGTTAAGTCTATAAATACTCTTTTAGGGTTATTTTTACGCATTAGACATTATTATTATTTGATAACACTATTTTGTGGGATTCCAAGGCACTTTCTTGGGATTTTATGAATATTGGTTTTTACGGTTTAAATTAAAGTTGAGATTTCGGAGTTTATTCATTATTGTATGCTGCAGTTGATGTTTTCATTCATGAATGTTTATTTTGTTCACACAATTATGAGTAACTAAACCCCATAGCTAGGGTTGTGGGAACCATAGCGGATTAATGAAGTAGAGTTCGAAGTACGAGGTGTTTCCCGAAGAGGATTAGGGCAAGTATTGTTGTTTTTTTCAAATTGATTGATTTTTGATGAGTGCACACGTTGGGACTCATCCTGTCTCTACCCTGGACTGTAGCAAGGGTAGTAGTATAGGACAAGCGATTCAACAACAAGACTCAGAGTTATCTTAGTTTAATCAGCCTTGAGCCGTGATACGGGAAAGGCTGTGTTGGGATCATTGATAGAGGGCAACATAGCAACACTCATGACGCATTAACCTTTATGCTTGAGGATAGTCATCTACAAGGGGCGTAACATAGTCGGTTAGACGATACTTAGCCTATCGATTCTGCTTACTGGATACTAAAAAGAACACAAATACGGAGAACCTATGGAGTTATGAAGTTATTGGGGAACACAATCCTAGTGCATTTCTCATCTTGATTTCAACCTCGGCAGATGATTACTAGTTTACTTTATGAAAACCCCCTTTTTACTTATTTGCTTATTTACCAAGTAACTCAAACAAACAAAGTTGATTGGATTTCTACTTATTCCTCATGGGATCAACCCCAACCTTAGTTTGGTTTTATAGTTGAACAAGTGACTGCTTTATACTTTCTTAGAGGTGTAATTTGGGCGACATCAAATTTTGGAGCCGTTGTCGGGGAATTATGATTACTGAGTCGATTTATTTTACTTGTTAGATTTGATTGGTTGTGGTTACTTCAGTTACTTTTCTAATTTTCTGAGGGCACACGCCGATGTATGCCCAACACTCGGAGTCAAGGTAATCCCCTAATTCCATTTGACCAAGAAATTGAAAGAACTCCAAGGAATAATCAAAGAATGGTGAACAACGACGGAGTTGAAGATCCCGCAGACGTGGGTGACATTCATAATCAGCCACCACTTAATCCGGCTGGTTAGGAGACTGTGGAACAAATAACTACTAAGTTGATGGCTGATGAGAATGCGAGACAAGCAACTTCTAGACAAGCATACAAAGACCATCGAGCAATGCAAGAGGTAGAACATCGTCTTGTTTCACTTGAGGAAAGACAGAGAAGACCTAGAGTGCAACAACTACCCCTACAGTATCCCTCGATCTATGAGAAACTAGAAGAAGATTTAGCCTATTTGGAGCCGGTAGAGATCGGTGCCATTATCCCACCCAAACTGCTCGAAGGAACTAAGTTTGATATTACGAGTGCTATGATTCACCTCTTGAACTTAAAAAGAGTGTTTGTTGGCCTGCCTACTGATGATGCAAACATGCATGTGATGAATTTCATGGGAATCTGCACTTTGTACAATCTACCTGGAGTGAGTCGAGAGGCAATTCAGTTAAGGCTATTTCCATTCTCTCTTATGGGGGAAGCGACACTGTGGTTGGCTGAATTACCACGAGGTTTTATTACCAATTGACAAAAGTTGAGAAATTAGTTTCTGGAATGATTCTTTCCGCCTTCTAGGATGTTACAATTGAAAGATGAGATCTATAACTTTAGACAGCTACATTCAGAGGCACTTTATGAAACATGGTTGAGGTTCAAGAAGAAGTTGTAGAATGTTCCAAACCATAGGATGAGTGGTAGGAATCTACTTGAGATCTTCTACAGAACTTTAAATGCAAATACTAAGGAAGCAGACACTATCACTAGAGGTGCATTTATGAGTTTGCGCTGGGAGCACGCATTAGAGATTCTAGATCAGATCACTAAAACAAATCGAGGTTGGCATACTCGAAAAGCAGACAGACCTGCGGGTACATACGCTATTGGAGCTTTGGCAGAACAAAGGGCTTTGGATGAATCTGTGGCTCAAGAGGTAGCACAACTGAGAACGAAAATTGGCTTGCTAGCCAAACAGATTGCAGCTGGAGGTGCCGAAAAAGTTAATGCGGTGGGTGCACATGGCAAAGCACCTAGGTATGAAGAATCTGATTCTGAAGAGGAGGTTAAGTTCTTAGATAGAGAAGTGGCGGGTTTTCGAGTCAAGGGCCAAGGGTCTAATCAAGATAATTAGAACTCGAGGTAAGGGAATCAAGGTCGAAACTATTACGGAGACAACTATAATAAGTCTGGGTATAGAGATAGAGACAGAGAATGTGATAGTGATTGGAGGCAAAAGAATGATTATAAGGACAAGAGTGGTTTGTATATTCCATCGGGGAACCGTGATGCTGAGTCCAGAATTCAAGAATGGAAACCATGCTTGCAAAACTTGTTAAGGGGTCGAAAAGTCAAGAAAATTGCCTTAAGGAGATTAGGGCAGACATTTTAGGGATAAGCCAAAAGGTGGAGTCTCATGCGACCGCCATCAAACAACTGGAGCAACAATTTAGGTATATGTCTACCGCAATGAATCAGTGTCAACCAAGCACTCTTACAAGTAACACCATCCAAAATCCCAAAAATGACGGTCATTGCTTAGTTATAACTACTCAAAATGGTAAGACTACTGTTGATCCACCTATGCCTGTAGTACTTGATGATAAGCTCGTAATACTTGATGATGAGAATGAGAATGAAACAAAAAACTTGGTGGTTGAGAACAAGGCAGCTCAAGAGCCTCGAGTTGCTGAAAAGGAGGTTAAGTTTTATAAAGGGAAGATGAAAGAGGCCTCTCAAGTAGTAAAGCCTATTCCACGACCTCCTTCTCCCTTTCCACAAAGAATGAAGAAGAAAACCGAAGAGGGAAAATATCAAAAATTTATTTTAATATTGAAGGAATTATCGGTGAATATCCCTCTTATTGAGGCTTTAGAACAAATTCCAGGTTACGCAAAATTTATGAAAGATTTGGTGACGAAGAAGAGGACTGTCAGTTTTGATCCTGCTGATAACTTACATCATTGTAGTAAAATTGCTTCTTGTTCCCTTGTTGAGAAAAAGGAAGACCCGAGAGCATTCACGATTCCTTGTACTATCGGATCGTACAATTTTACAAAGTATTTGTGTGACTTGGGCGCTAGCATTAACTTGATGCCGCTATTAGTTTTCAAGCAGTTGGGACTGGGATCGCCCAAGACGACTTCTATGAGACTACTCATAGCAGATCAAACTGTGAAGAAACCGATGGGAATTTTATATGATGTGTTGGTAAAGGTGGCATCTTTTATTTTTTCAGCTGATTTTGTGATTCTAGACTGTGAGGTGGATTTTGAGGTTCCCATCATCTTGGGAAGACCATTCCTTGCGACTGGCCGTGCTTTAGTTGATTTGGAATCTGAGTAGATGAAGTTTCGATTGAATAATGAGTATGTTACTTTTAATGTCTGCAAATCCATGAAGTAGTCAAAGGAGATACGTGTGGTGTCGGTTATTGATACTGTGGATGAGGAGGCATTTGTGGTTCTATTTGAAAAGCACTTGTTGGTAGGGGTTCCTACGCTTATGCGCCAAAGAAGCTTGATCTTGATCTGAAGAACAGAGTGACCCCATCGGCTTATCCTTCTATTGAGGAGCCGCCTGTTTTGGAGCTTAAGGCTCTTTCTTCCCATATTCGTTATGCATTCTTGGGGGTTAATAACACTTTGTCGGTTATCATTGCAGCAGACTTGTTAGATTGGCAAGTTGAGGCCTTAGTTTCTGTGTTACAGATGTTTAAGCGGGCCATTGGTTGGTCCATTGCTGATATCATCGGGATTTCACCCAAAATTTGCACATATAAAATCCAGCTCGAGCTAGATTGTATACCTAGCATTGAGCATCAACGTCATCTCAACCCACCTATGCAAGAGGTTGTGAAAAAAGAAATCATCAAGTGGTTAGATGCAGATGTGGTTTACCCTATTGCGGATAGCAAGTGGGTAAGTCTTATTCAATGTGTGCCGAAGAAGGGTGGAATCACTGTGATTTCGAATGAGAAAAATGAGTTAATCCCGATAAGACCGGTGACCGGATGGAGATTTTACATGGATTACCAAAAGTTAAATTCTTGGATCGAGAAGGATCATTTTTCTATGCTCTTTATGGACCAGATGTTAGACCGTCTTGCTGGTAGATGATGGTATTATTTTCTTGATGGATATTAGGGATATAATCAGATTTCCATCGCCCCCAAAGACCAAGAAAACACCACTTTCACTTGTCCATACACGACGTTCGCATTCAAAAAGATGTCGTTTGGTCTATGCAATGCACCGGCCACTTTTCAGCATTGCATGATGTCTATATTTTCCGACATGGTGAAAAACACTATTGAGGTATTTATGGATGATTTCTCTATGGTAGGTGAATCATTTGAGGACTGCTTGGCACACCTCGCTGATATTCTGAAAAGATGTGAATAATGCAATTTAGTGTTGAATTGGGAGAAATGCCAGCCATTTTATGGTAAAAGAAGGCATAGTGTTGGGACACCGAATTTCAAACAAGGGAATTGAAATCGATAAGGGAAAGATTAAGGCATTTGCCAAGTTACCACCACCTATTTCTGTGAAAGGTATTCGTAGTTTTTTAGGCCATGCGGGATTCTATAGAAGGTTCATCAAGGACTTTTCTAAGATTACAAATCCATTATGCAAGCTATTAGAGAAAGAGGTGAAGTTTTTGTTTAATGATGCATGCCTAAAGGCATTCGAGTGTTTAAAAGAGAAGTTGATTTTAGCTCCCATCATTGTGTCTCCGGATTGGACCTTATCATTTGATGTTATGTGTGATGTTAGTGAGGTGGCCTTGGGTGCAGTCCTTGGCCAAAGGAGAGAGAAGATTTTGCATCATATTTACTATGCTAGTAAAGCACTTAATCCAGCCCAGAAGAATTATACTATGCCTGAGCAAGAGCTGCTTGTGGTGGTCTTTGTATTCGAGAAATTTCGATCGTACTTGATTGGTACGAAGGTGATTGTGCATACTGATCATCCAGCTCTGAGATATCTTATGACAAAGAAGGATGCCAAGCCAAGGTTGGTTAGATGGGTGCTTCTATTGCAAGAGTTTGATTTCGAGGTGAAGGACCAAAAAGGGATGGAGAATCAGGTTGCCGACCATTTATCATGCCTTAAAGAGGAGGCCATGCTAAAACTGAGGGATGATCTTGAAATTGATGATATTTTTCCAGATAAACAAGTTCCGGCAGTATCACATGACTTAATCTCGTGGTTTGCAGATTTTGCCAACTTTTTGGTAAGTGATCTAGTTTCAGAAGATATAACGTATCAACAGCGAAAGAAGTTCATGCATGAGGTGAGAAAATTCCTTTGGGATGAGCCTTAGTTATTTAGGGTGTGTACAGATGGTGTGATTCGAAGGTGTATTCCTGAAGTCGAGATGATGAGTATATTGGAAGCATGTCATTCGTCTCCAGTTGGGGGTCATCATGGAGGTGCGCAGACTGCGCACAAGATCTTGCAATATGGTTACTATTGGTCTACCATTCATAAGGATGCTCATGATTATGCTAGGGCATGTGACCAATGACAAAGGCAAGGAAATATCTCAAGAAGGCATGAACTCTCAATGACTGCGATCCTTGAGCTCGAATTGTTTGATGTATGGGGTATTGATTTTATGGGTCTGTCCGTGAGTTCTCATGGTATAAAGTATATCTTGGTAGCTATTGACTTTGTATCGAAGTGGGTGGAGGTAATTGCGCTTCCCAATAATGAAGGTAAGAGTGTCATGGCTTTCCTGAAAAAGAAGATATTCTTACATTTTGGAACACCTCGAATTATCATTAGTGATGGAGGATCCCATTTTTGTAATTGATTGTTCAAATCCCTGCTTGAGAAATATGGTGTAAAACACAAGGTGGCAACACCTTACCATCCTCAGACAAGCGGGTAAGTTAAGGTCTCAAATCGTGAGATCAAGTCCATTTTGGCGAAAACTGTAAATGCCAATAGGACTAATTGGGTAAAGAGATTGGATGATGTACTATGGGCATATCGGACCGCATTCAAGATATCAATTAATGCATCCACATATCATCTTGTTTATAGAAAAGCTTGCCATCTGCCTGTCGAACTTGAACATAAGGCATTATGGGCATTGAAGCGGTTGAATCTAGAATGGCAAGATGCAGTGAAGTTGAGACTGGAGAAGATGAATGAGATGGATGAGTTTCGTCTCCGCGAGTATGAAAGTTCTGCCTTGTACAAGGAGAAGATGAAATTGTATCATAATCGCAAGATTGAGAGAAGAGAATTTGCGGCAGGCGACATGGTACTATTATTTGATTCAAGGATGAAGCTCTTTCCTGGCAAATTAAGATTGAAATGGAATGGACCATATAGAGTGGTCACGGTGTTCCCCTATGGCACAATTGAATTGGAGAATAAGGATGAAAAGAAATTTAAAGTCAATGGCCAAAGGGTGAAATACTATATGGGCGAAGGAAAGGAGGCCCGAATGATTTGTGATGTGGACTTAAACGAGGCTTGAGTAATCAAGCTGACCTGTGTCGTGCCGCGACATTAAATTAGGCGTTTCATGGGAGGCAACCCATGGGCTTATTGGTGAATTCTGAGTAACCGACATAGCCATGTCATGTCGCGATGTTAAATCAAGCGCTTCATGGGAGGCAACCCGTGTTTTGTACATTAAATATTATAGGGTAACGTGTGTTTGGGTGCAGGCAAACCATAAAAGAAAATTGGTATTGAACTGAAACTCCAGACTGAACCCACGAAAGGGATTGTACGATCGTAACTTGAACATACATTTCTCACTTAAGGACCAATATAGAATGTAAAGGCACTACTGAGATTATTCATTCATTTATATTCATGGAACTGGTACTACTGAAAAACACCATTTTTGAAAGAAATAAGGCACTTTATAAAACGCCTTAACCGATGGATGTACTGGTAAGGTTGATTGATGAGATTGTGATAGTATATGGGTTGCAAACCCCCCAAGGGTCCTCTCCTGGAAGATTATGCTTGGAAGGTGTGTACGAGGTGATATTGAAGCATTCCATCTTTATCATACCATTGCATTGCATCACTTGCACATCTCTTATGTGTTTGTTATCGTGTAATTTAGTCTTTTTTTTTATATATATGTGCGTAGTTACTTTTATACTATTATTGTAGTGGTATTATTTATATTGTTAGGAGTTGTACGGCGTGAGCCATCGTTGGAAATTTTTCTATATGCGGGTGGAAGCGTGCTCATAGTATCCTTTATATGTTTAATTTTCTACTTTGTTTGGCTGCCTATGATGTCTACTGAGTATAAGTGGACCGTACTCACTCCTATTTTTTGTACCCTTTCTGTTCAGATTCCAGTTTGAGTGTGATCCGCTGAGCCGAGTTCGTGTTGATTTGAGTATGTTCGGAGTACTGGTGAGCTCCTCATCCGGAGCATGTTCTAGACTTCCTCTTTATCATTATGTCTTTATTTTACATTCAAAGACAGTTTTTATGTATTTTTTTACACTATGTCGGTTTTAGAGTGCTCCTTACTCATGACACTAAATTTTGGGATTTGAGTTGTATCTATTTCAGATTTTGGAGTTGTTTTGTGTTATTAGCCTGACTTTATTCTAAAGTCTCGTATTTGGGTATTATTTATCTTCTTTCTTGTATTTCGTGTCTCTTGTATGTTAGGCTTACCTACCAAGGCTAGGTTGGGGTAGGTGTCATCATGCCCTCAAATTCTGGGTCGTGACAATACCCCAACCAACCACCTCGGGAGTCGTGAGGGTTGTTACATAAAACACCATAAGCATCACACTTTTAATATATGTAGAAATATAAAATATGACAAGTCATTTTATTTTTGGGATAAATAATGGTATCTTGAAAGTACTAGCCATTCACGGTCTTTAATTTTTATGATATTTATTGAGAAAAAAAGAATTCGTACTAGCCATTCACGGTCTTTAATTTTTATGATATTTATTGAGAAAAAAAGAATTCAAAAAGGGAGATGCTAATTCTTTGGAGAACCAAAAATACAAAATATAATTGATTATAAAATTTCGAATTTTTCTATGAATTTTCATGATAGTTTAATGATGCTTGGTTATTGAGCTTATATATTGTCCGACATTGAGTTTCATTGCTTCTCCTCTTTCAATTTAGTCTTTTTATTATTTTATTTGTCTCTTTTATTCACAATTCTTATGATTGTTGAAGTATTAAAAGTTGTATGTAAGACGACGAATGAAATCTGATATGAATGATATATGTTGTATTTTGTGTTGATTTGTATAGTACATAGAAAAGATAGTTAAATGTTATAAAAATTATATATTTTCATTCTCCATAAAATCAGGAAGAATAAGAGGTAAGGTTTAAATTCACGAAAATTATACATTAAAAAAAATTACTTTTGATATATTTTTACCATTTTAATAGCATTTATCATAAATTTGAAAATTCAAATCTTATAATATTAATATCATGTTTTTGGCATGCTTGCCCTTCCAACTGTTGTAATGCAAAAGAAATAAAAATACTTCAAGCATTTGGTAAGTCTTCTCTCTTTTTTTATTTTAAGAGATTTTAATTTGGTTCTTTTATAACTTAATTATTGTGTATTGATTAATTTATCTATAACTTAATTAAAAAAAAAAACTAACTACTGTTTGATATATATTTATGTTAGATACACGTGATGGGAATATACTGGGTATGTTATTGTTGTTGTTGTTGTTGTATTTATTTGGTAATTCCTCCGTCCCACATTAGTTGTTCACTTTCCCCTTTACACACCTCTTAATAAATCATAAATAAGATGAATAGTTAAATAATTTACCCTTTATTCAGTCCTTTGAAAAAAAAATATTTGAAACTTATAAACTTGTTTAGACTTCTAAAAAATATTAATTATAGGGGTAAAATGAATTTTTTTAATTAATTAGCAATTTTAGTCCTTGTGGTATAGGCTTATTATATTTTTTGGTCATTGTATAATTCGACTAAGCATAATTAATCTTTAATCTATATAAATGTGTAATTTTGATCCCTCAAACAAACGGAAGTTACAAACTTAACGAAATCATTAATTTTAAAAATATAGAAAATTAAAAAGACTAAAAGTAAAGATTAATTTGTTGAGAAGGCTAGTCTCCAATGACGAGCACGATATGAAGTCGTCATCATCATCAACTCATCCATTCCATTCAAATAATAATCAAATTAGATAAAGGATTATCTTCTCCACTTCTCTCTTTCCCTCTCCACTTTCCTCTGTTTTATGACTTTTCTTATTCATATATATGTATGATATTTAGCTGAGTCTATTGAAAACAGTCTCTCTATTTCTAAGGTAGTAGTATGACTTGCGTACATTCGACCCTCCAAAGTCCCATTATGTGGGATTACACTGAATATGTTATTGTTGTTGTATATACTTACTAGTATACGTACCCATGCGATGCACGGATAATATTAAAATATTATTTCTAATCGTTTCATATTGAAATGTCTTGTTCAAGTATGTTAAATTATATTACCTTAAAAAAAGAATTCAATTATCATAAATAATAAAAATAAAAAATCTACCCCCCATCCACGTCCCACCCCTACCCCCACCTTCATCTCCATCTCCACACCCTCCCCCCCCCCCCCCACCCTCAAATTTTGTTTTAAAAAAACATTCTACCCCCCACCCCACCCAACACGCTTCTTACGCCCCCCCCCCCCCTCCATCTCACGATTGATTGAAAATTTAATTTATATATAAAAGAGTTAATTGAAATTCAGCTTTATATTTGTTTTCAATTCAAAATTTAAAAGAATTGTAACTTCTAATCCAAATTTAAAATTCACAAATCTCAGCTAACTAATTTTCAGAAAAATTATCTAAAGACTAATTTTAATAACTCGTATCTTTAAACATATATTCATCTTTTGATAGTTTCAATTTAGAATTACAAAAAATGTTATAAGAAATATTTCAAACTAATTATTTTTTGGCAAACTTTATCTTTATCTGTAAACTAATTATGATAAACTTTATCTTTTAAAATAAGCTTTATATTGTTATAACTATAATTTAATATTATAAAAAATATAGAATACGTACTCAAAAGAAGTCATCCCTCAAGATACGTAAAATTGGTTGATGTTCAAATTTTAATCTTTATCGTTGAATTAAAATAGGGAAAATGGTCCGAAATATACCCAAACTTTGGGGAAATTTGTTGTTACACGCCCAAACTTTGCGGGGGTCCTATGACCCCCCTGTACTATTTATTAGTGTATTTTTGTGACGTTTATTTGTTTAGCTGGACCACTATTTTAGTCATGCGCTCAGTGCGCGTGTATTCACATTTGGGGCCAGCTGTGCAAATAAACGTCACAAAAATACACTAATAAATAGTACAGGAGGGTCATAGGACCCCCGCAAAGTTTGGGCGTGTAACAACAAATTTCCCCAAAGTTTTGGTATATTTCGAACTCTTTACCCATTAAAATAAATATTACATCAATTTTAAACACTTTATTTTTTTTCATTTAGCTTTATCGAGTATAGAGCTTATTTTCAATTTAAAATTTAAAATAATCTGTAACTTTTAATTCAAATTCAAAAATCTTAATTAATTAATTTTTAGAAAACTTTATCTTTATCTAAAGATTAATTTTAATAAATTGTATCTTTAAAGCCAATCTTTATTCTTTTATAACTTCAGTTTAGAACTATCTTTTAAAATCAATATTATTATTTTCTATTTAGTCATTTATTTATTTTTTAATTATTATTATTATCTTTTATTTAATATTTAGAGAAGTCATATTCAAATTATTTTAAAACAAAAGCTATTGATTTGTCAGTTGCTTAATCTTCTTGTTTTCATCCGAGAAACTTCTCCCAACATCGAATTAGATAAATAGATCATAAAACAAATACATAAAATAATATAAGCACTTATTAAATAATAATGTAAAAATGGTAACCAAAATTAACATTTAAAAAGCTAAATGCTTGACTAAAATTCTCAATAAGAGGTGATTTTATTTTTATTTACGTAATCGAATATATTTATTTTCTTCAAAAGTCAAATGAATAAAATTATAATAAAAATTATTACTTAATTGAATTCAGGTCCGGATATAGTAGCAAAAACAATTAGTCTGTAATATGACCATCACTCATCTGCATATTGTAGACACGTGATTTTTGACCCTCCCCGAGCTTTATCCTATTTTAGCTTTAAATATTTATTATATATCTAATCTTTGTTTTAGCTTCTATTTCATTTTTAGTAGGTTTTATTTACGTAGTTGTGAAAAATAAAATTCAAAAAAATAGAGGCACATCATAGGATAAGTTTTATTTCTACTTTTCAAGAAAAAAAAATATATACAAAAAATATACTTTTTCTTTAAATTATGTTTAATAAGCTAGTAATTTTAGTATTTTTTTAATAGTATTGTTTATTTTAAAACTAACCATTTAGCTTTTTCTACATCTTATTAATATAAAAGTAGTGAGTTAATATTCTCCCATTAAGTTTTATTTTATCTTTGAAAAAAGAAAAGAATTTCCTAACCTAAACTACCCCACCAATCCACCCATTTCCCACTATTCCCACAACATATGCCCTACACTATCTACACTCCCTCACGTACACTCCAACCCACACTCACAGCACATGCACACCTATTATATATACACACACAACACATTTAGAAAGGATGGAGAATGAAAAGAGAAGATAAGCAAAAAAACAGTAAGAGAAAAAGAGAAAAAAACAGTAAGGGAGGACTTAGAGAAAAACAGAAGAAGTAACACTTGAAAACCAAAAAAAAAAAAAAAGAAAAAACAACATAGGGGACCCAAAAAAAAAACAAAAAAAACAATATTACTCCCTCACGTTCCAATCTGTATAACCAGCAACCAAATTATTCCCTGACGTCTCAACACCCCAAATTCCCATACAACTACTATTACTATAAAAAAACAACCAGCAACCAAAAATACTCCCTCACGCAACAACCAAAAAAAATAATATTCGAGGTTTTCTATTCCAATTTCGAGTTCGTGGTTCTTGAAAGTTAGTCTTTTTTTTGTTAACTTTGGAAATCAGTAGATTATAACGGCTTCATTGTTGTGGATTATTCTTCTCGAAAGGTAACACTTAATTTCTTTGTATAGCTTAATATCATGATTATATGATATTTGATTTCAATGTTACAAAGTTGCTTAGATATTCGTCTTGTTTCCTGTTAATTCTTTACTTCTAAATAAGGTCAATTGTTTCATGTTCTTCACTGTTATATATATGATGATTTACAGTTAAAATATTTCTCAGTTATAAAATTGAAGAAAACATTTATTCTCAAACAATTTTATTTTTGAATAAGTAGTGATAATGTAATAAGCATCTGCTTGAAGTTTATTTTGAGAAGATTCTTGTGATTAAAAGGTGTTGCTTCTATATATTATTTGCAGGAATTCAAAGTTTAATAATTCAATAAACAAATAGTATAAATGTGGTGGACATTTTCAAATAAATTGCTAATTTCATGAAAGCATGCCTTCTGTTTCTTTCTTTGTAATTCTTGTGGGTTTTACTCACATTTGAATCTTTAATAATTCATTGTTTTGAGTTGTAAAAAATAAATAAATTAGAAGATCACTCGTAAGAAGATTGAGATGATTTGCATGTGAATCTACTTGAAATTATGTTGCCAAGAAAGTAGTAAAAGAGAAGAATGAAAGTAAATAATATATCGAGGTTGATCGTGTGTGTGGTTACGCTCCTTGATCAATTTCTATAACTACATGGCTTTGTGTGTGGTTACGCTCATCAGTCGAAAACATAAGTCACACTTTCTCTCATAACCCTTAGGTAAATCGAGTAGGTAAGCAAATCTATTTTATCCAAGAATTAACTTAAGCCAAATATAAGTTGATAAAAGCGACCGTGCTAGAACCACAGGACTCGAGGGATGCCTAACACCTTCCCCTCGGTCAATAGAATTCCTTATCAGGATTTCTAGTTCCCAGACCAATATTAAAGAGTCAACTTCCTTTTGATTAGGGATTCAAAAAGGTGACTTGGAACACCATAACTCAATTCCAAGTGGCGACTTTGTAAAATAATAAAAAATAATCCCTATTCAAAACGGTCACTTTAATTGGAAAAATCCTTCGACCCGAACGAAAAAGGGGTGTGACACATATAAAAATAAAAATATTAAAATAATTTTTTTTTCCAGAAAATGAAGAATATGAAGAATGCAGTCAATAAATTCAGTAATGTAGCTAGTGATTAATAACAAAAAAAAAAAAAAAAAAAAAAAAAGAGAAGAAAGCTTTGTATTATATATAATTGTTGGAGTGTATATATAGGAGAGATTAAGAAGGTAGAACTTCATTCCAACTCAAATTTTATTCAAATTCAAATTCAAATAATATATCAATTTGTTAAAAGTAGATAAGTTTAATCCTCTTTTTTAGTATTTATTTTTTAAAATACATACATATTTTTCTTATAATTTATATATTTGAATTAAGAGAAATATTTGAAAATAATTAGATCAATTCAAAAAGATTTTATAGTTAACGAAACCTCTTCTTTATCCTTTCTATTTTTTCCCCACATTTTTTTTAGTTCATCTTCTTTTCTTTACTTCTTTATTTTGCCTCTTTGTTAAAAAGTCATTTATTTAAACAAAAGTTGATAAAATTAAAATTGATCTACACCATTGTCATATAAAATTAATCATATATATAGAATATTATTATTGCTAACAACTATTATTATTTTTATCACTATGTACTACTATCTTTTTTAATTATTATTATTATTATTATTATTATTAACTACTACTACGTCGTACTACTACTACTACTACTATATTATTATTATTATTATTATTATTATTATTATTATTATTATTATTATTATTATTACTTAAAATCATTTTTATTATTATTATCATTCTTTATCTTCATTTAATATTTAAATTAAATGTATTCAAATTCATTTCATGACATATGAAAGAGATATGTTTATGAAATGGTAGAGTTGATTAAGAACTCTATGGTAGTTTTTTATTTTTACACTAATGATTTCTTTTCTGTTTAAAAGGATAATGCATTTTCAAATTCAAATATTTTTAATCTTTTATTATTATTAATTATTATTATTATATTTTATTTAATATTTAGAGAAGTCATATTCAAATTATTTTAAAACAAAAGCTATTGATTTGCCAGTTGCTTAATCTTCTTGTTTTCATCCGAGAAACTTCTCCCAACATCGAATTAGATAAATAGATCATCAAAAAAAAAACATAAAATAATATAAGCACTTATTAAATAATAATGTAAAAATGGTAACAAAAATTAACATTTAAAAAGCTAAATGCTTGACTAAAATTCTCAATAAGAGGTGATTTTATTTTTTATTTACGTAATAGAATGTATTTATTTTCTTCAAAAGATAAATGAACGAAATTAAAATAAAAATTATTACTTACTTGAATTCAGGTCCGGATATAGTAGCAAAAATAATTAGTCTGTAATATGACCATCACTCATCTGCATATAAAAATAAAAATATTAAAATAAATTTTTTTTCTAGAAAATGAAGAATATGAAGAATGCAGTCAATAATTTCAGTAATGTAGCTAGTGATCAATAACAAAAAAAAAAAAAAGAAAGAGAAGAAATCTTTGTATTATACATAATTGTTGGAATGTATATATAGGAGAGATTAAGAAGGTAGAACTTCATTCCAACTCAAATTTTACTTGAATTCAAATTTAAATAATGTATCAATTTGTTAAAAGTAGATAAGTTTACTCCTCTTTTTTAGTTTTTATTTTTTAAAATACAATACATATTTTCTTATAATTTATATATTTGAATTAAGAGAAATATTTGAAAATAATTAGATCAATTCAAAAAAGATTTTATAGTTAACGAAAGCTCTTCTTTGACCTTTGTATTTCTTTCCCACATTTTTTTTTAGTTCATCTTCTTTTCTTTACTTCTTTATTTTGCCTCTTTGTTAAAAAGTCATTTATTTAAACAAAAGTTGATAAAATTAAAATTGATCTACACCATTGTCATATAAAATTAATCATATATATAGATTATTATTATTGCTAACAACTATTATTATTTTTATCACTATGTACTACTATCTTTTTTAATTATTATTATTATTATTAACTACTACTACGTACTACTACTACTACTACTATATTATTATTATTATTATTATTATTATTATTATTATTATTATTATTAATAGTAGTAGTAGTAGTAGTATTTAAAATCATTGTTATTATTATTATTATTATTATTATTATTATTATTATCATTCTTTATCTTCATTTAATATTTAAATTAAATGTATTCAAATTCATTTCATGACATATGAAAGAGATAAGTTTATGAAATGGTAGAGTTGATTAAGAACTCTATGGTAGTTTTTTATTTTTAAACTAATGATTTCTTTTCTATTTAAAAGGATAATGCATTTTCAAATTCAAATATTTTTAATCTTTTAATTTAAATTTTTTATTACAATATCATTAGTTTTGTCCTAAAACTGCCACATGGCTTCTCAATAGATTGCCACTTGGCTAGTTGTGGTGCTTCGTTCTCTGCTTTATAATATATATAAATGCTATTTAATTTCTTTTTCCTTTTCCCCCTTTTGAACTCTAAAATTCCGTTGAAATTGCATCATATTGCAATTTTAAATTGATGTTGTTTGATGACAAGTAAGAGTAACGGATTATAAAAACTAACATTTTATTTGTATTGGTTAATGTGAAAATGAAACATCAGTCCAAAGCTTCTCAAGCAAGAAGATGATGAGGAAAGTTGGTAAAGGACCTCTCTTTTTTACCTTGAAATTCTGAAGAAGTTTAAGTCATGAGACTCATTAAGTATTTACCCTTTTTTTTTTAATTATGTGGGCCTTCGTTAGATTTTTTATATTTCTAAATTAATGTTTCCGTCAAGTTTTTAACTTCCATTAGTTTGAAGGATCAACATCACATGTTTATATAAATTGAAGGTTAATTATGCTTAGTCGAATTATACAAGGACAAAAATTAGAATAAGTTTATAACACAGGGACCAAAATCACTATTTTTTCTTTATTTTTTATTGATTTGATAAATTAATAAGTAATTTATGACAACTATTTTATATTAAGATGAACAACTAATATGAGACAAATATCTTAGTTAAGACAATACATTATACGGACTCTCGTTAGAACTTATCATTTAGGATATTTATCCTACAAAAACCAAAACCATTATTTTTGTCTCTTTTTCACTCTTTTATTTTATTTTTATAATAATTTTTAGATTAATCTGCAACTCGCTTCTCGCGTCCTATAACGAATTATTATCATTCCATGAGCGTACAAACTTACAAATTTTTTACTTAAAATAATTCCAAAACGATGTAGTATGATTTAATGTGCTAAAATAAGTAGAATAATAATTTCACATTAGTGATAGTACTATATATATGTATCAATTTATTGTGGGGGTAAATTTTGAAACTTACAATTAATATAAATATGGTTTGTGACATAGAAGAACAAAACCTCTTTCTTCTTTCTCTCCTCAAGTTTTCTGCAACTAGGTTAGGGTTTCTCCTTCTCCTCACCATTTTCACTTCTGTGTAAAGTTTCCACAATTGGGTCACTCTATTTTCCTCATAAAAGTTTAAGTTTTTTCCTTTTGGGATTAAACTGGGTATGTTGTTTGAATGGCAAAGACTAAACCAGCGAAAAAGGACCTTGATTCTTACCCTATCGAGGGTACCAGCAAAGTCGTTAGAGGTAATAAAACACCTGATTCTTTTTTTTTTTTATGAATTTTTATTTGGATTTTATTTGTTTATTTGGCAGAAATGCAAGGTAAGACTGCGTACAATACACCCTTGTGGTGGGGCCCTTCCCCGGACACCGCGCTTAGCGGTAGCTTTAGTGCACTGGGCTGCCCTTTTTTTTTTTATTGGGTCTGCTGATGTGGCATGCTTCTAAAGTCAGGATTTATATTTATTTTTTTTCTGACTTTTTTGAGTGTTTTAGCATTTTAATTATTTTCTTTTCTTTTTCTTAATAAATGCATTAATAATTACTGTTAATTTACTAAGCACACGTAGCAACAAGAAGTGTCGTTTCAAAACAAAACCCTTTGTCTTCATCAATTACCATCAACCCTTCTTCATAAGTTTGGGAGGCAGACAATAAGGAAATCTCTCACTCTCTACGCAAAAGGTATTATTATTTTAAATTACAGGTTCTTGATGATAAACTGTGCCTACGGTATGAAATATTTAAAAGTAATATCTGCAGGAGGTGACGTGAAGGATGGTTCTTTAGTTTCAACAACTTCAAATTTGTCGCAGGATGAGGAGAGGTATGTGGTCTCGACCTCTTATTATGCAGACGTTGGTTGTTGGAGATTGAGTAGTAAATTCTTGCTTTTATCTCGTCTTTAATTCCCCATGGTTAAAATTGTTCTTTTTTCATGTTTGTTTGTAAATTCATGTGTATGTGTATTCAGTATTCTAGAACTCTTATTGATTGTGCCAATTAGATTCTTTCAGTTGTTTTGTTGCTACCTGTATCATAACTTCATTAATATGAATTCAGGCTGATAGAGCTTATTCAGGGAAGCAATCCCTAACAAGTTCCTTAAGCTTAACTATACAATTCATTTGGATAGTTATACTTTGAGAAAAGACACAATAAATTATATATATATGTGTGTGTAATCCGATTAGCTTCAATACTCTTCATATTGTCATTCTTAGATTATTGTGTTTAAACTAAAAATTATAAGGATCCTTATTGTTTCCTAATTCATTATGTATTTGACTAATTTCCAAAATAAAATTATTATTTGAAAAACATCAGGCTACCCAATAATAATTATATAAGAAGGAATGAATCTTAACTAATTTAATTGAAATTATTGTAAGGAAATGATTATCATAAAATTGTATTTTGTTTTTGTTTTTCATTTGATAACCGATATTCATATTGGTGCACAATTAAATTAGTATTTGTGTCAAAACGATCAACATTAAGAGGTAAAATATTTTTATCAAAGGTGATTTCATACTCAAGGTTCGAACTTGAGAGATCTGATTAAGGATGAAAGAGTAGTACCTACTACTCCACCACAACTCTTATCGATGATTATCATTTATTCTACAACTTATTGAAAAATATTAAAGTCATGAAAAGTTTTATTCCCGTAAAACATGAGTGGAAGTATTAATATATCCTTCCCAAAAGAAAAAATTTAAAAGTTGAATAGGAATTGTGAAACACAATAAACTTATAGCATGAACGTATCAATGGAGAATTAACTCCATTTAAATCAAATTAGCTACTTACCTTATCCCTTTCTCATATTTCACCTATGATAGAAATTAATAATGATTTAATAATGAAGTAGTTACGTCTCCTTCTGCTACTCCTCCCTTAAATATTGTACTATTTACTCTTGAATTGATTTTTTATCAATAATGGAGGTAAGAAATTAAAGATGAGAGAGTAAAAAAGAAACAGAGAATATAATTCAGTCCACACTTCAAATTCTTTATATTATCTTAAGATTAACGAATACTTTCAACAAAAGTTAGAAAAACAAATGAGTAACCTTGTTCTGAATAAAACCAGATCCCTAAGACCACATCTCCAAATATATATATTCTATTAAAAAAAATTAAGGAGAAAAAATACAAACAATCAAGGACAATTAAAATTTTAAAAAAATATTAAAATATGTGTAAAACATCAATCAAAATTCACGAAAATTTCTATAAATATATTCTTCTTTTTTTCCTTTTAACATGTTAAAATAATTTGCGTGACTTAATCAAAATATAAAAGATTCTGCATTAATAATTAAACAAAAATAAATAATATGAAAAATATTTTCTATATTTGGCTTAAAGGAAACTACGATTGGCAAATCATTTTTTTTTTTTGGCGTCTCATGCCTTTGCCTTCTTCATCATAAATTTTTTTGGATCTATTTTTCTGTTCCTTCATCTGCATCCTGAAATTTTCAAGAATATGATGCATAAATTTTGAGATCTTGTCGATATTCATTAATTTCCACAAATCAATTATCATTCAAGGCCTTCTTTTTCAAGCCAATCTAATGCATAATACTACAATGTATATAACAATATTACTACTTGAACTATCGTACGAAAGGAATAACTCTCATAAAACACAAAATCTATAAATTTATATAGGTAAAATTGAAGAAATATCATAAGGTATCTTAAATTTTAAATTAATTATTTTGAAGGTTATGAACATTATTAAGAGTAGAAATTAAAGAGGTGCGAGTAATAAATGTGGTATTTCTTGAAAAAAAAACACATAAATATAAAAAAAAATGAAAATTGAGGGAATACCATAAGGTATCATAAAATTTTAAATTAATTATTTGGAGGTTATGAACATAAACAACATGAGAGTTATAAGCATTATTAAGAGTTGAAATTAAAGAGATGTAAGTAATAAATATGGTATTTTTAAAAGAACATAAATAAATATTAAAAAATGAAAAGAAAAAAAAAAAAGAAGGCAAAAGCAAAAAAGAAGAAAAGAGGTAATTGAATTTGTTGGTCAAAAAGAGGTGCTACATCACTCTTCATTTGTTTAACTTTCCTAGATATAATATAGATATATGTGTTTATAAATATCTAATTTTAGTATTTTCATGACTTTCTTCTTGCTTTAAATCTAAAAGAAGTCTTAGGTAGAAATATATATATATGATCATAAGAAATTATAATTAAGAGGATTAATATGATCATAGAAAATTATTATTAAGAGGAAACATTACTTCTCCTCTCCATAAATTATAGCATTGTTTGTCTCGTACCTTTCTATCTTCATGTGTGAGTTTCCACGCTTCCTTCTTCATCCTTCAAAAGATTTTAATTTATTGCTGCTTCATCTTTGTTACGTGTAATATTTCATTTATAATTTACATTTACCATGAAAAATACCATTTCTTTTTCATTTCCTCTGTAATTTTGCTAAGCTATTATGCGGAAAGTATTAATTATGAGATCATTAAGATATTTGGATAAATTAGCTTACCTTGAAGCATGAGATAATCCCGACAATTTTAAGCTAGTATTAGTTTCTTGAAATGCTTGTTTTCACCTTCAACACCAAAAATTATTTGTCAGTGTATCCAAAATTTACAGAATAAAATAAAAAATATTCTCATAGTTTAAGTAATTATACCTTGATTGACATTGATTGATGGTCATGATTCAAAACTTTTTTATTAGAGCATGAGTGTTCCTTGAAATTAATATTCTTTGTATCAGCCAACCAACTCTGCGTCTCACTATTCAAACTCAAAGCAGTAATTCAAACATAAACAATTCTACCAAAATAAAATAAAATGAATCATTTTTTTATAATATCATATCATATCAAAGACATAAAAAGGTAAAAATAGTACATATCAGAAATAGTACACGATTTTGTGCTCAAAATCTCCTCCTCCCAAATGGGTTGTATTGATCCGTAATCTTCAAGACCTCGAAAATATCTTAAGATAAAACAACTAAGATATTTTGCTCTTTTTCTTGGACTTTATTGGATTACTGAACGAAAGTAAAAATAGTTGGGGTGTGTGGATCTTGATCTAAGAAATGTGCCATCTTTCATCCTTCATGTCTATTATATAGATGGATTAGGAAGAGGAATAGGTGGAAGAACACATAAATACATATTAAGATGTCTAATAAAGAGATAATTATAGTGGAAGATGAAAAGTTGATTAATTAAATTTTGATGACTTTTGGGCTATTAAAAATAAATTAATTAAATAGATAAATGAAGAAAAATGAATGGAGGTCATAGAGACATGCCACATCACCATTTTCATAACCTTCCTTTATATATATATATGATTGTTGGAGTGTATATATAGGAGAGATTAAGAAGGTAGAACTTCATTCCAACTCAAATTTTACTTAAATTCAAATTTAAATAATGTATCAATTTGTTAAAAGTAGAGAAGTTTACTCCTCTTTTTTAGTTTTTATTTTTTAAAATACAATACATATTTTCTTATAATTTATATATTTGAATTAAGAGAAATATTTGAAAATAATTAGATCAATTCAAAAAAGATTTTATAGTTAACGAAAGCTCTTCTTTGACCTTTGTATTTCTTTCCCACATTTTTTTTTAGTTCATCTTCTTTTCTTTACTTCTTTATTTTGCCTCTTTGTTAAAAAGTCATTTATTTAAACAAAAGTTGATAAAATTAAAATTGATCTACACCATTGTCATATAAAATTAATCATATATATAGATTATTATTATTGCTAACAACTATTATTATTTTTATCACTATGTACTACTATCTTTTTTAATTATTATTATTATTATTAACTACTACTACGTACTACTACTACTACTACTATATTATTATTATTATTATTATTATTATTATTATTATTATTATTAATAGTAGTAGTAGTAGTAGTATTTAAAATCATTGTTATTATTATTATTATTATTATTATTATTATTATTATTATCATTCTTTATCTTCATTTAATATTTAAATTAAATGTATTCAAATTCATTTCATGACATATGAAAGAGATAAGTTTATGAAATGGTAGAGTTGATTAAGAACTCTATGGTAGTTTTTTATTTTTAAACTAATGATTTCTTTTCTATTTAAAAGGATAATGCATTTTCAAATTCAAATATTTTTAATCTTTTAATTTAAATTTTTTATTACAATATCATTAGTTTTGTCCTAAAACTGCCACATGGCTTCTCAATAGATTGCCACTTGGCTAGTTGTGGTGCTTCGTTCTCTGCTTTATAATATATATAAATGCTATTTAATTTCTTTTTCCTTTTCCCCCTTTTGAACTCTAAAATTCCGTTGAAATTGCATCATATTGCAATTTTAAATTGATGTTGTTTGATGACAAGTAAGAGTAACGGATTATAAAAACTAACATTTTATTTGTATTGGTTAATGTGAAAATGAAACATCAGTCCAAAGCTTCTCAAGCAAGAAGATGATGAGGAAAGTTGGTAAAGGACCTCTCTTTTTTACCTTGAAATTCTGAAGAAGTTTAAGTCATGAGACTCATTAAGTATTTACCCTTTTTTTTTTAATTATGTGGGCCTTCGTTAGATTTTTTATATTTCTAAATTAATGTTTCCGTCAAGTTTTTAACTTCCATTAGTTTGAAGGATCAACATCACATGTTTATATAAATTGAAGGTTAATTATGCTTAGTCGAATTATACAAGGACAAAAATTAGAATAAGTTTATAACACAGGGACCAAAATCACTATTTTTTCTTTATTTTTTATTGATTTGATAAATTAATAAGTAATTTATGACAACTATTTTATATTAAGATGAACAACTAATATGAGACAAATATCTTAGTTAAGACAATACATTATACGGACTCTCGTTAGAACTTATCATTTAGGATATTTATCCTACAAAAACCAAAACCATTATTTTTGTCTCTTTTTCACTCTTTTATTTTATTTTTATAATAATTTTTAGATTAATCCGCAACTCGCTTCTCGCGTCCTATAACGAATTATTATCATTCCATGAGCGTACAAACTTACAAATTTTTTACTTAAAATAATTCCAAAACGATGTAGTATGATTTAATGTGCTAAAATAAGTAGAATAATAATTTCACATTAGTGATAGTACTATATATATGTATCAATTTATTGTGGGGGTAAATTTTGAAACTTACAATTAATATAAATATGGTTTGTGACATAGAAGAACAAAACCTCTTTCTTCTTTCTCTCCTCAAGTTTTCTGCAACTAGGTTAGGGTTTCTCCTTCTCCTCACCATTTTCACTTCTGTGTAAAGTTTCCACAATTGGGTCACTCTATTTTCCTCATAAAAGTTTAAGTTTTTTCCTTTTGGGATTAAACTGGGTATGTTGTTTGAATGGCAAAGACTAAACCAGCGAAAAAGGACCTTGATTCTTACCCTATCGAGGGTACCAGCAAAGTCGTTAGAGGTAATAAAACACCTGATTCTTTTTTTTTTTTTATGAATTTTTATTTGGATTTTATTTTTTTATTTGGCAGAAATGCAAGGTAAGACTGCGTACAATACACCCGTGGTGGGGCCCTTCCCCGTACACCGCGCATAGCGGTAGCTTTAGTGCACTGGGCTGCCCTTTTTTTTTTTATTTGGATTTTATTTTTATGTTTTCTAATGCCTTGTGTTGTTTGTACGTTGATGCAAATGATAATTTTTTTGTGCCCTCGAAGTTTTTGTTTTCCGGGTTATCGAGACAGTATCTCCTTTTCAAAGATGGTCTATTGCCTCCTCTGTTTAACTTGAAAAGGAGTTTAAGATGTTAATAACTTATATTAGTATTGAAGGTTAGTAGGTAGTTGAGCATTGTCTTAGTATTAGCCTATTCGTGTAGTATGTGGGTTGGTAGTAGTCTAGAGCACCATGTCTGACATAGTATTACATGTAGTACTTGGTATCTTTTATCATATGTTGTTTACTATGTTTAGATGATGGCACCTTGTTGTTGATATTATGGTTCCTTGCATATATTTCCCCATGCTGCTTTCCTATTAGTTCTCCTATTTGTGGGAATCCACTAGGTATGTTGTTGTTGTAGTGATAATGTAAGAAAATGTTAAAGGAGTGGCTGAAAAGTTAGTCTGATAGATAAAACTTTGTAATTCATATTAACTTAGTAATTCTACCCCTTCTTCATTGTTAAACCTTATTTCTTAATATTGTTACTTTTTTCGTGTTGTGACTTAGGAACCTTTCTAATATGGTCTATATTTCTAGCTCTCACTTATAATTTTCTTACACGAGGTATCTTTTTAAAGCGGTTATTCCTTCTAAGAATTGTCATGTCTACGATCCTTTTCTCCAAGCATCAAGTATTGGTACGTAAAACCTATAAAAAGGATGTGGAGGTGGCGTGGGATATTCTTTTGCAGCTTCCTCATTCAGATCACTTATGTTATAAAAGAATTGAGCTTATTGATGAATTGGTTATTTGGATCCAGCAATTGGTAGTCGAATTATTTCATGTCGCAACTAGAATAAGATTGCTTAAGGCTCATACATCAATTTGCCTTTACAACTTTTGATTAGTAAATTATTAGATTTTGTGAAGATGTTCTAGGTAGTTAACTTCCAAGCTAGTGCACTAGATGGGTATTTAGTTATAATAGTTGGCCGAAATGCCTATATTCTTTACTCAAATACTATTTCAGGTAAATGGGAATTATGTTGCGTCTGCAAAATCATAATAGCAGATATCTCTTTAAAAGGAAACCGAATCACAATGGTTTGAAGGCTTAATTTTCCTTTCAATCAGTGAGATACTATCTCTTACTTGAGAAATTCTATTCAATCCTTCACTTTTTTCCTCGGAATCAAGTGGGCAAGAAGAATTAGAATTAGCTTATTAATACATGTTCTAATGTAATCGGCATTCTGGAAGCAAAGCTTCCTTTTCACCTGCTCCTTTGTGTGGAATACTTTACCTTCAGCTCTTTCCCACCAACTCATTTTTATACTAGGCATCTAAGAGAACCAGCCCTGTTAACTAATTCAATATAAGGAAAGCTTATTAGGTCAAATTTAGGGGAATATTCACTAATAGTTAAAGGTTAACATCTCTTCACCCTTTTTTTAGTAATAGCTAACACAAGGTAACTTAGTGTTGTAAAAAGCAACGTACTAGGAAAGTACAAGTTTCTTAGAGCTTTATCTGTAAAAAATTGAAATAACTGAAAAAGAGAAAGATTGCCTACTACTAATAAAGGCGAGTAATAAAGAAAGGTATGATGCCTAGTTAAGTGACTTTACCCACCGTAAAAGGTTTGCTAAGTGCCCCATCAACCTTTAAGTAGAGGGTGCATGCACCATAGATGACAGCGGGAAAAACAGGAGCGTGAATAAGGTAGTTTATGCCTTTTGTTATCCTCACCAATTAGTTTATAGTTGAATCTGGATAATATGAACTTCTCGCATCCTTCTTTTTGGTATGTTGTTACGAGCAACTTTGGTTTGGATCAGATTATGATAAAGAACGTTAAGTGATTGTATAATAAAGGCGCATACTTTAACAATAGATGGAGTGAACAATCGACTTGCCACAACATACATCCAATGACAAAATGATGTGTCAGTGTCAATATGAAATTCCTTGTTCCAATCCGAGAATTGAAGGATTGAGGCTGACGAAAAACACCCATTAGCATGCTAAAGGCTTAATCATGTTCAGATTTTCAATTGTTATACATTTCAATGATTTCCTTATAGGATTCAACTCTTCGAAAAGTCTTTTTTATGCGTTTGTAATAGCATCTATCCCAAAAAGAACATTCTACACTACCCATCTTTTAGTATGATATTAGATGAAGGGACTTTCTTTCAGTAACATTTAGTGAAGGTGCATAACTTCCTCTGGATATTTCATTGTATGTAGAGACAAGACTGATCTTGAGAGAGTGAAAATGAGAAGATTCAGAACCTAAAATATATAAGTATAAAGTGCATATGCAAACATGTCGACTTAATTATTTACAACTAATTAATCACAAACAACTAATTAACTACAATCAAACACGCCATAGGAGCAGCCACTTTTGTTAAACTAATGACTTGTTTGATCAAACTTTTAGGAGGCCATAAGTGCTTTTTTTTTTTCCTTTTCAAAAAGTGCTTATTTTAAAAAAGTGAGGTGTCTGACCAAGCTTATGGGAGAAAATAATTGCTTCTGGGGAGTAGTAGAAATTGTTTTCCCGATGCTAAAATAAGCAGTTTTTCCCTAAAAGATCTTTTTTGAAAAATACACTTAGAAACACTTTTAGAAAGTTCGGTCAAACACTAATTGGCGCTCAAAAGTGCTTTTTAAATTTATTAGCCAAACACAAAATGCTTCTCATCTAAAGTACTTTTTGGAAAATCACTTTTGTAATACACTTTTCAAAATAGCCAATTTTAAAAGCTTGGCCAAAGAGGCTATAAGTATCACTAAATTTATGTCCACCAACTTCTAGAACACTCAAGTGTTTCACCATTGTGCTTAATTTGGATTGATGTTTTTTCAACAACCTCGAACATAAACACACACACGCATCCAAGGGTGTGGCCTAGTGGTCAATGAAGTGGGTTAAGAACCATGAAGTCTCAGGTTCAAACCCCAGCGGAGACAAAAAAATTAGGTGATTCTTCCCATTTGTTTTAGCCTTGGTGGACAGAGTTACCTGTTGCTGGTGGGAAGTGGCAGGTATCCTGTGGAATTAGTCGAGGTGCGCGAAAGATGGCCCGGACACCACGGTCATCAAAAAAAAAACATATATATACGTTGATACAAAATAAACAATCTACTTTATGTCCTAGCTGTAATTAATTATTTATACTTTTACTTATTAGGAAAAATCCTTTAATAAATGTCGTTTGGCACATAGAAGAACAAAACCTATTTCTTCTTTCCCTCCGCTGTTGGACCCCCAGTTTTCTGCAACTAGGGTTTCTGCTTCTCGTCAGCATTTCCATTTCTCCTTCTCTGTAAAGTTTTCACAACAAAAGAAAGGCAAAAAAGTTTAAGCCTTTCCTTTGTGTAAGTTTCTGGGTCTTGAGTCTTGATTCTTTGAGTGTTGGAGCAGTGAGAAAGAGAAAGAATTGATGGAAAAGACTAAACCAGGGAAAAAGGGCCTTGATTGTTGCCCTATCAAGGGTACCAACGAAGTCGTACGAGGTAATTAAAACCCGTGGTCCTTTCCTTTTAATGGATTTATCTTTGGATTTTATTTTTATGTTTTCTAATGCTTTGTTGTGTGTAAGTGAAGGCAATCGCTCTTCTTTGTATTCTCTCTTTTTTGTGCCCTAGAAGTTTTTGTTTTCCAGGTTATCGAGATTGTATCTCCTTTTCAAAATATTCCTAAGAGTTAAACTTTGTAATGATCCCTTATATTCGAACGATTCAAGACAAGGATTATTCAATTGATATTCAACTCAAGTGCATTTTAATGGCTCTCTAAGGAAATGAATTAGTCCGCCTCAATCCCAAGCTATTTGGCATAAGCTATATGAATCCTCGCTAATCATGTTGCTCCAGTTAGACTCATAGCAAAAAGGAAATGAAACAGAGAGTGGCAAAATTGGAAACTAAACTAAATTGGCATCAACACAGCAAATCACTTTGCTCTTATAATGAACTCCAACAGTGATTTGGATGTAAGCTTCAGCAGAAGAAGAAGAAGAAAAAACCATTGGGAAGAGATAGATAGAAGGAGGAGGAAGTAGATAATTCAGAGAGATTGGAGAGAAACATAGAAGAGAGTAATAGTTGTCTTTCCTGATTGATACTTCACTCACGGCTCTTAATGACTCATGTACTCTCTTAATTAAGTTAGATCATTAAAATTGAATAGCTAAAAGAATTTGAATTATTAATTTACCATGTTCATAAAAAAAGAATTTGAATTCTTAAAAGTTGTGGAAGTCTCTATCGAACAATGTTATTAGTATTAGACATCTTGGAATGTCTCAAATAGAAAGAATGCCATATAAATTGGAATTTAGGAGTACCTTTTGTGATGGATTCCTGTGCAGTTGATTCTGCTTTGTCTTCCTAACTTATTCAATTGTGCTTTTAGTTTGCACTATTTCCCTGACAATAACTGTTGACATTTGGTTGTCCTAACACAAAATAGACATGCAACATTTTATGTATTGCTCCTTAATGAATTTAATGAACTTTGAGGTGTTGCTTTCCCTTTACTCTATGACTTTATCAACTTATTCTTCTTCTTTTTTTTTTGGGGGGCTGGGGGTGGGATTTGATTCTTGGATCTTACAAAACATTTAAGATTTTTGGTCCTGTTCCTTTCTCAGTTGGTGATTGTGTGTTGATGAGAGCATCCGATTTTGATAAGCCCCCGTATGTGGCAAAAGTGGATAAAATTGCGGTTGACCACCATAACAATGTGAAGGTCCGAGTTCAATGGTACTACCGCCCCGAGGAGGCTATTGGTGGACGCAGACAGTTCCATGGGGCTAAAGAGCTGTTCTTGTCAGATCACTATGATTTCCAGAGTGCACACACAATCGAAGGGAAATGCATAGTGCACACTTTCAGAAACTACACCAAGCTGGAGAATGTGGGCCCTGAGGATTACTTTTGTAGGTTCGACTACAAAGCTGCCACAGGAGGGTTTTATCCTGACCGTGTTCCTGTGTGAGTTCTTCAAAGCTCCACTGTGAAATTTGAAAATTTATTTTCTTGGTGTAATGTTAAGATTTTCGCCTGTCGTAATTGCTAACATGCTGATATTCTGGAATGATTTGATTTTGAAGGTATTGCAAGTGTGAAATGCCCTATAACCCGGACGATCTCATGGTACAATGTGAAACATGTAAAGACTGGTATGCATGTTCCTGAATACTTTTCCTTTACATATTAGCATAATATCTTTATTCTTGTTTTCATGGAAACCAACAACCAAGCTTGCATTTTGTGCTCTAAACTTTAGGTTAAAAAGTAATTTGAGAGAGAGGGATACGTCTTATTGAAGTTACTCTAACTGCATTAATAAACAGTAGCAAAGACAGATAAATGGCCACATGACCAACATCCAGGGACATAAATCATGAAATGCAACAAAGAGATTGCCATATCCCTCTTCCACTCTCTGTTATCTTATTTCTGAGATATTCTTTTGAAGTTATCACGTCATTGTTGTTCACTATTCATATTGTGTTACTAAAAGTAGGGAAGCTGCTCTGAGATTACTTATTTTCAATGCTTTCAGCCCAATTTTTATTTATTTAAAATGTGTCGCACAAATAAAAAAGCTATTGTTGTAAATGTGCTAAATTCTTCAAATTCCTGCCTGAAGTTCTAACAAATACTCTGACAAGAACTGGAACCTCTTTATGGGTATAGTTTAGATTTGAAGTCCAGATGTCCCTAGATGTTTATAAGAGTGAATGGGTCTAATAGATTAATATAGTGCCAATCGTCTGAGAATGATTGGTCTATCAGGTTGAACTGGATCTATAGATGGATAAGTTCCTTTAAGGGAATTCATAAGAGAGAAATGATGAAAATGATCAATCATATGAGTGAGTTGAGAATAAGGTTGAACTACGAAATAGAAAAAAGTTTGAGACAAGGAAGGACAATCTAAATAAGCTTGTCAAAAATAAAAAATCTTGTTAAGTTGGAAAAGATGTACTCCCTCCATTCACTTTTACTTGTCCTCTGTACTAAAAATACATTTTCACTTTTACTTGTCATTTTTTGCATATCAAGAGAAAACATACTATATATTCCACATTTTACCCTCAACATTAATTACTTATTCGCCAAATCTTTTTCCAAGACCTAAGACTAAACATCAATTAACATGGGTATTGTGGTAGTAGTCATATTAATCATTGTTTCTTATGGGCGTGCAAAGTCCAGACTGGACAGTTAAAAGTGAACAGAGGGAGTAATTAGGAAGGATGAGTGTAAATTTTCTGTATTTGGCTGAGCTCGAGGAATTTGAAAGGGAACAGAAGGCCACATTAATGTGGAGTGGAGGTGTGAAAATTCTTACGGCTGTAATTGACTCTACTTGTGTTGAGTGGAATTCTTGTTGTGTTGTTCAACATCCTGTATTTGAGGGAGGCCTGAGTTGGTCATTAGATTCTATTAAGCTTAAGCTATGATTGTTAGGTAACTATGTTTTTAATAACTTATTCAAAGGTATCCATTTTTGTCAGATGGTCTTTATTTTTTGTGCAATTTTACTGCAGGTTCCATCCTACCTGTATGAGTATGACCATTGAAGAAGCAAAGAAATTAGATCCTTTCTTGTGTTCTCTCTGTCCATCGAAAGATGCTGACAAACGACCTTTGAACTCGTTTCATGTTGAGCCAAAGGTAAGAATCTGTTGCATACACTTGATAGCCTGAGATGTTCCAGTATTACTGTTATTAGCAGGATTGTATCTCAAGTTAGCTAATGTCCTTATTTATCAAAAATCAGATATAGCTAATGGCTGGTATCTGATTGTGATAGAGATGGGATGGTAATGGTTGCTTTCTTACACTATGTTCTTATATGAAGCTGGTTGTTGGGATCTTTTAGTTACGTCAAAAGAGAGTGATGAGCTCGGTTAGAAGGGGAGAATTGAATGTTTAGTCACGTGATTTCTGATAGTATGTCAGATTCCTTCACCCTAAAGGAAGGAGAAGGCTAGGACTGAGCAAAGGATCTGCTTAGGCCATGATGATACCTAATGTATGAGACTAATGATAAAATCAATGACTAATGACCAATCTAAGTTGATATCCAGTCATTGGATTGCTTGCATTTGATAGTTTGTCCGTCACTCCCTAGCTGAAAAGAATTCCATAGTTATATGGATAAGAAAGAAAATGAATGTAAGGAATAAGGGTTTTCATGGTTCAGTTTTTATCTAAACAAAAACCAAATCAACTATGCGAATTTACTAAAATGCATGCCTAATAGTCATTTATTTTTGTTTTGGTTTTGTCGGTTTTTTAGATTATTCTTCTTACATGAAATTTATTTCATTCAATCGACAAGAGCGAAGGACACAATTTCTTATATGGAGCTATATGTTTAACAAGAATCAAACAAATTGATTAACTTATTATCCTTTGGAAGATCTATATTGATAAATTTCACTATGAGATAAACAATTATTACAACATACCCAGTGTAGTCTCACAAAGTGGGGAGATAAACATTTTTTCACTTGCATAAATCAAAAACAACCTTACATCTATATATGTTGTTGAACTTAGCTAACCTTAATGATTAAAACACTAAATTAATTGTTCCTAAGTGACTTAAATATTGAATAATACAAAACTCAGGCAAGTATCATGGATATGTTTATAAAATTTTGTGGGTAAAACCATATAAATTATCTCTATAAAAATAAATACTTGTGTATAGGGCGGAGTTTGGCCAGTCAAAAACTCTTTTAACGTTCGGAAGTTGAAAGTTTGCAGAAATGAGGATGTTGTAATGGACGTGTGGACATATTAGGAGAGATAAGATTAGAAATGAGGACATTCGGGAAAAGGTGGGAGTGGCTTTTGTGGAGGACAAGATGCGGAAAGTGAGACTGAGATGGTTCAGGCATGTGAAGAGGATATGTCTGGATGCCCCAGTGCGGAAGTGTGAGAGGTTGGCTATGGATGGTTTCAGGAGAGGTAGAGGTAGAGTAAATGGAAGAAGTAGTGGGGAGACGTGATTAGGACATGGCACAATTTTAGCTTACTAAGCACATGACCTTAGATAGGAGGATGTGGAGGACACAAATTAGGGTGGAGGGTTAGTAGGTAGCAGGGTGTTGGTTTGTTATCTGTCCATACTAGTAGTTGTAGTATTGCTCCTGTAGTTTCTTGTCCTTTGATTTTTGTTAGTATCTGTTGTCTTATCCTTTAACTATCATATTATTTTGTTTACTGTCCTGTTACTATATGTTTTGCTACTATCTACTACTACTTGTACTTCAACTACTTTTTCTGGACTGCTTTGAACCTTTTTTTCTTGAGTCGAGGGTCTATCAGAATCAGCTTCTCTACCTGTGGTAGAGGTAAGGTTCGCGTACACTCTATCCTCCCCAAACCCTACTTTGTGGGATTATATTGGGTATGTTGTTGTAGTAGTTATATACATATAATAGTCGGTTTGGTTCAGTTTTTTTCTTAAATACCAAATTAAACCAAATGTTGTTAGTTTTTCCAAATTGAGAAACCAAACCAAGTCAAAGATATGTTGGTCTTTTATTTCGGTTTGATATGAGTCTTTGTTTAGTTTGGTCTTTTGGTTTTTCTCGAACACCCTTTTGAGGAAGATGTCGAACTAAACGAATCAAACTAACATTTTCTGTATGTTTGGTTTGGGAAGAAAAGGAAAGGAATAAAGAAGTGTTGTCCAACAAATTAATTGGGATTCACCTCAATGTTAAAGTCTTTAACAAACACTGACAATACTTCCTCAGTCCCATTTAAGTATCATAGTTTGAGTCAAATTGGATTGTAAGGCATGAGATGAAGTATCATTTTACCTAAACAAACAGTAAAATTAAGATAATAATAACTCTTTGATGAATCTGAACTTCAATAAGAACACTGGACGTTGTGTTGCTTATTGCATAATGTTGGGAGAAGTTTCTGTAAAGGGAAGTGGACATATTTCAAAACAATTCAAGAAAAATGATTTGGGACAAGTAGAGTATGTAACTGCTTAATTAGCAGCAGTCCATGATAAGGGGCAGGTTTCCCTATTTTGTATGGTTTCAAGTGCCATTGGGATTCTGTACCAGCTGAATCATTTTTGTACTTGTGCTAGGATCTCTAGTTTTTGTGGTGTCGTGTAAATTTAGATGTGACATTGAACATTTAATGAAAAATTAAGTCAAAAATAGAGGGAATTGCAGGAAATGGCTAAGGTGTTGTAGGTAGTGGATGAATGGCTTTTGATGGGAATAAAAAGAAGGGGGTGAGTTGGGGAATTTTGCTCGACATATGATAGACTGGCTCTGATTGACATCTCTTCCCTGCCTATGGCAGTGGATGTTGGATAACGGAAATTAATGGTAAGTAAGAGGGATGAAATGGTCGATAGTTGGATTTGTCATGCAGGCTGGCTGTTAGGATTGATATATGTACCTTATTTCTGACACGTTGATCGGTATTTAGACTCGTATATGCATGTACATATTTCTGTTTGCTTTGAGGGAGAACTGCTTCAGAATATGCTATGCTTGAAATGTAGTCTTTTATGAAACTTGAAATCTAATTTATCTGTTGCTTGTTAACATTTTACCTAAGCCATCTCTGATTCAATGGCCAGGGGGAGTTGAAGCGCAGGAAGAGATAACAGCTAGACATTCATGCAGTTAGGAGGTACACCTTTTATTGCGTACCAGCGCCAGTTCCCAGACAACATATGAAATGGAGTTCATCATGCTCATCTGCTTGTACAGCTGAAGTATGGAGTTTAGTAGCTTTATGGTTTCTGTAATGTCCTTGGGACTTTTCAGAGCAAGCTCATGTTTCCAAAACATCTTCAGACTAATTTGTATGACCTCCAGACTAATTTGTGGTATATTTTCCTTGTGAATTTTCAATCCAAGTGAAGGAAGTTAAGAAACCAAACATGTACTAGCCTGTTTGGCCAAGCTTCTAAATTTAGCTTATTTCAAAAGGGATTCTTTAAAAAAAGGGTATTTTTGATAAGAATCAGTGTGTTTGGCCAATAAATTTAAAAGCACTTTTTAGCAGTAATTACTGTTTCATCTAGCTCCTTAAAAGTGCTTTTAAGTGTGTGTGTTTTTTGAAGTGCTTTGTAGATAAGTATTTTCGGGGGGAAAAGATATTTTTTTAGCTTTTGTTATTCTCCATTTCTCTCAAAAGTTTGATCAAACACTTCATTTTTTTTTAAAAAAAGTAAGTGATTTTAATGTCCCAAAAGCTTATAGCCTGTTTGGCCAAGCTTATTTTTCTTTAAAAGTGTTTATTTTAAAAAATTGAGGTGTTTGGCCAAGCTTATGGAAGGAAATAAGTGCTTTTGGGGAGTAAAAAAAATAGTTTTTCATAAGCTAAAAAAAGATAGTTTCTCTTCAAAAGCACTTTTGAAAAAAGCATTTATGAGAAAAATATGGTTAAAAGCACTTTTAAAAGCTTGAACAAGCATTAATTGCTGCTCAAAAGTGTTTTTTTAATTGTATTGGTCAAATATAAATTGCTTCTCACCAAAAGTATTTTTTTTAAAAATACTTTTGAAAAAAACACTTCTGAAAATAAGCTGATTTTAGAAGTTTGGTCAATCATGTTATTAGTCAAATAGAAAAAAGCAGCAATTAGCCTTTGCCTTGCTTCTAACATAAAATATAATATACGGAGAGAGGAATCGGCATAGGGGGAAGGAAAACAACTGCTATTTGATCGATGAAACGCAGTCAATGACTAAAAGGTACCATGTTCTTCTTCTTCTTTTTTTCTAAAAATAAGCACTCTATATGATTTCTTATTCTTTTCAATTTGAGCAACTTAATAGTGTGAGGATGACAAGGGAAGAAGATACTCCAAAAGCAGAGCCATGAATCAGAAATATATTCATATGTTCTTATCATTGAATTTATTTGTACTTCAGAAATTATTAATTAAAAAGTTAATATATATTTAAAACATAATAATCTCTCTTTTGCAAGTGGCCATCCTTTGAGGTGATGTTTATCGCTCACTGTTCAGGGATGCTAATAATCAACAACCATGCACTGTTCTTGATAGTATGAACTCTTGCTAGAGGGCACCATTATGCCGAGAAAAATGGGAGAAATAGATACTCCCTCTGTTTCAATTTGTTTGTTTGACTTGGATTTGATTTGACACGGAGGGTGTGTTTGGTATGAAGGAAAATGTTTTCCTAGTTCATGGAAAACAAGTTAGTTTCTTACTTATTTTCTCATGTATGGTTTGTGAGTGGAAAACATTTTCCGAAAAATATTTTCTAGTGTTTGGTAGGTGAATGAAAAATATTTTTTAGTGTTTGGCTAGAGAGTAGAAATTACTTTTTAGGAAAATAGTTTCTGACCCGAAAACCAACTTCGATGACCGATCTGGGATCCGACCTCGACATCCGAATAGGGACCCAACCCCGACCCCAACTCTCGATCCGAAAATCGATCCCAACTCCCGACCCTAACTCCCGACCCCGACACCTAACTCCGACGCTCGACCCAAGACCCAACTCCCGACCCGAGCACTCGGGAACAACCCCGAATCCTGATCAGTGACCCGACCACGACACCCAACCCCGACTCAGGACTCAACCCCAACTACCGATGAACACCCTGAATCGGGACATGAACCCGACACCCGACCCAGGACCTGACCCAGACACGGTACTCGAGACCAGACTCCGACACCCTACTCGAGACCCGACCCCGACACCCTACTCGAGACCCGAACCTGACACCCAATCGGGACCCGACCCTGACACCCGACCAGGGACCCGATCCCGACACTCAACTCGGGACCTGACCCCGACACCCAACTCGGGACCCGACCTCGACGCCCGACCCCGACCCCAACTCCCGACCCGAGACCCGAGACCCGACCCGAGATGCGATCTCAACTCCCGACCCGAGACCCGACTCCCAACCCGACACTGGAATCGGACCTCGAATCTCGACTCGAGACCCAACCCCGACACCCGACTCGAGACTCGACCCCGACTCCCAATCCGAGATCGGACCTCAACTCCCTATGCAGGACCCGCCCCGAGACCCGACCCTGACTCCCGACCCGAGATCCATCCCCGACAACCAACTCGGGACCCGACACAAGACCCGGGAACGACCCCGAATCCCTAACCGTGACCCGATTGGACTCTCGACTTGGGACCCGATCCCGACATCGGACCCGAGACAGGACCCCAACTCCCGACCTGAGACCCTACCCCGATTCCTGACCCCGACACCCAATCCTGACTCCCGACTTCGAGAATCGACCCCGAGACTCGATCCTGACCCCCAGCCCCGACACTTGACCCGAGATCCACCTTTGATTCTCAACGTGAGACCCGACCCCGACTCCCGACCTGGGACCCGACCCCGATTCCCAATCTAAGACTCAACCCCGACTCCTGACTAGAGACCCAACCCCGAATCCCGACTCAGGACCCGACCCGAGACCCGTGACCGACCCCGATTCCTGATCTGGGACTCGACCGGACTCCCGACGCGGGACCTGAGTCCGACACCAGACCTGAGACCCGACCCTGACTCCCGACCCAAGACCCGAGACCCAACCTCGACACTTGACCAGAGACACGACCCCAACTCTCGACCCGAGACCCGACCTCGACTCCCGACCCCGACACCCAACCTTGACTCCCGACCTCGAGAATCAACCCCGAGACTCGACCTTGACTTTCGACCCACACTCGACCCGGGACCCACCCGCGATTCCTGATCCGAGACCCGACCTCGACTCCCGACCAGAGACCTGACCCTGACTCCCGATCCGGCAACCCAACCGCGACTCCCGTCTTGAGACACGAACCCAACTCTCGAGTCGAGAATCTAGAGTCGAATTTCGTGTTAGTGTTGGAAATCGATAATTGAGACTTGGGTTAGGGTGGAAAGGTGAGGTGTGAGGTTGAAAGAGAGTTCTGGAAAATGTTTTCCTTACTTTTTGAAGGGAAGTCATTTTCCTTCAATTTGAGGAAAATAAGTTGATTTAGAAAACATTTTCCAAAATATTTAAGCCAACCAAACATAAGAAAATTGGAAAACATTTTCCAGAAAATGTTTTCCTTCATACCAAACACACTCAGAGTTTGAAAAAGTAAAGAAGACTTTTGAATCTTATGGTCTTAAATTAGAGATATGCAAAATATACCAAAATACCCTTTAATCTTGTGATCTTAAACATGCATGTGAAAAGTTGGAACTAAAGAGTTGTCATAAAAAAAAAAAATAAAAAAAAAGAGGCATTCTAGTTTAAATAAACTAAAAAGGAAACTAAGACAAACAAATTGAAACTAAGATGGTATTACTTATAAGGATGTGTTTAATGATCATTGATAATTTTTCAGGTCACTGATACAAAAATATCCAACTACGAAATCCGGCTTTTATATACTCCCAACAAACTAGACGAAGCTCGTGGGAAGGCCAAAAAAAGAACTTGTGTATTAAAATATAAAGTTACATAAATCTCAACCTTTTTGGAGCTAATTACTCTCTATCCCAACTTTTTTTCAAAACTACTAAAAATCCCGAATTTAGTCCACACGGATACATTACATTCTTTCGGATACATCACTTAATTTTACACGGATACATCACATTCTTCCTGATACATCACTTAATTTTATACGGTTACATCACATTCTTCTGTGATGTATCCGAGTTTTTAAGTAAAATCAGAGATTTATATAATTATTTAAAAGGTTTGAGATTTTAAGTAGTTATGATAAGATAAATTACGGTATGATGCAACTTTTCCTATTAAAGTTAGAAAAAATAAGACAAAATATCCATTGAATTAAATTTATTACTCAAAATAATAACCCTTTTTTTTAACTTGAAATGGCCAACCGGCCATTGCTATTGCCTAAACTAGCCACTCGGCTAAATGTATTCCCAAAAATATGTCAGGCGAACCTTTACAGAGCCATCACTGTCATTTAGCCATGTGCCATTGGACCATTTGGCCATTTGGCCCATTTTCTTTCAAATTTTAAATAAAAAACTTTTAATTATTTTTTTTACTGTGCTATTAAAAAAAATAACTGTTTAAATTTTTTTGTTGTTGCTCTTTTTTTAATACCTTTTTTCTTTTCTAATTGTTTTACTTTTTTTGTGAAAAAAATAAATATTTATTTTGTTTTATTATTTTTGTTTATACTTTTATTTATTAATAAGGTGGAAATGCATGATAGTCAAATAAATATCGATATTAGTACATTACATAATTGTTTTTATAATATTGATACACGATTATAAACCATTCATACAATGCCAATACATTACATACCTATTTATACAATATTGATACACGTCTATATACTATTTATACAATATTAACACATGTCTATATACTATTTATACAATATTGATACATGTTTGTACAACATTTATACAATATCGATACATTACATAACTATTTATACAATATCGATACGCCTTTATACACTTTTATACAATATCGATATATTTTATATACACTACATAACTATTTGTACATCATATATACATGTTTATACACCATTTATACAATATCGATACACGTTTATACATTATTTATATAATATCGATATATTACATAATTGTTTATGCAATATCGATACATTACATATACACTATATAACTATTTGTACATCATATATACATGTTTATACATCATTTATACAACATTGATACATGGGAAAAAGTTGTACGAAGAAAGTTTTAAAAAAAAGGGAAAAAAGTTTTTTTTTTTAATAAAGAAAAAAACAGCAAAAAAAGTTTTTTTTAAAAAAGTTTACTACTAAAAAAAGAAAAGAAAAAGGAAGAAAATGGCCTAATGGTCATTTTAAGTAATAAACAAAACATTGGTTATTTTTGTTGTAAACTATTTACTTTTTTGTATATAAATGAATTTTTTCAATTGCATAACCGGTTTAGAGGTCCAAGGTGTTCCATAATTCCATTTATCCAGGCTCAATGTGAATATTTTAAGCTATTTGGAAGTAGATATAATAAAATACCCAATATAATTCCATAAGTGAGATCTGAAGTAGACCCTCAGCTCAAAAGAAGTAAAATCAAAGTAGGATTTAAAGAAAAAATAACAATTGCAAAATAACAAGATGAACAAAGCAAAGAACCAACAAATTGCAGTAAAAATTGAAGAATAAGGCACTTCATTTATTATTTCATAAGAGATGGACAAAGGTCACTGTGGACAAGTAAAAGTGAACGGAGGGAGTAACCTTTCTACCCTTATCATCGACTTCCTTATCTTTCTATCTAGAGTCATATCCTCAATATGTTGGAGATGTGTCATGTCCTGTGTAATCACTTCCCCTAGTTCGTCTTTGACCTACCTCTACCTCTCCTAACAACTGTTATGTGTCATGTCCAGACACTCTCACACCTCCTTACTGGTGCATCCTCGCACTTTCTCTTCACATGTCCGATTCATCTTAACATCGCTTCCCTCATCTTGTCTTCCACACACATACCTTGTATTATATAACTTCACTCCCGCTCTCAATTCTATCTCTCATAGTATATCAACACATCCATCTGAATATCCTCATCTCTACTAACTTCATCTTCTGAACATGTGTGTTTTTCACTGACTAGCACTCTATCTTATACAACAATATAGGTTTACCCACCACTCTATAGAACTTACCTTTAAATCTTGTTAACACATTCTTATCACACAGTACACCAGACTCGAGCCTCCATTCCGCTCATCTTGTTCCAATCGATGTGCGACATCCTTGTCAATATCCTCATTTCCTTGAATTATAGACATGAGATATTTGAAATTGTCTCTCTTGAGTATGACTTGTGTATCGATCTTCACTTCTACCTCACGCCTCATTAAAACCTTCACTCCAAATCTATGTAGAAATAGATGTGTGTGTATATATATATATTAGTGCCTTATCTATTACTCCTTCGTATGCCAACATTAGGTGCCATTTTGTGAATTAACCTAGTTGATTCTAATAGGGACTCGAATAGGGGAGTGATACGTCTAAGTTCTAACATACTTGCATGTAAGGGTGGCAAGTTCAACCCAAACTTATTTGACCTATTCAATCCATTAAAGTTTTAATGAGTTGGGCATGATCTATATTATAAATAGGCTAAGTTTAGGCATAACTCATCTTAACCCATGACAAATAGTAGCCCAAAGTCAAACCTATAAGGTAGCTCAAAATTCAACCCAACTCAACTCATAACTATCCAACCTTCAACCCCAATAATTTAACAAAAATAGTGTTGTTTTCTTTTGAACAAAGGAAGTATTTGAATACTCAAGATCCTGACCCTGACTCGAAATATGACCCCTGATTCGAGATCCAATCCAAACTTGGGACCCGATCCTTGACCATACATCAAGAAAGAATCTAAACCTCGCCCAACCCTGACTGTAATCGTCGTTCGAGACCCGACCCGAAACATGATCTGATCCCAACCTCAACTCCAAACCAGACAGAGACCCAAACTTGGGATCCAACCCTCGATTGACTACATAGCCAGACTCAAAACTTGACCCTAACCTCGACTGGGTCCAGATCCTAACCAAAACTTGGGATACACTCATGGCCTCGATCATCGACTCAAGTCGATGTCGCTACATAATTAAAACCTCAGCTTGACCTCAACTCAGTACTTGAACCCTGACTCTTTCTCGACCCGAGACTCGATCCCAATCCTAACCTCAACTTGAGGCCCGATCCTCAACGTAACCCCCGATCCTAACCTAGGATTCGATCCCTGATTTGACCTCAACACAAAATTTGAACCTCGACCCAACGCCGACTAGGGACACAAACCCTGACCCTAGCCGACCCTTATTCAAAACTCAACCATGACCCCAACCTTAACACCCTACCCCAACTTGGACCTGGAACCCAAGCCTGACCCTGAACCCTAACTTGACATATGATTTGACCTCAATCTCGACAAGGGAGCCAACCTCGATTGAGATTTGACCCTGACCTCAACTTGGGACCCTACGTTCTGCTCAACCCTTACCCGGATCCAAGACCTAATCCCCAAATCAACCTCGATATAGAATCTGAACCTCGGCCTAACCTAGACTTGTGACCGACTCCCGAACCCCGACCCTAATAATATGTACTCCCTTTGTCCCAATTTATATGACTCACTTTCTTTTTTAGTCAGTACCAAAAAGAATGACACACTACATATAGTAACATTTTAGCTTTAAAATGTTCATTTTAGCCACACAAATATCTATGACTTACTTTAGACCACAAGTTTCAATAGTCTTTCTTTCTTTTTTAATCTCCATGCCGAGTCAAACTACCTCACATAACTTGGGACGGAGGGAGTAATATCTATGATAACTTGTTTGAGGATATTCAATTAAGAAAATTTATTGATATCTATAAAAGGAAATAATAAAAATTGAGTCAAATTGGAGAGATTAAGTTACAACCCATCATTTAGTCCATTTTGACCCAGACCAATCTTAGCCCGAGTAAGCTTTAAGCAAGGTTGAGCGTCAAATTGGATAGATTAAGTTACGACCCATCAATTAGTCCATTTTGACCCAGACCAATCTTAGCCCGGGTAAGCTTTAAGCAAGGTTGAGCATCGTCCGATATGGTTCAACTCATTTTCTGAACAGCACATTTGCCACTCCTACTTGTATGTGCAAATATGAGACCAGTCAAGCAATACTCTTGGCGGAAGACGGCATTAGCGAAATGTTAAGTGGGCAATATTAGTGGAGGAAATAAGTTACGGTCTTCAACACTATAAGCTAGAATTTTTTAGTTCCGTTAAACCCAATGTTCATTTTCTGTGGTACAAGGGTTAGACCCAATGAAGTTCTTGGTTTATTTAATCCCAGGCTCCTCATTATATTTATTATTCATGCTCCAATTATGCAGTCCAAAATAATCAAGGGGAGTTAAGTGTACCATTTTGGTTGAAGGAAGAGCTATTGTCTCCTTACATGATCAATCTGGACAATTCTCATATGATTAGGTAGTTTCTACAGTCGGTTTAGCCAATGTCCATTTTCGTTGCAGCAAAAAAGAAAACAAAAAGGAATTTCTAAATGCATCTAAACGATTTCTAGAGGATATTCCAACAAAATGCTTCAAGGAAACTAATGCACCCCCAACACTCAAGTTTAGAGATGTAACTAAAGTTTCTGGATCACAACGGAATTGGCTAGGTCAGCTTGTTCTATTGTCTGGTCGAGATCAGCAAGTTCCTTGGGAGGAAAACCCACCGTCTGCAGTTGATAGCTCCTGGGTCCACCAGGCCTTGATGCATCAATAAACCCTCGGATATCTCTGATACTATGTTGGAAGTTGAACCGTGAAATCATCCGTGTGCCATCTGCCAACCTGACTTGAATTGAAGTTGAAGGCTGTGTCCGATCAACAACTAGGCCTACTGATGGGGCTGGAGCTGCAGTAAATGATGAGACAGCAACAGTTGACTCTGCTGGCGCAGCATTGCTTGTATTATCCAAAGTTCTTCCCACACCCTGAAATGAAGCATGGCGCTTCTTTGGTACCTGCAAATAGGACCCCGGAGAAAAAAGGAAAGAAATTTTGTTCAAGGGCAGATGTTTCAGGAGTAGAACTGAGATTCTTTGCTATCGAGGAAAAAAAAACATACTGGGCAGTCCTCCTCGCTCCTTGTGAGATTAACACGAACAGATGTCTTCCTATCAGCTGGCTCAAGTTCTTTCGGACATTCAGACTTCCGGATACTCTGCATTCATGAACCTTATATTAAGTCCTGAGTAGGATTCTTTTCCATTGCTTGTTCATAATAAACTTTTCATTAGATCAGATAAAAGATAAAGAAAAATCAGAGCAAAAGATGAAACAATAGAACCAGCAAAAGTTATAAAAGGAATGACATACTCAAGTAGCCTAAAATATTATATAAAAAAAAGGCGGCGGGGGCGAGCACTTCATCGGTGAGTCGATACGCGTATCAGAATGGTAGTCTCGAGCAATCATGGTTGTCACGCCTTGATACACTTGGATTCCACTCTTCTGATAGGCAGGGGGGTGGACGTCCCAAAATGGACCTTCGTTGAGGACAGTAAGACCAGCATCATTGGGGGAGAGGTTGAAGTGATAAGTCAGAGCAGCATAGACATGAGCATCTGGAATATTGTCGATGGTGGTGGAGGCCTTGAATGTGAGGCGCAGATTGGAGCGCATGGCGTAGCGCCCAACTTGGTTGGCGTTTCCATGCTGGAAGTTGTTGCGACTACCGGCTTCACTGGTCCAGACAGGACCCTGGAACACATTGGATCCACTGGTCGCTATGCAGCGGACTGAGCCGGTGGCGAAGCAGTTTGTTGAGCAATCAGCAAGGGAGCAGGAGCCTTTCCAAAATTGGCAGTACTTCGCCATCATAACAGCTAGTGGACCGAACCAAGATGAACTATTGTTCATTCTCAAGGCGGAGATCCAGTCGTTTTCAACATGATCGACGCTGATATCCAGGGGAGGTGGAAGATCATAAAAGTAGAGGTTGGTGGCAGCATTTTGCCAAAGGCGAAGACCGCCGTCATATGTTAATGAAGCTCCACGAGAAGCGACATTGATCAGTTCATTTTCGTCATGCACACAAGCTTGGCTAAAAAGTGTAGCCATGAATCTTGGACCATCGACATCATTGTGAAACAAATGTTCAGTGACAGCTGGCCTGGTAGCAACGCTGCAGATGGAATGGAGACAGGAGATGAACATGCTGATATTGGGAAGATGCGAAGCAAATCTATTGCCAAAGGAGAACTGTCAGACTGGGACCACTCGGGAGTGGCGGGCAGAGAGGGAGAAACATTGCCAAACTTATCAGTGGCACTAGGCCAGAAGCAAGATGAGCTCTTGAATGCGCAGACCAGAGGGCCTGGAATCCAGAGACTGGTAAAGGGAAACAATGTTTCAAGGTCTCTCAAGAGGAATGAGAGTCTAGAGCCAACGTGGAAAATTCCTGCAGAATCCATAGCTCTAATCACTTGGATGTAGAGCAAAACGGAGATGTAGATCTGAGAGTAGGGGGGGACCCAGCCCATGCAGTTGTCTGTCCAATGTTTAGTGGACGCCATCATATGGTCCATCTGGTTGAGATAGTAGAGGACCGAGATAAAGCAAGGAATGAAGGTTGATTCCTTGGGGTAGGTAATCCGTTGGAGAGGGAAATTGGAAGCCAGAGCAAAGATAGCAGTTTCGATGTTCGGGTCAGCAAGACCACGGGGAGTGGGAGCTAGACAACTTCTAGCTTCAAACCGGGTGCGACGGGCGATAGCAACAGCCCGATCTCTTTGAGCTTCTTGATCGCGTTCAGCGACCGGGTTGCTAGCAGGATCAGCAACGCCAATAGGTCCAACCAAGATGAACTATTGTTCATTCTCAAGGCGGAGATCCAGTCGTTTTCAACATGATCGACGCTGATATCCAGGGGAGGTGGAAGATCATAAAAGTAGAGGTTGGTGGCAGCATTTTGCCAAAGGCGAAGACCGCCGTCATATGTTAATGAAGCTCCACGAGAAGCGACATTGATCAGTTCATTTTCGTCATGCACACAAGCTTGGCTAAAAAGTGTAGCCATGAATCTTGGACCATCGACATCATTGTGAAACAAATGTTCAGTGACAGCTGGCCTGGTAGCAACGCTGCAGATGGAATGGAGACAGGAGATGAACATGCTGATATTGGGAAGATGCGAAGCAAATCTATTGCCAAAGGAGAACTGTCAGACTGGGACCACTCGGGAGTGGCGGGCAGAGAGGGAGAAACATTGCCAAACTTATCAGTGGCACTAGGCCAGAAGCAAGATGAGCTCTTGAATGCGCAGACCAGAGGGCCTGGAATCCAGAGACTGGTAAAGGGAAACAATGTTTCAAGGTCTCTCAAGAGGAATGAGAGTCTAGAGCCAACGTGGAAAATTCCTGCAGAATCCATAGCTCTAATCACTTGGATGTAGAGCAAAACGGAGATGTAGATCTGAGAGTAGGGGGGGACCCAGCCCATGCAGTTGTCTGTCCAATGTTTAGTGGACGCCATCATATGGTCCATCTGGTTGAGATAGTAGAGGACCGAGATAAAGCAAGGAATGAAGGTTGATTCCTTGGGGTAGGTAATCCGTTGGAGAGGGAAATTGGAAGCCAGAGCAAAGATAGCAGTTTCGATGTTCGGGTCAGCAAGACCACGGGGAGTGGGAGCTAGACAACTTCTAGCTTCAAACCGGGTGCGACGGGCGATAGCAACAGCCCGATCTCTTTGAGCTTCTTGATCGCGTTCAGCGACCGGGTTGCTAGCAGGATCAGCAACGCCAATAGGTCCAACCAGATTCTGTGGAACATTCACATTAGGGGCAGCATCTTGGAGGGGAAGAGCACCGTCCTGAGCCATTATAAAAGCAGAGTGAGTTTTCTTGGAAGAAAAGAATCAAAAAGCCTAGAAAACCAACCAATGCTTACTGTTGTTTTTCTAGAGTAAAAAATAGGTAGAATACAATGAGAAATGTTTGTGCCACTGCATAAAGCTCAGTTCAGTTGTAGTGGTGGTTCTTCCTTGCAACAAGAATCTGAAAGTACATCAGATATTGGTCCACATCCAACAATACGGGGTCATTTATTGATCCAAATTCAATAAAGGATGAATCTCAATCCTCCTTTTATGATGACTGAAAGTAGCAAGAAAAGAAAAAACTTTTAAGGCTTAAGAAGATCACAATATAAAGTTGCTGTATTTATACAACTTCAACATAAGATGCTTGTTAAAAGACAAGATTCCGGGAAAATCTCAGATTATGACTGATTACTGATAAAATTTCATCCACTGTGCCAAAGAGGAACTACAAGTGCAGATTCAAGGGGAGAAAACATTTCTGAAAATGTAAATCCAGTTTTACACTTTACAAACTCTTTATTTGTTGTGGGACAGCGGTGGAAGTGGAGAGTTCACAATTGTACACGGCACAGCATACATCAACATGAAATTAATAAAAAATTGCAGCTTATCACATGCAAGGACACGACAAATGCTTTAATGATGAATGCTTTTGGTAGAGCAGCGAAGAGACTCCAATAATACTTATCAGCTCCATCTAATAATAGGTTACTGGTCTTTAAGGAATTCATGACTTCAGTCATGCCCAGTTCAATTTACTAAATGAAAAGTAATTATCTTCTCTAACAAATCACAATACTCGGATGATCTTCATTGAGAAGTGTCCATTAGCTTGTTTATCTACCAATATTTCCTTCAGATAACAATTTCAGTAATTGCTACCTTGTATGTAGGAGTTTGTGTAGAGGGGAAGATGATTATTATATCAACATAAATGTAAAGCTAAAGACTGAATTCAAGCACTTAGAGAAACAAAAACAGAAATAGATTCATTCAGTTCTCATGCATGCAGACCAAAAGAGACTGAGAGGCGATCTCTTGCTCTAGAGGTTCCTTTTTTAAATATTTATCATGAGTGGATTTTACTTATCAAAAACTCATGAGTGGATTTAAGGTCTCCCAGTAAGATATATGTTTCTTGAAAGTGGTGTTTGTGTTTCATAGGTTGAATACTGGTATCAGATAAACTAGTTTGAAATGGATGCTTGAGTAGAATTCTACAAGATCCAGACTGCCCAAAGACATCACTGAGCTCTAGTAGAAGAGATGTAAGATCAAATTTTTTTTCACACAAGGGAGGGAGGTAGAGATCAAACATACCCTATCTTACTAGATGTGCTCTGTTGAACTTAAAAATCAACCCACCCCATCCTCCAATTAGGGGTGTTACCGGGGAACCGAATCAGACCAAGAAAAAAGACAATTTTTTTTGGTTTGATTTGATTTTTTTTAAAATGGAAAAAAAAATCAAATCAAACCAACAAAATTTGATTTTGGTTTTAAGAAAAAAATAACCGAAAAACAGAACCAAATCGACGATATAAATACCTACTAAAAATAATAATTACACATATATATATATGTATTTACTGTACATATTAATCCTAGTTCTTTGCCTTGACAATAATTTACTTCTCTGACTTTATATTCTAGTTTAATTTGTAGTTTTTATTTGATAAGTCCAAGAATCTATTTATGTTAAAAATAACTTGTCTTTAATTGAGTCCTTAAACTATTCATCACTATTTAATTCAACTATCATCAAGATAACTTGGTAAATGACAACTTTTCTTAAGCAGTAATTGGCTTGGCAGCATTTCACATACAACAAATATAACAACATACCCAGTGAAATCCCACAAGTGGAATCTGGGGAGGGTAGAGTGTATATGCAAACCTTACCACTACCTTGTAGAGGTAGGCTGCATTTGTTTTTATTAAGATTAAGATGTCTAAATCTGAATGCACATCTGAATGATTACGATGTTCTAGATCTGAACACTAAATGATTAAGATTGTTTGTTTTTCAACATCTGAATGAACATAATTTTATTTCCAAAATATTAATAAACACAACAAAAAGAAAGTTACCAGCTTCTCCCAACAGAGACAAACACTATGCGATTTCTTCCCATCTGTTCTAGCCTTGGTGGACAGAGTTACCTCGTACCTTTTTTTTTTTTTTTTTGAGAAGGTAACATTTGTATATATTAACTGAGCCAGTGCTTGGGTTGCACTGGAAACCATATTTACAGCTTATCAAAAATACTGGAAACTGAATCTAAATCCTAAACAGAACCTAGGATGTCTATAATGGATTCAGTGTCCTCTAAATACATTTGCTTGCACCAGAAGCAAAAAAGTCTGATGCAATTTAGTTTGATCATTTGAAGATCACAGCTCTTGCTCTCAAAACATCTAGCATTTCTTTCTTTCCAAACAGTCCACCAAATACATGCGGGGATAATCCTCCATCTGTCTTTATCTGCGGCTCCCACTCTTGCTTCTTCCCAACTGTAAAGAAGATGTGAGATTTTGTTAGGCATAGCCCAAGCAAAACCCCTAAGACTAATGAAAATCCTCCAGAGTTGGCTAGTAATCCTGCACTGTAAAAACAGATGGTTGACTGTCTCAACCTCTTCCCCACATAGATAGCATCTGGAACATATGGAGAACTTCCTCTTCTTGAGATTTTCTTGTGTCAACACTGCTTTTCTTGCCAGAAGCCAGGTGAAACAGGCCACCATGAAAGGGGTTTTAGGTTTCCAAATCTGCTTCCAAGGCCAAAGAGATGCCTGATGTCCACCTTGATTCAATAACTTATATGCAGAGTTGACCTTGAATGTGCCTTTGCTATCAGTGCTCCACCACAATCTATCATGCTCATTCCTTGTTCCTTTAAACTCCTCCAAGCTTCTGAAAAAATCAGCCACCGTCTCAATTTCCCAATCATTGAAATTCCTTCTAAACTGAAAATTCCATCCTTGTTGTGTCCAACTGTCGGCTAGGCTCATATCTTTATTCACTGTCAGTTCATGCAAAGCAGGAAATAAACTCTTCAGATTAGAAGTGCCTAACCATTTATCTTCCCAAAAAGAAACGTTGATCCCATTGCCTACCTTGATAGTTGTATTGTTCTTCAATAGAGGCCATAAGATTCTGATGGACTTCCACACACTTACCCCATATAGTGTTAGAACCTCCTTTGTCATCCACTTGTTCTCCTCTCCATATTTAGCTTGAATTACTTTGCCCCAGTATGCTCGAGGTTCTTGTGAATACCTCCATAACCATTTGAGTTTGAGAGACTTGCTTTGTAATTTCAAATTCCTTACTCCTAGACCCCCTTGTTTCTTCCCCCATAGAACCTTGTTCCACTTGACTAAATGTTGGACAGTAGAATCATTTTCTTTAATCCCTTTCCATAGAAAATCCCTCCTTATTTTATCTAATCTCTGTATCACCTCAACAGGAATGGAAAAAATGGACATCATATAAGTAGGCAAGGCATCCAAAACTGAATTAATAAGAGTGACTCTGCCTCCCAAGGAAATATATTGAGATTTCCACCTAGAAAGCTTCTTCTCACATTTTTCAATCACAGGATTCCAAATGTTTAGAGCCTTTGACTTGGCTCCTAAAGGCATGCCCAGATAAATAGTTGGCAAAGAGCCTATTTCTCCTCCCAAAATCCTAGACAGATCCACCATATTAGAAACTTCATTAATAGGGTACAACTGACTTTTTCTCCAATTGATGTGCAATCCTGAAACACTTTCAAATAACACCAAGATTGATCTCAGAATCAATAATTGCCCTTCATCTGCATCACAGAATATTACTGTGTCATCAGCATACTGTAAGTGAGTGACTTCCATGTTGCCAGTTGAGTTTGAGGTTTGAGTTGTAGCTACCTCAAAAACCCCAAGGCGTTCATTCTCTCTGGCCACCTTAATCATGTTATCCAGGCCCTCCATAGCAATGATAAAAAGGAAGGGGGAAAGAGGATCTCCCTGCCTCAGGCCCCTTTGAGCAGGAAAGAAACCTTCAGGTGCACCATTTATAAGGACTGAGAATTTGACAGTGGAGATGCAATATCTCATCCACTGGATCCACCTTCTTCCAAAACCCATACATGAAAGCATTCTCAGCAAAAATTCCCAATTCACATGGTCATATGCCTTCTCTATGTCTAACTTGCACAAAATTCCGGCCTTTTTCTGAGAGATTCTAGAGTCAACTACTTCATTTGCAATTAGAATATCATCCATTATTTGTCTATTCTTAATGAATGCCATTTGTTGGACATCTACCAGCTTGTCAACCACTCTCTTCAGTCTCTCTGTCAGCACCTTGGAGAGCAGCTTATATACACTTCCTATGAGACTAATGGGCCTGAAATCTCTCAACTCCTTGGCTCCAGTTTTTTTTGGGATCAAAGCAATGTAAGTGGCATTAAAGCTCTTCTCAAAGATGCCATTGGAATGGAAATTCCTGAAAGTTTCCATGATATCTTTCTTCACCACATCCCAGCACTTGATGAAAAAACCCATTGTATATCCATCTGGACCTGGAGATTTGTCCATGGCGCACAACTTTAAACATGATAGCACCTCTTGTTCCTCAAACTCCCCTTGTAACATTTCACTTTTATCTTCAGTGATCATTGGAAAATTAATCAAATTACTGGAAGGTCTTCTGCCTGTGGTTTCTGAATAAAGCCTCTGGTAAAAACCAATGACCTCCCCTTTAATTCTCTCCGGATCCCTAACCATTTCATCATGAATCAACAGTTGATCTATATTATTGCTACTCCTGTGTGCATTGGCCACTTTGTGGAAATATTTTGTATTTCTATCCCCTTCTTTCAACCACAATGCTCTAGATTTTTGTCTCCATGCAATCTCTTCATTTTTAAGGTATTCTTCATATTCCATAAGCAAGGATGCCTTCGTAGCGGACTCTTCTTCTGTTAGTACTCTGCTTTCCATCACTGTATCCAAAGTAGAAAGCTGACTCAGGATATGAACCTTTTGTAATCCCAGATTGCCCAAAACAGTTTTGCTCCATTCCTTCAATTTACCTTTTAAGGCTTTAAGCTTACAACCTAAGATGTAATCAGGCTTACCAGTGAACACAAAGGAATCCCACCACTCTTTAACTTGTTCCACAAAACCCTCTGTGTTGAGCCACCAGTTATCGAATTTGAAATAGGATTTGCTAAGATCCCAATCTCCACATTGTAAACCAATAGGGTTGTCGTCAGGACACAATCTCTGCAGCACGACCTGTTTAATTTTGTTGAAGCTATCATCCCACTCCTTGGATATCAAAATTCTATCAATTCTAGAAGCAACATTATTGTTGTCACCTTTGAACTAAGTGAAATTACCCCCTTCCAATTGTAAGTCTATAAGGTCCATGTCTTCAATAAAATCAGAAAAATCCATCATAGCAAGTGTTCTCCTTCTGCAATTTCTCTTTTCTGAGGGGTATCTTGTAATGTCGAAGTCTCCACACACGGCCCATGGTCCCTCAAAAAGACTTCTGACAGCACCTATTTCCTCCCACACATGCTCTCTCTCTGATCTACAGTTTGGAGCATAGACTCCTGTTATGTGACATTTGTAATCCTGCAATACTGCCTCAAAACTGCAGGTGATAGTGTAAGAACCTGTTTCTAGCACTTCCCCTCTCCAAGCTCTACTGTCCCATATCATCAGTATGCCTCCTCTAGCGCCACTCGCTTGCAGACAAGCGTATTTGACCCATCTCCCTCCCCAAATTTCTTTTATTATATCTTGCATCTCCCCCACTAACTTAGATTCCTGTAAGCAAACGATATCTGCCTTCCAGTTGAATATTAAACTCTTCACAAATCTCCTCTTTTCCCCACTATTCAATCCCCTAACATTCCAGGACACAAGTTTTACCTTCATTGTAAAGCTTTGACCTCTTTTCCCATCACTTTTGAAATTAATGTCAAAAGAAGCAAGTCTTTTTAGTTCCTGAACCCCCTTATACCTAGGCCTTTTGCTGATGGAATCACTTTCCATTCTTCTAGCCTGTCTGCAGCTGTCAATTTGCATAAGAAGCTCTAACGACTCCTCCTCATGCCCTCGAAAGTCAACACCAAACATTTTCCCCAGCTTAATTAAATTCTGCCTTACCCACATAGATGTCTCTTTTTCTTTTTGAACTGTAAGACTCAGCTCACTTTGAATTGGTTCAACATCCTCCCCCAACCACTCTTCAATTTGCTTGTCACTCTGTATGTCTAGTATGGTGTGTTGTTCCTCCTGAATTTCTAGAGATAGATCAGTCTTGGCACTGCTTTCCTCCATCGCGTTCGTCTCAGGTAGACATATCACAGTGTCTCTTGGGTCTGCAACTGGAGTCCCCTGGCCTGCATAAACTTCCTCTGTCGTTGTTTCTGGTTCCAGAAGGTCTCTCATAAGAGTTGGGACTTGCTCCTTTGTTTCAGAACATAAAGGATCGAAAAAAACTTCCTCTCTTGGGCCTGATAAGTCATTTAAAATGACATTTGCACTATCAGGCCCAGTATTCTTCTTTTTGTTGCCCCGGCCCAAACAATGTCTATAAAAGACTTGGGTCTCCATGTCCTCAACACGTGACTGTAGGGGTTCATTTGAAAAAAATCCAGCTGTCAAAAGTGCCCCCATGTGACTTGTCTGAACTGTGTCAGATTTCAACATCAATTTCACTTTTTACCTCGTACCTGTTGCTGGTGGGAGGCGGCAGGTCTCCCGTGGAATTAGTCGAGGTGCACGCGAGCTGGCCCGAACACCACGGTTATCAAAAAAAAAAAGAAAAAAGAAAGTTACCAGTTTAAAAAAAAATAAACACAACAAAAAGAGCTTCAAAATATTTTTCAACATCAATTATGTCAAAAAAAATTCCAGTATCGTAATAAGGGGGTGGAGCTAGGCTATCGGATTTCGTTATTTTTTTTATGTATATATATATAAATATGACTCCCTCGGTCCATTTTACATGGCACACTTTCCTTTTTAATTTGTCCCAAAAGAATGTCACCTTATTATAATTAAAAAAATAACACTAAAATTTCACTTTTACCCTTAATGAAATGATTTACAGCCACACAAATATTCAAGTATAATTTTAGAACACAAGTGTCAAAAATCTCCTTTTTTTCCTTAAATACTGTGTCAAGTCAAAGGGTGCCACATAAAATGGAATGGAAGGAGTAATAGATATTCAATCCCCTTGATTTCTTCGTAAGGTAGTTCTAATGCGTAAAAATCATGGTTCTGAGTATCCACCAGCAAATTTGAACTTCCAGATTTCACAAAATCATTCTATATAAACTCAAATTTCAAAGATGCAAAAGAAGAAAATGATTCAACTTTCATTTTGTGTCGTTTCTTAGTTCCCAAAATTCATTCTATCTCCTACTCTCACTAACAAACCCACCATTTTTGTCTAGAAGATCACCTCTGTCAAGGTGGTGGTGGATGGGTTTTCACCATTTTTGTCTAAAAGATCACCTCTTATCCATGGTTGGTGATTTATTTCAGTTATATTTTGGTGGGTCAATGGAGGAGTGGTGATTGGAAAGTAGCACCATCAATAATAGAGATTGCTTCTTACTTTCTTTGTTTTACAGATTGAAAGTTTAATATTGGTTTCATTGGTCCTAAAATAGAGGAGAAAGATGAGATGAAGAGGCAAGTTCAAAGTCCTTAGCAATGGATGATTTAGGTGTCTGTAGGAGGATAAAAATCGGAGAAGAAGGAAACATTTAATATTAAAACAATAAAAGAGCGAGTTTTAAAAGGGTCTGAATGGTTTTCAGACTTTGTTCTGGATCTGACGGAATAAGATGAATTCAGATGTAATAAGTGTCCAGATTTTAATAAAAACAAATGCACTTAATGGACTGAAATCTGAACTATTCAAATTCAGATCTCCATTAAGTGCAAACAAATGAGGCCGTAGAGAGGGTTTTTCGGGAAGACCCTCGGCTCGAGTATAGCAAATCATAGTAGGTATGAAAAGGAAAACGTCAGTGGAGAATAGAAACTAAGAAGGAAACAGTAACAACAACAAAATAGTGTGATAACCGAAGCACAAGAAACACTAGATTGAAATAACTCGAAAACCCGATAAAACCGACAAGGACAGTAGTGATGGTAAGGTACACATTGCGACTTCCAAGTCTAATTTGGCTAGTTTAGGGAAAACTTGAATTTCTGCTATATCAACCTTCCAAATCACGATGAAAAATCGATTTAATTGGTTTAGTTTGGTTTTAATAAAAAAGGACTTACATGGCTTGGTTTTCTTTTAGCGAAAACCGACTCAAACTGAACCATGAACACCCCTACTACCAATGGTGCTCTGTTGAATTTATTGTAGTAAAGCTACTATTTTTTTAATGAAGTTATAGTCATTGTTTTACATCAGTTTAAACTATAGAATTATATATCATTGTATAAGAAAGTTGAACAGCAAAGTCTTTCTATTAATTTATACTCTTAAGCAGGAACATATGCAGTAAATGTGGAACCATGAAAACAAACAAACGCATGTAGATTCAAAAGTTAAAATCGTGATGTAAACTATACTACCTCTAAGAAAGAGGCATTTTCTGGATCATCAAACCTCCGTGGAGGTCCATCATCCACAGTGAACCCATTGCGCCAAAAAGTGATAGCATGGATAACATTTTCAGGTGGCTGAGGAACAGAAGACACAACCTCCCCTGTAAGTCGTCTTGCAGTTCCAGTAAAGCTTCTTGAGTCTGAAGATGGAAGGTGTTCCGAAGGTCCTACAGCAGCATATTGTCTAGCTTGATTAAATAGTGCATCCACATCATTCGCTTTTGGTGGATCTTGAACAAGCATTCCGCTACACAAAGGACTTTGATCAGCAATATGAAAGTGAATATGCATCTTGTACTTTCAGAAAAACTAGATTGTTCAGGTTTTATCAATATAAGAAAATATCTTTAGAATTTAGATACATGTTTTACAAATACCGTTTGACTGGACGTTAGCCTTCCGATTCCTCAAGAAAACAAGAAATTGAACATAGAAATCTAGCTAACAGACTAAAGGTTAAAAGACAAGAGTAACCAGCAGTTAAATTCGGCTCCAAGTGACCAAGACCATAAAAAGTTTGCACTGCAAGCATATTTGATTCTTTTATGTCCTAATATAAACGATTTATCAACAAAGAATGAAATTAAAGAGGAACGCTAATATGGAAATATTAGTGAAGATGCAAGTTGGCAGCAATCAGAGTAGCCCTGAGAATGAATCCTCCAGCGAGGGAACTATCAGAAACAATATCCAACACAGTAAAATCCAATTCAGTATATAAATGTTGTTTTTAAATCAAGTAATTTCACTTAAAATAATGTATATAAATGTTTTTTAACCTGCTGAAATAATTAAAATGAAAGAGCTGATAAAATCAAGAAGTGACTGGGATAGGAGGGATTCACTCAGGGAAATGTAAAAAAGTAGACGCCTGACAGCATAGCCAGGGAAAACACATCAAAATTGCTTGCTCCACAACTTTTATCCAAGAATGCACTTCCTTGCAAATCAACTTTGCAGGATTAGATATAAATTTGCAATGATCATCTTCTTTTTCATTTTAACTTGTCTAGTCAAAGACCAGATACAAGGAAACATTTTTCAGTATAATTCCCATCTTATAACCTTTTTTTTAAAACTCACAATCACCAATATATTACCACCAATTAAAAGATACAGTTCGATGAAGGGGGGGACAAACCTAACCTTCTTTCACAAGATGTTAAAGTCAACATGTACAAAAAATTCCTACCGTCCTGTACTACGAGCAAAAGAGTAAGCGCAACTTCAAAGGTGATACTGAAACTGGGATGTTCAAGGTGGATCAGATATAATGGAGCTTAGACTTCTCCTCTTGATTTTTTTTTTTAAGAATGATTTCTCCTCTTGAATCTGAAAATAAGCATCTTCCATCTATCAGTATTGAGGAGGCATCTAATTTGCCTTGGCAAGGTCGAGAAGTGCGAAAATTGCAAGCAACCTCCAGTTGATGACTCAGGGATGCCATTTTATCAGCTACCTTATTGGCCTCCCTAATCGATGTTTAATAAATAGGCCATGATTCTCTTCCAGCTGTTGGATTTCAGAAACAATTCCAGCAGTCCTCCAGGGTATCAACTTCCCAAGATGCAGTTATGAAGGAGAAAGGAGTCAGTTTTTCCTATGATTAGTCCATGGCCCCTGTCAATGCACCATTTTCAGACCAACTAACAAAGTCTTAGCTTAAGTCAATTGCTTGTTCCTCCTCCAAGGGGCAATGCACATGCCATAATAATTCTTCCCAAGTTGTATCTAACAACTCCACAATTTCTATTTTTGCAACAACCATCACTGTTAATTTTGACAAATAACAGTGGTGGCCTCATCCATTTGACCTAGGTGAAGGTGTTATCAATTAAGGAAACTTCAAATAATTTGCAGATGTCTTCTCAGTTATTGCCAATAGCCAAACTTTTAATCTGTCTGGAAATAATCTGGGAGATCTTTTGAAATGATTAGGGACTTGGATCTGCCAAAAGGTGTTTCCAAATCATATTTACTGCTACATCTGGATCTCCAAAACTCCCAGATAATAATAGGAGGAATGATCTTGTAAACATAGGCAGAGATTGCATTATTTGCTTTTTGATTCCAACAATTGGTTTAGGCAAGTATTTCTCAATGGTCTCCACAATTCCTTTGGTAGGATGCATAGCAGTCAAGGTGCACTTAAGTCTAATAAGACATGTCTGATAAGTACAGCTCACCCCTCTTACCAACCTTGAAGGAGTGGCTAGGACTCCCCAACCACTAAGAACAAGAATGGTCATAACCTTTTTCAATTTATTTTACTTCTGGGGAGCAATTTGTATTTGATAACCAAAAGATCTTCAAACGCCAGTTGGCTTAGGGTTCTAAACTTGGTGAATAATAGGTTCACCCCTCTATCCTTCTCCACTTAAATAAGGATTTAGTCAATGATAGGATTCAAACTTGTGACATGCACGTAACTCAAAAATCACGTGACGCGCCATTAAATTGTACTAAAGCCCTAGGGGCAAAGCATATGAGTATTTCTTTTTGACGTCCAAATGGAGTCTCAGGGAAGAAAGTATCTGCCCAGATCATCAGCTGCAAAAGGGAAAATCCTGTAAAGAAGCTTGGTTTCTCAAGCTTCACCAAGATAAATGAATTTCAACAGTTCAATGTTCAGGGATAATACTGGAAGCTCTCTCCTAAGAATAGTACATTAACAAATTATAATGTCATTTATTCTCTTTTTTTTGATACTGGTAAAGTTAAAACCAAACATAGGCAAATATAATGTCATTTATTCTCTTTGGGATCTTAGAATCATTACTGGCTAGTTTAAGGAAAGAAAATGAAAGTCTATGATAGGTTTGTCTAAATAGGAGGGAATAGGAAGCTTTTCGGCCTAATCCTTCAACAAAAGCAGGAAAACACCACACAATTAAAAAGATCATCTTATCTATCTGGAATAGCTAATTGCTTGTGTTTCAAAACAAAAGAATAGTAAAAAGAAGAGCCCAAAGAAATATCACAAATAGATCATGTACCGGGAGAACTGTGAGTACAATTTAGAATTAACTAGTATGAGAGTAGCAACTATTATTGGGTCCATGAGAGGAAAAACTGTGATACCCTTAAGAAGCAACCCCTGACCCAGACCAGTAAATATTATATGATGACAGGGATGTTTGTGTCAACTCCTGAAGCTACAAATGTAGACCCTTCACCCACCTCACCCACAACCCCAAGCTCGGGAACTCTGTAATAACCCCCCATGATGTGTTAGCCCAGTAACGTCCACATTATATCAGCTCTATCCAATTATAAAGTGAATGGTCATCACTTCTAGACATAAAGCAGTTGCTCCAGAGCACTACAATGTACACATGTTACGTTGATATGCAATTCATTGCCCTCGAAGGGGTACCCTAACCTGATAGTACGGTGAATTCATACTGAGCTAGGTCATAGTTCTCAAGGTCATTTGCACCAAAAAAGAAATTATTGATGCTGTCCGGACTAGCTTGAGCACACTTGGTTTAATCTACCAAGGCTAGAGCAACTAGACGCAAATCAAGTGATGCTAGTTGCTACTCCCATACTTCAACTCCCATACTTCAACTACTAAGCCATCCCTTGGGGATGCCATCTGCCCCAAGTTTTCCCACTGATCAATATCAATCAATCTGCCATGCTTCACTCCTAAACCAATTGGAGTCTAGGGAATTTTTGCATCTTCACTCATACTTTCATCCCCAAATGAGACGATAACAAGGTCTTTCCTTGTTTGCATACTCCAAATCATTTTTCAACAAGGGGTATTCCTTGTGGAGGTTCCACTCATATGGAGATTACCTAAGTCGTGTCGTAGGCACGTAATTAATCCGAAATAAAGTCTTATAAGTTACGGGGCTTTACAAAGGGGGAAGTAACACAAGGACTTTCCTGGGGTCACCTATCCCAGTAGCTATGTTACCCATGAGACTTAACTTTGGAGTTGTGATCTTAGATAGAAGGGTGTGGAGGACACGGGTTAGGATAGAAGTTTAGTCAATAGCAGTGCGTTGTCTGCTCATACTAGTAGTCATAGTATTGCTCTTGTTATTTCTTGTCCTTCGATTTCTATTACTATTTGTTGATTCATTGTACCTCGATTATCGTATTTTTTGTTGTAATTTCTGTTTTGTTACTAGTTGTTGATTCTTGTACCTCTGTCACTTCTTTCACTGGACTGCTGTGGACAGTTTTTTCTTGAGCCGAGGGTCTATCGGAAACAGCCTCTCTACCGCTGAGGTAGGGGTAAGGTCCGCGCACACTCTACCCTGCTCACACCCCACTTTGTGTGATTATAATGGGTATGTTGTTGTTGTTGTCTTCATCCCATTCCTCACCTTATTACTACTGAAACTTTCTTCCTTATCCAGGGATAGGACAAGTTATGCTTAGCAAACTCTAATAAGTCTATCAAATTTCATACTAGTCCACTTTTTCACATTTTTTCACTAGTACAAATAAAAGTAGAACGTCAAATCAAGGGCGGAGCCAGGTAGGGCCGCATGATTCAAATTATTATTTTTTTTATGTATATACAGTAGATGCTTAACCCCCTTTGGTTTCTTCATATTTTAAACCCCTTAGTGAAAATTATGGCTCCGCCATTATGTCTAATTGATGATGAACTAAGACATGTAAGAGAGAAACACCTTTTTTCTCCGCCAGTATAATACTCTTGAGTCTCATCAGAGTCACTGCCGGACCCTGTGGTAGGCCGACGATTTAGATCAGCAACAGTGTGAATCCCACCACTTCTCCTCCCAACACCAACACCAACACCAACATCACCAGCAGCGGCAGAGGTAGAACCATTTCTAGGTCTAGATGACCTCAAATTATAAGCATTAGAAGGTTTCCTTTTTCGTTTGGAGCTGCTAGAAGGAGGCGGAGATGGAGATGGAGACAGAGAGTTCGAGGGAGAAGAAGACCCGGAGTGAGAAGGAGAGTAGGACTGTGAGTCCGAAGGAAACACTGGAGCGGCGGCGACGGCGGGGGATGTGTTGGGGGGAAGGGAAGAGTTTTCGAGGAAAGTGGAGACGGCGGAGTCTAAGTTGAAATTATGGCTTTCCAGGAAGAACATGGCTTCCAATTTTGAAGAAGATGAAGTGATTTCGCAGAATGTATCGATAAGACCTTCTCTTTCAGCAGCGTTCAGATTAGCTTCCTTCTCCATTTTTCGCCCAGTTTCTTCTGCTGTTGCCTGTTCGTCTACTGTTTCTCCTGCTTTTGTATGTTCTTTCTTCCACTGTCGCAAAAGGATTTTGGGGAAACTAGAGAAACTACACAAAATGATTATTTTGGGCCAACTATTTAGTTAGTTTCTGTTAAAAATATTATTTCAATTTAATTATCTTATTTATAAAATAAAGAGAATTTTTTATATTTTTTTTTAAATATAATTTCTATTATTAAATAATTATGTAAGATGTATATGTTTAAATTTATATTTTTAAATATAATTAATAAGATTAATTTATTAAAATAAACTCCTAATAAATATTTTCGTAAATAAAGTATAAGTCAACCACAGCAACTATTTTGAAGGAACCTATAGTTGCCCAATCTTAAAATTCATTGCATTAAATATCTATATTTCATGCTAAAGTATTACTCCCCTTTGTCTCTGATTATTTATTGTTAGTTTTAAAAATAAATATTTTAAATTATTTAATAGTTTAGTAATTTAAGATAAAATTAATTAGTAATTTATTTTTGAAATTCACAAATATCTTAATTATAAAGTGATGACATATAAACAGAGTAAATATTCAATTATGAGTGATTATATCGAAAGACATAAAATAAGAATACGATAGTTAAAATTTCTTCCAATTAATATTTTTTCTTAATGAACATTTAACGCTTTGTTTGGATGGTGGTTACCATAGTATAGTATGGTATCGTTTTTAAGAGTATCATGTTTGTTTTGATTGTGTCTTAACATATATGGTATGGTATGGTTTAATTCCATGGTTAGGTAACCATGAAAAGTCTCACTTTATATAACCGCCGATTTGGTGGTATCATGTTGTTACCTTAATTTTTTTTCTTCTCATTTTACCTTTATTTATTATTTAATAATTCTATTTTATCCTTTATCCTACCTTTTTATAGCATTCCTACCCCGTATCCCACTTTCTAGTAGGTTTATCCTTCAAATTATTGATGTGTGAGATTATGTAACGACGAAAAACGATACAATCTATCCAAATGTTGTATTCATTAAAACAATATAGTACCATATAATACAAAACAATACCGTACAATACCAAACATTATGAAACCATATGAAACAACCATCCAAATAGAGTGTAAAAATAACACGTGGTTAGAAAGAGTATTTTTCTGTGTTTTATTTTAGAAAAGCTTACTATTAATTTTAGAAAAGCTTACGATCAATAACGATGTCTTCTACCTCCGACTTTTATGCACCCTTTCTCACTACCTAAAATTTAATTCATGACCACTTCGGCCACTGGTCGCTCGCCTCATGTGGCTGGTCAACCTCCCTCTATATTCTATAGCATTAACTTCAAGTTTTCGTGTCCTTTCTCAGTCTAAAGTTTCAGATACAACCTTCCTACAAACTATTCTCAATTTAAATGCAACAACGACTCATTTACCTCCTATTACCATGAACTATATCAAACTTATTGCCCTTGTATCCCTCAATTCCTCTGTAGTTTCGAAATCTAGTATTGCTTCTATCTCCATAAAAAAAGCGAGTTCATTGATGAAGTCTTGACATAATTTATAATTTTAGTCTCAATAAAGAGAAAAGACATAATTACCCCACTAAAGTAGGACCTTTTTTTTCAAAAATACACTTAAACTTTGCGGGGGTCCTATTACCCCCCTAAATAATTTTAAATTAATATTGTTACACCATTTTAGGCCACCTGACATAGAGAGTGTAGAGTGTGTCCACTCTCTTAACGAGCGTGAAGAAACCAAAAAATTGATTGTAACTTTATTTTTACAGATTTTTTCTATAAAATATATTTTTCTTATTATTTTAACTTTATTTTCTTATTCTTTTTTCTTTAGTTTCTTCTTTCTTCTTCTTCTTAAATATCTTGCCATCTCTAATTGATCCCCGTCACTTTCAATGTCCATGATTTCCACCATAACTCTACCCACCTTTTTTTGTTATTACAAAATGTTAACTTTCTTCAATTTCAAGTTCTTTCAAAAAGTTCTTTTACATTTTGAACAATTTTGTAAAACCAATAGATTTCAAGATAATTATAGAAGGTATCATTTAATTTTTTTTATTCATGCTTCAATCCAACTATTTACGAATTTTAGAAAATTTTATTGATTCTTTTATAAAAACCTTCAATTTGGATATCATTGCATATCATTCTTTTCAAAACCTTCATTGCTAAAACTATATAAAAATGAGATAAATTAATTAATGATATTCCCAAAATTTTAAAATTTGTTCAGAAAAAAAAGATAATTAATTTTTACTATTAACAATTTAATAAAAGTAGAGAATGTAGCAGTTTTTTTTGTTTTTTTTTGAAACACTTTTACTAGTTATGAAAATGGCCAGTGGAAGGGAGGGGGGTTGGGTGGAGAAGAAGAAAAAAAGATATAGGTCAGGGAAATTGTCTGCAAAAAAATACGTGGAGGAGGTGGATTGAGTAGAAAGAGAAAAGAAAGTCCAAAAGTATGATGGAGGAAAAAGAGAAATAGGAAAAAATATAAAGAAAAAGGCAAAAAATGAAAAATAAATATTTTTCATTAAGCTAACACATGTCAAACAATAATCGGTGCGTGTTAGCACCTACTTTTTTAAAAATTAAAATTCGTCCAAAAATGATGTAATTATATCAATTCAAAATTGTTTAGGGGGGTATTAGTACCCCCGCAAAGTTCAAGTGTCTTTTTGAAAAAAAGGTCCAACTTTAGTAGGGTAATTATGTCTTTTTTCCTCAGTAAAACGTGGAAAATAATATTTTCAATCATTTTATATATATCTTTTCTAATCTTCATTAATGCGTCCTCTCTTTCTTCAGAAAATTTGTTTAGATCAAACCTACAATCTTCAACGTTCAAATTAAAACATTTAACTTTTTATGTTGAATCTTCAACTCTTTTTGTTGAGTTTTCAACTTTAATATCATTCAAGTCTTCAACTTTTTACCTTCAACTATCAATGAAAATTTTTACTATGGTCCTGATTCAACCAACCAAAGTTGTGAGAGGATCCATTGTTTTTTTGACACATGAAAAATGGGTCCCAATTATGTACTTTGCAAAAGAAATTAAATAAAAAATTAAAAACAAAGATAAAAGACTTCATAGTACAATAAAAATTGAGGGAAAGAGAGTACCATTTTCCCTCCTTAATTAGGTTTTTGTAGATGACATCTAAACCAACCAAAGTAAAATTTTCAAAGTAGAACTACATCATTGTTGCTCACTGCATTCTCTAGTGAAGATCCGGATCTTACTCAAGCAAAGTTAGAAGAAATATTTTAAATGTATACACCTATGATCTTATTTCTTTTATTCCCTTTTTTTTCAATGTTATTTATACTTGTAGAATCACCTTATTTTGATATATATATATATATATATATGTAACACCTCGTATCTTCCTAACCCTACTTAACGATGTTGAGCAATGGTTACTTAGGTGTCGAGAGCCATACATACGTCTTTTGTAATGCTATTGATGAGATAATTGAATTTGGCCCTCGTATATGTGATTAAACCTTCATAGGAGGTGTTTTATGATTTTCGTGGAACATTTGTGGGGTTCAAAACGAGGCTAAGAGGACCCCTAAACAAAGTATATTAAGGTTGAGAAGTAAGTTAAAGAATAGGACTTGAAGTATCTAACCAAACCCACGAAGAGAAGTCGAAAAATGGAATTTTCGAAAAAACTAAGTATGGGGCGCATTTGGGACCGTGCCACGCCGCTCTGGGCTAAAATTTTTAGCCCAGAGGCAGCAAGTTGGCGCGCCCAGGAGCGTGCCACCTTGGTTTTTCCACTTTTTCGAAAGTTGGAAATTTCTAAGTCCCAAGTGTATCCGGGGTCGTACCGAGCCGATTTTTGCCCCGTTTCTTCTAAAACCATGAGCATATACATGAAATGAATGACATATTATATTGGTATGATAAATTTACTCGAGAACGAATTTGGAGTAAAAAATGACAGTTTTGCCCTTAAGGTCAAAATAAGTCAAACGTGGCTAGAATCACTTGTTTGTGGGATTGAGGCTACGGATATGAATAGCATAAGTGGGAATATTATTGTAATACGTATAAGACGACTTAAACATGAGAAATTATTGATTTCATTGGGTTAAGTGAATTGGGCTCAAAAAGAGGCCCAAAATGAGAAGAAAACATGGGTCAAGAATGGGTCAAATGACCCATTCTTCCATTGACTAAAGCCACACTTAACATTAAATGCAAAAGTGGCTAAGGATGACCCCCAAGGCTTACATAAAGGGGCCAAAATCAGATTTTTATCACAAAAAAAATCTCATGCCAATCTAGAAATTTTCCAAAAGCCTTTTCTTTCAAACTTCAAACCCTAACTCAAAGCCAAATTTTGGAGCAAGATCATCATTTTCCAAGCTTGGGTAAGTAATTGTTCTTGTACTTTAACATATTATAAGCATGAGAGATTATGTATATCATGTTGGTTATGGTTGGAAGTATTGGACATGACACTTTTGGTTTTGTGAAAAAGATGTGTTATCCATGGGATTGTAGCTTGAATTATGATTTGTGCCTTTGATGTAAGAGTATGGTATGGATAAAATATGAACATGTATGGTGTAATTTTGTTATGAAACTTGTTATTTTCCTATAAGTGAATATTGTGGGATTTTGGCCGATATGTGTTATGAAGTGTATTAAGGTGAATTGATGGATTATTTGTGATGTGGTGTGGATAAGAAAGTGTAAAGGAGAAGTGTTGTGGTGAAATGTATTGATTATCATGTATTGGTCAATGTTGTGAATATTGTGGAATTTTTGGTAAGATAATTTCGTAAATGGTATTGTCAAGGGGAAATGGCATGTTTAAAGGCAAACATGTAACTCATTGATATTATATGCATTTGTAAAGTAATTGATGGTATAATTATGATGTGGTGATGATGGAGAGTGGAAAGTATGAACTTGGTGTGACATACTAGTAGTTTATGATACTTTGGTCAATGTTGGGCATGTTATGGTATTATTGATATGACCATGCCGTAAATGGTATTGTAGAGAAAGAAATAACATGGTAAAGCCAAATATGTGACTTGTTGTTATTATATGCATTTGTAAGGTAGTTGGTGGTTAATGTTGATTCCATTATGTACTTGTGATGTAGAGTGAAACGTAAAGAAGGAGCGGAATTGTTGCGCTCACATATTTGATTGTGTACTTACATTGGGAAGATAAGGTATGTAAGGTTACTCTGTCCGTATTTTTCTGCGGCAAATAGTATTCACATTGACATTAAGCTTGTTCCATCCCGAAATGTGCTAAGGTATCTCATATCGGGTTACCCATAGTCGTGGTCATATATTTTCCTACTCATGGGTCAATTATGAATCTCATGTCTCATATTCATGGTTAATGTTCCAAAAGCTCAAATAAGGTTATGTTCTAATAGAGATTATACTCATGTATCTTGTTCATTGCTTATTGTCCAATGGTTCCAATAGTGTTATGTTTCCATGAAGGCTAGGTTCCCAAGAATGTTATATTGCCAAGATATTCATATGTCTCCTACTCATTGATTATTGATCCAAAGCTTCAAGAAAAGTTATGACTATCAAAAGTATCGACCTCTTATAAGCAAATGAATCAATCTCAAAAGTAAAGAAATGAAGTAAGAATAAAGTAATGTATATTGGTTGTGTTATTCTATCCATGGGGTACAAGAACACCCGCATGTGTTATCCATGGGGTACACATACCCGCATGATGATGATAGTTTATCCATGGGGCGCAAACGCCCGCGTGATGATGGCTATTTATCCATGGGGTGCAAAAACGCCCGCATGACGATATGATCTTATCCATGGGGTAAAAGAATACCTGCATGATGATGATATGTTATCCATGGGGTGAAAAGAACACCTGCATGATGTGGGCCCAGAAAGTGTACGAGTGATGTAAAAGTAAAGTAAAAGCAAGAGAAAGAATGAATGTAAAATACATGGCTTCCAAAGTACAGAATAGTGACTCATCTACATTGTGATTTACCTATAATGGTTATGCATTTGAACTTGAGTTCTTGACATATTTTCATATCTTACAAGTTTCATATGGCCTTACATACTCTGTACATTCTTCGTACTAACCCCTTTTGAGGAATTTACCTTACTTGCTGCAGGCGCAGGTCTTAGTAGGCCTCCACAGTAGATTGTCAGTGTTGCAGATCTTTGGTGAGCTCCAGTTAGTTCGGGGCTTCTCCGAGTCACTGTTGTACATGTGTTTTGATTTTGGACATGTTGTATAAAGCGGGGACTTGTCCCGACTTTTAGTTCATTTTGGTCAATACATTTGTTAGAGACTTTTGTAGACGGATGTGGGTGTATAAATGTGAAAGTGCATGTCGTTTTGACTTGATGGCTCAGACGGCCATGTTTTACATATATAGCTATGACATATGTTTCCATGTCTATGATTTTCGAATAGTTGCATAAGATGTAACAAGATTCATATGAGGAGATGCATGCGAATGTTCATGAGCAAAGATTGGTTCTCTCGGGCCTTATCGGCTTCGGGTGACAGTCCGGCCCGAATGGGATTTCGGGTCGTGACAATAATTTTGAATATATATATATATATATATCATAAATATAAATATTTTACACATAACTTGAAAGTAAAATATTACTCCCTCTGTCCCAATTTATATGACACACTTTTCTTTTTAGTCAGTCCCAAAAAGAATGACACATTTCTATATTTGGTAATAATTTAACTTTAAAATACCCACTTTACCCTTAATGAAATGATTTACAACCACACAAATATCTATGAGTCATTTTAGACCATAAGTTTCAAAAGTCTTCATTTCTTTCTTAAACTCCGTGCCAAGTCAAAGTACATCACATAAATTGGGACGGAGGGAGTACATATTTTTGTATAGAATTATCTAATGCTAACAAATATGGTATACTTCTGGACATTTTTATTTTGTCCATAACTTGTGTATCATTCATTATTGTCGTGAATGGTCTTCATGGTCAATTGATCCTGTCAACATAAAAAATAATATTTATTACATATATGAATAAAATTATCATAGAAACTTGATAATACTAATTTTGTTCCAACTAATAAGTTCAACACTATATTCAAGATGTTTGATTACATATTCAAAATTATATTTTAACTAGACACTTTCTAACATCAAAAGTATATATTAATATTTCTAAATACTAAGATAATTTTTGGAAAGATTCAATTTTTAATGGTATAAATTTTGTCTTATGTAGATTGTGGTTGAAATAAAAAAAACGGAGGATGCACATGTTGACAAAAGCAAAGGCTCCTCTATCCAAGAAGGTAATTTAAGTGTAGAGATCTCTATTAAATAAATACTATGTATAGTTTTATCTATTTATTGAATTTTGATGCTTATCTATAATAATAATAATAATAATAATATATTAAAAGTGTGAAGACCCTTAGAAAAGTGATTCGAACTTTTTGCCCTTCATTAAAAGTCTCTGTTTTAGACAAAATCGTCTTCTCACCTTTATTCCTCAAATTATTATAATAGTAAATATTGACTATAATAAATATATGAGAACTAAAACTCCTAAATATATGGACAAAATCCTCAACTAATCCTAACCTAAATATGTGGGATGTAAAAAAATGTGTGTGTAATTTTTCTTTTACATGGGGTATCCTTTTTAAAGTATAATTCATGTGAACGTAATTTAAGTAATTTAAATTTTCTTTTAACACAATCCTTTTAAATGTAAAACGCATTAAAATTTACCTCAATTAAAATTCTAACGTCATAGAAATTCTACGAGAACAAAATTTATGTCACTTCATGGCCTCTATATTTATATATCGATATGTGGTAGCCATCTTGCTTATTACAGTGCTTTGCATAATGATTTTGATTATGACCTCAATGCATGGTTACAATTGATCACTTGGGTAATTATTTTCTCCAAATAATTATTCTTTAATTATAATTCTAACATACTTTAATGGTTTTTTTCTAACGTGACTTTTGAGTTTCAATATATTTTTTAATAGATTTTTTGGCTTACCTTATAAATATCATTGAGCTATATTTTTGTTGGGTACGAATGTAAAGGTTAGGCTTAATCATATTGTCCTAATATCTCGAATATCGTATTGTTTTATTGTATTTTTTGGTCTATTTCTATTTGTTGTTTTTTGTACTTAATACAAGTGGTAGATGAATGTTCGATCGGGTTTTGAGAAAATCTTTATGTAAATGTTAGGTTTAATTTATTGTTTTGATATCTCTATTATCGTATTATTTTATTGTAGTTTACAGGTGGTACATGAATGTCTTGTTAGGGGTTTTGCCCTGATTTTCTTACCAAAATTGAGTACTCCCTTCGTTTCAAAAAGAATGACCTAGTTTGACTTGACACGGAGTTTAAGAAAATAAAGAAGACTTTTGAATCATGTGATCGTAAATTAAAGTTGTGTCAAATGTACCAAAATGCCCTTTAATCTTGTGGTTTTAAACATGTCACGTGAAAAGTTGGAATTAAAGTATTGCCAAAAAAGGAAAGGGTCATTCTTTTTGAAACAGACTAAAAAGGAAAGTAGGTCATTCTTTTTGAAATGGAGGGAGTATTAATTTTCTATTGAAGGAAAATAAAAGTAATACCATAATTACTTTTACTTTTCCTAAAAGAAAATATAAAACTCTTCCATATTTGGCTAACCTATTTCTTCTAGAAAAGGTTTTGTACCTCTATAAATAGAAGACCTCTCTTCTCAAACCATAACACAATAGCATCCATAATGTAGTCATTAAAGAGTCTTATTTAGGAGGAGATTATTCTCCTAATAAGTTTTTTATGCTTTTTGAATTAGTTTTTTAATATGTAGGCGAATTGGTCAAACCATATCAATAATATGCTTTTTAGTATTATTTTATTTGTCATCTAATTTATCGCCGACGTGGTTTGCAACTATAAGCTTCCGCATGACGCCCTCTCGATTTCGAACCCAACAAGTGGTATCAGAGCCTATGGTTCAAAGGTCCGATGGTTCAGATTGATGACATGTTGAGATCAAAGTTGCAACCAACTTGACGATAATGAAGTTTTTTGTCAAAAAAAAAACTACATGTGGAACAATTATCAATCATATTTTCAACAATCTTGCTGCTATATTGTTAAAATTAAAGCTCACTTTTAACCCTACAAAGGGCTCCAATATTTTTAACCCAAAAAGGCTCATATATTTTTAACCCCAAAAGCTCCATTTTTAAAGCATGCCAAGCAGCAGTGATGAAGATTATGTGAAGAACGAAGATTATGCATATGAAGAAGGCGGATCAAATTTTGTCAAGAAAATCAAGCCAAAAAGGGGAGATTTGTTAGGGGGTTTGCCCTGATTTTCTTACCAAAATTGAGTATTAATTTTATATTGAAGGAAAATAAAAGTAATATCATAATTACTTTTACTTTTCCTAAAAGAAAATATAAAACTATTCCAAAATATAAAACTATTCCATATTTGGCTAACCTATTTCTTCTAGAAAAGGTTTTGTACCTCTATAAATAGAAGACCCATCTTCTCAAACCATAACACAATAACATTCATAATGTAGTCATTAAAGAGTCTTGTTTAGGAGGAGATTATTCTCCTAATAAGTTTTTTATGCTTTTTGAATTAGTTTTTAATATGTAGGCCAATTGGCCAAACCATATCAATAATATGTTTTTTAGTATTGTTTTATTTGTCATCTAATTTATCGCCGACGTGGTTTGCAACTATAAGCTTCCGCATGACGCCCTCTCGATTTCGAACCCAACATGTCTGTCGATTTTGAGGATTTTTTTGTGTAAAGGTTAGGTTTAATTATATTGTTTTGATATCTCTATTATTGCATTATTTTGTTGTAGTTTACAGGTAGTAGATGAATATCGATCGATTTTGAGGAGTTTTTTTTAGGTTAAAGTTAGGTTTAATTGTATTATTTTGATATCTCTATTATCGTATTGTTTTATGGTAGTTTACAGTTGGTAGATAAATGTCGGTCGGCTTTGAGGTATTTTTTTGTGTAAAGATTAGGTGTAATTGTATTTTTTTATATCTCTTTTATCGTATTTTTGTTATAGTTTACAGGTGGTAGATGAATGTCGATCGGCTCTGAGGGTAAAGATTAGGTTTACTTGTATTGTTTTGATATCTCTATTATCGTATTGTTTTGTGGTAGTTTATAGGTGGTAGATGAATGTCGGTCAACTTTAATGATTTTTTTTTGTAAAGGTTAGGTTTTAGATATCTTTATTATCGTATTGTTTTGTTGTAGTTTACAGGTAGTAGATGAATGTCGGTCGGCTTTGAGGAATATTTTGTGTAAAGGTTGATATCTCAATTACTGTATTGTTTGATTGTAGGTTATGATCAATTACTATCTGTATGTTTGATTGTAGTTTATATATTGTAGTCTCTTATATATATTCAACTTGTATTGGAGTTTTTGTCTCACATATAAAGCCTCCTATAATTTTGAATTATAATGTAATTTTGTTCGAGGAGATCTTGACAAAGGTTCATGGCTCTATCAACATGATAAAAGGTAAATTATACAAAAAAAAATTACTTGACATCTTTTAATCTCTTCTAATTTGTGTTCATTCATGGAAGAACCCCGGCCCGTCATCAATCCTTTGTGGTAACTTCAACATTCTAATAGGTAATGATCGTTCTTTTGGTGGGATTTACTCATTGAGAATATTGGAATCTATGTGAAGGCCATTACATCCTCTACTTGAACTTTTGGCTCTTCATTAAAAGATTCTACAGTAGACAAAATTGTCAACTGATTAGATAAATTTTTCCTAAAATAAATAAGTTTTGCCTATTGGACAGAGATATATATCATCCGATTTTTTTGTTTTTCTTCTTTTAAGTTTGTCTTTTTAATGTTTCTTGAGTTATCTTCTAAGTGATTATTCTGCATTTTTTTAGAGATCACTTAACTTTTTGATTTGGATCCAATATATTGTCATTATAATCTTGATTATGTTTTTTTTATTAAATTAGTTGTTTCTATTTCTTTCGGTTTACACACCATATTGCCATAGGGAAAAAATATTAGGTTTAGGAAAAGTAGTCATTTACTATTTTTCTATTATTTTTTAATAATTTAAAATCAACAAATATAGCGGCTATTAAATATTAAAATCAACCTAAAATGTAGGTAAGTAATCAATAAATCAAGTGCTTGAATTTTAGTTTATTTGAAATTGGAGTTATTTTAATATTGGTATAAAATTTATGGAAGAAAAATATAAATATATTTCATATTTAGGTAATTCTTTTCTTGGAGAAAAAAGGTTCTACACTTCTATAAATTGAATTCTTCTCTTCTACCACAATACTTTGTGGTTTGAATGCAGTATATATGCTAAGTAAGCATTTTGCTTAATTTTGTTGGTTTGCCTAAACGTTTAGAATTTTAAATTAAACTAATTAAATTATATCATAATTTTGATGGAATGTGATTAAAGGATTGATATTCGATCTTTTTTTTTAAAATTTCTATAAACACTAATTTATAATTTGAAAGAAAAAATCATCAGAGACACACACATGCAATAATATATTTGAGATATGACATTTTCTCCTATCGTTTAATTAGATATAACATTTATTTTAGTATCAATTGCTATGTTTTATTAACTTTTTTGTATATAACTTTATTAATTGAGGAAAGACACACGTGCAATGCACGTACACTTGACTAGTAATCTAAAAATTGTTGTTGTGGATTTCAACATTAACGCGCATGAATATTTCACAAGAGAGCATAATATTTATAACACTAGCAAGAACTTTGTCTTTGAGATTGGCATGAAATTTAATTCTGAAGAGGAATCATACAATGCATATAATTCATATGCCGTGGCAAAAGGTTTTGGTGTTCGAAAGGGAGGAAAGACCAATAACGTAAAAGGAGAGACAACAAGACGTTTATTTCTTTGTTCTTGTGAAGGACAATCCGATAAACTTTCCCCTTTTCAAGAAAGAAAGCGACAAAGATTAGAATATAGATGTGGTTGTATGACTCGTATAAAATTCAAAATTTCAAATGGAATATGGGAAGTATGTGAATTCAATGATGTGCATATTCATCCCATGATAGAAGATAATTTGAAACATTTCATACATTCTGGTCGTAGGCTCACAAATGCTACTAAAAGTATTCTGGGTTATATGGTTGATGCCGGTATTCATACAAAACAAAAAAAATTGTTCGATATCTCCAGAATGAAACGGGTGGAATTGAAAATGCAGTCGAAAGAAATTTTATGTTTTGATCTATGTAGTTGAAAGTGGTTTTAATGGAATTTTTGGTTTAAAAGGAAAAAGAAAGAGAAAACATTTAATAGGAAAAAGAAGAAGTCAAGTTTTTGGTTTAATGGAATTGTCCAGAACTTTTACTCTAAAGGGATGAATATTAAAGAAACGTGGACCCCACAATCCACTTTAATTGTAATTTTTTTAAATTTAATTTAACACTTTCTCTTGATACATATCAATAATGGTTTGTTTGGAAAGCCACCTGATAATTGAAATTGGTGTAATTACTAGGGTAGTAATTATCAGTCTATTAATTATGCAGCCTAGTAATTTTGATGACCTGTTTGTTTGACACAATGTAATTACAGTGTAATTACAAGTATACTATTTGGTTACACGAGTGTAATTATATGGTTATATTCAATTTTTAAAATAAAAGTTAATTATCAAAAACTAAAAATTTATATTAGACAAATAAGTGCCTTTATAAATGATATTAAATTATATATATATATATATATATATTTATATTATATTTATATATTGTCTTTTGAAATATATTAATTAATAAACACATGTTCTTATAAAAAAAATCATGACATGCATGTTTGACAAAAAGATTAATATTATAAATATAATGTCATAAAATTATTAAAACATTTGACCAAAAGATAATCTATCAATTCTAACAAAAAAATGAATGACTTGCAATGTGAAATATCATGTCAATACTAGTAAAACAAATAAATTGAAACTGAAAATATAACATAAGTTCAAAATTAAAAATAAATAAATAATACTCTTAGGTCAAGTTTCAACATAACGTAAATATGATTCAAAAGAAAATGAAAACATAAGTTTATAACCTTATTCAACAATGAATTCTACTTAATTTAAAAATTAGAATACTAACTAAATTATGCTAAATGAAAAAAATAAACATAAAATAAAAAAATAGATAATACGAAAAATTGCATGGAATTATAAGAAGTAAATATTGAGAAAGGAAAAGGAAATGAAATATAAATAATATAAAATAAAAAATATTTTTTAAAAAATATTAGAATAATAAAAATAGAAAGAATTTAAAATAAATTAAAACAAAAAAAATATAAATAGAAATAAAAGGAAGAAACTAAAAAATAATTAGCTTGTAATTATATCATGTAATTACCAACAATTCACAGCTCCTCCCTGTAAATTGGAGAGTGTAATTACCTCCTGTCAATTATACCCAATTACTTGCTGACCAAGTAATTACATGACCAACTAAATATACCAGACTGTGTAATTACATCAAATTATACTAAATCCAATTATCAAAGTGACTTTTCAAACAGACCCTAAATATACACTCTCTCTCTTCTTTAGTTTTAAATTTTTTTTAAATAGGACCCTCTTTCCATGTGTCAAAAAAACAATGGATACTCTCCCAACTTTGATTGGTTGGATCAGGACCATAGTAAAATTTTTCAACTGTCAATATATTTTTCATGTCTTTCTCCATCTATCAAATATGTACACATACTAATCTTTACTTGGAGAAAAAAGATTTGATAAAAAAGACAAAGAAAAACAAAAATACTCCTACTACGTGTATGAAGTGAGAGACTAGACGGTAGAAAAAAGGAGTTGGTAAAGTACACTTATATATTTTAGAAATTTAAAATTGTAGTTACAACAAGAAGGATAATTTTAGTTATTACTACTCCTAAAAAGGTAAAATTGATACAAAATTCTTTTGATTTCTTAAATTACAAAGTAGAATGAAATCACTATTTTTCATTAAGAAAAATGAGGAAAATATTTTATTCGGTTTAAGAAAGAAATACATTAGTTTAGTAATTATTAATCGATGTTAATCAATTACTACAATATGTATGTTATAATTCATAGTTTATTGAAGCTAATGAGTTGACATTTTAGCCGGCCCAACAGTGCAAATACTTCAAAAATGAAACGAGGGTCTATTTCGGCGTCGGCACTTTGAGTGACCCCAATGTACTTCTTCACCACCTCCAGTCCCCTTATCTCTCTAATTGTCGGATCAAGCAAATCCATTCTTAAGCCGGAAAACAATCAAATTTCGCCTTTGCGCTTGTAAAACAGGGACACAATGCCCATAGTAGAGCCGATGAACGGCGACGGCAGCGCAAGAGTCGGAGTCAACGACATTGAAGACGCCGGTATAGTAGAATTGGTGGGGCCATCTTCGATCACAGCCGTTGATTCTGATGAATCTTCAATTTCCATTTCTGATGATCAAATTGCTCCTCTTTTGGTTCAATCAGAGAGACCCAAGATCAACATCTTCACCATCTCTTATCCCAGACATAAGGTGAACTCCAAATTATAAGTGTGTTTTTTATTTCCTTTTCTGTTATAGTAAAATTTTTAGTGCTCTTATACTGAATTTGCAGTAGCCAGTTCTTTAGTTAGTGGACTAGTCAAAATGCACTTTCATATATCTAATGAGCTCCAAGGGTGTGGTCTAATGGTTAATGTGTGGGTTGAGCACCATGAGGTCCCAGGTTCAATTTCTCAACAGTGTCAAAACACTAGGTGATTTCTTTCTATCTGTTCTAGCCTTGTTACTTGAGGGAGGCGGCAGGCATCCGTGGAATTAGTCAGGTGCAGACAAGCCGGCCCAGACACAACGGTTATAAAAAAAAAATAGTTTCATTCAATAATAAATACTGCTACATCAAAAAAGAACAATTCGGTCAGACTACAAGGATAATATATCTAATAAGCACTCAAGTGTGGTCTAATAGTCAATGAAGTGGGTTGAGTACCTTGAGGTTTCAGGTTCAAATCCTAGCAGAGACCAAAATACTAGGTGATTTTTTTCCAGCATTGATGGACAGAATTACTTGGTACCTGTTGCTGGTAGGAGGTGACATGTATCTCATGGCATTAGTCGAGGTGCACGCAAGCTGATTCGGATACCACGGTTATTAAAAAAAAAAAAAAGAAAAAGAAAGCATCTATTTTATTATACCGTTATTCAAAAAAAATAATTCAATGTATATTCTACGTGAATTCTTTGATTTTGTTGAATGAAATTTTCCTTGTTTTTTTTTTTAAAAACCTAACATATTATGCTATGCCTATCCGTCTATGGCAGATTGCGACTTCTGTCTCTTCTGCTTCCATTTTAGTCCTAGCTAACATTCTATTCTCCCTGGAGTTGAACTTAAAGTTACATAATAACAAATCACGATTTCTTATGTATAAAAGTGGTAAGAAAATATTTGAAATCATCATAGTACATAAAGGAAATTGTTTTGCCTTTGGAATAATAACAGTGGCACCCAAGGGTGTGACCTAGTGGTTCAATGAAGTTGGGTTGAGCACCATGAGGTCTCAGGTTCAATTCCCAATAGAGACGAATACTAGGTGGTTTTTTCCCATCTGTTCTAGCCTTGATGGACAGAGTTACCTGGTACCTGTTGCTGGTGGGAGGTGACAGGTATCTCGTGGAATTAGTCGAGGTGCGCGCAAGCTGGCCCGGATACCACAGTTATCAAAAAAAAAAATAATAAAAAAATAATAGTGTCATATCAAATGGTTCAAAGCTGTGTTCAGGAATGCGCTCGCATCGTCGCATAATGCGATGATGCAAAGCGATGCAAACCCCTCTCGCTGCGTGGGCTGATGCGAGCCAACCTTACAGAAGCGGGCGCATCACAGGGTTATGCGAGAAGCGAGCTGATGCGAGCGCATCATGCTGATTTTGTTTTTAGGGTCAATTTTAAATTTTTTTAAAAAAGAGTCGCTTCATGTTGATTTTATATTTAGGGAAAAGTAGTTGCTACTTCAAGCCGAGTTGAGGAAGATGAAGATGATGATCAATATGGTGATAATGAAGAAATACAAGATTTGGACAATCTTGATGAAGTAGATGAGCCTTAGAAGAACAAGAATTAGATGTTGAAACATTATTAATTTAGATTTGGTTTTTCTTCTTTTTCCTGGTTTGTTTTGCTTTTTTGTTGAACTGTTTTGCTATTGTGGTCTGTGTTGTTTTGTTGGTCTATTTCCCAACAGGTGTTTCGGTGATCATACCTATGATTTGGTGTTTAATTTAAACTTCTGCTTATATATATTGTCTTTATTGTTGATTATATAGTTGTTGTGGTCTTTTCAGTTGTTTTACTCTTTGGATGCTCTATTTAGTCTTTTTTCCTTTAAATTGCTCTTCACTTCAATGATGCTCTCGCATCGCTTCGCGTAATGCGTGATGCGGAGCCTTGCCACTTTTTCCCACATCACGTTTCCCTGAACACTGGTTCAAAGGGAGTATGGCATACTTGTTTCCCTTTTGAGTACAGAAGCTTGCATTAATTATCCAGAAAGAAAAAAAGAAAAAGTTCGATAGAATGTTGAAGTTTTCTGCAAAAAGTAGTGGTTTTTTGTTTGTTTAAAATACATAACATGCTGAATATATAGATTTACGTTCAGTCATCAGTTAAGCATTCTCACATGCTATAACCTTACTTTTGGTTCTTTAGTAACAGACGTTTGGTCGTCGTGATGTGATATTTTTTTTTCCATTAGTTTCCCAAAAACGGATGAGATTCTAGAATTATAGTTAGATCCTCTACATCACAAAGAAAAAACAGGAGAAGAGAGAGGACAAAAGAGTTCTTTCTTGAACATCCCCAATTTTGGAACGGTTGAGGCGCATTTAGAAAACACAGACTATTTCTGGTGGTCAGATGATGAGAAAGGTTTTGATACAGTTGAGTCCGGGAATGTAACATGATTTCTACTATACATGTTTTCCTTTTTAACAGTATCCTTGTATAGCTACAACGTGTTTTTCTACCATGACATGTTTTTCTTTCGAACAGTATCCAGTTGTTTCCTTTCCCTCAATTATCATATTATTTTGTTGTTGCTACTGCTCTCGTCTACATTATTGTCAGCATGGCTTGCTTCAATACTGTATTTCCTTTCCATACTTGATTTTGATATGCTTTACTTGAGCCGAGGGTCTATTGGAGACAACCTCTATACCTTCACAAGGCAGGGGTAAGGCTGCATACACACCACCCTCCCCAGACCCCACTTGTGGGATACACTGGGTGCTGTTGGTGTTGTTGTAGTGAACATGCATCTATTATCAGAATGCTGAACTTGTTCTACTTTAGGCTTTAGGCTTGACCTTTCTCTAGGCAACTTCTAGTGATGATACTGTATATATACATAAATTATATTATGTATTCTGATATCTTGAAGGAGGGAATGATCACATATGTTTTCCCACTTAGTTAGGTCATCCTTTTCTTTCTCACAGAACCAATACTTTATGTAAGCACAAAAATGCCTAAGCCTACTCTCATATTATATTTCCCTGCTCTATTTGATGTTCTTATTTTTGGAAAAATTCGCTGCTCTCATTAGCTATTTTAACTGTTTATGGTATTGTGATCTAAATCAAAATAATTCTGCTACTTTTCTTAATTAGGTTTTGACACCTTGCAGGAGGAAGTTATAAGAGTAGTTGAACCCGATAAATCACCCTTTCTGCAGTTTATTTTCTGGCTCTGGAGTGGATCTAGGTGCTCTGGTCTGCTATGCGTAGTTTTGTCATGTACAATCTACTCCATGATGGAAGTTGTTTCAGATGTTTTTACTGGTCAGTAACTTATTTAAAACATTTGGACGTGTTTTCTATACCCTTACAGATTTTAGCTTGTTGTGTCCCTTGGCAGTGCTTATCCTTTCTAGTAGTGTAGTAAGGTTTAACATCAGTGCATGATCTTGACCTATTGCTGTATGCTTTTGGTTCTGCCTTCGAATAGGAAGTTGCCATGCAACTTTTGATTTTCATAGAAATTCCTTGAGTAAGGTTTTGTTGTTATTATTGTACATGCCATATATTGTGCATGTAGATGCATACTTCAAGATGTAACTTATGTTTTATGATTAATTTTTAGCTGTGATACTAATATGTTTTTTTTCTTTAATCTTTTTCTGAAATGGCAGCTCAATCAGTACCTCTTTTTGAAATAGCCTTTGCAAGATGTACAGTAGTCCTAATTCTTTCCTTTGTGTGGGTAAGGAAAAGTGGTCAACCAATATTTGGATCAACAAGTGCCAGGAAACTTTTGGTCTTAAGAGCTCTCAGTGGATGCATATCGTTGCTGAGTTTCATCTACAGGTAAGAAGACCTAAGCCCCTCAATCCACCCTCCAGATGAACCATGTCAATCTAATCAATAACTTTAGAGGAATATTTACTCCGGTTTGCAACAAGACAATCTTTCAACATTTAGGATATATGAAATGAAATCTTTTTGGTTCTTCCACTTTTACTTTTATTCTCATCTGGGTCAACACTATTTGAGGGTTTGAATGGCATGACTTCAGCTTGCTGACATGAAACAGTTGTTTAGTATTTTGAAGATAGTAAGAGAAGACACAATCTATAGCTAATTTGTCATCCCTATATGGTTAAAGTAACTTACTTAGGAAGTTTTAATTGAATAATTCAATTATTAATCACAATGTTGAAAATGAAATGAGCATGTATCTCAATTGAGAATAACAAATAACATATAAAGGTGAATGAGTTGTGTTATACATCTGATTTAGTAGTATACATAAGAAGTAGCACATAACTGTGGACAAAATTTTATGAGACTTAACAAGTTGGGAGGAAGAGAAAAACCTTATATATCAATGTATAGCACGTAAATGGATCTCCGCAGTTCAAATTTTCCTTCATTTACATTTCGATGGGTGCCACTGCTATATTCAATCTATTTTACCTTGATTATTTTATTTTCCTATTTATGCTACAGCCCCTTCATTGATCCTGTAAAATATGACTTTTTAAACATGATTTACTAGTAACCATGAAACAGTCAATTTTATTTTCCAGCATCCAGCGGCTACCTGTGTCTCAGGCTATCATATTGAGCTTTACTGCTCCAATTATGGCTTCAACTGTGGCTAGAGTCACGTTGCATGAGAAATTAAAAATTGCAGAAATTGGAGGTATGGTCATATGCAGAATTGATAGAAGCCCTCACCGATCTTTTATTTTTCTTTATCATTTAAACCTGTATGGTGTGTGCATAGTTTGCTGTTCCAACTTGATTGTGGTGTTTGAAGCAGATAAAAAGATTATATATATTTTTTCATGTCTGGGCTTTATGGGCTCACGATAGTTGAAAATCTGAATGTTTTCTCAACCCCTATGAAACAGAGAGAATTGTGAATGTACATATTGTTCTTGCACCCTCACATTATTGTAAATGGGTTGCAACTTCTGATCCTTTTCTTTTCCTCTTTCTTGTGGAGTGCCCCTTGGCACGTGGTGTAGTTGCCTGAAAAGCTGAATTATATTAACTTTTTAAACTGAAAGATAAATAGGAGATAATACATTATTCTTGCATTCACCATGTCTATGACAACCTTGCAATCCATTACTATGTCTGGTCCTTTCATGTTCCTTCTCTTTGACAGTTTCCTTTGTGTTTTTGGGTGTGTTGAAGACATAAGTAAGTAAAAATGTGATCTTGTTATCTGTTCTTCTTAAAATCACAAAAATATAGGTCTTGGGGTTCAACTCTCCCGGGCACGATAACCGAGACACTCTCTCTCCTACTTTCTAGGGGGGTAGAGTCACCCTTTCCGGTGGCTCGGCACCGGAAACTCTCTTCTTCTTCCCCAGTTATTACCTCACGTGATAACTACCAAAGCACACTTTTTCTCTACAACCTCAGACATGGATAATGACACAATTTTCTTTGCAATGGGCTTCAAATCTTACGACATTTCGATGAGTCTCTCCCGAGCGGAAACATGGTATGACTGGACAGAGTGTGGAAGAAACATGATGAGCAAATCCAGTTTCAATCAGAAAACCATGGAGTGGATCTGCAGTTTTCTCAAAGAAACCTCAAAGGAAAAAGGAAATGTTGTTCGCAGATGGAGAAGACAAGAACTTTCATCCCAGTTTTTCTGTGCAAGAAACTTTTATAATAAAGGGAGATACATCAGTATTATAAGCCTAAAGGGGAAAAACAGAGCAGTACTTATTATTCCGGAAATAGCATTCAATGCTGGTTGGTGGGATTTGGCCATTAAAATCGAGAAATTCATTAATTACAAAGACACAAAGAAAACAAACTGTAGACCCAGATTGACAGATGAGGAGATCCCTTATGCTGAAATTGTCAGAAGAAGTAAATGGATCTCCAGAGAAATTGATGCAGCTGTCGTTAAGGAAAAAGGAGACATCATCCACATTGAAGGAGGCATCAACCCATCACAATCTATTCTATTGCAAAGGAGCATCTATGGTCACTTCAACATCACTGGTTCTGAAGTTCCGACTCTATCGGAGATACGCAGGTGGGCAAGCACAAACTGGAACCAGATCCATGGGCTTAACATCTATGAAATGGGTAATAATAGCTTCCTTTTCGAGTTCTCTTCTATAGATGCGGCAGAACACATCCTGAAGGGTAGTTGGGCATGGAAGAAACAGAGATTAAACTTACAATGGTGGACTCCCACCGTGGATGCAATCCAAGAGCGGACAACCATTAAGCAATCGTGGATCAGGCTGGTTGGATTACCCCTAAATCTATGGTCTCACAATGTATTTAAGGCAGTCGGGGATTTCTGCGGAGGTTGGATAAGAACGGAGGAGGAGACGGAACTGCGGAATCATTTAAAGTGGGCAAGAATCTTGGTAAAGGGGGGAGAAAGCCGTATCCCGAAGGAAGTTAAGATTGAATGTGAAGGTGTTGGGTATGTGATCCAAATCTGGGACGAGACGCCGACGAGATTCTATGCCGGAGAAGACAAAGTTGAGGTCGGAACTGGAGAATGTCAAAAACCTTCAACCTAGAGGATATTAGAAAAACCCAGAGGTTTATTGGTGCCCTCTACAACTATAAATACAGTGGGTCAAGTGGGTTGTTCAAATTCTTTTGAATTCCCTTTATTGACACGTGACCTGGCACATGACCTTCCACTAAAGGGAACAGGTATAGGAAAAAGGAACTTGGGCTTTGACCCTTTGGCCCAATCTTTTAATGAAGTCCCTCTTTTATTATCTTCAAAGCCCAATGATCCATTTAGAGCTGAAATTGAAGCGATCTTTAAAAACAAGAACCTGGTGAATGAAACAGAAGGCTCTCTCTACTCTGGAAAATTTGAAGACGCATGCATGAGTGCCGAAATGGCAGTAGTGCAACCAGAAGATGATGCCATGTCGATTATTCATATAGAAGATGAACGAACAATGGAAGAGCTCGCAGGGGATTTTTTACAATTGGAAGGAAAAGAGGATGGGGTTATTTCAGTAGAAGATATTTTACCTCTCAATTTGACAGAAGAAGAAAACCCCATAGAATCGGGCAGGGCAGTACCTATTTGGGTACATCAGAACATCATCAAACTGAGTAAAGAGTTCGGAGTACACTTCCAAGGGTGTGAAGAGGTGTCTCTAAACCTTTTCATGATAATTGACGGGAGGAGACAAGCAACAATGGAAGCCCCCGGGGCTTTAGTTCCAGTGACTCCCAAAGAGAAGATGCCAAAGGAATTAAAAAAGCTGGAACCAAGTAGTAACTTTATCAATTTTGGGACAAGAAGTAGGGGGGGATGTTTCATCAACGAAATTAATGAAGGTTAACATAATTTCATGGAACGTGAGGGGCCTCAATGATCCAACAAAGAGCTTGAGAATCAAGAATATGATCCATAAATGGAGAGCCGATGTCTATTGTCTTCAAGAATCAAAAATAAGAGGGGATATATGGGAAATGATCAAAGAGATATGGGCAAACAAAAGGGTTAAATATGCGCAATTAGATGCAAGAGGTACAAAAGGGGGTATTATTATACTTTGGGACAGCAGCATTTGGGAGGGTGAAGTATGTGAGGTTGGGGCTTATTGTATTACCTGCAAATTTACAGGCATCACTCAGGAGTTCAATTGGCATTTATCAGGTGTATATGCCCCAAACAGCAGAGAAGAAAGGGAGGAACGATGGTGGGAACTGGCGGCAGTTAGGAGTCTGTTTAGTGGTCCTTGGGTGGTTACGGGGGATTTTAATGTTGTGAGATAGCCATCAGAGAAACAAAATTGCATCAGATTCACAAAGGCCATGGAAGAGTTTACTGAATTTATAGAGGATATGGAATTAGAAGACCCACCCCTCATGGGTGGTACTTTCACATGGAAGAGAGGGGACAGACATGAAGTAGCTACAAGGCTTGATAGATTTCTATATTCTGAAGAGTGGAAAACATCTTTCAGGAAGATAAAGCAGTCTGTGATGCCTAGGGTCACATCAGATCATAGTCCTATATCATTGGAATGTGGAAATCGGGAGAGAACTCAATCTTATTTCAAATTTGAAAATTGGTGGATACAAACTGAAAATTTCAAAGATAGAGTGAAGACGTGGTGGGAATCTTAGAACTTTACAGGAAGGCCCGATTATATCTTGGCTTGTAAATTGAAGCACCTAAAAGGGAAGCTGAAGGAATGGAGCAAGTCTGTACAGGACAGCTTAAGCTTACAGTAGCAGAATATCCTTAATCAGCTTTCTGATTTGGATGTGATCTAGGAACACAGAAGCCTATCAGATGATGAATCCTACCTGAGAGCTGTACTTACTGTGGAGTTTGAGGAGATTGCTAAAAGGGAAGAAGTGGCTTGGAGGCGAAGGTCTAGGGCCTTATGGTTGAAGGAAGGCGACATGAACACCAAATTCTTTCATAGAATTGCTAATTGTCACAAGAGATACAATAACATTGATAGTCTTTTGATCAATGGTGTTAGTGTGAAGGAACCAGCAGTAATCAGAGAAGAAATTACAAGCTATTACCAAAAGCTCTATAAAGAGACAGAGGAGTGGAGGCCTCAATTTAATCCCAGAGAGCTACTTATGATCAGCGATGAAGATAATATTGCTCTCCAAAGTCAGTTTGAAGAACAGGAGATAAAAGATTGTGTGTTTGCTTGTGCAGGTGACAAAGCTCTCGGGCCAGATGGCTTCACAATGGCCTTTTTTATACAGTGTTGGGATGTAATCAAAGGTGAAGTGATAGCAACCATACAAAATTTTCATGATCAAGGCTATTTTGAAAAAAGTTTCAGTGCAACTTTTATAGCTTTGATCCCAAAGAAGGTTGGTGCCTCGGAACTAAAGGATTTCAGGCTTATAAGTCTCATAGGTAGCATCTACAAAATCATCTCCAAGATTCTGACAGAAAGACTCAAAAAAGTTATGCATAAATTGGTGGATACACATCAAATGGCATTTATTAAAGGAAGACAAATTATGGATGCCATTATGATCGCGAATGAATGTGTGGATGTAAGAAACATATCCAAAATCCCAGGAATTCTATGCAAATTAGACATAGAAAAGGCTTATGATCACTTAAATTGGGACTTCCATTGGAAAACCTTGGAGAACATGGGATTTGGCTCTGTTTGGATAGGCTGGCTGAGATTTTGTGTTTGTACTGTGAAGTTCTCAGTGTTGATCAATGGCACTCCGGTTGGTTTCTTTCCATCTGAGAGAGGTTTGAGGCAAGGGGATCCTCTCTCCCCCTTTTTGTTCATCTTGGCAATGGGAGGGCTCAGTGATATGCTTAAGACAGCCCAGTCAAACAATTGGATCAGGGGTTTTAAGCTAAATGAAAATGATCCTCTGAGTTTATCCATCTCACACTTACAGTACGCTGATGACACTTTGGTGTTTTGTGGTGCAGATGAAGATCAGCTGAAGTATTTGAGGATCATTTTCATCCTTTTTGAAGCTATTTCAGGACTACACATTAACTGGGGAAAGAGCTTTGTTTATCCTGTAAATGAAGTTACAAACATGAGAGATCTGGCGGATATCCTAGGTGGTAGTTTAGATGAGCTACCTACTACCTATCTAGGGATGCCCTTGGGGGAAAAGAGCAAGTCCAAAAATATTTGGAATTCAGTGGTGGAGAAGTGCGAGAAGAAACTGGTTAACTGGAGGAGCCAATATCTTTCACTGGGTGGTAGAGTGACCCTCATAAATAGTGTCCTGGACGCGTTGCCTACTTACATGATGTCTCTCTTCCCTATCCCCGGGAATGTGATTATGAAACTCGACTCTATTAGAAGAAGTTTTCTGTGGCAAGGTAATGGAGAGGAAGAAAAGAAATATCATCTAGTCAAATGGGATAAAACCATCACTAACAAAGGAGTAGGGGGGCTGGGCATAAGGAATCTGAAAGTTCAAAACCAGAGCCTACTTATGAAATGGTTGTGGAGATTTGCATCAGATGAACAAGGTTTGTGGAAAGAAGCTATAATTTCCAGATATGGCATGGAAGATCACTGGATTACCAAGACAAATAATAATCCCTATGGGGTTGATGTATGGAGATCCATTAGAAACCAATGGCCTAAATTATGGAGAAGTTCCAAGATTCTTCTAGGAAATGGAAGAAAAACCTCCTTTTGGCTTGATGGGTGGGTGGGTCAACAGATTTTGAAGCAACAGTTTCCGATTATCTACAATCTCAGCCAACAGAAATGGGCTACAGTTTTTGATGTTAGTGATATGCATGGCTGGAATCTTACCTTCAGAAGACTGTTTAATGACTGGGAAGTTGATAACTTGACAGAATTCTACAAAACCATTGAACAATTTAAGAATCTAAATGATAAAGCAGATAGCTTATTGTGGAAAGAGACAGAGAAAGGAACCTTCACTGTGAAGTCAGCTTATAGACTTCTGGACATTCCTACGGATACTCATGGGAGTTGGCCTTGGAAAATGATTTGGAGAGTTAAAATACCTTTCAAGGTGAATTGTTTCATTTGGTTAGTGTCTAGGCAAGCTGTGTTAACACAAGACAACCTTATGAAAAGAGGTAGGCATTTGTGTTCTAGATGTTTTTTTTGTGAATCTGAAACAAAGACAACAAACCATCTTTTTTTACATTGCAAGGTGACAACACAACTTTGGCAAATTTTCCTAAACCTTAGGGGTATCAGTTGGACCATGCCAAGGAACACTGCAGATACGTTAGCAAGTTGGAACAGAGATGGGAATATGTCAGGACATAAGGAGAGATGGAAGATTGTCCCTGCTTGCATTTGGTGGACAATGTGGAAGGAAAGGAACCAGAGATGTTTTGAAAACAAAAGCATCCCTTTCCAAAGTTTGAAGATGAACTGCCTTGCGACCTTTTATTTTTGGTGTATACATACCCTACCGAATGAGGTGGAGGAGATTACTAACATTCTAGATAGTTTAAGAGGGCATAGGTGATAGGAAATTTCTGGTATCTCCCTCTATTTTGTGTAATTACAACTGAAACACACTTTTTGGTGAGTTTCCTGTCTATATAAAAAAAAATAAAATGTTAACTTTCTCAAAAAAAATAAATGTGATCTTGTTAACAACTTAAGTTTTTAGATGAGATGGTTGCACACTTCAACCTCGTATCGGAGCAGGTAGAGGTTCTGAGTTCAGGTCTCTCCCCACCCATTATTAAAAAAGAAACTTCATGTGCTTTACTCATCAAAAAGAATCAAGCTCGCACATGAGGGGCGTGCTGTGGACATAACTAAGTAATTAAAAGTTCTTTTTATAACAGTTTAAGCTTTTAGATCACACACTTCAACAGGGTGCAAAAGTGGGGTTATAGATGCTTGAAAATCTGAAGCTTTTCTTAGCCCCTACAAACTAGGTGGTAGAGGGGCAGAATATATTGATCTTGCATTCAATGGTTCCGTTTCATATCTGCCGCCCAGCTTAAGGAATCAGGATATCTAAGAGTTCCTTCAACACTTCCAGTTTGCCTAACAGTTGAGCCATGCTTTTAATTTTCCAATCTTGACAGCTTCTCCAATCCATTGCTGCTTACATTGACTAGTGGTTGTTTCAGTGTAAATGGCAAAACCATACAAGCCAGGGAACTGTTCTTCAAAAGGAACATGTATCTAATGGAGATTTGCTATTATCAGTCATGATTTTTATGCTTCTAGAGGACCCTTAGTTAACTGAGAAATCTGCTGTTCCTACGAAAAATTCATTTTTTTTTTTTGCTTTTAGGGTACATTTCTTAATTTCCTATCTCTTATTCTTTTGTTGTTATTCTTTTATCACTATTGTCTTGTTGCAGGTTTAGCTAGCAGTTTCTTTGGTGTGCTGTTTATTTTTCAACCAATGGTCAGAACACAAGGTACAGAATTTAATACATATCTGTAACGGATTTTGAACTAGCAATTTTTCTTGGAGAGTTGGTACCAACTACCAAACTATTTAGATTTAAGTGATTTTCTGTAGATTAAACCAAAAGACGACAACCTTTTAGTACATATCGAATTATAATTTTGACGTCAGATGATTCAAGTGTTTGAAATCTACACGTATTACTAATTCAGCCACCTGCCGTTGTCTCTAAAGATCTCGGCGAACTAGGGTCTGGCGGGGCTTTTCCCTTACTTGAACTTCAGGATTCGAACCCAAGGCCAACTGTAGTAGGCATGTTAATTTGAATTTCAATTGTAGACCTCTTCAAACAGAGAACTCTTTGGGGGTTTGGGAGAATTAACTTGGGAAAAAAGGTTTGCTTTCAGTTGTTAATTGTTAAACCTGCAGAAGGGAGCTAATTATTTTGTTATTCCACAACTCCCAACTTGAATGTTATTTGAGTAATTTATATTTACTTACACTAGTGATTCATAGACTTCCGTGACACGTGTCTTTCCTTTCGGCTTGGAAATTTCAAGGAAATTTAATACAATGGATATGGTATTTTTTCCATGAATAAAGATTTATAGAATATCTAGATGGTTACTAGCCATATAATTTTGTTTTACTTGTATAAATACACGAAAACCCCAAAAGAGCAGTCTGGTAAGATTTCTTCACCCTAATCAATCTGCTCTTCCTATAGAACGGTGCAAGAATGTCTTGAAAAGCTAATTTATATAGAATTCAAACAAGAGTTTGATCTTCTTCGTGGCGTGCTAGAGATACAAATTTTAGAGCATTTCTTATTTGCGAGAATGTGTTCAGCAATTACCTTTTTCCGAGTGGAAATCCTTATGTGCTTGAAGTTAATAAGAATGTTGCTTCTTTATCCTGCTTTCACTTCCTTGTATCTCTCACGATATTCACCTATTATCTTCCAGGCAACTGAAACTGCCCCTTGATTTTGGTATCCTGAGTATACTAGTATAAGATTCACATGACTTCCTTCCTCGAGGAGCATAAGTAATGGATGATTCCGCTTTTCCTGCTGCTACTGAATGAACACCATCAATCCTCTAATTAGCTTTTATACTCTTCTGCTGTTAAATATTTGTTGATTGTGCCACTTTTAATTTTGACAGTGCAGATACTGTTTTCACATTGCTCATTTATGTGCAAACTTGACTAGAACCCTGGTGCCCTCCAAATGTCTCACTCTGTAGTTACTTATCAGTTGAATGTGCAGTGCAGTGCAGTGTGATAGCTATTCTATGATCTCTTCTCATTCCAGAAAGAGTATCCCAAAAGAAATCCTTGTCCCTTCCCATCATCAGAATCCGACTTATGTTAAGAGTACCACTCGTGGATTGTTGAACACCTTCGTGCTTACAATTGTTCGCTTTCTTTTAGGGAGTGGTTCATCTCTAGCTCATTCTTCCATTCTCAGTGGCATCGTAAAAATAGTTTTCCCTTTTTCAGCTCTACCAGAAAGTGCTTTCCTACCCAAGACGTAGTTTATTTACTGTTACTTGCTCATTTTAAAGGCCCTCTTACATGAATTGTACTTTTTTCATATGTATTTCTGTTGGAGAAAAATCAATTGATTTTAGAGTCTTTTACATTTTAAATTATATATTTTAAACAATCAAACCAGTTTTTGCTTGATGGAACTAGTGGTCAACTAACCTAGTGCCCTCTATCAAAATTGAGGTTGGGGTCTGGATTTATTACTATGTTTATTGGAGAAATGAACTGCTCCCACTAGGACAGGATGAACTGCACCTTTTAATGTTTGGAAAGATTGATCTGCTTAATAACAAAAACACTTACTATCTCATTTGGTTTGTTATTCGAGTTCTCAAACTATCAGCATGGAACTTTTTCACAGGAGCTTTCCCAAGTTCGACAGGAGTGAGTGAATCTCACATCTTTGCTGTTCTGGTTGGCTTATTGTCATCTGTTGCCAGTGGAGTCACCTACTGCCTTACGAGAGCAGGAGCCAATGCAGCAGATCAACCTGTGTAAGATTGTTGACTTCTCTCATCTAAACCAGTCTTCCTCAACCAAACCTAGCTGCCCATCATAATGAACAATGCATTCATCATGTCATAAAACATTTTTAACTTTAAATGTTAACATATGGCTCATGCGGCCTAAGTCATGAATTGAAAAGCATAAGTTTGGCTATAAGTTGCAAAATCATAAATGTGGAAGCATAACATATAAACATGAGAAACAAAAGATATAGAATCCCATGTACATAACTAGACCTCTCATTGTGTGTGTGTCATGGAACCTCTAAAGACGTAAATGAGAGAATAAAGGCACGGGGCATTCCTCGGCTCAACAAAAGAATAGTATAATGTATTTGTCAAAAAAAAAAAAGGAATAGTATAATGTATCAGCACCAGCTGATGACTTAAGTGGGGCTAACAAAAAATGACTGGAAAGAAAAGGCATTTAGCTCGTGCCGTCTACTCTGAGAGCTCCTGAATTTGCCAGACCACAACCAATAAATTGCCCGTAGGACTGTCATCGACTCCTTCCGATAAGGTTGGAGTGAAGCTTTAGAAAACATGAGCATGCATAATAAGCAAAATATCATAAACATTTCGTAGATACATTTGTAAAAAGCGATAAACATTTCAAAGCAAATCATAACCGAAAATTGTGGCCACAGGCATTTAACTTAACTGAACTAATTTACTTTTAACTTGTGAGTCCATATAGACACCGAGGCAGTCATAATTGTGTCATGTGTACACATGACGAACGACCAACACTCAGTCAGCTAGGCCGTCTCACCAGAATGCCGTATGGTTTGATGATGTATGCTAACACTAATGGTACCTCCTTTAGGCATGGTAAGAGAAGTTGCCATTCAAAAAGGTATAAACTATAACCCTACATGTGAATGTATCGTTTCTACATATAAACACACCTTTTATCGGAAGCTAATATCCTCTGGGTTTCTAAGGTCCTCACTCCTCCCAAAACATATAACTTGTAACATGTGACCACATTTAGGTCCTTTACATTTAGACTTAGCATTGAGGCCCTTAGTCGATCTTTTTGAATGCTCCCTCTATCCCAATTTATGTGGTATTATTTGTCTGGTTACAAAGTTAAGAAGAAAGTTTTTCAAACTTGTGGTCTAAAATAAGTCAAAGACAATTGACTATAAATAATCTCATTAAGGATAAAATGGGAAGTTTAAAGTTGGAAGTGTTTCTAAATACATAAAGGTGTCATTCTTTTTGGGACAATAAGAATAAACATAACAGTTTTTTACTTGAAACAAATTAATAAGTTTTAAATGAAGTAATCAAAGGAGTCATGGTTAGATGATGAACTTTAGCTGAACTGTCAAAACATACATAAAGTGCTATTCTTAAATCATACGGCAATAAATAGCCAAAATAGGTAAGTTTATGCATATACATGTTCATAAGATAGCACAATGTAACTTTTCATAAACATGGGAGTATAGCTCGCTTGCCCCTAAGTACTATACTCACATAAATGCATTTTTCAAAAAATCCCTTAAAGGTAAGTACATCCCAAGTTGCCCCATCTCAGCTTCCCAAATAATCAAACAACTTCCAAAAGTGTCCAATAATATCAATCTACATATTCATAATTGATTTCTATCAATTTCCATCCAAACTATTTCAACACAACCCATCTAGGATTCATACATTGCTCATAAATCTACTTCATGTCCACTAACTCCAATACATATATTAAATTCATTTTTTGTGTGTGGTGTTGGTGTTGGTGTTGGGTATCAGAACAATTATCCATTTCATTTGTTAACCCTAGGTTACTATCGTCATTTTCTTCATGAGCCTCATCTTTAGAGTTACTTCAGTATCATGTTTAAATCACAATTTCTATCCATAAGTACTCTTAATAAACTTATTTAAGCACCATAATGGAAGCTCAAAGTATGTGATTACCTCTTTGAATCAAAATCTTAACTTGGGAGAATGTTGGGATTCTTGGTCAATCTTGAAATTTATGTGGATTCCATAGGATTCAGGTGTTATAAATTGTAATAAATGAGTGGAATATACTCAAAACCATCATAAACACCTCACCTTTGAAGTGATAATGGCTTGCAGAGTCTCCTCAAAAACCTCTTCAAAATTCATTTCTCTCCCCCTAGTTTTAACTTATATTTATAGCTCAGGTGGTCTCATGCTGGGCATGCGGTGTGAGCTTATCACATGCCATCACCTTTGCCTGACTTTCCTTTCCTCGCGAAGTGAGGCCATCACGAGGCTGGATGTCAGTCCCAGTTTCATCTTGATGAGCATGCGGCACATGGGGCTAAATTTTCTGCCCCGCCTGAAGTCCTCTTCCGCAACTCCAAGTCTCATGCGATGGGCGTGCCACACATGCCCATGGCATGACCTGGGACTTGATCTTCTTTTCTATTTTGATATTTTTAGTCATGTTGACACTTCAAAACACTTCCCAACTTGTACTATACATATGCTACCATGTCCCAATGATCTCATCACCCTCGTGTAGGTCTGTACACACCCTAGGGTTACTTTTAAATGGCATCTGGGTCCTACATTGCCTTAATTAATGTTAAAAGTGTACGGGTATTCACACTTATTTTACAGATAGAGTAGAATAATTTTGTCCTCTGTATTTCCTAATTAGAAGGAAGAAGTATAGTAATTAGATTGTAGTGTATGGAGGAACATAGCCTTCAAATTCTGTTGTAAGTCGGTCTAGGGAATAATTTCTTTTACAGATTTAAACCACGCAGAGGACATGAATGCTGATCAATTCCATACATGACATAAAAGGTTGATAATATGTAAGACATTGTGGTTTTTCCAATGACCACCAACAAAGAAGAAAGATATCTCATTTGTGCTTTAATCTAACCCGACCTTTGATGTAAACTCACAATAAGTCAAGATTCCCCAAATGTATTAAAGAACTGAAATACTTTGTAGAAAAAAGAGTTTTTCCATTTTGGCTTTAATCACTCCGAAAGTTTGATGCCAAAAGCTCACACATGAGGAGGTAGTTTTGGAAGATTTTCAAAGGTCTTTTAAACATTGTGACCATGTGTTGTCTGCAAAAGAACAATGTAGATGTCAAAAGTGTATAAGCTCCTTTGTTCCCCTAAATGCTTCTCAAGCAAATGATCTTTTTCTTTCAGGCTTCCAGTTCTTACGTTTGCTCTACTTGCTAGTCCTGCTGCTGCGATATCTTCTTTTGCCTTTGAAGTAAGATACTGTACATGTTGTTAGTTCTTTGTTAAAATAAGAGGCAAATGCATATAATCTTGGTAGATTAAAACTATTATATGTTTTATATGGTATTTGCCGCCATAAATATTCATTAAGCATTCACAGAAATTTACTATGAAGTGTACATATTTTGTAAATTAGATCACCCAAAGGCATTGGGCTGTAATTTTCCCTATATTTAATGCCACTGCCATTATGTCAAAGAGGGTAATTTTGCAATTTTTCTTGTACTAAAAGAAGTGTTTAGAGTGACTCGCAAGAAGAAAATAAAAGGATTATATTCTAAGTTCAAGTTCAATAGCCACCTGTATCTCTCTGTTACTCATGATTTAAGTTTGATTGGAGTTGTGTGTTCTTATATTGTCAACCTTCTATTGGTGTAGTAGCTAAGTATCCTTCTCGACTTTCGGTTGATTCTTTTCCTATTTGTCTTATTTTGTTGAATACAGAACTTTGTACTCCCTAGTTTCTATTCTTTCCTTCTGATGGCTGTACTTGGTGTACTAGCTTTCTTTGCAGAGGTACTATTCTGAACTCTAATTTGGTCATATCATCCAATCTCTAAATTTTGATTTCCTAGACCCATCCTCCAATTTGTGCTTATAAGCCCTTACTCTCCACAGATAACTTCAGCACGTGGACTTCAGCTTGAGAAAACCAGTAGAGTTGCCAATATCCAGTTTATTGAGGTATGTATCTGATTATGTTGTTTGTTGAGTTCCCTCATGTATGATGAAGCTTTCTTAACTCTGGTTGTCTAATATCTACAATTGTTTGAACCAAGTGTAGTGGTTGTTTTTGTATCTGCATAAATTGTTAGATGATGATCGGACTGTTGTGCCACCCTGTTTGCTTCATTTTGGCAGAATAATATTGATAAATAACGACATTTACAGAGAATAGTGAAGCTTTCTTTAGTTTAGAGCTAGAATTAAGTAAATAAAAATCTCCCCTCTAAAAGTTTGAGATTTTAAATGAGGTTCATATAATTCAATATAGCGTGGAAGCAGGCAAAGGCTCGAATTCTGCACCATTATCAAAGAATTTCCATGTACCGACTCAAAAAAAGTGTGGCTCACACTTGAGGACAATGTTAAAAATATAGTTAAGTTGATAAAAGATGATGTGGTCACGTAATTCAACACTTTATTCAAACTCAAAGAACTCTAATTAGCAGCGATGAATATTTGAATGGTCTAGTCTTGGATCGTGTTTGTGGAATTGTTTGCAGTTCTACAAAGCATAGTGCTACATTTCCAGAGACTTGTGAATGGAACTTGATTCACTGCAATTGCAAACTCATATTCCTCTGCCAGAAACCTACCTACCATGCAAATTAAGTCGAAAGTTCTGGTGTGATTTATTTTTGTTCTTATGTAGGAAAATTAGTTTAATATCATACATCAGAATTGGTGTGTCAAAGTCTAGCTTTGCTTTCTGTTAATTTACTGTACTATGCTGAGGCCTCTTTGTGTTGTCCTGAGTGATATTGTTCGGTATTACAGGTTGCACTATCACAATTTCTTGGAATGGGCTCATCAAGAATCATTCCATCTTTTGGCAGATTAGTTGGATGTATAATTATCTTAATTTCAGCATGTTGTACCATGTATATTGGACCTGAGAAAGAGATTGAATGACAAAGTTGACTGTTCTGCTTTTTTTAAAAATTTCTTTTCCAATCTCTAACAACCATTTGTGTCCAATGCTTCAAGGGTTTCTTCCCTTATGCATGAGTGCAATGAATGCCAGTTTGTGCCAAGACTTATATGGTATCATGAACTTGTACGACCATCTGTCCGGTACTCATAATCTCAAATGTGAATCTCTGCCAGAGTTCCTATTTTGGAAGTGTAGTGCTTGGGTCATCTTTTTGTGCTTATAGTAGCTTGATGTCAATGTTTCCAGGAGGACGGGAATCTTAGTAGCTCAGTTGGTTGGTTATCTGAACTTTTACCTTGTTGGTGAGGGTTTGATTTCCTGTCTTGTAATCCCCTCCCCCATTTGCCCTACTCCCATTTTTTTGTGAAGTATCAAAAAGTGGACTATCAAAGTACTTATTTTCGTTAAATACATTTGGCTTCTGAAAGGATGAACACCCAAAACACGTTTTTTAAGTTCTTAGAAACCAATGCATATTTGCTGAGTTGAAGTAGATGAGAAGAGAATCATGGCAACAAAAGAATAAACCTAATACAGTAACTAGAGCTAGGAGTTCCCTTGGATTTACTAAATTTTATAGGAGGTTTGGTGCAAGATTTTAGTGCCATTGTTGCTCCTTTAATTGAAGTTATTAAGAAAAATTGTTTACATAGGAAAGACCAAGATGATGCGTTTAAATTGCTATAAGGGAAAATTGTGTTTTGCTTTTCTTTTGCAATTTTCTGATTTTTCTAAGTATTTTGAAGTTGAGTCTGATGCCTTGGTTAGGGCGTTGGTGTTGTTTTGATGCAATACTCTATGCTAATTGCCTACTTTAGTGAAAAGCTAAGTAGAGCAATATTGAACTAATCAACTTGCGATAACGAGCTATATGCCTTGGTAAGAGGTTAGCCACATGGCAACACTAATTGTGACCTCGAGAATTTGTGGTCAAAACTGATCAGGATTCATTAAAGTACATATGATCCAAGGTATAACTTGACGATCCAAGGTAAACTTAGTCATAGGCATACTAAATGGGTGGAATTTGTTGAAACTTTTTCTTCTGTAATTTCCTATAAACAAGGAAAAGAGAATGTGGTTGTTGATGCGCTCTCAAGAGGAATGTCTTGGTTTCTAGTCTTACTTCAAAACTATTTAGATTTTTTACTAAATCAAATTACTCTATGCTAATAATTTTGATTGTGGGAAGATTTTAGTAGAATGCAAGTTGCGTCCTTTTGCGAAGTCCAATCTTCAAGATGAATTTTCATTTAAGGAAAATAAGTTGTGTGTTCCTAACTGCTTTTTGCGTGAACTATTTATTAGGGAAGCACATTGTGGAGGGGTAATGAAACATTTTGGTGTGTCCAAAATGCTGAAAATATTTTTATTGGCCTAGTATGAAAAAGGATGTTGAAATAATGTGTTCTCATTGTCTTGAATCTAAACAAGTCAAGTCTAGAACATTACATTATGACCTTTATACCCCTTTACGTGTTTCTAATTCCCCTTGAATTGATATTTCTATGGATTTTATTCTGAGGTTACCAAAGACTAAATATAGTAAGAATAGTGTATTCGTGGTAGTAGATAGATTTTCTAAAATGACACATGTTATTCCATGTAAAAAAAAAACACTAATTATGCATCTCATGTAGCTGCTTGTTTGTAAAAAATTGGTTAAATTGCATGACATACCTAGAACTCTTGTTAATGATAGGGATGCCAAGTTCTTAAGTCACTTTTGGAGAATTCTTTGAGAAAAATTGAAAACTAAGTCGCTATTTTTCACATCTTGTCACCCACAAACTGCTGGACAAACGAAAGTGGTTAATAGGACTTTAGGAAATATGTTGAGGTTGTTTTGAAAATGAAGTTGACTTCTTGGGAATATTACTTACATTTACATATAGTGGAATTTGCTTATAACAAAACTTTCCATTCTTCTATCGGTAAGACTCCTTTTAAAGTTGTTTATGGATTCAATCCCCTTACTTTCCTTGATTTACTACTTGTATGTACTAATGATTTTACTAATTTTGATGGTAAGAAGAAGATTGAAATGCCGAAGATGATTCATGAACAAACAAGGTTTCCAATTGAAAAATAGAATAAGAAAGTTGGCTGACAAAAAAAAGAGAAGTTATTTTAAGCATGGAGACTTAGTTTGTATACATATGAGAAAGGAAATATTTTCTTCCAAAATAAAGATCAAGTTGGATCCTAGAGGAAGTGGCCCATATAAAGTCATTGAAAGGATTGGAAAAAATGCTTACAAGCTTGATTTTTTTGGTGAGTTCTAAGTTAGTGCTATATTTAATGTTCTTGAACTTCTCTTATCTGATGTAAACTTAAATTTAAGGACGAATTTTCTTCAAGAAGAGGGGTATGAAAGCATTCATGGAAGCTCTACTCTATCGAAGGATAAGGACGAAGCTTTAGAAACTCCAAAGAGGTCCATGACAAGATCTCAAATCAAGGAGTTTAATGAGCTTCAATCTCAGATCCAAAAAATGTCTTGTTGGGAAAGAAGAGCTCAAATCTAAGGGAGGTGAATTGTCCAAATGCTACAACTATTTGATATTCTGAGTTGAAGTTCAATAGAAGAAATATTGGGATCCAAAATTATCACGACCCGAGCCTACACCCTGGACGTAACAGGCACTCGGAACGACGAATGGCCCGAGAGAACCACTTGGCCTGACATACAACTAATAAAGCTGAACTTTTAATAAAATGCGAAAGCTGGAAATATGGGCTAACTTTTGTCAATAAAATGAAAAAAAATAATATGAACACTTATTAATTGAAATATTACAAATGTTTAAAACTGGTTACAACTGACTTGACTTGACTATATCTTTATAAAGCCTCTACGACATTTTGAGTACAACTATCTTTACCTAACAAAACAAACTGATGACTGGAATACTGCTAAGTCCTCGGGAATAATGAGAACTCACTCAAGCTGATAACATAGCCTACTGAAGAGTTTGCTCACAACCTGCATAACTGTAAGCTAGGAGCTATATCATCCAATGATGTAGCGCCAAAAAAAGAAGGCGTCAGTACTTTGAATGTATTGGCATGTAAAGCAGTAAAGTGAAACTGATGTAAGCCCTGGAAGCTCCAATGACGTGACAAAATTTCTAATTGATATCAAGAGTGAGGACGTGGACTATCTTGGATATAAAAGCATTCAATCATCCATGAAGAGCTCAAAATGCCATGAAAAATTTATTGAAAGATCTTTTAAAGTTCATAACATGCTCAAATGGATTTATGAAGGAAGTGATTACAATCATAAATGTAATCAAGGACTTTTGAGCAGTCTTCCAACCATCATAAGCTTGGAGGACTTAAAGAAAGCATGGGAGGAAGACTTTAAGGCCACCAATATGCTTAAGTGGCTATTATAATAACTTGGCCATTTTTATAATTTGGCTATTTTTGCAAGATTATTATAAATAGTCCTTATGTCTTCACTTTAGGATTAGCTAGTTTTTGGATGAATTAAGCCTCCTTTGTGAGTATTGAGGAAAACCCTTTTATCTCTCTATTGAACCCTCTTGATTACTTGGGTAAACATTTCTTGTATGAGTTCAATTTTTCTTCTCCCTTGGATTGAATCTAATGATTAATGTATTTTAATTGTTAGATTTTTCCTTCTTATCTTCTAGATCTCTTCTCTCTTCCTTTCTAATTCTTAATTATATCCTTGTATCTAATCTTACTTGTCTTGTTTGGATTTCTTGCATACCGTTTTACATCAATTGGTATCAGAGCAAGACTAAATATTGTTCCTACAATTCTTAATCCTTGACAAGTAGTTTTTGAAAATTCAAAAAACAAATCCAAAAAAAAAGTTTAAAATTGATTTGGAGGTTGTTTGATATTGTTCCTTGAGCTACATATTGTTGTTTCTTAGTTGAAAATCAAAGAATACCTGGCAAAAAAGAAATTGAAAGTCATAGTTGAGATTTGAAGCTTTGAAGAAGCTTGAAAATGAGTTTTGTTGATTTAGTGCTTGTTTTAAGAAATTATTGCTTGGATGTCGTTGATAGAATTGTGGGGAGGTTGTGTCTCAAATTTGAGCTCATTTGATTGAGTATTAAAGGAGATTGGTTCAAAAAAAAATTGTGCTTCTTGGAGAAGAAGATGAATTTGAAAATTTCAAAAATAGCCTAATCTTCCCCCATTTAATATATAGTCTTCCTACTTGTTTTCTCTTCTCTTCTTGTTAATTCTTGCTAGTTTACTTTGAGTATTAGTTCATACTTAATGTTAAACTAGTTTTTGTCTGTTTAATTTATTCATGTCAATTTATTTCGTGCTTTTTTTCTTTTATTTTGTTGTATGTTTATTTGTTTCCTTGTCCTTTCTTGATTTACATAAACTCCACTATGAACCGATACTTGGATTCTTACTTTGAGTTGATTGAGTTGTTGGTTTTTGAAGAGATTTGAGGAAATTTTCTTGAGTGAAAAAAGGCAAGAGTTGGTGAGATAAATTAAGTGAGGTCTAAAAGCCTTGACCTTGAGTGTACACACGAGTGTTGAGTGATACATGTGAGGTACTTTGACTCTGTTTCTACCTTCTTTTGGTTGCAAACATGTCTTTCATAGCTTTGGATGATCCTTGTGATGATGATTTTGAAGACTATGATTGTGAGAATGATGAAAGTTACTATGATGAAGATTGTGGATCTTATGGTGAAGAATGTGAGTATGGAGATTCTTATACTTCCAACAATGATTTTAAAAATAATGTTGCTTCAAGGTATAACTCTTCCATATACTCTTCTTGTGATGAACCTAATAGTGAAGAAAGTGACAATGGGCTTGATGATGATAATGAGGAAACTCGTAGGGAATATTGTTGCTCATATTCATACTATGGTTCTAATTCTAAACATGAAAATGATGGTAGTTCTTATGTTTGTTTTGTTGGAGGAAGAGGTGGTAGATATTTCACAAAAAATTGAGATAAAATGTGAATAGATATACTACTTATGGTAGAAAGGGTGTGCATCGGTCTAATGATGATTTGAATGCTTTGATAAAAGGATATTATTTTGTCGAACACCATGAGTTTGATGAAGCATGCATTGATCAATTTGTGGAAGAAAGAAAGAACATGTTTCATATTTATGGTAAAATTGAAGGACTTTGTGGTATCATGATTATACATAACAAGAGTTCCATAAATATTGAAGTTCAAGCATGGTTGAGCACTTAAAGTTGAAGACTATAAAACATCCTCAACCATATGAATTGCCATGGTTAAATGAAAAAAGAACTTTAGAGATCACAAAACAAGTTTTGGTGAAGTTCCAACTTGACAAGTTTCGTGATGAAGTACTATGTGATGTTATCCCAATGAAAGTTTACCATTTGTTACTTGGAAGGTCTTGGATAATTGAAAGAAAAGCTATATTTGATAAAAAGAGTAATAAGTGTTGTGTCAACTTAAGAGTCAAGAGTATTTCTTTGTGCCATCTACACTTTTGAAGGTGAAAGAAAGGTACCTCAAATTACTAAGATTGACAAGAAGGAAGAAAAAGCTTGAAGAAAAAGATGACATTACTAAAGATAAGAACATGAAGAGAAAATTTGATGATTCTCAAAGTGTAAAGTTCAAAATTGAAGTGAAGAGTCATCCTAATCCTTCAAAATGAATTCTTGGGCCTTATCCAATGTTAAATAATCTTGAGAGGGAAAAGATTGAGAGAATTAAGGGAGTGACAAATGGCAATTCAAGAGTGAAAAAAGGAGAGCTTGAGTTGAGGGTAGTGAGTGAGTTGCCACAAAAACAAGAGAAGTATTTGAAAATGAAAAGAAAAAGGAATTTTTTTTGAGAAAAGTGAAGAAAAAGAGAGTTTGAGAGAGCTTGCTTCTTGTTTTAACTCTAATACTAATTCTTCTTTTCCTAGTTATAATATTTCTTTTGTAGATATGTTTGAAAATGAAGGCATGAAGCAAACAATAATGAAGAGTATTCCACCGTTGAAGATTCAAGAGTTGGTGGAGACACCCACTACTTCTACAAGTATTCAAGTGAGCTTAAATGATAAAGGTAAATGTGAACAAGAAATTTTAGGAGCATTTCAAGGTAAAATGACTAACTCCAATGCTTTATTTTCTTTAAGTGAGCTTGAAGGAAATTTGATTTAGGTGAAAGTCATTTTTCTTTTGAGCAAAATGAATCTTTTCTTTGTGATGAAGGTCATATTGAATGTTGTAGTCAAGCACTAGTTGAAGTTACTTGTGCAAATAATTGTGATGATTCTTTTGAGTTTAATGTGTTTGCAACTAGTGTTCATGCTTGTGGTGGATTTGGAGGATTAAAAAAAGATTCTTTGACTACAAATGATGTGGTTTATGAATATTTCTTATGTTAAAAGAATACTCTTGTTGTTGATAATGGTGTTGAAGAGTCACTCTAAGATAAACTTGAATTTAAGAAATGTGATTCTTTCAAAATTGATTATGATAGCCGACTTGCTTGTGTTGATACGACAATAGTTGAGGGGACTTGTGAATTATTTAGTGAACTTCAAGTTAGTGTTGAAAATATAGTCGGTTATTTTGAAAAGAATGAGGATTTTGAATATGACACTCCTCCATTGTTTGATAAAGATAAAAATGAGATTCTTGATTCTACTTAAATTTTATTTGATGAAATTCATGATGTTGGTGGTGGTGTGTTCCATGTTGAAGGTAGTGACTTTTTGAGTATACATAGTGTTGTTGATCCTATCTCTTGTTTCACTCATAGAGATCATATCATGTATATTTTTATAAAAGAGGATGTTTGTGTTTTTGAGAGTGAATTTAGATGCTTTGATTCTCTATTGTATATGGATTTTTCTCTCTTTAAAGATAAAGTTTTATTTGAAGATGACATGACCATTTATAATGATGAACATAGTGACATTTATTATGAAGTTGATGATGTAGCAACTTTAGAAGGCTACAAGGTATATGGTAATCCACTATGGGATGCCATGTTGGAAGATAATAATGAGCCAACACATGAAAGTCGAGTAATTGATGCTAGCATGGGTATTAATTTCTTTACTTATTCTATTCCACTTTTTGAAGACACATTCTTGTTGGATTATGTCAATACGTCTTTTAGAAAATGTGATTATAAGTTATTTGAAGTTTGGCGTGATCTAGTTAAAGACCTTAATTTGATTTCATTTGTGGATGATTATTTTCTATTGGTGTTTTTGGGGATACGTATAGTGATTCTTGATGTTCTTAGAGGATTAAAGTTTGTTTTTAATCCCGGAGATATTTATTGTTGTATTGATATTACTTTAAAGGATCCTGATAACCTTTATCTAGTTGTTGTTTCCTTCTTTGTTTTACAAGGCTTGAATTCAAGGACAAATTCTTTTCATGAAGGGGAGAATGATGTAAGCCAGGAAAGCTTCAATGGCATGAAGGAATTTCTAATTGATATCAAGAGTGAGGGCGTGGACTATCTTAGATATAAAAGCTTTCAATCATCCATGAAGAGCTCAAAGTGCCATGGAAGATTTATTAAAAGATCTTTTAAAGTTCTTTACATGCTCAAATGGATATATGAGGAGGTGATTACAATCATAAATGTCATCAAGGACTTTTGAGCATTCTTCCAACCATCATAATCTTGGAGGACTTAAAGAAAGCATGGGAGGAAGACTTCAAGACCACCAATATACTTAAGTGGCTATTTTAATAATTTGGATATTTTTACAAGACTATTATAAATAGTCCTTATGTCTTCACTTTAGGGTTAGCTAGTTATTGGATGAATTGAGACTCCTTTGTGAGTATTAGGGAAAACACTTTTATCTCTTTGTTGAACCCTCTTGATTACTTGGGTAAGCATTCCTTGTATGAGTTCAATTTCTTTTCTCCCTTGGATTGAATCTAATAATTAATGTATTTTAATTGTAAGATTTTCCCTTCTTATCTTCTAGATCTCTTCTCTCTTCCTTTCTAATTCTTAATTATATCCTTATATCTAATGTTACTTATCTTTTTTGGGTTTCTTACATCCCGTTTTACATCAATTGGATGTTTATTGAAAGATGCTTCAATATGGACATAAACTTATAAAATTATCCATCCTCCCCCTTCTTCTTCAAGTGCTGAGGGAATGGAGGTGGAGGCCTATGAATGGGAGTTAGTATCTTTGGGCTTCCTTTTCCTTTTCTTATTCAACATTAACCTTATTTTCATCAGTCGGAGGCTCTTCAACATCTTTCAGGCTCTCCCCACTAACAATTTTATTTTCATCCACCTTTTTCTTGAGGCGTTGGGAAAACGGTGGGGGAAGTTTTGGGAACGAAACATACTTTATTATAACTTTATTTACCTTTCCTCCCTTGGCAATTGTTCGCTCTTCTAGTGTGGTATGAACACCCTCATCATTTTTATCATTAACAACCTATTTGGGTGCCTCAACAAGAGCTTTTCCACTTCTTGTGGTGATTGCAATAAAATGAGTATCATTTTTTGAGTTTTAGACAGTGTTGCTCGGAAGTGTACCTTGTTGATGCTGATTCAATGCGGTGGACATCTGACCAAACTATTGCTCAAGCTGCTTAATGGCGGTAGCATGTGATTTGAACTTTTGGCTCATCCCCAAAATATCTGCTCTAATCTTCTTAAGACAGTCTTTTATTTTCTCTACCCCTTTTCACAACTTTCACAAGCATGTCTTCCATCCTCGAATTGCTCGAATCAGCATCTCGGTTTCCAGGTGGAACATAGAGGCCACTTTTATCTTTGTAGTCATCTTTCTCTTCTAATCACCATCCCGTTCTCTACTCCTATCTCTATACCCAGACCTATTGTAGTTGTTATCTCTATAATAGTTCCGACCTTGATTCCCTTGCCTAGAGTTCATGTCTTAATTAGACTCTTCTCCCTTGGCTCAAAAACCCGCCACCTGATTGTCTAGATACTTAACCTCTTCCTCAGAATCTGAATCATCATGTCTAGGTGCCTTATCTTGTGAATCCACTGTGTTTACCTTTTTCGCTCCTTGGGCTGCCGCAAACTACATAGTAAACAAGCTAAGCTCAGTCCTCAACTGTGCTACCTCTTGAGCAACTGAATCATCTACCGCTTTCTGTTCTACAGTCCAATCATATAAGTTTCTGTAGGCACATTTGCATCTCGAGTATGTCAACCTCGGTTGGTTTTGGTGATCCGATCTAGAATTTCGATGCCTGATCCCAATGCAATCTCATGAATTCCCCACCATTAATAGTGTCTACTATAGCTTTGTTGTTGGAATTCAAACCTCTATAAAAGATCTCAAGCAAATTACGGTTGATATTCTGTGGTTAGGGACATTCTTCATTTTCTTCTTAAACCTCAACCAGGTCTCATATAACACCTCCAAATGCAACTGCTTGAAGTTATATATCTTATCTTTTAATTGCAACATCCTGGAAGGTGGGAAAAATCTATCCAAGAACTAAGTCCTCAACTCATTTCAAGCAGTGATTGAGCCATGTGTCAACTCTGTCAACCATAATGTAGCCTCCCCCATCAGAGAGAAAGGAAACAATCGTAGTCTAATCACCTCTTAACTTAATCCAGGTAGATTATATGAATTGCAAATTCCTACAAAGTTTATCACATGCATGTTTACATCAGCAGTAGGAAGGCTCGTGAACACCCCTTTAAGCTCATCAATTGTATCATAGCACTGGTGATGTCAAACATAGTTCATGGAGGTAGTTTCGATGGGATGATAGCACCTATTTCAACCTTTTCTAGAAAATCTTTCTCGTCTTCTACATCATCATAGTGAGGGAGATACTGTTTTAGAGGCTGTTTCCCCCCTATACCTTCTCTATCTGTGTCGCTCATCAAGTGCGGCTAGACGGTTTACTTCAGCTTGTCTAGTCTTTTCTTCCCGAGCTGCCCGTCATAAAGCTTCTTGCCTAGCATTCTCCTATGCCATCAAATGAGGAAAAGTTTCCTCTACAGTGTCTTGAAGCCTAGGGTGATGCCCTGGCTGATTCAGGATTCCTGCATCATCAACACCCTCATTGTGAACTCCTTGATTATGAACTCCTTTGTTCACCATTCTTCTATTAGCTCTTAGAGTTCTCTCAAGTTTTGTATCAAATGGAATCAGGGAATTGCCTTGAATTCGAGTGTTGGGCATACACCGGTGTGTGCCCTAGAAATAACAAAAAAGTAAATCTAGAAACAAAAACCAACAACCCGACAAACACAATCAATCAACTCCGTAACCATATTCCCCGACAACGATGCTAAAATTTGATGTCGCCCAAATTACACCTCTAAGCAAAGCATAAAACGATCATTGATCAAATATAGAACCCAACTATGTTGGGGTCGATCCCACAGGGAATAAGTCAAATATCATTCAATACGTCTATCGAAGCAAATCAGTAATAATTTGCAGTAAGAAAAAAGGGGGTTTTGTGAATCAAAACTTCAATAGTAACAATTGTTAATTTCTTTGGATTTGTAATAAATGGATGTGAGGTACTAGGACCGTGTTCCCCATGACTTCATAACTCCGCAAGCTGTTCGTACTAGCAATCTAGTTTGATACGTTGCATGAAAAATCTAACAAGATAGATTCATCTAAACGTCTCTTGACCCTAATCAGATGAATATCACCCTTCTCCTCTCAGTCTCTGGGTGTTTTAATTCTAACCCTTTTTTTCAATCTCAGATTAACTCTACCTGCTAAGGTTCAAGTTATTAGATGAAGGTTTATAGCTTCAAATCTCTATTGCTATTTTCTTTTCCTAATCTCCACCTCTCTCTCTCGAGCAAGTTTAGACTTCAAGCGAGTATTCAACGTTTGCAACCGTTAGAAAGCAATCACAACGAAGAATAACAATACATGCATGCACACTAGTCTAGAATTATCAAGCACAAATCCTGCTTAGTTAATTCATCATGGTTCCTACAACCCTTGTCGTGGTGTTTAGCTACTCATGATTTTGTGATCATATCTAGATTCAATAGAGAATGCATGATGAAAACACTTACAATAATCAAGTAACTAATTGAAAGGATTATAGATGAATAATGGAATGAAGAACAAATCGAAGTATGGAGTTAATGGCAAAAGTATGATGAAATACGTTCAAAGTATGTTAGAATAATACCCAAAATGTGCGTACCCAAAATAAAACCCTAAATGATGTATTTTTAGACAAAAATAATCCTAACCTAGGCTAACTAAGAGAACTGGGTCGGCACATGTCCACACGAGTCGTACAAAGACCACACGGCTCGTATGGGTACTCGTGTAGCTGATCTTCATAAAAATTCATTGTATTTTGCACGAACAACCGTACGAATCATACACTCTTCATACAATTCGTATGGGAACTCATATAGCTGGGCCTTCAAATTTCTTCCAATCTTCAGGTAACTCTTCATACGGATAGGCGTACGACTCGTGTGGTGCCTTCACGAGTCATGAGGAACCTCGTAGCTCTTCACTTTTTACTTCTCTTTGCAGCATCTCAGCACATAGGCCATACAAATTCCAGTAAGATTCGTGCATAGGTCATACGAATTGCACCGATCATCTTCTGCTCTAGTATTGGTATATTTCTCAGTTTTTCTATCACATGTGCTTCCGGACCCTATTTTCCTGTAAAACTAACAAAAATACATCATACCTATATAAACGTATTTAAGGATGCACAAAAATCCTTCATTTTAAGCGTCGAAAGTGCTGTAAACCCACGACACATCAAAATGCACTAATGGGCTCCTCTTAAGCCCTTGTGCAATCTCTTAACTTTCTGCTGGCTCAATCTGAGGAAACCACATTGATAGGCTTTTGAGCTTTACTTCTACTACCTCGATGATGAGGCTTAGTTGGATGAATTTGGAGCAATGCGTGAATTTGTACAAGTTTTGTCACGACCCAATTTGTCAGGTCATGATGACACCTACTATAGTCCACCAGTAGGTAAGTTAACCCATAGTTCAGAACAGCTAGTAACGAATTAATAGGAAAGGCGGAAGCACAACTAAATAATAGTGAGAGAGAAAGCCATAAGAAAGTAAATATATCCCCAAAACCTGGTGAAGTCAGTACAAGAGATTCTAATACAATAGGACTACAAGTGAAATATAGGATAAAGATGTGTATATATATATATACAAAGATGTATCTGGATACAAAATAGAGATTAGTCTAACAATATGAGAGAGAGAAGGAATACTCCGAACGTCTGGAGCTCACCCCAAATCTTCGATCTATGGCATCACCAGTATTCAAACAATACAACCATAAACATCCAAGTGTCTATAAACTAGAATCACGTCCTTTTTAAGGATAAGGTACTAACCTGATGTCCAACTGGTATCGTAACCACGACCTCGGGCCTAACAATGTATATAAATTAACATAATAATAGCACCATGATTCGGGAAACTATGGTAAATTAGGGCACACAGCTACTAGAAGGAGCTAATTGGGGAATATGATCCAAATCACTAGATAATACCATAAGTCTCATACTAAGGGATCCTTAATGTCAACCTAAGGTCAAACAAGCATATAATCAAGTGTAATAGGATCCTACGACCATAATAGGCTAAGATTCGGGTCACATTTCTATCCTAAATCCCCTAAATAGGTCAAGTTATGGTATTACTAGGTATAAACCTATTCTATAATCTCTACCTGGCATGCAATCTATACATTACACCATTTCATAGAGAAAAATAGACTGAAGCCTACCTCAAAGCCGAACTGCAACCTTGAACCATCCACGAATCGCTCGTCTTCACTCCACAATCCCAAAATGTTGTCATGCAATCAAAATCATAATCTACGCATTAGTATGAGTAAAATGATACCCATATTGCAATATAAAACCCCGAGCCTAAAATTCGATCAAAAATGGGCTGGTGGGGATCACAAACAAAATTCAAAATTGAATCCATCACGAGGTCCTTAGAACGACAAGGAAGGTGTGCTTAAAATTTGAGCACAAACGGAGCACAAATCGGGGCCCGAATCAGCCCACAAAGCTCAAAGAAACAAACCCTAAAACCAAAAATTCAATGGAGTTTCGTATGGAATAACATGAGAACAAAAAGGGAAAATGACCAAGGATCAATAGGCTAATGTACCTGATCTCAATGGGATGAAATCCTAATAATTTCCAAGCTCCAAGGGCCTCTAATGGCGGAAAAAGGGTTAGAAATGAATGAAAAATCGGGGAAGAGAGAGTTATATATTGCCAGGGGGTTATTCATCGCGAACGTGAGGCCCCCTAGTCGCGATCAAGAAATACAACAAAAATTACCTTCTCGAATGTGGGTGAAGGGTCGTAAACGTGAAGGCTTAGCAAGATAGACCATCACGAACGCGGGCAACTAGCTGCGATCGCGAAGAAGGAAATGGATTGGGTCAGACTGACCTTTCATCGCGAATGCAATGGGAGGGATCGCGAATGTAAAGGTAGAAGACTTGAACCTTTGCGAATGCGAAGGGTAAAATATACTTGCACCAGATTTTGGAAAAACCAGCAAAAGCCAAGTTTCACTGGACTTCGACCGGGTGCTCGGGATTCGTTTCGAACCCCGTACATGCAAATGAACTATTCTACCATAATAAGATCGACATTTTGGACTCACCAAAACCATCAAAACTTTCATCCGAGATTATTTCGATTAAATGTGGGTCCCACACCTATAGTTTATTTTAACCAATTTCCACCCAATAGCCTAGAACAAGTTCGAAAGCCTCGGGACCCGGACCGAGGCCCCCTTAGCCTAAAACCAATATTCCAGAGCTAACAAAACTGTCCAAATTTTCATCCAAGGCTAACTACTAGGAGTTTTAGTTCGAGACTAATTTCTTAACAACGAAAGTTCCAAAACAGAAAAATGAGCCTAAAACCCAAACGAAATGTCTAAAAACTAAATCGACAGCTACAACAAGTCATAAATGACCTGTATCCGCTATGGAAAGGTATGAAACACCAAAAATGCACAAAAATTGAGAAAATGACCTAGAGGGTCATTACAAGTTTCTTGAGGAACAACTTTACTGCACGATCTAGAGTAAGAAAGAATGAGATACTTTATCTTAAATGCCTGTAGTCCCTTATTTATAGAAGTGGGTCCCTCACAACCATAAACAAGATCCCATTGACACAACTTCATAAACACCCTAGGACACTTGAACTCTGTGCTCTGATACCAAGTGTGTCACGGCTCGAGCCTACTCCCTGGACGTAATGGACACTCGTAACCACAAATGGCTTGAGAGAACCACTTGGCTTGGCATGCAAATAATAAAGCTGAACTTTTAATAAAATGCAGAAGTTGGAAATATGAACTAACATTTCTAAATAAAATGACATAAAAATAATATGAACTCTTATTAATTGAAATAGTACAAATGTTTAAAACTGGTTACAACCGACTTGACTTGACTATGTCTCTATGAAGCCTTTACTACATTCTGAGTACAACTACCTTTAAGTAACAAAACAAACTGATGATTGGAATACTGTTAAGTCCTCGGGAATAATGAGAACTCAATTAAGCTGATAGAATAGCCTACTGAATAGTTTGTTCACAACCTACATATCTAAAAGCTAGGGGCTACATCGTCCAATGATGTAGTACCAAAAAAGAAAGCGTCAGTACTTTAAATGTACTGACATATAAAGCAATAAAGTGAAATAGTACTAATATTTGACACTGATAAAGCTGGAAAACTGAGACATGAATAATATACTCATAAAGAGAGCCAAATAACTGAAAAGGAGAATGACTAACCTCAATGCTGAAACTTAAAGTAATATGAGTAAAACTTTCATAAAACATGTTCATAAAACTAAAATTGAAACTGAAACTCAATGACTAAAGTCTGAAAACCCCCCTGAAAATAATGCATCATAAAAACTCTCTTTAAACTGGTGGTCTCGGCCAATCATATATTATCTCAAAATAAGTAAGTTTTTTTTTTGAGAGTTTCTTTTAACCAAAATAAACCATGTGAGCTTCTTGGAGTACAACGTCTTATCCACATTGTCAGAACCCATTGTCTTACCCATGTTGGCAGATCCATCTTATACCTTGACGGGGTATAAGATGAAATATAATATAGGGATCCCAAAGCTAAGACCGAAGGCTATAAACAATAGATGAGTCACTCTATCTGCGAACGATTCTATCCTATGGTCGCAACGTAGTTTTGAGGCAAGTGTTGTCTAAACCCATACCCATCTCGGTGGAAAATAGTCCTCCCAAAACATACTAGTTGCTCATAATATAAGTCTTAAAACACCTTCTAAAAATCATGCTTGATTCAAAATATCATATCATGAACATATCTATTCTCTGTGAGCCTCGACTTTAAATCTCTTTAACTTTTCTTAACTTTAACTTTTTAAGATACGATAAGCTTTTCTCTTTTCAAGACATGATAATAGCGTAAAGATTCTTTATAAGCTTTTCATAAACATAAACTTGCAACTCTTAAACAAATCAATCTGGAAAAATATAAATGAATTTCCATAACCATGAAAACAATCTTTTAAAACACAATTAGACTTTCAAATTCATAAGGGAAATTCATAGAGTTTCTTGGAAGAATCAATAAACATAGATTAGGAATCAAACCAATGGAAAAACTCTAAGCTCATAGAATTCTTACTAAAAATTATAGAAAGTTCAAGGAATTTCATCAAGAGATCAAGAACTAGACTTAGGATTTCAACTCTTAAAAATCCTAACATAATTTATGGAATAAACTAAACCAATACCCAGATTATGGGGAGAATGGGTTTCCCACATGGAAATATTAACTTCACATACCTTGGAGATGAGGAAGCTTGAGAAAGATTTGAAGGAACCTTGCTTGTAAATCTTAAGCTTTGATTTTTCTTGAGAGTTTTACCTTGGGTTTTAGGAGAGGAAAAGGGGAAACTAAATGATGGAAATCTGACTAATTTAGGCCTTTTAGGACTTAAAATAATCAGGTTGGGGGGTTTCCTAGGGGTATAAGGATAAAAACAACCTCTTTAATGACGTTCCATCGGTTCAAATGCGGTCCAGTTTACTACTCTGTGTCATGTTAGTAAAATGATCATAACTTTTTACTCGGGGCTCAAATGGATAAACAGTCGATGGCGTTGGAAAGAAGAATCTGTGATCTTTCATTTGGTTGGTCTTGGTCATAAAATTCTCTATATTTCAGGAGATTTACTTATTTGAAGTTGACCCAAGTAAGATCACATACTAAAACTCGATTGATCGAAATGCTCTCAACTTAACTTTGCGCTAAATGTTTCTTATGACCATGATTTATATCAAAAGCACTCACTATACTAGGTAATTGATCCTAACACTTATATTTAATTAGAAATAGTGAGTTTGGGGCCTATATGTAAACTTTAATACTTAATGCACTTCAGGATTTTGAATACAATAATCATACAGAGATACGTTATAAAAACATACATGATGCGGAAGACATTAGTGCACAGTGAAGTGGAAGCACTAATACAAAATTGGTTTCTACGTCCTTTCCCTAGCCTTAGGTTACCACAATCTTTAGTGATGGAAAAAAAGTAGTGTATGTGATAACCTTAATGGGTGGAGAGAGGACCAATTTATAGAGGTTAAGACTTAATCCGGTATGTCCATCAAGTAACTGGTGTACGGACGAGATCTATTCTTTTATTATGGTCATTACTTAGGTCACAAATAAACTTGGGCCATAAGTAAACTTGGGCCATAAGTAAGATATATTCTTGTATTCTACCACTTGGACCAATGACGATATAACATAAAAATTAGTTGCGCATGGAATAATTCTCTTTTATAATGTCCATCGTACATACCACAATATGACAAACTACTAATGCAAGTTATAGCGGTTGTACATAATTTTGTGCTACATATTCCCTTTCATATACTATGACAGTAGCAACTTATCTTACTAGGTTCATAAGCTATAAAACATATAACATTATGGTCCACAATAATGTCTCATTGAGACTTATCCTGTAATATCTCGAAAACAATAATGTGTACACCATTATGAGACACAGGAAATTCATTAATGTCTATCAAAAACACATAATTGATCTTAGAGTGTCAAAACATCATAAATGCATCTATCATAAGTACAACCAAGCCCCATTATTTGAACATGTTCTTTAAATGTTTTTGGTGGTAAATCTTTCTTTAACGGATCTGCAATCATAAGATCAATCCTAATAGTCTCAAGTGACACTCTTTGGTTTTGAACTTTTTTCCTTGATGCTAAAGTACTTTAATTTCTTATATTAGGCTCCTTTGGAGTACTTATCATTCTTTGAGAAGAATACTGCCGCAGCAGTATCACAATAAATTTTCAGTGGCTTGGTAATGGTGTCGACAAGGCCAAGTCCTGAAATAAAGTTCCACAGCCATAATGCATGAATTGTGGCTTCAAAACATGCCACAAATTCTTCTTCCATTGTGTATGTAGCAATGACATATTGCTTAGCACTTTTCCATGATATTTCTCCTTCAGCTAATAGGAACAAGTAACCAAATATAGACTTTCTAGTGTCGGCACATTCAACAAAATCTGAATCCAAAAATCCAGTAACTTCCAAGTTATTGGGTCTCCTATACATGGGTATATAATCCTTCATTCCTTTCAGGTACCTCAAGACTTTCTTTGCAGCTTTTCAGTAATTAATTCTAGGGTTACTCTAATATCTTCCTAGCATTTTGACAGCAAAATTAATATCTGGTATTATGGAAGTTTGAACATACATCAAACTTCCAATAATAGAAAAATAAGGAATTGACTCCATTTCTTTTCGTTCTACATCATTCTTTGGGAATTGCATGAGACTAAATTTATCCCTTTTTTAAATAGGAAGAATTCCTGCAGAACAATTGTTCATGTTGAATCTCTCTAGAACTATTTTGATATAGCCTTTCTAAGACAGTCCCAATAATCCTTATGATCTATCACAGAATATTTCTATCCCTATCACATAGGATGCCTCACCCATATCTTTCATTTTAAAGTTCACAGAGAGGAAATCTTTTGTCTCATGCAATATGCCTAAATCATTAGCAGAAAGTAAAATATCATCAACATACAGGACTAAAAATATAAACCTGCTCCCACTGATCTTTTGGTATATACATCGATCAATGATAATTTCTTTAAATTCAAAAGATGTTCTGGTATCATTAAACTTTATATACCATTATCGTGAGGCTGTTTGAGTCCATATATTGGCTTCTTCAGCTTATACACTATTTGACCTTTTCTTTAATTTCAAAACCCTCTGGTTGATCTATATAAACTTCCTCCTCGAGGTCTCCATTAAGAAAAGCAGTTTTTCACATCCATTTGGTGTAACTCTAAATCGTAATGAGCTACCAAACCCAGAATAATTCTCAATGAGTCTTTCTTCGAGACCGGTGAAAATGTCTCTTTATAATCAATGCCTCCTTTTTGAGTATAACTCTTGACAACAAGTCTGGCCTTATATCGTTTAATATTTCCATTTGAATTGCTTTTGGTATTAAAGACTCATCTACACACGATTCTTTTAGAACTTTCTGTCAATTTAACGAGATCCCAAACTTTGTTGTATTTCATGAATTTTAACTCTTCTTTCGTGGCATCAATCTATTTACGAGACTCAGTATTTTCTATGACCTGTGAAAATGAAACCAGATCCTTATTAAGTCCAATGTCAAAATCTGACTCTTGCAAATAAACCATATAATCATCTGAAATGACCAATTTTCTTTCTCTTTGAGATCTTCTTAACGACACTATTTGTGGTTCACTTATGTCAGATATTTGTGAGTTAGTTCCTTCCTGAACTGTTATTGGTGTGGACGTAGGCACATTTATGGGTAATGAAACATTCACCCTTACCTCATTTATTTTCACACTTTATCATTTAACACTCCCACTAACTTCGTCATTCTATATAACTCTTGCATTACCGATTTCAACAATTCTCGAACTATGATTTGTATAGTAAAACCTATATCCTTTAGATTTCTGTGAGTAGCAACCACTTACTATTCGTGAATCTAATTTCTTTTCATATGGATTATAAACTCTAGCTTCCGCTAGGCAACCAAACATGCAGGTGCCTTAAACTAGGTTTCCTTCTAGTCTACAGTTCAAAAAAGATCTTTGAAACTGCCTTAATAGGGATCCAATTTAATAAATATGCAACAGTTTTTAAGAGCATACATCCATAATGACTTGGGTAATGAGGAGTTACAGTTCATACTTCGAACCATATCCATAAGTGTTCGATTATGCCTTTCTGCAACAACATTTTATTGAGGTATTCCTGGCCTAATATACTGTGCACATATGCCATGTTCCTCAAGGAACTTTGAAAATGGACCTGGACATTGTTTCAATTCATCACATTTTTCATAATATTCACCACCTTTATCTAACCTAATGATTTTCACTTTTCTGTCTAATTGTCTTTCAACCTCATTAACGTACACTTTGAGGGCGTCAGTCGCTTGAGATTTTTCTTTCAACAAATAGATATATCTATAATGTGAAAAATTATTGATAAAAGTGATAAAAAATATTTTTCTCCACCAAAGGATGAAATGTCAAAAGGTCCGCAAATATCAGTGTGTATAATTTCAAGAAGCTGAGTGCTTCTTGTGGCACCTTTCTTAGTATGCTTGGTTTGCTTTCACTTAATGCAATCCAAACATATATCAAAATCAGTAAAATTCAGATTCGGGAGAATCTCATTCTTTACTAATCTTTGCAATCTTTCTTTGGATATATGACCCAAACATCTGTGCTACAAGTAAGCAAAAATTTCATCCAATAAACTACATTTAATTCCAACATTTTGATGAATATCAAGAAGGGATTCAGAAAAATATTTTTGAGTTTCAATATATATAAACCATCAATAATAACACCAGAGCCCTAAATTAGCATTCTTATATAAATTTGAACATCCATGTCCAAACTTAAATTTAGATTTATACTTTGGATCGTAATGAATCCCTGCAACGTAGTGGATACATGAGTAGTTGCACCAGAATCATGCCACCATGTATTATTAGGAACTTCTACTAAATTTGATTCAAAACATACAAAAGCATTAGATGTACCTTTCTTTTTGAACCAAGCTTTGTGTTTCTGGCAATCTTTCTGATAGTGTCTTTCCTTTCTACAAAAATGAGACACATCTGCCTTGAGTTCCTTATGATCATCCTGTAAGACTTTAGCAGGTGCTTTCTTCTTGTTGAACTTGTTGGCCTTCACCTTAAGTCCTTTACCAGCTCCTTGACCCATGAGGTTAATGTAATGCCCTTCTTGTTTCTTAAGTCTTGACTCCTCCTGGGTAAGCATATTGGATAATTCATAAACATCCCACTTATCTTTAATAGTGTTGTAGTTAATTTGGAATAGTCCATACTCAGTAGGTAATGAGTTTAGAATAAACTGAACCACGAAGGTGTCATCCACTTTCATCCCCAAGGTCCGAAGTCTTGCTGCAATATTAGACATCTCGATGATATGATTTTGCATACTACGTGACCCATCAAACTTCATGGATGTGAGTTCAGCCATCAATGTACCAGCGAGAGACTTATCAGCAGAACGAAAACGTTCTTCCACAAACTTCAGGTATTCCCTAGCACTTTCTGTTTGTGGAATAGTACTCTTAATGTTGTTAGCAATAGTCATTCATATGAACGTAAGGCTTAATCTGTTAGAGTGTTCTCATGATTTATGGAAAGACTTCTTATCCTCACTTCTCGTATCAGTAACAATAGTAGGTTTATCATTTAACATATCCAAGCCAAGATTTATCACACCTAAGTGAAACTGGATTTGTTCATGCCATTAAGAGAAGTTCAATCCATTGAACACAGTAACAGATGAAGCAAGTGAATGAAGAGTGATAGCTGCAAAATGGATATACATGCTCACAAATTGAATTCAGCAAAACAATAAAAGTATATCGTAATTATACTTTGGGTAGATACCACGACACTCTATCATAATTTAAATGCCATTTTCAAATTTAATAGTCAATTAAATATTTCTAGTCAAATATATATGACATCTTTGGATATACAATACATATTCGACTAAAGAGTATTAATTTACCTCATAATGTTCACTATCCATAGAATCATTGATCCACCTTTGGGTAAATTCTTAAGTTCTAGCAATAGTGAGAGTTAATTTATCCATTTATTTTTAATAGTAGGCACTTCATTAGTTTCATGGATAAATGACAATTTTATGTATGCATATTTTCTTAACCATACTAGTTTAGCCACTTTGATGACTAACAAACTATATGAATACAAATGCACTTATAATATCATAATTTTTTTTTTATGCATGTGAATAGCTTTAAACATTCTAGTTTGTCCACTTTGGTGACTAGCACACTATAGAAACATAAAATATGCATCAAATGATCATAAATATAATGTGTGTAAAAATCAAACATTCTAGTTTGACCACTTTGGTGACTAGCAAACTATATCACTTTAGCACACACATATTATTTATTACTTAGTGTAATGACCACTTTAATCGTTGCACAATATACAACAATCATAGTAAACATTATATGATGTAAAGCTAAAGTTTTCAAAATTGTGCAAATTAACTTTAACTTAACAGTAAGCTAAGGAAAAAAAGCTTTGAACTGAATTTAATCGGACAAAATCAGCTTTCAAAGAATCATAATAGATCAAATTAATTGAAGTCATAAAATTAAACCCAACAAGTATCACAATGCCTATACAGTGATGAAAATTTGGGTAGATTGTCTCATAGAATTTCAATGCACAGAGAAGCATTATAAATTTCCTTAGGACCCTATTTTTTTTGTTTAAAAAGAGAAAATTAAAAACAATCATGAGACATAAACAAATATACTGCCAACATTAGACCTAGTTTAGATTTTATAGACAAATCTTCAACTACGACTGTTCTAATCATTATCAAAATATTATTCTTCCATAATGAATAAATTAATTCAATCACAGGGCAAATCAATTGGAACAACACGTGATTTTGAAAGTATACTATTATATATTCAACACAGTATTATTTTTCTTCCAAGAAGATTATCAGTTCAAATAATCCAGGCTTGGATGCCACTTGTAAAATTTAATACTTAATGCACATTAGGATCTTGAACACGATAATCTTACATAGATATGTTGTAGAAAATATACCTGATGTGGAAGACATTAGCGCACAGAGAAGCGGAAGCATTAATACAAAATTGGTTTCTACCTCCTTGCACTAACCTTATGTTAACACAATCTTTAGTGGTGAAAAAAGATTAGTGTATGTGATAACCTTAATGGGTGGAGGGAGGACCAATTTATAGAGGTTAAGGCTTAATCCGGTACATTCATCAAGTAACCGGTGTACGGACGAGATCTATTATTTCATTATGGTCATTACTTGGGTCATAAGTAAACTTGGGCCATAAGTAAGATATATTCTTACACTATACGTGTACAAAGAATGGTTCAAATCTTAGTCAAAATTTTTGGGGTGTTACAATATCTCCTTCTTGGAATCATTCGTCCTCAAATGATGGGTATCGCTAGAATGAACCACGAATAGAAGACCACCTTATCCTTAGTGTGGAAATAGGAATACTAATATTGATTATGATGCACCAACTAGAGGGTTAAGATATTTACTAGAGCATATGTAAGTATACATTTTTTTGAACACAAAAATTATAACTTAGAAGACATGAAACGTGCTTAGGAGTTTACATCATAAATAAGGATTTCTCTTCTTTCTCTGGGGCTGATCATGGACTGGTAAACATGCTAATATGCTAGGCTTGAGTAGAGTATTGTCTTGACTAGTACAAAGAGAAATTTCACAAGTAAAGGTAAAACACGGTCATACCCAAACTCAAATCTCTAAAAGAGAAACTCAATGATGCTAAGACTAATCTTTGCTTAACAACTCACCATCTCCCTCTTGGATTAATGTTAATAACTTAGTGTCTCAAACTAATTCTATTTACTACACTATTTCCACCAAAACCAATGGAAACATCACTATACTCATAACACTCTACAAGGTCCTCAACGAATCCCTCAATTTTCTTCTTAGAAACACTCTTATCAACCATCTTGGTCTTTTTCATGCTTAGCAATACTAGCTCACTTTCTAACCACACATAACTTTTTTGATTTCAAAATCTCATGCGGCAAAAAAAAACACTAAACATCTTAAACACACACACCTTCCTCCTTATTACAAGGCCTTTATTCACCTATAGACTTTGCTACAATCTCCCTATTTTTTTAGTGGTTTCATCTACCACATTCACACATAACAAATTACTTCCCACAATGCCACAACGTACCTACATAAATTATATCCCCAAAATCAACATTACTACCCTCATACTACTACTCCCTTTTTCTTTATAAACTTAAAGCTCTTTTTTATCTACTGACTTAGCCATAATTCACTATTTCAACTCTAGTTAGTATATAAATCAGGCTTACACACTCTCACTTCCCATAAATTATCAACTTAAGCTTTTCCACATAACACATCAAACCTACTAGATCTACTTCCACAAAGACTACATTACTACCCCCAAACAAACATTCCTTCCACCTCGGTGATCATCCACAATTTAAACTTAGAATCTAACACTCACTATAGATAGACACACAACTTTTCACATACTATACTAACTTATAGCAACTAGATGAAAATCAAGAAACACTAGTTCTCTATAACCTCATGATAAAATGGTCGATCTTAATCTCACAATCTATTTAGTTACAGTCTATAAGCACTTTTTTTCACACATTACTACTACTCATTCGATCATCTCTATAAACCAGCTTCATAATTCTATAACTATCAAAGGGTTTTTTTCTTCAAACCCACAAGGTGTAGCCTAGTTCTATCCATTTTTAACAACTCTATGCATCCATTCAGAACCTATGCATGATCTTTACTAACTCCATGACATTCTCTAAAACACCATAACCAAAAACTCCTCTTCTAAATACAATCATAAAATCTACACCACACTTACTACACTTCTAACCAATACTTAAGAACATATCACCCCATCACTTACATTATCCCCGGGTTACATCACTACCTTCAACTCTATGCACATACTGTCTTCCCCAATAAGGTGCCATCTAAAACAAGACTTAGAGAAGGGTTTGGATACTCATTTTATTCTGGCTCAAATGCACAATTTATAAGAACAAGGGTGAAATATTTTGAATCAAAGAATGTAAATATGACGTCGCTCAAATTACACCTCTAAATAAAGAATAAAGTGATAGTTGACCAAATATAGAATCCAACTAGTTTGGGGTCAATCCTATAGAAAATAGGTCGAATATCAATCAATACGTCTATCAAAGCAAATCAACAACAATTTCCAGCAAGAAAAAGGGGAGTTTTGTGAATCAAAACTTTAATAGTAACAATTGTTGATTTCTTTGGAGATGGATGTGAGGTACTATGACTGTGTTCACCATGACTTCATAACTCCACAGGCTGTTTATACTAGCAATCTATTCCGATGCGTTTCATGCAAAATCTAATAAGATAGGTTCATCTAAAAGTCTCTCGATCGTAATTAGATGAATATCACCCTTCTCCTCTCAATCTCCAAATGTTTTACTTCTAACCCTTGTTTTCGATCTCAAATCAACTTTTTCTGCTAAGGCTCAAGTTATTAGATGAAGGTTAATGGCTTCAAATCTATGTTGCTATTTTCTTTTCCTAATCTCCACCTCTCTCTCAAGCAAGTTTAGAATTTAGGTGAGTTCTTAACGTTTGCAACAGTTAAAAAGTAATCACAACAAAGAAAATAACAATATATGCATACACACCGGTCTGGAATTACCAAGAACGAATCCTACTTAGTTAATTCATCATGGTTCCCACAACCCTAGTCATGGTATTTAGCTACTCATGATTTTGGTGATCATATCCAGATTCAATAGAGAATGCATGATGAAAACACTTACAATAATCAAGTAACTAATTGGAAGGATTGTAGACGAACAATGGAATGAAGAACAAATCGAAGTATGGAATTAATGGAAAAAGTATGATGAAGTAGGTTCAAAGTATGTTAGAATAATACCCAAAATGTGCGTATCCAAAATAAAAACCTACATGATGTATTTATAGATATAAATAATCCTTTCTAAGCTAACTAGGAGAACTGGGTCGACACATGTCCACACGAGTCATACAAAGACCACATGGCTTGTATGGGCACTCGTGTGGATGATTTTCACAAAAAATGCATGTATTTCCCATGAACAACCATATGTTTCGTACACTCTTCATACGGTTCGTATGGGAACTCATATAGTTGGGCCTTCAAATACTTCCAATATTTAGGTAACTCTTCATATGGATGGGCATACGACTCGTGTGGTGCCTCCACGAGTCATGGGGTACCTCATAGCTCTTCACTTGTCACTTCCGTTTACAACATCTTAGTACATAGGTCATACAAATTCCAGTATGTGTCGTGCATAGGTCATACGGCTTATACTGATCACCTTCTGCTCCAGTCTTGGTATATTTCTCAGCTTTTCTGTCATATGTGCTTTCGGATCCTAGTTTCCTACAAAACTAATAAAAACACATCATACCTATATAAAAATACTTAAAGCGTCAAAAGTGACGTAAACCCACAACATATCAACACCCGCAACTTAGAATGTTTGCTTGTCCTCAAGCAAAAAAAACACAACTAAAATAAGTTGACGCTTAAATAAAAGAAACCTAGGAGATCTACGGCAATCATACCCTTCCAGTACATACATTTCACAAAGTACCACTTCATTCTATATCAAAATAGGCTATGCAATATCAACACTGCTCAATCTTACTCAAGAGGATCTATGAATGACATCAAGCTATCAACTAACAACTACGCATACACAAATGACAATCCACAAGATAAATAGCAGATAGACAAATCAATCCAAGTGCCCTCACAACAAAGAAGTCCCCCACACACATATGCCATTGAGATTTAGAACTATGTCGAGCACGCTCACTCTCACAAAGAAGTTCGAACAATGTGCATATAATACCATAGGCTTGCCTTTATTTTCTATGCCTTAGTTCTTTGATGGTTAGACTAGGATCACTATAGTACTTTCCTCGGCTTGTAATGTAGGCTTAGGGATTGGTGTGGTGGATATATACTTAGTGACTCAACCCTCCTTGACACTATACTACTTTTGGCTCCACTTTTCAACCCCCTTTTTTTTTTCTCCCTTATTATCCTTTGTTTCTCTTTGGATCTCAGATGCAACTCTTTTTATTTTTCTTTTACAAAACTGTTTCAAGCACATCATTCTTTTTATTCTTTTTTTACCACACCCGAGTCCTATTTATTTTCTTTCTATCAATTTTTTTCTTCATAGCCACTTAGGACTATGCACCCCTATGATAGCCACCCTCAACTCAGGCAATTAGCCTGAGTTGAGGTACACAGTGTCCAATAAGGGACCAGGGCCAAACAAGTTCGTTATAACAGAATTGGGAAGGTGAATTGGTTAATGAAAGAAATGGTTCAATTTAGGCTTAAACTAGGGATCAAGGGACATACATTTCATTTGGTTGGAAATTTAGGCTAAAAGTAGACTAATTCAATAATGACCTATGATCCTTTCCTAGTCAACTACCCTACAACCTAGGCAAGACTAACCAGGCAATTCTAGATCACACACACAAGGCGAGCTAGGTAAGTATCCTCACACACACAACACAAGATTTCATTATCAGCTACTGCCTACTGGATACATGTCTTATCTTAACCAATAATTATCTCATTCATAGTCACGATGTCATACAAATATCCCTAATGGTCAACTTAGCACAACAAGACAACCAAACAACATAAAAGTAATTTTCAAAGGGTTTAAGTTCAAAAAATCCTTCTTTCAAAAGCATTGTACATGCACATGCTTTATTTGACTACATTATTTCTCCTATGCTTTTCTACTCAACACAAAAACCAAATAAAAACAAAACCAAATCCTAAACATGTCGATTCTACTATTATAGTACACTTAAGGGAAAAGAAACACGACAAGAAAAATACCCAAGAGGACATATAGACCCACAAGTACCCCTTCTCCCATCAAATAAGAATGTGTTGTCCTCAACGCATTAAACCAAAGTAAAATAAGGCAGTTAGGAACATACCTGTGGCACCCTAAGTGCGTGGGTCTGATATCAATCAAAATAACTAGAATCAAAATAAATGTAGGAATAACAAGACACTTTGGGTTACCTCCCAAGCAACACCTGATTTAATATCGTGGCACAATGCGGGTGTCTTGATTACTCAGATTTCATCAAAAAATCCCTTGGGTCATCCAAACTATTTATTTCTGAAATCACCCTTATGTCTTGTGGCTACTTGATGGTCCTATATACATTGAATATGAATTCCTTATTATTTAGCTGAAATTTAGCTCACCGTGCTCCATATCAACCAATGCTCTACCGGTGGCTAAAATGGTCTCCCTAAAATTATGGTCATCTCAAAATTGACCTCACAATCCAAGACAACGAAGTTAGCGGGAAAGATGAGGTTTTCTACCTTGACCAAAACATCAAATAATATGCCCATATGCTTTTTGAGAGTACGATCCACCATCAATAATCGTATCTTTGTTGGCTCGGGGGTTTCTAAGCCTAATTTCTTGAACACTGCCAGCAGCATCAAGTTAATACTTGCGCCTAGGTCAAACAAAGCCTTGGCAAAGTTAACTGACCCAATTGTGCATAGAATTATAAAGTCACAATGATCATTTTTATTTTGCACAAGAGAATGGGATGCAATTGCACTACAATGGTGCAAATTACCAACAGACTCAGAACTAACAGTTCTTTTTTTTGTGACCAACTCTTTCATGAACTTCACATTTCCCAGCATTTGTTCAAGCGCTTCCACCAATGGGATATTTATCAAAAGTTATTTCAATATGGATATGAACTTATGAAATTTTCCATTCTCCCCGTTCTTTTTCAAGTACTGAGGGAATGGAGGTGAAAACCTAGGAATGGGAGTTAGTATCTTTAAGCTTCCTTTTCCTTTTCTTGTTTAACATTAACCTTGTTTCCATCAGTCAGAGGATCTTCAACATCTTTTAGACTCTCCCCACTAACAATTTTATTTTCATACATTTTTTTCTTGAGGCGTTGGGGAAATAGTGGGGGAAGTTTTTGGAATGGAACATACTTTCTTATAACTTACTTTACCTTTCCTCCCTTGGTAATTGTTCACTCTTCTAGTGTGGTATGAACACCCTCATTATTTTTTCACTAACAACCTCTTTGGGTGCCTCAACAAGAGCCTTCCCACTTCTTGTGGTGATTGTAATACAATGAGCATCATTTTTTGGGTTTTGGACGGTGTTGCTCAGAAGTGTACCTTGTTGATGCTGATTCAATGCGGTGGACATCTGACCAAACTATTGCTCAAGATGCTTAATGTCGGTATCATATGATTTGACCTTTTGGCTTAGCCCCAAAATATCTGATCTAATCTCCTTAAGGCAGTCTTTCATTTTCTCTACCCCTTTTCACAACTTTCACAAGCATGTCTTCCATTCTCAAATTGCTCGAACCAGCATCTCGATTCCCAGGTGGAACATAGAGTACACTTTTATCTTTGTAGTCATCCTTTCTTTTCTAATCACCATCTTGTTCTCTACTTCTATCCTTATACCCAGACCTATTGTAGTTGTTATCTCCCTAATAGTTCCGACCTTGATTCCCTTCCCTAGAGTTTCAATTCTCTTGATTAAATACTAGGCCCTTGGCTTGAAAACCCGCCGGCTAATTATCTAAATACTTATCCTCTTCTTCAGAATCCGAATCATTATGTCTAGGTGCCTTACCTTGTGAGCCAACTGCGTTCACCTTTTTTGCTCCTTGGGCTGCCGTAAACTGCTTAGTAGATAAGCAAAGCTCAGTTCTCAACTACACTATCTCTTGAGCAACCAAATTATCTACCGCTCTCTGTTCTGTAGAATCCCCAATCATATAAGTTCCTGCGGGCAAGTCTGCATTTCAAGTATGCCAACCTCGATTGGTTTTAATGATCCGATCTTGAATCTCTTATGCCTGATCCCAATGCAATCTCATGAATGCCCCACCAGTAATAATGTCTACTATAGCCTTTTTGTTGGAATTCAAAGCTCTATAGAAGATCTCAAGCAACTTACGGCTCGATATTATGTGGTTAGGGGCATTCTGCAGTTTCTTCTTAAACCTCAACTAGGTCTCATATAACACCTCTGAATGCAACTACTTGAAGTTATATATCTCATCTTTAAATTGTAACATCCTGGAAGGTGGGAAAAATCTATTGAAGAACTGAGTCCTAAACTCATTCCAAGTAGTGATTGATCCATGTGTAAACTTTGTCAACCATAATGTAGCCTCTCCCATCAGAGAGAAAGGAAACAACTACAGTCTAATCAGCTCTTGACTCACTCCAGGTAGATTATATGAATTGTAAATCCTTACAAATTTTATCATATGCATGTTTGCATCAGTAACAGGAAGGCCCGTGAACACCCCCTTTAATTTCAACAATTATATCATAACACTGGTGATATCAAACTTAGTGCCTGGAGGTAGTTCCAGTGGGATGATAGCACATGTTTCAAGAATCTCTAGAAAATCTTGCTCGTATTTCACATCATCATAGTGAGGGAGATACTGTTATAGAGGTTGTTGCCCCTATGCCTTTTCTATCTTTCTCGCTCATCAAGTGCAACTAGAAGGTTTGCTTCAGCTTGGCTAGCCTTTTTTTCCCGGGCTTCCCACCTTGCTGCTTCTTTACTAACATTTTCCTAAGCCATCAAATAAGCAGTAGTGTCCTTTACAATCTCTTAAAGGCTAGAGTGATGCCCTAGCTGATTCAGGATTCCTGCATCTTCAACTCCCTCGTTGTGAACTTCATGATTATGAACTCCTTCATTTACGATTCTTCTATTATCTCTCAGAGTTCTCTCAAGTTTCGTATTAAGTGGAATCAGGGGAATGCCTTGACTTCAAGTGTTAGGAATACACTGGTGTGTGCCCTAGAAATAATAGAAAATTAAATCAAGAATCAGAAACCAACAACCCAAAAAACACAATCAATTAACTCCGTAATCGTATTCCCCGACAACGGCGTCAAAATTTGATGTTGCCCAAATTACACCTCTAAACAAAGCAAAAAATAGCCGTTGATCCCCAACTAGGTTGGGGTTGATCCCCAACTAGGTTGGGGTTGATCCCCTAGGGAATAGGTTGAATATCATTCAATACATCTATAAAAACAAATCAATAACAATTTCCAGTTAGAAAAAATGAGAGTTTTGTGAATCAAAACTTCAATTGTAACAATTGTTGATTTCTTTGGATTTATAATCAATGGATGTGAGGTACTAGGACTCTGTTCCCCATGACTTCATAACTCCGTAGGCTATTCATTCTATCACTCTATTCCAATGCTTGCATGCAAAATCTAACATGATAGGTTCATCTAAACATCTCTTGACCCGAATCAGATGAATATCACCCTTCTCCTCTTGGTCTCTAGGTGTTTTACTTCTAACCCTTGTTTTTGATCTCAGATTAACTCTCCCTGCTAAGGCTCAAGTTATTAGATGAAGGTTAATAGCTTCAAATCTCTGTTGCTATTTTTTTCCCTAATATCTACCTCTCTCTCTCTCTCTCTCAAGCAAGTTTAGAATTCAAGAGAGTTCTTAATATTTTCAACCGTTAGAAAGCAATCACCACAAACAAAATAGCAATACATGCATGCATACCGATCTGGAATTACCAAGCATGAATCTTGCTTAGTTAATTCATCATGGTTTCCATAATCCTAGTCGTGGTGTTTAACTACTCATGATTTTTGTGATCATATCTAGATTCAATAGAGCTTGGAAGATGAAAACACTTACAATAATCAAGTAACTAATTGGAAGGATTGTAGAAGAATATGGAATGAAGAACAAATCGAAGTACGGAATTAATGACAAAAGTATGATAAAGTACGTTCAAAGTATGTTAGAATAATACCCAAAACATGTGTATCCAAAATAAAACCCTACATGTTGTATTTATAGGCATAAATAATCCTATCCTAAGCTAACTAGGAGAACTGGGTCGGTACATGTCCACATGAGTCGTACAAAGACCACACGACTTGTATGGGCACTCGCATAGATGATCTTCACAAAAACTCCATGTATTTCCCACGAAGAACCATACGGCTCGTACACTCTTCATACGGTTCGTATGGGAACTCATTTAGTTGGACCTTCAAATATCTTCCAATCTTTAGGTAACTCTTCATATGGATGGGCATACGACTCGTGTGGTGCCTCCACGAGTTGTGGGGCACCTCATAGCTCTTCACTTGTCACTTTACTTTATAGCATCTCAGCACATATGTCATACGAATTCTAGTACGAGTCGTGCATAGGTCATATGACTCGTACTGATCATCTTCTACTCTAGTCTTGGTATATTTCTCAGCTTTTCTATCACATGTGCTTCCATACCCTAGTTTCCTGCAAAACTAACAAAAACACATCATACCTATATAAACATACTTAAGGATGCACAAAAATTCTTTATTTTAAGCGTCAAAAGTGCCGTAAACCCATTACACATCAAAGCGCACTAATGGGCTCCTCTTATGCCCTTGTGCAGTCTCTTAACTTTCTGCTGGCTCAATCTGAGGAAACCACCTAGATAGGATTTTGAGCTTTACTACTTCTACCACTTCGAAGATAAGGCATAGTTGGACGAACTTAGAGCAACACATGAATTTGCACAAGTTCTTGGGGGACAACTTTACTGCACGATCTAGAGTAAGAAAGAATGATAAACTTTTCTTAAATGCTCTTAGTCCCTCATTTATAGAAGCGGCCTCCTCACAACCATAAATATGATCCTACTGACACGGCTTCATAGACACCCTAGAACACTTAAACTCTGTGCTCTGATAACAAGTTTGTCATGATCCGAGCCTACACCCTGGAGGTAATAGGCACTCGGAACCACGAATGGCCTGAGAGAACCACTTGGCCTGGCATGCAACTAATAAAGCTGAACTTTTAATAAAATGCAGAAGCTGGAAATTCAGGCTAACATTTGTAAATAAAATGAAATAAAAATAATATGAAATCTTATTAATTGAAACATTACAAATGTTTAAAACTGGTTACAACCGACTTGACTTGATTATGTCTCTATGAAGCCTCTACTACATTCTGAGTACAACTATCTTTATGTAACAAAACAAACTAATGACTGGAATACTGCTAGGTCCTCGAGAATAATGAGAACTCACTCAAGCTAATAGCATAGCCTACTGAAGAGTTTGTTCAGAACCTGCATATCTAAAATCTAGGGGCTACATCGTCCAATGATGTAGCACCAAAAAAGGAAGCGTCAGTACTTTGAATGTACTTGCATGTAAAGCAGTAAAGTGAAACAGTACTAATATCTAAAATTGATAAAGCTGGAAAACTGAGATATGAATAATATAATCATAAATAGAGCTGAATAACTGAAAAGGAGAATGACTAACCTCAATACTGAAACTTAAAGTAATATAAGTAAAACTTTCTTAAAACATGTTCATAAAACTGAAATTGAAACTGAAAACTGAATGACTGAAGTCTGAACAAAAACTGAAAATAATGCGTCATAAAAACTCTCTTTAAACTGGTGGCCTCGACCAATCATATATTATCTCAAAATAAGTAAGTTTTTTTTTTCCAGAGGGGGAGGGGGGGGGGTTTCTTTTAACCGATATAAACCATGTGAGCTTCATTGAGTACACCATTTTATCCACATTGCCTAAACCCAACGTCTTGCCTATGTTGGCAGAGTCATCCTATACCTTGTCAATGTATAAGATGAAACATAATATGGGGATCCCAAAGCTGATTTCGAAGGCTATAAATAATAGAGGAGTCACCCTATCAGCGGGAGATTCTATCCTACGGTCGCAATGTAGTTTTAGAGCTAGTGTTGTCTAAACCCATACCCATCTAGGTGCAAAATAGTCTTCCCTAAACATACTAGTTACTCATAATATAAGTCTTAAAATACTTTTTAAAAATCATGCTTGATTCAAAATATCGTATCATGAACATATCTATTCTTTGTGAGCCTCGGCTCTAAAGCTCTTTAACTTTTCTTAACTTTAACTTTTCAGGATACGATAAGCTTTTCTCTTTTGAAGACATGATAACTGCATAAAGATTCTTTGTAAGATTTTCATAAACATAAACTTGCAACTCTTAAACAAATCAATCTGGAAAAATATATATGAATTTCCATAACCATGAAAATAATCTTTTTAAACACAAATAGACTTTCAAATTCATAAGGAAAATTCATAGAGTTTTTTTGGAAGAATCAACAAACATAGATTTGGAATAAAATCAAGGAAAAGATCAAGATCATATAATTCTTACTAAAAATCATAGAAAGTTCAAAGAATTTCATCAAGAGATCAAGAATTAGACTTAGGATTTCAACTCTTAAAAACCCTAACATAATTCATGGCTTAAACTAAAATAATAGCTTAGCTGTGGGGAGAATGGGGTTTCCACACGAAAAGATTAACTTCACATACCTTGGGGATGAAGAAGCTTGAGAAAGATTTGAAGGAATTAAGCTATGGAAACCTGACTGATTAGAACCTTTTAGGAGTTAAATAATCAGGTTTTGGGGGGGGGGGGGTTTCTAGGGGTATAAGGACAAAAATGACCTTTTTAATAATGTTCCATCGGTTAAAATGCGGTCTAGTTCACTGAACTATGTCATGTTAGTAAAATGATCATAAAATTTTACTCGGGGCTCAAATGAATAAATGATTGGTGGAGTTGGAAAGAAGACTCAAAGACCTTTCATTTGGTGGGTCTTGGGTCAAAAAACTCTTTAGTTTTCAGGAGTTATACTTGTTTGAATTTGACTTAAGTAAGATCACATACTAAAACTCTATTGATCGAAATGCTCTCAACTCAACTTTGCGCTAAATATTTCTTATGACCATGATTTACTTCAAAAGCACTTAGTATACTAGGGAATTGATCCTAACACTTATAATTAATTAGAAGCATTGGGTTTGGGGCCTATACGCTTACAGAAAATAGTTCATATCTTAGTCAAAATTTTTGGGGTGTTACAAAAATTCAGCATTTAAGAGGTCCAAAGTGGCACCCAAAACAACACAAAATCAGCCCAAAAGGAGGCCAATTTCATTCCTTAAGTGGACATAAAACCAGCAGCCCAATCAAATCCAGATAGGGCTCAAAGGTCATGACCAACAGAGCCCAAAAGGCCTTTAGTTCAACCACAAATTTTAGGATTTTAGTTTCTACTGTGGCTACCAATCTTGAATTTATTTACCTTAGTATTAGATTATTGTTTTGGGTCTTATTACGGCTGACAACCAAATTTTTTCTCCTATAAATAGAAATTCTTGAAGGCCTTAGTTCAGCCACAAATATTCAATTTTAAATTCGAGTTATTAGAAGGTATGCTACTCCTTGTTAGCAATCTGGATTTGCTTTTGTGCTCGACTAGATCCAATTTCAAACGTCCATTCAAAAAGGGCTATTTGAACGACTCTATTCTTTTTTACTAGGTATACAAATACCTGTTATTTTTATAGCATTATTTTTTTTCTTTTATTGTTTATGCACATAACTGATCGTACCATGATCGATAAAAAGTTATGCATTCATAACTTTGTTATACTGTAAAGACATTAAATTTATCGTGATTGTCTTTCGACTGATGTTCAATGTTAGAGCTTTAAATGTTAATTAATAAATCTGGTGATTTATGTCAGATCCATAAAAAAAATTCTTTTTTTATTTGTTGAATATTTTGTGGCTAAATTCTCAAATGACATTTTTGTACCGATATTTTCTTGTTTATAAAGTTGCAGACATATTTATCGACAAAAAGTTAGATGATTTTATAAGTGCTATTAGGACAAAATTGACAATAGTTATTTATCAGAAATTATCATCTCAAAACAAAAATTGATGATCTCTTTTGAATTTTTCGAATAGCTATCCTCATTAATATTGTCCTCGCTCACTTTTGAACAAAATTAATTGCTGAGCGAATTATTTAAAATAAAAAATAGTAATCCACAAAAGTTCCTTCAATTTTATTAAGAAAAAAATTTATTGGTTTTTTGATAGTGTCTGTCAGTTATTTTAACAAATTAGTAAATGATAGCGTGTCAGTCAATTTATCTTTATATATATATATATATATATATATATATATATTAGTTTAACTATGATGACACCCATAATCATCAAATCCTAGATCTGTCTTTATCTATGGACACGGGTAGCTTATTTGACATCAGAAAATTCATTATCAAGATAATTTTTTTTTATATTAAAAGCGAGTTATACTATACACATTTAGTATCGATGTATATCTCTATGCTCTTCGATAAATGATATCACAATTTTAGGTCTAAGTTAAGTTATCTCTTTTGTCAACTTTTTTTCTATAATCTTGTGTTGAGTTTTTTTTCATTGCTTAAATATTTCATAAAGTACTGAGTTGGAACTGCACATCTATGCAATGTCATCATGAATTTATTGATGTGGTAATATTTTGATATAGGTTACTAGGTTAAGAACTAATTATGAGTTTGTCTTCATATTGAAAAATCTATGCAGAAAGTTAGAAGTTAGCATGGAAGAGTCTGCCTTGAAATATTTTAGTGGCATGAATGGACTATCTGCAGTAAAAAAGATTGAAGATCTCCTCAAAGATGTGGTTCTTGCAGCTGACAGGAAAATCAAAGGCATGCTTCAAATGGTTGTTTGTGTTATGCCAGCAAAGTATAATGGGTATAAATAGCTTAAATGGGTCTGAAAAAAATGACTAGTATTTGCACGTGTGTTGCACGTATAGCTTATTTAACATTAGAATTTCATTATCAATACAAAATAAAATTTACATTAAAATCTAATTAAATTAGGTACGTTTTTTTTGAGAGGACTTCTAATAATTTATTAGGACAACAACAACAACAACAACATACCCAGTTTATTAGGACATTACCTTTTTGACATTCTTTGAGAGCATGAAGGGGTCTTACAACAGCGTCTAGTGCTCGTGAGCTCCTTCTAACAACTTGCATACTTCTTTTGTTCGGAGCTTCTTCGTTATGACCAATTCATTATTGGATGTCTCCGACTTCATGTAAAAACGAGCACAAAAAGCATCCAAATATGCATAATAGGTATGGGACACAATAACGATAGAGCGAGTACACCTAGCATATGTATAACCAAGGTCGTTAGTTAAAGATTGCAGCGTATCAACCATTTATGTATAACAGAGGTTGTTAGTCAAATATTGCAGTGCATTACCTCATATATTGGTCAATTTTATCTAAAAAAGCCATTTAAGATATTTGTACCCATTATACTTTGTTGGATAAAATGGTCAAATGCCTCCAATCTATTACCATATTATTAACTACAATTGTTCTTCACGGGGTTCTATTACCTTTTCTGAACTTAAATGAGATATGATAACTTCATTATGATCTAACATTCTTGCTAATACATTATCTTCATTTTGCTCTGTATTGTAATCTGTAATGAAAAATATTGCTCTAATTAAATAAAATTATTACTTTCTTAAATGCCTAACATGGCTTATTAGTGTATTTCACTCTCTTTTGAAGTACCACTTTGAAGCTACCATAATAAGTTTTTTTTTTTATTAACAAAATCTTTTCAAACAACTTATTAATTGTGTAGATCTCTATATTCTTTTTCAAAACATTCTCATCGAAAAAGATTTTGATCAGTGAAATTTATTTTTTCAAGTCAATAGTTACAAAATATTTACCGACGAGTTTGTTAAATTGACAACAAAATTTATCATTATTGCACATATTGTTCTTTATAACCATAAATTCAATAATAATTTCTAGAATTGATAAATAAAAAAGAGAAAGGAAAGAAAAAAGAAATTTTAATATGTTGGTACTCATGTTTAATTTTTGACTTCTGGAATCGAAGAGAACAAGAGAGAGAAAAAAGAATACTTTCATTCTGGATTCTTGGATTGAAGAAAATAAGAGGAAGAGAAAGGAAAGAAAAGAAAGAAGAAAATAACAAAATAATAAATCAGAAGGGGAAACAATTTAAAAAGTTAATAAAAAGAGTTAACAAAATTTACACGTGTAAAATACATAAGTTTCACAGGTCAATATATAGTCAAACCTCTCTATAACGTCATCTCGTTATAACATCATTTCACTATAGCAGCCTGATTTTCTCCGAAACCAATTTTTCATGTTATATTTTATTTCTCTATAACGATATTCTACCTATAACAACAATGACGTTTCTTATAGTGGTTCACTCTTCGTAAAATTACCTCTCTATAACAGCATACTTAAATATTATGTAATAATATTTTGTAAGAAATATATTATGTACAAAATAAAATATCAAAATATTTATGGTAATCATCATTAATGTCATGCACATAGTAAATTTCAAGTATTGAAAAAATTATATTTAAATGGTGCACATCAGTTATTTCATAAGTTCATGAGGAAAAAGCTAATAATGTTTGCCTTTTTTTTATATTCATGCTCTTTCTAATTTTCCATACTTTTGTTTATAATAGCTAAATGAGATTTGAATGTCAAATGCCAGTATAGATATATAACAACACCTCTCTATAGCAGCCACAAAATTTTTGAACAAACGCTGCCACTATAGAGATGTTTGAATATAGATGTGGTTGTGAATTTTTAGGGATGCAATAATATTAGTTTTAAACAATTAAAGAGGTGGTAATACGATAATGGATTGGGGGAGGTTTTAGCCATTTTCTCTACTTTGCTGTCATAACCTAAACTATCATTTGAAGTCTGCCCTTAGTTTTCCTCTCAACTTCATTAAAAAAAAAATTCGGGGATATCTTCAACATTACCAACTACATAGAGATTATTTATTCCACTGAAATATTTTATGACACATTTTTCCATGTTGATTCCTAACTTTTTGCACAATTTTTTTAATCTAAAGACAAACTCATAATTAGCTCTTAGCCTAATATATAATATCAGCACATCAATAAATTCATGGTGGCATTGTATAGATGTATGGTTTGATCACCCTCGTGTAGGTCTATACACACCCTAGGGTTACTTTTAAATGGCATCTGGGTCGTACATTGCCTTAATTAATGTTAAAAGTGCACGGGGATTCACACTTATTTTACAGATAGAGTAGAATAATTTTGTTCTCTGTATTTCCTTATTAGAATGAAGAAGTATAGTAATTAGATTGTAGTGTATGGAGGAACATAGCCTTCAAATTCTGTTGTAGGTCGGTCTAGGAATAATTTCTTTTACAGATTTAAACCACACAGAGGACATGAATACTGATCAATTCCATACATGACATAAAAGGTTGTTAATATGTAAGAAATTGTGGTTTTTCCTATGACCACCAACAAAGAAGAAAGATATCTCATTTGTGGTTTAATCACACCTGACCTTTGATTTAAACTCACAATAAGTCAAGATTCCTCAAATGTATTAAAGAACTGAAGTACCTTGTAGAAAATAGAGTTTTTCCATTTTGGCTTTGATCACTTCAAAACTTTGATGCCAAAAGCTCACACGTGAGGAGGTAGTTTGGGAAGATTTTCAAAGGTCTTTTAAACATTTTGGCCATGTGTTGTATGCAAAAGAACAATGTAGATGTCAAAAGTGTATAATCTCCCTTTTCTCTTCTTAAGTGACTCTTTGCTCCCCTAAATGCTTCTCTAGCAAATGATCTTTTTCTTTCAGGCGTCCAGTTCTTACGTTTGCTATGCTTGCTAGTCCTGCTGCTGCGATATCTTCTTCTGCCTTTGAAGTAAGATACTGTATATGTTGTTAATTCTTTGTTAAATAAAGAGGCAAATGCATACAATCTTAGTAGATTAAAATTATTGCAGGTTTTATATGGTATTTGCTGCTATAAATATTCATTAAGCATTCACAGAAGTTTACTATGAAGTGTACATATTTTGTAAATTAGATCACCCAAAGGCATTGGGCTGTAATTTTCCCTATATTTAATGCCACTACCATTATGTCGAAGAGGGTAATTTTGCAATTTTTCTTGTACTAAAAGAAGTGTTTAGAGTGACTTGCAAGAAGAAAATAAAAGGATTATATTTTAAGTTCAAGTTCAATAGCCACCTATATCTCTCTGTTACTCATGATTTAAGTTTGATTGGAGTTGTGTGTTCTTATCTTGTCAACCTTCTATTGGTGTAGTAGCTAAGTATCCTTCTTGACTTTCGGTTGATTCTTTTCCTATTTGTTTATTTTGTTGAATGCAGAACTTTGTACTCCCTAGTTTCTATTCTTTCCTTCTGATGGTTGTACTTGGTGTACTAGCTTTCTTTGCAGAGGCACTACTCTGAAATCTAATTTGGTCATATGATCCAATCTCTAAATTCTGATTTCCTAGACCCATTCTCCAATTTGTGCTTGTAACCCCTTACTCTCCACAGATAACTTTAGCACGTGGACTTCAGCTTGAGAAAACCAGTAGAGTTGCCAATATCCAGTTTATTGAGGTATGTATCTTATTGTGTTGTTTGTTGAGTTCCCTCGTGTATGGTGAAGCTTTTTTAATGTTATGACCTAATTTACCGGATCATACGGGCACCTACTCTATTTAACGAGATAGGAGAACCCTTGCCACCCAACCAATATCATGCGTAAGTTCAAGTAAAAGTCTCATAATAAATTAACGTAGTCAATAATAAAAGATTTTACAACATTTATATACATAATTAACACCTCATTTACTACCCAAGACCTAGTCTAGACATGTACAAGAGCTTCTAATACAATGAAGAACAAACAAGAATACAACTCCCTCCATAGGAATAAGATGAGCAGAAGCTGATGGTAAATACTTGTTGCTTCAAATAACAAACCTCACTGATCCTGCAACATATCTATATCCCAAAAGAGGAGGGGTAAGGGTGGGGAGGGGAGGGGGGAGATATAGCAAGAGTAGTATTAATACAACCACACGTACTGGTAGGCTTCATCGGTCGATCAGGATTGGAAACATATAAAAGCATATAGAAATCTCAGAAAGAAACATGATAGTCCAGTTTAACAGTTAACACCCACGTTCACATTCCACATTCTGACACTTCCTTTTCCTAGCAAATCTCGATTATGACTTATCAACTTAGTTAGACATTTTAGTTACAAGTGAACAATCCAATTCCCTTCTAGTAATTCTACTTAGTCACTAACACCATAGCTAATTCTATGAGTTGGAAATGGCTACATCATTCTCACCCATTTAACCACGATTCTTCTATCCTCTTATCAAATTTAGGCAACGTCACAATAATTCTCAAGGTGTAAGAGTCACACAACTAAAAATATCCCAACTAACATGTAAGCACTACCACACTTAAACATAAATCAAGTATGAGTGAATTAGTAATCAACACATAATAAGTAACTTCAACCAACACATTACCATCACAGATAACTACTTAAACCCCCAATAACCTCAACAGGACCAACTTTCAACCTATCATGACCTCACAATTACAATTGAAAACATGGTTCTAACTATAACGGGGAAGACCTATGACCCTCTACTTATCATAAGTGTAACACACCAAGGCACATTCATCTAATCATCTTACAAGTAGTCTCATGCCACTTCTATTAGTCACGACACTGATGCAATGCAATCAACAGTTAGTGAGTGAATAATATAAACCATGCATCAAAACCGTCAAATCAATCATAAAAATGTGTACACACATACTAAGGGTCTTATATGCCCGTACCAACGAGGTACCCGACCCTCTGAATATCAATTTGTAAAATGTATCGAATATCACAATATATGAATATCTCAATCAACATTAACCAAAATATGGTAAGGTGCACAAATATGCAATTACTCTGTCTATCTAAACACTAAATCAACTTCATGGTTCATCATTTCATGTATACGATCAACTACCAAGTCACTTCACCAATCACAAGTAATGCCAAAGTACAATCACAATTATTCAACTCATGGATAGGCATGAAAATAAAATTAAATCTATTACTACAATTTATTACTCAATATTCATTAGCTAACCCGATCCTTGTACAACACATCACAACCTCCATATATCCCATAATAACTAAAGGTTCCTCGATATGGTGACATCTCTAACCTACGAACAACTTCCTTGCCCAATTATTAGCAATCCCAATCTTACACGTCCCTATTGTTGCTTCTTCGACCTCGTACCTTACTCTATCCACCCTTTATACATTTTTAATATTACCTTAACTCTTCCCACATCAACTACTTTATGACTGTACAAATCCACAATATGACCCAACACTCGCAAGTCCACTACATGGACCTACCCTCTTCCTTAATCTCGTTACACTACTTCCACAACTACGAACTTGTATGATTCTCTATCATCAACCATTTTCATCTAGTTCACATAACCTTAACTAAATATTAACATCATAATAACCCACTACTTCTGGAGACACCAGCATAAACACATTACACGACAACCCCCCGTCTATCCCATGATTTTTACGTTATTAAACCACCCAAACTCCGTGCCTGTAGGCCTAAATATCTCCCATCAAAACTCTATCCTGCATATGCAATTACCAAGCTCTACTACTATTTAACCATAACCTACCTCAATGCCGATTTGTTGATATGAAGCGAATGGATCTTCCTTCCCTACTCCTATGATAGCGATTTTGTCGAAGATTCCTCAAAAACATCATTGGATTACGTCCTATTGAAGCCTTGGCTCTTCATTCAAGTTGTTTTTAGCTTAGGGGAAACCCTGGGTTGTTTTCAGGAAGAGGCAATGAAATTAGAATAAGAGCTGGTGGAAAAAGAGTTTTAAAACGTGGGGCTAACTGCCTGAAAACCGCTATAGTGATCAAAGTGTTGCTGCAACGATAAAAGTGTTGTTGCAGCCGATGTAGGGCAGTCCAGCCCTTCTGAATTTTTGGTTGATTGATTTCATTTTATGAATTTTTACCAAGGTTTTAAAATCTTAGCAAGGTCAATTAAGAAATATCTCATTCATGGCTCCCCCATCACAGTGTTCATAGTAACGATGAGACAGGTCGTTACACTTAACTCTGGTTGTCTAATATGTACAATAGTTTGAACTGAGCGTATTAGTTGTTGTTTTTGTATTTGCACAAATTGTTAGATGAAGATCGGACTTTTGTGCCACCTTGTTTGCTTTGTTTTGGCAGAATAATATTGATAAATAACGACATTTATAGAGAATAGTGAAGCTTTCTTTAGTTTAGAGCTAGAATTAAGTAAATGAAAATCTCCCCTCTAAAATCTTGAGATTTTAAATGAGGTGTTCATATAATTCAATATAGTGTGGAAGCAGGCAAAGGCTCGAATTCTACACCATTAGCAAAGAATTTGCATGAATCGACTCAAAAAAGGTCTGGCTCACACTTGAGGGAAATGTTAGGGATATAGTTAAGTTGATAAAACTATCATTTTCTCTAAAAGCATAAGCTTTTAGATGATGTTGTCATGTAATTCAACACTTTATTAAAACTCACAGAACTCTAATCAGCCGCGATAAATATTTGAATGGTCTATTCTTGGATTGTGTTTGTGGAATTATTTGCAATTCAACTAAGCATAGTGCTACATCTCCAGAGACTTGTGAATGGAACTTGATTCACTGAAATTGCAAACTCATATTCCTTTGCTAGAGACCTACCTACCATGCAAATAAGGCGAAAGTTCTGGTGTGATTTATTTTTGTTCTTTATGTAGAAAAATTAGTTTAATACCATACATTAGAATCGGTGTGCCAAAGTCGATCTTTGCTTTCTATTATCCTACTGTATTATGTTGAGGCCTCTATTGTTCGGTATTACAGGTTGCACTATCACAATTTCTTGGAATTAGCTCATCAAAAATCATTCCATCTTTTGGCGGATTAGCTGGATGTATAATTATTTTAATTTCAGCATGTTGTACCATGTATATTGGACCTGAGAAAGAGATTGAATGACAGAATTGACTGTTCTAATTTTTGTTAAAGTTTCTTTTCCAATCTCTAACAACCATTTATGTCCAATGCTTCAAGGGGTTCTTCCCTTATGAATGAGTGCAATGAATGCTAGTTTGTGCTAGGACTTATGTCATTATGAACTTGTATGACCATTTGTCCGGTACTCATCATCTCAAATGTTAAATTCTACCAGAGTTCCTATTTTGTAAGTGTAGTGCTTGGGTCATCTTTTTGTGCTTATAATATCTTGATGTCATTGTATCAAAAAGGACAGGAATCTTAGTAGCTCAATTAGTTGGTTACCTGAATTTTTACCTTGTTGGTTAGGGTTTGATTCCCCATCTTTTAATCTCCTCCCCCATTTCCCCTACTCCCATTTTTTTAAAGTATCAAAAAGTGGACTATCAAAGTATTTATTTTCATTAAATACATTTGGCTTCTAAAAGGATGAACACCTAAAACAAGTTTTTGAAGTTCTTAGAAACCAATACGTATTTGCTAATCTCAAAAATTATACTTTCTATGTGGATCATGTGATTTTCTTAGGTTTTGTAGTCAGTTCTAAGGGAGTTGAAGTAGACGAGGAGAAAATCAAGGCAACAAAAGAATGACTTACTAATTTTTATAGGAGGTTTGTGCAAGATTTTAGCATTATTGTTGCTCCTTTCATTGAAGTTATCAAGAAATTTTTTTTTACATGGGTAAAGGCCAAGATGATGCGTTTAAATTGCTAAAGGATAAAATTGTGTTCTGCTTTTCTTTTGCAATTTTTTGATTTTTCTAAGTCTTTTGAAGTTGAGTCTGATGCCTTGGTTAGGGCATAAGTATTGTTTTGATGCAAGACTCTAAGCTAATTACCTACTTTAGAGAAAAGCTAAGTGGAGCATTATTGAACTATTCAACTTATGATAACGAGTTATATGCCTTGGTAAGAGGGTTAGCTACATTACTTGTGAACTGGAGAATTTGTGGTCAAAACTCATCGTGAGTCATTAAAGTACTTGATGATCTAAGGTATAACTTGATGATCCAAGGTTAACTTAGTTGTGGGCATGCTAAATGGGCGAAATTTGTTGAGACTTTTTATTTTATAATTTCCTATAAACAAGGAAAAGAGAATGTGGTTGTTGATGCTCTCGCAAGAGGAATCTCTTGATTTCTGCTCTTACGTTGTTAGGTTTTTGACTAAATTAATTTACTTTATGCTAATAATTCTGATTTTGATAAGATTTTTGTAGAATGCAAGTTTCATCCTATTGAGAATTCCGATCTTCAAGATGAATTTCCATTTAAGGAAAATAAGTTGTGTGTTCCTAACTGCTTTTTGCGTGAGCTATTTGTTAGGAAAGCACATTGTGGAGGGATAATGAAATATTTTGGTGTGTCCAAAACACTGGAAATATTTTTATAGGCTAGAATGAAAAAGGATGTTGAAAGAGTATGTTCTCATTGTCTTGAATCTAAATAAGCCAAGTCTAGAAAATTACCGTATGACCTTTATACCCCTTTATGTGTTTCTAATTTTTCTTGAATTGATATTTCTATGGATTTTATTCTGAGGTTACCAAGGATTAAATAGAGTAACAATACTGTATTCGTGGTAGTAGATAGATTTTTTAAAATGGCACATCTTATTCCATGTAAAAAAAACTAATTATATATCTTTTGTAGCTGCTTGTTTGTAAAAAAAAGTGGTTAAAGTGCAGACATACCTAGAACTATTGTTAATGATAGGGATGTCAAGTTCATAAGTCACTTTTGGAGAATTCTTTGAGAAAAATTGAAATAAGTTACTATTTTTCACATCTTGTCATCCACAAACTGATGGGCAATTCTTTGAAACTGATGCAAACTTAAATATGAGGATGAATTCGCTTCAATAAGGGGGGTATGATAGTATTAATGGAAGCTCTTCTCCATCAAAGGATAAGGACGAAGCTTTAGAAAATCTAAGAAGGCCCATGACAAGATCTCAAACTAAGGAGTTCAACCACAAGCTTAATGGGCTTTAATCTTAGATTCAAAGATGTCTTGTTGGAGAAGAAGAGCTCAAGTCTAAGGGAGATGAATTATCCAAATCCTATAACTATTTGGTATCTCAAGTTGAAGTTCAATAGGAGGAATATTGGGATCCAAAATTTAGCGTTAAAGAGGTCCAAAGTGGCGCCCAAAAGAGCACAAAATCAGCCCAAAAGAAGGCCAATATCCTCTTTTAAGTGGAGCTGAAACCAATAGCCCAATCAAATCCAAATGGAGCTCAAAGGTCATAACCAAGAAAGCCCCAAAAGGCCTTACTTCAGCCACAAATATTAGGGTTTTAGTTTTTAGCCTGTTTACCAAACTAGGATTTTATTTTCCTAAATTGTCTTATTAGGGATGACAACCACTTTTTTTCTCCTATAAATAGGAATTCTTAAAGGCCTTAGTTCAGCCATAAATATACAATTCTATCAGAAGGTATTCTACTCCTTGTTAGCAATCTAGATTCATTTTTGCGCTCGACTAGATTCAATTTCAAACGTTTGTCCAAAAAGGGCTATTTGAACAACTCTATTATTTATTACTAGGTATACAAGTACTTGTTATTTTTGTAGCATTATTTTTTTTCTTTTATTGTTTATGCATATAACTAATCGTATCTAGATCGATAAAAAGTTATGCATCCACAACTTTATGATACTTTAATAACATTAAATTTATGGTGATTGTCTTTCGAATGATGTTCAATGTTAGAGCTTTAAATGTTAATTAATAAATCTTGTGATTTATGTCACATCCATTAAATTTTTTTTATTTGTTGAATATTTTGTGGCTAAATTCTCAAATGACTTTTTTGTACTAATATTTTCTTGTTTATATAGTTGGAGACATATTTATAGACAAAGAGTTAGACGATTTTTTGAGTGCTATTAGGACAAATTGACAATAGTTATTTATCAGAAATTATCATCTCGAAACAAAAATTGATGATCTTTTTTGAATTTTTTGAATAGCTATCCTCATTAATATTGTGCTCGCTCACTTTTGTACAAAATTAATTGACGCGTGAATTATTTAAAATAAAAAATAATAATCTGTAGAAGTTCCGTCGATTTTATTAAGAAAAAAGATAATAGATTTTTCGATAGTATCCGTCAGCTACCTTAACAGAATAGTAGATGATAGTGCGTCTGTCAATTTTATATATATGTGTGTGTTTGTGTCTGTACAAAATTAATCTACGCACTAATTTTTTAAAATAAAAAATAATAATTTGCGGAAGTTCCATCAATTTTATTAAGAAAAATATTTATTGATTTTTCGCTAGTGTCCATCAGCTACCTTAAAAGAATAGTAGATGATAGTGCGTCTGTCAATTTTTTTTCTCTCTCTCTCTATATGTGTGTGTGTGTGTCTCTGTGTGTGTTTTATTTTCGTTATGATGACACCAATAGTCATCAATCTTAGATCTTTCTTTATCTATGGATACGTGTATTGCACATGTAGCTTATTTGACATTAGAAAATTCATTATCAAGATAAAATAAATTTGATATTAAAAGAGATTTAAACAATATACATTTAGTATCGATGCATATCTCTATGCTCTTCGATGAATGATATCACAATTTTTGGTCTAAGTTAAGTTATCTCTTTTATCAATTTTTTTTCTATAATCTTGGGTTGAGTTTCTTTCATTGCTTAAACATTTCATAAAGTACTGAGTTGGAACTACACATCTATGCAATGCCATCATGAATTAGTTGTATCACGCCTCAAATTCCAACGGGGCGGACTGGCACCCGAAGCCGTTAAGGCCCGAGAGAACCAATCTTTATTCATGTACACTCTTATGCATGTCACTCAATAAGCATCACCAACAGCTGAAGTCATGGAAAATATATGATAAATATGAAACTTGGCCATTAGGGCCATCACGTTAAAAGCATACGTTTCTTACATCCCTTAGTTTATCCCACAACATCTACAAAGCCTCTACAGATACATGTACATAACCGTCCTAAAGTCGGGACAAGTCCCCGCTTTAGACAACATGTACAATACCAAAATCAAAACAAAATGTACACATGTAACTCGGAAAGCCCCGAACCAATTGGAGCTCACCAATGATCCGCAAATGACACGCAACCTACTATGGAGGTCTACTAGCACCTGTGCCTGCAGCAAGTAAGGTAAGTCCCCCCAAGGGACGTCAGTACGAAGAATGTACTGAGTATGTAAGGCTATATGAAACTGCATGATATATAAGTACTTCAATGGAATCAATGTAAGAAAATAGTCTATATGGATAAACTCATCGTTCTGTATATGTGGAACCATGTACATTACATTCATTACTTTCTTTGTCTTTACATTCCTTCATCTATATCGTCCTACCCATGGTAGGCTTTTCTGTCGCCCCTGGGATGAGATTAACCCATGCTAGGTATTTTAACCCCTGGGATGAGATTAACCCATTCTAGGCTTTTCTGTCGCCCCTCGGATGTTACTGTGATAACCCATGCTAGGATTTTATGTCGCCCCTGGGATGTTACTGTGATAACCCATGCTAGGCTTTTATGTCGCCCCTGGGATGTTACTCAAGAATATACAAATAATTATACATTACTTCAATCTTTCATTATAAGAGTGATACATTAATTCCGTTCTTTTGTTATAAGATTGATACATTGGTGGTTGGAACATTATTGGAACTTTGAACGATTAGACAATGAACATGAGACATGTGAATCACAATTGGTCCTGTGAGCAATACTATATGACAAACTGAAATGAGATACCTTTGGACATTTCGGAATGGAACAAGTACAATGTTAATGTGAACAATGTGTGCTGCAGAAGGATACAGAAAGAGTAACCTTACATACCTTATATTCCAAATATGAATACACAGTCCTATATGTGAATACAATAATCCAGCTCCTTCCTTACGTGTTAATCTACAACACAAGTACATAGCGGAGCTCACGTTAACAACTAACTACCTTACAAGTGCGCAAGACGACAATGAGCTACATGACTGCCATATAACGTCATCTCACCCCCTTACAATACAATCCATTGCATTACCATACCAACAACACCATAACATTCCACACATTGAACAAGACATCATAAACCAATAGTAATTCACACCAAGTTTATCCTTTACGCTTCCTTATTAACACTACGTCACAATTACTCCATCAAGTCACCTCAATACCTTTCATAACAACAATCCCACAAGTTATTCACATAGAAAAAAAACAATTTAAGGACATAACTATACCATACATGTTGATATTTCATCCACACCATTCACTTCCATCAAAACCTCAAGTCTCCTTTCAAGTTCAAGTCACATAAATGACACCTCTTTTATCAAAAAGCAAAAGTGCACTACTCAACACTTTTAGACATAACCATCATGATGTACACAATATCTCATGCATATAATATATTAAATCACAAGAATAAACACTTACCCAAACTTGCAAAGTGATGATCTTGTCCAAGGGAGGAGTGATGGCTTAGGGTTTGAGAGCTAAAAGAAATATCTTGGAAATGTCTAGAATGGCATGTGTGTGTTGTGGAATAAAATCTGATTTTTTTGGCCTTTATATAGCCCCTCAAGTCATCCTTAGCCAATTATTGGTCATTAAATGTTGTGTTTACTTGGTCAACACAAGAATGGGTCATTTGCCCCCTTTCGGGCCATGTCTTTTGCCTAATTATTGGGCCTTAATTGAGCCCAATAGCACAAAATTAATTTAGCCCAACAAATTTAATGTATAATACCCCAACAATCTCATGTTTAAAGAATTCCATAATTGTGAAGACAATTTTCAACTCACGAGATTTATGTTCGTAGCCTCATCCCCAAGATTAAGCGATTTAGCCACTCATGGCGTAATTTATCATAAATTGATAAAAATTATAAAAATAAAAAGGAATAAGAATTCACCCTCATTTGGACGCCAAAATTTCCCAAGAGTAGTCCTTCCAAGATGGAATAATGATACCATAAGCCAAGAGCCTTATTTAGAGACTAGTGGTCGGAGAAGAAATTTGGCAAAAAGCTGCCTGGCGCGCCCCTATGCTGCCTGTGCCAAAAAAATTTCTGTCAAAAGCGGCCCGGCACGCCCCTGGGTGCGCCTAACACTTAAATTCTGATTTTCTTCCTTTCTTCGACTTTTCTTTGCGGACATTAGCACAATATCAATAGTCCATCAAAACCAATACAAAATACACACTTATTGCTCTCAAAACTAAGGTAAACATGGTTCAAAGTTGGCAATAAGGCATATAAATACGGCCTAGATCACCAAGAAAGTAGGTCCGGAAAGGTACGGGGTGTTACAAGTTGATGTGGTAATATTTTGATATATGTTACTAGGTTAAGAGCTAATTATGAATTTGTCTTCAGATTGAAAAATCTATGCAGAAAGTTAGGAGTTAACATGGAAGAGTTTGCCATGAAATATTTCAGCGGCATGATAGGACTCTCTGCAGTCAATAAGATTGAAGATCTCCTCAAAGATGTAGTTCTTGTAGCTGACAGAAAAATCAAATACATGCTTCAAATGATTGTTTGTGTTATGCCAGCAAAGTATAATGGGTACAAATAACTTAAATGGCTCTCTGAAAAAATGACTAGTATTTGAACATGTATGTTGCACGTATAGCTTATTTAACATTAGAATTTCATTATCAAAGCAAAATAAAATTTACATTAAAATCTAATTAAATTAGGTACTGTTTTTTAGCGGACTTCTAATAATTTATTAGAACATAACCTTTTTGACAATCTTTGAGAGCATGAAGGGGTCTTACAGCAACACCAGGTGCTCGTGAGCTCCTTCCAACATCTTGTATACTTCTTTTGTTTGGAGCATCTCCGTTTGTGATCAATTCGTTGTTTGATGTCTCCGATTTTATGTAAAAAGGAGCATGGAAAGCAGTTAAATATGCATAATAGGAAAGAGGCACAATAGAGATAGAGCGAGTACACCTAGCATATGTACAACACAGGTCGTTAGTCAAAGATTGCAGCGCATCAACCTATTATGTATAATAGAGGTTGTTAGTCAAAAATTGCAGTGCATCAACTCATATATTAGTCAATTTTATCTTAGAGACCCATTTAAGATAGTTGTACCCATTATACCTTATTGGAGAAAATGGTCAAATTCCTCCAACTTATTACCATATTATCAACTACACATGTTCTTCACGGGGTCCTATTACCCTTGTTGAACTAATTAAAATACAATTATTACACCCTTCAATGCTTAACATGGCTAATTAGTGTATATCACTTTCTTTGAGAAAGTGAGCAACAGAAATAAATATTAATTTTTTTATATATATATATATATATATATATATGTATATATAATTAATTTTTTTCTTCCGTATTTGTTTCTCTGCCATTTAATTCCCTTTCTTCTTCATAGCATCATAGCATAGACATCCATTGAAGCCATCAAATCTCTATCTACTATTTATCATCTCAAAATTGTTGCTATCATTACAATTGATATAGCCAACACCTTCATTGCCACCACAAGCAATAGATTGCAATTTCACCCCACCCTCCACAGCCGGAAACTATCAAGTAGCTTACTTTATACCCAATTTCAAAATCAATAATTAGCCATTAAAGCATCGTTGAAGTACTACTTTAAAGCTAATAAATTTTTTACAAACAACTTACTAATGGTGTAGATCTTTAAATTCTTTTTCAAAACATCCTCATCAAAAAATATTTTGATCAATAAAATTTATTTTTTTAAGTCAATCGTTACAAAATATTTACTAACAGAGTCTTTCAAATTGACTGACAAATTCTTTCATTGTTGCACATATTCTTCTTTATAACCATAAATTCAATAACAATATTTAGAATTGACAAATGAAAAAGAGAAATGAAAGAAAATTTTCATATGTGGATACTCATGTTTTTGGCTTCTAAAATCGAAGAAAACAAGAGAGAGAAAAAAAGGATACTTTCATTCTGGATTCTGGGGATTGAAGGAAATAAGAAGAAGAGAAAGAAAAGGAAAAAAAATTAAAACTTCTGAGATTGAAGAAAACAAGAGGAAGAAAAAGGAAAGAAAAAAAAAAAAATCAGATGGGGAAATAATTTAAAACGTTTTAATTATTTTTTTACAAAATTTACACGTGTGAAACGCGTGAGTTTTACCGGTAAATATAGATGTGGTTGTGGATTTTTATGAATGCTGTAATAATATTAGTTTTGTTATAAAATACATTGTACGTAGATGTCCACTACTTTAGATATAAATCCTCCACAACTCCTCAACCATTATGGTATTGACTCCCACTCCTCCATAACATTTCCTCTTGATCTTCCTTCATCACTATTAAGGATTAATGTTATGTTTATGACATCATTTGATGCTCCTCAATGTAATCCTACAAATAGAGAACTTATGTATTATGTTGGTGAGACTTGAAATACTTGTATAAACTTTGATACTTGGAAGAAATAAGAATACTCTCTTCTCTTGTCTCTCTCATTTCTTGTCTATTTTCTTGTTCTATTTTATTACTCTTTTAACTTAGTTTTAAAAAATGTTATCAGCACGAATTGCTCATTTCATCTTCTCTATCAAGACTGTGGTATACTCTATGACTTCGGCCTCCTATATTTGTTTTTCTTGGCTGCCAGGTAATTTTGTTCTTATATTTATTCACAGTGGTAAGTGTATACTTTTATACTTATTCACATGTAATAGCTTTATATTTGTTTTTTCTAACTCCCTTGTCACGATCTAAAAACAAGGTCATGATGGCACTTATCGTGGCCCAGCCTTGATAAGTAAGTCAATCAACCAAATGATAAAGAAAATCGAAATAAACAATAAACATAAATTAAGGCGAGACTTTTAGAATGAAGTCAGACCATTCTATATATAAATGCGGAGGTCAGAACAAATATAACCATCCCAAAACCTGAGGTCACATGTATAAGAGCATCTTGTACAATATTCGAAAATGAAAACACAAAATCTGTCTCTGAAATAGAAATAAAGATAACTAATAGATAGTGGAGGTCTGGAGTCGATTCTGAAAAGCCTAGAGTGGGCCAGTACCTCGAGATATCACCAATTCAACCGCACGAATCAGCCTCCTTGAGTCGTACTCGTGCTAGGATCTGCATCGAAAGGGCATAATAGGAGTGAGTACAGTCCAATTGTACTCAGTAGGAATCATAGGCCGACTGAGCAAATTAGAAAATAATAGTATAATAACACTATGAGCACGTCACCTGCAAGTAGAAAAGTTCCCAAATGGTAGCTCACACCATCTCTACTAACAGTTCTAATAAAAATACTGAAACAAAACATCACAGATATACACGAAAAATATATGAAAACTAAATGCACATCAAGACAAGCAAAAGAACCAGGAAAGATGCATCTGCAATGCAATACAATGATGGTGGGATAAATAGTGTAATTCATCGCATGACTTTCTGTATATACCTATCGAGCTTGCAACTCCCAATATAGGACCCAATGGGGTTCGTAACCCATCTACTATATCTCAAATCTCAAATCTCAACCCACCTCTCCAGGTCCTCTTCACGGAGAAGGTTTTTATAAAAATATCTCATTTTCTTTCAAAAATAGTATTCCTCAATGGTATTGCTATCTCATGAATGTATATGTATGGAATGAGGATGTAATGCTCACAATCAAATCAGTATAAAGATATCCAAGCTATTCAATACGTATATAGGTTAGCCCAGAAATCAACTCAATATGTCCAAAATTCATGATATCAACTCTAATTAGGCATCATCAGAATAGATATGTATGTAAGACATCATTAATATCATATCAACCCCTAACTCGGGAATTTCTATCATGATAAAGGCAACCAATGCTTAATAAGACCTATAATAACAATTCAAGCTCCCGCAGGGGCATCATATCAAGAATAAAGGCATTTAAATGCACAAAGAAGGGCAATGATGTCAAATAAAACCCCCACTCGAAAAACACACAATATATAGTATCACTAATCAAATACAACAAGAATATAAGCCCCCACATGGGCATAAAACAGTAATAATAATCTTGAAATACCATTCCTAAAGTTGTTCTCCCCGACCCATAGCATGCTTTACTTATTTATTAACTACGTAGCTCAATATGAAGGAAGTTAAGCCATAACCTACCTCAAAATGATGAAATTCGCCTAAAATCCTTCAACATGGTACTTTCCCCTTTTGAACGATCTCGAAATCAACTAAAACATACAAATATAGCATCTACGCATTAAAAAAAGCCAACAATACCCATATTGACCATATTTAAGACGGGTCCAAAACAGACTCGGAAAACGTGTTTGAAAATGAGAGGGGTAAAATTAAAATTTATTTTAGAAACTCATTACCCAAGGTTATAGGAGTCTACAGCTGAAAACCCACGTGAAAATGAGTTAAAAAGGAGGTTTAAATTGAAGAAAAATTATTATTAAGCTTTACCGGTAAAAACCTCAAAATCCCTTGTTAAAACCAAGATTAAAGGGTGTTTTTGATGTTATAATCAATGGGAAATAATGGAAATAAGAGTTTAGAGGTTACCCACATGAAAAATGATGAAGAAACTCTCAAAAATTGCCTTTCCCGAGGCTTGGTGGTCCAAAAATGGAAAAAAATTGCGAAATTGAAGTATTTATACTGTTCTATGAACAAAATAGAATCTCGCAATCACGGACCGCACCTCACAATTGCGAGGGTCAACGTGGACCGTCCATTAAGTTTGTCATTGCGGTCGCGTAGCTGGGCCTTGCGATTGCAATGAGTCAACCCGACCCTATCCACCGATTAACCCATCGCAATCGCGGTGCCTCCACTAAGCGATCGTGATGAAGACTATCATCGTGGCCCGCAATCGTAACATATGTCCACACAATTGCAATGATGGGCCTGATGCACCAGATATCAGCTGTTGCACCAGCTGAAATTATACTCCTAAGTCTCCGAGCGGACCCTCAGGATTTGTTCGAGACTCCACGGAACTAAACAACATATACTACTAAGCTATTTTCGATGTTCCAGACTCAATGACAATGTCGGATTTTTGAAAAAAAGATTATTTTTAATAAATTAACCCCCGGGACCCCTTTTAGGTAACTTTTCAAAAGAAGGGTGAAAATACAAAATAAAGGTCCCCAACCTGAACCAGCTGTCGCTCCCAAGCGTACACGCAAGTGTACGTGGTCGTGCAAGTAATATAGTGGCTCTTGCGAGCCGAATATCGATCCCACAGGGACTTGGTGTTTAGCAGACGATCCAACTTAAGTATTACTATTGAAGTTTAATAAGTGAAATTCGTAACCAAAAAGAGTTTGAGCTTTGTTTTTATAACTAAATACTAGAAATAACGACGCTATGAAATTCGGATTGTAAACAATATATGGAGAGTTCCAGGATTGAGGCAAGTACTTCATATTCATGCATAACTATGGTTTCTAGTCGGTGTTGGTGCTTATCAGATTGTTGATCTATTTGGTTGATATTCAACTTGGGAATGGTCATACTCTATGTAATCTACCCAAATTAATCTCACAACTACATCGTTGAGCGGATATGTGGGTTTTTAATTTGAATGCATTAAACTATCTTTCCGTTTTATTAACTAAGTGGAGCGTTTAGGTATATTACTATCCTAACCGTAAATCATCGTTTAATAATCACTATCTAACCATTAAAACATGATCCACACTCCTTACATTCTTCATTCCGTGCCTCCACTCCTATGGTAAATTTGTTTCGAGACTAAGATTTATCCTAAAGTTCATGATGCTTAAGAATAGTAAAACAAGAACGCAAGAACAATCACATGACTTGATAAACAAATAAACCAACTATAAAAGTATAATTAAACAATCACGTTGTAGAATCAACCCTAGAATGAGGGTGTTTATCCACTCATATTCATACAAACAATCTCCATAAAAGAGTTCATAACTTCAAACTACGAGAATGAAAAGTAAAAGAAGAACGAACCCTAGTTTGAGCTCCTTGATGCCTCCTTTGCTCTCCAATTCGTATGTCTTCTAAAAGATTTCAAAAGATGTGAATAAATGTGGCTAATTAATCCTTTTATAGTGTTTTAGATCATCCATGATTTTCCCCAAACGAATCCCATGCATTTACAACTTTGCCTCCACTTAAAAACAAGTTAAAAACCAACTTTGGGTCAGATTTGGGGGTGGTGCGCCGCGTGACTCATCGCACACCCAAACTAGTAGCATGGTGTGCTACATGGTGAAGAGAACACCCTACCACATGCATTGGAAGGTGCGGCACATGGTCCCCTCCCATACTTTGGGAGTTGCAGTGCATGGCCCCCTCTAAGGTGTGGTGGTTGCGTCCGTTCCATCTCGTGCTTTCATTCCTTGTTCCCGTTCATCTTATGGCTTGTTTGTAGGCTTGAATTTACTTCCATGGCTCATCCATTGGTCTACTACAACATCTCACAACAACCATAAGTCTATACAACACAATAGAACAAATCAAAGTACACTAGAACAAGCATAGCTCAAGTAGCGACACTAGTTTCCTCATCTAAGTTCTATTCGATCTTTTTTGACTCTAGACTTGTTTCGAATGCACCTTAAACACTATGAACATGTACTTTAAAACACAAATACACATAGACACACTTAACAACTCAATAAGCACATCAAGTTATCCTCGAAACTAAGCTAAAAGCGCATAAATAATGACACTTAGGAGTACAAATACGCCTAAGATCACCAACCCCGTTACTAACCCAAATTTGATGTTCCGGATCAAATGGAACTATCAAAATCACCAACCGATATTCAGAACATCAAATGTTGACCGAAGTCAAATATAGAGTTTCTAAAGACTCTAAAAACCACAAACTCAACCAAATCATTCCCGATCGCATTGGAAATCATGCCAACCATCCCCACACCCCAAAATCAACATGTAGAAACTACAGGGAAGGGGTAAAATGGTCAAAACACATGAAAATAAGTGCAACTGAAAGCGAAAATAATGTACTTAACAAAACCACCCCTAGGAACCAAAAGTCATGTACCAAAACTACTACTGGAATATCAAGAAAGGGGATGCAACCCCAAATACTAAAATGAAACATAAGTCTAGAAATAAAGAACTATGCCAAGAAGGAGATTCCATGGTAGCCAAAAAATGCTTCTCACCCTGAAATCTGGAATCGATGGCTGGAATCACAACTAAGGTCTCGTAGGAGCCGCTGGAGTATGCACTGCACTCATAGAAGAAAATACAAATGTTGTATCAGCACATAAGAAATCAACAGTGTACTGGTAGGGTCACTTGGCCATCCAAGATGAAAATATGAACACTTAACTAAATAATAGTATATCCAACTACTCCATGCCAACACATCATTCACTCAAAAAATATCATAAAGTCAAGTACAATTAATTCAATACAAGACATATGCACCATTATCAAGCAAAGATAAACTCATATTCCCAGTTCACTCAAGGAAACGTCAAACTCACCTGAGCCTCGTATATACACACTTGGATTATACAACTACCCTCTAGCTATGACCTGCAGGGGAAAATTACCATGCATGAACTAAACTCTAGACATAAATGTCTGCCAGCCTTGTTTTGCTAATATCCCGTGAGAACGTTCCTAACACCAAACATTCCACATATTTAGAAATAAGATAGGCCAATTATAAGCAAGTAAAACTATTGCATTGACCACAAAACAACATGCATTAACCAGCCACACTACAAAGTAGTTAACATGAATATATAATACAAGTTGAATTAAACTACAATACCATCACCTACCTGGAATCAAGCTTGCACAAACTTTTAAGCCGGAGCTTTGCCCTTCCGTGCAATTCATGCTTGCTCGTGGTCTAAAACATGCATATAAATACATAAATTAAGAAATGACCTAACATGTCGGGATTTATAACACACACCCAACTCCTAAGGTCAAATTCATGATCATTTCCTTCTCGTTCTTGGGCTTTTCTACCATAATTCACCCTAAACTACCAATTCCATGGATTAAGTAGTGAATTGACGAAATGCAAAGGTAAATTAACAGTTAATAACCAAAACCCATTAAATTATTCCATAATTTTCCCTCTTTCTCCAGTAATTAACCAAAATCTACTCTAAAACCCTCCCCGAACTCCGTAAATTAGCAATTCTAAGGATTAATAAGTAACTACGAAGAAATATTGGTGAAAATCGCCCTAATTTGCCCTTCCTTTTCCCCAAAATGGGTTTTGAAATAATGAACTATTTTAGGGGAAATATTTCATTAAGCTGTGGTTCTTACCGCTATAGCGATACCCGACTGCTATAGTGGTCTTGACCGCCTTTGACCACCACTATAGTGGTATTTCTCCTCTATAGTGCTCATCACTATAGCAGTGTGTCAACTGCTATAGTGGTATCGATGGGATAGAATGTCCATCTTCACCCAAAAATTTAAGTTTTTACAACACATCTTGTACCTGTGATATTCCAAACAATGCCTTTTACGCTAAGACTAATTCTGGAAGTTCTACTTACTCAAATTTGATTTCGTAAATTCCTACGGGTTCCTTATCATCTTAGATAACTAATAATCAAAGCCGTAACCACCAAACCGGTATAAATCATTTCTGGATTTCCCTAGACCCCACCTCGTCCAAATTCAATCAAAATTAGCCTAGCCTAAATTTTGTAACTTTCAAATCAAAAAGAATTTGGACACGAGATTTTAGATGTAGGACTCATACGTAACGACGAAGAGGGTTGTTACAACAGATACCAATTTATCTATCATTCTTCCCCAAATGATCAAATGAGAAAAATGGCTAAACAAAGAGGAAAAAAGAGAGTACCTGTATCCTCAAACAATTGAGGGTACTTGTCCCGCATGTCCTTCTCAATTTTCCAAGTGGCTTTCTCAACTGGATAATGCTTCCATTGAAGCTTTACCAAATGGATATCCTTCGTCCTTAATTTCTGAACATCTCGATATAAATCGCTACTGGTTCCTCCTCATAAGCCAAATCCTTATCTAGAAGCACTGAATCCAACTTGATGATGTAATCTCCATCTCCATGATATCGTCTCAGCATAGAAACATAAAATACCAAATGGACTATTGACAAACCCGACGGTAGAGCTAACCTATATGCACAATACCTACATCCTCAAGAACCTCAAAAGGACCGATATACTGAGGGTTGAGCTTGCCCTTCTTACCAAATCTCACAACCCTTTATGGGAGACACCTTAAGCAAAACCTGCTCACCAACCTTGAAGTCCATCTATCTTACCTTACTGTAACACCCCGTACCTTCCCAACCCTACTTGGCGACATTGAATAATGTTTACTTAGGCGTCGAGAGCCATACGTATGTATTTTGTAATGTTATTGACGAATAAAAAGTTGAAATTTGGCCTCGTACATGTGATTAGCCTTTGTAGGAGGTGTTTTGTGATTTTTGTGGAGCATTTGTGGGGTTAAAAATAAGGCTAAGAGGACCTCCAAACAAAGGATATTAAGGGTAAGAAGTAAGTTAAAGAATAGGACTTGAAGTATCTAACTAAACCCGTGAAGAAAAGTCGAAAAATGAAATTTTCAAAAAAAATAAGGTTGGGGCGCGCCAGAGGGCCTACCAGGCCTCTCTGGGCCAAAGTTTTTAGCCCAGAGGCAGCAAGATGGTGCGCCCAAGGGCGTGCCAGGCTGGTTTTGCCACTTTTTCAAAAGTTGGAAAATTCTTAAGTCCCAAGGGTGCCCGGGGACGTACCGAACCGATTTTTGCCACGTTTCTTCTACAACCATGAGTATATACATTAAATGAGTGAATTATTATATTGGTATGATAAAATTACTCGAGAACGAATTTGGCATCAAAATAACGATTTTACCCTTGTTGTCAAAATAAGCCATACGTGGCTAGAATCGCCTGTTTTTGGGATTGAGGCTACGAGTATGAATTCGTGAGTGGGAATATTGTCATAACGCATATGAGATGAAGTAAACATGAGAAATTATTGATTTTATTGGGTTAAGTGAATTGGGCTAAAAAAGGGCCCAAAATGTGAAAGAAAACATGGGCCAAGAATGGGTCAAATTGACTAAGCCACACATAGCATTAAATGCCAAGAGTGGATAAGAATGACTTAAAAGGTCTATAAAAGGAGGCAAAATCATATTTTTAATACACAACAACACAAATGCTTTTCTATCTTTTTCTAGAATTCTCAAGAAAGCTCTCTTTGGGCTCTTCAAACCCTAAGTCATCTTTGGAGCAAGATCACCATTTTCCAAGCTTGGGTAAGTGTTTATGCTTATGGATTAACATATTATATGCATGATAGATTATGTATATCATGTTGGTTATGCTTGGAAGTGGTGAATATAGCACTTTGTATTTTTTGTAAAAGATGTGTCATCTATGGAATTTAAACTTGAAAGATGACTTGTTGTCTTGATAAAAGTGCATGGTATGGATGAAATATCAACATGTATGTTGTTATTATGGTCCTAAACTTGTTATTTTTCCATAAGTGTAAATTATGGGATTTTGGCCGATTTGTTGTTGTGAGGTGTATTGAAGTGATTTGATGGAATAATTGTGATGTTATGATGATGGAGAGTGGAAAGTATGAACTTGGTGTGACATGCTATTGGTTATCATTTATTGGTCAATGTATGGAATATTGTGGGATTATTGGTATAATAATTTCATGAATGGTATTGTCAAGGGGGAAATGACATGTTAAAGCCAAACATGTAACTCATTGTTATTGTATGCCATTGTAAGGTAGTTGGTGGTTAATGTTGGTTCCGTTATATACTTGTGTTGTAGAGTGAAACATAAGGACGGAGAGGGACAAATTTATTCACACTTAAGATTGTAGAATCGTATTGAGAATACAAGGTATGTAAGGTTCCTTGTTCCATATTCTTCTGCAACATATTGTTCACATTAACATTGGGCTTGTGTCAATTTCGAGAGGCTTGAAGTATATCAATTCAGGTTGACGTATGTTGTTATTCATATGTATCCTACTCTTAGATGAATGATGATTCACTTATCCCCTATTCATTGGTTGAAGTTCCGAAGATGTCATAACGTTGTAATTCCAAAAAGAACTATCTCAAGAGGGTAATAATGTAAGGGAATCTATTTATTCTTGAAACGCATTTCCCAATCATGTCATGTTCCAAAGTCCAATAATATGATGATTATCTGTATACCGATCTTTCACAACTAAAAGTACCAATCTCATAAGAGTAATAAGAGAGGTGATGTGCAAGTTAGTATAATTATTCCTCATAAGTGAAGATGTCAATCTCGTGAAGTGAAGGAGTGAAGTGAGATGTGTATATAAGTGTGTGCTTTAAGGTCATGATCTTTAACGTGTCACTCTCATAACTATGTAAAGGGTATAAGTTCAATATGGAATAATCCCAATATTATGCTATGTCATTTCTAACCCACCAAAGGTGGAGGCCCTGTATTATATACTATCATGATCCTCAATATATCAATCTCTCATAAGTGAATGAATCAATCTTCCCCAAGTAAGAAAAGAAGAAAACTGTGAAAAATAAATATAATTACCCACCGAAGAGTGGATGTAGTTAACCCACCGAAGAGTGGATGTAGTAATTCACCCACCAAAGAGTGGATGTAGTAATTAACCCACCAAAGAGTGGATGTAGTTAACCAAGAAGATGAATAATAATGATGATGAGCATAAAAGCAAGAAAGAATCTATTGCATATAAAGAATCTCTTGGAGGCAAGTCTATTGAGTAGGAGTAACTCTCTCTTGAATAAGGGGGTATATAGAGGATGGTAAATTACAATAACAATAGAAATATTCATGATTTCCTCACATACCAAAAAGAGAGTTTATTCACATTTACTATTTCTCTTATATTGACTCCGTTGTTGTTGTTATTATGTATGATGAATTTCTTATGGCCTTACATACTCAGTACATCCTTCGTACTGACCCCCTCGAGGGACTTACCTTACATGTTGCGGGTGCAGGCATTAGTAGACCTCCTCAGTAGGTTGTGGATCATTTGCAGATTTTTGGTGAGCTCCAGTTGGTTCGGAGCTTTCTGGGTCATAGTTATAGATTTGTTTGATGTTGTAAATTTAGTATAAAGCGGGGACTTGTCCCGACTTTAAGTTGGTCTTGGTGATGCATCTGTTAGAGGCTTTTGTAGACATATGTGGGTATATGGATGTAAAAGACGAATATGTAAAAGACGAATGTCCGTTTTGACTTGATGGCCCCAACGACCAAGTTTCCTATATATATATATATATTAGCATATGTTTCAATGATTCATGTCTTCCGCATAGTTGCATGAGGTATAATAAGATTCATACGAGGATACGTATATGAAGGTTCATGAGCAAAGATTGGTTCTCTTGGGCCATATCGGCTTTGGATTCTAGTCCGGCACGAATGGGATTTCGGGTCGTGACACTTACGGTCCGCATACACTTTCTACCTACTCTGAGCATCCGGCAACTTGGTTTAAATGAACATTACCCTTTCTTGAGCTTTCTTTACCAAGTCTGTGCCGAAAGGCTTGACATCTCCCACCTCAAACCACCCAATAGGTGACCTACACTTCCTTCCATAAAGTGCCTAGAATGGTGCCATATCGATGCTGGAGTGATAACTATTATTGTATGAGAACTCACACAATGGAAGAAACTGGTCCCAATGACCACCAAAATCAATCACACAGGCCCTCAACATATCCTCTAGCACCTGAATTATCCTCTCTGACTGACCATCGGTCTGAGGATGAAAAGTCGTGCCGAATGTGTGCCTGGTGCCCATTTTCTCATACAACCTGTCCCAAAATTTGAAAGAGTACTTTGTATCTCTGTCCGAAATGATAGTAAGTGGTACCCCATGAAGCCTGGCAATCTTTTTGACATAGATTTTAGCTAACTGCCGAGAGCTATAGTCTACCCGAACTGGTACAAAATAAGTTGATTTGTCAGTCGATCTACAATCACCCAAATGGAGTCATATTTACCCAAGGTTTTAGGAAGACCCAGCACAAAGTCCATGGCAATAAGCTCCCATTTCCACTTAGGAATAGGCTTCCTCTAATGTAAAACCACAGGCCTTTGGTGTTCATACTTTACCTACTGGCAATTGTTACATTTGGACACATAATCCACTATATCCCTCTTCATCCGAGCCACCAATGAAGCTGTCTCAAACCAAGGTACATCTTGGTTGTACCCAGATGAATAGAAGAATGCGAACTATAGGCCTTTGAAAGTACATCACGAATCAAATCACTAACCCAAAGAACACATAACCTCTTCTTAAACCATAACACTACACCCACACCGAGAATGGCATTTTCCACCTCCCCACTCACCACTTTATTTTAGCGTGCATTCAACTTCTTGTCCTCGGATTGCTTGGCTTTGATACGCCCCATAAATGTCGACTTTACCTAAACACTAGCTAACAACTGCTGCTGCCAACTCTAAGTCATGGTTTGAGTAATTCCTCTCATGAGGCTTCAAATACCTCGAAGCAAAAGCCACAACATTCCTATCCTGCATCAACACAACACCTAGGCCTAAAAGTGAAGCATCACAAAACACAATGAAATCTTTACCTTCAATCGACAATGAAAGAATAAGAGTTGTAGTCAAGAGTGTCTTGATATTTTGGAAGCTCTCCTCACATTGATCTGAACAAAAAAATGACACTTTCTTCTGGGTCAACCTTGTCAAGTTTGTTGCAATAGATGTAAAATTCTGGACAAACCTGCGGTAATAACTGGAAAGACCCAATAAAATCCTTACCTTGGTCACTGAACTAGGCCGAGTCCAATTCTTTACTGCCTCAATCTTCCGAGGATCCACCATCACCCCTTTTTTAGAAACCACATGCCCCAAGAAGGCAGTAGAAGATAACAAAAATTCACATTTTGAAAACTTAGCAAATAACTGCTTCTCCCTTAGAATCTCCAAAACTATGCAAAAATGGCCTTTATGCTCTTTCTTACTCTTGGTGTAGACAAGAATGTCATCAATAAAAACAATAACAAACGAGTACAAAAATGACTTAAAGATGTCATTCATCAAACTCATGAAGGTTGCAGGTGCATTAGTCAACCCGAAAAACATCATTAGAAACTCATAATGGCCATACCGAGTTCTAAAAGCTGTCTTTGGTATATCCTCCGATCTTGTTTTCAACTAATGATAACCCGACCATAAATCAATCTTTGAAAATACAGACGTCCCCTGTAACTGATAAAACAAGTCATCTATGCGAGGCAACATATATTTGTTCCTGATAGTAACCTTAATCAGCTGCCTATAATCAATGCACATCCTCATGCTACAATCCTTCTTCTTAACAAAAAGGATCCGAGCACCCCAAAGTGAAGCACTTAGATGAACAAAACCCTTGTCAACTAGTTCCTGTAGCTGAGTTTTGAGTTCCCTCAACTCTGCTAGAGCCATTTGATAAGGTGGAATGGATATAGGGCGAGTGCCCGACTCTAAATCAATGCAGAAATCAATTTCCCTATTCAGAGGCATACCTTGTAAATTTAAAGGAAACACTTCCTGAAACTCAAAAACTACCGGAACTGACTCAATAGGAGGGGACCCCGTGTCTACATCCCAAAGATGAGCTAGAAATGCTAAATACCCCTTTCCTACTAACCTTCTGGCCTGGACAAATGATATAATTTTCACTAGTTTGGCCTTATACACCCCCTCCCACTCTAGTTTATCCAATCCCAACATCGCTAGAGTCACTGTCTTGGAATTACACTTCAGAACAATATGATATAGAGATAACCAAGTCATACCCAAAATTATATGAAAGTTTAACATATCCAGAATAATCAAGTCTGCCCAAGTCTAAATACCTATAAATAACATAGAACAAGCATGAAAAACATGGGTTACTACCACAGATTCTCCAACCAGAGTAGACACATAAACAGGATTATCAACTATATCACAAACCAGAGTCAGACCCAACGTAAACTAAGCAGATACATAAGAATATGTGGACCCCAGTTCAAATAAGATAGAAGCCATCCAGTCACAAATAGGTATAGTACATATGATCACCACATCAGAAGCCTCGGCATTAGTCTTTACCAAAAATGCATAACAATGAGCCTGATCATCAATCTGAACTAACTCTCTACCCAACGGTGCTCCTCCCCCTGCATTGCTATTACCACAATCACCTCGACCACCTGCCTGATTCCCCCACCCATCTTGTGGACGACCCCTGCCATTACCTCCACCGCCTCTACCTGCTGGAACTATAGCCTGAGTTTGCTGATGTGCTTGGCCATTTGCCTGTTTCAAGGGACACTCTCTCTTAAAATGACCAATAACACTATAATAGTAACATCCACGCTCAAGAAAAAGATGATTGGCAGAAGAGTAAGAAGCCGCTTGGCCCCTAACAACCTGTGTCTGAGAAGAAACCTTAGCTGGAACCATAATAGAAGATGGCAAAGTTGGCTGATAGGACTGGCTGAATAGGCCTACTGACCGTGGCCCTTAGAATAATATCTACTAAAATTCCCAATATTGCAGGACTTCTTGGCTAACATCTTAGCCTCACCCACTTGCGTAACCCCCTTTAACTTCTTCACATAATCTGCAACTTCATTGAACCCTTTCCCCATAGAAGTAATATGAACAGTTAAAACCTAAAGATCATAGTTCAACCCCTTATCATACAGTCAAATCCTCTCCTCCTTAGAAGTCAACAACTGAGTAGCATAGCGATACAAAGAATGGAACTTGGCCTCACAGACCACAACTGATATTTCACCTTGCTCCAATGCTAAAAACTCATCTTTCTTGCGATCACGGAGGGCCCGTGGCACATATTTCTTCAAAAACAAGGTATGAAACTGCTCCCAAGTCAATGGAGGTAAAATCAGTGAACGACATTCAACATACGCCCTCCATCATTGCTTAGCATCATTCTCTAACAGAAAAGTCACAAAATCAATCCCATGCTGCTGACTAATGTCCATTTTGTGCAACCTCTCATAGAAATCATTGATAAACTCAAAGGCATCCTCAGACTCAGTACCCTGGAAGGTAGGTGGTTTCATTTTTAGAAACTTAGTAAACAGATCATACTCCGTACCTGTCATAACAGAACCCAAGACTGGACGAGGAAAATCATTAGTCCTGGAAGCCTCATATATCTGTGGAGCCATAACAACAGTAGGGTCAACAGTGCCTGGAAAGCTGGTACAATAGGAGTGGCTCCAGTCCCTGCCAACCCACTCAGAAAAGCTAACACTTGCTGAATAACCTCAGCAGACATATGAAGAAAGGCTGCAAACCCGGCTGGTGTCACCACCTCAGACCCCACGTCCTGCTCTTCTACGATTTCTCTCACCTTAAAATGATCCTGAGGTAGGGGAGGGGATACTGACTTTTTACGAGTATGGCCAACAACTACTTGAGCTCCACCCTGGCGGGTGCGACTCGTTCCCTTACTCTTCTTTCTCTCACTCTCACTCATCCCCTTCCCCTTACGGCTGGCTCCTCCGCTAGAGTAACCGATGCAGGGACTGATGTTTGGGTTTCGTTGGACCTAGTATTCACCATCTGCGGACAAAATAGTGAAATATCAGATACCAATTTAGATCGCCAGATATCAATTGGGATCATGTAATAGCACCAAAGAAGCAAGAAAGACAGATTTCCTAACATCCTATAACCTCCCAAAGAAAAGTACAGATGTCTCAAAAAATCCATTTTTTACAACACACCTTATACCTTGGACATTCTAAACAATGCCCTTTACGCTAAGACTAATTCCGAAAGTTTTCCTTACCCAAATTTGATTTCGTAAATTCCTATCAGTTTGTTATCGTGTTAGCTAACTAAGAATCAAAACCATAACCACCAAACTGGTCTAAATCATTCCCAAATTTTTGAGGAGCCCACCTTGCTCCGAATTCGATCAAAACTAGCCTAGCCTGAATATTGTAAACTAGCCTAGCCTGAATATTGTAACTTCCAAACTTGAAAGAATTTAGATGCGAGATTTTAAACAAAGGACTCATACATAATGACAAAGAGGATCGTTCAAACCTCGAACTAAGCTTGCCTCTCTTTCCAAACCTCATCACGTCCTTCATGGGCCACACACGAAGGAAGACCCGATCACCAATCCCAAACTTTAAGGTACGAAGTCTGCAATTGGCATAAATCTTTTGCCTACTCTTGGCCGCCCGAAGCCTATCCTGAATCACCCAAACTCTATCCAAAGAATTGTGAAACAAGTCGGTATCACGGGGTCTATCCTCAGAAGTCTCAAACCAACCAATCAGAGATCGAGGATGCGTACCATACAACGCCTCGAAAGGTGCCATCTCAAAACTCAAATGGTAGCTATTATTATAAGCAAACTCTTCCAAGGTTAAATGCTGCTCCCACTGACCTCCGAAGTCCATAACATATGCGTGGAGCATATCCTTCAAAACCTGAATAGTTTGCTCTGACTGACCGTCGGTCTGAGGGTGAAAAGTTTTACTAAGGTCAACCTGAGTATCCAACTCCTCCTGAAATGTCCTCCAAAAGACAGAAGTGAAGACTGAACCTTTATCAAAAATAATAGACACGGGTACCCCATGAAGATCGACTATCTCTTGAACATATATATGAGCCAACCTCTCGGCTCTAAGGGAAACCTGAATAGGAATGAAATGGGCCAATTTGGTTAATTGATCCACGATGACCCAAATGCTATCAGACATGCAAGAAGTATGAGGCAACCCACTCACGAAATCCATAGTGATCCGCTCCCACTCCACTCAGGAATGGGTAATCTCTGAAGCAAACTACCCAGTCTCTGATGCTCGGCCTTCACCTACTGACAACACAAGCAGCGAGCTATAAAGTCTTCCACATCTTCATACCACCGAACCACTAATGCTGCTTCAAATTATGTTACATCTTGGTCACCCATGGATGGATGAAATATCTAGAACAATGCACCTCCTCCAAAGTCAATCTCACCCATCCACCAACTCTCGACACACAAACTGGGCCACTAATCCTTAAAACACCATCCAAATCAAAAGATACCGCCTTAGCCTCGCCACTCAACACCCTATCTTGAATCACCCTCAAACTAACATCATTAAACTGGTGAGCTCGAATCTGCTCCATCAAGGAAGATCTATCTAGCATCAACAAAGGCTAAAACGTGTTCAGGTATCAAAATATCAAACCTAACCATCCAGTCAGCTAAAGACTAAACCTCTAATGCTAAAGGCTACTCCTGAGTCAATAGATAAGCTAAACTCCCTATACTATTCATCTTCCATCTCAACGTATCCGCAACCACATTAGCGTTACTCGGATGATAAAGAATAGTGAGATCATAATACTCAAGCAACTCAAGCCAACATCGCTGTCTCATAGTAAGATCTCACTAGGTGAAAAAGTACTGAAGGATATGATGATCCAAGAAAATCTTAGAACAAACTCCATACAAGTAATGCCTCCATAACTTCAACACAAATACAACCACTGCCAACTCCAAATCATGGGTAGGATAATTCTTCTTATGGGGCTTCAACTGATGAGAAGCATAAGCAATCACCTTACCCTTCTGTATAAACATGACACCTAAACCCAAACCAAAAGCATTACAAAACATGGTAAAACCCACGCCCTCCTTAGGCAAAGTCAAGATAGGAGTTGAAGTCAACAACTGTTTGAGCTTTTGAAAGCTCACCTCACAAGCATCCGACCACTGAAAGGAAATCTTCTTTTGAGTCAACTTGGTCAAAGTAGCCGCAATAGACGAGAAACCCCATACAAAATACTGATAATAACACACCAACCCAATAAAACTCAAAATCTCAGTAGGAGAAATAGGTCTAGCCTAATCACGAATCGCCGCTATTTTGGCCGGATTAACCATAATACCATTCTTGGTTAACAGAAAACCTAAGAAAGAGATAGAATCCAACTAAAACTCACACTTGGAGAAATTATCATACAACATCTCATCACACAATCTCTGAAGTACAGTCCTCAAGTGTCTCACATGATCGACCTCATTCTTCGGATAAACCAAGATATCATCTATAAATACAATCACAAAGGAGTCAAGATACGGTTAAAATATCGAATTCACTGAAATGTTGTATGATAGATTTTTCCATGTCGATTCCTAACTTTTTGCAGAGCTTTTTTAATCTTAAGACAAACTCATAATTATCTCTTAGCCTAATATATAATATCAGCACATCAATAAATTCATGGCGACATTGTATTGATGTATGGTTTGATCACCCTCGTGTAGGTGTGTACACACCCTAGGGTTCCTTTTAAACCACATATGGGTTGTACATTGCCTGAATTAATGTTAAAAGTGTACGGGGATTCACACTTATTTTACAGATAGAGTAGAACAATTTTGTTCTTTGTATTTCCTTATTAGAATGAAGAAGTATAGTAATTAGATTGCTGTGTATGGAGGAACATAGCCTTCAAATTCTGTTGTAGGTCGGTCTAGGGAATAATTTCTTTTATAGATTTAAACCACACAGAGGACATGAATACTGATCAATTCCATACATGACATAAAAGGTTGTTAATATGTAAGACATTGTTGTTTTTCCTATGACCACCAACAAAGAAGAAAGATATCTCATTTGTGCTTTAATCACACCTGACCTTTGATGTAAACTCACAATAAGTCAAGATTCCTCAAATGTATTAAAGAAGTAAAATACCTTGTAGAAAATAGAGTTTTTCCATTTTGGCTATGATCACTCCGAAACTTTGAGGCCAAAAGCTCATGCGTGAGGAGGTAGTTTGGGAAGATTTTCAAAGGTCTTTTAAACATTTTTACAAGTGTTGTCTACAAAAGAACAATGTAGATGTCAAAAGTGTATAAGATCCTTTTGCTCTTCTTGTGTGACTCTTTGCTCCCCTAAATGCTTCTCTAGCAAATGATCTTTTTCTTTTAGGCGCCCAGTTCTTACGTTTGCTCTGCTTGCTAGTACTACTACTGCGATATCTTCTTTTGCCTTTGAAGTAAGATACTGTATATGTTGTTAGTTATTTGTTAAATAAAGAGGCAAATGCATACAATCTTGGTCAATTAAAAATATTGTAGGTTTTATGTGGTATTTGCTGCTATAAATATTCATTAAGCATTCACAAAAGTTTACTATGAAGTGTACTTATGTTGAAGAGGGTAATATTGCAATTTTTCTTGTACTAAAAGAAGTGTTTACAGTGACTTGTAAGAAGAAAATAAAAGGATTATATTCTAAGTTCAAGTTCAATAGCCACCTGTATCTCTCTGTTACTCATGATTTAAGTTTGATTGGAGTTATGTGTTCTTATCTTTTCAACCTTCTATTGGTGTAGTAGCTAAGTATCCTTCTCAACTTTTGGTTGATTATTTTCCTATTTGTCTTATTTTGTTGAATGCAGAACTTTGTACTCCCTATTTTCTATTATTTCCTTCTGATGGTTGTACTTGGTGTACTAGCTTTCTGTGCAGAGGTACTATTCTGAACTCTAATTTGGTCATATGATCCAATCTCTAAATTATGATTTCCTAAACCCATCCTCCAATTTGTGATTATAACCCCTTACTCTCCACAGATAACTTTAGCACGTGGACTTCATCTTGAGAAAACCAGTAGAGTTGCCAATATCCAGTTTATTGAGGTATGTATCTAATCGTGTTGTTTTTTGAGTTTCCTCGTGTATGGTGAAGCTTTCTTAATGTCATAACCTAATTTATCGGATCGTGCGGGCACCTACTCTATTTTAACCAGATAGGAGAACCCTTGCCACCCAACCAATATCATGCGGAAGTTCAAGTAAAAGTCTCATAATAAGTTAATGTAGTCAATAATAAAAGATTTTAGATCATTTATATACATAATTAACACCTTATTTACTACCTAAGACCCAGTCTAGACATGTACAAGAGCTTCTAATACAATGAAGAATAAATAAGGATACAACTCCCTCCGTAGGCAAAAGATGAGTAGAAGCTGATGGTAAATAATTGTTGCTTCAAATAAGAAACCTCACTGATCCTGCAACATATCTATATCCCAAAAGAGGGGGAGGAGGGAGAGGGGAGAGATATAGAAAAAGTAGCATTAATACAACCACACGTACTGGTAGGAATCATCAGTAGATCAGGATTAGAAATCTATAAAAGCATATAGAAATCTCAGAAAGAAACATGATAATCCAATTTAACGGTTAACACCCACGTTCACATTCCACATTCCGACACTTCCTTTTCCTAGCAAATCTCAATTATGACTTATCAACTTAGTTAGCCATTTTAGTTACAAGTGAACAATCCAATTCCTTTCTAGTAATTCTACTTAGTCACTCACACCATAACTAATTCTATGAGTTAGAAATGGCTACATCATTCCCACCCATTTAACCACGATTCTTCTATCCTCTTATCAAATTTAGGCAACGTCACAATAATTCTCAAGGTTTAAGAGTCACATAACTCAAAATATCCCAACTAACATGTAAGCACTACCACACTTAGATATAAATCAAGTATGAGTGAATTAGTATTCAACATCTAATAAGTAACTTCAACCAACACATTACCATCACAGATAACTACTTAAACCCCCAATAATCTCAACAGGACCAACTTTCACCCTATCATAACCTCACAATTACAATCAAAAACATGGTTCTAATTATAATGGGAAAGACCTATGACCCTATACTTATCGTAAGTGTAACACACCAAGGCACATTCATCTGATCATCTCACAAGTAGTCCCATGCCACTTCTATTAGTCACGACACTGATGCAATGCAATCAATAATTAGTGAGTCAATAATATAAACCATGCATCAAAACCATAAAATCAATCATAAAAATGTGTACACACATACTAAGGGTCTTATATGCCCGTACCAGTGAGGTAACCGACCCTTTGAATATCAATTTGTGAAACGTACCGAATATCACAATATATGAATATCTCAATCAACATTAACCAAAATATGGTACATAACTATGCAATTACACAGTCTATCTAAACACTAAATCAACTTCAAGGTTCATCATTTCATGTATACGATCAAATACCAAGTCACTTCACCAATCACAAGTAATGCCGAAGTCCAATCACAATTATTGAACTCGTAGATAGGCATGAAAATCAAATTAAATCTATAAATACAATTTATTACTCAATATTCATTAGCTAACCCGATCCTTGTAAAACACCTCACAACCTCCATATATCCCGGAATAACTAAAGGTTCCTCGATATGGTGACATCTCTAAACTACGAACAACTTCCTTGCCCAATTATTAGCGATCCCAATATTACACGTCCCTACTGTTGCTTCTTCGACCTTATAACTTAATCTATCCACCCTTTATACATTATTAATATTACCTTATCTCTTCCCACATCGACTACTATACGACTGTACCAATCCACAATATGACCCAACACTCGCAAGACCACTACATGGACCTACCCTCTTCCTTAGTCTCATTACACTACTTCCACAACTGCGAACTTGTATGATTCTCTATGATCACTCGTTTTCATCTAGTTCACATAACCTTAAATAAATATTAGCATCATAATAACCCACTACTTCGGGCGACACCCGCAGAAATATATTACACGACAACCCCCCGTCTATCCCATGAGTTTTACGTTATTAAACCATCCAAACTCCATGACTGTAGGCCTAAATATCTCCCATAAAAACTATATCCTGCATATGCAATTACCAAGGTCTACTACTATTTAACCATAACCTACCTCAATACCGAGTTGCTGCTATGGAGCATATGGATTTTCCATCCCTGCTCCTATAATAGCGATTTTGTTGAAGATTCCTCAAATATATCATTGGATTATGTCCTCTTGAAGCTTGCCTCTTCATTCAAGTTGTTTTTAGCTTAGGGGTAACCGTGGGGTTTTTCGTTGCTGTAGACGCGGGGCAGTCCGGCCCTTCTAAATTTTTGGTCGATTGTTTTCATTTTATGAATTTTTACCAAGGTTTTAAAATCTTTTCAAGGTCAATTAGGAAACATCTCATTCATGGATCCCCCATCACAGTGTTCATACAAATGACGAGACAGTTCATTACACTTAACTCTAGTTGTCTAATATGTACAATAGTTTGAACCGAGTGTATTAGTTGTTATTTTTGTATTTGCACAAATTGTTAGATAAAGATCGGACTGTTGTGCCACCCTATTTGCTTTATTTTGGCAGAATAATATTGATAAATAACGACATTTACAGAGAATAGTGAAGCTATCTTTAGTTTAGAGCTAGAATTAAGTAAATAAAAATCTCCCCTCTAAAAGCTTGAGATTTTATATGAGGTGTTCATATAATTTAATATAGTGGGGAAGCATGCAAAGGCTTGAATTCTGCACCATTATCAAAGAATTTCCTTGAACCAACTCAAAAAAGGTCTGGCTCACACTTGAGGGGAATGTTAAGGATATAGTTAAGGTGATAAAACTATCATTTTATATAAAAGCATAAGCTTTTAGATGATGTGGTCACATAATTCAACACTTTATTCAAACTCACAGAACTCTAATCAACTGCGATAAATATTCTTATGGTCTATTCTTGGATTGTGTTTGTGGAATTGTTTGCAATTCAACTAAGCATAGTGTTACATCTCCAGAGACTTGTGAATGGAACTTGATTCACTGCAATTGCAAACTCATATTCCTCTGCTAGAGACCTATCTACCATGCAAATAAGGCAAAAGTTTCGGTGTGATTTATTTTTGTTCTTTATGTAGGAAAATTAGTTTAATACCATACATTCGAATTGGTGTGCCAAAGTCGAGCTTTGCTTTATGTTATCCTACTGTATTATGTTGAGACCTCTTTGTGTTGTCCTGAATAATATTGTTTGGTATTACAGGTTGTACTATCACAATTTCTTGGAATTGGCTCATCAAGAATCATTCCATCTTTTGGCAGATTAGCTAGATGTATAATTATCTTAATTTCAGCTTGTTGTACCATGTATATTGGACCTGAGAAAGAGATTGAATAACAAAATTAATTGTTCTGATTTTTGTTAGAGTTTCTTTTCCAATCTCTAACAACTATTTGTGTCCAATGCTTCAAGGGGTTCTTCCCTTAGCATGAGTGCAATGAATGCCAGTTTGTGCTAGGACTTATGTCATAATGAACTTGTACGACCATCTGTCCAGTACTCATCATCTCAAATGTGAAATTCTACCAGAGTTCCTATTTTGTAAGTGTAGTGCTTGGATCATCTTTTTGTGCTTATAATATCTTAACGTCAATGTATCAAAAAGGACGGGAATCTTAGTAGCTCAATTGGTTGGTTACCTGAATTTTTACCTTGTTGGTAAGGGTTTGATTCCCCGTCTTGTAATCCCCTCCCCCATTTCCCCTACTTCCATTTTTTCTAAAGTATCAAAAAGTGTAATATTAAAGTATTTATTTTCCTTAAATACATTTGGCAGTTGAAAAGATGAACACCTAAAACAATTTTTTGAAGTTCTTAGAAACCAATGTGTATTTGCTAATCTCAAAAAGTATATTTCTATATGGGTCATGTGATTTTCTTAGGTTTTGTAGTCAGTTCTAAGGGAGTTGAAGTAGATGAGGAGAAAATCAAGGCAACAAAAGAATGACCTAAACCTAATAGTGTAACTAGAGTTGGGAGTTTCCATCGACTTACTAATTTTATAGGAGGTTGGTGCACGATTTTAGCGTTATTATTGCTCCTTTCAATGAAGTTATTAAGAAAAAATTGTTTACATGGGGAAAGGCCAAGATGATGCGTTTAAATTGCTAAAGGATAAATTGTTTTCTCCTTTTCTTTTGCAATTTTTTTATTTTTCTAAGTCTTTTGAAGTTGAGTCTGATGCCTTGGTTAGGGCATAGGTGTTGTTTTAATGCAAGACTCTAAGCTAATTGCCTACTTTAGAGAAAAGCTAAGTAGAGCAATATTGAACTATTCAACTTATGATAACGAGTTATATGCCTTGGTAAGAGGGTTAGTTACATTACTTGTGACCTCGAGAATTTGTGGTCAAAACTGATCATGAGTCATTAAAGTACTTGATGATCTAAGGTATAACTTTATGATCCAAGGTAAACTTAGTCATAGGCGTGCTAAATGGGTGGAATTTGTTGAAACTTTTTGTTTTATAATTTCCTATAAACCAGGAAAAGAGAATGTGGTTGTTGATGCTCTCTCAAGAGGAATGTATTGATTTCTGCTCTTACTTTGTTAGGTTTTTGACTAAATTAATTTACTTTATGCTAATAATTCTGATTTTGATAAGATTTTTGTAGAATGCAAGTTGCATCCTTTTGAGAAATTCGATCTTCAAGATGAATTTCCATTTAAGAAAAATAAGTTGTGTGTTCCTAACTGCTTTTTGCGTGAGCTATTTGTTAGGAAAGCACATTGTGGAGGGCTAATGAAACATTTTGGTGTGTCCAAAATTCTGGAAATATTTTTATAGGCTAGTACGAAAAAGGATGTTGAAAGAGTGTGTTCTCATTGTCTTGAATCTAAACAAACCAAGTCTAGAAAATTACCGTATGACCTTTATACTCCTTTACGTGTTTCTAATTTTTCTTGAATTGATATTTCTATGGATTTTATTTTGAGGTTACCAAGGATTAAATATAGTAACAATTGTGTATTCGTGGTAGTAGATAGATTTTCTAAAATGGAACATCTTATTCCATGTAAGAAAACTAATTATGTATCTCATGTAGCTACTTGTTTGTAAAAAAAGTTGTTAAAGTGCAGACATACCTAGAACTATTGTTAATAATAGGGATGTCAAGTTCATAAGTCACTTTTGGAGAATTCTTCGAGAAAAATTGAAAATTAAGTTACTATTTTTCACATCTTGTCATCCACAAATTGATGGGCAAATGAAAGTGTTTAATAGGACTTTAGGAAATATGTTGAGGTTGTTCTGAAAGGGAAGTTGACTTCTTGAGAATATTACTTAAATTTACATATAGTGATATTTGCTTATAATAAAATTTTTCATTCTTCTACGGGTAAGACTCCTTTTAAAGTTGTTTATAGATTCAATCCCCTTACTTTCCTTGATGTACTACTTGTATGTACTAATGATTTTACTAGTTTTGATGGTAAGAAGTTTGAAATGATGAAGATGATTCATGAACAAATAAGGCTTACAATTGAAAATGGTATAAGAAAGTTGTCTTGCAAAGAAATAAGAGAAGAAAATATATTATTTTAAGCATGGAGACTTAGTTTGTGTATATATGAGAAAAGATATATTTCCTTCCAAAATAAAGACCAAGTTGGATCCTAGAGGAAGTGGCCCATATAAAGTCATTGAAAAGATTGGAGAAAATGCTTACAAGCTTGATTTTCCTGGTGAATTTCAAGTTAGTGCTACATTTAATTTTCTTGAACTTCTCTTATTTGATGCAAACTTAAATATGAGGATGAATTCTCTTCAATAAGGGGGGTATGGTAGTATTCATGGAATCTCTTCTCCATCAAAGGATAAGGACGAAGCTTTAGAAACTCTAAGAAGGCCCATGACAAGATCTCAAACTAAGGAGTTCAACAACAAGCTTAATGGGCTTTAATCTCAAATTCAAAGATGTCTTGTTGGAGAAGAAGAACTCAAGTCTAAGGGAGATGAATTGTCCAAATGCTATAACTATTTGGTATCCCAAGTTGAAGTTCAATAGGAGGAATATTGGGATAAAGAGGTCCAAAGTGGCGCCCAAAAGAGCACAAAATCAGCCCAAAAGAAGGCCAATATTCTCTTTTAAGTGGAGCTGAAACCAATAGCCCAATCAAATCCAAATGGAGCTCAAAGGTCATGACCAAGAGAGCCCCAAAAGGCCTTACTTCAGCCACAAATATTAGGGTTTTAGTTTCTAGCCTACATACCAAACTGGGATTTTATTTTCCTAAATTGTCTTATTAGGGATGACAACCACTTTTTTTCTCCTATAAATAGGAATTCTTAAAGGCCATAGTTCAGCCATAAATATACAATTCTATCAGAAGGTATTCTACTCCTTGTTAGCAATCTAGATTCATTTTTGTGCTCGACTAGATCTAATTTCAGACGTTCGTTCAAAAAGGGCTATTGGAACGACTCTATTATTTCTTACTAGGTATACAAGTACTTGTTATTTTTGTAGCATTATTTTTTCTTTTATTGTTTATGCACAAAACTAATCATATCTAGATCGATAAAAAGTTATGCATCCATAACTTTGTGATACTTTAAAAACATTAAATTTATGGTGATTGTCTTTTGAATGATGTTCAATGTTAGAGCTTTAATTGTTAATTAATAAATCTGGTGATTTATGTCACATCCATTAAAAAAAATTTATTTGTTGAATATTTTTTGGCTAAATTCTCAAATGACATTTTTGTACTAATATTTTCTTGTTTATATAGTTGGAGACATATTTATAGACTAAGAGTTAGATGATTTTTTGAGTATTATTAGGACAAATTGACAATAGTTATTTATCAGAAATTATCATCTCGAAACAAAAATTGATGATTTCTTTTGAATTTTTTGAATAGCTATCCTCATTAATATTGTGCTCGCTTACTTTTGTACAAAATTAATCGACGCGTGAATTATTTAAAATAAAAAATAATAATATACAGAAGTTCCGTCGATTTTATTAAGAAAAAAGATTATTGATTTTTCGATAGTGTCTGTCAGCTACCTTAACAGAATAGTAGATGATAGTGCGCCTGCCAATTTTATATATATGTGTATGTGTTTCTGTACAAAATTAATCGACGCACTAATTATTTAAAATCTAAAATAATAATATGCGGGAGTTTCGTCGATTTTATTAAATTTTTTTTATTGATTTTTTGATAGTGTCTGTCAACTACCTTAAAAGAATAGTAGATGATAGTGCGTCTGCCAATTTGTTTATATATATATATATATATATATATATGTGTGTGTGTGTGTGTGTGTGTGTGTGTGTGTGTGTATATGTGTGTGTGTGTGTGTTTTATTTTCATTATGATGACACCCATAGTCATCAATCTTAGATCTGTCTTTATCTATGGATACGTGTATTGCACATGTAGCTTATTTGACATTAGAAAATTTGTTATCAAGATAAAATAAATTTGATAATAAAAGCGAGTTAAACTATATACATTTAGTATCGAGGCATATCTCTATGCTCTTCGATGAATGATATCACAATTTTGGTCTAAGTTAAGTTATCTCTTTTATCAATTTTTTCCCGATAATCTTGGGTTGATTTTCTTTCATTGCTTAAACATTTCATAAAGTACTGAGTTGGAACTGTACGTCTATGCAATGCCATCATGAATTTGCTGATGTGGTAATATATTGATATATGTATTAGGTTAAGAGCTAATTAAGAGTTTGTCTTCAGATTGAAAAATCTATGCAGAAAGTTAGGAGTTAACATGGAAGAGTCTGCCTTGAAATATTTCAGCGGCATGAATGGACTCTCTGCATTCAATAAGATTGAAGATCTCCTCAAAGATGTGGTTCTTGCAGCTAATAGAAAAATCAAAGACATGCTTCAAATGATTGTTTGTGTTGTGCCAGCAAGGTATAATGGGTACAAATAGCATAAATGGGTCTCTCAAAAAAATGACTAGTATTTAAACATGTGTGTTGCACGTATAACTTATTTTACATTAGAATTTCATTATCAAATCAAAATAAAATTTACATTAAAATCTAATTAAATTAGGTACTTTTTTTTAGAGGACTTCTAATAATTTATTAGAACATAATCTTTTTGACAATGTTTGACAGCATGAAGGGGTCTTACAACAACACCAAGTGCTCATAAGCTCTCTCCAACAGCTCGTATACTTCTTTTGTTTGGAGCATCTCTGTTTGTGATCAATTCATTGTTTGATGTCTCCGATTTTATGTAAAAAAGATCATGGAAAGCAGTTAAATATGCATAATAGGAAAGAGGCACAATAGAGATAGAGCGAGTACACCTAGCATATGTATAACACAACTCGTTAGTCAAGGATTGCAGCGCATCAACCTATTATGTATAATAGAGGTTGTTATTCAAAAATTGCAGTGCATCAACTCATATATTAGTCAATTTTATCTTAGATCCATTTAAGATATTTGTATCCATTATACTTTATTGGAGAAAATGGTCAAATTCCTCCAACTTATTACCATATTATCAACTACACATGTTCTTCACGGGGTCCTATTACCCTTGTTGAACTAATTAAAATAAAAATTATTACACCCTTCAATGCTTAACATGGTTAATTAGTGTATATCACTTTCTTTGAGAAAGTGAGCAACAGAAATAAATATTAAAATTTTATTTTAAATTTTCTTTCATATATATATATATATATATTTAATTTTTTTCTTCAGTATTTATTTCTCTACCATTTAATTCCCTTTCTTCTTCATAGCATCATAGCAGACACATCCATTGAAGCCATCAAATCTCTCTCTACTATTATCATCTCAAAATTATTGCTATCATTACAATTGATATAGACAACACCTTCATCACCACCACAAGCAATAGATTGCAATTTCACCCCCACCCGTCACAGCCGGAAACTATCAAGTAGCTTACTTTATACCCAATTTCAAAATCAACAATTAGCCATTAAAACATCATTGAAGTACTACTTTAAAGATAATAAATTTTTTTCAAACAACTTACTAATGGTGTAGATCTCTAAATTCTTTCTCAAAACATCCTCATCAAAAAATATTTTGATCAATGAAATTTATTTTTTTAAGTCAATCGTTACAAAATATTTACTAACAGAGTCTTTCAAATTGACTAACAAATTCTTTCATTATTGCACATATTCTTCTTTATAACCATAAATTCAATTACAATTTTTAGAATTGATAAATGAAAAAGAGAAATGAAAGAAAATTTTAATATGTGGATACTCATGTTTTTAAAATCGAAGAAAACAAGAGAGAGAAAAAAAAAAGGATACTTTCATTCTGGATTTTGGGATTGAAGAAAACAAGAAGAGAAAGAAAGGGAAAAAATGAAACTTCAGAGATTAAAGAAAACACGAGAAAGAAAAAGGAAAGAAAAAAATAATAAATCAGAAGGGGAAATAATTTAAAAAGTTGATTTTTTTTTTACAAAATTTACACGTGTGAAACGCGTGAGTTTTACCGGTCAATATAGATGTGGTTGTAGATTTTTAAGAATGCTGTAATAACATTAGTTTTGTTATAAAATACATTGCACGTGGATGTCCACTACTCTAGATATAAATCCTCCACAACTCCTCAACCATTATGGTATTAACACCCACTCCTTCATAACCTTTCCTCTTGATCTTCCCTCATAACTATTAAGGATTAATGTCATGTTTAAGACATCATTTGATGCTCCTCAATGTAATCCTATAAATAGAGAACTTATGTATTATGTTGGTGAGACTTGAAATACTTGTATAAACTTTGATACTTGGAAGAAATAAGAATACTCTTCTCTCTTGTCTCTCTCATTTCTTGTCTATTTTCTTGTTCTATTTTATTACTCTTTTAACTTACTTTTAATACACGTTATCAGCAAGAATTGCTCATTTTATCTTCTCTATCAAGACTGTGGTATACTCTATGACTTCGGCCTCCTATATTTGTTTTTCTTGGCTGCCAGGAGATTTTGTTCTTATATTTATTCACAGTGGTAAGTGTATACTTTTATTCTTATTCACAGGTAATAGCTTTATATTTGTTTTTTCCAACTCCCTTGTCACAATCCAAAAACAAGGTCATGATGGCACTTATCGTGACCCAACCTTGATAAGTAAGTCAATCACCCAAATGATAAAGAAAACCGAAATCAACAATAAACATAAACCAAGGCGAGACTTCTAGAACGAAGTCAGATCATACCATATATAAATGCAGAAGTCAGAACAAATATAACCATCCTAAAACCTGATGTCACAAGTATAAGAGCATCTAATACAACATTCAAAACTGAAAATACAAAATCTATCTCTAAAATAGAAATAAAGATAAATAATAGATAGAGGAGGTCTGGAGTCGATTCTGAAAAGCCTAGAGTGGGCCAGTACCTCGAGATATCACCAATTTAACTACACGAATCAGTCTCCTTGAGTCATACTCGTGCTAGGATCTGCATCAAAAGGGCACAATATGAGTGAGTATGGTCCAATTGTACTCAGTGGGAATCATAGGTCGACTGAGCAAATTAGAAAATAATACAAGTATAATAACACTATGAGCACGTCACCTGCAAGTAGAAAAGTTCCCAAACGGTTGCTCACACCATCTCTACTAACAGTTCTAATAAAAATACTGAAACAAAATATCACAGATATACACGAAAAGTATATGAAAACTAAATGCACATCAAGACAAGCAAAAGAACCATGAAAGATGTATATGCAATGCAACACAATGATGGTGGGATGAATAGTGTAAGTCATCGCATGACTTTCTATATACACCTACCAAGCTTGCAGCTCCCAAGATAGGACCCATATGGGGTTCGTAACCCATATACTATATCTCAAATCTCAACCTACCTTTCCGATTCGTCTTTACGGAGAAGGTTTTTATGAAAATGTCTCATTTTCTTTCAAAAATAGTGTTCCTCAATGGTACTGCTATCTCATGAATGTATATGTATGGAATGAGGATGTAATGCTCACAATCAAATCAGTATGAAGATATCCAATCTATTTAATACGTATATAGGTGAGCCCAGAAATCAACTCAATATCTCCACAATTCATGATATCAACTCTAATTAGGCAGCATCAGAATAGATATGCATGTAAGACATCATTAGTATCATATCAACCCCTAACACGCAATATATAGTATCACCAATCAACAACAATAAGAATATAATCCCCCACATGGGCACACAGCACTAATAATAATCTTGAAATACCATTCCTAAAGTTGTTCTCCCCGACCCATAGCATGCATTACTTATTTATTAACTACCTAGCTCAATATGAAGGAAGTTAAGCCATAACCTACCTCAAAATGATGAAATCCGAGCCTAAAGCCCTTCAAGATGGTGCTTTGCCCTTTTGAACGATCTCAAAATCAACTAAAACATATAAATATAGCATCTACGCATTAAAAAAAGTCAACAATACCCATATTGACCATATTTAAGACGGGTCCAAAATGGACTCAAAAAATGTTTTTGAAAATAAGAGGGGTAAAATTGGAATTTATTTTAGAAACTCATTACCCAAGGTTATAAGAGTCTACATCTGAAAACCCACGCAAAAATGAGTTAAAAATGAGGTTCAAATTGAAGAAAAATTAGTTTTAAGCTTTACCAGTAAAAACTTCAAAATCCCATATTAAAACCAAGATAAAGGGTGTTTTTGATGTTATAATCAATGGGAAATAATGGGAATAAGAGTTTAGAGGTTACCCACATGAAAAATGATGAAGAAACTCTCAAAAATTGCCTTTCCCGAAGCTTGGTGGTCCAAAAAAAGATAAATTTTTTGAAATTAAAGTATTTATACTGTTCTGTGATGCGGACCCCACCTCACAATTGTGAGGGTCAACATTGACCATCTATTAAGTTGGTCATCACGGTCACGTAGCTGGGCCTCACGATCGCGATGAGTCAACCTGACCCGACCCACCAATTAACCCATCGCGATCGCGGTGCCACCACTATGCGATCGCGATGAAGACTATCATCGAGTCCTGCGATCACAACATATGTCCACACAATCACAATGAAGGGACTGATGCACCAGATATTAGCTGTTGCACCAGCTGAAATTATACTCCTATGTCTCCGAACGGACCCTCGAAATTCATCCAGGACTCCAGAAATTAAACCATATATGCTACTAAGATATTTTCAATGTTTCAGACTCAATGGCGCTGTCGGATATTTGAAAAAAGATTATCTTTAATAAATTAACCCCCGAGACCCCTTTTAGGCGACTTTTCAAATGAAGGGTCAAAATACAAAATAAAGGTTCTGAATCTGAACCAACTGTGGCTCCCAAGTGCACATGCAAGTTGTTGCGACCCAGCCTCAAAAAAAAAGTATACTACCCTCAGATATACACACGCAAGTATACGTGATCGTTCAGGTAGTACAGTGGCTCCTTTAAAAGAGCCCGATATCGAACCCAAGGGACTTTCGTCAACAGAAGTCAATTCTAGACGTCCAACAATAATTAAAAACTAGTGTTGCGAAAAGGAAATAGGATTTGTTACTAAAAATTAATTGGTTGCGGACTATGAACTCCTATCTTCTCTACCGTAACTTTGGTTTTCGTAAATGTGCTTGAAAAATCAATAAAAAGTGAATTCCCAGGGCTAAGGCACTCCAAACGTCATCTCTTGAGCATAATTGTTATTGGTTTAAGCAATTTGAGTTGTTTATCTTGCTTATTGATCCCGAGGTTAATTTTACAATTATAGTCGTCTCCAAAATATAATCTTCTACTAGAAATTGGAAACCTAACTACATCCGTTAGCGGTGATACACTTAAACAATTCTAGTGCATTTAAGTTTTCTTCTCATAATTGACCAAGTGTGGTGGATTAGGTACCTCTCGGTCCTAACCACATGTCAATCCCTTAGAATAAGAATGAGGGATTTTAGCCACTCATAATGTTGATGTAAGGATTGATACATAAAATAATCTTTTATTTAATTGATAATCATATAAAACAGACGATATTTTAGCCATTTGCATCAAGCTCAAACTTCCTTCCTGCATGCGCGCCCCCCCAGAAGCACACACTATAATAAGAGGTAAAATTTGATTGGCAGCGTGTTCAATCAAACGGGTGATTTTCTCTCCGACTACGGATCCCATTAACATCCCAAAGTAATAAAATACCATAAAAATAAATAAAAACTGAAAAGATGAGGAATGAAACCTAATTTCAATGCCCAAAAAAGCCAAAGTAGCCTAGTAAGGGTGGAATGTGATACAATAACTCAAAAACCCTATTTATAGAGTGAATTTTGAGGCAAAAATTAGCCAAAAAGCGGCCCGACACGCCCTGAATCGCGCCCCAGTGCTGCCTTGCAGAACAAAATTCTCTCCAAAAGCAGCCTGGCACGCCAAGGCGTGCCAGGCCCTTAATTTTTGATTTTTTTTCCTTCGTCGACTTTTCTTTGCGGATTTGGCATGATTCTTCAAGTTCAACTCTTTGGCTTGCCTCTTATCATCAATATCCTTTGCTCGTAGCTTCTCCAAGCCTTGCTTTCCACGCCAAAAATGCTCCAAATAGTCGCAAATTCCACCTACAAGGGTCTAATCACATTGGTTAGCACAATATCACATAATCTATCAAAACCATACAAAACATATCGTATTGTTCTCAAAACTAAGGTAAACATGGGTTAAAGTCTCTACTAAGGTATATAAATACGCCTTAGATCACCACCCCACACTTGAACCTTTGTTTGTCCTCGAACAATAACCACACTCAAATCCGGGCGACTTTAGACAATTGACACACAATAGGCATTCTTGCATAGCTGCACAACCACACTTATCAAATTATGCACCAACATACTAGTGTCACCAAAAAGTGAATAGCAAATTGAAACAACCTATCCTCACAGAACAACTTTACCAGATGCAAATTCATACATGACATGTTACCCATAGATCACCACACTTCGCTAAACATGCACCCTCACCACAAGAGAATCACCCAATATTTCACACAAAAGTAATTACTAAAGGGGTGCATGAGTAAAAGTTCACTCACTCTCGAAAAGAATTCACATACAACACAAGATGAACCATAAGCTTGCCCTTAGTGTAGTACTCCACTAATGTCAAAATGTTAAAGCTCAAGATCAAGTAGAAATTTAGGGGTTGTAATGTAGGCTAATGGACGGGTAAGAACTATTTGGTCAAGAATAGTGACTATCTTCCCTAAGCGCTTTAATAAACTACAAATTACATTAATACCACCTTCAACCAATCTATTTTCCACCACTTTTATCTTCCCAACTCTCTTTTGTTTTTCCCCCCACATTTTTGAGCTAGCTTAAGCATATTAGGTAGGGAGTAACTGCTATCAACCATTGATTCAAATGAACTCTTTTTTTTTTCTTTTTCTACCATACTCCCTACCAACACACACAAACTTTTTCACACACCTAAAGGCTATATACTTGGGGCTTTAGCTTAACTCTTTCCTTCTTCAACTTCTTTTTTTTTTCTTCACTCCTTCACATCTTAATCTCTCAATTAAAGCGCTTAGGAGTTTTGGATCAAATTATGGTTCATTGAAAGAAAAGGATCAAGCTGCATGTAAAGCTACCAATGAATAGGCTATAGGCTCAACGAGGCTAACTAAGATCATGCAAAGAGGGTAGCTAAAGTAGGTCTAAAACATGGCTATCAAAGAAATGACTATATCATCTCCTAAACTCAACATCTTTTATTTCGCTTCGCAGACACACCGGGCAAGTTCTAGACATCATTATGCACGCGGAATATCACCACAAACCTTACTCACACATGGCACATGTTCAGCTCAGCAGGCTCACCATAAAATATCCAAAATCATGCATAAGTTCAACATTAAGCAACATAGCCAGTCAACTAAGTGAGAATTAGGCGTCTCAACACTTGCTATTGTATATCCTAGCATGTTTCACACGTGTATGCACAATTGTATAGCAAGTAACAACACCCAACACTACATGACTAATTCGCTCTTAAGACGGTCGTCATCCATCCATCATAGAGAAAATCCCTTAGTCCTATGACTAAGGCCGACTCAAAAGTAATAAACACCAAAAACAACATAAAAAAATTAAAATCTTTTTGTGGTTTTCTACGGTTCAAAGGGACTTTCCTTAGTAAAAGAACCAAAAACAAAGGCTAAGGAACCCAAAATAAAAGCATACAGAAGTATACATATACATACATACAAAGGAATCCCATCACACCCCAGCCCACACTTAAAAGATTAGCACTGTCCCCAATGCTACAAAAATAAACAATGCAAGAGTAGGGTGTAAGGAGCTCCTTGGTCAGTCAAGGAAGTCGTCGTCCTCCGGCCCACGGAACTCTAGCAGTGTATCATCCGCCTCCACCTCGTCAGCATCAGAATCGGTTTGGTGGTCATTTTCATCTGTGGGGACATCATCATCCACAGGCTCAACAAAATCAGGACCAATTCTTAATAAGGCCATGGTATGCTCGTTAAGAGGATAATCCCTCTCAACCTGGCTTAACTCTTCCGCCGTAGAGGGCCTACCCCCAGTCCTATGGCGGAGCATCTCCAACCCATACATACGGGCTAAAATCCCGTCGTCCCGAGCGTGACGCTCTGCTAAGGTGAGAGTGGGGCCGAGTGCATCCGGTGCCCTGGTTTGGGTAACATCTATAGGAGTCTGCACCATAGGAGGATGATAATCAAATGCCTCCTCGGGCACTTCGTATGCTCTCATCAATTTAGTCAACAACCCACCAAAAGCATAACGAAGACCTCCTTGCAAACGAGCTCGGCGCATAGCTGACAGCACTACAGACCCTACATCAATCTCCACATCTGTCATGATAGCATACACCAGAAAGACGCGGTCCCGCGTGACCTCCGTCATGTGACTGCCCGAAATCAAGCAACAACACACAATTTTCAACCAGATTCGCGCTTCCTTATTCAAATGAGCATAGGGTAGACTCAAGTGGTACCCTCTTTTGTGATGGTGCAATCATCTTACTATTGAACGCTGGCCGCAAAGAGAGTGTCTAATATCAGCATAAAGGGGCCTAGCATTTAGCCTGAGGAGGTCGTGGGGGCTAGCCCGGGTGTGGACTCCTAATAATCCCGTAATGACCAAGGAATCAAGTATCACATTCGTCCCTCGTACAACCACCGAGCTGGTTGGTGCATCCGGGTTCCAGTTTGCATATAATTCCCTCACCAGGTGGAGGTTACAATATGTAGGTCTGTCGAAGACGAACTCCATTCCCAATTGTACAATCCGAACCAATATCCTAGGGTAAGTCCGAGCTAAAATGTCCCTATCAATACATTCATCGGCAAAGTATTTAGCTTCAGTGTGGCTTTTGTACCAACTCTTGCCAGCACTAGATACAACATGAATCCCATACTTGCGTTTCTGGCCTTTTGGGACTGGGGGAGCCGCGGGGACCTTACTTCCTGACCGACGTCGCTTGTGAGAGCTAGAGGCAGCCACATTAGCATCCGACATTGTACCTGTAGCAAAGATCCACAAGCAAGTCAATTTCCCACGTAAAGAGAGCTAAAAAACTCAATGGGTGTTGGCTTTAAGGTCTACCCCACACCTAGTTGCTTAGCACCATTCAAAATATATGAGTCTAGGGTAATTAGACTTCCCCTTATCACTTAAATCCCAATACCAAGTCCAACCCATAGAAAAATTTCACATACCCAACACAAGTTCAATAAGCCCATACATATTAGAATGACGTACTTGTTTTACTCAAGTATTCAAACAAGACTCATACATATTCAACAACATGTAAGTTGTATCAAGTGAGATCAACTACCAACTTGATCAATTATTACCAATAAAGATAAACCCACTTCCAAGAATTTCAACTAAAACAAGATTATTAAACACAATTGCACATGCCTTTCAAGTTCATTGTAATGACACCCCCTAAACTCCAACCATATCATAATAATCAAGTCAACATACCAAGAACATATTGGGTATCCCAAACGAAATCCAAGAATACCCAAAATTTGCATCATCCTAATAGCAATCTAGAGAGAGAAAGCTAAGGAAACATACCTTGATAGCTTGAATGGAGTCTTGTAAACACAATTCCAAGAGGAGAAGGCAAGAATTCGAGCAACAACAGGGCAAGAGTAGCGAAAAGGAAAAGAGAATTTGTGATTCTTTGGGAGTAAAATCGTGTACTTGGTTGTGGAGTTTGGGAATATGTGTGAAGACTAAGGAAAATTAGGGATTTAAAAGAGGAGGGGTGGGGGTAGGTCGGGTTTATGGAGCAAAAGACTTTAAAAAAAAATTTGTGCCAAAGACTTAAGGGGGTAGTGGCCTAGTTTAATGTCGCGGCCCGACCATACTTAGCTCAGTTATCATTAAGGTGAAGCACGTCCTCCTTCTGCTTCTCTTCTTCACCAAAATAATGCTTCAATCTCTGGCCATTTACCATAAATATCATACCATCCACTTTGTTCAAAATTTCCACCGCACCATTAGGCGTCGTGCGACTTACTTCAAAAGGCCCACTCCACTTAGATCTTATCTTGCCCGGAAACAACCTAAGTCTTGAGTTAAACAAAAGTACCAATTGGCCTGGCTCGAAAGTGCGGGGGAGAATATGTTTGTCATGCCATCGCTTCATTTTCTCCTTGTAGATCTTCGCATTTTCATATGCATGGAAATGAAATTCTTCCAACTCATGGAGTTGCAACAACCTCCTGTTACCATCCAACCCCGGATCTAGATTCAACTTCTTTACCGCCCAATAGGCTCGGTGCTCAAGCTAACGGGGAGGTGACATGCTTTCCCAAAGACCAAATAATAGGGAGAAGTCCCTATAGGAGTCTTATACGCCATTCGATAAGCCCAAAGAGCATCATCCAGCTTGAGTGACCAATCTTTCCTCTGAGTATTCACCGTCTTTTGCAAGATTTGTTTTATCTCACGATTAGACACTTCCACTTGGCCACTTGTTTGGGGATGACACGCTGTTGAGACCTTGTGTTTCACACCATACTTTGCCAATACACTTCTCACCCAATAATTAATGAAGTGTGAACCTCCATCGCTAATAATAGCTCTTGGAGTTCCGAATCTAGTGAAGATGTACTTTTGAAGAAACTTTACCACGACCTTGGAATCATTTGTAGGAAGAGCTGCAGCCTCTACCCATTTAGACACATAATCTACTGCTACAAGTATGTATTGATTCCCATTCGACTTTGGGAAAGGGCCCATAAAATCAATCCCCCATACATTAAAGATTTCAACTTCTAGGATGTTGTTAAGAGGCATCTCATGTTGCTTTGCAATCGTCCCCATACGTTGACATTGATCACAACTCTTCACAAATGGATGAGCATCTTTAAATATAGAAGGCCAGAAGAAACCTGATTGCAGAATTTTTTGGGTTGTGCGTTCACCACCATGATGACTACCATAAGGTGATGGGTGGCATCTCTCTAACACTTGCTTCACTTACGCATCTGGAATACATCTTCTTACTATTTGATCAGGCCCTTGCTTGAATAAATACGGCTCATCCCATATATAAGAGCGTGCCTCATATGCTAGCTTCTTCTTCTGTTGAGGACTCGAATCAGGAGGAAATAGCCCACTGACCAATAGATTCACAATGTATGCATACCATGACAACTCTTCAGCTCCCAAAACTAACAATTGCTCATCTAGAAATTCCTCACAAATACGCCCATCATCAACTACATATGTCGAGCTTTCAAGTCTAGACAGATGGTCAGCAATTTGATTTTCTGTCCCCTTTCTATCTTTAATCTCTAAGTCAAACTCCTGTAGCATAAGATCCATCTAATCAACCGCGGCTTAGCATCCTTTTTATTGAACAAATACCCTATTGCAGCATGATCCGTGTATACAATGACGCTCGTGCCCACCAAGTATGATCTGAATTTATCAAATGCATACACCAAAGCTAACATCTCTTTTTCAGTCACCGTGTAATTCACTTAGGCTGCATCAAGGGTCTTGATTGCATAATAAATAGAGTAAAATACCTTATTCTTCCGCTGACCAAGAACTTCACCCACTGCAACATCACTTGCGTCACACATGAGCTCAAATGATAAAGCCCAGTCAGGAGCAATAAGGATAGGTGCCTCTACCAACTTCTTTTTCAAAACCACAAATGCCTTCACACATGATTCACAAAATACAAATTTCACATCTTTTTCCAAGAGTGCACACATGGGGCGTGCAATTTTGGAAAAATCTTGAATAAACCTTCTGTAAAACCCAGCATGCCCCAAGAAACTACAGACCCCTTTCACCGATACAGGTGGAGATAATTTTTCAATAACTTCAATCTTTGCCCTATCAACTTCGAGCCCCTGCTTTGACACTTTATGCCCAAGAACTATACCTTCCGTCACAAGGAAATGACACTTCTCCCAATTGAGAACAAGATTAGTTTCTTCACACTGAGCAAGGACTCGATCAAGGTTTTGCAAGCATACCTCGAAAGAGTTACCAAAGACTGAAAAATCATCCATAAAAATCTCTACGAACTCCTCCACCATGTCATAAAAAATAGCCATCATGCACCGCTGAAAGGTAGTCGGTGCATTACACAATCCAAATGGCATACACTTGAAAGCGTATGTGCCGTAAGGACATGTGAATGTAGTCTTCTCCTGATCTTGAGGATCTATAGCAATTTGATTGTATCCGGAATACCCATCAAGAAAGCAATAATACTCCTGCCCGGCTAAACGATCCAACATCTGATCAATAAAAGGGATTGGATAATGGTCTTTCCTCGTAGCATCATTGTGTTTTCGATAATCTATGCAAATACGCCACCCAGTCACAGTTCTTGTAGGAATCAATTCATTATTATCATTCGTGATCACCGTCATACCACCCTTTTTTGGAACACATTGTACTGGGCTCACCCACATACTATCAGAGATAGGGTAAACAATGCCGGAATCTAACCACTTAATTACTTCTTTCCTTACTACTTCTTTCATCACCGAATTCAAGCGGCGTTGGTGTTGTACACTCGGTTTATGCCCTTCCTCTATGTAAATTTTATGCATGCATAAACCCGGATTAATACCATGGATGTCAGACATCTGCCAACCAATAGCCTTCTTTCTTCGTTTGAGTATCAACAATGCCGCATCAACTTGTTCCTTTGACAAATTTGCTGCAAGAATAATAGGAAGGGTCTCATTGTCACCTAAGAAAGCATATTAAAGGTGAGATGGAAGTTCTTTCAATTCAAGCTTCGGTGCCTCCTCAATTGAGGGCTTGGTTGGAGGACCGAGTGGACGATTTAAAGGTTCCCATCTACCCTCTTTAGCATAGATACCCATAAGATCAAGAACCTGCACCATTTCACTAGCTTCCGCATCACCAAAAATATCTTGCTCCATCAAAACTTTTTCCAACGGATCTGTAGACAAAGTGTGGATGCTTTCAACAACTAAATCTATAGCTGTAATAGCTGACAAGTTCTCATAAATTTCTAGGAGATTCAAATCCCTATATACATCAAAGACCTCAACCTTATCATGAGCTCGCATAGTTAGTTTCCCGGCTGGTACATCAATGATCGCACCTCCAGTGGCCAGAAACGGACGCCCTAAAATAAATGTTACTTCCGGGTCAGGCTTAAAATTTAGCACCACAAAATCAACCGGAAAGATCAATGAACCCACTTGAACCAGAACATCCTCAACAATACCATCAGGTCTAGTCAAGGATTGGTCTGCAAGCTGCAAAATAATAGCAGTAGGCTTAGGACGACCCAAACCCAACTCCTTGAAAAACGAAGTGGGCATCAGATTTATACTTGCCCCCAAATCACACAATCCACGAGCGCAGACACGATCTCCCAGAGTAATTTTCACAGTGAAGCTTCCAGGATCCTTCAGCTTGGTAGGTAACCAGTTTTGAATGTGAGAGCTACACTCCTCAGTCAATGCAACTGTGGCATACTCTGTCAATCTACTCTTGTTTGCCACAATATCTTTCACAAACTTGGCATACTTTGGAATCCCTGCAGGATATCCACAAGAGGCAAATTAATGTGCACTTGTTTAAGTAGTTCAATGAACTTACCAAAGCATTCATCTTCCTTCTTCTTATTGAACTTCTGAGGGAAAGGAGGAGGCAACTTCACACTATGTATCACTTTATCATCTTTGGAGCTTTTGGTAGACTCCACTTGTTCGTCTTCAATCACCACTACTTTCGGCTCCAATTCTTTCGCTGGTGCAACCGTATCCTCTAACTGCTTACCACTACGGGTAACAATAGCATTCACCTTCTTGGGATTAGGCTCAGTATCACCTGGAAGACCTCCTTGGGGCCTTGTATTTTGTACGTTAGCTAACTGACCAATTTGCTTCTCCAAATTCTGAGTAGCCAACTGATTTTTCCTCACATCTGCTGCCAGCTTAGCTTGCTCTGCCATAATCTGTTTTAACATATCCTCCACGCTCATATCTCCAGGCTTAGCACCCACTTGATTTCCTTGACCTTGCTGTTGGTTGTACTGTGATGCATATCCTTGAGGCCTATATTGATTTTGATTCCCTCCCCAGGATAAGTTCGGGTGATTTTTCCATCCAGCATTATAAGTATTTTCGTAATTCTAGCCTCCAACTCCTTTTTGTACATTACCAACAAAATTCACAAAATTCGGATTTGCACTACACAACTCGCTGGTATGGTCCTCGTTTCCACATACACTACACATCACAGAAACCTGTTGTTGTACTGCATTTACGCCAGCTGGTTGCTGCCCCAAATTCAAACTACTGAAGTGATTGTTCCTCATGTTTTGCATAGCTGAAATTTGGGCAGATAATGCTGTGACTGCATCCACATCTAGTTTCCCAGCAACCTTCTTTGTAGAATTCCTCGAATTATCACTATGCCAGTCTGGATTTCCCTGTGAAATATGATTCAACAGAGCATATAATTCGTCATAAGTCTTCTCTAAAGCTTGTCCACCTACAGCTAAATCAAGTAGAATTTTAGTGTCGGGGTTGAGCCTCAATGAAAGTATGCACCAATACTTCATTAGCTTGGTGGTGATGAGGACAATCTCTAAACATGGATTTGAATCGGTTCCAAGCTTGGTACAAATTCTCATCATCTCTCTGTCTAAAACTCAATATCTCACTCCTCAGCTTTGTTGTCTTTCCATATGGAAAGAACCTTATCAAGAATTTTCGAGCAAGATCATCCCAAGTAGTGATAGAATTGTCCAGCTCTGGATCTAACCACCTCCTTGCTTCCCCCAACAGAGAAAAGGGGAACAAAGTAAGTCTCACATAATTCGAAGACACACCCACAGGAATATATGTGCCACTGATCTCCAGAAAATTACGGATATGCCTCTGCGGGTCCTCATGAGCAAGACCTATAAACTGTCCACTTGAGTGCAAGAGTTGCACCATATTCTGTTTAAGCTCAAATCTACCTCCAGCCGCCGGTTTGAGAATACTGGAGGTCACATTAGTGGTGAGTGGGATTTCCACATCGCGAACTGTTCTAGCTGCCATTACTTTCGGCTCACGTCTCTCTGCAACTGGTTCTTCAATTCTTACGGGATTACCCCGTATGCCTTCGCCAGCCAGTTCGACTTGCGGGATTGAGTAATCTGCAGCCTGTCTCCTCAATCTATGGAAATATCTTTTAGGTTCATACTGCGAGGCTACCAAATCTCTGTTCCTTGCCAGTGTTCTAATGAAGTAATCCTGCAAAATAGAACAGCTAAGATCAAGTTGTCAACACGTAGCTGAAAATTAAAGTACAAACGTCAATAATTGAAATCTATCTATTGAAAGTCCCCGACAATGGTGCCAAAAACTTGTTGCGACCCAGCTATACACGCAAGTGTACGTGATTGTTCAAGTAATACAGTGGCTCCTTTAAAAGAGCCGGATATCGAACCCAAAGGACTTTCGTCAACAGAAGTTAATTCTAGACGTCCAACAATAATTAAAAACTAGTGTTGCAAAAAGGAAACAGGATTTGTTACTAAAAATTAATTGGTTGCGGACTATGAACTCCTATCTTAGCTACCGTAACTTTGGTTTTCGTAAATGTGCTTGAAAAATCAATAAAAAGTGAATTCACAGGGCTAAGGCACTCCAAACGTCATCTCTTGAGCATAATTGTTATTGGTTTAAGCAATTTGAGTTGTTTATCTTGGTTATTGATCCTGAGGTTAATTTTACAATTATAGTCGTCTCCAAAATATAATCTTCTAGTAGAAATTGGAAACCTAACTACATCCGTGAGCGGTGATAAGCTTAACCAATTCTAGTGCATTTAAGTTTTCTTCTCATAATTGACCAAGTGTGGTGGATTAGGTACCTCTCGGTCCTAACCACATGTTAATCCCTTAGAATTCCTTCCCCGAGAAAGACCACACTTCTTATATTCCATGTTCTATCTCTTAGTTTCTCTCTCGAGCTCACTTCAAGACAAGGAATATATTTCAGTGGTGATCAAGCATCAAAATAATGAAATTAAGAATATATGAATAACCAATTTATGATAAACTTCAGCAAAAACCACTAAAATTAACCCAAAAGATTCATGTTCTTGGCCTTAACCCCAAGAATAGGGATTTTAGCCACTCATAATGTTAATTAACATCCCAAAGTAATAAAGTACCATAAAAATAAATAAAAACTGAAAAGATGAGGAATGAAACCTAATTTCAATGCCCAAAGTAGCCTAGTAAGGATGGAATGTGATACAATAACTCAAAAGCCCTATTTATAGAGTGAATTTCCAGGCAAAAATTAGCCAAAAAGCAGTCCGGCACGCCCTTGGGCGCGCCTGCCACTTAGGCGAATTTTGCCTCTGTGAAGGGGCGACCCAGGCGGCCTGGCACGCCCTGAATCGCACCCCAGTGCTACCTGGCAGAACAAAATTCTCTCCAAAAGCAGCCAGGCATGCCCCTTGGTGCGCCAGACCCTTAATTTTTGATTTTTTTTCCTTCGTCGACTTTTCTTTGCTGATTTGGCATGATTCTTCAAGTTCAACTCTTTGGCTTGCCTCTTATCATCAATATCCTTTGCTCGTAGCTTCTCCAAGCCTTGCTTTCCACGCCAAAAATGCTCCAAATAGTCGCAAATTCCACCTACAAGGGTCTAATCACATTGGTTAGTACAATATCACATAATCTATCAAAACCATACAAAACATATACGTATTGTTCTCAAAACTAAGGTAAACATGGGTTAAAGTCGCTACTAAGACATATAAATATGCCTTAGATCAAAAGGGTACATGGTCGTGCAAGTAATATAATGGCTCTTGCGAGCTGAATATCGATCCCACAGGACTTGGTGTTTAGCAGACGATCCAACTTAAGTATTACTATTAAAGTTTAATGGTTGTGTATTTTTATGAATGCTGTAATGATATTAGTTTTTTTATAAAATACATTGTACGTAGATGTCCACTACTCTAGATATAAATCCTCCACAACTCCTCAACCATTATGGTATTGACTCCCACTCCTCCATAACATTCCTCTTGATCTTCCTTCATTACTATTAAGGATTAATGTTATGTTTATGACATCATTTGATGCTCCTCAATGTAATCCTACAAATAGAGAACTTATGTATTATGTTGGTGAGACTTGAAATACTTGTATAAACTTTGATACTTGGAAGAAATAAGAATACTCTCTTCTCTTGTCTCTCTCATTTCTTGTCTATTTTCTTGTTCTATTTTATTACTCTTTTAACTTAGTTTTAAAAAACGTTATCAGCAGGAATTGCTCATTTCATCTCCTCTATCAAGACTGTGGTATAACTAAATGCACATCAAGACAAGCAAAAGAACCATGAAAGATGCATCTGCAATGCAATACAATGATGGTGGGATAAATAGTGTAAGTCATCGCATGACTTTCTGTATACACCTATCGAGCTTGCATATCCCAATATAGGACCCAATGGGGTTCGTAACCCATATACTATATCTCAAATCTCAACCCACCTCTCCAGCTCCTCTTCACGGAGAAGGTTTTTATAAAAATGTCTCATTTTCTTTCAAAAATAGTATTCCTCAATGGTACTGCTATCTCATGAATGTATATGTATGGAATGAGGATGTAATGCTCACAATTAGATCAGTATAAAGATATCCAATCTATTCAATACGTATATAGGTGAGCCCAGAAATCAACTCAATATGTCCAAAATTCATGATATCAACTCTAATTAGGCAGCATCAGAATAGATATGTATGTAAGACATCATTAATATCATATCAACCCCTAACTCGGGCATTTCTCTATCATGATAAAGGCAACCAATGCTTAATAAGACCTATAATAAAAATTCGAGCCCCCACAGGGGCATCATATCAAGAATAAAGGCATTTAAATGCACAAAGAAGGGCAATGATGTCAAATAAAACCCCTACTCGAAAAACACGCAATATATAGAATCACTAATCAACAACAACAAGAATATAAGCCCCCACACGGGCATAAAACAGTAATAATAATCTTGAAATGCCATTCCTAAAGTTGTTCTCCCCGACCCATAGCATGCTTTACTTATTTATTAACTACCTAGCTCAATATGAAGGAAGTTAAGCCATAACCTATCTCAAAATGATGAAGTTTGAGCCTAAAATCCTTCAACATGGTACTTTCCCCTTTTGAACGATCTCGAAATCAACTAAAACATACAAATATAGCATCTACGCATTAAAAAAGCCAACAATAACCATATTGACCATATTTAAGACGGGTCCAAAACAGACTCGAAAAACGTGTTTGAAAATGAGAGGGGTAAAACTGAAATTTATTTTAGAAACTCATTACCCAAGGTTATAGGAGTCTACAGCTGAAAACCCATGTGAAAATGAGTTAAAAAGGAGGTTTAAATTGAAGAAAAATTATTGTTAAGCTTTACCTGTAAAAACCTCAAAATCCCTTGTTAAAACCAAGATTAAAGGGTGTTTTTGATGTTATAATCAATGGGAAATAATGGAAATAAGAGTTTAGAGGTTACACACATGAAAAATGATGAAGAAACTCTCAAAAATTGCCTTTCCCGAGGCTTGGAGGTCCAAAAATGGAAAAAATTTATGAAATTGAAGTATTTATACTGTTCTATGAACAGAATAGTATCTCTCAATCGTGGACCCCACCTCACAATTACGAGGGTCAACATTGACCGTCCATTAAGTTTGTCATCGCAGTCACGTAGCTGGGCCTTGCGATTGCAATGAGTCAACCCGACCCAATCCACCGATTAACCCATCGCGATCGTGGTGCCTCCACTAAGCGATCGTGATGAAGACTATCATCGTGGCCCACAATCGTAACATATGTCCACATGATTGCAATGATGGGCCTGATGCACCAGATATCAGCTGTTGCACCAGCTGAAATTATACTTCTAAGTCTCTGAGCGGACCCTCAGGATTTGTTCGAGACTCCACGGAACTAAACAACATATGCTAATAAGCTATTTTCGATGTTCCAGACTTAATGAAAATGTCAAATTTTTTTTAAAAAGATTGTTTTTAATAAATTAGCCCCCGGGACCCCTTTTAGGTAACTTTTCAAATGAAGGGTCAAAATACAAAGTAAAGGTCCCCAACCTGAACCAAATGTCGCTCCCAAGCGTACACGCAAGTGTACGTGGTCGTGTAAGTAATATAGTGGCTCTTGCGAGCCGAATATCGATCCACAGGGACTTGGTGTTTAGCAGACTATCCAACTTAAGTATTACTATTGAAGTTTAATAAGTGGAATTTGTAACCAAAAAGAGTTTAAGCTTTGTTTTTATAACTAAATACTAGAAATAACGACGCTATGAAATTCGGATTGTAAACAATATATGGAGAGTTCCAGGATTGAGGCAAGTACTTCATATTCATGCATAACTATGGTTTCTAGTCGGTGTTGGTGCTTATCAGATTGTTGATCTATTGGGTTGATATTCAACTTGGGAATGGTCATACTCTATGTCATCTACCCAAATTAATCTCACAACTACATCGTTGAGCAGAGATGTGGTTTTTTAATTTGAATGCATTAAACTATCTTCCCGTTTTATTAACTAAGTGGAGTGTTTAGGTATATTACTATCCTAACCGCAAATCATCATTTAATAATCACTATCTAACCATTAAAACATGATCCACACTCCTTACATTCTTCATTCCGTGCCTCCACTCCTATGGTAAATTTGTTTCGAGACTAAGATTTATCCTAAAGTTCATGACGCTTAAGAATAGTAAAACAAGAACGCAAGAACAATCACATGACTTGATAAACAAATAAACCAACTATAAAAGTATAATTAAACAATCACGTTGTAGAATCAACCCTAGAATGAGGGTGTTTATCCACTCATATTCATACAAACAATCTTCATAAAAGAGTTCATAACTTCAAACTACGAGAATGAAAAGTAAAAGAAGAACGAACCCTAGTTTGAGCTCCTTGATGCCTCCTTTGCTCTCCAATTCGTGTGTCTTCTAAAAGATTTCAAAAGATGTGAATAAATGTGGATAAGTAATCATTTTATAGTGCTTTAGGTCATCAATGAGTTTCCCCAAACGAATCCCATGCATTTACAACTTTGCCTCCACTTAAAAACAAGTTAAAAACCAACTTTGGGTCAGATTTGGGGGTGGTGCATCGCGTGGCTCATCGCACACCCAAACTAGTAGCATGGTGTGATACATGGTGCAGAGCACACCCTACCACATGCATTGGGATGTGCGTAACATGGTCCCCTTCCATTCTTTGGGAGTTGCAGTGCATGGCCCCCTCTAAGGTGTGGGGGTTGCGTCTGTTCCATCTCGTGCTTTCATTCCTTGTTCGCGTTCATCTTAAGGCTTGTTTGTAGGCTTGACTTTACTTCCATAGCTCCTCTATTGGTCTCCTACAACATCTCACAACAACCATAAGTCCATACAACACAATAGAACAAATCAAAGTACACTAGAACAAGCATAGCTCAAGTAGCGACACTAGTTTCCTCATCTAAGTTCTATTCGATCTTTTTTGACTCTAGACTTGTTTCGAATGCACCTTAAACACTATGAACATGTAATTTAAAACACAAATACACATAGACACACTTAACAACTCAATAAGCAGATCAAGTTATCCTCTAAACTAAGCTAAAAACGCATAGATAATGACACTTAGGAGTATAAATACGCCTAAGGTCACCAACCCCGTTACTAACCCAAATTTGACGTTCCGGATCAAATGGAACTATCAAAATCACCAACCGACATTCAGAAAATCAAATGTTGACCGAAGTCAAATATAGAGTTTCTAAAGACTCTAAAAACCAAACTCAACCAAATCATTCCCGATCGCATTGGAAATCATGCCAACCATCCCCACACCCCAAAATCAACATGTAGAAACTACAGGGAAGGGTAAAATGGTAAAAACACATGAAAAGCAAGATTTCACAAATCAGGTCCTTACAGTATCCACCACTAAGACTCTAGTTCATCCTTGAACTAAAAACAAAGAAATACCTGAGTCGGTGAAAAGCTGGGGGTAACTACTACGCATATCATACTCTACCTCCCAAGTAGACTCCTCAATGGAACGATGCCTCCACTGAACCTTAACTACAGGAATATCTCTAGAATGCAACCATCTAACATCCCTGGCTAAAATGGAGACTGGATCCTCAACAAAGGTCAACCTCTCATCCAACTGAACTGAGTCTCAATGAAGCATGTGAGACTCATCCGAAATATAATGCCGAAGCATGGATACATGAAAGACTGGATGAACAGCTGAGAAGTCTGGCGGTAATGCCAACTCATAAGCAACCACCTTAACTGTTCGGAGAATCTCAAAAGGTCCAATGTACCTTTATCACGACCCAACCCATCGTGAGTGGCATCCACACTACTCATCCAGTGGGAGAATTAACTACCCGAAACCAACCCCGAATGCCAACTCATAATCAATACTTAGAGGAGTCAAAACTAATCATCAATAAATAAATGTCAAATCTAAACAAAAATAAGTACAACTGAAAGCGAAAATAATGTACTTAACAAAACCACCCCTAGGAACCGAAAGTCGTGTACCAAAACTACTACTGGAATATCAAGAAAGGGGATTCAACCCTAAATACTAAAATGAAACACAAGTCCAGAAATAAGAACTATGCCAAGAAGTCTGGAACCAATTGCTGGAATCACAACTGAGGTTTGGTAGGAGCTGCTGGAATATGCACTGTACTCACAGAAGCAAATACAAGTGTACTATCAACATATAAGAAATCAATAGTTTACTAGTAGGGTCACCTGGCCAACCCAAGATGAAAATATGAACACTTAACTAAATAATAGTATAACCAACTAATCCATGCCAACACATCATACACTTAACACATAAACACCAAAAAGATAGTTCAGGATTAAAAACCAACAAGTCAACAATTATCACAAAGTCAAGTCCAGTTAAGTCAAGTCAAGATACATATACCATTATCAAGCATAGATAAACACATATTCCCTGGTTTACTCTTGGAACCGTCAAACTCACTTGAACATCATACATACACGCTTGGATTATACAACCACCCTCTAGCTATGACCTGCAGGGGACAATTACTGTCCATGTACTAAACCTTAGACATAAATGTCTGCCAGCCTTGTTTCGCCAATATCCCGTGAGAACGTTCCCAACACCAAACATTCCACATATTTAGAAATAAGATAGGCCAATCATAAGTAAGTAAAACCATTGCATTGACCACCAAACAACATACATTAACCATCCACACAACAAAGTATTTAACATGCACATATAATACAAATTGGATTAAACTACAATACCATCACCTACCTCGAATCAAGCTTGAATAACCCTTTAAGCCGGAGCTTTTCCCTTCTTGCTATTCCCGCTTGTTCGTGGTGTAAAACATGCTTATAAATACATAAATTAAGAAATGACCTAACATGTCGGGATTTATAACACACACACAATTCCTAAGGTCAAATTCATGATCATTTCCTTTCCATCCTAGGGCTTTTCTACCATAATTCACCCTAAACTACCAATTCCATGGATTAAGTAGTGAATTGACGAAATGCAAAGGTAAATTAACAGTTAATAACCAAAACCCATTAACTTATTCCATAATTTTCCCTCTTGCTCCAATAATTAACCAAAATCTTCTCTAAAACCTTCCCCGAACTTCGTAAATTAGCAATTCTAAGGATTAATGAGTAACTACAAATTAACAGGGATGAATTTCTTACCTTAATAGAACCAAACGAAGAAAAACCAGTGAAAATCGCCCTAATTCGGCCTTCCTTTGCCCCAAAATGGGTTTTGAAATAAAGAACTATTTTAGGGGAGATATTTCATTAAATTGCGGTTTTTACCGCTATAGGGATACTCGACCACTATAGCGGTCTTGACCGCCTTTGACCACTGCTATAGTGGTAATTTCTCATCTATAGTGCTCACCACTATAGCATTGTGTCGATCACTATAGTGGTATCGACGAGATAGAATTTACATCTTCACCTAAAAATTCCACTTTTTACAACACATCTTGTACCTGGGATATTCCAAACAATGCCTTTTACGCTAAGACCAATTCTGGAAGTTCTACTTACCCAAATTCGATTCCGTAAATTTCTAGGCGTTCTTTATTATCATAGATAACTAAGAATCAAAGAGGTGACAACCAAGCCAGTCTAAATCATTTCTAGATTTCCCTAGACCCCACCTAGCTCTAAATTCGATCAAAACTAGCCTAGCCTGAATTTTGCAACTTCCAAATCAAAAAGAATTTGGATATAAGATTTTAAATGTAGGACTCATACGTAAGGACAAAGAGGTTGTTACAACAGATACCAATTTACCCATCATTCATTCCCAAATGATCAAATGCAAAAAATGGCTAAACAAAGAGGAAAAAAGAGAGTATCTGTATCCTCAAACAATTGAGGGTACTTGTCCCGCATGTCCTTCTCGATTTTCCAAGTGGCTTCCTCAATTGGATAATGCTACCATTGAACCTTTACCGAATGAATTTCCTTCATCCTCAATTCTGAACATCCTAATCTAAAATCGTTACTGGTTCCTCCTCATAAGCCAAATCCTTATCTAGAAGCACTGAATCCCACTTGATGATGTAATCTCCATCTCCATGATACCGTCTTAGCATAGAAACATGAAATACCAGATGGACTTCTGACAAACTCGATGGTAGAGCTAACCTGTATGCACTAGACCTACATCCTCAAGAACGTCAAAGGGATTGACATACCGAGGGTTGAGCTTGCCCTTCTTACCAAATCTTATGACCCCCTTCATGGGAGACACCTTAAGAAAAACCTGATCACTAATCTTGAAGTACATGTCTCTTACCTTACGGTCCACATACTCTTTCTGCCTACTCTGAGCATCCGACAACTTGGTTTGAATGAACCTTATCCTTTCTTGAGCTTTCTTTATCAAGTTTGTGCCTAAAAGATTGACATCTCCTACCTCAAACCACCCAATAGGTGACCTACACTTCCTTCCATTAAGTGCCTAGAATGGTGCCATATCGATACTGGAGTGATAATTATTATTGTATGAGAACTCACACAATGAAAGAAACTGGTTCCAATGACCACCAAAATCAATCACACATGCCTTCAACATGTCCTCTAGCACCTGAATTGTCCTCTCTGACTGACCATCGATCTGAGTATGAAAAGTCATGCCGAATGTGTGCCTGGTGCCCAATTTCTCATACAACCTGTCCCAAAATTTGAAAGTGTACTTCGCATCTCTGTCTAAAATGATAGTAAGTGGTACCCCATGAAGCTTGACAATCTTTTTGACATAGATTTTAGCTAACTGCTGAGAGCTATAGTCCACCTGAACTGGTACAAAATGAGTTGGTTTGTCAGCCGATCTACAATCACCCAAATGGAGTTATATTTACCTAAGGTCTTAGGAAGACCCATCTCAAAATCCATGGCAATACGCTCCCATTTCCACTCAGGAATAGGCATCCTTTGAAGTTTACCTACAAGCCTTTGGTGTTCATACTTTACCTACTGACAATTGTGACATTTGGACACATAATCCACTATATCCCTCTTCATCGCGGGCCACCAATAACGATGTCTCAAGTCACGGTACATCTTGGTTGTACCCGTATGAATAGAATAATGCAAACCATGGGCCTTTGAAAGTACATCACGAATCAAATCCTTAACTTCAATCGGCAATGAAAGAATAGGTGTTGTAGTCAAGAGTGTCTTGAGATTTTGAAATATCTCTCACATTGGTCTAACTAAACAAATGGAACTTCATTCTGGGTCAACCTTTTCAAGTGCATTGCAATGGATGCAAAATTTAGGACAAACCTATGGTAATAACTGGCAAGACTCACAAAATTCCTTACCTCGATCACTGAACTAAGCCGAGTCCAATTCCTTATTGCCTCAATTTTCTGAGGATCCACCATTACCTTTTTTTTAGAAACCACATTCCCCAAGAAGGCAATAGAAGATAACCAAAAGTCATATTTTGAAAACTTAGCAAATAACTGCTTCTCCCTTAGAATCTCCAAAACTATGGAAAGATGGCCTTTATACTCTTCCTTACTCTTGGAGTAGACAAGAACGTCATCAATAAACACAATAACAAAAGAGTCCCAAAATGACTTAAAGATGCCATTCATAAAACTCATGAAGGCTGCAGGTGCATTAGTCAACCCGAAAAACATCACTAGAAACTCATAATGGTCATACCGAGTTCTAAAAGTTGTCTTTGGTATATCCTCCAGTCTTATTTTCAACTAATGATAATCTGACCGCAAATCAATCTTTGAAAATACAGACGCTCCCTGTAACTGATAAAATAAGTCATCTATACGAGGCAACAAATATTTGTTCCTGATAGTAACCTTAATCAGCTGTCTATAATCAATGCACATCCTCATGCTACCATTCTTATTCTCAACAAAAAGGACCGGAGCACCCCAAGGTAAAGCACTTACACAAATAAAACCCTTGCCAAGTAGTTCCTGCAGCTGAATTTTGAGTTCCCTCAATTCTGCTAGAGCCATTCGATAAGGTAAAATGGATATAGGGTGAGTTCCCGGCTCTAAATCAATGAAGAAATCAATATCCCTATCCGGAAGCATACCTGGTAAATTTGAAGAAAACACTTCCTGAAACTCAAAAACTATCGAAACTGATTCAATAGAAGGGGACCCCGTATTTAAATCCCAAAGATGAGCTAGAAACGCTAAATACCCCTTTCCTACTAACCTTCTGGCCTGGATAAATGATATAGTTTTCACTAGTTTGGTCTTATACACTCCCTCCCACTCTAGTTTATCCAATCCCAACATCGCTAGAGTCACTGTCTTGGAATTACAATTTAGAACAACATGATATAAAGATAACCAAGACATACCCAGAATTACATCAAAGTTTAACATATCCAGAATAATCAAGTCTGCCCAAGTCTGATTACCCATAAATAACACAGAACAAGCATGAAAAACATGGGTTACTACCACAGACTCTCTAATCAGAGTAGACACATAAATAAGATGATCAACTATATCACAAACCAGAGTCAGACCCATCGCAAACTGAGGAGATACATAAGAATAAGTGGACCCTGGATCAAATAAGACAGAAACATCCGGTCATAAATAGAAATAGTATATGTGATTACCACATCAGAAGCCTCAGCATTAGTCTTTCCCAGAAATGCATAACAATGAGCCCGATTGTCAATCTGAGCTAACTCTCTCCCCAGCTGCGCTCCTCTCCCTGCATCGCTGTTACCACAACCACCTCGACACCTGTCTGATTTTCCCGCCCACCCTGTGGACGACCCCTGCCATTACCTCCTCCGCCTCTATTTGCTGGAACTATAGTCGAGTCTGCTGCTGTGCCTAGCCATTTGCCTGTCTCAAGGGAAACTCTCTCTTAAAATGACAAACAACACCATAATAGTAACATCCACGCTCAAGAAAAGGATGACTAACAGAAGAGTAAGAATCCCCTTGGCCCCTAACAACCTGTGTCTGAGAAGAAACCTTAGCTAGAACTACAGTAGAAGCTGGCAAAGCTGACTGAATAGGACAGGCTGAAAAGGCCTACTGACCGTGGCCCTTAGAATAAGATCCACTAAAATTCCCAATATTGCGGGACTTTTTGGCTAACATCTTAGCCTGACCCACTTGCGTAACCCCCTCCAACTTCTTCACATAATCTACAACTTCATTGAAACCTTTCCCCACAGAAGTCATATGAACAGTCAAAACCTAAAGATCATAGTTCAACCCCTTGACATACAGTCAAATCCTCTCCTCCTTAGAAGTCAACAACTGAGTAGCATAGCGAGACAAAACATGGAACTTGGTCTCAAAGGCCGCAACTGACATGTCACCTTGCTCCAATGTTAAAAACTCATCCTTTTTGCGATCACGGAGGGACCGTGGCACATATTTCTTCAAGAACAAGGCATGAAACTGCTTCCAAGTCAATGGAGGTAAAGCTGGTGAACGACATTCAACATACGCCCTCCACCATTGCTTTGCATCCTTCTCCAATAGAAAAGCCACAAACTCAACCCCATGCTACTGAACAATGCCCATTTTGTGCAACCATTCATGCTCCGTACCTGTCATCACAGCACCCAAGACTGGACGAGGAAAAGCATCAGTCTCAAAAGCCTCATCCATCCGTGGAGCCATAGTAATAGTAGGGTGAACAACCGATGCATGGAAAGCTGGTACAATAGGTGTGGCTCCAGTCCTTGCCAATCCACTCAGAAAAGCTAACACTTGTTGAACAACCTCAGCAGACATATGAGGAAAGGCTGCAACCCCAGCTGGTGCCACCATCTCAGGCCCCACTTCCTGCTCCTCTACTACTTCTCTCTCCTAAAAATGACCCTGACGTGGGCGAGGGGATACTGAACTTTTGCGAGCATGGCCAGCATCTACTTAAGCGCCACCCTGATGGGTACGGCTAGTCCTCTTCCTCTTCCCCTCACTCGTCCTCTTCCCCTCACGTCTGGCTCCTCAGATGGAGCAACCGGTGCAGGGGCTGCTGTTCGGGTTCCGTTGGTCCTAGTATTCACCATCTGCGGACAAAAAAGTTCAGATACCAATTTAGATCGCCAGATACCAATTGGGATCAAGTAACAGCACTAAAGAAGCAAGAAAGACAGATTTCCTAAAGTCCTATAGGCTCCCAAAGAAAAGTACAGACGTCTCCATACTATTCCACGAGATTCTACTGGACTCATATTGGTAACATGAGATCGACGAACCTAGGCTCTGATACCAACTTTGTCACGACCCAACCCATCGTGAGTGGGACCCACGCTACTCATTTAGTGGGAGAACTAACTACCCAAAACCAACCCCAAGTGCCAACTCATAATCAATACTTCGAGGAGTCAAACTAATCCATCAATAAATAAATGTCAAATCTAAACAAAAAACAAGTACAACTGAAAGCGAAAACATTGTACTTAACAAAACCACCCCTAGGAACCAAAATTTGTGTACCAAAACTACTACTGGAATATCAAGAAAGGGGATGCAACCCCGAAAACTAAAATGAAACCCAAGTCCAGAAATAAAGAACTATGCCAAGAGAGAGATTCCATAGTAGCCCAAAAATGTTGCTCACCCTGAAATCTGGAATCAACAGCTAGAATAACAACTGATGTCTAACACTGTACTCACAAAAGCAAATACAAGTGTAGTATCAGCACATAAGAAATCAACAGTGTACTGGTAGGGTCACTTGGCCAACCTAAGATAAAAATATGAACACTTACTAAATAATAGTATAACCAACTAATCCATGCAACACATCATACACTTAACACATAAACACCAAAAAGATAGTTCAGGATTAAAAACCAACAACTCAACAAATATCACAAAGTCAAGTACAGTTAAGTCAAGTCAAGACACATATACCATTATCAAGCATAGATATACACATATTCCTCGGTTCACTCATGAAACCGTCAAACTCACCTGAACATCATACATACAGGCTTGGATTATACAACCACCCTCTAGCTATGACCTGCAGGGGACAATTACCGTCCATGTACTAAACCTTAGACATAAATGTCTGCCAACCTTGTTTCACTAATATCCCGTGAGAACATTCCCAACACCAAACATTTCACATATTTAGAAATAAGATAGGTCAATCATAAGTAAGTAAAACCATTACATTGACTACCAAACAACATGCATTAACCAGCCACACAACAAAGTATTTAACATGCACATATAGTACAAATTGGATTAAACTACAATACCATCACCTACCTTGAATCAAGCTTGCATAAACTTTTAAGCCGGAGCTTTGCCCTTCCGTGCAATTCATGCTTGCTCGTGGTGTAAAACATGCATATAAATACATAAATTAAGAAATGACCTAACATGTTGGGATTTATAACACACACACAACTCCTAAGGTCAAATTCATGATCATTCCCTTCTTGTCCTAGGGCTTTTCTACCGTAATTCCCAATTCCATGGATTACATAGTGAATTGACAAAATGCAAAGGTAAATCAATAGTTAATAACTAAAACCCATTAACTTATTCCGTAATTTTTCCTCTTGCACCAGCAATTAACCAAAATCCACCCTAAAACCTTCACCAAACTCCGTAAATTAGCAATTCTAAGGATTAATAAGTAACTATGAGTTAACGGGGATGAATTTCTTACCTTAATGGAGCCAAATGAAGAAAAACCGGTGAAAATTGCTCTAATTCGCCCTTCCTTTACCCCAAAATGGATTTTTAAATAATGAACTGTTTTAGGGGAAATATTTCATTAAACTGTGGTTTTTACCACTATAGCGGTACCGACCGCAATAGCGGTCTTAACCGCCTTTGACCACTAATATAGCGGTGTCGACTAGACAAAATGTCCGTCTTTATCCAAAAATCCACTTTTTATAACACTCCTTGTACCTGGGACATTCCAAGCAATGCTCTTTATGCTAAGACTAATTTCGGAAGTTCTACTTATCCAAATCCAATTCTGTAAATTCCTATCGGTTCCTTATCGTGTTAGCTAACTAAGAATCAAAGCTGTAACCACCAAATCGATCTAGATCATTCCCAAATTTTCCTAGACCCCACCTAGCTTCGAATTCAATCGAAACTAGCCTAGCCTAAATTTTAAATGTAGGACTCACACGTAATGAAAAAGAGGGTTGTTACAACCTCGAACTAAGCTTGCCTCTCTTTCTAAACCTCATCATGCCCTTCATGGGCCACACATGAAGGAAGACCCGATCACCAATCCCGAGCTTCAAGGTACGAAGTCTGCTGTTGGCATAACTCTTTTGCCTACTCTGGGCTGCCCGAAGCCTATCCTGAATCACCCAAACTCTATCTAAAGACTCATGAAGCAAGTCGGCACCGCGGGGTCTATCCTAGAAAGTCCCAAACCAACCAATCAGAGATTGACAACGTGTACCATACAACGCCTCGAAAGGTGACATCTCAAAACTCAAATGGTAGCTATTATTATAAGCAAACTTTACCAAGGCTAAATGCTGCTCCCACTGACCTCTAAAGTCCATAACACATGCGTGGAGCATATCCTCCAAAAGATGAATAGTTTGCTCTGACTGACCGTCTGTTTGAGGGTGAAAAGTTGTGCTAAGGTCAACCTGAGTACCCAACTTCTCCTGAAATATCCTCCAAAAGCTAGAAGTGAACACTGAGCCTCTATCGAAAATAATAGACACGGGTACCCCATGAAGACGAACTATCTCTTGAACATAGATACGAGCCAACTTCTAGGCTCTGAGGGAAACCTGAATAGGAATGAAATGGGCTGATTTGGTCAATCGATCCACAGTGACCTAAATGTTGTCATACATGCAAGAAGTATGAGGCAACCCACTCATAAAATCCATAGTGATCCGCTCCCACTTCCACTCAGGAATGGGTAATCTCTAAAGCAAACTACTCTGTCTCTGATGCTCAGCCTTCACCTACTGACAACACAAGCAACAAGCTACAAAGTATGCCATATCCTTCTTCATACCGCCCCACCACTAATGTTGCTTCAAATCATGATACATCTTGGTCACCCATGGATGGATAGAATATCTAGAACAATGCACCTCCTCCAAAACTAATCTCACCAATCCACCAACTAGGACACTAATTCTCAAAACACCATCCAAATCAAAAGATGCCACCTTAGCCTCGCCACTCAACAACATCTCTTGAGTCACCCTCAAACTATCATCATCAAACTGGTATGCTCGAATATGCTCCACCAAGGAAGATCTAGCATCAACAAAGGCTAAAAAGTGTTCAGGTGTCAAAATATTAAGCCTAACTATTCGGTTAGCTAAAGACTGAACCTCTAAGGCTAAAGGCTGCTCCTGAGTCAATAGATAAGCTAAACTCCCTATACTAGTCATCTTCTAGCTCAAGGCATCCGCAACCATATCAGCATTACCCAAATGATAAAGAATAAATGGATCATAATCCTTAAGCAACTCAAGCCAACATCGCTGTCTTATATTAAGATCTCACTGGGTTAAGAAGTACTGAAGGCTACGATGATCCAAGAAAATCTCACGATGGTCTCTATACAAGTAATGCCTCCATAACTTCAACACAAACACAACCACTGCCAACTCCAAATTATGTGTAGGATAATTCTTCTCATGGGGTTCAACTGATGAGAAGCATAAGCAATCACCTTACCCTTTTGCATCAACACGGCACCTAAACCCACATCAGAAGCATCACAAAACATGGTAAAACCCACGCCTTCCTTAGGCAATGTCAAGATAGGAGTCGAAGTCAACAACTCCTTGAGATTTTGAAAACTTACTTCACAAGCATCCGACCACTTAAAGAAAATCTTTTTTTGAGACAACTTGGTCAAAGTAGCTGCAATAGATGAGAAACCCTCTACAAAACGTTGATAATAACCCACCAACACAACAAAACTCCGAATCTCAATAGGATAAATAGGTCTAGCCCAATCACGAATCATGCTATCTTGGCCAGATCAACCATAATACCATTCTTGGTTGCCACAGAACCCAAGAAAGAGATAGAATCCAACCAAAATCACACTTGGAGAAATTATCATACAACTTCTCATCACGCAATCTCTAAAGTACAGTCCTCAAGTGTCTCACATGATCGACCTCATTCTTGGAATAAACCAAGATATCATCTATAAATACAATCACAAAAGAGTTAAGATAAGGTCAAAATACCCGGTTCACCAACTCCATGAATGCTGCTGGGGTATTGGTCAACCTAAAAGATATGACCCAAAACTCATAATGATTGTATCAAGTTTGAAAAGCCGTATTTGGGATATCCAAAGCTCTAATCTTGAACTGGTGGTATCTGGATCTCAAGTAAATCTTAGAAAACACCGAAGCACCCTGAAGCTGATCAAACAAATCATCAATGTGAGGAAGAGGATACTTGTTCTTAACTGTCACCTTGTTCAACTACCGATAATCAATACACATGAGAACCATCTTTCTTCTTCACAAATAAGATAGCGCACCCCAAGGTGATACACTTGGTCTAATAAACCCCTTACTCAACAAATCCTACAATTGCTCCTTTAATTCCTTCAACTCAGCCGGGGCCATCTTATAGGGAGAAATAAAAATGGGTTTGGTGCCCGGCTCCACATCAATAGCAAAATTGATACCATGATCTGAAGGCATACCTGGCAAATCCGTAGGAAACACATCCATGAACTCGCAAACAACCCAAAAAAAATCTATAGGAGGTGGTGATGCAACACTACTATTGCGTACATGAGCCAAATAAGACAAACACCCCTTTTCTACCATGTGATGAGCACGTAGAACAGATATAACTCCCTTCGGACTCGAATTAAGCGTACCCTTCCAAGATTTTCTTGGCACACCTAGTATAGCTAAGGTCACGGTCTTGGCATAACAATCCAAAATAGCATGATAGGGAGCTAACCAATACATACCAAAAATAACATCAAAATCTACCATATCTAGGAGAATCAAGTCTACCCAAGTCTCACACCATGCAAAGGTAATCACACAAGGTCGGTACACCCAATCCACCACTAAAGAATCTCCTACGGGGGTAGATACATAAAGAGGCATAGCAAGAGGCTCATATGCAATATCAAAACTAGAAGCAAAATACGTAGACACATAGGAGAATATAGACCCAGGGTCAAATAACATAGAAGTAGATCTATAGTAAACAAGGATGGTACCTATAATAAATATATTAGAGGCCTTTGCCTCGGGTCTCCCAGGTATAGCATAACATTGCTCACGTCCTCTCCCAAACTAAGCAACCCCGTGTCCACTACCACGAGCTCCACTACCTCTACCTTGAGCACCTCTACCACTCTGTAAACCACCTATCACTGCAAAAATTAGAGTAAGTCAAAGCTGAAGCTGAGATCCCTGCTGAGTAGGTCCAAACATACGCCCAAGGAAATCCTTGGCCACATGGACAAAATCATCACATATAAAATATCCTTTATGGCCTGCCTCAATCTGAGAAGGTATGAATGAACTAGAAAAGCCACCCTGGCCTGAAGAATCTAACCTAGAATCTCCACTCGCATGACCTGATACTTGGCCACCAGAAGCCGCAAAACTTGAAAGTCTACCACCTGATACCTGTAGCGCTACCTAGACCAGCTTACCATGATAACCATTGGAACCTCTACTAGAGAAGTCTCTACCTCAGGAGGCGTGTCCACTAAACTCGCCCTGACAATGCACCTTCTTGGTGCCTCCCTGAGTAGCCTGGATAATAAACTCGTTCATCTTGGCGTGCTTAATAATACTCTGCAAACAAGCCCCTAAAACTACCATCAGGGCTATAGCCAACTGATATGAACCATCTAACCCTTTCATAAACTTTTGAATCCTATCAAATTTGGTGGAGATACTAGCAGCTAAATATCTATATAAAGAATAGAAACATGCCTCATACTCGAAAATAGACATGGACCCCTACTCTAGTTGGTCAAACTCATCCCTCATCTGATCTTTCAAGCTATACAATACAAATCTCACCAAGAAGGCCTCAGATAACTGAGTCCAAGTCATAGTAGGTGAACCTAAAGGCCTACAACTGGCAAGTGATCTCCACCAATCCCTGGCCATATCCGTCAACTGATAGGTAGTATAAGCAACTCCATCAAACTTAAGGGATCTAAGATTATGTTACTTCTCCTAGAAATCAGTCAGAAACTCATAGGCGTTCTCGCTAATAGCACCACTGAACTTAGGCGGACCCAAGTGAATAAACCTCTCGAACCTCTCTTGATTATCAGAAGATATTACTATACCCGAAGTAACCAGAGAAATAGTAAGTCTGGTAGGCAATGAATCCACACGTATGGGTAACACAGATAATGGTTATACCCCAAAAGCAGAAATCTGGTACAGACGGTGGAACACCACTCGAAGTCTGAGGAACACCAGGTACACTCAAAGGAACACCATCCAAGCGACTCAAAAAGCAAACCAATAAATCCTAAAGCACTACAGTGTCAACTGAATTTTGCAGGACCTGAGCTGGCCCCGCACCCCCTGTTTGATAATTATCTCTAGTATACTTAACCTCATGCTCGGGTGGGGCCTCTCTATCATGTCCTCTAATTGGGGAAGCTCCTTGTACCCATCCTCTACTTCTGGGTTGACCATGACCCATGCCTTATCCTCGAACTGGAGCTCCCATAGCTGGTGCCGGCTCTGCATCCCTAGCATCTCTGGACCTAGTCCTCACCAACTACATAGAAGAGAATGGAGTACAAGTTTAAAACAATGGGTATGAACAACCTGCACGATAAGGAATCAATTAGAGAAGTTTTTCCTAAAGATATCCTATAGCTTCTCGAAGATAGTTACAGATGTCTATGTACCGATCTGCGAGACTCTACTAGACATTTTGCTCTTACACTTATAAGATCAATGAACCTGGAACTCTGATACCAATTTTTCACGACCCAAAAATAAGGTTATGATGACACTTATCGCAGCCCATCCGTGATAAGTAAGTCAATCACCCAAATGATAAAGAAAACCAAAATTAACAATAAAAATAAACCAAGGCGAAACTTCTAGAATGAAGTCAGACCATACCATATATAAATGCAGAAGTATGAAAAAACATAGCAATCCCATAACCTGATGTCACAAGTATAAAAATATCTAATACAACATCCGAAACTAAAAATACAAAATCTGTCTCTGAAATAGAAATAAAGACAACTAATAGATAGAGGAGGTCTGGAGTCGACTATGAAAATCCTAGAGTGGGCCAGTTCCTTGAGATATCACCAACTCAACCGCATGAATCAGCCTCCGTGAGTCATACTCATGCTAGGATCTGCACCGAAAGGGCACAATAGGAGTGAGTACGGTCCACTTATACTCAGTAGAAATCATAGGCCGACTACGAAAAGTAGAAAATAATACATGTAAAATAACACTATGAGCATGTCACTTGCAAGTAGAAAAGTTCCCAAATGGTAGTTCACGCCATCTCTACTAACAATTCTAGTAAAAATACTGAAATAAAATATCACAGATATACATGAAAAGTATACGAAGACTAAATGCACATCTAGACAAGCAAAAGAACCATGAAAGACGCATATACAATGCAATACAATGATGGTGGGATGAATAGTATAAGTCATCACATGACTTTCTGTATAAACCTATCAAGCTTCCAACTCCCAAGATAGGACCCATATGGGGTTCGTAACCCATATAATATATCTCAAATCTCAAGCCACTTCTCTGGTTCATCTTCACGGAGAAGGTTTTTATAAAAATGTCTCATTTTCTTTCAAAAATAGTGTTCCTCAATGGTTCTGATATCTCATAAATATATATGTATGGAATGAGGATGTAATGCTCACAATCAAATCAGTATGAAGATATCCAATATATTCAATACGTATATAGGTTAGCCCAGAAATCAACTCAATATGTCCACAATTCATGATATCAACTCTTATTAGGTAGCATCGGAATAAATATGCATGTAAGACATTATTAATATCATATCAACCCCTAACTCAGGCATTTCTATCATGATAAAGGCAACCAATGCTCACTAAGGCCTATAATAATAATTCAAGCCCTCGCACGGGCATTATATCTAGAATAAAGGCATTTAAATGCACAAAAAAGGGCAATAATGTCAAATAAAAACTCGGGCAACACGCAATATATAGTATCACCAATCAACAACAACAAGAATATAAGCCCCCATACAGGCACAACAAAGTAATAATAATATTGAAATACCATCCCATAGGTGTTCTCCCCGACCCATAGCATGTTTTACTTATTTATTAACTACCTAGCTCAATCTGAAGGAAGTTAAGCCATAACCTACCTCAAAATAATGAAATCCGAGCCTAAAGTCCTTCAATATGGTGCTTTTCCCTTTTTAACGGTCTCAAAATCAACTAAAACACACAAATATAGCATCTACGTATTAAAAGAAAGCAAACAATACCCATATTGACCATATTTAAAACGAATCCAAAACGGACTCTAAAAATGTGTTTGAAAATAAGAGGGGTAAAACTGGGATTTTATTTTAGAAACTCATTACCCAAGGTTATGGGAGTCTACAACTGAAAACCCATGCAAAAATGAGTTAAAAACGAGGTTCAAATTGAAGAAAACCTTTTTTTTTACCTATAAAAACCTCAAAATCCCATGTTAAAACCAAGATTAAAGGGTGTTTTTGATGTTATAATCAATGGGAAATAATGGGAATAAGAGTTTAGAGGTTACCCACATGAAAAATGATGAAGAAACTTTCAAAAATTGCCTTTCCCAAAACTTGGAGGTCCAAAAATGGGGAAAAAAAATATGAAATTGAAGTATTTATACTGTTCTGTGAACAGAACAATATCTCGCGATTGTAGACCCACCCTCACTATCACGAGGGTAAACATTGGCCATCTATTAAGTTGGTCATCACAGTCGCATAGCTGGGCCTCGTGATCGCGATGAGTTAACCCGATCCGATCCAGCAATTAACCCATCGCGATTGTTGTGCCACCATCATGTGATCATGATGAAGACTATCATCGAGGCCTGTGATTGCGATATGTGTCCACGTGATTGTGGTGGAAGTCCTGATGCACCAGATATCAGTTGTTGCACCAGCTAAAATTATACTCCTAAGTCTCCGAACGTACCCTCGGGATTTATTCGGGACTCCACAAAATTAAACCACATATGCTACTAGGCTATTTTTGATGTTCCGGACTCAATGGTGACATTGAATTTTTTTAAAAATATTGTTTTCAATAAATTAACCCCCGGGACCCCTTTTAGGCAACTTTTCAAATGAAGGATCGAAATACAAAATAAAGGTCTTGAACTGAACCAACCTCGCTACTTACCCAAATTCAACGCTTCGGATCTAATGAAACTATCCAAATAACCAACCAACACTCAGAACATCAAATGTTGACCAAAGTCAACTATAGAATTTTCAAAGTCTCTAAAAACCACAAACTCACCCAAACCATTCCCGATCACATCGAAAACCATGCCAACTATCCCCACATCCCAAAATCAATATGTGGCAACTACGGGGAAGGACAAAATGGTTAAAACACATGAAATGCAAGATTCACAAATCATGTCCTTACATCCCTAAATAATAGATTTGGTGCCAAGTTTTTTTGGTAGAGTTTGTTCCTAGATATCAGTACAGGTAATACAATTTTTGGCTAAGTCAAAACAAAAGAGAAAATCTTAAAAGTTAGGAAGTTTGATTAGCCACTGCTTATTTGGAGTATTTTTTAATCTCACATGGATTTATCTCCAGTATATGGAATTGTTATCCATGCCGTGACAATTGGTCGAAGTGGAACAGTCAACTTTTATAGTAATTGAAGCCGCCTTCGGCTCTTTTCTTGATTTAAATTGTCATTTGGCCTATTATGTCATTAGTTGAGGGCAAGATATCGATTTAAGTTTCGTTCCACCATGATAAGATGTTGGTAAGTCCCATAGAATTATGGCCTCACATGCCTTTTATGGTAAGATATTGGGTTCAAAGTTCTAACGTAATATATTGATTATACTAATGATCGAGGAAAAATAATAGACTTTTGATGAGAAGTCATGAAACTTTCCCAATTGATTTTCTCCATCCCATTATGTGAATGTGGTAGCAGTGTGTAATATGTCTGAAAGAAGACAAATGGTTGAATGTATAAAAACGTGTGTGGAAGGGCAAAATTATTATACAGTCATCATTATGGTAATAATAAAAGGAAGAACACTATGGGTTATGTTCTCCAAATAGTCCTTCAAAACGTGATGGTACTTTTTGTCACCAAAGTGATATGAAAGGTCATTGGGCACGTGGTTATTGTGCGACCTAATTTGATATAAGTTTTATAAATCCTCCATCCAAATATTGAAATAGAAAGTAGTGGTACACTTAACTTTTTTAAATTGATGTTGAGGTGGATCATATAAATATAACAAATGGCAATGCATGACAATATGGCTTATGATAAAATTTACGAAGCACTTACATAAGGTTATAGTCCATTTCTTGAAGAGAATATGACTTGTGATAAGCATGGTTAATGCTCGGCTATTCTTGAAAATGAATATGTAAATATGTCATAAAAATTATGGATATGGACATGGTATGTATGGTTGGATGAATACCACAACTCACCTCAATGAGAGATTTGCGAAAACAAGAAAATATTTTGATATTAACAGTCATTGATCAACTAATTTTAGTACATCACAAATATTGTGGTATGTTTTACTATGAACTACCGAAGGGAAAAAGAATGAAATAATTCTTTCATATAAAGGTTGTGGTCATTACCAAAAATGAATATTATTGTGTGGCTATACAAATTTGTCATTGTTATATTATTGTATGGCTACACAAATTTATCATTGATTGTGTACCTATGGTATGTTAAAATACTTTTCCAGGTCTTATAAAATAAAGTTATTAATGGAAAAAGTAAAGCAAGAAAATGGTCTTGCTTATAAGGATTTTGATCATAATGAAAATAGTTTTCTCCCTAAAAGGAGAAGTCCACCATGCAAAATGGTGTTATGGAATATGTGGTAGTACACGAGTATTTGATAGCTCCAAAAAAGCTAATGTGTTACTACTTGGAGGAATAAAGTTATTCATATATGATATCGGGGTTGTAGTAAGTCTCAAAAGAAACGTATTGAGTTTCAAAGGCATTATCCAAAAGTAAAAATATATTGAGACTATATATTATGGAAAGATTTAATATCTTCATATGACTACAATTGAAGTGGTTTTAAATATTTATATGAAAGGATACCCGTCTTTTTCTCCTGTTTGTTGATTCAAATATAGACAGGGTGATGGAATCACATGCGATAGTAAATTAAAAGTTTACAGAAAATATATATGTTGGCATGACCAGTTGGCCATTCCGGTTTAAATGTGATGTGGAAATAATAAGGAATTCACGTGGTTATATATTGAAGAAATAAAAGATTCTTCAAGAATTCTCATGTGTTGCTTGTTCTCGTGATAAATTGGTTATTATACCAGCTAAGGTTGAGAGGCACGGGAAACAAAGAGAAGATGTGTACGAATATCTATTCCCTGAATTTTTAAAATGTATAACAAGGTGAATATGGGGCCCATTCACCTGCCATGTGGACCGTATACTATTATATAGTTTAATAGATTTATCTATGGTTGGTCATATATGCTTTACTATTTCAGCTTGCAATTTGATTTTTGCAAGGTTGTTTTCTCAAATTGTTAAATTAAGAGCATGGTTACAAACTATAAATTATGTTGATAATGTTGGTTGGTTTAACAGAAATTGTAAGCCTCCAATTATAGCTAAACCGTTGGTTATGAGAACAAATCTCTCAAAAGAAATTTGATATAAGATGTGGTATTTAAATGTAGCAACACTTGTATGCATCAAGTCAATAAGGTTCCCCTATATTGTTGGTTCAGGGTTAGGAACCAAATAATTCCATCTAAAAATTTGAATGTGTGGTATTTGATTTAATTGCTCCACCACTCACAAAGATGGATCCCTAAATAAGATTGGGGTGAATGTTAGATTTCCTAACATTAGGGGGAAATATTATTATAACAGCTAAAATGGATGGAATGAATTATCTAGATCGTTGTAAAAAAATGTGAACTTGAAGTTAGGGGTGTGCATTGGTCGGTTTAGTTTTGGGTATTATCGGTTCGGTTTATCGGTTTTCAGTTTATAAACATGCTAAACCGATAACCAAACCAATAAGATATTTGTTATCAATTTTCGGTTGATCGGTTTTTGGTCCTTAACGGTTCGGTTTTTAATTTAACCGATAAGAAAATGCTCCTCTAATTTATTTTAGTTTTTTTTCTTGTTTTTATATATTCATATATACACTATCTTCATGCATAAAAGTCTACACAAATTACAAGTAGAAGTAAATTCAAATACATTATTACTAAAACAAATTTATTTTCTTTTTGGTTAAGTAGCGAACTTAAATGTAGTAGTAATGATATATCGATCTCTCAAAAAGAAAAATGATGGCGGCTTATAGTTTCCAATGATGGGTAGAACCCTACCAAACCAACGACTTTAGAAAGAAAAATCACAACAGTAAGACAACAACTATAAAAATACGAAAAATAATAGGGTATGTATTTAATATCTAAAGCCACTATTATATAACTAAGGATAAAAATATAATTTTTTTATATTCTTATTGGGTTATCGGTTTAACCATTAATGAAAGTCTTAAAATCGTAAACCAAACGGATAGCCTAATAAAAAAATTTATAAAACCGTTTAAAAACTGTTAACCTAATAAACCGATATCGATAAACCAATAACCATTTTTCGATTTGATTTATCGGTTAAATCAGGTTTTGCACATCCCTACTTGATTCAATTGCAAAATGTTGGAAGTTCATTGTCATATGCATTTGCTGACCCTATGCTATAATTCAACTATAAATGCTCCTATGAGAAGTCCTTGAAGGACAGAGTCTAGGCATGCATGAAACGTGATATATCAATTGGTTCCAAATGTAAAACTCCTTAAAGAAGGAGAGGAGAAAAAAATCAAGATGGTCTTGATAATGAGACAAGTGCTTTAAAAGAGCACCACGACATAACACTTTATAGAACCTTGACACAGGTTCATCTAACTGAAAATGATGAAATGAAGAGATCTCGATAAGTTATGTCGTATTGGAATCGATATTAAATGACCGTCAACGACATTTTTGATATAATGTAGCACTCACTATTATATGTGGTAATGAGGATCTTGAATTCAAATCTATCAAACAGTGTGGACAGATAAATAATTGGCTAAATAAAATACATAATTCAAGTATATTTCAGTTCACTTGAAAAGTGATGGTATGGACTTAGTCTATAGACTAAGGTATAATACCAGTGGAGTAATATTGTGTAAAAAGTAAAATCATAAGATATAAAGTACTGCTTGATCCTGGAGGTATAAAGGTTTTTCAGAAAAGTCCTGACATTATTTTATGGAGATGTTTTCTCGTATGGTGGATGCAATGATGTTTCCTTCAATCTGGCAATAGATGAAAAACTTAAATATGTATAATAAATAATTATAATGTTTAGCTAGATGATAAAAGTTATATGAAAACCCTTGAAGAAAGGTTTTTAAAGCGATTCCATTGAATAGTACCCCAATGGTTATTATATCGCTTAACATAAAGAAAGATCAATTTAGATCTCATGAAAATGATTAGAAAGTACCATGTCTTAGTGCAATTGATGCACTTATGTATCATTCTCTTTCTACACATAAAATAATATTTTTGTTAATGTGCAGGAAAGACATAATTTCACTTTTATGTGGAGATATTTGAGTGAAATCAAATATATATTAAATTTACTATCTCTAACCAATATTGTCAAAGGATTGTTGGTTATGCAAATGCAGGAAGGTTATTTGATTTACATAAAGTTTGATCACACGGGAGTTATCTATTTGTATTTGAGTATATTTTACAAGGGAGTTAATTATTGATACTTATTCTAGTTAAGCCAAGATATTTGAAACTTCTAAAGCAAGTGACTCAACACATAGAAGATGTGTGTTTTTTCCTTAAAAAGAAGATTCCAATAATGTTGAAGACAATGCTACTTTCAAAGCTCAACTAAAAGAAGAATATATCGAAAAAGACAAAATAAAATACATTTCAGCAAAGTACTTTTTCAAACAAAATCTTCAACGAAATTACTCCTAGAGTTTGACAGAATATCTCACAAGGACTGATGATCTCAACATTCAAGAAGTTGTTATACAAGATAAAAATTTATTGTCTCTGAGATATCAAGTGATGTTTTTATCAGAGGGAGTAAATACGCGTTGTACTCTTTTTCCCTTGGTCGAGGTTTTCCCCCACTGAATTTTTCTGACAAGGTTTTTAATGAGGCAACAAATAATGCATATTAAAAGATATGTGTACTCTTTTTTCTTTACAAGGATTTTTTCACACAGGGTTTTTTCTAGTAAGGTTTTAACGAGGCACATCTTCTATGGACATCCAAGGGGGAGTGTTATAAAATACATTGTATGTGAATGTCCACAACTCTAGATATAAATCCTCTATCATTATGATATTAACTCCTACTCCTCCATAACCTTTCCTCTTGATCTTCCCTCATAACTCTCTAGGATTAATGTCATGTTTATGATACCATTTGATGCTCTTCAATGTAATCCTATAAATAGCGGACTTGTGTATTATGTTGGTGAGACTTGAAATACTTGTATAAACTTTGACACTTGGAAGAAATAAGAATACTCTTCTCTCTTGTCTCTCTCATTTCTTATCTACTTTCTTGTTTCATTTTATTACTCTTTTAACTTAGTTTTAAAATAAGTTTTAAATTGTTCAACATGTAATAGGACCCCTATGAAGAATAAGTGTATAACTGATTATACGATAATGGATTGGGGGAGCTTTTAGTCATTTTCTCTAGAGAGAAATATTTATATACACACAGACACACATTATATTAGATTGTTTATTACAAATTCTAACAATAGTTTTTACTTTTCAATATCTAACAATAGATTTCTATCAAAACCTAACCAATTATTGAAAGGAGAAAAAACGGATACAAATAAATAAATAAATAGTATGATCGAAAAATCATTTAATGAAATAAATTTCCTTAAATAACGTTGGTATAGAGATTAAGGATATCAATCCTCCCCCATCTCTCCTATATTATTTCTTCCCTTATTTACTCTCTCATTATTAAATTAGTATATGCAGAGTTGTTGATGTGCTTATTTGCCTCTTCATGTTTTCACACAAATATGAAATTGCATGTACTTTGCTGTTGGTATTCTCCATCTTTCTTGATATGGGATTTTCACGATCCAAAAATTGAGGTCATGATGACACCTATCTTGATCCAGCCTTGGTAGGTAAGCTGAAATTCAAAAAGAAAGGAAAATCAATATATAATGAAAAAAAAGTAAATACGAGACTTCTAAAATGAAGTCAGACCACAATATATAATAACATAAATACCCGAATGAAATACATAAAATCCCCAAAACCTGGTATCATAAGTGTAAAGAGCATCTAATACAAATTCAAAATCTGAAATACATGAATGTATCTCTGAAAATAAATAAATACATGATAAGATAGGAGGAGGACCGGAATGTACCCCGAACTCTGGAGCATCTAATAAAGTAGTGTTGGTTATCCAGATTATTTCATAGCCCCATCGAGATGTAAGTCAAGTTTGCGACAGAAAATGAATTCAAACTCCATCCATTAAGCATCCCAACATTACACAAAATAGTATTTTTATTTCCATGGTATTATTTTTAGTTGGGGAAGATATGAGATGTGATTTTTCTATTGATTTGATTTACTAGTAAGCTGGTGTCATTGTATTTGCTTATGTTTTGTATACTCAAATTGTTAAAACGGAGAAGAAAATAACCTAACTTAGCAACTCTGGTGGCGATGTTGCAATATCCCAATGATAGTGTTTATAGTTAGTATATACAAATGATCTATTTTTATTAATGATTTTTAGTGTATAAAAATGATATAAAATTTGATATCCATGGTTTTGTTTAACCAATCCTATTGAAACCAGTTTATATATACACTAGGTAACTTACCCGCGCTTCGCGTGGTCATAAATGACTTAATTAAGATTACGATTGATCATCCCCTATTATACAAATACTAAATAACAAAAAAGATAGATTCTTAATAAAAATAAAACTATTAGAATATTTTTCAACATAAATTAGAAGATTTAATATTGTCACATACATCACGAACCTGAATAACTTATAAACTCTTATATCAAGAATCAATCTTTTGATCCTTCTCTGGCTGACTCTTCTCATTTTATCCTCTACATATTTTCGATTGTAACATTTGTTCTTGGATGCAGTTGGTTTCTCAATATGTAATGATCTTTCATGAAATAATTAAAGCATTTTCTCCATTTTGTGTACACGAAAACTAAAAAATATTCAATTTGATGACATACACTATAGTTGTTTTCACGTCTCTAGCAGAAATTTTCCTCACCTTTATGAGTGATAATAGTGTAAGCTCAAGCATATTTCACGCATTCATTAATTGGTATAAATACCTGGTGCTGCTAGAGAAAGAAATAGCTATAAATAGAACAATTGTACGTGCAGAGAATTGAATGCAGTAAGACAACTAAAAGGCATAATATATCTTCTTATAATAAGAAGAAAAAAAGACAGATCAATGCAGTATGCTTCCAAATTATTATTAAACAATAGTAATATACTCAACATGAGCAAAAAGTCAGGACAACAAACTACTAGCTCCTCATTTCTGTGCTCAGTACATTGACATTGATCTTTGTGGCTGAATTCCCCATTAGTTGTAGTGGCTATATGATTCTCAAATAAGTAGAGAATGCAAAACAGTAGCAGTCATGCCTGAAAAATCAAGGTTCTTTTACCAAAAACACTTTCCGCTCAACAACTCTAGTAGTGCTATAGATAGCTTATTTAATAAAGAAAGCATTGGCCTGTAAAGTAATGGTAATTATGGTCTGTGGATACTAAAATTTTTAAACATATATGTTCAGCATGAGGCTTTGGGTCTGTATCCAACTACATTCTAATATCATCACTAAATTGCTCTTTATGCCTATACATAATATAATGCAAGGCATGTAAACTTTAGCTTTTACTAACAAAATAACCATCCCAAACAGTTAGAAATCAGATGTAAATTGAAGATCTAGGACATTTGGGAGGTAGAGATGCTCCTCATCATCAACGGTCTCTTGATATACCACTTCTCCATTCATGCTCCGATTTTAATTTGAAATGGATAAAATATACATCTTAGACTGCCGGGATCAATATTTTCTAGCTCCTCGTCCGTCCTATTTAGATAAGGAGTGAATCAATGAAGCACTTTTTTATCTAGCCACATGTATCCTTGTGGAACTCTTCCTTGTTAGGAACCTTGTGGTAGTACAACTATCCATTCGGTGTTATCAATGACATGTCAAGTGACATGGCATTTGAATCCATCTATATATAAAAAAATATGATGTAAAAGTCATATATGAAATAACATAATATATGTCCCGACTAAACATATCTTTTAAAAATAGCTAACATGACATAGAGCTGCCTCGCTCACTTGAATGAAAATTAGATACCGATCATGTTTGTGATGTAAAATTCAGAATGTTACTTATACAACATCATGATAAGTGATGGCAAAGGTAAAAAAATGTGTGGTCATGGAGTATGACCTCGATACCAAAAGTTGGTCACATAGGCTTCAAATATTATTTTTTAATGGAACAGAAAATGTGTCTCAAAAGAATTGGTACCTTTATGTTAAGATGTGTAAATGTTGGATACAAATATTTTTACTTTCTTAGAGAAGACACTTTAAAATCACTGAAAATTGGATTTCATCAAAGAGCAATCACTGAAAGGCAAAATTCAACAATAGATTGGAGAATGACTTGCATAACATTGAAGACTCAACCCACAAGTTAGTCCCCAACAGACACCAAAAGGCAAAAACATGTTTCGATAGATACAAATGGCTTAAGTGCATGATTTCTAGTACTCAACTCAAACAACTTGATGTGATGGACACATAAAGACATAAAATATGACATAGACAGAGACAATCCTTTGCTAATTTTAGCAATTCCTAACAAAAGCATGAGCAAAATCCTCTGTTATTCTAGAGCAAACACAAGTCGATAATTGTCATGGGATTAGTAGATTATGAGTAAACACTAAACAGTACAGTACTCATGTATGTATCAGGAAACTTGAGTAACTTCTTCCATTGTCCTTAGTCCTAAAGCATAACATTATTGGTCTTTTGGCCTCTGATTTTGGACCATTCTGCCTAACTTTTACTCCTCGTATGAACTGATATGACATAAACAATTTTTAACTCAAATAACGAGCTAATTATGTGCTTAATAAAGTTAATAGAATAAAGCACTATAATATAAATATTGACTTACATATTTTTGTATATTTTATGTCAGCCTGTATTCCCATGAAATCATCTTCTTAAAGTTTGTTAGCTGTGAAAAATCATCTTCAAGAATTAGAAAAAATATGCTATCAAAAAGTACTTACAGAGTATATTTAAATTGAAATATGGTACACAACGTAAGAGCTAGATCGATGGTTCTTACACGTGTTCTCGAGAAGGTTTATCAAGCTTGATATCATAAGCTTTCTCAGTTGTATGCTATCTTGATTTCTCAGATCTTTGTAGTTGTTGGGTTAAATCTATATATCAACATTTTATTGCTATTCTACCAGGTTAATCTTATAGAGTGATGGGGATGTTTCCAGGTGTTCTACATCAGAAGGTCTGATAGAAAATGTCTTGCAATTCTTATGGTCATACTTAACAGCTAGAAATACTTAGTCTGAATCTGTATCTATCTAATACTAACGTAAGTAGGTCAAATTTGATGAGCCAACCTTTGTACTAACTTTTGAACTTTTCACGTTTTGAAACTTCTCTCTTAATCTGTGTAAATTAGTCAAGGTCGAGGAATTAGGTAAGATCGAGGGAGCAAAAGTTCATGTAATGCGAACTCTCATTTTGTTCACTTCTCAAAATTTATGAAACGCGTCATGCGTTCTTACATCTGGTCCTTTAGTTCCCTATAAATATTCAGTTTCTTATTATTTGATCACAAATAAGATGCAAAAGTTTTGAAATTTCTACTTATAAATCAAGACAGTAAGGCAAAATAAAAGAGCAAAACACCTTCGAGCACTATATTTCTTGAATCGAGAGGTCTCTGAGTAAGGATTCGAAATATCTAGATAAACCAAAAAAGAAGAGCTTGGAAACATCAAATACAAGAACTAAGTGGGAAAGGAAACATGAAAAGTAAGTACAATTAGAAGTAGACTTTTAATAACTTTAAACTTCTCCTCTAGGTTTTAGATTTGTTTTATTCAAGGCTATCAGGTAGACTGTCAACATCACGGCCCATATGCAGAATGGTATTTGAGCCATTTCCTGAAGCCATGGGCAATGGTTCTAAGGGCATTTTCCCGGACATTTCATGGGCGTCAAAAAAAAGTATTTCGTGTTGATTTTATCTTTTCAGGGAAAACTTGGTAAACACTGGTGATCCAATTCTACATTAATACATTGGTAACAGCTTTGGAGTGAATCAAAGACAGAGTGAAATAAACATCTAGAGGGCAAGGAAATATAGTAAGGAACGGAGAAAGTCGAAAAATCCAACAAACTTGAAGCAAGAGAACAATAGATTTTAAAAGATAGATAAGTAATACAGAGAGGAAAGAATAAACAATATAGAGAATAATGTAAGAAGGTTGCTTCCTAAAGCAATGTTATTTATGCAAGTTTTTTTCTTTTCTAAAATGTGAAAAGCAAGGATAAAATAAAAATTTGTAAGGAAATGGTGAAAGTAATTCCTGGGAAAAAGTATTAATACCTTTTCAGATTATTGCTCTTAGCTAGATGTTTTTGATGGCGATTTTAGGATAAGCCTACGTGAGATCTTGCAAAAAGTAGTGTTTGGAACTGTCGGCTTAGTTCGGTCATGAGCCTTTCTGCTTTCAACAATAATTGTATATGTGGATTGTGAAGAAAGGAGTGAAAAGGAAGAGTAAGCACAATTGTTATGTTTTTTTAAATGAATAGAGGGCATAAATAAATGTAGGAGAATAAGCGGAAATATTCAAAAAAAATGAGAGAATAGATAAATATAAATCCTGGATTCTGAGGGCGCCATGGAATAATCTAAAATGAACATCTAAAGTGAAGATATAAAATTTTCCAAATTCACAAAGGAAATAACACTTAAATGTAATCATAGTTAGGAATGAATAGCTTGATCTGTTGGTTAAGAGCATTCCGGTGAAGAAACTATCCATAAAAGAGAAAAGACTCATTTCGAGAATCTACACTTCTTTTCAGTTTTGCTACTTTATTTGCTCTAGAAAAACATTTTCTTTAATGAACTTCTAATAGACCAAGTAAAGCTATGATTTTTACATCAAACTATGACTATAACACTTGAACTTTGAATCCTAGAAAATAATTCTAAGTAAGACACAGTTAGTAAGAAGCTACAGTCCATAGCTATTAGCCTATTTACATGTAGCAGAAAAGGAAAGATTTGTCTGTCTCTGTCTCTCCAGAATTGTACACCTTTTAGGGGAGGAAACTTGGTAAATCCAATTAAATAACTAAGGGAAAAAACTTATAAATCTCAATCCAAAAATAACAATACGCAAAAGCAATGGCAATATAATTTTTGAGTTTGTCAAAGGCCTTTTCCATAATCTTATGATGTGAAGCATTTTCTAGCTCTGATCCTCTCCAACCTTTATATATCATAAGGAATGAAAAGCCACCAACTTTCACCGGAAAGGAAGTAAACCACCCACAAGTAAGAATAATGAAATTTGGACACTCCATGATGAGCAACCATTGTTGCGACTAATGGAACTATTGAATCATTCCATTTCTGAGTTGCCCTAAATATTAGGGCATGAACGAATTTTAACAACAAATTTATCATTAGGATACAAAAAGCTACTATTGTTTTAGAAGCCTTACAAGTTTGTAAGTTTATGTTAGAGGTCTTAGTGATACCAAATATCATAGTATGCACAGTAATCAAATAGTAGTCTATAGAAGTTGGGACAAAAAGTTAACTTATAAGAAAAGGTAAGAAGAAGGACAATAACAAGTGGAAAGTACACTTGATCTTTTGCTTCAGTTACTGAAAAAAAAAGGTGTCCTTCTCTTTGTGATTGAATCTGCAAGAAAGTGAAGCCAAATTACCTAATATCAAAGGCGCGCTTAAGCCCTAAAGTGAGGTTCAAAAGGTGTTGAGCGCTTCCCCTCGCTTAATGTGCGCTTTAGTATCGCGATTAATTTTCTAAAGGCATACTTTTCGCTGCCAATGGGCCTCTTCTGAAGAGGCGACACTAAACAATTGATATTTCACTTTGTCGAAATATTTATTCAATTTCATTGTTCATATTTTGTCATTCATGTTTATAATTATTAATCTTGGACTAAACAAATATATATGTATTTTTTTCTTCCTTTGCCCTTTTTTTAACTAAAGCCCTCACTTTATTCACGTTTTGCGCTTAAATCCCCTTAAAGCTTTTTGCGCTTTTCGCTTTTGATAACACAGGTAGTATGTAGATGTTGGTACAAAAAGTTAAATTATAAGAAAAGGGTAAGAAGGACAATACCAAGTGGCAAGTACACTTGATATTTTGCTTCAGTTACTGAAAAAAAAAAAGTGTCCTTCACTTTGTTATTGAATCTGCAAGAAAGTGAAGCCAAATTACCTAAAGGTTGAAATTTTAGTGACAGTACGTAAAGAAAACACAGTCCTAAAGAGTTTTCCCATATTAAAATAATTTGAGAGGTGAAAAATGAAGTATATCATGTTTGAAGCAGTTTCAGAAGTAATGGGATATTTAGTTGTTGGTCATTTTTTCAGAAAAGGGAAAAAGTTACCAACTGAAATGTCAGCAAATTCAGAAACATGTACTTGTTGAAAGTGTGATACTGGCGTTGATTGTTTTGCTTTTAAGATAGGGGTGATCAGAAGAAAGGAATGCAAGAACAGAAGGGGTACTATACCATTGTGATCATATAGCTGTCAATTATGAGAAACCAATCTCAAACCTAGAAAGACGAAAAGACCTAAGAGAGGGAGAGAAACAAATACATAAAATTAGACAGATAGTAGCAGCAGAAACTTACAATTGGAAAAAAAAAAAATTGTATGTATATAAATCCAAACTATTTGGCAAACAAACTGTAAAGCGTACTGACCAAGAATTCATATTTAAGACATATACGGAAATAACTCCAAGTCAACATGGAGTACAGTTTCGTATACTTATCATGTGGCATAAAAGATTTAAGAAAAATATCACCTCCTTTGTTGTTTAATCTCTTCTTAAACCATGCCATACCTTCCTTGTAAACTCATATGACTGGAAGTTAGGCAGAAAGTCCTAACCCATTGAACTTCACATCTCATATGACTGGAAGTTAGCTAGAACTTCCAAACCCACTGAACTTCACATATGAACCTTTTGAACTACACAACATGTTTCTCCTGAAATTTACTGTCAATGAATTTATTTAAAACCCCTGAATGAAGATTAATATATGCAAAATAAACGGGAAATAGAAGTGAATTCTTATGATTTCTTCTTGGACGTACCCAATTTCATAATGTCCATGGTGACAAGTGCAAAAAATCCATCCAATGCCCTTGAGAGTTCCTCGATATAGTATGAAAGTGGTGGCTAAAAGATATTTGATTTTGCATCGTTTAAGTCAAGATTTGATGATAGATTGCTGATTTTGCAGAGATTAACTTTAGACAAAAAAGTTTTTTGTCTTCAAAATTGGGGCAGAAAACAGGAGCATCTATGAAGCCATAGATTTGCCTGTTTCCTACCTTCATTGCTCTGCTTAGTGCAGTAGAAGAACAGAGAGAGAGAGAGAGAGAGAGAGAGAGAGTGTGTGTGTGTGTGTATGATTGAGCAGGAAAAGTTGAAACGTCAGGACGAGAGACGAAAGACGGGGAATAATAAAAAGTGTTTTAAGAAGAGAGACGATAGATGGGGAATAATAAAAGTGTTTTATTGGCCGTTTGGCCATGAATTTTTTCATTTTTTTTTGAGATTTTATTTTATTTTAGTGAAAAAAATAAAATAATGTGTTGTTTGGCCATGAAATTTTTTCACTAAAGTAAAATAAAATTCCAGAAAAGTGAAAATAAATTTTACTTATTTTTATTTTTTTCACTCCTACTTCTCTCATAAAAAATCAAATTTATTTTCATGATCAAATATAACTCCAACTCCAACTTCAACCCCAACTCCAAAAAAATTAATCTTCATGGCCAAACGCCTACAAAATCGGTGGGTTACCAAATCGGTGTTCTAATTTTTTTTCCATTTTTTTAAAGACCAAAATTTTTTAGAAAAAGTAAATTAAATTACTGAATTGTGAAGGCGCCACGTAGGCGGGGCTATGACCCTCTTTTTTATATATATATATATATGGATTACATACCTTTGTATGTTAATAATTTATGTTTAGCCTTTGACATTTGAATTCAATCTGGTATCATTGTATAATTTTAACCAATCAAGTTTAAACCTATTTGTATAATAATGTCATACACCAAATGATTTACAATTTTGGGGTTTCAATATATAAAATTATGTCACAACCCGATTTTCGAGTCATGATGACGCCTATTGAAAACCACCAATAAGCAAGCCAAGCCCTAGCTTGGGGCGACAAGCGACGGGCCAATAGGTGGGATCTCATAAGAAAGGAGATGACGCAAAACTACTACCATCAACATGCTACGAATGTAAAGACAAAGGAAGTATACATATCAGGACAAAAAGGAAGAGGACAGTATATAACTCTAAAGCCCCTCCCAAGACCTGGTGAGGTCAACACACGAGCCACTATTAGACATATCCACAAATACAAGATTGAAACCAAATATACATAACATATATACAACAGTCTCGAATCCAAAAGACTATACATCATAGGTGGAGTGGGATCTGCCTCGGACGTCGGTAAGCTTCCCCTGCTCCGAAATCTGTACTGAGGAGAGAGTCACATCACAACCATCGGCTAGTGTCTCGATCTGCATCGGGAAAAGATGCAGAAGTGTAGTATGAGTACCGGGGCAATAAGTACTCAGTAGGCATCATCAGCCGACTGAGCTCAATATAACATAAACAAGCTGAAGTACGGGGGTACATGCTAAGTCTGGGTATAAATGATAAGTAAATGTGATACTGAATAATAAGTAAGTAACTGCGCACTGAACACATAAGTCAAACATAACCCAACTGGGCCTCCATAAGATCGCTGGGCACACGGAAGAATACAATACCCAGCCTGGCCCCCATAAACCAGTTGGACATATAATAATAGTAAATGCATAGTCTCCGGTGTCTCAAAGTTGTACCAGTATCCAGTAATCATAATAACCAATGGGGCCCACCGGGCTTGAGCCGAAACCAATGGGTAATAACAAGAGGCCAGATGTCGAAATCGAACCGGACATAGTGGGTAATAACAATAGGCCACATAAATACCATATCTGTCGAACTCGAACCAAAACTCAGAGAACAATAGTGTCATAGTTACGGTACCCAGTACCAGAACTCATAATGCACCACAATCCAGGCCGGACTCAAACTAGGACACCCAATAGTCAATAATCAAAATCACCATACCTAAATTAGTAGCCAGACTCAAACTGGAACTCATAGTAACCAGTATCTCAAAGCATCATACCTGTAGCGGCAGAACCCGCAATCAAACATAGATAAACGAGCACACCAGCCCAACCCGGGCCCAAAATATAAGTAGGGAAACTAGATCATTATATACTATAAAGTTGTCTAAGGGTCCTCAAGTCACTAGCCTATAGTCAGGCAAGATATACCTAAGCCGCTGAGTATCTAAAACAAGTTTTGGCAAGGTGGGTCCCAACTCTACATCGTGGCTAGTCACATCGTAAAAGGTAAGCGTTATCAGGGACTAATAAGGTCAACTAGGCTAAACCAACATAACTGGAGCAAGTTTACTTCATATCAACACCAATGGGCTATCTAAATCTTAACTAGGTCTAACAATCTCAAAGACTAAATATGCCGACTAAGAACGATAGTAGGGCCCGCTACGGGTCCCAAAATCAAGTCTGACAACATCCGCCCAGATCTGACTAAGTCTAGCCATATCTGAATCATAACCTCATAATTCCCCAGCCAACAATAGTATACTACTTACTGACCCCAAATGGGTCACCTATGGCATACTACAAGGATACCGGACCGGGAATGTGTCCGGGTGGCATAATCCTGCTCAAAAGCCTAAATACAGCAAGCCAACACCATAACTACAATACCAGCCCAAAACCAGCACAACAACGTATATACATCACATATAAACCCAATCTATATGCAAAGGAAGGTAAGCCTAGCCTACCTGGACGCCGTCGTAAACCTGCTAAAGAACCCGCTAAGCTGGAGCCTTTCCCTTTCGAGAGGCCTCCAATTGTTGCCATGCTATTAAAATGGTAAACTAGATGTCAAAATATAACCAATGATACCCATATGTCATTAGGACGAAAAATGACTGGACAACTCACGTGGGGCCCACTTACGAAGTCCTCCAAATCGAAACCATCACAGTATCCCAAATCTCACCGTGACCAATAGTCACAACATCTATCTTATCGTCTGAGCTTAATACACAGCTCAAATAAATACCAACAAATCCAACAAAAATGTAAACCATCGTAAAATCGAAAAAAAGTACTGTAGAAATGTCTAGAACGAAGCTACGAACTCAAATATGTAAGTTTCCAAGCTTGGACCTTGCTATACAAGCTTATACAAGAGCTTGAAGCTCTGAAAATGGTGCTTCTATGGACTTTGGTCGTTTAAACAAGAGAGAGAAGGTGAAATATATATATAGCCAAGACAGGCGGCGCTAAAGAGCCCTTATGGCCGCTTAAGTGCCTTGTGCTAAAGTGCCATAAGTGGTCGCTTAAGCGCTCCACCGCTTGGCCGCTAAAGCGGAGCCAAGGGTCGCTTAAGCGCCTATGGCTGCTTTAGCCATGCCCTTGGCCGCTAAAGCGCCTAGGCCTAGAATGCCTTGGACTCTAAAGCGCTCCTAGAGCCGCTTAAGCGCCTAGCGCTAAGGCGTACCTATGGCCTCTTAAGCGTATGGCCAATGCCAAAAATGGCCAAGTCCGGGCAATTTTGACTATGTGTCCGGGATTGATCCGAAGTCCCGTACATGCAAACGAACTATGCTACCTAACTATTTTCAATGCTCCGGACTCAATAGCGCTGTCAAAATTTCCATTAGAGGATGTTTCGACTAAAACAGGGGCCCACTCTTCAAGGGCTGACTCGACTTAGCCAATAGTCGGCCTATCACCCAAAATAAGTCCAGGAACCTCAAGACCCAAACCAAAGGTCTACCTAACCTAAAGTCAACATTTTGGATCCGATGAGAAGTCAGAATAGCATCTAAGGAAATTTAACAGGGTTTTAGGCTCAGGAGCCATACCTGGCTACCAGAAAATTTAACGTAGGAAAGTGACTCTAAAAGTCAAACGAACTGCTAGGTAACTATACTACCAGTCCCAGAAAGTCATACACAACTAGGGGCAGTCATGGAAAGGCTCTAAACATCATAAACATGCGTAAACACTGGGAATAACCTAGAAGGTCATTACAGTATCCACTACTAAAAGGACTTTCATCTGCAAAAGTAAAAAATAAGCTCATACTTGAAAACGTGAACAAGTAGGGATACTGGGATCACATATCTCACTCAAGCACCCAAGTGGCCTCCTCAACCGGATGGTGACGCCTCTCAGGAGCGTAATCGTCTGACATTTTTGGCCAGAATAAATACAGGCTCCTCTACAAATGCTAACTTCTCATCTAACTAAACCGAGTCCCACTATAGCACATGTGACTCATCCGAAATGTATTATCGCAGCATAAAAACATGAAACACTGGGTGAATAGCTGAAAAAGCCAGAGGCAAAGTTAACACATATGCTACCTTCCCAACTGTCTGCAGAATCTCAAAGGGTCCAATATATCTGGGGCTAAGCTTGCCCCTCCTATCGAATTGCATCATGCCTTTCATGGGAGATACTCGTAAGAAGACCCTATCACCAACTCTGAATCTCAATGGATGACGTCTATGGTCAGCATAACTCCTCTGTCTACTCTGACCTATCTGTAGCCTGTCCTAAATCACCCAAACTCAGTCCAAAGATTCACGGAGAAAATTTGTGCCACGAGGACTGATCTCTAAAGTTTTGAACCAACCAACTGGAGACCGACACCGTCTACCATACTAAGCCTCAAACAGATCCATCTGAATGCTGAAGTGGAAGCTATTATTATATGTGAACTCTGCTAAAGGCAAGAACTAATCCCACTAACCCCCAAAGTCTAACACACAAGCACGGAGCATATCCTCTAATACCTAAATAGTCTGCTCTGAATGTCCGTCGGTCTGAGGATGAAATGCAGTACTGAGGTCCACCTGAGTACCCAACTCCTCCTAGAAAGTCCGCCAAAAATTAGAGGTAAACTGAGACCCTCGGTCTGAGATTATAGATACTGGCACTCCATATAGGTGAACCACCTCCTGAATATATATACACGAGCTAACCTTTCAGCATTGTAGGAAACTCGAACAGGGATAAAATATGTTGTCTTAGTCAACCTATCTACAAAGACCTAAATACTATCAAAACTGTGGGACGTACGAGGTAATCCACCAACTAAATCCATAGTGACTCGCTCCCACTTCCACTCAGGAATGGGCAACTGCTGAAGCAAACCACCGGGTCTCTGGTGCTCGACCTTTACCTTCTAACAACACAGGCATCGAGCCACTAACTCAGAAATATCTCACCACATACCATTCCACTAGTAGTGTTGTCTCAGATCTCGATACATCTTAGTTATCCCGAGGTGAATAGAGTATCTGAAACTGTGCGCATCGCACAAAATCAAAGGAATCAAGTCTCCAACCCTCAAAACACACATACTACCATCATATCTCAGTACACCAACCAAACCCAAAGTAGCCCTCTGGGATTCACCTATCACTACCCGCTCTCGAAGACCACAAAGTTTACTATCCTCAAACTGTCATCTCTAAATCTGCTCTAACAAAGTAGACCTCGCCCCAACACAAGCAATAATTCTCCTGGGATCAGAAATATCCAAGCACACCATCGAATTAGCTAAGGACTGAATGTCCAAAGCCAATGACAACTAAGAGACTGGAATAAAAGTTAAGCTACCCATACTCACTACCTTCCGGCTCAAGGCATCCTCAGCTAGATTCACCTTTCTCGGATGATAGAGAATATAAATGTCATAGTCCTTCAGTAATTCTACCCATCAGCGTTGCCTCGAATTTAGATCCCTCTGAGTAATAAGATGCTGAAGACTGCGGTGATCAGTATAAATCTTATAATGAACCCCGTACAGATAGTGCATCCAAATTCTAAGTGCAAATACTACCGTTGCCAACTCTAAGTCATGAGTAGGGTAATTACGCTCTTACTCCTTTAGCTGTCTGGACGCATAAGCAATCACGCGACCTTGGAGCATCAAAACACAACCCAAGCCGACACTACAAGCATCACAGTAGATAGTGAAACCCTCACCCTCAATCGAAAGAGTCAACATAGGAGTGAAAGTAAGTCGGTCCTTGAGTTTTAGGAAGCTCATCTCACAACCTTCACACCACTGAAATAGAACCTCCTTTTTGATCAACCTAGTCATAAGAGCTGCAATAGATGAGAAACGCTCAACAAATCATCTGTAATAACCTGCCAATCCAACGAAACTGTGAACCTCAGTAGGCGACGTGAGCCTAGCCCAACCTCGAATAGCCTCAATTTTTTCTAGGTCTAACATGATACCGTGTTTGGATATAACATGCCCCAAAAAAGCTACAGACTCAAGCCAAAACTCACACTTTGAGAACTTGGCATAAAGTAGATGATCCCTCATAGTGTGGAGCACAATCCTCAAATGCTGCTCGTGCTCCTCACTATTTTTCTCGAATAAACCAAAATATTATCGATGAACACAATCATAAAGGAATTCAAGTACGACCTGAATACACGATTAGTCAATTCCATGAAGGTTGTCGAGGCATTAGTCAATCCAAAAGACATCACCAAGAACTTATAGTGGTCGTAACGAGTCCTAAAGGTTGTTTTAGAGATGTCTGCAGCCCTAACTCTTAACTGATGGTAACTAGATCTCAGATCTATTTTAGAGAACATTGTTGCACCCTGAAGATGATCAAACAAACCATCGATACGAGGTATAGGATACTTATTCTTCACTGTCACCCTATTCGACTGCCTGTAATCGATGCACATATGCATAGATCCATCCTTCTTCTTTACAAACAGAATGGGAGTACCCCACAACGACATACTCGGCTTGATAAAACCCTTCCCCAGAAGGTACTAGAGCTGACTACTCAACTCCCTTAACTCAGCAGGAGCCATATGATACGGAGCCATAGAAATATGTCGGGTGCCCGACTTGAGGTCAATAATAAACTCTATATCATGCTCAGGAGAAAGGCTAGGTAGGTCAGTTGGGAATACATCAGGAAACTCACAAACAATAGGGACGGAGTCAAGCGATGGACTCTCACTACTAGCATCTTGAACATAAGTAAGAAATGAATCACACACCCTCGACATCAATATATGAGCCCAAACGTAAGAAATAATCCACGTCGATGTGCAGCTAACAGAACCCTGCCACACCACCGAGGGTATGCCAGGCATTGCTAAGGTAACGGTCTTGGTAAAGTAATCCAATACTGTATGATGAAAAGATAACCAGTCCATGCCAGAATCATATCAAAGTATACAATGGACAATACAATAAAATCAACCTGATTCTTAAACTCCCAAACATTCACCAGACAAGATCTATATACCTGATTCACTACAAAGGACTCACTAATGGGGGTAGATACACTTAAGGGTACAGATAATAACTCAGAACATAAACCCAACCGTGGTGTATAATAAGTAGATACAGAAGAAAACATGGATTTGGGATCAAATAATACAGAAGCTGGTTGATGGCATACGGAAATCGTACCTGTAATCACCGTATCCAAAGCCTCAGCCTCCGACCTAGCTGGCACGATATACAACTAACACTGGCTACCACTAGTCTGAGCACCGACCTGACCACCAGCCCGACCTCTCTATACTCTACCTTGGGAACCCTGGGGACCACCCCGACGACCCTATGCACCACCTCTGTCTTCTGGCGGTAAAGATCTGATGGGTTGTGCCATTTAAACTGAAGGCTCAATTGCCCTGTACTGAGGACACTCACACACAAAATGACCGACAACCCCACAAGTATAACATGCTCTTGGCTCCCTGCATAGCCTAGAAGATCCAGCTAATCCAGTATGACCACCTCTAGTCGATGAACTGGACTGACCACGTCCCTGAGGCTGACCCCTATCAAAAATCTACAAGGCTGACTGTACTGGCCTACTGGGCTGACTCTGTCACTGAAAAACTATTGCTGCTGAGGGTACCTACCCTGAAACCCACATCCTCTGAACTATGAGCTGTTGTGACTGCCACTATAATTACCCTAGAATCGGGATCTCTTATTGTTGCCTCCTTGGGCATCGCAATCCATCTCCTCGATTTAATACACATATTCAGCTATCTTAGTAAATGACTTCCCCGAAGTTACTAAACTTTGTGCAGCTCTGCAAAGTAATAACCGCAATCCCCTAATAAAACATCTGATCCTCTCATACTCATCAGGTAGGATGATCGTAACATGTCTGCTAAGTCATGGAATCTAACCTAATACTCAGTTACTATCATAGACCCCTACCTCAACCTGGAAAACTAATCTCAAAGACACTCACGCATGCTGCAGGGCATATACTTCCCAAAAAATACCTCGGAGAACTGTGCCCAAGTAACGTTTGGAGATCCAGCTGGCCTGGAGTCAAGATAACCTCTCCACCATCTCCTCGCGATTGTATCAAACTGATAAGCAACAAAATCTACCCTGTACGACTCCACCAATCCTAAATTCCTCAGCTTCTTCTCACAGCTAGATAAGAACTCATAAGCGTTCTTTTCTGGAGTACCCACAAATCTATGTGGGGCTAATCTCAAAAAATGGTTCAACATCTTCTGCTCCTCGGTAGACATAACTGGCTGAGCTACTACCTGTACAAGCAGAACCTCAACTCTCGGTGCCGCAGCTACAGGTTGCGCCCCAACACCAACTACCTGTGCGGCTGGTTGTACTCCAGCAACAGGCGGACCTCCAACTAATCCTAACAATTGTACCAACATACCTCAGAGCACTGAAGCATCAATAAATCCAGGTGGAGCCTGGGTTGCTCCCTGGCCCACTGACTGCTGTGGCGGCGGAGCATCTGGAGCTACAACGGGATCGGGTAATAGTTTCCTGGTCTGATCTCAACCTGGGGTTGCTGCTCGATCTTACCCCCAACCTCTGGGTCAAACTCTACCCCTGACTAGAGCTCTCACTGTGGGCTCGGGATCCTGCTCCCCAGATCTCGTGCCACGAGTCCTAGCCATCTGTGAAAAAAGTGAACCAAACAACTATCAGAATCCAACACTGACTCTATCGCACGGACGAGAATCAAGAAATGAAACTATCCCCTAAAAATGCTCCATAGTCTCCCAAAGATAGGATACAGCCATCCCCATACCTATCCACAGAACCCGACTACACATCGACTTATGTACTGACACTGCCCATAAAACCTAGGCTCTGATACCAAGCTGTTACAACCCAATTTCCAAGTCATGATGGCGCCTATAGAAAACCACCAATAGGAAAGCCAAGCCCTAGCCCGGGGAGACAAGCGACGGGCCAATAGGCGGGATCTCATAAGAAAGAAGATGAAGCAAAACTACTACCATCAACATTCTAAGAATGTAAAGACAAAGAAAGTATGCATACCGGGACAGAAAGGAAGAGGACGTTATATAACTCTAAAACCCCTCCCAAGACCTGGTGAGGTCAGTACACGAGCCACAACTAGACATATACAGAATATAATACCCAGCCTGACCCCCATGGGACACACAAGAATAGTAAATGCATAGTCATCAGTGTCTCAAAGCTGTACCAGTATCCAGTAATCACAATAACCAATAGGGCACACCGGGCTTGAGCCAGCAACAATGGGTAATAGGAAGAGGCCAGACACCGAAATCGAATCGGACACAGTGGGTAATAACAATAGGCCACATATATACCATATCTGCTGAACTCAAACCGGAACTCAGAGAACAATAGTGCACCACAATTCGGGGCCTGACTCGAACCGGGACACCCAATAGTCAATAACCAAAATCATCATACCAGAATCAGTAGCCGGACTCAAACCAGAACTCATAGTAACCTGTATATCAAAGCATCATACCTGTAGTGGCAGAACCTACACCTAAATACAGATAAACAAGCACACCAGCCCAACTCAGGCCTAAAATATATAAGTAGGGAAGCTAGCTCATAATATTCTATAAAGCTGTCTCGGGGTCCTCAAGTCACTAGCCTATAGTCAGGCAGGATATACATAAGCCGCTGAGTATCTAAAACAAGTTCTGGCAAGATAGGTCCCAACTCTACGTCACAACTAGTCACACAAGTAAAAGGTAAACGCTATCAGGGACTAATAAGGTCAACTAGGCTAAACCAATATAACTGGAGCAAGTTCATTTCATATCAACACAAATGGGCTATCTCAATCTTAACTAGGTCTAACAATCTCAAAGACTAAATAAGCCGACTAAGAGTAATAGTGAGGCCTGCTACGGGTCCCAAAATCAAATCTGGCAACATCCGCCTAGATCTGATTAAGTCTGGCCATATCTGAACCATAATCTCATAATTCCCCAGCCAACAATAGTATACTACTTACTGACCCCAAACGGATCACCTGTGGCGTACTGCAAGGATACCGGACCGGGAACATGTTTGGGTGGCATAATCATGCTCAAAAGCCTAAATACAGCAAGCCAGCACCATAACTGCAATACCAGCCCAAAACCAGCACAACAGCGTATATACATCACATATAAACCCAATCTCTGTGCAAAGAAAGGTAAGCCTAGCCTACCTGGACGCCGCCGTAAACCTGCTAAAGAACCCGCTAAGCTGGAACCTTCCCCTTTCGAGAGGCCTCCAATTGTTCCCACGCTATCAAAATGGTAAACTAGATGTCAAAACATAACCAATGATACCTATATGTCACTAGGTCAGAAAATGATCGAACAACTCATATGGGGCCTGCTTGTGGAATCCGCTAAATTAGAACAGTCACAGCGTCCCAAGTCTCACCATGACCGATAGTCACAACATCTATCTTATCGTCTAAGCTTAATACACAGCTCAAATACTAATAAGAATACCAACAAATTCAATGAAAATGTAAACGACTGTAATACTGGAAAAACGTATAGTAGAAATGTCAAGAACAAAGCTACGAACTCAAATATGTAAGTGTTCAAGCTTGGACCTTGCTATACAAGCTTATACAAGAGCTTGAAGCTCTGAAAATGGTGCTTCTATGGACTTTGGTTGTTTAAACATGAGAGAGAAGGTGAAATATATATATATAGCCAAGGCAGGTGGCGCTAAAGCGCCCTTATGGCCGCTTAAGTTCCTTACGCTAAAGCGCTATAAGTGGCCGCTTAAGCGCTCCACCTCTTGGCCGCTACAGCGGAGCCAAGGGTGGCTTAAGCACCTATGGCTTCTTTAGCCATGCCCTTGGCCACTAAACCGAGCCTAGCGCTAAGGCGTGCCTATGGCCGCTTAAGCAAATGGCCAATACAAAAATGGCTAAGTCCGGGCAATTTTGACTATGTGTCCGGGATCGATCCGGGGTCCCATGCATGCAAACGAACTACTACCTAACTAATTTCGACGTTCCGGTCTCAATAGCACTGTCAAAATTTCCATCAGTGGTCATTCTGCCTAAAATTGGGGCCCACATCCCAAGGGCTGACTTTATGTAGCCAATAGTTTGCCTACCACCTAAAATAAGTCCGGGAACCTCAAGACCCAAACCAAAGGTCTACCTAAACTAAAGTCAACATTCCGTATCCGATAAGACAGTCAAAAATGGCATCCGAAGTTGTAACACCCCGTACCTTCCCAACCCTATGTGATAACGTTGAACAATAGTTACTTAGGTTTTGAGATGCCATGAGTATGTATTTGGGAGTGTTAATGATGAGAAAATTAAAATTTGGCCTTGTACATGTGATTAAACCTGAATAAGAGGTATTTTGTGATTTTCGTGGAGCATTTGTGGTGTTCAATACGAGTCTAAGAGGACCTCCAAACAAAGTATATTAAGGTTAAGAAGTAAGTTAAAGGATAGGACTTGAAGTATCTAACCAAACCCGCGAAGAGAAGTCGAAAAATGAAATTTTCAAAAAAACTAAGGCTGGGGTGCGCCAGAGAGCGTGCCACGCCGCTCTGGGCTAAAATTTTTAGTCCAGATGAAGCAAGCTGGCGCACCCAAGGGCGTGCCACGCTGGTTTTGCCACTTTCTCAAAGTTGGAAATTTTCTTAAGTCCCAAGGGTACCCGGGGACGTATTGAGCCGATTTTTGCTACGTTTCTTCTACAACCACGAGAATATACATGAAATGAGTGAAATATTATATTGGTATGATAAAATTACTCGAGAACGAATTTGGCATCAAAATGACGATTTTACCCTTGTAGCCAAAATAAGCCATACGTGGCTAGAATTGCTTGTTTTCGGAATTAAGGCTACGAGTATGAATTTCATGAGTGGGAATATTGTCATAACGCGTATGAAATGAGTTAAGCATGAGAAATTATTGATTTCATTGGGTTAAGTGAATTGGGCTCAAAAAGAGGCCCAAAATGAGAAGAAAACAAGGGTCAAGAATGGGTCAAATGACCCATTCTTCCATTGACTAAAGCCACACTTAGCATTAAATGCAAAAGTGGCTAAGGATGACCACCAAGGATTATATAAAGGGGCCAAAATCAGATTTTTATCACATAAAAATCTCATGCCAATCTAGAAATTTCCCAAAAGCCTTTTCTTTCAACTTCAAACCCTAAGAACTCAAAGTCAATTCTTGGAGCAAAATCATCACTTTTCAAGCTTAGGTAAGTGATTATTGTTATGGATTAATATATTATATGCATGAAAGAGTGTGTAAATCATATTGGCTATGCTTGAAAGTGTTGGACATGGTACTTTGTATTTTTATATAAGATTTGTGATCCATGAGATTCAAGCTTGAATTAGGACTTGTGCCTTTGATGAAAGATCATGGTATGGATAAAATATGAACGTGTATAGTGTTATTTTGTTATTAAACTTGTTATTTTTCTATAAGTGTAAATTGTGGGATTTTGGCCGATACGTGCTATGAAGTGTATTAAGGTGAATTGATGGATTATTTGTGATGTGAGATGGATAAGAAAGTGTAAAAGAGAAGTGTTGTGGTGAAATGTATTGATTATCATGTATTGGTCAATGTTGGGAATATTGTGGGATTTTTGGAATAATAATTTCATCAATGGTTTTGTCAAGGGGAAATGGCATGGTTAAAGGCAAACATGTAACTCATTGATGTTATATGCAATTGTAAAGTAATTGATGGTATAATTATGATGTGGTGATGATGGAGAGTGGGAAGTATGAACTTGTACTAGTGGTTTATGATACTCTAGTCAATGTTAGGCATGTTGTGGTATTATTGATATGACCATGCCGTAAATGGTATTGTAGAGAAAGAAATAACATGTTAAAGCCAAACGTGTGACTTATTGTTATTGTATGCATTTGTAAGGTAGTTGGTGGTTAATGTTGGTTCCATTATGTACTTGTGATGTAGAGTGAAACGTAAAGAAGGAGCTGAAGTGTTGCGCTCACATATTTGATTGTGTACTTACATTGGGAAGATAAGGTATGTAAGGTTACTCTGTCCGTATCTTTCTGCGGCAAATAGTATTCACATTGACATTACGCTTGTTCCATCCCGAAATGTGCTAAGGTATCCCATATCCGGTTATTCATGGTCATTGTCATATATTTCCTACTCATTGATCATTGGTGAATCTCATGTCTCATATTCATGGTTAATGTTCCAAAAGCTAAAATAAGGTTATGTTCCAATAGTGATTATACTCATGTCTCTTGTTCATGGATTTTTGCCCAAGGGTTCCAATAGTGACATGTTTCCACGAAGGCTATGTTTCCAATAATGTTCATTTGCATGTTTCTCATTCATTGATTATTGTTCCAATGATTCCGGTGGTGTTATGTTTCAAATGATGTTGTGTTTCCAACAAATGTTACTCATATGTCTCTCACTCATTGGTTAATGATCCAAAGCTTCAAATAAAGTTGTGACTATCATTGTATCAATCTATCATAAGCAAAAGTATCAATCTCTCACAAGTAAAGGTATCAATCTCAAAAGTAAGGAAATGAAGTAAGAAAAAGTAATGCATATTGATTATGTTCATTTATCCATGGGGTGCAAACACCTGCATGATGATGATATACTATCCATGGGGTGCAAGAACACGCGCATGATGATGTTACTTTATCCATGGGGTGCAAAGGACACCCGCATGACGATATGATCTTATCCATGGGGTGAAAAGAATACCTGCATGACGGTGACATGTTATCCATGGGGTGAAAAGAACACCCGCATGATGAGGGCCCAGACAACATATGTAAAGTAAAGGAAAGGAAAGAGAAAGAATGAATGTAACATACATGGTTTCCAAAGTACAGAATAGTGACTCATCTATTGGTTATGCATTTGAACTTGAGATCTTTGACATACTTATATATCTTACCAGTTTCATATGGCCTTATATACTCAGTACATTCTTCGTACTGACCCCTCTTGGGGAATTTATTTTACTTGCTGCAGGCGCAGGTGCTAGTAGACCTCCGCAGTAGATTATCGGGTATTTGCAACTCTTTGGTGAGCTCCAGTTGCTTCGGGGCTTCACAACGTCACATGTGTACACTAGGTTTTGGTATTATGTAAATATTGTATAGACATGTTCATGTATTAGAGGCTTTGTAGATGGTTGTGGGAAGACAAATATAAGAAGTATATGTCCGTTTTGACGTGATGGCCCTGTCGGCCAAGTTTTACATATGTATATACTTATCACATGTTCCAGGCTTTCCGTTATGAGTATGATAAGTTCTTATGTGGTAATGGGTTTTCTCAAGACATGCATATAAACGAACATAAGCAAAGATTGGTTCTCTCAGGCCACATCGGCTTCGAGTTCCAATCACGCCTCGTTGGAAGTCGGGGCGTGACAGAAGCTGTTTAACAGGGGTTTAGTCCTGGGAGCCATACCTGACTACCAGAAAATTCAACGTAGGAAAGTGACTCTAAAAGTCAAACGAACTGCCAGGTAACCGTACTACCAGTCCTAGCAAGTCATACACGACCCGAGAAAGTCCTGGAAAGGCTCTAAACATCATAAACACTTGGAATGACCTGGAGGGTCATTACAAATTGGTATATAAAATGCTATACACAAATGATGTATTCTTATTAATGATTTTTAGTGTATCGAAATGGCACAAAATTTGGTATTGATGGTTTAATTTGAACAATTATATTAAAATGAGTTTATATATCCATTCCATACACTAAGGATTCTATTGAAGACATTATTAACCAATCAATCATACGTACATTCCATACAGTTGATATGTATAATGCTTCATACATATTAGTTTCTTTACCAAATGTATATATCGAGATATTATGAAAATAAATTATATTTTGTGCATGTAATTGGTCTACAAACTGTTTCCAATGTATGTATACTATATTCATTAAATTAATCAATGGATACTAGCATATAGTGTCTTAGATAATACCATAAAAAATCACATTATATAAAAAATTTAGTAGAGTTTTTCATATTATGTATACAATCCATATATACAACATGTTTCTATATAACTTTATATAAAAACATTAGGAGAGAAAAGGAAAATATTATTTTCCTTTTCTAAAATTAAAAATTATTTAGGAGAGAAGGAAAATATTGAAGAATTGGAGAGAAAAAATATTTGGTTGAGTAATGATAATTGCAAATTCCTAAATTTAAGCCTACTAAATCAATTAGAATAAAATATTTTTAGATAAGTAAATAAATATTTAAAACTCTTTAATAAATCTAGTCTGTTATGCATAGTAATTACTTACTTAGTATTGTAAATATTAAAAAGTAAATTTATTTGGTGTAATAAAGAGACTTAAATTGTGTATATATATATATATGTTCTTATATCTTTTCTCTACCTTGTTGCTATAACCTAAACTATCATTTGAAGTATGCCCTTAGCTTTCCTCTCAGCTGCATAAAACACATATTTGAGGAGATTTTTAACATTACCAACTGCAGAGAGTTCATTTATTCCACTGAAATATTTTATGTCAAATTTTTTCATGTTGATTCCTAATTTTTTGCACAGATCTTTCAATCTGAAGACAAACTCATAATTAGCTCTTAACCTAATAACTTATGTCAGAATACCTACACATCAATAAATTCATGGTGACATTGTATAGATGTATGGTTCCAACTCAATGCTTATGAAATTTTTAAGCAATGAAAAGAATCCAACACAAGATTACATTTGCACTTCTGTTGCACGTATAGCATACTTAATATTGAAATTTCTTTTGTCAAAATAAAATGATTTTTTCAGTAAAAAATAATCAAATTAGGCACTTTTTTAGAGAGGACTTCCAACAACAGAGCAAAATCCTTTTGGCCAAGTAAGTGATTGGGTTGAGAGGAGGGTCAGAGTCCTGCTATATAGGAAATACTTAACAGCCCTCTCTGCAATCCTGACTTCCCAGTACTCCGATCGGAGATCCTATTTTCTTTAGTAAAGAGCCTTGCTAGCATTAGTGGATATAAAGGCCTTGTAGGAGGATGAAAATTTTGTATAGGATATATAGTATTTCAAAGGGAGAGTCACGACCCAACCGATCATGATTGGCAGCCACCCTAACCTATGGCGGGAGAACCATACTAATCTTACCCTGACTAATTCAAGTGTTACTTTCACCTTCATCTTATATTAAGCCTTATGTTTTAAGCAAGTTCAAAAGGTCTTCATTTAATAAAGAATAATTGTCAAACGACATTAACATCCATAAATGAATAGAGTGCGAAAACCTCTATTTATTACAATATCTGGGACCTGAAGTCACCGTACAAGAACATCTAAGAATAAGTTAAGTCTGAAACAACTAAAAATATCCAATAACATAAGTAATAAGGAATCCTTTTAGTCCCAAAACAAAGGACATCAACATCAATAAGAAGATCCAAAGGTTACCCGATAATGGCGCTCACCCTCAAAATCAAGTCTGAACTACTAACTAGAGCTGAGGTCACATGTCAGCCGCTGGAAGATGTTCTGCACTCAACAAAAGAAGATTACAGGTAGCATCAGTACATCAACAAGTACTGGTAAGCATCATAGGCCGACTAACTCAACAATGTACAAGTAAGCAAACCAGACAAGTATTAAAGTGATCATAGCAAAACTCATAATCAAAGACATCAACAACTAAAGGCATCATATAAGGAAAATTCACAAGTTTACTTTCACAAGCTTACTTTCACAAGCTTTTACACTTAGTCACTTTCAACAACTCATCATCACATGTAATCATTATAAAGGCACTCAATGCATATGAATAAGTGCATGTATGCAAGATGTGCGCATCATCTCTTACTCTTCTTCTTATCATCAACAACATCATAATGTACTGGTGTAGTACCCGACCCTTTATCGCAATATATCATATCCATACCGACATGGTACCTGACCCTTCATCATCCAACATTATCATAATGCATATGAAATGAAATACAGTCCATATATCATAAGTCATACTAGAAAGCAATCATGGATGTTTAGTTTACAAACAAGCATAAAGCCAAGGAAGTCTAAGTGCTACAACAAAATCATATCCTACCTCAATTCCTTGCTCAAGTCACCTTTAAGCCACACTTTTGCCCTTTCATTCTCGTTCAACTCTTTCTTGATCTATAACAATAAGAACATATACCTATTACAAAAATTTACCCTTTTTAACTACAAGGGATCAAAAACCATTGATTTTAGTCATAATTTCACCCTATTTCATGATCTTAGGATTTCCTATCTCTTAAACCACATGAATTCCACTGGAATTAGCATGAACAACCATAATATCATCCCCATTAATGTTTTCTAACATCTTAGAATCATTCTCTACTGAATTTATACCCATTCCCACCACTTTTCCTCAATTCAATAACTAGGGCTAAACCTCAATTTCTACCATGAATTCGTTTCTAAAGATTTTCTAAGGTTACCTCCAAAGATGAAAAACTCTAAAAATCCTCAGAAAATTACCTTCCCCAGAGCTCCCTTGCATTTTTCAAACAATTAGGGAGTGAAATCATTTTCTGGTTTTTAAAACTGTCAAAATTATGTGCGTTACTGCTACAGCGGTCAATGTTCTGCTACAGCGATTCACGCCTTTAAATAGTGGTCTGCCACTACGGTACCTATTATCGTTGCAATGGTTGCTTTTTTCACTGCAGTGGTCTGAGGTAGAATCTTGGGACCCCTTCTTAGTTTTTCTCATTTTACAACACACACGGCGAATATTAACATCGCGAACCAACTCCTCCACGGTAAACTCTATATCTAGAATTCTATAACTTTATTTCAGGTGCCGAAAGTTGTTATGGCTCCCTAAACTCATTGACTATCTAAAAGTCACATCAAACACCACTATCAAATATCACATTAGTACCAGATTTCATTTTACTAACACCTCTAAAAAATCATTCAATCTTAGATTGGCCCTAAATTTCTCAAAAATCGGCTAAGAAAAGACTAAGTGTAAATTTTACCCCCTTTTCAGTATAACGATAATTTGGGTCATTACATTGGATACCAATTTACCCCTTGTTAGTCCCCAAATGATATTTATCCCCAAAAGATGTAGGGAGGCAAAGAAAAAGTACCTGAGTCAATGAACAAGTGAGGATACCGCTTACGCATGTCAACCTTCGTCTCCCAAGTAGCTTCTTCAGTAGTACATGTCCTCCATTAAACCTTTACACAAGGAATGACTCGGGTCCTCAACTTCCTCACATCCTTAGTTAATATAGCAATTGGTTTCTCTTCGTAGGACAACTCTTTATCAAACAATTCAGGATCCCAACGAATGATGTAATCACCATCTCCGTGATACTTCTTTAGCATAGACATATGGAATACTGGGTGAATCCCAAACATACTAGGGGGTCAGTCCAGTATGTATCCCATGATCCTTCTCTCTTTAAAATTTCAAAAGGTCTAATGTATCTTGGGCTTAACTTGCCCTTATTACCAAATCGCATTACACCCTTCATGGTGACACCTTTAGAATTACCTTTTCTCCTTCTACGAACTTCACATATCTCACTTTATTGTTTGTGTACTCTTTCTGCCGACTTTGGGCGGCTATGAGCTTTTTTTGATTGAACCTTACTTTCTCCATCGAATCATTAAGCATTTTAGTACCCCAAGGCCTCACCTCAAATGCATCAAACCACCTAATTGGAGACCTACAACTCCTACCATATAAGGCCTCAAAAGGGGCCATGTCAATACTAGAGTGGTAACTATTGTTGTAGGCAAATTCATACAACAGTAAGTATTGGTCCCACTGACCCCCAAAGTCCATAACAAAAGCTCAAATCATGTCCTCAAGAACTTGGATAGTTCGTTCCTACTGACCGTCAGTTTGTGGATGGAAAGTTGTACTTAGGTCCAATCAAGACCCCAACTCTGACTAGAATTTCTCCAAAATTAGAGTGAACTGAGTACCTCTGTCTGATACAATCGAAATTGGTACCTTGTGTGACCTTACTATCTTCTTCGCATAAATCTTGGTCAACATAGTTATATTACAGTCTACTTTTACCAGAATGAAGTGAGCCAACTTAGTCAATCGATCTACAATAACCCATATTTAGTCAGACTTCCTCAATGTCTTCGAAAGACCAATTATAAAATTCATCGTTATCCTTTCCCACTTCTAATTAGGAATAGGCATTTTTTGAAATACACCACCAGGCTTCTGGTGTTTGTACTTAACCTACTGGTAGTTTTGACACTTGGTTACGAAATCCACAATATCCCATTTCATTCTTTGCCACCAATAGTGTTGCCTCAAGTCCCTATACATCTTGTTGGCACCCAAATGTATAGAATACATAGAATTATGAGCCTCCATTAGAATAGTAGGGATAAAATTGCCTGCCCGGGGCATGTATAATCTCCCTCAAATCCTCAAATCTACGGTAATAATTAGCCAACCCCACAAAACTTTGAATTTCTATCATATTTGTCGGTCTAGCCCAATTCCTAACAGCTTCAACCTTCTGTGGGTCTACCATAACTCCTTCTTTAGAAACCATGTGCCCCAAGAAGGACATAGAAAAAAGCCAGAATTCACACTTAGAATACTTGGAATACAACTATTTCTCCTTCACAAACTTCAATACAATACACAAATGAGCTTCATACTCTTCTTTATTTTTAGAATAAACAAGTATATCATTGATGAACACAATAACGAATGAATCCAAAAAGGACTTGAACACCCCGTTCATTAAGCTCATGATAGCAGCTGGGGCATTGGTCATGTCAAAAGACATAACCATAAACTCGTAGTGCCCGTAACAAGTTTAGAAAGCAGTCTTTGGGATGTCCTCTGCCCTGATTTTGAGCTGATGATAACCCGACTTCAAATCAATCTTAGAGAATACTGCAGCTCCCTGTAGCTGGTCAAATAGGTCATCTATTCTAGGCAAGGGATATTTGTTATGAATAGTCAACTTATTTAACTGGTGGTAGTCTACTCACATCCTCATGCTACCATCTTTATTTTTCACGAACAACATAGGTGCACCCCAAGGAGAAACACTTGGGTGAATAAATCCCTTTTCTAACAACTCTTGCAAGTGAGACTTTAACTTTCTCAACTCCGTTGGTGCCATATAGTATGGAGGGATAGAGATAGGTCTAGTTCCTGGCTCTAAATCTATATAAAAGTCAACTTCTCATTTTGGAGGCATACCCAAAGATCATTCGAAAACACTTCTAAGAATACACATACCACTGGGACTAAAGCTATAGGAGGGACTACAGATTTATCTTCCTGAAGATGGGCTAAAAATGCCCTACACCCTTTCTTTACTAATTTTTGGGCATGAATTGTGGACACAAACCTCATAGTATTAGGCTTGAAAGTACCCCCACCACTCTAACTATTCTCTCCTAGGCAATGCTACAGTGACGGTTTTAGCATAACAATCAAGAATGACATGATAAGAAGACAACCAACTCATCCCCAGAATGATATCAAATTCCTCCATGTCTAGAATCACTAAGTCTGCCAGGGTCTTAAACCCCATGAACATAATATGACATGCATGATACACCTGATCAACATATACAGACACCCCAATTGGTGTAGATACATACATAGGAGTATCAAGATATATATAATCTAAGTCCCAACCCATAGCAAATTTCACAGACACATAAGAGAAGGTAGAACCGAGATCAAACAATATAGAAGCCATACAATCACAGACAAAAATAGTACATGTGATCACAGTATCAAAAGTTTCTACCTCATAAAATGCCGTAACTACGTAAAGATATGACTTATAACCACCTTGACTGCCACCTCTACCACCCTGAGCTCCATTTATACTAATTTGTCCTCCATGTCGGTTGACTTGATTTCCACCCCTAGCCTTACCACCAAGCCCACCTTATGGACGACCCCTACTATTTCTTATACCACCACAACCTGTCGGAACTAGAGTAGTAGAAACTGGTTCCTGAGTCAACTGACCTGCAGACAAGAAGTTAGGGCAATACCTTCTGGTATGTCCCAAACCCCCACACTCAAAGCATTTGGGTCCTAAAGTATGCCTCTGAACTAAAGAGGATAAAGGTGTATAGCTACCATCTCGAGAAGGCTGATAACTAACCCCAGACGGTCCCCTACAGACACTGGCATGGCCAAATTATAAGGTCGATAAGAACCACGAACCTTTGAGAAGGTACAACTAAATTGGCCTGAGGTTTGGGCATTCTTCTCTTCTGCTTTTACCTCTCCCTATTTTTCAAGTGCTTCAACCTTCTTGGCAAGCTCAACTACCTCCTGAAAGGACTTCCCAGACACAACCACTAATAAGGTAGCCAATTGAATCCCAGAGTTCAAACCCTTTATAAAGTATCTAATTCGTTCCTCCTCTGAAGTGATCAGTTGCAATGCACAATGAAACAAGGCATGAAACTTTGCCTCATCGGCTGCCACATACATGTTACCCTACTCCAATCTCAAAAACTCATCCTTCTTCTGATCACGATAGGTGCTGGGAACATATTTCTCAAGGAACACATTCTAAAATTGTGCCCAAGTAAGTGAAGGTAAAGCGGCTCTGCACTCCACAAATGACCTCCATCATTGCTTGGCTTCAACCTGTAGCTGAAAAGAAATAAAATCCACACCATACTTCTCAATATTACCCATCTTATGCAGACGTTCATGAAAATCTATCAAAATTCAAATGTATCCTCAGACTCTGTACCATGAAATATCGGGATTTTTATCTTTATGGATTTGTAGAATAGCCCATGTTCATCATCAGTCATAATTGGTCCAAGTACCTATTGGGGATACACCCCCGTTTCAGAGCCTGCATCCATCCTTGGTGCTACAGCAGCGGCATATTACAAGGCTGTAGATGAAATAGTCGAAACAACTGGAGTGTAGTCAGTGTCAGCCAAGCTACCTAAGAATCCCAACACTTATTGAATCACCTACACAGACAAAGGCACCGAGGCTGAACTATTTAGTGTTTGTACTATATTATCTGGAGCTACCATCTCTTTTTCTTCAACTACCTCCTCTTCATTTTGAGCATGATTTGGGGTGTCCTACTTTGGGGGAGGGGACGGTGATCTCTGCCTTGCTGGCCTTTTAGATGTTTGGGCTCCACCCCTAACAGGTGTTGCCCTTCATACTCCCCATCTAGCTCCATCCCTAACTTAAGGACTGCCCCGAACTGCGGCCCTAGCGGCCGGTGCAAGCACTACTACTGGTGCAGCTATAAGTGTTGTTGCTGTGGTTATTGTTGCTCTGGTGTAATGAGTATTCACTAACTGGAACAAGAGTAATGTATTAGATACCAATTTGGATGACCAGATACCAATTGGAATCAAGTCATAGCACGAAAGAAAGAAAGAAAGAAATTCATTCCTAAAGTCCTATAGCCACCCAAAGAAAAGTATAGACGTATCTGTACCATTTCGCAGGACTCTACTAGCCATATTCTTGTATGACAAGATCTAAGAATCTAGTGTTCTGATACCATCTCTATCATGACACAACCGATCAAGATTTGCCCCACCCTAACCTATGGCTGGAGAACCATACTAATCTTACCCTTACTAATTCAAGTGTTACTTTCACTTTTATCTTATATTAAGCCTCATGTTTTAAACAAGTTCAAAAGGTCTTCATTTAATAAAGAATAATTGTCAAATGACATTAACATCCATAACAGAATCAAGTGCAAAAAACTCTATTTATTATAATCCCTGGTACCTGAAGTCACCATACAAGAACATCTAAGAATAAGCTAAGTCTGAAACAACTAAAAATATCCAAAAAAAAAGTAATAAGGAATCATTTTAGTCCCAAAATAAAGGACATAAACATCAATAAGAAGATCCGAAGGTTGCCCGATCATGGTGCTCACTCTCAAAATCAAGTCTGAACCACTAACTAAAGCTGAGGTTGCGTGTCAGCCGCTGGAAGATGTTCTGTACTCAACAAAGAAGAGTACAAGTAGCATTAGTACATCAATAAGTATTGGTAAGCGTCATACGTCGACTAATTCAACAATGTACAAGTACGCAAACCACACAAGTATAAAAGTAATCATAACAAAACTCATAATCAAAGATATCAACAACTAAAGGCATCATGTAAGGAAAATTCACAAGTTTACTTTCACAAGCTTTTACACTTAATCACTTTCAACAACAACTCATCATCATATGTAATCATTATAAAGGCACTCAATACATATGAACGAGTGTATGTATGTAAGATGTGCGCATCATCTCTTACTCTTCTTCTCTTCATCAACAACATCATAATGTACCGGCGTAGTACCCTACCCTTTATCACAACATATCATATCTGTACTGGCATGGTACCTGACCCTTCATCATCCAACATCATCATAATGCATATGAAATGAAATGCAGTCCATAAATCACAAGTCATGCCAGAAGGCAATCATAGATATTTAGTCTACAAACAAGCACAAAGCCAAGGAAGTCTAAGTGCTAAAACAAAACCATAGCCTAACTCAATTCCTATATCAATACCCATTACAAAAATTTACCCCTTTTAACTAATAGGGATAAAAAAACCCACTGATTTTAGTTATAAGTTCACCCTATTTCGTCATCTTAGGATTTCCTATCTCTTAAACTACATGAATTCTACTATAATTAGCATGAACAACCATAATTTCATCCCTATTAATGTTTTCTAACACCCTAAAATCATTCTCTACTGAATTTATACCCATTCCCACCACTTTTCCTCAATTTTAATAATTAGGGTTAAACCCCTATTTCTACCATGAATTTATTTTTAAAGATTTTCTAAGGTAATAGGAAGTAAATTCAAGTCTGGTATGTAATTACTTACCTCCAAAGATGAAAAACTCTAAAAACCCTCTGAAAATCGCCTTCCCTAGAGCTCCCTTGTGTTTTTCGAAAAAGTGGGCAATAGAATCATTTTCTAGTTTTTAAAATTGTCAAAATTCTAGGTGTTATCGCTACAGCAGTTCGCGCCTTTAAATGGACGTCTGCCGCTACGGTACCTATTACCGCTGCAGCGGTACCATTGCAGCAGTTACTTTTTTCGTTGCAGCGGTCTAAGGCAGAAACTTAGGACCTCTCCTCAGTTTTGCACATTTTACAGTACACACCATAAATCTTAACATCGCGAACCAACCCCTCCAGGTTAAACTCTATAACCGAAGTTCTACAACTCCGTTTCAGGTGTCGGAAGTTGCTATGGCTCCCTAAGATTGTTTTCTATCTAAATATCACATCAAACACCACTATCAACCATTACATTAGTACCAAATTTTACTTTACTAAACCCTTTAAAATCGTCCAATTTTAAACTGGCCCTGAATTTCTCAAAAATCGGCTAAGGGAAGACAAAGTGTAAATTTTATCCCTCTTTCAGTACAATAATTGGGTCATTATAAAGAGTTAGGTACAAGTTCTTTTTCCCCTTTCCTAACTACTTTCTCCATGTGAACAGGAAGAAGCCTTGCAACAACATTAATATATGGTGCTCAAAAGCTTATTTCAAAAGCTCCTACACCTCCTCTATTTGAAGTAGCTTTGTTTATGACCATTCCATTGTTAGATGTCTCTAGCTTCATGTAAAAAAAAATTTATAATGATGGATTTAGACTAAACATAATGGATTTTATAATTAATTGTGATTAATTTGAACTATGTATATTTATATGTATAAGATATCGCACATATACAGATAGCAAAATCTAATTAATTTGAATCCTCGATTTATTACACACACCTTAAGATTGTATACCAAATATAATGTGAGGCCTAACTCCTGTAGAAATACAAAGACAATAATTGTGGAAAAAAAAATGAAGGAAAGGCCAAATGTGCATAAAGGTTAGAGGAACAATAGTGACAGAACAAATATGCCTAGAATATGTATATCAGAGGCTATTAGTCAAAAATTGCAGCTCATCAATAGTAAAATTATTCTCATCCCACAAGGCATGATAATGAACTGAGCAACAAGCCATATAAGTCGGTATGCCATAAACATAGAAATTAAACTTTGTAGGGTGACATATATTTGAATATATAATGGTACTAGGAAAAATTGTTCCACTCTAATCAACTGCATTTCTGTCACAGTGATTGTTGGCAAACAACCTATTGTGATGATGTTTCTAGACATAACAAATGTGATGGGTATTGAAATATTCTATGTCAAATATCTACATGTGCAACTCATGTGCCCAAAGATTAGTTGATTCATGAATAACACGAGAATGATAATTTAAAAATAAACAGTTCAACGTATCTTCAAACTTGCAAGTTGGTGGTTCAAGTTACACCTGAATAAATGAGTACTTTCATTTAAAGAAGAAAGCTAATAATAACTTTTTCTTACTTGTGGGATTGCAGTCATAGGATAAAGAGTTTTCATTATAACTCAAGTTTTTAGGTAAGTTGCAATCTTGTTCACTTTCATAGTCTCAATCAATATAGCTTCATCAATTAATATAGTTTGGATACACAAGAAACTAATCGTCATTACTTTATAAATGTATTATTATTTAAAAATATTATTAAAAATAAAGATGAATACTTAATACACAAGGGAAAAACTCATCTGAAGAAGAATTCATGAAAGTAAAAGAGATAAATAAGTTGAAACAATTCTTATGGCATCATATATCCTAGACAATAGAAGTAAGTAACAATAATAACTTTTTTATTTGGTTAACTTAAATTTTAGTAAAAAGTTTATTTTGGTTAGATATAAAAGAATTAATGTTAAATGAGTGATACGTGCAACGTATGTGCTTAAAAAAAATTTGGCCAATGATTAATTAATTCAGTGAGATAAGTGTCACGATCCAAATCCGTCATGAGTGGCACCCACACCAACCTTCCAGTGGGAGAACCATCTAACCCAAACTATTGTTATCAATTGCTTAGTCAACTATAATAATGACCAAAACCTATTTCCATTAAGCAAATAACATCCCTAAAAACTTCATCAAATGCGTAAACAAAATAATTCATCTAAAACGCCCCCAGAAACTGAATGTCATCGTGCTAGAACATCTAACTAAATCCATGGGTACAACTCAAAAAACTAACAAATAAGCTAATAATTGTCTGTGTCCGAAACAAATAGACAAGATTGAAAAACAGGAAGATCCATAGTTGCTCGGAAGATGATGCTCACCCTTGGATCATAAGTAGTGTCACAATCTACAGATAAGGTCTCCTTAAATCCGCTGGAATATGTTCTGAACTCAACAAAAAGAAGAACACATGGTAGTATCAGTACAAAACCACTATGTACTGGTAGGGTCATAGGCCAACTCAACTTAACCAATATGAACAATTAATTAACAATTTGTGAACAAGTAGCAAGACATACTATTTATCAATTATGCATTCAATCAGTCCTTTTACCATAATTTCCACCTTAACAAATCAATTTAAATAAATAATGAATCACTTTTAACAAACAGTGTTCAAATCAATTCAACTATAATGAATCCCAACACAACTCAATTTATCACTTTCTCATAAACACTTCATTATTGCACAACAACAAGTATCAACTCATTTCAGGTACAATATCAACAACTCGGACCACACAAGGATCCAAATATAATATCAAGAAATCGGACCTCACAAGGATCCAAATATAATAAAACAAAAATGTAACCGGATTCACTCAAGGAACCATCAAATACTCTAATTTATCATGTACACATATGTTATGGGTCTTATAAATGCCCACTAGCCATGACCTGTAGGGGACGAGCTTAGTCCATGTACGAAATAATCCATATAACTAGTGCCTACCACCCTTATCCCAAACCAAGTATTATACCACTCTTATTCCAAAGTCCCCACCCTTATCCTCCCCAAAATCCAGTAATTAAATCATAATCCATCTTTATTGGTTCATCTCATAACAACAATTAGTACTATAAAACAAGTATAAACACATAATAAGTGAGTCAACCACCTTGTGCATCAAACAAGGTCCTTTACCAATCTTATCATATATTATCAATTTCCAACTTGCATTTACAATTAACAAGTCAACATTCACTAGCATGCATTGCAACAAGTAAACAACAAGTCAGTTAGCATGCACACATATAATCAACTTAAGTTTTAACTCCAATTTAACCATCACCTGCCTCAATTCAAGCCTTGGAATGCTATAAATGACTTGAGCCTAGCCCTTTCTTATGGCTTCTACTTGATTTTGGTCTAAAAACAACACATAGAACACAATTCAACAAATATACTCCAGGTATTATAACTTCAATTCATAATCCTAGGGCCAAATTCATGAACAATTCCCTCATTCTAGGGTTTTTCTACCTTTTATTCCACTTCAATTCTTTTTATTCCATATTACAAGGGTGAATTCTAGCATAAGAATCAAAACCTAGCAACCCTTGATTAAATTCCAAGGCTTTATATCTCTTTGCATTATTTTGCACCAGAAATTCCACCTAGGTTAAGTTTAATACCTCCACCGTGATCATAAACTAAAGATTCTAAGAATTAATGAATGAAAATCTAGTTAGATAGGTAAATTAACTTACCTTAATGGTGGAATTTGAGTAGAATCTAGAGGAAATCTCCCTTTTCGCATGCTAACTTGACCTTTGAATGAGTTTGGAATGAAAAATATGTCTTAAGTCTAAAAACTGATTTTTACTGTGCTTAGCTTGCTATAGTGGCCCAATTCCCTCAATAGAGGCATTGCTATAGTAGGATCTGCCCGCTATAGCGGAACTGACCCATCTTGACTTCTGTAATAGAGGGAAAATTCCTACTATAACAGGACCGCGGTAGCATCCTACCAGCAACATAGAGGGATAGGCAAGGTAGTGAGTTCATACAGGTTCCCAATTTTCTAATTTTACAACACACTCCCAAATTCAACCTCCCAAATTAACCTTTATACTTTAATTGCTATATCCAAAGTTTTACTAACCCAAATCTTGTTTCGAAAGTCTCTATGAACTCCCTAACCTTCTAGCTAACAACTTATGATCTTAAATAATCTAATCACCAACCTATCCATTACTTGATTTACCTAAACCACACCACACCTGGAATTCATTCAAGCCTAGCCTAGCCTAAATTTTTTAGCTCTTCATCCGGGAAGAATATTAACCCAAATTTTTTTCATGCTAAGCTACACCATAACGATGGAAAGGGTTATTACAGTAAATAACAATTTACCCATCACTCATCCCAGAATGACAAACAAGTAAAAGAGGGGAAAAATAGCAAAGGAAAAGTACATGAATCCTCAAACAAGTAAGGGTACTTGTTACGCATATCCGACTCAGTTTCCCAAGTGGCCTCTTCAATAAGATGGTACTTACACTTGACTTTTATAAACCTAATCTCTTTGGTCCTCAACTTCTAAATATCTTGATCAAGTATTGCCATCGGTTCCTCTTTATAGGAGAGATTCTTATCAAACAATACTGAGTCCTAATGAATGATGTAACCACCATCTGCATGGTATTTTTTAAGCATAGAGACATGAAATACTAGATAGACTAAAACAAACTTAGGGCAATGTAAGTTTGTAAGCCACTGGACCCATATCATTAAGAATTTTGAATAGACTAATGTACATGGGGTTAAGTTTGCCCTCTTGCCAACCCACATCACTCCCTTCATGAGAGAAACCTTAAGTAGCACATGCTTGCCCTTCTTAAAAAACATGTCTCTTACTTTGCGATCTGCATACTTTTTCTATCTACTTTGAGCTGCCAACAACTTATCTTGAATAAACCTCACCTTCTCTTGAGCCTATTTTACTAAGTCTGTGCCCAAAGGTTTCACATCACCCACTTCAAACTAGCCTATGTGTGATCTATATCACCTCTTATATAGAGCCTCGAATGGGGCCATGTCAATGCTAGAAAGATAATTATTATTGTACGAGAATTCACACTCTAGTAAAAACTAATTCCATTGGCCTCCAAAGTCAGCAGCACATGCTTGAAGCATATCTTCTAGCACCTAATGGTCCTCTCAGACTGCCCATCAGTCTGAGGATAAAAAGCAGTACTGAGATCAAGCTTTGTGTCCAACTTCTCATAAAGCTTGTGTTAAAACTTGGAGGTAAATTTCATACCTCTATCGAATATAATAGAGACTGGAACCCCATGCAACTTCAAAATCTCCTTAACATAGATTTTGGCTAACTTCTCCAAGTTATAATTCACATTAATTAGAATGAAATGTGTGAACTTTGTTAGCCTGTCAACAATAATCCAAATGGAATCATACCAGCCCAAGGTCTTAGAGAGACCCTCCATAAAATCTATAGCAATTCTCTCCCACTTACACTCAAGAATAGGCATCCTCTAAAGCAGACCTGCAGGCTTATGATGTTCATATTTCAATAGCTGACAATTTTGACACTTCGCCACATACTCTACTATATCTTTCCTTCATTCAGGGCCACCAATAGAGCTACCTTAAGTCACGATACATCTTGGTTGCACCAGGATGTTGTAACGACTCATTCTATTGCTTTTGAAAATACCTACAGCAAAGGCATAAGAATCTCATTTGTCACTGGATTTAGGATAAATTATTAATTATGGGAGTTCATCAGATATGAATTAAGGTCATACAATACCACTAGCATAAAGTTAAGTTGAAAGTGTCCTTATCGATTAAGTTTCAGACTAAGTTTAAACTAGGGTCAACTTTAAATAATCACTCCTCCTAGAATATAAATAGTTATAGGGCCCAATACTCACCAAATTAAATATATTTGAGTCTTATTTCCAACGCCATCAATCGTTTATTAATCCACTTTTAGATTAAAATGTTATGACCATTTTACTGAAGCATATCCGTACTGAAAAAGCTGAGGCTGCTATAGCGGGATCAGGCTGCTATAGCGGGGTTGCTATAGTGGGATCCGGGCTGCTATAATGGGTTACAGATAGTTAGATACAATTTTTAGATCTAAAACATTATTTTACTCTCCAAACTCGTTCAAGGTCAGGCTAGGTCAAGGGAGAGGTAATTTCTTCAGTTTTTTATTGATTTCCTCCATCAAGGTAAGTTCTTCAATTAATCTAACACTCGTTTGATTCTAAAATTCTTAGAATAACATTAGATTGATCTTGTTAAGGGTAGAAAGTTAAACTAGGTGGAATTTTATGGTGTAAAGTGAATTAATAGGTTGAAATCCCTTGAGTTTGAGTTAGTGTTGCTAGATTATGTTCTTGGGACTATAAATTGATCTAATCATTCCAAAATATAAAAAATTTGAGTGGATTGAAGGGTAGAAAACCCTACTATGACGAGATTATGCATAAGCATGGGTTAAAATCAATGAAAGTTAGGTTATTTTCCTAGAATTGGTAGAACAATGGTTGAATTATTGTTTGATAGTTATTGTTAGACCGAGATCTAGTTGAACAACAAGAAAAGGTAAGGCAATCATAAAAACATGAACTTCGTAGCAGAAGCTTGACGCCAAGGTAGGCTAGGTTTAAATGTAGTAGCAAACTTTTGTTAAAAAGCATGAGTGTGATATAGATTGATGGGAGATTTTATATTTAGGCCTACCGACGTGGTGTTTGGTTGGATAAACATGGTAATTAAGATAACTATGAATTAATTCCATGAATTGTAAATGGATTGTGAACTTTTTTTTGATTTCTATGTGTTTATATGTCAGCGTGTTATTTGTGCAAGAATATGTGTTAGTATCTTGTGTAAGTGAATTTTAGGAAAATGTGTGTTGAAAGTCGGTCAATTGTAATATAGTGATTGGTTGGAAGTTATGAAACAACTGATTAATTATAGTATAACATAAGATGGAAGTTGAGGAGTTAATGGCATTGTAGCTAAGGATGAATTATAGAGGTGTGAGAGTACGCATATATGTACAAATATATATGAATTGGAGTTAAAAATTCAATTTGGTTTATATGTGCATGTGGCTGCCTATTTTTCTACTTGTTGTAATACATGTATTGAATATTGAACTTGTTGGATAATTTTACAAGTTGGCTTGATCACCTGAAATAAGATTGTATAAAAAGGCTTGTTGAATTGCAAGTGTGATCATGCTTGTTGTGACATGATTTGTTATTGTGAGATGAACTAATAAAGGTCATCATCACATAATTGGTATGAATTAGGGAGTATAAGAGTGGGGACGTTAGAATAAAGGTGGCATGACATTGGTTTGGGATAAGGGTGACAGACACTAGATATCTGGGATATTTGGTACATGGACTGAGCTTGTCCCCTACAGGTCATGGATAGTGGGCAACCATAAGACCCTTAGCATGTGTGTACATGGTATTGGTGAGTTTGACAATTTCATGAGTGAACCGGGTTATATTATTAATATTATTTTGGGATTCTTATATGGTCCGATTTATTGATATTATATTTAGATCCTTGTGTGGTCCGATTTATTGACATATCATTTAGATCCTTGTGTGGTCTAGTTTATTTGAAATATCATTCAGATCCCTGCGGTTTGGTTAATTAATTATATTTCACAACCCAAAAATCAGGACTGTGATGGCACCTGTCACTTCCATCATGACAGGTAAGCCTAAAACGACAACCCAAATATAATTACTCAAAAGTATAAAAGCGGAAGGAAGTAAGAGCAAAATAAAACCCGAATAATCTCCAAAGCAGATTAATAGAGCAGTATAGTTGAAATATAGATAATACCTGATCTGGTAGTCACTAATACAAGCCTTTAAATAAAGAAATTAAAAAAAAGTTCGAGTATATCAAAATGCAAAAAATGCATAAAGATAAGGGTGGAGGAGATTTTAGTAGTCTATGAAATCAGTAGTAGCTACCTCTAACCTCCAAAGTTTCTAACATCGAAGAAACCACAGGAATCAATGCCCCTAGATCGTCGGATCGGTGCCTACATGAAGGTGCAGAAAAAGAAAGGGTGAGTACGAAACCACATGTACTCAGCAAGCATTATCAAACGACTGTAATTCAAAATGGTGACAAGTAACACCGCATGTAATGACCATTTTCGTTGTTATGTATAAACCTTTCGTTGAAAGTCCCATGTTAAATCATTTCTTCTAATTTTGAAGTTATAAATTTTAGGCTAGGCTAGTTTCGGACAAAATCAAAGCAAGGTGTGGTCTAGGGAAATCTAGGAATGATTTGGGCAGGTTTGGTGGTGTTTGAATTTATTCTACTTAGTTAAGAAGATAAGTAAACCGTAGAAAGTTACAAAATTGAATTTGGGTGAGTAGAACTCCCAAAACTGGTCTTAGCATAAAGGGCACTAATTGGAATGCCCCGGGATTAAGGTGTGTTGCAAAAATTGGGATTTTTGGGTGAAACTGGACATTCTATCCTATCGATGCTGCTATAGTGGCATACAAGTAGCTATACCAGAGAAATTCTCGCTATAGGGGTGGTCAACCCAGTCAACGACCGTTATAGCAGCAAGTGTCGCTATAGCAACGCCACTATGTCGCTATAGCGGCGAAAGTCGTAGATTTTATTTAATTTTTCCCCAAAATGGTTCATTTTTCTAAAACTCATTTTGGGGCAAAGGAGGGTCGATTTGACGTGATTTCCACCTGATTTTCATCGTTCGGCTTCATTAAAGTAAGGATTTCATCCCCGCTAACTAGTAATTGATAATTAAGCCTTAGAATTGCAAATCTACGGAGTTCGGGGAGGGTTTTAGGGTTGTTTTTGGTTGTTTTATGGTGCAACAGAGAAAATTAAGTAGCCAGTTAATGGGTTTTGATTTTTAATAGAAAATTTACCCATGCATTCCGTTAATTCACTAATTTATCCATAGAATTGGTAGTTTTAGATAAATTATGGTAGGAAAGCCCTAGAACGGGAAGGGAATGATCATGAACTTGTCCTTAGGAGTTGGGTTTGATTATAATTCCTAACATAGTAGGTCATGTTATTAATTATGTGTTTATATATGTGTTCTATACAAAGAGCACGCGAAAATTACATGGAAGGTCAAAGCTCTAGCTTAGAGGAGTTGTGCAAGCTTGGTTTGAGGTAGGTGATGGTATTGTAGTGTAATCCAATTTGTACTATATGTGCATGTTAACTACTTTGTAGTGTGGCTTGTTAGTGCATGTTGTTTGGTGTGGTCAATGCAAATGATTTTACGTTATTGTGTGGCTTTGACCTACCTTATAATTACTAAATGTGGAATGTTTTGATATTTGAGGCGTTCTCATGGGTTATTGGGGAAACAAGGTTGGCATACACTTGTGTCTGGGGTTTTAGTACATGGACAGAAACTTTTCCCTGCAGGTCATAACTAGAGGGTAGATGCATTACCCTTAGCTTGTATGTATGAGTTTCAGGTGAGTTTGATGGTTCCATAAGTGAACCGGGGAATATATATATTTATATGGTTGATAACTGTTTAATTGTCCTGACTTGTCTTGATTTGGCTTGACTGAATATGACTTGGTGATATTTTATTGTCTTATTGGTTCAAATCCTAAATTGATTCTTGGTGTAGATGTGCTAAGTGTATGTCAGTTTTAAGAATGGATTAACTTGTTGTTCTATACTTTAATTAAGTGTTCATATTCTCATCTTGGGTTGGCCAAATGACCCTACCAGTACACTGCTATTTTCTTGTGTGTTGATACTACACCTGCTCTTACTTTTGTGAGTGCAGCGTATATTCCAGCGGCTCCTACGAGACCTCACCTATGATTCCAGTGGTTGACTTTAGCTTTCAGGGTGAGTGGCATATCCGGGCCACCATGAGATCTTTCCTTTATGATATAGTTCTTTGTTTTGGACATTATGCACTTTCTTTTAGTTTTGGGGTTGCATTCCCTTCTTGACAATCATAGATGTTTTGGTACGGACAACTTTCAGGTCCTAGGTATAGTTTTATTTTAGTACAATGTGACCCTTAGTTGTGCTAATGTTTTTCGTTTAGATTTGAATATCTTTGTTTATGGGTTAGTTCTAATTAGCTCTTTTAAGTGTTGATTCTAAGATGGTTATTTTTAGAGTAGTTGGTTTTCCCATCGGGTGAGTGGATGCCACTCACGATGGGTTTGGGTCCTGACAAAGTTGTTATCAGAGACTAGGTTCTTCAATCTCGTCATACCAAAATATGTCCAGTAGAGTCTCACGGAATGGTACAGAGACGTCTATACTTTTCGAGAGGATATAGGGCTTTAGGAAATTCGTCATTCTTATTTATTTTGTGCTATAACTTGATTCCAATTGGTATTTGACGATCCAAATTGGTATCTAATTTCTTCACTCTTTCGTCTGTAGATGGTGAATAGTAGGTCCAATGGAACTCGAGTAGCAGCCCCTGTACCGGCCACTCCAGCTGAGGAGTTATCCATAAGGACAAGAGGATGAGTGAGGGGGAGAGGTAGGAGAGGAAGGGAATAAGTCACACCCACCATGGGTGGAACTCAAGTAGTGGCTGGCTGGCCAAGCTTATGAAAGGTCAGTATCCCCTCCCCTACTTCTGGATCATTTTGAAGAGAGGGAAGCAGTAGAAGAGCAGGGAATGGAGCCCAAGGTGGCAGCCAGGGAAGGAGTTAGCTCAGATTGATGATCGGGCTCACTGTTTTACATTTCCAAGAAATGTTGATGCCGAGGCTTCTGATGCTATGATCATAGGTACTATTTCTGTTTGTAACTAAATGGATTTTGTTTTATTTTATCCGGGGTCTACTTATTCTTATGTCTCTATTCAGTTTATGATGGGTTTGAATCTGGTTTGTGATGTACTTGATTATCTTGTTTATGTGTCTATTTTGATTGGTGAGTATGTGGTAGTAACCCATGTTTACCATTCTTGTTCTGTGTTATTTGTGGGTTTTCAGACTTGGGTAGACTTGATTATTTTGGATATGTTAAACTTTGATGTAATTTTGGATATGACCTGGTTATCTTCATATCACACTATTTTAAATATTAATGCTAAGACAATCACCCTAGCTATGCCTGGAATGGATAAGCTAGAGTGGGAGGGAGTGTATAAGGCCAAACAAATAAAAATTATATCATTTGTCCGGGATAGAAGGTTAGTGGGGAAGAGGTGTTCAATATTTTTAGCTCATCTCCTGGATGTGAGTGCGGGGATCTAGAGTCAGTTTCAGTGCTTTTTGAATTCTAGGATGTGTTTTCTTCAGACTTATATTTATTTCTGTATTGACTTAGAGGCGGTCACTTGCCCTATATCAATTCCTCCCTATCGAATGGCTCCAGCAGAGTTGAGGAACTCAAAACTTAATTGTAGGAACTACTTGACAAGGGGTTTATTCATCCTTGTGCTTTACCTTGGGGTGCTCCAGTTTTATTTGTTAAGAAGGAGGATGGTAGTATAAGGATGTGCATTGATTATAGACAGCTGAGTAAGGTTACTATCAGAAATAAATATTCCTTGCCTCGCATAGATGATTTGTTTGACCAGTCATAGGGTGCAATGGTGTTTTCAAAATTGACTTGCGGTCGGGTTATCATAAGTTAAAAATTGACTTGCAGCCTTTATGAGATTGATGAACGGTATCTTTAAGTCGTTCTTGGATTCTTTTATTATCGTGTTTATTGATGATATTCTAGTCTACTCCAAGAGTATGAAGGGGCATGAATGTCATCTTCGCATAGTTTTAGAGATTCTAAGAGAGAAGCGGCTATTTGCTAAGTTTTCAAAGTGTGAATTTTTGTTGTCTTTAGTTGCCTTCTTGGGGCATGTGGTTTCTTAAAAAGGGGTAATAGTGGACCCCCAGAAGATTAAGGCAATTAATAATTGGATTAGGCCTAGTTCAGTGACTGAGGTAAGGAGCTTTGTGGGTCTTGCTAGTTATTACTGCAGGTTTGTCAAGAACTTTGCATCTATTACAACGCAATTGATAAGGTTGACTCAGAAGGAAGTGTCATTTGTTTGGTTAGATCAATATAAGAGAGCTTCTAAAAGCTCAAGACACTCTTGACTATAGCGCATATCCTTTTGTTACCGGTTGAAGGTAAGGACTTTATAGTGTTTTGTGATGCTTTGCTTTTGGGCTTGGGTGATGTGTTGATGTAGGATATGAATGTCATTGCTTATGCTTCAAGGCAGTTAAATCCTCACAAAAGGAACTACCCAACCCATGACTTAGAGTTGGTAGCGGTAATGTTTGCATTAAAGATTTGGAGACACTATCTTTTTATGGTGTTAAATGTGAGGTCTTCACAGACCACCGTAGCCTGCAGCATGTGTTTACTCAAAGGAATTTGAATCTAAGGCAGCGGAGGTGGATAGAATTGTTGAAGGATTATTATGCGACTATTCATTATCATTCGAGTAAGGACAAAGTAGTGGCAAATGCATTGAGCCAAAAAGATGTATGTATGGGTAGCTTGTCATTCTTGAGGGTGTTCAGGGAGTTTCAAACTCTAGCATCTTAGAGTATACAGTGCAAGATTTCAGACAAGGGTGGTGTGTTGGCTAGTGTTGAGGTAAGGTAAATATTTTTAGAGCAGATTAAGTCCAAACAATTTAAGAACAAGAAGTTGAATGCACTCTAAAATAAAGTGGTGCGTGGGGAGGTGGTGGACGCCACTCTTAACGCGAGTAGGGTGTTTTGGTTTAAGGGAAGGTTATGTATTCCTCGGGTTGGTGATTTGATTTATGATGTACATTTAGAGGCCAATGGTCGGTGTTATTCTATTCATCTGGGTACGACCAAGATGTACCGTGACTTGAGGCAACTTTATTGGTGGCTCGGGATAAAGAGGGACATCGTGGATTATGTGTCCAAGTGTCACAATTGCAAGTAAGTGAAGTATGAACATCAAAGGCCTGCGGGGTTACTTCAGAGGATTCCTATACCTATGTGGAAATGGGAGAATATTTCTATGGATTTTGTGGTGGGTCTTCTTAAGACTTTGGGGAAATATGACTCCATTTGGATAATAGTGAATCGATTGACGAAATCAGCTCACTTCTTGCCGGTTCGGGTAGACTACAGCTCTCAGCAGTTAGCTAAAATCTATGTCAAGGAGATTGTGAGACTTTATGGGGTGCCACTGACCATTATTTTAGAGAGATATGCAAATTACACTTCTAAATTTTGGAGGAGTTAGGCACCAAGCTCACATTTAGCACGGCTTTTCATCCTCAAATAGATGGGTAGTCAGAGAGGATGATTCAGGTACTGTTGAGGGCCTGTGTGATTGATTTTGGTGGTCATTGGGACAAGTTTTTTCCGTTGTGTGAGTTTTCATACAATAACAGCTATCACCCAGCATCAATATGGCACCATTTGAGGCATTCTATGGAAGGAAGTGTAGGTTACCTATTGGGTGGTTCGAGGCTGGAGATGTTAAACCTTTGGGCACTGACTTCGTAAAGGAGGCTCAAGAGAATGTAAGGTCTATTCAAACCAAGTTGTTAGCTGCTCAAAATAGGCAGAAAGAGTATGCGGACCGGACCGTAAGGTAAGAGACATGGACTTCTAGGTTGGTGACCAAGTTTTGCTTAAAGTGTCTCCCATGAAGGGATTCATGAGTTTGGCAAGATGGGAAAGCTCAGTCCTCGATATATTGGTCCCTTTGAGGTTCTAAAATATGTGTGTCCGGTTACATACAGGTTAGCTTTACCGACGGGATTGTCGAGAGTCCATCCAGTAGTTTATGTGTCTATGCTCAAGGTACCATAGGTATGGAGATTACATCATTAAGTGGGACTCAGTGCTTCTAGAAAAGGGTCTGGCTTACGAGGAAGAACCAGTAGCGATTCTAGATCGGGATGTTCAAAAGTTGAGGACGAAGGAAATTCATTTGGTTATGGTTCAGTGGAAGCATTGTTTGGTAAATCCACTTAGGAAATCGAGAAGGACATGAGGGACAAGTACCCTCAATTATTCGAGGATACATGTACTCTCTTCTCTCCTTTTTTTAGCCTATTTTTACATTTGATCATTCAGGGATGGACGATAGGTAAATTGGTATTTGTTGTAACAACCATTTCCGTCGTTATGTATAAACCTTCCGTTGAAAGTCCCATGTTAAAATTCTTCCCAATTTTGAAGTTATCAATTTTAAGTTAGGCTAGTTTCGAATGAAATCGGAGCGAGGTGTGGTCTAGGTAAATCCGAGAATGATTTGGGTAGGCTTGGTGGTGTTTGAATTGATTCTAGTTAGCTAAGACGATATGGAACCCGTAGGAAGTTATGGAATTGAATTTGGGTGAGTAAAACTCCCAAAACTGGTCTTAGCGTAAAGGGCATTGTTTGGAATGTCCCGGGATTAAGATGCGTTGCAAAAATTGGGATTTTTGGGTGAAACTGGACATTCTATCCTGTCGATGGTGCTATAGCGGCATGCACTCTGCTATATCTACGCGTCGCTATAATGGAGAAATTTTTGCTATAGCGACGGTTAACCCGGGCAACAATATGCCGCTATAGCGACGAAAGTTGCAAATTTTATTTATTTTTTCTCCAAAATAGTTTATTTTTCTAAAACTCATTTTAGGGCAAATGAGGGGAGATTTAGGGCAATTTCCATCAGATTTTCATCATTCATCTTCGTTAAGGTAAGGATTTCATCCCCGCTAACTAGTAATAGATAATTAAGCCTTAGAATTGCTAATTTAAGTAGTTTTGGAAGGGTTTTAGGACTATTTTTGGTTGTTTTTTGGTGCAAGGGAGAAAATTAAGAATCTAGTTAATGAGTTCTAATTTTTAATAGATACTTTACCCTTGCATTTCGTTAATTCACTAATTTATCCATGGAATTAGTAGTTTTAGGTGAATTATGGTAGGAAAACCCTAGAACGGTAATGGAATGATCATGAACTTGACCTTAGCAATCGGGTATGAGTATAATTCCCAACATGGTAGGTCATGTCATTAATTATGTGTTTATATGCGTGTTCTAGACCAACAACAAGCAAAAATTGTACAAAAGTGCAAAGCTCCGGCTTAGAGGAGTTGTGCAAGCTTGGTTCGAGGTAGGTGATGGTATTGTAGTTTAATCCAATTTGTACTCTATGTGCATGTTAACTACTTTGTAGTGTGACTTGTTAGTGCATGTTGTTTGGTGTGGTCAATGTGAATGATTTTACGTTCTCACGGGTTATTGGCAAAACAAGGCCGGCAGACACTTGTGTCTGGGATTTTAGTACATGGATGAAATTATCCCCTGCAGGTCATGACTAGAGGGTGGACGCATTACCCTTAGCTTGTATGTATGAGTTTCAGGTAAGTTTGATGGTTCCATGAGTGAACCGGAGAATATATATATTTGTGTGGTTGATAATTATTAAATTGTTTTGACTTGTCTTGATTTGGCTTGACTGAACGTGACTTGGTGATATTTTGTTGACTTGTTGGTTTAAATCCTAAACAGATTCTTGGTGTTGATGTGCTAAGTGTATGTTAGTTTTAAGCATGGATTAACTTATTGTACTATACTTTGGTTAAGTGTTCATATTTTCATCTTGGGTTGGCTAAATAACCCTACTAGTACACTGTTGTTTTCTTGTGTGCTGATACTATACCTACTCTTACTTTTTTAAGTGCAGCGCATATTCCAGTGGCTCCTACGAGACCTCGACTTCACTTGTGATTCCAGCTGTTGACTTTAGACTTTAGGGTGAGCGGCATATCCGGGCTACCATGAGATCTTTCCTTTATGACATAGTCCTTTGTTTTGGACATTATACACTTTCTTTTAGTTTTGGGGTTGCATCCCCTTCTTGACAATCTTAGATGTTTTTGTATGGATGACTTTCGGGTCCTAGGGATAGTTTTATTTAAGTACGATGTTATGCCTTAGTTGTGCTTATGTTTTTGGTTTAGATTTGAATATCTTTATTCATGGATTAGTTATAATTATCTCATTTTAGTGTTGATTCTAAGATGGTTATTTTTAGGGTAGTTGGTTCTCTCACCGAGTGAGTAGTGTGGGTGCCACTCATGATGGGTTTGGGTCGTGACACCACATCAACCCTCTAAAACAACCATACAACCTACACTCAGGAAAGCCACCCTAATCCAACAGAATAATCAAGTCTAACAGTCATAAGGATATTATTACACAGTACAAGAAATCCTCCATGCAGTGAAATCAAGTAACAAACATTCAAGTACTCAATAAATAGTACAAAATCAACAAATACACCTTACTCTAGCTAAATAAGAAAAGAATGAATGCAATGCAATGCATATGGTGTGTACACACCTACCAAGCAATGGCTTCAAGGTTAGGATCCATGGGGGACTCACAAGGTCCATGTACTGTGTAGGCGTGCACTCCGATCTCAATAAATATATTATGCAGGCATGCACTCCGACCCTAATAATAGATAATAATGTGCAGGCATGCACTCTGACCCCATCTGAAATGCAATGCATAATGTGCAAGCATGCAACTCCTATCCCAAATCAACCACAAATATTAAGCAAAGCATTTCATGTCTTATGCCAGATAGATATCACTTCCAAAATCAACTCAACTTATCAAGCGGGAGTATTCTAATTAGCTAGCATTTTCAACAATTTATTTACAATAGCAAGTCTGCCCAATCATGCAAGCAAATAGGGAAAAAAAGTTCAAAACAGACAATTAACTGATTTTAACCCCTCAAACAACACCGGTACCTGCATAGATGCTTGTCACTTTACCTATATGGGACCTCTATTCCCCATTAAACCCATTACATATAACTAACACATAATCACATCAAAAAAGAGTCAAAGAAAGACTCAACTTGCCTTTAAAGAAGACCGTGAAGTGAACCCAAAACTGAAAGAATCAATTGGAAGCTTTATCCTTTCAAATAGCCTCCGAACGAGCCCAATCTATTCAAATATGAATACTACCCGTAAGTAAAAGAGTCCAAATTTACAATCAAGTTCCAAATTTGAATTTTAATAATAGGTAAAACCTCGAATTTCCTAAATTTCAAATTTGGGTTAAGTTTCAATTTCCTCCAAATAGCACCAACCTAATGGTGTTCATATAATATAACACACCTAGTATTTAATTACCTGTATTGATATGCCGAGAGTTGAATTATAATATGATAACTACAAGAAAATCCAAAATCTGGGCTATATTACACAAAACTGTACCTGAGACAATGAACCAGTACTAACCATGAACACAAAAACAATGCAACAGCTTATCCTAATTACATTGAAATTGGCCTAGGCTACCTACATTCTCCAATTATTACACCATCATGGCACTAATCATTATCAAATCATTGGCTACTCATTAATTCCTACTCATAACCTAACATCACCCAATCATTTGCTATCATTTATAACTTTCCCTACTAACGTGATTTTTGCTTGATCTTCCAACCAAATTGCAGAAGCCACTTAATTTATTATAACTAAAACTTGTTTCTAGAATCTTTAAAGACCAATATGCTACAACCATTCAAATTCCTTTTCTTTTTCTTTTGAACATAATCATATAATAATAATAATAGATTCCATATATCCTAACAATTTAAAACGTTTGAATAGGAGTCTTAGGCTTGTGAAGAATTTACCTGGAGCAGTTAGCAGTATGCGCCTTCGGTTTTTGGGACTATCGCCCCCCTTTTCTTTTTTTTTCTCTACTGGATATAATTGAGAGCCTTGATTTCTATTATTAAATACCCTAGGCTTTGCACATTTCCAACAAGGAATGGTGGGTCTGCCTACTTCTAATCCTTTTAACAAAATTATATTTCCATTAACCATCAATATGGTAAACCCTTCCCATTTAAATTCATTCTTGTATTGACCACATAAGTAAATAAATTGTGATTTTGACCCATTAAATCACTAATTAAATTAATTATCTAAAATACCCAAAACTTTAAATATATCATTAAAATTTGTTTGAAACCCACCCCAAGGAAACAAACCAAATATGTAAATTGACTAAAAAATACGTTCCGGTTCTATTGGTGACACTAAAACACTAGCCCAAGGTCGTCTTGACCAAAGGTTGACCATGATTAAGCTTAACTTTATTAAAACTCAAGAACCTAATTAATGACTTAAAATCACTTTCGAACACCTCAAGAATCAGCACTACCCATCCCCATAAGTCATAAATCACATCTAAACACTACGAGGAGGGTTAAAATAAGAAAAATTCACAAAATGATTTGGAGGGTCGTCACATTATATTAAATTTGGATCCTTGTGGGGTCTGATGTATTGATATTATATTTAGATCCTTGGGTGGTTCGGTTTATTGATATTATATTTGGATTCTTGTGTGATCCGCATTATTTGGCATATCATTCTTATCCTTGAGTGGTTTGATTAATTGATTATATTATATTTGTATCCATGTATGGTCCGGCTATTTGACATTATATGATTCCTTGTGGAATGTTGAAAAGGTAATGAAGTCTTAATGACAAAATGGTAAAGTTGAGTAGGAAATAATTGCCTTACTTGTTATTAGTAATGTGAACACGATTTGTCTTATTGAGATTGTGGTACGTATGTGACTTGATTAACATTTGATTGTTTGATGTAAGTTATGGTGTTGAACTCGTTGATGTCCTAAATGGAAAACTGAAATTGTTACATATATACCTTTGTCTGCTACAAGTTAATTGAACTAGTTATGCTTATGCAAAGGTAATGATTTAAGAATTAGCCATTCTAGTGTCGCAATATTGATTGAATAATTGGCCTTGAAACAGACTAAGTTATGGAAAGGTGGAGGTGAGAAAGTTTGTTATTAGTGATCAAGTAGGCCTAATCTTGAGGTTGATAAAGTGTACACCATATTTTGACTTAGGCTGGACACCTAAAATTTGAGGGCACATGTGTGGAATATGATAGATAGTTGTAGTAATTAATGGTGAAGTATGAATTTAGTGGTTGATAGTGAGATGTAAATGAGAAATAAGTGGATTATTGGTGGTCAATTTAATGAAGGGGGTTGACTGGCATATACTTATTTCTTGAGAAGGATGAGAATATTATAATAGTGTGGTAATATGAATTATAGACCAAAAAGGAATGAAATAGGTAAATTATATGTTCATGTTTGATTTTGGCTTTCTATATTATTTTTATGTGATTTAACCTTGGTCGACTGATGATGTCTGCCAATATAAGGTTGTACTAATACTACTCTTATTATATTATTTTTGGGATATAGTCTGGTTGTAGGATCAATTGATGTTTCTTAGGTGACGTGGACAGTGATATCTGGCAGCTTATACTCATTTTATTCCTACCGTGGTAGCTGTGTCTTTTGTTTTGTCTTTTACTATAATAGAAGCTCTTGTACATATCGTAAATAGGTCTTCGGGGAATAATGTTTTCTTTGTTGTGACTTTAAAAAGATTGTTATAAGTTAAATAGAATTTTGAAGAGTTTTATCATATTTCATTCTGACTTCTGCATATTCTTAATTGGGTAGGAAGGGTTCTCCTATCTAGGTGAATTAGAGTAGGTGCCCTCACGATCTAGCTAGTTGGGTCATGATAGTTGGTATCAGAGCAAATGTCGAGTAGAATCCTATGGATTAGTGTGTATACGTCCATATCAAATCCTCAGGAAGCTATAAGGCATTTTAGGAATTTCTTTCCTTTCTTCTTTCCTAACATACTACCTCTGTTGTTGTCTATCTGGGTTTAGCCTAATTGGTATCTAGCTGATTCTAGTTGGTATCTCTACAATCACAATTGGAATCTAGTCAATTCAATTGGTATCTTGATAAGTTCGCAACTGGAACCTAGTTGTTTCCAATTGGCAGCTGTCCATAAGAGCTAGGACTTATGATTGTCGTAGGAATTATGATGAAATTTCTTGGTTGTAACTTTTTTTAGTATATTATAAGATGTGATTGCGATTGTTGCTTGGCTTGATGGTAGGAATTGGTATGGTTAGTAAAAGTGTTGTTTGAATTATCTGTTTAAAGAGAATTTGTTTTTGGTTTTAAATTTTGTGATGACTTGAAGGTTTAATTGATGGCTGAAATGTCTATTGATGACTGGATTGTCTGTTAGATAGCTTAGAGGGTGATATGTATCTGTTGGCATGAAAGTTAAATGATGCAGTTGATAAGATATGATGTGTTAATAAGTTAAATATCTGATGTGAATGTTCTTGTTGGTTTTAGGTGACATATATATTTAAACATCAGGCTTGTTTGACTTGGTGGTTTTGACTGTTGATTTAGTAAACTACTTGTATTATGATGATAATGTATAGTTAATGAGAAAATCGCGAGATTATGGTGGAACCAGGTTCCCTCGTATTAGTGCAATAGTAATTATGGTTGCCTATTGGTAGACTAGTCACTCATGTGTTGATTAACAAAATAACTTGTAATTGGCTGATTTTGGTTTGACATTACTTATATGCTTATTATATAGGAGTAATTATCGGTTAATAGTATCCCTTGAATGTTGTATAATTGAATTGCTAAGGTTTGTGAAAAAAGTTGGCTTGATTATGATCGATGATCCTTAGTTGTAGGATCGATTGAGGGAGTAGATTTATTCGATGTGTTCTTGTATATTTATATCCCTCTCTTTGTTCATGATAATACATGGTTATTATTATCCTTGATTTGTTGAGGTATATTGAGTTAGTAATTTGACTAACCGTAAGCTAGTTGTGAGGCTAAATGAGTATAGTTTGTCCTTGGGTGGTAATTGATGTAATGGTTTGTTTATAAATGATTGATTGTTGAGGGTCGAATAGAGTAATGTGAATGATGTTGGAGAATTAATGTGTTAGTAAAACCCCTAGTGGTGTGTTGGTTGGTAGAGGATTAATTTTTGTGTGCTGATCATGGTGGTGTGAAAAAGAGTCATAAATTAGATGTACCGAAGGGAAAACATGGCATAGTATTTTGTGGTGTTTTGTTTGTTGTAGCATTGGTTAGGTTGTAAGTTCTCGGGTAGAGTTTTCCTTAGGATAAGAGTTGATAAAATTTCAGGCTAGGGTGGGTTCCAATAGAAATCTAGTGTTATATGGTTTAGAGTTATTTGGTGTCTCGAGGTGTATTATTTGATGAATTTAGGTGATATCATGATAAGTGAGGATCATAGTAGCCTATAAAAACTTTTGGAATAGAATTCAGGTTAGTATAACTCCGGATAAAGCATTTGACATAAAGGCGTTAGTTCGGGATGTCAAAATCTGGGAGTGTATTGTAAAAATGGCAAAAAATGGGACTATCCAGAATTACTGCCTCACCAACGTTGCTATAGTGGGAGGTAGACCGCTACCATGGGTTTGCTATAGCCGGAGTTACTAATGGCCAATCCTGTTATAGCGACATATCTCACTATAATGAGGCTTCTATAGCGGGAATTGGGCCTCTATACCGAGCTCAATGCACTAAATTTTTAGTTTTTTCCTAGTTTAGATGTTATCTCATAAGGAACTCTCAAGGTTTAGTTCCTAGACTGTTGTAAGGGAAATAACTAATTCGTGCATAAATGTTTGGCTTCGCATCTTCTTGTCTTGAAAAGCCTCGATAGAGAGGCTGAGTGTAAAATATGGTTTAGTTGATAAACGATAATGAGTGGTTAGGTAAGGTGGAATATAAGCAACTCTGAAGGTAGTGTCTTTCTAATTCTAACCTCGTGCTCCTCTTAACCAATGCCCATTTGGGGACGAACGACTGGTAAATTAGTATCTAATGTAACAACCCATTCTGTCGTTACTATAATTATTTGTGGTAAAGGCACAAGAATCTCATTCATCTTAGATTTTAGGATCAATTCTTTAGTATGGAAGTGCATTAGATGTGAATTAAGGTCATATAATACCTCTATCACAGAGTTAAGTTGGAAGTGTCCTTATCGATTGAGGTTTAAATTAAGTTTAAACTAGGGTCAACATCAAATGATCACTCCTCCTAGAATATAAAGATTTATGGGGCCCAATACCCACCAAATTAAATATCTCTAAGTCTTTTTTCCAATGCCACCGACCTTTTATTAATCAAGTTTTGAAGTAAAAAATTGTGACCATTTTATTGAAGCCTGTCCGTGCTGAAAAGTTAAGGCTGTTATAGCAGGATTCGAATCGCTATAGCGGGCCACGCGCAGTTAAGTGCAGTTTTTAGATCTAAAATGTTATTTTACTCTCCAAACTTGTTCAAGGTCAGGTTAGGTCAAGGGAGAGGCAATTTCTTTAGTTTTCTATTGATTTCCTCCATCAAGGTAAGTTCTTCCGTTGATCTAACACTCGTTTGATTCTAAAATCCTTAGAATAACATTAGATTGATCATGGTGGGGGTAAAAAGTTTACCTAGGTTGAATTTTATAGTGTAAAGTGAATTAATAGGTTGAAATCCCTTGAATTTGAGTTAGTGTTGATAGATTATGTCCTTGGGACTAGAAATTGATCTAACCATTCCAAAATATTGAGATTTTGAGTAGATTGAAGGTAGAAAACCCTAGAATGACGAGTTTATGCATGAGCATTGGTTAAAATCAATGAAAGTTAGGTTATATGCCTAGAATTGGTAGAACAATGGTTGAATTATTATTCGCTTGTTATATTAGACCTAGATTTAGTTGAGCAGTAAGAAAAGGTAAGGCAATTACTGAATTATGCACTCTGTATCAGCAACTTGGACCTCAAGTAGGCTAGGTTTCAATGTAGTAGCAAACTTTTGTTAAAAAGCATGAATGTGATATAGATTGATAGGAGATTTCATGTTTAGGCCTACTGGTGTGGTGTTTGGTAGGATAAATATGGTAATTAAGATAACTATGACTTAATCCGGTAAATTGTAAATGGGTTGTGAACTTATTGTTGATTTCCATGTGATTATATGTCATCAGTGTTAATTGTGCAAGAATATGTATTAGTATCTTGTGTAAGTGAATTCCAGGAATATGTGTGTTGAAAACTGGCCAATTATGGTAATAGTGATAGGTTGGAAGATGTGAAGCAATCGATTAATTGTAGTATAGCATAAGATGGAAGTTGAGGAGTTAATGTTGTTATAGCTAAGGATGAATTATAAAGGTGTGAGAGTACGTATACATGTGAATAGAGTGAAAAACTCAATTTGGTTTATGTGTGCATGTAACTGCCTATTTGTCTACTTGTTGCAATGCATGTATTGAATATTGAACTTGTGGATAATTTTACAAGTTGGCTTGATCACCTTAAATGAGATTGTATAAAAAGGCATGTTGAATTGCAAGTGTGTTTATGTTATTTCAGATTGTGATCATACTTGTTGTGACATGATTGGTTATTATGAGATGAATCGGTAAAGTTCATCATCACGGAATTGGTGGGACTCGGGGAGTATAAGGGTGGGGATGTTGGAATAAGGGTGGCATGACATTGATTTGGGGTAAGGGTGTCAGACACTAGATGTATGGGATATTTGGTACATGGACTTAGCTGGTCCCCTAGAGGTCATGGATAATGGGCAAGCATAAGACCCTTAGCATGTGTGTCATGGTATTCGTGAGTTTGACACCATGAGTGAACCGAGTTATATTGTTGATGTTATTTTGGGATCCTTGTGTGGTCCGATTTATTGATATTATATTTGGATCCTTGTGTGGTCTGGTTTATTGACATATCATTTGGATCCTTGTGTGGTTCAGTTTATTTGACATATTATTTGGATCGTTGTGCGGTCCGGTTAATTGATTATATTACATTTGGATCCTTCTATGGTCCAGTTTATTGATATTATATTTGGATCCTTGTGTGGTTTGATTTATTGATATTATATTTGGATTTTTGTATGGTCCGGATTATTTGGCATATCATTTGGATCTTTGATTGGTCGGGTTAATTAATTATATTATATTTGGATCCATGTGTGGTCTGGTTATTTAACATTATATGATACCTTGTGGAATGTTGAAAAGATAATGAAATCTTAATGAACAAAATGGTAAAGTTGACTTGGAAATAATTGCCTTACTTGTTATTAGTAATGTGAACACGATTTGTCTTAATGAGATTATGGTACGTATATGACTTGATTAACATTTGATTGTTTGATGTAAGTTATGGTATTGAACTCGTTGATGTCCTAAATGGAAAACTGAAATTGTTACATATATACCTTTGTCTGCTACAAGTTAATTGAACTAGTTATGCTTATTCGAAGGTAATGATTTAAGAATTAGCCATTCTAGTATCGCAATATTGATTGAATAATTGTCCTTGAAACGGGCTAAGTTATGGAAGGTGGAGGTGAGGAAGTTTGTGGTTAGTGATCAAGTAGGCTTAATCTTGTGGCTGATAATCTGTACACCATATTTTGACTTAGGCTGGAGACCTAAAATTTGAGGGCAAGTGTGTGGAATATGATAGATAGTTGTAGTAATTAATGGTGTAGCATGAATTTAGTGGTTGATAGTGAGATGTAAATGAGAAATAAGTGGATTATTGGTGGTCAATTTAATGAGTGGGGTTGTCTGGTATATACTTATTTCTTGAGAAGGATGAGAATATTCTAAGAGTGTGGTAATATGAATTGTAGACCAAAACATAAATGAAATAGGTAAATTATATGTTCCTGTTTGATTCTGGATATCTATATTATGTTTATGTGATTTAACCTTGGTCGACCGATGATGCCTACCAGTATGTGTGGTTGTACTGATACTACTCTTGCTATACCATTTTTGGGGTGAAGTCTGGTTGCAGGATCAGTTGATGTTTTGTAGATGACGTAGATAGTGATCTCTGATAGCTTCTACTCATTTTGTTGCTACGGTGGGAGCTATGTCTTTTATTTTGTCTTTTATTGTAACAGAAGCTCTTGTACATGTCCAGACTAGTTCTTCGGAGAAGAATATTTTCTTTATTGTAACTTTTAAAAGATTGTATTAAGTTTTATAGAATTTTAATGAGTTCTATGATATTTCACTGTTAATTTTGCATATTCTTAATTGAGTGGTAAGGGTTCTCCAGTCTAGGTGAATTAGAGTAGGCGCCCTCATGATCCGGTTAGTTAGGTCATGACAGATGTATAGAGTATCTGGAGCCAGGATCTTCTGATAGCAAACTAGGAATCACTTTATCAACATGAGGCACACACACACGTCCCTTCACCCTTAACATGCCACTAGCATCAAGTGTGGCCTCGTGGGCCTCACCACGCACCACCTTATTCCTAATCTTATTCAGCTTTACGTCTTCAATTTCTTGGCCTTGATTTGATCAAGGAATGTCGACATTGCCTCAGCACTAGACAATACTCCACCCCTTTAAGACACCGCAAACTGCATAAATCACATTGCTAGAGTTTGAATCTTTCTAGCTAAAGGTCGCCTAGTTACTTTCAAGCAATATGAAGTTCCCGTACATACAATTTTTCTGCTCAATGTATCTGCCACCACATTGGCTTTAACCGAATGATACTGGATGGTAACATTGTAATCCTTTAATAACTTCATCCACCACCATTGTCTCAAGTTTAGTCCTGCTAAGTAAACATATGTTGCAGGCTGTGATGGTCTGTGAAAACCATACATTTGACACTATAAAGATAGTGTGTCCATATCTTGAGTGCAAAACCACCGCTGCTAGCTCTATGTCATGAGTTGGATAATACCTCTTATGAACCTTCAATTGCCTTGAAGCATAGGCTATTATATTTTTATCCTGCATCAACACAACACCCAAGCCAGAACGTGAAGCATCACAAAATACTATAAAATCCTTACCTTCAACGAGCAAAGCAAGGATAGGAGTTGTGGTCAAAAGAGACTTGAGCTTTTGAAAGCTCTCTTCACACTTGTCAGACCAAACGAAAGGTACCTCCTTCTAACTCATTCTTGTCAAGTGAGTAGCAATAGAGGCAAAGCCTTGACAAATCTTCGGTAGTAGCAAGCCATACCCACGAAGCTATGAACTTCAGTCACAGAGGTAGGCCTAGCGCAATACTTAACAGCATCAATCTTTTGGGGATACAATCATCCCCTTTTCAGAAACCACATGCCCTAATAAGGTCACAGACGACATCCAAATCTCACATTTAGAGAATTTTACATAAAGCATCTTCTCTCTCAATATATCTAAGACAATGCGTAAATGTCCTGCATGCTCCTCAAATCTCATATTTAGAGAATTTTCCATAAAGCACCTTCTCTCTTAATATATCTAAGACAATGCGTAAATGTCCTGCATGCTCCTCCTTACTCTTAAAATAAACCAAAATGTCATCAATAGATACAATAACAAATGAGTCCAAGAAATATTTAAAGATAACATTCATTAAACTCATGAATGTCGCTGACACATAAGTCAACCCAAAGGACATCACTAGAAATTTATAATGCCCATAATGAGTTTTGAAAGCTGTCTTAGGAATATCCTCAGGCCAGATCTTCAACTGATGATACCCCGGCCTTAGATCAATCTTGGAAAACACTGAAGCACCCTGTAACTGGCCAAACGAATCATTTATTCTGGGCAATGGGTACTTATTTTGGATGGTTGCCTTATTCAATTGTCGATAATCTATAATAATTCTCATACTACCATCCTCTTTTTTAACAAACAACATTGAGCACCCCAAGGCAAAGCACTAGGATGAATAAAACCCTCATCAAGCAACTTCTACAATTGAATATTAAGCTCTCTTAACTCAGCCGGAGCCATCCTCTAGGGAGCAATAGAGGTGGGGCATGCCTGGCTCTACTTCAATACCAAAGTCGATGTCCCAATCTGGAGGCATAACATGCAAATCAGTGGGAAATATTTCCTGGAATTCAGAAACCATAGGAACTGACTCAATAGATGGGACCTGTGCACTAGTGTCCTTAACATGTGCCATGAAGGCTGAATTTCCCTTCCCCACTAAATTTTTAGCATGAATGAAAGAGATGAGTTTCACCGGACCAGGCTTAAAATTACCCTCTCATTCTAACTTATCCATCCCTGGCATAGCTAAGCTAACAGTCATAGCATTACAATTCAAAATAGCATGATATGGGGACAACAAAGTCATACCCAAAATAATGTCAAAATCTAACATATTAAGAATCACCAAATCCACCCAAGTTTGAAAACCCATAAACATCACGGAGAAAGCATGATATACTTGGGTCACTACCACAGAATCCCCAACCGGAGTAGACATATAAACAGGTGAATCAAGTATATCACAAACTATGTTTAACCCAAAGGAAAATTTAACAGACACATAGGAAAAAGTAGAACCTAGATCAAATAAGACCGAATACATCCTGTTATAGACAAGAATAGTACCTGTAATGACGGCATCGAAAGCCTCCACCTTGGATTTTCCCAGAAAGGCATAGCAATGGGCTCTTTCTTCAATCTGAGCAACTTTTCTAGAAAGATATGCACCACCTCTACCTGCATTTCCACCACCTCGATTACCACCATGGTCTACCTGATAACCAACACTCCTACCCTATGGACAACCTTTATTATTTCCTCCATCTTCTCTGCCGACTGGAACTAAAGATCTGGACTTCTGAGGACCTTGAAAACCCGACTGCCTACCATTTGGACAGTTCCTCTTAAAATGTCCAACACCACCATAAGCAAAACAAGCTCGATCTAATGAAGGCAGATTAGTAGAAAAATATATAGCCCCTTGGCTTCCCCCACCTGAAGGATGCTAAGTGGTCCTTGACGAACCCTCTGTAGAAACTGACAGAGCTAACTGTATTAGATGTGTGGGGTAGGCATGAGAACTGTGGCCTATGAAGTAAGAAATCATCCTTCATATACCTATCCTGCCTAACTCCTTCTACTTTCTTCACAAACTCCATGACTTTATTAAAAGTCTTACCTGAATAAGTCATCTATAGAGCTGAGACCTATAAATTAGGATTCAAACCCTTTACAAAGTCAAGAATCCGCTCTTCCTCAGTATCAAGCAACTGGGTGGCAAACCTGGACAAGGCATGTAACTTAGCCTTATAAGTTGCAACAGTAATACTGCCCTACTCAAGGGCAAGAAACTCGTCCTTCTTCTTATCAGGCAAGGTGTGTGGAACATACTTCTCTAAAAACAAAGTGTAAAACTGAGTCTAAGTCAATGGAAGTAATGCTAAAGAACGACACTCTACGTATGCCCTCCACCATTTCTTAGCATTACCCTACAGTTGGAAGTTCATAAATTCTACTCCATGTTACTCTATAGTACCCATCTTGTGCAACCTCTTATGGCAGTCCATAATATATTAAAGACATCCTCCATCTTAGAACCAAATAAAGATGGGGGTTTCATCTTCAGGAACTTACACAACAATTCATGCTCATTCCCAGTCATAAAAAGAGTTAATACCAAACTAGAAAACACTTTTGTCTAAGAAAGCTCATCCATCCTAGGGGCTACCACAGCAGCATGCTGCACTCATGGATGTTATTGAATGGGCACTGTAGGCATAGCCCCACTACCTTCCATCCCACTCAGAAAACCAAGTACCTACTAAATTAGCTCAGAAGACATCGGTAGAGAGGTTGTAACTTCCTAAACTATTGCATCCTCTTCCTATTCCAGAATCTCCTTATTCATTACCTCATCATGAAGATCCTTGGGTGGGGTAGGTGACTCAGAACTCTGTCTGGCTGGATTAGCAGCAGCTTGAGCACTACCCCTGGTGGGTGTTGCCCTACCTCTTTCCTTTTCGCTACTCCTAGCCTATCCTCTGCCTTTAATTATGGGTTTTGTGGTTGGAGTAGCAGGTATGGAAACCTCTACTCTAGCTCTGTTTGCTCTTGTATTCACCATCTATGAAAACAAAAGAATGAAGAAGTCAGATATCAATTTGGATCACCAGATACCTATTAAAATCAATTCATGGCATGAAAAAAAGATGAAAGTGAATTTTTCCTAAAGTTGCATAGTCTCCACACAGTTCTTTAAGACTCTGCTAGACTCATTCTGGTATGATGAGATCAATGAACCTAGGGCTCTGATACCAACTTTGTCAAGAACCAAACTCATTATAAGTGGTACCCACACTAACCGTTCAATGGAAAAACCATCTAACTTGAACTACTGTTACCAATTGCTTAGTCAACTATAATAATAACCAAGGCAAATTTACATTAGCAAATAATAACCCTAAAACGTTAATCAAATGCGGAAACAAAATTATCCATCTAAAACGCCCCCAAAAATTGAATGTCATCGATCCAGAACATCTAACTAAAACAAATCCATGGGTACAAACTAGAAAGACTAACAAATAAGCTAATAATAGTCTGTATTCGAAATAAATGGCCAAGATCAAAAACTAAGAAGATCCATGCTTGCTCGAAAGATGAAGCTCACACTTGGATCAGAAGTAGTGTCATGATCTAGAGATGAGATCTCCTCAAAGCTGCTAGTATATGCTCTACACTCAACAAAAAGAAGAGCACAGGGTAGTAGCAATACAAAACCACTATGTACTGGTAGGGTCATAGGCCAACTCAACTTAACCAACGTAAATAAGTAACTAACAATTTATAAACAAGCAGCAAGACATATCATCTATCAATTATGCATTCAATCAGTCCTTTTACCATAATTTCCACCTTAACAAATCAAGTTGAATAAATAATGAATCACTTTTAACAAATAGTGTTCAAATCAATTCAAGTACAATGAATACCAACATAAATCAATTTATCACTTTCTCATAAATACTTCATTATTACACAACAACAAGCATGAACTCATTTCAGGTAGAATATCAACAACGCAGGCCACACAAGGATCTAAATATAATACCAAGAAATCAGATGTAACAACCATTATTGTGATTTTTAGATTTTTCTATATTTTGACTATTTTACCCTTTTATATAGTTGCTATATGCTATCTATGAGTTGTGGGGTTAGTTGGTACAGTCCCTGGAATGTTCGGGAGTGAGTTTGAGGTCCTTAGAGGACTTAAAGGTAGTTATTTTAACTTTGATCAATATTTTGTGATTCGAGTATCGGATGGTGATTTAGTTAGTTCCATTAAATTTGAAATGTCGATTTTGGGTTAGTAGTATATTTAGTTAAGGTCCTAAGCCTTTATATTGCATTTTGAGTATTTAGACAAAAACTAGTAAAATAAGCTTAAAAGGGGTCCCGAGGGATAATTTATTGTAAATGATCTCTATTTGAAAATTTGATGGTTCCATTGAGTCCTGAATGTCAAAATTAGCCTAGAAGCATATTCAAATTATATTTTTGGCCCTAATAAATCTCGAGGGTTCAATCGGGACTATGTTTCCAAGTCCCAACTGCTGGTTTGTTGTTTCTAGTGCACCATAAAATCCTTCTTTGTGTTCATGGGACCCTAGTCACATTCATGGAGAAGAAATTAATTGTTCATTACAAACACAAAAGTGGGACAACATTCAGAAAGGTTTGTCTAATTTATTCATCGTGAACGCATGGGGGTGGCCACGTTCGTAAAAGGTAAATGGGACCAGGTTCCAGTCGGTCACTCATTGCGTTCGCGATAGACTGAACGTGATGGTTCTGATTTGGGTCAGATCACAATTGCGACCAATAGCTCATGTTCGCAAAGGGTATTTACACTTGGATAGATTTAAATCATTTTCTCATCCAAAACTCTATTTTCGCCATTATTAGGCTTTGGGAGCTCGGTTTTTGACGATTTCAAATTGGTTTTTCATTAATCTTGCATGGATAATCTATAAACTCCTATTTTCACCATTTCCTATTGATTTCATCTTCCAAATAACTTCATATCTTTGATTTTAAACTTGGATTTTGGGGCTTTGACCCGGTAAACTATAAAATTAGTTTTTCTTCGATTTAAAATCCGATTTCAACTTGTTTTTAGTTGCGTTTTTAGATTTAGACTCCTCTTTATATAGGAAACATGATTCTTAAGTAAAATTTCAGATTTACCCTTTTTTGATTTTGAGTTGATTTTCAAACTATTTGTGGACTCAAAATAAATATAGCATATGTGAGTATTATTGGACTCCTTTAGATATGTAGATTATATTTTTGATAGATTTAGTTCATTCCGAGATTGCTCATATAGGAAAGGCTCTGCATTAAAGAGTCCAAGCAAGAGTTTCGGTGATTTGAGGTATGTTATGGCTTAACTTTCTTCAGACTTGACTGGATAGTTAATCATTCATGTAAAGCATGCTATGGGTTGGGAAATTAGTCGTAGGATTCATATTTTAAGATTATTAGCAATATTGTGTTGCCTGTGTGGGGGTTTATATGCATATTATTATAGACTTGAGAGATTATATTTGTTGTGATGCCCGTGTAGCGGCTTGATTTGATATTATAGGCCTAATTTATACATAATTGCCTTATTATTTTTGTGATGCCCATATGGTGGCTTGACTTGATATTATAGGCTTTATTTGAGTATTATTTGCCTCAATCATTATCGTGATGCCTGAAAGAGGGGCTTGAATTTAAATTATTGATGTCTTACATGACTATTTATTCACACTGTCATGCGATGGATTATATCATGAATTACGGACTTATTGAGTTGATTGTTGAGCTTATTTATACCATTAGTGAATTGATTATTATCTTCATACTGATTTGGTTGCGAGCATTACATCTTTATTTCATTCATACATATTCATGAGATTGGTACTACTAAGAAACTCTGATTTTGAAAGAAAAGGAAATACTTTGTGAAACTCTTAACCGAGGTCTTTGCCGGCAAGGTTGATTAGGACACCTTGTAAAACCTTTGACTGACGTCTTTGCCGGCAAGGTTGATTGAGATTTTTAAAGTATATGGATTGCAAAACCCTCATGGGTCATGTCCTAGAATCTTTAGCTCGAAAGGTGTATACGAGGTCATGCAATGGCTTATATTATTATCATCCCATCATCATCCCTTTGCATTGTATCATTTGTATTCTACTTACATGTGAGTTGTCGTGTGTTTAGTCCTTTTTATATATCCGTGTGTAGTTATTCTTATACATTTATTATACTTGTAGAATTGTTAGGCGATATGGTGTGAGCTACTGTTTAAGAACTTTTCTATATGTAGGTGGAAGCATGCTCATAGTTCCTTTACTTGTTTAGTTTTTTGATTCGCTCAGTCGGCCTATAAAACCAACTAAGTAAAAGTGGACTGTACTCACTCTTAATTTTATTCCCTTTTGGTACAGATCCCAGTATGAGTGCAACCCACTGTGGCTGATTCATATAAAGAGAGTTGATCTGAAGATCTAGTGAGCTCCTCGTCCGGAGCTTTGTTCCAGCCTCCATCTATCTATTACGTCTTTACTTATTTTCGGAGACATATTTGTATTATCAAATTCAGTATCATCTTAGATGCTCTTTACACTTATGATATCAGGTTTTGGGATAACATTGTATTTTATTCCCGATATTTTAGATTTATGATTATAGTATGACTTCGTTCTAGAAGTCTCGGAGTTACTTCATCTCTTTTCTATTTTTCCATTTCTTTCATATTATGGATTTTTGGCTTACCTACCAAGGCTGAGTTGAGGTGGTACTATCATGACCTCAACTTTTGGATCGTGACAAGTTGGTATCAGAGCACTAGATTCACCGATCTTAGAAGTAAAAGAGTAGAGTGTCTAATACAGTCTCGCAGATCAGTACGTTGACGTTTGTATCTATCTTTGAGAAGCTATAAGACATCTTTAAGGAAAACATCACTAATTTGATTCATTATTATGTGTTTCATTCATACCCATCATTCTAAAGTTGTACTCTATTCTTTTCTGTGCAAATGAGAGGACTAGATCCAGAGTTGTTGAGGATGATGGTCCAACACCCACTGTTAGAGCTCTATTCAGGGGGATGAGGAAGAGGTCAAGGTTGAGCCAGAGGTTGAGGTCAGGCACGAGGAGCTGCTCCGGCTAGAGAATGAGCTAGAGCGTCCTCTCCAAATCCTGAGATTGATTATGATGGAGAGGCTTATCATCCAAAGGATATAGGACCAGCTCATGCCCCTCAGGGTTCCATTACTACCCCAGTATTATAGGATTTGTTGATTTGACTATTAGGCCATCCGAATGGCATTCCCCAACCAATTATTCTACTGGGTGCACCAGGTAGTTCTCAGACTTCAGAATGTATTCAGCCGCCAAGGCAGGCTCCTACTTTTGATTTTTTTACTCCAGGGGTACAGCCAGTTGCTGTGATACCCCCACGTGTTGATACTTTGCCTACTAGACTTGATGTTTCTCCTATTATTTCTGGACCTATGATGTTTTTTGATGATCAAAAGGGATTTAAGAGATTTGGTTGGCTCCTCCCAAGTTTAGTGGTATTATTGGTGTGGACGCTTATGAGTTTCTGCTAGATTACCAAGAGAGGTTGCATAACCTCGGATCCCTTGAGTCCCATGGTATTGCTTACACTACCTACCTACTGACTAACGTGGACAGGTAGTGGTGGAGATCTCTTGCATGTTATAGACTAGTAGATTCTCCTGCTTTGACATGGACCTAGTTTTCTGAGGCTTTTTTGGAGAGGTTCATTCCTTACAGTTGGAGGGATCAGATGAAAGATGAGTTTAATCACTTGGAGCAGAGCTACATGACTATTACAAAGTATGAGGTGCCTTTTAATACACTATCCAGATATTCCACTGTTGATATCTCTATCGAACCTAAGAAGATCAGGAATTTTATTAAGGATTTGGTAGGATATTATCAGTTGGCAATAACTCAGCTTGTGGTTTTGGGTGGTTTTTTCTAGAGTATCGTAGAGCATGCTAAGTTAATTGAGTCTATTCGCCAGGGTGCTCAGAGTGATGGTGCTAAGAGGATCTACTAACAGGGTGAGTTCAGTGGCTATACATCCCGAGGTAAGGATTTCTCCAGCAAAGATTTTCATGGTTACTATAGCAAACCATTTCAGACAGCTTTACAGAGTTTGGGTAATAGGTACGCAGTTTCTGATGCTTCAATTAGCCAGAAGTCAGGTTATATGGGTAGAGGTTCCCTTTTTAGTTCTTTGTGGTATGGAGGGTGTTTTGGTACTTATGGGCCCTCTCGGCATAATTCAGGCAGCAGAGAGTATTACGCATATCATGAGCCTGGTCATTATATGAGGGATTGCCCTCGGTATGCATTGGGTCCTGCCCAACAGATTTCTCAACTTTAGCGTTGTCCTAATCCTATATCTGCAGTTAGAGGTGGTTCACATGACATCAAGGGTAGTTCTAGAGGTACTTGAGGTAGAGCTCAGGGAGCTCATGGTAGTAGACGTGGGGTTGCTCAGTCTGGAAGTAGGCATGGTCAGTGCTATACTATTCCTGGGAGACCTGAGGAGAAGTCCTCTAATGTAGTTATCACAGGCATCGTCCCGATTTGCATCATCCTGCTTTTGTGTTATTTGACCCTGGGTCTACATTCTTTTATGTGTCTACGTATTTGGCTACTAATTGTGATATTGCATGTCAGCCCCTTGTTATGCCTATTCAAGTTTATACCCCATAGGGGATTCTTTAGTAGTGGATCTGGTGAACCAATCATATGTAGTAACCTTTGTAGGGCACGAAACCTGGGTAGACTTGATTATCCGACATATGGTCGATTTTGATGTTATCTTAGTATGGATTGGTTAGCTCCTTATAATGTGGTTTTGGATTGTTTGGCCAAGACTGTGACTTTAACTACTCTGGGTGTGCAAACAATAGCATGGAAGGGTACTCCTAGTTTAAGTATGAAGGGGGTTATATCTTTTTACGTGCTTATTTCATGGTAAAAAAGGGGTGTCTTTCCTATTTAACCTATGTGCATGATACTAGTGTTGCTTCACCGCCTCCCTTAGATTCTGTTTGAGTTGTCCTACGGACTTACCTGGTATGCCTCCGGACTAAGATATTGATTTTGCCATTGATGTTGAGCCGAGCACTAAGCCCATTTCCATTCCTCCTTATAGGATGGTCCTGGATGAGTTGAAGGAATTGAAGGATCAATTGCAATATATGTTGAGTAAGGTTTTCATTGGACCGAGTGTGTCTTTTAGGGATGCTCCTATCTTATTTGTGAAGAAGAAAGATGGATCTACGCGCATGTGTATTGACTATCGGTAAATGAACAAAGTGACGGTCAAGAACAAGAATCCTATTCCTTGCATTGATGATTTATTTGATCAGCTTCAGGGTGCCTCAGTATTTCTAAGATTGACTTGAGATCTGGTTACCATCAATTGAGATTAGAGCTTCGGATGTTCCAAAGATAGCTTTTTGGATACGATATAGTCATTATGAGTTCTTGGTCATGTCTTTGGGGCTGACTAATGCCTCGGTAGTGTTCATGAAGGTAATGAACAAAGTATTTTGGCCTTATCGTAATTATTTTGTGATCGTATTCATCAATGATATCTTGGTTTATTCTAAGAATGAGGCTGACCATGTGAGGCATTTGAGGGTTGTACTTCAGAGATTACTGGATGAGAAGTTGTATGCCAAGTTCTCCAAGAATGAATTTTGGTTAGATCCTATTTCTTTCTTGGGTCATGTAGTGATCAAGGATGGTATTATGTTTGATCCGACCAAGATAGCGGCGGTTTGTGATTGGGCTAGACCTACTTCTCCCATCGAGATTTGGCATTTCGTTGGGTGAGCGAGATATTATTGATGCTTTGTGCAGGATTTCTTTTCTATTGTGGCTCCTTTGACCAAGTTGACTCGAAAAAATATTGTTTTTCAGTTGCTTATGAGAAGAGCTTTCAAAAGCTCAAGGAGTTGTTGACTTCGGCTCCTATCTTGACCTTGCCCAAGGAGGGCGTGGGTTTTACCACGTTTTGTGATGCTTTTGGAGTTAGCTTGGGTGGTGTGTTGATGCAAGAGGGTAAGGTCATTGCTTATGCTTCTCGACAGTTGAAGCCTCATGAGAATAATTACACTACCCATGACTTGGAGTTGGTCGCGGTTGAAGTTATGGAGACACTACTTGTATGGAGTCCATTATAAGAATTTCTCCGATCACGTAGCCTTTAGTACTTCTTCACCCAGTGAGATCTTAATATGAGACAACATCGATGACTTGAGTTGCTAAAGGATTATGTGTCACGACCCAATTTCTCAGGTCATGATGGCACGTACTATAACCTACTAGTAGGTAAGCCAACCGGTAGTCCGGAACGACTAGTAGCAGACTACCAAGAGAAATAAAGAAAATTGCATACTAAATATAATAAAAAGACTAATATAGTCTCAAAACCTGGTGGAGCCAGTACAAGAGCTTCTAATACAACAGGAGTACAAGTGAAATACGGAAAAAGTATATATACAAGCCATCTCTGATACAACCTAGAGAACAGTGTAACAATAAGAGGGAGAGTAGGGATACTCCAAAACGCCAGGAGCTCACCCTGAATCTCTGATCCATAGTTGCTCCGCCCAATACACACATCAATGGCGTTAACTCGAACTATAACCTGTAGGCTGCAGAAGTTTAATATGAGTACCAAACATGTGGTACTTAGTAGGCATCGGCCAACTGAGCACCAGAAATAATGTAAGCATAAAATGACATGTAAGGCATGAATGCAACTACAGGTAACTATCCAAGGAACTAGGCATAACAGTGCTAATGGAGCAATAAGAATAACTACCCTATCCTGACAGCGCTCAGGAACTAAAGTGCAATATCGTATATCCCTGGCCAATACACGAATAAATAGAGAAAGAAATATATATACCAATATACAAGGCCAGAAGATACATATACAATATGAATAAATCAAGGAAGAGAGAGATGTACGTTAGTAACGTACATATATGTATACATATAGGACTAACTCAGAGGTAAATACCTAAGGGAGTCAGCCTAACATCTCAAGGATCATAACCGAGTAAGGGAGTTAATGCTAGCATACTCAACCTCTAACCAAAGGGTGACTAATCATGAGGCAATTTATCAACAATGTAATTTACCATAATAAAGAAGGGAATAAAAAACGTACCATCAATCCCGGGTACCAGTCCATACTCATCCTGCCACGAACTAACCATAATAACTAATAAAAAAGTAACCGGCTAGTCCGGACACACAAATACCTAACTGGATCCCAATAAGCCCAGAAGGTTCACGGAAGCACTCAGCAAACAACAACCATAACCTGTACCTATACAGCCCCCCAAAAGACCGATAGATATAGGCGCCAGACAATTATACTAGTGATAGGCGATGCATATAAATGAATGAATGCAACAAATCCATAAATATCATATCCAATCCAAGTTCCATAAAGTACTAAATATATACACCTCCTCCAACTTCGAAGCTCGCAAAGGCAGAACCTACGACGACCATCCTTCTCCGGCACTATGGCTTGCGGATGAAGGGCCCATAGGGGATTCGGGATATCCATATACACTGCCTGGTCCCGAATCAGGACTTCCAATAACTATCATAATCAATCTACTCCATCAAACACCGAAGAGAGAGAGATATAATAAGTGCACGGACTAGAATCGTGACTAAAAGAGTGTACATAGTGTAATAAGTGCATGGACTCGAACCGTGACTAGAGGAATGTACATAGTATAATAAGTGCATTGACTCGAACCATGACTAAAGGAGTATAAGTCCATAAATCCATTGCCCGAGATCAAGTTAGGAACTTAAATGTATAATAGCGCAGAAAGGGTTGAAATCTCTCTCGATCAAGTAAGTAGTAGTGGTAAAATGAGTGGAGTAGAAGTGCACCAAAATCAATTTTGGTCTAATTTCAAAAACATCATATTTAGTTCCAAAAGCTCATATTTCATTAAATAAGGTGGTACAATTTTCATTATAAAAGAATTCATTTTAAAAGTGACAAGTGAGAACAGTTCCCTTTCTAGAAAAATAGTAGTAAAATCAAGGTTTTGGTTGGAATCGTACCACTAAGTGAGCGTGAATGCGCCTAACAGTATGCATGCCATCATCAGTATCCAAACAATACAACCATAAGCTCCTAAGCATCTATAAATCGAAATCATGCCCTCTTTAAGGATAAAATGCTCACCTGGAGTCCAACTAATATCATAACCATGGCCTCGGGCCCAAAAATACATAATCAACATAACAAACCTCATAACTCAGAAATCCATAGTAATTAAGGGCATAAAGCCACTACAAGGATCTAATAGGGGAAATACCTCCCAAATCACTAAGTCAAATGATAAATCTCATACAAAGGGGTCCTTAATATTAAACTATAGTTAGCATGCTTATAATCGAGGGTAATAGGATTCTATAGCCATGACAAGTATTTTACACTAAGGTTCGGGTCACATTTCTACCCCAAATTCCCTAAATGGCCTAATCCATGTTATACTAGTCATAAAGATATCCTACAATCCCTACCTAGCATGCAAACTATACTATACACAATCTCATAGAGAAAAGTACACAGAAGCCTACCTCGATACCGAACAGCAAATCTTGAATCGCCCACAATTCGTTCAACTTTGCTCCACGATCCCAAAATGCCACAACATTATCAAAACAATTATCTACACGTCAATATGAGTAAAATGAGACCCATAATGCTATATAAAAGCGCGGGTCAAAATTTGGGTCAAGAACGGGCCTGCGGGGCCCGCAAACGACATGCAAAAATTAAATCTGTCATGAGGTCCCTCAAATGACAAGGAATGTTTACTCAAAAGTTGAAAACAAATAGAACACAAATAGGGGGCCAAATCCGTCCCCAAAGTTCATGGATTTAAAGACCCAATTTCTAAGAATTTACAATGAAATGTAACGAAATTCAATGGATAGAATGATGAATAAGGACCAAGGAGTGTAGAGCTAACTTACCTTAGCTTCAATGGAAGATTTTCCTCACTACCTATGCTCTCAAGAATGGAGGAAAGTAGTTAAGAAATGAGGGAGAAAATCGGGTGAAGAGGGATTTAACAGCCCCCAGGTGCTGCTAAAGCGGACACCTGGACTCTTAAGCGGCTACCACTAAAGCAGACACTGACCGCTTAAGCGGTCACCAAGGGAAAGGGATGAGGCCGCTAAAGTGGCACCCCGTCGCTTAAGCAACGTCTGCTTAAGCGGACAAGGGAGCACTTAAGAGGTCCTTACAAAAATGGCCAAGGCTGCTAAAACGGATCAATTATCGCTAAAGCGACTACCACTAAAGTGGATCTTTGACCGCTTTAGCGGTCACACTAGATATCATGTACCAAATTTTATCCAAGTCCAAAATGGACTCTAATCGGGTGTTCGGGATTCATTCGTGCGCATAAACGAACTATTCTACCACACCAAATTCAATATTTTTGACTCAATGAAACCATCAAAACTTTCATCCTAGATCATTTCGATTAAATATGGGGCCCACACCTATGGTTCTATTCTTTATAAAATCTACCCAATAGCTTAAAATGAGTCTGGAAGCCTCGGGACCTGAACCAAGGGCCCCCTAGCCTAAAATCAACATTCCAGAGCTGATGGAACAGTTAGAATTTCCATTTGATATCGTTTACTAGCAGTTTTGGTTCAAGGCCAATTCCTTAACAGAAAAGGCTCCAAAATTGGGAAATAAGCCTAAAATCTAAATGAACTATCCGATGACCGAATCGATGTTTCGACAAGTCATAAATGACATGTATCCACTGTGGAAAGGCTTGAAATACCGAAATACACCGAAATTAGGAAAATAACTTGGAGGGTCATTATATTATGATCTCAATATTCTATATCATCCGGTAATACTAATATGGTAGTGGATTCCTTAAGCCGAAAGGAGGCGAGTATGGGGAGTTTGGATCATCTTTTGACTTGGGAACAGCCTTTGGCCTTAGAGATTTAGTCTTTATCTAACTAGTTAGTTAGGCTTGACAATTCAACACCCGAGCATGTTTTGGCCTTTATTGAGGCTAGGTCTTCATTGATGGAGCAGATTTGAGCTTGCTAATTTGATGATGAGAGACTGAGGGTGATCTATGATAAAGTGTTGAGTAGTGATGCAAAGGCACATCTCTTGATGTCGAGGGTGTTTTGAGGATTAGTTGTCGCATTTATGTGCCGAGAGTTGTTGGTTGGATTAGACTAATCTTGGAGGAGGCTCATTGGTCGAGGTATTATATTCATCCAGAAGTGGCTAAGATGTACCATTACTTAAAGCAACACTATTGGTGGGGTGGTATGAAGAAAGATATTGTGGAGTTCGTGGCCATGTGCTTAAATTTCCAACAAGTGAAGTATAAGCATCGATGACCGAGTGGTATGATGTAGAGGATGTCCATTCCTGAGTAGAAGTTGGAGCGGATCACCATGGATTTTATAGTTGGCCTACCCTTGACTTTGGGAAAGTTTGATTATATTTGTGTGGTTGTGGATAGATTGACCAAATTAGTACATTTTGTACCTGTGAGGGCGAATTATAATACGGAGAAGTTGGCCAAGATCTACATTAAAGATATTGTTTGATTGCATGGTGTCCATTTATCCATTATATCCGATAGAGTAAGTTGGGTTTAGCTTGATTTGAGCACAACTTTTTATCCTCAGATAGATATTCAGTCTGAGAGGACCATTCGGGTATTAGACATGTTGCAAGCATGTGTTATGGATTTTGGTGGTCATTGAGAGCAGTTTTTGCACTTAGTAGAGTTCGCCTACAACAACAGTTACCATTCTAGCATTTAGATGGCGTCATTTGAGGCTTTTTTATGGGCGGAGGTATAGATCCCCATGGGATGGTTTGATTTATTTAAGGTGATACCTTAGGGTACAAATTTATTGAGAGACTCCATGGATCGAGTGAGACTGATTTAGTAGAGGCTTGCGGCTGTCCAGAGCAGGCAGAAGAGTAATGCCAACCGTCTAGTCCATGATGTTGCATTCATAATTAGAGAGCGGGTTTTATTTAAGGTTTCACCCATGAAGAGTGTGATGAGATTTGGAAAGAAAGGGAAGTTTAGTCCGAGGTTCATTGGCCCTTTTGAGATTATTAAGAAGTTTAGAGATGTGGCATATAGGCTAGTTCTGCCTCCACATTTGTCAGCTATCCATGTAGTATTCCATGTTGAAGAGATACCGTCTAGGCGATTCAAATATGATCCGGTGGTTTTCTGTTGCACTAGACCATGACTTGCCATTTGACGTCGAGCCTATTGCCATCCTAGATAGGAAAACAAAGAAATTAAGATCTAAGCATATTGAGTCAGTGAAGGTCCAATGGAGACATCGCTCGATTGATTAAGCTACGTGGGATGTTGAGTTCTATATGAGGCATAAATACCCCCATCTTTTTACCGCTTCAGTTACTTTATTTGCTTTTTTCATTCAAGGACGAAATTATGTTTTAGTGGTGGATAATATAACAACCCGTAGTTATGATTTTTAAATTTTGTTGTATTTTGACTTTTTACCTTTTCCCCTACTTTCTTTATGTTATCTATGAGTTATGGGTTTGGTTGGAACGATCCCCAGAACAATCATGAGGGATTTGAGTGAGTTTGAGATCCTTAGAGGCTTTAAAGGTGGTTTGTTTGACTTCGGTCAACATTTTGTGATCTGACCTTTGGATGGTTATTTGGTTAGTTACAATAGATCCGGAAAGTCAATTTTAGATTAATAGTGTAGTTAGTTTGGGTCCGAACCTTTATATTGCATTTTGAGTATTAAGATGAAAACTAGTAAAATAAGCTTAAAAAGAGGTCACGGGGGTTAATTTGTTGTAAACGCTCTCTTTTCAAAAATCTAATGGTTCCATTGAGTCTGAAACATAGAAATTAGCCTAGCATCAAATTTAGATTATTTTTGTAGGATCCTAAACAAATCTCGAGGGTCCAATCAGGACTATTTTTCCAAGTCCAACTGTTGGTTTGTTGTTTCTAGTGAAGCATAAAATTATTCTTTGCGTTTGTGGGACCCTGGTTGCATTTATGGAGAAGAAATTAATTTCTCATTGTGAATGCGATGGTGGGACCGTATTTAAGAAGGGTTGTATAATTCGTTCACCGCGAATGCGTGGTGGTGACGACATTTGCTAAGGGTAAATGGGATCGGTCCAGGTCGGTCGCTCATTGCGTTCATGATAGACCACTAGCTATCACGATGGTTTCTGTTCGGGTCAGGTCGCGATCCCGACCAATAGCTCACATTTGTGAAGGATATTTTTACAGATGGACAGATTTAAATATTTTTCTAGTCCAAAACCTCATTTTCACCATTTTTAGACTTTAGGAGCTCGGTTCTCTATGATTTCAAAGGGTATTTTTATCAATCTTGCATGGGTAATCTTTAAACTCCTATTTCATCATTTCCTATTAATTTCATCTTCAAAACAACTTCAAATCCTTGATTTCAAACTTGGATTCTGGGCTATTACCCAGTAAACTATAAAATAAGTTTTTCTTCGATTTAAAGTATGATTCTAACTCATTTTTAGTTGGGTTTAGACTCCTCTTGATATGGGGAACCTGATTCTTAAATAAAATTTTAGATTTATCTTTTCAATTTTGAGTCGATTTTAAAACTATTTGTGGACCCAAAATAAATATAGCCTACATGGGTATCGTTGCACTTCTTTTGATGTGTAGATTACATTTTTGATAGATTAATCCATTTCGAGACTGCTCGTGAAGGAAAGGCTCATGTTGAAGGGTCCAGGCTAGAGTTTCGGCTATTCGAGGTGGGTTATGGCTTAACTTTCTTCAGACTAGGTTGGAGAGTTAACCATTCATGTAAAGAATGCTATGGGTTGGGAAATTAGTCATGGGATTTGTATTTTGAGATTATTAACATTATCGTGTTACCCATATGGGGGCTTATACACATATTATTATGGACTTGAGAGATTATATTTGTTGTGATGCCAGTGTGGGGGCTTGATTTGAAATTATAGGCTTTATTTGTGCATTAATTGCCTTATTATTATTGTGATGCCTGTTCGGGGGCTTGACTTGATATTATAGGCCTTATTTGAGTATTATTTTCCTCTACCATTAGTGTGATGCTCGAGAGAGGGGCTTGAATTGATATTATTGATGTCTTACGTGACTATTTATTCCGGTGGTGCCATTCGATGGCTTGTATCATGGATTGCAGACTTATTGAGTTGATTTTTGAGCTCATTAATACCACTATTAAATTGGTTATTATCTTCATACAGATTTGGTTGTGAGCATTACATCCTCATTTCATTCATACATATTCATGAGATTGGTACTACTGAGAAACTTTGATTTTGGAAGAAAGGGAAACACTTTGTAAATCCCTTAACTGAGGTCTTTGCCAGCAAGGTTGATTAGGACACTTTGTAAAACCCTTGATGAAGGTTTTTGTTGGTAAGGTTAATTGACACTATGACACTATATGGGTAGCAAAATCCCCATGGGTCCTGTCCTGGAAGCTTTAGCTCTGAAGGTGTATACAAGGTCATACGATGGCTTACATCATCATCATCCTATAGCTTGGTCATTTGTATTCTACTTACGTGTGAGTTGTCGTGTGTTTAGTTCTTCTTATATATTCATGTGTAGTTATTCTTAGACAGTTATTATACCTGTTGAATTGTTAGGAGATACAGTGTGAGCTATCATTTTGGAACTTTTTTGTATGTAGGTGGAAGCATGCTCATAGTATCCTTTACTTGTTTAGTTTTCTACTTGGCTCAGTCGGCCTATGATACCTACTGAATACAAGTGGACCGTACCCACTCCTGTTTCTGTGCCCTTTTGGTGCAGATCCCAGTATGAGTGCGACCGGCGATTATTGATATGTGCAGAGAGAGTTGGTCTGAAGATCTAGTAAGCTCCCGTCCGAAGCCTTGTTCTAGCCTCCATCTATCTTTTATGTCTTTATTTATTTTCAGAGACATTTTGTATTATCATATTCGGTATTGTCTTAGATGCTCTTTACACTTATGATACCAGGTTTTGGGTTTCAGTTGTATTTTCTTCCAAACATTTCAGATTTATGATTATGGCCTGACTTCGTTCTAGAAATCTTATATTTGCTTCATCTATTTTCTATTTTCGCATTTCTTACCTATTGTGGATTTTCGATTTACCTATCAAGGCTGGGTTGAGGTAGGTGTCATTATAACCTCAACTTTTAGGTAGTGATATCAAACATCACAAGGATCCAAATATAATACCAAGAAACTGGACCTCACAAGGATCCAAATATAATAAAACAACAATGTAACCCGATTTATTCAAGGAACGGTCAAACTCTCTAATTTACCATGTACACACATGCTATGGGTCTTATATATGCCCACTAGTCATGACCTGCAGGAGACGAGCTCAGTCCATGTACCAAATAATCCAGATAACTAGTGTCTGCCACCTTTATCCGAAACCAAATGTTATACCACCCTTATTCTAACGTCCCTACCCTTAGCCTCCCGGAAATTTATCAATTCAATCATGATCAACCTTTGATGGTTCATCTCACAACAACAATTAGTACCATAAAATAAGTACAAACACATAATAAGTGATTCAACCACCTCTGCATCAAACAAGGTCCTTTTTACGAATCTCATCATAGATTATCAATTTCCAACTTGGATTTACAATTAACAAGTCAACATTCATTGCAACAAGTAAACAAACAATCAGTTAACATGCACACATACAATTAACTTGAGTTTTAACTCCAATTCAACCATCACCTACCTCAATCCAAGCCTTGCAATACTCTTAAATGACTTAAGTTTGGCCTTTCTTGTAGCCTTGGCTTGATTTCGGTCTAAAAACAACACATAGAACATAATTCAATAAATGTTCTAATAATTCTAGGTATTATAACCTAGATTCATAATCTTAGGTCCAAATTCATGAACAATTCCCTTATTCTAGGATTTTCCTACTTTTTATTCCACTTCAATTCTTTCTATTCCACATTACAAGGATGAATTCTAGCATAAGAAGTAAAACCTAACAACCCTTGGTTAAATTCCAAGGCTTTATACATCTTTGCACCACTTTGCACCAAAAACCCCACCTAGGTTAAGTTTAATACTTCCACTATGACAATAATCTAGATATTCTAAGGATTAATGAATGAAAATCTAGTTAGATAGGTGAACTTACCTCAATGGTAGTATTTGAGTAGAAACGGGAGGAAATTGCCCTTTTTGCCCTAACCTGACCTTTGAATGAGTTTGGAATGAAAAATACATGTAAGTCTATAAACTGCTTTTTCCTGCATTTACACTCCTTTGGAGGCCCGATTCCTATTATAGCGGCACCGCTATAGCGGGATCTGCCCGCTATAGCGGAGCTGACCCGTCTTGACTTTCACTATAGCAGGACCGCGATAGCATCCTGCCACCTTCTATAGCAGGGTAGGTGAGGCAGTGAGTTCAGGAAGGTTCTCAGTTTTGCCACTTTTACAACACACTCCTAGATTTAAACCTCTTGAACTAACCATTTTATGTCAATCGCTATATCTAGAGTTCTACTAACCCAAATCTCATTCTGAAAGTTTCTACGAACTCCTTGACCCCTTAGATAACATCTTATGTTCTTAACTATCTAATCACTAACTTATCTATTACCAGATTTACCTAGACCACACCACACCTGGAATTCATCCAAGACTAGCCTAGCTTAGCCTGAAATTTTCAACTCTTTATCAAAGGAGAATCTTAATCCGAATTTTTTACACACTAAGATACACTAAAATGACAAATCGCTCCACCAACTAAGAAAGTTCATGCACCAACACCCATAGAATCAAGAAAGAGCTCTCAGTCTATCAATCCTTACTATGTTTGGACCTGGTAAGTTTCCCCGTATTGAGTCAAATTAAGCCGCAGGCTCCGCTACTGGTAGTGACCTTCCTTTAATTCCTTTAAGTTTTAGCCTTGTGACTATACTCCCCCCGGAACCAAAAAACTTTGATATCTCATAAGGTGTTAACGGAGTCCTAAAAGCAACATTCGGCGATCCCTGGTCGACATCGTTTATGGTTGAGACTAAGACGGTATCTGATTGTCTTCGAGCCCCCAAATTTCATTCTTGATTAACGAAAACAGCCTTGGAAAATTTTTTCGCAATTGTTTGTCTTTCATAAATCCAAGAATTTCACCTCTAACTATGAAATACGAATGCCCCCGACTGTCCCTGTTAATCATTACTCCGATCCCGAAAGCCAACTTAATAGGACAAAAATCTTATAATGTTATCCTATGCTAATGTATACAGAGCGTAGACTTGCTTTGAGCACTTTAATTTCTTCAAAGTAACAGTGCTGGAGGCACGACCCGGCTAATTAAGGCCAGAAGCACATCACCGACAAAAGGGATGAGACAATTGGTGCATGGTGTTCATCAATTTTGAGAAGTCATATGAAAAAGTCTCCAGGAAGGTTCTATGGACGTGTTGGAGGTTAGAGGTGTGCCTGTTGCAAACACTAGGTCGATTCAGGACATGTACGATGGAGAGAAGACTCGTGTGAGGACGGTAGGAGGATATTCAGAGCACTTTCATATTTTGACAAGGTTGCACCAGAGATAGACTCTTAGCCTATTTTTATTAGCCTTGGTGATGGATGTATTGACACGGCATATTCAAGGAGAGGTGCCTTAGTGTATGTTATTTGTTGATGATGTAGTGCTTATTGAGAAGACCTGGAAAGGAATTAATGATAAGTTAGAGGTTTGGAGACAAATCCTAGAGTGTAAGTTCAGTGATTTGATGCATGAGGCTGAAGTGGTAGTGAAGTTGGATTCTCACGCCATTCAGAAGAGGGATAGTTTTAAGTATTTTGGGTCTATGATTCAAGGGAATAGAGAGATTTACGAGGATGTCATGCACCATATTGGTGTAGGGTGGTTGAAATGGAGGCTCGCCTCAGGAGTCTTGTGTGATAAGAAAGTGTCTCCTAAGCTTAATGGTAAGTTCTACAGAGTAGCAATCCGACCGGTTATGTTGTATAGAGTGGAGTGTTGGACAGTTAAGAACAACCACATCCAAAAGTTGAAGATGGCGGAGATGAGGATATTGAGATGGATGTGCGGACTTACTAGGAGGGATATAGTTAGAAATGAGATTATTCGAGAGAAGGTGAAAGTGGCTTCTATGGAAAACAAGATGTAGGAAGTGAGGTTGAGATAGTTTGGGCATATGATGAGAAAGTGCACGGATGCCCCAGTATGAAGGTGTGAGAAGCTGGCTATGGATGGTTTCAGATGGGGTAGAGGTAGGTTGAAGAAATATTGGAGGGAGGTAATTAGGCAATAATGGAGCAATTACAGCTTACAGAGGACAAGACCCTTGATAGGAAGGTATGGAGGACGCGGATTAGGGTAGAGGGTTAGTGGGTAGGAGTGTGTCCTTACTAGTAGGAAGGAGTGCATTGGTTGTAGATGTACCTGTAGTCATAGTGTTATGCACATGTCTTGTAGTTTCTTGTTCGTGGTGTTTTGGTGATGTTTGTAATTTTGGATAGGTAGTTCATAGTATTACTCTGTGGGTGTGTTGTTTCTTTTATTATCTAGTGGTGTGTTATCCCATTTTGTTGTTTGTTTTTATGTTTTTTGCTTGTTATATTGTTATTTGTCCTGAGTCAGGGGTCTATTGGAAATAGCCTCTCTACTTCATTTTGAGGTAGTGGTATGGACTGCCTATACTTTACCCTCCCCACACCCCACTTTATGGGAATACATTGGGTAAGCTACACTAAAACGACAGAAAGGGTCATTACAATAAGTAAGGACATATTAAAAATAATGCTCTCATCTCCAATTAATAAGTTGGTTGTTGCAGTTACGCTAGAATAAGTGGGGGTGATTAGCCATTTGAAAAAGATAAAGTAAGTACTTAACAATAATCTTCTTACAGTTAAAGGTTGCCCTAATTATAGTGTTTTCTCATTGTTGGTTAACTTTCAAGGTAATCTTATTAATTTTGATATATTTCTTTTACATTTTCAATCAATATAGCTCAACGACAATAAGTATAATAATAATTAATAATAATCACGTCTTAATTCCAAGCAAATTGAATTTAATTAATAAATCAACATTGATCATGATTATGCCATTTAAACTCACCTTAATTATCAATACAACTCAATCCATTAATAAATATTAAATAGGTGATATATTAATAATACTTTAGAAATCTATTATTCTTTAAATTCGTGATTACTTGAGTATAAAAAAAATTGAAAGTCAACACTTTTAGAATATTTGGAGGGGTAAAGTCCACTTTAAGAAAATTTCACAAAAAGTTTAAAAAAAATCAATTAAAAAGATAAGAAAAAAAAATATCATTTATCGAAGATTATAGAAGCAAGCAACGATGCTAAATTTTAAGTATAATTTAGTCATTTTTAATGAAAAATATATTTTATTTAGATACTAAATTTTTTTATTATAAAATGAATTATACGTACAAAGCATGTGCCAATAAACTAGTCGATTAAGTAAGATGACAAAAATTGAATATGACTTTAAAGTTGGTGGATCAAGTTACTATAAAATATGTGGAAACTATATTGGTCAGTTGAAAAAATAAATAAATTATATTTACAACTTTTCTTTTTTACATTTAGAGGTTGTTATGATGATACCTCACTTTTCAGGTAAGTCGTAATTTTATTCATTTTAAAATTTTATTTTTAGTGTCTTAACACAATTCATCAATATATCCTGGATAGGTAAGAGACTAATCATCATATCTTAAAGGTAGTTACCTTTTTAAAATCACTACTACATAAATATCAGAGATGAAGATTGACATTTCAAAAAGATTGTGAAGGCACAAAAGTTCATTTGTGTTCTCATTCATAAAAGTTGAATACCAATATTCTCATTAAAACATGATGTTTTTGGGTTATCAAAAATGTATGTCTACTCCTTGTTTGCAACCTGGATATATTTTTGTGCTCGACTTGATTCTATTTCAGATGTATGTTCAAGAAGGACTATTTAAACAACTCTATTATTCTTACTAGGTATAACAAGTGTCTGATGTTCTTGTACTATTATTTTTTATTATTATTTATACACATAACTAAGTCTATCTATTAGAATGTGATAATGTGAAGGTTTTGAAGATAACAAAGTGTTGGTGACAAAAGTATTGATGCAAAGCTAGATGCCATAGTACATTGGAACAGTTGCAAGAAACAGGTTGACTCACATAGTCCATCTACACTAAGGTGTCCTGCATTGGAGAAGAGTTGTTCGTTTGACTTTGACGACATAAAGCAATATAAGTTGAAGAGTTCATGATGTTGATTCAAGTCATTGTTCCTTACTACAAAAGGATACCTAAATTAGGTAAATCCATATAAGGAAAGGAATTAAAAAGGGAAGGCGGCAAAGGTGTCCAAGTAGGAACGGGATTCCTCAATTTGGTTCCAAAAAGAAATGGGATTCCTTTGAAGGAAAAACAAGCCGACTTAGAAGAAGCATCAACATATATAAATACCCAAGATCTTCCACAAAGTCATTTGCGTACTCATACAAAGCAAAGATAAAATCAGAGATTGCTTCTTGAAGTGTTGCGTGAAGAACTCCTAGGAACAAATCCATACATAGCAGAGTCTAGCTAGAGTTTAGCTTGATTGTATCAGAGTGTTCTTCGAGTTGTAATCATTTTGATTTCATAGTTTCCAGTGTGTTATAAACTGAATATGAGTTTGTTTTCAAGTTGGGATAACTTGAAGACTTGGGATCACAAGCCTAGGTAGGTTTGTGAATTGTTTAGGAATTTGAGTTTATAATTTCTTAGGTTACAGAGTTTGTAATCGACGGTTTGAATGGGTCATTATTTTAGTGAATTTTGGAGTAAATCCTACAGAGATGTAGGTCTTGATTTTTTATACCTATTGTGAGTTGGGTATTTTTCACGTGAAAGTTTGTATTCTTAAGATTACTGCTTTTTATCACGTTGGTGGAACACATTAGGCAACCCGGTCCATTTGTAGAAAATAATTATCTACAATTCACTCAAGTTGTAGGGCATGCAGAATATCACTATCTATCTTGATCAGTAAATAGTTATGTATTCATATAATTTTGTGATACTTTAAAGACATTAAATATATGGTGATTATCTTTCGATTGATGTTCAATGTTATAGTTTTAAATATTAATTAATAAAAGTTTAATTCATGACAGATAACTAAAGTTGACACTATTTTTTACTTAGACAACTCAGCTAAGACTTGTACGATTTAAATACTTGTAACAAAATTTGACTATGTCATTTTGACATTTTTCGTTGACTTTGCAGGTTGAGTGTTTTTTGCATCAAACAAGCACATGAAGAGGCCAAAATAATAATTTTTTTGATAACTGCCAAATTTTTTATTAATTATCAAAGCCAACATTACAAACCAGCAGATTAAACATAACCTGCTAACTACTATAGGGATCACCCCAAACAACTCGAAAATTTTTTTTTAAAAAAAGGTCTAGAGCTAGCTAATATGTATATTGTTGGTATCCTAGTTTAAAGTAGTAAGATATTCCTGATCACTTGCTTAAGTCATAATCTACCTAAAGTAGTACAGATTTCATTGGTGAAATTCTAATAGTGCAGATACAAGCAATTTGGTTGGCTATCTGATCTCAGTGAGTAGTTTTTCCTTCAAATACTCTTGTATTTCTTTCTCTTCATATGGAAAAATGAACTCTGCATATACAAAATAATGATAAAGGCTTTTTGATACCAATGAGTAGCACTAACAGTATAAATACAAGCAATTTTGTTGGCTATCTGATCCCAATGAGTAGTTTTTCCTTCAATTACTCTTGCATTTCTTTCTCTTTGTATGAAAAAAATGAACTCTGCATATATAATAATAATAATTAAGGCTTGCTTTATTCCTCCCTTAGTAATCTATAGTAAAATTTCATATTGTTATCTCCATGAGCTTGCAGCTGGCTAATGCATATGTAGCCATTGAAATATTCTATATTGTAAAGCCTGAGTATAGGAGCAAGCAAATAAGAGAGGATCTCTGATTTCATCCTCTGTCATGACATAAATCACGGATTGTGTGGGTACCTATCCAATTCTACCTTATATAGGAGAACTCTTACCACCTAACTTTTAAAACTGTGGAAAATATTTTTAAAACCTTAAGCATTAGTAAATAATAAACCTTTCATTTAAAATAATACTTATTACAAAATAAATTAGGAATTTAACTACACAACTCCCCAGAACCTAGTCTAAACAGATACAAGAGCACTAAGCAAAGGAAGGACGACTCAAGACACATCATCCATCTAAGAGTAGAACGACATGAGCTGCTGAATAATAACCGATGTTGCATCTACAGAAACTTCAACTGACCTGCAACATGGTTTTATCCCCAAAAGGAGATATAGTAAGCATAGTATCAATACAACCACACGTACTGGTAGGTATCATCGGCCGACCAGGGTTAAAATCATATAAAAACATATAACAATCAAGAAGAAATCATAACAAGCATACATGCTTAAGAGATGAACATGCTTAACTTACTTCAACTTCCAATCTTACCGTCTTTCCTTTATTATAGCATTATTAATTTATACTCGAGGTGTGACTAACTAACACAATTCCATGAATCAACCTAACCCACTTTCTTACGCACTCACCTTGTTACAAAACCTCTACACTTCTCTCTCTACCTCATTAATCCTCTTTCGTAACAGTCGTTGCTCCCTATTCTGCTATCATTAACCATAGGAATTGAAACAACCAATATAATTTAAAAAATATCAAAAAATTAGCAAGAAGGGACACTGCAATAAAAATCACATATATAACTATACACACAGGAGAATAAGAGTTATACACAATCCAGGACATACCTTACATTCACACTTTGTTGTAATGCACAATCACAACCATCAACTTACAAACCACCAGTTATCATTTTGTATCATTCCATTAAAAGTTATCCATATCAAATCACTCACACTAAAGCAGTCCAATCAATAATAGTCAATGAATGCATGTGCAATGCAACCAATGAATGTATAGTAATGTAAGGTGTACACACATACTAGAGTCAGTAGGGACTCTCAGCTATGACCTGCAAGGGAAGAGCTCAGTCCATGTAATAGTGTCGGTGTGACACCCAATTCAAATAACAGTGTCGGTGTAACACCTAATCCAAATAACAGTATCGGCGTGACACCCGATCCAAATAACAGTGTCGGTGTGACACCCGATCTTAATATCATAATGTTTGAATGTCATTATCAACCACGATGAGATGAAATGCATCAATTATGCAAGTAAAAACCTTTCTAGACATTTAGTCAACATCAAGTTTATCATTCCAAGTAAATAACAAATATTCACTAACACATGAAATCACAAGTAAGCCTGAAAGTCAATTCACACAACTTATAATATAGGCCTTATCAAACCATATTCATAAGTTACAGTATGTCCGAAGACCAATCAATCAAGTATCCATTTTAGGAGTGCATATTCCACCAAAATCAATATCTACACTCTAATTTAACATACATATTTCATTCACCAATCTAACCCTCTTTTATTCCTATTAAACCGGTAAATTCAGTTACTAACTAGTAACCCTTATACTCAAGTCAACTAAGTTCAAGACACTATCCCATTAGCCGATTATTCAACCACTTGGCTCTTTTCAACTTACAATTCTAGCTAGAGGCCTACACCATTACACATCTTACTTCCTAGCACTTAGCCAAACTTGACTTTAGGTTCTTAAGTTATGACACCACATTCTCTTATTATGATGAATTCTCCTAACTATTTTCCAGCAAGAATAGTTCATACTCCAAACATACACAACATCGGATGCACCATTTTAAAGGTATTAAAGACTAGTTGTATAGATTACAAGTTCACCTAATTCCTCTATTGTTACCCACATTCACATATTAATCTTGCAAATCATCAAGTAAGTCAAACAAATATAAAGACCCATCAAGGGATCTAAACAAAACACAACAACACACAATTATATCTTTATTACATTAATACCATGTTTTATCCATCCTAACTCATTGCCCGTAGGACTAGACATGAAGTCTCTCGTCAAACTATAGTAATTACATGTATCTAACTCAAGTCTACTACACATTAAACCATAACTTACCTCGACCAAAGATCTTGAAATAAGCATGCCACACCAAGGTTGGTCTTTTTGTTCCTTCATGCCTCCATTAGCCCAATAATCTAGAAATCAATAATTATAAGGGTAATTAATCAATTACTCTTTGAATAACTACTTTGGAAATTCATCCCACTAGTTTTATCCTTATTCATGGTCTAAAACACTACCCAAGGGCCAATTAACCATTAACTAGTTCTAACATACTCAACCCATCTCCATTAATGGAGTTTCAAAGCTAAATATTCCATTTTTATTAAATTCAAGGTCCCCAACCATCAAACTTCTTGTTTTAAAATCACTAATTCATGCTAGCAATCATTACTCAACAATCTAGAAGTAATTCTAAGTGATATTATCCCAACCCATAGATTTTTTCCAAAATCTCATGAACTTAGAGTTCTAATCCCTAAGAATTTCACCATTGAAGATCATTCTAATGATTCTAGGATGTCATTGGATTGAAATACGAAGAAGATGACGGAAGAACATACCTCAATGAAGAATTTTCACCGTAGAAGTTGGAAAATTGTCTCCCTAGGGCTTGGGAACAAAGTTTTTGAGTTGAAATCCCCAAAACCATCAAAAATAAGGTTATGTACTGCCTATTTGTCACTGCACCGGCCCGTTCATCACTGCAGCAGCACTGGTGAATGGCAAATCATCACTGCAGCGACAACAGTTTTTTAGCATGGACAGTCTTCAGTTAAATAGACATAACTTTTAATCCGGAAGTTGATTAACGAACCATCAAAAGCGTTGGAAAGAAGACTCAAATATCTTTTATTTGGTGGTATTGATCCCTATAAATATTTCTATTCTAAGAGGAGTGCTCATTTGAAGTGGACCCTAGTTTAAACTTAGCTCGAAACTCAATCGGTAAGAACACTTCCAACTTAACTTTGTGCTAAGGGTATTGTATGACCTTAGTTCATGTCTAATGCACTTTCATACTAAAGAATTGATTCTATAGCCTATGACAAATGAGGTTCTTATGCCTTTACTGCAGTTCTTTTTAGTAACGACGGAATGGGTCATTATATCCTCCTTCCCACAGTTGGTGCATTTTGCATCTAGTTGTATATTCCAACTAATGAGTCTATCGCAAGTTGATTGTTGATTTTGTACTTGTATGTAACAATTCATATATTGAAAGTTGATTTTGTACTTGTATGTAACAATTCATATATTGAAAGACGATTTTGTACTTGTATGTAACAATTCATATATTGAATTTTGGATTTTTATGCATTTTAGAAATAGAAAACATCCCTTGGGAAAGCCTCACGACTTGCTGGCCGGCGTAACAATAATGACATTTACTGATATGCTACCCCTTTTTACTAAGATCATCATAGATTATTAATGTTCAATCCATTATTGCAAAAATATTCTTCCATGGCATACCCAGAATATGGGGCCAAAAATGGTAGAGGAGTAGGATCCTAAGCATGACTGCTACAAGAATAGAATATTTCAAAGCATTCACTTTTGGAAAAATTTGGACTAATTGTGCCACAGTTGAGCATTTCTGTCCAATTGCTACATAGACACAATACAATGTCTCACTCTCATAGGTGACCCTTGAGTTCAATTGCTTTTGGTTTAATATGGTATCGATAACAATAACAGTTTTTTCAATTTATCGATCCTCGATTATAAGTTCTTGTTAACCATTACCTATAGGAACCAGGCGATGTATCTCTTTAAATCTGTTTGCATAGGCTCGTGCTTAATTTCATTCAATAATTCTAAGGGCTTTTACTTCCACACGTCTTCGCTCGTGATCGCTTATAGCCCTCTTCCATCAATAGGTACTCCCAAGCCATCGACCACATGCCTTAGCATGGCCTTTCCTGCAGGAATATCCACAATAGATCCAGTGCGCTTAACAAGATCTCCTTCTTTAATAGAAGTATCTCTACCAAAGACAACAATCCCTACATTCTCATTCCTAAGATTTAAGGCTATTCCTTTCACCCCGTTGGCAAATTCAACCATTTTCCCAGCTTGAATCTTGTTTGATTTATAAACATGTGCAATCCTATCTTCAACCGTGAACACTCGACCTATTTCATCCACTTAAAAATTCGTGTAAAAATTGCTAATTTGACTTTCTAATAGACTTGTTAGTTTCGAAACTCGGGGAGAAGGTTCCATAATTCATTATTGATAGATAGAAGAGAGAATGCAGCTGACAAAGAAGTACTCTATCAGTATCATATATACAACAACACAACAATGACATACCTAGTAAAATCCCACAAGTGAGGTCTGGGGAAGATAAAGTGTATGCAGACCTTATCACTACCTCGAGGAGGTAGAGAGGTTGCTTCTAAAAGTCCCTTGGCTCAAGTGTAGCAAATTCAGGTATAAAAAAGAGTAAAACTGTGAAGAAAATATAGCAACTAACAAGGGAACAAATCTACCAGAAAAACAATAATCAACCACAAAATAGTGCGATCATCAAAATACAATAAACAACAGATACAATAGATACCATAAGCAATGATCAGCACCATCTCAACATCTATGGCTAAACCCTAAGCTATCATACTACGGCTAGTGCACGATAAACTCCTACCCGACTAACCTTCTACTCTAACACGCGTCCTCCACATCCTCTTATCTAAGGTCATGTCCTCGATAACCTGAATATGCATTATGTCATGTCTAATCACCTCTCCTCAATACTTCTTCAGCCTACATGTGCCCCTCCTCATACCAACTATGTCTAACCTCTCGCATCTCCTCACTGGGGTGTCTACACCTCACCTCACCATATCTCCAAAACCATCTCTATCTCGTTTCCCTCATCTTGTCCACCACGGAAACCACTCTCAACTTCTCTCGAATAACCTCATTCCTGATCCTATCACACCTAGTATACTCATACATCCACCTCAATATCCTCATCTGTGAGATATGTATCTTCTGAACATGTGAGTTTTTGACTGGCCAACACTCCGCCCTATACAACAACATCTGTCTCAACCACTACTATATTCTTTTTCTATATTCTTCTTTTTATAATTTTTGGTAATTTTCATTAAGGTGTGCTTCAATCCTTCGGTGATACACTCTCCTTATTACTCAATGATACCATCATAATATATCTATATATGATTCTGGCATAATGGGGGACTCCTTTAATTCTTCAGTGAGACACTTATCAGTCTTCCATAATACTATCACAGTGTATCTATATACTGGCAACAATATATCTATATACTGACATGGTATCATGGAAGATTGCCTCAGTCCTTCAATGAGACACTCCTCAGTCCTTCATGATACTATCACGATATATTCATATACTATTATGGTATCATTTAGGTTTGCTTCAGTCTTCAATTATACCATCACGTTATATCTATATCATATTGTCATAGTATTATTGAGTTCTGCTTCAGTCCTTTAGTGAAACACTTCTCATTCCTCCATGATACCATCACAATAAATCTATATACTGGCATGATATTATTAAGGTCTGCTTCAGTCCTTCAGTAAGACATTCCTCAGTCAGGGGCGGATCTACAGAAGCGGGTTGGGGTTCCCCACCTGCCATGGTAGAACCTGTAATTACATTGAAAATTATATGAAAAAAACTAAATAACGTCTGATGGGAACCCACAATAAAAAGGGGTGGTTGGCTCAATGGTAAGGCAGGCGCCCTGAATTACTGTTATCTAGCTTCACGTAGGTTCGAGTCCTTGTGGATGAGAATTTTTTGTTTAAATCTATCTTGCTTCTTAATTTTAAAATTCTAAAACTACATGTGGTAGGAAACCATAAGTTTAAAATCCTGGATCCGCCTCTATCCTCGGTACTATATGATACCATCATAACATATCTATATACTAGCATGGTATCATTGAGGTCTACTTCAATCCTTCAGTGAGACTCCTCAGTCCTTTATGATACTATTATGACATGATATCATTGAGATATGTTTCAATCATTGTCCTCCATTATACCATCATAATATAATCTACATACTGTTATGATATCCTTGAGGTCTGATTCAATCCTTCAATGAGACTCACTCCTCCATGATACCGTCATAGTATATCCATATACTTACATGGTATCATTGAGGTATGCTTCAGTGCTTCATGATACCATCATGCTTAATTTTGATATATTAATTTTTATATCAATTTTAGCAAGTTAATTTTCATAAAAATAATTATGAAAAAAGAGTCTTATTTAGATATACGTTTTGTTTTCATTTGCAAAAGCATTTTTTTTTTATAAAATACATTTTTCATTAATTTAGTTTTAATAAATAAGCTAGTGGATTTTAATATTTTTTTTTCTGAATTATGTCTTATTGTAGTCTAGTTATTTAACTTTTTTTATTTTTATCAAGCTAAAAATAGTTAGTTCGTATTTTATTTTTGAATTTTATTTTTTTAAAGACAAAATATAGAAAGGGATGAAAAATAAAAAGAACATAATCTAACAAAAAAGTAAATGAATTAAAATAAAAAACAAACAAGAAAAATAAAAGAAACAAAACAAAAAAATAAGGAAATAAAATAATAAAAATGTTATCTTAATAATGGACAAAATGAGATAAAATGATAAAAACAATAAATTGAAGGACAAGAGCAATACATGAAAGGACCAAAAAGAAGAAGAAAGGGGTATTTTTCCAGCGTGTAAACTAAGAGAGCATTACGGGTAAATACTTTGGGTTGAAAGGGTATTAGCATAATTAATAAGGGAGGGGCAATTTCGAATAATTGTTTCCTTTGAGGGATAATTTGTGTGCTTTTCCTTAATTAAGATCATACTTGTTAACACTCAATTTTGACCGCCCGGTATTCCTCGCAGGCTGCTATTTTACCAATTATTGTTTTAATTTTAATTTCCTTACTTAATTTTCCGGTATTATATAAATCACGATATTTTCTTAAATTCGCAGTCATAATTTATTATTATTATTATTATCACTAGTTTTATACAATTTAAGGACAACTTTTACATGATTATTATTATTATTATTATTGTTATTATTATTATCATAGTATCATCTAAATTTGTATTCATAATTTTTAAGTCTATAATTCGTTTCTAATTATTATTATTATTATTGTCAATATGATATTTTAGTTTTACGTATATACACACCCATCTATTTGTAATTAATTTAGGATTTACAATTCACTTGATGTTTTGTTAATTTTTGTTATTATTTTAAATTATTATCATTATATTTATTAAATAGCAGCCGAATCCCCAAATCATTTAGTTTCATGCCATCTGATTGATGTCAATTGTAGCCTCAATTAAGTCCAATTGGCTCAATTTCTAAATCCCAATCAATTACGTAATCCGGATAACTCACTTGACCCGGATCCGACCCAAATCCCTTATCCAATCTCAGCCAGCAATTCAATGGAATTAATCCAATGACCCTGATTTAATCTCCCACTCTTCCCATTTTTAATTACACTCCACCAAAACCCAAAAACCCTTGATCCAAAACCCAAAAATCCAATTCATTTCCTCCACTCATAGCCACCGACTACCTCCACTGTTCCGGCCAACTCCGACTGACCGCCGGCGGAATCCCATCGGACCACCACTCACCACCGCCGCCCATATACTCTCCTCTCCCATTTCCGGCGAAGCCACCAGCAAAAGCTCCGACGAAGAGAGCATTGACGAATTCCCAATGCCGAATTTTTCAATATGTTGGAAGACTTAGTAAGTTCACCCGTCAGCCTCCACGGTATGCATCCGAAAAGAATCTGAATTCGTTTCCGGTATGTTCATTTTTTCATACTCAATTGATCACCTTATCTCGACTCCTGATTTCTTTTCTTAGCTGATTTGGGTATTGGTATGAGTTTAGGTGATTAACTTCTGATTAATACTTGTCCTATGTTTTCGCTTAGGTCCGGGTTTGATTCTATACTCATGCTCGTTGTATTTCATTACATGCCTATATAATTTGACTTGTCAAAATTTGAAATAATATCATGATGCCTTGTTTCGAAAACTCATTTTACACACTCTATCTTGATTTCCATGGATCATTTAGAGTTATAAAGTAAGCCTTGATTCATATGATGGTATGGTAAATTTGCCTAATTTGCCTTCTTTCTTGCTCAAGTTTGAATATGACAGCCTCCAACGTGGATATATTTGGTTAACTTTGACTAATTCGTGATAAAATGGATTCGATTGTCTAGATGAAATTCCTATTGATTTATGTTCTCATTTGGCAACCAATTTAACTGAAAAGTCCGTACATTAAGGAGTAATCGCTCAACCTCGTGCAAAGTCTTAAAAGACTTCTTAGTCAAAGTGCAATGGCTATCTAGCTATAAGTGTATCATCTAGATCACTCCCTACGTAGGAGGAAAACAGTTGAGGGGGAAGGATTTTTTTATCCTAACGGGATCACCCGTGCAACTAAAATAATACTTCGCAACCCGATTAAGAATTGCTCATACTATTCAGCGGGCACAAACTATCATCTCCTACTACCCGCCTAAGTTTGGTTATTAGATTATTTTTTAAACCTAGAAGCGCACTAAAAAAATGATAAAACTAACGCTCCTAAAATGCCTATCCGTCCCAACTTAAGGCCCAAGAGGCATTGGACTTACTATTTTGGATGTGCGTCTAGACATAAAGAAAATCTTAGGTTGCTTAATTAGACTCAGGATTAGTGTCAAACATAATAAACAGGATTGTGGGACAAGTAGCACATAATGGTTTTCAAGTAAGCCTCTTAATTAATTAAAGCCGCTGGGTGATAAATCCTATAGGCATGATATCTATTGATGAATGATACTTAAGCTAGTGATGCCATGAAACCATTAATTCCTATGGACATGATATCAAACACTGTTAATTCATGAGGGCATGCTTCAACATAAATTAATTTCTCTATGCATTGTTTCTGGCTGTATGAGGATACTCAACTTGGACTAATCTAGATAACATGAATAAACTCCTACGGATGGGTTATCCAACCGGAAGCAGACAACATCTTGTAGCCAAAGATGATTAAAAAAAATAAATCCTGAATGTGATTCTGTCGATGAGCATTAACTAAATGAACATGCTTCACATTTTTAACTTCTAGCCATAACAATTATAAACGTGATTTCTACATATGCTGGAAATTAACCACGATTCTGCTGGACATGCTGAAATTTTTGGATAATGTATTATTTATTTCATTATAAAAACGATTATTTTGTGTCAAAATTAAATTTTTAATAATTTTTAACGCTTATGGATATAAATCATGTTTTATGTTTTTTTTTTCGAAAAAGAGTAAAATATGTTTTCCAAAAGCTATAGCTAAATACATATTGAAACTTCAATGCAAACTCTATCCAAATCTTAATTTCCAAAAATATTTGGAAATGTATGGCCAAACGCTAGCTTGCAGACCATGAATTTGAGAACCAACCCAAGTATACTTAAAATACTTTTTATCCTCCTCCCTAAACAAGAACATACCAGGGTGAACTCATTTTACTTGGTGTATCACTGGAGAACACTGCTTTAATTTTGCTATATATATATATTTGTTAAATGCAATTTTATTTATCAAACAAAGGCGATGTTACGCCTCTAATTCCAACGGGGCGGACTGGCACCCGAAGCCGATAGGGCCCGAGAGAACCAATCTTTGCTCATGTCCATTCATATGCATGTCATTCAAGGAACATCACCACCACGTATAGATACAAGATGCTAATAGCGGAAGTCATGGAAACATCTGATATATACATATATGAAACTTGGCCGTTAGGGCCATCAAGACAAAACATACGTTCCTTACATTTCCTTCATCTGTCCCACAACATCTACAAAGCCTCTACAGATGCATAACCATAACCAACCTAGAGTCGGGACAAAACGCCGCTCTATACACATATACAATACCCAAAACAAATGTACATATCGACTCGGAAAGCCCCAAACCAACTGGAGCTCATCAAAGACCTGCAAATGATTCGCAACCTACTGAGGAGGTCTACTAGCACCTGTGCATGCAGCAATTAAGGTAAGTCCCCCAAGGGACGTCAGTACGAAGAATGTACTGAGTATGTAAGGCTATAAGAAACTGCATCAATACATAAGAACTTCAATGGAATCAAATATAAGAGAATAGTCAATATGGATAAACCATCGCCCTGCATATGTGGAACCATGTACCTTACATTCATTATTTCCGTTGCTTCTATTGTTTATTCATCATCACTTATATCATATCGTACCCGGGCCCCAACTGATCAGTGGGTCTTAACATAACATTACGTTATGTTGGGATCGGCTCGAGCTAGGCTTATGCCTCTAGAGCTACCACCCATAAGTCAATATATCGGGCTCGGCTCGAGCTAGGTTATTACCTCTAGAGCTGCCACCCATAAACCAATATATCAGGTTTGGCTCGAGCTAGGTTTTTACCTCTAGAGCTATCACATGTCAGGATCGGCCCGAGCTAGGTTTATGCCTCTAGGACTACCCCCTGATCCAATAATCTCGGGATCGGCTCGAGCTAGGCTTATGCCTCTAGAGCTACCACCCGTACTCTTGCAACCAACAAATATGCATTACTTTATATCTTACTTTTGAGAGATTGATATGTTGATAGTCGCAACATTATTGGAGCTTTGGATCATCAGTCCATGATTAAGAGACTTATGAATAACAACTAATCCACGAATAAAGAACATGTGAATAACAATACATGACAGCCTGAAATGAAATGCCTTAGAACATTTCGGAATGGAACAAATACAATGACAATGTGAACAATATGTGCTGCAGAAGGATACGGCAAGAGTAACCTTACATACCTTATCTTTTCAATATGAATACACAATCCTGTATGTGAATACAATAGTCCAGCTCCTTCCTTACGTTTCACTCTACAACACAAGTTAATAACGGAGCTCACATTAACAGCTAACTACCTTACAAGAGCATAAGACGACAATGAGTTACATGATTTCCCTATAACGTCATTTCACCCTTTACAATACAATTCCACTGCATTACTATACCAACAACACCATAACATTCCACACATTGACCAAGACATCATACACCAATAGCATTTCACACCAAGTTTATCCTTTACTCTTCCTTATTAACATTACGTCACAATTACTCTATCAAATCATCTCAATACCTTTTATATCAACATAGTAACAACAACCCATAATTGATATAGTCCAACATGCCTCCAAACAACCCCTTAAAGTCATTCAATAGGTATCATAAGTTGATAATTACATCCAAAAAGGGTATAGGGGTCTTCGGGGATCAAAGAGAGACAAAAACACACAAAACGAGTTTCTGGCCTGACCTGCGAAGCCACCTACGCCCGCAGGTAACCCTTGGCCCTGTCCAGGGCCACCTGCGTTGGCATCTGCGCCCGCAGGTGCCCTGTCTGCGAGGACGGGTGCCCGTTTCGGCCAAAAAGGGTCTCTTTTGGGTCCTTTTTGGGTAATAAATGGTCCATGGCTATGAATAAGCTTCTCTTTACATATTTTAGGTCACTTGGATGGCAACGAACCATCATGGTTTCACAATACACATGAACATCACCAAAACCACATTTTCCTTTCAATACACCACAATTTCCATGACCAATTTCATAACAACAATTCCCAATGTTATATACAAAAGAAAACAAGTGAAGGACATAACTACGTCATACATGTTGATATTTAATCCATCAAACTTACTTTCTTCAAGACCACAAGTCCACTTGCAAGTTTAGAAGGCAAAACCCTTCACCGATTAAGCAAAAGTAGACTGTTTTGCATATAGTGAATTGTCCAACACTTTGCCAACATAACCAACATGGTTTATACACCATTTCAAGCATATCATATACTAAACCATAAGAATAAACACTTACCAATGCTTACAAGAGAGCGATCTTGTCCAAAGGAGTGATGACTTAGGGTGTGTGAATAGAGAGAAATATCTTGAATATTCTAGAAATGACATGTGTGTTATAATCAATAAAAATCTGATTTGTGCCTTATATAATATCCCAATGGTCATCCTTAGCCAACATTAAATGCATGGTTACTTGGTCAACATGAAAGAATGGGTCATTTCCCTTTTGGGTCATGCCTTTTACTTCATTTTGGGCCTCATTTGGGCCCCAAATCACAAGATTAAATTCAGCCCATTAAATTTAATATGCAATACCTCCACAATCTCATGTTTAAATAATTCCATGAATGTTATAGTAATTAAATAGGTTCGTAAATGTACGGGGTGTTACAGGCGATTACACAGATATTAGATCAATTCAAATTTTCCCCCTTAATTCTGCATAAAATCACCAAAACACAACCAAATTCTTCAAAAATATTTACATTAACAATTTAGATCATTCATCCTCAATCTAAATTCACGGATCAACATTTGGGTTCTCTTCAGGTTCACCAAAATTCGGGTCATTAGCATCAACAACAATACGTCAATCTTTTCTAGCATCTTAGCTTGATTTGGGGGTAATTTTGCAACTTTTTGATGTGGTCTTCATAGTGATTTTTTGCTCACGTGAGATTTTTGTGTGTTTTACTTTTGCTAGTTAGTCTTATTGCTCCCTGAAAAAACTCAATGGTGAACAAGGCATGGAGAATAATCCCAAGGCCCCTTCTCGAAACTGTCCTCAACAACCATGCTCAACACCACCGTGTCCCTCAACCCCTTATCCTTCACGGCCCTCGTGGTGTCGGCAAAACCACCCTCATTCTCGAATGTAAGTAATTGATTTAAATTAGACATGGATTTTGTGTTGATACAATCAGGAGGTCACTGGTTCAAGCCGTGGAAACAACCTCTTGCAGAAATGCAAGGTAAGGTTGCGTACATAGACCCTTGTGGTCCGTCCCTTTTCCGGACCCCTCTCGGGCTGCTTTTATTTTAACAACTGTGTTTTGCAGGTCTCATGGGTAAATGGAATAGTGGCCCTCATATCACAGGCTACATAGACTTTGCTGAATCTATAAAAGATCATCACCCAATTCATGGCCAATCATTTCCATGGGGTTCTTGGTCCAACTGCAAACCGCCTTCACTGCCCTTCCTTACGACTCAACTCGAAACCTGTCTTGAATCAATGACCCAAAAGGGTATTAAGCTTGGAACTATAAGTTCTCATCAGATATTCACTGTTTTAAGTAAATGGCATGGGCTCAGTACAGCACTTAAACAGATCCTAAATGGTAGTTATTCCAACCCCAGAAAGGCTGCGTCAATTAGGAATAACTCGGTGTTGAATTTATGGGAAAGCGCTATTTTTGCATCAAGTGTTCGATTAAATGCCCAAGAGAGTGGTGGGTTGAGTTTGGAGGAGGAGACATATTATAGCGAAGCAATGTCAGCTTTGAATTTGGCTAAAGAGGTTATAAGGGTGCAGCAAAAGTGGAGAGCTAATGCAATCAAGCATTTGAATGAGACTGGTGGGTTTTCGAGGTCGTTGGCTCATTCAGCAACTGATTGGCCCTGTTTGTTATTGGAACTCCTTTCATCTGCCGCTGAAATAGATTATTTTCAGGTAATCTGAATGAAGTTGGGTTTTTGATTTTATGCAATTATAGGAGCTTAAATTGTTTTTGTATTAGAAAAATGGCTATTTATATGTATTGATGAAAAGTATGAGTAGGGAGCTAAAAATGATGTGTGCCTAGTAAGCACGTTTTTCACCCTGTACTCTCATAGCCAAAGGCTCTGAAACATGAATAACTTGCGTCTTGTGCATGATATAATCTTAATGTTTTCTTTGTTGGACATGTCAAAATGAGTAGCCGAAGCTGGTCATAAACAATATTGAAGTTCTAAAGAATGCAATGCTGACGGATGATTCTACAGTCTGTGCATCCATGTATCATGATAGTCTGATATGGAGAATAATAGCCTTGGGTGCAAATGAGAGATCTCTTCCAGTTATTCTTGTAACATCTGATAGGTAATGCAACTTAAACTTTTTCTTTAAGCCTAAAGCATTTGTGATTGCAGCTCAATGGACTAAGTCGTTAAACTTACATTTTATAATGTTCAGCTGCGTCATGTTTGAAATGCATGTATTATGTCTAAGACCTGCATTTGTCATCCATCTCAATGGATCAAGTCATCAAACTTTCATTTTATAATGTTCAGTTGCATCATGTCTTTTGAAATGCATGCATTATACCTCAATGTTATATCTAGCATCTAGATAAGTCATACAAAAGTAGAACTTATATGCTGCCTCTCTTAGTTGAGAAGTTTCAAGTTCAATAGTCACATAATATAGATAAAAAGAAATGTAGCACTGTAACTTCCTCATTCTATAAAAGAAATTCTGTAAAGTGATATGACCTTATCCCAAAAAAGAAGGCTTTAAAGTGATATGTCTTTTGTGGTTGAAGTGCATGGAGTGTAGAGTAATATAATTGGCATGAGGTGGTCTGTGTGAAGTGCTACCTATCCTCATTGGCACATTTGATGCATGTTTGAGACATGCACCTGATCAAAGCATCATGTGCTGCACTCTTTACCACTAGACCAAATCCATGGGGACACTATGAGTCGGTTTTTCATTCAGTAGGTCCCAAAAGAAGGATCTACATGGATTTGTGCAAAATGCAGCCCTTGAATGGAATATGTGAATTTATGTAAGCTTCACTGATCTACGAGATTAGGATGGTTTGGAGGTGAGACTTCATTGCAGCATCAAACATCATCAACGAAACTTAGTGCATAATTAATACCATACGTGATCCTTTACTATCGCTTTTTAACAGGGAGAATTTATGCCCATGTAGGAGAAAACCATGGCCACATGTAATATCACTTGCAAATTAAATATCTTGCTTCGTAAAGTAAAAACACCCTTGCTGTCTCACCAGCCATTCAGTAGTTATATTCAGATTTATGTTGTTATATGATCTGAAGAACTATCTTTAACTTCCTTTTAATAAAATATGGAAATTCAAAACTAAGCAAGAAAATTATTGCAGCTACTATTCATATCGTGCCTATATGGATTTTGGATTTCCGGACATTTTCATCTCACGTGAGGTAAACACATCAGAATTATTTATACTTACTGCTCCATCTCTCAATGGGTATGAATCTTTTGTTTATTAGCTTATCGAGGAAAAAGAAAGAGGAAGTGAACCTTTTGCACAATTTTTTCCTATGTAATGCTTTGGTAAGCTACACAATTGTTACAATGCAGTTTATCCAGTTTAAACCTTTTTTTACTGCCTTGTCTTGATGTCGAATATATAAAACTACAAAGGATAAGTGCATGTTTTATTCGCTTTCCCTCTTTATATATTTATTAAATGACATGTTTTTTCATTGAAGTGACACCTGCGCCACCATCTTTCTGCAATGGTTAAATTTATTGGGCAACTTAATTTGTGTATGCCTGGTTTCTGTTTGTTTTCTAACTAAATTTGCTTTTTTTCCTTCTTGTGAACTATGGATACATCTAGCTTTGTTTTTATTTCTTGATAAGTAGCTATTATACATCTCGCTTTGTTGGGAATGCAGACATTTGGGTGGACTCCTGCAGAAGCTAAAATGCATATGGTTGGTGACTATTTTAGTCAATCAGAGGTATAGCCTTCTTTACACCAGATATACAATCATAAAAATATGCCTTTTGGCGTAAATTATATCATCATCATGATTTTGTGTTGGATTGATTTTGATCGTTACATATACTGCAGTGGAATGTGATTGTTGAGGTGCTAGGGCCGAATCCAAGGCATCTATTTGAGATTTATGCACTCAAGCTAAGTAATTACTACCAAAAGTGAGTACTTATGGATGCTTATTTTCATATATTCTAATTGATCTGCGGCAATCGGGGCTCCCGACTCGCGATTGTCATATAACTATAATGAAATCCAATCAATATTATAAGCTGCCTGATCTGGGGTTGTTTTCTTATAAGAACATATAAGTTCCAAATATGCATTGCAGTGAAGGAGAATCAGGTTGACCAGTTTCTTTGGTATATTAAAATGCACCATTTTTCTAGGAGAGGCCAGCAGTACTGGTGATTTTTGTGATAATGCAATCATATGCCTAAGGACAGCTTTGCGAACTTCCAGAAAAGCTCTCAATGGCATGTGATCTATTGCAATTTACATATTACTTTTCCTTTGGGAAAGGAAAATGAAAGGAGTCTCCTGGAAAGTAGACTAAGATGGGGAACATTGTCATAAAAGACTTTACATCCCATGTTTCCAAGGGCACTGCACTTTTATCGAGATATTTCCAGTGCAACCTCTAAACCAGTCATCATTTATCATGGTGGGGTTACATAGTACTTCTTTTTGTTTGGGGCGATTTATTAGTCTTTTTTACTTGTTATATCTCAGTTTTGTGATTTACAATGCACACGTCGTTCCTTTACGGTTTCCCTATTATTGTCTTTTATTCTCCTTGTATATGTGAGTTAAATCTCACTTAGATATGTGAAAAAGATTGTCATTTCCTGTTACCATATGTGGAATACTATGAAAGATAGCTTTTCCATCCTCGACTAAATTATTATCACATTCTAAGCCACTACCATATTGTGGATCTAGGGTCATGAGTGAGAAGAGCAGTAAATTTGAGGATAACGTGGACGCTTACTTGGCATATCTTCAAGTAAGTTCCAGAATAAATTACAATCTTCATTGCTGTTGGTTTCTAACTATTCAGTTGTGAAGCTTTTACCCCATTAAGTGTATCAGCTGAAGTTTGTGATTCAGATAAATATAAAGAAAAAAAAAAACAAAAGGAAAACCAAACTTTTTAAAATCTTTTATCTTGGGATTCATAAGAATTTAAGGCATGCTTCAGTTTCTAATTTCTATCACTTATAAGCAATAGGTAAATAGGACTTTGCAACCATTTGAGCTTGCATGTGAGTCACTAAGGCCTCATTTGTTTTATTAAGATTAAGACGTCCAAATTTGAATGCACATCTGAATGATCAAGATGTTGTCTCAAGATTTGAATACTAAATGAAAAAGACTATTTGCTTTTCCAACATATGAATAAGCATAATTTATTTATTCGTAAACATAATAAATATACAATTCAAATAAAATAATAATTAAATACTAAAAAATATTTATTAATTTAATAAATAATTATCGTTTGATTATAAAAACATTTATGTTCGCTAGTCATGGTGGAAATGGTTTGTAGTAGTGGTGGTGCCGTGGTAGTGGTTGGTGTTAGTGGCCAGTAATGGTGGTGGTGATAGTTGTGGTTGTGGTTGTGGAGGTTGTTGGTGTTTACTGACTGGTGTGATGGTGACGATTGGTAGTAGTGGTGGTAGTTGTCATGGTGAAGTTGATTTGATATTAGTAGCTGGCGGTGGCTGAAGAATGTGTGGTGGTTGATGATGTGTTGATGGGTTGGCGGCCGTGCTAGTTGTGATGGTGGAGGTGGTTGGTAGTAGTGATAGACTACAGTAGTGGTAGTGGTGTGGTGACAGTGGTGGTAGCGGTGGTGATGGTAGTGGATATAATTATAATGATGGAGATGGTAGGTGATGTCAGAGGTGGTTAGTGGTGGTGGCGGGTGGTTGGCGAAGGTAGTGGTAGTTGATAATGGTGGTGATGATAGAGTTGGTTAGTGGTAGTGATAGACTGCAGTGGTGGTAGTAGTGTGGTGATAGCGGTGGTGATGGTATTGGATATAATTATAATGATGGAGATGGTAGGTGATGTCAGAGGTGGTTAGTGGTGGTGGCGGGTGGTTGGCGAAGGTAGTGGTAGTTGATAATGGTGGTGGTGGTTGTGATGATAGAGGCGGTTGGTGGTAGTGACTGGTGACTATGAATAGAGTGGTAGTGAAAAGTATCCACACAAAATACATCTTAATGATATTAAGACTATGTTCAAGATCTTAATGAGTAAGACATATCTAGACCAAATATGTGTTTAAATCTTTATGTAGACAAATGTACTTTAATGATCTAAGGTCTGAACCATTCAGATTCAGATCTCCATTAAGTGCAAACAAATGAGACCTAATTCTTGGTTTATTCGCCCTATTGAATTCATGTAAAAAATCAAAGTTGGCTTTTGTACAAGCTATTTTACTTGATGGACCTTCTGTATTCACAAGCTAATTGCTGTTAGTATTCTCTACAACAACATCATACCCAATGTATTCCCACCAGGTGGGGTTTGGGGAGGGTAAAGTGTACGCAGTCCATACCACTACCTCAGATGAAGTAGAGAGACTGTTTCCGATAGACCCCCGGCTCAGAACAGATAACCATAACAAACAAAAATCATAAAAACAAACTACAAAAGGAGATAACACATTGCTAGATAATAAAAGAAGCAAGACACCCATAGAGTAACACTATAGACTATTCATTCGAAATCACAAATATCACCAAAACAACGCGAACAAGAATCTGCCAAAGAAACAACAGACACAGATGCAAACACTCTTTTCTACTAATACGGACACCTTCCTACCCACTAACCCTTTACCCTAATCCGCGTCCTCCACATCTTCCTATCAAGGTTCATGTCCTCTGTTAGTTGTAACTGCTCCATGTTATGCCTAATCACCTCCCTCTAATATTTCTTTGGCCTACCTCTACCCCGCCTAAAATCATCCACAGCCAGCTTCTCACACCTCCGTATTGGAGCCTCCGTGCACCTCCTCATCACATGTCCGAACCATCGCAACCTTACTTCCCGCATCTTATCTTCCACTGAAGCCACTCCCAACTTCTCTTGAATAATCTCATTTCTAACTCTATCACACCTGGTAAGTCCACATATCCATCGCAACATCCTCATCTCCGCTACCTTCAACTTTTGAATGTGGGAGTTTTTAATTGGCCAGCACTCGGCTTCATATAATATAGCCGGGCGGACGACCACTCTGTAGAACTTACCTTTAAGCTTCAGAGGCACCTTCTTATCACACAACACTCCCGAAGCTAGCTTCTATTTCAACCACCCTGCACCAATACGGTGCGTGACATCCTCGTCAATCTCGTCGTTCCCCTGAATCATAGATCCCAGATACTTGAAACTCCCCCTCTTCTGAATGACCTGAGAATCCAGCTTCACTACCACATCAGCCTCATGCTTCGAATCACTAAGCTTACATTCCAAGTACTCCGTCTTAGTCCTGCTCAACCTAAACCCTTTAGACTCAAGGTCTGTCTCCAAACCTCCAACTTATCATTAACTCCTCCCCGGGTCTCGTTAATCAGTACCACATCATCAGTAAATAGCATACACCAAGGCACCTCCCCTTGAATACGCCGTGTCAAAACATTCATCACCAAGGCAAATAAAAACGGACTAAGAGTCGATCCCTGGTGAAATCCTGTCAAAACAGAAAAGTGCTCTGGATCCCCTTCTACTGTCCTCACACGCGTCTTCGCACCATCGTACATGTCCTGAATCAACCTAGTGTACGCCACGGGCACACCTTTAGCCTCCAAGCACCTCCATAGAATCTCCCTGGGGACTTTGTCGTATGCCTTCTCAAGATCGATGAACACCATGTGCAAAACCTTCTTCCTCTCCCTAAACTGCTCCACTAATCTCCTCACCAGGTGAATGGCCTCAGTAGTCGAGCGACCTGGCATGAAACCGAACTGATTCTCGGAAATAGTCACTATCCTCCTCAGTCTCAACTCTACCACCCTTTCCCAAACCTTCATAGTATGGCTCAACAACTTAATACCCCTATAGTTGTTGCAACTCTGAATGTCCCCCTTGTTCTTATATAATGGAATCATCGTACTCCATCTCCAAGCTTCGGGCATCTTTGCCGCCCTAAAAATGATGTTAAACAACCTTGTCAGCCACTCCATACCTGAGCCGCCAGTGTACTTCCAAAAATCCACCGGAATCTCGTCGGGCCCAGTCCCCCTACCCCTACGCATCCTACGAATAGCACCCTTGACCTCTTCAACCTTAATACGCCTACAATAACCATAGTCGCGACGCCTCTCTGAGTGCTCCAAGTCCTCCAACACGAAACTTTTGTCCCCCTCGTCGTTCAAAAGTCTTAAGAAAATAGGACTGCCACCTCCTCCTAACGAGGGCATCCTCCACCAACACTTCGCCATCCTCCCCCTTGATGCATTTCACTTGATCAAGGTCGCGGGCCCTCCGCTCCCTCGCCTTGGCCAACCTATACAACTTCTTATCCCTTCCTTTCTCCTCTAAAGCGACCTACAAGCTCTCGAAAGCTGCTGTCTTAGCCGCCGTAACCACTTACTTAGCGTCTTTCCTGGCTAACTTATACTCCTCCCTACTCGTCCGCTTCTCCTCGTCATCCTTGCTCTCAACCAACTTGGCATAGGCCACCTTCTTAGTCTCCACCTTCCTTTTCACTTCTGCGTTCCACCACCAGTCCCCCCGGTGCTTGCCAGATCGGCCTCTCGAGACACCTAACACCTCTCTAGAGGTCTCCCTGATACAACTGGCAGTCGTCTCCCACATACTATCCACATCTCCTCTACTCTCCCAAGCCCCCATATTCGTCAGCTTCTCCCCTATTTTCAAAGCATTTGTCAAAGTCAAGCTACCCCACTTAATCCTGGGCCGATCCTCCACACCCCTCTTCTTTCTGCCTTTCTTGATTTCCAAGTCCATCACCAAAAGCTTATGTTGGGTCGAAAGATTCTCGCTAGGTATGACTTTACAGTCTTTACATACCGCTCTATCACCCTTCCTAAGAAGCAAAAAGTCTATCTGAGTCTTGGCCACCGAACTACGAAAGGTAATAAGGTGCTCTTCCTTCTTCGGAAAGCTCGAATTCACCGCCCACAATCCAAAGCCCGAGCAAAATCCAAAAATCTGGTTCCTCCTTCATTCCTTTCCCCGAAACCAAACCTCCATGCACCTCATCATAGCCTCTCGATAAAGACCCAATATGCCTATTGAAGTCCCCTCTTACTAAAAGCTTCTCAGTGCTCGGAACGCCTCTCACCACCTCATCCAACACCTCCCAAAAGCCCTTCTTCTCCTCTTCGTCCAAGCCCTCTTGCGACGCGTAGGCACTAATAACGTTCCACGTAAACCCTCCAATGACCAACTTAATCGACATCAACCTATAATTGACCCGCTTAACCTCCACTTCCTGCCCCCTAAGCTCATCATCTACTAAGATACCTACCCCATTTCTATGCCTCTCGCTACCAGAGTACCACAACTTATACCCGTCCACATCCCTCGCCTTAGAACCTACCCATTTGGTCTCCTGGACATAAGCTATACTAATCCTTCTTTTTCTAAGAATCTTCACGAGCTCTATGGACTTCCCTTGAAGAGTCCCTATGTTCCAAGACCCAACTCTTAACCTAGAGGTTCCCTTATCCCACTTACCCCTACTACCCCCCTCCCCCAACTCAACCCTAGACCAGACCCTAAATCGGCCCTAAACCCGACCTCACTGTAGACCCAGGTCCTAAACCCGACCCCAACCCCGACCCCGACCTATGACATGACCCTAGTCTACCATCGACCACCACAACCACTGCTCAATAAGATAAGAAAAGAGAAGACGAGCAGAATAGGTAAGGCTAAAGACACAACGAGAGAAATAAAATAAAATAAAATAAAAAATGAGTGGAATCAGTAAAGAATCTATGGAAAGAAGAACAAGTCAACAGCGTATGCCAAGAGCAATTAATCTTACAGGAAAGAATCAAGAATCAACAACGACTGCCAAAGACAATAAACCAATTTATTAAAACGCAAGTCTAGTAAACAACAGTCAATAACAAGAACTAAACTATCCGAGAAAACAGTAAGCCCCCAAGAACAGTCAAGACAAGAAACTAAGAGAGGTATGCAATGAGAGATATGAAAGAAATACAAATATGAAACGAGTGCACCTGGACCGGCGAGAATGTGGAGTGCACCTCAACCTACTGCTACTCCCACCCCTAAAATTGGTCGCCGAAAAATGTACGCCACGAGCTGCCGGCGAAGATGTTCTTGACTTGTTGTACGTGAAAGGGGTTATAAAGAAAAGAAAAGAAAAGAAAAGAGAGAAGAGAGAAGAAGGAGAAGTGCAGATCTGCTCGCCGGAGAAGTCGCCGGAGGATGCTTTTCCGGTCAGATCCGAGCCTTACCGTTCAGATCCGTAAAGATGGTCAAAGAAGATGGTCGGAAAAACCTTGCCGGCGTTTGATCGGAGCACATCTGAGAATAATTTCAGATCGGAGTTCGCCGGAATATGTTGGTCGGCGTTGATAAGGAGCGGTGGACTCGACTGAATGGTGGCCCCGCCGTGAACGGTGGTGCGAATGGACGGCTTTCTTTCTTGGAGTTGAATCCCATAAAAAAATTTACACAATTCTACAACTAGAAATAGGCAAGATACCTGCGAATACAATTGATCAATGAGTAATGTGCTGAATTATCTCATGGAAACTTGGTTGATTTTCTCTTCACTACATAGTCAAATGTCTTCTTTCCATTTGGTTAAAAGTCCTTGAGCTATATAATTCATAACCTAGTGAGAGTTGTGCCTTGGAGTAACTGGTAAAGTTGCTGCCATGTGACCAGGAGGTCATGGGTTCAAGCCTTGGAAACAGCCTCTGGCAGTAATGCAAGGTAAGGCTACGTACAATACACCCTTGTGGTGGGGCCCTTCCCCGGACCCTGCGCATAGAGGGAGCTTTAGTGCACTGGGCTGCTCTTTTAGTGAGAGTTGTGCCTTGCATCTTGTTTGTGTGATCCAGAATGCAGTACGTGAGTAAGATCTCTAGTTTTGGTGCTTTAGTTTGGAAGGATGCCACATGAATTAGGATTCTTAAGAGAATTCAAACAATACACAGAAAATAAATGCTAAAAAACACTGGATCGGGGATCATAAGATAATTAAGACATTATCCAAGTCATAGTAAGTGTGAAGCAGTTGCAAAAGAAATTCAGTTGACTTCTTAAATTTGTATAATATTCTACTTTTCCATTCCAAAAATGTTTCACAGTCGACATATGAGAACTTCCAAATATTTAAAATTCTTGATGAAGTCTAAGCCCTAATCTTCTATTCTTACCAATATTTTAGGTAACAGTAGTTAATCCTGCCATGGATAGAGCATTGTCACTTCTACAGAAGTTTGTGGTTGATGCACGAAATGGAAGAATTTTGAAGGGCAAGCTATGTTTTGGTGCTCCGTGGAGACACCCTCCGTCTTCTGATGATCCTACATTGTGTCGTCAATGGGCTAAAATTCAACTTATGGATTTTGTTCAGTGTCTTGTGAATGCAGAATTTGGGGTATCTTTCATCTTGTTCTAGTTTAGTTTTTAAGCTAATAAGCTGATGTTAGCTGTAACTGTCTAATATACAAGCATAGCACTAAATTATGCAATATGAAGAGCTTCATTTCTTTCTATTGTATAGCTATTATTTACATGCTACTCTGTTGTTTTAGGTTTTCACTTAGAAATCATGTAAATGATGCCTCCTCGCAATACTTTCTGGCCTAATTTATCAAAAAGTCCGAGAAGTATGAATTCACAAGGGCGGAGGGCCATCATAAAACAGCAAAACTTATGAATCATTCTGCTTGTGATGGTCCACATGTCTCACTATGTAATGCTTTATGTAAACAATGACCTTATTGCGGCTTCTTATTAGTTACATTGCTGTGTAATAGGATAAAATGGATAACAAAAGTTATGATGTCATGTTTTTGTGCTTTTGTGATTGTGAAAGAAGACATTCCAAAACTTGTCCACTAAATTTTGTAGATGAAATATGGATACTGTTTTAGAGCGATTAGCATCATAGTTGCCGTCTTTTTTTTGGGCCTTGTTTTTAATTTTTGCTCCAATTTGCAGGTAAACTACCTAGCTGATTGTAGTCTTGAAATCTTTGATGATCCATCTGCTATTGCATTAATAGAGGTGCTACTCATAAGTCAATTACACCTTTTCTATTGAGATATTTCTGTGTTTTTCTGCAGTTTTCATTTTGTTCTGAGTTTGATTTTTTTTTTTTCCTTGTGGTTGCTATAATATTTGCTGCACTTTGCTATAATTCTATGAATTTAAAAGGAGGCACTGTTTGGAAGAAAAGATGTGATGTCCAAAGAGGAAACAAAGATATTAAAAGAACTAAAAAATTGACACTCCGCCTGATTACACTTTAAATTCTATGTTCACCTCTTTTTAGGTCGGTCTGCTGTATTCACAACGGGATCCATCATTCATTCGTCCTGTTTCTCGGGGTATTCAGAGATGCCTTGTTAGATGGTAGGATGTGCATTGTCATTCACCCTGGCTTTAGAACAAATAAGAAGCATCCACATGTGTTTACTCTTTTCGTTGTGCGACAGGCTTGTTCAAAAGAGAATCCAACTGAACTTAAAGAATTCACTCCAGTATCTTTGGCAGCGAGTCATGCGTGGGCGCAGCTATCGCCATCTGATGTTAGAAGTAGGGTACAAGTAGTTCATCAAGGTAATAATTTTTAATAAAACTTTCAAAGTGATATTTTGTGTATGGGTCTTGTGAACATATATCTATAGAATAGTCTCATTCATGCTGTGATTTCACTTCCTTATATTCTAGAATCACTCTGAGTCACTGTCATCTGATATGCATCTTTGACATGATTCGCCTGCTCACTAAGCTATTGTAAGAAGCAAATATAGAAAGCTATAACTATTTCTATTCAATTCTCCATCTAAGTATAGTAGTCAACATTACCTCAATTTCCTTATGTGCTTTGGTGGCTAACAGACCATGTGCTATGGTCTATTAGGGCTATGGTGAATTAATTACTGTTGGTCAAGCATTTTGATGGATATATCTTTACCTAAGGTTAGACTTCAATAGTTTTTGTTTCCTGGAGCAACACTCTCATTCTTAACATAACTCTTTCATCTGATGTTACACTAAATAAGAGCTTTTATTGCTGCATTTCAGGTAATGTGGATTTAAGCTCATGGTTTACGATGATGAAGATGTCCATTGATCATTAAAAGAATTGTAAGTAAATCTCGAAGACAATTATTAATTACCCTATCCTGCACAAGTAGTAAGTCTTCTTTTCAGAGTAACTTGCCATTGGATATAAATATCCATCAAAGTGTATTATTGCCAACACCAAGGATTTAACTTTGAAGGAAACGAAGAAGAAAGGATATTCATTCTTTATTCTAAAGAACTGACCAGAATTCCTGATAAAGAAAACCATCAGTGCTGTTCCATTCTGATAGCTTTTTTGATGACCGTGGTGTTCGGGCCAGCTTGCGCTTTCCTCGACTAATTTCACGGGATACCTGCCACCTCCCACCTCCCACTAACAATAGGTACCAAGTAATTCTGTCCACCAAGGCTTGAACAAATGGGAAGAAATCAGCTAATGTTTTGTCTCTGCTGCGATTCGATTTAAACCTGAGACATCATAGTGCTCAATCCACTTCATTGACCACTAGGCCACGCCCTTGGGTAATATTTGCTTCTTTTTTTTTTTCTTTTCCTTGTGTTAAAGGTTCTTGGCTTCCAGAGTGATAGCGCTAAAGAAAAACTAGGGGTGGCAAATGGGCATGTTGGGTTAAGTTCGGACGGGTCAAAATGGGTCATAACCTAATCTGTCCCAAGTTTGATTGGGTCAAGATGTGTAAAATAGTGGGTGACAATCCAACTGCCCAATGTAACCCAAAGGTTCCCTCGATATAAATATTGGATGTTATGAGATTGTAAGAGCATGCCCCAAGCACCTTCTAAATCTGCTGTTCTCATTCTTTGCAAGTAAAGCTTTAAATTTTTTTAATTTCATTCATTTAACTTTCTACGTTACAAAAGTTTTTGGAAGATAATCTTCAGCAGTGGCTCGTCTTTCTAGTTTTCAAATAACATTATTTTTCAAGAAACTTTTTCTATTTTTCTAGTTTTCAAATAACATTAGAACTTTTTTGAAATTACTTCTGAGCTTTCTTTTATTCTTTTTTCCTTTACATATAGTTAACATGGAATGCTGTTAATTTTTTTTTATTTTCTTGAGATTGAAGATTGAAAAAGTATGTAGCTTAGATCCAAAAGTTGGCCTTGATAGTCATTTTATATTAAAATATTTGAAAGAGACTAAAGCAAATTCTTAATCCAAATCAAATGAGCTAAGGGAACACGCTGCCAACTGCCAAAGCAAAGCTTTTCATTTCTGGTTCCAGCAGGAATTATCCATATAACCCATTGAGTTACAGAATTCTAACTCATTGGGATGGACAGACTTTTGACCCCTGGGTTACATAGTTTTAACCCATGCTAACCCAATATTTTGATTGGTCAGTTGAACCCGTATGGTCTTCAGTTACTGACCCAACCCGTTTAGACTTGAAGGGTTGGGTGGCCTGCACAAAAATGGGTTAGAATTGCCATCCCTAACTGAAAATTTAAATTCTGGTTCATTGACATATTATGCACTGACCTGTTGTTTTTCTTAGGGAAGTTGAGTATAATCACCCTTAAAGACTAATTATGACTATTTTGCTACAATTCTCTTATCAGTGACATTTTTCATATGCTTGGTGTGCTTCTTGGCATTCCACTTGGTTCTTGGCTTCGATTTTTCGCTTCATCCTTGGATTTTACTTACAGTTGATGTCTAGAGTACTGAGATTTCTCTCCTATATTTATTGAGCTAAAGTTATATGTGCAGTGCACTGTGGGTTGGAGCTGTTACAAAATTTTAGGTGCAATATTGTTCTCACTCATCATCTGTGATCCTTTGAGCTCGTCCCATTTTCGGTTGCAATATTGTCACTTGTGGATGCTTTTCTTGTTGGAGCTTGTGGTCTCTCTTCAATACTTGAAGTCGATCTTTCGTTTATTTCTTTAGTTTCTCCTCTCAATTGGTATGGAGGATTTTATTATTTCATTTTTGGGTGGTGCGGAATGGGAAGGGAGAGAGTGAGAGACACGGCTACCTTGAAGATCAGCCTGCAACACTTCACTATGCATCCATGGAAAGTATTCAACTTTGATTTATGAAAGGCTGTATATCAAGACTTTAACATCCTTTCTCCAACCCTGGATGCTCGTTTTTGTTTGGTGCTTCAATAACCAAGAACTACACATATACTCGTAGGAAGGAGTGAATTTACCTTTGTACTGGAAGAAAGTTGGAGTTATTGTTGAGAACATCTAAATTCTCTCTAATCTGCTAGAGAAAAGCAATTGGGGAACATTGTTTTCCTTAAAATATCACACTTAAGGATGCTTAGGTAGCTTCTTGATATGATTGAATAAATTGTGTTATAAGTTGATAGGTAAGCTAGTTAGATTTGTGGGGTTTTGCTGGGTATGTTGTTGTTTGTAAGCTAGTCAGATGGTTTGTAAGCCTGCATTGTTCTCTCTTTTGGTCTCTGCTTCATTCTTCCTTGTTTCTCGTATATGTAATATGGAAGAGGATTGAAAAATCTTGACTATGTAATTTGTTACTACTAAAGCTTTTGTGGTCGCCAATGAACTTACGCCAGCTTTATAATTTTTTTAACCAATTTCCCGCTTTTTGGAGCAATTCGGACATAAACGTCTCAGGTTGAAAATTTGCGTCTGAAGTATGTATAAAATTTTCTTAAATCTCAATCGTGTGTGTGAACTTTGTCAAAAAAGTTATTTTGTTCTTGGAATTTCAACAATTTAATACCCAAATCTACTTCAAATAAGTTGAAGTTTATAACATAAGTTGCATATATCATAAAGATTAAATTTCAATCATCAATTTGTCAAATCAATAAATTCATTAAATACCATTTTAATTTTTTTCATATATGATTGAAACATGTGTTAAAAGTAGCCAATATTTTAGTTGTGCGTCCAAAAATTTTTCATGCATGTCTTGCTTAGTCAAACATAAATGAAACATATATTAAAGTTGGTTAAAATTTCAGTTATGTGCACTTGAACTCTTTTTGCGAAAAAATAACAATTGTGTTTTTTATTGGGAAAAGGGTCATATTTGATTTTGTACTTTTGAAAAAGGGTCATATTTGTCTTTCATTATACTTTTTGATTATATTTGCTTTTAATATCCAATTTTGAGATCATATTTTTCCTTGAGTTGTTAAATGCCATGCCAACACTTTTATAAGTTTACGTGATGTCTATGTGGTGCCTACATTACATTTACATTGATATATATATATATATATATATATATATTATTTTTTTTCATTTTGACACGTGGCATACTCTGAAGAGAATACCCAACCCATCAATTTAAAAAATCCGTACCTGACCCAAAACCCGATCAATTCGATCCGTATTACCCGAAGTCTCAACTCATGGAAGATAAACCCACTTTCATATCTCCATTCCCTTCTTTACACTGTTCTACTCAGATTTCCAGAGAGAAAATTAAAGGGTTAACAAATAAATTTTTAGGATTATTAAGACAGTAGAGGGGAAAAGAAAAGAAACATGTCCTCAAGTTTTGATGTGTTTCATAAACAAAAAAGATGTTCAATTTTAATTTTTAGCTTGTTTGTCGAGTAATATTGTGTTAGAAAATGTTTGAAGATGTGAAAGGACCTAATTATGACACATGAATTATTGTTGGCATGTTTGTCGAATTATTTCAATTAGAAATTCTTCTTCTGGATTTTCCATTACATCAGCTGACGGTGGTGGGAGGATTCAGGGGAGGAAAAGTATGTGAGGAAGCTTTGAAGAAGCTATTGTTGGCGGCAGTTGTGGAGGAAATAGTGGCGTAGTGGTGATGGTAGAAGGGAAGAAGAAGGGAATGGTGATAGGGATCCGAATTGAACGGGTTTTGGGTCGGGTATGGGTTTTTTAATTGATGGGTTGGGTCTTCTCTTCAGAGTGTGACAAATGTCAAAATGAAGTATATATATATATATATATATATATATATATATATTGCGCCATTGTGCAAGAGCTTGAAGGGGGACATGCCGGTGTCGCATAACGGCGAAAGTCCTTTCGAGTTTGGTATGCTTTGAGAGAAGGCTTCTCTATCAATTATAACCAAAGGCCCTCCGCCGCCAGCACACTGGCCTGTAATAAAGCAATATGAGTTCCTTATTAAAATGATTTTTTTTTAACTAAGGAAGCAGGCGCAGGATATAAAAGACACTAACCCTAGCGGCAACGTGAGCACACTCGTTGATGAGACACCCAATGGATGTCTCGTCCATCCTCCGACCATCTTTGGAAGAGACGACATCATTTAAGTAATTGACTACTCCCGCCGGCCTCGACATAAAGCTGACTTCACCTGGAATTTGTAGTACCAATATTGCATGAGGCACTGACTCGAGGGATAAAAAAGATTAGATGTGGCATGAAAACATGCGAACCCCCTAGGGGGATGATGCTAAGAAGGCATCGATCTAGCAGGGTTCAGAGTCTGGCGGTTGACTGGAATTAAAGAAGGATTGGGGAGTAACGGTCTGCTTCGTTCTTTGAGCAACCTAAGGCCCCATCTCAGTGAGCATCGCGAGGGACTGAGACCCTGAGTCTGCTTTCTCAGCATTTTTCAGTTCTTGAAATAAACCTGCAACTTTAGAACAAGGCACATCACGAGTACCCACCCTCTAGACCGGCGACTCGCCTCTAGACTCCTCGGAGCTTCCATCTAAGGGAATAATCTTGGGAGCAGGTCCTCTTGCTAGCAAGTCTGGTCTTTTCCTCTTTTTCCATCTAGTGGATTGAAGCTCGACCTCAGGAGCATGGTCCATCACAACATCAACAAGGGCATGAAGTCTACCACAAGGTTCTCAGCCCATCAAATTGGTAGCAATGATCTGGGGTAACAGGATCCCTGGGCCAAATGTCAGGCTTGCAAGGAAAATTTCTTAAAGGTAAGATGAACCCAGGAAGTAGCAACTAACAGAAGGCAGTAAAAATACAATGGTTCTTCTCCTTCTAGCCAAACCAGTTAGATAGATGCACCCAAGATCGACTGGCAGATGTGGAGGCGTTCAACTTCTCAACCCATGAGCAGAATTCCTCGACATGGTGGAGAAAGGGAGTTCCCATAGGGGACGTCATTGATATGCTTCATAGAGTTCACAAATGTTAAGGTGAGGATCTATAAATATAAAGTCCTAGGGTATGGAATCCCAGAAAGTGGTTGGCCCAACTTAAATAAGATATGATAGTTTCTTTATGAACTAACATTCCTGCCAATATATTATCTTCATTTTCTCCGGATTGTAATCTCTAATGAAAAATATAGCTCCATGATGGAGCTAAAACGCCTGTCATGATGAATCCTGCGATATAATGGTGGTGGGTATATAATGTGGCTTGCGTAGCGAAGTCTTGTGATATGATGCATAAGTAGGTAAAAAGTACATGTGTTGAGCTACCAAAGAAGTAATAACCCCTAATAAAGCTAGAGCAAGGCCTAATTGAAAATGAAGTGAATTGTTGATTGTGTTATAAGGAGCCTTATGTCCATGCCCCAATCATCCCGCTCGAAGGAATATGCGTGTCTAAATGATCTTTCATGCTGTGCCCAATCCCAAAATTAGTTTTATACATATGACCAACAACGAGAAAAAATAATTGCAATAGCTAAATGGTGATGGGAAATATCAATCAGCCATAAACTTTGTGTTTGTGGACGGAATCCCTTGAGAAGAGTTAGAATGACAGTTCCTGCCCCTTGGGCGGTACCAAATAAATGACTACTTGAATCGGGGTTTCGAGCGTGAAGATTCCATTGACCTGTAAAAAGTGAGCCTAATATAAGAAGGATGCAGGATAAAAAAAAGGCTCCAGCTCGAGTTTCTTACGAGGTGTGTTCCAAGTCACGGGGAAAGTAACTTTGGAAGGGTCCTTGGGGGTAGTAAAGACAAAAGATTAGCCTAACCTCTGTTTTTAGGGTCATCCATGCTATCCAAAAGGGATCCCCTTCTGTGACTAGACAATTGTACTATTCCTCCTTGGGCTAGACAAATGGAGTAGAGCTAAAGTAAATGTGTTAGAGAGAATCCCCCACTGATCAAAGTGGCAAGCATGCGACGAGGCAAGCAACGATTCTCCACATCCCTGGGCCAAGCTGACCTAGCACAACTGAAAGGTATTGCAGAATGATACTATCACCTCATCCATGGGATCTCCAAGGCCCATATTGAACAAGTAGGTGTAGACAAAAGGGTGGTCAGACCCTGACAAAGTGATGCTTTCAGATGAACGTGGGGCTTCCACTCGAAATTTCTCAGGGGCCCACCCCTGACAATCTTTCTAGACAATGGCTAGATTATTTTCTTTCAGAAAGGATCCCAATTCAACTCACAGGTCTGTCTTTATCTTTTGGTTCTTTGCAAGTAAGGAGTTTAAAGTCTTCGTCAAAAGAGTAGAAATTGGGATGATTTCATTGACAATTGATTCGGGAAGGTCAGACTCTTTGTTCTTTTTCTTCGTGGCGCTATCGGTAGATAAGGAAAGGGAAATGGGGTTCAAGGAAGAACCAGACATACTGGATCGAGATGGGAGGCAATAAATAGAAGCTTAACCTAAGGAGATTCGCAGAACCAAAAGAAGGGCAAGGTAATCAGGGAATAATGGACCCCCAAAATTTATAGACAGGAAAAAAATTAGCTTTTCCATGACGCTTCGGACAGCGTATCACTATTATGACGCCCATGTGGCAAAGAGTCGATTTGCGAATGCAGATGGTGTTTCGTTCTTATGGATAAGAAAAAGGACGCCGCGTGTAGCGAGATAAATAAGATCCCTTCATCTTTAATGTTAAATTTTGAGCTTGAATAACATTTAAATTAATCATATTAGCAAACTTCAATACTTGACGTTGCCAATTTACCCCTCCCATGTTATATAATTACGTCAAAATAAATAAAAAGAGTTCAAAAGGTCATAATTAAAGGCGAAATTTCACAAATACGATATTGCTCAATTTAAATTTTCTCTATTCCTATTACCTATATGTTGTCAAAAAAAATAAATTATTCCTATTACCTATATAATTTACTTAAAAAGTGGTAATAGCTCCCCCATATTCCCCCCCCCCCCCCAAAATCCTCCCCTTACTTGGTGTCTGGTATTCTCATTATAGCCCCAACATTACAGAGCCCGTACTGGGGGTGGTGCTCCCAACAAAATTTTCTCCATACCCAAGACTCGAAATTGAGACCCTTGATTAAGAGAGGAGCAGTCTCACCATTGCACCACAACCAAGTTGGTCAAATTCTCATTTTCAGTCAATGAACTGTAATCCCCTATTTACTAACCACAAAATCTTTCCCTATTTTGAGACAAACCAACTCCCCCCTCCTTCATTTTTGGACATTCCTTCAAATATCATCAACCTCTTCATACATCTTCTCTTCATTGTTTGTTCCTCTGTTTCTCATATGCTTTTCATTAAAATCCACATTCTCTCTTCTTCTCTATCTTCATCTTCCTTTACTTAGAAAAGGGAAAAAGAAGAAGAATGTCATTTCTGGAGAAACAGGAAACCTTCAATTTCATCATTTTCTCTTGCTTTTCTTCCACGTACATATAAGTTCTTGCCATTCACATAGGTAATCTCCTTCTATGCAAAAGTTTGTGTTATTTTCAGTTTTCCCATTCAGGTTGACGACCAAAAGATTGACATTTGCTAATCCCTGTCTTATTTTCAGTTTCTCATTTATTTTTCTTTCTTTTCGTCTCAAAGTTTGAATAAATAAGAATTATATGCTGCATTAACAATAAAAAAAATAAGATTATTGATACAAAATGATTCATATTGTCAACTCCTATTAATTTACGTTTAAGGTATCTCTCCATCTCAATTTAGGTGACACCTTTAGGATTTCAGGAGTCAAATTAGTTTTTTCTTAGAACGCAATTACTTTTAAATATTTTGAATTATTAATTATTGTGACTTATGGTGCTTCTTAAATAATTTCCATATATATTACTTTTATTTTTATAAACCTTAAGATTTTATTTCCAAATTCATAGTCAAAATTACAAAATTTGACTCTTGAAATCTGTGTCACAAAAATTAAGAACAGAAAAGTATCCTTTTTATGGACTCTTACAAAATTTTGATTTCATACAGAAGGAGATAAACAAATCCTCGAAAAAAAGAGGGGTAAAAAAGATGGATAGTGGAGATAGGGCGAAGACATTATGGAACAACTTGAAAAGACGACTAAGATTCGGTGGGCTGTCTGTCTGTTGTGGACCTTCTTGGAACACTAGGGTATCTGACATGGTAGTGGAGGAAGAAGAAGAGGCTCAATATTACGGAGACGAAGAGGCCCAATATTACGAAGATGAAGAAGAGATCCATCATGGAGGTCGGCGGGTGAACTTGGCAATGGTGTTGGAAGAAGAGCGAATGGAGAGCATGACTCCCACAACGCAATTCAAGACATTGATGAGATTGTTCGAGGAGACAGACAATGGAAATGAGAACAACAACAACAATAATATGCCACATAGCAAAGAAGAGAGGGAGATTGATAGAGTGTGTTGTGTGTGCATGGAAAGGAATAAAGGTGCGGCCTTTATTCCTTGTGGACATACTTATTGTAGGACTTGTTCAAGAGAGCTTTGGTTGAATAGAGGTCTATGCCCTCTTTGCAACCATTCAATTGATGATATTCTTGACATTTTCTAATATTTATTGTATTCTTCTCTCATTTTTCTTCATTATTTTTTCTTTGAGGATGTAGGCTGTCATTCCTTTTCTTAGTTGTCAGAAAGGGGAGTTGAAATACTCCGTACTTGTATTGTTTAGGAACTTTCTGCAGGAAAGAAAAATAAATCGGAAAAGAAACAAAATATAAAAGTAAAATTAGGAAAAGAAGAAAAGAAAGAGGTCGCTATTCTACTTTGTATATGCTACTCATGTTTATTGTGACCTATTATATTAGCATATACAATGTCATGATATCACCTAATTGTGCAAAATTAATTATATGCAATGATCAGTGTATTAAAACAAGTGCAACACATGCTTCAAACGTCTCAATATATCATATTTTAGCCATAAAAGAGTATAACATTAGTATTTCATAACATATAGGAATTCAAAAATATTGCGTTTTAGCTCGAAATAGCATATATATCTTAGTATGCGCTCACCCCACAACATACTAACTAGGTAGTCCGAAATCAATTTCAAGCACTTGAGCAAGTTCTCAACTAATACTTGTAAAGAGCAAACAATTAAGGGGTTTCTCACTTACATTGCATCGCCAAGCTAAACACACAACTTCTCTATTAGTTTTTGTGTTCAATCTCATGCGAACAACTCTAAACTATGTAAAATATGCAGTAACATGGTCAATTACCTTCACCAGGCTCAACATCATATTTTTAGACTATGTCAAAATCAATACTCGGTCTATTTATTTAAATTCTAAGCAACATTAAAATCTTGTTACTCGTATATAACTTCACAAATTTAAATCTATGCTTTAATTTTCAATTGGAGTCCGTTTAAAAGTTTAAGATGGTAGTTTTCTATATAGAGTGCTTAGCTCATAAATTCATGATTTTTCACTTTAATCTAGTATTTTTAGGATATAACATTCAAGTCTCAAGATAATCATATAACAAACTCGAGCAGATGAGTAGATTCTTAATTCAATCAATATGGTGATTTTCCATCACAAAAGGGTCTTAATTTCCTATAGTTCCCAAAGCTCCTTAGTGCCAAAATTGTTACTGTTTTTCGAAGTTGCCCTTTTTATACCAAACAACCCTCGCGATTGCGGAGTGTTCATTGCTTACTTACAGATGATACAACGCAGAGCCCTAGATATCACAGTCCTAATCCTCACTTTTGCAAATCTAACCATGTGCATCAGTCTCATTATCATTGCGTCCTTTCTCTCTATGACAGAGACTTACCTGAGTACCCCTCTTCGCATTCACAGTCTGCTACTCGCTATTCCGGTTCATATCACTCTCCTCCGCTATTGCTTTTTGGCAATCGCGACACCTCAGTACTAGATAAAACCGGCTATTGTGTTCCTACTTCAAAATGTTCCAAAATTCATTCGAACAACTTGATTCTCAACCCAAACCATGAATAGAAGTTACAAATGACCATATTAACATATGTATATATATATATATATATATATATATATGTACATGTCCAAAATAAAATTTAAAAGTGCAAATGTTCAAAATAAGGGGTTGGGTTATTACACCTAGGGGTGTCAATGATTCTCGGTTCTGCCGGGTTATTTAAGAAAGTTGTACTATACCAATTTTTTTTGTTACTCCATTGTGTATAGTTAAAATTACACTTTTCGAAATCGTCCTAATCTTTTTCTTCAGTATAGGCATTGTGTTATGATTGGGCCTAGACCCGTATTAGCTAAGCAGCCCAATATCACATTAAGTGATTATGTGTGGGATCCGGGTTGATAAATAAGGCTTCTTTCATGAGCATTAGGATTATGCGTATTGTGTATTGCCATGGGCAAAGTCTATGCTTCTCATCTCTAAATCTTCTATGGCTTCTCATCACCTTCTTGTTACCCTTCTTACTATGTTATTCTTGTCTTAGTTAGTGTGGCTAATTCCTTCTTGTCCGTATTCTAAGTTGTAATTTGTATTTGGTGATTATAAATATATTTCGTGGTTGCGTTGGAAATCGGGTTTGTTTCATTGGTGCTTTCATCCAGAGGTCTTCAATGGAGGACCAAAATTTCGAACTCCTTGTGATTCAATTAAGGTCGGGAGGGATTCATGGTCAAAGGAGATATATGAAATTCGTTCATTATTACAGGAATTGGTTGGAAACCCTAGAAGGAGTAAACCTACCCCGGTGGAATTCCCACGATTCTGTGGCGAGAATCCCGAGTTATGGATCTCTCAGGCTGAACGCTTCTTTGATTTTTATGAAATTGCAGAAAGCCACAAGTTATCTCTGGCTTCGTCCTATCTCGATGGGACCGCTTTGTCGTGGTACCAATGGCTTTTCCAGAACAAGCAATTGGATGATTGGAATCATTTTACTGCAAAAGTGTTGATTCGCTTTCCTAAACGACATCTCGAATCACTGCAAGGTCGCTTGGCTAATCAGGAACCCTCGGTGAATGAGTACTCAAGTCGTTTTGAAGATGTTTTATGGGGATTCAGTGAGCCAGATGTACTTTCGTCATGCCCTGCACATGTTTATCCACAGTGGAGAAGTAAAACCAACCCATCTTTGCCTCAAAAATTTGATGTGCAATCTAAATGCAAAAGCAAAATGGATGCACACAGGATGTTCGATGAAATGTCAAATAGATACTGCCCCAAGACATTCACTGTGGCAAGTTCAGATGTTCCAATTGAACTGGCCGTGACAGAGGAAGATAATTTGAATCTCGATAATAAGCATATCATGGACATTGGTGATTCGACACAGGAAATTTCAGCACCTACTTTGTCCTCTTTAACACCAACGGAGTCTACCTTCGAGGATGGAAAGTCCAAGGAAGGCAGCGAAGCGAAAGAGCAAGTTGAAGGCTTAAAGGATGTGGTTCAACAGAAGCTGAGTGCTACTACAAATATCCATGAGGAGTGGTTTCCAGGGGAATTTTTTCCAATCTTTCGGAGCTTATTCACCGTCTTCGAAACTAGTGCTCACTTACGCGACATTCGAGCACAAAACAAAACTACATTGCTAGGGACTATTCCATTTTATAGTTATGTTGACAATTGGTTCAACACAGGGCAAGATTTTGAAGTTGATTCAGGCGTGCTTTTATCTGTTGAATCTGAAGAGCTGAATCAAGTTTCACATGAGGAATCATGGTTGATTCCTTTTCATGGCTGTGGGTATAAGACGTTGCATAATGAGAACTTTACGATGGCTAATGAGGTTTCTTTAGATACTAAGAACTCTGTCCCTGATGAAATTTTTCTTAGTACGTTTGAAAATCCATCTTGGGCTGGAGAGTTTGCTTTAATTATCAAGCAACCACTACTTCATGATTTTCAGCTTGTAATTTTGAGTTGCATGGTACGAAATTTGGAGTTGCTTGAACGGAAGATAGTTGAGGTTGTACGCTATTCACCTGATATTATTTGTTTACGAGTACATCGTAGCAGCCTCGAACATCTCAGTAAATCATCCTTTGATGAGGATGGGGATCATTTGTATGCTCGACATGCCTGAAATAGCTACTCTCAATGGGGACTCGGGCTTGGCCGACGCTTGGAGGAGATGTGTATTATGTCAGCTTATTGTTATGCCCAGCCTATAAGCAGAGGTATATTTGCTCTGTTTAGTACACTTGGTCAGTCTACACTTATATCTACTTGGTGTCAGTTTTGCCAAAATCAATTTGAATCAAGCTTTCCATTTGATCCTGGTTCAATCTTTCTGTCTGTGTACCGTGGCGCTACAAGAAGCCTTGTATTCTGTACTACATTAGGCAACTTGAAGCATGATAATTGCATGTTGTTCCTTTTTGGCGTGAAGACTAACATGGCTTATTTTATCAAGCATCGAGATACCATTTTGGTGAAAAGAGGAGCTGAATTTATGAAAACACACACTGTGGTGCAGTTTTTGAATGTAGGATTTAAAGTTACCATCCTTGATAACTTTCATAATTCTGTGGAAGAAAATGTTGCTAGCGTTAGAGAATTAGTTGGCCCTCAACTTCCCCAAAATCTTGAAGGACATTTAAATGATGACCAAGAGATGATCTTCCTTAGTGGCTTAGAATTATTTTTTGAGTTTCTCGAATCACCTGACTTGATGTGCCAAAGAGATGATATTGTAACATTATGCGAATTGACCATCACACTTGGAGTTGCTATGGTAGTTCTTGGTATGCCTGTAGTCACATTTCTGTCATTGGGAATGGAGTATGGGGTTTTCTTCTCCGTATTTTGGGAATTGACATTGGTTCTCCATTTGAGGTATATGTTCTGTATGCTCATAGCTGGTAAGGCCGAAGGTTGCACTTTTCCTTTGTGCTTGCTCATTTGTCGATGTGCATGGATTGACTTATTATATAGTTTCAAGTCAACAAGTACCCAACTTCCATATACTTCCCATGATTTAAGATGGAATATTGCGGGCTACACTTTGAGAAATACAAATGCAGTGAGCTTTTGGGATGATATTGTTTATGCTGTAGAGGCTTTGTTTGTTAACCATGGAAATCATATCACAAAGTTGACCTTTGCTTTTCGCTGGTTCGGAAAGAAGGAAGCATGGGCAAACATCTATCGTCTACTCTACCTTTCAATGTTGAAGAAGTGTTTAGGCACCCCCGGTGACCAAGTTTCTACTTTGCTGCTTAACAAGCCAATTATTCCCGTGGATGCTTATGTCTACTCGAACCTTGAGGACAAGGTTCTTATTGGAGCGGGAGGTATTGTTATGATTGGGCCTACACCCGTATTAGCTAGGCAGCCCAATATCACATTAAGTGATTATGTGTGGGATCCGGGTTGATAAATAAGGCTTCTTTCATGAGCATTAGGATTATGCGTATTGTGTATTGCCATGGGCAAAGTCTATACTTCTCATCTCTAAATCTTCTATGGCTTCTCATCACCTTCTTGTTACCCTTCTTACTATGTTATTCTTGTCTTAGTTAGTGTGGCTAATTCCTTCTTGTCCGTATTCTAAGTTGTAATTTGTATTTGGTGATTATAAATATATTTCGTGGTTGCGTTGGAAATCGGGTTTGTTTCACATTGTTCGATTAATTTTTGATACTTTATATTTAAAATGTCATGAAAGAATCAACTTGTTGTTAGGTTTTTAAGAGTTGTGAATGGAAAATGAATAGGTGTTTTTCCAAAAAGACTCCAAGAGAAAGGAAGGAATTTGAATAGGGCACCTTTTCAGTTTGGATGGTTATGACCTTTCCAATGGGTTGTGACTTTTTCGAAGAGTTGCACCTTTATGAAGAGGTGCACCTTTCTGAACCATTGCTTCTCTTCATGAAGCAACACTTTGATGGCTATAAATATCTGATTTTTTTTCTCAGGTATAAAATAAAATTTTGAAGGAAAAACATTCCTCTTTCTTGAAAAACTCTAGTGTGATTTGCTACCGTTGAGTGCGTTCGTAGTTCGATAGAGTTTGAGGTACCGCTATTCTATCGAAGTGATTCATTTTATCCTGGGAGGATATATTCCATAACCTCGGGTACTTGAGAGGAATAATTTTCTTAAGAACACACCGTGAATTTGGTGGACTTGAATCTTCCAATCTTCATCTCTTTCTAAACGTTTGGTTTGCTATTTTCCAGAAAATAGTTTGAACTTCATTTTTTATTGTTCATAAATTGGGTTGAACTTATTGTTAAAAGTTCAAAGTTGTGAATACAGAGTTACAAATTCATTTGATTGTTCATACTTTAGTTTGATCATGTGTTTGAAGTTCTCGTTGTAAAATACAGATTTTACTAAACTCGAAAAACAACAATCTGAAGGAAATTTTAAAAAATATTTATTTTTTGCCCTTGTTTGGTGAAAAAATATTCATCATTATAAATCAAGTACTTGTTTAATCTGTATTGTGTCTGATTTTGTGGAGACTAAAAACTTATGATTCTCTACTCCCTCGGTTTAAAGAATATAAAAACTTTACCATGAAATCAGATTGAGAATTCGGTTCGAAGAATATAAAAATTTCACCGATTCATTGTCCTCTCTGTATTGGTTTCTGGAGTTTAAAACCTATGGGTTTTCACTCTGTTTGAATTTGATTCTGATTTGAAGAATATATAAAAACCTCGTCAAGTTTCAATGTTCATTCGGTTGACGATTTGAAGACATAAAAACTTCATTGTTGAGTAGAAACAAGTGGTTTAAAGATTAAGTCTTTATTGGTAGTATTCTGAAATACTAAATTAATTGTCAAAGCTTGACAGGAAAATGACGAATAAAATTGAACAACAAATTTATTCGGTTGTGAATGGTGTTGTCCCAACGGTAACCAATTTTGCCTCATTAAGCTGTTCATATATTGCTCTAGCAATGGCATCTGCAGAAAAATCAAAAAAATTTTTTGGCATAAACTTCAAAGAGTGACAACAAATAATGTTAGTTTGGCTGACCAAACTCGAAATGCAAAAGTTCACAAGTAAAGATCCTCATGTTCCTGAAAAAGGAATGTTTGAAAACCAATTGTCTGGTTTGAAAGATCTTGTGATTCGCCTCAAGATAGAAGATGACAATAAATTGCATGAGAATTCAGCAATAATGGGTGAAAATCTTGTTAAAGATGATGCTATACATAATAAGAAGATGAAGAAGTCTTCTAGACAAGAGGAAGAGCTGAATAAGAAAAGATTCAAAGGAAAGTGCTACAATTGTAGTGAAGTTGGCCACAAAGTTCTAAATTGTCAAGTTCTGAACAAGAATCGAAATCAGATAAACATGTTGGAAGAAACAGGAAAGATTGAAAATCTGTGTGCTATGATCACTGAATGCAATCTAGTTGGAAATCCAAATTGTCACGATCCAAGACAGGCCCTAGCTGTGATGGGCATCCCAAACCATTAAAGGCCCGGAAAGACCCCTTAGCATAACATCAATAGCATAGTAAAACATAAAGTGCAGAAATAGACCCATAATTATGAAGTGCAACTTCGAACAAGAGTTTAAACATTTGGATTTGAAATCAATATGAAGACTTACATGACTTGGATTTGTCCCACATACCTTTGAAGATGAATTTGGTGAGAAAAAGTTGAGAAGAAACTATAATCTTTGATCCTTCTTGAAACTTTAGGATTGGGAGTTTAGGGTTTTGGGAAAGAAGAGGAATTAGGGATTTGAGAATGATTCTCATAGTTTAGGATGATTTTTGGGATTAAAAACGAATTGGGGAAGTTACATGGGGTGAAAGGACTAGTTTGCCCTTGATTTAATAAGAGAATAATGTATTTTTACTCCTGGGAGGAAGATCTGCGCCGCACATCCCAACGTGGAGACTTTCCAGTGATTTTCCACTCACCAGCTGCGCCCCGCGCTGCCCAACGCATACTTGGGATAATGCCTCATTACAATGCCTATAAATTTTTACTTTGGACTCAGATTGACGAGCGGTCAGTTGCATTAGAAAGAAGACTTGAAGACCTTTAATTTGGTGGATTTTGAGCTACAAAACTCTTCATATTCTAGGAGTAATACTCATTTGAATTTGACCCTAATAGAAACTTATACGAAAACTTAATCGGTAGCAGGATGTTCAACTCGTCTTTGTTCTTCGGGTTCCTATGACCTTAATTCGCATCCAAAACACTTAACACACTAGATAATTGATCTTAACACTTATATACAAATATAAATCATTACATTCGGGCCTATACACGTATGAAGAATGGTTCAAATTCTAGCCGAAAGTATGGGGTGTTACAATATCTCCCCCTTGGGATCATTCGTCCTCGAATGATGGCTAGGGACTTATTGAAGCTCTGTATGCACAAAAATAAGAGCTGAAACGTTACATCAAGACTTTACTTTTATCTCACATACATCAAGAGGAACTTTATTATAACATTGAGCAATTAGGTAAGCACTAATCATGAGATACCGGAGACTTAACATAGACATGCTCTAGGACAAGAGTTCTGTGGAACTTGATCATAGTGACGTAAGGCATGAATTCTATGGAATCATAACCATGGATCAAGATGGATGAATAACAAGAAATACGGTCGTGTTGCATATAGGGATGAGAGCATTTCCACCTCAAATGATATAACTAAAAACCTCTAAGCTTATCAACCCTTGTAAACTATGCTTCTCCTCTGAATACCACACTTCATCAATTCCATCTTACAATATCCACTCCAACACATAATTATCAGAGCCTGAGTCTAACTTTATATTGTTTCTATTTTCAAGCCTAACTAGGAGTCACAATGCCCTACATATAGTGCAATCATACTGGTCTAAGTTATGAAAATTCTTTTACAGTTTATATCTCTCTCAAAACTTTTGGCCCCAAGAATACTACTCTATCTTATCACTATAATCAACCAACCTCAAGCTCTACTCAAGGTGTACTAGCCGCATAAAACAATGGCCTACATATCTACAAATCATAATATTTAAGCCTATCATTACTACACCCCTTTTATGAACTTCCACACCTAAAACTAGCATCTTTAATCACTTTCACAATGATTTCCACTATATATCCCCTTTCTAACCATTTCACAATGAAGAACATATATTCTCTTATCTTAAAACATTACTATGCTGCCATCACCACTATCATCCTAATATAAGAAATATCAATAAGGGACTAGAGTACGAGCATCAGGAATATGAGTGATACTACTCAATTATGACTTATATTTATTGCACTACTCAAGTGGGGCCTGTAAAGTAAGATACAGTACAATAGGCACGAAGTGCTTCATATATCAAACACATAAATCATGAATAGAGGGTCGTCCCAACATGAATATAATCCTATCATAACATGAATTCTTAGGATTTGGTATACTGAGAAACATGAGTGCATATAACAAGAGCTGTATAACATAAGGCTGGAATTTCATAAATTCAAGGAATATGACTAAGACCTCTTCTTGAAGATATTACCTCTCATTCGGGGAACTGAGAATGGTCATGAGTTTGCATAGATAGTGTCGTTTTGGGCTTAGACATGGCATAATATGAGTCAGTAACATATACGAAGTATAGTTTCTTGGAACTGAGCATAACATGAGACATGGGTTCATGGATCATGAGCATCGTAACATAGAACCTATATCCCTAGAATCTTAGAGAAAAATTTGGATTACTGAGAGACCATTACTTCCAATTCAAGGAACAGAGTAGGGACATGGGTTTAAATAGAGGATTCAGATCTCAGACATAAGCATGTCTAGGAGAAACAATACATGGATAGGGGGGGTCGTCTTAGGCTGAAAAATGCTAGGAATATACTAGCTAAGAATGAATCTTAAGGAACACATCATAACTCTTTTCTGAAACTCATCATCATTAGAAATATCAAGACTCGCCTTGGTTCAACACCTCATCATCTCCCCCTTAGCTCAAACGTCGCTACCTAGGTCTGTGGACCTATTCTCTAAACAGAGCTATATGTACAACACTCAGCAATATAGGGTATCACTACACACATGAATGGTAACCTTTCCCTAATAAACTATTATTGGAAAAATACTAACTTCTTACTATCACATTTCCTTCAGGGGTACTACTCTAAACTTCCTCTAGCCTCCGAAGTCATCATCATATAACTTACATTTTCATGGGCATATATATCCGTTCCCTCTAACACTTAACAATATGACCTCTTTTTTATAGTCTGCTAACATCACACCTCTAATCTCATATCCACCTAGCTCAAAGGAATTTAAAACTAATTAAGAGATTTAACCTCGTCTATTTAAAATATTCCCATCAATTTAGCTTTACAAAACACCATACTATATTTACCTAGCCTTTTTCATATGAAACAACTCAGGAATACTTACTAGGAGCACATAACACTTATAAACTTAAAACCTCATCTAACAACATACTACCTAGGTACAACTTATTCTTATAAACTTAAGGCTCTTATTCATCTAATGACTTAGTCACAATTCACTGCTTCAACACTAGTCCTCATGTATATATCATAATTACACATTCAAATTTTCCATGAGTCAACCTCTTGTACACATCATATCGAGCCTACTAAACTCATTTTTCATAAAGCTTGCATCACTATCCTCGAGCTACCATTCTTTTCACTACAGTCAACACCTAAAGTTCAAACTTAATGTCTAGAACCAACATGGGTTTCAAAAGAAACATCCCACATACTATACTAGTCCATAAAACTCTGGCAAATTAACCAACCTTAATTTCCTATTCCACTTAACTGTGGCTTACAAGTACATTTTTCTTTACAACATTACTACACATTTTCTCACATACGAGGCGGGCTTACAACTACTAGGTAAAATCAAGAAGCACTGGGCCTACTAAGACATCATGATAACAATAGTCAAACTTAGTCCTATAGCCCATCTAGTTATAGTCCATTAACAAATTCTTTTTTTTCACATCACATTTACTTACCCATAAATACATTTCAACCACCTTCATAGTTCTATAAGTATCAAGGAGACTCTCCCTAAGAACCACAAATTAAAGCATAAGTTATAAATTCCTAATTACTCTAGGTTTCCATTCACAAACTATAATTGATCCTTGATGCCACAGTAACAGGACATCACCAGCTCCTTCCCTCGTTCACATATATATTCTAAATCATTTTAACTAATCACTCTTCCTCTACTAACCACCATAAGATCAACAAATTTGCCACATTTTAGCAAACACCATAAGAGCATACCACCCCAACACTCGAGTAATGGGTACATGATTCTAGCTATACTTTTTGATTAATTACTGCCTTCAAATCTTTGGTTTCTAAGCTTATGACTATATATTTCTGGCTCTGAGATCATTATACTACTCATAGCTTATAAAACTCTAATTAACATTATCTTATCGAGTGGTAATATTACCCCAATATTCAGCTACCTACCTTTTCTTTTAGCGTGGCCCTACCTTTTCTTTTAGCGTGACATCTGTAACAAAGCTTTTGAAAGGGTCAAGATACATATCTTACCTTGAATCATCACACAATTAATGTGGGTAGGGGTATATGCTTTGAATCCATGGACTTGAATGCACTAATGGACTCGCCTTAAGTCCTTGTGCAGTTTTATAACTTTTTGATGACTCAATCTGAAATGATCGCGTTGTTAAGATTCTGAGCTCCTGTACTTCTATCACCTTAAAAATGAAGCATAGTCAGATGAATTAGAGTAAAACAGTAATCTGGATAACTTTCTTATGGACAACATGATTGCACGATATGGAGTATGGAAGAATAAAAAACATTTCCTAAATGCTTTATAGCCTCTCCTTTATAAGTGTGGCGTGCTACACACCCATAAAAAGGACTCTACTTGACACGACTTTGTAAATACTCTGGGACCTTGAACTGTTCTCTGATACCAAGTTTTTCACAACTCGAGATAGGTCCTAGCCGTGACGGGCATCCCAAATCAATGAAGGCCCGAGAAGACCCCTTAGCATAACATCAATAGCATAATAAAACATAAAGTGTGGAAATAGGCCCATTATTATGAAGGTCAACTTCGAACAAGAGTTTAAACATTTGGTTTTGAAAACATGATGAAAACATTTACCAATACCAGTCTACGAAGCCTTTAATAATACAAATGAAATCCTAAGCCGGAACATTGCCCCGACATTACGATAAACCAAAAGTAAATGTCTAAAAAAATGAAATAAGATGCCTTCAGGAAGATGGAAGGCTCTCTGCTCTTAACTTGTCGCCCCGAGAAGATCCTAGTACTGCACAGAATCATGAGAAAATGCCTCCGAACCTACATCATAAAAAGATGTAGCGTCCGGGTCAGTATGGCGAGTACATGCAATCCAAGGGAGAGGGAATATAACATTTTATAAGGCAAAATTATAAGATACATAATGTAAATCACGAGTGTAAGAAATCATGAAATAAACTCTTAAGTAATAAAGCATAAAATTCCTTTAAATGCTTACTTTATGGAATATGTAGTTTCACTGACCTTAGGGAACCCACGGTGGTATTCGCCCAACCGATGGGGCCTCAATCCATGTTTGTTGCATGAATTGAGATAAACATAGTATGGCCATCATAACGTACCGCCCTCATTGAGGTATGTGTCAAAGTCGTCCCATTTGGGAGTGAGCCACCCCTATATCGGCAAACATGGGTTTCCGACGTTGGTCACAAGGACTTACACCTTCTCGGTGAATTACATAATCCCTAAATACGCCCCATTAAAACAACTTTCATAAATCTTTATCCGTGGAGTCTTTCATTAAGGCATTTATATTTTTGGTACCGTTATACCAAGACTTGCAAGTCATTCATCTTATGCCAAACCATTATTGTAAAACATTATAGACTCCAAAAACCCGCCTTAAAATCATGAACATGACCATATATGAATTTCACATAAGAATTTCGAGCCATTTGAATAACCCAATAACTTTAATGATATAAAGGACGGGGAAAATATTGATATTTCTTAAGCAATTCAAAGCTTTCAAGACACTTAAAAATCATGACTTAAATTATCATACGTTTAACACTTAAATTTCAAGACATAAAGGTTCATCGTTTTCAAATACCCATTTTAGTCTCAAAAACCCCAAATAAGGATTTAATCATCCATTCATAAAGAAGGATAATTTTATAACAAGCTTTTCATAATAAAATCCTCAACCCTAGCTTCAAAACCATCAACATAATACGTAAATATAATAATTAAATTCACACTTTATAATAGTAATTAAAGTAGGGAGTATTCAACATGCCTTTTTGACGGAAGGAATTTGAGAAAGTTTGAATTCTTAGTCTTGAAGCTTGAACCCTACCTTGAAATCGATATGAAGACTTACATGACTTGAATTCGTCCCACATACCCTTGAAGACGAATTTGGTGAGAAAACATTGAGAAGAAACTATTATGTTTGAACCTTCTTGAAACTTTAGGATTGGGAGTTTGGGGTTTTGGGAGAGAAGAGGAATTAAGGATTTGAGAATGATTCTCATAGTTTAGGGCAATTTTGGGTTAAAAATGGATTGGGGAAGTTACATGGGGTGAAAGGACTAGTTTGCCCTTGATTTAATAAGAGAAAAACATAGTTTTACATTGGGGAGGGAGCTCCGTGCCGCGCAGCCCAACGCGGAGGGTTTCTAGTGATTTTCCACTCACTAGCTCTGCCCCGCGCTGCCCAATGCACACCTGGGATAGTGCCTCACTAAAATGCCAATAACGTTTTACTCTGAACTCGGATTGACGAACGGTCAATTACGTTGGAAAAAAGACTTGAAGACATTTAATTTGGTTTATTTTGAGCTAAAAACCTCTTTATATTCTTGGATTAATTCTCATTTGAAGTTGACCCTAATAGAAACTTACACAAAAACTTTATCGATAGCAGGACGTTCAACTCGTCTTTGTTCTACGGGTTTTCTATGACCTTAATTTGTATCCAAAACACTTAACACACTAGATAATTGATCTTAACACTTATATATAAATAGAAATTATTGGGTTCGGGCCTATACACGTATGAAGAATGGTTCAAATTCTAGCCGAAAGTATGAGGTGTTACACAAATGAATGATGGCTTTATTCAAGAGTCACTAGACATGTTTGCGCTGACAAAGAAGATTTTGCTACTTATGATTCTACTAGTCCAATAGAAGTGATCTTCATGGGAAATTCTGTAACAACCAAGGTTGAAAGAAGTGGGAAGATATTCCTAAAATAGACTTCCGGCAAGGTGTTGATTCTCAACAATGTTCTCCATATTCCTACTATTAGGAAGAACTTAGTGTCTACAACACTTCTCGTTAAAAATGGGTTTAAGTGTGTGTTTTGGAGAAAGTTGTAACAAGCAAGAATATAATGTATGTAGGAAATGGCTACCTCAATGAGGGCCTTTTCATATTTGATGTAATAGTTATTAAAATGAATATAATTGAGGCTTCTTCTTACTTGCTTGAGTCAAATGAATTATGGCATGAACATTTGGGACATGTCAATTACAAAATTTTGCGAAAACTGATTAGTTTGGAAGTTTTATCTAAGTTTAAGTGTAATAAATCAAAGTGTCAAACATGTGTTGAATCAAAGTATGCTAGGCATCTATATAAGTATGTTGAAAGGAATTTCAATCCCTTAGACTTAATTCACACATACATTTTTGATATGAAGTCAACACCATATTTTGGTGGGAAGAAGTATTTCATAACTTTTATTAACGATTGCACTAGATATTTTTATGTTTATTTGCTGAATAGTAAGGATAAAGCAATAGAAACATTTAGGCAATATAAAACTGAAATTGAAAATCAGTTGGATAAAAAGATTAAAATGATAAAAAGTGATAGGGGTGGAGAGTATGAATCTCCTTTTGCATAGGTATGTTTGGAAAATGAAATTATCCATCAAACTACTACCCCATACTCACCTCAATCAAATGGGATTATGGAAAAAAAAAAGTAAACATTGAAGGAAATGATGAATGCCTAACTTATAAGTTCAGGTTTACTGCAAAACTTATGGGGGGAAGCTATCCTTACAGCTAATTGAATACTCAATCAAGTGCTCCATAGTAAGACGCAATCTAATCCATAGGAGAAATGGAAAGGAAGGAAACCCAACTTGAAATATTTCAAAGTGTGGGGTTGTCTAGCAAAAGTCCAAGTTCCTATACCCAAAAAGGTGAAAATATGACCAAAGACTGTGGACTGTGTTTTCATCGGATATGCTACAAACAGTAAAGCATGTCAATTTTTGGTTCATAGATCCAAACATCTGGATATTCATGATAATACGGTAATTGAATTAGATAATGCTGAGTTCTTTGAACACATTTATCCGTATAAGACTAGAAATGAGCTATCTAGTGAAGGGTTTAAATGACTTAGAAATGAACGAAGGGAGAATGTACTTAATAAAGAGAATCCAAAGCATAGTAAGTGACAAAGGACGTTGACTTCCTTCGAATCAGATTTTGTCATATTTCTTCTTGAAAATGAGCCTCAAACATTCAAAGAAGCGATGTCGTCTACGAACTCATCTTTTTGGAAAGAGGCAGTCAATAGTGAGATTGATTCAATCTTGAGCAACCATACTTGGGAGTTGGTTGATATTTCTCCGATAAATAAACCTTTAGGTTCTAAATGGATCTTCAAAAGGAAAATGAAAGCTGATGGTACTATTGACAAATGCAAGGCAAGACTTGTTATGAAAGGTTTTAGAAAAAGAAAAGGCCTTGATTATTTTGACACATACTCACCAGTGACAAGGATAACGTCTATTCGGATGTTGGTTGCATTAGCTGTGGTATATGGTCTTGAAATCCATCAAATGGATGTGAAAACAACTTTCTTATATAGAGAATTGGAGGAAGAAATTTACATGGAACAACCCAAAGGTTTTGTGGTTCCTGGTAAGGAAAGGAAAGTTTGCAAACTTGTTAAGTCACTTTATAGACTAAAGCAAACACCCAAATAGTGGCATGCAAAGTTTGACCAAACCATGTTGGCAAATGGATTCAAGATAAATGAATGTGATAAATGTGTTTACATTAAAGACACTCCAAATTACAAAGTCATTATTTGTTTGTATGTGGATGAAATGTTGATCCTAAGTAGAGACATTTACAACATAAATGCTACAAAACGAATGCTTGAGAGCAAATTTGATATAAAAGACCTTAGAGTTCCTGATGTGATCTTAGAGATAAGAATTCGTAGAACTCCACAAGGTTTAGTGTTGTCATAGTCTCATTACATTGAAAAGGTACTTGATAAGTTCAGGTATTTGGATTTCAATATTGCCAAGACACCATTGGATGTGAGCTTTGTACTTCAAAAGACTGAAGGTGAAAGTGACTCACAATTGGAGTATGCAAGAGTGTTGGAAAGTTTGATATATATCTTGAATTGTATGCGACCAAATATAGCATGTGCTATTAGTAAATTGAGTTGGTACACAATCAATCCCAATCAAACTCATTGGATGGAAATGAAAAGAGTTTTGAGGTATCTAAAACATACTCAAGACTATGTTTTGCATTATAACAAATATCCTATGGTAATTGAAGGATATAGTGATGTAAATTGGATCACCAGATCAAATGAAGTAAAATCCATGAGTGGATATGTATTTACTTTAGGTGGAGGAGCAGTCTCTTGAAAATCATCCAAATAGACATGTATTGCCCCCTCTATGATAGAATCTGAATTTATCGCATTAGATAAAGCCGGTGAGAAGCTGAATGGCTCCAGAATTTCTTGAAAGATATTCCTTATTAGCCCAAACCTTTGGCACCAGTATGCATACACTGTGATAGTCAAGCTGTGATATGTAGGGCAGAGAGCATGATGTATAATGGGAAATCTCATCATATAAGATGGAGACATAATACCTTTAGAGAACTACTCTCTAGTGGAATTATCATGATTGAATATCTGAGGTCAAAGGATAATATGTCAGATCCACTTACAAAAGGCCAATCTAGAGAGGGAGTTGAGAGATTATCAAATGGAATGGGCTTACGGCCTAGGACAAGTCATCATGGCTGTAACTCTACCTAGCAGACTGGAGATCCCAAGAGCTAGGTTCAAGGAGATCAAACAAAGTTGTGACTGACAGTTCAACATTGTCAATTAACTCAACCCATTCTCATAATGAAGACAATGTTCAGGAAACAAGGATAAGGCTTATGGTTTGAAGCTTTTTAATGGTTTCTAAGTTTGCCAGGTTTGACAAAATAGTTTGATCTATAGGATTAAACGTTTAGGAATAACCTATGTAAGAGTGAAGTGGAAGCCGCTTCAAGGAGAATGATAGTAAAAGCCTATTCTCTAAGATCTCATGAAACCAGGAAGTGTTCATGGCTGAAACAAAAAAAATTGTGAGAATAATAAATGGTAAAAGGATGGTTGTGTGACTTGTGTTGTCTAGGTGTACATTAAAGTTCGACGGTTCAAAGATATCACATCTACCGATTGACTGAGTGCATTCGATGCAAGTTCACTACATCAAGTTCAAAGGGAAATCTACTTATCTAGATGCAGTTAGTCTTTACTTTTAGATAACAAACTTGTTCGTATATTTCTTGATAAGATAGCCATTCCCCAATCATGTGGGGGATTGTTAGGTTTTTAGGAGGTGTGAATGAAAAATGAATAGGTGTTTTTCCAAAAAAACTCCAAGAGAAAGGATGAAATTTGAATAGGTCACCTTGTCAGTTTGGATGGTTATGAACTTTCCAATGGGCTGTGACTTTTTCGAAGAGTTGCACCTTTTTCGAAGAGTTGTACCTTTATAAAGAGGTGCACCTTTCTGAACCATTTGTTCTATTCATGAAGCAACACCTTGATGGCTATAAATACCTGTTTTTTTCCTCAAGTACAAAAATGAAATTTTAAAGTTAAAACACTCATCTTTCTTGAAAAACTCTAGTGTGATTTTCTACCGTTGAGTGCATTCGTAGTTCGACAGAGTTTGAGGTACCGCTATTCTATTGAAGTGATTCATTTTATCCTCGGAGTATATATTCCATAACCTCGGATACTTGTGGGGAATAATTTCCTTAAGGACACACCGTGAATTCGGTGGATTTGAATCTTCCAATTTTCATCTCTTTCTAAACCTCTGATTTTGCTATTTTTCAGAAAAATAGTTTGAACTTTATTTTTTATTGTTCATAAGTTGGGTTGAACTTATTGTTAAGAGTTCAAAGTTGTGAATACAGAGTTACAAATTTATTTGATTGTTCATACTTTAGTTTGAACATGTGTTTGAAGTTCTTATTGTAAAATACAGATTTTACTAATCTCAGAAAGCAATACTTGTAACAACAGTGTTCTTAAAGGTGGAAGCATAAGGCGAGGTGTTTTACCTGGTACGGGGCGAGCAGGGGTGGAGCCACCTTTGGACAAGGGAATTCATCTGAACCCCCTTCAGCAGAAAATTATACTATTTATGCATTGTTAAAATTAATTTTGATGTATATATAGTAGTTGTTGAACCCCCCCCGGTTAGTTCGTATGTTTACTTTTGAACCCCTTAGTGAAAATTCTAGCTCCTCCACTGGTGGCGAGACGTAATCCCCTCAGATCCTTTAATTTTTAATATTTTATAAATTAATATAATTAGAAATAAATATTTTTTAAAAGAGATAACTCACCAAAATAGTAAAACTACATCAAAATTATAAAAAATAAGTGGAATATGTATCTAAAACTGCTTTAGCAAAAAAAAAAACAAAAAAAAACTAACCAATGCCACATAATACAACTAATATATAAAGTCAATTTTTCATATAATAACCTACTATATGTCCTTAAAAGCACATGTTTGTATAAAATATAGTACATAATTAATCAACCCCCACCTTCCTGTTACTCGATCAGTATATTTACGCACTCATTTACCATATATTGTATCTTAAAAAAGAGCAACGAAAGTAAATAACTTAAAAAGTAGTCACAATGTGACTTGAAAAGAACTAAAAGAAAAGAAAGGAATTAGGAAGAAGAAAGTGTGTACCCAGTACTTTCTTGAGTAGCTGTACCGCCGATACCCACCGACAAATAGGTTTGAAAGGGTAACTTTTGAGTTTTCTTTTACTTTTGATTTGAGTATTTATGTATTTACCAATCATATATTTTAGTATTAAATTTAAATTATAGATTTAATAGGAAAAAATCATTTTACTTTGTAAAGTTTTCTTGGCTCACGCCTAATTTGCTCCCCATGCTTAGGCAAACTCCCCAATGCTTAAGCAAACACCTTAAATTTTGTGGCATTCTCCTTTCAATTCTTTTGCCTCCCCACAACGCCTCATTGCATTTTTGGCTACGCCTCGCCCGGGGGCTCGCCTCAGACTGCCTTTTAAAATAATGGTAACAACCCTTATAGTGAATTTTTAAATTTTTTGTGTTTTGACCATTTTTACCTTCTCCATGGTTTATTTATATTATTTACAAGTTGTAGGGATGGTTGGAACGGTCCCCGATACGTTCGAAAGTATTTTATTTGAGTTTGTGTTTTTGGATATTCTTAAAGGAGTTAGTTTGGCTTCGATCAATATTTTGTGATCCGAACTTTGGATGGTTATTCTGACAGTTTCATCATCCCGAATGTCAATTTTGGGTTAGTGGCGTAGTTAGTTCGGGTCCCGATCCCTTGTTTTCCATTTTGATCTTTTGACAAAAACTAGTGAAAATAACCTTAAATGGGTTTCGGAGGGCTAATTCATTGTAAACGATCTCTTTACAAAAATTCGATGGTTATTGAGTCAGGAACATCAAAAATAGCCTAGTAGCATTATTGGTTGATTTTTGTGGAGTCTCAAACGAATCCCGAGAAACCGTTCGGTGGATATTTGGACCAACAACTTTCAGCACTTTGCTAATATCTGGTGTATGCCCTTATTTTTTGCATTCATGACCATCACTATTGAGTTCGCGAAGTCCTGGAGTCCATACCTTTGCATTTGATGCCAGAGGCTCGCGTTCGCGAAGGGTTGAGGTGTTTCCTCTTTGTGTTAGCTAAGGTTCGGATCGGGGCAACTTCCCGATTGTGACCAAGGGCCCACCTTCGCAAAGGCCAATTGACTTGGGAAGATATTTAATTCTATTTTCCCCTATTGCATTTTCTCCATTTTTGGACCTAGAGACCTCATAATTGGGCGATTTCAATGGGGTTTATGTGCTTTCTTCCGTGAGTAAGTTTCTAAATCTTGTATTCATCATTTTTCATTTATTTCATCTTCAAAACAACTTCAAATCCTTGATTTTAAACATAATTTTGGGGGGTTTTGCCCTATAAATTGTAAAATGAGTTTTCTTCGATTTGAAGTCCGATTTAACCTTATTTTTGCATGGGTTTCCAAATATTGACTGTTATTGATATGAAGAACTTGTTACTAAAATAAAATCCAGATTTTACCCTTGTATTTTGGGAAATGATTTTCGAAGCGGATTTTGGATTTGGAATTAATATAGTCGATATGGGTATCGATGGACTCATTTTTACTTGTAAATGTCATATTTGATTAGACTGGATGGGTTTGGTGTTGATTCAAGGGAGTAGAGCTTTCGGTTGATGCCTTGGATTGAGTTTTGGATTGCGGATCTTTTTTAAAGGCAAGTTGAGACTGACCTTGACTTTTTTCTGATGTGTTTATGTGTTGTATGTTTGTTTGCTTGTGTTTTGTGAATCTCTTAGGATTGGGGGTCCCTCTTAAGTGAAATGGTGAGCATCTCCGTGGGTACCGGAGTCTTTTGATGGATTGTAGTTATATAATTGCTTACCTTAGCTAGTCTTACTATGCGAGGATATGCTTAGAATAGGTTGTCTATAGATGGCTTATTAACCTCGAAAAATTAATAGTGGATGCTTATTTTAGAGCTTGAATCGTATTTAGTAAACTTTATTGTGATGATCGAGGCTTAGTGACCTTTAAGGGGATAATTATGTTATTATTGTTAGTGATGGAATACTTGAGTTTTAGAGAATACTTAAAGTATAAATGGACTTGTAATAGACGATGTATTTATCAGAGTTTAGTATCTCTTATTAGAGCATGTTGTTATCTAGCGTAGTTTTACTTTTTGTAAATTAGGCTAATGATGTCATCTTTGGAGAAGATGGACCTATTATATGGAACATGCTTGGTTTGGGTAGTTTCGTGATATATTATTATTTGAATTGTTGTTAATTTTGTGTTGCCCGTGTGGAGATTTATGTGAACATTATCATTGACTTAAAAAATTATTTATTATTGTCTGCCCGAGTGGGGTTTATATGCATATTATTATGGCTTGGAGAGAAAATATTATTGTGATACCCGAGTGGGGGCTTGAGTTGATATTGTTGGCCTTGATTATGCGCTAAATTGCCATATTTATTAATGTATCGCTGAGTGGGGATTGACTTGTTATTATAGGCCTTATTGAGGCATTAAATTGCCTTTTCATAATGATGATACCCGAGCGTGGGGTTGAAAAGATATTATTGATGTCTTACATGACTATTCATTCTAGTGGTGCCGAGTGAGGGCTGATATCATGAATTATTGACATATTGAGTTGATTTTAAGCTCACTTTTACATTATTGAATAGATAATCATCTTCATGCTGATTGGCTGTGAGCATTACATCCTCATTTCATACATACATATTAATGAGAAATTTGTAGCACTGAAAAACATTTTATAAAACCCTTAATCCGTGAACAATAGCTGAAGAGGTGAATGAGAAATACTTTATAAAATGCCTATACCGACGGATGTGCAGGTAAGGTTGGTTCAAATTTTTTGATTTTTATGGGAAAATAAGACACTTTATAAAATACCTATATCGAGGGATGTGTCAGTAAGGTTGATTTGAGACATGAGATTGAGATTATAAAAGTATATGAATTGCGAACCACCCATGGGTACTGTCCTTAAGCGCTGAGGCTTGGAAGGTGTATACGAAATATCCCACCATCAGCACCTCATTGCATTGCATCACTTGCATTGTATTGCATCTCTTGGTATGGTTTGGCATTGCATTATTTATTAACTTTTGTATTGTATTACTGTTATCAAACTTTGTTTGTGAAATTGTGTATTGACAATACATTTCACTTTATTACATCATCTTATACCATCTTTGTTAACTTGGAGGTTAAGATGTTATAAGATGTGGGGTATGACTATAGCTTGATCTGAGAGACTGTTGTATCACACCTTTTGGTAGTATGATATACACTTTTATCTACACTCTCCCTATTTTATTCCAGATTATTGGTTGAACATATTAGGTTAAGCCTAATATACTATGTTAGTGAGTATACTTCATAAATGACTTTCCTTAACTATTGATCATAAATGACTAATATTGAATCACTTAGACCTACATGCTTACCTTATAGATTGATGATCTTATGACTGTTGTATTGGATTACATTGACAGGATGAAGTGGTGTATTTATCAGTTATAGATCTATTTGGAGAAACCTTGGGTAGTTAGAGTGGTAGTTCTCGCCATCGCTTTGGATTAGGGTAGGTTATCAATGATGCTTGCTGAGCACACGTGTTTCGTACTCACTCTTTCTTATCTTTCCCTTTTTTTGTTTTCTGCACTCCGTTCAGGTATTGGTTTGAGTAGTAGATCGTAGATTGTGTTCCTTAGGCATTGAAGTTGCAGAGATCGAGGTAGTGGCTGGCAGACTTCAAAGCTTACCGAATCTCTCTCTATTTATCTTATTCTTACCCGTATTTAAGAAACTTTAGTTATAGTGATCATTTTGTATTTAGAGGCTTGTACTAGTGACAACCAGACCTGGGATGTATCTTTGAATTATATTTATCTTCAAGAATGTTTTGGGATTATTCTATCTTCTTTTCTTCCGCTTTTGATTTACTTTGATTATTGAGTTCGGGGTTAGGATAGGCTTACCTATCTGGAGAGTGTGATATATGCCATCACGTACTCTATTTTTGGGTAGTAACAAATAGGTATTAGAGCCCTAGGTTTATTATGTCTAATTAGTACAAGCTGAGTCTAGTAGTGTCTTGTGGATTGGTCCGGAGACGTTCGTTATCTCTTTTCGAGAGGCTATATGACTTTAGTAAAAATCCATTTCTTCATTCTTTGTTGTGTGTTGATAACTTTGTATATCTCAAGAACTTTTATTCACTCTCTCACAAATGGTGAGCATGCATTCTTCCTTAGAGAGAGATTTAGTGCCCGTGTCTTTGATGCGTGGTAAGGGCAGAGGTCGAGGCAGAGGTTAGAATAGGACATTCAGACCAGTTAGAGGTCAGGTTAGGATTATGTTTTCAGGTTCTAAAGTTACTAGTGATGTTGGGTCTTTTGAGATAGAAGCGTTGAGGCCAGTGCAAACACCACCTGTGACCATACCTATGCTTGAGGATTGTTTGGTTCGAGTGTTGGGTTTTCTTCAGAGGGTGGATCCTATTTTGATTCAGCATGCTACTTTGAGCTTCAGACTCCAGATGCTCATGTGACTACTACAGTGTCTCCTAGTGTTGGCGAGATATTACCAGGGATCACTCCTCATCCAGTGACCTTACCCTTTAAGTCCATAGAAGGACAGATTCAGTATGTAGAGTTTATGAGGACAGATCCTCCTCGGTTCAATGGAGACCCTAGGTTTAATGCTTATATGTTCTTTCTTGGTTGCCGCGAGAGGTTGCATAGGTTGGGCTTGGTGGACTCTAATGGAGTAGATTTCACCATCTTCTAGTTTTTTGGACCAGCTAGACAGTGGTGGAGGGCTTTGGTAGAGAGTAGACTAGTTGAATCACCCCCTCTCTCATAGGATCAGTTTGCTCGAAAGTTTCTAGAGGAGTTTGTGTGGAGATATGAGAGACTTGCTAGCTAAAGGCCTCGTAGACTTCATGATGCTAGCGACATGTATAGTAGAGGCCAGGATCCTCGTGGTTATGCTTGGAGAGGGTTAGATCGCTGTGGCCGTTTAGGTCATTCGAGCCTATCCCAACATGCTCCTACTTTTTTGGTTTGTTTCTTATGTGGAGATTTCAGGCACTATAGGAGGGATTGCCCACAGCTTAGATAGAGATATACCTCATTAGTTTCTCAGGGGAGTGATAAGTTTTAGTATCATATTCTACAAGATGGACTCGTGGTAGGAGATTCTGGTACAGTAGCTACAGGTATGGTTCAGTACACCTTTGATCTGTCTTGGTAGTGTTTGATTGTGATTTTACTTCCTCCTATGTGTTTACTTATTCGACATTAAGTCTTGAAATGATTCATGAGTTTTACTGGGTCTATTAATATTGCTACCCTGTGGATGATTCCTTAGTGGTGGATTGGGTGTGCCGATCCTATATTGTGATTCATTTAGAGTGTATAACGGTGTTAGGTTTGGTTTCTTTGAGTATTGTGGATATTGGCATATTTTTGGATATGATCTTTTAAAATGGTTGTGTTGTGGAATAGTGGTGGATCGATTATTGGTTATGGCATATTCGGATTGTCGGATGTCTAGTTGGTCAATGGAATATTTTCAGGCATTCATGCCTTGCGATTTGTTACTTTCTTAATAGTTAGCTTTGCTTGCGTGAATTGACTTATGGGTGTTGAAACACTCCTTAATTAGACTTGAAGTATTTCAGCTTATAAGGAATTCTTGCTTTGGTTCAAAAAGAGTTTCGAATGGAAAGAAAGCTGGCTTGTAGCATTTGTTACTTTGGTAGATAAATGGCTTAATAAAGTATTTTGCTCGTGAGTTTTGATTTAGAGTATGTGTTACTAGTCCATGGTTCTTTTGTTGAAGAAATACTGAATAGATATTGAGTTAAGAAAAGGATAAAGAAACTTATACATAAGGAATTTTGATATATTCGGAATTTAGCTATGGTTGTAAGTTAGAAATTCAAAGTCATGACCATGTAGTTCAGCAGTAGTTATGTAGCGTCTAGCATTGATTCTCCTGAGATTTGATGTGTGATTTGGGCATCCATCAGCTTGATATAGTGATTGTTGCATTTTTTCTATAGGTTGACTTTCCCTGATATGACGGGTTGCTTACGTGTATATGATTAGAGAGGCTCTTTGTTCTACCGACTTATTGAGGACTTTGGGTTGATTAATATCTCTTGGGTATTGAGGTTGCATGGGTTATTTTGATGAGTTACATATGGTTTTGGTGCCCTTTTGAGTGTTCATGTCTATGTGATATAAAGTTTTATGATGATTCTCGATTGCCTCAAAGGTTAAGCATAAACATTTGACTATAGTATAGTGTCTTAAGTATGCTAAGTGTGACCTTCTAAGGTTTTATGTGGCGTTTGGGATCGATTTCTGGCCAGTTACTCTAGTTTGAGGATATAATGTTATCCAAGTTGATAGTTATGGTATCGGACTCGAGTATGTTTATTCAGTATTTTGGTGAGTGGTTATGTGGTTTCATGGGTTCCTTGGGATTTTGTGGGTTCGGGGATGATTTTTGGTTTTGTGGTACAGTCGATGTCTTGGTCAGATTTAGGTTAGCCGGGTATGTTTGGAACTTCTATTGTGTTCGACTCAGTTTTGAGTATAGAGGAAGTTCGATAATAAAGGAATTCAACTTCATTGAGAAATTTGTCCTTAGATGCTGGTGTTGTGACCTGGTGAGTCATTGTGTGATAAATTTCTTGTTTTATTGTGGGACCGGTAGTTCTATGGTTTTCCCTCTGCCTTAGAGTGCTTGCTTGAGGTTCTCGAGGGTATTTATCTATCCATTGTCTATGGTGGAGAATGTAACAACCCTCGTAGTGAATATTTGAAATTTTAGTATTTTGATTATTTTGCCCTTCCCTGTGGTTGCTTTATCTCATTTATGAGTTGTGGGGATGGTTGGCACGGTCCCCGATGCATTCAGAAGTATTTTATTTGAGTTTGTGGTTTTGGATATCCTTAAAGGAGTTAGTTTGACTTTGATCAATATTTTGTGATCCAAATTTTGGATGGTGATTCTGACAGTTCCACCAGATCCGGAATATTGATTTTGGGTTAGTAGCGTAGCTAGTTTGGTCCCGAGCCCTTATTTTTCATTTTGACATTTTGACGAAAACTAGTGAAAATAACCTTATAGGGGTCTCGGGGGCTAATTTATTGTAAACGATTTCTTTTCAAAAATTCAATGGTTCATTAAGCCCAAAACGTCGAAAATAGCCTAGTAGCATTATTGGTTTGTTTTTGTGGGGTCCCGAACAAATCCAGAAGGTCCGCTCGGAGGAGTTTTAGACCAACAACTTTTAGCACTTTATTGATATCTGGTGCATACCCTGTTTCTTCGCATTCACGACCATTACTATTGCTTTTGCAAAGTCCTGGTGTCCATACCTTCGCGTTCGCAGCCAGAGGCTCGGGTTCGCGAAGGGTTGAGGTGTTTCCTCTTTGCGTTTGAGACCCTAGGCTCGCATTTACGATGGTCCAGGTCGGGGAAACTTTGCAATCACGACCAAGGGCCTGTGTTCTCGAAGGCCAATTGACCTGGGCAGATATTTAATTTCATTTTCGGCCCCAAAGCATATTTTCTTTATTTTTGGACCTAGAGACCTCAGAATTGGGGGATTTTCGAGCTTTCTTCAGTGGGTAAGTTTCTAAACCTTGTATTCATCATTTTCTATTGATTTCATCTTCAAAATAACTTCAAATCCTTGATTTTTAACATGATTTTGGGGTGTTTTGCCCGTAAATTATAAAAAGAGTTTTCTTTGATTTGAAGTCCAATTTCACCTCATTTTTACATGGATTTTTAGATATTGACTCCTATTGATATAGAGAACCTGTTTCTAAAATAAAATCCTGATTTTATCGATGTATTTTCGGAAATGATTTTCAAAGCGAATTTTGGATCCGAAATAAATATAGTTGATATGGGTATTAATAGACTCATTTTTACTTGTAGATGTCAAATTTGACAGATTGGACGTGTTTGGTGTTGATTCTAGGGAGTAGAGCTTCCAGTTGATATCTAGGACTGAGTTTTGTCCTGCAGATCTTTTTTTAAAGGCAAGTTTAGATGTACCTTGACTTTTTTTTGAAGTGTTTATGTGTTGTATGTTTGTTTGCTTGTGTTTTGTGAATCGCTTAGGATTGGAGGTCCCGCTTAGGTGAGTATCTCTGCGGGTACCAGAGTCTTTTAATAGATTGTAGTTATATAATTGCTTACCTTAAGCTAGTCTTACTATGTGAGTATATGCTTAGAATAGGTTGTCGATAGATGGCTTATTAACCTTAAATACATTAACAGTGGATACGTATTTTAGAGCTTGAATCATGTTTAGTGAACTTTATTGTGATGATCGGGGCTTAGTGACCTTTAAGAGGATAATTATGTTATTATTGTTAGTGATGGAATACTTGAGTTTTAGAGAATACTTAAAGAATAAATGGACTTGTAATAGACGATGTAGTTATCGGAGTTTAGTATCTCTTATTAGAGCATGTTGTTATCTAGCGTAGTTTTCCTTTTTGTAAATTAGGCTAATGATGTCATCTTTGGAGAAGATGGACCTATTGTATGGAACATGCTTGGTTTGGGTAGTTTCACGATATATTGTTAGTTGAATTGTTGTTAATTTTGTGTTGCCCGTGTGGAGGCTTATGTGAAGATTATTATTGAGTGCCCGAGTGGGGGTTTATATGCATATTATTATGGCTTGGAGAGAAATATTGTTGTGATGCCCGAGTGGGGGCTTGAGTTGATATTGTTGGCTTTGATTGTGCATTAAATTACCATATTTATTATTATATCACCGAGTGGGGCTTGACTTATTTTCATAGGCCTTATTTGTACATTAAATTGCCTTTTCACATTGATGATACCCGTGCGAGGAGTTGAAATGATATTATTGATGTCTTATATGACTATTCATGCTAGGGGTGCCTAGGGAGGGCTGATATCATGAACTATTGACACATTGAGTTGATTCTGAGCTCACTTTTAAATGTGTTGAATGGATTATCATCTTCATTCTGATTAGTTGTAAGCATTACATCCTCATTTCATACATACATATTAATGAGAAATTGGCAGCACTGAGAAACATTTTATAAAACCCTTGATCCGTGAACAATAGCCGAAGAGGTGAATGAGAAACACTTTATAAAATACCTATACCGAGGGACGTGCAGGTAAGGTTGATTGAGAAATACTGATTTTGTGAAAAAATGAGATATTTTATAAAACGCCTATACCGAGAAATATGCCGATAAGGTTGATTTGAGACATGAGATTGAGATTATAAAAGTATATGGGTTGGGAACACCCCGTTGGTCCTGTCCTAAAGCGCTGAGGTTTGGAAGGTGTATACGAAATGCCTCACCATCATCTCCTCATTGCATTGCATCACTTGCATTGTATTGCATCTCTTGGTATGGTTTGACATTGCGTTATTTATTTACTTTTGTATTGTATTACCGTTATCGAACCTTGTTTGTGAAATTATGTATTGAGCATTCATCTCACTTCATTACATCATCTTATACTATCTTTGTTGACTTGAAGGTTGAGATATTATGAGACGTGGGGTATGGCTATGGCTTGATCTGAGAGACTGTTGTATCGCACCTTTTGGTAGCATGATATACACTTTTATATATATTCTTCCTATTTTATCCTAGATTATTGGTTGAACATGTTAGATTAAGCCTGATATACTATGTTAGTGAGTCTACTTCACAAATGACTTTTCTTAACTGCTGATCATAAATGACTAGTATTGAATCACTTAGACCTACGTTCCTACCTTATAGATTGATGATCTTTTGACTGTTGTGTTGGATTACCTTGATAGGAAGAAGTGGTGTATTTATCGGTTATAGATCTATTTGGGGAATCCTTGGGTAGTTGGGGTGATGGTTCTCTCCATCGCTTTGGATTAGAGTCGATTATCAGCGATACTTGCTGAGTACACATGTTTCGTACTCACTCTTGCTTTTCTTTCCCTTTTTTTTGTTTTCTGCACTCCGTTCAGGTATTGGTTTGAGTAGTAGATCGTAGATTGTGTTCCTTCGGCGTTGGAGTTGCAGAGATTGAGGTAGTGGCTGGAAGACTTCAAAGCTTACCGGATCTCTCTCTATTTATCTTATTCTTACCCGCATTTAAGATACTTTAGTTATTGTGATCATTCTGTATTTAGAGGCTTGTACTAGTGACAACCAGACCTGGGATGTATCTTTGAATTAAATTTATCTTCAAGCATGTTTTGGGATTATTCTATCTTCTTTTCTTCTGCTTCTGATTTACTTTGATTATTGAGTTTGGGGTTGGAATAGGCTTACCTGTCTGGAGGGTGCGGTAGGTGCCATCACGTACTCTATTTTGGATCGTAACACAACTATTATTAGAATGCCTCATTAATTTGTTATACTCTGTGTTTGATTTTATGTATCTCAATTTGGCTGGACATTGGCGTTAAGAAAGAAAACAAGTTTTTAAATGTTATGGTTTTATATATATCATGTGAGATATTGAAATAAAATAATTACAAAATATAAAACGTGAATTCTTTTTTTAAATAGTCTAAAATGAAAAGTAAGACATATACATTGAAACAACAAGAATACAAATTAATAACAAGTTTTAACACAACATAAAGAGTAAATTAAGATAGTATTTTAAACGCAATGGTTGAAATCTGTGTGATAGAATATGTAATTTTTTTCCAGACAGTCTAAATAGCTATAGTATTTATGCAAAATATTGTAACTCATTAACATGTCCTTTTTAAATTGCTTTGTTTTGTTGAATTTGCAAATTATAAAATGACAAAGAATAAAATTGCTCTCCGGAATCACAAAATAATGTACTACACATATTTTAGTGGAATACAATTTTTACTACAAGAATTTGTATAAATGCTCATATGATAGAGATTACAGTAAAACAAATTCTGCACTCCCAACACGCTCCTCAACAAAAATTAATATTGTTATATCTTAAAATGAATATTGAGTTGTTAACAGAAAATTTATAGTACAAAGACATAGAATGAAAAAAAACAACGTGTAATATTTTTACAAGTTCTAGAAAAAAAATATATTTGATATTTGACTCAAATATTACAGGTGCATTAAGATAAACTTCATATTTTATATGCTTGGGAACTAATACCACATCCAATTAATCTAGCAAATTAGCACGTCACAAACACGTACAACCAATGATTATGATCACCTTTTATGGTGGTAGATGTCAAAAATAGGAATGGGAAAAAAATTACAATTAGCATGAGAGCTGTGAAAGGTCCGATACAAGTTCATGCATTATGGAGAAAAAGAACAGAGAATAAATAGAACAATCATGAAATGCATCTATAAAAAATTGTAAGAATATATGTATAGTTATATTTAAAGCGTATACATGTTATATTTAAATCAAGAATACGAGTCTAAATGTACCAATTAACTTAATGCCCCAAAACAAATAGCAATGAATGCACATGAACAATTGTTTCAAATTGGAATTATTATGTGTTTATACAAGAAATTGCAAAAATCTGTATATATTAAACATATACATGTCATATTTAAGTCATGAATACGACTCTCATGAACGGACTAATTAATTAACTTAATGCCCAACAACGACAATCTCCGGACCAAACTGATCTTCAGGATGATTGAAACCGCCACCAGGGATGTAATTCTCATCACTATCATGTGCATCTGAATCTGCATCCCTCGGTGCTGCTGGAGTACTTCCCACACCCGCTGGATTTTGGTTTTGGCGGCTAGCCGCGGATGCTTCTTCGGGGTTTTTATCTTCATCGGCCCATGTTTTTGTAACAAGGAGAGAGCAAATCATAAGTGTTAGGACAGACAAACCAAGAATTCTTTTATCCATTTTGTGTTTGTGAATTTTTTTCTTGCTTTCTTTCTTGTTTTTTAATTTTTGTTTGTTTTGGGTGCTTAACATTTGGAAGAGGTTTGGGATTTATAATGAGTACTTTTACCGGTTCGAGAAAATTAAGGACTAAGTTTGAAAACATGTTGCTGAGCATGTTTTAAGGAGTATGTCCGAGTATGTCCTCTGCACCAACAAAATTTCTCATGTGCACGTTAAATTTTACACCATCAAAGTAATTGTAAAAAATATTACACCATTAATATATCCAATGGTTCAAGTATCTAGTGTCAAAATTGAGCATGGAAGCTTAATCCATCATTGATGAACTCAAGGAGGAACAGAGAAATGCAGAGAAAATGAAGGAAAGAAAAAACTGTTTATTGCATTTTCTGTAAACTTGTACAAAATATCTGGCCTACTCACTATATATAGACAATCCTACATCACTCTCAAAATATCTCCTAACTAACTCAACAACTTGACAGCGCACCTCCAACTCACCTTAACTAACTATCACTAACTAACAGTCAGTTGCACAATAAAAACAGAAATTGTGAACAAATAGTAAAAATAACTCAATGGAGCAGTAAAAACTGTCTCCATGCTAGTTTATCTTTCAATACCGCCCTCAAGCTGGAGGGTGCAAAATGTTAAGCACACCAAGCTTGCTCATCAAATGTAGATGCTGAGGTTGACATAGTTGATCTACTATCACTAAATACTTTGTCAGGCTGAACAATAGGAACATTCAACTCCTTGAACAAACCAACCAACCAATTCACCTCAGTTATCACTGAGGCTATGCTTCTATACTGAGCTTCTAGATACTCTCTGTTGTTTCTTAGACTTCCAAGAGATCAAGGAATAGCCAAACTTCACTATATAGCCAGTAACAGATCTCCTAGTGTTAAAACAAGCTACCCAATATGAATTACACCAGCAAGATAATGTCTCAGCAGGTTGAGCTTTCAACCAAATTTCTTGACCAACAATAGCTTTGAGGCATCTAACTACTCTAGCGGTTGCATCCCAATGAGACCTTTTTGGATGTTACATGAACTGACTAAGAGTCTGAATAACAAAGTTAATATCAGGCCTAGTAACGGTGGCATACGTCAACTTGCCAACAAGTCTTTGATAAGAAGTAACATCAGTTAAAACTGCATCTTCAGTATAACCATTGGCATGATCAAGCTCCATTGTAGTTAACTTGAGATTAGGTGCTAAAAGAGTAAAAATAGGTTTAGCACCACTGAGCCCTATGTCTGAAATGAGATCCGAAATGTACTTTCTCTGATTCAAAATAATTCCTGTGGTCGATCTCAATACCTCAATACCCAAGAAATATTTAAGCTCACCTAAGTCTTTCAAATTGAATTGCTGTGCAAAACTTCCTTAGCATCAGAGATCAATGAAGTATTGCTACCAGTGAGGAGCAAAATCATCAACATAGACTATAACTATCACTATCTCTTCCTGCTTCTTCAAGGTAAACAAGGAATAATCATGTGTACTCTGAACAAAACTAGCATTTATTAAGGCAGTAGTCAGTTTCAGGTTCCATTGTCTGGAAGCCTATTTAAGACCATATAAAGAATTCAATAACCTGCATACCCCGGTGTCACCTTGCCTTTTGAAACCTTTAGGCATCTCCATGTAGACCTCTTCATCTAGGTCACCTTGTAGAAAGGCATTGTAAACATCCATTTGATACAGATACCAACCTTTGGAAGCTGTTAAGGCAATAACACTTTTGACTGTAACTATCTTAGCAACAGGAGAAAAAGCATCATGATAGTCTAAACCTTCTTGCTGACTAAAACCTTTGGCCACCAATCTAGCTTTGAACCTTTCTAGCTCTTCATTAGCTTGAGATTTGATCATGTATATCCATTTGGATCCTACTGTGTTCTTTCCTTGTGGTAAAGTCACCACTTCCCAACTCTTGTTATCTTCAAGAGCTTGAATCTCTTGCTTCATGGCCTCAACCTATCTTGCGTCTTTTATAGCTTGTCTAAAAGTTTGTGGTTCAACTAAAGTTGAAAATTTACTCAAATAATTATGATATGAGTCTGAAGTCTGATCATATGAGAGATAATTTTCCAAGGTATATCTACTGCCCTTACCACCTTGAGGAGTTGCATAATATTTCATCCAAATAAGTTTCTTGGACACTCTATATGTTCTTCTTGGAGGGCATTTAGAAGATGAAGATGACAACGGGATAGAGGCTTCAGTATGTGCATCAGGTTTTTTAGTGTCATATGATAGAAACTACACTGCAGGAGGCTACATATCTGTAAAAGGTGACATACCATTCACTCCACTTGGTATTTCTAAGCCTTATTCAGAAGATTTAGCCTCTAAAAGATCATCAACTCCAACAGGTAAGCCTACAGAATCTGTGGTGATAGAAGAAGATTGTGTTTGTGCAAAAGGAAAGGTGTTCTCTTGAAATACACCATCTCTGGTAATGAAAAACTTGTTAGTATTAATATCCATGAGTAAAAACCTTTCTGAGTAGTGGATTACCCCATCAAAACAACAGCTTTAGTTCTTGCTGGAACTTATGACCTTTAGGGACAACTGAAGCATAGCATAAGCAACCAATTGCCCTTAAATGTCATAAATTTAGAGATTTAGAAAATAGCAGACTATATGGACTTTTACCAGCTATAACAGGAGATGGTAATCTATTGATCAGGTATACTATAGCCTTGATGTAGATACCCCAAAATTTGAGAGGCAATAAAGACTGAAACCTAAGAACTCTAGCCGCATTCAAGATGTGCCTATGTTTTCTTTCCACCACATCATTTTGTTGTAGTGTATGAGGAAAACTACTTTGATGTATGATACCTAGAGCATTAAACAAATCCTTGCATTAAGAATTAAAGAACTCTGTCCCATTATCAGATCTCACTATCTTGACAGAAGCACCAAACTGAGTTTTAATTAAAGAAAAGAAATCCTTAATAGCAACAATTGTTACAGACTTAAATTGCAACAAATGAATCCATGTATATCTACTATAGTCATGCACCACAGTCAAGAAGTTGTATTTATTATCAAATATTGGAATTTTATAAGGTCCCCATAGATCTAGTATAAGATCAAAGCATACAGATGTCTTAGAATCACTAACAAGAAATGAAAGTATAGTTTGCTTAGCTAATGGGAAAACTGGATATTTACTTATCATTGAAATATTATCACTACTCTGAGATAAACCTAAACACTTAAGAGTTTGAGATTAAGGATGACCAAGTCTTTTATGCCATAGACTGCAATCTTTTGATGAGGCTCCTGCAACTAATCTCTGAGGTACCTTCCCTTTAGCTTCACTTTTTACTCCGCATTCACTTCTAAAAATGTACAAACCTTCTTTTTCCTCACTAATCCCCTTCACCCTGCCACTGAAGAGGTCCTGAAAGACACAAAAATCAGGGTAGAAAGAGACAAAATAAGAAAGTTGTTTGGTGATCTTTGACACAGACAACAAGTTGAACTTGAAACTAGGCACAAATAACACATTCTTCAGTAAATCATTTAGAAAGATGCAAGCATCTCCAATATGAGAAAACTCTACTTTGTCACCTGTAGGCAATTGCACTTTGTCCTGATGAGACTTAGGAAAACTTGCTTCTCTTGTAAGCATCTCTCTTTAAGCTGTAATATGGTGAGAAGCACTAGAGTCTACTATCCAATCTTAAGCAAAAGCATTGGATAGAAAGCAAGTGGTGATACCTATCATATTGACTTATTTCATATCCTTAGTATCCTTATGTAGCACATCCATGATCTGCTGATATTCACCTTCTGTGAAAGCCTACCCCTTAGCTATAGAAGTGTTATTCACCTCATGACTAGTAGAAGTAATATCACAACCACCTTGAGTAACTTTGTTTGCTGATGGTTGTCCAGTATGAGTTGTTGTACCTCCTTGACCTCCAAAAGATCTATAAGCCTGATGAAGATACCTACTAGAGTAACCATGACCCTTAGGAACAATAGGTTTCTTCCTCAATTACCAATCAACAGGATAGCCAATTAGTTTATAGCAATTATCCTTTGTATGATCAGTAAAGTGACAAAATTCGCATTTCTTTCCTTTGTAATTAGGACTACCATGAGTATAACCTTGATTTTGATTAATGTGCATAGCAATAGGCTCAGGTTTATAAGGTACAGTAGTGAAAGAAGCTGAATGTTGAATTTTATCCTCAATTATCATGACATAAGCTTGGTTAATGGTTGGAGCGACATAAGCTTGGTTAATGGTTGGAGCCACTCCTTTTAGTAAGATCTGCCTTCGAGCCTGGTCATAGGACTTATTTAATCCACTCAAAAACTAAATCAACCTCAGTTGATAGAGATGATCAACATAGTCTTTTGATTTGGTACAACGACAATTGGGACTAGGCACAAGAGCATCATATTCTCCCCATAAATTTCTCAGTTTAGTAAAATAAGTCAAAATTGAATTTGTACCTTGTGAGTGTGTATTGATCTTCCTGTGAAATTTATAGATTCTCATACGATTACTTTATCAAATCGTTCCTTCAAGTTTTTCCAAACTGCAAAGGCACTCGTAGAGTACACAATCCCACTTAAAAGATCTTCAAATACAGTATTCATAATCAATGCCAAAAAATGGCATTACATGTTTCCCATTGTTCATAAAATTCCTCTCTGTACAAATCCTTACTGGTAGCTCCAGTAATGAAGCCATACTTTTGTTTTCTCAAAAGTGCAATAGGCATTGAACGACTCTAGACTCCATAATTCTCAAATCCAGATAATTTGATAGGGATCACTACAGTACCTAAAGCGTCTGATGTACCAATGAATAGAGGATCATTTTGATCTATCTTAGGAGGCGCCGTTGTTGAGCTCGTTCAAAGAAAATTTAAGAGAATTACACCACTGATTTGCCAAAAATTGCGTACAGGAAATCTCGAAGAGTACAAAAAAAAACTTCAAACAAAAGAGAGGAAGAAACTACATCATGATCGCCATTATAGGCTCTGATACCATGTCAAAATTGAGCATGAAAGCTCAATCCACCATTGATAAACTCAAGGAGGAACAGAGAAATGCAGAGAAAATGAAGGAAGGAAAAAATTATTTATTGCATTTTCTGTAAACTTGTACAAAATATCTGAACTACTTACTATATATAGACAATCCTACTTACCGACTCAACAACTTGACAGCTCACCTCCAGCTCACCCTAACTAACTATCACTAACTAACATTAATTTGCACGGTAAAAACAAAAATTGTAAACAAACAGTAAAAACAACTCAATGGAACAGTAAAAACTATTTCCATGATAGCTCGTCTTTCAATATAGACCCTTTTTGGGTTATCAAACATTTGCAGATCATGAAGAAAAATAAAAGACGTTTTGCAGATGATTAAATGTACATAGCTAGTTTTTAGTTGATTTTTTTTTACAAAAAGTATTTTTAAAGAAAAGGCACAAAGGCCTAGAGTACATCGATAAAAAATGAAATCTCTACAAACAATAGATCAAAATTGGCCCAAAAGAAAATAATACCAAACCCGACCCAAATAAATGAAAACAAAAGGTAATAAAACTCTGACGGTCAATCTGTCACTTTCCAAATCATATTTGGAAAGTTCCAATGACTTCTTCTCCTGTGGTATCTTAGTTGCCACGGTGGAACTTCAGATAAGATCTTCTTCATTGATGTCCTTCTCCCTTCTTTGTATTATTATTTCAAGAACCATTTAACCAAGACTAGCCTTTTACTTTCAGATTTGGTTCGATTGCACTTCAAGTCGCTTAAATCTCTCACCGGGTGCTGTGCGATTTGAACCTCATGAAGACTAGCTTCAAGCTTGGAGTTTAAACCTATCTCAGTTAAAAAAAAAGAGGATTTCTACAGATTAGGATCTTGTAGCAAAGGATTTATTTTAGTATCACTGTTAATTACCCTCCGGAGGAATGAACCTCAATGAGGTTGATACCACATTCGTAGGAGTTTCAAAAATTGTATCTATAATTTTCCCTTACCATGAATTTGTAACTATAACTTTGGGACTGTCTACAACTATTCTTCATTATGTATGTTTGAGTGATTGCTTGTTATGCCTTTGTTTTCCTTATACTCTCTCTGCATGTATTTTTTCTTCTGGATGGTTGGAAAGTTGTATTTGCTTTGGTCCTTCAATTAGGTGCTTGTTTTTGAGCATTCTGATTCTCGTGTGTGGCACTTCATTTTATTTTGATTGATGTGCTTTTTGCTTCACTGGGTAGATCTAGGAAAGAATTAAATGATTGTGTACTTGCAAAATCCAAATCCATGTTAGCAAAATAATCTGTTAGGGTGTTTCCTTCTTTGAATGTATGATGTAGATGAATATTTGTCACGATCCGAGTCTACACCCTGGATGTAACACGATTCTCAGATTCACAAGTGACTCCAAGCTAACTTATGGCATGGCCTAATACTAGATAAACTGAATCAACTGAGTAACTGCGTGGAAGCTAAACTAATTTTAAAATAAATATCTGAAATAAAATAAGTCTAAACAAGATACCAATACTGAATTAAGCAGAAATATCTTACTCTATGTCTGAAAAGGCTTTACTACTGACGAGTTGTTGGGACCAGCCCCATCTAACTCTAATTAAATATTGGAACTGAAAATAATACTGGAAAAAAATAATAATAACTCTCTTCCTTGGATGATGAAGACTTACCACTAGTAGTTGCTAAGGTGGTGCTGGAATGTACTAACCGCGATGTTGAGACTGAGTGCCCAAACCTATATCATAAGATGATACAAAACAAAAGAAAGTATGTGATCAATACTTTGAATAAACTAAGCATGTGAGATATGCAAACTGTAAAATAAACTGATTATGTTGAAAACACTGATAAACTATACTGAATGTAAACTGAGTGCAAAGAACCGAATTATAGTACAGTGACCCATAATGATATACATAGATGCTGATATGAAAAGGTATTCTAAAAATCATAATATAATGCAAGTAAAACTGAACTGAGGGTCATGTACAAATATACTGAGTCTGAGTAGTGGGAGAGTTTGTTAACCAACATAAATTATGTGAGCTTATGTGGAGTCCGATGTATATGCCCCATCGAGAGGATCCAATATACCTTGTCAGGGTATAAAGGCATAACTGGCTTGATCACTAAACTAATTCTCAAACTAGGAGAGATAAATAAACCTACAGTGGCACGTAGTTCTAGGGCTTTGGGTGAAACTGGGGCTCTAGTCCAATTCGATGCTAAGTACTACTCCCAAACCGATAATGTACTAAGGGGTAGTTTGGTTGGTAATAAGTTATCCCGAGATTAATTATCCCCGGATTAGCTATCCCGGGATAACTTATTCCACTATGTATATGGGATAACTTATCCCATCACTAAGATATACATGGTGGAATAAATAATCGTGGGACTAACTTATACCTCCAACCAAAAGCAGGTTAAAATAATTTTGTATTTTATATCGAGACTATTATACCTTATCCATCACACAAAAAACCCCTAATAGTTCATTAAAATATGATGTTTTGAAAACTGGGTTAGAACCTCTTTAATATGAAAATATTCTGAAAGTCTATATACTGAAAACTATTCATGCCTATTCATATTTAAACTCTAACAGTCTGAACCATACTTTGAAACATAACTCAGATATATGGAATTTAATCAAAATCATGGTAGTATTCAATTCTTGTAAAATAATATCTTGTTGTATGGAAAAAATCATGAAAAATATGTCATAACTGAATAGGGATCATAAGAAGATTGAAATTTAAGAGAAACCATAACTTGGGTATGAACCCTAAATCATAAATCATGGAGAAACTAGAATTTATAAAGTATTTTAGGACACAAGGGTGGAAGGATACCCATTGTTGAAATCTTAAATACTTGAGTTGGAGAATTCTTGCAACAAAGCTTGAAATTTTGAACTTAAGAAGAACCCTAGGTTTTCTGCCTTGAGATAGTTTAATCGCCTCTTTGCTTTTGTCTGAGATGCTTTAAGAAGTAAAGGGGAATAATTGTCTAAGAGTATTTTAACTTCCCCCTAATAGTCCCCAAAATGACATAGTTTAATCTTAGGAAATAAGGAAAATATGAAAATACCCCTTTAAAAACGTAACTGAAATTTTTGGTTCAGTCGTCACGGGCCTGGGGTATGAGTCATACCCTGAACCTATGAGTCATCCTCTAACTCATGGCTCTAGACTAGTTGGCATGCTTGGGGCATAATTTCTACCTCACGACTCATGAGGTCAACCTATAAGTCGTGGATCGAACTCATGGCCCCTGAAGGAAGGATGTTGTCCCTCTAGTTTCTTATCAGTACGAGTCACTTTAAGACTCATACTGATAAACCACGACTTATGGATTGGATTCATGACCACTGGGAGCAAATTTCCATCTTTCATGAGTTTGGTCTTACTGCTTAGAATGGGTCACCTCACTACTCTTACTGATTGACCATGGCTCGTGGTCTGAGTCGTGAGTACTGAGACTTTGCTGGTTGCTGGACTGGTTACCACGATCAACCCATGACTCATGATGTTACTGTGCAACTCATACAGTGAGTCACTCTATGACAACAAGCTAAATTTTTTATTGGTTTCTGTTCTAAGTCTGAGATATGATCTTAGGAACTTTTGGGGTGTTACGATATCTATTTTTTGGGAACATTCTTCCTCAAATGAAGACTAACTAGGCTGAAATGATAGAAAAAGAGATGCAATTCCAACTATTGAGTTCTAAAAGCTGAAATACTATCATGATAACTGACTTCTGACTGAAACATCACTTGGCTGAATTTATGATACATGTCTGCATACTAAGAGAATAAGAACAAATGATGGGACATAAAACTGATAAGATTTCTAAAGAGAAAACCATTCCTTTGAGATGAACTGGAAGGAAAGAGGTGAGGATACTTGGTCATCATATCTGATTCTACTTCCTAAGTACCTCCCTCAACTAGCTGATTTCTCCAAAGGACTTTCACCAAAGCAATTTTCTTATTTCTCAACTTACGAACCTGATGATCAAGAATCTCAACTAGGACCTCTTCATAAGAGAGACTATCTTTCATGTCCGTATTCTCTAATAGCACCACTGATGCTGGATCACCAATGCGTTTCTTCAATAAAGACACATGAAACACTGGGTGCACTGATGCTAAGTCTGCGGGAAACTCTAACTCATAAGCCATATTGCTAATGCGCCTCAGAATCCTGTAAGGATAAACATATTGGGGATTAAGCTTTCCCTTCTTGCCAAACCTCATCACCCTTTTCATGGGTGAAATTTTAAAATAAACCCAATCATCAACTGCGAACTCAAGTTCTCTTCTGCATATGATTTATGACGACTCTAAGCTATTTTCAACCTTTTTATAATTAGTTGAAATTTCTCTATAGCCTTATGAACTGAATCAGGTTCTATCAAAGTAGCTTGACCAACCTCAAACCATCCAATAAGAGATCTATACCTCCTACCATATAGCACCTCAAATGGAGCCATCTGAATATTGGAGTGAAAACTGTTATTATAGGCAAACTCAATGAGAGGTAAGTGATCATCTCAATTACCTTTAAAGAAAATCATATAAGCTCTCAACATATCTTCTAAGGTCTGAATGGTCTACTCTACCTGACTATCTATTTGTGGATGAAAAACTGTGATGAGATGAACTTGGGTACTGAGAACCTTCTAAAAAGATTTCTAAAATTGCAAAGTAAATTGAGTAACCTTATCTATGATGATAGACAAGGAAACTCCATGCTCTCACAAACTCTCAAATGTAAAGTCTAGCATAATCCTCTGTTGAATCTGTAGTATTAACTGGCAAGAAATGTGTTGATTTAGTCATTCGATCTACAACAACTCATAACGAATCATGTTGTCGGTGCATATGAGGTAACCCTATAATCAAGTCAATATTCACCTCTTCTCACTTCTAAGTAGGAATGATGATATTATAAGTCATACTTTGATCTTTGGTGCTCAACCTTAACCTACTAGCAATTCGGATACTTAGCTACAAATTTCGCGATATTCCTCTTCATTTCATTCCACTAATAGACTTTTCGTATATTACGATACATATTAGTAGCACCTGGGTGAATGGAGTACCAAGAACTGTGAGTTTCTGTCAGCATCCGCTGTCTTAAGTCATTAATATCTTAAACACACAAATGACTCTGATAACGAAGCTCACCATCTCCCTTTTGGGAGAAAACCTCCACTTTCTAATTATAGACAACTTTTTTCAACTTAAGCAAAATAGGATCACTATCCTGCTTTGCCTTTACCTCCATCACTAATGAAGATTCTGAACCTTTTTGAACCGTAACTCCACCATCGGCTGAATCAATAAGACAAACTCCCAACCTAGAAAATTTGTGAATATCTCAAACTAATTCCTTATTTTCATCCTCCATATAAGAAACACTGTTCATACAAAGTCCGCTAAGGGCGTCGGCCACTACATTGGCTTTACCCCGAATGGTATAAAACACTCATGTCATGATCCTTCAACAACTCTAGACATATCCTATGATAAAGATTTATATCCTTATGACTGAACACATGTTGAAGGCTCTTGTGATCCGTAAACACATCTATATGAACCCCATAGAGATAGTGTCTCTAAAGTTTCAAGGAAAAAATTATAGTAGCCAATTGAAGATCATGAGCAGGGTAATTCTTCTCATGAACTTTGAGCTATCTAGAAGCATAAGCTATGACCTTACTGTGTTGTAGAAATACAAACCCAAGGCCAAATCTAGAAGTATCAAATAAACAACAAACCCATTTGGAACCTCTAGTAGAGTCAAAACTGGAGTAGAAGTGAGTCGAGTTTTCAACTCCTGAAAAATCTTCTCGCAAGTATCCAACCACTAAAATTTGACTTTATTCTGAGTCAATCCAGACATAGGAAAAGTAATAGATGAGAAAACTTAACAAACCACCTGTAGTAATTGGCTAAACAGAAGAAACTCCTAATATCTAATGGAAAGATGGATCTAGGCCAATTCCTAACTACTTTGGTAGTTTGAGGACCAACCTGAATGCCCTCACTGGAAATGATATGACCAAGGAATGCCACTAATTTCAACCAAAATTCACACTTGCTGAACTTAGTGAATAATTGACGATCTTTAAGAGTCTGTAAAACAATCCTTAAATGGTCTGCATGTTCATCCTCAATTTGAGAATAAACGAGGATGTCATCTATGAAGACAATGAAGAACATGTACAAATACTATTTGGAAACCCTATTCTTCAAGTCCATAAAAGCCGCAGAAGCATTCGTTAGTCCAAATGACATAATAACAAATTCATAATGACCATACCGAGTCCTGAAGGCTGTTTTTGGAATGTCACATTCTCTGACTCAGAGTTGATGATAGCCGGATCTAAAAATGAACTTATGCCTTGAAAGACATTATTTTTGTGTTGATCATAAGTTCAGTAGTATGAACTTCTTGAAGCATATAGTTCTAAAACTAAATTTATGCTTTGTAAGATATAACTTGTGCTTTGGAACATAAATTTAGTAGTATATTATTTCTTAAGGCATAATGTTCTAAGCTGAACTTATGCTTTGGGGCATAAGTTCAGTATATGAACTTATGGGTTGTTTGGTATGCAGTATGATATAAACAAAGTTATCCCATCGATTGGGATATCAGGTGGATTAGTAATCTCATCATATATATGGGATAACATACCCCACTTTGTGAGAATACACTGGGTATGTTGTTGTTGTAATGTATCCCACCACTATGGTATAAAATGATTGCATAAATAATTTCAAAATTAAGTAATATCCCTAACCATAGAAAAAAATTTAGAAAACTTATGCTTTGTAACGCATAACTTGTGCCTTGGAACATAAGTTAAGTAGTATAATAAGTTTCTTAAGGTTTAATGTTCGGGAATATAGTGTTATGTATAATGTGCTAAAATTTTTTTCATTTCAAAATTGAATTATGACTTCTACATAATGATACAACTTAAATTTACGTCAAGTTTTGTTGTCCCCCTGTTGGTACTAAGCATATATCTTTAGCTATTGTAATCTAAATCAACATAGCATATGCTTCTTTCATTTGTTTTTGCATTATATTTTGACAGATTTTAGTTTATACTTTAGAAAATGTAGAGAACATGGTAGGTCATGATTCATATAGTCGAAATCAATTTGTTTGGAAGTGAGAGATATTGTTGTTGTAATGATCGAGGAATGATATTGTTGTATTGTTATTGCAATGATCGAGGCATGATATTGTTGTTGCAATTATCTAGGCCATTCATCATAATCATCACAGTCTGATCTACAATTTTAATTAGTTATGGACTTGTATATATCTTAAAAAATTTCTAAATATATAATAATCTTTGATTGTGCACGTACTCCCTCAGTTCACTTTTACTTGTCACTATTTTGCTTCTCAAGGTCAAACTGTCTGAAATTTGACCTGCATTTTAAGATGTATAATTTAATATTTTAAATTTAAAATTTAGATGATCGAAAACTATACGAAAAATGCTATAAGTTGCAATTCTTCTCATATTAATATGATGAAAAAATACATCTTAAAATGTTGGTCAAAGTTTATGCAAATTGACCTCGAGAATCAAAATAATGACAAGTAAAAATGAACGGAGGGAGTAATAATAATAATTGTATATTGGACTTCTGAGATATATCTTTGATAAGTAACTAACACCCTAAGGCTGGTCTAACAAGTCATCAATCCTAGAAATAGGATACTTATTCTTGATTATGACTTTTTCAACTGATGGTAATCGATGCACATTCTGAGGGAACTATCTTTCTTACGCACAAAGAGAACTGGAGCACCCTATAGAGAAATGTTGGGTCTGATAAAACCTTTTTCTAAGAGGTCTTTCCACTAATCTTTCAATTCCTTAAGCTCAACTGGAGCCATTGTGTATGAAGGAATTGGATAGGCTGGGTATTTGGAAAAAGGTCTATTCCAAAATTGATTTCCCATTCGAGTGGGGTGGGGGTGGGGTGGGGGGGGCTTCGAGCAGATCTTCATGAAATACTTTTGGATATTCAATAATAACTAGAACTGACTAAATGGTTGGGAATTCAGACTTAGAATCCTTAACGCTGACTATAGGATAAATACAACCCTTAAATATCATCTTTCTGGCCTTAAGGTAAGAGACAAACCGACTTATAGGCGCTAAGGTACTACCCTTCCATTTTAATATTGGTTCATTAGAAAACTAAAACTTAACGACTCTGGTTCACAGTCGACTGAGGGATAACAGTAGTATAACCAATCCATGCCAAAAATGACATCAAAATTATTCATGTCTAACTCTACTAAATCAATTGTGGTGATTTTTTGGAAAACTAAGACTGGGCAATTTTGGTATACCCACTTGGCTATAACTTAGTCACCAACATGAGTAGAGACTGAGAAGGGTTCTGAAAGAGTTTCGGGACTGGCCCCAAAATCTACTGTAATATAAGAGGTCATGAAGGAAAGTGTGACTCCTGGATCTAACAATGCATACACCTATATAAAAGACTCATAACATACCAGTGACTAAGTATTGTGAGCTCCTAATCCTGACGAGAAACAACGCATAGAAGCAATTTTGGCGCTGACCATTGCTTGCACTAGTTAAAGCATTCTGCTGTGAATGGGATGCTGAAGTAGTAGATTGAGCCCTATTACCCCTATCTCAACTTCCAGTTGAGGGGAAATTCTTCAACCTGTGGACAGTCTGGTTGCATCCAAAACAACCCTTCTTGTCAGTAAAGAACTCACCTGGATGATTCTTATCATACTTAGGACATGTTGGAAAAGTGTAGTTGCCTGTAACACTGCCTTGAGACTTAGATCCTGATGCCTTATTCTTTTAATAATGATGAGGTCTAGGGGATAGAGCATTAGCTGAAAAAGGTGTTGGATCTAAAGATCTCTGTTGAAATTAAGGGTGATTAACACTGCCTGACCTCTGCTGAGAATAGTCAAAATTTCCTGTCCTCGTCCTCTTGTTATCCCACTCTTTCTCTATCTGTTGGGAATGAGTCATCAGTTTGGAGATATCCATTTCTCCAAAATGCATAGCGGTCCTGCACTCCTTGACTACTAACTTTGAGACACCAGAAACAAACTTTCCCATTCTAGCCCTCGACTTAACAACCATCTCTAGAGCATACCTAGAAAACTGGGTAAACTTTAGAGAATTCTCCTTCACGGATATGTTACCCTGCTTCAGGTTGATGAACTCCTCAACCCTAGCTTTCCTCAACTCATGAGAAAAGAACCTGTCTAGAAAAGCAGTCACAAACTCATCCCAATCAATTGGGCTTGCATCCTCATGTCAACATCTTTCCACTACTTAAACCATAGTTGAGTCACCCCTTTCAACTGAAAGGAGGATAAGTCTGTACTCTCAACTAGTGTAATACCCATGATGCGAGTGATCTCCTGAACCTTATCTATAAATTCCTATGGATCCTCATCCACTTTCGAACCATAAAACTCTGGAGGGTTCATCCGAGTGAAGTCTAGGACTCTAACAACTACTGTATTCCCATTTGGGTTTGCGAGTGCAACCGCTAGCTAATTGACCTGGTTGGTCATGTCTTGAACAAGTATTTGAAAAGTAGCCCTAAATTCGACATGAGTGACTTGTTCATTCAAGGGTCTAAAGGTGTTGGTGGGGCTTACTTTTTCCGTTCCTTCTTCTGTTGGATCTTCTGGGAGGCATATTTTGTAAACGTGTAGAGCTTGAATTAGAAGGATAATAGAGTTATACTCTATCACACCATATGAACATTAAAGAAGTAAGGTTTTCCTAAAATGTATTGTAACCAACCTCTCATAAGTGTGGCACACTTCACACCTATGAAAGAGACTCTACTTAACATGACTTTCAAACACCCTAGGATACCTTAAGCCTGATGCTCTGATACCATGTTTGTCACAACCTGAGTCTACACTTTGGACGTAACATGTTGCTCAAAGTCACAAGTGATTCCAAGCTAATCCATAGCATGACATAATATTAGATAAACTGAATCAACTAAGTAATTGTGTGGAAGCTAAATTGATTTTAAAATAAACATCTAAAATAAAACTAAGTTTGAACAAGGTATCAATACTGAATTAAGGTGAAATATCCGAGTCTATATCTGAAAAGCCTCTACTACTAACGAGCTGGTGGGATAAGCCCCCGAATAACTCTAAATACTGGAATTGGAAATAATACTGGAAGAAAATACTAATAACTCTTATTCTAGGAAGATGAGGACTCACCACTAATAGCTGATGAGGTGGTACTAACTGCGAATCTGAGACTGAAGGCCCAAACCTATAACATAAGATGATACAACACAAAAGAAATTATGTGATCAATACTTTGAATGCACTGAGTATGTGAGATATGCAAATTGCAAAATAAACTAAGCATGCTGAAAATACTGATAAACTGTAATGAATACAAACTGAGTGCAAAGAACTGAACTATATTACATTGACCCATAATGATATACATAGATGCTGATATGAAAAGTTACTCTAAAAATCATAATACAATGCAAGTAAAACTGAGCTGAGGGTTGTGTACAAATATATTGAGTCTGGGTATGTAAGAGAGTTTGTTAACCAACATAAACCATGTCAGTTAATATGGAATTCGATGTATACTCCCCATCGAGAGGACCCAATATACCTTTTAAGGGTATAAAGGCATAGCTGGCGTGATCACTAAACTGATGCCCACACTAGGAGAGCTAAATGAACCTATGATGGCACATAGTTTTGGGACTTTGGGTGAAACTGAGGCCTTAGTCTAACCTCAGTGCTAAGTACTACTCCCAAACTAATAACGTACTAATAGCTCATTAAAATCTAATATTTAGAAATTTGGGTTAGAACCTGTTTAATCTGAAAATATATTGAAAGTGTGTATACTGAAAACTAGTCATGCTTAGTCATATTAAAACTCTAATAGTCTGAAACATGCTTTGAAACATAAATAAGATATATGGAATTTACTCAAAATCATGCTAGTATTCAATTCATCTAAAATAATATCACACTATATGTAAAATATCATGGAAAATATGTCAGAACCGCATAGGGATCATTAGAAAACTAAAATTTAAGAGAAACCATAACTTGTATATGAACCCTAAATCATAAATTCTGGAGAAACTGGAATTTATAAAGTATTTTGGGACATACGAGTAGAAGGAACCCATTGCTGAAATTTCACATACTTGAGTTGGAGAATTCTTGCAACAAGTTTGGAATTCTGAACTTGAGAAGAACCCTAGGTTTTCTGCCTTGAGAGAGTTTAATTGTTTCCTTGCTTTTGTCTAAGATATTTTGGGAGAAATGAAGGGGAATAATCATCAAAGAGTATTTTAACTTCCCTTTAATAGGCCCCAAAACTATGTAGTTTAGTCTTAGTAAATAAGGAAAATATGAAAATACCCCTTTAAAAATGTAACTGAAATTTTTGGTTCAGTTCTCAGGGGTCTGGAGTACGAGTTGTACCCTGAACCTACGAGTCAACCTCTGACTCGTGGTTCCTAGGCTGGTTGGCAGGCTTGGGGCACAATTTCTACCAAACGACTAATGAGGTCAACCTACGAGCCATGGCTAGGACTTGTGGCCCTTGAAGGAAGGATGTTGTCCCTTTGGTTTCTCATCAGTACGAGTCACTTTAAGACTCGTAATGACAGTCTACGACTCATGGCTTGGAGTCATGACTACTGGAAGCAAATTTCTATCTTTTAGGACTTTGATCTTACTACTCATAATGGGTCACCTCATGACTTGTACTGATTGACCATGGCTCGTGGTATGAGTCGTGAGTATTGGGACTTGGCTGGTTGCTGGACTGCTTACTACGAGTTAGTGCATGACTCGTGGCCTCACTGTACAACTCATATAATGAGTCATTATGTGACAGCAAGTTGAATTTTCTGTTGGTCTCTGTTCTAAGTCTGATATATGATCTTAGGGACTTTTGGGGTATTACAATATTTCCTGATCCTCTCTACTCTTTGATTCTGCTCACCACCAGACAAATAATCTAGGGATTTTCCCACTCCCCATTCACCATCTTCTTCTAAGCCAAAGAATCAGTTTCTATTATTAAGGGCAATAATAGATGCTCCATAAAAAATTGACACCTATTCTCCATAGCTATAACTTCAGCAACAATACTGGTTGTGTCAAGAATTTTGTAGGTTCTAGCAAAAAACAAGTCCCCACTATGATTTCTTACACAAAAAGCTATGGAGCTGGGGTTAGGGTTACTTCTGGAGGTCCCATACAAATTACACTTGTAACATTTAATTGATCTCTTCCAACTTACATGAATACTATTGAGCTGAGGTCGATAGTTCTAAAAGAACTCCACCATTAGAATCCATGAAAGTGGAATGTTCTATAGCCAGGGGCTGTAGGAATTTAGTTAGATTGTGCAGATTCTGATTAATCTCATGAATGACTCTTCCCCATGAGACTATACCTCCATGTGTGATAGTATTTCTCCTTTTCCATAGTTGCAAACAAATCATAGCAAGTGTACAACCTGTAAAATAGGCTTATGCTTGTTTTGGTAGTCTGTGTTTCACCATTGTAAAATTGTTTGGTGGAACAGGACAAAAGGGCGTTCCACTACTAAAAAAGGTTTAAAATCAAGGTCCGATTCCGACAAGCAGGGTCGAATTTTTATAATTTCAAAGCTAATAAGGGATGACGCTACCTACAACCTATGTGTGACCACCCTCAAAGTCATTTTGTAATTTTCACTTCTTTTTCTCGTTGGATAATTTCCATAGCTGTGGATTGATGTTTATGACATACAAAGATGAGTGGTATGATTCTCGAGGTGATCAAATGCGTTTTGTAGATATTTTTTAGTTTTTGAAATGTAAAATTTTGACCAAAGTCAACATTTGAGGTTGGTGATGTCAAATGTAAGTTTAGATGATTTCACTAGTTTTGGAGGATAATTTATGGTCTAGTTAGACGTTTGGCACGATTCCTGAGACTTCTGGGGACATTTTGGACCTTTGGTTTGATTTAGTGGCAGAGCCAGAATTTTCATTGAGGGGTTCAAAAGTGCACACACCAACTAGTTGAAGGGAGTTAAACATCTACTATATATACATAAAAAATAATTTTAACCATGTATAAATAGTGTAATTTTTCGTCAAAGGGGGTTCGGATGAACCCTCTCATTGTATGCTAGCTCTGCCCCTGGTTGGATTTTATGCTTTTCTTAAGTTTTGTATGGAGCAAAATCAACATATGATCAAGACGACCTCAGAATGATAATGTGACGATTTCAACATGTCCGAAATATGTTTTATGATCAATTTTCACTATTGATTTGTATTTGGGAGGGTCTCAACCGAGTTTCGAGGGTCCATTATGAGAAATTGAATTATTTTGCAATGGTTGAAATATCCATTACTTCATAGTATCAAAGGATCAATCTACAAATGTAAAATCAGTAACTCATAGTGTTGTTCAAGTATAAATAACTCATTGCACAAATACTGAATTACATGTTCAATTCCTTCTACTTCGCCGCTATAAGATATTAGACTTTTGGTGAGGACTTTCAGTGGCGACAATTTTTATTGCCACAAAAGGCATACTTTTAGTTGCAACCGCAAAAAGTCGCCACAAATTCTTTTGGAAGCGACCCTTTTAGTCATTACAAGAAGTAAGATTTTTAGTGGCATCTTTATTAAAGTCGCTAACTAATATATTACTATATTACTATATTTTTATTTCCCCTTACAAAAGTTTTGGCAGAAATGCAATTGCAGCAGCCCTCAACAGGTGTCTTATGGAGATTGAGTCGCCCCTAATTCAATTCTTTAAATTTTTAAAAATAAAAAACAAATGCCCATTTTCTTAGTTATACATAGCTCCCATTTGGTCCCTTAACACTTTATTTGGATGTTGGTTTCCGGTATGGTATGGTTACTAAGAGAACCATGTTTGTTTTGATTGTTTCTTAAAATGTATGGTATAGTATAGCTTGATTTCTTAGTTTGGTAATCATGAAAAGTGAAAACCCTCACTTTATGTAACTACCGATTTGGTGGTATCCCATGGTTTCCTTATTTTTTTTTCCAATTATATTCTTACTTAATATTACATAGTCCTATTTTACCCTTTATCCAATATTATTTAACTCCACCCCTACCCCGATCCTCACCCCCAACACCACCACCACCACCACAAATTTTATTTTTTTATTTTTTAGAAAATTTCAAAAAAAAATTCTTATCCCATCCCTCCTACCCCCGACCCCACCCCCTACCAAACCCCTACCCCAATTTTTCTTTTAAAAAAAATTGAAACTTTTTTCTTACCCCACCCCTACCCTAGCCCTACCCCCGACTTCACTACCACTTTAAAAAAAAATTCAAAATGTTTTTCTTACCCCACCCTTTTATCTTATTCGTTCTTATTGTTTTGTATTAAATATATATAAATGCTTTTAGAAAACATTTTCCTACTTGCATAACGAACACAAGAAAATAAGTAAGAAATAACTTGGTTTCCTAGAAAATATTTTCTTGGAAAATGTTTTTCATGGAAAATATTTTCTTCCATAACACACCCATAATATACACAAAAGATGCATTCAAACTTTGTACTTGTTGGTGGTGGTCATGTCTCAAAACACCAAAAAGAAATAAAAAATTTTACTATCAGAAAAATGAATTCGGTTACATTTATTTTGATCTACTCTTTTATTGATTTTGTTAGAATCAACATGAATTTAACAACTTAATATATTTACATGGCATAATTTGTGACAAACTGATAGGAAGAAAATTATCTTAAATTATTTTATTAACAATTATTGATAAATTTAATTATTTATAATAATTAAGGACATTTTAGTAAACTTACCTATTACGATACAGTACCATACCGTCAAATCAAACAATAAAATAGTTATTAAGAAACAGTAAACGATACAGTCCATCCAAACATTGTATTTTACTATACTGTACAGTACAATATCATACCATACAATACCGTACATTATGAAACCATGGAAACCACCATCCAAACAAAGTGTAAATCTAAGTTGTGAGGGCCATTTTTTTTTTTTGGCTTAAGTAATCGACGGACCCTTAAACTTGTTTGGATAGTTCACTTGGACACATCAACCAACCTTTGTACCTATCGAACACCTCTACCACTTCGAATTTGAACCACATAAACACTTTTTTCTTATGTGGCACATTGATTGTGATTCACACTAGATGGGCGCGTGAGGGCATTTAATTAGCTTTTTTTAAAAAAAAATATTATGTTCTTCTTCCTCGCCTCTTTGCCACCATTTCCTCCACCACACCACCAATCTATTGTCGCCAGCGCCACTGCTACACCACTTCCAGCCATTCCATTTCCTCTATCACCATTGCTTTCCTTTTCAAATATATCATTATCGCCTCATTATTCCGATTTCTTTCTCCTCTTTTAAACTACGGCAACCATCTCTGCCATTAACGTCCGCTGCCTCGACGTTTTTTCCCCTTGATTTAGAACATTGTCACTATTAGAGTTATCTTTCTTTTCTATTTTTGAATCAAAATATGCCATTTTGTTGATTTATGGTAAACAAAAAAGAAAAAACAAAGAGAAGATGTGGTGGGCGGACAGTTCCGATGGGGTAGCATGAGAAGCGTCTCAAGAATTCTCAAATTAATAATAATAATAATAATAATAATAATAATAATAATAATAATAATAATAATAATAATAATAATAGTAATAGTAATACTAATCATCATCATCATAATAATAATAGTAATCATAATAATAATAGTAATAGTAATAATAGTCATCATCATCATCATCATAATAATAATAACAACAACAACAACAATAATAATAATCATAATAAACATAATAATAATAATAGTAATACTAATCATAATAATAATAATAATAGTAATAGTAATCATAGTAATAATAATAATAATACACTACAAAAAAAATAGTATTTACCAACGAATTTCAGCGACAACAGCGTTCCGTCGCTAAATAACGACGGATTAGCTACAAAAAGATAGTTTGGTTGCTAAATATTAGGGAAAATGATAGTATCTAGAATAGCGACAAATTAGCGACAGACAATTTCAATCAGTCACTAAATTTGGGCGCTAAAATTTGGCGCCATCATTTTGCTTACAGAATTAGCAACATCAGGTCCATGACAAAATTAATTAAGAGTTACTGACGGATTTACAACGGATGCAACAACAAAATTATTTGGTCTTAAATATTTGTCGGTAAATTTGTCACAAATTAAAAAAAAAAAGTGGCAAATATGTCTTAAATTAAAAAAAAAATCGACAAGCCCTTAGATATTTCCTCACTTTCCTAAAGCCCTTCTCTCTGCTATGTGAGCTTTCCCTTTTCTCTACTATGAGTTGCTGCCTCTGTGAGCTTCTCCATCGTTGTTGCCTTTGTGAGATTCCTCGTTGTAGCTGCTAGGTCTTGTAGTTGCTTCTCTATCGTCCTCATAGCTGTTAGGACTTGTAGCTACTTCTTTAAAAGGTAAATATTTCTACTTTTTGTGTCATCTCCATCGTCGCTGCCTCTGTGAATCTTTCTACTTTTTGAGTGCATGCATGATACTTTGTTCACAGATTTGATATTTTGCTTATAGATTTGACTGTAGCACCTGGAGAATTTAAGATTTGTTCACATATTTAGTATTCCACTTCCCTTTGAGGATTTGTTCAGGTAAAATCTTTTTAATTTTTGAGTGCATATATGATACCTTTTTCAGATGTAGTATAAATTTCTCACAAATTTGATATTTCGCTTATACATTAGGCTGTAGCATCTGGGGAATTTAAGATTTGTTCACAGATTTGATATTCCACTTTTCTTTGGTAAAATCTTTCTAATTTTTCTTTTCCTAGTTGACAGTAATTTATTTTATCTTTTTCTTGTGGGTTTTGCTTATAATGATTGTTTGTGGGTATGGATAGTAATTTCTTTCTTTTTTCTTATGGGTGTAGTTTATAATGATTGTTTGTGTGTATGGGTAGTAATTTTTTTCTGTTTTCTTTGTGTGTTTTGTTTGTAATAATTGTTTGTGAATATGAATAGTTATTTCTTACTCTTTTTACTGTGGGTTTTGCTTATGATGATTGTTTTTGGGTATGGATAGTAATCTCTTCTCTTTTTTTTTTTTTTTTTTGGTATCTTCATGGTTGAAGATTTGGATTGTTGCAAGTTATTAATGTGAATTTCTTTGAAAAATTGAATTGTTGCAAGTTTCTTTCTCAGTTAATTTTGTAAGCTACAAATTATCAAATTTATATATGTAAATGTGGTTGATTTGAACTTATATATAAAATGTTTTGGGTTTCTGAATAGAGCCTTAGTTTTGTTAGTTATGATGTATGTGATATGTATATGGCAATACCTTGATAAACTTGCAATGTATAGGATATATGTTCAAATCAGTGTGTGTAGGGTAAGTGTTGTTCAATTGTTGGAGGAAATTGAATGTGTGTTTGAATTAGATTGGATTGAAATTCAGTTTTTGTTTAGTTGTAGATAACTTTGTTTAATCTCTCTTTATGTGATATGAAGTTGGTAAAAATTTGGCCATTGCATTTTTCAATTTAACTATATGTTGTTGTTGTTGTGTATTTAGCTATATTGTAGCCACAGTAGATTGTATCTGTATATATACTCAATTTTGATAAAAACAACAAGTCCCTCCATTCAACTTATACTAAAAATACATTTTTACTTTTAGCATATCAAAAGAAAATCTCATGTAATTCCCAAACCTTTTTTAAATATCTAGGACTAAACGTCAAATTATGATTGTGCGCAAGTAATTCTGATTTTGAAAAGAGTACTAATGTAATTCTGAATTTGAAGAATAGTTTATTTCGGTTTGAAATAAATAATTAAAGCGTCCTAAATGGTCAAATCTTGGTTTTCAAGCTTGATTTAGAACCTGTTCTTTTGTGTTATTCTCTTAGAATCTGGTTGTTTCTTGTTATATTATTAACGAATGTGATGAAAAACAACTCCAAATTCTATTGTGTTATTTTCCTGGAACTTAGTTATTTCTAGAATTGGATTAGAGTTTTCAAGTTGGTTAAATGGAAATTTGGTTCTACAATAGCTAAGATTTTGAGTGAGGATATTGTATTGCTTCTTTCTATTTGTTAAATTTAATGGGTCACTAATTCAAAGTGGGGTGTAAAGAGTTTGAAATTATTAACTAGTGGCTACATAAAATTGAGTATATTGTGAATGATAAAAAGATCAAATTTTGATATTTAGAGATCAAAGTTAGTATATTTTAGCTTCTATAAAGCTACAATGGTGTATCTGTATTGGTGTGACTATGTTCAACAGTTGTGTAAATTCTTAAAAATTGAGACTTTTGGTGATACAGTAATCTGGGGTTCATTTTGATGGTCTCTACTATATTTCTGAAGGTTTGGTTCAGGGTGTGAAAATTTTCTGAGTTGTTAACCTGTTTGATTGTTGTAATGAGATATTACTCTTTTTGTTTGTTCCATCTTTATGATGTTATTAATATTTTGGAGACATCCAAATGTTTATGAAAGTTGGATGCTTTGCCTTTGGATTCCAAACTCCTTTGTTCAATTTGGGAGGAGAAAGTAGTAGGTAATTATTAAAGTGGGATGCAAAGTATATCAAATAATTAAGTAGTGGCTGCATCAAATTAAGTAGGTGATTGTCTCTTTTTTCTTTTCCTTTTTTTGTTGGTGTGTTTTAGCTTCTGTTCAGCTCGAATGGTGTACCTGCACTGGGCAGGGATGGCTATATTTCTGGGAGCGAACTCCGGGCGAATATGAAGCGCATGGATACAAGTTATGCCTTGGAATGAAAGACAATTCCGAATCTGCTTAATTTGATTATGTTCAGTATTCTGGTAAAAGTTTAAAGATCGAGTCTTTGGTGAGATGGTAATTTGGGTTTCACTTCGATGGTCTTTACTACTAACTATCTGAACTCTTGGTTCCGTTCTTGAAATTTTCTTAGTTGTTTTTTTATTGTAATGAAACAAATATTAATGTTGATGAAAAACAAACTCCAAGTTCTTTTGTGTTATTCTCCTAGAACATAGTTATTTCTAGAATTGGTTTAGAGTTTTCAAGTCGGTTAAATGAAACTTTGATTCTAAAATAGCTAAGAATCTAGGTTATTTTAGGTATAAAACCTTGAAAGATCACTGGATTGCGAACAATTTTTTCATGATATGTAACTATTTATGTGTTCTTCCACTTACTTAGTAATGTTTAGAGGTTTAGTGATGCCTAGAAGTCAAATTTGCTAACACTTATTTGAATATGAAGGTTCTAAGGTTCTTTTCTCTCTTTTAGACTTTAGTATATCATTATAGAGAATAATTCCTTCTATTAACTATGGTTTGGCTGGATCTGGTGACATCCTAAAGCTATTAAGATATGTTCAAGTCACGAATCACGATCATATCCAAATGACTTGAAACGTAGAAAAGATGACAACCTATGGTTTTTGGATTACTCATGAGTTTTAGAATCTCAATAGAGTAGTCTTAATTATTTTTTCTTTTTATTTGGTTGAAATAGTTAGTTAGCTTTTGAGACAATCTTATTGCATTGACGGGATATTATGGTCTTCCCCCTTAAATGTATTTGAATTGTGATTGTTATTTGATAAAGTCCAACCTAGTAATTTACTATTTGATTGAATTATGTATTGATTTTTCAGTATAATAATACTTCACATATTGTCTTATTAACTAAAAATAACTCTAATCTAATTTTCTTGTAAGTAGATTATGGATAATCAAAATCGCAGTTGGATGTATGATAGGTTGAATGGTCGAGGGGCTGTTCATTCTACTTTTATAACTGGTGTGAATGACTTTAGCAAGTTTGCATGTTCTCAGAAAAACCGTATGAGTGGTAGCAACATTAAATGTCCCTGTAAAATTTGTCACAACATTAACTACATGGATATTGAAACTGTTAAACTGCATCTTTATCGTTCTGGATTTGTTGAGGACTATTTTGTTTGGAAGTGTCAAGGGGAAAAAAAAGTGATTGGTGAGATTTCTAGTGATTTACATGGTCCTACTTAACCTGGAATGGGATATGATAATCCTTATCGTCAAATGGTTATGCATGCAGCTGGACCGAACTTTGGGCAAGGTTTAAGTTGGCAATCTTATAGTAATATTGAAGTTGAGTCATCTCATAATCATGAACCTTCAATAGAGGAGCAGCCTAATCCTCCAATGGAGGAGGATCCTAATCCTTCAATGGAGGTGCAACCTAATCCTTCAATGAAGGAGGAGCCTAACCCTTCAATGGAAGAGGAGCCTAATCCCGAGTCCAAGAGGTTTTATGATTTACCACAAGCAGCTGATGCAGAATTATATCCTGGTTCCTTCCTCTCTCAGCTTGCAGTGCTTTCTAGGATGTTGAATATTAAAATAGAGAATACTTTATCACAAAAGGTTTATGATCAAATGATGTATCTAATGAAAGAGGCTTTACCTGAACATAATCAAGTGCTTGAGTTATTATCAAACCAAGAGGCTAGTACGCAGCTTGGGTTTGCCTGTTAAAAAGACTGATTGTTGTAATTCAGGATGTATGTTGTATCGGGATGATGGTAAAGACCTAACATCTTGCAAGTTTTGTGGCTATGAGGGTTATAAACGTTGTTGTGTTGGTTCTCGTAAGAGGAAATTGGTCCCTTATAAGAAAATGTATTATTTTCCGCTTATTCCTAGATTGCAGAGATTATATGCATCCCATGCTACAGTTGCCGACATGAGATGGCATCATGAGCATATACAAGAAGAGGGGTTAATGCGTCATCTATCAGATTCTAAGGCTTGGAAGCACTTCAATGAAACTCATTCATTTTTTGCTGCTGAACCAAGGAATGTGAGGTTGGGGTTATGTACTGATGGTTTCCAGCCATTTGCTCAATCAGGAAGAAAATACTCTTCATGGCCAGTGATTGTAACTCCATATAATTTACCTCCGGGGATGTGTATATAGGAGGCTTATATGTTCTTAACTGTCATTGTTCCAGGGCCACAAAATCCTAAGCAAAAGATTGATATTTATCTACAACCTCTAATAAAAGAATTGACCTTGTTGTGGGAGACAGGTGTAGAAAAATTTGACATCTCAAAAAAGCAAAACTTTCAGCTAAGGGCAGCTTTGATGTGGACAATCAACAACTTTCCAACATAGTCTATGTTATCAGGATGGAGTACCAGTGGAAACTTAGCATGTCCTTATTGTTTGGAGGAAGCACAATCCTTCAGATTACAACATGGTGGAAAAACAACTTGGTTTGACAGTCACAGAATGTTTCTTGATCAAAATCATCCATTTAGGAGAGATTGTAAAAACTTTATTAAAGGTCATACCGTCACAAGACAACCACCGCATGATAGAACAGGAGAAGAAATTTTGAATCAAATTTGTGAGTTGGGGATAAGGAAAGTAACTGAGTTAGATGCACAAGAAGTTAACAAGAGAATATGTAAGTCTTGTGGATGGAAAAAACGAAGTATATTTTGGGATTTTACTTTTTGGATTTCTAACTTGATACGAGATAATCTGGATGTCATGCATATTGAGAAGAATGTCTTTGATAATGTATTTAACACAGTTCTTAATGTTGATGGCAAGACCAAAGACAATCCGAAAGCACGTCTAGATATTGTAAGATATTGCAATCGACCGCAATTAGCAAGGAATCCTGATGGAAGCTATCCCAAAGCTGCATATACAATAAAAGATGATGAAAAAAAGGTCTTGTTTGATTGGTTGGAAACTGTGAGGTTTCCAGATGGGTATGTCTCGAACATGAGTCGATGCTTGGATACAAATAAATTTAAGCTATTTGGAATGAAGAGTCATGATTGTCATTTATTCATGCAACGACTATTGCCAATTGCCTTTCGTGAGCTACTTCCTTGTAATGTGTGGCAAGCACTTACAGAGTTGAGTTTATTTTTTAAAGATCTTACTTCAACGGTTCTTCGAGTGGCGGATTTGGAGAGAATGGAGGTACATATCCCACAGATTTTGTGTAAGTTAGAACGCATATTCCCCCCTGGATTCTTTAACTCAATGGAACATTTACCTGTGCACCTGACATATGAAGCACAGATTGCTGGACCTGTACAATATAAATGGATATATCCTTTTGAGAGGTAATATAAAATTAATATATATGTGATATGGTGACATGTATGCAATACATGACATTAGAATTTAATTGTTTACCTATTTAGGTACTTGCGAACACTTAAAAACATGATTGGGAACAAAGCTAGTGTTGAGGGTTCCATTTGTGAGGCATACTTGATGGGAGAGTCAACACAATTATTTTCTCATTATTTTGAACATCATGTTATGTCACGTAATCATAATGTGACTCGTAACGATGATGGTGGTGTTATGGGAGATATTGAAGGAAATTTATCAATTTTCACCCATCCAGGCAGGCTATCGGGAGAAGCCAAAAGGAGAGATTTATCCCTTGAATAAATGAAGGTTGCCCAAACTTATATTCTACTAAATTGTAAAGAGGTTGAGCCATTTGTGAGGTAACATTCTAAAGTTAAACTTGTTTATTATAACAAGTATGTCCATATATTATGACTTTCTGGATAACTTATTTTGCTGCAATGAAGCATGTATGTGCAACGGTTGCAAGAAGAATTTCCAAATCTATCTCAAGATCAAATAGATGAGAGTCTTGAAACATATTTTTCTGTTTGGTTCAAGCAATATGTAAGCCTCCAATAATCATTATCTTTTAAAATATAATTGTTTAAATTGACTTGTGAAATTATACTAAGTCTTAATATTATTTTTAAATAGGTTCGATCCAACCATATTGAAAATGAATACTTGAGTAGTCTTGCTCATGGACCATTAATAAGCGCGTATGCTTATCCAGTGTATTTTGTTAATGGATACAAATTTCACACTGTACATCGAGGTAGTGCAAGATCCACAATGAATAGTGGAGTTTGTATATCTGATCCAAATGTTGGTGATTATTATGGAAGGATACAAGAGAATATACAAGTGGAATATCGTAGAGTGTCGTTAAAGCAAACTGTATTATTCATGTGTGAATGGTTTGATCCAACAATGAATGTTGGTGTTAAGGAGCATAGTCAGTACAAATTAGTCAATGTTAATATTCGGTGTCGGTATAAAAAATATAAACCTTTTATTCTTGCGATGCAAGCAACTCAAGTGTGTTATGTGTCTTATCTTAGCACAAAAAAAGACAAGGATGATTGGTTAGCTGTGTTAAAAGTGAAACCTCGGGATGTTATTGACTTACCTGATGAGAAAGTGATCACAATACCTGAATCGATTCTTCCATTTCAAGTTGAAGAAGTTGAAGTCCATGAGATAGATATGAATATTATTGTTGATGAAATTATGTTCTTGCATGATCCAAATGGGGAGGCAATTGAAATGGATGAACCAATTGGGGATGGATTGTCGCCAAATCATCATGAATTAGAAGAAGAATCCACCGAAGATAAGTTTGAAACTGAGGATGAAACTGATGAGGATGATAATGATGAGTTCAAAGAAGAAATAGATACGGACTAGGGTGTTGGTGAAAATGTGCTACTGTATCTTCAATGTCTTTTGTTTATATTAATGTGTTTTGGATGTGAACTTTTTCTTATGCAGAAAATAGTATGCTTAATAGTGAAAGTGGCTAAGTGAATTATTCTGAATTTACTGCTTGCATTTTCCTTATGCAAATACAGTGCTTACTTCTTATTCTTTCCTTGTGATTTTTACTGAAAATTCAGATTTATGCTAGATAGAAAAGAGTTCCTAGGAGTACTGCTAACCAATACTTTTTTTCTATTTTGGATGTCAAACTAGGCATGTGCCAGAACCACATGTACATGAATGTTCTGGGAAGGAGGAACTAACAAATTCATTTTGGTCTTATCTTATCCCTACAGTTATAAAAATTCTACAGATTCATTTTGGTCTTAGGAGTTTGGTAAAACAATTACGGTGAAAGCAATCTAGGTTGTGACTTACTTATACATGATTTCACAGGTTTGTTTGATTATTTCACCAATCAAACTACAGGTTTGTTTGATTATTTCTGTATGATTTCAGAGGACTAGCAAAATGCCTGCTATTGTGTGATGTTCTTCAATCTAATTTGGAGATTACTTGCTGCTTTTTAAGAGTTGTATGACAGTAGTCAGTTGTGGATGGTAGAAGTAAACTTAGAGGAATTCTTTAACTCATATTTCAATAAAAATGATTACCTCTATTTTTTTCTTGTAGATATGACTCATAGCAGAGGTCGAGGAAGCACAAGTCGTGTAAGCAAGATGTCAATTAGAGCTAGAGGTAGCACAAATCAAGTTAATATGCCCAATGTTCCTATTCCCACAATTAGTTTGCCACCCGTTCAAACATCAGGTCTTGGTACTACCCCATTAATCCATTTTGGATCAGCTTCTGAGGGTACATCTAATCAGAACAGCACTATAGGTGAAAGTGAGAGCAATATTAACCCTGGGCAGCATACACTTGTTTTTCTTTCTCATTCTGGGTTAGTTTCTGATTGCACTATTATTATTTATATACTGTAATTGCTTTATGATAGTCTTCATATAATGTCTTCAACTATGTCCAGGTTAGAACCTTCAAATTATTGCTCTAACAGGATATATGAGTCTTTTAAGAGTGAAATTGATCCTAACGGAGTTTACTGGAAAGGTGTCTCAGAAGAACATAAGGATTTTTATTTTGGAGAATTCGAGGTATAATATTCCACCATTTTAATTAAGAAAATTTATCACTTTTCTAGATTGCATAATAATGTTGCTATTTATAAAATTATTTCAAAAGGAATTCTATTGGGATCCTTTAATTGATAAGAAAGTGATCAAGATCCACTGGCGTATGAAGGCAGCAAGAAGGTATAGTAATTTCATTTCTGAGTTAAAAAAGAAAAGAGTTAAACCAAGATATGTTTCGGTAGAAACATGGACTAGTTGGGTGGAATATTGGAAAAAACCCTGAGACTATTGAGAAGTCAAAAATAAAATCAAAGAATCGTTGTGGCGCTGGGAATGAACTTGCAAAGGGAACTAACACAGGAGGCTCTATTACCATTGGAGAACATCGAAAGAGAATTGTAAGTATATTTTTATGCACCATTAATTTGAATCCTCTCTATCCATTTTACTTTAACTCAAATCAATTCTATTCCAATATTGTTTTCCCTCTAATGATAATACTTGAAAAGTTTACAAGCTTTGATCTAAATTTTGGGACTTGGTAGGGACTTATAATTTTACCAATTAAATTCTGCCAGAATAAACTAATAACGATCCTTACTCCCTGCAGCTCTGTATCATATACATTATTTTGTGCAAGTTTGATTTCCAAATAGCTAGCGATCCTGTACCATTTTCTAGTCTGTCTGTTTGTATTGTTTATTAAATGAAAATCAACTTCTTAACATCGTTGGTATCTGGTTATATGTTTATAATATATCTTACTAGAGGAGTACAAATCAACATAGGTAACCATGGGTGTGTTACATATAATATGGTGCGGATATATAGTAGTGTGGTTTTCTGAGTTTGTTTGTATCTTATGAACTCTTTGTACTATCATGTATTACACAATTCTATAATTTATAATTTCATTTTTCATGTGTTTGTACTTTTTTGATTGTGTAGACTATTGAAAAGGGTCGAGACCCAACTCCAAGTGAGCTACATTTGCACGTCCATACACATGGTCATGATGGAAAATCTTTTGTTGGTGAGCGAGCTCGGATAGTGCATGTAAGTCCAATATTTCATAATCATAGATACTTGTTTAGAACCCATTTTAGTCCATGATTTTGTGTAACTTTCAAGTTTTTACTCTTAGCTTGAATACTCTGGACAACTAATCTGTCAAAATTAGGCACTAGTCCTTGCCAAAAACTAATCTTATCTGGCTAGTTCCTTCTTGTACTGCTTCTAGTGTCTTTCCTTTATATAGTTTAAGCATTGTGGCACTCTACGCCTTTGTGTTACTATGCCCGACCAAGTGTTAAGTTCTGTCTGAACTCTTGTTGTCCAACTACTCTCTGAGAATAGATGTACTTGAGTTTCCTGTATGTTATCCCCACAGAGACAGCATTTGTCATCATCTATAGGGATATGCAACTTGATCATCCTTTCCTTTGTTAATAGTCTCTCCTGATTAGATAACCATATAATTAACCTGTGTCTTGGTAGCGTGAGTGAATTCCAGATTATCAAGTCAGCTGCATGTAGTCTCTTCTGTTCACCAATTCCTGTTCCTAGGGGGTTTATATGCCTAGAAATCTTGTTCTTCTTTCATATACAGTCCCTGCACACATCTTATCCATAAGGAATCCTTCTTACAAGCCAATTGTCAAATCAACTTCTCGACTAAAGTTATATTCCACAGTTTGCAGCTCTTAATGTTCAGACCACCATTCTTTTTTGGCATACGAATCAACTTCCACTGAATATATTAATGAATTTCACTAATTGTCACTCTCTTTTACAGAAAAAATATCAAGAAATAATAGAGAATCAAGCACAAACTCAGTCTGATGTTGATCAATTTCAAGCTTATTATGAAGCCACGGGAGGGGAAAAGAAAAAAAGACTATTTGGTCTTGGATCCGAAGCAAGCGCGGTCTTGGATCCGAAGTAAGCGTTTTTTACGGCCCGAATCTTCTTGCCCCATCTAGATCCAATACTTCTGCCTCAATACCATCTTCGAATGCTCAATCAACACCGACAGGGGACTTGGATGAGTTACTGATGAGATTGATTCCTTCACTGACTAATCACATGCTTCCTATATTTATTGAGCGGGTACGTGGATTGGTTTCTTCGACCTCATCTCAGCCAGACATTCCTACCGACCATCTATCACCTATGGCATATGTCGGTCCTTCTCCAGTTAATATGGATGAGGTTCATGCATCAGGTTCTGATGATGACTGTGGCTCTCCGGTCTCTTAATTAGTTTTGTTGGCCAGCCATTATTTCTGTGCAACTTGCAAACGATTTAAGATTTTGTACGTGGATATTATCATTGGGAATGTTGTAAACTTGATGAAACAATTTGTATTTTGTTATGTTTTTTGGACCTTGTAGAATATTATTTTCTATGAATCAAGTTAATTTTGTGACTATATGATATATGTATGGACAGGTGTATCTAAAAGATTATATAAAAAAATAAAATAGTGACAGATTTGCGACACAATATTTCTGTCGCAAGAATGGCAGAAATGTATCAAAGAAAGGCTGACAGAATCAACGACAAAAAATTTGTTGCCAATAAAATGAGATGACAAAATACGTTATACAATTAGCGACGAAAATTACAAACACAACGACAAAATTGTTTTGTCGCTAGTCTTGGCAACAGATAAGATCTGTCGCGGTTCCGCCGCTAAGCCTGTGACGGATTATTTTTTTTTGTTGCTAAGTATTAGCAACACTCATTTTACCAACAACCATTATTCCGTTGCTATTCTGTCGCTAAACTGAAATAGTGACGGAATAAGATGTTTAGCAACGAATTTTTTCCGTTGGTAAATCCTATTTTTTTTTGTAGTGATAGTAATATTAATAAAAGTCATAATAATAATAATAACAATAATAATAATAACAATAATAATAACAATAACAACAACAACAATAATAATAATAATAATAATAATAATAATAATAATAATAATAATAATAATAATAATAACAACAATAAGAATAATAATAACAATAATAATAACAATAATAATAACAGTAATAATAATAATAATAATAATAATAATAATAATAATAATAATAATAATAATAATAATAATGAGATGTGAAGTATTCAACATAGATGTCTTTTAAAATGGACATGGGAGAATCCCATACTAAAAATGATCGGTTAGAAGAGGTAGATATACCTCAAAATCTCGATTTATTAAATCGCTGGACTATTCCAGAAGTAAAAATTAAAAAAATTTATGATTATGGCTGGTTTGACCGCCTATCCACTACTCAGTTAATTAAAACAACTGAGAAATCCTTAGCTTTAAATGCTTCAGAACAGACCATTCGTTTGTTAAATAAACGTGATATTGATATTTATAAGCATAAATATAATTATATGCATATTGGCATGGTTCAGATCGCATTCAAGCCTCTAACCCTTAAAGGGTTACCGAAAACATTTCTGGCAGCACTTCGTGATGCACGAAATCTGAATTTCCGACAGTCTTTAATGTGATCGATAGAATCCACTGTGGCCTATGGTCCAGTTTATTTTAATACTCAGCCAAATTTACAATTATCTTTGACTGATGTAAACATTTTAGATGCATCAACTCTAAATATTAAAACTCATGGTTATCAGTATGCACCTGGATCTGAACTGATTTGTTTGTCCTATCGAATATATTCTAAATTTGTAACTTCTTTAAACCCTAGATGTAAATTATTTGATACATCTGATCAAACGATTTTGTTTGAAACTAAGTTTTTAAATCAAAAATTACTACTCGTCGACCTATTCGATAAGAAGAAATTAATTTTCCTAATACTTGGGTTTTGGAATCTGTTGTTTCTCAACCTCAATTGGCTGATAAAGTCACAAATGATGATTATTCTCATATTTCTCAGACCGAGGATGGTCAAATTTGCATTCAATTTGATGATAAGACTTCTGTATATAATAGACAGTCCTTTTCTGGTAGTCGAAGTAGATTAACTTCTGTGCCTTCCTTGATAGCTCCTGTTGAGCCCACATACGGCCCAGCTCGAGTTAATAAACTTGCTTCTTTGCATACTATTCCGTCGACTTCTAGTCCGGTTACAAAATTAAAAATAGATCCTCGAACTAATATAGTTCAAGCATGTGATGATAGTTCTGACAAAGATATTAATTCTGCATCCGAAATGGATTTTGACCTTAATCGGATTTAATGATTCCACACCTTATTGATTATAGTCCGGGCTCTCCGGCAAGAAAAGTTATTCAAAAAGAATTTTTTGATAAAAAATGGAACCATTTTCGAACATGGTTTTTCACTGCTTATAGCCGTGATGATCAACATAATATTTCTCAAGAGTTTTATGAAACTTGTGCATTACATAATCATATTATGTATTTTGTTCCTTGGTTTATAACCACTTATTTGCCTTTATATGTAAAGGTTATTGAACGAACTTACAAAGATAGTAATGGAACTACTATCAAATCTGTATTCCCTCCACAAACGTCTTTTATTATGCCTAATAATACAGGCTTAACTTTTACCGCTTTTCAACAATTTATTAATAATGAAGTTGGAAAGGTAACAATTACTGAGATTAATAATCTCATTGCTCAAAATAATTATTTGGGTTTGTATGTTAAAGTTTTAGGAGAACAGATTGTTTCTCTTGATAAAAAACTTGATGAATTAATTATCTCTGTCCGTTTTATAAACACTGTCAGTATGAATGTCAATACTAAAATGGACAAAGTTTTGAAAAAACTTGATGAAGGTAGTACTACGAGTGATAAGGGTAAGGAAGCAGCTTCAGCAAGTACTTCCACCATTCCTCCTATTCCTCGAATTGTTGCTAGCTCTATTCAACGACCCCCCGAGATTTTGGATTTTACTATTCACACTTTTGAAAGTCTAGAAGATTTGTTAGGCAAAAAGTTTGCTTCTTTAAATATTAAGCCTATTGATTTGTCAACTCAATTTGTGGATACATTAGAACAATCTTCTAATCCTCGTGATAGCATACTATTTGAATTTAATAAGCTTAGACATACTACTAAGAATCCAACTTTTGCTAGTAAACCTAAGATGAAGGCTACATATTACCCTAGGCCTACTCCTCAAGATGTTCTTATAGAAGAACGCGACTGGAATCAGACTAATACGTCTTTCAGTGGTCGTGATATTTATGAATGGAATATAGATGGTTTGACCGATAGGCAAATGACCATTCAAGTACATCGGATGATGATGTACGCTACCATTGTTAAGGTAACTACCCCTAAGAATGAGGATGGTAGTCCTAAGAATTTTGATAAAACCATTTGTAAGATGATTATTGCTGGTTTTACTGGTCAACTGCATGGTTGGTGGGATAATTATGTGTCCTCCGAACATAAGAACACCATTCTTAATGCAGTAAATATGGAAGCGGGTGTAGATAACCTAGGAAACCCTTTACAACCAGGTCGAGAAGATGCTGTCTATACATTGGTTATGACTATTCTTGAACATTTCAGTGGTAGATTTACCAGTAATTATGAGACCGTAAGAACTCTTCTTAACGGATTAAGATGCCGAAATTTAGGCGAATTTAGGTGGTATAAAGACACGGTATAAAGACACCTTTTTAAGTCGGGTCTTCGAATTACCCATCAATGATCATAGTGCACATTGGAAAGCAAAATTTGTGGATGGTCTTCCTTCTTTATTTGCAGAAAGAGTCCGAAGAACTCTTCTAGGAAATCTTAGTGAAATTCCTTATGATGATTATTCCTATGGTAATCTAATAGGAGTCTGTACACAAGAAGGATTAAGCTTATGTAATGATCTTAAATTAAGTCGACAGTTTAAAATGGAAAAGTTGAAAGAAAGATCTCAATTAGGAGATTTCTGTGCTCAATTTGGCATGCCTCAACATGATATTCCTCATAAGAAGCATAAGACTAGATATATTAAGTCTTCTAACCCCGATGGATCTTACTCCTATAAGAAACGGAGGTATAGGTATAAATCCAATGCGGATCGTGATGCTAGGAAAGCTCACAGAAAATCCTCCAGATTTACCAAACATAAGTCTAAGAGAGACTTAGTCAAAGTCAAGTGTTACCGATGTGGCAACTTTGGTCATATAGCCCCTAACTGTAAGTTAGAAAAGCTTAAAGCTTTAGAACTAGATAATGATTTGCATGAAAAAATTCATAGCATGCTTTACACTTCTGGTTCTGACATAGATTATGAAAATGAACCTTCTGATTCGGAAGAAGAAGAAGTAGATTTACTTGATTTTTTGGATAATGAAGCCGAACCTATTTCTGCTTGTACTAAATGCTCAGGTGATACTTGTGTTTGTGAAAATGATATTTTCTACCAACTTCAATCTCAATTTCAAGATTTCAATTTTCAGACTATTACGTCTGAAAATGTGATTGAACTTTTAAAGGAAGTTACTGATAGTAAACTTCGCGAAAAAATCATTAACTTATCAACCAGTACTAGTTCAGATACCACTACTACTACTGTTAAAAAACCCAGTCAAATGATTGATTTTCAATATTCTAGTCCTTATTCTTTATCTGAAGTTCAAAGAAGGCTTCAGCAGAAACATACTCCTTCAAGAGACACTTCTTTTTCAGATTTGAAAATTGAAATTGAAAATTTGAAGGGGGAAATTAAGCTCCTTAAGCAAAATCAAATGATTTCAGATTATAGGATTGCTCAAGTCGAAAACTCTATTACGACTAATTCTAAAGGAAAAACAAAAATCGATGATTTACCTAATGAGGACGATCCTCAATTATCTGAAATGATTGAAACATCTAGTCCAAAAACTGATATGTTTTTAGGAATGATGCAGATAGTAACTGCTCATAGATGGCATATAAAGTGTACTATTTTAATTGATAATCAATTTTATGTCACTAACATTGCTATGATTGACAGTGGTGCTGATGTTAGTTGCATTCAAGAAGGGCTAGTACCTTTCAAGTATTTTAAAAAAACAACCCATATGGTCAAGTCTGCATCCGGACATGCTCTTGATATAGAGTATAAATTACCAAATACACGTATTTGCCAAAATAAAGTGTGCATTCCACATTTCTTCTTTTTGGTAAAAAATCAACTTTACCCCCCAATCATACTTGGGACTCCTTTTATTAATGCTATTTACCCATTTACGCATGTTGATGCTAATGGTTTTTCTGCTAATTATGATAATAAAAAAATTAGCTATGCATTTGTTACAGATCCAGTAACAAAAGATATCAATGCTTTAATTGATATGAAGCAAAAGCATGTCGATTCTTTACAATTAGAGATATTGAGCATGACTATAAATGATTCTTTACAATCTCCTAAGTTTTAGGAAAAAATTAAATTAATTTCTGAACAACTTGCTATTGACGTCTGTGCTGACCATCCCAGTGCTTTCTGGAACAGGAAAAAGCATATTGTCACTCTTCCCTATGAGGATGATTTTCTAGAAGATAATATTCCTACGAAATCAAGACCATGTCAAATGAATTCTGAATTAGTAGAATTTTGCAAAAAAGAAATTGACACTTTATTGCAAAAGGGTTTGATAAAACCTTCTAAATCCCCTTGGTCCTGCACTGATTTTTATGTTAACAATGCTGCAGAAAAGGAAAGAGGAGTGCCCAGATTGGTCATTAATTATAAACCTTTAAATAAGTTTTTAAAATGGATTCGATATCCGATTCCAAACAAAAGAGATTTGTTGTCTCGCTTATATGATGCCAATATTTTTTCAAAATTTGATTTAAAATCAGGTTATTGGCAGATACAAATTTCTAAAGAGCATACCTATCGAACTGCTTTTAATGTCCCATTTGGACAATATGAATGGAATGTTATGCCATTCGGGTTAAAAAATGCGCCTTCTGAATTTCAGAAAATCATGAATGATATTTTCAACCCTTATATGGATTTCATTATTGTCTATATTGATGACATTTTGGTATTTTCTAAAACTTTAGAAATTCATATTAAGCATCTTGATATTTTCAAGAAAATTGTTATTCAAAATGGTTTGGTTATTTCTAAACCTAAAATGAGTCTTTTTCAGACCGATGTCCGTTTTCTCGGCCATACTATTTGTCAAGGGAAGATTACCCCTATTCAACGAGCAATAAGTTTTGCTGATAAATTCCCCGATATAATTACTGATAGAACTCATATTACTCGAGGCAGAGGCCGCGATTGTGGTCGAGCCAGAGGAAGTGGGAGATTCCCTCCTTCTCCATCCAGGACTTATAGTCAAGGATCTTCATCCAACTCCCCTGTCATACAGATGGAAAGAAAGACATTGATAAATGCCAAAATATCCCAAGGAGAATCTTCCTCAGGAACTACTATTCATCTGGATGATATTCCAGCTGACAGCCCTCTATATGAACACATGCAAGCATATTTAGCCTCTCAAAAGCAAAAAGATTCTTTTGCTTCAATAATAAAGGAAAACGACGATGCTCGTAAACCTTATGAAAAAGTGACAAAACAAGAAATTATATTTATTCTTGATAACTCTGAAATATTACGGAGTCACGCCCCATGGCTAATATTTGACCGATATTTAATTCAAGGATTATATTTTCCTGGTGAGTCTTATAAGACTCGAGCTTACTATGAAGCCATATACAGGTAGTGCAGAGATTTCTCACTTCCCTGTTAATCAAACGGAATATAGTTATTCCAAAATTGTTATTAAATAGAAATATTCTGTTGAAACTTGGGGCATAACCACCATGTGAGAAAAGCAGATTAGCTTTAACAATGTTACAATACACGTAACATTTTGGGACTATGTCCAAGCCTTTTCAAAGGTTTTATATTATAATAATTCCAAGCATAAACATACTTGGTTTATAAAAATTTGTTCGAAGATTTTCGAAGGAATACTACCAAATTGGTTTTTAAATTGGTGGTCATACCATGGCCCAACGGTAAAGATTTTACCCGAACCTTACTATGTTTTATATCAAAAATGGAAGGTTGTTTCTCCAGATTTGGAAAACTTGTATAAAGCAGATCATCTCTGTTACCCAGATCAGATTGATCAAATCTATTTCTTTTTAGAATTTTCAATTCCATGGATTCATAAATGGATTCCAGAAGTCGGTTATACCGACAATCAGATACCATGCCTATACAGGACATTTTTCTGTAATTTTTGGGATAGACTACTCAAACATGACCCCCTTACAAAGATCCTTAAAGGACAAGCTTTACTAGATCAGATCGGATCAACAGTTGAGACCTATGACTCCGTAGCTGAACAATGCAAGTTGGATGATCCCACAGTCAAACACCCGACTCAAAAAATTATGTACCAAGATGGTGAAAAAGATACTTTGGTTCAAGCATACTTGGATGAAATGAAAAGAAATTTACTTAATTCTCTTCTACAAATGGAAACAGATTCGTCCATTAACAGTGAAAGAGATGATGATAGTTTTACTGATGCTCAACCTCCTGAACCAGAGACTATCATGACAGAACAGGAGATTGAAAGCACCGAAGCGTTTATTCAACGCATGAAGGCCGATGACAAAGCTCAAGGCAAGAAGAAACAATGAACAGTAGATTTACTATCTAAATAGTAAACTACACAGTAGATTCACTGTATACATAGTAAAATCATTGTATACACAGTAGATTCACTGTTGAGGGGACACATGGGTCCCACTTTTACTGTACATTACTGTTGATAGATTCCTTTCTTTTTCTATTTAAGCGTTCATTTGTTGAGTTGAAGAGGCAAGTGGTAGAACCCCCTCTCTCTTTAGTTTTCTTTCTCTCCTCTTTCTCTCTAGATTCTTCTTTTGTAATCAGTTTGTAATTTTCAATTTTGTGAATAACAAAAATCTTAAAACGTCCATATTTTGGGTACAAATTCTTGGCCTCGCTTATCCGGCCTAAGCCCTTGCTTCCGGGCACTGAAACTTGCCACCGGGTCCAAAAGGTGACACCTCTCATCTCTCTTCTTACTGCCGTGACTATGTCCGGCTAGACATCTCATCTAGATACTCAACATAGATGTGCAGTAATGTACAGTAAAAGTGGGACCCATGTGTCCCCTCAACAGTGAATCTACTGTGTATACAGTGATTTTACTGTGTATACAGTGAATCTACTATGTAGTTTACTATTTAGACAGTAAATCTACTGTTCATTGTTTCTTCTTGCCTTGAGCTTTGTCATCGGCCTTCATGCGTTGAATAAACGCTTCGATGCTTTCAATCTCCTGTTCTGCCATGACAGTCTCTGGTTCAGGAGGTTGAGCAACAGTAAAACTATCATCATCTCTTTCACTGTTAATGGACGAATCTGTTTCCATTTGTAGAAGAGAATTAAGTAAATTTCTTTTCATTTCATCCAAGTATGCTTGAACCAAAGTATCTTTGTCACCATCTTGGTACATAACTTTTCGAGCAAGGTGTTTGACTGTGGGATCATCCAACTTGCATTGTTCAGCTGCGGACACATAGGTTTCAACTGTTGATCCGATCTGATCTAGTAAAGCTTGTCCTTTAAGGATCTTTGTAAGGGGGTAATGTTTGAGTAGTCTATCCCAAAAATTACAGAAAAATGTCCTGTATAGGCATGGTATCTGATTGTCGGTATAACCGACTTCTGGAATCCATTTATGAATCCATGGAATTGAAAATTCTAAAAAGAAATAGATTTGATCAATCTGATCTGGGTAACAGAGATGATCTGCTTTATACAAGTTTTCCAAATCTGGAGAAACAACCTTCCATTTTTGATATAAAACATAGTAAGGTTCGGGTAAAATCTTTACCGTTGGGCCATGGTATGACCACCAATTTAAAAACCAATTTGGTAGTATTCCTTCGAAAATCTTCGAACAAATTTTTATAAACCAAGTATGTTTATGCTTGGAATTATTATAATATAAAACCTTTGAAAAGGCTTGGACATAGTCCCAAAATGTTACGTGTATTGTAACATTGTTAAAGCTAATCTGCTTTTCTCACATGGTGGTTATGCCCCAAGTTTCAACAGAATATTTCTATTTAATAACAATTTTGGAATAACTATATTCCGTTTGATTAACAGGGAAGTGAGAAATCTCTGCACTACCTGTATATGGCTTCATAGTAAGCTCGAGTCTTATAAGACTCACCAGGAAAATATAATCCTTGAATTAAATATCGGTCAAATATTAGCCATGGGGCGTGACTCCGTAATATTTCAGAGTTATCAAGAATAAATATAATTTCTTGTTTTGTCACTTTTTCATAAGGTTTACGAGCATCGTCGTTTTCCTTTATTATTGAAGCAAAAGAATCTTTTTGCTTTTGAGAGGCTAAATATGCTTGCATGTGTTCATATAGAGGGCTGTCAGCTGGAATATCATCCAGATGAATAGTAGTTCCTGAGGAAGATTCTCCTTGGGATATTTTGGCATTTATCAATGTCTTTCTTTCCATCTGTATGACAGGGGAGTTGGATGAAGATCCTTGACTATAAGTCCTGGATGGAGAAGGAGGGAATCTCCCACTTCCTCTGGCTCGACCACAATCGCGGCCTCTGCCTCGAGTAATATGAGTCCAAGAAGACTCAGCCATCCTGTAAATATTCACGAGACAAAAAGTCAGGCAGGGAATTATCAATTCCCTTTTTGTATTGAATCTCAAAGTCAAATGGAGCCAATTGGGCTTGCCACCTAGCAAATATTAATTTGGAGGCATCATGTTTAAAATCTTTATTAAACATAAATTTAACAGACTGAGCATCTGTATTAATCAAAAAAAATTGATTATACAAGTCGTCTTGAAATTTCAAAACACAGTTGACAATTGTCAACATTTCATGAGCCACCGTTGCATATTTTTTCTGGGCTTCGGTCTATTTACCTGAGTTATATCGAATCAGATATTCACATTTATCATTGGGATTTATTTGTTTCAGTATTCCACCAAAACCTATATTAGACGCATCGTTCTCAACAATTTTTTCCCAAGCAGGATTAGCCAGAGTTAAAACCGGAAGAGCTTTAACTTGTTTTTTAATTTGTTGAACCAAGGCGGTGTGTTTGGCTGACCAAGGTTCGTTATAATTCTTTTTTAGCCTATCATATAAAGGGGCTAAATCACGAGAAAGATTTTTATAAAATGGGACAATATAATTTAAACTGCCTAAAAATCTTTGTAACTGAGTTCTATCAGTAATTATATCGGGGAATTTATCAGCAAAACTTATTGCTCATTGAATAGGGGTAATGTTCCCTTGACAAATAGTATGGCCAAGAAAACGGACATCGATCTGAAAAAGACTCATTTTAGGTTTAGAAATAACCAAACCATTTTGAATAACATTTTTCTTGAAAATATCAAGATGCTTAATATGAATTTCTAAAGTTTTAGAAAATACCAAAATGTCATCAATATAGACAATAATGAAATCCATATAAGAGTTGAAAATATCATTCATGATTTTCTGAAATTCAGAAAGGGCATTTTTTTAACCCGAATGGCATAACATTCCATTCATATTGTCCAAATGGGACATTAAAAGCAGTCCAATAGGTATGCTCTTTAGAAATTTGTATCTGCCAATAACCTGATTTTAAATCAAATTTTGAAAAAATATTGGCATCATATAAGCGAGACAATAAATCTCTTTTGTTTGGAATCGGATATCGAATCCATTTTAAAAACTTATTTAAAGGTTTATAATTAATGACCAATCTGGGCACTCCTCTTTCCTTTTCTGCAGCATTGTTAACATAAAAAGCAGTGCAGGACCAAGGGGATTTTGAAGGTTTTATCAAACCCTTTTGCAATAAAGTGTCATTTTCTTTTTTGCAAAATTCTACTAATTCAGAATTCATTTGACATGGTCTTGATTTCGTAGGAATATTATCTTCCAGAAAATCATCCTCATAGGGAAGAGTGACAATATGCTTTTTCCTATTCCAGAAAGCACTGGGATGGTCAGCACAGACGTCAATAGCAAGTTGTTCAGAAATTAATTTAATTTTTTCCTGAATCTTAGGAGATTGTAAAGAATCATTTATAGTCATGCTCAATATCTCTAATTGTAAAGAATCGACATGCTTTTGCTTCATATTAATTAAAGCATTGATATCTTTTGTTACTGGATCTGTAACAAATGCATAACTAATTTTTTTATTATCATAATTAGCAGAAAAACCATTAGCATCAACATGCGTAAATGGGTAAATAGCATTAATAAAAGGAGTCCCAAGTATGATTGGGGGGTAAAGTTGATTTTTTACCAAAAAGAAGAAATGTGGAATGCACACTTTATTTTGGTAAATATGTGTATTTGGTAATTTATACTCTATATCAAGAGCATGTTCGGATGCAGACTTGACCATATGGGTTGTTTTTTTAAAATACTTGGAAGGTACTAGCCCTTCTTGAATGCAACTAACATCAGCACCACTGTCAATCATAGCAATGTTAGTGACATAAAATTGATTATCAATTAAAATAGTACACTTTATATGCCATCTATGAGCAGTTACTATCTTCATCATTCCTAAAAACATATCAGTTTTTGGACTAGATGTTTCAATCATTTCAGATAATTGAGGATCGTCCTCATTAGGTAAATCATCAATTTTTGTTTTTCCTTTAGGATCAGTCGTAATAGAGTTTTCGACTTGAGCAATCCTATAATCTGAAATCATTTGATTTTGTTTAAGGAGCTTAATTTCCCCCTTCAAATTTTCAATTTCAATTTTCAAATCTGAAAAAGAAGTGTCTCTTGAAGGAGTATGTTTTTGCTGAAGCCTTCTTTGAACTTCAGATAAAGAATAAGGACTAGAATATTGAAAATCAGTCATTTGACTGGGTTTTTTAACAGCAGTAGTAGTGGTATCTGAACTAGTACTGGTTGATAAGTTAATGATTTTTTCGCGAAGTTTACTATCAGTAACTTCCTTTAAAAGTTCAATCACATTTTCAGACATAATAGTCTGAACATTGAAATCTTGAAATTGAGATTGAAGTTGGTAGAAAATATCATTTTCACAAACACAAGTATCACCTGAGCATTTAGTACAAGCAGAAATAGGTTCGGCTTCATTATCCGAAAAATCAAGTAAATCTACTTCTTCTTCTTCCGAATCAGAAGGTTCATTTTCATAATCTATGTCAGAACCAGAAGTGTAAAGCATGCTATGAATTTTTTCATGCAAATCATTATCTAGTTCTAAAGCTTTAAGCTTTTCTAACTTACAGTTAGGGGCTATATGACCAAAGTTGCCACATCGGTAACACTTGACTTTGGATAAGTCTCTCTTAGACCTATGTTTGGTAAATCTGGAGGATTTTCTGTGAGCTTTCCTAGCATCACGATCCGCATTAGATTTATACCTATACCTCTGTTTCTTATAGGAGTAAGATCCATCGGGGTTAGAAGACTTAATATATCTAGTCTTATGCTTCTTATGAGGAATATCAGGTTGAGGCATGCCAGATTGAGCACAGAAATCTCCTAATTGAGATCTTTCTTTCAGCTTTTCCATTTTAAGCTGTCGACTTAATTTAAGATCATTACACAAGCTTAATCCTTCTTGTGTACAGACTCCTATTAGATTACCATAGGAATAATCATCATAAGGAATTTCACTAAGATTTCCTCGAAGAGTTCTTCGGACTCTTTCTGCAAATAAAGGAGGAAGACCATCCACAAACTTTGCTTTCCAATGTGCACTATGATAACTGACGGGTAATTCGAAGACCCGACTTAAAAAGGTGTCTTTATACCACCTAAATTCGCCTAAATTTCGGCATCTTAATCCTTTAAGAAGAGTTCTTACGGTCTCATAATTACTGGTAAATCTACCACTAAAATGTTCAAGAATAGTCGTAACCAATGTATAGACAACATCTTCTCGACTTGGTTGTAAAGGGTGTCCTAGGTTATCTACACCCGCTTTCATATTTACTGCATTAAGAATGGTGTTCTTATGTTCGGAGGACATATAATTATCCCACCAACCATGCAGTTGACCAGTAAAACCAGCAATAATCATCTTACAAATGGTTTTATCAGAATTCTTAGGACTACCATCCTCATTCTTAGGGGTAGTTACCTTAACAATGGTAGCGTACATCATCATCCGATGTACTTGAATGGTCATTTGCCTATCGGTCAAACCATCTATATTCCATTCATAAATATCACGACCACTGAAAGACGTATTAGTCTGATTCCAGTCGCGTTCTTCTATAAGAACATCTTGAGGAGTAGGCCTAGGGTAATACGTAGCCTTCATCTTAGGTTTACTAGCAAAAGTTGGATTCTTAGTAGTATGTCTAAGCTTATTAAATTCAAATAGTATGCTATCACGAGGATTAGAAGATTGTTCTAATGTATCCACAAATTGAGTTGACAAATCAATAGGCTTAATATTTAAAGAAGCAAACTTTTTGCCTAGCAAATCTTCTAGACTTTCAAAAGTGTGAATAGTAAAATTCGAAATCTCGGGGGGTCGTTGAATAGAGCTAGCAACAATTCGAGGAATAGGAGGAATGGTGGAAGTACTTGCTGAAGCTGCTTCCTTACCCTTATCACTCGTAGTACTACCTTCATCAAGTTTTTTCAAAACTTTGTCCATTTTAGTATTGACATTCATACTGACAGTGTTTATAAAACGGACAGAGATAATTAATTCATCAAGTTTTTTATCAAGAGAAACAATCTGTTCTCCTAAAACTTTAACATACAAACCCAAATAATTATTTTGAGCAATGAGATTATTAATCTCAGTAATTGTTACCTTTCCAACTTCATTATCAATAAATTGTTGAAAAGCGGTAAAAGTTAAGCCTGTATTATTAGGCATAATAAAAGACGTTTGTGGAGGGAATACAGATTTGATAGTAGTTCCATTACTATCTTTGTAAGTTCGTTCAATAACCTTTACATATAAAGGCAAATAAGTGGTTATAAACCAAGGAACAAAATACATAATATGATTATGTAATGCACAAGTTTCATAAAACTCTTGAGAAATATTATGTTGATCATCACGGCTATAAGCAGTGAAAAACCATGTTGGATCTTCATCCAACTCCCCTATCATACAAATGGGAAGAAAGACATTGATAAATGCCAAAATATCCCAAGGAGAATCTTCCTCAGGAACTGCTATTCATCTGGATGATATTCCAGCTGACAGCCAGTTGGCAGGATCTCTAAGGCGGGCGGTAGTCCGTACAGCCAAACAGATCAAGCTAAAAAGCACCTTTATACAAAAAAGTATAAAACTCGAAATATGAAGGAAGTTTTATATAAATAATAATTGTATGGATAGCTATGCTATTACCTGAGCAAGGGATCTGTCAAAGATCTAATACATATTCTTAATGAGCCCATGTGTCTGGAGGTTCTAACCGGTAAAAGGTCGCCCTTTTTCTTCACCGTTAATGGGCTATTAGACTGGCAAACAAGACGTAGTCACTAAGACAAAGCCACTAAGAATAGTACCAGATCTGACTGTATCTCCATCTCAGAACCAAGTCAAAATTTATACAAGAATTTCATTTTATTAGGAGAAAGCCAGATCTTAAGGTAAAAGTGTAAGAGAAGCTAGATATTCAACATAGATGAGATGTCTAGCCGGACATAGTCACAGCAGTAAGAAGAGAGATGAGAGGTGTCACCTTTTGGACCGGGTGGCAAGTTTCAGTGCCCGAAAGCAAGGGCTTAGGTCGGATAAGCGAGGCCAAGAATTTGTGCCCAAAATATGGACGTTTTCAGATTTTTATTATTCACAAAATTGAAAATTACAAACTGATTACAAAAGAAGAATCTGGAGAAAAGGAGGAGAGAAAGAAAATTAGAGAGAGAGGGGGTTCTACCACTTGCCTCTTCAACTCAACAAATGAACGTTTAAATAGAAAAAAAAAAGAATCTATCAACAGTAATATACAGTAAAAGTGGGACCCATGTGTCCCCTCAACAGTGAATCTACTGTGTATACAGTGATTTTACTGTGTATACAGTAAATCTACTATGTAGTTTACTATTTAGACAGTAAATCTACTGTTCATTGTTTCTTCTTGCCTTGAGCTTTGTCATCGGCCTTCATGCGTTGAATAAACGCTTCGGTGCTTTCAATCTCCTGTTCTTTCATGACAGTCTCTGGTTCAGGAGGTTGAGCATCAGTAAAACTATCATCATCTCTTTCACTGTTAATGGACGAATCTGTTTCCATTTGTAGAAGAGAATTAAGTAAATTTCTTTTCATTTCATCCAAGTATGCTTGAACCAAAGTATCTTTGTCACCATCTTGGTACATAATTTTTCGAGCAAGGTGTTTGACTGTGGGATCATCCAACTTGCATTGTTCAGCTGCGGACTCATAGGTCTCAACTGTTGATCCGATCTGATCTAGTAAAGCTTGTCCTTTAAGGATCTTTGTAAGGGGGTAATGTTTGAGTAGTCTGTCCCAAAAATTACAGAAAAATGTCCTGTATAGGCATGGTATCTGATTGTCGGTATAACCAACTTCCGGAATCCATTTATGAATCCATGGAATTGAAAATTCTAAAAAGAAATAGATTTGATCAATCTGATCTGGGTAACAGAGATGATCTGCTTTATACAAGTTTTCCAAATCTGGAGAAACAACCTTCAATTTTTGATATAAAACATAGTAAGGTTTGGGTAAAATCTTTACCGTTGGGCCATGGTATGATCACCAATTTAAAAACCAATTCCTAGGTTATCTACACCCGCTTCCATATTTACTGCATTAAGAATGGCGTTCTTATGTTCAGAGGACACATAATTATCCCACCAACCACGCAGTTGACCAATAAAACCAACAATAATCATCTTACAAATGGTTTTATCAGAATTCTTAGGACTACCATCCTCATTCTTAGGGGTAGTTACCTTAACAATGGTAGCGTACATCATCATCCGATGTACTTGAATGGTCATTTGCCTATCGGTCAAACCATCTATATTCCATTCATAAATATCACGACCACTGAAAGACGTATAATAGTCTGAACAGTCAAATATTGAAATTGAGATTGAAGTTGGTAGAAAATATAGTTTTCACAAACACAAGTATCACCTGAGCATTTAGTTCAAGCAGAAATAGGTTCGGCTTCATTATCCGAAAAATCAAGTAAATCTACTTCTTCTTCTTCCGAATCAGAAGGTTCATTTTCATAATCTATGTCAGAACCAAAAGTTTAAAGCATGCTATGAATTTTTTCATGCAAATCATTATCTAGTTCTAAAGCTTTAAGCTTTTCTAACTTACAGTTAGGGGCTATATGACCAAAGTTGCCACATCGGTAACACTTGACTTTGGCTAAGTCTCTCTTAGACCTATGTTTGGTAAATCTGGAGGATTTTCTGTGAGCTTTCCTAGCATCACGATCCGCATTGGATTTATACCTATACCTCCGTGTCTTATAGGAGTAAAATCCATCGGGGTTAGAAGACTTAATATATCTAGTCTTATGCTTCTTATGAGGAATATCAGGTTGAGGCATGCCAAATTGAGCACAGAAATCTCCTAATTGAGATCTTTCTTTCAGCTTTTCTATTTTAAGCTGTCGACTTAATTTAAGATCATTACACAAGCTTAATCCTTCTTGTGTACAGACTCCTATTAGATTACCATAGGAATAATCATCATAAGGAATTTCACTAAGATTTCCTCGAAGAGTTCTTCGGACTCTTTCTGCAAATAAAGGAGGAAGACCATCCACAAATTTTGCTTTCCAATGTGCACTATGATCACTGACGGGTAATTCGAAGACCCGACTTAAAAAGGTGTCTTTATACCACTTAAATTCGCCTAAATTTTGGCATCTTAATCTGTTAAGAAGAGTTCTTACGGTCTCATAATTACTGGTAAATCTACCACTGAAATGTTCAAGAATAGTCATAACCAATGTATAGACAACATCTTCTCGACCTGGTTGTAAAGGGTGTCCTAGCCAAACACACCGCCTTGGTTCAACAAATTAAAAAACAAGTTAAAGCTCTTCCGGTTTTAACTCTGGCTAATCCTGCTTGGGAAAAAATTATTGAGACCGATGTGTCTAATATAGGTTTTGGTGGAATACTGAAACAAATAAATCCCAATGATAAATGTGAATATCTGATTCGATATCACTCAGGTAAATGGACCGAAGCCCAGAAAAAATATGCAACTGTGGCTCATGAAATGTTGACAATTGTCAAATGTGTTTTGAAATTTCAAGACGACTTGTATAATCAAAATTTTTTGATTAAAACAGATGCTCAGTCTGTTAAATTTATGTTTAATAAAGATTTTAAACATGATGCCTCCAAATTAATATTTGCTAGGTGGCAAGCCCAATTGGCTCCATTTGACTTTGAGATTCAATACAAAAAAGGAATTGATAATTTCCTGCCTGACTTTTGTCTCGTGAATATTTACAGGATGGCTGAGTCTTCTTGGACTCATATTACTTGAGGCAGAGGCCGCGATCGTGGTCGAGCCAGAGGAAGAGGGAGATTCCCTCCTTCTCCATCCAGGACTTATAGTCAAGGATCTTCATCCAACTCCCCTGTCATACAGATGGGAAGAAAGACATTGATAAATGCCAAAATATCCCAAGAAGAATCTTCCTCAGGAACTGCTATTCATCTGGATGATATTCCAGCTGACAGCCCTCTATATGAACACATGCAGGCATATTTAGCCTCTCAAAAGCAAAAAGATTCTTTTGCTTCAATAATAAAGGAAAACGAGGATGCTCGTAAACCTTATGAAAAAGTGACAAAACAAGAAATTATATTTATTCTTGATAACTCTGAAATATTACGGATTCACGCCCCATGGCTAATATTTGACCGATATTTAATTCAAGGATTATATTTTCCTGGTGAGTCTTATAAGACTTGAGCTTACTATGAAGCCATATACAGGTAGTGCAGAGATTTATCACTTCCCTATTAATCAAACGGAATATAGTTATTCCAAAATTGTTATTAAACAGATATGTTCTGTTGAAATTTGGGGCATAACCACCATGCGAGAAAAGCAGATTAGCTTTAACAATGTTACAATGAACGTAACATTTTGGGACTATGTCCAAGCCTTTTCAAAGGTTTTATATTATAATAATTCCAAGTATAAACATACTTGGTTTATAAAAATTTGTTCGAAGATTTGCGAAGGAATACTACCAAATTGGTTTTAAAATTGGTGGTCATACCATGGCCCAACGGTAAAGATTTTACCAATCCTTAGCTTTAAATGCTTCAGAACAGACCATTCGTTTGTTAAATAAACGTGATATTGATATTTATAAGCATAAATATAATTATATGCATATTGGCAGGATCTCTAAGGCGGGCGGTAGTCCGCACGGCCAAACAGATCTAGCTAAAAAGCACCTTTATATAAAAAAGTATAAAACTCAAAATATGAAGGAAGTTTTATATAAATAATGACTGTATGGATAGCTATGCTATTACCTGAGCAAGGGATCTGTCAAAGACCTAATACATATTCTTAATGAGCCCATGTGTCTGGAGATTCTAACCGGTAAAAGGTCGCCCTTTTTATTCATCTTTAACGGGCTATTAGACCAGCTTACCATACGTAGTCACTAAGACAAAGCCACTAAGAATAGTACCAGATCTGACTGTATCTCCATCTCATAACTAAGTCAAAATTTATACAAGAATTCCATTTTATTAGGACAAAGCCAGATCTTAAGGTAAAAGTGTAAGAGAAGCTAGATATTCAACATAAATGAGATGTCTAGCTAGACATAGTCACGGCAGTAAGAAGAGAGATGAGAGGTGTCACCTTTTGGACCCGGTGGCAAGTTTCAGTGCCCGAAAGCAAGGGCTTAGGCCGGATAAGCGAGGCCAAGAATTTGTGCCCAAAATATGGATGTTTTCAGAATTTTATTATTCACAAAATTGAAAATTACAAACTGATTACAAAAGAAGAATCTAGAGAGAAGGAGGAGAGAAAGAAAACTAGAGAGAGAGGGGGTTCTACCACTTGCCTCTTCAACTCAACAAATGAACGTTTAAATAGAAAAAGAAAAGAATCTATCAACAGTAATGTACAGTAAAAGTGGGACCCATGTGTCCCCTCAACAGTGAATCTACTGTGTATACAGTGATTTTACTCTGTATACAGTGAATCTACTATGTAGTTTACTATTTAGACAGTAAATCTACTGTTCATTGTTTCTTCTTGCCTTGAGCTTTGTCATCGGCCTTCATGCGTTGAATAAACGCTTCGGTACTTTCAATCTCCTGTTCTTTCATGACAGTCTCTGGTTTAGGAGGTTGAGCATTAGTAAAACTATCATCATCTCTTTCACTGTTAATGGACGAATCTGTTTCCATTTGTAGAAGAGAATTAAGTAAATTTCTTTTCATTTCATCCAAGTATGCTTGAACCAAAGTATCTTTGTCACCATCTTGGTACATAATTTTTCGAGCAAGGTGTTTGACTGTGGGATCATCCAACTTGCATTGTTCAGCTGCGGACTCATAGGTCTCAACTGTTGATCCGATCTGATCTAGTAAAGCTTGTCCTTTAAGGATCTTTGTAAGGGGGTAATGTTTGAGTAGTCCATCCCAAAAATTACAGAAAAATGTCCTGTATAGGCATGGTATCTGATTGTCAGTATAACCGACTTCCGGAATCCATTTATGAATCCATGGAATTGAAAATTCTAAACAGAAATAGAATTGATCAATCTGATCCGGGTAACAGAGATGATCTGCTTTATACAAGTTTTCCAAATCTGGAGAAACAACCTTCAATTTTTGATATAAAACATAGTAAGGTTCGGGTAAAATCTTTACCGTAGGGCCATGGTTTGACCACCAATTTAAAAACCAATTTGGTAGTATTCCTTTGAAAATCTTCGAACAAATTTTTATAAACCAAGTATAGTTATGCTTGGAATTATTATAATATAAAACCTTTGAAAAGGCTTGGACGTAGTCCCAAAATGTTACGTTCATTGTAACATTATTAAAGCTAATCTGCTTTTCTCGCATGGTGGTTATGCCCCAAGTTTCAACAGAATATATCTGTTTAATAACAATTTTGGAATAACTATATTCCGTTTGATTAACAGGGAAGTGAGAAATCTCTGCACTACCTGTATATGGCTTCATAGTAAGCTCGAGTCTTATAAGACTTACCAGAAAAATATAATCCTTGAATTAAATATTGGTCAAATATTAGCCATGGGGCGTGACTCCGTAATATTTCAGAGTTATCAAGAATAAATATCATTTCTTGTTTTGTCACTTTTTCATAAGGTTTACGAGCATCCTCGTTTTCTTTTATTATTGAAGCAAATGAATCTTTTTGCTTTTGAGAGGCTAAATATGCCTGCATGTGTTCATATAGAGGGCTGTCAGCTGGAATATCATCAAGATGAATAGCAGTTCCTGAGAAAGATTCTCCTTGGGATATTTTGGCATTTATCAATGTCTTTCTTCCCATCTGTATGACAGGGGAGTTGGATGAAGATCCTTGACTATATGTCCTGGATGGAGAAGGAGGGAATCTCCCTCTTCCTCTGGCTCGACCACGATCGCGGCCTCTGCCTCGAGTAATATGAGTCCAAGAAGACTCAGCCATCCTGTAAATATTCACGAGACAAAAAGTCAGGCAGGGAATTATCAATTCCCTTTTTGTATTGAATCTCAAAGTCAAATGTAGCCAATTGGGCTTGCCACCTAGCAAATATTAATTTGGAGGCATCATGTTTAAAATCTTTATTAAATATAAATTTAACAGACTGAGCATCTATTTTAATCAAAAAATTTTGATTATACAAGTCGTCTTGAAATTTCAAAACACATTTGACAATTGTCAACATTTCATGAGCCATCGTTGCATATTTTTTCTGGGCTTCGGTCCATTTACCTGAGTGATATCAAATCAGATATTCACATTTATCATTGGGATTTATTTGTTTCAGTATTCCACCAAAACCTATATTAGACGCATCGGTCTCAACAATTTTTTCCCAAGCAGGATTAGCCAGAGTTAAAACCGGAAGAGCTTTAACTTGTTTTTTAATTTGTTGAACCAAGGCGGTGTGTTTGGCTGACCAAGGTTCGTTATAATTCTTTTTTAGTCTATCATATAAAGGGGCTAAATCACGAGAAAGATTTTTATAAAATGGGGCAATACAATTTAAACTACCTAAAAATCTTTGTAACTGAGTTCTATCAGTAATTATATCGGGGAATTTATCAGCAAAACTTATTGCTCGTTGAATAGGGGTAATCTTCCCTTGACAAATAGTATGGCCGAGAAAACGGACATCGGTCTGAAAAAGACTCATTTTAGGTTTAGAAATAACCAAACCATTTTGAATAACATTTTTCTTGAAAATATCAAGATGCTTAATATGAATTTCTAAAGTTTTAGAAAATACCAAAATGTCATCAATATAGACAATAATGAAATCCATATAAGAGTTGAAAATATCATTCATGATTTTCTGAAATTCAGAAAGGGCATTTTTTAACCCGAATGGCATAACATTCCATTCATATTGTCCAAATGGGACATTAAAAGCAGTCCAATAGGTATGCTCTTTAGAAATTTGTATCTGCCAATAACCTGATTTTAAATCAAATTTTGAAAAAATATTGGCATCATATAAGCGAGACAATAAATCTCTTTTGTTTGGAATAGGATATCGAATCCATTTTAAAAACTTATTTAAAGGTTTATAATTAATGACCAATCTGGGCACTCCTCTTTCCTTTTCTGCAGCATTGTTAACATAAAAAGCAGTGCAGGACCAAGGGGATTTAGAAGGTTTTATCAAACCCTTTTGCAATAAAGTGTCATTTTCTTTTTTGCAAAATTCTACTAATTCTGAATTCATTTGACATGGTCTTGATTTTGTAGGAATATTATCTTCCAGAAAATCATCCTCATAGGGAAGAGTGACAATATGCTTTTTCCTATTCCAGAAAGCACTGGGATGGTCAGCACAGACGTCAATAGCAAGTTGTTCAGAAATTAATTTAATTTTTTCCTGAATCTTAGGAGATTGTAAAGAATCATTTATAGTCATGCTCAATATCTCTAATTGTAAAGAATCGACATGCTTTTGCTTCATATTAATTAAAGCATTGATATCTTTTGTTACTGGATCTGTAACAAATGCATAACTAATTTTTTTATTATCATAATTAGCAGAAAAACCATTAGCATCAACATGCGTAAATGGGTAAATAGCATTAATAAAAGGAGTCCCAAGTATGATTGGGGGGTAAAGTTGATTTTTTACCAAAAAGAAGAAATGTGGAATGCACACTTTATTTTGGTAAATATGTGTATTTGGTAATTTATACTCTATATCAAGAGCATGTTCGGATGCAGACTTGACCATATGGGTCGTTTTTTTTAAAATACTTGGAAGGTACTAGCCCTTCTTGAATGCAACTAACATCATCACCACTGTCAATCATAGCAATGTTAGTGACAAACACCTTGCTCGAAAAATTATGTACCAAGATGGTGACAAAGATACTTTGGTTCAACCATACTTGGATGAAATGAAAAGAAATTTACTTAATTCTCTTCTACAAATGGAAACAGATTCATCCATTAACAGTGAAAGAGATGATGATAGTTTTACTGATGCTCAACCTCCTGAACCAGAGACTGTCATGACAGAATAGGAGATTGAAAGCACCGAAGCGTTTATTCAACTCATGAAGTCCGATGACAAAGCTCAAGGCAAGAAGAAACAATGAACAGTAGATTTACTGTCTAAATAGTAAACTACATAGTAGATTCACTGTATACACAGTAAAATCACTATATACACAGTAGATTCACTGTTGAGGGGACACATGGGTCCCACTTTTACTGTACATTACTGTTGATAGATTCTTTTCTTTTTCTATTTAAGCGTTCATTTGTTGAGTTGAAGAGACAAGTGGTAGAACCCCCTCTCTCTCTAGTTTTCTTTCTCTCCTCCTTCTCTCTAGATTCTTCTTTTGTAATCAGTTTGTAATTTTCAATTTTGTGAATAATAAAAATTTGAAAACGTCCATATTTTGGGCATAAATTCTTGGCCTCTCTTATCCGGCCTAAGCCCTTGCTTTCGGGCATTGAAACTTGCCACCGGGTCCAAAAGGTGACACCTCTCATCTCTCTTCTTACTGCCGTGACTATGTTCGGCTAGACATCTCATCTATGTTGAATATCTAGCTTCTCTTACACTTTTACCTTAAGATCTGGCTTTCTCCTAATAAAACGGAATTCTTGTATAAATTTTGACTTGGTTCTGAGATGGAGATACAGTCAGATCTGGTACTATTCTTAGTGGCTTTGTCTTAGTGACTACGTCTGGTAAGCCGGTCTAATAGCCCGTTAAAGATGAAGAAAAAGGGCGACCTTTTAAGGAGGAGAAATAGAAATAATAATATTGTAATTTGCTGGAAATATGGTAATTTGCCATTTTCCGGCAAGATTGATACGAACTGTCCATCATTATTAGTATTTGTTTTTCATTTTCTCCTTTTATACTTAAAAATAATTTGTCCTTTTCTTTTACTCATATTACAATGTATTTTTTAACATTTTTTTGTACCCAAATGACACATGTCATCATCTAATTCGTTATTGTGCCATGCCATCATGAGTGTATAACACACTTTATACTTTTAGCTGATTATCAAAAAAAATGTGAAATAGGCATCAATCCGAAGTGATAGAGGTGCTCAATAGGTACAAGGGTCGGTTGAAGTGTCCAAGTGAATTATCCAAACAAGTTTAAGGGTTCATGATGACTTAAGCTTTTTTTTTTTTTTTTTTTTTTTTTTTTTTTTTTTTAAACAAATGCCCATTTTCTTAGATATACATAGCTTCCATTTGGTCCTATGTTGTGAGGGCCCTTTTTTTTGAAAAAACCCATTTTCTCAAATCCTTTCTCTTCCTTCTCCTAAAACCCTAACTTCAGTGTTCCCTAATCTGGGATGCTAAAGGAGATTACGAGTAGAAGATGGACGCGAACTATTTGTTCTTTGAAGAGGAGCTTATTTCTTCAGTGCATCGACAACTAATTAGGTATTTTACTTCTCTCTGTTCCTCCTTATTTATGCCTCTTATGTCAAAATTTAAATTGGTTTATAGGTGTGTCAAGAAACTCTTGTTGCCGAAACATTCTGTCAATATTTTGTGTAGATTTCCTTTCTCAAAACCTAATAATGTTGTATGATTGAACAGAAGTCAATTTCTTTGAAGATTATTGGAAACTTCTGCTCTTGAACTTTATGTTTAATGACGATTTTAATTTTGATTTAGTCGAGCATATTGAATTTCATATGAATATAGTGGAATTCATATGATAATGACAGATCCGGTGATAGTTCTGTATAATTTATGGATGCCCAGAATGTGTTCGATTTGTTACCTGTTTAGTGTCGCAAGTCTATTTTCATTGTGGTGATTTTAATGATGAGTAGAATGCTGATTTTTTGCCATTAATGAGATGGGCATGGGTTCTGCCTTTAAAAAAATATAGGGGTGTTCAAATATTGGATGTAGTTATTATATTGCTTCATCATTTGTTCTAGCACATAGATTGCCTAAGGCTTACAAAGTTAATTGCCTTGTTTGATTAAAAATTTGTTGTAGCTATTACCTTTAGGATGCCAAAACCAAAGGAAAATGATTAATTGATTCCAGCAGTCCATTTGACATGATTCAGTTGGACATCCATGCATAATGGATCAGTTTCAGTTAGTACTCAAATGAATGAACAACATATGTGACACAAATTTGATATTTTTACTTATTTTAGGTCAATGTTGGAGAAGTACTAGATATATTTCTAAAATAAAAGTATCATGGGCAGTAACTCGCTCTATTAGCATGACAACACTAATAAATTGCCCTTTTGACCATGGAAAAGTAATGACAGTTTGACTCATATTTGAAATATTCTCTTTAGAAATCTACATAGTATTCTTTGTTTGAGTGGTCCACCATAACTAATTTGGATTCATCACTCTATTGGTCATAGAATTGATTGGTTTCCTTACCCTTGTTAAACAAAAAAGGATAGAATTTACTTTGAATGTTGTGGTTTCTAATCTTTGGCATATCTTAGAAATGCCAAGTCTACGATGATAATGTACTTGAAAACCTTACCACCTTAATTGCTTTCCTTTGTTAGGCATGCTATGTAGAACCAAAAACCTACACATGTTTCACTCAGATGGAGATTCTGATAGAAGCTTCCTTTTATTTCATTTTCTTTTCTGTTCATTTCCTTTAGTTCGTGTAGACCTTCCTCTTAAATTTCACTAAAGAACAAATAAACCCTCAGACACTTATCGAGCCTCCATTTGTAGAGTGATAGAGTAATCTTGTCATGTGTCAAGAATTGGACGCTTGGTGCAAACTCTCTTCTTCTTATTTCATTCATAGCCGTAGATGAGCAACCTTAATATACCAATAGCTATAATGTCAGTTGTGATTGGGTATATTGAGGCTTAATTTGCTTTGAATGTTGTGGTTTCTTTATAGTGAGACCAATTTTGAATGTTTAATGTGTTGGTGGAGGAAGGGTGTGGAGTTATGGTTAATTGATGTAAATTTGAACCTAGAGAGGGGGAACTACATCTTTGTCTCTCCTTACTTTTGCCAATATTATTTGTTCTGTTAATATGAATTAACTTTGAATGTACTTCTTTGGTGTTGTATGCAAGCTAGATTGTGTTCCTATTACTTAAAAGAAAAGTTGGATTGTATTCTTATCATCAGCAGTGGGAATGCCTCATTTGTTGTGTCAATGAAAATGTGAAAAGGGCCTTGGACCCTTTAGTAAAATGCAAAGATCCTTGATCTTATAACAATCTGATAATATTGAATTAGTTTTGTTGTGATAGATATGAGGTTAAGTAAATTATATTGGCCGTTTTCCTTTCAAAAAGTAAAAATAACGTAGACCCATCAAGTTGTATTATATCCAGTCAAGATTATAATGCCTTGAGCATAGAATCGTGAAACTTGTCGTTAATCACTATGAATTTATGAACTCGCATCTAGGTCACATCCGACGCTATATTTCTTGAGGAGGGTATGCTTTAGTAGTATTCTAAGGCTACCCCTTTGTAGTCTAATGCACATATCCTCCTACCCAGCTTGCTGTTGTTTGATCTCACGAGTACAAACCACTATAATTTAGAGTATGTCTTAAATAAGAAAAGAGTACAAAAAGGCATGCTGAAAATTAAGAAGTAGGTGCAACTGCTCTTTGGTATTAACTTAACAAAGTTTATATAAGTCCCTTATATTGTAAGATTGTATATTTCTCCTAGGCAGTTAGTAGGTATATCATTTGGTTTTATGTTGTGCTAGAGTTGAAATAACTCGATAAAGTAAAATTACCAACTTAGCTAATTACTAGTGGGCCTATTCGTTAGGATTTTCTTTGTATGTGTTGTCCTTTAAGTTTCAAATTATAATTTAGTTACTGTAAGTTGGTTTTACTCATTTATTGAATAATGCTTCATTTTGATGAATCAAAGATAAATGTCTTGGGGCAATACTTTAGGATTGAGTCTTGGTTTGGAATGACTTGGTTAATTTAATTAATGAACTCATTAATTTTTAGTCATTAGTCTAGTGTTTAATTGACAAGGATTTTGTGTACTTGGGATGGAAACTACGAGCTTAGTTCACTTCAGGCAGGTTCTTAATTGGTTGGTCTCAATTGGATAAAAAGGATTGCAAAGGAAAATATACACGTTAGGCGACTCGTCTATGCTTACATACGGTAGTAGTTTCCTAGTTTCAGTCCTATAGACTTCTTGCATGGACTCTCCAATATTGATGTCACACATATGCCAGATTCTTGAAAATATTCTACTTTTGGAGAATTCAACATGCACCCATTGCAATTTTTAAAGTCTGAGCAACAAATAGCATATAGATACCAACTCTCCAACACCTTTCCCATTGCTTAAGTGAGTTTGGATGTGTGCAAGTTGTCATTCTTTGATCATCTTCGAATTTTTATCTTAGAAATCATGTGGTGAGAATGTTTAGGATACTTTAGGATTGTTTTATTGAATAATGGACTCTGTTACCAATTATCAATAAGGCTTCTTATGATCTTTTGTCCATTTTATAAATATGCTGCTGCTATTACACTTTTCTAACTTCCCAGCTGGTTTATTAACCACGCTATTGGATTTACCATTAAGCTTAAATGTGCAAGATGCTTCATGTATTCCACATGCTTCAATTCTTGGTTTTGACCAAACTATGTTCTTGCTATTGTAATGGCTAGATTAGCTTCTTACAGAATGGAGATTTTGTTATATATAAAAAGTTGTTTTATGTTATGGAGTAATTGAAATGATCTTTCTTTTTTTTTTTTACCTTTTTTAAAAAAAGAGGGAGAAGGTTATTCAACTAACAAAATGATGTTGGCCAAGAAAGAGTTCAAAGCCATAATGATTCTTTTGTATGTGTATACACAATTACACTGTGTTATATTGAGTGTTGTATATTGTTGCATTGACTATAAATAAAAGGTTCTTATATCATTTTTTGTGGTGTTTGTTATAATATCAATGTTGTAGGGCAATTAATAGTTATAATTTTCTAATTAATTTTTCTGAACGAAAAAAATGCCTTTGTGGCGGATAAACTTGCCACTGCAACAACATACTCAGTAATAATCCCACAAGTGAGGTCTGGGAAGGGTAAAATGTACGCAGACCATACCACTAGCTCAGGGAGGTAGAGAGACTGTTTCTGAAAGTGTAGCAAATTCAGGTACGAAGAAGAGGAAAATAATAAAGAAAATATACGACTAATCAGCCACAGAAAAACAATAATAAGCCACAAAATAGTGTGATAATCAAACATAATAAGCAACAACAATGATAGATATCTACAGCTAAATCCTAAGGTACCATACTACGGTGCACGATAACGCTCCTACCCGACTAACTTTCTACTCTAATACGCTGTCCTCCACGTTCCCCTATCTAAGGTTATGCCCTCGGTAACCTGAATATGCGCCATGTCCTGTTTAATCACCTCACCCCAATACTTCTTCGGCCTACCTCTACCCCTTTTCGTATGTACTATATCCAACCTGTTGCACCTCCTCACTGGTGCGTCTGAACCTCGCCTCATCACATGTCCAAACCATCTCAATCTCGCTTCCCTCATCTTGTCCACCACAGAGGCCACTAAAGTTGTTCTTTGTGGCGGCCTATCTCGAGTCGCCGCAAAAAGTTATTCCTTTTGTGGCTACTAAGCCTGTCAACGGACTGGGTCTGACTCGTTTCGGTCCGATTCAGGTAATGAACCCGGTAACTGTCCGGCGACCTGGTACGGTTAGACCCGTTAAACACCAGGACTTGGCGTTCCGTTATACGGTCCCGGTACGGAACGTCTTTTTGCATCGATTGACCCAATTTCGGTCCGGTTAATGGTCAGATTTTTGATTTTCTTTAAAGTAGCCGTTGGCAGCCATTTGGGGGGGGGGGGCACCAACAACTATTTTTCCTATCTACCCTTCCAAAACACTCCCCACCCTCCCAAAACACCCCTCTACCTTCCTTAACCATTTTTCACTATAAATACCCCTATATATCCATTCTTTTTCTCACAAATCTTCACATACTCTCTTTATCATTCTCTAAAAATCTCTTTATATTCTTTTAATATTCTATAATTTTGGTATTAGCTAATTGGAGTTGGAGATTTTTTGAAGATATTGCAAGCTTCAATTATCATCTTTCAATTCCGATTTTCGACATTTGGTATACGTCTGCTTTTACGCAGACGTTCGATATATTGTTGCAACTTTAATCTCTCTATTTGTTTACTTTAATCTATATATTTTTGTTTTTAAATATCTATATTTTTTTACTTTCATTATTTATTTTGTTATAATATTTATATTGTTTCTTTTTAATATTTTAGTTATATTTAAATTTAATTATGGACGCCGGTAAAAAAGGTGGTGGTAAAACATCGATGCTTCGTAATGTTTTTCGTAAGGCTAAAAAAAATAGTGCTACTACTTCATTACCTTCTAGATTTTTAAATGATGTTAATGAAACTTCTTTATCACAACAAATGGTTATGATATTCATTCCGGTGCACAATTAGACCATGAGACCCTAAGTAGACGTTATGATATTTGTGATGAAGAATTATCGGAAGAAGATGATATAGAAGAACAAGAGTTAGGTGAGACCCCTACCCATACTAGTCCGGTTACGGAATTACCGGAACAAGATGATAAAGTTTTGCCGGAATTTACTAGGGCCAAAAGGACCAAACGTCCTAAAAGGTCTATAGTTTGAAAATTTATGGTGCATGATAGAGTAAAAAATACCGCTACTTGTAATAGATGCCAGAAAGTTATAAAATTTTTGACTAGGGGAAACAATGGCTGGACAAGATTGCTAAGTAAGCATTTGAGAAAATGTAGTAAAGAATTTATTCGTCTAGAACAGGAGGTTAAGGCCAAAAAAAATAGTACACCATTTTCGGAAGAATTTGTAGGAGGTAATATGGTTTAGACTAGTTTAAACATGTCTAACCCGTGCTCATCATCGACATATAGTGAAAATGTAGATAGAGAAGAATTAGCGAAAATGGTTGTTGTGATGGGTTTATCTTTTAATTTTGCTTCACACTCCGATTTTATTCATTATATTCAGCGAGTTTATAATCCCTCTTTTAAAGGTTTTTCACGAAATACAATCAAAAGTGACATTTTTGAATATCAAGTTGAACATTGTCATTTTCTTCGTTGCTTATTTAAAAAATTTGATGGTAAAATATTTATTACATGTATCAAGTTATGGAACAAAATATTTCGTCGGCCGAACCTTTTTCATCTAGGCCTAGATATGATGATTTAGATGATGAAATGGGTGAAGAACTTGGTTTTCAATGTTCTAGCAGTAATGATTTTGATTCATATCTTTATCAGGATTGGGATAATATTAGAGATGCGAATGGACAACAACAACTTTTAGCGTGGTGAAAGACCCGTGTCAGACAATTTTCAAGGCTTTCAAAGGTGGTTCGAGATGTGCTAGCAAGTCAGCCTCTTCAGTTGCTCCGGAGCAAGTTTTTAGCTCGAGAAGATTTATTATTGGAGATCATCGATATTCAATAGCAAAGGATAGTTTGGAGATTTCAGTTTTATTTAGAGATTGAATCAATGCCGAACAAATAAATTTTGGGCTCCCAGAATTACCGTCCCAAATCGAAGATGAAATAAATGAAGTATTTGAGGAAGACAGTGATGATGGAATGAAAGCAATGGATGAACAAGGACGAAGACCGATTTCGAAAAATATGTCCGTCGACGAAATAACTAAATTACAACTAGAATATTTTGGACGTTATAGATATTAGTAAGATATTAGAGATCTAATTCAAAAAGAATCCTTCCTAGAAGGTGGCTGCCTAGATTAGATTCTCTTCTAATATTTGTAATACATGTACAATGTCTGAGATTTGAATAAATATATAGGCTATTCGCCTTAGTTTTATTTTAAAATTTGTCTTTTATTTAATGTAATTAATTTTATAAATCAATTAGTTAAAATTTTGTGAAAACTATAAATTTAATCTAAATTAAAAGTTTGAAAAAAAGATTGAAAAAGTTTGAAAAATTTTATAAGTTATTTTTAGTTTTAAAACTATTTTTAGAATTTTTTAAAAACTTTTTTTTTATAAGTTATATAATTTAAACAAAAAAAACAAACCGGTAGACCTGATCGACCTGTCCGGTCCGACCCGGTTCCACACTGGTTACCAACGGACCAGTTCAGAAACGTGTTTCGGTTTGGAGAGCACCGAAACAAGTCCGGTAATGGTAAAACTAGATCCATTGCTAGGTTTAGTGGCGACTACCCAAAATCTAACTTGTGAAACCTTGTTTTGTGGTGAGATTGTGGCCACAAAATGTGCATCTTTTGTGGCGATTCAACAACTTGTTACAAATCCCCTATAGCTATGAAGTACTTCCCTATAGCTATCTGTGTTTCATCACTTCTACTTTGTTTTTTTCTCTCTAGAAGTTAATCTTTCCTTTTGCATGAAAATATCTAAATCCTAAAATTTATACAAGCACATCCTTCTTTGTATTTCATCCTATTATTCATTTGGGCCGCAAGAGAGAGTTTTTGGAATTGAGCTACTATCAAGTTATACTCTTCTTATCAAAATTTGCAAGTTTTTTTTTATTTAACTAGTATTTATTTTAATTTCTCCCTAGGTGCTTCCACCTTTTTTGCTTTTTTTTTTTAATTCCACCCTAGGTACTCCCACCTTTTTTGCTTTCTTGATGACTGAACTTAAAACCTCAAGTTTGGAAGTGAGGGTGCCTTACCATTCAAGCAACTTCCCCTTGTCTTGCAAGTTTTCTTTTGTATTTCTACACCAAGTTTTTTTTCCTCCCTAAGAGCTTCAATCCTTTATGTTCTCTTGGTGACTCGAACCACAAATTCAGGGTTGGAGGTGAAGGATGCTTACCATCCGTGCAAGCCTCTCTTGTCTGTGCTTCAGTTAAAATCAGGTTGGTTCCTTTTTTTTTTTTTTTTTTTTTTCTTTTTTCCCTTTACTACATAAAGTTTCAAAATAACTTCGTCTATGTGCGCAGTAGTAAACTGCATTTGTTTTATGGGATTTAACCAGAACATAAGAGATCTATTATTATAAAATTGGAGTATTTGTGTCTTTCAAAGCCAAGAATTCACCGATCAGTGATGGCAGATACAGTGAAGTGCAATTTCCGATTAAAATTAAAGACACTTACAGAGTCCAGAAGCAGAGTGTTGCTGAGATGTGAGAAAACACTGAAACAGTCATTTATGTTCCTTCTTAATGACTCTAATTGTCAGTTGCCACAATCAAACTTTACTGGACTTCACGCTGCTAAAATTGTTTTGAAAACATTTTCTTAGAAATACTATGTGCATTTCATTTTATGTATCATAATTTGATGGGAAAAGAGTCATATTTATCCTTCTACTATAGAAAAAGGTTTAATAATATTATCATTAATACATAAACATGCCATTAAACTTGGCCTCAGCTGACATCTTTGTGCCCTCTAACTTTGGGTACGTACAAATAGACACTTAAACTTGTATAATGTTGAACAAGTTGACACAAGCGTCTTAACTGGCGTATCACGCGAATTGCCACGTAGGAAGCTTGTTTCTACTTGTTCAACTTCACACAAGTTTAAGTGCCTAGCTACTTGTGTCCACCAAAGTTGGAGGGTACGGATAGATGTTAGCTGATGCCAAGTTAAAGAGCACGTTTATGTATTATCCTCTATTATACTATCAATCCATATATACCCCTAATATTATAAAAGTGATTCAAATTTGCAAATTCTCCGTTAACCCCATCTATTTTAGCCACATGACATGTCAACTCATCACATCAATCCTTCTTCTTCGACCACCATCAGAGTCACCAACACTTTTACCAATGTACCATCAGCATAAACCATCTACCCATCTTCCATTTCTTTAAAAATAAAAATTAATAAAACACAATAAGGAAAAATATTCACCAATTATCCTTGTCTTCATGTGTTAATACCATGAATTGGTACACGAATAGATTTTGCAAATACAACCATGAAATACGATAGTCATGCACAGCTGTATGCACTAGTTCAATTTGGTTTGCACATCCTAGCATTCACATTGCTTAATCCGTTTAGAACCAAAGTCATGACATCCCAATATTCACATTTTGGCAAATGACTTAATTATACTTTACATATTGGATCTCTAGAATTCGAATTCAATTCTTTCACTTTTAGAAAAATATAAAAAATTTGAAATTGCCGTGGGTCCTAACAACCCTAAAGTTGGTAATAAATCAGTGGGATGGTAGAATTTCTGGAGCATTTTCCTAATATGGCATGCATATATATACATGTCTTAACAAAATTCTTTGTTTAGCAATGGCAAAGCAGAATGATGTCAAGGATAAGAAAGTTTACTAAGCTGGAAAAGTATGTAAACAAGTACTATATGATCAGCAAACATTGAGTGCCAATCAGACAACCACTAACGCTCAGAAATTTAGTGCCCATTTGGCCAGGTTTAATTATACTGATTTCCGAAATTTTATTTCGAAAAATTGTTTGAACATAAAATTGTTATAAATTTTTAGAATTTGAAAAACTCCAAAAATTGTTTTCACAATTTTACTTCAAATCACTTATAAAATTTTTAAAACAATTCCAATTTGTATTCATGTCCAAATACAATTTTAAATTTCAAATATCATTTTCAACTTGAAAACAAATACTACTATTTTATTTCAAATTTCAAAACTGTTATGTCCAAACGCCCACCTATTCCTCTGTAAATAAATGAATTCTACAACTATTATTAGCCGACCATTTGTATTTACACATGAATACAAAGAGAGATGGTCAATATCTTTCTTTATTGTGTTTGTCTTTATTTTTAATTTTAAATGAATGAAAGATGCGTAGATGGTTTATGTTGTTGGTGATGGTACATATGGTGAAGGTGTTAGTGACTTTGGATGGTAAGGAAAGAAGAGTTGGTGTATTGAGTTGGCATGTCATGCACCTGAACAGGTTACTGGGAGATCCCTATTCATGGTAATCCTATGTGGATAGTGCATCAAAGGCTTTAGAGGACAGCCTTCAAGTTTAGAAGATAGTCCAAGGAGGCTTTGGAGACATATATGGTGAGACTACTAGATTGGTAAAGGAGATTGGAGACAAAGTAAATCTTATGCTCACTGATATCAATGATACTACCAAAACTAATCAGAATAGTGTAACACCCAGAATTTCTGAACTATAATCCAAGTCGTTCTTCAAATACGTATAGACCAGAATCCGATGATTTCTAATTATACATAGGTGTTACGACCAATTTCTTAGTGTGGAAAGAGCTTTGAATATGAATTAAGGTCATAAGAAACTTCTAGCTCGAAGTAGAGTTGAAAACTTCTTTACTGATTGCTAAAGTTTTACTAGGGTCAACTTCAAGCGAGCATTACTCCTAGAATATGAAGAGTTACGAGACTTAATACCCACAAATTAAGATCTTCGAGTCTTCTTTCCAACGCCACCGACTATTCTTTAATCCAATTCCTTAGTAGGAAGTTATGATCATTTTACCACAGAGTGTCAGTCTACCAGTAAGCGACGAATTGATCCACGAACCGTGGAAAGGACCACAATCCGTGGGACCAAACATGGGAATGAACCAATGAGATGCAAAAGTGTCGTTGGAGGCGACGACTTGGACCACGAACAGTGGGATGGACCACGGATCGTGGGATCGAGCCAAAGACTTCAAACTCTCTGTCTCAAAACGATGGATCATCCCACGAACCGTGGGAATGTCCATAGACCATGGCGTGAACCGTCTGATGGGATTTTCCTACGTCTTTAAAATTTTTTCTGTAGGGTAGTTTAGTCCTTTCCCTACCCAGGCCCATCCACACATCTTTAAACACCCAATAAGGGTTATTTCTCAAAAAAAATCATCGATAGTCTCTCCCAATTCCTTTCCCCTTCTCTCAAATCTCAAGAACACATAGAAGGGTTTCTAAAATCCCAAAGCTCTAAGGGTTCCAAGTTCAAGATTCTCTCCAAGAACTTTTCTTGTTCAGGTATATAGGACTTCAATGAGGATTCCCTTTCATCCTTATGTTCAAAACTCTACCAATTTCATAAATTTAAGTTTATGGTTAGGGTTTATGAACCGACTTTCAATTCCCTCTTTATTTAAGAAAATTTCATTATTTTCTTGAAATTCTTATTCATGATTATTGTCACACCCCGAGTTCCAACGACGCGGACTGGCACCCGAAGCCGTTGAGGCCCGAGAGAACCAATCTTTGCTCATGTACGCTCATATGCATGTTTTCGTATGAATATCATTCTATCCCACGTACTAAGAAATACTAATGGCGGAAGTCATGGAGAACTCATACAATATATGAAACTTGGCCGTTAGGGCCATCAAGTCAAAATGAACATACATCTCTTACATTCATCATCCCATTTACGTCTACAAAGCCTCTACTAGATACATGTACATGACCAACCTAAAGTCAGGAGACAACCCCGCTTTATACAACAGTTACCAAAATAATGTACACATATGACTCGAAAAGCCCCGAACCAACTGGAGCTCACCAATGATCTGTGGATGACTCGTAGCCTATTGTGGAGGTCTACTAGCACCTGTGCCTACAACAAGTAAGGTAAGTCCCCCAAAGGGATCAGTACGAAGAATGTACTGAGTATGCAAGGCTATAAGAAACTTCATGAAACTTAAAAACCTCAATGAACTCAATTGCAAGAGAATAGTCAATGTGGATATATCATCGTTTTGGATGTGTGGGAGCATGTGCCTTATATTCATTTCTTTCTTTGCCTTTACGTCCATTACCGTCAATATTTATAGATAAGTATGTAACCGTCAATAATATATATATAACCGTCAATATAATACTGTCAATAATATAACCCGGGCCCAACGTATCAGTTGGAGAATAATCTAATATATCATAAATAAATAAAGTAGGTTAGGCCCTTAGGGCTACCCCCTGTTAGGTTCGGCATCAAGCTTGGCTTTTGCCCCACTGAGCTTCCCCCCTGCTATCACCCGAAAATCGGTGAAGCAGGTTCGGCATCAAGTTTGGCTTTTTCTTCACTGAGCTTTCCCCCTGATCCAACAATATCCAGATCGGCTTGAGTTAGGCATGCGCCCCCACAAAGCTACCACTCATACTCAATAAGTATAAAGAAAGTATAAAGTAACCATAAGGAAATCATAAAGTAACCATATGGGAATTACTCCTCTTATTACTTCTTATTACTTCTTCCCTTTTACTTTTATGAGATTGATACGTTAGTAATGATAACATTATGGAAACTTTGGAATTTAACATTATTGGAACTTGGAACCATGTTCATAGTTATGTGCCACATGAATGACCATAGATCGGGAATAAGGTATATATGACTAACAATGGGTGATAACTTGAAATGAGATACCTTAGAACATTTCGAAAATGAATAAGTACCATAACAAGGCGAATACCATATGCTGCAGAAGGATACGGAAAGAGTAACCTTACATACCTTATCTCCTCAATATGACTCTACAATCCTATACGTGAACACAATAGTCCAGCTCCTTCCCTTCGTTTCACTCTACAACACAATTACATAACGGAACTTGCATTAACAATCGACTACCTTACAAGTGCATAAGACGAATAATGAGTCACATGTTTGCCTTATAACGTCATTTACCCCCTTACAATACCATTTACGGCATGGTCATACCAATAATACCACAACATGTCCAACATTGACCAATACATCATAAACCAATAGCATGTCACACCAAGCTCATACTTTACACTTCTCCATCACCACAGCATCACAATTACTTTATCAAGTTACCTCAATATACCTCATAACCACATATCGGCCAAAATCCCATAATTTACACTTATAGAAAAATAACAAGTTTAGGACCATAATCACACCATACATGTTGATATCTCATCCATACCATTCACTTTTATTCAAACCTCAAGTCCTTTTTCAAATTTAAACAACAAGAATGACACATCTTTAGCAAAAAGCAAAAGTTCACTATTCAACACCTTTAGACATAACCATCATGATCTACATACACTCCCATGCATATAATATATTAATCCATAAGAAGAATTACTTACCCAAACTTGTAAATGAGTGATCTTGTCTCCAAGAGTTGATTGCCTTAGGGTTTGTGTTGAGAGAAATGGGTTTGGAAATATCTCAAAAGGCATGTGGGGTTTTAATGAATAAAATCAGCCCTTTGTGGCTTTATATAGTTCTCATGGTCATCCTTTGCCACATTATATCAATAGTTGAGGTGTTTTACTTGGTCAAATGGAAGAATGAGTCATTTGACCCATTGGGCCATGGCTTTTGGCTTTATCTTGGGCTTTAAATTGAGCCCAATATCACATGTCATCTTAGCCCACCAAATTTAATGTTTAATCCATCATATATCTCATGTTTAAATCATATCATATGTATTTTGACAATATTTTAATTTACGAGACTCATGTTGGTAGCCTCAATCTCCAAATAAGAAATTCTAGCCACTTGTGGCTTAATAGAACATAATTTGGTAAAATAATTACGACGACGAATTAACCCCAACTTGGATGCTAAACTTACTTAAGAATAGCCCTACTACAATGGAATGATGATACCGTAACCCAAGAATCACATTTATAGACTATTGGTCGAAGAAAAGTTTTGGCCAATATAATATGTCATTCATTTCATGTATATACTCTTGGTTGTATAAGAAACGTAGCAAAAATCGGCTCGGTAAGACCCCGGATACCCTTGGGACTTAGAAATTTCCAACTTTCGAAAAAGTGGAAAACCCAAGGTGGCACTCTCCTGGGCGCGCCAACCTACTGACTCTGGGATAAAAATTTTAGCCCAGAGCAGCGTGGCACGGTCCCAAACGCGCCCCTCCTTAAAATTTTTGAAAATTCCATTTTTCGACTTCTCTTCGCGGGTTTGGTTAGATACTTCAAGTCCTATTCTTTAACTCACTTATTACCCTGATTATACTTTGTTTAGAGGTATTCTTAGCCTCATTTTGAACCCAACAAATCCGCAATGAAAATTGCAAAACACCTTCTATGCAAGTTTAACCACATAACAAGAGCAAAATTCACTTAGCTCACCAATAGCATTACCAAATGCATACTTATAGCTCTCGATACCTAAGTACATATCATTTAATGTCATCAAGTAGGGTTGGAAATGTACGGGGTGTTACATTCTTTCCCCCCTAGGAACATTCGTCCTCGAATGTTAACAATAACGTTTCAATTACAACAAATACATCTCTACATTAGCATACATACCAGTAAGGCTCATGGATACTTACTTGTTATTGGTCTACTTCCACACTTTGTACTTTTTCTTCCATTTGAAATAAATAAGGGTCGTCGATTTCATCATTTTTCTATCTCACCAATTTCTCGTAAGGACTTTTACAGAAAGTACGTCTCTCGTTATTAACCTTCACACTTGTCGGTTTAGAATAACAATAGGTATCTCTTGCTTGGCAATCTTCGAGACATACAAGAAGTCAATCATTTCATGCCCATTCCAACATTAAAAATCCTTAATTTCCATTTCCATAAGATCAACCATCATAACTTGATCACAACATCTCCTATACCATTACGATATGCCCTTTCAACTATAATACATTCACCAACTGATGTAAAGACGTCAAAGGACTTGACTAGTAAGTCTAGGGTCAGCTCCACCTTGACTGGCTCGGTCAGGTGGTTCCTTCATCGGCAGGCATATCCACCTGCTTACCTTTGCCTTCTCCCTTTCTCATCATCGACATTGGTACTATACACAAGAAAAGCTACAATCTTACTTACAACACTGGCTCTATTGCACGATCTAGAAGTGAAGAAAGGAAACAACGTCCTAAATGCCCCATAGCCTGCTGCCCATAAATGTGGTGCACAACACATCCATGAACAAGACTCTACTCGGACACGGCTTTGTAGACACCCTTAGAACGAACTGCTCTGATACCACTTTTGTCACGCCCCAAATCCCATTGAGACGTGATTGGCACCCGAAGTCGATATGGCCCGAGAGAACCAATCTTTACTCCTGAACCTTCGTATGCATATCCTCATATGAATCTTATTGAACCTTATGCAATTATATGGAAAACATGAACATGGAAACATATGCTATAAACATATATATATCAAACTTGGCCGTTGAGCCATTACGTCTAACTGAACGTACATAGCTTACATCCATATACCCACATATGTCTACAAAAGCCTCTAACAGATGCATTTACCAGACCAACTAAGTCCCGACTTTATACAAAATTTATAATGCCAAAACAACTATACAACTATGACCCAGAAAGCTCCGACTCAAGTGGAGCTCACCAAAACTCTGCGAATGATCCCCAGTCTACAGAGGAGGTCTACTAATGCCTGTACCTGCAACATGTAAGGTAAGTCCCCCGAGGGGGTCAGTACAAAGAATGTACTGAGTATGTAAGGCTTATAAGAAATAACATCATACATGAGAATGTCAATCTAATAAAAATATGAGAGAATAGTCAACGTAGATGAACCATCATTTTAAATGTGGAAACATGCATATCGTAGTAATATGTTAGATCACTCACTTAACTCCTTATTAGTCATATAATATCATTCATACACATCCTCATTCAAGAGATTGTTCCTTCACTCGAAAGACTTACCTCCAAGAGGTTCTCCTATTCCCTATATTCTAGAGGTTCCTCTATTCCATAGATTCCAGAGATTCGTTCTTGCTTCTATGCCCACTACCATTACTAATTATCTCCTTGGTTGGTCGGTTGTAAAAGAATAATACTCATCCACATACATCCACTTTATTGGTGGTTTATCCTACATCCACTCTCATGGTGGAAGAATATACATCCACTCTCTTAACGTACATCCACTCTATTAGTGATAATTTAACTTATGCGCACACCTTTCTTCATTTCTTACTTTTGAGTGATTGATAAATGGTCATCATAAAGATGTATTCTTTCACCCCGTGGATACACTCATACTATTAGGATCGTTATCAGACATAATAACAACAATAGTGAAAAGAATTAATGAACGTGAATAAACTCTCTTTCTGCATGTGGGGATCTATGTAAATTACGTTCTTTACTCCTCTTGTCTTCATCTTTTATTCATCTTTATTGTTCTACCCATGCTAGGCCATTCTGTCGCCCCTGGGATGAGATTAACCCATGCTAGGTACTTTGACCCCTGGGATGTTATGTGAACCCATGCTAGGCTTTCGTGTCGCCCCTGGGATATCATTAACCCATGCTAGGCTTATCGCCCCTGGGATGTTATATTAACCCATGCTAGGCTTTCGTGTCGCCCCTGGGATGTACCATCATAACCCATGCTAGGCTTTTATATCGCCCCTGGGATGTATCGGGATCGACCCATGCTAGGCGTTTATATCGCCCCTGGGATACCACCCGTGTTATTGGGATCGACCCATGCTAGGTATTTGAACCCCTGGGATACCACCCATGATTACTTCTTAATTATACACCTCTTATTTCTCTTGTTATTCTTACTTTCATTCTTAAGAGTGATACAATGAGGATCATTACATAGTTGGAATCACACATATATATATTACTTCTTCACTCTTGCTTCATGAGATTGACATCTTCACTTATGAGGAATAGATATATTATCTTGCACATCACCTCTCTTATTCCTATTATGAGATCTTATGAGATTGGTACTTTTACTTGTAAAATATTGATACAAAGATAATCATCATAATTGAAGACTTGGAACATGTCATGATTGGAAAATACTATTCAAGAATAAATAGGTTCTGTTATGTTATTACTCTCTCTTGAGATCGTTCATTTAGGAATGATAACGTTATGACATTTTTGGAACTTCACTCAATGAACAAGAGACAAACGAATCATCAGTCATTTGAGAATAGGACACATATGAATAATAAAATACGTCAACCTGAATTTAAGATACTTCAAACCTCTCGGAATTGAAACAAGTCCAATGTCAATGTGAACAACATGTTGCAGAGGGATATGGAAAAAGGAACCTTACATACCTTGTATTCTTAATACGAATACACAATCTTAGACGTGCATACAATATTCCTGCTCCTTCCTTATTTTTTGCTCTACAACACAAGTTTATAACGAAACCAACATTAACCACCAATTACCTTATAATGACATACAACAACAATAAGTCACATGTTTAGCTTTAACATGGCCTTTCCCCCCTTAACAAAACCATTGATAAAATCATTCTTCCAAAAATCCTCCAATATTCCCAACATTTACCAATACATGATAATCAATACATTCCACCACAACACTTCCCCTTTACACTTTCTTATCCACACCACATCACAAATAATCCATCAATTCACCTTAATACACTTCATAGCACAAATCGGCCAACATCCCACAATTTGCACTTATAAAAAAAATAACAAATTAAATAACAAAATAACACCATAGACGTTCATATTTTATCCATACCATGATCTTTCATCAAAGTCACAAGTCCAAATTCAAGCTCAAATCCCATGGATCATAAATCTTATACAAAATCACAAAGTGCCATGTCCAACATTTCAACCATAACCAACATGCTATACATATTATATCATGCTTATAATATGTTAAAGTACAATAATAGTCACTTACCCAAGCTTGAAAGATGATGATCTTGCTCCAAGAAGTGCCTTAGGGTTTTGAAAGCCAAAGAGATGTTCTTGGGCAATTTCTAGAAAAAGATAGAAAAGGCATGGGTGTTTCTCATGATAAAATCAGATATTTGTCCCCTTTTATAGACCTTGAGTCCATCCTTAAGTCATTAATGTGGCATTCTAGAAGGTCTTGGCAAGAATGGGTCATTTGACCCATTTTGGGCCATGCTTTCATTTCATTTTTGGGCCCTTTTTGGGCCCAATTCACTTAACCCGATAAAATCAATAATTTCTCGTGTTTAAGTCGTCTCATAGGTATGAAAATAATATTCCCACTCATGCTATTCATATCCGTAGCCTCAATCCAAAAACCAAGTGATTTTAGCCACGTTTGGCTTATTTGGACTATAGGGGTAAAATCGTCATTTTGGCCCCAAATTCGTTCTCGAGTAATTTTATCATACCAATATAATATGTCATTCATTTCATGTATATACTCTTGGTTGTATAAGAAACGTAGCAAAAATCGGCTCGGTAAGACCCCGGATACCCTTGGGACTTAGAAATTTCCAACTTTCGAAAAAGTGGAAAACCCAAGGTGGCACTCTCCTGGGCGCGCCAACCTACTGACTCTGGGATAAAAATTTTAGCCCAGAGCAGCGTGGCACGGTCCCAAACGCGCCCCTCCTTAAAATTTTTGAAAATTCCATTTTTCGACTTCTCTTCGCGGGTTTGGTTAGATACTTCAAGTCCTATTCTTTAACTCACTTATTACCCTGATTATACTTTGTTTAGAGGTATTCTTAGCCTCATTTTGAACCCAACAAATGCGCAATGAAAATTGCAAAACACCTTCTATGCAAGTTTAACCACATAACAAGAGCAAAATTCACTTAGCTCACCAATAGCATTACCAAATGCATACTTATAGCTCTCGATACCTAAGTACATATCATTTAATGTCATCAAGTAGGGTTGGAAATGTACGGGGTGTTACATTAATGTTCAGAACAATCAAGGGAATGACTCGTGGCATGACCCAATGAATCATCCTATGCTTTGACAACCCATAGTTGTGTATTTTTTTCACTTTTTTTGCCTTGCTCACTTTCGAAACCTGTTTTCCTGTAAAACTCACATAAACACATCATATCCATATAGACAAGCCTTGGAAATAGCATATCTCCCATATTTTAAGCGTCAAAAGTGTCGTAAAACCACGACACACCAACACCCTCAACCTAAGAGGTTTGCATGTCCTCAGGCAAACAAAACAAAACAAAATCATATGATGCTTAACTAAAAGAAACTTACGGGACCTAAAACAGTTAATGCAATTAGGTTTAGTATAACATTTTCACCCCCTCCCATTCAAGAATCAAAAACCACCATGTGTATACAAGCAACCCATTACCATGACACAAAAGGGATTAAGAGATGGAATCACATTATTAATAAACAACCTAGCATATGTGCAAATAACACTACCTGAACAAATAACAACCAACAATAAAACCCGTGTGCCCTCATAACAAACAAGTCCCGTACGCTCACAATCTAAAGATGCACTTATAAACAAGGACTAAGTCAAGACACTCACTCTCTCAAAGAAGTTCTGACAGTGTGCATGAAATACCATAGGCTTTCCCTTATTTTCTATGCCTTAGTTTTTTAGATGGTTGGACAAGGATCACTATAGGACTTTCATCGGCTTGTAATGTAGGCTTAGGGACGGGTATGGTAGGTATAGATATAGTGACTCAACCCTCCTTGACACTACACTATTTTTGGCTCTGCTTTTCAACATCACTTATTTTTCTCCCTTATTCTCCTTTGCTTTTCCTCAGACAGTATGGTTTTCTTCTTACATTTTCTATAATTTTTTATTTTCTTTTGCAAACTGTATTCATCACTTTTTTTTTCTTCTTTTTCTTACCACACCCGAATATGTTTTTTTTACTAACTTATTCTTCATAGCCATGTCAAACTACGCACCCATATGATAGCCACCCTCAACTTAGGCGATTTGCCTGAGTTGAGGTACACAATGTCCAACAAGAAGAGACCAGGGTCAAAATAGGTTCATTATAATTAGAAATGGGAAGGTGAATAGGCTATTAAAAGAAACATGCCAATTAAGGCTCAAACTCAGGGATCAAGGGATACTTATTCCATTTGGTCGGGCATCTTAGGTTAAAAGTGGACTTATTCAAAACTGGCCTATGATCCTTTCATAACCAACTATCCTATAATCTAGGCAATACTAACTGAGCAAGTTCTAAATCACACACACAACCAAACTGAGTAAACACCTCACACGTACATAGCACAAGGTTACACTATCAACTACTACCTATCGAGTTCACACGTTGCTAAGCTACAGTTATTATGCCTATAATACTAATGCCATAACAAATCCACAATGGTCACAGTTCAAACATAAACAACACACAGTCTAAAACAAATTTTTAGGAGGGGTATCCTTTAAACATCAGAATCAAACTCAAAATACTAAAAACTTGACAGTACTACGATTCCCCTATTTTTCTTGTAAATAAACATAGCAAAACACATCAAAATAAAAATAAAAACCTAAACATGCCAGTTCTACTAGATAGATCATTTGAGGAAAAAAAACATGATAATAAAAACCCTTGGATTTTGGTATACCCCGACCCCCTAACAAAGAGACCATGTATTTCCCTCAATGTACAAAAATATCAATAAAATGTAATATAAGAGGTAGATACATAACTGTGGAGCCTTAGGCTTGTGAAATAGATGAATAAGTCTGGGCTAAAGCTACAGTCTCAGAATCAGCAATGACAAAGTCGGCAGTGTCCAACGTTCTCTCAACAACCTCAGTAGCAACAGTGGCACCAACAGTAGACAATGCGCTCAATGGTGGAGGCTTCTCATCTGTGGGTGCCAAACTAGTAGAAGTGCCTAACTATATCTGATCTTTTCAAATCTAGCCCGCGTGATAGTCAATTCGAGAGGCCTTGGAAGCCTTCTACATATATCGAAGCTCAGTGCCCCCAATTATCTCAGTCTCAGCTCGAGATCTCTTTCCACCTGCCTTCTTTAAAGGCTGCTCAGTAAAGAAATTAAACACCTATGGAAAATACTCATTCGGCTTCTCTTCTACAACCAAAAGTGTGGATGGTAGTGGTATCACTAGGATCCCTCGGGATAATTACTTTCTCGCTTCTGCTCGTAATGCTTCAAGCTGAGCATATAAGTTACTCAAATTAGGTGCCTTGACTGCTGCAAGGTGCTCATCCACCCGCCACTGAGAAGCGTGAAGGCGACTATGCAATGTCCTCCCAAGTGCCTCAATTTCCTTAGTGACCTAAGGCTTCACTTGCTCCCTTAACACCTTCACTTGCAATGCAGTATTTTCCTGCTGCCTTTCATTCTGAAGTAGCCACTTAGCCATATTGGCTATGTATTCCTGTGAGATAGTGACTAGCCTAGTAATGAGGGGACAAGACCATAAATGTTCTAGTGCGACTGCCAGTGTAGTGGATAAAGATGTCGATGCTACAGTCAGAGTGGAAATAACAATTGTGAAGTGCTATTCTCGGAGACCATGCCCCCAATCTGTAAATCTGAGGCAGCTGTCTCAACCTCAACAAAACTCGACGTAACTATATTTGGATCCCACTAAAATAAATCTACAAGTATCGCTGCACCGGCAGAAATAGCAAGCTGAGTCTTCGACTTGGACACAGGGTTTGAATCGCCCCAAATCAATTTGATGTCCGTTATCGTAGTTACCTCTAAAAAATGGTCCACATCAGGTAAATCAGAAACTCTAGCCTCTTAACATAAATAAATAACTAAACTAGGAAAGGCGATGCTCGTGCTGTCCTGAACGGTCTGCTCTAGAATCTTCTCAACAATGCACCGTGGTATATTGATCTCATACCTCTCTATAATATATGCAAGCAGTGCAGCTCAATTCGAAGACACTATGTCATCATTGCTCGTTGGGTCCAATCTATGCCTGATCAATGACCACCACATCTTTCCTTTAAAGTTCAAAGTAGTTCTTATAATTTGAGACTCATTACCTACCAACCACTTAACATTGGTCCCGTTTATGGCGATGATCCGTGCTAACCAAGTGTAGTGTATCCTCTTATCATCCGCACTTAACTTCTTGATTTTGATTTTTTTAAAGTTCTATGGCCCAATAATCATACTCCACTGTGGTGGTTGGGGCCTCATAATGCTCACCATATAGAAAACACGAGATAGTGCACTCAATGATATCAACCTATGTGCTAAGTACTAGAATAGTAGGCAGTACGGGCTTCTTCTTCCTATCTTAACCCCACAACGTCTAATTTTTCAATGTGGCCACATACGCTGCCTAAAACTCACTAACCATATCCAAGCTATATCTTCTCAAAGTCTTGCTCATCCAGCTGAACTGATATCAGTTGAACAACTCTTAAATATCAGATAGGTCTTTGATCCTGGCAGTAACCAGCTGAGGCTCCGCATAAATGCTTTGCTTTGGATTACCTTTTTCATTGGTGCTATATACTTGTCTTATTTATTTTTTATTCCTAGGACACATCATCTCTTGACCGTCTGTGCAATCTAAACTTTTGCTGTGAGATTTTAACTAGGAGGATCCACAACCACAGTGTTGGTCTAAAAATTATCAGTATTGGAGTCCTTTGTGTTGGAATCACTTCCACCATCTTCACCTGCCTCACTACTCTTTTCTCTAGCCTTGGTACCCTTTTCTCTACTTTCAAATTCCTCTTCATCTTCAGACTGGGAAGGATAAGCTAGACTGGAAACTAGACTGGTGACAGAACTAACTATCGAGTAACATTCACATTCTTCATTCTCGGCATGTGAGGATGACATATCAGTTGAACATATTCAACTTAGTACTCCTCTATGGAGCCCCTAGACTCTTTGGAGCTACTTGATTAGTCTGCATTCTTTTGTTGCCTTTTCTTAGATGGGGTGTTGGTCTTCCCCTTTTTTGTATTAGCTTTCAGAGACATGGTACCTGTAGGTATAAATGTTAGGCCTAAAGAGTTAGGAAATATAAAAATACATTTTATATTGTAGATGCATAGGACAAGTGAAGTAATAGATCATCCCCTATGGGAATGACTCGTTGCATTAGTAATTAAGTCAAGACCTGAAACCTTCAAAACAAGCCCACTCAGAATGAATCAAGAAATGAGTTGTTGGATGACTAAACGACTCGTTAAGTGACTCATTCTTAAGGGTCCAAACTTAACAACTTTTTCTTTTAAGCACCAGTGGTAGTGACAGATACCACGACTCGTTACGAGGGGAAATGGTTCGTGGGGTCATTCGTTGCAATTGCTAATACCTGAGAATGCACACCCACATCAACATCCACTTGAAATTTTAACAAGAAAAACATCTTGGGGTACTCAGACTTCCCCCACACTTCAAATGTTGAGAGTAACTGTTGTGAGTTAGGAGGGCAAAATGATCCGAGCTTCATTTCTGAGGAAATTTTGGATCGTAATGCCCGCTGACTCAATAGATATGACACACCTAATTCAACAGAAACACCCACAGTAATCAAGCACATTATACTCATACACATTCACATAGCAACACAATAAAAACATCTAGACTCTTAAGCAGTAAAAAATCAAACACGTCACAAAATTACACTTTAACATCAACATAGGGTTTCACACAATAGGATAGAATCTACACACCCATAAGTAGGACTCAAAAGTACCAATTAAAGTAATTTAAACTCAATTTACTTACTTCAATTAGATGTTAGTTCTTGAGATGATGAAAAAAGTGATATAAAGTCTAGTGTGTGCCACTGAATCGCGAGTTTCGACTATAAGGAAGTGGAATCTCAATTTTGGGTGGGCTTGGGTGAGTTTGTAGATTGATTGATGTCACCCAAATTGCACCTCTAAATAAAGTATAAAGTGGTCGTTGATTAAATATAGAACCCAACTAGGTTGGGGTCGATCCCACAGGGAATAGGTCAAAATATCTATCAAGGTGTCTCTCTAAGCGACTAGTAAATAATTTCCAGTAAAAGGGGGGTTTTGTAAGTTAAGATTTCAATAGTAACAATTGCTAATTTTGTTGAAGTTGTAATCAATATGAGAGAAGAACTAGGGTTGTGTTCCCCAATAACTTCACTTAGTGATCTCTCGTGGTGCCTGACATGCAGAATTGATAGGTTATGTTCACCAAAAGGCTTTACGTACTTGGTTAAGAAACTATCCTCAAGTAAGTATTCTCTTCTCCTGATTTTTGCATTACTAACCCCTATTTTGGATCCCAGCAATAGCTTTACGGGACTATCAGCTCAAGATAGTCATTGAAGGTTGATAACTCTAACACTATGTTGATTATTTCACTTTTCCCATTCTTTACCCCTACTTTCATCGTGAGCAAATATTAGGTGAGATCTAATGTTTGAAACTATTAAAAACAATCAAACCAAAGAGAACAAACAATACACGTCCAAACACCCTTTGAGAATCACGTCGTACTATGAACACTACCTTGTTAATCCGTCATGGTTCCTTCAACCCTAGTTGTGGTGTTTAGCAACTCATAATTGCAAGCACACAATAATAATTTTAAGAAGAAATCATAATTATGAACTTACAAAAAATAGGATGAAAACCACAATTCTCAATTATGAATTAAACCCTTGAAATCGATGTTTGTACTTCAAAAAACAACTATATGTCTCAAAATTATCTAGTAGAATGTCTGTTAAAACATAAAACCTAATAAGAGTATTTATAGATACAAAAGGAATCCTATCCTAAACTATATAGGAAAATAAAGTTGGTAGGTTTCCACCAATAGTGAACCAGTCTACCAATCGTGAACCAGAGTCGTGAAAATCAGAGTCTACTTGCACTTCTTCAGCATCGTTTCCAGTAATCAAGTCTACCAATCGTAGACTCAGTTCACGGGTCGTGAACACCATTCGTGAAAATCAAAATTATGATATTTTCTTCAGAACTTCATCCATGAGCATGTTTGATGGTTCGTGGATGATTCCATGATCTGTGGATGCTTTCCATGAGACCCCTTTTGATCATATTTTGGTCTTTTTCCTCGATTTTGCCTCCAAATCTTGTTTTCCTGTAAAACACTTAGCAAACACATTATATCCACAAATACACTCCTAAGTCCTTGCATATTTTCACCATTTTAAGTGTCAAAAGTGTTGTACACACGCTCAACTTAAAATGTTTGCATGTCCTTAGGCAAAGAAAACAAAACAAACACATACAATGCTTAGCTAAGAGAAACCTAAGAGACCTACGACAGTCATTTCATTGATTTTAGCACACAATTTCAACCCCCGTCCTATACAAAAATCAAAACCCATTGTGTGTAAATATCCATCCCATTACCATGACACAAAGGGATCAATATATGTCATCAAATTATGAACAAACAACCGAGAATATATGCAAATAACATTAAACAAACAAATAGCAACCAGCAATGCAACCCGTATGATCTCACAACAAAGAAGTTTCGTACACCCACAGTCTAAAGAAATAAATATAAATAGGTACTAATTCAAGACACTCACTCTCACAAAGAAGTTCTAACTGTGTGCGCAAAATACCATAGGCTTGCCCTTATTTTCTATACCTTAATTTTTCGGACGGTTGGACTAGGATCACTATAGGAATTTCATTGGATTCTAATATAGTCTTGGGGATGGGTATGGTAGATATGGATATAGTGACTCATACGTCATTGACACTACACTATTTTTATGGCTCTGCTTTTCAACCTCACTTATTTTCTTCTCCCTTAATCATCTTTGCTTTTCTTTAGTTTACCGGTGGGATTTTCTTTCACTTTCTCTCTTTTTTTTCAAATTTTTTGTTCCTCCTTATTCATCTTCAAGTACTAAAGGAATAGAGGTGTAGGCCTAGGAATGGTAGTTAGTATCTTTTGGGCTTCCCTTTCCTTCACTTGTTCAACATTAGCCTCATTTTTATCTGTATGAGGCTTTTCAACATCTTTCGAGCTCTCTCCACTAGTAGTTTTATTTTCATCCACCTTATTCTTGAGACACTAAGGTAAAGGTGGGGGAAGTTTTGGGTACGAAACATATTTCCTTATAACTTCCTTTTCTTTTCCTCCCTTGGTAGTTGTTTGCTCTTCTAGTGTAGTATGAACACCTTCACGTTTTCCTCTAGAAAAACCTATTTGGGTGCCTCAACAAGAGCCTTCCCACTTCTTGTGGTGATTTATATACAATGCACATTATTTTTTGGGTTTGTCATCATGTCACTAGGAAGTGTCCCAACCTTTCTTGGATTTAGCATTGCTGATATCTAGTTCATCTGCTGCTTCAACTGCCTAATGGAAGTAGAATAAGAGTTTACTAGCTCACCCATCTTAGAAATATCTTCACGCATGACCTTGAGGTTGTCATCAGTTGATTCTACCTTTTTCAACACTTTAGAGAGTAGCTCCTCTACTCTAGAATTACTCGAATCAGCATCACGACTTCCTAATGGAACATAGAGGCCACTTCTATCCTTATAGTCATACTCTCTCCTCCATTCACCATCTCAGTCTCTACTCCTATCTCTATACCCAGACCTATTGTAATTGTTATCTCTATAGTAGTTTCGACCTTGATTTTCTTGCCTAGAGTTCTAATTGTTTTGAGTAGACCCTTGGACCTTGGCTCAGAAACCCACCACCTGATTGTTTAGATACTTGGCCTCCTCCTCAGAGTCCAAATCATCATGCCTAGTTGCCTTACCTTATGAACCAACCACATTCACCTTTTCTGGTCTAGCTGCTGCAAATTGCTTAGTGAATAAGCTAAGCTCAGTCTTTAGCTGAGCTACCTCTTTAGCCACCGAATCATCTAAATCTCTGTGCTCTGTGGATGCCCCAATCTTATAAGAGCCTGCGGGCACATTTGCCTTTGGAGTATGCCAACCTCGGTTGGTTTTAGTAATCCAATCTAGAATCTCAGAAGCTTGATCCACCAGTGATAATGTCTGCTACTATAGCCTTATTATTGGGATTCAAAGCTCTATAAAAAATCTCAAACAAGTTTTGGCCTGATTTTCTGTGGTTAGGGTCATTCTACAGCTTCTTCTTAATCCTTAACCAGGTCTCATATAATACCTCCGAATGCAGGTGACTGAAGTTATATATCTCATCTTTCAATTGTAACAACCTGTAAAGTGGAAAAAATCTGTCTAAGAACTGAGTCCTCAACTCATTCCAAGTAGTGATCGATCCATATGGCAACTTTGTCAACCATAATATAGCCTTTCCCGTTAGAGAGAAAGGAAACAACCACAGTCTAATTGCATCTTGACTCACTCCAGGTAGATTATAGGAATTGTGTCCCTACAAATTTTATCACATACATGTTTGCATCAGTAGTAGGAGGGCTTATTAACAACCCCTTTATGTTCAACAACTATATCATTGCACTGGTGATGTCAAACTTAGTTCCTGGAGGCAATGTCGGTGGAATGATAGCACATGTTTCAACCAGCTCAAGAAAGTCTGGCTCATCTTCTATGTCATAAAAATGAGGAAGATACTGCTGTAGAGGCTGATACCCTCTATTCATTCTATGTATTTCTCGTTCCTCAAGAGTGGGTAGACGGTCTGCTTCATCTTACTAGCCCTTTCTTCCCGAGCTGCCCGCCTCTCAACTTCTCGCCTAGCATTCTCCTCATCCATCAAATGAGAAGTAGTTTTATCCATAGTCTCTTGAAGCCCACACTGATGCCCTGGTTGATTCAGGATTCCCACATCATCAACTCCCTTGTTATGAACTCCTTGATTATGAACCCCTTCGTTCACCATCCTTCTATTAGCCCTCAAAATTCTCCCATATTCCACATCAAGTGGAATTAGGGGATTTCCTTGAATCTACGTATTGGGTATATACCGCTGTGCGCCCTATAAACAACAAAAAAGTAAATCAGGCAACAACAACAAACAGCTTGACAAACACTATCAATCAATTCGATAACCATATTCCCCGACAACGGCGTCAAAATTTGATGTCACCCAGATTACATATCTAAATAAAGTATAAAGTGATAGTTGATCAAATATAGAATCCAACTAGGTTGGAGTCGATCCAACAGGGAATAGGTCAAAATATCTATCATGGTGTCTGTGTAAGCAATTAGTGAATAATTTCCAGTAAAAGGGAGGTTTTGTAGGTTAAGATTTAATAGTAACAATTACTGATTTTGTTGAAGTTGTAATCAATATGAGAGAAGCACTAGTACTGTGTTCCCCAATAACTTCATAACTCCGTAGGTTCTTCGTACATAGTGATCTCTTGTGGTGCCTAGAATGCAGAATCGATAGGTTATGTTCACCTAAACGGCTTTACACGCTTGTTTAAGCAACTATCCTCAAGTAAGTATTCTCTTCTCCTGAGGTTTGCATTACTAGCACCTATATTGGATCCCAGTAATAGCTTTCCCAAATTATCGGCTCAAGCTATTCATTGAAGGTTGATAGCTCCAACGCTCAACGCTCTATTGATTATTCCCTTTTTCCATTCTTTACCCTTACTTTTATCGCGAGTAAAGATTAGGCAAGTTCTAACATTTGCAACCATTAAGAAGTAATCAAATCAAAGAGAACAAACAATAAATGCCCAAACACCCTTTGAGAATCACGTCGTATTACGAACACTACCTTGTTAATCAGTCATGGTTCTCATAACCCTAGTTGTGGTGTTTAGCTACTCATAATTGCAAGTACACAATAATAATTTTGAGAAGAAATCATAATTATGAATTTATGAAGAAAAGATGAAAATCACAAATCTCAATTATGAATTAAACCCTCGAAATCGATGTTAGTACTTTAAAGAACAATAATATGTATCAAAAGTATCTAGTAGAATGTCCATTAAAACATAAAATCTAATAGGAGTGCTTATAAATACAAAAGGAATACTATCCTAAACTATATAGGAAAATAAAGTCGGTAGGTTTCCACCAATCATGAACCAATTCGTGAACTAGTCTACCAATCGTGAACCAGAGTCATGGAAATCAGACTCTACCTGTACTTCTTTAGCATCTTTTCCACTGATCAAGTCAACCAATCGTAAACTCAGTTCACGCGTTGTGAACACCATTAGTTGAAATCAGAATTTTGATTTTTTCTGTAGAACTTCATCCACGAGCATGTTTGGCGGTTCGTGGATGATTCCATAATCCGTAGATGCTTTCCACGAGACCCCTTTTGATCATTTTTGAGTCTTTTTACTCGATTTTTCCTCCAAACCCTTTTTTCTGCAAAAGACTTAACAAACACATCATATACACATCATATCCATAAATACACACCTAAGTATTTGCATATTTTCATCATTTTAAGTATCAAAAGTTTCGTAAAACCCCGGCACATCAGTGATCTTATAAAGAAAATTGAAGAAACGGTCATGGGGGGAGTTTAAATATTATAACGTAAGAGGGAAATAGGGAATGAGGGAAAGAGGGAAAGAGGTAAATGGGTTGCAGATTAGGGGTTAAAAGGGAAAGGGGCACATTCACGGGTTGGATCGGGTAGAGTTTTAAAGAACTTGTACTATATTGACTGGGGTTGACCACGACCAATTATGACTAGTTATTAGCTAGGGAAACGACTCGTTCTATGCCCTAGGAGTAACCTCGTGGAGAGGGAATTACCTGGGACTTGACAAGTTCAAGCGATGACTCATTGCTTGAGGAAATGAATCTTTTCCTAACTCATAAGTCATCTTTCTACAGCGTGTTAATTCAGTTAGCCAGAAAGGTTGAACCAATAACTCGTTACCAACCATTCTGAGACTCAAATTTTTTAGGCTCTCAGTTTAGAGCCAATGGTTGTGGGCCATGACTTATTGGAGGACACAACGATTTATTCTGAGCCGTGACCCTTATTTTTTCAGATTTTCCAGACTTTTATTCCACCCTTTTTAGTACGCCTTCATACGTCAACACACATTAACCTATACCATACACTAAAAGTCAATAAAAAACCAAACTAAAATCCTTGGGTTGCCTCCCAAGAAATGCTTGATTTAACGTCGCAGCGCGACGTAAATGATTTGGCTACTCAGACTTCACCAAACTAACCCATGGTATGCCTTCTATGCAATGCCTTATTTAACGTCCCAACATGACTCGGGTGTCTTAATTACTGAGACTTCACCAAAAACCATATAACATATCAACTTGATCTCTTCAACATCACCGAGGAAATGCTTCACCCTTTGGCCATTCAATTTGAAATTCAAGCCCTCATTATTTTCAAGATCAATGGCCCCATAAGGAAACATCATTACCACTCGATAAGGTCCCCTCCATATTGACCTCAACTTGCTTAGAATCAAGTGAAGCTTGGAATCGAATAATGAATTCATATCGCCAGTAGTGAACTCTCTTTTCTCAATCTTTCGATCATGGTATGCCTTCATCTTCTCTTTGTACAAGGCTAAAATTTTGTAGACTTTGAGAAGAAATTCATCCATCTCATTCAACTGCTCAATTCTCAACTTCGCCGCATCACTCCATGCCAGATTTAACTTTTTAAGTGCCTATAATGCCTTATGCTCAAGTTCAACAGGCAAGTGGAATGCTTTGCCATACATAAGCTAATATGGAGAAGTGCTAATAGGGGTCTTGATCATGAGCATTCTGATAAGTGGTGGGCAATAGTATCCACATTATAAAATCTTATGAATAAACCACACACTATTATGATAACCCCCAACTGGGGATGAGTGACATGTCTTTAAACTACTCATCATCTCAATCTCTAAAACACATCTATGAATCACTCCATCTACATAAATCCGTAATAAGTATGGCTCATCCAAGAAAAATTTCCACACATCATGCATAAACTTCTTCCTCTGTTGAAACTATAACTCCGCAGGCACCACATCACCTGCCAAATAATTGGCAAAATCCATGAACCATGGAATCGAGTCTTTTAAAGCAGCCAATACCTGTTTGTCTGGGAAAGTATCATCAATATCAAGCTCATCCTTTAATTTTAACATTTCCTCCTCGTTCAGTCGTGACATGTGGTCAGCCATTTGATTTTTGATCCCCTTTCGATCCTTAACCTCAAAGTCAAATTCTTGTAACAGAAGTACCCAACGAATCAATCTCGGCTTTGCATCCTTTTTCGCAATAAGGTACATAAGAGCTGCGTGGTTTATATACAAAATCACTTTCATTCCAAGCAAATTAGATCAAAATTTCTCAAACGCAAAAATCACAACAAGCAATACTTGTTCCGTCACTGTAAAATTTTCTAAGATAGATTAAGGGCTTTCCTAGAATAATAGATAGTATGCAAGATCTTCTCACGCCTTAGGCCTAGGACTTCCCCTAGGGCCAGTCCACTAAAATCGTACATAATTTCAAAGTGTATGGGCCAATCAGGTGAAATAATAATGGGGGCCAAAGTCAATTTCTCCTTTAGAAACTCAAATGCCTTTATACATGCCTCATCAAACACGACATCACCTCATTATCCAACAACTTACACAAAAGATGTGCAATTTTAGAGAAATCCCTGATGAATCTATGATAAAACCCAGCATCCCCAAAAAGCTTTGAATATCCTTCACAGAAATGGGTGGAGGCAATTTTTCAATCACCTCAGTCTTCGCCTTGTCAACCTTAATCCCCTTCTTTAAAATCTTGTAGCTAAGAACTATCCCTTATTTAACCATAAAGTGACACTTCTCCTAATTAAGTACCAAATTGAAATCTCCCCACCTTCTCAAAACACTAGCCAGATGGGCCAAACAATCTTCAAAAGAGTCACCAATAACCAAAAAATCATCCATGAATGCCTTAATAGTGTACTCCACCTTGTCTGAGAAAATGGATATAATACAACGCTGAAATATGGCTGGTGCATTACATAACTCAAACGACATCCTCTTGAATACAAATATCCCATATGGGTAAGTGAAAATGGTCTTCTTTTGGTCTTTGGGAGCAATCGAAATTTGATTGTATCCTGAATAACCATCAAAAAAATAATACCATTCTCTACCAGTAAGGTAGTCTAATATCTGATCCATAAAAGGCATCAAAAAAAATCTTTTTTAGCCCACACATTCATCTTCCTATAATCCATGCACACTCTCCAACTAGTGACCGGTGTTATCGGAATAAGCTCATTTTTTTGCATTTAGAACCACAGTGATTCCACCCTTCCTTGGTACACTTTCAACTGGGCTCACCCATTTGCTATCTGCAATAGGATAAATCACATCCATATTTAACCACTTGATTATCTCCTTTTTGATCACCTCTTGCATAGGCAAATTTAACCAGCGCTGATGCTCAATACTGGGGATACATTCTGGCTCGAGTTGGACTTTATGAGTGCAAATTCCAGGCAAAATACCAATAATATTAGAAATAGACCATCCAAGTGCCCTCTTGAACCTTTGTAAAACCAATACTAGAGCCTCAACTTATCATTTAACCAAATCTGCTGCTATAATAACTGACAAGACATTATTAGCTCCCAAGAAAATATAGCGAAGGTGAGATAGAAGAGCTTTGAGCTCTAAGATAGGAGGCTCTTCAATAGAAGACTTGGCCGGTAGGGGTTGCCCCATTCTTTAAATCCAAATCCAACTTTTTTGGTGCAAAAGTATAGGAACCCACTAGCAAGTGCACTCACCATCTCATCATATTCATCAATATTGTCACCCTCAAAATTCATGATAACTGTCGCAGTGTTTCAACACCAAGTCTCTCGTCAATAGGAGCTACCAAAGCATTCTCATCGACTGTATTAATAACTGATATCACACGTATGTCCTTTGGTTGCTTCATGGATTGACAAACATTGAACATCACTTCTTCTCAATTCAACCAAAACTTCAACTAACCAGTTTCTATATCAACCAATGCTCTTCCATTCGCAAGGAATAGTCTCCATAAGATAATGGGAGCCTCAAAATCAACTTCACAGTCAAGGATGACAAAATCAGCCAAAAAAATGAAGGACTCAACTCTCACCAAGACATCATATAAAATACCCACAGGCTTATTCATGGTGTGATTCGCCATAAGAAGTCTCTTCAAAGTTGGTTTGGGTGTCCCCAACCCCAACTATCTAAATACTGCAAGCGGCATCGAGTTAATACTATCTCCCAAGTCACACAAAGATTTTGCAAAATTAAAATCCCCAATGGTGCATGGAATTGTGAAAGCTCCAAGATATTTCTTTTTCTCCACAAGAGACCGAGAAGCTATTGCACTATAGAGGTGCAAATTATCAACAGGCTTAAAACTCATAGTCCTCATTTTAGTCACTAGATCCTTCATAAACTTTGCATAACCCAACATTTGCTCAAGTTCCTTAACTAAAGGGATATTCATGGATAGTTGCATTAACATTGAGATAAACTTGTGATACTTCCTCTCTTCAGCTCTTTTCTTCAATCTTTAAGGAAAATGAGGAGGAAGTCATAAAATGGGAGTCAACACCTGTGGGACCTCTTTTTCTTTCTCCTTTTAGCCTTAAACTGAGGGTGGATATTCAGACACCTTCTTATTAATAGTATGATCTTCCAATTCAGCTACTTTCTCAAGATTGATCATCATGTGCTCAACACTATTCTCAATAACTACAGGCATAGGTGGGTCATCAGTCATCTTACCACTCCTAGTGGTTATTGCCAAGTAATGACCGTCGTTCATTAGATTTTGGGCAATGTTACTTGGAAGTATACCTTTATAATATTGATTCATTGTGGAAAATTTGACCAAAATGCTACTCAAGCTGCTTGATGGCGGTACCATGTGACTCGACTTTCTGGCTAAAACCTAAAATATTAGCTCAAATCTTTTTAAGGCAATCATCAATATTTTCTACCCCTTTCAACACTTCAACAAGCATATATTCCATCCTAGAGTAACATAAATCAGCATCACGGCTTCCAGGCGAAACATAAAGGCCACTTATATCATTCTTGCAATCGTTCTTTCTCTTCCAATCACCATCTCTTCCTCTATTTCTATCTTTATACCCATACCAATTTTAGTTGTTATCCTTATAATAGTTTTGACCTTGATTTCCTTGACCAGAGCGCCAATTGTCTTGATTTTTGGCCTTTGGCTAAAAAGTCCACCACCTAATAGTCTAGATACTTAGCCTTCTCTTCAAAATCAGAGTCATCATGTCTATGTGCTTTACCTTGTGATCCAACTGTATTCACCTTTTCAGCCCCCGTTGCTGCAAACCATTTTGTGAACAAGCTAAAAATAATCTTTAACTATGCTATCTCTTGAGCAACTGAATCATCTATCATTTATTATTCTGTAGATGCTTCTATGACATAAGTGTATGCGGGAATGTCTGATTCTCACGTGTGCCAACCCCAATTGGTTTTAGTGATCCTATCAAGAATAGCTAAAGCCTGCTCCTAAACTAGACTCATAAATACACCTCCCATTACAATGTCTACTATGACCTTGTTATTAATATTTAAACCTCTATAGAATATCTCAAGCAAACTATGACTAGGTAGCCTGTGATTCGGGACTTGTTGCAGCTTCTTCTTGAACCTCAATTATGTCTCATACACCACCTTAAAATGTAGTTTCCTAAAATTATAATTCTCGTCTTTCAACTACAACATTCTGGAAGGTGGGAAAAACCTCTCCAAATATTATGTCTTCAGCTCTTGTCAAGTAGTTGTTGATCCTCTTAGCAACTCAGCCAACCATAGGGTAGCTTCTCCAGTCAGAGAGAAGGGAAACAACCATAGTCTGATAACATCTTGACTTACCCCAGGCAGGATGTAGGAATTGCAAATACCTACAAAATTCATAGATGAAAGTTTGCATCAACAGTAGCAAGGCCTGTGAATACTTCTTTTAAGTTCAGCAATCATATCATAACACTTGTGATGTCGAACATAGTTTTCGGTGGTAGTGGGGATGGAACAATAACACCTGTTTCACCAGCCTCTTCCAAACCTACATCATTATCTGCATCTTCAAATTGGGAAACATAGTCTTAAGGAAACTGATGTCCCCTATTATTTCTCTACCTTCTGTGTTCCTCAGCGGCAGCCAGACTGTCTATTTCTTCTTGTCTAGCCTACTCATTACATGCTGCCTTCCTAGCGACTTCTTGTCTTGCTTGTTCTTCAGCAAACATAGAGGCAGTAGCTTTGTCCGTAGTCTCCTGAACTCCTTGATTATGCACTTCTCAATTTAGAACTCCTTCATTATGAACTCCTTCATTAACTATTTTTCTTCAGGCTCTCAAAGTCCTTTCAATTTCAATATCAAGTGGAATTAGGGGATTGCCTTGACTTTGAGTGTTGGGCATGCACTGGTGTGCACCCTAGAAATAATAGAAAAAGTAAAATCAGGAAATAAAGACCAATAGTTGGACAAACACAATTGATTTATTCCATAATCGTATTCCCCAGCAACAATGCTAAAATTTGATGTCGCCCAAATTACACCTCCAAAAAAAAGTATAAAGTGGTCACTATACCAAATATAGAACCCAAATAGATTGGGGTCAATCCCATGAGGAATAGGCTGAAATCTCAATCAAAGTGTTCATCTAAACAATTAGTAATTAATTTACATTAAATGAGGTTTTTTTTAGAAATTATGATTTCAACAAGTAATAATTGCTAATTTCATTGAGTTTGTAGTCAATAGATGAGAGGCTCTAGGACTTTGTTCCCCATAACTTCATAGCTCCACAGGTTCTTCATACTAGTGATATCCCCCGATGCTTGGTATGTAGAATCGATAGGTTATGTTCATCTAAATGAATTTATGACCCTATTAGATGACTATCCTCAATCATGCTTTCTCAACTCATGAGATTTGGATTACTAACCCCTATCCTGGATCCTAGATTTGCTTTCCCACTTTCTCAACTCAAGCTATTAAGTGAAGGTTGATAGCTCTAAGTCTTTTTTGTTTATTCGCTTTTCCCATCCGTTGCCCCTTCTTTTATTGCAAGTGAAGATAAGGCGTGTTCTAATGTTTGCAACCTTTAGAAAGCAATCAAAGTGAAGAGAACAACAATACACGCTCAAACACCTTTTGATAATCACTTTGTACTTTGAACCCTACTTTGTTAATTCGTCATGATTCCCACAACCCTAGTTATAGTGTTTAGCTACTCATGATCATAAGAATACAATAATGATTCTGGAAAGAAAACATAGTTATGCACTTACAAATAAGAAGATGAAAACCTAAAATCTCAACTATGAATTAAAACCCTCAGAATTGATGTTTACAATATTCAAGAACAAGTGAGTAACTCAAAAGTAGTAATAGAATGTAACCTAAAACATAAAACCTATTAGACATATTTATAGACACAAAACAAATCCTGTCCTAAACAAAATTGGATTGCAGGTTCGTCAGTGGCAACGACCCGTTGGGTGTCCTAATGGTTCATTGGGTAAGGTAACGTCTCTATTGGCACACTTTACTGCTAGCTGGTGATGACTCATTATCATTCCTAACGAGTCGTTAAGTTTTCCATTTCCACTTAAGCCCTTTTTGACAACTTTCAGGTATTTTACCAATGATTTGTTCAAAATGACTGCCATGTGACCCGTTATCAGTCGTAACGGCTCATCGTGTACTCTTTTTGGCACTGAGTCACTTTTTTATCTTTCATCTTCCTCTTCTGAATGATTCCTCAAAATGGTTGGTATTGACTCGTTAGATGTCCTAACGAGTCGTCGAGTTCATCTGTTGCATGTTCCTCTAAGTTTTGTTTTGAGGACTTGGGCTTTGATGTTCAGAATGATCAAGGGAACTACTTATGGCATTACCCAATGAGTCATCCCATGCTTTGAAAGCCCATACTTGTGTATTTTGTTTCACTCTTTTTGCCCTGCTCACTTTCGAAACCTATATTCCTATAAAACGTACATAAACACATAATATCCACATAAGCAAGCCTTGGAACTAGCATATTTCCCATGTTTTGAGCGTCAAAAGTACCATAAAATCACAACACATCAATCAGTCTTCTAGAAAGCAACAAATTGGTCCACGAATGGTGGAAAGGACCACAATCCATGGGACCAACTGTGAGAATGAACCAGTGAGTTGAAAAAACATTGTTGGAGTCGATAACTTGGACCACTAATCGTGGCATGGCCCAAGGATTGTAGGACTAATCATGGGATTGAGAAAGAAACTTCCAACATTCTATTTGAAAGTGAAGGATCGTCCCATAAACTGTGAGAAGGTCCACTACCATGGCGTGAACCATCCAATAGGATTTTTTTGCATCTTAAAAATGTTTTCTGAGGGGTAGTTTAGTCCTTTCCTTACTCAAGGCCCCTCCCCACGTCTTTAGACACCCAATAAGGGTTATTTCCCCAAAAGAAAAATCGTCAGTCTCTCCCAATTCCTATCCCCTTCTCCTAAAGCTCAAGAACACATAAAAGGGTTTCAAAAATCCCAAAGCTCTAAGGCTCTCAAGTTCAAGATTCTCTCCAATAACTCTTATTGTTCAGGTATGTAGGACTTTAATGAGGATTACCTTTCATCCTCATGTCCAAAACTCTACTAAATTCATAAATTTAAGTTTATGTTTATGGTTTATGAACCCACTTTCAATTTCCTCTTTATTTAAGAAAATTTCATGACTTTCTTGAACTTTTTATTCATGATTTTGATTTCTATGGATTTTGCATTTACCTATACTCTTAGGAAGGTGTTTCCTTGTTGATTTTTTTTAATTCTTGACATGATTTTATACATTATTCTTCAAGCTTATGTTTTAAAGGATAAATTTTTGAACCTTTATGATAGTATGAACATTCAAGAAGATAGATAAACCCATAGAAGGGAGAAATTCATGATATTCTTGCCATACAGATTCTCACTAAAGATTCAAGTTTTACATATGAATAGACATGATTTATGTACGATATGAGCATACGATACAAACTATTTTGGGAGTATTATTTAGCACCGAGAGAATAAGGGTTCAAATAAAATCAAATTCCATAACTATGTTGCCAGCGTAGTCTTTGTCCCCCTTTTAGGTACAATTCAGGATCCTTATGTATATGGTTCTAACTTTTATCAGGTAGAACAACCTTTTTCAGCATATGCATATGACACTAGACTCCATGATGCTCACATGGCTTATGTCGGTTATAAAAAAGTACCACCTAAAAGACTTAACTTCATTTTTACTGTTTACATAATATGATAATTATATGACTTCATAAAGTATGATTTCTATTATGCATTGTTTACAGAAAATCCTCATTTTCTAGTCCTAAACTATTTTCTTTAATTTCAGTTGATAATTACATTTATGAAACTCACCTTCTTGGTCTTTGCTTTAAATCATGCTAAAATTTTGCTGAGAGTTATTTAGTTTTGTTCCTATATACTCAGTACTATCCCTGTACTGATCACATACCTTTTTTGCTCTACCTTTTCATTGATGTAGATATGTACGATCATTCTCAAACTCGTGGCTAGCTATTAGCAGTTCAGATCAAAGCAGCTGGTCAGTCCTTCTCATCCAGGGACTTCGTTTAATTGTTATTTCGTTCATTTCAAGCATTATTTTTATGGATACCTGAGGGTACTTGATGTGCCATGGTTACATGGCACTTTTGATGCTTAAAACAAGGAAAATATGCAATAACTTGGGTGTGTTTTGTTGGTATGATGTGGTTTCTGTCCTACTTTGTAGGAAAATAGGTTTTAAAGGCAAAAGGATCAAAAAGGAAGAATCAAGCCCGAGAATGAAGTACCGGAAGATGAATGAACAAAAATTAGCACCGGAGTGGGAACCAAGACAGCACTCACGTGACGTGAGTGGTGCCGTGAGTCACCTCCCCAATGTGAAAATTGTGCCTGATTTCCATGCCAGGCATCCACGTGGCATGGGTACACCTACGTGACGTGGAAAGGTGGCGTGACTCGACTTCTGAAGACGTCTAATTGAGCCTGATTCCCATGACATCAACCTATGTGGCGTGACTTGGTTCCACTACACCAAGTCACGACACCGTGAGAGTTACCGACTCTGTTCTCCTATTTTGCTTAGGATAGGATTAGCTTTGTATCTATAAATACCCCTGTATAGTCATATGTGCGAAATTAATTCAGAGTTAGTCAATATACTATTTTGAGAGTTATTTCATACAGTTTCAGACATATTCTTGGTTTTGTATTCACAAACCCTAACTTGAGTTTTATTGATAATTGAAATTTTAGTTTTTCTTCATTATTGTGAGTTCATAATTATGTTTTCATCTTTGAATTCTTCTTGTGTTCTTACAATTATGAGCAGCTAAACCCATCAACTAGGGTTGTGTGAACCATGAGGAATTAACGAAACCGGTTAAGTGCAAAGCAATTTTGAACTGCTGTGAATGCATGTATTGTTGTTTCCTTCGTTGTGATTGCCTTTCTAACGGTTGCAAACGTTAGAAACTTGCCTGTATTCTAGACTTGCTCGAGAGAGAGGTAGATATTGGAAAAAGGAGATAACAACAGAGATTTGAAACTATCAACCTTCATCTAATAACCGGAGCCTTAACGGAAATGGTTATCTGAGATCCAGGACAAGGGTTAGTAGTGCGACACTCGGAGTCCGAGAGGAGAAGAGTGAAATTTGTCTAATGAAGGTCGAGAGACAGTTAGATGAACCTAACTTGTTAGATTTTGCATGCAGCGCAGCGCGGGGCAATCTTGTTAAGCACCAATAATCGGTGAAGTTAAGGAATTATTGGGGATCACAGTCCTAGTGTATTTCTCTTATTGTCAACAAAATCAATACAACCAACAATCGTTATTATTACTATTCATTAGCAAACCCCCCCAGTTTTACTTACTTTCCAATTGTTCCATCCGGTATTCTACTTACACTTCGACCTATTCCCTGTGGGATTGACCCCAACCTAGTTGGGTTCTATATTTGATACAACGACTGCATTATACTTTTTTGGAGGTATATTTTGGGCGACATCAAATTTTTGTGCCGTTGCCAGGGAATACGATTACTAAATTGAACATTACTGGTTGGAGCTGATTGGGTGTGTTTTTACATACTTTTGAGGGCATACACCGTTGTATGCCAACTACTAGGAGTCAAGGCAATCCCCTGATTCCACTTGATCTTGAAATCGAAAGGACTATGAGAGCTAATCGGAGAATGGTGAATACAAAAGAAGTTCAGAATCCCGCAGCTACGGGAGACATTCATAACCAGCCAATTCATCCGGTTGGTCATGAAACAACGGACCAAACTACGGCTCGATTGACACGAGAAGAGCATGCTAGACAAGATGCTCTTAGACAAGCAGAAAGAGATAATCGAGCTATGCAGGAAGAAGCACAGCATCTGGCTGATGCTGAAGAGCAACAAAAATGACTGAGAGAACAACCGAGACCACATGTGCCTGTTTATGATGATCCTGAAGAAGAATATGTGGCATATTTTGAGCCAATAGAGAATGGTGCCATCATTCCACCCGAGTTACCTCCGGGCACTAAGTTTGACATTACTAGTACCATGATCCATCAGCTAAACTTGAAGGGTGTGTTTGCGGGTCTTCGTACTGATGATCCAAACATGCATATAATGAATTTTGTGGGGGTATGCACATCGTACAATCTGCCTGGATTTGACCAAGAGGCGATTCGGTTGAGGTTGTTCCCATTCTCTCTTACAGGAGAGGCTACTTTGTGGTTGGCTGAGCTGCCACGAGGTTCCATCACTACTTGGCAAGAATTAAGAAATCAATTTTTGGAAAGATTTTTCCCACCGTCCAAGATGCTGCAGTTGAAAGACGAGATCTACAATTTCAGACAGCTTCATTCTGAGGCACTCTACGAGACTTAGCTAAGGTTTAAAAAGAAGCTGTAAAATGTGCCAAATCACAGGATGAGTGGCAGGAACTTACTTGAAATCTTATACAGGGCTTTGAATGTCAACACAAAGGCGGTAGCAGATACTATCACTGGTGGAGCATTCATGAGTCTGAGATGGGACCAAGCTTTTGAGATATTAGATCGTGTCACTAAGACCAACCGAGGATGGCATACTTGGGAGGCTGATATGCCGGATGGCACATATGCTATTGGAGCTTCAGCAGCTCAAAGGACGTTGGATGAATCGGTGGCTCAATAGGTCGCTCAGTTGAGGACAGAAATTGGTATGCTAGCTAAACAGATAGCGGCCAGAGATGCGGAAAAGGTGCATGTTGTAGGTGCACAGAGCAAATCGACTAGACATGATGATAGTGAATTTGATGATGAGGCAAAGTATCTAGATCGCGAAGTGGACGGTTTCCGAGCCAAGGGCCAAGGTTCTAATCAAGACTCTTGGAACTCAAGGCAAGGTAATCAAGGTCAGAACTATTATAGAGACAACTACAACAAATAGGGATACAGAGATTGAGAACGGAACCGTGATGGTGATTGGAGGCGGAAAGATGATAATCGAGAAAAGAATGACATATATGTACCACCTGGAAGGCGTGATGAGGAATCTAGAAATTCAAGGATGGAGGCACTTCTCAATAAATTGGTCAAATGAGCAGAAAGTCAGGAGAATTGCTTGAAGGAGATTAGGACTAACATTTTGGGCATAAGTCAGAAAGTGGAATCTCATTCAACTTTCATTAAATAGTTGGAGCAACAATTTGGGCAGATTTCATTGGCACTGAATCAACGTCAACCAGGCACCCTTCCAAGCAATACCGTCTAGAATCCAAAAAATGATAGTCATTGTCTCGCCATTACCACTAGAAGCGGAAAGTGCACGACAGATCCACCTATACCTGCTGACAGTGGTGTGACTAATGAACCAGTGGTTATCGATGTAGGAGCTGAGTTAGAGTCGGATAATGAAAAGGGTGACATGGCTCCAAATCAACATGATGATAGCGACAATGAAAAATCTGAGAAGAGAAAGGAAACAGAGGTACCAAAAGTTCTCAAAACTATCCCACAACCTCCTCCTCCCTATACTCAAAGATTGAAGAAGAAGGCGGAGGAAGGAAAGTATCAGAAGTTCATCACCATGTTGAAGGAGCTGTCAGTAAACATCCCTCTGGTAGAGGCATTGGAGCAGATGCCAGGTTATGGAAAGTTCATGAAAGAGTTGGTGACAAAGAAGAGAACGGTCAGTTTTGAGCCAGCAAATAATATACATCACTGTAGAGCAGTTGCTTCGCGTTCCCTAGTTTAAAAGAAGGAGGATCCAGGAGCTTTCACAATTCCGTATACTATTGGGTCCTACGACTTTGCTAAAGCACTGTACGATTTGGGTGCTAGCATCAACCTAATGCCATTAGCCGTGTTCAATCAATTGGGGTTGGGAGCACCAAAACCAACCTCTATGAGACTTCTCATGGCCGATAGAACTGTGAAAAAGTCGGTGGACATCTTTTATTTTTTCAGCTGATTTTGTGAATCTCGATTGTGAAGTTGACTTTGAGGTTCCCATCATATTGGGAAGACCATTACTTGCCACAGGCCGTGCATTGGTTAATATGGAAACAAGGCAGCTGAAATTTAGATTGAATGATGAATAAGTTACTTTCAATGTCTGTCGTTCAATGAAGCAACCAAGAGATAAGCGGGTTATTTCAGTGATAGATGTGGTTGAAGATAGTGAGGTTGTTGTGTCCATTGAAGAAAGGTTGGGAGTAGAACCTCTGGCTGCCATGATCTTGAATTTTGAAAACAGTGGTATTAAAGACTATGCTGAGATGGTGGGTGCCCTCGCGGGTAAATGAGCATATAATTATGCTCCAAAGAATTTGGATCTCGATTTGAAGAATAGGGTAACTCCACCAGCTCGTACGTCTATTGAAGAGCCTCCAATTTTAAAGCTTAAGGCTCTTCCGGCCCACCTTCGCTACATATTCTTGGGAGCCAACAGTACCTTGCCAGTGATTATTTCTACTAAATTGGTGGATTGGCAAGTAGAGGCTTTGGTTTCAGTTTTGAGAAGATTTAAGAGGGCCATTGGTTGTTCCATTGATGATATCATAGGTATTCCACCCGGCATTTGCACTCATAAGATCCAGCTTGTTCCTGAGTGCATACCTAGCATTGAGCACCAGCGTCGTCTGAACCCACCTATGCAAGAGGTTGTGAAGAAAGAAATCATCAAGTGGTTAGATGCAGGAGTGGTTTATCCTATTGCTGATAGCAAGTGGGTGAGCCCAGTTCAGTGTGTGCCAAAAAAGGGAGGACTCATGGTAGTTCCAAACGACAAAAATGAGTTGATTCCAATAAGGCTGGTGACTGGATGGAGAGTTTGCATGGACTATCGAAAGCTGAATTCGTGGACTAAAAAGGATCATTTTCCTATGCCCTTCATGGACCAGATGTTAGACCATCTTATTAGTAGAGGATGGTATTATTTTCTTGATGGCTATTCGGGGTATAATCAGATATTTATTGCCCCCGAAGACCAAGAGAAGAACACTTTCACTTGTCCATATGGGACGTTCGCATTCAAGAGGATGCCTTTAGGTTTGTGTAATGCACCGGCCACCTTCCAATGCTGTATGATGTCTATTTTCTCTGACATGGTGGAAGACATTATCGAGGTTTTTATGGACGATTTTTCCGTTGTGGGAGAGTTTTTTGATAGTTATTTGGCACACCTTGCCAATGTGCTTCAAAGGTGTGAGGAGTGCAACCTAGTGTTGAATTGGGAAAAAATGTCACTTTATGGTCAATGAGGGTATCGTATTGGGGCATTAGATTTTGAAGAACGGCATGAAAGTGGATAAGGCGAAGATTGAAGTAATTGAGGAGCTACCCCCACCTATCTCTGTAAAAGGTATTCGAAGTTTCTTAGGTCATGCTGGTTTTTATAGAAGATTCATCAAGGATTTCTCCAAGATTGCACATCCCTTGTGAAAACTTTTAGAGAAAGAGGTGAAGTTTGAGTTTGATGAAGCGTGTCTTAAGGAGAAGTTGGTCTCAACCCCTATTATTGTGTCACCGTATTGGACTAAGCCTTTTGAGGTTATGTACGACGCTAGTGGAGTGGCTTTGGGTGCAGTCCTTGGCCAAAGACGTGAGAAGATATTACATCCGATTTACTACGCTTGCAAAGTACTTAATCCTGCTCAAAAGAATTACACTGTGACGGAGCAGGAGTTGTTGGCTATAGTATTCGCTTTTAAGAAATTCAGATCTTACTTGATTAGTACGAAAGTGATTGTGCATACAGATCATGCAACTCTTCGGTATCTTATGTCGAAAAAGGATGCTAAGCCAAGACTGATTCGATGGGTACTTCTATTGCAAGAATTTGACTTTGAAGTCAAGGATCGTAGGCTGACCATCTTTCACGCCTTGAGGAGGAGGCCATGCTTAAATTGAAGGATGATCTTGGGATTAATGACACTTTTCCAGATGAGCAAGTACTGGCAGCATCCTAAGACTTAATCCCTTGGTTTGCTAATTTTGCCAATTTTTTGGCAAGTGATCTAGTCCCAGAAGATATGACATATCAACAGAGAAAGAAATTCATGCATGAGGTAAGAAAATTTTTTTGGGATGAGCCGTATTTGTTTAGGGTGTGTGCTGATGGCATAATTAGAAGATGTGTTCTAGAGTCCGAGATGATAAGTAGTTTGGAGGCATGTCACTAATCTCCAGTTGGGGGTCATCATGGAGGTGCACGGACTGCCCATAAAATCTTGCAATGTGGGTACTACTGGCCCAGTATTTACAAAGATGCTCATGACTATGCCCGCGCTTGTGACCGATGTCAAAGGCAAGGTAATATTTCACGCAGACACGAACTTCCCGTGACAACTATACTTGAGCTTGAATTGTTCGATGTGTGGGGAGTTGACTTTATGGGTCCTTTTGTGAGCTCGCATGGAATGAAATACATCTTGGTAGCCGTAGACTACGTTTCTAAGTGGGTGGAGGCAATAACGCTTCCTAATAACGAAGGGAGAAGTGTCATAACTTTCTTAAAAAAGAATATATTCTCACGCTTTGGGATACCCCGAGTTATTATTAGTGATGGAGGATCCCACTTTTGCAACCGTCTGTTCAAAGACCTGCTTGAAAAATATGGTGTCAAACATAAGGTGGCAACACCTTACCATCCTCAGACAAGCGGGCAGGTTGAGGTGTCAAATCGTGAGATTAAGTCCATTCTGGCGAAAATAGTTAATGCAAATAGGACTGATTGGGCTCGACGATTGGATGATGCATTATGGTCATATCGGACTGCTTTCAAAACACCAATTGGTGCATCACCATATCAGTTGGTTTTTGGAAAGTCTTTCCATTTGCCCTTTGAAATGGAACATAAAGCGTTGTGGGCATTGAAAAGGGTGAATTTGGACTGGAGTGAAGCGGCTCAATTGAGACTTGAGCAGATGAATGAGATGGATGAATTTCATCTCCGGGCTTATGAAAGTTCAGCATTGTATAAACAGAAGATGAAATTGTATCATGATCGTCGAATTGAGAACCGAGAGTTTCACGCGGGAGATTTGGTTTTACTGTATAATTTCAAGCTCTGCCTGTTTTCTGGAAAACTAAAATCAAAATGGTCAGGCCCATTCACGGTCGTTATGGTATTCTCACATAGTGCTATTGAGCTAAAAGGAGCAGATAATATGCTATTCAAAGTCAATGGACAGTGTGTTAAGCATTATGTGGGAGTTCCGGAAGAGATAAGGACAATTGAAGAACTTGAACTTGATGAAGTCTGAGTAGTCAAGCTAGCCGTGTCGTGCCGCGACGTTAAATCAGGGGCTTCATGGGAGGCAACCCATAGGCTAGTTGGTGAAGTCTGAGTATCCAAGTTAGTCGTGTCGTGCCGCGGCATTTAATCAGGCGCTGATTGGGAGGCAACCCAAGATTTTGTTATGCAGAGATCTGATTATTGAGGAACAGTTAGCTGAAAATCATAAAATTTACCTAAATGGGTTAAATATCATCCACGACATGAATCATGTCATGTAAAAGTATTCTACGCCACATGGTTGGAATCGTGACAATCAGAGTTAAAAATTCAAGTTTCAGAACCTCACCTACGTCAGGACCCACGTGGCGTGAGTCTAACCCACGTCACGTGGGATGTATCGTGGAAATCAGAGGGATATTTTGTACTATAAAACTTCATCCACACCATGCCTCATGTCACGTGATTCACTCGCACGTGACGTGGTAAGTGTCGTGAAAACTAAAAATCCTGCAGGTACTAAAATCCGACCCGACCCAGTCCCATTTTGCTAAAATAAAATCGAAACCCTTCTTATCTACCCGATATAAATCCGACCCATTCCCTTATTTCCCCACTTTCAAACTCTTCAACTTAAAACCCTAAATTCCATCTCCTCTTCTAAAACTCCAAACCTCACATCCACATAAACCACAAAAATCTGAATCCAAACCACCCCAAAACCAAAAATTCGAACCCTAGACTCCCAAAACTCCAAAAATTCAAACTCCAAGTCTGAAAATCCAACCCACCCACTGCCGGATCCACCAAATCCGAATCCAATACCATAAACCCGACCCAAATCCAACCCAAATACCCAAAAATTCGATCAATAACCCGTTACTATGCCTCCAAAATCCAACCCCAAGAGTGACCACCTTGATGCCTCATCCCGGATTTGCATTAAAAATCTGAATTTACAGACCCTTCTGTAGGATGAAACAACGGATTCTGACCAAAGTGGTTCTGTGGAGGAATTTTACATTAGCCATTACGATACTGCTTTAGTCCCTCAGGCTATGAGGTTACAGACGCGAGCCCTAGCGGCTGCCCGGGCAGCACTTCAGCCGGCCCCACTACCTGTTGAGCCAGTTGTTCCGACTGAGTCTACTGAGTTCTCCCCCCAGTCTGAAGAGGGAGAGGATGGTTTTGCGTTAGGCTCTGCTGCTGATGCTACGGGTAAGGGTACTTCTGCGGCGGAGGCGACAACTTCTGTTTCAGGTTCTGGCGCCCAGAGTGCTCCGACTCCCTCATAAAGTACAGAAGTTCAGTGTTGGTGTGTGAAGGGCATGCGTTCCTTCTATGATAGAGACGTTGAATTGACTGAGAGGGTGTGTGTGTCGGAGGAGCATTATGGAGGAGCCATGATATCGGGTGGATGAGTTGAGGACCTTGCCTGACATATGGCCTGTCTTTGAGAGATACGATTTGGGATGGATGGCGCATCTTTCTGGTCAATATAGCTCGGAGTTAGTCTAAGAGTTTTATGCCTCTTATACTACGTCGGTGGATTTGGGCACTCCTGTTGGGCAGAAATTTATTCTGCAGGCATTTTTGACTCATATCATGGTTTGTGGTACCCACGTGGATATTTCGGATCAGACCATTCACCGCTTCCTATTTGGGGCTGACCGTCTACTTCCGGCGTCAACTACTGAATTTGACCATAGGATAGACACTGTCAGAGATAGAGCTAAGATGCGAGATGCGGAGTAGAAATTGGAACTTCTTAAATAGATTGCAGGGTACATAGCCGAAGATGGTGTGGCGTCTAGTTGGGTGACTGGGAAGCTGGACATCAAAAAGTCCATGCTTTATTTTGCTGGTCAGTTCTGGTGGTCCGTGGTTCGGCATCGGTTGGGTCAAACCAATGCTGACAACTCACTCACGTTGGAGAGGGCTGTAGTAGTAGCCAGTATCTTAGCTGGTTATGAGATTTATTTTGCGATATACATAGTCCGGGAGATCCACGAGCGGGCTTTCAGAGATCACACAAGTATACCCTTTCCATGCTTGATCCAGGGGCTGTGTGATAGGGCAGGGGTGGCCAGGTTACCTGCCCTATACCATTATATCGAGGTGACCCACATTGCGGACATTGCGCTGATGCAGCAGAGGGGTTCACACCTCATTCTTCCACGAGGGTCACGGCCGTCTGAGTCATCGGGTGCAGCCTTGGATGAGCCGAGTAGTGCCTCTTTGCCTGTTCCTGCACCAGTTAGGGTACCTTTGCAGACTGAGGGTGCTGGCCCTATTGATGATAGGGTACCCAGTACTAGTGCCCCACCGACTCCTGCTGGGATGGTTTCAGTATCCAGGGACTTTCTGTAGTAGTTGATTGATAGGCAAACGGAGATGTTTGAGCGCCAGGCTTACACTGAGACCCAGATGACTAAGTTGGTATCCCAGCTTAAGCCTTGGGTTAGGACCAAAGTAGAAGCTACGGAGACTAGGGTGGAGGCTCGGATGAATGTAGTGATGGACTAGTTTATGAGGGGATTGCATGGGAGGATTGATAGTTTTAAGGCACGTATGGCCTCCCACTTGAGTTCTGTACCGAGCCCTGATATGGCCGACTTAACCCAGGAAGTAGCTGCTTTGAGAAAGGAGGTTCGGGTATTGGCATCGAGTAGCACTCCCATTATACCACCTATGCCTACCCAGACCTCCCTGCGACCAGCATTTGAGGTTGATTTATTTGCTGATAAAGAGTCTCCGATGGATAGAGGCAAGAGACCCCACAGTCCGGAAGATGGGGGTGAGAGTGATACCGAGTACGAGAGTGATCTGCGGAGGGCGGTAAAAGCTTCCCGGGTAGAGTACCATGCGAGCCAGATGCATGTGAAGCAGAGGGCGCATGGTGCAGCTGCCAGTCAGGCTGTCCCTCCACTGGATGCACCTACTGGTGCACAGTCTGATGATTCCGCTGCTGGCGGACCCACTTCTGGCGCTTGGGGCATCACAGGTATGTCCTCAGTCCCTTGTATTTGATTTGATATCGGTGCATTGAGGGCATTGTACCATGTTTAGTTGGGGGGTGGGGGTGTACCATCACTTGGGGGGTTTTGTTGCTGTGTTTCTTTTCCCCCGAGTGTGCTATCATAGTAGAACCGGCATGTGTAGGATGTTATTGATGATGTTTTTTGTGTTTTTTTGCTAAATTAGGAGAAAAATGAGGGAACTGTAGTACAGTCCAGTTTTGAAAGATTTTTATGTGTTTTAAATGTTAAAGATACCCCTCCTAAAATTTTTGTTTTTGAATTGTGTGAATAGCATGCTGGTGCGTGACAGCTGTTGGATCTTGTTATGGCACTAGGATTATAGGCAAATAACTGTAGCTAACATTGCATGAACCGGATAGGTAGTAGTGGTAATACAACCCTGTGCTATGTGTGTGTGAGGTCACTACTTAGTTAACTGTGTCTGTGCAATCCAGAACTTGCCCGGTTAGTCTTGCCTAAGTTAGAGGATAGTGGTTAGGAAAGGATCATAGGCCCTTTTTTGACTAGAGTCCACTTTTAGCCTAAAATGCCAAACCAAATGAATAAGTATCCCTTGATCCCAACTTTGAGCCATAATTGTCCTATTTCTTTCATTAGGCTATTCACCTTCCCATTTTAATTACAATGAACCTGTCTTGGCCCTGGTCCCTCCTTGGACATTGTGTACCTCAACTCAGGCAAATCGCCTAAGTTGAGGGTGGCTATTATAGGGGTGAGTAGATTGACTTGGGTATGAAGAAGGGGTTAATAAGAGAAGAAAAAGAGAAAACAGATTTTGGTGTGAAGAAAAAGAAAAAAAAAAAGATAAAGTGAAAAATAAATAAATAAAAATTGTGTTGAGAAGTATGAGAAAAATCACACCTAAATCTGAGAATAAAAGAATGGAGAATAAGGGAGAATAAAAATGATAAAAGTTGAAAGTTGGAGCCAAAAATAGTGTAGTGTCAAGGAGGGTTGATTCACCATACCCATATGTACCATACCCGTCCCTAAGCCTACATTACATGCTGAGTAAAGTCCTATAGTGATCCTAGTCCAACTGTCCGAAAATGAAGGCGTAGAAAATAAGGGCAAGCCTATTGTATTTCATGAACACTGTCTTGACTTCTTTGCGAGCGTGAGGGTTTTGATCTCATCCCTATGATATTCATTAAAGTATACTGAGAGTGCATGAGACTTCTTTGATTGTGAGAGCACATGGGTTGTGTCATTAGCTGCTAGTTGTTCGAGAAATGTCAAATTACATATATGCTTAGTTGTTTGTACATAATCTGGTGCCATCACTTGATCCCTTCTGTATCATGATACTATGCTACTTGAATACACACATTGGTCTTTATTTGTAAAGAGGAGTGGTCGAAAAATTTTTTGGTCAAAGGCAATGAACTGACTGCCATAGGTCCCTTAGGTTTCTCTTAGTTAAACATTGTGTTTGTGTATTTTTATTTTTTGTTCGCCTGAGCACATGCAAACGTTCTAAGTTGAGGGTGTTGATGTGCCATGGTTACATGACACTTTTGATGCTTAAAACAAGGAAAATATGCAATAACTTGGGTGTGTTTTGTTGGTATGATGTGGTTTCTGTCCTACTTTGCAGGAAAACAGGTTTTAAAGGCAAAAGGATTAAAAAGGAAGAATCAAGCCTGAGAACGAAGTATCGAAAGATGAAAGAACAAAAATCAGCACCGGAGTGGGAACCAAGACAGCACTCACGTGACATGAGTGCCACTCACGTGACGTGAGTGGTGCTGTGAGTCACCTCTCCAGTGTGAAAATTGTGCCTGATTTCCACGCCAGGCATCCACGGGGCATGGGTCCACCTACGTGACATGGAAAGGTGGCGTGACTCGACTTCTGTAGATGTCTAATTGAGCCTGATTCCCACGACATCAACCTACGTGGCGTGACTTGGTTCCACGACACCAAGTCACAACACCGTGAGAGTTGCCGACTCTGTTCTCCTATTTTGCTTAGGATAGGATTAACTTTGTATCTATAAATACCCCTGTATAGTCCTATGTGCGAAATTAATTCAGATTTAGTCAATATACTATTTTGAGAGTTATTTCATACAGTTTCAGACATATTCTTGGTTTTGTATTCACAAATCCTAACTTGAGTTTTATTGATAATTGAAATTTCGGTTTTTCTTCATTATTGTGAGTTCATAATTATGTTTTCATCTTTGAATTCTTCTTATGTTCTTACAATTATGAGCAGCTAAACCCATCAACTAGGGTTGTGTGAACCATGATGAATTAACGAAACCGGTTAAGTGCAAAGCAATTTTGAACTGCTGTGAATGCATGTATTGTTGTTTCCTTCGTTGTGATTGCCTTTCTAATGGTTGCAAACGTTAGAAACTCACCCGTATTCTTGACTTGCTCGAGAGAGAGAGGTAGAGATTGGTAAAAGGAGATAACAACAGAGATTTGAAGCTATCAACCTTCATCTAATAACCGGAGCCTTAGCGGGAATGGTTATCTGAGATCCAGGACAAGGGTTAGTAGTGCGACACTCGGAGTCCGAGAGGAGAAGAGTGAAATTTGTCTAATGAAGGTCGAGAGACAGTTAGATGAACCTAACTTGTTAGATTTTGCATGCAGCGCAGCGGGGCAATCTTGTTAAGCACCAATAATCGGTGAAGTTAAGGAATTATTGGGGATCACAGTCCTAGTGTATTTCTCTTATTGTCAACAAAATCAATACAACAAACAATCGTTATTATTACTATTCATTAGCAAAACCCCCCAGTTTTACTTACTTTCCAATTGTTCCATCCGGTATTCTAGTTACACTTCGACCTATTCCCTGTGGGATCGACCCCAACCTAGTTGGGTTCTATATTTGATACAACGACCGCATTATACTTTTTTGGAGGTATATTTTGGGCGACATCAATACTGTCCTAGCATATCATTTTAATCAGACTTAGAGGCTTGACAGATATTAGAGTATGGTTTATGCTATCCATTCGGGTCCAGTATTTTATTGTCATGACCCGAGCCAGACCCTAGCTATGACGGGCATCCCCGACCAATGAAGGCCCAGGGAGGCCCCTTAGCATATCATCATACACATGGTCATAAATACTGTGCAGAAGTATACCCACAAAATAAGAAATTCAACTTCAAATAAGTATTTAACATTTGGTATTGAAAACATGATGAAAACATTTACCAATGTATGTCTACGAAGCCTTTAACATACGAATGAAAAATTGAAGTCGGGACATAGCCCCAATAATACCATAAAATTGAAAGTTTAGGTCCAGTCATTAAGATCATATCGCCTTCCGAAAGATGGAGGGTTCAACACTTGCTGAAGCTATCCCGAGGAAACCTAAGGCTGTATAGAACTAGAGGAAGGTGCCTCCGAACCTATATCATGAAAAGATGAAGCATCCGGGGATAGTCAGTATGGCAAGTATTGGCATACAACCAAGGGGAGAGGGAATAGAACATTTATAAGGAAAAATCATAAGATACATAATGTGAATCACGAGTGTAAGAAATCATGAAATAAACTCTTAAGTAATAAAACATAAACATCCTTTAAATGCTTGCTTTACGGAATATGTAGCTTCACTGATCTCAGGCAACTCACGGGCTAATATGGGTCCAGTATTTACCCAACCAGTGGGGACCTAATCCATGTTTGCCGCATGTATTGAGATGAACATAGTTTGACCATCATAACGTACCACCCTTATTGAGGTGCATTTCAAGGTCATCCCATTTGGGAGTGAATCACCCCTATGTCGGTAAACATAGATTTTCGGCGTTGGTCACAAGGACTTACACCTTCTCGGTGAACTACATAATCCCCAAATATGCCCCATTAAAACATCTTAAATAAATCCTTATCCATGGAGTCTTATATTAAGGCATTTATATTTTTGGTACTGTTATACAAAGACTTGCAAGTCATCCATATTATACCAAACCATTGTTGTAAAACATTCTAGACTCCAAATTCCATCTTTAAATTCATGACATAGACATATGAGGATTCTCATATAATCATTAAAACTTTCACCATTTCATAACATACATTGCTCAAAAGACGGAATAAACATCATAATTTCCATTGAAAAACAAGCTTGTAAAAAAGGTTGAAAATCATAGTTTTCATCACTCATAGCATTTAGCGTTTCAAATCCATATAAAGAATTTCACCCTTTTTCAAATGATGTGTTCAAGCCTCAAAACCCTCTACTAATGATTAGAAAACAATTCATAACAAGAGGGAAGTCAATATTAAGTTTTTCACAAACGAAATCCTCAACTTTAGTTTCAAACCATCGATATAATATACATAGTTACTAAACAAATTAACACTTTACAATTTTAGTTAAAATAGGGAATGGTCAACATGCCTTTTGAAGGAGGAAGCCTGAGAAAAGCTTAACCTTTTGATCTTCTATGGAGTTGACTTGTTTCTTGACTTAAAGAGGAAGAGAAGAGAACCTTTCTATCAATCTAGGGTTAATTGGACTTGAGGAAATGTATTAAATTAATGGGTGGGATGGTTTTTATATAAAAAAGACCAAGCAACCCTTAAAATATCTAGTTAAAACGAAGTCCCGCTAGGATAAAAAAGGGGGTACGATGCACAACCCAAGGCATGGCCTCCCATCGTGAGGCGTGAGGCCCATCACAGCCCAAGCCCTGTGTGGCACGAGGCTCATAGTAGGGTAGAGGCAGTGACCCCTCGCGGCGGCTTGTACGGTGCAAGGCTAAGGCACGACCTTCCCTAAGCAATGCACGATCCATTTCTTCGCCCTAAACTTCCACAAAATTCCCGAACTCATGACAAAACGTTTTCTACTCATTCTAAGGGTCATATACGTTCATTTTTAGGCTCTAAAAAGGCATGCAAAGTATGAGGTGTTACATTATCCCCCCCTTGGGATCATTCTTCCCCGAATAATGATCAAAGGTACATTTAGCATGGCATAAGAATTCACATACGACCTTAAGTAAGACACATTAAGGGAAAATAAGAGCAAACTTAAGATTAGTACCTTCCATGAGTCCTATCAAAGATGCAAACAAAGAGGAATATCTATCTTTCATGTCCTCGAGTTAGGGATACAAAATTAATAAAGCTCAATACGGAAAAACACAAGGGCAGAATTTCATATCTAGGCTTAACTTCTAACTCACATACATTATAAAGAGCTTCATGACAACACCGGGCAACTGGGGTAAGCATGAATCATGAGACACTAAAGACTTAACATAGACATGTTCTAAGACATGAGTCCTACAGAGCTTGATGGTAATGATGTAAGGCATAAGTTCCATGAAATCATAACCATAGATTAAGATGGATATAACAAGAAATACGATAGTGCAGCACATAGGAATGAGAGTATTTCCACCACAAATGATGTAAATAAAAGTCCCTAAGCTTAGCAACCCTTCTTAACTATGCTTCTTATTTAAATACCAAACTTCATCAATTCCCTCTTATAATATCTTCTCCAACACATAATTACCAGAGCCTGAGTCTTAACTTCATATTGTTTCCATTTTCAAGCCTAATTGGGAGTCACAAGGTCTTACATATAGTGCAATCATACTGGTCTAAGCTACAAAAATTTCTTTTACAATCTATATCTCTCTCAAAACTTTTTCCCCCAAGACTCCTACTCCATATTATCACTTACAATCAGCAAACCTCAGGCTCTAATCAAGGTGTACTAGTCACATAAAAAAATGGCCTGCATATCCACAAATCGTAACATTCAAGCCTATTATTACCACACCCCCTTTATGGACTTTCACAACTTAAAACAACATCTTTAATAAGTTTCAAGAGAATTTCCATCATATATCCTCTTTCTAACTATTTAACATAACCAAAGTTCATATCTCTAACTTCCCCTTTCACCCATAACCTTAGCTCGAGTAGTCACACCACCATTTTCACTATAGAGACCATCTACTCTCTTACCTAAAACATTACTATGCTTCCATCGCTACAATCATCCTAATTTAAGGAAGGTCACTAAGGGACTAGAGTACGTGCATCAGGAATAGGAGTGATACTGCTTGATTACTACTCTTATTTGATGCACTACTCAAGATGGGACCCGTGTAGTAAGATACGATACAATTTGCATGAAGTACTTTATATATCAGACATACAGATCTTTAATAAAAGGTCATTCTGGTATAAACATAACCTGACAAAAAATGAGTTTAAGAAACATGAGTGAATATATCAAAAGTTGTATAACATAAGGCTAGAATTCATAAATTCAAGAAATATGACCAAGACTACAGCTTGAATTTATTGCCTCTCATTATAGGGACTGGGAATGGTCATGAGTTTGCATAGAGAGTGTGGAGTCAGTAACGTATAAAAAAAAGTGTAGGTTCTTAGAACTGAGCAATACGTGAGACACTATTGCTTCCAGTAAAAGGTCAGGACATGGACATGAGTGTGCTTGTGTAATCTAAATCTTAGATAAAATCATGGTTAGAACGCATATGACATGGGTCGAGTGTATTTTTAACAGAGGTATAGGGAATCTGTTAGGATGAGAAGGGATCACTATGGAACTCATCACACTACAACATTTTAGTCTTTTGACCACCCTTGTAAAGTGTGGCCTAAAGTAGCAAAAAGTGTGGCCTTTGATCAAAGGCTACGCTTTTGGCCTTTAGGCCACGCTTTTACGGGGGTGGACTAAAAGGGCGTAACCATTGACTTTAGACCACACTTTTTAAGTGTGGCCATAGCAGCTATGCTTAAAAAGCGTGGTCTATGAGTTACAAAGGCCACGTTTTGTAGCATTTCATTGGCAACAGTTTCATTTGATAATTCTACACTTGGAAAGTGTGGCCTTAGCTTTGTTACTGGCCACACTTTAAAAGTGCAGCCTTCTATACCTCTCTTACAACAACACTTATAAAGTGTAACCTTTTCTTATGTACATACACACAATTGACATTCCTTTAGCCACACTTTTGAAGTGTGGCAACATTGTATAAATAGAAAATAATGATTTTGGTTTGCATATATATAGTCAGAAATATAAATATTTATATGCATACATATATAAATGATCTCAAACACAAATTATCTAATAAATATTCAAATGTATAGATCATTTGCAACAAAATTCAAAAATAACAATGTATTCAAAATGTACTAACATACACATTCTTAGATTATATAGTACTAAAGAAAAAATTCATTACACAAAACAAAATGTATTCGAACATATATCAAAATAGTTCAAAAATTGTTTATCATTCACTTCAATAGGTCGAGTTGACTTGTGACCACCATTCAAATTCGATCTCCGGCATTTCCCTACAAATTCATAATAAAATAAAAGTTAGAAAAAAGTCATGTTCAATGCAACAAGATCAACTAGTGATAACATGAAAATTATAATTCCTAGATTTTGGTTTCTACTTCCTAACCAACTAGTGATAACATGACATTCTCTAATCCAAACCAAAACCAAAGCTTGTGCACCTCCTCCAATCCCATTTACAAAACAAAACCAAAACCAACTTGATGTTGTAGTAACTAACAAGCTTGCTGGAAAAAAAAAAAGAGAATTGGTTGTGAACTTTCATTTAGTGACTTTTAAACAGTCACTGGGCATATTTTATACAAGTGACTTTGTGCAGTCTCTTAGCATTCAATAGATAAGATCTTTATCTTTTAAGAGGATACACCAGTACAACAAGGCCTTATGCATACAGTAGAGAGTAAGATACGAAAGCCATGAGGTTCTATTTTACAAATACAAGATATTGTAGAGTTCTAGCAAAACCTCACAATTCACTCAATAGACTAGGTTGCCTTGTGCCCACTCAAGCTACTAAACCTCAATAGATCTTTTGACAGTAAGATTGTATTATTAATGGGGTTCCTTATAATCGATATAATACATGTAAATCATGAATCACTATCAACCCCAAAAAAGAAGCCCGCATGGCATCAAGAAGTCCCTCGGGATATAATTTTTATACAACCATATTTTTTCAAGAGATCTAAAGCTTATACAGTTGTCCTAGTTGTAAAGGAAATAGTTTATGAACTAGTCCTTTTTTTGTGAGAAGACAGGTGATTGGTGTATTATTAAAAATACAAGCTTTAGCATTTACCACAAAATTCAAGAAAAGAAAGGGATTACTTTTGGCTAATTACTTGCAACAAGCTGAGATAGAAAGCTTGTGCACCTCCTCCAGTCCCCATTTACAAATCAAAACCAAAATCAAAGTTTCCTCCAGTTCACTCTACAATCCCAAACCAGAGGCCCCGATCATAAAGCCTAAGCCTCCTCCAGTTCCCGTCTACAAGCCCAAATCAGAGCTCCAGTTTAAAAGTCATGCCCCCATCAGTTCCAAATCAAATTTTTTAAAAAAGTAATTAAGCAGTAGTCCAGGAAAGAAACCAACTTTTTAATGTGAAATATAAAGTACCTTTTCAGAAACTGAAGCATTAGCTGAGCCAGAACAATTTGGTAGATTTTTCCCTCTTAAAATTTGTGCACTACTTGCATCAACAGGTGAAGGAAGGTTAGATCCGCCACATCCTGGTATATCTTGAACATTTAATCTAGGGTTGTTTTGCACCAATTGGCTAAAAAAATGTCGCATTTCTTCTCTCATTTCATGTAGTTCTTCCTTAAGAGAAGTGACTTCATTGGCATGCTTTTGTTTAAGCTTATTGATTTCCTCATCTTTTTTCAGAGAACTAGCTGTCACTGATCTACCATAGCATCTAAGTCGACCAGGCTTCTCCTTTCCAAACACTGCCCTGAATGCATCATCCGCTGTTTCCCCAGAATTTTGATGATTCTGAAGTTCAGTCTGTCAAAAATAAGGTATGTAAATAGCATATACAAACACAAAAGGAGCTTGGGACCAACAATTGACATCTAAAGATTAACTCAAAGAGGACCTTCTTTGATTTAATTTCCAGTAAATGGATTTTATTAAAAAAGACCCTTTGCTATTCAATCTCCATCTAAATCTGTCAGGGCAATCAGATAATCCACCAAAAGATTCCAGTAATTGCAGCATTGTTAAAAGTCTTAATTTCCCAATCATTTAGAGCTCTTTCAGTATTTAGATTCCAACTAAAAAAAAAGTCAGTGAAACAAACAGAAAACTCAGTTCATAATCAATTGTATTTTCCTCCACTGTTGTTTCATCCTTCCCACTTTGATTTTTGTCTGACTGCTCATTCAATTCCTTTATAACAGAACAATGACATCAGGGATCCTAACTCAGTTCACAAAATTTCAAACAAACTTAACACGATAGCCTTGTGCAATGTTTTTGGATCCTAAGTACGCTTAACAGAGGCATTACCTTGAAAAAATTGTCATAATATTCCATAGAGATTTTAAAACCTTTTAATTGGATACAAAAGAATAACTTGGTACAAAAATATTCGACTTCCTTAAGTATTAGTAAGATATAGACAGCAAATGGAATCTAGAACAAGAAAAAAGGAACTTAACAGTAACATAACAGCAATTCATGATGTCAAATTTCAGAATTGATGTTAGATACAAGTTACTGGAATTTCTTGCCATAACATGTGATACAAACAATGTAGTTACATGAGCCCTATATCTTCTAGATTACAACCAATCTATAGTTATGTTAATAGCTTCTGACTGATCTAAGACTATCTGTTTACACCAAAAAAATACAGAGCCGGATAATTAAACTTAAATCTTTGAATGTTGCTCTGTTTCCATGAAAAATTTAGGGCCCAATTATTAACTAATGTACTTAAGAAAGGAACTGAACATTTTATGAGCTACTTATCTTATTAAATCTGTACACAAGAGACTCTATTGACTTTTGTATCCTAAATTTAGATTCCAACTAGGACTCTATCATGTGGTTAGGTCTATTGTTATATTGTGGTGAAGTCTATAGTTTATCCACTTCCAAATCAGCTAGTCCTTTAAATGAGACAACTTCTCATGCTTTTGAACACACACACATTATGTTGCTGAAATATACATGTAAAGCAGAATTTGTTAAAGAGAATAGGCTGCTTTAAAGAAAGAATAAAATTGGCTTTAAGGTTGGAAACTTAAGAGGAAGACATCATAACCAAAGGCTTAAACAAAATGAACTTTAAGAAAAGCAACAGCAGCAACGCTTGCTAAAAGAAACCAGTAAGATCGACAAATTAAAGAGACTGCGACAGTGATCACAGTAAAGCATACTTATCAAGCTCCTGCCCATAACATTAGTATTTTTCAAAACACGATCTCAATAAAGAGCCTACGACAGTGATCACAGTACGCATATTATCAAGTTATGCATATGGCTCTTCTTAAAAAAAAATCACATCCCCTCCTAGCCAACAGTGCATCGACTCTGATCAAGAATTGAAAAAATTATCCCCCCCCCCGCCCCAACAAACATTCCAACAAAGAAAAAGAAAAAGAAGAAGAAGAATGTAGCATAAAAATGACTTACTATTACAATTTGGCTATCTGTTTGAACTTCTTTCCCCTTCTTTGTACGAGTTGCAATAAACATTTCAGCCTGTGATGGTTCCTCCTTGTTTTCTTTGGTTGTACGCTACAAATTATATGAAAATAATGTTAAAATAGAAATCAATACATTCTGACAAAGTACAAAAAAAATGAAAAATTTCAGATTTTCACAATGTGTCTACTAAATATTACCAATGCCAAGCGTACTCTTGCAAAACTAATAGGTCCCATCCGATGCCTCCACTTTTGTTTTTTTCTATTTTGAGAGTTTACCTCGCTCAGGGCCTAAAATTCGATAAAAAGAGATGTATTAATTTATAAATCGAAAAACAAAGAGTAGAAATGATGCAAATTATGTCCAAGAGTATTAATTTTAGTCTCACTTGAACATTTGAATGTTTCCAATACTCGATCAACTGGCGCAATTGAACTTCAGGAATGTCATCAGGACGTTTTGCTAGCATTTGTTCATCAGTGAGTTCCTTATTAAAACATTTTCGTTTAACACTTCTCTTGTGTTGCCTCCAACTATCACGAAGACCATCCATCACCCACTTCTCTCCTTCTGTTGGAATTAGGAATTTTGACTATACAAAACAAAATATATTTAGCTTAAGTTAGAAATAACAAACAATAAATATACAATCTAAAATATTTATTTTTCTTACATTGACATGGTCCCACATGCGTTTTTTGTTTTCCTTTGGCACAGCATGCCAACTAGTGTACATCAAGGTGACAAATCTAGGATTCCTTGCAATTGTTCCTATGAAGCTGCTTAAATTTGAAACTGTCTTTCTAGTTGGCCCCACTGCTTGTCCTTTGTAAAATATCACCTCCTCTCTTTCATCTAAATTTCTTGCGTGAATATTCTTACATGTTGTTTGTCCTCGAACTTTTTTCTTCTCCGATATCCCTAGATTGATGTAATAGTCAAGAAATAAGAAAAAAATTAAAATGAGTAATAAACTTAAAAAGCTTAAGACATACCATTTGTCCGGCAATCAATGTCCATATCCTCATCTCTAGCACACCCATCCTCGCCAATTTCTTCTTGTTCCGTAAGATCATCCAATCCTTTATTATGTTCATCAACAAAAGAAGCCGGCAGATCAGTTGTTGTGTGAATATCATGTTGTTTTTCACCACCTACGTATATCTCTTGTTTTTCTAGAAACTGATCAAGACTAGTCGCTGGAAGGACTGACTTCCTCTTCACTTGTTTGCAGTTTTGAAGCCCTTGAATAATGTACTGTTTCTTTTCTTCATCTTGTGCTCTTCCAATGATATGTGAAGTATTAACATCTACCTTTGAAGACGCTTGGAACATGAGGTTGTGCATAGGTAATTCCATTCCTTTCTTTTGAATGGACTCTCCAATTTGACATTGAATTATTGGCTTGTGCCCAGACAAGTTACTCTTTCCTTGTTGTGGAACGAATGAGTCAGGATTCTTTCTTTTAAGAATCATTTTGCCTGCACTTTCCTAGTTTTATCCTTGTGTTCATTTGCAACTTTTTCTCTCTTAATCTTATATTGCTGGGCCAATTCCATACTTGATCAGTATTGAACATTAGAATTCATATTCTTCATAGGACTTTGAGCTTTATTCGGATTCGAGACTTTTTTCTTTACAGCTGCTTCCTGATCCATTCTTCTTACCTTCTTCTAATCTCTCTATTTTCTTCTCTTTCAGTGACTTCAACTTTGCAACAAAAACAGAAAACACGTCAAATTATAGCAAAAATCTAACAAAATCCGCAATGCAATTATTTAATTTCCAAGGCTTAATATACCTTTAGCACCTCTAGCAATTTTTGTAACATACAAGTTCAGCAAATTTCTGATCAGCAGGGTCTATCACCTAGAGGCAATAAAAAGGTGTCAAAGGCCAACAAAAATGCTACTTCTAGCATATCTGGTAGATCTCTCACTAGATTCCAGTCTCAAAATTTTACAACTTGCATATTGCAATCTACCACTAGGATGAATAAAATTTGTGTACAGTTGTATAGGAAAAAAAACTATGGAATAATTCTTATGAAAGTATAAGGAAATAATCCCTATGTCATTTGGTCTATATGACACTGAAATACGATAGTATTAACCTGCAAACTGTCTTGGAACCTTTCTACGTGCCGCTGGCAATAAATCGAGGTACAAACACATCAAAGAGGCAACCACACCAAATACAAATGTGTTTGAAGAAACACTAAAAAAGAGGTGCACAAGAAATAATGTGAGAGAATTAAAACATACCGAGCTTTTAAGCTTCCCTTTCCTCAAAAAAAGCAATTTCTAACCAAAGAGATTTTACTTCTACAGCAGTTAAAACTACCTGCAAAGTCATGACAAACTTAGTGTTCACTTCACTGATATTTAATAAAGTGATGGGTTACCTGTTTAGTATCACTATACTGCCTGAAATATTGTAAGTCCGTACACCTCTTAGGATGACCACTACCTGAAAAATAGAAAAAATAGATATTTAAGTAACAAGTGCAGTTTGTAAATCAGAATAATAATCAGGCACACAAAAGAGTAAGCTTGAATTATGGGTCAAAATCAGAAAAATAATCAGACACAAGAAAGAAGCCAACAAATACATAAACATTGCCAATCTCATATGTTTTTATACATATTAGATACCTAAGAGTTTATGTACCAGCAAACATCAAATAACGGAAAGAGAAAGCTAACACTATGGGTCAACAACAAAATAATAAAGTCATGGTTCATCATCAAAATCATTTTCTGACTCTTCTTTGGACTCGTCTTCAGACTCATCTTCACACTCATCTTTAAAATCGTCTCCAAACTCGTCTTCTGACTCGACTTCAGATTCGTCATCATACTCAACTTCAAGTGGTTGAGAAAGAAATCCTTCAGCAGCCACATCATCCATATCAATAATTGTTTCTGGTAGATCATTCCTTATTAAGACAACTTCAACATCAACATCTGGTATAGATGGGCCCATCAAATGTTCAGAAGGCTCATTTTCATAACTTTGTTCAACCTCATCACTTATATTAAACAAGTATCTCGGAACAGTCTTCATAACATAATGTCTATCTTGATCATATGGATCTTGAACATAGAAGCACTGGTGCACTTGAGATGCTAGTACAAAAGGCTCTTCCAAAGAGCATTTCTTGTTGAGGTAGGCATAAGTAAGACCATACATATCTTTTTCAACCTCATACCAGTCACACTTAAATAAAACAATCTTAAAATGGCCATAATAGTCTAACTCAACTATATCAACTATTCTTCCATAATAAACCAAATCTGCATCAACTGGATTTTTATCCTTTAAGCTTGCAAAGCTTGTGGTGGAGGCAACTAATGTAACACCACTATTTTGGGTTTTACTCCTTGCATCATGATACCTAGTACGGAATCTATATCCATTAATAAGATACCCAGAATATCTTTTAGCAACTGAATTTGGTCCTCTAGCCAATTCTTTTATAATATCTGGCACATCCTCTTGCAAAGCACGAATTTCAAACCATTGAGAAAAGTTTTGACTATGATTCTTAGCCTTGCTCCATTTAGATCTTCGCAGCTGATTATTCACCTCAAGTTCATGCTGTCTACATACAAGTATTTTTATTTGTTAGAACAATAAATAAAATAAGTTGAAAACTATATGTAAAAAAGAAATACTATAAGTGATTAAAGTACCTAATATACTCTTGAACATCATCACAATTGGCCAGTAAGTATGCATGCACCTGATTTAATGACTGGTTATCTAAAATAGTACCAGCAGCTTTCTTTGCTCCTAAAGGACAACCATTTTTAGGAAACAAACCGCAAGTTTGAGCATCATCCAATCCACGTTCATCATCATTTCAGGGTCTTCTATTAAATCTGGTGCGTACACCCTCATGCAAATATCTAGAGCATAAAGTTAAGCACTCTTCAACCAGATATGCCTCTGCTGTAGATCCTTCTGCACAATTTCTATTGCGGACATACGATTTGAATGTACACATATCTCTTTCAGAGGGATACATCCATCGATTCTGAACTGGACCTCCTAATCTTACCTCATTCGCCAAATGAATAGGCAAATGAATCATTATATCAAAAAATGTAGGAGGAAAAATTCGCTCCAACTGATTTATTATTTCTCTGATCTCTACTTCTAAGCAATCTATTTCCTCTAGTGTGATAACTTTTTGACATAAACGACGGAAGAATGAACTCAAACGAATCAAAGCAATTGCAACAGGATCAGGAAGGATGCTTTTAATTGGTATTGGCAGCAAGTAATGTAGCATGAAGTGAGCATCATGTGTCTTATAACCAGATATTTTTCTTTCATCTAGTTGCACACACCTAGATATGTTAGAGGCACTACCATCAGGCAGCTTTGCTGTCTTTAGAACTCCACAAAAAACTGATTTCTCTCCATTAGTCATTGAGAAGCACGCTTTTGCCATCTTTGCTCTCTTGCCATCCGTTGCATCGTTTGGATGAAGGTTCTTTCTAATTCCCATCTCTTTCAAATCATAACGAGCCTTTGCATGATCCTTTGTTTTGCCAAAAATATCCAAAAGAGTTCCAATTACATTGTCAACTATGTTCTTCTCTATGTGCATTACATCAAGGTTATGGGGTAAGGGATTGTCCGGCCAATAAGGTAATTCAAAAAAGATTGACCTTTTTTTCCACGGGCCATCATTTGATTTCTTTCTCGCCTTTCCAAACACATTGTTCATGTTTTGTAATCTATTCAGCACATCAGTTCCATTTAACAGAGGCGGAGGAGGCCTAAATTCTGTTTTTCCATTGAAAGATCTTTTGTTAGATCTCCACGGATGATCCATGGGTAGAAAAACACGATGATCCATATAACATATCTTCCTACTATGTTTCAGATAGCAGGAATTAGTGCCATATTTACAACAAGGGCAGGCCATCTTTCCTTTTGTACTCCAACCAGATAGCATAGCATATGCAAGGAAGTCACTGATCGTCCACATAAGAGTTGCTCGCATTTGAAAGGTTTGATTTCTTGAAGCATCATATGTTTCAACTCCAGAATTCCATAACAAATTTAATTCATCTATCAACGGTTGTAAATAAATATCAATGTCATTTCCAGGTGATCGAGGACCAGGAATAAGTAAAGACAACATAGAGTATTCTGGTTTCATGCACATCCAAGGCGGAAAATTATAAACCATTAACATAATTGGCCATGTGCTATGAGATATACTCATGGTCCAAAATGGATTGAATCCATCACTTGACAAGCCAAGCCTCAAATTACGACAATCTCGTGCGAAATCCAGATACAACCTATCAAAGTCTTTCCATGCTTGGCCATCAGCGGTATGCCTTAGATTTCCATCTTTACAACACTCGTCGTCATGCCACCTCAATGAATCTGCTGTCTTTGAGCACATAAACATCCTTTTAAGTCTAGGAATTAAGGGAAAGTGTCTCAAAATTTTTGCTAGAACACAATGAGGTCTTTTAGAAGGCTCAACAACCTCACTGTCCACTTCAACAGGTTTAATATATCTAGAAGCTCCGCAAATATGGCAAAATTCATCAGCCTTATGATCATTCCTAAACAACATGCAATCATTGGGACATGCATGAATTTTTTCATAGTCAAGACCGAGATCCTTAACCATAGACTTGGCTTTATTGTAGGACGGAGGAATGTTCAACTTGGGCATGGCCTCTTTTAATAACTCTAAAAGAGAAGTGAATGATTCATTGCTCCATCCATGTAGACACTTCAACAAATATAAACGGATTGTGAATGATAATCTAGAGAATCCTTTACAATCGGGATATAGTTCTTGGCTAGTCTCTTCAACTAAGTTATAGAATTTCTTGGCATCTTCAGTTGGACCTTCATAAACTCCTTCAGCTTGTGCAACATGTATAAATTGATCATTCAACAACCCATCAATATCATCACATGGGTCATCCATATGATTATCAACATCCAACTGGATTTCCCATTCCCCGTGATTGATCCATCTTTTATAATTTTTAACAAATCCACGGTCTATTAGATGATTATGCATTACACTCCTTTCCCTCCAATAGACATTGCCACAACGATCACATAGACACTGAATTTGTTTGCCTTGAGGCTCTCCATAAGTGTAAGCAAAATCTAAGAAAGATCCTACACCATTAATATACTCTTGGGAATACCTAGGTAAATCCATCCAATCCTTGGATGGAATATTTGAGTTCCTAAAAACCCAACATTAATGTTAGATTTTCCAATATACAAAAACATTAATTACTACACACTTTAATTCTAAAAGTCACAAATAAGTTATCAGAATCATGTATTAGCATGTGCTGACAGATGATAAAAAAAAATTACCTAGTCATGGCCTTTATGCTAAGCCAAATCCAAGTTTATATCTGCAGCAGATCCAATTCCCCTTCTCCTACATATAAAAAAATTAAGTACGCATGCTACATATTTTAAACAGCTTAACAACTTCAGATACTTAACTACTTCCATTTAATTAACTAACTATTCTTACCAAGTACTTTAAATTTACACCAAACTTATACAAGGAAATTATAAGTTTAAACAGTTTAACAACTTCAGATACCTATCAACACAAACACACAGGGACACCAAAATAAAATCACAATATAGGTCTTATGGGCATGCTTTCTAAGGATAACTGCAGATGAGATGGGTGACAAGAGATCTCCTACCCACAGAATCATGTACAATTCATTCAAACTTGAGAGCATAATTGCTATGTCTTTAGACAAGATAGAAAGACTTCAACAGATTCTAGAGATTTCAACTTGTATATAATTGTAATCTATAAGCATGTCTTCAAATAGCAATCTAAGTCCAATGACTTGGACGTGATAGAAAAGAAAAATAAATCGCAAAACAGATCCTAAGAGTTTTAATATTCCTTAGAAAGAAACACATAATAAATGTTGGAGACTGGATACTAATTACTCGCGGATCTTGCTTCACACAGATTTTGAATAAACTCTCAAGTTGTTCAAGTTAAGGTTGAGTTGAGGCATAATTTGGCCTATACGCATGAAATGTAGGTACTGGATTAAGCATAAATTTTTAGAATGAGTAAAGGTCCATGCGGACTTGATTAGGTGAGAAGGTTCCCACAGATTCAACAATCTAAGAAACTAATACGCTTATTGAATAACATAACAAGTAGATGAAATCTGAGAAACAAAAGAAATAAAAATAAAGTAGTGACATGTGAGTTCCCAGTATTCGTACAAGGCTACACAACTACTGGACATAGAGGGAATCAAAATGCTTAGGTGAGATGTTAATCTATTAAGCGAATCAAAAGGATACATATATAATAGACTAGTGCAAGATAATAAAAATTCTAAAACTTCTATCTGAGTCTATACTGTAAAGTGTATACCAGTAATACACTAGTGCGAGAGGGCCAATTTCAGAAGAAGAAAAAAAGGAAATACCCAAGTGTAAGCAGTATATATCACCAATCTAATTTAGTACCATCACATACTATCAGATTTAACTAAATAATACATACTAATTTATACACTCCAGTAAGCAACATTAGAGTAGATTTCTTACAAATGTAAAACAAGGTGAGAAAGCTCCAGCAGTTCCCCAAAAATCAGAAGTTCCAGCAGTTTCCACAGTTCCTCGAAAATCAGAAGTTTCAGCAGTTCCAACTTTCCTAAATAATCTCCTCTGGTTGGAAAATGATTAGGTTGAATAAAGCAACAACCTGCAACATCATTTATAGTTTATAAGATATCATTGAGAAATAATTTTTTTAAAAAAATACCTGTCTATTGAAATATAGAAAATAGAAATAATTCAACATATAGTATGTATTCATATAGTATATATAGACTAGCATAGACATTCATTAATTCTGTTACAACTGAACAACCAATTAACAACATACATTTCTAATCTAACACTTCATTTGTACTGGAAAAGAATAAATGCCTAACTGGATCTATGAAACTAAAACTAACCTTCAGAACAACCTCGCAGTAGCAATCTCAATCAAGCTACGTCAACAGGAAAAGGAACTCTATTACAATAAATTAGAAACAAAAGAAAATAATATTAGAACTTTCCAAAATATTACTCTATAGTAAGTTGTACGCCATTTTATTTCTTACTCTCTCAATTCCAACTCATTCAATATTAGGACGTTCCGAAATACTCTTCTTTCAAATACTCCTAGCCAAGACTCAATCAATATTGACACAATGTCTTTTTTTTTTTTTAATGAAATAGAAGCATTGCTTAAAAAACTCCTAGCATTGCTTTTTTTAATTAGGGATGGGAGCACAAGAGGAGATAACCAACCTGTAGTAGGAAATTTAAGAAAGAGTTGTACAATAGTGAATCAATTACACAAGGAAGAACCTATCGATGATATCCAAGTTTACTTGGCACAATCCACAAACTAACGCTTCCGAAAGTCATATTTCAATCTAAAATTACTTCAGACAGAATCAGCAGAGAGAGACACCAAAGAAGAAAAGGAATAACACGAAGAAACATAAAAGGTCCTGATGAACGACAATCACCAGTTTGTACATCTGTATACATAGAAGATTCACATTCTTTCACTACTGAACTCCCAATATATTCAATTCAGATATGTTCAGTAACAGCACTTGGTATTGATTCTTAGCCTTAGTGAGAACAGAAGAATTTTAACATCAATCAGCGCATTTATTTGAAAATTACTGTCACAAAGTTTGAAAATGGGAGAGATGGAGGAAGGAGGAGAGAAGCAAACTGAAATATCAATAACAGTTTCCCAATTATTTGAACATCTTGTGTTACATTAACTTGTTTATTCGGGTGAAGTTCCTTAGGTCTATCCATAATCTTTGTCCTACAAACTACAATAGTCTATTCCATACCATCTTCTTTGTACAAAGAAGCTTATAAAGCTTAAACTACAACCACTTTATACATCATTCAACACATTTATTTGAAAAATGCTACAAAGACAGTAGGAAATTGAAAAAATCAGATAATTAAAGAAAAAAATTTACTCAGATGCAAAGTACCCATATTACACTTTGGGCACAATATATTTTGTGAAAGACCGAGTAGATAATCAGGTTAACTTTCCATTGCTTTTGCAAAAATCACAATGCAAAGTTGACATGTAATAAGCCCACAAGCAATAAACCCAGATGCAAAAGAGATATGCAATAAACCCACAAGCAATAAACCAAGATGCAAAATAAACATGCAATAAACCCAGATGGAAAATAAAAATACAATAAACCCAGATGCAAAATAAACATGCAATCAACCCAGATGCAAAATATAAGCCAGATGCTCTTAAAAGGAAGCTTAAAAGATGAAAATTTCTACCTTTTTTAGCTCACACAACTGAAATCTCCACTGAAATTAGCACAATTAGAAGAAATTTGAGCTGAGTTGAGCTGAAATTAGGTGAAATTAGAAGAAATTTGACGGATTTGAGCTGAAATTAGTCTCACATTTGACGGATTTGAGCTTAGACAGTTGAAGAATTTTGACAGTGAGAATGGGAGCTTCGACAGATTTGAGAGTTCTGAGTTTTCTAATTTGAGAGTGAGAATATTTGGTAGGTTTGAGTAAAAATATCTACTTTCCAATTATTTATTTTTTGATTTATTTTTTCGGCCAATTAGAAATTGGAGGGAGAGTAATATATTTTGGAGGGAGAGTTAAATTTTTTAATGAAAATTTTAGGCCACACTTCTGAAGTGTTGTATTTAGAATTATAAAAATGCCACACTTAAAAGTGTAGTTGTATGTATAAATAGGTGTTGCCAATTATATTATTATTTGGCAATGCTTATAAAGTGTGGCCTATACAATTAAAGACCACACTTTAAAAGCGTTGCCAATATTAATGTGGCTAGAAGCTAAAAACTATAGCTACGCTTTAAAAGCGTAACCAAATATGTTTTAGGCAACACTTTACAAGCGTGGTCCAGATTTAGTGTGGCCAAAAGACTAAAATGTTGTAGTGTCATATACCACTTTCTGAAACTCAAGACCTAAGGTGGTTCAATACCTATCATCTCCCTCTTAGCTACAAGGTCACTATCCGAAGTCTGTGGACCTATTTTATAGACAGAGCTACAAGCACAATACTTAGTGCGATGGGGTAACTCTTTATGCTTGAGATATAATATATTGAAGGTACTCTCTTCTTTCCAGGCCAATCCTTTCACAGACACTACCCTTATCTATACCAAATTTGTCATCATCCCAAAACTTAACTTTTATGGGGAAACACGTCTACATCCTCTAACACTTAACAATGTATTTTCCACACCTTATTCTACTAACATAATCCCTCTAATCTTATATCTTCTTAGTTTTTAAGGAGTTTAAACCTATACCAAGAGGCTCAACATCGTCTATCCATAATTCGCTTAATTCAGTTCTAAAGAACACCATCTAACAACTACCTAGACTTCTCCATACTAAGCAAGTAAAGAACATGAACTAGGTACACATGGCACTCATAATTAAAGATCGAGCACACCTTATTCTCATAACTTAACGCTCTTATCCATCTAATGATTTAGCCACAATTTTCTACTACAACACTAGTCCTCATATATATAATCACACCTACACATTCAAACCTTCCATAAGGTATCAATTTAAACTGTTCCACACACTAAATTCTGTTTGCTAGATTCGTTTTTCATAAAGCCAACTTTACCTTTTTCAGGCTATCATTCTTTTCACCACACTCAACATCTAAAGTTCCAACTTAGTGACTAATACAAAATATGGATAGCAAATGAAACATCTCACATACTATACTAGTTTACAACTAATAGATAAAAATCAAGGAGTAAAACCACTTAATAAAGATAGTCGATCTTAGCCTTATAATATAACCCATTATGATCTATTAGCTTGTTCTAATTCCTCACATCAGATCTACTTACCCAGACATATATATAAGCTACCTTCAAAATTGTATAAACATCAAGGAGCCTCTACCTCTCTAAGAACCATAATTTGAAGCATAAATTTATAAATTCTTAACCACTCTATCCTTCCAATCACAACCTATAATTTATTTTACTACTACATAACTAGCCACCATGAGCTCCATCCTTATTTTAAATAAATTCTAAATCATCCTAACTAATCACTTCCCCTACTAACTACCATAAAATCTACAAATTTTGCTACAATCTTAGCCAATCACTATAAGGACATACCATCCCAACACTCACTTAATGGGTTGACTCTAACTACATTCTTTGATTAATCACTAACTCCACTCTATGGATTCTAAGCTTATAACTTTATATTTCTAACGCTGGGATCATCTTACTACTCATAGCTTATTATGACACCGTAATTTACACTATTGCTTGGGTGGAAAACATTATCCCCAACATAAGCTACATACATTTCCCCTTAAGCAAGTCATCTATAATAAGGTTCTTGAAAAGGTCTGAATACACATCTCACTTTGACTCAACCACACGATTCACCAAGATAAGGGTATATGCTTAAAATAAACAGACGTTGATGCACTAATGGACTCCTCTCAAGTCCTTGTGCAGTTTTGTAACTTTGTGATGACTCAATCGGAAAGGATCACATCATTTGGAATTTGAGCTTTTGCACTTGTATCGCCTTGATAATGCGACATAGCCAATAGAGTTAGAGTCGGGAAAGAATTTGGATAGCTTTCTTATGGACAACACTATTGTATGATATGGAGTATGAAAGAATATGAAAAATATCCTAAATAACTTATAGCCTCCTGATTATAAGTGTGGTGCACAACACAAACATAAGCAAGACTCTACTAGAAACAGCTTTGTAAATACGCTAAGACCCTTAACCGTGCTCTGATACCAAGTTTGTCATGATCCGAGCCAGACCCTAGCTGTGACGGGCATCCCAAATCAATGAAGACCTGGGGAAGACCCTTAGCATATCATCATACACATGGTCATAAATAAAGTACGAAAGTAGACCCATGAAATAAGAAATTCAACTTCAAATAAGTATTTAACATTTGGTCTTGAAAACATGATGAAAATATTTACCAATGTCTGTCTACGAATCCTCTAACATACAAATGAAAAACTAAAGTCGGGACATGGCCCCAATAATACCATAAAACTAAAAGTTAATGTCTAGTCATGAAGATCATATCGCCTTCCGAAAGATAGAGGGCTCAACACTTGCTGAAGTTGTCTCGAGGAATCCTAAGGCTACATAGAACCAGAAGAAGGCGCCTCCGAACCTTCATCATGAATAGATGTAGCATCCGGGGATGGTCATTATGGCAAGTACTGGCATACAACCCAAGGGATAGGGAATACAACATTTTTTAAGGTAAAACCATAAGATACATAATGTGAATCATGAGTGTAAGCAATCATGAAATAAACTCTTAAGTAATAAAACATAAATATCCTTTAAATGCTTTCTTTATGGAATATGTAGTTCATCGACCTTAGGCAACGCACGGGCGAATATGGGTCCTGTATTCGCCCAACCAGCGGGGCCCCAATCCATGTTTGCTGTATGAATTAAGATGAACATAGTATAGCCATTATAACGTACCACCCTTATTGAGTTGCATGTCAAGTCGTCCTAGTTGGGAGCAAATCACCCCTATGTCGGCAAATATAGGTTTTCGGTGTTGGTCACAAGGACTTACACCTTCTCAGTGAACTACATAATCCCTAAATATGCCTCATTAAAAAAACTTTCATAAATCCTTATCTGTGGAGTCTTTCATTAAGGCATTTACATTTTTGGTACCGTTATACAAAGACTTGCAAGTCATCCATATTATGCCAAACCATTATTGTAAAACATTATAAACTCCAAATTCCATATTTAAATTCATGACATAGCCATATTAGGATTCTCATATAATCATTAAAACTTTCACCATTTCATAACATACATTGCTCAAAGGACGAATAAACATCATAATTTCCATTGAAAAACAAGCTTGTAAAAAAGGTTGAAAATCATAGTTTTCATCACTCTAACATTTAGCATTTCAAATCCATATAAAGAATTTCACCCTTTTTCAAATGATGTGTTCAAGCCTCAAAACCCTCTACTAATGATTAGAAAACAATTCATAACAAGAGGGAAGTCAATATTAAGCTTTTCACAAACGAAATCCACAACTTTAGTTTCAAACCATCGATATAATATACATAGATACTAAACAAATTAACACTTTACAATTTTAGTTGAAATAGGCAGTGTTCAACATGCCTTTTGATGGAGGTAACATGAGAAAAATTGACCTTTGGATCTTCTATGGTGTTGACTTAGTTCTTGACTTAGAGAGGAAGAGAGGATAACCATTTTTTGATCTAGGGTTAATGGGACTTGAGGAAACATATTAAAGTAATGGGGGGATGATTTTTATAGAAAAAGGACCAAACTACCCTTAAAATATCAGGTTAAAATAAAGTCCCGCTAGGCAAAATAGGGGGCACGACACACACCCCAAGACATGGCCTCCCCCATGAGGCGCGAGAGACATCACGGCCCAAGCCCTATGCAGTGCGAGGTTCACCATAGGGTCAAGGCAGTGACCCTCGCGGTGTCTTGTATGGCATAAGGCCAAGGCATGACCTCCCCCATGCGACACAAGGTCTATTTCTTCGCCCAAAACTTCCACAAAATTTCCGAACTCATCTCAAAACGTTTTCTACTCATTCTAAGGTTCATATACGTTCATTTTTAGGCTCTAACAAGGCATGCAATGTATGAGGTGTTACATTATCCCCCCCTTGGTATCATTCGTCCCCGAATGATGATCAAAGGTGCATTTAGCATGATATAAGGATTCACATACGAACTTAAGTAAGACACATTAAGGGAAAATAAGAGTAAACTTAAGATTAGTACCTTCCATGACTCTTGTCGAAGATGCGAACAAAGAGGGATATCTATCTTTCATGTCCTCGAGTAAGGGATACGAAATTATTAAAGCTCAATACGTACGAACATAAGGGCAGAATTTCATATCAAGGCTTAACTTCTAACTCACATACATTAAGAGGAGCTTCATGACAACACCGAGCAACTAGGGTAAGCACGAATCACGAGACACTAAAGATTTAACATGCTCCAAGACATGAGTCCTACGGAGCTTAATGGTAGTGACGTAAGGTATGAATTCCATGGAATCATAACCATAGATCAAGATGGATATAACAAGATATACGATAGTGCTGCACATAGGAATAAGAGTATTTCCACCTCAAATGATGTAACTAAAAGTCCCTAAGCTTAGCAACCCTTCTCGATTATGCTTCTCTTTTAAATACCACACTTCATCAATTCCCTCTTATACTATCCGTTCCAACACATAATTACCAGAGCGTGAGTCTTACTTCATATTGTTTCCATTTTCAAGCCTAATTGGGAGTCACAAGGTCTAATGTATAGTGCAATCATACTGGTCTAAGCTACAAAAATTTCTTTTACAATCTATATCTCTCTCAAAGCTTTTGCCCCCAAGACTCCTACTTCATATTATCACTTACAATAAACCAACCTCAAGCTCTAATCAAGGTGTACTAGTCACATAAAACAATGACCTGCATATCCACAAATTGCAACATTCAAGCCTATCATTACCATACCCCCTTTATGGACTTTTACACCTTAAAACAACATCTTTAATCACTTTCACAAGAATTTCCATCATATATCCTCTTTCTAACCATTTCACATAACCAAAGTTCATCTCTCTAACTTCCCCTTTCACCTATAACCTTAGCTCGAGTGGTCACACCACCATTTTCACTACAAAGAACATCTACTCTCTTACCTAAAACATTATATGCCTCCATCGCTACTATCATCCTAATATAAGGAAGGTCACTGAGGGACTAGAGTACGAGCATCAGGAATAAGACTGATACTGCTCGATTAAGACTCTTATTTGATGCAATACTCAAGATGGGACCCGTGTAGTAAGATATGATACAATTGGCATGAAGTACTTCATATGTCATACATATAGATCTTGAATAAAAGTTCATGCTGGTATAAACATAACCTATCATAAATTGAGTTTAGGTATACTTAGAAACATTAGTTCATATATCAAGAGTTGTATAACATAAGGCTAGAATTCATAAATTCAAGAAATATGACCAAGACTGCTGCTTGAATTTATTGCCTCTCATTCTGGGGACTGAGAATGGTCATGAGTTTGCATGGATAGTGTGGAGTATGTAACATATAAAAAATAGTGTAGGTTTTTAGAACTAAGCATAACATGAGACACTATTGCTTCCAGTAAAAGGGTCAAAACATGGACACGAGTGTGTGTATGGAATCTATATCTTAGATAAAATCATGGATAAAATGCATATAACATGGGTCAAGTGTATTTTTAACAGAGGTATAGGCACTCCATTAGGATAAGAAGGGATCATTATGGAACTCATCATAGACCCCTTTCTGAAACTCAAGACCTAAGGTGGTTCAATACCTATCATCTCCCCCTTAGCTACAAGGTCACTATCCTAAGTCTGTGGACCTATTTTATAGATAGAGCTACAAGCACAATACTTAGTGCGATGGGGTAACTCTTTATGCTTGAGATATAATATATTGAAGGTACTCTCTTCTTTCCAGGCCAATCCTTTTACAGACACTACCCTTATGTATACCAAGTTTGTCATCATCCCAAAACTTAACTCTTATGAGGATACACGTCTACGTCCTCTAACATTTAACAATTGATTTTACACTTCTTAGTCTACTAACATTATCCCTCTAATCTTATATCTTCCTAGTTTTAAGGAATTTAAAGCTATACCAAGAGGCTCAACATCGTCTATCCATAATTCCCTCAATTCAGTTCTAAAGAACACCATATAACAACTACCTAGACTTCTCCATACTAAGCAATTCAAGAACACGAACTAGGTACACATGGCACTCATAACTTAAGATTGAGCACCCCTTTTTCTCATAACTTAAGGATCTTATCCATTTAATGATTTAGCCACAATTTTCTACTACAACACTAGTCCTCAAATATATATAATTACACCTACACATTCAAACCTTCCATAAGGTATCAACTTAGACTGTTCCATATACTAAATTCTGCCTGCTAGATCCATTTTTCATAAAGCCACCTTTACCTTTTTCAAGCTATCATTCTTTTCACCACACTCAATATCTAAAGTTTCAACTATGTGACTAATACAAAATATGGATAGCAAATGAAACATCTCATATACTATACTAGTTTACAACTACTAGATAAAAATTAAGGGGTAAAGCCACATAATAAAGATAGTCGATCTTAACCTTATAATATAACCCATTACGGTCTATTAGCACATTCTCCTTCCTCACATCACATCTACTTACCCAGACATACATTTAAGCTACCTTCAAAATTCTATAAACATCAAAGAGTCTCTCTCTTTATAAGAACCATAATTTGAAGCATAAATTTATAAATTCTTAACCACTCTATCCTTCCATTCAAAATCTATAATTGATTTTACTACTACATAACTAGCCACCATGAGCTCCTTCCTTATTTCAAATAAATTCTAAATCATCATAACTAATCACTTCCCCTACTAACTACCATAAAATTAACAAATCTTGATACAACCTTAGCCAATCACCATAAGGACATACAATCCCAACACCCACTTAATGGGTTGACTCTAGTTACACTCTTTGATCAATCACTAGCCCCACTCTATGGCTTCTAAGTTTACCACTCTATATTTCTAACGCTGGGATCATCTTACTACTCGTAGCTTATTATGACACCCTAATTTACACTATTTCTTGGGTGGAAAACATTACCCCAAACATTAAGCTACATACATTTCCACTTAAGCAAGTCATCTATAACAAGGTTCTTGAAAAGGTCTGAATACACATCTCACTTTTACTCAACCACACGATTCACGAAGATAGGGGTATACGCTTAAAATAAATAAACGTTGATGCACTAATGAACTCCTCTCAAGTTCTTGAGCAATTTTGTAACTTTTTGATGACTCAATAGGAAAGGATTACATCATTAGGAATTTGTGCTTTTGCACTTGTATCGCCTTGATAATGAGACATTGCCAATAGAATTAGAGTCAGGAAAGAATCTGGATAGCTTGCTTATGGACAACACTATTGCACGATATGGAGTATGAAAGAATGAAAAACATATCCTAAATACCCTGTAGCCTCTTGATTATAAGTATGGTGCGTAACACACATATAATCAAGATTCTACTAGACATGGCTTTGTAAACACCCTGGGACCCTGAACTGTGCTTTGATACCAAGTTTGTCATGACCCGAGCCAGACCCTAGTCATGACGGGCATCCCCGACCAATGGAGACCCGGGGAGGACCATTAGAATATCATCATACACATGGTCATAAATAAAGTACGAAAGTAGAACCATGAAATAAGAAATTCAAATTAAAATAAGTATTTACCATTTGGTCTTGAAAACATGATGAAAATATTTACCAATGTCTGTCTACGAAGCCTCTAACATACGAATGAAAAACTGAAGTCGGAACATGGCTCCAACAATACCATAAAACTTAAAGTTATGGTCTAGTCATGAAGATCATATCGCCTTCCAAAAGATGGAGGGCTCAACACTTTTTGTAGCTGTCCCGATAAATCCTAAGGCTGCATAGAGCTAGAAGAAGGTGCCTCCAAACATACATCATGAAAAGATGCAGCGTCCGGGGACGGTCAGTACGACAAGTACTGGCATACAACCCAAGGGAGAGGGAATAGAAAATTTTATAAGGCAAAATCATAAGATACATAATGTGAATCACAAGTGTAAGAAATCATGAAATAAACTCTTAAGTAATAAAACTTAAACATCGTTACGATTCAAGCTTTACATATGAATAGACATGATTTATGTATGATATGAGCATATGGTATAAACTATTTTGGGAGTATTATTTAGCACCGAGAGAACAAGGGTTCAAATAAATCCAAGTTCCATAACTATGTTGCCAGCATAGGTCTTTGTCTCCTTTTTAGGCACAATTAAGGATCCTTATGTATATGGTTCTAACTTTTATCGGGTAGAACAACCTTTTTCAGCATAGGCGTATGACACTAGACTCTATGATGCTCACATGGCTTATGTCGGTTATAAAAAAACTCTCACCTAAAAGACTTAACTTTATTTTTACTGTTTACATAATATGATCATTATATGACTTTATAAAGTATCATTTCTATTATGCATTGTTTACAGAAAATCTTCATTTTTTCCTAAACTGTTTTCTTTATTCTCAGTTGATACTTACATTAATGAAACTCACCTTCTTGGTCTTCGCTTTAAATCATGCTAAAAAATTTCTTTGAGTTATCTAGTTTTATTTCTACATACTCAGTACCATCCCTGTACTGATCGCATATCTTTTTTGCTCTACATTTTCATTGATGTAGATATGGACTATTATTCTCGAACTCATGGCTAGATATTAGCAGTTCAGATAGAAGCAGCTAGTGAGTCCTTCTCATCCAGGGACTTAGTTTAGTTGTTCTTTCTTTCATTTGAGACATTATTTTTATGGGTAACTGATGGTCTAGTCCTGACATATCGTTTTACTCAGACTTAGAGGCTTGACAGATATTAGAGTATGATTTATGTTATCCGTTCGGGGCCAATATTTTATTCATTAAAAAATTCAGTTGTGTTTGGAACTTATAAGTTATGATTTTAGTTGCAGCTTCCGTTTTATGTTATTATTGTACTTAGATATTCTATGCCAAGAGTTAGCTTGGGATAACTTGTGGTTCTAAGCACTGTGTCTCATCCAGGGTGTGGACTCGGGTCCTGACAAATAAATGTTAAACTCAATATGTCTAATATCTTAAATTTCAAGAATCTGTCTTGAAACATAAAGTTAGAGCAAAATGGTAATACGATAGTGACTAAAATATGTTTTTCCAAATTGTCATCAAGTATAGAAAAAGAAGGTTCAATGCCAATAGAATTCAGAATAACCTTTATCAATGGGTTGAAGGATTTAAGGAAGTTATTGAGGCTGATGTTACTTCAATAATTTGTTTAGTCAAAAAGTATTACACTGAATTTTCTATTTTGGATTCTATTAAATCTAAGGTTACGTAGGAAGATAATAAGCAATTAATTAAATTTCCTTTTAGAAGAGATTAAAGCGTGTCTTGACACAATGGACCCTGATAGTTCTCCTAGTCCAGAAAATGGTTTCACTGCTCATTTCTTCCAAGTTGTTTAGATATTATTGAATCTGATCTTACTCTTGTCATTAAAGCTTTAATTTTTGGGGCCAGTTTACCCAAATATATCACTCATACCTGCAGAGTTATAATTTCTAAGGTCTCTGCTCCTCAAACTTTTCCTGCTATCAGACTTATTAGTCTGTGTAATATCATCAAATATATCACTCATACCTGCAAAGTTATCATCAACCCTTATTTTAAAGGAAATGTTGTTCTAAAGCTAGGTATGGTAAGACTTATGATTGAGTCTCTTGGCAATATGTGTGCCCTTATAAGAAAGATTGAATTCTGTGAAACATGGATTGACTTGAATTTTAGGCACATCTCTGACAATTGATTTTCTCTAGTAGTGAATGGTACAAGACATGTCTTCTTCAAATCAGAAAGAGGATTGAGACAATGAGACCCTATTTTACCTTCTCTTTTTGTATTATGTGCTGAACTTCAGACTCAGAAACTTAATGATCTAAATAATAAAGCTAACTTTATAGGATTTTATATGAATAATAATGTCTCTATTATTAATCATTTGACAATTGTCGATGACATTATTCTATTTTGTAGTGGATGGATCTACTCTTTATCATTGATAACGCAGATATTGGCTGACTATGAAGGTGTCTATAGACAACAGATCAATAAAAACAAGTCTTATTTTTTTTTAGCTCCAACACTCAACTGGAAGAGGCCAATAGAGTTACGAGAATCACAGAATCAAGCACAAGTTATTACCTATTATATATCTGGGCTGCATAATTATGTGGGGAGAAAAAAGATAACATACTTCTCTGAAATGATCAATAGTATGCTAAAAAGGATGTCTATTTGGCAAAATAAATTCATTTCCACATGTGAAAATAAAGGTAGTACTTATTAAACATGTCTTGATGATTCTTCCTACTCATCTCCTGGTTGCGGTACATCCCCCTGAAGGGTTTTTCTCAAATTGAGAAAATGATGCAAAATTATATTGTAGTGACTCCAATGATTTATTCTTAACATATTGAGGGAAGGGAAAGTTTTAGAAGTATCCATGGCATTAATCCTTTTACTGTCAAGCAATGATAGAATGGAGACTAATTATATCACTACAACAAATTTGATTATTAATGACAAAATATTTTGTCACTTGAAAGCCATAAATCGTCACAAATGTTTTTCGTGACGAGACCAGTTAGTCCCTAAACCATGGGTCACTAAATGTATATAAAGACAATTTAGTATTTCGTCGCTAAAATAATGTTAAATTAACTACGAAATTCTTTTTTGTCCCAAAATGCAAAATATTTGTGACAAACTCATTTGTCAAAAAGGTATAATTTTTTTGTAGTTAATTGTGCATTTTGTAACACCCCGTACATGTCCGAACCTAGTTGATTACCGTAACATTCATGGAATTATTTAAACATGGGAGTTTTGAGGAATTATACATCAACTGTGATGGGTCAAATTAATCTTGAGCCATTGGGCTCAATTAAAGCCCAAAAAGACACAAAAGACATGACCCAAATGAAGGGGAAATGATCCATTGTTCTTTTGACCAAATCAACACATTAATTATTGACCAAAAGATGGATAAATATGACCATTAAGTGTCTATAAAAGGCACCAAAAATCTGATATTTATTCATTTGATTACACATGCCAAAATCTAGAAATTTCCACGACATTCTCTCAACTCAAACCCTAAGCTATCTTCCTCTTGGGACAAGATCACTCCTTGGAAAGCTTTGGTAAGTGTTTATGATTATGATTTAATATATTATATGCATGGAATATGGTGTATATCATGTTGGTTATGTTGGTGAAGTATGAGAAGTTCACTATATGTGAAACAATTTACGTTTGCTTAATCGGTGAAGGTTTTTGCCTTGTAAACTTGAAAATGGACTTGTGGTATTGAAGGAAGTGAACTTGATGGGTTCAATATTGACATGTGAGAGGTGATTATATCATCAACTTGTTTTATTCTTGTACATAATGGTTGGAATTGTTATTGCAAAATTGTGCATGGATTTGGTGGTGTATTGAAGGAAAAGTGTAGTTTTGGTGATGTTCATGTGTGTTGTGGAACCATGGCTGATTTTTGGAATCCAAGATGATCTAAAATATGTCAAGAGAAGTTTAGTTATGATCATGGACCATTCATTTCATAAAAAGACCCAAAAGAGACCCTTTTTGGCCGAAATGGGCACCCGCCCTCGCAGACGAAGCACCTGTGGGCGCAGGTGACTTCGGAGGTGCCTCTGGCTACTCCCAAAGGTCACCTGTGGGCATACCTCATCCACCATCGGGAACAGGTGGCTTCGCAGGTCAGCCTAGAACCCCGAATTGTTTGTTTTTGCATCCCTTTGACCCCCCAAAGCTCCTATACCCTTTATGGATGCAATTATCAACTTATGGTACCTTTTAAATGACTATAAAGGTGTATCCCGGAGGTATTTTGAATGGTATAAAATATTAATTATTTTTAAAGTGTTATTGTGAAAGCTATCGAGTGACGTGACGGAGAAAAGGTAACGTAGTGTTAATGAGGAAGTGTAAAGGGTAAACTTGGTGTGAAATATTATTGGTTTATGATGTCTTGGTCAATGTGTTAAATGTGATGATGTTGTTGTCAGGGTAATGCAGTGGATTATATTATAAAAGATGAAATGACGCTATATAGCAGTCACGTAACTCATTGTCATCTTATGCACTTGTAAGGTAACTAGTTGTTAACGTGAGCTCCGTTATGAACTTTTGTTGTAGAGTGACACGTAAGGAAGGAAATGGATTGTTGTATTCACATCTAGGACGGTATATTCATATTGAGATCATAAGGTATGTAAGGTTACTCTTTCTGTATCCTTCTGCAGCATATTGTTCATATTGACATTGTACTTATTCCATTCCGAAATGACCAAAGGTATCTCATTTCAGGTTGTTATCTATTGTTAAGTCACATATTCCTCATTCATTAGTCGTTGTTGTTCTTGTGCTACATAGTTATGGACATGGGTCCAAAGTCCCAATAATGTTATGTTCCAAAGCTTCTAACAATGTTATGACTATAAAAGTATCAATCTCTCACAAACAAAAGTATCAATCTCTTATAAGTGAATGAATCAATCTCTCGCAAGTAAAGGAACGAATCTCTCAAAAGTAAGAAATAAAGTAATGCATTTATGGTTTAATGTTTGAGAACCGGGATGATTCAAAGGGGCACATAAGCCTAGCTCGAGCGGACCCTAATACTACCCACCAAAAGGTGGATGACTACCCACTAATAAAGTGTATGCCTACCAAAAGGTGGATGAATACCCACCAAAAGGTGGATAACTACCCACTAATAAAGTGTATGCCCACCAAAAGGTGGATGACTACCCACAATAAAGTGGATGACTACCCACCGATAATGTGGATGACCATAATAACCCACCAATAAGGTGGATGACTAATAATAATGATGATGAGCGTAAAAGCAAGGAAAGAAATCTCTTGAATGGAAGAATCTCTTGAATAAAGGCAAATCTCTTGAATGAAGGTATATATGAAAAATATTATATGAATGATAAGGATATGAATGGTTGATCGAAAATGACAATAACATAAGCAATGTACACGGTTCCACATATAAAAAGATGGTTTATCCACACTGACTATTCTCTTATATTTAATTCCATGGAAGTTCTTATGTATGATGTAGTCTCTTATAGCCTTACATACTCAGTACATTCTTTGTACTAACCCCCCTTGGGGAGACTTACTTTACTTTCTGCAGGGACAGGTGCTAGTAGACTTCCACTGTAGGCTACAAGTTATTTGCGGATCATTGGTGAGCTCCAGTTGGTTCGGGGCTTTTCGAGTCATAGTGTACATTTGTTTTGATTCTATGTAAATATTGTATAGGCATGGTCATGTATCTATTAGAGTCTTTGTACACGGATGTGGGAAGATGAATGTAAGAAATGTATGTCCATTTTGACTTGATGGCCCTACCGGCCAAGTTTTATATATATAGAGAGAGAATATGTTGCCATGACTTCCGCCATTTATATTTAATTACATGGGATAGAATGATATTCATACGTAAACATACATATGAGAGTACATGAGCGAAGATTGGTTCTCTTGGGCCTTATCGGCTTCGGGTGCCAGTCCGTCCCGAATGGGATTCGGGGTGTGACAAAAGTAGTATCAGAGCGGATTGTCCTAAGGGTGTCTACAAAGCCGTGTCTGAGTAGAGTCTTGCTTATGGATGTGTTGCGCGCCACATTTATAAGTAGGAGGCTACGGGACATTTAGGAGTTGTTTCATTTCTTCATTTCTAGATCGTGCAATAGAGACAATGTTGTAAGTGAAAATTTTATCTGACCATGGAATTGGTTTTCTTTGTTATAGAAAAAAAATGCCAATTACAAGACGAGGTAGAGGCAAAGGTAAGCAGGTAGATATTCCTGCCGAAGAAGGAATAAGTAAATCACCACCTGACCAAGCTAGTCAAGGTGGGGCTGACACTGAAATTACATCGCGGTCTTCAGAACCTCCTGTAAATGCGACTGATCAGGACTTAAGAAATGCAGAACATATGTTGACTCAGATAGTTGCTGTACAAACTCAGGGACGAGTTGGTCCAACGACAAAGGAGGATGACGCGTCTAGAGTAGCTAGTCGGCGAACACAGGATTTTTTGAAACTAGACCCTCCCATATTCACTGGGCCAGACCCAAAAGCAGATCCACAGGACTTTGTGGATCAAATTCAAAGGGCCCTAGAGGTCATGCACGTAACAGGTGTTGAAACAGTTGAGCTGGCAGCCTATAGACTGAAAGGTGAAGCTATATTATGGTATGAAGACTGGAAAAGATCGAGGGGTATTGAAGTGCCTCCAGCTGGTTGGGAGGAATTCAAAACGGCCTTTCTTGATCACTACCTCCCATATGAGATCCGACAGGCCCGTGCAGACCAATTTCTAAATCTCCATCAGGGGAATATGAGTGTTAGAGAATACAGTCTTCAGTTTAATTCTTTGGCTCGATATGCTCCGAATATAGTAGCCATAATGTAAGATAGAGTCCATCGATATGTAGATAGATTAGAGCCATACTTGGTAAGAGACTGTACCATTGTTGCTTTGAACAGAGATATAGACATAGCCAGAATACAGGCCTTTGCACAAAAAATGGAGGATCAGAGGCAACAAAGAAGGACACATGAGGTTGAAAGAAGGCCTTCAAAGAGGGTTAGACCAATGAGACAGTTTATGGTGTCCCAAGGAGGATTTGGTCCTCGGAGTTCTCCTCGACCGCCTGGACCATCATTTTCTTTCCCTACAGTAGGTACTTCATCACAATTCCGAGGATCTAGAGGTAGCCATGCTGGGAAAAGCAGTGTGGTTCGAGGTTCACATACAGTAAAATTTTCTCGACAGTTGTACCAGCATTGTGGGAAGTTTCATTCAGGTGAATGCTGGTATGGACCGAATGTTTGCTTGCGGTGTGGTATGTCGGGGCATTTGAAGAGAGAATGTCTACAAGGGGACATGAGTAGTATGGCGCGACCTACGGGATCACCCGTTGTGGCATCGTCATCTGGTGTACAACCTGCTGGTCGTGGTAGGGGTGCTAGAGGAGCAGCTAGTTCCAGTGGAGCCCAGAATAGCACCTATACTCTAGTCGACCGACAAAATTTGGAGGTTTCTCCTGATGTAGTTACAGGTATAATATCTGTCTTTTCACATAATGTATATGCATTGATTAATCCGGGCTCTACTTTATCATATGTTAACCCATTGATTGTGGAACAAATTTTGAAAGAACACCAGAATTACTAATTATGCCATTTGAAGTCTATACACTAGTTGGTGAAACTATTATAGATAAAAGAGTATATCGTAATGATGCAGTAGATGTTTGTGATCATGTTACACTGACTGATCTTAGTGAGATGGAAATGAGAGATTTTAAAGTTAGAATGGGTATGAAGTGGTTGGCCTCTTGTTACGTCACGGTAAATTACAGAGCTAAGGAAGTATATTTTCATTTTTCCACAAAAGAATGTTCTAGAATGGAATGGTAATGTGGGGGCACCGAGAGAAAAATTTATTTTCTATCTTAAAGTAAGGAAATGATGTCCAAAGTGTACATATGTCACCTAGTAAGACCTAGTATGTCCCCGGGGGGGGGGGGGCACCAATGTTATTCGTACAAAAGAAAAATGGCACATTGAGAATGTGTATTGATTATCGACAACTGAATAAGGCAACAGCCAAGAATAAATATTCCCTTCCCAGAAGTGATGATTTGTTTAATCAATTATAGGGTGCTAAATATTTTTTTTAAGAGATTGACCTGAGGTCGGGCTATCACTTTAAGAGTTGGAAAAAAAATAATATAATATATACCCGAGGCAGCTTTTTGAACACGTTATGGTTACTATGAATTTCTAGTTATGCCATTTGGGCTAACCAATGCACCAGCAGTTGTTAGGGATTTGATGAATAGGGTGTTCAAGCCATTTTAAATGTGTACGTGACCATGTTTGGATATGATATTCAAAATCACAAAAGGACCATGCTAATCATTTTACAGCAAGTGTTATAGAGTTTCTAAATGTGAATTTTGGTTACAATCCATGGCAATCAGCTTTCGGTAGAATGATGCATGTGAGAAGGGTTCCCAAAAGCTGAGAGATAAATTAACTTCCACACCAGTTTTAAGTACTTCCCGAAGGCATAGAATGTTATGCAGTGTATTGTAATACTTTCGGGGTTGACCTCGGATGTGTATTGATGTAGCATGGTAAGGTAATAGCGTAGGCCTCACGACAGTTGCGGCCACATAAGAGGAATTACCCAACCCGTGACCCTGAACTAGCAGCTACGATATTTGCTTGAAAAATGTGGTGTCACCATTTGTAAGGGATTCATGTTGATATCTATACTGATCACAAAAGTTTGCAATAAACCTTTAAGTAGTAGGACTTAAATCTAAGGTAGCAAAGGTGTCTTGAACTATTAAAAGATTATGACATTGGTGTCTTGTATCATCCAGGAAAAGCAAACATGGTAGCTTATATACTAAGTTGCAAAGCAGTAGAAAGAACTAATGGCCAGCTCACAGAAAAGAAAGATATAGTTAAGAAATCAAATTACCCAGTATGGAGTTTTGACTTCTTGAAACTTCAGATGGAAGAATTATAGTGTACAATGCGGCAGATTCTCCATTTGTAACTGAGAGAAGGAAAAGCAATATGCAAATCCAATTTTTTTTCAAAACAAAATGTATAGCAGAGTTCGACAAAACTATTTGAACTTACGCAAAAGGGAGTACTTCATATCAAGGTAGATGTTATGTACTAAATATAGACGTGCTAAAGAAATGAGTTCTAACAGAAGCACATCATTCATAGTATTCTATTCGTTCGGGAGCAACCAAATTGTACCATGGTCTAGAAAAAATGTATTGATAAGACAATATAAAGAAGAAGAAAAAACATTGTAGAATTTGTAACTCATTTTCCGAATTGTCAACAGATAATAGTAGAGCATCAGAAATCTGGAGGTTATATGTCGATATTAGGAGAAGAGGATTAGAATTTGCCATGGATGATTGAGTATTCACGGAAGTGTCACCAATGAAAGGGATAGTGAAATTTGGAAAGAAAGGAAAAGTGACCCTATATAACATGCCAAATGAAATTGGACGAAGAATTAGTAAAGTTGTGTACGAGTTAGCACTGCCCCCAAGAACTCTCCACATTTCGTTCAGCGTTCCATGTGTTAATGCTTCGAAAGTATCTGGGAGATCCACCTCGTATTAATTTCAGTGAAGATGTACAAGTTTTGGAGGATCTCACTTATGAAGAGGTACCTATTGCTATTCTAGATCAATAAGTTAAAGGATTAAGAAATAAAGAATGTAGTTTCCATAAAGGTACAATGTAGGGATCGACAAGTAGAAGAAAGCACGTGGGGAGCCAAAGAAATGATAAAGTCGAAGTACTCGTAATGGTTTCAAACGGGAGAGAAAGTTCAAGGTGCAGAATTTGAGCAATAACCAGGAAGTATCTAGAAGAATTATGTGTAAATGTATATATATGTTAATATAGATATGCATTGGATGTACATGAGACGATGTTATTAACTTTCAAGGACGAATGTTTCTAAGGGAGGAAGAATGTAACACCCCGTACATGTCCGAACCTAGTTGATTACCGTAAAATTCATGGAATTATTTAAACATGGGAGTTTTGAGGAATTATACATCAAATGTGATGGTTCAAATTAATCTTGAGCCATTGGGCTCAATTAAGGCCCCAAAAGACACAAAAGACATAGCCCAAATGAAGGGGAGATGATCCATTCTTCTTTTGATCAAATCAACACATTAATTATTGACCAAAAGATGGATAAATATGACCATTAAGTGTCTATAAAAGGCACCAAAAATCTGATATTTATTCATTTGATTACACATGCCAAAATCTAGAAATTTCCACGACATTCTCTCAACTCAAACCCTAAGCTATCTTCCTCTTGGGACAAGATCACTCCTTGGAAAGCTTTGGTAAGTGTTTATGATTATGATTTAATATATTATATGCATGGAATATGGTGTAGATCATGTTGGTTATGTTGGTGAAGTATGAGAAGTTCACTATATGTGAAACAATTTACGTTTGCTTAATCGGTGAAGGTTTTTGCCTTGTAAACTTGAAAATGGACTTGTGGTATTGAAGGAAGTGAACTTGATGGGTTCAATATTGACATGTGAGAGGTGATTATAGCATAAACTTGTTTTATTCTTGTACATAATGGTTGGGATTGTTATTGCAAAATTGTGCATGGATTTGGTGGTGTATTGAAGGAAAAGTGTAGTTTTGGTGATGTTCATGTGTGTTGTGGAACCATGGCTGATTTTTGGAATCCAAGATGATCTAAAATATGTCAAGAGAAGTTTAGTTATGATCATGGACCATTCATTTCATAAAAAGACCCAAAAGAGACCCTTTTTGGCCGAAATGGGCACCCGCCCTCGCAGATGAAGCACCTGTGGGCGCAGGTGACTTCGGAGGTGCCTCTGGCTACTCCCAAAGGTCACCTGTGGGCATACCTCAGCCACCATCGGGAACAGGTGGCTTCGCAGGTCAGCCTAGAACCCCGAATTGTTTGTTTTTGCATCCCTTTGACCCTCCAAAGCTCCTATACCCTTTATGGATGCAATTATCAACTTATGGTACCTTTTAAATGACTATAAAGGAGTATCCTGGAGGTATTTTGAATGGTATAAAATATTAATTATTTTTAAAGTGTTATTGTGAAATCTATCGAGTGACTTAACGGAGAAAAGGTAACGTAGTGTTAATGAGGAAGTGTAAAGGGTAAACTTGGTGTGAAATGTTATTGGTTTATGATGTCTTGGTCAATGTGTTAAATGTGATGATGTTGTTGTCATGGTAATGCAGTGGATTGTATTGTAAAATACAAAATGACGCTATATAGCAGTCACGTAACTCATTGTCATCTTATGCACTTGTAAGGTAACTAGTTGTTAACGTGAGCTTCGTTATTAACTTGTGTTGTAGAGTGACACGTAAGGAAGGAATTGATTGTTGTATTCACATCTAGGACGGTATATTCATATTGAGATCATAAGGTATGTAAGGTTACTCTTTCTGTATCCTTCTGCAGCATATTGTTCATATTGACATTGTACTTATTCCATTTCGAAATGACCAAAGGTATCTCATTTCAGGTTGTTATCTATTGTTAAGTCACATATTCCTCATTCATTAGTCCTTGTTGTTCTTGTGCTACATAGTTATGGACATGGGTCCAAAGTCCCAATAATGTTATGTTCCAAAGCTTCCAACAATGTTATGACTATAAAAGTATCAATCTCTCACAAACAAAAGTATCAATCTCTTATAAGTGAATGAATCAATCTCTCGCAAGTAAAGGAAAGAATCTCTCAAAAGTAAGAAACAAAGTAATGCATTTATGGTTTAATGTTTGAGAACCGGGACCACTCAAAGGGGCACATAAGCCTAGGTCGAGCGGACCCTAATACTACCCACCAAAAGGTGGATGAATACCCACTAATAAAGTGGATGCCCACCAAAAGGTGGATGAATACCCACTAATAAAGTGGATTCCCACCAAAAGGTGGATGAATACCCACTAATAAAGTTGATGCCCACCAAAAGGTGGATGACTACCCACTAATAAAGTGGATTCCCACCAAAAGGCTGATGACTACCCACCGATAAGGTGGATGACTACCCACCGATAAGGTGGATGACCATAATAACCCACCAATAAGGTGGATGACTAATAATAATGATGATGAACGTAAAAGCAAGGAAAGAAATCTCTTGAATGGAAGAATCTCTTGAATAAAGACAAATCTCTTGATTGAAGGTATATATGAAAAATATTATATGAATGATAAGGATATGAATGATTGATCGGAAATGACAATAACATAAGCAATGTACACGGTTCCACATATAAAATGATGGTTTATCCACATTGACTATTCTCTTATATTTAATTCCATGGAAGTTCTTATGTATGATGTAGTTTCTTATAGCCTTACACACTCAGTACATTCTTCGTACTGACCCCCCTTGGGGGGACTTACCTTACTTGCTGCAGGTACAGGTGCTAGTAGACCTCCACTGTAGGCTACAAGTCATTTGCGGATCATTGGTAAGCTCCAGTTGGTTCGGGGATTTTCGAGTCATAGTGTACATTTGTTTTGATACTATGTAAATATTGTATAGGCATGGTCATGTATCTATTAGAGGCTTTGTAGACGGATGTGGGAAGATGAATGTAAGAAATGTACGTCCATTTTGACTTGATGGCCCTACCAGCCAAGTTTTATATAGAGAGAGAGAGCATATGTTGCCATGACTTCCGCCATTGATATTTAATTACATGGGATAGAATGATATTCATACCTAAACATGCATATGAGAGTACATGAGCGAAGATTGGTTCTCTCGGGCCTTATCGGCTTCGGGTGCTAGTCCGTCCCGAATGGGATTCGGGGTGTGACACATTTCTTCACTAAAAAGGCCATTAAAAGTGACAAAACTACCTTGTCACTAAATTTTTATTTTAATTAATGACGACGTCAATTGTCTCTAAAGTCATATGCATTTCGTGGTGAAGCAAAATTAATTTTGTCACCAAATACAATCTTTTATATACAAATATACATTTTGTCCTCAAATGTACTTAGTGACAACTTTTATTTTACAAAAATGCGCTTATAATTTATAGTTAAAACATGTCATATCGTCACCAAAAATATTATTTTTATCGACACAAAAAAACTGTCACTATAAATTGTCATGATTCTGAAAATAAAAATCATAACAAAATACAATTTTAATTTTTAGTAGAATGAATTATATTATTGTTCAGAAGGCAATTTTAGAACAAATATATTGTCACAATGTAGTTAATTTATGACTAAATGATGTCCCATGAAAATTTTGGGGCAAAACAAAATTGAGTTGTTATTCCCAACTTGATTGGCAACTTTGGTGACAAAATTAGACCTCCCTTTACTAACTGGACTTTTAATATCATTTTTCGCAAAACCTTTCTTCTAACTTTCCACGAACTTTCTTGATTTCAATTTAGACTGCATCTATCTACAAAAGAAATATAATTCAGAAATACTATCAAAAATGCAAAAATAGGATTCTTAGTATATGAAAGTTTATCATTACAAATTTAACACAAATGAAAATTTGACTCTTAGTAGATAATCACAAACTACTCTACTTAGCAACGTAAATTCCATCAATATATCCATGAAAACTACTAACTATTAAAATATATGATAACCTATGTAGAATTTCTCACATTATAATTAAACATGGCATTGGTTAAAAGAGAAACAATATGTAATTATTGCATATACCCTCATTCGTTCATCTCACTGACAAAGACAAAAGATAAAGAGTTCTAGAAAACAAAACATTACCTATAGTTGTTACAACAAAGCAACTAGCACTGACCTGCTCTTTAACTATAGGTTAAATTTGCAGTCACAAAATCTACTTCAATTAAGGTTTACGGGATGCTATTATCAATTCTCTATGATAGTGCTATGGCCTTCCCTCTCCCCCTTCCAAATCAATCATTTGAATATTTATACCCCTTATTTTATGCATTTAACAATTACATGCAAAAAAATGGAAGAAAGAAAGCATATTTCAAGAATATAAAGATACAAACAGAGATTATAAGAGCAAGGAAAATTACATATCATTAATATGGTCTCTGATTTATCAACAGAGCCGTTTATTACTGTACAAAGTTTTCTGCTGAAAGCCTACAGTTCTTTATAAGTGCAAAGAAAATTAAATATCATTACTTTGGAAGAATACTTAAACTACTCAAGATATTTGTCTTTATTAGATAACTTGCAAAGTAATTACTTTTAGTATCTCAACTAAGCAGGTTGGCAGCATACTAAAATTAACACTACTAGGGAGCTTTTAGCTGATTCAAAGTCTGGGAATACCCCGTATGATGATTTTACACCTTCAGTAAGTAACTGAATCCTGTGTTACTGCTTCATCGAAACTTATTGCGCTCATTATCATTCTGTAGAAAGTAACTTTTAACAATAAGTTCTTTCAAGCATCACACAACTCAAGTTATTTTTTTATCCAAGTTATTGGATTGGGTGCACGTCTTAAAGTTGCAGTCGGGTTCTCATGTCTGTTAGAAATTAATTCAGGTGCTGCTTATAAAAGAAAAGCCAACCTTCACAAGTTTCATGACTATTGTTCATGCAGCTACCTTTCTCCTGGTACTATGCATGCTACAGTAGTTTAGTCTTTAGAGGGAGTGTCAGAAAATATGAAACCACTTAAATGCTTCTAAGGTACAACTGCGGGACAGAGTAGTGCTAAATGTTACATTAGTAGAAAATCTCAAAATTTCCTTATTCACTTTGGTTAGGTTGAGGCTTAGGGCTTATTGATATGAAAGTGGTGAGAAATTGCTGGTTATTGATTTCATTCTCAGCACATGAGAGGTTTTAGGTTTCGATTTCTCGATGCCTTCTACCTCTCTTTGCTCTTCTATTTATATTCATACAAAACGCGTAAGTGTGCAGTGATTATCCTGTGCACTTTACGACTTTAAAAAGAAAACGCGTAAAATAAAGTAGTGGCTGTCTATCCTATCTTTAATTTACATTATTACTAAACGACAAAAGAAAAAATAAAAACGTGTAAAGAGCATTATGCTCTTATCCTAAAACTACATTACTAGAGAATTAATAGTAGAAAATGAAATTAAGTTACATGAACAAGAATGTTTAGATTTACCTAAAGAACTGAGACAAACAACAGAAACAACAATCCAAGAATTAATTATAGGAGGAATACCTATTAGTATACCCTTTACGATAACAAAAATAAATACAAATATTATTTTAGGATTAAATTGGTTAGAACAAGTTAAACCCTATAAAATAGAGGATAAACAATTGATAATTCATTATGACAGAAAGCCTATCATAATTTCACGAACCATAGTAGAAATATGACAAAAGTATATATATTAGCAAAAATAATAGTGGAAGGATATAACAGTAGCTACTATACACCAATGATAGACACAGGATCAGAAGCTAATCTTTGTAGATATAATTGTTTACCAGAAACAAAATGGGAAAAAATAAAAAACCCCACCGTATTTACAGGATTTAATAATGAAGGAAGCATGGTAACTCATATAGCAAGAAATGTACAAATTCAAATATGGGATAAAATATTAACAATAAAAACAATGTATCATTATGAATTTACAACAAGAGATATGATATTAGGAATGCCTTTTATAGACAACTTCCACCACATGGTAATATAACCTCCTTCTTACTTGGAAATGGCGAATTAATTAGTTTTTGTTCCATTCTTTAAGTATGAGATCAAGTAATAACTTCATCAGATCATTATGTGGCAAGCATGATATTAAGTTAAGGTAGTTTTGCTTAAATCAGTGCAAAAAGAGCAACCGGAAGAAGGAGAATTTTGAAAGCAAATTACAGGTACAATATCTTAACAAATTTGTATAGGTACTATTGGTTTTTTTACCATTTATTCAATATTACCTAGACAAATCTGTTAAGATATTGTACCTTTAATTTACTTTCAGAAATCTTCTTCAATATAAATTCTTTTGAATGTTGTTTATCAAAGGAAGGTCGTGGATAAATAGCCCGTCTACGTTCTCAAGGTAAAGGTAAGTACATTCTACCATTCCTAAACCTTGCTTTTGGGATTATACTGAATTTATTCTCGTTGTTGTTGAAAGGAAGGCAACAGATTATCAACATATTCATTCATATGCGACTAAAACTAATTCTTCAGAAATAACAGTAGTCTCCACAACAATTTATATCAGAAAGTAGATACTCAAAGGAAAGGAACAAATCCCATAAATCAACTTAAAGGCATAATCTAGAAATCACAAAGAAAATAATGAACAGAATGACAAGATAGCAAACTTATATGATATATAAACTTACCTTACTATAATATTTGATTCTCAACAAATATAAATTTTGTAGCTAAAACTTATAATGTTTAACTACAAACATTAATTTTTCGCTATTATAACAACATATTTTTTGTGACCAATTATTTTCTTGTCTAAAACAAAACTAATTTTAGGACAAATAATAATTTGTCACAAATTAGGTACATTATAGTGACAAAGTACTATGTCACTAATAACTCAAGATTTGTGGCTAATATTACTCAAATAAATTGCGCCAACTCATTTTTTAGTGGGAAACTTTAAGGGACAAAATGTTTGCTACGAAATATTGTGTTTCGTCACTAATAGTATGTGACTCATGTATTTAAAGACGAAATATATTTTTTTTCACTAAAAATGAATAAATAGTGACGAATAATATATCGTAGCTAATAATTTCATAGCTAAATATCATGTTTATTGTCGTGTTATGAATAGAATTTTGTGTAGCCAATATTGCCAAATGATACACCCTCTTAACAAAAAGTGACATCCAGGTCAATCATCGTCTTGAAGACCGAATGAAAACCAAGAGATTATCTATTACTTTAACTATTAATACCAATTATTAGATACAACCTCCACTCCATGTCAATTATGATTTCTGAAGAATTAAACCTTCTCAGTTCCTTGGTCAAGAAAATCCAGGAGAATATGTTATAAGCCTTAGCCATATCAAGTTAACCACCACATTGTATAATTTATTTCTCTGATTTATATAAGTTATGAACTCTTGAGTCAATAGAACATTCTCTAATATGCTTCTTTTGTTGAAAACCCCTTTTTGATTTCTCGAGATAAGCCCTGGCAAGACTGTCACTTACCTCTCATGTAACATTCTAGAAATGATCTTGTTAGAAACAGTACTCAGGCTTATTGGTCTTAAGTCTGTGAAATTGCTAATAGTATCCTTTTTAGGTAATAGAACTAGGTTACTGTGTGTTATGAACCTTGAAATTTCCTGGCAATAGTAAAAAGCTCTTACCATGTTTGTCCTATACTTCCCAATAATGTCCCATCAACTTTTTAAAAAATGACCTAAAAATCCATATGGACCATTGGTATTTGTCATGATCCGAGTCTACACCTTGTAAGTAACACTGTGCTTAGAACCACAAGAGATCCCAAGTTAACCCTTGATTATGGCATAACTTATGAGCAGTTAAATAGAAACATATAAATTGGAAAACAAATACTGAAAATACTATGCGGAAGCTTAATCATGATAATTGGGTAAAACTGGAATTTAACTGAACATCAAAAAGTTTAATACAACAACTGTATCATGAAGAGACCTAGAAAAAAAAACTGAATACAACTCTGACTGTCTGTCTATGAAGTTTCTACTAATACTAAATATAGGTAGTCGGGACATGACCCCCAGCTATCTCTAATCAATATATGAACTGAAATAGACTACTATGACTATTGACAGGCTGGAGCTCAAATAAGGAGAACTTATCACCTGCTGACTGAAAGTTGTGATCTGCCTGACTGTCACACCTCAAATCCCATTGGGGCAGACTGGCCCCCGAAGCCGTTGAGGCCAAAGAGAACCAACCTATACATTCGTACACATTCATATGCATGACACCATTCTGTCTCATGTGGATACAAGATTCCAATGACTGAAATCATGGAAAGACATTCAAATAGATATGAAACTTCGCTGTTAGGGCCACCACATCAAAAGGGTTATACATTCCTTCGTTTGACTTATAACATCTACAAAGCCTCTAATAGATACATAACTAACCTAAAGTCGGGATAAGTCCCAGCTTTATACAACTGTTATAAAGTACCAAAACAAATATATACATGTGACTCGAAAAGCCCCGAACCAATCTGGAGCTCACCAACAGTCTGCAGATAGCCCGTATCCTACTGTGAAGGTCTACTAGCTCCTGTGCCTACAACAAGTAAGGTAGGTCCCCCAAGGGATGTCAGTATGAAAGAATATACTGAGTATGTAAAGCTATAAGTAACTGCATGAAACATAAGAACTTCAATGGAATCAAATACAAGTGAGTGGACAATATTGATAAACCACCGTAATGTATGTGTGGAACCGTGTACATTACCTTCATTACTTTTTTTTTTTACGTTCATATCTATCAATATCATTCATATAATACCCGAACCCCTACGGATTAGTGGGAAATAACATTGGGATCTTCTCTAGCTAGGCTTATGCCCCTTTGAGCTACCACCCATAAATCAATAAAGCAAGTTCGGCCCGAGCTAAGTTTTCACGCCTTTGGGCTACCCCCTGTATCCAATAATCAATCGGGATCGTCTCTAGCTAGGCTTTCGCCCCTTTGAGCTACTGCCCGTACTCAAACAATTATGCATTACTTCATTCCTTTACTTTTGTGAGATTTATACATTGGTGGTTATAACATTATTGAAACTTTGGATCAATAGCCAATGAATGAGAGACATGTGAATAACAATTTATAACAAACCTGAAATAAGATACTTTAGAACATTTCTGAGTGGAAACAAGTTCGGTAACAATGAGAACAATAAGTGTTGCCAAAGGATATGGAAAGAGTAACCTTACATACCTTATCTTCCCAACGTATGACTAACATAGTTTAGCTCTTCCTTAAAGTGCTATTCTACAATATGAATACATAATGGAGCTCACATTAAAAGCAACTACATCACAAGTGCACAAGACGATAATGAGTTACGTGACTGCCATATAACGTCATTTCACCCTCCTACAATACAATTTACTGCATCACCATATCAACAACACCAAAACATTCCACACATCAACCTAGCTATCACACACCGATGGAATTTCATACCAAGTTTATACTTTACACTTTCTCCTTAACATATTGTCACATTTACGCCATCAAGTCACCCAAATGCCTTTCACAACAACACATTAAAAATAATCCACAAGTGATACAATTCAAAATGCCTCTGGACTACCCCCTTAGAGCCATCCAAAAGGTACCATAAGTTGATGATTGCATCCAAGAAGGGTAAAGAGGCCTTGGAGGGTCAAAGAGAAGCAAAAACAAGCGAAATGAACTTTTGGAAGGAACTGCGGAGCCACCTACGCCCGCATGTGGTGAGGTATGGTCGCAGGTGCCCCTTGGCCCTGTCTAAGGCCACCTACGGTGACACCTGTGCCCGCAGGTGCCTCACCTGCGAGGGCGGGTGCCCATTTCGGCTGCCAGGAGTCACTTTTGGGTCCTTTTTTGTAATAAATGGTCCATGGCCATAAGTGAGCTTCCATTTTCATAATGTAGGTTAAATTTGATGCCAACGAACAACTATGGTTTCAAAATGCATATGAACACCACCAAAACTATATTCTCCTTTCAATACACCACCACATAACAACATTTCCACAAGTCATACACAAAAAGGAAACAAGTTAGGGACATAAACACATCCTAACATGTTGAAATCTCATCCATCTAATTCACATCCTTCAAGACCTTAAGTCCCCTTTCAAGTTTAATCCACATAGAAGACATATCCTTTAACAAAGAAGCAAAAGTGGACTGTTTTACATATAGTGGACTGCTCAACACTTTTTCAACATAAACAACATGATTTATACACCCTATTATGCATATAATATATTAAAACATAAGAGTAAACACTTACCAAAGCTTGCAAGGAGATGATCTTGTCCAAAAGAAATGGTTGCTTAGGGTTTGAAAGAGAAGAGAAATATCTTTTGGAAAAGTCTAGAATTGGCAAGTGTATTGTGGTGAATAAAATTTGATTTTTGCCTTATATAGTCACTTTAAATCACCTCTTTTAATGGTCATCCTTAGCCAATATTGTGGTCATTAAATGACATGTTTACTTGGTCAACATTTGAATGGGTCATTTCCTTTTTTTTGGGCCATCTCTTTCTTGCTTAATTTTGGGCCTCATTTAAGCCCATTAGCATGGGATTAATTCATCCCAAGAATTTTAGTAGATGATTCACCTACTATCTCTAGTTTAAATACTTCTGTCACTGGTAAGGTAGTCGCATAAGTTCGGTAATGCACGGGGTGTTACACTGACCATGATCCTGTGAGCTAGCACTAAAATACTTATATTATGAAACAATGTGGCATGAGGTAAGTATGCGGTCAGTACTTTGAATGTACCGAACATGTGAGATATGCAATAATCATAAATAACACTTAAAACATGCTCTTAAAACTAAGGACATAAACCATTTACTGTAATATGAATTGAATCATATCTGTACTGAAAAACAGTTAGACATAAAAAACCTCTATTCATGAGCTAAAGCATTTCTGAAAATTGAAAAGCTATAGAAGCATACATATTTTATATGATTTAAAACTAATGTTAAATATGCAGTAAAATTATACTGAATGCAAAGAGTTGAACTATAGTACAATGACCCTATATAAAATACATATATACTGATATGCAATGATAATTTAAGAAGTCATAGTTTAAAATCAAGTAAAACTAAAAGCAAGTAAAACTAAACTGAGGGTCATGTACAAATACTAAGTTTGAAACTGTGGGAGAGCCAATTAACCGACATAAACCACATGAGCTGAATGTGGAGTCCGATGTATACACCTTATCGAAAAGGCCCAATATACCTTGCCAGGGTATAAAGGCATGGCTGGCGTGATCACTAAACTGATGTCCAACTGGGAGGGCTAAATAAACTTACAATGGTACGTAGTTTTAGGACTTGGATATGCTGAACCCCAGTCCAACTCGATGCTAAGTACAACTCTCAATTGTAATATATTGATAGCTTATAAAAGAGATGTTCAAAAATTAAATCAAAATATACTTTATCTAAAAGTATTCTGAAGGTCTATATAACTGAAAATACTGATTATGCTTATTAAAAATGAGGCTTTACGACTGGATTCAGAACCTATTTAAACTGAAAATATGTTGTAAGTCTGTGAACTGAAACTAGTCAGGTTTATTCTTGCTAAAATAAAAAATACTTAGATCCTGTGTTCATAACACGCTAAACTTTTTGAAAATAGACTAAATCATATGGAAATACTGTAAAATTATATTAACTAGTAAAATCATGGAATTCTGAGTCAAATGCAATTTATTTGAAATCATGCTAATGTTCAATTCATATAGGATAATATCATACTGAATCTAAATCCACGAAAAACATGTCATGTCATACTAAAATAGACTGAAATCCATCAAATCATGCATAATTCATTCTGAAAGGTGCTAAGGTCTGTAAAACATGCATAACTCTTCAAGTGTTAAAATAACTGAGTTAAATCCATGAAAATCATATATTATAACTTTAAAAGGGGATCATTATCATAAAATATTGTAAGAGAGCTGAATTTTAAGAATTTCGCATAATTGGGTGTGAACCCTAGATCATGAGTTCATAATAATTATAACTGGAAATCATAATTTAAAACTAGGTTTTGTGTATAAGGGTGAAATAAATCCCTTATTGAATATCCACATACCTGATGTTGAAGAGAATCTAGACCAATACTTGAATTTCTTGAGAGAATGGAGAAGAATCCTAGTTTCTAGCTTTTTTAGAGCTTTAAATTGTCTGTTATTCTTTCTTAAAGTTGTAGGAGGGGTAATGAGGAATCATACGCTACAGCTCTCTTAATATTCCCCTAATAAGACTTAAAACAATGTAGTTTTGGTGCTAAAAGAGTGGGAAAAGACCAAAAAGTCCTCTAGAAATCATCTAGAAAGTTGCTAGTACCAGTCACGATGGTTCACGTGATGATTCTTCACCTGGGGGTATGAGTCGTGGCCCATGTAATTCTTTTAGACAATTTCTAACACCTCTATGGACACTTATGATGAGTCTCGGGATGACTCATCGTGTCTGGGGATGACTCATTATCTTTGGGGATGACTCATTGTGTATGGGGATGACTCATTATCTTTGGGGATGACTCTCCATGTGAGTCGTCATCACTGAAATCACTACATGATAGTGCTTCACTCAAGCACCCATAACTTTTTACTCCAGAATTGAATTGACAAATAGTCGGTGGCTTAGAGAGAAAATTCAAATACCTTTAATTTGGTGGGTATTAAGCCACCTAACATTTCATATACTAGGAGAAATAATCATTTGAAGTTGACCTAAGAAGAATCTTATACTAAAACTTGATCGAAAGAGGAGTTTTCAATTCAACTAGGTGTTAAGGACTTCTTATGACACCTCAAATCACATCTAATACTATCATTACACTTATATATATGAATTCTTGGTAGTTGACATGTCATGAGATTGGGAAAAAACAATTTTTAAATGACTGTTGGACTGAATAAGCACCCTACTAGTTATAGGACGACTCGTAGGTAAATACCATAACTCATCGTCAGGAGTCATGACCACTGGGATGGTTTTGTCATACTTTTGGACTTTGGTGGAGCTACACTCAGGATGAGTGATTGTGATGACTCATCAGAGCTAACCACGACTCATGGTCAGGGGGTCAACTTTTGCTAGTTTCTTTCTGATTTATGTTCTAAGTCGGAGATAGGATTCTAGGGACTTTTGGGGTGTTACAATACTATCTTATTTAGTACAAAAACTACTCTTTTACCTCCTCTATGTTAGGAAGATTACTGATGTATTTATTATATTTCTGTGTTATACTAGTAGAAAGGTGTTGTAGCATCTTAAATTCAATTTTTTATCATTCTCCCTGAATTTCTCATTGAAGAAATTGATTTCCTCCTCTCCTATATTCTGAGTAGTGTGAATCAAGTCACCCTATTCTATCTGAATTTCAAATAGTACTCAACTTTTTTCTCCTACCTTTGACATATGAATGAAAGAATTTTGAGTTTCTGTCCCTATCTTGAAACCATCTCACTCATGATGTTTTCGCTTTTAGTGTTCTTTCTCAATATGTAACTATGTCTTTAAGTCATCCTCTGCTCTGTTGAGGGCAGCCCTATTAGGCTTTGTAGGGTGGATTTCAAATTGAATCTCCTTTTCCTTTATGATATCATCTAAGGTGGAGATCTACTAAAAAATGTTTCCAAAAGTGATCTTACTTCATGACTCTAGAGCAACCTTCACCTTCTTGATATCAACATAAGACTATATGCATATAGTAATTAAAAATCTATCTTCAAGTTTTTCTCCATAATTCTTAAAAATTGATTATGCTTTGTTCAAAAATTAAGTAATTTGAAAGATTTAGTCATTGGATTATCTGTAGAATTACATATCACATATAATGGTGCATGATCAGATTCTTGCATTATCAACTAGTGAACCTCACTGGATGGAAAAGAATTCATAAATTCTTTGTTTACAAAGTCTCTATCTAATTTTTTTAAAAATACAGTCCTCCTCAATTCTCATGTTTCACCAAGTGTATTTGCTTCATATTAATTTGAGTTCTTTGAGTACACAATTATTGATGAAGCATGCAATTTTTTTTATCTTCTGGTATGTGATTAGGATACCACCTAGTTTCTCTACTTCATGAAGAATTGATCCAGAGTGATATCGATTTGATGTTGCAGTTTTCTCCAGATCCCCTACAGTTCTAATCTTTCCAAAGCATTATATCTGGTAGGCACTACAGATATTATGATCCAATAATGACACCCTATGTGTCTGATTTTCAAGGTTATTTATTGTATGGTATCTATAATCACTTGTCCTGTCCATTTAGTATTTCAAAAAAATCCATATCTCTGCAGAGATATTCACCATGGAATTTTAACGTCCAAGTCTTCATTCTCTAATTTTTGTGGTCCTTTAAAATGCTCCATAAGAGCTATATATGAGTATTAATGACTTTTAGTAAGCTATATTAACCTCTCAAAAGAGCTGTGAGTTTTAATAGACCTTATATTTCAAAAAGGTACTTTGTCTATCATTTATCACTACTAATAGGTTTTACCTTTTTTCTCCTTGTAGTAACTTGTAGTTGCAAAATATTGCCTATTTTGCTCCTCTTAATTGAACTTTTTAGATTACTTTTTTCCTTGGTGAAAGATTTCTATCCTTACTTATTTATTGTAATTTTTCTTCTAGAATGTCATGTTTCTCTGTATCTTTGATGTGTTATATTTTCAGTTTGTTATGTTTTCCAGTTCTTGTACCTCATTTGTAGGAATATCTAGTACAATGATCTAGAGGGAATTTGGTTCCTCAACTTGTATACCTTCTTTATTATTTGTGTATATGTCAATACTGTCCTAAAATGGGTCATCCGGAGGTTTTCCTATATTAAGATTGTGTTTCCCTTCCACCTTATCCTTTACATGATCACTATGTTTTGTTGTTTTCTTGGTGTTTTTCATACTACAATAGCTTCACTTGTATTGGTATTTGTCTCATTGTCCCAATCCTTCTTTTTTGCTTTCTCGAGAGTTTTGTGGATTGTTCTCCTAAACAGAGTGATCAATCGACTATTTTGATGTGAATTGCTTCATTGAATCTGATTGGTAGTAAAAAAAGTTATTTAACTATAATTAGATTTCAGTTAACAAATTCAATTACAATATCAATGAATTTCATAGCAATTACATGTTCAACAAAGTGCATAACCTATTACAACAGATTATAACCTGTTGCAATAGATTGACATATCTATTTGATTATTTTCCACAGATGTCAAGATCTATTTTATTATTTCCAACAGATGCCTCATCTGTTGCAATATATGACAAACCTGTTGCAACAGATGAGCATATGTGTTTGATTATTTCCAATAGATGCATCATCTGTTACAATAGATGACACATCTGTTGCAACATATGTAGTGTCTGTTGGAAATAATCATATTTATCTGTTGCAACAGATGTGTAGATCTTTTTGATTATTTCCAACAAATTATTCATCTGTTGTAAAAGATGACAAACCTATTGCAATAGATAAGCATAACTATTTAATTATTTCCAACAGATGCATCATCTGTTGCAAGCATCAGATGAGTCATCTGTTGCAACATATGTAGTGTCTATTGGAAACATTCAAAATTACAAAAAAAATTAAATCTAAGTAAAAAATATAATTTATGACAGAAAAAACATGACATTTATCAAACATAAAATATTTCCAATCGAAATTACAAAAGATACTAGAAATAAAAAAATTGTTATGTTGTTTAGAAATTACACAGATATGATAGAAATTACAACCTACATCAGGGCTCCAAACTCTTACAAGCTACCCCAACAACCCAAACATCTTGCATACTTGAAGCTGCTTTATCGTTTAATAGAGTTTTGAGAGTTGTCATACAAGTGTCGGTTATCAAAAGCGAAATGAACGTAAGCGAGTAAGACCCACAAGTGACACCAGTCTCATTTTTGGGAAGGTTTTGTTTTCGACCTTCAAAAGCCCATAGTTCGTTGAGTAGCTTTTTTGGCAAGTGATTTATTATGCCACTTTGCTTCAACAATTTTGGAAACAAAAAGGTTCTGTTTTCGACCTTTAAAAGCCCATCGTTCGTTAAGCTGCTTTTATGTCAAGTGATTCATTATGCCACTTTGCTTCAACAATTTTGGGAACAACTCCAACAAAGGCTCCATGAAAATCGAAAATTCCCAATCTTTAAAAACTGGTATGTTGCAGTCATAAACATTCATGACTCCCTCATTTATGTTGATCTCAACAGTCACAAAATGTTTTTTCTCCATGTTCATGACTGCGAGAATCCTTTTTGCCTTTATTTAATCCATGGCACCCGGATATGGCCTTTTCCCTCTACAGTAATCAAGCATGTCCTCATCCCATTTAAACTCGACAAGTAACTTCTCAATTTTTCTACCACCAGGAATTATTTCTACTTCATTGAGTTTGTTGTACCTACTTAAAAAGTCTCTGTAGAAGTTGAGGTCCATGATCCTATCTTTGAGATCATAGTACTCAGTGAATTTGAGATGCCTCTCCCGCATGAGGTAAAGTATTTCATCAACATACTGATATAAGAATACAATTTAAATAAGTTAGTAACATATAATAATAATTGAAAATATACAAAAGATGGGTAATCTATTACAAAAGATTACCCATCTGTTGCAATAGATTACCTATCTGTTGCAACACATGAGTCATCTGTTGCATCATAAGTTATCTGAATAGATTACCCATCTACTGGAAACTAATGCAACAGATGGGTAATCTGTTGTAATAAATAACTTATCTGTTGCAACAGATTACCTATCAATTATAGCAGATGAGTTATCTGTTGTATAAGTTCTTTGAACCTGTTAACAGATTACCCATCTACTGCAAACTAATGCAATAGATGGGTAATCTGTTACAATAAGTAACTTGTTTGTTGCAATAGATGGGTAATTTGTTGCAATGGATGAGTTATCTAAATGAACATACTAATGAAATTAAATAAATAGAAGGTTAGAAATAGTAGCTTACCCAGTCCTCATACCACTCCTTCATATTAGTCATATTTTGGAAGTCTTTTGCACCAAATTGATGCATGAAGTAGTCTTCTGGGGCCTTTTTTGATTTTATCAGTGTCTTCAGCTTAGACTTTCTTGTGGCTTTTACCAACTTTTAAACATTCACCTTCTTCAGCTCTCTCTGTTCTCATATGGCCCTTGGAAGTTGCTCAAAAGTGCAAGGAAGAAGAGTTGCAATTTTTCTTGATTTAAAATTTGATAGTACCTTCGAAACTGCTTTTTTCCTCTTTCTAACCTCCAATGGAGTGAATGGCTCTGTATCTTCCTTGATAGAATGACGCCCCTCTTAGATGTGAATTCTTTAATAGCAACAGTCAGAGCATCAATTGAATTAATTAAGTTGTCATGTTTGTCCTTGTATTCTTGGTATTTGCATGCAGAATATGAGCTTGGAGAGAGGCCAAAAAAGGTGGTATGCCCACTGAAAAGGGTGAATCCACCATATCCACCATCAGTATGACCATCATTATAGTCAACTCTTTTTTCAAAAAAAAAATTCATGATCATCATCAACATGCTCATCACTATCATCTCTGACACCAACATCACCAACACCATCACCACCACCACTACCAACTTTAACACTAACATCCAAATCTATTACAACATTACCAAAAACCTCTACAGCAGGCTCAACAAGAACAATCTCACCTTTCTTAGGTGCTTCCCTTTTGAAGGTTGTTTCTCCAGCTAATTCTTTTTTTATCAAGTCCACCTTAGGTTCTGGTTTTGTTTGAACAATCCCTAGAGTAAGAAAGGCAGACATCTCTAACTCTTGCTCAGTAGGGACAATCCAGTAATACACAACCTATAAATAGAAGTAGATATATTAAAAGAAACCTATAATTTGCAATAGATGGATAACCTGTTGTAATAGATAAGACATCTATTTTACAGAAATACAACACATTACAAAAATATTTCCAACAGATGACCCATCTGTTTGAAGAAATCAAACCAATAGAAAGACTGTTTTGATTCCTTCCAACAGATGACCCATCTGTTGCAATATATGGGTCATCTGTTGGAATAATTTTATGTTATTTACAACAGATGACTCATCTATTACAACAGATTAACCATATGTTGCAACAGATTACCCATCTGTTGCATAAGTTGCAATAGATGGGTAATCTGCAGAGATAAATGGCAACAGATGGTTAATCTATTACAACAAATGAGTTATCTATTACAATGCTTGTTAACTTAACTAAAATTATTCTATTTAAAAGAATACTTACTGCAACATCAGGAGGGTTGAAGAGATCAAGGGGATTCATCCTTGAGTTGTTCTTGGCAGACAACCATCTAAAGATCCTTGGATAAGAAACCTCTTCCGAGTAGTCCTTAACTTGTTGTCATAGGTGAGGAATGGCGTCAAATGCCCAAGCCTAAAAATATAAACATGATGCAAATAAAAAATTAGGATAATTATTCAATAACATAACTAAATGAAACACTAAAGAACTAGGGGTGAAGTTTACCATGAAAACCCAAGAAAAGCCATATAAGTTGATCATCTTTGGAGATAACTTTGTTAAAAAATATTTGACAGTCAAGAAATAGCTTTCATATCCCCATGAATAATTATTCAATGCCTCCAAATTCTTAGCAAGTACCAAAAATTTAGGTTCTATGATTTTGTTGGTGTCTCTGGCCCATAAAATGGAATACACAAACCAAACTAAGCACAATGGCTCCTTGTGCTTCTTCAAAAACTTTTTGTTCTTCAGATCAACTTTCAACTTCTTGGCTTTGTAGCTAGGTCCAGCAATGGCCAACTCCTCATTTATTTTGTCTTTGCTTTTGTTGGTTTTGGTGGTTGTCTTGGTTGGTGTCTTTCCTTTCTTTCCTGCCTTGGTTGATTTAGATGGCTTGCTTTTCTTTGACTTTTTAAGGGTGTAACTATAGGAAGAGGTTTAGATGAGGGATGGAATCTTAGTACAGTCGCTATGGCAAATTCTTTCGTGACAAAACAAACCGGCATACCACAGTAGTTTATCCAAATCTCATCCATTTTCTTGTCCTCATCATTTAATGTTTCATCACCCTTATACTTGATCTTTCACGTCATTTGAAAGCGTGCATTGTTATCCTCCTGTAGATCAAGAAAGTGTCCTAAATAGCTGGACTTAAAATAATCCTCTAATTTTTCATCCCTTAATATCTTCCTAAAATTAGCAAAACTTTTACCCATGACAGATTTAACTATAAAATCACCAGTCAAATCTGTAGGGTTATCTATAGTCATCTTAACTTCGAACTTGTCAATACTAAAAGTTTCGACAAGATCATGCTGGGCTTTCAATCTACACGAGAGATCGACGATAGCTCAGCATGATCATCAATATTATCATCAGCTTTTTACTCTTCATCCTCTCTTTCATTTTCCTCTTCAGCATCTTCCTCACTTTTCTTTCCATCTTTTTCCTCATATCTTTTCTCACTTTTTTTTCCTCTTCATCTTCAACTTCATTATCACCTTCATTCTCACCTTTATCATCACCTTCCTCCTCATCTCCTTTATCACTTTCTTCATCATCTCCATCTTTTTTCTTATTTTTATTTTTATCTTCCTCCTCTACAACTTCTTTCTTATTTCCCCCACCTTCCTTTTTTATATTATGTCTAGATCTTTTAACTGATTCTCCTTCAATATCTTCTTCATTAGCTCTTTCCACATCTTCATGCTCTTTCTGTACATCTTCATTTATTTGTAAAAGGGCTTGTTCAACAAGTTCTTCTAATGGTATTTGTAATTTAGCTTTTTTACTTGCTTTGTTAGAAGTTGATCCACTTTCTTTTCTTTTGGGAGCCATTTTATCTACAAACAAGAGGGAAACAAAAAAATTACAATTGATTTGTGCATCATTAGAAAAAAATGGTAACAGTAAATTTAATAAATACAACACAGTATAAAATATTTCCAATAGATGACCCATCTGTTACAACAGACGACTCATTTATTCCAACAGATGGGTAATCTGTTCTAACAGATGGGTAATCTATTGGAAGAAATCAAACTAGTTTTGCTACTGTTTGGCTTTGTTCCAATAGATGACCCATATGCTACAACAGATAAGTCATCTGTTTGAATAAATCAAAACAGTACCAAAATTGGTTTGATTTCTTCCAATAGATGACCAATCTATTACAACAAATGAGTCATCTGTCGGAAGAACTGTTATGATTTCATCCAACATATGACCCATCTGTTGTAATAGATGAGTCAGCTGTTGGAATAAATCAAACCATTAGCCAAGACTATTTTGATTTCTTCAAATAGATGACCTATCTATTGCAATAGATGAGTCATCTGTTGGAAATATTTTTTCAATAAACTAACTGATAGTATAGTTGTTTCCAACAGATGCTTAATATGTTCCAACAGATTCTTATTCTGTTGCAGCATATTACACATCTATTGGGCAACATTTTTACCATGCACATATATAAACAAGAACACCACTACCTTTTGTTCAATTTTCTCAGAACACCACCAGCACCACCACCACCAACAAGAAGTTATATTAGACCAACAACAACAAGGTATAATACCTTTTGAACAACACCAATGTTTTTACTAATACACCAACACCACCATCAACAACACCACCACCAACAAAACCAATAAAACTAACAAAACCAAGAACACTAACAATAACACCAACAAAACAAAACTATTGCACCAGGAACACAAACAAAACCAACACCAACAACAAGCTATAACACCTCTTGAACAACACCAATGGTTTTACCTATACAAAAACACCACTACCAACAGCACCAATAAAACCAAGAACACTAACAAAATCAACCTGAACACCAAAAAAATAAAATTAGGGCACTAAGAACACCAACAACACCAACAAGACAAAACTAGCAAAACTAGGGAACCAAGAACACCAAAAACACCAACAATGCCAACAACAACACCAAATAAACAAAACTAGGGCACCAAGAACACCAACAAACACCAAGTGAAGTGATTCAATACAACAACACAAACAACAATACAAAATTGTCACAACAGATATCTTCGAAAAAAAGTTCAAATTCAAGTTTTATTATTTTTACAATAATTTTTTAGAAGAAGATCAACAACAACAGCAAAAAATTATATTTCACTTAGAAAAAATACCACATTTACATCAACCACCATATTAAGAGAACAAATACCATCAATTAGGGTTTTCTCGAATTCTTCTTTCTTTTTTGTGCATCAAATCTCAAAATTGTTAACCCATACTTGAAGAGAATACAACTACAGTTCTTCTTGTTATTCATTAACTAAAAAGCCCTAATTTTTTTGAAAACCAAAAAAAAGAGAAGTCTTTACATGTGAAGAGAGAGAAATTGGTGGCTACGAGGGTAGAAGAAAGGATGAAGAAGTCGAATATGGGTTCTCAAACAGCTGATAGTCATCGGAGATGTCAGCAATGTAGATCTATTGTGTGAACAATGGTAATCTGTTGGAACAGGTTTGAGTAGAAAGAAGAGAAGAGAAAAGTCATTTGAGCTTTTGAGAGAAAAGTCAATTTTTTTTTAAAACTAAAGAGAGAATAAAAAATGATTGGGACTTTTATTATTATTACACATCAAATAACTTGTAGATTTAGTTGTTATTTGGAAAAGATTAGCAAGTCTTAAAAATTTTAAGTTGGTCCCCCATTAACTTAATCAAACTTTTTAAACCCCATTTGACCTTAGCCTTGGTCAATGTCACCAAAAATTAAAAGCAAACCTGAACGACACCTTTTGTTCAATTTTCTCTGGAGAGATGTTGGGTTGAATGAAGCACTTATCTAAAAGATCCTTCAACTGTGCCTTCAACTCCTTAAGCTCGGCTAGAACAATTCTCTAAGGTGGACTTGAAATATTCTGGGTATCCAGAAGATCTACTCCGAAGTCAATTTCCCTTTTGGAAGGAACTCTGGGAAAATCTTCTAGGAACACTTTTGGAAACTCATTAACCACAGGAGCTGAGTAAAGCGTTGGGGTCTCAGACTTTGCATCCTTAACCCATACAAGATGATAGATGCACCCTTTTGGGATCATTTTTCTAGCCTTAAGGTAAGAGATAAATTGACCTATACGCACTAAAGTACTACCCTTCCATACCAAGACTGGCTCATATAGAAACTAAAATTGGACTATTCTGTTTCTATAATCAACTGATCCATAAAAAGAATATAGCCAATCCATGCCAATAATGACATCAAAGTCAACCACATCTAACTCTACAAGATCCACTGAGGTGACTTTCTGGGAAATTATGATAGGGAAATTCTATATACCCTTCTAGCTTTGACTGAATCACCAACAGGGGTAGAGACTGAGAAAAGTTCTAAGAGTATTTCAGGACTGACACCAAAGTCTACTGCTATATAAGAAATCACAAAGAATAGAGTGGATCTGGGCTCTAATAATGCATAAACACTAACATGAAAGACATGTAACATACCAGTGACAACATCAGGGGAATCCTTCTGATCCTGTTAAGTCTGAAATGCATAAAACCTATTATGACGATGACCACCATCTTAATTAGACGAGGCACCCTGCTGAGTCGAGTGACCTACTGGAGCTACTGAAGAGTTGTACTGAGTCTGCTGACAAACATCTCCACCCTTTCGAGTACTCACTCAAATGATGACCTAGCTTACCGCATCCAAAAAAATTCTTACTATCGGCCATGCACTTCCCCTAGTGAATTTTACCATACCTCTTACACAATGGATTATTACATCCACTAGTGGTAGTACTCTAGGACTTAGAGCCTAGTGCCCTATCCCGATACTCTTGCTTGAACTTAGGCACTGAAACACTAGCAGAGGGTGGGGCTGGGGATACAGACTTCTGATGAAACTGAGAACGATTTCCACTATTTGATTTTTGCTAAGAAAAATTAAAGCTACCAGTTCTAGCCCTCTTATTTTCCCTCTCTCTCTCAATATTTTCCTTATTAATCTGTTGAGCATGAGTCATCAACCTAGAGAAGTCCATATCTGTAACCAACACAGTAGTCCTATACACTTTAAGCATATCCTCAGAAACACCTGATACAAACTTACTCATCCAGGCCCCAGAATCGGCCACCAATGCTGGAGAATACTTTGAAAGCTGAGTAAACTTAAGAGAATTCTCCTTCACAGTCATGTCACCCTATTTCAAATTAATAAACTCTTGAACCTTAGCTTCCTTCAATTCAAGCAGAAAGAACCTTTCTAGAAAAGCAGTTACAAACTCATCCAACTCTACCAGACCTATATCTGTATCTCTCTCTTTCTTCCACTTTTTGCACCAAATGTGAGCCACTCCTTTCAACTGATAAGCAGAAAAAAAGTGTATTCTCGACTGGAGTGACCCCTATAGTATCAGTAACCTTATGAATGTCATCAAGGAACTCTAGTGAATCCTTCTCATACATAGAACCATAAAAATTAAGAGGATTCATCCAAGTAAATCCTGAACTCTAGCCGCTATCATACCCGTTGTCGGATTGATGGGTGTTATAGCCTGTTGATTAGTCTGGGAGACCATGGCCTGAGCTAGCACTATGAAATCATCCCTAAACTCGGCATACGATACATGCTCATTCAGAGGGTCTACTGGAGCTGGCGGGGCTTGTTGGTTCCCATTTTCGTTCCCATTTCTCCTTTCGTAAGATCTTCTGGGAGACATTTTCTATAAATGTGTAGAGCACGAGTTAGAAGGTGGTTAAATAGAGTTCTCACTTTATTGCACGATAGGAATATGAAAGAAGTAAAACTTTTCCTAAAATATTTCATAGCCTCTCACTCATAAGTGTGGCGTGCTTCGCACCCATTAATATGGATCTACTCAACGCGAACTTCAGATACCCTAGGACACTTTAAACTTGATATTCTGATACCAAGTTTGTCAATACCTAAGACTACTCCTAGTGGTAACACAGTGCTTAAGGCCACTAGTGACCCCAAGCTAACCCATGGCCTGGCATGACACTAAGATATCATAATAACTGAGTAATAGTAAGCAGAAATTAAAAGTCTAAATCATCTAAAAATAAATAAACTGGAAATCCAACACTGAGTTAATATGGAAAACAACCAAAAGCTAAAAACATAAGTCTATCAGTCTGAAAGGATCTACCAAGATGAGTTGCTGGGACAAGCTCCCAGTTCACTCTAACTATCTGAAATTGAAATACAGCATGAATTAAAAATCCTAAACTATCCCTCAGATGATGAGGAATCACCAATCTACTACTGAGATACTGCAAAATTGGGCGAACTGCGGTTTGGATATTGAACATGTAAATCTATATTATGATACAATATAGAGCAAAGAAGTGTACGGTCAGTACTTTGAATGTATTAAGCACGTGAGTTATGCATTATGCTATATCAAACAGAACATACTGATCATGGAAAGATAGACTTCAGCATGTCTCGGTCATGAGAACCTAGGTCATCGAGTGTTCATAACCCGCCAAAATAACTACTTATAACAATGTATAGAATGTGAATAAACCATGAATTTCCATGAATACAACCACAATATAACGAATTTATCAACATAATGAGGGTCCACAATAATAACTCTATTAATAACAAGGAATCTTTAAGTGAAACATGAATTCAAAGAATATTCTTGATAAGAAATTGAAATACATCAAAACCCCTAATTTTCATGAAAACCCTAACATAAAGAATAAGATTAAATTGATGAATTTAATTTCACTTAGGGACTCAATGGCTGAAAGGAACCCATTGATAGACCCTCACATACCTGAGTTTGAAGAATTTTGAAGAAAGCTTGGTTCTTGGGGGCTTGGGGCTTGGGAATTGAAATTTCCCCTTTCCTTATGTTCTTGAGCTTTGGGAGAGGAAGGGTTTATGTTTTGGCTTATTTAAGAGTGAAATGGGATGTTTTTGGGTGTTTAAGGAAAGATTGGGGGAGTTATATGGGGTGAAAAGATGGTTTTACCCTTACATTATAAAAGAAAAATGCAGAAAAATTACAGGAGCAGGAGTGTGGGGCGTGCCACGCACCCAAATGCACATGAGGATGTTGTGCGTTGTGCCTCCCAATGCACAGAGGGACTTGAATGTCGCACTTTCCATAGTGCAAGAAAAATAGTAGGGAATTTCAAAATGCTCTATGGCTTGGGGCCCAAAGCAGAGGTCCCCGTACGCGACTCTCGACCTTTCTTTTAATCCTGTGACGTCCTTTTCGAAGCCCAAACTCATCGCAAACATTTTCCAACCTCTATAAGTGTCAATTAAACTCATTTTATGACCCCAAACGCATAGAATAACCCCAACAAATATGCATAAATTTTTGGGGTGTTACAATATCTCCCTCTTGGGATCATTCATCCTTGAATGAAGACTACAAAGCTAAAAAGCTTGGAGAAAGAACTAAAAGACCCATGCTTAGTTTCTAAAAGCTAAATATTGCCATGATAACTGAAATTATAATTGAAACATAATTTGGCTGAGCTCATGAATAGATATTTAGACATGCGAGTAACTAAATGACGTGAGACTGAGAGGATTACTAAGGAAAGACTATTACCTGAAGCTTGAAAAGAACTCGAAGGGAACAAGTAAGGATACTTCGCCATTATGTATGCTTTTGCTTCCCAAGTAGTGCCCTCAACCAACTGATTCCTCTAAACAAATTTTGCTAATGCAACTTTCTTATTCCTCAGCCTACGAACTTGACGGTTAAGAATCTCAATTGGCACCTCTTCGTAAGAAAGGCTATCTTTCAAACCCACACTTTATAAGGACAGAACTGAGGATCGATCATCAATATATTTCTACAATAGAGATACATGAAAGGCTGGATACACTGATGCTAAGTCTGCGGGCAATTCTAACTCGTATGCCACATTACCAAAATGCATTATTATCTTATAAGGACCAATATAGTGGGGACTGAGCTTCCCTTTCTTGCAAAATCTCTTCACCTCTTTCATGGTTGACACCTTCAGTCAAACAAAGTCACCAACTGTGAACTCAAGTTCTCTCCTCCTCACATTTGCATAGGATTTTTGGTGGCTCTGTGCTATTTTCAACCTTTCTCTAATCAGCTAAACTTTCTTCATAGCCTCATAAACTGAATCAGGCCCTATTAAGGTAGCTTCACCAACCTCAAACCAACAAATAATAGACCTACACCTCCTACCATAAAGCCCTTCGAATGGGGCAATTTGATTATTGGAATGATAGTTGTTATTTTATGCAAATTCAATCAAAGATAAATGATCATCCCTACTACCCTTGAAGTCAATTACACAAGCTCTTAATATATTCTCTAAGGTCTAAATGGTTCACTCTGCCTGACCATCGGTCTGCAGATGAAAAGTTATAGTGAGGTGGATCTGAGTACCAAGACCCTTCTGAAAAGACTTTTGAAACTCAGAAGTAAACTGAGCACCCCTATCTGAGATAATTGTTAAAGGGACTCCATGCAATTTTACTAAATCTCTAAGGTAAAATCTTGCATAGTACTTATTTGAATCTGAAGTATTAACTGGAAGGAAATATGTTGACTTAGTCATCCGGTCAACTATAACCCAAATAGAATCATGATGTCGACGAGTACGAGGCAACCCTATAATGAAGTATATATTCACCACTTCCCACTTCCAAGTCAGAATACTGATATCCTGAAGTGTACCACCAGACCTCTGGTTCTCAAACTTAACCTATTGGCAATTTGGATAGTTAGCCACAAAATCTGCGATATCCTTCTTTATGCCATTCCACTAATAGACTGGAACTTGATTACATAAGCTCTCAATATATTCCCTAAGGTCTGAATGGTCTGCTCTGCCTGACCATTAGTCTGTAGATGAAAAGTTGTACTGAGGTGGACCTGTGTACCAAGACCATTCTAAAAAGAGTTCCAAAACTCAGAAGTAAACTATGTAACCCTATCTGAGATAATTGTTAAAGGGACTCCATGAAATTTCACTAACTCTCTAAGGTAAAGTTTTGTATAGTACTCATCTGAATCTAAAGTATTAACTGGCAGGAAATGTGCTGGCTTAGTTGTCCGGTCAACTATAACCCAACTAGAAACATGTTGTTGACGAGTATGAGACAACCCTATAATGAAGTATACATTCACCACTTTCCACTTCCAAGTAGGAAAATGGATATCTTAAAGTGTACCGCCAGTCCTCTGGTGCTCAACCTTAACCAGTTGGCAATTTGGACACTCAGCCAAAAAACCTGTGATATACTTCTTCATGCCATTCCACTAATAGACTTCCCGTAGGTCACGGTACATCTTAGTGGCTCTTGGGTGAATAGAATATTGAGAACTATTAGCTTTTGCCAGCATCCTTTGTCTCAATTCATCCACATCTGGAACACAAAGTCTACCCTGACAACGTAGAACACTATCTCCCCCTTGGGAGAAAACCTCAACTTTCTAACTTTGGACAACTTTCTTCAACTTGAGAAAAATAGGATCACTATCTTGTTTTTCCTTCACCTTGATAACTAAGGAAGATTCTGAACCATTCATAACAAAAATGTTAACTTCAATTGAGTCAACTAACCGAACTCCCAATCTTGCAAGTGTGTGAAACTCGCGAACCAATTCTTTCTTGTTATCCTCTACATGAGCGACACTCCCTATAGACAACCTACTAAGAGCATCTGCCACTACATTAGCCTTACCTAAATGGTATAAGAAACTCATATCATAGTCTTTTAATAGTTCTAGCTATCTCCTCTAACGAAGATTTAGATCTTTCTAACAAAACACATACTGCAGGCTCTTATGATCCGTGAACTCATCCACATGCACCCCATAGAGATAATGACTCCATATCTTTAAGGAAAAAGAATAGCAGCCAACTCAAGTTCATGAGTCGGGTAATTCTTCTCATGAGGTTTGAGCTACCTAGAGAAATACGTTATAACATTACCATGATACATCAATAAACAACAAAGACCAACTCCTGAGGCATCACAATAAACCACAAATCCATCTAAACCCTTTGGTAGAGTTAAAATTAGAGTGGAAGTGAGTCGAGTCTTCAACTCCTTAAAACTTTTCTCGCAAGCATCATACCACTGAAATTTTACCTTTTTCTAAGTCAGTCTAGACATGGCAAAGGTGATAGATGAGAATTCTTCAATGATCCATCTGTAGTAATCAACTAAACCCAAGAAACTCCTGATAACTGACAGAAAAATGGATCTAAGCCAATTCCAAACTGCTTTGGTTTTCTGAGGATCAACCTAAATGCCCTCACCAAAAATAATATGAACAAGGAATGCCACTATTTTCAACCAAAATTCAAATTTGCTGGATTTTGCGAATAACTAGAGGTCCTTGGGAGTCACCAACATAATCCTCAAATGGTTTGCATGTTTATCCTCACCCCTAGAATAAGTGAGGATGTCATTTATAAAGACAATGACAAATATGACTAAGTAATGCTTGAACACCCTGTTCATCAAGTCCATAAAAGCTGAAGGATCATTCGTTAGTCCAAAAGACATAACTATAAATTTGAAGTGACCATACCGAGTCCTGAAGGTTGTCTATGTCGCATTCTCTAACTCAGAGCTGAGCTAGCCGAATCTGAGATCTATTTTAAGAAAAAAATAGGCACCTTGAAGCTGGTTGAACAGGTCATTAATCCTAGGAATAAGGTATGTATTCTTGATTATGACCTTGTTCAATTGATGGTAATCGTTGTTCAATTGATGGTAATCGATGCCCATTCTGAGTGAACCATCTTTCTTACGCACGAATAGGACTGGGCACCCTATAGAGAGATGTTGGGTCGAATGAAACCCTTATCTAAAAGATCTTTAAACTGTACCTTCAACTCCTTAAACTTGTCTGGAGACAGTTGGAATTGAAATATGTTGGGTATCTGGAAGGAGATCAATTCTCAAGTCAATTTCCCTTTCGGGAGGAAATTTGGGCAAATCTTCTGGGAACACTTCTGGAAACTCATTAACCACAAACTAAATATGTGTATTAGTTTATGACATATCAAAGAATGATGTTTGAATTTTGTAATTTTAAGCCTGTCATATAATTCTTATTAGAGATCAAGTCTCATTAAAGCGGGGAAAATGGTCAAATTTTTCCCAAAACAATCTGAAAAGAACAAATTTGTTCTCCAGTTGAGAACAAATATTCCCTCACATTACTAAAATGGGATAAAATTGCTTTTCTTTAAAGGACGAAAACTTAGCACCCAATCATGCCACTTGTATAGTAATTAAGCATTATTTTTTCCTAAATTTAGGGTAAATTTGACTCATTCTCCCTAATGTTTAAGTTTTTATTTTTTTTTGTTCCTCCTTTCTCTCTCCCCACCACTATCTCTACCACCAATCACCTTTATTATCGATCACAAGCTCATTTTCCCCTTCCAAAAAGCCTCAAAATGCTCCCAATCTATCAATAATGAGTTATGCAGGTAAATATGAGTCCAATGATACCCATATTGCTATACTTCTATTTCAAGTCCAAAAAGTCAATCCAAAAGTTAACCCCAAGTCCATAAGGATAAAATTAGAATTTTATTGGAAAATCAATTTATCCGTAACATAAGAAGTTTAAATTTGAAATTTCATTAAAAAAAAAAAGGGAGTTGAAATTGAGCTTGAAATCATTAAAGAACCATTCTTTCACTTTACCGGGAAAACCCCAAAATTTCAAGTTGAAAAATCAAGATTTAAAAGGTGAATTATGAAATAATTAGTGGGGAATGTTAAAATAATAATTTAGAAACTCACCCAATGAAGAAATGTTGAAAATCTCCCTTTGGATTTCTCAAAATCATTTCCAAAATCTTAAAAAATAAAGTTACGGGGTTTTGAGTTGAAAATAGGCTTATAACCACAAGATTTAAAAATATTAGAAATTATCACTGGGTTATCATTATACGAGAAGGGTCAGCTCGCAAAACCATCATACGACTCATAAAACTGGTGTCAAGTAAAGTCTATTTTCCTATTATGTGCAAGGACACCAGAAGCTTGCATAACTATTTTACTCATCGCACAAATAGACTATGAGCTCACAAAATTGACTACCAAAATATCAGGGCAACTGGGAACTTATGCAAGGTGAGTTGACCATTATGCAATACACATGCCACTTATGTGATTGTACAATGGGACCTCTGCGGCCAAATTATTTTTTATCTAATATAATACACCATTCTCAAACTGATGCCCCGATAAAAACTCAATCAACCCAACACCATCCATAAGGACCTATGGGGAGGGTAAAACAATCAAAATGCACAAAAATCTAAAAATGTCTATGAGATTGTTATATCATCCATTACAAAAATGAACGGTATTCCTCGAATGTAAGAGTAAGAAAGGTACAAAAACTATTGAACAACTGCAAATACCTATAATATACATCATACAAACACTTCCATGTAAAGTTATATCTATAGTACCACTTTTTTTTCCTAACTGACAAAGTCCTTCTATATGTAAAATTCTTAAGACTGCACCTCAGTATCCACTACTAAAACTTCTTTACATCTGATCTCCATATGTTTAAGCTTTATCTAAACAAAATAACTAAGTTGGTTGTAATCATAGTTCTAGCATTATAACTACCCAAAATGTCATTACATCAAAAACCATCCCAAAAAAGTTTTGCAACAAAAGAAATACTTTTTCCAGACCTAAGTGAAATTATTTCATGGGGAATAGCAGGGCCCAACATAATTGGACCACAAAATTCAAAAAAATAGGTTGGCTTGCTGCCTACCACTGCAGTGGTGAATCTGCCCCTACAACGGTAAATCTACTGCGGCAGCGGTACTCGAGAAGTAACCAACCCGAGTTTATTTTAATACCCTTATTTTATTTAACCTCCTCAGTTCATTCCCCTCCTTTAAAAACACACTGACCAGCCCTAACACCCTGAGCAATAAAGTTTGGAAGTCCACACTTCAGGAGAGCTATATCTAGTCATACTGTGCATGTGTGATAACCTTTCACTCTGCATAGCAATATGATTCATCCACGAGGTAGGTTATGGTTTATTGTAGTAGACTGGGCTAGATGCATGTAACCATAGTAGTAATATTGAGAGTTTTCATGTCTTAGGCCTTTGTGTACGTTGTATGAATGGACCGAAATGATAACAACTAGTTGATGGATCAAATGTATTCTTGAATTGTCATTGTATTAGGCTGGTGAGTTCTTTTGTGGCTTGAATGTATTATTTTGTATGAATATGATGTTATTAAAAGGTTGTTAATAATTAACATAGTTAGAATCAAGGTAAAGACAACAGACAAAAGAAAGGAGGGTAAGATGAGGTTAAGGTAGTTTACATGCGGAATCCAAACAACTTGGTTGAGTTGTTTGGGAAAAGGGGAAAGTGTGTAAGTATAGGTACATGATCACAATTGCTAGACCTAGTGGATTGTAGAGATTGTAAGAGCTTACGTAAGTAGATGTGATTAATATAGCGATAGCCTATGAAGGGTGGTCGAACAAGTGTAATGAAACTAGATGAGAACTTAGTGTTTGTGGGGATTAGAGGTTAAGTGAAGGACTAAGTAAGAACTAAAAATATGAGCATGCATAGGTAAGAAGATTTGTCAATACCAACCAAGTGGGGTAGTCCACGAATTCATTAATATAGATATAGCAAGTCAAGGCATGTAATAGGGTAATATAAAGAATTGGGTAATCTTGGAATTGTGTGACTTATATTTGTAGTAATGAGACCTACTTGATATTTTGCTTGTATATAAAGTAGGCGTTTGTATTTTTGTCGGGTACTACTTGTGATTATTGACCATAGTGTATTTTATTGATATTGATGATGGATATTGTGTTGTTAGGGAGATGAGGTGATGATAGTAATTGATGATATTGATATCATGATGATAATGAGGTGATGATGTGTTTATATTGATGATGATATTGCTCTGTTGATAATATTAAGTTTATGGCATGATGATGAAATCAAGGTGAGATATTATTGAAGATGGTGATGATTTGATGATATGTGCATATTGCATACATACATTCTCCATACATTGCATAGTGCCTACATGTGTATGTTGTGGTTATCTTAATTGTGAGAATTGCATATTAGAAGTGCCTTATTATGCGTGTGTATATATATAGGAAGTAATAGTGGCATTTATATTTACTTATTATTGCAAGTTAGAAAGTGATAATGAAATAGAATTATCCGGGGAGGCACCTTGAGAGGTTAGAATAGTGAAGACTAGGGAATCGCCTGAAATTGTTAGAAATAAGAATATAGGGTTAGGAAGGAAGATAAGGTAGAAAGGGGCTTCAGATACTTAAAGAGGAGTGAATTTTCAACAAAGATACAAAAAAATGTTAAATGATAGGTAGGTCACAAAGATTCTATGGTTAACTTGTCAATAATTGTATACAACGACATTAGTAACCGGAGTCTACTTGATGTCATGATGTCTTCCAATTTGCTGTTATTGTTATATGTTTCTATCCCTGATATGCCGATCATACCTACCAGTATGTGTATTTATACTAATGCTACACTTACTATACTTCCTTTGGAGGGTATAGCCATGATGCAGGTCAGTTGAGGTTTCTATAGAAGCAACGGCGATCACTCTGGAACAACTCCAATTTTTTCAATCTTTACATGGATGATGTGTCGTGGAGTTCCCTGTTCCTTATATAGTTCTATTGTACCAGTTTAGATTAGGTTCTGAGGATTCACTGCATATTATTTTCTGCATTATTTTTTTACTTATCAAATGTATTGAACAAGCATTATTTATGAGTTAAAAGAATGGTTTTGGTTTAATAAGAATTGTATTTTATCTTCTGTATTAAATGAATAGTTGGGTGGTAAGGGTTCTCCTATCTATGATAGATTTAGATAGGTGTATGCACGATTAGTGATGTGGGTAGTGACAAGATAGTATTAAAGCCCAGGTTGTCGGTCTCCTAGTACAAGAGCAAATATAGAGTAGAGTCCTGCGGATTGGTGTGTTAACGTCCACATTAAATCTGTAGAAAGCTACAAGGCATCTAGGAATCAATCTCACTTTCTTCTCTCATGTCAGGCTAATTTAGTGTTGTCCCCCCTAGTTGAGTCTAATTGATATCTAGCAGATTCTAATTGGTATCTTAAAAATTGCAATTGGGATTAGTTGGTCCCAATTGGTATCTTGGAAATGGCTGGAGGGTTAAAATAGTATTATTCCAACTATTAGAGACCAATAAGAGGCAGCAGACTTGTATACTAACTTTGTGAATTACGCTTTGAATGAGTGATACATGTACCTTTTAGGTGGTTATGTTGTTTGATGTAGTGAACATCTTAATTGTCTATATAGTGTGTAAGCATAACTCATTCATTAATTGATTAGTCATGTTTAATAGAAGAATACTTGTGTTTAAGTGCCTTGATATGTTAGGATAGAATGCTACATGTATTCCTTATATGGATTGTTATCGCATTGACTATATCATTACTTTATTGTGTGATGTAGGAACTCCTTAAGTGCAATCAGTTAGTGTGTTTGGGTTGGAATGAATTATTTCTAGGGACTCGAGATATTGTGAGGGCCAGGTGTGAACTCGGGGTGTATCTTCATTTCCGCAATTTGAGAAACATCTCATTTTCCATGATTTGAAGTATTTCTTGAATTCTATCTGAATCCTAACGAATAATCGCAGTACCTTTCTGTTTTATGGGGAAATATTGTGTGAGCTATTTACTTGGGATAAGTAGAAGGGAGAATTGTGGTGTAGTTAATCAAGTTGAAGGATTAGTATTGCATTAACAATCGCTTACATTCTCACATTTAAGTATTCGGATCTTTAAAATTTACGAGGTGTGAGAGTTAGAAGCTGTAAAAGTGTTTGTTGGGTAGCATCCGGATAGAAAGGACCTGTGACTGAGTGGGAAAAAGTGGAACCACTAGAAGGTACCACTGCAGTGGAAGTTTTACCACTGGAGTAGCACTGCTACAGTGGTAAATTCACCGCTACAGTGGCTCCCAGGAAGTAAGTTACCGGGGGCCTCCCCTATTTTGCAATTTTATGTCCGTTGTAAAAATGACCCTATGTTCATAATATTTAAAGTTAGAAATCAATTTTGACATGCATACTAAGCAAATTGTTATTTTTAAAGGTGCGATAGCAATGGATGTCCTGAATGGGGGCAACCCAAATTCAATTAATCAAATAAAATAAGTGTGTGGGGGGGTGGGGGGGATTCTATCTAATGGCATCATATCTGAGGTTCGAAGCATCTGAACCCTCCTACTCCACTTTGCTAAGGAATGAGAACTCCTTGGCATCATTTCTTGTCAGCTTCAGGAGCTTCTTTATGGGGGAGTCATATTTGAACATCACCTGCACAGACTTCCACATCCTCACCAGCATGCGGTCCTAGGAGAGGTGCTTCTTTTGTTCTTCATCTAGCTCTCTTATGAGCTCTACATAGGATCAAGATGAGTCTGGTGGTACAGTTAAGCTTGAAGGAGCCAATCCTGGTGGAGGCAACTAAGTCCTATCCAAGTAGCCTCACATAGCAGCAAGGTCAGCTTTCCATCCATCGAGAGATGTGAGAACCTAAGTGGGAGGGGTGCTAGACTCCTCTTCTCCTTCGATCCTACTACTTCCACCCTCTTCCCCTACCTTCCTCTTCTTTTTTCTCCTCCCCATGTGCCCCTACCCCTCAGTGGTTTGAACATCACATCACATTCCTACAAAGTTTCATGATCCTCCATGGGAACATCCACCCGCTTGCACAACTCGGTATTTAGGGAGGGCAAGAAAATATCCCTGGCAGACCTACCCTTAGGTTAGAAATGTCACCACTTGTCTATAACCTTCATCCCCATATTCAACTCAATCCCTGCAAGTGCACAAGATACTACTAGACCCCGGTGGAAAGTTACATCAGTCACATACCCTGAGGGACAAATTCTTTGAGAAATCAGCTGCAACCATACCCTAGCCTCCACCAAAAAGTAGGTACTCTTGATCCCTTTGAAGTTGGACCACTTCACCTTTCCCACCTAACCTTCCAGCGCCAAGACTTTAGCTGCCCACTTCAAATTCGACTCCTGGACCTTGGACTCAAAAGCAACATTGGAGGGGTTTGGGACCCCTAAAGCATTATTGATAATGGTGGAATCCATCGAGACTTCCTCTTCTCGAATGCGAAGGATGGGGAGGGGCATGGACCAATCCACGATCGAGAGGATGGTATATAACTCCTGAACTATTTCTAGGTTGTACTCTGGGACAAGCTCAATCAGCAACAACTCCTACCCAAAGACCTTCAGGTGGTCATAGAAATTCGGTGCCTCATCCTCCACATCCCTCATCACAAAACTCTACTCATGAAGGAAGCCACTCGTACTTTATCCCTACTCATAACTATCCTGGCTAGTGTAATTGGAAACCTTCAGTATTGGGGTTGGTGCTCCATGATAATCTAGCAAAAATTCTAAATACAGTATTAGAAACCAAGTTGGGATGCTACGAGAGGAAAGGAAATTCAAAAATTTAGAAAAAGGAAAAAAACTGGAGCCACTACCAGGTGCCACTACAAAGGTAAATTTAACATTGTAGTGGTACCATATTCATCAACAGTCACTCCACACCTTCCATGGAAGGTTTTTTACTTTTCTCCATAATTTGGAATTTTAAGCATAGATCGAATTCGGTGAAGTTCGTATGAACCTTTTTTCACCTAAATAAGAGTTTATCATCCAAATTCATTATAGAAGATGACCCTTCACCTTACACCCCTTCCATGGCCAAAATTCACCATGAACTACTTCAATCTTACGTCTAGAATGTCGTAGGAGCATTGGGGACGTAAGATAATCTAACATGCATACCATTTTATGCAAGAACATCACCAAAATTCATGTTCTAATTGCACCAATGAAAACCAACCAAAAAATCTTCTTATACTCTTAAATTTTTAATCCTATGATGAAAAAGACCTAGATGAAGTAGTAGAGATGAGAAATTTACCTTGAATTATCGACAGAAAAAGGCTGCGCGAAGAGAGTTGAGGGAGTTTCAGAATGGGGAAGTGAAAATAGGGGAAATATTTTGGGTATTTTAAATTAACCCGTTCATATATTTTGACTCCTAGTTTCCTTCTGTGGTTGTTATAGTTCGGTGTGATTGGTTGGGATGATTCAAAGATTTATTAACATGTAGGTTGGTCTAGTACGTTTGGTTTAGTTGTTTATTAATCAGAGTCAATGAAGTAAGTTGAAGGAAAGTAAGTATATTTTTCTTATGATACGTTATGTATATGAATTTCAATTCATGCCTAGAATCCTATCACCCCCTCTCTGTAATCGTTTAGGGATTAACGATGGGTAAATTAGTATCCAATGTAACAACCCAAAATGTTGTTACATCAAAAACAAAGCCAAAAAATATTTGCGACGTAGGAAATCCTTTTTTGGACCTGAGAGAAATTATTTCATGGAGAAAATTAGGGCCCAATATAATTAGGCCAAAAAATTCAAAGAAATAGGCCGACCTACTGCTTGCCGCGGCAATGATAAATCAATTGCTGTAGCGATACTCGGTAGCAGCCTGCCCGAGTTTATTTTAATACCCTTCTTTCATTTAGCCTCTTCAGTTTGTTCCCGTCCTCCAAAAACACACTAACCTACCCTAACACCCTAAACAATGAGGTTTTGAAGGACACGTATCATTAAAGCTATATCGAGGCATACCCAACGAGATTCCAACATGGGAAGAAGCCACGTGCATGCGAAACAACCTTCCACTCTTTGTAGCAGCATGATTCGTCTATGAGGTAGATTATGGTTTATTATAGTAGGCTTGTGCTATATGCATGTAACCATTGTAGTAATATTTGGAGTTTTCATGTCTTAGTCCTTTGGGCATGTTGTATGGATGGATAAAAATGATAATAATCGGTTTAGGGTTCAAACATATGATTGAATTGTTATTATATCAGGCTGGTGAGTTCTTTAATGGCCTAAATGTATCATTTTGTATGAATTAGATGATAGTAAGAGGTTGTTAATGATTAATGAGGTTAGAATGAAGGTAAGGATGACAAACAAATGAAAGAAGGGTAAGATAAGGCTAAGGTAGTTCACTTGCGGAATCCAAGAAACTTGGTTGAGTTGTTTGGGGAAGGAGAAGAGAGTTTAATTGTGGGTACATGATCATAATTGCTAGAGTTATTGGAGTCTAGATATTGTAAGAGCTTAAGTAAATAGACATGATTAATTGAGCAGTAGCCGATGAAGGGTGGCCGAATAAGTGTTATGAAACTAGATGATGACTTAGTGTTTGGGGGATGGGGTGTTAGATGAACACATAAGTAAGACCTAGGAGTATGAACCTTCATTGGTAAGATGATTTGGTTATACCATCCAAGTGGGGCAGTCCACGAATTCATTAATATAGATATAGCAAGCCCAGGCATGCAATAAGGTAAGATAAAGAATTGGGTAATCTTGGCATTGTGTGACTTGTATTTGTAGTAATAAGACCTGATTAATTTTGTGCCTGTATGTTGCTAGCATGAGCAACCTGTGTAATTATGAAATCATAGGAATCATAATCCTAGTGCTCTTCTCATATTGATTACAAATCCAACAACCAACAACTGTTACTATTGTTCTCCTATTTCACAAAAGTCCCCCTTCTTTTACTTATTTGCCAGTTACTTAGACAAATACTTGAAAGAATTTTGTCTTATTCCTTGTAGGATCAACCTCAACCTTTTTTGTTATTATATTTGATCAGCGACCGTTTTATACTTTTTGGGAGGTATAATTTGGGTGACATTAAATTTTGGCGCCATTGTCGGGGATTACGATTATGGAGTTGATTGATTGTGTTTGTTGAGGTTGATTGGTTGTTTTTTCCTGATTTGCTTTTCTATCAATTTTAGGACACACACCTGTGTATGCCCAGTTCTCGGAGTCAAGGGAATCCCCTGATTCCACTTGATACAGAAATTGAAAGAACTCTACAAAACAATCAAAGCATGGTTAACGATGGAGTTCATGATCCAATACCTTTTCTGGAAGGTGCTCATGGTGGTGGTAAGCTTTATGACAATACATCACTTCATTCGGTTGTCCATGAAACTATGGAACAAATCACTGCTAGATTTGTGGCATGGAATATGCTAGACAGAAGGCTTCCAGAAAGACAGTTAGGGACGAGAAAGTTAGGTAAGATGAAGCAAATTGTCTGAATACACTTGATAATCGAGAGAGGCAGAGAAGGTCCAGGGTCCAACAGCCACTACAACAATATTTTCCTATTTATGAATATCCATAGGAAGGTTTGGATTATTTGGAGCCGATTAAGACAGGTGTTATCATTCCACCAGAATGCCTTAAGGGACTAAGTTTTATATTACAAGTGCCATGATTCACTTGCTAAACTTAAATAAGGTATTTGTTGGTCTTCCTATGGATGATGCTAACATACATATTATGACTTCGTATGGATCTGCACTTCAAATAATCTACCCAAAGTAAGTCAGGTAGCTATTTGACTGAGGTTATTTCTTGTAACACCCCGTACATTTTCAAAACCTATACGATCAACCTAGCATGGATAAAAGTATTTAAACTTGATATAATAAGGACATACTTGAATGTAAAGTTAAAGTTAAGTGGTGTATTAAGGTAGAAGGATTAAGACGTTGGAAAAAGGGGAGAACATAAACGAGGTGCTTCCGTGACTTAATTAAGATAGTAGGTGTATCACCTACTTAACCTATTGGGCTGCATTTGGACCTATGTTAATGGACTAAATTGAGGTCCAAACTAAGTACATAAAATAGGGAAGATGACCAGCCCAACACCTAAATATAACTAAGGCCCAACATGATATGATCCAACTAGAATTAGCCCAAGTAAGTGGACTGTTTTGGACAGCTTATATAGCCAAGTAGGTGCATCACCTACTTGGACTATTTTTGACCAACAATTGGCTATGAATGGACCAAAAGGAGTCGGTTAAAGTGGGAGTATATAGGTCTCATTTCATCTATTTTTCCATTTATTTCACTGCTGAAAAACTGTCCAGAAAATTAAAACACTCTCTCCTCTCTCAAACCCCAATCAGCCACCCCAAATTTCCTTAGGGTTCTTGGGTTAATCCTCCACTTTGCAAGCCTTGGTAAGTATTTTCCCTTGTATATTAATGTAATATATGTATAATAAAGTGTGGAAGGCAGGTTGGTTATGTTTAAAATGTATAGGGCAGTCCCTTAATTAATTGACAGTCCACTTGTGTTGGTTTTGATGAATTTGTCTTCCTTGTGGTGTGGACTTGTATAGGGGCTTAAGGTGCTGAAGAAATTAAGTTATGAAGATGAAATTCCAGTATATTAAAGTGTGGTTCTTCCCCTGAATCATTCCTTTTATGTATGGCTTGATGGAAATGTTTATATGTGTTGGTAAATGGAACGTGTGTTGTAGTGAAAAGAGAACACTCTTTTGTTATGTTAAACTGAATTTTGGAACTGTTGTGGACTGATTTTGGTATGTTACTGTGGAAGTCAGTATGGTGACCTTATGGGATAAATATATGGACTTTCGTTGGAGTGGAAATGTAAAGGATAAACTAGATAGGTAATCCTATCGGTTCGTAATGTCTATGTCAACATATGGGCTGTTTTGGTCGCATTGTTGTTGTGAGGCAGTGGGCTGCCATGTAGGAGCTGAAATAGAGTTATGTGAAAGTATAAAGGAGGTTGGAATAATAGACTATGTGTTGGGGTGGTCGGACAGATTTTTACTTTCCGTTAAGTAATTAGTTAACGCCTTGTAAACCTATAATGTGATTAGCTATTAATGTAGCTCCATTACGTACTTGTATTGTAGAGTAACATGTAAGGAAGGAGCTGAATCTTTGTAATCACGTGGTGTGAAGTTAAGGTATGTAAGGTTACTCTTTCCCGTATCCTTTGGCATCATATATTGTCTACCTAGCTAATGACCTAGTTTCCACTCCGAAATGTTCTAAAAGTACCTCAATACACATTTACTATCAAATTTCAGATGTTCTCTTTTGTTGTTCCAAGAATGATCCATAATGTTATAACCACCACTATAACAACTTCAAAGATTAAATAAAGTAAGTAACTCAATATGGTTATGTTCGGGTGGCAGCTCGAGGGGGCTTAAAGCCTAGCATAGAGACGGTCCCGACTTACCATTTATGGGTGGTAGCTCGAGGGGGCTTAAAGCCTAGCATAGAGACGATCCCGAATTATTATTTATGGGTGGTAGCTCGAGGGGGGCTTATAGACCAGCATAGAGACGATCCCAGATTATGTTACCACTGATCAGTTGGGTATATGTATGGTATGCCTTATAAAGACAAGAAAAGTAAAGAAAGAGAAAGGGAAGTAATTAATGTAATGTATACGGTTCCACGATTACAGTAAAGGTGGTTTATCAGTATTATCTATTCACTTGTATTTGATTCCATTTGAGTTCCTATATCTCATGCAGTTGCTTATAGCCTTACATACTCAGTACATTCTTTCGTACTGACGTCCCTTGGGGGACTTACCTTACTTGCTGCAGGCACAGGTAATAGTAGACCTCCACAGTAAGCTGCGGGTTATCTGCGAATTATTGGTGAGCTCCAGTTCGTTCGGGGCTTTTCGAGTCGTATGTACATATTGATTTTGGTATTGTATTACATATGTATAAAGCGGGGACTCATCCCGATTGTAGGTTTGGTTATGTATCTGGTAGAGGCTTTGTAGATGTTGTATAGTTAAAGGAAGGAACGTTGTACCTTTTTTTTTTTTGACCATATGGCTCCAACGGCCATGTCTCATGTTTATATAAATGTTCTTATTAGATTTCTACTATTGATATGTTATAACCATAAGTGATTGAATGCTAGCCCATTGATGACAAGTATGTGAACGTATAGAATGGTTCTCTCGGGCCCTAACGGCTTTGGGTGCCATATCCGCCCCAAGGGGATTTGAGGCGTGACAAAAGTGGTATCAGAGCGGGTCGTCCTAGGGTGTCTACAAAGCCGTGTCTGAGTAGAGTCTTGCTTATGGATGTGTTGTGCACCACATTTATAAGTAGGAGGCTACGGGACATTTAGGAGTTCTCTCTTTTTCTTCATTTCATAGATCGTGCAATAGAGCCAAAGTTGTAGGTGGAGTTATGTTTAACCACTGAATTTGTTTCTTTTCTTTATTATAGTGAACATGCCGATTACACAAAAAGGTAGAGGTAAAGGAAAGAAGGTGGACAGGATTGCTGGAGAAGGAACCAGTAGAGCACCGCCTGAACAAGTTAATCAGGGTGGGGCTGAACAGGAGTTTGCATCGCAGGCTTCTTCTACTCTTCCAGAAGAGCCAAGAGGAAGAGGAGTACCTGCAGAACCACCAGTAAATGCTACTGACCAAGATTTAAAGAATGCAGTGCAAATGTTAACCCGAATGGTTGCTGCACAAGTTCAAGGACAAGGTGGTCCAACGACAAGTGAAGATAGTGCAGCTAGAGCAGCTAGTCGATGGACACAGGATTTCCTAAAATTAGACCCTCCTACCTTTACTGGATCGGATCCGAATGAAGACCCGCAAGATTATATAGATCAAATCCAAAGAGCATTGGAGGTCATGCATGTGTCCGGTGTAGAAACGGTCGAGCTTGCGGCCTATAGATTGAAGGGCGAAGCTATATTATGGTATGAAGATTGGAAGCGGTCGAGGGGTATTGATGCACTCCCAGCTGGTTGGGAAGAATTTAAAATGGCATTCCTTGATCATTATCTCCCATATGAGGTCCGAGAGGCTCGTGCGGACCAGTTCTTGAATCTGCGGCAGGGTACCATGAGCGTTCGAGAATATAGCCTTCGATTTAATTCCTTGGCCCGGTATGCTCTGAATGTGGTCGCGACTATGAATGACAGAGTTCATCGGTACGTGGATAGATTGGAACCATATTTGGTCCGAGATTGTACTATTGTTGCGCTAAATAGGGACATGGATATAGCTAGAATACAGGCCTTTGCGCAGAAAATGGAAGATCAAAGGCAACGGAGAAGAACACAAGGATTTGAAGAAGGGCCATCGAAGAGGGCTAGATCTACGGGACAGTATATGGCGTCCCAAGGAGAATTTAAGCCTCGGGTTTTCAATAGGCCACCTAGACCTTCATTTTCTTATCCTGCTATAGGCATTTCATCCCAAAGCCGAGGGTTTAGAGGCAATCAAATAGGGTAAGGTAGTGGGATTCGAGGTTCGCAAATAGCAGGGTCTTTTCGCCAGCCGTGTCAGCACTGCGGGAGGTTTCATTCAGGTTCATGCCGGGTTGGGACAAATACTTGTTATTGGTGCGGTATGTCAGGGCATATGATTAGAGATTGCCCACGAAGGGGTGCAGACAGTATGGTACGACCTACCGGATCAGCCGTTGCATCATCATCATCGGTTCCTTTCTTAGGTAGGGGTGTACAGCCTACTGGTCATGGACGAAGTAGTAAGGGAGCAGCTAGTTCTAGTGGATCTCAGAACCGTACCTATGCTCTGGACCGGCAGAATTCGGAGGCCTCTCCTGATGTCGTTACAGGTACATTATCCATATTTTCACATAATGTATATGCATTGATCGATCCGGGTTCTACATTATCATATGTTACTCCATTGATTGCAAAACAATTTGAAAGAACACCGGAATTACTAGTCAAGCCATTTGAAGTGTCTACACCTGTTGGTGAATCTATTATAGCGCAGAGAGTGTATCGTAATTGTATAGTTACTGTTTGTGGTTATGATACGTTGGCTAATCTTGTTGAGTTAGAAATGATATATTTTGATGTTATAATGGGAATGGATTGGCTGGCTTCTTGTTATGTGACGGTAGATTGTCGGGCAAAAAGGGTACAACTCCATTTTCCACAAAAGGATGTCCTTGAATGGAGGGGTGATGTTGGAGCATCGAGAGCCAAATTTATTTCCTATCTTAAGGCAAGGAAAATGATATCCAAGGGGTACATATGTCATCTGGTAAGGGTGCAAGACACCAATATGACGTCACCCACTCCCCAATCAGTTCCGGTGGTAAATGAATTTCTTGATGTATTTCCTGAAGATCTTCCAGGTTTACCTCCGGAACGGGAAGTAGAATTTGGTATTGATGTGATTCCAGGCACTCAGCCTATCTCTATTCCTCCATACAGAATGGCTCCGGCAGAATTGCGAGAATTGAAGGAGCAATTAAAAGACTTACTGGGGAAAGGATTCATAAGGCCTAGTATGTCTCCGTGGGGTGCACCAGTGTTATTTGTACGGAAGAAAGATGGCACCCTAAGAATGTGTATTGACTTTCGGCAACTGAATAAGGTAACAATTAAGAACAAATATCCACTCCCTAGAATTGATGATTTGTTTGACCAATTACAAGGTGTTAAATGTTTCTCAAAGATTGACTTGAGGTCAGGTTACCATCAAGTAAAGGTCAGAGAAAAAGATATACCCAAGACAGCTTTTCGAACACGGTATGGTCATTATGAGTTTTTAGTTATGTCCTTCGGGCTAACAAATGCACCAGCAGCTTTTATGGATCTGATGAATAGGGTGTTCAAGCCATTTTTAGACGTGTTCGTGATAGTGTTTATAGATGATATTCTTGTTTATTCAAGATCAAAAGAGGACCATGCTAATCACTTACGACAGGTGTTGCAGATTCTTCGTGATCGTAAGTTATTTGCAAAGTTCTCTAAATGTGAGTTTTGGTTAAAATCTGTGGCATTCTTGGGTCATATTGTATCTGATAAAGGAATAAGTGTTGATACTCAAAAGATAGAAGCTGTGAAGAATTGTCCAAGACCTATGACGCCTATAGAGACTCGTAGTTTTCTTGGGCTAGCCGGTTATTATAGGAGATTTGTTGAAGGGTTTTCTTCTATTTCGGCACCTTTAACAAAGCTGACACACAAGGCAACCAAGTTTCAATGGAATGATGCATGTGAGAAGAGTTTCCAGGATCTGAAAAATAAGCTGACCTCTACACCCGTATTGGTACTTCCAGAAGGGACAGAAGGGTATGCGGTGTATTGTGATGCTTCAGGAGTTGGCTTGGGATATGTATTGATGCAGCATGGTAAAGTAATAGCTTATGCCTCCAGACAATTGCGGCCACATGAGAAAAATTATCCAACACATGATCTTGAGTTAGCAGCAGTGGTATTTTCTTTAAAGATATGGCGCCACTATTTGTATGGGGTTCATGTTGACAAATATACCGACCATAAGAGTTTGCAATATATCTTTAAGCAGAAGGACCTAAATTTAAGGCAACGGAGGTGGCTTGAACTATTGAAAGATTATGACATTGATATTTTATATCATCCGGGGAAGGCAAATGTGGTAGCTGATGCATTAAGTCGTAAGGCAATGGAGAACACTAATGGCCAACTTACAGGAAAACAAGGGTTAATCAAGGATCTACATCAATTAGCTAACTTAGGCGTTCGCCTTCTTGAAACTCCAGAGGAAGGAGTTGTGGTGCAAAATGCGGCCGAATCATCATTAGTAGTTGAAGTGAAATAAAAGCAGTATGCAGATCCTATTCTATCACAACTTAAGGAGAATGTACAGCAAGGTATGACAAAGGCATTTGAGCTTACTCAAGAAGGAGTACTTCAGTGCCAAAACAGACTATGTGTACCTAATGCAGATGAGTTAAGACGAAGGATTATGACAGAGGCACATCATTCCAGGTATTCTATTCATCCGGGATCAACTAAAATGTACCACGATCTGAAAGGAGTGTATTGGTGGGGTGATATGAAGAAGAATATTGCAGAATTTGTAGCCCAATGTCCAAATTGTCAACAAGTAAAAGTAGAGCATCAGAAGCCTGGAGGTTATATGCAATGTATAAATCTCCCAGTCTGGAAGTGGGATATGATTAATATGGATTTCATCACAGGTTTGCCTCGTACACTGCGAAAATTTGATTCCATATGGGTAATAGTTGACAGGCTTACCAAGTCAGCACACTTCCTACCAGTCAAGACCATTTATACAGCTGAAGATTATGCACGGTTGTATGTTAAAGAGATAGTTCGACTACATGGAATTCCAATATCTATTATATCAGACAGGGGAGCCCAATTTACTGCACACTTTTGGAAATCTTTTCAGAAGAGTTTGGGAACCCAAGTGAATTTAAGTACGGCTTTTCATCCTAAGACAGATGGACAAGCAGAACGTACTATCCAAACACTTGAAGATATGCTACGAGCTTGTGTATTAGACTTTAAAGGTAATTGGGATGATCATTTACCTCTTATTGAGTTCGCCTACAATAATAGTTATCATTCAAGTATCAAAATGGCGCCTTATGAAGCCTTATACGGGAGAAAATGTAGATCACCGATTGGGTGGTTTGAAGTAGGTGAGACTATTTTATTTGGACCAGATCTTGTTCATCAAGCCATGGAAAAGGTTAAGGTGATACAGCAACGGCTAGGAACAGCCCAAAGTCGACACAAATCATATGCCGATGTTAGAAGAAGGGGGCTAGAGTTTGCTATAGGTGATTGGGTATTTTTGAAGGTATCGCCAATGAAAGGAGTGATGAGATTTGGGAAAAAGGGAAAGCTAAGTCCACGTTATATAGGACCATATAAGATTATCCGAAGATTTGGCCAAGTCGCATATGAGTTGGAACTACCCCAAGAACTCTCCACAGTTCATCCAGTATTTCATGTCTCAATGCTTCGAAAGTGCATAGGAGATCCATCTCATATTACTCCTACTGAAGATGTACAAGTTACGGAAGATCTCACCTATGAAGAAGTACCTATTGCTATTTTGGATCGACAAGTTAAGAAGTTAAGAAATAAAGAGGTAGCTTCCGTAAAAGTGCTTTGGAGGAATCAACAGGTAGAAGAGATCACATGGGAAGCTGAGGAAATGATGAAATCTAAGTATCCTCAATTATTTGAAATCAAAATGGAAGCCTTAGATGCTGAATTGGAGCAATAACAAGTAAGTATATAAATATATGAGTTTTATATGGTAGTAGAAGGATTAAACTTAAGCTTGAACTCGTTTAAACTGTATAGTGATGATACTACCATTCGAGGACGAATGTTCCTAAGGGGGGGAGGATGTAACACCCCGTACATTTTCAAAACCTATACGATCAACCTAGCATGGATAAAAGTATTTAAACTTGATATAATAAGGACATACTTGAATGTAAAGTTAAAGTTAAGTGGTGTATTAAGGTAGAAGGATTAAGACATTGGAAAAAGGGGAGAACATAAACGAGGTGCTTCCGTGACTTAATTAAGATAGTAGGTGTATCACCTACTTAACCTATTGGGCTGCATTTGGACCTATGTTAATGGACTGAATTGAGGTCCAAACTAAGTACATAAAATAGGGAAGATGACCAGCCCAACACCTAAATATAACTAAGGCCCAACATGATATGATCCAACTAGAATTAGCCCAAGTAAGTGGACTGTTTTGGACAGCTTATATAGCCAAGTAGGTGCATCACCTACTTGGACTATTTTTGACCAACAATTGGCTATGAATGGACCAAAAGGAGTCGGTTAAAGTGGGAGTATATAGGTCTCATTTCATCTATTTTTCCATTTATTTCACTGCTGAAAAACTGTCCAGAAAATTAAAACACTCTCTCCTCTCTCAAACCCCAATCAGCCACCCCAAATTTCCTTAGGGTTCTTGGGTTAATCCTCCACTTTGCAAGCCTTGGTAAGTATTTTCCCTTGTATATTAATGTAATATATGTATAATAAAGTGTGGAAGGCAGGTTGGTTATGTTTAAAATGTATAGGGCAGTCCCTTAATTAATTGACAGTCCACTTGTGTTGGTTTTGATGAATTTGTCTTCCTTGTGGTGTGGACTTGTATAGGGGCTTAAGGTGCTGAAGAAATTAAGTTATGAAGATGAAATTCCAGTATATTAAAGTGTGGTTCTTCCCCTGAATCATTCCTTTTATGTATGGCTTGATGGAAATGTTTATATGTGTTGGTAAATGGAACGTGTGTTGTAGTGAAAAGAGAACACTCTTTTGTTATGTTAAACTGAATTTTGGAACTGTTGTGGACTGATTTTGGTATGTTACTGTGGAAGTCAGTATGGTGACCTTATGGGATAAATATATGGACTTTCGTTGGAGTGGAAATGTAAAGGATAAACTAGATAGGTAATCCTATCGGTTCGTAATGTCTATGTCAACATATGGGCTGTTTTGGTCACATTGTTGTTGTGAGGCAGTGGGCTGCCATGTAGGAGCTGAAATAGAGTTATGTGAAAGTATAAAGGAGGTTGGAATAATAGACTATGTGTTGGGGTGGTCGGACAGATTTTTACTTTCCGTTAAGTAATTAGTTAACGCCTTGTAAACCTATAATGTGATTAGCTTTTAATGTAGCTCCATTACGTACTTGTATTGTAGAGTAACATGTAAGGAAGGAGCTGAATCTTTGTAATCACGTGGTGTGATGTTAAGGTATGTAAGGTTACTCTTTCCCGTATCCTTTGGCATCATATATTGTCTACCTAGCTAATGACCTAGTTTCCACTCCGAAATGTTCTAAAAGTACCTCAATACACATTTACTATCAAATTTCAGATGTTCTCTTTTGTTGTTCCAAGAATGATCCATAATGTTATAACCACCACTATAACAACTTCAAAGATTAAATAAAGTAAGTAACTCAATATGGTTATGTTCGGGTGGCAGCTCGAGGGGGCTTAAAGCCTAGCATAGAGACGATCCCGACTTACCATTTATGGGTGGTAGCTCGAGGGGGCTTAAAGCCTAGCATAGAGATGATCCCGAATTATTATTTATGGGTGGTAGCTCGAGGGGGGCTTATAGCCCAGCATAGAGACGATCCCAGATTATGTTACCACTGATCAGTTGGGTATATGTATGGCATGCCTTATAAAGACAAGAAAAGTAAAGAAAGAGAAAGGAAAGTAATTAATGTAATGTATACGGTTCCACGATTACAGTAAAGGTGGTTTATCAGTATTATCTATTCCTATATCTCATGCAGTTGCTTATAGCCTTACATACTCAGTACATTCTTTCGTACTGACGTCCCTTGGGGGACTTACCTTACTTGCTGCAGGCACAGGTAATAGTAGACCTCCACAGTAAGCTGCGGGTTATCTGCGAATTATTGGTGAGCTCCAGTTCGTTCGGGGCTTTCCGAGTCGTATGTACATGTTGATTTTGGTATTGTATTACATATGTATAAAGCGGGGACTCATCTCGACTGTAGGTTTGGTTATGTATCTGGTAGAGGCTTTGTAGATGTTGTATAGTTAAAGGAAGGAACGTTGTACCTTTTTTTTTTTGACCATATGGCTCCAACGGCCATGTCTCATGTTTATATAAATGTTCTTATTAGATTTCTACTATTGATATGTTATAACCATAAGTGATTGAATGCTAGCCCATTGATGACAAGTATGTGAACGTATAGAATGGTTCTCTCGGGCCCTAACGGCTTCGGGTGCCATGTCCGCCCCAAGGGGATTTGAGGCGTGACATTTCTATTCTCTCTGATAGGAGAAGCTACCCTGTGGTTGGCTGAATTATCACGTGGATCTATTACTAACTGGAATGAGTTGAGGACCTAATTCTTAGACCGATTCTTTCCTCCCTCCAGAATGATACAATTGAAAGATAAGATACATAACTTTAGATAGTTATATTCAGAGGTACTGTACAAGACTTGGTTATGGTTCAAGAAGAAGCCGAAGAGTCTTCCAAACTATAAGATGACTGGTAGAAACTTGTTAGAAATATTCTACAAAGCTTTGAATGCTAACACGAAATCTGTAGCGGATACTATCACAGGTGGGGCATTTATGAGTTTACGATGGGAACAAGCCTCTGAAATTCTTGATCTGATCACAAAAAGCAAACAAGGTTTGCATACTCAAGAGGCAGATACGCCCGCAGGTACTTATACAATTGGAGCGTCAGCAGAGCAGAGAGCACCAGATGAGATAGTGGCTCAAGAGGTAGAACAACTGAGTACTGAGATTGGATTTCTTGCTAAGCAATTTGTGGCAGCTGGGGAAGAAAAGGTGGTGGGTTTCCAAGCCAAGGGTCTAACTAAGACAATTGGAACTCTAGGCAAAGGAACCAAGGTCGAAACTACTATAGTGACAACTACAATATGTCTGGGTACAGAGATAGATATAGAGATCGTGATGGTGATTGGAAAGGGAAAGATGATTAGAAGGACAAGAGTGGCCTTTACATTCCACTGGGGAACCGTGATGCTGATTCTGGCAATTCAAGGATGAAAGCCTTACTTGTGAAACTTGTTAAGGAAGAAAGCCTTACTTGCTACCACGTTCAAATAACTTGAGCAATAATTTGTACAGATGTCCACCGCATTGAATCAGCATCAACCGGGCATGCTTTCGAGCAACACCATCCAAAACCCTAAGAATGATAGCCATTGTCTAACCATTACTACTAGAATTAGGAAGACTACTATTGATCCACCTATGCCTGTGGTTAATGAGAAGAAATATGAGCCCATAATTATTAACGATGAGATTGAGACTAAAGCAGAAAATTTAGTGGTAGATAATGATGCATCTCATGAAAAAGAGACTAAGTCTGACAAAGGAAAGCGAAAGGAGGTCACACAATTATTGAAGCCTGTTCCCTAACCTCCTTTGTCTTTTCCACAAAGGTTGAAGAAGAAAGCTGAAGAGGGAAAATATCAAAAAATTATCTCAATGTTGAAGGAGTTGTCGGTGAACATCCCTCTTGTGGAGGCTCTAGAACAAACATCGGGCTATGCAAAATTTATTAAAGACTTGGTGACGAAAAAAGAGAACTGTGAGCTTTAAGCTAGTGGATAATGTGCACCATTGTAGTGCCATAGAATCTAGATCTTTGGTTGTGAAAAAAAAAATCGGGAGAGTTCTTGATCCCATGTACTATAGTGTGATTTAGGTGCTAGCATTAACTTGATGCCGCTAGCATTTTACAAATATTTGGGGTTGGGATCACCCAAGCCAACTTCAATGAGACTTATTATAGCAAACCACACTGTGAAAAATTCGGTGGGTATATTATGTTATGTTTTAGTGAGGATTGTATCCTTCATTTTTCCATCTAATTTCATCATCCTTGACTGTGGGATTGACTTTGAGGTTCCCATTATCTTGGGAAGACCCTTCCTTGCAACTGAACGTACTTTGGTTGATATGGAGACTGGGCAGGTGAAGTTTAGGTAGAATAATGAACAAGTTACTTTTAATGTATATCAGTCTATGAAGCAGCTAAAGGATATGTGTGTGATCTCTATTATAGATACAGTTGACGAGGATGATTTGGTAGCTCCCATTATGGAAAGACTTGGGGTGGAGGCCCTCGCGACAGTTATCATGAATTTTGACATTGCTGGTATTGAAAAGTATAATGAGATGGTGAATGCACTTGTTGGTAGGGGTTCATACAATCATGCACTAAAGAAGCTGGATCTTGATTTTGAAGAATAGAGTGACCCCGACAGCAAAACCTTCTGTTAATAAGCCTCCCATTTTGGAGCTCAAGGCTCTACCTTGTCATCTTTGGTATGCATTTTTAGGGACCAACAACACTTTGCCGATTATCATTGTAGCTGATCTATTATGGTGGAAAGTTGAGGCTTTAGTTTCCATCTTGCAGAGGTTCAAATGGGCCATTGGATGGTCCATTGCTAACATTATTGGAGTTCCACCTAGAATTTTCACACACAAAATCCAACTTGAGCTGGATTGTATACGCAGCATTGAGCACCAATGTAGGTTGAACCCATCCAACCAAGAGGTTGTGAAGAAATAGATCATTAAGTAGTTAGATGTGGGTGTCTTTTATACTATTGCTAACAAAAAATGAGTGAGCCCGGTCCAATGTGTGCCAAAGAAGGGTGGAATAATTGTGGTTTCGGATGAGAAAAATAAGTTGATTCCTATGAGGCCAATCACTGGAAGGAGAGTTTGCATGGACTATAGGAAGATAAATCATGGACCGAGAATGATCATTTTCCTATGCCATTTATGGACCAGATGTTAGACCGTCTTGCTGGTAGAGGCTTGTATTATCTTTTTGATGGTTATTTGGGGTACAATTAGATTTATATTACTCTTGAGGACCAAGAAAAGACCAATTTCACTTATCCTTATGGGATGTTCACATTCAAGAGGATGTCTTTTGGTTTATGTAATGCTTCCACACTTTTCAGCATTGTATGATGTCTATATTTTTGGACATGGTGGATGACACTATTGTGGTTTTCATGGATGAATTCTCAGTTGTGGGTGACTCATTGTATGATGACTACTTGGTATTGAATTGGTAAAAGTTCCACTTCATGGTTAAAGAAGGAATAGTGCTTAGTCACTGGATTTCAAAGAAAGGGATTGAAATATAACAAGGCGAACATTGAGGTAATTGAAAGGTTACCTCCACCAATTTTTGTAAAGGGCATTCATAGCTTCTTGGAGCATGCAGGTTTTTATAAAAGATTTATCAAGGATTTTTCTATGATTGTTAACCCTTTGTGTAAGCTATTGGAGAAGGAGGTGAAATTTGTGTTTAATGATGCATAATTAAAAGCTTTTGAGTGCCTAAAAGAGAAGTTGATTTCAACCCCCATTACTGTATCTCCTGATTGGACTTTGCCATTTGAGGTTATGTGTGATGCTAGAGGTGTGGCACTAGGTACAGTCCTAGGCCAAAGGTGAGAGAAGGTCTTACATCCCATCTATTATGCTAGCAAATCACTTTCTCCAGCTCAGAAGAATTACACTATAACAGAACAAGAGTTGCTCGCTGTTGTGTTTGCATTTAAGAAATTTCAATCTTATTTGCATGGAAAAAAAATGATTATGCATACAGACCATGCAACTCTTAGATACCTCATGGAAAAGAAAGAAGCAAACTTGAGGTTGATTAGATGGGTACTTCTATTACAGGAATTTGACTTTGAGGTCAAGGATCAAAAATGGACTGAGCATCAAGTGGCTGGCCATTTATCACGCCTTGAGGAGAAGGACATGATGAAACTAAGGGATGATCTTGCGATTGATGATACTTTTCTAGACGAACATAGTTTTGTAGCATCATAAGACTGAATCTCTTGGTTTACAAAAATTTCCAACTATTTGGCAAGTGATCTAGTTCCAGAAGATATGTCGTTTCAATAGAAAAAGAGATTCATCTATGAGGTGAGAAAATTCTTGTAAGATGAACCATACTTGTTTTGGGTTTGTGCAGATGGTTTGATTTAGAGATATGTCCCTGAGTTTGAGTTGGTAAGTATCTTAGAGGCATGTCACTCGTCTCCAGTTGGGGGTCATCATGAAGGTGCACAGACTGCGCATAAGATCTTGCAATATGGTTACTATTAGCCCACCATTTATAAAGATGCCCATGACTATACTAGGGCTTGTGACTAATATCAGAGGCAGGGGAACATCCCACGTAGATATGAACTTTCAATGATAACTATTCTTGAGCTTGAGTTGTTTGAAGTTTGGGGTATTGACATCATGGGACCCTTTGTGAGTTTGCATGGAATGAAGTACATTTTGGTGGTTGTTGACTATATTTCCAAGTGGGTGGAAGCAATTTCACTTCTAAACAATAAAGGTAAGAGCATCACAGCCTTTTTGAAGAAGAACACCTTCTCTAGATTTGGTACACCCTGAGCTATCATTAGTGATGGATGCTCGCACTTCTGTAATCGTATCTTCAAAACCCTTCTTGTAAATATGGCGTCAAACACAAGGTGGCAACACCTTACTATCCTCAGACGAGTGGGCAGGTTGAGGTCTCTAATCGAGAGACCAAGTCTATATTAGCGACGACTATGAATGTCAGTAGGACAGACTCGGCTAGAATGTTGGACGATGAGTTATGGGCCTATATTACAACATGTAAGACCCCTATAGGTGCTTCTGCATATCAGCTTGTGTATGGCAAAGCATGCCACAAGCCTGTCGATCTTAAACATAAGGCATTGTGGACATTGAAGAAGTGGAATCTGGAATAGAGTGATGCGGTGAAATTGAGATTAGAATAGATGAATGAGATGGATGAATTCCATCTCCACACTTATGAGAGCTCAACATTGTACAAGGAAAAGATAAAGTTTTATCATGATCGAAATATTGAATGCAGAGAATTCCATCCAGGAGACTTGGTCTTACTGTATAATTCGAGACTTCATTTGTTTCCTGGCAAGCTGAGGTCCAAATGGTCTGGACCATTCACTATGGTAAGGGTATTTCTACATGGAGCAATTGAGCCGAAAAGAGATAAGGTGGCACCATTCAAGGTGAATGGTCAGCGTCTGAAACACTATATGGGAACTATCGAAGAGATGAGGTCATGTGAGAAATTTAACCTTGATAAAGTCTAAGTAGTCAAGGGAATTGAGTCGTGCTGCGACGTTAAACCAAGTGCTTTATGGGAGGCAACCCATGGGCTTGTTGGTGAAGTCTGAGTAACCAACATAGCCACATCATTCTGCGATGTTAAATCAAATACTTCTTTAGAGGCAACCCATGTTTTGTACTTTATATTTTACAGGGGTAATTTTTGCTATTGGTGTAGGGATCGTGCAAGAAAAAGAAGATGCTGAATTAGACTCAGGATTGAACCCACGAGAGAATTGTATGATTGTGGGGAGGTCCCACGGTTGTGGGTTTAGTCATCTGAGCACATTTGATCAAAGTCTTACAGGATGTAAATTTGGGAGTTATCCTAAGCTAGGTCACCACGATCATACCTAAATGTCACGATCGTGGTGCCCATAGTCCGATCAAATTCCTGCAGATCATCAGGTTAGGCATGTAACCTATGATTTTAAGGAACGATCGTGGTCACATATCACAATCATCCCTAAGTTTCATAGGTTCTCAGGTAAGTTTTCTTAAACCATCATTGTATGAGAGGTAGATACGATCATGGTTTGATTACATGATCATATGTTTGAGTCGTCTGTTCGGTCTATCATTGTAATAAAATCGTGACCTAACCCGACCCAACTCAAATCTAAAACCTTAAACCCTATTCCTAAGACCCAATCTTACAATTCACTCATTCAAACTCACATCTTCTAATTCTTAAACGATCATAAGAGTAAAAGAACCAAAATTCTTCGCTTTGATTTGCAAAATCTACTCCAAAATCCCATCGTCTGTATGAGTTGTTTGAACTGAAAAAGAGAACAAAATATTGTAAGTTCACTTCCAACTCTCCTCTCTATTTAAACACTTAAGAAGAAAATAGGAGTAGTTAATTTCAATATTAAAATTCATGTTTGAATAAGTAATAATGCAAGGGGGGAGTCTGAGTTCCCATTTGTTCCTTCTTTTTTTTTTTTTGGTAAATGATGGTTCCAAAAAGGGTCAAAAATAATTTCTATTTTTTGTTAAGTGTCAGTAAATTCCAAAACACAACCTATAATCTTAGTATCCATGTACGGTTGTAGGTTGGGTTATTGTGAGGTCCCAGTATCAAGTCCATAGGAGCTCATCATACGAGCACATCCCATGATAGTCCTATTTTGGTACGATCGTGTCTGTGGTTGTCTAATATGACATGTCCTTGGTATCTGGAGATTGATCTAATGATCAGAAGGTACGATCATACCTTCATTACATAATTGTAGGTACATCTTATCTGATGCAATGTTTCCTCAGTTATTTTAGGGAAGGCTTTCTACGATAGGATGGCACGATCGTACCTTTATTGTACGATAGTAGAAAAGGTCATCTGTTGAATTACCTGAACCTGTTTTAAATATTTAAACATTGATTCTAACTTTTTTTGATACAAGTACAATGGCACCAAAGCCACAGCAAAGCTTCAGAAGGACATCTCCAAGAAGAGGGCACCCAAGGACATACCTCCGGCCTCAGAGAGTGAGTCCGACAACTCCAGTGGGACTGAGGTGGACTTCTCTATTAGTTTATCTAACAAACAACATTTGCCTTAGACCATAAGGATGCAGGCAAAGAAGAAGGAACAAGCCAAGGTCATAACATCTATGGCCTTGGTCAAAGTAGTTGCCCCCATCAACCTTTCCCAGTTTGAAGAGGGAAGACAAGGTACCCAACATGATGGGGCTGAGCAAGGAGATGACGAGAAATACTCAGAGAAGGAGGATGAGTCACACCCCAAATCCTCTAAGGGTGTTGTTGCTTCCCCAATGCAACAGGGTCTAGATTTAAAGTGCTGAAGTGTGCCAAACTCCAGAGACTATTATATTGATGGGGTATCCCTGAAAGAGAACATGAATTATAAAAGGAGAATCCAGGAAGAGCCAAGAATTTTGGCAGAATCATTGCAGAAAGTTTTGAAAGTGGCAGGGGTTTTCGAGAGGTATAACTTGGGGTGAATGACTACGCCACTCCAAATCTATAGACTTGAGCTCGTAAGGGAGTTTTATGTGAACTATGCAGCAGTACTGAAAAATATGACTCATTTCAGAAAAGAGAAAGATATGAAGAAACATTCCAGCCTTGACATGATAGTGGTGTAGGGGAAAGATGTGGATATCTCCATTAAGGCTATCTCTAATGCCTTGTTTGAAGAAGCTTTTGAGCCCGTGGGGGAAACTCCAAAATATGATTTTCAGATGAAGGAGTTGAAGAAGGTGAAGAGTTATCCGATGAGGATAAATTGATGCACTATAGGTGGCTGGTGGGCCATATTGCTGAGACTGGTGCAGATGCACTGTGAGTAAATGGGTCCATACACTACAAGAATACATTAAAGTTCATAGCTAAAGTGTGGTGGTCTATTGTAAGGCATTATATCGCACCCACAACTAATGACAACACATTGGGTGCGACCAATGCCTGTTTGGTTGCGGCACTTAATTCAGAGATAGAGCTGAACATCTCACATATCATCGAGGAGGAGATAAGAGATAGAGTACTTTAGTTCAGCACCACACTCCCATTTTCTTGCCTGGTTACACAGTTGATGAGGGATGCGGATGTGCTTTCAGTCCCACTAGTAGACAAGTTTTTTCAGCCTACGAAGAGTGTTGATTTGGCTTTGATAAAGGACTTGAGGAACCTAGATGCTCTAGTCTGGGGTGCAGAGATTCCAAATGTAGTCGGGGGTGTTCCAGCTAGTGATATATTGGTGCCTTATCATCCCTTGAACCTCCGGCTTCCATTCCCAGATGACCACTGGTTTTGACAGGATACACACTAATTTTGAGTATATGGTTGGAAGAGATTATATGGAACCAACTATTGCATGACGCTCGCATTAAGAAGCATGAGGTTAGGGTCAAACCCTTTGTTGTTGATGAGATTTAGGGTACTGTTAGGACTATACAGACTTGATTAGACTTTTTTGAGAGCCAAATTACGGCTAGGATTGATGTAGTACAAACATCAGATTTGACTGATACTAGGGCATACTTGACCAAGCTCAAGGAACCAATCAAGGTCTTAGAAGAGCGGACTGATGTTGCACCTCTTCTACCACCACCTATACCTTTATTGGCCACTCTTGCGGTAGATGTGGACTCTTTGGTTCCTAATTTTTATGCTCCTTCCCTAGCTATTAATGAGTATGATATTGAGGAGGTAGGAGGTGACTTGTAGCCCCAAAAGAAGTAGAGAGGTGATAAAGCAGATAAGGATGGGACGAATAAGTCAGATAAGAAGAAGAAGAAAAAAGAAAGAGAAGGTGACTTAGTAGACCTCCAAGATAGTGATTACAGAGAGGGAGGAGATACCACCTACTATAGAGATGGTTGCACAGATTGGTAGGGTACGGAGAGTGCCCCTAAATTGACTACCTTGAGTGCACCGATCGTCACCGGTGTCAACATATCTAAAAGTCCCATGGCCATAGCTGAGGCCACTAGAGTGGAGTAGACTATTAGGGACCCACCTATGTCCCCACATGATCAGAGTTCAACTTGAGTCTAAAGCACCACAGGTATGTCCCTTGCCCTAGTTTTTAGATTTTTATGATTTCATGCAATGGGGACATTGCATTATTTTCAAGTTGGGGGTGGGGGTGCACCACAATTGAGGGTTTTTATTGTCGTGTTCATTTTCCCTCTACTGTGTTATCATAGTTAGAACTGGCATGTTTAGATATTTTTATTGATTTTCTATTTTGTTTTGTTGTTTTGTGTGTAACTTAGAGTAATTGAGAAAACTTGGTGCGGTCAAAATGAATAAAGCATGTGAACCTGTTTTGAATGTTTTAAAATGATAACCCTCTGAAAATTTTGTTGTTTGCATGTACTGTGTTGTAACCAATGGTAGGATCTAGATATGGCATTAGGATTCATAGTGTTATAATCTAGCCGACCGTGCATGATCTGAGTAGGTAGTAACTTAGACGAAATCCTTGAACCATAAGTAAGTAAGGTTTCTACCTAGTTGGTGTGTGTGTGCGGTCTAGAATTTACCCGGTTAGTCTTACTAAAGTTGAAGGAGAGGAGGTTAGGAAAGGATCATAGGCCATGTTTGAAAAAGTCCCTTATAGCCTAAATGACCTACCAAATGATCATGTATACCTTGAACCCGACTTTGAGCCTTAATAGAGCTTTTCTTTGAACTAACCGATTTACCTTCCCAATTTTTACAATGAACCTTCTTTGGCCCTGGTCCCTCCTTGGACACTATGTAGCTCAACTCAGGAAAATTGCCTAAGTTGAGGGTGGCTATTGTGTAGGGGTGCATAAAAATTGGGTGCACAGAATTCATAGTAAAAGGAAAAGGGATTCGGGTGCGGTAAGAGAAAAAGAGAAGAAGAAAATAAAAAAAAGAAGAAAAAGAGAAAGAGAAAAAGAAAAAGAAGAAAAAACAATAAAATGAGTTGTTGTGAAAATAAAACCGCACCCGGGGTCCAAAAAGAAATAAAAAATGTGAAAAAGGGAGAAAAATAAGATAAAGTAGGAAAAGTGGAGCCAAAAGTATTTAGTGCCAAGGAGGATTACTTCATTGTACCCAAATGTACCATACCTATCCTTAAGCCTACATCACAAGCCTAGAAAAGACCTATAGTGATCCTAACTCAATTGTCTGAAAATAAGGGCAAGCCTATGGTATCGAACGCACACGGCCTGACTTATCTGTGAAAGTGAGAGATTTGATTCAGTCTTAGTTAATAGATTCCTTTGCATATACTAAGTGAGTGGGTACTTCTTTGATGTGAGGGCATAAGTGCTATAGTCTTATTGCTACTTGTTTCGGTAGGTAATGGTCTACGTGTTAAGTTGTCTATTCACAATGTAATTCCATGTCCTGATCCCATTGTGTTAGAGTACTTATTTTGCATACACACAGCATTGGTTGATTTTTCTATTCTTGGAGTGTGTTGAGAATACTTATGTGGTTTGCATGCCAAAAAATTGGTTTTGTGAAAGTGACTGTCGTAGCGATCTTAGTTTGTTCTAAGTTAAGCGTCTTAGTGAGTCTAGTCTATTTTGTTTGCCTGAGGACATGCAAACGTTCTAAGTTGAGGGTGTTGGAAGGCCGTGGATTTACGACACTTAAGATGCTTAAACCAAAGAATATTTGCAAAGTACAAGGTATTTTTATGTGGATATGATGGGTTTTCTAGTGTTTGTAGGATAAATGGAATTAAAGAAGGGAAGTGCTGGAAAAATGGATAGAAAGGCATTAGACTATCATTATCATAACCGCGGGATCTAACCAAGATCGTACCAAGGCCATCATGACATGAACTAGAGAAGTGTTCTATAGGAGTTGATCAGATGAAATCTCCCCACGACCGTGCTTTCGAATGACGATCGTACTGTTGTGTCGTGGGGAGGAACCCCAGATTTGCAAGTTTAAGAAGTTTCAGAGGACGATCGATCAGAAGACCATATTGCATGATTGTGTGTTCAAACCACAAGCCCATACTGAGCATCATCACATCAAAGACCTAAAAATTTTCAAGTCCAGTGCAATCCACGAGTACCAAAGGACAATTGCCGATTTTAACCACGATCGTACCTTCTTCTCGTCTGAGGTAGCCGACACTGTTTTCCTATTTTGTTTAGCATAGGATTTATTTTGTATATAAATACTCCTATGAGGTTTATTATATATATTTTAGGTCCAAACACACTAGGATCTACATTAGATAGATGCATAAAAGTAGAAGTAACTATGATCCACTTGTACACAATAAGCATCATAGGCCGACTAAGCTCAAGCAGTTACTATATCGAATAAAGAATACTATATTTGAACTTGCATGCATAAAATTCCCAATAGTTCAAAATTAATAAATAAAACAATTTATCTCAGTCACAATAGAATCCAAATAGTAATATAGTGCAATGTAATGATATGAGATTATATACAATAGTCATGTCTACCAGTATACAACCACCCCAATATTTTTTTGCGGTAAGATGCAACCCAAGGGGGACTCACGAGGTCCATATACCCCACTCACAATCTTACCTCAAATGAGCTCAAAATCCTATATCGGACTATATTAATAGAAGTTTCATATATTTCTTTCCAAAATCTTACATCGGACTAAATTAATAAAAGTTTGCTCCTTTCATTTAAAAAATCAATATTTCTAATAGTAAAAATTCAATAATTCATGAGATGAGTGAGTATGCATGTAATGACCCAAAACATTGTTAAAGTGAGTTGGAGAGTAAAAAAATTAAGACTTAGCATTTCCTAGACTAAAATTGGGAAATTCAGGGTTAGCCTGGTTTTGGGAAAATTATCGATGTTATGTGGTTGAGAGAAATCTAGTAATGCTTGATGTGTTAGTTGTGGGATTTGAGTTAATTTTATATTATATGATGAGTTTAGGAAGTCATAGGAACTTCCAGAGCATAAAATGGGTTAGTAGAACTTTGTTTATAGCAATTTAGGTGAAAATGTTTGTACGTGACATCAAAATTTAGGATGTGTGTTGTGAAATAGGCATAGCTAGAAATTGATCTCGAGTTTCTATTTAAAGACTGTTGTAGTGACAAAAGTCTCCTCTGTATCAGCATCGCTGCAGAGAGGAAGGGGTTGTCACTATTGATGTTCACTTGACCTAAGTCTCAAAGGAATCGAAGGATTTCCACTACAACAGTGTTGCTGCAACAAAAAAGCTATCACTGTAATGATGATTAGGCAGTTTATACCCAGAAAATCTGAGACATAGAATTTTTCATCCTAAATATTCAGTTTTAGACCATAGGCTAAGGTAAGAGGATTTGTACATTCCTACGGGTGTTCCATCATTGAGGTACTACCATTCTAACTTGTGATTACTCCATTAAATCCTTAGAATTTTAAGGATCACAATAATGGTAGAAAGTATAGGTTTAGCTCTAGGTTAATGAACGGGTGGGAATTGGTTGTGAATAGCTTGATTTCACTTGTTATTGACTCTGGGTTGTTAGAATTCACTTCCTAGCATAGAATTCTTCCTAGTAATCATAAAATACGGAGAATTTAGAGGGATTAAAGGGAAACAAACCCTAGAATGATGAATTAGGATAAGTTCATATGTTAAATTTAGTAGGTTTAAGTTTGTAATGCCTAGAAGTGGGAAAGGTGTACTGAATTGTTCTTATTTATTAATTATAGACCAAGAATGAGCAGAACTTGTAAAAAAGGGCAAAGCTTCGGCTGAATAGTGCATTTGGATGAGGATATGAGGTAGGTTATTGTTTTAAAGCAGCTGTAGACTTGATTTGACTTTATGCTTATATTTTAGTGAGATGATTGTGGTTAGCCTTTTCGCATGCTTGTGATTGTTGGCTACGTTAATGTTAAGTTTAAGTTAAAATGATAAATTTGAAGGTTTAAGTGTTGATGAATTAAATATGACCTTGATTATTGATATTATTATGCTTGAGCATTATTGTTGAGGTTTTTACTTGTTTTGATGCTATTAGGATCAAGTACTATGCCAGTAAAAATATTGATACCCTTGTTGTCGAGAATGAATACCACACCAGTATGGTATATGGACTGAGTTCATCCCCTGTAGGTCATGACTAAGGGTCCCTGTTGACCCTAGTATGTGTGTACACTATTTTTAGGTATGTATTGATTGGTTGCATTGCACATGTCATTGTTTTATTTATTGTTGTTGACTGAATTGCTTAAGTGTAAGTGAATTGATAAGAATCACTTGAGAAGAATTGATGTGAAGAGGATATTCAGTGGTTTTCTAAGATAATGTAATTATGAATGTGTATTGAGAGTGGGTTGACTATGAGTTGTGTCTTGATCTCTTCTTGCTTTTCTTTAACTTATTTATTTGTATGGTGTTATGCTAAGTTGGTTAATGCCTACCAGTACATAGTTTTTGTACTGATACTACCTGTTTTCTTCATTTTGTCGAGTGCAGAGTGTATTTCAGCATTTGAGACTAGACCACGACTCTTGCTTGTGATCAATATCTTTGATTCAAGGTCGAGCACCATGTCTGAGTAAACATTGGATCTTCATCTTGTTCATGTCCTGTATTCTGTACTATGACATTTTTAGTTGATATTATTAGTTTTGGATATGATTCTGGACATTATTTTTGATTAGTAGTTGTTATACGGTGCCTTTCAGGTGTTGGAGAAATGTAATAGCTAGAGATAGTTGTGCACTTTGTTATTTTATTAAGTTATTGGAAAATGTTTAGACTTATGTTGGATTTGGATGGTTTTAGGTTATCATATAAGGTTTTTTTGAGAGGACTTAGTAAATATTGAGTTTAATTATTTAAATGTTTGGGGAAAGGGTTGGATTAAATGGTTCTCTAACTGTAGAATTAGGGTAGGTGCCACTCATGACCATTTGGATCGTGACAAAGATGGTATCAGAGTATTGGGTTTGTCGATCTCATTGTACAAGAATGGGTTTAGTAGAGTCTTATGGAATAATACGGAGACGTTTGAAGTTTTCTTTGAGACGCTACAGGACTTTAGGAAAAACTTTCACTTCTTTCTTTCCTTCGTGCTAGTACTTCATTCCAATTGGTATCCTGTGATCCAAATTGGTATCTGAATTCCTTCATTCTTTCTTCGTAGATGGTTAATACACACTTAGAGAAGCAAGAACAGCGCCTGAGCCTATTATTGGGACTGCAGTTTAGGGTAGAGTTTGGGTAAGAGGAAAGGGAAGAAGAGGAGGGCGAAGGACAGCACCCATCAGGGGTGGAGCCTAGGCAGCCGAAGGATCGGCAAGGAAAAGATCACCCTCCCCTCCCCCATATGAGGCTTCTCCAGACTTATTTCAGGATGAGGAAGTGGTAGTTGGGGAGGAGAAAGTCCCAATTCCAGAACATGTTGTGCATGTGCAAGGTGGTGCAGCTTAGGTGCCTATATCCTCAGAGTTTATTTAGCAAGTGCTAGGAGTTTTGATCTCTTTAATTGGCACTGGAATTCAAAAATCCATAGAAGATCTCAAACAGTTTTTGACCTGATATTCTGTGGTTAGGGAAATTCTGTAGCTTCTTCTTAATACTCAACCAGGTCTCATAGAACACCTTGGAATGAAGCTACCTGAAGTTATATATCTCATCTTTCAATTGCAACATCCTAGAAGATGGGAAAAATCTATCCAAGAACTAAACCCTCAACTCATTCCAAGTAGTGATCGATCCACGTGGCAACTTTGTCAACCATAATGTATCCTCTACCGTCAGAGAGAAAGGAAACAACTATAGTCTAATCGCCTCTTGAATCACTCCAGGTAGATTATAGGAATTGCAAATCCCTACAAAGTTCATCACATACATGTTTGCACTAGCAGTAGGAAGGCTTGTGAACACTTCCTTCAAGTTCAACAATTATATAATAGAACTGGTGATGTCAAACTTAGTTCCTAAAGGCCACACCTATGGAATGATAGCACCTGTTTCAACCTGCTCAAGAAATTCTGGCTCATTTTCTATGTCACCAACATAGGGAAGATACTGTTGTATAGGATGATACCCTCTATTCCTTCTCTACCTTTCTCATTCCTCCAGAGTGGCTAGACGGTCTGTTTTAGCTTGTCTTGCCCTTTCTTCCTGAGCTGCCCACCTGCCAGCTTATTGCCTAGCATTCTCCTCAGCCATCAAACTAGCAGTGGTTTAATCCACAATCTCTTGAAGCCCTGGCTGATTCAGGATTCTTGCATCATTAACTCCCTCTATAAATACACACCTGAGTTCTTGAATATTTTCATTATTTTAAGCATCAAAAGTACCGTAAAACCCTGGCACATCGTTGATCTTATGGAGGAAATAGAAGAAATAGTTATGAAGGGAGTTTAAATGTTGTAACGTAAATATGGAAATGGGTGGTAGATTATGGGTTAAAAGGGAAATAGGCACATTCACCGGTTAAATTGGGTAGAATTTAAAAACCTTGTACTATATTGATTGTGGCTGACCATGACTCATTGTGAAAAGTCATTATCTAGGGAAACAACTCATTCTATGCCCTAGGAGTAGCCTCATGGAGAGGGACTTACCTGGGACTTGAAAAGTTCAAGCGATGACTCGTTACTTGAGGAAACAAATTATTTCCTGACTCGTAATCATCTTTCTGTATTTATAGATACAAAGGAAATCCTATCCTAAACTATATAGGAAAATTAAGTCGGCAGGTTTCCACCAATCATGAACTAACTTGTGAACTAGTCTACCAATCGTGTATAAGAGTCACAGAAATCAGACTCTACTTGTACTTCTTCATCATCTTTTCCACTGATCAAGTCTACCAATCATAGACTCAGTTCACGGGTCATGAACACCATTCATGGAAATTAGAATTTTGACTTTTTTCTTCAGAACTTCATCCACGAGCATGATTGACAGTTTGCAGATGATTCCACAAGCCATAGATGATTTCCATGAGACCTTTTTTGATCGTTTTTGAGTTCTTTTCCTCGATTTTGCCTCCAAATCTTACTTTCCTGCAAAACACTGAACAAACACATCATCTCTATAAATACACACCTAAGTCCTTGAATATTTTCATTATTTTAAACATCAAAAGTACCGTAAAACCCTGGCACATCATTGATCTTATGGAGGAAATAGAAGAAATAGTTATGGAGGGAGTTTAAATGTTGTAACGTAAGAGAGAAAGAGATAAAGATGGAAATAAGTGGCAAATTAGGGGTTAAAAGAGGAAGGGGTACACTCACGGGTCGAATTGGGTAGAATTTTAAAAAACTTGTACTATATTGACTGCGGTTGACCACAACTCATTGTGAAAAGTCATTAGCTAGGGAAACGACTGATTCTACGCCCTAGGAGTAGCCTCATGGAGAGGGACTTACCTGGGACTTGAAAAGTTCAAGTGATGACTCATTACTTGAGGAAACAAATCATTTCCTGACTCGTAATCATCTTCCTATAGTGGGAAAACCTTTTAGAAGATGTTAGTGTTTGTCAAGAAAGTGAAGAGGTAAACCAGTAAGGTAGTTTTATAGCGTAGGAGACGATAGCCCAAAATTTAGGTCATTTTAGTGGTTTTTGCTCGGAGGGCCATGGTTCACAGAGCTACTTTAGTCGTCCAATTCATTCAGGGATTCTTGTGTCCACTGAGGGCCCATCAAGGGTCAGTCATTAACCCTCAGCGACAGATAGTTATACACATTCAGTATCTTTAGCCTAACTATCTACTCTAGATCATAATGTTTTGAGTTAAGAGGAATAGGTCACATTAGAAGGTATTTTCCTATTTTTATACCCACAAATCAGTTCATTTAATATCCAGCTTCTAGAGCTTTAATTCTAGTAGGTCATGGTGAGAGAGAAAATGGTAGAGATCATCCACATGGTAGGCATGGTGGTCACAATGCTGGTGGAGGTGGCTACTAAGCCAACCATAGTCGAAGACATATAGGTCGAGGTGGCACATAGGTTGGTAAAGGTGGTGGTCTAGTTGGTAATAAGGTACATATGTATGTTGTCCTAGGTCATCCTAAAGATAAGGCTTCTGATGCAGTGATCACATGTAGCATTTTTGGCTGTGATCGTATAGAATCTGTATTATTTGATCTGGGTTCCACTTTATCAGTGTCTTTTAAATTTACTTTGGGCTGGGATTTAGTTTATATGATGCTTGAAATACCCATGTATGTATCTACAACAATTGAGGTTTTTGTATGTGTTTATCTGGTTCATCAGGCTTGCACTGTAGTGTTTATGGGGTACACAACTTTAGTAAACTTAGTAATTTTAGAAATGGAAGATTTTGATATTACCTTAGGGATGAGTTTGTTGTCTTCATACTATGATGTCCTTGATTCTTATGCTAAAACTGTCACTATAGCTATTCCTAAGATGGAGATATTAGAGTGGGAGAGTGTTCATTAAACTCATGCCCTTGAGAAATATTTCTGCTATTTGTGCATAAAACTAGTTAAGAGAGGGTGTTGGTCATTTCTAGCCCTTCTTCTAGATGATAGTACCGTAGTCCCTTCTAGTGCTTCGATTTTAGTAGTGTGTGAATTTCCAGGGGTGTTCCCTAATGATCTTTCTAGGATGCCACTTGACCGTGACATCGGCTTTTGTATAGACTTAGAGCCAGGTACTCACCCTATTTCCATTCCTCCATATAGAATGGCACTGGCTGAGTTAAGAGAATTGAAATCTTAGTTGCAAGAGTTGTTAGGGAAGGGTTTCATTCTTCCTTGTGTTTTTCCTTGGGGTGCTCCTGTCTTTTTTTGTTAAGAAGAAATATGGTAGTATGACGATGTGCATATAATATCGACAGTTGAACAAGATGACAATTCAAAATAAGTATCCTTTCCCAAGGATAGATGACTTGTTCGACCAGTTGCAGGGTGCCGCAGTGTTTTCTAAAATTGATTTAAGATCGGGTTACCATCAACATAATATTCAGGCAGAGGAAAAATACCAAAGAATTTCTTTCAGACTCATTATGGACATTACGAGTTCTTGGTGGTGTATTTTGGCTTGAATAATGCCCTAGCCACCTTTATGAGTTTGATGAATAGGGTATTCAAACCTTACTTGGATTCGTTCATAATTATTTTCATTGATAACATCTTGGTCTACTCCAAGAGTAATGAGGAGCATGAAGCTCACTTGCATACTGTGTTAGGGTTTCTTAAGGAGAAGCAACTATATGATAAGTACTCCAAGTATGAATTTTGATTGTCTTTGGTTCTTTCTTGGGGCACGTGGAATCTAAAGAAGGGGTCATGGTATCCTCATAGAAGATTGAGTCCATTAGGAATTGGGCTATATCAACCACTGTGATAGAGATTCGTAGTTTTGTGGGGCTGGTCAGCTATACCATTAGTTTGTGAAAAGGTTCGTATCCATTGCTTTACATATGATCCTCTTGAATCACAATTAGGTAACTTTTATATGGACTGATAATGTGAGGAGAGCTTCCAAAATCTCAAGACTTTGCTAACTTCAACTCCCATTCTTACCTTACCAATTGAAGGTAAGGATTTTATTATGTATTATGATGCTTCACGTTCTAGTTTGGATGTTGTGTTGATGCAGGACAAGAATGTTCTTGCATATTTTTCGAGTTAGCTAAAGGTGCATGAAAAGAAATACCCCACCCTTGATTTAGAGTTGGCAGTGATGGTGTTTGCTCTTAAAATTTGGAGGCATTATCTTTATAAGATTAAGTGTGAGGTGTTCAAGGACCATTGCAACTTACAACATGTATTTGATCAGAGAGATTTGAATTTAAGGTAGCAAAGGTGGATGGAGTTACTCAAAGACTATGATATTTCAATTTGGGAAGGCCAATATGGTAGAAGATGTTTTGAGTTGGAAGCTTGTGAGTATGCAAAGTTTGGCATGTTTGGAGATGTTGAGTCTTCCGTTGGATAGGGAGGTATAAACCTTAGCTAACAGTTCTATGAGACTGCAGAAAACTAACAAGGGAGGAGTTTTAGCCAATGTTAAGGCTTGATCCACCTCCGTTGACCAGATTTAAGAGAGGAAATTTGAGGATGAGAAATTGAATAAAATCCTGGTTAAAATGCTACAAGGTGAGGCCAAAGAGGCCATTCTTGATGAGGAAAGTGTGTTGAGAATAAGGGTGTGTGTGTACCCCATATGGCAACCTGATTTCTACTATCCTTGCAGAGGCTCATAGTTCTAAGTACTCCATACATCCCGGTGCAACCAAGATGTATAGAGACTTAAGGCAACATTATTGCTGGTGTCAGATGAAGCGGGACATTGTTGATTTCGTGACTAAGTGTCAAAACTATCAACAGGTTAAGTATGAATATCAAAAACCTGGTGGCACACTACAGAGGATGCCTATTCTAGAATGGAAGTGGGAAAGAATAAATATGGATTTTTTTGTTGGTCTTCCTAAGACCTTGAAAAAACATGATTCAATTTGGATAATTGTTGATCGGTTAACCAAGTCTGCATATTTTATTTTGATTTGAGTAGATTATAATACAGCCAAGTTGTCTAAGATTTATGTTAATGATATTGTTAGACTGCATGGAGTGCCTACGTCCATTGTGTCGGATAGAGGTACACAATTTACCTCTAACTTTTGAGAGAAATTTTAAGAAGAGTTGGGTATTAGGTTAGACCTGAGTACAACGTTCCACCCGCAGATTGATGGGTAGTCAGAGAGGATAATTCAAGTGTTAAAGGACATGCTTTGGGCATGTGTAATGGATATTGGTGGTTATTGGGACTAGATTTTTCCTTTATGTGAATTTGCATATAATAGTAGCTACCACTCAAGAATTGACATGGCTCCTTTTGATTGTATGGGAGGGGCAGATCGTCAATTAGATGATTTGATACCATTAAGGTGAGACCTTGGAGCTATAATGTGTAGATGGAGTCAATGGAGAAGGTGAGATTAATCTAAGAAAAGTTGGTGGCAACTGATAAGCTAGCATTTTACTAACTTTTTAGTCTCTTTTAGCTTGAATTATTGTCTTGTTTTCCTTGATTCGATGCATATCTTATGTTCTGCTCACTTATGTAGGTGTTTGATGAATTTGAAGATGAGCTAGCTTTACGAGTCAAGAAGAGCATAAAAATGAAGAAAAAATAACTAAGGATGATGCATGGAAGGATATTGAGGGTTGGTGTGGTCATATGTTCCAGCATCTTTCCATATGCCCTTACATATGAGGGAGCATCTAAGCCGCCAGGAGAGATAAAGAGACTTCCCTGACATGCGTGGCCACATGCTCCCGCACATGGGCATGTACTCCAGCATGTCAGGGTCGCATGTGGGAAGTTCGCAAGGCTGGAAAAGAAGAAATTGATGACCTACCTAGCCACCTACGCGCGCACATGGCCACATGCACTGGCATGTGTGCCGGCATGCACCAGGTACGGTGGTATTTTCATAATTATTTTTTACGTATTGTTTCGGCTATAAAAGAGATTTTTCATATTTGAAACTCCATCTTTTTGCCATTTTTGAAGTCTAAAGCTTGTATTTGAAACCCTAGAGTGGGAATTTAGTGATTATGCTATATTTTCTTGGTTGGAATTTGGAATTTCTCTCGGAATATCTGGATCTATGGTGGAATTTAATGAGAATATAGGTATATTTCCTTTTTCTTTTGTTATGAGTAGCTAAATACCCAACTTGGGGTTATGCATGATCGAGTTGTGATTTGTGTGTGGGTAGTACCCATTTTCCTAGATTATTAATTATTTGTTGAGGATTTAGTCATTACTCCATGATTTAACCTATGATTAAAGGTTGCAAACTCTAGTTTTCTTAGAACCCTTTTCATCCATGACAAAGGGGATAAGGGTGAGGAGTAGTGATTGACAATAACTTGATTTTATCATTTAATAGTAGATCTTAGAAATAAGGCTACTAATTGAGGTATTTTGTTGGTTAAAAGGAAACATGTGTGAGGTGTTCGAAAGAACCCACATATGAAATTTCAATATTTTATTGAAAGATTAACGTTGGAACCTATAACATAGCCTATCCTCAACAATTAGTTAAAGTATTAGCCGAATTGGTGCTTAGACATGCATATACTCGTGCTCATGATGGAATAACCCCAATTCTCTCTTATACTTGACTACATTCTTTAGATTTCAATTTTGTAAACCAAACTCCGAAATTAACTATTTGAAAATGAAATCGATTGAACAAATCCCCCATTTACTTTATTTGCTTTATTTTTAGCATTGCGCGTCAACTTATAGTCACTTGTGACACTAGAAAGTGAAGTTATTACACTCATTCCCTACGGATTTTTTCCTGACTCTTAAGTTCGGTAAAGTATTGCTAATGACCACGTACATTCCTTTCCTAAAGTGTATTTGAGCATTATAAAAAATGGCGTCTTTTTCGGGGAATGAAATGTAGCATTCATTATTTGTAGTGTTATAAGTTACTTTTGTTAGCGTAGTGTAAAATTTACTTTATTTGTTGTTTTTGTATTGTTCAGAGGATAAAATTATTCATGACACAATGAGTCTACATGGAAGCAATGCGGCCTTCTTTGATGGACATCTTGATGATGAGGATCACCTAGGGGATGCTGGAAGAGCAAGTGCAATTTGCATCCCACCCACAGAGGGTAATGGAGTGTTTCATGTCATAAGTGTGATGCTCGACTTACTCCAAATGAAAGGTCTATTTGGTGGTAAAGCTCACAAAGATTCAAACCTCCACTTGAAGAACTTCATAGATGTTTGCACTCCATTTGACATTGCTCATGTCTTACAAGAATCCATTTAGTTGAGGCTATTTCCATTCTTATTGATAGGTGATGCAATATTGTAGTTGCGGGAATTACCCACGGGATATATAACATCTTGGGCTAAGTTGACGAAAGCTTTTCTAGACCTATTCTGTCCACCATCCCGCATGATCTAATTAAGGGATGAGATCATAAGCTTCCGGCATTGAGTGGTGAACCATTGCGTGAAGCATACTTAAGGTTCAGTAAAAAGTTGATACAAAGCCTAAATCATGAAGTACTAGATAGGATGCTTCTCCAAATCTTTTATATATCATTGTACCAATTGAACAAGATGGTGGCGGAAAATGAGGCCAGAGGATCTTTGATTAAAAAAACCTTAGGAGTTGCTTCGAAATTATTGGACCAAGTGACAAAGCAAAGTAGAGCATGGCACACATAAGATACCAAGGTGTCTGTGGGGGCTCCCTCCATATCTTATGTGAGCCAAAAGTAAAGAAAGAAGGATGAGGAGAGTAACAAAAATATGGCTAAAGTGATGACACAATTGGATCTCCTCACCAAACATATAATGGGTACAACTCCAAAGGAGATTAATTCCATAGTAACAAAGGGGAATAAAGAATATGATGATGATGATGTAGAGTCTCTTGATGAAGAAATTTGGTACTTTTTGAACCAAACAGTGGGTTCCTGACCTACCTATCAAAGGCAAGGAGGGAATCAAGATTGGAAGGAAAAGGACCATGATTGGAAAGACCACAATTAGAGGAACCATGATCATGATAGAGATTGGAGGGATAAGGAGAGAGATAGGGACCACGATTGGAGACAGAAAATATGTGACCATGATAGATACATCCCTTCTCATGATAGGCAAAAAGGTAAAGAGACTACCACTGTGGACCCAAAAAATTATAAGAAAGAAGATGTGCTTACTTATATCCTTATGGGGGTTAAAAGGAGTGACAAGATGTTAAGGGAGATGAAAAGAAACTTTTCACAACTCAATCAAATGGTCACCTTGCATTCGACCTCAATCAAGCAACTTGAAACTCAATTAGGCCAAATCTCAGCTCAACTAAACACAAGATAAAAGGGTGGTTTACCTAGTGACACCATGGCGAATCTAAAAAATGATAGACATTACATGTCAATTATCACTAGGGGTGGTAGGACGCTTGGAAATAATATTGTGAATCTTGATGATGACCCCAATGAGGGGGGGGTGATGAAAAAATGAGTGGAAATATGAAGCGACTTGATAAATCAAATGATAAAGTTCCTATTCCAAATGAGCCAAATATTGAGAAGCTGGATGAAGTGGAAAAGAAATGTGAAAGTGAATAGATGCCTCAAGAGGGTGATGATAATGTCTTAAAATCAGAGGAAAGTCCGATTGTTTCAAAGCCGCAAATCAAAATCCCTCCATCATTCCCTTAAAGTCTAAAGAAAAAGGAGGATGATTCAAAGTTCAAAAAGTTCCTCTCAAAATTTAGCAAATTATCATTGAACATTCCTTTGTTGGAAGCCTTGCAAGAGATGCCCAGATATGCCAAGTTCATGAAGAACTTGGTGACAAAGAAAAGAACAATGGACTTCGAAATGGTGGATATCTCACATAGTTGTAGTGTTATCATTTCTATCCATGCGGTGGTCAAGAAAGAAGACCCCAGTGCATTCACTATTCCTTGTATCATTGGGGTGTATCAATTTGGCAAAGCGTTATTTTATTTAGGGGCATGTATAAACTTGATGCCTCTAGCTATATTCAATAAATTGTGGTTAGGTTCTCCAAGGCCCACAACTATGAGGCTCCTAATAGTGGATCGGTCCATCAAGTGACCGATGGGAATTCTATATGATGTGCTTGTTCGGGTTGACAAATTTATATTTCCCGCCGACTTTATGATCCTAGATTATGACATCAACTTTGAAGTTCCAATTTTCCTTGGTAGACCTTTCCTTGCTACCGGGAGGGCATTAGTTGATGTGGAATGTGGACAGATGAATTTTTAGAGTAAATAATAAAGAGATGATTTTCAACGTGTGCAAGTCCATAAAGGAACCAAAGGACTTGCAAGTAATCTCTGTAATTGACATGATTAATGATGAGGTAGTCGATGCTATGGAGGTTGATTTCATTAGTGATCCACTATCCTGTGTTTTATGGAATCATGGAAAGGAAGAGATTGAAGAGTATGACGAGGTTGTTGATTTTTTGATGGGTCTTGGTTCCTATACCAAGAAGCCATGTAAATTGGATCTTGACTTGATAAATTGGGAGACTCCTCCTGCAAGGCCTTAAATTGAAGATCCACCACAACTTAAGCTTAAACCATTTCCATCGCACCTTTCATATGTGTTTTTGGTGGAAGGTAACACCCTATCCATTATTATTGTAGGATATTTGTTGCCTTAGAAAATAGAAGCCTTAAAGTCGGTTGTAAGAAAATTCATTCAGGCCATCAGGTGGACTGTTGTGGATATTATTAAGATTGCTCCCGACAATTGTACTAACAAGATAAAGTTAGAGATAGATTGCATCCCAAGTATTGAACATCAACGAAGGCTCAACCCTATGATGCAAGAAGTGGTGAAAGGGGAGATAATCAAGTGGTTGGACACAGGCATTGTGTATCCGGTCTCAGATAGAACATGGGTAAGCCCAGTTCAATGCGTCCCCAAGAAAGGCAGAATCATGGTGGTTCCAAATGAAAACAATGATCTTATCCCTATGAGACCAGTTACAATATGGGGAGTTCGTATGTATTACCAAAAATTAAATTCGTGGATTGAAAAGGACCACTTTAAATTTGTATTTCCCCTGAAGATCAAGAAAAGATTACATTCATGTGTCCTTATTGTACCTTTGCCTTCAAGTGCATGCCCTTTGGGTTATGCAATGCACCCACCACTTTCCAAAGGTGCATGCTATCGATCTTTTTGGATATTGTGGAAGATACTATGGAGGTCTTTATGGATGATTTTTCCATTGTTTGTGATACCTTTGAATCATGTCTTGAACACTTGGGTTAGATGCTTGAATGATGTGTTGGAACTAATATTTTGTTGAATTGGGAAAAGTGTCACTTCATGGTGAAGGAGGGCATCGTATTTGGGCATAAGAATTTGGGTCAAGGTATTCAAGTTGACCAAGCCAAAGTTGAGTTTATTGCCAAGTTACCCCCCTCCAATATCCGTGAAAGGTGTTCGAAGTTTACTTGGGCATGTTGGCTTTTATAGAAGGTTCATTAAATATTTCTCCAAGATTACTCATACAATGTGTAAGCTTCTTGAAAAATAAGAGAAATTCGACTTTAATGGTGATTGGGTGAGGGCATTTAACTGCCACAAAGAGAAACTTATGATGGCTCCAATAATAGTGACCCCAAATTAGGCCCTTCCTTTTGAATTGATTTGCGATACAAGTGGTGTGGCGTTGGGTGCAGTATTAGGACAAAGGAAGGACAAGCTCTTCTATCCAATTTATTATGCTAGCAAGTCCTTGAATGATACACAATAGAATTATACGGTTATGGAGAAAGAGTTACTTTCCGTATTCTATGCTTTAGAAAATTTTTGTGCTTATTTGTTAGGAATGAAAGTTGTTGTGCACACCAACCAAGCGGCTCTTTGGTATTTGATGGCTAAAAATAAGGCCAAACCTCGGTTGATTAGGTGGATTTTGCTCCTTTAAGAGTTTGATTTTGAAATTAAGGATCGGAAGGGTGCAAACGGAGTGATTCATAGGTGTCTGATGGAATCGGAGATACGGGCTATTCTTGAGGATTACCATTCATATCCATTTATTGGCCATCATGGTGGTGTGATAACGGCTGCTAAAGTCCTTCAAAGTGGGTTCTATTGGCCTACCCTTCATAGAGATGCTCACAACTTGGTTAAAACTTGTGCTCAACGCCAAATACAAGGAGGTATTTTGAGGAGGTATGAGATGCCCTTGAAGCCTAACCTTGAGATAGAGTTGTTTGATGTGTGGGGCATTGACTTTATGGGGCCCTTTGTGAGTTTGTATGGTAACAAATACATCTTGGTGGCCGTAGATTACCTATCAAAATGGGTGGAAGCGATTGCTTTGCCGAATAATGAGAGCAAGAGTGTCACATTTGTCACACCCCAAAACCATGGAGGCGCAACTGGCACCTGGTCCCACACTTGATTGAGCAAATCAACTAAAACCAAACTAAATAACACTAGTGGACCATCAAGGCCAAACTTAATTGAAATAAATACAACCGAGATAAACTCAAATACAACAAAAGTATAATACAAAGACAATTGTACTGTAACTGACTACCTGACCCACAATAGCTGTCCACAAGCCTCTAGGATGAGAAATCACTAATCACTAGTCGAGACAAGCCCAAAAATACCCATTAACTATACAAAGACAAAGTAGACTCTAGACTCGGCAACTCCGAAAAAAATGGAGTGTACCAACCATCAGTTGAACTAGATCATACGCAACAAGGACCACTATCCACCTAACAATCTACAGGCATGAATGCAGTGTCCCCAGGCAATGGGGACATCAATACGAAAGAATGTACTGAGTATATAAGCATAAAGTGACTATATGAAAAATAAGAGTTCAAATGAAAGCAGGTATCAATGTATAACTATATATATGGATAGATGACCATCTTTTTCTTATAATTGTGGAATCATGTACATTGCATTCTTTTCTTTACTTTACTCTTCATTGTTTTATAAACTTTCCAACATGTGATACAATGACCGGCTGATCAGTGGTAGAAGAGGATGACCCATGCTAGGTATTTTAACCCCTGGGATATGGTCCTCATAAATATACAAATCAGTATTGGCCCATGCTAGGTATCATAACCCCAGAGCTTCCACCCATAAATACATCAATTGGGATCTGCCCATGCTAAGTATCATAACCCCTGAGCTGCCACCCATAAATACATTAATTGGGATCGGCCCATGCTAGGTATCATAAGCCTTGAGCTACCACCCATAAATATATCAATTGGTATCGGCCCATACTAGGTATCATAACTCCTGAGTTGTCACTCATGATTTCGTAGATTCACTTAACCTTGTTTCTTTAATCTTTGAGATTAGTTTTTGTTGGTCACAACATTATTGATCTTTTGGAACTATAGACATGTGAACAATATACCTGGGGTAGTAACCATGATATAGGAAATAAACGTAACATCAATATGATACTTAGGAGCTTATATGACTCGACGAGCTATACTAGGCACAAGAATATATACAAATGAGTTATGAAGGCATGTGACAAGTAAGGACACTAGGGAATGTAAAAATGGTCCATTAAGGAGTATAACAAGTGAGAAAGTAGTTCTACTTAGCACATGGTTCATTTAAAACACATTTAGACATTTCAAATGGGGGCATACGTGTGTTTCACATGGAGACATGTAACCTCTCAAATGAAGAGGTTCGGACAGTACAATGAATACTTAATAGGTTTTAATAAATAAAAGGGGACATGAACATGGGAACTGTTGTGGCACGTTGGCAGATTCAATTTAAAAACAAATGCACATTCCAAGTAAGGACATATAACTGTATAATTGAACCAATAAGGACTCTATAAGGTCACATTATATCTGAACATGGTGGAAGTGATATCGAAATAAGGAAACATGTGAACCAATATGAAGTATATGATCAATAGACAATAGGAACATACAACATAATAAATATTTCAAATACACCAGCCGGTATCAAGAGTAAAAATTCAAGATTGTACATAAACTTTAGGTCTTTTAACACAAACAGTCCAACCATAACTTGAAGAGTTCAAATCACAATCCAAACAATTATTTCAAGTTCCTCAGTTTAGGCATGAGTATATACAACCTCGACACATAATTAAATATCTCTTGAATCTTCAGTAATTCCAGCACGTTGATATGAATCAAGATTAGCATCAAAAGTAAGTGTAGTTTGTGCAAATTACACTAAATCCTAAAGGCAGTAAACTTGGATAGCCCTAATGTCTATTGTTGTAACTTAGTTTTTAATAGGTAAACCACAAAACAAAGCATGAAAGTTATAGTATATGTCTTGGGGATGAAAAGAGTCTAGAATCAATGAAAGATACATTTTGTGCAAAAAGATATCATCAAAATACTAACAATAGCACATAGGGTGTTTCTAAATCAAAAAACAGGATAAAACTTATCCTCTATTGCGTCCCCTATCTCGAGTATATCACAGCAAAACAAGCTTTTGTCGTAAAGATAGAAGTTTTAGAGCTATGTTTTATCTTTCCAAAATATATTTTTCACTTAAAACAGAGCTCTACACAATGAGATATGCTATGTTTACTAAGCCCTATACAATTTCAAAAACGTTTTTAAGTTACTTACCTAAACCTCCCTTTTAGGCAAATCTTCAATGAGATGAGTGGTAAAGCTAGTATTGATAGACAATCAACCAATAATCTACCTGAACCCCCCATAAACTCTGTCAATGCCAACCACAATCACATGATAATGAATGAAATGCAAAACAGTCAGAACCAAACAAATCATAGCTCAAACGACCTATCTTCTTATGCCTCAGTTCACCCAACCGTAACAACTATGACATGACAACCTACTGTGACAAATCACATCCAATTCAATTTGTGCCTGATTCTTACGTTACCATAACACCAGCAACATACTATGCCCCATAGGCCTCACACGTAGTTTATTACACCGAATTGAGGCCATATCACACAACCATGTGAAATGCAATGCGATATATGTGGTGTAGGTGTATACCTAGACCCCTAGCCTTGAGGACATATAATGCATATGGAGTAGGTGACCAAGACTATCCTAGCCTCAAAAGGCGTGTAATGCAATGCGTATTTACCATGCATATGTACATGAACAAGCAACACAGCCATAATGTCACAATAACATATATCTCCGCTAATCCAACAATTCATAGAAGAAAGAACTAAATCGATATGCTAGCTGACAAGAATACCATGATATCAAAAAACACGTGAATCACCATACGGACCGACAAGGCCATCAAAGTATCTAAAAATATGCAAATCGCTACATGGGTCAATAAGACCACCATGATATTTATAATAACAAGGACTGCATGTGTATGGAAGATAGCAACATCACAAGCCATATACGTATGCAAGTATAATATGATATATTTATATTAACATGATAGCTCTAAAGGTACTAGTATAATCTTTTTAGCCAAACTAAGGCATATATGTGAGATTCTTCAATTTCTATAATTTACACCAAGTGGAAGAGAGATATGAGAGGATTAAAGACATGTATCAAGAAGCTAGTAGAGTAAGAAATACATCTACTGAATTCTCACCCACCAAATCATTTTAACATAACAAAAACAACATTTAGTTAGGATGACATAATAAACTGAGCTCTCACGTAATTAATTTAAATGTATTCTATTGCAATTTTTAGAATACTTATTCAATCTCTATATATAACAACTGATAATCTGATAATCACATAAATACATAAAATTACCTCTTATCCTCAACTTGACATAGGACCGTCAACGCACAAATATGTTTTTTTTTATAAAGAGTAATACCAATACAATTTTTGAATTCACCGATGAATCTTTGATAGCACACTAGATCTTAAGGAATCATACCCAAAAAGAAAGAAATAGTCTTAACATATCTAGAATCTGAGCTTGAATAACTTGTTGAAGATAGCTAATTTTCTTTTGGAAATCAAATCTATCATCAAAATAATTCTCCTACGAAATTCTCTCTAGCATATATGAGTATATACGGATATGCAGAATACTTGCCAACTTCTTTAACGAACAAAAATGAAATAAGTGTTCATTTTAGACCTATAAATGCATAAATATATAGAAGGAGCAACAGAAACAACTTGCTGAAAATTTAATTTCACTAAAGTGCCATATTAAGTGTTGAATAGATATATATAAAATCAACTAAATTAGTGGCGGTGAACAATCTTGGAAAGAGAAAGCTTAATTGTAATTGTAGTAAGTAATTCATTGGAAAATTTTATAATGTTATTAATGAAAAAAGATATGTACTAGCCATTAATGACACATGTAAATTTTGTTGTACTACTTCTCCACTTCCACGTGGAAGTGGAGGTTCAACCATTTCCTGGTTCTTATATCATTATGTATGCACACGGATATTGCGTAGGTTCATGGTAAAATAAATATAATTTTTTAAATATTTCATAATTAATAGAAAATTATTCTGAATAAAGTTTATCTCATATAATAATATTTTCTCAATATAACAAGACTTACTATTTCCATTAGGATATCAAATATATTTTAAAACTCTTATAAAATAAATGTAAATACAATTATATCGTAACAAAAAAAATTCATAAACTTTTAACAGCAAAGATAAATATATATTTTTTTCAAATTCTAATTTAAGTCAAATACTTCTGAAGCACACACAGTGTTAATAAAACTCTCAAATTTAAGATCGTAAGCCTTCGATACTGGATGAAGGACAACGTAAAACATCTGGGGTATTACAACATTCTTCTTGAAGAAATACATCTTTACAAGCTTCGGGACTTCTCGAGCAATCCTTAGTGATAGAGGCTCTCACTTTTGTGATCGGGTGTTTGGTGCTTTTCTTAACAAGTATGGGGTGAAGCATAAGGTGGCCACCCCATAACATCCTCAAACAAGCTAAGTGTCCAAGTGGAAATTTCCAATAGAGAAATCAAGTCAATCTTGGAGAAAACCATGAATGTGGGATGCGCTAATTGGGAAAGGAAATTAGATGATGCTCTTTGGTCCTATAGAATCGCGTTCAAAACTCTTATTGGAATTTCACCATATCAATTGGTGTTTGAAAAAGTTTGTCACCTCCCCGTTGAGTTAGAGCATAAGGTGTTGTGGTCCTTGCACAAGTTGAATATGGATGGGAAGATGCTTCCAAGTCTAGAGTGGAGGAAATACAAGAGTTGGAGGAATTTTAGCTTAGGGCATATGAGAGCTCAGTGCTATACAAAGAAAGGATGAAGAAGTGGCATGATGCCAGGATATTGAAGAGAGAATTTCATGTGGGATATGAGGTGCTGCTCTTCAACTCGAGTTTAAAACTCTTTGCCAGAAAGGTCAAATCTAAATGGTCGTGCCATTTCACAGTGGTGAATGTACATACTAGTGGTGCTATTAAATTGGAATACCATGATAAGAGAAGGTTCACGGTGAATGGTCAAAGGTTGAAACACTTCTATGTTGGTGGACCCGGAGCAGCCAAGGTTGAGGAACTCCATTTCAAGGATGCTTGTTGATGAAAAACTGACGTTATGCCATGATGAAAACTAAGGCGCTTCTTGGGAGGCAACCCAAGTTTACTTAGTGTCACTTTATACTTGTTTATGTACTTATTTTCAGTTATATTGGAGAATGAAGGTGATACGCTAAGTGTGGATCAAGAAATGACACTTTTTTGATCACAAAAGGGGGCACATGCGTGCGCACATGCCCACTTATGGGTGTATATGGCAATGCATGTGCCAGGCAGAATCTTTACAAAAACAAGGTCAGGGAAAATACCTAGGTGCTTGCTCACCTCCCCACCTGCGGGCACATATGCCTGTGCAAGTCTCCTAGCCAGTAAGCCTGGCAAGTTACCTCCCTTTTTCTACCCTCATGCATGTACACCATGCCTCTTGCGTGCGCCCATCTTAGCGCATGTCCACAGGTATGTCAAATTTAAATTTTGACTTCAACCTTTAGGCCTTATGCGACCCGCTAGGCCTAACAACTTATCAACTATTCCAATCCCTTTAAACTCTTTTCTTCTCCTTTCAAACACCCTAAACTAGATACCAATACCAGAAAAAACCCTTACTCAATTAGTTTCTCTCTCACACCTCACACGCACATACCATCAACATCAACTCTGGAGAAACTCCAGCGAACACCTCCTGATCTATCTTGTGTTGAATCTTTTGAGTTTAACTCAAATCTTTGATAAGTTTTTCTTTAAACTTTGAACCACAACAATGTGCTTAAATGGTGATTTACTAATATTTTCTCTCTTTTCTTTATTTTTTATCTGTAGTTTGGACTTGGAATGATTTGGTGGCGTTAAATATGGTGGGTTTTATGAAATGTTTGGAGTGGGTATCACATTTGACATGAAAGTTGGGAAATTTTTAGCACCCACTTTAACACCCACCATGTGTTTGATGAAAGTTATCAGTGAAATATCCACCTTGTTTTCTCTTAGTTGGTGATCTAATGGCTAATGTGAAGTGTTATTATTGTTGAATATAGTTAATTTCATGATGGGGAATGTGTTTATGGTTGTTTGAAGTTGAATGAGATAAATTTTGAGTATTCATGAGTACCCCGATTGTTCTTTAAAATGTTTATTCTATAACGCACACCATGTGTTCGATAAAAGTCTCAAGTGAACTTTTTGACATGTTCTTTAATAGGTCATGATTTATTTGATTTTGGGGTGTATTTTTGATATTGTTGAAGTTTAAATTCAAGTCAAGATGTCTTCAAATAAGTGTTTGTTGGTAGTTCAAGTAGGGTGGTGTCTTGTTAATAGAATTGTGAAGCATGAGCTTTGATAAATCGAGTGGATTGTTCTTAATTTCAAATTCAAGGTTGAAGTCTGAGTAACCCCATTAAGGAAAATGCATAATTTAATTGATGATAGATCGGGTGACGTCATTCTTAAAGTCAAATCATTTTTTTGGTTAATCCAATGGGCATGATCCATTCTTGTGTTTAAATGCTTAATGTGTGGAGTGAAGTTATTTTCATACCTTAAATTTGCTTGACTTTTATTTGGGTTTTAACTTGCTTGTACCTTGTTGTGTAACCTTGAAAACACTAGAAGAGGAAGGTGCATAACCACCACGCCTCATTTAGAGTCTTCATGGAACACACACCTTGAACTAAGCACCTCAAAACCCGAATACATAGTCTCAAGGAAGGTGCACGTTGAAGTCGAATCTGCCTGGGTACTTTTGGTTACATGCATGCACACATGGAACTTTCCTGCACATGTGGACCTCGTATGTGCCCATGTTGTGCACTATCCTCACATGTATGTTGACTTGCATCATGCGCCGGTGCTAGGATACATTCGCATCTCAGTGTCTGTGGTTTGTATAGTCAACCTTTTGCAATCATTTTCTACCTCGTATGGTTTTAAATGTCTTTATCCTTTTCATTCACCATGTTTAGCGTAGTATTTATTTTCTTTTATAATACATTAAAAATACAAAAACATGTTTTACCTTTTCTTTTTTTTTTTGGTCATTTCTTTTGTTTCTTATCACAGATGAGTCCCCAAAAATCAATGTCGCGAGCTACAAATAATGCCAAGGATAAGGGAAAATCTCAAGCCACCACTTCAAAGAAGGAAGCTCCAACTCAAAATGATGAACCTTTAAACCCCGAGCTTCAAAAATCCATTCATCTTTCAATGGGGCTAGATAACAATATCGAGGTACTTAATAGGGAAAGTAAATACAAGATTTCTTTTGATTTAGAGGGGATGCGTGAGCTTTACAATGATTGGGTATGCAGCTGAGGTCTCAATTCGAAAAAAGCATTCAGCTTGAGAGAGGTACCCGAGCATTTTCCTGACATTGTTCACCAAATTAAGAAGTGTGTATGGCATGTCCTTACATCTACTTTCCAGAGATTGTTAGGGATTTCTTTGCTTCCTACCACATTCGACATAAGCAACATAAGTACAAACAATCGGTGGAGTTGTAACCCTTCTTATCTAGTGTTCTTGTGCGGGGTTTTGAGGTTCCTTTCACCCCAGATGACATCAACAAGATCTACTTTGGTACTGCTTGTACACTCAACACTAAATTTAAAGAGTAGATAAATGGTGGATGCACTCCATTTCCTTGGCTTACTCCAATTATTGCCAAAGGCCTTCCTCCATGGGTAAATGGTGAAGGTCAAATTAAAAGGCATGATCTCTCTACTCAAGCCAAGCATTGGCTCGGTTTTGTGGGTTCTCGGTTGCTCACTTCAACCAATGAACAAAGAGCTATTGATAGGGCCATCTTAGTGGGATGCATTATGAGTAGTGAACACATTAATGTAAGAGAAATAATTGCCGACATGATCAAGATTAGAGCTAAGCAATCGGGGATGTTATTGCTTTTTCCTGTTCTTATATCCATATTGTGCTTTGCTGCCAAGGTTCCTCACTTTCCTTGAATTGATCGGTGGATAAAAGCTTTTGGGGTGATTGATCTTACTAATAGTTAGGATGATGACAATCCTATGAGGAAGAAGAGAAGAATTTCTGAGGTTTCTAGTTCGTCTTTGGGATAGCTACCTAGTTTTGTAGGTACGAGCACCTCTTCTGTGATCTCACTTTCATCAGATTCCCTACAAACTTCTATTGGCACTACTATGGTTATTGATCCACCTCTTGCACTGCCTCCTTCAAGCACTACATAACCTCCTTTTCAGCCTACTCAGCCTTCTACAGATGGTGCAATAATTACGTTTTCTAAGGTCGCATCTATTACCCTTGAAAACAACAGTACTCTAGCTTGGCTTGTCTTTGATATACCACAGTTCATCCAAGTTGCCATTTAGAGGAGTCTTGATCCTCTACATGCTTAGATGCAAGATTATGAGTAGATATTAGCTGCAGTTAAGGAGAGAGAGTATAGTGAGGCAGTTGCTACTCTCAGGGCCGATCTTACTAGCCTTCAGGAGGACTTTCGGTCAATACAACCTTCCTTCACTTTGGGTGATAAGATGACACTACCTCAGGTTGCCCTTGACCCGGTTCTAACATTTGCTGATCTATTTGGGAGCACTACTGAGAGAGGTGAGGTAGAGGTTGACTTAGGTGCAGAGCTAATTATGGCTCAGCAGATTCAAGTTGAGACACAGTTATCATGGGATGATCAGAATGCCCAACTAGTCGATGCCAGCTCCAGTTTACAGCCTCCTAAGGATTGTCATGTCAGTTCAGTTATAGCCATAGGAGCCCAATCAGAGGAGGCCCCTCATATTTTAGATGATGATCAGTTAGAGACCGCTCATGATACAGATACACGTGCTTAGTGCACCTCAGGGAGTCCTTACTCTTCCTTTCTATCATTCTCTATTATTGCATTAGGATAATGAAACGTTCTTTAGTAGGGGCGTGAGACATTTTATTCCTGATATTTTATTCTTGGTCTGTAATATTATCTGTTTTTGATACACTCTCTTGATGATGACATTGCCCTTTCCGGACTCATCTTTGTGATTTGTCATACTCTCTTGACATTGCCCTCGTCGGGCGTATGTTTTGATTTACATTTTGTTATCCCTTATCGGGCCCGTATTATGCACTTGTTATATCATTTAAGGCCCGTGCAAATTTTCTTTCTATTGGTTATCAATTTTGGGTGATATCTATGTTGAGTGAGTGTATCATTTTATTCGCCGTTTGTAAATACGTGTCAAAAAAACTCCAAGGGTTTTCTTTGAAACTCGGTTCTTTGACAAGGAGCATTTCCTTTTTGATATTTTGTTTTTTTATCGAACCGGGTGGCATTCCCCTATGATAGATAGAACAGGAAAATTTTTATGGTAAATGCTCATCTTTTAAAGTTAGAGTCAAGTAATTAAGTTGCAAGGTTCGAAAGGTACCTCTAAAATTTGTCATTGGCAAACAAAATGAGTTTTGAAAGGCAAACTAAGATTTTTAAAATAAATGAGCTAAGAATATTCAAGTTTTCTCTTGAATCATGACCTTTAAATTTAATTTTTGGCTCTTTCTTCACAAAAGAAGAGTTTTTGATTCGGAGTGGCTTGTTAAGTTCATTTGCTCAAATTGTTTGGAAGACTAGCTTTCTATTTTAAGAATGTGGTGACTTGTGTGGTGAGGTTTTTACTCAATCCTTATGCATACATTGTAGTCTATAACTTTCCCAAGTGTATTCAAGGCAAAATCCTAGACCACTCTTGGTTTGAAGGATGACTCGAGGCCTTCTTTGGACCGTCACATTGCCTAAATCCCACCTTAGCATGTTGCTTAGTCAAACCCATTTGAACCTCTTCTCATTTTCCTCTTTATTCATGATAAAAATACTATTACACCATACCTTTTTTTAATAAACCCTCTCTTGGCACCCAACCTCGTTGAACGTGTCATATTTTTCTAGTGTAGGCCGGTGTAGGCAAATACCTAAGTTTGGAGTGCATAGTTGTGATGATGACAAAATTAGTCCAAAAACCTAAGTCTGGGGGAGTGCAAGAATTGTTTATAAAAGGTGTGCGCTTGGGTGTCTCAAAGAATTCTCCATGAAAATAAGAGATGAGCTTGGAAATGAAAATAAAGAGCCTAGCCCACAGAAAGTGAAAGAAACAAGTCAAAAAGCATTAGAAGAGTGGGCATGAATGGCTAGTTTGTAAAGGTCTCTTGAAGGAATCAAAGAAACAAATGAAGAGAAAAAGCTCAAAAGTGTGATTGGCAAAAGGGTAAAAAAAGAATTAGGGAAATGAAAGGAAAGAAAAGAGGGTTAATAAGGTGGAGAAGTTGAAAGAAATTGGCCTTAGATATTACTTAAGCGATTGTGTTTAGGGAGGTTCTCAAGTCATTTGATTCTTAAAATTCCCTTTTTAACCCTAGCCTACATCTATGTCAGTAAGTCCTTGGCGATTTTAAACCTTGTAGGTCTATATTAGTGGCAAATGACACAAAGGGAAAGCCTATGGTTCTACTTGTTGTACTTGAATTTCTTTGTGAGAGTGAGTGGGAATTCTTTCTATATCTATGTTCCATGTGATTTGCATTACGTTGTGTGAGTGGAACAAATTCTTACTTACGAGTGGCACCCATACTTTGAAGTGGAGAGTGATGTCTTACTTTTAATTAGGAGAAATGAGCACGACAAGCCACAAAGTGAATTTGAGGCAATTTTTGAAAGTCTGTTGTCAAGATTTGAGAAGCATATTGTTTTTGAAACTTACTTTTTGATGTCCTCTACCTTTGAAATGAAAAGATTTGCATCTTGGAAAGAGAAGTGTTGTTTGCTTGTTTGCCATGACTTGTTGTGAGAACTGATTAGACTTTGTGACTCTAGTCGTATAGCTTAGTGTGATGTGTTTTTTTTGAAGTCAATATTAATACCCTTTGTTGATGGGAAAGTCCTTTCTTGCTTAAGAACAAGCTATAGTTTAAGTTTGGGGGGTTGATAAGTTGGCATTTTGCAAACTTTTTAGTCACTTTTAGCTAGAATTATTGTCTTGTTTTCCTTGATTTGATGCATATCTTATGTTAAAATGCTAACTTGTGCAGGTGGTTGGTGAACTTGAGGATGAGCTAGCCTTACGAGTCAGGAAGAATGCAAAAATAAAGAAAAAAAGACTAAGGATGATGCATACAAGGAAGATGAGGGTTGGTGTGGTCATATACTCTAGCATCTCTCCATATTCCCCCACACATGAGAGGACATATTAGCCCCCATGAGAGCTAAAGAGACTTTTCTGGCATGCGTGGCAACATGAGCAGCAACATGCGCACGCACATGAGCACGTGCTCCAGCAAGTCAAGGTTGTATGTGGAAAGTCAGCAAGGCTGCAAAAGAAGAAATTGGTGACCTGCATAGCCACTTGTGTGCGCACATGGCCACATGCACAGGTATGTGTGCCAGTATGTGCCAGGCGGGGTGGTATTTTTGTAATTATTTGTTACACATTTTTCCATCTATAAAAAGGATTTTTCAAATTTGATACTCCATATTTTTGCCATTTTTGAAGTCTAAAGCTTGTATTTAAAACCCTAGAGTGAGAATTTAGTGATTGTGCTTAATTTTCTTACTTGGAATTTGGAATTTCTCTTGGAATATTTAGATTCTATGGTAGAATTTAATGAGAATATAGGTATATTTCCTTTTTCTCTTGTTATGAGTAGCTAAATACCCAACTTGGGGCAATGCATGATTGAGTTTTGATGTGGGTAGTACACATTTTTCTAGATTATTAATTATTCATTGAGAATTTAGTCATTACTAACTCTAGTTTTGCTTAGAACCCTTTTCATCCTTGACAAAGGGGATAAGGGTGATGAGTAGTGATGGATAATAACTTGATTTTATCATTTAATAGTAGATCTTAGAAATAATGCTCCTAATTGAAGTAATTTGTTGGTTAAAAGGAAACATGTATGAGGTGTTCGAAAGAACCGACTTATGAAATTTTAACTTTTTATTAAAAGATTGACGTTCGAACCTATAACTTAGCCTATCCACAGCAATTAGTTAAACCCCCATGCATATACTCGCACTCATGAGGGAATAACCCTAAGTCTTTCTTATACTTGATTACATTCTTTTAGATTTCAATTTTGCAAACCAAACTCCGAAATTAACTATTTGAAAACAAAATTGATTAAACAAACCCCCCATTACTTTATTTGCTTTATTTTTAGCATTATGTGCAAACTTATAGTCACATATGACACTTGAAAGTGAAGATATTGCTCTCATTCCCTGTAGATTCAACCTCGACTCCTAAGTTAGATAAAAGTATTGCTAACAACCATGTACATTCCTTTACTCTAGTGTATTTGAGCATTATCAGCAGCTCAGAGTAGACAAAAGGAATATGTGGACAACAAGGTGAGGGATGTTCATTTTGAGAAGAGTGAGAAGGTATTGCTTAAAGTATCACCTATGAAGGGTGTAATGTATTTCGAAAAGAAGGGTAAGCTGAGTTTGAGGTACATCAAACCATTTGAAATCTTGAAAGAAGTAAGGTTTATAGTTTATTTGTTGGCTTTGCCTCTTAGTTTGTTGGGAGTTTACCAGGTATTCTATGTCTCAATACTCAAGAAGTATTATGGGAATGGAGACTACATCATCCATTAGGATTCGGAGTTGTTTGATAAGAAACTCTATTATGAAGAGAAACCTGTTGCTATACTAGATAGATATGTGAGAAAGTTGAGAACCAAGGTGTCACGCCCTGAATCCAATCGAGACGGATTGGACTCATAGCTGACAAGGCCCGAGAAAACCAAGCTTTGCTTCTATTCAATCATATGCATGCCATAAGAAACCCATGATCACGTAAGAGCTTTAAATACCAACAACGGAATACATGGAACATGTGATATATATATATATACATATGCGAAACGTGGCCATTGAGGCCATCAAGTCAAAAACGACATGTACCATCTTACATCCATATACCCACAAACGTCTACAAAAGTCTCTAACAAATGCATTGACCAAAATGAACTAAAAGTCGGGACAAGTCCCCGCTTTATACAATAGGTACAACACCAAAACATATGTACAACTGTGACTCGGAGGAGCCCCGAACTAACTGTAGCTCACCAATGATCCGCAACAACTGGCAACCTACTGTGGAGGCCTACTAGTACCTGCGCCTGCAGCAAGTAAGGTAAATCCCCCAAGAGGGGTCAGTAAGAAGAATGTACTGAGTATGTAAGGCCATATGAAACTTGTGTGATATGTAAATATGTCAATGAACTCAAATACAAATGAATGACCAATATAGATAAGTCACTATTCTGTACTTTGGAAACCATGTATTTTGCTTTTATTACTTTCTTTGTATCTTTGCTTCTATGATTATTTATATATGCCTGTGACCTGTGATACCCGAGCCCCGACTGAACAGTGGGTTTTAACATAACATCATGTTATGTTGGGATCTGCTCGAACTAGGATTATGCCCCTAGAGCTGCCACCCTATGAATAAATATATTGGGATCGGCTCGAGCTAGGTTGTTACCTCTAGAGCTGCCACCCATACCAACATTTCAGGTTCGGCTCGAGCTGGGTTATTACCCCTAGAGCTGCCCCCTGTTAGGATCGGTCCGAGCTAGGCTTATGCCTTTAGGACTGCCCCCTGATCCAATAATCTCGGGATCATCTTGATCTAGGCATTTCGCCCCCAAAGCTACCACCCATACTTGATCATTAACCACATATGCATTACTTTATTCATTACTTTAAGATTGACACAATGATAGTCATAACTTTATGTGAAGCTTTGGATCATTAACCAATGTGTGAGACACATTTAAATAAACATTGTGAGAAACATAACATTATTAGAACCATAACACCATTAGAACCATTGGACAATAATCCATGAACAAGAGACATGAGTATAATCACTATTAGAACATTGGAACATAACCTTATTGAGCTTTTGGAACATTAACCATGAATATGAGGCACGTGGTTCACAATTGATCAATGAGTAGGAACTATGCGATAATGACCATTGATAACCGGATATAGGATACCTTAGCACATTTCGGAATAGGACAAGCATAATGTCAATGTGGATACTATTTGCCGTAGAAAGATACGGACAAAGTAACCTTACATACCTTGTATTCTCAATACGAATATACAATCTTAGATGTGCATACAATAGTACCACTCCTTCTTTATGTGTCACTCTACAACACAAGCACATAACGGAGTTTAGATTAACTACCAACTACCTTACAAATGCATATAACGATAATGAGTTTCATGTTTGCCTTTAAACATATCATTTCCCCTTTGACAAAACCATTGATGCAATTACCATACCAATAATCCCCGAATATTCCATACACTGACCAATACATGATAATCAATAACATTTCACCACAAAACTTCTCCTTTACACTTTCTCATCCACACGACATCACAAATAATCCATCAAGTCACCTTAATACACCGCATAGCACATATCGGCCAAAATCCCATAATTTACACTTATATGAAAATAACAAGTTTAATAACAAAATCACACCATACATGTTCATATTTTATCCATACCATGCTCTTTCATCAAAGTCACAAGTTATATTTCAAGCTTAAATCCCATGGATCACAAATCTTTTACCAAAAACTCAAAGCACCATGTTCAACACTTCCAACCATAACCAACATGATTTATATACTCTCCCATGCATATAATATATTAATCCATAACAATAATCACTTACCCAAGCTTGAAAAATGTTGATCTTGCTCCAAAAGTTGGCTTTGAGTTCTTAGGGTTTGAGAGAAAAATAGATGAGAAATATCTAGAAAGCATGAGAGTTTCCAATGAATAAAATCTGATTTTTGGGTCTTTATATAGCCCTTGGGGTCATCCTTAGCCACTCTTGGCATTTAATGCTATGTTTGGCTTGGTCAATGGAAGAATGGGCCCATGTTTTCTTCTCATTTTGGGCCTTTTATTGAGCCCAATTCACTTAATCCAATAAAATAAATAACTTCTCATGTTTAAATCATTTCATACGCATTAAAATGATATTCCCACTCACGCTATTCATATCTGTAGCCTCAATCCCCAAAACAAGTGATTCTAGCCACGTATGGCTCATTTTGACACCAAGGGTAAAACCGTCATTTTGATGCCAAATTCTTTCTCGAGTAATTTTATAATAACAATATAATATTTCATTCATTCCATGTATATACTCGTGGCTGTAGAAGAAACGTGGCAAAAATCGGTCCGGTACGCCCTTGGGCACCCTTGGGACTTAAGAAAATTTCCAACTTTGAAAAATGGAAAACCCATCCTGGCACACCCTTGGGTTCGCTAGCTTGCTGCCTCTGGGCTAAAAATTTTGGCCCAGAGCGGCCTGGCACGCCCTCTGGCGCGCCCCAACGTTAATTTTCTTGAAAATTCCATTTTTCGACTTTTCTTCGCGGGTTTGGTTAGATACTTCAAGTCCTATTCTTTAACTTACTTCTTACCCTTAATATACTTTGTTTAGAGGTCCTCTTAGCCTCATTTTTAACCCCACAAGTTCTCCACGAAAAGCACAAAACACCTCCTACGAAGGGCTAATCACATGTATGAGGCCAAATTTCAATATTCTCACCAAAATCATTACAAAATACATACTCATGGCATCTCTACACCCAAATAACCATTGTTCAACGTTGTCACATAGGGTTGGGAAGGTACGTGGTGTTACACAAGGTGATTTCATCTGTGAAGGTTCAGTGGAGAAACTGTCTTGTTAAGAAGGCCACTTGGGAGACGGAAGCGGACATGCGCAAGCATTATCCCCAATTATTCGTCGATTTAGGTAATCCTTGTTCATTTTTCATCTCTTGTTAATAGTGTTCCTTAGGGGTTGAATAAGTGTTTAATTGGTATCTAATGTAACAATCCAAAATATCATTATGGTGAGTTGGTGATTCAGACTTAGTATTTCCTAGACTAAAATTAGGAAATTTAGGGGTAGCCTGGTTTTGGGCTAATTATGGATGTTGTGTGGTCTAGGGAAATCTGGTAATTCTTAGTGTATTAGTTGTGGGATTTAAGTTCATTTATGTTAGATGACTATTTTAGGAATTCAAAAAAATTTAGTGCGTAAAACGAGTTAGTAGAACTTTAATTATAGCAATTCCTGTGAAAAGGTTGATACGTGATGTCAAAATGTGGGAAGTGTATTGTGAATCGGGAATAGCTGGGAACTGATCCTAATTTACTATTTAAGGACCACTGTAGTGGCAGAAGTTTTCGCTATAGCAGCATTGCCGCAGAAAGGAAGGAGCCGTCATGGCGGAGGTTCACTTGGACTAAGTCTCTCTACAACGGAAAGATTTACTCTCAGCAGAGTCGCTACAGTAACAAAACTATCGTTGCAGTAACGATTAGGTAGTTTATATCCAAAAAATCTAAGACTTAGCGTTCTCATCCTAAATATTCAGTTTTTGACCTAAGGCTAAGGAAAAGCGATTTTCTCCATTCCTAGGGATCTTCCATCATTTAGGTATGGTTTCTCTACCATTCTAACTTGTGATTACTCCATTAATTCCTTGGAATTGTAAGGATCATAATAATGGTAGAAAGAAAGGGTTTAGCCCTAGATTGATGAACAGTTGGGAATTTGTTGTGAATAGCTTGATTTCCCTTTTTATTGACTCTGGGTTGTTAGAATTCACTTCCTAGCATAGAATTCTTTCAAGTAATCACGAAATACAGAGAATTTGAGGAGATTAAAGGGTAGAAACCCTAGAATAATGAACTAGGCTAATTTCATATGTTAAAATCAGTGGGTTTGTAATGCCTAGAAGTGGAGAATGATGAATTAAATTATTTTTATTTGTTGTTTATAAACAAAGAATGAGCAGAACTTGCGAAAAAGGGCAAAGCTTCAGCTGCATAGTACATTTGAACGAGGATACGAGGTAGGTTATGGTTTAAAAGTAGTTGTATACTTGATTTGACTCTATGCTTATATTTGAGTTAGATGATTGTGATTAGCCTTTGGGCATGCTTGTAATTGTTGGCCGAGTTTATGTTAAGTTTAAGTTGAAATGATAAACTTGAAGGTTTAAGTATTGATGAATGAAGTATGAACTTGATTATTGATATTATTATGCTTGAGCATTATTGTTGAGCTATTTGCCTACTTTGATGATATTAGGATTGGGTGCCACACCGATAAAAATATTGATAGCCTTACTGTCGGGAATGAGAACCACATCGAAATGATATTGTCACGCCTCGAATCCCATCGAGACATGATTGGCACCCGTAGCCGATAAGGCCCGAGAGAACCAACCTTTGCCTATGCTCAATTATATGCATATAATATTCATAACCACCATTGCATAATATTATGAAATACGAATAAAGGAGAACAAGGGACATATTTAGGCATACATATGAAACTTGGCCGTTGAGGCCATCCAGTCAAAACAACATGTGTCATTTACACTAGTACACCCACGTCGGTCTACAAAAGCCTCTAACAAGAGCATTGACCAAAATGAACCATAAGTCGGGACAAGTCCCCGCTTTATACAACATGTACAATACCAAAACATATATACTTTGACTCGGAGAAGCCCCGAATGAGTTGGAGCTCACCAAAGAGCCGCTAACACTGGCAATCTACTGAGGAGGCCTACTGGGACCTGCGCCTGCAGCAAGTAAGGTAAATTCCCCGAGAGGGGTCAGTACGAAATAAGTACTGAGTATGCAAGGCTCAGATGAAACTATACAACACATGAATATGTCAAGGAATATGTCAATGAACTCAAAACATATGGATACTCAATGTGAATAAGTCACCATGTTGCATTTTGGAATCCATGTGGATTGCTTTCATTGCTTTCATTACTTTCTTTATCTCAATGCTCACTTGTTATCACATATATCACAATGTACCCGGGCCCCGACTGATCAGTGGGTCTTTCATATCATCATATAGGGATCGAGTCGAGCTAGGCTTATGCCCCTAGACTTGCCACCCTTGGGATCGAGTCGAGCTAGGCTTACGCCCCTAGACTTGCCACCCATAAATCCATATCTCGGGATCGAGTCGAGCTAGGCTTACGCCCCTAGACTTGCCACCCGTACTTGATCATTGACCACATTTGCATTACTTTGATCATTACTTTGAGATTGATACTTTGATAATCATAACATCACTTTGGAACTTTGGAACACAACATTGTTGGAAACTTTGCATCATTGACCAATAAGTGAAGAACATGTGAACAAATATCAATGAGAAATATAACATCACTAGCACCATGATACTATTGGAACCATTGGACAAGAAGCCATGAACAAGAGACACAAGTATAGGCACTATTGGAATATTGGAACATAGCCTTCTTTGAACTTTCGGAACATTAATCATGAATATGAGAAATGAGATTCACAATTGATCAATGAGTAGGAAATATATGACAATGACCATAAATAAGTGCATATGGGATACCTTGGTACATTTCGGAATAGAACTAAAGAAATGTCAATTGTGAACACTATTGGCCGTAGAAAGATACGGACAAAATAACCTTGCATACCTTGGATTCGCAATACGAATCTACAACCTTAGATGCGTAGACAATAATCCCACTCCTTCTTTATGTGTCTACAAATACATAACGAAATTCATATTAACCACCAATTACTTTACAAATGCATACCATGTCAATGAATTACATGTTTGGCTTTCAACATGTCATTTCCCTTTGACAAAACCATTGATCATACTATTATTCCAAAAATTCCATAATATTCCCAACATTGACCAATACATGAAAATCAATACATTTCACCACAATACTTCTCCTTTACACTTTCTTATCCATAACACATCACAAATAATCCATCAAAGCACCTTAATTCAACTCATAACACATATCGGCCAAAATCCCAAAATTCCCACTTTTAGAAAAGAACAAGTTTTATACCAAATATAACACCATACATGTTCATATTTTGTCCATACCATGCTTTTTCATCAAAGGCACAAGGCCTAATTCACACTTGAATTCCATATACCACAAATCTCATACAAACTCACCAAGTTCTATGACCAACTTTTCCAAGCACAACCAACATGATATACATATTCTTTTATGCATATAAGATATTAATCCATGAAAATAAATACTTACCAAGGCTTGGAATATGTTGATCTTGTCCAAAAGATGACTTAGGGTTTGCAAAGCCAAAAGGGAATTATCTTGAAAATTCTAGAAAAGTGATGTGTGTCTTTTGGAATAAAAATCTGATTCTTCCACATATATATAGGCCCTCAAGTCTTCTTTGGAATTAAATTCCATGTCCATTTGGTCAATGGAAGAATGGGTCTTTTGTTTCCCCTTTGGGCCTTGCATTTTATCCCATTTTGGGCCTCAAATTGGCCCATTAACACATATTATCCTAGCCCACCAATTCTCATGTATAATCCATCATATATCTCATGTTTAAATAATTTCATAATGCCACGACAATATTTACTTATGAGATTTTCATTCGTAGCCTCAATCGCAAAAATAGGAATTCTAGTCACCTATGGCTTCTTTGAACATTTTGGTAAATTCTTGTATTCCATGGTTTGATCATGTAGGAGTATGTAGTAGTGTATCGAGGTATTTGAAGCCTTAACAATGCTAAAGGAACTCCAAGGAATCAAAAGAAACCATGGAAGAATCGTCGTTGCATTTCGTCGCAAAACGAGCTCGGAAAGGCCAATTATGTTGTGCCTTGCGCCACTGCCTTGCTTTGCAGCAGTGGCGCAGGAATTGAAGGTTCTCTGAATCAGTGGCCTGCTGGATTTTTCAGCCATTTTTTTCTAACACTTGCATATCATCCAATACCCTATCAAAACACTACAAAATACTTACGTAGTGACCTTAATCATCAAGTAAACATGACTCCAAGGTACCAAATGAGGTTGGAAATGTATGGGGTATTACACAAGACATCTCCGACTAAAATCTAATCACATGTACGAGGCTCGAATTAATTAATTTTTTTTTTCATCACCAACCTTACAAAATACATACTCATAGCGTCTCGAAACTTAAGTAACCATTGTTCAACATCATCACATAGGTCGAAAAGGTACGGGATGTTACATTCTTCCCCCCTTAGGAACATTCGTCCTCGAATGTTAACAACATGTTTTATACACAACAAATGTATCTTTACTTTAACATACCAATAGACATAATGCTATTAAAGACTTACTTGTTATTATTCCACCTCCGTACTGTGAACTTCTTGGTCCATTTGAAATAAGTGGGGATACTTGGATTTCATCATTTCTTCCGCTTCCCATGTGATCTCCTCTACTTGTTGATTTCTCCAAAGGACTTTTACGGATGCTATGTCTTTATTTCTCAATCTCTTTACTTGTCGATCTAGGATAGCAATGGGCACCTCTTCATAAGTGAGATCCTCTGTAACTTGAACATCCTCTACGGGAACAATACGAGACGGATCTCCTATGCATTTCCGAAGCATCGACACATGAAATACCGGATGGACGGAGGAAAGTTCTTGAGGTAAGGCTAATTCATATGCGACTTGCCCAAATCTTCTAATAACTTCATAGGGGCCTATGTAACGTGGACTCAATTTCCCTTTCTTTCCGAACCGCATTACCCCTTTCATCGGTGACACCTTTAAAAACACCCAATCACCTATGGCAAATTCAAGCCCTCTTCTTCTAACATCGGCATATGACTTGTGACGACTTTGAGCCGTTTGTAACCGTTGTTGGATAACTTTAACTTTCTCCATGGCTTGGTGCACAATATCTGGCCCAAGTAAAGCAGTTTCACCTGCTTCAAACCATCCGATTGGTGATCTACATTTCCTTCCATACAAGGCTTCATAAGGTGCCATTTTAATACTTGAATGATAGCTATTGTTATACGCAAATTCAATAAGAGGCAAATGGTCATCCCAACTACCTTGAAAATCCAACGTACATGCTCGTAGCATATCTTCAAGTGTCTGAATAGTACGTTCTGCTTGGCCATCGGTCTGAGGATGGAAAGCCGTACTCAAATTCACCTGAGTACCCAAACTCCGCTGAAAAGATTTCCAAAAGTGTGCTGTGAACTGTGCTCCTCTGTCTGATATAATAGAAAGTGGAATACCATGCAATCGTACTATCTCTTTTACATACAATTTCGCATAATCCTCAGCTGTATAGGTCGTCTTGACAGGTAGAAAATGCGCCGACTTGGTAAGTCGGTCCACTATGACCCATATGGAATCAAACTTCCGCAATGTACGAGGCAAGCCCGTAATAAAATCCATATTAATCATATCCCATTTCCAAACTGGAAGATTGATACACTGCATGTAACCTCCCGGTTTCTGATGTTCCACTTTCACTTGTTGACAATTTGGGCACTGCGCGACAAATTCTGCAATGTTCTTTTTCATGTTGCCCCACCAATACACTTCTTTCAATTCATGGTACATTTTAGTAGCACCCGGGTGAATGGAATAACGCGAATGGTGCGCTTCTGTCATTATTCGTGTCCTCAGTTCATCTACGTCCGGTACACATAACCTCCCTTGACATTGAAGTACCCCTTCCGGTGTAATATCAAATGCCTTGGTCAAATTCTGCTGCACATTTTCCTTTAGCTGTAATAAAATAGAATCCGCAAATTGCTTTTCTTTCACTTCAGCTATCAAGGAGGATTCTGCTGCATTTTGCACCATAACTCTATCATCTGACGTTTCAATAAGGCGAACTCCCAAGCTGGCTAATTGATTCACATCTTTGATTATCTCACGCTTCTCATTCAACTGACCACTAGTGCTTTCTACTGCCTTACGGCTCAATGCATCAGCTACTACATTTGCTTTGCCTGGGTGATAAAGAATATCAATGTCATAGTCTTTTAAAAGCTCTAACCACCTTCGTTGCCTCAAATTGAGTTCCTTTTGCTTAAAAAGATATTGCAAACTTTTGTGATCCGTATAGATGTCAACATGAACACCATATAAATAATGACGCCATATCTTTAAAGCAAAAACTACCGCTGCCAATTCAAGATCATGTGTGGGATAGTTTTTCTCATGTGGCCGCAACTGTCGTGAGGCATATGCTATCACCCTCCCATGCTGCATCAACACACATCCGAGACCAATCCCGGAAGCATCACAATACACTGCATAGCCCTCTGTGCCCTCAGGAAGAACTAACACTGGTGTAGAAGTCAACTTGTCTTTTAGGTTTTGAAACCCTCTTTCACATGCATCATTCCATTGAAATTTAATTGCCTTGTGAGTTAACTTTGTCAATGGTGCCGCAATAGAAGCAAAACCTTCTACAAATCTTCGGTAATAACCTGCCAAACCCAGAAAACTGCGAATCTCTGTGGGTGTTGTAGGTCTTGGCCAATTCTTCACTGCTTCAATCTTTTGGGTATCAACCTGTATGCCTTCATCTGATACAATGTGACCCAAGAACGCGACTGATTTTAACCAAAACTCACATTTGGAGAATTTTGCATACAACTTACGCTCACGGAGAATTTGCAACACTTGCCGTAAGTGATAAGCATGGTCTTCTGGTGATCTTGAATAAACAAGGATGTCATCGATAAATACTGTCACGAACACGTCTAGGAATGGCTTGAATACTCTGTTCATCAAATCCATAAACACAGCCGGCGCATTTGTTAGCCCAAATGACATAACCAAAAATTCATAATGGCCATACCGTGTTCGGAAAGCTGTCTTGGGTACATCTTCTTCTCTAACTCTGACTTGATGGTAACCCGACCTCAAGTCAATCTTTGAAAAACACCTGGCACCCTGTAACTGATCAAACAAATCATCAATGCGAGGGAGGGGATATTTGTTCTTGATCGTTACTTTATTCAGTTGACGATAGTCGATGCACATTCTCAAGGTGCCATCCTTCTTTCGCACAAATAATATCGGTGCACCCCACGGGGACATACTAGGCCTAATGAAGCCTTTATCCAGCAAATCTTTCAATTGCTCCTTCAATTCACGCAGTTCCGCTGGAGCCATTCTATATGGAGGAATAGAAATAGGCTGAGTGCCTGGAATCACATCAATGCCAAATTCTACTTCCCGTTCTGGGGGTAAACCTGGGAGATCCTCTGGGAATACATCTCGAAATTCATTAACTACCGGTACTGACTGTGGAGTTAATGGTTCCACATCATTATCTTTCACTCGTACCAAATGACATACGTACCCCTTGGCAATTATTTTTCTGGCTTTCAAATAAGAAATAAATCTCCCTCGTGGTGCCCCTACATTACCCTGCCATTCGAGAACATTTTCCTGTGGAAAACAGAATTGTACCTTCTTGGCCCGGCAATCTACCGTAGCATAACAAGAGGCCAACCAATCCATGCCCATAATTACATCAAAATCCACCATGTTCAATTCAATGAGATCGTCCAGCGTATCATGACCACACACAGTTACCACACAGTTACGATATACTCTTTTTGCAACAATATATTCACCAACCGGTGTAGACACTTCAATTGATTTAATTAATAATTCTGGGGCCTTTGCAAATCTTGCAGCAACCAATGGGGTAACATAGGAAAATGTAGAACCTGGATCAATCAGTGCATATACAGTATGTGAGAATATGTATAATGTACCTGTGACGACATCAGGGGAAACCTCTGAATTCTGGCGGTCCACCAAAGCATAAGTGCGATTCTGGACCCCGCTAGTACTGGCTCCTCCTCTGGCACCTCTACCTCGACCAATAGGCTGCACCCCTCGGCCCTGTGAAGGAACCGAGGCTGAAGACGCAACAGCCGACCCAGCTGGTCGTGCTATACCACCCATGCTCCGCTGTGGACATTCTCTCGCTATATGTCCCGGCATACCACACCAAAAGCAGACATTCATCCCTGTCCGACATGGACCTGTGTGCATACGCCCGCAGTGCTGACACTGCTGACGAGGGAAACCTGCTGACTGTGATCCATGACCCCCACTACTCTGTCCAACTGAACCACCTCGAAACCCTCGAGACTGAGGATAAGCACTCCCTGTGGAATAAGAGAACAACGGTCTAGGTGGTCTAGGAAACATACGGGGCCTAGTTCCTCCTTGGGACATCATAGGTGGTCCCATAGGTCTAGCCCTTTTGGACTGTCCCCTATCAAATTCATGTACCCTGCGTCTCTGTCTCTGATCCTCCATTTTCTGGGCGAAGGCTTGTATGCGAGCAATGTCCATGTCCCTATTCAAGGCCGCAATAGTGCAATCTCTTACCAAATATGGCTCTAGTCTGTCCACGTATCTATGGACCCTGTCTGTCATCGTAGCCACAACATTTGGCGCATATCGAGCCAAGGAATTAAATTGCAAGCTATATTCCCGAACACTCATATTCCCTTGACGCAAGTTCAGGAACTGGTCTGCACGTGCTTCCCGAACCTCATATGGAAGATAATGATCGAGGAAGGCCACTTTAAACTCTTCCCAAGTAGGTGGGGTTGCATCAATATCACGGGATTTCTTCCAATCCTCGTACCACAATATTGCTTCTCCTTTCAACCTGTACGCGGCAAGTTCCACTGTTTCTATCCCTGTCACATGCATAACTTCCAATGCCCTCTGAATTTGATCCACGAAGTCCTGTGGATCTGCTTTTGGATCTGCCCCTGTGAATATAGGAGGGTCCAGTTTCAAGAAATCCTGTGTTCTGCGACTTGCCATTCTAGCCGCATCATCATCATGTGCCATTGCACCAGCTCTTCCCTGGCTTTGTGCCGCCACTAACTGTGTCAACATCTGTACAGCATTCCTAAGATCCTGATCTGTGGCATTTGTCGGTGGTTCCACGGGCACTTCCCTTCTTCTCGTCTCTTCTGGAGCTGAAGAAGTAGAAGAAGCTCGCGTTGCAAACTCAGTTTCAGCCCCACCTTGATCAACTTGCTCAGGTGGTGGTCTACTTGCTCCTTCACCAGCAATTCTATCTAGCAGCTTACTTTTACCTTTTCCTCTTCCTCTTCTAGTGTTCGGCATTTTGACTATACCAAAGAAAAACAATTACCAAGATCAGATATAATGCAACTGACAACATTGGCTCTATTGCACGATCTAGAATGAAGGAAAGGAAACAACATCCTAAATGTCTCGTAGCCTCCTACGTATAAATGTGGTGCACAACACATCGATACGTAAGACTCTACTCAGACACGGCTTTGTAGACATCCTTAGACCGACTGCTCTGATACCACTTTTGTCACGCCTCGAATCCCATCGAGACATGATTGGCACCCGTAGCCGATAAGGCCCGAGAGAACCAACCTTTGCCTATGCTCAATTATATGCATATAATATTCATAACCACCATTGCATAATATTATGAAATACGAATAAAGGAGAACAAGGGACATATTTAGGCATACATATGAAACTTGGCCGTTGAGGCCATCCAGTCAAAACAACATGTGTCATTTACACTAGTACACCCACGTCGGTCTACAAAAGCCTCTAACAAGAGCATTGACCAAAATGAACCATAAGTCGGGACAAGTCCCCGCTTTATACAACATGTACAATACCAAAACATATATACTTTGACTCGGAGAAGCCCCGAATGAGTTGGAGCTCACCAAAGAGCCGCTAACACTGGCAATCTACTGAGGAGGCCTACTGGGACCTGCGCCTGCAGCAAGTAAGGTAAATTCCCCGAGAGGGGTCAGTACGAAATAAGTACTGAGTATGCAAGGCTCAGATGAAACTATACAACACATGAATATGTCAAGGAATATGTCAATGAACTCAAAACATATGGATACTCAATGTGAATAAGTCACCATGTTGCATTTTGGAATCCATGTGGATTGCTTTCATTGCTTTCATTACTTTCTTTATCTCAATGCTCACTTGTTATCACATATATCACAATGTACCCGGGCCCCGACTGATCAGTGGGTCTTTCATATCATCATATAGGGATCGAGTCGAGCTAGGCTTATGCCCCTAGACTTGCCACCCTTGGGATCGAGTCGAGCTAGGCTTACGCCCCTAGACTTGCCACCCATAAATCCATATCTCGGGATCGAGTCGAGCTAGGCTTACGCCCCTAGACTTGCCACCCGTACTTGATCATTGACCACATTTGCATTACTTTGATCATTACTTTGAGATTGATACTTTGATAATCATAACATCACTTTGGAACTTTGGAACACAACATTGTTGGAAACTTTGCATCATTGACCAATAAGTGAAGAACATGTGAACAAATATCAATGAGAAATATAACATCACTAGCACCATGATACTATTGGAACCATTGGACAAGAAGCCATGAACAAGAGACACAAGTATAGGCACTATTGGAATATTGGAACATAGCCTTCTTTGAACTTTCGGAACATTAATCATGAATATGAGAAATGAGATTCACAATTGATCAATGAGTAGGAAATATATGACAATGACCATAAATAAGTGCATATGGGATACCTTGGTACATTTCGGAATAGAACTAAAGAAATGTCAATTGTGAACACTATTGGCCGTAGAAAGATACGGACAAAATAACCTTGCATACCTTGGATTCGCAATACGAATCTACAACCTTAGATGCGTAGACAATAATCCCACTCCTTCTTTATGTGTCTACAAATACATAACGAAATTCATATTAACCACCAATTACTTTACAAATGCATACCATGTCAATGAATTACATGTTTGGCTTTCAACATGTCATTTCCCTTTGACAAAACCATTGATCATACTATTATTCCAAAAATTCCATAATATTCCCAACATTGACCAATACATGAAAATCAATACATTTCACCACAATACTTCTCCTTTACACTTTCTTATCCATAACACATCACAAATAATCCATCAAAGCACCTTAATTCAACTCATAACACATATCGGCCAAAATCCCAAAATTCCCACTTTTAGAAAAGAACAAGTTTTATACCAAATATAACACCATACATGTTCATATTTTGTCCATACCATGCTTTTTCATCAAAGGCACAAGGCCTAATTCACACTTGAATTCCATATACCACAAATCTCATACAAACTCACCAAGTTCTATGACCAACTTTTCCAAGCACAACCAACATGATATACATATTCTTTTATGCATATAAGATATTAATCCATGAAAATAAATACTTACCAAGGCTTGGAATATGTTGATCTTGTCCAAAAGATGACTTAGGGTTTGCAAAGCCAAAAGGGAATTATCTTGAAAATTCTAGAAAAGTGATGTGTGTCTTTTGGAATAAAAATCTGATTCTTCCACATATATATAGGCCCTCAAGTCTTCTTTGGAATTAAATTCCATGTCCATTTGGTCAATGGAAGAATGGGTCTTTTGTTTCCCCTTTGGGCCTTGCATTTTATCCCATTTTGGGCCTCAAATTGGCCCATTAACACATATTATCCTAGCCCACCAATTCTCATGTATAATCCATCATATATCTCATGTTTAAATAATTTCATAATGCCACGACAATATTTACTTATGAGATTTTCATTCGTAGCCTCAATCGCAAAAATAGGAATTCTAGTCACCTATGGCTTCTTTGAACATTTTGGTAAATTCTTGTATTCCATGGTTTGATCATGTAGGAGTATGTAGTAGTGTATCGAGGTATTTGAAGCCTTAACAATGCTAAAGGAACTCCAAGGAATCAAAAGAAACCATGGAAGAATCGTCGTTGCATTTCGTCGCAAAACGAGCTCGGAAAGGCCAATTATGTTGTGCCTTGCGCCACTGCCTTGCTTTGCAGCAGTGGCGCAGGAATTGAAGGTTCTCTGAATCAGTGGCCTGCTGGATTTTTCAGCCATTTTTTTCTAACACTTGCATATCATCCAATACCCTATCAAAACACTACAAAATACTTACGTAGTGACCTTAATCATCAAGTAAACATGACTCCAAGGTACCAAATGAGGTTGGAAATGTATGGGGTATTACACAAGACATCTCCGACTAAAATCTAATCACATGTACGAGGCTCGAATTAATTAATTTTTTTTTTCATCACCAACCTTACAAAATACATACTCATAGCGTCTCGAAACTTAAGTAACCATTGTTCAACATCATCACATAGGTCGAAAAGGTACGGGATGTTACAGATATATAGACTGAGCCCGTCCCCTACAAGTCATGGATAAGGGTCACTGTTGATCCTACTATGTGTGTACACTATTTTTAGGCATGAAATTATTGGTTGCATTTCACATGTAATTGATTAATTTATTATTATTAAATAGATCGCTTAAGTGTAGGTGAATTCATAAGGATAACTTCAGAAGAATTGATATGAAGATAATATTCAGTGGTTTTTTAAGTTGATGAAATTATAAATGTGTATTGAAAGTGGGTTGACAACGAGTTGTGTCTTGATCGCTTCTTGCTTTTGATAACTTATTTATTGTATGGTGTTAAGTTAAGTCAGCTGATGATGCCTACCAGTACATAGTTTTTGTACTGATACTACTTGTGCTCTTCTTTTTGTTGAGTGCAGAGTGTATCCCAGCATTTAAGACTAGACCTCAGCTTTTACTTGTGATCAGCAGCTTCGATTCAAGGGTGAATGTCCAGGCAGCCATTGGATCTTCATCTTGTTCATGTCCTCTATTCCATACTATGACATTTCTAGTTGTTATTATTAGTTTTGGATATAATTCTAGCTATTTTTTTTGATTGGTAGTTCTTGCATGGTGACTTTTGGGTCCCAGGGAGATGTAATAGCTAGAGATATTTCATTTCATTAAGTTATTGGAAAATGTTTAGACTTATGTTGGATTTGGATGGTTTTAGGTTATCATATAATGGTTTTTAGAGAGGACTTAGTAACTATTGAGTTTAATTGTTTAATTGTTTGTCCTAAGGGTTGGATTAAATGGTTCTCCCACCGTAGAGTTAAGTAGTGTCACTCACGACTATTTGGGTTGTGACAATGCATGATCATGATAATATGATGAAGCCAGATACATAAAATATGTATAAAATCTCAAGGTAATACTCAACTAATATATGCATGCCACTATCCTTAGTATCAAGCCAGAAATCCAAATCCCACATTGCCAAAACAATATGAATAAGAATTTGGACATCACAACACTAATCTATCTCATTCAGTACTCAAATCTATGAATTCATATCATTATCATGGTATAAGCCCCCACCCAGGCATCACAATAACCAACCATCTCAATTACTATGATAAATTACTACGTCACCCAACCTATAGGATACTTTATATGATAAGTCTCCATCCAAGCAAAGTCTAAAAAAAGTTAAGTCGTAATTCATTCTTAATCAATTCATTTCATTACAATATAGTTGTAACTGTACAAGGAAGGATTCATTCATAATTAAAAAATATTACTTTTTCTCTCAAATCTTCTTCTATTCTACTCTTCTTTTCTTATTCTATTATCCACTTCTTGAGTTGTATTCTCGAACCTCGTTCCTAAAATAGTCAACAAATCTTGAGTTCTTTCATTGAGATCCTGCATTTGTGTAAGATTGGTATCAGATTCACTCAGATTTTCCCCCCAATAACGAAATAAACAAGATGAACTGATAATTCTCTAACTAAAATGAGGGAATTAAGGGAAATGATACAAAAATTGACAGCAGATATGGGAACACTAACATGGGAAATTAGCAATTTAAAATGATTGGATCAAGTTGTAATGGAACTGAAGGAGCAATTGATGCAAACAAGAGAAAATACAAGGGAAAAATCCCCTATGGATCGAGTTGGTCCATCTAGACCTAGACAATCATAGGAAAGATTTCATGAGTAAACTCATGCAAGTTACAACACTCATAGTTCCAATTTCTCATAGTGGTCAAGATCAAGCAATTTTTTTGATATAAAATGTTACCTATGAGAGAAGGTAGTAGTAGCAGCCTTGCAACTAGAAGGAGAAGATATACAATCGCATCTATCTTTTATGCAATATTGACAATACTTAAAAACTATTGGTTGGACTGAGTACATGATGGACATGGTTGAGAGGTTTGGTACAAACTTCGATGACCCCATGGAAGAGGTTAAAAAGATTAAGCAAGTGGGAAGTGTAAAAAAATATCACTCTGTATTTGAAAAGAATTTGACTAGGGTGAAATTGTCATAAGAAAATGCTATTGTTTCATTGGAGGGTTGAAGCCTGAATTGAATATTACTGTGAAAATCATCAATCCTACATTATTATCTCAGGTCTATAAAATGCAAGAATGTAGGAATCTTATCTTTTTCCATCAAGGCAACCAAATGGACCTCAAAATTACAATTCCTTTGGGAGGTTAGGGGATCATAGGATGTAAAGTAAACCAATTTTATTACCCACACCTAGCACTGGTTACATAGGGCCATACAAAAAAGTTAATAGTAGGACCTTAAGTATGGAGGATATAATTGACAGAAGAGCTAAGGGTCTTTTTAATTTCTATGATCAGAAATATGTTTTGAGCACAAATGCAAAAATGTTAAGCAGTTTCTTATGCTAGAAATAGAAGTGTAAGAAGGACTAGAGGCTTATCAGGTGATAGAGTTGGAAGAACCATTGAATGGACATGATTTGGAACTGGCAAACCCATTGGAGCAACTGGAAATTTGAATTCATGCCTTGAATGGTTCATTGGGGTATATGACCTTAAAGGTCACTGGGTACCACTTAAAAAGCTATTACACATCTTGGTTGATACATATAGTTCCCATAACTTTATTAATATAGTGTTGGTCAAGGAATTAGGATTCAAGGTTAAGTCCATCCTTCCTAAAAAAGTAACAGTGCTCTGGAAACGATATGCAAGTAGAAAAATGTGCACCATTTCATGGTTATTGCAATGTGCAGGATTTTCAGCAGATTTCTTATTATTATCGCTAGGTTCTTGTGAGTTGGTTTTGGGAGTCTAATGGTTGTTCACTTTGAGAGATATCAAAATAAATTTTAGGATGCTCATAATTTGAATTTTTTTACAAATAGAAGAAGCATTGTCTTAGAGGTGTAGGAAGCCAAATCACATCTTCAGGAGCTAGGAAGTTGGCTAAGATCTCAGGTAATTAGTCTCAATTATGCATAATACAAGTAGTTTCATCTATAAGCAGTGAGTTACAATGGTATGCAATTGAAACTGAGGCACTGGAGACAGATACTAGATTGTTAAGTCTCTTACAATAATTTCAACCTTTATTTGAGGAGCCTACTCAGTTATACCCTTCTAAAGCTGCTTTTAACCATAGAAGTTTGTTGCAACATGGCACTGAGTCCATGAACAAAAGACCATGTAGGTACCCCTCTTTGAAGAAGAATATTATTAAAGGATTTGTACAACAAATATTGGACCAATGGATAATCTAGACTAGTTATAGCCCATTTGCTTATCCTATGGTTTTGGTTAGGAAAAGAAGGGATCTTAGAGGATGTGTGTGGATTATAAGGACTTAAATAAATACACTGTGAAGAATAAATTTCCTATCCCATTGTTGAGGATTTACTGAATGAGCTTAGAGGGTCCAAAATTTTCTCTACGGTTGATCTTAGATTAGGTTATCACCAATTGAGGATGGAAGTAGAAGACATACCAAAGATAACTTTTAGGACACATACAAGTTATTTAGAAATTCCATTCACTCATTGTACACTGAAGGAGGTACAAACTTACTGATCCAATGGAGATTGAGCAGGAATTCATCTTAGTGTTCAGGAAACTCATGGGCTTGTCAACAAACTTGCTTCCCTGTCCTGATATTGCAATCATACAATAAGGGGCATACCTTACCCATGAACAAAAAAGCTCTCTGATCAGAGATGTGCATAAATAGGAGATACTGGCAGCAATCAAAGGCGTACCCCTAGAGAAGGCACCTGGTATGGATAGATACCCCATAAAATTTTTTAATCATCAATGGGCCACAGAGCAAGAAACAACTTGTAGTGATGTGATGGAATTATTCAGGCATGGTAAGATCCTTAAATCCTTTAGTAGTACAGATATCACCCTGATTCTAAAAGTGTCAAGACCAACTGTTGTTAAAGACTACAGACCTATTGCCTACTGCACAACTTTTTATAAGATCATTACAAAGATTCTCACTAATAAATTCAAGAATATCATTGGTACTATAGTGAGTCCCTCATAGTCAGCTTTTATAGAAGGAAAAAGTATTGTAGATAATGTATTATTAAGTCATGAATTATTGAAGTAGTATACTAGGAAGGGTATGTCCCCTAGGTGTGTACTGAAAGTTGATCTTCGAAAATCTTATGACTCTATAGAATGGTTATTTTTAAGGGATGTACTAGCTGGTTTGGGATTCCCTCTCAAGTTCATTAATTGGGTGATGGAGTGTGGGTCTTCTGTGTGATGCTCTTTGGTGCTAAATGATAGTCTCAATGAACTATTCTAAGGTAAAAGGTGCATTCGCGAGGGTGATCCCATGTCACCCTATCTATTTATTATTGTCATGGAATATCTGCAAAGATTGTTGGCAATAGTGACAAGGAATAAAAAGTTTCACTTTCATCCTAGGTGTAAAAAGCTTAACATATCACATATTTTTTTGTGAATGATTTTTTAATGTTTTGCTAGGCTGAGGTGAGTTTAGTGCAATTGATTAAGCAAGCTTTTGACATGTTTTCAAGTGCTTCAGGCATACAAGTAAACTGTGACAAGAGCTCAGTGTATTTATCAGGGGTCAAGCCTAATGTAAAATAGGATATTCTCAGGTTGTTGGGTTATAATGAAGGCTCTCTGATATTTAAATACTTGGGTATTTCTTAATTATCCAAAAAACTAACTATCAGTCAATGCATGCCGGTGGTAAATTGAATTACAGAGAAGATGAAATGTTGGACTTCAAAACTTCATACATATGCTAGGAGATTACAATTAATTAAATATGTGGTGTTTGGAATGCAGACATACTGGGACCAAATTTTCATTCTACCCAAAAAAGTCATGAAATTAATAGAACAAGTCTGTAGAATCTTCTTATGGACAGGGTCTTTTGCAAACTCCAAAAAATATTTGATCTCTAAGGAAAAGGTTTGTCAGCCAAGGGGTGCAGGTGGTCTTAATATTATGCACTTATGTGATTGGAAAAGGGCAGCAATACTCAAACAATTATGGGCACTAGCCACTAAGAAGGACTGCTTATGGGTGAAATATGTGCAAATTTATTATATGAAGGTTGTGGATATTAGTACATGCCAAGTTCCTGGCAATACAACATGGGTAATTAGAAAGATCATGGAGGCAAGAAGGTACATCACGACACTCACCTCTGTTCAGGGCAGCTTGTATGACAGAGTGAAGGCTATGGTTCATAAAAACAAGTTCAGCATCAGGCATTTGTATATAGCATTGATACCACATTTTTCAAAAATGCAATGGAAGAACCTTACAACTCATCCTGCAATCCATCCACAACATAAGTTCTTCTTATGGTTGGCATTGCATTAGATATTACCCATAGTAAATAGGCTGTAAAAATTTGGTATTGATGCTCCTGGTGTATGTGTGTTTTTTGTTGCCCCTGTTAAGACCATGACTCATCTCTTGTTTGAATGTCCAGCTATAAAATCTTTATAGAGTAGGCTACTCAGTTGGATTGGTGAAACCAGGGCAATAGAAAGTTGGCAAGAGGAGGTTACCCAAGTAACTAGTTAGGCTATGAAGAGAATAGGTAGAGGGGGCATCCTTTGCAGTATGTTCGCAATGGTGTTGACAGTGATTTAGAGGGAAAGAAACTTAATAAATTTTTAGGGTGGCCATTTCCAGATTGATAGAGTGACTAGAGAGATAGCAATTCACATACACACTCGAGGGATAAAACTGCATAAGTGGCAAGCATGTCTCTAGCAGCTGAACCATATGCCTTGATGCAGTGATTAGTGAAAATCAACTAGTATCTATTTTTCTACTTCTTTTTTAGTACTAGCCTCTTGTATTAGCACTAGTTTGGATGTTTAATTTGTGTTGCTAAATTAGGCAATAGTGATAGTGAGAAATAGGTGTATGACATGTTTAGTTTTATACCGTTTCACTTTTGGTATCAATAAAATTGTTTATTTATCAAAAAAAAAAAAAGAATTCCTGGTGATGTTATTTTGGTTATCTAATGGCCCAACAACATTTCAAGGTCTCGTGAACTCTATCTTTTATGCATTTTTAAAGAAGAATGTGATGGTTTTCTTTGATGATATTCTCATTTACAGCAAAAGTATGGAAGATAATTTGAAGCATCTCACTTTTATTTTTGAAGTAATGCAGCAACATCAGTTGTATGCTGAGGCAAGTAAATGTTTTTTTGGGGTGATGAAGATAGAATATTTAGTCCACTTTATTACTGAACATGATGTATCTACTGATCCTCAGAAGGTTGAGGTTGTACAGAACTAGCCTACCTCAGCTACTCTTAAATAGTTGAGAGGTTTTTATGGGACTAGCTGGTTATTATAGAAGATTTATTCAAGGGTTTTGTATCATTTGTAAACCATTAACTAATCTATTGAGAAAAGATAGTTTTAAATAGTTTACTGAGAAAGCTTCTCCTTTTGCACATCTTAAAGACAAGTTGACTAAGGCTTCAATTTTGCCTTACTTGATGCAAATAAGACATTTATCGTAGCAATTGATGTTAGTGAGTATAGTATTGGTGCAGTTTTTATGCAGGAGGGACATCTCATTAATTTTATTAGCAAAGCTCTTTCTCCCAAACATTTTACCATGTCTGTTTATGATAGAAAGTTGTTGGCTATTATACAAGTTGTGACTAAGTGGTCACATTATTTGTTTGGCTAAAGGTTTGCTACTAGAACTAATTAGAAGGCATTGAAGTTCTTAATGGAGCAAAAATTACATACCAATTCATAGATTTTATGGCTAACAAAACTCATCCATTTGATTACACTATTAAAAAGAAAAGAGGGGTGGAGAATAAAGTATTTGATGCATTATCTAGAGTGACAATAGCTGAACTTATGCCTTTTGTTCTATCTATTACTAATTGTGATATTTTTCAAGATAATGCTAAGAGTCGGTAAGTTGATCTTGAGATGATCTCTCTTATTCAGCACTTATAGACTGCTACCATAGCTCATAAGTAGTACATTTGGCTTAATCAACATTTGAGAAGGAAAGATAGACTTATGGTGGGCAAAGACCAATAGTTGAGGCAGAAAATTATTGCTTTATGGTATTCTTCCTCCCATGGGGGTAACTCAAGCATTGATGCCATCTTAAAGAGACTTTTCACACTAGTCTATTAGAAGGGGATCAGATCTAATATTAAGAAGTTTATCCATGCTTGTGGTGTGTATCAAAAGAACAAAAATGACTGCCAACTTCTCCCCGCTTATTACAGCATTTGTCTATTCCTGATGTGGTGTGGTCTCAAATTTGCATGGATTTTATTATTGCTCTTCCCAAATCTAGCTATTATAAGTTGATATTTGTAGTAGTAGATAGATTGAGCAAATATGCCCATTTCATGTCCATTGAACACCCCTGAACACCTTGGATTTTGTTGTGAGACTTTATGGTCTTTCTGATGCAATTACTAGTGACATGGATGATGTTTTTCTTAGTTCTTTTTGGAAAGAGTTATTTAACTTGCAAGGTGTTTACTTGCATACTTCTTCAGCATATCACCCTCAATCTAATGGTCAAACTGAGGTTTTGGAACAGGTGTTTGGAGACATACTTGAGATGCTTCTGCAGTGAAGATGCTTCCAATTGGTCTAAATGCTTATCTATGCCTGAATATTGGTACTACACTTTCCATCACTCTTAAATTCATATGAGTCCATATGAATCCTTGTATGAAAGGCATCCCTCATTACATTTACCTTACCTTCGTGGTGAAACAGCTTCAGTAGAGGTTAAAAATACTTCTTTTCATAGGGAAATGACTCTACAGTTACTCAAACATCATTAAGATAGGGCTCAACTAAGGATTAAACAACAAGCAGGCTTGCACAGGAGTGATAGATCCTTTAAGGTTGGTGATTGGGTATATTTTAAGACTAAACATTACAGACAATAAACTATTTCCACTCAGTCTTATGACAAGTTGTCTGCTAGATATTATGGTCCTTTTCAAATTATCAAGAGGGTAGGATCTATGGCTTACCCTCTCCTATTTCCTACAGCTGTTAAGATTCACCCTACAGTGCATGTTTCTTTATTAAAGAAGTGTTATAAGTTGCCTTCTCATATCTCTTACCCTCCTAGTTTAGACATTGTTCATCCTTACTGCCCTAAGCCTAAGAGTGTAGTGCAAAGAAGAAAGGTTAAAAAGGGTAATAAAATTGTGGCGTGGGTTGCATGCTGATAAGGTTACATGGGAGTTCTATAATGCTTTGTTGACTAGGTTTTCTTTTTTTAATCCTTTTGGTCAAGAATCTTCTATTGGGGGATTTCTGATACAAGAAATGAAAAACAAAGGAAGTTCTAGATGGAAAGTGAAGTTCAAGTTGATCAGTACACGTCAGCAGTTTTTTAGGAAATTAGATATAACTTTCATAGTAGAGGTGTTTAGTACTGTTCATTTTGTTAGGATTTAGTGTAAGTTGAGAATCCAATTGTAATTCATTTTCAATCGATTCATTTCATACTATATAGTTGTGACTGTACAAGGAAGAATAAATTCATAATAAAAAAATATTACTTTCTCCCTCATACCTTCTTCTATTCTACTCTGTTCTCATTATATTCTTCACTTTTGAGCTATATTCTTAAACCTAGTTGTTGATACCATTTACAAATCATGAGTTCTTTCATTGAACTCCTCCATTTGTGTAACAAATCTCTCTTTAGATTTCTCAAAATCGTGTTCTAAATCTTTAAAAATCAAGTTATAGGGTTTTGAGTTGAAAATAGGCTTATAAACACAGGATTCAAAAATATTACAAAATTTCCACTAGGTTACCATTATGCGAGTAGGTTCAGCTTGCAAAACTTGACAGTATTCTTTAGGGCTACAGCCCTATTATGTGCGAGCACCACAGAAGCTCACATAATTATTTTGCGTATCACACAAGTGGTCTGTGAGCTCAAAAAATCGACTATCAATATGCTAAGGTCACCGATCTTGTACGAGGTGAGCTGTCCATTATGCAATTTACGCATGCGACTTATGTAATCGTACAATAGGACCTCCGAGATCAATTTTTTTTACCCAACAATACATCTCTCTCAACCCGATGCCCCAATAGCCACTCAATCAACCCAAGACCATCCAAAAGGACCTATGGGAAAGCGATCAAAACACACAAAAATCCAAAAATCCATATCGTTTTCTTCAATCTAGTTAGACATACTTTACAAGGAAGTATTAATTTTTCACGAAAAGAAATTGTCTCCTAGCTACTCCCTCCCTTCCTTTTCACTTGGATCGCATTGACAATCTCCTCAAGAAAACATTTATTAGCTATTTGTTTTGGGATAAGGCACAAGTATCCCCCCAAACTATACCCAGAATCTCAGTGACACACCTAAAATTTATGGGGGTCCTATTACCCCTCTAAATTTTTTTTTTCTGTATTTTTATGTTGATATGGCTGTCAAGTAGAAAACTATTTTTGTGCTCCTTCTGTGATGACTTGGCAGCCACATCAGCACAAAAAAAGCACAAAAGTACATAAAAAATGAGTTTAGGGGGGTAATAGGACTCCCGTAAAGTTTAGATCCACTGAGATTTTGGGTATAATTTGGGGAGTACTTGTGTTTTACATAATTTATTTTATTAAATTAATCTTATTGACTATACTTTAAAAATATAAATCTGACTATTAATATTTCATATATTATAAGTGCATTGAATATGGATGTCCTTCCGTAACTCATTTTGCTGAATGTGGATGTATCTTTTGTAACTCTCTTTGGCATTCATGTACTAAATGAATGAAGATCATTTAATTCTTGTAACTTGAGATGTCATTTTGTACTATAAATAGGTGATCATTATTCAGTGAAAGACACAATCAAAAAGATACAGAAGTAAGCAAGAAATACTCTTGTCTTTATTTATTGTTTAGTATTTATATTTCTGTCTCATTTTAAAACACGTTATCAGCATGAGTTTCTAACCAGCTAAGACCTATTTAAACCAGAATTATCTTTTTCCATAAAAGGTAGTCAATTTTCTTTCCGATTCAGGTATACATTTCTATATTTATAATATCTCTAATAGGACCTTCGTAAGTCTTTGATCGATAATTTAATTACTGCATACATGAGTAGTTTTAGGTATTATTATAATACTTGAATTGGTATGATAAATGTTATGTTTCATGTTTAAATTATTATGTTATTATATGTCCTATAACTTATAGATAGTTCTAAATTAAATACTATACAATATGATAGCATACTAGTTAGAATACTTTAGTTATTTTCAGTGATATATTTATGATTATTATTTGGGTTCCATAAAGAAGATGAATATTGTATTAAATAGGACTTAAAATTCTCACAAATTGTTACATTAATATCTATTGAAACTAATTGGTAAATATTCTAGAACAGTTAGAAATATCTTTAATTTACAGTTTCACTATTTCATGAGTTGACATGTTTTAGTAAACTTCTATGTTCCAGCATATGATTTGTCTTCTACTTAGATAATATTTTGTCATTTGGAACATTAATTTCCTATTTATTATAAAGAAACCAACCTCATGAGATTAATTCAACTATTTTCTATAATAGTTTTCATCATGTCAAATTTGTCAAAACTTGAATTTGTGGAACTTGATATATCAGGGAAAAAGTGCTTGTCATAAGTTCTCAATGCTGAAATTTACCTAGCTACTCATGATCTTGATGTTACTATTACTCCGGATAATGCAGTGTCGAGTCAGGATAAAGCCAAGGCTATGATTTTCCTTCGTCATCATCTGGATGAAGGATTAAAGGTTGAATACCTGACAGTGAAAGATCCATTTGAATTGTGGACTGATTTAAAGGGAAGGTATGACCACCTAAAGGCCATGGTATTGCCAAGAGCTTGTTAAGAGTGGATGCACTTACGGTTTCAAGATTTTAAAACTATATTTGAATATAATTATATTGTACTCATGATTGTTTCCCAATTGAGATATGATGAGGACATGATGGAAAAGACACTTACTATTTTTCATGCCTCAAATGTGATATTGCAACAGCAATACCGTGAAAAGGATTTTAAGAAATATCTTGAGTTGATCTCATGTCTTTTAGTGGATGAGTAACATAATGCCCTTTTAATAAAAATCATGCGTCCTGTCCCACTGAAACTGCTCCATTATCGAAAGCAAATGAGAAGAAGTACATGGCTAGCCTAAAAGAAGGCAAAATCAAGGTCAAAATAATGTGCGAGGGTGTGGCAATGGCATGGGACGATATAATAATCGTCGTGGTGGTGGTAACCATAAAAGGGAGAAACAAATGAATTCTTAAAGAAATTCTTCAAGGGGCAATTATTATCGTTGTGGCATGAAGGATAATTAGAAGGATGAATGTCAAGCGCCTAAGCATTTTGCTAGGCTTTATCAAAATTCTTTCAAAAGAAAGGAAAATGAAGGTGGGGCCTCTTCTAATTCTCTAATGGAGTCACAGTTGACTTTTAAAAATGATGATGAGGTAGGGCCTTCACAAAAATATGATGCCAATGTCGAGGCAAACTTGGCTTTGAAAGATGGCAATTTTGATGGCCTTGATGATATTACTCATTTGGAAGTTGAAGACTTCTTTGGAGATTAAAACTAAAGTTTTATAAATTTATTGGGGAAATTGAATACGTTGTTGCTTTATTTATTTTTTTACTTGTGTTGTTTTATTATTCAGGAAAAAAAAGTATTTACGTTTAATTGTAAGATTTCATATTTCTTATCATATATTTTTCTTTTATGAAGATAAATAAAATTTTCTCAATCTTCAACTGGATCCAAGATGAGTAGTGGAGATATGTGCCTTCTTGATAGTGCTACAACTCACACTATATTAAGAGAAAGGAAATATTTCTCTAATTTATTTTTGAAAAAGGTCTATGTTTATACAATATCCGGTAGTACAAAATTAATTGAGGGTACTGAAAGAGAGACCTTATTATTACCTGGGGGGACAATATTGGCCATTGATAATGCATTGTATTGTAGTAAGTCTCAAAGAAACTTGTTATGTTTCAAGGTTATTCGCCAAAATGGCTATCATATTAATACTGTCAATGAAGGAAAGGTTAATACCTTTATATTACTACAATAAAGGTGGGTAAAAGGTTTGAGCATAAAAAACTACCCGCACTTTCTTCTGGATTGTACCATATAAGTATTGGTATGGTTGAATCACATGTCGTAGAAAATAAAAGGTTTACAAGTTCTAATAGTTTTATTGACATGACCTAGTAGGCCATCTCAGTTTTAATATGATGTGCAGAATAATTGAAAATTCACATGAGCATACTTTGAAGAATCAAAATATTCTTCAATCAAAGGAATTCTCTCGTACTGCTTGTTCTCAAGGAAAGTTGGTTATTAAATCATCAGCAACTAAGGTTGGGATTAAATCCCCTGTATTTTTTGAAATGTATATAGGGTGATATATATATAGACCAATTCATCCTCCATGTGAACCTTTCAAATATTATATGATCTTGATAGATGCATATACAAGATGGTCACATTTGTGCTTATTATCAACTTGCAATATGAATTTTGCAAGATTGTTGGCTCAAATAATAAGGTTAAAACTACAATTTCCAGATTATGCAATAAAGACAATTCATCTAGACAATGCTGGTGAATTTACATCTCAGTCCTTTAATGATTATTGTATATCCACTGGAATAAAAGTTGAACATCCGATTGCTCGTGCTCATACTCAAAATGGTTTAGCAGAATCATTGATTAAACGTCTTCAATAGATAGCTAGACCATTGTTAATGAGGACAAAACTTCTTGTTTTAATATGGGGGCATGCTATTTTGCATGCAGTAGCACTTGTGCACATAAGGCCAACCAGTTATCATAAATTCTCTCCATTACAATTGGTTTTTTGTCAGGAGCCAAATATTTCCTATCTTATAATTTTTGGGTGTGCGGTATATGTTCCAATTGCTCTATCACGATGCACAAAGATGGATCCCCAAAGAAGTTTGGGGATATATATCGGGTATGAATCTCCTTTCATTATAAAATATTTAGAACCTATGATTGGAGATTTATTTACGGCAAGATTTGTTAATCGTCATTTTGGTGAATCAGTATACCCAATATTAGGGGAAGAACATAAGAAACTGGAAAATAAGATAGATTGGAATGCATTATCACTATCTCATTTAGATCCTCGAATAAATCAATGTGAGAAAGTGATTCAAAAGATGATTTACTTGCAAAATATTGCAAATCAGCTGGCAGATGCATTTACTAACTTTCCAAGAGTTACTAAATCTTATATTCCAACTGCAAATGCTCCAGTTGTTCGAGTTGATGTCCCTGTAGGACAAATTTTAAATGCAAATGAGTCTAGGTCAAGTTTGAAACGTGGTAGGCCTATTGGTTCCAAGGATAAAAATCCTCAAAAAAAGAAAAGGAATAAATGATCACGATATGATAGCAATTGCTCAAAAAGAGCTTCGAGACATAACAAATGATAAGACCACCGAGTAGGTTCAAATACTTGAAAATAATGAGAATGAATAAATCTCAATAAGTTATGTCTTGACGACAAAAGGGTGGAATAGAAATAATATTGTATATTTACTTACAATGTTGCTATTGAAATAATGCAACACTATGAAAATTTGAAATTAAAATCTATTAATGAATATAGACAGGGAAATAATTGGCCGAAATGGAAGAATGCAATTCAAGCGAAATTGACTTCACTTGAAAAATGTGAAGTTTTTGGACCAATAGTATGAACACTTGAAGGTGTCAAGCCAGTGGGGTACAAATAGATTTTTGTACGAAAATAAAATAAAAAAGACAAAATCGTAAGATATAAAGCACAATTTATGGCACACGAATTTTTTCAAAGGCCTGGTATTAATTATGTGGAGATATATTTTCCTGTGGTGGATGGAATTACCTTCAGGAATATAATAAATCGGGCAGTTTATGAAAAGTTTAAAATACGCCTAATGAATATTGTCAAGGCTTATTTGTATAGCTCATTGAACAATAATATTTTTATGAAAATCCCAAAAACATTCAAAGTATCTAAAGCATATAAAAGTTCACAAGAAACTTTTTCAATAAAGCTTCAAAAATATTTATACGGATTGAGAACAATCAGGACAGATGTGGTACAATCGTCTTAGCGAATATTTGCTAAAGGAAGGGTACAAAAATGACTCTATTTGCCCTTGTGTTTTTATAAGAAGGTCTGAATCTGAATTTGCTATAATAGTTGTGTATGTTGATGACTTGAATATCATTGGCACTCCTAAAGAGCTTCCAAAAGTTGTTGAGTATTTGAAGAAAGAATTAGAAATGAAAGATCTGGAAAAGACAAAATTTTGTTTTGGCCTACAGATTGAACATTTGCAAAATGATTTGTGTCCATCAATTAACATACACTGAAAAGGTTTAAAGTAATTTTACATTGATAAATCACATCCGTTGAGTACCCCAATGGTTGTGAGATCACTTGATATAAATAAAGATCCATTTCAACCTCAAGAAAATGATGAAGAGCTTCTTGGTGATGAAACTCGATATCTTAGTGCAATCTGGGCACTAATGTATCTTGTCAATAATACTCGATCAGATATTTATTTTGTAGTAAGTTTATTGGCAAGATTCAGCTCTTCCCCAAAAAGAAGACATTGGAATGGTGTCAAGCATATATTCAGATATCTTCGGGGAACCATTGACTTGGGATTATTTTATTCTAATGAATCCAAGTCAGAAATGATTGGCTATGCAGATGCAGGATACTTGTCTGATCCACATAAGGTTCGATCTCAAATGGGTTATTTGTTTACATATGGAGGCACAGTTATATCATGGCGTTCAATGAAGCAAACATTAGCTGCAACTTCTTCAAATCATGCATAAATAATTGTCATTCATGAAGTGAGTCAACAGTGTGTTTGGTTGAGATCAATGACTCAATATATTCAGGAAATGTGTGGTTTTCCTTTGAATAAGGATATTCCACCTACATTGCATGAAGATAATACTACATGTACAACTCATTTCAAGGAAGGTTACATTAAAGGAGACAGAACCAAATATACTTCACCCAAATTCTTTTTCACTCATGATTTTGAGAAGAAAGGTGACATAGATGTTCAACAAATTCACTCAGTTGATAATTTGGAGGATCTGTTCTCTAAAACATTACCAACCTCAACACTTGAGAAACTGGTATTCAAGATTGGGATGTGTCGTCTCCAAGAAATGAAATGATATTTGCATCGGGGGCGGGGGGGAGGGGGGTAAAATACGTGTTGTACTCTTTTTGGTTTTGTCCCATTAGAGTTTTCTGGTAAAGTTTTTAATAAGGCAGCACTCAAAGCGTATTACATGATATGTGTACTTTTTTTCGTTCACTGGGATTTTTCCCACTGAATTTTTCCTAGGAAGGTTTTAACGGGGCACATATCTATTGACATCCAAGAAGGAGTGTTATAAATGCATTGAATGTGGATGCCCTTCTGTAACCCTTTTTTCCTGAATGTGAATGTATCTTTTGTAACTCTCTTTGACATTCATGTACTGAATGAATGAAGATCATTTAATTCTTATAACTTGAGAAGTCATTTTATACTATAAATAGGCGATCATTATTCAGTGAAAGACACAATCAAAAAGTATAGAAGAAAGCAATAAATAAACATTTTCTGCCATAACTCTTGTCTTCATTTATTATTTAGTATTTATATTTCTGTCTCATTTTAAAACATCATATAGTTATTTAATAACTAGATAATTCATCCGTGCTTTGCGCGGTCATAAAGTGAGTTGTTGCCCATTATTGTATTGTTAGTCTTTTTTTTCTTTTTGTTAGTCTCCGATGTTAATTGAACTGTTTGCCCTTTAAATACGTTGGTATTTAATTTTTATCATTGAAATGGACTGATCTTTGATTTTTGGTCTCAGCAATCCAACTTATGTCCATTGAGTCGTAAGTTATATTATGATACACAAAATGTTGTTTGTTATGAGAGGTAAAAATTAAAGACGATCACAAAATAGAGACATAAGTGCCAATGAGCCTTACTATGTTGATGTTAGAAAGTAGAAAGATCGTCCATCTGACTGAAGTTGACACAGGTCTTCTTCGCTATCTTGTGTACTCATTTGATAGGAAAAGGTTTCATGTTTAGCGAACTCTAGATTTATTCAACAAAAAAGGGCCTAAAATGCCCTTCACCTATTGAAAATGGTGCAAAAATGCCCTCCATCCACCTTTGGGCTCTAAAATGCCCTCCGCATCCACCTTTGGGCTCCAAAATGCCCTCCACATCCACCTTTGGGCTAAAAAATGCCCTTTATTTAACATCCCCAACATTAAATTTAAAAAAAAAATGCATTAATGACATGCCAACTTTCCTTTGTTCAGTTATAAAGATATACGTATTACATTTAACAGAATAGAACAAAGTAACTCTTTTCAAGAAAAAATAATTTTCTAAAAGATAATTGTCAAGTATTACATAGTTTAATATATGAAAAGAAATTATAAAAAATAAGTAAAATATTTAGCAACAATGATTAAGTTTGCTAATTTAGCAATGCACTCTAATATATAATTATTTAAATTAATCAATATTAAAAGTCACGTGCAATATTTTTTATTAGGGGTGTTCATAGTTTGGTTTAGGTCCTTTCTTGGTTAAAACTAAAATCAAATCAATTTAGTTAATTTTTTAATTATTAGAATCAAATATAATTCATATCCATCAATTTGGCTAATATCGGTTTGGTTCAAAAAATTTTATTTTTAAGAAAATAATAGTATTTTCCTCTCTTATTCTTTATCTACAAGTAGAAAAAGAGTATTTCATCATTTTTCAACTTATAATATGTTATTAGCCTATTACTATGGTGGCTATAATTTCTTTGAATTGTGAAGGAAATGTCCTTAAAAAAATTTATAAGCTTAATTTAATCAAGTGAATAAAGTTAATAAAAAAATAAAATAAATATATAGGTAAATCTCATGGATTTTTTTTTGAATAATAAGTTTGGATTCATGACTTTCTTTTTAAAAAATGAGCTTAAGGTGTAAAGTTAATTAGCCTATTAAATATAATTAAATTTTTCTTGAAAAATTATACAAATATTTTGTGATATTTATAAAAATTAATGTATTGTACAAAATTAAATAGTTATTTAAATTATGTATATAATATTAGTTGAGTATATTAACCTTATTTAATCAAGCAAATGCATTAATTAAGGTTGCACGTCATTTTCTATGTGAGATTATTATAAAATTTGGCTAAAGTGACTTTTGTGGTGACCGGAGCAAAGTAAAATGACTTTTGTGTAATGAAAGAAAGAAAAATGACTTTTGTGTAATAGACACAAAGCTAAGTGATCATGAATGAATTTTTCTCATTTTTTGAGTGGAATGTCGAAACTGAAGTGGATGAAGGGGTCGGATAATAGGTAAAAGCATGGGGCGGGGCGGGTAACAATGTGGATTGGGTCTATTAGTTTTTGGGTTGTTTTTTTTTAACTTTTTAATTAATTAAATGGGGACCAATGAAAAGTAGACACGTCATTAATGAAACTTTTTTTTTTCAATTTAATATTGGGGATATTAAATAAAGGGCATTTTGGAGCCCAAAGGTGGATATGAAAGGCATTTTTTAGCCCAAAGGTGGACGTGAAGGGCATTATAGAGCCTAAAGGTGGATGAAGAACATTTTTACACCATTTTCAATAGGTGAAGGGCATTTTAGGCCCTTTTCCGTTTATTCAATAGTGGTGTCCCAGTTAGTGCCAAGGAAACAGTGAGCATCATGAGTTAAAATGGAAAAACTCACATGGTTCAGTGGTGATTAAAGGAGGTGGGACATAAAAAAACACTTATACTTGAATGCAGTTGTGACATCCCTGTAATAGTCTCTTGTAACATTCAGTGCACATAAAGGCATTACATAGGACAGCAGCACGTGGATTACTTTCTTGATGGCACAAAAAGCAGCACCATATCTACCCAAAACAATTTGAAGAGTAATAACCAGATCATAATCAAAAAGCTTGCGAAGGAGCTCCATTAAGCAGAGGAAAAGAACTTTCGTGTTATAAATGTACCGAAAGGAAGTAAAAAGCTGCACAAAAGTACTCGCCTAAGCATTCTGTTCACCTCACGCTATGTTGCTCGGACTCTTCAAAAATGTCAATAGGTGCGTGTTGAATTTTCAAAAAATAGTATATTTTTGGAGAATTCGACACAGATGCGACATTGAAAGTGAAGAGTCTGTGCAACTTAGACCTCAAGTACTCATCTTAGAATTTCTTCAATCTTGATTTGCCCTTTCATCTTATGGGTAGAAAACAGTAAATATTCTATATTCATATTATAAATTTGATTGAGATAATTAAAGTACTAAATTTTGTATGCATTATATCATATCATATCATATCATCGTATCATACTATACTATAAGTGGGAAGCCCCCAAATTGAAAGTTGTATTACGAATATACCCTTATGGAGTCATACTATGTAAGGACAACTATGTAAATACATATTAATTATAATAAGTAATATTATATTCTATTAAACACCACTAATATATATTTATGAATAAAAATATAAATATACATTAATTATAATAAATACTACTACATGTATCTAATTAGGTTAATTAAAATCCAATTAATAATAGATTACTCATTGTGAACGTGGTCTATTGTAAGAACATTTGATCTTAATCTAATCTTTTCACCTCCTTAGTTAATGGACCTTTGGGTTGCCTTTCAACTTATATAAATGAACTTTTGAAAGAAGAAACAATATACTCCTAATCTTTTGTAAGTTCATATAGTCATTTTTTTCTTTATTTCTTCTTGAAGTTCTTGATTTTTTATATTATGATTTTTTTTCTTTTAAGAAGTATGAATTTTTTTTCTTCTTGCAGATATTTTCATCAATAAATTGTATTATATAATAAATAAAATTGCAAATTATATGTCATATTTTTGTGTTTAGGTGAAGAGATTGTGAAATTTGGCTTTTCTCATAAGTTTAACTTCCTCATATATTGTTACTGATTTTTCTATGATTGAACCCAATTTTTAATTCTATGTTTAATAGTATTTCTTAATTGAAATATTTTATCTTATGGATCAAAAATATGAAGAGGTTGTTACATATCTAGAATTTATTTGTATAATATAAAACTTCACATCAAATAAATCAGATGCATTATTAGGAGTTGTAATATTTTTGAATATTTATTAAGCTTTAATTGTTTTCTATTAAATATAAAAAAAATTAATCTAGATTAAAAAAAAAAGTAAAATATGAAAAAAGAGAGCTTTTAGCTGTACACCGATGTATAATTTAGATTACCATCTTTTAATACTTAACTGTACTTTTGGTTTTCCTATGAAGGGTGTGTTAAAGACGAGAATCAAACAGAATACGTTAACCAGTTTCTCCATATTAATTAGTTTAATTTACTAAAAAGTTGTAAAAACTGTTCTGTATAAGACTAAATTCATCTAATTATATTGTGATGGTCATTCTTCATTAATTGATATATTCAATAATGCATTAAAAGTAGTAAATGAATGGTCATTCTTCATTGATATATTCAATAATTTCGTACATGACTCATCCACAAATTAAACAAATTCCTGCCAATGCCATATAATCCTAATATATCTGCTTAAACAACAAAAGAGAAGATGGCAAAAGTACTTATTATGGGATGGAGTGGGATGAAACACTCAAGGGGTTGCATGAGGGAAACTTGAAGTTTGTAGTGAATATGTAAATCATTGTCAAAACTTGAAATGAACAAGCAAAAAACAGTGAAATTAGATTGTCAAAACTTGCAGAAGTTGGGCTTTCTTTGTGGTTCCCACTCGGTGTCTCATACCCGCACTGGAACCCGACTATATTTGGATCACGCATTGCAAGACTCATTCTGGGGATAGCGCTGTCAACAAATTTTTTACATTGGACCTAACCCCGAGACCTTTGGTTAAGGGTTGAGGACTCCTATAATCACACCTCAAGCATTAAGGGTTGAGGACTCCTATAATCACACCTCAAGCATTCATATATATCAACATACAAGCATATCATGTAAAGCTTGCCGTTTTTATTTTTTTTCTTTTTGTCATGAAAGTTAGTATTCCTCCTCCTCTTCTTATCTTTTTCTTGCTTAATCTCTTTTATGGGGTTCTAAAAATCTTTGCCTTTCACTTTTATTCCTCTGGCTTAGTGGAGATTTTCATATGAACCGCCTTACTCTATATTTCGGTTTTAAAAGAATAATCTTCAAAGTATGGACTAATTTTTTTAAGAATTATGATTTATTAATTGGTCTATATTTGATTTGAGATAACTCCTCTAATGAATATACATTTGATGGCCAATTATATGAATCGAATTCTCGAGAAGTTTGTGTTCTTTGGATTTTAAAAACTTAGTGAACTAAAACATCTTAATTCACAACCTTTCTTCTCACATGAATCTCTATTTTGAGTTCGCTCAAGCTAATATGCCACTAATTTTATAATTTAGTTACAAAATATATTTGTCATCTTGAAAGTCAATATGATCGAACATGATAAAAGTATAAAATTGTAAGTACTTTAAATGTTCTTCCAAAGGTTCGGTGCTTCTTCTTTATTAGTTTGTTTCCTTCCGAAAATCTAATAATTTGGATCGGTCAAGGCATTATTTGAAAGGAACAATAAGAAAGATTTTAAACAAGTGATTACGCAAAAGAGTTTTTTGATGAATTCTAATTAAGGTTATTGAGGATTACACTTTGTAATCTGGAACAATGAATAACCCTAATCTAGGAAGCTTCTAGAGAGAGAAAGAAGAGAGAAATGTATTCGATGAAGAAATGAAAAAATCTGTTTTGTCCAGTAATTGTACACCTATATATACATAAGACTCAAGATCACTTAATAGGCCGGGTACAATTTAAAGAAACATGTACAAAATATGGGCCTAAGTGACAGCAGCCCGATCTTCATTAACTCCAACCCCCCCACCCCCACTCCCACCCCCCGCAAGCTGGAAGGGCTAGCCATGCCAAGCTTCGATATGAAACCATGCCGATAAACACCAAGAAGGGACTTTGTAAAAATGTCAGCAAGTTGGGAAGAAGTATGAACATATTGCAAAGAAATCAAACCACCAGACAAAGCATTGCAGACGAAATGGAAATCCACCTCGATATGCTTGGTGCGCTGGTGGAAAATAGAATTCTGAGCAATATAAATAGCAGCCCTGTTATTACAAGAAATAGAGACATGAGTGAGATTAAAAACACCAAGATCACTCAACGATCGAAGTAACCAGGTAATCTCTGCCATAGTAAGGCGAAGAGCTCTGTACTCAGCCTCAGCTGAAGATAAAGCAATGGTAAGTTGCTTTTTAGATTTCCAAAAGATAGGACAACCCCCAAAAAGCAACATAAAGCCAGAAACAGACTTGCGACTAGTAGCACAACTTGCCTAGTCAGAGTCACAGTACCCTTAAAGGGTAAAATCTATAGAATTATTCAATAGCAGACCCAAAGAAGAAGTGCCAGCAAGATAGCGCAAGACATGGTAAGCAGCATTAAGATGGGGAAGTCTGAGAGAAGACATAAACTGGCTAAGGGGTTGCACTGTGAATGAAATGTCAGGACGTGTGTGTTGTAAAAAATTCAACTTACCCACCAGATTCCTAAATAAGAAAGGGTCAGGTACTAAATCACTAATATCAGCAACCAATTTAACATAAGGATCCAGAGGGGAAACCACAGGAGTAGCAGATGCACAATTAAACTCTATCAGCAAGTCCATAGTGAACTTATGTTGCCCAACAAGAAAACCCTGTGAATGTTTAGTAATCTCAAGTCCAAGAAAGTAATGAATCTTACCAAGATCTTTTATTTTAAACTAAGCATCCAAAAAATGATTTAAACCTGAAATTTTAGAGGGATCATCCCCGGCCAATAAGATATCATCGACATACAGAACAACAACAGCAAAACCAGAACCAGTACTAGCATGCTTAGTAAAGAGAGAGTAGCCATTCAGGCTTGGCTGAAAACCTTTGGACTGAAGAGCAGCTAAAAGTTTAGCATACCATTGTCTAGAGGCTTGTCTAAGACCATATAAGGACTTGTTAAGCCGACAAGCAAGAGATGCAGAAGAAGAACTTGAGACTGATAAGACAAGAGGCAGTTTCATGTAGACCTCTTCCTCCAAGTCACCATGGAGGAAGGCATTATTGACATCAAGTTGATAAACAGTCCATCCCCTCTTAAAAGCAACAGATAATAGGCAGTTGATGGTAGTTAATTTGACTACAAGAGAAAATATCTCAGTAAAATTTATGCCCTCTTGTTGTGTGTCACCCCGGATGTCCAATCTAGCCTTATATCTTTCAATAGACCCATCAGCCCTCCGTTTGATTTTGTAGACCCATTTATAAGGAAGAGCTTTTTTACCTAGAGGCAAAGAAACCACATCCCAAGTGTGGTTCGCCTCCAAGGCCTCAAATTCTGTGAGCATAGCAGCCTTCTAAGCAGGATTGAAAACTGCCTGATGATAAAATTGAGGTTCCTGCATAGAAGACTCAGAAGACAAGGAACCAATGCTAAGACTAGTAACAGAGGTACAAACATAATCTGCTAGGTAGGCAGGAGAATGAGTTTGCCTAGAAAATCTTCTAGGAGGAGGAATAGGAGGATCAGGAACTGCAGAAGGAAACATAAATAGTAGAACTAGAGGAAGAATAAAGAGAAACATCAACCAAAGAATCAGTTGAAGAAAATAAAGGAGGAGCAGTTGGGGAAGAGTATGGAAAAATATTCTCATGAAAATTACATCTCTAGAATGAAAAATGAAAAATTTAGTCAGATGAAGGAGTTTAAAACCCTTCTTGCCAGGAGTATAACCAAGAAATAAGGATAGAATGGTCCTAGATTGAAATTTATCCCTATAAAGTTTAAGGACAACAGCGAAACACAGGCAGCCAAAAGTTTTAAGATGAGAGATAGAGGGTACAATGATATGTAATAGTTCAAAAGGAGATTTATTGTTAAGCAAAGGTGAGGGAAACATCTTAATGAGGTGAGTTGTTGTAAGTACACATTCACCCCAATACTTAATAGAGAGTTTGGACTGAAAAAAGAACTGCACTAAGAAGAAACCGTCAACAGAGAAGGAAAAATCAACTGTCACAAGCAGATCGAAGAAAATCGCCGGAAAAGTACTTCTTCACCAAAAACTCCACCATGAAAACAGTCAAAAAATACAAGAGATAGGAGAAAGCAAAGTTTGATGGACCGATTTTGTCACGACCCAAAATCCCATTCGGGCCGGACTGGCACCCGAAGCCGATATGGCCCGAGAGAACCAATCTGTGCCCTTATTCACTCGCAAGCATATTTTAGTATGAATCTTATTATACTTCGTACAACTAGGCGGAAGTCATGAAAAACTTAACAATATATGAAACTTGGCCGTTAGGGCCGTCAAGTCAAATAGAATACACATCTCTTATATTAACCTTCCCACATATGTCTACAAAGCCTCTAACCGATACATGAACACGACAACCTGTAGTCGGGACAAGTCCCCGCTTTATACAATAATTACAAAACCAAAACAATATACACGTGTGACTTGGAAAGCCCCAAACCAACTTGGAGCTCACCAATGATCCGCGGATAACCCGTAGCCTATTGTGGAGGTCTACTAACACCTGTGCCTGCAGCAAATAAAGTAAGTCCCCCAAAGGGGTCAGTACGAAGAATGTATTGAGTATGCAAGGCTATAAGAAAATTCATGAAACTTAACACCTTAAGGAACTTGATTTCAAGCGAATAGTCAATGTGGATCAATCATAGCTTAGTATGTGTGGAACTAGGTACTTTACGTTCATTATTCCATTTGCCTTTATGTCCGTTACCGTTAGTAGTTAGAACCGTCAATAATGTATAACCGTTAATATGCAACCGTCAATATGCAATGCAACCGTCAAAATGCAATGCAATCGTCAATATGCAATGCATCCGTCAATATGCAATGCAACCGTCAATATGCAATGCATCCGTCAATATGCAACCGTCAATATATATATATATATATATATATAACCGTCTCAAGTTCGGCATCAAGCTAGGCTTTTACCCACTGAGCTTCCCCCCTGCTACCACTCGGAAAACAAGGAAGCAGGTTTGGCATCAAGTTTGGCTTTTACCTCACTGAGCTTCCCCCTTGATCCAGTAAATATAATAAAATCCGGCGTCAAGCTTGGCTTTTGCCCCACTAAGCTTTCCCTCTGCTACCACCCGAAAAACAAGGAAGCAGGTTCGGCATCAAGTTTGGATTTTTCCCCCAAAGCTATCACCCGCACTCAAAGAACCATAAAGTAACCATAAATTAATGATAAATTAATTATGAAGTAATTAGCAAGTAATTATAAAGTAACCATAAAGAAAATTATAAAGTAACCATGAGGGAAAATATAAAGTAACCATAAGGAAAATTATAAAGTCACCATACGGGAATTACTTCTTCCATTACTTCATTGGATTGCTTCTCTCTTTTACTTTTCTGAGATTGATACATTGGGGGATCATAACCTTTTTGGAAACACATAAGTGCATTACTTCAATCTTTTAAGTTCATGAGATTGATACTTTTGAAGTTGTAACATTATTGGAAGCCTTGGGACATAATATTATTGGAGCTTGGAATCATGTCCATAATTATGTGATACATGAGAATAATAATATGTGCCAACTTGAAATGAGATACCTTCTAACATTTCGGAATGGAACAAGGACAATGACAACATGAACAATATGTGCTGCAAAAAAATACGGACAGAGTAACCTTACATACCTTATCGTCTCAATATGAACACTCAATTCTATACGTGAATACAATAGTCCCGCTCCTTCCTTATATTTCACTCTACAACACAAATATACAATGGAGTTTACATTAACCACCAACTACCTTACAATTGCATACAACGACAATGAGTTACATGTTTGGCTTTAACATGTCATTTTCCTCTTGATTATACCATGGGTGAAACTATCACACCAACAATACCATTTACAAGACTATCATACCAATAATCCCACAATATTCTCAACATTGATCAACATCATAAACCACTAGCATGTCACACCAAATTCATACTTTACACTTCTACATCACCACAACATCACAATGGTTCCATCAATTCACTTCAATACACCTCACAACAACAAATCGGCCAAAATCCCATAATTTACACTTATGGAAAAATAACAAGTTTAGGACCATAATCACACCATACATGTTCATATTTCATCCATGCCATGCCCTTTATCAAAATCACAAGTCATATTCCAAGTTTAAATTCCATAGATGGCACATCTTTTACAAAAACACAAAGTGCCATATTCAACACTTCCAAGCATAACCAACATGATCTACATAATATCCCATGCATATAATATGTTAATCCATAAGCATAAACACTTACTTAAGCTTGGAAAATGATGATCTTGCTCCAAAGATGACTTAGGGTTTGAGAGCCCAAAAGGGAGCTTTCTTGAGAATTCTAGAAAAAGAGATAAAAAGCATGTGTGTTTGTGATAATAAAATCAGATTTTTGGCCCCTTTTATAGACCTTTGAAGTTATGCTTAGCCACTCTTGGCATTAAATGCTATATGTGGCTTAGTCAATGGAAGAATGGGTCATTTGACCCATTCTTGGCCCATGTTTTCTTTTTCATTTTGGGTCCTTTTTGGGCGCAATTCCCTTAATCCAATAAAATCAATAATTTCTCATGTTTAATTCATTTCATACGCGTTACGACAATATTCCCACTCACGGAATTCATATCCGTAGCCTCAATCCCAAAAATAAGCAATTCTAGCCACGCATGGCTTATTTTGACATGGCTTATTTTGACCATAAGGGCAAAATCGTCATTTTGACGCCGAATTCGTCCTCGAGTAATTTTATCATACCAATATAATACTTTACTCATTTCATGTATATGCTCGTGGTTGTAGAAGAAACGTGGCAAAAATCGGCTCAGTACGTCCCTGGGCACCCTTGGGACTTAGAAAAATTCCAACTTTTGAAAAATAGGCAAAACCACCCTGGCACGCCCTTGGGAGCGCCCCAACACTGCCTGTGGACTGAAAATTTTGGCCAGAAGCGGCCCAGTACTCCCCCGGGCGCGCCTGACCCTTAAATTTTTTTTATTTTTTTTTTTGGCTCTCAAAACTAAGGTAAACATGTATGGGGGGTTACAGATTTAACCTTGCTCTGATACCATATTGAGGATTGCACTTTGTAATCTGGAACAATGAATAACCCTAATCTAAGAAGCTTCTAGAGAGAGAACGAAGAGAGAAATGTATTCGATGAAAAATGAAAAAATCTGTTTTGTCCAGTAACTATACACCTATATATATATACATAAGACTCAAGACCACTTAATGGGTCGGGTACAATTTAAATAAAGGAATAATTACGGCCAGTGGCCTCTCGTAAAAAATGACCGACTTATCTTTCCTTACTAAAATTGGCCTTTCGGCCATATTTATTACGGAAATTGACCATTCAACATTTCTAAATTACAAGCGAAATGCAATTCTGGAGCTCTAGTTCATTGATTTCGATGGAGCGGTGATGTGGGTTTGTCCATCTGAGTCTCGTCGTAGTCACTGGTTGCTTTCTGATTTGTTGGGAGCTTCGTCGGAGTTCGCTAACTTGTTGTGAGGGAGAAGACGAGATGTGAAAAGGATTGTTTGGTGCTATTTGGATGGTGATATGGTGGAGCTTTGGCTTTTGTTTCGTCGGAAAAGGGAGGTGGATGGGTTGAGAAAAGTGACCCCGTTTGTTGTTTGTTTACTCGGAGCTTGACCAGAAAAAATGGGGAAGCAAAGGCTGTCATCGGATTCTGGCAAGGATAGTGCATGACTCATAAAGATAGAAAGAAATTTTTATTTTTTAGAAAATCTTTTCTTCTGTTTTTATTAACAGTTAAGAACAAAATCTCCCTCCACCACTGAAATTTTCCGACGCCAATAACTCTCTGCTCTGATGAAATGGCTGAAACAAAGGAAGACAGATCAAATTGTTGCTCCGGTTCTTTATTCATGGGTTTTTTCTTCTATTGAATTTTAGTAAGTTAATCAAATTTTGCCAATTGTTTTTTTTTTATATAAAAAATGATATTGATATATACATTACATATATATTACATAATTATTTATACAATATCGATACACGCCATACATTATTTATATTATATTGATACACATTTATACACCATTTATACAATATCGATACACGTTGATATACCATTTATATAATATTGATACACGCTTGTACACCATTTATACAATGTCGATGCATTACATAACTATCTATACATCATCGATATATGTTTATACACATTTATACAATATCTATATATTACATATACACTACATAACTATTTGTACATCATAACATGTTTATACATCATTTATATAATATCAATACACGTTTATACATTATTTATACAATGTCGATACATTAAATATACACTACATAACTATTTATATAATATCGATACATTACATATACACTACATAACTATTTGTACATCATATATACATGTTCATACACCATTTATACAATATTGATACATGAAAAAATTGCATGGAGAAAGTTGAAAAAAAGGGAAAAAGCAAAAAAAAAAAAATTCTTTTAAAAAAATTAAGGCTGAAAAAAAAAAGATAAAAAAAAAGAAGCAAAAATGGTCTAATGGTCTTTGGCCGAATTGAGCTTTGTTGAGCCCATGACCCTTCTTGGCTATTTTTCCTGTAAATAGAAAATGAGCTATTTTTTTTGTAAACTTTTTATTTTTCTATATATAAATGAAATCTTCCTTTAAATAAACATGTACAAAATATGGGCCTAAGTGACAGCAGCCCGATCTTCATTAACTCCAACAAAGTTGAGTTTAATAATATAATATCTTATTAAAGCATAAAATTGTTGCAATGTAGAACAAAGGAAGAAATTGAGTAGAGTAAAGAAAATCTTGTTAAGAAATCGCTAAATAGCATACTGCTTTATAGTAGAACAACATAAAAACGGAAGAATAAAATAATAGTAGTCTCTTTTAGGTTTCAATGACAATAAGCAAGTATCGGTTTAACATTTCTCATTTTCAAGAATATGCAATTTTTAATATTTATTTTGCAACTCAAGAATATTTGAATATTAATTAAGTTGGTCTTAAAAAGTTTATTTTTATTGTTATGGATACACACGCAATGCGCGTGTCCAGAAACTAGTACAAATATAAATTTCGAAGTTTATTTACGCACTTCAATAACACTCAGGTAAGACATTTAAAATTGAAAACAATAATATAAAATAAACTCTAAAAGAGAATACATTAAAGAGAAAAAGTTATTACCATCTAATTTATGCCTTACCATAATAAAGCTAATAACATGTTGCTATCCCCTCTTCTTTCCTAAGTATACTGAACCGATGGTTTAATAAACAGTAAGAGTATGATTAAACTAAGCCTAGAAACTATAAAATCATTGATAGAAATTGTGTTTTTTTTGGGTAAATTATTTCAATATTGTATGCATTTTCTTGCGTAGTGCTATTTAAATAAATAATTCCACCACTTTTCTGGTTCCAGAAAATTGTATATATAAATTGATAGAGAGAACACTATGACAGTTCATTGTAAGCCAGGCAATTCATGTCAAATTGAAATTCTATCGCCCACGTGAAAAAGAAAAGTAATGAATTTACTATTCCTCCTTTTACATTCCAAGAAGATCAATTAGGTAGAAAAAGAAACAAAGTCACGCTATGTACCTCTCCATGAATCGGATCTATTTCTTTTGAAAAAAATTGGAATCCATGATCCATTTTGCCTCTGACCTATCTCTTGTTCTTCTCAACTACCATGAAGTCTATTCACCATATTCATCATTTAATGTGTCCTAATACTCATTAAAAAATGAAATGTCTCGTTCCACTTCTAGCTTGAACCCTCATTTTGATCCTTGTGTTCCAACAACTCTATAGTAATTAACAGTTATATTTGCCAAGTACTTTGATCTCTAGGACATTTTATCTATAGCCTGATTTCATAGTGTCAAGGGCTAATTCGAATCCAACATTTGAGTAGGAAAATAACAGATGTGTTAAAACTACATCTAGGTCAACTCGGATTCTCAAAGCTTGAAGATTTTCGAGTTTGGAGAAGGTCTTCTTGAAACTTTCATCTAACCCTTGGACTTGCAAATAAAAATGCAGTTGACTTGGAAACCCTTGTTAATCCATTGAAAACCATATCTCTGTCGCCACTATGACCCTCATACAATGCCCTGTTTCTATTATGGTAATTTCCTTATTCTTGTGTGGTGTTCCACCAATCTTTTAACTTCACCAAGTACCTAATAATAAAAGCAATTCAAGGATTATTAGTAGTACTTTATAAGCAGAGCAAAAAAAAAATTAATTTGTTAGTGGATGATGAAGTTACCTTATATCTAGCACTGGCCTAATTGAATGGTGATACACTGATCGTGATTCTTCGAAAGTACAAATGAAATACCGACCATGATAATCCTTGGGAACAAATTCTTCACCAAAAACTTTAGGTGATAAGACTTGAATAAAATCAAAATCATCAATTCATTCCATAGTTTGAACAATTCCACTCCAAACACTATATCCCTCCGATGTAATACAATTTTCCCCGCTCCACAACAACAAAATCAACCCAATTTGACCCCCTTGCTCCAAGCTTCCTTTGACAATCATTTATGATGAATGCTTTTGAATCTTGGAAAGATGGTATTGAGTTAATAGATTTGGTCACCTCATACTTGGAACAAATTATACATCTCAATCCACACTCGGGAGAAGAGGTTCTTCTTAGAGAACTTTCAGCATATTTTGATATCCTATTGGTGTTGAACAAGTCTCGAGGATTATGAATATCGGTCAGCACTAACTTGTTCACAATAAAAAATTATCGTTATAGTTAAATGCAATAACCACTCTATTATTTCTCTGCAGGACATAACTTTGAGCAATATACTCAAATGTCAAAACAAAAAAGAGTATATTTACCTTGGACAAGTAGGAGAAAGAAGAGAAGTCCACCTAAGTCAATCAAAAACCAAGAATTAGGAATTAGGAATACAGAGGATCAGAGGTAAATGTAAAACCAAAAAAGAAGGCTTTTGACAAGGACGCACGTTGGAGGAATTAAATCATTCAAAGTATCCTTATAGTTCAAATTGGTCTTTAGTCACATGTTATCAGCTAGTAATATGATGGAATGACATGAAATTCTAATTAGTGAGCAATAAATGGTCATCTTCTTTCACTCTTTATTGATCCTCTACAGGGAAAACAATCAACCTCAATATATTCTCAAGACATGGAAGAAAATTCTACCATATTTTTTTCCTGTATATTTTAAGAGAGTTTTTCCTTTTCCGCAGGATTTTTTTTTTTTTAATATGCAATTGTATGATCAATTTTCCCCTCTTTGCTTCCAAACAGAACTCGAATTCAATTTGGAAAACCAAGAGCTGCCCACTCACAGATTGAGAATGAAAACTGAACTCCAGTCAAATATCACACTATAATTTATGTGCCTTTGTTTTTCTTTTTTTCTTTTGCATTCAATAAGTGGTTCAAACCATAATTTCTGTACCATATAACTCTATATTCAGTAAAACACACAAACTTAAAATCAGAGAACTTTAAAAAAGATCACTAAAATTACAACTCACATAAATTTTGAAAATATCCAAATTGTGAGATTAACATTTAATATATAAGAGATAGGAAATAATTCAAGACTTCTAATGGTTCGTATAATCAATAAAGCACAAAAGTTTACATGTGAGGATAATAGAAAGAAGTGAAATAGAAAATCAAGCAAAAAAGTTTACCTGGTAAGTAGGGCGATGAAGAGGAAAAGGAAGAAGGCGTAGGAAAGAAAGTCCCAAGGAAAGGATCAAGAGAAAGAGCCATAAGTTAAGAGTGGGAAGTAACGCTCCTTGAAAAGAAGCGATTGTTAAAGAGCAATATTTTTTTTTTATCGAAGTGACTATTTACTTTCCCTTTAAAAATATGTTTTTCCTAATTTTAAAATTGGAGAAAAACAGAAATTTTAATTTTTTTTTTAAAAAAAGAAATATAAATGTTGCCTTAAGAGAGTGTCACATCACTGGGATTACGACCCTCTTATATATATAACAAAAATAGAAAAAATAATTAATAGTTAATTTTTTCTAAAATGAATAATTTAAAAGAAAAATACATTTTTAATAGAGTTAAAGTAAAAAAAAAAAAAACCAAGGGACTACCCATCAAATATAGAGTACTACTGGTATATTTTAGTCGGTGGGTGAAAATCATTTACACCCCAAACTCTGTCTTAAAAATCAAACTCTCCCCTCAACTTTGAAAAATTATTTTTAGTAAAATGATTGTTTTTCAAAGTTGAGGGGAGTTTGATTTTTAAAACATAGTTAAGGGGTGTAAATAATTTTCACCCTTTTAGTTAGTTGATCTTTTCATCACTCACCATTAATGATACACCAACAAACTCCTGGCAAAGGAACCTCTTTCCCACCCATTCATCTGTATAAAAACCTAATATGCTTAACTCAAATCTCCATAACCTTACAAAAAATTATTAGGTCACCCCAAAAAACAAAATAATGGAATTTTCTTGCAACTTCATTCCATGGTTGATTATAATTTTTGTCCAACTAATTATAACCCCTTATGCTGTATGTGGAAAAGTTCCAGCAGTTATAGTATTCGGCGACTCGTCGGTAGATGCTGGCAACAATAACCAGATTTTGACTGTTCTTAAGAGCAACTTCGAGCCTTATGGGCGTGACTTTTATGATAAAAAGCCAACAGGAAGATTCTGCAACGGTCGCATTCCACCAGATTTTATATCTGAGGCTTTTGGTTTGAGACCAATTGTGCCTGCTTATTTGGATCCCATGTATAACATATCTGATTTTGCTGTTGGCGTCTGCTTTGCTTCTGCGGGTACTGGTTATGACAATGCTACTTCTCAAGTTCTTGTAAGCTTCTATACCTCTCTACTTACTACACCATTTATATATTACTTCATCCATTCAATTTGTTTATCCTACTTTCCTTATTAGTCAATTTCAAAACAGTTGTTCATTTCTTTTTAGCAATTTTTTAGTTTCAACTTTACACATCACATATTTAAGACTACAAGATTAAAGAGCATTATGATAATATTTGACATATCTCTAATTTATGACTACGGGATTCAAAAGTCTCAATTACTTTTTTAAACTCTGTGTCAAGTCGAAATAGAACAAACAAATTGAAACAGAGGAATTACTCCCTTCGTTTTAATTTGTTTGACTTATTTTAATTTGACACGAAATTTAAGAAAGTAAAAAAAATTATTTGAGTCTTGTGGTCTCAAACTAAAGATATGTAGAATGTACTAAAATTTTCTTTAATTATGTGATCTTAATCATGTCAGTAAAAAGTTAGAACTAAAAAAATCAAAAAAGGAACGAGATATTTATTTTAGACTGACTAAAAAGAAAAATAAGATAAATAAATTGTAATGAATGGAGCATGACAAATTTTATGCATTTACAATATAGTCACTTATTAGGAAACGACAAATAATTTTTCGGTCAGAATTGATTTGTTAATAATAGTGACTAACATGATTAATTAATACTCCCTCTGTTTTAAAATAGTTACCCTTTTTTGACTTGGCATATCCATTAAAAAAATATTAATTAGAAGTATATTTTACAAAATTAACTTTATTAATGATATTTAGAAACTCTAAATCTAAATATTACTCCCTCCGTTCACTTTTACTTGTCACAATTTGACTTGCACACCCATTAAGAAAAATAATTAATGACGTATCTATTTTACCACATTACCCCTATTAAATGATGTTTACTATTGTGTCTTGAATTAATTTGGAGAAAAAGTAATTAATGATAAGGGTAAAATAGAAAAATAAAAGTTGTCTTGTCTTAATTAGTGAAAAATGACAAGTAAAAGTGAAAATCAAATTAGAAAATTTGTGACGAGTAAAACCGAATGGAGGGAGTATTATTTTCTTTAGTTATTTAATAATGAGGCTAATATGGAAAAAAAAGTAATAAAACACTCTTGATTTATAAAAATGAACAATTAATTTGAAATAAACATATTTAGAAAGAAGACCGAATAAAATGAAACGAAGGGAGTAATATATAAAAATATTTACACATCAGTTAAAACGTGTAATATAAATCATACATTTATGGGCACATAAACATATACTCCACTGTAATAGGCATAAGCTGATTCTAATGTTTTACGAGGCTTGCAATATTGTCAGTGTATTTTGCGGAAAATGAAGAGAATACAGAGGTAAATCACGGTGCGTTCTTCTTCTTTCTTTTTTCTTTTTCCTGAGTAAGAGTTTAAATTATCTTATATACACTTAAAAATATATATTTTTTAATATATTATCAGTTTAATTTGATTGGCCCGCAAGGGTTGACTGAGTTGATTGGGTGAGTGGTTTCCTGTGTGAGAGACTTGGGATCCATTTCCCCCTCCAGTAGCCTTCTCAGTCAGAACCTAGGGCGGCTCTTAAGCTTAATAAAAAAAGACGGTTGCATTAGGCCGCCAAATTTAGGGGCCCTCATTTTTTAGCAATAAGGGGTTGTTTGGTAGTTATTAAAGAGGTAGCTTATTCATGTATTAATTTTTATGCAAGTTATGCAACGTTTAGTTGCTAGTTAGGAAGTGAGTTATTCATGTATAAAATCAATATGATACTTGGTTTGCAATTTAGAAATTCACATAATTAATACATATATACTTCATCCGTTTCAAAATAGTTGGGTCTTGTTGACTTGACACTTCCCTTAAGAAAATATTTATTAGGAGCTTATTTTACCAAATTAGCCTTATTAATTATGCTTTGAAAATATAAATTTGAGTATATACACTTTATGTAGTCATTTAATGGTAGGGGGTAGTATTGGAAGAACATAATAAAATTCTCTTGATTTCGCAAATAGGACAACTAAATTGAAACAAATATTTTTAGCAAGAGGATCAACTAAAACGAAACGGAGGGAGTATAAGTTATGGAATTTTCACAAAGCACGTGCATCCGAATAGTCATCGGTTTGAAAGAGTAAAACGCCCAAAGAGAATTGATATATCATCTTATGCGGGTAGAAGATGAAATAGTTAATACCTGCACAACTAGTACATGCATTACTAAACTTGCATAATTCTAACCACCTAACAAACAACCCTTGACTGTATTAGTATAAATCGATTATAAAAATATTATTAATAACTTTGCATCTCAAAAGATTAGAAGAATATACTTCAAATAAAGTATATATCATTTTTTTTAGTTTAAGACCTCCCATTTAATTTTGGCCTTAAGCCACATATTTGCTTGAGTGCCCCTGATTAGAACTCGTCCCACCGAATTTGTCTAATACGATTCACATCGTGATTTGCAAGCTACTGCACAAAATAAATTTACTCAGTGTGCACGCGGAAAGTAGCGTTACGACTTTAATTTCCGGGGAGCTTTAAAAAAAAATCTTAATTGATTGTGACAAAGATATTATACAATGCCCCCAGAATTTAAACTGACTTGAAATATAATACTGTTACTCTCTCCGTTCTTATTTACTTGTCACATTTTTAAATTGCATATTTTTTAAGAAAAACATTAAATAGAAGGTGATTTGACTAAATTATCCTTATTTATATATTACTCATTTTTATTTAATACTTCTTTTTTTTACACTATATTAATTACTAAGGGTAAAAAAGTAGAAACAACTACTAATTATATCTTGATTTTGTAAAATGATAGGTATTAAAGAACATCTATTTTTAATAAAGCCGACAATTAGTTAAGAACATATGAAGTAATTTTTTGTGGTCCGGAATATAATTGTGTTTGTTGTCTGAATGGGACATTTATTAACCACTCTCCGTGCATACTGGGTTTCTTTAATTTAAGAAGAAAAAGAAAGAAGAAACCTTTTTGGGGTCGAAAACAATTGATTTTGTCGATGGAGCATTTATAGTATGTATTATAATCCGCCTAAATAGGTGAAGGTTGGTCTATTATTGATTATGTAGTATTTTTAGGTATGATAATTAAAGCATCATGGAGTGGTATCCATTTCATTTGTTTAAATTTAATACTCTCTTTGCTCCATTTTTATTGGACACATTTTATTTTACATAGAAATTAAGGAATCATAAATGAAATGATAAATTTTACTATTTTACCCTTTACCCATATTAATGATATTTATTGGGCATAAGAATAGACATTGGAATTGTAATCAATTGTAGGGATAAAATGAAAAAAAAATTAATTTTATCTTGATTTAATAAGTGATCAACTAATATGAGACATTTATTTTTAGTAAGATGACCAACTAAAATGAGACGGAGAGAGTATATTTTAATCTTGTATCTTCACTAGCCATATATACAAGAAATATATGTATGGTTATAACATATGTATATATACATTAATATAAAAACACATGTATATTTGACGACTATTATTTTGGTGAGCGATTATAAAGTATAAAATATCTAATTAATTGTCTCCTTTGACAGAATGTGATACCATTGTGGAAGGAAATAGAGAACTACAAGGAGTATCAAAAGAAACTACAAGCATATGTTGGGATCAAGAAAACAAAATACATAATAAACGAAGCACTCTATCTTGTCAGCATGGGGACTAACGATTTCTTGGAGAATTATTATGCATTAACAAGCAAACATGCGCTACAGTACACGACAGAACAATTTCAAGTCTTCCTTATTGGAATTGCAGAGAATTTTATCAAACAAATTTATCAACTTGGAGCTAGGAAAATATCCTTAACTGGACTTCCTCCAATGGGTTGTTTACCTTTAGAAAGAGCAACAGATTTGATAAGAGGACAAGGAGATACATGCAATGAGAAATATAATGATTGTGCTTTGCGTTTTAATGGGATGTTGAGTGGCTTAATTCAGAAGTTAAATGGGGAGCTTCCGGGGCTTAGAATGGTTTTTTCTAACCCATATGATCTCTTACTTCAACTGATAAAAAATCCTTCCTCATTTGGTAAGTTTTTTCTGTCAATTATATGGTTACTCTTCTTTTTGTCCTGTTTGATGTTAAATGTCATATTCTTTCTATGTCAATTCATGTGACACTTTCCACTTTAGATTCAAACTATAAGTTATAGTAATTATGCTTACCGTGGATTTGGTACAGTTAAATTTGTAGGTGAGCCAAGAGCATGCGTTATGATTCTATCTTGCTTGGGAGTCGATTTGTTAGCGGTTAGAGTATTTAATGATTAAGAGAAACACAAAAGTAATAAAATAAAAAATAAAAAGACAGTAATGAGCGAGCAAAGCAAACGAATTAGAGCGAGTCGAGGTTATCCACGAGAGCTATCGAGGGCTAAAATTGTTCAATCTGTGAAGCTTAAGCGAACTAGAGTAAATATTGAACAATGCAGAAAACTAGAGAAAGCTTGGAAACCAAGTAACAACTATTATATTAATTCAGAGTAGGAGGGAAAAGAGAAGATCCCTTTACAAGTGGGTAAGGATGGCTATTTATATTGTACAAGCTTTGGCATTAGCCAATCGCATTTTATCGGCAACATTCTAAAGGATCTCTGCCTAAGTGAGAATACCATCTGTCCGATTTGTTAGTGTGCTGGATAATATTCTCCTGAGGCACTGCTCTGTAGGGATTCGTCTGCACTAAATGGACTCTAACATTCTTGTCCCCTGCTTATCATTTTGTGTCATGTCATTGATGGTGGCGAGTGGACGCTTCCTTATCCCTTTGGAAGGACATCCATGATGTGGCCTCTTCAAGAGTGTCCCTTCGTAGTCATAGCATTCATCTTGGCGCTCACACGCTCAAGTAGTTTATTTGAAACTAACCACGTTTCATTATGCCAATTTTACCCCATATAGATAGTCCTTCCATTTTTCGGACACTGCGGCATGTGGTTCTCGGGAGACAGAAAGCGAATTGCCTCCTTAACATATTTCTAGAACGCCGCTTCTAACCGCAAATCAATCATTCGATACATGGATGATTGAAAATCCATGTTTTCCTTGAGGCGTCTTTTAGGATTGATCCCTTGCCTTTACCTTTATAAGTTCAGCAAGCTCCACCATTCTGTGCACATGATCTTCCTTTTTGACCTACAAAGCTTCTTACGAGTCTCTCCAAATTCTTACTTCACCATGTCCGACAATGCTTCTAAGGGTAAAGATAAAGAGTCTAATATCCCTGAGTCATGCATTGATGAAATCCTTCCCGGCTCTTATTCTTTTGATAAGGACTTTAAGTCTTTAAGTTGCAAAAGAACAAAAAAAGAGGATAGGTCGGTAAGTGATCTAGTGTCCCTTGTGAAAGAGAGTGGCCTGACTATCATCCAGAGAGATTATGGTTGGTTTGCTAAATAATTTTGAGTTAAAACACCCCGTTCTTTCGATAGCATCACGTTGTCTTGGCTAGATCGTACCATCGTTTATACATATCCCTTCAACATAGGTCTTGGAGACTGCATAGATGAAGTGATTACGTCATTCCATAACACCTTCAAGGTGTGTCTCAGTCAGCTTGGTCTAAAGGTATGGAGAATTCTGTAGGCCTCAGTGCGCTAGCCACTTCAATAGATGATGAATTTTTTCTAACTCATCTGCTCATCCTTTATTCTCCTCATATGGTTAGAAGAGAGATAATTCAACTATCTGGCTATAGTAAGAAGTCTCTCATTGGAAATATCGATGATCCTAGAGATTAAGGTTGTACCAATCGATTCATCGTGTTGGCCACTTCTAATCTGTTTAAAATATTCATCATGCGACCTGGAGTTCCAACTGTAAGTAATTTTGACTATCACCCTTTTATTCCTTGTGTCTTTCTTTGATGTTAGCTGCTAATTCGTATCCGCTCTATGCAACTCTTAAATGGATTCCTCCCTCCGCGATGTCTTTCATCTACTTAGTTGGTGAATTTTGTGTATGGATTGAAAATATTTTGAGTGCATTATTGTCGATAGAAGCTCATGGACTTATTTAGCCAATCACTTCGGACGGAAAGCTAAGAATCACGATGGTCTTAATGTCCCATACTTCATGGTTATTCCCTATTTGCACTTGTTTTCTGATACTTCTCCTTTACAGGCCTATTTTTTGGCCCTATTGATTTTGTTATCTCGAGTTGTCACCCTTAATTTAATTGGTAGAGATCCTTGTGGGGGATTACATACTCTTGCTGGAGCCACTAGTGGCCCTTCATCTGAGGTCCTGCCTAACCCTGCCAAGAGAAGGAGGACCGTAAGATTAAGGCCCTCCATAAGAAGGTCTGATTTCAGGGACATTATTCTAGATGATGATGCTGAGAGAACAAGGGTAGATTGTCAGAGGCTGACTCTGAGGCCAATTGCTTATTTTGAGAGTTAGAAGTTGTTGAGTGAGTGGGGGCAGGATGCTTAAGGTTTTGAAGCAGCCACTGCTATGAAGTCCCATATTGCCCTTTGGGAGAAGTATATCATTGTCTGCAAGTCTCTTTCAGGGGTCCTTTTGTCTCACCAGACTTTGAGGCCGCATAGTTTCACGTCCTCGAGAGTTCATACACCGGTAGCTTCTGCTACTTCTCAAGTTATCCTTAATACTCCTCTAGATCCGTTACAAAGCATGATGCAGTATCAGACGTCTCTTCTACAATTGTAAATGAGTTCAATCTAACATCAAGACCGGTGGGTATGGTTGACTATCTAAAATTTATGGTCTTTAGTAGAGATTTCCAGAAAATGGATATTGCCTCATCAGACTGCCTGATCAACGATTGTGTCCATGCTGCTGCTATGGCGAGTAATTTGACTTTCCCTAATTTTTTTGTAGACATTCTTTCCCTTTTTGATGGAGATTTTTACATTACCCTTTTCAGGCTAGTATTCTGGATGCAAAAGGTCTTCGGCGGGTCTTAAGAGAGCAATAAGACCTTTTATTGAGTTGTTCTTGCCTTGAAAAGACTTTAGCTGCTATGGGAGATCATTCGATCCTAGTACATGCCCTTGCACAATGAGCCTCCGAGATAAAGATATTAAGAGCTGAAAGAGACATGATTTTGAACGAGAAAGAAAAGTACAGTTAGGACGCACTTTGTTTGTTCAAAGAGATAAAGGTTTTGCGTCATGAGATTATAGAGCAAGATGGTGTGATCGATAGGCTCAGAGGGAAGAAATTTGAATTAGAAAAGCACATTCATTTAGTAAAGGCTGAGTCAATGCACTTGTCTACATCTTTGCCTTCTTAGGAGCCATCTTGAGATTATGTCCAATGCTTGTTAGAGACCCTTTACTTTTTGCGCACTAAACAGGCTTTGTACTATAAGTAGCAGACTTTCAAGCCTGGATTTTTATTTCATTCATAACCATTCTTTTTTAGAGTTGAGAGAGAGAGAGAGAGAAAGAAAAGTTAGAACAAAGAGAAAAACCTTTCTTTCATGGCACTCCTTTCTTATAAAACTTGAACGGGTTCTCTCTTATAATTTGTGCTTTATCCTTGTCTTTGATCCACATATCCAACCTTGGGTTGTTCTCCTGAGATTGTCGATGAGGGTAAGGTAAAAACTATGAGTGAGGTTAAGGGTAAGAGAGGTATGGAGTGGTTTTCCATGCCTATCTCCTCTTAACTCCCCTAAGGTGGTTGGCTGGTCCTTTGGGATTACTATGCTTCATCACCTGTTCGATGGTTGCTCTAGGTAATGGCTCCTGGAGGAAAGCTTGCTCTAGACATGAGTCATGGGTAGTCTAATTTAACCGAGTCAGGTCACTCAAGCGAAAGGGTCAGGAGATTGCATCGGGAAGAGGGAGGTATCCTCAGAGACTTATGGCCATCCAGTGGTTCGTCTTCCAGTAGTCTCTGGAGGGCCCTAATTTACAATTCTAGTGTTCGCTAGAACGCTTTTTAAAGGCCGACACCATCATACTTGCTTTTGCGAATGTCTCGAGGATTTATTATTGGGGGTCCTCCATCAGAGACTTCTTGGTGTAATGATTGGGAGACATTTTTGAGACATTTTACAGCCCACAACTTACGTTTTTTCATCCTGCCCGTGTTGATACCCTTTTCTAGCTTCACAATTTGCAATCTCAGTAATCTCTTTTTTAGGTTTAGGTGAGAAGGAATTTAAGTAATGCTTTAACATACAAACTCAATGAATTTTGTATATTTCTTCTTTTTAGGAAAGTGGATCTGCCATGTTTTTGTACAAAAGCACCGTATTGTACTTTTTTTTTTTTGATACATAAACTCAAACTTGTTAACTCTGAGACTTATCTTAGTATGTTTTTCCCAAGAAATATTTTTCATGTGGTATGATAGTGATTGCCTTTTTCATGAGTATCCCCAGAGGGTCATTCACTAAGCGTGTTCCATTTTTGAGATTGCTCAAATAGAGTTTAAGGCCGATTTAGTAAGTGTTGAGTAATTATAATCAATGAACGAAGACATATTCTCACTAATTTTTGTTTTCAGTATGTCTTGCAAAATCATCTATGAGGTTGGGGTATCGTTAGCTCTTCATTCAACTAGAGACTATTTTAAGTCTGTATATTTTAAACTTGTGGTTGAAGAGGGATCCCTATTTATTTTTATGGTTGTGCTGCTAAGTCAGGACATCTCCGAGAACTGTAGAGCATAGCATTGAGAGAGGAGTTCTCTCTTTAGTCATTTTTCCACGTAGGACTCTTTGACGGGAAAAATTCGTGTTCTCACAATGATTTAAGAGTCCCTCATGTTTGAGTCTACCCCTAGGGAATGTAAGAATGTAGCCTTGAATGCTCGCTTTCAGATGATCAGTCCATGCATTATGTGTAAGTTGAGACCTTTCAACAAGGTGACATAGTGATGTCATCTCGATTAGATGTTGTATCCAGAGTTTGGTATCTTAAATGCCATTTTGTGACCTTTGTAGCAGTCCATAGTATTCTTTTTTCTTGTTTTGGGAAGCTTCTAGGTGTAGGCTTACCCTTGATGTTCAGGGTTTCGAGGGGCTACATTGTCGAGATTGAGGATCCCTAGCATAGAGCCATTTTTCCTGTGAGTACTCGAGAGTGAGCTTGTCCTATTAGTTGAGGGACTCGTGATTGAGCTTTCACGTCGTTGTGCACTTAAGCTTGGGGGTTTTCTCCCCTTGGCCGAGAATTCTGGAGAATTTGGTCTTTGATTTTCTTAAACATAAGTCGATATTCCAAAAATCTTCGTTGTTTATGATTTTGTATTTTCCAGACCGTTAGGCCAGATACATGATTCACAGAATGTTTTTGTCCTAATCTCCTCCCAGAAGTTCCTACTACTACCTCATAAAAAATCTTACCATTAAAACCCCTCTTAAGGGACAAAAAGCTTAGTCGAAGGAAAAAAGATTATAGTTTGTCCTTCCGGGGCTTCACGCTTTGTCACGCCCCGAATTCCAACGGGGCGGACTGGCACCCAAAGCCGATAAGGCCCGAGAGAACCAATCCTTGCTCATGTCCATTCATATGCATGTCACTCAATAAGCAGCACCATCACATAGAGATATAAGATGTCAATAGCGGAAGTCATGGAAACATATGATATATACATATAAGAAACTTGGCTGTTAGGGCCATCAAGTCAAAATGGACATACATTCTTTCGTTCATCTCACCATGTCCATCTACAAAGCATCTAACAGATGCATATACATAACCATCCTAAAGTCGGGATAAGTCCCTACTTTATACAACATTACAGTACCAAAACAAATGTACATATGAGACCCGGAAAGCCCCGAACCAACTGGAGCTCACCAAAGATCGGCAAAAGATCTGCAGCCTACTGTGGAGGTCTACTAGCACCTGTGCCTGCAGCAAGTAAGGTAAGTTCCCCAAGGGACGTCAGTACGAAGAATGTACTTAGTATGTAAGGCTCATAAGAAACTGTATGATATATAAGTACTTCTATGAAATCAAATATAAGAGAATAGGCAGTACAGATAAACCACTGGTCTACACATGTGGAACCATGTACGTTACATCCTTTACTTCATTTGCCTTTACATTTATTTATCTTTATCGTTCTACCCATGCTAGGATTTTCTATCGCCCCTGGGATGAGATGGTGTAGATCACAATTGAGCAATGAGTAAGGAACATGTGATTAGCAATAATTAATAACTGGGAATGGGATACCTTAGAACATTTCTGAACGACAATAAGTACAATGTCAATGTGAACACTATGTGCCGCAGAAGGATACAGAAAGAGTAACCTTACATAACTTATCTTCCCAATATGAATATACAATCCTAAATGTGAATACAATAGTCCAGCTCCTTCCTTACGTTTCACTCTACAACACAAGTACATAACGGAGTTTACATTAACCACCAACTACCTTACAAATGCATATGACGACAATGAGTTACATGATTGCCTTAAAATGTCATTTCCCCATTGACAATACCATTTATGAAATTATCATACCAACAATACCACAACATTCCATACATTGACCAATACATCATAAACCAATAGCATGTCACACCAAGTTCATACTTTATACTTCTCCATCAACACAACATCACAATTACTCCATCAAGTCACCTCAATACACTTCATAACAACATATCGACAACAATCCCACAATTTATACTCATAGAAAAATAACAAGTCAAGGAACATAACCACACCATACATGTTGATATTTCATTCACACCATAGCCATCATGATCTACACCATCTCTTATGTATATAATATATTAAATCACCAGAATAAACACTTACCCAAGCTTGCAAGGTGATGATCTTGTCCAAAATGTCCAAAGAAAATGGTTGCCTTAGGGTTGGAAAATAGAGAAATGTTTTGGAAATATCTAGAAAATGGCATGTGTGATTGTTGGAATAAAAATCTGATTTTTGCCTTTATATAACCCCTCAAGTCATCCTTAGCCACTTCTTGGCATTAAATGCCATGTTTTACTTAGTCAAATTGGAAGAATGGGTCATTTGCTCTTTGGGCCATGGATTCTATTCCATTTTGGGCCTCAAATTTAGCCCATTTACACATATTAACTTATCCCACCAATTTCAATGTGTAATACTCCAATTATCTCATGTTTAAATAATTCCATCAATGTCACAACAATATTCAACTCACGAGATTCATGTTCGTAGCTTAAATCTCAAAAATGAGAAATTCTAGCCACTCATGGCTTAGTTGAACATAATTTGATAAAACACTTGTGACGAAGAATTAATCCCAACTCGGATGCCAAACTTGCTCAAGAGTAGTCCTACTATGATGGAATAATGATACTATAACCCAAGAGTCCTCTTTATAGACTAATAATCGTAGAAGAAATCGGGCAAAAAGCACCCCGGCACGCTCCCAGGCACCCTAGAGACTTAGAAAAATTTCAGCTCTAGAAAGGTGGTCAGGAGAGACCTGGTACGCCCCTGGGCGCTCCGCCTTGCTGCCTATGCCAAACAAAATTCGGCCAGAAGCGGCCTGGCATGCCACCTGCAACGCCCCATGCTAAATTTTTGATTTCGACTTTTCTTTGCGGATTTGGTTGGATCTTTCAAGTCCCAATCTTTTGCTTGCCTCTTATCTTTAATGTCCTTTGCTTGTATGTCCCTTAAACCTCACTTTTCACCCCACAAATTCTCCACAAAGTCACAAACACCACCTACTATAAAGGTCTAATCACATTTACTAGCACAATATCAAATGTTCCATCAATAACAATGCAAAATACGTAATTATTGCTCTCAAACCTAGGGTAAACATGGTTCAAGGTTGTCAAGTAGGGTCGGGAAGGTACGGGGTTGTTACACGCTTGATTTCCCAGCTGATGGGTCCTTTTTTTCTTAGTGCCTTTGAAGGGTCTTTGTGCTTGATTCCCTAGCTGGTGGATTCCATTTCTCTTGGTGCCTTTGAAGGGTCTTTGCACCCTTAGCTATTGGCGTTCACTTCAGACTCAGCCAAGGGGTCTCTATCCCCTCAATGGGCAAGATAGTCTTTGTTGAGAACCTGCTAAATTAAGAAAGAAAGAGAAACAAATGATCATAGATAATATGAAAAGAAGCAAGAACCTACCTGTTGCTTCACACGATACCATTTAAGTTATTATCTTTCGAGGAGAACCCGAATTGACTAGCTGCTTATTCTTTTCGTTACCTTTTCCATAGTTAATTTTGGTATGGTTGCTTAAGAATTCCTTCAGGTGTTCGTCCTTGAGCATCTCAGCCACTGCTTCTCTCAGGCGACGACAGTCCAAAGTATCGTGCTCATGTGACCTGTGGTATTTACACTATGTGTTCCAATTTCTAGGATCGAGGTTGGTACAAATAGGTTTTAGAAGATTGGTCCATTTATTGTCATAGATGGTTGATACTAGTTCCTTCAGGCTGATGGTGAAGCAATATTCTGTAAGAGGGGGAACATTGTCAATGGCGTATACCACTACTTTTTGAGCTTCTTTGGCCTGGAGGCCCCTTTGCTGAAAGTCCTTTTTCTCATAATAAGGTGATACTATAGAGTAAGGGCTGACGTGTTAGATCAAACCCTTTTCTAAATCCACCATGTAGGGAGTATATCTTCCTTAGGTCAAACCCTTTACATTGCCCCAGCATGAGATGTTCCGAGATGATTTATCCCATTGATGCTAAGGGTTGTTTTCTGCCTTTTCTTTATTCTACACCCGAGGGGTGTTGCTTTCGACTTGCCTGAACTCATCCCCAATATAGATCTCTTCATCTTGCCAGTTCTGTTGACTGGTTGATTCCTTCTTAATGATTGTTGGAAAATAGAATTAAACTTCTTGCTACATCTTGGATTGCTATCAGTTGTGCATCTCAGCCTATGCCATGGCCTTAAACTCTACCAGGCTCTCCTTCAGTTTAAATGAAGCTACTGAGCTCTTAGGATTCAGTCCCTTCATGAAGGCTTCAACAACCTATTTGTCTGGCACCTCGACAACTGTGTCCACTTTTTCTTGAGACTGTTAATGAACTCCCAGAGCAATTATGTGTCTCCTTGTTCTCTCTTGAAGATATTTGACCACATTTTCATAGCTCTAGCATGAGACCTAAGAAAGGTGCCTGCCAATATGTTAAAAGATTCAGTAGAGTTGTTGTCTAGGAGAGAATACCAGAGTAGAGCTTTGCTTGAGAGGGTTTCGTCGAACATCTTAATCATCAATTACTCGGTCTCCTCCATCGTCAGATCATTTCCATTCACAGACGTTGTAAAGAAAAACATGTGTTCTTGAGGATCGGTAGTCCCGTCATATTTGGCGATACCCGACATTTTGAACCATTGGGGATGGGTATGGTCACTATACTGGCCATGTAAGGCACCTTTTGGTAGATTTTTAAATCTGGCCCCTTGTCTATGGAAGGGGCTCCCAAAATTCAGTTCATACGAGTATGAAGCTCTGTGTTCTGTGCCTTCATCTCCTCCCTTAACATCTCTACCACAGACCGAGTTGAGATTCCTGGCTCACCCCCTGACTTTCTAACTTTGCATCCTTCAAACCTATTTTTGAACACCCCATCATCGTCATCCTCCTCATTTTCCTTGGAAGAGTTTGTAATTCCTCGAGTCGGATCACTCCAAAACTCATCCATTCGCCTACCTTGAGCTTCAACCCTTTATATCAGCTTCTTCTATCCTTCAGAAAAGTTTTTAAAGAGTTGCTTGAGGATTTCTAGGTGAGTCGTCTCTCCTTCTATTTCTTCCTCTTCGCTGAAGAGGTTGCGACCCCTTTTTTGAGTGTTCACATTTGTTAGACCCATGTTGATAAGTGGAATCTCCTCGTCATAAGTCGTTTAACCATTGAAGTCAGTCGGGATTGCGGTTGAGTTCTTGCTTCATCTTGAGCCACAAGTACCAACTTAGTCTACTCTCCATCATTGGCCATTATTCTAGTGTAGATCTGCTAGAACACAAAACAAACAATCTTATAACAAAGAACAAGCAATATTAAACCCACACAATTGCTCCTTCCCCACGGTGGGTGCCAAATTGTTTACCATGGACTTGGTACAGTTAAACTTGTAGGTGAACCAAGAGCATGCGTTACAATTTTATCTTTCTTGGGGATGGGTCAATTTGTTAGTGGTTAGAGTATTTAACGATGAAGAGAAACACAAAAGTAATAAAAAAGAAAGTAATAAACGAGAAAAGTAAACGAGTTAGAGCGAGCCGAGGTTATCCACGAGAGCTATGGAGGGATAAATAATGCTATCCGCGAAGGTTAAGCGAACAAGAGTAAATTTTGAGCAATGTAGAAAAATAGAGAAAGTTTTGAAACCAAGTAACAACTATTGTATTGATTCAGAGTATGGGGGCAGAAGAGAAGATCCCATTACAAGTGGGTCAAGATGACTATTTTTAGTGTACAATCTTAGGCATTAGCAAATCTCATTGCTGTAGCGTTCTAACAGATCTCCGTTTATGTGAGAACGCCATCTGTCCGATTTGTTTAGTGGGCCAGCTAATATTGTCCTGAGGCCCTGCTATGCAGGGATTCGTCGGTGCTTCTGGGGACTCTGACATGCATACTTGTCCCCTGCTTGTCATTTTGTGTATGTCACTGATGGTGACGAGTGAAAGCTTCTTTATCCCTTTGGGAAGACATCCTTGTCGTGTCATCTCCAAGAGTGTCCTTTCGTAGTGGTAGCATTCATCCTGGTGCTCACGCACTCGAGGAGTTTACCCAAAACCGGCCACGTGTCATTGTACCAATTTTACCCCATATAAATTAGTAATTTAAAATATTTAAAACACATAGTAAAAATCTACGTCAAAAAAATGATTTTCTTGGTTCTCCAAATTTGAATACCATAACAAAATTAGACAGAGGAAGTGGTAAAATTAAGTTAATTTTATAAACCTTTAAATTGTCGAGAGATTCTTGAAATGAAGACTGAGGTTAACTTTAGTATTCCCTTGTCCCAATTTATATTATATTTTTTAAAAATTTTCTATACTTATTAGTAGTAATTTAACTTTAAATATTTTAATTTATTTTTAATAAGATGTAATAATAGTATAGATAAGTATTTATGACTTATTTTAAGTCACAATTTTCAAAAAATCTTCTTTTTCTTTCTAAATTTCACGTGCAATCAAATATGTTTTTACATAAATTAAAACGGAAGGAGCAAGAGTAATTATATCACCAATCGGTACATATGATGTTTGAGTAACTAAAATTACTGTTGGATAAGTGAGATTGGGGCTAAAAGAAATTATTGCCTTTAAATTATTCTTTTTATTTATTTTTATTTGTCACTTTTCGAGAGTCAAACTTCATGAACTTTGACCAACATTTTAAGATGTATTTTTTCATCATATTAATATGGGAAAGATTGCATTGGTGATCGTTTTTGGGGTTAGCGACAAAAAGTTGCTAAATCCTTCAAATAAACTATTTTATTACTTTGTTCTCAGTATATTTCCTTTACAATTAAGTAATTTCCAGTTACTAGTAATTAACACGTTACTATACATTGTAATTATGTGGTACTTTTTCTTTTTAACTCCGCTCCAAAATAATAATACTTCCTTAGTTTTAATTTATTTGTCTAGTGTTAATTTGACATTAAGTTTAAGAATGTAAAAACTCTTTTGAATAGATATGAAGAATGTACTAAAATATTCTTTAGTTTTGTAGATTTAAACATGCCGTTTGACAAGTTGAAATTAAAAAGTTGTCAAAAAAGAAAAGAGATAATTTTTTTAAACAGACTAAAAAAAGTAAGACAAAAAAATTGAAAGGGAGAGATTATGTAGTAACAATTTGCTTTTAAATTTTCTATTTTATTCTAATGAGATAATTTACGACCACACAAACATCTATGACGTGTTTTAGACTACAAATTTCAAAAGTGATTCATAAACTCCGTGATCGTTCAAATACCTTCACATAGATAGATTGAGAACTCATTTTGTAATTTCTAAAAGGTCTCTTATTTCTCCATTTTTTTCATATGGGAGCCACCATTTCTTTGGATGGATTACTTGATTATCTTCTGAAAGTACTTCTTATAATGATTTTTTCCCCCTTCTAATGTATTGGTTAATTTCTTTTACTTGCAAAACAGGATTTGAGGTGGAAGGCGTAGCATGTTGTGGTACAGGATTATTTGAAATGAGTTACTTGTGTGATAAATTAAACCCGCTAACATGCAAAGACGCAAATAAGTACGTATTTTGGGATTCTTTCCATCTCACCCAGAAAACTAACCAAATTATTGTCAATTCCTTGATGAAAAGTGTCCTCAATCAATTTTTATAGATTTTGTACGTAAATTCAGAGCATTAATACCTTGTCTTGTTTTTAATTTAATTTGCTAGAATTTACTAAGGGGAGACTTGTAATAATTGGTAAAGTTGTTGTCACATGTGACCTGCAAATCACGGGTTTAAGCCGGTGGAAACAGTCTCTTGCAGAAATGTAGGGTAAGACTGCATACAATAAATCCTTGTGGTTTGACCCTTCTCCGGACCCCACACATAGCGAGAGCTTTAGTGCACCGGACTGCCCTTTTTTTTTTCCTTTCTAGAATGTACTACAATCTAGAGTTTAGATAAAACAATATATTGTGTATACTGGTCATATCAAGAAGGTGATATTTGTACTCTTCATTTCGATAATATAATTTGTCTTGAATTCATGATTTTCTTATAAGTACGTATTCTGAAGCTTATATTTCTATAATTATTCTTCTTTTTTGAGCCATTTTTTTTTCCTTCCCTTAAAGTACATTAACATTTAAGCTCTCAAATGGTTCAAAATTTTCCGGCCGTTAGTAAAATTTATAAAATGTTATCATTTTTTAATCCAATAAGACTCATTTTGTGGAACTCCCAACTTGTTTTCCCAGACATCACAAGAATATGTTGATATGTGATAATGCCAAGATCATGTTGTAGGTCATTCATTGAAAACTCTAAATAAGGGAGTATAGTTTTACAAGAAAAGTACAACCCAGAAACTAACCGTTGATATACTATGCACCCTTAACTCTTTAATGGACCAGGTTACAGTATTCGTTTCTCGTGATGACTTAACAAGAATTAAGACAAGTAACGAGTGAAGACAAATTATTTTTAAGTAGAAAACCCTAGCTCACAAAGGTGAAAAGACTCCAACCAACGCGTCTGTAGGATTTTTCCCCAGCTTCACTAAATCAATGAACCCTCAACAAAAATTCTGATTACAACAATTGCAATCCTAGAAACCAACTCTGATTCCTAAACTTCAACAATCTCCTAGATCAGCTAACCCACTTCAAGTTATTCCCAATTTAAAGTTAAATTAAAGACAATATAATTTCCTAAACAGTGATTCTAGGAAAGCAATAAATTACAACTTAATTACACTTTCTAATACACAATAACTAGACTAGAAAATCTATAAATCATATGAATATGAGAGATGATCTTCAATCTGGTCCTTTGTATCGGGTTGCACTTCAATAGCCAGTAGTCAGAATTCTCTCAAATATTGATCTTTCCTATTTGTTGCGTTCTGCCTTTTCTCATAGTATAAGTGTGTGAGTCTCATTGTGGAAAACCTTGTGTATTTATAGTTTTTTGTCATGCTTCCAGTCCACCAAGAACACTTGCTTTTCGAGGACTCCCATATTGGTAGGATGCTTAAACCTCTACTTATGTGGACTCTTGTCTTAGGTATACTCTTGTACCATATTAGGATCTTTGTTTCGTGAGACTTCTTTATTTCAGAGAGTCCTTTGACAAGCTAGACTCTGGATACTGAAACATGTGTCTTCAACTTGGTTCATGAACTTCTTCTGTGTCTTTTCAATCATCAAAATATTTTGAACTCAACAAATTTCCCCTTTTTGAAGATGACAACTTCATACTCTTTATGTGTTGTGCACAACCTGTTTCAGGTAGTTCATAGGCTAATTAATCAAGGCATCAAAAGACACATGTTAGAAGAACCAGGTCAGAAGCATGGGTTATAAACAGTACACACAATACACACTTTCCCCTAATGGCATAAAAAGCCATATTCAGACATGCAAACTGAGACACTGTGGCTAGCTATTTTAAGCTTATGGCCTGTGAGGCTATCACAAATACAAACAAAATAATACCAAAATAACTCATTAGATATAGCAAGATATTTACAAATTCAAACTAAATAGCCAATGACTAAGAACAAAGCAAACCAGATTTATTAATCAAAATGAGTGACACCACAAATTCGATAAAACAAAAACAAGCCAGATTTCAAAATGGAAATGAAGAGGGAAAATGATATTTTAACAAAATATTGTAGGTTATTTATTAATTGGGTAAGTCTAGACGAACGGAGGAGGAGGGAAGATTTTGTTGAACAAGATGATAGATGCCTATAGGCTGGCAGAATTATTAGCCTTCTCCTATGCTAGCTAAGGCAAGCAATTTCGGCATATTAAGATACCTACCTAATTGTTGAATCACAGAGTTAATAGTATGGTTATGGACACTCACTCCTCTAACCTTCTACCTCATCGGGCATAAAAAAGATAGAGGAGATTAGGTAGTACTGAGATCAATCAACAGCTATCTCTGAATCTCAGTGAGGTAAACCCAAGCACATATTTTGGCTCAGCACCCAAAAACAATCAGCTTAGTACCTCCACATAACATGTAGAAATAAACAAGCATGAGTACTAATCCTCATGTAGACAACAACATCATCAACTGATCGTAATTCAAAGTGATGACAAGAACACCTAATTAACCACTATCTGACACTATACATAATAACTTGTAAAATCAAGAAAGCCACACCTAATCTAATAGTCAGAGAAACAGTAACAAAGTTGTACACAGTATAAGAATCCTTAAACACCTCATATAAGAGTAAAAGTAGCAAGTCACTCAATCAATTTTCATATCAAGTATTAGTACAAGTCAAAAAGATAATAAGATTAATGCATATGGTGCATATGTATGTATGTAACTAGTACACACTTGCTACCTTGTATAGCTAATTGAAACTTATGAAGGACTCTTGAGGTCCATATGCTTATTTGGAACAGTTTTCCATCGGACATGCAAATAATGAATCCTCTAGAAATAATTTTTCATTGGGCATGCTTGTCAAAAATCATAAAATCCCGCTCAGAATACTTTCTCATCGGTCCTGCAAATTAAAAATCAGTATAATTATGCCTAGAACACTTTCTCATTGGGAATGCAAGTAAAAAATCAGTAAGATCCCACTCAGAATACTTCATTAGGCATGCAAGTCATTTCAAAATATTCTTCTCAAAAATATCTTTGCAATAAGTTCATGAGATGAATATGAGTGAGCATGCATGATTATCCAAATATCAACAATCTCTCCCAATTTACACAACAACCTAACTATCAAGAATTAGGGAAATAATCTAGCCAAGTTTATTAATTTTTTTTAATCCTTCATATAATATCAATACCTCTATATGGGATTCCCATCTACCTATTACCTCCATAAAAGTAACTAGCACATAAATACTTCAAAATAAGTCAAAAAAAGTTTCAACTTATCTTAAAGGAAGTTTAAAAATTCAAATCAAAGCTTTACTCTTCCATAGAGCCTCTGAATGAGTCAAATCTTATCAAATACGTATTCTACATAAGAAAATAAAATTATTGATTCTCATATTGTTATACTTAAATTTTAGATCTAAAAAAGTCAATCCAAAAGTCAACCACGAGCCCACAAGGGAAAAACTAAAATTTTATTTGAGAAGCATGTTATCCATAACTTAAGAAACTCAAATATGAAATTTCATAAAAATAGAGTTAAAATCTACCTTTAAATCATTAAAACACCATTTTTTAATTTAGGCCCAAAATATCCAATTTTTATGCTCATACGCGATTTTAAAATATGAAATAATCGACAAACCAGAAATTTGATGCCAAAATTGGTTTATCCAAAATATAAAGACCCTAAATATGAAATTTCATCAAAAATGAATCTTAAGCGACAAAACCTCAAATTTTCTGCATTAACTTACGGTTCAAAAGAAAACCAACTGAAAAAATCATTAAAAAAATAACTAAAATGAGGACTAGAAGGCCATGATCATGGATTAGAAGTCCTTTTTCAACAATTCAAAGGAAATTTTCCTTCCTTCCCTGATCATGGAGCGGTGCTCGAGAGTGAATGTACCGGTGGAGGCGGAGAATGTCTGCATTAGGTGTGATGCGCCCTTTGATCCACTGAAAATAAAGGGTGCTCGGGGGAGGAGCAAGAAGAAGAGAAAGATGAGTACTGATGGGGAGAGTAGCGGGGCCCCGGAGGGTAGAGGGTCGGGTACTGTCTTCACGTCTATCAGTTCCTTTCGAGCTGTTGAAGGAGGATTTAGCGGTGGTGAAGGATATGCTGACGAAGATGCCCGTTCCTCCCAAAGGGTGTCCAATTCTTCCAATAATGTAGGACCGTAGGACACTAGAGTACTTATACTAGCTTGGCCCGGGTCCATGTGGATCTCCATAAGGATTTAGAGGTATAAAAAAAGAACAGACGCTCCCATGACCGAAGGGTATGAAGACCATCTAGGAGTTTGTCGCCCCAGGTAAAAAGCTCCCTATGTTGAAGAGAATCGATGCCCAAGAGTTCTTATTTTGAGCGGGCTGGAAGAAGAAGGTTCTGATGCATTAAGCCTCATAGACGAGGTGACTAGTTAGGCCTTAGCTAGGCACCCCCTATCTACCCACATCCCTCTTTAGTTATGGATTATGCTGGTTTTTGTCCCTGCGTGGGCACATTTTAGACATCTTTTTATTTTCCGACATTTAGATATTTATAACCATTTTCATATTTCGGTGTCGTTGGTGGAATCTTTGGAACAATGGCCTTGTTAATAGGCCTAGAATTTCTATGAATCTTATTTTAGTATTTTAGAATTGTTTTTGAATCGTGGTTTAAAAAAGCAAGTATTTTGAAGAAGGGTGAGCTAGTTCACTGCCATGACCACTATAGTGGCCTTAGCCAGTAGCCTGTGGGAATTTTTTTCGCAACCATACTTAACACAGTACAACTAAATCAACATAACCTTATGGATCCGAATTCACCCATGATGAATATAACCGCTCAAGCTATTATTATAAGCCACCCATCTCAGAGATTTCACTGTCGTAACCATTTACGAATAATCTTTTCAATTGAACTCAAAATAAAGCACGTTACTTCCACCATTTTACCCATCACCCTTAATTTATCACAGTCTTATTGCATGCCAAATTTATTGACTCTGCAAGCAATAATTAATCAACTAGTTTCACCCTTATTTATACCATCGGCACATGAAGGCATTTAGTATATCAAATGCACTACAACCTTCATAAACATGACGTACGCCATTTTTTTATTAGCAATATTCACAAATATGGATTAACAAAACAAGTTCATCATCATTCACACCACAATTATAAGTCCTGACTCTTATTGACAGATGACAATTGGAATCGATTAGGTTCCAATTGTGAACTCATAAGATACCAATTGGAATTAACTGGATTTTAATTGTTATTGTAGATATACTAACTGGAATCAACTATATACCAATTGGTGTCTACCCAGGTAGACAACAAACCAAGGTAGCACGATAAGAAAGTAGAAAAGGAATGACTCCTAGATGCGTCGTAGCTCCCCCAGGATTTGATGTGGACGTCTACACACCAATCCATAGGACTCTACTTGAAATTTTCTCTTGTACTTGTAATATCGGTAACCTAGGGCTCTAATGCAAATGTCACAATCCAAATTATGAGATTTTGTGAGTATCTACTATATTCTAACTTGATAGGAAAACCCTTACTATCTAATCAATTATTATATGAAATTCAATTACACAACTTTTAAATAATAAAAAAATAAATCTCGATACCAAAGTTAATTTAGATAACTGATATCCCATACAGTAATACTTACAATAAATTAATACCCATGACCTTGTCTAGACATGTACAAGAGCTTCTATAAGAGATAAGACAATAGAAAACACAACTTTCACCGCAAGAGAGGTGCAGAAGTTGATGATGAATAACCACCACTCTACAGAAAAAACTCCTAATAAACCTGCAATACACATACATCCTAAAAAGAATGTAGCAAGAGTTTTATCAGTACACCACGTACTGGTAAGCATCATCTATTGACAAGGGTTAGATCACTTAATATTATATAGAAATGACAAGAGAAAGCATGACAATTCCATATGATAGTTTCAAGCCCATTTCACATTCCACACTATGGATCTTCATTGTCCTAGAAAATTCTAATCATGCTTTATTACATTAGCCAACCAATTTAGTTACAAGAAAACAAATCCAATTTCGGTCAAGTAATTCTACTGACCTCTATCTTCGAGAATATTACTTAGCAGACCAATTTCTCATAATTACCTATAAATAACCAAAATATTATTACTCTAAAATAGGGAGTAAATCTTGTCTTAGTTTCTCTTTAGACCAAAATTTTGAAATTCTGGGCTGGCCTAGTTTTAGGCGTAATTTACGTGTGTAGTGGTCTAGAGAGATTTAGGAATTACTACAGTGTTGGCTTGTGTTTTTATTATATTTTGTGCTAGAGGATGAGTTTAGAAAGTCGTAGAAACATTCAGTGGGTAGAACGGATTAGTAGAACTCTGGTTATAGCGATTACCGTGAAATGGTCAGTTTGTAATGCCAAAATTCGAGAAGTATGTTGTAAAATGGCACTACAGCGACAGAAGTGCCGCTGCAGTGGCAAAAGTGTCACTACAGTGACAACCTCTTTTAGCCTAAGTGCCACTATAGCAGCAGATCCTCCACTGCACTGGTGCCGTTACAGCGAAAAAAGTGCTGCTACAGCGGCTGAAGCGTAGTAAACCAGTTTTAAAATTAGAAAAACCCATTTTCATTCCCACTTTTCTAAAAAATGTTCAAGGGCTAATCAAGAGCGATTCTTTAAAACTTTTGGGGTTTTCCATCTTTATGGTAAGGTTTATTTATCCTTCAAACTTGAAATTACTCCTTTAGATTCGTAGGATTGTAAGAATCGTGACCATGGTGGAATTTGAAATTTAGCCCTAAGTTTATGAACTAGTGGAAATTGGTGGTGAATGATGTTATTATCAATTGTTGTTGATCTTAGGGTGTTAGAAGATACTTTTTATGATAGAATTCATGATTGCAAGTTAAGTTATGAAGAATTCAAAGAGTTAAAAGGGTAGGAAATCCTACGATGATGAACTAGGTTAAGTTCATGAGTGAATTTGATGAATGTGAGTCACCAATGCTTAAGAAGGGTGAATTATTATGTTAAAGTCTATACAATTGTTGTTTATAGATCAAGAATGGGCAGAAATTAAAAGGAAGGGCAAGTCTATGGCTATATAGTGTTTTCGGACATGAAATTGACATAGGTTATGATTTAATAGTAGTAAATACTTGCTTGACTCTGTGCTTATATGTTAGTTGGATATTTGTGATTAGCTTTCGAGCATTACTTGTGATTATTGACTGTATCATGCATTGATCATTTGGTTTGAGATGACATCAAGATGAGATATGGATCGGGTGTCACGTCGACACTGTTATATGGATCGGGTGTCACGCCGATACTGTTATCAAATTAGGTACCACATTGGTACTGGTACATAGACTGAGCTCGTCCCCTATAGATCATTACAGAGAGTCCCTACTGACTCTAGTATGTAAGTACATCTTGCATGCATGCGATCATCATTTCATTTGTACTTATATTTGTTATGATTATTGTTGAAGGAATCTGCCTAAGTGTAATTGATATACTTGTATTCCTCAACTCGAATTTTTGAATCAGAGATCACTATTGTGCTTCAATAATTTTTTAGATCTTGTAACATAGGGAGGATCGATTATTTGGCTATGAAAACTGATGAAGACACTAAAAGGTTGATTAATGAAGATATAAATGAGCTCAAATTAGCTGCTAAGAAGCTCTTTGACCATGATACTAAACCTGTATTCTGATGAAATGAAGTGTTACAACTGTAATTGTTTGTCAACTAATTGTGAGTTACGTTTTGATTATTGTTACTTGCATTTTATTTTACTTGCTTATTTGTATGGTGTTGAGTTGAGTCGATCGATGATTCCTACCAGTATTAGTTGTTGTACTGATACTACATGTACTCTTATTTTTGTTGAGTGTAGGGCATGTTCCAGCATTTGAGATGAGACCTCGACTCTAGTCCGTGACTCAAGCATCGATTCAATGGTAAACACTATATTCGAGAAGCCATTGGTTCATCTCTACTTTGTTTATGTGCTTTGTTTCAAGACAATGACACTTTTTTATTTAGAATTTTGGATAATATTTTAGACTTGGTTTTGGATACTGTTTAAATGTTCTTGTACAATGACTTTCGGGTCCCGGGGGTTGTAATATTTAGAGATACTTCCGTACTCTCTTTTGTTTTTGGATATTTAATAAGTTAGTAATGTTTTGGTATTGACTAATATTGTGCTTAGTGAGATAAATAGTAGTTATTTAAGAAAGGTGACTTGTGAAGGTCCGAGATAGTTGGTTAAGGGTTGGATTAGATGGTTCTCCCATTGTAGAGTTAGGGTGGGTGCAAATCATAGCCGGTTGAGTCGTGACAAAAATGGTATTAGAGCTCTAGATTCATTGATCTTATCGTATAAGAACAGGTCTAGTAGAGTCTTGCAAAACGGTACAGAGACGTCTATACTTTTCTTTAGGAGGCTATAGGGCTTTAGGAAACAATTTTCTCTTTCTTCTTTTCATGCTAGTACTTGATTCCAATTGGTATCTGATGATCCAAATTGGTATCTAACCTCCTTCAGTCTTGATTTTATAGATGGTGAACAATCGTTCAACTAGAATGGAAGCAGCCATAGCAGTAGCACCAACAATGACCTTGAGTTAGGGGCAGGACCAGAAGGGGAGGACGAGGGGAAGCATCTCTCAGGGCTGATGCTCATGCAGTCGGAGGACTAGCTAGGCAGAGATCACCATTCCCTCCCCTATAGTAGAATGCTTCAAATTAAAATCCATAATGAGAAGATGATGGTTAAGGAAGAAGAAGTGGTGGTTCTAGAAAATATGGTACCCACGTCGAATGGTGCAACTTAGGTGCCGGTAGAGTTGATTCAGTAGGCGTTGGGTTTTTTGAGTTATTTGGCTAGAACTTATATACTCCAGTAGTTCCTATATTTTTGTCTCTAGCCTTGCAGCATACTGCTACTGTAGCACCTCCGGATAGACGAGAGCTTTGAAATGGAAGTGTTTCCCTGACATGTATTGGGACCAGTGATGACTGATGCGGAGCATGGTCTGTTTTGTATGTTTTTGAGGAGGAAACCTTTAGTGTTTCAGGGTACTTAGTCAGAGGATGAATTTGAGTTCTTGATTGACTGTCATGAGTATTTGTACAAGATGGGCATTGTGGAGAGGTACGGTGTGGAGTGTGACGTTTTAGTTATAGGCAAAGCCTAAGCAATAGTGTAGGTCTTTTATTGAGTGTATGACTGGTTTACCTCCACTTACTTGGTCCCAATTCTAAAATGTGTTTCTCGATAAGTATGTTCCTCATACCATCGGGATATGAAGAAGGATGAGTTTTTTGAAACTTGAGTGGGGTGATATGTCTATGGCGGGCTATAAGGCCAAATTTCATGCCTTTTCCCGTTAAGCCTTGCAGTTGATTCCTTTAGAGGATGAGAGGATCAGGTATTTTGTGAAAGGTTTGAACTCAAGTCTTCAGGTGGCTTCACTACAATTGGCTATATTCGAAAAGACTTTTTATAAAGTGGTCTAGTTTGTGAAAAAAGGTGGAAGGGATTAAAAAGCAAGGAGAGGTGAAGATACTTTTGTCACACCCCGAAATCCCAACGAGGCGTGATTGGCACCCGAAGCCGATATGGCCCGAGAGAACCAATCTTTGCTCAAGTACATATGCATATCCTCGTATGAACATCGTACTATCTCATGTAACCGATAACATGTAAAATGCCAATGGCGGAAGTCATGGAAAACATGTACAATATGAAACTATGGCCGTTAGAGCCATCAAGTCAAAATGAACATACGTCTCTTTTTATATTTATACACCCACATCCGTCTACAAAAGCCTCTAACAGATGCATTGACCAATTGAACTAAAAGTCGGGACAAGTCCCTGCTTTATCTTTACAATATCAAAATAAATGTACAACTGTGATAAGTCCCGAAGCAACTGGGGCTCACCAAAGATCCGCAACTAACTGTCAACTTACTGTCTGATTAAAAATCTACTAGTGCCTGCACCTGCAACATGTAAGGTAAGTCCCCCGAGGGGGTCAGTACGAAGAATGTACTGAGTATGTAAGGCTCATAAGAAATAGCATCATACATGAGAATGTCAATAAAATAAAATAGGAGAGAATAGTCAATGTGTATAAATCATCATTTTATATACTATCTTTTATAACTACTCTCCTTCAAGGGAAATTACCTTCACTCAAGAGACTTGCCTCCAATAGATTCTTCTATACCCAAGAGATTCTTTCTTGCCTCTATGTTCATTACCACTATTGTTCATCTACTTGCGTACATCCACTTTATTAACGTACATCCACTCTATTGACGTACATAACCTACATCCACTCTCATGGTGGGAGAATATACATCCACTCTATGGTGGGGGAACATACATCCACTCTATGGTGGGGGAACATACATCCACTCTATGGTGGGATAACATACATCCACTCTATGGTGGGAGAACATACATCCGCTCTATGGTGGGAGAACATACATCCACTCTATGGTGGGAGAAATTGATATATCAACTTATGAGAGATTAATACATTAAGGATCATGACACTAATTGAAACACACCAATATGCTTTACCTTACTCTTATACTTCATGAGATTAACACCTTAACTAAGCACACACTTATATGCACATCTCACTTCACTCCTTTACCTCATGAGATTGACAACTTCACTTATGAGGAATAATTATACTAACTTGCACATCACCTCTCTTATTACTCTTATGAGATTGGTACTCTTACTTATGAACAATTGGCACAAGGATAATCCTTATACTATAGGACTTTGGAACAAGACATGATCGGAATAATGCTATTCAAACTAAACAAGCTCTCTTTACCTCATTACTCTCGTTGAGATAGTTCTTTTAGGAATTATAATGTCATGACATCTTTGGAACTTCAATCAATGAATAAGAGATAAGTGAATCATAATTCATCTAAGAATAGGGCACATATGAATAACAATATACGTCACCTATAATTTATATACTTCAAGCCCCTCGGAATTGAAACAAGCCCAATGTCAATAAGAACAATATCTTGTAGAAGGATACGAAAAGAGTAACCTTACATACCTTGTATTCTTAATACTAATACACAATCTTAGACGCGTATACAATAGTCCCGCTCCTTCTTTATGTATCACTCTACAACACAAATACATAACGAAATTCACATTAACCACCAACTACCTTACAAGTGTATGTAACGTCAATGAGTTACATGTTTGCCTTTAAACATGCCATTTCCCCTTGACAAAACCATTGATGCACTTATTATTCCAAAAATCGCCCAATATTCCATACATTGACCAATACATGAAAATCAAAACATTTCACCACAACACTTCTCCTTTACACTTTCTTATCCATATCACACCAAAAATAATCCATCAAATTACCTTAATACAACTCATAGCACATATCGGTCAAAATCCCACAATTTACACTTTTAGAAAAATAACAAGTTTAATAACAAAATCACACCATACATGTTCATATTTTATCCATGCCATGCTCTTTCATTAAGACATCATGTCTCTTTTCAAATTCAAATCACAAAGATGGCACATCTTTCACCAAAAGCACAAATACACTATTCACCACCTTGCCAACATAACTATCATGATATACATAATATCCCATGCATATAATATGTTAATCCATGAGAATAAATACTTACCAAGTCTTGTAATAGGATGATCTTCACCAAAGAAAAGGCTTAGGGTTCTTAGGGTTTGAGAGAGCCAAAAAGAAAATGTCTTATAATTTTTCAAATGTGTTGTGTGTGTTGAAGAATAAAAATCTGATTTTTGGGACCCTTATATAGTGCTCAAGTCATCCTTATCCATTTGGGAGCAATAATTGAGTAGTCATGGCAAGAATGGGTCATTTGACCCATTTGGGCCAAGTCTTTTATTCCATTTTGGGCCTAAATTTGGGCCCAATAACACATATCCATTTAACCCATCAAATTTCATGTATAATTCACCATCTATCTCATGTTTAAATAATTCCATAATGTCACGACAATATTCTCTTACGAGATTCTCATTCGTCGTCTCAGTCGCAAAAATAGGAATTCTAGTCGTCTATGGCTTCCTTGAACATTTTTGATAATTACTTGTGTTTCATGGTTTGATCATGTATAAGTATGTAGGAGTGTAGTGAGGTATTTGAAGCTTTAACAACACTCAAAGAATTCCAAAGAACCAAAACAAACCATATAAGAATCGACGTAGAATTGCATTGCGAAACGAGCTCGGAAGGGCACATTTTTGGTACCTTGAGCCACTGCTGGAAAGCAAGGCAGTGGCGCAATAAATCACTACCCTCTGAATCAGGGGCTTGCGCCACACCCCCTGAAACAGGGTAGTGGCGCAAGTTTCAGCACCTTGCTGAATTTTTTGGCCACTTCTTCAATACTTGCATATCGTCCAATACCTTATCAAAACACTACAAAATACTTACTTAGTGATATTAATAATCAAGTAAACATCACTCCAAGTCACCAAATGAGGTTATAATGTGTACGGGGTATTACACAAATGCTCCACGAATAACAAAACCCTTCCTCTGAAAGTCTAATTGCTTATACGTTGCCAAATTTCAATTTTTCTCGTCATTAGCATTACCAAATACATACTTATATCTCTCAACACCTAAGAAAACATTATGCATCATCATCAAGTAGGGTTGGGAAGGTACGGGGTGTTACAAGAGGGAAAAAAAGGCTAAAAAATTGGGTCATTTTAGTGGTACTTATTCGGGAGGCCATGGTTCACAAGGTTACTCTTCTCGGCCATTCCATTCAGCTATGCTAGTGTCCGTAGGGGGCCCATCTGAGGTTATCTATCAACCCTCTTAGATAAATAATTTGACACCAGATGACATGAGTTAGGTGAATTGAATCATATTCAGAGATTTTGTCTTAACTACTTATCTGTAGGTTAGTTGACTCAGTAGCCAGCTTCTAACACCTCAGTTCCAGTAGGTCGTGGTGGTGGAGGTTATGGTAGGGGTCATCCACATAATGGGCGTGGTGGTCATAATGCAGGGATGGGTGGATACCAAGCCAACCGTGGTAGATGATAGGTTGGTTGGGGTGGTGCTCAGTCTGCTAGAGGTGGTGCTTAGGGTAATGATGAGGTTCATTTTTATGTTGTTCCGACCCATCCTAAAGCTAAAACTTCTAATGTTGTGATCATAGGTTCTATTCTTGTCTGTGATCGTATGGCTTTTGTGTTATTTGATCTTAAATCTACTTTCACTTATGTGTTTGTGAAATTTACCTTAGGTTGGGACTTAAAATTTGAAGTCCTTGATGCACCTATGTTTGTGTCTACATCGGTTGGGTTTTTGTATGTGTTAATTAGGTTTATCGATCATGTCCTGTGATGTTTATAGGGTATAGAACTTTGGTATACTTAGTGATCTTAGACATGATGAAAGTTGATATTATTTTGGGGATGAGCTGGTTGTCTCCTTATCGTGCTATTCTTGATTGCTATGCTAAGACTGTCACTGTAGCTATGCTCGAGATGGAAAGGTTAGAGTGGGTAGGTACACTTAAGCCTACTCATTTGATAATTTTGTTGGATATTTGTGCCCAAAAGTTAGTTAAATGGGGGTGCAGCGTGTTTCTAGCTTATCTTTCGGATGATGGTTCGACAGTCCGTCCTATTTCTTTAGTTTCAGTAGTGTGTAAATTCTTAGCAGTTTTTCCTAATGATATTCTCGGTATGCCATTCGGCCATGATTTTGACTTTTGTATAGACTTAGAGTTAGGAACCCACCCTATATCTATCCCTCCTTATAGAATGGCACCAACAAAGTTAAGGGAATTGAAATCCCAATTTCAAGATTTGTTGGGGAGGGGTTTTATTCATCCAAGCATTTCACCTTGGGGTGCTCCTATGGTTTTTGTGAAAAAAAAAGGATGGTAGTATGTAAATGTGCATAGACTATCAACAATTGAATAAGGTGACGATTCGTAACAAGTATTCTTTGCCTAGGATAGATGATCTATTCAACCAGTTGTTGGGAGCTGCGATGTTCTGAAAGATTGATTTGAGGTCAGGCTACCATCAACTTAAGATTTGAATAGAGGACATCATAAAGACTGCCTTATAGACTCATTATGGGTATTACGAGTTTTTGGTTATGTATTTTGGCTTGACCAATACCCCAGCCGCCTTCATGAGCTTGATGAATGAAGTATTCAAGCTGTTTTTGAATTCATTTGTTATTGTTTTCATTGATGATATTATGGTTTACTTAAAGAGTAAGGAGGATCATGAAGCTCAATTGGGTACAATATTGGGGTTACTTAAGGAGAAACAACTTTATGCACAGTATTTAAAGTGTGAATTCTGATTATCGTTAGTGTTATTTTTGGGGTATATGGTATCTAATGATGAGGTTATGGTAGATCCGCAGAAGTCCAAAGCTATTAAGAATAGGGCCAGACTGACCAATGTCACAGAGGTCCATAGTTTTATGGGATTCGCCAGTTACTATCATCGGTTTGTTAAAGGTTTCGCCTCCATTACCTCACATATAACTCACCTAATATAAATAGAGGTTCCTTTTGTGTGGGATGATAAGTGTGAGGAGTGCTTTCAAAAGCTCAAGACTTTGCTAACTTCAACTCCTATTCTTACCTTGCCTATTGAAGGTAAGAATTTCATTTTGTATTATGATGCTTCACGGTCTAGTTTAGGTGTTTTTTTATGCCAGTTTAGAACGTAATTGCTTGTGCTTCATGGAAGCTAAAGTTGTATGAGAAGAACTATCCCACCGATAATTTGGGATTGACAGCAGTGGTTTTTGCATTGAAAATTTGGAGACATTACCTCTATGGGGTAAAGTTTGAGATGTTCACCTACCACCATAGTTTACAACATATATTTACTCAGCGGAATCTAAATTTGAGAGAGAAGGTGGATGAAGTTGATCAAAGATTATGACATCTCAATTTTGTATCATCCAGGCAAGGCCAATGTGGTGGCAGACGCATTGAGACAAAATTCGGTAAGCATGGGAAGTTTGGCATGGTTGGAGGGGTCAATATGCCCATTGACTAGAGAGGTACAAACTCTAACTAATAGTTTTATGAGGTTGCAGGTAACAAGAAAGAGAGGAGTGTTAGTCCACATTGAGGCTAAGTCTACTTTCTTTAAGAAGATTAAAGACAAGCAGTTTCAAGAAGTTGAGCAACCTTAGGGAGAAAGTGTTATAAGGTGAGAATAAGGAGGCCATTCTTAGTGAAGAGAGGGTTTTGAGGATTCAGGGGTATGTGTGTGTGCCTCGCGTCGATAATTTGATTCCTACCATCCTTGCGGAGGCTCATAATTCTAAGTTTTCTATACTTTTGGGTGCAACCAAAATGTATAGAGACTTGAGACAACATTGTTGGTGGCGCAGAATGAAGCAAAGTATTATGGATTTTGTGACCAAGTGTAAAAATTGTCAATAGGTTAAGTCCGACCATCGAAAACTCGATGGTACTTTTCAGAGAATGCCCATTCTAGAGTGGAAGTGGTAGAGAATAACCATGAACTCTCTTATGGGTTTTCTTAAGACTCCAAGGAAGTTTGACTTCATATGGGTGATTGTTGATCTATTGATCAACTCTGCACACTTTATTCCAATAAGCGTCGACTATAATGTAGCCAAGTTGGCTAAGATCTATGTGAATAAGATTGCGGGACTTTATAGGGTGCCTTTTCCTAAGTGTCGGATAGAGGTACACAGTTTACCTCCAACTTTTGGGAGCAGTTTCAATCGAAATTGGGTACTAGATTGAACTTAAATACAACCTTTAATCTACAGATTGACGGGAAGTTAAAATGAATGATCCAAGTACTTAAGAGTATTCTCCGAGCTTGTATGATAGACTTTGGTGGTCAGTTGGAACAATACCTGCCTTTGTGCAAATTTGCATACAATAATAGTTACCACTCCAGTATTGACATGCTCCTTTTGAAGCTTTGTATGAAAAAAGGTGAAGGTCGATGATTGGATGGTTTAATTCATTCGAGGGGAGACCTTGGGGCACTGATATTCTAAAGAAGTTGATGGAGAAAGTGAGGTTCATCCAAGAGAAGTTTGTAGAAGCTCGGAGTCGATAGAAAGAGTATGCAGACAATAAGGTAAGAGATGTGAAATTCGAGAAAAGTGATAAAGTTTTTTCTAAAGGTGTCACTTATGATAGGTGTAATGCAATTCGAAAAGAAGGGGAAGTTGAGTCAGAGGTACATCGGGCCATTTAAGGTTTTGAATGGAGTAGGGTCAATGGCATATAGGTTGGCTCTACCTCTTAGCTTTTCAGGAGTTCATCCAGTGTTTCATGTGTCAATGCTCAAAAAGTACCAATGAACACTACATTATTCATTGGGATTCAGAATTATTTGACAAGGAGCTCTCTTATGAAGAGGAGTCAATTGCTATAATGGACAGGGTTGTGAGAAAGCTAAGGACTAAAGGTATTCCATCTATAAAGGTTCAGTGGAGAAACCGTTCAGTTGAATAAGTTATATGGGAGACGAAGGAGGATATGCGTAAGCGCTATCCACACTTGTTCATCTATTCAGGTAATTCTTTTGCTCATTTATAGCATTATTTTAGTTAGTTTTCCTGTGGGTATGAACGAGGGGTAAATTGGTATCTAATTTAACGACCAAAAACATTGTACGCTAAAATAGGGAGTAAATCTTGGCCTAGTTTCTCCTTAGACCAAAATTTTGAAATTCTGGGTTGGCCTAGTTTTAGGCATAATTTGAGTATTTTGTGGTCTAGGAAAATCAGGGAATTATTAAAGTGTTAGCTTATTTTTTTGATTATATTTTGTGTTAGATGATGAGTTTACAGTGTTGGAGAAACTTCAAGTAGGTAAAACAGGTTAGTAGAGCTTTGGTTATAGCGATTACCGTGAAAGGGTCATTTCATAATGTCGAAATTTGAGAAGTGTTGTAAAATGGATAGAGCTGGGACCGAGTATCGAGCTACTGGTTTGGGGTCACTGTAATGACAGAAGTGTCACTGTAGTAGTAGAAGTGTCGCCACAGTGACAACCCCTTTTGGACTAGGTGCCGCTGCAGCGGCAGATCCTCTACTACCGCGGTGCCTCTACAATGACAAAAGTTCCAATGCAATAGTACTAGTGTAGTAAACTAGTTTTAAAATCAGAAAAATCCATTTTTATTCCCACTTTTCTAAAAAAAATGTTAAAGGTCTAAGCAAGAGCGATTCTGCACAACTTTTGGAGTTTTCCATCTTTGAGGTAAGGTTCCTTTACCCTTCAAACTTGAAATTAATCCTCTAGATTCGTAGGATTGTAAGAATCATGACCATGTTGGAATTTCAAATTTAGCCCTAAGTTTATGAACTGGTAGGAAATGATGTTATTATCAGTTGTTATTGATATTAGGGTGTTATAAAACACTTTCTATGATAGAATTCATGATTGTAAGTTAAATTAGAAAGAATTTAAAGAGTTTAAGTGTATAAAATTCTAAGCTGATGAACTAGGTTAATTTCATGAGTTAATTTGATGAATGTGAGTTCCCAATGCTTAAAAAGGGTGAATTGTTGTGTTATAGTCTTTGTAATTATTTTTTATAGATCAAGAATGGGCAAAAATAGAAATGAAGGGCAAGTCTTTGGCTATATAGTGCTTTCGGGCAAGGAATTGAGTTAGGTTATGGTTTAGTAGTAGTAAAGACTTACTTGACTCTATGCTTATATGTGAGTTGGATATTTATGACTAGCTTTCGAGCATTACTTATTATTATTTAATGTATCATGCATTGAACATTTGGTTTGAGATGACATCAAGATGAGATGTGGATCAAGTATCATCACAACACTATTATATGGATCAGGTGTCACATTGTTATAGGGATTGGGTGTCACGCTGACACTGTTATCAGATCGGGTACCACACCGATATAGGTTTATGGACTTGTTGCGACCCAGCTATACAGGCAAGTGTACGTGACCGTGCAAGTAATAAAGTGGCTCCTTTTAAAGAGCCGAATATCGAACCCAAGGGACTTTCGTCAACAGAACTCAACTCTGGACGTCACACTATAATTAAAAACTAGTGTTGCGAAAACGACAAGAGATTTGGTGCTGAAAATTAAATGATTGCAGACTATGAACTCCTATCTTCGCTACGTAACTTTGGTTTTCGCAAATATGCTTGAAAAATCAATAAAAAGTGAATTCCCAGGGCGAAGGCACCCTGAACGTCATCTCTTGTGCATAATTGTTATTGGTTTAAGCACTTTGAGTTGTTTATCATGCTTATTGATCCGAGGTTAATTTTATAACTATATTCGTCTCCAAAATATAATCTTCTACCAGAGCTTAGAAACCTACCTACATCTGTGAGTGGTGATAAGCTTAACCAATTCTAGAGCATTCAAGTTTTCTTCTCGTAATTGACCAAGTTTGGTGGATTAGGTACCTCTCGGTCCTAACCACATGGCAATCCCTTAGAATTACTTTCCCGAGAAAGACCACACTTCATATATTCAAGTTCTATCTCTTAGTTTCTCTCTCGAGCACACTTTAAGACAAGGAATATATTCCAATGGTGATCAAGCATCAAAATAGTGAAATTTAGAATATATGAATAACCAATTTATGATAAATTCCAGCAAAAACCAATACAATTAACCCAAGAGATTCATTTTCTTGGCCTTAACCCCAAGAATGAGGGTTTTTAGCCACTCATAATGTCAATCAACATCCAAAAGTCAATAAATACCATAAAAATACTTAAAAACTGAAAAGAAGAGGAATGGAACCTAATTGAGATGCCCAAAAACGCCCAAAATATTCTAATGATGATGGAATGTGATACAATAACTCAAAAGTCCTATTTATAGACCCAAAGTCGAGGCAAAAATCGTCCAAAAAGCGGCCCGACACGCCCTTGGGCGCGCCTAGCACTTAGGTAGATTTTTCCTCAGCAAAAGGGTGCTCCCAGGCGGCGTGGAATTCCCCTGGGCGCGCCCCAAGTCTGCCTGGGCAAGTGAAAAATTCGCCAAAAGCGTTTGGCGTGCCAGGCCCTTTTTTGTGATTTTTTTTTGCTTTCGTCGACTTCTCTTCTTGGCTTTGGTTGGATTCTTCAAGTTCAACTCTTTGGCTTGCCTCTTATCTTCAATATTCTTCGCTTGTAGCTCCTCCAAGCCTCACTTCCCATGCCAAACATGCTCCAAAAAGTCGCAAATTCCACCTACAAGAGTCTAATCATATTGGTTAGCACAATATCCCATATTCCATCAAAAACTTATATAATACACAAGTATTGTTCTCAAAACTACGGTAATTATGGGTTAAAGTCGCTACTAAGGCATATAAATACACCTTAGATCACCACCCCACACTTAAACCTTTGTTTGTCATCGAACAATAACCATACTCAAATCCGGGCGACTTAGACAATTGACACAAAATGGGCATTCTTGCACAGCTTACACAACCACATTTATCAACTTATGCACCAACATACTAGGATATCAAACAAATAAATAACAAATTGAAACAACATATCCTCACAAAACAACTTACTAGTTGCAAATTCATGCGTGACACGTTATTAGTAGATCACCAAACTTCACTAACCATGCGCCCTCACCACAAGAGAATCACCCCACACTTCTACAAAGTAATTACTACTGGGTGCATAAATGAAAGTCACTCACACTCAAAAAGAATTCACATGCAACATAAAGATGAACCATAGGCTTGCCCTTAGTGTAATACTTCACTAATGTTAAAATGTTAAAGCTCAAGATCAAGTAGGACTTTTTAGGGGTTGTAATGTAGGCACAGGGACGGGTAGGAACTATTTGGTCAAGAATAGTGACTATCTTTCCTGAGCGCTTTAATACACTACAAATTACATTCAGAGCACCTTCAACCGACCTATGTTTTCACTACTTTTATCTTCCCAACTTTTCTTTGTTTTGTCCCATAACTTTAAGCTAGCTTCAGCATATTGGATAAGGAATACTGTTATTACCCATTGATTACAAAAACAATTTTTATATATTATTTTTTTTTCTTTTTTTTTTCTTCCTCTTTTCTTTCTTTAACATATTCCCCACCAACATGCACAAACTTTTTCACACACCCATAGGAAATATGCTTGGGGCTTTAACTTAACTCTTTCCTTCTTCCAAACTCTTGTACTCCTTCACCTCTTGATTTTCTAATTAAAGCGCTTAGGAGTTTTGGATCAAATTCTGGTTCATTGAAAGAAGAGGATTAAGCTACATGTAAAGCTACCAAGAAAAAGGCTAAAGGCTCAACGGGGCTAACTAGGATTATGCAAAGAGGGTAGATAAAGCAGGTCTAAAATATGGCTATCAAAGAAATGCCTATATCATCTCCTAAACTTAACACCTCTTATTTCGCTTTGCACACACCCCAGGCAAGTTCTAGACATCATTATGCACATGGAATATCATAAAAAAAACCTTACTCACATATGGCACATGTTCACTCAGCAGGTTCACCATAAAACCTCCGAAATCGTGCATAAATTCAACATTAAGCAACTTAGCGAGTCAACTAAGTGAGAATTAGGCGTCTCAACACTTGCTATTTTATATCCGGGCATGTTTCACACGTGTATGCACAATTGTATAGCAAGAAAGAACACCCGACACGACACTATATGACTAATTTGCTCTTAAGACGGTCGTCATCCATCCATCATAGAGCAAATCCCTTAGTCCTATGACTAAGGCGACTCAAAAGTAATCAACACCAAAAACAACACAAAACAACATCAAAAATCCAAAATTTAGCTATTTTTTTTTGTACGGTTCAAAGGGACTCTCCTTAGTAAAAGAACCGAAAACAAACGCTAAGGAACCCAAAACAATAAAAGTCTACAGCAGCACACATGTACATACATACAAGGAAAGTCCATCACAACCCACCCCACACTTAAAAGATTAGCAATGTCCCCAATGCTATAAAAATAGACAAAGCAAGAGTAGGATGTAAGGAACTCCCTGGTCAATCGAGGTAGTTGTCGTCCTCCGGCCCACTGACCTCTAGCGGTGGATCATCCGCCTCAGCCTCCTCATCCTCAGAATCGCTCTGAAGGTCATCTTCATCTGTGGGGACATCATCATCCACAGGCTCCACAAAATCAGGACCAATCCTCAATAAGGCCATGACATGCTCATTGAGAGGATAATCCCTCTCTACCTGGCTCAGCTCATCCGCCGTGGAGGGCCTACCCCCAGTCCTGTGTCGCAGTATCTCCAACCCATACATACAGGCTAAAATCCCGTCATCTCGAGCATAACGCTCTGCTAATGTCAAAGTGGGGCCGAGTGAATCCGGCGCCTTAGTCTGGGTGACATCCACAGGCGTCGTCACCAAAGGAGGATGATAGTCAAAATTTTCTTCGGGCACTTCCAATGCTCGCATTAATTTAGTCAATAGTCCACCGAAAGCATATCGAAGACCTCCTTGGAGGCGAGCTCGCCGCATAGCCGACAACAACACAGAACCTACATCAATCTCTGCATCAGTCATGAGAGCATATACCAGACAGACACGATCCCTTGTAACCTCAGTCATGTGGCTCCCCGGAATTAAACAACAACACACAATCTTTAGCCAAATCCTTGCCTCTTTGTTGAGATGGGCGAAGGATAGACTCTTGTGATACCCTCTTTTGTGATGGCGAAGCCACCTCACTGTTGAACGTGGGCCGCACAGAGTGTGTCGAATTTCAGCATATGGAGGCCTAACATTTAGCCTGAGTATGTCTTGGGGACTAGCCCTAGTGGAAACTCCCAATAATCCAGTCAAACTTAAGGAGTCAAGTATCACATCCGAATCTCGTACCACTACCGAGCATGTAGGTGCGTCTGGGTTCCAATTTGCGTACAACTCCCTTACCAAATGGAGGTTGTAATCTGTAGGTCTGTTGAAAACAAAGCCCATCCCGACCTGCTCAAGCCAAGCCAATATTCTTGGGTAAGCCCGAGCCAGACTTGCCCTATCAATACATTCATCGAAAAAATATTTAGCTTTCGGGTGGCTTTTGTACCAACTCTTCCCCGCACTGGAGACCGCGTGTATCCCAAACTTTCGTTTTTGCCCTTTTGGGACTGGGGGAGCTGCGGGGACCTTATTACCCGACCGACGTCTCTTGTGAGAGCTGGAGGCAGCTACATTAGAATCCGACATTGTACCTGCCCGGCGCCTTCAAATAATCATCATCCGCCAATTTTACCTTTTTCTTGTGGATTTCCATGTCAACATGCTCCGTACCTCTGCATACACACAAGATCCTAGCACTAAGTTAGAAAAAAAAAATTTTAAACGAGATGGGTTGCCTTCCATCAAGCGCCTTAGTTTTGGTCGGGGCACGACTCTTCTTTTTGTATTTTTATTTTATGAATCCTAACTATTACAACACAGTCATGGGTTGCCTCCCATGTAGCGCTTGGTTTAATGTCGCGGCTCGACCAAATATAATAGCTCAGTTATCATCAAGGTGAAGCATGTCCTCTGTCTGCTTCTCTTCTTCACCGAAATAATGCTTTAATCTATGGCCATTTACCATAAACCTTGTACCATCCGCTTTGTTCCAAATTTCCACCGCACCATGAGGTGTCGTGCGACTTACCTCAAAAGGCCCACTCCACTTAGATCTTAGCTTGCCCGGAAACAAACTAAGTCTTAAGTTAAACAAAAGTACCAACTGGCCTGGCTCATAAGTACGGGGGAGAATATGCTTGTAATGCCATCGCTTCGTTTTCTCCTTGTAGATTTTAGCATTTTCATATGCATGGGCACGAAATTCTTCCAACTCATGGAGTTGTAACAACCTCCTGTTACCAGCCAACCCCGAATCTAGATTCAACTTCTTTACCGCCCAATATGCTCGGTGCTCAAGCTCAACTGGGAGGTGAAAAGCTTTCCCAAAGACCAAATGATAGGGAGAATTCCCTATAGGAGTCTTATATGCCATTCGATAAGCCCAAAGAGCATCATCCAGCTTAAGTGACCAGTCTTTTCTCTGAGTATTCACCGTCTTTTGCAAGATTTGCTTTATCTCGTGATTAGACACTTCCACTTGTCCACTTGTTTGGGGATGATACGCTATTGCGACCTTGTGTTTCACTCCATACTTTTCCAATACACTCTTCACCCAATAATTAATGAAATGTGATCCTCCATAGCTAATAATAGCTCTTGGAGTTTCGAACCTAGTGAAGATGTGCTTTTGAAGAAACTTTACCACAACTTTGGAGTCATTCGTAGGAAGAGCTGCAGCCTCTACCCATTTAGATACATAATCCACTGCTACGAGTATGTATAGATTGCCATTCGACTTTGGGAATGGGCCCATAAAATCAATCCCCCATACATCAAAAAGTTCAAATTCTAGGATGTTGTTAAGAGGCATCTCATGTCGCTTGGAAATCGTCCCCATACGTTGACATTGATCACAATTCTTCACAAAGGCATGAGCATCTTGAAATATAGAAGGCCAGAAGAAACCTGATTGCAATATTTTTTGGGCTGTGCGTTCACCACCATGATGTCCACCATAAGGTGATGCGTGGCATCTTTATAACACTTGCTTCACTTCCACATCCGGAATACATCTTCATACTATTTGATCAGGCCCTTGCTTGAATAAATAAGGCTCATCCCATATATAAAAGTGTGCCTCATATGCCAGTCTCTTCTTCTGTTGAGGACTCGAATCAGGAGAAAATAACCCACTTACCAATAGATTCACAATGTCTGCATACCATGGTAACTCATCGACATCTAATACCAACAACTGCTCGTCTGGAAATTCCTCACAAATACGCCCATCATCCACTATATGTGTCGAGCTCTCAAGTCTAGAGAGATGGTCAGCAATTTGATTTTCTGTCCCCTTTCTATCTTTAACCTCTAAGTCAAACTCCTGTAGCAATAGGATCCATCTAATCAAACACGAATTTGCATCCTTTTTATTGAACAAATACCGTATTGCCGCATGATCCATGTATACAATGACTCTCGTGCCCACCAAGTACGATCTAAATTTATCAAATGCATACACCAAAGCTAACATCTCTTTTTCAGTCACCGTGTAATTCATTTGGGCTGCATCAAGGGTCTTTCTTGCATAATAAATAGAGTGAAATACCTTATTCTTCTGTTGACCGAGAACCGCACCCACTGCAATATCACTTGCATCACACATGAGCTCAAATGTCAAAGCCCAGCCAGGAGCAATGAGGATAGGTGCCTCTACCAACTTCTTTTTCAAAACCTCGAATGCCTTCACACATGATTCACAAAATACAAATTTCACATCTTTCTCCAAGAGTGCACACATGGGGCGTGCAATTTTGGAAAAATCTTAAATAAACCTTCTGTAAAATCCAGCATGACCCAAAAAACTTGGCACCCTTTTTACCGATACAGGTGGAGGGATTTTTTCAATAACTTCAATCTTTTCCCTATCGACTTCCAGCCCTTGCTTTGACACTTTATGCCCAAGAACTATACCTTCCGTCACAAGGAAATGGCACTTCTCCCAATTGAGAACAAGATTAGTTTCTTCACACCGAGCAAGGACTTTATCAAGGTTTTGCAAACATACCTCGAAAGAGTTTCCAAAGAATAAAAAATCATCTATAAAATCTCTACGAACTCCTCCACCATGTCGTAGAAAATAGCCATCATGCAACGCTGAAAGGTAGCCGGTGCATTACACAATCCAAATGGCATACGCTTGAAAGCGTATGTGCCGTAAGGACATGTGAATGTAGTCTTCTCCTGATTTTGAGGATCTATAGAAATTTGATTGTATCCGGAATACCCATCAAGAAAGCAATAATACTCCTGCCCGGCTAAGCGATCCAACATCTGATCAATAAAAGGGATTGGATAATGGTCTTTCCTCGTAGAATCATTAAGTTTCCTGTAATCCATGCAAATACGCCATCCGGTTACAGTTCTTGTAGGAATCAATTCATTATTGTCATTTGTGATCACCGTCATACCACCCTTTTTTGGAACACATTGTACTGGGCTCACCCACGTACTATCAGAGATAGGGTAAACAATGCCAGAATCTAACCACTTAATTACTTCCTTCTTTACTACTTCTTTCATCACTGGATTCAAGCGTCGTTGGTGTTACACACTCGGCTTGTGCCCTTCTTCCATGTAAATTTTATGCATGCATAAACCCGGATTAATACCATGGATGTCAGACATCTACCAACCAATAGCCTTCTTTCTTCATTTTAGTATCAACAATGCCGCATCAACTTGTTCCTGTGACAAATCTGCTGCCAGAATAATAGGAAAAGTCTCATTGTCACCTAGGAAAGCATATTGAAGGTGAGATGGAAGTTCTTTCAATTCAAGCTTCGGTGCCTCCTCAATTGAGGTCCTAGTTGGAGGACGGAGTGGACGATTTAAAGGTTCCCATCTACCCTCTTTAGCATAGATTCCCATAAGATCAAGAACTTTCACCATTTCACTAGCTTCTGCATCCCCAAAAACATCTTGCCCCATCAACACTTTTTCCAATGGATTTGTAGACAAAGTGTGGATGCTTTCAACTGCCAAATCTATAGTTGTAATAGCTGACAAATTCTCATAAATATCTGGTAGCTTCAAAGCCCTATAAACATCAAAGACCTCCACTTTATCATGAGCTCGCATAGTTAGTTTCCCGGCTGCTACATTAATGATTGCACCTCCTGTAGCCAGGAACGGACGCCCCAAAATAAATGGGTCTTCCGGGTCTGGCTCAAAATTCAGCACCACAAAATCAACGGGAAAGATCAACAACCCTACTTGAACCAGAACATCCTCAACAATACCATCAGGTCTAGTCACAGATCGGTCTGCCAGCTGCAAAATAATAGTAGTAGGCTTAGGATGACCCAAACCCAACTCCTTGAAAACCGAAGTGCGCATCAGGTTTATACTAGCCCCCAAATCACACAATCCATGAGCACAGACACGATCTCCCAGAGTAATCTTCACAGTGAAGCTTCCAGGATCTTTCAGCTTAGTAGGTAACCGATTCTGAATGCGAGAACTAACCTCCTCAGTCAAAGCAACTGTGGCATATTCTGTCAATCTACTCTTGTTTGCTAGAATATCTTTCATGAACTTGGCATACTTTAGAATACTCTGCAAGATATCCACAAGAGGCAAATTAATGTGCACTTGTTTAAGTAGTTCAATGAACTTACCAAAGCATTCATCCTCCTTCTTCTTTTTAAACTTCTGAGGGAAAGGAGGAGGCAACTTCACACTATGTATCACTTTATCATCTTTGGAGCTTTTGGTAGACTCCACTTGTTCATCTTCAATCACCACTACTTTTGGCTCCAATTCTTTTGCTGGTGCAACCGTATCCTCTAACTGCTTACCACTACGGGTAACTATAGCATTCACCTGCTTGGGATTTGGCTCAGTATCACCTGGAAGACCTCCTTGGGGCCTTGTATTCTGTGCATTAGCTAACTGGCCAATCTGCTTCTCCAAATTCTGAGTAGCCAACTGATTGTTCCTCATATCTGCTGCCAGCTTAGCTTGCTCAGCCATAATCTATTTTAACATATCCTCTACGCTCATCTCTCCAGGCTTCGCACCCACTTGATTTCCTTGACCTTGCTGTTGGTTGTACTATAGTGCATATCCTTGAGGCCTATATTGATTTTGATTTCCTCCCCAAGATAAGTTCGAATGGTTTTTCCACCCAGCATTATAAGTATTTCTGTAGTTCTGGACTCCACCTCCCCTTTGTGCATTACCAACAAAATTTACGAAATCCGGATTAGCACTACACAAATCGCTAGTATGATCCCCATTTCCACATACACTGCACATCACAGAAACCTGTTGCTGTACTGCATTCACGGGAGTTGGTTGTTGCCCCAAGTTTAAACTACTAAAGTGATTGTTCATCATGTTTTGCATAGCTAAAATTCGGGCAGATAATGTTGTGACTGCATCCACATCTAGTTTCCCAGCAACCTTCTTTGTAGAATTCCTCAAATTATCACTATGCCAGTCTGGATTTCCTTGCGAAATATGATTCAACAGAGCATATAATTCATCATACGTCTTCTCTAAAGTCTGTCCACCTGCAGCTGAATCAAGTAGAATTTTAGTGTTGGGGTCGAGAGCCTCTATGAAAGTATGGACCAACACTTCATTAGCTTGGTGGTGGTGAGGACAGTCCCTCAACATGGATTTGAATCTGTTCCAAGCTTGGTACAAATTCTCATCATCTCTCTGTCTGAAACTTAGTATCTCACTCCTCAGCTTTGCTGTCTTTCCAGACGGAAAGAACCTTACCAAGAATTTTCAAGCAAGATCATCCCAAGTAGTGATAGAATTAGCCGGCTCTACATCTAACCACCTCCTTGCTTCCCCCAACAGAGAAAAGGGAAACAAAGTAAGTCTCACATAATCTGAAGACACACCTGCAGGAATATATGTGTCACTGATCTCCAGAAAATTATGGATATGCCTCTGCGGGTCCTCATGAGCAAGACCTGTAAACTATCCACTTGAGTGTAAGAGTTGCACCATATTCTGATTAAGCTCAAATCTGCCTCCAACTGCCGGTTTGAGAATACTGGAGGTCACATTAGTGGCGAGTGGGATTGCCACATCGCGAACTGTTCTAGCTGCCATTACTTCCGGCTCACGTCTCTCTGGACATGGTTCTTCAATTCTTACGGGATTACCCCGTATTCCTTCACCAGCCAGTTCGACTTGTGGGATCGGGTAGTCTGCAGCCTGTCTCCTCAATCTATTGAAATATCTTTCAGGTTCAGACTGTGGGGCTACCAAATCTTTGTTCCTTGCCAGTGTTCCGATGAAGTAAGCCTGCAAAATAGAACAGCTAAGATCAAGTTGTCAACACGTAGCTGAAAATTAAAGTACAAACATCAATAATTGAAATCTATCTATTTGAAAGTCCCCGGCAACGGCGCCAAAAACTTGTTGCGACCCAGCTATACACGCAAGTGTACGTGACGGTACAAGTAATAAAGTGGCTCTTTTTAAAGAGCCGGATATCGAACCCAAGGGACTTTCGTCAACAGAACTCAACTCTGGACGTCACACTATAATTAAAAACTAGTGTTGCGAAAAATACAAGAGATTTGGTGCTGAAAATTAAATGATTGCAGACTATGAACTTCTATCTTCGCTACCGTAACTTTGGTTTTCGCGAATATGCTTGAAAAATCAATAAAAAGTGAATTCCCAAGGCTAAGGCACCCTGAACGTCATCTCTTGAGCATAATTGTTATTGGTTTAAGCACTTTGAGTTGTTTATCATGGTTATTGATCCGAGGTTAATTTTATAACTATATTCGTCTCCAAAATATAATCTTCTACCAGAGCTTAGAAACCTACCTACATCCGTGAGTGGTGATAAGCTTAACCAATTCTAGAGCATTCAAGTTTTCTTCTCGTAATTGACCAAGTGTGGTGGATTAGGTACCTCTTGGTCCTAACCACATGTCAATCCCTTAGAATTACTTCCCCGAGAAAGATCACACTTCATGTATTCAAGTTCTATCTCTTAGTTTCTCTCTCGAGCTCACTTCAAGACAAGGAATATATTCCAATGGTGATCAAGCATCAAAATAGTGAAATTTAGAATATATGAATAACCAATTTATGATAAATTCCAGCAAAAACCAATACAATTAACCCAAGAGATTCATGTTCTTGGCCTTAACCCCAAGAATGAGGGTTTTTAGCCACTCATAATGTCAATCAACATCCAAAAGTCAATAAATACCATAAAAATACTTAAAAACTGAAAAGAAGAGGAATGGAACCTAATTGAGATGCCCAAAAACGCCCAAAATATTCTAATGATGATGGAATGTGATACAATAACTCAAAAGTCCTATTTATAGACCCAAAGTCGAGGCAAAAATCGTCCAAAAAGCGGCCCGACACGCCCTTGGGCGCTCCTAGCACTTAGGCAGATTTTGCCTCAGCAAAAGGGTGCTCCCAGGAGATGTGGCACGCCCCTGGGCGCGCCCCAAGTCTGCCTGGGCAAGTGAAAAATTCGCCAAAAGCGGCCTGGCACGCCCTTTGGCTCGCCAGGCCCTTTTTTTGTGATTTTTTTTGCTTTCGTCGACTTCTCTTCGCGACTTTGGTTGGATTCTTCAAGTTCAACTCTTTGGCTTGCCTCTTATCTTCAATATTCTTCACTTGTAGCTCCTCCAAGCCTCACTTCCCATGCCAAACATGCTCCAAAAAGTTGTAAATTCCACCTACAAGAGTCTAATCATATTGGTTAGCACAATATCCCATATTCCATCAAAAACTTATATAATACACAAGTATTGTTATCAAAACTACGGTAATTATGGGTTAAAGTCGCTACTAAGGCATATAAATACGCCTTAGATCCGGACTGAGCTCATCCCTACAGGTCATAGCTGAGAGTCCCTGTTGACTCTAGTATGTGTGTACATCTTGCATGCATGCAATCATCATTTCATCTGTACTTATATTTGTGATGATTATTGTTGAAGAAATCTGCCTAACTATAATTGGTATACTTGTATACCTGTATTTTGATGAAATGTAGTGTTAGGACTATAATTGCTTATCAACTAATAGTGAGTTGTGTTTTGATTGCTTTTACTTGCATTTCACTTGCATATTTGTATGCTGTTGAGTTGAGTCGGCCGATGATGCCTACCAATACTTAGTTATTGTACTAATACTATATGTACTCTTCTTTTGTTGAGTGTAAGGCATGTTCCAGCATTTGAGACGAGACCTTAACTCTAGTTCGTGACTTCAGTATCAATTCAAGGGTGAGCACCATGTCTGGGCATCCATTGGATCATCTCTACTTTGTTTATGCCCTTTGTTTCGAGACAATGACACTTCTTTATTTAGTATTTTGGATAATATTTTGGAGTTGGTTTTGGATAATGTTTAGATGTTCTTGTACGGTGACTTTTCGGTCCCGGGGGTTGTAATAATTAGAGATACTTCCGCAATCTCTTTTGTTTTTGGATATTAAATAAGTTAGTAATGTTTTAATGTTGACTAATATTGTGCTTAGTGAGTTAAATAGTAGTTATTTGAGAAAAGTGACTTGTGAAGGCCCAAGATAGTTGGTTAGGGGTTGGGTTAGATGGTTCTCCCCCTATGGAGTTAGGGTGGGTGCTAATTATGACTTTTTGGATCGTGACATTACTATTCAGGGATTAACCAACAATTCTCAATTTCTACACTACATATACACAGTGAATACTATCACCAAATTAACCTAATAAGCAGATAATAGATACAATGTTCCCATGGAGTTAACCACAGTCCTTCTATCTTCTCGTTGTTTAATAGAAACACCACAACAACAATTAAGATGCATAAGCTACACAACTCAGAAATATTCCAACTAATAGACAAGCAATCCAACTATCACTTTACACAATAAGTACAATAAGGGCACACAAGTCATGACACATATCGTAATAATTCCAACCCCACAATCATAACAATTGCATTACAATATCAATTAGAAAACATAGCACGTATAATCAATCATCACAGGTTATCGTAACCATACCACCCTAGTCATCCATCACAATGTGGAACCAATTCATATAATTACCTTGACTTTATATTCATAAAGGTATATATAGTGTATCATCTATGTATATCACTCTATAATTTGTACACACATGCTAATGGTCTCAGTTTAGCCGAATTTTCATGACCTGCAGGGGACCAGCTTTGTTTATGTACCGTACAAGCATGGTACCCAATCCTCCAAAATCTCAATAAGAAAGTAATCCATACTGGAGCTGTACCCGACCCTCCGAATATCACAATATAATGAAATGCAATTACTATTATTCAGGATGATCACAGTGCACCAATAATACAAGTACACAATTTATCATCACAAAAGATTTAGTCAATTTCACTATCATTTAACTCAAGCTATTACAAGCAATACCAATTCACTTTTAATAACAAGCATGCCCGAAGGCTAATCCATAAACATTCAATTTAAGAATATACCTGAGGTCTAAATCAAGTCTACATCTACAATAGAAAACATAACCTATGTTCATTCATTCAACAATGCCTTCTTCTACTCACATCAAGACTAGGATTTAGGTCTAGCAAATAATAACCCTTACATTCGATATATTATTAGGTTTCGAAATGCCACATTATTAATCGATTGTTCAACCTTCGATCCTATTCGGTCTTTATCGTTCTAAGTTTAGTTATGCACCTTTAAACATATACTCCCTAACACTTAGACAACTTGCCTTTAGGTTCATTAAATTAAAACCCCACATTCCCTTACCCTAATCACATCTCATAAATATTGCAACAGTGTATTCATATAATTAAGCCAAGTGCAACATAAATGTTACCTTTTTAAGGTAATTAAGTTGAGTCTTTCGATTATATACTCACGTAATTTTATTATCGGTGCTTACAATCATATAAAGATACAGAAATTCAGCATGGAGGTCATACACACATGCAACACCCATCAGGAAATTCATACCTTATTTATTTCAACACACAATTAAGTCTTTTCACATAAATTCCATATTTTATCCATCCAAACACCATGTCCGCAGGCTTGAGCATGTTTTCTCTCGTCAAATATATATAATGAATATGATTTCTAAACATGATCTACTACTCATAAACAATAGCCTACCTCAACACTGAGCTGCTACTATGGAAGGCATGAATCCTTGGTCCGTGCTTTCGTTCTAGTAATATTGATGTGAAATCGTGAGAAGGAAGTTGAAGTCGCATTCCTTGAGAGCATTGGCTCTCTGTTTTAGTAGTTTTTATCTTAGGAATAGCCTTAGGGAATTTTCAGGAGGAGGCAACTATGTTAATACAAGAATTGGTTGAAAAGGATTCAAAAACTCAGGTGGGTCACTGTCGATCTCCACTACAATGGCCCGGGCCTTGCTATAGCCGCTGTAGCGGCCAAAGGACCGCTACAACGGTCTTAGGAAGTTCCTATGCGCCCCCTTTAATTTTGCTCCAATTTTTTTTTATTAACAAAAATGATGGCTAATCATGACATTAACGTAAAACATTAAACTCAAGTATTTATGAGGTACTTTTAATAATTATGAATTGGGTCATTACACATAAAAGTTGGCATACACTACAAATATTAAGAACTCCTAATGACTCATTGTGTGTCTAAATGTCACAACCTGGATGGTCATGATTGGCACCCACCCTAAACTATGGTAGGAGAACCATACTTAACACAACCCTCACTAATCAAGTTTAGTATTCATCCATTTCTTTAAACCATTCTTATCATTAGGAAGTTCTAAACTCATTTAATCAACAAAGGAATTAAATGTCAACCCAACATAATCATTGAATAACTAATAGAGTGCAGAATACTCTATTTATTACATCCCCGGGACCTGAAGTCACCGTACAAGAACAACTAAGAATGTCTAAAGAGGTAACTAATAAATTATCTAAAATACAAAAAGAAATAAGGAAAAGTCTTAGTCTTGATACAAGGTACATGAACACAAATCAGAAGATTTAATGGCTGTCCGTTCATGGTGCTCACCCTTGAATCTGAGTCTAGAACTACTGGCTAAAGTCGAGATCTCGTCTCAAATGCCGGAACACGCTCTGTACTCATAAAAAAAAAAGAGCACGGGTAGCATCAGTACATCAACATGTACTTGTAGGCATCATAGATAGACTTAACCCGACACCATACAAATAAGTAAATCAACTATATGCAAAAGTGATCATCACAGAACTTATAATCAAAGACGAACAACACATTTATGACACTTCACTTTAGAGGGAATACAAACTCATGGTTCAATCTTTTTACGCTTATACAATTTCATCAACAAGTTGTATCACAATATATAATTATAAGTGTACATTTAATGCATATGATGAATGTATGAATGCAAGATTTGCGCATCATCTCTTTCTTTTCTCATTCTCATTAACATCGTGAACATCATGATTTCAATATCAATGTCAACAACATCATCATCAACTCATTATCAATAACATCATGAATATCATGATTTCAATATCATCATTACAATCATCAACCCATCAATATCAATATGTATGAATATGCAAATGCAGTCAATAATCACAAGTAGTGCTCCAAAGCAATTACAAATACGCAATTCACATATAAGAACAGAGTCAAGCAGGTCTAATTACTACAATAAACCATGACCTACCTCGAGTCCTTGCTTGAAACACCACTTGGCCATATACTTGCCCTTTCTTTCAATCTTAGCCAGTTCTTGATCTATAAACAATAATTATACACACCCAATTCAATCATTTCTTCCCTTTTTAACCACTAGGGATTAATAATTAATAATTTTTAATCATGAAATTACCCTAGTTCATCATCTTAGGGTTTTCTACTCCCTGAAACTCATGAACTCTACTTTCAATAGTATGAACAAGTATGATTCTATTCCAATTAGTGTATACTAACACCCTATAATCATTATCTACTGAATTCATACTTATTTCCACCAATTTGCATTAAGTTCATGAATTAGGGATAAACCTCAATTTCCACCATGAACAAGTTACTAATGATTTTCAGTAATTCTAAGAAGTAATTCAAGTTTAAAGTGTAAGGAACTTTCCTCCAAAGATGAAAACTTCTGAAAATTTACAGAAAATCGCCTTCCCAAGAGCCTTGGTTTGTTTTTCAAAAAGTGGAGAATGAAAATATTTTGGATTTTTAAAAACTAAAATTTTATTAGTTTTTTCCACTACATTGATAAAATTACCGCTGCAGCGGTTCGTGACGGAATTGAGGCTACCGCTACAGTGGTAGCTTTTTCACTGCAGCGGTTCCATTTTCAGCTGCAGCGGTCCTGGACAGAAACTCGGGACCTCTCCCCAATTATTTCCATTTTACAACACACCCATCAAAATACGACACCACAAACCAACCCCTTTACGGTAAACTCTATAATTGGAGTTCTATACATCCATTTTATGTGCGAGAAGTTGCTAGAGCTTCCTAAACTTGTTATCTATATAGAAATAAAGTCAAAAACCCCACCAACATTCTTATCAATACCATATTTTATTACCCTCAAAATTCATCTAACACTAGACCAACCTTGAATTTCTTAAAAATTGCCTAAGTAAATTTGGCTGGGGTTTTACTCCCTATTTTCAGTATAACAACGACTTGGGTCAATACATTAGATACCAATTTACCACTCGTTCATTCCTAAACAACAGCTAGCCCCAAAATAACATACTAAGGCAAGACCGGATACTTGAGTCTATGAACAAGTGTGGGTACCATTTGTGCATATCCGCTTATGTCTTCCAAGTTACCTCCTTAAATGAATAGTTCCTCCATTGTATCTTTAAAGAAGGAATAACTCTATTTCTCAACTTTCTCACATCTTGATCTAATATAGCAATTGGTTCCTCTTCGTAAGATAGCTCCTTGTTAAACAACTCGGAGTCCTAACGAATGATGCAGTCCCTATCTCTATAGTATTTCTTTGACATAGACACGTGAAATAGCGGGTGAACCCCGAACATACTAGGAGGAAAGGCTAGCTTATAAGCTTTTAATACTATTCCTATTAAAACCTCAAATGGCCCAATATATCTCAGATTCAATTTTCCCTTCTTGCCAAAATGCATCACACCCTTCATGGGTGACACTTTCATGAGTACGTTCTCTCCTTGTTCAAACTTTACATCCCTCACTTTATTATTCGTGTACTCTTTCTGTCAGCTCTAAGCTGCGAGGAGTTTCTCTTGTATAAACTTTACCTTCTCCATCGAATCCTTGAGCATATCAGTACCCCAAGGTCTCACTTCAAAAGCATCAAAGCATTCGATTAGAGACCTACATCTTCCACTATATAAGGCTTCAAAAGGAGCCATGTCGATACTAGAGTGGTAGTTATTATTGTAGGCGAATTCACACAATGGTAGCCCACTGAATCCCAAAGTCCATGACACAAGCCCGAAGCATATCCTCAATTACTTGAATAGTTCGTTCCGCCTATCCATCGGTCTGTGGATGGAAAACCATACTTAGGTACAGTCTAGAACCCAACTCTGACTGAAACTTTTCCTAGAAATCAGAAGTAAATTGAGTATCTCTGTCTGATACAATAGAAATAGGTACCCCATGGAGCCTTACGATCTCTTTCACCTAAATTTTGGCCAACTTAGCCGTATTATAATCTACCCTCACCGGGATAAAATGAGTCGACTTGGTTAATTGATTAACAATAACCCATATAGAGTCATACTTACTTAAGGTCTTAGGAAGACCTACCACAAATTCCATGGTTATTCGTTCCCACTTCTATTCTGGAATGGGCGTCCTTTGAAAGGTGCCACTAGGTTTATAATGCTCATACTTGACGTATTGACAAATGCTCATACTTGACCTATTGATAATTCTGACATTTTTTCACAAAATCTGCAATATCATGTTTCATCCTTCACTACCAATAATGTTGTCTTAAGTCTCTATACGTCTTGGTTTCACCTGGATGTATAGTGTACTTGGAGTTGTGATCCTCGACAAGGATAGTAGAAATAAAATCGCCCACATGAGGCACACACAATTGCCTCTGAATCCTTAACACTTCTTCATCATCAAGAACGGTTTCTCCAGCCTCACCCTGCAATACTTTTTCTCTAAGGTTTCTCAGCTGCTTGTCTTTGAACTGTCTACTTTTGATTTGGTCGAAGAATGTGGACCTAAATTCCATATGAGCTAATCGCTAGTCATCTGCAATCTCATGAAATCATTAGACAAGGACTGTACCTCTCTCTCCAAGGGTACCTAGACACCTCTAGCCATGCCAAACTTCCCATGCTTATTGTCTTCTTGCCCAATGTATCTGCTACTATATTGGCCTTACCGGGATGATATAGAATTGATATGTCATAGTCCTTGATCAACTCCATCCACCTTCTCTGCCTCATAGTCAGATCTCTCTGAGTGAACACATGCTGCAAACTATGGTGGTCCGTGAACACTTCACACTTTACCCTATAGAGGTAGTGTCTCCAAATCTTCATAGTAGACACCCCGACCGCTAATTCTAAGTCATGTGTTAGGTAGTTTTTCTCATAAGGCTTGAGTTACCTCGAAGCATAAGCAATCATATTCTGGTCTTGCATCAAAACAGCACCTAAACCCAATTGTAAGGCATTATAATATCAATGAAATATTTACCTTCAATAGGCAAGGTGAGAATTGGAGCTGAGGTTAGAAAAGTTTTAAGATTTTGAAACCTCTCCTCAAACTTGTCATCCCACACAAACGGGACCTCTTTCTGAGTTAGACGGGTCATGTGCGAAGCAATAGCAACAAATCCCTTGACAAATCGGTGATAGTAACTGGCCAACCCCACAAAGCTACGACTCTCTGTCACATTCGTCAGTCAAGCCCAATTCTTAACCTTCTCAACTTTCTGTGGGTCTACCATAACCCCTTCCTTAGATACCATATGCCCCGGAAAGGACACTGAAGATAACCAGAACTCACACTTGGAATATTTAGCTTATAGTTTCTTTTCCTTAATCAACCGAACACTGTACGCAAGTGAGTTTCATGCTCTCTTTAACTCTTGGAGTAAACTAGAATGTCGTCAATAAAGACAATGACAAAAGAATCCAGAAATGACTTAAAACCCTCATTCATCTGACTCATAAAAGCAGCGGGGCATTGGTCAAGCCAAATGACATAACTAGAAACTCATAATGACTATAATGAGTTTGAAAAGAGTCTTTGGGATGTCCTCCGCCCTAATCTTGAGTTGGTGATAACCTGACTTTAAATCAATTTTGAAGAATACTACAGCTCCTTGCAACTGGTCAAATAAGTCATCTATCCTAGGTAAACGATACTTATTGCGAATGGTTCCCTTATTTAATTTGTTGTAGCTTATACACGTCCTCATGCTACCATCCTTTTTTTTCACAAACAAAATGGCGGCACGAATAAATGCCTTCTCTAATAATTCCTACAACTGGGACTTCAATTCTCTTAACTCTGCTGGTGCCATACCATAAGAAGGGATAGAGATGGGATGAGTTCCTTGTTCAAAGACTATACAGAAGTCAACTTCACGGTCCTAAGGCATAACATGAAGGTCATTAGGAAATACTTCTAAGAATTCACACCCAACTGGAACTGAAGCTATAGGAGGAAATACCAACTTATCTTCCCAAAAATGGGCTAAAATATGCCCTACACCCCTTCTTTACTAGTTTTTAGGCATGAATAACTAACATAATTCTCATAAGAGTAGGCTTAAAGGTACCCTCCCATTCTAACTTTTCTATTTCGAGCTTTGCTACAGTGACAGTTTTAGCATAACAATCAAGAATGGCACAATAAGGAGACAACCAACTAATACCTAAGATAATATCAAATTCCTCTATATCTAAAATCACTAGTCTGCCAAGGTCTTAAACCCTATAAACATTACAGAGCACGCACGATACTCCTGATCAACATATATAGACACCCCAATTAGTGTGGACACATATATATGAGTATCAAGATATTCACAGTCTAAGTCCCAGCCCAAGGCAAATTTCACAGACACATAAGAAAAAGTAGACCCAAGATCAAACAATACAGAAGCCATACGATCATAGACAAGAATAGTACCTGTGATCACAACAACAAAAGTTTCTGCCTTAGGAAGAGATGGAATAACATAAAGTTGGGATCTATCACCACCTTAACTTCTACCTTTACAAGCTTGAGCACTACCTCTACCAACCTATCCTCCACCTCAGTTGGCTTGGTTGCCACCCCTTCTTGAAGTCTTGCCACCCCGCCCACCTTGGGGACGAACTCTACCATTGCGTGGCTTTGGCCTGCAACTAAATAAAAAGAAACTCCATGCCATACATTTCAACAATACCCATTTCATACAGACGGTCATGACAATCTATCAAAAACTCAAATGCATCCTCAGACTTTATACCCTAAAATACTGGGGGGTTATCTTCATGAACTTGTAGAATAGTCCATGCTCATCAGCAGTCATCACTGGCCTAAGTACCTTGCAGGGATACACCCCTGTTTTATAGTTCATCTATCTTTGGTGCTATAGTAACGACATGTTGTAAGGTTGGGAACGAAAATACTAGATCAACTGGAGTGTTACAGGTGACATCCAAGCTACTCAGGGATCTCGACACTTGCTGAATCACTTAAACATAAAAAGGCACTGGGGCTGCACCATTCGATACTGGCACCACATTCTCTGGGACTACCATTTCTTTCTCCTCAACTACCACTTCTTTGTTCTTGTATAAGTCTGGAGCATACTGATGTGGGGAAGGGATGGTGATCTCTGCCTAGACGATTATCTAGATGCCTGGGCTCCATCCTAATAGGTGTTGCCCTTCCTCCTCCCCTTCTAGCTCTTCCCCTAACTCGAGGCCTACCTCGAACGGCGGTCGATGGAGGTGCTGCTATGGGTGAGGCTACTATGGCTACTGTTGATCTGGTGGAACAAGTATTCACTATCTGTGAACAAGAGTAAATGAGTTAGATACCAATTTGGATCACCATATACCAATTGGAATCAAGTAATACCACGAAGGAAGAAAGAAAGGAATTCATTTCCTAAATCCCTATAGCTTCTCGAAGAAAAGTACAAAAATATATCTGTATTATTCCAAAAGACTCTACTAAACCTGTTCTTGTATGATGAGATCTATAAATCCAGTGTTTTGATACCATCTTTGTAATGAACTGAATGGTCATGATTAGCACCCATCCTAAACTCTGAAAGCAGAACCATACCTAACCCAACCCTCACTAATCAAGTTCAGTAGTCATTAATTTCTTTCTACCATTCTAGTCATTAATAAGTTCTAAACTCAATTATTCAACAAAGGAATAAAATATCAACCCAACATAATCATAGAATAACTAATAGAGTGCGGAATCCTCTATTTAATACATCCCTGGGATCTAAAGTCACCGTATAAGAACAACAAAGAATGTCTAAATAGGTAACTAATAGATTATCCAAAATACGGAAGGAAATATGAAAAAGTCTTAGTCTCGATCTAAGGGACATGAACACAAATCAGAAGATTCAATGGCTGCCCGGTCATAGTGTTCACCATTGAATCTGAGTCTTGAACTGCTGGCTAATGTCGAGGTCTTGCCTCAAAAGCCGGAATATGCTCTGCACTCAATAAAAAAAGGAGCACAAGTAGCATCAGTACATCAGAATGTACTGGTAGGCATCATAGGTTGACTCTACCCGACATAAAACAAATAAGTAAACCAAGTAAATGTAAAAGCGATCATCACTGAACTTATAATCAAAGATGACAACATATTTATGACACTTCACTTTAAAGGGAGTACAAACTCATGTTTCTATCTTTTTACACTTAGAGAATTTCATCAACAAGTTGTATCACTACATATAATTATAAGTGTACATTCAATGCATATGATGAATATATGAATGCAAGATGTGCACATCATCTGTTTCTCTTCTCAATCTCATCAACATCATTCTTAACATCAAGAACATCATGATTTTGATATCAATTTTAACAACATCATCATCAACTCATCATCAATAATATCATGAACACCATGATTTCAATATCATCATCATATTCATCAATCCATCAACCCATCAACATCAATATGTATGAAAATGCAAATACAATCAATAATTATAAGTAGTGCTCGAAAGCAATTACACATACTTAATTCATATATAAGTACAGAGTCAAGTAAGTCTAATTGCTACAATAAATGTAACCTACCTCGAGCTCTTTTCTGAAACATGATTTGGCCACAAACTTGCCTTTTCTTTCAATCTTATCCCTTTGTTGATCTATAAAAATAATTATACACACTCAATTCTATTCATCCCTTTTTAACTACTAAGGATTAATAATTAATAATTTTTAACCATGAAATTTCCCTAGTTCATCATCTTAAGATTTTCTACCCCGAAAAACTCATGAACTCTACTTTCAATAGTATGAACAAGTATGATTCTATTCTAATTAGTGTATACTAACACCCTATAATCATTATCTACTGAATTCATACTTATTTCCACCAATTTGCATTAAGTTCATAAATTAGGGCTAAACCTCAATTTCCACCATGAACAAATTACTAATGATTTTAGTAATTCTAAGAAGTAATTCAAGTTTAGAATGTAAGGAACCTACCTCCAAAGATGAAAACTTTCAAAAATTTACAGAAAATCGTATTCCCAGAGCCTTGGTTCATTTTTCAAAAAGTTAGGAATAAAAATATTTCTGAGTTTTAAAACTGAAATTTTATTGTGTTTTACCGCTACCGCGGATTGCGATGAAATTGAGCCTATCGCTATAGCGGTACCTTTTCTGCTACAGCGATTCCATTTTCTGCTGTAGCAGCCTCGAGTAGAAACTCACGACCTCTCCCCAATTATGCCCATTTCATAACACACCCATCAAAATACGACATCGCGAATCAACCCCTTTACGATAAACACTATAACCAGAGTTCTCTATTTTCGTTTTATGTGTTGGAAATTGCTATCGATTTCTAAACTCGTTATCTATCTAGAAATCTATTCAAACACCCCCAAAATATTTATATCAATACCAAATTTTCTTAGAATAGTACACCATCAAAATTCATCTAACACTAGACCAACCCTAAATTTCTTAAAAAATACCTAAGTAAATTTGGTGGGGGTTTTACTCCCTATTTTCAGCGTCATGACGACGTGAATCATTACATTAAATTTCAATATTATTTATTGTATGGTGTTGTTATCACCTATCCTATTTAGTCATCATTCCAAAAGATCCATAGCTTTGCAAAGTTATTCACCATGATCTTTTGAAGTCTAAGTCTTCTTCAGTAATTTTTTTTAATACTCGTGTTGTTGGCAAATGCTCCACAAAAGCTTTATATAACTACTTATGTCTTCTATTACGCTCTATTAACCTCTCAAAAGAGCTTTGAGTGTTAACAAACATTATATTTTAAAAAAGTATTTTGTCTATAATTAATCACTATGGGTAGGCTTTGCCTTATCGCTCTTTGTAGTTATCGCTCTTTGTAGTAGTATTTTGTGTTAGGATGTTTCATGCGTGGCTCCTCTTGATTACACTTTTTAGGTTACTTATTTGACTTTGTGAAATATCTGCACCCTTACTTATTTGTTGTATATTTTCCTCTAGACTGTCATCTTTCTTTGTATATCTGATGTGTTGTATCTACTCTTTTACCGTGTTCTCTAATTATGGTCCTTATGTTTAGAAATACTAGGTACAATGATCTAGAGGAGACTTGGTTCCTCAGCTTGTATGCCTTTTTCATTGTTTGTGTATGTATCAGTACTATCCTAGGTGGGTCATCCAAAGGTTTTTAGTTCTCGGTATTATGTTCCCCTTCCATCATATCCTTTACTTGATTATTGTGCTCTATTTATTTCTTGGTGTCTTCCAAACTACAATTACTTTAGTTATGCTGGTATCTATCCTTATCGCAATCCTTTATTTTGCTTTCTCCAAAGTTTTGTGCATTATTCTCATATTTATCCCTTTTCTTCTGTGTTGTATTTTCTTTGATTGTGTTTGAATTATATAGTATGGATTTATTGTTGTCCCCCCTCCTTATGCTATAAGTTCCCTTTGTTATTTATGGAATTCTTTTGTCATTCAAGTATTTACCAATAAAATTCTCCGCCACTGCTTAGCTGATACCCCTTGAGTCTTCTTTGGAATTTCTACAATATTTTATGTTTTTTAATTGTCTATTGCTTTCTGTAGGACTTCCTTTACTTGAGCATCAAATTTGTTTAGTATCTTTATCCCTTGTTCACTCTAGTGATTTGGTCGAGAGTGTCACCTATGTTCCTCTCTGCCTCCATTGTTTTGCTTTTTCCTTCTGAAACCATTTTACCATTTCTATTTTTTGAAGTTGTTTTGATCTAGTTGCTTCATTTTCACCATAACTAGGCTTAGTTTGGGCCCCTTTAGTTGCTCTTGTTTTCTCTCCCTTTACTGCTTTTTTAGACTCCTCAACTTATTTCTTTAGTTTCTTTCTTTTGCCATCATGTTTCTCTTCTTACTCTTCCTTAGGATATAGCTCTAGATGAATTACAAAACAATCTTACTCATTATAACCCTTTAACTTGCAATTCTTATTGTATTTTAGGACATAGTTATAGTAGACCCTAATCCACTTTTCTACTACTTCTATTGTTTTTGCTTCCTCATGCCTATGCCAGTCCTTTTTGAAACTCCCTCAAAAGATCCACCTCCACCTTAACCCTAGTACATCTAGGTCTAGTTTGGTTACGAGTATCTATTTCTACTTGTAAAGGTTTTTCTATGACTTAAGCTAATGAAAAAATAAATTCTTTACCAAAAAAGTTGGGAGGTGGAGACGGGAAATATATCCATACAATTGTTGTAGTTGGTTCTTCTTCTGGATATAAAAGAAGATCCACTTCATAGTACATATTATATAGGACCAATTACGGTATATGATGTAAAAAGCATGTTTTGTAGCAAATTGACATAATCATCTATAATTCTGGCATGTATCATAACATATTGATTGCTAAGAAATACTATATTGTATTATCCTTTTAATTCACATTGTTTTTGGATGAGCTTGCATAATTCTTGAATGTCTATCTGTCCATTCATACAAAAATTTACCAACAACTTCATAGTGTATATTTTCATTAACAATCATATAGGCCACCTTCTTTTCACCTCAATTAATCCTAGGCTCTAATTAGTCAGAAAGGCAATGATTGAAAAGACATTGGTGTAGTGTTGATGCATATGTAATAGGTTTTATGGGTGTACTGGATAATGGTATTGTGTCCTTCACTAGCTGAATAGGCTCTGGAGGAGGCTGTCCAGTGGCCATCATGGTCATAGACACCGAAAAACATTTAGGCAAACCTAGGATTAGGGAAATACATAATTTTCTAGAGAGTGGTATAGGGGTATAATCAAGAGGTAGCAAAAAAGGACTTGACAACTACCTTATTTTTCCTAATTTAATTGAACATAGAATTTTAAAAAATAACCAATCTTGTAATTTTAAATTAAATATGTGGATTAGTTTATAAATATATGCACAATTTAGGCCTCTTGTTTACAAGATTACTTCCAAAATCACATCATGGATGGCTAAAGGGGTTTCATATGTTGATAGGTTGCAACTAAACTAAGTGGTGCTTATGGGTGTCCAAGATTACTGGTCACAACTTTTCCTCCTTCCCCACAATATCATTAAATTAGCAGAGGTGTGACGTGTTGAATCTATCTTTGGTCAGGGGAAGCTACTTTCACAAACAAGGCACTAGTAGCGTGGGATAAAGTTTATTTGCCTAAAAGAGCTGGCGGACTAAATGCCATTAGTAGAAAGGTGTGAAATCAAGCAACTTTGTATAAATTGCTTTGGGAACTTAGTGAACAGAAGGAGAAATTATGGATCAAGTGGATACATGCATACTACATATGGAAGCAAAACTGGCAGACAATGCAGATACCTCCACAAGCATCGTGGATGGTGAGGAAGATTTTGAGTATAAGGAAGTATTGGGCGAGTTCCAACATGAATACTATTGCTGCTGATAGGGAAAATTCTTGATTAGTGTAGCCTACAAGCAGTTAAGAGGTAATATCAGCAATGTACCATGGAAGGACCTAGTTTACTATTCGACTGTTTGTCCTAAGCATGTTTTTATTTTGTGGTTAACACTACATGAGAAGTTGCGAACTAAAGATGTCCTCATTCAATGGGGCATTCCTATAAATGGAGATTGTGAACTATTTGGCTTCCAACCAGAGAACTTGCACTATCTTTTCATTGAGTTTACCTACTCTACTGGGGTATTGCAGGAGCTATTACTCTGGTTTAAGTGGAATCGGAGAATTTTACTATGGGAACTGGAACACCAATGGGTCCAGCTTGTTAGCAAATCCAAAAGGCCTAGAGGGGTGTTTCTCATGGAAGCTTTGGCCATTGTCATACATGGTTTGTGGGGAGAGCGGAATGCTAGAATTTTCAATACTACAAACAAATGACAACGAGCTCTGGCTCATGAGTTGAAGACTGATCTAGCCACTTGAGTTAGAAGAAACATCAAACTTTTTGGTTACCTTAGCACTTTGTAGGAGATGCAATTTTGTAGTCTTTTTGTTGCTATTGAGATGAGCTGGTCAGTTTTTGATTAGCTTTGATTTGGCTTTACTGGTGATTAATAAAATGAAATGTTCATTTCCAAAAAAATATTTCATATAATTTCTAATAGGGATCGAGTCTCATTAGAGGCACGACAAATGATAAAATTTCCCTTTAAACAATGCGAAATTATGTATTTTGCCTCCATAAATAGTTGAGATGAAAACTGCCTTTAAATTTGCTTTTTTTCTCAAAGAACGTGAACTTAGCACCCAATCATGCCACTAGTCTGGCAATTAAGCATTAGTTTTTCTTAATTGAGGGTAAATTTGATGCATGCTCCCTAATTTTTGGGTTTTGGTTTTTTTTGTTCCTGCCTTTTATCTCCACGTCACTATCTTTACCATCAACAACCTTTCTTCCTCCTTCCTCTTTGTATCTCCCTACCACTATTCACTACTAAAAAGAATACAAAAACGGCCAAAGAAAAATCAATGGACTGGGTCAGACCAAAAAAACAGACGGAAAATTGATCTTGTCCATCAGTTTTTTCCTTTTTAATTATATATTTATTTTTTCATAAATACGATATTATCCGTCATTTTTACCGTGGTTTTTTTGTTTGAGGATTTTTTGGGCGAATAATTTTTATCAGGATGAAATTGGTATGATGTCGGACTGTTTCGTTATTTGTTAAAAAAAAATTATATTTAGGAAAACGACATTGTCCATTGTATTAGTTAAAATTTTTACTCAAAAAAACAAATATATAATTTTAAAAACAATTTATATGTATTTTAATTACAAGAAACAACGAATGGTATTGTAATTTTTTTTTAAAAAGTTATTTTTGCGAAATTGACATTGTTCATCATTTTATTTAGCCTTTTCTATTTAAAATTAAATCAATAAATATAACAATTTTCAAAATAATTTATATTTTTTAAGTAGAAAAGAATATGGACAAGGTCGTTTTTTCCACCATTTTTTTAGTCAAGATCTGGTCAACAAATTAATTAGAAAAACAATGGACAAAATGACCCTGCCCGTCACTTTTTCTGATTAAATAGATCCAGATTGGGTCATTTTCCCATTTTTCCTTCTCCTCTCTTTTTTTTCTCTCCTTTTTCAATTTTGTCACGACCCAAAAGTTGAGGTCATGATGGCATCTACTTGACCCAGCTATGGTAGATAAGCTAATTGTTTAAAAAGGAAAGAGAATTGAAAAAGCAGCTAAAAACAGGAATAAACAAGACTTCTAAAATGAAGTCAGGTCAACACATGTACAAAACATAGAGGAAGTCTGAAAAAAATACCATAAAACCGCCAACAACTGGTATTATAAGTGAGAGCATCTAAATACAACTCAAGAAATATAGAAAATACAAATGTATGTTTCTGAAAACAAATAAAGACATCTAGATAGATAGGAAGAGGTCTGGAGTCAACTCTGGAACCCTATAGTATGCCAGTACCTCGATCACCAACTCTGATAAGTACTAACTCAGTTACCTCGCCTTGTACTAGTGCTAGGATCTACACCAAAAGGGCACAGTAGGAGTGAGTACAATCCACCTGTACTCAGTAGGTATCATAGGCCGACTGAGCAAAGTAGAAAATAATATAAGTAAAGAAATACTATGAGTACGCCACCTGCAAACAGAAAAGTTCCCAAACAGTAACTCACATCGTCTCCACTAATAGCTCTAATATATATATATATATATATATATATATATATATATATATATATATATATATATATATGAAATCAAATAGAAGCAAGTGTTCACGAAGGTACATAGAAACTGATTATACGTCAAGAACGCACGTAAAGGAAACACAGAAAATGCATACGCAAATGCAATGCAATGAATGATGAAGTGAATAGTTTGAAAGTCATCGCGTGACTTTCTGTATACACCTATCAAGCCTCATTGCTCCCAAAATAGGACCCATGGGGGATTTGCAACCTGTATACTATCTCAAAATCTCAACCCACCTCTCCGGCTTGTGTTCACGGATCAAGGTTTTTGTGACAATAGCTCATTTTTTTTCAAAACAGTGTTTCTCAATGGTACCGATATCTCATGAATGTATATATGAAATGAGGATATGATGCTCACAATCAATAGTATGAAGATAACAAATCCATTCAATACGTGTATAAGTGAGCCTAGAATCAACTCAGTATGTTAATAATTCATGATATCAGTTCTAGTTGGGCACTATCGGAAATAAACATACATGTAAGACATCATTAATATCATATCAACCCATAATTCAGGCATTTATATCATGATAAGGCAAACAATGCTCAATAAGGTCTATAATATCTATTCATGCCCCCGCACGGGTATCACATTAAGAATAAAGGCATTTAAATACACAAAATAAGGACAATGATGTCAACTAAATCTCCAACCTGGGAAACAAGCAATATATGATATCACAAGTCAATAAAAACAAGAATATAAGCCCCCACACGGGCACACAATAGTAATAATAATCTCGAAATACAATTCCCATAGTTATTTTATCAATCCCATAGCATGCTTTACTTATTTATTAACTACCCAGCCCAGTCTGAAGAAAATTGAGCCATAACCTACCTCGAAGAGATGAAATCTGAGCCTAAAGCCTTCAACACGAAACCTTTCCCTTTCAAACGGTCTCGAAATCAACTAAGACATACAAATATAACATCGACGTGTTAAAAAAAGCTAATGATATCCATATTGACTATTTTTAAGAGGGGTTCAAAAATGGGTTTTAAAGCAAAAAGAGTAATACCAAAATTTTATTTTAGAAACAAGTTCCCCAAGGTTATAGGAGTCAACACTTGAAAACCCACGCGAAAATCAATTAAACATGAGGTTCAAATCAAAGATTAAAAGGTGTTTTCGAAGACATAATCAATAGGAATCAATGAAAACAAGAGTTTGAAGCTTACACAAGCCAAAGTGGTGGAGAAATCCTTCAAAATTGCCTCTTCCCTTAATCCCAAGGTCCAAAAATATTGAAAAATTGTGAGAATGGAGTATTTATATTGTTTTTTGAATAGTACCTCGCGATCGTGGCCCCCACCTCACAATCGCGAAGATCTTTGATTTTGCGTAGCCCTGACACGTTCGCGATGAAGAACCCATGACCCAACCCGGACAAGAACTCTTCACGTTATGAAAGCTAAAATCCTTCTCTGCATTAGTGGCCAGAGGCCCGTATTCGCGAAGAAGGATCTGGCATGCACCAGATATTAACAAAGTGTTGAGTCTTTGCATGTTTCAAATTCTCCAAATGGACCCTCGGGATTTATTCGGGACCCCATGAAAACAAACCATATATGCTAATAGGCTATTTTCGACATTCCAGACTCAATGGTAATATTGGATTTCTAAAAATAGATCGTTTTCAACAAATTAACCCCCAAGACCTCTTTTTAGCGAATTTCACTAGTTTTCAAATGGAGGATCGAAATGCAAAATAAAGGTTTCAAACCTGAACCAAACCCTCTACCAACCCAAATTCGACATTTCGAATCTAATGAAACTGTCCAAATCGTCATCCGGCACTCGAAACACAAAATGTTGACCAAAGTCAAACTAGTAGCTTTTTAAGCCTTTAAGAGCCTCAAACTCTTCCAATTCATTCCCAAAAGCATTGGGAACTATGCCAACCATCCCCACACCTCAAAATCAACAAGTGGTATCTAGGAGAAAGGGCAAAAGGGTCAAATCACATAAAAAGAAAAATCTCATGAATCAGGTTATTACAATATCCACCACTCAAACTCCACCTCCCAAGTATCCTCCTTGACGATATGATGTCTCCACCATGAATATCTCTAGAACGCAACCGTCTAACGTCCCTTACTAATATGGAAAATGGCTCCTCTACAAAGGTCAACCTCTCATCCAACTGAACTGAATCCCAATGAAACACGTGAGACTCATCCAAAATGTAGCTCCATAACATAGATACATAAAAGACTGAGTGAACGGCTGAAAAATCTAGGGGTAAGGCTAACTCATATGCTAGCTTCCCAACTGTCCGAAGAATCTCAAATGGCTCGACATATCTGGGTCTGAGCTTACCCCTCTTCCCGAACCTCATTACGCCCTTCATGAGAGACTCTTTAAGGAAAACCCGATCACTAATCCCAAACTTCAAGGCATAAAACCTGCGGTCAGCATAACTTTTTTGCCTATTCTGGGCTGCCCAAAGTCTATCCTGAATCACCTAAACCCTGTCCAAAGACTCATGAAGCAAGTCGGTACCACAGGGTATAGCCTCGAAAGTCTCAAACCAACTAATTAGATACCAACAATGCCTGCCATACAACGCCTCAAAAGGTACCATCTCAGTACTCGAATGGTAGTTATTATTGTAATCAAACTCCACTAAGGCTAAATACTGCTCCCACTGACCTCTAAAGTCCATAACACATGTGTGGAGCATATCCTCCTGAACCTATATAGTTTGCTCTTACTGACCGTCAGTCTGGGGGTAGAAGGTTGTGCTAAGGTCAACCTGAGTACCGAACTACTCTTGAAACATCCTCCAGATGCGAGACGTGAACACTGATCCTCTGTCTGAAATGATAGACATAGGTACCCCGTGAAGATGAACTATCTCTCGAACATAGATACGAGCCAACCTCTCATCACTGAAGGAAATCTGAATAGGGATGAAATGAGCCAATTTTGTCAATTGATCAATGATAATCCAAATATTGTCAGAACCATGAGAAGTACGGGGCAACCCACTCACAAAGTCCATAGTAATCTTCTACCACTTCCACTCAGGAATGGGGAATCGCTGAAGCAAACAACTAGGCCGCAAATGCTCAGCCTTCACCTGTTGAAAATACAAACAACAAGCTACAAAGTCCACTACATCCTTATTTATACCACCCCACCAATAATGTTGCTTTAAATCACGATACATCTTGATCACTCTTGGATGAATATAATATCTAGAATAATGTACCTCCTTCAAAATCAATCTCACCCATCCACAAACTCTCGGCACACAAACTCGGCCACCAATTCTCAAAACACCATTAGAATCAAGGGTTGCTTCCTTGGACTCGCCACTCAACACCTTCTCTTGAATCACCCTCAAAGTATCATCATCAAGCTGGTGAGCTTGAATCTACTCCATCAAAGAAGATCTAGCATCAACAAAGGCTAATACATGTCCAGGTGTCAAAATGTTATGTCTAACTATCTAGTTAGCTAAAGATTGAACCTTTAAGGCTAAAGGCCGCTCCTGAGTCAAAAGATGGGCTAAACTCCCAATACTAGACATCTTCTGGCTCAAGGCATCAGCAACAACATCAGCCTTACCCAGATGATAAAGAATAATGAGATCACAATCCTTAAGCAACTCAAGCCAACGTCGCTGTCTCATATTAAGATCTCGCTGGGTGAAGAAGTAATGAAGGCTATGATGATCTAAGAAAATCCCACAATGGACTCCATACAAGTAATGCCTCCACAACTTCAGCATAAATACAACCGCGGCCAACTCTAAATCATGGGTAGGGTAATTCTTCTTATAAGGCTTCAACTGACGAGAAGCATAAGCAATCACCTTACCCTACATCAATATTGCACCCAAATTCACACCAAAAGCATCATAAAACACTGTAAAACCCACTCCCTCCTTAGGTAAAGTTAATATAAGAGACGAAGTCAATAACTCATTGAGCTTTTGAAAGCTTGCCTCACAAGCATCTGACAACTGAAAGGTAACCTTCTTCTGAGTGAACTTGGTCAAAGAATTTGCAATAGATGAGAAACCATCTACAAAATACTGATAATAACCCGCCAAACCAACAAAACTCTAAATCTTGGAAGGAGAAGTAGGCCTAGCCCAGTCACGAATCACAACAATCTTGGTTAGATCAACCATAATGCTATCTTTGGTCACTACATGACCCAAGAAAGAGATAGAATCCAACCAAAAATCACACTTAGAGAACTTGGCATACAACTTCTCATCATGCAATCTCCGAAGAACAGTCATCAAGTGTCTCACATGATCCTCATTCTTGGAGTACACCAAGATATCATCTATAAATATAATCACTAAAGAGTTGAGATACAGTAAAAATACCCAGTTCATCAACTTCATGAACTCTGCTGGGGCATTGGTCATTCCAAAAGACATAGCCAAGAACTTATCATGACCGTATCGAGTTCGAAAAGCCATCTTCAGAACATTCGAAGCTCTAATCTTCAATTGGTGATACTCAAATCTCAAATCAATCTTAGAAAATAAGAAAGCACCCCAAAGCTGGTCAAACAAATCATCAATGCGAGTAAGAGGATACTTGTTCTTAACCGTCACTTTTTTCAATTATCGATAGTCGCTACACATGCTCATAGAACTGTCCTTCTTCTTCACAAGCAATACATGAGCACCCCGCAGAGATACACTACGTCTAATAAACCACTTACCTAACAAGTCCTGCAACTGCTCTTTAAATTCCTTCAACTTAGCAGGGGCCATCCTATAAGGAGGAATAGAGATGGGCTAGGTGCCTGAATCCACATTGATAACAAAGTCAATATCATGATCCGGAGGTATACCAGGCAAATCCGTAGGAAACACATCTAAGAACTCATAAACAACTCGAATAGAATCCATAGGAGATGGTTAGGCAACACTGGTATCATGAATATAAGCTAAATAAGACAAGAAACCTCTTTCTACCATGCGGCGGGCACGCAAAAAAGATACAACTCTTTTTGGACCCGAATTAAGCATACCTTTTAAAGATATCCTTGGCATACCCAGCGTAGCTAAGGTCATGATCTTGGCATAATAGTCCAAAATAGCATCATAGGGAGCTAACCAATCCATACCCAAGATAACATCAAAATCCACCATATCTAGGATAATCAGGTCTACCCAAGTCCCACGCCCTGCAAAGGTAAGTACATAATATTGGTACACCCGATCCACCACTAAAGAATCTCCTATAGAGGTAGAAACATAAAGACGAATAGGAAGACGCTCACAAGAAACATCAAATCCAGATGCAAAATATGTAGACACATAGGAGAATGTAGACCCGGGGTTAAATAACATGAAAGAAGATCTGTTGTAAACTCGAAAGATACCTAAAATGAATACATCAGAGGCCTCTACCTTGGGTCTCCCAGGTATAGCATAACACTATCCAAGTCCGCTCTCAGACTGAGTAACCCCGTGACCACCACCACAAGCTCTGCTACCTCTACCTCTAGCACCTCTAGCACCACTCTTGCCACTTTATAAACCACCTCTCACTACAGATATCAAAGTAGGGCAAAGCTAAAGTTGAGAGCCCTGCAGAGTAGGTCCATACACACATCAGGGATAAGCCTTGGCCAAATAGTCAACCTCCTCACAAATATAGCATCCTCTATAGATTGACTCAATCTGAAGGGGTCCAGATAAACTAGAATGACCGCCCTGCCCGAAGAACTGAAGCTGGAACTCCACTCGCATGAACTAATACATGGCTACCTGGAGATACAAGAACTGAAAGTCTATCACCTGATCTTTGTAAAGTAGCCTAAACTATCCTACCATGATAACCACGGGAACCTCTACTTAAGAAATCTCTGTCTCAGGAGGCATGACCACCAAACTCTCCCTATCGGTGCATCTTCTTGGTGCCTCCCTGAGTAGCCTGGGTAATAGGCTCAGTCAACTTGACATGCTCAATAATGCTCTAAAACGAAGCCCCTGAAATATCCATCTGAGTAGTAGACAATTGATAAGAACACTCTAACCCCTTAAAAAATTTCTGAATCCTCTTTGTCTCTGTGGAGATAATGGCAACGGAATATATGGATAGAGCATGAAAGCTTGCCTCATACTCAGCTATAGACATGGAGACCTGCTCCAAGTGATCATACTCATCCTATATCTTATCTCTCAGGCTGTACAATACAAACTTCTCCAAAAAGGCCTCCAAAAACTAAACCCAAGTCATAGCTGGTGGACCCAATTACCTATAACTAGATAGAGACCTCACCAATATCTGGCCATATCCATCAGCTGATAGGTAGTATAAGAACCTCCGTGAGACTTAAAAGATCCAAGATTATATAACTTCTCCTGGAAGTCAATCAGAAACTCATAGGTGTCCTCGCCAATTGCTCTACTAAACTTGGAAGGAGCCAAGTGAATAAACCTCTCAAACCACTTTTGATCATCAGAAGACATCACAGTACCCAAAGCAACTGAGGGAATAGTAAGTCTAGTAGGCAATGAGTCTATGTGTGTGGGTACCATAGATGATGGTTGTACCTTTGAAGTAGGAATACCATATGTAGATACCGGTACAGATGGCGAAACACCACTCGAAGCCTGAAAAATACAAGGTACACTCAAGGGAACACCCTCCAAACGACTTAAGAGGTGAATCAACAAATCTTGAAGTACTGGGGTGTTAACTGAACTCTATGGGGCCTGAGTTGGCCCTACACCTCCTGTCTGATATTTATCTCTAGCATACTCAACCTCAAGATGGAGAAAGGCCTTGATAGTACTTCCTCTGGTTGGGGCAGCTCTTGTGCCTATTATCTACCTCTGGGTTGACCACGACCCCTACCTCACCCTCTTACTAGGGCTCCCACATCAGGTGCTGGCTCAACATCTCTAGCATCCCTAGACCTAGTCCTCGCCATCTGCGTAGAAAAGAATTGAATACAAGTTTAAAATATTGGGTAAAAACAACCCGCATGAAAAGGAATCAAAATAGAGAAGTTTTCCTGAAGACATTGTATAGCCTCTCGAAGATAGATACGGATGTTTACGTACCGATCCGCGAAACTATACTAGACATCCTACTCTTACACTTATGAAACCTGTGAGCCTAGCGCTCTGATAAAAATTTGTCAAAACCCAAAAGTTAAGGTCATGATAGCATCACTTGACCCAACCTTGGTAGATAAGCCAATCACCCAAAAAGGAAAGAGAATAAAAAAATTAGCAAAAAATATGAATAAATAAGACTTCTAAAATGAAGTCAGGTCAACCCATGTACAAAACATAGCGGAAGTCTAAAATAAATAGCATAAAACACCCAACATTTGGTTTCATAAGAGTAGAGCATCTAAATACAACTCAGGAAATTTGAAAAATACAAACGTTTGTCTCTAAAAACAAATAAAGACATCTAGATAGATAGGAAGAGGTCTGGAGTCAACTATGGAACCTTAGAGCATGTCAGTATGTCGATCACAAACTCTAACAAGCACAAACTCAGCTACCGTGCCTCGTACTCATACTGGGATCTACACCAAAAAGGCACAGTAGAAGTGAGTATGGTCGACTTGTACTCAGTAGGTATCATAGGCCGACTGAGCAAAGTAGAAAATAATACAAGTAAAGAAATACTATGAGCACGCCACCTACAAATAGAAAAGTTCCCAAACGGTAGCTCACACCGTCACCACTAACAATTCTAATATATATAGATATATGAAATCAAATAGAAGCAGGTGTTCATGAAGGTACATAGAAACTGATTACACATCAAGAAAACATGTAAAAGAAACACAAAAAATTAATATGCAAATGCAATGCAATGAATGATGAAACAATAAAATTTCCCTAAGATTAAAACCGTCACAGCATCCCTCTTAGCTCAAGGATCACTTGCTCCTAAGAACGAGTGAAATCTAAGTACAATTTAGTCCAAAATAGTCCCACGAGGTTTGAGAAAATAAAAACTAAATCATAGAATTAATCAATGAAATAGTCAGAGCTTACGAGAATAATGATAGGAAAACAATCACAACAATGTCCCCGACAAAATACCAACTTCAATTCAATATTTTTACCACTAATTCTAAGCTCACTCACTCTATAATGGAGGTTTTCAACTTAAACAATTTCTAGAAAAATGAGAAACTGAAATATTTATACCACTACCAGCGATGGTCGGTTTAGAGGCTATATGGCCACTAAAGCGGCTAAGTGGTTGCTTTAGCGACCAAGCCTCAGTGGGCCAATTTCCGCTAAAGTGGTCCCTAGCCACTAAAGCAGCTACCTCTAAAGCGATCTCTAGGTCGCTAAAACGGCTGCACCAGAAAATTTGGCACCAACTAAGTTTTGCTAAGTCCTAATGGACTCCGACCGGGTGCTCGGGATTGGTTCGGAATCCCATGTATTTTGCAGAAAAATGACTTGTTTGAATTCAAAAAACTTGGGAAAAGTTTCAAACTCAATTTAAAACAGAGTTGCCACTTAATTTATAAAGGAAAAATTAAGAAAACTTTGAAAATTATCTAAAAGAATAAAATAGAAAAATCTTTTAAATTTTCAAAAATCGAGTAAGGGTTCACATTAATGTCTTTGGAAGGGTGTCGAGGCACCAAAGACATCCACTTACATGCGGTTATCCGATCTATTTGAACACTTTATTCGACTACCTTGAAAGAGGTGGAAATATTTGATAATTGAATCAAATGATTCTTCAGGAAAAATTCCATATTTATTAGTTAAGAAATACTTGCAAGAGAATTAAACTAATTAGGCTAAGTGACAAATTGATTTGAAATTCAAAATTTTAATTAACTAATTTAGTCAAGTGCAGTGATTAGTTTGAAGAGAGATAATGGTACTCGGAAGGGGAATTAACTAAGTTAATTAAAAGGTTAGCATTTATACAAATAATTTTAAATTATACAAATAAGAGATAGGGAGAAGGTGGGTGTAGGCATTTAGGCCCAAACCCCTATGAATGTCCAAAATGGATTACCAAATTGAAGTGGGTTAAGCCCATTTTCCATCCCGCTTTGTCTTGTCTTCGACCTTATATTTTAGCTTCCAAGTGTAGCACTTCTACGCCTTTGAGCATGAGAATTCATCCTGAAACTGGTTTGACTATATCTTGTTCGGATAAGTCCCAACGAAAATGCATGGATAGGGAGAGGAGTCTAGAAATAGACTCGAATAAGGTTTCACATGCAAAAGAAAAATAAAGAAATTATTACATCTTCCAAGAATAGATAATTAGAATTTAACAGGATGACATGCAGCAGAATGAACAATTAGGAATCATAGGTGAAACAATAACTACACCTCAGTTGGATTTTGGAAGAGAATATATGCATGATTTGTGGGTGGGGACTGACATGACAGTGAAGAATCAAACAACTAAGCCTCATAACTTAATTTGAATTAGCATCATATGAACATGGATTCAAGTAAATCAGTATCAAAAGGTGGAGAAAATAAGGTTTTTATCATCCTTAAAAGAACACGTAAATATTTTAAGAATAAAGAGGCAAGTCATGAAGAAACTTGCTATTCATCTATAGATTCAGACTTTACAATACAAGCTCTTTCTTGGTATTATAAGCAAAGTAGGGCTAGAAGCCAAACTTCCAACATACAAAGGACACACAAGGCATCTAAGGCTATATAAGAGAATAGAGAAGGAAAGCTTGGCCTCTCTCCAAACAAAACAATCTGTAGTCCAACTCAAACATACTCAAGTAATCTCATTTTAATAATAATGAGCAAACTAAGTAGAACACATTGTTTTAGTCATTTAAGACCTTTAAATCCTCTCTTTGACGAATCATGAGGATTCAAGTGTCAAAATGTCATAGAGGAATTTAAGAATCACTTAATGGAAGGGGAGCCTTGGAGTAACTGGTAAAGTTGCTACCATATGACTAGAAGGTCACGGGTTCAAGCCATGAAAATAGCCTTTGGCAGAAAGACAAGGTAAGGCTGCGTACAATACACCCTTGTGGTGGGGCCCTTCCCTGGACACCGCGCATAGCGGTAGCTTTAGTGCACCGTGCTTCCCATTAATGCCAATATGACATTCATTTTACTTCTACTTGACATTTTGAGTCAAGAGAAGCTTCACAGGCTATTCTAATTCAACAAGCAACAAGTTAAACCTAGAACTACAAGGATTTGAAGTTTGAAAGAATTAGTGAGGTGATACATATAGAGAGAGAACATCAATCAACTAGGCTTATTTCATAAAAAAAAAGTTCGTAAAATAGTTTATAAAGATGTACAAAAGAAAAATCGTACTAGGAAATGATCCATAACTAGCAAGAAACCAGTTAAAGAAAATAAATCTCAACCAAGACTCAAGCTGTTGTGAGAAACGAAACACCAAATATGATTTTTTTTTAAAAAAAAGATAGTTTAAACCGTGAGCAATATCGAAGGAACAAGAACATTTGCATAATTTGAACAAGAACATTTGAAGAAACAAGAACATTGATACACCGAACATGATTGTCAGGTTGATGGTGTTTTGAGAAGAAGGGGTTATAAGGGTGGTTGGGCCTGGTTAATCGGTGTTGGGCTGGACTGATGCTTAAGCTGAAAATGTTGTTGGGCTGGGTATGGGTTAAAATTAAAGGGAATGGGATTTAATTTAGCCAATTTAATAAATAGCCTAATTGTTAGGATTTTAGTCAATTGCGTTTAAATTTAGACCAAATTGAAAATTAATAGGCCAATTGCATTGCAATTGTGGCCAATTCGATTTCAATTATGGCCAAATTTAATAAATTGGCTAAATTGAATTGCAATCCAATGCGAATTAACAACCGATTTAATCCCAAACTCCTTGGTTTAATAAAATCAAAGAAATGTTTTCCAAATAAACTATTTTTAAGAACAAATTATATTTGAATCAAGAGTTACCTATTTGAATTAATTTTCAAGACGAGTTTTGATTAAAAGCCACTTTTTGATAAAAATAATTATTAAGTAACAAAATTATACGATATGTAACAAAATTATACGATCTCGTATATATGAATACAGAAATGTATAATCGTCACTTAAATGACAAAATTAACTTAGATACATAATTTAAAAAGATTTTATCCAGATAAATTCAATATTTTGATTTTATTTTAAACTGATGCAACTTAGGATTAAACCTAGTCATGGAGGAAAAAAATTAGATGTCAAAAACTGCCCCCTCCCTTTGGGTAGGGTGAATACAAGTAACCCTTGACAAAGGGAGTTTGACGTTCCTAATTTTGTCCGACCACAAATTCGTTTCTCAAGGGCTGTTGGTTTTAGCACGAGTTTCATTAAGTTATGGCCATACCCCGATATTGTACTTCCTACATATCTCAGGTTACATGAGAATTCAGCCACTTGTAGTCCGTAACGCTTTGATTTGGGATCACAATTTTTAAAGAATTCACAAGCTATCCCAGCTTCAAATTTTAAAAAGGCCGAAAAGCTGGAGAATAAAAGGGTTGGGGGTTGTAATGAATTCAAGTTTTCAACATAGAGCCTAGCCTACATATCACCGAGACTCAGGGAATCAGATTGCTTATAGTTCGGCTCAATCGGTGGAAAAGGTAGTCTTTCATGCTAAGACGACCTTTTTGGCTAAGGATAGGTGATGAAAACATTGAGCTAGGGAGAAAAGGCTTGTAATTATCTCAATTACAAAATGTGGGGCCCTCACACCTGTAAATATGAGCTACATGGACATAATTCCCAAAGCTCTAGGTGTATGTCGCCTGGATTTGAAGAAAGAGAAGTTGTTTCCAATGTGAGTTTAGAAATACCGTGGATGCAAAACTGAAACTGAAAATATCTTAAAATACCCACTTGTCTTCTGATAGGAGTGTAGTTTGATGATAGTGGAAATCATCCTTTAACTCGTGTTCAAAGAGTTTGACGTCCTTATTGGGACTACATTTTGATTTGTTGTTAAGAAACAGTTCCACGTTGTGTTGCATCCTTTTTGGAGACCCACGCACCTGTGGCTTTGGTTTGAGATTTTCATCCTTCTCGGATGCTCTTGACAACATCTTGAAACAAGATTGTTAGTAGTAAAAGCAATTTAACATGGAGAAATAGTTTCTTCACCTCAACTTTGTGTTGTGTTACGTTCTTCTTGGTGCAACTTTCATCATACTCTATGTATGATACTTTTTTTGATAAACTTGTCGATAAACCTGAGGTTTTAGTTTGAGAATTTCATCCTCTCAAATGCTCTCAGTAAAATTCAAAACACGAATATAAGTAGAAAATGTAATTCACGAAGGGTAGATAGTTCTTTCACCATACCTTTGCGTGGGTTGATTTCTGAAAAAGTGATGTCATCCTCTCTCATACCTATTTTTGGAAGACAATAAATTTTGCAATAAGAAACACAACAACTCTCTTGGTTGTTGGATATGATGGCCCTCTTGGCGATTGAATATTTTTCAAAATGAGGTGGCCCTATTGGACACCGAAGACATTTTGAATAGAACAGTCCCTACAACCATACAATCTTCTATTCGATAATTCAATATTTTTTTTTCAAAATGGGGTGGCTCTCTCGGCCACCGATGACATTTTGAGTGTAACGGTCCCTGCAATCGTTTGCTGATCATATGGCTTTCGAAATAGTTTTGTGCATCATCCATATTGAAATAACTTATAGATATCCCTGGAATTGTCAGCCTTCAGATAATCTTTCACATCATTTGACCTTGGATAATAGGAGGCTTACAAATGTCCCTCAAATTTTTAGCTTTTAGGCAATCTTACATCATTCGACTTTGGATAAGAGGTGGCTTATAAATATCCCTCAAATTTTTAGCCTTTAGGTAATCATAGGATATTTTATCTGTTGTCAGAGATAACGTGACTTATATATTTCCCTTAAATTGACAGTCTTTCGGTAGTTGAATATCCCTTATACTATCAACCTTTGGGAGATCTTGCACACTATCTAATTTCGAATATCGCTACGTCTTATAGCTAACCTTCAAACTATCAACTCTTGGGTATTCTTACACACTATCCGATTTCAGAAAATGTAGCCAATAGATGTCCTTTGGACTGCCAATTTTTTGGGAAGTCTGGTTTTCTATCTGTCTTCGGATAGCGACTTAGAGACGTCCTTGTCCATCGGTAGAACGAATAAATATCCATTGATCGAATTGGAAAAATAAACGACTGTCCATCGGTAGGACAAATAGAGATACATTGATAGGATATAGATTGGAAAAATATATGTCCTTCTATCAGTAGGATGAATAAAGATCCACTGATGGGATATAGATTGGCAAAATGAATGCCCGTCCACCAGTGGGACGAATATAAATTGACAAAATAAATGTTCGTCCATCGGTAGGATGAATAGATATCCATTATAAGCATGTCCATCGGAGGGATAGATAAAAAAACCCATTGATAGGATACAAGCATGTCCATTAGAGGGACAGTCGTGTAGGTTCGTTAGAGGAACCAATAAGAATCCATCTATAATATATACGCATATCCATTAGAGGGATATTTCGTAGGTTCATTGGAGGAACCAATAACAATATAAAGCATGTATGTTCTAGGGACAATCGTGTAGGTCCATCAGAGGAACCAATAAAAATAAAAGCATGTCCGTCGGAGGGACAATTATGCAAGTTCATCTGAGGAACCAAAAACAAATGCATATCAATTAGGGGGATGATTATGTAGGTTTGTCAGAGGAACCAAAAATAAAAACATATCCATCGGAGGGACAATTATGCAGGTTCGTTGAAGGAACCAAAAATAAATGCATGTCCATCGGAGTGACAATTATACAGGTTCATCGGAGGAACCATAAATAAAAATATGTCTATTGGAGGGACAATTATACAGGTGAATGCAATGGCTTATATGGTAGTTGTAGAAAACATCACATTTATTATTTTATTAGCACGTTGGCTCCTTTTCCTATACTACTTTTAAAGGTTATATGTGTGTTTTGATCCATGATGGATTAGAGGAGGATGTCCTTACTCTCTGTGTTAGGTGATCTCTTCGATCGCTCTATTGTGTCGACTCTTTTGTGTGTACCACTTTTGAATGTAATATGTTCATTTGTGGTTCAAAATTTGGTTGGGGATATAAGGAGAAGGTCATTGTTCTTTCCTTGTTGCTCGATCCATTTGACTGCTCTATCATTCCGACTCTTTTTGCATGTACTTGCACTCAAGGTAAATAGTTAGTCGACACAGTGTCGCTTTTTCTAGCGACCACAGTAAAACATAGAGAAATTTTTAAATAAAATGTTCATAACATATATTGAACAAATTTATTTGTCATTGACATCCTCTTTTGAAGAAGGAAAAGACAAATAAGGGGTCTTTCAAATGTAAACAAATGGTTGAACCCTGTTTCCTGGGACAACTACAAACCATTTTCTAACATTATGTATTCATTTTGATCGTATGATTTATTAGGGATTTTAGAAGAATGTCATTGTTAACTTATCATCCATCGACCCCTGCAACCACAGAAAGATTATTAGTCTTGGAAAACTCTGCCACATTCGGTTCTTTCCCAGTGCCTTCTCTCCTCTTTGCCAATTTGGGTGTTCAGCTTTATTGTATTCCTTTTTGAATAAAGGGACATGCTGAACAATTAAAGTCTTTTGCTAATCCTTTTAATTCTTAGGACAACCTACATCCACAAAAAAATTTGTTAGTTTTTATGAAACTAATCTTTGTTGACCTTCTTCGATCTCCTGCTCCCTTATTGCCATTGTTTGAGTGCTCGTCGTCTTTATACTCTTGCCTTAATTTTAAAAAGGATGTAAAAAAGTGTCCGTCAATTTTTTCACGTCATATTCTAGCTCAATGAACGTCCTTGGTTTGAGGCTTGGTATGTCTGACCTTGATCTCTCGATGCTGTGGAATTTGGAGTTTAGAACTCATGAATGAAGCTTGATGGAAATTTTGAGGTCCTCCTCAAAATTTCTGCCCCAGTTAGACATCTTGAGGTAAGTATTAAATTGTTTGATGAAAGAGTCGACACTCCGCATGGATCTTGAGATTCTCTCTTAAGATTCTCTATTTTGACTTTGTTGAAGGATGAACTTCTTCTTTGGAATTTTTGAGATTCCTTCTCGAAAATTCTGCCCAGTTTCCATTTTTTAGGGTGATATGACTGAGCCATTGGGGCGCCTACATATCCCATTGAAGCAGGAATCATGTCAAACGTAGTTCAAGACTATGAGAGAGAAACATAAAAGATTCTAAGGGGCTAACCGAAGCAGACATAGGCCGCTTACGTATCCTATTCTTGGAAATTCAGGTCAAACGTAGTTCGCACATAAAGGGAAAATTTTAAACTATTACAAGACATAAAAATGATTATATTTAGAAAGAGTGAAATTTCAGGGAAAGAAACATTAATAAAAGACTATCCTTCAGACGTATCTTCACTGCATCAGAGCTGATCGATTTGGGCCACTCTTGGCCTATCATTTCAAATATGACTAGGGCTCTTTATGAATGACACTTTGTGGATGACATAATGTCTTCGTCAATTTTGTGTGAATCTTCCCTTAAGCTTATTACCTTGCTTACACACCAATCTTCATCTGTTTCAATCATATTAATGGTTACCCTGCCATAATTTGGCAACGAGTTGTTGTTGATATTTGGAACTGGTGCCTGGAGAGTAATAACCTTATGATAAATTAAGTATTAAATCTTGTTCTTTAGAGTGATACAATATTTGGTGGTATGCCCAGCACCTCCTAAATGGTAAGCACAATATTGATCAGGTCTATAAAGTTTGGCATTTGCATTGATAGATTTTGGATCAACTATTTGTATTAGTTCAGCTGCATATAAACTCTCAAAAAGTTGTGTTTGACTTTTGGCCAGAGGAGTAAAGATTCTAGGAGGTTTCTTCTAAAAATTTTGATGGGGTATTTTGTATTTGTTTTGGTTGATGGGAGGTCGTACCTGATGGTAGTTATATGTTGCTTTAATGTTAGGTTGATGATTTGGGAGAGTAGTTTAGACATTGTGTCGGTAATTTAGTTGTGGAGTTTGATATTGTGGTTGGTAATTTGGCTGTGAAGCTTGGTATTGTGGTTGTGCATAACAGATAGGTTGGGGGTTTTGTAGGGTCAAAGTCTTATTAATCTTACCCATCTGCATGCCTTCTTCAATTGATTCTCAAATCTTAACCAAATTTGCAAATGTTACGCGGACTGCCGATATCATTATTGTATAGAACTCTCCTTCTTGAGCGTGGGAAAATGCTGCTACAATTTCTTCCTCAGTCATGGGAGGCTGAGCCTTAGCAGCTTCCTGTCTCTAGTGATATGCATATTCTCGAAAGTGCTCGTCTATTTTCTGTTTGATCCAATTCAAAGAGTATTGGTCTGGAGCTACTTCCACATTGTAAGCAAACCTTTCAACGAAGTCTTTGTCCAGATAACTCCAACAAGGCCACTTTTTTAATTCTTGTGAGGTGAACCATTCCAAGGCATCACCACTTAGGCTACGGCTAAAAAGCCTCATTAACAATTCTTTATTCTTACCAACCCTAACCATTTGATCACAATAACTTCTTAAATGGGTCATAGGATTTTCGATTCCATTGAACATCTCAAATTTTGGGACCTTATATCCTTCTGGAAGCTACAAATCAGGATGGATGCATAGATCATCATAGCTAAATCCGACTTCATTGGGAGAACCACAAGATTTCTTTATTCTAGCGATCTCCTCTTTCAACAATAGCATATCATTTTCGTGCTTCTTTTTTGTGACCTTCCACTCCCTCTTTCTCTCTTTGTAATGTTTAGTTTTGGGTGTTTCTAAGACAACAGAACAAGCCTCTGGTGTCGTAGTGACGTAGAAGGTGGTGGTGGATGGCATTGTCTGGTTAGTGGGTGCGGAGTTTTGACATGTGGGAGTGAAGTTCTAGGAGATACTAACATTGGGATTAAAAGCGAGAGGGTTATTTTGGGAAGCATAAGTGTTTGAAGGGGTGTTTTGGTAATTTAGAGCAAGGTTTTGGGGATGGTTATTTTGATTGGTGTTTTGAGTGGAAGGCTCGTGAATTTGGTACATTAGATTAGCAGGGTCAATAGGAGGCCTCGTCATAGAAGTTGAGGGTATGTCACTAAGACGAATTTCAACATTGGAGAATGCTCTGACCGAGATAACCATCAGAGACAAAAAAATCATGCGATGGCCATACTGGCCATGTTTGTGTCTCTTTGTGCTTCATTTTGGAGCTTCTCCAACTTTCTATTCAATTTCGCTATTTTGTTGTCTCTAATGGTTATCTCAGTCAAAGCATTCTCGTTATCACTACTAGTCATGTTTTTAGTGAGATGATGGCTAGGGAGGAACTTTTGTAAGCTTCGATCAGGTGAAGTAAGGATGTTCGGTCAGCTTTTCTCATCACAGATCAGTTTTTATTTATTCTGTTACCTAATAAATGAAAAATAACTCAAAAGGCAAATATGTTAGATTCTATTAATAATGAGCCATACAGAATATTTGACAAGAAATAAAATGCATAAAATTGCTTTTTATCGTAGGCAAACTGATCCAATGGGGCATCAACGAATCAAAGATTTCAACGAATAGGATCTTGCTCATTGATTTTGGGTAAGTAGATTTTATAAGAAAGGTTCGACTTTGTTAATCTTCTTTGTGTATATCCTTATGACTAATTCATCAAAATGGGGGAAAATCTAAAGTTTTTTAAAGAAGAGGTCGGGCTGAAAGGCTGCCTACGTATCTCATGAAAGAGAAGTCAGGCCCTACGTAGTTTGAATTTATAGAGGCTTTGCAAAAAAAATTGAAAATACTTGGAAGACTTTGAGTATTTTGGTCGGACTTTTTGGCATAGTGGACTTATGTTTTTATCTAAAAGGGTTCTACAAAAGTCATCGGAGTAGGAGTGGATCAGTTCACCTTTTATTTAAGCAGCATACGTAATACAGTTATATCACATAGTATGTAAACCATTTATGGCGCGTCTTATGCAAATATGTGACTTTTTATGCCAAAGGTAGGCCTAGCGAATTGAAGGATGTGTATGACATTTATGAAACGTCCCATTTCCCCAAAAACATATTATATACATACCGATATAAATTTAATGGGGATACAAAATAGGGGGAATGGGTATACAAATGAATATCAATCCCACGCAGGGGAACAATCCTAAACTAGACCACCAGGGATGTCCTCCATTCTCGAGCTTCATGGACTTTTTGGAACTCCAAATTCCTCTAGGATACAAATCTTCAAATCCAGAAACTATCTAAATAATTCCCGATCTCGAAGGACAAAGGTCCGTTCAAATTAGTATGATATCCTTCAATTAAAAAAATAAGGGTATGATTGTCTTTTCGGACTGGAGGCCCTTTTTGACACAAGGTGGTCTCACTAATGGGCCTGATGAGCCTTGGGTAACGGGCCACTTAGTTCAAAATACCTATTCAACAAAATTTAGTTTTGCTCTATCCTAGTTCACTAGAGTGGTTTGACTAGATCTTGTTAGGATAAGTCCCAATGGAAATGCAAGGATAGGGAGAAGAGTCCAGAAATGGAATCGAATAAGGTTTCACATGCAAAAGAAAAATAAAGGAATTAATACATGTTCCTAGAATAGATAATTAGAAATTAACAAGATGACATGCAACATAGTGAACAATCAGGAATATAGGTGAAACAATAAAATGCACCTCTGTTGGATTTTGAAAGAGAATATATGCTTGATTTGGTGAGGGGGAGGGGGGATGACATGAAAGTGAAGAATCAAACAGCTAAGCCTCATATCTTAATTTGAATTAGCATCATATGAACATGGATTCAAGAAAATCAGTATCAAAGAGGTGGAGAAAAGAAGCTTTTTATAATCCTTAACAGAACAAGTAAATTTTTAAGAATAAAGAGGCAAGTCATGGTGAAACGTGTTCTCATCTATAGATTAAGACTTTACAATACAAGCTCTTTCTTGGTATTATAAACCAAGGAGGGCTAGAAGCCAAACTTCCAACATACAAAGAACACACAAGGCAGCTAAGGTAATATAAGAGAATAGAGAAGGAAAGCTTGGCCTTTCTCCAAATAAAACGATTTGAAGTCCAACTCAAACATGCTCAAGCAATATTATTTTAACAATAATGAATAAACTAATTAGAACACACTGTTTTAGTCATTTAAGACCTTTCAATCCTCTCTTTGACGAATCACGAGGATTCAAGTGTCAAAATGCCATACAGGAGTTTAAAAATCACTTAATGCCAATATGATATTCCTTTTAGTTCTATTTGACATTTTGAGTTAAGAGAAGCTTCAAAGGATATTCTGATTCAACACGCAACAAGTAAAACCTAGAACTACAGGGATTTGAAATTTGAAAGAATAAGCTAGGTGATACTTATAGAGATTGAACATCAATCGACTAGTTTTATTTTATAAAAAAAAATAGTTCGTAAAATAGTTTATAAATAGGTACAAAAGAAAAACCAGACTAGGATTAAATGATCCATAACTAGCAAGAAACCAGTTAAAGAAAATAAATCTCAACGAAGACTCAGGCAGTAGTGAGAAACGACACACCGAACATGATTTTTTTTTTTTTTAAAAAAAAAGTTTAAACAATGAGCAATATCGAAGGAACAAAAAAATTTGCATAATCTTTAAAACCTCAACTAACACACTATGTCCACTCTCACTCAATGCAAGATTTAGACTGTTGAAACAACAGGAAATTAGACTAGGCTTCTACAACAACACATATCCACCATCTATACTAAGAACTAAAAAATAAAATCAACATGATGTCACACATTTTAAAGAAGGGTTCGAACAACAAAATAGAACTCAAATAGAGAAATATCACAGAAATACAACAACTTTTATCACAACAAAACCTATGGCCTTCAAGGCCTCTACAACACATAATCCCACCAACAAAAAGAAAACTAAATCATACTAAGATAATGAAGATGAGGCAAAATCACGAGAAAAAGAAAAGAGCCGAGAGATTTACCTCCTTTGGAAAAGTAAAATGGGACTTTGAGTCATTGAAATCCTTACCACCACTACAAAATCCACTTGTTATCGGAATTCTAAGCTCAAAGGAGTCTTATAAGAAAATCGATCGGGATTTTGATTAGTCGAAGAACTTTTTCGCGAATTCTTTTTCACTCAAAAATTTTTATGATAAAAAACTCTTTGATCAAAAGATTTTTCAACCCTTGAGACTTGGTTTCAATGGAAATAACAGAGGTATTTAGAGAAGGGGACTGGGGTCGAATTTCTAATTTTGGCGATGTGGGATAGGAATTCTCGAGGGCATTTTCAGGAATTGCTATTGGAAAATTTGAATTCAAAGTAAGGATAAGGTTATGAGGTATATAATTGTACGACCTCTCACTTGAATCACAAAATCCGAACCACCTGGGCATTTCTAGAACATTGTAGGTGCTATCCACATGATAACCGTGTGTTATTGAGAGGGAAAGGGAGAAACGAAAGCAAAAAAGAGAATTTTTGGGGGCGGGTCAAAGTTGTTGTTGCTGTTCATCGATGTTGTTGTAGTTGCTAATGGTGTTATATCGGTATGGGTTGTTGTTGTTAGTGTCGGTTTGATGGTGTTTTGAGAAGAAAGGGTTATAAGGGTGGTTGGACTGGGTCAATCGGTGTTGGGCTGGACTGGTGCTTAAGTTGAAAATGTTGTTGGGCTAGGTGTGGGTCAAAATTAAAGGGAATGGGATTTAGGTTTAGGCTATTTATTAAATAGCCTAATTGTTAGAATTTTAGTCAATTATGTTTAAATTTTGGCTAACTTAAAAATCAATTGGCCAATTCCATCGCAATTGTGGCCAATTCGATTTCGATTATTGCCAAATTTAATAAATTGGCTAAATTGAATCGCAATCCGATATGAATTAACAACCGATTTTATCTCGAGCTCCTTGGTTTAATAAAATTAAACAAATATTTTCCAAATAAACTATTTTTTAAGAACAAGTTATATTTGAATCAAGATTTACCTGTTTGAATTAATTTTCAAGACGAGTTTTGATTAAAAGCTTATTTTTGGTAAAAATAATTATTAAGTAACAAAATTATACAATCTTGTATAAATGAATACAAAAATGCATAATCATCACTTAAATGACAAAATTAACTCAGATACATATTTCAAAAAGTTTTTATCCAGATAAAATAAATATTTTAATTTTATTTAAAACTGAAGCAACTCAGGATTAAAACTAGTCGTCGAGGGAAAAACTTAGGTGTCAACACCGTCCATGCAAATGAACTATGGTATTCTATCAAATTCGGCATTCCCAATCAGTGGAACCATCAAAATTCCCATCCAAGGTCGTTTTGACAAAAAGTGAGTCCCTCGGGGTCTGTTTTAACCAAAATCCACCTCATAGCCCAAAATGATTCTGGAAGCCTCGGGACCCAAACCAAGGGTCCCCCAGCTTAAAATTGACATTCCAAAGCTGATGAGACTGTCATAATTGGCATCTGAGGCATTAAAACACAGAAAATGACTTGGGGCAGCTATAGGAATGCTCTAAATGCAGAAAAAGCATTCAAACATAGAAAATTACATGGAGGGTCATTACAGTGTTCCTCAAGCTACTATTGACTCTATGGTTGATATTTTGGGAGAACTGGTTAATATGTAGTTGAACATACCTTAGAGATACTATCAGGCAAAAAAAGTAATTTCTAAGTTAGGATTGTCATATGATAAAATTCATGGTTGTATAAATGATTGCATGTTGTTTTATGAGAATGATGGTAATCTAGAAAATAGTAAGTTTTGTGGATATACTCTTTTTAAGCAGGCTCTTAGTGGGAAGATAGTTCCAGTTAAGGAAGTGCATTATTTAACTCTTATACCTAAGTTAAAGAGGTTGTATGCGTCGATTAGTCGTGCCTCTCATATGAGATGGCACTACAAAAATAGAAGTACACTAGATGTTATGTATCATTCATAGGATGAAGAAGTTTGGAAGTATTTTGATAGAACTTATCTTGATTTTGCTGGTGAATCAAGAAATGTAAGATTTGGCTTGTGTGCAGATGGTTTCACACCATTCTCTAACTCTGTTGCACCCTACTCTTGCTAGCCTGTACTCCTTACATTTTATAATCTTCTGCCTGAAATATGTATAACAAGCTCCTATATATTACTAAGTTGTATTGTCCCGGCTCCCTAAAATCCAAAAAAGTTGATTGTAGTTTATCTGCAGTCATTGATAGATGAGTTAAAATAATTATGATCTGAATGTGTAGAATTTTCTACATATGATATATCAATTAACTAGAATTTTCTTATTCATGCTTCATTAATATTGACTATTAATTATTTTCCTGAGTATGGGATGTTGTCTGGTTGGATGACTTCTAGAAAGTTAGATTACCTGTATTGCATGAAAAATGATAAAGTATTCACCTTAAAATATGGTTGAATTCATGATATGATTGTCACTATCATCTTGCCAATGGACCAGAGTTTAGAAAAATGAAAAATACAATTCAGAAAGAATAGGATTGAAAATGATTTGCCACCTCCATCACTATCAGGTATGATATTTGGGAGAAAATTTGTAAGTTTCTTAAAGTTACAAAAGCTTCGTCTTCTAAACTTTCTGGATATGGTGTTAAACATAATTGAACTAAACAGAGCATATTTTGAGAATCACCGTGTTGAAAGGATAATTTTCTACAATATAATCTTGATGTGATGCACATTTCAATACAATGATGGATTTTAAGGGCAAGAAAAAAGACAATTCAAAAGCTAGAATAGACATAAAGGAATATTGTAGAAGAAAGGATTTGTGGTTGTGGGAATCACAAATAGTAAAGTGTTTAAGCCCAAGGCCAGTTTTAAGATTTGTGAGTGGATTAAAATTTGAGGATGTCTGAGGGCTTGCTTCAAATTTAGAAAAGCGGACAGATATGATGAAGGAAAGTTGTGTGGTTTGAAAAGCCATGATTGTCATATTTCCGTAGAAACTTTTATTTTTGTCACATTTAGCCACCTACCAGATAGGATATGGACATAACCGCAGAGATAAGTTTGTTCTTCAAAAATTTGTGTTTTAACACTTTGTGGGAGAGTAACTTGGTAAGGGTGGATGAGAATATTCCTTTCATCACCATTAAGTTGGAGAAAATCTTTTCATTTGGCTTCTTTGATGTGATGGAACATATTCCATTTCATCCTGTGAAGGGCATGACTTGGAGGCCTAGTTCAATGTAGGTGGATATATCCATTCGAGAGGCAATGATCCATAACTAATTTAGTTATTTTTTTACAATTGTTACTACCTACCATGTAATTATACAGTATAATTGACAAGTGCAAATAAATTGCTAAGAAAAGGTAAAAGACCAAAGGATCAATTTATGAAATTTATCTTGCAAGAGAAACTGCTTATTTTTTTCTTATTATTTTGGGGATTAAAAGCCATTTTCATGACCCAAATGATTGTGAGTGAAACCCACACTAACCCTCCGGTGAGAGAAACATCTAATCTAAAACTTAGCCTAAATACTTAGCCATTTTAAGACATAAATATCAAATAATCAATACGAATGATAAATATCTCAATAAAACTATTAGAAAGATATAAATGTGGGATATTCAAACTACCTATATAATTTCCAAGGCCCCAAAGTCATTGTACAAGAACTTTTAAACAAAAACAACATCTAAGAATAATATCCAAAATCTAATGAAATATAAAAAGTATCTTGGTCCAAGTAAATGGACATGACCTACTGATATGATCCACGGTAGCCTAAAGATATGTGCTCACTTGGTCACACAGTAGAGGTGAAGTCTCATAGGAGTCTCTAGAACATAGCCTACACTCAATAAAAGAAGAGCGCAGGGTAGTATCAGTACAAAACCCTATATATTGATAGGTATCATCAGCTGACTTAACTCAGACCCAAACATATACATAAATCAAATAGTAAGCAAACTAGCATTCAAAATATAACAAGAAATTCACAAAACCAAACAAATAACGTCCACAACTGGACCACATAATACCATTCCAATTACCAAATTGTATTAACACCCCACACGTACAACGTTCACAATACAGCTGGGGACCTAAGTCCACTAAAAACCTACAAGTGTAATATCAAATCCTAATCATCAATAGAGTTATCAATCTCACATAAGTTGTATAATGTTGCCTCAATCACAAAAATATATTATGCTTGTCATATATAAACCAATTAACTCAAGCCAGTACACAATGCATCACATCATCCCAAGTATCAACTCAAATATGTAGATACACACTAATGAGACTTATTTAAGGCCTATAGTCATGACCTGCAGGGGACTAGATCCATCCATATACCATACCAGTGTGGTAACCGATCCTCCAAAATATGAATAATAAAGTATCTCCACCAATATGATGCTCGACCCTTCGAATATCATAATGTCATAAAATGCAATCACTATCACAAAGGATATATCACAGTTTTAACAACCCTCGTTGTGATTTTTAGGTTATTCTATGTTTTATCATTTTTCCCTTCCCCATTGTTGCCTTACATCATTTATGAGTTGTGAAAATATTTTGAATGATCCACGGAGCGTTCAAGAGTGATTTCTATGAGTTTGTAGTTTTGAGTAGACCTTAAAGTGATATAATCAATTTTAGTCAATATTTTGTGATCTAAGCATCGGATGGTGATTTTATCAGTTCCATTAGATCTAGAGCGTCTATTTAGCATAGTTGATTCAGGTCCTGAGGCCCTTTTGTGATTTTTGAACGTTGGTTGGAATATTCGTATATTGGCATTGATTTGGTTTTGGGGGTAAATATTTTATAAATACCACATTTGGGAAATCCAATAATTCCATTGGCTCTAGAGCATATTTTATGATCAATTTGCACTATTGGTTAATGTTTATAGCATTCCAGATGAGTTTCGTGGGTCAAAACCAAGTTTTGGAAACTGTTGGTGCTGGTGTAGCCGCTTTAAGCAACTTGTTGACCACTTAAGTGGCCATTGAACAATTGAACAAGTCACTTAGATGACTACTTAAGTGGTGGTTTGACCCTCTGACTAGGCCGCTTATGCAAACAAAGCATCGCTTAAGCGGAAATCGCTGAGTTTATGACATAAATCAAATCCATTTTGTATTTTTGATATTTTGGGAGCTAGGAAGCTTCATTTGAGTCAATTCTCGGTGCGTTTTTCTCATTTAATAATTGGGTATGTGATTCTACCTTCATTTTTTTATTTTTTTTTCAAGATTATCCATCTCTTTTTTCATGATTTTGATATTGTGTTTTGAAATTCAAGGTTATGAAATAAAATATTCTTGATTTAAAAGTCGATTTGGAATAGGTTTTCATTGATTTTTGAGATTTAAGGTCCTTGTATCATGGTAATCTGATTTTGACCAAAGTTCTCCAAAATGTCTTGTTTTAAACCGCGTTTGATAATGGAGATTTGGGGTTTTGTCGATAAAGTAAAATATTTTTACTTTGATGATTTCAAACCCGATTCTTACTCAATTTTCGATGGAATTTCAAATTTAGAACGCTTAAACTATGGTTAAAGTGATTCTTTATTAAAATTCCGGTTTACCTTTTTATTTTAAAGTCCATTTTTGAAGTGATTTTGGACTCGAAAACAAAATATATCAATAAGGGTACTGTTTGTCATGACCCAAACCCACTGTGAGTGGCACTCACACTAAATCCTCCGGTGGGGAAACCAACCTTGTCAATTAATCAATCCAACACTTAGCCAAAAATTAGGCAACTAAACAATTTCCACTAAGAAACCAATAATTCGATACTAAACCAAAAATAATAATGCGGAAAATCTGAACAATCACCTAGAACCTGAAAGTCATTGTACCAAAACACTACAAATGTCAAAATAATGGGTTCAACCCCAGAACAATTAGAAATGTCTAAGTACAAAATAGTGGACTAAGAACTGAATGAAGAACTCATGGTTGCCCGGAAGATGTAGCTCACCCTTGAGTTCGAAAACAGTCTGAATCACAACTGAGGTCTCAAAACAGTCATTGAAATATGCTCTGCACTCAACAAAAAGAAGAGCACGTGTAGTATCAGTACACAAGAAACAACGGTGTACTGGTAGGGTCACGAGCCAACCCAAAATAAGAAATATGAACACATAACTAAAACTTAGTAAAACAAGACAACCATGAACACCTACCATGTAATCTTACCTCAAGTTCATAACATTTAACCTTATTCAACAACATTATGGAACTTAGTCATTATAAGTCAACATGGATGACAAGTCAAGTCAAGACCATGACTACCAACAAGACTCCAAGTCAACATCCATGACACTATCAATTACATCAACCATGTCTCAAATACACAAGTAATAGACAATAACGAGTTATGCCACAACTTACGAATTAGCCTAGACCACTCAAGGATCCAAAGAAAAACATCAATAGAAATTACCATGCAACCCGGTTTACATAAAGAAACCACCTTTAGCAATTAAGCACATAAACCCAAGTCACTCAAGGAATCAATATAACAGTAAACACATAAGCCCCGATTCACTCAAGGAACCATCACACTCACCAATACCTTGTACATACCTGCTAAGGATCTTATGGTCGCCTACTAGCCATGACCTGCAGGGGACAAACTCTTATCCATGTACCAAATCCCAGACATCAAGTGCCTGTTAACCTTATACCAACCAAATGCGATGAAGATATCCAAATATCAATATATCCCACAATAATGACAAATATAATAACAACCACAACCACAATGAAAGCAATAACAACATTTTTAATAATCCAACAGGCTTTCATGTAAGTTCATTCCATATGATTAACACTTAGGATATCAAACAGTCATTCACTTTCCTTGAAAATACATTGTACAAGCAATACAAAGGAATAGTTATCATGCACACATAAAACAAATTGGGTTTTAGCTACATTAAACCATCACCTACCTTAATCCAAGCCTAAAATGCTCTAACGAACTTGAGCCCTCCCTTTTCCTTGCAACTTTGGCTTGATTGTGGTCTAAAATCATCAATGTAACACATAATTAATGAAATGACCTACAACATCGAGAATTATAACCTAATTCCAAACCCCTAGGCCAATTTCATGATCATTCCCCAACCTTAGGGTTTTTTCCACCATCAATTTACCTTAAAATTACCAATTTAATGGTTAAATTAGTGAATTATAAACATGTAATAGTAAATTATTAAACTTAATCCAAAACCCAAAGGTTTTAAACCTAATTTACTCTATTGCACCAGAAAAATAACCTAGGTCAAGTTAAATCCTCCTTAAAATCTGTAAACTAGTTTTTCGGTACCTGCTGAATCATCTCAGAAAAATAAGGGAAGTGTTGCACATCCAACCGGTGCTACCTCCTCCCGATCTCCAACATATTTGTTTATCTCATTAACCTTATTATAATGATCATGGGGTGGATTGTCCTGTACTGGGGCCACTCCTACTATGCTTTCTTATCAGTTTCCAGGTATGCGACCAACTGCTATAGTTGCTCTTAGAATGGGTGAGGCTTTGGGGAATAAGATCATTCCTCGTATGGTGTTAGGTCTGTCATGATTGGGATTGAGCATGACATGCTGACCAAGTTCCTGAACATGAAACCTCCTACTTTTGTTGGCTCTGATACCAACTTTGCCACTCATTGCGGGTTTGGGTCGTGATAAAGTTTGTCACGGCCTAACTAATCGGATCATGTAGAACCTACTCTATTCCACCTATTTAGGAGAACCCTTACTACCCATTTAAAATAAATGCGGAAGTCAATTAAGAAATAGAAAGAAAATAGCTTATTTATTACAACATTTTATAAAACTTAAATACAACTGAAAAACCTTTTTCCAAGGAACTAGTCTAAACAGGTACAAAAGCTATTAAGAGAAAGTACAAAATCAATACACAACTTCTATTGTAGGAACAATAACAAAGCTACTGAAGATCTTTACCGTGTCAAGCATGAAACACTTACTGATCCTGCAACCAGACTATACCCCAAAATCGATATAGCAAGAGTAGTATCAATACAAATAATACGTACTGGTAAGCAACATCGGTCAATTCGAATTAAATCACATAAACATCACATAAATATCCATAAATAAGCATACCACTTGAGAGTCATTTAGCCAGAGATTTTTCACTAAGAAATTCCTTAACACCTTTGGATATTACCAACCTTATCATTAAGAAAGACATTTCCTATTACTATGTCCAACCCTAATCAAATCACCAACTACTAGTCTCTTAAGGCCTTTACACAATATGTAACCTTGTTCCACTAACCCAATTATGCCTTATCACCCAAGCACCTCTAGATTCCTTTTAGTCTATACAAAATGTATAACAAGATAATAACCCCTGCCTTCTTGGCCTCAATACAATAACCCGAGTGTCCACTGACTATATGCATATGTTGCGTCATTTTGCATATGCAAGTGTACGTGGTCGTATAAGTAATAATAGATGTAAGTCCAGATATGGGTGTCAAACAAGACCCAAACAGCAATGGCCCGCCCAACCCGCCCAATATTTTATGGGTTGGGCACAAAATAATTTACTAATGGGCTGAGATTGAGCCCATATAGTAAAACCCATTTTTTCAAATAATCGTGAGTTTAGCCTAACTTGTGCCCAAAAATGACCCAATTCTGAATATCAAGAAAACCCCCAATTTCATTGTATTTTCACTCCCTCTCTCTCTCTTTGGTTTCATTGCAGGCGCTAAATCTCTTCAGCTTCATCGCTGGTTCGAGGACTCTTCGACGCCTCTCTACTTCATTATGGATCATAGTGAAGATGCTATTGAAGTGACTCAAGAGAGTTTTTCACATTCATCATGTCACGCCTCGAATTCCAACGGGGTGGACTGGCACCCGAAGTCGATAAGGCCCGAGAGAACCAATCTTCATCCATGTCCTTCATATGCATGTTATTCAAGAAACATCACCATCATGTAGAGATAGAAGATGCCAAAAGCGGAAGTCATGGAAACATGTGATATATACATATATGAAACTTGGCCATTAGGGCCACCAAGTCAAAATGGACATACATCCCTTACATTCATATTCCCACAAATGTCTACAAAGCCTCTAACAGATGCATATACATAACCAACCTAAAGTCGGGACAAGTCCCCGCTTTATACAATATTACAGTACCAAAACAAATATACACATGTGAATCGAAAAGCCCCGAACCAACTGGAGCTCACCAAAGATCGACAAATGATACGCAACCTACTGTGGAGGTCTACTAGCACATGTGCCTGCAGCAAGTAAGGTAATTCCCCTAAGGGACATCAGTACGAAGACTGTACTGAGTATGTAAGGCTCATATGAAACTGCCTGCTATATAAGTACTTCCATGAAATCAAATATAAGAGAATAATCAGTGCAGATAAACCACCGGCCTGCATATGTGAAACCATGTACATTACGTCCTTTACTTTTTTTGCCTTTACATTTATTCATCTTTATCGTTCTACCCATACTAGGCTTTCTGTCGCCCCTGGGATGAGATTAACCCATGCTAGGTAGTTGAACCCCTGGGATGTGATTAACCCATGCTAGGCTTTTCTGTCGCTCCTGGGATGTTACTGTAATAACCCATGCTAGGCATATTTTTCGCCCCTGGGATGTTACTGTGATAACCCATGCTAGGCTTTTATATCGCCCCTGGGATGTTACTCAACCAAACAATTATACATTACTTCATATCTTTACTTTTATGAGATTGACACATTGGTGATTGTACATTATTGGAACTTTGAACATAGCATTATTGGAACAATGGGAACTTTGGAAAATTAGTCAATGAACGTGAGACATGTGAATCACAATTTATCAATGAGTACGGAACATGTGATTAATAATAATTGATAACCGGAAATAGGATACCTTAGGACATTTCGGAATGGAACAAGTACACTATCAATGTGAACACTATGTGTTGCAGAAAGATACGGAAAGAGTAACCTTACATACCTTATCTTCCCAATATGAATATACAATCCTATATGTGAACACAATAGTCCAGCTCCTTCCTTACGTTTCACTCTACAACACAAGTACATAACGAAGCTCACGTTAACAATCAACTACCTTACAAGTGCATAAGACGACAATGAGTTACATGTTTGCCTAAAAATGTCATTTCACCTTTTACAATTCCATTCATGGAATTATCATACCAACAATACCACAACATTCCATACATTGACCAAGACATCATAAACCAATAGCATGTCACCCCAAGTTCATACTTTACACTTCTCCATCAACACAACATCACAATTACTCCATCAAGTCACCTCAATACACTTCATAACAACATATCGACAACAATCCCACAATTTACACTCATAGAAAAATAAAAAGTCAAGGAACATAACCACACCAGACATGTTGATATTTCATCCATACCATGCACTTTCATCAAAACCCCAAGTCTCCTTTCAAGTTTAAATCACAAGGATGCCACATCTTTTAGCAAAAAACAAAAAGTGCCCTATTCAACTTTGCCATCATATCCATCATGATCTACACAATATCTCATGTATATAATATTTTAAATCACAAGAATAAACACTTACCCAAGCTTGCAAAGTGATGATCTTTTCCAAAGTGTCCAAAGAAAATGGTTGCCTTAGGGTTTGGAAGATAGAGAAATGTTTTGGAAATGTCTAGAATGGCATGCGTGTTAGAATGAATAAGAATATAATTTTTGGCCTTTATATAGACCTCAAGTCATTCTTAACCACTCCTTGGGCATTAAATGCCATATTTATTTGGTCAAATGGAAGAATGGGTCATTTGCCCCTTTTGGGCCATGTCTTTTACTCCATTTTGGGCCTCAAATTGAGCCCATTAACACATATTAACTTAGCCCACCAAATTCAATGTGTAATACTCTAATTATCTCATGTTTAAATAATTCCATAAATGTTACAGCAATATTCAACTCACGAGATTCATGTTCGTAGCCTCAATCTAAAAAATAAGAAATTCTAGCCACTCATGGCTTAATTGAACATAATTTGATAAAATACTTGTGACGAAGAATTAACCCCAACTCGGATGCCAAACTTTCTCAAGAGTAGCCCTACTATGATGGAATAATGATACCATAACCCAGGAGTCCTCTTTATAGTCTAATAATCGTAGAAGAATTTTGGCAAAAAGCACCCCGGCACGCTCCCGGGCGCCCTAGGGACTTAGAAAAATTTCAGCTCTGGAAAAGGTGTGCAGGGGCGGCCTGGAACGCCCCTGGGTTCTCCCCCTTGCTGCCTGTGCCACAAATAAATCAGGCCAAAGCGGTCTGGCACGCCACCTGGAGTGCCCCATACTAAATTTTTGATTTTGACTTTTCTTTGAGGATTTGGTTGGATCTTTCAAGTCCCAACCTTTTGCTTGCCTCTTATCTTTAGGATCCTTTTCTTGGATGTCCCTTAAACCTCAATTTTCACCCCACAAATTCTCCACAAAGTCACAAACAGCTCCTATCAAGGTCTAATCACATTTACTAGCATAATATCAAATGTTCCCTCAATAACAATACAAAATACGTACTTGTTGCTCTCGAACCTAGGGTAAACATGGTTCAAAGTTGTCAAGTAGGGTCGAAAATGTACGGGGTGTTACATTCTTCCCCCCTTAGAAACATTCTTCCTCAAATGTTTATAACATCGTCTCATGTACAACAAATGCATCTCTATATTAGCATATATATACATATACACATAATGCTCATAAATACTTACTTGTTATTTCTCCACTTCCGCACTTTGAACTTTTTCTTCCATTTGAAACAGATGAGGGTACTTGGACTTTATCATTTCTTCAGCTTCCCATGTGATCTCCTCTACTTGTTGATTTTCTCCAAAGTACTTTTACGGAAGCCACTTGTTTATTCCTTAACCTCTTCACTTGTCTATCCAGAATAGCAATTGGTATCTCTTCATAGGTGAGATCCTCCGTAACTTGTACATCTTCAATGGGATCAATACGAGATGGATCTCCTATGCACTTTTGAAGCATCGAAACATGAAATACTGAATGAACTGTGGAGAGTTCTTGGGGTAGTGCCAATTCATACGCAACTTGCCCAAATCTTCGGACAATTTCATATGGCCTTATATATCGGGGACTCAACTTCCCTTTCTTCCCAAATCGCATTACCCCTTTTATCAGTGACACCTTCAAGAATACCCAATCACCTATGGCTAATTCGAGCCCTCTTCTTCTAACATCAGCATAGGACTTGTGTCGACTTTGGGCCGTTTGTAACCGCTGTTGGATCACTTTAACTTTTTCCATAGCTTGATGAACAAGATCTGGCCCAAGTAAAGTAGTTTCACCCGTTTCAAACCATCCGATTGGTGATCTACACTTCCTTCCGTATAAATCTTCATAAGGTGCCATTTTAATACTTGAATGATAGCTATTGTTGTAAGCAAATTCAATAAGAGGCAAATGGTCATCCCAACTGCCTTGAAAATCTAACGTGCAAGCTCGTAGCATATCTTCAAGTGTTTGGATAGTACGCTCTACTTGACCATCTATCTGAGGATGAAAAGCCATACTCAAATTCACTTGTGTACCCAAACTCTTCTAAAAAGATCTCCAAAACTGTGCAGTAAATTGAGCTCCCCTATCTGATATAATGGAGATTGGAATTCCATGTAATCGCATAATCTCTTTGACATACAATCTTGCAAATTTTTTAGCTGTATAGGTGGTCCTGACTGGTAGGAAATACGCTGACTTAGTAAGCCTACCAACTATGACCCATATGGAGTCAAATTTCCATAGTGTACGAGGCAAACCTGTGATGAAATCCATGTTAATCATATCCCATTTCCAGACTGGAAGATTGATACATTGCATGTAACCTCCTGGTTTCTGATGCTCTACCTTTACTTGTTGACAATTCGGGCATTGAGCTATAAGTTTTGCAATGTTCTTCTTCATGTTTCCCCACCAATACATTTCCTTCAAATCATGGTACATTTTGGTAGCTCCCGTATGAATAGAATATCATGAATGATGCGCCTCTGTCATAATTCATTTCCTCAGCTCATCTACATCCGGTACACATAATCTACCTTGGCATTGAAGTACTCCCTCTTGCGTAAGATTGTATGTCTTAGTCAGACCCTGTTATACATTTTCTTTCAACTGCAATAACATAGGATCTACATACTGCTTCTCTTTCACCTCAGCTACTAATGAAGATTCTGCTGCATTTTGCACAATAACCCCTTCATCTGGAGATTCAAGAAGACGAACTCCTAAACAGGATAGTTGATGCAAAACTTTGACTATATTTTGCTTTTTCGTCAACTGGCCACTAGTGCTTCCTACTGTTTTGCATCTTAATGCATCGGCCACCACTTTCGCTTTCCCTGGATGATATAGAATATCAATATCATAGTCTTTCAATAGTTCAAGCCACCTCCGCTGCCTCAAATTGAGTTCCTTTCGCTTAAAGATATATTGCAAACTTTTGTGATCAGTATAGATGTCAACATGAACCCCATACAAATAATAACGCCATATCTTTAAAGCAAATACCACCGCTGCTAACTCAAGATCATGTGTGGGATAGTTTCTCTCATGTGACAGTAACTGTCTTAAGGCATATGCTATGACATTACCGTGCTGCATCAATACACACCATAGGCCAACTCCGGACGTATCACAATAAACTGCATACCCTTCGGTTCCTTCCGAAAGTACTAATACGGGTGTGGAAGTTAATTTATCTTTCAGCTCTTGGAAAATTTTCTCACATACGTCATTCCACTGAAACTTGATTACCTTGTGTGTAAGTTTCGTTAAAGGTGCAACAATGGAAGAAAACCCTTCAACAAACCTTCGATAATAACCTGCCAACCCAAGGGAGCTACGAATTTCTGTGGGCGTCGTAGGCCTTGGCCAATTTTTCACCTCTTCAATCTTTTGTGTATCAACCTGAATTCCTTCATCTGACACAATGTGACCTAAGAATGCTACGGAGTTCAACCAAAATTCACATTTAGAGAACTTTGCATACAACTTACGCTTACGGAGAATCTGTAACACCTGTCCTAAGTGATTAGCATGGTCCTCTTGTGATCTTGAATAAACCAAGATGCCATCTATAAACACCGTCACGAACACGTCTAGAAATGGCTTAAACACCCCATTCATCAAATCCATGAAAACAACTGGTGCATTTGTTAGTCCAAACGACATAACTAAAAATTCATAGTGGTCATACCGTGTTCGGAAAACTGTCTTGGGTATATCTTTTTCTCTAACTCTGACTTGATGGTAACCCGATCTCAAGTCGATCTTTGAAAAACACTTGGCACCCTGTAACTGATCAAACAAATCATCAATTCTAGGGAGGGGATATTTGTTCTTGATCGTTACTTTATTCAATTACCAATAGTCAATGCACATCCTCAATGTGCCATCTTTCTTCCGTACAAATAATACTGGTGCACCCCACGGGGACATACTAGGCTTGATGAAGCCCTTGTCCAGCAAGTCTTTCAATTGCTCCTTCAGTTCAAGCAATTCTGCTGGAGCCATTCTATATGGGGGAATAGAGATAGGCTGAGTGCCTGGAATCACATCAATGCCAAACTCTACTTCCCGTTCTGGAGGCAAACCAGGAAGATCCTCAGGAAATACATCAAGGAATTCATTGACCACTGGAACCGATTGAGGAGTTAGTGGTTCTACATCAGTATCTTTCACTCTTACTACGTGACATATGTACCCATTGGCCATCATTTTCCTTGCTTTAAGATAGGAAATAAATTTCCCTCTTGGTTCCCCTACATCACCCTTCCATTCAGGAACATTCGTTTGTGGAAAATGAAAATGTACTTTCTTAGCCCGGCAATCCATCGTGGCATAACAAGAAGCCAACCAATCCATACCCATAATGACATCAAAATCCACCATGTCCAATTCAATAAGATCAGCCAGTGTATCATGACCACACACAGTTACCACACAATTACGATATACTCTTTTTGCAACAATATATTCACCAACGGGTATAGATACTTCAATTGACTTAAGTAATAATTCTGGTGTTCTTTCAAATTTCGCAGCAATAAACGGAGTAACATATGACAATGTAGAACCCGGGTCAATCAATGCTTATACATTATATGAAAATATGGATAATGTACCTGTGACGACATCAGGAGAAGCCTTCGAATTCTGCTGGTCCACTAGAGCATAGGTGCGATTCTGGGTTTCACTGGAACTGGCTGCTCCTCTGGCACCTCTACCACGACCCACAGACTGTACACCTCTGCCTAGGGAAGGAACCAATGATGATGATGTAACAGTTGATCCCGTCGGTCGTGCTATACCACCCGTGCCTCTTTATGGGCATTCTCTCATTATGTGCCCCGTCGTACCACACCAAAAACAAATATTTTTCCCTAATCGGCATTCACCTAAATGATACCTTCCGCAGCGCTGACACGGATGACAAGAAAATCCTGCTGCCTATGATCCGTGAATTCCACTACTCTGCCCAGATAGACTGCCTCTAAACCCTCAAAATTGAGAGTGAGTGCCTGCTGTGGAATAGGAGAATGATGGTCTAGGCAATCTAGGAAATATTCGAGGCCTAGATTCTCCTTGGGATGCCATAGATTGTCCCATAGGTCTAGCCCTCTTCGACGGCCCTCTTTCAAATTCGTGCACTCTTCTTCTTTACCTTTGATCTTCCATTTTTTGTGCGAAGGCCTGTATTCTGGCTATGTCCATATCTTTGTTCAAGGTAGCAATGGTGCAGTCCCTTACCAAATATGGCTCTAATCTATCCACATATCGATGGAATTTGTCTGTCATTATAGCCACTACATTCGGAGCATATCAAGCCAAGGAATTAAACTGAAGACTATATTCTCTAACACTCATATTCCCTTGAGTGTCTGAGAATGCCATTTTAGGAACTGGTCTCCACGTGCCTCCCAGACCTCATATGGGAGGTAATGATCAAGGAATGCCATTTTAAATTCTTCCCAACCAGCTGGAAGTGCATCAATACCCCTCGATCTTTTCCAGTCTTCATACCACAATATAGCTTCACATTTCAATCTATAGGCCGCAAGTTCAACTGTTTCAACACCAGTCACGTGCATAACATTTAGACCCCTCTGAATTTGATACACGAAGTCCTATGGATCTACTTTCTGATTTGACCCAGTGAATATAGGAGGGTCTAATTTCAGAAAGTCCTGTGTCCTGCGACTTGCCACTCTAGCTGCATCATCCTCATTTGTCATTGGACCAGCTCGTCCTTGACTTTTTGCAGCAACTATTTGAGTCAACATATGCACTGCATTTCTTAAATCCTTGTCAGTGGCATTCATTGGCGGTTCTACGGGTACTTCTCTACCTCTTGGCTCTTTCGGAGCTGGAAAAGTTGAAGAAGACAGCAATGCAATTTCAGCGTTAGTCCCACCTTGACTAGCTTGGTCAGGTGGTGATTTACTCGTGCCTTCTCCGACAGGCATATCCACCTGCTTCCCTTTACCCCTACCTCATCTTGTTATCGGTATTTTACTATACCAAAGGAAAACAATTACCATGGTCAGATATAATTCCATCTACAACATTGGCTCTATTACACGATCTAGAAATGAAGAAAAGAAACAACTCCTAAATGTCTCGTAGCCTCCTACTTATAAATGTGGTGCACAACACATCCATAAGCAAGACTCTACTCAGACACGACTTTTTAGACACCCTTAGGACAACCTGCTCTGATACCACTTTTGTCACCCCTCGAATTCCAACGGGGCGGACTGGCACCCGAAGTCGATAAGGCCCGAGAGAACCAATCTTTATCCATGTCCATTCATATGCATGTTATTCAAGAAACATCACCATCATGTAGAGATAGAAGATGCCAAAAGCGGAGTCATGGAAACATGTGATATATACATATATGAAACTTGGCCATTAGGGCCACCAAGTCAAAATGGACATACATCCCTTACATTCATATTCCCACAAATGTCTACAAAGCCTCTAATAGATGCATATACATAACCAACCTAAAGTCGGGATAAGTCCCCGCTTTATACAATATTACAGTACCAAAACAAAGATACACATGTGACTCAAAAAGCCCCGAACCAACTGGAGCTCACCAAAGAACGACAAATGATACGCAACCTACTGTGGAGGTCTACTAGCACATGTGCCTGCAGCAAGTAAGGTAATTCCCCTAAGGGACGTCAGTACGAAGACTGTACTGAGTATGTAAGGCTCATATGAAACTGCCTGATATATATGTACTTCCATGAAATCAAATATAAGAGAATAATCAGTGCAGATAAACCACCGGCCTGCATATGTGAAACCATGTACATTACGTCCTTTAATTTTTTTGCCTTTACATTTATTCATCTTTATCGTTCTACCCATGCTAGGCTTTCTGTCGCCCCTGGGATGAGATTAACCCATGCTAGGTAGTTGAACCTCTGGGATGTGATTAACCCATGCTAGGCTTTTCTGTCGCTCCTGGGATGTTACTGTAATAACCCATGCTAGGCATATTTTTCGCCCCTGGGATGTTACTGTGATAACCCATGCTAGGCTTTTATATCGCCCCTGGGATGTTACTCAACCAAACAATTATACATTACTTCATATCTTTACTTTTATGAGATTGACACATTGGTGATTGTACATTATTGGAACTTTGAACATAGCATTATTGGAACAATGGGAACTTTGGAACATTAGTCAATGAACGTGGGACATGTGAATCACAATTGATCAATGAGTATGGAACACGTGATTAATAATAATTGATAACCGGAAATAGGATACCTTAGGACATTTCGGAATGGAACAAGTACAATATCAATGTGAACACTATGTGTTGCAGAAAGATACGAAAAGAGTAACCTTACATACCTTATCTTCCTAATATGAATATACAATCCTATATGTGAAAACAATAGTCCAGCTCCTTCCTTACATTTCACTCTACAACACAAGTACATAACGACACTCACGTTAACAATCAACTACCTTACAAGTGCATAAGACGACAATGAGTTACATGTTTGCCTAAAAATGTCATTTCACCCTTTACAATACCATTCATGGAATTATCATACCAACAATACCACAACATTCCATACATTGACCAAGACATCATAAACCAATAGCATGTCACCCCAAGTTCATACTTTACACTTCTCCATCAACACAACATCACAATTACTCCATCAAGTCACCTCAATACACTTCATAACAACATATCGACAACAATCCCACAATTTATGATCATAGAAAAATAGAAAGTCAAGGAACATAACCACACCATACATGTTGATATTTCATCCATACCATGCACTTTCATCAAAACCCCAAGTCTCCTTTCAAGTTTAAATCACAAGGATGGCACATCTTTTAGCAAAAAGCAAAAAGTGCCCTATTCAACCTTGCCAACATATCCATCATTATCTACACAATCTCTCATGTATATAATAATTTAAATCACAAGAATAAACACTTACCCAAGCTTGCAAAGTGATGATCTTGTCCAAAGTGTCCAAAGAAAATGGTTACCTTAGGGTTTGGAAGATAGAGAAATGTTTTGGAAATGTCTAGAATGGCATGTGTGTTAGAATGAATAAGAATCTAATTTTTGGCCTTTATATAGCTCTCAAGTCATTCTTAGCCACTCCTTGGGCATTAAATTCCATATTTACTAGGTCAAATGGAAGAATGGGTCATTTGCCCCTTTTGGGCCATGTCTTTTACTCCATTTTGGGCCTCAAATTGAGCCCATTAACACATATTAACTTGTACTACCAATTTCAATGTGTAATACTACAATTATCTCATGTTTAAATAATTCCATAAATGTTACAACAATATTCAACTCACGAGATTTATGTTCGTAGCCTCAATCTAAAAAATAAGAAATTCTAACCACTCGTGGCTTAATTGAACATAATTTGATAAAATACTTGTGACGAAGAATTAACCCCAACTCGGATGCCAAATTTCTCAAGAGTATCCCTACTATGATGGAATAATGATACCATAACCCAGGAGTCCTCTTTATAGTCTAATAATCGTAGAAGAATTTTGGCAAAAAGCACCCCGGCACGCTCCCGAGCGCCCTAGGGACTTAGAAAATTTTTAGCTCTTGAAAAGGTGTGCAGGGGTGGCCTGGTACGCCCCTGGGTGCGCCCCCTTACTGCCTGTTCCACAAAAAAAATCAGGCCAAAGCATCCTGGCACGCCACCTGGAGTGCCTCATACTAAATTTTTGATTTTGACTTTTCTTTGCGGATTTGGTTGGATCTTTCAAGTCCCAACCTTTTTCTTTCCTCTTATCTTTAAGATCATTTGCTTGGATGTACCTTAATCCTCACTTTTCACCCCACAAATGCTCCACAAAGTCACAAACACCTACTACAAAGGTCTAATCACATTTACTAGCATAATATCAAATGTTCCCTCAATAACAATACAAAATACGTACTTGTTGCTCTCGAACCTAGGATAAACATGGTTCAAAGTTTTCAAGTAGGGTCGGAAATGTTCGGTGCGTTATAGATCAACACTATAAAAGAAAAAATCTAGAACATGGGAGGGTTATGAGAAGCTGCCACGAGGTAATGATAATAGAGTAAGGGCAAAGTGCTCAATTTGTTGAGATGTTCTTTTGGCTGATTCAACTTCAGGAACTACAAATTTGAATCTACATCGAGCTAGACACATGGAAAATACAGCCATTCAAGTCGGGCCAATAAAGCACAAAGATTATCATGCTAAGGTAGCTAAGTCTATAGAGTGTAAAAAGATGGAATTCTGCATACTTGATGCTCGAGAGTGAGATACCTTACCGTCGAGCATTTTCTGATTTTAAGGTGCTTGATACTGAGTTTAAGTGTTGTCCTTCCAAAGAGGATTGGGTTAAAGTTGAAAGGATTGCTAAGTTTTTGATGCCTTTCTATAATGTCACTACTTTGTTTTCAAGGAATCAGTATCCTACTGCCACTTTGTATTTTTGTAAAATTTGGAAAATCCATATGATAATAAGAGAAGAGAAGGATAGTGAGGATTTTGATATCAGGGAAATGGCTATAGAAATGGAGGAGAAGTTCAACAAATATTGGCAGGAAGATTATAGTAATGGCTGTAGCGCTTGATCCTTGGTATAAGTTAAAGCTAGTGAAATTTTGCTTCTCTAAACTTGATCTGTCTACTTGCAATGAAAAAGTAAAAGTAGTTAAAGAGAACATGCATAAATTGTTTAAAGAATATTTGAAATGTTCAGTTTCTGATGTTGATATGGTAAGAAGTGGTAATGGGGGATGCAATGTTGAAATAGAAGATGAGATGGAAAAGTTTGAAATTTTTGAAAGTCCAACTAAACTTGGTTCAAAAAAGACACAACTAAAATTGTACTTGGAAGAGCCTTTGTTGGTTCGCAAAGGAAATGAAAATTTGGACGTGCTTAAAATTTGGAAGGATAATAGGATGAAATATCCGAAACTATCATTGATGGCACGTGAGTTGTTAAGTATTCTTATCACTAGTGTTGCATCAGAGTCCGCTTTCAGTATTGGAGGGCGTATAATCAGAAAATTCCAGTGTTCTATTTTACCCTAAAATGTAGAAGCTAAGTTATGTTCACGAGATTGGCTTTACGGTCATCTTGGTAAAATACGATAAAAAATATTTTTGTGTCATTTGTTTCATCCAACCTTGTCTCTTCATATTTTTTTGATCTAATCTGTTTAGCTTCTGTTGACTCTGACGAGGAAGATGAAATTGCAATAGATTTGGAGAAAATTATTGATATACTTCCCAGTTAGCTACTTCGTGATCTGTACAGCCTACAGGTATATTCAGTGTTTACTTTCATGTTGTAAACATGATTGTACTACAATTTTTTGGCTGTTATGCAATGTAATTGAGTCGAGTATCATTTGACAACAGCATGTCGAGTCTCTACCTCGACGAGGTAGTGATAAGGTCTACATATATTTTACTCTTGTTAAACCAGATTTCAGTGGTTACGTTGTTGTTGTGGGGGTAGGGGTTATTAAAGGCCAGAACCAAGACTCACCTTTAAAGAGATGACGTGTGGAGGGAGTGGGGGTCCAAACTTGTAAAATTCTTGAGGAATAGATATTCCTGTAGCTGAGTGGTACATTTGACTTCTCCTTGTCCTTTTCTCTCTTTCTATAACTGTCAAGTACTTATTTTCTTCTACCCATTTTCTTTTTAACTTGCTGAAACTGTGTAAGAGTGTGCAGCAGTAAAGTATAATTCATTTCTATGAACTGGAACAAACATGGAACACGTTTCTGTAAATTGAACTATAACTCATTTTCAGCAGTTATTGTTTCATGTTCTGTCCAATCATGTTAGTAGTCATAGTATTGCGCCTGTAGTTTCATTTGATTGATTGATGATTGTTGATTGAGGTCACCCAAATGTTGTTATATCATTCGCGCACCTGAGGTGTAACATGTTTCCTTAATTCACACTTGGTGATTAATATTTTGCAAACTAATTGGTGATAAGTGTTGTCTCACTCCTTCACTAGGCCAAAAGAGGCTAGACATTAGGGGTGTTTATTAATAGGAAAAGGAAAGGGTGATAGGGCACATTACTGTTTTTTCAATTTTATCGTTTAGAAGCAGTTTCAAGTGTTCCAATGGAGCTCAAAGATGTTGCCTACCTTTAAGTTTGTGGTTAAAAATAGTAGTTATCATTTGATGAACATTTGTTTGGTAGTAATTGTACTGATTTTGCTCAATTGCAGGCACAAGACAAGGGTATATATTGGACAGTTAGTCAAAGATACATCTACAAAATTTAAGCAAGCAAGTGAACAAGATCATCATGCTGTTCGTGTTTCTCTTTCTCAAGATTGGACCGTAGATTTCTGTTCGAATTTAGATATTTTCCATTATGTAGTACTCTTTGTTTTACCAAATGCAATGAAACATAGTTCACATTTAAGCGTTTGTACTGATAAATTTAGATTCTCTAACTGGTCTGTAATGCAGTTTAATATGAACATAGTTTTTGCAGGACAAAATTGAGGTTGATCTTATGTTTATCAATGGTTTAACCATGCATGTTTGATTGGTTTTTGTCTCAGTGTGTAGTGTATTTCTTGTATACACTTGGTTCTTTAATTTGTTTTTTCCCTTTAAATATGGGTCCTACAATCGATTATGGTACTAAGAAGTGCATAAAACCAGTTGGTTCTCATTGAGATAAGAATCAGTGTTCGAATGGAGGAAGTGGACCATTAAAAAAAAGGGTCAAGTTGGGCGGTCTTGACCCAACCCATTAATTAGCCCATTTCAGCCCAACCCTTTTCAGCCCAAGAAGGTTTTGGGCTGATTTGAACCCAACTCATTTATTAACTCGGCCCATTTTAATTTGTCTAATTTCAGCCCAACCCGTCCGTTTGACACCCCTAAGTCCAGATATCGTACCCACAGGGATTTGACAAATTGAAATTCAACTTTGAATTCTTATGTGAGCTATTCAGTAGCTGACCAATAATAAAGAGTGATTTATGTGTTTTAAATGTAAATAAAAAAAATTTGTAAGCAAGTCATAGATTGGTTGTGTTGTAATTCAAATTAAGGTTGTGGTATTTTCACAATCCAGTGAGTTGTCCAATCATACACCTAATTTGATTTCCTGAGTTACTAGTTGCAGGTTAATTGTAGCTATATTAAGCATTTTCCCAACAACTCTAAGCCTACTTGGCTATCCCTAATGCCTATATTTCTATGATTGTCAGTTAATAGTGAAGTGCATTAAGATATCCCTATAAGGTTCAAAAACTAGCCCTACTTCCTCTTTTTACACTTGTCGTTCCTTTTTTCAAGTCCAACAAACAAGCCTTAGATAATATTCGCAACGTGATCAATCAAACGAATAATTGAAAGCAAGAAGAAATAAATAACTCAATATATAGAAATTGAAATTGATAATATGATATTGAAGACAAAAATTTCATGTTGAACCACAACCCTAGAAATTAAGAGGTTTAGCTACACATGAATCTCTTTGGAAGAAGGGATTTCATGAGTTTACAAAGCAAAAATTGAAAATAAATTAAAAGAAATAAATTAAACCTTGTTCTTGAGCTTTGCCCTAGCTTTTGCCTTCCCCAAATCAGTTGTTCATGATAAAATAAAACATGGGAGGGATATTTATATAGAGTTTAAGAACCCTTAGAATTTCAAAAACCAATCCTAATCGGGTTAGGAGAATTTCGACTCGTGCCACATCCCAAAAGCAGAGCAGTGGCCCGAAGAACAATTTTTTTCCAGAGAATATTGGACTTTCGCGCTACCCTTTGCTTTGGGTGAATGGCGCAATTCTCTCTGCTGAAACTTCCAAAAAGTATCAAAACATTGTCCCACTATCTTGCTTTGTAGTATTGGCTTTAGGCTCAATCCCATTAACCATTTTTTGCTCATTTTACGATGCATTGCGACGTTGATTCTTCCTTGGTTCTTTTTGGTTCCTTGGTGATATTTCATTCTTGTTTAAGATCCAAATACCTCAAGACGCTCTTACATAAACAAATCATGAAACACAAGTGTAAATCACATCATTTAAGCCCAAGGCAACACCAAAAAGAGAATAAATGTGAGGCAAAAATGATAAAATAATGTGGTTTTTAGCCTCGCATCAACACCCCACACTTAAACCCTTGCTCGTCCTCGAGTAAGCTATACATGTATGACATAAACTCTACTACAACTACACCAATTGAAATAACATTACTCAGGCTAAGACTACAATGACTACAATAAACGGCAAGTTCTTATTAAACATGCTCCATTCATACCATATATTTAAACAACTACTCCAAGACCTTCTAGCCTCAAGAACCGACTCTATAATATTTACAAACTCATACGATTCACCCAACTAAGAGATCATATACTTCACCTATCTTTCATCAACCATGTACCCTCACAACAAGAGAGTTACCCATGTTCACTCAAGTATACAAATTAACGCAAACATGGGTATAAGAATAAAATTACGCTCACTCTCACAAAAATTTTTACTTGTAACATATGATGAACCATAAGCTTGCCCTTAGTGTACTACTCCACTAATATAAGAATGTCAAATTTATGATCAAGTAGGACTTTCTGGGTTGTAACGTAGGCTAAGGGACGGGTAGGATTTATTTTGGCTAAAATAGTGACTATATTTACTAAGAACTGTAATACATCACAAATTTTTCATCATTTTTTCACTCTTAAATCAACCAACTCTTTATTCTCCCTTTTTACCCATAGATTTCTTTGTTTTGTCGTCTCTTTAAGCAAGTTCACATACCACTAGTAAGGAGTACTCAATCATCAAACACTTTTTTCTCACTTTTCTTTTGTTCTTTTTCTACTCCCGACCAATAGCATATGGATTTTTTTAATCATTTGCACCATTAGACTTTTCTACAGGCTTCCCACCTCAACTATCTCCCTTTTCTCAATTCTCATTCCTTTTAACTCTTATTTCTTAATTAAAGCGCTTAAGAGTTTTGGATCAATTTAAAGGTCTATTAAAATAAAAGGATTAAGCTTTATATGTGTCTACAACAGAATAGGCTAAAGGCTTAATGGGGCTAAGTAAGATCATCCATTGTATGTAGGTGAAGCAGAAGATAAAAAAATAGGCTAATCAAAGAAACACCTATATCATCTCATAAACTCACCATTTTTCATTTCGCTTTGCAAACACATCGGGCAAGTTCTAGACATCAATATGAAATCATGGAATATCAACAAACACCTAACACACATGGCACATTTTCAACTCAAGAAATATCCATACAAACTCTCAATCAAGAAAACAACAAGAGTTCAAATTTAAGCTAAATATCACATAAGAATCATGTAAAAGAGTCTAGGTGTCTTTAAAGAATTCATTCATTTTTCTTCATAGCATGCTCAAAATTAAAACCAACTTGCATCATTCAGTTCATGTGCAGCACCTAGCAAGAGCACCTCACATTTAATTGGTCCTAAAGACTCTCTAACTTCTAATGACTAACTCTTCCCTCAAGGCAGTCGTCAACCATCCATCATTGGGAAAAGTCATTCTACCTAAAAATAAAAGAAAAACTATTCTAAAAATAAAAAGGATAGTTAATTCAAAGGGCCTCCCCTCAAAACATAACCGAAAAAAAATCAAGGGGTGGGCGAAATATGCTCTACTAAAGAGCTAAAAAGATAACAACCAACACCAACTATTCCAATCTAGAAAACTAAAGAAAAATCTTTTTTGTGTTTTTCGACTTTAATTTTTTTTTTTTCAATTTCTCAAACAAAACAAATAACTAAAAACAAAGTAACTCCTACAGCATACTTTACTCTTAACCAATATCGGAAGAATCCCACCTCACACTTAAAGTCATGCTTTGTCCCCAAAGAATTAAGCAAAATAAAATAGTTGTTAGAAATACTCCCTGAGGCACTCTGGGGCCTAGCTAGCCACATGTCTTCCTCAATTTTTCCATCAAAAGGGGTGAATGACCCCACACTTATGCCTACCCCACACTTATGCTTCATCCATGGCTCTTACCTTCCAAATTCGGGTACTCAAACTTTTCCAAATCTGTACAAACCAAAATGAAAAAACAAAACCTAAACGTGACATATAAATATAAAACTACACTATTACAACTTGTGTTGCCTCCCAAGCAGCGCCTGATTTAACGTTGCAGCATGACACAAGTCATAGATCAACTGAATTTTCTCAATATTTTCCTCCCTATATGATGCAACTTCAGCCTCTTCTTCACTCTAGGAGGATCACAAATATTATTTACTCTCTTTATCTTCAGATCTTCCACTTTTTCAGTCCCACACACTTCTACCCCATACTATCATTGACTACCTTTGTGATCATACGTCTTTGTAGTATGAAGGAGTGAAGAGTGAATTATACACTTTAAGTATAGCCTCCTCATCATGGACCATCATCTTAAGCTCCCCTTTTCTCATATCAATCAAGGCTCCACTGGTGGCTAAGAATGGGCGTCCTAATATAACCGGTACCTTTTCATCTACTTCAAAATCTAAAATAATAAAGTCTGCAGAAATAACAAACTTACCTACCTTGATGAGCACATCTTTAATTACTCCTTTAGGTTGTACATGAGAGCGGTTTGCCAATTATAGAGTGATAGTAGTTAGGCGTGGATCTCCCAACCAAGTGTTTGAAACACAGATAAGTGCATCAAGTTTATACTTACCCCAAGATCACACAATGCATGCCCAACCTCATCTTCACCAATTTGTATGGGGAGGTTAAAACTCCCAGGATCTTTGAGCTTTTTAGGAAACTTGGTCAATACCCTTAAACTACACTCTTCAATGAGTTTAACTGTCTCAAACTCTATATGTCTTCTCTTTCCAGTCACCACCTCTCTCAAGTATTTGGCATATTTGGGCATGTCCCTCAAAGTATCAATCAAGGGAAATTAATGTGAAGTTACTTGAAGATATCAAGAAACTTCTTAAAATTTGCATCCTCCTTACTTTTTTGCAATCTTTGTTGAAATGGTGGTGGAGGTATCTCAGTTGCAATCTCAGTCTGCTTAACAACCTTTTTATCTCTTTTTTCTTTTTGTATAGAATTTATCTCTGAAGTTGGTGCTGGAATTAGCATTTATGGGAAAGGAGGTGGATGTTTATAGTTGTTCCAGTTAATTACTCTCCTCTTTGGAGGCTTTGCATTCAGTAACTCTACACTTGTGTCTTAAATTCTCTGTTTAGGAGGAGCTTTAACCAACTCTGTTCCATTCTTGAGTGAGACTGTCATTACCTGTTTAGTATTATTCTTTGTATCACTCGGTAGTGTACCTGTAGGACTTACATGTTGTGATCAAGCTAGTTGGACTACTTGACGCTCAAGTTCATGAATGGACTTTTGCATCTCGACGACAATCTAAGTTTGTTATCCCATAAACTCTTCATTATTTCTTTTAAAGAATTGCTCACCTATGGAGCTTGCTGTGTATATTATTGTCTTTGGTCCTATTGATTTCCACCCAAGAGAAATTTTGGTGGTTTCTATAATTTTGCTACCCCACATAATATATTGATTTTGGATTCAAAGGACATCCAGAGTAAGCATAATTTTCACCACATTTCTCATAAAATAGTGCAGCCGCCTGAGCCTGTTGTACCTATTGAACTTGACCTGCATTTGAAGCTAATAAACTCTGTTTCATTAAGGAATACAACTGCCCAATATCATCTCGAATAGATGACACATCATCCAGCTCTAACTTACCCGATGTTTTTTGTGTATAAGTGAACACTCTGTTGGACTCTGAATAGTCTCGGTGACCTACAAACATAAGATTGAGCAACACCTCTATTTTATCATAGCTTTTGGATAAAATTTTCCCTTAAGCTATAGCGTCTAATAAAGACTTAGAGTCTGGCCTCAATCCTTCAATAAAATTATTCCTAATAATCTCCTTGGGTTGATGGTAATGCGGGTAATCTCTCAAGTATCCCTTGTATCTCTCCCAAGCTTGGGAAAAGGATTCGACATCTTTTTGAATAAATCCGGAAATCTTACCTCTGAGCTCTTTTGTTCTCCTAGATGAGAAGAACCTGTTGACAAAATTTTCATACAAAGTGTCCCAAGACATGATAGATCTTTTTGGTTTATTCTGTAACCATTGCTTCCCTTCCCCAATCAGTAAGAAGGGGAAAAGTGTCAACTTTACATATTCATGTAAAACATTCTGGTAGAGGAAGTTGTCACTCAACTCAGTAAACTCTAGTAGGTGCTTGTGTGGGTCTTCATGTGGTTTATCCTCATATTGAAAAGTGTTCTGCACTAGTCACAGCGTGCCCTCTTTAAGCTCAAAATTTCCAGTGATATTCGGCTTCACAATAGCTCTGGAGGCATTTTACTGATTCGGCCTAGCAAAATTCACTAGAACATGTGGTGCAGGAGCAGGCTAGACTGCATCCCTATCTACTGCATAAACCAGGGCATTTTGGTTGTTCACATTATCACCCATCACTCATAGCCCTTTGAGAGTACGTTCAATCTCGTAGTCAATTGAAATCAAGGGATTTTCTTGACTCCGGGTATTTAGCATAAACTAACCTGTACCCTGAAAGAAATAAAAACAACAAGCAAAAGTGAAATCTGAATAAAACAATAAAAACTCAAAAATAGTATCAATTCTAACAAATCCCCGGCAACGGCGCTAAAAACTTATTACGTCCTTTTGCACACGCAAGTGTAAGTGGTCGTAGAAGTAATAATGGATGTAAGTCCAGAAATCGTATCCACAGGGATTTGATGAATTGAAATTTAACTTTGAATTTTTATGTGAGTTATTCAGTTGCTGACAAATAATAAAGAGTGATTTGTGTGTTTTGAATGTAAATGAAACAACTGTAAGCAAGTTGTAGATTGGTTGTGTTGTAATTCAGATTTGAGAAAAGATCTAGGGTTGCTATATTTTCACAATCCAGTTGAGTTGTCCAATCATACACCTAATTTGATTTCCTGAGTTACTAGTTGCAAGTTAACTGTACCTATATTTAGTGTTTTTCCAACAACTCCAAGCCTACTCACTATCCCTAATGCCTATATTTCTATGGTCGTCGGTTAATAGTGAAGTGCATGAAGATATCGTCCGTATGAACTAAGCTAGGTCACAGTGTATATTTCTATCCTCAGTGATGAATATATTCCCTTTCCCTATAAGGTTCACAAACTAGCCCTATTTCCTCTTTTTACACTTTTCGTTCCCTTTTTTAAGTCTAACAAACAAGTCCTAAATAATATTCGCAAGGTGATCAATCAAACGAATAATTGAAACCAAGAATAAATAAATAACTCAATATATGAAAATTGAAATAGATAATAAGATATTCAAGCCACAACTTTCATGTTGAACCACAAACCTAGAAATTAAGAGGTTTAGCTACTCATAAATCTCTTTGGAAGAAGAGATTTCATGAGTTTGCAAGGCAAAAATCAAAAATAAATTAAAAGAAATAAGTTAGACCTTGTTTTTGAGCTTTGCCCTAGCTATTGCCTTCCCCAAATTAGTTGTTCATGTTAAAAACTATGGTATGGGGCTTTATATAGAGTTTAGGAACCTTAGAATGTCAAAAACCAATCCCAATCGGGTTAGGAGAATTTCGAATAGCGCCACAGCCCAAAAGCGGAGCAGTGGCGTGAAGAAATTTTTTTTCCAGAGAACATTGGAATTCCGCTCCACCCCTTGCTTTGGGTGAGTGGTGCAAGTACCTTTGCTGAAAATTCTAGAAAGCATCAAAATGTTGTGCCACTAGCTTTTTTTGCAGCAGTGACACAAGGCTCAATCCCATTAACCATTTTTTGCTTGTTTTGTGATGCGTTGCGATGTTGATTCTTCCTTGGTGCTATTTTTGTTCTTGTTTAAGCCCAAAATACCTCAAGACACTTCTACATAAACAAATCATGAAACACAAGTGTAAATCATATCATTTAAGCTCAAGGCAATACCAAAAAAAGAACAAATGTGAGGAGAAACACGATAAAATAATGTGGTTTTTAGCCTCCCATCAGCATACCATAGTTAACACCACAAACAACTATCAGGTTGTAACACCCCGTACTTTCCCAACCCTACCTGACGACGTTGAACAATGTTTACTTAGGTGTTGAGAGTCACAAGTATGTATTTTGTAATGTTATTGATTAGATAATTGATATTGGTCCTCGTACATGTGATTAGACCTTCGTAGGAGGTGTTTTATGACTTCATGGAACATTTGTGGGTTAAAAACGAGGCTTGGAGGACCTCCAAACAAAGTATATTAAAGGTAAGAAGTAAGTTAAAGAATAGAACTTGAAGTATCTAACCAAATCCGTGAAGAAAAGTCGAAGAAACAAAAAATTTTAAAAAATAGGAGTGGGGCGCGCCCAGGGGCATGCCAGGCCGCTCTGGGCTAAAATTTTTAGCCCACAAGCAGCAAGGTGGCGCGCCCAAGGGTGTGCCAGGCTGCTTGTGCGCACCTTTCAAAAGTTGAAATTTTTTCTAAGTCCCAAGGGCACCCGGGGACGTACCGGACCGCTTTTTGCCACATTTATTCTACAACCACGAGCATATACATGGAATAATTGAAATATTGGAATTTCATTTTGATAAGATTATTCGTGGACGAATTTGGCATCCAAATGACGGTTTTACCCTTTTGGTCAAAATAAGCCATACGTGGCTAGAATCGCTTGTTTTTGGGATTGAGGCTACGAATATAAATCGCGTGAGTGGGAATATTGTCGTAAAAAGTATGAAATGATTTAAACATGAAAACTTATTTTTTTATTGGGTTAAGTGAATTGGGCTCAATAAAAGGCCCAAAATGAGGAAGAAAACATGGCCCATTCTTCCATTGACCAAGCCAAACATAGCATTAAATGCCAAGGAATGGCTAAGTATGACTTGAGGGCCTATATATATGAGGAAAAATCAGATTTTTATCACAAAAAAATCTCAAGCCAAATCTAGAATTTTCCATAAGCCTTTTCTCTCAACTTCAAACCCTAAGGCACTTCTTGGAGCAAGATCTTCATTTTTCAAGCTTGGGTAAGTGATTATTCTTATGGATTAATATATTATATGCATGGGAGAGTATGTAAATCATGTTGGTTATGCTTGGAAGTGTTGAACATGACACTTTGTGTTTTTGTAAAAGATGTGTTATCCATGGAATTTAAACTTGAAATATGACTTGTGGTTTTGATGAAAGAGCATGGTATGGATGAAATAGCAACATGTATGGTGTGATTATGCTATTAAACTTGTTATTTTTATATAAGTGTAAATTATGGGATTTTGGCCGATATGTTGATATGAGGTGTATTGAGGTGATTTGATGGAATAATTGTGATGTTGTGGTGATAAAGAGTGGAAAGTATGAACTTGGTGTGACATGCTATTGGTTATCATGTTTTGGTCAATGTATGGAATATTATGGGATTATTGGTATGATAATTTCATCAATGGTATTGTCAAGGGGGAAATGACATTTTAAAGGCAAACATGAAACTCATTATCGTTATATGCATTTGTAAGGTAGTTGGTGGTTAATGTAAATTCCGTTATGTACTTGTGTTGTAGAGGGAAACATAAGGATGGAGCGAGACTATTGTATGCACATTTAAGATTGTATAATCGTATTGAGAATACAAGGTATGTAAGGTTACTCTTTCCGTATCCTTCTGCAACATATTGTTCCTATTGACCTTGGGCTTGTTTCAATTCTGAGGGGTTTGAAGTATATCAATTCAGGTTGACATATATTGTTATTCACATATGTCCTATTCTTAGATGAATTATGATGAACTTATCTCTTATTCATTGACTGACATTCCAAAGATGTCATAACGTTGTAATTTCGAAAAGAACTATCTCAACGAGAGTAATGAGGTAAAGAGAGCTTGTTTAGTTTGAATAGCCTTTTTCCAATCATGTCATGTTCCAAAGTCCAATAATATTATGATTATCTTTGTACCAACCTCTCACAAGTAAAAGCACCAATCTCATAAGAGTAATAAGGGAGGTGATGTGCAAGCTAATATATCTATTCCTCACAAGTGAAGATGTCAATCTCATGAAGTAAAGGAGTAAAGTAATAGCTATATGTGTGTGCTTCAAATAATGTCATGATCATCATTGTATCACTCTTAGAACGAAAGTAAGAATAATAAAAGATATAATTAACGAGTAATCTTGGGTGGTATCCCAGGGGTTGAAATACCTAGCATGGGTCGATCCCAATGTAACATAAGAACATCCCAGGGGCGACTGAAAAGCCTAGCATGGGTTAATCTAACATCCCAGGGGTCAAAGTACCTAGCATGGGTTAGTAACATCCCAGGGGGGACACGAAAGCCTAGCATGGGTTAATATAACATCCCAGGGGTCAAAGTACCTAGCATGGGTTAATCTCATCCCAGGGGCTACAGAACAGCCTAGCATGGGTAGAACAATAAAGATGAATAAATGTGAAGGAAAAAGAAGTAAAGAATGTAATGAACATGGTTCCTCACATACAGAAAAAGAGTTTATTCACATTCACTATTTCTCTTATATTGACTCTATTGTTGTTATCATTGTATGACATAGTTCTTATGAGCCTTACATACTCAGTACATTCTTCGTACTGACCCCTTTTTGGGGGACTTACTTTATTGGCTGCAGGCGCAGGTGCTAGTAGACCACCTCAGTAGGTTGTGGATCGTTTGCAGATTTTTGGTGAGCTCCAGTTGGTTCAGGGCTTTCCGAGTCACAGTTGTATAGTTGTTTTGATGTTGTATAAAGCGGGGACTTGTCCCGTCTTTAAGTTGGTATTGTAGATACATCTGTTAGAGGCTTTTGTAGACATATGTTGGTATGGGAATGTAAGATGTACATTCAGTTTGACGTGATGGCCCCAACGGCCAAGTTTTATATATATATACATATATATGGCATATGTTTCCATGTCCATGACTTCCGCATAGTTGCATGAGGTATAACAAAGTTCATACGAGGATATGCATACGAATGTTCATGAGCAAAGATTGGTTCTCTTGGGCCATATCGTCTTCGGGTGCCAGTCTGCCTCAATGGGATTTGGGGCGTGACACAGGTAGCCTTACCTCAAATTCATAACACTTAACCCTTACCTACCCTACTACCACGTTAATCCTAGTAAGAGGTAACATAGACAGCAACTCAAATTAATATAAGTCAACATGGATTATAAGTCAAGTCAAGACCATGACCTCCAACAAAAGTCCAAGTCAACACCCATGACACCAATAATTAAATCAACCATGTCCTAATTACACAAGTAAATGGACAGTAAATAGTTCTACCACAACTTGTAATTAGATCGAACCACTCAAGGATCAAAAACACAACAACAATGTCAAATATCATGCAACCCGGTTCACATAAGAAACCACCTCTAGCAATTAAGCACATAAACCTGACTCCTTCAAGGGACCAATATAAAAGGTAGTCATATAATCCCAGTTCACTCAAGTAACCAATATAAAGAGTAATCACGTAATCTTCAGTCCACTCAAGGAACCAATATAACAAACAATCACATATGCCTGGTTCACTCCAGGAACCAATATAACAAATAATCACATAAGCTCGATTAACTCAAGGAATCAATATAACAATTAAACACATAATCCTCGATTCACTCAAGGAACCATCACACTCAACTGTACCTTGCACATACATGCTAAGGGTCTTATTATCGCCTACTAGCCATGACTTGCAAGGGACGAGCTCTTGTCCATATACCAAATCTTATACATTAAGTGTCTGCCAACCTTATATGAACCAATCTCGTGAAGATGTCCAGATGCCGGTATATCCCACAATAATAAATATATAAGCTTGTACAGATGTACAAATACTAGTACATCCCACAATTAATCAACATATCATCATAATTACAACAACAATGAGTATTCAATAATTACACTTGCACAACCAACAAGAATTCATAACAAATCATTACAGTGATCAAAAATTAGGATATCAATCAAACCTTTACTTCTTCTAAACATTCCTTACTTCAAGTAATACAAGGGACAGTTAACAAACACATAAAACTCAAGTTGGATTTCATTTATGTAAGACCTTCACCTATGGTTTTACACATATAACCTATGAAATAATGCACCCCAACTATTTGTCTTAATATTGATACTTTACCTAGTTCCCATTCCTCAAGCTACCACCATAGATTCTTCTGAATCTACCACTACTAACCACCCTTTATTTAGGCATTTATTAGTCTTAACCCTAATTTCTAGGTACAACACCACTTTTAACTATGCAAAGATGAACATCAATAATAATAAACACCTTAATTACTCAAGAATTTCAATGTCACTAAATAGCAGCAATTTCCACCCAATTAACTGGGTTTCATTCATTTTTATCTATCCAAGCACCGTACCTGAAGGCCTAAGCATGCAATTTCCTATCAATATACATCATGCTTATGATTTATAACCTAGTTCAAAACTATTCAGTTAAATCTAGCCTACCTGGTTGCCACGCAGCTGCTATAGAGGAATGAACGCAAGCTTTTGACTCCATGAAAGTGAATTTAGATGTGAAATCAGTGAGAAAACTATGGGTTTTACCCTATTCGAGTGGAATACGTCCTTTACATTTATCCAAGGTCATGAGGTAACCCTAGAAGAGTTTTTAGAGCAAACCTCATCTTTTTTGTAACTAAAAAAGAGAAAAAAGAATTATTAAAATCAGATTTGAGGTTTTGGTCCCGTGATCCCGCTATAACGGCTTGCCTAGAGCAAAGGGTAGAGCGTGGGTGGGGTAATAATTAGGTAGGTCATGGTGGAAACTGAGGTAATGGTAAGCTAGGGAAAGGTGGAGTGCGTCCTGCTAGGAAGGCTGCCCAGCTTGATGATAAAGCTCACTGTTATGCCTTCCCAGGAAAGAATAAGGCTAAGGAGTCTGATGCCTTCATTACAAGTACTATTCTCGTCAGTGATCGGATGGCTACTACTTTTTTTATCTGGCTTCCACTTATTCTTATGTATCTGTTAGATTTACCTTGGGATTGGCATTGATTTATGATATGCTTGACTCTCTTATTTATGTGTCTACTCCAGTTGGAGACTCTATGGTAGTGACCCATATGTATCGTGAATGTTTTATTTCATTCATGGGTTTTCATACTTGGGTAGATTTGATAATATTAGGCATACATGACTTTGATATTATCCTCGGTATGACTTGACCATCTCCTTATCATGTTATTTTAAATTGTAATGCTAAGACAGTAACCCTAAAGATACATGAAATAGATAATTTAGAGTGGGAAGGTGTGTATAAGCCTAAGCCTTTGAATATTATATCTTTCATTTAGGCTGAGAGGTTAGTTAGGAGAGGGTGTTTGGATTTTCTAGCCCATCTCCAGGATGTTAGTGTAGAATCTCCTTCTATTGAGTCAATCCCCATAGCATTCCAATTTCAGGAGGAGTTTCCTACTGATTTGCCTTGTATGCCTCAAAATTGGGACATTGAATTCTATATTGACTTAGAGATAGGTACTTACCCTATTTATATTCCTCCCCATCGAATGGCTTCAGTTGAGTTGAGAGAACTCAAGACTCAATTGCAGGAGTTACTTGATAAGGGATTTATTCATCCTAGTGATTCTCTTTGGTGTGCGTCGATGTTATTCGTTAAGAAGAAGAATGGTATCCTAAGAATGTGTATTAATTACAGGCAGTTGAATAAGGTTACTATTAAGAATAAGTATCTCTTGCCCCATATAGATGATCTTTTTGACTAGTTGTAGGGTGCTTCCATTTTCTCTAAGATAGACTTGAGGTCGAGTTACCATCAGTTAAAGATTCGGCTTGAGCATATACCCAAGACAACCTTTAGGACTTAGTATGGGCATTATAAGTTCTTGGTGATGTTATTCAGGTTGACTAATGTGCCAACAACTTTCATGAGCTTAATGAATAGTGTCTTTAAGTCTTTCTTGGATTCTTTTGTGATTGTATTTATTGATGATATTCTGGTTTACTCTAAGAGTAAGGAGGAACATGCAAGTAAGTTTTGCATTGTGTTAAGGATTTTGAAGGAGAAACAGTTATATGCTAAATTCTTGAAATGAGATTTTTAGTTTTCTTCAGTATCCCTATTAAGGCATGTAGTTTTAGAGAAGGGAGTAATGGTAGATCCACTAAAGATTGAGGGTTAGGTGTATCTCTGTGATCAAGGTTAGAAGTTTTATAGATCTTGCTAGTTACTATTGTAGGTTTGTAAAGAATTTTGCATCTATTGCTACTCACTTGACAATGTTGACCCAGAAAGAGGTTCCGTGTTTTTGGTCAAACAAGTGTGAGGAGAGCTTCCAAAAGCTCAAGTCGCTTTTGACTACCGCTCATATTCTTTCCCTGCCAGTTAAAAGTAAAGATTTCATTATATTTCAGGATGCTTCACTTTCTGGTTTGGGTGAAGGGTTGATGCAGGACATGAATGTAATTACCTATGCTTCAAGGTAATTGAAGCCTCATAAGAAGAATTACCCAACTCATGAGTTAGAGTTGGCGGCAGTGGTCTTTGCATTAAAGATTTAGAGACGTTGTCTCTATGATGTCAAGTGTGAGGTATTCACAGACCATCGTAGTTTGCAGCATGTGTTTACACAAAAGTACTTGAATTTGAGGCAGTAAAGGTGGATGGAACTATTGAAGGATTATGATGTGACCATCCAACACCATCCGAGTAAGGCCAATATGGTGACAGACGCATTGAGCTGGAAAGTGGTAAGTATGGGTAGCCTAACTTGTTTGAGGGTGTCAAGGCGACCCTTGGCTAGAGAGATTCAAACTCTAGCATATATGCCTATGCAGGTTGGTGTTTCTAAAAGAGGGGGACTGTTGGCTAGTATGGAGGCAAGGTCAACATTCCTTGATCAGATCAAGACCAGGTAGTCTGAAGATGAGAAGTTGAAAAAACTTTGGAACAAGGTAGTATGTGGTGAAGCTTCTGATGCCACACTTAATGCGTATGGGTTGTTGATGGTGAAGGGACACATGTGTGTGCCCCTAGTTGGTGATTTGATTCCTGATTTGCTTGCAGAAGCTCACGGTTCTCGATACTCTATTCATTCGGGTACAACCAAGATGTACCCTGACTTGAAACTGCTTTATTGGTGGCCTGGTATGAAAAAGGATACAATGGAATATGTGTTTAATTGCCACAACTATCAGCAGGTGAAGTATAAGTATCAAAGACCTACGGGGCTACTACAGAGGATGGCCATTCCCGAGTGGAAAAGGGAAAGGATAGCTATGGACTTTATGGTAGGTATCCCTAAGACCTTGGGGAAGCATGACTCAATTTGGGTCATAGTGGACAGGCTGACCAAGTCAGCTCACTTCATCCCAGTTAGGGTGGATTTTAGTTTGAAGCAGTTAGCCAAAATTTATGTCAAGGAGATATTGAGGCTACATGGAGTGCCAATTTCCATTATTTCTGATAGATTTAAGCAGTTCACCTCTAATTTTTGGGATAGTCTATATGAAGAGTTGGGCACTAAGCTCGATTTCAGCATTGTGTTCAATCCTCAGACTGATGAACAGTCACAGAGGACTATTAAGGTGCTTGAGGGTATATTGAGGGTCTGTGTGATTGACTTTGGTGGTCATTGGGATATGTTCTTGTTGTTGTGTAAGTTTTTATACAACATTAGCTATCACTCTTGTTTTGATATGGCTCAACTTGAAGCACTCTATGGGAAAAGGTGTAGATCACCTATAAGATGGTTCAAAGTTGGTGATGTGAAGCCTTAGGTCATGGACTTGGTGAAGGAAGTTTAGGAGAAGATAAGGTTCATTCAAACCAAGTTATTGGCAACCTAAAGTAGGCAAAAAGAGTATACAGACCATTAGGTAAAGGACATGTCATTCAAGGTGGGTGAACAAGTTTTGTTAAAGGTATCTTTTACGAAGGGAGTCATGAGGTTCGGCAAGAAGGGCAAGCTCATCCCTTTGTATATAGGTCCATTTGAGGTTCTTGAAGATATGGCTTTGGTAGTGTATAGGTTGGCGTTGCCACCAAACGTATTGGGGGTCCATCTAGTGTTCCATTTATTCATACTTAAGAGATATCATGGGGATGGGGATTACATTATAAAATAGGATTCAGTTTTACTTGATAAGGATTTTTCATATGAGGAAGAGTCGGTTGCTATTGTTGATTGGGATTTCCATAAGTTGAGGACAAAAAAAATTCAATCGGTAAAGTTACAATGGAAGTATCATCCAATTAAGAAATCTACTTGGGAAATCGAGAAGGACATGCAGGACAAGTGCCCTCACTTGTTTAAGTAAATAGGAACTCTTTCATTTACTTGACTTGGCTCATTTTCTTGTTTGATTATTTAGGGATGAAATATGAGTAAATTGGTATCTATTTTAACGACCCTTTCTATCGTTATGGGTAAGTCCAACGTACAAAAATTCAGGTTAAGTTTTTCCTCAAAATGGGAGTTAAAATTTTTAGGCAAGGCTAGTCTTGGACGAAATCTGAGCAAGGTATGGTCTAGGAAAATCCAGGAATGGGTTGGGTAAGTGTAATAAAGTTTTGTTTGTTTTTATGTTATCTAAGATGATAAGGAATCTGTAGGATTTTTCGACAGTGAACTTGGGTAAGTAGAACTCCTGATATCGAACTTGGCACAAAGGGTTAGTCCAAAATGTCATGGTTTGAGGGTGCGTTGCAAAAAAGGTAAAACTATGATCAATCCCAATTCTCTACCTCATCACACCTGCTATAGTTGGTGGCAGGCTGCTATGGGACTATTGCTATAGCAAATAAATTCTCACTATAGCGGGAGTCAAAGTCTGTCAATCCTACTATCACAGGTAGCTTCCGTTATAGTGATACCACTATAGTGGGATCAAGTCGCTATAGTTGGGTAATAGCTGTTTAATTCAGAAATTTCCCCAAAATAGTTAATTATTTTCTAAACTCTTTTTGGGGAAACCTTAGGTGATTTTGGGTTATTTTCCACCAAAGTTCTTCGTAAAGGTAAATTAATAACTCTCATTAACTAGTTTTTCAATTTCCAAACCTTAGAATCACTATTTTATGGATTTTGGGGATGATTTAACTTGACCTAGGTAATTTTTTTGGTGCAATATGATAAATTAGGTGTAAAACCTTTGGGTTTTGTTTAAGTTTAATAATTTACTATTACATATTTATAATTCACTAATGTAACCATGAAATTGCTAGTTTTAAGGTGAATTGATGGTGGAAAACCCCTAGGCTTGAGGGTATGATCATGAAATTAGCCTAGGGGTTTAGGATTAAGTTATAATTCCTGATGTTGTAGGTTGTTTCATTGATTATGTCTTACATTCATGCTTTTAGACCAAAATCAAGTTGAAGTTGCAAGGAAAGGAAAGGAAAGGCTCAAGTTCGTTAGAGCATTTCAGGCTTGGATTGAGGTAGGTGATGGTTTAAAATAGTTGAAACCCAATTTATTTTATGTGTGCATGATAACTATTCCTCTTTGTATTGCTCGTACAATGCATATTCAATGAAAGTGAATGACTGTTTGATATCCTAAGTGTTAATCACATGCAATGAACTTACATGAAATCTTGCTGGATTTTTACAAGTGTTGTTACTATTTTCATTGTGGTTGAGGTTGTTGTGATATCTATCATAATTGTGGGATATACCGGTATTTGGACATCTTCACAGGATTTGGTTAGTATAAGAAAATGTCTGGGATTTGGTACATGGACAAGAGCTTATCCCCTGCAGGTTGGGCTAGTGGGCCACCATAAGACCATTAGCATATATGTATAAGGTATTGGTGGGTGTGACGGTTCCTTGAGTGAACCAAAAATTATGTGTTTACTGTTATATTGGTTCCTTGAGTGAACCGAGTTTCTGTGCTTAATTTCTAAAGGTGGTTTGTTTATGTATACCGGATTACATGGTAATTGCTATTGATTTTATTCTTTGGATCCTTGAGTGCTTCGGGCTAATTCGTAAGTTATGGCATAACTCTTTATTGTCTATTACTTGTGTAATTGAGACATGATTGATGTAATTGTTGGTGTCATGGTTGTTAACTTGGAGTCTTATTGGTAGCCATGGTCTTGACTTGACTTGTTATCCATGTTGACTTATATAGACTAAGTTTCATAATATTATTGAATAAGGTTAAGTGTTATGAACTTGAGGTAAGGTTACATAGTAGGTGTTCATGGTTATCTTATTTTACTAAGTTATGGTTATGTGTTCATATTTCTCATTTTGGGTTGGCTAGTGACCCTACCAATATACCAATATTTATTGTGTACTGATACTACACGTGCTCTTTTTTTGTTCAGTGCAAAGCATATTTCGGCTACTGTTTTGAGACCTCAGTTATGATTAAGATTGTTTTCGAGCTCAAGGGAGAGATACATCTTTCGGGCTGCCATGAGTTCTTCATTCAGTTTCTGGTCCATTGTTTTGTACTTAGACATTTCTAGTTGTTTGGGTTGAATCCATTATTTTGACATTTGCAGTGTTTTGGTACAATGACTTTCAGCTTCTATGGGATTATTTTGATTTTTTGCATTATTATTTTTGGTTTAGTATCGAATTATTGGTTTCTTGATGGAAATGGTTTGGTTGCCTAATTTTTGGCTAAGTGTTGGATTGATTATTTGACAAGTTTGGTTCTCCCACCAGTGGGTTTAGTGTGGGTGCCACTCACAGCGGGTTTGGTCGTGACACCATTGGTCTTGTATTTATATGTAGATGTCATATTTGAATAGATTGGTCATGTTTGGTGATGATTCAAGGGAGTAGAGCCTCTATTTGATTCTTCAGACTGTGATTTGGCTTGGCATGTCTTCTTTAAAGAAAGTTGAGATATACCTTGACACTTTTCTAAGAGGTTTATATTTTATGTGTGTACTTACTTGTATTTTGTGAATCATTAAGGGTTTAATGACCCGCTTAGATGAGATGGCGATCATCTCCGCATGTACCAGAGTCTACTCATAGGTGGAATTAATTCAATGGATTTTTGCTTATTTCTTTACTTGTATATACTTTTATGGTAGATTGTAGATATATGACTTATAGATCTTGAGTAAATTGATAGTGAGTATCTATTTAAGAGCTTAAGTCTTGTTTAGTGTATTTAGATGGAATAATTAGGATTTAGTGAACACTTGGGGTATAGATAGATTTGTAATAATTAATGTAACTATTAGGGTTTAGTGATCTTATAGGGTATATCGGATGATGGTATAGCTAGGTAGTTAAGAAAAGGAATTTTGGCTTAGTTATTAGTTAATCAATGAGGGTGAACTTTAGGACATGTTGTTAACTTGTGTAGTCCTTCTTTTAGTAATTTTAGTCTAATGGTGTCATGATTGGGAAATATGGAACTTATCATGTAAAAAATTTTTGGTTTTGGGTAAGTTCTCTATACTTACACTGTTAGAATTGTTTACTATTATTATGTTTCCCATGTGGGGGCTTATGTGAATATTGTTATTGACTTGAGGGATTATAATTATTGTGATGTACGTGCGAGTGTTGGTATTGGTCTTATTTGAGAATTATTTACTTTTATTGTTATTATGACGCCTGAGTGGGGGCTTTGATTGGTATTATTGGCCTTATTAGAGAATTATTTGCTTTATTATTATCTTGATGCCCGAGTAGGGGCTTAAATTGATATTATTGGTCTTATTGAGCATTATTTTCCTTATCATTATCGCGATGCCCGAGTGAGGGCTTGAATTGATACTATTCGCCTTATATGTGCATTATTTTCCTTTATCATTATCATTATCATGACACCTGAGAGAGGGGATTGGATTAATATTATTAATGTCTCACATGACTCTTTACTACAGTGGTGCCATGTGATGGCTTATATCATGATCTATTGACATTTGAGGAAATTGAGCTCACTTATACCATTATTGAGTTACTTCATTACATGATATTGATTTGGTTATGAGCATGCATCCTCATTTCATTCATTCATATTCATGAAATTGGTACCACTAAGAAACACTGATTTTGAAAGAAAATAAAACACTTTATAAAACCCTTGACCGAGGATTTTATGGGCAAAGTTGATTGAGATTGTAAAAGTATATGGGTTGCGAACCCCCCATAGGTCGTGTACTGGAAGCTTATGCTCGAAAGGTGCATACGAGGTCCATGCGATGGGTTACATCATTATCATTACTTTGCATTACATTCCTTTATATATGTTTGATATTGCCTCTGATTATTTTTGTATTGTATTGTTGTAACTGAATCTTATTTGTGATATTACATATTTTGCATCTCATATTACTACATTATATTACATTACATTGTACCTTCTCTTGGGTGGTTTAGTGGCTGAGGTATTACGAGATGTGGAGTATGGTTATGGCTTATTCATTGAGACTATAGTGTCACATCTAGTATTTGTGGGATACGCACTTCCCCAACCTTAGTCGGGATTATTGGTTTGAGATGGTGAGTTGATAATTATATACTATGGTGTGAGCTCCTCTTTTAATGTGACTTATCTCTATTGACATTGATCCTGAATCTGTACGCACCTACCTTATTACACTGATTTGATTATCTTGATCAATGTGCTATCTACTAGGATAGGATAGGATTTTCTTGAGTGCAGGATGATTTGGGGTAAATTGGATGGTTGGTCTCGTGGTCCTTGTCATCAGTTTAGATTAGGGTTGGTTATCGATGATGCTTGTTGAGTGCACGTGTTTTGTACTCACCCTTGCTTTTTCTGCACCCCATACAGGTATCGATCAGAGTAGTAGAGCGTGGATTGTGTTCTATGAGTGTTGGCATTGTGTAGATCAAGGTAGCAACTGATGGGTCTCAGAGCTTACCCGGATCTCTCCTTATCTTATCTTATGCATTATCATCATTGAAGATACTTTAGATTATTTCATTATATTCTGTATTAGAGGCTTGTATTAGTGACAACTAGACTTGGGATGCAGCATTGAGATTGTTTATCCTTCTATATCATTTGGGGTTATTGCCATTCTTATTTTTGCTTCTGATTTAGTTTGATTATTGAGCTTGGGTTGGGTTAGGCTTACATGTACTGGAGGGTGTGATAGGTGCCATCATGGATTCTATTTTAGGTTGTGACAATTTAGTATCAAAGCCCCAGGTTCATTGTTCTTATTAGTACAAGCTGAGTCAAGTAGAGTCATGGATCGGCATGGAGACGTCTGTTATCTGTCTTCAAGAGGCTACCTGACTTTAGGAGAAATCCATTTCATCAATCTGTATTATGTATTCATAGCTTTATGTAATTCAAAAACCTATTATTCACTCTCTCACAGATGGTGAGAACATATTCTTCGTTGGTTGGAGGTTCAAAACATATGTCATCGGTATGTAGTAGGGACAGAGGGCGAGGCAGAGGTCAAATTAGAATATCCAAACAAGCTAGATGTCAGGTTGGGATTGCCTCCTCAGGTTCAATAGTTACTTGTGATGATGGACCTATAAAGATAGAGGGGTTGATGCCAGTGCAGACACCACATATGATTATATTTATATCTATGCTTGAGGATTTTTTTTATGGGTATTAAGTTTCCTCGAGAGGATGACTCCTACTTTCATTCGGCATGCTACTTCGGGGCTTCAAACTCTAGGTACATATTTCAATACTACAGATTCTCCTAGTGTTAACGAGATATTACCAGGATTGCTCCACATCCAGTGACCTTACCCTTTATGTCGTGGGTTTTTAGAGTTCATAAAGACAGATCCTCCTCAATTCGATGGGGATCCTATGTTTGATTCTTATGAGTTCTTGGTTGGCTCTCACAAAATATTGTACAGGTTGGGTTTGGTAGACTCTAATGAAGTAGATTTTGCTGATTTTTAGTTATTTGGACTAGCCAGGCAGTAGTGGAGGACTTTTGTTAAGAGTAGGCCAGATGGGTCACTCTCTCTCTCATATGATCAATTTGCTCGAGAGTTCTGTAGGAGTTTGTATGGAGACATGAAAGGCATACGGGCTGAGGCCTCGTAGACTTGATGATGGTAGCGACATGTATGGTAGAGGATAGGATCCTCATGGTCATTCTTGGAGAGGGTTAGGCCAAGGTAGCCATTCAAGTTCTTCAGATCTAGTTCAACAGACTCCTACACCTTTGAGTTCTTCATATGTGGAGATCTCGAGCATTATAGAATGGGTTTTCCACATCAGAGACAAAGAGATATTTCATTAGTGTCTCAGGGAGATGTCAGGTCTCAATATCGTGTTCCTTAGGGTAGACTCATGCAGGAGCTTCTGGCACAGTAACCACAGGTATGGTTTCAGTACACCTTTGATCTGCCTTGGTAGTGTTTAACTGTGGTTCTACTTTCACATATGTGTTACTTATTTGGCATCGGGTCTTTATGTGATTTGTGGTTCTCATTGTATCGGTTCATAATGCTACTTTGTAGATAATTCTTCTGTGAGTTGATGCCACCTTGGTGGTTATCTTTGTTGGCGTGGAAAGACTTGTAATGTTGAAACACTCCTTGGTTAGACTTGAAGGAATTCAACTTATGTAACACCCCGTACCTTCCTAACCCTCTTTGATTACATTGAATAATGTCTACGTAGGTGTCGAGAGCTAGACGTATGTATTTGGTAATGGTAGTGATGGAAAAAAATTGAAATTTGGCCTTGTACGTGTGATTAACCTTTCGTAGGAGGTGTTTTATGATTTTCATGGCGCATTTGTGAGGTTCAAAATGAGTCTAAGAGGACCTCTAAACCAAGTATATTAAGGTTAAGAAGTAAGTTAAAGAATAGGACTTGAAGTATCTAACCAAACCCGCGAAGAAAAGTCAAAAACAAAATTTTGGAAAGAAAATAAGGAGGGGCGCGCCCAGGGGCATTCCACGCCGCTCTGGGCTGAAATTTTCAGTCCAGAGGCAGCAAAGGGGCTCGCCAGGCAGCGTGCCACGCCGCCCCTGCGCACCTTTCAAAAGTTGGAAATTTTATTTAAGTCCCAAGGGTGCCCGGGGACGTATCGAGCCAATTTTTATCACATTTCTTATACAACCATGAGACTATACATAAAATGAGTGAAATATTATATTGGTATGATAAAATTACTCGAGAACGAATTTAGCGTCAAAATGACGATTTTACCCTTTTGGTCAAAATAGGCCATACGGGGCTAGAATTGCTTGTTCTTGGGATTGAGGCTATGGATATGAATCCCGTGAGTGGAACTATTGTCGTAAAGTGTATGAAATGCATTAAGCATGAGGAATTATTGATTTTATTGGGTCAAGTAAATTGGGCTCAATTTAAAGCCCAAATTGGGATAAAAGACATGGCCCATATGGGAAATTTGACCCATTCATCTTGGCCAAGTAGAGACTTATTATTGGACCAAGTGTGTGAGTAAAAAGGGTCATTAAGGGGCTATAAAAGGTGGAAAAAATCAGATTTCTATCATTTTACCATTCTCATGCTATTCTAGAAATTTCCCAAAGATATTTCTCTTATTTTTCAAGAACCCTAAGCCAACTCTTTGGACAAGATAATCATTTGGAAAGTCTTGGTAAGTGTATATTCTTATGATTTAATATCTTATATGAATGAGAGACTATGTAGATCATATTGGTTATGCTAGAAAGTGTTGGATATGGCACTTGGGGTTGTTACAAAAAGATGTGTAATCCTTGTGAATTAAACTTGAAAAAGGACTTGATGTTTTGATGAAAGTGAATGGTGTTGATGATATCTCAACTTGTATGGTGTTGTTATGTCCATAACTTTCTATTTTTCTACATGTGTAAATTATGGGATTTTGGTCGATTTGTGCTATGAAGTGTATTAAGGTGACTTGATGGATTATTTGTGATATGGTGGGAATAAGAAAGTGTAAAGGAGAAGCTTTGTGGCGAAATGTTATTGGGTTATCATGTGTTGGTCAATGTATGGAATATTGTGGTATTTTTGGTATGCTAATGCCATGAATGGTATTGTAAAGGGAGAAATAATATTATAAGGGACTCATGTAATTCATGGTCATCTTAAATGCTTGGAATGTAACTTGTGGTCAATGTATGGCATGAATGGGGTATTGTTGGTATGACAATGCCGTAAATGGTATTGTAAGAAAGGAAATGACATTTTAAAGATAAACATGTAACTCATTGTTGTCATATGCATTTGTAAGGTAGTGGTGGTTAATGTTGATTCAACTATGTACTTGTGATGTAGAGTGAAACGTAAGGAAGGAGCGGAATTGTTGTGCTCACATATTGGATTGTGTATTTGCATTGGAAAGATAAGGTATGTAAGGTTACTCTGTCCGTTTCTTTCTGCGGCAAATAGTTTTCACATTGACATTACGCATGTTCCATCCCGAAATGTGCTAAGGTATCCCATATTCGGTTATCCATGGTCATGGTCATATATTTCCTATTCATTGATTATTGGTGAATCTCTTGTCCCATATTCATGGTTAATGTTCCAGTTATGTTCCCATGTTCCAATAGTGATTATACTCATGTCCCTTGTTTATGGATTATGGTCCAATGGTTTCAATAGTGGTATGTTTCTCATAATCGGATGTTTCTCACACTGTTTACTCATATATCTCTTACCCATTGGTTAATGATCCGAAGCTTCAAGGAAAGTTGTCATAACGTTGAAATCTCTAAAGGACCTAGTTCAAGAGAATAATAACATAAGAGAATCTATTCAATCTTGGATGGCATTTTCCAATTATGCCTTGTTCCAAAGTCCTTTAATATGATGATTATCCTTGTACCAATCGTTCATAAGTAAAAGTACCAATCTCATGACAAGTGAAGAGTGAGGTGAAGTGTTTGTGTTTTCAAGAGTATCACGATCCTCAATGTAACAATCTCTCAAAAGAAATAACTTAAGTTAGGTTATGTATGTTTGTTGGTTGCAAGAATGAAGAAAGGTAATAGGGGGATGGACACAATTCCAAAGTTCCAACAATATTATGACTCCAAACTCCGATAATGTATGTTCCAAGTTCTAATAATGTTATGACTAGCTTTGTACCAATCTCATAAGTCTCATAAGAGAGGTGTATGTCTCCTAAGTGGATGTGTGAATCTCTCATAAGTTGAAGTATCAATCTCACAAGAGTAATAAGAAAGGTGAGGTGCAAGTTAATTAATAATTCCTCAAAAGTGAAGATGTCAATCTCATGTAAGGATGTGTGCATAGGGTTCCTTTATGTTTCATTGAGTATGGTTCACAAACGAAAGGGTATAATTTAAGATAGAACAATCTCAATACTATACATATACATATATATATGATATCCCATCAAAGGTGGAGGCCCGATACTATATATATCCCACTAGGATGGATGCCCGGTACTATTTACATATATATATTAAATCCCATCAAAGGTGGATGCCCGGTACTATATATCCCACTAAGATGGATGCCCGGTACTATATATCCCACCAAGATGGAGGCCCGGTACTATATACTTATTTATCATATCCCATCAAAGGTGGATGCCCGGTACTATATATCCCACCAAGATGGAGGCCCGGTACTATATACTTATTTATCATATCCCATCAAGGTGGATGCCCGGTACTATATATCCCACCAAGATGGAGGCCCGGTACTAAATATATATATACATCATCCCACCAAAAGTGGAGGCCCGGTATTAATATAAGATGATGATCCGTAAGGTGTTATGAATCACTAACTATTTGAGTGAATAATCATAAAGATAGTTGTAAAAGATATAAGAGTATATCCCTTGCGTGTATATCTAAATATGGATGTTATGATAAGAATGATGACGTGGCGACTGAATGACCAGGTAATGAAATAATAGACGTAATGAACATGGTTCCACATATTCAGGACTGAGGTATATCTATATTTATTATTCTCTTACGCTTCATTTCTTGGAAGTACTTATGTGCTATTCTAGTTTCATATGGCCTTACATACTCAGTACGTTTTTTGTACTGGCCCCTTTTGGGGGACTTACCTTACATGCTGCAGGCACAGGTATTAGTAGATCTCTGCAGTAAGTAGCGAGATATCCGCAGGTTGTTGGCGAGCTCCAGTTGCTTCGGGGCTTCCCAAGTCACATGTGTATAGTAGATTTTGGCAATTGTAAATATTGTATAGACATGGTCATATATCTATTAGAGGCTTTGTAGACATATGTGGGGTGTCATGAAGGTAAAAGATGTACGTTCATTTTGACGAAATGGCCCTAACGGCTAAGTTGAATATACTGCATATGTTGTCCTGCCTTCCGCTATTGATGTTTAATTACATGAAATATGATAATATGCATACGCGAACATACATATGAGAGCACATGAGCATGAGCAAAGATTGGTTCTCTCGAGCCTTATCGACTTCGGGTGCCAATCACATCCCGATGGGATTTGGGGCGTGACAACTTATAAGGGTACTTACTTTTGATTCGGAAGAATCTTTTAATTGAAAGGCACCTGATTTGGAGCATTTATTACTTTGGAAGTTAAATGGCTTAGTGAACTATTTTGCTTCATGAGATTTGTTTAGAGTATACGATATTATTCCAGGGTTCTTGTGTTAAAGAATACTAAATGGAAAAATGAGCTAAGAAAGAGATAAGGAACTTGTACATAAGAAGTTTTAAAGTATTCTGAGGTGTGCTATGGGTTGATTGTTTCTGCTATAATGGGTTGCTTGCATGTGTATGATTGAAAGGGGCTTTTCATTCTATCGGATTATTGAGGACTTCGGGTTGATTGACACATCATGGACGTTGAGAACTATATGGATTATTATGATGGGTTGCATAAGAACTTTGTAACATATAGAGTGTACATGACTGTGGTATGAAGATCTTTGTAATGATTCATAATCTTCTCCGAGGGTTGAGTATGAGAATGTAACTATTTGAATAGTGATTGAAGTGTGCTAAGTGCGACTTTTGAGGTTTTGTGTGGAAATGATAGCAATGCCTGACTTAGTTGTTTTAGCTTGAGGAGATAGTACTATTTGATTTGACAGTTATGCTATCAGCCTTGGGTAAGATTGATTCAGTTAGGAAAATGATTATATCAGGCTTAGAAATGGCAGAAAGGTCTCTTTGAGATAGAGGAAGGCATGATTCAGTATTTTAGAGAGTTGTTATGTGGCTACATAAGTTTTTTGGTATTTTTTTGGGTTCAGGGATGATATTGGTTTTGTGGTACAATCAACGATTTCTAGTGACATCAGTAGATTCAGGTTAACCGGGTATGTTCAGAACTTCTATTGTGATCGACTCAGTTTTTTTGGGTATAGAGGTAGTTTGTAATTAAAGGATCTCAGCTTCATTGAGAAATTTGGCTTCAGATGCTAGAGATGTGACCTTGTGAGTCATTGTGTGAAGAATTTCTGGTTACTATAGTAAGACCGGTAGTTCTATAGATGTGACTCAGCTTAAGAGTGCTTGCATAAGGTTTTCGAGGGTATTTTTGATCCCTTATCTGTTTTGGTACTTTTCTTACATTTACGTTCAAGGGCAAACGTGAGTCTTAATGGTGGATAGTATAATAATTCCCTTTGTAATTTTTAGATTTTTATGTGTTTTGATCATTTTTCCTTTTCCTGTTTACTTTACATCATGTATGAGTTGTGAAAATGGTTTGGACGGTCTCTGAAGCATTCGGTAATGATTTATATGAGTTTATGGTTTTAAGTAGCTCTTAAAGTGATATAATCGATTTTAATCAACATTCTGTGATTCGAGCATTGAATGGTGATTCTGTCAGTTCTATTCGATCTGGAACATCCATTTTGGGTTAGTAGCATAGTTGGTTTAGGTCCCGAGGCCCTTTTATGATTTTTGAGCATTGGTCGGAATACTAGTTTATTGGCCTAGATATGGTTTTGCGGGGTAAATTTTTGGTAAATTTTTTGATCCAAAACATGTTTTATGATAAATTTCACTATTGGTTTATGTTTATAGGGTTTCAGATGAGTTTCGAGGGCTAAAATCAAGTTTTGGAAACTGCTGGTGCTGGTATAGCCGTTTAAGCGGTTGGTTAACTGTTAAGTGGTCATTGGCCAATTGACCGAGTCGTTTAAGCAACTCTTTTACCGCTTAACCGGTGGTTTGACCCTTTGACCATGCCGCTTAAGCAAAAAAAGTGCCACTTAAGTGGAGATCGTTGAGTTTAAGAACTAAACCGAACCCATTTCGTACTTTTGACATTTTAGGAGCTAGGAGGCTCCATTTGAGGTGATTCTTGATGACGTTTTTCTCGTATAATCATTGGGTATATAATTCTACCTTCACTTTGTTCATTTTTAAGATTATCTATCTTGTTTTTCATGATTTTGATCCATAAAGTTAAGTTTTGAAATTCAAGGTTATTTAATCAAAAATTCTTGATTTGAAGGCCGATTTAGAGTGGATTTTCAATTTTTGAAATTTACGGTCCTTACATCGTGGGTAAACTGATTTTAATAAAAGTTTTCCAAAATGTATCATTTTAAACTACGTTTGATAATGGATATTTAGGGTTTTATCAATAAAGCAAAATATTGATATTTTTATGATTTCTAATCCAATTTCTACTTGGTTTTGAATGGGATTTTAGATTTAGAACCCTTAAATTATGGGTAAAGTGATTCTTTATTAAAATTCTAGTTTTACTCTTTTACTTTTGGAGTCAATTTTTAAAGTGATTTTGGACTCAGAGCCAAAGTATATCAATATGAGTATCGTTAGTCTTGTATTTACATGTAGATTTCATATTTGAATAGATTGGACATGTTTCGTGATGATTCAAGGGAGTAAAGCTTCTATTTAATTCTTCAAACAGTGATTTGGCTTTGCAGGTTTTTTTTAAGGCAAGTTGAGATGTACCTTGACCCTTTTCTGAGGTGTTTATGTTTATGTGCTTAATTGCTTGCATTTTGCGAATCATTAAGGATTTAGGGGTCCTTCTTAGATGAGATGTCAAGCATCTCCACGTGTACCAGAGTCTACTGATGGGTGGAATTAATTAAATGGATTTTTGCTTGTTTTCTCTACTTGTATGTACTTTTATGGTAGATTATACATAAATGACTTATAGATCTTGAGTAAATTGATAGTGGGTATCAACTTAAGAGCTTAAATCTTATTTAGTGGATTTATATGGAATAATTGGGATTTAGTGGACACTTGGGGTATAGATAGATTTGTAATATTTGATGTAACTATTGGGGTTTAGTAATCCTTTAGGGTATATCGGATGATGGTATTTCAAAATAGTTAAGAAAGGGAATGTTGGCTTAGTTATTAGGTAAGCAATGAGGGTGAACTTTAGGACATTTTGTTAACTAGTATAGTTCTCCTTTTAGTAATTTTAGTACAATAGTGTTATGATTGGGAAAGATGGAACTTACCGAGTAAAACTAGCTAGGTTTTGGGTAAGTTCTCTATATTTACGTTGTTGAAATTATTTATTATTATCGTACTGCTCGTGTGGGGGCTTATGTTAGTATTATTATTGACCTGAGGGATTATTATTATTGTGATACCCCTGCAGGGGCTGATATAGATCTTATTTAAGCATTATTTGCTTTTATTGTTATCATGGCGCTTGAGTGGGGGCCTTGATTGATATTATTGGCCTTATTTGAGCATTATTTGCCTTATTATTATCGTGATACCCAAGTGGGGTATTGAATTGATAGAATTGGCCTTATTGAACTTTATTTTCCTTATCATTATCGTGATGCCCGAGTGGTGGCTTGAATTGATATTATTGGCCTTAGGTGCATTATTTGCCTGTTTCATTAGCGTAACGCCAGAGAGAGGGGCTTGGATTAATATTATTGATGTCTCACAAGACTCTTTACTACAGTGTTGCCATGTGATGTCTTATATTATGATCTATTGACATTTGAGGAGATTTGAGCTCATTTATACTATTTTTGAGTTAATTCATTACATGATATTGATTTGGTTATGAGCATACATCCTCATTTCATTCATACATATTCATGGAGTTGGTACCACTAAGAAACACTGAATTTGAAAGACAATGAAACACTTTATAAAACCCTTGACCATGGATTCTACGGGCAAGGTTGATTGAGCTATGAGATTAACATTGTGAAAGTATATGGGTTAAGAACCCCCCATGGGTCCTGCCCTAGAATCTTATGCTCGGAAGGTGTATATGAGGGCCATGCAATGACTGCCACACAATGGCTTACATTATTATCCTTCCATTGCATTGCATCACTTACATTGCATTGCATTTCTTTGTATTTTTGATATTACATCAGATTATTTTCTTTCATATTGTATTATCGTGAATGAATCTTGTTTGTGATATTGTGTATCCTACATTTCATATTACTACATTACATTGCATTGTACCTTTTCTTGGGTGGTTTGGTAGTTGAGGTATTATGAGATGTGGAGTATGGTTATGGCTTAATCCATTGAGACTGTTGTGTCACATCTAGTATTTGTGGGATATGCACCTCCCCTACCGTAGTCGGGATTGTTGGTTTAGGATGGTCAGTTGATATTATATATTGTGTTGTGAGATTCTCTTTTCATGTGAGTTATCCTCATCGCCATTGATATTGAATCTGTACATGCCTACCTTAATACACTGATTTGATTATCTTGATTAACATGCTATCTACTAGGATAGGCTGGGACTTTTATGAGTGTAGGCTGATTTGGGGTAGATTGGATGGTTGGTGTGCTGGTCCTCGCCATTACTTTGGTTTAGGGTCAATTATCGATGATGCTTGCTGAGTACACGTGTTTCATACTCACCCTTTCTTTTTCTTTCCTTTTTCTACACCCCATGTAGGTATTGATCCGAGTAGCAGAGCATAGATTGTTTCTCTCAGTGTTGGTGTTGCAAAGATCGAGGTAGAGATTGACGGGTCTCAGATCTTACCAGGATCTCTCCTTATCTTATCTTATGCATTATCCGTATTTAAGATACTTTAGATTGAATATCATTTGGGGTTATTGCTAGTCTTGTTCTTCCGCTTCTGATTTACTTATATTATTGAGTTTGGGTTGGATTAGGCTTACCTGTACTGGAGGGTCTGACAGGTGCCACCCTAGACTCTATTTTGGGTTGTGGCAACAGTGCACCAATATCACAAGTACACAATCATCATAATAGACTTAGTTAATTTCATTGCCATTTAACTCATGCATTTAAGAAATAACCACCAACTCATAAATTAGAAGCATGCCCGAAGGAATATTTGCAAACATTCAATTTAGGAGTAAGCATGAAGTCTAAATCAAGTCTACAACTCCAATAAAAGACATAACCTACCTTAACCAAGAATCCAAATGCAACTACTCCACAAGAGTCTTGCCCATCCTAGAAGCTTCGGATCATTCTCGGTCTAATAAATAACAAATAAAGAGTATTCAATAACTTACTCTTCAATTCTAACATTAGGGGCTAAAACCCACTGATTTTACCCTAGTTTATAGCCTAAATCATCAAGTTCGGGTCTTTCACCTATTAATTTGCCCAAATTCCCCATAATTCATGATAAGGGGAAGAAACTCTACATTAGAAAGTATAATCTAACAACCTAGAATAATTATCAATTACTTTTAGGACTACCCATAGGTAATTCTCACCAATTTATCAACTTAGGGACTAAACCCAAATTTTTTGACATAACCCTTATTTTAAGAATTCTGCGGATTAAATGGATTAATCTTATGTTTGAAGGGTGTAATAATCTTACCTCAACAATAAAAATTATCCAAACTATTAGGAAATCTCCACTTTCAAGCCTTAGGTTAAAATTCAGATTTTAGAGAGAAAGAAGGTCAAAAATTAGGAATCTGGCCATTTAATTGTTGATGACTGTTGCAATGGTCCAGCTATGGTGGGCAGTACCCTGCTACGGTGGTCCCTAGTTCCTTGCATACTGCTACACTAGTAACTTGAACGCTAAAGCAGTCCCTCTTCGATGGTCAGAGGACCATTGTCGCAGTGACGGGTAGAAACCCAAGGGAACTTCTAGATTTCCCCTATTTCATACCACACACCTAGAAGTATAAAAGTCCAAATTTATTCTATTGCGGCAAATTTCATAATCGGAATTCTACAAATCCATTTCTCATTTCAAAAGTTTCTATAGACTATAATGTCCCTCGACTATCATAATACAACCACCAAACTATCAAGCACTGCACCACGAGATATAAACAATCTCTAAACCATACAATACTAGATTTTTGTTGGAAACCACCCTAGCTTGAGATTTTAACAACTCTCATCCTAGGGAAAATTCTACTCGGTCATTTACACCCTAACCAATGCTACAACGATGGGATGGATTGTTACATCAGATACTAAATTAAATAACTATTCATCCCTGAATTGCAACATAAAAGAAAAGGAAAAAAACAAGCATAAATTTACTTGAATTGGTGAACAACTGCGGATATTTGCTACATATGTCTGCTTCGGTCTCCCATATGACCTCCTCAATAGGACAATTCTTCTACTAGACTTCTATGGACGCAATCTTCTTAGTCCTTAATTTTTGGATGTCTCTATCAATAGTAGCAATGGGCTCCTCTTCTTAAGAGAGGTTTTCATCTGGCAAAACTGAATCCCACTGACTGATGTAGTCACCATCCCCATGATACTTCTTAAGCATTGAAACATAGAACAGAGACAAACTCCCGACAATCTCGAGGGGACAAGTCTAACCTATAAGCCACCAGCCCCACACCTTTCAGAATCTCAAATGGTCTAATATACCTTGGAATAAGTTTACCCCACTTTTAAAATCACATAACACCCTTTGTGGGAGAAACCTTGAACAACACTTACTCACCTTCCATGAAATACATATCTCTTACCTTTCGATCTGCATACTCTTTCTACCATCTTTGAGCCCCCACAAATTTCTCTTGTATGAATCTTACCTTCTCCATTGAATCCTTCAATAGATTTATACCCCAATTTCTCACCTCAAAGGCCGTAAACTACCTAATGTATGATGTACACCTCCTTCCATAAAAAGCCTCAAAATAAGCCATATCAATGCAATGATAATTAATATTATAAACAAACTCAGCCAAAGGTAGGAATTGATCCCAATGACCTCCAAAATCCACCACACGCACGGAGCATGTCCTCCAATACTTGGATTATCTACTCAGATTGCCCATCAGTCTTAGGGTGAAAAGTTGTACTTAGATCTAATCTAGTACCCAATTCCTTATGCAGTTTCTCCCAAAGTCTTGGGAAGGCCAACAATAAAATCCATAGCTATCCTCTCCCATTTCCATTCAGTAATAGGAATCCTCTGAAAAGTACCACTAGGCTTCTAATGTTCATACTTCACCTGTTGGAAATTCATACACTTAGCCACAAAATCGACTATGTCACGCTTTATTTGACCCAACCAATAATGTTGCCTCAAGTCACGTTATATCTTGTTCACACCAGGATGTATGGAATATCTCAAGCTATGAGCTTCAGCAAGTATGGTGGGAATCAAATCATCAACACGGGGCACACAAACTTGCCCCTTAATCCTTAAAACACCTTCATCATCAAGAATGGCCACCTTGGCCTAAACTTGCAAAACTTTGTCATGAATCATACTCATCTTTGTATCCATGAATTGCCTAGCCGTGATTTGATCAAGAAATAAAGATCTCGCCTCTAAACTGGCTAGAAATTCCTCTCTCTCCGACACTTGAAGTCGCATGAAGCTGTTAACAAGAGACTAAAACTCCCTAGGCAATGGATGCTTAGAAACCTCCAGCCAAACTACCCATGCTTTATGTCTTACTACTCAACACATCGCCTACCACATTAGCCTTATCCCGATGATAGAGAATAGTCATAGCATAATCCTTAATTAGCTCCATCCACCTACACTATCTCAAGTTCAATTCTTGTTGAGTAAAGATATGGTACAAGCTATGGTGGTCAGTAAACACTTCACATCTCACCCCATACAAATAGTGCCTCTATATCTTAAGTGCAAACACTACAGTAGCCAACTCCAAGTCATGAGTAGGATAGTTTTTCTTATGAATTTTCAAATTCCTGGAAGCATAGGCAATCACATTCCTATCCTGCATCAAAACAACGCCTAAACCAGAATGTGAGGCATCATAATAGACGATAAAGTCCTTACCCTCCACCAGCAAGGCAAGAATAGGAGCGGTGTCAACAATGTCTTGAGATTTTTAAAGCTCTCCTCACATTTATTGGACCAAACAAAAGGTACCTCTTTCTGAGTCAGAAAGGTAGATGCAATAGCAGCAAACACCTTCACGAACCTATGGTAGTAACTAACCAAACCCATAAAGCTACGAGCCTCGGTCATGGAGGTAGGCCTAGTCCAATTCTTAACTGCTTCAATCTTCTATGGGTTTACCATAACCCCATCTTTCAAAATTACATGCCCCAAAAAGGACACTAAAGACAACCAGAACTCACACTTAGAATATTTGACATACAATTACTTCTCCTTAAGTGAACACATCATAATATGCATATGTTCATCCCTACTATTATATTATACAAGAATATTATCAACAAATACAATCGCGAAGGAATCCAATTAGGGCTTAAATACCCAATTCATTAAACCCATAAAAGTGATTGGGGCATTAGTCAGGTCGAAGGACATCACCAAGAATCATAATGGGTCAAAAAGGCAGTCTTAGGAATGTTTTCGGCCCAGATCTTTAGTTGATGATACCCGAACCTTAAATCAATCTTGGAAAATACTGAAGCACCTTATAAGTGATAAAATCAACCATTTATCCTGGGAAAAGGGTACTTGTTATGAATCATAACTTTATTCAACTGCTGGTAGACTATGCAGGAACGATAAAACCCTTATTTAGCAATTCCTGCAGCTGGGCCTTTAACTTTCTTAGCTCAGCTGGTGCCATCTTATAGGGGTAATAGAGATGGGATGAGTGTCCGACTCTAAATCTATACAGAAATCAATGTTTTGATCCAGTGACATACTGGGTAAGTCAGTAGGAAATACCTCTAAAAATTCTCACACCATCGAAACTTACTCAACAAGAGGGACCTCTACACTAGCATTCCAAAGATGAGCTAGGAGATCCAAACACCCCCTCCAAAACAACCTCTTGGTATGAATAAAGGTATAAATTTCATAGGAACAAGATTATAGTCACCCTTCCACTCGAGTCTGTCCATCTGTGGCATAGCCACGGTTACTATCTTGGCATGACAGTTAAGAATTACATGGTATGAAGATAACCAACTCATCCCAAGAATGATGTCAAAATCCACCATGTCTAAGATCACCAAATTTGCCTAAGTAAGGTACCCCATGAACAAAGCAAACAAGCACGATATACCTGATCCACAACAACTAAATCCCAACTAGAGTAGACACATGCACAAGAGTATCAAGTACATTATAGACCATATCCAACCCCACAACAAATCTAATAAAAATATACAAGAATGTAGAACTAGGATCAAACAAAACAGTAGTCAACCGATCACAGACAAGGACAGTACCTGTGATAACTGCATAAGATGCCTCCACCTCAGGCCTGCTTAAAAAAGCATAACATTGGGACCTATCACCAGTATGTATGCCACCCTAGTTAAGCTGATTACCACCTCGATCTACATTCCCACCACCTCGATTAGCCTGGTTGCCACCCTTACCTACCTGGTGACCACCATGCCCACCCTGTGGACGGCCTCTATTATTACCACCACCTCCCCTACTTATTGGATCCAAGGCTTAAGAAGCCTGCTATTAGATAGCCTAACCAGGCTACTTATACCTAAGACAAAACCTATGAATATGCCCAGCCTTACCACACTCATAACAAAGACGATCCAAAGAAGGAAGTTGAGCTAGTGCTGATGAAATCAAGTAACCACCAAAATCTAAGCTAGGCTGACTAGTCCCTGATGGACCCCCATCCAATACCTGTATCACAAACTTAATGGGGCATGCAACATATCCCTGAGAATAAAAACTATCATAATTTCCCATCTTTTAGGCCTTCTTCCCTACCGACTTGGTATAACCTTCTTGTCTCACACCCTTAACACTTTTAACGAACTCAATCACCTCCTAAAAAAACTTCCTGGAGGATAACATCTGCAATGATGGAATTTGATGATTAGTATTCAAACCCTTCACAAAGTGGCGAATTCGTTATTTCTCTGAACTAAGCAACTACAAAGAATATCAAGAAAGTGAGTGAACCCTAGCCTCATAGGCTACAACTGACAAACTCCCCTGCTCAATATTAGTAAACTTATCTTTCATTTTATCCCTTAAAGTATGAGGGACGTACTTCTCATAGAACACCGAGTAAAATGATTCCACGAAAGTGGAGGAGATCTAGAAGCCCTGCACTCTACATAAGCTCTCCACCATATCTTTGTGTCACCCTGAAGCTAAAGTCACGAACTCAACCCCATATCTCTGAAGTACTCCCATATTATAGAGTCTCTCATGGTAATTAATAAAGAATTCATAGGAATCCTTGGATTCAAGCCCATGGAAATTTGTAGGCTTCATCTTAACAAACTTGCAAAACAGATCATTTTTATATCCGGCCATCACTGTACTAACTACCTGACATGGGAAAACACCCGTCTCTGATGCTTCATCCATTCTAAGAGCCACGATAGCAGCATGTTTCACTCCCAGATGCTAAATAGTAGGCAACGTTGGTGTAACCCCAATATCGACCAACCCGATTAAGAAACCCAACACTTTCTAGATCAACTTGGAAGACATTTGAATCGGAGTTGCACCTCTCTGAACTGGTGTTGCATCATCCTGAACTAGTGCTTCCTTATTCTCAACTTCCTCAAGAATATCCTCAAGTCAGAGAGGAGATTCCAATCTCTCTCTAGTCTGCTCTACGGTGGCATGAGCTCTACCCTTAGCAGGTGTTGCCCTTTTGCCTCTTCCTCTCTTTCTTCCTCTTCCTCTAAGTTTACCTAGAACCGCGACCCCAATGGCTAATTTAGGTGTTGCTGCTCTAACTTCTTCCACACGTGTTCTCACTATCTATGAGAAAAGAGTGAAAGAGTCATATACCAATTTGGATCACCAGATACCAATTAGAATTAAGTAATAGCACAAAATAAAGAAGAAATTGAAGTTTCCCGATGTCCTACAGCCTCTCAAAGAAGAGTACATACATCTCCATACCATTTTGTAAGACTCTACTAGACACATTCTTGTATGATTAGATCGATGAACCTAGGGCTCTGATACCAACTTTTTTATGACCTAAATGGTCGTGAGTGGCACCAATACTAACCCTTTGGTGAGAGAACCATCTAACCCAAAACTTAGCATGAATACTTAGCCATTTTGAAGATAGAAATATCAACTAATCAATACTAATGATAAATATCTCAATGAAACCAATAGATAGATATAAGTGTGGAATAATCAAACTACCTATTACAATTTCAACAGGACCGAAAAGTCATCATACAAGAACTTCTAACAAAAAAAATTCTAAGAGTAAAATCCAAAATCTAATGAAATATAAAAAGTATCACTGACTGAATAAATGGGTAGGATCTACTTAGATGATTCAGGATAGCCTAAAGATAAGTTCCAACCCTTGGATCAGAAACTGTTGGTCACATGCTAGAGGTGAGGTCTAGTAGGAGTCTCTGAGACACATCCTGCACTCAATAAAAGAAGAGCACAGAGTAGTATCAGTACAAAATCCTATATACTAGTAGATATTATCGGCCTACTTAAATCAGACCCAAACATACACATAAATAAAATGGTAAGCAAACTGGTATTCAACACATATCAAGTAATTCACAAAACCAAACCAATAACAACCACAACTGGACCACGTAATACCATCCCAACAATTAATTTATATTACCACCCAACAAGTACAACATTCACAATACAACAGGGGACCTAAGTCCACTAAAAGCCTGCAAGTGTAATATCAACATCTAATTATCAATACAACTATCAATCTCACATGAGTAGTATAATATTACCTCTATCACCATAACATTTCATGTATGTCATATATAAATCAATAACCTTAAGTTTGTACACAATGCATCACGTCATCACAATTATCAACTCAAATATGTACACACGCGCTAAGGGAACTTATTTATGCCCTATAGACATGACCTACAGGGGACGAACTTCGTCTATGTACTATACCGACATGGTACTCGGTCCTTCAAAATATTAATAATAAAGTATTTGTACCAGCGACATTCGACCCTACGAATATCATAATGTCATAAAACACAATCACTATCACTAAAGATATATCATAGTGCACTAATATCACAGGCACACAATTATCATAATAAACGTAGTTAATTTCATCGCCATTTAACTCATGCATTCAAGCAACAACAACCAACTCACAAATTACAAGCATGCCTGAAGGCCAATTTACAAACATTCAATTTAGGAGTAAGCTTGAAGTCTAAATCAAGTCTACAACTCCAATAAAAGCCATAACCTACCTCAATCAAGAATCCAAAGGCAACTACCCCGCAAGAGCCTTGCCCTTCCTCGAAGCTTCGGATCATTCTCAGTCTAACAAACAACAAATAAAGAGTATTCAATAACTTACTCTTCAATTCTAGGCATTAAGGACTAAAACCCACTGAGTTTAACATAGTTCATAGCCTAAATCATTAAGTTCGGGTCTTTCACCTATTAATTTGCCCCAATTTCCCACAATTCATGTTAAAGGGAAGAAACTTTACACTAGGAAGCATAATATAACAACCTATAATCATTATCAAATACTTTTAGGACTATCCATAGGTAATTCTCACCAATTCATCAACTAAGAACCAAAATCCAAGAATTTCACCATAACCGTTGTTCTAATGATTATACGGATTAAATGGATTAATCTTATGCTAGAAGGGTGTAATAATCTTTCCTTAATAATAGAAATCACCCAAGCCATTAGGAAATTTATTCTCTCAAACCTTAGATCTAAAAGTTGGATTTTAGTGAGAAATAAGATCAAAAAATTGGGAATATGTCCACTTAACTATTGACGACTGCTGTGGCGGGTGGTAGACGGCTACGACAGTCCCCAGCTCCTCACCAACCATTGTAGTGGTCCCACTATAGTAGTTAGCAAAACACTATCATGGTGATAGGTAGAAGCTCAAGGAAATTTCCAGCTTTTTCTATTTCACAACACACACCTGAAAATATGACAATTCATATTTATCCTGTTGCGACAAATGCCATAATTGGAGTTCTAAAAATTTATTTCTCATTCTAAAAGTTTTTATGGACTACAGTGTCCCTCGACTATCATAATACAACCATCAAATTCTACATCATGAGACACAAACAATTTCTAAACTGCACAACACTACATTTTCATTAGAAACCATCTTAGCCTGATATTTTAACAACTATCATCCTAAAGAAAACTCTATCCTGGCACTAACACCCTAACCAATACTATAAAGAGGGGATGGGTCGTTATATTTATGAAAGAGAAATAGTCCCAATCTCAATGATTATGGTGATAGTAATCCTATTTATCCACCGACTTTAATTTTTAATCAACCTGATCGAGATTGTAAAAAATCTAAAAGATGATAGCTGTGACACATGTTTTGTTCAATTACCCTGAGATTTAATTATATCTTATTTATGTGTTTAATTATGCTATTGAATTGCGTGAATTTAAATACTAAGTGTTAAACAAATAAAAATCTCAACGTACATTGAACAGTTTATTCATAAGCACATGGAACAATGATGCTATATATATGAGATTTTTCAATTAGCTGAGAGAATATGTATGTGTTAAATATAATAATGAATCAATAAGTATAATATACTCATTAACTAAAATTATATTTTTTTTTCATTAACAATATGTAGGTTCATGATGAATATAGTATTGTCAAACATTTAAAATTGGTGAGAGATGTTGCACTTGGGCCTGAAAGTCAAATTCAGCAATGAATAAGTATTGTGTGAATGGTTTTAAGTCTCAAACAGAATAATTTTTTAGGTATAAGAAATTAATAATAGTTCAGTATACGTTCAAGATGATGTCGACGGTAATGACCGGATTGTTCAATATTATAGTGTGATGCAAGAGAACATTTGAGTTAGGTATCATGGTTGACCGAGAAAAAGGATAGTACTATTTTGATGCAAGTAGCACTACTAGAAATTGGGCCTACGACAAAAGATTTGATAGTAGCGATTTCAAAACTGTTGCTATAGAGTGTCTATTGTAATAGTTCTAACTGTTACCAAAAAGTTTGTGTGCTATTGATAGGGTTTGACCATAAAACTATTGCAACTATACTAAAATTGTTGCAAAAGCCTTGCAGCAACGGTTATTTGAACTGTTGCAATAAGGATATTTATTGCAACGCTTTATGAAAAAATAATATATTGAAACGGTTATTTAATTCCACACCACAATTTCCCTGCTTATTTTCATAACCCACCAAAGATACCTTTTTATTTAATTTAATAAAAAAAAATTCTTTATTCCAATAAAATATCTTGCCTCTCTTTACCCTTTGTTTGGATGGTGGTTGCCCATGGTATGGTATGATATAATTACTAAGAGAATCATGTTTGTTTTGATTGTTTTTAAAAATGTATGGTATGTTATGATTGGGTTTCATGGTTTGGTAACCATGAAAACCTCCACTTTATGGAACCACCAATTTGGTGGTATCCCATGGTTTCCTTATTTATTTTTTCAATTATGCCCTTACTTAATATTACATAATTCTATTTTAACTTTTACCTTATATTATTTAACTCCACCCCCACCCCCATTTTTTTTATATTTAATTTGTTTTTTTTAGAAAATTTCAACAAATTTTTCTTATCCCACCCCCAAAAAAATTTAAATTTGTTTTTTTAAAAAAATTTCAAACCTTTTTTCGTATCCCACCCCTACCCCCACCACCGACAACATCCCCCCCCCCCCCCAAATTTTTTTAATTTTTTTTTTTTAAAAAAAATTCAAAACTTTTTTCTTACTCCACCTCCTACTCCTACCCCTCCACCGCTTGACTAACCCCCTCCCCCCCCCCCCCCCCAAATTTTCTTTTTTTAAAAAAAAATTAAATTTTTTCTTACCCCACTCTCCTTATCCTATTTGTTCTCATTATTTTGTGTTAAATATAAATAAGTGATTTTAGAAAAACTTTTCATACTTGCGTAACAAGCACAAGAAAATAAGTGAAAAAAAAATTGTTTTCCTAGAAAATATTTTTTGGAAAAATGTTTTCCATTTTTCTCCATACCAAACACACTCATTGCATACACAAAAGATGCACTCAAACTTGTACTTGTTGTTGGTGGTCACATCTCAAAACATCAAAAAGAAATGAAATTTTTTACTATCAAAAATATGAATCTGATTGCATTTATTTTGATCTGCTCTTTTATTGATTTTGTTAGAATTTACATAAATTCAACAACTTTAAATATTTACATGGCATAATTTGTGACAAATTAGCAAAAAGAAAATTATCTTAAATTATTTTATTAATAATTATTGATAAATTTAACATTTATAATAATTAAGGGCATTTTAGTAAACTTACCAGTTACGATGCAGTACCATACCATCAAATCAAAAAATAAAACTATTATTAAACAACAACAAATGATATAATTCATCCAAATATTATATTGTACTATACTGTACAGTACAATACCATACCATACAGCACGGTACATTATGAAAGAGAAACCGCAAAACCCATTTTCTCTCCTCCCTAACCCTCTTCTCTCTTCTCTGAAACCCATTTTTACTTCTAATCTCTCAAACACTCTTGTGAAATCTGAGAAAATGATTAATGGAAGTAGAAAACTGGCTGGAGCATGACTGGAGCCATTTCTTGCAGTGAATTTAGTGAAATCTCAGATTCTAGTGATTTGGGGTTTGTTTCTCAAAGTGAGTTTTGTCAAATCTGAGAATTTTTTTAGTTTTTTGTTTCTTCATTTGCAGGATGTTTTCTTCTTTGAAATGTAGCCATGGATTCTGAAGAAGGAACACAACAACCCCAGCTAGTTCTTGCACACAAACTATTCTGTTTGACACATCTGTGAAGAAGTATTAGAAGCTATGGTCTCCAATGGTACATCCAATCCATAATATTTTTTTGAAATTTAATTTTGTTTAAAGTTTATTTTTTTATTTTGTGGGTTTGTATTTGATTTGTCTGTAAATGTTTTTTTTTTTCCAGATATGGTTCCATTGTATGAAACCCTAGTTTCTAATGGAGATTTGAGTTTGGATCAGAAGGTTCTTGATTCTATGCGTGCTAAGAATTGTGATGAGCTCAAGCAACTTGATGAGAAGTGAGTGCTTTAAATCTGTATATTATGTGATCTGCATTTTATTTTGTTTTATTTTGATTTTTCTTGTGGTGTTTTTCTGCATATTAGTCCCATTGTAGAACATTCAAGAAATGGCTGGCCAAATTGGGTTAGATTCTTTGGCAGGTAAGGTTGGTGTGTACTCGAACATAGAGGAGCTTTACTTGCTTAATCCAAAGGCTCTTCAAGCTTGTTTTGTGGTACTATGCAAAGCCTAAGGAACATGGTAGAATGTTCAAGTTAATGGTGAAATTTTGCATCATGTATAGGCTTTTCGACATGTGGTTCTGCAGGAACTTTTTGTCCTTAGAGTCCAAATTCTTACTTCCTGCAACTTATCTATCTTTATTTACCAAATTTTGGCAAAGCTAGATGATCCAAAAGTTTCATTGATAGGTTTTTGTTCACTTTGTTGTGGGGAGTGACAAACTTTTTCTCTATCTTTGATGATTTTTTGTTGAGTTCATACATGTATGGGTGTAACAAAATGTAGTTTATTGTACATAGTGATATAGACAACTAACTAGGGTCCATTTCAGCTTTTAGAATGAATCCTTGATCACAAATTTGAGAAATTTTGGACTAGACTCTCGCGACTTTAAAAGCTAATGGTTGCAGAGGCTTCAGAAGTTTGTGAACTATGCTTCTGGAATTTATGTTGCTCTGACTCCTTAAAAATATCTCCTGGTGCATGTCAGATCCTTTGTAATAGTTCATTTTAGGAGGATTTGATACGAGTCTAACAATATGTTTTGGGGAGTTTGTGTAACGTAGTCTTGCACTCAAATCTGAAGTAAAAACTGCGCATCAATTTCAAGTAAATTTTTGAAGGAAGAATAGGAACTTAGCAAGGCTTGAATTTGATAATTAGAATTTGCATCATTGCATATGGCAATAAAGGATGTCTTCAACTATAGAATTTACCCAATAACCAAATCCACAATACCCTGATCCCTTCCCACACCCCACCCTTGTCTTTGCATATATTTTTAGTTATCTTAAATCATGTTTACCATCTAAAGAGATGTAAGTCGTATGCTCCTAGTAGGAGTTGGTTCCACAAGTATTTGATTTATGATTTAAATGAAATTTTCTGCTCGACTCTTGCACAAGTGTTGTTGCTGATGAGAAACCTCTCCATCAATCTTATGACCTTGATTTCGAGCATAACGTAAGTGCATTATTTATCCATATTATTTGCAAATGATCTGATATTTTGTTATTTTCTTCATGTTTCTTACATAAAAGACATGTTAGAAAGTCAACTGGAGTTGTCGCTGCTGAATATACGTATACATTTCACAAGTGTGCGAATATGAATAATGTAGGAAAGAATGTCAAGAGGGAGAGGATAGAGTTGCAAAAGAGTAAGAAGACATCAAAAGCCTTGAGACCACTGAGTTCCAAGGTTAAATCTAGAGGCACCAAAAATAAGCAGCCAACACAATCACAGTGTAGTAAAAAAGAGCCTGTTCTTATACCCCTCAGACATTCTGCTAGGAGGGCTAAAGTTGTAGTTGTGCAAAACAAAAAAATAGGATGCGAAAAAGGTAAACAAACAAAATCTGGAAGGGGTAAGGGTAGACCTAGGAAACAAGCAAAAGTTGAAATATTAGAGAAAACGAATCCAACAGAATTTGCCTGGAAGAGGAAGAGAATACAATTATGCCGGATTACTGGCTAAATGGTCTATTGCTCTCACAAAAGCCAAATGATGAAAGGGTGACATATTTAGGAGCGATAAGCTTCTTGTTCATTCTAGAGAGTTGGCTACCACTGCTAGTCAGCCAAAGTACAGTCTTTGTGGTGAACTAGAATATACACCTATTTCAAATTACATTGCATGTGAAGTTTGTGGAGGTAAGGAGGATTTTATTCAGTGTTTATGTCCATGATCCCTTTGGTTATCTTATTGGTGAATCTGTACCATGCATCTTGAATTGGTTTTTATCTCTCATATATCTTGAATTTTTTACCCCACAAAGATAGGGGTAAGGTTTGTATTCATTCTACCCTCCCCAGACCCCACTTATGAGATTACATTAGGTGTGTTGTTGTTGTAGTATATCTTGAATTGTTTCCCTGCAACAATATTCATTTATTTTTTGTTTTCATCAGGTTTAACAAATGATGTGACATTGTCTAGTATAACATTGTTGCTCTTGGGTCTAGTCTCCTTTGAGCCTGCTGTCTCAATTTGTAATTTTTAACTAAAATTGATAAGTGATAATATGAATACTTATTTTATAAACAGTTGAACTGGAGTGTGGTCGTGATGAGATTTTATAGGTGGAATTGGACAAGACAAGCTCTCAATAGCTGTTGTTGTTCAATCCATTTTGTGTAAGCTCCATTTCTTTTTTCACGAGTTACATTTTTTAATTTTTATTCAGAAATTTGAAAAAGTCATTTTAATTTTTTGACGGCTTAGTCTGGGCTTACTTACTCGCGGCTTATCTAACCATAGCAAACTTACTTAAGCAGTTTAGCATAATCATACTACTATATGATAAACATTAATAATAATCTAGAGACTATCAAAGAATATCAGATTTAGTTACACATAGATGGATATGAGTGTACCTTAGCTGTATGTTTTTTGTGGTATGTGATACTGATGTATGTATATCCTGATTATCTGAGTTGTCCATGAGAATATCTGTGAAAATATTTATTTATTTATATAAGAAAGGCTCAACACATGAGCGGGGGGAGAGAGAAGAGTGTGCTAAGAGAGGATTTCTCAAAGTCTTACCCCTCTCAAATGAGTTACACACATATATATATATACATAAGGATTGGCTATCGGGACATCCGAAATGCCAATTACTATTCTAAGATAGGGACATTTGCTCTTTCAAAAAAGTAAAAGGTGAACAGTAAAGTTACTGTACACTTTTTGACTTATTAACTAAAAAACAAAATAGAAAAGAAAGAAAAGGAATCTACTTTATTACATATCTGAATCCTTTATCTTTTGTTGGTCATATCTTTTTTTCTTGTTGTCGGTAGCTTGTCTGCTGACTGGGTCTTCTTCTTTATTCTAGTTGAACATCTGGAATATGTACTGTATCTCCTCCGTTACATTTTGTACATTGATGATCTGTGTATTTTGGTCCTATCATCTGGTAGTATCTTGTTAGTAGTTTTTCTGAAATAAAATCCTTTTTCAAGGCTCTTGTCATAGGTAGTTCTTCTGGTCTTAATAGTGAAAGAATCCATTGACGGACTTCCTCCATATCTGCTGGTCGTAGTTCTCTTGAATTGGAATATATCATAACTTGATTTCTAGCTGAATATTTCCATATGGCTTTGCCATTAGTGTAGTTATGCATTAGCTCCTGGATAATAGTATTTATTCCTATTAATCTTTTATTTGCATAGAAACTGGGTATATCTTCTTCTTTTATTTCTGGTTGGGGACCAATTTCTTCTGGTAGTATCATTTCTCTAGTTAATCCTATTTTCACAACTTGTATAACTGGTTTAATTCCTGTATATAGTATTTCTGCTGGGGTTGTATAACATTTAACATAAAAGAATGTTCCTTTGGTAATTCGCATATAGGTAGTGAATGCTGAATATAATTCGGGTATTTTTTGTAATTCGTTGGCGTTTGTGCCTGGTTGTGTGATTAGCTTGTTATATCCTTGCAATTTCTGGGTAATATAATCAGTTTCTGGATTTGTAGTAGTCGTAGATCTTGGTTTAAGATTTAGGTATGTCTGGATTTGGTGTAAATTTCTGATATATGAACTGGAAATATGGTCATATATTTGTTTGTCTTGGTTTAAACTGGCTGCGTATGTTGCGGTTTGTGGGGTTGGTATATTTGTTTGTGGTATTTTTTGGACAAATGGTTTGTTAAACAGACTGTTTAGGTTGCTATTAGCTGGTCTTTTACTAGCTGACTTGCTTGATCCTGCACTGCTTGTTCCTGCAACTGCATTAACTAAATTGTTATGAGTTTTTAGGAGTATCTCAACGTGTCCTTCTAGTTCTGGATTTTTACCGTCTTCCGATCGACGTAGCTCAGCATTTTTAGAGTCATGCGGCTGACTTACGGTAGCTTTAGGTTTCAGTATGACTTCATTAACCTTTAGCTTTTGTATTTCTCTGTCCATACTATCCACTTTTTGACAAAGTGTAGTAATGGCTTTTAGCATATCTTCCATTATATTATTTGGCTCTGTCTGTGTAGCTTTGTCTTGATAGGTGATCTGCAACAATATTTTTGTCAGTCCTAATTACTTCAATAGTAAATGTGAAATTTTGTATATTTAGTACGAGTCTTCGTATTTCCTTTGTTGTAACTGAGTCCTGTATTTTTCTTGTTAGCCACCATTTTACTTGTGTGTTATCTGTCTTCACAATAAATTTATTATAAACAATATATGGTTTGAAAGCTAATAAACATTTATATAAAGCAAATAGTTCTTTTCGATTTATCTTCCATTTTACCTGTGGTTCTGTATATGATCCTGAATAATACCTGCAGTGATGTTCTGTTGATTCATTAGCGTATTTATATTTTAATACTCCGCCATAGCTATGTTCACTTGCATCTGTTTCCACTATGTATATGAATTCTTTCTTTTCATCTGGGAAATATAGTTTTGGTAATTTCTTGCACAATGTTTTAATATGTTGTATGTGGGTTTTGTATTGTTCATCGAAGTGGTATTCGACATCCTTTTTTAACTTTTTCTGTAAAGGCTTTAAATGTGTTGCTAATTTTGGTATATAATCACGTACTTGATTAACTAATCCTAGAAAGGATTGTAACTTCTTTTTTGTATCTAATAATTCTTCTGAAGTAAGTATTTTTTGTACTATATGTGTCTGCATTTTTATTCCATCTCTATCTATTTGTATTCCTAGAAATTCTATTTGATTTTTCATTATCTCTGCTTTTTGTTTACTCAAACTAATTCCTGTTGTTTCAACAATATTTGCAAATTTGTGTAATAGTTGAATATGTTCATCTTTTGTTCTGGAATATAATAATATATCATCTATATATATGATGCAATTTTCTAGTTGGTTAAAATATTTATCCATAAAATGTTAGTATCTACCTGGTGCATTTTTATATCCAAATGGTAAAACATTCCATTCATAAAATCCTTGTGGTACTGTAAATGCGGTTAGTTTTTTAGATTCGTCGTCTAACTTAAGGTGGTAAAAGCCTGATTTACAATCAAATTTACTAAAATAGTTGAATCCTTGTATCTGTCGTATTTTTAATATTTTATTAGGGATTGGGTAATTATAGGTCTTAGTTTTTGCATTTAAATTTCTGTAATCTATAACCATCATACTTTTCCCTCTTTTTTGTTCACTATGTTTATTGACAATAAAAGCTGGACTAGTGTGTTTACTATTACTTGGTTGTATATAGTTATTTTCTAAAAGTTCGTTAATATGTATTTTAAATTCCGTAAGGTCTGCAAAGTTGTATTTTAAAGATTTTTGTGTAATTATACTATCCGGGTTTATTAGTTCAATTGTTACTAAGGTTTTGTCTTATGCCATCCTTGGAGAGGATTGTCATTATATAGTGTTTCAAACTTATCTTGTATGGGTTTTAAGATGTTAATAGAAAATCTTATAATTTCCACTGATGTATCTTTTGTTCAAGTATTTTCTAATTTTTGTGCTATCTTTTCACTTCCTTTTTTCCATGGGGTTGTTTTTCTAGTTTTATTTTATACTCTTTTAGCTCCTAATTTTGTTTTGTATGGTGTGGTAAACCACCAATGTGTTTTAGTTAATATATGTGGGTATAAGTTATCTAAGAAAGGCATTCCTAACAACATATCTCTAGTTTTAAATTCATAATTATACATTAATTTTACTGTTAGTATTTTATTCCAAATTTGTATCTTAACATTCTTAGCTATTTTTGTAATCATACTTCCTTCGTCATTAAATCCTGTTATAATTATGGGATATCTTATTTTTTCCCATTTACTTTCTGGTAAGCAATTGTATCTACATAGATTAGCTTCTGCTCCTGTATCTATCATGGGTGTATAATATCTGCTATTATATCCTTCCACTACTATTTTAGCGAGTATATATGCTTTTGTCATTACATTATTCTAGGTTCTACTAATGATAACTTTTTTGTTATTATAGTAAATTACTAGTTGTTTATCTTCTAGATTATAGGGTTTAACTTGTTCTAGCCATGTTAGTCCTAAGACAATATTTTCATTTGTTTGTTCTTGTGTTATTATAAATTGTATTTGGAAGGATTAAAAGACAATATTAACCGGAACTTTTAAAATAAGTCTATGCGAAAAAATTAAAATTAAAAGAAAATAAAAAAATAACTAAAGAACAACAATTAGCAGAAGAAGTAGAAAAAATGAAAGAAAAAATACACAATGAGGAAAATACTCTTTTCTTAAATGAAGACTTTACTAACATTAATATAGATGAAATAAATGAAGATACAGATGGAATAATAATGAATGATCAAGAACTTAGTGAAACATATACAGAAATACTAGATCAAATTAACCAAACAGACATTATGCCAGAAATAAATACAACAAATGCTAAACCAAAAGAAGTGAATGTAAATATGAAAGACGAACCTAGTACATCCTCAACATCAAACGAAAGAAAATATACTAATCCAAGAACTACAAGCTTTACACCTAACTACACAGAAACAAGATATTATACAAGATGGACACCAAATAAAACACCAGAACAATCTAGTTTCTTAGATTTAGATTGTGTCAAAGATATAAATAAAGTAATACAATTATGGTTAGGAAATATTGCAAAACAATTAGTTGACAATAAGATATCAATAGCAGAAACACCAGGATATATAGAAAGAACATTAATAGGAACAACAAAACTATGGTTATATAATTTAGCAACAGAAAGTTTGGCTACACTACGGAATAATAAAAATTCAGAGGGAACAGTAACTACGTCAAACATAGATATACTATACAAATATGAATTAGGAATCATAAATGAATTTGGGAGCATGACTACAGAAATAGAAGAACAAAACAAAGATAAAAATCTAAATAGACAATTAATGAATAAATTATCTATATGTAACATGTGTTACATAGATGAATATGCATGTTCATTTAGAGAATTCTATTACAAAGGATTATATGACAGTAATGAAAGTACAGAAATAAGAAAATTATGTTTTACAAAATTACCAGAACCGTTTAGTACAAAAATAACTGAAAATTGGGATACTGCTAGCTTGACAGATACATTAGGATCTAGAATAAAATTCTTACAAAATTGGTTTACAAACCTATGTGAAAAATATAAGGAGACACAAAAACTAGACAAAATATTAAACAAAAATATGGCCTGTTGCACAAATAAAATAGCACCGCAATTTGGATGTAAAATACCAAACAAATACAGATATAAAAAACGACCAAAAATATATAAAACACACAAATCTAGGTATAAATATAAACAACCAAGAAAGAGGTATTATATAAAAAATTATAAACAGAAAAAACCATACAGACCTAAGAAGAAAATAGCAGAATGTAAATGCTACAATTGTGGAAAACTAGGACACTTAGCAAAAAATTGTACTGTACCCAAAGACCCTAAGAAAAAGCAAGTAACTGAAATACAGATACATGAAGATTTATACACAGAATTACCTTTCATAAGTTATGAAATAGAAAGTGATGATAGTATATATAATTTAGAATTAGATGATCTAGAATTAGAAGACAAGAACAAGTTTGGGTTTTAAGATGTTAATAGAAAACCTTATAATTTCCACTGATGTATCTTTTGTTCGAGTATTTTCTAATTTTTGTGTTATCTTTTCACTTCCTTTTTACCATGGGGTTGTTTTTCTAGTTTTATTGTATACTCTTTTAGCTCCTAATTTTGTTTTGCATGGTGTGGTAAACCACCAATGTGTTTTAGTTAATATATGTGGGTATAAGTTATCTAAGAAAGGCATTCCTAACAACATATCTCTAGTTTTAAATTCATAATTATACATTAATTTTACTGTTAGTATTTTATTCCAAATTTGTATCTTAACATTCTTAGCTATTTTTGTAATCATACTTCCTTCGTCATTAAATCCTGTTATAATTATGGGATATCTTATTTTTTCCCATTTACTTTCTGGTAAACAATTGTATCTACATAAATTAGCTTCTGCTCCTGTATCTATCATGGGTGTATAATATCTGCTATTATATCCTTCCACTACTATTTTAGCGAGTATATATACTTTTGTCATTACATTATTCTAGGTTCTACTAATGATAACTGTTTTGTTATTATAGTAAATTACTAGTTGTTTATCTTCTAGATTATAGGGTTTAACTTGTTCTAGCCATGTTAGTCCTAGGACAATATTTTCATTTGTTTGTTCTTGTGTTATTATAAATTGTATTTGGATTGGTATACCTCCTATAATTAATTCTTGATCAGTTATTTCTTGTGTTTGTCGTAATTCCCTAGGTAGGTCTAAACATAGTTGTCCTTGATGTTTAATTTCACTTTCTAATACTAGTTCTCGTGTAATATAATTTTCTTGTTCTCCAGTGTCTATTAGTATTAGGTATTTTCTTTGATTTAATATTCCTGTTATATAATAATGGTATGTTTGTATTTCCATTGGCATTTTTTCCATTCTTCTGGATGTACTCATTCTAGATGATGTTGATGGGGTATCCATTAATCTTTTGGAAGAGGTTTTTATCCTATATTGTACTATTTCTAAATCGGATTCGATATCTAGTTCTTTATAACTATAATCATTATTATCGATAGCTGTTACTATATTATCAAATGGGTTGTCTATCTTTATTTTGTCTATTTTATTTACTGCTTTTACAGTATGTTGTGTAGTTAATACATATAGGTTTTTACATCTTGCTGTAAATATTTTACTTCCTGGTGCTAGTTCTATTCCTGTCATTTTCCAATATAATTTCCTTTTACTGCACTGATTATACTTTTTTCTATTGGGTGTATTATTCTGTCATCTGCTAAATAAAGTTCTATTGGTGTATCTATTCCTTCTCTAAAACATGCTTTAATCAATATTTCTATTGCTCCTAAGTGGACATTTGTTATATTACTTTTAGTCTTCAGTTTTTGTATTTCTTTATTTAGGTCTTAAATCAAGGGAACTCCTATAGCTACATTGCACTTGAGGAATCCTGTTATTGGGTGTTGAAGTATTTATATATTTTCCATGTTTTTCTTCTTTCCTCTACCTCTGTATCTCGTACCTTACCTTATTTTCCTGTCTGGTTACTCCATCCTGCACACTGGTTCCATGGAGATGCTTTCGGTCTCACAGCTAAAATAGTTACTAAGCTAATTGGATTCAAGTTCCACAAATGTCGTCTAAGGAACCCTTATTTTTGTGCTCATTTGCATACAGTGCATAGCTAGGGTAAGCAATTCTTGCATTCTGATTACTGATAGTTTTAAATGTTTACCTGTAGCTTTTGGTTGGATATAGCTTCTGCTGGTTCTTTTTCCATTTGGCTTGGTTGGTCTGAAATTAGTGAAATATGCAGTTGTTGTAGTTTTGCTTTTGCCCCTGGTGCTGACTAGTGTTATCAAAAGCAAAAAAGAGAAAAAAAAGCTCCAAGGTCTGTTGGGGATTTAAGAGCAAATAAAGTGTGGGCTTTAATGAAAAAAGGCACAAATGATAAAACTATTTCAGCTTTTCTGGTGATTATTTTGATACCACCATATTTTTGATGCCTTCTTAGTGACTATTTAGGCAGCAATATATCTTTTTTTAGTGATTGTTCCTATAGAAGAAAATAGTAAAACTGATCCTTAATCTATAACGGGGATTGGTCTATTTTGGTCGTTAATGCATGCCCTTGACAGAAATAGTCCATGCATGCAAAATGTTGACACTTTTGGTGCTAAATCCTAAAACTAACGTTTCTTCTCCTTGAAGGGGAGCCTTGGAGTAACTGGTAAAGTTACTGCCATGTGACTAGGAGGTCACGGGTTCAAATCTTGGAAACAACCTCTGGTAGAAATGCAAGGTAAGACTGAGTACAATACACTTTTGTGGTGGGTCCCTTTCCGTACACCGCGAATAGCGGTAGCTTTAGTGCACCGGGCTGCCCTAACATTTCTTCTCCAAAATCCAGTTCTTAACTGAGAATATTACATGCACTTCCCATGACTTGCTTAACCAACACAGAAAATAAAGAACCTTCTTTGATTATTCCTACACACAACCAAAGAACCTAAAGCCCTTGATGGTGGTGGAAATTCCACTTTAATGGAGCACAGGAAGGAAAAGCTTGCAAATGAAATGCTTAACAACTCACCTGCAAATCATCTGAATATATATAGAGCTCTTTCTGATGGGAGCTTAAAAGGTATCATAAGTTTACCAAGGCGGGGGAGTTGAAAGTAACAAGGAATCTGCTAGGTTATTAAATACCTCGGTCCAAATTTACAAAAATCATGTTTTAACACCATGTATGTCCATATGGAACAAAAAGTGTGATTTGCAGAATGTCAAACTTTAGGGGACCACTAAGCTCCCTAAATAAAGCATAACAACAACAACATACCCAGTATATTCCCACCACGTGGGGTCTGGCGGGGTAAGTGTACACAATCCATACCACTACCTCAGAAGTGAGATAGAGAGTCTGTTTCCGAAAGACCGCCGGCTCAAGAAACAACAATGTAGAAAAGAAATAGTAAGGGACAAGATACGAAATGTAAAATCACACCCAATAATAATATAAACAGTACCCACCAAGTAATCCAACAAATAATAACACACTATGAAGTAATACAAATACTCTAGCTACAAGCACTACTAAAACAACAAAATTCTCCTATCTACTAACACTGACGCCCCTTTCCTACTAACCTTCTACCCTAATCCACCTCCTCCACATCTTCCTATTTAGGGTTATATATTCGGTAAGCTGCAGCTGCTCCATATCATGTCTAATCACCTCTCTCCAATATTTCATCGGTCTACCCCTTCCTCGCCTGAATCCATCCCTAGCCAACATCTCACACCTCAGCACTGAGGCATCCGTTCCCCTGCTCAACACATGCCCAAACCATCGCAACCTTACTTCCCGCATCTTGTCTTCTACCGACGCTACTCTCACTTTATCTCGTATAACCTCATTCCTAATTCTATCATTCCTAGTACACCCACACATCCACTGTAACATCCTCATCTCTGCCACCTTCATCTTTTGGATGTGAGCTTTCTTGACTGGCCAACACTCCGCTCCATATAACATAGCCGGGCTAACCACTACTCTGTAGAACTTGCCTTTGAGTTTAGGCGGCACCTTCTTATCACACAAGATTCCATACGCGAGCCTCCATTTCATCCATCCTACCCCAATCTGGTGAGTGACATCCTCGTCAATCTCTCTACTCCCCTGAATCATAGACCCAAGATACTTGAAACTTTCTCTCTTCCGGATGGCCTGAGTATCAAGATTTATACCCACTCAGCCTCATGCGACGCCTCGCTGAACTTACACTCCAAGTATTCTGTCTTGGACCTACTCAACCTAAATCCCTTAGACTAGAGGGTCCTCCTCCAAACCTCCAACTTATTATTAACTCCACTACGGGTCTCATCAATCAAAACTACATTATCCGCAAAAAGCATACACCAAGGAACCTCACCTTGAATTTGTAAAGTCAAAACATCCATCACCAAAGCAAATAAAAATGGGCTAAGAGTCGATCCTTGATGCAACCCCATCAAGATAAGAAAGTGCTCAGAGTCTTCTCCCACCGTCCTAACCCGAGTCTTAGCTCCGTCATACATATCCTTAATAGCCCTAGCATACACCATGAGAACACCTCTAGCCTCCAAGCTCCTCCATAAAACCTCCCTGGGGACTCTATCATAAGGCTTCTCCAAGTTGATGAACACCATGTGCAAGCCCTTCTTCCTCTCCCTATATTACTCCACTAGTCCCCTTATGAGGTGGATGGCCTCAGTAGTCGAGCGTCCCGGCATAAATCCGAACTGATTCTTAGAAATAGGCACAATCTTACGTAACCTCAACTCTACCACCCTCTCCCAAACCTTCATAGTGTGGTTCAACAACTTGATACCCCTATAATTGTTGCAATCTTGAATGTCACCCTTATTCTTATACAAAGGAATCATCGTACTCATCTCCAAGCTTCTGACATCCTTGTCGTTCTGATAATGGTATTAAACAACCTAGTCAACCACTCCAACCCTGCCCCTTCCGTACATTTCCAAAAATCCATTGGGATCTCATCTTTCCCCATCGCTCTACCTCTATGCATCCTACGAAAAACACCCTTAACCTCCTCTACCTTAATCCGCCTACAATAGTCGTAGTCGTGAAGCCTCTCAGATTGCTCCAAATCCCCCAACACAATGTTAGTGTCCCTTCTTTCATTCAAGAGCTTATGAAAGTACGACTGCCATCTCTTCCTAATAAGAACCTCCTCCACTAAAACTTTACCGTCTGCATCCTTAATACACTTCACTTGGTTAAGGTCCCGAGCCCTCGTCTCCCTAACCTTGGCTAGCCTATACAATTTTTTATCACCACCTTTACCCTCTAACGCCTTGTATAAACTTTCAAAAGTCGTATTCTTAGCTGTCGAAACAGCCAACTTTGCCTCTTTCTTAGCAATCTTATACTCCTCCCTATTCTTCCGCTTCTCCTCCTCATCCCTACTCTCGACCAATTTCGTGTAAGCCTTGTTCTTTACCTCCACCTTCTCTTTAACCTCTCTATTCCACCACCAGTCGCCTCGGTGCTTGTTCAAATGACCTTTCGAGACACCCAACACCTCTCTAGCCGTCTCCCTGATGTAACTGGCAGTCTTATCCCACATACTATCCATGTCCCCTCTAATCTCCCAAGCTCTTCTCGTACTCGACTTCTCCCCTATCTCAAGCGCACTGTCCATATTCAGGCTACCCCATCTAATCCTCGGCCTGTCCTTTACACCCCTTCTCCTCCTCTCCTTCTTGATCTCCAAGTCCATCACTAAAAGACCATGCTGGGTCGACAGACTCTCACTAGGTATAACCTTACAATCTCTACAAAGACCCCTATCACCCTTCCTAAGGAGCAAAAAGTCTATTTGGGTCTTGGCCACTGAACTACCGAAGGTAACTAAGTGAACCTCCTTCTTTGGGAAGTACAAATTAACTACCACAAACCCAAAAGCCTAAGCAAAATCCAAAAGGGCGACACCTCCTTCGTTTCTTACACCAAACCCAAATCCTCCATGCACATCAACATAACCGCTCGAAGAAGACCCTATGTGACCATTGGAGTCCCCTCCTATGAACAGCTTCTCAGTGTTAGGGACACCCCTCACCACCCCATCCAAAGTCTCCCATAAAATCCTCTTCTCATCCTGATCTAAGCCTACATGCGGGGCATACGCACTAATAATGGTCAAAGAAGACCCCTCCATAACTAATTTAATCATCATCAACCTATCGTTGACCCTTCTAACCTCTACCACGTGCTCCCTAAGCTCATCATCTACTAGGATACCTACTCCATTCCTATTCCTCACGCTTCCTGAGTACCACAACTTGTAACCGTCTACTACCCTCACCTTAGTACCCACCCATTTGGTTTCTTGAAGACACACTATACTTATTCGCCTCTTCTTAAGAATTTTCACCATCTCTACGGACTTCTCCGATAAAGACCCTATGTTCCACAACCCTATTCTCAACCTAGGGGCTCCCTTAACTCACTTACCCCCACCCCCCACCCCCCGCCCCAGCCCCCGGCCCCCTACCTAACCCCGCCCGAAGACATGACCCTATACCATCACCATCAACCACCGCCACCAAAGACCGCACAAGCTAAAATCATGACCGCCCCAAGAATATACCTAAGATTAACACCAAGTACAATTGAACAAATATAAACCTGTCCCTGCTAACTACTAATAAGTAATCAAGAAAACAAACCAGTAGATTGTCAAGAATAGGCAGGAAAATCAGCCACTAAACCTAAAGAAAATGGACCAAAACCCGAATATTAACCCCTACTGGCAGTAGTTGCCGCCACCAAATACAAAAGTTATACAACGGCTAAAAGAGATGGAGTGTGTGCACCTGATCGACGTTTGGACTGATTTCTTGCTCGAGGTGTCTAATTTCGACAATTTGGTGTAGAAATTGGTCACCGGAATTTATTGTTGGGGCTGCTACACGTCAGTCGAACTACTGACCGGAGGGACACCGGATCTGAGAGAGCCTGCAAAGTAAGAAAGCACAACAAAAACACGAGAGTATTGTTTCCGGCGAGATTTTCGGTCAACTTCGTCGGAATGAGAGGTGGTCGACGACGGCAAATCCGAATGGATTGGAAAGATAAGGATGGTCACCAGAAAAAAAAAGACCCGAAAAAAAAGGGGGTCGCCGAACTAGGGTAGATCTGGCGGGAGCAAATTCGGGTCGCTGGAGCAGATCTCGACGAAACTGTAGTGTCGTGGTGAAAGGTGGTGCGGTTGGATGATGTGTTGTTAAATTTCGTGGAAGTTTCAACTTCCAACTTGTTTTGTTTTTGACAGAAGAATCGACCGAGAAACTTGATTATGCCATTAAAAAAGGCTGGTCTCATCCCTAAATAAAGCATAATGGATACAAATGATTTTTAGAAACTTTGTGATTGATACATAGTTGAATGATTGACTGACATGTTTTAGCACCTTTAAAAGAGTGTGTCTGAACGTCTTAAGAATGATGTTACATTGTTCTTAGTATTTCAGATGTGCTACGTTCTCTCCAATAGACAAGGTACTGATTGTTTAATGCAATTAGAGATTTTTTGTGTGTGCAAGATGTTTACCACTCATAACTTGTTGAAACTTTAGTTATTCTGTCAGGCGGTTTGTATTTATTGGCATGGTTAATGTAGTAATAACCTTATGATCTTTGTAGAGCATGCTTTTCATTAGGTGTTTCATCATTAGCGTATCAATTAAAAATGTAGATAGCTATACAAAGAAAGTATATGAATGCATAGTCTTAGCCACTACATTAAAGTTAACAATACTTAGTGTATTTATTTATCTTTACATTAACTCTTTATTTTGGTTCATAACTTTTATTTATCATCTTTTCTAGGTGGAAATGATAATCAAGGGGATGATGAAAGCATTGGAGACGTTATTTGAGACAACTGGTTGAAAGTTCTAGGCTCTTTTATTTTCTATCCAGTTGAAACTTGTGCTAGCTATTGAAGAAAGTTTTTTTTGTATGTTTTGTCTAGTTGGATCATATAACAATGACTAGGATATTTTGAATTATGATCGATTCTGCTCGATTGTTAATATCTGTCGTGATTTATAGAATTTTCACTGTATTATATTTTATTTAATGGGTAAATATTTATATTTGCAGCCAGGCTATAAATTGGTTTTATATTATAATGCTCAAAAAACACATAAGAATTGTTCCAATAGGATAGATTGATATAAACAGTAGGAATGGTTAACAACCGTAGCAATAAAAAATTGAATTTTCACAGCTTTCTATTAATGTGTAAAACTCGTTGCAATAAAATTAATAGTTGTTGCCATAGAGTTAAAAAATCTATTGCAATATAGAGAAGAATCATTGTAAAAACCACTATTGCAATGGTTATTAATAGTTCCCACTGATGTAACTTAATAGTCGTTACAATGAAAGATTAACAGTTCCAATAGAGGTACTTCTAGCAACGAATTCAAGAATCGTCACAAAACCTGTTGCAATAGATCTATAGTAACGCGAGCTGGTATGGTGGGCATAACCCTTGTTGCCATAATATAAATGCAACGGTTTTAAGGACTACAACTACGATTTTCATATTGTTGTTGCAAGCCCATTTTCTAGTAGTGTAGTTTGATCGATCACATAGAGGTGCCATGGTGAATCAACAACATAGTATAATTGGAGTTGAACACATGTGTCAATATGATCACTATGATCCTTTTATTATTGGAAAAAATGTTAAAGCAGGTGTATTATGCTCCATATATGTTGTATAAAGATAAGGAAGACTGGTGGGTAGTTATAGAGAATAACCATGTGGTAGGATTGAGATTGATAATGTGTTAGATGTGTCATACCAAAATGATATGATATTTTTTCATCAAACAGTAGATGCTGAGTTGGAAATCAGTATAGAACATCCTCAACACATATTAGAAGTTTTTGATGATGAGATAATTGTCATCATAAATATTGAGAAATAAATAAATAAGTAAAATGAATCAATCAAGGATGAAGAATGGGACGATAATTATGAAACAACTAAGGAGGAAGAATGGAAGAATGATGTAAATGAAACAAGTAGGGAGGAAGAATGGGAGAATATAGAGTAACATGTTGGTTTATTTTCTTACCACTAATTTTATTTAGTACTTATGAATTTATTTATATATATTAATGTAAACTTGTATACAGATGTCATCAGGTGATGGTAATTGAGGTCGTAGTAGTAAGAGTAGCATGTCCAGTAAGATTAAGAAGAAAGTAGCCTATAGATTCTAGCAATGTTTCAGGTCGCGACCAAGGCATCTTTAAAGTGAATCTATTCCATGAATATGATATCTATCTAGTGTGATGTATGGAATATATGACAGAGATAGATTTATTGATAGTCATGTCATATAGGCCCGAGTTGGAGTTTCATCTTCCCCATAGATGCACTTTTCTCCACCAGTTTCTTTTGTCCCCTATGGCACTGGAAATCCTGCACATTTCTATGGTATATGTCCTTGGATTTACTCTTCTCCTGCACCTTCACACCTGTATTCAATACTTCTCACATTTTTTATTCCTACACCTGTTATGCATCCACTATGAATCGGGTACTTTATCCCTACATGATTCATTCATATACCTATCAGGATTGCAATTTAGAGATAGCAGCTCGAAGTTTGACACACAAACATCTACTCCTTCCTTGACTTAGTGTTATGCACTTTAGTCACTACCACTTATATGATCTCATGCACATACACCAGATTTTACACAAGCAAATGATGATCCTGATCCAGTTGGCCTAGCACTTGGAGATCTGGATGAGCTTGGTAGAGTAATAACTGATCCTGATGGGGCTGGATACGTTTGTCTTTTAAATTGATTGGTTTATTTTGTTTTTTGTCTTAATTAATTATTTATTGCTTGACATGCTTAGTATGTTTTTGTATGTTTAATCCATCAAGAGAGGATAGATGTGCTCTAAAGGAGAGTCTTAGGAGTCTTTATCATTATCCTTAACCATCTCGGGTGAGATTCCAAATAAGATATAACAGGCCATTTTTTATGAGTTTAAGGTATATACAATTTAATTATTATTTATTAAAGTTTGGTATGAACTTTTTGTAATATATATATATATATATATATGATCTAATGCTAGCCACTTCATTTTTAGACATTGTGTCCTTAGGGTGAATGTACAACGAAATAACTTCCATAACTTTTAAGAGGAAGGCCGGATCCAGGATGTCCGACTAGTTTAAACATGCTCAGGATAACAAAGAGAAGCTTGATTGGATTCTACCTCATCTTTATGAGAAGATTTAAGATTATTGGAATACACGCCTGAATTTCTGGCTAAGTCTGAATAAGAAAATATTGACTAAAACAATGGAAAAGGTGACTCGTTGCATATTAGGGATGCAAAAAGCCAAGAGACGATAATTGGAGAACTGGTAAGTAATAATGTTAACCTTCTAATTTATATATTTATATAAACTTGATTAAATATTGCTTGATTAAGTCTAATTACGTTTTGTTTGCATTCCCAAACAATGGAGGGTATGTTGATTCGAGCTGAGCTCTTTTGGGCAACACTATTAAGAAAAAGAAAAATGAGGTGGATCGGATGAATGGGTTGAGATAAAGGTTCAACAAGCCTATTTAAGGTTAAAAAATTTAGATACAAAGTACTTATATATATATATATATATAGTTATATATATAGTATATCCAGAATCAGCAAGCCCTTTGCTAATCGACCCAACTTACACCAGATGTCGCTATCCAAATTTGGACCGAGCTTGTGACTGGGGGAGACAAAAGACGAGATTCTATGTTTTTTTAAAGTTTTGGAGCACTATATAGATACTTTTGGTGGATATTCTATATTGAATTATATATTTTTGATTTTTAGAATGTTGCTGATGATGTAGTTGATTTTGAATTGATTTGGTAGCAATTAGTATTGTATTGTAGCTGATATTGGATTGGTGCTAATTTTGCAGTAGGTTTCTCCATTTGGTTTTTTTCTAGAAAACCGACGGACAGAGTCGGCTAGTCCGTCAGTTTTTGGGAAAAAAATCAAAAGAAAAATTTCATAAAAGTGACCCTGTCCGTCGCTTATTGCTTCAATATGAAGAACAAAGCAATGAACAGAGTCATTTTTTTGGGATTTTAAAAAAAATATTCTTGTGTCAATTTCCATCCATGTCTGTCATTTATTTATGTTTTAACCATTAGAATATTAATTTTAAAATGGCCAAATGAAATTAAAGAAAATCGATAGACTCCATCGCACTTAAATGACATTGTCAGTCAGATTCATGATTTTGACGAACCAAAAACCGATGATTAAGACGACGTCAGTTTTCTCTCAATTTCGACCAAATGACTGACGTACTTGGTCATTTTTAGCCCTTGTAGTTTGTCCATTTATTAGTAGTGATTGTCACCATCACTTCAACCACCATATATTCTCTTCCCTTTTCCTTTATCTTTCTCTTTCCCTACCACCGTCTCCGCTCTCAGGAGTGAATGAACTAAAAATGACTTAAACATGCAACATAGAATTTTATGTGGAGACGGAGAAATAGAAAGGAGGAAGGAGGAAGAAAGAGTGATTGATAGTAGAGGTAGTGATGGAGAGAGAGAGAAAGGAGAAACAAAAATATTAAAATTAGGGTGAAGGGTCAAATTTTCTCTTGAACTATGTGAAAGTTTCCAAATAATGTTACATTCACTTAGAAAGAAAGGTTTCAATTCAATAGCTTCCAGAAAATTCCCTCAATAGGAAGAGAGATATTAAATTTGGACTAGGCTCAACCATAAATTAGAGTGAAAAAAGAATGATTCAACAAAATTAAACATACATGGAAGGAGTTGACAATCACAATTGAAATCAACAACCGCAACAAAAAAAATATGACCAACAAGCTCACACACACGTAACACAATTCGACTACAACAACTCATAAAGTATTCTAGACTATTTATAATAAAGTGACAACAACAGGATATTACATAGTCCATTTTGCACTAGAACAGTTAGAAACTATAAGGATGGTGCTCATGGAAACTCATATTGTAGATCCATTCTAATAAAGATGAGACCTAACACAAACACATGCAACTCTTAGGAGATGAAAAATATTAAATTAATCATGAAGAAAATGATGAATACTTATTGATCTAGAGAGGAAATATGTGGTCGGACAAACTAAAGTCATCAGAGAGCATTTCGACTATTGGACGCCTTTATCACGGCTGTTGGTGGCAATATATACAGAGCGTGGGAGGCTTTGAAGGAAAGTGTAAGAAGAACTCAGCTTCAAAGTCAATGGATACAACTAGAATTAGCAAAGTTTTCGATGGATGCTTCTATCATCTCAGATAGAGATAAAGATAGAGATTTACCTAAAAAAATTTAAATTTCAGTAATATAGTTATTTTTCAACTTAGATGGGCAACATGAAAAATATGCATCTACAAAAATTAGCTTATCAACTCCCTTACACAGCTATAAAAATTGATACTGAACAATTTTTGGACCCCAATCGAGTTGAACTAGGCATTTTTTGTACTTTTTACTAATTAATAAAGGGAGAAGACATGGCATGACCATCAGTAAAAAGAAAAGGCATAAAATAGCCTAATTTTAAATAAACGGCCTGAAATTGCCCTTAGGTCCAAAGCAAAGATAATTTAACCAAATCCTACTTTCTCACTGTTTTCCCTATTTATTTTCTCTCTCACTAGATGACCATCATAGGTTCCCCCCCCCCCCTACCCCGATCCCGCTGCCTCCTCTCCTCTCTTATTTCACCATTTATATAATTCAAAACCACCCTCTCAATTTTTATCCTTCTCATATTCTTTCTTTTGGTATAGTTTAGCAGTAGCTATGATCTATTTTGATGATAAAAAATGATGGTGAAAGAGTGGTAAAGGAACCAGTCTATGTTAATGGTATTTGGATTGGTTACATGTTTTTATGGAGTTTTAAATGGTGTTTATGGGATAGTGAAAATGATGAAGATTACAGAATAACTATGGATCTTTCATGGTGGAATATGATTGGTGGTTTCATGGATGGTGAATATTCTGATCTTCGGTGATTCCCTTTAAGAAATATCTCCAAAACATATAAAATATGTGTGTAATAATATTAGTGAGTATTTATATATTTATTATACATTTATTAATACATAAATTATACAATAAAGATATATTTTTATACACATAGTGATACGTATTTTATACAATAATGAATAGTTTTTTTTTTATGTATGATACATTTTTCATACATATACAGTAGTTATACAATTTCTATATATATGATGGGTCGGAGACTTTGACAATGGATAGTTTACCATTGCTAGTTATTCCAGGAAGAGCATCAGTGGCTAAAAGAAATAGCTATATACAATAGTGATATAACAATGATACAGTTTCTCGATAAATGATACATTTTTCATACATATACAGTTATGATACATTTTCTATACAACAATGAAATAATTTATACACATGCTGGAAGTAGTTTAAAAAAAAGCTACAAAAATGAAAATATTTTTAAAAGCTAAAAATAATGTCTTCTCGGCTTCTTGGGCCACCAGTGTCAATAGTTACACCTGAATGACCACTTCTTCCTTTCCCCATTAATAAAATCAACTCTTGTGGCCAAGTTTAATTTTTTTTAAAAGCATTTATAGACATAGTTAAAATATTTACCAAAGCACTAACATTTTAGGTATTATATATCCACCTCATAATTACCTCATGTCTCATGATTTAGATGATCTACAAAATTAAGGAGAAGAGTCAAATTTGATTTTTAACGATGTAAAAGATTCTAACAAATGTAGCATTCACTCAGAAAGAAAGGTTTCAATTTAATAGCTTCCGGGAACTTTCCTCTACGAGATCAAAGCCACTAACTTTGGATAAGACTCAAATACCATCACTTAGAGTTTTAAAAAAAAGAAGAAGAAGAAGAAGAAAGATTCAATAAATTAAACAGCATAGAAGGAATTGACAATCAGAATAGAAATATCAAACAATAGAACCAAGAAATATGGCCAACAAGGCCACACACACGTAATAGAATTAGACTATAATAGCTCACATAGGATTCAAGCCTATTTATAGTAAAGTGACAACAACATGATATTACATAGTTCATTTTGGCCTACAATAGTCAGAAACTTGTTGGAATGGTGCTCATGGAACCTCATATGGTAAATCCAGCCTAATAATAATAAGAACTAACAAAAACACATGCAAGACTCAGGAGCTAAAAATGATTAGAGGAATCAAGAAGAAAATGATGAGTACTTATAGATCTAGTGTCACGATCTAAACTTGGGACTGCAATGGCACATATCTTACCCTCCACGATAGGTAAGCCTAAACCCATCCCACATGGATGCTAAATTCAATTTATAGCAGAATAAATAAACACCAAAAACCCAAAATAACTCAAAATAGGCTGAAAAGAAGAAATACAAAATCTGACAACATTACCAAGTCTGGAGGTCACAGTACAAGTTTATAACCCATTAGAAAGTTCAAATAAAGGTCCAAGCATGTCTAAATGTGAAAGAGTAGATAAGACTAGGATAAGACAGAGAATCCGAGTATATTTGGGGCCAACAACAACAACCTTAGAATCTCTAGAAAATATCACCAACACTACACCGTCCAATGGCCAGGACCACCCGCTCAGTACCTACACGTAAGATACAAAAAAGAAAAGGCAAGGGTGAGTACATAACCACTTGTACTTAGCAGCAGCATCAACTGACACTAATTCAAAGCGATGGTAAGAACACTGACTCCAACCATCCAACCATAAACCTACACTCAGGAAAGCCACCCTAATCTAACAGGATAAATAGACCATAACAATCATATGGATATCACATCCTAGTTAAAGAAAGTCTCGAACCAGTAAAATCAGACAACAAATACTCAAACTCTTAGCCAATAGCACAAAATCAACAATTACACCATATTTCACCTGAATAACAAAAGAATGAATGCAATACAATGCATATGCTATGTATACACCTGTCGAGCATGTTGATGTATCATGGTTTTATGGAACTTTCGATGCTTAAAACAAGAAAAATATGCTAGTTCTAAGGCAGGCTTATGTAGGTATGATTATGTTTTTGTGCTATTTGTAGGTAAAATAGGTTTCAGGATTTAAAGTTATGAAAATAGAGAAAATGGAACCCAAGTATTCAGACGAGCCATCTAACGAACCGTTGGACCTACTGACAGTCCATCCTATGTAGTAGTTGGATGAATTAGAGGTGGTAAAATTAAAGAACATCAGACAAAAGCATCCCATTACCGTTCCAAGATACAACAGACTCGTTCTGAAGGTCGTGGGAGAAGATCCTAAAAAGTGTAAAAAGTAAAGTTGAACTAACGAGTACAAGCAATGAGCCTTTCTTAAAAAGGATAGGATCGTCCTGACAATCGTCCCAGAGAACTTCAGATGACAAGCAAAGATCAACCATCCAATAACAAGCAAAAAGGACAAATCATTGCATCATAGAACGAGTCGTCCTATCCTTTGTCTGAGGCGCCGACACTGCAATCCCATTGTGTTTAAGATAGGTGTTGTTTTGTATATAAATATCTTTCCTAGGTTTTTTTTTATATTTTACATATTCATACAAACTTTTTAGTCTTAGAAACATTCTATATTGTTTGGCTCTAAGACTTGAGAGATTAGACCTTGATTCTTGGTTATTATTTCTTCCTTAATAATTCAACTATTCAGATTTCTTCTGCTTTATTCGTAAGTTTATAATTATGAATTCTTCTAGAAATTCTTATCGTGACCTTCTGAACATGAGTAGCTAAATCCCGCAATATGGGAACCATGATGAATTAACAAAATACGTAAAGTACTTAGTGATTCCTGAACTGTGTTCATGCATGTATTGTTTTCCCCTTCATATTGATTATTTTTTAGCAGTCGCAAATGTTAAAACTCGTCTTATTCTTACTTGCTGGACCAAAGGGGTAACGAATGGAAAAGGAATTAACGGAGATTTGAGGCTATCAACCCTTATATAATAACTTGACCTTGTCCGAAAAAAGTTAATTTGAGATCAAAGGTAAGGGATAGTAAAGCAAATACCCATAGATGGACCAAGTTGCGTGGTGATATTCATCTATCTAGGGAACCAATCATTTAGGTGAACTTAACTTACCGATCTTACATATTAAGCACCAGGATAGATCACTAATACGATATATCTACTGTGTTATGAAATCTTGGGGAACACAATCCTAGTCAATTCTCTCATCTATTAACAAAAACATTAATAAATATTCTGTTAATTGGTTACTCACTGTCTACAAATATTATTTGTTAAGAAAAAAACCTTTTTCAGAAATAATTAACTGATAGCTTAAATAACCACACCGACCAAGCTCCTAGCCATATTTCCTGTGGGATCGATCCCAACCTTGATTGAGTTCTATATTTGATTCACTGACTGCTTTATACTTCATTCGAGGTGTAATTTAGGCGACATCAAATTTTGGCACTGTTGTCGAGGAATATGATTTAGGATTAAGATCGATTGTGTTTATTTAAATGTTAATCCTTATTTATGGATTTTATTTTTTTGTTGTTTTTGTTTTGTTTTTAAGGTGCACACTGGTGCATGTCCATTAGAAGTCAAGGCAATCCCTTGATTCCACTTGATCTTGCAATCGAAAGATCACTGAGAAACTTGAGAAGAATGGATGATCAAGGAGTTCATGATCAAAATGTTCACGAGACTGCGGTCCAAGCTAAGGTACATATGCTAGAAGACAAGAAAGCTGATGCTTAGGCTAAACAAGAAGAGGCAACCCTTCTAGCTGCAGCTGAGGAACAAGCAAGGCAAAGAAGGAACCGAGGCCATGAGTGTCCCCATCGTTATGTTCCCCAGTTTGACAATGAAGATCATGACGTGGATCTAAGTTTAATACCATTCCACCAGCTCAATGAATCAGTTGTTGAACTTGAAAGGAGTATGCATTGGCCATGCTACTGCTGATTCTAACATGCATATAATGAATTTCGTAGGGATTTGCAGTTCCTACAAGATACCTGGTGTGAACTAAGATGCTATTAGATTATGGTTGTTTCCCTTCTCATTGGTTGGTGAGGCTACTCTGTGGATGGTGGAGTTACAAGTGGATCAATCACTACCTGGCAGGAGTTGAAGACTGCTTTCTTGGGATGGTTTTTACCATTGTCTCGTATGTTGTAGCTAAAAGATGAGATCTATAACTTTAGGAAACTATATTTTGAGGCATTTTATGAGACATGGTTGAGGTTCAACAAGAAGCTGTAACAAGTCCCAAATCATAGAATACCTAATCACAGTTTGCTTGAAATCTTCTACAAGTCATTGAATGCTAACAACAAAGTTGTGGCTGACACTGTAACAAGAGGTGCTTTTATGAGTCTAACTTGGGGGCAAGCTTCAGTGATACTTGATAGAATCACCAAAACAAATAGGGGTTGGCACACTCGAGAAACTGATGTTCCCGCAGGCACTTATTTGATTGGAGCATCCACAGTACATCAAAGGGTAGATGATAAACCTGCTCAAGAAATAGCCCAGATGAGAACTTAATTGAGCATAATAGCAAAGCAGCTCACTAGAGTGGGGGAAGAAAAGGTAAATGTAGTCGATTCCTAAGAAAAAGTTCCTAGACATGATGACTCTGATTTTGAGGAGGAGGCAAAATACTTAGATGATCAGGTGGCGGGTTTCCAGTCCAAGGGTCTAATCAAGACACTTGGCGCTCTGATAAAGGAAATCATGATCGGAACTACTATAAGGACAACAACTATAACTGGTCTGGGTAAAGAGATAAGAGTAGGGTAGGCATAGAGATGGTGACTGGAAGAGGAAAGATGATTACAAGAATAACAGAACTAGCTTATACATTCTGCCTGGTAGCCGTGATGCTGAATCGAGTAATTCTAAGATGGAATAGATGCTTGCTGAAGTGTTGAAAGAGGTCGAGAAATGTCACGACCCAAACTACCGGTTCGTAAGGGAACCTATTCTAATCTACCTAGATAGGAGAACCCCTTACCACTCTTTAAGAAAAGTATGTGGAAGTCTTGATTACATAGAAATAACCAACCTTTATTACAACTGATATAAGAGCTTTTAAAAGAAAGATAAATATGGACACAGCTTCCACTATGAGTGAGGAAAGTGAGAGCTGCTGAAGTATCACTATCGCAACAGTCAAGAGACCAACAATGAATCATATAAAAGACTATACCCCAAAAAGGGTATAGCAAGAGTAGCATCAGTACAAACCACACGTACTGGTAAGCCTCATCGGTTGACCCGAATTGGATTACACAAATATAACATAAATATTCAAAATAAAACATGCATTCATTTAGACTCAACCCAACCTCAAATGCTCCCTTCCACCCTCTTACTAACCTCTGGTTATGAATTCGGAGACACCATTCTTCTTTATACTACTTTACCACCCCGAATCACTAAGTCTGGCCTTAGCCGAGGGCCAACAGACTTTCGAAGACAACTACAATAGAGGAAAAGCCCTAAACCTAAGTCAAGAACTTAATAAGTCACCTAGCATACCTGGAGAAGACCCATTCGGACATATAACCTGTTCACCAGGCCCCAAAATATTAGATCAGATTTAACCCATAACATACACCCAACCTTCTCCTTATCCCAATGACATAGGACTCTTTACTCAACCCTAACCTCCTTGGCCATTCCACCACCCAAAGGAATATCATAAGTCAAACCACGATAAGAATTAATGCTTACATTGTAATTAGAAAAAATGTAGGTCAAAATCATACAACAATGTAAAATCCTTTGCATTGACACACCAAACAATATGCACTAACAAGCCACACTACAACGTAGTTAACATGCACATATAGCACAAATTGGATTAAACTATAATACCGTCACCTACTCTACTAGTTAGGGCCTTGATCACAACACATCCATAATGCTACGTTCCAAAAACAACGATAAGGATCACCACCCCAAAACATTCAAAAACTCTCCACCCTCACATGGTATTATATCTTTCTTTTAAGGTTTAACTAATAACCGGTAATTTGCCCTTTTCACTATCCCAAACACGGGTTTGAAATGCTTTTTAAAGTGGAGAAATGGGTTCAATCGTCCGAGTTTAAACAAAGTATGTATTTCAATTTATGGTAGAGGAACCTTTCAAAACAAATCAACAAGTTCTTACGAGATTCTATTTATCATTTCACACCACTACAGACCCATATTATGAATAATTACCAAACTCTCGAGTATCAAAAGATGGCAGGTTTAACCTTTATATATAATTAAAAAACCAAATATAAATTTAGTACATTACAAAACTCGAGTTTACACACCCTAAAGTGGCCAACCCAATTACAAAATTTAAGTCACAAACCAGCTTCAAAATTACATATATATGTGAATCACATGGATCATATACAAGTCCCAAAAATTTCTACAAAGTATAAATACCTATATTCAAATGTGATCTACATTAAAGCTCCAAAAATCCTACTTCCAATGGCCGTCTTCAAGCATCCCCCTGAAGATCCCCTATGATAGAAACAACTATCTCTAAGCATAAAGCCTAGTGGTGTATAAACATTGGGTTCGGAGCCATTAGATTCTCTGATTCCTTCCCAGGTAATCAGCAGTTCAATTGGAACATATATAAATAAATCAAGAAAACAAATGTATCAAAAGTATCAACTCGATATTTAAAGGCTCAAATATCAAGAAAGCCTACAAACTAGTTCACAAGAGGTCAAATAACAAGTTTCGCCCAATATGTACATCATGTCATCACACAAAACATAATCAAATATCAAGAATGGTTGAAACCCAATAGTCAAGAGAATCAAGAACCATATTAAAAATGGCTTTCTAGTTGGTACTTAAAATGGACAACTTCCATAACTAAGACGAACCAAAAATCCATAGTAAAGATGGAAAAAGATTTGAATCAAGAGGAATGCCACTTGTGACAAAGTCACAACCACAATAAGGACAAAGTCCCAACAAGGATGCCAAGTGATCAAGCAATCTGTACAAGTGGCCGAGTTAAAGCGAGTTAAACAAATGTCTTGCAAGACTCCGAGTATACCAAAATGACAATACAAGGTGACAAGAAGGTAACCAAGGTACAAATATAATATTTCAAATACTTTAGCAGTTAACACGAGTATGAGTTCAAGATTATACATAAACCTTAGCCTTTAAGTATTTACGCAGTCCAACCACACTTCAAGAGTCTAAGTAGCAAACCAAACAACGTATCAAGTTCCTCAGCTTGTACATGAGTATACAAAACCTTGAACATACAATTAAGTACCCTTTTAAATTTCTAGTGACTCCATCATGTTGATATGAACCAATATTAGCATCAAAATTAAGCATAGTTTGTGCAAATTACACCTAATCATCAAAGCAGTGAATTCGGACAGCCCCACTCTTTCGTATTGTAACTTAGTTTTGAATAAGTAAACAGCAAAACCAAACCTTATAGCCTTCATGAAAATTTTAGATATATGTCTTATCATTTCAAAGAATCCAGAATCACCGAAAAATATTTTTTGTACAAAAAAAACTCACCAAAACACTAATGTAGCACATAGGGGATTTCCAAAGCAGAAAACTTGAAGAACTTATCCTCACTTGCGTCCCCTATTTCAAATTTGTAACATTCAAATCAGCTTTTTACCAAGAATAAAAGTTGTAGATCTATGTGTTAGCTATCCACAACATATTTGTTTACTTAAAACAAATCTCTACCCAATGATATATGATAAAAATACTAAACACTGCATAATTCAAAAACAAGTTTCAAGTACTTACCAATGTGTCTTTGATTTCAGCCCAAAGGAACAAGATTCTTTAGTGCTTTTATTGGATAATTTAATGAAGATGGAGTTTAGGAGGTTTCTTATAGTTAAGGGAATCAAAAATATGAGAGGAGGTGCAAATCTTTGGGCTTAAGATATATTTAAATACCCCAAGAACACTCTAGAAGGGTGGCTACTCAAATTTTAAAAGTAGGCTACCCAATTTTTTTTTTAAAAATATCTCTACTCTTTAATATTATATCTAGAAAGATTATAGTCATGGTAATTTACATAAATAACCCAAAACAATTAATTAAAATACTGCTATAATTTCAAGTAAGCAAATTTTCAAAGATCGCAACACTTGAGTTAATGAAGCGTCAAATAGAAGGTGTTCTTATTCTATAGTGGTATATTGGAGCTATAATATTAATTTGAATATTTGGGGGTGTTACGACTCTCTCCCCTTTAAGAAATTTTGTCTCAAAATTTACCTGACTAGTCTCAAAATAGATGTGAATATTGGGTTCTCATGCCCGCTTCTCGCTCCCAGGTGACTTCTTTAGCTGAATGATTTCTCCAAAGTATCTTTACGAAGGGAATTCTTTTATTTCTCAATTGGTTTACTTCATGCGCCATGATCTATATAGTTTTTTTTTTTCATATGTCAAGTCAGGATTAACCTCAATGGATTCAACCGTAAGAACATGAGATGGATCTGAGCGGTATCTTCTAAGCATAGAAACATGGAAGACATTGTGGATCTTATCTAATTCAAGTGGCAAAGCCAGTTTATATGCCAACTCTTTCGAGTATTTCATAAGGCCCAATAAATCGAGGACTAAGTTTTTCTTTTGGGCCAAATATCATAATCTTCTTCCATGGAGAAAACTTTAAGAATACCATATCACCAACTTAGTGCTCAATTTCACGCCTCTTAAGATGAGCATAAGACTTTTGTCTATCTGAAGCTATTTTTAAACGATCCTTGATCACCTTCACCTTGTCTTTCGTTTGTTGCACAATTTCAGGACCAACAAATTTTCTTTCACCAACTTCACTCCAACAAAGAGAAGTTCGACATTTTCTTTCGTATAAAGCTTCATAGGGAGGCATTCCAATACTTGACTGGTAACTATTATTGTAAGCAAATTCTATCAAAGCCAAGTGTTTGTCCCAACTACCCTCAAACTCAATAATGCAGGCACGAAGCATATATTCCAAAATTTGGATTACCCTTTCTGATTCACAATCTGTCTAGGGATGAAATGAAGTGTTAAAATTCAACCTCGTACCCAGAGCTTCCTCTAAGCTGGCCCAAAATCTAGATGTAAACCTTGGGTCTCGATAAGATACAATAGAAACAGGGATTTCGTGCAGCCTCACAATTTCGTTGATGTACAATTCTGCTAAACGTTCAAGTGAGTAATCCATCTTGACTGCCAAGAATTGAGCACTCTTTGTTAGCCTATCCACTATAACCCAAATTGCATCATGATTTCTTTGAGTGCGAGGAAGTCCAGAAACAAAGTCCATGGTTATTTTATTTTATTTCTATTCCGGCATCGATAAAGGTTGAAGCAAACCAACTGGAACCTGATGCTCCGCCTTTATTCGCTGACAAATCAAACATTTTGAAATAAACTCTGCAATATCTTTCTTCATACCATTCCACCAATAGTGTTCCTTGATGGTTTGGTACATCTTGGTACCTTTAGGATGCATTACATATGGTGAAGTATGTACTTCATTCAGAATTTCTCTCCTTAATTTGTCTTCATTAGGGATACACAACCTATTTTGATAAAATAAGACACCATCTTCCCCCAATGTAAAACCAAGCTTTTCTACATTTTTAACTTCTTTGATCAATTTCACGAGCTTTTCATCCAATTTTTGTGCTACTTTCACCTGTTCAATTGACCCATCCGAACCAAGTGCAAAACAAGCATTCATGGCTCTTAACTCAAGAAGCAAGGGCAAAGGACTCAAAGATAATCTTGCGAAGGATTTGCGACTTAAGGCATCTGTAGCTACATTGGCTTTACCTCTGTGATAGTCAATCGTGCAGTCATAATCTTTGGTGTTCAAGTCACCTACGTTGCTTCAAGTTCAGCTCTTTTTGTTTACCCAAGTACTTCAAGCTGTTATGATCAGTGAATATATGTGTTTTTCTCCATACAAATAATGCCTCCATATTTTCAAGGCAAACACTATAGCAGCTAGTTCAAGATCATGGGTAGGATAATTCAATTCATGTGGTTTCAATTTTCGAGAGGCATAAGAAATAACTTTCCCTTCCTGCATTAAAACACATCCTAAACCATGATGAGAAGAATCACTATATATCATGTACTCTTTCCCTTCAATTGGTATAGTAAGTCTAAAAGCTTGTGTCAACAAGGATTTGAGAGTTTCAAGGCTCTCTTGGCATTTTTCATTCCAAGTAAACTTTACTTCTTTCTTCAAAAGTTTAGTCAAAGGAGAGGCTATCATGGAGAATCCTTTCACAAACCTTCTATAGTATCCAGCAAGGCCCAAGAAACTTCTTACTTTAGTTGGACTTTTGGGTGGTTTCCATTCAACAATTGCTTGAATCTTACTAGGATCAACCTTCACACCTTCAGCTGACACAACGTGTCCTAAGAAGGCCACTTCATTAAGCCAAAATTCACATTTGGAGAGCTTAGCATAGAGTTCTTTCTCCTTCAAAATTTGCAAAATAATTCAGAGATTTTTATCATGATTCTCACTATTCTTGGAATATATTAAAATACCATCTATAAAGATCACCATAAATTGATCAAGATTAGGTTTAAATACTCGATTCATTAGATCCATGAACACAGTAGGAGCATTTGTCAACGTGAATGGCATCACCAAAAATTCATAATGACTGTATCGAGTTCTAAAGGCAATCCGAGGGACATCTTGATCTCTTACTCACAGTTCATATAATCCAGACCTCAAATCAATTTTTGAGAAAAATTTAGCACTCTTTAGCTGGTCAAACAAACCATCAATCCTTGGCAGCAAATATTTGTTCTTGATTGTTATTTTGTTCAATTGTCGATAGTCAATGCAAAGCCTAAGAATTCCATCTTTCTTCTTTACAAATAAGACAGGGGCTCCCCAAGGAGAAACACTAGGACAGATGAAACCTTTAAGAACCACTAGGACGGATGAAACCTTTCTCAAGAAGTTCTTGCAATTGAACTTTCAACTCCCTCAATTCTGTTAGATTCATTCTATAAGAAGTGATAGAAATAGGGGTAGATCCAGGAATAAGCTCTATCGAAAATTCAAATTCTCGTTCCAGAGGCGACCCAGGATGATTTTCGAGGAAGACTTCAGGGAAATCACACACAATTGGTTGTCCTTGAGACTAGGACTCTCCAACTATATATCAACTATGTGAGCGAGATATGCATCACAGCCTTGAAGAATCATCTTGCTTGCCAAGACCGTAGAAATAATGAGAGACGTTAGTGATCTTTCATATTGAACAGTGATGTGTGAAAATGTAGGTTCTTTAAAAGTCACACGTTTTGACCTACAATCCACTACTGCATGGTATTTGTATAGCCAATTCATCCTAATAATAACATCAAAGTCTTGGAAAGGCATTTCAATCAAATCAGCAGGGAAGACTAGATTTTAAATCATGAAGGGACAAGCTCAGTAAATTCGATTACAAACAAATAGTTAAGACTCACAGATTTCACATTTTCAGTAAAAACAAGTGACGAGCAAATATAGGAATGGGTAGAACTAGGATCAAATAGTGTAAACACACACAAGCCAAAGAAGTGAAATTTACCGACAACCACATTGGGTCCATTTTAATCATCCTTCTGTCTCTTAGAATAAGCTCATGCAGTAGCCCTTGACCCACCGGCTTGATTAGTTCCTTTTGCACCCATTGTTTGTGTGTTTTTAGATCTTGCCCCTCTATCACCTTGAGAAGGATTAGTAGTAGGCTTGTGAACTGAGCCTTACGTGTGCAAAGGAGAAACATGATTAGAATTAGAACAATCCTTAACCTTATGATCAAAGCTCCCACAGTTAAAACATGCACCAGAAGCCTTATTACAAGTACTATAATGATTCTTTCCATATTGTGCATAAGTAGGTATGCGAGTCTTGCCTTGGCCATAGTTTGGAGTGCTAGTAGTAGAAAAATCTAATTAGCTTTGCTTATGCTGAGATGGCCTATGAACACTACCTGCCTTGGAATCATCAAATCTTCCCCTTCGGGATGGACCTCCATAATCTAATTTAGGTTTTCTGAACTTGTTTTCATTTCTACAAGTTTCTTCCTTATCAAGTTTTTCCCAAGTAAAAGCAGCAGAAACTAACTTGCAAAAATTCTCATGTTGCAGGAAGGACTGTGACATTCTTTCTGATGGAATCATTCAAACCGTCTTCAAATCTTCTGCACTTATCTTTTTCCTCATTAATAATACCTCTAGAGTAGAGAGAAAGCCTGAGAAACTTTTGCAGTAATTGACATGCCTCGTTGCTTTAAATTCAGAAACTCTTTTTTCTTTGCATCACAATAAACAGGTGGGACATACTTCATACGGAATTCCTTAACAAAATCATCCCAAGTAAGAACTGGAGGTTTTGCCTTGGTATTCGGTACACTTACCCACCAGTCGCAAGCATCCTTTTGTAATAGCGAGATAGCATACTTAAATTTTGGAGCACCTGAACACTCCAATTGCTCGAAAACCCTCTCCATGCTCTCAAGCCATTGTTCAGCATCGGTAGGATCAACATTGTCTTCAAACTCAACCCCACCCATCTTTCTCATTTTCTTAAAGTTTACCTCTTTTGGATCATGCATTGTTTCAGCCATGTGGTGGAAGAATTCAGCCATATATTGAAAATGAGGGTTCATAACATGAGTACTATAACTCATTTGAGGATGCTGTCCTGCTCTTACTACCCGATTATTCCCAACTTTAGATCCACTGGTACGTGGAAAATTGAGATCACCACAAAACATTTCCCCATTCCTTCTACTGTATGAGGTTGGGCATTAGAGTCTTCCGAACCTCCACGAGCTGCTTCCATAGGTCTATTAGAGGAAGAGGCCATAACTTAGTTCCTTCAAGATGGAAGATCACATTGCATTAGGGACATATACATGATGCATATGCACGCTAGATGAAATAAAAATATTAGCCATGTAAGCAAGTAAATACTATAATAAAAGTCTTCTTAAAGAGAAACCAGTATACCAGCAATTCACAACAAAAAGTCCTAAAACCACAAACGGTAAACAATCTGAAATGCCATGTAGCCTCCTGATTATAAGTGTGGTGCACAACACACCCATAAGCAAGACTCTACAAGACACGACCTATAGGCCTCTACCTAGGACACGACTTTGCTCTGATACCAAGGCTTGTAGAGACCCTCTCGGTAGGATGCTACTTCTAAAACAAAAGCTAATATGATACTGGAGGCATTTAAAAGATCTTAACTTAAAACATACTAAGCATAATCTAGTGGCAGATTAGGCCAGTTCAAAAGAGTTAAAGGTACAAAGATTTGCTATTTAGTAATTCATATTATCCGAGGTTAAACAAAGTATGCGTTTCAATTTATGGCAAAGGAACCTTTCAAAACAAATCAACAAGTTCCTTACGAGATTCTATTTATCATTTCACACCACTATAGACACACATTATGAATAATTACCAAACTCTCAGTATCAAAAGATGGCAGGTTTAACCTTTATACATAATTATAAAACCAAATACTAATTTATTACATTACAAAACTCGAGTTCACACACCCTAAAGTAGCCAACCCAATTACCAAATTTAAGTCACAACCCAGCTTCAAAATTACATATATATGTGTATCACATGGATCATATACAAGTCCTAGAAACTTCTACAAAGTATAAATGCCTATATGCAAATGTGATCTTCATTAACGCTCCAAAAATCCTACTTCCAATGGCCATCTTCAAGCATCCTCCTACAGATCCCCTACGATAGAAACAACTATCGCTAAGCATAAAGCCTAGTAGTGTACAAACATTGGGCTCGGAGCCATAAGATTCTTCAATTCCTCCTAAGTAATCAACAGTTCAATTGGAACATATATAAATAAATCAAGAAAATAAATGTAGCAAAAGTATCAACTCAACATTTAAAGGTTCAAGTATCAAGAAAGCCCAACAACTAGTTCACAAGAGCTCAAATAACAAGTTTCGCCCAATATATACATCATGCATTCACACCAAGCATAATTCAAATATCAAGAAGGGTCGAAGTCCTGTGTCAAGAAGGGTTGAAGACATGTATCAAGAAGGGTCGAAACCCAATAATCAAGAGAATCAAGAACCATATTAAAATGGCTTGCTAGTTCGTACTTAAAATGGACAACTTCCATAACTAAGACAAACCAAAAATCCATAGTCAGGATGGCAAAAGATCTGAATCAAGAGGCATGCCAATAGTAAAAAAGTCACAGCCACAAGAAAGACAAAGTCCCAACAAGGATGCCAAGTTATCAGGCAATCCGTACAGGTGGGCGAGCTAAACAAAGGTCTTACAAGACTCCAAATATACCAAAACGACAATACAAGGTGACAAGAAGGTAACCAAGATACCGAGATAATATTTTAAATACTTCAGCAGTTAACACGAGTATGAGTTCAAGATTATACACAAACTTTAGCCTTTTAGTATTTACGCAGTCCAACCACACTTCAAGAGTCTAAGTCGCAAACCAAACAACGTATCAAGTTTCTCAGCTTGTACGAGAGTATACACAACGTTGAACATGTAATTAAGTACCTTTTTTAATTTCTAGTGACTCCATCATGTTGATATGAACCAATATTAGCATCAAAATTAAGCATAGTTTGTGCAAATTATACCTAATCATCAAAGCAATAAATTCGAACAGCCCTACTTTTCGTGTTATAACTTAGTTTTAAATAGGTAAACAACAAAACCAAACCTTAAAGCCTTCATGAAAGTTTTAGGTATATGTATTAGCATTGTAAAGAATCTAGAATCACCAAAAAATACTTTTTTGTACAAAAAGATATCATCAAAATGCTAACAGTAGCACATAGGGGATTTCCAAATCAGAAAACTGGACAGAACTTGTCCTTACTTGCATCCCCTATTTCAAATTCGTAACATTCAAATCAGCTTTTTTACCAAGAATAAAAGTTGTATATCAATGTGTTAGATTTCCAAAATATATTTGTATACTTAAAACGAATCTCTACCCAATGAGATATGATAAAAATACTAAACACTGCACAGTTCAAAAACAAGTTTCAAGAACTTACCACAAGGTAGGATGTGTCTTTGATTTCAGCCCAAAGGAACAGGATTCTTTAGTGATTTTATGGGATTTAATGAAGATAGAGTTCAGGAGGTTTCTTAGAGTTAAGGGAACCGAAAATATGAGAGGAGGTGCAAATCTTAGGACTTAAGATATATTTAAATACCCCAAGAACACCCTAGAAGGGTGGCTACCCAAATTTAAAAAGTACGCTGCCCAAATTTTTTTTTAAATATCTCTTCTCTTTAATATTATATCTAGAAAGATTATAGTCATGGTAATTTACATAAATAACCCAAGGCAATTGATTAAAATACCACTATAATTTCAACGAAGCAAATTTTCAAAGATTGCAACACTTGGGTTAATGAAGCGTCAAATAGAAGGTGTTCTTATTCTATAGTAATGGTCTATTGGAGCTATAATATTAATTTGAATATTTGGGGGTGTTACAACTTGGGAGTTCAAACACATGCTTCTTTGTAAAAACTATTTTGCCCTTATGATTTTGAAAAACTTTGGCATAAGTATCCACTATCAAACACTCGATTCATGAACTACAAGCCTCAAATGTTGACTAGTTATTATCATACCAAACACATGCTCATAGACTTCAACTAAGGTTAACAAATGTTCTCAAGAAATGCAATAAGTGCCCTTACAACAATAATATCCCTCTCCTCAAGATCCAATCAAGATTCAAACAAGGGACTAATACGAAACACTCTCACTCAAAAAGAAGATCATGCATATAAGTATTATACCATAGGCTTTCACATATGTTCCATCTCACCACAATCAAACGTGTTATATTGGAGATCACAAAGGTCTTTTGCAGGCTTGTAACGTAGGCAACAGATAAGGTAGGATAATATAGAGTTATAGTGACTCTACATACTTGAAGCACGCACTACATGAGACCTCAACTTAAATCTTTTCCCAAAGCTTACTTCGGTTGACATACTATGGACCAACTCTAATGGATTCACTTGCCATCTTCCTCTTCTTATCCTTTTAAAAGCTAAACTATTCAAATATTTACAAGCTAAATTCACAATTGCAACTTTTTTTGGCTTTTTTCATTTTTTCCTTTTTTTATATATTTATAAGGAATACTAGGATGACTAGAGGAGGAAGTGAATGGTCCCCAAATGTACAAACTTCCGAACACAAATCTTACCCCGATAGCTCCCCCACCCTCAACTTAGGCCAGGCTTTTGGCCTAAGTTGATTTAAAGCCTCACTTACATGCTTCAAGATGGTTTTGGTTCAAGAGAAGGATTCAAAGAGTAACGGGTTAAGGCTTGTAATGGGGTTGTCTAAGAAATAGGTTCTAAGGTACAAATTGGGGCAAAGATTGGTCACTCAACTCACAATACGGATGTCCATTTGGTTAATTTGAAGGCTAACTCTTACTTGATGGCCTAAGGTCATTTCTCCAACATCACACCACTCTTTGCTTAGCGATAGAGAACCCAAGCAAGTTCTAAATAGACTCATCGAACAAGATTAAATCGAAACCTCACTACTCATGGCACTCAATCACACACTTGAAGCAACATTTTCATTTCCTCAATTGATGCATCACATTCATAGTACATATCAAGGGAGGTAATCGAGTAGTCAAAAAAAGATGCGAGTATTCACAAAAATGAGTGCCTAACTACTTCAACTCAATCAAATAAAATTTTAAAAGATTGGCACATTTTGAAAGGTGGAGCAATTCACAAACTAATTTGTCATTTTCTTTTGAGTTTTGCATGTGAAAAATCTCCCCAAGAATACTATTCGAGTCAAAGCATTCTATTGCTAGCACACTTTTATCTTAAGTACCAAGCTAAAAAGATTTTTATTTATCAACTATATTATGAACTACTATACTAAGAAATAATAAAATAAAATGTAAATCACGACTCACACTCAAATCAGCCCAAAACACATGCACCCATAAAAAAAATCATCTAGGACTATTACAAAACGAATCCAAAAATAGTATCCGAATCATAGCATCAGAACCACAATCAAAGTATCAAAATCAAAAATCTCAAGAATCAGACATATTACAGATCCAAAAATAATAACCTCCCCACCGCCTCCCAACTCAAAAGTATGCATTGTCCTCAATGCAATAGGACTAAGATATATAAGAGAAGAGTGAGTGGAAGAGTCCCTCTGAACAGTGCTAAGCATGTGTTGATCACTAGCTTGTAAAAGCGATCTCATTCTGGGCATCAGTGCCCGACTCAATTCCAGCAATGGTCTGTGGGGCTGGATCAAATGTGATAGCAATTGTCTCCAAATCAGCAATTAGATCAGTGGTCTGATCGAAGGTTTCCTCAACGGGCTTGGATCCGCTACTATCAATACGTGAAGTCTCCTGAGTCAATCTCACCAAAGCAGCCTCCAATATAATCTGATCCATGGCCTACACATCAGCCTGCATCTAATCAACTCTGTCAGCAACAATCTCTGTCTCATCCTCAGTCTCATCATCCTCCTCTTCCTCAGTAACTGGAACACTCTCTTGAGTTAATTCTGAGATGGTGCATCACATAGATGTGACAAATTAGGAAATTGGAGCTGATCTATATGAGTTTGCAATGAAACAAGCTCGGTCTTCATCATGTCTCTCTCTGTATCCTCTGTAGTGGTCTATTTCGATGAACTTATCTCATCCAGCTTTGTACCATAAGCTCGAAGTGTCTCATGAATACCACATATCTCCTTAGTAATAGGCATCAAAGCTTCCTTAACAACATTCTTAATCATCTAAGGCATCTGAGCCTCCAATCTAGCCGACCTCACATCAGCTGAATAGGCTATATAGCCCATCTGAATAATAGCAGCCTGAGTCAAAGGATCCCCCGAAGTTCCTGAAGTAGTGGATGGTTGAGGAACAGGGGCACTAGGTCAAGTAGGCGGGGAGGAAGGCCCTGTGGAGGAATCAAGATGAGGTGTAGATGCGTCAATAGGAGTGAGATGACTAGCACCACTATCAAGTGTCTCAACATCAACTACCAGGGATGAGTCCATGTGGATTTCTTCTTCTTTTCTGCTTGGACAGTCTCAAGTCTTGTAATATCAACAGTGGATGTAAGGGTATACTCATCATCTCTCTTTGAGTCAAAGGAAACTCTTACTCGTCCGCACAACTCGGTGATAAGGCATGGGAAGGAAATAGAAGTTTGTTTTTGTTGGGCCTGCATAGAAATCTCTGAGGCAATAATTTGGGCAAGGTTTAGTCTCTCATCTATGATAATCGTGCCTAATAACACTTCACTTGGGTCCCGGATGACTGTATCGTTTTGATATGGCATGAGGTTGCTACAAATAAAGCTCAACCAATACCAAGCTTCCAAATGGATGTCACCTTTCTCAATTGGGACCCATAGTGCAATCCATGGGGGTGTACCATCACTAATCAAGGGGACCAACCATCCCCAAAGATCATCAACTTCTTTCTTAGCCCATACCGCAAAGTAATGTGGCATATCAACCTTGCATCCATAAATCAAGTTTATCAAATTCTGATCACATTTCACCTTTACCCCTCGAACGGTCACCACATCTCTAGTTTCTTGAGGCTTATTCTTCTTCCTCTTGCCAGGTAACAATTTCCCATAAGCTTTGTAAAATTCTCGAACCTAATTTTCCACATATGGCTTTAGAGGCTGTATGAAGATCTCAAAATCATGGTACCTTAGGGAACCCAAGACTCTAGGGTGTTTTCCTTCCAATACGTGGGGGTTGCAATTCCTATTTTCATAAGGTGCAACTTCGAAACTCAAAAAATAATTAATAATAATAGTTTAAAAAATTTAGAGTCGCTACCTAATTTTAGAAAAACTAGGAAATCCATTGATTAATAAAATAGTCTGTGAAACCAATTAGATTCTAGATAAGAGTTCTAGTTATTCCAAAGGGAAGGTGTTAGGCACCCTTCAGAATTCACAAAGGTGGGTCCCGACTGAACTCATTTTTTCAATTGAGGAAGAAATAAAATCATTTGCACAAATATAAAAAATATAAAATATACACAAAGCATAAAGTAAAATAATAAATAAAAATTAAAACTCATCTTATATACATGGAAAACCTTGGAAATTGATGAAATTTTTTTCATCGGCCAAGTATATCAATACTTGAAACAAAATAATTGAACTTGAAAAATAATTAAATTTAACAAACAATTAAACTTGACAAATAATTAAACATAGAAAATAAAATTCATCTTTTATAATGAGGAGGTCTCAAAAATTCGACGGAGAGATTTTATCATTGCCCAAGTATATCAATACTATTTTCCAGATCAAAATCAATGTGAAATCTAACATAAGTATAAGCAAACCTCAAACATTAGCCAAAATAGTAAGAAAAAAATTAAACAAAACAAGGCAACAAACAAACATTTTATTATAAGGTAATAGTGAAGAGCTAAAGGAAAATATTTTCTGACGAAATTATGATAAGCACTTGTTGTAAGAAAATTACACTCAAAAAGAATTTTTTTATAAAATATAAAGTAAGAAGAAGAATAATGGAGAGAGGAGGGAGAGTAATTCTTATTTCTCTTGAGGGATGAGGGATGATTTACAATGAAAAGAGCCCCTTTATTTATAGGGGAAATTCCTCCTAACTCTTCTCTAAAAGATAGACATATATCTTGATAGATACTAAATATATCTTGATAGACATTTACTACAAGATGATATATATCAATATCATTTATAACACCCCCCCTTAAATGTCTAAATAGATAATGTGTCTCGTTAAAACCTTGCTAGAAAAAAAAACTCAAATAGAAAAAAAATTTAGTGAAGGAAAAAGAGTACACAAATCTAACAATACGCATTTAGGCTGCCTCATTAAAACATTACAAGAAAAACTCAGTAGGACAAAACCTCGTAAGAAAAAAAGAGTAAAACGTGTATTAACTCCCCCCTAATGAGAACATCCATGAATCTTTGCATCCCGATCTTGTGCACCATATTCTTGAAAGTTGCAGTTGGAAGAGACTTGGTGAATAAATCAGCCACATTGTCACTTGAACGAATCTGTTGCACATTAATATCACCATTCTTTTGGAGCTCATGTGTGTAGAAAAGTTTCGGCGAAATGTGTTTCGTTCTATCTCCTTTTCATGAATCCTCTCTTAACTTGTGTTATGCATGCTGCATTATCTTCATATAAAATCGTGGGTACTTTGTCACACTTCAAACCACATTTTTCTCGAATGAGATGTATCATGGACCTCAACCACACACACTCTCAGCTAGCTTTATGAATAGTTATTATCTCAGCATGGTTCGATGAAGTAGCTACGATAGACTGCTTTTAAGATCTCCAAGATATAGCAGTACCCCCACATATGAACAAACAGCCTGTTTGAGATCGAGCTTTGTGCCGGTCAGATAAATACCCTGCATCAGCATAACCAACAAGATCGGGACTACAATCGTTAGAATAAAATAATCCCATATCGGTAGTCCCTTTTAGGTACTGCAATATGTATTTGATCCCATTCCAATGTCTCCTAGTAGGAGCAGAACTATACCTTACTAGCAAATTAACCGAAAAGGCTATGTCAGGCCTTGTAGTATTTACAAGATACATTAGTGCACCAATTGCACTAAGATATGGTACTTCAAGACCAAGGATTTCCTCATTCTTTTCTTGAGGTCGGAATGGATCATTATTCACATCAAGTGATCGAACAACCATCGGAGTACTTAATGGATGTGCTCCATCCATATAAAATCTTTTCAACACCTTTTCTGTGTAGGTGGATTGATGGACAAATCTATCGTTTGTCAAATGCTCAATTTGCAAACCAAGACATAATTTTGTCTTTTCAAGATCTTTTATCTCAAATTCCTTCTTTAGCTAGTCAATTGCCTTTTGAAGCTTCATTGGAGTTCCAATAAGGTTTATGTCATTAACATAAACAGCAAGTACAACAAACTCCGATGTTGTTTTCTTTATAAAAACACATGGACAAATTTCATCATTTGTATAACCTTCCTTAGATAAATACTCATTAAGACGGTTGTACCACATGTGTGCAGATTGCTTCAAACCATACAATGATCTTTGTAATCTAATAGAATACATTTCTCGAGAATTTGAACTATATTCTTTAGGCATCTTAAATCTTTCAGAAAGTTTCATGTATGTCTCATTATCAAGTTATCCATATAGATAGGTTGTAACCACATCCATCAAATGCATTTCAAGTTTCTCATAGACACTGAAATTAATAAGATAACGCAATGTTATTGCATCCATAACTGGTGCATATGTCTCTTCATAATCGACACCAAGCCGTTGTGAAAACCCTTGTCTAACAAGGAGTGCCTAATACCTTTGTATTTCATTTTTCTCATTTCTTTTTCACACAAAGACCTATTTATAGCCAACAGGTTTAATACCATTCAGTGTTTGAGCTATAGGTTCAAAAACTTCATGTTTGACAAGTGAATTCAACTCTGATTGAATTGCTTCTTGGCATTTTGACCAATCATTTCTTTGTCGACATTCTGTGACAGATTGAGGTTCAAGATCCTCACTATCTTGCATGATTTTTGTTGCAATATTATATGCAAATACATAATCCACTACTATTTCAAATCGATTTAAATTAGTTCCAACATCGCTTGAATTTATGGATAGTTCCTCATTTTATTCAGTCTCAAGCTCATTGATTCCTTTATGGATATAAAAATTGCTCAAATCTTGAACTTCCATATGAGGATTTTTCATAGTGTCATCTTGGCCATTTGTTTTTCTTTTTCTAGGATTTTGATCCTTAGAACCCAATAATCTACCACGCTTCAGGCGTGCTTTGGACTCATTTACTATGACATTAGTGGATGGTCCTTTAGGGATATCAATTCGAATTTGGATATTCTCTGTAGGAATATGTAATTTGGTGATACTCTTCAAATCTGTAAATGTGTCTGGCATTTGATTTGCAATTTTCTGCAGATGAATAATCTTTTGTACTTCTTGCTGACAAATAAAAGCACGTGGATCAAGATGAGATAGTGATGAATTTTTCCACAAAATTTCTCTTTTGATGTCACTATCTTCTCCCCTTAATTTTGGGAAAACTATCTCATCAAACCGACAATCTGCAAATCGAGCAGTGAACATATCTCTAGTTAATGGTTCAAGATAGAGAATAATGAAGGGTGATTCAAACATAAATTCCTAACCTTCATTGGGGTCCCATCTTGGTGTGATTTGGCGGTGTTATAGGCACATATATAGCACACCCAAAAATTCTCAGATGAGATATATTAGGCTCTTGACCCAAAACCAATTGCTACGAAGAAAATTTATGATAATTTGTCAGTCTGAGACGAACAAGTGTTGCATCATGCAGAATTCCATGACCCTAAACAGAAGTAGGAAACTTAGTTTTCATAAGCAATGGTATTGCTATTAACTGCAGACGTTTAATTAATGACTCAGCAAGACCATTTTGAGTGTGAACATGAGCTTGATGCGCCATGGTTACATGGCACTTTCGATGCGTAAAACAATGGAAATATGCAGTAACTTGGGTGTATTTGGTGGGTATGATGTGGTTTTTTTCCTACATTGTAGGAAAACAGGTTTTTAAAGGTAAAATGATCAAAAAGGAAGAATCAAGGCACCAAAGTGGAAGTCAAGACACCACTCACGTGCAGTGAGGTCCACTCACGAGACGTATGTGGTGCCGTGGGTCAACTTCCAGTGTGAAAAAATGCCTGATTTCCACGCCAGGTATCCACGTGGCATGGGTACACCTACGTGGCATGACTAGGTGGTGTGAGTCAACTTCTGAAGACGTCTAACTGATCCTGATTTCCACGACACCAACCTACATGGCGTGACTTGGTTCTACGACACCAAGTCACGATACCGTGGAAGTTGCCGACTCTGTTCTCCTATTTTGATTAGGATAGGATTGGATTTGTATCTATAAATACACCTATATAGTCCTATGTGCGAGAAAGAGTCATTAATTGATTTGAGAGCTATTTCATATTTTTTTGAGCTTATAAAGATCTTCTTGGTTTTGTAGTTACAAACCCTAATTCAAGTTTTATTGATAATTGAGATTTCAGTTCTTCTTCATTATTGTGAGTGTGCAATTATGTCTTCATCTCTGAATTCTTCTTGTGCTCTTACAATTATAAGTAGCTAAACTCATCAACTAGGGCTGTGTGAACCATGAGGAATTAACGAAATCGGTTAAGTGCAAAGCAACTCTGAACCGTTGTGAATGCATGTATTGTTGTTTCCTTCATTTTGATTGCTTTCTAACGGTTGCAAACATTAGAAACTCTCCTGTATTCTAGACTTGCTTGAGAGAGAGGTAGAGATTGGGAAAAGGAGATAACAACAGAGATTTGAAGCTATCAACCTTCACCTAATAACTTGAGCCTTAGCGGGAATAGTTTTCTGAGATCCAGGACAAGGGTTAGTAGTGCGATACTTGGAGATCGAGAGGAGAAGAGTGAAATTCATCTAACCAAGGTCGAGAGATGTTCAGATGAACATATCTTGTCATATTTTGCATGCCACATAGCGGTACGGTTTTGTTAGCACAAGTAACCGATGGAGTTAAGGAATCATTGGGGATCACATTCCTAGTGCATCTCTCTTATTGTCTACAAACTCGATACAATCATCAATCGTTACTTTATTACTTCTTTACAAAATCCCCCCTTTTTACTTACTTACCAGTTACTAAAACCAGTATTCTATATAAACTTCGACCTATTCCCTGTGGGATCGACCCCAACCTAGTTAGGTTTTATATTTGATACGATGACCACATTGTACTTTTTCGGAGGTATATTTTGGGCAACATCAAATTTTGGTGTCGTTGTCGGGGAATACGGTTACGAAGTTGATTAGTACTGGTTAGATTTGATTGGTTTTGTTGTTACATATTTTTTAGGGTACACGCCGGTGTATGCCCAATTCTAGGAGTCAAGGCAATCCCCTAATTCCACTTGATCTTAAAATTGAAAGAACTCTGAGAGTTAATCGAAAGATGGTGAATACTGAAGGAGTTCAGGATCCCGCAGCTGCGGGAGATATTCTTCACCAACCAATTCAGCCAGTTGGTCATGAAACAGTGGATCAAACTACTGCTCGATTGACAAGGGAAGAGCAAGCTAGGTAAGCTGCTCTTAGACAAGCAGAAAGAGATAATCGAGCTATGCAAGAAGCAGCGCAGCGTTTGGCTGATGCCGAAGAGTGACAAAGACGACTGAGAGAATAATTGAGACCATATGTGCCTGTTTATGAAGATCCTGAAGAAGAAGATGTGGCCTACTTCAAGCCAATAGAGACTGGTGCTATCATTCCACCAGAGTTACCTCTGAGCACTAAGTTTGACATTACTAGTGCCATGATTCATTTGCTAAACTTGAAGGGTGTGTTCGTCGATCTTCCTACTGATGATCCAAACATGTACGTGATGAATTTTGTAGGGGTCTGCACGTCGTACAATCTTCCTGGAGTTGACCAAGAGGCTATTCGGTTGAGGTTGTTTCCATTCTCTCTAACAGGAGAAGCTACTTTATGGTTGGCTGAGTTGCCACGAGGTTCCATCACTACTTGGCAAGAATTGAGAAATCAATTTTTGGAAAGATTTTTCCCACCTTCCAAGATACTGTAGTTGAAGGATGAGATTTATAATTCAGACAACTTCATTCTGAAGCACTCTATGAAACATGGCTGAGGTTCAAAAAGAAGCTGCAGAATGTGCCAAATCACAGGATGAGTGGTAGGAATTTACTTGAAATCTTCTACAGGGCTTTGAATGTCAACACAAAGGCGTTAGCAGATACTATCACTGGTGGAGCATTCATGAGTTTGAGATGGGAACGAGCTTCGGAGATATTAGATTGTGTCACTAAGGCCAACCGAGGATGGCATACTCGGGAGCCAGAAACGCCTGCTGGCACATATGCTATTGGAGCTTCAGCAGCTCAAAGGGCTTTGGACGAATCTGTGGTTCAAGAGGTTGCTCAGTTGAGGAAAGAAATCGATCTTCTAGCTAAACAGATAGAGGCCAGAGATGCTGAAAAGGTGCATGCAGTAGGTGCACAAGGTAAATCGTCTAGACATGATGATAGTGAGTCTGATGAAGAGGCTAAGTACCTAGATCGAGAAGTGGTGGGTTTTCGAGCCAAGGTCCAAGGGTCTAATCAAGACTCTTGGAACTCGAGGCAAGGGAATCAAGGTCGGAACTACTATGGAGACAATTACAACAAGTCGGGATATAGAGATAGAGAACGAGATCGTGATGGTGATTGGAGGTGAAAAGATGACTATAGAGAGAAGAATGGTCTTTACGTACCACCAGGTAGACGCGATGCTTAGGCTAGAAATTTAAGGATTGAAGACCTTTTGAATAAACTGGTTACGAGGTCAGAAATCCAAGAAAACTGTCTTAAAGAGATTAGGGCAGACATTTCGGGAATAAGTTAGAAAGTAGATTCCCATTCGACTGCCATTAAACAGTTGGAGCAATAGTTCAGGCAGATATCTATGGCATTGAACTAGCGTCAGCCAGGTACACTTCCAAGCAATACCGTCCAGAATTCGAAAAATGATGCTTATTGTATGGCTATCACAACAAGAAGTGGAATGATTTTCATTGAGGCACCCAATCAAGTTGAGGGTGTTCATGCGTCACTGGAAGAGCAGACTAAGGCCACGAAAAAAGTAAGGAAGCTCTACAGAAGTATGTTCCATTTCCAAGACCTCCTCCACCTTTCCCTCAACGTCTCAAGAAAAAGGTGGATGAAAATAAAATTGTTAGTGGGGAGATCACGAAAGAGGTGGAAAATCCTCAAACTGATGAAAACAAGGTAAATGCTGAAACTAATAAAGAGAAGGAAGCCCCACAATTGCTAACCCCCATTCCTAGGCCGCCACCTCCATTCCCTCAATGTTTGAAGAAAAAAAAAGAGGATGGAAAATTTCATAAGTTTATGTCCATATTGAAGCAACTTTCTATAAAGGTCCCTCTTAATGAAGCTTTAGAACAAATGTCGGGATATGCAAAGTTCATGAAAGACTTGGTGACGAAGAAGAGAACTGTCACCAATGATTCTGTCGGTGATTTGCACCATTGTAGTGCAATTGCATCCCGTTCTCTTGTACAAAAGAAAGATGACCCTGGTGCCTTCACAGTTCCATGCACAATTTGGTCAGTTAACTTTGCCAGAGCTTTGTGTGACCTAGGTATAAACATTAACTTGATGTCGCTGGCAGTATTCAAGAAATTAGGTTTGGGAACCCTCAAGCCAACAAAGATACGGTTATTGATGGCAGATTGTACGATCAAGAAACCTTTGGGCATAGTATGTGACGTTTTGGTCAAGGTTGAAAACTTCATCTTCCCTGCTGACTTTGTGGTCTTGGATTGTGAGGTCAATTTTGATATGCCCATAATTTTGGGGAGACCATTTTTAGCCACCGGTAGAGCATTGGTAGATATGGAGCGAGGTGAGCTGAAATCCAGGCTGGATAATAAGGAAGTCACATTCAATATTTGTAGAACTATGAAACAGCCAAAGGACATGAGGGTGGTTTCAGAAATAAATATTTTAGATGATCCTGGAGGACAACCCAGGGGATATCTTGATGAAGTCTGAGTAATCAAGATACCCGCGTCGTGCTGCGACTTTAAATCAGGCGCTGCTTGGGAGGCAACCCAAGGTATCTTTCTCTTCCTACATTTGTTTTGATTTTTGTTATTTGGATCGACATTAGACCCAAGCACCTAGGGTGCCACAGGTATGTTTCTAACTCCCTTGTTTTATTTTTGTATAATGCATTAGGGACAATGCATGCTTATTTGGTGGGGGCAGAGGTACTTGTGGGTCTATATGTCCTCTTGGGTTTTTTGTTGCCGTGTTTCTTTTCCCTCAAGTGATATCATAGTAGAACCGACATGTTTAGGTATATTATTTTTAGTGTTTATGTGTTTCTTGCTAAATTAGGAGAAAAATAAGGGAACTGTAGTGCAGTCCAGTTTGGAAAAAGAAAAAAGATTATGCTTGTTGAATGTTAAGGATAACCCTCCTGAAAGTTTTTATTTTGAAGTATGTGTGTGTAGCATGATTATGTGTGACAGCTGTTGGATCTTGTTATGGCATTAGGATTATAGACAAATAACTGTAGCTAGCATTACATGAACCGAATAGGTAGTAGTTGATAATACAACAATGTGCTATGTGTGTGTGAGGTCATTACTTAGTTAACTTTGTGTGTGCAATCCAGAACTTGCCCGGTTAGTCTTGCCTAGGTTAGATGATAGTGGTTAGGAAAGGATCATAGTCCGTTTTTGAATAAGTCCACTTTTAGCTTAAATGCCAGACCAAATGAATAAGCATCCCTTGATCCCGATTTTGAGCCTTAATTGACCTATTTCTTTCATTAGCCTATTCACCTTCTCATTTTAATTACAATGAACCTGTATTGGCCCTGGTCCTTCCTTGGACACTATGTACCTCAACTCAAGCAAATCGCCTAAGTTGAGGGTCGCTATTATAGGGGTGTGTAGATTGAGTTGGGTATGAAGAAGAGGGTAATAAAAGAAAAAGAGAAAACAGGTTTGGGTGTGAAGAAAAAGAAGAAGAAAAATAAAGTTAAAAGAAGAGAAATTGCAAAGAAAAAAAAAAGAGAAGAGAAAATTATGTTTTGAAAGTGAAGAAAATCACACCCAAAATCTGAAAATAAAAGAAAGGAGAATAAGAGAGAATAAAAAGTAGAAAGGTTGGAAGTGGAGCCAAAAATAGTGTAGTGTCAAGGAGGGTTGAGTCACCATATCCATATGTACCATACCAGACCCAAAGATGACATTAAAAGATGAGTAAAGTCCTATAGTGATCCTAGTCCAACTATCCGAAAACTTAAGACGTAGAAAATAAGGGCAAGCCTATGGTATTTCATGCACACTGTTTGAACTTTTTTGTGAGAGTGAGTGTTTTGACCTAGTACTTACTTTGATATTCATTAGTATACTGTGAGTGTAGGGTACTTCTTTGATTGTGAGAGTACATATGTTGCATTATTAGCTACTATTTGTTCGAAAAATGTCGTTTGCATGAATGCTTAGTTGTTTGTGCATAATCTGGTGCCATCACTTGATCCTTTCTGTGTCATGATAATATGTTGCCTGTATACACACTTTGGTTTTGATTTGCAAATAGGAGGGGTCAGAAAAGTTTTGTGCCAAAGGCAATGAGTCGACTGCCATAGGTCCCTTAGGTTTCTCTTAATCAAGCAGCGTATTTGTGTGTTTTTGTTTTGTTCGCCTGAGGACATGCAAACGTTCTAAGTTGAGGGTGTTGACGCGCCATGGTTACCTGGCACTTTCGATGCGTAAAACAAGGGAAATATGCAGTAACTTGGGTGTATTTGGTGGGTATGATATGATTTTTGTCCTACATTGCAGGAAAACAGGTTTTTAAAGGTAAAATGATCAAAAAGGAAGAATCAAGCCCGAGGATGAAGAGTCGGAAGATGAAATAACAAGAATCTGCACCAAAGTGGAAGTCAAGACACCACTCACGTGCTGTGAGGTCCACTCACGTGATGTGAGTGGTGCCATGGGTCAACTTCCAGTGTGAAAAAATGCTTGATTTCCACGCCAGGCATCCACGTGGCGTGGGTACACCTACGTGACGTGACTAGGTGGCGTCAGTCAACTTCTGAAGAAGTCTAACTGAGCCTGATTTCCACGACACCAACCTACGTGGCGTGACTTGGTTCTACGATACCAAGTCACTATACCATGGAAGTTACCGACTCTGTTCTCCTATTTTGATTAGGATAGGATTGGATTTGTATCTATAAATACACCTGTATATTCCTATGTGTGAGAGAGAGTCATTACATTGTTTTGAGAGCTATTTCATATTGTTTTTGAGCTTAAAAACATCTTCTTGGTTTTGTATTTACAAACCCTAATTCGAGTTTTATTGATAATTAAGATTTCAGTTCTTCTTCATTATTGTGAGTGTGCAATTATGTCTTCATCTCTGAATTCTTCTTGTGTTCTTACAATTATGAGTAGCTAAACTCATCAACTAGGGCTGTGTGAACCATGAGGAATTAACGAAACCGGTTAAGTGCAAAGCAACTCTGAACCGCTGTGAATGCATGTATTGTTGTTTCCTTCATTTTGATTGCTTTCTAACGGTTGCAAACATTAGAAACTCGCTTGTATTCTAGACTTGCTTGAGAGATAGGTAGAGATTGGGAAAAGGAGATAACAACAGAGATTTGAAGCTATCAACCTTCACCTAATAACTTGAGCCTTAGCGGGAATAGTTATCTGAGATCCAGGACAAGCGTTAGTAGGGCGACACTCGGAGACCGAGAGAGAAGAGTGAAATTCATCTAACGAAGATCGAGAGACGTTTAGATGAACATATATTTTCAGATTTTGCATGCCACATAGCGGGACGGTTTTGCTAGCACAAGTAACCAGTGGAGTTAAGGAATCATTGGGGATCATAGTCCTAGTGTATCTCTCTTATTGTCTACAAACTCGATACAATCATCAATCGTTACTTTATTACTTCTTCACAAAACCCCCCCTTTTTACTTACTTACCAGTTACTCAAACCAGCATTCTATATAAACTTCGACCTATTCCCTGTGGGATTGACCCCAACGTAGTTGGGTTCTATATTTGATACAACGACCGCATTGTACTTTTTTGGAGGTATATTTTGGGCGACATCAGAGCTACAGGATGTTCCACTCTTATCCCAATCGATAAGCAATAATCATTAAGTGCTTGGGATAAAAATTGTGCAGCATTGTCAAGGCGAATAAACTTAATCTGATTATCAGGAAACTGTGCCCGTAATCATATTATTTGTGCCAATAATTTTGTAAATGTCAAGTTGCGATATGACAATAGGCATACATGAGACCATCTAGAAGAAGCATCTATTAAGACCATAAAGTATCTAAACGACCCACTAGGTGGGTCAATAGGTCCATAAATATCTCCATGTATGCGTTCCAAGAACGCGAGGGACTCAATCCCAACTTTTGTTGGTGATGGCCTCACAATTAACTTGCCTTGATAACAAGTATTACAAGAAAATTCAGCATTTAAAAGAATCTTCAAGTTCTTTAATGGATGCCCTTTTGAAGTTTCTATAATTCGTCTCATCATTATAGATCCAGGATGTCCCAGATGATCATGCCAAAGTACGAAAGTATTGGAATTAGTAAACTTCTGGTTTACTATAGAATGTGCCTCAATTGCACTAATCCTTGTCCAATACAAGCCAAAATATAAAGAAGGAAACTTTTCTTTAACACATGTCTGCCCAGAGACATTCTTGGTGATACCAAGATATTCAAGATTCATCTCATCAATTGTCTTGATATGATAATTATTTTTACGGATATCTTTAAAACTCAACAAGTTTCTCCAAGACTTAGGAGAAAATATAGCATTATTTATGATGAGTTTAGCTCCCTTTGGCAAGATTACAATGACTTTTTTGAAGCCTTCAATCAAATTGGCACTACTAGAAATCGTAGTAATATTTATCTTGCTCGTGTTTAGATGAGAAAAATATTTCTCCTCTTTGAATATCGTATGCGTTGTGCCTGAATTAATCAAACAAATGTCTTCATAATTGGACAACTTGCTTTTAGAATTATCCATATCTTCAAATATAATAAATATTCATTAAATATTTGTACAAATGAAAGAATACAAAAGGTTATTAATTTGCTTTTACTAAGGAATAAAGTAATAGACGTTAGTATGTCAAATCAATCGTTGTGTTTATGTGGACAACACAAATACTTGACTTTTTTTTTCAAGCGATCGGTACATCAAAGTGTACAGTTGTTAAATAGTAGTCAATTCTAACTTTACAGTACACTAGTCTTAATATATACATCTAATACTTAAAACAATTCTTTAGTATTATAATTCTATTGGGCCATTACCATAAGATCTTGTGACTTGTTGCTTTATTAAAAAAACAAACAACCCCATCTCGATTAAAAACTTAAAATAGAGGGAAAAAAATGACAAGCTCCATTGAGACACAATAACCAACAGATATTATACTGTTACTGCACTTTTTTCCTTCTTAATAAAAATCAATGACCAACGTATTCAAAGATCTCTTCTTTTGTTCACCTTCATTCTTTTTTCTTTCAATAAGTAAATAATGACAATATAAAAAAAACATATTTGATCAGGTAGGAACTAAATTCAATTCAATTTCATAATCGACTACGACAATGTGACTAAACCAATTAATACTAATAAAAAAAATAAGTATTCATGCAAACAACTACTTTTACATGATCTTTTATTCACTAACTATTATCACTACTAGAAAAAATTAAAAATTGATCATTTTTTCATAGTCACAGAATCATCACCAATCAAGTGATCAATCTTTCCTTCAGGGTGCTCGAAGAAATCTGTTACATCCAAACATGTGATGTCAACATGATTTTCAGAGATAAAATTAGCCTCAGGATTTTTCTCTTTCTTCTTTAGTGAGGCTTGATAAAGCTCAACCAAATGTTTAAGAGCACGACAGTCACTTGTATAGTGTCCTTTTCCATCACATTGGAAGCAAACAATTGCTCCACGTTTCTCATCTTTTCCTTTTTCCTTTTGATAGTCCTTTTTGTTCGATGAATGATTAACACCAGGAACATGATTTCTTTCTTGATCATTACGACCACGATATGACCACTTCCACACCACGTCCACGACCACGTCCAGGGCCATGACCTTTTCCACGCTTAGCATGGTGGGCATATACCTCATTCACTTCAGGGAATGGTACAGATCCAGTAGGTCGATTATCGTGATTTTTCATTAACAAGTCATTATTTTGTTCAGCCACGAGAAGATGAGAACGCAGTTCAATATATTTATTGAAACCTTTCTCTCGATATTGTTGCTGCAAGAGAACATTCGAGGCATGAAAGGTGGAGAGTGTATTTTCCATCATATCATCATCATTGACAGTATCTCCACATAGTTTCAACTAAGAAGAAATTCTGAACATGAAAGAATTGTACTCATGAACAGACTTATAGTCTTGAAATCTCAAATGCATCCATTCATACCGTGCTTTTGGGAGGATGACCATCTTCAAGTGGTCAAACCTTTCTTTTAGGATATTCCACAAAACAAGTGGATCCTTAGTAGTGAGGTATTCGATTTTCAGAATTTAGTCAAGATGATGATGCAAGAAAATCATAGCATTAGCACGATTTTGGTTAGATGCTGTATTTTCTTTATTAATGACGTCTCCAAGACTCATTGCCTCTAAGTGGATTTCAGCATTCAGCACCCATATAATGTAGTTCTTGCCCAAACTTTGAAGGGCAACGAACTCACGTTTCGTAAGATTATTAGCCATATGAAAACTGAATAAAAAATAATACCTTAACCTTCAAATTTGAGACGGTAGCGTCTCGTGCTGATAACGTGTTATAAAATATAAAGTAATAAGATGAAGAATGGAGAGAGAAGAGAGAGTAATTCTTATTTCTCTTGAGGGATGAGGAATGATTTACCATGAAGAGAGCCCCTCTATTTATAGGGGAGATTACTCCTAACTCTTTTCTAAAAGATAAACATATATCTTGATAGATACTCAATATATCTTGATAGACATTCAATGCAAGATGATATATATCAATATCATTTATAACAAATTTAAGTTACTGGAAACGTCAAGAATGGTACAACAAAAATTAATACTCCCTTCGTTCATTTTTATTTGTCACTATTTTACTTTTCGAGGTCAACCTGTATGAACTTTGACTAACATTTTAAGGTGGATTTTTTCATCATATTAATATGAGAAGGATTACAACTTATAGTATTTTTCATATAGTTTTCGACCATCTAAATTTTAAATTTAAACTATTAAATTATACATCTTAAAATGTTAGTCAAAATTCATGCAGATTGACCTCGAAAAGTGAAACAGTGACAAGTAAAAGTAAACGGATGGAGTATAAAAATGCCTCAAATATGAACATGGCAACATTAATGAAAAACAGTCCAAAATAGACACAGATCAACACAAAAAATGGGACTCAAACTCAGGACCCGTTTGGCCATGAAAATTAAAAATATATTTTATTTGATATTTTTAAATTTGAAAATAAAGTTGGAGTTATATTTCCATAATATTTTTGAAATAAGGTATTTTTGAAGTTAAAAACTATAAAAAGTGAAAATAAATTTAAAAAAATTTAAAATTTTATGAAAATTTAGTTATTTTATGAAAATAAAAAATTGAAAAATACAAAAAGTAAATCTAAAAATAGTGAAAACACCTAATCAAAAATTTAAATATTGTAAAAACACATTTTGAAATATTTATGATCGAAATAAAATAACAACATATTTGGAAATATTATAAATAATATTCACGAGCAAACGCCTACTTGAATGAATATTACCGAAGTGAAATCCCCAAATGAAAATCACACAAACCAATTGAAAAAAGATAAAATTCTCTCTGAAAACACTGACACTAGCTAATTGAATGAGAACCAACAAACGGGCACAAATATCAATCAAAGCATAGAGTATAATTTAACCCAAGAGGAGCAATGAACCTGGTCACCGAAAAATTATGAATCCGCTCAGATATGGAAGTTTTCAGGTGCGTATGTTTGTGGATTCATCGAAGGTTGTCAGAGTATTAACATGGTTGAGCTCGTGGTTGGACTGTTGGTTGTTGTTCGCTGAGGTCTAGCCGGAGTTTGTCGTGGTTACTGGTTTGTTTTGTTGCCGGAGTTTGAGCTGGTTTTGGTGGTCATTGGGTTGTTATGCTTCGTCCGAGTGGAGTAGCGGGCTAGTGTTGTTGGTTGTTGTTGTTGTTTGCCGGTGATTGGACTTCGTTTCCATCGGAGATCGGACCTTAGAGCTTGTGGTCGGAACTCGTGGTGGTGTTTACCAGGAAAAATGGTGGTGCGGTGTAACAGTGTTCCAGTTTGGAGAAGAGGAAGATGGTTGTGGAAGGAGGAGGTGGACGGTTGGTCGGAGATGATTTTTCGGTGGATGGCGGCAGCTGTTTCCGTCAAAAATATCTATTAGGTTTTCACTTTTGGAAATTTTTATCTTTAAAGTGATTGGATTAGTTTTATAAGAAATACAATACTACATAATTTAAAATCGTGTGTTCAATATTGAAAAATTATGGATTATCCAAAATCATAAGTTATCTAAAATTATGGATATTTAACTTTATTCGTGTAAAAAATAGTTTTTTCGTCTTTTATAAATTTAACGAACTGTAATAAAATAAATTTATAAATATATTTAACATTAGATAAAATCTGATTTGAGTGTAAAACAAAAATATGATTTAATAAAACTCAAACAACATTTATTTATCAAACAACAGTATAAAAATCAGTGACAATTAAAAATTTGTTTTAAAAAATAATAAATTGATAAATATTCTAAATTAATTTTTAAAAAATAATTATCAATAACTTGTGTTAAAATTGAACAAAATATGTAACAAAATTAAATTTTGTGCTCCTTAACATTAACAAACATAAAAGTTTTATTTTGAAAATGTTGGGCCAAAATTAGGTTTCAACAGTTAGTGCCCAATCGTTGTTTCTCAATGATTGTATGCTTGACTAGAACTTTGAGTCGATTACGGAATTGACGAACCACTACTAGGTGAGGTCTATGGCTACCTTAGAGCTTTGTTCAACACTCTTACTCTTCGTATGAGTAACCATCATAGTAGGTAGTGGTTCATGAACTAGAGTACTATTTGCCTCTTCTTCTTGCTCACCGGAGGCAGTTATGTTATATCTCGAGGAATTTGACCTGTGTTCAGAACTGGACCCCTCATTATCAGAGGCTTGGGGCTGAGTATGAGCTTTCCCTTTGGCTTTTTCAGTGGCCAATTTGGCTTTCTTTTGGACCCTTTTCTCAGGATTGGATTTACCTGGAATGAAGACCCGTTTATTTGCTTTATCCTTGGAAAGAGGAGTACGTTTGGGTTTCTTAGCGACGTGCTTGTCTCTAACCATATATGCAAAAGAAACAAGCAATGCACTATACCAAGGTTAGCAAACACAAAAAAATTCCAAAGTTGCATCGCCAAACAACTTCGGCAAATAGCCAAAGAGTTAGGTGAACATCACTTCCTATCGCCGAAGTTAACAGTCTGTAGGGCTGAGTTAGGCGAGTCAAAGTGAGAGTTTGGCGATACACCAAATAGTTTGGAGATACTCCCTGAGCATCGCCAAACTAGTAACGCATCGCCAAATATCCACCTTAACCTTCCAACCTAACTGTCGCTTTCGACCATATGTGGAGCACTTTGGCGATCCGTCACGCAATTAGGCACATCGCTGAAGTTCTCAACCCATCACCAAATAGTGTTGTCTTCCCCACTTCAACATTCAAACCCTCCAAGAAATTTCAATGGCGATTTCAACACACTTTTAACCATGGGTACTTTGACTTCCCCAAGTTCCACTACCAACACAATGAATTGATGAATTTTCCCTTAAGAACGATGCCACCTAATCTATCATTGAGAAAAATCAGTCAAATTCGAAGTTTAATTTAAACAATTAACTTCAAACTTAACACCATTTCAATGAACTCCAATCCAACCCTCATATAAGAATTGAAGCTCAAATTGATAACAAGAACATAACCAAAACCCTATTTTTGCCCAAATCGACTAATGAACCCTAAATACTCCATTTACCAACTAAAACCAATATTGGGGATGAAAATGCTATTTCAGATCTAAAATAAAAAGATTTAAGAACCATGGATGACAAGCAAAGACAAGTACGAACAATCAAACACGCTATCAAAAGTAAACCAAAAGTTCTGACCTCTAGAGGGCAGATAAACAATGAATAAGGCAAGGGTTAAGTGCAGCGGTGCCTTCCGATGAACACACGACGACGATGATAGTGGTGTGTGGGTGGTGGTGCGTGCACAACGGTGGTGACTATTTGGGTAAAGTGATTAGAGTGAGTGTTTGTGAGTTGCTTCTATGGAGCGAGTAAAAGAGATAGTAGGGTCAAGGTAGTGAAAACATAGAAGTGGAATAGATAGAGTCAATAAGTCAAACCATTGCCTCTTTAAATATTTTTCATTTTGGTGATAGAAAAGGGCACTGGTTAAGTGTTTGTTAATGCGCCGAACTCACATTGTATCGCCAATTATAACAGTTTCCACATTTTGGATGCCCGATTTTGTGAGGGAATTCAGAGATAAACAAGGGCATCGCCTAAGTGTTCGGCGAAGCACCAACCATGAGAAGTATCGTTGAATTTACCATTTCTCATGACTAGGGAGACCAAGTTAGGTGAAGGACTTTGGAGATTCACCAAAGTGTTTGGTGAATTGCCTAAGTCACTTCCCTAGAGCTCAGTGCATAGTCTCTAACATTCTTTTATTCCACTTTGTCTTGTGAGATGTTTTTCACACTCCAAACCCATCATACACCTGCATCATACAACAAACGGTATTCATTATTATGCAACGCCCTTCAACCCGCTTAGAAACATAATCCGCCGCTACCAAGATATAGCGGTTCTCAAATGAGCTCACAAAGTCTCCCATGAAATCGATCCCCCATACATCAAAAAACTCCACATCCACACTTGGATGCAATGGAATTTTATGCCTTCTTGAAATTCCTCCTTGCCTTTGGCATTGTTCACAAGAATGAACCAACTCATGAGCATCGCAATGTAAGGAAGGTCAATAGAATCCACTTTAAAGCACATTTACAGTTGTACGAACTCCACCATGGCGACCACCTATCGATGAAGAGTGACATGCTTCATGAATAGTCCTTATCTCATTTTCGGCCACACACCTTCGAACCATATTGTCAGTGCATTCCCTAAAAAAGTAAGGCTCATCCCAAAAGTACCTCTTCACATCATGGAGAAAGTTCTTTCTTTGATAATGATTGAGATTATCGGGGAGTATACCACACTCAATATAATTTGCATAGTTTGCATACCATGATTCCATACCCCGGAAAGAGCCATGAAAAGCTCATCAGGAAATTCCCCATTGATATCAATCTCACCCAACTTCTCATTATTGTTTTCAAGAGGTACAAGTGATCCGTCACTTAATTTTTGTATCACTTTCTATCCTTCAAAACAAAATCAAATTATTGTAGCACTAAGATCTACGGGATTAATCTAGGTTTTGCTTCTTTATTGGCCATCAGGTATTGGATGGTTGCATGGTCAGTGTAATCAATAACTTTGGTGCCCGACAAGTAGGCACAAAACTTCTCAAAGGTGTACACTATGTCCAACAACTCTTGTTATGTGATCGTGTAGTTTTTTTGGGCATTTTTGAGAGTTTTACTTGCATAATACACCAGGTGGAACAAATTATCTTTCCATTGTCCAAGGACCGCTCCTAATGCTATTCCCCTTGCATCACATATGAGCTCAAAGGAAAGTGACCAATTTCGGGCCACAATAATTGGGGCCATTACAAGCTTCTCCTTGAGGAAATTGAATTCCCTAACACAATCACCATCAAAGTCAAACTTGGCTTACTTTTCAAGAAGCTTGCTCATTGGATGGGCCACCTTTTAAAAGTATTTAATGAATCTTCTATAAAAATCGACATGTCCTAAAAAGTTTCACACACCCTTTATGGATATTGGAGGAGGCTATTTGGCAATAACTTCAATTTTGGCTTGGTTAACTTGACTGCCTTCCCCTGGGATTTTGTAGCCAAGTACAATACCTCCTTCACAATAAAGTGTCATTTCTCTCAATTTATAACAAGGTTTGTCTAAATACATATTTGGAGGACTTTGCTCAAATGCTCAAGGCATGCTTCAAAAGAGTTGCCCACAACTGAAAAATCATCCATGAACACCTCCATCGTGTCTTCCACCATATTCGAGAAGACTTACAACATGCACTTTTGGGATTTGGCTGGACATTGCATAACCCAAAGGGAATGTTTTTGAAAGCAAATATGCAATAAGGACAAGTGAAGGTCATCTTTTATTGATCCTCGAGTGCGATAAATATTTGGTTATATTCGAAATAGCCATTGAGAAAACAATATCAACCTTTTCCCACTAGTCTATTCAACATTTGATCCATAAATGGTATGAGAAAGTGATCTTTTTTCGTCCAAGAATTTAGATTCTGGTAGTCCATACACACCCTTCATCCCATGACTGGCCTCAAAGGGATGAGTTCATTTTCTCATTCGGCATGATGGTGATTCTTTCCTTCTTAGGCATACATTGTACCAGACTAACCCATGTACTATCAGAGATTGGGTAAACAACCCTCGCGTCAAGACACTTGATGATCTCTTTCTTTATAACCTCTTCCATAGGAGAATTCAACCTCCTTTAGTAATCTATACTTGGTACACATTTGGGATCCATTTGTATTTTATGAGTGCAAACCCCGAGTAGACTTCCAATGATATCGGTGATGGCCCATTCGATAACCCTAATAAACCTTTTCAACATGGACACCAATGCCTTAACTTTTCATGCCAATAAACCCACCGCAATAATCACACGCAAAGTATATCAAGCTCCAAAAAGACATATCGAAGATGAGGAGGAAGAGGCTTAATTTCAAGCTTTAGGGGATCTTCTATGGATGGCTTCATGGGAGGACTTACCCAATTCTTCAAGTTAAGATCAAGCTTGTACATGTTGTATGAACCAAACCCGATCAAAGAAGCCACAACTTTGGCATATTCTTCAACATCCTTGCTATCATAGATCCATAATAACCCCGCCAATGGTTCACTAATGAAACCAACCTCCGATGAATTAGCCACCTCATCATCAATCACTGATATCACTTGCAAGTCCCTTAGTTGCTTCATGGACTTACACACATTAAATGTCACGTCATCGCCATTGACATAAAATTTCAATTTACCACACTCCACATCAACTAAAGCTCTTTTGGTAGCCAAGAAGGTCCTACCAAGAATAACTAGAACTTTGTGATCTATCTCACAATCAAGAATTACAAAGTCATCGGGGAATATAAATTTATCAACTTAAACAAGCACGTCATAGAGAATTCCCACCAACCTCTTGATAGAGCAATCCACCATCAATAGTTTCATCGTGGTATCCTTGGAAGTCCTCAAGCCCAACTTTTTTAAAAATTGCCAATGGTATCAAATTTATGCTCGCTCCTAAATCACACAAGGCCTTGCCAAATTTGTATCCCCAATGGTGCAAGTTATAGTAAATGCCTCAAGGTCCTCTTTACTCACCATTACATTACTAGTCATGATCGCACTACAATGGTGCGACACTTCTACCATTTCAAAGTCTATCGTTCTCTCTCTTGCCACCAAGTCCTTCATAAATTTGGCATAGTCGGGCATTTTGAGAAAGGCATCCACCAATGGGATGTTAATTGATAATTTTTTGAACATAGAGAGGAACTTCTTGAATTTAACATCCTTCTCTTTCTTCTTAAGCCTTTGTGGAAATAGAGGAGATATTTTTATCTTTGGTGTAGGAACAGATGGGCTTGCCTTCGATTTTGAAGTATTTCCATCAACCCTCATTTTCTCCTCTTCTTTGGCATTTGAATCATCAACCACTATTGGCTCTTCAACATTCATATCTTTGGAGGTTGCCTTATTATGATTTGGCTTAAGAGTATTCTCAACCCACTTTCTCTTCAGATTAGTTTATTCTTCAATCTCCTCCTCCCTAAGAGCTTCATCAATGTCAACCCTGTTATCACCAAGTATCTTCCCACTCCTAGTGACAATTACCATACAATGTGCACTATCATTCTTGGGATTGATTATCGTATCACTAGGGAGTCCACCTTTTGGCCTTTGATTTAGGTGGGATTAGATTTGACATAGTTGGACTCAAGTTGCTTGATATATTCCTCCTGGGAAGTGACTATTTGGTTCAATAAGGAGAAGTCACTCTTTATTTCTTTGAAGATCTTTTCACTTTCTTAAACCTTATTGAGAATTCTCACAAGCACATCTTCCATTTTGTGGTGCTTCGGATCTATAGAGGTTGATTCTTTAACCTTTTGTATCACACCCAAATCCTTTTGTGATGGACAGGCACCCGACGTTCTAAACAATCGAGAGAAGCTACTTAAAACCTGGGCTTGCCATACGTATATCTATGATAGTCATGAAAATTTGAAATATATGTATATATATATATATATATATATATAAGATATAGTGATGATAAAATACTAACATAGAGATAAGCTCAAAACATATATACATGACTTAGTCGTTGAGGCCACAACTGTTAAGGAACCAAACATAACTGCACTTTATACATTAATTTACAAAGCCTCTATAACATTGAAAAACTTGGTTTAAGTCGGGAAAGGCCTCCCCGACTTATCCTTAGCTATTATACAAAACCCAAAATATATATACCGAAAGCTCGATAAAACTCTGAATCAACCTGGCTATCACGAACTGTAGCTGGGTATCTTGTGCTCCTACTAAGGAGGTTTACTAGCTGGAGTACCTGTACCTGCGGCATGAAACACAATGTCCCCCATTAGGGATGTTAGTACGAAAGAATACACTGAGTATGTAAGGCATAAAATGACCATAGGTAAAATAAGAGCTCAATGAAATCAGGTATCAATATATGAATGTATAGATAAGGATAAAAGACCACCTTTGCTTGCACTTGTGGGATCACGTACATTAAACTCTTTATTTTATTTTTCTCTTCTTTTCTTTATAAACTTTGTAAGGCATATGATATAAATGATGAGCTAATCAGTGATAAAAAAGGATGATCCATGCTAGGCATTTTAACCCTTGGGATACGATTCTCATAAATATACAAATTGGGATCGACCCATGCTAGGCTTTCCTTTCACCCCTGGGATACCACCCATAATATATAGATTGGGATCGACCCATGCTAGGAATTTACCCCTAGGATACCACCCATCAATAGACATATTCACCTTACATCATTTCTTTACATCCTTAAGGTTGTTATTTTGGTGGTCATGACATTATTGAGTTTGAAACTTTGGACCAGCAGTAAAAGACATATAAACATGCACTTGATGCAGTAACAATGATGTAGGAAGCAACAGTAACTACAATATATCACTTAGGAGCTTAAATAACATAATGGACCTTGTTTGACTAAGAAAAGAACTCATGAAGCTTGTTGTTGAAAGTACCTTTTTCATACTAATATTTAGAAGAGTAAATGTACAGATCTAGTCTCAAATGCATTTTGAAGTACTTGAACATACTAAGGAGTGATAATAAGGTTGTTAGCCACATTGAAGGTTGTCACTACCATTATGTATCATTTACAAGGAAGAGCACTTAGGAAGCTTATTTTGTAACACAAGAGTTAGATTCATGCCAAAGATTATGGGATCAAGAAGCCTTACATACCTTGTTGTACAACTCTAATAGAATCCCAAATTAACCTCCTTCCTTTCAGATTATTAATCTACAATAGAGTAAGTAGTAAAACTAGTATTAGTAGCTAATCAACATATTTGAGCTACTTAACCTAACAAAAATAGTAGCCAGGCACCAAGCCCATAATTTATCAAATCAAGGGTGTTATTTTAACCCTTTTTCCTCCAATTACATTCACATACCATACATATTCTCGTAAGATCTCCCAAAACAACTTTGGCTTTATAACACCCTGAAAACAACATACAAAGTGAAGTGGGTAGTAAGTTTACACAACATTTAATTCGGTGGTGTATCACTACACCCTACTTCTATATTTCAATACAAAATACTCACACCTTTCCCCAACATCAACCAGGTAGTCCCTAATAATACACATAAAACAGTCCCTACAAATGCCCCAAATATCCTTTATCATAGCAACCAATATTGAACTCACCATTCCTTGAGTTCTTAATAACAACACACCCATAAATCTTTAACCAAAATCATACATAAGGAGGAAAAAAATGGAGCAGTCACCTTACCTCAATTTTTGTAACTTATCCTTTTAAATTGAACTCTTCAAGAACTTGAACTTCCCTTCGTACTTAAACGAAAGAAGAGAAAAATATCTTACTAACCAAGGAAAGTGAATAGTTAGCTTGTGGAAACATTCTTCCCTATACTTATACTAAAGGATGATTAACATGTTTTCCTAGTCTTCCATGTGAGAATAAGCTAAAATCATAAGTGTTTTCACTTACCTTTTCTTGCAAAGGTGAGGGTTTTTTCTAGAACCTTAGGAAAAATTTTAAGGCTGTTGTTTTAAGCCGTGACAGAAAGGGAGAAATGTGGAGTTAGAACCTGAAATTTGTGTGTTAAAATGAGTAAAAAGACCAACTAATATTGGTCTTATATTAATCGTTTTTACCGTTAAATAAACCCTTTAGAACCTCATCTTTTAGATCCATTTTCATCCATAAGTTGGTCAAGTAGACGATGCACCTACTTGGTTGTATCAAGCTGCTCAAAAGGTCAAAGTAGGTGATACACCTAATTGATTTATTCTTAGTTGGGCTTATATACAATGGACCTAGGAAGATTTGGGTGTTGGGCTCCTTTTTCATTTTCTTTTTTCTTTCTACTTAGTTTGGGCCTCAAATGAGTCTATTAATATAGGCCTAAATCTGACCCATTAGTCTTGGCCTCTTTAGCTTGATCCATATAGCTCAAGTAGGTGATGCACCTACTAGCTTAATTAATCCAAGCAAGAATATCACTATTTTAGTTCATTTTCTAAATCTTAATCCCTCTAATTTAACTTAACACTTGTATACATTTGGCCACTTCGAATCTTAAGCTCAAATGCCACTTTGATGTCTAAAGTTCAAATACTTTCATCGATATGAACTTGTTTGTGTCAAATTAAAATGTATGGGAAGTATCCTTCAAACCTATTTACACCATCAATACTCGCATAAGAAGTCTAGTCCATTACCAATACCACAAGGCTATATCAAATGCCATATAAGTCTAACAGGTACATGCAAAATACGGGGTGTTGTATCTCCCCCCTAGGAACACTCGTCGTCAAATGTTAGCATGATTAGACAGACTAAACACATTAAATCCTAAGTTTAATCTTCTTGTTACCACATAACACTTACATATTTATACTTACTTGTTAATTCTCAAAAAATTCAGTATCTTGGACTTTCTCTTTGAATTCGAATAAACAAGGGTACTTGGATTTCATCGCTTCCTCGGCTTCCCATGAGATCTCTTCTACTTGCTAGCTCCTCCAAAGTAATTTTACAAAAGATACTTTTTTATTTCTTAACTTGCCGATCTATAATAGAAATAGATACTTATTCATAAGTGATATCTTCTATAACTTGTACATATTTAATAGGAGTAATACGATATGGGTCACCTATGCACTTTGATGTAAAATATCGGATGAAATATAGAGAACTATTGGGGTAGCTCTAATTTATACGCAACTTTGCCAACTCTTTGAATAATTCTTATATGGCCCTATGTAGCGTGGGCTCAGCTTTCTTCTCTTACCAAATCTCATTACCCCTTTCATTGGTGACACCTTCAAGAATACCCAATCTCCTATAGCAAAATTTGGACCTCTCCTTCTAACATCTGTGTATTGTTTGTGTCAACTTTGTGTTATTTCTAGTATTGTTGTACCAAGTTAACTTTCTCCATAGCTCTATGAACAAGATCTGGCCCAAATAAAGTAGCTTCACCCGCTTCAAACCACCCAATTGGTGATCTACACTTGCTCACATATAAAGTTCATAAGGTGCCATTTTGATACTCGAGTGATAGCTATTGTTGTATGCAAACTCAACAAGTGACAGATGATCATCCCAACTACCTTTGAAGTCCAGTTTACAAGTTCGCAGCATATCCTCAAGTATTTGAATTGTGCGTTCTACTTGACTATCTGTTTGAGGGTGAAAGGATGTACTTAAACTCACTTCCATTCCCAAACTCTTCTGAAATAACCTCCAAAAGTTTGCAGTTAATTGAGCTCCCCTATAAGATATAATAGATATTGGGACTCCATGTAGCCAAACTATATTTTTAATCTACAACATTGCATACTCTTCAACTGAATAAGTAGTCTTGATCGGTAAGAAATGTACTGATTTGGTGTGTCTATCAACTATTGCCCATGTGGAATCAAACATCTAAGAGGAGCGAGGAAAACCAGTGATGAAATCTATTTTGATCATGTCCACTTCTAAATTGAGAGCTCCATATGTTGCATATAACCTCCTAACTTTTGGTGCTCTACTTTAGCTTGTTGGCAATTGGGACATTGAGCCATAAATTCTGCAATGTTCTTCTTCATGTCTCTCCACCAATACACTTCTTTCAAGCCATGATGCATTTTGGTTGATCCCGGATAGACTGAATATCTTAAATAGTGTGCTTCCGTCATAATCCTCTTTCTTAGTCCATCAATATTAGGTACACACAATTTGTTTTGACACCACAGTACTTTATCTTGTGTAAGCTTAAATGCCCTTGTCATACATTGCTTTACATTCTCCTTAAGTTGTGATAGAACATGATCCTTATATTGGTTCTGTTTCACTTTAGCTACTAATGAAGATTCTATCACATTTTGCATAATAACCCCGTCATCTGGAGTTTCAAGAAGGCAAACCCCCAAATTAGCTAGTTGGTATAGATCCTTAGCTATTCTTTGCCTTGCCATGGACTGCCCATAAGTTCTTTCCATTGTCTTACGACTTAAAGCATGGCTACAATATCTTTTTTCCCCGGATGATACAAGATATCAATATCTTAATCTTTTAATAGCTCAATCTATCTTCGCTGCTTTAAATTCAAGTCTTTCTACTTAAAGATATATTGGATATATTGCAAACTCTTATGGTCAGTATTTATGTCAACATGAATCCCATACAAGTAGTGACACCATATCTTTAAAGCAAATACAACCGCTGCTAGCTCAAGATCATGTGTTGGATAATTTTTCTCATATGGCCGCAACTGTCTTGAGGCATAAGGTATTACTTTACCATGTTGTATCAATACACATCCTAATCCAACTCCTCAAGCATCACAATATACTACATAGCCTTCTTTTCCTTCCAAAAGTACCAATACAGGTGTGGAAGTCAACTTATTCTTTAGCTCTTGGAAACTTCTTTCACATGTGTCATTCCATTGAAACTTGGCTCATTTATATGTTAACTTTGTTAAAGGTGCAGAAATAGAATAAAATCCTAACAACCCTCCTAAATAATTTGCCAACCCAAGGAAACTATGAACTTTCATAGGTGTTGTAGGTCTTGGCCAGTTCTTCACGACTTCTATCTTTTGAATATCAACCCTTATTATTTCATCCGAAATAATATGCCCCAAGAATGCCATGGATTTTAACCAAAACTCATATTTAGAGAACTTTGCATATATTATGATCACCAAGAATATGTAATATGCCGTAAATTAGCATGGTCCTCTTTCGATCTTGAATACACCAGAATATCATCCATAAATGCTATCACAAACACATCCAAGAATGGTTTGAACACTCTATTCATCAAATCCATAAAAGATGCTGGTGCATTTGTTAGTCCAAATGACATAACTAAAAATTCATAATGACCATACCGTTTTTGAAAAGTTTTCTTAGGTATGTCTTTCTCTTTGTCCCATAGTTTGTGATAACCGAACCTCAAGTCAATCTTTGAGAAATATTTAGCACCTTGTAATTGATCAAACAAGTCATCAATTCTAAGGAAGGGATATTTTTACTTAACTGTCACCTTATTCAGTTTCTGATCGCCAATAAACATTCTCAACGAGCCATCTTTCTTACTCACAAATAACACTGGTACACCTAAAAGGGACATACTAGGTCTTATGAATTCCTTTTCTAACAAGCCTTTTAATTACTCTTTCAACTCTCATAATTCTATCAGGGCCATTCTATATGGATGGATGTAGATAGGCTGATTACCTAGAATTACATCAATACCAAACTCTATTTAATGTTCTGGAGGCATATCTGGAATATCTGAAGGAAATACATCAAGAAATTCATTTACCACTGGAACAGATTGAAGAGTGGGTGGCTCCATATTTATATCTTTCACTCTCGCTAGATGACATATGTACCCTTTGGATATCATCTTCTTTTCCTTAAGATGAGAAATAAAATTACCCCTTCGCACCCTAATATTACCCCTCTAATCAAGGACTGCCTCTTTTGGAAAATGAAAATGCACCCTCTTAGTTCAAAAATCTACAAGGTTGTTAACCACATTGGAGTTTGTACGCTTCCATTACGTGTTATATGCAAGGAAGAGCACTTAGCAAGCGTACTTTGTAACACAAGAGTTAGATTAATTCCAAAAAGTATGAGATCAAGAAGCCTTACAAACCTTGTTGTACAACTCTGATAGCACCCCAAATTAACCTCCTTTCTTTCAAATTATTAATCTACAATAGAGTAAGTAGCAAAACTAGTATAAGTAGCTAAAAACCATATTTGGGCAACTTAACCTCACCAAAGAATAGCTGGGCAATAAGCCCGTAATTTATCAAATCAAGGGTGTTACTTCAACCCATTCTCCTCTAATTACATTCACATACCATACTGATTCTTATAAAATCTCCCGAAACAACTTTGGCTTCATTACACCCTCAAATCAGCATACAAAGTGGAGTGGGCAGTAGCTTACACAATATTTAGTTCGGTGGTGTATCACTACACCCTCCTTCTACATTTTAATACAAACTACTCACACCTTTCCCCAACATCAACCAAGGCAGTCCCCAATATATACACATCAAATAGATCCTAAAACTACCCCAAATATCCTTTATCATAGAAAATAAATACTACACTCACTCTGCCTTGAGCTTTTAATAACAACACACCAATAATTCTTTACACAAACTCAAACATAAGGAGGACCAAAATGGAGTAGTCACCTTACCTCAATTTCTATAACTTATCCTTTTAACTTGAACTCTTCAAGAACTTGAACTTCCCTTAACACTTAAACCTAAGAAGAAGAGAAAAGTCTCTTAATAACCAAGAAAAGTGAGTAGTTAGTTTGTGGAAACATTCTACCCTATACTTATACTTAAGCATGAATAACATGTTTTTCTAGTTTATGGGAGTATTAATATAAAACCATAAGTGTTTTAAATTACCTTGGCTTTCAAAGGTGAGAGTTTTTTAAGAACCCTAGGAGGAATTTTAAGTATGTTGTTTTAAGCCTTGAGAGAAAAGGAGAAAGGTGGAGTTAAAACCTAAAATTTGTGTGTTAAAATGAGTAAAAAGGACAGCTAATATTGGTCTTATATTGAGCTTTTTTGACCCTTAAATAGACCCTCTAGAACCTCCTCCTGTAGATCCATTTTCAACCACAAATTGGTCAAGCAGGTAAAGCACTTACTTGGTTATATCAAGCTACTTAAAAGGTCAAAGTAGGTGATCCACCTACTTTCTTTATTATTAGTTGGTCTTAAATACATTGGGACTTGGCAAATTTGGGTGTTAGGCTTCTTTTTTATTTTCTTTTTCTTTTACTTAGTTTGGCCCTCAAATGAGTCTATTAATATAGGCCTAAATCTGACCCATTAGCCTTGGCCCCTTTAGATAGATCCATATAGCTCAATTAGGTGATGCACCGACTAGCTTAATTATGCCAAGAAAGAAGCTCACTATTTTATTCCATTTTAAAAATCTCAATCCCTCTAATTTAACTTAACACTTGTATACACTTGTCTAATTTGAACCTTAAGCTCAAATACCACCTTGTTGTCTCAAGTTCAAATACTTTCATCGATATTAACTTGATCGTGTCAAATTAAAATGTATGGGAAGTATCCTTCAAACCTATTTAAGCCATCTATACTCACATAAGAAATCTAGTCCATTACCTATACCACAAGGCTATATCAAGTGCTAAATAAGTAGAATAAGTACACGTAAAATACGAGGTGTTACATTCTGTCGATCATGAGGCAATACATACCTTACACGATCATAATCTCTTTCATGGTCCTTTTCCCTCCAACCACGATCTCTATCTCTATCTCATTCCTTGTCCTTCCAATCACGATCTCTCCAATCGCGATATCTATCCTTCCAACCTTAATTCATGCCTTGACTTTGATAAGTAGGTTGGGAAACCCCCCCCCCCCTTCCCATTTGATTTGACAAAAAGTGAATCTCCTCGTCAAGTGAATTGGCATCATCATCCTCATAGACTTTATTTTCTCTTATAGCTATGACATTGACCGTTTTGGAATTTGATCTTATAATATGTTTCGTCAAGAGATCCATTTGTGTCATAATCTTAGCCATGTTTTTGTCTCTCTTTTTCTTCTTTTTTCCTTTGTTTTGGCTCACATAAGACGCTAAGGGAGCACCCACGGCCACCTCGGTATTTCGTGTGTGCCGACCATGATTTTGCTTTGTCATTTGGTTGGTCAATCCCGTAGCAATTCCAAATGTTTTGTTCACTATAGACCTTCCGCTACTGTCTTGTTAAAAGAATCTAAAGACCAATAGAATATTTTGAGCAATAACTTATCCGGTAGCTCATGTATAGGGTAATAAAGTAGCTTCGTATTAAACTTTATCAAACCCTCATGTAGAGGTTCACCACTCAATTATCGAAAGTTTGTGATTTCGTCTCAAAGTTGAAGTATATGAGATAGAGGAAAGAATCGATTAAGGAATGCTTTCGTTAGCTCAACCCATGAAGTAATGGACCCTTTAGGTAACTCTCAAAGCAAAGTAACTGCCTCGCCCGTTAATGAAAAAGGGAACAATCTTCATCGGATGGATTCTTGGGATATATTTGCTATATGAAAAAGGATGTACACTTCAATGAAATTCTTTAAGTGCATGTTTGCGTCTTCATGTGCTTTACCTCCTAATATCCCTTTCATTTGGACCCATTGAAGCATGGTACTAGTAACATGGAAAGTCGCATTACCTACCGTTGGTGGTAGACAAATAGTACTAGCCCTTCCAGCATCTCCTAATTTATCATCATCCTCTAATTGCCCTTTAAAGCTTTCAGTCTCACTACCGTGTTGGCTCATATTACCTTGTTGGTTCATATTTTCACCTAAACAAAACAAAAACAACAAACAAAGTAAATTTAAACTATAGCTAACAAAAAGTGAATTAAAACACTTCAATAAAGGAACCCTATGCTTTCACTCCCCACCAACTACGCCATTTTTTATAATGCTCAATTATACCTAAGAAAAGATGTACACGGTCGCTAGCAATATTTTACCCAACTCAATGAGTTGGGGTCGACTCCACAGAGAACTAACATGAAAGGTTCACCTTGGAGTGTAATAATTCACTAAATTCTTGCTCGTATAATTAAAATACAATAAATGTAAATAAGGGGGGAGGGGTTGTAACCAATTTTGAACGTGTTTGCAATATAGTTATCAAGAGAGTAATTGCACAAATTGAAATGTAGGAGTTGTAATCAATATGAGAGAGACTTAGGAGTGTGCTTTTTTGATAATAGATAACATGTATGGGTGGTTGACCTTTGATTCGACAAGTATAAAGTATGGGTAGGCTAGGTTTTAGATATTAGTTATAATCTTTCAATCTATCACTAAATTTCATATGAGTTTTTTTCAAACACCCATATGTTTATCTCTATAATCAAGCCAATACCTAAAATTAGTAGTCTATTTCTAGTACTAATTATTAATTGAGAAAAACTCAAGTATTTGCCAACTAAATCTCTTCACCCTTGTTCTCTGTTTAAAGCAAAACAAGGGATCTAAGCTTGAATAGAGTTTGCAACCTCTACTCTTGAGTTAAAACATAGAGATTTAGTTAGATCTACAAATTATAACTCATATTAGAAAAAAATAATCAAGATTTAGTTAGATCTACAAATTATAACTCATATTAGAAAAAAATAATCAACACACATACATTAATGAACTATTATTTATCACACACCCCTAAGAATTGGGGGTTTAACCATTCATAATAAGAGAAAAAGAGATTATACCATTATGCTCATCCAAAGCTTCCATAGCTTCAAAACTTAACAACGAAATCTTTAAATCCAATATAGAAAACCAAGATAAATGTTAATCCCAATATTAGGGTTTCAATTACAATTTCTGAGTCTTATTTTCAGCAAAAGATGGGGTTGAAAGCGGCCAAAAAGCCTTTTATAGCTGAAGCAAAAAATGGGCTAATGAATTTACAAAATTTCCACCATTGGTTACTTCACCGAATGTATCAATGATGCGCTAAAGTAGACTCTCTTCGTTGAACATTCTTAAACTTGAGCTTCAGTGGTTGGCACCTGTCAACTTCAACGATCTAGACTTCGCATCACAAAATTACATAGCGCTTCACTGAACTGCTCCTCCTTATTGCTAAACTGCTTCACTTATAGCTGGCCTGATCTGATACTTTTGGTTATGGGATCCTTACTTTGGCTATTCTCCAGAGAGTTTGGTTATATGCCAAACTACTTAGGCGAAGCCATTTTTCACTTTTACCTCTATTTCTTCATATTCTTACTTCCTTATGCTTTGTTGACCACTTCTTGGCTTTAAACTTGAAAAATAAACATACTAACATTAATAGTGACTCAAAATGGAACTAAGGACTTGATTTCTTACCAATTTTAGGCAAAATGAGTCCTGAAATATCGACTCATCAATAGTTCCAATTGAGGAGAGGCTAGGTGTTGAGGCACTAGTGGCGGTGATCATGAACTTCTAGGGTGATGATATCGATGAATATGATGAGATGGTAAGCGCACTTAGTGGTATGGGTTCCTACTCTTATGCCCCAAAAAGGTTAGATATAGATCTGAAGATAGGGTAACTCTACCGGTCAAGCCTTCTATTGAAGAGCCTCTTGTATTAGAGCTTAAAGCTCTCCCATACCACCTTTGCTATGCTTTCTTGGGAGCCAACAACACTTTTCCAATTATTATAGCAGCAGATTTGGTTGAATGGAAATTTGAGGCTCTAGTATCAGTTTTGTAAAAGTTCAAGATGGCCATTGGATGGTCCATTGCTGACACTATTGGTATTCCGCCTGGAATTTGTACTCATAAGATCCAACTCGAGCCAGATTGTATTCCTAGTATTTAGCATCAAAATAGGTTTAATATTCCTATACAAGAGATAATCAAGAAGGAGATCATCAAGTGGTTGGATGTAGATGTGGTTACCCTATTGCAGACAGCAAATGGGTGAGCCCGATTCAATGTGTGCCGAAAAAAGATGGAATCATTATGGTTATTAATGTAAAGAATGAGCTCATTCCTATGATACGGGTCACCGGTTGGCAAGTGTGTATGGATTATAGGAATTTTAATGTATGGACTGAGAAAGACCATTTTCTGATGCCCTTTATGGATCAGATGTTAGACTGTCTTGCTGGTAGAGGATGGTATTGTCTTCTTGATGGTTATTTGGGATACAATCAAATTTTTATTGCTCTAAAAGACTAAGATAAGACTACTTTCACCTATCCATATGAGACATTTTCTTTTAAGAGGATTCCTTTTATATTATGTAATGCATGCTAGCAACTTTTCAGCGTTGCATTATGTCTATCTTCTCAGGCATAGTGTAAGAGGTATTCATGGATGATTTTTCAGTGGTTGGTGACTATTTTAAAGATTGTTTGGTCCATCTTTCTTGTGCTTTGAGAATGTGTGAAAATTGTAATTTGGTGCTTAATTAGAAAAAGTTCTATTTAATGGTAAAAGAAGGGATGGTGCTCGGTAACAGGATTTCAAAGAAGGGGATCAAGGCTGATAAGGCATTGAAAAATTACCTCCTCCAGTTTCTATGAAAGGTATTCTAAGCTTTTTGGAGCATGTTGTATTGTATAGTAGGTTCATCAAGGATTTCTCTAAGATTGCACAACCTTTGAGTACATTGTTGGAGAAGGAGGTGAAGTTCATTTTTGATGATGCGTGTCCAAAGGCATTTGAATGCCATAAGGAGAAATTGACATCGACCCTCATTATTGTGTCCCCTGATTGGTCCACGCCATTTGAGGTTATGTGTGATGCTTGTGGAGTGGCGCTAAGAGCAGCCCTAGGGCAAAGGCGTGAAAAGATACTTCATCTAATCTATTATACTAGCAAAGATAATCCACCTCAGAAAATTACACTATGGTGGAACAAGAGTTCCTTGCTGTGGTTTTTACTTTTGAGAAATTTTATTCCTACTTACTTGGTACGAAATTGATTGTACATACATACCATGCAACTCTTAGGTAACTTATTGTTATGAAAGATGCAAAGCCTATATTGATTTGATGGATACTTTTATTGCAAGAATTTGACTTCAAGGTTAAAGACCAAAAGGGGACTGAAAACCAAGTGGCTGACCACTTTTCATTGCTTGAAGAAGAGACAATGCTAAAGTTGAAAGATGAGCTTTACATTGATGACACATTTTCGGATGAGCAACTATTGGTTGCATCACAAGACTTGATTCCATGGTTTGAGGATTTTGCTAATTACTTGATAAGTGATGTGGTACCTTCAGACTTGTCCTATCAGCAGTGCAAGAAGTTTATGTTTGATATAAGGAAATTTTTTTGGGATTAGTCACACTTGTTCTGTATTTGTGCAGATGGAATGATTCATATATACGTGCCTGAGGTAGAGATGATGAGCATATTGAAGGCGTGCCACTCATCTCCAATTGAGGGGTCACGATAGTGGTACTCAAATAGCCCACAAAATTCTACAATATGGGTACTATTGGCCAACCATTCATCAATATGCTCATGGTTATAAGGGGGCATATAATGAATGCCAAAGGCCTCTCCCCGATACTTGTGATTAAGCTTTTTGATGTTTAAGGTATTGACTTCATGGGTCCATTTATGAGCTTAAAAGGTATGAAGTATATACTTGTAGCTGTTGATTATATGTCCAAATGGGTGGAGGCGTTAATGCTTCCTAATAATGACAACAAAAGTGGCACAACATTCTTGAAATGTAATATCTTTTCGAGGTTTGGTACGCTAAGGACAATCATAAGTGATGGAGGATCTCATTTTTGTAATAGACTATTTCGTACCCTACTTGAAAAATATGGCGTGAAGCATAGGGTGGAAACACCTTACCATCCACAGACTAGTGGACAAGTGGAGGTCTCTAATCGGGAGATAAAGACAATCCTTCTGAAGATTGTAAATGCAAATAGAATGGATTGGTCTAGGAAGTTGAATGATGCTTTATGGGCGTACCGAACTACTTTCAAGATCCCTATAGGTATATCTCCTTGTCATCTTGTAGATGGAAACTCAAGTCATCTTTCAGTTAATCTTTAACACAAAGCATTGTGGGCACTCGAGAAGCTAAATTTGAATTGAGGTAATATGTCAAACTTGAGGCTTGAACAATTAAATGAGTGAGATAAGTTTTGTCTGAAGGCTTATGATAGTTCAGCTTTGTACAATAAGAAGATGAAGATGTACCACTAATGAAAGATATAAAAGAGATAGTTCAATCTGGGTGATCTGGTCTTGTTGTCCAATTCAAGACTTCGCTTTATTCATGAAAACTTGAAGTCCAAGTAGATAGGACTATTTCGAGTGGTACGTGTGTTCCCATATTGTGCAATTGAGCTTGAGAAATATGAAGGAAAGAGATTTAAAGTAAATGGGTAGCATGTCAAAGCATATTTTGGTACTGAAGAAAAGTTAATTGTAGTTGATATATGGGCCCTTGGTGAGTCTGAGTAACTAAGGGACCCAAGTCATACCGCAATGTTAAATTAGGCGCTTCATGGGAGGCAACCCATGGGGTTATCTTGGTGAAGTGTGAGTAATCAAGATACTCACGGCGTGCCACGATGTTAATCAAGAGCTACTTGGGAGGCAACCCAAGCTTCTTTTTGCACTTTGTTTTTTATTACACTTAGATGTTAGTGTAGGAGTAGTGTTTGTTAGGGTGTGCAGGGGTAACTTAGAAGCGAACCTGAAGATTGGAACAAAAGAGAAACCATAAGCCATAGCATGAACAGTTGAACCATATAACGACGCGTGGTTCCTGTCGTCTGCACAAAGATAAGAAATCAAGTTTTAAGAGTTTGTCTAACGGTTGAGTACCACAAACCGTCCCACCATAGGACAAGTAATGGAATCCACCATTTGATCAAACTCCCGTGTACCAACTTTCAGGAGTTGGGACCGATGAGCACAAGGAATGCATCGTTGCATCCTATAATGAATCATCCTAAGCTAGTTTTCATACTTTTTTTGGATGATAGTATGGAACGGGTCGTGGCTACTACCAATGAACCATGGGACTAGCCGTTGTTAGCATTAAAATAATGTAATAAAACTAGCCCTGACCTGACCTGGCTCACCCATACCCTTTTTTAATTCCTAATCCATTCTATCCGATTACCTGATGCAAGAACACAATGCATGGAAACTCCTTCTCCCTCATAATCGCACATCAGCAGCTATAACAACAATCAACACCCAAAATTCCCAAAGTTTAGCGATTCCTACTGAAAATTGGGTGATTTCTCCCTCAAATTCATGAACTCCACACCTAATTATTCATCTCTATGCATTTGCATTAAGTTATGCTATACTTGTTGTATTGTTTGTGCTTACTTGAAAATTTAACCAGAATAGGGTTTATAATTACCTTGAGAGTATGATAATGGAGTTCTTAATGTCAAATAAATTGCACACTTGAGTTCAGAGAGAGTTAAATCTGAAATGATGGTGAATTTATATGTCTGAGGGTTATAGACAAATGGGTTTGGTAGGGGTAAAGTCTGAGTAGCCCCAATGTCCTATATTATGGGTTAAAATACTAATGAATATACATGTTGAAGAAAGGGCAGACTTAATAACCTAACCAATGACCTACTGTATCCTACAACGATTCGTTGGTTGGATCATTAGGATGCCAATTATTGTTATAGCAGAAGTCCACCAGACAAACCTTCTAATGATTGTGGTATCTTACCATGAGTGATTGGTGGCATTGTTCTGAGGAGGACACTATCAGGTTCTCTGATGTCTGTCCAACGACCCAAAGGATGGGTCATCCCTTCATACAAAGATCCAACCTAAGAGTCGTCTGTAGCTTCTGAGTATACTATTTTGCTGTATTATTTTATGATTGTTGGGACTTACTATTTCCTCTATAGGTATCATGGCACCTAAAGTGATAAGAAGCAACAAGAAAAGGCAGCCTGCAAAGAGATAGTATCAAAGCGGGGCCTTAAAGACCAACAAAGTATGTCGGGCTCTGAGTTTGATGAATCTAGTGGTTCGAAAGAAGAATACCCTAGTTGATGAACAACACGAGCCTTGAACCACTAAGTCTAAGGTTACCAAATCCAAAGGAATAGTGGTCATGTCCACACTTATTATGTCTCCCCAGTATGAAGAGAGGGGAAAACCTTTAATCCTAAATGGGAGTGTGTTCAAAGCTAAGGAAGCTGATGTGGATGGAGCTTTCGAGAGTGATGAGTCGGAAGATGGGTCCAAAAAAGCTAGTACAAAAGCTTCCAACAGAGTTGTTGCTGAGGTTACCCCTCCAAGATGATCAAACACTATTCAATGGGGTGTTCCACAATCCTGATCATACTACAATAATGGTGTGGCCATTAACCAAAATGGGAAGCTGAAGCAGAGTATCCAAGAGAAACCCCGCATTCTGCCCGAGGCTTTGCAAAGGGTTTCAGAACTGCGGAGACGATTTGGTGGATGGAAGCACCTCTGTAAAAATACAGTCCTAAAAGTGTTCATGAGTTCTATGCCAACTACGCAGCTACACTAGAAAATATGACTCTTTCAAGGAGGGAAAAGACATGTGGAAACAACCAGGTTGGATACGGTGATGGTTTGTGGAGTACCTAATGATATATTCAAAATAACTATTTCCAGATTCCTCTATGTTATTAACTTTGAGGCTCCGCAGATACACCGGAGTATGATTATCGAATGACAGATTTGAAAAAGGTGAAGCAGTTGAACGCGGAGGATAAATTGATGCATTATAAATGGATGGAAAACCACATAGCCTAGGCAAAAGAAGAATCTAAAGAGGTGGCTAGTGGAACACCAATTTACAAGTCATTATTGAATTTCCTTGCCAAATCTTGATGGTTAATAGTCAAACATCGATTAGCACCAATGGGTAATAATAACATTTTGAGTGCAGATCGAGCGGGGATTGTGGCAGCTATTATGACAGAGTTTGATTTGAACATTTAGCAGATCATCACTGATGATTTAGAGAGTGGGTACTCATGCATACCACTACCCTCCCATTCCCTAGTCTTGTCCATCAGCTGTGTTGGAACTCTCATGTACGCAGCTTGCCAAATCTAGACAGAATGATCAAGCCAACTAAGATTGCCAACATTGCTTTGATTAAAGATTACATAAATCCTGTCACCAAAGCTAGAGTTCCATTGGCAGGTTTAGCTCTACAGGCAGCTGAAGGGGTTGTACATACTGATCATAGCACTGAGATTTCGGTTACTGAATTCAGTGAAACAGTAGGCACCCCGAGTGCCACCACACCCTCATCTTTCTAGATATCCTTAGTGACTTATAGTGCACTCCAGCCTGTACCCGCAGGCTATGTTTTGATACCCTAGGATTTCTTGCAAAGGATCTCAAACGATTGACCATCGCTGAAGTAAAGATAGAAAAATTATAACAAGGGGTCAAGCCATGGGTGAAGAATGAGATCAGTGATGCTATACAAGGGATACAGACTCAGTTTGATGGATTTAAAAGGTGTATGACTGCCAAACTAGAGGGTATTCATTCTCCCAGTTTGAGTGAGGTCCCAACTGAGCTTGCCTCACTTCAAACAGATGTGCAGGATCTCACCTTGAGTTAATTCCAAGTTATGCAGCCTCCTCCTATGCACGCGATGGATGAGGTATTTGATATTGATGTGCCTTATTTCTACTCCCAGGCTCGATAGGAGAGGGTAAGGGAAAAAGAAAGGATGACACGGTGAATGAGAAACAGCCTTGAAAGAAGAGAAAGATGAGAGATAAACAGGTTATAAATAAAGTTGTAGGTGAAAACAAGCAGTCCTCTGAGTTGTACGTTTGGAGATAGATGAGAGAGTAAAGGGAGCTAGTAGTTCCACAGCTATTGAGGTCCCAGCTGATGCTATTATTACTATTACTGGTAGTGGTGGTGGTATAAGGATTGTCCCCATGAGATCTACACTATTGAGTACGCCGGTCACCATTAGCGCTACAAGACCTAAGACTAGGCTACCACTGAGATTGTAACAAACCGTACATACCCGAACCCATGAGACTACCTTAACATTTATAGAATCATTTAAACATGAGAGAATTGGTGAATTATGCATTAATTTGGTGGGCTTAAATAACTCTTGTGCCATTGGGATCAAATGAGGCCCAACATGGCCCAAAAATGGAAATGATCCATTCTTGTGCTTGACCAATCAAGAACGAATTTAATAAGGATAAGGATGACCATTAGGTACTATATAAATCAAGAAAAATCAGATTTTTATTTAACACAATACACATGCCATTCTAGACTTTTCTAAAATATTACTCTCTACACACAAACCCTATGCAACTATTCTCTTTGGCCAAGATCATCATCTTGAAAGCTTTGGTAAGTATTTATTCTCATGGTTTAATATATTATATGCTTAATGTGGTGCATAAATCATGTTGGTTATGTTGATACAGTGTTGGACAGTTCACTATGTGTAAAACTGTCTATTTTTGCAATCGGAAAAGGGGTATGGCCTTATAAACTTAAAAATGGACTTGTGGTATTGAAAGAAGTGAAGTTGATGGATTCAATATTGACATGTGAGATGTTATTGTAGCCTTAACTTGTTTTATCCTTGTACATAATATTTGGAATTGTTATTGCAAAATTGTGCATGGACTTGGTGGTGTATTGAAGGAAAAGTGTGGTTTTGGTGATGTTCAAGTGTGTTGTCAAACCATGGGTGTTTTTTGGCACCCAAGTGACCAAAAATATGTAAATAAAAGCTTAATTATGTCCTTGGACCATTTATTACACAAAAGGACCCAAAAGAGACCATTTTTGGCCGATTTGGGCATCCGCCCCCACAGACGAAGGCACCTGTGGGCGCAGATGCCAACGCAGGTGCCCCTGGACACTGCCAAGGGTCACCTAAGGATGCATGTCAGCCACCTGTGGGTGCATGTGGCTTCGCAGGTCACCCCATAATGTCATTTTGTATGGTTTTGTCTCTCTTTGATCCCCGAAGGCCCCTATACCCTTTTTGGTTGTAATTATCAACTTATGATACCTTTTTGATGACTTTAAGGGGTAGTATGAAGGAATGTTAGATTATATTAATTATGGATTGTTGTTCATATGTTGTTATGAGGCAATTTGATAGAGTAAGTGTGACGGAATGATAATGAGGAAGCGTAAAGGGTAAACGTGGTGTGAAATGTTATTGGTTTATGATGTCTTAGTCAATGTGTGGAATTTTATGGTGTTGTTGGTATGATAATGAAGTGTATTGTATTATAAAGGTTAAAATGACGTTATATGGCAGTCATATAGCTCATTGTCGTCTTGTAGACTTGTACGACAACTAGTTGTTAATGTAAGCTCTGTTATATACTTGTATTGTAGAGTGAAATGTAAGGAAGGAGCTGGACTATTGTAGTCATATATAGTCTTGTGTATTCATACTTGGAAGTGAAGGTGTGTAAGGTTACTCTTTTCGTATCCTTCTGCAGCACATAGTATTCACATTGGCATTGTATTTGTTCCATTCCGAAAGGTTCTTAGGTATCCTATTTTCGGTTATCAATTGTTATTATTCACATGTTCCCTATTCATTGATCAATTGTCATTCACATGTCTCATGTTCTTTGGCTAATGTTCCAAAGGTCCAATAATGTTATGTTCCAAAGTTCAAACAATGTTATGACTATCAAAGTATCAATCTCAAAAGTAAAGAACGAAGTATTGCATATATGGTTGATGATTGAGTATGGGTGGTAGATTTGGGGGCAAAAGCCTAGATCAAGCCGATCCCGAGATTATTGGATCAGGGTGTAGTCTTAGAGGCATGAGCCTAGCTCGAACCGAACCTGACAAGGGGTAGCTCTAGAGGTAAGAACCTAGCTCGAGCCGAACCTGATATATTGGTTTGTGGGTGGCAGCTCTAGAGGTAATAACCTAGCTCGATCCAAGCCCGATGTATTGATTTAGGGGTGGTAGCTCTAAAGGCATAATCCTAGCTCGAGTCAATCCCAACATAATGTTATGTTATGTTAAGACCCACTGATCAGTCGGGGCCCGGGTACATAGTGACACAAGTGATAATGAACAAACATAGAAGTAAAGAAGCAAAGAAAGTAATGAAAGCAATACACATGGTTCCCAACATACAAAATGGTGACTTATTCATATTGGTTATTCATTTGTATTTGAGTTCATTGAAGTATTTATGTATCATACAGTTTTATATGAGCCTTACATACTCAGTACATTCTTCATACTGACGTCCCTTGGGGGACTTACATTACTTGCAGCAGGTGCAGGTGCTAATAGACCTCCACAGTAGGTTACCGGTCATTTGCAGAACATTGGTAAGCTCCAGTTGGTTCGGGGCTTTTCGAGTCACAGTTGTACATTGATTTTGGTATTGTAAATATTGTATAAAGAGGGGACTTGTCCCGATTTTAAGATGGTTGGGTATGCATCTGTTAGAGGCTTTGTAGACGTATGTGGGAATATTAATGTAAGAGATGTATGTCCACTTTGGCTTGATGGCCCTAGCGGCCAAGTTTCACATATATATATATCACATGTTTTCATGACTTCCGCTATTGGTATTTTATATCTCTATACGTGATGGTGGTGTTTCGTGAATGACATGCATATGAATAGACATAGATGAAGATTGGTTCTCTCGGGCCTTATCGGCTTCGGGTGCCAGTCCTCCTCAATGGGATTTGGGGCGTGACAAAAGAGGTATCAGAGCAGGTCGTCCTAAGGGTGTCTACAAAGTCGTGTCTGAGTAAAGTCTTGCTTATGAATGTGTTGTACACCACATTTATAAGTAGGAGGCTACGGGGCATTTAGGAGTTGTTTCTTTTCTTCATTTCTAGATCGTGCAATAGAGCCAATGTTGTAAGTGGAATCATATCTAACCATTGTACATGGCTTTCTTTGTTTATAGTAAAATGCCGATGACAAGACGAGGTAGAGGCAAAGGTAAGCAGGTAGATATGCTTGCCGGTGAAGGAATGAGTAAATCACCACCTGACCAAGCTAGTCAAGGTGGAGCTAACACTGAAATTGCATCGTGGTCTTATTCTACTTTTCCAGCTCCGGAAGAGCCAATAGGTAGAGAATTACCCGCAGAACCACCAATGACTGCCACTGACCAGGATCTAAGAAATGCAGTGCATATGTTGACTCAGTTAGTTGTGGCACAAAGTCAAGGACGAGCTGGTCCAACGACAAATATGGATGATGATGCTAGGGTGGCGAGTCGCAGGACACAGGGCTTTCTAAAATTAGACCCTCCAATATTCACTGGGTCAGATCCTAAAGCAGATCCACAGGATTTTGTGGATCAAAGTCAAAGGGCTTTAGAGGTTATGCACGTGACTGGTATTGAAACAGTTGAAGTTGCGGCCTATAGATTGAAAGGTGAATCTATATTGTGGTATAAAGACTGGAAAAGATCGAGGGTATTGATGCACTCCCAGCTGGTTGGGAAGAATTTAAAATGGCATTCCTTGATCATTACCTCCCATATGATATCCGGGAGGCACGTGCAGACCAGTTTCTAAATCTACGTCAAGATAACATGAGTGTTAGAGAATATAGTCTTCAGTTTAATTCCTTGGCTCGATATGCTCCGAATGTAGTAGCCACAATGACAGACAGAGTCCATCGATATGTGGACAGATTAGAGTCATATTTAGTAAAGGACTGCACCATTGCTGCCTTGAATAAAGATATGGACATAGCCAGAATACAGGCCTTCGCACAGAAAATGGAAGATCAGATACAGAGAAGGAGGGTACATGAATCTGACAGAGGACAGTCCAAAAGAGCTAGACCTATGGGACAGTCTATGGTGTCCTAGGAAGAATCTAGGCCTCGGATGTTTCCTAGATCGCCCAGACCCTTACTCTCTTATTCCACAGCAGGCACTCACTCTCAATTTCGAGGGTTTAGAGGTAATCCATCTGGGCAGAGTAGTGGAATTCATGGATCACAGGCAGCAGGATTTTCTCATCAGCAGTGTCAGCACTGTGGGCATATTCATTCAGGTACATCCCGGTTAGGGACAAATGCTTGCTTTTGGTGCGGTATGATGGGGCACCTGATGAAAGAGTGTCCCCAAAGGAGCATGGGTGGTATAGCATGACCAACGGGATCAACCAATTCGTCATCATCATCGGTTCCTTCTTTAGGCAGAGGTGTGCAGTCTGTTGGTCGTGGTAGAGATGTCAGAGAAGTACCCAGTACTAGTGGGGTCCAGAACCGTACTTCTGCTCTAGTGGATCGGCAGAATTCGAAGGCATCTCCTGATGTAGTCACAGGTACATTATCCATATTTTTGTATAATGTATATGCATTGATTAATCCGGATTCTACATTGTCATATGTTACTCCATTGATTGCTACTAAATTTGAAAGAACACCGAAACTATTAACTAAGTCAATTGACGTATCTACACAAGTTGGTGAATATATTATTGCAAAAAGAGTATATCATAATTGTGTGGTAACTGTGTGTGGTCATGATACACTGGCTGATCTTATTGAACTAGACATGGTGGATTTTGATGTGATAATGGGAATGGATTGGTTGACTTCTTGTTATGCCACGGTAGATTGCCGGGCCAAGAAGGTACATTTTCATTTTCTGCAAGAAAATAGTCTTGAATGGCAGGGTAATGTGGGGTCACCAAGAGGAAAATTTATTTCCTATCTGAAAGCAAGGAAAATGATTGTCAAAGGGTACATATGTCACTTAGTATGAGTGAAAGATACTGAAGTGGAACCCCTAACTCCTCAGTCGGTTCCAGTGGTCAATGAATTTCTTGATATATTTCCAGAGGATCTTCCTGGTTTGCCTCCAGAACGGGAGGTAGAGTTTGGCATCGATGTAAATACAGGCACTCAACCTATTTCTATTCCCCCGTATAGAATGGCTCTAGCAGAATTGCGTGAATTGAAGGAGCAGTTGAAAGACTTGCTAGACAAGGGCTTCATCTGGCCTAGTATGTCCCCGTGGGGTGCACCGGTATTATTTGTACAAAATAAAGATGGCACATTGCGAATGTGCATTGACTATCGACAATTGAATAAGGTAACGATCAAGAACAAATATCCCCTCCCCAGAATTGACGATTTGTTTGATCAGTTACAGGGTGATACATGTTTTTCAAAGATTGACTTGAGGTCGGGTTACCATCAAGTCAGAGTTAAAGAAAAAGATGTACTCAAGACAACCTTCCGAACACTGTATGGCCATTATGAATTTTTAGTTATGTCATTTGGACTAACAAATGCACCAGCAGTGTTCATGGATTTGATGAATAGGGTGTTTAAGTCGTTTCTAGATGTGTTCGTGGCGGTATTTATAGATGACATCCTGGTTTACTCAAAGTCACAAGGGGACCATGCTAAGCACTTACGACAAGTGTTGCAGATTTTTCGTGAGCGTAAGTTGTATGCAAAGTTCTCTAAATGCGAATTTGGTTAACATACGTCGCATTCTTGGGTCACATTGTGTCAGATGAAGGAATACGAGTTTATACACAGAAGATTGAAGTGGTGAAAAATTGGCCAAGGCCTACGACGCCTACAGAAATTCGTAGCTTCTTTGGGTTGGCAGGTTATTATCGAAGGTTTGTTGAAGGTTTTTCTTCCATTGCTGCACCTTTAACAAAGCTTACACATAAGGCAGTAAAATTTTAGTAGAATGATGCATGTGAGAAAAGTTTCCAAGAGTTGAAAGATAAATTGACTTCAACACCCGTAGTAGTACTTTTGGAAGGCATTGAAGGTTATGCAGTATATTGTGATGCTTTCGGAGTTGGCCTCGGATGTGTATTGATGCAGCACGGTAATGTAATAGCATATGCCTCACGACAGTTGCAGCCACACAAGAGAAACTATCCCACACATGATCTTGAGTTAGCCGCGGTGGTGTTTGCATTAAAGATATGGCGTCATTATTTGTATGGAGTTCATGTTGATATCTATATTGATCACAAAAGTTTGCAATATATCTTTAAGCAGAAGGAACTCAATTTGAGGCAACGAAGGTGGATAGAGCTCTTAAAAGACTATGACATTGATATCCTCTATCATCCAGGAAAAGCAAATGTGGTAGCGGATGCATTAAGCCGCAAGGCAATAGGAGGCACTAGTGGCCAATTGACGAAAAAGCAAGATTTAGTCAAAGTTCTACATCAATTAGCCAGCTTGGGGGGGTTCATCTTCTTGAATCCTCAGATGAAGGGGTTATTGTACAAAATGCGGTAGAATCTTTATTACTACCTGAAGTGGAAGAGAAGCAGTTTGCGGATCCTATGTTAGTGCAACTAAAAGAGAATGTACAGCAGAATTTGACAAAGGCATTTGATCTTACACAACAAGGAGTACTTCAATGCCAAGGTAGATTATGTGTACCGAATGTAGACGAGCTGAGGAAAAGAATTATGACGGAGGCGCATCATTCGCGATATTCTATTCATCCGGGGTCTACTAAAATGTACCATGATTTAAAAGAAGTGTATTGGTAGGGAAATATGAAGAAGAACATTGCAGAATTTGTAACTCAATGCCCAAACTGTCAACAAGGTAAAGTGGAGCATCAGAAACCTGGAGGTCGCATGCAATGTATCAATCTTCCAGTCTGGAAATGGGATATGATTAATATGGACTTCATCACAGGTTTGCCTCGTACGCTGTGGAAATTTGATTCTATATGGGTCATAGTTGACAGGCTTACCAAGTCAACGCATTTCTTACCAGTCAAGACCACCTATACAGCTAAAGATTATGCAAGGTTATATGTTAAAGAAATAGTGAGATTACATGGGATTCCGATCTCCATTATATCAGACAGGGGAGCTCAGTTTACTGCGCAATTTTGGAGATCTTTTCAGCAGAGTTTGGGTACACAGATGAATTTGAGTACGGCCTTTCATCCTCAAATAGATGGACAACCAGAACGTACTATCCAAACACTTGAAGATATGCTACGAGCTTGTACGTTAGATTTTTAAGGCAGTTGGAATGATCATTTGCCTGTTATTGAATTTGCCTACAACAATAGCTATCATTCAAGTATTAAAATGGCACCTTATGAAGCTTTGTATGGAAGGAAATGTAGATCACCAATCGGATGGTTTGAAGCGGGTGAAATTGCTTTACTTGGGCCAGATCTTGTTCATCAGGCTATGGAGAAAGTTAAAGTGATCCAACAGCGGCTACAAATGGTCCAAAGTCAACATAAGTCCTATGTTGATGTTAGAAGAAAAGGTCTCAAATTCGCTATAGGTGATTGGGTATTTTTGAAGGTGTCACCTATGAAAGGGGTAATGCGATTTGGAAAGAAAGGGAAGTGGATTCCCCGGTATATAGGGCCATATGAAATTGTTCGAAGATTTTCCAAGTGGCATATGAATTGAAATTACCCCAAGAACTCTCCACAGTTCATCCAGTATTTCATGTTTCGATGCTTCGAAAGTGCATAGGGGATCCATCTCGTTTTACTCCCATTGGAGATGTGCAAGTTAAGGAGGATCTTACCTACGAGGAGATACCTATTGCTATTCTGGATAGACAAGTGAAGAGGTTGCGGAATAAAGACATAGCTTCCGTAAAGGTACTTTGGAGAAATCAAAAACTAGAAGAGATCACCTGGGAAGCTAAAGAAATAATGAGGTCAAAATACCCTCATTTGTTCCAAGATACGGGACTGGAGTAGTAACAAGTAAGTACTTATAAGCATTACATATATATACATGATAACATGAAGAATGATCCTAGACTTGCATTTGTTTAAATTGAATGATGTCACTAACATTCGAGGACGAATGTTTCTAAGGGGGGAAGAATGTAACACCCCGTACATACCCGAACCCATGAGACTACCTTAACATTTATAGAATCATTTAACATGAGAGAATTGGTGAATTATGCATTAATTTGGTGGGCTTAAATAAATCTTGTTCCATTGGGCTCAAATGAGGCCCAATATCATAAGAAGACATGGCCCAAAAATGGAAATGATCCATTATTGTGTTTGACCAAGCAAGCATGCATTTAACAAGGATAAGTATGACCATTAGGTACTATATAAAGCAAGAAAAATCAGATTTTTATTCAACACAACACACATGACATTCTATACTTTTCTAAAATATTGCTCTCTACACACAAACCCTATGCAACTATTCTCTTTGTCCAAGATCATCATCTTGCAAGCTTTGGTAAGTATTTATTCTCATGGTTTAATATATTATATTCTTAAGGTAGTGCATAAATCATGTTGGTTATGTTGACACAGTATTGGACAGTTCACTATGTGTAAAACTGTCTATTTTGGCAATCGAAAAAGGGTTTTGGCCTTATAAACTTAAAACTGGACTTGTGGTCTTGAAGGAAGTGAACTTGATGGATTAAATATTCAAATTAGAGATGTGATTGTAGCCTTAACTTTTTTTATCCTTGTACATAATGTTTAGAATTGTTATTGCAAAATTGTGCATGGACTTGGTGGTGTATTGAAGGAAAAGTGTGGTCTTGGTGATGTTCATGTGTGTTATGAAACCATGGGTGTTTTTTGGAATCCAAGTGACCAAAAATATGTAAATAAAAGCTTACTTATGGCCTTGGACCATTTATTACACAAAAGGACCCAAAAGAGACCCTTTTTGGCCGATTTGGGCATCCACCCCAGCAGACGAAGGCACTTGCGGGCGCAGATGCCAACACAGGTTCCCCTGGACATTGCCAAGGGTCACCTGTAGACGCATGTCAGCCACCTTAGGGCGCAAGTGGCTTTGCAGGTCACCCCAGAATGTCATTTTGTATGGTTTTGTCTCTCTTTGATCCCCGAAGGCCCCTATACCATTTTTGGATGTAATTATCAACTTATAGTACCTTTTTAATGACCTTAAGGGGTCGTATGGAGGCATGTTGGATTATATTAATTATGTATTGTTTTTCATATGTTGTTATGAGGCAATTTGATGGAGTAAGTGTGCTGGAATGATAATGAGGAAGCGTAAAGGGTAAGCGTGGTGTGAAATGCTATTGGTTTATGATGTCTTGGTCAATGTGTGGAATTTTATGGTGTTGTTGGTATGATAATGCAGTGGATTGTATTATAAAGGATAAAATGACGTTATATGACAGTCATATAGCTCATTGTCGTCTTGTAGACTTGTACGGTAACTAGTTGTTAATGTAAGCTCTGTTATATATTTGTATTGTAGAGTTATATGTAAGGAAGGAGCTAGAGTATTGTGGTCATATATAGGCTTGTGTATTCATACTTGGAAGTGAAGGTATGTAAGGTTACTCTTTTCGTATCCTTCTGCAGCACATAGTATTCACATTGACATTGTATTTGTTCTATTCCGAAAGGTTCTAAGGTATCCTATTTCCGGTTATCAATTGTTATTATTCACATGTTCCCTACTCATTGATCAATTGTGATTCACATGTCTCATGTTCTTTGGCTAATGTTCCAAAGGTCCAATAATGTTATGTTCCAAAGTTCAAACAATGTTATGACTATCAATGTATCAATCTCAAAAGTAAAGAACGAAGTATTGCATATATGGTTGATGATTGAGTATAGGTGGTAGCTTTGGGGGTGAAAGCCTAGCTCAAGCCGATCCTGAGATTATTGGATCAGGGGGTAGTCCTAGAGGCATGAGACAAGCTGTCACGACCTGATTTTTTGAGTCGTGATGGCGCCTACCGTAACCCACCAATAGGCAAGCCAAACCCTAGCCTGGAGTGATAAGCGACAGGCTAACGGGCAAAATCTCAGAAAACAGAGATGAAGTGGAAGTAACCATACTACTAAGCATGCTAGAAATATAATCAACAAACAAAACCAAAATATACCCATACCGAGACTGAGAAGGAAGAGGACAATATGTATAAAGTCAAGAACCCCTCCCAAGACCTGGTGAGGTCGGTACAAGAGCCACTGCTAGACATAGTTAGAATACAAGACAGAACCCAAATAGATATAATAAGTACAACAGTCTTGAGTGCAAAATACTATACAGTAGAGATGGAGTAGGATCTGCCTCGGACGTCAGTAAGCCCACCCTGCTTCAAAATCAGTGCTGAGAAGAGCGTCACGTCAAAACCGTCGACTAGTGCCCAAATCTGCACTCGAACCAAACCTGACTGGGGGTAGCTCTAGAGGTAAGAACCTAGCTCGAGTCAAACTTGATATATTGGTTTATGGGTGGCAGCTCTAGAGGTAATAACCTAGCTCGATCCAAGCCCGATGTATTGATTTAGGGGTGGTAGCTCTAAAGGAATAATCCTAGCTCGAGTCAATCCCAACATAACGTTATGTTATGTTAAGACCCACTGATCAGTCGGGGCCCGCGTACATAGTGACACAAGTGATGATGAACAAACATAGAAGTAAAGAAGCAAAGAAAGTAATGAAAGCAATTCACATGATTCCCAACATACAGAATGGTGACTTATTCATATTGGTTATTCATTTGTATTTGAGTTCATTGAAGTATTTATGTATCATACAGTTTCATATGAGCCTTACATACTCAGTACATTCTTCGTACTGACGTCCCTTGGGGGACTTACATTACTTGCTGCAGGTGCAGGTGCTAATAGACCTCCACAGTAGGTTGCCGGTCATTTGTAGAACATTGGTGAGCTCCAGTTGGTTCGGGGCTTTTCGAGTCACAGTTGTACATTGATTTTGGTATTGTAAATGTTGTATAAAGCGGGGACTTATCCCAATTTTAAGATGGTTATGTATACATCTGTTAGAGGCTTTGTGGACATATGTAGAAATGTTAATGTAAGAGATGTATGTCCACTTTGGCTTGATGGCCCTAACGGCCAAGTTTCACATATGTATATATCACATGTTTCCATGACTTCCGCTATTGGTATCTTATATCTCTATACGTGATGGTGGTGTTTCGTGAATGACATGCATATGAATAGACATAGATGAAGATTGGTTCTCTCGGGCCTTATCGACTTCGGGTGTCAGTCCGCCTCAATTGAATTTGGGGCGTGATAGAGACCCCAAGAGTTAGAGAGCATGGAGGGATTGTATCTGCGAACCTCGTTGATCAGTCCATGATAGGCACCCAGTGCGCTACAGGTATCTCCCTACCTGATACTTATATTTACATCTTTTGTGCATTGTGGACATTGTATGAATTCTTAGTTGGGGTGGGGGTATACCAATATCCGAGGGTTTTTGTTATCGTGTTTCTTTTACCTCGGATGATCTATCTAGTTAGAACCGGCATGTTTAAGATTTTATTTCTTTTTTTGTTAGTTCGTGTGTTAAGTTAAGAGGAAAATAGGAGAACTTAGCAGAGTCTCAATAAAAAGAGCATGGAACCTGTGTTTTTTTTATTTGAATGTCATAATGATACCCCTCCTTGAATTTTTAGACTATTTTGTATGTTGGATGTGAATTGTGACTATTATGGATCTCGTTATGGCATTAAGATTATGGGCATGATAAATGTAGTGTAACTATGCATGAACCGGATAGGTAGTAGTTGATAATGTATCCCTAATTCATGTGTGTGTGAGGTACTTACCTAGTTTGGCTTTGTGTGTGTGATCTAGAACTTGCGCCGGTTAATCTTGCCTAGGTTGTAGGATAGTTGGTTAAGAAAGGATCATAGGTCATTCTTGAACATTCCACTATAGGCTAAATACCCTACCAAATGGAATATGATATCCCTTGATCCTGATTTTTTAGCCTAAATAGACCTTTTTCTTGACTATCTTATTCACCTTCCCGATTCTATTATAATAAACCTGCCTGTCCTTAATCCTTCCTTGGACACTGTGCACCTCAACTCAGAAAAATCTCCTAAGTTGAGTGTGGCTATCGTAGGGGTGCATAAATAAAGTTGGGTATGATAAAGAAATTAGTAATTGAAAAAGAATTTGGGTATGGTATGTGTGAAAGAGAAAAGAAAAAAGAAAGAAAAGGTACAAAATGAATAAAGTTTAAGAAAACAATAAAAAACCAAAAAAATAAAAAGAAAGAGAGTTGCAAAAAGAAACCGCACCCAAAATCTAGAAAAAAATTATATTAAGGAGAAAAAGGAAAGAAATGGGGTTAAAAAGTTGAGAGAAAAAATAGTGTAGTGCCAAAGAGGGTTGAGTCACTTTATCCATGTCTACCAAAGCTATTCAAACCTATATTACAAGCTAATAAAGTCCTATAGTGATCCTAATCCGACTGTCCAAAAAACTAAGTCATAGAAAATAAGGACAAGCCTATGGTATTTCATGCATATTGTTTGAACTTCTTTGTCAGAGTGAGTGCTTTAATTCAGTCACTGTGTTGATAATCATTATATACTCTGAGTGTACGGAACTTTTTTGTTGTGAGGGCACATGGGTTGCATTGTTAGCTACTATTTGCTTGGGTAAAGTCATTGGTATCTATGTTGGGTTTTCTGTTGATAATGTGATGTCATTTCTTGATCCCTTTGTGCATTGGTAAGTAGTTTTGCATATACACATAGTGGTTTTGATTCTAACTGTATCACAGGGGGTTGAAAATGATTAAAGTACATGCGTGCTAATCTGAGTTGATGATATGATTGTCATAGGTCTCCTAGGTTTCTCTTAGTTAAGAGTCATGTGTTTTGTTTTATGTTGCTTTGTTGGGTTTTATTTTATTCGTCCGAGGACATGAAAACATTCTAAGTTGAGGGTGTTAATACGCCATGATTTTATGGCACTTTTGATGCTTAAAACAATGAAAATATGCTAGTTCTAAGACACGTTTTTGTGGGTATGATGTATTTTTGTGGTATTTACATGTAAAATAGGTTTCGGGAGTTTAAAGTTCAGAAAACAGAGAAGGTAGAGCCCAAGTACATCAGAAGATCTCTCTACTGAACTGTTAGAGCTACTGACTGTCCATCCCATGTAGGCGTTGGACAAATCAGAGGTGGTGAAAATTGAAGAGCATCAGACGACAACATCCTACGACCATTCCAAAATACAACGGACTCATTTTGAAAGTCGTGGGAGAAGGTCCTGAAAAGTGTAAAAGCAAACTTGAACCAACGAGTACAAGCAACGAGCTATCCTTAGAAAGGACGTGCTCATCCTAATGATCATCCCAGAGAACTTCAGATTACAAACAAAGATCAACCATCCAACAACGAGCAGGAAGGATGGATCGTTGCATCATACAACGAGTCGTTTTATCCCTCTTCTGAGGTGCCGATACTACAATCCCATTATATTTAGGATAGGTTTCATTTTATCTATAAATGCCTTTGCTAGGTCTTCTTTTATGGTTTACGCATTCATACAGACTTTTTAGTCTTAGAAACATCATATATTGTTTGGTTCTGAGACTTGATAGATTACACATTGATTCTTGGCTATAATTTCTTCCTTAATAAATCAAGTGTTCGGATTTCTTTTGCTTTATTCGTAAGTTTATGATTATAAATTCTTCTAGCAATTCTTATTGTGATCTTACGAACATGAGTAGCTAAATTCTGCAACTAGGATTGTGGGAACTATGATCAATTAACAACGTAGGTAAAGTACTTAGTGATTCATGAATGGTGTTCATGCATATATTATTTTTCCCTTCGTATTGATTAGTTTTTAACGGTCGTGAATGTTAAAACTCACCTTATTCTTACTTTCTGGACCAAAGGGGTAAAAAATGGGAAAAGATATTAACAACGGAGATTTGAGGCTACCAACCCTCATCTAATAACTTGACCTTGTCCAAAAATAGTTAATTTGGGATCAAAGATAAGAGTTAGGAAAGCAAATACCCATAGACAGACAAGATTGCATGGTGATATTCATCTATCTATAGGACTAACCATTTTGGTCAATTTCACTTGCGAATCTTACATGCTAAGCACCAAGATAGATCACTAGTACGATATGCCTGCTGCATTATGAAATCATGGGGAACACAATTCTAGTCAATTCTCTCATTGATTAACAACGACATTAATAAATATTCTATTACTTGGTTACTCACTGTCTGGAAATATTATTTGTTACAAAACTCCCTTTTTGGAAATAATTGATTGATAGCTTAAATAACCACATCGACCGAGCTCTTAGCCATATTCCCAGTGGGATCGACCTAAATCTTGGTTGGATTTTATATTTGATTCAATGGTCACTTTATGCTTTATTGTGAGGTGTAATTTCGGCGATATCACATATCGCTGCTAGGTTGGGACCTATGGAGGACTCGCAAGATCCATATACTGTGCGGCACGTACTAATAGTATATATAAAATATGTGCGACACATACTCCGATCCATAGTATATAATATGTACAAGCATGCACTCTAATCCCAATAATATATATGATATGTGCAGGAGTGCACTCCGATCCTAATAATATATATATATATATATATATATATATATATATGTGTGTGTATATATGTGTGTGTGTGTGTGTGTGTGTGTGTGTGTGTGTGTGTGCGTGCGTGTGTGCGTGTGTGTGTGTGTGTGTGTGTGTGTGTGAGAGAGAGAGAGAGAGAGAGAGAGAGAGTATGCGCGCGCAGACGTGCACTCTGATCCGAATAAAATGCATAGCATGATGTGCATACATGCAATTCTAACCCCAACTCTATAGCACAATTAATCAAGGCATTTCATATCACATGTCAAATCATAAATCAACCCAACATTGGCGTAACTTTTTATGTGGGAGTATAATCATCAGCTAGCATATTTAATAATTCATTGAATCCTAAAAGATCACTAAGCCCTAATTTCTCTTTAATTATCTATAAACATAGCTAAAGCCTTCAATTAAATGCTCAACATCAACCATCAATAAGTCATTCTTTCCATACAAAATCATCATATAAACAATTAGAGGAAACAATCAAGACAACTCTATTTATTAAGTTTTAGCCCTTCATTTAACACCGGTAAAAGCATAGGTACTCGTCACCTCACGGATATGGGACTCCTATTAGCCATTACTTACATTACAAACAACAAACACATAAACACTTAGAAAAAGAGTCAAAGAAAGTCTCAAATTTCCAGAAAAGACGACCCACAAAGTCAAATCAAAAACTTTTTCTTCTAAATCAACTTTGAAGGAGCCCAATCTATTCAAATATAGATTCTACATGAGAATACAAAACTAAGGACACCCATATTACTATACTTCAAATTCGGGTCTAAAATATCAATCCTAAAGTCAAACCTGAGCCCACAAGGAAAAATTGAAAATTTATTTGAAAACTTTATCCATAACTTAAGAAGTTTAAATATAAAATTTCATAAAAAAACAGAGTTAAAATTGACATTCAAATCATCAAAAATATCATTTCTAAACTTTACCGAGAAAACCCCAAATCTCCATGTTCACGCGCAGTTTAAAATGAGTAAATTCTGTAAATTTATGTCAAAATTATTTTGCCCATATTACAAGGACCTTAATTTTCAAAAATCATTGCAAACTCATCACTAATCGATCCTAAAATAAAAAACTTTTAATTTCATAATTTTGGGGTTTCAAATCTCAACTTTATGAATCAAAAATCTTGAAAACGAAATGGATATCCTTGGAAATGAGTGAAACAAGGTTAGAAGCACGTATGTACTGATATTATGAGAAAAATGCATCAAAAATCACCTGAGCTTCCTAGTTTCCAAAATATCAAAAATACAAAATATGTGCAGTTTAGGACTTAAACTCAGCGATTTCCGCTTCTGAAGACATTTCCTCGCTTAAGCAGCTTCGCTAAAGCGACCCAATCCACTATACAAGAGACCATCACTTCTATGAAACTTTTTTGCATTAGCGGGACTGCTTGTGTGTCCCTTTTTCCACTTCTGCAATGCACTAATACTAACAACAACAAACTTCACTAAAAACGGCATAATTTCCTCATATGGAACATTCTTTGAGAGAGAGAAACAAGATGGAAGAATTTTAGCTAATGAAGTTTTCTTTTTTGCAGGTACATCAGTAATTCATTATAATATTGTACAAGACATCACCAATGAAGGAAGAGTTATTCTTACAATGAATAAAAATCCCTACTTTAAAGATTGTCAAATGCTGGAATGGAGATTTTCAAGCATAAGGAGTTCAGTCAGTTTTGCACACAACACCTCATGATGGAAATAACAAAAATGAGAAGCATAAAGTTACAGCATCAAAACTGCATACAAGAGGAATTTGCACAGAATAAAGAAAGGGTATGGGTTGACTTACAGCTTTGTGGAATTGAGCTGCGTGAATTTGCAACAGTGTCTATGAATAGAACACAAAGGACTGAGTTAGAACAAAAACATGATTTAAGCTGCAACGGGCAAAGAGTGGTGATCATAGAGGGGATTTCTTACCAAATCTGATTGAAGTTGGACCGTTTGAGGTATTGTCCTTAGACAGTGGTATCAGCTCCTTATTGAGCTCAACCTATCAAGGGCAAAACTTAAATGGGACAATTTCAATTGGAATCACTTAATAAATGGTTTTTAGGGTAAGAATTAGACTTAACTAAGTGTTAAGAGCTCCGATTTGATGAACTACGAGTTGAAGAAGTCTTCGTTTGGACCGATTTCATGGCATTTGTGAGACTAGTAGATGTCTTATGTGAAATCTTCCATAACTCACAGATTCATGGATGTGGGGATTTTATTTGGTTGGATAAACTCTGATCTTACCCTCCTTTGTCGTCGTTTGCATCTTGATTTGAAGCGTCGGAGCCATTGATGAAGATAGAAGAGCAGCGGTGATCTTAGCTTTTTAGATTTCTATTTATTTTTTGTTTCTAGAAGTAGCTTCTTGTTTCCTTATTTTTGCTTTTGTCTGAGAATTGATTTGGGCTTTATAGCTTGGATCGATTCTTGGGCATGTTCATATTTTTGCTGCTAACAAAAGGCCTTTTTAGGCCACCTTTGATTAAAAAAAAAATTCCTTATACGAACGTGAAATTCGTCGATTTTTTTGCGTTGGTTTTGAAATTTTGATACGGATCTAATGGTACCATACAGACACCAAAAATAGACCATTTAATTTAGGTGATACTATTAAAACTCAACGATGAAAAACTCCAAACTCCAAACAAGTATCCAAAACTCACTCGGGACCTCCAAATACAAACTAATAGTGTAAACCACTTGTATAACACATTCTGGATCCGATGAAATTGTTAAAACACCCAAACTGGATCATTTTAACTGGATGTTAATCGAAGTCAACTCTTAACTTAGAATTTCCAAATTCCAATCGATCGCTCAAAACTCATCTAATAGCCTCTGAAACTGAACCAAAACTCCAGCTAGTCTAAATATCATCCTCCAAACCTAGTGGAATAATTGAAACTTAAAAATTACTTTTTTAACCTCAAACACTGACTTTGATCAAATCTCTTAAGTTTTCAACTTTTAAAACTCAAAAACTCTTTCAAAACTTATATGAATGCCTCGAGACTCAAACAAATAGTCCTATAAATCCAAAAATCGCGTTCCAGAACTGATGGCCTTGACGGAATTTTGATACGAACTCAACTTCTATGGATGTTGATCAAAGTCAGATATATCTACATTTCAACCTTCCAAAATGGAAAACTCACATAATACTCAAGCAACACCTTGAGAATCATGTCATCCATTTATGCAAACCACAAATACCTTAACACAACTACTAGGAGGAATAAACTAATCAAAATGCATCAAAAATTCAAAAATCACAATGAAGATTGTTACATCTACAAAGAAAATGAGTGGTCGCATATACTAAAATCATTGAAGATCATTTCTACTATTGAACACCTTGATCACATCTATTGATTGCAATCGATATAGAAAGTGGAAAATTTTGAAGAGAAGGACAGAAGAACTCAGCTTAATTGCTGATGGATACCACTAGAATCTGAAAAGTCATAGGTAGAAGTTGCAATAAGCTCAAATAGATATAAAGATAAAGATTTAACTTCTTTTTTTTTTAATTTCACTAATATAGTTATTTTATTTTTTGACCTGAATCAGAGTCAATTCCTCATATTGTCACTCAAATTTAGGAAAATGTCACACTACAACCATTTATCTTTTCTTTTTGTTCCAATAATATTATTCAAGTTTGTACATTTTACTTACAAACTAATAATTGCTAAAAATGACTTAAAAGATGAAACAAAAATGATCAAAATAGTTCCTTAAGTTGAACTTTGAATTTAAATAGTCCTTATTCTTTGACATGAAATATTAATAGATCTTCAACTATTTTTCACGTTTTTACTTCATAAATTAAATTATATATATATTTTATAGATAAGTACATAATATAATTAAAAAAGACACAAATCATAACATTAAAAAGGTAAAATAACAAAGGATGTTTAATTTAGAGCGTAAAATAGGTAGTTATATCTTTAAAGGAAATAAAGAAGAAGGAAATTTATTGTTCAAAGTTCGGAGATGTATTTAGTTTTTAAAATTAAGTTGAAGAGGTAATCTAATTTTCTCCCAAATAATATCACAAGATTGATAAAAATAATATTTAAAAACTTGACCTTTTTAAATTGCATAATGATTATATAAAATCTCCTAATTTTATTTGATGACGAATGACTTATGCTATTATCATGATGTCCTTTAATATGCATCAATATTTTTTTAAAATAAAAATCCCTTAAAATATTTATATATGATTGTTTTTCTACTAGCTAGAGAGCCTAGTTTTTTTGTTTTTTTTTTGGTTTGAAGGAATTCATCGTCTCCTTTATGAATTATGAATTTTTTGACAATAATTTTACGAGTAGAAGAAACTAACAACTAAATTTGAACTATTTTATTAAAAAATAACAATTAACCATAAAATGAATAAATATAGAACGTTATTTTATTATTGAACTTCTAAATTTCCAAATTATAAATAGATTACATATAAACTTTTCTAACAATACAAATCGCAATTTTTAATGCACTACATTATATTTTAATACCACAATTAGAAGTTGAATTAAAATTGTACTCACTATTTTTTATGGTTAAAAGGTTATTAGTACTTCATATTGTTAAAGAATAAGGATCATTCCAATTCAAAGTTCAAACTTAGAAGACTATTTTGAATTTTTTTTTTTCATATTTTAAGTTACTTATAACAATTATTAGTTTATAAGAAAAAAATACAAACTTGAATGAAATTATTGGAACAAAAATAAAATAAGTGACTTTTATGAGATATCTCCCTAAATTAATTGACAATATGAGAAATTGACTCCCTGAATCAAGTTGAACTAGACCTTTTTTGTTGTTTATTTTTCGGGACTTTTTCCTAATTAATGAAACCGACTCTTGTGGACAAATTTAACTTTAAAAGAATATTGATTTGTTTCAATTTAGTTAGACTTGGTTAAAATATTTGCTAAAGTACTATTGTTTGACGAATTATATATTCACCTCATAATTATCACATGTCCCATGATTTAGATGATCTACAAATTTATTTTAAAGAAAAAACATTTTTTTGTTAAAAAAAAAAAAGGTACTCTGGTAGTATTAATTTTTCACGAAAATAAAATAGTTTCCTAGCTACTCCCAGTCTTCTTCCCTTCCTTTTCATTTGTTCATGTTGAGTTGGATCCGTCTCTTCTCCATAATATTTTTCCTTCATTTTCTCAAGTACACATATGAATGAGTTACATTTGTATTATTTAAATTTTAAATGTATTATATCACACTTACAAGTATTTTAATCATAATTAAGTAAGTAAGTGCTGAAAAAATACCATTAAATTTTGATAAGAAAAAGATACTCCTCATATTTTGGTATCAATTAATATCATTAATTTCTTCATATATTTAAATTTACAACTGTCTAACATAAAGCTATAGAGGTTTTTTTTAAAAAAAAATAAAAAATCGCGAAGGCCTTAAAAAAATAGTGATATAGATCAGATTAAAATATAAAGTGACTACTGTGTTTTGAACAAAATAAAAAAGAGGAATCTGATTATTTAAATTTATTTTGAAGAAAAAAAAATCTGGTTGTTTCAAATAATTTTTAATTTTTTTTTGTGTGTGTGATAAAATAGATTTATATTCTTAAGATAATTTTTTTTTTTTTTTTTTTGGAGAATACTGTTTTATCTGGCCAAACAACACATTGTCAAGTTCACGTTCTACAATTTTATATTTGAATTTTAAAATATAAGTTTAATGAAATGGAAAAATTGAGGGGTACGTCTTTTTCTTACCAAAATTGGAGGTATTCTCAAAATTTATTCACTTAACTATGATTAAAATACTTGTTAATGTTATATAATCTAGCCTTTAAAACTTAAATAGAATACATGTCACTTATCTAAGTGTGTAATTGAGGATTTATTTTACTAAATTAAGAAAATACTTATCAGGAATTAATTTTACTAAATTAATCTTATTAATTATATTTTAGAAATATAACTTTGATTAGTAATATATTATGTAGTTATTTAATAATAAAAATAATAGTAAAAAATATAATAAATGTGGTAATTTGCTAAAATGAATAATTAAAAATAAAAATATATTTTTAATATAAGAGTTAAGTAAAAAGAAACCAATGGACTACCTATCAAATAGAGTACTACTGGTATATTTTAGTTGGTTGTTGATCGATCTTTTCGTCACTGGACATTAATGATACACCAACAAACTCCTGCCAAAGGATCCTCTTTCCCATCCATTCATCTCTATAAAAACTTAATATGCTTAACTCAAATCTCAATAACCTTAAACAAAAAAAATTTGATCACCCAAAAAAAAATAAAAAAAATAAAATTAAATGGAAGCTTCTTACAACAATCCATGGCTGATTATAATTTTTGCCCAACTAATTATAATCCCTTGTGCTCTATGCGGAAAAGTTCCAGCAATTATAGTATTCGGCGACTCGACGGTAGATACTGGCAACAATAACCAGATTTTAACTGTTCTTAAGAGCAATTTCAAGCCTTATGGGCGTGACTTTTATGAGAAAAAGCCAACAGGAAGATTCTGCAATGGTCGCATTCCACCAGATTTTATATCTGAGGCTTTTGGTTTGAGACCAATTGTGCCTGCTTATTTGGATCCTATGTATAATATATCTGATTTTGCTGTTGGTGTTTGTTTTGCTTCTGCTGGTACTGGTTATGACACTGCCACTTCTCATGTTCTTGTAAGCTTCCATTCCATCTCTACTTACTACATGTCCATGTTACTAATTAAAAATATTGTCCAACAATAATTGCCCAGATTGAACTCTATGTCCATTCAAATAAATTCAGATAAATTGAAATGAAGGACGAAATAACATTATTTGATAATTAAATTAAACTAATATTGCATATAACTTTAAGTCCATTCTTAGGGAGCTTTACACTGTATAACCGACAAAATAATGGCTGCTAAATGTAAATTTATTGTATTATATATATATAGAGAGAGATAATATGGGGCTAGCAGTTGTAATTATTTTTGGTCAATTGGCCAAATGCATTAAACTCCTGGGGAAAGATACACATTTGACCTCTAGCCAAGAATAATTACAACCACTAGTCATATACACACGAAATATACACTAATTATGTAAAATATGTATATTATTATGTGCATATATGTTAATATATATTTGCTGATTATTATTTTGTTGAGGGATTATACAGCGTAAAAAATCCTTCTTTCTTATCTGTAAAATCTGATTAATTGGCTCCTTTGACAGAATGTGATGCCATTGTGGAAGGAAGTAGAGAACTTCAAGGAGTATCAGAAGAAACTGGAAGCATATGTAGGGAGCAATAAAACAAAATACATAATACAAGAAGCACTCTATGTTGTCAGCATGGGTACTAATGATTTCTTAGAGAATTATTATGTATTAACAAGCACACGTGCGTTACAGTACACAACGGAACAATTTCAAGGCTTCCTTATTGGACTTGCAGAGAATTTTATTAAACAAATTTATCAACTTGGAGCTAGGAAAATATCCTTAACTGGACTTCCTCCAATGGGTTGTGTACCTTTAGAAAGAGCAACAGATTTGATAAGAGGACACGGAGATACATGCAATGAGAAATATAATGATTGTGCTTTGCGTTTTAATGAGATGTTGAGTGGTTTAATTCAGAAGTTAAATGGGGAGCTTCCTGGGATGAGAATGGTTTTTGCTAACCCATATGATCTCTTACTTCAGCTGATCAAAGACCCTTCCTCATTTGGTAAGTCGTTTATTCTTCAACTATGTGGTTACTCCTCTTTTTGTCCTCCCTTTGCTGTTGAATTTACTACTCTTCCTGTCTCAATTTATGTCACACTTTTTACTTTTTGAGATTCCAAATATAAGCTATAGTAAATAATAATTTAAAATATTTAAGAGACATAGCAAAAAAAGGAAAAAGCCTCAGCCCCCCTACATGCATTACGCAACGACGGCTCAAATGAAGCAAACCATTTCTCATAAGAGAATAGAAAATCACAAAAAAGATTTGATCAAAAGTGACTAGAAAAGAGTCGGTCGAGAAGGAATGAGTGGAAACTATGTTGATTGAGTGCAATTTCTAAATTAGGAAAGATTGGACAAAATCCTACCAATCTAAATTAAAGTTTCCAACAGTGAAAGGCTGCCCCTGTTGGCGGGTTGCTTAGGTCCATGAAGTCCAAATCTCCCCTTAGGAAAGAAGTCCAAATTGACTTTTTGCAAAAGGGAAAATGGATTTCTGTTAGAGAGTGATTGAGAGAAATTTTCAGTTTGGAGCTATTTTTTTGCAGCTAGGAGACATTGTTGTTATGTTTTCTAGTTATGAACCATTGTTGTGTGGTCCCTTTCGAGCGGTTCCTTCTTCTTCTATTTTGATGATTTAAAGGCGACAACTCTTTTCATCAAGGAATTGGGGCTTAGAGCTATAAGTTATAACACATACACAAGAAGGAAGAATGCCTTAATGGACGGGTATGCTAAGGAAAAGGAGTCACTTGCTTGTTTGGTGTGTTTGGAATCAGGTTGTTTAAAGGTACTTTTTCTTGAAGAAAGAGAACTTGTGCCATGTCTTGGTGTATTTTGACATGATTTTCAATACGCTATCCAAATTAGGTGGTGGTGAGTGGTGGGTGGTGGGTGGTGGTTGACAATGGTGGTGTTGGTAGAGGTGGTTAGTGGTGGTGACTGGTGATTGTGGATAGAGTGGTGGTGAATATTATACAACACAAGAATACCTCTTAATGATATTAAGACTTTGTTCCAGATCTGAATGACTAAGACCTATTCAGACCTATTAAGAGCTAAAATCTTAATAAAAAACAAATGCACTTAATGGTCTGAAGTCTGAACCATTCAGATTCAGACCTCCATTAAGTGCAAACAAATAAGGTAGCCAATCTTACAAAATAGAGGGGTATTTTTAATCCTTTTCCTTTTTTATATGTCATTTAGATATTTTAAGTTGTTAGTTATTGTAATTTATAATACTTTTTATATAATTTTTAAATATATAACAAACTAAAAAGAAAAGTAAGACAAATAAATTAAGACGGAAAAATTTCCAGAATAATATGCCAAAAGGTACAGGTATATAACTGAAAGGAGTATGCTTTTTTTGTCTAGAAAGAAAAAGTATGAGCACGGAACAACAAAATACAATAGAATTAAAGCATACAATCACTAAATCCCTAGAAGAGGCCTCGGTCGGCAAGCTGGCAAGACAACAACCAGCTGCTTTCCAAGCCTCTTCTATATATCAAAAAGGATAAAAAAAAAAAAAAAATATTATTATAATTTTTTAAAATGACAAATATTTTTAACTAATTATTTATAGTAATCATGACAAATAAGATGGACTGGAGAACATAGTGATTATATAAGAAATCAGTAAAATATATAACTTAATAAACTAATGAAATCTTTGTAAGGTCATTGTTTCCATTCAAACAATTAATTGATCATCGATGATCGTCTTTTGGGTTTGCTATGGTTTTCAAAGTAAAAATATGCACGTAGCGCCAAAAAGTAGCTAAATGTAAATTATTTCTCACTACAGTTCCTTTACAAATAGGTAGTTTCCCCCTACAACTAGTAATTAAAAGTTACTAGTATATATTACTCCATTATTTATGTAGTACATTATTTTTTAGTCAACTCTAAAAAGAATGATACTTCTGCTATTTTAATTTATTTTTTTGGCTTTGACTTGAGTTTAAGAAAGTAATTTTTTTTTTTGAAATTTTTATGGTTATAAATATATGTATATATGTATGTATATATATATATATATACATATATACATATATATATATATATATATATATATATATGTGTGAAAAATTGAAATAAAAAAGGTTGCCAAAAAAGAGAAGAAACATTTTTTTAAGCAGAATCAAAAAGAAAAGTAAGACAAACAAATTAAAACGGAGAAAGTATCTTTTTATATTTAGTAACAATTTAATTTTAAATTTTTCATTTTATCCTTAATGAGATAATTTACTATCACACAAATTTTTGTGGCTTGTTTTAAACTACAAATTTTAAAAGTGATTCGTAAACGCTGTGTCTATTCAAATACCTTCACATAAATTGGAGAAAACTTATTTTGTAATTTCTAAAAGGTGTCAAGATAATTCTACATTTCTTCCATATAATAGGAGCCACCATTATCAATACTTGATTATCTTCTGAAAATCTTCTTACAATGAATTGTTTTTTTTTCCCCATCGAATCTATTGGCTGATCTGTTTTGCTTGCAAACAGGATTTGAGGTGACAGGTATAGCATGTTGTGGCACAGGATTATTTGAAATGAGTTACTTGTGTAATAAGTTAAACCCACTCACATGCCCAGACGCAGATAAGTTCGTATTTTGGGATTCTTTCCATCCCACCCAGAAAACTAACCAAATTATTGTCAATTCCTTGATGAAAAATATCCTCAATCAATTTTTATAGATTTTGTACGTAGATTCAGAGCATTTATACCTAGTCGTGTTTTTAATTTAATTTGATAGGAAGTAGTAAGGAAAACCTTGGAGTAATTGATAAAGTAATTGCTGTCATGTAACCTGGTTCAACCCTTTCTCGAACTTCGCATATAGCGAGAGTTATTTTTTTAGTATAGAAAAAAGAGGGCCAAATGGCCCATTTTATTAATAAAACATATTTACAAATAGTCATAGTAGAAACTTTAGTAAACCGATCTGTATTTTTTTCTCTCTAGAATATAATGTACTGTCCAGAGTTTTGATAAAACAATATATTGTGTATACTGGTCATATCAAGAAGGTGATATTTGTACTCTTCATTTCGACACGTTAAGTAATGTAATTTGTCTTGGATTCTTGAGTCTCGTATAAATTTTTATTCTGAAGCTCATATTTCTTCCTTTAAGATATTACTATATTTATTCTTACTTTTTGTTAAAAAAAAAATTCTTCCCTTGGAGTACATTACTCTCAAATGGTTTAAAATTTTCCGGCCGCCAGCAAATAATAAAATTTAAAAAATGTTATTATATCTTAATCCGATAGGATTCATTATGGGATACTCCACTTTGTTTTCCAAGACATCATAAGAATATGTCGATGATGCAAAGATCATCTAGTAGGTCATTCCTTGAAAATTCCAAATAAGTTTTACGAGAACTGTACTCCCCAGAAATTAACAAAACTTGCATCGTACTTTTTGGGATGGCAATCGGGACAAAGCAAATGCGGGGAGGGGCAGGTTTTGTTGTTTTTCGGGTTTAGTAAAATCTGTATTTTTTCAACAAGAACTTCAAACACATGTTCAACTTAAAGAATGAACAATCAAATGAAGTTTGAACTCTGTATTCACAACTTTGAACTTCAATAATAAGTTCAACGCAACTTATGAACAACAACAAAATGAAGTTCAAACTATTTTCTAGAAATAGCAAAACCAAAACGTTTAGAAAGAGATGAAGAGTAGAAGATTCAAGTCCACCGAATTCACGATGTGTTCTTGAGGAAATTATTCCCCTCAAGTACTAGAGGTTATGGAATATATCCTCCCAGGATAAAATGAATCACATCGACAGAATGACGGTACCTCAAACTCTGTCGAACAAGTAACACACTCAACGATTCGTAAATCACACTTGAGTTTTTTTATGAAGAAAAATGTGTTTTTCACTTCAAAATTTCGTGTCTATACTAAGAAATTTTTTTGGTATTTATAGCCAAAAGGTGGTGCTTCAAAAAAGAAGCAATGGTTCTTGAATTGATGCATTGTTTCAGATAATCGGGCCACCTACGGACCCACCTGCGCACGCAGATGGGTCACCTGTGGCTGCAGGTCGACTTTCGTCAAAAACAGAAAGTTTCCCTTGACCTGCGCTGTCCAGATGCTCCCGCAGATGGCCATCTGTGCGCGCAGGTCGTCATTTCTGTATTCAACCAGTGCCTCGAATGATCACGTCCCTTCGAGGTGCGTTGTGACATGCGTCCGCACTTCCTCATGTGCGTCCGCAAATGGAGAATCTTTTCATATCAAATTTTTAGATTAAACAATCATTAACTCTCAAGTTTTAAATGAATTTTGTCCAAAAAGATAATCTCTTGATCGATCATTTGACAAATCCGAATCCAAATCCAAATCCAAATTCGAAGCCGAAGCCGAAGCCGAGCCGAGCCGAGCGAGCGATGATAAGTGTGTGAATGGGGAATGAGGAATGGCTATTTCATCCAAAAAAAATATTTACGGATAAGTGTGTGGTCTACAATCAAAAACTAATTACATCTAGATAAGTATGTTTCCCTTTAAACTTTCCATAGTGAACTTGAATCGGATGCACTCGGTCAATCGGTAGATGTGATATCTTTGAACAGTAGAACTTTTGTTTACACCTAGACAGCACAAGTCACACAACCAGCCTTTTACTGTTTATGGTTCTCACGGTTTGTTCATTTCAACCATGGACAAAACCTGGTTTTGTGAGAGCTTAGAGAATAGGCCTTTACTATCATTCTCCTCAAAGCGGCTTCCACTTCACCCTCACATAGGTGATTCCTAAATGTTTTAATCCTATAGATCAAACTATTTGGTCATACCTGCCAAACTTAGAAACTATTAAAAAGCTCCAATCCATAAGCCTTATCCTTGTTTCCTGAACATTGTCTTCATAATGAGAATGGGTTGAGTTATTTGATAATGTTGAACCGTCAGTCACAACTTTGTTTGATCTCCTTGAACCTAGCTCTTGGGATCTTCAATTTGCTAGGTAGAGTTACCATCGTGATGACTTGTCCTAGGCTTTAAACCCATTCCATTCTATGATCTCTCAACTCCCTCTCTAGTCAGACCCTTTGTAAGTGGATCCGACACATTATCCTTTGACGTCACATAGTCAATCATGATAATTTAATAGAGAGAAGTTCTCTAACAGTATTATGACTCTGTCGTATATGATAAAATTTACTGATATACATCTTTCTCCATGCCCTACCCATCGCATCTTGACTATCACAGTGTATGCATACTGGTGCCAAAGGTTTGGGCCAATAAAGAATATCTTTTAATAAATTTTGGAGCCATTCAGCTTCTTCACCGGCTTTATCTAATACGATAAATTCAGATTCCATTGTAGAGCGGGAAATATATGTCTGTTTGGATGATTTCCAAGAGACTGCTCCTCCACCTAAAGTAAATACATATCCACTCGTAGATTTTACTTCATTCGATTCGGTGATCCAATTTGCATCACTATATCCTTCAATTACCACAGGATATTTGTTATAATGCAAAACATAGTCTTGAGTATGTTTTAGATACCCCAAAAACTCTTTTCATTGCCATCCAATGAGTTTTATTGGGATTACTTGTGTACCGACTCAATTTACTAATAACACATGCTATGTCTGGTCGTGTACAATTCATGATATACATCAAATTTTCCAACACTCTTGCATACTCCAATTGTGATTCACTTTCATCTTTATTCTTTTGAAGTGCAAAGCTCATAGCCAATGGTATCTTGGTAATATTGAAATTCAAATACCTAAACTTGTTAAGTACTTTTTCAATGTAATGAGACTGTGACAATGCTAAACCTTTTTGTGTTCTATGAATTCTTATCCCTAAAATCACATCAGCAACTCCAAGGTCTTTCATATCAAATTTGCTCTCAAGCATTCGTTTCATAGCATTTATGTCAGAAATGTCTCTACTGATGACCAACATGTCATCCACATACAAACAAACAATGACGTTGTGATTTGGAATGTCTTTAATATAAACACATTTATCACATTCATTTATCTTGAATCCGTTTGCCAACATGATTTGGTCAAACTTTGCATGCCACTATTTGGGTGCTTGCTTTAGTCCATAAAGTGACTTTACAAGTTTGCACACTTTCAGGTCTTTACCAGGAACTAAAAAACCCTCGGGTTGTTCCATGTAAATTTCTTCCTCCAATTCTCCATTTAAGAATGTAGTTTTCACATCCATTTGATGGATTTCAAGACCATTATCCTTGTTACTGGCGAGTATGTGTCAAAATAATCAAGGCTTTCTTTTTGTCTAAAGCCTTTCACAACAAGTCTCGCCTTGTATTTGTCAATAGTACCATCAACATTCATTTTTCTTTTGAAGATCCATTTAGAACCTAAAGGATTATTTCCCGGAGGAAGATCAACCAATTCCCAAGTATGGTTGCTCAAGATTGAATCAATCTCACTATTAACAGCCTCTTTCTAAAAGGATGAGTCCGCAGACGACATCACTTCTTTGAATGTTTTAGGTTCATTTTCGAGAAGAAATGTTACAAAATCTGATCCGAAGGAAGTCAACATTCTTTGTCGCTTACTACGCCTTGGATACTCTTTATTAAGTACATTCTCCCTTGGTTCATCCTTAGGTCGTTTAGACCCTTCACTAGATAGCTCATGTCTAGTCTTATACGGATCAATGTGTTCAAAGAACTCAACATTATCTGATTCAATTACCGTATTATCCTGGATATTCGGATGTTCAGATTTATGAACTAAAAATCAGCATGCTTTACTGTTTGTAGCATATCCGATGAAAACACAGTCCACAGTCTTTGGTCTTATTTTCATCCTTTTGGGTATAAGAACTTGGAGTTTCGCTAGACACCCCCACACTTTGAAATATTTCAAGTTGAATTTTCTTCCTTTCCATTTCTCATATGGAATAGATTTGAGGCTTACTATGGGGCACTCAATTGAGTATTCGGTATGCTGTAAGGATAGCTTCCCCCACAAGTTTTGCGGTAAGTATGAACTTATAAGTAAGACATTCATCATTTCCTTCAATGTTCGATTTTTCCTTTCTGCAATTCCATTTGATTGAGGTGAGTACGGGGCCGTAGTTTGATGGACAATCCCATTTTTCAAATATATTTCCGCAAAAAGAGATTCATACTCTCCACCCCTATCACTTTTTATCATTTTAAATTTCAGTTTTATATAACCTAAATACTTCTATTCCTTCATCCTTACTATTCAACAAATAAACATAACAAAATCTAGTGCAGTCGTCAATAAAAGTTATGAAATACTTTTTTCCATCACGAGATGATGTTGACTTCATATCACAAATGTCTGTGTGAATTAAGTCTAAGAGATTGGAATTCCTTTCAACAGACTTATACGGATGCTTAGCATACTTAGATTCCACACATGTTTGACACTTTGATTTATTGCACTCAAAGTTAGGCAACTTCCAAATAATCAGTTTTCATAAGGTTTTGTAATTGATATGTCCTAAACATTCATACCATAATTCATTTGACTCAATCAAGTAAGAAGAAGGCTCATTTTTATTCTTTTCAACAGCCATTATATCAAGTTTGAAAAGGCCCTCAATGAGGTAGCCTTTTCCTACATATATTTCATTCTTGCTTATTTTAACTTTCTTCGAAACAAACACAGATTTAAACCCATTTTTAACTAGAAGTATTGTCGACACTAAGTTCTTCCTAAAATTAGGAACATGGAGAACATTGTTGAGAGTCAACACCTTGTCGGAATTCATTTTTTGGAATATCTTCCGACTTTCTTCAATCTTAGCTGTTGCATTATTTTCCATGAAGATCACTTCTTTGGGACCAGCGGTATCATAAGTAGCAAAAGCTTTTTTGTATGCATAAACATGTCTAGTGGCTTCTGAATCAAACCACCATTCATTTGGATTTCCAACTAGATTGCATTCAATGATTATTGTACACAAATTTTCAATCTTTCTAGTTGCTTCCACCATGTTTATCTGATTTCTTTTCTTGTTCTTATTCAAAACTTGACAATTTAGAGCTTTGTGGCCAACATCACTACAATTGTAGCACTTGCCTTTGAACGTTTTCTTGTTCTGCTCTTTCTCTTATCTAGAGGACTTCTTTCTCTTCTTATTATTTGGAGCATCATCCTTAATAGGATTTGCACCCATCATTGATGATTTCTCATTCAACTCATTATCCTCTTCTATCTTGAGAAGAGTCATAAAATCTTCCAAACCAGATAATTGGTTTTCAAACATTTCTTTTTTCGGAACATGAGGATCTCTACTTGTGAACATTTGCATTTCAAGTTTGGTCAGCCAATATAAGATCATTTGCTGCCATTCTTTGAAGTTCACACCAGAATAATTTTTTGGTTTCTCTGTCATTGTCATTGCTAGAGCAACATCTGAACGACTTAATGACGCAACATTAGTTTCCGTTGGAACAACACCATTCACAACCAAATCAATTCGTTATTCAGTTTCATTCGTTATTTTTCTATCAAGCTTTGACAAACACTTTAGTATTTCAGAATACTAACTATAAAGATTTAATCTTTAAACACTTGTTTCTAATCAACAAGGAAGTTTTTATGTCTTCAAATCATCAACTGAATGAACTTTAAAACCTAATGAAGTTTATATATTCTTCAAATCAGAATCAAATTCAAACACAGTGAAAACCCACAGGTTTTAAACTGCAGAAACCAATACAGAGAGTTCAATGAATCAGTGAAGTTTTTATATTCTTCGAACCAAAATTCTCAATCTAATTTCTCGACAAAGTTTTTATATTTTTTAAACTGAGGGAGTAGAAATCAAAAGATTTTAGTCTCCACAAAATTAGAACAGCTACAGATTAACTAAGTACTCATAATTTCCTTAAGATTGTTGTTTTTTAGGTTTAGCAAAATCTGTATTTTTTGAACAAGAACTTCCAACACATGTTCAACTTTAAAACTGAACAATCAAATGAAGTTTGAACTCTGTATTCATAATTTTGAACTTCAATAATAAGTTCAACCCAACTTATGAACGGCAAAAAAATAAAGTTCAAACTATTTTCTAAAAAATAACAAAACCAAAACGTTTAGAAAGAGATGAAGATTAGAAGATTCAAGTCCACTGAATTCACAGTGTGTACTTAAGGAAATTATTCCCCTCAAGTACCTGAGGTTATGGAATATATCCTCCCAGGATAAAACAAATCACATCGACATAATGGTGGTACCTCAAACTCTATCGAACAACGAACGCACTCAACGATTCATAAATCACACTTGAGTTTTTATGAAGAAGGTGTTTTTCACTTCAAAATTTTTTGTCTTACTTGAGGAAAAATTTAGGTATTTATAGCCAAAAGGTGGTGCTTCAGAAAAGAAGCAACGGTTCTTGAAATGATGCAATGTTTCAGACCATCGGGTCATATGTGGACCCAACTACGCACGCAGATGGGTCACCTGCGGCCGTAGATAGACTTTCGTCAAAAACAAAATGTTTCCCTTGACCTTCGCTAGCCAGATGTGCCCGCAGATGGCCATCTGTGCACGCAGGTCGTCATTTCTGTCTTCAACCAATGCTTGTCACATCCCTTCAAGGTGCATTATGACATACGTCCACACTTCCTCATGTGCGTCCACAAATGGAGAATATTTTTGTATCAGATTTTTGGATTAAACAACTATTAACTCTCAAGTTTCAAATGAATTTTGTCCAAAAAGATAATATCTCGATCATTTGACAAATTCAAATCCGAAGCCTAAGCCGAGCCGAGCGAGCGACAACAACGATAGCTCAAGGCTTTCTTTCTTCTTGCCTCACTATCCACATGAAGCAATGCTTCTTAATTTAAGCACAAGGATTTTTCTTTCTCCCACCAATGTGGGAAAACACTCCTTTTCTAAAGTGAACATACATTTCACTTCTCCTTCATTTTCTTTTCTCCATTTTTCATTCATATTTTTACTAGAACCCAACAGGTTTAAGGTCATGTGGAGTGAGGCTGGCCAAGGGCGGTCTCTAAGAGGGTATGGGGTGGGATGGGTGTGGCTCTCCTCCTTCTTACGCTATACAACTTCTTCATATGACAATAAGCAGGACTTTTATACAAATTGCCAGACATTTGTTGTTTACTTTTTCTAGTCGTATACTGTTATTTTTTTAAAAAAATTTGTATTCAAAAATATGAACTTCAAAAATAAGTTCAACCAGCTTATGAACAATAAATGAAGTTTAAACTATTTCTGAAAAAAATAGTAAAAAAACAAAGAAACAAATGAAGATTGAAGAATCAAGCCCATTGAATTCACAGTATATCCTTAAGGAAATTATTCTACTCAAGTACCCGAGGTTAATGAAATATATCCTCCCATGATAGAATGATTCACTTTAGCAGAATAATGGTATCTCAAATTTTGCTGAACAATGATGTAACATCCCGTACATTTCTGAACCTATGTTATTACCTTAACATTCATGGAATTAATTAAACATGGGAGTTTTTAGTTATTATACACTAAATTTTGGTGGGCTAAAGTAGTCTTGAGCCATTGCGCTCAAGTTAAGGCCCAAACAAAAATTAAGTTGCAAGACATGGCCCAAAAAGGGGTATTTGACCCATTCTTGTGAGACCAAGTCACCATATTCATTATTGAACCAAGTGTGTGGTTAAGAGGGACCATTAAGGTTCTATATAAAGGGAAATAAATCATATTTTTATTCACACAAAACCACATGACCTTTTCTAGATTTTTCCTAAACTTTTCTCTCTTCTCTCAAACCCTAAGCCATCATTCTCTTTGGACAAGATCACCTCTTGGTAAGTGTTTATGCTTATGGTTTAATATATTATATGCATGGAATATGGTGTATATCATGTTGGTTATGTTGGTGAAGTGTGAGAAGTTCACTATATGTGAAACAATTTATGTTTGCCTAATCGGTGAAGGTTTTTACCTTGTAAACTTGAAAATGGACTTGTGGTATTGAAGGAAGTGAACATGATGGATTCAATATTGACATGTGAGAAGTTATTATAGCCTTGTTTTATTTTTGTACATAATGTTTGGAATTATTATTCCCAAATTGTGCATGGATTGGGTAGTGTATTGAAGGAAAAGTGTGGTTTTGGTGATGTTCATGTGTGTTGTAAAACCATGGCTGATTTTTGGAATCTAAGATGATCTAAAATATTTTAAGAGGAGTTTATTTATGATTATGCGCCATTCATTGCATAAAAATACCCAAAAGAGACCCTTTTTGGCCAAAACGGGCACCCGCCCTCGCAGACGAAGCACCTGCGGGTGCAGGTGACTTCGCAGGTGCCTCTGGCTATTGCCAAAGGTCACCTGAAGACGTAGGTCATCCACCTGCGTGTGCATGTGGCTTCGCAGGCCAGCCCAGAAGTCCGTTTCGATTGTTTTCGCTTCTCTTTGACCACCCAAAGCCCCTATACCCTTCAGGGATGTAATTATCAACTTATGGTACCTTTTGAATGACTTTAAAGGAGTATCCTGGAGGTATTTTGAATGGTATAAATTATGGATTGTTGTTCATGTGTTATTATGAAAGCTATTGAGATGATTTGATGGAGTAAATATGACGTAGGGTTAATGAGGGAGTGTAAAGTATAAACTTGGTGTGAAATGCTATTGGTTTATGATGTCTTGGTCAATGTATGGAATATTATGGTATTGTTGGTATGATAATTCCATTAATGGTGTTGTAAAGGGAGAAACGATATTCTAGGGCAATTATGTAACTCATTGTCGTCTTATGCACTTGGAATGTAGCTTGTGGTTAATGTTGGTTCCGTTATGAACTTGTGTTGTAGAGTGACACGTAAGGAAGGAACTGGATTGTTGTATTCACATCTAGGACGGTATATTCATATTGAGATCATAAGGTATGTAAGGTTACTCTATCCGTATCCTTCTGCAGCACATAGTATTCACATTGACATTGTACTTGTTCCATTCCGACATGTTCTAAGGTATCTTATTTCCGGGTATCAATCATTGTTTATCACATGTTCCCTACTCATTGATCAATTGGGATTCCATGTCTCATATGCATTGAAAAGTGTCCCAAAGGTCCCATGGTTCCAATAATGTTATGTTTCCAATAATGTTATGACTATCATTGTATCAATCTCTCACAAGAAAAGGTATCAATCTCATGAAAGTAAAGGAATGGAGTAACGTATATATGTGTTCCCAATAATGTTTCAATCACCAATGTATCACTCTCATAACAAATGAAAAGGAAAGAAGTATGCAAAGAAGTAATGTACACATGGTTACTTTATGTTTCTTTGAGTATGGATCAAATCAAAAGGGCATAAGCTTGGATGGGACAATTATGCTATGGTATTATTATTATATATGACTATGGACCACTGATCAGCTGGATGTCCAGTTTATATTATAGCCCACTGATCAGCTGGATGTACGGTTATTATATTTTTAACCCACCAATAGAGTGGATGTATGTTATATTATTAACCCACCAATAGAGTGGATGTATGTTATATTATTAACCCACCAAAAGAGTGGATGTATGTTTTATTATTAACCCACCAATAGAGTGGATGTATGTGATATTATTAACCTACCGATAAAGTGGATGAATGTTATGTTACAACCTACTAATCAAGTAGATGAATAATAATTATGATGAGCGTAAAAGCAAGGAAAGAATCTCTTGAATAGAAGAATCTCGTGAATAAAGACAAATCTCTTGGAGGTAATTCTCTTAAATGAAGGTGTATAGGAAAGATATTATATGAATAGTAAGGACATAAATGAGTGATCTAAAATAACAAATACAGAAGCAATGTACATATTTCCACATATAAAACGATGGTTTATCCACATTGACTATTCTCTCATATTTTATCCCATTGATAGATGATGTAGTTTCTGATAGCCTTACATACTCAGTACATTCTTCGTACTGACCCCCTTGGGGGACTTACCTTACTTGTTGCAGGCGCAGGTGCCAGTAGACCTCCACAGTAGGTTGCGGACCATTTGCAGAGTATTGGTGAGCTCAAGTTGCTTCGGGGCTTCCCAAGTCACATGTGTACATTAGGTTTTGGTATTATGTAAATATTGTATAGACATGGTCATGTATCTATTAAAGGCTTTGTAGACGTATGTGGGAAGATGAATGTAAGAGATGTATGTCCATTTTGACTTAATGGCTCCAACGGCCAAGTTATCTATATATATATATAGCACAGGTTATCCATGACTTCCTCATAGTTGCATGAGATATAATGATGTTCATACGAGGATATGCATATGAATGTATATGAGCAAAGATTGGTTCTCTCGGGCCATGTTGGCTTCGGGTGCCAGTCCATCCTTAATGGGATTCGGGGCGTGACAAAAGTGGTATCATAGCAGGTCGTTCTAAGGGTGTCTACAAAGTCGTGTCTGAGTAGAGTCTTGCTTATGGATGTGTTGCGCGCCACATTTATAAGTAGGAGGCTACAGGACGTTTAGGAGTTGTTTCATTTCTTCATTTCTAGATCGTGCAATAGAGCCAATATTTTAAGTTAAAAATTTATTTGACCATGGAATTGGTTTTCTCTGTTATAGTAAAAATACCAATTACGAGACGAGGTAGAGGCAAAGGCAAGCAGGTAGATATGCCTGTTGGAACAGAAATGAGTAAATCACCACCTGACCAAGCTATTCAAGGTGGGGCTGACACTGAAATTTCATCGCGGTCTTCTCCTACTCTTTTATTTCCTGAAGAGCTGAGAGGTAAACAAGTACCGGCAGAACCTCCTGTAAATGCGACTGATCACGATTTAAGAAATGCGGTGCACTTGTTGACTCAGATAGTCGTTGCACAAAATCAAGGATAAGCTTGTCCAGCCTTTGCACAAAAGAGGGGTAATCAAATGAAAAGGGGAATTGCACAAGCATTTGAAAGAGGGTCGTCTAAGAGGGCTAGATTTACGGGACAGTCCATGGCATCCTGAGGAGGATTTGGGCCTCAGATTTTTTATAGACCGCCTAGGCCATTATTTTCTCATTCTACAGTAAATGCTCTACATCAATCCCAAGGGGTTAGAGGCAACCAGTTGGGGCAATGAAATGAGATTCAGGATTCACGAGCAATGGGGCATCAAGCACAAGGAAGTATGAGCCAATACAAATTTCGCCGGCAGCCGTGTCAGTGCTGCAGCAGGTATCATTTGGGTGAATGTCAGTTGGGGACAAATCTTTGCTTTTGGTGTGGTACAGCGGGGCATAAAATGAGAGAGTGTCCACAGAAGGGCATAAGTAGTACAACATGACCTACGAAATTAGCCGTGGCATCCTCCTCGTTAGGTGTACAGTCTACAGGGTATGGTAGAGGTTCTAGAGGAGCAAATAGCTCTAGCGGAGCCCCAAATTGCACCAATGCTCCAGTAGACCGGCAAAATTCAGAGGCTTCTCCTGATGTAATGACAGGTATATTATCTGTCTTTCCCCATAATGTATATGCATTGATTGATTCAGGATCTATCCTATCATATATTTCTCTATTGACTGCTGGGAAATTTGAAAGAACACCAGATTCACTAGTTAAGCCAATTGACGTATTTACACTAGTTAGTGAATCTAGTGAAGCGAAGAGAGTATATCGTAATTGTATAGTAATTATTTATGATGGAAGTATTTTCAGTAAAGCATGGATACACAGGTGGGTGTAAGTACGACTTGTCATCCTCAGATGGATGGACAAACAGAACATATTATATGAACATTTGAAGATATGCCACAAGTTTGTACATTGGACCTTAAAGGTAGTTGGGATGAACATCTATCGTTTATTGAAATTGCTTACAATAAAAGTATCAAAAGGCACCTTACGAAGCTTTATATGAAAGAAAATATAGATCATCAATTGGATGGGTTACAGCTGATAAAATTTGCTTTGCTCGGGTCAGATTTTGTTCATTAAGCTATAGAGAAGGTTAAGGTGGTACAATAGTAGCTACAAGCTAACACAAGTTATATGCCGAGGTCTATTGTTTTTATCGAAAGTGTACAAGTTAGGGAGGATCTCACTTATGAAGAAATATATATTGCTATTCTAGATCAATAAGTGAAAGGATTAAGAAATAAAGAGTGGAGTTTCCATAAAGGTACAATGTAGGGATTGACAAGTAGAAGAAAGCACGTGGGGAGCCAAAGAAATGATACAGTTGAAGTACCCGTAATGGTTTCAAACGGGAGAGAAAGTTCAAAGTGCGGAATTAAAGCAAGAGTAAGTATCCATGAGCATTGTATATCCATATGATAACATGAAGAATGATCCGTCTGTTCAAAATGGATAATGTCACTAACATTCGAGGACGAATGTTTCTAAGGGGAGGGAGAATGTAACATCCTGTACATTTCCGAACCTATGTTATTACCTTAAAATTCATGGAATTACTTAAAGTTTTTAGGTATTATACACTAAATTTTGGTGGGCTAAAGTAGTCTTGAGCCATTGGGCTCAAGTTAAGGCCCAAACAAAAATTAAGTTGCAAGACATGGCCCAAAAAGGGGTATTTGACCCATTCTTGTGAGACCAAGTCACCATATTCATTATTGGACCAAGTGTGTGGTTAAGAGGGACCATTAAGGTTCTATATAAAGGGAAATAAATCATATTTTTATTCACACAAAGCCACATCACCTCTTGGTAAGTGTTTATGCTTATGGTTTAATATATTATATGCACAGAATATGGTGTATATCATGTTGTTTATGTTGGTGAAGTGTGAGAAGTTCACTATATGTGAAACAATTTATGTTTGCCTAATCGGTGAAGGTTTTTGCCTTGTAAACTTGAAAATGGACTTGTGGTATTGAAGGAAGTGAACTTGATGGATTCAATATTGACATGTGAGATGTTATTATAGTCTTAACTTGTTTTATTTTTGTACATAATGTTTGGAATTGTTATTGCAAAATTGTGCATGGATTGGGTGGTGTATTGAAGGAAAAGTGTGGTTTTGGTGATGTTCATGTGTGTTGTAAAACCATGGCTGATTTTTGGAATCTAATATGATATAAAATATGCTAAGAGGAGTTTAGTTATGATCATGTACCATTCATTGCATAAAAATACCCAAAAGAGACCCTTTTTGGCCGAAACGGGCACCCGCCCTCGCAGACGAAGCACCTGCGGGCGCAGGTGACTTCGCAGGTGCCTCTGGCTACTGCCAAAGGTCACCTTCGGACATAGGTCAGCCACCTTCAGGCGCAGGTGGCTTCGCAGGCCATCCCAGAAGTCCGTTTCGGTTGTTTTCGCATCTCTTTGACCCCCCAAATCCCCTATACCCTTCAGGGATGTAATTATCAACTTATGGTACCTTTTGAATGACTTTAAAGGAGTATCCTGGAGGTATTTTGAGTGTATAAATTATGGATTGTTGTTCATGTGTTATTATGAAAGCTATTGAGATGATTTGATGGAGTAAATGTGACGTAGGGTTAATGAGGGAGTGTAAAGTATAAACTTGGTGTGAAATGCTATTGGTTTATGATGTCTTGGTAAATGTATGGAATATTATGGTATTGTTGGTATGATAATGCCATGAATTGTGTTGTAAAGGGAGAAACGATATTCTAGGGCAATTGTGTAACTCATTGTCGTCTTATGCACTTGGAATGTAGCTTGTGGTTAATGTTGGTTCCGTTATGAACTTGTGTTGTAGAGTGACATGTAAGGAAGGAACTGGATTGTTGTATTCACATCTAGGACGGCATATTCATATTGAGATCATAAGGTATGTAAGGTTACTCTATCCGTATCCTTCTGCAGCACATAGTATTCACATTGACATTGTACTTGTTCCATTCCGACATGTTCTAAGGTATCTTATTTTCGGGTATCAATCATTGTTTATCACATGTTTCCTACTCATTGGTAAATTGGGATTCACATGTATCATATGCATTGAAAAGTGTCCCAAAGGTCCCATGGTTCCAATAATGTTATGTTTCCAATAATGTTATGACTATCATTGTATCAATCTCTCACAAGAAAAGGTATCAATCTCATGAAAGTAAAGGAATGGAGTAACGTATATATGTGTTCCCAATAATGTTTCAATCACCAATGTATCACTCTCATAACAAATGAAAAGGAAAGAAGTATGCAAAGAAGTAATGTACACATGGTTACTTTATGTTTCTTTGAGTATGGATCAAATCAAAAGCGCATAAGCACTGATGGGACAATTATGCTATGGTATTATTATTATATATGACTATGGACCACTGATCAGCTGGATTTCCAATTTATATTATAGCCCACTGATCAGCTGGATGTCCGGTTATTATATTATTAACCCACCAATAGAGTGGATGTATGTTATAATATTAACCCACCAATAGAGTAGATGTATGCTATATTATTAACCCACCAATAGAGTAGATGTATGTTATATTATTAACCCACAAATAGAGTGGATGTATGTTATATTATTAACCCACCAATAGAGTGGATGTATGTTATATTATTAACTCACCAATAGAGTGGATGTATGTTTTATTATTAACCCACCAATAGAGTAGATGGATGTGATATTATTAACCCACCGATAAGGTGGATGAATGTGATGTTGCAACCTACTAACCAAGTAGATGAATAATAATTATGATGAGCATAAAAGCAAGGAAAGAATCTCTTGAATGGAAGAATCTCGTGAATAAAGACAAATCTCTTGGAGGTAATTCTCTTGAATGAAGGTGTATAGGAAAGATATTATATGAATAGTAAGGACATAAATGAGTGATCTAAAATAACAAATATAGAAGCAATGTACATATTTCCACATATAAAACGATAGTTTATCCACATTAACTATTCTCTCATGTTTTATCCCATTGACATATGATGTTGTTTCTGATAGCCTTACATACTCAGTACATTCTTCGTACTGACCCCCTTGGGGGAATTACCTTACTTGTTGCAGGAGCAGGTGCCAGTAGACCTCTACAGTAGGTTCCGGACCATTTGCAGAGTATTGGTGAGCTCAAGTTGCTTCGGGTCTTCCCAAGTCACATGTGTACATTAGGTTTTGGTATTATATAAATATTGTATAGACATGGTCATGTATCTATTAGAGGCTTTGTAGATGTATGTGGGAAGATGAATGTAAGAGATGTATGTCCATTTTGACTTAATGACTCCAACGGCCAAGTTATCTATATATATATAGCACAGGTTATCCATGACTTCCGCATAGTTGCATGAGATATAATGATGTTCATACGAGGATATGCATATGAATGTATATGAGCAAAGATTGGTTCTCTCGGGCCATGTTGGCTTCGGGTGCCAGTCCGTCCCGAATGAGATTCGGGGCGCGACAAATGAATTCACTTAACGACATCAAATCACACTTGAGTTTTTGTAATAAAAAAAAGTTCTTAACTTCAAAATTTCATACCAATAGTGGTGCTTCAGAAAAGAAATACAAGATCAAGAATAATTCACATAGCCAATAATTTTCTTCCCTCCATTTTCCATTCACATGTCAACACTAGAATCCAACAATCCCACACATGAATGGGGAATGGCTATAAGATCATGAAATATATGGACAAATGTGTGATTTACAAGCAAAGACTAACAACATCTAGATAAGTAGGTTTCCCTTTGAACTTTCGATAGTGAACTTATATCACATGCACTCGATCAATTGGTAGATGTGGTATCTTTGAACCATCGAAATTTATTGTATACCTAGACAGTACAAGTCACACAACTAGTCTTTTATCGTCTATGGTTCTCACAGTTTTTTTCATTTCATCGATGAACACTTCCTGGTTTTGTGAGAGCTTAGAGAATCAACCTTTACCATCATTCTCCTTGAAACGGCTTCCACTTCACATTCACATAGGTGATTCCTAAATGTTTAATACTAAAGCTAAACTATTAGGTCATGCATGCCAAACTTTGAAATCATTAAAAAGCTTTAAATCTTAAGCTTTATCCTTGTTTTTCGAACATTGTCTTCATCATTAGAATAAGTTGAATTATTTGACAATGTTGAGCCGTCAGTCACAACTTTGTTTGATCCCTTTGAACCTAGCTCTTGGGATCTCCAGTCTGTTAGGTAGAGTTACTGCCATGATGACTTGTCCTATGCCTTAAACCCATTCCCTTTGATGATCTTTCAACTCCTTCTCTAGTTAGGCCTTTTGTAAGTGGATCCAACACATTATCATTTCACTTCACATAGTCAATTGTGATAATTCCCCTAGAGAGTAGTTGTCTAATGGTATTATGTCTTTGTTGTATATGACGAGATTTTCCATTATACATAGTGCTCCCTTCCCTACCTATTGCAGTTTAACTATCACGTGTATACACATAGGTGCCAAAGATTTGGGCCAAAAAGAAATATCTTTCAAGAAATTCTGGAGCCATTCAGCTTCTTTATCGCCTTATCTAAAGCGATAAATTCAGATTCCATTGTAGAACAAGTGATACATATCTCTTTAGATGATTTCCAAGAGACTACACCTCCACTAAGAGTAAATACATACTCACTTGTGGATCTAACTTCATTTGATCCGGCGATTCAATTTGCATCACTATATCCTTCAATTATTGTTGGATATTTGTTACCAAAGCATAGTTTTGAGTATTGAGTATGTTTTAGATACCCAAAAACTATTTTCATTGTCATCCAATAAGTTTGATTGGGATTACTTGTGAACCAACTCAACTTACTAATAGCACATGCTATATTTGGTCGCGTATCATTCACACATGCTATATCTGGTCTTGTACAATTCATGATGTATATCAAACTTCTCAACACTCTTGCATAGTCCAATTGTGAGTCACTTTCACCTTCATTCATTTGAAGTGCAAAACTCACATCAATTGGTGTCTTGACAATATTGAAATCCAAATACTTAAACTTGTCAAGTACCTTTTCAATGTAATGAGAATGTGACAATGTTAAACCTTATAGAGTTCTATGAATTCTAATCCCTAAGATTACATCAGCAACTCTCAGGTCTTTCATATCAAATTTGCTAGCCAACATACACTTAGTAGCATTCATGTCAGAAATATCTCTATTGATGATCAACATGTCATCAACATACAAACAAATAGTGACTTTTCGATTCAAAGTGTCTTTAATGTAAACACAATTTATCTCTCTCACTAATCTTAAATTCATTTACCAACATGGTTTAGTTAAACTTTGCATTCCACTGTTCGGATGCTTGTTTTAGTTTATAAAGTGACTTAACAAGTTTGCACACTTTCTTTTCTTTATCAGGAAACACAAAACCCTCGGGTTGTTCCATATAAAATTCTTCCTCCAATTCTCTATTTAAAAAAAGCTATTTTTACATTCATTTGATGGATTTCAAGATCATATATCACCGCTAGTGCAACCAACATCCAAATGGATGTTATCCTTGTTACCGGCGAGTATGTGTCAAAATAATCAAGGCCTTTCTTTTGTCTAAAGCCTTTAACGATAAGTCTTGCCTTGCATTTGTCAATAGTTCCATCAACTTTTATTTTCCTTTTAAAGATCTATTTTGAACCCAAAGGCTTATTTCCTGGAGAAAGATCAATCAATTCCCAAGTATGGTTGTTCAAGATTGAATCAATCTCACTTTTGACAGCCTCTTTTCAAAAGGATGAGCTCACAGAAGACATGGCTTCTTTGAATGTTTGAGGCTCATTTTCAAGAAGAAATGTTACGAAATCTGATCCAAAGAAAGTAGATGTTCTTTGACGTTTACTACGCATTGAATTCTCTTCATTATGCATATTTTTTCTTTGGTTCTTTCTGAGGTCGTTTAGACCCTTCACTAGATGTTTCATATCTAGCTTTCTACGGATAAATATGTTTAAAGAACTCAACATTATCTTATTCAATTACTAATGGAGTTAAAATTATCATCTTTATTTCTATATTAATAAACATATTACAGATATAAAACCTTTGTTTTTTTTTAAACAAAATATGTTCTTTTAACTAGGGTAGCCAAAGAGTCTGCCTCAACGTCTTCCTCTTTGGGTTTAGTGGCTTTCCACTATTGAAATTGAGTCGATAGTGACTTGTCTTTGTTCAAGTATGGATGTATTCAGTCGTCTTGTGCCTCGTATGTTCCCACTACTTGAAGGGTTACTAGATGTGAATGTGAATCACTCTTGAATTCTATGTTGTCTGCTTTGAGCTTTAAGGCTAACTTTAAGCCTGCAATCATAGCTCCATACTCAGCTTCACTATTAATAGAGAAATGATATTTTATGGCCTGTAGCATCTTTTCCCACAAGGGAGTGATGAGGATCACCCCGAGATCGGACCTCTTTAATTACGTTAGATGATTTATTCACATATAGGGTCCAGGTTCCCAAGGTGGATCTGGATACTAGGATGGTCTCCTTTTCTACCTCTGGAAGAATGCCTGCACGGAAGTCGACTATAAAATCTCAATAGTCCGCCAAGAATTGACATTTTATAGCCGCACGGGCTAGTAACAGATGTCAAATTCCCTGAGCTCATGGTTCATTTGGCCAATAATCCCAAGAACTTTGGTTTAGTCATTATATTTTACATTGGAAAGATTGCGATGGCCGAATAGACCAAATTTTGCATTGAAAATAGGATTTTAACTTCGTTGAGGCCATTACCAATGCCAATGGCAATGCTATCTTCTCTAATTGAGGGTACTTAGTTTTTGCATCTTGCAAAGTTTTATTTACATAATATATCAGAAATTTTGTACCTTTTTCTTCTGAGCCAATACTACATAGCGTCCCATCTCGGAGACCATTAAGTAATAAGGAGCTTCTCTCTGTCTTATTTCTTTGATAGCAACGCCGAGTTGTCAGTTATCTTTTGAAGTCCTGTAGGGCTTGTTAATACTCTGGGGTCCATTCAAATTTTTTGATGTTCTTTAGCACTAGAAGAACTTGTGCCACTATTTTTAAGATCGTGAATGAACCTCCTGAGAGCGACAATTCACGCAGTTAATCTCTAGACATCCTTAGTGCATGAGATTACTTCGGAAATCTCTTCAATTATCTTGATTTTCTCAGAGTTGACCTCGATCTCTTGTTTTGAATCCAAAAAGATGAGGAACTTTCCCAAAGAGATCTCAAAGGCACACTTGTCTATGGGTTCAGATTCATCTCGCAGTATTGCCTTTTTTCCAAGAATTCATTTAAATGATCCATATGGATCCCTGCTCATAAAAACTTCCACTACTAAAAAGGTTGTCAAAAAAGACATAAAAAAATGACCTCATGAGGTCGGTTTTATTAAAAAAACAACCTAAAAACTGACCTCAACTCTATGTCGCAAAATGCCTGGCCAGTTTTCAAAGCGACCTTATGAGGTCGCAAAAAATTGACCTCATGAGGTCTACATATAGATCTTTTCTCCGAAATTCAATTTTTTCACAATATTAATTATACCGACCTCATGACAACAATATCTTATTTTTACTTTATTTTTTGTTAATTGATTCCGACCTCTATTGTTTAATTATTTATTTTAAGTAGACTGACCTCGTACTTGGTTAGGTCAATTTTCTGTAAAAAATATTTTATTTTTTAGGCTTAATAGTGACTTACTAAGGTTGCAATAATTTTTTATTTATTTATTTATTTTTTTTGCAGAAAAGCAACCTCATGAGGTTATTTTCTACCAAAAAACAAAAAAACTCGCAACAAAATGTTGTTTTTGCAGCTGTCCACCTTTCAATTTAAATCAGTTCTATAAATAGACAATATATACAACTAATTTAAGCTCAAAGTGCTGCCAACAATCTACCAAACTACAACAAACACATATATTAAATACTTCAATCCATAGTTCATCAAATTCAACTTGAGACTACTTTATGCTTCTCCTTCAAAATCTCCAAAACAATATGAAGTTGATCTGCATGTTCCTCCTTGCTCTTGGCGTAAACCAAAATATCGTCAATCAAAACAATTGCAAACGAATTCAAGAAAGACTTGAAAACACCATTCATCAAACTCATGAAGACCGTTGGCGCATTGGTCAATCCAAATGACATCACTAAGAACTCGTAATGCCCATAGCGAGTGTATATCCTCAGGTCGAATCTTTAACTGGTGATAACCTGACCTTTCAAAATTGAATGAAAAGTCACACAAGTCATAAGTTATAGAATTATATTTCAAACTACTTCAAAGTTTGCATTTACTACCACAAAAGAATATGCGGTGTTATTGTTATACTGAATGCCGTTGTTTCAAAACTTTCTAGAATAAGAAATGAAAAAAAAAAACAATAAAATAGTTTTAGATATAGAAAAAAGTATTTTTTCTTTTTTTACAATAAACAACCTTATTATATTAAGTCATATACGGTTTTAAAGAGTTAAAAGAAGTAGCTTCATTTACAATGTAACTAGGGAAAGTAGAAATGCATACAATCTTTTGTAACATGAAATAGAAAACTTGACTAGTTAAAAATAGCTTTTATTTTGTTTGAAAGAAATCAGGTTTGCATTTAATTTAAGAAGTACTACCAGAATGTTGATTTCATTGTTGGAGGTCCACGAATTAATATATTCCAATAAACTCTACTAATTAAGAAACAGTAGCTATAAATTTTGTTGTATCCACTACTCACCGAAAGTATATGATGTTGATGTAATTAATTTTGAGAACTACTTACATTAATATTTTATGTTGAGCAGAAATGAAGGTGGTGGTTGAACACTTTATATTTTCAGATATTTGCAGACAAATTTGACATCAGAATTCATTTCCTTTTCTTTTCTTTTTTCTTGTCTGATGATAGTGGAGTGTTAATTTCATTGTTGTGTTGGAAATTATCGGATAAGAAATGAGAATACATTAGGGAGGTAAATGTTGGAAAATATCAAAAATCACAAAAATTCTCGTAGCTTGATGCATGTCAAAAATATTGCCCTTAAGGATATGTTGGCTTATGTTAGTCCACCACAACAAGAAGGACCGGATTTGATACCTGGTCCTTGTATGAGGAAAATGAAGAACAATAAGAACAGAAATAAAATAAACATCAGTAAAGTAAGGACACAAGATGTTTTTACATGGAAACCTCCTTACTCAAGGGAGTAAAACCACGACCTACTCCAGTAGGATTTCACCAACACTTTACTAAACTCCGAGCAACAATTTTGATTACAACCTTATGTAATCTAGGAATTGAACTCTTAATCCCTAACCCTCTTTTGGAGTAACTCTATTACATCACCTCTTCATAATAACTCTACTGTGAAAACTCCATTAGCTAACTCTATCTAAATGTAGTCTAGAAATTAACCTCTTAATCCCTAACCCCTTTGTAGAAACTCTACTCCAACACCTCTTCATAATAACTCTACTGTGAAAACACCAATAACTAACTCTAGCTAATCACCAGATTGAACCAGAGAAACCAAAAGAAAAATACCCACAAAAATCTCTAGAACGAGGAGTGAGTTTACAATTGTAAGACTAATACAAGGACTCAAAATAATCTAGAAGCTAATACATTTTTACTGTGAGCATAAGAAATTCTAGATTACTGAGGCTTTGTCTTCAAGATGAGAGCCTTGGGATTTTTGCTGAAGAACACCATTTTGTTTTGAGCAAGTTACAAAAATAAACTTTCCTTGTTAGAGACAAGGAATAGATATGATGGATGAAGGGAAGAGAACTATTCTCATTGGTCACCTACGAAGGACCACTATAGAGAACTTCCCACTTTGTTGTTGCTGCTGACAAATAACACAAGACAGCTGACATATAAGACATATCTGTGCAACTGCATATTGGGACACTAGTTGACGTAACTGGTCCTTCAACTAGGATTTTAAATCATCAAACCATGAATACAATAAGAGGGGACTAATCCCAATATTTTTTCTTTTTTTGATGATGACAAACACAGACTCGCATACCCCCTTTCATCAGCATACAACATACCAAAAGTTTCCAATTTCACCATGTTCCTCCTGACTCCTTTACCAATTCATTCCACATAATGTTATATATATATATATATATATGGAATAAATAAGAGGGAAAACCTTGAATGTTTCTTGTTGTTCGAGGTTGGAAACCCTGCTGCTCCTCTGCTGCTGTGCCACCAACTTTTCTGCAAAAGGTACAACTAAAACTTGTATTGTTGACTGCCAGAAAGTTCAAAGACCAATGGACCAGGTCCTTCATTTTGATCCCTGTGAAATGAGATCTCCTTGAGAAGCAGTTCCTCTTGAGCCCTGAGATCTTGATTCTCTTGTTCCTTCAAAGATCGACCTGGTGGGTGTCTGGTCTCTCATCTAGTCCCTCAGCAGGTTTTTCAAATCATCAAAATAAAGCATAGTACTATAGTAACTATGCATCATCAATTTTCTCCTTTATGATGATGACAACCCGATAACCAATGACAACCCAATAACCAATATAACAGCAGGTTCAGAAAGGTTTTCTATTATCAACATTTACCCCTCCTTTAGTTTTTCCTATCATCTAGGAGCATCAGGTCCCTCATCTACACCAACATATCCCTTATTAGTTCCCCCTATTATCAACATCTCTAGATAACATCATTTCATTGCTTTTCTAGTCCCTTTATGAGTTTTTCAATCATCATAACCAAGAGTAAATTTGCTAATCATCAAACCCAAGATTAAGATATTTTCCTTCTTTTTGATGATGATAAACTTAAGCAAGCAGTGGACCCAATTATCCAGATTAGGATGTTCCCCCTGACACCAACACTCATTTTTGTTTCTCCTGTCACTATAACTGTTTTCCTTTTAGCCATAGCTACATTTTCACAACCATTTCCTCACTCACATGGCTTTTCTCCCTTTTGGCATCATTAAAAAGATTAACAGTAAACCAAGTAAAGAGATTTATTTCAGGTTAACTCATAGCCACTGAGGCAATAACAACATGAATAAAAGGTGAAGAGCACTGGAGCAAGAAGTAGGAAAGCACTAGGCAACACAACATGCAGTAAAAAGATAGTCAAGCAGATAGTACAGATGGAGTCATTAAATGTAGCCAAGCACATGCCACAACTAATCAACACAAACTTAAGGAAATAAGGGTTAACAGACAAGAAGATAAGGGAATTAGAAAGGGGACATAGAGAGAGACTTGAGAACCATAGTCAAGTGAACATTTGTTTCCTGGTCCATATGACCTCATCTTCAAGCGATACTTTGAAAAATCTAAACACTTTGTTGAGCAAAAATCCATAGGGAAGTCCATGCGTACCCTTCTTCACATTTACCACTAAGATGTTCGAAGAATTTCCCTTATCAACAGGTAGCCCTTCATCACACAATTTTTCAATCGATTTCGCAAAAACCATTGCATCCTCAACAAAAATTTCTTTATTAGAACTTTGTCCATGGACAATCACGTTACCAGGTTTCTAGTTCAGGTCCTTTATTAAAGGAGGTATTTTCTTTACAACAACGATAGTGGTGCCTTTACATTCTTCCACAGAGACCATTGATGGAGAGTTTGTTTGAGATATTTGTGAGAATGAATTCAACTAGTAAGAAGGGTTGATGAGGGTTTAAAAGAAGATGTATGAAGAGACTTAGACATTTTGAAATAGAGAGAATGATCAGGATTTATAAATAAATAGGGAGCTATAAAGAGGAGGGAATAAGAAATAACTTATGTGGTGGTGCAAGTCACATTTTGAAATTTCATAATTACTTATATTTAGCCTTTCCTTACCTCTCTTGTTTCTTTTCCCTTTCTACCATGTATGTATACCTGCATGGGTATGAGACTGAGTTAGACCTGATCAAAAATACATTCACCTGGATACCTGTAATCAATTTTCTAGTTAATTTGAAGATGTCCAAGTGCTATGGGGGAGTCAATTCAGTTTCATCGGTCCAAGCTCCAAATAATTCTTTTCAAACCGGTCCCTGCCATGTGTCTTGGAGAATATATCAACAATCTGATCCTTTTTGATTCTTACTTTTTGAGGGGCCTTGACGGAAACCTAGTTCTAGGATGTCAACAGGTTGATTCCTCTTTAGCACTCATCTTAATCGAATCAGCGGAGCTTCCACTATCATGTGTATCCTTTAAATCTGTAACAATTCTTCTAGGTCAGTATCATCTAAGCTTTTTTTTTTCTGCTTAACTCACTAGATACATCAGAAATGATATGGACACTTTCTTCAAAGAACATGTGCCCTATTGTTTAGATTCTGTATCTGGTTTGCTGAGGATATAAATAATGTCTCTTCTGCTTGATATGGGACCTGGTTTGCTTTCACTTCACATAAGAGTCGCAATGCTAGTTGTCTGCAAACTTCAACATTGGCAAATCACAGACCAGGTCCTTGAGATCAACTTCTATAGAAAAGAGGAGCTGGCATGTCCTATGTTCTTGTGCCTCAAATAAGAGAGACACATATCATGAGCAAGTGTTTTGACAATCTTTTCAATGCCAAGAATATGTCATTTCTTTCCATTTCAAGGGAGTCTTTTCCCCCTTTATATGCCTTGAGTGAGAGAAAATATTCGTACTTAAATTTTTGTGTTTCGTGCAGCCACTATTTATAAGCATGTATTGGCTGCTTTCTCTTACTTTCTCCTCCTCAGCAGGTGATTTGTTGGGTTTGGGAACCCATTTCAACGTAAGTTTCCAAAAATGATACAGAGGAAGAATCAGACTCTTCTTTGTCCAGGTTGGCAACCTAATCCTTTTAGGCATGGGACCAGGTACTCTTACTAGTGCTTCTGATATCTTCTTTCAATATAATGTTTTGTTCGACACACATTCTTCCAACTTTCAATCTTACCATGATGCATACACAACTAATTGTTTGAATCTGATACATGTTTGTTGTTAAAGTCATAAAGAGCATTCTTCTTCTTTATGTTCATCTGATAACCATGACCTTCATCACTAATAGGTATCTCATCAGTTAAGGTATCCAGATCTTGTAAGGATACTGTCCATTTAAGAGACTTCTCAAAGTCTGCCTTGATCTTGACCAGGTACCTCTCCAATTCCCTGTTTCTCTCAAGAGAACTGTGAGGTTTAGTTGTGACTTATTCAATTTTTCTTTAATCTCAAGCAGGAGGTCACAACATTCACGTTTTCCATTGACATCAGGTTGAGATAAAAACTTTAATTTCTCATGCAACAAATCATTTTCAGATGACACAAAAGCACACTTTTTGTAACACCCCGTACATTTCCGAACCTAGTTGACTACCGTAACATTAATGGAATTAAATACATGGGAGTTTTGAGGAATTATACATTAAATTGGATGGGCCAAAATTAATCTTGAACTATTGGGCTCAATGGAGGCCCAAAGAGACAAGCAAGACATGGCCCAAAAGGGGTATTTGACCCATTCTTGACCCATTCTTGCAAGACCAAGTTGTTATATCATGATTGGACCAAGTGTTTGGTTAAATCAAGGACCATCAGGGGAATATATAAGGGGAACAAATCAGATTTTATTGACCAAAAACACTCATGCCAATTCTAGAAATTTCTATAACATTTTTCTCTCAACTCAAACCCTAAGCCCTTATCCCCTTGGTCAAGACCATCATCTTGCAAACTTTGGTAAGTATTTATTATCATGGTTTAATATATGATATGCATGTAATATGGTGTATATAATGTTGGTTATGTTGGTGAAGTGTGAGAACTTCACTATGTGTAAGACAATTTATTGACCAAAAACACTCATGCCAATTCTAGAAATTTCTATAACATCTTTCTCTCAACTCAAACCCTAAGCCCTCATCCCCTTGGTCAAGACCATCATATTGCAAGCTTTGGTAAGTATTTATTATCATGGTTTAATATATGATATGCATGTAATATGGTGTAGATCATGTTGGTTATGTTGGTGAAGTGTGAGAAGTTCACTATGTGTAACACAGTTTATGTTTGCTTAATCGGTGAAGGGTTTTGCCTTGTAAACTTGACAATGGACTTGTAGTATTGAAGAAAGTGGAATTGATTGATTTAATATTGACATGTGATATGTGATTATAGCCTCAACTTGTTTTATTCTTGTACATAATGTTTGGAATTTTTATTTCGAAATTGGGCATGGAATTGGTGACGTATTGAAAGAAACATGTAGTTTGGTGAAGTTTATGTGCATTGTGAAGACATGGATGTTATTTGGAAACTAATATGATCTAAAATATGTTATTATAAACTTAATTATGATCATGGATCATTCATGGCAAAAAAGGACCCTAAAATGACCCCCGGAGGCTGAAACGGGCATCCGCCCTCGAGACTGGAGCACCTGCGGGCGCAGGTGACAATGCAGGTGCCTATGGCTACTTCCAAAGGGCACCTGTGGACACAAGTCAGCCACCTGCTGGCATAGGTGGCTTAGCAGGTCGGCCCAGAACTCCAAATTTATTGTTTTTGCATCCCTTTAACCCCCCGAAACCCCTATACCCTTCATGGATGTAATTATCAACTTGTGATACCTTTTAAATGTCTATAAAGGAGTATCCCGGAGGTATTTTGAATGGTATAAAATATCTATTGTTGTTAAAGTGTTATTGTGAAAGCTATCGAGTGACTTGACGGAGAAAAGGTAACGTAGTGTTAATGAGGAAGTGTAAAGGGTATACTTGGTGTGAAATATTATTGGTTTATGATGTCTTGGTTAATGTATGGAGTACTATGGTATTGTTGGTATGATAATTCCATGAATGGCGTTGTAAAGGGAGAAATGATGTTCTAGGGCAATTGTGTAACTCATTGTCGTCTTATGCACTTGGAATGTAGCTTATGGTTAATGTTTGTTCCGTTATGTACTTGTGTTGTAGAGTGAAATATAAGGAAGGAGCTGGATTATTGTATTCACATATAGGACTGTGTATTCGTATTGAGACCATAAGGTATAAGGTTACTCTGTCCGTATCTTTCTGCAGCATATAGTATTCACCTTGTTATGGTATTTACTCATTTCCAAAATGTCCTAAGGCATCTCATTTCATGTCATCATCTATTGCTAACCATATATACCTTATTCTTGATCTATGGTCATTCATGTATCACATAATTATGTACATGATTCCAAGTTCCAATAATGTTATGTTCCAAAGCTTCCAATAATGTTACAACTTCAAAGTACCAACCTCATGAACATAAAAGACTGAAGTAATGCATTTATGTGTTTCCAATAAGGTTATGATCCCCAATGTACCAATCTCATAAAAGTAAAAGAGAGAAGTAATGCAATGAAGTGCTGAAAGAAGTAATTCCCGTATGGTTACTTTATATTTTCCTTGTGGTTACTTTATACTATCTTTATACTTATTGAGTACGGGTGATAGCTTTGTGAGGGCGCAAGCCTAACTCAAGCCGATCCCGATATTGTTGGATCAGGGGGAAAGCTCAGTGAAGCAAAAGCCAAACTTGATGCCGAACCTGCTTCACCGATTTCTGGGTGATAGCAGGGGGGAAGCTCAGTGGGGTAAAAGCCTAACTTGATGCCGAACCTGACAGGGGGTAGCCCTAAGGGCTGAACCTGCTGCATATATATATATATATATATTATATTGACGGTATTCTATTGACGGTATTATTGACGGTATTATATTTACGGTTATATATATATATATATATATTGACGGTTCTAACTACTAACGGTAACGGACATAAAGGCAAATGGAATAATGAACGTAAGGTACATATTTCCACATATTGAACGATGATTTATCCACATTGACTATTCTCTTGCAATCAAGTTCATTGAGGTTTTTAAGTTTTGTGAAGCTTCTTATAGCCTTGCATACTCAGTACATTCTTCGTACTGACCCCTTTGGGGGACTTACTTTATTTGCTGCAGGCACAGGTGGTAGTAGACCTCCACAATAGGCTACTAGTCATCCGCGGATCATTGGTGAGCTCCAGTTGGTTCGGGGCTTTTCGAGTCACATATGTATATTGTTTTGGTATTGTAATTATTGTATAAAGCGGGGACCTGTCCCGACTATAGGTTGTTGTGTTCATGTATCAGTTAGAGGCTTTGTAGACATATGTGGGAAGGTGAATGTAAGAGATGTATGTTCTGTTTGACTTGATGGCTCTAACGGCCAAGTTTCATATATTGTATAAGTTTTCCATGACTTCCGCATAATTGCATGAGGTGTATTAAGATTCATATGAGGTCATGTATACGAATATTCATGAGCAAAGATTGGTTCTCTCGGGCCATATCGGCTTCTGGTGCTAGTCCGCCTCGTTGGGATACGGGGTGTGACACTGTTCTTCTAAATCAACAAGTTGAATTAGAATAGCTGTTTTATCAATTTCATATTCACCAAGATTATTTTTCAGTGATTCCTTTCCTTTAGCAAGATCATAAAAGGCATCTATTAACACATCAGTTAGACATCTTAGTTCTTTCAGTGAATAATTAGTAAGATTTTTCTTAATGTCTGAAAAGGTTACCTCTTTGTCATCTTCATATGTTTCAGCCATAAATACGAACTCTTCTTCTCTATTTACAGCTTGATCTCCTTCTGAATCACGTGATGAATCTCCCCGCGCAGTTACTTCAACCTTTATAGCTTTATTTATTTCCTTCTTTCTGTACTTATTAAGGACCTGGTCTGATGTGCTTTCCTTAAGATGTGATGGAGTAGCTATTGAGACATGATAGGTGTTAGCCTTTTAAGAAGAACTTCTCTGATACCAATTGTTGGCTTATGTGAGTCCACCACAACAACAAGGACCTGATTTGATACCTGGTCCTTGTATGATGAAAATGAAGAACAACAAGAAGATAAAAAAAAAATAAACAACAGTAAAGTAAGGACACAAGATGTTTTTACATGGTAACCTCCTTGCTCAAGGGAGTAAAACCACGACCTACCCCAGTAGGATTTCACCAACACTTTACTAAAATCCGAGCAACAATTTTGATTACAACCTTATGCAATCTAGAAATTAAAATCTTAATCCCTAACTCTCTTTTGGAGTAACTTTACTGCATCACCTCTTCACAATAACTCTACTATGAAAACACCATTAACTAACTCTACTTAAACATAGTTTAGAAATTAACCTCTTAACCCTTAACCCCTTTGTAGTAACTCTACTCCAACACCTCTTCATAATAACTCTACTGTGAAGACACCAATAGATAACTCTAATTAATCACCAGATTGAACCAGAGAAACCAAAAGAAAAATACCCATAAAAATCTCTAGAACGAGGAGTGTGTTTACAATTGTAAGACCAATACAAGGACTCAAATAATCTAGAAGCTAATACCTTTAAGAAAATCTAGATTACTGAAGCTTTGTGTTCAAGATGAGAACCTTGGGATTTTTACTGAAAAACACTAATTTCTTTTTGAGCAAGTTGCAAAAATCGTCTTTCCTTGTTAGAGACAAGGAATATATATGATGGATGAAGGGGAGAGAAATATTATCATTGGTCACCTAGGAAGGACCACTGTAGAGCACGTCCCACTTTTTTGTTGCTGCTGCCAAACAGTACAAGACAACTGACTTATAAGATAAATCTATACAACTGCATATTGGGACACTAGTTGACGTAACTGGTCCTTCAACTAGGTTTGTCAATCATCAAAACATGAACATAATAAGAGGGGCCTAATCCCAACATTTTCTCTCTTTTTGATGATGATAGACACAGACTCACACATCCTCTTTCATCAGTATACGACATACCAGAAGTTCCCCCTTTCACCATATTCCTCCTGACTCCATTTCTAATTTGTTTCACATAATGCTCTCTCTCTCTATATATATATATATGGAGTAAATGAGAGGAAAAATCTTGAATGTTTCTTATTGGTCGAGGTTGGAAAGCCTGTTGCTCCTCTGCTGCTGGGCCACCAACTTTTCTGTAAAAAATACAACTAATAGTTGTATTATTGACTGCCAGAAAGTTTAATGACCGATGGACCTGGTCCCTTATTCTGGTCCCTGTGAAACAAGATCTCCCTAAGAAATAGTTCCTCTTGAGCTCTAAGATCTTGATTCCCTTGTTCCTTCAGAGATCGACCTGGTGTGTGTGTGTTCCCTTAGTATGTTTGTCAAATTATCAAAATAAAGTATAGTACTGTAGTAACTATGCATCATCAATTTTCTCCTTTTTGATGATGACAATCCGATAACCAATATAGCAGCAGGTTCAGAGAGGTTTTCTATTATCTGCATTTATCCCTTCTTCAGTTTCTCCTACCATCTAGGAGTATCAGATGCCTCATTAGTTTCTCCTATCACCAGCATATCCCTTATTAGTTCCCCCTATCATCAACATCTCTAGAAAACATGATTTCATTGTTTTTCTGGTTCCTTTATGAGTTTGTCAATCATCATAATCAAGAATAAGTTTGCCAATCATCAAAATCAAGAATAAGACAGGATATTTTATCGTTGTAGATGTATCCCTGGGGATTCAACAAACTCTTCTATTATAAAACTAGGAGCACGAAACCTAACAACAATTTTCAATTGATAAAAAACACCCAAATTGAGAAGAAGATGATGTTTTTCTCATCTATCATCATACTATACTAAAAGTGAGAAGCAAAAAAGTTAAAAGTTGGATTACCATTTTATTCCCTACACTTTCATTAAGACATATTCAGATTAAAATGTTATAAGAATTCTAATTAATTAAATATAAATGTTATAAAATTCTAATTAATTAAATATTAAATGGTAATCATATTATATTGTACTAATATTAATATTATATATTAAAATTGGAAGGTGTTAAGTCTAAAATTAAAAGATAGAAAATTGTTAGACATTTTTGCCCTTTTGAAAACTAAATTGGTTATTTTATATTTAGTGTAAAAAATGTCATTTCAAATGTTATTTATTTATATTTGCAAACTAATATTTGGTGGAAAATTAGAAATGAATCACAACATTTATGCTTCAACTCAATTCAATGAATTTGCAGCTGACCAATTAATAACATTAACAATAGGGAAGGGGAAGACAATAGAATTTGCAAAGAAGAATAATAACACTTAATTTCTATAAATAGGGGAGTATATGACCGGGTTGGTTCGAGTTTTTTTAAATACCAAATCAAACTATTCACATCGGGTTTTTAAGTCTATATACCAAGTCAAACCAGTAAAATTCGGGGTTTCCAACTCGGGTTTTTTTTGGAGTTTTCAGTTTTCTCGGGTTTTTTGGGTAAAGTCTTCATATAAACATATAATTAACTTGTGAAATATTTCTTTAGTCCTAGCAAGATAGAATCATCTTAGGTGTTCTTTAAAAAAAAACACTAAATATTAAATAAAAAAATAAATTTAGGTTATGTATTAATACAAAACTAAAGAATAGATATTCAACATTACTGTCATTTCTAGTGTCTAATTGAATATTTTTATTAACATTAGTATTGGTTTGGGCTTTATTTGAGTTACTAATATCTATGAGCTATAAAACTTATTTAACCATTCAAAATTCTAAGTTTAAACTTGATATAACATATTGCAAGATAAAAACAATGAAAAAGTTTAAGAATATTTATAAACTACAACATAATAAATGTTTTTATATATTAAATATTTTTTAAAATTATACAAATGTAATATCGGGTTGGTTTGGTTCGGTTTGACCTTTTTTGGTTAAAGCCAAACTAATGAATTATAGTCGAGGTTTTTTCAACACCAAACTAAATCAAACCAAATCATTAGTCGAATTTCTTTTCCTGTTTAACTCGATTTGCAATTCGGTTTGTTCACCCCTACCTATAAATATCCTTAATTGCTATCCAGCTAAAGGCTCTGTCCGTTTATTAACCAATACAAGGATAATTTGGAGAGTCAAGACTTCTACTGTGTGCTATCAAAAAAATAAATAAATCAGAAGTCATTTCGTCCAAAATAAAAAACAAAAGACATTAGCTTACGTTATTCATTCTGCAATTATTCATTAACTATCACTTATTATACTCCCTCTAATTCATATTAACTTAATTTTTGAGACAATGCACACTTATAAAGAAAAGAAAATTAGGACATAAATTGGACACCACTTTCCTCTTTTATCCTTTTAAAGTCAAATTAAAATTATAAATATGAGAAATTAAGTCTTTTGAACTCATCAACTAGAAATATATATATAAAGAACAAAAATGAAATAAATTTTCAATAACTCTCTGGAAGATTGAACAATTAAGTTATTTTGAACATTAAAAAATAGCTTAAAATTAAATTAATATGGACTAGAAGGAGTAAGTCTGTTTAGTACCTATCAGTAAAAGGGTTGGAAGAAGTAAACTTATTTTGTTCAATTCCTGGACGTTTTACTTTCTCCCTCATCAGTTACAAAATTCCTTCAATATTAAACCCTCTGTAAGTCCCTTTAACACAAGGTGAGAATTAATTGTAGAGGAAAATATAGACACATAATGGTGAGTTCGTCCATTTCTTCTCTTTTTCTCTCATTTTCTTCTCACCTTTTCCCTTATTTTTGTTGAATAAATTAATGTATTAATTTGTAGATGCAGAGGAGAAAATCTGTTTTGAGAAAAATATGAGTTGGATTCGTATTTACCATTTTTTTTTTTTACACTTTGCTTCCCCCAGCCAGTGGCAGAGCCAGGATTTTCATTAAGAGGGTTCAAAATCAAAAAAAGTAAACATACAAACTAGCCGAAAGGGGTGCAACATCTACTATATATACATAAAAAATAATTTTAACCATATATAAATAGTATAATTTTTCGCCGAAGGGGATTCGGATGAACCCCTAGCCTAAAGGTGGCTCCGCCACTGCCCCCCCCCCTTTGTACCTTTAATTTCCGTTCCTATTCTCAACTACACCGTATGGTAATTACTCCCTCCGTCCAATAATACTTGTCCACTATTGACTTAATACATAGGTTAGGAAACAATAAATGATATAGGTAATTTTTACTATATTACCCTTTAAATATAATAAATTTAATGCATTGGAAAATACATTGAGTAATAAATTATACTCCCTCCATTTCGTTTTAAGTGCTCTATTTAGGTTGTGTTTGTATTTCTTTTTAAGTGCTCTTTTAATCTTTCAAGAATAATTTGATTAAAATCTTCATACTATACCCTTGTTCAAATTACCAAGACCATTAATTGAGAAGGGATTAGGGGTGTGCCCAACCTAAATTTAAATAGGGGTACAATAGTAAAAGTACTTTGAATTTTATAGGAGTAAAAGATTTATTAAGGGGTGTGACAACCTAACTAGAGCACTTAAAAAGAAATGGAGGGAGTATTATTTAATAGCAAAGATAAAATGGTAGAAAAGAGTAAATCATCTATTGATTTTTCAAATTGGACAAGTATTGTTGAACAGAGGGAGTAATACAAACTTAATATGGTGAAAATTATTTCACCCCCTCAACTTTACTTTAAAAATCAAATTCCCCCCTCAACTTTGAATAATAAGCATGCTCCCCCTCTTGTCAATTGCAATATATAATAATGACCATGCAATAATATCAATGCGATTCCTAGAGATATTGTACACACATACTAGGATCGGCAAGGACCCATAGTTATGACCTGCAGGGGACGAGCTCAGTCCATGTACAGTACCGACGTGGTATCCGATCCCAATATCAATCTTTGCCGGCGTGACACACAATCCCAATATCATCAAATAGGTAAAACTCAACAATACTGTTCAAGCATAACAATATCAATATGCAAATTTGGATTTCATTCATTAACAGTTAAATCTTCAACTTAATCATTTCAGCTTAAGCTATAAGATCATCTCAACCTACAATATAATTATGCTCGAAGGCTAATCACAATCATTTAACTCAAATATAAATATAGAGTCAAATTAAATCTACAACTATACTTAATCAACCCAGTCATACCCAACCTTCAAGAATTACTAATATTTGACTCGACCGCCCTTAACATAAGCTAACGTACCAAGGATAGGTTCTCCTAGACACTAACTTAACCTTATAAATTGCTCCTTACTCACTACCATCTACCTTTATCCCGATTTCTATATTCACTTAAGGACACTTCATAACACTAATCCTTTCCAAATTTTTTATACTAACCTTCAACCCTCACACTGTCGACTAAAAAATCCATGCTTAGTTCTACCCACAACCCTCTCCTTTTCCTCCCTTAGCTCTACTATTAGCTATAACCAAATCTACCAACTTTTTTTCTACAACCACCACTATTTAACCTGTTCCACTCTACTACCAACCAAAACACACACAAGGCACTTCTACATCTACCCAACAAGTCCACCCCTTAATATACACTTTACAGAAGTAACTCAACCTACCACTATTTCATATTGTATAACAACCCCTCAACATATAAGGGTTAATACATACCATAAATGTCACGCCCCGAATTTCATCGGGACGGATTGGCACTCGTAGCCGACAAGGCCCGAGAGAACCAAGCTTTACCTCTATTCAATCATATGCATGCCATAAGAAACCCATAATCACATTATAGCTTTAGATACCAACAATGGAATTTATGGAACATGATATATATATATATATGCGAAACTTGGCCGTTGAGGCCACCAAGTCAAAAACGACATATACCTTTTACATTTATACACCCACATCCGTCTACAAAAGCCTCTAACAATGCATTGACCAAAATGAACTAAAAGTCGGGACAAGTCCCCGCTTTATACAACATGTACAACACCAAAACATATGTACAATAGTGACTCGGAGAAGCCCCAAACTAACTGGAGCTCACCAAAGATCTGCAACAACTGACAACCTACTGTGGAGGCCTACTAGTACCTGCGCCTGCAGCAAGTAAGGTAAATTCCCTAAGAGGGGTCAGTACGAAGAATGTACTGAGTATGTAAGGCCATATGAAACTTATAGGATATGTAAATATGTCAAAGAACTCAAGTTCAAATGCATCACCAATATAGATAAGTCACAATGTAGATGAGTCACTATTCTGTACTTTGGAAACCATGTATTTTGCTTTCATTACTTTCTTTGTATCTTTGCTTCTCTGATTGTTCATCTTTGACTGTGACCTGTGATACCCGGGCCCCGACTGAACAGTGGGTTTTAACATAACATCATGTTATGTTGGGATCGGCTCGAGCTAGGCTTATTCCCCTAGAGCTACCACCCTATGAATCAATATATATTTCGGGATCGGCTCGAGATAGATTAGTACCTCTAGAGTTGCCACCCATACAACATTTCAGGTTCGGCTCGAGCTAGGTTATTACCCCTAGAGCTGCCCCCTATCAGGATCGGTCCGAGCTAGGCTTATGCATCTAGGTCTGCCCCCTTATTTGGGATCGGCTTGAGCTAGGCATTTCGCCCCCAAAGCTGCCACCCGTACTTGATCATTAACCACATATGCATTACTTTGTTCATTACTTTGAGATTGATACCATGTAAGTCACAACTTTACTTTAAGCTTTGGATCATTAACCAATGAGTGAGAGACATGTGAATAACTTGGAAACATAACATCATTGGAAACATAACACTATTGGAACCATTGAACAATAATCCTTGAACAATCGACATAAGTATAATCACTATTGGAACATTGGAACACAACCTTGTTGAGCTTTTGGAATATTAACCATGAACATGAGACATGAGATTCACAAATGATCAATGAGTAGGAAATATATGACAATGACCATGGATAACCGGATATAGGATACCTTAGCATATTTCGGGATGGAACAAGCGTAATGTCAATGTGAATACTTTTGCCGTAGAAAGATACGAACAGAGTAACCTTACATACCTTGTATTCCCAATACGAATATACAATCCTAGATGTGCATACAATTGTCCCGCTCCTTCTTTATGTGTCACTCTACAACACAAATATATAAAGGGATTCACATTAACCATGAATTACTTTACAAATGCATATAACATCAACGGGTTACATGTTTGCCTTTAAATATGTCATTTCCCCTTGACAAAACCATTAATGAAATTATTATTCCAAAAATCCCATAATATTCCCAACATTGACCAATACGTGATAATCAATACATTTCACCACAACACTTCTCCTTTACACTTTCTTATCTACACCACATCACAAATAGTCGATCAATTCATCTTAATACACTTCATAGCACATATCGGCCAAAATCCCACAATTTACACTTATAGAAAAATACCAAGTTTAATAAAAAAAATAACACCATACATGTTCATATTTTATCCATACCATTCTCTTTCATCAAGACATCAATTCTCTTTTCAAGTTCAAATCACAAAGATGACACATTTTCACCAAAAGCAAGAATACACTATTCACCACCTTGCCAACACAACTATCATGATATACATATCTACCATGCATATAATATGTTAATACATGAGAATAAATACTTACCAAGGCTTGGAATAGGATGATCTTTACCAAACAGTCCCAAAGGAAATATTTGCTTTAGGGGTTGGAACTAGAGAAATGTTTGAGAAATATCTAAAAAGGCATGAGATTTTCCAATGAACCAAAGATCAGCCCTTTTGCCCTTTATATAGGCCCTTAATTTTCATACTTAGCCATTCTTGGCTTTTAATGTGGTATTCTAGAATGTCAATGCAAGAATGGGTCTTTTGACCTATTTTTGGGCCATGTTTTCTTTTCATTTTTGGCCCCTTTTTGGGCCCAATTCACTTAACCCGATAAAATCAATAATTTCTCGTGTTCAAGTCATCTCATATGTGTTACAACAATATTCCCACTCACTCTATTCATATCCGTAGCCTCAATCCCAAAAACAAGTGATTCTAGCCACGTATGGCCTTTTTGACCAAAAGGGTAAAATCGTCATTTTGACGCTAAATTCGTTCTCGAGTAATTTTATCATACCAATATAATATTTCATTCATTTTATGTATATACTCATGGTTGTAGAAGAAACGGGGCAAAAATCGGCTCGGTACGACCCCGGGTACCCTTAGGACTTAGAAAATTTCCAACTTTCAAAAAAGTGGAAAAACTAGCGTTGTACACCCTTGGGCGCGCCAACTTTCTGCCTATGGAATAAAAATTTTAGCCCAGAGCGGCGTGTCACTCTCTCTAGGGCTCCCCACACTTAGATTTTTCAAAAATTTCATTTTTCGACTTTTCTTCGCGGGTTTGGTTAGATACTTCAAGTCCTATTCTTTAACTTACTTCTTAGCCTTAATATACTTTGTTTAGAGGTCCTCTCAGCCTCGTTTTGAACCCCACAACTGCTCCACGAAAATCACAAAACACCTCCTACGAAGGTTTAATCACATATACGAGGGCCAAATTCAATTATCTCACCAATAGCATTACAAAATACATACGTATGGATATCGACACCTAAATAACCATTGTTTAATGTCGTCAAGTAGGGTTAGGAAGGTACGGGGTGTTACATTCTTCCCCCCTTAGGAACATTTGTCCGCGAATGTTAATCAATATCGTTTCAATTACAACAATTGCATCTCTACATTTGCATACACATACATAAACACTTAAGGCTCATGGAGACTTACTTGTTATTGCTCCACTTCCGAACTTTGAACCTCTTCGTCCATTTGAAATAGATGGGGATACTTGGATTTCATCATCTCTTCCGCTTCCCATGTGATCTCGTCTACTTGTTGATTTCTCTAAAGGACTTTTACGGAAGCTATGTCTTTATTCCTCAATCTCTTTACTTGTCGATCTAGGATAGCAATGGGTACCTCTTCATAAGTAAGATCCTCTGTAACTTGAACATCTTCAATGGGAGCAATACGAGATGGATCTCCTATATATTTTTGAAGCATCGAAACATGAAATACCGGATGGACTGAGGAAAGTTCCTGAGGTAGTGCTAATTCATAAGCAACTTGCCCAATTCTTCTAATAATTTCATATGAGCCTATGTAACGTGGACTCAATTTCCCTTTCTTTCTGAACCGCATTACCCCTTTCATCGGTGACACCTTTAAAAATTCCCAATCACCTATGGCGAATTCAAGCCCTCTTCTTCTAACATCAGCATATGACTTGTGACGACTTTGAGCCGTTTGTAACCGCTGTTGGATCACTTTAACTTTTTCCATAGCCTGATGAACAATATCTGGCCCAAGTAAAGCAGTTTCACCCGCTTCAAACCATCCAATTGGTGATCTACATTTCCTTCCGTACAAAGCTTCATAAGGTGCCATTTTAATACTTGAATGATAGCTATTGTTGTAAGAAAATTCAATAAGAGGCAAATGGTCATCCCAACTGCCTTGAAAATCTAACGTACAAGCTCGTAGCATATCTTCAAGTGTCTGAATAGTACGTTCTTCTTGTCCATCAGTCTGAGGATGGAAAGCCGTACTCAAATTCACCTGTGTACCCAAATTTTGTTGAAAAGATCTCCAAAAGTGGGCTGTGAACTGTGCTCCTCTATCTGATATGATGGAAAATGGAATACCATACAACCACACTATTTCTCTAACATACAATCTTGCATAATCCTCAGTTGTATAGGTGGTCTTGACTGGTAGAAAATGCGCTGACTTGGTAATCCTGTCCACTATAACCCATATAGAATCAAATTTCCATAATGTACGAGGCAAACCTGTAATGAAGTCCATATTAATCATATCCCATTTCCAAACTGGAAGATTGATACATTGCATGTAACCTCCTGGTTTCTGATGCTTTACTTTCACCTGTTGACAATTCGGGCATTGAGCGACAAACTCTGCAATGTTCTTTTTCATATTTCCCCACCAATAAACTTCTTTCAAATCATGGTACATTTTAGTATCACCCGTATGAATAGAATAGCGCGAATGATGCTCCTTTGTCATAATTCGTTTCTTCAGCTCATCTACATCCGGTACACATAATCTCCCTTGACATTGAAGTACCCCTTTTTGTGTAAGATCAAATGCCTTTGTCAAATTCTGTTGTACATTTTCCTTTAGCTGCAACAACATAGAATTTGTAAACTGCTTTTCTTTCACTTCAGCTATTAAGGAGGATTCTGCTGCATTTTGCACAATAACTCCATCATCTGAGGATTCAATAAGTTGAAATCCCAAGCTGGCTAGCTGATATAAATCTTTGATTATCTCTTGCTTTTCAGTCAACTGACCACTAGTGCTTTCTACTGCCTTGCGGCTCAATGCATCAGCTACTACATTTGTTTTGCCTGGATGGTAAAGAATATCAATATCATAGTCTTTTAAGAGCTCTAACTACCTTCTTTACCTCAAATTGAGTTCCTTCTACTTAAACAGATATTCCAAACTCTTGTGATCCGTGTAGATATCAACATGAACTCCATACAAATAATGACGCCATATCTTTAAAGCAAAAACTACCGCTGCCAATTCAAGATCATGTGTGGGATAATTCTTCTCATGTGGATGCAACTGTCGTGAGGCATATGCTATGACATTACCGTGTTGCATCAATACATATCCAAGGTCAACCCCGAAAGAATCACAATACACTACATAACCTTCGGTACCTTCGGGAAGCACTAAAACTGGTGTGGAGGTTAATTTATCTTTCAACTTTTGGAAACTTTTCTCACATGCAGCATTCCACTAAAATTTTACTGCCTTATGTGTAAGCTTTGTTAACGGTGCAGCAATGGAAGAAAAACCTTCCAACAAATCTTCGGTAATAACCTGCCAGTCCAAGAAAACTATGAATTTCTGTAGGTGTCGTAGGTATTGGCCAATTTTTCACTGCTTCAATCTTCTGTGTATCAACCTGTATCCCTTCATCTGACACAATGTGACCCAAGAATGCAACTGATTTTAACCAAAACTCATATTTGGAGAACTTGGCATACAACTTACGCTCACGGATAATCTGTAACACTTTTCGTAAGTGATTAACATGGTTCTCCGGTGATCTTGAATAAACTAGGATGTCATCTATAAATACTGTGACGAACACGTCCAGAAATGGCTTAAACACCCTATTCATCAAATCCATGAACACAGCTGGTGCATTTGTTAGTCCAAATGACATAACTAAAAATTCATAATGGTCATACCGTGTTCGAAAAGCTATCTTGGGTACATCTTCTTCTCTAACCCTGACTTGATGGTAACCCGACCTCAAGTCAATCTTTGAAAAACACCTGGCACCCTGTAACTGATCAAACAAATCATCAATTCGAGGGAGGGGATATTTGTTCTTGATCGTTACCTTATTCAATTGCCGATAGTCGATGCACATTCTCAATGTGCCATCTTTCTTCCGTACAAATAATACAGGTGTACCCCACGGGGACATACTAGGCCTAATGAAGCCTTTGTCCAACAAATCTTTCAATTGCTTCTTCAATTCACGTAATTCTGCTGGAGCCATTCTATATGGAGGAATAGAAATAGGCTGAGTGCCTGGAATCACATCAATGACAAATTCTACTTCCCGTTCTGGGGGTAAGCCTGGAAGATCCTCTGGGAACACATCTAGAAATTCATTGACCACTGGAACTGACTGCGGAGTTAATGGTTCCACTTCAGTATCTTTCACCCGTACTAAATGACATATATAACCCTTAGCAATCATTTTTCTGGCTTTCAAATAGGAAATAAATCTCCCTCGTGGTGCCCCTACATTACCCTGCCATTCAAGAACACTTTCTTGCGGAAAACAAAATTGTACCTTCTTGGCCCGACAATCTACTGTGGCATAACAAGAGGCCAACCAATCCATTCCCATGATCACATCAAAATCCACCATGTCTAATTCAATGAGATCAGCCAACGTATCATGACCACACACAGTTACCACACAATTTTGATATACTCTTTTTGCAATAATATATTCACCAACCGGTGTAGACACCTCAATTGATTTAATTAATAATTCTGGTGCCTTTGCAAATTTTGCGGCAATCAATGGAGTAACATAGGAAAATGTAGAACCAGGGTCAATCAATGCATAGACATTATATGAGAATATGGATAATGTACTTGTGACAACATCAGGGGAAGCCTCTGAATTCTGCAGGTCCACTAAAGCATAAGTGCGATTCTGGACCCCACTAGTACTGGCTGCTCCTCTGGCACCCCTACCATGACCAATAGGCTGCACCCCTCGACCCAAAGGAGGAGCCGATGCTGATGACGCAACGGTCGATCCTGTCGGTCGTGCTACACCCCCCATACTCCTCTGGGGACACTCTCTCATCATGTGTCCTGTCATGCCGCACCAGAAACAAGCATTTGTCCCCACTCTGCATGTACCTGCATGAATACGCCCGCAGTACTGACACTGCTGACGAGGAAAACCTACTGCCTGCGACTCGTGAACTCCGCTACTCTGCCCAGATGGACCACCCCTAGACCCTCGAAACTGAGAGTGAACACCTGCTGGGGAGTGAGAAAATAATGGTCTAGGTGGTCGAGGTAACATGCGAGGCCTAGATCCTCCTTGGGACATCATAGGTGGTTCCATAAGTCTAGCCCTTTTGGACTGTCCCCTATCAAATTCATGTACCCTTCGTCTCTGTCTTTGATCTTCCATTTTCTGGGCGAAGGCCTGAATTCTCGCTATATCCATGTCTTTGTTCATGGCAGCAATAGTGCAATCCCTTACCAAGTATGGCTCTAGTCTGTCCACGTATCTATGGACTCTGTCTATCATCGTAGCCATAACATTTGGCGCATATCGAGCCAAAGAATTAAATTGCAAGCTATATTCTCTGACACTCAAATTTTCTTGATGGAGATTTAGAAACTGATCCGCATGTGCCTCACGGATCTCATAGGGCAAGTAATGATCAAGGAAAGCCACTTTAAACTCTTCCCATGTAGGTGGATTTGCACTCATATCACGGGATTTCTTCCAATCCTCGTACCACAATATTGCCTCTCCTTTCAATCTGTACGCAGCAAGTTCAACTGTCTCTACACCTGTCATGTGCATAACGTCCAAGGCTCTCTGAATTTGATCCACGAAATCCTGTGGATCTGCTTTTGGGTCTGACCTTGTGAATATAGGAGGGTCTAGTTTCAAGAAATCCCGTGTTCTGCGACTCACCACTCTAGCCGCATCATCATCATGTGTAATTGGACCAGTTCGTTCTTGACTCTGGGCTGCCACTAACTGTGTCAACATATGAACTATATTTCTAAGATCCTGATCTGTGGCATTCATTAGTGGTTCCGCGGGTACGTCTCTACCAATTGGCTCCTCCGGAGCTGGAAAAGTAGACAAAGACCGCGATGAAATTTCAGCATTTGCTCCACCTTGACTAGCTTGGTCAGGTGGTAGTCTACTCATTCCTTCTTCAACAGGCACATCTACCTGCTTCCCTTTACCTCTACCTCTTCTCGTAATTGGCATTTTGACTATACCAAAGAAAAACAAAATACCATGATCACACTTCAACTGACAACACTGGCTCTATTGCACGATCTAGAAGTGAAGAATAGAAACAACATCCTAAATGTCCCGTAGCCTCCTACTTATAAATGTGGTGCACAACACATCGATAAGTAAGACTCTACTCAGACATGGCTTTGTAGACACCCTTAGAACGACCTGCTTTGATACCACTTTTGTCACGCCCCGAATCCTATCGAGACATGATTGGCACCCGTAGCCGATAAGGCCCGAGAGAACCAAGCTTTGCCTCTATTCAATCATATGCATGCCATAAGAAACCCATAATCACATTATAGCTTTAGATACCAATAATGGAATTTATGGAACATGATATATATATATATACATATGCGAAACTTGGCCGTTGAGGCCACCAAGTCAAAAACGACATATACCTTTTACATTTATACACCCACATCCGTCTACAAAAGCCTCTAACAATGCATTGACCAAAATAAACTATAAGTAGGGACAAGTCCCCGCTTTATACAACATGTACAACACCAAAACATATGTACAATAGTGACTCGGAGAATCCCCGAACTAACTGGAGCTCACCAAAGATCTGCAACAACTGGCAACCTACTGTGGAGGCCTACTAGTACCTGCTCCTGCAGCAAGTAAGGTAGATTCCCCAAGAGGGGTCAGCACGAAGAATGTACTGAGTATGTAAGGCCATATGAAACTTATAGGATATGTAAATATGTCAAAGAACTCAAGTTCAAATGCATCACCAATATAGATAAGTCACAATGTAGATGAGTCACTATTCTGTACTTTGGAAACCATGTATTTTGCTTTCATTACTTTCTTTGTATCTTTGCTTCTCTGATTGTTCATCTTTGACTGTGACCTGTGATACCCGGGCCCCGACTGAACAGTGGGTTTTAACATAACATCATGTTATGTTGGGATCGGCTCAAGCTAGGCTTATTCCCCTAGAGCTGCCACCCTAAGAATCAATATATATTTTGGGATCGACTCGAGCTAGGTTAGTACCTCTAGAGCTGCCACCCATACAATATTTCAGGTTCGGCTCGAGCTAGGTTATTACCCCTAGAGTTGCCCCCTGTCAGGATCGGTCCGAGCTAGGCTTATGCCCCTAGGACTGCCCCCTTATTTGGGATCGGCTTGAGCTAGGCATTTCGCCCCCAAAGCTGCCACCCGTACTTGATCATTAACCATATATGCATTACTTTGTTCATTACTTTGAGATTGATACCATGTAAGTCACAACTTTACTTTAAGCTTTGGATCATTAACCAATGAGTGAGAGACATGTTAATAACTTGGCAACATAACATTATTGGAAACATAACACTATTGGAACCATTGAACAAGAGACATAAGTATAATCACTATTGGAACATTGGAACACAACCTTGTTGAGCTTTTGGAATATTAACCATGAACATAAGACATGAGATTCACAAATGATCAATGAGTAGGAAATATATGACAATGACCATGGATAACCAGATATAGGATACCTTAGCACATTTCGGGATGGAACAAGTTTAATGTCAATGTGAATACTTTTGCCGTAGAAAGATACGAACAGAGTTACCTTACATACCTTGTATTCCCAATACGAATATACAATCCTAGATGTGCATACAATAGTCCTGCTCCTTCTTTATGTGTCACTCTACAACACAAATATATAACGGGATTCACATTAACCATCAATTACTTTACAAATGCATATAACATCAACGGGTTACATGTTTGCCTTTAAATATATCATTTCCCCTTGACAAAACCATTGATGAAATTATTATTCCAAAAATCCCACAATATTTCCAACATTGACCAATACATGATAATCAATACATTTCACCACAACACTTCTCCTTTACACTTTCTTATCTACACCACATCACAAATAGTCGATCAATTCATCTTAATACACTTCATAGCACATATCGGCCAAAATCCCACAATTTAAACTTATAGAAAAATACCAAGTTTAATAACAAAAATAACACCATACATTTTCATATTTTATCCATACCACTCTCTTTCATCCAGACATCAAGTCTCTTTTCAAGTTCAAATCACAAAGATGACACATCTTTCACCAAAAGCAAGAATACACTATTCACCACCTTGCCAACACAACTATCATGATATACATATCTCCCATGCATATAATATGTTAATCCATGAGAATAAATACTTACCAAGGCTTGGAATAGGATGATCTTTACCAAACAGTCCCAAAGGAAATATTTGCTTTAGGGTTTGGAACTAGAGAAATGTTTGAGAAATATCTAAAAAGGCATGAGATTTTCCAATGAACCAAAGATCAGCCCTTTTGCCCTTTATATAGGCCATTCATTTTCATCATTATCCACTCTTGGAATTTAATGTGGTATTCTAGAATGTCAATGCAAGAATGGGTCTTTTGACCCATTTTTGGGCCATGTTTTCTTTTAATTTTTGGGCCCTTTTTGGGCCCAATTCACTTAACTAGATAAAATCAATAATTTCTCGTGTTCAAGTCATATCATACGTGTTACAACAATATTCCCACTCACTCTATTCATATCCGTAGCCTCAATCCCAAAAACAAGTGATTGTAGCCACGTATGGCCTTTTTGACCAAAAGGGTAAAATCGTCATTTTGACGTTAAATTCGTTTTCGAGTAATTTTATCAAACCCATATAATATTTCATTCATTTTATGTATATACTCGTGGTTGTAGAAAAAACGGGGCAAAAATTGGCTCGGTACGACCCCGGGTATCCTTGGGACTTAGAAAATTTCCAACTTTCAAAAAAGTAGAAAAATTAGCGTGGCACGCCCTTGGGCGCGCCAACTTGCTGCCTATGGAATAAAATTTTTAGCCCAGAGCGGCCTGGTACGCTCTATGGTGCGCCCCACACTTAGATTTTTCAAAAATTTCATTTTTCAACTTTTCTTCGCGGGTTTGATTAGATACTTCAAGTCCTATTCTTTAACTTACTTCTTAACCTTAATATACTTTGTTTAGAGGTCCTCTCAGCCTCGTTTTGAACCCCACAACTGCTCCACGAAAATCACAAAACACCTCCTACGAAGGTTTAATCAAATATACGAGGGCCAAATTCAATTATCTCACCAATAGCATTACAAAATACATACGTATGGCTCTCGACACCTAAGTAACCATTGTTTAATGTGCTTTTTGCTAGCTAATCTATCAAAGTTTCTCTTGGGAAATGCTAGAAAATCATCCTCTTGGGGCTTGGACTCTAAATCCTTGTAGTTCTAATCCTATGGTTGTAACACCCCGTACGTTCCCAACCCTACTTGATGACATTAAATAATATGTACGTAGGTATCGAGAGCTATAAGTATGCATTTGGTAAGGCTATTGGTGAGATAATTGAATTTGGCTCTTGTTATGTGGTTAAACTTGCATAGAAGGTGTTTTGTAATTTTCATTGCGCATTTGTGGGGTTCAAAATGAGGCTAAGACGACCTCTAAACAAAGTATAATAAGGTTAAGAAGTGAGTTAAAGAATAGGACTTGAAGTATCTAACCAAACCCGCGAAGAGAAGTCGAAAAATGGAATTTTCGAAAATTTTAAGGAGGGGCACGTTTGGGACCATGCCACGCCGCTCTGGGCTAAAATTTTTAGCCCATAGGCAGTAGCTGGGCGTGCCACCTTGGGTTTTCCACTTTTTCGAAAGTTGGAAATTTCTAAGTCCCAAAGGTATCCGGGGACGTACCGAGCCGATTTTTGCTACGTTTCTTATACAACCAAGAGTATATACGTGAAATGAATGACATATTACATTGGTATGATAAAAGTACTCGAGAACGAATTTGGGGTCAAAATGACAGTTTTGCCCTTAAGGTCAAAATAAGCCAAACGTGGCTAGAATCACTTGGTTTTGGGAATGAGGCTACGGATATGAATATCATGAGTGGGAATATTATTGTAATACGTATAAGATGACTTAAACACGAGAAATTATTGATTATTATGGGGTTAAGTGAATTGGGCCCAAAAAGGACCCAAAACATGAAAAGAAAACATGGCCCAATTAAGCCAAAAAGGACCCATTCTTCATCCTTGACCATTTGTACATGGCATTTAATGCCAAGGAGACTTGAGGGGCTATAAATAGGTGGAAAAATCTGATTTTAATCAAAGGAGTGCACTACACTTTTCTAGAAATTTCTCAAAAATTGCTCTCAACTCTCAAGAACCCTAAAACCCCTAAGCCAACTTCTTGGAGCAAAATCATCACTTTTCAAGCTTGGGTAAGTGATTATTGTTATGGATTAATATATTATATGCATGAAAGAGTATGTAAATCATATTGGTTGTGCTTTGAAATGTTGAACATGGTACTTTGTGCTTTTATAATAGATTTGTGATCCATGGGATTCAAGCTTGAATTAGGACTTGTGCCTTTGATGAAAGATCATGGTATGGATAAAATATGAACGTCTATGGTGTTATTTTTGTTGTTAAACTTGTTCTTGTCTATAAGTGTAAATTGTGGGATTTTGGCCGATATGTGCTATGAAGTGTATTAAGGTGAGTTGATGGATTATTTGTGATGTGGTGTGGATAAGAAAGTGTAAAGGAGGAGTGTTGTGGTGAAATGCAATGATTATTATGTATTGGTCAATGTTGGGAATATTGGAGGATTTTTGGAATAATGATGCTATCAATGGTTTTGTCAAGGGGAAATGACATGTTTCAAAGCAAACATGTACCCCATTGATGTTATATGCATTTGTGAAGTAGTTGTGGTTAATGTGAATTCCATTATGTATTTGTGTTGTAGAGTGACACATAAAGAAGGAGCGGGACTATTGTATGCACATCTAGGATTGTATATCCGTATTGAGAGTACAAGGTATGTAAGGTTACTCTGTCCGTATCTTTTTGCGACAAATAGTATCCACATTGCTATTTCACTAGTCCTATCCCGAAATGTGCTAAGGTATCCTATATCCGTTTATCAATAGTCATTGTCATATATTCCCTGCTCATGGATCATTTGTGAGTCTCATGTCTCATAATCATGGTTAATGTTCCAAAAGCTCAAATAAGGTTATGTTCCAATGTTCCACTAGTGATATTAATTATGCCTCTTGTTCATAGATTATTGTCCCATGGTTCCCATAGTGTTATGTTTCTAATAAGTTTATGTTGCCAAGTTATTCACATGTCTCTCAATCATTGGCTAATGGTTCAAAGTTTCCAACAATGTTATGTTCCAAAGTTCAAAGTGATGTTATGACTATCAAATATCAATCTCAAAGTAAAGATCAAAGTAATGCAAATGTGGTCAATGATCAAGTATGGGTGGCAAGTCTAGGGGCGTAAGCCTAGCTCAACTCGATCCCGATATATTGATTTATGGGTGGAAAGTCTAGGGGCGTAAGCCTAGCTCGACTCAATCCCGATGTATTGATTTATGGGTGGCAAGTCTAGGGGCACAAGCCTAGCTCGACTCGATCCCGATGCATTGCTTTATGGGTGGCAGGTCTTAGGGGCATAAGCCTAGCTTGACCCGATCCCAACATGATGATATGTTATGAAAAGACCCACTAATCAGTCGGGGCCCGGGTACATTGTGACAAGTGAGCATTGAATGTAAAGAAAGTAATGAAAGTAATCAAAGCAATTCACATGGCTTCCCAAAATGTAAAATGGTGACTTATCTACATTACTATTCATATGTTGTGAGTTCATTGGAATATTCATGTATTGTACAGTTTCATCTGAGCCTTGCATACTCAGTACTTATTTCGTACTGACCCCTTTTGGGGAATTTACCTTACTTGCTGCAGGCGCAGGTACCAGTAGGCCTCCCTAGTAGATTGCCAGTGTTAGCGGTTCCTTGGTGAGCTCCAGCTAATTCGGGGCTTCTCCGAGTCAGAGTAGATATATGTTTTGATGATGTACATGTTGTATAAAGCGGGGACTTGTCCCGACTTTTGGTTTGTATTGTTCAATGCTCTTGTTAGAGGCTTTTGTAGACGAATTTGGGTGTATCAGTGTAGAAGACATATGTTGTTTTGACTGGATGGCCTCAACGGCCAAGTTTCATATGTATGTATAAATATGTCTCATGTTTTCCTTTATTCTTCTTTCATGTTCTTACGCAATGGTGGTTGTGATTACAATATGCATATGATTGAACATAGGCAAAGGTTGGTTCTCTCGGGCCTTATCGGCTACGGGTGCCAATCATGTCTCGATGGGATTCGGGGCGTGACAATGGTTTATTTGGGATGTTTTTGGAGGAGTCAAATGAAATAAGAGACCACAGTTGGGAGAAGAGTTTTAAAAAAATTCAGGAGGCTTACTTCTTAACCATCACTGTGGTGATAGGAGTGTCGCTACAGTGGCATACCTATCGCTATAACGGCAGTTGGCAGCAGACCTGGCCCAATTCAAAAATTTTGGACCACATATTTTCTACCACAAAAATTAATTCTAATCAGACAAGAAACACATTTTTGATTGAATTGTTTTGCTGAAATATTTTTAACATAAAAATGAAATCAGCAATTTACACACCATTCATCTCCGAACGGATATGGAAATCAGAAAGGAGAGTTTTTAGCATGATTCTTAAAACCCAGTATTTCCAAAATGGTTAGAATTTTAATGCGACCCCTACCTATTTTCTAATAATTAGATAACACCATATAGAACCATCATCTTATAATTAACTCAAAACTGTCACCCAACCAGGCTGTAGTAGGGTCACTAAGTTTTAGGAACAACTTACAATTACTATATCCCAAGGAATACAATTAGTAATAAAATTATGTATCGGATAATCCAAAATACCCGGGACACCACACAATATTACAATGTATGAAAAATTCAGGTTGAAAATGGGATTTCACCTTAGGCATCGTTGTAGCGATTGATTTGTCGCTGCAACGCTACCTCTGCAGCGATGAATGGGCCGCTGTAGAGGTACTTAGACAGAAAGTCGGGGAGATTTCATCTCTATCCCCATTTCACTATACATACCTCAATTTTTGACATCATAGATTTATCCCAACGTGGCAACCTCTATAATCGGAATTCTAGGAACCTATTTAACGTTTCAAAACTTCCTAAGGAATACTATATCAATCGACTATCTCACAATAATCTCATCACCATCAATCATCACACTATGATCTGTAATTCAATACTAAATCACACAACGCCAGATTTTAAACCAAAACCACACTACTCCAAAGTCTGTTATTCTTATACTAGGAAAACGTTTAGTGGGGTACTTACACCCTAACTAGTGCTATAACAAACATAACACCCCCAACACCACTATGGGTTTCATTAACACATAAATTTTTCACCACATCTCACATTAATGTATTCGACCCTCAACTACTCACGGCAATACCAACCAGGTATTATCATGTAACAACGAGAGGGATATGAATATGCATAAACACATCTACTAACTCTACTCCCTCAATCGACCCTACAACTAAAGATCATCAACCATAATCAAGCTTACTTATTTCACAAACCTTAGCAATTTAATGATACCATATTCAAGGGATACTATTAAACGATAATTATTCCCATACAATAAGCATATGCGTAATGTTAAGCCATAATAAGCCAATTATAAGTTCTGTCGAATAACCTTGCCTCCTTAGTAATCATGTGAACATTATCCATCTAGCCAACTCCTCAAAATTTGCAACTCAAGGATAACCTCAGGTTCCTTGGAATTGACACCACACACACACGACGAGTACTAACTCCATAATTAACTCTATCAACCGGGCTAGTAGTCACTATCCTTCTAACTTCTAGTCCAATTAAAACAATGTAACAACAATCGTCAAGGCGTGAGAGTCACACGACACGTAAAATATCTCAACTAACAAATAAGCACTACCACAACTAACATAAATCAAACAAACATGAAAGACATCAGGTAAGCTTTGACAATGCTCATAACAATTATCTCACACAAGGGTAATTTACATCGGTTTCAACTTGCCATTTAGGACATCAAGAATTTTATCATCATATTATCACGTCAAGGATTGGTCCACATAAGGAACCATAGTATATCACAAAATATAAATTGATCCATGCAAGGAACCATAAAATACCTTATCAATATAATCAGTCCACACAAGGAAACATAATATCTTATCTAATAACCATACCACACCAAGATCCAAATATAATGATCAACAAATATGTAACCTGGTTCACTCAAGAAACCGTCAAACTCTCTAAATCACGGTGTACACACATGCTATGGGTCTTATAAATGTACACTAGCCACATGTTTCAACTTTCATGCCTCACGTAACTTAACTAATAACTCAAAAGGTCTTACACCTGGGTAAGTTTTTAACTTGACATCCTCTTACTCCCCCTTCCGATAAACATAATCAATCAGTTAATGAAAGAGTTATGCTTACCCACTTCACTAGAAGCTCCAACACTCCACTCAATCTAACAGCATAACCACATATAGAATTCACATAACACTAAATCAATCAAAATAACAACATTAAAACACAAGTATCTTTTCGGTAAACATAACCAATCAATTAACGAAAGAGTTACGCTTACCGACTGACCTAAAAACTACAATATTCCACTTAATCAAACATTATAACCACCTAAAAAATACACATATCACTCATTCAAAATATAATTTACAACATTAGAATACAAGTCCTATGTCTCCTATTGAACTCAACCGATTAGAATAACATTATTGCAAGTTTTTAAACATTATTGAGATACCGATTGGGACTACCTAATCCCAATTGTGATTATCAAGATACCAATTAGAATCTTCTAGATATCAATTAGAATCAACTCGGAGAGACAACACTGAATTAGCATGATAGGAGAGAAGGAAATGAGATTGATTCCTAGATACCCTATAGCTTCATACAGATTTGGTGTGGACTTCAATACACCAATCTGCATTCCTCTACTCGACATTTGTTCTTATACTATGAGATCGATAATCTGGGATCTAATACTACCTTGTGACGATCCAACCAACCGGATCGTGTAAGCACCTACCCAATTCTATCCTAGATAGGAGAACCCTTACCACCAAACCTTCATTAACTGCGTAATATGTCTATAATTCTTAAACATTAATAACATAATCTTTTATTCAAAACAAAAACTTTATTACAATAAATATATTACAGAATTCAACTAAACAATCTCCTAGAACCTAGTCTAAACAGGTACAAGAGCACTAAGTATAATAAGGACGACTCAAGACATAACCTCCATGTAAGAGTAGAATGATAGGAGTTGTTGAAGAATGATCATCGCTGCACTGCAAAAGCTTCAACTGACCTGCAACCATGGATATACCCCCCCTCCCAAAATGAGATATAGTAAGTGTAGTATCGGTACAACTATATGTACTAGTAGATATCATCGGCCGACTAGGATTAAGAAGCATATAACAACATATAGAAATCAAGGAGAGATCACAACAATGATAAATACTTATAAACTGAACATACTTAACATACTTAAGCATACTTCAACTCCTAACCTTATCATCTTTCCTTTTTATTAAAGCATTATTAATTTTTCCTCAGAGCGACTAAATGATAACAATTCCAGGGAACCACCAACCCATATCTGTTACATATTTATTTCCTTAAAATAACTCTATATTTCTCTCTCATGACAACTCTTACTCATTATTCTACTTCTATTACCACCAATAATGCTACCACCATGAAAATTAAATAAGCAACACCAATTTTGCAAGAAAAGATACTGCAATATACTTAACGTATACAACTATACACACAGGAAGATAAGATTTATACATAAATCAAGACATACCTTAGATTCATACTTTTTTGCTATGCACAATCACAAAACCATTAACTTACTAACCACTATCTTCTTCATATCATTCCTTTTCAAGTTATTTATATCCAATCACTTATACTTAAGCAGTCCAATCACCAACTAATCACGTATCAGAAGATATACCACAATGCAATCACCACAGTTCAATAGCAATAATATAATAATGACCAAGCAATAATATCAATGCAATGCCTAGAGATGTTGTACACACATACTAGGATAGGCAAAAACCCTTAGACATGACCTGCAGGGGACGAGCTCAGTCCATGTACAATACAAACGTGGTATCCGATCTCAATATCAATCTTTGCTGGCGTGGCACCCGATCCTAATATCATCAAATAAGTAAAACTCAAAAATAGTGTTCAAGCATAACAATATCAATATACCAATTAAGATTTCATTCGCCAACACTTAAATCTTCAAGTTAATCATTTCAGCTTAAGTTGTAAGATCATCTCAACCTACAATATAATTATGCCCGAAGGCTAATCACAATCATTTAACTCAAATATAAGTATAGAGTTAAAATCAAATCTACAACTATATTTAATCAACCCATCCATACCCAACCTTCAAGAATTACTAACATTCGACTCGACCACCCTTAACATAAGCTAACGTACTAAGGTTAGGTTCTCCTAGAAACTAACTTAACCTTACAAATTTCTCCCCACTCACTACCGTCTACCTTTATCCCAATTTTTGTATTCACTTAAGGATACTTCATAACACTAATCCTTTCCAAATTTGTTATACTAACCTTCAACTCTCACACAAGCGACTAAAAAATCCATGCTTAATTCTACCCACAACCCTCTCCTTTTCCTCCCTTAACTCTACTATTAACTATAACCGAATCTACTTACTCCTTTTTCCACAAACACCACTATTTAACTTATTCCACTCTACTACCAACCTAAAAACACACAAGGCTCTTTTGCGTCTACCCAATAAGTCCACCCCTTAATATACACTTTACAGAAGTAACTCATACCAACTACAATTTACCGACATACCACTATTTCATATAGTATAATAACCCTTCAACACATAAGGGTTAACACATACCATAAACTCAACATGCATCACCAAATTCATCTAATCCATTATCCTAAGTTGAGTTCGTTATCTATTCCATCCAAACTCTATGTCCGTAGGCCTAAACATGAAATCTTATATCAAAACTATAGTTATTACATGCATCTTACTAAAATCTACTATAATGAAACCATAACCTACCTCGTGGATGAGTTTGCTACTATGGAGAGTGAAGATCCCCTCCTCCTATGCTTTTTTCTATCCAATCCATCAAATTTTCTCCAGGAAAATGCTTAGAAATCACTCTCTAGGGGTTTGGCCTCTAAATCTATATCGTTCTAAGCCTAGGGTTCATCTGGGGTGTTTTGGAAGGAGGCAAATGAAATAAGAGGCCACAGCTGAGAGAAGAGTTTTAAAAAAAACTCGGGAGACTTACTGCCTAACCATAGCTGCAGCGATAGGAGTGTCGCTGCATTGGTAGACCTATCACTGCAACAGTATTACTACAGTGGCAGTTGGTAGTAGGCTTGTCCTAATTCTAAAATTTTGCACAATTAATTTTGGATCACAGATTTTCTACCACAAAAATTAATTCTAATCAGGCTCGAAATACATTATTGATCAAATTAGTTTGCCAAAATAATTTTTAATATAACAACAAAATAGGTCGTTATAGGAAATGGTTAAAAACCATTTTGATTTTGAAAATGGTTTTTATTTTTGAAACGGTTTTAGTTTTGAAAACTGTTTTGGACTCTAAAACTTTTCTATTTAAAGGGCCATTCTTCCATTTGAAACATAAGAAATTATTAGAACAAAATAACCTATTCTAGAGAGAAATACTTACCTACACAAGTATTACATAGTTTGGGAATTAATTGGGTAACACAGCAGAAGATCGTAGAACTGGAGGGCCATCTTCTCAACGATCTTAATCTTATCGATAATATTTGGTCACACTTCAAGATGTATTTTGATTTATAATTTTATATATCAAAATTATTAATTATTTAGATTACATGTAAGCTTGCTATCAAACTGCTTTCACATTAATAACATGTTGTTATCCAACAATTGGTATCAGAGTAAGCTTACATCTAACTAGATAATTAAGGGTTTTTCATAAAACATAAAATACTTGATTAAGTGCATTTGAATACACATGTGTATGTGGTTCTTTTCTGAAAATTACACTGTTGTTTTGTGAAAAGCATGAATTGAAATTATTGTTGTTCCTGAATCATAGATATCTTTTTCACATGTGTTGATATGTGATTGAAATAAATAAAAATTTAAAGTGAAAAATCAGTTTTTGCTGAATTAGTCATGAGTTCCAATGTTCAAAATTTAACGAACTCTGATTGACTTAAAATTTGGTGGCTCCCTAAAAAATGATCCAAGAAATTGTGCTCGTTAATCATGAGTCCTATCGTGTTTGGAATTTTGAGGTTATTTAGACGTTGTTTTGTTGTTTTTCTAATATATGAAATTTATTTTAAACGAAAACGATATGGTTATAATTATATGGTGGTAGAGATTTCTCTCTATGGTCTCTATGATTAAATATAGTTATATAATAACTTTACATGTTGATAACATGTCTTATTCCATATCGGATAAATTTATTAGAGGTAATCACTTGAGTTTAATCACTAGTTATTGATTTCTTGCATTAACTCTCCATCTGAGTTTGCAGGCTGGTTCAATGGGACTAGAGTTTTAAAATTTTATATTCACTTGACTTAAATTGATAGTATACTCTCCATCTGAGTTGAGTCTATTTTAATTTATGAAGTAAATAATCTGTCATTATATATGTATATTGCATGAGTATTTTTTTTCCAACAAAATTTACTATTCAAGATGCATGAAATATATGTATGTTATGTGTTTTGAATTTTTATATTCAATGTACATGACTAATTATGATTCATGTCTTGCAGATTTGCCATGACTTCTTTCAATTCCCTTACAACTATACTCACTCAAAATAAATTTGAGGGTTCAGATTATGTTGATTGGAAAGTAATCTAGATATTGTCCTAATTGCAAATGAGTACAGATCTATAATTGTTGATTTGTGTCCAGAAACGCCTAAAAAAATGCTACAAATGATGAACAAAAGGCTTACCATAAATGGATCAAGCGCGATGCTAGATTTTGGCTTCTATGTCAAATGTATTGCAACATCAACATCAATCAATGGAGTCTGCTTATGACATTCTGCAAAGTTTCCAAGAGATGTTTGGATATCAGAATCGTGCGGCTAAGTAGACTGCCATGGAATCTATTTTAACCAAAAAATGGTTGAAGGTTCATCGGTTAGGGACCATGTTTTGAAGATGATTCTTCTTCTTAATGAACTGGAGGTCCTTGGAGCTAATATTGACTAGCATCCACAGGTTGAAATGATATTGTAGGCTCTGCTTGTTAGTTTTCAATAGTTTCGCTTGAATTATAATATGAATAAAATGGATATATCGTTGACAAAATTATTGAATGAGCTGCAAACGGCATAAATTATTTTCAGACAACAATCTCTATAACACTTAATTTTGCGAAAGGTTCTTTTTCCAAGTCAAAAAGTAGGTGGAAGAAGAAAAAGGCTCAAAAGCCTTTGGCAATTAGAGGTGTGAATGTTGGAGTGAACAAGCCTAGAGTGAAAAAGCCTAAGGGCAAATGCTATTACTGCAAGCAACCTGGACATCATAAGAAACAATGTCCAATCTATTTAGCCAAGCTGAAAAACAAGCAAGGTATTTCACATCTACTTGTTTTTGAAACACTATTAGCGGAGAGATCTACCATGTCATGGTGTGTATACTCAGGAGCCACTAATCATGTCTGCATTTTTTTTGCAGGGATTTCAAGCGACTCAAAAACTAAGTAGTGGTGAAATTAGCATTTTTCAAGTAGATGGTTCGGAGTTCAAACTTTAGCATTAGAAAATATTAAAATTATGTTTGGTGTTAGTAAATTATTAATGTTAAAAGACACATTATTTGTACCTTCTGTTAGAAAGAATTTGATTTCTCTTTCTAGCATTTTGAGAGATGGTTATGATATTAATTTTTCTGATAGCGGATGCGTTATTCATTATAATATACATTTTATCTCTTTTGGTACATTGATTGATGAACTTTTATTATTAATGTCTCTCCTAAACTACTACAACCAATAGAACTGAACAATGTTAATTTTCATTTAAGAGAAAGTGTTCTTTTGAATTGAGTAAAACTTACTTATGGCACTTGCGTCTAGGTCATATAAATCTAGACATGATTTTATGGTTGGTTAAGGATGGACCTTTAAGTTCATTTAAAGTGGAGGCACTACCATGTCATGACCCAAACTCATCATGAGTGGCACCCACACTATCCCTTTAGTGGGAGAACAATTACCCTAAATAATCATCCATTCCACTTAACAAATGTCAAAAGAAACTAGCAATTCCATTAATAAACCAATCTCTCAAGAAGTTATATAATGACCTTTCCCTTTCGTTACAAGGGATTCAGTCACGCAAAATTTTGGGTTAAATTTTTCCCTGAAATGAAAGTTAAAAATTTCAGGCTAGGCTAGTTTCAAACATAATCAGAGTGAGGTATGGTATAGGGTAATCCAGAAATGGATTGGGTAATTGTATTAAATTTTAGCTTGATTTTATGTTATCTAACTCGATATGGAATTCATAGGACTTTTTGGAAGTGAATTCAGGTGAGTAGAACTCCCGATATCAAACTTGATGCAAACGGTTAGTCTGGGATGTCATGGTTTGAGGGTGTGTTGCAAAAAAGGAAAAATTGGGTGATTTTTCAAGTTTATGTCTCACCACTCTCACCATAGCGGGTGGAAAGTTGCTATAGCGACTCCCGCTATAGCGGAAAAATTCCCACTATAGTAGAAGTCAATATCGGTCAATCACGCTATAGCGGGATTAGGCCGCTATAGTTTGGTAAATCGCTGTAAATGTAGAAATTTCTCCAAAAATAGTTTATTATTTTAAACTCATTTTTGGGGAAGGGCTTAGGCGATTTGGGCAATTTTCATCAGTTTTCCATCGATTTTCATCATAAAGGTAAGTATTTCATCTCTATTAACTAGTTTTTTGGTTAATTAACCTTAGAATCACTCGTTTATGGGTTTTGGGGAGGTTTAAGCTTGACTTAGCAAATTTTCTGGTGCAAAAGGGTAAAATTAGTGTAAAACCTTGGGGTTTTAGTTATTAAATTATTAATTTACTCTTGCATGTTAATAATTCACTAATGTAACCATAAAATTGGTAGGTTTAAGGTGAATTATGATAGAAAAATCCCAGAACGGGGGGAATGATCATGAATTTGGCCTTGGGGGTTAGGGATTAGGTTGTAATCCTTGACATGGTAGGCCATTTGTTTTATTATTATTATGTTCATGTTTTTAAACCACGACCAGGAGGAAATTGGATGGAAAGGCAAAGCTCATGCTTAATTGAGTGGTGCAAGCTTAGATTAAGATAGGTGATGGTTTTAATGTAGTATTGCTTATACAATGCATGTTCAAGAAAAGTGAATGACTGTTTGATATCCTAAGTGCTAATCGCATGCAATGAACTTACATGAAAGCTTGTTGGTCTTTACAAGTGTTGTTTCTATTATCATTGTTGTTTTGATTGTTGTGATATCTGTCATTATTGTGGAATATACTAGTATTTAGACATCTCCACGGGATTAGTGATATAAGGTTGGCAGACACTTGATGTCTGAGATTTGGTACATGGACGTTTCCTGCAGGTCATGACTAGTGGCCGTACACATAAGACTCTTAGCATGTATGTACGAGGTACATGTGAGTGTGATGGTTCCTTGAGTAAACTGAGTATTATGTGTTTGATTTCATTGGTTCCTTGAGTGAACTGGGTTTGTATGCTTAATTACTAAGGTGGTTTCTTGTGTAAATTAGGATGTATGTTATTTCTACTGTTGCTGTTATTAAGGATCCTTGAGTGGTCTGGGTTGCTTGCAAGTGGTGACATGGCTCTATATTGTCTATTACTTGTATGATTTGTACATTGGTTTATATGATACTTGCATCATAGTTGTTGACTTGGAGTTTTATTGTTGGTCCTAGTTGACTTGACTGGTTATCCTTATTAACTCTTTTGACTAGACTTCATGTTGTACTTGTTTACAAGGTTAAGTATTGTGAACTTGAAAGATAAATGCATGATAGGGTTCATGTTTGTCTTATTGTACTATGTTTTGGTTATGTGTCCATATTTCTCATTTTGAATTGGCCGATGACCCTACTGACACACCATTATTTCTTGTGTGTTGATACTATACGTTCTCTTCTTTTTATTGAGTGCAGAGCATATTCCAACAACTTTTTGGAGACTCAGTTGTGATTTAGATCATTTCCAAACTCAAGGGTGAGCTGCCTCTTTTGGGCTATCATGGGTTCTTCTATCATTTTCTAGTCCCTTTTTTTCAGACTTAGACATTGCTTAGTTTTTGGGGTTGCATTCCCTCTTTTTGACATTTATTAGAGTTATGGTATGATGACTTTCGGTTCCTAGGGGATTATTTTTATGCATTATTTTTGTTATGCTATTGGATATTGCTCTTATTAAATGCAATTGGGTTTAGTTGCCTAGTTTTGGGGATAAGTATTGATTGACTTATGTTTTTGGTTGGTTCTCCTACCGGGAGTTAAGTATGGGTTCCACTCACGGCGGGTTTAGGTCATGACAAAGTTGGTATCATAGCCCTAGGTTAATTGATCTCGTCATATCAAAAAGGGTCTAGCAGATTCTTGTAGAACGGTACAGAAACGTCTGTACTTTTCTTTGAGATGCAATAGGACCTTAGGAAACTATTCTTTCTTTCTTCTTTCATGCTATACCTTGATTCCAATTGGTATCTGGTGATCCAAATTGATATCTTACCCTCTTCATTTTTTTGTCCATAGATAGTAAACACTAGGTCGAATGAAGTGAGAGAAGCAGCCCCAACACCAGTAGCTCTAGCTACAGAACCGACTGTTTAGGGATGATGATGAGGTAGGGGTAGGGGAAGGGGAAGAGGGAGAGCAACGCCCACCAGGGGTGGATCTCAAGCAACAACTGACCCGGTTAATCAAATGTTAGAATCACCTCCCTCACCCCAGGATCATTTTGAGGATGTTGATGCGATGGATAAGGAAAGTTTGGAACCAAAGGTAGCAGCACTAGCTGGAGGTGCAACTCTTACTCTGGTGTCTTCTGAGGTTATTCAATAGGTTTTGGCATTTCTTACGGGTTGGTGGATACTAGAGCCACCCCTACTATATCGAATTTTCAGGTTTTGGGTGCTCATCCCATTATGACATTAGCTCCTAGAATGGATAAGGCTTTGGGTACTGATGCGTATCCTCATCCTGTGTTAGGCCCCGTTATGACTGGAACTGAGCATGAGTTATTGACCAAGTTTCTAAAAATGAAGCCTCCTTCATTTCATGGTACTGAGACTGAGGATGCATTTGAGTTTATCATTGATTGCTATGAGAGGCTTCACAAGTTGGGGATTGTACAACAATGATGCTGAGTTCGTGACTTTCCAACTGCAAAGGGATGCCAAGCAGTGGCAGAGAGTGATGCGCCATGGTTTCATGGCACTTTCGATGCTTAAGAAAAGGAAAATATGCAACAACTTGGGTATGTTTGGTTAGTATGATGTATTTTTTGTTCTATATTGTAGGAGAATAGGTTTTTGAAGGCAAAATGATCAACAAGGAAGAATCATGCTCGAAAATAGAGTATCTGAAGATAAAAGAACCAGGTCCTGCACCAGAGGAGTGACCCACGTCAGAACCCGCGTCACGTGAGTCAACCTAAATGGTGTGGGTCTGTGCCGTAGGTCGATTCTCGTATCTAGTTGAGGCAGACTGATTTCCATGACAGGACCCATGTGACGTGACTTGGTTCCACGACACTAAGTCACGGTACCGTGGAAAGTTGTCGACTCTGTTTTCCTGTTTTGATTAGGATAAGATTCATCTTATATCTATAAATACCCTTATATTTTCCTATGTTCAGGGTTGGTCAATACATTGTTTAGAGAGATATTTTCTATTATTTTTAAGTTCATAAACATATTATTGATTATGTAATCTTGGAACATCGATTCTAGGGTTTCATTCATATTGAGAGTTAAGAGTTTTCTTCTTATTGTGAGTTTACAATTATATTTTCATTATTGAATTCTTCTTATGTTCTTGCAATCATGAGTAGCTAAACCCAACAACTAGGATTGTGTGAACCATGAGGAATTAATGAAATGGGTTAAGTGCAAAGCAATTCTGAACCGTTGGGAATGCATGTATTGTTATTACCTTAATTATAATTGATCTTCTAACGGTTGCAAACGTCAGAAACTCGCCTGTATTCTAGACTTGCTCGAGAGAGAGGTAGAGATTGGGAATAAGGAATAACAACAGAGATTTGAAGCTATCAACCTTCATCTAATGACTTGAGCCGTAACATGAATAGTTATCTGAGATCCAAGACAAGGGTTAGTAATGCGACACTTGGAGATCGAGAGGAGAAGAGTGAAATTCGTCTAACCAAGGTCGAGAGACATTTAGATGAACATATCTTGTTAGATTTTGCATGCAACGCAGCGGGATAGTTTTGCTAGCACAAGTAACTGGTGGAGTTAAGAAATCATTGGGGATCACAGTCCTAGTGTATTTCTCATATTGTTTACGAATCCAAAAACCAGTAATTGTTACTGTTACCACTTATTCACAAAAACTCCCCAGTTTTACTTACTTGCCAATTACTTAGACTAGCATTCTACATAATTTCGTCCTATTCCCTGTGGGAACGACCCCAACCTACTTGGGTTCTATATTTGATACAATGACAGCATTATACTTTTCTGGAGGTCTATTTTGGGCGATATCAAATTTTAGCACCGTTAGCGGAGAATTTATGGTTATGAAAGGTGAGTAGTTTGCGTGTTAGAGTTGATTGGTTTTATTTTTCTATCCTTTTAAGGGCACACGTCGGTGTATGCCCAATACTAGGAGTCAAGGCAATCCCCTGATTCCACTTGATCCTGAAATAAAAAGAACTCTGAGAGCTACTCGAAGAATGGTGAATACCGACTGAGTTCAGGATCCCGCAGCCGCGGGAGACATTCATAACCAACCAATTCAACCAGTTGGTTATGAAATAGTGGACCAAACTACCGCTAGATTGACACGAGAAGAGTAAGCAAGGCAAGCTTCTCTTAGGCAAGCAGAAAGAGATAATCGAGCTACGTAAGAAGCAGCACACGTCTGGCTGATGCTAAAGAAAGACAAATAAGACTGAGGGCACACCAAACACCCCAAAGACCACATGTACCAATTTTTGATGATCCAGGAGAAGAGGATATGGCTAGCCGATAGAGACTGGCGCCATTATCCCACTAGAATTACCTCAGGGCACTAAGTTCGACATTACAAGTGCCACGATCCACCTGCTTAACTTGAAAGGCGTATTCGCCAGACTTTCGACGGATGATCCGAACATTCATGTGATGAACTTTGTGGGGGTCTGTACTTTGTATAATTTGCCTAGATTGGATCAAGAGGCTATTCGGTTAAGATTGTTTCCGTTCTCTTTAACAGGAGAAGCAACTTTGTGGTTGGTTGAATTACCACAACATTACTACTTGGCAAGAGTTAAGAAATCAATTTTTGGAGAGATTTTTTCCACCCTCCAAGATGCTACAGTTGAAGGATGAGATTTACTACTTCAGACAACTACATTCTGAAGCACTTTAGGAGATATGGCTAAGGTTTAAGAAGAAGCTACAGAATTTTCCAAATTATAGAATTAGTGGCAGGAGTTTACTTAAAATCTTCTAGAGGGTTTTAAATGCAAATACTAAGGCCGTAGCAGATACTATCACTGGCGAGGCATTTATGAGTCTGAGGTAAGAAAAAGCTTCAAAAATTTTAGATCGTATCACTAAGAACAACCGAGAATGGCATACTCGGGAGGCAGATACACTTGCTGGTACATATACTATTGGAGCATCAGCAGTACAACGGGAGTTGGATGGTTTGTTAGCTAAACTGATTACGGTTAGAGATGCTGATAAGGTGCATGCCGTAGGTCTACAAAGCAAAACACCTAAGCATGACGAGTATGAATCTGATGAGGACGCTAAGTACTTGGATCGAGAAGTGGCGGGGTTCTGAGCCAAGGGACAAAGGTCAAATCAAGACTCTTGGAACTCGAGGCAAGGGAATCAAGGTCAGAACTATTATGGAGACAATTATAACAGGTCAGGATATAGAGACAGAGAACGAGATTGTGATGGAAGCTGGAGATGAAAAGAGTAGTACAAGGATAAGAGCGGTGCTTATGTTCCACCAGGGAACCGTGATACTGACTATGGAAATTCATGAATGGAAACCCTTCTTACCAAATTGGTTAAAGGATCAGAGAACCAAGAAAATTGCTTGAAGAAAATTAGGACGGACATTTCGGGAATAAGTCAGAAAGTTGAATCTCACTCAACTGCCATAAAATAGTTGGAGCAACAGTTCGGGGTAGATATCGGTGGTATTGAACCAATGTCAACCATGCACTCTTCCAAGTAACACCATCTTAAATCCTAAAAATGAAGGTCATTGTTTACCCATTACTACAAGAAGTGGAAAGAGCACAACCAATCCATCTATTTCTGTGGATAATGATAAGAAAGATGAGCTAGTAGTGGGTGATGAAGAGATTGAGATGGAGCCAGAAAATTTAGCAGCGGACAATAATGCAGCTCACAAACTCCACAATATTAATAAGGAAGTGGAATCTAAAAAGAGGAAGGAGAAGGAGGTTCCACAAATGTTGAAAACTATCCCACGACCTCCTCCTCCCTTTCTTTAAAGGTTAAAAAGAAAGGCTGAGGAAGGTAAATACCAGAAGTTTATTACGATGTTGAAAGAGCTATCGCTAAATATCCCTCTTGTTGAGGCAGTAGAGCAGATGCCCGATTACACGAAGTTCATGAAAGACTTGGTGACGAAGAAGAGAACTTCCAGTTTTGCGCTGGTAGCTAACTTGCATCATTAGAGTGCAGTTCTTCACGTTCCCTAGTAGAAAAGAAGGAAGATTTAGGAGCTTTCACAATTCCTTGTACTATCGGGTTGTACAACTTTGCAAAGGCACTGTGTGATATTTGGGTGCTAGCATTAACTTAGTGCCGCTAGCCATTTTCAAGCAGTTAGGGTTGGGAGCTCCAAAACCAACTTTTATGAAGCTTTTATGGTAGATAGAACTGTGAAAAAGCCGATGGGCATTCTGTATGATGTTTTGGTGAAAGTTGCATCTTTCATCTTTCCAGCTGACTTTGTAATTCTAGATTGTGAAGTTGATTTCGAGGTTCCTATCATTATGGGAAGACCATTCCTTGCCACTGGCCTTGCGTTGGTTGACATGGAAATTGGGCAGATGAAATTCAGGTTAAATGATGAACATGTTACTTTCAATAGTTGTCATTCCATGGAGCAACCGAAAGATATGCGGGTGATTTATGTAATTGATACACTTGATAAGAGTGCCATAATCATTCCAATTGAACAAAGGTTGGGGGTAGAAGCTCTTGCAGCTGTGGTTATGAATTTTGACAGTGATGATATTGAAGAATACGATGAGATGGTAGGAGCGCTTGATTCCACACTTATACTCCGAAGAAATTTGATCTCTATTTGAAGAATAGGGTGACCCCACTGGCTCGCCCTTCTGTTGAGGAGTCTCCAGTCTTAGAGCTTAAGGCTCTCTCTTCTCACCTTTGCTACGCATTTTTGGAAGCCAATAACACCTTGCCCGTAATAATTTTTGCTGAGTTAGCAGGATGGTAGGTAGAAGCTCTGGTTTCGGTATTGAAGAAATTTAAGAGGGCCATTGGTTGGTCCATTGCTGATATTATAGGGATTCCACCAGGCATTTGCACTCATAAGATCCAGATTGTTCCTAAATGTATATCGAGTATTAAGCACCAACGTCGTCTGAACCCACCTATGTAGGAAGTTGTGAAGAAAGAAATTGTTACGTGGTTAGATGCAAGTGTGGTTTACCCCATTACTGATAGCAAGTGGGTAAGCCCAGTTCAGTGTGTGCCAAAGAAGGGAGGAAGCACTGTGGTTCCAAATGACAAGAATGAGTTATTCTCAATGAGGCCAATCACCGGATGGAGAGTTTACATGGACTATCAAAAGTTAAATTTGTGGACCGAAAAGGATCACTTTCTCATGCCTTTCATGGACCAAATGTTAGACCGTCTTGCTGGAAGGCGGTGGTATTGCTTTCTTGACGGTTATTCAGGATATAATCAAATTTTCATTGCTCCCAAGGACCAAGAGAAGACCACGTTCACCTGTACATATGAAACTTTCACGTTCAAAAGGATGCCATTCGGATTATGCAATGCGCCAACCACTTTTCAGCGTTGTATGATGTCTATTTTCTCTGACATGGTGGAAGACACTATTGAGGTATTCATGGATGATTTTCTGTAGTGGGAGATTCTTTTGATGACTGTCTGGCCCATCTCGCTAATGTGTTACAAAGATATGAAGAGTGCAACTTAGTGCTAAATTGGGAGAAATATCACTTTATGGTTAAAGAAGGTATTGTATTGGGGTATCGAATCTCAAAGAAGGGTATTGAAGTAGACAAAGCAAAGATTGAGGTGATTGAAAAATTATACCACCTATTTCTGTGAAAGGAATTCGAAGTTTTTTAGGTCATGCCAGATTTTATAGAAGATTCATCAAGGATTTCTCCAAGATTGCACATCCGTTATGCAACCTTTTGGAGAAAGAGGTGAAGTTCATGTTCCATGGAGAGTGACTAAAAGCGTTCGAATGTCTGAAGGAGAAGTTGATTTCAGCTCCTATAATTGTCACACCAGACTGGACGATGCCATTCGAGTTTATGTGTGATGCTAGTGGAGTAGATTTGGGTGCAGTCCTTGGACAAAGATATGAAAATATTCTACATCCTATTTACTACGCTAGCAAGGTACTTAATCCATCCTAGAAGAATTACACTGTGACGGAGCAAGAGATGTTGGCTGTGGTTGTTGCTTTTGAAAAATTTTGATCTTACTTGATTGGTATGAAGGTGATTGTACATACAGACCACGCCGCACTTAGATATCTTATGCCAAAGAAGGACACCAAGCCGAGGCTGATTCGGTGGGTACTTCTACTACAAGTATTTGATTTTAAGGTCAAGGACCGAAAGAGGACTGAGAATCAGGTTACAGACCACCTATCACGCCTTGAGGGGGAAGCCATGCTCAAATTAAGGGATGATCTCGATATTGATGATACTTTTCCAGATGAGCAAGTGTTAGCAGAATCACAAGACTTAATCCCATGGTTTGCAGATTTTGCCAACTTTCTGGCAAGTGATGTAGTCCCGGAATATATGTTGTACCAGCAACGGAGGAGATTCATGCATGAGGTGAGAAAATTCTTCTGGAATGATCCTTACCTATTTAGGGTATGTTCAAATGGTATGATTCGAAGGTGTATCCCAGAGGTCGAAATGATGAGTATTTTGGAAGCATGTCATTCATCTCCAGTTGGGGGTCATCATGGCGGTACACGAACTGCGCACATGATATTACAATGTGGATATTATTGGCCCACCATCTATAAATATGCTCATGACTATGCTCGTGCTTGTAATCAATGTCAAAGACAAGGGAATACCTCACGCAGACAGGAACTTTCTATGACAACTATACAACTATACATGAGCTCGAATTATTTGATGTATGGGGAATTGATTTTATGGGCCCCTTTGTGAGTTCATATAGGATGAAATATATTTTGGTAGTTATTGACTATATTTCTAAGTGGGTGGAGGCGATTGAGCTTTCCAATAATGAAGGAAGAAATGTCACGACATTCTTGAAAAAGAACATATTTTCACAATTTGATACACCCCGAGTTATCATTAGTGATGGAGGATCCCATTTCTGTAATTGGCTGTTCAAAACTGTACTTGAAAAATATGGCGTCAAACATAAGATTGCGATACCTTACCATCCTCAGACGAGCGGGCAAGTTGAAGTGTCAAATCATGAGATTACGTCTATTTTGGCAAAGACAGTGAATGCCAATAGGACTGATTGGGCAAGAAGATTGGATGATGCACTATGGGCATATCGAACTGCATTCAAAACACCGATTGGTGCCTCACCATATCAGTTAGTGTTTGGAAAATCCTTCCATTTGCCTGTCGAACTTTAATATAAGGCATTATGGGCATTGAAGAGGTTAAATCTAAAATGGAGTGAAACGGCTAAATTGAGGTAAGACCAGATGAATGAGATGGATGAATTTCATCTCCAGGCTTATGAAAGTTTAGCACTATATAAAGAAAAGATGAAACTATATCATGATCGGAGGATTGAGTGACGAGAGTTTCACCCGGGAGATTTGGTGCTGCTCTATAACTCCAGGCTTTGCCTTTTTACTGGTTTCCTGGAAAACTGTGGTCTAAATGGTCTGGACCATTCACTATTGTTAGGGTGTTGGAGAAATCAAGCTAAAATGTGATGATCATGTTCTATTCAAGGTCAATGGGCAGCATATAAAGCACTATGAGGGATTCACGGAAGAAATAAGGACATTTAAGGAGCTTAGTCTTGATGAAGTCTAAGTAGTCAAGCTAGCCATGTTGTGCCACGATGTTAAATCAGTCACTTCATGAGAGGCAACCCATGGGCTGGTTGGTGAATCCTGAGTATCAAATCTAGCCATGTCATGCCACGATGTTAAATCAGGCGCTGCTTGGGAGGTAACCCAAGTTCTGATTTGGTTGTGATCTAATCATTGGAGGATAAGTTAGCTGGAATTTAGAATATTGAACTGAACAGGTTCAGTACAACCCATGACACTTATTCACGCAATGTAAGTTCATCCACGTAACGTGGGTTGGTACCGTAGAAGTCAGAGAAAATTTTACACCTACAGAACCCAACCCACGCCAAGGACCTACGTGACGTCATATGGGTTGGTTCCGTGGAAATCAGAGAAAATTTTATACCTGTTGAACTCGACCTACGCCAGGGAACCACGTGACGTAGGTCAACCCAGGTCACGTGGGTTAGTACCGTGAAAATCAGAAACCAATTTAAACCCTAGATCCGACCCGACGTACAATATAAACCCGACCTCAAATCAGAATTAAACCTTCTCAAATCCAAATCCTAACATAAACCCTATTTTCCAAAATTCATCAAATTCTCATATACCAAATCCAAAATTCATCAAATTCCCACACACCAAATCCAAAATTCATCAAATCCTAACCACCATTTAGCCTAAAATCCTAAACCCCCAAATCCCTAAATTTTCAAAACCCAAATCTGCCCCAACCCGACCCAAAACCAACCCCAATCTGACCCAAAACTAACCCAAACCTGACCCAATTGTTCCAATATACCACCTAAGTTAAGCCCCAAACGTGGAGACATGGATTTTTCATCGAGAATCCATACTAAAAACCCTAAATTTATGACTAGGTTATGCGATGAACCTTCGGGGTCAAATAAAAGTGGATCCAAAGAAGTATACGAGCTTGCTACTGATGATTTTACATGGGTACCTCATACCACAAGGAAAAAAACTAGGGCACAAGATGCTTCCCGAGCTGCACATCAGCCTACTTCACAGCCCCCAAAACCTGCCAAACCAATTGCTCTTGTTTAGTCTTCCGATTCCTCTCCCCAGTCTGAAGAAGGGGAGGATGCTTCGACAATCGATTATGAATAAGAAGTTTATGTATTTGGGTCTTAGAAGAATACTGAGGGTACAGATGATGCCGAGGTTGATGTATCTGGGTCTGAGGAAAATGCTGAAGGTCCGAATGATTCTGTGGTAGAGGCAACAACATCTATTTCTGGACCTGGTGGTCAAAATTCCACTACTTTATCACAAAGACAGGTGGCTGCACAGCGGGCCGCAGCTACAGTTCAAAGGGAAAACAAGCGATGGTGTGTTCAGGGTATGAGGGCCATTTATGATAGGGATGTCGAGCATACTGAGTGGGGCATATGTAGATGAAGTATCACCGAGGAGCCCCGGTATCGGCTAGATGAGTTAAAGGTACTACCCGAGATTAAGACAGTATTTGATCATTATGGATTTGGGTGGATGATGGAGCTTTCTTGGTACTATAGCCGGAGTTGGTCCGTGAGTTTTATGCATCCTATACTGCTTCTATTGAATTGATTACCCCCAATGAGCAGCGATATCGGGACCAACCACCATTTACTCACACTTTGGTTCAGGAGACCAGAGTAGTCATATCTGAGAAGACTATCCACAGGTTTTTGTTTAGTGCTGAACATCCATTTCTAGCTAGCACTGCAGAAATTGATAACCATATGGAGACTGTGAGAAATAGGGCTAAAATGAGGGACGTCGATCGGCGGTTGGAGTTACTATGATGGATTATGGGATATATAGTGGAGGATGGTGTGGATGCTGGTTGGGTATCTGGGAAGCTGGACATTAAGAAGTCCTCGCTTCACTTTGTTGGATTATTTTGGTGGTCTGGTGTGAGGCACCGTCAGGGTCCCACAAATGCTGATAATTTACTTACTCTTGATCGGGCTGTTCTGGTAGTGAGCATCATTGTCGGATATGATATCAATATCGCCCGCTACATCATTAGGGAAATTCATGAGCACGCCATTAGAGATTTTACCAGCACCCCTTTCCCCTGTCTGATTCATGGCTTATGTGTTAGTGCTGGTGTGTTCACGATACAGCAGTAGATCATCATATTGAGGTGACCCATATTGATAATATAGGGTTGATGCAGCAGCATGGAGCTCACCCCATTTTTCCACGGAGGTCTCAACCTTCCATGTCATCAGGAGCAGCCTTTTTTGAAGGGACTAGAGATAGAGAGGAGCCGATTAGTACTCCAGCACCGGTGAGTGTACCTAAGCCTATTCATGTACCTGCTGAGGGCACATGCCTGGTGATTGATAATAAGGTAACAGGTACTATAACACCACCGCCCCCTTCTGGTATGGTCTCAGTTCCGATGGACTTTCTACAGCAGTTGGTTCATGGACAGACGCAGATGTTTGAGAGACAGGCTCACACAGAGGCCCAGATGGCTAAGTTGGTATCCCAGCTTAAGCCATGGTTTCGAACCATAGTAGAGGCTTCAGAAGCTAGAGTGGAGGCCTAGATAACTGTGGCTATAGATAGATTTATGAGAGAGCTGCATGGGGGTATTAATAGTTTTGAGACACGAATGCCTACCCGAATGAGTACGACACAGATTTCCTGATATAGCGAGATTGACACAGGAGGTGGCTGCATTAAGAGAGGAGGTTAGAGATTTAGTACCAAGCAACACTCCTGTCATTCCATCTATGCCAGTTTTGGCCCCGATGAGGCCGGCTTTTGAGGTGGATTTGTTTGCTGACGAGGAGCCTCCTATTGATAGAGGTAAGCAGCCACGTAGTTTGGAGGATTAGACTGATAGTGGTGACGAGTTCGAGGGTGATTTACAGAGAGCGATTAAGGCCTCCAGAGTAGAGTACCATGCCAGTCAGATTGGTTAGTAGCAGAGGGCACGAGGTGCATCCTCTAGTCAGTACCTACTATGCAGGATACATCTAGCAGCGAGCCGAGAGAGCATACAGATGATCCTGCTGTGGACGGGCCTATATCCGGCACCTAGGCCTCCACAAGTATGTCTTCACTCCCTTACACTTACTCTATTAATAGCTGTGCACTAGGGGCAGTGTACCATTATTTAGTTGGGGGTGGGGGTATACCACCACTTGGGGGTTGTAGTTTCCATGTTTTCTTTTCTCCCAAGTGTGCTATCATAGTAGAACCGACATGTTTAGGTTTTTATTTATATTATTATGTGTATTCATGTTTAATTAGGAGGAAACTAAGGGAACCTTAGTGCAGTCTAGTTTTGAACATGTTTTTGATGTTGTTTGTGATTGTCTAAAGGATTCGCCTTCTAAAATTTTTTGTTTTAAATTATGTGTGGAGTATGTTACTTTGTGACAGCTGTTGGATCTTGTTATGGCATTAGTATTATAGGCAACATGACTGTAGCTAGCAATGCATGAACTGGATAGGTAGTAGTTGATAGTGTAACCCTGTGCTATGTGTGTGAGGTCATTACCTAGTTCACTTTGTGTGTGCGATCCAGAACTTTCCCATTTAGTCTTGCCTAGGTTATAGGATAGTGGTTAGGAAAGGATCATAGGCCGTTTTTGAATAAGTCCACTTTTAGCCTAAATGCCTGACCAAATGAAATAAATATCCCTTGATCCAAATTTTGAGCTGTAATTGACCTATTTCTTTCATTAGCCTATTCACCTTCCCATTTTGACTTATAATGAACCTGGTCCCTCCTTGGACATTGTGTACCTCAACTAAGGCAAATCGCCTAAGTTGAGGGTGGCTATCATAGGGGTGCGTAGTTTGACTTGGGTATGAAGAACGGGTTAGTAAAAGAAAAAGAGAACAAATTTGGGTGTGAAAAAAAAATTAAAAAAATGAGTGAAATAAATAGAAATTACAAAAAGAAAAAAAATAAATTAAAAAAATTGTGTTTTGAAACCCAAAAATCTGAAAATAAATGAAGAAGATTAAGGGAGAATGAAATGAGAATGGCTGGAAAGTGGAGCAAAAAATAGTGTAGTGTCAAGGAGGGTTGAGTCATCATATACATATGTACTATACCCATCCCCAAGCCTACATTACAAGCCGATGAAAGTCCTATAGTGATCCTAGTCCAACTGTCTGAAAAACTAAGGCATAGAAAATAAGGGCAAGCCTATGGTATTTCATGCACACTCTTTGAACTTCTTGTGAGAGAGAGTGGTTTGACCCAGTCCCTACTTTGGTATTCATTAATATACTGTGAGTGTATGGGACTTCTTTGTTGTGAGGGTACATGGGTTGCACTATTAGCTTCTATTTGTTCACATAATGTCATTTATATATATGCTTAATTGTTTGATTCATAATCTGATGCCATCACTAGATCCCTTCTATGTCATTATAATATGCTACATGTATACACACCGTGGTTTTGATTTGCAAGTTGGAGGGGTCAAAGATGTTTTGATGCCAAAAGCAATGAGTCGACTGCCGTAGGTCTCTTAGGTTTCTCTTAGTTAAGCATCGATTGTGTTTATTTTGTTTTGTTCTCCTGAGGACATACAAACGTTCTAAGTTGAGGGTGTTGATACGCCATGGTTTCATGGCACTTTCTATGCTTAAAACAAGGAAAATATGCATCAACTTGGGTATGTTTGGTTTGTATGATGTGTTTTCTGTTCTATATTTCAGGAGAATAGGTTTTTGAAGGAAAAATGATCAACAAAGAAAAATCATGCTCGAAAACAGAGTATCTGAAAATGAAAGAACCAGGTCCTGCACCAGAGGAGTGACCCACGACAGGACCCACGTCACGTGAGTCAACCTATATGGCGTGGGTCTATGTCGTAGGTCGACTCCCACAGCTAGTTGAGGCATACTGATTTCCACGACAACACACACGTAACGTGACTTGGTTCCACGACACCAAGTCACGGTACCGTGGAAAGTTGCCGACTCTATTTTCCTGTTTTGATCAGGATAGGATTCATCTTGTATCTATAAATACCCTTTTATTTTCCTATGGTCATGGTTGGTCAGTACATTGTTTTGAGAGATATTTTCTATTTTTTTTAAGTTCTTAAACATATTATTGATTTTGTAATCTTGGAACATAGATTCTAGGGTTTTATTCTATTTTTTTTAAGTTCATAAACATATTATTGATTTTGTAATCTTAGAACATAGATTCTAGGGTTTTATTCATATTCAGAGTTAAGAGTTTTCTTTTTATTGTGAGTTTACAATTATGTTTTCATTATTGAATTCTTCTTGTGTTCTTGCAATCATGAGTAGCTAAACCCAACAACTAGGGTTGTGTGAACCATGAGGAATTAACGAAATGGGTTAAGTGCAAAGAAATTCTGAATCGTTGGGAATGCATGTATTGTTATTACCTTTATTATAATTGATCTACTAATGGTTGCAAACGTTAAAAACTCACCTGTATTCTAGGCTTACCCGAGAGAGGGGTAGATATTGGGAACAAGGAATAACAACAGAGATTTCAAGCTATCAACCTTCATCTAAAGACTTGAGTCGTAACAGGAATAGTTATCTGAGATCCAAGACAAGGGTTAGTAGTACGATACTCGGAGACCTATAGAAGAAGAGTGAAATTATTCTAACCAAGGTCGAGAGACATTTAGATGAACATATCTTGTTAGATTTTGCATGCAATGCAGTGGGATAGTTTTGCTAGCACAAGTAGCTGGTGGAGTTAAGAAATCATTGGGGATCACGGTCCTAGTGCATTTCTCATATTGTTTACAAATTCAAAAACTAGCAATCGTTACTGTTACCACTTATTCACAAAAACTCCCCAGTTTTACTTACTTGCCAATTACTTAGACTAGCATTCTACATAATTTTGTCTTATTCCCTGTGGGATCGACCCCAACCTAATTGGGTTCTATATTTGATACAACGACTGTATTATACTTTTCTGGAGGTATATTTTGGGCGATATCAGAGTGCCTATGTTGAGTGTCGATCACCAGTTTTGCCTCTACTGACTTTGGCCTAGTTTCATGCTGTATTTTTTGAGAGGTATGTACCTCGTACCCTTCGTGACCATAAGAAAGATCAGTTTTTGGGCCTTAAATAGGGTATTATGTCAGTTGCGGCCTATGAGACCAAGTTCCATATGCTGTCTCTCAATGCTACTCAGTTGTTGGGCACTGAGGAGGAGAGGATTTGGATGTATATTAAAGGTTTGAATACTGATCTTTAGGTTTTTTCTGTTCACATGAGTTCTATAGGGAAAGACTTCAATGATCTAGCTGACTATATGACAAAGCTTGAGGGAGTTCATCAGGCTGGTCAGGCTAAGGCATTAGCCAAGAAGTCCCGAAATACGGGTAACTTCAGTGGTTCATATTCCAGGGGTCATAGCCAACAGGTTCATTTTGTTCGCCCTATTTAATCAGCTTTGCCGGCCACCACAGGTGGTTATTCAGGGGCTATTCAGTAGCCCACAGTTGCTAAAGGCCAAGAGGGTTCTTATTCTTCGGCCAACAGTCCTTCTCTTGAGCGAGGTTGTTATCATTATGCTGCTGCAGGGCACTTAAAGAGAGAATGTCGTTTGAGGCAAGCGGGGATTCAGGCACAACATCAGACCAAGGCTATGGTTCCAGCAGGTAGAGGTTGATGTAGCAACGGTAAGGGTCCTCTACAGGGTGGACAGGGTAATAATTAGGGAGGTCGTGGTGTAAATAGAGGTAATGGTAATTTAGGGAAGGATGGAGTGCAGGCTGTTAGAGAGGTTGCCCAGATTGATGATAGAGCTCACTGTTATGCCTTCCCAGATAAGATAGAGGCTGAGGCATCTGACGCTGTTATTACAAGTAATATTCTCTTTTGTGATCGGATGTCTTCTATTTTGTTTGATCTGGGTTTCACTTACTCTTATGTGTCTGATAGATTTGCTTTGGATCTAAAATTGGTCTGTGATGTACTTGAATCTCCTATGTATATTTCTACTCTGGTTGGAGATTCTGTGATGGTGACCCATGTTTATCGTGCATGCTCTATGTTGTTTATGGGTTTTCATACCTGGGTGGATTTGATTATTTTAGACATGTTAGATTTTGATATTATTTTGGGTATGACTTGGTTGTCTCCATATTATGATGTCTTGAATTTTAATACTAAGATAGTGACTCTAAAAATGCTGGGTATGGGTAAACTAGAGTGGGAGAGAGTGTATAAGTCTAAGCCGATGAAAATCATATCTTTTGTTCGGGCTAGAAAGCTAGTGGGGAAGGGGTGTTCAGCCTTCCTGGATCATCTTTGGGATGTTAGTGCGGAGTCCTCTTCTATTGAGTCTGTTTCTGTGGTTTTTGAGTTTTATGAGGTATTTCCTATGGATTTGCCTGGTATGCCTCCAGATAGGGATATTGATATTTGTATTGATTTAAAGTCGGGCACCCGCCCAATTTCTATTCCTCTGTATCATATGGCTCCGATGGAATTGAGGGAACTCAAAGTTCAATTACAGAAACTCCTTGATAAAGGATTTATCCATCCCAGTGCTTCACCTTGGGGTGCTTCAGTGTTATTCGTTAAAAAAAATAATGGTAGCATGAGGATGTGCATTAATTACAGGCTGTTGAACAAGGTTACTATAAGGAATAAGTATCCCTTACCCCGTATAGATGATCTCTTTGACCAGTTGTAGGATGCTTCGATATTCTCTAAGATTGACTTGAGGTTGGGTTACCATCAGCTAAAAATTTGGCCTGAGGATATACCCAAGACAACCTTTAGGACTAGGTATGGGCATTACGGGTTCCTAGTGATGTATTTTGGGTTGACCAACGACGGCCTTCATGAGCTTGATGAGCGGTATTTTCAAGTATTTCTTGGATTCTTTTGTGATCGTTTTTATTGATGATATTTTGGTTTACTCCAAGAGTAAGGAGGAGCATGCAGATCATCTTCTCATTGTATTGAGAATTTTGAAGGAGAAGCAGTTGTATGCAAAGTTCTCAAAATGAGAATTCTAGTTGTCTTCGGTTGCCTTCTTAGGGTATGTGGTCTCGAAAGAATGGTTTGATGGTATATCCCAGAAGATTGAGGCGGTTAAGATTTGGGTTTAGCCTAGATTTGTGACTAAAGTTAGGAGCTTCATGGGTCTTGCTAGTTACTATCATTGGTTTGTCAAGAATTTTTCTTCTATATCTACTCACTTGACAAGGTTGACCCAAAAGGAGATACCATTTGTATGGTTGGATAAGTGTGAGGAGAGCTTCCAAAATCTCAAGAAACTTTTGACTACATCTCCTATTCTTTTATTAATGGTTGAAAGTATGGATTTTGTTGTATTCTATGATGCTTCACTTTTGGGTTTGGGTGCTGTGTTGATGCAGGACAGGAATGTCATTGCTTATGCTTCGAGGCAGTTGAAGCCCCATGAAAGGAATTACCCAACTTATGACTTGGAGTTAGCAGTGGTGGTGTCTGTACTTAAGATTTGGAGGTACTATTTTTTTGGTGTCAAATATGAGGTATTCACAGACCACCATACCCTGCAGTATGTATTCACACAAAGGGATCTAAATTTGAGACAGAGGAGATGGATGGAATTGTTGAAGGATTATAATGTGACCATCCAGTATCATTCAAGTAAGGCCAATATTGTAACACCCCGTACATTTTCGAACCTATTTGATTACCATAACATTTATGGAGTTATTTAAACATGAGATTGTTGGGGTATTACACATTCAATTTGTTGGACTGAATTAACATGTTCTAATAGGCTCAATTTAAGGCCCAAAATTAAGTCACAAGACATGGCCCAAAGGGAGAAAATGGTCCATTCTACCATTAACCAAGTAAAACACATTTAATTTTTGACTAAGGATGACTTGAGGGACTATATAAAGGCACAAAAATCAGATTTTTATTCATTAAAACACACATGCCATTTCTAGATTTTTCTAAAATATTTCTCTTCTCCCACAAACCCTATGCAACTATCTCTTTGGACAAGATCACTCTTTTGCAAGCTTTGGTAAGTGTTTAATCTTATGGTTTAATATATTATATGTATGATAAGGTGTATAAATGATGTTGTTTATGTTGACAAAGTGTTGAGCAGTCCATTATGTGTGAAACAGTCTATGTTTGCTTAATCGATAAAGGGTTTTGCCTTATAAACTTGAAAGTGGACTTGTGGTCTTTAAGGAAGTGGACTTGATGGATTAAATAGAAACATGTAAGATGTGGTGATGTCCTTAACTTTCTTTCTCTTTGTGTATAACATTTGGAATTGTTGTTGCAAAATTGTGCATGGAATTGGTGACATATTGAAAGGAGAATGTAGTTTTGGTGATGTTCATGTGTGTTGTGAAACCATGATTGTTTGTTGGCATCCAATTTGACCTAAAATATGAAAAGAGAAGCTTAATTATGGCCATGGACCATTTATTGCAAAAAAGGACCCTAAAATGACCCTTGGAGGCTGAAACGGGCACCCACCCTCACGGACGGGGCATATGCGGGCGTAGATGCCAACGCTGGTGGCCCTGGACAGGTCCAGATGGTCACCTGCGGCTGCATATCATCCAGATGCGGGCGCAGGTGGCTCCACAACCCAGTCTAGAATTTTGTTTTGTTTGTTTTTGCTTCTCTTTGACCCCCCAAGGCCCCTATACCCGTTTTGGATGCAATTATAAACTTATGGTACCTTTTGAATGGATTTAAGGGGTCATTCGGAGGCATGTTGGATTATATCAATTATGGATTGTTGTTAATGTGTTATTGTGAAAGTTATTGAGATGAATTGATGGAGTAATTGTGACGTAGTGTTAATAAGGAAGTGTAAAGGATAAACTTGGTGGGAAATGCTATTGGTTTATGATGTCTTGGTCAATTTATGGTAGTAGTTAGCTGTTATCGTGAGCTCCGTTATGTACTTGTGTTGTAGAGTAACACATAAGAAAGGAGCTGGATTGTTGTATCACATATAGGGTTGTGTATTTATATTTGGAAGATAAGGTATGTAAGGTTACTCTTTTCGTATCCTTTGGCAGCATCTTTTGTTCTCATGGTTACCAACTTGTTCTCATTTCAAAATGTCTCAAAGTATCTCATTTCAGGTTATCATATGTTATTATTCACATGTCTTTTATTCATTGACTGAAGTTCCAAAGCTCCAATAATGTCATGACCATCAAAAGAACTATCTCGCAGAAAGAAATGATGTAAAGATAATCTGTTTATTCTTGGGTGGCATCCCAGGGGTGGAAGGAACACCTAGAATGGGTCAATCCCAATATCATGGGTGGTATCCCAGGGGTTAAAATACCTATCATGGGTCGATCCCAATAATCATAGGTGGCATCCCAGGGGTGAAAGAAAAGCCTAGCATGGGTCGATCCCAATTTGTGTATGTCTGAGGACCGCATCCCAGGGGTTAAAATACCTAGCATGGGTCATCCTCTTTTACCACTAATTAGCTGGTCATTATTTTATCATATGCGTTACAGTTTCTTAATGCAAAGAAGGATAAAGCAAAGTAATGAATGATGATGAATGAACGTAAAAGCAAAGAAAGTAATGAATGTAATGTACATGGTTCCACATATATACAGAATGGTGGTTCATCCATATTGATTACTCACTTGTATTTGATTCCATTGAAGTACTTATGTATCATGCAGTTTCTTACAGCCTTACATACTCAGTATATTCTTCGTACTGACATCCTTTATGGGACTTCCTTACTTGCTGCAGGCACAGATGCTAGTAGACCTCCACAGTAGGTTGCGGGTCATCTAAGGATTATTGGTGAGCTCCAGATCAGTTCAGGGCTTTCCGAGTCACTATGTACATTTGTTTTGGTAATGTATAAATGTTGTATAAAGCGGGGACTTGTCCTGACTTTAGGTTGGTTATGTCTATGTATATCTGTAGAGGTTTTGTAGATGTTGTGGGACAAATGAAGGAAATGTAAGGAATGTATGCTTTTGACGTGGTGGCCCTAACGGCCAAGTTTCATATATATATATATATATATATATATCATACGATTTCCATGACTTTCGTCGTTGGCATCTTGTATCTATATGTGATAGAGTGTTGTACATTTAGTGACATGCATATGGGTGTACATGAATGAAGATTGGTTCTCTCAGGCCTTAACGACGTTGGGTGTCAGTCCGCCCCGTTGGAATTTGAGGTGTGACAAATATGGTGGCAGATGCATTGAGTCGGAAAGAGATAAGTATGGAAGTTTACCCTGTTTGAGGGTGTCAAGGAGACCCTTGGCTAAGGTGTTTCAAGCTCTAGCATCGCGCTTCATGCAGTTTGGTGTTTCAGAAAAGGGTGGAGTATTGGCTAGTATTGAGATGAAGTAAACATTCCTAGATAAAATCAAGGCCAAATAGTTTGTGGATAGGAAATTGAATAAATATTGGAATAAGGTGGGGTATGGGCGAGGCTTCAAATGCCACACTTGATACGTGTGGAGTATTATGGTTTAGAGGGTGGGTATGTGTTCCTCGAGTTGGTGAGTTGATTCAAAATGTGCTCGCAAAAGCTCATGGTTCATGATATTTAATTCATCCAGGTACAACCAAGATGTGCCGTGACTTGAGGCTACTTTATTGGTGGCCTGGCCTGGGATGAAAAAGGACATAGTGGAGTATGTATCCAAATGTCACAACTGTCAGCGAGTAAAGTACGAGCATTAAAGGCCCGAAGATTTGCTTCATAGGATGACAATTCCCAGTGGAAGTGGGAAAGGATAGTTATGGACTGTCACGCCCCAAATTCCAACGAGGCGGACTGACACCCGAAGCCGTTGAGGCCCAAGAGAACCAATCTTTACTTATGTACATTCATATATATGTCTCTGTATGAATATCATTCTACCTCATATAACTATAAAATACCAATGGCGGAATTCATGGAAACATATGCTATATATAAAACTTGGTCGTTAGGGTCATCAAGTCAAAATGGACATACATCTCTTACATTCATCTTCCCACATATGTCTACAAAGCCTCTACAGATACATGTACATAACCAACCTACAATCGGGACAAGTCCCCACTTTATACAACCTTACAATACCAAAACAAATGTACACATGTGACTCAAAAATCCCCGAACCAACTGGAGCTCACCAATGATCGGCAAATGATCCGCAATCTACTGTGGGGGTCTATGAGCACCTGTGCCTGCAACAAGTAAGGTAAGTCCCCCAAGGGACGTCAGTACGAAGAATGTACTGAGTATGTAAGGCTATAAGAAACTGTATCAATACATAAGAACCTCAATGGAATCAAATATAAGAGAATAGCCAATATGGATAAACTATCGGTCCGTATGTTTGGAACTATGTATATTTCTTTCATTACTTTCTTTGCTTCTTTGCTTTTATGCTTATTCATCATCACCTGTGTCACAATGTACCCGGGCCCCAACTGATCAGTGGGTCTTAAGATAACATAACGTTATGTTGGGATAGGCACGAGCTAGGCTTATGCCTCTAGAGTTACCACCCATAAATCAATATACCGGGCTCGGCTCGAGCTAGGTCATTACCTCTAGAGCTGCCACCCATAAACTAATATATCAGGTTCGACTCGAGCTAGGTTCTTACCTCTAGAGCTACCCTCTGTCAGGTTCAGCCTGAGCTAGGCTTATGTCTCTAGAGCCACCACCCTTACTCATGTAACCAACAACTATGCATTACTTGATTCTTTACTTTTGAGAGATTGATACAATGATAGTCATAACAATAGAGGAGCTTTGGAACATATCATTATTGGAACTTTAGAACATGTCCACAACTATGTAACACATGAGTAACATTTGATCAATGAATGAGGAACATGTGACTAACAATGGATGACAACCTGAAATGAAATACCTTAAAACATTTCGGAATGGAACAAGTACAATGACATTGCGAACACTATGTGTTGCAGAAGGATACAGAAAGAGTAACCTTACATACCTTGTCTTCTCACTATGAATACACAATCCTATACGTGAATACAACAGTCCATCTCCTCCCTTACGTTTCACTCTATAACACAAGTACATAACGGAGCTCACGTTAACAATCAATTACCTTACGAGTGCATAAAACGACAATGAGTTACATGTTTGCCTTAAAATGTCATTTCCCCCTTTACAATACCATTCACGGCATTTTCATACCAACAATACCCCAACATGCCATACATTGACCAAAACATCACAAACCGATAGCATTTCACACCAAGTTCATCCCTTACGTTTCCTCATTAACACAACGTCACAATTACTCCATCAAGTCACCTCAATACACTTCATAACAACATATCGACAACAATCCTACAATTTACACTCATAGAAAAATAACAAGTTAAGAAACATAACCAAACCATACATGTTGATATTTCATCCATACCATGCACTTTCATCAAAACCTCAAGTCTCCTTTCAAGTTTAAATCACATAGATGACACATCTTTTAACAAAAAGTAAAAGTGCACTACTTACACTTTTAGACATAACCATCATGATCTACATACTCTCCCATCCATATAATATATTAAACCATAAGATTAAACACTTACCCAAGCTTGAAAAATGATGATCTTGTCCAAAGAGATGACTTAGGGTTTGGAAGATATGAGAAAAATCTTTTAGAAAATGTCTAGAAAGGCATGTGTGGTTTTTGGAATAAAAATCTAATTTTTGCCTTTATATAACCCCTCAAGTCATCCTTAGCCACTTCTTGGCATTAAATGTCATGTTTACTTGGTCAAATTTGAAGAATGGGTCATTTGCTCTTTGGGCCATGCCTTTTGGCTTCATTTTGGGCCTTAAATTGAGCCCAATTACACATGTTAGCTTAGCCCACCAAATTCAATGTATGATCCACCATATATCTCATGTTTAAATAATCCCATAAACGTCACGACAATATTCAACTCATAAGATTCATGTTCGTAACCTCAATCTCAAAAATAAGAAATTCTAGCCACCCATGGCTTAATTGAACATAATTGATAAAATACTTGTGACAAAGAATTAACCCCAACTCGGATGCCAAAATATCTCAAGATTAGTCCTAATACGATGGAATATGGATACCATAACCCAAGAGTCCTCTTTATAGACTAATAATCGTCGAAGAAATTTTGCAAAAAGCACCCCGGCACGCTCTCGGGCGCCCTAGGGACTTAGAAAAATTTCAGCTCTGGAAAAGGTGTGCAGGGGCGGCCTGGCACGCCCCTGGTACCACCCCCTTTCTACCTGTGCCACAAAAAAATCAGGCCAAAGCGACCTGGCACGCCACCTGCAGCGCCCCATACTAAATTTTTGATTTCGACTTTTCTTTGCGGATTTGGTTGGATCTTTCAAGTCCCAAACTTTTGCTTGCCTCTTATATTTAAGATTCTTTGTTTGGATGTTCCTTAAACCTCACTTTTCACCCCACAGATGCTCCACAAAGTCACAAACACCTCCTACGAAGGTATAATCATATTTACTAGCACAATATCAAATATTCCATTAATAACAATACAAAATACGTACTTGTTGCTCTCGAACCTAAGGTAAACATGGTTCAAAGTTGTCAAGTAGGGTCGGAAATGTATGGGGTTTTACATTTTTCCCCCTTAGAAACATTCGTCCTTGAATGTTAATAACATCGTCTCATGTTACAACAAATGCATCTCTATATTAGCATATATATATAAATATACACATAATGCTCATAGATACTTACTTGTTATTGCTCCATTTCCGTACTTTGAACTCTTTCTTCCATTTGAAACAGATGAGGGTACTTGGACTTCATCATTTCTTCAGCTTCCCATATGATCTCCTCTACTTGTTGATTTCTCCAAAGTACTTTTACGGAAGCCACTTCTTTATTCCTTAACCTCTTCACTTGTCTATCCAGAATAGCAATCGGTATCTCTTCATAGGTGAGATCCTCCGTAACTTGTACATCTTTAATGGGAGCAATACGAGATGGATTTCCTATACACTTTCGAAGCATTGAAACATGAAATACTAGATGAACTGTGGAGATTTCTTGGGGTAGTGCCAATTCATACTCAACTTGCCCAAATCTTCGGACAATTTCATATGGCCCTATATATCGGGGACTCAACTTCCCTTTCTTCCCAAATAGCATTACCCCTTTCATCGGTGACACCTTCAAGAATACCCAATCACCTATGCCGAATTTGAGCCCTCTTCTTCTAACATCAGCATAGGACTTGTGTCGACTTTGGGCTATTTGTAGCCGCTGTTAGATCACTTTAACTTTTTCCATAGCTTCATGAACAAGATTTGGACCAAGTAAAGCAGTTTCACCCGCTTCAAACTATCCGATTGGTGATCTACACTTCCTTCCGTATAACGCTTCATAAGGTGCCATTATAATACTTGAATGATAGCTATTGTTGTAGGCAAATTCAATACGAGGCAAATGATCATCCCAACTGCCTTGAAAATCTAACGTACACGCTCGTAGCATATCTTCAAGTGTTTGGATAGTACGTTCTGCTTGTCCATCTGTCTGAGGATGAAAAGTCATACTCAAATTCACCTATGTACCCAAAATCTTCTGAAAAGATCTCCAAAAATGTGTAGTAAATTGAGCTACCCTGTCTGATATAAAGGAGATCGAAATTCCATGTAATCGCACAATCTCTTTGATATACAACCTTGCATAATCTTCAGCTATATAGGTGGTCTTGACTGATAGGAAATGCGCTGATTTGGTAAGCCTGTCAACCATGACCCATATAGAATCCAATTTTTGCAGTGTACGAGGCAAACCTGTGATGAAATCCATGTTAATCATATCCCATTTATAGACTGGAAAACTGATACATTGCATGTAACCTCCTAGTTTCTGATGCTCCACTTTTACTTAATGACAATTTGGACATTGAGCTATGAATTCTGCAATGTTCTTCTTCATGTTCCCCCACCAATACATTTCCTTCAAATTATGGTACATTTTGGTAGCTCCCGGATTTATAGAATATCGTGAATGATGCGTCTCTGTCATAATTCGTCTCTTCAGCTCATCTATATCCAGTACACATAATCTACCTTGGCATTGAAGTACTCCTTCCTGCATAAGATCAAATGCCTTTGTCAAACCCTGTTGTACATTCTCTTTTAGCTGCAATAACATAGGATTCGCATGCTGCTTCTCTTTCACTTCTGTTATTAATAAAGATTTTATCGCGTTTTGCACAATAACCCCTTCATTTGAGGATTCAGGAAGACGGACCCCCAAGCTGGCTAGTTGATATAGATCTTTGACTAGGTCTTGCTTTTCCTTCAACTGTCCACTAGTGCCTTCTATTGCCTTGCAGCTTAATGCATCGGCCACCACATTCGCTTTCCCTGGATGATATAGGATATCAATATCATAGTATTTTAAGAGCTCTATCCACCTTCGTTGCCTTAAATTGAGTTCCTTCTGCTAAAAGATATATTGCAAACTTTTGTGATCTGTGTAGATATCAACATGAACTCCATACAAATAATGGCGTCATATCTTTAAAGCAAATACTACAACTGCTAACTCAAGATCATATGTGGGATAGTTTCTCTCATGTGGCCGCAACTGTCGTGAGGAATATGCTATTACATTTCCGTACTGCATCAATACACATCCCAGGCCAACTTCGGACGCATCACAATATACTGCATACCCTTCTGTGCCTTTCGGAAGTACCAATACCGGTGTAGAAGTCAATTTATCTTTCAGCTCTTGGAAACTTTTCTCACATGCATCATTCCACTGAAATTTGACTGCCTTGTGTGTAAGCTTCGTTAAAGGTGCAGCAATGGAAGAAAAACCTTAAACAAACCTTCTATAATAACCGGCCAATTCCAGAAAACTACGAATTTTCATGAGCGTCGTAGGCCTTGGCCAACTTTTCACCGCTTTGATATTTTGTGTATCCATCCTGATGCCTTCATCTGACATAATGTTACCCAAGAATGCTATGGATTTTAACCAAAATTTACATTTAGAGAACTTGGCATACAACTTACGATCCCGGAGAATCTGTAACACCTGTCGTAAGTGATTCACGTGATCCTCTTGTGATTTGGAATAAACAAGAATATCGTCTATAAATACCGTCACGAACACATCCAGGAATGGATTAAACACCCTATTCATCAAATCCATGAAAATAGCTGGTGCATTTGTTAGTCCAAACGACATAACTAAAAATTCATAATGGCCATACCGTGTTCGGAAAGCTATCTTGGGTATATCTTGTTCTCTTACCCTGACTTGATGGTAGCCCGATCTCAAGTCAATCTTTGAAAAACATTTGGCACTGTCACGCCCCGAATTCCAATGAGGCGTGATTGGCACCCGTAGCCGATAAGGACCGAGAGAACAAAACTGTACTTATGTTCATTCATGTGCATGCCATCAGAAACCCCCTTATCACGTAGGAGCTTATGATGCTAACAACGAAATTCATGGAACATGTGAGATATATACATATATGAAACTTGGCCGTTGAGGCCATCAAGTCAAAAATGACATGTACCTTTTACATTTATACACCCACATCTGTCTACAAAATCCTCTAACAAGTGCATTGACCAAAATGAACTAAAATTCGGGACAGGTCTCCTGCTTTATACAACATCTACAACACCAAAACATATGTACAACTGTTACTCGGAGAAGCCCCGAACTAACTGGAGCTCACCAATGATCTGCAACAATTGGCAACCTACTGTGGAGGCCTACTAGTACCTGCGCCTGCAGCAAGTAAGGTAAATCCCCCAAGAGGGGTCAGTACGAAGAAGGTACTGAGTATACAAGGCTCAAATAAAACTATATGATATGTGAGTATGCCAATGAAATCAAATTCAAATGCGTAACCACTATGGATAAGTCACTATACTGAACTTTGGAAACCATGTATATTGCTTTCTTTACTTTCTTTGTTTCTTTGATTCTATGATTATTCATCTTTGCCTGTGAACTGTGATACCCGGGCCCCGACTGAACAGTGGGTTCAACATAACATAACGTTATGTTGGGATCGGGTCGAGCTAGGCTTATGCCTTTAGAACTGCCACCCTAAGAATCAAAGCATTGGGTTCGGGTCGAGCTAGGTTATTACCTCTAGAGCTGCCACCCATAAACCAACATATCAGGTTCGGCTCGAGCTAGGTTTATACCACTAGAGCTTCCCCCTGTCAGGTTCGGTCCGAGCTAGGCTTATGCCTCTAGGACTGCCCCCTGATCCAACAATCTTGGGATCGGCTTGAGCTAGGCATTTCACCCCCAAAGCTGCCACCCATACTAGATCATTAACCATATATGCATTACTTTATTCTTTACTTTGAGATTGATATAACGATAGTCATACTTTACTTTGAAGCTTTGGATCATTAGCCAATGAGTAAGATACATGTAAACATTTTTGGAAACATCACCTTATTGGAACATAACACTATTGTAACCATTGGACAATAATCAAAGAATAAGAGACATGTACATAATCACTATTGGAACTTTGGAACACAACCTTATTGGGCTCTTGGAACATTATCAAAGAATATGATACATGTGATTTACAATTGAGCAATGAGTAGGAAACATGTGATAATAACCATTGGTAATCGAGGATAGGATACCTTAGCACATTTCGGAATAGGTCAATGTGAATTCTATATACCGCAGAAATATACGAACAAAGTAACCTTACATACCTTTACTCCCAAGTATTAATACACAAGCCTATGTATGAACACAATAGTCCAGCTTCTTCTTTACGTCTTACTCTATAATACAAGTACATATCGGAGCTTATATTAGCAACTAGTTACTATACGGGCGTACAAGATGACAATGAACTCTATGACTGTCGTATAACGCCATGTCACCCCTTACAACACAATCCAATGCATTATCATATCAACAACACCATAACATTATGCACATTGACCAAGAGATTATACATCGATTGCATTTCACACCATACTTACCCCTTACGCTTTTCTCTTTATCATTCCGTCACAATTACTCCTTTATAACAATATATGAACAATCATCCATCTTTAATACAGTCCAACATACCTCCATACAACACTTTAAAGTTATTTAAACGACATCACAAGTTGATAATTACATCCAAAAAGGGTATAGGGGTCTTCGGGGATCAACTAGAGATGAAAACACACAAAGCGGAAATCTGGGCTGATCTGCGCTGCCACCTGTGCCCACAAGTGGCTGAGGTGCACGCGTAGGTGACCTTTGTCATCAGCCATAGGAACCTGCGTTGGCATCTGCGCCCGCAGGTGCCCTCGTTTGCGGGGGGCGGATGCCCGTTTTGGTCCGAAATGGTTTCTTTTGGGTCTTTTAATTCCATGAATGGTCCATGATCATAACCAAACTTATTTTGACATATTTTTGATCGTCTTGAACACCAAAAACAAGCTATGGTTCCACAACACACATAACAACACCCAAAACTACACTTCACGGTCAATACGTCACCAAAACCATCACCAATTTCACAACAACAATTCCAAACATTATACACAAGGACAAAACAAAGTAAGACTATAATAACATCTCACATGTCAATATTCACTCCATCAAGTTCACTTCCTTCAAGCCAAAAGTACATATTCAAGTTTACAAGGCAAAACCATCCTCCAATTTAGCAACATGTAACATTTCACACATTGTGAACTTCTCAATACTCCACCAACATAACCAACATAATATAAACCATATATCATGAATAAAATATGTTAAACCATCATAAGAAACACTTACCAAATCTTACAAGTTGATGATCTTGGCCACAAAGAGAAGAGAGCTTAGGGTTTGTGTGAGAAAAGGCTTTGGATAATTCTAAAAAAAACATGAGAGTCCAAATGGAATAAAAATCTGATTTTCTCTTCTTTATATAGTCCCTTTATAATTAATCTCATCCACACACTTGGTGTGTTTACTTGGTCAATGGAAGACTAGGCAAGAATGGGTCAAATTCCCACTTGGGCCATGTCTTCCTTATGATTTTTGGGCTTCATTTTGGGCCCAATTATGTAAGACTTATTAATGCCCACAAATTAATACATAATTCATCAATTCTCTCATGTTCCCATTTTCCCATAAATGTTACGGTAGTCAGCTAGAATCAGAAATGTACGGGGTGTTACACTCTCCCCCCCCCCCTTTAGAAACATTCGTCCTCGAATGTTAGTGTTATTATTCAAAGTAAACAATTACAAGTATAGGAGCCTTCTTCATGTCATCATAGAGAGATATACTCAAAGCTTATAAATACTTACTTGTCATTCTTCCCTTTGGAACAAATGAGGGTACTTGGATTTCATCATTTCTTCAGCTTCCCATGTGACCTCTTCTATTTGCTGATTTCTCTAAAGTACCTTTATGGATGCTATATCTTTATTCCTCAGCCGCTTCACTTGTCTATACAGAATGACAATAGGTACCTCCTCATAGGTAAGATCCTCCGTAACTTGGACATCTTCACTTGGAATAATACGAGATGGATCTCCTATGCATTTTTGAAGCATCGAAACATGAAATACTGGGTGGACTGAGGAAAGTCCTTGGGGTAGTGCCAACTCATAAGCAACTTGCCCAAATCTTCTAATAATTTCATAGGGGCCTATATAAAGTGGACTCAATTTCCCTTTCTTTCCGAACTGCATTACCCCTTTCATCAGTGACACCTTCAGAAATACTCAATCACCTATGGCGAACTCAAGTCCTGATCTTCTAACATAGGCATATGACTTGTGTCGACTCTGGACCATTTGCAATCATTGTTGAATCACTTTAACTTTCTCCATAGCCTGATGAACAAGATCTGGCCCAAGTAAAGCAGTTTCACCTGCTTCAAACCATTCGATTGGTGATCTACATTTCTTTCCGCACAAAGCTGCATAAGGTGCCATTTTAATACTTGAAAGATAGCTATTGTTGTAAGCAAATTCAATAAGAGGCAAATGGTCATCCCAACTGCCTTGAAAATCTAACGTGCAAGCTCGTAGCATATCTTCAAGTGTTTGGATGGTACGTTCTGCTTGTCCATCAGTCTGAGGATGGAAAGCCGTACTCAGATTCACCTGCATACCCAAACTCTGCTGAAAAGATCTCCAAAAATGCACAGTAAACTGCGCCCCTCTGTCTGATATGATGGAAAGTGGACTACCATGTAACCGTACTATCTCTTTAACATATAATTTTTCATAATCCTCAGCTGTATAAATGGTCTTAACTGGTAGAAAATGCACCGACTTGGTAAGCCTGTCCACTATAACCCATATAGAATCAAATTTCTGCAGTGTACGAGGCAAACCTGTGATGAAGTCCATATTAATCATATCCCATTTCCAGACTGGAAGATTGATACATTGCATGTAACCTCCTAGTTTCTGATGCTCCACTTTCACTTGTTGACAATTCGGGCATTGAGCGACAAATTCTGCAATGTTCTTCTTCATATTTCCCCACCAATATATTTCCTTTAAATCATGGTACATTTTAGTAGTACCCGGATGAATAGAATAGCGCGAATGATACGCCTCAGTCATAATTTGTTTCCTCAACTCATCTACATCTGGTACACATAATCTGCCTTGGCATTGTAGCACCCCTTCTTGTGTAAGATCAAATGCCTTTGTCAAATTCTGTTGTACATTTTCCTTTAGCTGCAATAGCATAGGATCTGCAAATTGCTTCTCTTTCACTTCAGCTGTCAACAAAGATTCAGCTGCATTTTGTACAATAACTCCTTCATTCGAGGATTCAAGAAGACGAACCCCCAAGCTTGCTAATTGATATAAATCTTTGATTATCTCTTTCTTTTCAGTCAAGTGGTCATCAATGACTCCGGTTGCCTTGCGGCTCAATGCATCAGCTACCACATTTGCTTTTCCTGGATGGTATAGAATATCAATATCATAATCTTTTAATAACTCAAGCCACCTTCTTTGCCTTAAATTGAGTTCTTTCTGCTTAAAGATATACTGCAGACTTTTGTGATCTGTATAGATATCTACATGAACCCCATACAAATAATGACGCCATATCTTTAAAGCAAAAACCATCGTTGTTAATTCAAGATCATGCGTGGGATAGTTTCTTTCATGTGGCCGCAACTGTCATGAGGCATATACTATTACATTACCGTGCTGCATCAATACACATCCGAGGCCAACCCCAAAAGCATCACAATACACTGCATAACCTTCAGTACCTTCAGGAAGTACTAAAACTGGTGTGGAGGTTAATTTATATTTCAACTTTTGGAAGCTTTTCTCACACGCATCATTCCACTGAAATTTAACTGCTTTGTGTGTAAGCTTTGTTAACGGTGCAGCAATAGAGGAAAAACCTTCCACAAATCTTCGGTAATAACCTGCCAGTCCAAGAAAACTATGAATTTCTGTGGGTGTCGTAGGTCTTGGCCAATTTTTCACCGCTTCAATTTTCTGTGTATCAACATGTATCCCTTCATCTGACACAATGTGACCCAAGAAGGCAACTAATTTTACCCAAAACTCACACTTGGAGAACTTTGCATACAACTTACGCTCACGGAGTATTTGTAACTCCTGCCGTAAGTGATTAGCATGGTCCTCTGGTGATCTTGAATAAACCAGAATAGTGTCTATAAATACTGTGATGAACACGCCCAGAAATGGCTTAAACACCCTATTCATCAAATCCATGAACACAGCTGGTGCATTTGTTAGTCCAAATGACATAACTAAAAATTCATAATGACCATACCGTGTTCGAAATGTTGTCTTGGGTACATCTTCTTCTCTAACTCTGACTTGATGGTAACCCGACCTCAAGTCAATCTTTGAAAAACACTTGGCACCCTGTAACTGATCAAACAAATTATCAATTCAAGGGAGAGGATATTTGTTCTTGATCGTTACCTTATTCAATTGCCGATAGTCGATGCACATTCTCAACGTGCCATCTTTCTTACGTATGAATAATACTGGTGCGCCCCACGAGGAAATACTAGCCTGATGAAACCTTTGTTCAGCAAATCTTTCAATTGCTCCTTCAATTCACGCAATTCTGCTGGAGCCATTCTATATGGAGGAATAAAAATAGGCTGACTGTCTGGATTCACATCAATGCCAAATTTTACTTCCCTTTCTGGGGGTAAGCCTGAAAGGTCTTCTGGAAATACATCCAGAAATTCACTAACCACTGGAAAAGACTGAGGAGTTAGTGGTTCCACTTCAGTATCTTTCACCCATACCATATGACATATGTAACCCTTAGCAATCATTTTCCTGGCTTTTTGATAAGAAATAAATCTTCCTCTAGGTTCCCCTACATCACCCTTCCATTCAAAAACATCCATTTGTGGAAAATGAAAATGTACCTTCTTGGCCCGGCAATCAACCGTGGCGTAACAAGAAGCTAATCAATCCATTCCCATTATCACATCGAAATCCACCATGTCAAGTTCAATGAGATCGTCCAATGTATCATGACCACACACCGTTACCACACAATTTTGATATACTCTTTTTGCAACAATACATTCACCAACCGGTGTAGACACTTCAATTGATTTAGTTAAAAATTCTGGTACCTTTGCAAATTTTGCAGCAATCAACGGAGTAACATAGGAAAATGTAGAACCTAGATCAATCAGTGCATATACATTATATGAGAATATGGATAATGTACCTGTGACAACATCAGGAGAAGCCTATGAATTTTATCGGTCCACCAACGCACAAGTGCGATTCTAGACCCCACTAGTACTGGCTGCTCCTCTAGCACCCCTACCCCGGCGAACAGACTGCACACCTTGGCCCAATGAAGGAACCAATGTTGATGATGCAACGACCGATCCTGCCGGTCGTGCTATACCACCCATGCTCCTCTGGGGACACTCTTTCATCATGTGTCCTTTCATATCGCACCAGAAGCAAGCATTTGTCCCCACTCTGCATGTACCTGAATGAATACGTCCGTAGTGCTGACACTGCTGATGGGGAAAACCTGTTGTATGTGATCCATGAACCCCACTACTCTGTCCAGATAGACCATCTCTAGACCCTCGAAATTGAGAGTGAGCACCTGCTGTAGAATATGAGAACGATGGTCTAGGTGGTCTAGGAAACATACGAGGCCTAGATCCTCCTTGAGACATCATAGATGGTCCTATAGGTATAGCCCATTTAGATCGGCCCCTGTCAAATTCATGTGCCCTTTTTCTCGGTCTTTGATCTTCCATTTTCTAGGCGAAGGCCTGTATTCTAGCAATGTCCATATCCTTATTTAAGGAAGCAATGGTGAAATCCCTTACCAAATATGGCTCTAACCTGTCCACGTAGCGATGGACTCTATCTTTCATTGTAGCCACCATATTTGGAGCATATCGAGCCAAGGAATTAAATTACAAACTATATTCTCTGACGCTCAAATTTCCTTGACGGAGATTTAGAAACTGATCCGCACGTGCCTCACAGATCTCATAGGGAAGGTAATGATCGAGGAATGCTGCTTTAAATTCTTTCCAATTAGGTGGTATTGCACCGATATCACGAGATTTCTTCCAATACTCAAACCACAGTATCGTTTCACCCTTCAATCTATATGCAGCAAGTTCAACTGTTTCTACCCCTGTCACATGCATAACTTCTAAAGCCCTCTGAATTTGATCCATGAAGTCCTGTGGATCTGCTTTCGGATCCGACCCTGTGAATATAGGAGGGTCCAATTTTAAGAAATCCTGTGTTCTACGACTTGCCACCCTTGCCGCATCATCTTCATTTGTCATTGGACCAGTTCGTCCTTGACTTTGTGCTGCCACTAACTGTGTCAACATATGTACTGCATTTCTAAGGTCTTGATCTGTGGTGTTCATTGGTGGTTCTGCGGGTACTTCTCTACCAACTGGCTCTTCCAAAGCTGGATAAGTAGAAGAAGACCGCGATGAAATTTCAGCATTTGCTCCACCTTGACTAGCTTGGTCAGGTGGTAACCTACTCATTCCTTCTTCCGCAGGCATGTCTACCTGTTTTCCTTTATCTCTACCTCTTCTTTTCATTGGCATTGATACTATACCAGAGAAAAACAATTACCAGGGTCAGATACAATTCAACTTACAACACTGGCTCTATTGCACGATCTAGAAGTGAAGAAAAGAAACAACATCCTAAATGTCCCGTAGCCTCTTACTTATAAATGTGGTGCACAACACATCGATAAGTAAGACTCTACTCAGACACGGCTTTGCAGACACCCTTAGAACGACCTGCTCTAATACCATTTTTGTCACGCCCCGAATTCCAACGAGGCATGATTGGCACCCGTAGCCGATAAGTCCCGAGAGAACCAAACTATACTTATGTTCATTCATGTGCATTCCATCAGAAACCCCCTTATCACGTAGGAGCTTATAATGCTAACAACGAAATTCATGGAACATGTGAGATATATACATATATGAAACTTGGCCGTTAAGGCCATCAAGTCAAAAATGACATGTACCTTTTACATTTATACACCCACATCTGTCTACAAAAGCCTCTAACAAGTGCATTGACCAAAATGAACTAAAAGTCGGGACAGGTCCCCCTCTTTATACAACATGTACAACACCAAAACATATGTACAACTGTGACTCGAAGAAGCCCCGAACTAACTGGAGCTCACCAATGATCTGCAACAATTGGCAACCTACTGTGGAGGCCTACTAGTACCTGCGCCTGCAGCAAGTAAGGTAAATCCCCCAAGAGGGGTCAGTACGAAGAAGGTACTGAGTATACAAGGCTCAAATAAAACTATATGATATGTGAGTATGCCAATGAAATCAAATTCAAATGCGTAACCACTATGGATAAGTCACTATACTGAACTTTGGAAACCATGTATATTGCTTTCTTTACTTTCTTTGTTTCTTTGATTCTATGATTATTCATCTTTGCCTGTGAACTGTGATACCCGGGCCCCGACTGAACAGTGGGTTCAACATAACATAACGTTATGTTGGGATCGGGTCGAGCTAGGCTTATGCCTCTAGAGCTGCCACCCTAAGAATCAAAGCATTGGGTTCGGGTCGAGCTAGGTTATTACCTCTAGAGCTGCCACCCATAAACCAACATATCAGGTTCGGCTCGAGCTAGGTTTATACCTCTAGAGTTGCCCCCTGTCAGGTTCGGTCCGAGCTAGGCTTATGCCTCTAGGACTGCCCCCTGATCCAACAATCTTGGGATCGGCTTGAGCTAGGAATTTCGCCTCCAAAGCTGCCACCCATACTTGATCATTAACCACATATGCATTACTTTATTCTTTACTTTGAGATTGATATAAATATAGTCATACTTTACTTTGAAGCTTTGGATCATTAGCCAATGAGTAAGAGACATGTAAATATTTTTGGAAACATAACACTATTGTAACCATTGGACAATAATCAAAGAATAAGAGACATGTACATAATCACTATTGGAACTTTGGAACACAACCTTATTGGGATCTTGGAACATTATCAAATAATATGAGACATGTGATTCACAATTGAGCAATGAGTAGGAAACATGTGATAATAACCATTGGTAATCGAGGATAGGATACCTTAGCACATTTCAGAATAGGTCAATGTGAATTCTATATGCCGCAGAAAGATACGGACAAAGTAACCTTACATACCTTTACTCCTAAGTACGAATACACAAGCCTATGTATGAACACAATAGTCCAACTTCTTCTTTACGTCTTACTCTACAATACAAGTACATATCGGAGCTTACATTAGCAACTAGTTACTATACAGGCGTACAAGATGACAATGAACTCTATGACTGTCGTATAACGTCATGTCACCCCTTACAACACAATCCAATGCATTATCATATCAACAACACCATAACATTACGCACATTGACCAAGAGATCACACATCGATGGCATTTCACACCATACTTAGCCCTTACGCTTTTCTCTTTATAATTCCGTCACAATTACTCCTTCATAACAACATATGAACAATAATACATACTTAATACAGTCCAACATACCTCCATAGGACACTTTAAAGTAATTTAAAGGACATCACAAGTTGATAATTACATCCAAAAAGGGTATAGGGGTCTTCGGGGATCAACTAGAGACGAAAACACACAAAGCGGAAATCTGGGTTGACCTGCACTGCCACCTGCACCCGTAGGTGGATGAGGTGCATGTTCAGGTGACCTTTGGAAGCAGCCATAGGCACCTTCGTTGGCATCGGCGTCTGCAGGTGCCCTCGTCTGCGGGGGGCAGATGCCCGTTTTGGTCCGAAATAGTTTCTTTTGGGTCTTTTAATGCCATGAATGGTCCATGATCATAACCAAACTTAATTTGACATATTTTTGATCATATTGAACACCAAAAGCCATCCATGGTTCCACAACACACATAACAACACCCAAAACTACACTTCACGGTCAATACGTCACCAAAACCATCACCAATTTCACAACAACAATTCCAAACATTATACACAAGGACAAAACAAAGTAAGACTATAATAAAATCTCACATGTCAATATTCACTCCATCAAGTTCACTTCCTTCAAGACCAAAAGTACATATTCAAGTTTACAAGGCAAAACCATCCTCCGATTTAGCAACATGTAACATTTCACACATTGTGAACTTCTCAATACTCCACCAATATAACCAACATAATATAAACCATATATCATGAATAAAATATGTTAAACCATCATAAGAAACACTTACCAAGTCTTACAAGTTGATGATCTTGGCCACAAAGAGAAGAGAGCTTAGGGTTTGTGTGAGAAAAGGCTTTGGATAATTCTAAAAATAACATGAGAGTCCAAATGGAATAAAAATCTGATTTTCTCTTCTTTATATAGTCCCTTTACAATGAATATCATCCACACACTTGGTGTGTTTACTTGGTCAATGGAAGACTAGGCAAGAATGGGTCAAATTCCCACTTGGGCCATGTCTTCCTTATGATTTTTGGGCTTCATTTTGGGCCCAATTGTGTAAGAATTATTAATTCCCACAAATTAATACATAATTCATCAATTCTCTCTTGTTCCCATTTTCCCATAAATGTTACGGTAGTCAGCTAGACTCGAAAACCTACGGGGTGTTACAGGTACCCTGTAACTGATCAAACAAATCATCAATTCTGGGGAGGGGATATTTGTTCTTGATCGTTACCTTATTCAATTACCGATAGTCAATGCACATTCTCAATGAGCCATCTTTCTTCCATAAAAATAATACCGGTGCACCCCACAGGGACATACTAGGCTTGATGAAGCCCTTGTCCAGCAAGTCTTTCAATTGCTCCTTCAATTCAAGCAATTCTTCTGGAGCCATTCTATACGAAGGAATAGAGATCGGCTGAGTGCCTGGTATCACATCAATACCAAACTCTACTTTCCGTTCTGGGGGTAAACCTATAAGATCGTCAAAAAATATATCGAGGAATTCATTAACCACCAAAACCGATTGAGGAATTGGTGGTTCTACATCAGTATCTTGCACTCTGACTAAATGACATATATACCCCTTGGCTATCATTTTCTTTGCTTTAAGATAGAAAATGAATTTTCCTCTCGGTGCCCCCACATTACCCTGCAATTTAAGAACATTTTCTGGTGGAAAATGAAAATGTACCTTCTTGGACCGGCAATCTACCGTGGCATAACAAGAAGCCAACTAATATATTCCCATTATCACATCAAAATCCACCATGTCTAGTTCAATGAGATCAGCCAGTGTATCATAACCACACACAGTTACTGTACAATTATGATATACTCTTTTTGTAATAATAAATTCACCAACTGGTGTAGATACTTCAATTGACTTAACTAAGGATTCTGGTGTTCTTTCAAACTTTGCAGCAATCAATGGAGTAACATATGATAAAGTAGATCTCAGATCAATCAATACATATACAGGACATGAAAATATAGACAATATACCTGTAACTACATCGGGAGAAGCCTCCGAATTCTGTCTGTCCACTAGAGCATAAGTATGATTCTGGACCCCACTAGTACTGACTGCTCCTCTGGCACCTCTACCACAACAGACTGCACACCTCGGACTAAACAAGGAACCGATAATTACGATGCAATGGCTGATCCCGTAGGTCGTGCTATACCACTCATGCTCTTCTAGGGACTCTCTTTCATCATGTGCCCCGACATACCGCACAAAAAGCAAGCATTCATCCCTAATCGGCATGTACCTGAATGAGAACACCCGTAGTGCTGACACTGCTGACGAGAAAATCCTGCTGCCTGTGATCCGTGAATTCCACTACTCTGCCCAGATTGACCCCCTCTAAACCCTCAAAATTGAGAGTAAGTGCCTGCTGTGGAATAGGAGAATGATGGTCTAGGCGGTCTAGGAAATATCTGAGGCCTAGATTGTCCTTGGGACGCCATAGACTGTCCCATAGGTCTAGCTCTTTTGGACTGTCCTCTTTCAGATTCATGTACCCTTCTTCTCTGTCTCTGATCCTCCATTTTCTGTGCGAAGGTCTGTATTCTGGATATGTCCATATCTTTGTTCAAGGAAGCAATGGTGCAGTCCCTTACCAAATATAGCTCTAATTTCCACATATCGATGGACTCTGTCTGTCATTGTGGAAATTACATTCGGATCATATCGAGCCAAGGAATTAAACTGAAGACTATATTCTTTAACACTCATACTCCCCTGACGTAGATTTAGGAACTGGTCTACACGTACCTCCTGGATCTCATATGGAAGGTAATGATCAAGGAATGCCATTTTAAATTCTTCCCAACCAGCTGGAAGTGCATCAATACCCCTCGATCTTTTCCAGTATTCATACCACAGTATAGCTTCACCTTTCAATCTATAGGCCGCAAGTTCAACTATTTCAACACCAGTCACGTGCATAACATCTACAGCCCTCTGAATTTGATCCACGAAGTCCTGTGGATATGCTTTTGAATTTGACCCAGTGAATATAGGAGGGTCTAATTTCAGAAAGTCCTGTGTCCTGCGACTCGCCACTCTAGCCGCATCATCCTCATTTGTCATTGGACCAACTCATCCTTGACTTTGTGCAACAACTATCCGAGTCAATATATGCACTGCATTTCTTAAATCCTAGTCAGTGGCATTCATTGGCGGTTCTGCGGGTACTTCTCTACCTCTTGGCTCTTCTGGAGCTGGAAAAGTAGAAGAAGATCGCGATGCAATTTCAGTGTTAGCTCCACCATGACTAGCTTGGTCAGGTGGTAATTTACTCATTCCTTCACTGGAAAGCATATCTACCTGCTTACCTTTGCCTGTACCTCTTCTTGTCATCGACATTTTACTATAAATAAGAAAACCAATTCCAATGGTCAGATACGATTCCACTTACAACATTGGCTCTATTGCACGATCTAGAAATGAAGAAAATAAACAACTCCTAAATGTCCCGTAGCCTCCTTCTTATAAATATGGTGCACAACACATCCATAAGCAAGACTCTACTCAGACACGGCTTTGTAGACACCCTTCAGACGACCTACTCTGATACCACTTTTGTCACACCTCGTATTCCAACGAGGTGGACTGGCACCCGAATCCGTTGAGGCCTGAGAGAACAAATCTTTGCTTATGTACATTCATATGCATGTCTCTGTATGAATATCATTCTACCTCATATAACTATAAAATACCAATGGAGGAAGTCATGGAAACATATGCTATAGATGAAACTTGGTGTTAGGGCCATCAAGTCAAAATGGACATACATCTCTTACATTCATCTTCCCACATACGTCTACAAAGCCTCTACAGATACATGTACATAACCAACCTACAGTTGGTACAAGTCCCCACTTTATACAACTTTACAATACCAAAACAAATGTACACATGTGACTCGAAAAGCCCCGAACCAACTGGAGCTCACCAATGATCGGTAAATGATCCGCAATCTACTGTAGGGGTCTATGAGCACCTGTGCCTGCAGCAAGTAAGGTAAGTCCCCTAAGGGACGTCAGTATGAAGAATGTACTGAGTATGTAAAGTTATTAGAAACTGCATCAATACATACGGACCTCAATGGAATCAAATATAAGAGAATAGCCAATATGGATAAACCATCGGTCCTTATGTTTGGAACTATGTAGATTGATTTCATTACTTTCTTTGCTTCTTTGCTTTTATGCTTTTTCATTATCACCTGTGTCATAATGTACCCGGGCCCCAACTGATCAGTGGGTCTTAAGATAACATAACGTTATGTTGGGATCAGCTCGAGCTAGGCTTATGCCTCTAGAGTTACCACCCATAAATCAATATACCGGGCTCGGCTCGAGCTAGGTCATTACCTCTAGAGCTGCCACCCATAAACCAATATATCAGGTTCGGCTCGAGCTAGGTTCTTACCTCTAGAGCTACCCCCTGTCAGGTTCAGCCTGAGCTAGGCTTATGCCTCTAGGACTACCCCATGATCCAATAATGTCGGGATCGGCTCGAGCTAGGCTTATGCCTCTAGATCCACCACCCATACTCTTGTAACCAACAACTATGCATTACTTCATTTCTTTACTTTTGAGAGATTGATACAATGATAGTCATAACAATAGACGAGCTTTAGAACATACCATTATTGGAACTTCGGAACATGTCCACAATTATGTAACACATGTGTAACATTTGATTAATGAATGAGGAACATGTGACTAACAATGGATGACAACCTGAAATGAAAGACCTTAAAACATTTCGGAATGGAACAAGTACAATGACAATGCAAACACTATGCGCTACAGAAGGATACAAAAAGATTAACCTTACATACCTTGTCTTCTCACTATGAATACACAATCCTATACGTGAATACAACAGTCCAGCTCCTCCCTTACATTTCACTCTACAACACAAGTACATAACGGAGCTCACGTTAACAATCAACTGCCTTACGAGTGCATAAAACGACAATGAGTTACATGTTTGCCTTAAAATATCATTTTCCCCTTTACAATACCATTCACGACATTGTCATACCAACAATAACCCAACATGCCATACATTGACCAAAACATCACAAACCGATAGCATTTCACACCAAGTTCATCCCTTACGCTTCCTCATTAACACAACATCACAATTACTCCATCAAGTCACCCCAATACACTTCATAACAACATATCGGCAACAATCCCACAATTTACACTCATAGAAAAATAACTAGTTAAGAAACATAACCAAACTATACATGTTGATATTTCACCCATACCATGCACTTTCATCAAAACCTCAAGTCTCCTTTCAAGTTTAAATCACATAGATGACACATCTTTTAACAAAAAGCAAAAGTGCACTACTTACACTTTTAGACATAATCATGATGATCTCCATACTCTCCCATGCATATAATATATTAAACCATAAGATTAAACACTTACCCAAGCTTGAAAAATGATGATCTTGTCCAAAGAGATGACTTAGGGTTTGGAAGATATGAGAAATATCTTTCAGAAAATGTCTAGAAAGGCATGTGTGGTTTTTGGAATAAAAATTTGTTTTTTGCCTTTATATAACCCCTCAAGTAATCCTTAACCACTTCTTGGCATTAAATGCCATGTTTACTTGGTCAAATTTGAAGAATGGGTCATTTGCTCTTTGGGCCATGCCTTTTGGCTTCATTTTGGGCCTTAAATTGAGCCCAATTACACATGTTAGCTTATCCCACCAAATTCAATGTATGATCCATCATATATCTCATGTTTAAATAATACCATAAACGTCACGACAATATTCAACTCACGAGATTCATGTTCGTAGCCTCAATCTCAAAAATAAGAAATTCTAGCCACTCATGGCTTAATTGAACATAATTGATAAAATACTTGTGACGAAGAATTAACCCCAACTCGGATGCCAATATCTCTCAATATTAGTCCTACTACGATGGAATAATGATACCATAACCCAAGAGTCCTCTTTATAGACTAATAATCGATGAAGAAATTTGGTAAAAAGCACCCCAGCACGCTCCCGGGCTCCCTAGGGACTTAGAAAAATTTCAGCTCTGGAAAGGGTGTGCAGGGGTGGCTTGGAACACCCCTAGGCGTGCCCCCTTGCTTCCTGTGCCACAAAAAAATCAGGCCAAAGCGTCTTGGCACGCCACCTGCAGTGCCCCATTCTAAATTTTTGATTTCGACTTTTCTTTGTGGATTTGGTTGGATCTTTCAAGTCCCAACCTTCTGTTTGCCTCTTCTCTTTAAGATCCTTTGCTTGGATGTCCTTTAAACCTCACTTTTCACCCCACAAATGCTCCACAAAGTCACAAACACCTCCTACGAAGGTCTAATCACATTTACTAGCACAATATCAAATGTTCCATCAATAACAATACAAAATACGTACTTGTTGCTCTCGAACCTAGGGTAAACATGGTTCAAAGTTGTCAAGTAGGATCGGAAATGTAAGGGGTGTTACATGGACTTTGTGGTATGTCTTCCTAAGACCTGGGAAAGCATGACTCTATTTGGGTCATGGTAGACAGGCTGAAAAAATTAGCTCACTTTATTCCAGTTAAAGTGGACTACAACTCTAAGCAGTTAGTCAAGATCTACGTTAAAGAGATAGTAAGGTTACATGTGGCTTCACATTCCATCATTTTATATAGAGATATGATCTACACTTCTAAGTTTTGGGACAGGTTGCATGAAGAGTTGGGCACCCTACTCACTTTTGGCACAACCTTTCATCCTCAGATGGATAGGCAGTCGGAGAGGATGATTCAGGTGCTTGAGTACATGTTGAGGGTGTGTGTGATCTATTTTGGGGGCCATTAGGACAAGTTCTTGCCATTGTGTGAATTTTCATACAACAACTTTTACTCTAGCATTGATATGGCCCCATTCGAGGCACTTTATGAGAGGAAGTGTAGATATCCTATAGGGTGGTTTGAGATTGGTGATATTAAGTCTTAAAGAAACCTATTTAAGAGTACTAAATAAAATATTTTATCATTTAAAATTAATGTAAAACAAAAAATAATAATATGTAGGTATAATATATAAGATGTATCAAAGCATATTACAATAGTATAGTAATAAGAGTTGTCAAGTCTTTGAGACTTTTAAAAAGTGGCATATAAAATAAGAAAAGAAATTCTTAGAGAAACCTATTTAAGAGTACAAAATAAAATATTTTAGCATTTAAAATTAATGTAAAACAAAAAATAATAATATGTAGGTATAATATATAAGATGTATCAAAGCATATTGCAATAGTATAGTAATAAGAGTTGTCAAGTCTTTGAGACTTAAAAAAAGTGGCATATAAAATAAGAAAAGAAGAGAGTAATGAGGTGCTTTATATTTAATAAAACTATATGTGTTTCATATGAAAAGTCAGCTATAGCCTGTGTTTTTGTCATCATTTCACAAAACGTGCCTGACCCCCGCTTGAGGGTGACTACTCCATTTGAGCTCAATTTTTCGTTAATTGACTCCTCCATTGACCGTGATTGAACTCTAAGTGATGTCATTCCATCGTTGTGTACATGTAAATAATATTCAAAGAGGGTGAGAGTATGTCTATTCTTAGTGTTTAATTAATTTTACCCAAGGAAGCACATAAGGAAAAAGATTCTAAGAAAGAGTTTTCAATTCCCTTTTAACTAATATACAACTAGTTTTGAATTGAATTCGAAACTCATTTCGCTCAAACTTACAATTAAATTAATTGAGCCTTAAATATCTTTGTATCCAGAGTATTTCCAACTCTTGATTTCCCATTGTCCAAAAATTGAACGTACACTCAAATATCTTAAAGTAAAAATATGTCGAACATTACGAATAAACATGACTTTACCTAAGCAAATGAAATTGAATAGCTAAACATGTGATTGAAAAGAAATTCATGGGAAGCTTTCAAGAAATTGAAACTTCTCATCAGTGAGTATTTTAAGATAAACATGAAGAGATAATTATCAACATGCTCACATTTTCTTAAAGGAAATGCTACCATTTATAATTCTTAACACATTCTAAGAGAACATTTAAACAGTAATAACTACAAGAGAGATTTCAATTTGCCCTTATATTATATTAAAAATAAGCAAGCAAACCAACAAACTAATATATATATCCAATGTAAGGAAAAACACACAAATAAACATTTGTTATCCAGCAATTTGCACAAAATACGTGAATCCATATTAACTTATCACTTGGACTAAGCTCCATACAAACAGACACTAAAAGATTACTAGTAGGTCCAAAAGAAATAGGAATTTAATAAAAAAAATTAAGAGAGAAAGTAAGAACAAGACCTCAAAATAGTGCCAAAGATATACATATCTAAGTTATATTGTATAAGGGTTTCTGTTTCTCTTAGTTCTTCTACGGTGTGTCTCCAGTTTTCAAATTGTTCGTGATTCATTTTATAATTGTTTAACTCTTTGGAAATAAGCTTGGTTAATCATAGATTTAATTAAAGTCTATATAATCTTCTAAGTCTAGATAATCAGTATAATTATTTCCTATATCATCATCAGAGATTATAAATTCCATAAAACTATTTTGCATTAGTGCCATAACTTCGTAGGTCATAAGTAAATCATATATTTTTCTTGTGCTATCTGCATCTAAATTTCTAAGTGTGTATAAAAGTAATATCTTATATTCTTCGTTATTATCTATTAAGTATGTATAATTACTTAACTGATAATTATCCATTTTTAATGTCATGTTGGCTAACTGATATTCCTTCTAACCTCTAAATGTTTTATTACTATTTATCATTTATTAATACAGTATTTTGGGATGCTTTTCTTGTCACTACTATGGGTTTCAGCCTCAATCGGTTACCCTAACAATGCCTTCAACTCTTGTCTACTTCCCTCTAACGGCATTCCTAGCCTTCTTGGTTTCGACTTTTAGGAGGGCTTAGTCTGGGCTTACTTACTCTCGGCTTACCTAACCATAGCAAACTTGCTCAAGCATTCCGAAATAATCATACTAATATATGATAAATAATAGTAATAATCTAGAGATTATCAGGAATATAAGATTTAGCTACACATAGTTGGATAAGAGTGTACCTTGTTATGTATGTTTTCAGTAGGTGAAGTGTCGGTATGTGATTCAGTATGCATATCTGTATTTGTTTCTATATTCTCCAAGTTGTACCTGTTGAAAATATTTATTTATATATCTGGAATTCTCAACACATGAGAGTGGGAAGAGGAAAGGAATTTCAGCTGTTAGGCTTACTCTGCCTTCTCTCGTTTCTGAACTTTCCTATATATACAAATGAAAGAAAGGAAAGAATGGCCTTTCAAACTTCCTAATGGCCGTCCTTCCAAAAAAGTAAAAGGCAAAATACTATTTGCATAGTAAAGGGCACAACTGTGCACTTTACGACTTTATACTAAACGACGAAAAGTAAAATCTAAAAAGCAAATGCAAAAACAAAAACCTACAACTACCCGATACCTAATAAAATATTAAAATTACAACAGCTACAAGGATTTAATTATTTCAGTAAATTTGATTGTAAATCAGGATTTTACCACCTTAAGCTAAGTGAAGAATCGAAACACCTTACCGCATTTACAGTACCCCAAGGATTTTATGAATGGAATGTTTTACAATTTACTGGTGTACAGGTTTCCTAAGATGAAAAGATTGTCTTCTAATCCATTTGGATATAAAAACGCTCCAGGAAGATATCAACATTTTATGGATGAACATTTTAACCAATTAGAAAATTGTATTATATATATAGATGATATATTATTATATTCAAGGACAAAAGATGAACATATTCAATTATTACATAAATTTGCAAATATTGTAGAAACAGCAGGAATAAGTCTAAGTAAACAAAAAACAGAATTAATGAAAAACCAAATAGAATTCCTAGGAATACAGATAGATAAAGATGGAATAAAAATGCAAACTCACATAGTGCAAAAAATATTACAATGGGAAGAATTATTACATACAAAGAAAAAATTACAATCTTTTTTAGGATTAGTTAACCAAGTACGAGAATACATACCTAAATTAGCAACACATTTAAAACCCTTACAGAAAAAATTAAAAAAGGATGTAGAATACCATTTCAATGAACAGGATAAAACCCATATACAACATATTAAAACATTATGCAAAAAACTGCCAAAGCTATATTTTCCAGATGAAAAAAGAGAATTTACATACTTAGTAGAATCAGATTCAAGCGAACACAGCTATGGCGGAGTACTAAAATATAAATACATGGATAAACCAACAGAACATCACTGCAAATATTATTCAGGATCATATACAGAACCCTAGGTAAGATGGGATATAAATCGTAAAGAATTATATGCTTTATATAAATGTTTATTAGCTTTCGAACCATATATTGTGTATAACAAATTTATTGTTAGAACAGATAACACCCAAGTAAAATGGTGGTTAACAAGACAAATACAAGACTCAGTTACAACAAAGGAAATACGAAGACTTGTTTTAAATATACAAAATTTTACATTTACAATTGAAGTAATCAAAACTGACAAGAATGTTATTACAGATCATTTATCAAGACAAAGCTACTCAGACAGAACCATCTAATACCATAGAAGATATACTAAAAGTCCTTACTACACTTTGTAATAAAGTGGACAGTATCGACCTAGAAGTACAAAAGCTAAAGGTTAATGAAGTTAAACTGAAACCTACAGCTAGTACAAGTACAAGTCAGCCGCATGACTCAAAATCTGCTGAGCTACGTCGATTGGAAGACGCTAAAATTCCAGACCTAGAAGGAGACGATGGGAAACTCCTTAAAACCCATAACACTCCAATTATTTCAAATGCAGGTACAAGCAATGCAAGTACAAGCAAAGCAGCTAGCAAAAAACCAGCTAATAATTTAAACAGTCTGTTTGATAGACCATTTACCCAAAAAATACCTACAACTCAAAATATCCCAGCACCACAAACATCTACATATGCAGCCAGTCTTTATAATGAAAAGAAGATATATAACCACATTTCCAGTACATATCTCCAGAATATCCATGAAATACAGACATTCTTAAATACAAAACCGAGATCCACAGCAGCTACAGAACCTTATACTGATTATATTACCCAAAAGCTATAAGGATACAATAAACTAATTGCATTACCAAAGACCAGTCCAAAGCTAGTAAGAACATGTTATAGCTATGGATTATTAAACACAGTTTATACAATTACAGGAAAAGAGATAGAACAAATACCAGAAGTACATAATCATTTTCAGACATACAGACGAATTACAAAAGGATCATTATTTTATATACGATTTTACACGGCACCAGCAGAAATATTATACACAGAGATAAAACCAATTATCCAAGTTATTAAGATAGGTTTGACACGAGAAATGTTACTTCCATAAGATATTGGTGAACAACCAGAGATATCCAAGTTAGAGCTACCAAGTTTTTACGCAAACAAAAGAATTATTGAACTAACAACAATTGTCCAAGAACTAGCACATAATTATTTTAACGGCAATGCCATATGGAAATACGTTGCCAGAGACCAGATGATGATATATGCAAATTCAAAGGAACTACGATCAGCAGATATGGAAGAAGTTAAACAATGGACTCTTTCATTACTTAGACCAGAAGAAATACCGACAACACGAGCTTTAAAAAAGGAATTTATATCAGAAAATTTATTAACCAGATATTGCCAATTGATAGGACCAAAATATCCAGATCACCGATGCTCAAAGTGCAATGGTGGAGATACAATCGAAATTCCAGATGTCCAGCTAGAGTAAATCCAGCCAGACAAATGAAGAAAAGATAGTCAGCCAACTGACAAAGAAAAAGATAGGAAAAGAAAAAGTTATGTAATAATTAGATTAGATTCCTTATCTTTTGCTTTTTAGATTTTACTTTTCGTCGTTTAGTATAAAGTCGTAAAGTGCACAGTTGTGCCCTTTACTATGCAAATAGTATTTTGCCTTTTACTTTTTTGGAAGGACGGCCATTAGGAAGTTTGAAAGGCCATTCTTTCCTTTCTTTCATTTGTATATATAGGAAAGTTCAGAAACGAGAGAAGGCAGAGTAAGCTTAACAGCTGAAATTCCTTTCCTCTTACCCCTCTCATGTGTTGAGAATTCCAGATATATAAATAAATATTTTCAACAGGTACAACATGGAGAATATAGAAACAAATACAAATATGCATACTGAATCACATACCGACACTTCACCTACTGAAAACATACATAACAAGGTACACTCTTATCCAACTATGTGTAGCTAAATCTTATATTCCTGATAATCTCTAGATTATTACTATTATTTATCATACATTAGTATGATTATTTCGGAATGCTTGAGCAAGTTTGCTATGGTTAGGTAAGCCGAGAGTAAGTAAGCCCAGACTAAGCCCTCCTAAAAGTCGAAACCAAGAAGGCTAGGAATGCCGTTAGAGGGAAGTAGACAAGAGTTGAAGGCATTGTTAGGGTAACCGATTGAGGCTGAAACCCATAGTAGTGACAAGAAAAGCATCCCAAAATACTGTATCTGTCGTATTTTTAATATTTTATTAGGTATCGGGTAGTTGTAGGTTTTTGTTTTTGCATTTAAATTTCTGTAGTCTATAACCATCCTACTTTTTCCTCTTTTTTGTTCACTATGTTTATTAACAATAAAAGCTGGACTAGTATGTTTGCTAGTACTAGGTTGTATGTAATTGTTTTTAAGTAGTTCATTAATATGTAATTTAAATTCATTAAGATCTGAAAAATTGTATTTTAAAGGTTTTTGGGTTATTATGCTATCTGGGTTTATTAGTTCTATAGTTACTAGTGTCTTATGTTTGTTCCATCCTTGAAGGGAATTTTCATTATACAGTGTTTCAAGTTTTTTTGCAATAGGTTTTAAGATATTAATAGAAAATTTTATAATTTCAACTGTCGTTTCTTTTGTTCGAATGTTTTCTAATTTTTGTGTTATCTTTTCACTTCCTTTTATCCATGGTGTTGTTTTTCTAGTTTTGTTATATACTCTTTTAGCTCCTAATTTTGTTTTACAGGGTGTAGTAAACCACCAGTGTGTTCTGGTTAATATATGTGGGTATAAATTATCTAAGAAGGGCATTCCTAATAATATATCTCTGGTTGTAAATTCATAATTGTACATTAATTTTATTGTTAGTATTTTATCCCATATTTGTATCTTAACATTCTTAGCTATATATGTGATACTACTTCCTTCATCATTAAATCCTGTTACTATTATAGGGTATCTTACTTTTTCCCATTTACTTTCTGGTAAACAGTTGTATTTACAGAGATTAGCTTCGGCTCCTGTATCTATCATTGGTGTATAATATCTGCTATTATATCCTTCTACTATTATTTTGGCTAGTATATATACTTTTGTCATTACATTCTTAGTTTATGTTCTACTAATAACAACTTTTTTATTATTATAGTAAATAATTAGTTGTTTGTCTTCTAGGTTATAGGGTTTAACTTGTTCTAGCCATGTAAGTCCTAAGACTATATTTTCATTTGTTTGTCCTTGTGTTATTATAAATTGTATACTAATTGGTATTCCTCCTATAATTAACTCTTGGGTTGTTATTTCTTGAGTTTGTCTTAATTCTCTAGGTAAATCTATACATAGTTGTTCTTTATGTGTTATATCATTTTCTGGTACTAATTCTTTGGTGATATAGTTCTCCTGTTCTCCGGTATCTATAAGTATTAGATATTTTCTTTGGTTTAATATTCCTGTTATGTAGTACTGGTGTGTCTGTAGTTCCATTGATATGTTTTCGATTCTTCTAGATGTACTCATTCTAGATGATGTTGATGGGGTATCCATTATTCTTTTAGAAGGGGTTCTTATTCTTTCTTGGACTATTTCTAAGTCTGTTTCGATATCTAATTCCTTATAACTATAATCGTTATTATCTATAGCTGTTACTATATTATCAAAGGGGTTATCTATTTTGATTTTTTGGATTTTATTTACTGCTTTTACAGTATGTTGTGTGGTTAATATATATAAATTTTTACATCTTGCTGTAAATATTTTACTTCCTGGTGCTAATTCTATTCCTGTCATTTTCCAATATAGTACTAATGATTTATCTATATTTTTATCGTGTATCGCCACTGAGTAGTTAGGGCTTACTATAAATGAGAATTTTTGGTATATTAGATTTCCTTTTACTGCACTAATTATACTTTTTTCTATTGGGTGTATTATTCTTTCGTCTGCTAAATAGAGTTCTATAGGTGTATCTATTCCTTCTCTAAAACATGCTTTTATTAATATTTCTATTGCTCCTAAATGCACATATGTTATATTACTTTTTGTCTTTAATTTTTGGATTTCTTTATTTAGTTCTTTTTTGTTTATTATGCGTACCATGGCTTTTCCTTTTGCATACTTACAATCGATTGTATGTTCTCTTCGGCTTATGACATAGTATTCTTCTTTCTCTTTTTTAAACCAATTTTTTACTGTAGGTACGTCTAGTATCTTGTCTATTCTTAATGGTGTTTCTTGTTTTCTAATTTGGTCAAATATAGTTGTATCAAATATTATCTTTTGAATTGTAGATTCTTCATCTTGGTGTTCTTCTCGACTAATTATTCTTATATTATTTTCAGTCATAGTTACTTAAATTTGTTCCTAGGTTTTCTTCTTCAGTTTCTTCATCAGAATCATATTCGTTATCTTCTTCTAGATCGTATATACTATCATCACTTTCTATGTCATAGCTTATAAAGGGTAATTCTGTGTATAGATCTTCTTGTATCTTTATCTCAGTTACTTGTTTTTTCTTAGGGTCTTTAGGTATGGTACAATGTTTTGCTAGATGTCCTAGTTTTCCACAATTGTAACATTTACATTCTACTATTTTCTTTTTAGGCCTATATGGTTTTTTCTGTTTATAATTTTTTATATAATATCTTTTTCTTGGTTGTCTATATTTGTACCTAGATTTATGTGTTTTGTATAGTTTTGGTCTTTTCTTATATCTAAATTTATTTGATATTTTGCATCCAAATTGCGGTGCTGTTTTATCTGTACAACAAGCCATGTTTTTATTTAATATTTTTTCTAATTTTTGTGACTCTTTTTGTTTATCACATAACTCTGTAAACCAATCTTGTAGGAATTTTATTCTAACTCCTAATGTATCTGTTAGGCTAGCAGTTTCCCAATTTTCAGTTACTTTCGTACTAAATGGTTCTGGTAATTTTGTAAAATATAATTTCCTAATTTCTGTACTTTCATTACTGTCATATAATCCTTTATAATAGTATTCTCTAAATGCACATTTATATTCATCTATATAACACATATTACATATAGATAGTTTATTCATTAATTGTCTATTTAAATGTTTATCTTTGTTTTGTTCTGCTATTTCTGTGGTTATGCTTCCAAATTCACTTTGTATTCCTAATTCATATTTGTATAATATATCTATATTTGATGTAGTTATTGTTCCTTCCGAATTCTTATTATTCCTTAGGGTAGCTAAACTTTCGGTTGCTAAATTATGTAACCATAATTTTGTTGTTCCTATTAGCGTTCTTTCTATATATCCTGGTGTCTCTGCTATTGATATCTTATTATCTAATAACTGTTTTGAAATATTTCCTAACCATAACTGTATTACTTTGTTTACATCTTTTACACAATCTAAATCTAAGAAACTAGATTGTTCTGGTGTCTTTCTAGGTGTCCATCTTGTATAATATTTTGTTCCCATTGTGTAATTTGGTGTAGAATTTGTAGTTGTTGGATTAGTATATCTTTTAGTATATGAAGTTGCTGAAGATGTACTAGGTTCATGTTTCATATTTGTATTTACTTCCTTTGGTTTATCCTTTGTTGTATTTATTTTTGACATAGTGTTATTTAGTTCTGGTATGGTATTTGTTTGTGTTTCCTGGTTGATCTGTTCTAATATTTCTGTATATGTTTCACTATCTTGATCATCTATTATTGTTTCATCTGTGTCTTCATTTATGTTATCTATACTAATGTTAGTAAATTCTTCATTTAAAAAAGTATTATCTTCACTTTGTATTTTTTCTTTGAATTTTTCTACTTCTTTTGCTAATTGTTTTTCTTTAGTGGTTTTTCGTTCTTCTTTTTCTTGAATTTTCTTCGCATATATTTGTTTTAAAAGTTCTAACTCTTTTTCTAATTCTGTAATTCTTGATGAGCTGGTAGGTGATTCTATTAGTGGAGTTTCATTTTCGGGTTTAACTATTTGTTCTGTTTTTATGTGTGTTATTTTGATTTGTTCAATTTCTTTTTTCGCTTGTTCACGGATTTTTTCTATTTCTAATTTCTGGTCTATTTCAATATTTTCTTTTGTTAATCTGACCATTGCACTTAAACTATCTTCTAGTTTTGCAGATAGGGGATCTGGCATTAAATGTAGTGTGTTTCCTAATTTTTTATATCTTCTTCCTAAATTTGAATGTATTATAATTATCGGTATACCTTCTGTTCCTATAAATGTTTTTTCTTCTACAGGGAATTCTTCTTTGTTCATTTATGGTAAATCAAATTCATATTTATGGTCTAAGTGTTGTAATTTAATTTCTAAATCAAGTATGGTAGATTTTGATGCTAATATTGATCTAGGATGTACTCCTGCAAATATATTATTGTGCAAACTATTTTTTCTAAAACTTAATTCTTGTTTGACATCAGTAATTTGTTTAAGTAGTTCTATTTGATTTTTGGTTAATGGTTTATAGTTTTTACTTATAGGGATATTATTTTTTGTCATATCTTGTGTATATTTTTCTAGCATTTCTTGTTGATATTTATCTGTTTGTTTACTTGTTTCTGTGTTGTTATTCATACTTTCTTCTTAAGATGTAATATTAACTTATATTCTGTTTCTGATATTATATCTATTAGTTGGTATAATTTATTTGGGTTTGATTTATTATATGTTAATTTTTTATATTCTGGGTATAGTTTAGTCAATTTCTTTTCTATTTTTCTTGTTTTATCGTAATGTTTCATTGTTTTTACCAGTTTTTTATATTGTTTACTATGAGGTGATAGTTCTTCTCCATATTCTAATATTTTAGTAGTTTCGTTATTATTATCTTTTTTATGCCTATGCCCTGATACCAATGTTGGGGGGTCGTGTGGGTCTTTTATTGTGGTGTGTGTATTTTGAGTGTTTAGGTCCATTTATCTAAATGTTGCTTCATAATATCTATTTCGTAGCGGAATTAATACTAGCATGTGTGTTATATTTTCTAAGATTTTTTGTAAATAAGTAACTTCTTGGGTTCTTTGATACATATCTAAGTTATATTGTATAAGGGTTTCTGTTTCTCTTAGTTCTTCTACGGTGTGTCTCCAGTTTTCAAATTGTTCGTGATTCATTTTATAATTGTTTAACTCTTTGGAAATAAGCTTGGTTAATCATAGATTTAATTAAAGTCTATATAATCTTCTAAGTCTAGATAATCAGTATAATTATTTCCTATATCATCATCAGAGATTATAAATTCCATAAAACTATTTTGCATTAGTGCCATAACTTCGTAGGTCATAAGTAAATCATATATTTTTCTTGTGCTATCTGCATCTAAATTTCTAAGTGTGTATAAAAGTAATATCTTATATTCTTCGTTATTATCTATTAAGTATGTATAATCACTTAACTGATAATTATCCATTTTTAATGTCATGTTGGCTAACTGATATTCCTTCTAACCTCTAAATGTTTTATTACTATAGTAGCGGTAGTATGAGCAGGAACTGAGATCGGGGTTCGGCTATACCAACTCGTCGATAAACTCAAACAGTGATCTTAACCCGAATGAACACCGTACGTACCTCGAGGGGGGATTAGTGGTTTATTTTGGTGATTTTCTGGAGTATTTGCAGGTGTTATATGTGTGATTCATGATTTAAGGAGTGAGCCACGGTAGTCTAGAGAGGGTGTTTCACAGTGGAGGAAAAGAGGAATGAAGGAAGTGTGTAAAACCTTACCAAGAAGAGAAGGATGTGGCTGCTAGGTTTAATAGATGAGGTTTTCCTCCCTCCCTCTCCCAAGTGTCTTGTCTAAGTATAAGTAGAAGAAGAAAAGCCAAAAGAGACGTTGGGAGGGAGTAAATTAAGTAGGGAGATCTCTTAGCTTTGGAAAGAATTATATCTACATGGAAAGGATTGATAAGATGGGATTATTTTTAGAGAAAAGTAATATTCTTCCTTCTAACAAAAGGATATTTCGATTTTGTAGGAGGATTTTATGGATATGGAGGGAGTAAAATAAAACAGGTAACATTGATTTGAAATGGTTTTTATAGTAAAAATATTCTTCACAAGAAAGGAAAGATAGTGAGAAGGATTTTTCTACTTATGAAAAGATTTGAAAAAATTTGAATTTGAAATTTGAATTTTGAGCTTGTTTAGGACTAAATAAATTTCTATCAAAAAATTATATAAAATGGGTAATGACTAAATTACTAAGTCTAAATTATCAAATCAACCATTATATTTTATATGAAATAAATAATTCACCATAAAAGAATAATAACTCTTAAAATATTTCACCAAATACTTTTAAAATAGAATAAAAGAGAAATGTAAAAGATTCAGTAAATAATAACTTTGCAAGTAAAGAATAAGATATAATAATAATGATAAAAAATACTTGAAAATAATAATCATATAATAATAATACTTAAATAATGTGAATAGTATATATTATCACAACTTTTGATAAAAATAAGTAAAAATAGTGATTTTGGCCTCGCGAACAAAATAGACGCCCGAATAAGTAAAAATGACGAAAAGGATGGTCAAAATTAGTTGTCAACAGACCGAAGTCAAACTAATAACTTTTGAAGCTTCAAACAGTCTCAAACTCTCCCAAATCACTCCCGAATGCATCGAAAACCATGTCAACCATCTCCACACCTCCCAAATAGCATGTAACAACTACGGGGAAGGTCAAAATGGTCAAAACACATTAAGATTATTACATTATCCATCACTAAAACACTAGTTCATCCTCGAACTAAAAACAAATAAACTATCTGAAGCGGTAAAGAGCTGGGGGTATCTACACTGCATATTGGACTCGACCTCCTATGTAGCCTCCTCAACAGGGCGATTTCTCCACTGGACCTTTACCGAATCAATACTCTTCGACCTCAACTTCCTAGTATGTCTGTCTAGGATAGCAATGGGCTCCTCCTCAAAGGATAAATCATGGTCTAATACAACAGAATCCCACTGAATCATACGTGCATCATCTGGACGGTATCTCTTCAACATGGAAACGTGGAATGCAGGATGAACAACTGAAAGATGTGGAGGCAAAGCTAGCCTATATGCCGTATCACCATACTTCTCAAGGATCTCCAAGGGCCGATAAACCTCTAAGTAAGCTTCCCTTTCTTCCCGAACCTCATCACACCCTTTATGGGTGAAACCTTCAACAAAACTTGATCTCCAATCATGAATGGTACATAGCGGGATCGACGATCGGTGTAACTCTTCTGCCTACTCTAGGCAGCCAGTAGCCTCTGTTAAGTCAGTCTCACACAATCCATCGAATCCCTCAACAAATCTGTACCCCAAGGCCTTACCTTGAACGAGTTAAACCATCCCATGGGGGATCTCTTCAGCCCATATAAAGTGTAACACCCCGTACTTTTCTAACCTTACTTGATACCTTGGGATCATATCTACATAGGTGTTGAGATGCCATGAAAATGTGTTTTATAGTGTCATTGGTGAAACATTTGATATCGGACTTAACATGTGCGATTAGACCTTCGTAGGAGGTGTTTTGCGATTTCGTGATGCATTTGGGTGATGTCCCGTACATATTCTAACATCATTTGGTGAATTTAAGTCATTTTTACTTGATGGTTAATATCACTAAGTAAGTATTTTGTAGTGTTTTGATAAGGTATTGGACGATATGCAAACATTGGATAAGTGGCCGAAAAATTCAGCCAAGTGCTGAAACTTGCGCCACTACCCTGTTTCAGGGGTGTGGCGCAAGCCACCTGCATGCAGGAAATTCATAGGAGGCTGATTTCTTGTGCCACAGCCTGCGTTGCAGCTAGTGGCGCAAGGCACAAATCTTGTGCCTTTCCGGACCCATTTTGTAACGCAATTCTACGGCGCTTCTTGGATGGTTTCTTTTGGTTCTTTGGAGTTCTTTGAGCATTGTTAAAGCTTCAAACACTTCAATACACTCCTACATACTCCTACATGATCAAATCATGAAATGTTAATAGTGATCCAAAATGTCCAATGAAGCCAAGGGCGACTAGAATTCCTATTTTTGCGATCGAGACGACGAATGAGAATCTTTTAAGAGAATATTGTCGTGACATTATGGAATTATGTAAACATGAGATATGGGGTTAAGAATACATGAAATGTGATGGATTACATGGATATGTGTTATTGGGCCCAAAGTTAGGCCCAAAATGGAAATAAAAGAATTGGCCCAAAGGGCAAAAAGACCCATTCTTCCACTTTGACCACATTAAATGCCAAGGAAAAGGCTAAGTATGACTTGGGGTCTATATAAAGGCCCCAAGATCAGATTTTTATCATTACAACCTCTCATGCCTTTATGATATTTTCTTAACATTTCTCATTTCCAAACCCTAAAGCAAAATAATTCCTTTGGACTCTTTGGACAAGATCATCCTATTCCAAGCTTTGGTAAGTGTTTATTCTCTTGGATTAACCTATTATATGCATGGGAGATTATGTATATTATGCTAGTTGTGTTGGCAAGATGATGAATAGTGTATTTTTGCCTTTGGTGAAAGATGTGCTATCTTGGTGTTTTGAACTTGAATTAGGACTTGTGCCTTTGATGACAAAGCATGGTATGGACAAAATATAAACATGTATGGTGTTATTTTTGGTATGAAACTTGTTCTTGTCTATAAGTGGAAAATGTGGGACTTTGGCCGATAGGTGTTATGAGTTGTATTAAGGTCATTTGATGGGTTATTTGTGATGTATTATGGATAAGAAAGTGTAAAGGAGAAGTGTTGTGGTGAAATGTATCAATTATCATGTATTGGTCAATGTTGGGAATATTATGGAATTTTTGGAACAATAGTATGATCAATGGTTTTGTCAAGGGGAAATGACATGTTTAAAGGCAAACATGTAACTCATTGACATTGTATGCATTTGTAAAGTAATTGGTGGTTAATGTGAATTTTGTTATGTATTTATGTTGTAGAGTGACACATAAAGAAGGAGCGGGATTACTGTATACGCATCTAAGGTTGTATATTCGTATTGCGAATCCAAGGTATGTAAGGTTACTCTGTCCGTATCTTTCTACGGCAACTAGTATTCACATTGACATTTCACTAGTCCTATCCCGAAATGTACTAAGGTATTCCATATCCGCTTATCCATGGTCATTGTCATATATTTCCTACTCGTTGATCATTGGTAAATCTCATGTCTCATTTTTATGGTTAATATTCCAAAAGCTCAAATAGGGTTATATTCCAAAGTTCCAATAGTGATTATACTCATGTTCCTTGTTCATGGATTATTGTCCAATGGTTCCAATGGTGTCATGGTGCTAGTAATGTTATATTTCTCATGATGTTTATTCACATGTCTCTCACTCATTGGTTAATGATTCAAAGCTTCCAATAATGTTATGATCCAAAGCTCAAGTGATGTTATGACTATCAAAGTATCAATCTCAAAGTAATGAACAAAGTAATGCATATGTGGTCAATGATCAAGTACGGGTGGCAAGTCTAGGGGCGTAAGCCTAGCTCGACTCGATCCCGAGGTATGGATTTATGGGTGGCAGGTCTAGGGGCATAAGCCTAGCTCGACCCGATCCCGATGCATTAGTGTATGGGTGGCAAGTCTAGGAGCATAAGCCTAGCTCGACTCGATCCCAACACGATGATATGATATGAAAAGACCCACTGATCAGTAGGGGCCCAGGTAAATTGTGACATTTGTAATGACAAGTGAGCATTGAATGTAAAGAAAGCAACGAAAGTAATGAAAGCAATCCACATGGTTTCCAAAATGCATCATGGTGACTTATTCACATCGATTAGTCATTTGTATTTGAGTTCATTGAAATATTCATGTACTGTACAGTTTCATCTGAGCCTTGCATACTCAGTACTTATTTCGTACTGACCCCTCTTGGGGAATTTACCTTACTTGCTGCAGGCGCAGGTACCAGTAGGCCTCCCCAGTAGATTGCCAGTGTTAGCGGTTATTTGGTGAGCTCCAGCTCATTCGGGGCTTCTCCGAGTCAGAGTATATATATGTTTTGGTGTTGTACATGTTGTATAAAGCAGGGACTTGTCCCGACTTTTAGTTCATTTTGGTCAATGCTTTGTTAGAGGCTTTTGTAGACAAGTGTGGGTGTATAAATGTAAAAGGGATATGTCGTACTTGACTCGGTGTCCTCAACGGCCTAGTTTCGCGTATGTATATATATCATGTTCCATGACTTTCATTGTTAGTCTCTATAGTTGTTATGTGCTTATGGGTTTCTTACGGCATGCATATGATTGAACATAGGCAAAGGTTGGTTCTCTCGGGCCTTATCGGCTACGGGTTCCAATCATGTCTCGATTGGATTCGGGGCGTGACATAAAGCCTCAAAAGGCATCATCTGAATACTGGAATGGTAATTGTTGTTGTAGGAGAACTCCGCTAGGAGTAAGTACTGGTCCCAATGACCTCCAAAGTCCATGACACATGCTCGAAGCATGTCCTCTAGCACCTGAATAGTCCTCTCTGACTGACTATCTATCTGAGTATGAAAAACTGTGCTCAAATCAAGCTGAGTACCCAACTCACTCTAAATAGTACTCCAAAAACCCGAGGTAAACTGAGTACCTCTATCAGAGACAATGGAAACCAAGACACCATGCAAACGAATAATCTCTCTAATGTAGATCTTGAACAACTTATCTGTATTATGATTCACTTTCAAAAGTGTGAAATGCGATGATTTGGTCAATCGATCCACAATCACCCAAACAGATTCAAACTTCCCCAAGGTTGGGGATAGGCCAGCTATAAAATCCATGGTGATCCGCTCATATTTCCACTCAGGAAAGGCCATCTTCTGCATCGTACCTTCCAATCGTTGATGCTTATAGTTCACCTGCTGGCAATTTAGGCACTTGGCCACGAACTCCACGATATCCTTCTTCATACCACTCCACCAATAATGTTGCTTTAGATCATGGTACATCTTCGCCACTCCTGGGTGAATGGAATATAGAACAATGAGCCTCCTTTAAAATCAATCTAACCAATCCACCAACCCTCGGTACATAAACTCGGCCACGAATCCTCAAAACACCATCAGAATCAAGAGATGCCGCCTTAGCCTCGCCACTAAACACGTTATCACAAATCACCCTCAATCTATCATCTTCAAACTAGTGAGCTCGAATTTGCCCCATCAAGAAAGATCTAGCCTCAACAAAGGCTAATACATGTCCAAGTGATGAAATATCAAGCCTAACCAGCTAGTTAGCTAAAAGTTGAACCTCTAAGGCAAAAGGTCGGTTCAGGGTAGATGAGCTAAAATCCCCATACTCTCTGTCTTCTGGCTCAGGGCATCTGCAACTATATTGGCCTTGATTGAATGATAAAGAATAGTGAGATCATAATCCTTAAGCAACTCAAGCCATCGCTGCTGTCTAATATTAAGGTCTCGCTAGGTGAAGAAATATAGAGCCTACGTTGATCGAAGAAAATCTCACAATAGAACCCATTCAAGTAATGTTGACACAACTTCAACACAAAGACAATTGCGGCTAACTCTAAGTCATGGGTAGGGTAATTCTTCTCATGAGGCTTCAACTAACAAGAAGCATACGTAATTACCTTACCCTTCTACATCAACACAGTGCCCAAACCAACACCAGAAGCATCACAAAACATGGTAAAACCTACGCCCTTCTTAGGCAAGGTCAGAATAGGCCCCGAAGTTAACAAGTCTTTGAGATTTTGAAAGCTCTTCTCACAAGCATCCGACCACTGAAATACAATTTCTTTAGAGTTAATTTGGTCAAAAGGAGCCGTAATAGAAGAGAAACCCTCTACAAAACATCAATAATAACCTGCTAAACTAACAAAACTCTGAATCTCGATAGGAGAAGTAGGTCTAGCCCATTCACAAATCGCCGCTATGTTGGCAGGATCGACCATAATACCATCCTTGGTAACTACATGACCCAAGAAAGAAATAGAATCCAACCAAAACTTGCACTTGGAGAACTTAGCATATAACTTCTCATCTCACAGCCTCTGAAGCATAGTCCTCAAGTGTCTCACATGGTTAGCCTCATTCTTGGAATAAACCAAGATATAATCTATGAATACAATCACGAAGGAATCAAGATACAGTTGAAATACTTAGTTCATCAACTCCATGGATACTGATGGACCATTGGTCAACCCAAATAACATGACCAAAAACTCATAATAACCATACCGAGTCTGAAAATCCGTCTTCAGAACATTCGAAGCTCTAATCCTTAAATGGTGATATTCGGACCTCAAGTCAATCTTAGAAAACACCAAAGCACCCTGAAGCTAGTCACATTGATCATCAATGCTTGGAAGAGGATACTTATTCTTGATAGTCACCTTGTTCAATTACCGATAGCTAATACACATATGCATAGATCCATTCTTCTTCTTCACAAATAATACTGGGGCACCCCAAGGAGACACACTAGGTCTAATGAAACCCTTAGTCAACAAATCCTGTAACTGCTTCTTCAATTCCTTCAAATCCACTGGGGCCATCCTATAGGAGAAATAAATATGGGCTTGGTGCCTGGTCAGCACCAATAGTAAAATCAATATCCCAATCTGGAGGCATACTAGGTAAATTTGTAGAAAATACATCCAGAAACTCCCTAACAACTCAAACAAAATCCAAAGGAGGCGGTGAAGCAATGCTAGTATCGTAAATATAGGCCAAATAAGAAAGACACCCCTTCTCTACCATATGACGAGCACGCAGAAAAGATACAACTCCATTCAAACTCAAACTAGGAATACTCTTCCATGACAACCTTGTCATACCTGGATTAGCTAAAGTTATGGTCTTAGTAAAATAATCCAAAATTGCATGATAGGGAGCTAACCATCCATACCTAAGATTAAATCAAAATCAACCATATCTAGGATAATCAAGTCTACACAGGTCTTACGCCCTACAAAGGTCACTACACAAGATCGATACACCCAATCCACCACATGACCCTTCCCGCATGACCTGACCTCTGGCTGCCTGAAACTGTGGGAACCATATACCTACTATCTGAACCTTGTAAAACTGTCTGAATTGGTCTACCATGGTAACTATGAGAACCTCTACCGGAGAAACTTCTACCTCGGAATACATGCCTACTAAACTCACCTTGTCGGTGGATCTTCTTAACAATGCCACCATCCTGAATACTTTAACTAAATTGACTCAATTAACTTAGTATGATCCACAATACTCTGAAAAGAGGCTCCTGAAACAACCATCTAGGCAGTAGCAAAATAATCACTTGTAAACCCCTTTACAAACTTCATAATCCTCTCCGACCCAGTAGAGATACTGGCAGTGGTATATCTGGATAGTGTATGAAAATGTGCCTCATACTTCACAATAGTTATATCCCCCCGCTCCAGGTGATCAAACTCATCTCTCATCTGATCCTTCAAACTGCAAGGCACGAACCTCTTTAGAAAAGCCTCAAAAAACTAAGTCCATATCATAGCAGGCGAACCCAATGGCCTACAACTAGAAAGAGACCTCCACCACTGTCTGGCCATGTTAGTTAACCGATAAGTAGTATATGCAACTCTATGGGACTCAAGAGATCTGAGTTTATGCTACCTCTCCTAGCAGTCAAGCAAAAACTCATAGGCGTCTTCTCCAACAGCACCACTAAACTTGGGAGGATCTAAGCTAATGAATCTCTCAAATCTCTTTTGATCATCAGAAGTCATCATAGGACCCGAAGTAACAAAAGAAACTGTGAGTCTTATAGGTAGTGAATCAATACGAGAGGGTATCACAGAAGATGGTTGCACCCCAAGAGTTGGAAAACCATAAGAATAAGAGTGCCCTGATAGCAGAATACCTATTGGAGTCTGATAAATACCCGATATACCTAACGGAACACTTGTCTGGGGAACACCATCCAAACGACCCAAAAGATGAATCATCAAATCTTTTAGCACCGGGGTAGAAACTAAACCCTATGGGACCTGAGTTGGTCCCATATTCTCTGTCTGATAATCATCCTCAGCATAATCAATCTTAGGCTAGAGAGGTTGCCCTAGCATATTCTCTAGCTAGAGCAACTCCTCGTGCCCAACCTTTTCCTCTGGGTCGGCTTTAACAGTGGGTGTTGGCTCACCATCCTCAATATCTCTAGATCTAGTTCACACCATCTACACAAAAAGGAATGGAATACAAGATTAGAACATTGGGTATAAATAACCAACACAATAAGGAATCACATTAGAGAAGTTTTCCCTAAAGATATATTATAGCCTCTTGAAGATAGATACGAATGTCTACGTACCAATTCGCGAGACTCTACTAGACATCATACTCTTTCACTTATGAGACTGGTGAATCTGGTGCGCTGATTCCAATTTGTTACGACCCTAAAATTGAGGTCATAATGGCACATACTTCGACCAAGCCTTAGTAGGTAAGCCTAAACCTACATAATAAAGATAAAACTAAAAATATGTAAGAAATGCCCATAAAAGCGAGACTCCTAGAATGGAGTCAAGCCAAAATTAGTAAATAACATAAACTTTAGACGAAATACAATAAAACCCAAAGTAATGGTGTTATAAGTGGAAAGAGCATCTAATACAAAGTCTGAATACTAAAATACAACAGTCTGTCTCTAAATATAAGTAAGGACATGATAAAAATAAGAGGACCAGAATCAACCCCAAACTCTAAAGGACGCAAGTACGTTAAACTCAACTTTAATAGCATAAAATCAGCTACTGTGAGTCATACTCGAACTAGGATCTACATCCAAAGAGAACAGTAGGAGTGAGTATAGTCCACTTATACTCAGTAGGTATCATAGGTTGATTGATCAAAGTAGGAAACTATACAAGTAAAATATATTATAAGCGCATCACCTGCAAATAAAAAAGTTTCTAAATGGTAGCTCACATCGTCTCCACTAACAGTTCTGAAATATAAAGACAACAAAAGGAAATAACTACACAACAACAACACATAAGGGAATACACAACAATGTAAATAATACAATGCAATGCAATGACGATGAATGTAAGCCATTGCATGGCTTTTCGTATACACCTTCCAAGCCTCCGCACTTCAAGACAGGATCCATGAGGGGTTCATGACCCGTATACTTTCTCATATCTCAATTCACCTCTCTAGATAAAGTTCATGGATAAAGGGTTTTATAAAGTGTTTCATTCACCCCTCTGACTATTGTTCACAAATCAAGGGTTTTATAAAGATTTTCTCAGTGGTATCAATATCTCATGGAGTGTATATATAAAATGAGGATGAAATGCTCAGAACTAATTAATATGAAGATAATGATCAATTCAACACGGTATATGTGAGCCCAAAAATCAACTCAACATGTCAATGATTCATGATATAAGCCCTCACTAGGCACCACCAAGATAAATAGTCATGTAAGATATTAAAATATCATTTTAAAAACCTCTCTCTCGGGTATTACTATCAAGATAAAGATAATTAATGTTCAAAAAAGCCTATAATATATTTTCAAGCCCCTGCATGAGCAACACAATAATAAATATTACATTTAATGCACAAATAAGGCCTACAAATGTCAAATACTACTCCCATGACAAAATTCTCTAACCCATATCACACATTACATGATCGTTCACTACCTAGTTCAGTATGAAGGAAGTTAACCCATACCCTACCTCAAAAAGTTGAAAATCCAATCCTAAACCTTCAACATGGAGCCTTTCCTTCACGAATGGTCTCAACACAAGCTAAAACTATCAAAAACATAATCAACGCATCAAAAGAAAGTTGATGATACCCATATTAACTATATTTAAAATGAGTCTGACATTAGTTCGAAAAAAGGGTTTGAAAACAAAAGGGGTAAAACTAAAATTTTATCTTAGAAATATGTTCCCCAAGTCAAAAGGGGTCTATATCTTAAAACCCACATGAAAACAAGTTGAAACCGGTGTTCAAATTGATGAAAGACTATTTTAAGAGTTTACTTGCAAAAACCCCAAAAATCCCATTTGAAATCAAGGTTCTGAAGCTATTTTAAAGATAAAATCAATGGAAATTAATAGAAAAAAGAGGCATACCCAAGAATGAGTGATAAATAAAACCCTAAAAATAGACCTTTCTTGAAGCTCCCAAGTCCAAAATTGGTGAAAAATTATGGAAATGGGCTATTTATACTGTTCTATAAACAGTACCTCACGATCATGGCCCAAGTCTCATGATCGCGAGGGTCAACATTGACTGGGCATTTAATTTCCCTTCGTGAATGTTGACCAGTCCTCACAAATGTGAAGGCTAGCGACCCTAACCCATTGCGAATGATCCAGGTTACCCTTCACAAACGCGGTCTCCCCCTCGTGTTCGTGATGGTCCATGAGATACTTCTTTGTGAACATGAGGCCTGGACTATGAACACGAAGGAGGATTTTGGTCTGCACTAGAAATAGCAGCATCAACAAATTTTGCATGTTGAAATATCTTCGAATGGACCCTCAAAATTCATTTGGGACCCCATAGAAATAAATCATATATGCTAATAGGATATTTTTGACATTCAGACTCAATGAAAATATTGTATTTTTGAAAAGAGATTGTTTACAACAATTTAGCCGTGGGACCCTTAAAAGCTTATTTAAACTAGTTTTCAAATGAAGTATCAATATGAAAAATAAAGGTTCGGAACCCAAGACAACACCGCTACTAACCCAAAATCAACATTCTAGATCTAATGGAACTTTTCAAATCGCCTTCCAACACCCAAAACTCAAGATATTGACTGAAGTCAAACTAATGGCTTTTGACGCCTCACATAGTCTCAAACTCTTCGAAATCACTCCCGAATGCATTAGGGACCATTCCAACCATCTCCACACATCACAAATTGCATGTAACAACAAGGGGGAAGGGTAAAGTGGTTAAAATACAACAACAACAACAACAACAACATACCCAGTGTATTCCCATAAAGTGGGGTCTGGGGAGGGTAAAGTGTACGCAGTCCATACCACTACCTCAGATGAAGTAGAGAGGTTGTTTTCCATAGACCCCCGACTCAGGAAAAATAACAGTATAACAAGCAGAAAATATAAAAACAAACAACAAATTAGGTAACACACCATTAGATAAAAGAAACAAAACACCACGGAGTAATGCTATAAACTATCTATCCGAACTCACACACCATAACACAGCAAACAAGAAACTACAAGACACAGGCATAACCCTATGACTACAGGTACATCAAAAAATAAAGCACTCCTCCCTACAAGTAAGGATGCGTTCCTACTCACTAACCCTCTACCCTAATCCGTATCCTTCACACCTTCTTATCAAGGGTTATGTCTTGTGTAAGCTATAACTACTCCATGTCATGCCTAATCACTTCCCTCCAATATTTCTTTGGCCTACCTCTACCCTATCTGAAACCATCCTTGAGCCTCTCATACCTCTGTACTGGTGCATCCGTGCACTATCTCATCACATGCCCAAACCATATCAACCTCACTTCCCGCATCTTATCTTCCACCGAGGCTACTCCCACCTATTATTGAATAAACTCATTTCTAACCCTATCCCTCCTAGTAAGTCGGCATATCTATCTCAACATCCTCATCTCCACAACCTTTAACTTTTTGATGTGGGAGTTCTTAACTGGATAACACTCAGCTCCGTACAACATAGCCGGTCGGATTGCCACTCTGTAGAACTTACCTTTAAGATTAGAAGGCACCTTTTTATCACACAAGACTCCCGTAGCAAGCCTCTGTTTCAATCATCCTGCACTAATATGGTGCATGACATACTCTTCAATCTCTCCATTCCCCTGAATCATAGACCCAAGATACTTGAAACTATCCCTCTTCTGAATGGACTGAGAATCCAGCTCCACTTCCACGTCAGCCTCATGCATCAAATCACTGAACTTACACTCCAAGTACTCTATCTTGGTCCTGCTCAGCCTAAACCCTTTAAACTCTAAGGTCTATCTCCAAACCTCCAACTTATCATTAACTCCTCCCCAGGACTAGTCAATAAGCACTACATTATCTGCAAATAACATACACCAAGGTACCTCTCCTTGAATATGTTGTGTCAATACATCCATCACCAAGGCAAATAAAAATGGTCTAAGAGTCGATCCCTGGTGCAACCCAGTCAAAACAGGAAAGTGTTCTGAATCTCCTTCTACCATCCTCACATGAGTCTTCGTTCCATCGTACATGTCCTGAATCGACTTAGTGTACACCACAGGCACACCTTTAACCTCTAAGTACCTCTACAGAACCTCTCTGGGACTTTGTCGTACGCCTTTTCAAGATTGATGAACACCATATGCAAGTCCTTCTTCCTCTCCTTATACTACTCCACTAATATCCTCACAAGATAAATAGCTTCAGTAGTCGAGCAACCTAGCATGAAACCAAACTGATTCTCAAAAATAGTCATGATCCTCCTCAGACTCAACTCTACCACTCTTTCCCACACCTTCATAGTATGACTCAACAACTTGATACCCCTATAGTTGTTGCAACTCTAAATGTCCCCCTTATTCTTATATAAAGGAATCATCGTACTCCATTTTCAAGCTTTCGGCATCTTCGCCATCCTAAAAATGATGTTAAATAACTTTGTCAGACACTCCATACCTACCCCACCAGTGCTTTTCCAAAAATCCACCAAAATCTCATCTAGTCTAGTCGCCCTACCCCTACGCATCCTACGAATATCCCCCTTGACCTCCTCAACCTTAATACTCCTATAATAACCGTAATCGCGACATCTCTCTAAGTGCTCTAAATCCTCTAACACTAAACCTTCGACCCTCTCATCATTCAAAAGTTTATGAAAAAAAGACTGCCACCTCCTCCTAATGAGGGTGTTATCCATCAACACTCTTCCATCATCACCCTTGATGCACTTCACCTGGTCAAGGTCAAGGGCCCTTCGCTCCCTAGCCTTGGCAAGCCTATACAACTTCTTATCCCCACCTTTCTCCTATAAAGTCACATACAGGCTCTCGAAAGTTGCTGTCTTAGCCACTGTAACTACTTCACCTCTTTCCTAGCTAACTTATGCTCCTCCCTATTCATCTGTTTCTCCTCGTCATCCTTTCTCTCTACCAACTTTGTATAGTTCCTACGTCACTCTTGACTTCTTCGTTCCACCACCAATCCTCTCGGTGCTTGCCAGATCGGCCTCTCGAGACATCCAATACCTCTCTAGGTATCTCCCTGATGCAACTAGCAGTCATCTCCCATATAATATCCACATCCCCTCTAATATCCCAAGCCCCCATAGACGTCAACTTCTCCCCTATCTCCAAAGCACTGGCTAAAGTCAAGCTACACCACTTAATCCTAGGTCGATCCTCCACAGCCCTCTTCTTTCTGCCCTTCTTGATTTCCAAGTCCATCACCAGAAGCTTATGTTGGGTCGAAAGATTATCGCTAGGTATGACCTTACAGTCTTTACATAGCCCTCTATCACCCTTCCTAAGGATAAAAAAGTCTATCTAAGCCTTGGCCACCGAACTACAAAAGGTAATAAGGTGCTCCTCCTTCGTTGGGAAGCTCAAATTTTCTACCACCAAACCAAAGGCCCTGGTAAAATCCAAAAGTGAGGATCCTCCCTCATTCCTCTCCCCGAAACCAAAACCCCCATGAACATCATCATAGCCTCTCGATAATGACCCGATATGCCCATTGAAATCACCTCCTATGAAAAGCTTCTCAGTGCACGAAACGCCTCTCACCACCTCATCTAGAATCTCCCAAAAGCTCTTCTTCTCCTCTTCACCCAAGCCCACTTACAGAGAATAGTCACTAAAAATGTTCCATGTAGACTCTCCAATGACCAACTTAATCTCATCTTTAATTAGTTTAAGATTATTCTATTCTTCTTCTTCCGCTTCTGATTTACTTTAAGTATTGTGTTTGAGTTGGGATATACTTACCTATATCGGAGGGCATGACAAGTGTCATCACGTACTCTATTTTGGATTGTGACAAAGCCGAATATGTGGCAGCCTCTAAAATAGCCAAAAAGGCAGTGTGGCTCAGAAACATTCTAAAAGAATTAGGTGTAGTTCCATCAATGCAAGCACCAATTACATTTTATTGTGATAATAGTAGTGCAGTTGCAAATTCAAAGGAACCCCACGAAGCCATAAGATACCAAAATACATTGAGAACAAATACCATTTAATTCGTGACATAGTACAAAGGGGTGATATGGTAGTCATCAAAATTGCTTCAAAAAATAACTTGGCGGATCCATTCACAAAGAGCTTGTGCAGAAGACTTTTGATAGTCCTGTAGAGAAAATGGGTGTTAAAATTGTAGATGCATGGTTATGAGTCTAAGTGAGAGATTGTTCGGATGTATTATAAATCATGTGCTTTGTTATAGTAATTGTTATGAAATAATTGTTTTGTAATTTATTCAATTTAATAAAGTTACTTTTTAATAGATCATATATTCGTCTGTGTGTCCTTTACTTATATAGTAGATGATTTAGTGTATAAAGTTTAGCTTATAAATGGAAGATTAAATCATCAGTTCTTATAAGTATAAAGCTTATGTTCACAATCTAAGATGGAAATTGGACAAAGCTATCAGTATAATTATAGCACATGATTAAATATAATTTATCTTGATTATGGGAACGATATTATTCCAACTTCTTGTGTCAGTACATTTTGTATATATTGAACGGACTAAGTAGAGATAAGTATTTTATACTGAACTTGTAAAATAAATTCTCTAGTCCATTAAATATACTTATACTCTTAATCCTGATATAATTATTATTAGTTGTGTATAGTATTCATTGTTTTGATTTATTAAAAGACGAGATTCTTTTGTGCGACCACATGTCTGATAAATTGGATGGTGATAATACACATTGGTGAAGTAATAGTTAGTTGATGGAATCTACATCCCTAATTAGGGATTGATGATACCCCTTTATGAAAGCTTATAAATTTTCATGTACAAATCCGGCTGGTGAATTTTATATTCGACACATGAAATAAGTTAATTGAAAGTCTATAGGAAAATAATCAGTAAAATAAATGGTCACTAATTTAATTTATTTGATTAATATCTAAATCTTAATATAGGGAGTTAAATAAGGTTTAATGGAAGAATTTGAAACTGAATTGAGGAGTGCAGTTATGAATTTTAAGTGGAATAATTCATAATTTTTTATGGTAAGATTAAGAACAAATGAATTAATTTCATAATAAGAAGCCTCATTAATTAATTCTATGGTCCCTGTTTTTCCAGAATAATTAGGATTTAATGAATTAGTTTTCTTGGAGGAAGAGTGAAAAACTGGTTTTAAAAATGGCTTTTGAAAATCGTTTTGATTTTGAAAATGGTTTCATTTTGAAAGCGGTTTTGGTTTTGAAAATGATTTTGGTTTCTAAAAACGGTTTTGAATCCTAAAACCCTTCTATATAAAGGGCCATTCTTCCAAAAATTCTAGAGAGAAATAACCTATTCTAGGGAGAAATACTTGCCCACACAAGTATTACATAGTCCAAAAATTATTTAGGTAACACAATAGAAGATCGTAGAACTGAAGGGTCATCTTCTCAAAGATCTTGATCATATAGATGATCTTTGTTCACGCTTCAAAAGGTATTTTGATTTATGATTTTATATGTCAAAATTATTAATTATCTAGATTACATGTAAGCTGATTATCAAACTTCTTTCGCATAAATACCATATCGTTATCCAACTGTAATGACCCTCATTGTCGTTATGTATAAGTCCTACATTTAAAATCTCGCATCCAAATTCTTTCCGGTTTAGAAGTTACAAAATTTAGGCTAGGCTAGTTTTGATCAAATTCGGAGTAAGGTGAGATCTACGGAAATCTAGGAATGATTTAGACCAATTTAGTGGTTACGACTTTAATTCTTAGTTAGTTAAGATGATAAGGAACCCGTAGGAATTTACGAAATCAAATTTAGGTATGTAAAACTCCCAGAATTAGTCTTAGCATAAAGGGCATTATTTGGAATGTCCCAAGTACAAGGTGTTTCATAAAAAGTGGAATTTTTGGGTGAAAACAGACATTCTGTCCCGTCGACACTGCAATAGAGGTTGACACAACACTAGAGCGGTGAGTGCTGTAGCAGAGAAATTACCGCTATAACCGTGGTCAAGGTGGTCAACGACTGCTAGAGCAGTTAGTTATCGCTATAGCAGTACCACTATAGTGGTCGGGTACCGCTATAGTGGTAGAAACTGTAGATTAATGAAATATTTCCCAAAAAATAATTCATTATTTCATAACTCATTTTTGGGCAAAGAAAGGGCAAATTAGGGTGGTTTTCACCGATTTTTTTTCGTTTGACTCCATTAAGGTAAGAAATCCATCCTCATTAACTTGTATTTACTTATTAATTCTTAGAATTACTGATTTACCGAGTTCGGGGAGGGTTTTAGGGAGGATTTTGGTTAATTACTAGTGCAAGGGGGAAAATTATGGAATAAGTTAATGGGTTTTGATTATTAACTTTTAATTTACCTTTACATTTCATCAATTCACTACTCAATCCATGGAATTGGTAGTTTAGGGTGAATTACGGTAGAAAAGCCCTAGGACGGGAAGGGAATGTTCATAAATTTGACCTTAGGGGTTGGGTGTGTGTTATAAATCCCGACATGTTAGGTCATTTCTTAATTTATGTATTTATATGCATGTTTTAGACCACGAGCAAGTGGGAATTGTACGAAAGGGAAAAGTTGCGACTTAAAGGGTTGTGCAAGCTTAATTCGAGGTAGGTGATGACATTGTAGTTTAATCCAACTTGTATTATATGTGCATGTTAACTACTTTGTAGTGTGTCTGGTTAATGCATGTTGTTTGTTGGTCAATGCAATAGTTTTACTTGCTTATGATTATCTTATTTCTAAATATGGGGAATGTTTCGGTGTTGGGAACGTTCTCACAGCATATTAGTGAAACAAGGCTGGCAGATATTTATATCTAAGGTTTAGTACATGGATGGTAATTTTCCTATGCAGGTCATAGCTAGAGGGTGGTTGTATAACCCATAGCGTGTATGTATGAGGTTCAAGTGAGTTTGACGATTCCATGAGTAAACCTAGGAATATGTGTCTATTTATGCTTGATAATGGTATATGTGTGTTGGCTTGACTTGACTGTACTTGACTTGGTGATATTTGTTGACTTGTTGGTTTTTAATGCTGAACTATCTTTTTGGTATTTATGTGTTAAGTGTATAATGTGTTGGTATGGATTAGTTGGTTATACTATTATTTAGTTAAGTGTTCATATTTTTATCTTGGGTTGGACAAGTGACCCTACCAGTACACTATTTTTCTTGTGTGCCGATACTACACTTCCATTTACTTTTGTGAGTGCAGCGCATATTTCAGCGGCCCCTGCGCGACCTCACTTGTGAACCCAGCAATTGACTTCTAATTTCAGGTTGAGCAGCTTATCCGGGCTACCATGGAATCTCTCATCATCAGCATAGTTCCTTGTTCTGAACTTATATTTTTCATGTAGGTTTTGGGGTTGCATCCCCTTTCTTGATATTCCAGTAGTAGTTTTGGTACATGACTTTTGGTTCCAAGGGGTGGTTTTATTAAGTATAATTTTTCTTCTTTCAGTTGTACTTGTTTTTGGTTTAGATTTGAAATTTATTTATTGATGGATTAGTTTTGACTCCTCTAAGTATTGATTATGAGTTAGCATTTGGGGTTGGTTTCGGATAGTTTGTTTTTCCACCGGATGAATATCATGGGTGCCACTCACGACGGGTTTGGGTCGTGACAAAGTTGGTATCAGAGCCTAGGTTCATCGATCTCGTTGTATCAAAATGAGTCCAGTAGAGTCTCGCGAAATGCTACGGAGACGTCTGTACTTTTCTTTGGGAGGCTATAGGACTTTAGTAAATCTATTTTTCTTTCTTCTTTTGTGCTATAACTTGATCCTAATTGGTGTCTAACGATCCAAATTGGTATCTAATCTTTCACTATTTTGTCTGCGGATAGTGAATACTAGGTCCAATGGAACCCGTGCAACAACCCCTGTACTGGCTGCTCCAACTGAGGAGCCAGCCGTGAGGAAAAGAGGATGAATGAGGGCGAGAGGAAGAAGAGGAAGGGGATAAGCCACAACCGCCAGGGGTGAAGCTCAAGCATCTGCTAGCCATTCTCGCGAAAGGTTAGTATCCCCTCCCCCACCTCAGGACCATTTTGAGGAGAGGGAAGCAGTAGAGGAGTAGGAAGTGGGGCTCGAGGTGGCAACACCAGCTGGGGTTACATCCTTCCCCCATATGTCTACAGAGGTTATAAAGAAAGTGTTAGCTTTTCTGAGTGGGTTGGCATGGAATGGAGCCACTCCTACTATACCGGCTTTCCAGGCTCCGATTTTTCACACTCATGTTGCTATGGCTTCACAGATGGATGAGGCTTTTGGGACTGATGCTTTTCCTCATCCAGTGTTGGGTTTCGTGATGATAGGTACGAAACATGATGTGCTGACTAAGTTTCTAAAAATGAAACCACCTACCTTCCAGGGTACTGAGTCTTAGGATGCTTTTGAGTTTATTATTTATTGATATGAGAGGTTGCACAAAATGGGCATTGTTCAGCAGCATGGGGTTGAGTTTGTGACTTTTCTATTAGAGAAGGATGCTAAGCAATGGTGGAGGGTGTATGTTGAATGTAATTCACCAGTTTTACCTCCATTGACTTGGGAGCAGTTCATGCCTTGTTCTTGGTGAAATATTGATATGTCATGATCACATGACACTTTCGATACTTGAAACTAAGAAAATATGCAATAACTTGGGTATGTTTGGTGGGTATGATGTGTTTTCTATTCTATATTGTAGGAGAATAGTTTTTTGGAAGCAAAATAATCAAGAAAGAAAAATCATGCTTGAAAATGGAGTATCTGAAGATGAAAGAACCAGGTTCTGCACCAGAGAAGTGACTCACGACACGACTCACATGCTGTGAGTCCACCCACGTGACATGGGTGGGTGTCGTGAGTCAACTTCAGAGATATCCAATGTTGCCTAATTTCCACGAAACTGACTTACGTGGCATGACTTGGTTCTACGACACCAAGTCACGATACCGTGGAAAGTTGTCGACTCTGTTTTCATGTTTTGTTTAGGATAGGATTCATCTTGTATCTATAAATACCCTTGTATTGTCCTATGTTCAGGAGTTACTCAGTACATTATTTTGAGACATATTTCCAGTAGTTTGACGCATTATTGATTTTGTAATCTTGGATTACCAGTTCTAGGATTTCTATTAATATTAATATTTCAAAGTTTTCATCATTATCATGAGTTTACAATTATGTTTTCATCTTCAAATTCTTCGTGTGTTCTTACAATAATGAGTAGCTAAACTCATTAACTAGGGTTGTGTGAACCATGAGGAATTAATGAAATAGGTTAAGTGCGAAGCAAATTTTGAACCATTGTGAATGCATGTATTGTTATTACCTTCGTTATAATTGATCTTCTAACGGTTGCAAACATTAGATACTCGCCTGTATTCTAGACTTGCTCGAGAGAGAGGTAAAGATTGGGAAAAGGGAATAACAATAGAGATTTGAAGCTATCAACCTTCATCTAATAACTTGAGCCGTAACAGGGATAGTTATCTGAGATCCAAGACAAGGGTTAGTAGTGCGACACTCGGCGACCGAGAGGAGAAGAGTTAAATTCATCTAACCAAGGTCGAGAGACGTTTAGATAAACATAACTTGTTAGATTTTACATGCAACGCAGCGGGACATTTTTGTCAAGCACAAATAATTGGTGAAGTTAAGGAATCATTGGGGATCACAGTCCTAGTATATTTCTCATATTGTTTACAAATCCAAAAATCAGCAATTGTTATTGTTACCATTTATTCACAAAAAACCCCCAGTTTCACGTATTTGCCAACTACTCAGACTAGCATTCTACATAATTTCATCCTATTCCCTGTGGGATCGACCCCAACCTAGTTGGGTTCTATATTTGATATAGCGACCGCATTACACTTGTCTGAAGGTATATTTTGGGAAACATCAGATTTTGGCGCCGTTGCCGGGGAACTACGGTTATGAAGTAGAGTATTTTGCTTGTTGGAGTTGATTGGTTTTATTTCATTATACTTTTAAGGGTACACGCCGGTGTATGCCTTATACTAGGAGTTAAGACAATCCCCTAATTCCACTTGATCCTGAAATAGAAAGAACTCTAAGAGATGATCAAAGAATGGTGAATACCGACAGAGTTCAGGATCCTACAGCCACGGTAGATATTCATAACCAACTAATTTAGCCAGTTGGTCATGAAACAGCAGACCAAACTACTGCTCGATTGACACGGGAAGAGCAAGCTAGACAAGTTGTTCTTAGGCAAGCAGATAGAGATAATCGAGCTATGCAAGAAGCAGCACAGCGTCTGGCTGATACTGAAGAAAGACAAAGAAGACTGAGGCACACCAAGCACCTCAAAGACCACATGTGCCAGTTTATGATAATCCTGAAGAAGAAGATGTGGCTTAGTTCGAGCTGATTAAGATTGGTGCCATTATTACACCAGAGTTACCTCAGGGCACAAAGTTTGACATTACAATTGCCATGATTCACCTGCTTAACTTGAAAGGTGTATTTGCGGGTCTTCTTACAGATGATCCAAACATGCATGTGATGAACTTTGTGGGGGTTTGCACTTTTTATAATTTACCTGGAGTGGACTAAGAGGCCATTCGGTTAAGATTGTTTTCGTTCTCTTTAACAGGAGAAACGACTTTGTGGCTGGACGAATTACCACGAGGTTCCATTACTACTGGGTAAGAGCTGAGAAATCAATTTTTGGAAAGACTTTTTCCATAATCCAAGATGCTACAGTTGAAGGATTAGATTTTTAACTTCAGACAACTACACTCTGAAGCCCTTTACGAGACATGGCTAAGGTTCAAGAAGAAGCTTCAGAATGTGCCAAATCATAGGATGAGTGGTAGGAGTCTACTTGAAATCTTCTACAGGTCTTTGAACGCAAATACTAAGGTTGTAGCAGATACTATCACTGGAGGAGCATTAATGAGTCTGAGGTGGGAATGAGCTTCAGAGATCTTGGATCGTAGTACTAAGACTAACCGAGGATTGCATACTTGGGAGGCAGAGACACCAGCTGGTACATACACTATTGGAGCATCAGTAGCACAACGGGCTTTGGATGAATATGTAGCTCAAGAGGTTGCACAACTGAGAACAGAAATTAGTTTGCTAGCCAAACAGATTGCGGCTAGAGATGCGGAGAAGGTACATGTCATAAGTGCACAGGGTAAAGCATCTAAGCATGAAGATTATGAATTTGATGAGGAAGCTAAATACTTGGATCGAGAAGTGGCAGGTTTCTGAGCCAAGGGCCAAGGGTCTAATCAAGACTCTTGGAACTCGAGGTAAGGAAATTAAGGTCGGAACTATTATGGAGACAATTACAATAGGTCAGGATATAGAGATAGAGAGCGAGATCGTGATGGAGACTGGAGATGAAAATATGATTACAAGGAGAAGAGCGATGCTTATGTTCCACCAAGGAACAATGATACTGACTACGAAAATTCACAAATGGAAACCCTTCTTACCAAATTGGGTAAAGGATCAGAAAACAAAGAAAATTGCTTAAAAGAAATTAGGGTGGACATTTTGGGAATAAGTCAGAAAGTTGAATCTCACTCAACTGCAATAAAACAGTTGGAGCAACAGTTCGGGCAGATATCGGTGGCATTGAACCAACGTCAATCAGGCACTCTTCCAAGCAACACCATTCAAAATCCAAAAATTGACGGTCATTGTTTGTTCATTACTACAAGAAGCGGAAAGAGAACGACCAACCCATCTATTCCTGCAGGTAATGATAAGAAAGATGAGCCAGTAGTGGTAGATGAAGAGGTTCAGATGGACCCTGAAAAATTAGCAGCGGACAACAGTATTAATAAGAAAGTGGAATCTGAAAAGAGAAAGGAGATGAGGTTCCACAAATGGTAAAAACTATCCCACTACCTCCACCCCCCTTTCCTAAAAGATTGAAAAAGAAGGTTGAGGAAAGTAAGTACCAGAAGTTTATTATGATGTTAAAAAAGCTATCGGTAAATATCCCCCTTGTTGAGGCTTTGGAGCAGATGCCTGGTTACGTAAAGTTAATGAAAGACTTAGTGACGAAGAAGAGAACTTTCAGTTTTGAGCTAGCAGATAATTTGCATCATTATAGTACAGTTACTTCGCGTTCCCTAGTTGAAAATAAGGAGGATCGAGGAGCTTGCACAATCCCTTGTACTATCGAGTCTTACAACTTTGCAAAGGCACTGTGTGATTTGGGTGCTAGCATTAACTTAATGCCGCTAGCCGTGTTTAAGTAGTTGGGGTTGGGAGCACCAAAACCGACTTCTATGAGGCTTCTCATGGAAGATAGAACTGTGAAAAAGCCGATGGACATTCTGTATGATATTTTGGTGAAAGTTGCATCTTTCATCTTTCCAGCTGACTTTGTAATTCTAGATTGTGAAGTTGACTTCAATGTTCCTATCATCCTGGGGATACCATTCCTTTCCACGGGCCATGCTTTGGTTGACATGGAAACTGGGCAGATAAAATTCAGGTTAAATGATGAACAAATTTCTTTCAATGTTTGTCGTTCCATGAAGCAACTGAAATATATGCGGGTAATTTTTGTAATTGATACGCTTGATGAGAGTGCCATAGTCATTCCAATTGAAGAAAGGTTAGGGCTAGAAGCTCTTACAGTTGTGGATATGAATTTTGACGGTTATAGTAGTGAGGATTACGATGAGATGGTAGGAGTGCTTGCTGGAAGCGGATCCTACACTTATGCTCCAAAGAAATTTGATCTTGATTTGAAGAATAGGGTGACCCCACTAGCTAGCCCTTCTGTTGAGGAGCCTCCAGTCTTAGAGCTTAAGGCTCTTCCTTCTCACTTTCGCTATGCATTTTTGGGAACCAATAACACCTTGCCTGTAATCATTTCTGCTGAGTTAGTAGGATGGCAGGTAGAAGCTCTGGTTTTGGTATTGAAGAAATTTAAAAGGGCCATTGGTTGGTCCATTGTCGATATTATAGGGATTTCACCCGGCATTTGCACTCATAAGATCCAGCTTATTCCTGAGTGTATACCAAGCATTGAGCACCAACGCCGTCTGAACCTACCTATGCAGGAAGTTGTGAAGAAAGAGATCATTAAGTGGTTAGATACAGGCGTAGTTTACCCCATTGTTGATAGCAAGTGGGTAAGCCCAGTGCAGTGTGTACCAAAGAAAGGAGGAATCACTGTTGTTCCAAATGATAAAAATGAATTGATCCCAATGAGGCCAGTAACCGGATGGAGAGTTCGCATGGATTATTGGAAGCTAAATTCTTGAATCGAGAAGGACCATTTTCCTATGCCCTTCATGGACCAGATGTTAGACCGCCTCATTGGTAGAGGATGGTATTGTTTCCTCGATGGTTATTTGGGTTATAATAAGATTTTCATCACTCCCGAAAACCAAGAGAAGACCACTTTCACTTGTCCATATGGGATGTTTCCGTTCAAGAGGATGCCTTTCGGATTATGTAATGCACCGGCAACTTTTCAACGTTGCATGATGTCCATTTTTTCTGACATGGTGGAAGACACTATTGAGGTATTTATGGATGATTTTTCGATTGTAGGAGACTCTTTTAACGATTGCTTAGCTCACCTTGCTAAGGTATTGCAAAGATGCGAGGAGTGCAACTTGGTGCTAAATTGGGAAAAATATCACTTTATGGTAAAAAAAGGTATTGTGTTGGGGCATCGAATCTCAAAGAAGGGTATCGAAGTAGACAAAGCAAAGATTGAGGTTATTGAAAAATTACCACCACCTATTTCTGTGAAAGGGATTCAAAGTTTTTTAGGTCATGCTAGCTTTTATAGAAGATTCATCAAGGATTTCTCTAAGATTGCACATCTGTTATGCAAATTTTTGGAGAAAGAGGTAAAGTTCGTGTTTGATGAGGCATGCCTAAAAGCCTATGAGTGTCTAAAAGGGAAATTGACTTCAGCCCCCATTATTGTCTCACCAGACTGGACGATGCCATTTGAGGTTATGTTTGATACTAGTGGAGTAGCTTTGGGTGCAGTCCTTGGCCAAAGATATGAAAAGATTTTACATCCAATTTACTATGCTAGCAAAGCACTTAATCCATCTCAAAAGAACTACACTGTGACTGAACAAGAGTTGTTGGCAGTGGTCTTCACTTTTGAGAAATTTCATTCTTACTTTATTGGCTCAAAGGTAATTGTGCATACAGACCATGCAGCACTTCGGTATCTTATGTCGAAGAAGGATGCTAAGCCAAGATTGATTCAGTGGGTGCTTCTATTGCAAGAATTTGATTTTGAAGTCAAGGGCCGAAAGGGAACTGAGAATTAGGTCACTGACCATATATCACGCCTTGGGGAGGAGGCCATGCTTAAATTAAGGGATGACCTTGATATTGATGATACTTTTCCAAATGAGCAAGTGCTGGCAGCATCACAAGATTTAATCCCTTGGTTTGCATATTTTACCAACTTTTTGGCAAGTGACCTAGTCCCGGAAGATATGTCATACCAGCAACGGAGGAGATTCATGCATGAGGTGAGAAAACTCTTCTGGGATGAGCCTTACCTGTTTAGAGTATGTAAAGATGGAATGATTCAAAGGTGTATCCCAGAGGCTGAAATGTTGAGTATCTTGGAAGCATGTCATTCATATCCAGTTGGGGGTCATCATGGTGGTACGCAGACTGCGCACAAGATCTTTAAATGCAGTTATTATTGGCCTACCATCTATAAAGATGCTTATGACTATGCTCGGGCCTGCGACCAATGTCAAAGACAAGGGAATATCTCACGCAGACAGGAACTTCCTATGACAACTATCCTTGAGCTCAAATTGTTTGATGTATGGGGAATTGATTTTATGGGCCCTTTTGTGAGCTAACATGGGATGAAATACATTTTGGTAGCTTTTGACTATGTTTCTAAATGGGTGGAGGTGATTGCGCTTCCCAATAATGAAGGAAGAAGTGTCACGGCATTCTTGAAAAAGAACATATTTTCATGATTTGGTACACCACGAGTAATCATTAGGGATGGAGGATCCCACTTCTGCAATCGACTATTCAAGACCTTACTTGAAAAATATGGTGTCAAACATAAGGCTGCAACACCCTACTATCCCCAGACTAGCGGGCAAGTTAAAGTGTCAAATCGTGAGATTAAGTCTATTTTGGAAAAGACGGTGAACACCAATAGCACTGATTGGGCAAGAAGATTAGATGATGCTTTATGGGCTTATCGAACTGCATTCAAGACACCTATTGGTGCCTCACCATATCAGTTAGTTTTTGGTAAATAGTGTCATCTGTCGGTCGAACTTAAACATAAAGCATTATGGGCATTAAAGAGGTTGAATCTGGAATGGAGTGACGCGGCTAAATTGAGGCTAGATTAGATGAATGAAATGGATGAATTTCGTCTACGGGCTTATGAAATTTCAGCACTTTATAAAGAAAATATGAAATTGTATCATGACCAAAAAATTGAATGGGGAAAGTTTCATCCGGGAGATTTGGTGTTACTCTATAACTCCAGGCTTTGCCTTTTTCCTGGAAAACTGCGGTCTAAATTGTCTGGACCATTCACTGTTGTTAGGGTATTCCCGCTTGGAGCAATTGAGTTAAAAGGTGGTAATGATTTCCTTTTTAAGGTCAATGGTCAGTGTGTAAAGCACTATGTGGGAATCACTGAAGAAATAAAGACATGTGAGGAGCTTAGTCTTGATGAAGTCTGAGTAGTCAAGCTAGTCATGTCATGCCGTGACGTTAAATCAGGCGCTTCATGTGAGGCAACCCATGGACTGGTTGGTGAAGTCTGAGTAACCAACCTAGCTAAGTCATGCCTTGACGTTAAATCAGGCGCTGCTAGGGAGGCAACCCAAGGTCTAAGTTGGTTGTGATCTAATCAGTGGAAGATAAGTAACTAGAGTTTGCAATATTGAACTACATATGTTCAATATAACCCACGATGCTGATTCACGAGATGTAATTTCATTAACATAACGTGGGGTGGTACTGTAGAAGTCAGAGAAAATTGTACACCTACAGGAATAGGCCTACATCAGGTACCCACGTGACGTAGGTCAACCCATGTCACGTGGGTGGTGCCGTGAAAAGCAGAGAAAATTTCACACTTGCAGGAATTGACCTACGTCAGGGACCTACATGACGTAGGTCAACCCACGTCACGTGGGTGGTGCCGTGAAAAGCAGCGAATCAACTTAACCCAAGATCCAACCCGACCCGACCCAACTCCATATATATTTTGGTATACCCTTCAAATTCGATCCAACTTCAAATCCAAATCAAACCTTCTCAAATCCAAATCCTACCATAAACCCTATTTTCAAAAATCCAACAAATTCTCATACACCAAATCCAAAATTCTTAAATTCCCAAATACCAAATTCGAAATTCATCAAATCCTCACTACCTAAACCCCATAATCCCCAAAATCCGACCCACCTAATCAAAAAAATCCGACCCAAACCCAACCTACCCGACCCAAAAACCTAAACAAAATCCCAACCCAATGCCACCCAAATTAAACCCCAAACGTGGAGACATGGGTTCTTCCTCTCGAATTCGAACCAAAAATCCCAAATTTACAACTAGGTTGCATGATGAACCTTCGGTGTCAGATAAGAGTGGATTCAAAGAAGTATACACGTTGGCTATCAATGATGCTGCACTGGTACCTCATACCACGAGGTTACAAACCAGGGCACAAGCTGCTGCCTGGGCTGCATTTTAACCTATCCCGCAACCTACCAAGTCGGCTGCTCCTGATCAGTCTTCTGATTCCGCTCCCCAGTCTGAAGAAGGGGAGGATGCTTCAGTAATCGGCGATGAACAGGAGGTTGATGTTTCTAGAACTGAAGAAAATGCTGAAGGAACCGATGATTCTGTGGTTGAGGAGGCAGCATCTATTTCTGGCACTAGGGGGAAAAATTCCACGACTTTCTCCCAGCGAAGGGAAAACCAGCGATGGTGTGTTCAGGGTATGAGGGACTTTTATGACAGGGATGCTAAACTTACTGAGTAGGGCGTGTGTAGATTCAGTATTACTGAGGAGCCCCGGTATCAGTTAGAGGAGTTAAAAGCACTACCTGATATTAAGGCAATGTTTGATCACTATGGATTTGGGTGGATGGAGGAGCCTCCTGGACACTATAGCCTAGAGTTGGTCCGCAATTTTTATGCTTCTTATGTTATTTCTGTTGAGTTGATCACACATGTTGAGCAGCGACTTCGGGACCAACCACCATTGACTCACACTATGGTTTAGGAGACCAGAGTAGATATCTCTGAGCACACCATCCACAGATTCTTGTTTGGGGCTGAACGTCCATTTCTAGCCACGACTGTTGAGTTTGATCACAGTATGGAGACTGTCAAAAATAAGACTAAAATAAGGGACGCCGATCAGCGGTTGGAGTTACTACAGTGGATTGCGGGGTATATAGCAGAGGGTGATGTCGATCCTAGTTGGGTAACTGGGAAGCTGGATATCAAGAAGTCCACACTCCACTTTGCGGGCCAATTTTGGTGGTCAGTGGTTAGGTATCGTTTGGGTCCCACTAATGTTGGTAATTCACTCACTTTGGACTGGGTTGTTTTGATAGCAAGCATCATTGCCGGCTATGGCATTAATATCACCCGAAATATCATTGGGGAGATCCATGAGCGCACCTTTAGAGATTTTACCAGTATCTATTTCCCTTGTCTGATTCAGGGTCTATGTGATAGTGCTGGTGTGGTTAAGATACCTGCCGTAGATCATTATATCGAGGTGATCCGCATTGTATATATTGGGTTGATGCAGCACCACCGCCCCCCTCTGGTATGGTTTCAATTTTAAGGGACTTCCTGTAGCAGTTGGTGGATCGGCAGACACAGATATTTGAGAGGCAGGCTCACACTGAGGCCCAGATGGCTAAGTTGGTATCCTAGCTTAAGCCTTGGGTTAGGACCACGGTAAAGGATGCATAGGCTAAAGTAGAGGCCCGTATGACTGTGGCGATGGATAGATTTATGAGAGAGCTGCATGGGAGGATTGATAGTTTTGAGGCATGGATGGCCACCCAGATGAGTTTGGCATAGATTCCTGACATGGCAGGATTGACACAGAAGGTAGCTTTATTAAGAGAGGAGGTTAGAGATTTGGCACCGAGCAACACTCAAATTATTCCACCTATGCCCGTTCCAGCCCCGATGAGACTAGTGTTCAAGGTGGATTTGTTTGCTAACGAGGAGCCTCCTATTGATAAAAGCAAGAGACCACGTAGTGTGGAGGATCAGGTTGAAAGTGGTGATGAGTTTGAGGGTGATTTTTGGAAAGCGATTAAGGCCTCTAGAGTAGAGTACCATGCCAGTCAGATTGCTCAGGAGGAGAAGGCACGGGGTGCATCCTCTAGTCAGGCACCCCCTTCACCAGACGCACCTAGCAGAGAGCCTAGAGAGAATATTGATGACCCCGTATTGGGCTGGCCCACATCTGGCGCCTAGGGCACCACAGGTATGTCTTCACTCCCTTACACTTATGTTATTGCTAGTTGTGCACTGGGGATAGTGCACCATTATATAGTTGGGGATGGAGGTATACCACCACTTGGGGGGTTTTGTTGTCGTGTTTCTTTTCCTCCAAGTGTGTTATCATAGTAGAACCAACATGTTTAGGTATTTATTTAGATTATTATCTGTTTGCATGATTAATTAGGAGAAAAATAGGGGAACCTTAGTGCAGTCCAGTTTTGAAAAAGTTGTGTTTCTTGATTGTATAAAGGACACCCCTCCTGAAATTTTTTGTTTTAAATTGTGTGTGTAGTATGTTAGTTTGTGACAGCTGTTGGATCTTGTTATGAAATTAGTATTATCGGCAGAATAATTGTAGCTAGCATTGCATTAACTGGATAGGTAGTAGTTTATAGTGTAAACCTGTGCCATGTGTGTGTGAGGTCATTACCTAGTTCACTTTGTGTGTGAGATCTAGAACTTGCTCGGTTAGTCTTGCCTATGTTATAGGATAGTGGTTAGGAAAGGATCATAGGCCGTTTTTGAATAAGTATACTTTTAGCCTAAATGCCTGACCAAATGAATTAAGTATCCCTTGATCCTGAGTTTAAGCCTTAATTAACCTATTTCTTTTGTTAGCCTAATCACCTTCCCATTTAAACTTACAATGAACCTGTCTTGGCCCTGGTCCCTCTTTGGGCATTGTGTACCTCAACTCAGGCAAATCGCCTAAGTTGAGGGTGGCTATCATAGGGGTGTGGAGTTTGACTTGGGTATGAAGAACGGGTTAGTAAAAGAAAAAGAAAACAGATTTGGGTGTGAAAAAAAAATGATGATCAAAACAAATAGAAATTGCAAAAATAGAAAAAAAAAAGAGTTGTGTTTTAAAAGAATGAAGAAAATCACATCCGAAAACTTGAAAATAAAGGATGGAGAATAAGGGAGAATAAATAAGCATGGTTGAAAAGAGGAGCCAAAAATAGTGTAGTGTCAAGGAGGGTTGAGTCACCATATCCATATGTAGCATACCCATCCCAAAGCCTATATTACAAATCGATGAAAGCCCTATAGTGATCCTAGTCCAACTGTCCAAAAAACTAAAGGCATAGAAAATAAGGGCAAGCCTATGGTATTTCACGCACATTGTTTGAACTTCCTTGTGAGAGAGAGTGTTTGGACCCAGTCCTTACTTTGACATTTGTTGGTATACTGTGAGTGTAGGGGACTTCATTGTTGTGAGAGTACATGGGTTTCACTAGTAGCTGCTATTTTTTCAGATAATGTCATTTGCATATATGCTTAGTTGTCTGTTCATAATCTGATGCCATCATTTGATCCCATCTATGTCATGATAATATGTTGCATGTATACACACTGTGGTTTTAATTTGCAAGTAAGAGGGGTCAGAAAAGTTTTGAGGTCAAAAGCAATGAGTCGACTGCCATAGGTCCCTTAGGTTTCTCTTAGTTAAAGCATCATAAGAGTTTGTTTAGTTTTGTTTGCCCGAGGACATGCAAACGTTCTAAGTTGAGGGTATTGATGTGTCATGATCACATGACACTTTCGATGCTTGAAACTAAGAAAATATACAATAACTTGGGTATGTTTGGTGAGTATAATGTGTTTTCTGTTCTATATTACAGGAGAATAGATTTTTGGAAGCAAAATGATCAAGAAGGAAGAATCATGCTTGAAAATGGAGTATCTGAAGATGAAAGAACCAGGTTCTGCACCAGAGAAGTGACTCACGACACAACTCACATGCTGTGAGTCCACCTACGTGACATGGTTGGGTGTCGTGAGTCAACTTCAGAGATGTCCAATGTTGCCTGATTTCCATAGAATTGACTTACGTTGCGTGACTTGGTTCTACGACACCAAGTCACGATACCGTGGAAAGTTGCCGACTCTATTTTCATGTTTCGTTTAGGATAGGAATCATCTTGTATCTATAAATACCCTTGTATTATCCTATGTTCAGGAGTTAGTAAGTACATTATTTTGAGACATATTTCCAGTATTTCGACGCATTATTGATTTGGTAATCTTGTATTACCAGCTCTAGGATTTCTATTAATATTGAGATTTAAGAGTTTTCTTCATTATCGTGATTTTACAATTATGTTTTCATCTTCGAATTCTTCTTGTTTTCTTACAATAATGAGTAGCTAAACCCATTAACTAAGGTTGTGTGAACCATGAGGAATTAATGAAACAGGTTAGTGCGAAGCAAATTATGAACCGTTGTGAATGCATGTATTGTTATTACCTTCATTATAATTGATCTTCTAATGGTTGCAAACTTTAGATACTCGCCTGTATTCTATACTTGCTTGAGAGAGAGGTAAAGATTGGGAAAAGGGAATAACAACAGAGATTTGAAGCTATCAACCTTCATCTAATAACTTAAACCGTAATAGGGATAGTTATCTGAGATCTAGGACAAAGGTTAGTAGTGCAACACTCGGAGACAGAGAAGAGAAGAGTGAAATTTGTCTAACCAAGGTCGAGAGACGTTTAGATGAAAATATCTTGTTAGATTTTGCATGCAACCCAGCGGGACAGTTTTGTCAATCACAAATAAACGGTGAAGTTAAGGAATTATTGGGGATCACAGTCCTAGTGTATTTCTCATATTGTTTATAAATCTGAAAATCAGCAATTGTTATTGTTACCATTTATTCACAAAACCCCCCAGTTTCACGTATTTCCAACTACTCAGACTAGCATTCTACATAATTTTTTCCTATTCCCTGTGGGATAGACCCCAACATAGTTGGGTTATATATTTGATACAATGACCACATTATACTTTTCTGAAGGTATATTTTGGCGACATCAAATATGTGCAACGAGGCCCTCCGTTATCGCACGAAGGTTGAGTTTTTGGCATTGGAGCAGGGTGACATGTCAGTTGTGGCCTGTGAGGCCAAGTTCCATGTTTTGTCTTTCTATGCTACTCAGTTGTTAATTTATGAAAAGGAGAGGATTTGATTGTATGTCAAGGGGTTGAACTATTATCTTCAGGTTTTGACTGTTCATATGACTTCTGTGGGGAAAGGGTTCAATAAAGTTGCAGCTTATGTGAAGAAGTTGGAGGGGGTTACACAAGTGGGTCAGGCTAAGATGTTAGGCAAGAAGTCCCGCAATGTTGTGAATTTTAGTGGATCTTATTCTAAGGGGCATGGTCAGCAGGCCTATTTAGCCCATCCTATTCAGTCAGCCTTGCCAGCTTCTACTGTGGTTCCAACTAAGGTTTCTTCTCAGACATAGGTTGTTAGGGGCCAAGGGGTTTCGTACTCTTTTGCTAGTCATCCTTCTCTTAAGCGTGGATATTACTATTGTGGTGGTGTTGGCCATTTTAAGAGAGAGTGTCCCTTGTGTTAGGCAAATGGCCAGGCACAACAGCAGACTCGAGTTATAGTTTCAGCAGGTAGAGGTGGAGGAGGTAATGGTAGGGGTCTTCCACATTGTGGGTGGGGAAATTAGGCAGGTGGTTGATGTAGTAATAGAAGCGCAAGGGGAGGAGCACATCCAGGGAGAGAGTTAGCTCAGATTGATGACCAGGCTTATTGTTATGTATTTCCGGGAAAGACTGAAGTCAAGGTTTCTGATGTGGTGATCACAGGTACTATTTTTTTAGTGACCGGATGGCTTCTGTCTTATTTGATATGGGTCTGACTCTGGTTTGTGATATACTTGATCATCCTATTTATGTGTCTACTCGGGTTGGAGAGCATGTGGTAGTAACTCATGTTTTTCATGCTTGTTCTGTGTTATTTGTGGGTTTTCAGACTTGGATAGACTTGATTATTCTAGATATGTTAGACTTTGATGTAATTTAGGGTATGACCTGGTTATCTCTATATCATGTTGCTCTGAACTGTAATGCCAAGACAGTGACTCTAGCGATGCGGGGATTGGATAAACTAGAGTGGGAGGGAGTGTATAAGGCAAAACCAGTGAAAATTTTATCATTTGTCTAGGCCAAAAGGTTAGTGGGGAAGGGGTGTTTAGCGTTTCTAGCTCATATTTTGTATGTAGATGTGGGGTCCCCTTCTATTGAGTCAGTTTTGATAGTTTTTGAGTTTTATGAAGTGTTTCCTTCAGATTTATTGGGTATGCCTCCAGATAGGGATATTGATTTCTACATTGATTTAGAGTCGGGAACTTTCCCTATATCCATTCCACCTTATTGAATGGCTCCAGCAAAGTTGAGGGAACTCAAAACTCAGCTGCAGGAACTACTTTACAAGGGTTTTATTCACCCAAGTGCTTCACCTTAGGGTGCTCCGGTCCTTTTTGTTGAAAAGAAGGATGGTAGCATGAGGATGTGCATTGATTATAGGCAACTAAATAAGGTTACTATCAGGAATAAAATCTGTTGCCTCACATAGATGACTAGTTTGATCAGTTATGGGGGGCATCTGTATTTTCAAAAATTGATTTGTGATCAGGTTATCATCAGTTGAAAATAAGACCGGAGGCTATACCAAGACAGCTTTTAGAACTCGGTATGGCCATTATGAGTTTCTAGTGATGTCTTTGGGTTGACTAATGCATCTGCAACCTTCATAAGTTTGATGAATGGCATCTTTAAGTCATTTTTGAAATCTTTTGGTATTGTGTTTATTGATGACATTCTTGTCTAATCCAAGAGTAAGGAAGAGCATGCAGTCCATCTTTGCATAGTTTTGCAGATTCTAAGGGAGAAGCGGTTATTTGCTAAGTTTTCAAAATGTGAATTTTGGCTATCTTCTATTGCCTTCTTAAGGTATGTGGTTTCAAAAAAAGGGGTAATGGTTGATCCTCAGAAGATTGAGGCAGTAAAGAATTGGACTCGGCCTAGTTTAGTGGTCGAGGTAAGGAATTTTATAGGTTTTTCTAGTTATTACCGCAGGTTTGTCTAGAATTTTGCATCCATTGTAACACACTTTACAAGATTGACCCAGAAGGAAGTGTCATTTGTTTGGTCAGACCAATGTGAAGAGAGCTTTCAAAAGGTCAAAACACTTTTGACTACAACGCCTATTCTTTTGTTGCCAATTGAAGGTAAGGACTTTATAGTGTTTTATGATGCCTTACTTTTGGAATTGGGTGTTGTGTTGATATAGGATAAGAATTTCATTGCTTATGCTTTGAGGTAGTTAAAGCCTCATGAGAGAAATTACCCAACCCATGACCTGGAGTTGGCAGTGGTGGTGTTTACATTACAGATTTAGAGACACTATCTTTATGGTGTCAAGTGTGAGGTCTTCACAAACCACTGTAGCCTTTAGCATGTGTTTACTCAAAGGGATTTGAACTTAAGGTAGTGGAGATGGATGGAACTATTAAAGATTATGATGTGAGTATGCAGTATCATTAGAGTGAGGCCAATGTGGTGGCAAACGTATTGAGCTGAAAAGTTGTAAGTATGGGTAGCTTGTCATTCTTGAGGGTGTCCAGAAGATATTTAGCTAGAGAGTTTCAAACTCTAACATCTCAGAGCATGCAGTTTGGGGTCTCGGACAGGGGTGGAGTGTTGTCTAGTGTTGTGGTGAAGTCAACATTTTAAGATCAGATTAAAACCAAGCAATATGAGGACAAGAAGTTGAATGCACTTCAAAATAAAGTGGTGCGTGGGGAGGTGGCGGACATAACTCTTGATGCAGGTGGGGTGTTGAGGTTTAAAAGAAGATTATGTGTTCCTCGAGTTGGTGATTTGATTCATGATGTACTTTCAGAGGTCCATGGTTCACGTTATTCTATTAATCTGGGTATTACCAAGATGTACCGTGACTTGTGACAGCTTTATTGGTGGCTCGAGATAAAGAGGGACATAATGGATTATGTGTCCAAGTATCACAATTGTCAGCAGGTGAAGTATGAACACCAAAAGCCTGCAGCTTTACTTGAGAGAATGTCTATACCCATGTGGAAATGGGAGAACATTGCCATGGATTTTGTGGTGGTCTACTTAAGACCTTGAATAAGTATGACTCTATTTGGGTGATAGTAGATCGGTTGATGAAGTCTGCTCACTTCTTGACGGTTCGAGTAGACTACAGCTCTGAGCAGTTAGCTAAACTTTATGTTAAAGAGATTATCAAGCTTCATGGGGTACCACTTACTATCATTTCGGACAGAGATGCAAAGTACTCTTCCAAATTTTAGGATAGGTTTCATGAGTAATTAGGCAAAAGGCGTACATTTAGCACGGCTTTTCATCCTCAGACCGATGGTCAATCGGAGAGGACAATTCAGGTGCTAGAGGACATGTTGAGGGCCTGTGTGATTGATTTTGGTGGTTATTGTGACCAGTTTCTTCCATTGTGTGAGTTCTCATATAATAATAGTTATTACTCCAGCATCGATATGGCACCATTCGAGGTATTTTACGGAAGGAAGTGTAGGTCACCTACTGGGTGGTTTGAGGAAAGATATGTCAAGCCTTTGGACACATACTTAATAAAGGAGGCTCAAGAAAAGTTAAGGTTCATTCAAACGAAGTTGCTGGCTACTCAGGGTAGGCGGAAAGAGTATGCGGACCATAAGGTAAGAGACATGGACTTCATGATTGGTGAGCAGGTTTTGTTTAAGGTGTCTCCCATAAAAAGGGTCATGAGATTTGGTAAGAAGGGAACGTTCAGCCCTTGGTATATCGGTCCCTTCGAGGTTCTTAAGGATGTAGGTCCAGTTGCATATAGGTTAGCTCTACCACCGGGTTTGTAAGGAGTCCATCCGATATTTCATGTTTCTATGATGAAACGGTATCATGGGGATGGAGATTACATCATCAAGTAGGATTAAGTGCTTCTAGATAAATATTTGGCTCATGAGGAGGAACCAGTAGTGATTTTAGATTAGAATGTTCAAAAATTAAGGACGAAGGAAATTCATTCGGTAAAGTTTCAATGAAAGCATCATCCAATCGAGAAAACCATTTGGGAAACCAAGAAGGACATGCGGTACAAGTACCCTCAATTGTTTGAGGATACATGTACTCTCTTCTTTCCTCTTTATTTAGCCATTTTTTGCATCTGATCATTAGGGTATGAATGATGGGTAAATTAGTATCTATTTTAATGACCCTCTTCGTGATTATGTATGATTCCTATGTTTAAAATCTCGCATTCAAATTCTTTTCAGTTTGGAAGTTACAAAATTCAGGCAAGTTTAGCATTTTGGGGCAAAGAAAGGGCGAATTGGGTGTTTTTCACTGGTTTTTCGTTGTTTGGCTCCATTAAGGTAACAAATTCATCCTTATTAACTTGTAGTTACTTATTAATCCTTAGAATTGCTAATTTACGGAGTTCAGGGAGGGATTTAGTGGGGATTTTGGTTAGCAAGGGGGAAAATTACGGAATAAATTAATGGTTTTTGGTTATTAACTGTTAATTTACCTTTGCATTTCATCAATTCACTACTTAATCCATGGAATTGGTAGTTTAGGGTGAATTACGATAGAAAATCCCTAAGATGGGAAGGGAATGATCATGATTTTTACCTTAGGAGTTGGGTGTGTGTTATAAATCCCAACATGTTAGGTTATTTCTTAATTTATGTATTTATATGTATGTTTTAGACCATGAGCAAGCGGGATTTGCACGAAAGGGCAAAGCTCCGACTTAAAGGGTTGTGCAAGCTTGATTCGAGGTAGGTGATGGTATTGTAGTTTAATCCAACTTGTATTATATGTGCATGTTAACTACTTTGTAGTGTGACTGGTTAATGCATATTGTTTGGTGGTCAATGCAATAGTTTTACTTGCTTATGATTGGCTTATCTTATTTCTACATATGTGGAATGTTTCGGTGCTGGGAACTTTCTCACAGCATATTAGTGAAACAAGGTTGGCATATATTTATATCTAAGGTTTAGTACATGGATGGTAATTGTCCCCTGCAGGTCATAGCTAGAGGGTGGTTATATAACTCATAGCATGTATGTACGAGGTTCAGGTGAGTTTGATGGTTCCATGTGTGAACCGGGGAATCTGTGTTTATCTATTCTTGATAATGGTATATGTTTCTTGACTTGCCTTGACTGTACTTGACTAGGTGATATTTGTTGACTTGTTAGTTTTTAATCCTGAACTATCTTTTTGGTGTTTATGTGTTAAGTGTATATAACACCCCGAAAATCAAATCTAAGATTAAAGCCATTCTTTAAGTATATGTATAACCAAACATCATATTTTGATAGTATGAGAAGTGATTTACACAAGTATTAAGGCAACAAGTAACTCCTAGCTCATAACCAAGTTGAAACCTTCCTTACCGATTGAGTTCTTGTGAAGAATATTTCTATAGTCAACTTTAAATGAGTATAACTCCTAGATTCTAAATATTATGAAAGGTTTTTTAGTCTTCTTTCCAACGCATCTAGGTTTTTCTTAATATGGTATCGGAGTAAAAGGTTATGCTCAGTTTACCAAAGGGTGCCTGTCTGTCAGAGTGTGACGGCTCGGGTGACAAACTGTCACACCTGTGATGACCCGTCAAGGCAAGCCATCAGGCTTGACTAGTAATACCAAAATTTGGTCATTTAGTGACGGTTCAAGTGATAGTCAATCAAGGGATTGATGGTCCGTCACCTGAACCGTCAGCAGGGATTGTTTTGCACTGTTATAACATTTTCAAAGGGGCTGTTTAGTCTTCTCCCACTCTTTTAACACCTAAACTACATCGTTTAAGCTATCTTAAGGCTGAATATAAAGTCTATAGGAATCCTAATCCCTCATCACTCCAACACTCAAAATTACTCAAAGAAACATGAGAAACAGACGACTTTTCTTCATCAAACAAGAAATTAGGATTTTTCATCTTCAAGTTCAAATTATCATGACTTCAGTTCAAAATTTCTTCAGTTCAGGTATGTGGGTATTCAATAAGGGATTCCTTTCACCTTTATGCCCAAAGCCTAGTTTTTAATTATGGTTTTCAATTTGATTAATGAACTCATGATCTAGGGTTCATACCCAATTATGCCAAATCCTTGAATTCTAATCCCCTCATGTTAGTTTATCATTATGGTTCCCATTCAAATTTATTATACATGATTTTCATGGCTTTAACTCATTTATTTTAATACGTGAAGAATTATGCATGATTTAAAAATTTCAACCTCTTTTAGAATGAATTATGATATCACGCATTTTCAGTTAGGCACTCAGTCCTTCAGTTTGTATGGTTTAGAATACTTTTAAATAAAGCATTTGAGTTACTCAATATACCATGCTTATCATGATTTTTAGAGATAGTAATTGCATATAACTTGTTCCATGATTTCAGCCGTTCTCAGATATAGTAAATTGAACTAGTTCATGTATTTTACCCAGCTTTCAGTGTAAATATGAGCATATGTATATATATATATATATGTGTGTGTGTGTGTGTGTGTTCTCATATCATGATCAGAAGCTTCAGCTCATAACAGTCAGATACCTGACATGCAGGACATCAAGATATGCCATCAATGCTCTTGAACACTTTTCTAATAAAAATAAAGTTCACTAGTAGTGAGGCAATTACGTCTGGCATCCATGATTATGGTTAACATTTTCAATAGCTATCAGTTATATCCTTTTGGGAGTAGTACTTAGCACCGAGAGTACATGGGTTCAACGTACCCAAGTCCCAAACTACGTGTCACCGTAGGTTAAAGGGGTCCTCGTGAGTTTGAGAGTGTCTCCCTTGCCCTAAATGGGCTAATGAGTGAATTTATGCCAATCATGGTTCATACCCTTGGCAAGGTATAGAACACCCTCCCAAATTGGGTTACCGGCTGGATTTCATGTTTGCTCACATGTTCTATGTAGGTTATAGAAACCTCCCACTATTTCAGACTCAGTATTTCTACATGACCCTCAGTTTAGTTTTACTTGCTTTTAAACTATGACTTTCCAGATTATCATTGCATGTTAGTATTTGTGTATTTCATATAGGGTCATTGTACGCCAGCTCAGCTCTTTGCTTGTAGTTAGAATTTAGTACAATTTTACAGCATGTTCAGCATTAGCGTTAAATCATATGAAATATTTATGCTTCTACAGTTTTCCAATTTTCAAAAATATTTTAGTTCATAATTCAGAGATTTCCCTATGCCCCACAGCTTTTACGTACAAATATGTTTTAAATGCTTATTTCAATAAATGGTTTATGTTTTCAGTTTGAAAGCAAGTTTTAGCCTTTTCATGATTAATGCATAACTCCCCTACTCAGTGCATTCAAAAGTACTGATCGCATACCTTTTCTACCTACATTTTTCATGTGAAGTAGATTCAGGTGCTTACTATGAGGATGGTAGTCAGGTAAATCACAACATCCATCCAACAGGTGATGAGTTCTCTTATTTCGAGGACTCCAGTTAGTTGTAGATCCAGTATTCCATTTTTATTCATATGTATTGATTAGGGATAGTTGGAGGTCATGTCCCGGCTGCCTATATTAGTAGTGGCTTCAGAGATAGTTAGCCAGAGTTGTCATATTCAGTTTCTTTTTCTTTTCGATTTACAGATGTTGTAAATAAACTTTCTAATAGTAAATGTATTGAACCAGTTTATTCCATGATTATGCTTCCGCTCAGTCAGTTTAGCTCTTATACATGGTTTAATTAGTTGCTCATGCATTACGTCAGTACCATGGTTAGCTTGGGATCACTTGTGGTTCTAAGCACCGTGTCATGACTAGGAGGTAGTCTCAGTTCAAGAAAAACTTGGTATCAAAGCACAAGGTTTAAGTGTCCTAGGGTGTCTATGAAGCCGTGTCTAGTAGAGTCTTATGGAATGATACAGAGACGTCTGTACTTTTCTTCGAGAGGCTACAAGGCATTTAGGAAATATTTACCTTCTTTTATATTCCAGATCATGTGGTAGGGATGTTCTCTAAGAAATTTATGCTGATTCGAGCATTGCTCCATTCCCGCTGACTATGCCTCATCTTTGAGGTAATAGAAATAATCAAGCATATACTTCTACTGATAAAGTTTTCTCAGATAAAGTCTACAGACAGTGATAAGACTGCACAACGACTTCAGAGGAGCCCATAAGTATTAAGTTTAGTAATTTTGAAAGAGTTCACTCTTGTTCATGAAAATCTTGCGTTGAGCCAAAGTCAGATGTGCTCTCAGATCCCTTCTCAGAATCCTCTGACAGAATGACCTAGAGTTAGAAGTATGAGCCTAGAAGTGTAGTAGCAATAAAGTGGGGATAGTAATTATCTGGATTTAGTAGATGGAGTTATGTATCCATTGAGCCACCAAGGTGTTGTGTAAACCTTATGGTAGCATTTTGAGAGAGATTTACCAGTTAAAAGGACTTAGAGTATTTCAATACCTTAGCAAGGATCAAGCCTAGGTAGTCACCAGAAAGATAGAAAAGCTTGTTAAGGTTGAGTATGTTCATAAGACTTTTAGTAGACTATCATTCCCTAACTTCTCTCCAGTATTAGTAAGTTGGTATAGTGTATGAGGAATTGTGTGGCTATCCATGTTGAGTGTTAGACCCCAAGTGTGGATTGTAGATGATCAGGCTAATAGAAAGAAGAGTTTTGAATTCTAGAAGAAAAAAGTGTGTACTCAGGGTATTGTGATTCTTCAGAAGATTCTAAGTTAGTAAGCGTTTAAGTTATAGTATGATGACTATCAAGGCTAAAGAAAGTCAAGAGTTGTATCTCAGAAGGAAGTACTAACAATGGGTTTTACACTTTCAGATATAGTCTGTTGGGGGAGTTTAGTATTATGAGTTTATTTATACCCCAACCGCTAGAGTGAAATGATTACAATTCAGTTTAGAGTTTATTGAATAGGTACACAAACTTAGAATGATGGCTTAAATCTAAGGGGGATATGATAGGGTGATCATCCAAGTCAGGTTTTCAGATTCTAGTAGTGATGCTAGTGAAGTTCTAGAATAGATCTAGGGGAAGAAAATACCAGACCCATTCCTACCTCAGTATATTTCTTGTACTTCAGTCACTACGACACTCTACTAATGCCATGCATGTCAGCGCCATAATCATAAATCATATTCAGATAGCTCATACAGAATCATGTCTATTCTTAATTCCTAGAATGAGGAGTAACACCTCACTCAGCAGTACGAATCGTACTCTAGAACTCTACAAATTCAGTCCCATGTCATACAGCTCATGACTCATTCCCTCATGTTTTACGGTACGCTCAGTTCTAGGAACTCATGATACATCCTAAATGACTAGTGGGATCGCACTAAGTCAGGTATGCTCTTAGATCAAATCTTTTGAGCAAGTTCGTTCATATAATATTTTACTCATGTGGCTTCAGTTACATGTCGAAGTCATGAAAATCCTTAAGTCAAAATTTCACAGTTCCCTCTTATATCAAACCTTCATGTTCTAGTTCTTTAGTGACCCTTTTTATGTTTTAATGGTGATGTTGATGGAAGTTGAGTCATAGTATTGAATGATTTGTTGATATACCTATGGATAATGGCTTATGGTGGTTAGTCACTCTTTGATTAGAACTTAAGGTTGATTGTTTAAGGTGGAAAGAAGCAGTGTATTTTCAGCCTAATAGCTCCTAGTGGACATAGAATATAGATTCCCATAGTTGAGAGTAGTATGGTCATTTTAGTGGTAGAGCTTTGTATCTCCGAGTTAGGTTTGAAGAGTGTAAGAGCATGTAACTAGACTTAGACTCTAGCAGCCAATTATGGTGTATCCCTAAGAGAGTTAGAAAATTTCAGCTAGTTAAGTATGGTATGTTCGTAAGGAAGAGCATGGCTAAAAAATGTTGCTAAGTTGTAGAATTATCAGTCATATTGCTTGAGCTATATTAGTCCTAACCTTACTTTCAGTCCAAGATATTCTTGTTTCATGATAGATAGTTTAAGAAAAAAAGGTGTCTCCTGTTCAACTCTAAGTCGTTCCTATTCTCTGAGCTCAGATTAGCAGACTAGAATGCTCAGGCCATGTTAGAATCTTGATTCAAATATCTCACTCAGATCATGCCTTCAAGTTACCCCCAAATGTTATTAGAGCTTCTAATAAGGATCGTTTAAGGTAACATATATTCCTTTCTTAGTGACTCTTAGAAATTTTATGTCATTATCTATCACTTTATAGTTCTACATATATGTTCATGCTAGGGATGCTTCAATTGAGTTCTAAACTCTCAATATGGATCAGTCTGACAGTTAATGGTTCAGTTCAGAGATCAGGCGCATAATACTAGTGACTTCCTCTTTTTCCTTCCAGTCGTACTCTCCTAAGTCTATGTCTATTATTATTCCATGCACGCTCTTATATGCATTGAGATGCGTGTAAATACAATTGTGCCTTATTCCCAACCTAAAATCGATTTAAGGTAACAAATTCCTCCTTATTACTTCTCTCAGTCTCATGTCACTCAGTTACTCCCATGCCTTAGCATGTATTGATGAGTTCAGTTCAGCCCATGTTTTAATTATAAATTCAATTATCATGTCAGTATTCATCTCTTAGAAATTCGATGTTGGGATTGCAGCTCTTTCCCTAGCCTTTCAACTTAGTTAATTTTTCATTCGGGGACGAATGACCCCAAGGGGGAGATATTGTAACACATCAAAAATCTAAGCTAAGATTAAATCCATGCTTCAAGTACATGTAGAACCAAACATCATGTTTTTATATTATAACAAGTGATTCATACAAGTATTAAGGCCCTAGCTCATAGCCAAGTTGAAACCTTCCTTACCGATTGAGTTTTTGTGAAGAATATTTCTATAGTCAATTTCAAACAAGTATAACTCCTAGATTATGAGATATTATTTAGTTCAATACCCACCAAAAAAAAGGTCTTTGAGTCTTCTTTCCAAGGCATCCAATTTCACCTTAATCCGGTATCGGAGTAAACCGATATCCTCAGTTTACCAAAAGGTATCTGTCTGTCAGGGTGTGATGGCTCGGGTGATGAACCGTCACACCAGTGATGACCCATCAAGGCAAGCCATCAGGATTGACCAATAAGAGGAAAATTTGGTCATTTAGTGATGGTTAGTCAAGGGATTGACGGTCCGTCACCCAAACCATCAGTAGGGATTGTTCTGCACTGTTATAACATTTTCAAAGGGGTTGTTTGGTATTTTCCTACTCTTTTAACACCTAAACTACGTCATTTAAGCTATCCTAAGGCTGAATATAAAGCCTAAACGACTCTTATTCCCTCTTCACTCCAACACACGAAATCACTCATTGAAATATGAGAAATATGCTACTTTTCATCATCAAATAAGAAATTAGGGTTTTTCATCTTCAAGCTCAAATTCTCAAGCGTTCAGTCTGAGATTTCTTCAGTTCAGGCATGTGGGTATTCAATAAGGGATTTCTTTCACCCTTATACCCAAATCCTAGTTTTTAATTATAATTTTCAGTTATGATTTATGAACTCATGATCTAGGGTTCACACTCAATTATGCCAAATCTTTGAATTCAAATTCCAACATGTTAGTTTATTATTATGGTTCCCATTCAAAGTTATTATTCATGATTTGCATGGCTTTAACTCAGTTATTTTAATACGTGAAGCCTTATGCACGTTTTAAAGATTTCAACCTCTTTCAGAATGAATTATTCATGACTTGGTGGATTTCAATATATATTAGTTGACATGCCATGTTTTCCCATGAAATTTATTATCTTTATAGACTTGTCATCTTATGGATCCGCAGTATATTGATATTCAATATTTTGGACTTGTGCTCTGAAATTTCCCTTTTTTCCTTTCGATTATTAAATTTTCATTATTAGTTGCACTCTTCAGAGATGGCGGCTTATGAACACCTGATGACCTAGGATATCACGCTTTGTCAGTCAGGCACTCAGTCCTTCAATTTTCATGATTTAGAATACTTTTAAATAAAGCACTTATCTTTCAGTCTCATAACTTCGATATTATTGAGTTACTCAATATACCATGCTTATCATGATTTTCAGAGATAGTAATTGCGTATAACTAGTTCCATGATTTCAGTCGTTCTCAGGTACAGTAAATTGAACTAGTTTATGTATTTTACCCATCTTTCAGTGTAAATAGAGCATATATCTATATATATGTGTTCTCATATCATGATCAGGAACTTCGGCTCATAACATTCAGATACCTGACATACATGACATTAAGATATGCCATCAATGCTCTTGAACACTTTTCTTATAAAATCAAAGTTCACTAGTAGTATGCCATTCAGATATGGAATCTATTATTATGGTTAACATTTTCAAGAGATATCAGTTATATTCGGTTGGGAGTAGTACTTAGCACCGAGAGGACACAGGTTCAACGTACCCAAGTACCAAACTACGTGCCACTATAGGTTAAAGGGGTACTCGCGAGTTGAGAGTGTCTCATTTGCCCTAAATGGGCTAGGAGTGAATTCACGCCAATCATTGTTCATACCCTTAGCAATGTATAGAACACCCTACCAACTTGGGTTACAGGTTGGATTCCATATCTGCTTACATGGTCTATGTCGGTTACAAAAAGCTTCCACGATTTCAGACTCAGTATTTCTACATAACCCTCAGTTTAGTTTTACTTGCTTTTAAACTATGACTTTCTAGATTATCATTGCATCTTAGAATTTGTGTATTTCATATAGGGTCATTGTACTCCAGCTCAGCTCTTTTCTTGCAGTTAGCATTCAATATAGTTTTACAGCATGTTCAGCATTAGCGTTAAATCATATGAAATATTTATGCTTCTACAGTTTTCCAATTTTCAAAAATATTTTAGTTCATAATTCAGAGATTTCCCTATGCCCCACAGCTTTTACGTACAAATATGTTTTAAATGCTTATTTCAGTAAATGGTTTATGTTTTCAGTTTGAAAGCAAGTCTTAGTCGTTTCATGATTAATGCACAACTCACATACTCAGAACATTCAAAATTACTGATCGTATACCTCTTCTACCTATATTTTTCATGTGATGTAGATTCAGGTGCTTACTATCAGGATCGTAGTCAGGTAAATCGCAGCATCCATCCAACAGGTGATGAGTTCTCTTATTTTGAGGACTCCAGTCAGTTGCAGATCCAGTATTCCACTTTTATTCATATGTATTGATTAGGGATAGTTGTGGGTCATGTCCCGGCTGCCTATAGTTAGTATTAGTAGAGGCTTCATAGATAGTTAGTCAAAGTTGTCATATTTAGTTTCTTTTTCTTTTCAGTTTACAAATGTTGTAAATAAACTTTCTAATAGTAAATGTATTGAACTAGTTTATTCCACTATTATGCTTTCGCTCAGTCAGTTTAGCTTTTATACATGTTTTAACCAGTTGCTCATGTATTAAGCCAGTATCATGGGTTAGCTTAGGATCACTTGTGGTTCTAAGCACCGTATTACAACTAGGGGGTAGTCTCGGGTCGTGACAGTGTATGATGTGTTGGCATGGATTAGTTGGTTATACTATTATTTAGTTAAGTGTTCATATTTTCATCTTGGGTTGGCCAAGTGACCCTACCAGTACACCGTTGTTCTTGTGTACTGATACTACACTTGCATTTATTTTTGTGAGTGCAGCTCATATTCCAGCGGCTCCTACGCGACCTCACTTATGAACCCAGTAATTGACTTCTGATTTCAGGGTGAGCAACTTATCCGGGCTACCATGGAATCTTTTGTCATCAGCATAGTTTCTTGTTCTGAACTTATGTTTTTCATGCAGTTTTTGGGGTTGCATCCCCTTTCTTGATATTCCAGTAGTAGTTTTGGTACGTGGCTTTCGGTTTCTAGGGGTGGTTTTGCTAAGTACAATGTTTCCGCTTTCAGTTGTACTTGTATTTGGTTTAGATTTGACATTATTTATTGATGGATTAGTTTTGACTCCTTTAAGTATTGATTATAAGTTGGCATTTGGGGTTGGTTTCGGGTAGTTGGTTCTCTCACCGAATGAATAGTGTGAATTCCACTCAAGACGGGTTTGGGTCGTGACACCAACAATTTCATCCGCTCATTTTAGGTATTGTAATGACCCTCGCATTGAAATTTAAAATTTTCTATGTTTAGACCATTTTGCCCCTCTCCGTGATAGCTTTATCTTACTTACGAGTTGTGAGAATGGTTGGCATGGTCCCCGATGCATTCAAGAGTGTTTTATTTGAGTTTGTAGTTTTAAGTATCCTTAAAAGGATAGGTATGACTTCAATCAATATTTTGTGATCCGAGTCTCGGATGAGGATTCTGACATTTCCATTAGATCTAGAATGTCGATTTTAGGTTAGTAACGAGGTTGGTTCGGGTTTGGAACCATTATTTTGAATTTCAATCCTCCATTTGAAAAATGGTGTATTTTGGCCTAAAAGGGTCCCAGGGTTAATTTTTTGTAAACGACCTTTTTTCATAAATTCCATGATTTCATTGGATCTAGAACGTGTTTTATGATCAATTTGCACTATTGGTTCATGTTCATAGGGTTCCGGATGAGTTCCAAGGGTCAAAAATATATTTTTTGAAATTGCTGGTTGTTGGTCAACAGTTGACTACGGTCAATGGTCAACGGCACGGTCAACTTTGCTGAAAACAGCCTAAATTTCTGGATTTTATCTCTTTTTACTCATTTTCACCATTTTTTAATCAAATTGGGAGCTCGGGAGGGAGATTTTGGGGGAGATTTCTTGCATAAGTTTGTATGGGTAAGTTCCTAGCTCAATTCTAAATCATTTCCTACCAACTTTATCATTTAAATTCTTCTAAATCAAAGATTTCAAAAGAGCGTTTTTGACCTTTTTCCCACAAATTAAAATTTTGGTATTTTTTTTATTTGAGCTTCGATTCTTACTCGTTTTTGCTTCGATTTTCACCCATAGAGTCCTTTTCACTTGAGGATTATGATTTTCAAACAAAAAAATCATTTTTCCCTTTTCGATCTTCGATAGATTTTTGGGTTTTTTGCCGGTAAAGCTTGAAAATGATTTTTCTTCGATTTGGACCTCGTTTTTAACTCATTTTTGCATGGATTTTCAGCTCTAGGTTCCTTTAACCTTTGGGAATGTATTTTTAAAATAAAAGTCTGATTTTACCCCTTAGTTTTTAAAATTTATTTTCGAGGTTCGTTTTTTACCCGTTCTAAATTTGGTCAATATAGGTATCATTAGCTTCCTTTTAACTTGTAGATGATATATTTGACTAGATTGGACGCATTTGGTGTTGATTCGAGAGATTTGGGCTTTCAGTTGAGGTTTTGGACTGTGTTTGAGCTTGCGGATATTCATTTAAGGCAAGTTGAGATGTATCTTGACTTTTCTAAAGTGTTTATGTGTTATATGCTTGTTTGTTCTATTTCTATATTGCTTAGTACTGGGGGTCCTGCTTAGGTGAATGGCGAGCATCTCTGCTGGTACCGGAGTCCTTGATGGATTGTATTTAGATTATTGGCTTGATTAGTTAGTATTACTACTTGCAAATATCCTTAGAGTAGAATGTAGATAGATAACCTAGTGATCTCGAATAATAGCTATTAAAATAACTATTTTAGAGCTTGAATCTAGTTAGCGGACTTTACTGTGACGATCGAGGATTTATGACTTTTAGAGAATAAATAGACTTGTAATAGTGGATGAAACTTATTGTATGGAATAAGCTAGGTTTGGGTAGTTTCTCTATATATGTTGTTATTGTGATTGTTGTTAATTTTGTATTTCCCGTGTGGTGGATAATGTGAACTTCACTGGAATTGAGTAATTATGTGTCCGAGTGGGGGCTTATATATATATATATTGCTTTTGATTTGAGTGGATATATTATTGTGATGCCCGAGTGGGGGCTTGACTTGATGTTATTGTTCATGTTTGTGCATTAAATGCCTTATCTATTATTGTGTCGCCCGAGTGGAAACTTGACTTGTCATCATAGGCCTTATCTATGCATTAAAATGCCGTATCTATTATTGTGTCGCCCGAGTGGGGGCTTGACTTGAAATTGTAGGCCTTATCTATGTATTTAATTGCGTTATGATTATAGTGATGCCCGAGTGAGGGATTAGAAATGATAATATTGATGACTGCATGACTATTTATTCGGGTGGTGCCAAGTGGAAATTGATATCATGAATTATTGATACATTGAGTTGATTTTGAGCTCACTTATACACGTATTGAATGAATTTTGATCTTCATACTGATTGGTTGTGAGCATGACATCCCCATATCACGCATGCATATTCATGAGACATTGGTACCATGAGATATTCTGATTTTTGTAATAAATTGTTACACCTTATAAAATGCCTATCCTGAGGGATGTGCCGGTAAGGTTGATTTGAGACATGGGATTGAGATTATATGAGTATATGGGCTGCGAACTCCCCATGGATCCTACCTGGTAGCTGCGAGCTCAGTGGGTGTATACAAAAGGTTATGCGATAACTTTCAAATATTCATCATCATTACATTGCATTGCATTACCTTTCTTGATTTGGTTTGATACTGTGTTGGTATTTACTTTTGTATTGTAATGCCTTCATAGAACCTTGTTTGTGATATTGTGTTTGAGCATTCATTTCACTTCATTACATTATATTATTTCATCGTATATTGGTTGAGAGGTTGAGGTATTATAAGACTTGTGGTATGATGGTGGCTTGATTGAAAGATAGATGAGTAGCACCTTTTGGTAGTATGAGATACACCATTATATATATACACTCTCCCTGTTGTTATACCATAGTATTGGTTAATGATAATTGATTAAGCATGTTATAGCGTATTTATGAGTCTTCTTCATAAATGAATTCCCTTGTGGTTGAATATAAATGGATAGTGTTGACTCACCTGGATTAGTGTACCTACCTTGCTTTTGATATGTTTGTTGATTGTTGTGTTGGGTTACCTTGATAGGATAAGGTACTGTGATTTGGTGGGGTATAGACTGATTGGAAAACCTTGGGTAGTTGGGGTGGTGGTGCTCGCCTTCACTTTGGACCAGGATCGGTTATCGACGATGTTTGCTGAGTACATGTGGTTTCGTACTCACTCTTTCTTCCTTTTCTTTTTTCTTATTTTTCTGCACCCCATGCAGGTATTAGGCTGAGTAGCAGTTTGTAGATCGTCTTCTTCTGATATTAGCATTACGGAGATCGAGGTAGTAGCTGAGGGACTTCAGGACTTCTCAAATCTCTCTATTTATGTCTTATGCTTTATTCGCATCTAAGATATTATAGAAAATTATTATTCCTATTGAATATTAGAGGATTGTACTAGTGACAACCAGACCTGGGAAGTATCTTGAATATTTGCTTCTTCTTTATATGTACTTTGGGGATTATTCTTTTTCTTTCGTTTCTGATTTACTTGATTATTGAGTCTGGGTTGGGATAGGCTTACTTGTCTGGAGGGTGTAACAAGTGCCATCACATGCCTATTTTGGGTCATGACAGGTATATGATTTTTTTGTGTGTGCGTGTATGTGAGTATAAATATATAGAATAATTCATCACACATATTTAAATATTATTTATATTAATTAAGAAGTTTATACTGAGTATGTAATATGCGATACATGCGCAATATGATTTTTTAACTAAATATTTTGGAACAAACGTGCAACGCACGTTCCCAAGATCTAGTATTACTAAAAGTGGAAAGTTCCAATATGCATAGTTGGATTATCATCTTACCCTGTACTAAATTAAATATTATAAAACATCTAATTAATTAAATATTAAATAATAATTATATCATATTATACTAATACTACCTATTAAAAGTGGGAAGTCAAAAGTTTTTGATAGTAAAAGCAAAACCGTGTGAGAAGAAGTAACATATGGTACTTTTAGTGGTGAAAGCTCAAAGGGCAATAATTAATTCATGAATGTCTACATAAAATATAAGAGAAAGAGTGAAATTATAGTATTTTAAAGTCTAATAAATCACAACAATAATATTGTAACAATTACTATATTAATATTGTAAAGTCTCTTCTACTACTATAAATTGAATAGTATATAAAGTGAATATGTTTCATGTTGTTCATTTTGTACAACGCAACTACAAACTCTCTTTCCCTAAACTTAATGGTAACCACAACACATGACGAAATGGTAACATACCTTATCATTTAGATTTCAATTTACGTTATGTATTTTTATTGTTATGTTTGAACCAAGGTACTTCCTCATTTTGCATTACTGTATATCTTTATTGATTTATTTTGTTTGAGAGCTATTAGTTTGGTAAGTTCATAAAAAAAAGTCAAGTAATATAATCAAGCAGACTCATTGTTGGTTGAACCCGTGCTATTACTAGAATATTCATTGTAATGGTTTATGACTTGAAACATTAAGTTAGTCACGATGTGATGATAGTAAGTATTAATTTAATTATCAATTTTCATACATAATCGATAACTTTATGAGGTAAATACTTTTATTATATGTATGTCATTTGTTTTCTTAAAAAAGGCCTTATTATAAAGGGGAAAAAATTGAAATATACATACTTAGATTGTATATGGCAAGTCATAGTAATACTTCTTAAATTGCAATTAATAGAAAATTTTAAAATAAAAAAATTAAAGGAAAAAAATGTTTTTTATTACATGAAAAAAAGATCTCTTAAAAAAATGAGTTTGTTAATAGTAGGATATCAATCACACCCTAATATCTCTCTCCTCCTAATTCTTCTTTCCATTATTTTCTCTCTAATTTGTTATAAAATTCCACAATTCTCTCTCACAAAATACACGATTCTGTCTCCCTCTTTTCACTCCATTTTATTCTATACTTTTTCCACATATTTCCTCAAAATTAATCAAAATCCTCCATAGATAATCACAGATTTCATCTTTTCACCACAATATTCTTTCTTACTTCTTCCATTATTGAGGAACCAGATGTACTGCCATTTTTTTATAAATCTTGATTCTTTTTTTTTCAGTATGAAAGATGGCAGCGTTCATTCAATCTTAATTTAATACGAAAGCAGATGAGATAGAATCTTGATTCAAAGAGATAAGCACAAAGTGTATGGAATGGGTATATAAACTGGTACTACCTAAATTGAATATCACCATCCATAGATACCAGTTTATATATCTATTCCATACACATTTCATACAAATGTGACATATAAGAAATCACTTTATAAATCGATTTCATTCAATTTATAATCTAAAGTATATCTTCTTAATTGCAACATCGAAAAAAGTATTATCCAGATTTTTGACGTTTATTTCAATATCATTTTCATCCATTAAAAACATTAATGAGTATCCATCATTCTTGTATATCATTTCACATACCAATTTCCCAGATCAAAAATCATTTTGTATATGATAATGGTATATAACATGGTTTAAACTTGGTTGGAAAAACTAAATGAAATGTAATACACATAAAGTGTTTGTGTATGTAATGGGTATAAACCTAGTTTTCAAATAGATTCACATAAAAATCACAATATTTTTTATTGTATTTTTATTACGAATTACATACATTGAGAACCCGATAAGAAATACATTTAATCAATGAGATGGATATATAAACTGATTTCAATATAATTTGGTATACCATTCCTCATTAGCAGATTTTGTATCATTTTCATATACTAAACTTTATAAGATTTTATATTATTTTCATAAACCAAAACAAAAGAACTCAATCACTAGATGAAAGTGAAAGTAAATTAATTAAGGAAGAGAATGTATTAATGGGAAGGAATTTTCAATTAATAAACAAAATAGAAAAGGCGTGTTTACTTGGGGAAGTAAATTAATGTGACTTTTATGGAAAAGGCAAGAAATATGTATAACTGAAGATAATTTATTAATCAGATTTTACTACTCTAATAATTATCAACATGTTAATTGAGGTGAGTGGGAAAGGATAAACACAAATATTTAGGAGTGATTTAATTAATATATAATTGTTAAACAATTTTAACAAAAAAACGTTTTTAATAAAAAATTATAAAAACTGCTACAACTTGCAATTAAAAACATAATTCAATAATTACAAAAAAGTATTGTTACAAATTGCAATAAACAATATAAAAAGTATATATAAGATGATTTCCTCTATCATAAAAGAGAAAATCTGTTCAAAAAGCCCAAAATCCGATCTAGCCACACCGGTCTTGGATAAAACAAAACAAAAGGTAATGAAAAAACTAAACAAAGAGAAGAAAAATCTAGAAGAAGCAAAAAAAGAAAGCTAAACGTCGCAACTACATTGAGGTACGACTAGCATCAAGATCTGCTTGTGCAAAAAACCTCGATTCCATGAAAAAAAGATGAGCTTTTGTTGATTTTACATCGGACATTTACATAGTCTAACAAATGCCATGAAATCGATTCAACTGAAGACTTCTTCTACTCTTCTTTTGATATATGTATGTCATTAATATGTGTTTGTGCATGTTTTTTGTCACGATCTAAAATAGGCACGCGATAACACTTGTCAAACCCTCCGGACAAGTAAGCCTAACCCAATCCAAAAGAACACGAATAAGAGAAAATAGAAATGGAAGCAAAAAAATAGAATAATCCCAAATGTATAACCGAGACGCAAGTCTCCAAAAATACATCTCAGGTCTGGTTGTCATGAGTACAAGCCTCTAAATATAAAAATATATCAATAACTAAAGTATCTTAAATGCGGATAAGCATAAGATAAATAAAGAGAGATCCGGATAAGCTTAGAGTCCATCAGCCACTACCTCGATCTTCGCAACGCCAATACTAGAAGAAGACGAACTACAAACAACTACTAGATCCAATACCTGCACAGGGTGCAGAAAAACAAGTAAAAGGAAAGAAAAGCAAGGGTGAGTACAAAACCACGTGTACTTAGCAAGCATCGTCGATAACCGATTCTAATCCAAAGAGATGGCGAGAGCCACCACCCCAACTACCCAAGGTTTCCCCAAATAGTTCTATAGCCGTTAAATTCTCCACTTCATCCTAATAGGGCAACCCAACACAATAGGCATAACATTATCTATAAACAGGGTAGGCACATAAGTCTAAGTGAGTGAATATTTGTCACTTTTGATCAACAGGAATAGAAAAATATTTACAAGGAAGACTCACTAACATAGTATATCAGGCTCAATTATCATGTTTAATCAAATAATCTGTGATAAAGTAGTGAGAGTGTACAAGTATGTGTATGTCATGCTACCACTAGGTGCGACACTACATGTCTCACTAATGAAGCCATAGCCATACCCTACGTCTCATGTAAACCTCAACTCCCAACCAATATAAGATTATATAAGACAACGTAATGAAGTGAAATGAATGCTCAAACACAATATCACAAACAAGGTTCTAGCACGGTAATATAATACAAGAGTAAATTCTAGCACAATGCCAAACCATACCAAGGAATGTCAATGCAATGCAATGTAGTGATGATGATGGGATGATGATGAATGCTTGAAATTACCATAATCCGAGCTCTCTAGGTCCGAACGAACCCCCGAAATTCATTCGGTAAAAATAGACCAATAATGTTACTAAGCTAATTTTGATGTTCTAGACTCAATAAAAATGTCAGATTTTCAAAAATGGATCGTTTACAATAAATTAACCCCCATGATCCCTTTTAGGCAAAATTTAACAAATTTTCAAACGGAGGGTCAAAATGCGAAACAAAGGCTCGGGACTCAAGCTAATCACGCTACTAATCCAAAATCAACATTTCGAAACTAATGAAACTGTCAGAATCATCATCCGAGACTTAGATCACTAAATATTTACCAAAGTCAAACTAACCCCTTTGATGATGTTCAAAACTACAAATTCATTTAAAACACTTTTGAACGCATCGACAGTCGTGCCAACCATTCCCACATCTCATAAATGAGATAAAGTAACCATGGAAAAGGACAAAATGGTCAAAACACAGAAATTTCTATATCTCAATATGAGGGTCATTACATTTTTAAAAAAATAATTAAGGTACTTTGCCTCTAAAGTAATATCAAGTTTATAAGTTTCTGATACTAAAGTACCTAATTTACCTTTTTTTATGTTTTGATTTTTTTATAGCTCAAAAAAAGTATTGAAATATGTATTGTTTAAAATTTATCGTATTGCAATATGATTTTTTAAAACGTCCAATGTACATTCCTAGAACTAGTATTATTAAAAGTGAAAAGTTTCAAAGTCCAAAGTTAGATTACCATTTTAATCCTACACTAAATTAAAATATTAAAAATAACCAATTAATTAAATAGAAATCATATCATATTATACTAAATACTAAAAGTGGAAAGGTGAATTATCCTCAATAATCACAACAAATAAATAAATAAATGTGAAAAGCCACTCTTGAAACTGCATATATATATATATATATATATATATATATCAAAGATTCAAACTCGAATCGAAACTAAAATCAATATCAAATATCCAGACTCGAATCGGGACTAAAATCATTATTCTTGTCAACCATTTCCATAATCCATGAAATGAATGACTATGCATGAACAGAAAAGTAAAATGAAGCCAGATACAATAGATATATCCAAAAATCTCAGAATCATAATGAACCAATGAACACAAGCTACAAGCCTCAATATCAAGTCAAAAGTCCCATATCACCAAAATAATATAAAATCCAATTCGGGCATCACAATGTCAATCCATCTCATTTAGTACTTAAATTCACAATTCACCCAACCCATAACAAGTTTTACACGATAAGTCCCCACCCAAGCAATGTCTAAAAGAATTTAAGCCATAAGCCGACTCAAAGCCGAAGAAATATGTCATAAACCACTAGCCACCAAAAAAGTTTTTCTTCCAAAACAACCTCAAATTGCCTTTAATATATCACGAACAAATTTTACACGTGCGAGTCCATCTATACTCATGTTACTATGCTTATATTCCGGGTCCAAAATGTCAATCCCAAGCCAAGAAGGGCAAAATTGAATTTATTTTTGAAAATCACATTGATCATAACTTAAGGAACTCAAATATGAAATTTTATTTAAAATGGAGCTTAAATCAACCTTCAAATCATCCAAATATGGTTTCTTAACATTTAGGCTCAAAACCCCAAATTTCTATGCTCATACGTAGTTTAAAATGAAGGAATATTCAATAATTTGGTATATTTATGCCAAAATCAGTTTTCTCATACTTCAAGGACCTTATGTTCTAAAAATTAATGAGAATCCATCATAAATTGATCCTCAAACCAAAAACTTTTAATTTCTTAGCTTTGGGTTTCAAATCTCAACTTTACGAATTAAAATTATGAAAAACAAAATGAATATTCTTGGAAAATGAGGAAAATGAAGATAGAATCACATACCCACTGATTATAGAAGAAAAATTCATCAAGAATTCACTCAATTGGAGCTTCCTAGCTCCCAAAATGTCAAAAATATCAAATAGGTGTGATTTATGATTTAAAGCAATTTCCCCCTCCGCAAACCATTTCTCGCATCGGCGGTGTCACGACCCCAAAGTTGAGGTCATTATGGTGCCTACCCCATCCCAACCATTAGTAGGTAAGCCCAACATCCAAAGAGATAAAGAATGCGGAAAAAAATAGATAAGACCCAACACGAGACTTCATAAGAAAGTGAGGCCATATATATAAGTAAACAACAATATCCGAAACTAAACAAAATACAACTCAAGTCCCCAAATCTGATGTCATAAGTAAAGAGTGTTAATACTGATAAGGAGTCCAAAAATATACAAGGCTATCTCTGGAAAGTAAAATAAAGACAATAAGGATATAAGAAGTCTGGAATCAAGTCCCAAACAATAGCTCACCTATACTCCGAGTCAACCCGAACACAACACGATCTGACGCTCCACGGGTTGCACTCAAACTAGGATCTACACCAAAATGATATAGAAAGTAGGAGTGAGTATGGTCCACTAGTATTTAATAGGTATCACAGGCTCACCGAGCAAAGCAGAAAACTAAACAAGTAAAGGATACTATAAACACGCTTCTACTTGTATACAAAAAAATTCCCAACGGTGGCTCAAATCGTATCTCCTAAAAATTTATAAGTATAACATCTGTATAAGAACAACTACACACAACTATATAAGGAAAAGCTAAATACACGATAACAAACACACAATAGAAGTGAAAATGATGCAATGCAATGTTATAGTATAATGAGGATGGAACATCTCAATATCACCTCGTATACACCTTCCCAACATAAGCTTCCAAGACAGGACCCATGAGGGGTTCACAACCCATGTACTTTCACAATATCAATCTCATATCTCAATCAACCTTGCTGGCACATCCCTCGGTCAAGGGTTTTATAAAGTGTTTTATTTTCCTTCAAAATTAGTGTTTCTCTGTGGTACCAATTCCATGTATATGGATGCATGCTCATAACCAAAACAATATCATATAATGAATTAATTCAATAATGGTATCAATTGATCTCAAATCTCAATAAATCATGATATAAGATATCGCATGGCACCACAATAATTAAGAGTCATGTAAGACATCAAATATATTTCAATTCAAGCCCCCATTTGGGCATCATAATAATAATAAAGGTAGATAATGCTCAAACAAGACCAATACAAAACCCAACTTGGGTATCACAACAATAATCATCTCTCAAGTCAAATATCATACTCACAAAATCCTCCACACGGGCATCACAACAATAATAATCTCTCAATTCAATAATAAATACTCACATAGGCCCCACACGGGCAACATGATAAAATAACTATCTCAAAAAATGAATCTCATGATAACTCCTCAACTCATTGCATACTTTACATGAATGGTTAACTACCCACCCCAGTCTGAAGAAAGTTAAGCCATAACCTACCTCAAAAAGCCGAAACACGAGCCCAGATCCTTGAGCTAGGAGATTTTCCTTTTTTTGTAGCTTCAGATAGAACCCAATCCAATCAGTTTTGATGAAAAACCCTCTTTAAAATCATCTTTCCCAAGGTTTCCAAGTCCAAAAAATGGTGAAAATACGAAAAAATCATGATAATGTACTACTTATACTGTTTAGGTAAATAGTACCTTGCGATTGTGGTTCCCACCATGCGATCACGAGGGCCAATAATTGATCAATATTAAATTGTTCATCGTGATCGCGGGAGGTGGGCCTTACGACCGTGATGAATAACCCAACCCGTTCCACTAAAATGACTCTTCACGATCACAATCAAACCCTCATGTGATCGCGATCAGTAGCTTGGTCAAGCCCCACGATCACGATGAAGGACCCAGGTTGCACCAGATATCATTAAAAACAACTGAAGGGAAATGGTCCAAAGTGCTCCAAACAGACCCTCGGGATTCATTTGGGACCCCAAAGAAATAATCTAATAACGCTACTAGGCTAATTCGACGTTCCGGACACTCAATGGAATCATCAGATTTATCAACAAAGGTCATTTTCAATAAGTTAACCCCCCAGGACCCCCTTAGGCCTTAGGCTAAATTTAACTAATTTCTCATCTACGAGGTCAAAATTCAATATAAAGGTTTGAAACCTGAACCAACCACACTACTAACCCAAAACGGATATTTCAAATCTAATAGAGCTAACAAAATCACCATCTGATGCTCAAATCATAAAATATTGACCAAAGTCAAACTAATCACTTTCAAGGTAAATCAATACCTCAAACTCACTCAAATCACTCTCGAACACTTCGAAGAGTGTGCCAACTATCCCCACAACTCATAAATAATATATAGCAATTATATGGATGGGCAAAACGGCCAAAACATAAAAAACTAAAAATCACAACATTGATTATTACACTAACCACCACTAAAACACGCATTCGTCCTCGAGAAAAAAAGTAAATAAAGTACCTGAATTGGTAAAAAGCTGGGGGTATCTACTCCTCATATCAGACTCAACCTCTATGCAGCCTCCTCAATTGGGTGATGTGTCCACGGAACTTTCACATAATCAATGTGCTTGGACCTCAACTTCCTAGCCTGCCTATCTAGGATAGCAATGGGCTCCTCCTCAAAGGACAAATCATGATCTAACGTAGCTAAATCCCTTTGAATCACATGCGTATCATCTGGACGGTATCTCTTCAACATAGAGACATGGAATACTGGATGAAAAACTGACAGATGTGGAGGCGAAGCTAGCCTATACGCCACATCTCCAAACTTCTCAAGAATCTCAAAAGGCCCAATAAATCTCGGACTGAGCTTTCCTTTCTTCCCAAATCTCATCACACCCTTCATGGGTGATATCTTTAATAAAACCCGCTCACCAAACATGAATGCTACATTATGAAATTGTCGATTAGCATAACTCTTCTGTCTGCTCTAGGTAGCCACAAACCTCTGTTAAATCATTCCAAATTGATCCATCGAGTCTCTCAACAAATCAGTACCCGAAGGCCTAACCTCGAATGACTCAAACCATCCCATAGGAAATCTATACCTCCGCTCATACAAAGCCTCAAAAGACTCCATCTAAATTTTGGAATGGTAATTGTTGTTTTAGTCAAACTCTACTAAGAACACGAACTAGTCCCAATCACCACCAAAATCCATAACGCATGCTCGAAGCATGTCCTCTGCACATGAATGGTCAGCTCTGACTTACCATCTATCTGAGGGTGAAAAGTTATGCTTATGCTCATCTTAAGCTAACCCAACTCTCTCTGCATAACTCTAGAAATTCAAGGTAAACTGGGTACCTCTATCCAAAATAATAGAGATAGGCACTTCATACAACCGAACTATTTCTCGAATGTAGATCTTGGCCAACTTCTTCGCATTATAGTTCACCTTCACAGGTACAAAGTGCGCTAATTTAATCAACCTATCCACAATCACACAAATGGAATCAAACTTCCCCAAAGTCGGGGGTAGACCAACCACAAAGTCCATAGTGATCCGCTCCCACTTTCACTCGGGAACTGGCATCCTCTACACAGTGCCACCCAGTCGATGATGCTCATACTTCATTTGATCATAATTCAAACACTTGGACACAAACTTAATAATGTCTTTCTTCATACCACACCACAAATAGTGTTGCTTCAAATCATAATACATCTTAGCCGCTCCTAGATGAATAGAATTCTTCGAACAATGAGCCTCTTCTAAGATCATTCTAATCTAACCAACCACTCTCGCATTCAAACGCGACCACCTCAAAATGCCCCCGGAGTTAAGAGATGTTGTCTTTGCCTCACCACTCAACACCTTATCACAGGTCATTCTCAACTTCTCATCATCAAACTGATGAATTCGAATCTGCTCCATCAAAGAAGACCTAATCTCAATATATGCCATAATACGCCCAGGTGTAGAAATATTAACTCGAACCAACTGGTTAGCCAAAGACTAAAAATCTAAGGCTAAAGGTTGCTCCCCTACTAATAGAAGAGCCAAACTCCCCATAGTCACCGCCTTCCAACTCAAGGCATCCGCTACCATATTAGTCTTGCCTGGATGATAAAGAATAGTGAGATCATAATCCTTAAGAAACTCTAACCATCTACGCTATCTCATATTATGATCTCGCTGAGTGAAGAAGTACTGAACGCTATGATAATCATAGAAAATCTCACAATAAACTCCATACAAGGAGTGTCGCCATAATTTCAACACAAACACAACTGCGGTTAACTCTAAATCATGAGTATGGCAGTTCTTCTTATGCGGCTTCAACTATCGAGAAGCATCAATACACCACCCAAGACAACATTAGAAGCATCAAAAAATATGGTGAAACCCATGCCCTCCTCCAATAAAGTAAAGATATGAGCCGAAGTGAACAACTCCTTGAGCTTTTGAAAGCTCTCCTTACAAGCATCCAAGCACTAAAAAACAATTTTCTTCTATGTCAACTTGGTCAAAGAAGCCATAGTAGAAAAGAATCCCTGCATGAAGCACTGATAATAGATCACTAACCCAATAAAACTCTAAATCTCGGTAGGAGAAATAGGTCTAGCCCAATCACAAACCGCCGCTACCTTGGTCGGATAGACCATAATACCATCTTTGGTCACTACATGACCTAAGAAAGAAATAAAATTCAACCAAAGCTCACACTTAGAGAACTTGGCATACAACTTCTTATCTCTCAATATCTGAAGTACGATCCTCAAATGTCTCACATGGACAACCTCATTCTTGGAATAGACCAAGATCTTATCTATGAACACAATCATAAAAGAATCAAGATAATGCTGGAATACCCTATTCATCAACTCTATAAATGTTGTTGGGGCATTAGTCAGCCCAAAAAACATAACCAAGAACTCATAGTAGTCATATGATATCCTAAAAGCTATCTTCGGAACATTCGAAGCTCTAATCCTTAACTGATAGTAACCAGATCTCAAGTCAATCTTAGAAAACACTAAACCACCCTACAACTGATCAAATAAATCATTAATGTGAGGAAGAGGATACTTGTTCTTGATATTTACTTTATTCAATTGCCGATAATCAATACACATGTGCAACAATCCATCTTTATTCTTCAAAAACAAGACAAGAGCACCCCAAGGAGATACACTCAGTCTAATAAAACCCTTACCCAACAAAGTCTATAATTTCTCATTTAATTCCCAAAATTCCACTGGGGCCATTCTATAGAGAGAAATAGAAATGGGCTTAGTGCCCAGAGTAACATCAATAGCAAAATCAATAGCTCAGTCTAGAGGTATACCAAGCAAGTCCATATGAAACACATCCAAGAACTCTCTAAAAACTCGCATAAAATCTAAGGGAGGCAGTGAATCAACACTAGTATCACGAACATAAGCCAAATAAGAAAGACACCCCTTCTCTAATATGTGACGAGCATGTAGAAGAGATATAACAACATTTGAACATGATCTAGGAGAACCCTTCCATTATAATATCTCGGCATACCCAGAGTAGCTAAAGTCATGGTATTGGCAAAACAATCCAAAACCGCATGATAAGGAACCAACCAATCCATAACCAATATAACATCAAATCAACCATATCGAAGATAATCAAGTCCACTTAAGTCTCAAGCCCAGAAAAGGTCATATACATGATTGGTACACCCGATCCACCAATAAAGAATTGCCTACAAGGGTAGAAACACGAATAGGCATAGCAAAAGACTCACACATAGAATCAAATCAGTAGCAAAATAGGCAGACACATAAGGGAATGTAGACCAAGGGTCAAACAGTACTGTAGAGAGACGATGGAAAATTGGGACAATACATGTAATCACTACATCAGAGGCCTCTGCCTCAGGTCTCCCAGGAAAAACATAACACTGACCACGTCTGTTAACAGACTGAGTGCCTCCTAGTCTACCACCATGAGCTCCCTGATCCCTACCTCTGGTACCTCTTGAACTACCTCTACTGCCCTGTGTACAACCTCTAACTACTGAAATTGGAGTCGAACAAAGTTGAAGCTAAGAACCCTACAAGGAGGAACAACTGATACACCGGGGACAATCTCTCCTTAAGTGACCATGCTCATCACACACAAAACATTCTCTACTAGAATAATCACACTGAGAGGGCCTAGAAGAATCAAAATAGCCTCCATAAACTAATAAACCAAAATGAGACCCTCAGCCTGTATGACCTAATCTCTGACTAATCAAAGTTTATGAAATAGCAAACCTACCATCTGAACTCTGCAAAGCTTCCTGAACTGGTCTGCTATGATGACTATGAAAACCCCTGCCTGAGAAATCCCTACCTCGAGATGAATAACCACTAAAATTACCCTGTCTGCGCACCCTCTTAGCACTACCAACCTTCATACCCTAGCAAATAGACTCAATCATCTTGGCATGATCTACTATACTCTGAAAAGAACCACCAGAAACCACTAATTGAGCCATTGCTAACTAGTAATAACCAGTCAAACCCTTAACAAACTTCCTGATCCTCTCAGGCTCTGTGGAGATGCTAGCAATGACATATATGGATAATGCATGAAAATGATCCTTATACTCTACAATAGTTATGGAGCCCTACTACAAATAATCAAACTCATCCCTCCGCTGGTCCCTCAGGCTAAAAGGCACAAACAGCTCCAAAAAAGCCTTAGAAAACTGGGTCCATGTCAAAGGAGGAGAACCCACTAGTCTACGACTAACAAGAGATCTCCACCACTGCCTAGCCACATCAGTCAACTGGTAGGTAGTGTAAGCAATACCATGGGACTCAAGCGAACTGAGGTTATGCAACCTCTCCTGACAATTAATCAAAAACTCATAAGCATCCTCACCAATAGAACCACTAAACTTGGGAGAAAATAATCTGATGAATCTCTAAATCACTTTTACTCATCAACAGACATAACCGAACCTGGAGCTATAGGTGGAACACCTAATCTAGTAGGCAAAGTCTCAACACATGGGGCCATAATAACTGGTTGGATGTGCCCCAAGAGTCTGAAAACTATGAGTAGAAGCCTGCCCTGGCGAATGTACACTTTTTGTGGTCTGAGAACCATTTGATATACCACGTAGAATACCTTTTTGGGAATTCTATCTAAGTAGCCCAAAACACAAATAAATAGATCCTTAAGTAGTAGAGTAACCATAAAACCCTAAAGGCCTGAGCTAGTCCCACATCCTCTGGCTGATAACTGCCTTATCATACTATATCTTAGGCTCAAGAGAGGATGCTCTAGCTCATTCTCTAGTTGGCGCCATTTTTCATGCCCGACCTTTACATCTATCATGGTTGCAACCCCTGCCTTGCCCCCTGATCGAGGTTCCAACAACGGGTACTGGCTTAGCATCCTCAATAACTCTGGATTTATTCCCCACCTTTTGCATAGAAAGAATGGAATATAAGTTTAGAATATTATACATTAACAATATACACGATACAAGATCAAATTAGATAAGTCTTCTTAAAAATATCACATAGCCTTCCGAAGATATATACGAATGTCAACGTATCAATCAGCGGGACTCTATCAGACATCTTCTTCTTTTACTGATGAGGCCATTGAACCTAGCGCTCTGATACTAATTTATCACGACCCAAAAGTTGAGGTCATGATGGTACCTACCGCATCCCAACTCTAGGTAAGTAAGCCCAACATCCAAATAGATGAAGAATGCAGAAAAAATAGATAAAACCTAATACGAGACTTTCTAAGACCATATGTATAAGTAAATAAGAATATCCAAAACTGAACAAAATACAACTCAACTCCCAAAATCTGATGTCATGAGTAAAGAGCACTAATATTGATAAGGAGTACAAAAATATACAAGTCTATCTCAGGAAAGTAAAATAAAGACAATAAGGATAGATAACGTCCAGAATAAAGCCCCGAAGAGGAGCTCACCCATATTCCAAGTAAACCTCAAACACAGTATGATCTCACACTCTTCGGGTCGCACTCGAACTAGGATCCACACCAAAAGGAAACAGAAAGTAGGAGTGAGTACAATCCACTTGTACTCAGTAGGTATCATAGACCGACTGAGCAAAGAAGAAAACTAAACAAGTAAAGGATACTATGAGCACGCTTCCACCTGCATATTGGTTTTTCCCAAATTACACCTCTAAATGAAGTATAAAGCGGTTGCTATCAAATATAGAACCCGACTAGGTTGGGATCGATCCCATGAGGAATAAGTCAAAATCTCTATCAAAGTGTTTATCTAATCAATTAGTAAATAATTTCCAGTAATTGGGGGGTTTGGAATTCTGATTTCAAATAGTGATAATTGCTGATTTTGTTGAGTCAGTAATTAATATATGAGAGGTACTAGGACTATGTTCCCCATAACTTCATAACTTTATAGATTCTTCATACTAGTGATCTCTCTCGATGCTTGGCATGTAGAATCGATAGGTTATATTCACCTAAACAACTTTCTGCAATTGTTTAGATGACTATCCTCAAGTACATTTTCTAATATCCTGAGTTTTGCACTACTAACCCCTATCTTGGATCCCAGATTAGCTTTCCCAGATTATCAGCTCAAGCTGTTAATTAAAGGTTGATAGCTCCAAGTATTTGTTGTTAATTCCATTTTCCCATTTGTTACCCCTCCTTTCGTCCAAAGTAAAGGAGAGTTCTAACGCTTGCAAACGTTAAAAAGTAATCAAACCGAAGAGAACAACAATACATGCCCAAACACCCTTTGAGAATCATTTCGTACTACAAACCCTACTTTGTTAATCCGTCATGGTTCCCACAACCCTAGTTTTGGTATTTAGCTACTCGTGATCATACAAACACAACAATAATTTTGGAAAAGAAAGCATAATTATGACTTACGAAGAATAAGATGAACAATCAGGAATCATAATCAAAACCCTAAAAATCAATGTTTACAACTTGTAGGAACAAAATATGTCTCAAAAGTCGTAATAGAATGTAAATTTAAATAAAGATGGAGAAGAAAAGAATAAATCAATTTTCTTCGACCTCCACGATGGCTCCTAGCTCTCTCTCTAAATCAAAAGTTTTCTATCCCTCAAAAGTTCAAAAGTTATGTACAAAGTATTTTTGTGGAATATTTATAGGTGTAGAAAAAAACTCTAAATAAAATAATTGAGTCCATAATGGACTGAAAAATCAAAAATCCAGTCCGCTTGTGACACGGATTGCCGCTTAGGTGCACCACCGCCTCAATTGTTGCAACGCTCCTCAAATTCGCACATGCTGCCACGTGGAAGCTAAGGGTTAATCCTCTCAATTTGTTTTTCATATTGTTGATTTCTATGTATATATTAATATAATATTGCATTTAATCCATTAAGCTGTCTGCTTGATTTCCTTCTATGATCTCTCATTTTTAATTCATTTTTACTCCAAATTTCTTCATCTTTAAACCAATTTAATCCTACATATAAATATATAATATTAAGTATAATTCATAAAATTAATGCTAAAAAGGGACAAATAAAAATACTAATTGTTAGGTAAATAATGATTAAATATATGTAATTTTGGCCTCTCATCAACATCCCACACTTAGACTTTTGCTCGTCCTAGAGAAAGCATTATAGCTCATCTCAATTAATCAAATATAGTAATGCACCACTTCAATTGATACAAGCAATTAGACCATATAACAATTCACAACATCAAGTACACTTCCCGATCATTATGCAAAAAATACAAACGAACAACAAACGTCTAACTTCCTAACCTCAAAGATGGACTCTAACTCATAAAATTTAAGCTTGCTCACTTATTTTTGTCAAAGAAAGCTAATAACAACACCTATATATCATGAAACAAGTGTCCTCACAAGAATAAATAGTCCACACACTCAATTCAAAAGATTGAATATAATTTAAGGACTTAAAATCAAAGAACAACACTCACACTCACAAAGAATTCACATATATGCACAAAAAACCATAGGCTTGCCCATTCTGTACATCTCTACTAATTAAGCATGCTTGCATAGAATTAAATAGGACTTTAAGGGTTCTAATGTTGGCTAGAGAAAGGGTAGGAAAACTATATAGTAGTGACTTATACTTTCCTAAGCACTTTGCACTTTTTAGACTTCATCACCCATTATTTTCATCACTTTTTTTTAAATTTTTAGCCCTCGCTTCATCAATTATTTTCACTAGTATTCTCATCATATCAAGAACGTTCCAATCAATTTTTTTTCCACGTATTTTTTATTTCTTTTCTCTCTTTTTTTTCATGTCACATTCTTTAAAAGAGGGCCTTTTCATCACTTTGTAGCTATCATTGGTCACCTTTTAAACTCAACCATTCATTTTCTTTAGATTTAACAATTTCAACACAGTTTATGCTACAGTGCTCGAGGAAGCAAGGTGTAAAAATTAGGGATTCAAAAAGTGGATCAAGGTAACAATACGGCTACCAAAAAAAGGCTACAGGCTCAAAGGGGCTAACTAGTGATATATTACCTAAAAAAACTAAAATTTACAAGACATATCAAAGAAAGTCTATTATCATATTCTAAACAAAGCAATACTTTTTATTTTACTTCAATAACATGCAGGGCAAGTTCTATACTAAGATGCAAAATATGGAATATATGTAAAAATATCCTCACCACTCATGGCACAAGTATCAATCAAGATGGATTAATTCCACTTTTAAGATAGACAGGGTCATAACAGACTACAAAATAAGAATAAGCTATATACAGAGTCACAGACATGAGCCTAGGTATCAGAATGTCTATTATTTTATTTTATACTCAAACACTCATAGAAAAGTACTACTCAAGATTAGGCCTAAATTGTTAGTATAAATAAAATAAGAAAATCTATTATTTTACTCCAAAAAATAAAAAAGTAAAAGATAAAAATACTTCTAAAAATAAAAATATTAGTCATAATAAAAATAACTCGGTTCAAAGGACCCCCTCCCCCCCTCAAAAAAGAATCGAAAAGAAAAAAACCAAATGGAGGGCGAAGTATGCTCTACTAAAGATATAAAAAATTAAAAACAAAAACTATTTTAATCTAAAGAATAAAAGTAAAATCTTTTTGTATTTTTGGACCTTTTCAAAAAAATTCAACTAAAAATGAATAAATAAAAGAAAATCCTACAGCATACTTCTAACATATATTGGAAGATATCTCATCCCACACTTAAAATTATGCGTTGTCCCCAAAGCAATAAACAAAGAAAAATGAGGGCTATGGATGCTCCCTAAGGCCCTCTAGGACCTAACAAGCAACATGTTTCTTCAATTTTCATCAAAGGTTGCGCACACCCCACTCTTAAGCTCAAACATGCTTCTAAGATTCAAATTCGAGTACTCAGACTTCCCCTTGTAATGATTCAAATTGTCGTTACACTAAAATAAGAGAAAAAACTTTCACCAAGTCTTCCCATAGATAAAACTTTCCCTAGCCTAGTGTTAAATGATTTTTGAGGGTGTACTAGTCTAAGAAAATCTAGTGTTAATGTGATTATTGGTGGGGGTATTTGACTTAATTTTTAGATATATGACGAGTTTAGGAAGCCGTAGCAACTTCCGACACATAAAATGGAGTTATAGAAGTCCAGTTATAGAGTTTACCATGGAAGAGTTGATTCGCAATATCGTATTTTGAGAGATGTGCTATAAAATGGACCCAATTGGTTAGAGGCCTTAAGATTCTGCCTCGAGACTACTTTAGAAGAAAAGGAAACTACTACAGCGGTACCGTTGTAGCATAAAAAGTACCACTACAATGGTAGTCTGCAATTCATCACGAACCGTTGCAGCAGTAAAAATGCAACTTTGACAATTTTTAAAACCAGAAACACGTTTTCATTCCCACTTTCTAAAAAATAAACCAAGGCTCTAGGGATGGCGATTTTCTACAATTTTTTAGAAGTTTTCATCTTTGGAGGTAAGTTCTTTACATTCTAAACTTGAATTACTTTTTAAAATCACTAAAAATTATTAGAATCTTGTTCATGGTGGAAATTGAGGCTTAACCCTAATTCATGACTTAATACAAATGTAACACCCTGTACATTTCTGACCCTACTTGACGACGTTGAACAATGTTTACTTAAGTGTCGAGAGCCATAAGTATGTATTTTGTAGTGTCATTGATGAAACATTTGATATTGGGCCTAGTACATATGATTAGACCTTTGTAGGAGGTGTTTGTGACTTCGTGGAGCAATTGTGGGATGAAAATGAGGCTTGGAGGACTTCCAAGCAATGGATATTAAGGTTAGGAGGTAAGCAAAAGACTTGAACTTGAAGGATCTAACCAAATACGTAAAGAAAAGTCGAAGAAAGGAAAAAAATCACATTTTGGGTGTGGGGCGCGCCCCAGGCCGCTTCTGGCCAAATTTTGTTTTGGCAGCATTGGGGCACGCCAAGCGGCGTGCCAGGGTGCTTTTCGCCAAAAATTTTCTTCGACTATTATGATGTATATAAGACTTTTGAGTCATGGTATAATTACTCCATCTTAGTAGGACTACTCTTGAGCACATTTAGCATCCGAGGTGGGGTTAACTCTTCGTCACAGGTATTTTATCAAATTATGCTCAAATAAGCTAAGAGTGGCTAGAATTTCTTCTTTTAGAAATTGAGGCTTCGAACATAAAATTGTGTGTGAAGATTATCGAGACATTTATGGAATTATTTTAACATGAGATATATGGTGGATTATACATTGAATTTGGTGGGTTAAGTTAACATGTGCAATTGGACTCAATTTGAGGCCCAAAATGAAGCCAAAATACATGGGCCCAAAGGGCAAATGACCCATTCTTCCAAAGTTGACCAAGAAACATGGCATTTAATGCCAAGGAATGGCTAAGGATGACTTGAGGGCTATATAAAGGCACAAAAATCAGATTTTATTCATTCTAACTCTCATTCCTTTCTAGACAATTACAAGATATTTTCTCTCAAACCCTAATAACCCTAAGGCACTTCTTTGGGCAAGATCATCATTTTACAAGTTTGGGTAAGTGATTATTCTTATGGATTAATATATTATATGCATGAGAGAGTATGTAGATCATGATGGTTATGTCTAAAAGTGTAAGTGGTGCACCTTTGTTTTTTTTGTAAAAGATGTGTCATCTTTGTGAATTAAACTTGGAAGGTGACTTGTGGTTTGGATGAAAGTGCATGGTATGGATGAAATATCAACATGTATGGTGTGATTATGTTTCTAAACTTGTTATTTTTCTATCAGTGTAAATTATGGGATTTTGGTCGATATGTTGTTGTGAGGTGTATTGAGGTGACTTGATGGAATCATTGTGATGTCGTGGTGATGGAGAAGTATAAAGTATGAACTTGGTGTGACATGCTAGTGGTTTATGATGTATTGGTCAATGTATGGAATGTTGTGGTATTATTGGTATGATAATGTCATAAATGGTATTGTCAAGGGGGAAATGACATGTTCAGGCGATCATGTAATTCATTGTCGTCATATACATTTGTAAGGTCGTTGGTGTTTAATGTGAACTCCGTTATGTACTTGTGTTGTAGAGTGAAATGTAAGGAAGGAGTTGGTCTATTGTATGCACATTTAGGATTATATATTCATATTGGGAAGATAAGGTATGTAAGGTTATTCTATCTGTATCCTTCTGCAGCACATAGTAGTCACATTGACATTTTATTTGTTCCATTTTGAAATGTTCTAAGGTATCCTATATCTGGTTACCAATTTTTATTATTACATGTTTCCTACTCATTGATCAATTGTGATTCACATGTCTTATGTTCATTGACTAATGTTCCAAAGATCCCATGGTTCCAATAATGTTATGTTTCCAATAATGTTATGACTACCATTGTATCAATCTCAAAAGTAAAGAATGAAGTAATGCATATGTGGTTAATGATTGAGTGTGGGTGGTAGCTTTGGGGGAGAAAGCCTAGCTCAAGCCGATCCCGAGATTATTGGATCGGGGGTAGTCCTAGAGGCGTAAGCCTAGATCGGACCGAACCTGACAGGGGGTAGCTCTAAAGGTAAGAACCTAGCTCGAGCCGAACCAAATTTATTGATTTATGGGTGGCAACTCTAGACCTCCACAGTAGGTTTCCAGTTATTTACGGATCTTTGGTGAGCTCTAGTTGGTTTGGAGCTTTCCGAGTCACAGTTATACATGTGTTTTGGTATTGTACATGTTGTATAAAGCGGGGACTTGTCCCGACTTTTAGTTGGTCTTGTAAATGCATCTGTTAGAGGCTTTTGTAGACATATGTGGGTACATGAACGTAAGAGATGTATGTCCTTTTTGACTTGATGGCCCTAGCGGCCAAGTTTCACGTATATATATATCACATGTTCCATGATTTCCGTTATCAGCAATTTATGTTCTTACGTGATAATGATGTTTCTTATGGCATGCATATGAATGGAATTGAGCAAAGATTGGTTCTCTCAGGCCTTGTTGGCTTCGGGTGCCAGTCCACCCCGTTGGGATACGGGGCGAGACAAAAGTGGTATTAGATCAGGTCATCCTAAGGGTGTCTACAAAGTCGTATCTGAGTAGAGTCTTGCTCATGGATGTGTTGTGCACCACATTTATAAGTAGGAGGCTACGGGACATTTAGAGTTGTTTCTTTCCTTCATTTCTAGATTGTGCAATAGAGCCAATGTTGTAGGTGAAATTATAACTGACCAGTGTAGAGGTGCCAGAGGAGCAGCCAGTACTAGTGGAGTCCAGAATCGTACTTATGCTCTAGTGGACCGGCAGAATTCGGAGGCATCTACTGATGTCTTCACAGGTACATTATCAATATTTTCGTATAATGTATATGCATTGATTGATCCGGGTTCTACATTGTCATATGTTACTCCATTGATTGCTACTAAATTTGAAAGAACGCCGGAACTACTAACTAAGTAAATTGAAGTATCTACACCAGTTGGTGAATATAATATTGCAAAAAGAGTATATCATAATTGTGTGGTAACCGTGTGTGGTCATGATACACTAGCCGATCTCATTGAACTAGACATGGTGTATTTTGATGTGATAATGCGGATGGATTGGTTGGCTTCTTTTTATGCCATGGTGGATTGCCGAGCGAAGGAGGTACATTTTTATTTTCCACGAAAGAATGTTCTTGAGTGGAAGGGTAATGTGGGGGCACCGAGAGGCAAATTTATTTCCTATCTTAAGGCTAGTAAAATGATAGCTAAGGGGTACACATGTCACCTAGTACGAGTGAAAGATAATGACATGGAACCACTAACTCCTTAGTCGGTTCCAGTGGTCAACGAATTCCTTGATGTGTTTCCAGAGGATCTCCCAAGCTTACCCCCATAATGGGTAGTAGAGTTTGGAATTGATGTGATTCCAGGCACTCAGCCTATCTCTATTCCTCTGTATAGAATGGTTCCAGCAGAATTGCGTGAATTGAAGGAGCAATTGAAAGATTTGCTGGACAAGGGCTTCATTAGGCCTAGTATGTCTCCGTGGGGTGCACCGGTATTATTTGTATGGAAGAAAGATGGCACATTGAGAATGTGCATTGACTATCGGCAATTGAATAAGGTAACGATCAAGAACAAATATCCCCTCCCCAGAATTGATGACTTGTTTGATCAGTTACAGGGTGCCAAGTGTTTTTCAAAGATTGACTTGAGGTTGGGTTACCATCAAGTCATAGTTAGAGAAACAGATGTACCCAAGACAGCTTTTCGAACACGGTATGGCCATTATGAATTTTTAGTTATGTCATTTGGGCTAACAAATGCACCAGTTGTGTTCATGGATTTGATGAATAGGGTGTTTAACCCATTTCTAGACGTATTCGTGACGGTATTTATAGATGACATCCTGGTTTATTCAAGATCACAAGAGGACCATGCTAAGCACTTACGGCAGGTGTTACAAATTCTTCGAGAGCGTAAGCAATATGCAAAGTTCTCTAAGTGTGAATTTTGGTTGAAATCCACAGCATTCTTGGGTTACATTGTGTCTGATGAAGGAATTCAGGTTGATACGCAAAAGATTGAGGCGGTGAAAAATTGGCCAAGGCCTACGATGCTTACGGATATTCGTAGCTTCCTTGGGTTGGCAGGTTATTATTGAAGGTTTGTTGGAGGGTTTTCTTCCATTGCCTCCCCTTTAACGAAGCTTACACACAAGGCAGTCAAATTTCAGTGGAATGATGCATGTGAGAGAAGTTTCCAAGAGCTGAAAGATAAATTGACTTCTACACCGGTATTAGTACTTCCAGAAGGCATAGAGGGGTATGCAGTATATTGTGATGCGTCCAAAATTGGTCTAGGGTGTGTATTGATGTAGCACGGTAATGTCATAGCATATGCCTCACGACAGTTGCAGCCACACGAGAGAAACTATCCCACACATGATCTTGAATTAGCAGTGGTGGTTTTTGCTTTAAAGATATGGCGTCATTATTTGTATGGAGTTCATGTTGATATCTATACTGATCAAAAAAGTTTGCAATATATCTTTAAGCAGAAGGAACTCAATTTGAGGCAACGAAGGTGGTTAGAGCTCTTAAAAGACTATGATATTAATATTCTCTATCATCCAGGAAAAGAAAATGTGGTAGCTGATGCATTGAGTCGTAAGTCACTAGGAAGCACTAGTGGCCAGTTGACTGAAAAGCTAGAGATAATCAAAGATCTACATCAACTAGCTAGCTTGGGAGTTCGTCTTCTTGAATCTCCAGATGAAGGGGTTATTGTACAAAATGCAGCAGGATCCTCCTTAATAGCTGAAGTGAAAGAGAAGCAGTTTGCGGATCCTATGCTATTGCAGCTAAAAGAGAATGTACAACAGAATTTGACAAAGGCATTTGATCTTACACAAGAAGGGGTGCTTCAATGCCAAGGTAGATTATGTGTACCGGATGTAGACGAATTGAGGAAACGAATTATGACCGAAGCACAGCATTCGCGCTATTCTATTCAGCCGGGTGCTACTAAAATGTACCATGACTTGAAGGAAATATATTGGTGGGGAAATATGAAAAAGAACATTGCAGAATTTATAGCTCAATGCCCAAATTGTCAACAAATAAAGGTCAAGCATCAGAAACCAGGAGGTTACATGCAATGTATCAATCTTCCAGTCTGGAAATGGGATATGACTAATATGGATTTCATCACAGGTTTGCCTCGTACAGTGCAAAAATTTGATTCTATATGGGTTATAGTTGAAAGGCTTACCAAGTCAGCGTGTCACCCCCCGAATCCCATCGGGACATGATTGGCACCCGTAGCCGATAAGGCCCGAGAGAACCAAACTTTACCTATGTTCATCATATGTGTATCAAGCAACCCCATCATCACGTAACAACATGAAAGACGAATAATGGAAAGCATGGAACATGTGACATTTATACATATATACATGTGAGAAATTTGGCCGTTGAGGCCACCAAACAAGACTTCATGAGTCACCTTAGATACATATACCCACATGCGTCTACAAAAGCCTCTAACAGATGCATTGACTAACGCAAACTAAAAGTCGGGACAAGCCCCCACTTTATACACCATGCACAATACCAAAATACATATACAAGTGAGACTCGGAGAAGCCTCGAACTAACTGGAGCTCACCAACGATCTGCAACAACTGGCAACCTACTGCGGAGGCCTACTAGCACCTGCACCTGCAGCAAGTAAGGTAAATTCCCCAAGAGGGGTCAGTACGAGGAATGTACTGAGTATGTAAGACTATAGGTAAACATCTGAGATATAGGAGCTTTGATGAAAACAAATACAAGTGAACATGTTACATGAATGAACGACTATAGTATACAAGTGTGGGATCATGTGCATTACTTTCTTTGCTTCATTTCACATTACTTACTTCTTCATCATTCATGTGATCATCAATCATATATGCCCGGGACCAACTGATCAGTGGGAAATAATATTGGGATCGTCTCTAGCTAGGCTTACGCCCCTTTGAACTGCCACCCATAAATCAATAAAGTAGGTTCGTCTCTAGCTAGGCTTACGCCCCTTTGAGCTGCCCCCTGTATCCAATAATCATTCGGGATTGCCCCTAGCTAGGCTTATGCCCCTTTGGGTTGCCACCCATTCTCAGCAAGTGTTCATTACTTCAATTCATTACTTTTGAGATTGATACATTAACTTGTGAGAGATTGGTACTTTAGTGGTTACAATGTTATAGAAACTTTGGAACATTAATCAAGGAACATGAGTCATGTGAATTACATTTGATCAATGCATAAGGACCATGTGTGTAACAATGATTAACAACCGGGAATGGAATACCTTTGGACATTTCGGAAAGGAACATGTGTAAGGAAAATGTGACACTATGTGCCACAGAATGATACGGAAAGAGTAGCCTTACATACCTTCACTTCCAAGTATGAATAATTCACAAGTCTAGGTACGAACACAATAGTCCAGCTTCTTCCTTACGTCTTACTCTACAATACAAGTCACCGAAACTTACATTAGCAACTAGTCACTATAAAGGCGTACAAGACGACAATGAGACATGCAACTACCATATAACATCATTTCACCCCTTTACAATACAATCCACGGCATTTTCATATCAACAACACCATAACATTACCCACATTGACCAAAAGATCATATCTCGATAGCATTTCACACCACACTTACCCTTTACGCTTTTCCTTTTATCATTCCGTCATAATTATTCCTTTATGAAGACATATAAGCAAGAATACATACTTAATACAGTCCAACACACCTCCATACAATACTTTAAAGTCATTAAAACAACACCACAAGTTGATAATTACATCCAAAAAGGGTATCGGGGCTTTCGGGGATCGACTAGAGTCGGAAACATACAAAACCATTTCTGGAGGTGACCTGCGCTTCCACCTGCACACGCAGGTAGCTGACATGTGCGCGCTGATGGCCCCTGGAAAATTCCAGGGCCTTCTGCGTTGGCACCTGCGCCCGCAGATGCCCTCGTCTGCGGGGGCGGATGCCCGTTTTGGTCCGTAATGACTTTTTTTGGGTCTTTTAAGGACATGAATGGTCCATGATCACAATGAAACATATTTAAACATATTTTTGATCCTCTTAGACATCAACGTTCATCCATGGTCTCACAACACACATAACGACACCCAAAACCACATTTCCCGGCCAATACGACACCAAAACCATAACCAATTCCACAATATCCATTTCAAATGTTATGCACAAGAATGAAACAAATTAAGACCATAATAACATCTCACATGTCAATATTTACTCCACCAAATTCACTTCTTTCACAACCACAAGTTCAGCACCAAGTTTACAAGACAAACCAACCTCCGATTTAAGCAAACATGTAGCCTTTCACTTATTGTGAACTTCTCAATATTCCACCAACATAACCAACATAATATACACCATATATTATGCATAAAATATATTAATCCATCATAATAAACACTTACCAAGTCTTACCAATTGATGATCTTGGCCCAAAGGAGAACTTAGGGTTCTTGAGAGCAAAAAGGACTTTTGTGGAAAAATCTAGAAATGTTATGAGAGTTTAATGGAATAAAAATCTAATTTTTATCTATATATAGTCCCTCATGTCTCCCTTATCTTTTTCCTTAGAATTTAATGTCATGTTGATTGGTCAAATGGACCAAAATGGAAGAATGGGTCAAAAATAATTCTTTTGGGCCATGTCTTCTCATGGTTTTTGGGCTTCATTTCGGGCCCAATTGTGTGAGACTTATAATACCCACATTTGAATGCATAATTCAACAATTTTCTCATGTTTTCATTTTTCCATAAATGTTACAATTATCAGCTAAATGTAGGAACGTACGGGGTGTTACATTCTTCCCCCCTTAGAAACATTCGTCCTCGAATGTTAGTGTTATCAGGGCAAAGTAACCAATTACAAGTTTATGAACATTCTTCATGTCATCATATAGAGATACACGTAAAGCCTATAAATACTTACTTGTCATTCTTCTCTTTGAAACAAATGGGGGTACTTGGATTTCATCATTTCTTCAGCTTCCCATGTGACCTCTTCTATTTGATGATTTCTCCAAAGTACCTTTACGGAAGCAACATCTTTATTACTCAATCTCTTCACTTGTCTATCCAGAATAGCTACAGGGATCTCCTCATAGGTAAGATCTTCTGTGACCTGTATATCGTTAATAGAAGTAAAACGGGATGGATCCCCTATGCACTTCCGAAGCATTGATACATGGAATACGGATGAACTGTGGAGAGTTCCTGAGGTATCACTAACTCATATGCAACTTGCCCAAATCTTCTAATAATTTAATATGGGCCTATATACCGTGGACTCAGTTTCCCTTTTTTTCCGAACCGCATTACCCCTTTCATTGGTGACACTTTCAGAAATACCCAATCACCTATGGCGAACTCAAGTCCTCTTCTTCTCACATCCGCATAGGACTTGTGTCGACTCTGGGCCGTTTGTAATCGCTGTTGAATCACCTTAACCTTCTCCATAGTATGATGAATAAGGTCTGGCCCAAGTAAAGCAGTCTCACCTGCTTCAAACCATCCAATGGGTGATCGACATTTCCTTCCGTACAAAGCTTCATAAGGTGCCATTTTAATACTTGAATGATAGCTATTGTTATACGCAAATTCAATAAGAGGCAAATGGTCATCCCAACTGCTCTGAAAATCTAATGCACAAGCTCGTAGCATATCATCAAGTGTCTGAATGGTACGTTCTGCTTGTCCATCAGTCTGAGGATGGAAAGTCGTACTCAAATTCACCTGTGTGCCCAAACTCTGCTGAAAGGATCTCCAAAAGTGCGTTGTGAACTGTGCTCCTCTGTATGATATAATAGAAAGTGGAATACCATGCAATCGTACTATTTCTTTCACATACAACTTCGCATAATCTTCAGCTGTATAGGTCGTTTTGACCGGTAGAAAATGCGCTGACTTGGTAAACCTGTCCACTATGACCCATATATAATCAAACTTCTGCAATGTACGAGGCAAACCCGTAATGAAATCCATATTAATCATATCCCATTTCCAGACTAGAAGATTGATACATTGCATGTAACCTCCCAATTTTTGATGTTCCACTTTCACTTGTTGAAAGTTCGGGCATTGAGCAACGAATTCCGCAATGTTCTTCTTCATATTTCCCCACCAATACACTATTTTTAAATCATGATACATTTTTGTAGCACCTGGATGAATAGAATAGCGCGAGTGATGTGCCTCTGTCATAATCCGCTTCCTCAATTCGTCTACATCCAGTACACATAATCTACCTTGGCATTGGAGCACCCCTTCCTGTGTAAGATCAAATGCCTTTGTCAAATTCTGCTGTACACTTTCCTTTAACTGCAATAACACAGGATCTGCAAACTGCTTCTCTTTCACTTAAGTTATCAAGGAGGATTCTGCTGCATTCTGCACAATAACTCTATCATCTGAGGATTCAATAAGGCAAACTCCTAAGCTGGCTAACTGATATAGGTCTTTGATTATTTCTTTCTTTTCTGTCGGTTGGCCACTAATGTCTCCCAGTGCCTTGCGACTCAATGCATCTGCTACCACATTTGCCTTCCCTGGATGGTATAAAATATCAATGTCATAGTCTTTCAAAAGCTCTAACCATCTTCGTTGCCTCAAATTAAGCTCCTTCTGTTTAAAGATATATTGCAAGCTTTTGTGATCAGTGTATATATCAACATGAACTCCATATAAATAATGACGCCATATCTTTAAAGCAAATACTACCACTGCCAATTCAAGGTCATGGGTAGGATAGTTTATTTCGTGTGGCCGCAATTGCCGTGAGGCATAATCTATTACCCTTCCATGCTGCATCAATACACATCCAAGGCCAACCCTGGAAGCATCACAATACACTGCGTACCCTTCTGTACCCTCCGAAAGGACCAATACAGGGGTAGAAGTTAATTTATTTTTCAGCTCTTGGAAACTCCTTTCGCACGCATCATTCCACTGGAATTTAGTTGCCTTGTGGGTTAACTTTGTCAATGGTGCGGAAATAGAAGAAAACCCTTCAACAAATCTTCTATAATAACCGACCAAACCAAGAAAACTACGAATGTCTGTAGGCGTCGTAGGTCTTGGACAGTTTTTCATCGCCTCAATCTTCTGGGTATCAACCAGTATGCCTTCATCCGATACGATATGACCCAAGAATGCCACAGATTTCAACCAAAACTCACATTTAGAGAACTTTGCATACAATTTACGATCACGAAGGATCTGTAACACTTGCCGCAAATGATTAGCGTGGTCTTCTTGTGATCTCGAGTAAACCAAAATATCATCAATAAATACCGTCACAAATACGTCGAGAAATGGCTTGAATACCCTATTCATTAAATCCATAAAAACTGCAGGTGCATTTGTTAGTCCAAATGACATGACTAAAAATTCATAATGTCCATACCATGTTCGGAATGCTGTCTTGGGTATATCTTCTTCTCTAACCCTCACCTGGTGATAACCCGATCTCAAATCAATCTTTGAAAAGCATTTCGCACCCTGTAATTGATCAAATAAATCATCAATTCTGGGGAGAGGATATTTGTTTTTGATTGTTACTTTGTTTAATTGCCGGTAGTCAATACACATTCTCAATGTGCCATCTTTCTTCCGTACAAATAATACCGGCGCACCCCACGGGGACATACTAGGCCTGATGAAGCCCTTGTCCAGTAAATCTTTCAACTGCTCCTTCAATTCACTCAATTCTGCTGGAGCCATTCTATATGGAGGAATAGAAATAGGCTGAGTGCCTGGAATCACATCAATGCCAAATTCCACTTCCCGTTCCGGAGGTAAACCTAGAAGCTCTTCAGGAAATACATCAAGAAATTCATTTATCACTGGAACGGATTCAGGAATTTGTGACTTCGCTTCAATATCATGCACTCTCACGAGGTGACATATATATCCCTTAGATATCATTTTCCTAGCCTTAAGATAGGAAATAAATTTGCCTCTCGGTGCTCCCACATTACCTTTCCATTCAAAAACATCCTTTTGTGGAAAATGAAATTGTAATCGCTTAGCTCGGCAATCTACCGTGGCGTAGCAAAAGTCTAACCAATCCATTCCCATGATAACATCGAAATCTAGCATATCTAATTCAACAAGATCAGCCAATGTATCATAACCACAAACAGTGACTATACAATCATGTTAAACTCTCTTTGCTATGATAGATTCACCAACCGGTGTCGTTACTTCAATTAACTTAACTAGTAATTCCGGCGTTCTTTTAAATATTTCAGCAATCAAAGGAGTAACATATGATAATGTAGAACCCGGATCAATTAATGCATACACATTATGTGAAAATATGGACAAGATACCTGTTACCACATCAGGTGACGCCTCCGAATTCTGACGATCAGCTAGTGCATAAATACGATTCTGAGATCCGCTAGAACTAGCTGCTCCTCTAGCACCTCTACCTCATCCCATAGGCTGTGCTCCTCTACCTAAGGAAGGCACGGATGATGATGATGCAACAGCTAACCCCGCAGGTCGTGCTATACCACCCATGCTCCTCTGTGGACACTCTCTCGCCATGTGCCCTGGCTCACCGCAAAAATAACAAACATTCCTCCCAATTCGGCATTCACCTAAATGAAACTTTTCGCAGTGCTGACACAGCTGGCGAGGAAATCCTGCTGTCTGTGGACCTCGAACCATATTGCTGTGCCCGACATAACTGCCTTGAGACCCTTGAAATTGAGATGGAGTGCCTGCCGTGGAATAAGAAAATGAGGGTCTCGGCGGCCTGTTGAAACTCTGAGGTCGAAACTCTCCTTGGGATGCCATAGACTGTCCCGTAGATCTAGCCCTCTTCGACGGCCCTTCGTCAAACCCTTGTGTTCTTCTTCGTTGCCTTTGATCTTCCATTTTCTGTGCAAAGGTCTGTATTCTAGCTATGTCCATGTCCCTATTCAACGCAGCAATAGTGCAATCTCGGACCAAATATGGTTCCAGTCTGTCCATATACCGGTGAACTCTGTCAGTCATCGTAGCTACCACATTCGGCGCATACCGGGCCAAGGAATTAAACTTGAGGCTGTATTCTCTAACACTCATGTTGCCTTGTCGCAAATTCAAAAATTGGTCCGCACGAGCCTCTCGGACTTCATAGGGGAGATAGTGATCAAGGAATGCCAATTTAAATTCTTCCCAACTGGCGGGGAGTGCATCAATGCCCCTTGACCGTTTCCAGTCTTCGTACCACAATATAGCTTCACCCTTCAATCGATAAGCCGCAAGCTCGACCGTTTCCACTCCGGACACGTGCATCACTTCCAAAGCCCTTTGGATTTGATCTATATAATCCTACAGATCTTCTTTCGGGTCTGATCCAGTGAATGTGGGAGGATCTAATTTCTAGAAGTCCTGTGTTCTGCGGCTAGCTGCTCTTGCTGCGCTATCATCACCCGTCATTGGACCACCTTGTCCCTGAACCTGTGCAGCAACTATTCGAGTCAACATCTGTACTGCATCCTTTAAGTCCTGATCAGTGGTAGTATTTACTGGTGGATCTGCAGGAACTCTTCTCCTACTCGACTCTTCTGGAATAGAGGGAGTGGAGGAAGCTCGTGACACAAATTCATTCTCAGCATCACCTTGATTAACTTGATCAGGTGGTGGTATACTGGTTCCTTCACCAGCAATTCTATCTATCTTCTTACTTTTTCCTCGACCTCTTTTCGTCATCGACATTTTAACTATAAAAACAATTACCATATCAGAGTCAATTCAACTTACAACACTGGCTCTATTGCACGATCTAGAATTGAAGAAGAGAAACAACATCCTAAATGTCCCATAGCGTCCTACTTATAAATGTGGTGCACAACACATTGATAAGTAAGACTCTACTCAGACACGGCTTTGTAGACACCCTTAGAACGACCTGCTCTGATACAACTTTGTCACCCCCCGAATCCCATCGGGACATGATTGGCACCCGTAGCCGATAAGGCCCGAGAGAACCAAACTTTACCTATGTTCATCGTATGTGTATCAAGCAACCCCATCATCACGTAACAACATGAAAGACGAATAATGGAAAGCATGGAACATGTGACATTTATACATATATACATGTGAGAAATTTGGCCGTTGAGGCCACCAAACAAGACTTCATGAGTCACCTTAGATACATATACCCAAATGCGTCTACAAAAGCCTCTAACAGATGCATTGACCAACGCAAACTAAAAGTCGGGACAAGCCCCCGCTTTATACACCATGTACAATACTAAAATACATATACAAGTGAGACTCGGAGAAGCGCCGAACTAACTGGAGCTCACCAACGATCTACAACAACTGGCAACCTACTGCGGAGGCCTACTAGCACCTACGCCTGCAGCAAGTAAGGTAAATTCCCCAAGAGGGGTCAGTACGAGGAATGTACTGAGTATGTAAGACTATAGGTAAACATCTGAGATATAGGAGCTTTGATGAAAACAAATACAAGTGAACATGTTACATGAATGAACGACTATAGTATACAAGTGTGGGATCATGTGCATTACTTTCTTTGCTTCATTTCACATTACTTACTTCTTCATCATTCATGTGATCATCAATCATATATGCCCGGGACCAACTGATCAATGGGAAATAATATTGGGATCGTCTCTAGCTAGGCTTACGCCCCTTTGAGCTGCCACCCATAAATCAATAGCGCAGGTTCGTATCTAGCTAGGCTTACGCCCCTTTGAGCTGCCCCTGTATCCAATAATCATTCGGGATTGCCCCTATCTAGGCTTATGCCCCTTTGGGTTGCCACCTGTTCTCAACAAGTGTTCATTACTTCAATTCATTACTTTTGATATTGATACATTAACTTGTGAGAGATTGGTACTTTAGTGGTTACAATGTTATAGAAACTTTGGAACATTATTGGAACATTAATCAAGGAACATGAGTCATGTGAATTACATTTGATCAATGCATAAGGACCATGTGTGTAACAATGATTAACAACCGGGAATGGAATACCTTTGGACATTTCGGAAAGGAACATTTGTAAGGACAATGTGACACTATGTGCCGCAGAATGATATGGAAAGAGTAGACTTACATACCTTCACTTCCAAGTATGAATAATGCACAAGTCTAGGTACGAACACAATAGTCCAGCTTCTTCCTTACGTCTTACTCTACAATACAAGTCCATACCGGAACTTACATTAGCAACTAGTCACTATAAAAGTGTACAAGACGACAATGAGCCATGCAACTACCATATAACATCATGTCACCCCTTTACAATACAATCCACGGCATTTTCATATCAACAACAGCATAACATTACCCACATTGACCAAAAGATCATATCTCGATAGCATTTCACACCACACTTACCCTTTACGCTTTTCCTTTTATCATTCCGTCATAATTATTCATTTATGAAAACATATAAGCAAGCATCCATACTTAATACAGTCCAACACACCTCCATACAATACTTTAAAGTCATTAAAACAACACCACAAGTTGATAATTACATCCAAAAAGGGTATCGGGGCTTTCGGGGATCGACTAGAGTCGGAAACATACAAAACCATTTCTGGAGGTGACCTGCGCTGCCACCTGCGCACGCAAGTGGATGAAATGCACGCGCATATGGCTCCTGGAAAATTCCATGGCCTTCTGCGTTGGCACCTGCGCCCGCAGATGCCCTCGTCTGCGGGGGCGGATGCCCGTTTTGGTCCGAAATGACTTTTTTGGGGTATTTTAAGGCCATGAATGGTCCATGATCACAATCAAACATATTTGAACATATTTTTGATCCTATTAAACATCAACATTCATACATGGTCTCAAAACACATATAATGACACCCAAAACCACATTTCTCGGCCAATACGACACCAAAACCATAACCAATTCCACAGTATCAATTTCAAATGTTATGCACAAGAATGAAACAAAGTAAGACCATAATAACATCTCACATGTCAATATTTACTCCACCAAATTCACTTCTTTCACAACCACAAGTTCAGCACCAAGTTTACAAGACAAACCAACCTCCGATTTAAGCAAACATGTAGCCTTTCACTTATTGTGAACTTCTCAATATTCCACCAACATAACCAACATAATATACACCATATATTATGCATAAAATATATTAATCCATCATAATAAACACTTACCAAGTCTTACCAATTGATGATCTTGGCCTAAAGGAGAACTTAGGGTTCTTGAGAGCAAAAAGGACTTTTGTGGAAAAATCTAGAAATGTTATGAGAGTTTAATGGAATAAAAATCTGATTTTTCTCTATATATAGTCCCTCATGTCTCCCTTATCTTTTTCCTTAGCATTTAATGCCATGTTGATTGGTCAAATGGACCAAAATGGAAAAATGGGTCAAAAATAATTCTTTTGGGCCATGTCTTCTCATGGTTTTGGGGCTTCATTTTGGGCCCAATTGTGTGAGACTTATAATACCCACATTTGAATGCATAATTCAACAATTTTCTCATGTTTTCATTTTTCCATTAATGTTACGGTTGTCAGCTAAACGTAGGAACGTACGGGGTGTTACACAGCACATTTCCTACCAGTCAAGACCACTTATACAGCTGAGGATTATGCAAGATTGTATGTTAAAGAAATAGTGCGGTTACATGGGATTTTGATCTCCATTATATCAGACAGGGGAGCTTAGTTTACTGCGCATTTTTGGAGATCTTTTCAGCAGAGTTTGGGTACACAAGTGAATCTGAGTACGGCTTTCCATCCTCAGACTGATGGACAAGCAGAACGTACTATCCAAATACTTAAAGATATGCTACGAGCATGCACGTTAGATTTTCAAGGCAGTTGGGATGACCATTTGCCTCTTATTGAATTTGCTTACAACAATAGCTATCATTCAAGTATTAAAATTGTACCTTATGAAGCTTTGTATGGAAGGAAATGTAGATCACCAATCGGATAGTTTGAAGCAGGCGAAACTGCTTAAATTAGGCCAGATCTTGTTCATTAGGCTATGGAGAAAGTGAAAGTGATTCAACAACAGCTATAAACGGCCCAAAGTCGACACAAGTCCTATGCTGATGTTAGAAGAAGAGGACTTGAATTCGCCATAGGTGATTGGGTATTTTTAAAGGTGTCACCGAGGAAAGGGGTAATGCGATTTGGAAGGAAAGGAAAATTGTCCACGTTACATAGGCCCATATGAAATTATTAGAAGATTTGGGCAAGTCGCGTATGAGTTGGCGCTACCCCAAGAACTCTCCACAGTTCATCCAGTATTTCTTGTTTCGATGCTTCAAAAGTGTAAAGGAGATCCATCTCGTTTTACTCCAATTGAAGATGTGCAAGTTATTGAGGATCTCACTTATGAAGAGATGCCTATTGCTATTCTGGATAGACAAGTGAAGAGGTTGAGAAATAAATATGTAGCGTCCGTAAAAGTCCTTTGGAGAAATCAACAAGTAGAGGAGATCACATGGGAAGCTGAAGAAATGATGAAATCCAAGTACCCCATCTATTTCAAATGGAAGAAAAAGTTCAGAGTGTACAAGTGGAGTAATAACAAGTAAGTATCTATGGGCATTAAGTGTATGTGTGTATATGCTAATAATAGAAATGCATTTGTTGTAATTGAAAAGATGTTGTTAACATTCTAGGACGAATGTTTCTAAGGGGGGGAAGAATGTAACACCCCATACATTTCCGACCCTACTTGACAACATTGAACAATGTTTACTTAGGTGTCGAGATCCATAAGTATGTATTTTGTAGTGTCATTGATGAAACATTTGATATTGGGCCTAGTACATGTGATTAGACCTTTGTAGGAGGTGTTTGTGACTTCGTGGAGAAATTGTGGGGTGAAAAATAAGGCTTGGAGGACTTACAAGCAATGGATATTAAGGTTAGGAGGTAATCAAAAGACTTGAACTTGAAAGATCTAACCAAATCCGTAAAGAAAAGTCGAAGAAAGGAAAAAAATCACATTTTGGGTGTGGGGCGTGCCAGGCCACTTCTGGCCAAATTTTTTTTTGGTACAGGCAGCCCTGGGGCACGCCAGGTAGTGTACCAGGCCGCCTATGCCAGAAATTTTTTTGGCATAGGCAGCATTGGGGCGCGCCAAGCGGCATACCAGGGTGTTTTCGCCAAAATTTTTCTTCGACTATTATGATGTATATACGACTTTTGAGTCATGTTATAATTACTCCATCTTAGTAGAACTACTCTTGAGTGTGTTTAATATCCGAGTTAGGGTTAACTCTTTGTCACAAGTATTTTATCAAATTATGCTCAAATAAGCTAAGAGTGGCTAGAATTTCTTCTTTTAGAAATTGAGGCTTCGAACATGAAATTGTGTGTGAAGATTATAGAGACATTTATGGAATTATTTTAACATGAGATATATGGTGGATTATACATTGAATTTGGTGGGTTAAGTTAACATGTGCAATTTGAGTCAATTTGAGGCCCAAAATGAAGCCAAAATACATGGGCCCATTCTTCCAAAGTTGACCAATAAACATGGAATTTAATGCCGAGGAATGGATAAGGATGACTTGAGGGCTATATAAAGACACAAAAATCAGATTTTATTCATTCTAACTCTCATGCCTTTCTAGACAATTACAAGATATTTTCTCTCAAACCCTAACAACCCTAAGGCACTTCTTTGGGCAAGATCATCATTTTACAAGTTTGGATAAGTGATTATTCTTATGGATTAATATATTATATGCATGAGAGAGTATGTAGATCATGATGGTTATGTCTAAAAGTGTAAGTGGTGCACCTTTGTTTTTTTTGTAAAAGATGTGTCATCTTTGTGAATTAAACTTGGAAGGTGACTTGTGGTTTGGATGAAAGTGCATGGTATGGATGAAATATAAACATGTATGGTGTGATTATGTTTCTAAACTTGTTATTTTTCTATCAGTGTAAATTATGGGATTTTGGTCGATATGTTGTTGTGAGGTGTATTGAGGTGACTTGATGGAATCATTGTGATGTCGTGGTGATGGAGAAGTATAAAGTATGAACTTGGTGTGACATGCTAGTGGTTTATGATGTATTGGTCAATGTATGGAATGTTGTGGTATTATTGGTATGATAATGTCATAAATGGTATTGTCAAGGGGGAAATGACATGTTCAGGCGATCATGTAATTCATTGTCGTCATATACATTTGTAAGGTCGTTGGTGTTTAATGTGAACTCCGTTATGTACTTGTGTTGTAGAGTGAAATGTAAGGAAGGAGTTGGTCTATTGTATGCACATTTAGGATTATATATTCATATTGGGAAGATAAGGTATGTAAGGTTATTCTATCTGTATCCTTCTGCAGCACATAGTAGTCACATTGACATTTTATTTGTTCCATTTTGAAATGTTCTAAGGTATCCTATATCTGGTTACCAATTTTTATTATTACATGTTTCCTACTCATTGATCAATTGTGATTCACATGTCTTATGTTCATTGACTAATGTTCCAAAGATCCCATGGTTCCAATAATGTTATGTTTCCAATAATGTTATGACTACCATTGTATCAATCTCAAAAGTAAAGAATGAAGTAATGCATATGTGGTTAATGATTGAGTGTGGGTGGTAGCTTTGGGGGAGAAAGCCTAGCTCAAGCCGATCCCGAGATTATTGGATCGGGGGTAGTCCTAGAGGCGTAAGCCTAGATCGGACCGAACCTGACAGGGGGTAGCTCTAAAGGTAAGAACCTAGCTCGAGCCGAACCAAATTTATTGATTTATGGGTGGCAACTCTAGAGGTAATAACCTAGCTCGAGCCGAGCCCGATGTATTGATTCATGGGTGGTAGCTCTAGAGGCATAAGCCTAGCTTAAACCGATCCCAACATAACGTTATGTTATGTTAAGACCCACTGATCAGTCGGGGCCCGGGTACATGGTGACATAAGTGATGATGAATAAGCATAGTAGCAAAGAAACAATGAAAGTAATGAAAGAAATATACATGGTTCCCAACATACAGAATGGTGACTTATCCATATTGGTTTTTCATTTATATTTGAGTTCATTGACGTATTTATGTATCATACAGTTTCTTATGAGCCTTACATACTCAGTACATTCTTCGTACTGACATCCCTTGAGGGACTTACCTTACTTTCTGCAGGTGCAGGTGACAGTAGACCTCCACAGTAGGTTGCTAGTTATTTGCGAATCTTTAGTGAGCTCCAGTTGGTTTTGGGCTTTTCGAGTCACAGTTGTACATGTGTTTTGGTATTGTACATGTTGTATAAAGCAGGGACTTATCCCGACTTTCAGTTGGTCTTGTAAATGCATCTGTTAGAGGCTTTTGTAGACCTATATGGGTACATGAACGTAAGAGATATATGTCCTTTTTGACTTGATGGCCCTAACGGCCAAGTTTCACATATATATATATCACATGTTCCATGATTTCCGTTACTAGAAATTTATGTTCTTATGTGATAATGATGTTTCTTATGGCATGCATACGAATGGACTTGAGTAAAGATTGTCGGCTTCGGGTGCCAGTCCACCCCGTTGGGATACGGGGCATGACAACAAACTAGTGAGAATGAGTATAAAATTAGTTGGTAATGATTCTAGGGTGTTAGAAAATACTATTTGGAGTAGAATCATAGTAGTTCTTGCTAAGTAAATAGAGTTCAGGAGATTTAAGGGGCAGAAAACCCTAAGATGATGAACTAGGAAAATTTCATTGTTAAAATTGTTAATTATTAATCCCTAGTGGTTAAAAAGGGATGAAATGATTGAATTGAGCATGCAATCTTGTTGTTATAAATCAAGAACGAGGTGAAAGAGAATGCAAAGGAAAGCTTGTGGCCTAGAAGTGATTTTGAGCAAGAAATTAAGGTAGGTTATGGTTTATTGCAGCAATTAGACTTGCCTAACTCTGTGCTTATATGTGAATTGAATATTTGTGATTTCTTTCGGGAACTACTTATGATTATTGACTGTATTTGCATATTTATACCCATTGATGATGATGAGTTGATGATAATGATGATGATGATATTGAAATTATGATGTTCATGACATTGTTGATGATATTGATGATAATGAGTTGATGATGATATTGAAATCATGATGTTCATGATATTGTTGATGATATTGATGATGATTACTTGGTGATAATATTGAAATCATGATGTACATGATGCTGATAATGATATTGATGAGGTTGAGAAGAGAAAGAGATGATGCACACATCTTACATTCATTCATATGCATTGAGTGTTTAGTTATAAATATATGTTGTGATTCAACTTGTTGTTAAAATTGACTAAGTGTAAATATACATAAATATGAGTCTGTATTCCCTCTAAAATAAAGTGTCATAAATTTGTCGTTGTCTTTGATTATGAGTTATGTGATGATCATTGTTGCATTTATTTGGATTACTTATTTGAATGGTGGTGAGTTGAGTCGGCCTATGATGCCTACTCTTCTTTTTGTTGAGTGAAGAACGAGTTCTAATGTTTGACATGAGACCTCAACTCTAGCCTGTAGTTTTGGATTTTGATTTAAGGGTGAGCATCATGATCGGGAAGCCATTGAATCTTATATGTTCATATCCCTAGTTTTGTGACTAAGACACTAATGCGCCATGGTTACATGGCACTTTCGATGCTTAAAACAAGGAAAATACGCAATAACTTGGGTGTATTTGGTTGGTATGATGTGGTTTCTGTCTTACATTGCAGGAAAACAGCTTTTGAAGGCAACAAATGATCGAAAGAAAGAATCAAGCTTGAAAACAGAGTGTAGGAAGATGAGAGATGAGATCTGCACCAGATAGGTGATTCACGACAGCACTCACATGTCGTGAGGACCACTCACATGACATGAGTGTCTGCCGTGAGTTGACTTCCAGAGGATCAAAAGCTGTCTGATTTCCATGCCAGGAAGTCACGGGGCGTGACTAGGTGGCGTGAGTTATGTTCTGAAGATGTCAATTTGAGCCTGATTTCCACCATACTCACCTACGTGGCATGACTTGGTTCCAAAATACCAAGTCACGATACTGTGGAAGTTGCCGACTCTGTTCTCCTATTCTAATTAGGATAGGATTAGCTTTGTATCTATAAATACCCCTGTTTAGTCCTATGTGCGAGAGGGAGTCAGTGCATTGTTTTGAGAGATATTTTCTATTGTTTCTGAGTTCATAAACATATTATTGGTTTTGTAATCACAAACCCTAGATTCGAGTTTTATTCATAATTGAGATTTCAGTTTTTCTTCATTATTGTGAGTGTGCAATTACGTTTTCATCTTTGAATCCTTCTTGTGTTCTTGCAATTACGAGTAGTTAACTTCATCAACTAGGGTTGTGTGAACCATGAGGAATTAACGAAACAGGCTAAGTGCAAAGCAACTCTAAACCGTTGTGAATGCATGTATTGGTATTTCCTTCGTTGTGATTGATCTTCTAACGGTTGTAAACGTTAGAAACTCGCCTGTATTCTAGACTTTCTTGAGAGAGAGGTATAGATTGGGAAAAGGAGATAATAACAGAGATTTGAAGCTATCAACCTTCATCTAATAACTTGAGCCTTAGCGGGAATAGTTATCTGAGATCCAAGACAAGGGTTAGTAGTGCGACACTCGGAGACCGAGAGGAGAAGAGTGAAATTCGTCTAACCAAGGTCGAGAGACGTTTAGATGAACATATCTTGTCAGATTTTGCATGTAATATAGCGGGACAGTTTTGTTAGCACAAGTAACCGGTGGAGTTAAGGAATCATTGGGGATCACAATCCTAGTGTACTTCTCATATTGACTACAAACTCTATAATCAGGAATCGTTACCATTATTACTTACTTACAAAAAAAACCCAACTTTTACTTATTTGCCAACTACTCAAACAGGAACTTAATCTACTTCCGTCCTATTTCCTGTGGGATCGACCCCAACCTAGTTGGGTTTTATATTTGGCAGCGACCACTTTATACTTCTTAGGAGGCATATTTTGGGTGACATCAAATTTTGGTGTTGTTACCGGGGAATACGGTTACGGAGTTGATTAGTACTGGTTGGAATTGATTGGGTTTTTTTTTTACATACTCTTGAAGGTACACGCCGGTGTATGCCCAATACTAGGAGTCAAGGCAATCCCCTGATTCCACTTGATCTTAAAATTGAAAGAACTCTGAGAGCTAATCGAAGAATGTTAAATACTGACAGAGTTCAGGATCCTGCAGCTGCAGGAGACATTCATCACCAACCAATTCAGCCAGTTGGTCATGAAACAGCGGATCACATGTGCCAGTTGAGAGCCAGTTGAGAGCTCAACAACTTCTTCAAAGATCGCATGTGCCAGTCTATGATGATCCTGAAGATGAGGATGTGGCTTACTTTGAGCCAATAGAGACCGGTGCCATCATTCCACCCGAGTTACCTCCAGGCACTAAGTTTGACATTACTAGAGCCATGATTCACCTGCTAAACTTAAAGGGTGTGTTTGTTGGTCTTCCTACTGATGATCCAAACATGCACGTGATGAATTTTGTGGGGGTCTACACTTCATATAATTTGCCCAGAGTTGACCAAGAGGCTTTTCGATTGAGATTGTTCCCATTCTCTCTAACAGGAGAAGTGACTTTGTGGTTGGCAGAATTACCACGAGGTTCGATCACTACTTGGCAAGAATTAAGAAATCATTTCCTGGAGAGGTTTTTCCTACCTTCAAAGATGCTACAATTGAAGGATGAGATCTACAATTTTAGATAACTACATTCTGAAGAACTTTATGAGACATGGCTAAGGTTCACGAAGAAGCTACAGAATGTGCCAAATCATAGGATGAGTGGTAGGAACTTACTTGAAATCTTCTACAGCGCTTTAAATGCCAACACGAAGGCAGTAGCATATACTATCATTGGTAGAGCATTCATGAGTTTGAGATGGGAACTAGCTTCAGAGATATTGGATCGTATTACTAAGACCAACCGAGGATGGAATACTCGGGAGGTAGAAACGCCTGCTGGCACATATGCTAGTGGAGCCTCAGCAGTACAATGGGCTTTGGACGAATCTGTAGCTCAAGAGGTCACTCAGCTGAGGACAGAAATTGGTCTTCTGGCCAAGAAGATTACGGCTAGAGAAGCTGAGAAGGTGCATGATGTAGGTACAAAAGGTAAAATGCCTAGACATGACGATAGTGAATCTGATGAGGACGCTAAATACCTGGATCGAGAAGTAGTGAGTTTTCGATCCAAGGTCCAAGGGTCTAACCAAGACTCCTGGAACTCAAGGCAAGGGAATCAAGGTTGGAACTATTATGGAGATAATTACAACAAGTCGGGATATAGAGATAGAGAACGAGATCGTGACGGTGATTGGAGGCAAAAGGATGATTATAGAGAGAAGAATGGTCTTTACGTACCACCAGGTAGCTGTGATGCTGAGTCTGGAAGTTCAAGGATTGAAGACCTTCTGAATAAATTAGTTACGAGGTGAGAAAGCCAAGAAAACTGTCTAAAAGAGATTAAGACAGATATTTTGGGAATAAGTCAAAAGGTTGAGTCTCACTCAACAGCCATAAAGTAGTTGGAGCAACAGTTCGGGCAGTTATCGATGGCATTGAACCAACGTCAACTAGGTACACTTCCGAGCAACACCATCCTGAACCCAAAAAATGATGCTCATTGTATGGCTATCACAATAAGAAGTGGAAAGACTCTCATTGAGGCGCCCAAACAAGTTGAGGGTGATCATGCTACACTGGAAGAGCAAACGAATGCCACAAAAAAGGTAAAGGAAGCTCTAAAGAAGTATGTTCCATTCCAAAAACTTCCTCCACCTTTCCCTCAATGTCTCAAGAAAAAGGTGGATGAAAATAAAATTATTAGTGGGCAAATCATGAAAGAAGTTGAAAAGCCTCAGACTGATGAAAATGAGGTGAATGCTGAAAACAAGAAAGAAAAGGAAGCCCCACAAATGCTAAACCCCATTCCTAAGCTGCCACCTCCATTCCCTCAGCGCTGGAAGAAGAAGAAGGAGGATGGAAAATTTAATAAGTTCATGTCTATATTGAAGCAACTTTCTATAAACATTCCATTGGTGGAGGCGCTGGAACAAATGCCGGGATATGCAAAGTTCATGAAAGAGTTGGTGGAGGCGAAGTTAACAAATCCTGGTGCCTTCACAATTCCATGCACAATTGGGTCAGTTAACTTCGCCGGAGCTTTGTGTGACCTAGGTGCAAGAATTAACTTGATGCCATTGGAAGAATTCAAGAAATTAGGCTTGGGAACCCTTGAGCCAACAAAGATGCGGTTGTTGATGGCAGATCGTACGATCAAGAAGCCTGTAGGCATATTATTTGATGTTTTGGTCAAGGTTGAAAACTTCATCTTTCCTGCTGACTTTGTTGTCTTGGATTGTGAGGTCTATTTCAAGATGCCCATAATTTTGGGGAGACCATTTTTAGCCACCGACAGAGCATTGGTAGATATGGAATGGGGTGAGCTGAAATTCAGGCTGAATAATAATGAAGTCACGTTCAATGTTTGCAGAACTATGAAGCAACCAATGGACATGAGGGTGGTTGAGGAAATAAAAATTTTAGATGACCACGGAGGCAAACCCAAGGGATATCTTGATGAAGTCTGAGTAATCAAGACACCTGCGTCGTGCTGCGACGTTAAATCAGGCGCTGCTTGGGAGGCAACCCAAGGTGTCTTGCTATTCCTACATTTGCTTTAATTTTTTTTATTTTGATCGACATTAGACTCACGCACCTAGGGTGCCACAGGTATGTTCCTAACTCCCTTGTTTTATTTTAGTCTAATGCATTAGGGACAATGCATGCTTATTTGGTGGGGGCGGAGGTATTTATGGGTCTATATGTCCTCTTGGGGGTTTTTGTTGTCGTGTTTCTTTTCCCTCAAGTGCTATCATAGTAGAACCGGCATGTTTAGGTGTTTATTTATAGTAGTTATGTGTTTTCATGTTTAATTAGGAGAAAAATAGGGGAACCTTAGTGCAGTCTAGTTTTGAACATGTTTTTAATGTTGATTTTTTTGTTTTTGAAGTGTGTGTGTAGTATGTTAGTTTGTGACAGTTGTTGGATCTTGTTATGGCATTAGTATTATAGTCAGAATAATTGTAGCTAGCATTGCATCAACTGGATAGGTAGTAGTTGATAGTGTAACCCTGTGCTATGTGTGTGAGAGGTCATTACTTAGTTCACTTTGTGTGTGCGATTCAAAACTTGCCCGGTTACTCTTACCTAGGTTAGAGGATAGTGGTTAGGAAAGGATCATAGGAGGTTTTTGAATAAGTCCACTTTTAGCCTAAATGTCCGATCAAATAAAATAAGTATCCCTTGATCCCGATTTTGAGCCTAAATTGACCAATTTCTTTCATTAGCCTATTCACCTTTTCATTTTAATTACAATGAACCTGTCTTGGCCCTGGTCCCTCCTTGGACACTGTGTACCTCAACTCAGGCAAATAGACTAAGTTGAGGGTGGCTATTATAGGGGTGCGTAGATTGATTTGGGTATGAAGAAGAGGGTAATAAAAGAAAAAGAGAAAACAGATTTGGACGTGAATAAAAAGAAAAAATATATATAAAGTAAAAAAAAAAGAATTGTGTTGTGAAGATTGAGAAATATCACACCCAAAATCTGAAAATAAAAGAAAGGAGAATAAGGGAGAATAAAGATAAGAATGGTTAGAAGTTGGAGCCAAAAATAGTTTAGTGTCAAGGAGGTTGAGTCACCATATCCATATGTACCATACCCATCCCCAAGCTTACATTACAAGCCGAGTAAAGTCCTATAGTGATCCTAGTCCAACTATCCAAAAACTTAAGGCATAGAAAATAAGGACAAGCCTATGGTATTTCATGCACACTGTTTGAACTTCTTTGTGAGAGAGAGTGTTTTGACTGAATCCCTAATTTGAGATTCATTAGCATACTGTGAGTGCATGGGACATCTTTGATTGTGAGAGTACATGGGTTGCATTGTTAGCTGCTATTTGTTCGAATAATGTCATTCGCATATATGCTTAGTTGTTTGTTCATAATCTTGTGCCATCACTTGATCCCTTCTGTGTCATGATAATATGCAGCCTGTATACACACTATGGTTTTGATTTGCAAATAGGAGGGGTCAAAAAAGTTTTTGTGCCAAAGGCAATGAGTTGACTGCCATAGGTCCCTTAGGTTTCTCTTAATTAAGCATCGTATATATCTGTTTTTGTTTTGTTCGCCTGAGGATATGCAAATGTTCTAAGTCGAGGGTGTTGATGCGCCATGGTTGCATGGCACTTTTGATGCTTAAAACAAGGAAAATATGCAATAACTTGGGTGTATTTGGTTGGTATGATGTGGTTTCTGTCTTACATTGCAGGAAAACAGGTTTTGAAGGCAACAAATGATCGAAAGGAAGAATCAAGCCCAAAAACGGAGTATAGGAAGATGAGAGATGAGATCTGCACCAGATAGGTAATTCATGACAGCACTCACGTGTCGTGAGGACCACTCACGTGACGTGAGTGTCTGCCGTGAGTCGACTTTCAGAGGATCAAAACCTGCCTGATTTCCACGCCAGGAAGTCACGTGGCGTGACTAGGTGGCGTGAGTTATGTTCTGAAGATGTCAATTTGAGTATGATTTCCACCATACTTACCTATGTGGCGTGACTTGGTTCCAAAATACCAAGTCACGATACTGTGGAAGTTGCCGACTCTGTTCTCCTGTTCTAATTAGGATAGGATTAGCTTTGTATCTATAAATACCCCTGTTTAGTCCTATGTGCGAGAGGGAGTCAGTGCATTGTTTTGAGAGATATTTTCTATTGTTTCTGAGTTCATAAACATATTATTGGTTTTGTAATCACAAACCCTAGATTCGAGTTTTATTCATAATTGAGATTTCAGTTTTTCTTCATTATTGTGAGTGTGCAATTACGTTTTCATCTTTGAATCCTTCTTGTGTTCTTGCAATTACGAGTAGTTAACTTCATCAACTAGGGTTGTGTGAACCATGAGGAATTAACGAAACAGGCTAAGTGCAAAGCAACTCTAAACCGTTGTGAATGCATGTATTGGTATTTCCTTCGTTGTGATTGATCTTCTAACGGTTGTAAACGTTAGAAACTCGCCTGTATTCTAGACTTTCTTGAGAGAGAGGTATAGATTGGGTAAAGGAGATAACAACAGAGATTTGAAGCTATCAACCTTCATCTAATAACTTGAGCCTTAGCGGGAATAGTTATCTGAGATCCAAGACAAGGGTTAGTAGTGCGACACTCGGAGACCGAGAGGAGAAGAGTGAAATTCGTCTAACCAAGGTCGAGATACGTTTAGATGAACATATCTTGTCAGATTTTGCATGTAATATAGCGGGACGGTTTTGTTAGCACAAGTAACCGGTGGAGTTAAGGAATCCTTGGGGATCACAGTCCTAGTGTACTTCTCATATTGACTACAAACTCTATAATCAGGAATCGGTACCGTTATTGCTTACTTACAAAAAAAACCCAACTTTTACTTATTTGCCAACTACTCAAACAGGAACTTAACATACTTTCATCCTATTCCCTGTGGGATCGACCCCAACCTAGTTGGGTTTTATATTTGACAGCGGCCACTTTATACTTCTTAGGAGGCATATTTTGGACGACATCAGACACTCTCTTATTTTATTTCGCATTTTGGATAATCTTTTAGCTATAAACTTGAGTACTCGAAGGGGAGCCTTGGAGTAACTGGTAAAGTTGTTGCCATGTGACCAGGAGGTCACGGGTTCAAGCCTTGGAAATAGCCTCTGGCAGAAATGCAAGGTAAGGCTGTGTACAATACACCCTTATGGTGAGGCCCTTCTCCGAACATCGCGTATAGCGGTAGCTTTAGTGCACCGGGATGCCCCTTTTAATAGACTTGAGTACTCTTAGTTATTATTGTATGGTGACTTCAGGTCCTGGGGATGTAAAAAATAGAGAATTTCCACACTCTATTAGTGATTTGATGATGATGTTGTTTTGAAATTTTTACTTGTGTATTGAATAATGGGATTTTAGAACTTATTACTGATAAGAATGGTTGAAAGTGAATGTTGACTATTGAACTTGATTTGTGAGGGTTGGGTTAAGCATGGTTCTCCCGCCATATTTAGGGTAGGTGCCAATCATGACAATTTGGGTCGTGACAAAGATGGTATCAGAGCACTAGGTTTGTAGATCTCATCATACAAGAATAGGTCTAGAAGAGTCTTACAGAATGGTACGGAAATGTCTGTATTTTTATTCGAGAGGCTACAGGACTTTAGGAGACAAAATTCCTTTCTTTCTTCGTTTTGTGCTATTACTTGATTACAATTCGTATCCGGTGATCCAAATTGGTATCTAGATCCTTCATTCTTGTTTCACAGATAGTGAATACATGTTCCTTTAAAGCAGTTTGGGGAAAACCTGGCGTGAGGGGTAGGGCCAGGATAGGAGAAAGTGTGGAAGCACCTGCTAGGGTTGGAGCCTGGACAACCGGAGGACAGTTTAGGCAAAGAAATCTCTCTTTCGCTCCCCCTCCCCCCCCCCCATAGGGTGTTCTGGAGTTAGCTCAGGATGAGGATGTAGTAATTGAGGAAGAAGTTATGGTCCCTGAAAATATAGTGCATGTACAACATGGTGCAGCCCAAGTTGAGGAAGAAGTTATGGTCCCTAAAAATGTAGTGCTTGTACAACATGGTGCAGCCCAGTAACCGATAACTTCAGGACTGATTCAAAAAGTGTTGGGATACTTAGGTAGTTTGGCTAGCTCTAATGCTACTCTTGCTATTCCAGCATTTCTATCCCTAGCCTTACAACATGCAACTATTGTGGCACCCAAGATAGATGAGGGCTTAGAGACAGGGTTATATCCCTGACAGGTACTTGGACCGGTGATAACTGATGATGAATATGAACTTTTCTGTAAGTTCATGAAAATAAAACCCCTAGTATTTCAAGATACAGAGTCTGAAAATGCCTTTGAGTTTTTGTTGGATTGTAATGAATGCCTACATAAGATGAGTATTGTTGAAAGATATGGTGTAGAGTTTGATTCTTTTCATTAGCAAGCCGAAGCCAAGCAATGGTGGAGGTCATTCATTGAGTGCAGGGATGCCTTACCTCTACTTATGTGGGTATAATTCCAGAATATTTTCCTTGAGAAGTATGTTCCCTAAGCTTATCATGATCATAAAAAGGATGATTTATTGAGGTTAGAGTAGGGTGACATATCTGTTACGTCCTATGAGGCCAAATTTCATGTTTTATCCCACTATGCACTTCAATTGATCACTTTGAAAGAAGAGCAAATTAGGTACTTTGTGAAGGGTCTGAATTCTGGGATTCAGATGGTTACTTTATCTGTGGCTGCGTCTGGTAAGTCCTTTTAAGATATTGTTGAGTTTGTTAAGAAGGCCAAGGTAATAGGGAAACAGGGAGAAGCAAAAGCAGAAAAGAAGAAGGCCCAGACCTCAGGCCAATTCGGCGGTACTTTTTTGAAAGGTCGTGATTCTTCTCGGCCTTATAATTCAGCCATGCCTGTGTCTATAAGGAGCCCATCTGGGATCAATTATCAGTCTTCACAGACAAATAGCTATACACCTTTAACCACTTTAATTCATAGACCTATTTTGGGCATCAGGTGCCACGAATATAGGGGTTTGGGCCACATCAGAAAGTGTTGTCCTAATATTTTGTCTACAGGTTAGTTGACTCAGCAACCGACTTCTAGTGCTCTAGTTCTAATAGGTTGTGGTGGTGGAGAAAGTGGTAGAGGTCATCCCTAAGGTGGTCTTGGTGGCCAGGCTACAGGAAGGGGTGGCAACCAAGCTAACCAAGGTGCAGGACAGATTGGTAGAAATAGTGCTCAGGCTGGTAAAGTTGCCGGTCAGGGTGGTGATAGAGCACAAATTTATATTGTTCTGGCTTGTCCTGAAGTGGAAGATTATGATGTTGTGATCACAGGTAATATTCTTGTCTGTGATCATATGACTTCTATATTATTTTATCCCGAGTGTACTTTCTCTTATGTTTCTGTGAAGTTTGCTTTGGGTTGGGACTTGGATTGTGAATTGCTTGATACTCTTATGTATGTGTCGATACTAGTTAGGGTGTTTGTATGTGTCGATCAGGTTTATAGGGATTGCCCTGTGTGCTTATAGGGTATAAAACTTCGACAGACTTAGTAATTTTAGACATTGAGGAGTTTGATATTATCTTGGGGATGAGCTAGTTGTATCCTTATAGTGCCATTCTTGATTCTTATGCTAAAAGCGTCACTGTAGCGATGCCCAGGATGGAAAAATTAGAGTGGGAGGGTACTTTTAGACCTACACCTATGAGGATTGTGTCAGTTATCCATGCCCAAAAATTAATTAAAAAGGGGTGTAGGGCATTTTTAGCCCATATTTAGGAAGATAAATCTGTAGTCCCTCATATAGCTTCAATCCTAGTTGTTTGTGAATTCTTAGAAGTATTTCCTAATATCCTTCTGGGTACGCCTCCATACCATGAGTTTTATTTCTATATAGATTTAGAGCCCGAAACTCGACCCATCTCCATACCTTCTTATCGTATGGCACCAAGGAGTTGAGAGAGTTGAAATTTCAGTTACAAGAATTGTTAGAGAATGGCTTTATTCGCCCAAGTGTTTCTCCTTGGGTACTCCCATTTGTTTATCAAAAAGAAGGATGGTAGCATGAGGATGTGCATAGACTACCGCCAGTTGAATAAGGTAACCATTCACAATAAATATCCTTTGCCTAGGATAGATGGCTTGTTTGACCAGTTGCAGGAGCTGTAATTTTCTCCAAAATTGATTTGAGGTCAGGTTATCATCATCTCAATATTAGGGCAGAGGACATCCCAAAGACTGCTTTCCAAACTCGTTATGGGCATTATGAGTTTCTAGTCATGTCTTTTGGCTTGACCAATGCCCCAGCTTCTTTTATGAGTCTGATGAATGGGGTCTATAAGTCCTTTTTGGATTCATTCATTATGAATCGGTTTTCCTTCCACTTTAAACTTATGAATCGCACCCCTAACTTATTTTCTAGTTTTCTGCTACGCTCAAGGGGTGGTGGTATAAAAATGAAAGAACCAAGCAATAGAGATCATATGTTGCAATTCTTGGCCCTTAAATGAGGAATGTAATTTTTTTGTTTTGGCACAACAAATTCAAGAATATAGACATATTTTCCTTCCTCTTTGCACTCTTCCATAGGCTCAGAGCCAATTAATATCTCCATATCTAAACAAAACGTGGAAAAATAATTAGACTGAGGTCCAATATGCCCTAATTCATGAATTGCATTCTTATTCGCATCTTTATATTTACACAAACTAGAGTTTCTAAAAATAATACTATCTACTTCCTCACATAACTCTATTGTAATCTTCTAAATAGTGCAACACCATTAAAAGTATGGTCGAGTAGTTGGCCCTCCAATTTTAGCTCCTCAATTTGGGTTATAAATATGTTTTTAGCCTTACACAACTTATAACTAAATTTTTGGACGTTACACGCATCAACCTTTGCACTCAAGTTTTCTTTTGAGTTGTGAATATCCAAACCAAACCTATCAACCTCTTGAATCAACTCACGTTTTTCTTTTGAGAGGCGTGTCAGCATTCGTACCATGCTCCTATTGTGATCCCAAATAAAATCTATCACCACCCTGCAATAATACGCTATATCAAAAGGACAAGGATCAATAAAATAGGAGTCCTCCTCACTCCACACTTTATCTTGTAAAGATATCATATCAAGAAGAGTAGTAAAATATTAAAAAAAAATATTACAAGATAAATAAAATATATACAAGAAATAATGTCTAATAGTCAAATAAACACAATTGATCTAACCCTAAACCGTATTCCCCAGCAGCAGCACCAAAATTTGATTGTGCCCAAATTACAAACGAAGTATAAAGAGGTCGTTGTCAAATATAGACTCCAACTAAGTTGGGTCAATCCCAGGAGGATTAGGTCAAAATCTCTATCAAAATTATTAATAATCAACTAGTAAATAATTTTCAGTAATTGGGGGGTTGGAAATTCTGATTTCAAATAGTGACAATCGCCGATTTTGTAGAGTTTGTAATCAATATATGAGAGGCACTAGGAATGTGTTCCCCATAACTTCATAACTGCATAGGTTATTTGTACTAGTGATCTCTCCCGGTGCTTGGCATGTAGAATCAGTAGGTTATGTTCACCTAAATGGCTTTCCGCACTTGCTTAGACGACTATCCTCAAGTACGTTTTCTCGTCTCCTGAGTTTTGCACTATTAACCCCTATCTTGGATCTCAAATTAGCTTTTCTGGACTATCAGTTCAAGCTATTAATTAAAGTTTGATATCACCAAGTCTCTGTTATTTATTGTCTTTTCCCATCTGTTACCCTCCTTCGTCCAGAGTAAAGATAAGGAGAGTTATAACATTTGCAACCGTTAAAAAGCAATCAAAGCGAAGAGAACAACAATACATACCCAAACACCCTTTGAGAATCACTTTGTACTATGCACCCTACTTCATTAATCCATCATGGTTTCCACAACTTTAGTTATGGTGTTTTGCTACTCATGATCATAAAATGCAATAGTTCTGGAAAAAAAAGCATAATTATAACTTACGAGGAATAAGATGAACAACCGCAAATATTAATTATGAATCAAAACCCTAAAAATTAATGTTTACAACTTGCAAGAACAACTATATGTCTTAAAACTCGTAATAGAATGTAAACTTAAATAAAGATGGAGAAAAAAAAAAGAATAAATTAATTTTCTCCGGCCTCCATGGCGACTCCTAGCTCTCTCTCTAAGTCAAAAGTTTAAAAGTTATTCACAAATTATTTTTATGGAATATTTATAGGTGTAGAAAAAAAACTCCAAATAAAATAACTGAGTCCAAAATGGACTGGAAAATCAACAATCTAGTCCGCTTGTGAAATAGACTGTTGCTTTAGTACGCGGCCTCAATTGCTGCAACGCTCCTCAAATTCGTACATGCTGCCACTTGGCAGCTAAGGCTTAATCCTCTCAATTTGTTTTTCATATTGTTGCTTTCTATGTATATATTAATATAATATTGCATTTAAGCCGTTAAGCTGCTTGCTTGATTTCCTTCTATGATCTCTCGTTTTTAATTCATTTTTGCTCCAAATTTTTTCATCTTGTCACCAATTTAATCCTACACATAAAAATATAATAATAAGTATAATCCATAAAACCAAGGCTCAAAAAGGAAAAATAAAATACTAATTGTGAGGCAAATAATGACTAAATATATGTAATTTTGGTCTTACATCACATACAAAAAAGTTTCCAGGGTTGGCTCAAACCGTATCTCCTAACAATTCTACAAGTATAGTATCTATATAAGAACACCTACACTCAAATGTATAAGGAAAAGATAAATACATGATAATAAACACACAATAGAAGTGAAAATCATGCAATGCAATGCAATGGTATAATAAGGATGGAACATCTCAATATCACCTTGTATACACCTTCCCAACATAAGTTTCCAGGACAGGACCCATGAGGGATTCGTAACTCATATACTTTCACAATCTCAATCTCATATCTCAATCAACCTTTCCGGTACATCCCTCGGTCAAGGGTTACATAAAATGTCTTATTTTCTTTCAAAATCTGTATTTCTCTATGGTACTAATTCCATGTATATGGATGAATGACATGCAGATGCATGCTCATAACCAAAACAATATCATATAATGAATCAGTTTAATGATGGTGTCAAATGATCTCAAATCTCAATAAATCTTGATATAAGCCATCACATGGCACCACAGTAATGAAGAGTCATGTAAGACATCAAATATATATCAATTTAAGCCCCCACTCGGGCATCATCATAATAATAAAGGAAGATAATGCTCAAACAAGACAAATACCAATCCCCACTCGGGTATTACAACAATAATCATCTCTCAATCCAAATATCATACTCACAAAAGCCTCCACACGGGCATCACAACAATAATAATCTCTCAAGTCAATAATAAATACTCACATAGGCACCTACATGGGTAACATGATAAAATAACTATGTCAAAAGATGAATCTCATGATAACTCCCCAACCCATAGCATACTTTACATGAATGGTTAACTACCCACCCCAGTCTGAAAAAAGTTAAGCCATAACCTACCTCAAAAAGCCGAAACACGAGTCTAGACTCTTCAACTATGAGCTTTTTTTTTTCATATGGCCTCGAATCAAATCCAATTCAATAGCTTTTGATGAAAACCCCTCTTTAAAATCATATTTCCTGAGGTTTCCAAGTCTAAAAATGGGCAAAAATTATGAGATTAAACTATTTGTACTATTCAGGTAAACAGTGCCTTACGATCGCAGTCCCTGCCACGTGATTGCGAGAGTCAACATTTTTAACGATATTAAATTACTCATCACAGTCGTAGTAGGTGGGCCTCACAACTGTGATAAACAACCCGACCCGATCTACTGAAATACTCATCATAATCACGGTGATGTGTTGTTGTTTCATGGCACTTTCGACGCTTAAAACAAGGAAAATATGCTAAGTCAAAGGAGCATTTATGTAGATATGATGTGTTTTTGGTAGTTTTGCGGGAAAATAGGGTTTGGAATTGAGCAAAGGAAAAAAGAATGAAAATGTACAAGTGTTGGAAATCTGAGACTGGTACGAGTCGTAGCCCAAGCTGTTGCGTTACCATTGATTTGGGTCTTAGAGATTTAAAGTGCAGGCTATGAATGCAGGAAATGACCCCTAGGGTCAAGCGACGAGTTGTCAGGTGAATCGTCCGGAGCATACTTACAAAAATTCTTGAAAATGTGAAATTCATGCTAGTGGCAACTACTGCGGCCTATAAACGATCACCAATGGCTACGTGTCATCACAAGGACTTGTCCTGAGCAGATGTGCCAAAGAGGTAAGAGTTGGAAAACTCGACACAGTAGTAATGGGTCACCCAACAAGTCATTGAGTGACCATACGAGTCGTCACCAGTATATCCAAAGGACAATGCACCGGATGCCCATCAGCACGTGACGAGTCGAAGTGAGACCCTACGACTCATCGTCAAACCCATCACCATTGCCGACCTTGCAATCCTATTTTATTTTGGACAAGATTCTTTGATGTCTATAAATACTCTTAATAGATCTTATGTTTTAGTTTACATTCTATTGCTACTTTAATTCATAAAGTTGTTCTTTATAGTTGTAAACATCAAATTTTAGGTCTTTCATACATAATTAAGGTTCATGGTTTTTCATCTTATTCTTCGTAAGTGCATGATTATGTTTTCTTTCCAGAATTATTATTGTGTTCTTAACATTATGAGTAGCTATACACCACAACTAGGGTTGTGGGGTTCGTAGTACAAAGTGATTTTCAAAGGGTGTTTGGGCATGTATTATTTTTCTCTTCGATTTGATTACTTTCTAATGAGTGCACGCATTAGAACTTGCCTAATTTTTACTCGTGATAAAATAAGGGGTAGCATATGGGAAAAGGGAATAAACAACGGAGACTTGGAGCGATCAACCTTTAATTAATAGCTTGAGTCGATAATTTGAGAAAGATAATTTGGGATCCAAGATAGGGGTTAGTAGTGCAAAACATAGGAAACGAGAAAGCATACCTGAGGATAATCATTTAACCAAGTGTGGAAAGCCGTTTAGGTGAACATAAACTATCATGCCAAGCACCGGGAGATATCACTAGTACAAAGAACCTATGGAGTTATGAAATTATGGGAAATGCAGTCCTAGTTCCTCTCACATATTGATTACAAACTCTACATGTCACACCCCGTATCCCAACGAGGTGGACTGGCACCCGAAGCCGATATGGCCCGAGAGAACCAATCTTTGCTCATGAATATTCGTATGCATGACCTCGTATAAATCTTAAGACACCTCATGTAATTATGCGGAAGTCATGGAAAACTTATACGATATATGAAACTTGGACGTTAGGGCTATCAAGTCAAACAGAACATACATCTCTTACATTCACTTTCCCATATATGTCTACAAAGCCTCTAACTGATACATGAACACAACAACCCTATAGTCGGGACAAGTCCCAGCTTTATACAATAATTACAATACCAAAACAATGTACACAGGTGACTCGGAAAGCCCCGAACCAACTGGAGCTCACCAATGATCCGCGGATGACGCATAGCCTATTGTGGAGGTCTACTAACACCTGTGCCTGCAGCAAGTAAAGTAAATCCCCCAAATGGGTCAGTACGAAGAATGTACTGAGTATGCAAGGCTATAAGAAACTTCATAAAACTAAAAAAAAACCTCAACGAACTTGATTTCAAGAGAATAGTCAATGTAGAAATCATCGTTCAGTATGTGTGGAAATATGTTCCTTACGTTCATTATTCCATTTGCCTTGATGTTCGCTACCGTTAGTAGTTAGAGTAACCATCATTATGCAATGCAACCGTTAATATGCAACCGTCAATATGCAATCGTCAATATGCAACCGTCAATATGCAATCGTCAATATGCAACCGTCAATATATATAGAGAGAGAAGGTTCGGCCCTTAGGGCTACCCCCTATTAGGTTCGGCATCAAGTTAGGCTTTTGCCCCACTGAGCTTCCCCCCTGCCATCACTCGGAAAGGAGTGAAGCAGGTTCGGCATCAAGTTTGGCTTTTACTTCACTGAGCTTTCCCCCTGATCCAACAATATCGGGATCGGCTTGAGTTAGGATTGCGCCCCCACAAAGCTATCACCCGTACTCAATAAGTATAAGGAAAATATAAAGTAACCATAAGGAAAAATATAAAGTAACCATAAGAAAAATATAAGGTAACCATGAGGAAAATATAAGGTAACCATGAGGAAAAATATAAAGTAACCATGGGGGAATTCCTTCTTTCATTAATTCTTATTACTTCTCTCTTTTACTTTAATGGGATTGATACATGGGAGATCATACACTTATGGGAAACACATAACCGCATACTTCAGTCTTTTACGTTCATGAGATTGATACTTTTGAAGTTGTAACATTATTGGAAGCTTTGGAACATAACATTATTGGAACTTGGAATCATGTCCATAATTATGTGAGACATGAATAACAATAGATCCAGACTAAGACATAGATGATAACATGAATTGATATGCCTTAGGACATTTCGGAATTGAGTAAGTACCATGACAAGGTGAATACTATATGCTGCAGAAGGATACGGAAAGAGTAACCTTACATACCTTGTCGTCTTACTACGATTACACAAGCCTATATGGGGATACAATAGTCTAGCTTCCTCTTTATGTTTCACTCTACAACACAAGCATACATCGGAGCTTACATTAGCAACTAGTTACTATACCAACGTATAAAACGACAATGAGCTATATGACTGCCGTATAACGTCATTTCGTCCTTTACAATACAATCCACTTCATTACCATGACAACAACATCATCACATTTCACACATTGACCAAGACATCATAAAACAATAACATTTTACACCAAGTTTACCCTTTACACTTCCTCATTAATACTACGTTACCTTTTCTCCGTCAAGTCACGCGATAGCTTTCTCAATAACACTTTTAACATCAATCCATATTTTATACCATTCAAAATACCTCCGGTATACTCCTATATAGTCATTTAAAAGGTGCCCTAAGTTGATAATTGCATCCATTAAGGGTATAGGGGTTTCGGGGGGCTAAAGGGATGCAAAAACAAGCAATTCGGAGTTCTGGGCCGACTTGCTAAGCCACCTGCACCCACAGGTGGCTGACCTGCACCCACAGGTGACCTTTGGCAGTATCCAGCGGCACCTGCGCCCGCAGGTGCTTCGTCTGCGAGGGCGGGTGCCCGTTTCGGCCAAAAAGGGTCTCTTTTGGGTCTTTTTATGCAATGAATGGTCCATGATCATAACTAAACTTCTTTTAACATATTTTTGGTCATCTCATATGCCAACCATCAGCCATGGTCTCACAACACACATAAACATCACCAAAACCTCACTTTCTTTTCAATCCGCCACCAAATCCAACCAAATTTACAACAAAAATTCCAAACATTATACACAAGAATAAAACAAGACAAGACTATAATCACATCTCACATGTAAATATTGACTCCATGAAGTTCACTTACTTCAATATCACAAGTCTATGTTCAAGTTTACAAGGCAAAACCATCCTCCGATTTAGCAAACACAAATTGTTTTACACATAGTGAACATCTCACACTTCACCAACATAACCAACATGACATAAACCATCTTCCATGTATAAAATATATTAAACCATTATGATATACACTTACCAAGTCTTGCAAGATGATGATCTTGGTCCAAAAGATGAAGGTCTAGGGTTTGTGTGAGATGAGGGAATATTGGAGATAATTCTAGAATTGGCATGAGTGTCACAATGGAATAAAAATATGATTTGTGCCCTTTTATAGTCCCTTTTAGTCTCCCTTATCCAATCTTGGCATTACATGAAATGGTTGATTAGTCAAATGGAAAAATGGGTCATCTTTACCCCATTGGGCCAAGTCTTCCATGTGATTTTGGGCCTCATTTAAGCCCAATGGCTCATGACTCATTTAATTCCCAACAAATTAATGGATAATTCATCAAGTCTCTCATGTTTTACTAATTCCATAAATATAAACGTAGTCGTATAGGTTCGACAACATACGGGGTGTTACACCTCCTACGAAGGTCTAATCCTATGTACTAGGCCCAATATTCATTATCTCATCAATAACATTACACAATACATACTTTTGGTTCTCGACACTTAAGTAACCATTGTTCAATGTCGTCAAGTAGGGTTTGGTAGGTACGGGGTGTTACACTACATAATCAACAATTATTACTATTTGAAATTATAATTCCACCCCCACCCCCCCTCAATTCACTGAAAGTTACTTACTAATTGATTAGATAAACACTTTGATTGAGATTTTGGCCTATTCCTCATGAGATCGCCCCCAACCTAGTTGCATTCTATATTTGGATAACGACCGCTTTATACTTTTTTTGGAAGTGTAATTTGGGTGATATCAAATTTTAGCACCGTTGCCGAAGAGTTCATAACGAATGAGTTCATAATTGAAAGGACTTGGAGAGCTAGAAGAAGAACATAATGAGGGAGTTCTAGATCAAGGAGTGCATAACCAAGGACTTTAAGAGACTGCGGAACAAATGACTACCCATATGATTACTAAAAAAAAATGCAAGACAAGAAGCTAACAGACAGACAGTACTGGAAGAAAAGGATAGATAAGAAGAAGAAGTCCATCTGGCCTCACTTGAATAGACAAAAAGAAGAAGTCCATCTAGCCTCACTGAGGAGCAAAATATGCAAAGAAGGAACAGGGGAAAAAAGTTTCCTCAACATTATGTTCCTCAATTTGATGATGCAAATGATAATCCAGACTTTCTAGAGATGGATGAAACAGGTGCTATTGTTCCACCCCCATTACCGCTGGGAACTAAGTTCGTCATCAGCAATGCTATGATAGAGCTGCTAAACTTGAAGGGAGTGTTCACAAGCCTTGCTAATACTGATGCGAATTTCCATCTGATGAACTTTGTAGGGATTTGTAGTTCCTACAACTTACATAGTGTGAGTCAAAATACTATCAAACTGTGGTTGTTTCCCTTCTCTCTAACTAGAGAAGTCATTCTATGGTTCACTGAGTTGCCAAAAGGATCAATAACTACTTGGCAAGAGCTAAAGACACATTTTTTGAAACGGTTTTTCCCACCTTCTAGAATGTTGCAATTAAAGGACGAGATTTATAATTTCAAGCAACTACATTTGGAGGTGTTGTATGAGACATGGTTGAGGTTTAAGAAGAAGCTGTAACAAGTCCCAAATCATAGGATCCCTAATAAATTTTTCTTGAGATATTCTACAGAATTTTGAATGCTAATAAATAAGGCCATAGCATAAACTGTGATGGGAGAAGCATTTATGAGTCTACTTTGGGAGTAGGCCTCTATAATTCTTGGCAGGATCACTAAAACCAACCGGGGTTGGCACATACAAGATTCAGACATGCCTGCAGGCACTTATATAGTAGGAGTATCTACATAACAACCAATGGTTGATGATTCTATCGCCCAGGAGTTAGTACAAGGACTAAGTTTAGCCTGTTCACAAAATAATTTGTAGCAGCAGGGGCGAAAAAGGTGAATGTGGTTGGTTCACAAGGTAAAGAACCCATACATGATGAGTCTGATTCTGAGGAGAAGGCTAAGTAACTAGATGATCAGGTGGTGGGTTTTTGATCTAAAGGCCAAGGGTCTAATCAAGAAAATTGGCACTCTGGTCAAGGGAATCAAGGTTGAAACTATTACAAGGATAACAACAACAAGCGATCTGGGTATAGAGATAGGAATCAAGGGAGAGATGGTGATTGGAAGTAAAAATACGATTATAAAAATGATAGAAGTGACCTTTATGTTCCATCGGGGAGCCGTGATATGGATTCAAGCAACTCTAGAATGTAAGACATGCTTGTTAAAGTGTTGAAAGGGGTAGAAAAGATGGATGATTGCCTAAAAGAGATTTGAGCAGATATTTTGGGGATGAATCAGAAAGTTGAATCACATACTACTTCCATCAAGCAACTTGAGTAGCAATTTGGTCAGATTTCAACCATAGTGAATCAGCATCAAAAGGGTACACTTCCAAGCAACACTGTCCAAAATTTGAAAAATGATGGCCATTGCTTGACGATTATCATTAGGAGTGGTAAGATGACTATTGATTTTCCTATGCTCGTGGTTGTTGATAATAATGTTGAGCCAGTGATAATTGATGATAAGAAGGCATCTAAAAAGTGACCTCCAGTTATTGAAAAAGAGGCTAGGGCTAAAAAAGGGAAGGAAAAGGAGGTCCCACAAGTGTTGACTCCCATTCCATGACCTCCTTATTATTTTCCACAAAGAATGAAGTAGAGAGATAAAGAAGGGAAGTATCACAAGTTTATCTCAATGTTAAAAGAATTGCCGGTGAACAACCTTTTTGTTGAGGCACTTGAGCAAATATAGAGTTATGCATAGTTTATGAAGGATCTGATGACTAAAAAGAGGATCGTGAGTTATGAACCTATTGTAGTGCAATAGCGTACCGGTCTCTAGTTTAGAAGAAGAAAGATCCTGGAGCTTTCAAGATTTTATGTACCATTAGATCTTTCAATTTTGCAAAAGCTTTGTTTGACTTGGGTTCTAACATTAATCTGATGCCGCTAGTAGTATACAGACAGTTAGGGTTGGGGTCACCCAAACCAACTTTAATGAGACTTCTTATGGCGGATCGTGCTATGAAGAAGCCTGTGGGAGTTTTATGTGATGTTTTCGTAAGGGTTGAGTCCTTTATTTTTCTAGCTGATTTTGTCATTCTCAATTGTGAAGTGGATTTTGAGGTTCCCATTATCTTGGAGAGACCATTCCTTGCGACGAGGAGGGCATTGGTTTATATGAAAATCGGGCAGTTGAAGTTTTGGTTGAATCATGAAGAAGTAACATTCAATGTTTGTCAATCCATGAAGCAACCTAAGGACATGTGTGTGATATTGGTCATTGATATAGTTGATGAGGATGCATTGATAGTTTCTGTTGAGAAGAGACTTAGTATGGAAGCACTGGCAGTAATGATCATGAACTTCGAGAGAGATGATATTGATGAGTATAATGAGATGGTGAGCTCACTTGCTGGTTTGGTTTCCTACACTTATGCACAAAAAAGTTAGATTTTGACTTAAAAAATAAGGCAACCCCACCACCAGGCCTTCTATTGAGGAGCGTCCTATCTTAGAGCTCAAAGCTCTTCCATCACATCTTTGTTATACCTTCTTGGGAGCTATAATACTTTGTCGATTGTTATAGCAGCTGATTTGATTAAATGGAAAGTCGAGGCTCTAGTGTTGATTTTGTAGATGTTCAAGAGAGCCATTGGATGGTCCATTACTGACATTATTTGTATTCCATCTGGAATTTACACTCAAAAAATCCAACTCGAGCCAGATTATATCCCTAGTATTGAGCATCAGTGGAGGCTAAATCCTCCTATGTAGCAAGTAGTGAAAAATGAGATCATCAAGTGGTTTGTTGTGGTGGTGGTTTACCCTATTGCCACTAGCAAATGGGTGAGCCCGTTTCAATATGTGGCTAAGAAGGGTGGAATCACTATTGTTCCAAATGAGAAGAATGAACTTATTTCAATGAGGTCGGTAACTGGTTGGTGGGTGTGCATGGATTATAGGAAGCTGAATGCATGGACTAAAAAGGATCACTTTCCAATACCTCTTATGGATCAGATATTAGACCGTCTTACTGGTATAGGATGGTATTGTTTTCTTGATGGTTATTCGGGTTACAATCAGATTTTGATTACTCCCACAGACCAAAAGAAGACCACTTTCACTTGTCCATATGGGACGTTTGCTTTCAAAAGGATGCTTTTTGGATTGTGTAATGCGCTAGTGACCTTTTAGTGTTTTGTGATATCTATCTTCTCTGACATGATCGAAGATACTATTGAGGTATTTATGGATGATTTTTTGGTTGTTAGTGATTCTTTTAAAGATTGCTTGACCCACCTAGATAGTGTTTTGATAAGATGCGAAGACTAAAATTTGGTGCTAAATTGGGAGAAGTGTCACTTTATGATAAAAGAAGGAATAGTGCTCGGTCACAAGATTTTGAAGAAAGGGATTGAGGGTGACAAAGTGAATATAGAGGTGATTGAAAAATTACCTCCACCAATTTCTGTCAAAGGAATTCAAAGCTTTTTGGAGCATGATGAGTTTTATCGTAGATTCATCAAAATTTCTCTAAAATTGTACAGCCTTGTGTAAGTTATTGGAGAAGGAGGTAAAATTTGTTTTTGATGATGTGTGTCTAAAGGCATTTGAGTGTCTAAAAGAGAAGTTGATTTCAGCCTCCATTATTGTGTCACCTGATTGGTGCATGTCATTTGAGGTTATGTGTGATGCTAGTGGTGTGGCGCTAGGAGCAATCCTAGGCCAAAGGAAAGAGAAGATTCTGCATCCGATCTATTATGCTAGCAAAACACTTAATCTGGCTCAGAAGAATTATACTGTGACTAACAAGAGTTGCTTGATGTGGTTTTTGCATTTGAGAAATTTTGATCTTATTTGCTTGGCAAGAAAGAGATTGTGCATATTGACCACGCAACTCTTAGGTACTTTATGGCGAAGAAGGATGCAAAGCCTAGATTGATTCATTGGGTACTTCTATTACAAGAATTTGACTTTGAGGTCAAGGATCAAAACGGGACCGAAAATCAAGTGGCTGACTACTTATCACGACTTGTAGAAGAGGCATTGCTGAAATTAAAGGATGAACTTAAGATTGATGATACTTTTCCAAACAAACAGGCATTGGCTACATAGCAAGACTTGATTCTATGGTTTGCAATTTTTCCAATTATTTGGTGAGGGATATGGTGCCCAAGGAGATATAATTTCAGCAGTGAAAGAAATTTATCCATGATGTACAAAAATTCTTCTGGGATGAGCCATACTTGTTTCAGATTTGTACGGATAGGGTAATTCGTAGATGCGTTCAAGAGATTAAGATGATGAGTATTTTAAAGGCATGTCATTCATCCCCAATTGGGGGTCATCATAGTGGTGCACAGACTGTTCATAAGATTTTGCAATGTGGGTACTACTGGCCCACTATTCATAAAGACGCACATGACTACACAAGATCTTGTGACCAATGCCAAAGACAAGTGATCATCTCATGAAGGCAAGAGCTACCAATGAACCCAATCCTAGAGATTGAGTTGTTTGATTTATAGGGCATTGATTTTATGGGTCCATTTGTGAGATAATATGGTATGAAGTATATCTTGGTTGCTGTTGATTATGTCTCAAAGTAGGTGGAGATGGTCGTGCTTCCAAACAATGAAGGAAAGAGTGTGACAATATTTTTGAAGATAAAACATATTTTCCAGATTTGGTACTCCAAGGGAAATCATCAGTGATGGAGGTTTGCATCTTTACAATCGTCTATTCAAAGCCTTATTTGAGAAATATGGTGTGACAACACCTTACCATCCGTAATGAAGTGGGCAAGTTGAGGTCTCCAATCGAGAGATCAATTCTATTTTGGCAAAGACTGTGAATGCCAATAGAACAGACTGGGGGAGAAAGTTAGATGATGCATTATGGGCCTATTGGACAGCATTTAAGAGTCCTATTGTTGTTTCCCCATATCAGCTGGTGTTTGGTAAAGCATGTTACTTGCCTCTTGAACTTGAGCATAAGGCATTGTGGGTACTGAAGAGGTTAAATCTAGAATGGAGTGATACAGCAAAGCTGAGACTTGAGCAGCTGAATGAGATAGATGAATTCCATCTTAGAGCATACAAAAGTTCATCTTTGTACAAGGAGAAGATAAAATTATACCATCACCGTAAGATTGAGAAGAGAGAGTTCACTGCTAGTGATATGGTTCTGTTATTTGATTCCAAGCTGAAGCTATTTCCTAGAAAGTTGAGGTTAAGATTGAGGGGACCTTATCGAGTGATGAAGTTCTTTTCCTATGGTACTATTGATCTTGTCAATTATGAGGGCATAAAGTTTAACGTAAATAGCCAAAGGGTGAAGCATTACCTTAGTGATATTGAGGAGGTTAAGTTGATGTGTGAGGTGGTTCTTGGTGAAGTCTGAGTAATCAAGAACACCAGAGTCGTACTGCGATATTAAATCAGGCACTGCATAGAAGGCAACCATGGGTTAGTTTGGTAAAGTCTGAGTAGCCAAATTAGTCGCGTCGTGCCACGATGTTAAATCTGGTGCTGCTTGGGAGGCAACCCAAGGATTTTGTACTTGTTTTACTTTTATGTGTAGTGGGTGATATAGGGTAATATGTGTTGAAGTGTGTAGGGAAGTGCAGACTAAAAAGGAACCAGCAAATTTTCTGGTGCCTAGGCCTAATAGACCATCCAATGAGTCGTTGGGTCACCCAACGACTCGAAGGTTAGATCATAGCCAAAGGGTGGACCAATCAAAAATTCATTGGTGACCTAACAACTCTAAACACAAGTTATAGCCTTTGGCAACGACTCGTCGCCTTGAGTCGTAGGGGGCTGAAGGTGATCAGCTATTTAAGTCTTCTAATTTGTACACTACGAAGGGAGCCAATGACTCATAGCCAGTGGCAACGAGTCCTCGTGTCAGTTGTTGCCACTGGGTCAACCTCGGTCAAAAATTTTAAATTGGCATGACCCAACTTGACCCAATTACGCTATTTATAACCTAATCCCTCATCTGATTCTATTCCATTTCTATTTCAAACAAGGCGTAACTCCATTCATCTTCTCATAACCGTGCCTCAACCATCAATTGATCCTTAAATCAAGCACTAATCATCCCATTATCACAAAATTGGGATATTGCTACTCATTTTCATGCAAAATAAACAACTCAAGTGATTGTCGTCGATTTCTTATAAAAACTCAAGCTTCATTACTCATATCAAAGTAAGTTAAACTTCCCTTGATTTACTTTGATTGTTGGTAGTGAATCATGTGTGGCTATGCTAAGCCCTAGATTTAAATGCTTGAAAATTTGAATAGGGTAAAGACTAAAATTGGATCACTTATTTTTGATTGAAATAGGGTATTAATGATTGTGTTGATGAATATGTGCTTGTTTTTATGTAAATTTTAATCCTTGAGTCACATGTACTAAGTTCATACAATAACCCTTGAGTCGTAGGGGCTGAAGGTAATCACCCAGGTAAGTCTTCTAATTTGTTCACTACGGAGTGAGCCAAGGACTCATAGCCAGTAGCAATGAGTTGTCGGGTCGGTCAGTGCAATAGGGTCAACTTTGGTCAAAAATTTTAAAACCCGACCCAATTATGCTATTTAAAACATAATCCCTCACCCGATTCAATTTTGTTTCCATTTCAAACAAAGCATAACTCCCTTAATCTTCTCATAACCATCCCTACACCATCAATTGATCATTAAATCAAGCACTAATCATTCCATTATACACAAAATCAGGATATTGCTACTCATTTTCACACAAAAATAAACAACTTAAGTGATTGCCACCGATTTCTTCTAAAATCTCAAGCTTTATTACTCACATCAAAGTAAGTTAAACTTCCCTTGATTTACTTTGATTATTGGTAGTGAATCATGTGTGGCTATGCTAAACCCAAGATTTAAATGCTTGAAAAGTTGACTAGGGTAATGACTTAAATTGGATCACTTATTTTTGATTGAAATTGGTAGTAATGATTGTGTTGATGATTATGTACTTTTTTTTGTGTAAATTTTAATCTAGGGTGAAGTCTGAGTAACCCCGATTTCCTTGGTTAATGTGTGTAAGTGAGGAATGGTTTTCTTAACCATTCTGAGGATTGTTAATTCTAGTCAAGTAATAAAGTGTTCAGAACTACCAATTTATAGGCCTTACGACTCTTGTAACAACTTATTCCCTAAGGCAACGAGTCGTCGTGTGAGTCATAAGAAGTGGCACTTTGGTTCAAAATCACAAAGTTCTGAACTTGGGTGAAATCACTCAGTACGAGTCACCCAATGACTCATATGGTGGCCAAATGAGTCATCACAAACAAATCATACTGAGAACCTGCATTGCACAATTGCAGAAGTTGACCCAATAACCCGTAGGGTGACCCAACGACCCATAAGATAGAGTTATTATGATAACAATGGAGAATGTCAAATTAGAGCTCGACCTTACGAGTCAGAGCCAAAGACAACGACTCGTTGCCTGACTCGTAGGAAGTGCTATTAGAGTTATACTAGTATACCTTTTTTAGGGTTTATTGAATACTAACGTCTACATTTCCACAGGTACTATGGCACCGAATGTAACAACCCATTCCATCGTCACTGAAAATATCTACAGTAAAATATAATAACCTCTTTCACCATAAGTTATAGGACCAATTCTTTAGTATGGGAGTGCATTGAACATGTACTAAGGTCATACAATACCCCTAGCACAAAGTTAAGTTGGAAGTGTTCTTACCAATTGAGTTTCGTGCTAAGTTCAAACTAGAGTCAACTTTAAACGAGGATATCTCCTACAATATAAAGATTTATAGGGACTAATACCCACCAAATGAAATATCTTTGAGTCTTTTTTCCAACACATATGACCGTTTGTTAATCCACCTTTGGAGTAAAACATTATGGCCATTTTATTAAACACTGTCCGGACTGAAAAAGTTGACCGCTGCAGCGATAACTGGATAGTACCTAAGGCTGGTTTTGATGGTTTTTGGGTTTTTAATTCAAAAACTTCATCCCAAAGTCGTAAGGGGGCAATTTTTCAAATTTTTGGGTGAAAATTCTTCGTGAGGTAAGTTCCTATCATTATCTTTTTCGTATTTCAATCCTTTAATATCCTAGAATCATTAAAACGATCTTCAATGGTGGAATTCTTGGGGAATTGAACCCTATGTTCATGATATTTTGGGGAAAACCTACGGGGTGGGGTAATATCATCAAAAATTACTTCTAGATTGTTAATTAACGATTCCGAGCACGAATTTGTGATTCTAAAACATAAAATTTGATTCTTAGGGACCTTGAAATCAATAAAAAAGGATTTTCAGCCTTAAAACTTCATTAATGAAGATGGGTTGAATATGATAGAGATAGTTAAGGGTTAATTGATCTTAGATAATGATTTAGACCATGAATAAGGATAGAATTAGTGGATTCAATTCCCAAAGTATTCGAAGAGTAATTGATTAATTATTCGTATAATTATTATATTTCTAGATTATTGGGCTAATGGAAACATAAAGGAAAGGAAAGAGCAACTTTGGTGCGACTTGCTGATACGCCCAAATTACAACTCTCTTTTATAAGAGCATAAGTGGTCGTTGTCAAATATATAACCCAACAGAGGTTGGGGTCAACTCCCACAGGGAATAAGGTGTGAAATAAGTAATACGCAGTTTCGATGACGATTAGTTAACAACTTCAAAGAAATTGAGGGATTTTGATTCAGTAGCAGTAAACAAAATTTGATTTTAGTGAATAATAGTCGATTTCTAACAAATAATTCAATAGAGACGAGTAAACTAGGGTTGTGTTCCCCTAGGTTTCCAATCACCAACGGGTTATGAACGAATGTGAATTGATATTGAGACACGTGAAAATAAGGTGATTGATTCTATAAGTTCATGTAAATATTTTTAAACCAATTTAAATGAGTTTACACTTTAATTATCTCGAACACAAAGTGTCAATTGTAAACCCAATCTAAACCTCAATGGATTAATCTTGTTCAAGTATTAATCGCTAACTTAGAGGTTAATAGCTCCAAGCTTTTGTTATGAATTCCTTTTCTTTGAAAGTTAAATTCTTTATCAAGCAATTTAACAAAAGACTTGTTTCCCAATGTTTGCGACCATCAAGAATATGTTAAAACGAAGGAGTTCATACTATTTTCATGCAATCAACACAAATTCACAACCCATAAACCCTAATAGTGATTTTCAACCATGGGTTCCACAACCCTAGTTATGGGTTGTTCAGCCACTCATAGTTAAGAACAAAATGAAGAAGGAAGTTTTCGTAATAAAAATAATGAATCCTTACAATAAGAGATAATCTCCAATGATGTTCGAAACTCAAAGAGACTAGCCACACTTGTTTTCTCCAGAGAAAAGTCATAGAAATATACCCTGTAAAAATTGATGCATATTCCAAACCCTAAATTGGGTATTTATAGGCTCAAAACAAATATTGTTCCAAATTCTAAATAAGTTTTGCCGCGTCACCGTTGACGGCAACTGCGACAGTTCGCCAAGAGTGCGATGGCCCACCGCTGCTACCGTCGCAAGGCTGTAACAACATGCACATTCTGGCTAAAGGTTGGCGGCTCAGTTGACCATCCGCCATTCACTTGACAGTCCGCTGAACATGTCATTGCCACCTCTTCATCTTCAGACTATTCTGGATACGGCTTGGCGGTATTGGAGACGGTCCGCCAAGTATTTGGCAGTCTGCCATGGTTGTCGTCGCCACGTCCTAAGCTTGACCCTTTTCTGGTTAAGGTTTGGCGGACCAAGTGACGATCCACCAAGCTCTTGGCACTTTAATAACGTCGCCGCAGACCCTTTTCACCAAATTTATCTATCTCTTGCAGACTTGAGTTTAATTTTTGAAAGTATACACAAAGAGCATTAAAAACACCATATGTTACTTGACTGACAAGAATCACTACAAGGTTTATTTTGGCTTGTAACATAGGCTTGAGTGCTAGTATGGAATATTTAGGAATAGTGACTTAGCCATCCTTGACGCACAATGATTCACAACACCACATATTTTAGCAATTACAATCACAATTTCCATCCTTATTCTCCATCAAATCAGCACTCTTTCAAAGGATTCATTTTGATTCATTCAACTTTTTGGCTCACTAGATCAACTCATTGTTATATTACTCATTTTACACACTTATAGGGTTTCCTTACAACCTCACTTACTCATTTTAATACCCGACTTCACTCATTTCTTCTCTACAGTAGCCACCCTCAACTTAGACAATTTGCCTGTGTTGAGGTGCACATTGTCCAAGGAAGGACCAGGGCCAAAATAGAGGATACATCATAGAGAAGGGAAGGTTAGTAAGTGTTGAAGAAGGAAAGTCATTCAAGCTCAAATTGGGGATCAAAATGGTTCACGTATCATTCGGACGACTTCTTTTAGGCAAGTGAACTTAACATCAAACATGGCCTGTGATCATATCCTATGTCATCCAACTACCACCTAATGTAATAGACCGGGCAAGTTCTAGATGCATACACAAAGTAAAAAATAGAACTAAAAATCTCACACACATATAGCAAGAATTGATAGCAACCCTGCCAATGTTCAACTTCACACTCAACATTTAAGCTATTTACAACTCTCTATAGAATACTAATGCCAAGTAAAGATCCACCACAGCAAAATTTTAACTGAGATTAGCTACATAGTCACTAAAACAAAAATAGAAGGGCCTCACAACTTTCAACACAACACTACACAGCATTTTAATTCAATTGATTTCCATTGCAGGCACAATAAACAAACAACTACAATAACAAGAAAAATAAAATTAAAACAACAACCTAAACCTGCCGTTTATACTAGATAGCGCATGAGGGAAAATAACACAGGCAACAAAAAGTCTCATGGTGACAACAGACTTACAAATATCCCCACCCCACAAAAATAAAAATGCTTTATCCTCAAATGCATATATAAATGAAAGTACAAGGGGATGGTATACTTGTACAGCCCTTAGGCTGAGGAGTCGTCATCATCGGAGGTCTGGGTAGCCTCGATGGCAGCAACAGTGGCCCTAGTTGTGGCCGGGGCACTCAAAGTGTCAGTAACCAAATCCCTTATGGGAGAAGGTCCACTAGTAGAGACTCCTGCTTCTTCATCAGCAACTCCTTTCAGTCTGGTATCTTCGTCAATCACCAAATATCTTAAGGCCATTTTCTTGACCTCTCATCCTCTAACTCAACTGTGTGCTTCCTCTTCTTTGATCTCTTCTTCTTTTCTGGCTCAGTGCTCACAGCCTTTCCTTTGTCAGTCATCTTTCAACCCATGAGGTTGACAATCTCTTCTTCTTCCTTGTTAATTTCCACAAACTGAGGTTCCCACATGCCAGTGGAAGGGTTCTTCTTTAAGTTGGCTATATCCTCCTGAGCTTTTTTCAATTCAGCATAAAATTTTGCTAAGTCAGGAATGGATAGGTCATTCAGCCTTTTGTTCACCCTTTCCTCCATATGATTCATTCGAAAATACAGATTTTCATACGGATTCAAAGCCTCTTTGATGTTTTTTCCATGCACAACTTGAATTGGCTTGTCCATGCCTTTAACTACTTTTCAAATCTCTTCTGCTAATTTACCATCTTGACAAAGTTCTTCGAGTAAACCGGTACTCTGCATAGGAAGCTAGCATGTATATCGTATTTGTGGTATCGACATGAGTGGGTAGAGAAGTGGCTCTTGATGTATTCTATACTACCTGTGGATCAACAATGGAAAGTGGTAAAGCCATACCTGAAGGGGCAAGTGATGCCTCCGAAATAGGTTCGAAATGCATGCCCTGAGATGACTGTTTTTCTATTTTAACTTCAAATTTTGATTCATATTTAGACCGTTCAATATCATATCTATGACTAGCCCGAACTTCATTGTCAATCCCACTCAAAACTGGTACCTTTGATTTCAAGCACAATTTCGTGATGAGATACGGAAAAGGTATAGCACTAGATGTTTTGTGAGCATGTTGGAACAGTTCATTATTGATGATCATACCAAAAATTATCTTCAGCCCTGCCATTAAACTGGCTACCATCACAGCTCGAAAGATCTCTAAATTAGCATCTCCACCGGTTGGCATCAACCTCAATCGTACTACAGCCCACCAAAATTTTGCCTTGAGTCTTAGTGATGATTTGGCAATCCTGTCCTTGTTATTGGACCAAAAAGGCTCTCTTGAGTCAGTCAGCACCTATCCTAACCATCCACGCTATGTACTCATTGTCCTCATCCAGTGCTCAAAATCTGGTGTGGCTTTCGGAGGATTGTAATCCAGGCCAAACAGAAATTTGTTAATCGTTCCATCCAAAATATCAACATTGGCACCACGAACTGGGATTATTAATCTATTCCTCATGTCAGAGACTTTCTCCCTTTTTGGACAATCTCTCCTAAGAATAGCCAAATAGTAAGCGAAAAACTCTCTTACCATCTCTGGGTAATAAAAACCTGAGGGCCTGCTGAAGGAATGCAATTGATACTCGTTGAACTGCCTCTCGAGGTCTGGATAGTCGCGTAATGAGCTTGTCACAATCTGATACTCCTATGCTATTGGCCTCTTCTAATCTTGCATTTGGGTTGGTTCAAGCCCTTTATAATATATATCATTGGCCCCCGCAATTTGCCATCGCATGTTTTCCCAAACTTTCGGGGCTTTGCTTCTAATCACTATCTCAGCCTCCGAATTTTTTCCAATTTTTGACTCTAGACCCAAACTAGAGGAGTTCTCTTTTTCCACCTCTTTGTTTGGGGTTGAGTAAGAGCTTTCACTACCTTTCTTACCATCGTCAGATTCCCCAATAGATGAACTACCCACCTCTTCAGACTAGGGGGTAAGTTTCACCTCTTTTTGCTCTGCCTTGTGTTTTTGTAAGGGGCCTCTTTGTTAGCATCCTTGGGTTCAGGTTCATCCCTAAGCCTTGACACAGTTGCTTCCTTTTTTTGCATAGTGGTAGCACCTCCTCTACATGCTTGAAACTTTGGAGGCATTGTACCTGAGAGGAAAAGTGTCAGAATCAAGTGTAAAGAAATTAGAGAAAAAAGTAAGAACTTAGCAAACTATTTTGTCTTGATGTTGGAAGTGGCGGTCCACCACTAGGTTGAAGGTCCGCCAACTTTCCCATCAAGGGTTATACAGAATCAACCACTTCTGATTATTGGGTGACAGTGACCCTGATGGTTTGCCACCTTGGTGACGGTCCGCCAGTGAAGCCGTCAAACCTTAACATTGTGCATGGTTCTTCTATTTGTGGTGACGGTCTTCTTGGCAGTTCATCACCATAGTGACGATCCACCACTACGACCGTCAAGCCTAAAATAGTACAAACCAAAGCGGTCATCTTTATAATGGTAACTCTGGCGGGCTACCACTAATTAGACGGTCCGCCAATCTTTTTCGTCAAGCCTGCCAGAATTCACAAACTTCTCTTTGACAATTTGTTGATCACATGGTGGGCAACCCAATTTTCAATGGTTATACCATAATTAGTTCATGGAATCTCTTCCAATACATCATTATGATCATCCAATGACATTAGACTACTCAGACTTCACCTCTCGGGATGCCTCACCATCTTGTTAGAGAATAAATTATAAAAAACAAAATAACGATAAACTATCCTAAAACTATGAAACCTAAAAGGTAACTATAAGGTATGAACTAAGAAGGGAATACCTAAGTGAATTGATGTACAAATTACTTAGTGCAATTACAAGAACTCAAAGAAAAAGTTACTTGTGGAAGTAATTTTCTTTGCTGTGAAGATTTGGGGAAGAGTAAGGAAGGGTTTAAATAGGAGAAAAAGGAAGATGAAGGGTAATGAATCTCAGTGGTGGGGGATTTATGATGGATTAATATGGTGTAATAGGTGATTAATGGGGTTTGAGTGGGAGATTTATGTAACACCCCGTACCTTCCCAACCCTACTTGATGACGTTGACCAATGTTTACTTAGGTGTCGAGAGCCACAAGTATGTATTTTGTAATAATATTGATGAGATAATTGGTTTTGGCCCTCATACATGTGATTAGACCTTCGTAGGAGGTGTTTTATGACTTTGTGGAATATTTGTGGGGTTAAAAACGAGGCTTGGAGGACCTCCAAACAAAGGCTATTAAAGGTAAGAAGTAAGTTAAAGAATAGAACTTGAAGTATCTAACCAAACCCGCAAAGAAAAGTCGAAAAAATAAAATTTTCAAAAAATTAAGGGCCAGGCGTGCCAGGCCGCTAATTGCCCAAATTTTTTGGGCACAGGCAGCAAGGTGGCACACCCAAGGGCATGCCAGGCTGCTTGTGCGCACCTTTCAAATGTTGGAAATTTTTTTAAGTCCCAAGGGTGCCCGGGGACGTACCGGGCCGCTTTTTGCCACATTTATTCTACAACCACGAGCCTATACATGGTATAATTGAAATATTGATATTCCATTTTGATAATATTATTCGTGGACGAATTAGGCATCCAAATGACGTTTTTACCCTTTCGGTCAAAATAAGCCATGTGTGGCTAGAATTACTTGTTTTTGGGATTGAGGCTACGAATATGAATCGCGTGAGTGGGAATGTTTTTGTAACACGTATGAAATGATTTAAGCATGAGGAATTATTGATTTTATTGGATTAAGTGGATTGGGCTCAATAAAGGCCCAAAATAAGGAAAAAAGACTTGGGCCAAATGGGTCAAATGACCCATTCTTCCCTTGACCTTCTAGACATAGCATTAAATGCTATAAAGAGTGGATAAGGATGAATTGAGAGCTTATATAAAGGTCCAAAATCTGATTTTTCTTCATTACAAACTCTCATGCCTTTTAGACCAAAAATACAAGATATTTTCTCTCAAACCCTAAGAACCCTAAGCCATCTTTTGGAGCAAGATCATCATTTTTCAAGCTTGGGTAAGTGATTATTCTTATGGTTTAACATATTATATGTATGAGAGATCATGTAGATCATGTTGGTTATGCTTGGAAGTGTTGAACATGGCACTTTGTGTTTTTGTAAAAGATGTGTCATCTATTGAATTTAAACTTGAAAGATGACTTATGGTTTTGATGAAAGAGCATGATATGGATGAAATATAAACATGTATGGTGTGATTATGTTATTAAACTTGTTATTTTTCTATAAGTGTAAATTATGGGATTTTGGCCGATATGTTGCTATGAGGTGTATTAAGGTGACTTGATGGATTAATTGTGATATAGTGTGAATGAGAAAGTGTAAAGGAGAAACTTTGTTGTGAAATGCAATTGGTATATGATGTTGTGGTCAATGTATGGCATGATTGGGGTATTGTTGGTGTGGCAATGCCGTAAATGGTATTGTAGAGAAGGAAATGACATTTTAAAGGCGAACATGTAACTCATTGTCGTCATATGCATTTGTAAGGTAGTTGGTGGTTAATGTAAACTCCGTTATGTATTTGTGTTGTAGAGTGAAACATAAGGAAGGAGCGGGACTATTGTATGCACATCTAAGATTGTATATTCGTATTGAGAATACAAGGTATGTAAGGTTACTCTGTCCGTATCCTTCTGCAACACATAGAATTCACTTTGACATTACACTAGTCCTATCCCGAAATGTGCTAAGGTATCCTATATCCGGTTATCAATTGTCATTTTCACATGTTTCCTACTCATTGATCAATTGTGAGTCACATGTCTCATGTTCATTGACTAATGTTCCAAAAGTCCAATTAGGTTGTGTTCCAAAGTTCCAATAGTGGTTCTACATATGTCTTTTATTCATTGATTATTGTCCAATGGTTCCAATCATGCTATGTTTCCAATAATACTATGACTATCCCGGTATCAATCTTAAAAGTAAAGAACAAGTAATGCATACATGTGGTTAATGATTGAGTATGGGTGGTAGCTTTGGGGGCAAAATGCCTAGCTCAAGCCGATCCCGAGATTGTTGGATCAGGGGGTAGTCTTAGAGGAATAAGCCTAGCTCGGGCCGATCCTGATAGGTGGTAGCTCTAGAGGTAATAACCTAGCTCGAGCCGAACCTGATAAGTTGATTTATGGGAGGCAGCTCTAGAGGTAATAACCTAGCTCGAGCCGAACCCGATACTTTGAGTTATGGGTGGTAGCTCTAGAGTCCTAAGCCTAGCTCGAGTCGATCCCTATATAACGTTATGTTATGTTAAAACCCACTGTTCAGTCGGGGCCCGGGTATCACAGTTCACAGGAAAAGATGAATAATCATAGAAGCAAAGAATCAAAGAAAGTAATGAAAGCAATATACATGGTTCCCAAAACACAGAATGATGATTTATCCATATTGGTTATTCATTTGTAATTGAGTTCATTGACGTATTTATGTTTCATACAGTTTCCTATGAGCCTTACATACTCAGTACATTCTTCGTACTGACGTCCCTTGTGGGACTTACCTTCCTTGCTGCAGGCGCAGGTACTAGTAGGCCTCCACAGTAGGTTGCCAGTTGTGTGCGTATCATTGGTGAGCTCCAGTTAGTTTGGGGCTACTCCGAGTCACAGTTGTACTTATGTTTGGTGTTGTACATGTTGTATAAAGCGGGGACTTGTCCTGACTTTTAGTTCGTTTTGGTAAATGCATCTGTTAGAGGCTTTTGTAGACGTATGTGGGTGTATGAATGTAAGATGATACATGATGTTTTTGACTTGATGGCCTCAACGGCCAAGTTTCACATATGTATATATATCACATGTTTTGTGATTTTCGTTATTAGCCTTTTATGTTCTTATGTGATAGTGGTGTTTCCTATGGCATGCATATGAATAAATAGAAGCAAAACTTGGTTCTCTCGGGCCTTATCGGCTATGGGTGCCAATCCGCCCCAATGGGATTTGGGGCGTGACAGAAGTGGTATCAGAGCAGGTCGTTCTAAGGGTGTCTACAAAGCCGTGTCTGAGTAGAGTCCTACTTAGCGATGTGTTGTGCACCACATTTATAAGTAGAAAGCTACGGGACGTATAGGAGTCGTTTCTTTTCCTCACTTCTAGATCGTGCAATAGAGTCAGTGTTCTAAGTTGAATTGTATCTGACCATGGTAATTGATTTTCTTTGATATAGTAACAATGCCGATCATAAGAAGAGATAGAGGTAAAGGCAAGCAGGTAGATATGCCTGCTGGAGAAGGAATGAGTAGATTACCACCTGACCAAGCTAGTCAAGGTGAAGCAAATGCTGAAATTTCATCGCGGTCTTCGTCTACCTATCCAACTCCGGAAGAGCCAGTCGGTAGAGAAGTACCCGCAGAACCACCTATGAATGCCACGGATCAGAATCTTAGAAATGCAGTACATATGTTGACACAGTTAGTGGCAGCACAAAGTCACGGACGAGCTGGTCCGACGACAAATGAGGATGATGCGGCTAGAGTGGCGAGTCGCAGAACACAGGATTTTCTGAAATTGGACCCTCCTATATTCACTGGGTCAGATCTGAAAGCAGATCCACAGGACTTCGTGGATCAAATTCAGAGGGCTCTGGAAGTTATGCACGTGACTGGGGTTGAAACAGTCGAACTTGCGGCATATAGATTGAAGGGTGAAGCGATATTGTGGTATGAAGATTGGAAGAAGTCTCGTGGTATCGGTGCAATGCCATAAAATTAGGAAGAATTTAAAGCAGCATTCCTTGATCACTATCTTCCCTATGAGATTCGAGAGGCACGTGCAGATAAGTTTTTAAATCATCGTCAAGGGAATCTGAGTGTTAGAGAATATAGTTTGCAATTTAATTCCTTGGCTCGATATGCTCCACATATGGTAGCTACCATGACAGACAGAGTCCATCGATACGTGGACAGATTAGAGCCATATTTGGTAAGGGATTGCACCATTGCTGCCTTGAATAAGGATATGGACATAGCTAGAATACAAGCCTTTACCCAAAAAATGGAAGATCAAAGACAGAGAAGAAGGGTACATGAATTTGACAGAGGACAGTCCAAAAGGGCTAGACCTATAGGACCATCTGCGATGTCCCAAGGAGGATCTAGGCCTCGTATGTTTCCTAGACCACCTAGACCATCGTTCTCTTATTCAACAGTAGGTGCTCACTCTCAATTTTGAGGTTCTAGAGGTGGTCAGTTCGAGCAGAGTAGTGGAGTTCACGGATCACAGGCAGCAGGATTTCCTCGTCAGTAGTGTCAGTACTGCAGGCTTATTCATGCAGGTCCATGCCGATTGGGGACAAATGCTTGATTTTGGTGCGGTATGACGGGACACATGATGAGAGAGTATCCCCAGAGGAGCATCGGTGGTATAGCACGACCGGCAGGATCGGCTGTTGCGTCATCATCATCGGTTCCTTCTTTAGGTCGAGGTGTGCAGTCTGTTGATCGTGGTAGAGGTGCCAGGGGAGCAGCCCGTACTAGCGGGGTCCAGAATCGCACTTGTGCTTTAGTAGACCGACAGAATTCAAAGGCTTCTCTTGATGTCGTCACAGGTACATTATCCATATTTTCATATAATGTCTATGCATTGATTGACCCGGGTTCTACATTGTCCTATGTTACTCCATTGATTGCTGCAAAATTTGCAAAGGCACCAAAATTATTAATTAAGTCAATTGAAGTGTCTACACCGATTGGTGAATAAATTATTGTAAAAAGAGTGTATCATCATTGTGTGGTAACTATGTGTGGTCATGATACACTGGCCGACCTCATCGAACTAGACATGGTGGATTTTGATGTGATAATGGGGATGGATTGGTTGGCTTCTTGTTATGCCACGGTAGATTACCGGGCCAAGAAGGTACATTTTCATTTCCCACAAATGAATATTCTTGAATGGAAGGGTGATGTAGGGGCACCAAGAGGAAAATTTATTTCCTATTTGAAAGCAAGGAAAATGATTGCCAAGGGGTACATATGTCACTTAGTACGAGTGAAAAATAATGACGTGGAACCACTAACTCCGCAGTAGGTTCCAGTGGTCAATGAATTTCTTGATGTATTTCCAGAGGATCTTCCAGGCTTACCCCCAGAACGGGAAGTAGAGTTTGGCATTGATGTGATTCCAGGCACTCAGCCTATCTCTATTCCTCCATATAGAATGGCTCCAGCCGAATTGCGTGAATTGAAGGAGCAGTTGAAAGATTTGTTAGACAAGGGCTTCATTAGGCCTAGTATGTCCCCGTGGGGTGCACCGATATTATTTGTACAAAAGAAAGATGGCACGTTGAGAATGTGCATCGACTATCGACAATTGAATAAGGTAACGATCAAGAATAAATATCCCCTCCCTCGAATTAATGATTTGTTGGATCAGTTACAGGGTGCCAAGTGCTTTTCAAAAATCGACTTGAGGTCGGGTTACCATCAAGTCAGAGTTAGAGAAGAAGATTTACCCAAGACAGCTTTTCGAACACGGTATGGCCATTATGAATTTTTAGTTATGTCATTTGGACTAACGAATGCACCAACCGTGTTCATGGACTTTATGAATAGGGTGTTTAAGCCATTTCTAGACGTGTTCATGACGGTATTTATAGATGACATCCTGGTTTATTCAAGATCACCAGAGAACCATGCTAATCACTTATGGCAAATGTTACAGATTCTCCGCGAGTGTAAGTTGTATGCCAAGTTCTCTAAGTGTGAGTTTTGGTTAAAATTAGTCGCATTCTCGGGTCACATTGTGTCAGATGAAGGGATACAGGTTGAAACATAAAAGATTGAAGCGGTGAAAAATTGGCCAAGACCTACGACACCCACAGAGATTCATAGTTTTCTTGGACTGGCAAGTTATTACCGAAGATTTGTGGAAGGGTTTTCCTCCATTGCTACACCGTTAAAAAAGCTTACATATAAGGCAGTTAAATTTCAGTGGAATGATGTGTGTGAGAAAAGCTTCCAAGAGTTGAAAGATAAATTAACCTCCACACCAGTTTTAGTACTTCCCAAAGGCACCGAAGGTTATGCAGTGTATTATGATGCTTCCGGGGTTGGCCTCGAATGTGTATTGATGCAGCACGGAAATGTCATAGCATATGCCTCACGACAGTTGCGGCCACACGAGAGAAACTATCCCACACATGATCTTGAATTAGCAGCGGTGGTTTTTGCTTTAAAGATATGGCGTCATTATTTGTATGGAGTTCATGTTGATATCTATACTAATAACAAAAAGTTTGCAATATATATTTAAGCAGAAGGAACTCAATTTGAGGCAACGAAGGTGGTTAGAGCTCTTAAAAGACTATGATATTGATATTCTCTATCATCTAGGCAAAGAAAATGTGGTAGCTGATGCATTGAGCCGCAAGGCAGTAGAAAGCACTAGTGGCCAGTTGACTGAAAAGCAAGAGATAATCAAAGATCTACATCAATTAGCCAGCTTGGGAGTTCGTCTTCTTGAATCCTCAGATGATGGAGTTATTGTGCAAAATGCAGCGGAATCCTCCTTAATAGCTGAAGTGAAAGAGAATGTACAATAGGGTCTGACTGAGGCCTTCGATCTTACACAAGAAGGGGTACTTCAATGCCAAGGTAGATTATGTGTACCAGATGTAGATGAGCTGAGGAAACGAATTATGACAGAGGCGCATCACTCGTGCTATTCTATTCATCCGGGTGCTACTAAAATGTACCATGATTTAAAAGAAGTGTATTGGTGGGGACATATGAAAAAGAACATTGCAGAATTCATCGCTTAATGCCCGAATTGTCAATAAGTGAAAGTAGAGCATCAGAAACCAGGAGGTTACATGCAATGTATCAATCTTTCAGTTTGGAAGTGGGATATGATTAATATGGATTATATTACATGTTTGCCTCGTACACTGCAGAAATTTGATTCAATATGGGTTATAGTCGATAGGCTTACCAAGTCAGCGCATTTCCTAAAAGTCAGAACCACTTATACAACTGAGGATTATGCAAGATTGTATGTTAAAGAAATAGTGCGGTTACATGGGATTTTGATATCCATTATATCAGACAGGGGAGCTCAGTTTACTGCGCATTTTTGGAGATCTTTTCAGCAGAGTTTGGGCACGCAGGTGAATCTGAGTACAGCTTTCCATCCTCAGACTGATGGACAAGCAGAACATACTATTCAAACACTTGAAGATATGCTACGAGCGTGCACGTTAGATTTTCAAGGCAGTTGGGATGACCATTTGCCTCTTATTGAATTTGCTTACAACAATAGCTATCATTCAAGTATTAAAATGGCACCTTATGAAGCTTTGTACGGAAGGAAATGTAGATCACCAATCGGATGGTTCAAAGCGGGTGAAACTGCTTTACTTGGGCCAGATCTTGTTCAACAGGGCATGGAGAAAGTTAAAGTGATCCAACAGCGGTTACAAATAGCCCAAAGTCGCCACAAATCATATGTTGATGTTAGAATAAGAGGACTTGAATTCGCCATAGGTGATTGGGTATTTTTAAAGGTGTCACCGATGAAAGGGGTAATGCAGTTCGGAAAGAAAGGAAAATTGAGTCCACGTTATATAGGCCCATATGAAATTATTAGAAAATTTAGGAAAGTTGCGTATGAGTTGGCACTACCCCAAGAACTTTCCTCAGTCCATCCAGTGTTTCATGTTTCGATGCTTCGAAAATGGATAGGAGATCCATCTCGTATTGTTCTCGTTGAGGATGTCCAAGTTACGGAGGATCTTACTTATGAAGAGGTACCCATTGCTATACTAGATCTACAAGTAAAGAGGTTGAGGAATAAAGACATAGCTTCCGTCAAAGTCCTTTGGAGAAATCAACAAGTAGAGGAGATCACATGGGAAGCTGAAGAAATAATGAAATCCAAGTACCCCATCTATTTCAAATGGAAGAAAAAGTTCAGAGTGTACAAGTGGAGTAATAACAAGTAAGTATCTATGGGCATTAAGTGTATGTGTGTATATGCTAATAATAGAAATGCATTTGTTGTAATTGAAAAGATGTTGTTAACATTCTAGGACGAATGTTTCTAAGGGGGGGAAGAATGTAACACCCCATACATTTCTGACCCTACTTGACAACATTGAACAATGTTTACTTAGGTGTCGAGAGCCATAAGTATGTATTTTGTAGTGTCATTGATGAAACATTTGATATTGGGCCTAGTACATGTGATTAGACCTTTGTAGGAGGTGTTTGTGACTTCGTGGAGAAATTTTGGGGTGAAAAATAAGGCTTGGAGGACTTCCAAGCAATGGATATTAAGGTTAGGAGGTAATCAAAAGACTTGAACTTGAAGGATCTAACCAAATTCGTAAAGAAAAGTCGAAGAAAGGAAAAAAATCACATTTTAGGTGTGGGGCGTGCCAGGCCGCTTCTGGCCAAATTTTTTTTTGGTACAGGCAGCCCTGGGGCACGCCAGGTAGTGTACCAGGCCGCCTATGCCAGAAATTTTTTTGGCATAGGCAGCATTGGGGCGCGCCAAGCGGCATACCAAGGTGCTTTTCGCCAAAAGTTTTCTTCGACTATTATGATGTATATACGACTTTTGAGTCACGTTATAATTACTCCATCTTAGTAGAACTACTCTTGAGTGTGTTTAATATCCGAGTTAGGGTTAACTCTTTGTCACAAGTATTTTATCAAATTATGCTCAAATAAGCTAAGAGTGGCTAGAATTTCTTCTTTTAGAAATTGAGGCTTCGAACATGAAATTGTGTGTGAAGATTATAGAGACATTTATGGAATTATTTTAACATGAGATATATGGTGGATTATACATTGAATTTGGTGGGTTAAGTTAACATGTGCAATTTGAGTCAATTTGAGGCCCAAAATGAAGCCAAAATACATGGGCCCATTCTTCCAAAGTTGACCAAGAAACATGGCATTTAATGCCGAGGAATGGATAAGGATGACTTGAGGGCTATATAAAGACACAAAAATCAGATTTTATTCATTCTAACTCTCATGCCTTTCTAGACAATTACAAGATATTTTCTCTCAAACCCTAACAACCCTAAGGCACTTCTTTGGGCAAGATCATCATTTTACAAGTTTGGGTAAGTGATTATTCTTATGGATTAATATATTATATGCATGAGAGAGTATGTAGATCATGATGGTTATGTCTAAAAGTGTAAGTGGTGCACCTTTGTTTTTTTTGTAAAAGATGTGTCATCTTTGTGAATTAAACTTGGAAGGTGACTTGTGGTTTTGATGAAAGTGCATGGTATGGATGAAATATCAACATGTATGGTGTGATTATGTTTCTAAACTTGTTATTTTTCTATCAGTGTAAATTATGGGATTTTGGTCGATATGTTGTTGTGAGGTGTATTGAGGTGACTTGATGGAATCATTGTGATGTCGTGGTGATGGAGAAGTATAAAGTATGAACTTGGTGTGACATGCTAGTGGTTTATGATGTATTGGTCAATGTATGGAATGTTGTGGTATTATTGGTATGATAATGTCATAAATGGTATTGTCAAGGGGGAAATGACATGTTAAGGCGATCATGTAATTCATTGTCGTCATATACATTTGTAAGGTAGTTGGTGGTTAATGTGAACTCCGTTATGTACTTGTGTTGTAGAGTGAAACGTAAGGAAGGAGTTGGTCTATTGTATGCACATTTAGGATTATATATTCATATTGGGAAGATAAGGTATGTAAGGTTATTCTATCTGTATCCTTCTGCAGCACATAGTAGTCACATTGACATTTTATTTATTCCATTTTGAAATGTTCTAAGGTATCCTATATCTGGTTACCAATTGTTATTATTACATGTTTCCTACTCATTGATCAATTGTGATTCACATGTCTGATTTTTCTTCATTACAAACTCTCATGCCTTTTAGACCAAAAATACAAGATATTTTCTCTCAAACCCTAAGAACCCTAAGCCATCTTTTGGAGCAAGATCATCATTTTTCAAGCTTGGGTAAGTGATTATTCTTATGGTTTAACATATTATATGTATGAGAGATCATGTAGATCATGTTGGTTATGCTTGGAAGTGTTAAACATGGCACTTTGTGTTTTTGAAAGATGTGTCATCTATTGAATTTAAACTTGAAAGATGACTTGTGGTTTTGATGAAAGAGCATGCTATGGATGAAATATCAACATGTATGGTGTGATTATGTTATTAAACTTATTATTTTTCTATAAGTGTAAATTATGGTATTTTGGCCGATATGTTGCTATGAGGTGTATTAAGGTAACTTGATGGATTAATTGTGATATAGTGTGAATGAGAAAGTGTAAAGGAGAAACTTTGTTGTGAAATGCTATTGGTATATGATGTTGTGGTCAATGTATGGTATGATTGGGGTATTGTTGGCATGGCAATGCCATAAATGGTATTATAGAGAAGGAAATGACATTTTAAAGGCAAACATGTAACTCCTTGTCGTCATATGCATTTGTAAGGTAGTTGGTGGTTAATGTAAACACCGTTATGTATTTGTGTTGTAGAGTGAAACATAAGGAAGGAGCGGGACTATTGTATGCACATCTAAGATTGTATATTCGTATTGAGAATACAAGGTATGTAAGGTTACTCTGTCCGTATACTTCTGCAGCACATAGTATTCACTTTGACATTACACTAGTCCTATCCCAAAATGTGCTAAGGTATCCTATATCTGGTTATCAATTGTCATTATCACATGTTTCCTACTCATTGATCAATTATGAATCACATGTCTCATGTTCATTGACTAATGTTCCAAAAGTCTAATAAGGTTGTGTTCCAAAGTTCCAATAGTGGTTCTACACATGTCTTTTATTCATTGATTATTGTCCAATGGTTCCAATCATGTTATGTTTCCAATAATACTATGACTATCCTGGTATCAATCTCAAAAGTAAAGAACAAGTAATGCATACATGTGGTTAATGATTGAGTATGGGTGGTAGCTTTGGGGGCGAAATGCCTAGCTCAAGCCGATCCCAAGATTATTGGATCAGGGGGTAGTCCTAGAGGTATAAGCCTAGCTCGGACCGATCCTGATAGGTGGTAGCTCTAGAGGTAATAACCTAGCTCGAGCCGAACCTGATAAGTTGATTTATGGGTGGCAGCTCTAGAGGTAATAATCTAGCTCGAGCCGAACCCGATGCTTTGATTTATGGGTGGTAGCTCTAGAGTCCTAAGCCTAGCTCGAGCCGATCCCTACATAACGTTATGTTATGTTAAGACCCACTGTTCAGTCGGGGCCCGGGTATCACAGTTCACAGGTAAAGATGAATAATCATAGAAGCAAAAATTCAAAGAAAGTAATGAAAGCAATATACATGGTTCCCAAAACACAGAATGATGATTTATCCATATTGGTTATTCATTTGTAATTGAGTTCATTGACGTATTTATGTTTCATACAGTTTCCTATGAGCCTTACATACTCAATACATTCTTCGTACTGACGTCCCTTGTGAGACTTACCTTACTTTTTGTAGGCGCAGGTACTAGTAGGCCTCCACTGTAGGTTGCTAGTTGTGTGCGGATCATTGGTGAGCTTCAGTTAGTTCGGGGCTACTCCGAGTCACAGTTGTACATATGTTTGGTGTTGTACATGTTGTATAAAGCGGGGACTTATCCCGACTTTTAGTTCGTTTTGGTAAATGCATCTGTTAGAGGCTTTTGTAGACGTATGTGGGTGTATCAATGTAAGATGATACATGATGTTTTTGACTTGATGGCCTCAACAGCCAAGTTTCACATATGTATATATATCACATTTTCCGTGATTTCCGTTATTAGCCTTTTATGTTCTTATGTGATAGTGGTGTTTCCTATGGCATGCATATGAATGAATAGAAGCAAAGCTTGGTACTCTCGGGCCTTGTCGGCTACTGGTGCCAATCCGCCCCAATGGGATTTGGGGCGTGACAATTTAAATGGTAGAATATATAGGGTAAAAGACGTGGGTTTAAATGAGGTTTTTAATATAGTGGGTTTAAGTGATGGGTCGGTTAAGAATGGTAATAGGTGGGTTGGTTTTGATGGATCGGGTTGGAAAAAGGGTTGGTTAGGTAACTACTAAAAAGAATTACTTACTTACCTGGGACGGCCACACTGGCGGTGCGCCATTAATTCGACGGTCTGCTAATTGTACCATCTCCCCAAACTAGTGTGGGTATTAACTGTCTTTCTAGTGACGGTATAGGTGATGGTCAGCCACTCACGCGATGGCCCGCCAACTATACCATTACCCTCTATCCAGTATAGCATGTTTTTCTTTTCCTCTTGACCGTGTTCTCGATGGTACGCCAGTAGTGTGACGGTCCTCTACACTTGTCCATCAGTGCTTAGACAGATTACATGATTTTTGGTCTCCTATTGAAGACCTATACTGACGGTCTGCTAGTAGTGCGACGGTACGCCACCATCACCTTCGGGCTAAAACAGTCTCCAACTTTTGTCTGTTACCTGAATCCCTACACACTTAGCACACACATCAAAGCAGTTCACCAACTATAAACTAAAAATTTGACTAAACACCTTGTGGGTTGCCTCCCACTAGTGTCTAATTTAATGTTACGGCACGACCCGGCTATCTTGACTACTCAGACTTCGTCAAGATATACCACAGACATAAATTTTACCTCTCCATGTGGCCATACATACTACTTAACTAGTTGCCCGTTTCACCTTGAACAGTTTGCCTTCTTTGTTATCCAACTCCACTACTACGGATGGAAAAACTTGTGTAACTTTGAAAGGTCTGGACCATTTTAATTTCAGCTTCCCAGGAAACAGCTTAAACCTTGAGTTGAAGAGCAATACCAAGCCTCCCACTCAAAATTCGCTCTTTTCTATCCTCCAATCATGGTACACCTTTATCTTTTTCTTTATATAGATCTGCCCTCTCATAAGCACGTAATCTAAACTCATCAATCTCATTTAATTGATCCAGTCTCAACTCAGCAACCTCCTTTCAACTCAAATTAAGCTTCCTGAGCGCCCAAAGGGCTTTGTGCTCAAGCTTTATTAGTAAATGTCATGCCTTACGGAAGACTAGTTGATAAGGAGACATACCTATTGGAGTCTTCAAAGTGGTTCGGTATGCCCACAGAGCATCATAAAGTTTCCTTGACCAATCACTTCTATTTGCAATGACTGACTTAGCCAAAATTATTTTGATCTCTCGGATCGATACCTCTACCTGTCTACTTATTTGAGGATGATATGGTGTTGCCACTTTGTGCTGCGTCACCCCATACTTTACCAATACTGCTCTGAACACCTTATTACAGAAGTGTGACCACCCATCACTTATGATTGTATGAGGGGTTCCAAATCGAGCAAAAATGTTCTTTTTCAAGAACGTAACTACACTTTTTCCTTCATTCTCAGCCAAAGACACCGCTTCTACCCACTTGGATACGTAGTCCACAGCAACTAAGATGTACTTGTGACCATAAGAACTTATGAAAGGACCTATGAAATCTATGCCCCAGATGTCAAACAACTCCACTTCTTGCATTTTGGTCATAGGCATTTCATGACGTTTTGAAATTGATCCTTGATGCTGGCATTGGTCACAAGTTTGATCCAACTCATACGCATCTTTGAAAATTGTAGGCCAATAATACCCACTCTGCAAGACCTTTCTAGCAGTGCAGTTACCCGCATGATGCCCCCCACAGGGGATGAATGATAAGCCTGAAGGATGCTCACCATCTCTACTTCCGGAACACATGCCTGGATAATGTTATCCGTACACAACCTGAATAAATAAGGCTCATCCAAGAAGTATTTTACTGCATCATGAAGGAATTTCTTCCTTTGGTGAAAACTCAAGTCTTCCGAAATTTCCCCACTCACCACATAATTAGCTAAATCAGCAAACCAAGGCACCAAATCAAGAGAAGTTGCTAGCACCTGCTCATCTGGAAATGAGTCATCAATATCTATATCATCCTCATGCTTACCTTCATTCTCCAACCGGGATAGGTGGTCTGCCACTTGATTTTCAGAATATTTTCTATCTTTGACTTCGAAGTCAAACTCTTGTAACAACAACAGACACCTGATCAGACGTGGTTTAGCATCCTTCTTGGCCATCAAATACTGCAATGTCAAATGGTCTGTGTGCACCACCACTTTGGTACCAAGCAAGTATGCCCTAAATTCTTCAAAGGCATACACCGCAGCAAGAAGTTCTTTCTCCATCACCGTGTAGTTTTTATGTGTTCCATTCAATGCCCTGCTGGCATAGTATATGGGATGAAAAAACTTCTCTCTCTCTTGACCCAACACGGCTCCAAGTGCAACACCACTTATGTCACACATCACTTTGAATGGTTTTGCCCAATCTAGGGCAATGATGATAGGTGCAGCCATTAACTTCTCTTTAAGGCAAAGAAATGCCTTCAAACAAGCCTTATTGAAATTAAATTTCACTTCTTTCTCCAAAAGTTTGCACAACGGATTTGCAATTTTGGAGAAGTCTTTGATAAACATCCGATAAAATCCAGCATGGCCTAGAAAACTCTGCACTCCCTTCACCGAGATTAGTGGAGGTAATTTCTCAATAACTTTAATTTTTTGCCCGGTCCACTTCTATCCCTTTCACAGAGATCTTATGCCCCAATACAATACCTTTTTTGACCATAAAATGGCATTTCTCCCAATTAAGAACAAGGTTGGCTTCTTCACACCTTCTTAAAGCATTTCTAAGGTTTATCAAACAATCATCGAATGAATTCCCAACTACGGAGAAATCATTCATAAAGACCTCCAACGTATCTTCCACCATGTCAGAGAAGAGAAACATCATACATCTTTGAAAAGTGGAGGGCGCATTGCACAACCCGAACGGCATCCTCTTGAACGCAAAGGTACCATAGGGATAAGTAAAAGTTTTTTTCTCTTGATCTTCTGGAGTAATAGATATATGGTTATAGCCAAAATACCCATCCAAGAAACAATACCAGCCTTTTCCCGCTAACCGATCAAGCATCTGTTCCATGAAAGGCATCGGGAAGTTATCCCGAAGAGTCCACGAGTTTAATTTCCTGTAATCCATGCATACTCTCCAACCTGTGACGGGTTAAAGAGGAATCGACTCATTTCTTTCATTTGTGATCACAGTCATTCCTCCCTTTTTTGGTACACATTGCACTGGACTCACCCATTTACTATCATAAATCGGGTACACAACACTCGCATCAAGCCACTTAATAATTTCTTTCTTAACCACCTCTTGCATTGTGGGTTAAGTTTGTACTGGTGCTCAATAGATGGGATGCAATCCTCTTCTAACTGTATCTTGTGCGTATAAATACCAGGTGGAATACCAATAATGTCTGCTATGGTCCACCCAATAGCTCGCTTATATCTTCACAACACTGACATAAGGTTTTCCACCTGCTATTCCACTAAGTTTGCTGCAATAATCATTTGCAGGGTATTATTTGCACCTAGAAAAACTTATCTTAAATGCCCAGGAAATTTCTTCAATTCAAGTATTGGTAGTTCTTCAATAAATGGCTTCGTTGGAGGAGTACACCTGTTTTTCAAGTCCAGGTCTAGATTTTTCAAAGCATAGGAATATGAGCCCATACCTGTAAGGGCACACACTGTTTTGTCATACTCTTCAATACCATCTTCATCAAAGTTCATCAATACAGCGGCAGTTTCAACCGCAAATCGTTCCTCAATAGGAACCTCTATTTTAGGCTCATCAATCACTGAGACAACATTCATGTCTCTCGATTGCTTCATAGATTGACAAATGTTGAATTTAACTTCTTCATCATTCAACTTAAATTTGAGTTCGTTGCATTCCATGTCAACCAGAACTCGCCTAGTGGCTAGAAACGATCTACCCAAGATTATAGGCACTTTAAAGTCTACCTCACAATCTATAATTACGAAGTCTGCAGTAAATATGAAATCTGCCAACTTCACCAAAACATCATACAAAATACCTTCTGGACGCTTAACCGAATGGTCAGCCATCAACAACTGCATGGACCTTGGTTTGGGCTCTCCTAAGCCTAATTGTCAACAAATCGCTAAGGGCATCAAGTTGATGCTTGCACCTAGATCACATAGCACCTTAGCAAAGTTAATAGCATCAATTCTGCAAGGAATGGTGAAAGCACATGGGTCTGCCTTTTTCTGACATGGGTCTGCCTTTTTCTGAACTAACGACCTAGATGTTATGGCACTGCAATGGTGAATATTGTCAGTTGGCTCAAAGCTTACCATCTTATTCTTGGTAACCAAGTCTTTCATGAACTTGACATAACCCGACATCTGCTCAAAAGTTTCCACCAATGGAATGTTCATTGATAGCTGCTTCAACATAGACAAAAACATAGCGAACTTTTCATCCTCTATCTTCTTCTTGGCTCTGTGAGAAAATGAAGGAGGTGGTCTCGAAATTTAAGCTAAGGGTTTTCCAACCTTCTCACTCTTCTCCTTATTTAGTACATCACCATTTTTCAATTTTGTAGTTTTTTCAGCATCCACAGCTTGTTCATCATCGTTTTCCCGTCTATCAGACTCAACAGGAATATCATTGTTGCTACCAATATCATCAATCAATTCATCTTCAGAGACAACATCTTATATATGTGTTTGGACCACCGGTTGTGGTCCAGGAAATACTTTACCACTCCTTGTAGTAATGGCTAAGTAAGCATCATCATTCCTCATATTAGTCATAGTGTCACTTGGCAGGGTCCCAGCCTTACGCTGGTAGAATGCTGCAGATAATTGTCCCATTTGGAATTCCAACTATTTGATCAAAGTAGAGTGTAAGTCAACTAATTGACTCATGAAAGACAAGTCAGTCTTCACCTCCTTGATACCTGCATCGGTTGACTCAACACCCTTCAACAATTTATCCATTGTAGCTTCCAAAAAAAGCTTCACTGGATCATTCGCGACATTTTCACTACTACCTGGTGGTACATACAATTCGTTTCGGTTGCCTTTGCTCTTCGAATTACCTTGGCCATGCTCTCTATAGCTAGACTTGTCATAATAGTTGTCTCAATTATAGTTCCGACCTTGGTTTCCTTGCCCATTGACCCAAAAAAACCCAGGATTGTTTAAATAGTTTGCTTCCTCCTCCGAATTGGAGTCAACGGCTCTCCCTTGTGAACCTATAGCTTTCACCTTCTCAAATCCACCAGACAATAAATGCTTGGTCAACAAGTCTATTTGAGTCTTCATATGATCCATATCTTGATCACGTTTTTCTTCTCGTCGGTGCTACTCTGCCGACATACCGACTGCATACGAGTTGCTTGCTACCTTAGTGTCCCTGGTATGCCAAGCCATGCTCGTCTTTGTCAATCGATCAAGTATCTTAGTAGCCTTTGCATAAGTATGAGCCATAAAAGCTCCTCCTACTGCATTATCTAAAGAGGACTTAGTAATGGAATTCAGTGCTCTATAGAATGTCTACATCAAGTGCTCATCAGTAAGGTGGTGATTCAAATATTGAGTTAACTTTTTCTTAAACCTCAGTCATGTCTCATGCAATGGCTCATGTTGTAGTTGTCTGAAGTTGATGATTTCATCCCACAACTTTAACATCTTGGAAGGCGGAAAGAACCTTTCTATGGAAGCTCCTTTCAATTTCCTCCAGTGTGTTATAGATGCAGGAGGAAGTTCATTAAGCCATAAGGTTGCCTCCCCATACAGATACAAAGAGAACAATCTCAATCGGATAGCATTCTGAGATACTACAGGATTGTCGAATGATTTGCATATGTTGATGAAATTCATTAGTGCGGATTTGGATCCTTACCAGGTACACCTCCAAACAATCCCTTCAGCGTCAGCAATTGGATCATGGTACTGGTGATATTGAATTTAGTACCATGAGCAAGTGGTGGCAGAATAATGGGTCCAGTAGCTCCAACTCTATCCAACTTGGCATCATCTTCATCTTCAAAAGAAAGGTTCACCGCAGGTTGTTGGTGTCTTTTATTCCTCTGTCGCTGATTTGGGTTTGCTGGGGCAACATTGTCCACAGACCATCCATTGACATCTTCATTCAAATCATCATCACCCAAGTCGACACTATAATTTTTTGACACTCGATCGGGTGGTAGGACATACCCTAGTGCAGTTCTATCAATTGGATGTGTCCCTCCATATTCCTCCTTAATGTTCTGTTCAACTATGGATCGTAAGGCAACAACGGTTCTCCTGAACGTCTAGTACTTGGCATACACCAAAATTAGCCTGTGAACACACAACAACAATGAAAGGCAAAAGTAGGAAATTGGACTAATAGTCAAATAACATACATAAAACTTATTTGACAATCGTACTCCCCGATAATGGCGCCAAAATTTGATACACCCAAATTACAAATCTCTTTTTCGAGAGCGTAAGTGGTCATTGTCAAATATAGAACCCAATAGAGGTTGGGGTCGAATCCCATAGGGAATAGGGTGTGAACTAAGTAATACATAGTTTCGATGATGATTAGGCAACAACTTCCAAGAAATGGGGGGATTTTGATTCAGTAGCAGTAAATAAAATTTAATTTCAGTGAACAAAGGTCAATTTCTAACAAATAATTCAATAGAGACGAGTAAACCAGGGATGTGTTCCCCTAGATTTCCAATCACCAATGGGTTATGAACGAATGTGAATTGATATTGAGACACGTGAAAATAAGGTGATTGATTCTATAAGTTCATTTAAATGTTTGTAAACCAATTTAAATGAGTTTACATTTTAATTCTCTTGAACTCAAAGTGTCAATTGTAAACCTGATCTAAAGCTCAATAGATTAATCTTGTTCAAGCATTAATCGCTAACTTGGAGGTTAATAGCTCCAAGCTTTCGTTATGAATTCCTTTTCTTTGAAAGTTAAATTCTTAATCAAGCAATTTAATAAAAGACATATATCCCAATGTTTGCAACCATCAAGAATATGTTAAAATGAAAGAGTTCATAATATTTTCACGCAATCAACACAAATTCACAACCCATAAACCCTAATAGTGATTTGCAACCATGGGTCCCACAATCCTAGTTATGGGTGGTTCAGCCACTCGTAGTTAAAAACAAAATGAAGAAGGAAGTTTTCATAATAAAAATAATGAATCCTTACAATAAGAAATAATCTCCAATGATGTTCAAAACTCAAAGCGACTAGCCACACTTGTTTTCTCCAGAGAAAAGTCGTAGGAATATACCCAGTAAAAATTGATGCCTATTCCAAACCCTAAACGAGTATTTACAGGCTCAAAATAAACATTGTTCCAAATTCAAAATGAGTTTTGCCGCGTCACCGCTGACGGCAATTGCGTCGGTCCGCCAAGAGTGCTACAGCCCACCGCTGCTACCGTCGCAAGGTCGTAACAACATTCACATTCTAGCTAAAGGTTAGCGGCTTAGTTAATGGTCCGCTATTCACTTGATGGTCCACCGTACATGTCGTTTCCACCTCTTCATCTTTAGTCCATTCTGGATACAGCTTGGCGATATTGGTGACGGTCTGCCAAGTCTTTAGCGGTCCACCATGGTTGTCGTCGCCATGTCCTAAGCTTGACCCTTTTATGGTTAAGGCTTGGCGAACCAAGTGACGATCTGCCAAGCTCTTGGTAGGGCGTCAATAACGCCGTTGCGGACCCTTTTCACCAGATTTTGCTACCACTTGCAAACTTGAGTTTAATTCCTGAAAGTATACACAAAGAGCATCAAAAACACCACATTTTGCTTTGAAACTCGCAATTATCCTTAGTTGAAAATGCTAAAAATGCCATCATAAGTTGGCTCGTCAACACCCTCAACTTAGAATACGTGCTTGTCCTTAAGCAACCTAATCACACAGTATTATGCCACACATAGAGATCTCAAAAGAATAAGCAGCTGGTGTATCATTCACATGGACTACCCTCTAAATTTCCCAACAAATGCACAACTCAGTTTAATCTAAACTAATGGGGATCCGTACTTGGCATTACACTACAACTTGTTGATCTATAAGCACTTGAGATGTAAAATCAAACAATCGGCAAGTTCACATATCAAAACCATGCTCTCACAAGAAAGAAATCCCTCAAACACATGTAGCACGGTATAGCTAGGGACTAACAGAAGAACTCTTACTCTCACAACAAAATTCAAACAACGCACAGGCAATACCATAAGTTTGCCCTTACTATCTCACCGAGTTAAATTTTTGACTGACAAAAATCACTACAGGGTTTTATTTGGCTTGTAACATAGGCTTGAGTACTGGTATGGTACATTTAGGAATAGTGACTCAGCCTTCCTTGATGCAAAATGATTCACAGCACCACATATTTTAGCAATTACAATCAAAATTTCCATCCTTATTCTCCATCAAATCAACACTCTTTCAAAGGATTCATTTTGATTCATTCAACTTTTTGGCTCACTAGATTAGCTCATTTTGCTTACTTATAGGGTTTCCTTACAACCTCCCTGACGCTTTTCATACCCGACTTCACTCATTTTCTTTCTACAGTAGCCACCCTCAACTTAGGCAATTTGCCTACGTTGAGGTGCACGTTGTCCAATGAAGGACCAGGGCCAAAATAGAAGATACATCATAGAGAAGGGAAGGTTAGTAAGTGTTGAAGAAGGAAAGTCATTAAAGCTCAAATTGGGGATCAAAATGGTTCACGTATCATTTGTACGACTTTTTTTAGGCAAGTGGACTTGACATAAAACATGGCTTGTGATCATATCCTATGTCATCAACTATCACCTAATGCAATAGACTGGGCAAGTTCTAGATGCATGCACAAAGTAAAAAATCAGAACTAAAAATCTCACACACACTTAGCAAGAATTGATAGAAACCCTTCCAATGTTCAACTTCACACTCAACATTTAAGTTATTTACAACTCTTTATAGAATACTAATGCCAAGTAAAGATCCACCACAACAAAAATTTAACTGAGATTAGCTACATAGTCACTAAAACAAAGTTGGAGTGGTCCTCACAACTTTCAACACAATACAACACAGCTTTTTCATTCAATTGATTTCCATTGCAGGCACAATAAACAAACAACTACAATAACAAAAAAAACAAAAATTGAAACAACAACCAAAAACATACCGATTCTACTAGATAACGCATGAGGGAAAAAAACAAAGGCAAAAAAACCCTCATGGTAACAACAAACTCACAAGTACCCCCACCCCACCAAAATAAAAATGTTTTGTCCTAAAATGCATATATAAATAAAAGTACAGGAGGATGGTATACTTGTACAGCATTTAGGCTGAGGAGTCATCATCATCGGAGGCCTGGGTAGCCTCGGTGGCAGTAACAGTGGCCCCAGTTGTGGCCGGGGCACTCAAAGTGTCAGTAACCAAATCCCCTACGGGAGAAGGTCCACTAGTGGAGACTCCCGCATTTTCATCAGCAACTCCTTTCAGTCTCGAATCTTCGTCAATCACCGAATCTCTTAGGACCTTTTTCATGACTCTCTCATCCTCTGACTCAACTGTGTGCTTCCTCTTCTTTGATATTTTCTTCTTTTCTGGCTCAGTGGTCACAGCCTTTTCTTTGTCAGTCATCTTTCGACCCATGAGGTCGACAATCTGTTCTTCTTTCTTGTTAATTTCCACAAATTGAGGTTTCCACATACCGGCGGAAGGGTTCTTCTTCAAGTTAGTTATATCCTCTTGAGCTTGTTTCAATTCAACATAAAAATTTTCTAAGACGGGAATGGATAGATTATTCAGCCTTTTGTTCACTCTTTCCTCCATATATAATCCATCCGAAGATGCATATTTCCATACGGCTTCAAAGCCTCTTTGTTTATTTCTTCCACACAGGGCTTGAATTGGCCTATCCATGCCTTTAACTGCTTTTCAAATCTCTTCTACTTATTTACCATCTTGACAAAGCTCTCCGGGGTAAATCAGTACTCTTCATAGAAAACTGGCATGGATGCCGTATTTGCGATATCAGTATGAGTGGGTAGAGGAGTGATTCCTGACGTATCCGATGCTACCTGTGGATCAACAATGGAAAGTGGTAAAGCCATACTGAAAGGGGCATGTGATGCCTCCGGAATAGATTGGGAATGCATGCCCTGAGATGACTCTTTTTGTATTTTCACTTCAAATTTTGTTTCATGTTTTGACCTTTCAATATTATATCTATGTCTATCCCAAACTTCATAGTCAATCTCGCTCAAAACTGGTACCTTTGATTTCAAGCACAATTTCGTGATGAGACACGAAAAAGGTATAGCACTAGATGTTTTGTGATCACATTAGAATAGTTCATCATTTATGATCATTTCAAAATTTATCTTCAGCCCTACCACTAAACTGGCTACCACCACAGCTCAAAAGATCTCCAAATTAGCATCTCCATCGATTGGTATCAACCTCAATCGTAGTACAGCCCACCAAAACTTTGCCTTGAGGCTTAGTGATGACTTGGCAATCCTGTCCTTGTTATTGACCTAAGAAGGCTCTCCTGAGTCAGTCAGCACCTGTCCCAACCATCCACATTGTGTACTTGCTATCCTCATTCGGTATTCAAAATCTGATGTGGCTGCCGGAGGAATCTAATCCAGGACAAATAGAAATCTATTAATCGTTCCATCCAAAATATCGATATTGACACCACGAACTGGGATTATTAATCTATTCCTCATGTTGGAGACTTTCTATTCTTTTGGAAAATCTCTTCTGAGAATAGCCAAATAGTTAGCGAAAAACTCTCTTACCATTTCTGGGTAATAGAAACCTGGGGGTCTGCTGAGGGAATGTAATTGATACTCGTTGAACTGCCTCTCGAAGTCTGTACAGTCAGGTAATGAGGTTGTCACAATTTCATACTTCTCTACTATTGGACTCTTCTGATATTACATTTGGGTCGGTTCAAGCCCCTTATAATATATATCATTGGCCCCTGCAATTTGCCATAGCATGTTTTCCTCAATTTTTGTGGCTTTGCTTCTAATCTCTATCTCAGCCTCTGATTCTTTTCCAGTTTCTGACTCTGGCCCCGAACTAAAGGAGTTCTCTTTTTCCACGTCTTTGTTTGGGGTTGAGTCAGAGCGTTCACTACCTTCCTAATCGTCATCAGATTCCTCAACAAATAAACTACCTTTCTCTTCAGACTGGGGGGTAAGTTTAGCCTCTTTTCGCTCTGCATTGTGTTTTTGTAAGGGGCCACTTTGTTAGCATCCTCGGGTTTAGGTTCATCCTTGAGCATTGACATAGTTGCTTCCTTCGTTTGCATGGCGGTAGCTCCTCCTCTACTTGCTTGAAACTTCAGAGGAATTGTACCTGAGAGGAAAAGTGTCAAAATCAAGTGTAAAGAAATTAGAGTAAGAAGTAAGAAGAACTTAGCAAACTATATTGTCTTGATATTGGAAGTGGTGGTCCACCACTAGGTTCACGGTCCACCAACTTTCCTGTCAAGAGTTATACAGAATCAACCATTTTAGATTACTGGGATACAGTGACCTTGACGGTACGCCACCTTGGTGACGGTCTGCCAGTGAAGCCATCAGGCCTTAACAGTGTGCATGGTTCATCTATTTGTGGTTACGGTCTTCTTGGCAGTTTGTCACCATGGTGACGATCCGCCACTAAGACCGTCAAGCCTAAAACAGTATAGATCAAAGCGGTCATCTTTATGATGGTAACTCTGGCGAGCCGCCACTAAGTATACGGTCCGCCAATCTTTTTCTTCAAGCCTGCCAAAATTCACAAACTTCTCTTTGACAATTTGTCGATCACATTGTGGGCAACCCAATTTTCAATGATTAAACCATAATTAGTTCATGGAATCTCTTCCAATACATCATTATGATCATCCAATGACATTAGGCTACTCAGACTTCACCTCTTGGGATGCCTCAACATCCAGTTAGAGAATAAATTATAAAAAACAAAACACAATAAACTATCCTAAGACTACGAAAGTTAAAACCTAACTAAAAGGTATGAACTAAGAAGGGAATACCTAAGTCAATTGATGTGCAAATTACTCAGTGCAAATACAAGAACTCAGAGAAAAAGTTAACTATGGAAGGAATTTTTCTTTGCTGTGAAGATTTGGGGAAGAGTAAGGAAGGGTTTAAATGGGAGAGAAAGGAATATGAAGGGTAATAAATCTCAGTGGTGGGGGATTTATGATGGATGAATATGGTGTAATGGGTTATGAATGGGGTTTGAGTGGGAGATTTAAATGGTAGAATATGAAGGGTAAAAGACGTGGGTTTAAAAGAGGTTTAAGTTATGTATTTTATAGTTCCCTTTCTTGTAAAGTTGTTGATCATATTGATTGTCTTGGTTATTGTAATCCTAATAGTTAATGGTAGTATAATAGGGAGCGAGTGTTGTTATGAAAGAGGATTAATACGAAAGAGAGAGAGAAGTATATGGAGTTATTGTTATAAGGTAAGTGCGTAAGAATTGTGGGGTAGATTAATCCATAGAATATAATTAGTTAATCATGCCCTAAGAGTAAAGTAATATTGCTTAAATAAAAGAAAGGAGGTAAGGTTGGAAGTTGGAGTAAATTAAGTATGTTTGGATATTAACATGTATGCTTGTCATGATCTCTACTTGTTTGCTATATGTTGTTATACGTTTCTAACCCTGATTGGCCGGTGATACCTACCAGTATGTGTGGTTGTACTGATACTACACTTACTATATACCTATTTGGGGATATAGCCATATTGCAGGTTAGTTGGAGTTTCTATAGGTACAGCTGTGATTATTCTTCAGCAGCTACTGTCATCCTACTCATACATAGATGTTGTGTCTTGGGTCATTCCTCTATTTGTTTAGTGCTCTTGTATGGCAATATTCTTATGTAATAAATATATTTGGAACAAGAAAGGTTTTTTATTCATGGATTTATTTATGTTTAAGGTTTAATAATATTTTCCTCAATAATTGAATGTTTGGGAGTAAAGGATTCTCCTTTCTAGGATAGAATTGGGTAGGTGACAGTACGACCCGTGATTAGGGTCGTGACAAGATGGTATAAGAGCCCAGGTTATCAGTATCCCAGTACAAGAGCAAATATCAAGTAGTGTCTTGGGTATTAATGTGTTGACGTCCACATCAAATATGTAGGAAGCTACAAGGCATCTAGGAACCTATCTCATTTTCTTCTCTCCTATCATGCTATCTCAATGTTATCTCCCCAAGTTGTGTCCAATTGGTATCTAGAATATTTCGATTGGTATCTCAACCATCACAATTTAGATTAGTTTGTCCCAATTAGTGTCTCAATAATGTTTGGAAGGTTCGAATAGTGTTTTTCTAACCAGTAAAGATCAATAAGAGGTATGGGGCTTGTATTATAATGTATGAATTATTGGTGATGTAGTGAATATTGCAGTTGTTAGTTCCATTGGTAAGTATAACTATTATGTTAATTGATCGATTATGCTTGTTGGAAACATACGTGTGTTTTAAATATTTTTTTGTGTTATGATAGATATATATATATATGGGTATTACTTATGTGCATTGTTATGCATTGACTATGGTATTGCTTTACTAGTTAGTGGTTGAATTCCTAAAGTGAAGGTGATTATTATGAGTGATATGAGATGAGTTGTTACAAAAAAATTTATCTGTGAATCGTAAAGGTTAGGAGTGATTTTGAGGTATGTCTTGATTTCTATTTGGTCATTGACAATATACTTAGGATCCTTGTGTGATTCCAACCTTTAATGATTATGCTTGGGATCCTTGTGTGGTTCCAACCTTTGATGATTATATTTGGGATCATTGTGTGGTCCGATCTTTGATGATTATATATTGGCCAAGAGTGCTATTGGGTCTTCCTTGTGAAGATAACCCAGTTAATAAGTTGACCTACTAGTGATGCCTCTATAAGTAGTTGATTAAACTGAGATGAACTTAGTTGTTTTGCACAACCCTGGTGACTTGAACATGAGGTAAGTTGTGTAGTTGGTATCACTAATTCAAGGTAAGTTGATTAGGTATATAAAATTGGTTATTTACTGTAATATGATAAAGAGAGATAACAATCATAGTTTTACTTGATATTGTTTGATTGAACCTTAATTGTGTGATTCACTACGATGTAGCATATTTGGTTAGGTAACTTGAATGGTCTTATAAGGATAAAAGCGATAATGTTATTAAGGTAGACTAATCAGTTGTAGAAGACCCATGACGGCTATGAATGAATATAATAGGTTAAGTTTTAAGGATGTGAATAAAGTGATCGGAGGACAATGTTCATAGGCTTAGTGAGGAGGCAAGGCTACTATACATGCCTTGTAGTTGATTCGTTATGACTTGATATTGCGTATATACTTATTGTATGGGAATAAATATTGGTTAATAGTAGCACTGGAATGTGGTGTAGTAAAGTTGATAAGGTTGGTGAAATGGTGTAGTAAAGTTGACAAGGTTGGTGAAATAAGTTAGCTTGGCTATAGTTGTTGATCATTAGTTGTAGGGTCGACGGAGGGAGTAGAGTTATCAGATGTGTTTATACATATTCATATCCCTCCAGTTGATACATGATAATACTTGGTTGGTATTGCCCATTGAGTGGTTGAGGTATGTTGTAGGGTCGAATAAACTAAAATGAGTTGTGGTGGAGAATATATGTGATAGTGAAAATCCATAGTGGTGTGGTTGGTGTGTTGTGATGTTATAGCATTAGTTAGGGTGTAAGTACCCCACTAAACTTTTTCCTATTATAGAGATGACAACCTCGGAGTAGTGTGGTTTTGATTAAAAATCTGGTGTTGTGTGGATTAGTGTTTAATGGTGGATCATAGTGAATTGATTAGTGGACTTAGTGGTTATTGTGTTAGAGGACAAGTTAAGGAAGTCATAGGAACTTCCGATGCGTTAAACGAGTTGGTAGAACTTCGATTATAGCAATTACCATGAATGAGTTAGTTCATGATTTTGAATTTTGAGAGGTGTGTTGTGAAATGGACTGAACTGGGATGAGGTCCTGAGTTACTGGCTTGGGACCACTGTAGCGGTAAAAGTACCACCACAGCGGTAACCTCAATAGGCCTGCGAGCCGCTGCAGCGGTAACTTTACTGCCACAGTGATAACTTTAGCAGTAAAAATATAGGTTTCAGTTTTTCATTCCTCATTATTTATATTGTCGTCCAGAATTTTTGTGTATTGTAATATCGTGTGGTGTTCCGGTGTTGTAGATGACCTGTTACATAAATTTCATTACGAATTGTATTCCTTGGTTCACAGTGATCATTCTTTGTGCCTAGAGCTTAGTGGCATGTAATGTGTAGGCTGGCTGGGTAGCTATTAACGTTACTTATGGGACGACAGTTTGGTAAGTGTTACTAATTTGTTTGAGAATTGAATGGGAGGTTGTGTTAATTTCTTAACCATTGGGTATGCTGAATTCCGAGAATCGTGCTAAAAAACTCTCCTCTTCACTAATGATCATTTGGAAATGAACGGTGGGTAAATTGGTATCTAATGTAATGACCCATTTGGTCGTCATTAAAAATATCTGTGGTAAAATCATAATAACCTCTTTCACCATAAGTTATAGGGCCAATTTTTTAGTATGGGAGTGCATTGGACATGTACTAAGATCATACAATTCCCCTAGCACAAAGTTAAGTTGAAAGTGTTCCTACTGATTGAGTTTTGAGCTAAGTTCAAACTAGGGTCAACTTCAAACGAGCATATCTCCTATAATATAAAGAGTTATGGGATCCAATACACACAAAATGAAAGATCTTTAAGTCTTCTTTCCAACTCATCCAACCATTCGTTAATCCGCCATCAGAGTAAAATGTTATGGTCATTTTACTGAAAAACTGACCACCGCAACGGTACAGCTGCAGCTGTAATTTTACTGTTATAGTGGTAACTGGACAGTACTTAAGGCTGGTTTTGATGTTTTTGGGTTTTAACTCAAAAACTTTATTCCAAAGCCCTAGGAGAGGCAATTTTCCAAATTTTTGGATGAAAATTCTTCATTGAGGTAAGTTCCTTCCGTTATCTTCTTCGTATTTCAATTCTTTAACATCCTAGACTCATTAGAATATTCTTCAACAGTGGAATTCTTGGGTATTTTAACCCTAAGTTCATGATATTTTGAGGAAAACTTATGGGTTGGGGTAATATTACCTAGAATTACTTCTAGATTGTTTATTAACGACTCCTACCTCAAATTTGTGATTCTAAAACATGAAATTTGATTCTTGGGGACATTGAAATCAATGAAAATGGAATCTTTAGCCTTGAAACTCCATTATTGGAGATGGGTTGAATATGATAGAGCTAGTTAAGGGTTAATTGACCTTGGATAATGATTTAGACCATATATAAGGATAAAAATAGTGGGTAGAATTCTCAAAGTAGTTATTTGAAGAGTAATTGATTAATTACTCTTATAATTATTTGATTTCTAAATTATTAGGCTAATGGAAGCATGAAGGAAAGAAAAGAGCAACCTTGGTGCGGCTTGCTTGTTTCAATATCTTCTATAGAGGTAGGTTATGGTTTAATGTGTAGTAGACTTGGATTAGTTGCATGTAATGACTGTAGTTGACATGAGATTTCATGTCTAGGCCTACAGGCACGGAGTTTGGATGGATAAAACTTGGAAATAATTTAATAATGATATAATTGTATGTTATTGTGTTTTGTGTGGATCCCTTGATGGGTGTTTGTAATGACCTAAAATGTCATTACGCTGAAATAGGAGGTGGAAATTGCACCTAGACTTCCCATAGAGAAATTTTGAGAAATTCAGGGCTACTCTAGGATTGGCTTATTTTTGAGGGTGTGATAATCAAATGAAATCTGGTATTAATGTGGTTTGTAGTGGCTAGATTGATCTGATAATTAGATAGTCAATGAGTATAGGAAGTCGTAGCAACTTTCGGCACCTTAAATGGAGTTATAGAACTCTAGTTATAGTGTTTATCATGAAGGGGTTGGTTTGTTGTGTCGAAATTCATTATGTGTGTTGTAAAATGAATAAAGGTGAGGAGAGGTCTCAAGTTTCTACCTCGAACCACTGCAGCGAAAAAAGTAACCGCTGCAGCGTTACCGCTACGACGGTAACCAGAATCGCAGCGGCGGCCTCTGTAAAAAAGGATGCAAACTACTACAGTGGAACGTTAACCACTGTAGCATTAATTATCTGCTGCAGTGGTAACGCACAGTAAAAAATTCAATTTTTAGAAGAACAAAAACTTTTATTCCCTCACTTTTCAAAAAATGCAAGAGAGCTCTGGGGGAGGTGATTTTCAGAGGGGTTTTGGAGTTGTTCATCTTTGGAGGTAAGTAATTATGTTCTAGACTTGAATTAGCTTTCTTTAACCTTATAAAATCACTAGAAAACAGATTAATAATAGGTTTTGGGGTTTAACCCTAATTTATAGAAATTGATGAAAAATGATGGGATTATTCATAAATTCAGTATGTAATGATCCTAGGGTGTTAGAAAACACTAATGGGACTAGAATTACGGTTTTTTATGCTAATTCAAGTAAAATTCATGGGGTTTAAATGATAAGAAAATCTTAAGATGATGAAATAGCGTAAATTAGTGGCTAAAATCAATGGGTTATGATCTCTAACAATTAAAAGAGAATGAATTATTGAAATGGTGGTGTATTCCTGTTGTTGTATAGATCAAGAACGAATTGAGCAAGAACAAAAGGGAAAAAGTGTGGCTTAAAGGTGACTTTAAGCAAAGGAGTTGAGGTAGACTATGGTTTTGTTGTAGCACTTAGACTTTTTTAGCTTTGTGCTTGTTTGTGAACTTGACATCTATGATTGCCTTCTAACATGACTTGTGATTTAATGACTGCATTGCATTTCATTTGCACTGTGTTGATGTGTTGTGATGATGGGTCAGGTACCACGCCGGTACGAATGTGATGATGGGTCGAGTACCACGCCGGTACAAATGTGATAATGGGAATGATGCGCACATCTTGCATACATGCACTCATACATATACATTGGGTGTCTATTGCTGATTATACGTGATGATGAGTTGTTGATGAAAATGATTAAGTGTGAAAGCATGTGAAAGTAAACTTGTGAGTTGTAATTATGTGATGATATATGATGTGTTGAGTTGAATGATATCATTGATTATGGGTTTTGTTATGTTCGTTTTTATACTTGTTTGGCTTGCTTACTTTTACACTGTTGAGTTAGTCAACCTATGATGCTTACCAATACTTGTTGATGTACTGATGCTACCTGAACTCTTCTTTTTGTTGAGTGTAGAACATCTTTCAGCGGTTGACATATGACCTCGGCTCTAGATAGAGATTCAGACTTGATTTAAGGGTTCAACCTTCAGATCCTCTTATAATGTTAACGTCCCTTGTTTTTGGGACTAAGATAATTTCCTTTTGTTATATCTTGGGATATTCTCTCTATTTTCAGACTTAGTTATTTTTAGATGTTCTTGTATGGTGACTTCAGGTCTCCAGGATTGTAATAAATAGAGGTTTTCGCACTCTATTAATTTTATTGATGATACTATCATCAGATGATTATTAGTGTTGAATGAGATTATTTTAGTACTTGTTAAAAAGCATGAATTAATATTACCATGAACGTGATGATAACACTTAAATGAGTAAAGGTGAACATAGTATGGTTCTCCTGGCATTGGATAGGGTGGGTGCCAATCATGACCGTTTGGGTCTTGACAGTGTTGTATTTGTATAACTTACTTAATGATTTATAGAGTTTAATATATGAATGTGAATAATAATAGAAGAATTAGGTGACCTTCAAATCTATAGAGCCAGTCTTTAATACCTTAAAAGGGGTGAACCCGATATTTTGTACATTTAAAGTATGAGATATTCATGCTAAAAGATATTTAGGAGGATTGATTGTGATAAGAGGAGGTGATGATATAACTTAAGAACCTAAAGTCAAGTTTTGCTGAGTGCTAGAAAGTAAGATGTGTAAAAGTGTATGACTCTAGCTAGAATTAAAAGTTGAATAGAGCTGAATGGTTGAATGATCGATTAAAATGCATAGTGCCTTGAATTTAGTGATGACTTGAGTGTAAGGGTTACTAGTTAGTAACTGAATTCATTGGTTTCAATATGAATAAAAGAGAGTTAAATTGGTGAATGAAATAGAATAATCAATTAGAGCGTAGATGTCAATCCTTGTGGAAGGTGCATTCCTAAAATGGATACTTGATTAATTGGTCCTCGGACATGCTTGTGATTGATGATGGGGTTGATAATTCTCATTTGAGTAAGTGGTGAATTAGCCTTCGAGCATACTTGTGATTTCACGGGTTAGTGCATATTTGTTGTTTACATGGAATGATAAACTTATGATTGTTGACTGCATTTACTTGGTTGTCATTAATTATAGGTATTGTTTCAATCAATGTTGCTTGCATTTGATTTCAATTGGGTGTTTTCGATTCGCCTTCAGGTATTACTCATAATTATTGACTGCATCTTGCATTTACATTGATGGTATTGATGATGATATTGAGATCATGATGTTCATGATGTTGAGATGATATTGATGATGATGATGATGAGTTGATGATATTGATAATGATATTGAAATAATGATGTTCATGATGTTGAGAATAATATTGATGATGATATGATATGATATTGATGGTGATATTGAGATCATGATGAGATGATAGATGATGATGATGTTGAGATGAGAAAGAGATAATATGTACATTGTGCATACATACATTCATCATATGCATTTGAATTTACATTTATATTTATATGTTGTTGATGGTTCCTTGAGTGGATCGAGTTATGTTGATGATATATCATGGTTCCTTGTTTGGACCGGTTATTTGATGAGATATTATGGTTCATTGAGATATTAAAAATCCTTAATTATTAACCTAAGTCTGTTATGGTTAGAACCAAATCTCCCCAGCGAAGTCGCCAAGCTGTTATACCCCATTTTAACACGGGTCAAATTGAGGTACAATATATTGATAACTTCTAAATTAATTAAGGAAGTTGCCACCTAATTAGTTCTACGGTGAATTAGGACACCTATTATATACTAAGTGAGTAAAATTTATAAAGACTTCATTTTATGGTCTACTTCACATAAGTGATTCTAGGTAAGGGTTCTAATTATCCTAAAGGAAAGGGGTTAAGCATCCTATAGGATCCGCTAACCATGGTTAACCGGCCAAATTTAGGTTGATAATATTAATTTAAAAATATAGCATTTTGAGCATAACTATAAAAACCTGATAAATATTTGTTTTAAGAAAAATACTACTAAAAATAACTTATAACTTTGAATTTCACTAATATATATACAACATAAATTATTTACTTGTAATATGACCAATGAAAGCAGTGTTTTGGACATCTAAATGCAAATTGGTCTTCACGATTTGGACTTATGACTTGTAATTGACCAAAACCTTTCCTTTTCAAAAATCATTTGTTCCAAATTATTTTTAGATACCGCATAAGTTCAAAAAGAAATCCTTTAGCAAAAGTCCAAAGAGGTTTAAAAACTTTATTATATGAAATCAAAAAAAGTCACGGTCTTTCCTTCCTCTTAAAAAAAAGTCTCTTTTTGTCCCCTTTTCTTTGTGCAAATCAAACTTTGTAATTTACACACAATAATTTTAAAAAAAAATTAACTATTTATTTTTATACTAAGTGACTTATTATTGAAAGAAAATTAGAGATTCCAATTGTTTAAGCTTCTAAAAGTTTGCGACTTGAGAAGATCACATTAAAAAAAGTCATGACCCAACAAGGTGTTTGAAAAATACATAATGAAATTCAATATGCAAAGCTGCCTTTTTAATAAAGAAAATTGACTAATGAAGATAAAGTTTACCACATTTAAAGCTATGGAAGCCAATTTCCAAGTCTAACGATGATGAGCTCGTCTACCGCGAAACTTATATTTTTGACTATTTCGATATTACTAAGTAGTGAGAAACTAACTTTGATTCTAAGGGTAAGCCACTATTTCATATTAAAGAAGAGTTAAAAGTCTCCTAATAATTCGGCATTAAACTCTAAAAGGTACGTTCTCACCTACCCAATTTTTAACCTTTTAGCGATACAAATTACATCTAAACAGAGTGATCAAGTTAAAATCAATATCCAAAGGTGGAGAGAGAAACGACTAAATTTGCTATCATATTTAAAGATTTACACTAATTCAAATAAGAACATACAAAGCACAAATTTCAAATAATAATGTGTGAAATGTTAAATGAAAATAATAACAAATGTCTACAAAGAAGAATAAAGCTTGAAAGAGGGAAAGAGGCACTAGACTGCCAGACGGAATCACATAATGCAATTATTATTCGCTTCTCCGATTTGGACTGAGATGAAGTCAAGCCATGAGACTCCAAACGCGCTCCCGAGTGTACATGAAAAGAAAAGGAGAAATAAAGATTAGAAACTTGAACTTGAATAACGCAATTAAATAGCGAATATAATCTAAGGCTTGTGTGATGAGTAAACAAATACCAAAACACAAGAAAATAAACCCAAACCTGAACCGAACAAATTAGATGTAACTCAGAATGACATATGTGGGGATAATTATATTTTTTTAGAGCAAAGGAACTCAACATAATGTTTCCATAAAAACAATGCACATAAAAAATATCATCAGGAAATTTCCAAGTCCACAAAAGGATGAAAGAAAAAAATATACATGAAAAATTAGGTTCACTTAGTTCTGATGTGAAACATCAAAGTTGGAGAAGTCAATTATTTCCACCAAACGAAAGGATATCTATATATGCAAATTACAAAACATAAAAAACCCTAATGTTCATAAATTGACCATCTAACAGAAGAGGGTGGTAAAAAACACATACATAACATAGATGTGGATGGAGCTTATTACTAAAATTTCACAAATACTAAATTTTGAACCCATGATTTCGATAGAGCAACGGCTATAAAGGTAAAAACTCAAAGGTTGAACTCATCAAGTTTAAATCATGGATCACCTTGGCATACACACACCGAGACACAAAGAAAAAGAAAGATGGGGGATCAAATAGCACACAAAAAGAGACTAATAACCATAGCTTTTCCGTATTGTCCCAAGGCATAAAAATACCATAAAAATCAAATCTTTCAATAGTACTCCCTCCGTTTCAAAATAATTGGTCATTGTTTACTTTGCACTCCCCTTAAGAAAATATTTATTAAGAGCTTATTTTACCAAATTAGTCTTATTAATTATGCTTTGAAAATATAAATTTGAGTATATGCACTTTATGTAGTCATTTAATGATAGGGGTAGAATTGGAAGAACATAATAAAATTTTCTTGATTTCATAAATGGGACAACTAAATTAAAACAAATATTTTTAGCAAGAGGGTCAACTATTTTGAAACGGAGGAAGTATCAACCAATAAAACTTCAAATGACAAACATTTGTGACAAAAAAACAAGACTACTAATACTAATCACCATCCATATGCAAACCAAAAAGCCTTCCCCAATTTGTTACGTAATCCAAAAAAAAAAAAAAAAAAATACTAAAATAAACTACCATATACTACCAACAATTCACAACACACTAAAGAACAAAGAAAGTCATGGATCAAATTTTCGATCACAAAGTTTTAAACAAACACCTCTTCATCATAAAATCTCTTCTTAATTGCCAAGGAATTTATAACTCAAAAATAGTAGATACCACAATGACTATGTAACAATGGGCAGAACACTTTTTACGAAGGAAAAGTATGGGTAGAACAAGTTTCATGTTGGTTTTGGGTGAAAAATGAGAAAAAACCAAAGTGAAACCAAATCAAAAACTTTAGCTAGAGAAATGAAACAAAAGGTTCACATAGACCATCATACTACAAATAGTTTATGGATTTCCTACACTATAATTATTACAGTAAGAAAGCCATGGATCATGGTTTTTAAACACACATATTAATTCCACCGTCTTAAGAATATAGTTGATCCTAAGCACATTCACAATCTCACGTAGTTTCTAGTTTACTACCAAACAAACAAATTTCTTGATTAATTACTTCTTAAACTTCTTGATTATGGTAGACAATAACTAAACACTATGTTTTAAAACATCATGATTAAGGGCAGCAAACCATTTCCACAAATCAATCTTGACAAATTTTACCAAAAAAGGCATGCTCGTTATTGAACCGCGAATCACAGACTCATGAATATGGGAACACAGATGCGAGAAAAATGTGAAACAGAACCAAATATCCCTCATATTTAAACACATAACATATTTTCTCTTATTGTAAATCAGATTAGACGATTGTCAGGAAATCGAAACTTAAACGAGCCAAAATCGTATTCAAACATTCATGTGTATATTTCTGCATTTAAAATAAAAGAGAGGATGAGGTGCCGACTTGATTAATGACATTACTCGGTGATAAAGAAATCAAAATTTTAACAAAGAGATTTAAAACTCACCAAAAGGTGATTAGGACGAAGATAAACGCGCCGATAAAATAAAGGCCACATAATGAGATGATATGAAAAATAGTAATCCAAACAAGTTACATTGAAACTTCACATAATCAGACTCAAATAAAACAAACAGAGAAGAAGAGGGGGAGGTCTGACCTTGTGTGGAGCAGCGAACTAGGGCTTCCTCATCTCTCGAACTCGAACTTTAAACTCGAAAAGGGAGAAAGAAAATAAGAAGGAGACAGTAGTACGAACTTGATGATATTTGATGCTAATTTTGATAACATGATTCCTGATAATAAAGTATGAGCCCAAAGGCTCCTTTTATAGCCAAAATTGAATGGGTCCTCTTCACTTCTTGGAGAAAGAATCTTGAATTCAAAATTTGAATTCTTGAGAGTCTCAATCACAGGGGATAATGATGAAATCTGAAAATAAAGAGATGGATTTTTACCCTTTTCAGGTTGATGTAAAAGGGAAAGAGACAGTTTGGAGGCTTCACTTTTAGACCCAATGGATAAAGGGGGTAACAATCCCAAATATGGTAGTCCTTCACGCTCTTCACCTTTTCAGGAGCAGCAGTGGTGGTGGACATCTTTTGGGGCATGATTTAATAACAAAAAAAAAGTAATAGAAGAGATACAAAGTTGATGTGGAGAGAGACGTTGGAGACAAGAGTAGAGGGAAAAGGTGAGGACCACCGGAAATTGCCATTTTCCGATGGTCTGAGAGCATCGCCGCTTGCAGAGGTGAAAAAGTTGAAGAGAGTTCTAGTTAGGGCTATTTGGTTGAGGTGGAACGAGAGAGGTGAGGGAGTATTAGGGATTAGGGGTCTGGTTAGTGTAATTGGGTTTTTGGGCCGGGTTGGGGGTATTTTAGCTAGTGGGCTGAGTATTTTAGTTGTTGGACTACTATTTTGGCTGAAAAGAATGGAGAAAATGACCGAAAATTTTGCATAAGTGAATTAAGTTTGTAAGAAAATCTAATATTTCTCAATCATTTTCACTTAATTAATTTAATGGTACTGCTTTCATCCTAATTAAATTTTCAGAATATACGAATATATACATATACAAATAAATTTACACAAACATAATTATATTTCATAGTTAATATAACTGTATTTAGGAAATATTATAACTATACGACAAAATTCGTTTAGAATTAAAAGTAAAAGTTAACACACTAATATTTAAAATATTTGATGCGATATCAATAATATTTGTATATACATATATTTATGATTAAAAGAAAAGAAAGTAAAAAAAAAAATTCTTTTTATGCCAAAATTACTGAAATTAATATGAAGGACAAAACAAATGTCATTTTGGTAAAGTATTCAGGACTAAGAAGTATAGAAAACTTAATTATAGGAAAAGGAGAGCCAAAATTGGGTGTCAACAGTTATGATTGTGCATTGCAGCAAAATGTGATACAAGGTATGTTCTGGATTGTGTATAAATCTTATTCCCTTTGTATATAGTTATATATGTGATGTACATTGTTGTGTCCTTTCTTGTAAAGCTATTGATGTTATCGATTGTCTTGGTTGTTGCAATTCCGATAGTTAATAGTAGTATAACAGGGAGGGAGGGTTGTCATGAAAGAGGATTAATGAGAAAGAGAGTTTTAATAAGGTAAGTGCATAAGAATTGTGGGTTAGATTAATCCATAGAATATAATTAGTTAATTGATCCCTAAGAATAAAGTAATATTGCTTAAATAAAAGAAAGGCGGTAAGGTTGAAAGTTGAAGTAAGTTAAGTATGTTCACTATTAACTTGTATGCTTGTCATGCACACTACAAAAGAAATCCAAATTACAAACAAAAAAAAATCATTGGTAAATGGATCAAATCGGTTGGCAAATTGAGTTACCAACCAAATACCAACTGATATTGATCTGTTGCTAAAAGGCTCATCGATAAATTTTACCAACTAAAAAATGGTTGGTAAACACAAAAGATGTTGTTGGTAATTTCAGAAACTTGGCCCTAAAATTTCCGTTGGTAAATTCACTAACCAATTTTCGGTTGTTATACCGTTAGTACCTTTACTAACAAATAGAAAAGGAATTAGTAAATTTGGTTCTTCATTATTTCATTCTGTTGGTAATCTGTTAGTAATTATAATAACGAAGAAGAAATGTCGTTGGTATTTCGTTAGCAACTATACTAACGGATAATAACGAGGTTGGCAAGTCCGATAGTACATTTTTCAAGATTCGTTGATATTCAGTCAGCAATTTTAGTAACGGAAATAGTTATGTTGGTAATTTACCAACGAATTTTAAATTCGTTAGTGATTTTAGTAACAAAAAACTTTCATTAGTAATTGTCAGTAAATTTAGAGAGTGGTTGTTCATTTGTTGGTAATACATCATTTGATGTTTTCTTTTGTCATAAGCAAATCTTAGATAAACAAGATAGTGTTGAATGATTTCATAAAATACAGGAAGCACATATCTAAACATACAATTTTTTTACAGACATGTTCTGAACAAATGTGCATTAATCAAGCCACCTAGCTAGCACAGATAACATGACTCCACACAAATTGATCAACATTTGCTGATTATATCCTTGTCAATTCAAATATGAAGGCAATTCCAGCGAGAACAGCCTGCTACGTGCTACAGTATTATTAGACGAAGGCATTAACATAATGGAAGAGTTCTATCGCACTATATCTGAAGAAGTTTATCATATTAGATGACAGCTTTAAACCAGTTGTGTTCCATTTCATTGACAAAATTTTTAAATGGAGCTTGAACTAAATGTGAAAACACACTTAATTTTTCACTTTCATTACTTAATTTTTCACTTTCATGTAGCGATCATAATTCAGTAAGCTTCAGCACATGGAAAGTAAGGATCTTGAAATTCTGCATCTATATCTTGTCTACTATAGTTGAACCTAACTCAAGAAGAAAAATGACGATTCTTTTCAATTAAAGTATCTCCACATTTACTAACCTATGCTGTTGCGGAAGCCGAATATATAGAGTGCGATTAAGTCGCAACTACTATATCTAAAGTTAGCTATATAAATAATAAATGAGAGAAACAATAAGAGAACACCAGAAATTTACGAGGTTCGGCAAAACTTTATTTTCTGCCTACTCCTCGGACACAACCAACCAAACTTTATTTCACTCCAAAAATATACAAGTGAAATACTACAAGAGAGAAAAGAAAGATTCAAAGGCCTTAAAGAATGAGAAAGCAAGTGATTGAGATTATTTACAAATGAACTAAGTGCCCCTATTTATAGAAGTGAATTCTTCCTCTTGATGTCATCAGTGACATCATCTTCTCGATGTTATCAGTGACATCATCATCATCTCGATGACATCATTATTACACAAATGTCAAAGTTCAACGTGTAAAATCATTTAATGGTAGTCAAAGATTTCGACTACAAGTTTAACTTGGACATTTCTTCCCAAAGAAGAATTCCCGTTTTTTCAAAACGTTCACACTAGTTCTAGTCAAACGTTCACATTAGTTCTAGTCAAACGTTCATACTAGTTCTAGTCAAACGTTCACACTAATTCTAGAATCTTGTCAAATTTAACATATGCATCATTGTTTTCCCCTTCATAAATCTATTGATAGCGAGTGCACAGTTTCAAAAATAACTTGCAAATTTATAATTGCACCTCATTTTCAGAAGGAATCTGCCACCATTTAGTGAGGACATTTTTTAATAGAACCAACAGGAGTGACCTACTAATTAGGATATTCCAAATGCTAATGGCAACATCACTATTAGAGAAGAGATGTTCCAGAGTTTCATCTTTAGGGATCAGGAAGAAATGTTACAGAGTTTCATCTTCAGGGATCAGGCAACACTTGCAAGTAGGGGTATTAATCTGATTGAGCCTTCTAATGGTATCATTAAAAGACATTAACAAAAGTCTCCATGTAAGAAAAGATATCTTTGAAAAAGGCAAAGAATTATGCCATACCTTGTTTTGAGACAGTAGTTTTTTGGCCTTCTATACCTGATTAGATGCCAGGCAATGTTTTTGGAGTATTAACCATTCTCAGAAATCTCCCAGGAAGCACAATCATTGTTGCTAGTGTTTCCTCTAGGAAGAATCTAGTTGACAATATTCTGTCTAATTTTTTTTATAGTGTTTAACAAGGGCAGTCCGGTGAGCTAAAGCTTCTGCAATGCGCGGGATCCGGGGAAGGGCCAAAACTAATTTCTTCTTGAGTTAAATTTGAATTTAAAGGCTTAAGCTGAAACTCAAGAGAACTATGATATATGTGGTCTTCCTAGACTGACGACAACGAAGACTCTTCATACTTGTATTCATACAGCCATGGGAAGAAACTAGTTGGCAATACATCTTTTTTTTTTATACGTACTTGAATTCATATACTTGATAAATATTGAATATGGGAATGCTTTACCACTTAATCGTTGATTTGGGTATAAAATGTCATACCAAAACATGGTACCTTAGTACCTTAAAGTTAGTTGTAGCCATGGACTATTAGAACAGAATACTTGTAAAGTAGCGCTATTATATATATGGCTTTTAGCTCTTTGCTTATTTTTTATAAGAGTTGCAGTGTCCTAGATAGGAGTGTGTTTTAACATATTGGTTAACTCCTATAAGCACTTCATATGTGGTTATATTGCTTTTGAAAAGAAAATTGTAATTTAAAGCCGTCTCCAAGATTTCTTTAGTAGGCTTTGGAAGTTTGTAATAACATTCCCTAAAGTTTAATCTAGCCTCGATTTGATCATTATTGATGTGTACTAAAGAAATTTCGTCACTCAATTTTTATGATGTTGAACCCCTTACAGTAGACATCATTTCAAATCCTACTTTGCACCAGATCAGTTGATCATCGGAAGAGATCATGATAGGTTTCATGCGCAGTCATTGTAAGTGATCTCTTTCTTTCTTTTTTGGTGATGTTCTTAACTTCTCTTTCATTTCTAACGAGTTACTCCACGTGGCATCAGCAAGCCTATAGATCATGGTTAATACATAAATTTGCAAGTTATTTTTGAAACTGTGCACTCGCTATCAATAGATTTATGAAGGGGAAAACAATGATGCATAGGCTAGTAAATGTGGAGATACTTTAATTGATAAGTAATCTACGTATTAATTTTGGTTATATTTGCTATATGTTAATATGTATTTAAAGAGGTATCTCTAATCTCTATCTCTAATCTCTAATCTCTAATCTCTAATCTCTAATCTCTATCTCTAATCTCTAATCTCTAATCTCTAATCTCTAATCTCTAATCTATATCTATATCTATACTATATTAAAAGTGTGAAGGTCCTTATAAATGTTGTTTGAACTTTTTGCCCTTCATTAAAAGTCTCCGCTTTAGACAAAACAGTCTTTTTACTTTTTCTCTTCAATAATTATATCATTGTCTTTATAATATTAAATATTGACTATAATAAATATATCTAAAATTACATGGAGAAAATTTTCTTATTATAGTTGAATTCCTAAATTATGGTAATTTATTTTTTCCGTCTCCCATATGTCCAAAAAAAATAGGCACCTCCAAAAAAAATACCGTCTTCAATTGTCCAAAAAAATAGGCACATCCAATGATTAGGAACTTGAAGACAATGTTTTTTTTATTTACACTTGAGTGTTGATGTTGTTTTAGCTAGGGAGGGTGCATATTTTTTTAATGTTATTATACTCAAAATTGAGTTATTGAGTTGTCTAAGAAATTGTTGGAGTCTAATGTAAGCTTAAAGTCCAAGGTTTGAGTTGAATTCTTCAAATTAAAGTCTAAGACTTTTCTTCTCTTAGTATTATATTTTGTTTTAATTATGTGTGTGTTTGTTTTAATTAGATGTGTGTTGGTTGATAATTTTGTTTACTCTTTATTGGTTACTAAGTTGACAATCTGTATATGTATATAGGGATGCTTTGGAAGTTGGAAGAGAGATGTCGATTTAAAGATTGAATCGTAAAGGGATGCTAGCTCGGCCCTAAACGAGTTAGTGGGATTATATACAATGTCGTTAGTTCTCTTTTTTCAAAAAAATAAAATAATAAGTTGACAATCTTTGTATGTATGTAGATATGCTTGAAAGTTGGAAGGGAGATATGTTGATTTAAAGATTAGATTGTAAAAGGACGCTAGCTCGGCTCTAAACGAGGTGGTTGGATTATGTTCAATGTTGTTAGTTCTCTTCTTCTTTTTTTTCGTTTTTTTCTTTTGATAATATGTTCATGCACTTTTTTTTCTTAGATCGGAGATTGTTTTGATCAAGCTAAATTTATTTATTTATTACAAGAGGAGATTTGAAGAGAAAATAAAATGTCATTTACTAATTGCTTTCAATTATTATTGGGAAAAGGGGTCATATTTGCCCCTATGCTCTCGGAAAAGTGTCATATTTGTCCTTCATTATATTTTTTGGTTAAGTTGGAAGGGAGATATGTTGATTTAAAGATTAAATTGTAAAAAGACGCTAGCTCGGCTCTAAACGAGGTGGTTGACTTATGTTCAATGTTGTTAGTTCTCTTCTTTTTCTTTTTCTTTTTTCTTTTGATAATATGTTCATGCACTTTTTTTTAGATATGAGATTATTTTGATCAAGCTAAATTTTATTTATTTATTACAAGAGGAAATTTGAAGAGGAAAATAAAAAATGTCATTTACTAATTGCCTTAAATTATTATTGGAAAAAATGTCATATTCATCCCTGTATTCTGAGAAAAGGGTTATATTTGTTCTTCGTTATACTTTTTGATTATATTTGCGCTTATAAAAGTGGGGTCACAAGACTTAACAACTCAAGGATAAATATGTGCCCAAAACTAGATAACAAGGACAAATATAATCAAAAAGTATATCGAAGGGTAAATATGACCCTTTTTTGATAGTATAGGGGCAAATATGACCCTTTTTCCATTATTATTTAATTATGTTTCTAATATTTAAGATTAAAGAGTTCTGAAATATTTGGTAAAAGAAAAATGGGTTCAACAATACTATTTGATAAAAGTAAAATATATAGTAAGAGGTATTATGAAAATTAATAATTAAGGAATTCTAAAATGTATGAGAATTAATAATTAAGGAGTTCTGAAATGTATGATAAAATAAAAATATATTTAAAAATTAAAAGGTCCTAAAATATATGATAAGAAAATATTATATGTTAAGAGTTCTATGATATGAACATGTTTTTCTTTTTCATTGATGTACGTGACGAAAAGAAAAATAATACGTTTTATGTTGCCTTTGTGGGCATGTTAATACATTCACTTTTACTTTTATTGCTATTAATTTGCTATTTGTTTGATATAAGCCTCTTTATCAATCAATATTGTAAGTAAGAATTTCCTCTTTCTAATAGATTAATTGGCCATGATACTGCTAACAATATTATTGTGATTTTGAAAAGAGACCCAATCCTATTTTTCATATTAGATTTAATAAAAAGATCGTGTTGCAAGATTCATATTAGATTTAGGAGTTCTTATTATTTGTTATCCCTATATAATGTGTGACTTTTATTTTCAAAAGGCGTTGATAATCAGTGACTTAGTTTTAAACTCTATTGCTTATTTTGTCACAATTTTAACCTCATTTAATTAATCTAATATGTGTTTGGAACTATATCGTCACATATTATTAAAAAAATTGACAAAAAAATGAGTTAAGCAAACAAAAAAAACTGACAAAACAGACCAAGCTCAAAGTGATGAAAAATTACTAAATTGATTAGTTTGGTTCCAACATTTTTAAATCAAACTTAATTGGTTTGATTCCTAAATGAATTGCCCAACCAAACCGTGAAATTTTGTTTTAACGTCCACTACTCTTTTTCATCATTAATTTTTTTGTTTAATTTTTTTTTAATTTAATGATACGTGCAATGCACGTACACCTAAACTAGTATATTAAAAGTGTGAAGGTCCTTATAAATGTTGTTTGAACCTTTTGTCCTTTATTAAAAGTTTCCGCTTTAGACAAAATTGTCTTTTCACTTTTTTCTCTCAAATAATTGTCATTTAATTATTGACTTTGAAATTAATTAAAGTCCTTATTTGCTTTAGGTAAGAAATCATAATATTTAAAACTTCTAAGTCAATTAGAATTTTACCTTATATAAAAAAAAAATTAAAAAAAATTGCACACCTCTAGTTAAGTAATATTTTGATCAAATTTTAACTGAATCCTATGGCACCCAAACTCAAATTATTAAGTTATTATATAATAAACCCTAATAATATGTACTACGGGCTACGACCATTGCATTTTATGAAGAGTCAATAATTTTTATCTTTAATAATCTATATTTAGTCCTCAATTCTTGTACAACTATTGGTCTTCTTTTTTTTTTTTTTTTTTTTTTTAAGCCGGGCTATTGGTCCTCATAGTTATTCCATAAATAATTACAATAGCAACTTGACCCTTCGTTTTCCATAGATAGTTTTTTTTTAAATTATTTTTTGACCTTTTTTCAAAAAATTTGAAAAACTTGAGGAAATAGGATTTAGGAGCTTTTCAACTTTTCCAAAAACTTGGATGTGTTAAATAATAAAGCAATACAAGACAAGAAAATAGACAAGAAATGAGAGATAAGAGAAGAGAGTAATCATATTTCTTCCATGTATCAAAGTGTTTCTCAAGTCTTTCAAGTGTCACCAACATAATACACAAGTCTTCTATTTATAGGATTATATTGAGGATCATCAAAGGGTGTCATAAACATGACATTAATCCTTGAGAGTTATGAGGAAAGATCAAGAGGAAAGGTTATGGAAGAGTGGGAGTTACTATCATAATGGTTGAGGAGTTGTGGAGGATTTATATCTAGAGTAGTGGACATCCACATGCAATGTATTTTATAACACTCCCCCTTGGATGTCCATAGATAATGTGCCTCGTTAAAACCTTACTAGGAAAAACCCTGTGGGAAAAAAATCCTAGTGAAGGAAAAAGAGTACACATATCTTTTAGTACGCATTGCTTGTTGCTTCATTAAAAACCTTGCCAAGAAAACCCATTGACACAAAACTTGGCTAAGGAAAAAAGAGTGCAACACGTATTTACTCCCCCTGATAAAGATATCACTTAATCTTGCAGATGATCCAATCCAATCCAATCTGGCTTTTCAAAGTGTTGGGTTTGACAATGCCACCGTCAAATATTCCACCAAAATTGAGCAAAATAGTCCTTTGCTGAAATGTACTTTATTTTGTCGTCTTCGATATATTCTTCTTTCAATTGAGCTATACAAGAAGCATCATCTTCATACAATATTGAAACCTCCATTGCAAAGAAAATCACACAGCTTCTTATGTATAGAGTCCCTTAATTTATAAGTTGCTAGTAGCTTGACTAGACTTGAATAAGTGTCAATCATTGACTTTCTTGTAGAATGATATGATATGACAATATTTTCACATGCAAACAAATTACTTTCTTAAGATCAAACTTTATATAAATCAAATAATTTTCCTGCACTTTCATAATCAACAATCTTTTGACAATATTGGTTAGAAATAATAAATTCATATCAATAGTTGATTTCATTCATATTCATAAAAAAGTGAACTTATGAATTTCCTGCACATTAAAAAAATTATTATCTCATGTATACAATAGCAGGATTCACAAGTGCACCAATTGCACTAATACATGATACTTTCTAAACATTTTTATGAGATCGAAATTGATTCTTCTTTATGTTAAGCGACATTACAACCATTAGGAAACTATCCAATGGAATCGCTTTTAACATTTTTAAATCCCTCAAGGATTTTCATATACCATTTACCGTCTAGCTAGTTTTCGTATAACCTTTACTGTCTTGCTAGACATGCCAGTTATTGATTATACGCATTCAAGTTTTTTTCATTCATTGCCAAATTTAAATAAACCTTATTGCATCCACCGCAGGAGAACATATCTCCAAACAATAATGCCAAGACTTTTGCGAATAACCTTTATGCCTTAAGGCACAAGTCGTACTTTATATCTTACTATTTTACTTTTCGCACAATCACCTATTTGTACCCCACTGGCATTATATCTTAGTCTATGGACTAATTTCAAAACATCACTTTTCAAGTGAAATAAAATATACTTGAAATTACGTATTTTATTTGACCAACCATTTGTCTATCCTCACTGTTTGATAGATTTGAATTCAAGATCCTCATCACCTTTTATGATGTTGAGCTTTACATTATACCAAAAATACTGTCGACGGTTATTTGATATTAGTTCCATTATGACATAACTTATCGAGATCTCTTCATTTTTCATCATTTTCAGGTACCTAAACCTTTGTCAAGGTTTTATGAAGAGTTATGTCATGGTACTCTTTTAAAGCACTTGCCTCATTATCAAGACCATCTTGATCATTTGCTCCTCTCCTTCTTTAAGGAGTTTTACATTTGGAACCAATTGGTCTATCACGTTTCAAATGTGCACAGACTCTGCTCTTTAAGGACTTTTCATTGGAGCATTTACAGCTGAATTATAACATAGGATCAGTTTGGCAATGAACTTGCAACATTTTGCAAATCATGAATTATCTCTTGAACTTCAGGTTCACTTTTTTTTTTTACGAGGATCTAGATAATTCATTCCATTCATTTCAGCTTTCAATCATATCTCCCCCTAATGTTAGAAAATCTAACATTCACCCTAACCTTATTTTGGGGATCCATCTTTGTGCATGGTGGATGTTACACATTCAAATTTTTAGATGGATTTATTTGGTTCTTGATCCTGAACCAACAATATAGGAGAACCTTGTTGGCTTGATGCATACAAATGTTGCTACATTTAAATAAACTCGTCTCACACCAAATTTTTTTTTTTTTTATGGGAGTTTTGTTCTCATAACCAATGGTTCAGCTATAATTGGAGGCACACCCTTTCTGCTAAACCAATCAACGTTATCAACTTTTATAGTTTGAAACTATGCTCTTAATTTAACAATTTGAGCAAACAACCTCGCAAAAATCAAATTGCAAGTTGATAACAAAACGCATGTGACCAACCATAGATGCATCTTATTTCATAGTAAATAGTCCACATGGCAGGTGAATGGGTCCATATTCACCTTGTTATACGTTCCAAAAATTTAGGGATACAATCCCAACCTTAGCCGGTATAATATTTTATCGTGAGAACAAGCAACATAGGAGAATTCTTGAAGAATCTTTTATTTCTTCAATGTATAACCACATGAATTCTCATTTATTTTTGCATCACATTTGAATCGGGATGGTCAACCGGTCATGCCAACTTATATATTTTCTGTAAACTTTTAGTTTACTACTGCATGTGATTTCATCACCATGCCCATATTTGTATCAATAAACAGGAGGAAAACGGGTAACCTTTCACATAAATATTTATAATCCGTTTTGATTGTAGTAATATGAAGATATAAAATCTTTTCATAATTTACAGTCTCACTATAATAATAATTTTTTTTTCAATTCCCTTGAATCTTGAAAAGTTTCTTTTGGAGACTTACTACAATCTCAATATCATGAACAATTTCATTCCTCCATATAGAAACACATTAGCTTTTTTGAAGCTATCAAATACTTGTGTACTACCTCATATTTCAAAACACCATTTGTATGGTGACCATCTCCTTTAGAGAGAAAATTATTGTCTTTATGGTCAAAATCATTATATGCAAGACCTCTTTCTTGCTTACTTTTGCCTTTAATAATTTATTTTGATAACATTTGGCAAAGTCCTTTTGGCGTACCATATTTACGCGATCAATGACAAATTCATTCGACCACACCAAAATATCCATTCTGGTAATGACCAAAACTTTTATAGGCAAGAATCATTTCTTGCTTTTACCCTTTGGTAGATCATGATAAAACATACTATAACATCAATGACCTTTTTATACCAAATTAAAATTTTTTATTTCTCTCAAACCTCCCGTAGAGGTGAGTTTTGGTGTTTATCCAACCATACATAAGCACGTCTTTATCCATGATTTTTATCACATCTTGACATGTTTACTTCCAAGAGTAGGTGAACATTTACAATGCTTATCACATGTTATATTCTCTTAAAAGAATAGACTAATAATTGTACATGCTTCATAAATTTTATTATAGTCTCAATCTCATATCTTGATATTTATCATATGATCCACCTCAACATCACTTTGAAAGATTAAGTGTACCACCACTTTGTATTCTTCTGATGGAGAAATTTTAACATTTATCAAATTAGATCGCATGACAAGCGCGCCCAATATATACCTTTTATACCAAATTGATGGTAAAAATTACATTCATCTTTTGAAGGACCATTTTGAGAACCATAATGTTCTTCATTTTTACCATAATGATGACTATTATAATTTTGTTCCTCCACGCCCACATAATTTAACCACTCGTCTTCTTTCAGACTTATATGCACTGCTACCACATTCATATCAAGGAATGGAGCAAATTAATGAGGTGAATTTCATGAATTTTCATCAAAAGTTCATTATTTGCCTCGGTCATCATCATCAATATATTGTTTTGGGACTTGAACTCAAACTTCTTACCCATAAAAAAAATGTGTTAGGCCATAATATGATGGGACTTGAACCCAAAAATTTTATCGTTATGGTGCATCGGGACTCTAACCCGATGTCTTACCCTCTTGGTGTGATGTGACTTGAATCCACCGTCTTACCTTAAATCGGTGGCATAATTTACCAAATTGCACCATGAAATTCAATACGTTGTTCAGGATAAACCATCCATCAACAAAAACACATTTAAGATTTTATAAGCACATCACCTTCAATTGAACAACAATCAGATACAATTTTGCGTGTTATAAAAACCAGTTCATAAAATTTCTACCCAAAACTTATAGAGAACTTTTCAATTATTTATAACTCCTTTTATATAGGGAACACAGGAAGATAACTTTCAATAAAAAAAATCAGAACCAATAAGTTAGACAAGTACATGTGCAATGGCATATATAGCATACTAACTGCCATCATATATAACAGTGAAACAAATAGAAACTTTAAAATTATATTTTTTACTTTATCCAATTAAATTGAATCTCTCGTTCATGCCAAGATAAGTAGTATTAGTAATATAATATACCTTAAAATATTTCACAAGAATTTTTGTAGCACTAGGTACCTGACAATGTAAAATGCAAGAATATTATTATTACCTTGGCAAAGCTCTCGTGAAAGGCTTAAATGATTTTAGCTTCGTGCTGATAACATGTTAAATAATAAAGCAATACAAGACAAGAAAATAGACAAGAAATGAGAGATAAGAGAAGAGAGTAATCATATTTCTTCCATGTATCAAAGTGTTTTTCAAGTCTTTCAAGTGTCACCAACATAATACACAAGTCTTCTATTTATAGGATTATATTGAGGATCATCAAAGGGTGTCATAAACATGACATTAATCCTTGAGAGTTATGAGGAAAGATCAAGAGGAAAGATTATGGAAGAGTGGGAGTTACTATCATAATGGTTGAGGAGTTGTGGAGGATTTATATCTAGAATAGTGGACATCCACATGCAATGTATTTTATAACAGATAAATGTTTAAAGTTTTGATTTTTTAATTTTAACGGAAAATATCAACTAACCACAACTATAGTATATATACTTTAAGGAATTTTTATCCAAAAAAATTTCATCTTATTTTTATTACAAATGTGTGTGCTAATCCTTTTACTTCGTGCAAAATTATAATTGTTGTATATATTACCAAAATAGCATGCTTTTACACGTAGAATCTATTATTTATTTTTCTTTTATTTATAATATTTTAGGTAAGAAATCATAATATTTAATATTTTTTAATCAATTAAAACTTTACATTATACTATACCAAAAAGAATTCCTAGAATTCTATTTAAGCAACATAAGCTTCTTTTACCTCTAGGCTTTCTTCTTAATTTGATGGTTTTGATTTAAGTCGTCTTCGTACAATAATTATTATCATCCAGAATGCCTTTCTTTATTTCTTTTAATTGACAGTTGTAAAGATTTAATAAGTATTATACATAATTAATAATTGATGTTGAATTCTCCTCTTTTAATAATTTCTTGTGTTTTCTCTTTCAATTGAAAATTTTTGATCGAAAAATATGACAAAGTAAACATATTGCCGTTGAATGACGAAGCCAAAAAAGCAAAGGTATATGTTAAATTTGTAGAATTCATTAAATTCTGTTATTCCTATACATATATATTTATTTAGCTTTAAGAATCTTTAGGATTAGGGTTCCCTCAACTAATTAATTAATATTATTTAAATTGGTTGTCTCTCTTTGTTAAACCTTAGATGAATATTCTTCCACAACTAAAGTAGAGAGGTGAAAAATTAGGTTTAGACCAATAATCTTCCAAAAACTACCATAGTGGGAAGAAAAAATAGGTTTAGGTTAATTTAGATTTTTTTTTAAATCAATTTAAATTTTGATAGTATCTATGATTAAAGAGATAAATTTACTTGTGATTTAATGTAAATTTTTTAAACTTTTTCCGTTCTTGAAGTTTAAAATAATAAATCATCGTGTATTCATGACAGCCAGTTGTTAATTGCAAAGTTAATAATTTAAAATTGACTTATTTACTATGTTGTACAGATTATTAATTAGGATTGTCGTGATAACTTTTGTGTTCTTTATTCTTGTAGTTTAATCACACAAGGCAAATTTAGCCTCTTTATTTCCTTTCACACCAAACTATTTACTATTCTTAAAACTTCAATCATATTTAAAAAAACGTAATTATTAAATTATATCTTTTATATTTTTAACATAAAGTATTTCTACAAATAATATCTACCATTAGTGTTAAAAATGGTAATCACTGTTAGAAAAAGATAAACTTACTTATGACAAGAATTTGATAATCATTTGTTTAAGAAAACAGAGTAAAACTAAAAATACAATAGAAAACATAAATACATTTTTATTGACCATAGGTTTCAAGAGAAATCAACAAGGACATTAAGAAAAACTAGCTAGGAAACTTAAAAATAGATTATGGTATCTATTTGTATTGTCAAGTGTGTCAAGTGAAATTGTAAGTATGCCTGAATTATGATTTTCTTTACATTTTGGCACTTCTGAATCAATACAAGGAACCTTCCCAAAATCTGAAGGCATCAATCTAAACATATATAATTTGAGAATTTTTAAATTTTTTTTTTTTTTTTAGGTAGATAAAAGCTTCAACGGGCATAAACGTGTATCAATAGAAAATCGTAGTGTTGGAACTTTTAGCCGAAGAAAATCTTGTTATGATTGGAGCTCCGTAAAGTTCATTACTTGGATGAAGTCAAACTCTGCTCTATCAAGTACTAAAGGACAATCTCATGCGTGATCCATGCTAATTTTACAATACATCTGGTAAAATTTGAAGTTATAATGCTCAAAGATTTAATAATTTGTTTTTCTTTAATTTTGATTGTATTCTTTTCCTCTCTATATATGCACATATTTATGTTATAGTGATAGGTTTTTCTTAATTACAAAGTTTGGATCTGAATATTAAACTCTTACCTGTTTTCTCCTTAGCAATATTGTAAGCATATTATGCTCTATATGTCATGCAGACATGTATTATCTCTATCTCTTCATAGTTATTATACATATTAAATAGCATATGAAAAGATAATACGCAAATAATACTTCAAATATCTTTAGTTATGTGTATAATACAAATATACAATAACAAAATATCATATATTCTTAATAGACAATTGTTAATTGAAAAGTTTTTTTGTGAAATATTAATAGTATCAATGATTAAAGAAACAAATTTGCTTGTGGTTTGAGGTAAGTTTTCCAAAATTTTGGTATGATTTTTATGTTTACAAAAATAAAGGTGCAATAATGAAATTCAAGAAAAGTTATAGCGAAACGAGTCATTTATTATTATGAAAGTGTTAAGTGGAAGTGTAATAATATATGCAGTTGAGGAAGTTTTTATAATTAGCTAAACCTGTAATTAAAATTGTACATTCACTCCTGCCAAATGATATTTATCATATTTATTTTATTGAGTTGTGTTTTTCTTCCTTAATCCATGCAGATTCATAATTTTGTAAGTTCATCAAGGGTCTATCGAAAACAGTCTCTCTGTCATACACCGGTAGTGATAAGGTATGTATTCTATCATCCATGGACTACACATATGGGATTATATTGAAAATTATCTTGAGATTGAAAGCATAAATATTGAATCATAATTTTTGTAAGTTTGTCACATATGTTTGCTTTTCTTCAGTGACATCAGATGTTGAAAGATTGCAGCATTACCAAGCTTTGAGCCCAGGGTCTATCGAAAACAATCTCTGATCTACCCTACAAAGGTAGTGATAAGGTATGTATTCTATCCTCCACAAACTCCACCTATGAGATTATATTGAAAATTATCTTGAAATTAAAAACATAACTATTGAATCATAATTTTTGTAAGTTAGCCGAGGGTCTATCGAAAATAGTCTCTTTACCCTACAAAGGCAGTGATAAGGTTTGTATTCTATCCTCCACAGACTCCACATATAAGATTATATTGAAAATTATCTTGAGATTGAAGGCATAACTATTGAATCATAATTTTTGTAAGTTAGCCGAGGGTCTTTCAAAAACAGTCTTTCTACCCAACAAAGGTAGTGATAAGGTATGTATTCTATCCTTCACATACAAAATCATTTTAAAAATTATCTTGAGATTAAAGGCATAACTATTGAATCATAATTTTTGTAAGTTTGTCACATATTTTGTTTTTCTTCAGTTAAATTTTCAACAGTAATTGTAGTACCATGTTCAATATCTATATCAACAACAAAAGTTTTGATTATGATAGAGCAATCAAAGCTACAAAAAGTACCTATACTAACAATTTCATCTATGAAAAAAATATTATGTGAGATGTTTTGGTCATGATAGAGCAATCAAAGTGACAAAAGGTACATAAATCAAGAATTTCGTCTATAAAGAGATATATTGTAACACTTATTTTTATCATTTAAATGAATCTTGCATTTATTTTAATGTCAATTTTTATTTAATTTCATATAATTTGTTGTCTTTGTACAGTATTTATTCATTTCTTTTAAATAGATATAACATTTATATTAGCGTTAATTTATATTTTTTAATAATTTTATTTTTTATATATATATTTTATTAATTGACGCGAGACACGCGTGCGAGCACATACTCTAAACTAGTAGTACTAATTATGTAAGAAACTTATCATGCTTAACTTTAAAATAATGTGATGGCGTAACAAAATGATACACTAATGGTGCACAAAAAACAAAAAGTTAAATTCTTAGTTTATTCAAAAATCATGTTATTATAATACTGATAAATAATTTGTTTTCGTAAGACAATTATTGAGAAGATAAATTTTATATTAAAATTATAAATAAGTTTGAACGTATTTGTTTTTATAAAGTTTCTAGAAGAGGATGAATATTTTGTCGTAAATTTTATTCACGATTTTGAAACACTTATATTCTAAAATTCATAAATAGAAAATTAACAAAATTACTTATTAAAATATACCAATTTAATTTATTTTTCCAAGAAATTAAGTATTTAAAATTTGGGATGAACTAATAGCACAAATTTAAATTAATAAAACAAGAATTATTTTCTTTTATATTGCGAACGCATAATTAATTTTTTTAGGTAATTAACTAATTAGAAAAAAAAAATTATTTTATTCTTTTTCAAATTCCTCACTTTAGTATATTTATTTTTTCAAAATTGACAAAACTATTTAGTACTTAAATTTTTTAAATAAGAAAAATTATTAACGGTGAAATAAATTAGAAATAAATCAAAATCACTTATATCATATAATTTTAAATGTCAAATTGCTAAAACACAAATTTAAAGTAACACGGATGAAAAAGTAGAAAATAAAATATATTCTAAATGAATTGTAATTTTTTCTGTTATACTTACTCTAACAAGCGAATACTCCTAATACTTTTATATATTAAATTATTTCACTAATAAGTAACATGAATTAATGACGAAAAGCAAATTATAAGAAAACAACTTTAGCTAAGAACAGTTTAGCTACGGATTAACTATGAAATTTATGTTTACTAGTTACAAATCGAGAGTCGAGGTACTAAAACTCATTTAGTTTCGATTGAAATAGTATAATAAGTTTCAGTGTTTGAACTTTGAGTGTTAATTATACTAGTGTATGTTGAACTTTGAGTGTTAATTATACTAGTGTATGTACCCGCGCGATGCGGGGAGTGTGTCAGGGAAAAAATATCCTAAAAACTTACTATTATTTATTTGTTTGAGCATATTAAAAATATTACTATTATTTTGTCAGTTGTAAAATTTAACTAATATGATCCAAGCATATATTAGAGGATCATTAAGGTATTAAAATTATTTTCTCTATCTTAAATTTTTGTAACATTTTATTTTATATACAATAAGATTTAGAGCCTGGAATTGAATTATTTAAGTATTTTTAAGTCAAAATTATGTGAATAGTACTCCCTCCATTTTATATAAGTGTTTGTTTTAGATTAAACACACCCCTTATAAAAATTAATCATTCCTAAAAAACAAAGAGGTTTTTATTAACTATTTTATTTTATTTTTTTCCCTTTTCTCTTTCATGATCATGATAATTTGAGATCTTAACACCCTAATTAATTTACATTTTCAAGGACATATCACGTTGATATTAATCCTCCAAAATAAAACAGTTATCCAAATCATCAAAAGGACATTTTGTGGTGGAGTACATTGAGTTACACTACATAACAACTCAAATTTATCACAAAAAAGTGCAATCCATGCATTTTTCAAAATATATTTTTGTATTTCCTATGACATATTTCTTTTCATTTATTTAGGACAATACCTTAGAATATTTTTCTTCAAAACACCTGTGAGCAACGTAAGATTATTTGACTTTATTGCTAAATGTCAATACATAATCTCACATTGACTATAATACAATAATTATAAAGTTTCATATTAAAAAAAAAACCACGAAAAAACAATACCATATGAAGAATAAGCAAATATAAATAAAATAGATAAATAATTAATTAAAAAAAACAGAACTATAAAAAATTTTTTCGTGGTAGAAATTATACTTTATATTAAAAAAATAGAAGTGCCACTTGTCTATTAGAAAAGAATTTAAAAGAATGTGGATTTGTACAAATTCAAAACATAAAAAAAAATATTCGTAATATCAAATACTTAGCACTTATCATTGAACATATTGAAACATCTAAGTAGGGAAGAGTTGCAAGATCACAAATATCTGTAAAAAAGTTGTTTACACACTTCGATTTACGCATGATTTTAAGACATGATATAGTTTTTGTACCATGTCGTCGCTATAAATCCAAAAAATTTATCTCTGCAAAATCAAGATAAAAAAAATAAATCAAAAATGAAGATTTATCTAAAGGAGACAATTTGTTAAGAAATTATTGATTCTTTGTTATTTATTCACACACAAAAAAAATAGGCACATCTCAACATTTAGATAAGGACAGTTGTAACTACCTTATCTTTATATATAAAAAAATGTAGTTTACTTCCAATTCAAATTTTGAATTCAAAAGTATAAATTAAAATTAGTTTTATTGATAAGTTTAAAATGTTTTAAAAAAATGCAACTTGATTAATAGTTAACGGTTTCACGAAATGGGGGAGAAATGGGAGAGTGGGCTACTTGAATTAGATGTAGTAATTTCTTTTTTAAACTGTTGGATATGTGCCCTATAATTGCTTAAAATATTAATTTGGATAAATATAATAGTTTTTAACTTATTTTTACATTGAAATATACAGAGAATTTGTTTATTATAATTTTATCATAAAATCTACCAATATTATAAGCAACTAATATCTTAGTTTTAATTGTAGCACGCAATTACATTTTCATTTTGTTTTGCTTTTCGTATAAAATTTTGAGTTTTGCTTGTAATTATTGAAATAACCAATAGAAGAATTATATTTATTATACTTGTAGTATTTGTTTATCAAATACACGAAATCTAGAGTAGATGTGAAATTGAATAATGTAAATTGCTAAAACATGATTGTATATGAAATTGTATTTGCTATAATTAAACCGTAAAAGACAGTTATAATTAATTTTGAATTCGTTAGGATATTATTTGGATAAATGCAATTTTAAAACAAATTAAGATAAAAGAGTGAGAAAAAAAATAGGTACAATTCCTACAAAGGAGCAACAAAAGACGTGTTCTTTATTATTATTATTATTATTATTATTATTATTATTATTATTATTATTATTATTATTATTATTATTATTATTATTATTATTATGTACCAATTAAAAAATATTTATCATTAAATTCAATTTCTTTTTTAAATCCCAATTTCAAGTTCTAATTTGATTCTTACGAATACAAGTTCTAATTTGATTCTTAAGAATATTTAAAATATTGTTGAATTTTAAAAATAAATCGACAAAATTTGTTTTGTTAGAAGATGCCAGAATTATTTTTTAAACCAATTTTTTTACAGAATTTCAAATAACCATGTTGTTGTTGTTTTTTACAGATTTTCTAAATAGATTTTTTTTAAAAAAATTACTGATTTTTTGTGGTGCTGACACATGATGTTTTTGCCTCTCCTATTATAAATAAATAGATTGTCACTTGTAGTCGCTTTCATCACCCTAGATATTACACAAAAAATAATATTTTATTATTTTTAAATTTAATATATAAAATATATCTACACATATTATTTGGTATGATTCAGTATTTTTTGGTTAATTTTTATAAAATAAGAAATCGATCTGATTATTCGGTACGACTATAAATTTATATAAAAATCGTTAATTTTATCAAAAAGAATCTAAAAATCAATTCAACATGATCAGGTTTGATTGGTTAAGTCCATTTTTTAAATCATTGACACCCTTAGAAATCAAAAGTGGAATGTAATTATCAATTTGCCTATGAAGCAGGTGACATTTACAATAACACCCTTTATTCTATCAACTAGTTCCATGAGGTCCGGGCTTCAATATAAAAATAGTAATTTTACTTTATAATTAATATAATCTAAGGAATATTAAACGTTTCTTGTGAATAAGTTTTCATAATTATTAAAGTCTTTAATCACATAATTAGATAATTTTACGGAAAAAAATATTTGTAGGAAAGAAAGTATTAGCATAGAATTAGAATATATCCAAGGTCCACAAGTAATTCGATATTTTGTAAGATAACATAATTTAAAATAGGTACATAATTATGATTTGGCGAAGATCAAAATGTGAGTATGTAATTTGTTTAGTTATAAATAGAAATATATTTATTTTGATATTTATTGAGTTTTAATTTCGCTCATCATTTCATGTGGCAAGAATTTTTGCAGAATTCATTTTTTTTTTCATCTTATAGAATCAACTAAGACAAAAAAAAATATTTCAATGATTCAAGTTTATATTATAATAATTTTAACATTAATTTAGAGCCTTTACACAAATTAACTTCATAATGATTTATAAGGATATTAAATAATAATTAAACTATATTAATAGATTACTTCCTTCGGTTCATTTACTAGTCGTATTAATTTTTTACACGCCCCCTAAAAGAATACCTTATTCGTCCCATTTTAATTATTGTTTTATATTTTTTCATGTAAACTAAGAAAAAATAATAAATACAAGGAATTATTTATTAAGTTGCTCTATTTATTATATGTTTTTTGAGAATCGTACAAATATTAATAAGAGCTATAAGGGGTATTAAAAATCATTGCAAATTTTAATTTTGTATTAAAAGATATTTGGAATAATTTTTTGAGCTAAAGTGATTGTTAATTAAAAATGAATGAAGTTTTAATTTAAAGATATATTTTAATAAGTGGCAAGAAGGGATTAGTTACAAAAATTCAAGTGGGAATAATAATAAAGTAATAAGGAAAAAAATAAAAATATATTAGAAAAAAGCCCCATAAATTACCATTTGTGATAATTTTACTTGATAAAAGAAAAGAGCTATTGTGAGTACTAACAACAATTGGTAGTAAAATTAAAACTTCAAAAAGAATTACATAGTAGTAACTTTACTTGTCAGCGCTTCGCGCAGTTATAAATATTATTCTACAAATATAAAATTATAGATCTAATCTGTACATTTCATTTAAAATATTTCCCATTTTATTTTATACATGAAGGTAGCAATGTTTGAGAAATTAAATACTTTTTCTACCATAATTTTATTTTTAAATTATGAAGTATTAACTATGTTGATTTGTTATATTTTTCACATAATTTATAAATATGAAAATTTTATCATAATAGTTTTGAAGAATCTATATTCAAATTCATAGTGAAAAATAGATGTTTTTACACTGAACCCCTTCACAAATATAGATGAAGAAAGGGAGAGTAAAGAGCTTTTTTGGATGAGCTTATTTTAAGCACTATTAAGTTAAAATAGGTTTTAAGCATTTTTGCAGTGTTTCAATAGAATAAAAAAATGCTTAGAAGCACTTTATTTTTAAGCACAAAAGACATAAATAAATTAAAAGTCATGAGTTCGAATTCCTAACTTATAACTTTTGGCTTATATGCCAAAAATTAATAGCCTATCCAAACATGCTCTAATTATTTTTACCTAGAAAGTAATATTTTACCATATAAATGCACAAAATATAAAAGGATGAAAATCATTTACACCATCAACTTTGGTTTAAAAATCAAACCCCCCCCCCCCCTCAACTTTGAACAATAATCATTCTCTCCCCTTTTTCCAATTTGATTTTTCAAAATGCCTATTTTACCCTTGTATTTATATCAACATTTGTATTTTCTTTTTTTAAAAAAAAAAACTTCTTTATAAACACAATTTTTATTTTTTAATATATATAACATATTTTCTATTAAAAACTAAAAACTTTTTTTTGATGAAAAAAGAAAAGTGGAAAATACTAATTGAGTATCTAAGTTAATGACGTTCTATAATGAAATAAATGAGCAAAATAATAAAAATTAATTTTATTAAAAATCAAAATTCTAATATATATTTATATGTGAAAATAACAGGTAAATATAATTTTATAATATATTTCAATGTAAGTAATGCAAAAATAATTAATAGCAGAGGGTCTTTCAGAAACAGTCTCTCTACCTCCCCGAGCTAATGATAAGATTTGCATACACTGTATCCTCCCCAGACCTCACTTATGAGATTTCATTGGGTATGGTGTTGTTGTAGAGGTATATTTATAACAAATCAAATGATTATTGTTAATGAATTTTAAATTATAATTTCAAAAATAATTCATTATTGACAGTCAAAACTCTTTTATCTATATAGACTTTAGAGAATAAAAGATAATTCAAAACATACATACATACTTAATACATACAATATTAAAAAAAAATTGTATCATAAAAAATAACATTAGATTTTGTGATTAATTTATAAAAGAATTATTTTACTAATAATGTTAATGAATTTAAATAAAAATAGTAAATATCTAGGTTATGAAAAATAAATATATATAATATAAAAAAAAGTATTATATAAATAGAAGATTAAAAATGCTAAGGATTAAATAGACATTATATAGGGAAAAAGGGGGAGAATGATTATTGTTCAATATTGAGGGAAGTAATTGATTTTAAAGCAAAATTGAGGGGTGTAAATGATTTTCACCCAATATAAAACTAAAATACTTTAAAAGGCATAAAATTGAAGATAGTGTACTTTAAAGTAAGGGGGATTACAGAAAAGTGAAATAAGAATATATATTTAAGAGGCAGTGGATTGGGATTCCAGTTCAAAACGTCATTAACATTTGTTATGTTAAAAACATATTTATGAAATTCAATAAGAAACGAATGATAAGATCTTATATGCCAAAAGAAGTTCACGAAAAATAACTTCTATTAGGTGTCATTCCATTGTCACCCAACTTGTGGTTTCATCCAATTGTCCCTTCCTCTCCACTTTGTTTCTATCACGATCCAAAAGTTGAGGTCATGATGGCACCTACCGAGACCTAACCTTGGTAGGTAAGCCAATACCCAAAAAGGAAAGGAAATTCGAAATGTAAACTAAACAAAATAACGAGACTTCTAGAACGAAGTCAGGCCAACACACACACACACACATATATATGTAGCGGAAGTCTGAAATAAAACATACATAAAACCCCGAAAATCTGATGTCATAAGTACAAGAGCATCTAAGACATAACCGAATATATGAATACATAAATCCATCTCTGAAAATGAGTAAAGACAAGATAAGGATAAGAAGAGGCCTGAAGATCAGCTCTGAGCTCTACAGGGGTGTGTACGGTCCACTTGTACTCATTAGGTATCATAGGACGACTGAGCAAAACACAAAATAATACAAGTAAAAGATACTATGAGCACGTCACCTGCAAACAGAAAAGTTCTCAAATGGTAGCTCACACCGTCTCCACTAACAGTTCTAAAATATAAGATCGATACAAGAATAGCTAAATACGAAAACATGTATGGAAACTAAGTACACATCAAGGGTACATAAAGAAACACGGAAAGTACATATGTAATGCAATAAAATGATAATGGAATCATGATGAATGATTGAAAGCTATCGCATGACTTTCTGTATACACCTACCGAGCCTCAGTTCTCCCAAGATAGGACCCATGGGGGGTTCACAACCCGTATACCACCTCAAATCTCAACCTCCCTCTCCGGCTAGTGTTCACGGAGCAAGAGTTTTATAAAAATGTCTCATTTTCTTTCGAATCAGTGTTTCTCAATGGTACCAATGTCTCATGAATATGTATGTATGAAATGAGGATGAAATGCTCACAACCAATCGACACGAAGATAGAAATTCACTCAATACATGTTTAAGTGAGCTCAGAATCAACTCAATGTGTCAATAATTCATGATATCAGTTCTCGCTTGACACCACCAGAATAAATAGGCATATAAGACATCAATAATATTATTTTAACCCCATACTCAGGTATTTTCATCATGATATAGACGAACAGTGCTCAAAGGCCTATAATATCTATTCAAGCCCCCTCACGGGCATCACATTAATAATAGTGGCATAAAATGCACCAACGGGGCCTATGATGTCAAATAAAGCCCCCGCACGAGCAACACGCAATATATGATAACTCAAATCAACAAAAATAAGCATATAAATCCTCACACGGGCACACAATAATAATAATAATTGTGAAATAATACTCCCATGGCTAATTTCCCAAACCCATAGCATGTTTTACTCGTTTACTAACTATCCAGCCCAGTCTGAAGAAAGTTAAGCCATAATCTACCTCGAAGTGACAAAAATCCGAGCCTAGAACTTTCAACACGGAGCCTTACCCTTAAGAACGGTCTTGGAATGAGCTAAAACATTCAAATATAGAATCTATGCGTTAAAAGAAAGCTAATGATACCCATATCAACTATATTTAAGATGGGTCCAAAACGAGTTCAAAAACGAAAGGGGTAAAACCAAACTTTTATTTTAGAAACAGGTTCCCCAATATTATAGGAGTCTACAGTTGAAAACCCAAGCAAAAATGAGTTAAAAACGAGGCTCAAATCGAAGAAAAATTATTTTTAAAGCTTTACCAGTTCCTAAAAACCCATTTTAAAATAAAGATTAAAGAGTGTTTTGATGATATAATCAATGGAAATTAATGGAAACAAGATTTTTGGGCTTACCTAAGCACAATTGGTGAAGAAAACCCTCAAAATTGCCCTAACCCGAAGCTTCAAGGTCCAAAAATGCTGGAAATCGTGAAAATTGGACTGGTTATACTATTTTATGAACAGTACCTCACAAATGTGGTCAACTCTTCGCGTTCGCGAGGGTCAACATTGACCAGGACATTAATTTGGCCTTCACGATCGCGGCCAGGGCTTCGCGTGAACCCAAACTATCGTGTTCGCGACAGCCCGGTCATATTCGGGAGAAGAATAAAACCTGACCCGACTCGACAACCCTTCAAGATCACGACCACCACCCTCGCGATTGTGATGGAGGAAATTGTATTTCCCCGCGTTCTCGAACAAGAGCCCGCTTTCGTGAAGAAGGTTCCATGCACCAGATATCAGCTATGCACCAACTGAATTTGCATCTTAAAATGTCTCCGAACGGACCCTCGAAATTCGTTCGGGACTCCACAGAAATAAACCATATATGCTACTAGGCTATTTTCGATGTTTAGGACTCAATGGCAACGTCAAATTTTCAAAAAGGAGTCATTTTCAACAAATTAACTTTTGTGACCCTATTTAGGCATTTTCACTAGTTTTTCAAAATAAGGGTCGAAATGCAAAATAAAGGTTCCGAACCGCTACTAACCCAAAATCAAAGTTTCAGATCTAATGAAATTGACCAAATCGCCATCCGGCGCTTGAATCATGAAATGTTGACCAAAGTCAAACTAATAGCTTTTAAAGCCTCTAAGAGTCTTAAACTCTCCAAATCGTTCCCGAATGCATCGGGGACTATGTCAACCATCCCCACACCTCATTATCAGCATGTAACAACTACGGGGAAGGGCAAAATGGTCAAAATACATAAAAAGAAAAATTTCATGTAACAGGTTGTTACAGTTCCATGCTATTGAAATCTAAGTAGGCGTTTGACCATGAAAACTAAAAAAATTTGGAGTTGGAGTTGGAGTTGTGTTTAGCGATGAAAATAAATTGGAGTTTTTTTGAAATTCTAATGGCCAAATACTACAATTTTTACTAAAGTGAAATAATTTTCTGGAAAAAGGTGAAAAATTCTCATGGCCAAGCGGGCTCTAAATATAACTTTTTTTTACAAAGAAGTAAGATGGTTGACAAATAATTTATTGAAAGACATAGTCACACTAAAGTAGTGACATTTATATTGTCACAACCCTGACACTTATCGTGGCTTCGCCTTGATAAGTAAGTCGATCATCCACAATAGAAAGAATATGAACAATTAAGGAAAATAAACTTAAGGCGAGACTTCTAGAGTGAAGTCATACCAACACGAGACATGATAAAAATAAGTCTGAAAGAAATAACATAAGATCTCCCAAAATCTAGTGTCAAAAGTGCAGAGCATCTAATACAAATTCGAACATCTAAAAATACTACATAAGTATGTCACTGATAGAAAATAAAGACATAAGATAGGATAGAGGAGGTCCGAAAGTCAACTCTGGTCCCTAGAGTAATCTAGTACTTCAATCACAATCTCCAAAAATCACGATCAGCCACCGCGGGTCGTACTCGTACCTGAATCTACACTAAAAGGGCATAGTAGGGGTAAGTACGGTCCACATGTACTCGAAAGGAATCATAGACCGACTGAGCAAAGTAGACAATAATATAAGTAAAGAAGATCATGAGCACATCACCTACAAATAGAAAATTTCCCAAACGGTAGCTCACACCATCTCCACTAACAATTCTAATATAATACTAAATTAAAACAAGGCAGATATACACGAAAAGTATACAAAAACTAAACACAAAATTACGAAAGAACTAGAAGAGAACTCGAAAGACGCATATGCAATGTAATGCAATGATGATGGGATGGGATGGTGAAAGTCATCGCATGACTTTCTCTATACACCTACCGAGCTCGCAGCTCCGCAATAGGACCCATAGGGGTAACTCATATCTCAATCTAAATCTTAACCCACCTCTCGGGCTCGTGTTCATGAAGAGGGTTTTATAAAAAAATGTCTCATTTCCTTCCAAAACAATATTCCTCAATGGTACCAGCATCTCATGAATGTATATATGAAATGAGGATATAATGCTCACAACCAAATCAGTATGAAGATGTCCAATCAATTCAATACATGTATATAAGTGAGCTCAGAATCAACTCAATATGTCACCAATTCATGATTATCAACTCTAATTAGGCACCATCGGAATAGATATACATGTAAGACATCATTAATATCATATTAAACCCTAACTCGGGTTTTTCTATCATGATAAAGGCAATATATGCTCAATAAGGCCTATAATAATAATTTAAACCCCTACACGGGCATCATATCTAGAAAATGGCATATAAATGAAAAAATAAGGCCAATGATGTCAAATAAGGCCCCCCACTCGGGCAACACGCAATATCAAATATCACAAGTCAACCACCACCTAATATAAGCCCCCACACGGGCACAAAAAATTAATAATAATCTCAGAATATAAAATCCATAGTTATTTTCCTCAACTCACAGCATGCTTTACTTATTTATTAACTACCCAGCTCAATCTGAAAGAAGTTAAGCCATAACCTACCTCGAAACGACAAAATTCGAGCCTAAAGTCCTTCAACACGAGGCTTTCCCCTTTTGAACGACCTCAAAATCAACTAAAACATACAAATATAGGATCTATGCATTAAAAGAAAGCTAACAATACCCATATTGCCCATATTTAAATCGAGTCCAAAACGGACTTGAAAAATGAGTTAAAAACCGAGAGGGATAAAACTAAAATTTTTCTTTAGAAACATATTCCCCAAGGTTATAGGATTCCATAGAAGAAAACCCAAATGAAATGAGCTTAAACTGAGGTTCAGATCGAAGAAAAATTATTTTTAAGCTTTACCAGTAAAAACCCCAAAAATTCATTTCAAAATCATGATTAAAAGGTGTTTTCGAAGATAAAATCAATGGAAAATAGTGGAATTAAGAGTTTAGAAGTTACCCACACGAAACTCAATGAAGAAACCCTCAAAAATCATCTTTTCCAAAGCTTGGAGGTCCAAAAATAGAGTAAAATTGCGAAAATGAGGCTTTTATACTGTTCAGTGGACCCCACCTAGCGATCGTGAGGGTCAACATTGACCGGCCATAAAATGGCCTTCACATTCGGAGCCAAGGCTTCGCGTTCGAGAAGGCTGATGACTTGGGCCTTCGCGTTAGCAATAGCCTCGTCATGTTCGCGAAGAAGAAAACCCGACCCGACCCCGAATACCTTTCGCGTTAGCGATGAAGCAAAATTTTCTTTTCCACGATCACGGCTAGGGGCCCTTGTTTGCAAAGAAGGATCTGGCATGCACCATATATCAGCAAACCAGCTGATTTTACATGTCTTCGACTTCTCTGTACGGACCCTCGAGATTCGTTCGGGGCCCGACAAAAGTAAACCATAGATGCTACTAGGCTATTTTTGATGTTCCGGACTCAATGACGACGTCAGATTTTCAAAAAAAAAGATTTTTTTCAATAAATTAACCCCCGGGACCCCTTTTTCACTATTTTTCAAACGAAGGATCGAAATGAGAACCCGAACAAACCACGCTACTAACCCAAATTCGATATTCCGAATCTGCTGGCGCAGTCCAAATCGTCATCTAAGACTCGGAACATGAAATGTTGACCGAAGACAACTATTGGCTCATAAAGCCTCAAAACAACCTCAAACTCACTCAAATCACTCCCGATCACATCGGGAACCATGCCAATCATCCCCACACCCTAAAACCAATATGTAGCAACTATAGAAAAGGGTAAAATGGTCAAAGAACGTAAAAGATAGTTTTCACAAAGACAGGTCTTTACAATATCCACCACTAAGACTCTAATTCGTCCTCGACCTAAAAAGTAAAGAAGTACCTGAATTGGTGAAAAGCTGATGGTAACTACTACGCATATCGGACTCGACCTCCCAAGTAGCCTCCTCAACAGAAGGGTGTCTCCACTGAACCTTTACTACAGAGTATCTCTAGAACGCAACCGTCTAACATCCTTGGCTAAAACGGAGACTGGCTCCTCAACAAAGGTCAACCTCTCATCCAACTGGACTAAATCCCAATGAAGCACATGTGACTCATTAAGAATATAGCGTCGGAGCATAGAAACATGAAAAACTGGATGAACAGTTGAAAAATCTAGAGGTAGAGCCAACTCATAAGCAACCTCCCTAACTGTCCGAAGAATCTCAAAAGGTTTGATATACCTCGGGCTAAGCTTGCCCCTCTTCCCGAACCTCATCATGCCCTTCATGGGTAACATATAAAGGAAAACTCGATATCCAATACCAAATTTCAAGGGACAAAGTCTGTGGTCGGCATAACATTTTTGCCTACTTTGGGCTGCCCGAAGCCTATCCTGAATCACCCGAACTCTATCCAAAAACTCGTGAAGTAAGTTGGTGCCATGGGGTCTAGCCTCGCAAGTCTCAAACCAATCAATCGTAGATCTACAACGCTTACCATACAATACCTCAAAAGGTGCCATCTCAATACTCAAATGGTAGTTATTATTATAGGCAAACTTTGCCAAGGCTAAATGCTGCTCCCACTGACCTCCAAACTCCATAACACATGCGCGGAGCATGTCGTCTAAAACCTAAATAGTCCGCTCCGACCGACCATTGGTCTGGGGGTGAAAAGTTATACTGAGGTCAACTTGAGTACCCAACTCTTCCTGAAACGTCCTTCAAAAGCTAGAAGTGAACACTTAACCTCTGTCTCAAACATAAATACGAGCCAACCTCTTAGCACTGGATGAAATCTGGATAGGGATGCAATAGTTTGGTTTGGTCAATCGATCCATGATGACCCAAATACTGTCAGAACCATGAGAAGTACGAGGCAATCCACTCACTAAATCCATAGTGATCCGCTCCCACTTCCACTCCGGAATGGGTAATCTTTGAAGAAAACCACCCAGCCTCTGATGCTCGGCCTTCAGCTGCTGACAAGTGACAACACAGGCAACGAGCTACTAAATCTGCTACATCCTTCTTCATACCACACCACCAGTAAAGCTGCCTCATGTTGACACCCAATTTTGACCTCCCAATAGTCCCTCTAGGCTGCTATTTTACAAAATTATTAGTTTTGGGTATTAATATTTCTTTACTTATTATTTTAGTATCAAATAAATCTTGACGTCTCACATTCTTGATTTTGAAGTATGTAATTTATTTTTACTTTTTTTTTATATATATATAGTATATATAATTTATTAATTCAAATATAATATTTTACACAATTTTGTTAATATTTATTAAAGTATCTCTGCAAATATGCATACTCATAATTTACAAAACACATAGTTTATTGCTCATTATTATTATTATTATTATTATTATTATTATTATTATTATTATTATTATTATAGTATTTTTAAATTTTGTATTCATAGGTGCCTAATCTATTTCAAATCATTTTGTCGTTGATTTTAAATAATATATTACGTGTCATTAATTTTACTTATATAATTTATTCATACTGATTTTCATGACGTTGGTTAATTTTATTTTTTTTATATTATTGTGATTATATACTTATCGATTTACCACTATATTTATTAAATAGCAGCCTAATTCTATTTTGATCTTCCCCAATCCATTTAATTTCTGGCCAATTAGTGTCAATCCTAGCCTAAATTGAGTACAATTTTATTCGATTTTAAATCCTCAATTCCAATTTCAATTAACCCAATTCAATTCCAAATAAATCCAACTCCATTTCTTTACCCATAACCCTACTCACCCTAATTTCAATCTCAACCATCCATCCTTTGATCCAACGGTCCCGATTTAATCTCACCTTTTCTTTCCTTTTTAATTCCCAAAAAACCCAAAACCTAATCTCATTCCTTACCCCCACCATAGCCGCCTCCCTCTATTCCTTCTCACCCTAATATCTCCTCTCTCTAAAACTCCATCTCCATCATCACCGCACCACCACCACCGGTGGGACCTCCTTCATCCCATCTCCACTTCTCCATCGGCGAATAACCAACCAGCCGCTACCCCCTTCTCTCTCTTGATTTCTCATAGCCGCAGGCCACCATACCACCGCCGCTTCACCTCTTCCCAACGATGGTCCACCAGCGCAATCTCGCCATCGCCCACCAGTCCGCCACCTCCACAACTCCCACCACATCACCAAAAAACCTCTATCTCTCTTCTTCTTTCCATTTTCTCTCCGATCTATATCCAAAATCCCCAAAGATCTCTCTATTCCAGCGAAATTCCACCACCGTATGCCGCCCACATACGACCAGCACAGACCGACGAAACATCACTTCCCCATGCCTCTCCTTCTTCTCTTCTTTGTTCTCTTTTCTCTTTCTCGATCAAAATTTGAAACCCAAAGATTTCCTCTTATCCGATGAACTTCGAAAGCTCCGATGAAGCAAGAACTCCAACAAAATGCCAAGTATATGTCATGGCTAAGTCTCAAATATTGAAAAAGACAAGAAATCGCCCAAGGCCTCGGTCCACGATTGAGTTTTGAACTTTGATCTCTAGCGAATTATTATGTGATCTGTCTATGGTATGATTCTCTCGCATTTTTTGTTTCAATTGATTGTTGGTCTTGATGGAAATTAGGTCGAGTATTGTTTGTTGAGCCATTTCATGGTGTGTCTAGTTTAAAGTTTGTTAAAATTAGTGTTATGTTCTATAGTCTTAATCGTTGATTTTCAATTAATTAGTTAGTGTTCATTTTTATCAGTTCAAAGTATGCGAGGTCTTTACCTACTTGCTTTTGCTTTGCTTAAATTCTGATTGACAATAGCCTAGTATGGTTTAAAATGGTAATTTGAGATTCCAAGCTTATACAATATATAACTTTGGTACTGATCTATTTTAGTAAGCTTTGATAGCTCGAAATAATTATTTTCTTCTATGGTGAGATTCAAATTATGACAGCTTACTCCAAAATATGGCAAGTGTGGAATTTGATTTGTTTTGATTGATTTTGGGAATTTGCAGCGTTTACTACCTCTCTATATTTAGGTCAAATTAATATACCTTTAAGGTTATTCACTGATTGTTGTCACCCTTATTTAGCCCAAACAGATTCTTACTAGTCTTATTTATGATAATACATCGTGATTTTCTCTTTGAATTGATTCAGTCCTTTTGATAAGGAAAAACAATTTTCAAAATTGATTTTTAGAATATTTTCTCTTCCTTTTATATTGATGTCCGCCTATGACTCTTTGAATATATAATGAGCCCCTTTCATTCATTAAGGAGAGATTTTTGAACATCACTACCGTCCTCTACACTTAAAAAATATTTCACTACTTTTGATCTTGAGAGATTGTTTTGGATGCTAATTATTATCACTGGTTCTCACTTTGAAAGTGCGGTTTCTTGTTTGTGTTTTATTATTCTTGCTACCAACTGGTTAGTTTTCTCTAACGATGCATTCATTCCTTTCGTGCTAATCCTGTGTGATTATGATCTTGTTTTGATTTATTTTTGTAATTAAGTGTTGCCTCACCGTGGTGTTATGTATGTGAATTTGAAATGACATTTGTGCATCTCATAACCCCTTTGGTGTGAGCCTGCCTAGGATCCTTGAGATCCTTAGGATCTCGACAGCACCAAGTGGTTGGTTATGGGCTGCCAAAGGTATATTTTTGGTCTGGGAGTGTTTTGGTGTCTCTGTTAATGCTCAACAGGTTGAAGGCGAGAATTTAGATAAGACAGAAAGTTGCCAGGGATTTGGGAGTAGTAGAGGTTGTCCAGCCTAACCCTCTCCGATTTTCTTTTATTTCTTTATTCATTGGGTCTGTAATAATTTGTATAAACTCTATATATAATGAAATTGTGGGGACTGCTTATGGGGGGCGGGGATTATGTGACTTGAATGTTTTGATGACATTACTACTTTATCACTTAGGCAAACAATCTAGGGTCATTAATTAATTATTTTTATTGCTTAGAAATCATGTGTTAGGATCATTAACTAACCTTCGGACGTATTAGATTAATTTTGAATATGTTAATTTAACTTAAGCATGTTTAATTAATTTTTGGCATATTAAAACTGATTTCCAGCATATAATAATTAATTTCCAGCATGTTTAGTCAATTTCCAGCGTATTTGACTAATTTCCAGCAATCGTTTAATTTCCAACAATTGTTTAATTTCTAGCAATGGTTAACTAATTTTTAGCATTTCAAAACTAATTTTTAGCACTTATATTGAATTTCCAGCAGTCATTTAATTTCCAGCAATGGTTAACTAATTTTTAGCATTTCAAAACTAATTTTCAGCACTTATATTGAATTTCCAGCAATGGTTAACTAATTTTTCAGCATCTCAAAATTAATTTTCAGTACTTATATTGATTTTTCAACATATAATAACCAATTTTCTGCATGTTTAAAACAATTTTCTGCACACTTCCAACAAATTTTCTGCACAGTTAATTAATTTTTTGCACACTTCTAAAAATATTTCTGCACAGTTAATGAATTTTTTGCATATTTCTAATAACTTTCTGTACAGTAAATTAATTTTCTGCACACGTCTAATAACTTTCTGTACAGTAAATTAATTTTCTGCACACGTCTAATAACTTTCTGCACAGTAAATTAATTTTTTGCACACTTTTAATAATTTCCTGCATATTTTGAACAATTTTTTGCACACTTTAAATTGCTTTCCAGCGTACTTAGTCTAATTTCTATTCACTTTAATAATTTTTTTAGCATATTAATTATTTGTTGCTTAGATATTATGTCTATAGGTCTTAATCACATAAATTGTTAATTGTTTAGCATGTTTATCGCCTAATCAACTTTAAGTAATCAAGAGGCCCGCCCGAAACCTATGTATTATTAGTAAGTCTTATTTGTTTTGTTTGATGCGAACTCCAAGTCTAATTAGGAAGTCTAAGACTTTCTTCGTGTCTAGATCCTTACCCAAAATAGGTCGTCCAACGCCTCTTGGATATTAAGCTGGGACGGGTAGGCATTTTAGGAAACGCTAGTTTTATCGCTTTCTTTAGAACGCCCTTAAGATTTATAATCAAACTAGGTGGGTAGAACAATCGAAAATGATGAAAATTGCCCCGAGCAGTATTTGACAATGTGATATGCGTCATTGTCCTCCTTTAATAAGCCGGACGCTGATCCGAATAAGATAAAATTAACCTTTGTCCAAACCTTTTAAAACTTCGATTATATTTTACTCTTTTGCATGTCCTTTTTTGCTTTGGGGTAGTCTAGGTTTACTTTTTAAATAAAAATTTCTTTTTATATAAATTGTGTCTCTTCTATCTTCTTGCTTATCTGATTTACCTTTACGCATTTTACTATGTTATCACTTAGATAATTGCTAAAAATTAAGTTGTATGTTTAGTTTATTAATTATTTACTTTTTTTTAACACTTAGTTAGTATTAAGTTAATAAAAATAAATCGACCTTTTACTTATCACATAGAATTCCCCCACGTAATATATGAGTTCGGTCGGGACCCACATTTGTGGACCTCGAAAGGTGCCTAACACCTTCCTTTCGAGGTAACCTAAACCCTTACCTGAATTTTTTGTTGACGTAGACTAATTCATTAAAATAGTTCGTAATTAGCCTAGAATGGTGCCCTAACGCACCTTAATTCGTTAGGTGGCGACTCTTCACTCTAATTGATCCTAAAAAGAGTTCTTACGTCGAATCCCGCTTTTCGCGAGAAAAATGGGGCGCAACATCTCAAATCACGATACATCTTAGTCACCCCAGGATGAATGGAATACTTGGAATAATGTGCCTCCTCCAAAATCAATCTCACCCATCCACCAACTCTCGACACACAAACACAACCACCAATCCTCAAAATACCATCAGGAACAATTTAAGCCTCTTTGGCCTCACCACTCAACACCTTATCCCGAATAGCCCTCAAACCATCATCATCAAACAGGTGAGCTCGAATCAGCTCCATCAAAGAAGATCTAGCATCAACAAAGGATAAAACACGTCCAGGTGCCAAAATATCAAGCCTAACTATCTGGTTAGCTAAAGACTGAACCTCTAAGGCTAAAGGTTGCTCCTGAGTCAAAAGATGAGCTAAACTCCCTATACTAGTCGACTTCTGACTCAAGGCATCCACAACCACATTAGCCTTATTCGGATGATACAGGATAGTGATGTCATAATCCTTAAAAACTTAAGCCAACGCCGTTGTCTCATATTAAACTCTCGCTGGGTGAAGAAGTACTGAAGACTACGATGATCCGAGAAAATCTCACAACAAACTCCATACAAGTAGTGCCTCCACAACTTTAACACAAACACAATTGCAGTCAACTCCAAGTCATAGGTAGGGTAATTATTCTCATGAGGCTTCAACTGACGAGAAGTATAACCAATCACCTTACCCTTCTACATCAACACTGCACCCAAACGAACACCGAAAGCGATACAAAACACGGTAAAACCCACATCCTCCTTGGGCAAAGTCAAGATAAGAGCTGAAGTCAACAACTCTTTGAGCTTTTGAAAGCTCTTCTCACACTCTTTCGACCACTGAAAGGTAATCTTCTTCTGAGTCAACTTGGTCAAAGGAGCCGTAATAAAAGAGAAACCCTCAACAAAATGCCGATAATAACCTGCCAAGCCAACAAAACTACGAACCTCGGTTGGACTAGTGGGCCTAGCCTGATCATGAATCACCGCAATCTTCACCGAATCTACCATAATACCATCTTTGGTCATCACATAACCCAAGAAAGAGATAAAATCCAACCAAAACTCACACTTAGAGAACTTAGCATACAACTTCTCATCACACAATATCTGAAGTACAGTCCTCAAGTGTCTCACATGATCGGTCTCGTTCTTGGAATAAACCAAGATGTCATCTATAAATACAATCACAAAGGAGTCGAGATACTCGAAACACCCAATTCATCAACTCCATGAACGTTGTTGGGGCATTGTTCAACCCAAAAAACATGACCAAGAACTCATAATGACCGTAACGAGTCCAAAAAGCTAACTTCGGAACATCTGAAGCTCTAATCCTCAACTGGTGATACCTAGATCTCAAATCAATCTTAGAAAACACATAAGCACCCTGAAGTTGATCAAACAAATCATCAATATGAGGAAGAGGATATTTTCTCTTAACTGTCACCTTGTTAAAATTGTTGATAGCTAATACACATGCGCATAGACCCGTTTTTCTTCTTCACAAATAAGACAAGGGCGCCCCAAGGAGATACACTAGGCCTAATAAAACCCTTACTAAACAAATCTTGCAATTGCTCCTTCAATTCCTTCAACTCAGCTGGGGCCATCCTATAAGGAGAAATAAAAATAAACTTGGTGCCCAGCTCTACATAAATAGCAAAATTAATATCACGATCCAGAGGCATACCACGCAAATCCGTAAGAAACACATCCATGAACTCACGAACAACCCAAATAAAATCCATAGGAGGTGATGAGGCATCGCTAGTATCACGTACATGAGCCAAATAAGACAAGAAACCTCTTTTTACCATGCGACGAGCACATAGAAAAGATATAACTCCCTTCGGACCCGAATTAAGAGTACCCTTCCAAGCTAAACTTGGCACACTCGGCATAGCTAAGGTCATGGTCTTGGCATAACAATCCAAAATATCATGATAGTGTAACACCCCGTACCTTCCTAACCCTACTTGACGACATTCAATAATGTTTACTTAGGTGTCGAGAGCTATACGCATGTATTTTGTAAGATTAATGATGGGAAAATTTAAATTTGGCCACGTACATGTGATTAGACTTTCATAGGTACTAACCCTACTTGACAACATTCAATAATGTTTACTTAGGTGTCGAGAGCTATACGCATGTATTTTGTAAGATTAATGATGAGAAAATTTAAATTTGGCCTCGTACATGTGATTAGCCTTTCATAAGAGGTGTTTTGTGATTTTTGTGGAGCACTTGTGGGGTTCAAAATGAGGCTAAGAGGACCTATAAACAAATTATATTAAGTTTAAGAAGTAAGTTAAAGAATAGGACTTGAAGTATCTAACCAAATCCGCGAAGAAAAGTCAAAAAATAAAATTTTCGGAAAAATTATGGCCCAGGCGCGCCAGAGGGCGTGCCAGGCCGCTCTGGGCCAAAAATTTTATTGCATAGGCAGCAACCTGGCGCGCCCAAGGGCGTGCCAGGATGGATTTTTTAGTTTTTCGAAAGTTGGAAATTTTCTAAGTCCCAAGGGTACCCGGGGACGTACCGAGCCGATTTTTGCCACGTTTCTTCTACAACCCCGAGTATATACATGAAATGAATGAAATATTATATTGGTATGATAAAATTACTCGAGAACGAATTTGGCGTCAAAATAACGGTTTTACCCTTTTGGTCAAAATAGGCCATATGTGGCTAGAATCACTTGTTTTTGGGATTGAGGTTACGGATATGAATAGCGTGAGTGGGAATATTGTTGTAACACGTATGCGATGATTTAAACATGAGAAATTATTGATTTTATTGGGTTTAGTGAATTAGGCCCAAAAAGTACCCAAAAATGAAAAGAAGACATGGCCCAAAAATGGGTCAAAAGACTCATTCTTGCCTTGACCTTCTAGAACCCAACATTAAATGTTAAAGAGTGGATAAGGATGGAATTGAGGGCCTATATAAAGGGCAATAAATCTGAGTTTTATTGCTTTCAAAGTCTCATGCCTTTTTAGATATTTCTCAAACATTTCTCTAGTTCCAAACCCTAAAGCAAATATTTCCTTTGGGACTCTTTGGTAAAGATCATCCTATTCCAAGACTTGGTAAGTATTTATTCTCATGGATTAACATATTATATGCATGGGAGATTATGTATATCATGATAGTTGTGTTGGCAAGGTGGTGAATAGTGTATTTTTGCTTTTGGTGAAAGATGTGCCATCTTTGTGATTTGAACTTGAAAAGAGACTTGATGTCTTGATGAAATAGCATGGTATGGATAAAATATGAACATGTATGGTGTGATTTTGTTATTAAACTTGTTATTTTTCTAAAAGTATAAATTGTGGGGTTTTGGCCGATATGTGCTATGAGGTGTATTAAGGTAATTTGATGGATTATTTGTGATGTGGTGTGGATAAGAAAGTGTAAAGGAGAAGTGTTGTGGTGAAATGTATTGATTATCATGTATTGATCAATGTATGGAATATTGGGGAATTTTTGGAATAATAATTTCATCAATGGTTTTGTCAAGGGGAAATGGCATGTTTAAAGGCGAACATGTAACTCATTGATGTTATATGCATTTGTAAAGTAGTTGGTGGTTAATGTAAATCCCGTTATGTATTTGTGTTGTAGAGTGACACAGAAAGAAGGAGCAGGACTATTGTATGCACATCTAAGATTGTATATCCGTATTGAGAGTACAAGGTATGTAAGGTTACTCTGTCCGTATCTTTCTGCGGCAAATAGTATTCACATTGACATTACGCTTGTTCCATCCCGAAATGTGCTAAGGTATCTTATAGCCGGTTATCCATTGTCATTGTCATATATTTCCTACTCATTGATCATTAGTGAATCTCATGTCTCATATTCATGGTTAATGTTCAAAATCTCAAATAAGGTTATGTTCCAATATTCCAATAGTGATTATACTTATGTCTCTTGTTCAAGGAATATTGTCCAATGGTTCCAATGGTGTTATGGTTCTAATAATGTTATGCTTCTCATAATGTTTATTTACATGTCCCTCACTCATTGGTTAATGATCCAAATCTTCAAGTAAAGTTGTGGCCATCATTGTATCAATCTCAAAGTAATGAACAAAGTAATGCATATGTGGTCAATGATCAAGTATGGGTGGCAGCTTTGGGGGCAAAATGCCTAGCTCAAGCCGATCCCGAGGTTGTTGGATCAGGGGGCAGTCCTGGGGGCATAAGCCTAGCTCGGACCGATCCTGACAGGGGGCAGTTCTAGGGGTAATAACCTAGCTCGAGCCGAACCTGAAATGTTGTATGGGTGGCAGCTCTAGAGGTACTAACCTAACTCGAGCCGATCTCGATATATATATATTGATTCATAGGGTGGTAGCTCTAGGGGCATAAGCCTAGCTCGAGTCGATCCCAACATAATGCTATGTTATGTTTAAAACCTACTGTTCAGTCGGGGCCCGGGTATCACAGGTCAAAGGCAAAGATGAATAATCATGGAAGTAAAGATACAAAGAATGGAATGAAAGCAACATACATGGTTTCCAAAGTACAGAATAGTGACTCATCTACATTGTGACTTATCTATATTGGTTATGCATTTGAACTTGAGTTCTTTGATATATTTTCATATCTTACAAGTTTTATATGGCCTTACATACTCAGTACATTCTTCGTACTTACCCCTCTTGGGGAAATTACCTTACTTGCTGCAGGGGCAGGTACTAGTAGAACTCCACAGTAGGTTGCCAGTGTTGCAGATCTTTGGTGAGCTCCAGTTAGTTTGGGGTTTCTCCGAGTCACAGTTGTACATATGTTTTGGTATTGTACATGTTATCTAAATCGGGGACTTGTCCCGACTTTTAGTTCATTTTGGTCAATGCATTTGTTAGAGGCTTTTGTAGACGGATGTGGGTGTATAAATGTAAAAGGTATATGTCATTCTTGACTTGGTGGCCTCAACGTCCAAGTTTCGCATATGTATATATATATCATGTTCCATGAATTCCATTGTTGGTATCTATAGCTATTAAGTGATTATGGGTTTCTTATGGCATGCACATGATTGAATAGAGACAAAGCTTGGTTCTCTCGGGCCTTGTCGGCTACGAGTGCCAATCCGTCCCGATGGGATTCGAGGTGTGACAAAAGTGGTATCAGAGCAGGTCGTTCTAAGGGTGTCTACAAAGCCGTGTCTGAGTAGAGTCTTACTTATCAATGTGTTGTGCACCATATTTATAAGTAGGAGGCTACGGGATATTTAGGATGTTGTTCCTTTTCTTCACTTCTAGATCGTGTAATAGAGCCAGTGTTATAAGTTTAATTGAACCTGATCATGTTAATTATTTTTCTTTGGTATAGTCAAAATGCTAATCACGAGAAGAGGTAGAGGTAAAGGGAAGCAGGTAGAGGTGCCTGCTGAAGAAGAAATGAGTAGACTACCACCTGACCAAGCTAGTCAAGGTGGAGCAAATGCTGAAATTTCATCACGGTCTTCGTCTACTTTTCCAGCTCCGGAGGATCCAGTTGGTAGAGAAGTACCCACAGAACCACCAATGAATGCCACAGATCAAGATCTTAGAAATGCAGTTCATATGTTAACGCAGTTAGTGGCAGCACAAAGTCAAGGACGAGTTGGTCCAATGACACATGATGATGATGCGGCTAGAGTGGCGAGTCGCAGAACACAGGATTTCCTAAAATTGGACCCTCCTATATTCACTGGGTCAGATCCGAAAGCAGATCCACAAGACTTCGTGGATCAAATTCAGAGGGCCTTGGAAGTTATGCACGTGACAGGGGTAGAAACAGTTGAACTTGCTGCATACAGGCTGAAAGGAGAGGCGATATTGTGGTACGAGGATTGGAAGAAATCCCGTGATATTGGTGCAAATCCACCTAATTGGGAAGAGTTTAAAGTGGCCTTCTTTGATCATTACCTGCCCTATGAGATCCGTGAGGCACGTGCGGATCAGTTCCTAAATCTCCGTCAGGGAAATTTGAGCGTGAGGGAAGATAGTTTGCAATTTAATTCCTTAGCTCGATATGCGCCAAATGTGGTGGCTACGATGACAGATAGAGTCCATAGATACGTGGACAGACTAGAGCCATATTTGGTAAGGGATTGCACCATTGCTGCCTTGAACAAAGACATGGATATAGCGAGAATTCAGGCCTTAGCCCAGAAAATGGAAGATCAAAGACAGAGAGGAAGGGTACATGAATTTGACAGGGGACAGTCCAAACAGGCTAGACCTATGGGACCACCTATGATGTCCCAAGGAAGATCTAGGCCCCGTATGTTTCCTAGGCCACCTAGACCATCGTTCTCGCATTCCACAGTGGGTGCACACTCTCAGTTTAGAGGGTTTAGAGGTGGTCCAGCTGGGCAGAGTAGTGGAGGTCATGAATCACAGGCAACAGGTTTTCCTCATCAGCAGTGTCAGCACTGCGGGCGTATTCATACAGGTACATGCAGAGTGGGGACAAATGCTTGTTTCTGGTGCGGCATGACAGGACACATGATGAGAGAGTGTCCCCAGAGGAGCATGAGTGGTATAGCACGACCGACAGGATCGACCGTTTCGTCATCAGCATCGGTTCCTTCACTGGGCCGAGGTGTACAGTCTGTTGGCCGTGGTAGGGGTGACAGAGGAGCAGCCAATACTAGTGGGGTTCAGAATCGCACTTATGCATTAGTGGACCGCCAGAATTCAGAGGCTTCCCCTGATGTTGTCACAGGTACATTAACCATATTTTCATATAATGTATATTCATTGATTGACCCTGGTTCTACATTTTCCTATGTTACTCCATTGGTTGCTGCAAAATTTGCAAAGGCACCAGAATTATTAATTAAATCAATTGAAGTGTCTACACCGATCGGTGAATATATTATTGCAAAAAGAGTATATCGTAATTGTGTGGTAATGGTGTATGGTCACGATACATTGGCCGATCTCATTGAATTAGACATGGTTGATTTTGATGTGATCATGGGAATGGATTGGTTGGCCTCTTGTTATGCTACGGTAGATTGCCGGGCCAAGAAGGTGCAATTTTGTTTTCCGCAAGAAAATGTTCTTAAATGGCAGGGTAATGTAGGGGCACCACGAGGAAGTTTTATTTCCTATTTGAAAGCCAGAAAAATGATTGCTAAGGGTTATATATGTCATCTAGTACGAGTGAAAGATACTGAAGTGGAACCACTAACTCCGCAGTCGGTTCCAGTGGTCAATGAATTTCTTGATGTGTTCCCAGAGGATCTTCCAGGCTTACCCCCAGAACGGGAAGTAGAATTTGGCATTGATGTGATTCTAGGCACTCAGCCTATTTCTATTCCTCCATATAGAATGGCTCCAGCAGAATTGCTTGAATTGAAGGAACAATTGAAAGATTTGCTGGACAAAGGCTTCATTAGGCCAAGTATGTCCCCGTGGGGTGCACCGATATTATTTGTACAGAAGAAAGATGGCACATTGAGAATGTGCATCGACTATCGGCAATTGAATAAGGTAACGATCAAGAACAAATATCCCCTCCCTCGAATTGATGATTTGTTTGATCAGTTATAGGGTGCCAAGTGTTTTTCCAAGATCGACTTGAGGTCGGGTTACCATCAAGTCAGAGTTAGAGAAGAAGATGTGCCCAAGACAGCTTTCCGAACACGGTATGGCCATTATGAATTTTTAGTTATGTCATTTGGACTAACAAATGCTCCGACTGTGTTTATGGATTTGATGAATAGGGTGTTTAAGCCATTTTTGGACGTGTTCGTCACGGTATTTATAGATGACATCCTAGTTTATTCAAGATCACCGGAGGACCATGCTAATCACTTGCGAAGAGTGTTACAGATTCTCCGTGAGCGTAAGTTGTATGCCAAGTTCTCCAAATGTGAGTTTTGGTTAAAATCAATTGCATTCTTGGGTCACATTGTGTCAGATGAAGGGATACAGGTTGATACACAGAAGATTGACGCAGTGAAAAATTGGCCAAGACCTACGACACCCACAGAAATTCGTAGTTTTCTTGGACTGGCAGGTTATTACAGAAGATTTGTGGAAGGTTTTTCCTCTATTGTAGCACCGTTAACAAAGCTTACACATAAGGCAGTAAAATTTCAGTGGAATGATGCGTACGAGAAAAATTTCCAAAGGTTGAAAGATAAATTAACTTCCACACCCGTTTTAGTACTTCCCGAAGGCACCGAAGGTTATGTAGTGTATTGTGATGCTTCCGGGGTTGGCCTCGGATGTGTGTTGATGCAACACGATAATGTCATAGCATATGCCTCACGACAGTTGCGGCCACATGAGAAAAATTATCCCACACGTGATCTTGAATTAGCAGCGGTGGTCTTTGCTTTAAAGATATGGCGACATTATTTGTATGGAGTTCATGTTGATATCTATACGGATCACAAAAGTTTGCAATATCTTTTTAAGCAGAAGGAACTCAATTTGAGGCAACGAAGGTGGTTAGAGCTCTTAAAAGACTATGATATTGATATTCTTTATCATCCAGGCAAAGCAAATGTAGTAGCTGATGCATTGAGCCGCAAAACAGTAGAAAGCATTTGTGGAAAATTGACAGAAAAGCAAGGTTTAGTCAAAGATTTATATCAATTAGCTAGCTTGCGAGTTCGTCTTATTGAATCCGCAGATGATAGAGTTATTGTGCAGAATGCAGCTGAATCCTCCTTAATAGCTGAAGTGAAAAAGAAGCAATTTGCGGATTCTATATTGTTGCAGCTAAAGGAAAATGTACAACAGAATTTGACAAAGGCATTTGATCTTACACAAGAAGGGGTACTCCAATGTCAAGGGAGATTATGTGTACCGGACATAGATGAGTTGAGGACACGAATTATGACAGAGGCGCATCATTCGCGCTATTCTATTCATCTGGGTGCTACTAAAATATACCATGAATTAAAAGAAGTGTATTGGTGGGGAAATATGAAAAAGTACATTATAGAGTTTGTCGCTCAATGCCCGAATTGTCAGCAAGTGAAAGTAGAGCATCAGAAACTAGGAGGTTACATGCAATGTATCAATCTTCCTGTATGGAAATGGGATATGATTAATATGGATTTCATTACAGGTTTGCCTCATACTATGCGGAAGTTTGATTCTATATGGGTTATAGTGGACAGGCTTACCAAGTCAGCGCATTTTCTACCGGTCAAGACGACCTATACAGCTGAGGATTATGCAAAGTTGTATGTGAAAGAGATAGTACGATTGCATGGTATTCCACTTTCCATTATATCAGACAGGGGAGCACAGTTCACAGCATACTTTTGGAGATCTTTTCACCAGAGTTTGGGTACACAGGTGAATTTGAGTACAGCTTTTCATCCTCAGACTGATGGACAAGCAGAACGTACTATTTAGACACTTGAAGATGTGCTACGAGCATGCACGCTAGATTTTCAAGGCAGTTGGGCTGACCATTTGCCTCTTATTGAATTTGCGTATAACAATAGCTATCATTCAAGTATTAAAATGGCACCTTATGAAGCTTTGTACGGAAGGAAATGTAGATCACCAATAGGATGGTTTGAAGCAGGTGAAACTGCTTTACTTGGGCCAGATATTGTTCATCAGGCTATGGAAAAGGTTAAAGTGATCCAACAGCGGTTACAAACGGCTCAAAGTCATCACAACTCATATGCCGATGTTAGAAGAAGAGGTCTTGAATTCGCCATAGGTGATTGGGTGTTTTTAAAGGTGTCACCGATGAAAGGGGTAATGCAGTTCGGAAAGAAAGGGAAATTGAGTCCACGTTACATAGGCCCATATGAAATCATTAGAAGATTTGGGCAAGTTGCGTATGAGTTGGCACTACCCCAGGAACTTTCCTCAGTCCATCCGGTATTTAATGTTTTGATGCTTCGAAAATACATAGGAGATCCATCTCGTATTGTTCCCGTAGAGGATGTTCAAGTTACGGAGGATCTTACCTATGAAGAGGTACCCATTGTTATTCTAGAGCGACAAGTAAAGATATTGAGGAATAAAGATGTCGCATCCGTAAAAGTCCTTTGGAGAAATCAACAAGTAGATGAGATTACATGGGAAGCAAAAGAAATGATGAGATCCAAGTATCCCTATCTATTTCAAATGGATGAAACAATTCAAAGTGCGGGAATGGGGTCATGACAAGTAAGCATCCATGAACCTTAAGTGTTTATGTATATGTATGCTAGTATAGAGATGCAAATGTCGTAATTAAAACGATAGTGTTCACATTCGAGGACGAATGTTCCTAAGGGGGGAAGAATGTAACACCCCGTACCTTACTAACCCTACTTGATGACATTCAATAATGTTTACTTAGGTGTCGAGAGCTATACGCATGTATTTTGTAAGATTAATGATGAGAAAATTTAAATTTGGCCTCGTACATGTGATTAGCCTTTCATAGGAGGTGTTTTGTGATTTTTGTGGAGAAATTGTGGGGTTCAAAATGAGGCTAAGAGGACCTCTAAACAAAGTATATTAAGGCTAAGAAGTAAGTTAAAGAATAGGACTTGAAGTATCTAACCAAACTCGCGAAGAAAAGTCGAAAAATAAAATTTTCGGAAAAATTAGGGCCCAGGCGCGCCAGAGGGCGTGCCAGGCCGCTCTGGGCCAAAAATTTTATTGCACAGGCAGCAACCTGGAGTGCCCAGGGGCGTACCAGGATGGATTTTTCAGTTTTTTGAAAGTTGAAAATTTTCTAAGTCCCAAGGGTACCCGGGGACGTACAGAGCCGATTTTTGCCACGTTTCTTCTACAACCCCGAGTATATACATGAAATGAATGAAATATTATATTGGTATGATAAAATTACTCGAGAACGAATTTGGCGTCAAAATAACGGTTTTACCCTTTTGGTCTAAATAGGCCATACGTGGCTAGAATCACTTGTTTTTGGGATTGAGGCTACGGATATGAATAGCGTGAGTGGGAATATTGTTGTAACACGTATGAGATGATTTAAACACGAGAAATTATTGATTTTATTGGGTTAAGTGAATTAGGCCCAAAAAGGACCCAAAAATGAAAAGAAGACATGGCCCAAAAATGGGTCAAAAGACCCATTCTTGCCTTGACCTTCTAGAACCCAACATTAAATGTTAAAGAGTGGCTAAGGATGGAATTGAGGGCCTATATAAAGGGCAATAAATCTGATTTTTATTGCTTTCAAAGTCTCATGCCTTTTTAGATATTTCTCAAACATTTCTCTAGTTCCAAACCCTAAAGCAAATATTTTCTTTGGGACTCTTTGGTAAAGATCATCCTATTCCAAGACTTGGTAAGTATTTATTCTCATGGATTAACATATTATATGCATGGGAGATTATGTATATCATGATAGTTGTGTTGGCAAGGTGGTGAATAGTATATTTTTGCTTTTGGTGAAAGATGTGCCATCTTTGTGATTTGAACTTGAAAAGAGACTTGATGTCTTGATGAAATAGCATGGTATGGATAAAATATGAACATGTATGGTGTGATTTTGTTATTAAACTTGTTATTTTTCTAAAAGTGTAAATTGTGGGGTTTTGGCCGATATGTGCTATGAGGTGTATTAAGGTAATTTGATGGATTATTTGTGATGTGGTGTGGATAAGAAAGTGTAAAGGAGAAGTGTTGTGGTGAAATGTATTGATTATCATGTATTGGTCAATGTATGGAATATTGGGGGATTTTTGGAATAATAATTTCATCAATGGTTTTACCAAGGGGAAATGGCATGTTTAAAGGCGAACATGTAACTCATTGATGTTAAATGCATTTGTAAAGTAGTTGGTGGTTAATGTAAATCCCGTTATGTATTTGTATTGTAGATTGACACAGAAAGAAGGAGCGGGACTATTGTATGCACATCTAAGATTGTATATCCGTATTGAGAGTACAAGGTATGTAAGGTTACTCTGTTCGTATCTTTCTGCGGCAAATAGTATTCATATTGACATTACGTTTGTTACATCCCGAAATGTGCTAAGGTATCTCATATCCGGTTATCCATGGTCATTTTCATATATTTCCTACTCATTGATCATTGGTGAATCTCATGTCTCATATTCATGGTTAATGTTTCAAAAGCTCAAATAAGGTTATATTTCAATGTTCCAATAGTGATTATACTTATGTCTCTTGTTCAAGGAATATTGTCCAATGGTTCCAATGGTGTTATGGTTCTAATAATGTTATGCTTCTCACAATGTTTATTTACATGTCCCTCACTCATTGGTTAATGATCCAAAGCTTCAAGTAAAGTTGTGGCCATCCTTGTATCAATCTCAAAGTAATGTATATGTGGTCAATGATCAAGTATGGGTGGCAGCTTTGGGGGCAAAATGCCTAGCTCAAGCTGATCCCAAGGTTGTTGGATCAGGGGGCAGTCCTGGGGGCATAAGCCTAGCTCGGACCGATCCTGACAGGGGGCAGCTCTAGGGGTAATAACCTAGCTCGAGCCGAACCTGAAATGTTGTATGGGTGGCAGCTCTAAAGTACTAACCTAGCTAGAGCCGATCCTGATATATATATTGATTCATAGGGTGGCAGCTCTAGGGGCATAAGCCTAGCTCGAGCTGATCCCAACATAATGCTATGTTATGTTTAAAACCTACTGTTCAGTCGGGGCCCGGGTATCACAGGTCAAAGGCAAAGATGAATAATAATGGAAGTAAAGATATAAAGAATGGAATGAAAGCAACATACATGGTTTCCAAAGTACAGAATAGTGACTCATCTACATTGTGACTTATCTATATTGGTTATGCATTTGAACTTGAGTTCTTTGACATATTTTCATATTTTACAAGTTTCATATGGCCTTACATACTCAGTACATTCTTCGTACTGACCCCTCTTGGGGAAATTACCTTACTTGCTGCAGACGCAGGTACTAGTAGGCCTCCACAGTAGGTTGCCAGTGTTGCAGATCTTTGGTGAGCTCCAGTTAGTTTGGGGTTTCTCCGAGTCACAGTTGTACATATGTTTTGGTGTTGTACATGTTATCTAAAGCGGGGACTTGTCCCGACTTTTAGTTCATTTTGGTCAATGCATTTGTTAGAGGCTTTTGTAGACAGATGTGGGTGTATAAATGTAAAAGGTATATGTCGTTCTTGACTTGGTGGCCTCAACGTCCAAGTTTCGCATATGTATATATATATATCATGTTCCATGAATTCCATTGTTGGTATCTATAGCTATTAAGTGATTATGGATTTCTTATGGCATGCACATGATTGAATAGAGACAAAGCTTGGTTCTCTCGGGCCTTGTCGGCTACGAGTGTCAATCCGTCCCGATGGGATTCGGGGCGTGACAGATAGGGAGCTAAACAATCCATACCCAAGATAACATCAAAGTCAACCATATCTAGGAGGATCAAGTCTACCCAAATCTCACGCCCGTAAAGGTAACCACACAAGATCGGTACATTCGATCCACCACTAAAGAATCTCCTATGGGGGTAGATACATGAAGAGGCATAGCAAGGGGCTCAAATGCAGCATCAAAACTAGAAGCAAAATATGTAGACACATAGGAAAATATAGATCCAAGGTCAAATAACATGAAAGTAGATCTGAAGTAAACCGGGATAATACCTGTAATGACTGCATCAGAGGCCTCCGTCTCAAGTCTCCCAGGTATAGCATAACACTGTCCACGTTCACTCCCAGACTGAACAACCCCGCGACCACTACCACAAGCTCCCCTACCTTTACCTCGAGCACCTCTAGCACCACCCCTACCACTCTGTGAACCACCTCTGACTGCAGAAATAGAAGTAGGGCAAAGTTGAAGCTGAGATCCCTGCTGAGGAGGTACAAACACACGTCGAGGGCAATCCTTGGCCACATGGCCAAACTTATCACAAACAAAACATCCTCTACGGCTCGACTCAATCTGAGAAGGTGATTATGAACCAGAACGGCCACCCTGGCCTGTAGAACTGAACCTAGAACCTTCACTAGTATGACCTGATACCTGGATACCAGAAGCCACAGAACCTGAAGGTCTACCATCTGATCCCTGCAACGTGGCCTGAACTGGCTTACCATGATAACCACAAGAACCTTGACTAGGGAAGTCTCTACCTCGGGTGGCGTATCCACTAAACTCACCCTAACGATGCACCTTCTTGGTGCCTCCCTGAGTAGCCTGGATAATAGATTTGGTTATCTTGGCATGCTCAATAATACTCTGCAAAGAATCCCCTGAACCTACCATCTGGGTTGTGGCCAACTGATATGAACCATCTAACCCCTTCACAAACTTCTGAATCCTCTCAGACTCGATGGAGATGCTAGCGACTGAATATCTGGACAGAGCATGAAAACGTGCTTTATCCTCTGCAATAGACATGGAGCCCTACTCCAAATGATCAAACTCATCCCTCATTGATCTCTCAAGATATACGGCATAAACCTCTCCATGAATGCCTCGAAAAACTGATTCCAAGTCATAGTAGGCAAACCCAAAGGTCTATAACTAGCAAGCGACCTCCACCGATCCCTAACCACATTCAATAATTGATAGGTAGAATAAGTAACTCCATGAGACTCAAGGGATCCAAGATTATGTAACTTCTCCTGGCAATCGGTCAGAAACTCATAGGCATCCTCGCCAATAGTGCCACTAAACTTGAGCGGACCCAAGCGAATAAACCTTTCGAACCTTTTTTTGTTGAAATATAGCTTACTTTAATTTCAAGTAGTAAAATAATAAAATTAGATTCTCCTAACATTAATTAAGAGGAAAGACCAGAAATGTAATGATCCTAATATGCTAATTGATGCTATATACTTTCCTAAAACTAACCTAAAAAGGATAAGTTTTTGACTAAGTTGAATTCAGTTTTGTCTTAATTAATAGACACTTGAATGTACACTAACTAAATTTTTGCCTTGTATTCCCTCTGTTCATCTGTTCAAGAAATGTTGATCGAAGTCAACTATGAGGTTTTTCAAACCTCTAAAAACCACAAACTAGTACAAAACTTTTTCGATCGCATTGGGAACAGTGTCAACTATCATCGAACTCCAAAATCAACATGAAGCAACTACAGAGAAGGGCAAAATGGTCAAAACATATAAAAATGAAAAACACAAAAATAGGTCTTTACATTAATTCCAAATAGAGTGTACAACTAATGCAGGCATTAGTAATACATAGGATGAAAAGTGTACCAAACAAGGTATTAGTAATACACAAAGCTAATGCATGCATTATTTTTTTTAATACACTCTACCAAATGACCCCTTAGGATATCATGTGCATATAATGCAGATTGCATTCATTTCACACGCTTTGCAATAAAATTATTGCTATGTTTGAAAACAAAAATATCGATACTATTAGCAAAAAAGATCACTAATATTGTTAGGGAAAAAATCAAAATATGCATCCTTAGATTGTATATTGCAAGTCATAGCAATACTTCTTAGATTGCAACTAATAACAACTTTTAAACAAGCAAAAAAAATGATTTAATAGCAGTTTAAAAAAAATTAGAATATCAATCACCCCCATATTTCTCTCAAAACAGTTATATACTAAAAAAGGGTAACTCTTTTTAAAAAAAAATAGGATATCAATCACCCATATTTCTCTCAAAACAGTACTTCCTTATTCTACTCTTTCACAATTAAAGTAGATTCTTCTTCTTCTTCTTCATTCGAATTTTACTTCATCTATGCGGCCATATCAGAATTAAGATCGGAAAGCAATCCAAATTCTTTCAAATTGTTGGTTTTATTTGTCGGAATTTTTTTTTCCTTTAAAGTACAAATTTACTCATTTAGATTGCAATGGATCGTTGTTCCACATCCATAAAACGGTTGGTGTTGTTTATAGATTTAGTGGACTCCATATGATTCACCATTTTTCACTTTGAAAATTTATTGTATATATAAACTGGTTGATTTACCATTTTCATACACCTTTTGCATACACTATTTTTGGATATGAAATGCATATACAAATTGGTTTCATTCTAATAAGTTAAGCCATTTAGTGGACTCCATATGATTTCACCATTTTTTATACATTAAAAGCTGCTTTTATACACTTTTGTAAATTGATTTATCATTTTCACATACCTTTTTTGTGTATTTAAACTGATTTATCTTTTGCATACACTTTTTTTGTGTGTATGCAATGTGTATACAAATTGATTTTATAGTGATAAGTTTACCTACTGTGTGAATTTCGTATGATTTATCATTTTCATATATAGAAAATAAATTTTAATATTATACCACCGCTATCTACGCCAGAAATCAGATAGTTGACTAGAGAACATCATCGGTCGAAAACGGAAAGTGAAGGAGTTGTATATAAAATTGGGGGGAAAATTTCAACACAAATTCAGATGGAACAAGATATAAAGATTAAAAACCTATAAATTAAAATCACAAAACTCAAAAATCTGATGGAGATTACACTTGATTTGTATATTCTTAGAAAAGAGGAAAGATGGAGAGGAAATATTGACAGGAGTAGAGAGAGAAATAAAAAGATGAAATACGAAGAGAAGTAGATAAATAGAGGACTAAAAAGAGGAGAAAGATCTGATTGAAAAGGGGTAAAATACCCACTTTTTACTCTTCTAATGAATATCTATACATTAATTTATGATAAAAAAAAATTAACACAATAAAAAATAAAATTATTAATATAATTTATCAAATCTGCTATGAATTGCAATTAAAAACACAATTTAATAATTATAAAAAAAATATAATTATAACTTGCAATAAACAATCTAAAATGTACCTATAAAATAATTTTCATATATTGTTACTTATAAAATTATTGTGCTCTAACAGGTCCACAAATTACAAGAGAAATAAAAGAGACAGAGACTATCCAAAAAGAAAAGAGAGACGATCGGCTAAAATTTGCAAGAGTATTTTGGGCATGACATTATTTGATAACTAAAAGCCCAGGCCCTAGCTTCAACTCTCAAAATGTCTGTACAAGGCTTGGATATTAGAAGAAATTGCTTGGTGTATTTTTCCTCATTGATTTGAGTTTTTACACTATTAATTTTTGATTCTGTGTGGGTTTATTTTTAGAAAAAATTACTTAATACCACAACTTAACATACCTAAACTACTTAAAATCCCTATCCTTTTAATTAATTATTAAAATCCCTAATTTACATTCTCTCTCTTTAAATTTTCAGATACATCACTCTCACTCTAAAAATTTGAATACATTAATTGTCTCTCTAAAAAATTAGCTGAAAATCTTCTCTCCACCAATTTAATCTCCTTAATATCTAACCTCCTCCTTTTTAAAAATTTTCCAGTAAACAAACGACTCTTCACCCAAAACCCAACCTCCATCTCCACCCTTCATTTTCTCTTCCCTATGCTTCAATTTTTGTTCGATTGAATTTCTATCGGAAGATGTCGTAATCAATCATAGAGAAATTGAGCAACGAAACGAGAAATTCGTCACCATCAACTAATGTTGTCGGAGAACAACTCTCTGAATGCCATACACAACCACCCCAAAACAAGGTACAATAGTGATGTATATGACTGAGATTTAAGATCCTGATACATAAATATTTATGTATCAGAAGACGCAAAAAAATGGATGTTCTGACTAAAGAAAGCAAAGGCGTTGAAGATACATCAAGAGATTTCCTCAAGAAGGTAATAAAGTTATGTATCGGAAGATGCAAAGCTCGTGCTTCAAAACGAAAAGATGTTGAAGTTACAACAAAAGAACCTCTTACAAAGGTAATATTTGTTTGTATCGAAAATAAAATATCCTAAGATACATTAATGATGTTATAAGATATAATTTATATGTCAGATCTATGTGTCAAATACATCTACAAATTATGTATCTCTCTTGATTATATTTCAAATACATCTAAGAAGTATGTATTTCTCTTAATTTATGTCAGATATATGTGTAAGATACATTTAAGAATTGATTCTATATATTATTTTTGCTTATAGAGTAATGTATCTCAACCAATAGCTGTAAAATGTAATGTATCTCAAATATTATAATCTGCAGATATATTTATTAACAAACTGATACATTAATTGATGAGTAACCAAGTAGTAATCTAAACTTTTATATTATAATGTATCTCAATGCAGCGTATGAAGTATGTTGTCGAAGAGACTCATTATGTATCGTTCACAAAAAAAATGAGATGCAAAGAACAAAGAAGAGAGAGAAGTTCGTTTCTGCTTGAAGAATGAGGATCCTTTTTTTGAATTTCAAAATTTGAACTGATTACATAATTATGTGGATTTTCATAAGACAATACAACAGATGTCGCGTGATTTGTTCCACAATGGAAAAGATTTTCGTTATTTTTCATTTTTAACGCATTAATTTCGTGTATGGATGTATCTACAAGGATGTATCGGTTGTCAAAATATGTATCCGAAAATATCAAATTCAGGGATTTTATGTAATTTTGTTAAAAGTGGGGATAAGGAGTAATTAGGTGTAAAAGTGTTGAAATATATGTAAGTTTTCTTTATTTTTATGCAAACTAGTATACGTACCCGCACGATGCACGGCTAATTAATAAACATAATTATAAATAAGGTTTATGAATGATTTCAGAATTCAACATATTGTAAAACAATATTATAAAGCTCAAATGAGAAAATGTTAACATAACCTCGAAACGTACGTTATAATGTATAGTTATAGTAATACTTATGAAAAAAATCAATCAATATATAAGCTCAGTTCATTATGAAAATATGTCAACAATAACTTTTATTATTGTTTAATAATTTACTTTATTTATTTGTTACTTAATCAAAATAATAGATACCCTTACCTATTTCTTATCATCCTCTCTTAAATAGGTGTTTTATTTATAATTCAAATAATAATTTTAAATTATTTATGTTTTGTTTTCAATGTGATAAATTTAATTTTTAGTATTAGTTTTACCTACTCCTACAAATTTAGATCATATTTTAATATTCAATATCAATTAAGACCTCAGTTACGTGATTTTATATGTAGAGTATAATTTTTTTGATCATTAGGTATATTGATTAAAAACAACATTAATAAAATGATTAATTATAAAATGAATAATATAATTGTAAGCGCATATGTCGACTAATTTAAATTGCAATGAATCATGTATAATATTAATATATTTTCCATCTCTTTGCTTCACTTGGGATCAGAGTTAGGAGAACATGTACTCATCCTAGTCACTTGAGGATTAAATTCTTACTTTTGACTGATGCATTAAGATAAGGGAAAAGGCTCAAATATGTCATCGAACTATTGAAAATGGCTCATTTATGCCATCCATTAAAAGTTTGGCTCATTTATGCCATCACCGTTACAAAAAAGGCTCATTCATGCCATTTTTTTTTAACGGTGATTTTTAAAAAGGGAAAAGGCTCAAATATGCCATCGAACTATTGGAAATGGCTCATTTATGCCATCCGTTAAAAGTTTGGCTCATTTATGCCATCGCCGTTACAAAAAATTCACCGATTATAGAATTTTTCTGATTTTTACTTCAAGTACAATTTTTTAAGAAGTTAAAAAATTGTGTTTCGGTAACTAATTGATTCGTTGTTTGAAATAGTTGATGTCTGTTTCGGGTTTGAATTGGTCTTGAGATTTGCAGAATTGTGTTCGGCGATTCCGAAGAAATTAAAAATGGATGAAATCTTTACAGTGCCTATAAAGGAGTTACAAAATGCATAGAAATATTTTGGCCGGAGAAATCGATATTTTCTTATTAGGAATTTTAAAATTTCTTTGGTTGATTTAATTAATGATGTGGAAGAATTATTGTTGGCCACATGTACAAATGGTTTTGCAAAAAAACCCCAAATTGGACTGTTAAAAAAATGGCATGAATGAGCCAAACTTTTAATGGATGACATAGATGATCCTTTTTTCAAAGTTCGATGGCATGTTTGAGTCTTTTTCCTTTAATTAATGATGTGGATGAATTATTGTTGGTCACGTGTACAAAATGGTTTTGCAAAAAATCATCAAACTGGACTGTTAAAAAAAATGACATGAATGAGCTTTTTTTATAACGGCGATGGCATAAATGAGCCAAACTTTTAACGGATGGCATAAATGAGCCATTTCCAATAGTTCGATGGCATATTTGAGCCTTTTCCCTTTTTAAAAAATCACCGTTAAAAAAAATGGCATGAATGAGCCTTTTTTGTAACGGCGATGGCATAAATGAGCCAAACTTTTAACGGATGACATAAATGAGCCATTTCCAATAGTTCGATGGCATATTTGAGCCTTTTCCCTTAAGATAATGTAGCATCTGGTGATTTCCACACAATTTTATACTGTTAAGTTGCTTTCCTATCAAGAGGCTTTATTCATTTATTTATTTTACTATTGTTGAATTAAATCACCATTGAAAAGTAAAAATAAAATATAATCTAAGTAAATTTAATTTTTAGTATTAGTTTTACATACTCCTACAAATTTAGATCATATTTTAATATTCAATATTAATTAAGACCTCAGTTACGTGATTTTATATGTAGAGTATAATTTTTTTGATCATTAGGTATATTGATTAAAAACAACATTAATAAAATGATTAATTATAAAATGAATAAGATAATTGTAAGTGCATATGTCGACTAATTTAAAATTCAATGAATCATGTATAATATTAATATATTTTCCATCTCTTTGCTTCACTTGGGATCAGAGTTAGGAGAACAAGTACTCATCCTAGTCACTTGAGGATTAAATTCTTACTTTTGATTGATGCATTAAGATAATGTAGTATCTGGTGATTTCCACACAATTTTATACTGTTAAGTTGCTTTCCTATCAAGAGGCTTTATTCATTTATTTATTTTACTGTTGTTGAATTAAATCACCATTGAAAAATAAAAATAAAATATAATCTAAGTACTAAATGGTAGTGTCTCATATTGGGTTCGACTTCCGACAGACGCATAGCTCTTTCCTCCGATTCTCCTTTCAATTAATTAATTAAATTTTTTTAAAAAAATATTGTCTCATATTAGTTAAATCGCAAGATTAGTTTATCATACATGATGAAAATCCACATATTGATAATATGAATAGAAAGTAAAGAAGGTTAACTAATCCTAACACATGTAAAAAATGAGAAGGCACATTTTAACAACAAAACAAACAAACAATTCCCACGAAAATTATTAATCTACTTCTTCAATTTTTGATCCAACAAAGCTTCTATCTTTAGCCGCATCACAAAAGAAGGATCATTTTCATCCATATATAGTAATTCTACAAACACCACCTAGATCCATCTTAGCCATGATTGAATTACAGATGCTTTATAATTTCATCTTGTCCTCAAATTCATCACAATTAGCTTCTTCCTTGATTTCCTAATACACACAATCTATTTCTCTGCAGATCATTAAATGAACATCAAAATTTCTTCTCCATAACCAAATATATATTAGTTTTAAGTGCTGAAATTAATTTTCTAAATAAATAGTTACGTATTTGGATGAAAATATTAATGATAAGTACTACCCTATATGTCTAAACTTCTACATTATTTTATGAGAATCAACTTAATTTTATTGTTAAATGGCATAAGACAACAATAAATTTGTAGTTTGACAATACATTACAGTTTTAAATGAACCAAAATTGAACTAATTATAAAAAAATATATTTATGAAGAACTAAACTTATTTGAGTTTAGTAAAATAGAGTTTTAATATGATAATTTCATATTTGAACAGTTCTTTAAAATTATTACCTTAGTATCTTAGCTATTGATGAAATTAGCTATCCCTATTATTCAAACATATTCCGTCCCACTAACAAAACGGCATATAGAAGCAAGAATTTGATAGAACATATAATAAATACAACACATCTTTAATCCTTTTGGTAGCAAGGTTCCTTTCTAATTTCTCATCTGAAATTAGATATTAATAACCAATGCGCCTTCTTTCTCTAAAAATTCAAGTACAAAATACCTACAAACACATCAAAGGAGCAAGTTCACAACCAACTTTCCTCCGTGCATCTAAGTGATAAAATTGATAACCAAAATTGGAGTTAGTGACTAAACTCTCTTAAGTAATCATCCCAATTAACAAATGTTTAGATCCAAAAAGGAAAGGGAAAACCACAAATTGAAAATTAATTCAAGAAAATTCTATGAAACTCCTGCAAAAGTGAACTTCACTGAAATTTCTCGGTTCATGAAGATATGCGTTAGAATTATACGGAAAGATCGATAATGACAGGAAAAAGAAGAAAATTAGCTAACAGACATGAATGAATTTTCCAATTGACTTTTGCGTTTAATTGAAGTGTTTGTGTCAAAATTGGGAGGCCAAGAGAGTACTTGATTATTCACGGATGTAATTTTGTCTCATGCGAAAGACCCATCTTGAGATTTCGTTTAGAAAAAACTAAAAGACTACCAAAATGTGATAGTTTTAAGCGTTTGGTGGTTGCCAGAAACATTGAATTTAAATTCAAAATCACTGACTAATTATTAACTGCCCAATTAATTTTGTCCATAAATTGACACGTGTCATTTTATTTTAAATTTTTAATTGGAGGGGGTCTTCGAGCCGACCGCCGCCGCCGCCGTTCGCAGCCAGATCTCATCTTCCGCGGCCAGATCTACTCCGATCCTTCGTCCGGCAGGCGACCCGCTCTCCGTTTTCGGGTCTTGACTTTCCGGCGACCATCTTTCTCTCCCTAACTAACTATCCGTCGTCAACCACCCTTTTTCCGGTGAAGTCTACCGGAAACTCGCCGGAAACAGCATTTTTGTCTCTTGTTTGCTTGCTTTCTTTCACAGGTCATTTACAGACTTGGGGTACGCCCCGGCCAGCAGCTAGACCGACGCGCAGCAGCCAGGTCACAGATTTCGGAGACAATTTCAGCAACAGATTGCCGCGACGCAGGTGCATTCGTTCCCCTCATCTAGCTCTTGTAGGTTGCTTGATTGTGGGTTCTTGTTTCTTGTTTATTGGTGACTCTTGATTGCGGTCCTGTACATTCCTACTTGCCTTCCCTAGCTTATAGCTTATAGTATACATATCTACTGATTTAGGACTTGCCTGTGTTTTTTGCCTTACCTATTTTGCGTGCCTAGTCGTTACTACACACTTCATTACTGATTTAAGCCTTGCCTATCTGTTTTTAGCCCTTACTTTTCTACGGGCCTATTTATTTCCCTATCCTATTGAGTAGTGGCTTTGGTGGTCGATGGTAGACTAGGGTCATGTCATAGGTCGGGGTTGGGGTCCTGGGGGAGAGCTGGGTTTGGGTCAGGGTCTGGGTCTGGGTCGAGCTCGGGGCTGGGGGCAAAGGGGAGTAGGGTTAAGCGGGATAAGGGAGCCTACAGGTTGAGAGTTGGGTCTTGGAACATAGGAACTCTGCAAGGGAAGTCTATAGAGCTCGTTAAGGTTCTTAGGACAAGGAGGATTAGTATAGCTTATGTCCAGGAGACCAAATGGGTAGGGTCTAAAGCGAAGGATGTGGACGGGTATAAGTTGTGGTACTCTGGCAGCGTGAAGCATAGGAATGGGGTAGGTATCTTAGTAGATAAAGAGCTTAGGGGGCAGGTGGTGGAGGTTAAGCGGATTAACGATAGGTTGATGCTGATTAAGTTGGTCATTGGAGAGTCTACCTGGAACGTTATTAGTGCCTATGCACCGTATGTGGGCTTGGATAAGGAGGAGAAGAAGAGCTTTTGGGAGAGCCTGGACGAGGTGGTGGGAGGCGTTCCGTGCACGGAGAAGCTTTTCATAGGAGGTGATTTCAATGGGCATATAGGGGCATTATCGAGAGGGTACGACGATGTGCATGGAGGTTGCGGTTTCGAAGAGAGGAACAAGGGAGGAGCCTCACTCTTGGAGTTTGCTAGGGCTTTTGGTTTGGTGGTAGCAAATTCGAGCTTCCCAAAGAAAGATGACCACCTTATTACTTTTCGTAGTTCGGTGGCCAGGACTCAGATAGACTTTCTTCTCCTTAGGAAGGGCGACAGAGTGCTATGTACAGATTGCAAAGTCATACCTAGCGATAATCTCTCGACCCAACATAAGCTTCTGGTGATGGACTTGGAAATCAAGAAAGGCAAAAAGGAGAGGATTGTGGAGGATCGACCCAGGATTAAGTGGGGTAACTTAACTTTTGACAATGCTTTGGAGATAGGAGAGAAGCTGACGACTAGGGGGGCTTGGAAAAGTGGAGGGGATGTGGATAGTATGTGGGAGACGACTGCTGGTTGCATCAGGGAGACAGCTAGGGAGGTGTTGGGTGTCTCGAGAGGCCGTTCTGGCAAGCACCGAAGGGACTGGTGGTGGAACGAAGAAGTCAAAAAGAAGGTGGAGACTAAGAAAAAGGCTTATGCGAAGTTGGTGGAGAGCAAGGATGATGAGGAGAAACGGATGAACAGGGAGGGTTATAAGTTAGCTAGGAAAGAGGCGAAGTTGGCAGTTACAGCAGCTAAGACAGCAGCTTTTGAGAGGCTGTATGCGACGTTAGAGGAGAAAGGTGGGGAGAAGAAGTTGTATAGGCTTGCCAAGGCTAGAGAGCGTAGGGCCCGTGACCTGGACCAGGTGAAGTGCATCAAGGGTGAGGATGGCAGGGTGTTGTTGGATGACACCCGCATTAGGAGGAGGTGGCAGTCTTATTTTCATAGATTTTTGAATGACGAAGAGGCCGAAGTTTTAACGTTGGGGGACTTGGAACACTCAGAGAGGTGTCGCGATTACGGCTATTGTAGGCGTATTAAGGTTGAAGAGGTCAAGGGGGCTATTCGGAGGATGCGTAGGGGTAGGGCGACCGGGCCAGACGAGATCCCGGTAGATTTTTGGAAGAGCACTGGCAGAGCAGGTATGAAGTGGCTGACAAAGGTATTTAACATCATTTTTAGGACGACGAAGATGCCGGAAGCTTGGAGATGGAGCACGATGATTCCTTTATATAAGAACAAGGGGGACATTCAGAGTTGTAACAACTATAGGGGTATCAAGCTTTTTAGTCATACTATGAAGGTGTGGGAAAGAGTGGTAGAGTTGAGACTGAGGAGGACCGTGACTATTTTCGAGAATCAGTTTGGCTTCATGCCAGGTCGCTCGACAACCGAAGCCATTCATCTTGTGAGGAGATTAGTGGAGCAGTATAGGGAAAGAAAGAAGGACTTGCATATGGTGTTCATCGATCTGGAGAAGGCGTACGACAAAGTCCCCAAAGAGTTTTTGTGGAGGTGCTTGGAAGTTAGAGGTGTGCCTGTGGCGTACATTAGGTCAATTCAGGACATTAACGACGGAGCAAAGACCCGTGTGAGGACGGTAGGAGGAGACTCAGAGCACTTTCCTGTGTCGTCTGGTTTACACCAGGGATCGACTTTTAGCCCGTTTTTATTCGCCGTGGTGATGGATGTATTGACACGGCATATTCAAGGAGAGGTACCTTGGTGTATGTTATTTGCGGATGATGTAGTGCTTATTGACGAGTCCCGGGGAGGAGTTAATGATAAGTTGGAGGTTTGGAGACAGACCTTAGAGTCTAAAGGGTTTAGGCTGAGCAAGACCAAGACGGAGTACCTGGAGTGTAAGTTCAGTGCTTTGACGCAGGAGGCTGACGTGGTAGTGGAGCTAGACTCTCAGGTCATTCGGAAGAGGGATAGTTTCAAGTATCTTGGGTCTATGATCCAAGAAAATGGGGAGATTGACGAGGACATCATGCACCGTATTGGTGCAGGGTGGTTGAAATGGAGGCTCGTTTCAGGAGTCTTATGTGATAAGAAGGTGCCGCCAAAGCTTAAAGGTAAGTTTTACAGAGCGGTGGTCCTACCGGCTATGTTGTATGGAGCCGAGTGTTGGCCAGTTAAGAACTCGCACATACAGAAGTTGAAGGTGGCGGAAATGAGAATGTTGAGATGGATGTAAGGACTTACTAAGAGGGATAGGGTGAGAAATGATGCTATTCGAGATAAGGTGGGAGTAGCTTCGGTAGAAGATAAGTTGCGGGAAGCGAGGTTGAGATGGTTTGGGCATGTGATGCGACGGGGCACGAATGCCCCAGTAAGGAGGTGCGAGAGGCTCGCTATGGATGATTGCAGACGGGGTAGAGGTAGGCCGAAGAAATACTGGAGGGAAGTGATTAGGCATGACATGGGGCAACTGCAGCTTAGAGAAGACATGACCCTTGATAGGAAGGTGTGGAGGACGCGAATTAGGGTAGAGGGGTAGTAAGCAGGAGTGTGTCCTTACTAGTAGGGAGGAGTGCCTTGTTTGTCGATGTAACTGTAGGCACAGTGCTATGCCTATGCCTGGTAGTTTCTTGTTTGTGTTGTTTTTGTGCGATGTGCTCGATTTTGGAATAGTAGTTCCTAGCATTACTTCATGGGCGTTTTGTTTCTTTTCCTTGCGGTGTGTTACCTCGTGTTTGTTGTTTGTTTTTATGTTTCTTGCTTGTTATACTGCTATCTATACTGCTATCTATTCTGAGCAGGGGGTCTGACGGAAACAGCCTTGCTACTTCGTATGAGGTAGTGGTATGGACTGCGTACACTTTACCCCCCCCCCCCTCCCAGACCCCACTTTGTGGGAATACACTGGGTATGTTGTTGTTGTTGGAATTTTTCTAGTGCTTACACTTGGCATCGTAGGAGCCTTTTGCCTCTCTTATTAGATATAAAATAGAAAAATAGAAATAGAAAGATAGATAGATTATTGTTCAACTTTTATATGGGTTTATTGATACTTGAAGTTTTATGCTATTAGGGTCTGTTTGGAAAGCCACATGGTAATTGGATTTGGTGTAATTACTAGGGTAGTAATTACCAGCCTAGTAATTACACAACCTAGTAATTATGATGACCTGTTTGTTTGCCACAATGTAATTACAGTGTAATTACAAGTGTACTGTTTGATTGCACAAGTGTAATTACATGATTATATTCAATTTTTAAAATAAAGTTAATTATTAAAAACTAAAAATTTATATTAGACAAATAAGTGTCTCTATAAATGATATTAAATTAAATATTTAATATATATATTGTCTTTTGAAATATATTAATGAATAAACATATATTCTTATAAAAAAATCATTGATTTATATTTTTCAAACTAGTATATTTTAATTAAATTAATCATAAAAACATAAAGTACATGATTTTTAAGAACATCATGAAATGCATGTTTAACAAAAAGATTAATATTATAAATATAATGTCATAAAATTATTAAAACATTTGACAAAAAGATAATCTATCAATTCTAACTGAAAAATGAATGGCTTGCAATGTGAAATATCATATCAATACTAGTAAAACAAATAAATAGAAACTGAAAATATAACATAAGTACAAAATTCAAAATAAATAAATAATACACTTATGTCAAATTTCAACATAACGTAAATAGGATTCAAAAGAAAAGAAAAACATAAATCTATAACCTTATTCAACAATGAATTCTACTTAATTTAAAAATTAGAATACTAACTAAATTATGCTAAATGAAAAAAATAAGCATAAAATAAATAAAAAAATAGATAATACGAAAAATTGCATGGAATCATAAGAAATAAAGGTTGAAAAATGAGAAGAAAATAAAAAATATTTTTTAAAAAATATTAGAATAATAAAAATAGAAAGAATTTAAAATAATAGAAATTTTAAATAAATTAAAACGAAAAAAATAAAAAGAAGAAATTAAAAAGTAATCAGCTTGTAAAAACACCATGTAATTACCAGCATTTCACAGCTTCCCCTGTGAATTGGAGAGTGTAATTACCACCTGCCAATTACACCCAATTATCTGCAGACCAAGTAATTACCTGGCCAACCAAACATGCCAGACAGTGTGATTACACCCAATCCAATTAACAGGGTGACTTTCCAAACAAACCCTTAATGTTTCATTCCTATCTGGGTTTATTTTTAGGGGAATGGACAAAAATGGCCACTCGGCCAAAAGAATTACCACCGAGTGGCCATTGGTTTTGTATTTTTCAGTATATAGCCATTAAGGTCTTTATCGTCACTGCCTTCAATTTTTGTTCATATACCATAACTAGTAAATTTGTGAAACGCGGTTACGGAATATTTCATTAGATTTTCACATTAATCTTTTTATTATATTCAAAAATAAAAATATTTTAAAATATTCCAAGTTCTTAAATCCAATTAGATTTGATTTTAAGTTTTAATTCATTTATTATTAACACTCTATTTTATGTTTTTTAATCAAACCTTTCATCACTGGACAAGAGTTGTTTTTGGGTGCAGAGTTGAAGCAACTTTTAACAATGGGGATCTTCTTCTTTTTTATTTTAAATGCTATAATAAATAATTTATGTAACTTAATTAGAATTGAAAATAGTTCTCCATAAACATTTAGAGAAACATTAGTAATATGACAGATCATTTCTTCTTGGGATTTCCTGCCTAACTCTTTTTGACATCATTTACTCTTTTGACTTTCAGTCAAGTGTTATAATAATAATGAATTTGATAGTTTCATTATTTTCTACGTACATTTTATAGTTTTGAGAAAGTTGTATCAACTTTTTATTTGTTAATTTCCTAAGGTTTTCTACCTATTCCAATTTCTTATATAATTCAAATTAATTCTTATATTGAATTTAAAACTTTTGTTCTTCCAAGGAGATGGGGATATTTACAATATAAGCATAAACATTAAATTTACGGGTTAAAAAATACACGTAATTATTTTTTGGTTATTGATAAGTATAATAAAAATATATCGTCAATCTCTAATTTTAGCTAAAAGCATAATTGTTTCTACCATGAAAATATCATTTTATAAATCAAAGTAAATCAAACTTAAGTGGTCACAATATATTATTATATTATTGATATTGAATACAAAGAAACAGGATGTAACAAATGACATTTTGTAGCCTTGAACAACTTAGAATGTCACAGTGTCTTGTAGTCTGCTTCGATTGGTTCCTACTCTTCAGTTTTCTCCGAGGAGCTTCATTTTACCTCTCCGTCCATGTTGCCGCTGAGAAATAATAACATTCACCATAAACCCTATTTTTTTTGCATCATCTACGAGGAAATTTATTGTTACAATATTCGATTTATCTAATTCATTGCATTCACATGAAACATAAATTTGTAGGTAAAAATTCATAAAAACTATATAAAAAAAATTAGACATTAAATCATAAATTTAAAAATATAAACGGGTTATTGCTAAGAACACTTACCATAAATTAAGTTTAAATTCTAGATCCTCCTCTATCTCTTCATAAAGAGGTTTCACATCACTTTATTTATGCCTATCAAAATGATATTGCAATATAAATAGAATAAATCTAAATTTTTCTACAACTATAAAGCAAAAGCAAAACTCACCTCATCGATGAAAATAGCTACCTACTAATCTTCATATATTAGTATTTGATCTATATGATTTTTTTTAATAAAATATCATCACTAATAAAAATTCAAATGGTAATGAGACAGAAAAAAGTATTAAAACAGGAAACAAAAAAAAAATAACGAAATACATTCCTTCAATTATCTATCAGTACATTCTTTAACTAAAGAAGTCTTTTTTTAAAAAAATAAATAAAAATCAAAGCAGCATAAGTAAAATAAATAAATAAGGATGAACAATAATGAAAAAAAAAAGAAGGCAAAAGAGCCAACGAAACTAAAAAGAAGAACGAATTGTAATACCTATAACTTGAAAAATCATCAAAATTTATAATTAGCTCACCATGTCCATTTCATTATGTTTTTACTGTTTTCTATTTAATTCTTCGAAGGCAAAGAGGTGTACATAACTGAAAAGGTAAAGTAATTAGCTTTGAATACAAAAACGTATTGTAGGAAAAGAGATTAATTGCATTGATGATGAAAGGAATTAAATATGGTCATATTAAATATTCTGTATAATTTTAAAGTAAATTTTTATGTTTTTTTAAATTAAAAAAAATGTCAAAAAACTCACAAAAAAGATAAATAGAAATTCTGGCTTTAGAGAGTGCCACATCAGCTCTTCCAACATTCAACTTTATTATGATATACTAGTGGTTATGTACGCGCTTCGCGCGATTATAAAAAATTTCATTATACTTATGAAATAATTTTTCTAATATTAAAAAAGTAAATAACAAAAGGCAAATTATATTGTCCTAATTTTACTTTCTTCCCTTTATCTATAAAAAGATAAAGGAGAGAAATCCATTCATTTATATCCTCCGCATATACAAATAACAACAAATAATATGCCTCAATCTCAAATAAGTTAAAGTCGATTATGATATTCATTATTTATTCTGTTAATTATTTTGGTACAAGTACTTCAATAAAGATAAATGCAATAATTTCTTAGATTTGTCTATTTTGAAGTGAATAACTCCTCTTCTACTTTCCTCTTTCCTTTTCTTAGCTTTCTAAGAGAAAATGGTCATTTTAACGACTCTCATTCTTCCTTTTGTTTTCACCTAAACTAAATCTGGTATTCATGTGACTATATAATATGTTTAATTGTTACATTATTTGTTATCAAAAAAATACTCAGAAGCTTTACTCTACAATCATGAAATAGAAATTCATACTTGATAAAGAAAATATGTACATAAGATAATCAAACTATTTGAAACAATGAATTTTGCCATTTAGTAAATGCTTATTGTCATCTCGAAAGTTTATACTTCACGAAAATAACAACAAAATAATTCATATCACTTTTACATGAATTGTGATTTGAAGCAAAGAAGAACAATTCAGTAACACATCACAATTTTTTTTTAAATATATCAGCCGAGAGAAGATAAACAATTGTAAAACGAAAAGAACAACGATCAAAGCAAAAGAGTATAAAATCAATTAATCAGAGACGACCAATCAGTGAAAATTAAAGTATAGGAAATCAATCACCTTTAGACAACGACACAACCTGTTTCAAAAAGAAATTATAATCATACTAAAAATTTATTTGAAGTAATCCAAATCACCATTAAAATATATTCAAAATAAGCTTAAAATAGACATGATCTTTACCATTCTTGAAGGTACCAAAAGCTGCTTAATATCTTTTCTAATGCTGCTGAAATCCTTGTGATGGCCAAGAGACGGATTAGATTTGCTACTATTCACTTTATAGTTTTATACAATAAAATCTTGCGTTTAAGCAAAGAGACGGATTAGATTTGCTACTATTCACTTTATAGTTTTATACAATAAAACCTTGCGTTTAAAATTGAGGAATTGAATAGCCACATTGAAGTGTAATACAGCGGTAATAGAGTGATTGTGGACAACTTTTGAGTTTTGTCTAACCGAAAACATAAAGTTTTTCATTAATTTTTTTAACTGAGCACATGAATTAAAATGAAGGAAAAATGCCCAAAAAAGGTGGAAAAAGATGAATAGAGTTCCTGCTCAATGAGACATGCCACATCAGCATTTTCTAAACTCTCCTTTATATATATATATATATATATGATTGATTGATGATATAGTTCCCATGCTACATGCATATAGTTTATACAAAAAAATATGCATATTTAGTTCATATACCATATTGTACAGTTCCTATAACATATTGATACAATCTTTATATCATATTGATATAATCTATGTATCATATTAATACACTTCTTATAACATATTAATACAACCCATATATTATATTGATACAATTTTAATTAATCATTTTTGGAATCAATTTGAGTTGACTTGACATTTTTTAAAATTAATTTAGATCGATTGATCACTATATGTCCAATACTCCAAATATGAGTCATCTGTTTTTCGATGACCATGTGGTGTCTGTTTTCCTTATTTATTTTTATTGAAATTACTGTTCGAAAGAAAAATATTGATTGAAAACAAAGAAATCTATTGAGAGAGAAAAAGAGGGGGGGTTTTCCGGCGAGACATGGATGTCCTGTTCAATTCAATCAACGTTCGAGATCTACTCTCATCACCGAACATCGACGATGTAAACTCGCCGTTATCCGCCCCTGATCTCCGTCTTCTAATCGACCGTCTACAACTTCGTTCCGTCGATATTAAATCCAAAGTCCGGCAATACATTCTATCACATTACTCCGATTTCTCCACACTCTTTTCCCAGTGTTCCGACGTCGTTTCAAAATCTGAATATCTCTCTTCTCAACTATTCGATTTGATTCAACTCATTTCCGATCATCCAGTTGAAGCTCAAACGAAAACGGTGATTGATGAAATCGTGGTTAAAAATAGAGAGTTGAAGGAAAAAAGGGAATTGTTAGGGTTACTTGCTGTGATTTTGGAATTGAGTGATAAATTGGGGTTTGTGAAGGAGGAGATTAAGGTAGGGAGAATTGAGCAAGCGGCGGAAACGTTAAGGGAGTTAAAGGACGTGTTGGTGACGAGGAATGATGAGGAGAAGCAGCAGCCTTTGGTTTACGAATTGTTGAAGGATGAATGGACTGAGAGTTTTGAGGAGGTAACATTTGGATATTACTTTTCGTGTATGATTGCTAAGAGGATTACATGAAATGAATTCGTCTTTCTATGTAATTATTTGGCGAAATATTTGAAATTCTAATTTAGGATTGTTTGTGAGTTGTCATTGTTTTTGTTGGTGAAATATTTGGGCTTTTACTGAAGATATGTTGATGTAGATAATAAGTAAATCTTTTTACTGAAAATTTGTTGGAGAATCAATTAAAAGTTTCCTTTTGTTCTGGAGTAGTGGTTTTTATGTTTGTATGGAGATGCTTTAGAATGTGAGATATATAAAAACATAGACTTTTTTTTTTGACGAAGCAACTTTCGTGCCCGTGTAGAGATGTTTGGGTATGAAATCGGCCTGAATAGAACTGCATGTATACAGAAGATTCTGATACCTAACCTCAAATTAGTTGGTAGCTGAGGCATACTTGATTTTGATTAAATTAACGAGATACTTAAATAGTTTATCGGAGAAAGATTTGATTTAGTTAGTATTCTGCTTTGTTTGCTACATTTAGTTGGGTCCGTAAGATGAGTGAATTGAATTGTCCATTTTTAAATAAGCATGAAGAGGTAGGAACAGCTACGGATGATTCTCATTGCGGACACCCATCCTTGGGATCGAGACATAGTTGATTGATATAGAAGTAGTTCATCAGATCCTCTAAATCAAGTGTGGTGCAGTTGCATCCTCTGTTGTTTTTAACATCTAGCTGTGGCAGCAAGGGAATCTCTTTAAATTTTCCGGTTTCCTAATCATTTTTACCACTATCTTTTTTCTTCCCTTTCTCAATGAGTTTGTTAATGAGTTGCTGAAGAATTTTACTGTTGTGGATCACCAAACAAAAGAAAAATAAGATTGTAATGTCTATGTCTTAGCACAATGGTAGAAGTTGCCGCCATGTGACCAGGAGGTCATGGGTTCAGGCCATAGAAACAACCTTTTGCAGAAATGCAAGGTGAGCTGCATATGTAAAAGCTAATGTGGCCCGGCCCTTCTCCAGAATTTGCGCATAGCGAGGGCTTAGTGCATTGGGCTGCTCCTTTTTTGTAATGTCTATGTCTTTTTCTGTGCTTATTTTGCAAGGTTAAGTGCTCTGGGAGTGGGGGTGGGAGGTGGGTGGTGGGGTTAACAGAAGATGATATATTGGTGATCTTTATTTAGTTTCTGTGATTCTTGTTTAGAGGAATTGGATTTGGGTGTGTAGATGCAAGAGGTGGTTTTGCAATTTATGGACAATGCAGTGTGGTTTGACCAAGAAAACAATACAGTTCACCTGAAGTATCAGTTGAGCATCATAAGTGTTGATGGGATTGAGCTCCAGACAATTTTAAAAGCGATGGAAGTGAGTTTGAACTATGCCTCTCTATTTTCTCTTTATCTGAGGGTATCTGATATATATTGATACTTCTGGTAAACTTAGAGAAAATGTGATTTAACTTTTTATTCATTTTTTTTTTCTCTCGTTTTTAGGCTGTTGGCATTATGGATTATGGGCTGGCAAAAGTAGCAGATTTGATGATTAAACATGTAATCGTGCCAGTGGTGAGTTTTAGGTCCACTATTTTGGTGGAATGGATTAATCAGGAGTCCGGAAATGGTGTCGGGACAAAACTGAAGATACTTCCATCTGCTGATCCAAATGTAATGTTTAATATCGACACTACAGTTTTTCCTCTTGGCTATTTATACATATTCATTTATGCAAAAGTATCTCTTCAATTTGAATCCAAACATGTTCTATATTGAGAGCTATGTTGCACGGACTATCCAAAAATATTGGTGCACCTGTGTCGGGTCTTCTAAAAATGCACTACTTTTGGAGGATCTGACATGCACCCGGGGGCATTTTTGAAGAGTCCAATCAACATAGATTGCTAGAGCTCAACTTCTTTGACATTCTGCATTGTTTACTAGAAAAGGTAATAACTCCAGAAGTTAAATCATAAATGATTGTTGTTCGGTTAACATAATCCTCTCACCTGGACATGGTTGGAGCCATTTCTTCAAACTTCTTTCTAACCCGCTTTGTGTTTTTTACCTTATTTTTGATTCTGCCAGCTGTATGATCCAACCATTTTGTTTTACCTATAAAATGAGAAAAGAAAACACAAATCCATCCCCTTATGGGTGAAAAAGAAGGGGACTCTAATTGCTATTAAGGTTTTAATATCCATAATAACCGAATTATGCCTGAACATGCAGGTCAACAGTATTGATGGTGGAAGTATGTACTCTGTTCTTGTTGATGTTGTCAAGTTTATTCGTAAGTCTCTGTGCTTTGAAAATAGTACATGGATGCTGTGTTTTGGAAAATTAACATGGCCAAGGATGTCAGATTTGATAGTATCCAACTTTCTCTCCAAGGTCCAATTCAATACCCTTACGCCTTAACATAAGGGTTTCTCTTTGCAATCTGAATTATTACAAGTCATCTTTTCCTCTGTACCAATTATGAATGCTTTGATATTGTTGAGATCCTTCCCTGGGGTATATTTGTGATAAACTGTTAACTTTTTTTATGTATCCCTGCAAGTACTCTTGTTACTAAATATTAAATAGTTGATGTGTTAGTTTGGGTATGTAGAACCTAAATAGCTCTATCTGTGTATTGGATGAAATGATAGGTAATCATTAGCAATTTTTGGGTGCCATTGATTACCTGACTTTTCAAAAGAGTTTTTTGGGACAAAATCTCAAAAATATATCTTGTTAAATGAGATCTTTTATTAGATGGATTTAGACAAGAAAAGCTAGGAGTTACTCTGAAGAAAGCTAGGAAATATGAGTCAATGTATCTGGCTCAAGTTTGGTGAATTTGCTGAAGTGGGCCCTGTTTTGGCTGAAATAATGTAAATTCTGTTTTCCATGAAAGATTACAAAAAATCCAATGGGCATAAGTACTTCATTAAGTTGCTCTAGTACGTTTTTTCTTATCTTGATGTGATACTATGCCTCTGACATGTACTTTTCCTATCAAATTTGGTTTAAGTAGAAATTATTCTCAGTTCCATTTCATCTCCAATGGGGATGAAAAGATGTTAGTGTGACCTATGCTACCTGGGTCCTTTCATTTGCATTGATGACCCGTGTTAAATGGGTGGGATATGGGTGTAGGTACTTCATGCAAATCATTAGAATACACAAAATAACTAGCAAAAAACTGCACATACTCCTACTAGATACTTACACCCATATGAGATCACCCTTAATCAGTTCATGTTATATACTATGTAACAGATATTTCTGGCTGTCTTTAGTCAGAGATTCTTCTCAATGCAATGAAAAACCAATTTGAAGAATCAAAGTGTTTTAGTGGCATGCTTGTTTGGGTGATTCTGTTCTCCTTAGCATATCATATATATTAGGAATTCTGCTATGACTGGAAAAATGTGCATTATCAGTCCTATGAAGCGTGCAATATTTACTGGTTTTTATTCTTTTGGATAGCACTTGATAAAGAAAACAACTGATTGGCATGAACAATTCTCACAGTTGACTAGGTTTTATTAGATGATAGGTATTTCATAATGTTGAATTCACAATTTTGATATTCTTGTTTCAGAACGTGCCTGATGATGCTTCCAAACTGGCAGACTTTCAGAAAATTGTAAAGTGCACATCTAACTTTGAGGCAAGTTTGAAGGAGTTAATGTTCATTGCTTCCTCTGATGGCAAGGATGAAAGATTGAGCAAATTTGCGGATAATGTGGAGGTTCATTTTGCATCGAGGAAAAAGGTTGAGATTTTGGCCAAGGCAAGAAATCATCTTTTACAGTGTGACTTCCGCCTTCCTGAGGTAAGTACTAGCTTTTGTACTTTTGCATTTTAAATTGTTAACGTCTTAGCTTTTGAATGTGCTGTAGAGCTCTTTCTGCAGGATGGCACTAGGAGAAACTCCAAAGTCAAGGATGATGCTAATGCTGAAAGTTCATCTGACCTTGTTGTCGATTTGCTTTTTACATCTGAGAGATGTGTGGTGTCTGAAGCAGCATCACAACTAATAAAGTTAGTTCATGGAACACTCAAGGTCAGTTCACTGAAGCTTATCGAAAGAATCACACAGAGTTTTGTTTACTTCTGGGGAACCAAATTGTTTTACTTTCACCTCTCTCCCTCTGTCTCTTTTGCTTTCCCATTTAAGCTATCTCAAAGGATCAAGGTTGGCTTACTTTGTTTGGCTCTATTAGCTCATCTTTATTATTAATGCCCATCCTTTAGTGTCAAGAAGTGTCTTGATATACAAGATCTCTGAATTGACTTTCCAAGTCAAGGTTATATTTAACTTCTCTTCCAGCATTGCTGAATGTGATATAGGAGGGGTGAAATTTTAACGCGAGAGGTTAAATTTGAATAGCATCAATAATTGCATACAATAGACTACAATAGACCCTTGTGGTCCGGCCCTTCCCCGGACCACCTCGCGCATAGCGGGAGCTTAGTGCACCGGGCCGCCCTGCCCTTTTAGGTTAAATTTGAATATAATCAATAACTAAGATTTTACTGTCCAACACTCAGAGCTTTCGTCTAATGGTAAGAGCACCATGCGTGGTGTGTGTTATAGTCACATGTCACGGGTTTGAACCCTGCCGCATACAATAGCCTGTTATTCAAGTGGAGAAGCATAGAGGGTCAGGCCTATTCTTCACCTAGTTTCGAACATGAGCCACTAACCCTTGAGGCTTTCTCGGTTATCCCCCCAAAAAGATGATATTGTCCAGTATTTAGTCAATGAAGTCCATGGTTAATCTCTCTTTGATCCTAAAGTTTTTGTGACTGGCTCACTTGCATGAGTTCACAGTGTTCATTCTTTTATTTTCTTTCCACCTTGTCCGTATGATCTGAACAAGAGAAAGAAAACTCGAAACATTCCCTCTTCTTTTAAGTACTAGATAGCTTGTCACAGTTGTGCGCCATAGACTATCTTACAGAGATAAAAACATTTCTATTGCCAAGGCAGATTGATCATTCTTGCTGTGTTTTTAAGTTAACATAAGCTTTCATTGGTTTTAACTAGGAGGCTTTTTAGTACTGTTTTACTGAGTTTGCTCTAGAAAGTATGTTTCTTCCAGAAAAGCTGTTTGGCTGAAGTCATGATCCACTTTTTAGGGAGTGCTACGCAAATGATGATAATTGGGGTAATTGACCTCAATAACAGCTGTAGTTAAAAATTGAAGAAAACAAAAAGCTAAAGTATACTAACTTAACTGTTTTGGTGGGAAGAGTTACGTGGTACCAGTGCTGGTGGGAGGTAGCCGGTGCCCGGTGGAATTCGTCGAGGTTCGTGCAAGCTAGCCGGGATATGTCATAAGAAAAAAGAGAATGCTAACTTAGTTTTTAATGTTTTCATATTTCAATTGTTTGTGAAGTGCAATTCCTTTGTTTCATGCATGGAGATACAGTGAGTTTTTAAGCTGCAGGTTCTGTTATAACCAATGGAATATGCTAAGATTTTTTGCATATTTATGACTTCGATTGTCAGTTTCTTTTTTACGTGTCAGGACTAATGTTGAAGGAATTTTACTGGTCTTGTCTTTCTGACTTTTCTGCCATTTTTGCTTGTTTACTTTACCTTGTATTTTTTCCTACATTCTTTCCTCTAATGACCCTGCGGAAAATGGTTCCAATATGCAGGATGTTTGCTTGTCATCTCCTAGAGTGGGGTTGGAATTTTATCACTCTGCTAGGGATTCTCTACTTCTTTATGAAGCTATCGTACCTGTCAAGGTTAGTTATTGTAGAAGAGAGCTGCATCATAAATCTATGCAGTACATGCTTGTTTTGTCCTGTCCAGCTTTTCTCTATCTCCTACACATATACGAATGCATTTAGCAAAAAGTTTCTTTTTCTTTCTTCGTCATAACCCTCTTGATTCTTCAAGGCAAGGGCAGTTTGGTGTCAAGTCTTTTGTAGCTTTTTCATGGTCATAATTCCTATGTCCTTAATGCTTATTGTTTCTTCTTTTTTTGGTTCTCCTCCATGTTTTGACTTGGAAAGTTCGAAAGGCAGCTTGATTCCATCAACCATTCTGCCGTTCTTATTCACAATGATTGCCACTATCTATCTCAGGAGATTCTTGGACTTGCATTTGAGGTAAGCATGGATGGAAGTTTTTTCTTCATTTCTGTTTTAGTTGCTTTGATTTGCCCTGCCTTCGCATGTTGTACTGACTGCTGCAAGCAAAAACTGCTCCCATAATCCCATATAGGTGTCCAGTTTGATTTGATGTGATTATTAGGAGAATTAACTAGGGGAACTAGGGGCAGCCACTCGTTTTTTAAATTTCAAAAATTAAAAAGAAAAAGAATTTAAAAGTTGGATTTGTGTGACTTTTCGTGTATTATTATATGTTTAAACTTTCATTTTAAGAAAGTAGAAGTAGTTTTTGGGGCAGACCATAAACGAGAAGATTAAATTTAAATTCAGGATAGGTGCAATAAAACAACAATGTATTTTTTTTTTTGATAACCGTGGTGTCCGGGCTAGCTTTCGCGCACCTCAACTAAATCCAACATTTGATGAAATAAAATGTTGTATTAAATTGGAAAAGCATCAAGGAGATGCAGTTACATAGAAACCAAAAAGGTACATTTGTCAACTCTATTACAATCTATCATCAAGAACTAGGGAGCTGACAAAGTCCACAAAAAAAGTTAAGTACAGGGCTTAACTTAGTCCAACAAAAAAAGATTAACTAAGCATCTGGCCTTGATATACTGAGTTGGAGTTGATATTCCATCAAAGCATCTCTTGTTTCTTTCAGTCCATAAACACCAAAAATAGCTCCTGCAATCATCTTCCATTTATGTCTGATGGACTTATCAACTCTCCATTGACTCCAGCTATAGTGAGCCTCCCTAATACTCTATGGCTTGACCCAGTGAACTCTGAAATTGAGAATAACAAACTCCAAATGTCGGCAGCGATTGGGCAGTGCCAAAATAAGTGACTGACAGTCTCTTGGCTTCCCTGGCACAAATAGCATCTGTGTGGTTGTTGGGGGCACTTCGCTGTTAGAGTAGTGCCAAGCCCTTTTTCATTAAGTTGTCTGGAGTTAAACAGGCTTCATTGATGGCTATCCAACTGAAACATAGCACTTTCCTTGGGAGTTTGGTCTTCTGTAATAGCTTCCAGGGCTATAGGTCAACAATTTGGTTCCGGGCAGCAATCTTGTTGTAACACTCTTTGAAAGTGAAAACATTCTTGTGCCCTCAAGTGATAGAATCTTGCCTGTCTTCCTCAATTGCAAAACCTTCCAAACCAGCAAGTAGTTGAATCTTGCAATAGTAATTCCCAGACTTGGACATGCCTTCTGAACTGTAAGTCTCATGTGACTCCATCGCTGTTGTGATATGTAAGAGTCCTTGTAGCGTGTAATCTGGTAAAGAAAGCGATAAGTTTTCTGAAGTGAATTGTTGCCAAGCCATATGTCAGTCCAAAATTTTGTGAGGCCCCGTCCGTTACCTACTTTAAAGCTGACATTTTGGAAGAGCTCGTCTCTCAGCTTGCTAATAAATTTCCAAGGTCCAACACCATAAAAAGAAGCTGCAGTTTTGGTACTTCAATTGTCTCTTCTACCATGCTTTGCAGTGATAACCTCCTTCCATAGGCAGGGTCCAGTAGTGGCATATCTCCAAATCCACTTCATAAGAGGACATTTGTTGTGCAAACCCAAGTTCGTAACACCCAATCCTCCTATTTCCTTAGGCAATGTGACCTTGTCCCACTTAATTAAGTGAAATTTATGGGTTTTACTGTCGCCTTCCCGGAGAATGTTCCTCCTGATCTTATCAAGTTGATTTAGTACCTTGCTAGGAATGGGACATAGGGACATAAAGTACGTGGGGATGCTGTCAAGCACACTGTTGATAAGAGTCTGCCAAAGTATATTTACATGATTTTCCAAGGTTATGTTTGCCCAGCCATTTTGGCGGCTTCTTGAGTTCATGAGAGTACCAGAGGTCCATTGTTTTTAGTAGATAACGAGAGTCCTAGGGGAATATTTGGTCTTTCAAAAACTAGGGTCCGAACTAGAAGGCTTACGTACGGGTTTGGCTGAACCCAATAGTCCAACCTTTTATATAATTTAAGAAATCCACTCAGAACTAAAATCAGGCACCCAAGGGTGTGGTCTAGTGGTCAATGAAGTGGGTTGAGAACCATGAGGTCTTAGGTTGAAATCCCAACAAAGACAAAACATACTAGGTGGTTTTTCCCCATTTGTCCTAGCCTTGGTGGACTGAGTTACCTGGTATCTGCTGCTAGTGGGAGGTGGCAGGTATCTCGTGGAATTAGTCGAGGTGCAATCAAGCTTGCCCAGACACCACGTTTACCCAAAAACAAAAGTCAGAACCCATAAAGTTTATATCTTGGCTTCACCTCTGCTGCCACTATGATAGTGTGCAGTTTTATCCAATAGTAGTTGCATAGATTTGTGCCAAACATTCGTTGTTCTGGATGTATATCCGAATACTGTGACATAATCAAGAAGTGAAGTTTCCCAAAGTTACCATATTAAGGACCCGTTTGGCCATAAATATTATTAGCTTTATTCCGGAATTCTTGTTTGGCACTTTTATTTGGTTTCATTTTTTTCACTTTTTAATTCATTTTTTTTCAAAAAAATCTAAGTTTTTTATTTTCATAAAATAAACCCATTTTCATAAAATTCTAAATTTTTTAAAATTTATTTTCACTTTTTATATTTTTTAAAAAATACATTTGAATTCTAAATAGTAACTCCAAAATACTATGGCCAAACACAACTCCAACTCTATTTTCAACTTCAAAAATTCCAAATAAAGTGAATATGTTTTTGGTTTTCATGGCCAAACGCCTACTTAGCTTGGCTGAGTTATAGTACCTAAGTCTTTGCTTTTGAATAATAATTGAATAAATATACACACAACCATGGGTTTTCAAATGCTAATTAACTTTTGCACCCTGTATAATATGAATATGCCATGAGCAACAACAACATACTTACTGAAGAAAATTGCAAGGCATTAGGTCTCAAGCTTATATGTCTTTCTTGATTGTACTACTAGTATTTTCGCACTTGTGATTCCATCTGCACTTCCTTTACATTATTGGTTAAAGCTGACAGTTAATTATTTCAGTACCGCTCAGACTTTCAAGCTTCAATGAAGGAATTTGTTGTGTTTGTGGATTTGGCTCCAAGATTCCAGATGCTTGCGGAAGAAGTTCTAAAAAGACAAATTAAACTTGTCATTTATAACCTAAAACAGGTAACCTCAACCCCCCCAAGAGCTTACACATGCACATATTAGTTTCTTAGGGGTCGTTTGGTAGGAGGTATAAGGTGGGATAGGTTTAAGTTATCCCATGGATAAAATTTATACCATGTTTGGTTGATGGTATAAATTTATTCCGGGACTAATTTATACCATCAACCAAACATGGTATTAAGTTAATACCATATTTAGTCTTGGCATAACCCATGAATCATGGGACTATTTTATACCACCTCCTATATGGTATAAAATAGTCCCGGATTATAATCCCGGGATTATGTAGTCTACGTACCAAACGACCCCTTACAGGTTTACATCTCAGTGATTATTTTTGCTGGCAATCATGTGATCCTAGGCTATTGATGGAGCTGATGGATTTCAAAATACTCACCAAATGAAGCAATATGAATCTGCTAAGTTGAGCATTGACCAGGTACAATTTAGGGATTTGTGCTTTCTTGCTGGAAAGGTTTCTCCTTCAAATAGTTAATCCTACAAAACCTAAGCGTTTCTCTGCAGGTGATTTTCATACTTGAGAAAGTATATATTATATGGCACCGTTTACTCCTACCTTCTGCCTACAAGAGAAGTATGAGCATGGTGCTGGAGACGGTCTTTTCAAGAATAGCAAATGATATCCTCCTCCTAGATGATATTGCTGCAGAAGAAACATTGCAGGCGAGGACCGTTACCAGATTGAAGTAGCACATAGTTTCTGACGTCAGTTCCTTGACCTTATAAGATGATTTGTTTGCTTGCAGCTCCAAAGGCTGATTCATCTGCTATTCGAGAATCTGTCTTATTTGTTGGACTCTGTATTGGCTATTAACCAGACAGGAAAGTTGCAGGAATCTCCTGCACAAACTCTTGATGATCTTATCCCATCCCTCCGGAAATTACGCAAGCTAGCAGGTATTCTTATTGTAGGAAGTGCTTATTCCAAAATGAAATGATTCTCAACCTTACCATTTTTTTCTGCTGGTAATTGTCAATAGATCTCCTGGACATGCCATTGAAATCTATTACTGCAGCTTGGGAGACTGGTGAACTTGTCAACCATGGTTTTAAGCATTCAGAGGTATGTATAAAGAAATCGAGCATCAATTAAGCTAGTACCAGGATCTCATAATTGGTTGGGTTGGAATGTGCTGTGTTTCACATATAGAATGAGGATCTATAACAGAACATTCTAAAAAAGAAAAATTAGTAAAAGAGTCTGTAGTTTATTACCAAACTGTTTTAAAATAGCGTCTCGTTTGAAGCATCATAGATTTGTGGATTGCTGGCAATCAGAGTCTACAACCATTTTTGTTCCCATTGGAGTGCTTTTCCTTGATGGAATCTCTTTTTATTTGGCTTGATTTAGCTAGCTGGTTTTTCAGGTTGAAGACTTCATCAGAGCCATATTTGCAGATTCACCTCTGAGGAAAGAGTGCTTACGAAGACTAGAAAGTACATATTATTAATCTTTCAGTTACAGTTATCTCATTTGGTTGCTACAGCTAGGAGTTTACTGTATTGGATCTCTTAACCTCGATAAGGTAAGAGGATCAGTTTTTTGGCTTAAGGAGCCTTCTATAGTCCATTTATTAACAGTGTTAATCAATGATTGCTATCTTTATGTATTAGTGGAGTTTGGCAGTTCGAACCATAGGATACACTTGATAGGCTTCTTCATGTGAAATATAAATCGGTTCATTGTACATTTATGAGCATAGCATACAACTGACAGACATATGATACATTTTAGATTCTTTGAGTTGATGGGAATCAGGGTCGGACTGCATTTTCTCAATTTGGTAATTGTAAGGTGAAAGGATGCTCGCACTGACCGCTGTTTCTTTTGGGCTGTTGCGTTTAAGTCAGTTGTCCAGTTACACTGTAAATTCTTTCATTTTTACAAGCATAATATTTGTTTATATTTCAGAAATGTTTCGAACATTGAATGTTGTGGCCAGAATCACTGCCATGTGATTCTTTGCGGGGGCAGGGCGCGTAACATAAATATTGGGTAGTGCGGGTGTGGGGTGGGTTGAAGCAAAAACTCTATGCTTCGAAGCGGGTGCGTCTCTCGACAAAAGCAGAAGCAAAAGTAAAGCTCTTAAAGAGTCTTTTTTTCTCATGCAATAACAAACAGTTGCTTATTTTGCTTGTGGTCATCAAGAAATGATTAATAATTAGTGTATATTATGTAGTGAAAGACAATACTAATCTATCTCATAAAATTTGGGTACTTAGTGCCTGTTTGGATGGGCTTATTGCTTTTGAATTATAAGTCAAAATTGGGTTAAGTTCAGAAGTAACCTTAAAATGGGTTGGTTTGATAGTTTGTCTTCCATCTTAGAGATGTTGCCCATAAGACAGACGTTTAGGACATTTTAAGATAGTGAATCTGTTCAATTGATCGAACTTATGCTTTTTGGCCTATCAAACATAAGTTCTAACTTTTGCTCAAAAGGTAGATGTTTAGGACATTTTAAGATACTGAACATGTCATGACCACAAGTTCTGCCTTGTAGGCAAATGGTATTAACTTATTTAGCGGGGCTAAAAATTTAAGATCGGACATTTGGGGGCCAAAAATTCAAGATGAGACACTTTAGGGGACATTAGGCGTAATTTCCTGGTCAAAAGCCATTAGTTGGAATTCCTAACTTATAGCTTTTAGCTCATTTTTGTTATTTTGGCTAAAAACAAGTGTTTAAAAGCACTTTCTATTTTATGCAAACACTATAAAAATGCTTAAAAATTATTTTGACTTAAAAACACCTAAAGCAAGCCAATTCGAGCAGGCTCTTAACACCCAACATTTATTAAACTTTATTACTAAAAAGACATAAACTTACGGTAAAAATTAAAAATGTAAACGCTGATCTTTTTATTTTTAAAAAGTAATATAAAAATTGTAAATGCTCTTTCATAAATATGCATGCTTTCATCGTTATGATTTAATTGCATGATTTGCACTACTCATACTTTGTGCTTACAATTGACATCCGATTGTAAAAATTTGCACCATTCTAGAGTGTTTTAATTTTCATCGGATGTTTCCTAAATTCAAATTTTGTCGGTTATTGTTTTTGTTTGGGTCAAGGGGGCCAGTTCAGTTAAAAACTAAACGATCTAGTTAAAAATATTCATTTGTCCCTTTTAATTTTATAAAACAAGACAAACATTATTTAATTAAAACAATATAGATTCGTTAGTAGAAAAGGTATATTTACACCACTCCATAGATGACGAGGTACATTTTCTCCACTTTTTTAATGGAGGGTATATTTACCCATTTGCCCTAAAAAAAAAGCTATGCATTGCGGGGCGGATTAAACTTTTTTGTGGGTGTGGTGTCAACCCGCCTGTTGTCATCCCTATGCATGTAAACCCATACAAAAATATTATTTTAAGAACATTTATATGTAACCTAAAAAAATATTATAGGGGTTGGATGAGGTGGGGGTTCGGGATTGGTAAAGTGAAGATGAACAAGGAGTGGATGTTGGGTGGGTGGGGAGAAAGCAATGAACTTGGAATGTCATTCACAGAATTTATTTTCTTTCTTGAAAACCATTTTTCTTCTAGAGCATATCTATAAAATTATATTGGGTATATTGCTATTCTTTTTTCGTGAAAAATATTTTGACCAATCAAATATGAAAGAATTGAAAAATATTTTTTGAAAAATATTTTCGTCCATATCAAACATACCATTAGAGTAAATAATACCTATAAGGAGCACCCAAGAGTGGCTTAACCGTTGTGAAATTGGAAGAAAACCATGGGACACTAGGAGTGTGTTTTCTAACAAAACAAGTGTGTTTCTTATTATTTTCTTGTGTTTAGTAGGTAAACAAAAAATATTATCCTAAAAATATTATATATAATTTAGACAAATATAATAAAAGGTGGGAGTGGGGAGATAGGGATGTGGGGTGGTGGGGATGAGGGCTATGGAGGTGAAGATCAGACATGTCGGAGGGTGGGGAAGACACAATCAATGTGGATTAATGTCCACTAGTAAAACTTGTTTTCTCTACTTTCATTAGGGAAGTCATTGTTTTCCAAAATGTTTGGCCAACCATACATGAGAAAATTTACAAATATTTTCTGAAAAATGTCTTTCTTCATACCTAACACACCTTACGTTTCTAATCTCAATAGGGGCCCAAAAGAATAGGTTCATCCGCATGAATGCCCCTATCTTTTTAATTCTTGTCCCTTATAGTTATGATTTTTAATTTTTGTCCTTCAACACTTGAATTAACAAAAAGGTAATAAAAAATACCTTTAAAATTTAAAAAAATAAAAAAAGAAGAAAAAAGGGGCAAATATACCCCTCAACGTTGCGAGTTAAAGCAGATATACTCATTCTTTAAAAAAGTAGTACATATATACCCTCATTGTCTAACAAATGATGCATATTTACCCTTTTAGTTAATAGACCTATATTTACTAAATTAAAAACAACAACCTAAAACTGAGTTTTTAATTTAAAAATATCATGTGGCTTTTTTTTTTTTTTTTTTTTTTTTAAAATTTAAAGTTAAAGCCGGGCACAAAGGCCCATTTATTAATAAAATGAGCAAAGTATGTACATAGGCTAGGTCCAAAAGTGACCCAACCCAAGTAACCAAATGCAAACAACAAAAAGGAAATAAGCGTAAACATTATGGAAAGTACAGAGAAACAGACAATAGCAAATAACTGAGAAGCATCTCGAAGCTAAGCTGCTATCATCTTCTTCGTCAAAGATCAGGGATGAGCTCTTCGATGTGTATCCGCCTCATCACCTTCTTGTGCTGAATCTGCAGATCAAGGCTTAGGGAAGATGAGTCGATTAATGAAGATTTGTTATCCTCAAGTTCTCCATCCAACATCCCTTTATGAGCTTTGATCTACTCTGTCTCAAACACCTGACCTCAATCTAGCTCAAGTCTTGGGGATTCTCAATCTAATCTTCGTGGATCTTCGCTTTGAGAGATCTCCATTACTCAATATCAGGTATTTTCTTGAATCTTACTCTTTCAGTATAATTCCTAGGTCTTCGATCTTCTGACTTCCAAATAATCTATAGGAACACCAAGGTAGAGCAGATATATGTGTAACACCCCGTACCTTCCCAACCTTACTTGATGACGTTGAATAATGTTTGCTTAGGTGTCAAGAGATATAAGTATGTATTTTTTTATGCTAATGACGAGGAAATTGAAATTTGGCCACGTACATGCAATGAGACTTTCATAGGAAGGGTTTTATGATTTCGTGGAGCATTTGTGTGATACCCCGTACACATTCTAACCTCATTTAGTGACTTGGAGTCATGTTTACTTGATGATTAAGGTCACTAAGTAAGTATTTTATAGAGTTTTGATAAGGTATTGGACGATACGCAAGTGGTGGAAAAATTGCCGAAAAATTCAGCAAGACATGGAAACTTGTGCCACTGCCCTGTTTCAGGGGGTGTGGCGCAAGCCCCTGAGATCAGAGAGGGTGCATTTCTTGCGCCACTGGCTTGTTTTGCAGCAGTGGCGCAAGGCACAAAAGTTTTGCCTTCCGGACTCGTTTTGCGACGCAATTCTACGACGATTCTTAGATGGTTTATTTTGGTTCTTTGGAGTTATTTGAGTGTTGTTAAAACTTCAAATACTTCAATACACTTCTACACACTTCTACATGATCAAGTCATGAAATATAAATAAGCATCGAAAATGTTCAATGAAGCCATGGGCGACTAGAATTTCTACTTTTGCGATCGAGACGATGATTGAGAATCTTGTAAGAGAATATTGTCGTGATATTATGGAATTCTGTAAACATGAGATGTATGGTGAATTATGCATTAATTTTAGTGGGTTAAGATGATATGGGTTATTGGGCCTAAGTTGAGACCAAAGTAAATAAAACATGAAAGGCCCAATGGGTCAAAATGACCCATTCTTGCCTTGACTTGTCAAAGGGTGGAATCAATGGATGAGGATGACTTTATGATATAAAAGGTGGCAAAAAATCAGATTTTTATCTCATTAAACACACATCACATTTCTCTCATTTTCTAGAGTTTTCAAGAAAACTCTTTTGGTGGCTCTTCAAACCCTAAAGCATTTTTGGACAAAACCATCATCTTCCAAGCTTGGGTAAGTGATTGTTCTTGTACTTTAATATATTATAAGCATAAGAGAATATATATATCATGTTGGTTATGCTTGGAAGTGTTGAATATGGTGTTTTGTGTTTTGGTAAAAGATGTGAAATCCATGGGATTGTAACTCGAATTAGGCCTTGTGCCTTTGATGAAAAAGCATGGTATGGACAAAATATGAACGTGTATGTTGTTATTTTTGGTCTTAAACTTGTTCTTGTCTATAAGTGGAAATTGTGGGATTTTGGCTGATATATGTTATGAGTTGTATTAAGACCATTTGATGGGTCATTTGTGATGTGTTCTGGATAAGAAAGTGTAAAGGAGAAATGTTGTGGTGAAATGTATCAATTGTCATGTGTTGGTAAATGTTGGGAATATTATGGCATTTTTGGAATATAGTATGATCAATGGATTTGACAAGGGGAAATGCAAACATGTAACTCATTGATATTATATGCATTTGTAAAGTAATTGATGGTATAATTATGATGTTGTGATGGTGAGAGTGGAAGGTATGAACTTGGGGTGACATATGGTCAATGTTGGGCATGTTGTGGTGTTATTGGTATAACCATGCCGTAAATGGTATTGTAGAGAAAGAAATAACATGTTCAAGCCAAACATGTGACTTATTGATATTGTATGCATTTGTAAGGTAGTTGGTGGTTAATGTTGGTTCCATTATGTATTTGTGATGTAAAGTGAAACGTAAAGAAGGAGCGGACTTGTTGCGCTCACATATTTGATTGTGTACTTACATTGGGAAGATAAGGTATGTAAGGTTACCTTTCTATATCTTTCTGCAACATATGTTGTCCACATTGTCGTAGTACTTATTTGATTCCGAAATGCTCTAAGGTATTCCGTATTCGATAGTTGGCTAATGTTACTCACATGTTACCTATTCATTGGTCAATGGTGAATTGATTGACTCATGTCCATTGGTTGACCCATGTTCATTGGCTAATATGTCAAGAATTCCAAATGATCATTATCCTAAGGTTCCAAAAGTATACTATTCCAAAGGGGTTCTGTAGTATTCCAACTAAGGTTGCTACATATTATTATTCATATGTGTTTTACTCCTAGACGAAGTATGACCCACTTAGTTCTTATTTATTGACTGAAGTTCCTAAGCTGTCATAGTGTTGAAAAATCTAAGAGAACTATCTCAACACGAGTAATGAGGTCAAGAGGGCTTGTTTAGTCGAATAGTATTGTTCCAATTATGTCATGTCCCAAAGTCTTAGAGTGTGATGATTATTTCTTGGTACCAATCCTTCATAAGTAAAATTACCAATCTCATAAGAGTAATAAGAGAGGTGATGAGCAAGTTAGTATAATGATTCCTCATAAGTGAGGATATCAATCTCAAGAGTTAAATGAGTAAAGTGAGAGGTGGATATGGGTGTGTTCCACTTAGCGTCATGATCCAAAGTTCCAATAGAGTTATACACATGTCTCATATCCATTAGTAATGTTCCAAAAGTCTAATGAGGTTATGTTCCAAGGGCTCAATAGTGATTATACTCATGTATCTTGTTTATTAGTCATTGTTCAACGGTTCCAACAGTATTATGCTTCTATGAAGGCTATGTTTCCAAGAATGTTTATATACATGTCTCCAGCTCATTGGTTATTGTTCCAAAACTTCCAACAATGTTATGAGTACAAAAGTATCAATCCCTCAGAAGCCAAGGGTACCCTAATTCCGGGTATCAATTATGGTTCATCATATGTTCTTTATGCATTGATCAATTGTCATTCACATGTTTCATATGCTTTGAGTAATGTTCTAAGTATTTCATGGTTCCATCAATGTTATGTTCCAAAGTTCAAAATGATATTATGACGATCAAAGTATCAATCTCTCACAAGTTGAAGTATCAATCTCAAAAGTAAAGAAATGATGTACGAATAAAGTAATGCAAATGTGGTTAATGATTAATTTATGGGTGGCAAGTCTAGGGGCTTAAGCCTAGCTCGACTCGATCCCGATGTATTGATTTATGGGTGGCAAGTCGAGGGGAATAAGCCTAGCTCGACTCGATCCCAACATGATGATGTTAATTTATCCATGGGGTACAAATACCCACATGATGATGGCCATTTATCCATGGGGTGCAATGACCACCTGCATGAGGACATAATCTTATCCATGGGGTAAAAAGAATACCTGCATGATGTATCCATGGGGTGTAATGAACACCTGCATGATGACATGATTTTATCCATGGGGTGACAAGATCACCTGCATGATGAGGGCCCTAACAGTAACAACATTTGAGTAATGTAAAAATAAATAAAGGAAAGGCAAGGAAGAGAAAGAACGTAATGTACATGGTATCCCACATACAGAAAGAGAGTTTATCCACATTCTTTAATTCATTTATGTTGAATACATCATTGTTGTGGTTATGTATGACTCATTGGAGATGATAGCAGAGAAAGAAAGGTACATGGTTCCATATGTGGAATTTTCTCTTATAATCCTTTCCATTGAAATTCTTGCGCATTGATACAGTTTGTTTATGGCCTTACATACTCAGTACATTCTTCGTACTGACCCCTCTTGGGGACTTACTTTACATGTTGCAGGTGCAGGCATTAGTAGACCTCCTCGGTAGACTGGGGATCATTTGCAGAGTTTTGGTGAGCTCCACTTAGTTCAGGGCTTCTCCGTGTCACAGTTGTTCAGATGCTTTGGTCTTATACAACAGTGTATAAAGCGGGGACTTGTCCCGACTTTCAGTTGGTCTTGGTCAATGTATCTGTAGAGGCTTTTGTAGACATATGTGGGTATGTGAATGATAGAAATATACGTTCAGTTTGACGTAATGGTTCCAACGGCCAAGTTTTATATATATGTTTATTGCATATGTTTCCATGATTATGATTTCCACATAGTTGTATAAGGAAGATTACGATTCATATGAGGGCATGCATACGAAGGTTCATGAGCAAAGATTGGTTCTCTCAGGCTATATCGTCTTCGGGTGCCAATCACGCCTCGTATGGATTTGGGGTGTGACAATATGCTGGATCTGTATGATTTTGTTGTATCAAAGTTCTTCCAACAACAAACATCTACCATAAAGCTAAGAACTTGCTTTAGTTTCCTTGTACTGCAACTTTCCTTGTTCATCCAAAACTTTGACAGGCTGAATCTAACAAGAGATTAATACCACCGTCAAAAGCTAAGGATAAAGTGGGGAAGTTACAAATATAAAAAAGATTAATCTTTGATTGGTATTATTGCATATTTCAGAAACAGAGTCCCAAATGTAGGACTTAACAACCATGAAGCCACTTGAAGACATACATATCCTGATTTCGTACCCATTGAAACACCCCAATGCTCTCACCAGGTACGGATACTAAACCACATGAAATTCTTCAGATATGTATGTGTATTCTAAGGCTATTGCTGTAAATCCCATACTAGTTGCTTAATTAGAAAACTGCATCAACGTCTTTTGTCTTATGTCAAGTAAAACTTTAATCTATAACCTTCAACCATCAGTGGCTGTTCTTCTGAGTTGAGGGGTACTATGACTTGTAAGTCTATGAGAGACATGAGATGGCTGGAGAAAATGCATAAAAGAACCCTATGAGGATTAAGATTTAGAAGGAAATTATAAAGCTGGACCTGATCCCTGAATCCTGACTTATGAAACTAATAATAGTCTAATAGGGTGAATTTATCTAAAAACACTATTTAGAATATACTTTATCTGAAAACACTCTGCAGGTCAGTAACACTGAAAGTATGGATAACTGAGACTGAGTAAGACCCTCTCTCTGAAAGTATCCTAAAATATGTAAACTTGAAGAAACGAGTGTTTAAATTAATAATGCAAGGGATCCTAGGTCATTGGGTGTTCATAACCCGCCATCTATGAAGAATGCAACTATCATGACAACTTCTATGATATGAATGGAGTATGAAATTACATAATACAAGCCCAAAATTCATGGAATATCATTATACTTAGAGTTCATGGACATGATACTATTAATGTAATGAATTTCATGGAGAAACATGTATTTATAGTTTACTAGTTATGAGGAATGGAAGTATAAGACGAATCATGGTTGTAGTGAAACCCCTACTTTCAAGATCGTGAATTAATCTGAGGAACTAAATGTATTTAGGGACTCAATGGGTGAAAGGATACCCATTGATGAAATCCCACATACCTGAGAGTGAATACCTTGGAGATTCCTTGCAATTTAGAGCTTGAAGAAGATGAACCCTAGTTTGCTTTTGAGGAAGAGAAATCGCCTCTTTTCTCTGTAGATGCTAAGTATCAGATAATTTTCTGAGTAATGAGGGCTTAGGGTAACATTAGGCTTAATAATAAACCTTGAAATAGCTTAAATGACATAGTTTTGATGTTAAAAGAGTGAGAAAAGACTGGAATACCCCTTATAAAACTTAACTGGAAAAGCTGCATGGGAGGACATACAGACCATCCCACGATTGTGGGACCCACCTATAATCGTGGGTGGTGCTCGTGGTTAGAAGGATGTGTTTAGGATTTAGCCTTGGTACAATTGTGAGACCTACCTACAATTGTACCTTGGTTCGTAGGTTGTAAATTCAAGTCGGATCATCTTTAGGAGTCAAGATCGTGCCTAAGATCGTGGTACCCTTTTGTGGTTGGAAGGTATACATGTCAACTTGCAGGTTTTTGGGGCTGTTTCTATCAGACGAGACCATGGTATGGTCGTGGTTTCTAACCACGATCGTGGTTATGATCGTATGTTCTCACTGCTGTACAGTGCTTCACTAGAATGGCCATAACTCTTAGCTCTAACATCGGATTGAGGTTTCACTGGATGCGTTGAAAAGATAATTCAAATATCTATCATTTGCTGGGTTTTGAGATCAAAATTCATTAGGATATATGAGTTATGCTCGTTTGAAGTTGACTATAGTAAGATTCTTCACAAGAAAATTACCGGTAAAGAAGGTTTCAACTTGGCTATGAGCTATGAGTTAGTTATGTCCTTAATACAAGTCTAAAACCCTTCTCATATCACCAAAACACAAAGTTTGGTTCAACAAGTACTTAAAGCATGGTTTTAAACTTTGCTTGGATTTTCGGGTTGTTACACATAGTCAAAGAATCTAACTCAATGATAATGTTATTAAGAAAATGAACTTTACAGTGGTCTAAGCACTCCCTGATTGCTATTACTTCTGCCACTAGACTTGTAGTAGGATCTAGTTGAAAGCCTTTAGCCACAACCAATTCTCCAAGGTGATTTCTAATACTCCCCTCATTTCAAAAAGAATGACCTACTTTCCTTTTTAGTCCGTTTAAAAAAGAATGACCCTTTCCTTTTTTGGCAACACTTTAATTCCAACTTTCCACATGGCCTGTTTAAGACCACAAGATTAAAGGGCATTTTGGTACATTTGACATAACTTTAATTTAAGACCACAAGATTCAAAAGTCTTCTTTATTTTCTTAAAATCTGTGCCAAGTCAAAATAGGTCATTCTTTTTGAAATGGAGGGAGTACAAAAGGAAGATGAGCTAGGCCTAGGGTTACCCCTTGCGGCCTCATCTATATTACCCTTTAGCCATGTATAGGAGGACATGACCATCTAATAATTTTGACAACAACTCTAGGTCTATACCATTTCAGTCCAACCACTATATCTGGCCAATTACTATTATCAATTGTAATCTTAAATTCGAGCTTTAGGAACTTCTTATAGTCATTAATCTCTTGAAAAACTTTCCCAGTAGAGAACACACCTCCATGCACCATAGTATTCCTCCTTTTCCACGAAAACCAAAGAATAATCATAGGAACCACATGGTACACTTCTCTAATTCTTGAATTGCCATTCATGTTCCACCATTTTCTTATATTTTGTCTCAAATAGCTCCCAGGATTAAAACCAGCAGCCCTAGAGTAATGATTCCGTATAAGAGTGGCCATTTCTCCTCTTAGAAATAAGTGTTCTAAAGTCTCTCTCTGTGGGGATGTGCAACAAACATAATATTCTGATGTGTTATGATCCTAAGAGTGCATTAAGCTATCCACTGGCAGTTTACCTTTCTGAATTCTCTAAGATAAAAAGGAAAATTTAAAAGGTATACCTGAATGCCAAATCAGCTTCAAATCTTCATTCATCTCTCCTCTTTGTCTCAGAATTTCTCAGGCACTTCTGACATTGAACTTCCCCGTACTAGTGTAAGCCCACCATGGTTTGTATCCTTGATGAGTCAACTGTACCTTGCTTAGATTATTTCTAACATGAATTACCACATATTCAAGCACCACATCTTGCCTTTCATTGAAATTCCAGCCCTCTTCAGTTAGAAAATCTCCAATTTCTCTAAAGTCATGACATGTACATACCTCAAAAGGTTGATTGAAGAGGGGACCTAGATTTGTTTGGTTATCATACCACACTATTGAAGTGCCTCCCTTAGGTTACCACCACAAACCTTTTTCAATATTTCCAATATCTGAGAGCCTCATTTCCATTGCATAAGTGATGGAATTTGCTTTTTACAATACTTATTCCATAGAAAGTTGGACCCCAAATTGCTTTGTGTCCTAAAAATCCACCATAATCTAGCATACATAGCCAAAGACACATCAAACATGGATCTAAATCCAAGTCCTCCTTCATGTTTAGGGAGGCATACTTTCTTCCATGCAACTTAGTGTTTACTCTTCCTGATTTCTTATTACTCCAAAAGAACTTAGCAAAAATCTTGTGAAGTTCTTTAATGACACGAATTGGGGGAACTATAGCAGATAATATATATATGGGCATGCTTTAAAGTACACTAAAAATTAGTACTTACTTACCTTTATAAGACAACATCTTACCTTTCCATGATTGCAACTTCCCCTTGACTTTATCCAGCAGTTCTTAAAAATGCTCTTTTCTTTTCCTAGAATGAATAAGACATCCTAAATATTTCATAGTAAAAGAACCCCCAGTTATGCCAATAGACTGCTTCACCTGATTAAAATTGTTAGCCCCAACATTTTGATACATATAGAAAAAACTCTTCTCCTTGTTAATTTTTTGCCCTGATTGCTGTTCATACTCCTGTAAAGTGTTCATAATCTTCTCTAGAGAATATTCATTAGAAGAGGCAAATATAATAGTGTTATCAGCATAAGCTAAATGGTTCAAGTTATAGCTCCACTTGGGTATCCCATATCCTAAAAATTGACCATCATCAAACAAAGAATTAAGAGCCCTTGTGAGTACCTCAGCAGACAAGATGAATAAGGCAGGTGATAAAGGATCCTCCTGTTTTACCCCTCGGTAGAGTGGAAAAAGCCAAAAGATTGACCATTCAGTAGCACTGAGTAGTAATTTTTAGAAATAAACCTCCATATCATGTCTACCACCATGTTAGAGAAACCCATCTTCCTTAGCACCTTCATCAAGAAAAACCATGAAACTCTATCATAGGCTTTAGCCATATCAGGCTTTGTGACCACATTATAGGGTTTTCCTCTTTTTCTAATATCAATAACCAACTCTTGAGCCAACAATACATTCTCAATAATACTCCTCCCTTTAACAAAACCAGATTGGTTATCTGAAATAAGTTTAGGTAGAAGATCTTTAAGTCTACTTTGAAGGATTCTAGATAAAATCTTATTAACAAAGTAATTCAAACTTATTGGTCACATATCTGAGAAAGTCTGAATATTATCTTTCTTAGGTATAAGGATTAAATTAGTATGAGCAATAGGCTTAGGGAGAGAATTCCCTGCAAAGAAGTCAATAACCATTCTTATCACATCTGCACCCACTATGTCCCAGTAAACCTGAAAAAATCTGCTTGTTAATCCATCTGGGCTACAAGCACTATCATTACTGAGCTAAAAAACCATAAACACTATCACCGTTGAGCTGAAAAACCACATTTTTAACTTCATCACCATCTAGAACAACTCCCAACCTATCATTTTCCTCATTGTTAATCATGTGAGGAATATGATTAAGCAAAGGGAATTCAGTAGCATCTCTATCTTGCTAAAATTGTTTTTGAAAGTGCAAAACTGCTTCAGCTGCTATCTCACTGTCATCTTCTAGCCAAGTACCCTTTGAGTTTTAAATTCTTCAAACCTTGAGTGTTTGCCTTCTACCTTTGATCAAACCGCTAAAAAATCTTGTATTTTTATCTCCATTTTCAAACCAGTCATATCCAACTTTTTGTTGCCAGAAAATTTCCTCAAAATAAAGATATTTAGCATATTCAGCCTTAGACGTTTCCATCACAATTTTATTCCCCACAGTAGGAAACTTTTCAAAAAGCTTCTCCTTTAATCTTACAGTCTCCTTCCTAATCAACAATTGTTGAAAAATATCATCATATGTCTCTCTACTCTACAAAGTAAGAGCCTTTTTAACCTTTTTAATCTTTTTCTTAAAGTCTGAAAGAGGATTAGAAGAGATCTCTGAATTCTAATTTAACCTCACTACCTCCTTGAAATTCACATGATCTGTCTAGAATTTAAGAAATTTAAAGGATTTCTTGAATCTGGTGGCTACATTAGAACAAGAGAGCAATAAAGGAGCATGATCAGACCCACTTCTAGGCAAATGTTTCACTTCAGATTGTGAAAAAAGATCTGAAAACCTTGAATTAATCAATATTCTATCCAGCTTTTTAAAAATACAATCATCCCCACATCTACCATTCCACTAGGTAAAAGGAGAACCCTTAAACTGAACTTCTAGTAAATCACAGGACTGTCACTACCCAAACCTGACGTGATTGGTACCCACACTAACTCTTCGATGGGAGAAACATCTAACACCAATCCATCAAACCCGACACTTAGCCAAACTAAGGCAACTAACTGTTTTTCATTAAATAAAATAATATATCCAATATTCTAAACGAAACCAATGCTGAATTAAACGAACTTATACAATCCTCTAGAATCTGAAGGTCATTGTACTAAAACACTACAAATGTCAATGAAAGGGTTCAACTCAAAAACAAACAAAACATCCAAGTCCAAAACAAATGGACAGGAACAAGGTGAAGAACTCATGGCATCCCAGAAGATGTAGCTCACCCTTGTGTTTGAATTCTATCCGCTCTACAACTGAGGTCTTGATACAGATTTCGGAAAATGCACTGCACTCAACAAAAAGAAGAGCATATGTAGTATCTGTACATAAGAAACAACGGTATACTTGTAGGGTCATCGGCCAACCCAAAATAAGATATATGAACAAGTAACAATAACTTAGTAAAGCAAGAACAACCATGAACACCTACCATGTAACCTTACCTCAAGTTTATGACACTTAACCTTGTTCAACAACACCATAGAATTCAGTCAATACAAGTCAAGATGGGCAACAACTCAAGTCAATACCATGACTACCAACAAAAATCCAAGTCAACAACCATGACTCAACAACAATATACTATCCATGCCTCAATTATACAAATAAATAGACATTTGAATAGAATACTAATCATTTGTAATTTAACACGGACCTCTCAAGGATCCATTCCAACAACAACAATGGTAATAATCATGAATCCCGAATTACTCAAGCAACCAAATATAGCAAGTCAACACGTAAACTCGGTTCACTCAAGGAACCAATATAACAAGTAAACACATAAACCCAATTCACTCAAGGAACCAATATAACCAGTAAATACATAATCTCGGTTCACTCAAGGAACCAATATAACAAGTAAACACATAATCCCGTTCACTCAAGAAACTGTCACACTCACATGTACCTTGTACATACATGCTAAGGGTCTTATGGTCACTCACTAGCCATGACCTACAAGGGACAAACTCTTGTCCATGTACCAAATCCAAGCTATCAAGTGTCAGCTAACCTTATACCAACCAATCCCCTGAGATGTCCAAATAATGGTACATTTCACAATAATCAATAGATATCACAACAATTACAACCACTATGATAACAGTAATAACACTCTTAAAGCCAACAAGCTTTTCGTGTAAGTTCATTGCATGTGATTAGCACTTAGGATATCAAATAGTCATTTACCTTCCTTGAACATGCATTGTAACAAATAATACGAAGGAACAATTATCATGCACACATAAAACAAGTTGGGTTTCAACTACATTAAACCATCACCTACCTCAATCCAAGTCCAAAATGCTCTAACGAACTTGAGCTTTGCCCTTTATTGCAACCTCGACTTGATTGTGGTCTAAAACCATCAATACAACACATAATCAACCAAATGACCTAACGATATCAAGGATTATAACCTAATCCCGAAACTCCAAGGCCAAATTCATGATCATTCCTCATATTCTAGGATTTTCTATCATTATTCCACCTTAATCCTACCGTTTTTGTGGTTACAATGGTGAATTGTAGTTATGCAAGAGTAATTTATCAACTTTTAACTAAAACCCAAGGGTTTTCTACCCAATTCACCTATTTGCTCTAGAAAAATCAATTGGGTCACGTTAAAACCTTCCCAAAACCCGTAACTAGTGATTCCATGAAAGAAAATAGATTTTAGGTGGAAATCGCCCAAAATTGGCTCCCTAGCCCTTAGATGAAATAAGAATAAAAATAATATTTTTGGGGTATTTTCTACACTAATCAGCGTATATCCCGCTATAGAGACCCTATCCCTCTATAACAGTCTCGCTATAGTGGAATCCGCCCGTTATGGCGGGATTGACCAAATCTGACTCCCGCTATAGTGGGAAAGTTCCCACTATAGTAAAGCAGTAGTAGTAGCCTGCCACCCGCTATAGCAGGTAAGGCAAGGCAGAAACTCAGGATTTCTCCCAATTTTGCCTTTTTCACAATGCACCCTCAAATTACAACATCCCAAACCAACCCCTTTACGTCAAGTTCAATAGCGGGAGTTCTACTCACCCGAATTCATTTCCAAAAGATCCTATAGATTATTTATTGACCTGACTAACACAATATTACCTCAAATTATATGACATTTTACCAATCCAGTCTTTGATTTTCCTAGACCATACCATACTTGAATTTCGTATAAGACTAGCCTAGCCTAAAATTTCTAACTCCCAATTTGGGGAAAACCTTAACCCGAATTTTGGAATGCTAGACTTACCCTTGGAAAGGGTCGTTACAACAAATACCAATTTACTCATCGTTCCACGAATGATAAAACAAGAATAATGAGGCAAGTAAGAAAGAAAAAAGTACCTGTATCCTCAAAGAAGTGAGCGTACTTGTCCTGTATTTCCCTCTCGATTTCCTAAGTAGCTTCCTCAATAACTTCTATTGGACACTTACAGACCAAATCTCCTTCGTTCTTAACTTCAGAACGTCCCGGTCAAGAATTGTAATTGAATTCTCCTGATAAGAAAGATTCTTATCAAGCAAAACTGAATCTCATTTGATAATGTAATACCCATGCCCATGATATCTCTTAAGCATAGACACATAAAATGCCAGATGGACCACTGACAGTCTTGGTGGAAACAACAACCTATACGCCACTAGGCCCACATCATCAAGAACCTAGAGGCTAAGCTGTAACACCCCGTATCCTACGTGTAATAGTTCTACTTATATGTCACTTGATACAGACTTATAGTACGGGTAATGGGCTAGATTTCCTATATGACTAGCGACGGTAAGATGGGTTGGAAGGAACTGCCCATACACTTTAATGTGACACGACTAAGTTAACGTCGATGCAACTATTTAAACTTGGGATCGTGAGTAGGTATTTGAATCTAAAGTTTAAAGTGACCAAGTGTACAGAAGCTGTAATTTAAATTAAAGGGATTAAGAAGTGAAAATGGAATTAACTATTGAGGTGCTTGGTTGACTTAATTAAGCTAGTAGGTGAATCACCTACTTGAGATATATGGACCAAGTTAATGGACCCAAGGTTATGGATTAGATTTGGGCCAAATTAAATGTTCCAAAGAGGTGTATTACCTACTTAAGTTAATGGATCAGATTAAGGCCTATATTAAGGGACTTTTTTAAGGCCCAAACTAAGTAAAATAAAAGGAGAAGAGAATGGGCAGCCCAACCCCAAAAATCTATCCCAAAATCCCAATAAGTTAAAGGCCAAATTTAGAAAAAAAAAAGCATGTAGGTACATCACCTACTTTGACCTTTGAGCAGCTTGAACTCCCTAAGTAGGTGCATCACCTATTTGGATCAATTTGTGACTGAAGATGAACCTAAAAGAGGAGGTTCTAGAGAGCCTATTTAAGGGTCAATTTGACATATTTTAACTCATAATAATTCATCAAAATAACCATAATTCTCTCAAAGATAATAAGCTCTCTCTCTCCCTTCAAGTAACAGCCACAAAACTCCTCTAGGGTTCTTGGTATAGTTGCCTCTTTGTAGCCAAGGTAAGTAGTGATTAACTTATGGATTTAGTTTAATTTAACCATGAGAAGGTGATGGAAATTAGGTTTTTCATGTTTGAAGTGTACAACAACCCTCCAAGTTTGACAGTCCACCTATATCTAATTTCTACAAGGTTTCTCCTCTTTATGGTTCTAGTGAAAAGAAGTTCAAGTTCTTGTGGCAGTTGAGAGTATAAAGATTTCCACCAATAATAAGGTAGGCTACTGCACATTTTATTACTCCTCCTTGAATATAAATTTGAGTGGAAAATTATGGATGTGTTGCTAAGAACTTAGAGATGGTAAGTGCAATATTGTGTTGCTAGGATGAAGAATATTTGTGGCTGTTTTAGAGATTGTTTATGTTTATATATGTTGGGATGGCTTGGTTGGTCTTAAAAAAGAATGTGAGTTGTTGATATTGACATATAAAAGGAGGGTGTAATGATACACCACTTAATTAGATATTGCATGAGCTTGCTGTCTATTATACTTTGTGGACTATTTTGTACATGTTATAAAGCCAAAGGAGTCTCTGGGAATATTATATGAATCCGTGTGTTGTACAACTGTAATTAGAGGATAAGGGGTTGAAAGAACACCCTTGATTTGGTGAATTATGGGCGTGCTACCCGGCTACTGTTTTGAGTGAAGTTGAATAGCTCGAATTTGTTAATTAATTACTAATACTAGTCTTACCACGTACTTCATTGTAGATAAGTAATCTGACAGGAAGGAGGTTAATTCGGGGTAATACAGTAATTATACCAGGTATGTAAGGCTACTCTATTTTGTTGGCATAAAATCCAACACTTGTGTTACAAAGTGAGCTTCCAAAGTTCTCCCATAGCAAATGATACATAGTGGCAACTTATGATCTACCATGTATCTAACGACCTTGGTCCCACTCCCTAATTTGTTAAAATACCTCAATATATGCTTATTACCTAGTCTACATGTCTACATTCAATAGCAAGCTTCATTAGTTCTCCTTTTAGTCAAAAGAGATCCATGTGTTATTTCAGCTCCTAGGCATTTCATTTGTGTACAAACTTCTCCCTACCTCATTATTACTACATAAAGTGTTTATTCATGTATTTTACTGGTGGACTACTGTCCCAACGCTCAATAATGTCATGACCACCAAAGTAACAATCTCAAAGGTAATAAACTAAGAAACGCAAATCTGGTTATGTATGGGTGGCAGCTCAGGGGCGGAAGCCTAGCATTGGCCGATCCCAATTCATTTATATGTGGGTGGCATCTCAAGGGTGTAAGCCTAGCATGGGCTGATCCCAACTTATGTATTTACCACTGATCAGTTGGTCATTTGTGTCCCATGGCATACAAAGATTATAGAGTAAGAATGGTAAAGTGAAGAAAAGAATGTAATATACAAGATTCCACAGATACAGGTAAAGGTGGTCTATTATGGTTTACACTTATTCTGATTTTATTTGAGCTCTCACTTTACATATTAGTTACTCTTTGCCTTACATATTCAATACATTCTTTCGTACTGATGTCCCTCACAGGGAAACCTGCATTTCATGCTGCAGGCACAGGTACTTAAGCTAGTAGACTCCTCCAGTAGGAGCACAGGACATCCAGCGGCTATTGGTGAGCTCTAAGTCGATTCGGGGCTTTTCGAGTCTTTTATATATGTTTTGGTATTGTATAGTAGCTAAGTGTAAGGCGGGCACTTATCCCGACCTTAACTAAGTTTATATATCTTTTAGAGGCTTTGTAGACTGTAAAGTGAAGGGTGGTTATGCCTTGTCTTCCAGTCATTGTGGCCCCAACGGCCAAGTCATGTATATATAGTTTTGGGCTTGACTACGTGGTTTATTTTCATTAAATCTTAATATCCATATTTGGCAGCATCTTTAAATGTTCATGGCAATGCATGGTAAGTACAAGGTTATGGGTTGGTGCTCTCGGGCCTTTACGGCTACGGGTGCCTGTCTGCCCCAATAGGATTTGAGGCGTGACAAAAGTGGTATCAGAGCAGGTCATCCTAGGGAGTCTACAAAGCTGTGTCTATGTAGAGTCTTGCTTATGTATGTGTTGTGCACCACATCTATAGACAAGAGGCTATGGGACATTTAGGAGTTATCTGTTTTCTTCATATCTTAGATCTTGCAATAGAGCCAGGGTTGTAGGTAGAGTCATATTCAACCATTGAATTTTTTTTCTTATTATAGTAGAGATGCAGATTAACAGAAGGAGTAAGAATAAAAGTAAGCAAGTAGATGTGGCTGCCGGAGAAGGGACCAGCCAGTCACCACCTAGACAAGCTAATCAAAGTGAGGCTCAAGATGAGTTTGCATCACAGACCTCTTCTACTCCTCCATCTCCCGAAGAGCTAAGAAGGAGAGGAGTACCCTCAGAATCACCTATTAATGTTACTAAGCAAGATTTAAGGAATGCGGTGCAATTATTGACTTGTATAGTTGGAGTCAAATGCAAAACAATCAACAGTGAACTCAAATGCATCCTCAGTCTCAGAGCCAACAAAAGTAGGAGGTTTCATCTTCAGGAACTTAGTCAGCATGTTATGTTCAGTCCCAGTCATGAAAGGACCTAACACCGGGTGAGGGAAAATCTCAGTCACCAAGGCCTCACTATTCTAGGAGTAGTTGTAGTAGTCGGCTGAACACCTTGAAACTGATAAGCCAACATAACAGAAATGCCCCATTATTGACCAATCCACTCTGTAAAGAAAGCACCTGTTGAAATATTTCAGAAGATATCGGGAGAAGAGATGCACCCCCAGCTAGCGGCACCTCTTCCTGCTCTACAACATCTTCATTCATGACCTCAACCTTCTTATGGTGATCCTCGAGTGGGGGAGGTGTCACTGACTTCTGATTGGCCTGATCAGCTACTGCTTGAGCTCTCCCCTGGCAATTATTGCTCCCCCTCTGCCCATTCCCCTACCTCTTCCTCATCCTCATCCCTAAATAGCCTATTTCACAGCTGGAGCTACTAGTGCAGGGGCTACGACTCTGGCTCCATTAGCACTAGTGTTCGCCATCTGCGGACAAATGAATGAAGAGGGTCAGATACCAATTTGGATCACCAGATATCAGTTGAAATCAAGTTATAGCACAAAAGAAAAAAGAAAATGATGGTTTCCTAAAGTCCTATAGTATCTCGTAAAAAAGTACAGATGTCTCCATACCGTTCCAATATTCTAAACGAAACCAATGCTGAATTAAACGAACTTATACAATCCTCTAGAATCTGAAGGTCATTGTACTAAAACACTACAAATGTCAATAAAAGTGTTCAGCCCAAAAACAAAAGAAACATCCAAGTCCAAAACAACTGGAAAGGAACAAGGTGAAGAATTCATAGCAGCCCAGAAGATGTCGCTCATCCATGAGTTCAAATGCTATCCACTTTATTGCTGAGGTCTTGAAACAGTCTCTGGAAAATGTTCCGCACTCAATAAAAAGAAGAGGACGTGTAGTATCTGTACATAAGAAACAATGGTGTACTTGTAGGGTCATCGGCCAACCCAAAATAAGATATATAAACAAGTAACAATAACTTAGTAAAGCAAGAACAACCATGAACACCTACCATGTAACCTTACCTCAAGTTTATGACACTTAAACTTGTTCAACAACACCATAGAATTCAGTCAATACAAGTCAAGATGGGCAACAACTCAAGTCAATACCATGACTACCAACAAGAATCCAAGTCAACAACCATGAATCAACAATAATATATTATCGATGCCTCAATTATACAAATAAATAGACATTTGAATAGATTACCAATGATTTGTAATTCAACCCAGACCTCTCAAGGATCTATTCCAAAATGATTTGTAATTCAACCCAGACTTCTCAAGGATATATTCCAACAACAATGGTACTAATCATGAATCTCGGTTTATTCTAGAAACCAAATATAGCAAGTCAACACATAAGCTCGGTTCACTCAAGGAACCAATATAACAAGTAAATACATAAACCTAGTTCACTCAAGCAACCACTATAACCAGTAAATACATAATTTTGATTCACTCAAGGAACCAATGTAACAAGTAAACATATAACCCCAATTTACTCAAGGAATCGTCACACTCACTTGTACCTTGTACATACATGCTAAGGGTCTTATGGTCGGCTACTAGCCATGACCTGCAGGGGACAAGCTCTTGTCCATGTTCCAAATCCCAGACATTAAGTATCTGCCAACCTTATACTAACCAATCCCATGAGATGTCCAAATACCGATTTATTTCACAATAATCAATAGATATCACAACAATCACAACCACAATGATAATAGTAACACTCTTAAAAAGAACAATCTTTTCGTATAAGTTCATTGTATGTGATTAAAACTTAGGAGATCAAATAGTCATTTACCTTCCTTGAACATGCATTGTAAAAAAAAATATGAAGGAACAATTATCATGCATACATAAAATAAGTTGGGTTTCAACTACATTAAACCATCACCTACCGCAATCCAAGCCCGAAATGCTCTAACTAACTTGAGCTTTGCCGTTTCTTGCAACCTCGACTTGATTGTGGTCTAAAAACATCAATACAACACATAATCAACCAAACGACCTAACAATATCAAGGATTATAACCTAATCCCAAAATCCTAAGACCAAATTCATGATCATTCCTCCCATTCTAGGATTTTATATCATCATTCCCCCTTAATCCTACCAATTTCGTAGTTATAATGGTGTATTATAGTCATGAAAGAGTAATTTATTAACTTTTAACCAAAATCTAAGGGTTTTCTATCGAATTCACCTATTTTCATAAGAAAATTAGTTAGATCAAGTTAAATCCTTCCCAGAATCCATAAACTTGTGATTCCATAAGTTAATAATAAAATAATTAGTTAATAGAAGTAGTTAGCTTACCATTACAGAGAAAGACAATAGATTTTAGGTGGAAATCGCCCAAAATTACCTCTCCCAGCCGTTAGATGAAATAAGAATAAAAATAACATTTTTTGGGGTATTTTCTGTGTTAATCAACACATCTCCCTCTATAGAGACTCTATCCCGCCATAGCAGAATTCGCTCGCTATGGTGAGATTGACCAAAGCTAACTTTTGCTATAGTGGGAAAATTTCCGCTATAGTGGAGTAGTAGTAGCAGCCTGCCACCCGCTATAGTGGCTGAGGCGAGGCAGAAACTAGGGATTGCTCCCAATTTTTCTTTTTTTTTTTTGCAATGCATCCTCAAATTACAACATCCCAAACCAATCTATTTACGTTAAGTTTGATATCGGGAGTTCTACTCACTCGAATTTATTTCTGAAAGATCCTACGAATTTCTTATTGACTTGACTGACACAGTATTACCTTGAATTACATGAAATTTTACCAATATATTCTCAGATTTCCCTAGATCATACCATTCTCAGATTTCATCCAAGATTAGCCTAGCCTAAAATTTCTAACTCCTAATTCGGAAAAAACCTTAACCCAAATTTTGCCATACTAGACTTACCCATAAAAATGGAAAGGGTCATTACAAGGACTATATACAAGATCTAAAATCATCAGTATTCACATCAGTCACAGGCAGACCCCCTATCTTTTCTTGCCTATTTAATACAACATTAAAATCTCCACTAATCAACCAAGGGTAATTCATCCTATTTGAAAAAGAGTATAATTCATCCCACAGATCAAGCCTAAAATTGCTATCACACTTAGCATACACCACTGTTAGATAAAAAACTTGAGATAAAGCAAGATTCTGTATTTTAAAAGTGATTTGTTGATCTTTGTTGTTCACCACTGTAGCATCATCTCCATGATTAGTAAAGACCTAAATATGACCATTGCTATTATAATTAACAAAGGGCATCCTCAGTCTATTTCTATATCTGTTGATGGTTTTGACATGTTGAAAAGGTTCCAATAAAGCTACAAAAGCAAACTTATGAAAATTGTACAACATTCTCTGAAATGTTTTTTTTTTATATGTATTTACTGACTTTATATTCCATATTAAGGCTTTCATCATTTAGTCTCTTGTTGAGAAATGACTTTCGTCTTTGGTTGAACTCTAAGAGGTAAAGATGAGTCCCCATTCGCTTGTTTTTTCCCTTCCCTAGCTGACTTTATAGCCTTAACCACCATAGGAGACAAATCAGTTTTATTAAATATCTGATCTTCCTGCACTTTAGAGGTGCTCACTTCCTCACCTTCAACTGTAGCATCTATAATATCCTCCACTTGATGAGTTAATTTGTCTTAAAACACCTTGTTAGGAGACTTAATAGGATATAATAAAACCTGAGAAGAATCAGATTGAATCACTGTGAGAACCTCAGTAATTGCCAAGTTATTTTAGGGGACTGCTGCATCTTGTACTATTGTTGGTAACTTTATCATTTTCATGTACTCTAATCTCTTTGCTGTTGTTAGACTCCACTATTTCCAAAACATTACTTCCTTTAAATACCTATTTTTCATAATTTTCAGGGCTCTTATTGGTGATGAAATGTGGCTCAACATTGTCAGGTGGAATTACTGCCTCCTCTATGTCATTTGGTATTCTCTCCACTAACTTTATAACTTCATTTCCTTCCTCATTACTGTCACGCCTCGGATCCAATGGGGAAGACTGGCACCCGAAGCCATTAAGGCCTGAGAGAACCAATCTTCATTCATGTACATTCATATGCATATCCCTGAGTGAACAACAGTCTATCTCATGTAACTACAAGATACCAATGGCGGAAGTCATGGAAAAACATATGATATATATGAAACTTGGCGGTTAGGACCATCAAGTCAAAATGGACATACATTCTTTCATGTATCTCACCACGTACGTCTACAAAGACTCTAACAAATGCATATACATAACCAATCTAAAGTTAGGACAAGTCCCCGCTTTATACAACATTTACATAGTACCAAAACAAATGTACACAAGTGACTCGGAGAAGCCCCGAACCAATCTGGAGCTCACCAATAGTCTGTAGATGCCTCATAGCCTACTGTGGAGGTCTACTAACAGCTGTGCCTGCAACAAGTAAGGTAAGTCCCCCAAGGGACGTCAGTACGAAGAATGTACTGAGTATGTAAGTCTATATGAAACTGCATGATACATAAGTACTTCAATGGAATCAAATATAAGATAATAATCAATGTGGATAATTCACCGTTCTGTATGTGTGGAACCATGTACCTTACATTCATTACTTTCTTTGCCTTTACATTCATTCATTACTATCGTTCATTACTTCACTTAATCCTTCTTTGCATTAGGAAATTGTCAAGCTACCCATGCTAGGTATCTTAACACCTGGGATGAGATTAACCCATGCTAGGCTTTTCTGTCGCCCTTGGGATGTTACTGTGATAACCCATGCTAGGCTTTTCTGTCGCCCCTGGGATGTTACTGTGATAACCCATGCGAGGATTTTCTGTCGCCCCTGGAGTGTTATTATGATAACCCATGCTAGGTTTTTCTGTCTCCCCTGGGATGTTATTATGATAATCCACGCTAGGCTTTTCTGTCACCCCTGGGATGTTACTCAAGATTATTCAAACAATTATGCATTACTTTCGTTCTTTCATTATAAGAGCGATACATTACTTCATTTCTTTACTTATGTGAGATTGATACGTTGGTAGTCATAACATCATTGAAACTTTAGAATGTAACATTATTGGAAATGCTACTCAAGATTGAATAGATTCTCTTTACATCATTACTTTCTTTGAGATAGTTCTTTTAGTAGTTACAACATTATGAGAGCTTTGGAACTTCAGTCAATGAATAAAAGACATGTCAATCACAATTGGTCTAAGAATAGGAAACATGTGAATAACAATATATGTCAACCTGAGCTGGGATACTTTAGAACACTTCAGAATGGAACAAGTACAATGTCAATGTGAACTATATGTTCCGCAGAAGGTTACGGAAAGAGTAACCTTACATACCTTATCTTCCCAATATGAATACACAGTCCTATATGTGAATACAATAATCCAGCTCCTTCCTTACGTTTTACTCTACAACACAAGTACATAACGGAGCTCACGTTAACAACTAACTGCATTACAAGTGCATAAGATGACAATGAATTACGTGACTGTCATATAATGTCATTTCACCCTTCACAATATAATTCAATGCATTACCATACCAACACCACCACCATATACTACATTAACCAAGACATCATAATGCGATAGCATTTCACACCAAAGTTATACTTTACACTTCCCCTTCAACACTACGTTACCTTTTCTCCTTCAAGTCACTTAAATACCTTTCACAATAACACATTAACAACAATCCATAATTTATACCATTCAAAATACCTCCGGTATACTCCTTTAAAGTCATTTAAAAGGTACCATAAGTTAATAATTGCATCCAAGAAGGGTATAGGGGCCTTGGGGGGTCAAAGAGATGCAAAAACATGCAAAACAAAATTTTGGACTGGGATGTGGAGCCACCTGTGCCCACAGGTGGATGAGGTGCAGCCGCAGGTGCTCTCTAGCCTTGTCCAGAGCCACTTGCATTGGCACCTGGGCCCGCAGGTGCTCCAAACGCGAGGGATGTTGCCCGGTTCGGCCAAAAAGGATCTCTTTTGGGTCCTTTTTTTTTGTAATAAATGGTCCAAGGTCATGAGTAAGCTTATATTTTCATATTTTAGGTCACTTGGATGCCAATGAACCATCATGGTTTCACAACATACATGAACCTCACCAAAACCACATTTTTCCTTTCAATACGTCACCAATTCCACAACAATAATTCCAAACGTTATACACAAATAGAAAACAAGTTAAGTACATAACCACATCTTACATGTTGATATTTAATCCATTAAACTCACTTCCTTCAAGACCACATGTCTACTTTCAAGTTTAGAAGGCAAAACCCTTCACCGATTAAATAAAAGCAAACTGTTTTACACATAGTGAACTGTCCAACACTTTGCCAACATAACCAACATGATTTATACACCATCTTAAGCATATAATATATTAAACCATGAGAGTAAACTCTTACTAAATCTTGCAAGAGGATGATCTTGTCCAAGGGGGTGATGGCTTAGGGTTTGTGATGAAAAGAGATATCTTTGGAAATGTCTAGAAATGGCATGTGTGTTTTGTGGATTAAAAGCTAATTTTTGTGCCTTTATATAGGCCCTTGAAGTCATCCTTATCCACTTTTGATCAATAATTATCATGTTTACTTGGTCAAAGAAAGGATGGATCATTTCCTTCTTTTGGGCCAAGCCTTTTGCATCAATTTGGGCCTCAATTGAGCCCAATGGCACAAAATTAAATTCATCCAAACACAATTAAGGTGTAATACACCAACTATCTCATGTTTGAATAATTCCATAAATGTTACAGTAATAACATAGGTTCGAAAATGTACGGGGTGTTACAATTACTGTCTTGGTTGACTTCTTTAATCTGCTTCAGGTGACTAACATTGCTGCTCTTGGATGTATCACTACTGTTCTCCTTTTGGTTGACAAATAACTTTGTGATCCACTCTTTTTTGGATTGATTATGTTGTTGCCTCTCTCCCTTGTGTGCAGGACTGTTGCATAATGTGTTATCATTTTTTACCCTTTGTTATGCTTGTATTTGCTACTTCATTATTCACCTGATGCCCATCTGCCTCAATTGTATCTTTGTCATGATTCATTGCCTCCTCTATTAGGATAGCAAAGGTATTGCTAGTGCTTATCCTTTTTTCTGGTGGTGGCTTTCTCACTTAGATAGGACTTGGATGTCTTCTTAGTTATGAATCTTCTCCTTGTAGGATTCCACTACTGTACCTATGCATTAGCCTTATTACTTGTATTGTTTAAAGCATATGTATTCCCTGTAGATTCTTTTTCTATTTCCCCCACGATTTCTTTCTCTTTTGGTGCATTCAATTCAGGGTGCAGCACCCTGCAGTCATTTTCACCATGTCCTTGAAATTTACATTTTTGATAGTATTTAGGGAGATAGTCATAGTCAATCGTTACTTGTTCCACCCTTGATTCCCTTGTGTTGGAGTTAACAATTTCCATCTCCACATACTTAGGAAAGTCTGCCAAAAGATTCGCTTGAACTTAACCCTTGCACAACTAGGTCGGGTCTTGTTAGTAGTAGCCATGTCTAAGTGCAAAGGTTTACCCACAGCCGAGGCTAATGAAAAAATGGATTCTTTTTCAAAGAAGGTAGGTTTAAGATAGGAAAAGATATCCACACCATTACTTGAGTTGTTTCTTCTTCCAGTTTAAACTTTGTATCATAGATTAGAGGTCTCATAGGATAGGAATAGCCCTTTTTATCAAGAAAATAATACACATTTTTTGACATAATGTTCACAAAGTCTTCCTCTAAATTGAACCTCATTAGAATGTGTCTATTTCTCAACATACCAATAGTACAATCTCCTTTCACGTTGTATTTTTTTGGAATTTGAGTCTGAAGATCCTCCAACTCTGGCCAACCATAAGAGAACTTCCTAATCATAGCATATTGGAGGTTCTTAAAGGTAATCATTCTATCCACTTCTTCTTCCGTCCATATTAATCTTGGAATCCCATTAATGAACAAAAAATTCTTCAAAGGAATAGGTTCCACATCAACTTTTGTAGCAGATTTAGGTTTAATCAATGAAGGCCTTAACAAATCAACATAGGTAGCATCTTCACTGTTCTTAGGAGCCTTGGTAGGCAAATTACTATGCACGATAGGCAATTTAATAGGGTTTGTGCTCAACTTACCAACACTATTGTGTTGAATCACATTTTTATTAGGAAGAGGAGGAAAATTAGAAGATGAGGGGTAAAAGAAGGGCCTGGTCAATCATCGAAGCGGACTGACTAGTGGCCAGAAGGGCCATACCGGTGATTCAAAATTTTCAAAAAGAGGCGGCTTGGGCTAGGAGTATGAGAGCGTTAGAGTTTTTTTTATATCATGTAGCTTTAAAAGATAACCTCACCCATTTTTTTACCCCTACAAACCCGACTCAAATAATAAACCCCGGTACCTTGTCCACTTTGTCATAAAATGAATTTGGATCGGGTCTAAATAAAAGATAGATTTTTTCAGTTGGGTCTGATTTGAAAGGCTAAAATAAATGGGTGAGATAATTTTTGAAGCCTCGTGACATTTTGAAATTACGAAATCAATTTAAAGGTTTCTTAATTCAATCTATAAAATGAAAAGGGGTAAATATGCATCATTTATTAGACGATGAGGGTATATGCACACCATTTGTTAGATGACGAGAGTATATATGCATCACTTTTGAATGAGGAAATATCAGCTCTAAATCGCAAAGTTGAGGGATATATTTGCCCCTTTGCCCAAAAACGAATTCGCAAGGCAAACAAAATTCACGAGACACAAGTTATGCCTTACAAGACAAAACAATTCACAAGGAAAAATTTACAAGGTAGGGACAAGTTATGCCCAAAAAACCATAAATTTTGTTTTAGAACCCACAAAAGTTAAGAGAAAAGACATCATTTCCACCCTGAACTTATTCGAAAAAGTCACTTACATGCTTATCTTTGCGGGTGACCTTTTACCTCCTTATTCTTGTTTAAAGTGTAATTATTACCTCCCTAAGACTGCCAAACAACTTTTCTAGTAGGCAGCATTTCACATGCTCCTACCACGACAGAGCCAAGTAGATGCCACCTAATTTTTTTTCTTTTTTCCCCCACTATATATTCCTTCCTCTTCCTTAGCACCCACCAACACCATTTTTGATACAAATCGAGATAGAAAGAATGATACCAAGAGTGAGCGTGTGCACTATCACTGATATGAAAGTTTTCAATCACCCATGAAGAGCTCAAAGTGGTATGAAAAGTTTACTAAAAGATATATTAAAGTTCATAACATGCTCAAATAGATTTATGAAGAAGTGATTACAATCATAAATGATATCAAGAACTCAGAGCATTCTTTCAACCATCATAAGTTTGGAGAAAGAAAATATGGGAGGAAGACTTCAAGGCCACCAATATTCTTAAGTGTCTATTTTAATAATGTGGTTATTTTTGTTATTTAGCTAGTTTTGCAAGACTAATATAAATATTCTTTAAGTTTTCATTTTAGGGTTAGCTAGCTTAAAGAATAAAGAAACACTCTTTGTGTGAGTTTATGGGAGGATTCCCTTGTATCTTTTCAATGAACCTCTCTTGGATAAACTAAGTAAGATTTCCATGTATGATTTCATTCTCTTAGATTAATTCTAGTAATTAAATCTTTTAGTTGCTTGATTATCCCTTCTTTTTTCTATAGCTCGTCGCCCTTTCTTTCTATTTCTTAATCATATCTTTCTTATTTTATTGCAGTTTCTTGCATCTAGAATCACATCACCTTTTCTACCATGAAATTAAACCATACTCTAATACCTTCCTTAAAAAAATTATTTCCTTCACTTCCCTTCTATCACGATCCAAAAGTTGAGGTCATGATGGCACATACTTCGGACTAGCCTTAGTAGGTAATCCAAAACCCACATATAAAGGACAACTGAAATATGAAAGAAAAACCCATAAATGCAATACTTCAAGAATGAAGTTAAGCTATAATGCATAACATAGCAAAAATCTGAACAAAAAACATAAATCCCTAGAAATGGTGTCATAAGTAGAAATAGCATCTAATACATAGCCTGAAAAATAAATACAAAGTTTGTCTCTGAAATACTAATAAAGACAAGATAAAGATAGATGGAGGCTGGAACAAGGCTCTGAACATGGAGCTCATCAGGTACTCCAAAAATCAGCTATCACCACACAATTAGCCACCGTGAATCATACTCGAACTAGGATCTGCACCGAAAGGGTACAGTAGGAGTGAGTACGGTCCATTTGTACTTTGCAGGTGTCATAGGTCGACTGAGCAAAGTAAAAAATAATACAAAATATACTATGAGCATGTCACTTGCAAAGAGAAAAATTTTCAAATGGTAGCTCACACAGTCTCCACTAACAGTTCTAAGCTATAAAGACAATAAAGGAAACTACACATGGAATATAACTAAGGAAACTAAATACACTACACCAAACACATAAGGGAAATACAACGATGTAATGCAATGCAAGGATGATGTGATGAAGATGGATATAAGTCATCTCATGGCTATTCATATACACTTTTCGAGCCTCAACGCTTCAAGACAGGACCCAAGGGGGGTTTGCAACCCGTATAATTTCTCATATCTCAATCTCATATCTTAATTCACCTCTCCGGCTAATGTTCACAGATCAAGGGTTTTATAAGGTATCTCATTTTCCTTCAAAAATCAGTGTTTCTCAGTTGTACCAATATCTCATGAATTGTTTATATGAAATGAGGATGAAATGCTCACAACCAATCAGTATGAAGATAATTATCAATTCAATATAGGTATAAATAAGCCCAAAAATCAACTCAACATGTCAATAATTCATGATATAAGCCCTCACTCGGCACCACCAAGATAAATAGTCATGTGATACATCAAAATATCATTTTAAGAAGGCCTATAATATCTATTCAAGCCCCTGTATGGGGACCACAAAAATAATCATGACATTTAATGCATAAATAAGGCCTACAAATTTCAAATAAAGCCGCCATACGGGCATCACATAAAATATAATCTCTCAAGTCAACAATATTATGTATATAAGCCCCCACATGGGCACACAATAGTAATAATAATGCCAAAATATTACTCTCATGACTAAATTTCCTAACCCATAGTATGCTTTACATGATCGTTAACTACCCAACCCAGTCTGAAAGAAGTTAAGCCATAACATACCTTGTAATATCGAAAATTCAAGCCTAAGCCTTCAACGTGGAGCCTTTCCTTCGTGAACAATCTTGACATGAGTTAACTATCAAAAACATTATATACGTGTCAAAAGGAAGCTAATGATACCCATATTGGCTATATTTGAATCGGGTCCAATTTAGTTCAAATAATGGGTTCAATAACGAAAGGGGTAAAATTAAAATTTTATTTTAGAAACATATTCACTAAGTCAAAAGGAGTGTACAACTGAAAATCCATACAAAAAATTTGTAATTGCTATTCAAATCATTAAAAAATCCTTTTAAGAATTTACCAAAAAAATCCCCAATTTCTACTTTGAAAACAAGATTTAAAGATGTTTTTGAAGATATAATAATAAGGAATTAATGGAAATAAGAGTTCTAAGCTTTCCCAAGCATGAGTGATGAAGAAAACCTTAGAATTCACCCTTTCCTGATGCTCCCAAGTCCAAATATGGTAAAAGTTATGAAAAATAGAGTATTTATACTATTCTGTTAACAGTACCTCACTAACGCGGTCAACCTTTTGTGTTTGTGAGGGTTAACGGAGACCAGGCCATTAAATTGGCCTTCACAATCATGGTCAACCTCTCACATTCACAAATGCTGTTGGCTCAGACCCATCGCAATCACGAAGGTCCGGTCGCAATTGTGATGATGAGAAAGATTCGACCCAGACTCGATAATCCTTTGCGATTGTGGACACCACCTTAAGATCATGATGAAGGACATCATACTTATCCCCATTTGTGATTATGGGACCATGTTTGTGTTGAACAAAGTATCAGGCACCAGATATCAATAACTTTGCTGATTTTTGCATGATTTCAAATACTCTGAACGGACCCGGACCCTCAGGATTCATTCAGGACCCCACAAAAATAAACCATATATGCTACTATGATATTTTTTACATTCTAGACTCAATGGCAATGTCAAATTTTTGAAAAGTGATCGTTTATGACAATTTAGCCCCTAGAACCCTTAAAAGCTTATTTTAACTAGTTTTCGAAATAAGGGTCAAAATGTAAAATAAAGGTTCAGGACCTGAACCAACTATGCTACTAACTCAAAATCAATATTTTAGATCTAATGAAACTATCCAAATCATCCGACACTCAAAACATAAAATATTAATCGAGGTCAAACTAATGGCTTTTAAAGCCTCTAGGAGTCTCAAACTCTCCCAAATCACTCCCGAATGCATCGAGGACTAAGACAACCATGATCACATCTCATAAATAGTGTATAAAAACTATGAGGAAGGGTAAAATAACTAAAATACATAAAAATTTAAAATTCACAACTGAGGTTGTTACATTATCCACCACTTAAATACTAGTTCGTCCTCGAACTAAAAAGCAAACAAAGTACCTGAAGTGGTAAAAATATGGGGGTATCTATGCCATATATCAGACTCGACCTCCTACATAGCCTCTTCAATAAGGCGATGTATGAACTTGACCTTATTGAATCAACACTCTTATACCTCAACTAACTAGTCTGCCTTTCTAGGATAGCAATGGGCTCCTCCTCAAAGGATAAATCATGGTCTAGTACAATAGAATCCTACTGAATCATATGTGTATTATCTGAATGGTATCTCTTCAATATAGAAACATGGAATACAAGATGAACAACTGATAGATATGGAGGCAAAATATAACGACCATTTTTGTCATGATGTATGAACCTTCTATTGAAGTCCCATGTTAAAATTCTTCTCGGATTTAAAGTTACGAATTTCAGGCTAGGCTAGTTTCGAATGAAATCGGGCAAGGTATCGTCTAGAGAAATCCAAGAATGATTTGGGTGGGTTTGGTGGTGGTTATTTTGATTTCTATTTAACTAAGATGATAAGGACCCTGTAGGATTTTATGGAATCATATTTGGGTAAGTAGAAATCCCGAAATTGATCTTAGCGTAAAGGGCATTATTTGGAATATCCCGAATTTAAGGTGTATTGCAAAAAGTGGGAATTTTGGGTGAAACTGGACATTCTATCCTGTGGACCCCACTATAGCGGCCGACACATCGCTATAGCGACGGTAACGCTCGCTATAGCGGCGAAAATCACAGTTTGATTAAAATTTTCCCCAAAACAATTTATTTTTCTAAAACTCATTTTGGGGTAAAGTAAGGGCCATTTAGGGCAATTTCCACTGGATTTTCATCATTCGACTTTGTAAAGATAAGGAATTCATCCCCGTTAACTTGTATTTGATAAATAAGCCTTAGAATTTTTAATTTTTGAAGTTTTGGGAGGGTTTTAAGGCTGATTTTGGTTATTTTCTCGTGTAAGAGAGAAAATTAAGTAATAAGTTAATGGGTTTTGATTATTAACAGTTAATTTACCCTTGCATTCCGTTAATTCACTAATTTATCCATGAAATTGATAGTTTTAGGTGGATTACGGTAGAAAAGCCTTGGAACAGGAAGGGAATGATCATGAGCTTGACCTTAGGGGTTGGATGTGAGTTATAATTCCCAACATGGTAGGTGATTTCATTAATTATGTATTTATATGCATGTTCTAGGCTAAGAGCAAGCGAAAATTACACGAAGGGCAAAACCTCGGCTTAGAGGAGTTGTGCAAGCTTAGTTCAAGGTAGGTGATGGTATTGTAGTTTAATCCAATTTGTAATATATGTGTATGTTAACTACTTTGTAGTGTGTCTTGTTTGTGCATGTTGTTTGGTGTTATCAATGCAAAGGATTTTACATTGTTGTATGATTTTGACCTACCTATTTGCTAATTATGGAATGTTTTGGTATTTGGGACGTTCTCATGGGTTATTGGTGAAACAAAGTTGGTAGACACTTGTGTCTGGGGTTTAGTACATGGACGGTAATCATCCCCTGGAGTTCATGGCTAGAGGGTGGTCGTATTACTCATAGCGTGTATGTACGAGGGTCAGGTGAGTTTGACGGTTCCATGAATGAATCGGGGAAAATATTTATATGCTTGATAAATTGTCTTGAATTGTCTTGACTTGGTTTGATTGAACTTGACTTAGTTGGTGATAATATGTTGACTTGTTGTTGAAATCCTAATTTGCTTATTTGATACTTGTTGTGCTAAGTGTATGTTCGTTTTTAGCATGGATTAACTTGTTATACTGCACTTTGGTTGAATCTTCATATTCTCATCTCGGGTTGGCCAAATGAACTTACTAGTACACTATTGTTTTCTTGTGTACTGATACTACACCTGCTCTGACTTTTGTGAGTGCAACACATATTCCAGCGGCTCCTACAAGACCTCATTTGTGATTCCAGTAGTTGACTTCAAATTTCATGGTGAACGGCATATTTCGGCTACCATGAGATCTCTTCTTATTGGCATAGTTCTTTATTTATGAACTTATGTTTTCATTCAGTTTTTGGGGTTGCATCCCCTTCTTGACATTCTTTAGTAGTTTTGGTACATTCGGTTCCTAGGTATGGTTTTTATTTGCTTAAGTACAATGTTCCGCTTCTAGTTGTGCTTATATTTGGTTTAGTTTAATGTTTATTTATTGATGGATAAGTTCTTGACTCTTCTAAGTGTTGATTTTGAGATGGTGTTTGGGGTTAGATTGTTTTCCCACTGGGTGAGTAGTGTGGGTGTCACTCACGATGGGTTTGGGTCGTGATAAAGTTGGTATCAGAGCATAGGTTCATCGATCTCATCATACCAAAATGGGTCCAGTAGAGTCTCATAGAATGGTACAAAGACATCTATACTTTTGTTTGGGAGGCTATAGGAGTTTAGAAAATTTGTCATTCTTGCTTCTTTCATGCTATAACTCCATTTCAATTGGTATCTGGTGATCCAAATTGGTATCTGATTTCTTTACTCTTTTATCCATAGATGGTGAATACTAGGTCCAACAAAACCTGAGTAGTAGCCCTTGCACTGGCCACTCCAGTCGAAGAGCCATATGTAAAGAGAAGAGGACGAGTGAGAAGGAGAGGTAGGATAGGAAGGGGATGAGCCACACCCGTCAGGGGTAGAGTTCAAGTAGCTACTGGTTAGGCTCATGAAAGGTCAGTATCCCCTCCCCTACCTTAGGATCATTTTAAGGAGAATGAAGCAGTAGAGGAGTAGGAAATGGAGCCCGAGGTGGTGGCACCAACTGGGATTGCAGCCTTACCTTATATGTCCGCTGACATGGTTTAACAGGTGTTAGCTTTTCTGAGTGGGTTGGATGGGATTGGAGCCACTCCTACTGTGCTGAATTTTTAGGCTCCAGTTGTTCACCCTATTATTGCTATGGCTCCAAGGATGGATGACGCTTCAGGGACTGATATTTTTCCTCTTTCGGTTTTGGGTTTTGTAATGACAGGTACGGAGTATGATCGACCAACTAAGTTTTTGAATATGAAACCACCTACTTTCTAGGATACTGAGTCTGAGGATGTTTTTGAGTTCATTATTGACTGTTATGAGAGGTTGCATGCATTGTTCATCAACATGGAGTTGAGTTTGTGACTTTTTTGTTGAAGAAGAATGCTAAGCAATGGTGGAGGGCGTGGGCGTATGTTGAATGTCGATCACCGATTTTACCTCCATTGACTTAGGAGTAGTTTGATGCTTTCTTCTTAGAGAAGTATATGCTACGGACCCTCCGTGATCACTAGTAGGATGAGTTTTTGGTATTGGAATAGGGAGATATGTCAGTTGCGGCCTATGAGGATAAGTTCCATGCCTTGTCTCGCTATGCTACTCAGTTGTTGACTTCTGAGGAGGAGAGGATCCGACTCTATGTCAAGGTTTTGAACTATGATCTTCAGGTTTTGACTATTCATATGACTTCTATAGGGAAAGGGTTCAATGAAGTTTCAGATTATGTGAAGAAGTTGGAGGGGGTTACGCAAGCATGTCAGGCTAATATATTAGCCAAGAAGTTCCGCAATATTGGGAATTTTAGTGGGTATTATTCTAAGGGCCATGGTTAGCAGGCCTATTTAGCTCGCCCTATTCAGTCAGCCTTGCCAGCTTCTACTGTGGTTTTAACTAAGGTTTCTTCTCAATCGTAGGTTGTTAGGGGCCAAGGGGCTTCTTACTCTTCTACCAATTGGCCCTCTCTAGAGCAAGGGTGTTATTATTGTGGTGTTGTTGGTCACTTTAAGAGAGAGTGTCCTATTAGATAGGTGAATGGCCAGGTGTAGCAGCAGACTCAGGCTATAGTTCCAGCGGGTAAAGAAGGAGGAGGTAATGGCAGGGGTCATCCACAGGGTGGACGGGGAAATCAGATAGTTGGTCGGGATGGTTGAGGAAATGGCGGTGCAGGGGAAGGAGCTCAGTCGGGGAAGGAGTTAGCTCAGATTGATGACCAGGCTCACTGTTATGCATTTCCAGGAAAGATTGATGCCGAGGCTTCTGATGCGGTGATCACAGGTGCTATTTTTGTTTGTGATCGGATGACTTCTGTTCTATTTGATCTGGGGTCTACTTATTCTTATGTATCTATTTAGTTTGTGGGGGGTCTGAATCTGGTTTGTGATGTACTTGATTTCCCTATTTATGTGTCTACTCCAGTTGGTGAGTCTATGGTAGTAACCTATGTTTACCATTCTTGTTCTGTGTTATTTGTGGGTTTTCAGACTTAGGTAGACTTGATAATTCTGGATATATTGAATTTTGATGTAATTCTGGTTATGACTTGGTTATCTCCATATCACCCTATTTTAAACTGTAATACTAAGACAGTACTTTAGCGATGTCGAGAATGGATAATTTAGAGTGGGAGGGAGTGTATAAGGCCAGACCAATGACAATTATATAATTTGTCTGGGCCAAAAGGTTAGTGGGGAGGGGGTGTTTAGCATTTTTAGCAGATTTCCAAGATGTGGGTACGAGGTCCCCTTCTATAGAGTCAATTTTGATAGTTTTTGAATTCCAGGATGTGTTTCCTTTAGACCTATCGGGTATGTCTCCAAATAGAGATATCGATTTCTGTATTGACTTAAAACTGGGCACTCGCCCTATATCTATTCCACCTTATCGAATGGCTCCAGCAGAGTTAAGGAAGCTCAAAACTCAATTGCAGGAACTACTTGACAAGGGTTTTATTCATCCAAATGCTTTACCTTGGGGTTCTCCGATTCTTTTTGTTAAGAAGAAGGGTGGTAGTATGAGGATGTGCATTGATTATAGATAGCTGAATAAAGTTACTGTCCGAAATAAATATCCCTTGCCTCGTATAGATGACTTGTTTGACCAGTTATAGGGTGCAATGGTGTTTTCAAAAATTGACTTGCAGTCAGTTTATAATCAATTGAAAATAAGATTAGAGGACATACCAAAGACAACTTTTAGAATTCGGTATGATTATTATGAGTTTCTGGTGATGTCTTTGGGGCTAACTAATGCACCTCCAGCCTTTTTGAGTTTGATGAATGGTATCTTTGAGTCGTTCTTATATTCTTTTGTTATAGTGTTTATTGATGATATTCTAGTTTACTCTAAGAGTAAGGAGGAGCATGCAAGTCATCTTTGCACAATTTTGGAGATTCTAAGGGAAAAATGACTATTTGTTAAGTTTTCAAAATATGAATTCTGGTTGTCTTTAGTTGCTTTATTGGGTCATGTGGTTTCTGAAAAAGGGGTGATGGTTGATCCCCAGAAGATTGAGGCAGTGAAGAATTAGATTCAACCTAGCTCAATGACCGAGGTAGGGAGCTTTATGGGTCCTGCTAGTTATTTCCATAGGTTTGTCAAGAACTTTACATCTATTGAAACACCCTTGACAAGGTTGACTCAGAAGGAAGTTCCATTTGTTTGGTTAGATCAATGTGCAGAGAGCTTTCAAAAGCTCAAGACTCTCTTGACTACGACACCTATCCTTTCATTACCGGTGGAAGGTAAGGGCTTTATAGTGTTTTGTGATGCTTCACTTTTGGGCTTGAGTGTTGTGTTGATGCAGGATAGGAATGTTATTGCTTATGCTTCAAGGAAGTTGAAGCCTCCTTAAAGGAATTACCCAACCCATGATTTGGAGTTGGCAACAGTGGTGTTCGTATTAAATATTTGGAGACACTATCTTTATGGTGTCAAGTGTGAGGTCTTCACAAACCACCATAGCTTGCAATATGTGTTTACTCAAAGAGATGTGGATTAAGAAGGATATAGTGGATTATGTGTCCAAGTGTCACAATTGCCAGCAGGTAAAGTATGAACACCAAAGGCCTGCTGGGTTGCTTCAGAGGATGCCTATACCTATGTGGAAATGGGAGCATATTGCCATGGATTTTGTGGTGGGTCTTCCTAAGACCATGGGAAAATATGACTCCATTTGGGTGATAGTGGATTGGTTGACGAAATCCACTCACTTCTTGCCGGTTTGGGTAGACTACAACTCTCAGTAGTTAGCTAAGATTTATGTCAAGGAGATTGTGAAACTTCATGGGGCGCCACTTTCCATCATTTCTGATAGAGATGCAAAATACACTTCCAAATTTTGGGAGAGGTTGTATAAGGAGTTGGACACCAAGCTCACATTTAGCATGACCTTTTATCCTCAAGCGGATGGGTAGTTAAAAAGGACGATTCAGGTGCTAGTGGACATGTTGAGGGCCTGCATGATTGATTTTGGTGGTCATTGGGACCAGTTCCTTCTGTTGTGTGAGTTTTCATACAATAATAGCTATCACTCTAGCATTGATATGCAACCATTTGCGTCATTCTATGGAAGGAAGTGTAGGTCACCTATTAGGTGGTTTGAGGCTGGAGATGTTAAACCTTTGGCCACTGAATTGGTGAAGGAGGCTCAAGAGAAAGTACGGTTCATTCAAACCAAGTTGTTGGCTGCTCAAAATAGACAGAAGGAGTATGCATACCATAAGGTAAGAGACATGGACTATAAGATGTGAGCAAGTTTTGTTTAAAGTGTCTCCCATGGGAACGTCAGATTTTTGAAAAGAGATTGTTTATGACAATTTAGCCCCCAGGACCTTTAAAAGCTTATTTTAAGTAATTTTTAAAATAAGGATCGAAATATAAAATAAAGGCTCCGGACTCGAACTAATGATTCTCTTAATCCAAAATCAATATTCTGGATCTAATGGAACTGTCCAAATCACCATTCGGCCCTTGAATCATAAAATATTGACCGAGGTCAAACTAATGGCTTTTAAAGCCTCTAAGAGTCTCAAACTCTCCCAAATCACTCCCGAATGCATCGACAACTGTGCCAACTATTCCTATATGTAATAAATAGTGTATAACAACTACGGAGGAATAAAAAATGGTCAAAACATATAAAAAGGTAAAATTCACAACTGAGGTAGTTCTTAATCGAAAGATTAACATTGTTGAATTTGAATGTAATAATTTTAGTGATCCAGGTGCTCCTTCATTCCATACAATATTTTCTTCTCAAAAAGTGATAGTCATCCATGGTTAAATCATATCAGGGTCTATTTTATCTCTTTCTACTTCATAAATTTTTATTTTCATAATATTGACTTTACCCAAAAAAACATTTTCTGGCGATCATATACCAGAAAATTTTCCAACCAAATCCAACTACTTTTTTTTTATCTTTCCTTTATCGTTCTCCATTTTTTTGTGTATGTGTGTCAAAACCTCCTAACAAAGAATCATAGATGTCATTGGAAATAACTGCTACATTAATAATAAAATCTATATATTCCACCATTTTAATAGCGTTGGCTCATTTGCTAATTATCTCAATTTCTTCTCCTCTATAAAACCCTTCTATAAGGAGGAACGGGGGTGGGGTGGGGTGGGGTAGATTATAATAAGAAATTAATTATTCAAAGTGAAAGGCTTAAGGTTGATTTTTCTAGTTGGATCATAAAATTGGAATCTTTGTTTTGTATTTGTAGGGAAGAAGACAAGTAAGAGAGAGAAATAGAAGAAAAAAGAATAAAGAGAATAGTAAAATAGGACTAAGAAAGACATACATTTAAATAGATTAATAGAATCTAATTAGAAAGTGACAGTTGTGCAATTTTAATTTATTTTATAATTGCTCATGCGCTTTTAGAAAGTGTAAATACTTACTTTGCCATATTTCCTTTCAGGGAAACAATTAATGCACTTTGAACAAGAATAAGAGGGTAAAAGGTCATCAACAAGTTAAGGATAAAATTTATGTCTTTTCTCCAAAAGTTATGGCTCTTAGTTCTCTAAACTTTTGTCTGACAAGACAAAAGTTCTAAATTTTTGCCCTGCAATTCGCAAGACAAAATTCACAAGGCATAATTTCAGTTTTTCATGAAACAAGTCGAGTCACGCGCAAGCAGGTCTGGACATCATAATTATAAAAAAAAGGCTTAAGTTCATTTTTAGAATTCATAAATTCATGCCTCTTCGTTCTCTAAACTTTTGTTGGGCAAGACAAGTTCTAAATTTTTACCTTGATAATTAAATATTGACTACTTATGTCTTTTGCCTTGCAAAATTAGGCCATAGTTACGCTATGATCCACAAATTTTCATTAAATAGAAGCAGGGATACAAAGTAAAGACTACTGCTTTGAGGAACAAAAATTAAGTCCACTCTAAAATAGGGACAAATCTATGCAAAAACCTGGAAAATTATTAGGTGATATTTTTTTCACGTGTCTATATTATGAGGGTAAAGTGCACAAATATCCACTTTTGGGGTCGCCATTTAAATTATGCCTACTTTGTATGTTTTGTACAAGTTTATCCGCTCGAGCACAAATTCAGATAATCGCATCTGAAGCTTGGCAACTTCAGATATTTGTGTATGAAAGTGTGTTCTTGGGAAGACTAAGTATTAGATGTTTTCCAATTTGGTATGACTTGCCAAGATAAAGTTCGGACAATTTTAACTAAGGTGCATATAAAAATTAGCTAAAATTTCAGTCATATATGTTTGAACTTCAATCATATATGATTGAAGTACATGTTAAAATAGGATAAAATTTCAATCATATGTGTGTCTGAATTTCAAAATATATGTTTGCATCTCAATCATACATGAATGAACTACATGTAAAAATGGATTAAAATTTCAGACACGTGCGTATGAAAAATAATTTGTTCTTCAAATTTCAATACTTCAATACATGATTCAACCATCAAATATACTCTAAATAAATACAAATTTGAAACATAAGTTCCATATATTGTAAAAAATAAACCACAATGATCAAGTTGTGAAAGCACAACAAATACAACAAACCCATTTAGTATTCTTTTATTTTTTTAAAGTATCCTTGCACTCGATTAATAAACACATGATTGAACTATATGTAAAATTGTCCTGAAATTTCAAACATGAACATCTGAACAAAAAAAAAGTGAGAAGAAACAGTTATTTATTCTAAAGTTATCTCTTAACAGGACATTCATGTAAAAAAAAATGAGACGAGTACTAATTAAATGGGACAACCAAACTAAGGCACTCCATAATTTTTTTTTACTTGTTTTGGTAAGCAAAATTATTCATGAATGTACGAATAAAAAAGGTGTGCACAAGATGATTAATAGAATATTAATATTAAAAAAATTAAAATATATATGAGGAATCTAAATGCATAGACAAAACCCAGCTGAAATGGTTGTTCTTATTACAAAAGGGTTCATAATCGATGATTGGTATGTCAAAGGAAAGATATCTAGACTTTAGATTAATAGTATTGATCTTTACATGGACTTGGGCAGAGGCGGATCTATGTAAGGGATTGTGGGTGGGGTGGGGTGGGGTGGGGTGCATGACATCCGGATGCTCTAATAAAATTTAATGTACGTACTGATAATCCAGGAAAATATATGATATATACAAAACATGTCTCTTGAAGTCATAAATTGACTGTGGGTGTCAAGGCTAAGGTTTTTGAAATCATTCATCCTATATTCTTTTGTTCATTTATTTTTGTGGCCCTATGATTTCTTTTTGCCCCTTTATGTAACAACCCTCATATTAATTTTGACTTTTGGTGCATTTTGATTGTTTTAGCCCTCTCCATAGTAGTATTATAATTTTTGTGGTCTGGAGAGTGGGTGAAATGGTTTCCAAAGTGGTTGGTTGAGTATCATGTGAGTTTTTCATTTTGGAAGGTTTTGAGGTTGGCATGATTGACTTTGATCAATATTTGATGATTTTGAGTCCGTATGAGAATTCCATCATTTTCTTAGCTCTAAAATGTCATTTTCGGTTAGTAGGACCTTTTGTTTGGATTTCAAAGCATTCTGATGGATTTCAAGTAGTTGGTTGGAAAGTTGGAAGTTTATGGTACAGAGGTGACTTCAGTCAAAATCCATTGATAATGACCTTCATTCGAAAATCTAATACTACCATTGATACCATGTCAATTTTAGTCTAGTATCATAGTCGGTGTGTATTCATAGGGTTTTGAATGATTTTGAGGATCTAGTAGGTAAAGTTTTGGTCTTTTCCTATTGCTGGTGCACCAGTTCTAGTGCAGTGATACTTTTCTCTTTACAATCGTGAAGATCCCTCATATGTTTGCAAAGAGCTATGGTCTTGGTCATTTCAACCACGACGGAGAGTCCGTGATCACAAAAAGCTTTTGGAGTAGGTTCAGGTCGAGTAGAAAATTACCCTTTGTGTTTGCAAAGTTTAGGGGTAGGTCCCATCACAACCTTTGCTATTTTAGGTTTTAATAATTTGGTATCAGAGTAATAGGCTCATCAGCCTTACAAGTACAAGTGCAAGTGTCTAGTAGAGTCCTGCGGATCAGTATGATGACGTCTGTATCTTTATTCGAGAGGCAATGAGACATTCTTAGGAAAATTCTAATTTTTGATTCCTTATCATGCAATATTTGTTCACTTCTTTAATTCTAAACTTTATTTTTCATTTCTTGAAAAGATGGTGAGGACAAGATCAGATCACCTACTACTGAGAGTGATGTTTCTGCACCTGCTGCTAGGGCTCCAACTAGGGGTCACGACTGTGGTACAGGTAGGACACGAGGTACAACACCAGTTTAGGGTCATGCTAGAGTGGCATCTACGGAGTCAGAGGTTGAGTTTTAGGATATGGATTATCAGCCCGAGGGAGTAGGGCTAGCTCAAGTTCCATAAGGTTTCATAGCCACCTAATGTTGTAGGACACCAGGGTTTGGATTTTGAGTTTCTTAGAGAGTATGGATTAGATATGCTTTGCCTGTCACTGCTAATGGATAACAGACTAAAGATAGAGCTCAGCCTCTAGAGCGAGTAGTAGTTCAGGGGTTTTAGACTCTTGGGGCACAACTAGATGCTATTGTCTCTCTGCATAGTGATGTTTTTCTAGTTTGACTTGTTACTCCATTAGTTGTGGCTAGGACGATGATGTTAGTTAAGGAACAAAAGATATTCGATAAATTTGTTAGGAAGGGTCCTCCCAGAATTACTGGTGCACTTGAGGAGGATTCCTATGAATTTTTGGTGAGCTTCAAGTGAGGTTGCATAATCTTGGTTTGGTTAAGTCTTATAGTATGGACTACACTACTTTTCAGATAGTGGGAAAAATGAAACAATGTAGAGATCTTATCTTGATTGTAGACTTTTGGGTCAACCCCCTTTGACATGGACACAATTCTCTGAGCCTTTCCTTAGAAGTATATGACTTGCAACATGAGAGAGTTTGATGGATTAGTTTGATGATCTTGAGTAAGGAACCATGATAATTATTGAGTATGAGACCAGGTTCTAGAGCCATCAAAAATGAGCTTGGCCCGTGAGGCCGACCCAACCCAACCCTTTAATTAAGTGGGGTTGGGCTAAGTTTTTGCAACCTATTTAGAAATGAGGCTTAAAAGCTCAGCCTCACTTGATCCATCAACCTCATAGGCCCAACCCGTCAGCCTTAGAGGCCAACATGTGAACTTAAAAAATAATTATTTTATATATTTATAATTCATTAAATAAATAAAAAATTCAAAGTAAATAGTAACTAATAATGTAAAATAAAAGAGGAAAAAAATATCGAAGTACATTTTATTTTAGTTTTAACATTACAATTAACATTAGTACTTTTATTAGTTAAGCAACAAACGAGGAAATTCGGTACTTCAGATTTTTGAAAACTCTCTCTTCTCCTTTTGAAAATAATTTACATATGCTTTGACTAGCAATTAAGTATTTTTGAGGTGGTTTCGGTGTTGTAAGCAAGCTGAAGAGTTGAGTATCGCCAAAATAGAGTATGGCTATGATTAAAATTGGTTGATATTAATACACATATTATTAAAGTGAATACTTATAATAATTGGTGATTGTCTAATATTTACATTATTTTTGTTTATCATGATTCGGGTTACTTTTATTTTTTTTGAAGGGCCACCTGTCCCAACTTATGGCCCACTTAGGACTGGGTTGGGATGCTATTTTAAAGGATATTTAGTTAAAAGGGCCAGTCCTTACTAACCCATTTAACTCTCTGGCCTGCTGGGACTGGGTTGGGTTGGGCCAGCCTGTTTTGACACCTCTACTAGGTTTTATGCTTTGGCTAGGCATGTATTGATATGTATACCTTTGGAGAGAGAGTAGATTAGGAAGTTTGTGAAGGGGTTGACCACTCTACTTTATTTGGCTACTAAGCAGTTAGTTAGTGACTATTGGGGGTACTATCAAACAGATAGTGGACCAAATTAGGAGTATTGAGGACATCCATCATTGTGCCTATAGAGGCAGCAAAAAGAGGGTACCCAGACATGGTGGGTTTAGTGGTTCATCATTTTAGGGTAGAGACTTCTCAGGTAGGGGTCAGAATTGTCAGCCTAGTAGGATAATTCATGCAACATTACAAATTTTTGATGGTGGTTATTTTGGGTACAACAGTCAGGGTAGTCAGAGTTCATAATAGGTGTCTAGAGGTTCTCACTCTAGGTTTTTAAGTCACGATGGTGCTCTAGTTCGTATGGGCCATAGTGTTATTTTCCAAGTAGAAGGTGTTATGATTATGGCAACTTGGGTCATCTCATGAGAGATTTTCCTGAAGTAGTCATGACGGCTCACAATAGGGTTCTTAGGTGCAGACTTATTAGGCACTAGCACCACCAGCTAGAGAAGGTACATAGGGTGGTAGAGGTGGCTATCAGGTTGCTAAGGGTTGAGCTTAGATGGTTCCTAGAGGTGGTGATGGGGGAACTCAGTCTGGAGGCAGGTGTGGATAGTGTTATGCTTTTTCAAGCAGACCCAAGGTAAAGGCCTCTGATACAATTATTATATCTATTATCCCAATTTTCCATCGACCTGCTTTAGTATTATTTGATCCTAGTTCTACTTTTTCTTATGTGTTTGTATATTTTACATCGAGTATAATATGATATGTGAGTCTCTTGTATACCTATTCATATTTCCACCCATTTAGGTGATTCCTTAGTGGTGGATCTGTGTGTTCACGATCATGTATTGTGACTCTATTGGGGTATGATACTTAAGCGGACTTGATCATTCTAGATATGGTGGATTTTGATGTGATTTTGGCTATGTATTGGCTCTCACCATATCATGTTATCTTGTATTTCATGCCAAAATAGTTACCTTATTTATGTTGGGTGTGTCGAGGTTAGAGTGTATGGATACCTAGGGTTCGTACCCTAAGAGGGTGATTTCATTTCTTTGGGATCAATAAATGGCTGAGAAGGGGTGTCTTTCTTACTTGGCTTATGTGCGTGATACTAGTGATGGTATGCCTCCATTAGACTTAGAATTAGCGCGGGTGGTGAGAGAGTTTTAAGATGTGTTTCCTATGGATATTCTAGGCATTCTACCTAATAGAGATATTGATTTTGGCATTAATTTGGAGCCGGTCACCAAACCCATTTATATTTCTCCTTATAGGATAGCTCCGATAGAGTTGAAGGATCTTTTATTGGATTTGTTGAGTAAGGGATTTATTATACCTAGTGTTTCACCTTGGGGGTGATCTAGTGTTGTTTGTGAAGAAGAGGGATGGGTCTATGCATATGTGTATCGACTATCGATAGTTGAACAAGGTGACCATCAGAACAAGTTTCCTCTTCCACATATTGATGATCCATTTGATCAGCTTTAAGGTGCTTCAGTGTTTTTAAAGATTGACTTAAGGTTGGGGTACCATCAATTGAGGATTAAGGCTTCGAGTATCCCTAAGATAGCTTTTAGGACCCGATGTAGTCCTTATGAATTCCTTGTGATGTCATTTTGGTTGACCAATGCCCCAACAATATTTATAGAGTTGATAAATGGAGTATTTTGGCCTTATCTAGACTTCTTTGTGATTGTATGCATGTATGAACCCTGAAAAATCCCAAAGGTCTAGTCTAGAAAACCCCTGAATTTTGTTGGATTTTTGGTAAGAGAGGCGGTCACAAGAAGAAATTCCCTACCAATGAATAGATTTGTCTACTAATGTCAATAGTATCTTTCTTAATATACGAGACTATTTGCTTTTATATCCTAAAATATAGATATGAAAGAAAGAATAAAGTTAGATATTCCCATAGTAGGAATAATACAGTTGTACTAAGGAAGAGAGTAAGGGATTTGATAAAGCTAATATGACAAGGTTCTAAATTTCATTAATGATATCTTTGTGTATTCCAAGAGTGTGGTAGAGAATGTGAAATATTTAAGGATTGTGCTTCAGAGATATGAAGTTGTATGCTAAATTTTCTAAGTGTTAATTTGGACTTAATTCTGTGGCATCCTTGGGGCATGTTGTGTCCAAGAAGGGTATTATGATCGATCCGACCAAGGTTGAGGTAGTTCGAAATGGGTTCAGGCCTACTTCTCCTACATAAATTTGCAATTTTATCGAGCTGACTGGCTATAATAGACGACTCGTGCAAGGCTTCTCTACTATTGCAACTCCTTTTGACCAAATTGACTTAGAAAAATATTGTCTTTTAGCAGTCCGATGAGTGTGAAGAGAGCTTTCAAAATCTCAAGGCTTTGTTGACTTTCAGCACCTATCTTAGCCTTATCTGTGGAAGGTGAAGGTTTTACCATATTTTGTTATGCTCTGGGAGTTGGACTTGGTGGTGTTTTGATATAGAAGGGAAATGTGACAACCTATGCTTCGAGGCAACTAAAGACCCATGAGGAAAATTACCCTACTCATGATTTAGAGTTGACAATGGTAGTGTTTGTTTTGAAGTTGTGGTGGCATTACTGACATGAAGTTCATTGTGAGGTATTCACTAACATCACAACCTTTAGTATATATTCAACCAGAAGGATATGAATTTGAGACATCGCAGGTGGTTGGAGTTGTTGAAGGACTATGACATGACTATTCTCTATCACCCAAACAAGGCCAATATAGTGGCAGATGCTTTGAGTAGGCAGGCAGTGAGTATGGGTAATCTTACTTTGTTGGTGGTGGAGGAGTGACCTTTGGCTATAGACGATTAGAGTTTGGCTAATAGCTTTATAAGACTTGATATTCCTGAATTTGGTATAGTTTTTTCTTACGTTGAGGCATGGTCCTTATTGATAGAGTAGATTAAGGATAAACAGTTTGAGGATGGAATGTGCATCATTCAGTATAAAGTAACAGTGAAGCTAAGGAAGCAATTCTTGACTAAGAGGGTGTTTAAAGGATCAAGTGTCGTATTTGTGTCCCTAAGATTGGTGACTTGACTAGATTAATCATAAATAAGGCTCATAGTTCAAGCATTCTTCTGATTGTTGGTTCAGTTGATGTTAAAGTTTAAGCTGAAATGATAAACTTAAAGGTTTAAGTATTGATGAATGAAATATAAACTTGATTATTGATATTATTGTTCTTTGAGAATTATTGTTGAGGTTTTTCCTGATTTGATGATATTAGGATTGGGTACCACGCTGATATAAATTATTGAGGTTTTACCTATTTTCATGATATTGGGATCAGGTGCCACACTAGTACAGATATAGACAACCTTGCCGTCGGGAATGAGTACCATGCCAGTATGGTATATGGACTGAGGTAGTCCCTTGCAGGTTATGACTAAGGGTCCCTGCTGACCCTTGTATGTGTGTACACCATATTTAGGTATGCATTATTGTTATATCATTATTATGATTGCATTATTGTATATCCTTGTATACGTGATTAGTTGATGATTGGATTGACTAAGTGTAAAGGGAATTGAATATGAGTAATGTGATATGGATTAAATAAGAAGAAGATAACCGGTGGTTTGTAAGTTGACGTATTTGTGAATATGTATTGTAGGTAGGTGTGAATATAAGGTATGCCTTGAATTATGAATCAATCTTATTATCTTGTGTGTATATTTATATACATGGAGCGTATGGTCGTGTCTTTTCTTATGAATTAGTTGTTTTACTTTATTACTTGTCCTGGTGTTTGCATTATTAGTGTCTAATGATAATAGAATAGTGAGCAAGGGTTGTCACGAAAGATGATTAATGAGAAAAGAGTATAGAGCAGTTTAAAATGAGATGAGTGCGTAAGAGATATGGGTTTGGTGGTTCCATGGAATTGTATCATTTAATCACGCTCTGAAGAATAATTAATAATGTTATAGTTAAGGGAAAACAGTAAGGTTAGGAGTTGGAGTATGTTGAAGTTTGTTAAGTGATTATTGCCATGATTTCTTCTTGATTGCTATATGTTGTTATATGTTTCTAACCCTGGTCGGCCAATGATACCTACCAGTACGTGTGTTTTGAACTGATACTACACTTACTATATATCCTTTTGAGGGTATAGATATGATTACAGGTCAGTTGAAGTTTTTGTAGTGCGGCAGTGATTATTCTTCTACAGCTCCTGCTATTCTACTCTTACATGGAGGTTGTGTCTGATTTGTCCTTCTTGTATTTAAAGCTCTTTTATGTTTTAGCTAGGTTCTGGGAAGTTGTTTAGTTGAATTCAGTTTTTGTAATTGTAAAATGTTTTGGTTTAAATAAAAAGGTTTATTAGTTACTAATTCTTAAGGTTTTAGAGATATATTCTGCAGTTGTTAAAGGTTGGGTGGTAAGAGTTCTCCTATCTAGGGTAGAGTTGGGTAGGTGCCCGCACGATCTCGTGATTTGGGTTGTGACACTTTTCCCAATATGATGGTCAATGTATAGCTTGTTGTATTACTTCATCTTTAATTTATCTTCTTGGATAATAGAGAATTGTTGTGATTGCTTGCTAGATTGGTATCTTTTTGATCTTATGTAGAATATATATTTGATCATATTGGACTCATTCGGAAGCGTTACGAAAGGGAAAGTCTTCAATTTGATTTTTGGGGCTTTATATAAGGTGTGTTGAGACTTTCTTTGACTCTTTTTAAAAGTGTTTATATGTTAATTGATTGTAAAAAGGAGTTATAGTGTCACACCCCGAATCCCATTCGAGACGGACTTGCACCCGAAGCCGATAAGGCCCGAGAGAACCAATATTTGCTCATGTACTCTCATATGCATGTCTCTATATGAATATCATTCTATCCCATATAATAAACAAATACCAATGGCGGAAGTCATGACATATATAATATATGAAACTTGGCCGTTAGGGCCATCAAGTCAAGATGGATATATGTCTCTTACATTCATCATCCCACATACGTCTACAAAGCCTCTAATAGATACGTGACCATGTCTATGCAATATTTACATAATATCAAAACCTACTGTACACATGTGACTTGGAAAGCCCCGAAGCAACTGGAGCTCACCAATACTCTGCAAATGGTCCGCAACCTACTGTGAAGGTCTACTGGCACCTGCGCCTGCAACAAGTAAGGTAAGTCCCCCAAGGGGGTCAGTACGAAGAATGTACTGAGTATGTAAGGCTATAAGAAACTATATCATACATAAGAACTTCCATGATATTAAATATAAGAGAATAGTCAATGCGAATAAACCATCGTTCTGAATATGTGGAACCATGCACCTTACATTTATTATTTTCCTTATTTTTATGTTCATCATCATTTTTAGTCATCCACCTTATTGGTGGGTTATTATGGTCATCCACCTTATCGGTGGGTAGTCATCCACCTTATCGATGGGTAGTCATCCACTTTATTGGTGGGTAGCCATCCACTTTATTAATGGGTAGTCATCCACCTTTTGGTGGGTATCCACTTTATTAGTGGGTAGTCATCCACCTTTTGGTGGGCATCCAGTTTATTAGTGGGTAGTCATCCACTTTATTAGTGGGTAGTATTAGGGTCCGCTCGAGCTAGGCTTATGTGCCCCTTTGAGTCGTCCCGGTTCTCAAACATTAAACCATAAATGCATTATTTTATTTCTTACTTTTGAGAGATTATCCCTTTACTTGAGAGAAATTGATTCACTTATAAGAGATTGATACATTCAGTTATGAGAGATTAACACATTCACTTATGAGAGATTGACACTTTTATTTGTGAGAGATTGATACTTTTTAGTCATAACATTGTTGGAAGCTTTGGAAAATAACATTATTGGGACTTTGGACCCATGTCCATAACCATATAACACAAGAACAACAACGACTAATGAGTGAGGAATATGTGACTTAACAACAGATAACAACCTGAAATGAGATACCTTTAGTCATTTCGGAATGGAATAAGTACAATGTCAATGTGAACAATATGCTGTAGAAGGATACATAAAGAGTAACCTTACATACCTTATGAGTTCAATATGAATATACCGTCCTAGATGTGAATACAACAATCCAGTTCCTTCCTTACGTGTCACTCTACAACACAAGTTCATAACGGAGCTCACATTAACAACTAGTTACCCTACAAGTGCATAAGATGACAATGAGCTACGTGACTGCTATATAACGTCATTTCGTCCTTTACAATACAATCCACTGCATTATCATACCAACAACACCATAACATTCCACATATTAACCAAGACATCATACATCAATAACATTTCATACCAAGTTTACCCTTTACACTTTCTCATTAACACTACGTTATCTTTTCTCCGTCAAGTCACTCGATAGTTTTCACAACAACACATTAACAACAATCCATATTTTAATCCCGTAAATAAGCCTCGATCAAAGTTCTAAAACCTCATTTTTAGTCCCGAAAGCTCATAATCCCGTAAGTAAGGTGGTACAATTCCCATTATAAAATAATCCATTTTAAAGTGAAAAGTGGGAATAAATCCCCTTTTTAGAAATAGTAGTAAAATTAAGGTTTTGGTCGGAATCATACCACTAAATGAGCATGAATGCGCCTGATATTATGCAAACCATCACCAGTATCCAAACAACACAACCATAAGAGCCTAAGCATCTATAAATACTAGTCCCTCCCTTTCAAAGGGTAAAACTCACCTAGAGCCCAACTAGTATCATAACCACGGCCTCGGGCCAATAATATATACCTCATATAACAAGGCCTCATAACTCGGGCCACCATGATAATCGAGGGCATAAAGCCACTGCCAGGATCTAATCAAGGAAAAACCTCCCGAATCACTAAGTGAAATGGTAAAACTCGTACCAAAGGATCCTTAATAATCAACTATGGTTATCAAAGTTATAATCAAGGGTAATATGAGGCTATGGCAATAATAAGTATTTTATACTAGGGTTCAGGTCCCATTTCTACCCCAAGACCCTTAAAATAGGCTAAGTCAAGATATACTGTCTATAATCTCATCCTATAGTCCTTACCTAGCATGCAATCTATACTATACACAATCTCCTAGAGAAAAGTAGATCGAAGCCTACGTCGATGCCGAACCGCAACACTTGAATCATCCACAATTCGTCTGTCCTTGCTCCATAATCCCGAAATGCCACCACGCTGTCAAAATAGTAACCTACACGTCATTACGATTAAAACGATATCCATATTGTAATATAAAACTCCGGCCTAAAATCGAATAAAAAATGGGCCGGTGGGGCGTGCTAATGGAATCCAAAAAATTGAATCCATCATGAGGTCCCTCGAAGGAAAAGGAATGTGTGCTCAAAAGTTGAGCACAATTCGAGGCCCAAATCTGACCCTAAAGCCTGGGGAATCTAAACCTAAAATCAAGAATTAAACGGATTTTGGGACAAAAACTTATGATGGAATTAACAGGGGACGATCACCTCAACACCTTCTACTCATCCTCGACTCCACATTATGATTTCCCAAGAGTTCTAGAGCTCTTGGGACCATTAATTGTGGAAGATGTCCTAAAAATGGGCTTAGAATCAAGCAAGTGAGAAATTTAAAGGGGCTGCCAGGGGTCCTTCCAGAATGCGGGACCCCACCGCGAACGCGGGACTGGATTGAAGAGGCCCTTCATGAATGTAGCCGGTCGACCGCAAACGCGAAGAGTAAAGCTGAGCCGGCCAGGCCAGCTTACCCTTCACTAACGCAAAGGCTAGCTCGCGAACGCGGAAGGTCAAAATCCTTGACCTTCACGAATGCAAAGGCCAATAATCTTGTCCATTGCAAACGCCGCCAAGGCCATGTGAATGCGAAGGCTAAAATAGGCCTACGCCAGATGCTGAAAATCAGCATTTTCACTAAGTCCTCACGGACTTTGATTGGGGGATTGGGATTCGTTTTAAATCCTGTGCGCTCAAGAGAACTATGCTACCATGCCAAATTCGACATTCCGAACTCAACAGAGCCATCAAAATTTCCTTCTGAGGTCATTTTGATTAAATGTAGGGTCCACACCTATAGTTCTATTTTTCACCAAATCTACCCAATAGCCCAAAACAAGTTCGAAAGCCTCGAGACCCGGACCAAGGGTCCCCCAGCCTAAACTCAACGTTCTAGAGCTGATGGCACTGTCAGAATTCTCATATGAGATCGGTAACTAGGAGTTTTGGTCCGAGACCAAATCCTTAATGGCGAGAGCTCTAAAACAGGGAAATGATCCTAAAATGTAAATGAACTGCCCGATAACCGAACCGAAAGTTCCGACAATTCATAAATGACTTATAGCCACTATGGGAAGGCTCAAAACACCAAAAATGCATGAAAATTGAGGAAATGACCTGGAGGGTCATTACAACATCCACTTCTAAAAGAACTTTTGTCCGCAAAAGTCAATGGATAGAAATAGCCTGAAAGCTCGAAAGGATGAGGTACTGGGCCCGTATGCTCCAAACAAGACTCCCCAGATAACCTCTAAGGCCAACCAATGCTTCCAAGATATTTCACCAAAGGTATCCTTTTTTGACCAACTTCCTTACTTCACTTCCCAAACAATCAAACTGAACCTCAACAACCAACTGGCCTCTAACTGAGTCGAGAATTGATGATCTACGCAAACCAAACCACAACACATGGTACCAAACCGGAACCAGCACAACCAAGTGAATCACAACCCAGCTAAAGGCAATCCAAGGCAAGAATCATGCAACAAACTTCAATATCCAAACCTAACCTTCTTTTGCCTTTCCAAACCTGCTATCTACTCTGAACCATGTAAAATGTCATCCAAGTCCTATCCGCTCAATCACAACACTCTGACCTCGAGAGGCTAAATCTAACTTACCAAAAATCCATAATGGCAAGCACAAGAAATAAGCCCATAAGGTGCTACCAGGACACGCAAACAGAGGTGACCAAAGTCTGCACTCTTAAGTCAAAGCTACAACAGGTCCGAATGACCTTTGAAACTGACAGTCAAGAGTCCAAAGCACCAATTTTATGGAATCGAATGATCTGCTCCAGAATGTCCCACCGACTGTGGGTGGAACCATGCTAAATCCAACTTGAGCATACTAACTCTGCTGAGGTGGTAGCCCAAAATTCTGACCAAAACTGAGGACACCAAGGTCAGAAGCAGTAGAAACTAGTATCGTGCCAACGGACTATCATTCAAACATCTATCAGGTACAATATACCTGAACTAAACAGAATCGAACTGGTAGGCAAATAGTAGGCTTAGCCACCTATAGATGAATGCCCAACTGAAGCACAACCTCAAAATGGGGATGCAACTAAGTCATACAATCCCAAGCTAAAACCCCAACACTAAAGCAGTCTCTCAACTATCCTATTCGATCCCGTTAAAGAGTAAGCATAAAAACTCCAAAACTCATGTAAACTTTCAAGCCGCCATACCAATGAAGTCAAGAACCACAACTAGAGCCAACCAGCCTTTACAAAGTCCAAATACCCAAATCAACCTCGCTACCAGAAAGCAAGCACATGCCCAATAATCTCCGCAAGAGCTGAGACTGAAATGTCACCAAAGAACATAATCCCAATTGGGGGAAAACAATATGATAAAGGTACGAGCAATCAAGACCCAATCCACTAAGGTCAGATCATATCAAGGCATAACTAAAAACTCACCAGGGCTATAATAAGCGCTACTGATAGTCAACACTCGAGCAACTCGAAAGAAATACAACCTTAGCCTGCATTTGGTCAAATCACAACTCAATCTACGACAACGAATACCCATAGATGTATATCATCAAGAGAACGCACTCCATGAAGACACAGTAGGCCGAACAAGTGCCGAAATAAGAATTTTTTAAATTCTTCAAAATATATCAACTTTAACTCGACTGAACCATAAACCATAGCACAAGAAGAATAGAGTATCTAACTCTACACTAATACCAAGATCAGCACGATCATCGGGAGACGAATCCAACAAATCAGAAAGTAAGCCTTAGACTTTCCATCATCAGAAACGGGCAATAAAATTGAATTGCTAACTCCAACTGAATAACAACACCAAGATAAAGGCCACTACTGGGTGATGAACTATCATGATCCGAAGGACAAATCTCAAACGCATCACCAAAAAAAATGGGCTATGGAAGAAGACTACAAATGCTAGAATCATAACAAAGCCCCGGAAAGTCAAACTTACCTTCACTCTCACAATCCGATCAATAGCCAACCTAGTTAATAGAAAGGGAAGTCGAACCAACCGAGGTATCCATCTAAGCTAATGGAATAAGAATCATAAGGAAGGAAGTATGCTAACTAGATAATGCTAGTCTAGCCGTATATCAAATAAGAATCAGTAAATGTCAACTCAATGACCATAATATCAATAACATAAGATGCAGGTGGTGCAAAGTGAAAAACATAGCCAGTACCACTCTAAGATCACACCAAGGATGAAATGCCAAGGAAATAGGAATTTTACCCAACTGCAATACCCCAAGGAAAACACAATACTGATCCACTCTACAACCATAACAAGGCCAATATACCAAGAAAAAATAGGACTTTAACCCAAATGCTACACCCTTAGGACAAAACAACACTGATCCACTACTAAAGAATCATCTATGGGGGTAGTCATATGTGCATAAACCTACACAAAGGCATACATCAATTGTTATGAAAACATCAAGGCATACAACAGTCAATATAGAAGTGTCAAGGAATATAACCACCGATGGGTATGAAAACCCCAACACAACTCAAATAGAAACTAAAGGTAAAGAATCAAAGGCGCACCTATTACGGAGGAAATCCAAAATCATAAATCTGGTGTGCCTAAAGGAGTACGAATATGAGCATGTTCGAACTCGGACTGAGCATCTGAATGGCCAACTGAGGCACTAGGTGCACTACCTCTAACTGAAGGTGTCACAACACTCTGAGACTAATCTAGATGATCTGAATGACTAGTAATCCCACACCGGGGACACTCTCTGGACCAGTGACCAATCTTTCTATAGTCATAACAAACCCTTGAAGCTCTAACCTGGTGAAAAATATGAGTTGTCCCCAACTAGCTGACCAACTCTTGCCTGGGGGCACTCTCTAGACCAATGACCAATTTCACCACAGTCAAAACATTCCCCTAGGATTCTCTGATGCACTGAACCTGCTAACCCAGAATAGTCGCCACGGCCTGAAGACCTAGACCGAGTACTCCATGATGTCCGACCAGAACTCTGTCCACTGATAACACCACAATCAACCTGAGAGCTACCCATAAGATGAGGCTCTACCTGTACGGGCCTAATAAGCTGCAAATGGTGCTGACCTATACTGGGAAGATTTTGAGCTCCAGATAGAAAACCCCTAACACTGAACTGCTGACATGGCCTCTTACTGCCACCTTCGTAGCCTCAAATTAAGCCTTCTCTATACCCCTCGCGTGATCAACAACCTCAGAAAAAGAAAACCCAGCTACTATCAAATGCTCTGAAGCCAAATAGAGTGGTAAAATCAACCCTCTGATAAATCTCTGCACCATCTTATGCTTAGTAGGAAATAACATAGGAGTATGTCTGACCTACTTGAGAAACCCAATCTCATACTCTAAAACAGACAGAGAACCCTTCTGAACACCAATAAATCCAACTCCGGTCTGAGAACTACTCGATAGGCCCGACATTACCTCTAGCTGGGAGGTATCCAGAAATAGACTCAAAACCCCTAACGCCAAATCCTAAAAAGCTGAGGCAGTCACCAACTCTGTCGAGACCTGGGCTGACCCCAAACCCTCTGGCTGACGCTGAAGATCCTCGATATCAATCTCTAACCCTTTAGCCCAACTCTGAGTTAAAACTTTGGTAACACGCACTGAAATACCATCTGTATCTATCGATAACCTCGTGCTATCCATCTGATTGAGAATGGAGTCAAAAGAAGTACTTAGAGGTTCATAAAAGTACAGACACACGACAAAGAGTTAAGAATAGAATTTCCTAAGAATGCCCCGTAGCCTCCCGAAGATAGGATATAAACGTCTCCATACCGATCCGCAAGACTCTACTAGATACTAAGATCTTGTACCAATAACACCAGTAAGCCTAGGCTCTGATACCAATTTGTTATGACCTAATTTCTCAGGTCATGATGACACCTACTATGACCTACTAGTAGGTAAGCCAACCCGTAGTCCAGAACAACTAGTAATGGACTACTGATAGAATTAAAGGAAACAACAGAATAAATATAATAGCAAGGTTAATATAACCCCAAAACCTGGTTGAGTCAGTACAAGAGCTTCTAATATAACAAGAGTACAAGGTAAAGTATAGAATAAATACAAATATGGGTACAATCCGTCTCTGATACACAAAACTAGAGAACAGTCTAACAATAAGAGGGAGAGTAGGGATACTTCAAATGCTAAGCTCACCCCAAATATCTGATCCATAGGGGATCCTTACGATAAACACAAATAAACAGTGATAACTCGTACTATAACCTGCAGGCTGCAGAAGTGTAGTATGAATACCAAACACGTGGTACTCATTAGGCAACGACTGATTGAGCTCCAGAAATAATGTAAGGATAAAATGACATGAAAGGCATGACTATAATACATGCAATTATCCATGGAACTACGCAAAACAATGCTAATGGAGCTATAAGGATACCCTATCCCATTCTACTAGAAATTCAAAACTAAAGTATAATACCATATATCACTAGCCAATATACAATTGAAGAGGAACACAGTATATATAATAGCATACAAGGCCAAAGGATACATATACAACAAGGATAGACCAAGAAAAAGAGGGATATACAGTAATGCCATACATATATGTATACATATAGGGCTAACTCAAGGATAACTACCTGAAGGAGTCAACCTAACATCTCGAGGATTGTGGCTAAGCAAAGGAGCTAACACTAGCATCATCAAGTCTCTACCCCAAGGGTGACTAATCAAGGGATAATCTAGCAATAAATATAACTCACCGAGAAAGATAAAGGAATCAAATACATACCTCCAAACTCGGGTACCAGTCTTCAACCAACCTGCCATGAACTAACCATAATAACCAATAATAAAGTAACTGGCTAGTCAGGGCAAACAAGTACCTAATCGGACCCTCATAAGCCTGAAAGGTTCACGAAAGTGCACAGCAAACAACAACCCTAGCCTATACTTATACAACCCCCTATAAGGCCGATAGCTATAAGCACCAAACAATCATACTGGTGATAGATAATGCATATGAATGGATGAATGCAACATAAACAGAAATGCCATAACCATATCGTAGACACCAGACTTGAACCAATTCCATAACCTCAAACCATAAGTACCAAGTGTATACACCTTCTCCAGTTCCGGAGCTCGCAAATGATGGACTTACAAAGACTATTTTTCTCCGGCACGATGGCTCTTGGATGAAGGTGCCCCTAGGGGATTCGGGATATCTGTATACACTGCCTGGTCCCGATTCAGGACTTCCAATAACCATCATAATCGATCTACTCCATCTAGTATCGAAGATATATATGTATATATATATATATATGTGTGTGTGTGTGTGTGTGTGTGTGTGTGTGTGTGAGAGAGAGAGAGAGAGAGAGAGAGAGAGAGTGTGTACACTGTGCACAGACTCAAATCGAGACTAAAAGAGTGCAAATCCATAAATCGTTGCTCGAGATCATGCTCTGGACTAAATCATCATAATAATGTACAAAGGGTTGGAATATCCCTTGACCGAAGTAAATAGTAGTGGTAAAATGAGTGGATAAATAAGTGACCGAAATCAGCCTCAGTAGAAGTTCTAAATCCTCATTTTTAGTCCCAAAAGCTCATAATCCCGTAAATAAGGTGGTACGATTCTCGTTATAAAATAATTCATTTTTAAAGTGAAAAGTGGGAATAAATCCCTTTTTTGGAAATAGTAGTAAAATCAAGGTTTTGGTCGGAATCATACCACTAAATGAGCATGAATGCGCCTGATAGTATTCATGTCATCACCAGTATCCAAACAACACAACCATAAGCGTCTAAGCATCTATAATTACTAGTCCAGCCCTTTCTAAGGGTAAAACTCACCTAGAGCCCAACTAGTATCATAACCACGGCCTCGGGCCCAATAACATATACCCCATATAACAAGGCCTCATAACTCGGGCCACCAAGATAATCGAGAGCATAAAGCCACTACAAGGATCCAATCGAGGAAAAACCTCCCGAATCACTAAGTCAAATGGTAAAACTTGTACCAAAGGATTCTTAATCATCAACTATAGTTATCATAGTATAATCAAAGGTAATATGAGTCTATGGCCAGAACAAGTATTTTATAATAGGGTTCGGGTAGTAATTCTACCCCAAGACCCCTAAAATAGGCTAAGTTAAGATATACTAGCTATAATCTCATCCTATAGTCCTTACCTAGCATGCAATCTATACTATACACAATCTCATAGAGAAAAGTAGACCAAAGCCTATGTCGATGTCGAACCGCAATACTTGAATCATCCACAATTCATCTGTCCTTGCTCCATGATCCTGAAATGCCGCCATGCTATCAAAATAGTAACCTATACGTCATTATGAGTAAAACAATACCCATATTGCAATATAAAACTCTGGGCTAAAATCGGGTCAAAAATGGGCCCGTGGGACCTGCTAATAGAATCCAAAAATTGAATCCATCACGAGGCCCCTGGAAGAACAAGGAATGTGTGCTCAAAATTTAAGCACAAATGGAGCACAATTCGGGGTCCAAATTCGGCCCTAAAACCCATGGAATCTAAACCTAAAATCAAGAATTTAACGGATTTTGAGATGAAAACTTACGAAAAAATTAACGGGGGACGATCACCTCATCCCCGACTCCACATTATGATTTCCCAAGAGTTTTAGAGGTCTTGGGACCATTAATGGTGGAAGATGACCTAAAAATGGGCTTAGAATCGAGCAACTGAGAAATATAAAAGGGTTGCCAGGGGTCATTCGCGAACACTTGACCCCACCGCGAATGCGGGACTAGAATGAAGAGACCCTTCACAAACTTGGATGGTTGACCGCGAATGCAAAGAGTAAAGCTGAGCCAGCAAGGCCGGCTTACCCTTCGTTAACGCGAAGGCTAGCCAGCAAACACGGAAGGTCAAGATCCTTGACCTTCGCGAACGCGACCAAAGCCTCGCAAACGCGAAGGCCAATAATCTTGTCCCTCACCAATACAGCCAAGGCCATGCGAATGCGAAGGCCAAAATAGGCCTACACCAGATGCTGAAAACTAGAATTTTCACTAAGTCCTCACGAATTTTGATCGGGGGTTCGGGATTCGTTCGGAACCCCGTGAGAACAAACAAATTATGCTACCATACCAAATTCGTCATCCCGAACTCAACGGAACCATCAAAATTTCCATCCTATGTAGTTTTGATTAAATATGGGGTCCACACCTGTAGTTCTATTTTTCACCAAATCTACCCAATAGCCCAAAATGAGTTCAAAAGCCTTGGGACCCGGACCAATGGTCCCTCTAGCCTAAAATAAATGTTCCAAAGCTGATGGCACTGTCAGAATTCTCATCTGAGATCAATAACTAGGAGTTTTGGTCTAAGACCAAATCCTTAACAGTGAGAGCTCCAAAACAGGAAAATGAGCCTAAAATGCAAACGAACTGTCTGATAACTGAACCGACAGTTTTGACAAGTCATAATTAATTTGTAGCCGCTATGGGAAGGCTTAAAACATAGAAAACACTCAAAAATCAAGGAAATGACCTAGAGGGTCATTACAATGCTAAAGCTATCAAAATTAATACTTGCTAGAGCCTTATTTTCTGTGGAGGCATTTTCTAATTTGCAAGAGATCCATTTGACTTTCGATTATTTTTCAACTCACATAATTCACAGAAATATTACTATGTCTTCAAATATTTTCCAAAAATTATCAAATTTAAGGTAAATATTTGTTAGCACGTTTATTGGTTAATTCAATAAAAGGTAAACTAACACTCGATTTCTTTGGCACCATACAATAAAACAATTCCATTATTTACTCATTTAATGAGTACTCTCCTTAAATAGTAATATTGCTATGAATTGCCCGATCATCAAGAATTTTGAGGGATTTGTAAAAATGGGATTATTTGGCGCTGTTTTTTCAAATTTGACGCCATTTATATAAAATGTGCAAAAATAACCTCCATTAATGGTTGAACTTTCTACAAAGTCCAGACAAATTGCGAGAATCTTAATTAATAACTGTGTTATAGCTTTAAAATAGACTATTTTTAATTCGCAAGAATTATCAGAGATATTTTAGAAAATTTCATCAATACATTTTTGCAACAACAACAAATATTTAAAAATTTCCAAACTTGGTTTTTTCATATATTTTAAAAACTAGCTTTAGTTTGGTATACTGAAATTACTTGGGTCCCTTTAAAAACCCCACATTCCACAAATCACAAAGGTATAGTACAGGGGATAATTTCATAACTATCCTTAATAATGAAACTATTTAGGAGTTTAATCATTTTTGGGTTTTAGGATTTACAATCTATGTTGGACTTGCTTCTATATGATTTCTTCTTCTCAACTAATTAGTTTTTTTACACATATATATTTAAATTGTACCTACAAAGTCTTGAAGACTTCATCTGTGATCCATTGCTTGTTTAAACTTTATTGGAATGATTAAATTTTTGTTTAAGTTACTCATCTGGGTGTTCTTGTAAGTGATTAAAGAAGAAGATCAGATTCAGTTTAGATTCAGTTTTGCTATACATTCTTGTTTTCAATCTAGTTATTTTTGTGGAAGTGCTTTTTGATTTTTTATGACATGCTTTGAGTTGAGGTTAAATGGAATAGTGAAGATTCATATAGCCGATCCCAACTTATTTGGAAATGATATGTAGTTGTTGTTTTTACTTTCTATGAGCTATTGTTTATAACTTTTCTTGCAACTTTGCTTTGAAAACTCTTCTTTCGAACCTAGGGTCTATCATAAGTAGCCTCTCTACCTACCTACACCCTAATTTTTCCAGACCCCACTTTTGAGATTACACTTTTTATGTTGTTGTTAAATAATGACTAACTACCTAGATAACCCCTTAAACTCGATAGATTTTGTAAGTTAAACACTCAAAACTTAGTCAATGACTAGATAGATACTTGAACTTGACAGAAGTGTGTCTAGTTAATACGTTAGGTTGACATGAAAAATGAAATGTTTTACACTTCCATTTGAGAGTGCGGGCTTCTATACCATTTAAATAAGCCAACAACAAAAAATCTACTTAGAAGAAAAATAGAAAATATACTTATTTATTAAATAATTTATTTCATAATACCAATTTCTCCCATCAGTTTTTTCTCTTCTATTCACCAACATTTTTCTTCTTCTTCTTCTTCTTCTTCTTCTTCTTCCTCTTCTTCCTCTTCTTCCTCTTCTTCCTCTTCTTCTTCTTCTTCTTCTTCTTCTTCTTCTTCTTCTTCTTCTTCTTCTGTTGTGTCATTTTTTGTATTTTTTTTAATCAAAAATTGGCCAAGAAGGAATTAAGGGGATTCCGTATCTTCTTCTTCTGTTGTGTCATTTTTTGTATTTTTGTTTTATCAAAAATTGGCCAAGAAGGAATTAAGGGGATTCCGTATGTTTTAGTTGCAATAATCTATTTGGAACTTTCATTATTAATAAAAAAATTGTAATCATTTTTTGAATTTTATAGTGTTCTCTTGGTTGATATTTAACTTGATGAATGAGAATCTAGACCGATAATTTGTAGTTGAATTTGACATTGGAACTTAGAGATTACTAATTAGTTTTTTTACACATATATATTTAAATTGTACCTACAAAGTCTTGAAGACTTCATCTGTGATCCATTGCTTGTTTAAACTTTATTGGAATGATTAAATTTTTGTTTAAGTTACTCATCTGGGTGTTCTTGTAAGTGATTAAAGAAGAAGATCAGATTCAGTTTAGATTCAGTTTTGCTATACATTCTTGTTTTCAATCTAGTTATTTTTGTGGAAGTGCTTTTTGATTTTTTATGACATGCTTTGAGTTGAGGTTAAATGGAATAGTGAAGATTCATATAGCCGATCCCAACTTATTTGGAAATGATATGTAGTTGTTGTTTTTACTTTCTATGAGCTATTGTTTAATAACTTTTCTTGCAACTTTGCTTTGAAAACTCTTCTTTCGAACCTAGGGTCTATCATAAGTAGCCTCTCTACCTACATACACCCTAATTTTTCCAGACCCCACTTTTGAGATTACACTTTTTATGTTGTTGTTAAATAATGACTAACTACCTAGATAACCCCTTAAACTCGATAGATTTTGTAAGTTAAACACTCAAAACTTAGTCAATGACTAGATAGATACTTGAACTTGACAGAAGTGTGTCTAGTTAATACGTTAGGTTGACATGAAAAATGAAATGTTTTACACTTCCATTTGAGAGTGCGGGCTTCTATACCATTTAAATAAGCCAACAACAAAAAATCTACTTAGAAGAAAAATAGAAAATATACTTATTTATTAAATAATTTATTTCATAATACCAATTTCTCCCATCAGTTTTTTCTCTTCTATTCACCAACATTTTTCTTCTTCTTCTTCTTCTTCTTCTTCTTCTTCTTCTTCCTCTTCTTCCTCTTCCTCTTCCTCTTCCTCTTCTTCTTCCTCTTCTTCCTCTTCTTCCTCTTCTTCCTCTTCTTCCTCTTCTTCTTCTTCTTCCTCTTCTTCCTCTTCTTCTTCTTCTTCTTCTTCTTCTGTTGTGTCATTTTTTGTATTTTTTTTAATCAAAAATTGGCCAAGAAGGAATTAAGGGGATTCCGTATGTTTTAGTTGCAATAATCTATTTGGAACTTTCATTATTAATAAAAAAATTGTAATCATTTTTTGAATTTTATAGTGTTCTCTTGGTTGATATTTAACTTGATGAATGAGAATCTAGACCGATAATTTGTAGTTGAATTTGACATTGGAACTTAGAGATTATTGTCAAGTCAACGCAAAATAGAATCGGATTTGTGTTCTTTTTAGTTTTATTTATTCTATTTTAGCAATTTTTTTTTAAAAAATATTACACATATCATCTAATAATTTGTCAAGTTAACATATTAGAAACAAGTGTGTTTCACTCACTTGGTCTTATGTACACAAGTATTCAAACGACATCCCCCCTTTTTCAATTTTCATCTTTGGGGAATCTTAATAAATTAGTTGGTTAGTTACCTGAATTTCCACCTTGTTGGTGAGGGTTCGATTCCCTATATTGTAATCCCATCTCCATTCCCCTACCCCTAATTTTTTTTAAAAGGCATTCAAAATACACACTTTTAGCAGGTTTAAGTGTCTATCTAGTCATTTACTAAGTTTGAGTGTCTATCTTATAAAACATGTCAAATTTAAGGGGCTATCTTGGCCTTTAACAATCTTTATTTTAATTATTATTGTTTACTTTTATGGTGTTATGAAGTATCTCTATTTTTCTATCATGTGTTATTTTTTGTTGTTTACTTATTCTCCTATTTCTTGTTTGTCATTTAGTTTACCATACCTCCGTCCCCTATGTAAGATGCCTATAGTATTTTGTTACGTTCTACTGCTTTTATGCCAAAATAAAAGGTTCCACACAAGCTTCCATCTATACCGTGCTGGCAGGACTGCTATGGGAGTGGCTCTGAATATAGATAGGGTAAAATCTGCAAGGGTCATGCAAATACAAAGGCCTCTTCCCTTTGCTATTGGTATTCTATTAATTTCTTTATTTCTGCTAAAGGTTTGAATCTTTATTTTCCTTTTAGAGGGAAAAAGAATAGAATTGGATTTATTTTAAAGAATTGATATTAGAGAAGGGAATATGAGTTTTTCTAATCAACCACTTGTTCCCCTAGACTTTATACCAATTCCATTTGCTGGTGGTGATGTTAGAGATGTTTGGCCTCATTCTCCAATGAAACATGAGCTCTTTGACTCCAATTTTTAGTTTGAGCATGCACCTCCTTATAATAGACTGAGGGATTCCTATAACAGCTTGCGAAATTCTGATCAATCGCCTACTCTTCTACACTTTATGCCAATGCCATTTGCTAGTCATGATGCTGGAGATGTTTGGTCTCATTCTTCGATGAACCATGAGTTCTTTGAGTCCTATTCTTGGTTTGATCATGCACCTCCTTTTAAGAGACTGAGGGATTCCTATAGGAACTTCCCAAATTTTGATCAATCGCTTGCTCCCCTACACTTTATGCCAATGCTATTTGCTGGTGGTGATGCTGGAGATGTTTGGCCTCATTCTCTGATGAACCATGAGCTATTTGAGTCCTATTCTCAGTTTGAGCATGCACTTCCTTTCAAGAGACTGGGGGATTCCTATAATAGCTTGCCAAATTTTGATCAATTGCCTGCTCCTCTGCACTTTATGCCAATGCCATTCTTGGTGGTGATGTTGGAGACATTTGGCCTCATTCTCTAATGAACCATGAGCTCATGCATATGCGCCAAGTTCTTGAAAGGAAATTATGGGAATGGGGAACATTGTACATTTTCTCATGGTGTAAAAGATTTGCCGAAGACCCCTTCGAATTGAGAGGATCTAGTTCTCTAAAAGGATAGAGGGGCGGATAACTGGAATGATGATCAGAAAATAATGTATAGGATGAAAATTTGCAAGAAGTTTTATTACGGAGTAGAGGGTCCTGATGGAGATAGGTGTGATTTTATTCATGAATATCCTCCAAAATTTTAGACCAACATGCCAAGGCATACGGAGAGTTCTACAGTATGTATCGATACTACAGGGAACAGAAGTGATCCTGAGTTGATTGAGATTATTAAGCATGGAAATATAGATTTAGATGTTTTCTGTATTAAGCCTATATATTGAAAGACAAAGATAGGTAGCAAGTGGGGTACAACAAGCCAATGCCCCTTTTATGATTGTTGCCACTTTTCTTGTGGACAATCAGATAAACTAATCATTTAATTAGTTGTTAGTTTGAGTCTATGTTTGATCATTTTTTAACTATCACTTTTTCTATCTTTAAGTCTTGCAAAATCCATTTATATATTTATTGTAAAAGCTTAAGGCGAGTATTACTAGATATTGATTGAGCGCCTAGAAGCAATGCTTGTTGTTGCCAAGCAACTTCTTTTTTAGAGCTGCAGTGGTTCAAATCGAGATAAGAATTTGTCACAACCCAAAAACTCATTCAAGATGGCACCTACTAAATCCACCAGTAGGTAAGCCAACGCATAGCCTGGAACGATGAGTAACATGCTAATAATAGGAAAAGAGACTAATATAAGAAATAAGACTCGAACATACACAAAAAAAGGAGAGAAAGAACATGAATACCAAAAATACCCCTAAGACCTGATATCAGTCGGTACAGGAGATACTAAAGCATAATATAAATACTAAGCAAATACAATATATATAGAACCATCTCCAAAATACAAAATAAAAACCAGTCCAACAAAATAGAGGGAGAAGGAACAACTCAAATTGTCAGGAGCTCACCCCAAATCTCCGATTCAAGATAGCTTAGCACAAAGAATATATCAATGGAGAGAACTCGTATTCGAATCTGCATCAGGGAAAAAGATGCAAAAGTGTAGTATGAGTACCAAAACATGTGGTACCCAGTAGACATCATAGACCGACTGAGCTTAACAGATAAATGCAAGTATAAAGAGCATGTAAGGAGAGAATACATAATATATGTGACAAAGAAGAGGATATTTACATGCAGAAGCTAATCTAACAGTCTAACATAGCCATGATCAAATTAAGGAAAGAGTAATAAGAGTAGTTATCAGAAATAGCCTCTCTACTTCATCTGAGGTAGTGGTATAAACTGCGTACACTTTACCCTCTCCAGACCCCACCTGGTGGGAATTCATAAGGTATGTTATTGTTGTTGTTGTAGTAGTAGTAATAAGAGTAGTATACACAGGGAACCAAACCAGTTAGGAAGAAAAGTAGCCTAATACAATACAAGATGTGAAAATACTAGAAAGAGAGTCCACAAGCCATACCTAAGCCGCGAGTAAAACATTCACTAGTATCCCATCATAAGTTATGCAGTGATGATCAATAATAAGCTATGCAATCAAAATTAAAAAATAACCTAACCAAGAACCCATAAGACCAGAAGGGAAAAACAACAAACATAATTACACATAACAAACACCAAAAACAACAAACATAATTACACATAACAAATAACAACCTAACCAGGACCTCAGAAGCCCGAAAGGTACAAATAACAAACATATTGGCGATAGGCAATGCATATGAATTGATGAGTGCAATGGAAACCAAGTAATGAAACATAATATAAATACCACATCCAACAATAGTGTATACACCTCCTCCATCCCCCGGAGCTCATAAAAGTAGTGCCCATGGGAACACCCCTCCTCTAGTATCATAGCTCGTAGAGAAAAGAAATATAAGGGACTTAGGATATTTGTATACACTGTCTGGTGTTGAACGGGGTCCTCTAAGTAATAATTGATAATAAATTCCTTCTAAAATTGATTCAAAAATAAGAATGAGTAAAACAGGTGACCAAAATCGAATCGGGACTAAGATGATCTACTTTTTTCCTTTTTAAAACTAGAGTGTAGGTAAAGCCTCTACAAGTTATGTCCCTTAGTCGAAATCAGTAAGTGGAGTCCAGAATAAATCTTTTAAGAATGAAAGTAAAACCAATGATTAAAAGAGTTACAATTTCTTTAGAAATTCCCATAAAACAACACTAAAAGTGGTATGTTTTAGTCTTAAAACATCGAGTTAAAATTAGGATAGAATGTCTCCAGAAAATGATAGAGAAAATCAATAAGAGGGTGTAAACATCGCAAGTGCCCGACTCAAACCAAAGAATAGATAGTGCATTTTTAGTCTTAAAAACCATCATCCAATCAGAAAGAGTGGTACGATTTTTGTTTTAAAAACAGTTTATGAGTGAAAATTGAGATTAATGCCTTATTGAAAATAGAAGTGAAAATCAATGTTTTTCAATGGAATCGTACCACAATGCAAGCGTATGTACATATGAATGTATACATGCCATTACTAGTATATACACAATAAGAGCCTAAGCACTAAAGTATCTATTACTTGAACCACACCCTTTCTAGAGCAAAGTACACTAACCTGGAGTCCAACTGAGTCATAACCACAAACTCGGGTCCACCAACATAAAGAGCAGTAAATATATATAAGCAAATATGTAAGATGAGGGTAAATGAGATAAAATATGATACTAGAAGAGACGATCGAGAAAAACCAACCTTATCACGAGATACTACTCCAAATCTATGCAAAGGGATAACAAATCTCATCCTAAATTCATAGCAAGTATACACGGATTCTCAACCTTATCCTAGCACTATAGAAGGTATTCTAAACTAAGGCTCTAGCTAATGGTCAATTCTAAAGTCTCTGAAGAAGGTCAGGAAGGACAAAAATGATAAAGGACCCTTAAACCTATCCTATAAACCCCTACCCCTCATGTAATTTATGCCATACACAATCTAGTAGAGCAAAGTTTTGAAGAAATTAGGCCGTAGCCTACCTCAAAGCAGAATAGCAGCATCAGACCGACCACAAGCTACTTGTCCCCACTTCTCGACCCTAGAAAGCTATCACACTATCATAATCAAAATCAACACGTCAATATGAATAGAATAAGACCTATATTACAATTATGAAATTCGGGTCCAAAATCGGGTAAAAAAGGACCCTAAGACCCGTTGATGAAATCCAAAGTTAAATCTGCAATCGTGTCCCTCGTGGGACAAGAATCTCATGCTCAAAATTTGAGCATGACCAGCTCCCATATCAAGACCCAAATCAGCTCGCAAAGAGAAGGAAAATCAAGGAATTTAAGCTAGAATTTAACAGAATTATAGCCGTAAACTTATGAGTTTATGACAAAAAATTGATCCTAAGACAAGAACCCAACAACTCTAAGTTTAAATAAGTGATCCCACAACAATTCTGGAGCTTGGAGCTCTCAAATATTGGGAAAATGGAGTTGGAAATGTTTTAAACAAAAAGGGAGAAGAGAGTATAAAAGACCAGCGATCTCCGCTTAAGTGAGTGCTCGAGATTCGTTCAGAACCTCGTGCATGCAAATGAAATATGCTACCCTAATAGAGACGACATTCTAGACTCAAAGGAATTAATGAAATTCCCAACTGAGGTCGTTTTGACAAAAAGTGGGTCCCACACCATCTCTTTCTATTTAAACCAAATTCCACCCTATAGCCTAAAATTAGCCCGGAAGCCTCGGGACCCAAAAAAAAGGTCCCCCTAGCCTAAAATCCATGTCCCAGAGCTAGAAGAACTATCAAAATTTTCATCTGAGGCTGTTTACTAGATGTTTTTGCCGAAGACCAATTTCTCAACTTTAAAAGCTCCAAAATAGAAAAATTGGCTTAAAACCCAAACGAACTGCCCGGGAACCAAACCACTAGTCCCAGCAAGTCAAAAATGACTTGAGGAATCTATCAAAAATCTTGAAACATAGAAAGTGCATAAACATGAAGAAAATGACCTGGTGGGTCATTACAATATCCACTACTAAAAGGACTTTCGTCCTCAAAACTAAAGTAGTAGAAAGAGTCTGAGAGTTTAAAAATATGAGGGTAATGGGTCCATATGCCCATCAAGGCTCCCAAAACACCCTCCCGGATATAACAACACCTCCACAAAGCTTAACTATCAAAATCCCCTTGATTTCAACTTCTTTACCTCACTGCTCAAAACTAACAACCAACTTCCTCTCAAATGCCAACTCCCATGCAACTGCACCGAACCGGATTGAAGAACGTAATACTCCTACAAAATATACCAACACCACATAGTTACAAGGAAAACTAAGCAAACACTCAACAAGGCTATATGCAAGCTAGACTCATTAACTAGATCACCGACCTTAAGCTCTAAGTCCAACATCCCCCATTCACCATAAGTCTCCTACTTGCTCAGAGCTACACAAAATCTCTCTTTCACCATTCGAATCCTGTCCGTACAATCGCACAACCACCAACCGCAAAAGGATAAAATCAACCACCTGAATAATCGAATAGTAGAGTCTAAAATACATGATCTCTGCTAAGGCCAAAGACTGGTCTTGATAACCCTCGAAAACAATAACTTAAGTCCAAGGCATAAACTATGGAACTTGGACAGTCTGCTCCAAATGATCATCGATCTATGGGTGAAAAGGTTGCACTAAGCTCAACTCAAATATCTGTCTCCCGTAGAGTAGACCTTTAGAATCCCATTGCGAACTAAGAACCAAAGACAAAAGTGGCAGAAATTGACACCCTATGCAATGAACCATCCTTCAAATATAGATCTAAGCAGTAGGAAGACTGAATCCTAGGTATTAAGTAAGCATAGTCAACTACTCATAATGCCCCAAACAGAATCCAACCCCAAAATGTACGCTATAAGCAAGTCACAAAATCCATAGCTATCCACTTATTATCCAAGCTAAATCACCAAGACCCGAGAGTCCAAACTATACCTACTGACAAACCAAGATCTGAGTAAAAGTCTAACAAATACTTAAAAAATATAGCACATTTCCGCTAATCCCACAAAGTTTAAAGCTAAGGCACTATCGATAATCGCTATCATAAGCAAGTCCAATCAAGGCCTGATCATACGATCCAAAAAATCCATACCTGCTTGAGGGTGTTGGAAAAACCAAGGACATAACTAAGAAGTTGCAGTGGCTACAAAGAGTACTAATGGAAGTCGGACCTCAACTAAACTCAAAAAATAAGGTTGTAGCCTAAAGTTGCTCGAATTAATCCCTGATACACAACATCAGCTACTCACTCCTGACAGTTAATAGGAAAAACCAAGTATACAAAACCACCTCTCTATTGAACCCAACGGAAACATCCCACAGAGACACACTCGGCCAAGTAACACCACACTTAGAAGATCCTAAAACTCGGCCAAGTAACACCATACTTAGAAGATCCTAAAACTAACTTTCTAACTTCCCCCACTCAAGCTATAGTAGGATAAGCTAAGTACCCAACTCAACATCACCACCAAAATCATAATCACAATCGAGCGACAAACCAAGCAAATCGAGAAAATAGACATCCATAACTTACCAACTTTAAGAAACGACTGAAAGAGAAAAAATGTTAAAGCAAGCACCGGGAATATAATTAATAAAGACTAAACACTTTTTTGATACCAATCCTCTCTTCCCCAAGTAAACAACATAACTCTCTCAATAACCAAGAATCACGCTCTTACCTCAAAATTTAAAGGGTGCAATCATACACTAAGTATCAATCTACACCGGGTAAGGCTACTCACAATCGCAGGACAAAGTGATACTAACCTGTTAATGCTATACTAGTCATCTATAGATAAGGATCAATCGAGTAAGGTAATATTAAAATACAATACAAATGCCATGAAAAGAAAACAACCGGTCAAATTCTAACATTGCACCGGTACCATAAAGTCTAAGATAACGACATTTACTCAAGCGCTACACCCCAAGGAAGTCACCACACAAAATTTGATCCACTCATTTCACTACTAAAAGAAAACAATATACATGCATAGGCATGGACTACTAGGGTACCTAATCGTGTTTGTTCCCCATGCTTTTGCACGTCAGATGAAAAGTTCATTATAATAACATAAACAACTAGAAAGGTAAGTAAGCACGTATGGGTATGAAAACCCCAAAGCAACACACAAAAAAAATAAATAAAAAATCATCAAAATCACCCCTATAAAAGCCACATCTGAAGTCTAGGCCCCTTCCTACCCGAAAGGGCATGTAACTGATCGATTTCATCCCCGAACTAGGCATCCTCACAACTTTAATGACCCAAAATATTATTATACTGAATTAGGGGGTAGAAGTTTCACCTAGACTCCCCTTAGCTAAATTTTGTGGAATTCAAGGCTAGTCTAGTTTTGGCTTAATTTTGCAGATATGGTAGTTAAATGAAATATGATAATGATGTGATTGGTAATAGTGGGGTTTGATGTAATTTTTGTATAGCCAACAAGTCTGGGAACTAGTAGAAACTTTTGGCACCTGAAACGGAGTTATAAAACTCCAGTAATAGCATTTATCGTGGAGGGGTTGGTTTGCGATGTCGAAATTCATGGTGTGCGTTGTAAAATAAGAAAAACTACGGAGAGTTACCGAGATTCTATCTCAGACCACTATAGCAGAAAAAGTAAACACTGCAGCAGTCATGAAAATCACAACAGCGGCCTCCAATAAAATAGAGCAAACCACTGCATCGGAAATTTAATTGCTGCAGCAGTGACAAGCAATAAAATTTTAGTTTTAGAACCCAGAAAATATTTTCATTCCCCACTTTTCAAAAAAATGCAATAGAGCTCTGGTGAAAGGCGATTTTCAGAGGAATTTCAAAGCTTTTCATCTTTGGAGGTACGTAATTACATTCTAGCTTTGAATTTACTTCGTTTAACCTTAGAAAATCACTAGAAGCTGATTAATGGTGGAAATTGGTATTTAACCCTAGTTCATGAAAATTGATGAAAAGTGGTGGGAATGTTGATAAATTCAGTATATAATGATCCTAGGGTGGTAGAAAACACTAATAGGACTAGAATTTTAACTATTCATGCTAATTCAAGTAGTGTTCATGAAGTTTAAATCAGAAGAAGAGTACATGTAGCATGTAGCAAGTAATGGTAGACATCATAGGCCAACCAACTCAACAATATATCAGTAAGCATGCCAGACAAGTATAAAAGCGATCATAACGGAACTCATAATCAAAAACATCATCAACTAAATACATCATATAGATATAATTCATAAGTTTACTTTCACAGGCTTTTATACTTAGTCACTTTCATCAACAACTCATCACCACATATAATCATCATAAATACACTCAATGCATATGAATTAGTACATGTATGCAAAATGTGCGCATCATCTCTTACTCTTCTCAACATCGTCAACAACACTATATCATACCGACGTGGTACCCGATCCTTTATCAGAGCATATCATATCCGTGCCGGTGTGGTACCCGGCCCTCCATCACCTAATATTATCACAGTGTATGTGAAATAGAATGCTATCAATAAATCATAAGTTATGCTAGAAGGCAACCATAGATGCTTAGTTTACAAAAAAAGGACAAATCCAAGAAAGTCTAAGTGCTACAACAAAATCATAAACTACCTCAATTCCTTGCTCAAAGTCACCTTCAACCCACACTTTTGCCCTTTTATTCTCGTTCAACTCATTCTTGATATATAACCACAAGAACATATACCCATTTCAATAATTCATCCCCTTTTAAATACTAGGGATCAAAAACCACTGATTTTTGCCATAAACTCACTCTATTTCACCATCTTAGGGTTTTCTATATCTTAAACCTCATGAATTCTTCTTGAATTAGCATGATAAACCGTAATTTCACTTTCATTAGTGTTTTATAACACCCTAGGATAATTCTTTACTAAATTTATATACATTCCCACCACTTTTCATAAATTTCAAGAATTAGGGCTAAATCCCAATTTCCACAATGAATTCATTTCTAATAGTTTTCTATGGTTATAAGAAGTAATTTCAAGTCTAGAATGTAATAACTTACCTTCAAACATGAAAAACCTCAAAAACTCTCTGAAAATCGCCTTCCCTAGAGCTCTCTTGCATTTTTCAAAAAGTGTGGAGTGAAAACATTTTTTGGTTTTTAAAACTATCAAATTCTGCGTGTTACAGTTACAGTGGTTAAATTACTATTGCAGTGGTTCACGCCTTAAAAGAAAGGTCTGTTGTGGTGGTTTTGCTGTAGCAGTTATTTTTTCCACTATAGTGGTCCAAAGTAATAACTCGGGTCCTCTCTTCAATTATGCTCATTTTAAAACACAATTCACAAACTACGATATTGCGAATCAACCCCTCCACAGTAAACTCTATAATCAGAGTTCTAAAACTCCATTTCAACTGTCAGAAGATTCTACAGCTTCTTAAAATTGTGATCTATCTAATTATCACATCAAACATCGATACCAACAATCACATTATTACCAAATTTTGTGTGACTAACACATCTTCTAAAATCATCCAACTCTAGACTAGCCCTGAATTTCTCAAAAATTGACTAAGGGAAGTTTTAAGTGCAAATTTTACCCCCCTCTTTCATCGTAACTACAATTTGGGTTGTCACATTAACTATCAATTTACCACTTATTCATCCCCAAATGATAATTAGTCTCAAAGACGTAGCAAGATAAGGGAAAAGTACATGGGTCAATGAATAAGGGTGGATATCTCTTGCACATGTCTGCCTCCGTCTCCCAAGTAGCCTCTTCAATAGTACGGTTCCTACATTGAACCTTCCCATAAGGAATGACTCAGGTTCTCAACATCCTCACATCCTTATCTAATATAGTAATTGGTTCCTCTTCGTAGGACAACTCCATATCAAACAATTCAGGGTCCCAACAAATGATGTAATCACCATCCTTATGATACTTCTTTAGCATAGACACATGGAATACCGGGTGAACCCCGGACGTACTAAAGGGTAACTACAGTCAGTATGCTACCTATCCTACTCCCTTCAAAACCTCAAAGGGTCCAATGTATCTTGGGCTCAACTTGCCCTTCTTGCCAAACTGCATTACACCCTTCATGGGTGACACATTCAAGGGTACTTTCTCCTCTTTCTCAAACTTTACATCACTCACCTTATTATCTGTATATTCTTTCTGTCGGCTTTGAACCGCTATGAGCTTTTTTTGTATGAATCTCACTTTTTTCATCGAGTCGTTGAGCATGTCGGTGCCCCAAGGCCTCACCTCAAAAGCATTAAACCACCCAATTGGAGACCTATACCTCCTACCATATAAGGCCTTAAAGGGGGCCATGTCAATACTAGAGTGGTAAATATTTTTATAGCTAAATTCACACAACGGTAAGTATTGGTCCCACTGACCTCCGAAGTCTATAACACATGCCTGAAGCATATCCTCAAGCACTTGGATAGTTTGCTTTGATTCACCATCTGTCTGTGGGTGAAAAGTTGTGCTCAGGTCCAATCTAGAACCTAATTCTAACTGGAATCTTTCCCAAAAGTTGGAGGTGAACTAAGTACCCCTATCTGACACAATCGACACTGGCGCCCCATGTAGCCTTACAATCTCTTTCATTAAAATCTTGGCCAACTTTGCATCATTATAGTCTATTCTCACCGAAATAAAGTGAGCCGACTTAGTTAATCGGTCTACAATAACCCATATGGAGTCGTATTTCCTCAATGTTTTCAGAAGACCCACTACAAAGTACATTGTTATCTGTTCCTACTTCCATTTCAGAATGGGCATTCTCTGAAATATACCACCATGCTTTTGGTGTCTATATTTGACCTGTTAGCAGTTTTGACACTTGGTTACCAAATCCACAATGTCCTGCTTTATTCTTCGCCACCAATAATGCTGCCTCAAGTTGATGTACATCTTGTTGGTACCCAGATGTATAGAGTACTTCAAATTATGAGCCTCTACCAGAATAGTTGGAATCAAATTGCCTACCCGTGGTATGCACAAGTGCCCCCGAATCCTCAATTCTCCCTCATCATTAAGAATGGCCTCTCTTGCCTCACCCTATAACACCTTTTCTCTCAGGTTGCTTAACTTTTTGTCCTCAAATTGTCTGCTTTTGATTTGGTCATAAAATGTGGACTTGAACTCCATATGCACTAACACCCTCCCTTCATTAGCTTCCTATAATCTTAGAAAATCATTAGCCAAAGATTGCACCTCTCTCGCCAATGGGCATCTGGACACCTCCAACTATGGTAAACTTTCTATGCTCACTAGTTTTTGGCTTAGTGCGTCCACCACCACATTGGCTTTAACTGGGTGATATTGGATTGAGATGTCATAGTCTTTAATCAACTCCATCTATCTCCCCTGTCTTAGATTCATATCCCTTTGGGTGAGCACGTGTTGTAGGCTGCGATGGTGTGTGAACACTTCATACTTCACCCCATAAAGATAGTGTATCTAAAGTTTCAAAGCAAATACCACAACTGCAATTTCTAAATCATATATGGGATAGTTTTTCTCATACGACTTCAGTTGTCACGAAGCATAGGCAATCACGTTCTGATCCTACATCAAAACAACACCTAGACCCAACCTTGAGGCGTTATAATATACAATAAAATCTTTATCCTCAATAGGCAAGGTTAGTATTGGGGCAGAAGTCAACAAATTCTTGAGTTTTTGGAAGCTCTCCTCACACTTGTTATCCCACACAAATGAAACTTCATTCTGAGTAAGGCGGGTCATATGCGAAGCAATGGAAGTAAAACCCTTAAAAAGCTACGATAGTAACTTGCCAATCCCACAAAGTTACAAATTTTTGTTACATTCATCGGTCTAGCCTAATTCTTAACGACTTCAACCTTTTACGGTTATATAACACCTTCCTTAGAAACTATGTACCCCAAGAAGGACACTGAATAAAGCCAGAATTCGCACTTAGAATATTTTGCATATAGTTTCTTCTCCTTGAGAAACCCCAACACCGTACACAAATGAGATTCATGCTCTTCTTCACTTTTTGAGTAAACCAATATGTCATTAATAAAAACAATAACAAATGAGTCTAGAAATGACTTAAAGACTCCATTCATCAGGCTCATAAAAGTAGCTGGGGCATTGGTCAAACCAAAACATATAACTAGAAACTCATAGTGCCCATAACGAGTCTGAAAAGCAGTCTTTGGATTCTTCCTCCCTAATTTTGAGTTGATAATAACCCAACCTCAAGTCAATTTTGGAGAATACAGCAGCCCCTTGCAACTGATCAAACAGGTCATCTATCCTAGGCAAGGGATATTTATTATGAATGGTCACCTTATTCAACTGGCGGTAGTGTATGCACATTCTCATGCTACCATCCTTCATTTTCAAGAATAAAATAGGTGCACCCCAAGGAGAAACACTCGGGCTGATAAAACCTTGTTCTGACAACTCTTGCAACTGAGACTTCAACTCCCTCAACTCTGTTGGTGCCATATAATAAGGAGGAATGGAAATGGGTCGAGTCCCTGACTCTAAATCTATACAAAAATCAACTTCTCAGTCTGGAGGCATACCTGGGAGATCATTTGGAAACACTTCTAGAATTCACATACCACTGGAACTAACGCTATAGGAGGAACTACAAACTTATCCTCCCGAAGATGGGCCAAAAATGCCCTACACCTCTTCTTTACTAACTTTTGGGAACAAAATGCTGACACAACCCTCACAAGATTAGGCTTAAAAGTACCCTTCCACTCTAACTTATCCATCCCATGCATTACCACAGTAATAGTTTTTGCATAACAGTCAAGAATGGCATGATAAGGAGATAACTAACTCATCCCCAATATAATATAAAACTCTATATCTAGAATAACTAGGTCTTCTAGGGTCTTAAACCTCATAAACATCACAAAACACGTATGATACACCTAGTCAACACATACAGACACCCCAACTAGAATGGATACATACATAGAAGCATTAAGGTATTCACAATCTAAGTCCAAACCTATCGCAAATTTCACAAACATATAAGAGAAAGTGGAACCAAGATCAAACAATACAGAAGCCATACGATCATAGATAAGAATAGCACCTGTGATTACAGCATCAAAAGCTTCTGATTCAGGATGAGCCGGAACAACATAAAGATGAGCCTTATCACCACCTTCACCACCACCTCTACCATCCTGAGCATCATTCCTACCAACCTGTCCTCCACCCCGGTTGGCTTGGTTGCAACCCCTTCCTGTAGCCTGGCTACCATGCCCACCTTATGGATGGCCTCTACCATTTTCTCCACCACCACGACCTGTCGGGACTAGAGTATTAGAGGCTGGTTACTAACTCAGCTGACTTGCAAACAAGAAGTTAGGACAATACCTTCTAATGTGGCCCAAACCTCCACACTAATGGTACCTAATACCCAATGCGACCTCTAAATTGAAGAGGATGAAGGAGTATAGTTGTCATCCCGAGAAGGCTGATAACAGACTATGGATGGGCTCCCTGCAGACACTAGTATGACTGAATGACAAGGCCTAGATAAACCATGATCCTTTGAGAAAGTGTCGCTGAACTGGCCTGAGGTACATGCTTTGTTCTCTTCTACCTTTACCTCTCCCTGCTTCTTAAGTACATCAGCCTTCTTGGCAAATTCAATTACCTCCTAAAAGGACTTCCCAGACACAACCACAGATAGGGTAGCAAATTGGATCCCAGAGTTGAAACCCTTCATAAAGTACCTAATATGCTCTTCCTCTGAGGTAATCAATTGTAGTGCATAGCGGGAAAAGGCATGAAACTTGGCCTCATAAGCCGCCACTGACATGTCACCCCATTTCAATCTCAAAAACTCATACTTCTTGTGATCAAGATAAGTGTGGGGAACATATTTTTCAAGCAATTCATTATGAAATTATGCCAAAGTAAGTGGAGGTAAGGCAGCCCTTCACTTTACAAATAACCTCCACCATTTCTTCACTTTGTCCTGTAGCTGAAAAGAAACAAACTCTACACCATATTTTTCAATAATACCCATCTTATGTAGACATTCATTACAATATATCAAGAACTCAAATGCATCCTTAGACTCTATACCTTGGAAAATTGGTGGCTTCATCTTCATGAACTTGCATAATAGTCCATGTTCATCATCAGTCATCACAGGCCCAAGTACCTATTGGGGATACATCCTTGTGACATAACCCTCATCCATTCTTGGTACTATAGCAGCGGCATGTGGTAAGGCTGGGGGCAAAAAATTCAGAATGATTGGAGCGTGGCTAGTACTAGCCAAGCTACTCAAGAATCCAAACACTTACCGAATCACTTCCACAGACAAAGGCACCGGGGCTGCACCATTCGGTATAGGCGCCACATTATTTGGAGCTACCATCTCCTACTCCTCAACTACCACTTCTTCATTCTAATTAAGGTTTGGAGAATCCAGTTGTGGGAGAGAGGATAGTGATCTCTGTCTTGATGGTCCCCTGACAGCCTGGGCTCCACCCCAAACAGGTGTTGTTTTCCGTCCTTCACTCCTAGCTCTGCCCCTAACTCGAGGCCTGCCTTGCACTGCGGCCCCAGTAGCAGGTGCAGGTGCTGCTGTGGGTGTGTCTATTGATGCTCTGGTAGAACGGGTATTCACCATCTGCGAATAAGAGTGAATGAATTAGATACCAATTGGAATCAAGTAATAGCATGAAAGAAAGAAAGGAATTCATTCATAAAGTCCTATAGCCTCCCAAATAAAAGTACAGACGTCTTTGTACCTTTCTGCAGGACTCTACTGGACTTGTTCTTGTACGCTGAGATCTATGAACCTAGTGCTCTGATACCATCTATGTCACAACCCAAAATGGTCATGAGTGGAACCCACCCTAAACTATGGAGGGAGAACTATACTAAACTCAATCCTTACTAACTCAAGTGTTACTTTTACATTCACCTTATATTAATCCTCAGTTTAAACAAGTGCAAAAGAGTGTTTATTCAATAACTTAAATCAACTGTCAACCAACATCAATATCCAAAACTAATAGAGTGCGAAAACCTCTATTTATTACATCCCCAAGACCTAAAGTCACCATACAAGAACATATAAGAATAAACTAAGTCTGAAACAACTAAAAATTATCCAAAACACAAGTAATAAGGAATCGGCTTAGTCCCAAAATAAGGGACATCAACATAAATAGGAAGATCAAAAGGCTTCCCGATCATGGTGCTCACCCTCAAAATCTAGTTTAAACCACTAACTAGAGCTGAGGTCGTGTGTCAACCGCTAGAAAATCTTCTGAACTCAATAAAAGAAGAGTACAGGTAGCATCAGTACATCAACAAGTACTTGTAGGCATCATAGGCCGACTAACTCAACAATATACAAGTAACCAAGCTAGACAACTATAAAAACGATCATAAAAGAACTCATAATCAAAGACATCAATAACTAAATACATCATATAGGTATAATTCATAAGCTTACTTTCACAGCTTTTATACTTAGTCACTTTCATCAACAACTCATCACCACATATAATCATCATAAAGACACTCAATACATATGAATGAGTGCATGTATGCAAGATGTGCGCATCATCTCTTACTCTTCTCAACCTCGTCAACAACACCATATCATACCAGCATGGTACCCGATCTTTTATCACAATATATCATATCTGTGCCGGCGTGGTACCCGATCCTCCATCACCCAATATCATCACAGTGCATATGAAATGGAATGCAGTCAATAAATCATAAGTCATGCTAGAAGGCAATAATAGATTCTTAGTTTATAAAAAAGCACAAAGCCAAGAAAGTTTAAGTGCTACAACAAAACTATAACCTACCTCAATTCCTTGCTCAAAGTCACCTTTAAACCACAGTTTTGCCCTATCGTTCTCCTTCAACTCGTTCTTGATCTATAACCACAAGAACATATACCCATTTCAATAATTTATCCCCTTTTAACTACTAGGGATCAAAACCACTGATTTTAGCCATAAACTCATCCTATTTCACTATCTTAGGATTTTCTATCTCTTAAACCTTATGAATTCTACATGAATTAGCATGAACAACCGTAATTTCACTCCCATTAGTATTTTCTAATACCCTAGGATCATTCTTTACTGAATTTATACACATTCATACCACTTTTCATCAATTTCTATGAACTAGGGCTAAATCCCAATTTCCACAATGAATTCATTTCTAATGATTTTCTAAGGTAATTTCAAGTCTAGAATGTAATACATACCTCCAAACATGAAAAACCTCAAAAACTCTTTGAAAATCACCTTCCCTAGAGCTCCCTTGAATTTTTTGAAAAAGTGGGGACTGAAAATGTTTTTTTGGCTTTTAAAACTGTCAAATTCTGAGTGTTAGCAATGCGACAGTTAAATTACTACTGCAGTGGTTCGCACCTTCAAACAGAGGTCCACTGCGGTGGTACCTATTTCTTCTATAGCGGTAACTTTTTCTGCTGCAGCTATCTGAGGTAGAAACTCGAGACCTCAAATCAGTTATTCTTATTTTACAACACAATTCACAAACTATGACATATTGAACCAACCCCTCCATGGTAAACTCTATAACCGAAGTTCTAAAACTCTATTTCAGGTGCTGGAAGTTGCTACGGCTCCCTAAACTCGTTATCTATTTAATTATCACATCAAATATCACTACCAAAAATCAAATCAATACCATATTTCATTTGACTAACACTCCCTCTAAAATCATCCAACTCTAGACTAGCCTTGAATTTCTCAAAAATCAACTAAGAGAAGTCTAAGTGCAAATTTTACCCCCTTCTTTAATTGTAATAATAATTTGGGTTGTTACACTACTAACCGACATACTCCATCTGAGCTAAACAGAATCTAACCTATACCCCAGCTACGAGGGTGCTTTATACCTTGCCAAAGGTACGAACATTGACTAACATGGATCCACTAAACTATTGTTCTAAAGGACTAAGGTGTCAACCTGATCTGACGAGTGACCCTTTAGAACCTATGATGGCAATATAGTTCTGGGACTTAGGGAATTCTACTAAATGTCCCAACCTAACTAATGGGTGATCCTTTATCCCAGTGTTTTCTAGGTGCTAAGTGCTACTCCTAACTAAACTAAACTGATAAACAGAATGGCTCACTAATACTGAAGTCTGAAACTGAAATAATAGACACTTTATCTAAAATCATCCGAAATCATGTGTTATTAAAGGACTAAATATTCAACTATCAATTTATGAAAAGCTAAGTCATTGGGAGTTCACAACCCGCCATTTCTGAAGAATATAATTACTCATGATAGTTTCTATGTTCTAGATAGAATAAGAATTCATACAACACAAGTACAAAACATGGAATATCAATATATTGAGGGTTAATAAAAATAAATCTATAAAGGTAATGAATTTGAAAACATGTATTCATGGACTATTCATGATGAGGAACTGAAACATAATGAAACTCATACTTTTCATAAAAACTCTAAGCTCTGAAGAGTGAATTTACTGAAGAACTGAGTTCACTTAGGGACTCAATAGGTGAAAGGATACCCAATGATGAAATCCCATATGCCTGAAAGTGAAAACCTTGCTACAAATCTTGAACTTGAAGCTTGAAGATAATGAACCCTAGTTTCTTGCTTTGAAGAGGAAGGGTCATTTTAATCTTTGATTCTAAGTGTTTGGGTGAAAATGAGGAGGAAAGAATATTCAAGTACCTTTAGCCCCTCCCTAAATACCCCCAAAATGACATAGTTTAGGTATTAGAAAAGTGGGAAAAGACCAAATAACCCTTTTAGAATCATCTAAAACATTGTTAGTGTCAGTCCCAACGACCCCTATGATCAGTCGTAGCCATTGACAGCTTTGATAGTGCTTCAATAACGAGGCCATAACTTTTTACTCCGATGTTAGATTATGAACGATTGGTGGCGTTGGAAAGAGGATTCAAATATCTTTAATTTGGTGGTTATTGGGATATATAAATCTTTATATACTAGGAGAAATAATTGTTTAAATTTGACCAGGAAGAATCTTACACTAGAATTTGGTCGAAAAAGTTGTTTCCAATTCAACTAGGTGTTAGGGACTTCTTATGACCTTAAATCACATCTAATACTCATATCATGCTTATGTAATGGTTCTTGGTACTTGATATGTCATGGAATTGGGAATAAAACTATTTTCAAAAGACTACTAGACTAGATAGGTAACCTACGAGTCACACGATAACTCGTAGGTGGATGCCACAACTCGTGGCCTCCGCTCATTGCCACTGGGTGGAATTTCAATCTTCAAGACTTTTTGGGTAACACTCAGTACGGCTAACCCAATGAGCCATTGGAACTAACGAAGACTCATTGCTTGATTTGTTCTGTGAAGAATTTCTAGGAAACTGACTGGTTTTCTTTGCTAAGTCTGAAATGGAGTCTTAGGAACTTTTATAGTGTTATAATATCTCCCCCTTGGGAAAAACTGGTTCATTTGGAAACTGAAACTAAACAACTCTGTTTCTATAATTAATCGAGGTATAATAGGAATGCAACCAATCCATGTGGAGAATAACATCAAAATCGATCATGTCTAACTCTATTAGATCAACTGGGGTTATTTTATTGGGAAATTGTGACTGGGAAATTTCTATATACTCATTTAACTATGACTCAGTCACCAACAGGAGTAGAGACTAAGAAGGGTTCTGAAAGGATTTTGCGACTAATGCCAAAGTCTACGACTATATAGAGAGTCACAAAAGAAAGTGTGGATCCAGGATCTAACAAGGCATACATATCAATAGAAAAGACTCATAACATACCAATGACTACATCAGGTGAACCCTCCTGATCTTATCAAGTCTACAATGCATAAAACTTGTTTTGACGCTGTCTGCCACCTGTACTAGATGGGCACCCTACTGAGTCTGGCGACCTGCTAAAGAGTTGGACTGAGTCTGCTGGCAAATATCCTTTACCCTCTGTGAGGCCACTAGGCACTCCCTCAATCTGTGACCTGGCTTGGCACATCCAAAACAACCACTACTTACGACCATACACCCCTCTTGGTGGTCCTTACCACACTTTTTACAAATCGGATGAGTATGCCCACTGGTGAACTGCCCTGGGACTTAGATCCTGATGCCTTATCTTGATGCTCCTATCTAAACTTGGATACTGGGTACTAATAGAAGATGGGGTTGGAGCTGAAGACCTCTGACTAAATTGAGAGCAATTTCCACCTCTCGATTTCTGCTGTGAAAAGTCAAAACTTCCTGTTCTAGCCCTCTTAGTATCCCTTTCACTTTTCTTTATCTTTTCTTCCTCAATCTATTGAGCATGAGTCATCAACCTAGAGATGTCCATCTTTTTGACCAACATGGCAGTCCTACACTCTTTGACTATGGTCTCGAAAACACTTGACACGAACTTACTCATACGGGCCCTCGAATTAGCCACCATCTCTGGAGCATACTTAGATAGCAAAGTAAACTTAAGAGAATACTCCTTCACAATCATGTTACACTATTTTAGATTTATAAACTCTTGAACCTTGGCTTCTCTTAACTCAAGTGGGAAGAACATGTCGAGAAATGCATTTACGATCTCATCCCAATCCACTAGACCTGCATCTATACCTTTATTTTTCTTCTAACACTTACACCAAGTCTAAGCTACTTCTTTCAACTGGTAAGTGGCTAAGTCTGCACTCTCAACTAGAGTGATGCCCATAATTTGAGTGACCTTCTGAATGTCATCAATAAACTCATACAAATCCTCCTCCATCCTAGAACCATGGAACTCTAGAGGATTCATCTGAGTGAAATCCTGGACTCTCGCTGTTGTTATACACACATTCAAGTTGACCTGGTAAATAACTTGTTGGTTGACCCGAGTAGTCATTGCCTGAGATAGCACCTGAAAAATAGCCCTAAACTCAGCATGAGAGACTTGTTCATTTAAAGGGTCTGTTGGAGCTGGTGGTGCTTGATGGTTTCCATTTCTGTTTCCATTTTTGTTCTTCCATCTATTAGGTCATTTGGGAGGCATTTTTCTGTAAACGTATAGAGCATGTGTTAGAAGGAGATTAAATAGAATCCACACTCTATCGCATGATATGACATGAAAGAAGTAAACTTTCCCAAAATATTTTATAGCCTCTCATTCATAAGTGTGGCGTGCTTTAGACCCATGAACAAAACTCTACTTAAGGCGTCTTTCAAACACCCTAGGACACTTCAAACCTGGATCTGATACCAAGTTTGTCATGACCCTAGACTACCACCTAATCATAATACGGTGCTTAGAGCAACAAGTGACCCCAAGCTAACCCATGGACTGGCATGACACTAAGAAAACTGTATATAACTAATGAATACTGAGCGGAAGCTAAAATTGGAAGGATATAATAATATCCATAACAAAACTAAATACTGAAGTCGATACGAAAATTATCTAATATAACCATAAAGCTGAAAGTTTATTGTCTGTCTGACAAACCCCCAACTAACTCTAACTATCTAAAAACTCAAATGACTGTAATAAAGAAATAATCATAAGTTTCATCCTCGAATGATGAGGACTCACCACACTATACTACGAAGATAAGTATGGGATCATGCTAACGGCGAGCTAGATGTTAAGCGTCTGAACCTATATTATAACATAATATAGTGCAAAAAAAAGTATGCAATCAGTACTTTGAATGTACTGAGCATGTGAGATATGCACTAAAATATATAAAGCTAAACATGTTGGACATAAGGAACTAAACTGAGCATGAAATTAATGAATATAAGCTGCTGCAATGACCCAAATAAATAAACATAAAACTGATCAATACTGAACTGAATAAACTGAGTATGAGGTAATACAATATCTAGGTCTGAACTATAGGAGCTACTATTAACCCATATACTCCGTCTGAGCAATATAGAGTCCAGCATGTACCCTAGCTGGGAGGGTGCTCTATACCTTGCCAAGGGTACGAACACTGACTGACGTGGATCCACTAAACTATTGTCCAAAAGGACTAAGTTGTCATCCATTTCTGATGGGTGACTCCTTAGAAACTACAGTGGCAGCGTAGTTTTGGGACTTAAGGACTTCTACTAAAGGTCCCAGCCTAACTGACGGGTGAGCCTTCATCCCTGTGTCTGCTCGGTGCTAAGTACTACTCCCAACTGAATTAAATTGATAAATTGAGTGGCTCAATAATACTGAAGTATGAGATTGAAATGATAGATACTTTATCTAAAAGCCTCCTAAATCATGTGTTATTGAAGGACTAACTATTCAACTATCAATTTATGGAAAACTAAGTCATCGGGTGTTCATAACCCGCCATCTCTGAAGAATACAATTATTCATAATAGTTTCTATATTCTGAATAGAATATGAATTCATACAACACAAGTAAAAAACATGGAATATCAATATATTGAGGGTTAATAAATATAAATCTATAAAGGTAATGAATTTGAAAACATGTATTCATGGACTATTCATGATGAGGAACTGAAACATAACAAAACTCATACTTTTTATGAAAATCCTAAGCTTTAAAGAATGAATTTACAGAAGAAATAAGTTCACTTAGGGAATGAATTTACAGAAGAAATAAGTTCACTTAGGGACTCAATGGGTGAAAGGATACCCATTGATAAAATCCCACATACCTGAAAGTGAAAACCTTGCTACAAATCTTGAACTTGAATCTTGAAGATGATGAACCCTAGTTTCTTGCTTTGTAGAGGAAGAGTCGCTTTGATTTTTGATTCTAAGTGTTTGGGTGAGAATGAGGAGGAAACAATGTTTAAGTACCTTTAATCCCTCCCCAAATACCCCTAAAACAATGTAGTTTAGGTTTTAAAAGAGTGGTAAAAGACAAAAAATCCTTTTAAAATTGTCTGGAAAACTGATGGTGCCAGTCTCGACGACTCACGTGATGACCGGAAGGGTCTGGGGATGAGTCATAGCTTGAGTCATTATATAGGACCCATTTTTACTTCCCTTTTTCATCCCTACGAGTTAGGATACAACCTGTAGGGTCACCCAACGACCTGTAGAGTTAGTCGTAGCTAGTGTCAGCTTTGACAGTACTCACTAAAATGGCCATAACTTTTTACTCCGATATTAAATTTACAAATGATCAGTGGCATTGGAAAGAGGAATAAAATACCTTTAATTTGGTGGTTATTGGGACACCTAAATATTCATATACTAAGAGAAATTATTGGTTGAAGTTGACCCAAGAAGAATCTTACACTAGAACTTGGTCAAAAAAGGTGTTTCCAATTCAACTAGGTGTTAGGGACTTCTTATGACCTTAAATCACATCTAATACTCATATCATGCTTATGTAATGGTTATTGGTACTTGAGATGTCATGGAATTGGGAATAAGATGATTTTCAAAAGACTACTGGGCTGGATAGGTAACCTACGAGTCACACGACGACTCATAGGTGGATGCCACAACTCGTGGCCTCCACTCATTACCACTGAGTGGAAATTCAATCTTTAGGACTTTTTGGCTAACACTCAGGAAGTCTCACCTAACGAGTCATTGGCACTGACGATAACTCATTGCTTGAGTCATTCTGTAAAGAAATTTTTAGAAAACTGATTGGTTTTCTATGCTAAGTCTGAAATGAAGTCTTAGGAACTTTGGGGGTGTTACACATAGCAAGTATACGAGGTCCTAGCACTACAACAAGTATTATAGACTAAGCTCTAGCTAATAGTCTATTTTAAAGTCTCGAAGAAGTCCAGGAATGACTAAAAATGATAAAGGACCCTTAAACCTATTCTATAAACTCCCACCCGCATGCAATCTATGTCATACAAAATCTAGTATAGCAAAGTCTAGAAGAAAGTAGGCCGTAGCCTACCTCAAAGCTGAACATGAGCCTTGAACCGACCATGAGTTGCTCATCCCCAGAAATCTACCATGCTATCATAATCATAATCTATACGTCAAAATGAGTAAAATGAGACCATATTATAATTATGAAATTCGAGTCCAAAACTAGGTCAAAAATGGACCCTCGGGACCCATTGACAAGGATCTCATGCTCAAAATTTGAGCATGACCAGCTCCCAGATCAAACCCAAAATCAGCCCGCAAAGAGAAGGAAAAATCAATGTTTTCAAGCTAGAATTTAACGAAATTAGAGCCGAAACTTATGAGTTTATGATGGAAAATTGATCTAAGGACAAGAACCCAATGATCCTAAGCTTCAATGAGTGATCCCACAATAATTCTTAAGCTTGGAGCTCTCAAATATAGAGGAAAATGGAGTTGGGAATATTTTATACCGAAATAAAGAAGAGAGTATATAAAACCACCGATCTTTGCTTAAGTAGAGATTTTGTCACATCAGCGGCTTCACTTAAGAAACAAAACTTACACTTAAGCAGAATCCACTTAACAGGTGAGCCTCCATAAAAGCAGTTGTTGCTCTGCTTAAGAGGCCTCGCTTAAGCGAGAAAGGCTCCGCTTAAACGAGAGGTGTTGTCATCAGCGGCCTCCAGCTTAGCGGCTATCCTTCTGCTTAAGCGGTTGCACCAGCACCTGCACCACCAAAATTTAGCTAAGTCTAAAAAGACTCCAACCGGATGCTCGAGATTTGTTCGGAACCCCGTGTACACAAACAAAATATGCTAACCTACTGAAAATAGTATTCTCAACTCAACAAAATTAATGAAATTCCCAACCGAGGTCATTTCGATAAAAAGTGGATCCCGCACCTACTCTTTTCATTTAAACTAAATTCCACCGAATAGTCAAAAACGAGCCTGGAAGCCTCGGGACCCAAACCAAAGGTTCCCCTAGACTAAAATCCATATCTCAAAGCTAATGGAACTATTGGAATTTTAATCCGATGCTATTTACTAGAAGTTTTGGCTGAAGAGCAATTTCTCAACTTGAAAAGCTCCAAAATAGGGAAATTGTCTTAAAACCCAAATGAACTGCTCAAAAACCAAACCAACGGTTCTAGCAAGCATAAATGACTTGACGCAGCAATCAAAAAGCTTGAAAGATAGAAAATGCATGAAAATGAAGAAAATAACCTAGCGGGTCATTACAGAATCTTATATAAGATTAGATACTTTTAAATTTTTCCCATATTTTCTCTTATAAAAGAAGACAAAGAAAGAGAGAATGTCTTCATATGATTTGCCTTTTGTATATCACATACATTAAAAAGAAAAAAGACTATCTAAAATATTTTTGTAGCCAAAATTGTTATTCAATACTCACTACTAAAATAAACAGGAAAACCGACCACAAAAAGCGACTACATGTGGTCGGTTTTCCTGTATTTCCGACCAAAAAACTGACCACAACGTGTGGTCGGTAAAATAGTGGAAGCTTTTCCAAAACCGACATGTGGTCGGTTTTTCCAAAACTATTTATTTATTTATAAATTGATATAAATTAGATTATAAATAAAAAAAATTTATTAAAATTCTTTTTATATTTAAAAATTTTATTAAAATTTTCCGACCACAGCGGTCGGTTTTTGTAAAAATAATTTAATATTTTTTTAAAAAACTGACCACATGTGGTCGGTTTTTGTAAAAAAAATTAATAATTTTTTATTTAAAAAAAAACCGTTTAAATAATTATTATTTTTATAAACCGACCACTTGTGGTAGCTTTTTCTGGAAATTTTGTAAAAATAATTACAGCATATATGTTGTATTTCCAATATAAACCTTGCTAATACAAAACAGCCACCAATTCAAAAACAGTCAATCATCTCAATATAACCCACCAATTTAGAAACATTAAAACATCTCTTTAAACATTCAAATATCAAAATCAAAACATCCAAATATCAAAATCAAAACATATAAACATCAAAGTTTACAAATCAAAAATAAACTAAAAGTCATCCACATCATCATCATCATCCTCTTCATCCTCATCCTCGCCTTCATCACCATCATCATCAACTAAAACACATTTTCACGTCACTACACTTAACCATTTTCAAGTAACAAATACACATTTTCAAGCCACTACACTTTTCTAGTAACTAATACACATTTCAAGTTACTACACTTAACCATTTACATGCAACTAAAACACATTTTCAAGTCACTACACTTAACTATTTTCAAGTAACAAATGCACATTTTCAAGTCACTACCATTTTCTAGTACCTAATACACATACACATTTTCAAGTCACTACACTTAACCATTTTCAAGTAACAAATACACATTTTCAAGTCACTACAATTTTCTAGTAACTAATACACATTTCAAGTTACTACACTTAACCATTTTCATGCAACTAAAACACATTTTTAAGTCACTACACTTAACCATTTTCAAGTAACAAATACACATTTTCAAGTCAGTACCATTTTCTAGTAACTAATACACATTTCAAGTTACTACACTTAACCATTTTCAAGTAACTAATACACATTTTCAAGTAACTAGTTCACATTTTCAAGTAAATAGTTCACATTTCAACTTACTACACTTAACCATTTTCATGCAACTAAAACACATTTTCAAGTCACTACACTGAACCATTTTCAAGTAACAAATACACATTTTCAAGTAACTAGTTCACATTTTCAAGTAACTAGTTCACATTTCAACTTACTACAATTAACCATTTTCATGCAACTAAAACACATTTTCAAGTCACTACACTTAACCCTTTTCAAGTAACAAATACACATTTTCAAGTCACTACCATTTTCTAGTAACTAATACACATTTCAAGTTACTACACTTAACCATTGCATGCTAAAACACATTTTCAAGTCACTACACTTAACCATTTTCAAGTAACAAATACACATTTTCAAGTCACTACCATTTTCTAGTAACTAATACACATTTCAAGTTACTACACTTAACCATTTTCATGCAACTAAAACACATTTTCTAGTCACTACACTTAACCATTTTCAAGTAACAAATACAAATTTTCAAGTCACTACCATTTTCTAGTAACTAATACACATTTCAAGTTACTACACTTAACCATTTTCATGCAACTAAAACACATTTTCAAGTCACTACCATTTTCTAGTAACTAATACACATTTCAAGTTACTACACTTAACCATTTTCATGCAACTAAAACACATTTTCAAGTCACTACCATTTTCTAGTAATTAATACATATTTGAAGTTACTACACTTAACCATTTTCAAGTAACTAATACACATTTTCAAGTAACTAGTTCGCATTTTCAAGTAACTAGTTCATATTTCAACTTACTACACTTAACCATTTTCATGTAACTAAAACACATTTTCAAGTCACTACACTTAAACATTTTTAAGTAACAAATACATATTTTCAAGTCACTACCATTTTCTAGTAACTAATACACATTTCAAGTTACTACACTTAACCATTTTCATGCGACTAAAACACATTTTCAAGTCACTACACTTAACCATTTTCAAGTAACAAATACACATTTTCAAGTCACTGCCATTTTCTAGTAACTAATACACATTGCAAGTTACTACACTTAACCATTTTCATGTAACTAAAACACATTTTCAAGTCACTACACTTAAACATTTTCAAGTAACAAATACATATTTTCAAGTCACTACCATTTTCTAGTAACTAATACACATTTCAAGTTACTACACTTAACCATTTTCATGCGACTAAAACACATTTTCAAGTCACTACACTTAACCATTTTCAAGTAACAAATACACATTTTCAAGTCACTACCATTTTCTAGTAACTAATACACATTTCAAGTTACTACACTTAACCATTGCATGCTAAAACACATTTTCAAGTCACTACACTTCACCATTTTCAAGTAACAAATACACATTTTCAAGTCACTACCATTTTCTAGTAACTAAAACACATTTCAAGTTACTACACTTAACCAGTTTTAAGTAACTAATACACATTTTCAAGTAACTAGTTCACATTTTCAAGTAACTAGTTCACATTTTAACTTACTACACTTAACCATTTTCATGTAACTAAAACACATTTTCAAGTCACTACACTTAACCATTTTCAAGTAACAAATACACATTTTCAAGTCACTACCATTTTCTAGTAACAAATACACATTTCAAGTTACTACACTAAACCATTTTCATGCAACTAAAACACATTTTCAAGTAACAAATACACATTTTCAAGTCACTACCATTTTCTAGTAATTAATACATATTTCAAGTTACTACACTTAACCATTTTCAAGTAACTAATACACATTTTCAAGTAACTAGTTCGCATTTTCTAGTAACTAATGAACATTTCAAGTTACTACACTTAACCATTTTCATGCAACTAAAACACATTTTCAAGTCACTACACTTAACCATTTTCAAGTAACAAATACACATTTTCAAGTCACTGCCATTTTCTAGTAACTAATACACATTGCAAGTTACTACACTTAACCATTTTCATGCAACTAAAACACATTTTCAAGTCACTACACTTAACACTTTTCAAGTAACAAATACACATTTTCAAGTCACTACCATTTTCTAGTAACTAATACACATTTCAAGTTACTACACTTAACCATTGCATGCTAAAACACATTTTCAAGTCACTACACTTCACCATTTTCAAGTAACAAATACACATTTTCAAGTCACTACCATTTTCTAGTAACTAATACACATTTCAAGTTACTACACTTAACCATTTTTAAGTAACTAATACACATTTTCAAGTAACTAGTTCACATTTTCAAGTAACTAGTTCACATTTTAACTTACTACACTTAACCATTTTCATGTAACTAAAACACATTTTCAAGTCACTACACTTAACCATTTTCAAGTAACAAATACACATTTTCAAGTCACTACCATTTTCTAGTAACTAATACACATTTCAAGTTACTACACTTAACCATTTTCATGCAACTAAAACACATTTTCAAGTAACAGATACACATTTTCAAGTCACTACCATTTTCTAGTAATTAATACATATTTCAAGTTACTACACTTAACCATTTTCAAGTAACTAATACACATTTTCAAGTAACTAGTTCGCATTTTCAAGTAACTAGTTCACATTTCAACTTACTACACTTAACCATTTTCATGTAATTAAAACACATTTTCAAGTCACTACACTTAAACATTTTCAAGTAACAAATACACATTTTCAAGTCACTACCATTTTCTAGTAACTAATACACATTTCATGTTACTACACTTAACCATTTTCATGCAACTAAAACACATTTTCAAGTCACTACACTTAACCATTTTCTAGTAACAAATACACATTTTCAAGTCACTGCCATTTTCTAGTAACTAATACTCATTGCAAGTTACTACACTTAACCATTTTCATGCAACTAAAACACATTTTCAAGTCACTAAACTTAACCCTTTTCAAGTAACAAATACACATTTTTAAGTCACTACCATTTTCTAGTAACTAATACACATTTCAAGTTACTACACTTAACCATTGCATGCTAAAACTCATTTTCAAGTCACTACACTTAACCATTTTCAAGTAACAAATACACATTTTCAAGTCACTACCATTTTCTAGTAACTAATACACATTTCAAGTTACTACACTTAACCATTTTTAAGTAACTAATACACATTTTCAAGTAACTAGTTCACTAACTAGTTCACATTTTCAAGTAACTAGTTCACATTTCAACTTACTACACTTAACCATTTTCATGTAACTAAAACACATTTTCAAGTCACTACACTTAACCATTTTCAAGTAACAAATACACATTTTCAAGTCACTACCATTTTCTAGTAACTAATACACATTTCAAGTTACTACACTTAACCATTTTCATGCAACTAAAACACATTTTCAAGTCACTACCATTTTCTAGTAATTAATACATATTTGAAGTTACTACACTTAACCATTTTCAAGTAACTAATACACATTTTCAAGTAACTAGTTCGCATTTTCAAGTAACTAGTTCATATTTCAACTTACTACACTTAACCATTTTCATGTAACTAAAACACATTTTCAAGTCACTACACTTAAACATTTTCAAGTAAAAAATACACATTTTCAAGTCACTACCATTTTCTAGTAACTAATACACATTTCAAGTTACTACACTTAACCATTTTCATGCAACTAAAACACATTTTCAAGTCACTACACTTAACCATTTTCAAGTAACAAATACACATTTTCAAGTCACTACCATTTTCTAGTAACTAATACACATTGCAAGTTACGACACTTAACCATTTTCATGCAACTAAAACACATTTTCAAGTCACTACACTTAACCCTTTTCAAGTAACAAATACACATTTTCAAGTCACTTCCATTTTCTAGTAATTAATACACATTTCAAGTTACTACACTTAACCATTGCATGCTAAAACACATTTTCAAGTCACTACACTTCACCATTTTCAAGTAACAAATACACATTTTCAAGTCACTACCATTTTCTAGTAACTAATACACATTTCAAGTTACTACACTTAACCATTTTCAAGTAACTAATACACATTTTCAAGTAACTAGTTCACATTTTCAAGTAAATAGTTCACATTTCAACTTACTACACTTAACCATTTTCATGCAACTAAAACACATTTTCAAGTCACTACACTGAACCATTTTCAAGTAACAAATACACATTTTCAAGTAACTAGTTCACATTTTCAAGTAACTAGTTCACATTTCAACTTACTACAATTAACCATTTTCATGCAACTAAAACACATTTTCAAGTCACTACACTTAACCCTTTTCAAGTAACAAATACACATTTTCAAGTCACTACCATTTTCTAGTAACTAATACACATTTCAAGTTACTACACTTAACCATTGCATGCTAAAACACATTTTCAAGTCACTACACTTAACCATTTTCAAGTAACAAATACACATTTTCAAGTCACTACCATTTTCTAGTAACTAATACACATTTCAAGTTACTACACTTAACCATTTTCATGCAACTAAAACACATTTTCTAGTCACTACACTTAACCATTTTCAAGTAACAAATACAAATTTTCAAGTCACTACCATTTTCTAGTAACTAATACACATTTCAAGTTACTACACTTAACCATTTTCATGCAACTAAAACACATTTTCAAGTCACTACCATTTTCTAGTAACTAATACACATTTCAAGTTACTACACTTAACCATTTTCATGCAACTAAAACACATTTTCAAGTCACTACCATTTTCTAGTAATTAATACATATTTGAAGTTACTACACTTAACCATTTTCAAGTAACTAATACACATTTTCAAGTAACTAGTTCGCATTTTCAAGTAACTAGTTCATATTTCAACTTACTACACTTAACCATTTTCATGTAACTAAAACACATTTTCAAGTCACTACACTTAAACATTTTTAAGTAACAAATACATATTTTCAAGTCACTACCATTTTCTAGTAACTAATACACATTTCAAGTTACTACACTTAACCATTTTCATGCGACTAAAACACATTTTCAAGTCACTACACTTAACCATTTTCAAGTAACAAATACACATTTTCAAGTCACTGCCATTTTCTAGTAACTAATACACATTGCAAGTTACTACACTTAACCATTTTCATGTAACTAAAACACATTTTCAAGTCACTACACTTAAACATTTTCAAGTAACAAATACATATTTTCAAGTCACTACCATTTTCTAGTAACTAATACACATTTCAAGTTACTACACTTAACCATTTTCATGCGACTAAAACACATTTTCAAGTCACTACACTTAACCATTTTCAAGTAACAAATACACATTTTCAAGTCACTACCATTTTCTAGTAACTAATACACATTTCAAGTTACTACACTTAACCATTGCATGCTAAAACACATTTTCAAGTCACTACACTTCACCATTTTCAAGTAACAAATACACATTTTCAAGTCACTACCATTTTCTAGTAACTAAAACACATTTCAAGTTACTACACTTAACCAGTTTTAAGTAACTAATACACATTTTCAAGTAACTAGTTCACATTTTCAAGTAACTAGTTCACATTTTAACTTACTACACTTAACCATTTTCATGTAACTAAAACACATTTTCAAGTCACTACACTTAACCATTTTCAAGTAACAAATACACATTTTCAAGTCACTACCATTTTCTAGTAACAAATACACATTTCAAGTTACTACACTAAACCATTTTCATGCAACTAAAACACATTTTCAAGTAACAAATACACATTTTCAAGTCACTACCATTTTCTAGTAATTAATACATATTTCAAGTTACTACACTTAACCATTTTCAAGTAACTAATACACATTTTCAAGTAACTAGTTCGCATTTTCTAGTAACTAATACACATTTTAAGTTACTACACTTAACCATTTTCATGCAACTAAAACACATTTTCAAGTCACTACACTTAACCATTTTCAAGTAACAAATACACATTTTCAAGTCACTGCCATTTTCTAGTAACTAATACACATTGCAAGTTACTACACTTAACCATTTTCATGCAACTAAAACACATTTTCAAGTCACTACACTTAACACTTTTCAAGTAACAAATACACATTTTCAAGTCACTACCATTTTCTAGTAACTAATACACATTTCAAGTTACTACACTTAACCATTGCATGCTAAAACACATTTTCAAGTCACTACACTTCACCATTTTCAAGTAACAAATACACATTTTCAAGTCACTACCATTTTCTAGTAACTAATACACATTTCAAGTTACTACACTTAACCATTTTTAAGTAACTAATACACATTTTCAAGTAACTAGTTCACATTTTCAAGTAACTAGTTCACATTTTAACTTACTACACTTAACCATTTTCATGTAACTAAAACACATTTTCAAGTCACTACACTTAACCATTTTCAAGTAACAAATACACATTTTCAAGTCACTACCATTTTCTAGTAACTAATACACATTTCAAGTTACTACACTTAACCATTTTCATGCAACTAAAACACATTTTCAAGTAACAGATACACATTTTCAAGTCACTACCATTTTCTAGTAATTAATACATATTTCAAGTTACTACACTTAACCATTTTCAAGTAACTAATACACATTTTCAAGTAACTAGTTCGCATTTTCAAGTAACTAGTTCACATTTCAACTTACTACACTTAACCATTTTCATGTAATTAAAACACATTTTCAAGTCACTACACTTAAACATTTTCAAGTAACAAATACACATTTTCAAGTCACTACCATTTTCTAGTAACTAATACACATTTCATGTTACTACACTTAACCATTTTCATGCAACTAAAACACATTTTCAAGTCACTACACTTAACCATTTTCTAGTAACAAATACACATTTTCAAGTCACTGCCATTTTCTAGTAACTAATACTCATTGCAAGTTACTACACTTAACCATTTTCATGCAACTAAAACACATTTTCAAGTCACTAAACTTAACCCTTTTCAAGTAACAAATACACATTTTTAAGTCACTACCATTTTCTAGTAACTAATACACATTTCAAGTTACTACACTTAACCATTGCATGCTAAAACTCATTTTCAAGTCACTACACTTAACCATTTTCAAGTAACAAATACACATTTTCAAGTCACTACCATTTTCTAGTAACTAATACACATTTCAAGTTACTACACTTAACCATTTTTAAGTAACTAATACACATTTTCAAGTAACTAGTTCACTAACTAGTTCACATTTTCAAGTAACTAGTTCACATTTCAACTTACTACACTTAACCATTTTCATGTAACTAAAACACATTTTCAAGTCACTACACTTAACCATTTTCAAGTAACAAATACACATTTTCAAGTCACTACCATTTTCTAGTAACTAATACACATTTCAAGTTACTACACTTAACCATTTTCATGCAACTAAAACACATTTTCAAGTCACTACCATTTTCTAGTAATTAATACATATTTGAAGTTACTACACTTAACCATTTTCAAGTAACTAATACACATTTTCAAGTAACTAGTTCGCATTTTCAAGTAACTAGTTCATATTTCAACTTACTACACTTAACCATTTTCATGTAACTAAAACACATTTTCAAGTCACTACACTTAAACATTTTCAAGTAAAAAATACACATTTTCAAGTCACTACCATTTTCTAGTAACTAATACACATTTCAAGTTACTACACTTAACCATTTTCATGCAACTAAAACACATTTTCAAGTCACTACACTTAACCATTTTCAAGTAACAAATACACATTTTCAAGTCACTACCATTTTCTAGTAACTAATACACATTGCAAGTTACGACACTTAACCATTTTCATGCAACTAAAACACATTTTCAAGTCACTACACTTAACCCTTTTCAAGTAACAAATACACATTTTCAAGTCACTTCCATTTTCTAGTAATTAATACACATTTCAAGTTACTACACTTAACCATTGCATGCTAAAACACATTTTCAAGTCACTACACTTCACCATTTTCAAGTAACAAATACACATTTTCAAGTCACTACCATTTTCTAGTAACTAATACACATTTCAAGTTACTACACTTAACCATTTTTAAGTAACTAATACACATTTTCAAGTAACTAGTTCACATTTTCAAGTAACTAGTTCACATTTTAACTTACTACACTTAACCATTTTCATGTAACTAAAACACATTTTCAAGTCACTACACTTAACCATTTTCAAGTAACAAATACACATTTTCAAGTCACTACCATTTTCTAGTAACTAATACACATTTCAAGTTACTACACTTAACCATTTTCATGCAACTAAAACACATTTTCAAGTCACTACACTTAACCATTTTCAAGTAACAAATACACATTTTCAAGTCACTACCATTTTCTAGTACCTAATACACATTGCAAGTTACTACACTTAACCATTTTCATGCAACTAAAACACATTTTCAAGTAACAAATACACATTTTCAAGTCACTACCATTTTCTAGTAACTAATACACATTTCAAGTTACTACACTTAACCATTTTTAAGTAACTAATACACATTTTCAAGTAACTAGTTCACATTTTCAAGTAACTAGTTCACATTTTAACTTACTACACTTAACCATTTTCATGTAACTAAAACACATTTTCAAGTCACTACACTTAACCATTTTCAAGTAACAAATACACATTTTCAAGTCACTGCCATTTTCTAGTAACTAATACACATTGCAAGTTACTACACTTAACCATTTTCATGCAACTAAAACACATTTTCAAGTCACTACACTTAACACTTTTCAAGTAACAAATACACATTTTCAAGTCACTACCATTTTCTAGTAACTAATACACATTTCAAGTTACTACACTTAACCATTGCATGCTAAAACACATTTTCAAGTCACTACACTTCACCATTTTCAAGTAACAAATACACATTTTCAAGTCACTACCATTTTCTAGTAACTAATACACATTTCAAGTTACTACACTTAACCATTTTTAAGTAACTAATACACATTTTCAAGTAACTAGTTCACATTTTCAAGTAACTAGTTCACATTTTAACTTACTACACTTAACCATTTTCATGTAACTAAAACACATTTTCAAGTCACTACACTTAACCATTTTCAAGTAACAAATACACATTTTCAAGTCACTACCATTTTCTAGTAACTAATACACATTTCAAGTTACTACACTTAACCATTTTCATGCAACTAAAACACATTTTCAAGTAACAGATACACATTTTCAAGTCACTACCATTTTCTAGTAATTAATACATATTTCAAGTTACTACACTTAACCATTTTCAAGTAACTAATACACATTTTCAAGTAACTAGTTCGCATTTTCAAGTAACTAGTTCACATTTCAACTTACTACACTTAACCATTTTCATGTAATTAAAACACATTTTCAAGTCACTACACTTAAACATTTTCAAGTAACAAATACACATTTTCAAGTCACTACCATTTTCTAGTAACTAATACACATTTCATGTTACTACACTTAACCATTTTCATGCAACTAAAACACATTTTCAAGTCACTACACTTAACCATTTTCTAGTAACAAATACACATTTTCAAGTCACTGCCATTTTCTAGTAACTAATACTCATTGCAAGTTACTACACTTAACCATTTTCATGCAACTAAAACACATTTTCAAGTCACTAAACTTAACCCTTTTCAAGTAACAAATACACATTTTTAAGTCACTACCATTTTCTAGTAACTAATACACATTTCAAGTTACTACACTTAACCATTGCATGCTAAAACTCATTTTCAAGTCACTACACTTAACCATTTTCAAGTAACAAATACACATTTTCAAGTCACTACCATTTTCTAGTAACTAATACACATTTCAAGTTACTACACTTAACCATTTTTAAGTAACTAATACACATTTTCAAGTAACTAGTTCACTAACTAGTTCACATTTTCAAGTAACTAGTTCACTAACTAGTTCACATTTTCAAGTAACTAGTTCACATTTCAACTTACTACACTTAACCATTTTCATTTAACTAAAACACATTTTCAAGTCACTACACTTAACCATTTTCAAGTAACAAATACACATTTTCAAGTCACTACCATTTTCTAGTAACTAATACACATTTCAAGTTACTACACTTAACCATTTTCATGCAACTAAAACACATTTTCAAGTCACTACCATTTTCTAGTAATTAATACATATTTGAAGTTACTACACTTAACCATTTTCAAGTAACTAATACACATTTTCAAGTAACTAGTTCGCATTTTCAAGTAACTAGTTCATATTTCAACTTACTACACTTAACCATTTTCATGTAACTAAAACACATTTTCAAGTCACTACACTTAAACATTTTCAAGTAAAAAATACACATTTTCAAGTCACTACCATTTTCTAGTAACTAATACACATTTCAAGTTACTACACTTAACCATTTTCATGCAACTAAAACACATTTTCAAGTCACTACACTTAACCATTTTCAAGTAACAAATACACATTTTCAAGTCACTACCATTTTCTAGTAACTAATACACATTGCAAGTTACGACACTTAACCATTTTCATGCAACTAAAACACATTTTCAAGTCACTACACTTAACCCTTTTCAAGTAACAAATACACATTTTCAAGTCACTTCCATTTTCTAGTAATTAATACACATTTCAAGTTACTACACTTAACCATTGCATGCTAAAACACATTTTCAAGTCACTACACTTCACCATTTTCAAGTAACAAATACACATTTTCAAGTCACTACCATTTTCTAGTAACTAATACACATTTCAAGTTACTACACTTAACCATTTTTAAGTAACTAATACACATTTTCAAGTAACTAGTTCACATTTTCAAGTAACTAGTTCACATTTTAACTTACTACACTTAACCATTTTCATGTAACTAAAACACATTTTCAAGTCACTACACTTAACCATTTTCAAGTAACAAATACACATTTTCAAGTCACTACCATTTTCTAGTAACTAATACACATTTCAAGTTACTACACTTAACCATTTTCATGCAACTAAAACACATTTTCAAGTCACTACACTTAACCATTTTCAAGTAACAAATACACATTTTCAAGTCACTACCATTTTCTAGTACCTAATACACATTGCAAGTTACTACACTTAACCATTTTCATGCAACTAAAACACATTTTCAAGTAACAAATACACATTTTCAAGTCACTACCATTTTCTAGTAATTAATACATATTTCAAGTTACTACACTTAACCATTTTCAAGTAACTAATACACATTTTCAAGTAACTAGTTCGCATTTTCAAGTAACTAGTTCACATTTCAACTTACTACACTTAGCCATTTTCATGTAACTAAAACACATTTTCAAGTCACTACACTTAAACATTTTCAAGTAACAAATACACATTTTCAAGTCACTACCATTTTCTAGTAACTAATACACATTTCAAGTTACTACACTTAACCATTTTCATGCAACTAAAACACATTTTCAAGTCACTACACTTAACCATTTTCAAGTAACAAATACACATTTTCAAGTCACTACCATTTTCTAGTAACTAATACACATTGCAAGTTACTACACTTAACCATTTTCATGCAACTAAAACACATTTTCAAGTAACAAATACACATTTTCAAGTCACTACCATTTTCTAGTAATTAATACATATTTCAAGTTACTACACTTAACCATTTTCAAGTAACTAATACACATTTTCAAGTAACTAGTTCGCATTTTCTAGTAACTAATACACATTTCAAGTTACTACACTTAACCATTTTCATGCAACTAAAACACATTTTCAAGTCACTACACTTAACCATTTTCAAGTAACAAATACACATTTTCAAGTCACTGCCATTTTCTAGTAACTAATACTCATTGCAAGTTACTACACTTAACCATTTTCATGCAACTAAAACACATTTTCAAGTCACTAAACTTAACCATTTTCAAGTAACAAATACACATTTTCAAGTCACTACCATTTTCTAGTACCTAATACACATTGCAAGTTACTACACTTAACCATTTTCATGCAACTAAAACACATTTTCAAGTAACAAATACACATTTTCAAGTCACTACCATTTTCTAGTAACTAATACACATTTCAAGTTACTACACTTAACCATTTTTAAGTAACTAATACACATTTTCAAGTAACTAGTTCACATTTTCAAGTAACTAGTTCACATTTTAACTTACTACACTTAACCATTTTCATGTAACTAAAACACATTTTCAAGTCACTACACTTAACCATTTTCAAGTAACAAATACACATTTTCAAGTCACTGCCATTTTCTAGTAACTAATACACATTGCAAGTTACTACACTTAACCATTTTCATGCAACTAAAACACATTTTCAAGTCACTACACTTAACACTTTTCAAGTAACAAATACACATTTTCAAGTCACTACCATTTTCTAGTAACTAATACACATTTCAAGTTACTACACTTAACCATTGCATGCTAAAACACATTTTCAAGTCACTACACTTCACCATTTTCAAGTAACAAATACACATTTTCAAGTCACTACCATTTTCTAGTAACTAATACACATTTCAAGTTACTACACTTAACCATTTTTAAGTAACTAATACACATTTTCAAGTAACTAGTTCACATTTTCAAGTAACTAGTTCACATTTTAACTTACTACACTTAACCATTTTCATGTAACTAAAACACATTTTCAAGTCACTACACTTAACCATTTTCAAGTAACAAATACACATTTTCAAGTCACTACCATTTTCTAGTAACTAATACACATTTCAAGTTACTACACTTAACCATTTTCATGCAACTAAAACACATTTTCAAGTAACAGATACACATTTTCAAGTCACTACCATTTTCTAGTAATTAATACATATTTCAAGTTACTACACTTAACCATTTTCAAGTAACTAATACACATTTTCAAGTAACTAGTTCGCATTTTCAAGTAACTAGTTCACATTTCAACTTACTACACTTAACCATTTTCATGTAATTAAAACACATTTTCAAGTCACTACACTTAAACATTTTCAAGTAACAAATACACATTTTCAAGTCACTACCATTTTCTAGTAACTAATACACATTTCATGTTACTACACTTAACCATTTTCATGCAACTAAAACACATTTTCAAGTCACTACACTTAACCATTTTCTAGTAACAAATACACATTTTCAAGTCACTGCCATTTTCTAGTAACTAATACTCATTGCAAGTTACTACACTTAACCATTTTCATGCAACTAAAACACATTTTCAAGTCACTAAACTTAACCCTTTTCAAGTAACAAATACACATTTTTAAGTCACTACCATTTTCTAGTAACTAATACACATTTCAAGTTACTACACTTAACCATTGCATGCTAAAACTCATTTTCAAGTCACTACACTTAACCATTTTCAAGTAACAAATACACATTTTCAAGTCACTACCATTTTCTAGTAACTAATACACATTTCAAGTTACTACACTTAACCATTTTTAAGTAACTAATACACATTTTCAAGTAACTAGTTCACTAACTAGTTCACATTTTCAAGTAACTAGTTCACATTTCAACTTACTACACTTAACCATTTTCATGTAACTAAAACACATTTTCAAGTCACTACACTTAACCATTTTCAAGTAACAAATACACATTTTCAAGTCACTACCATTTTCTAGTAACTAATACACATTTCAAGTTACTACACTTAACCATTTTCATGCAACTAAAACACATTTTCAAGTCACTACCATTTTCTAGTAATTAATACATATTTGAAGTTACTACACTTAACCATTTTCAAGTAACTAATACACATTTTCAAGTAACTAGTTCGCATTTTCAAGTAACTAGTTCATATTTCAACTTACTACACTTAACCATTTTCATGTAACTAAAACACATTTTCAAGTCACTACACTTAAACATTTTCAAGTAAAAAATACACATTTTCAAGTCACTACCATTTTCTAGTAACTAATACACATTTCAAGTTACTACACTTAACCATTTTCATGCAACTAAAACACATTTTCAAGTCACTACACTTAACCATTTTCAAGTAACAAATACACATTTTCAAGTCACTACCATTTTCTAGTAACTAATACACATTGCAAGTTACGACACTTAACCATTTTCATGCAACTAAAACACATTTTCAAGTCACTACACTTAACCCTTTTCAAGTAACAAATACACATTTTCAAGTCACTTCCATTTTCTAGTAATTAATACACATTTCAAGTTACTACACTTAACCATTGCATGCTAAAACACATTTTCAAGTCACTACACTTCACCATTTTCAAGTAACAAATACACATTTTCAAGTCACTACCATTTTCTAGTAACTAATACACATTTCAAGTTACTACACTTAACCATTTTTAAGTAACTAATACACATTTTCAAGTAACTAGTTCACATTTTCAAGTAACTAGTTCACATTTTAACTTACTACACTTAACCATTTTCATGTAACTAAAACACATTTTCAAGTCACTACACTTAACCATTTTCAAGTAACAAATACACATTTTCAAGTCACTACCATTTTCTAGTAACTAATACACATTTCAAGTTACTACACTTAACCATTTTCATGCAACTAAAACACATTTTCAAGTCACTACACTTAACCATTTTCAAGTAACAAATACACATTTTCAAGTCACTGTCATTTTCTAGTAACTAATACACATTGCAAGTTACTACACTTAACCATTTTCATGCAACTAAAACACATTTTCAAGTCACTACACTTAACCATTTTCAAGTAACAAATACACATTTTCAAGTAACTAATTCGCATTTTCAAGTAACTCGTTCACATTTCAACTTACTACACTTAACCATTTTCATGTAACTAAAACACATTTTCAAGTCACTACACTTAACCATTTTCAAGTAAAAAATACACATTTTCAAGTTACTACACTAAACCATTTTCATGCAACTAAAACACATTTTCAAGTAACAAATACACATTTTCAAGTCACTACCATTTTCTAGTAACTAATACACATTTCAAGTTACTACACTTAACCATTTTTAAGTAACTAATACACATTTTCAAGTAACTAGTTCACATTTTCAAGTAACTAGTTCACATTTTAACTTACTACACTTAACCATTTTCATGTAACTAAAACACATTTTCAAGTCACTACACTTAACCATTTTCAAGTAACAAATACACATTTTCAAGTCACTACCATTTTCTAGTAACTAATACACATTTCAAGTTACTACACTTAACCATTTTCATGCAACTAAAACACATTTTCAAGTCACTACACTTAACCATTTTCAAGTAACAAATACACATTTTCAAGTCACTACCATTTTCTAGTACCTAATACACATTGCAAGTTACTACACTTAACCATTTTCATGCAACTAAAACACATTTTCAAGTAACAAATACACATTTTCAAGTCACTACCATTTTCTAGTAATTAATACATATTTCAAGTTACTACAGTTAACCATTTTCAAGTAACTAATACACATTTTCAAGTAACTAGTTCGCATTTTCAAGTAACTAGTTCACATTTCAACTTACTACACTTAGCCATTTTCATGTAACTAAAACACATTTTCAAGTCACTACACTTAAACATTTTCAAGTAACAAATACACATTTTCAAGTCACTACCATTTTCTAGTAACTAATACACATTTCAAGTTACTACACTTAACCATTTTCATGCAACTAAAACACATTTTCAAGTCACTACACTTAACCATTTTCAAGTAACAAATACACATTTTCAAGTCACTACCATTTTCTAGTAACTAATACACATTGCAAGTTACTACACTTAACCATTTTCATGCAACTAAAACACATTTTCAAGTCACTACACTTAACCCTTTTCAAGTAACAAATACACATTTTCAAGTCACTACCATTTTCTAGTAACTAATACACATTTCAAGTTACTACACTTAACCATTGCATGCTAAAACACATTTTCAAGTCACTACACTTAACCATTTTCAAGTAACAAATACACATTTTCAAGTCACTACCATTTTCTAGTAACTAATACACATTTCAAGTTACTACACTTAACCATTTTTAAGTAACTAATACACATTTTCAAGTAACTAGTTCACTAACTAGTTCACATTTTCAAGTAACTAGTTCACATTTCAACTTACTACACTTAACCATTTTCATGTAACTAAAACACATTTTCAAGTCACTACACTTAACCATTTTCAAGTAACAAATACACATTTTCAAGTCACTACCATTTTCTAGTAACTAATACACATTTCAAGTTACTACACTTAACCATTTTCATGCAACTAAAACACATTTTCAAGTCACTACCATTTTCTAGTAATTAATACATATTTGAAGTTACTACACTTAACCATTTTCAAGTAACTAATACACATTTTCAAGTAACTAGTTCGCATTTTCAAGTAACTAGTTCATATTTCAACTTACTACACTTAACCATTTTCATGTAACTAAAACACATTTTCAAGTCACTACACTTAAACATTTTCAAGTAAAAAATACACATTTTCAAGTCACTACCATTTTCTAGTAACTAATACACATTTCAAGTTACTACACTTAACCATTTTCATGCAACTAAAACACATTTTCAAGTCACTACACTTAACCATTTTCAAGTAACAAATACACATTTTCAAGTCACTACCATTTTCTAGTAACTAATACACATTGCAAGTTACTACACTTAACCATTTTCATGCAACTAAAACACATTTTCAAGTCACTACACTTAACCCTTTTCAAGTAACAAATACACATTTTCAAGTCACTTCCATTTTCTAGTAACTAATACACATTTCAAGTTACTACACTTAACCATTGCATGCTAAAACACATTTTCAAGTCACTACACTTCACCATTTTCAAGTAACAAATACACATTTTCAAGTCACTACCATTTTCTAGTAACTAATACACATTTCAAGTTACTACACTTAACCATTTTTAAGTAACTAATACACATTTTCAAGTAACTAGTTCACATTTTCAAGTAACTAGTTCACATTTTAACTTACTACACTTAACCATTTTCATGTAACTAAAACACATTTTCAAGTCACTACACTTAACCATTTTCAAGTAACAAATACACATTTTCAAGTCACTACCATTTTCTAGTAACTAATACACATTTCAAGTTACTACACTTAACCATTTTCATGCAACTAAAACACATTTTCAAGTCACTACACTTAACCATTTTCAAGTAACAAATACACATTTTCAAGTCACTACCATTTTCTAGTACCTAATACACATTGCAAGTTACTACACTTAACCATTTTCATGCAACTAAAACACATTTTCAAGTAACAAATACACATTTTCAAGTCACTACCATTTTCTAGTAATTAATACATATTTCAAGTTACTACAGTTAACCATTTTCAAGTAACTAATACACATTTTCAAGTAACTAGTTCGCATTTTCAAGTAACTAGTTCACATTTCAACTTACTACACTTAGCCATTTTCATGTAACTAAAACACATTTTCAAGTCACTACACTTAAACATTTTCAAGTAACAAATACACATTTTCAAGTCACTACCATTTTCTAGTAACTAACACACATTTCAAGTTACTACACTTAACCATTTTCATGCAACTAAAACACATTTTCAAGTCACTACACTTAACCATTTTCTAGTAACAAATACACATTTTCAAGTCACTGCCATTTTCTAGTAACTAATACTCATTGCAAGTTACTACACTTAACCATTTTCATGCAACTAAAACACATTTTCAAGTCACTAAACTTAACCCTTTTCAAGTAACAAATACACATTTTCAAGTCACTACCATTTTCTAGTAACTAATACACATTTCAAGTTACTACACTTAACCATTGCATGCTAAAACACATTTTCAAGTCACTACACTTAACCATTTTCAAGTAACAAATACACATTTTCAAGTCACTACCATTTTCTAGTAACTAATAGACATTTCAAGTTACTACACTTAACCATTTTTAAGTAACTAATACACATTTTCAAGTAACTAGTTCACTAACTAGTTCACATTTTCAAGTAACTAGTTCACATTTCAACTTACTACACTTAACCATTTTCATGTAACTAAAACACATTTTCAAGTCACTACACTTAACCATTTTCAAGTAACAAATACACATTTTCAAGTCACTACCATTTTCTAGTAACTAATACACATTTCAAGTTACTACACTTAACCATTTTCATGCAACTAAAACACATTTTCAAGTCACTACCATTTTCTAGTAATTAATACATATTTGAAGTTACTACACTTAACCATTTTCAAGTAACTAATACACATTTTCAAGTAACTAGTTCGCATTTTCAAGTAACTAGTTCATATTTCAACTTACTACACTTAACCATTTTCATGTAACTAAAACACATTTTCAAGTCACTACACTTAAACATTTTCAAGTAAAAAATACACATTTTCAAGTCACTACCATTTTCTAGTAACTAATACACATTTCAAGTTACTACACTTAACCATTTTCATGCAACTAAAACACATTTTCAAGTCACTACACTTAACCATTTTCAAGTAACAAATACACATTTTCAAGTCACTACCATTTTCTAGTAACTAATACACATTGCAAGTTACGACACTTAACCATTTTCATGCAACTAAAACACATTTTCAAGTCACTACACTTAACCCTTTTCAAGTAACAAATACACATTTTCAAGTCACTTCCATTTTCTAGTAACTAATACACATTTCAAGTTACTACACTTAACCATTGCATGCTAAAACACATTTTCAAGTCACTACACTTCACCATTTTCAAGTAACAAATACACATTTTCAAGTCACTACCATTTTCTAGTAACTAATACACATTTCAAGTTACTACACTTAACCATTTTTAAGTAACTAATACACATTTTCAAGTAACTAGTTCACATTTTCAAGTAACTAGTTCACATTTTAACTTACTACACTTAACCATTTTCATGTAACTAAAACACATTTTCAAGTCACTACACTTAACCATTTTCAAGTAACAAATACACATTTTCAAGTCGCTACCATTTTCTAGTAACTAATACACATTTCAAGTTACTACACTTAACCATTTTCATGCAACTAAAACACATTTTCAAGTCACTACACTTAACCATTTTCAAGTAACAAATACACATTTTCAAGTCACTACCATTTTCTAGTACCTAATACACATTGCAAGTTACTACACTTAACCATTTTCATGCAACTAAAACACATTTTCAAGTAACAAATACACATTTTCAAGTCACTACCATTTTCTAGTAATTAATACATATTTCAAGTTACTACACTTAACCATTTTCAAGTAACTAATACACATTTTCAAGTAACTAGTTCGCATTTTCAAGTAACTAGTTCACATTTCAACTTACTACACTTAGCCATTTTCATGTAACTAAAACACATTTTCAAGTCACTACACTTAAACATTTTCAAGTAACAAATACACATTTTCAAGTCACTACCATTTTCTAGTAACTAACACACATTTCAAGTTACTACACTTAACCATTTTCATGCAACTAAAACACATTTTCAAGTCACTACACTTAACCATTTTCTAGTAACAAATACACATTTTCAAGTCACTGCCATTTTCTAGTAACTAATACTCATTGCAAGTTACTACACTTAACCATTTTCATGCAACTAAAACACATTTTCAAGTCACTAAACTTAACCCTTTTCAAGTAACAAATACACATTTTCAAGTCACTACCATTTTCTAGTAACTAATACACATTTCAAGTTACTACACTTAACCATTGCATGCTAAAACACATTTTCAAGTCACTACACTTAACCATTTTCAAGTAACAAATACACATTTTCAAGTCACTACCATTTTCTAGTAACTAATAGACATTTCAAGTTACTACACTTAACCATTTTTAAGTAACTAATACACATTTTCAAGTAACTAGTTCACTAACTAGTTCACATTTTCAAGTAACTAGTTCACATTTCAACTTACTACACTTAACCATTTTCATGTAACTAAAACACATTTTCAAGTCACTACACTTAACCATTTTCAAGTAACAAATACACATTTTCAAGTCACTACCATTTTCTAGTAACTAATACACATTTCAAGTTACTACACTTAACCATTTTCATGCAACTAAAACACATTTTCAAGTCACTACCATTTTCTAGTAATTAATACATATTTGAAGTTACTACACTTAACCATTTTCAAGTAACTAATACACATTTTCAAGTAACTAGTTCGCATTTTCAAGTAACTAGTTCATATTTCAACTTACTACACTTAACCATTTTCATGTAACTAAAACACATTTTCAAGTCACTACACTTAAACATTTTCAAGTAAAAAATACACATTTTCAAGTCACTACCATTTTCTAGTAACTAATACACATTTCAAGTTACTACACTTAACCATTTTCATGCAACTAAAACACATTTTCAAGTCACTACACTTAACCATTTTCAAGTAACAAATACACATTTTCAAGTCACTACCATTTTCTAGTAACTAATACACATTGCAAGTTACTACACTTAACCATTTTCATGCAACTAAAACACATTTTCAAGTCACTACACTTAACCCTTTTCAAGTAACAAATACACATTTTCAAGTCACTTCCATTTTCTAGTAACTAATACACATTTCAAGTTACTACACTTAACCATTGCATGCTAAAACACATTTTCAAGTCACTACACTTCACCATTTTCAAGTAACAAATACACATTTTCAAGTCACTACCATTTTCTAGTAACTAATACACATTTCAAGTTACTACACTTAACCATTTTTAAGTAACTAATACACATTTTCAAGTAACTAGTTCACATTTTCAAGTAACTAGTTCACATTTTAACTTACTACACTTAACCATTTTCATGTAACTAAAACACATTTTCAAGTCACTACACTTAACCATTTTCAAGTAACAAATACACATTTTCAAGTCACTACCATTTTCTAGTAACTAATACACATTTCAAGTTACTACACTTAACCATTTTCATGCAACTAAAACACATTTTCAAGTCACTACACTTAACCATTTTCAAGTAACAAATACACATTTTCAAGTCACTACCATTTTCTAGTACCTAATACACATTGCAAGTTACTACACTTAACCATTTTCATGCAACTAAAACACATTTTCAAGTAACAAATACACATTTTCAAGTCACTACCATTTTCTAGTAATTAATACATATTTCAAGTTACTACACTTAACCATTTTCAAGTAACTAATACACATTTTCAAGTAACTAGTTCGCATTTTCAAGTAACTAGTTCACATTTCAACTTACTACACTTAGCCATTTTCATGTAACTAAAACACATTTTCAAGTCACTACACTTAAACATTTTCAAGTAACAAATACACATTTTCAAGTCACTACCATTTTCTAGTAACTAACACACATTTCAAGTTACTACACTTAACCATTTTCATGCAACTAAAACACATTTTCAAGTCACTACACTTAACCATTTTCTAGTAACAAATACACATTTTCAAGTCACTGCCATTTTCTAGTAACTAATACTCATTGCAAGTTACTACACTTAACCATTTTCATGCAACTAAAACACATTTTCAAGTCACTAAACTTAACCCTTTTCAAGTAACAAATACACATTTTCAAGTCACTACCATTTTCTAGTAACTAATACACATTTCAAGTTACTACACTTAACCATTGCATGCTAAAACTCATTTTCAAGTCACTACACTTCACCATTTTCAAGTAACAAATACACATTTTCAAGTCACTACCATTTTCTAGTAACTAATACACATTTCAAGTTACTACACTTAACCATTTTTAAGTAACTAATACACATTTTCAAGTAACTAGTTCACATTTTCAAGTAACTAGTTCACATTTTAACTTACTACACTTAACCATTTTCATGTAACTAAAACACATTTTCAAGTCACTACACTTAACCATTTTCAAGTCACTATCATTTTCTAGTAACTAATACACATTTCAAGTTACTACACTAAACCATTTTCATGCAACTAAAACACATTTTCAAGTAACAAATACACATTTTCAAGTCACTACCATTTTCTAGTAATTAATACATATTTCAAGTTACTACACTTAACCATTTTCAAGTAACTAATACACATTTTCAAGTAACTAGTTCGCATTTTCAAGTAACTAGTTCACATTTCAACTTACTACACTTAACCATTTTCATGTAACTAAAACACATTTTCAAGTCACTACACTTAAACATTTTCAAGTAACAAATACAGATTTTCAAGTCACTACCATTTTCTAGTAACTAATACACATGTCAAGTTACTACACTTAACCATTTTCATGCAACTAAAACACATTTTCAAGTCACTACACTTAACCATTTTCAAGTAACAAATACACATTTTCAAGTCACTGTCATTTTCTAGTAACTAATACACATTGCAAGTTACTACACTTAACCATTTTCATGCAACTAAAACACATTTTCAAGTCACTACACTTAACCATTTTCAAGTAACAAATACACATTTTCAAGTAACTAATTCGCATTTTCAAGTAACTCGTTCACATTTCAACTTACTACACTTAACCATTTTCATGTAACTAAAACACTTTTTCAAGTCACTACACTTAAACATTTTCAAGTAACAAATACACATTTTCAAGTCACTACCATTTTCTAGTAACTAATACACATTTCAAGTTACTACACTTAACCATTTTCATGCAACTAAAACACATTTTCAAGTCACTACACTTAACCATTTTCAAGTAACAAATACACATTTTCAAGTCACTACCATTTCCTAGTAACTAATACACATTTCAAGTTACAGAGACCATGATGAAATTTAACATATTAAAAAAATCTAGCCATTACAGACACAAGAGTGGCAGTGCTTAGTCAAACTAGCTTTAGCTGCCCCAATTTGCACAATACAACAAAAACACTAGACATGAATCATGATTGTGGAAATTTAAAAAGAAGATAAAATAGATACGAGATTTAAATTGTCAAAGAATTTCATTTTCTTTTGATTGTTATTGAATCTATCTACACAACATATATATAGTAGAGGTCTCCATTGTATTCACAAGTTCAGCTCTCGTTGAAAGAGAAACCAAAAATTATGTGATAGTATAGAATTTGGGCACAATGTCGATTTCAAGAGCAAGAAGAAGCTAGAGTCTTACCTGAGAAGAGTGGAATAGAAGATTGAAGTTGCTGAAAAAGATCTCGCCGGAGGATTCAAGCATCAATGGCTGCAGTTGGCCGCAACAGTAGCCAACAGCAGCAGCAGGGCTATTGTCGATATTGTTGTGTTGTCTATATTATTGTGGTCGGGTTTAAGGAATGAGGAAGAAAGGGGAGAGAAAGGGTAATAAGGTGAAGTGGGCCGGTGCGGGTTGGTGTGTGTTGGGCTGGCGCCGATTAAAATTAAAGGCAAATAGAAGGGATTAGGAATTAGGCTAGAATTTTAGTCAAATGAATTTAAATTTTAGACAAATTGAAAATCAATTAGTCAATTACATTGCAATTGTGGCCATATTAATTTCAATCATGACCAAATTTAATAAATTGACTAAAATGAATCAAAATTTGAAATAAATTAACAACCGATTTAATCCCGAGCTTCTTGGTTTGATAAAATCAAATAAATATTTTTCAAATAGATCATTTTAAGAACAAATTACATATATATACATACTATATATAGTCGATCACAACTTCTGAATACGTATTATATACGATCACATACACGAGTATATATATTATCTCGTAATATAACACATTACATATACTCTAATGAATTATCGGTTAATTAGCTTACACTATTATAACTCCAACGGTATATAATTACCTCGATCGTATGATATCATCGTATTATTCAATATACGTATGATACCAACGTATTCAATATATTTGGATAGATTCAATTAGCTTTTCACTACAACGTACATTAATACACGAGATATGCGTATATATACATATACTCCATCAACTACCAGCTTCTGAATACATACTATATACATCACATACACGAGTATATTACATCGTAATACAATGTGTTCCATATATATACTATAATGAATTATCAATTAATGAGCTTACATTATTATAACTCCAACAATATATTATTACCTCTATCGTATGATATCAACATATTATACAATATTTTTGGATAGATTTAATTAGCTTTTGACTACTACGTACATCATTACACGAGATATACGTATATATATACATACATACTCCATCGACTATCAGCTTCTGAATACGTACTATATATATACATCACATGCGCGAGTATATTACCTTGTAGTACAGCGTATTCCTTTATACTTTGATAGATTCAGTTAGTTTTTGACTACTACGTAAATCACTACACGAAATATATGTGAATATATATATATATACTCGTTGACAATATAATATGGCAACCTAAGTAAAAAAATAAAGATTACGTTTTATGTTATGTTATTTATTCAATTTATATTAATTTTTAAAAAATTAAACCGACCACAAGGCTCTAAATACGAGATATACGTATACATACATACATACATATATATATATATATATATATATATACATATATATATCAACTTCTAAATATGTACAATATACATCACATGCACGAGTATATTACCCCATAATACAGCGTAATCCTTATACTCTGATGAATTATCAGTTATTTACCTTACATTATTATAACTCCAACAGTATATTATTACCTCGATCGTATAATATCAACGTATTCAATATACTTGTATACATTCAATTAGCTTTTGACTATTACGTAAATAACTACACGAGATATACACGTATAAAAATAGATACTCGATGGACAATATATTTATTTTATTGAAACGTAAGTAAAAAATAAAGATTATGTTTTATGTTATTTATTTATTTATTTTATATTTATTAATTTATTTTAAATTTTTTTTTACGAAAAACCAACCACAAGTGGTCGGTTTTTTAGTATTTCTTAATTTATTTTTAATAATTTTTAACAAAAACCTACCACAAGTAGTCGGTTTTTAATATTAAATAATTTTTTTAATTAAATAAAAGCAGACCACAAGTGGTCGGTATAATTTTTAAAAAATATTTAATTATATTTAAAAATATATACACTTTTACATTTTTATTTATATTAATTTTTTGGAAAACAAAAACCGACCACATGTGGTCGATTTCTTAAAATTAATTGATTTTTATTTTTTTTTAAAAAAACCGACCACATGTGGTCTGTTTTTTAAAATTAATTAATTTTTATTTATATTAAAAAAAACGACCACATTTAGTCGGTATAATTAAAAAAAAAAAATCATATCTTTTAAAAATATATTTGGTTTTATGTATTATTTATTTTATTTATATATTAATTTTTTGGGAAACAAAAACCGACCACTTGTGGTCGGTTTTTGAAAACAAATTTAATATATTTTGTATAAAAAATTAAAAAGAATTTTTAAATAATTATTTTATTTATTTTTAATCAAAAACCGACCAATTTTTGCGAGTTAATTTAATTAGCTTTTCGCAATTTTAAAATTCAAAAACCGACCACTTGTGGTCGGTTTTTCTATTTTTTTTAGTAGTGACTGGCCTTGTTTCCTTAAACATGAAAAGCTTAACATGAACTCATAGTTGGATTATGTCCATATATAATTTTCGTTTTGCAATTTCCTTTAACTGATGTTTCGCGCATTCACAACCATTCATTGTTCTCAGATTATGACTATCCTATTCCATATAACAATACATTAGATATGCAGTTTATCTCTTAGGTAATACCTCACATTTAAAACAAGTAACAATGTATTTAGCTTTCAAAATCTTGCCTATACCTCTTGATTGTTATAGGTCTAACATTAAAGTAACTTGGTCATTGCCACTTTTTACAAAACATGGAGATACATAATATATGAATGGCACAAGAGCTGAAAGGGTTAATTTATGAAGCAAAAATATCAAAGGGGACAATGAATGTTGAAAAAAATCAAATGGAACAGAATGCCCTTGGCCCAGCAATTTAGAAGTCTCTGGTGGGCCAGTGACTTGTAAGTCACTAGAACCATAACGACTTATAAGTTACTGGCCCACCAGTGACTTCCTTTAATTTTTTATTTATTCTCAGCCTTTATCTCTATAATTTTCTTCTCCGTGTTTTGTTTGAGTTAAACCTTTCTCTTTCAATTCCTTGTTTTATTGAATAAGTTATAGAAGTTATCTTTTCGCTGTATAAAAGATGAATGAGGATTCAGTAAGAGTAAATTTATATTGGGGTGGTAAATATGAAGCCGATTCTGTAAGATATAGTCGATCGCCTGTAGATGTGCAAGTGTACCTATTATCTCTTAAATATGAACGATTGCAAAGTCTACTAAGGAAAACAATGGGTATAAGTAATTCGAAATACGTAGTGGTTAGTCAAGTTATTTATATCATTTGAGTTCATGTCAAATCCTCCAACTGTTTGTTGTTGGACTATACCCCTTGAAGAACCAACATTCAAATTCGGTAAATATATAGTATCACAGAGATTAAATTCATTGTCGGTGGGTTCTTGAACAATAGAAGAACGTTCAATTGACACATACATGCAGGGACGGATCTATGTGTATGGATGAGGGTGCCACGGCACCCGGTCACCTCAGTTGAAACAGTGTATATATAAGAGCTTGGATATATAGTTGACTTGCCACCAGGGATAACTAAGGGTTGAAAGGTGCCAGTGACTTGGGGCACTTCATGCCACCCAAATGACGACGGATCCAGTCTTTGTAGCAGCACTATTTTATTGCCTATTTTTTTGGCTTGCTGAGAAAGTGCTTCAGCCCTTTCTTTTTCATTGTTTGCTTTTCCTTTAGTTCTACTCTTTATTAATTCAAATTGTCTTTTTTTTGTTTTAATTAATTCTTGACTTTTTACTTTCTCCTTTATTAAGTACTATTAATTTCTTAATACGAGTATGTGTATTAATAAGGATATATTTAAATAGTAAATTATTTAAAAATGATGGATATTATTATGTTAGAGTTTTTTTAAATTTAAAGGTCAATTTAATCTAGCACCTATATTTGCGCTAAGTGAATATAATTGTGTTGAAACTACAATTTTGGATTTCTTCTCAACTATATATCTGCAACAACACATAAAGACAATGGAATATGAATATATTGAGGTCACGACATTAGATGGTTTATACAAGTTCGAATTTTTAATGTGAAAAATATTTTTCTATCTCAAAGTTTTAGAGAATAAGATCTCTTATTCCTGTCAGAAAAATTGAACTGATTAGGTATTTTGAATCTCAGAATATCTAAAAGAGAATATTACTAAATATGCATATTCTATCGATTTATCTATACAAATAAAAAAAAAGATAAATAATATGAATCGTAAAACATAATTGAACAAACCGACCCGTTTATCATATTTGGACAGTTTGGCGCTCGAAACCTACAAATCCTGGATCCGCCTCTGCATACATGTCAAGACTCATTAAGTTAATGTGATTATCAAAAATTTCAACAGTACGGAGAAATAAAGACAAAGAATCATCATTTCAAATACAAGTCTCACCGTACGTTGCAACTTTATTGGCTGAAAAAGACATTGGATATCGTCAGGTGATAACCACCACGTCTTTCGAATTACTTATACCCATTTTGTTCCTTAGTAGACGTTGCAATCTCTCATATTTAAGAGATAATTGATACACTTGCACAACTACAGGCGGTCGACTATATCTTACAATCATATTTACCACCCCAATATAAATTTACTCTTACTGAATCCTCATTCAACTTTTATACAACGAAAAGATAACTTCTATAACTTATTCAATAAAACAAGGAATTGAAAGAGAAAGGTTTAACTCAAACAAAACACTGAGAAGAAAATTATATAGAGAAAGGCTGAGAATAAATAAAAAATTAAAGGAAGTCGCTGGTGGGCCAGCGATTTGTATGTCGTTGTGGGCAGAGGCGGAGCCAGGATTTCAATAAATGGGGTTCAATATTTGAAGAAAAACTAGTCGAAGGGGGTTCAACACCTACTATATATATATAAAAAATAATTTTAATCATGTATAAATAGTATATTTTTCCGTCGAAGGGGGTTCGGACAAACCCCCTTGCCAAAGGCTGGCTCCGCCCCTGGTTGTTGGTCCATCGACTTACAAGTCACTGGCCCACTAGCGACTTCTAAATTGTTGTGCCAAGGGTGTTTTGTTCCATTTAATTTTTTCTAACATTCATTGTCCCCTTTGACATTTTTGTTCCAAAACTTAACCCTTTCATCTCCGGACTCATATATGAACGATATGCACCATGTGCTACGTATCTCATAAATCTTAAATTTCTTCCATTTGGCTTTCTATGGCAAAAAAGGGATCATGGACTAAGTTGTTCTCCATCAGAAAAATTCTGTCATCTTATAATCTCTTTTCTCAAGGGTTTTTCTCTTTCTGCTTATTTTGCTGATGTTGGCTATTTTTTTTTTTTGGCAGAGTTGCAAGTGTCTGCCGGCTGACTTGAGATGAAAATGCTGACGAATTCTAGCCCCATTACTCCAAGGCCCTAATTTGTTCCGCTTTTTGACTTATCCTCTACAAACATAATGGCTAATGCTTCGATACAAGAAGAAAAAGAGGAAAAGAAAATCTTAAAATGGAAAGTGTCCAAGAAGGTCTGTGGGATATATGGAGATTGGATTAGTGATCTAGTCCTGCCCCACTTCTTACCTAACAATGCCAGAAGCTGATATTTTAGTTCACAATTTATTATCTGCTTTACGCCAATGGACACATCAGAAACAGAAATTATGAGGGAGATTAAAATTGTCTCGTATCGTCCAACAGTTAATGTGTTTTACAATTTTTCATATTTGGTGTAAACAGTTGGCTTTTAAAATTTGGAACTGCATATTTTTTGTTTTTAATGTAATATCTATGAGAATTTTATAGAGAGAAAGGCAGAAATATCATTACTTTATTGTACTTGATCAAAAAAGAAACATCATTATTTATTTGCTATTCTTTTCTTTAAGCAGTTTGATTTATTTTTGGTGTCAGAGAAACACTATCATATGCAAATGCTCATTTTTATCTGCCTTCATTGTAGTTCCAAGCACAATTTCACTTATTGAATTTTCAGATTTTTATGGGACATTTGCCCAACTAATAGCCCATTTGACCAAGCTTTTGGGAATCTAAAAATATTTTTTTAAAGCAATACTTATTTTAAAAGAGTAAGATGTTTGATCAAACTTTTGAGAGAAAAGAATATTTTTGGGGAGTAGCAAAAGTTACTTTTAAAAGCTAAAAAAAAGTATTTTTTTTTCAAAAGTACTTTTTTGATCAAAAACACTTTTGAGAAAATACACTTATTATAGTCCGTTTGGCTAAGTTTTTGAGAGGCTAAACATACTTATTATTTTTTTAAAAGTATTTATTACTCCCTCCGTTTAAAAAATAATGACCTACTTTTCTTTTTAGTCTGTTTAAAAAAGAATGACCCTTTTCTTTTTTGACAACACTTTACTATCCAACTTTCCACGTGACATGTTTAAGACCACAAAATTAAAGGATATTTTGATACATTTGACATAATTTTAAATTAAGACCACAAGATTCAAAAGTTTTGTTTATTTTCTTAAACTCTGTGCCAAATCAGAATAGGTCAATATTTTTAAAAAGGAGGGAGTAAGATTTATAAGCACTTTAAAAATATTTAATCAAACACTAATTGCTGCTAAAAAATGCTCTCTAGATTGATTAGCAAGTTATAAAGAGAGGAGAGTGGCTTCGAAGCCTTAATTCAAGCTATAAATCTCACAAGAGAACTCTACAATTATTTCTCATCGAAAGTGCTTTTTTGAAAAACACATTTTAAAATAAACATATTTTAAGAGTTTGATCAAACAAACTAAAATATAGTCTTCATAAGTACTCTTCAGGACAATGTTAGATTTGGTCTAATGTTTACTCATATATTAGTTTTACGGATAAAACATCAGACTGTCGTCAAATATTTTTATTAACTTATAAAACTAAAGATTATAGTTTGACCCGCGGTCTTTCCTCCCCCCCTCCCCCCTCTCTATCTCTCTCTCCTCAAGCGGACTATGGAGACGTGAACAATAGCCATGGCTGCTTCGCCCTCTCCCCAGCTTGTAGCAATGGGAGAGACAAATGTCAACCCCGATACAAAAACACCCTATGCAACAACCTTTAAATCACAAAAACAATCCAAAATCTGTTAAAAATATACTAAAACCCATTGAGTTTATTTATGAAGAACCTACTGTGAGATTTACTATGGAGGAAAGGGAGCATTTTTCTAGGTAAAAAGGTTTACATCAAGCAATGATTATCAAATTTTCATATGGAAAACTAGTGCTATTCGAGTTACGAAAGCCTTTACCAAAGCAATTGATGTTAAAGAAAACTGTTATATCGGACAACTTGATGTTCGCCACCTTTCGTCAGCTTCAATTTATATGAGGACTTTGTAAATGTTTTGTCAAGTTCATATGGCTTTTTTAAGTTTGACAACGTAGAGTATTTGTTCAGAATTTTTCTATGGACGTCATCGTTCAACCCTAAGAAAGAAACACCTAAAGCCTGGGTATGGATTTCATTGCCAGAGTTACCTAAAGATCTCTTTGTGAGGATGTCATTATTATCAATTGTGATAGGTTTAGCGAATCCTATTACAGTGGATAAAGCAACACAAGATCACACCAGGTCAAGTACTGTTAGGGCTTAGATAATCCTAGACCTACTAGACAAACATCCAAATCGTGTAAGACTACAATTTTTTGAGAAGAATCGGGTAAATTATTGAACTTTATCAAAAAATTGCCTATGACAATCTTCCACTATATTGCACTCACTGTAAACATCAAGACATGAGGAAAATAAATGTTATTTGTTAATGGGGGAAGACAGTATCTCAAGGTAATCATTTAGACGATAAAGTTAGGCGAGATGTTGCACTTATGCAACCTGATTTGAGGCTAACAATATGGAACAGTTAAAGGAAAATGCATGTAATTTTTTGAATGCTAAGAGAGCTGCACAAAAAGAAATTGAAAAACCTGTAGGTGATCGAAATAATGGGCAACAATTGGCTGGGATAATAATTATTTGGGTATTGTGTTGAGAATAAAACTGGTGTAGTTAATGGAGTCTCAAAGCTGCATGGTACGGGTCTTAGCCAATTTGGGACTGATACTTTAGCATCTTCATATCCTAAATCTACTAGGATTGGCAAGGAGGTAGTAAAAGAGGTTGCAAACCATCTTGCAATACCTGAAGCTTTAATTTTGCTGAAGAAAAATTCTGTTCTGACCAATGGGAATGGTTTGGATCCTAGAAATTGAGGTGACATGGCACAAGCTTAGGTGATCGAGTTGTTGGTGTACCTATAAAACCAACATAGCCTCATATGATGAAGAATCCAGATTTGATGCAGCAGTCGACTTTTCTTACCTTGGGAATTCAAATCATGACTCTTTGGATGAGGTCCTCCAACATAAAGGAAAATTAGTACATCAAGCCAAGGAAATTGCAGCTGCAATTGTTATGAATATGAGTAAGAACATTGATGGTTCATTAACATTAATGAAAGACAAGGATTTGAATAAAGGGAGAGAAGTTGGCAGTAACAAAAATTGGAACATGGTAATACGCAGGAAGGCATCATCTAATGCTTCTCCAGGTCATGAAAATAGGCAGAATATTGTGACGGAATTAGATTCATGAAGTGATGCCTCAAAAAACCAATTATTATTTGAATTACTTTGATGCTCTCTTGAAGGCTACTAGAATCTTATTGTTTCAACATTACACATTTCTAATCTTGAATTATATAAGATTATTTTAAAAAGTCAGGTTGCCATGTCACTCAAATTCAATCTAGTGGTCAGGCCACTCATGGTCACATTAAACACCTCGACTCATGAGGTCTCTTTTCAATCTTTGGAGTTGTTTATTTGGTGAACCTCAAGTTCAATCCGAGAAGCTCCTGTTGCCTAATGGGAATGACAAAGATTTGGTGAAAGGTATGACATCACTCTCTCAACCTAATTTCACAAATGATTTCATTATTTCGAACGAAAAACAGGGGAAATGAGTGCGCCTAGATGGAATTATTTGGTTGATGAAGAAGAATAAGTTTCACCTTCTCTTTTGAATAGCAAATTAAGTCCATAAGCTCTAGAATTTGTGCCTAAAAGTGTGATTACAAAGCTGAATGAACTAGAGGCCTTAGTATCAGGATTTAGTACAACTAATACTTATGCTATTTATTGGGGCAATAATTTTTTCGATGAGGAAGATAATATACTGGACATATGCTTTAATAAAGTAGGTAGGGATGGAGATATCGCACCTAGGCATCAAAGAAGTGCAATCAACAAAAAAAAATATGGTAGGAAATACAGTTGGGATGGTAACGTGACTGGGGAGTATGTTCCAAGACACCTACTGATGTGATTGACAAAGAAGAATCATCTGACAGTGTCAGTAGCTTCAACAAGATTCAATAAATCGAAGAAGAAGTGATGAAGTGTCAATTATTGTTGGACAAATTTGAAGAAGATCACAAAAGGAAAATACTTCAGGTTACTTTAGACGGACAACCTATCTTTTTTAATTCATACATTTGTAACAAGAAGTTTGAGGTTGATAACTCAACTTTCTTCTTGGCTTTTATATTTTTACATTATTTAAGCATCGTCATTTGTAATATCATCATAGCTAGTGTGTATTACAAACTCTGTGATGATCATAGAATACCTAGTTATCTCTAGCTCTTATTTTCTTCATGTTTATTAATGTTTATTAATTAGTAGAGGTTCATTATCTCATTAGGATTGATAAGTTAAGACCTAGCTCCCTTTATTGGTTCATACCCTTTTTTACTCCTTGTACAAACCCTTCATTACTCCTCTTTAATTAGCTTTTAATTCCTGATATTAACGTTAGCAAAAAACTTCTTTGGAGAATACAGATTTCATTTTGAAATTGAGTTCTTTTCTTATAAATATATATATATATATATATATATTCTCTAATCTTATGTGTTCATAGAAATTATAAGGCGAAATACATAAGCGACTCCTTGAACTTGTCAGCTTTTTCCGTGTTGGTACCTTAATAAGGTCATGTTCCCATTGAACCCCTGAACCCCTTATAAAGCGTGTCTATTAAGCCTACCTGTCTAACCTGACACATAGTTTAAGTCTGCATTTGTTCAGAGCCATGCACGTGAATCACACGCAGCCTACGTAGAATTACAACCAATCAAAACAAAACACCCATCTTTCTTTTTGCACTTCATCCTATTAAAAATAAAATCCAAATTAGTGCTTTGAAACTTCATTTCGAAAAAAAATAAATCTTTATCCCACCCGCAGTTCATCTTGATAAAGAAAACCCAAGAAAAAATTGAATGGTTTCATTAGTTTCTCTTAAAATAGGTGGTATATTTATGTTATTGACAAAGAAAATCCTACAATATCATAGTGTTATTGGCTGATTTGAGAAGGGAAACACAACAACATCATTCAAGAATCACTATTTTGTCGCTCAATCTTGTAAAATAAGTTCATTTTCGAGTTTCTATTACTCTTTTTTTGTTCTTTCCCCTTTAAATATAGTGCCTACTGTTGGGTTCAAAATCGAGAGAGCGTCATGCGGAAGCTTATAGTTGTAAACCATGACAGTGATAAATCAGATGACACAAAAATATACTAAAAATATATTATTGAATATGATTTGGCCAATTGACCTACATATGAAAACTTAATATTGAAAAAAGTATAAAAATCTATTGGGAGAAATCTCCCCCTAAACAAGACTCTTTAATGACTACATTGTGGATGCTATTGTGTTATGGTATGAGAAGGGGGGTCTTCTATTTATAGAGGTTCAAATCCTTTTCTCCAAGAAAGAGGTTAGCCAAATATGAAAGAGTTTTATATTTTTTTTTTAGGAAAAATAAAAGTAATTATGGTATTACTTTTATTTTCCTTCCAAGAAAAGTAAAACTTAAATTTGGTAAGAAAATCAGGACAAAAACCCTAACACCTACCTAGTATATTGTTATAGTGATGGTATTTTGTAATCTGAAGAAGTTGGAATGTTTTTTGAAATTTTTGTTGTCCATAACAGAGCACAATTGCGAATGAAGAAATAAAATCGATGAGGAAGATAAATTCGGCATTGCTATTCAATGAGGAAGTAAATAGCTTCAAACGAAAATAGGAAATTTTATATTGAGCTCTAAGTTAACACTAGCAGATCTGCCATTTGCAAGAAAAGAGAGAGAACGAGAGAGAGAGAGATGAGAAATAAGAGGAGTGGAAGAAATTAGGGCTAAATAATTAAAAGGAAAAAATATTATCATTGTCAAATTCACATCAGCACTTTTTTTTACGTTTTAACGCGCTCAAGCAACGTGAGACACACAATATGTGCCAAGTCAGGCGAATTGACTTAATAAACACTCTTCATGCGGAGTTCAGGGGTTCAATAGGAATATGACCTTATTAAGGTGCCAACACGAAAAAACCCAACAAGTTCAGGGGGTTGCTTATGTATTCCACCAAAATATAAAGATGGTGAAACAAAGAGAAACTTAGTTTCTGTGTTTCTAATTTTATATTAGAAGAACATGATGAATGACAGAGGATATATCTATACTGAGTGAAATATTTTTAAGGATTGTGTCTTTAACATGTACTTTAAAAAATTTCCTATATTTTTTATGATCACATATTTTTCATAAGATTTTCAACCATAAATAACTTAAAACTCTATTTATTAACTTTTGAGGTGCTGTGACTTTTGTTGTGATGATTACATTTAACAGCTGGAATGATGTGTTCCAACATTCTTTTATGTATCTCTTAAGATTGAAGTGAGATTTGGAATATTGATTTCAAGTTATTTTTCTTCCTTCTTTATTTATTTACTACTCCCTCCGTTTCAAAAAGAATGACCTAGTTTAACTTGATACGGAGTTTAAGAAAATAAAAAAGACTTTTGAATCATGTGATCATAAATTAAAGTTGTGTCAAATGTACCAAAATGCCCTTTAATCTTGTGGTCTTAAATATGCCACGTGGAAAGTTGGAATTAAAGTATTGCCAAAAAAGGAAAGGGTCATTCTTTTTTAAACAGACTAAAAAGAAAGGTGGATCATTCTTTTTGAAACGGAGGGAGTATTATTTTCATGCCCATAGCCTAGCTGGTCTATGATTTTACATAATTGTCAACTCTCTAATTTTTCTTTTTGGGGAAAGAAAATTGTGATTTGTTGTGTAGTGGGAGCGACGTGTTGATATTTCAACTGTCTTCCTACAAATATAAGAATAAGTCACGATTGAGTATTCAAAGTTCTTTTTTGTTTCCTTTTCTTCTTAGAATGTGTTTTAAGATCAAAAAAAAGATGGACAAGTTGCGTATGTCAGCTAACTAACCACTTCCCATTTCTTTTTATATTTACATTTCGTGGGTTCATATACTTAATTTTTTTTAATGTGACGATCTTTTAATTATTTGATCATCCAACAATAAAGGTAATTTCTTCTTTGAAATTGGAATGACTACTTTTTGTATGGCCCCTTTGGCTTAATTCATAAATAAATTATGCAAATATGTTCTACCATACTTACAGAGCCGCGTGCAAAACAGAAAATGTCAGTAAAATTCAACATAGGAGTTCAGTACTAATATCTTCGCCCTATTTGACTAGATTTAGAGTTTTTTCAAGAAGATTAAAAAAGTTGCGGTCTAAAAATATTAGATATTTTTTGTGGGTATAAATTCATGTTATTAAGTATTGAACAATTGAGAGAGATATAGTGTCACGACTCAAAAATCTTAAGTTGTGATGGCATCTATCCGAATCCGATAGGCAAATCATACTACCATACAAAGTTCATTTTAGCAATTATAAAACGAAAGTAAAAGGCAAAACCAACTATAAGTCATAACTGGAAGTAATAGTATAGAAAATGCGAAAAAACCAACCTACAATTTCAAAACCTGATGTCACGAATACAAAAATTTCTAAAATACCAATATTCTCAAAATACTACAATGTTTGCCAAAAATAAGAAAATTAATAGAATAAGGAGTCGGATATTGCGGAACAACCCAACAGCTACCTCAAGGACTCCGAGCAATCACCAATTGGAAGCAAGATCACATGTCAATCGTGCTTGGGACGAAACAAATCGTGCATGCAAAAGGTGCAGCATACAAGGATATGTACGGGATGTTGGAAAAATTCTACAATATTGATATGGAACTGGAATTAATAATAGTAAGAGAGTTGTCATAAATATTGTGTCGTGGCAAGTCACTGCCCTGAAAGCTATTTCGGTCCAATTCTGGTGCAAATCACTGTAGACGGTCGCTTCCCAAGGTTCCACAACTACTTTCAAACACGTGCACTCATGACTGAAAGTTTGGAGTTGCACAAAAATAATTGCCCAGGAATTCACAAGGAAAGGAAGCCAATATTGAGGCAGAGAATTGATGAAGAAGAGAACTAATGAACGAGAGAGTATTTGTTTAGTACTTTTTCTGCATGTTTAGCTCACAAATGATGCTCCTTAAATAGGTATATCATTAATGTTTCATCCATCAAAAGAGTGAAAGAAGACAAACAGAGTTAATGTACGTAATGTAACATTACTCTTGAATTAATGACAAAGTCATAAAGGCAAGTAACTTTCAAGACTTCTGAATGTATTTTCATTCACAAAGTTATATTTATAAGAAACCGTCATTCTACAAACTCTTATGACTTACGAATGTTTACACAAATTTATTACGGAGAGTTACAAGATATTTTTATTCTTTGCATTAATTAAGAAGGAATAATCCTTCACGAGAAATATATGTACTCAACATTATCATCGATCGATCCTACATAACCCGATGATGAGAGTTGGTTTTACCTTGCCAAACACAATAATATCTCAACAACTAATAATTTCATCAGTATAATCCGTTCGAACAGATATATGAACCAGATATACGGAATTTTAAAAAAAAAAAAAAAAAAAAAAGCGTAAAAGCTAGGTAAGAGAGAGGATAAAACTATTGTCAATAAAAAAGAAATTTAATTTCCAGCTTGCGCCTTTCTCATGGCTTTCTTAATTATACAATTACAAGTCCATTAGTATTATATAAATGGATCACTTCTCCACATTCTTGTTCATCATATTCTCTAAGGCTAAACTCATAGTTGAGTTGTAATAATTTTGATCTTTATGGCAATGGCGCATCCACAGATTTTTTTGTTTGCATGCGCCATTGCTCTTCTTGCTTTTTCATCAATGGTTTCTGCTGAAGTTATTGAGCATTCTTTTCATGTATATAATTCTCCTCTTTTTTATTTCCTATATATGCAAATTAGGTTCTCCTTTTTTTCACCTTTCTTGTGTCGAGAAAATAAACATGGAATTCACATATATAAGGGTGTCAAACAAAGGGTTGTGTTAATAAATGAATGCGCTATTGATCCGCCCAATTGTTATTTGAGCTCAAATGGACTAAAAATGGGTCATAACCGAATCGTTCAATTTTTATTAAATTTTAGTTTTTTTTATTTTTTATAATTGTTTAGATATATGCCTAATAATATTTTTTTTCTTTATTATATATATAACTTATCAAATAAAAGAAGTTTTTCTAAAAAAAATAAATAAATTAACAAGTTAAATGTTTTGTGAATACTTCCCCTTTGAGCCGAGGGTGTATCAGAAGCAACCTCTCTACTTCACAAGGGTATGGATAAAGTCTGCCTACATCCTATATTCCTAAGACCCCACTTGTGAGATTACAGTGATATGTTGTTCTTGTTGTTGTAAATGTGTTGTGAATAATAAGTATATGTATTTGGTTGGTGTAGGTGCAAAATCATACTATAAACAGGTTATGCCGTAGACAAGTGATAAGTACAGTAAATGGAAGTCTTCCTGGTCCAACTCTACATGTACGAGAGGGTGACACTCTTGTTGTTCATGTCTTCAATAAATTACCAGACGATCTCACTATTCATTGGTATGTCCTTCACATTAATTTAATTAAAGGATTAACTTATATACCTTGCTAGCGTTTATAAATTTTACACTATCAATGTTTAGTCGGAAAAGGGACAAATATACCCCCCGAATTATCATAAATGGTATACATATACCCTCCGTTATACTTTAGGTATGTATATACCATTGTCGTCAATCTTTTGGGTTCTAATTTATGGAATTAAAAAGGAAAGCAAAAAATTAAATCGGGTTTGGTGTTAAGAACCGAAATTTAGAGCTTGAATAGAGAGAAAATTCAAGGATTTTAAGTAAGGGAGAAAAAAATGACGATGGAGAGGTTTCTTAATCTTTTTAATTTTGTCTCTTGAACCGGGTTTATAATTTTGGGTCTAGGGTTGGGTTTTTAATTTCTGGTTTTAATTGGATTTGCGGAATGTATAGTTGGGTGGGTTATTTTTATTTCAGATAAAATAAATAAAAATCGGGTAAATGCCTAGGATGATGTCACATGTCTCGTCGTTTGGGTAAAGGGTATATGCAACCCAAAAGATTGACGGCAAAGGAATATACATATCCAAAGTATAACGGAGGGTATATGCGTACCATTTATGATAGTTCGAGGTATATTTGTCTCTTTTTCGTAAAATAAATAAAAATCGGGTAAATGCTAGGATGATGCCACGTGTTCCACCATTTGAGTAAAGTGTATATACAACCCAAAAGATTGACGGTAAGGATATATACATACCCAAAATATAACGGAGGGTATATGTGTACCATTTATGATAGTTCGGGGGTATATTTGTCCCTTTTCCGATGTTTAATTAATCATAACAGGTTTTTTATTTCATTTTTAAATTATCAAAATTAATATCATACTAAAGCGTAACGTGTGGTTACCATCAGGGGCAGAGCTACAGTGTTATAGGGGGGTTCGGGTGAACCCAGTAGCTTTTACGTAGACTCTATATTTATGCGGAAAATCCAAAAAGATAAATATATAAACAATATGTCCGAACCCACATAAATAGAAGAGCAGACGGCCCAATGGTATACAAGTGGCCTGTACAACCTTCAGCCCTTGGGGTGGTGGGTTCAAAACCCAGCAGCAACATTACTTTTTTTTCCACCTTACTTGTCTTAAAATTTTGAACCCACAAACTTTAAATTCTGACTCCGCCTCTGGTTATCATAAGAAGAGCTAAAACAAATTTCTATACGGATCTCCAATCGAATCTTTCTTTCTTTTTTCCTATCAAATTTCATTTTCATCAGCTATTTTTTTTGGTCTCATGATGTCTCAACTTTCAATCGTGCAAAGTAGTTGGTTATTTATAAATGTATGTATAAACAGGGACAATTTGAATTCTTGTATCAAGTACTAATTATTGATCTTATTAATTGATACGCGGTAGATTTTGAGAGTCAAATCTTGATTTTGAAATTTTAAAAATGTGGTTCAAGATAAACTCCAGTCATCAATAATTTATACTACTATTTATAGTTAGTTAAAGAAATGGATTAAAAAGGAGCTAAACTTAAAAGTACTATCTTGTCACATATGCATGGATTGACGTATTTTAATTTTAACATTTAGCATAATATATGTATTTTATAATAATGGAATGCTAAGATTACTGTTATACGCAATGAAGGCACGGAGTTTTTCAGCTATTGAGTGGGTGGGCCGATGGACCCGAGTTTGCGACCCAGTGTGCAATCCGACCCGGTAGCAGCTACACATACAGGTTTAACCTAACGGCACAGGAAGGAACCCTGTGGTGGCACGCACACGTGTCATGGCTACGAGCCACAGTTCATGGTGCCCTCATCATCCGCCCTAAACGTGGACACTTTTACCCTTTCCCTAAACCTTACAGAGAAGTCCCCATCCTCTTAGGTATATGTTTATCTCAACCCTCATCTTCTATTCCTCATTTCATTTATAGGATTCGATATCTATTGCACTATTTGTAATTATTTATATAGATTTTTTAATATACTTATAGGATCTGAGCTAAAATTACTGCATTAAGATGAATCAGAAGTTATACACTAGATCTGCCCCGGCTACAAGGCGTTGCCACATGGAGAAAATTACTCGAGCAAGTACTTTCGTGAATATTTTACATATATTAATTTCCTATTATAGGGATCCACACACATTTTAGCCTAGCCCAATTGGCTGGTCGATAGGAATTTAATCGTGTAAATCTGGGATCACTTCGGAAAATTAGAAATAATTAGACACATCATAATCTATGTGATTGAAAACCAAAAGTTCTTAATAAAAGAAGGAAATAGTCTATTATAGGTATGTGAGTTTCTGTTTAAACTTCCTATAAATCCTCGTATTCTAATTAAAAATATGATTGATATATTGTGCTTGTAGGAGAATGGTGGAATGCCAATGTTGTCGATGTTGAGAATGAAGGGCTAGCTACTGGTGCTGCACCTAATAACTCAAATGCTTATACCATTAATGGTCAACCAGGCGATCTTTACCCTTGCTCTTCTAATAGTAAGAAATATATACACACGCCACAAAGTTCATACTCCCTCCGTCCCATTTTAGTTGGTCATCTTACTAAAAATAAATGTCTCATATTAGTTGATCACATATTAAATCAAGATAGAATTAATTAATTTTTTCCCATTTTATCCCTACAATTAATTACTATTGCTATGTTCATTCCTATGCCCAATGAATATCATTAATATGAATACATGATAAAATAGTAAAATTTTTATTTCATTTATGATTTCTTAATCACCGTGTAAAATGGAATATGTCCAGCTAAAATGAGACGGAGGGAGTACTTTACAATTTACATAATCTTTTTTTTTTCTTCTGGTGGTTAACTTAAGTTTGTTATTTTTCATTTCCATTAGAAATATACAAGCTACAGGTGAAACAAGGAAAAACTTATCTCCTTCGCATCATTAATGTTGCACTCAATAACCAGTTATTTTTCAAGATTGCGAATCATAATATGAAAGTCGTCGCAGTAGATGCTGCCTACACCAACCCTTACATCACTGATGTAGTTGTTGTGGCACCTGGCCAAACGACTGATGTCCTCCTGACAGCCAACCAAGCGCCTGCAGCATACTACATGGCTGCACATCCCTACGTTAGCGTGGTCGGGGTACCATTTGACAACACTACTACCAACGGAATTATAGTCTATGAAGGTATCGATCTGATCTTCTTTTACCATTCCACTTGTAAGTATACTAAGTGAAATTAACTTGTGTATACAGCCAACGTAAAACTTTTTTGCACGATCAACATAGTTTAACATGTTATATATAGTAGGTTAGTAACCATTTTATCATATATGTTGCCAGTTAGATCTTATAATCATAGAAATGTACGTGTCATTATCTTATAAATGATATAAATGACTTGATTGTGAAGATAGTTTTTCTTACATTGTCACGGTCAATGCATAAAACATATATTCTTAGATAATTTCTAATCATCTTTGAATAATTTTTTGTATGAAGGTGCAAAACCATCAACTCCAAAAATGCCAATCCTACCAGCCTTCAACGACACACCAACAGCTCACAAATTCTTCACTAATTTGACTGGGCTTGTAACTGGGCCATATTGGATTCCTCCCCCTCGCCAAGTGGACGAGCACATGTTTGTCACTGTTGGGTTAGGCCTAATTGCTTGTGGAAGAGCAGGAAATGCAACATGTGCTGGCCCAAATGGGCAACGATTTGCTGCAAGCATGAACAATGCATCTTTCCAATTACCAACCAAGATGTCAATGTTAGAGGCATTTTTCAACAATGTCCAAGGGATTTACACCACTGATTTTCCAGACCAACCACCATTGAAATTTGACTATACAAATCCTAATAATAGCTTTAATCCTGCAATTATAATGACGACAAAATCCACAAAGGTGAAAAAGCTTAAGTTCAATGCCACAGTTGAGATTGTGATGCAAAACACTGCTTTGATTGGGGTAGAAAACCATCCAATTCACTTGCATGGATTTAACTTCCATGTCTTGGCTCAAGGCTTTGGCAATTACAACCCCACAATTGACTCGAAAAAATTTAACCTTTTTAACCCACAAGAGCGTAACACTATCGCTGTCCCCGTTGGGGGATGGGCCGTTGTTAGATTCCGAGCTAACAATCCAGGTAATCAAACACTTCCAATATTTTGTTTTAAAAGATTAGTCGTTCCAATTTATATAGCACATTTTTTTTTCAATATATCCCAAGAGATATCTCTTTATATTTAGAAACAATTTGATTTTAAAATTTTTGTTGTATCTGATAAAATAATTTATAGCTGCACAAATGTCTAACATTTGTTTTAGACTAAGTTTCGAAAGTTCTCCTTTCCTTTTTAGACTTCATACCACTCATACAATACCACGTAAATTGAGATGAAAAGAATATCTTTTTTCAAAAGATATAATTAGCTTTTACCACGTATATTGAGATAAAGGAAATACATTTTTTTCAAGAGATATAGTTAGCTTTTTCACTTAACATTTTATATAAACTAATTGGCCTAATAATAATTAAGTGTGTTTTATATAGGGATAGATAAATAACACTGACGCCAATTTCGTGAAGATTGACTTTTTTTTCTTTTTTTCTTAAAACTAATTATTTGGCTAAAACAGGTGTATGGTTGATGCATTGTCATTTGGACGTGCATTTGCCTTGGGGATTAGCAACAGCTTTTGTCGTCGAGAATGGGCCAACACCATCAACTAGGCTACCTCCACCACCACCAGATCTACCAAAATGCTCGTCTCCATGATAGTGTTTTCCCTGTATTTTTTTTTGGGCGTAGCTTATTATTTTTTTGCATATTTCAAAAATATTTTTTTATTCAATATTTTTTTTTTTTGCCAATTGTAGTAAAGAGTCAGATCATTTACGTTTGTCTCATCATTTAAAATTCATTTGATTAATTGTATATTGAATCACTATTGTTTCAAGAATACTCTCTGATTATGAAGCTATATTTCTATCCTTTTTTCTACTTTGGGAAAAGTAAGTATAAATGAAAAATAGCTGGTCAAGTTTTCGGAAGGGTTACAAAGATTTAGTAGAGAAAAAACGGGGAAAGCGGCTCATTGATTAACAGTTGTATAGTGAATAAATTTACATTTTTTTTGGGAACAATGTACGTACTGATAATTAAATTGTTAAAAACTAGTACTCTTTCCGTTTCTTTATAAGTGCTCCTTTTAGATTGTGTTTTTGTTCCTAAATAAGTGTATGTTTAAGTTTTCATGAATACTTTTATCATAATCTTTTTAATATGTCCTTGAGTTTAAATAAAGTAATCAATTTCAACTTAGAAAGAGATAAAATTTAATTAGGGGTAAATTGTTAAAGTTACCTTTAATTTTCTATGAATGAGTAGTTTATTAAAGGGTGTGTCCAAACCAAAAGGAGCACTTATTTATGAATGGAGGGAGTATATGCTTGGAGAGTAAATTTACTTGACAGACTAAAACCTTGATAAATACTCACTTGTACGCAACGGTGAGATTACACCTATCGTTCTTATTAAAGTTTTTTTGGTCGAACAGAAATTGTATTAAAAAAACCCAACCATGATACTCACTATTACAACCTATAGAACCAGAATGAAAAAAGCAAATTACCTCCTACACTTACGACCAACCATAAAAACTTAATCAAAACTCCTTTTCTACATATGCAAGCTGCTATCATTGCCCATAGCAGGCCTCTACTGATTCTTTCGGTCCTCTTTCTTGCTATTTTCTCCCATAAGCCTTTATATTCCAAATTTTGCACATTAAGACCAACCCAGCATAGCAAAATGGTCAAACACCTCTAAAATTCACATTGAAAAAATATATGCTCAACAATTTCTATTGATGCACCAGTAAGGGTGTCAACTGGGCCGGTTCAACCCGGAACCGGCCCATTTAGGCAGGCCCATTTACCGATCGGACCGGACCGGACCGGTATGGGTAATGGGCCTGGCGGTTTTTTCGTGGGCTGGGCCGGACACGGCATTGAAACCGGTGGACCGGCCCCGTTAGAAAACCGGACCGGGTCCACCGGTGCACCAGCCCGGCCCGGCCCGATAAGATTTTTTTTTTTTTTTAAAAAAAAAAATTGACTGGGCCGTTGGGCCCCAGCCTGCAAAGGCTGTTTTGGTCCGTTGAGGCCCAACGGCTATAATGCCGTTGGCCCAACGGCCAAACAGCCTTTTTAGGCTTAAATTTAAAAAAAAAAAAAAAAAAAATCAATTTTTTGATTTTTTTTTTTTTCCTATAAATACATGCCATTTCAAAAAATATTTCCTACAATCTCAATTCTCATTCTCTTATTCTCTCTCAAATTTGCTAAAATTATCTCATAAAGTGTTCTATATATTTTATTATTTTGCAATTACAAATACTACGTTGAAGTTTCCAAAAGTACTCAATTGACCAACTTTCGAGTACTTCAAAAATTTGGTATTATAGTTCCATCTCTTACTTTTAATTTTTAATTAGTGTATTATTTGTTGAATATTTATTTGGATTTTTTTTGTGTTTTTTGAATAATTGTTAGTTTAATTGGTAATATGGATAAATTAAGGAAAGTCGGTAAAAGTGTTAGAAATCTTTGTCCCGGAAGTGGTAGTGGTAGTGGTAGTAAGAAACAAATTGGTTCCGGTAGAGGTAGTTCAAATGCTCGATATACTCGTGTGCCTCCGGTACCAATTAGCGAACCATTTGAGAATGAAATACGTGTAGGTGCTCACGATATGAATTATTTTGAGGCTCAAGAAAATTATGGTATAGAAGAAGAGAATGAAGTAGACTCTGTTGATTTAGATGAAAATGATGATGATGATGTTACACCCGAATCTGGTAATGTTAATGTTCAATCTGAATCAGTTAATCTTCCTCCCCGGCCCCCTGTAAGATCTCGTAAAAAAACTAGTGTTGTGTGGAATTTTTATACCCGAATAGAAGGAACCACTCAGGTTGAATGCGATCTTTGTCAGGTAAAATACGAGCATAAGACCGGGGGTAATAAAGGAGGTACGGGTCAGTTGTCGAGACATTTGAAGGAGAAACACCCAATAGAGCTAGCTCAGGTAACTGGTGGTGAGACAGTTGGGGGCCCAAGTCAAACTAGATTGAACCCAAAAACCGGTCTATTAGTTAAGAATTATAATAAAATGAAGGATCGTGAAGAAATAGCCAAAATGATAGTTGTGGGTTGTTTGCCTTTCTCTTTTGCTTCTTCTGATGCTTTTATTCATTATATTCAGGCAATTTATAATCCTATGTTTAAGGGTATTCCTAGAAGTACTTGTCGGTCCGATATTTTTAGACTCCATGCACAATATGTTTACTATTTATCTGCATTATTAAAAAATCTTTCATGTAGAGTTGCTTTAACTTCTGATCTTGGTCGTGCTATTAATAAAAATGATTATTTAACAATTACTTGTCATTGGGTAGATAGTAATTTTGTTATGCAAAAACGTATTTTAGCATTTTTGTATGATGAAGACCGTAGACACACTGGAAAATTTATTTCTGAATCTATTACAAAAGTTGCAAGATATTATGGTATTGACCGCAAAGTTTTATGTATATCTTTTGATAATGCATCTAACAACAACGCTGCTATTGAGTTGTTAAAAACTGAACTTTCTCCACCGTTATCCGAAATATTTCATGTTAAGTGTGCTTGCCATATATATAATTTAATTGTAAAGGATGGTCTTGCTTTTTTTGAGCCTGCTATTGAAAAAGTTAGACTTGCAGTTGGCTTTATTCAAGGAAATAATAGAAAAATTAGACTTACCGAATTTAAAAGAAAATGTCAGGAAAATGGACTTAGACCGAGATTAATGCCTGAAGAAATAGATGTGAGATGGAATTCTACGTATGATTTCTTAAATACTTGCAATATTTATAAAGTTCCTATTACTATGACTTTTAACCAATTTGCTAGTGATTTTTCCGATTGTATGTTACAAAATTCAGATTGGGCTGAAATTGATGATATTGTTAATTTTTTGCAAAAATTTTATCTAGCTACGGTTGAATTTTCTGGAGCTTATTATCCTACTGTTTGTAATATTTTAGCTTATTTAGCCGACATTTCTTTATTACTTAACGAGTATAAGTCTAAATCAGGTTACAAATATGCTATTGAGGCAATGATTGATAAATTTAAAAAGTATTTTTTTCCGCTTCCCCCTATTTTCTTAGTTGGTGCTATAATAAATCCATGTATGAAATATAATACTATGTTCGAATTTACTTCTCTTATTTATTCTGCTTTAGGAGTAAAAGCTAATGAAGAACCTTCTTTGTAGACGTCTATGTCTGATGCGAATACTTACATGGACACATTATACAATCATTATGTTGATTTACTTGACAATGCTTTACCGTCACACATTACACCGACCCCCGCTCCCCATCGTTCTGAGGAACCATCATCTTCTAAAAGACAGACACATAATATGCCTGCTTATTGTGTTTCTGATCTATCTGTTTGGAATAGATTGCATCCTTCATCGCATAGAACCGTAAGTCGGGAAGAGCTTAAGTATTATCTTATGCAGCCTACAGAGGATCCTAGAGGTAGAATCAACACGCTGGAATGGTGGAAGAATAATGAAAGACAATATCCTGTACTTTCAATGTTAGCTAGAGATATATTGAATGTTCCAATGTCAACCGTTGCATCAGAGAGCGCTTTTAGTCAAGGACGGCAGCAGATTGGAGACAACCGACACACATTGGGAGGCAATGCCATGAATGTTTTAGTTTGCCTTAGAGACTGGATTAGAGCAGAACGAAGAAATCAAGGAATGTTCGTGGAGCCGGAAGACGAAGAAGATCTTGAAGAAATAATGACTTCAAGAGAGAATTCAGCACAATCAAGTCCAATGCATGGCTTTAGTGCCATTGATTTTGACAATCCACAGCCAATTCCCATTAATGTTAACAGGCGTGAATTGGAAAAAATGATGAAAAATTTGTAGAATTTACAATTAATCAATTGAATTTTCATTTTTCAATTTAATTTTGTGAAATTAGTGAAATGTAATTGCAACCTTGTAACTTGTAAGTTTTCAAACATTTTGCAATCAATCAAATATTAAATTCATTTACTCTTTATATATTTTTTTCATTTAAAAGTTAAATTGAATATCTTGTATGAATTCAATACTTTTAATATAATAGTATAAAAGTATATGTTGTTGAATATTGTATATATGTATGTATGTTCTTTAAAATAGTATATATTGAATGTCAATACATGTGTATATTTTTTAAAATAGTATATATGGAATGTATATATGTATGTTTATTCTTTAAAGTAGTATATATTGAATATATATATGTATGTGTATTCTTTAAAGTAGTATATATTGAATTTATATATGTATGTATATTCTTTAAAGTAGTATATATTGAATGTACATACATATGTATGTTCTTTAAAGTAGTATATATTGAATGTACATACATATGTATGTTTTTTAAAGTAGTATATATTGAATGTATATATGTATGTATATTTTTTAAAATAGTATATATATGTATGTATATTCTTTAAAGTAGTATATATTGAATGTATATATGTGTATGTTTATTCTTTAAAGTAGTATATATTGAATGTATATATTGAATGTATATATGTGTATGTTTATTCTTTAAAGTAGTATATATTGAATGTATATATGTGTATGTTTATTCTTTAAAGTAGTATATATTGAATGTATATATGTATGTATATTCTTTAAAGTAGTATATATTGAATGTATATATTGAATGTATATATGTGTATGTTTATTTTTTAAAGTAGTATATATTGAATGTATATATGTGTATGTTTATTCTTTAAAGTAGTATATATTGAATGTATATATGTGTATGTGTATTTTTTAAAGTAGTATATATTGAATGTATATATGTGTATGTTTATTCTTTAAAGTAGTATATATTGAATGTATATGTGTATGTTTATTCTTTAAAGTAGTATATATTGAATGTATATATGTATGTATATTCTTTAAAGTAGTATATATTGAATGTATATATGGAATGTATATATGTGTATGTTTATTCTTTAAAGTAGTATATATTGAATGTATATATGTGTATGTTTATTCTTTAAAATAGTATATATTGAATGTATATATGTGTATGTGTATTCTTTAAAATAGTATATATTGAATGTATATATGTGTATGTTTATTCTTTAAAGTAGTATATATTGAATGTATATATGTATGTATATTCTTTAAAGTAGTATATATTGAATGTATATATGGAATGTATATATGTGTATGTTTATTCTTTAAAGTAGTATATATTGAATGTAAATATGTGTATGTTTATTCTTTAAAGTAGTATATATTGAATGTATATATGTGTATGTGTATTCTTTAAAGTAGTATATATGGAATGTATATATGTTTATGTTTATTCTTTAAAGTAGTATATATTGAATGTATATATTGAATGTATATATGTGTATGTTTATTCTTTAAAGTAGTATATATTGAATGTATATATGTGTATGTTTATTCTTTAAAGTAGTATATATTGAATGTATATATGTATGTATATTCTTTAAAGTAGTATATATTGAATGTATATATTGAATGTATATATGTGTATGTTTATTTTTTAAAGTAGTATATATTGAATGTATATATGTGTATGTTTATTCTTTAAAGTAGTATATATTGAATGTATATATGTGTATGTGTATTTTTTAAAGTAGTATATATTGAATGTATATATGTGTATGTTTATTCTTTAAAATAGTATATATTGAATGTATATGTGTGTGTTTATTCTTTAAAGTAGTATATATTGAATGTATATATGTATGTATATTCTTTAAAGTAGTATATATTGAATGTATATATGGAATGTATATATGTGTATGTTTATTCTTTAAAGTAGTATATATTGAATGTATATATGTGTATGTTTATTCTTTAAAATAGTATATATTGAATGTATATATGTGTATGTGTATTCTTTAAAATAGTATATATTGAATGTATATATGTGTATGTTTATTCTTTAAAGTAGTATATATTGAATGTATATATGTATGTATATTCTTTAAAGTAGTATATATTGAATGTATATATGGAATGTATATATGTGTATGTTTATTCTTTAAAGTAGTATATATTGAATGTAAATATGTGTATGTTTATTCTTTAAAGTAGTATATATTGAATGTATATATGTGTATGTGTATTCTTTAAAGTAGTATATATGGAATGTATATATGTGTATGTTTATTCTTTAAAGTAGTATATATTGAATGTATATATTGAATGTATATATGTGTATGTTTATTCTTTAAAGTAGTATATATGGAATGTATATATGTGTATGTTTATTCTTTAAAGTAGTATATATTGAATGTATATATGTGTATGTTTATTCTTTAAAGTAGTATATATTGAATGTATATATGTGTATGTTTATTCTTTAAAATAGTGTATATTGAATGTATATATGTGTATGTTTATTCTTTAAAATAGTATATATTGAATGTATATGTGTATATTTATTCTTTAAAGTAGTATATATTGAATGTATATATGTGTATGTATATTCTTTAAAGTAGTATATATGGAATGTATATATGTGTATGTTTATTCTTTAAAGTAGTATATATTGAATGTATATATGTGTATGTTTATTCTTTAAAGTAGTATATATTGAATGTATATATGTGTATGTGTATTCTTTAAAGTAGTATATATGGAATGTATATATGTGTATGTTTATTCTTTAAAGTAGTATATATTGAATGTATATATGTGTATGTGTATTCTTTAAAGTAGTATATATTGAATGTATATGTGTATGTTTATTCTTTAAAGTAGTATATATTGAATGTATATATGTATGTATATTCTTTAAAGTAGTATATATTGAATGTATATATGGAATGTATATATGTGTATGTTTATTCTTTAAAGTAGTATATATTGAATGTATATATGTGTATGTTTATTCTTTAAAATAGTATATATTGAATGTATATATGTGTATGTGTATTTTTTAAAGTAGTATATATTGAATGTATATATGTGTATGTTTATTCTTTAAAATAGTATATATTGAATGTATATGTGTATGTTTATTCTTTAAAGTAGTATATATTGAATGTATATATGTATGTATATTCTTTAAAGTAGTATACATTGAATGTATATATGTATGTATATTCTTTAAAGTAGTATATATTGAATGTATATATGGAATGTATATATGTGTATGTTTATTCTTTAAAGTAGTATATATTGAATGTATATATGTGTATGTTTATTCTTTAAAGTCGTATTTTAAATAGTATATATATTGAATGTATATTAAAAAACAATCAAGGTTCAAAATACAATTTTTTTTAGTCGGGACCCGATAAACCAGCCCATTAACAGGTCAAAAAAATTAAATGGGCCGGTGCTGGGCCATTTGGGAGAATTTTACTGTTCACCCCGGCCCGGCCCATTAAGAAATGGGCCCGGCCCGTAACCGGCCCAAGACCGGGAAAAAATAATGGACCGGGTCCGGGTTGGCCCGGCCCGGCCCAGTTGACACATTTGTGCACCACAGAATAGGCAGTCCTTCTCTTGACTCACTCCCATTTTCTTGAGTCGATCCCTTGTAAGTAGTCTACTCTTCATGGCAAGCCAACTTATAAAACAATATTAGGGACACTAATATTGTTTCAAACAGGTCTCCAGTACTTCCAATTGAGGCCTACACCCCTTCTCCATCGATAACCTTGCTTCACAATGTATATGTCATTAACTTGAAGCCATTCATCCCACTATAACCTGCTTGGAACTTGTCCTTAATACTACACACCTTTTTCTAGTATCAACAACTATCTGGTGGGGCTTTATACACCCACCAATTCACACCCTTCAAATAAACGTGGTTTATCCACTTCACCCACAAATCATCAGTTTTGTTTGCTATGTATCAAACATACTTCCTCACTACAACTTCATTCCAACTAATAGAGTCAATTATTTCTAGGCCCCTTTCATGTTTAGGTCTACAGACTAAGTCCCAGGCTATGGGGGAGGGCTTGTTGAGTAAGCCTTTCCAGTCCATAAGAAATTCCTACATAATGCCACTATTTACTTCATCACTCTTTTTGGTAGAATAAACTTGGAGGACCAATAAGAGTGAGTGCGTAGCAACACTGAATTCACTAATAATGTTCTCCCTGCATATGATAAATGTTTAGACCCCCAAGTCTTGATTCTGCTAATCATTTTGTCAATCAACATTTCACAATCTACTGTTGAAAGCGTTTTTGAAGAAATAGGCACACCCAAGTATCTGAATGACATTTTTTCTTTCTCATAACCTGTTAGTTCACTAAGATTCTCCAAGACATGATGTTCCATGTTTGCACTGAAAATACAGGACTTGGCAGTCAGGGGTGGCTCCATGTCTTCAAAAATTAGGCACCCGCCTTAGGCCTCCAAATTTGAGGGGCCTCATTTTTTTAGCAATATTAGAATTATTATAGGGTTTATTTAAAAAAAATATTTTGTACTATCTGTTTCAATTTGTTTTGTCTTTTTTTTATAGTCCATTTCAAAAAGAATGTTTTTTTGTCAACTTTTTACTTTCAACTTTCCTCATGACATGCTTAAGCCTATAAGATTAAAGAACATTTTTGGTGTATTTTATATATCTTTAGTTTAAGACTACAAGATTCAAAAGTCTTCTTTATTTTTTTAAACTCCAAACACATTGCCAAGTCAAAATAGATCAAAAAAATAGAAACGGAAGGAGTACTATTTATATAAAAAAAATCATATATAAAAGAAAGAAACAACTTTGCATCTCAAAATACTTATACAAGAGATATATTGGCAACTTGGCATCTTCAAAAGTTAAGAATAGATTTTTAATTAAAATTTTTTTGATTTTTTTAAAAATTTTTAAGGCCTCCAATTCATTTTTGGCTTTAGGCCACCAACGGGCTTGAGCCGCCCCTGTTGGCAGTATTAGTATTGAGGCATGAAGCTAGAAAGAAGGTGTGCAAGCCTCTTATCATCAACGTCACTGATTGAAATGACCCTTTACTGCAAATAAGCATATCATTTGTAAAACATAGATGATTCAGCCTCAAGCTTCTACACTTTATGTGAAATTCAAAACCTGATTGGGCTGCCACCCATATTATTATTCTGGAAAAGTATTTCATGCATAAAACAAACAGTGGTGAAATAGGGTCACCCTATCTTAACCCTCTTTTCCCCATTATGTTACCATTCAAACCACCATTTAGTGCAATAGAATAACTAGGTATGCCCAGACACTTCATCACCCATTTAATGAATTTGGTTGGGAAGTTCAAAACATGTAACATCTCCTTTACAAACTCCCATTCAACTGTATCGTAAGCTTTCCTCAAGTCTATCTTTATCAGATAACTTTTTGTGGAATTCTTCTTATTATACAACCTCACTAAGTCTTGACAAATCAAAAAGTTTTGGGCAATAATCCTTCCTTGAACAAAAGCACTCTGATTTTTAGAGACAATTCCTGGTAGTACCTAGCTTAATCTTTGACATAACATTTTTTATATCACTTTGTAAAGGGTGTTGCATCAAGAGATAGGTATGTAGTCATCTACACATTCTGCATGGTTTCTTTTTGGGATCAAAGTAATGACGGTAGAATTAATCCCTTTAGGCAGTATGCCAGTGTACCTTCTATGAAGAATTTCAGCACCCCATCAACCACATCTTATCCCACCACCTCCCAAGCATCTTTAAAAAATTGACTACTGTATCCATCAGATCCAGGAGCCTTACCACCCCCAATACTCCATAAAGCTTATTTGACTTCCATAGCAGTGAAGTCTCTACAGAATAAAGTTCTTTGCTCTTCAGTTACTCTAGGACCAGGATCAATTATTTCTTTAGAAACTATTAGTCTTTCAGTTGTACTCTGCCCCAGTAATCCTTGATAATAGGTAATAAAAGCATTAGCTATATCTGGCATACTAAGGAATTCAAGTACTTGTATATATTTGACCAGAAAGATTATGTTTGCATTCTTTCTAGACCTCAATACAGTATGGAAAAACCTTGTATTAAGATCTCCATCCTTGAGCCATAGGCTTTTGCATTGCTGCTTTAGGAACATCTCATTTGTTGCTTTTTTCTGAGTATAAATTTTGGCTAATCTCATCTCTTCCTCAATCAAGCCAGTATTAGTTAGATCCCCCTGAAGTTTTAACTGACATACAGTCAATCCTTCCAAATTACACCAATTTGTTTTTCCACATCATGATAGTTTTGTCACACCCCAAATCCCATTGAGGCGGACTGGCACCCGAAGTCGTTAAGGCTCGAGAGAACCAACATTCATTCATGTACACTCATTTGCATGTCACTAAATGAACAACACTCTATCATATATAGATACAAGATACCAATGGCGGAAGTCATGGAGAAACATTCAATAGGTATGAAACTTGGCCGTTGGGGCCATTAAGTCAAAATAGACATACATTCCTTCATTCGTCTTACAACGTCTACAAAGCCTCTAACAGATACATAACCAACCTAAAGTCGGTACAAGTCCCTGCTTTATACAATATTTACATAGTACCAAAATAAATGTACACATGTGACTCGGAAAGCCTCAAATCAACCTGGAGCTCACCAACAGTCGGCAGATGACCTGTATCCTACTGTGGAGGTCTACTAGCTCCTGTGCCTGCAGCAAGTAAGGTAAGTCTCCCAAGGAACTTCAGTACGAAGAATGTAATGAGTATGTAAGGCTATAAGAAACTGCATGAAACATAGGAACTTCAATGGAATCAAATACAAGTGAATCGTCAATATAGATAAACCACCGTTCTGTATGTGTGGAACCATGTACATTACATTCATTACTTTACTTTACCCTTCTTTGCATTAAGAAATTGTAAAGCATATGATAAACAAATGACCAACTGATCAGTGGTAAAAGAAGATGACCCATGCTAGGTATTTTAACCCCTGGGATACAATTCTCATAAATACACAAATCGAGATCGACCCATGCTAGGCTTTTCTTTTCACCCCTGGGATACCACCCGTGATATTGGGATCGACCCATGCTAGGTGTTTCTTTCACCCCTGGGATACCACCCGTGATATTGGGATCACCCATGCTAGGTGTTCCTTTCATCCCTGGGATACCACCCAAGAATACACAGATTCTCTTTACATAATTTCTTTCTTTGAGATCATTCTTTTGGTGGTCATAACATTATGGGAGCTTTGGAACTTCTGTCAATGAATAAGAGACACGTGAATAACAACATATGACCACTTGAAATGAGATACTTTGAGACATTTTGAAATGAGAACAAGTCGGTAACAATGAGAACAAGAGATGCTGTCAAAGGATACGGAAAGAGTAACCTTACATACCTTATCTTCCCAATATGAATACATAATAATATATGTGAATACAATAATACATCTCCTTTCTTATGTGTTACTCTACAGCACAAGTACATAACGGAGCTCACGTTAACAACTAACTACATTACAAGTGCATAAGACGACAATGAGCTACATGACTGCCATATAACGTTATTTCACCCTTCATAATACAATTCACTGCATTACCATACCAAAAAAACCACAACATGCCACATATCAACCAAGACATCATAAACCAATAGCGTTTCACACCAAGTTTATACTTTACACTTCCTCATTAACACCACATCACATTTACTCCACCAAGTCATCTCAATACCTTTCACCATAACACATAAAACAACAATTCATAATTGATACGATTCAAAATGCCTCTGGAATACCCCTTAGGGCCATTCAAATGGTACCATAAGTTGATAATTGCATCCAAAAAGGGTATAGGGGCCTTGGGGGGTCAAAGAGATGCAAAAACAATCGAAATGAAGTTTTAGAGGGACCTGCGAAGCCACCTGCGCACGCAGGTGGGTGAGTTGCGGACGCAGGTTCCCATTGGTCTTGTCCAGGTCCACCTGCGTTGGTATCTGCGCCCGCAGGTGCCCCATTCGCGAAGGCGGATGCCCGGTTCGGCCAAAATGGGTCTCTTTTGGGTCCTTTTTTGTAATAAATGGTACATGGCCATAATTAAGCCTCTCTTTTCATATTTTATTTTATCTTGGATGCCAATGAACAATCATGGTTTCACAATGAACATGAACATCATAAAACTACATTTTCCTTTCAATACACCACCAATTCCATGCACAATTTCACATCAACAATTCCAACGGTTATACACAAATAGAAACAAGTTAGGGACATAACCACATCTTACATGTTGACATTTAATCCATAAAATTCACTTCCTTCAAGACCTCAAGTCCACTTTCATGTTCAGAAGGAAAAACCCTTTACTAATTAGCAAAAGTAGACTGTTTTATGCATAGTGGACTGTCCAACACTTTGAAAACATAACAAACATGATTTATACACCCTATCATGCACATAATATATTAAACCATAAGAGTAAATACTTACCAAAGCTTACAAGAGGATGATCTTGTCCAAGGATTGATAGCTTAGGGTTTGAAAGAGAAATGAAATATTGTTCGAAAAATCTAGAAATGTGCATGTGTCTTTTGGTGAATAAAATCTGATTTTTGTGCCTTTTATAGGACCTCATGGTCATCCTTAGCCATGCACTTAGTCATAAATGTTATGTTTACTTGGTCAAAGGTGGAATTGATCATTTCCCCCTTTGGGCCATGTCTTATGGCTTAATTTTGGGCCTTTATTGAGCCCATTAGCACATGTTAATTCAGACCACTAAAATTAATGTGGATTACACCAACCAGCTCATGTTTAAATAATTCCATAAATCTTACGGTAATCAAATAAGTTCGGAAATGTACGGGGTGTTACATCCTTCCCCCCTTAGAAACATTCGTCCTCGAATGTTAGTAACATTATCCAATTTAAACAAATTCAAGCCTAGGATCATTCTTTATGTTATCATATATACACATAATGCTTATATATAGTTACTCGTTATTTCTCCAATCCCGTATTTTGAACTCTTTCTTCCGTTTGAAATAAATGTGGGTACTTGGACTTCATCATTTCCTCGGCTTCCCATGTGATCTCTTCTACTTGTTGATTTCTCCAAAGCACTTTTACGGAAGCCACTTGTTTCTTCCTTAATCCCTTCACTTTTTGATCCAGAATAGAAATAGGTACCTCTTCATAGGTGAGATCCTCCGTAACTTGTACATCTTCAATGGGAGCAATACGAGATGGCTCTCCTATGCACTTTCGAAGCATTGAAACATGAAATACTAGATGAACTGTGGAGAGTTCTTGGGGTAGTGCTAATTCATACGCAATTTGACCAAATCTTCGGATAATCTCATATGGCCCTATATAACGTGGACTCAACTTTCCTTTCTTTCCAAATCTCATTACCCCTTTCATTGGTGACACTTTTAAGAATACCCAATCACCTATGGAAAATTCGAGCCCTCTTCTTCTAACATCAACATATGACTTGTGTCGACTTTGGGCCATTTGTAGCCGCTGTTGTATCACCTTAACCTTCTCCATAGCTTGATGAACAAGATCTGACCCAAGTAAAGCAGTTTCACCCGCTTCAAGCCATCCAATTGGTGATCTACACTTTCTTCCATATAAAGATTCGTAAGGTGCCATTTTGATACTTGAATGATAACTATTGTTGTAGGAAAATTCAATAAGAGGTAGATGATCATACCAACTACCTTTAAAGTCCAATGTGAAAGCTCGTAGCATATCTTCAAGTTTTTGGATAGTACGTTCTGCTTGTCCATATGTCTAAGGATGAAAAGCCGTACTTAAATTCACTTGGGTTCCTAAACTCTTCTGAAAAGATTTCCAAAAGTGTGCGGTAAATTAAGATCCTTTATCTGATATAATAGAGATTGGAACCCCGTATAATCGCACTATCTCTTTAACATACAACCGTGCATACTCTTCAGCTGTATAGGTGTTCTTGACCGGTAGGAAGTGTGTTGACTTGGTAAGCCTGTCAACTATTATCCAGATGGAATAAAATTTCCACAGTGTACGAGGCAAACCTGTGATGAAATCCATATTAATTATGTCCCACTTCCAGATTGGAAGATTTATACATTGCATATGACCTCCAGTTTTTTGATGCTCTACTTTTACTTGTTGACAATTTGGACATTGGGCTACAAATTCTGCAATGTTCTTCTTCATGTTACCCCACCAATACATTTATTTCAAATCATGATACATTTTGGTGGCTCCCGGATGAATAGAATACCGTGAATGATGTGCCTCTGTCATAATCCATCTCCTTAGCTCATCTACATCCGGTGCACACAATCTACTTTGGCACTGAAGCACTCCCTCTTGTGTAAGATCAAATGCCTTCGTCAATCCTTGTTGCACATTCTCCTTCAGCTGAAATAAAATAGGATCCGCATACTATTTCTCTTTCACTTCAGCTACTAATGAAGATTCTGCTGCATTTTGCACAATAACCCCTTTGTCTGGAGATTCAAGAAGACGAACTCCCAAGCTGGCTAGTTTATGTAGATCCTTGACTATATCTTGCTTTTTCGTCAACTGGCCATTAGGGCCTTTGCAGCTTAATGCTTCGGCTACCACATTTTCTTTTCCCGGATGATATAAGTTATTGATAGCATAATATTTTAATAGCTCAAGACACCTCCGCTACCTCAGATTTAGGACCTTCTGCTTAAAGATATATTTCAAACTCTTATGGTCGGTATATATGTCAACATGAACCCCATACAAGTAGTGGTGCCATATCTTTAAAGCAAATATCACATCTGCTAGCTCAAGATCATGTGTTGGATAATTTATCTCATGTGGCTGCAACTGTCGTGAGGCATAAGCTATTACATTACTGTGCTGCATCAATACACATTCTAAGCCGACTCCTGAAGTATCACAATATACCGCATGCCCCTCCGGGCCTTCTAGAAGTACCAATACGGGTGTAGACGCCAATTTATCCTTCAGCTCTTGGAAACTCTTTTCACATGCATCATTCCACTGAAACTTGCTTGTCTTATGTGTTAGCTTTGTTAAAGGTGCAGTAATAGAAGAAAATGCTTCAACAAATCTTTTATAATAACCTGCCAATCCAAGGAAACTACGAATCTCTGTAGGCGTCGTAGGCCTTGGACAATTCTTCAAAACTTCTATATTTTGTGTATCCACCCTTATTCCTTCATCCGACACAATATAACCCAAGAATGCTAAAGATTTTAACCAAAATTCACATTTAGAGAACTTCGTATATAGCTTACGATCACAAAGAATCTGTAACACCTGCCGCAAGTGATTAGCATGGTCCTCTTGTGATCTTGAATAGACCAAAATATCATCTATAAACACTGTCATGAACACATCTAAAAATGACTTGAACACCCTATTCATCAAATCCATAAAAACTGCTGGTGCGTTTGTTAGCCTAGATGACATAACCAAAAATTCATAATGACTATACCGTGTTCTGAAAGCTGTCTTGGGTATAGCTTTTTCTCTAACCCTTACCTGATGATATCCCGATCTCAGGTCAATCTTTGAGAAACATTTGGCACCCTGTAACTGATCAAACAAATCATCAATTCTGGGGAGGGGATATTTATTCTTGATTGTCACCTTATTCAATTGCCGATAATCAATACACATTCTCAACGTTCCGTCTTTCTTCCATACAAATAGCACTGGTGTACCCCAAGGGGACATACTAGGCCTTATGAATCCCTTATCCAGCAAGTCTTTTATTTGCTCCTTCAATTCCCACAATTTTGCCGGAGCCATTTGATACGGAGGAATAGAGATAGGCTGAGTATCTGGAATCACATCAATACCAAACTCTACTTTCCGTTCTGGAGGTAAACCTGGAAGATCTTCGGGAAATACATCAAGAAATTCATTTACCACTAGAACCGATTCAAGAGTTAGTGGCTTCACATCAGTATCTTGTACTCTTACTAGATCACATATGTACCCCTTGGATATCATTTTCCTTGCCTTAAGATAAGAAATAAATTTACCTCTCGGTGCTCCAACATTACCCCTCCATTCAAGGACATCCTTTTGTGGAAAATAAAAATGTACTTTCTTAGCTCGGCAATCTACCGTGGCATAACAAAAAGCCAACCAATCCATACCCATTATAACATCAAAATATACCATTTCCAGCTCAATAAGATCAGCCAACGTATCATAACCACAAACATTCACTATACAATTACGATATACTCTTTAAGCTACAATAGATTCACCAACTGGTGTAGATACTTCAAATGGCTTGACTAGTAATTCCGGTGTTCTTTCAAATTTTCAGCAATCAATGGAGTAACATATGATAGGGTAGAACCCAGATCAATCAATGCATATACATTATGTGAAAAGACGGATAATGTACCTGTCACTACATCAAAAATTCTGTCGATCCGCTTGAGCATAGGTATGGTTCTGTACTCCACTAGAACTGGCTGCTCCTCTACCACCTCTACCATGACCAGCAGGCTGCACACCTCGGCCTAAGGAAGGAACCGATGATGATGATGCAACGGTTGATCCCGTAGGTCGCGCCATACTACCCAAGCCTCTTCGTGGGCATTCTCTCATTATGTGCCCCGTCATACCACACCAAAAGAAAACATTTTTCCTAAGACGGCATTCACCTAAATGAAACCTTCCACAATGCTGACATGACTGACGAGAAAACCCTGCTGTCTGTGAACCTCGGACCCCACTACTTTGCCTAGCTTGACTGCCTCTAAACCCTCGAAATTGAGATTGAGTGCCTGTTGTAGGATAGGAAAATGATGTTCTAGACGGTCTATTAAAAACTCCTAAATTCTCCTTGGGATGCCATGAACTATCCCGTAGGTCTATCCCTCTTTAACGTCCCTCTTTCAAATTCTTGCGCTCTTCTCCTTTGCCTCTGATCCTCTATTTTCTGCGCAAAAGCTTGTATCCTAGCTATATCCATATCTCTATTCAACGTAGCAATAGTACAATCCCTCACCAAATACGAATCCAATTTGTCCACATACCGATGGACTCTGTCGTCCATAGTGGCTACTATATTAGGAGCATACCGAGCCAAAGAGTTAAATCGAAGACTGTACTCTCTGACGCTCATATTCCCTTGACGAAGATCCAGAAATTGGTCTGCACGAGCCTCTCGAATCTCATAGGGAAGGTAATGATCAAGGAATGCCACCTTGAATTCCTCCCAACTAGCTGGAAGTGCACCAATACCCCTTGATCATTTCCAATCTTCGTACCACAATATAACCTCTCCTTTCAATCTATAGGCTGCAAGCTCAACTGTTTCTACACTAGATACATGCATAACATCCAAGGCCCTTTGGATTTGATCTATAAAGTCTTGCGGATCTTCATTAAGATTTGATCCAGTGAACGTAGGAGGATCTAATTTCAGAAAATCCTGTATTCGCCTACTAGCTACCCTAGCCTCACTGTTATTACTTGTCGTTGGACCAACTTGTCCTTGATTTTGTGCAACAACTATACGATTCAACATTTGCACCGCATTTCTTAGATCCTGCTCAATAGCATTAACAGGTGGTTCTGGGGATAATTCTCTCCTTTATGGCCACCCTGGAAATAGGAGAGGAGAAAATGCCAGCAATGTAAATTCAGTTTCAGCCCCACCATGACTAGCTTGGTCAGGTGGTGATTTACTAGTTCCTTCTTCGGCCAGAATGTCTACCTTCTTACCTTTGCCCCTATCTCATCTTGTAATCGACATTTTACTATAACAAATAAAACCAATTTCAACGGTCAGATATGATTCCACCTACAACTTTGGCTCTATTGCACGATCTAGAAAATGAAGAAAAGAAATAACTCCTAAATGTCTCGTAGTCTCCTACTTATAAATGTGGTGGAAAACACATCCATAAGCAAGACTCTACTCAGACACGGCTTTGTAGACACCCTAGGACGACCTGCTCTGATACCACTTTTGTCACACCCAAATCCTATTGAGGCGGACTGGCACCCGAAGCCGTTAAGGCTCGAGAGAACCAACCTTCATTCATGTACACTCATATGCATGTCACTAAATGAACAACACTCTATCATATATAGATACAAGATACCAATGGCGAAAGTCATGGAGAAACATTCAATAGGTATGAAACTTGGCCGTTGGGGCCATTAAGTCAAAATGGACATACATTTATTCATTCGTCTTACAACGTCTACAAAGCTTCTAACAGATACATAACCAACCTAAAGTCGAGACAAGTCCCCTCTTTATACAACATTTACATAGTACCAAAACAAATGTATACATGTGACTCGGAAAGCCCCGAATCAACCTGGAGCTCACCAACAGTCGGCAGATGACCTGTATCCTACTGTGGAGGTCTACTAGCTCCTGTGCCTGCAGCAAGTAAGGTAAGTCCCCCAAGGGACATCAGTAATTTACTGAGTATGTAAGGCTATAAGAAACTTCATGAAATATAGGAACTTCAATGGAATCAAATACAAGTAAATAGTCAATATAGATAAACCATCGTTCTGTATGTGTGGAACCATGTACATTACATTCATTACTTTACTTTATCCTTCTTTGCATTAAGAAATTGTAAAGCATATGATAAACAAATGACCAACTAATCAGTGATAAAAGAGGATGACCCATGCTAGGTATTTAAACCCCTGGGATACGGTTCTCATAAATACATAAATCGGGATCGACCCATGCTAGGCTTTTCTTTTCACCCCTGGGATACCACCTGTTATACTGGGATCGACCCATGCTAGGTGTTCCTTTCACCCCTGGGATACCACCCAAGAATACACAGATTCTCTTTACATCATTTCTTTCTTTGGGATCGTTCTTTTGGTGGTCGTAACATTATGGGAGCTTTTGTCAATGAACAAGAGACACATGAATAATAACATATGACAACTTGAAATGAGATACTTTGAGACATTTTGAAATGAGAACAAGTCGTTAACAATGAGAACAAGAGATGCTGTCAAAGGATACTGAAAGAGTAACCTTACATACCTTATCTTTCTAATATGAATACACAATCCTATGTGTGAATACAGTAATCTAGCTTCTTCCTTACGTGTTACTCTACAAGTACATAACGGAGCTCACGTTAACAACTAACTACATTACAAGTGCATAAGACGACAATGAGCTACATGACTGCCATATAACGTCATTTCATCCTTCACAATACAATTCACTGCATTACCATACCAACACCACCACCACATGCCACACATCAACCAAGACATCATAAACCAATAGCATTTCACACCAAGTTTATACTTTACACTTCCTCATTAACACCACGTCACATTTACTCCACCAAGTCATCTCAATACCTTTCACCATAACACATAAAACAACAATTCATAATTGATACGATTCAAAATGCCTCTGGAATACCCCTTAGGGCCATTCAAATGGTACCATAAGTTGATAATTGCATCCAAAAAGGGTATAGGGGCCTTGGGGGGTCAAAGAGATGCAAAAACAATCGAAATGAAGTTTTAGAGGGACCTGCGAAGCCACCTGCGCACGCAGGTGGGTGAGTTGCGGACGCAGGTTCCCATTGGTCTTGTCCAGGTCCACCTGCGTTGGTATCTGCGCCCGCAGGTGCCCCATCCGTGAAAACGGTTGCCCGATTCAGCCAAAATGAGTCTCTTTTGGGTCCTTTTTTGTAATAAATGGTACATGGCCATAATTAAGCCTCTCTTTTCATATTTTATTTTATCTTGGATGCCAATGAACAATCATGGTTTCACAATGAACATGAACATCATAAAACTACATTTTCCTTTCAATACACCACCAATTCCATGCACAATTTCACATCAACAATTCCAACGGTTATACACAAATAGAAACAAGTTAGGGACATAACCACATCTTACATGTTGACATTTAATCCATAAAATTCACTTCCTTCAAGACCTCAAGTACACTTTCAAGTTTAGAAGGCAAAACCCTTTACCGATTATCAAAAGTAGACTGTTTTACACATAGTGGACTGTCCAACACTTTGCCAACATAACCAACATGATTTATACACCCTCTAATGCACATAATATACTAAACCATAAGATTAAATACTTACCAAAGCTTACAAGAGGATGATCTTGTCCAAGGGAATGATAGTTAGGGTTTGAAAGAGAAATGGAATATTGTTGGAAAATTCTAGAAATGTGCATGTGTCTTTTGGTGAATAAAATCTGATTTTTGTGCCTTTTATAGGCCCTCATGGTCATCCTTAGCCACACACTTAGTCATAAATGTTATGTTTACTTGGTCAAAGGTGGAATGGATCATTTCTCCCTTTGGGCCATGTCTTATGGCTTAATTTTGGGCCTTTGTTGAGCCCATTAGCACATGTTAATTCAGCCCACTAAAATTAATGTGGATTACACCAACCATATCATGTTTAAATAATTCCATAAATGTTACGGTAGTCAAATAGGTTCCGAAATGTACGGGGTGTTACAATTTTTTTTGTTCAGCTGCTGTAATACCTTTTTCAACTTGTACAATTTACCTTTCACCTGAAATATTTTATCTCTTTGTGTAGGAGCAGTCAGTAGCTTCTAACTCTCATCTCATAAACTGGAGCTTGGCTCCACATATTGAAATATTTGAAGAGCTTCTACCATTGAGGGGTATTGTCCTCTTACTGTGCAATAGTAGGGCAATGGTTAAAGAGACCCTCACTTTTGAAGTGAACTTGTGAGACTGACAATTAAAGATGCAGATCACTATTTACCAAAACTCTATCAAGTTTACAAACAACTCTAGCATTCCCACTTTTCTTATTAGTCCATTATAGTAAGCGCATGTAGACCTCAAGTCATGGAACTCACAAGCTGCTACACATACCCTAAACTCAGTGATTTCATTCATTCTTACCATACTACCCGTCCTCCCATCTATATTTAAGACACAGTTGAAGTCACCCATAATTTCCCAAGCACCAGTAGCTGACCCTTTGATAGTTTTCGAGTCTTTCAAATGAGCTCTTCTCAAAATTGGATCATTGCAAGCCTAGACCATAGTACGGTTGAAATTCTTTCTTGTCCCTACATGTTTCACCTCACAATGTATCAGTTATTTTGTTACCACCCTAATGTCAACCTTATAAATGTGTGGCTTCTATACCATCCAAATTTTTCCACCTAGATGGTTCGCTAAGTTCGTAGTAAAGGACCAACCTCTACAAAGATTAAGAGAGGCTCTCTAAGCTCCTTCCCTCTTAATCTTTTTCTTCAGGGGACCAAACAACCCAACCTTAGTGTTATGCATAAATAGTTGCATTTCACTTTATTCGATGCTATGTTCAGTCCCCTAGTGTTCTAAAAACCTACATTATCCATTGGGGATGGAGGTTCTACCCCCAACCTAGCATTTCCTGGGTCACCACATTGCTTTTCAATCTCTGTAATTTGATTGACATTCACCATAGTTACTTGATTCTGCATATCTAGTGCTTGAAAAGAATTACTTGTAGAAAGCTTTCTATGCCTCACATCTGTTGCAGCTTTCAGTTTATCTTTCTCTAGCACCACCCCTGCATTTTGCTTTACTTATGTAAACTGCCTTTTACCCTGATATTTGTTAAGTGGACTAACTGTTTGTTGATCTCTTTCTTCTTTCTACAAGTGCATTACCAAAGATTCTACATTTAGTGCACATCACTGGCTTCCATTCATATTCTACTCTTTGCTCTATTATCCTCTCTATCTCATTTTCAAACATAACATGCATTGGGTAGGTCTGATTCAACTTTATCTCCACTAGGACTCTAGCAAAAGTGAGCCTCTCCTTGTATGTAGTAGCCTTATCAACTTTCAAAAGAGTGCCTACCATTCCTGTTATCTTAGTGAGTGCAGATTTCCCCCAACACATAATGTCTAACCCTGACATTCGAATCCAAATTGGTACTTTTTTCACTGTTTCCTTAGTAATTTCAATGTCAGGCCTCCATGGCTTAACTACTACAGGTTTACGATCAAACATCTGGATTCTTTCCTCCACTACCTTAACCCTATCATCAATAGATTGGAATCTTACTTAAAAAACTCTCTATTGACTTGACCAACTTTGTCAATACTCATCCCCTTTTATATGCATTTGAAATACCCTTTCATGACTGATTGAGGGGGATCGGGTTAGACCCCAAGATATATCAAATCACAGTTGTATTCCAGAACTCAATTTCCTCTTCAACATCTTTCATAGTAATTTTAACATTCGTATTAGCAATCTCCCCATCTAGGTCAAATCTGTCAGCAATTTGGAAATTTACCACTGTTTTTTCCCTGATGCTCTAGGGTTAGCATATGAGGCCATTATAGTAGCTGATTGCCCTGCCTCTACCTGATCCGCCCATGATTCTGCCAATCTCTCCGCCTTACTGGTCGAGCCAACTAGAGTTGTCACCGACGTTTCCATAATATTTTTTCTCGATGATTCCACCACTATTTTCCCAAAAGAGTTCACTACATTTTTCCTTGACAAATTGAACAGAACGACACCCTAAAGGAAATTAACGTTCTTAGTCTTTCTAGAGTTTTCAATTTGTGGAACTGCCCTCTTCATAGCATTAATGACTAATGTATCCACCCCCTGTTGTTGCCCTCTCCCTCTAGCCTTTGATCCTAGCCATGTTCAGTATTAGATGAGAGGAGTCACCATTCTAAAGAGAGAAAAGATCTTCCCATCTCAACCAACTTTGGTGGTCCTTAAAGTTAAGTGAAGGAAAAAATTCTCTCTATGAGCAAAATTCTCTTCGTATTAACAATCATTTTATAAATCTTTTTTCTGTATTCTAGTGCTCGGAGCCCATACGCCACTTCACGGCAATCGGACATCCAGATAAGGCCTAGCTTTACAAGTTAATAATGAGGCATCTGCTACAGTGAAACAATTGCACTGAAATCGACTGATGCTACTGCAGTCTCACCGATCACTATTTAGAGTTCAAGCTATAGATATAATGGTGGATATGAAGTGAAGGAAAGAATCGTGACTTGGAATTGCTTGCCAACCGTTATTTTCAAATTCAGAGACTACTATGGTATCATGGCTCAATACCACAGATGTCACGACTCAAAATTCAAGGCCATGTGGAACCTATCCTTACCCACTAGTAGTAAGCCAACCAACCTTCACCCAAATCAACAACAAATAATAATGTAGAAGAAGTAAAATAGTAGAGTAATTAGTTTCTACCCAAGCTTTCATAAACTAGAAATTAAGTGTCGAAGTTAATCATGTACGCCCAAAACCTAGTGCCACCAGTACAAGAGCATCGAAAATGGAATACAACCTTTCAACACTACAAATATGTTTGAATAATAAAAAAAACAAGTAAGAACAAGAAGTAAGGCTTCGATCTTAACGCAGGTAGTTTACCAAAGCTTCAGACTGCACATTGTCTTGGACAACTAAACCAACAGGGTCTGTATCAAAAAGATGTAGCAAGGGTAGTATGAGTACAATATATAACACCTATACTAAGTAGGCATCATATGCGACCGAGAAAGAGTTAGAAAACTATATTATAAAAGTATGAAATGAACTCGTTAATTAAGTCAACACAATAATACAATAATTCAAAAAACAAATATAAGCAGCTGACCAGAATCATACGATAAGTAAATGCGAATCATAATCAAAATTGGTAATCGATAAGGTGCAACACAGAATAAAATAATGATATGCAATGCAATATAATGACCAATGATCCTACCATTATACACCTGCTTCCATCAGTTGCATGCCCTTAGTAAGGACCGATAGAGGACTTGCGAGGTCTATATACCCTCCTAAAACTATTTTTTTGGGCATATAAATCGATATTTATCCTCAATATCATTAATAATCAATCACCCAAAACCATTTCCATCCACCATGAATGTATCACTATATTATCTCCATCATACCAAATTTGCGATCCATGAGAATGGATATGTATGCATGATCACAGTAATAAGAAATATGAAGTTAAATATGTTCTAGAGCTCATATTGAGACGATTTTTTATGCAATTTCTTTAATATATATATATATATATATAATCAATAGTATTAAATGAGTATACAAAAGCTACTAACACAAAAGTAGTACTAAATAAGTATAAATATACAGAACTATCTATGAATATACAAAATAATGATATGTCCAAAAGTAGGAGATGGCACAACTCTAGACGCCAAGAGCTCACCCCGTATCTCTAATCAAGAGAGTCCCAAATGAGTAGAAAGTCAAATACCAATTAATTTAACTTCAAATACTATTTTTATTTAAAATATCAATTAATTCATATCCAAATACCTACATCATATTCTTTTTAAATTTTTTTAATATACATATATGGAATATATTTAATGATTTACAATTCACTTTGACAAAAAATCCTAGATGAGATTTGAGAAAATCTTCTCAAGAATTACCAACTTAATATTTTTCTCTCTGCCACTATAAATTCATCACCTATTCTTCACTTTTTTTTGTCCCTTCTTTGCTTTTTCAGTTTTAATACTTTTTCTATTTAGAGGTATTCACAAGTTTTTTTTCTTTTGCATCTTTTCTTACTTTTATTGTTTTCTTTTATAAATTTTCTATTTTTTTTTATTTCTGAAAACTCTTAGATGTTCTTTTTCTTAATTGTTTCTCAAAGAACTTGTATGTTCTTTTTCTTGATTCTTAGGAATGATTGATATGCATTGATTGATTTTATAGATTTAATATTTTGAATTAGTGATTTTATAGTTACTGTTGCAACATTTTGTCGATTGTTGAAAACCTTTTTTTTTTTTAGATTTGACGGTTTTAAAATTTTAATTAATTTCTATGATACTTCTTTTTATTAATGTTATATCAAATAAAAAAAACAAAAATATTATTTTCTTTGTTGTTTTTTTTGTGTTTTTTTCATTATTGATTGATTTTTTTAGGTTCAATGATTTAAATTTATTAATGTTGTTTTTGTTGCTTCGTTTTGTTAGTTCTTCAATTTGTAACGTGCTCTTTCAAGATTTGATGATTTTTTTAAAAATTAAATAATCTTCTAAGATATTTTTTTTATTGTTGTATGAAATAAATAAATAAAAATAATTTTTTTTATTTGTTGTTGTTGATGTGGTTTTCCATTTGGGTCAAACCTTTTAAGAAGTTTTAAGTATATAATTTTTTTAAGCATACTTTTTTTTAGGCTTTGAATTATTCATAACTCCTGAAGGCTATTTATTAATTTAGTTGATATTTATCAAAATAAATCATTTCTTGGTTAGTGTTTATACATAGATTTAGAAAAAAAAAATCTTATAGATATGGTGATGTAATATTTTTTAGCATTTACTTGTTTATGCTTTATAGTGAACACACTATTAGACTTTTGGATCTTTTATGTTTCTATGTTTAACATGCTATAAGGACAAGCATCTTATAGAAGAAATGGAGGTACAACTAGTGTAGTCTTCCACATTTGAATTTTTTCCCCCCATTTGAAACTTGATCTTACACTTAGGAAATAACAATGGACTTAATATCTCATACAATTAGATTTACAAACATTGTCCATTAAATTTTGACCCTTTATATAGGATCAATTACCAAGTTTATCCTCCCTAGACCCCACTTGGTGGGAATACACTGGGTATGTTGTTGTTGTTGTTGAATTACCAAGTTTATCCTCAATTTTCCTATTCCGAAAACATACTCTAATATGGATAACTTGATACATTTCCACTCTAGTAATGACATTTAAAATGCTATTCTTAAACTTTCAATATGGAATCAGTACAATCTGCCATTTTCATTTTTTAGAAGTTTGTTGAAGCATTTGACTCTCGAAAGATGTCTAATGCATCCTCCACCATTGTTGAAGGAATTTAATATGTTAATCAGCCTAAAACTAAGTTATGTCACGAGATAGGACATTAAATTTTCATGAAATTCAAAAGAAATTGTGTCGTTACTTAGTTATAGGCTCATTATCGTATCGAAACCCTTAAATATTGGTGGAGGATGCATTATAAATCTTTCAAGAGTCAAATACTTCAAACACAACTTGTGAAAAATGAAGAAGGTAGTTTGTATTGATTTCATATCAAAAGTTTAAGAACAACATTTTGAATGCCAATTCTAGTTTCTAGAGAGGAAATGAATTAAGTTATCAATATTAGGACATATTTTTAGAATAGGAATGTCGAGAGTAAACTTAGTAATTGGTCATGTTTGAAGGTCCAAGAAGTGATAGAAAATGTTTGTAAATCTTATTGTAGGGGATATTAAGCTTTTGTTGTTTCTTAAAGTTTTTGATCAAGTTTTGAATGTGGAAAACTTCACCTGTTATATCTCCATTTCTTTGATAAGATGATTGTGCTCACAGCATGTACAACATAAAAATATTATCAGATCCAAAAAGATAACAAAGTATTTATCGTAAATATTAAACTAATAAAAGTACAAAATTATATCACCAAACACATAATATTGTGTCTTTCTTATAAACTTGTATATAAATACTGACCAAGAGAAGATAGATTTTGAGATATATCAACTGAATAAGAAATGATCTTCAAAAGTTAAGAATTCAAAGGCTAAAAAGGTTATCCTTAAAAGATAAAGAATTTTTTTTTATACTTAAAACTCCTTAAAAGGTTATCCAAAGGGTTACAAATGTCTCTACACCACCTTTTGGTTTACTTCAACCTTTTCACTTAGGCTATTTCTTGTTATAAGTAATAGCTTCTTTGAATAAGTCATAGTTTTAGTTGATTTTCTTTTCTTACTTTATAAGGGGAGAGTCTCCCTTGTTTATGCATTTCCTAGATATATTTTGTAATTGAGAGGAGTTCTCTCTTCTTAGGTTCTTAGTATATCTAGGTTCCTTTTCTAGTATCGTGGATGAATTGGCCGTTCTTAGTAGGATAGCCAACTTATGAACCACCCTAGGATTGGAGATAACGTTTATGTCCCCCTCCTTGTATTTTTTATGTTTTTTTATTTATAATAAGGCTTGGGGGTATGCGGCTTAACCCCTGACCGCCACGAGGGGTGAGATCCTTGGGTTAGGCCTATTTACTTAAAAAAAGTGTGTGTGTGTGTGTGTGTGTGGGGGGGGGGGATCTAAATAACAAAATTTTTTTTAAAAAAGAAATCTTTATTTTTCTTTGCCTTTTATTTTGATATAACATTAAAACAAAACATCATAGAATTTTAAATTCCGAAGAAATTGGGACATGAATTAGTTCTAAGATAATTATCTTATGAAATCCCTTAAAGACTAGTGGAGTATGCATTTGACATCTTTCTAGAGTTTAAAACTTTTAAAACAAACTTGTGAAAAATAAAGAAGTCAGTTTGTATCGGTTCCATATCGAAAGTTAAAGATTAAAACTTTGAATGTCATTTCGAGAGAGAAAATGTACCAAGTTATCAATATTATTAACATATTTTTAGAATTGAAATGTCGAGAGTAATCTTGGTAGTTGTTCATACATGAAGGGTCAAAAGGTGATAAACAATTTTAGTAAATATAATTGGAGGGGATGTTAAGTCCTCTATTGTTTCTGAAAGCGTTTGATCAAGTTTCAAATATGGAAGACTATACTATTTGTATATCCATTTCTCTGATAAGATACTTTTCCTCACAACATGTACAACATAAAAACAATATAAGATCCAAACGACTAACACTATAATTTTAAATCATGTTGTAAAATTGAAGTTAAAAATTATTCATGTTTAATAAATAAATATTACTTTCAAATATAAATTTAAATTTGAATCTCAAATCCTATAATTAAACAGTTGATATATTGTTCGAGTGTATAACTGTATTACATACATTTCATCTTTCAAGCTTGTGGAAAATAAAAACATAGCTTTATCTATTCTAATTAATTCTATCATAGAAAATTAAATTACAATCAAGCTTATACTATGATAGTTATTTTTTCCCTTTTCAAATGTTAGGTCCTACAATATTGTGTACACTTGAAAATCTTTCATGCCCAAAAATGTCGTCGACCAAAAAAAATGTACACATTAAATATAAATTAGACACAATGTCACAATCCGAATTCCAAAGATCGTGATGGCACCTACCTGACCCCAACCATTGTAGGTAAGCTTGACACATTCACTAAACCAAATTCAAAACAACAAAACGATAATCTAAAACCAATACATAATAATTAAGAAAAGATAAAGCATTCATAATAAATCCAAAGTAAATTTGAAATACAAACATGCATCCCAAGACTTAGTGTCACGAGTACAAAGTGATTCTAAAATTGAATGAAATAACTGGTGTCTACACTACTGTCTCTGATAGTAAATGAAGATATAATGAAAATATATGAAGCCTAGAGACATCTTTAGTCCGGGAAGCTCACCTCAACTTCTAAGTATGCCAAATATGCACGATATACCACGTGGAGCACTCAAATAAGTATCTGCACTAAAAGGATACAAATAAGTAAGAGTGAGTACAATCCACTTGTACTTAGTAGGCATCATAGGCCGACTAAGATCAAGCAGAAAATTATATCAAATAAAAAATATTAAAGTAACCCTGCAAGCATCAGAAAAGTCCCAGCAGTTCAATTTCAAATAATATCACGGATATCTCAATCGCCACCATAATTCATAAGGAATGCAATGCAATGTAATGATATACGATGGCCAATGCCTATCAGTATTTACCCTCTGAGCTCATTTTCCCTAGGTTGGAACCCATAGGGGACTCGGGATCCAAACACAAATCAACTCACATTTACATATCAAAGATCTGGATTCGAACCTGAACTAAATCAATCATGTATAGATGACCTGGAATTAAACGGGGAACTAAATCATTTATTCTTTTTTAAAATATGTCTTTCATATCATTTATTTCAAATCAATTCAAAGCATTCATTGTTTCCATGAACCATTAGATGTATTAATATGCATGACTCAGAAAATAAAGTAAAATCTGATGCAATAGTCTTCTCCATAATCTCAAGGTCATAATTATTTCACATATACCAACTCTGATCTTGATTATCAAATCAGGGATCCAAGTCCCATTTCACCAAAATAATATAAGTCCAGTACCGGGCATCACAATAATCAACACAAGCCCCCATACTGGCATTACAATAATCAACTCAACCCCCAACATAAGAATCATAATAATAACCTAATTTGTTTTCTATATGGATTCATAAATTAACCCAACCCATAGAATGCTTTACATGATAAGCCCCTACCCAAGCAAAGTCTGAAGAAACTTAAGCCATAATCTATCTCAAAGTCGAACTACAAGTTTCATAAAATAAAAAATTAGCCTTCCCTTTTCAAGCTATTTCAAAATGCTCCCAATCTATCTAAAACAAGTTTTACGTGTAAACAGGAGTCCAACAATACCTATATTGCTAAGGTACTAAATCGGGTCCAAGAAGTCAACCCAAAAATAAATTTCAAGAACCCGAGGGTAAAATTGAAATTTTATTAGAAACTCAATTTATCCATACCTTTAGGGTTTCAAATCTTAAATTGCATTGAAAATGAGGTTGAAATCGTGTTTGAAATTGTCAAAATATCATACTTTAACTTTACACAGAAAATCCCAAAATTAAGTTAAAAACAAATACTTGAGGATAAAATCATGAAATAATCATTGGGAAATGTTAAATTTCTTATATAGAAGCTTACCCAATGAAAAAACCTCAAAATCCCCCTTTAGAATTTCTCAAAGTCGTGTTTTAAAGCTCAAAAATTGAGTTATGGAGTTTTGAACTGAAAATGGAATTTTATATCAATGCCAGCAAAATCTTTCTTTGCAAATGCACGACCCCATCATGTTCGTGAAGGTTCCCGACCCGAACTCATCGTGTTTGCGTCTGCCAAGTTGCATTCATGATGGAAAAAACAGAAACTTTCCTGACTTACCCTTCATCATGAATGCGGTTCCCAACTCGCATTTGCGATGACCAAGAATTTTCCTCTTACACGAACTCAGCTAGGGCGCCGTAAATGCTATAGAGTATTTCACATGTACCATTAGTAGCCAAGGCTAAGAAAATCCCATGAACGGACCCTCGAGATTCATTGGGGACCCCACAAAAATAAACCAACTATGCTACTTGACTAATTTTGACATTTCGAATACAAAGGAACCATTAGAATTTCCAATGGAGGTTGTTTTCACCGAATGTTGACCGAAGTCAACTATGGGCCAAACTTTCCAATATCTTGTCTAAACACTCAAAATCATGCCGAAAGACCTAGGACCCTAACCAACTGCGCTACTAACCAAAAAATGACATTCCTGAGCTGATAGAACTGATAGAAATCTCATACAACGGTTAAAATACCAAATGTTGACTAAATTCAACCCTACTAATTTAAGAACCTTCCAAAATTAAAACTTGAATAATATCCAACCAAACACCTTGAGAACTGCACCTCCCACTCCTGTAGCTCAAAAATATTGGGTTCTAGCGGAAATATGAATGGAAAATGGAGGGAACAAATGGAGGAAAGAAGTGAATTGTGGTTTCACTTTTAAGGAAGTAAAGTTCTCCCACATTGGTGGGAGAAAGAAACTTTCTTGTATATATATTGGAACACACTCCTTCATGTGGATAGTGAAGCAAGAACAAGACAAGCCTCACACCGTCTTCGTCATCACTCGCTCGGCTTCGGCTTCAGATTTGGATTTGGATTTGTCAAATGATCGATCGAAAGATTATCTTTTTTGACAAAATTCATTTGAAACTTGAAAAATAGTGATGTTGTTAATCCAAAAATCCGATACAAAAATATTATCCATTTGTGAACGGACATGGCATGTACGGATGTATGTCACAACACACCTAGAAGGGACGCGACCCTTCGAGGCACTGTTTGGTAACGAAAAAGTGACCTGCGCGCGCACCTGGTGACCTGAGGACACAGGTCAAGCCAAAATCAAATGCAAATGCTTCTGGTTCGGGAAAAATGTCACCTGCGGGTGCAGGTGGCCGCGACGCTCCAAAACAGTGCATCTTTTCATGAACCTTTGCTTCCTTTCTGAAGCACCCCCTTTTGGCTATAAATACCTGACTATTTCCTGAGGTTTTGACATGAAATTTGTGAAGTAAAAACTCTCTTCTTCTCGAAAAACTCAAGTGTAATCATCAAATCGTTGAGTGAGTTCGAAGTTCAGCAAATTTGAGGTACCACTATTTACTGAAGTGAATTATTTTATCCTGGGAGGTTATATTTCATTAACCTTGGGTACTTGAGGGGAATAAATTCCTTAAGGACACATCATGAATTCGGTGGACTTGATTCTTTTCTATTTCAACTCTTTTGTTTACGATTTTGCTATTTTCCAAAAAATAGTAGAAACTTCATTTTGACAGTTCATAGTTGTTGAACTTGTGCTTGAAGTTGTTGAACTTCTTTGTTGTTCTTGGACTTGTTATTGAACTTAAAGTTTAAAGTTTTTGTTGTTTAAATACAAATTTTGTACCCGAAAACAACAATCTTAAGAAGTTTATTAATCTATATTTTTGGTTTCTGGAGATTAAAATCATTTGGTTTTCTACCCTGTTTGAACTTGATAGTGATTTAAAGATATAAAAACTTCATCACATGTCAAAGATCATTCGGTTGACGATTTGAAGAATATAAAAACTTCATCGTTAAACTAGAAACAAGTTGTTTAAAGTTTAAAAACTTTGTTGTTAGTATTTAAGATACTAAATTGGTTGTATCTTTGTGATAGAAAAATGACTAATGAAATTGAAGTCAATGATGGAATGATGAATGTTGCAGCAACAAACATAGCTACTTCAAGCCGTTCAAATGCTGCAACTGCTATGGCACCGGTGGAAAAACCTGGAAAATTTTCTAGTGTTGATTTCAAACGTTGGCAGCAGAAAATGATCTGTTATCTGACTACTTTGAGTCTGCAAAATTTCATCACAGAAAGCATTCCTGAATTACCGAAAGAAACTATAGAAAAGGATCGCTTCGTTGTAACTGAAGCTTTGAAGCACTCAAATTTCTTATGTAAGAATTACATATTGAGTGGCCTACAAGACGACCTGTACAATGTGTATAGTATGATGAAGACTTCAAAGGACCTCTGGGATGCTTTATAAAAAAAGTACAAAACAGAGGACGCCAAAATGAAAAAGTTCATTGTTGCCAAATTCTTGGACTTTAAGATGGTAGACAGCAAAGCTATAGTTAACCAAGTCCAAGAGTTGCAAGTCATTATTTATGACCTACTTGCAGAAGGTATAATGTTAGATAATAACTTTGTTAAACATTTTAAGAATGTTATTAATGTTCACTTAATCTTTATTGTAGGTTTGGTTGTGAACGATGCTTTTCAAGTAGCTATGATAATCGAGAAGTTACCACCTTTGTGGAAGGAATTTAAAAACTACTTAAAGCATAAGAGTAAGGAGATGTCAGTTGAAGACCTCATTGTGAGGTTGAGGATTGAAGAAGACAATAAGGCAGCAAAGAAGAGGTATCATGGGAACTCAGTAATAAATGGAGAAAATATTGTTGAAGATGATCCCAAGAAATAAAAGAAGAGAAAGAAAGCACAAGAACAATAAGGCAATCCTCCTAAGAAGAAATTCAAAGGAAATTGCTTTAATTATGGAAAAACTGGCCACAAGTCTGCTGATTGTCGGGCTCCAAAGAAGGTAAAGAAAAAGGACCAAGGAAACATGGCTGAATCCAAAGAAGAAATGGACAATCTGTGTGCTATGCTCTTGGAATGCAATTTAGTTGGAAATCCTAGAGAGTGGTTGATTGATTCAGGTGCCACCCACCACGTATGTGCCAACAAAGAGCTATTTGCATCATATGCTCTAGCTCAAGATGATGAGAAGATATTTATGGCGAACTCCGCAGCGGCAAAGGTTGAAGGAATGGGCAAGGTTTGCTTGAAGATGACATTAGGCAAGGTGGTGACACTAAACAATGTCCTTCATGTTCTGGAGTTGCGAAAGAACTTAGTTTATACTTCACTTCTGACTAAGAATGGATTCAAATGTGTATTTGTTTCCGACAAAGTTCTAATTAGTAAGAATGAAGTGTATGTAGGCAAAGATTACCTCACCGAGGGCCTTTTTAAGATCAATGTAATGAATCTTGATATGAATAAAAGTTTTGGTTCTTCTTAATTACTTGAGTAAACTGAATTGTGGCATGAACGTTTAGGACATGTCAATTATAAGACCTTGCAAAAAATGATTAGTTTGGAAGTTTTGTCTAACTTTGAGTGCAGTAAATCAAAGTGTCAAACATGTGTTAAATCGAAGTATGCTAAGCATCCGTATAAGTCTGTTGAAAGGAATTCAAATCCCTTAGACTTAATTCACACAGATATTGTGATATGAAGTCGACACCATCTCATAGTGAGAAAAAGTATTTAATAACTTTTATCGATGATTGCACTAGATTTTGTTATGTCTATTTGCTGAATAGTAAGGATGAAGAATAGATACATTTAGGCAATATTAAATTGAAGTTGGAAATTAGTTGGAAAAAAAAGATCAAAACGATAAGAATTGATAGGGGTGGAGAATATGAATCTCTTTTTGAGGAGATATGTTTGGAAAATGGAATTATTCATCAAACTACTGCCTCGTACTCACCTCAATCAAATGGGATTATGGAAAAGAAAAATCGAACCTTGAAAGAAATGATGAATGCCTTACTTATAAGTTCAGGTTTACCACAGAACTTGTGGGGGGAAGCTATCCTTACAGCAAATCAAATACTCAATTGAGTGCCCCATAGAAAGACACAATCTATTCCTTATGAGAAATGGATAGGAAGAAAGCCTAACTTGAAATATTTTAAAGTGTGGGGGCGTCTAGCAAAAGTCCAAGTTCCTATGCCCAAAAGGGTGAAAATAGGATCAAAGACTGTGGACTGCATTTTCATTGGATATGCTACAAACAGAAAAGCATGTCAATTTTTGGTTCATAAATCCGAACATCCAGATATCCATGATAATACTGTAATTGAATCAGCTAATTTTGAGTTCTTTGAACACATTTATTCGTATAAGACTAGACATGAATTATCCAGTGAAAGGTCTAAATGACCTAGGGATGAACCAAGGGAGAATGAACATAATGAGGAGAATCCAAGGCATAGTACGCGTCAAAGAGCGTCGACTTCCTTTGGATCGGATTTTGTAACATTTCTTCTTGAAAATGATCCTCTTACGTTTAAAGAAGTGATGTTGTCTGCAGACTCATCATTTTTGAAAGAGGAAGTCAATAGTGAGATTGATTCAATCTTGAACAACCATACTTGGGAGTTGGTTGATCTTCCTCCAGGAAATAAACCTTTTGGTTCTAAATGGATCTTCAAAAGTAAAATGAAAGCTGATGGTACTATTGACAAATACAAGGCAAGACTTGTTGTGAAAGGCTTTAGATAAAAAGAAGTCCTTGATTATTTTGACACATACTCGCCAGTAACAAGGATAACATCCATTCGGATGTTGGTTGTATTAGTTGTGGTATATGGTCTTGAAATCCATCAAATGGATATGAAAACTGCATTCATAAATGGAGAATTAGAGGAAGAAATTTACATGGAACAACCTGAGGGTTTTGTGGTTCCTGGTAAAGAAAGGAAAGTGTACAAACTTGTTAAGTTACTTTATGGATTAAAACAAGCACCCAAACAGTGGCATACAAAGTTTGACAAAACCATGTTTGCAAACGGATTCAAAATAAATGAATGTGATAAATGTGTTTACATTAAAGACACTCCAAATCACAAAGTCATTGTTTGTTTATATGTGGATGACATGTTAATCATCAGTACAGACATTTCTGACATAAATGCGACTAAATGAATGCTTGAGAGCAAGTTTGATATGAAAGACATTGGAGTTTCTGATGTGATCTTAGGAATAAGAATTCATATAAATCCATAAGGGTTGACATTGTCACAATCTCATTATATTGAAAAGGTACTTGACAAGTTCAAGTAGTTGGATTTTAATATTGCCAAATCTCCAGTAGACGTGACCTTTGCACTTCAAAAGAATAAAGGTGAAAGTGATTCACAATTGGATTATGCAATAGTGTTGGGAAGTTTGATGTATATCATGAATTGTACACGACCATATATAACATGCGTTATTAGTAAATTAAGTCTGTACACAAGTAATCCCAATCAAACTCATTGGATGGAAATGAAAAGAGTTTTGGAGTATCTAAAACATACTCAAAACTTTGCTTTGCATTATAACAAATATGCAGCTGTAATTGAAGGATATAGTGATGCAAATTGGATCACCGGATTGAATGAAGTAAAATCCACGAGTGGATATATGTTTACTCTTTGTGGAGGATCAGTCTCTTGGAAATCATCCAAACAGACATGTATTGCCCGCTCTACTATGGAATCTGAATTTATCGCATTAGATAAAGCCGATGAAAAAGCTGAATAGCTCCAGAATTTCTTGGAAGATATTCCTTATTGGCCCAATCTATTGGCACCATACACTGTGATAGTCAAGCGACAATAGGTAGGGTAGGGAGCATGATGTATACTGATAAATCTCGTGATATAAGGCGAGGACATAATACCGTTAGTGAACTTCTCTCTAGTGGAATTATCACGATTGACTATGTAAAGTCAAAGGATAATGTGCCAGATCCACTTACAAAAGGCCTATCTAGAGAGGGAGTTGAGAGATCATCGAAGGGAATGGGTTTAAGGCCTAGGACAAGTCATCACGATGGTAACTCTGCCTAGCGGACTGATGATGCCAAGAGCTAGGTTCAAGGGGATCAAACAAAGTTGTGATTGACGGTTTAACATTGTCAATTAACTCAACCCCTTCTCATGATGAAGACAATGTTCAGGAAATAAGGATAAGGCTTATGGTTGAAAGATTTTTAATGGTTTCTAAGTTTGGTAGATTTGACCAAATTGTTTGATCTATAGGATTAAAGGTTTAGGAATAACCTATGTGAGAGTGAAGTGGAAACCGCTTCAAGGAGTTTTCTCATGAAACCAGGTTGTGTTCATGGCTGAAATGAACACAATCGTGAGAACCATAAATGGTAAAAGGCTGGTTGTGTGACTTGTATTGTCTAGGTATACATTAAAGTTCGATTGTTCAAAGATATCACATCTACCGATTGACTAAGTGCATCCGATGAAAGTTCAATACGGAAAGTTCAAAGGAAAACCTACTTATCTAGATGCAATTAGTCTTTGCTTGTTGATCACACACTTGTCCATAAATCTTTTGATAAAATAGCCATTCCCCATTCATATGGGGGATTGTTAGGTTCTAGCGGAAATGTGAATGGAAAATAAAGGGAACAAATGGAGGAAAGAAGTGAATTGTGGTTTCACTTTTAAGGAAGTAAAGTTCTCCCACCAAAAATAAACTTTCTTGTGTATATATTGGAACACACTCCTTTATGTTGATAGTGAGGCAGGAACAAGACAAGCCTCACACTATTGTCATCGTTGTTCGCTCGGCTTTGGATTTGGATTTGTCAAATAATCGATCGAAAGATTATCTATTTGGACAAAATTCATTTGAAACTTGGAAAATAATGATGTTTTTAATCCAAAAATTCGATAATAAAATATTCTCCATTTACGGATGCACATGGCATGTGCAGACGCATGTCACAACGCACCTCGAAGGGAAGCGACCCTTCGAGGCACTGTTTGGTAACGAAAAGGCGACCTGCGCGCGCACCTGGTGACCTGCGGAAGCAGGTACCAACGTAGGTCAAGGAAAAACCAAATGCAGATGCTTCTGGTTCGGGTAAAATGTCACCTGTGGACACAAGTGGTCGCGACGCTCTGAAACAGAGTATCTTTTCATGAACCTTTGCTTCATTTCTGAAGCACCACCTTTAAGCTATAAATACCTGACTTTTTCCTCGGGTCTTGGCACGAAATTTGTGAAGTAAAAACTCTCTTCTTCTTGAAAAAATCAAGTGTGATCATCAAATCACTGAGTGAGTTTGAAGTTCAGTAAATTTGAGGTACCACTATTTGCTTAAGTGAATCATTTTATCCTGGGAGGATATATTCATTAACCTCAGGTACTTGAGGGGAATAAATTCTTTAAGGACACACCGTGAATTCGGTGGACTTGATTCTTTTCTATTTCATCTCTTTTGTTTACGGTTTTGCTATTTTCCAAAAAATAGTAGAAACTTCATTTTGATAGTTCATAGTTGTTGAACTTGTGTTTGAAGTTGTTGAACTTCTTTGTTGTTCTTGGACTTATTCTTGAACCTAAAGTTTGAAGTTCTTGTTGTTTGAATGAAAATTTTGTACTCGAAAACAACAAAAAATACCATAAAGCCACCACAGAGAGGGGTAAAATGATCAAACACACAGAAAATTCCAAAAATTACTATAAGAGTTGTTACATCATCCACCACTAAAACATATGTTCGTCCTCTAACGTAAAGGCAGTAAAGGTATCTGAACTATCAAAAAGCTGGGGTTATCTAATCTGTATGTCAGACTTTATCTCCACGTAGGCTCTTCAATTGAACGGTGCTTCCACTGGGCCTTTACTAAATCGATGCTCTTGGATCTCAATTTTCTTGTCTGCATATCCAAAAAAGCTATAAACTCCTTCTAAAAACTCAAATTCTGATCCAAGTCAATAGAATCCCATCGGATCACATGAGGACTATCTGAATGATACCGCTTCAACATTGAAACATGAAAAATGGGATGCATAGCTGAAAGGCTCGAAGGTAACGCCAACTTATAGGCCACCTCTCCAATACCATGAAGAATCTCAAAAGGGCCAATGCACCTCGGACTAAGCTTTCCCTTCTTTCCAAACCTTACCACACCCTTCATGAGTGATACCTACAACAAAACTCGCTCACCTTCCATGAACTCTCAATCACAAACCCTATGGTCTACATAGCTCTTTTGTCTACTCTAGGCTGCCAAGAGCCTATCCTAAATCAATCTCACTCTATCCATCAAATCTCTTACTAAGTCTCTGCCCGAAGGCCTCACTATAAAAAATCAAATCACCCTGTTGGAGATCAACACCTCTTCCCATACAAAGCCTCGAACGACGCCATCTAAATGCTAAAATGATAGCTTTTATTATAGGCGAACTCCAGGGTAAAAACTAGTCTTAATTGACCACCAAAATCCATCACACAAGCACTGAGCATAACCTCTAACACCTGAATATTATGCTTTGACTGACCATTAATCTGAGGGTGAAATACAGTGCTTATCTAGAATTGAGTACCCTACTCCCGCTACATAAAACTCCAATATTGTAAAGTAAATTGAGTATCCATGTCTGAAATAATAGAACTAGGGACACCATGCAATCAAACCATCTCTCAAATATAGATCTTAGCTAGTTTCTCTGCATTATAGTTCATCTTCATTGCCACGAAGTATGATGATTTGAACAATTTATCCATAATCACCCAAACAAAGTCAAACTTTCCCAAAGTCTGGGGTAACCTAACCACAAAATCCACTATAATACACTATAATATCCACTCGGGTATAGGTATCCTCTAAGTCAAACCACCTGATTTACAATGCTTATACTTCACCTATTGACAATTCCAACACTTGGCCACAAACTCCACGATGTCCCTTTTCATCCCACACAACTAATAATGCTGCTTCATGTCATGATACATGTAGGATACTCCCAGATGAATAGAATACTTTGAACTATTATCCTTTTCCATGATAAGTCTAGTCAAATCACTGACTCTAAAAACACAAACCATCCCTTTCAAAACACTCACCAGATCATAAATCTCTTTCTTAGCCACACCACTCAACACCTTATATCGAATCACCCTCAACTTTTCATTATTAAACTGTTATGCTCAAATCTATATCTAGCCTTCACACAAGCAAGAACTATCCCGGGTTCAGAAATATCAATTCGGGCAAACTGATTGCCTAATGACTGGACATCCTAAGCCATAGGTCTCTCCTCAGCCACAAGAAAACCCAAACTCCCCATACTCCAAGTCTTTCATCTCAATGCATTATTTACCATATTTACCTTGCTCGGATAATAAAAAATCAAAATATCATAGTCCTTAAGCGACTCCATCCACCTACGTTGTCTCAGATTAAGATCTCTCTAGCTGAAGATGTACTATAGGCTATGATGATTGGTGAAAATCTCACAATGGACTCCATTCAAATAATGTCGCCATAACTTTAAATCAAACACTATAACCGCCAACTCCAACTCATGAATAGGGTAGTTTTTCTTTTGGGTCTTTAACTTCCTTGAAGTATAAGTTATCACCTTTCCTTTCTATATCAACACACCACCTAGGACAACCCCTGAAGCATCACAATACACAGTGAAACCTTTACCCTCTACAGGTAAAGTTAAGATAGGTATCGAAGTCAACAATGCTTTAAGCTTTTGAAAAATCTCCTCACTTTCATTGAACCATTGAAAAGTAACATTCTTCTGAGTCATGCTATTAAAATGGGTTGTGATACTATTGAAGCCCAGCGTAAACTATCTGTAGTATTAAACCAAACTAATAAAACTCTAAATCTTGATAGGGGAGCAGGCCTAGACCAATCACGAACCCTTCAACCTTGGATGGATCGATAATGATACCATCCTTTGTCACTATATGCCCCCAAAAGGACACCAAACTCCATAAAAACTCACACTCTAAGAACTTGGCATACAACTTTTCATCCCTTAGGCTCTGAAGAACAATCCTCAAATGCTTCACATGATCCGCCTCAATCATCGAATACACCAAGATATCGTCAATGAACACATTCACAAAATATTCTAGATAAGGGAAAAACACACCATTTATCAACTCCATGAATGCCATTGGGGCATTAGTAAATCCAAAAGACATCACTAAGAACTCATAATGCCCATATCAAGTCCTAAAAGCTGTCATCGGAATATCTGAATCTCTAATCTTCAACTGATGGTAACTTGATCTTACGCACTCTAACCTTTTCATTGGAAAACCAAAAACCCTAGCCATACCATTATTTTCATCACTGGTCAAGCCACTGGTCAGCCTCTTTCGGTTGGTCAGGCTTTTTCGCTCACATCCCCAACTATGTCCCCTTCTTTACACCACCCAAAGTCAATTAAAAAACATGAAGAGGGCATCCCTAAGAGTTTTCCTATCGTGGACAACAATAATAGTGAAAGCAGCAAAGAAAATATTAGTGATGAAGCATCCAAAGATAAGACAAAATATACAGATTTGATAAAGCCCACGGTTCTGAATAATGCTTAAAAAGTAAAAAGGGTTAATATTGATCCTATCCATATGAAAGTAGTGTTATTCGATAATGGAATACCTAGGTTTACATGGATGGAAGAGGAGGTGCAGAAGATGAACATAATGGAGGAGTTGCAATCAATTAGTAGGAATGTTTTCCTATGGGTGGCCGGAATTATATGATTTGTGAAATCATATTCCAAAATAGTGTAAGGTTAAAAGAGATTGTAGAATTGGTTTATTGAGAAACCAATATATTTTGATGAGATTTAACTTGATGGAAGACTATGTGAACATGATGGCCAAGAACGTGTATTATACTGTCGGAAAATATAAAATAACATATCAATGAGACCTCTCATTTATGATACCAAATTCAAACCAGATGAAAATACCACATAGTCCATGACCTGGATATCATTTCCTAATTAACTGCAAATTTTTTTGGGAAAGAAGCAATATTCTTATTGGCATTGGCTGTGGGGAAGCCTATTCATCTTGATAGGGCTACCATCAATAAGACTACACCTAGCTGTGCAAGGGTAAATGTTTAAGTTGATCTAGAAAAAAGACCTGCCAAAACAAGTGGAAATAGAAGTGGTGTAGAGTAGTACTGGTAAAGTAAGAGTTGAAGCCATAAAGATAGAATATGACATGCTTCCTAAATATTGTAAAACTTGTAAATTGCAAGGACATGATGAAGATGAATGTAGGAAGCTACATCCGGAGTTGAGAATAAGAAATGAGAAAAATAATAAGGAGGATGAGATGCATGATAAGGAGGAAAACACAATGACATCAGATAAAGGTTCAGTACGAGAGGGAGATCAAATGTTAGAAGATGGAACCCCACTAACAGGAGATTCAAATATGAGCCTAACAAGGTGTTAAGTAAGATAAAAATAGAAGCATCTCTTAAAAACAAAGTTATTACCATTGTCAATACTTTTGAGGTTCTACAAGATGAGGAGGGGGAGAAAACAAAGAAGAAAGGAACAGAGAACGCACAGAGAAATCTAGTAATGAAGTTGTCATGACCCAAAAACTAGGTCGTGATGGTACTTGTCGCAGCCCAGCCTTGACAACTAAGGCAATCACCCAAAATAGAAGGAAAAATTGCAACATAATGAAATATTCATAAGGCAAGACTTCTAGAACAAAGCCAGGTTAATACAAGTACAATAATAACGGAAGTCTAAAAGAAATATCATCACATCCCAAAACGTGGTGACATAGTGTAAGAGCATCTAAGTACAATATTCAAAAAATTAAAAATACATATTTTTCTTTGAATCATAAATAAAGACAAGTAAGGATAAATGAGGTCTGAATCAGCCCCGAACTCTAGAGCAAATCAGTACCTCAAAATCTGAAACTCCACACAAATCAACCCCCACGCGTGGTTTTTGAACTAGGATTTGCACCAACAGGGCACAGTAGGGGTGAGTATGGTCCTCATATACTCAGTAGGAATCATACGCCGACTAAGCAAATTAGACAATAATATAAGTAAATAAGATTTTGAGCATGTCCCCTACAAGCAGAAAAGTTTCCAAATGGTAGCTCACACCATCTCCATTAACAGTTCTAATATAATACTAAATTGAGACAACACAGACATACACGAAAAGTATACAAAAATTAAACACAATCATGAAAAACTAAAAGAAATCACAAAAGATGCATATGCAATGCAATGATGATGGGTTGGAATGGTTAAAGTCATTGTGTGACTTTCTGTATACACCTACCGAGCTCGCAGCTCCGCAATAGGACCCATAGGGGTTTCACAACATATATACTATAAATCATATCTCAATCTTAACCCACCTCCCTGGCTTGTATTTATGGATAAGGTTTTTATAAAAATGTCTCATTTTCTTTCAAAAATAATGTTCCTCAATGGTACCAGCATCTTATGAATGAATAAATGAAATGAGGATGTAATACTCATAATCAAATCAGTATGAAGATATCTAAATCAATTCAATATGTATATAAGTGAGCCCAGAATCAACTCAATATGTCCACAATTCATGATTATCAACTCTAATTAGGAACCATCAGAATAAATATGCATGTAAGATATCATTAATATCATATTAACCCCTAACTCTGGTTTTTTTTATCATGATAAAGGCATTCAATACTTAAAAAGGCCTATAATAACAAATTAAGCCCCCCCACATGGGCATCATATCTAGAATAAGGCATATAAATGCACAAATAAGGCCAATGATGTCAAATGAGGCCACCACTCGGGCAACACGCAATATCAGATTTCACAAGTCAACAACCATCGAATATAATCCCCCACTCGGACACATAACAGTAATACTAATCTCCAATATAAACCCCATAATTGTTTTCCCCAACCCATAGAATGTTTTACTTATTTATTAACTATCCAGCTCAATCTGAAAGAAGTTAAGCCATAACCTACCTCGAAATTGATGAATTTTGGGCCTAAAATCCTTCAACACGATGCTTTACCCTTATGAATGGCCTCAGAATCAACTGAAATATACAAATATAGCATCTATGCATTAAAAAAAAAGCCAACAATACCCATATTGCCCATATTTAAGATGGGTCTAAAATGAACTTCAAAAATGAGTTCATAAATAAGAGGGGTAAAACTAAAATTTTTTAATTAAAAATACATTCTCCAAGGTTATATGATTCTACAGTTGAAAAACCACATGAAAATGAATTAAAAACGATGTCCAAATCGAAGAAAAACCATTTTCAAGCTTTATCGGCAAAACCCCTAAAATTCCATTTTGAAATAAAGATTAAAAGGTGTTTTCGAAGATATAATCAATGAAAAATAGTGGGATTATAAGTTTAGAAGTTACCCATATGAAAATCGATGATGAAACCCTTGAAAATCGCTTTTTTCGAAGCTTTGAGTTCCTAAAATGGAGTAAAATTGCAAAAATGGGGTATTTATACTATTCTATGAACAGTACCTCACAAATGTGGTCAACCTTTTGCATTTGTGAGGGTCAATACTGACTGGCCAATAAAATATCCTTCGCGTTCGTGGCCAAGACTTCGCATTCGCGATAGCCTCGTCGCATTCACAAAGAAGAACAGACCCGACCCAACCTGATTACCATTCTCGATCACGGCCACCACCTCGCAATTGTGAAGAAGGGAGATTTCCTTCTCCACATTTGCATCTAGGGTCTGCGTTCACGAAGAAGGACCTGGCATGCACCAGATATCCACAAAAGTGCTAATTTTGCATGCCTTCGACTTCTTCAAACTGACCCTCGGGATTCGTTCGGAGCCCGACAGAAGTAAACCATATATGCTACTAGGCTGATTTCGATGTTATGGACTCAATGGAGATGTCGAATTTTTGAAAAAAGATTTTTTTCAATAAATTAAACCATGGGATCCCTTTTTCACTATTTTCCAAACGAAGGGTCGAAATGCAGTCTAAAGGTCTTGAAACCAAACCAACCTCGCTACTAACCCAAATTCAATAATCTGGATTTGATGGCACACTTCAAATCCTTATCTGAGACTCAAAACATAAAATGTTGTCCGAAGTCAACTATTGGCTCATAAAGCCTCAAAACTTCAAACTCACTCGAATCACTCCCGATTTCATGAGGAACTGTGCCAACTATAACCATACCCCAATATCAATACGTAAAAACTATGGGGAAGGGCAAAATTGTCAAAACACATAAAAGGTAGTTTTCACAAAACATATCTTTACAATATCCACCACTAAGACTCTAATTCGTCCTCGAACTAAAAAGCAAAGAAATACCTGAGTCGGGGAAAAGCTGAGGGTAACTACTATACATATCAGACTCGACCTCCCAAGCATCCTCCTCAATGGAAAGATGTCTCCACTGAACCTTAAATACCATAATACATCTAGAATGAACCCGTCCAACATCCCTGACTAAAATGGACACTGTCTCCTCAACGAAGCTCAACCTCTCATCCAACTGAACTGAATCCCAAAAAAGCACATGAGACTTATCCAGAATATAGCATCGAAGCATAGATACATGAAAAACTAGAAGAACAACTAAAAATTCTGGAGGTAAAGCCAACTCATAAGCAACCCCCCCAACTGTCCGAAGAATCTCAAAAGGTCCGAAGTACCTCGAGCTAAGCTTGCCCCTATTCCCAAATATCATCACACCCTTCATGGGTAATACATAAAGCAAAACCCAATCTCTATTACTAAACTTTAAGGAACAAAGTTTGCGGTCGGCATGACTCTTTTGCCTACTCTGGGCTGCCCGAAGCCTATCAGAATCACCCAAACTCTATCCAAAGACTCGCAAAGCAAGTTGGTACCATGGGGTCTAGTCTCGAAAGTCTCACACCAACCAATTAGAGATCAACAATATCTTTCATACAATGCCTCAAAGGTGCCATATCAATAGTCGAATGGCAGTTATTATTATAAGTGAACTTTGCCAAGGATAAATGTTGCTCCCACTGACCTCCAAAGTCCATAACACACGTGCGAAGCATATCCTCCAAAACCTGAATAGTCTATTCCGGCTGACCATTAGTTTGGGGGTGAAAAGTTATGCTAAGGTTAGCCTGAGTACCCAACTCCTCCTAAAACATCCTCCAAAAACTAGAAGTGAACCCTGAACCTCCGTCTAAAATAATAGACACGGGTACTCTATGAAGATGAACTACCTCTTAAACATAGATATGAGCCAACCTCTCGGCACTGGATAAAATCTGAATAGGGATGAAATGAGCTGATTTGGTCAATCGATCCATGATGAACCAAATGCTGTCAGAACCACAAGAAGTACGGGGCAATCCACTCACAAAATCCATATTGATCTACTTCAACTTCTAATTTATAATGGGTAATCTCTGAAGCAAACCGCCCAGTCTTTGATACTCAGCCTTCACCTGCTGACAACACAAGTAACGAGTTACAATGTTTGCTACATCCTTCTTCATACCACACCACTAGTAAAACTGTGTCAAATCACGATACATCTTAGTCACCCAGGATGAATGGAGTATCTAGAATAAGGGAATAAGCCCGACTTATTACAAGCATAAAATTTTCATGGAGGAAGGGAACAAACCAAGTGTTCAACACCAGTGGAGATTGAATTCATTAATGAAAGATCTGGTATGAAAGAAAGTGATTAAGTGGCTAGACGCAGGTATTGTCTATCCTATTTTGGATAGTAAGTGGGTCAATCCAGTTTAGTGTGTCCCTAAAAAGGGAGGCGTGACAGTGATCACTAATGAAAATAATGAGTTGATCCCAACTCGGACAGTCACGGGTTTGAGAATTTGCATAGACTACCATAAGCTCAATGAAGCACTAAAAAAGATTACTATCCTATTTCTTTCATTGATCAAATGCTAGACAGGCTTGCAGGGCAAGAGTACTGTTGCTTCTTAGATGGGTATTCAGGCTACAATCAGATAGCCATTGCTCCCAAATATCAGGAGAAGATGACATTCACATGTCCTTATGGTACTTATGCTTTCAAGCGCATGCCCTTTGGGCTATGCAATTGACCTGCCACTTTCCAACAGTGCATGATGGCAATATTATATGACATGGTGGAAGACTTTTTTGTGGTATTTATTGATGATTTTTTAGTTTTTGGTAACTCGATTGAAGTATGTCTGCAGAATCTTGATAGGGTGATTGCAGGATGTGAAGAGATGAACCTGGTACTTAACTGGGAGAAGTGTCACTTCTTGGTTAGGTAAGGCATTGTCCTTGGCCGTAAGGTGTCTCGAAGAGGTTTAGAAGTTGATCATGCTAAGATTTAGGTTATAGAGAAACTACCCCCACCCGTGTCTATGAAGGGTACACATAGTTTTCTTGGGCATGCTGGATTCTACAGGCGATTTATCAAAGACTTCTAAAAAATCTCAAGACCGATGTGCACACTGCTTATGAAAGAGGTAAAGTTTCAGTTTGGTGATGATTGTGTGAAGTCTTTTGAGGCTTTGAAGAAAAAATTGATTGAAGCACCTATATTGATTGCCCCCGACTGGGAATTGCCATTTGAGCTAATGTGTGATGCTAGCGATGTAGTGGTGGGAGCAGTATTGGACAAACAAAAAGAGAAGGTTTTTCATTCGATTTATCATGCAATTAAAATTCTTGATGCATCTCAAGACAATTATATTGTTATACAGAAGGAGATTCTAGCTTTGGTGTATGCGTTTGGCAAGTTTTGATCCTATTTAGTCGGTACACTACAACATTTTAGGCCTAAGACCACACTAAATCTGGACAATGCTTAAAAAGTGTGGTCTAAAATAGTTTTGACCACGTTTTTAAAACGTAGCTTTAGTTTTTAGCTTTTGACCACAAATATTTTGGCAACACTTTTAAAGTGTGGTCTATAGAGTTATAGATTACGCTTTACAATTGTCGCTAAGTTATAAAATATTTAGCAACACTTTTTTATATATATGACTACACTTTTTAAATGTGCTATTTTATTCTTCTAAAAACAACATTCACAAGTGTGGTCCAATAGTCTTGATAAAAGTTTTAGTCAATAATGAATTCCCTCCATACATACATACATTTCCCACCAAAATCTAAATGGAAATTTTATGCATATACATTTTCCCCCAAATTCTAAAAGTAAAATACCATATACGTATACAGTCCTCCAAATTCTAACCCTTCTAAAAAATATACGATACATAAGAGAAATCTTCCTCAGTTCTAGTCAAAATTTTCCTCAATTCCAGTCCAACCATTCTAGAAATTGCTCTCAAATTGCTCCTTCTAAAGCTGAATCTGCTCGAAATTGCTCCGATAGGGTTTCTTCTCGGTAAGCATCTCTTCTCCTATACAAATCTGCTCTAGATTACTCGAAATTGCTCTGAAATTGGTTGAAATACTGAAGCTTTTTTGGGAAACAAGAAGACTAATCTTGGAATTTTCTCGAAATTACTTAATAATAATGGCGGCATAATTCGACAAGTTGTTTCGATAACATTTCTCCTCTGGTAAGCATTTCTTCTATGGTATTCTTTTTTCCGATATGAAATTTGTTGTTAGCTTATGGTGAGTCGTTATTAAAGGTTTTTGTGAGTCGTGACTGGTGAAACAAAGGTTTTGTTAGTTTCTGTAGATTCCTCATACATGCAAACCCTTTTTGCTTATGAAGGTTTGAGACCCAAGAATTTTATAAGTGATTTATGCTTGGGTCCTAATGTTGTGGCACTTATCCTTATTTTAGAGTTTTGCTAATTCAAAATTTTATTAGGTATATGAAAAAGTCCAATTTCAAAAAAAAAAAATATTAGGTATATGAAAAATTGTTGCCTCCACCACAAAATCAGGTATCATATTGTACAGTCCAGGTGAATTCTCAGGAGAAGAATTCACAAGGCCTGAGTTTACGAGGGGTTAAGTACATCTTTAGGGGCATTTTTAGAGTCAACTTGGACCAAAACATCAACCCCCTTATTACTTTCTAAACCACACCAGCAATTCCTTTCCCACCCTCTATAACATCAGTAATTTCAGCACTAACACAACCAGGGGGTTTAGGAGAGGAGGACAAGTATTCGAAGCTTCCTTCACACCATTCAAACCACCAAAAATATCAACATTATCAGCACTAGGGGAGTCAAGGGGATTGGGAGAGCTTAAGTCAATACCTGAATTATTCTGCAGGTCCAGTATGACCATCTGCTTTTTTTTTTTTTTTTTTGGAATTTTGTTCTATTGTGCCTTCTGCTTGTTGATATTGGACTTGAGAAATATCATATTGTGAGACCTGTAGAGATTAAGTCAATAGACCTTTTATGGTTGTTGTTGTTGTGCTTGTTGCTGTTGAGTGTTACTTTTCTTTTCTTTCTTTCTTTGGGTCTGCCACTGTTCTTGCTCCTGCCTGTTTGCATTTTTATTTTCTTGAACTGCACCCTTCTGTGTTGCTGTGGTCTATTTCTCTTTAGGTGGAGTTTGATCAATATTGTTTTCCATGCTTTCCTTGCTGTCTTGCACCTGGAGTTACTGCTTTTGGCAACTTCCTTTTGTTCCTTTCTTATTAAAAACTTTGGCATTAAAGCTTAGAGGTAAAAAACTTTGTTATGAAGATACAAATTCATTATGATGCTTTCTATTTCTCTGGTTCTCTCCTCTTATCTATTTTGTCAAAATCAAATGTATCATGTTGCTTTTTTTTACCTTTTTGATATTTGAGAATTGTAATGCTGTAACTTTTTGCTTCTTGAGCTTTCATATTCCATTCCTGGATAACATATTCATGGGTAGAAACACTATGTGTGTTCAATTTTATCTTCTTGTGCTAATACTTATTTTTATGCTTAGGTTACTAAGTAAGTTATATGTGGTGAACTTGAAGTTTGGTTTGGCGCAATATAAGTCTCATGACTTGGTAAGAAATTCTTGTTCTCTTTATTTTTTACTATACTACTGCTTTACCATGCCTTGTTTTGAAAAATTACTCGTGAGTTTTAGGATATATTTGTTAAGTATAGGTAATTATTAAATGAATCTGTATTTTAAAATTTAATATAACCATTGTTTAGGTTTTCAAAAGATTCGGCCAAGGCTTGGATGGATTTGCCAAGGTATAGTAAAGAGTATGAAGATGGTGTTAATCGTTTCTTGGACTTTGCTTATTCTGAAGGATATTTACAGGGCAATGAAATTCAATGTCCATGTGATGATTGTGGTAATGTCCTTTGGCATCGAAGGGATGTAGTATATGATCATCTAATAGCCAAAGGTTTTGTTAAAAATTATACAAGATGGATTAATCATGGGGAATGGGAAATTCCTATGGATGTTGATGATGAAGTTAACTTACATGATGACATTGATGGATTATTGAATGATCAGTTCAGAGATATTGCACAAGCGGAAGGCATTTATGAAGGCCAAAATGAAAATGCCAAAAAGTTCTATAAGTTAGTTGATGAGTCAAGCCAAGAGTTATATCCTTGTTGTAAAGGATTCTCTAAATTATCATTCACAATTCGTCTATATTTGTTGAAGTGTCTACATGGATGGCGCAATGCATCTTTTACCTCCCTCTTAGAGTTATTAAAAGAGGTGATGCCTGAGTTGAACATTCCTGTATCCTACTATCAAGCTAGGTCTATGGTAATGGATCTAGGTCTTGATTATAAAAAAATTGATGCATGTCCCAATGACTGCATGTTGTTTAGGAATGAGCATAAAGATGATAAATATTTCCACGTTTGTGGAGCTTATCGATATGTTGAATATCCCAAAAAAGATAGCGAGCTTGAGCTATCAAAAAAAGCTCATAATGTTGCTGCTAAAACTTTGAGACAGTTCCCATTAATTCCAAGACTCAAAAGGCTATTTATGTGCTCAAAGACGGTAGATAAATTGAGGTGGAATGACGAGGAGCGTTCCAAAGATGGAAAGTTAAGGGATCCTGCCGATGGCCAAGTATGGAAAGACTTTGATCGCCTTTATCCAGATTTTGCAAAAGATTCTCGCAATTTGAGACTTGGCTTGTCAAGTGATGGATTCAATCCATTTAGGACCATGAGCGTAACTCATAGCACATGGCCGGTTATCTTATGGTGTATAATTTTCCTCCTTGGATGTGCACGAAACAGGAATATTGCATGCTTTCTTTGCTTATATCTAGGCCGCGATCTCCTGGAAATGAAATTGATATTTATCTTCAACCACTAATAGAAGAGTTGAATGAGTTGTAGGAGTTAGGGGTAGAGACATATGATGCTTCAAGAAATCAAACCTTTCAAATGCGAGCAGCTCTTATGTGGACCATTAGTGACTTCCTTGCATATGCTATGTTATCTGGATGGAGTATAAAAGAAAAGTTGGCTTGTCCTTGTTGTAATTATGGTACTAATTCTTGCTATTTGAAACATAGTCGAAAAATGTGTTACATGGACCATCGCATTTTTCTACCTATGAATCATCCATGGAGATCTAACAAAAGGTCTTTCAATGGAAAAATAGAATTTAGACCTCCTCCATAATTGTTGAAGGGAACCGATGTGTTTAATATGTTACAAAATATTGAAAATGTGTTTGGGAAGAAGCAAAAGAGATCAAATTCTGGCCCTTGGAAAAAAAGGTCAATTTTTTTTGAATTACCTTATTGGCCACACAACTCACTTCCACACAATCTTGATCCAATGCATATTGATAAGAATATATTTGATAATGTAATCAGAACACTTTTGGAAATATCTGGCAAGAAGAAGGATCATGAAAATGCTCGTTATGACCTCAAAGATATGGGCATTAGGAAGAACCTTCAACCGACAAATACAAAAGATGGAAAGAGGATAAAGCTTGTACAAGCATGCTACTTTCTGACTAAGGGAGAAGATCTACTTTTTGTAGTGTTTTGAAGAAGGCAAAGCTACCCGATGGTAGTGCTTCCAACATTTCTCGATGTGTGCAACTAGCTGAAAGAAAAATTTCCAATTATAAGACCCATGATGCTCATTTCATGTTGCCAATACCAATTAAAAGCATACTTCCTGATCATGTTGCTATTCCTTTGATTTGTTTAAGCTCTTTTTTTCATCGCTTATGTCAAAAGGTTATCACACTAGAAGAGCTAGATTGTTTGGAAGCAGATATTAGAGAAGCAATGAATCAATTGGAGCGGATATTTCCTCCATGTTTTTTTGATATAATGGTTCATTTGCAGATTCATTTGCCAAATGAGGTCAGATTAGGAGGTCCAGTTCCGGGTCGATGTATGTATCTTTCAGAAAGATTTATGTGTACATTCAATTCGTATGTTCGCAATAAAAATCATGCAGAAGGATCTATTGTTGAAGCATACATGGTTGAAGAGTGTTTAAATATATGCTCAAGGTACTTGCATGGGGGTGTACATACCAGATTTAATAGAAGGCCTCGAAACAATGAAAAATGTGATTCAACTGATGTGCAAACTTGTAGTTTGTTCCTTAACAAAGGTTGTCCTTTAGGAGGGAAAAAGGGTGAGCCAGATGATCTAGATGATATCTCACTAAGTCAAGCACATAGATACATATTGAACAATTGTGATGAAATTCAAGAATATGTCAGGTAACTTAACTCACTTACACTATCTTTTTTATATTATTAATGCTTAAATTATTTAATGTATATTTTTACTAACAAATAACAATACTTGTTGTGTAGAGAGCATAAACTTGAAGTTAATAGTCATGAGCGACGATCTAAATGGAACAAGGCAAAAACTCATAATCAAAACTTCTCTCAATGGTTTGAAAGTCATGTTCTGCATGAGGATGTGCCTGATGTGATAAAAAAATTATCTAGAGGACCAATTTCAATTGCTAAAAGATATTCTGGGTATCTCATTAATGGGTATAGATTCCATGCAAGTTGGCGTGATGCAAGGAGAAAAACACAAAATAGTGGTGTTACAGTAGTTGCATTAACTACAAGTTTTGCAAGCTCAAAGGATAAAAATCCAATTGATGCAAATTTGACTTATTATGGTAGAATAATTGATATAGTCGAGTTGGATTATTTTGACCATTTTAAGATTGTGTTGTTTAAGTGTGACTGGTATGAGGCTGCAGAAGATATTTATGGTATTACTTATGTCTACTTCAATAAGAAATGCTCTCAAGACAAACCATTTGTGCTAGCATCTCAAGCACACCAATGCTTCTATGTGCAAGATCCATATGATCAAGATAAACATTACGTTATGAAGACCGTCCCAAGAGACTAGTTTAACATAAGTGACCAACTTGAATCTGATGATCCCTAATGTTATGGAGATGAGCCATCTGAACTTTCAACATGTCCATCTTTACCAACTGATAATGGTGAAATTGCCTTAGTAAGGAGTGATATACCTGCAACCATTATTGATGTGCCTCCAGAAGGATTTCTTGCGCAGCAAACTGATATCGAATCTGAAGATGAGTGATGTTTGAGGACATAGAATTTAGTTCTAATTTAGAAGCTGAATGATTTTACAATGTTCAGATATATAAAAATAGTTTAGTCATTTTCTTGATTAGCAACTAGAAAGATATTTCCACTTTTGACACAACAGGGCGGCTTCATCGGCCCTACTGGCTATCTCTTCTACTGAAGTTATCTAGTCTTATCTTTTAATTGATTCATGCAATTCTTCTCTTTTGTTACCTGAGCTGATTTACTATCATATTTTCCTGAAAAGTTGTTAGATAAAATTATTTATTTTATTCTCCTTATGCAATGTTTATAAGTGGTTAGTATATTTGTTGTTTTCTACTGAAAAACTTACCCCTGGTTTTCCTAAATATCTTGTTTTATTTAGTATTCTTGTTTATTTTCATTTGGTTTTATCAAGATTGAATACTGAAAGTATACTTTTTCTGAGACAGGTAACGTCTATATTATAAACCGGAAACTAAACCAAAGGTAACACTTCAACTTTGTTCTAATCTGCACATTGACTAGCATGGGTAAAATCTAAAACTGTTTACGTAAAGTATTCTTGATTCCCTTTTGTTAAAATTCAAAGTTCCATCTATATTTCTATATTGTAATATATGTACTGGTGCGTAGGAAGTAGAAACTGCCTTCGAAATTGGTATGGTAGTTCCAAATAGTTCTAGAAATTTTAAGGATGAAATTGGTACTATTGATTGCATTGTGACACTTTTGTTTGTTCTAGTTCTATCCAGTCATGCTCTGTGTCCTCTGTTAAATCCATCTTTGACAACATTATCCCTTCTAAATAGTTGGTTGCCCTTTCTGAACATTAGTTGAAACAAGAGTTTTTCTTGATCTTTTCTGTTGAAGCAAAAGGAGGAAGGAAATGGCTCAGGTGAGCAAATTCAGATTTTGGATAATATAGATAGTAATTTGACTAGTTTTGAGAATTGTACACCTCTAGGTAAATTATCATTTGGTTCTAGTATTGAATGTCCAACTTTAGATCATTTTTGTAATGGAGAGACCTCAAATACAAATAGTAATACTACAAAAACACCTCCCATTGAGGACTCAGTGTCCCCTGAAATTCAATATGGACTATTTATTGGGCTGGTTTCTGCTGCAACACCTTGTTATGCTGCAGGCCATGTTCTCTCTGGTGTCACTAATAAAAGAAAATGTAGGCCTAGAGGTGTTCTCACTATATGAACCTTAATTGATTCATCGGATTGCGAAAAAGGTGGTGGATTAGGGGATAGAGAGTGTGAGGGGACTGGAAGGAATGTAGTACCTAACAAGTCTAGTAGGGCTTCTTTGATTCATCGGATTATTTTCGGTTCTCTTGGAAGTCCTGAACATAAAGATCCATCATCTGACGAGATGGGGAGGAATTTGTTTCCATCGTCTCCCCTGGCTATATCTTGTTGTCATGATGTGAAAGTCCCGGATGAGTGGAAGTGTTCATGCAGTTTTATTAGAGAGAATCTCTGTGCTCTATAGAAAAAATCTGGGAATCAATTAGCATCAGTTTGCTAGTCTCTAGTCTCTCCAGGTAGGCCTTTATTCCTACTCCTGAGTAATATATCTCTCTCCCTTTCCTATCATTGATAACAACGTAAGATCTTGCTGTGAAATTGTTGACTCTTTAGGATGAGATAGTATGTTCTATTTCAGAGTTTTCTTAAAGGGTGCTTCTGGACTTCTACATTATATTCAGAGAACTAGTATTCTCTACTCTCTTTTGTTAAAATTTAAAGCTGCATTTGTATTTCTGTGCTGAAATTTTTGTATCTCTACACTGTAATTTCTGTAATATTTTTATCTGTACAACATTTCTGCATAATATTTTTATATTTTATGCCATGTTTTTGCATTTCGACATATTCTTTTGATCCCATGATATGGCTTCTACACTGTTTTTCTCTTCATGAAGAATAAATCCAGCAACAAAGAAAAAAGTATTGGATTCAGACAAAGCTCAAAGTTCAATAGAGAAGCTAGGAATCGATTTTCAATTTCGATCAAGTACTGAATTGGCCAAGCTCCTTAAGATTAAGAAGGAAAATCTTACTAATGGTCGGGAGTATCAAGAACCAATAAATGTAAAAAGGAAGAATCTTATGCCTCCAATATTAAATACAAGAGAAAGACAAAGTAGACAAAGGCTTATTCAATCTGAGGAGTCCTTTCAACAAGATGGAAATGATAAATTACTTATACCAAAATTCACCATCCAACTGCCTTCAAAGAAAGTTCTTAGCACTCTACATGTGATTAGAAGAAGACAAGGAGAAGAAGAAAAACAACTTGATATTAATGAGATACAATATGTCAAAAAGGTGAAGAGAAAGTTAGTCTTACCGGCGAATAGTCTTGATAAAAGAGACTGTACATGTGGTTGGAGAAAAACAACCTGATATTCAAGAAGTAAATGCTGCCAAATCTATGTCGTCCCCTCCTATTGATGAACATAATATAGAATTGGATAATTTTGATCCACAAAAAGAAGTTGGTGAGGATGAGTGTGTTAGAGACGAAGCTATGGACAATGATTCACATACGGATGATATGTTTTGAACTCTGAATTTGTATTTGCATTAATTATATTTTTTTCTTATGTTTTGGTTGTTACATCAATATAGGGATATAAAATAAGAAGAAAGTTCGAGGGCAAACAAAATGCAAATTTATTCATGCAAGAAATCTTGGGGAAAGAGAAGAGGTGACTTTTTACGATGGACAAGCCGTGGGACCAACTGGAAAAAAAGTGTCTTAATTAAGCAACCTTTTAGTAACAATTGGTAGGAATCCCAGATTTGTCACATTGCTATTCACCAGCTGGTATGCAGTTTCGGAAGATGCTAAACAACGAATGTGGAATGATGTTAAAGTAAGAACGATCATGGTGAAATTATGCTCTTGTTTTCTCTTTTATGTTATGTATATGTCTTTAAGTCTTCTTGAATCATTTCCTTTAATCTAAGAAATTAAGTTATTGATGTTGTTCTTCTTACTAATTTAAGCCAACATATATGTTGTTTTGCTAGACAAAGTTCATAATTCCAGCAGAAGGAAAGAAGTGGGTGATGGATGGTATTCGTGATGGTGGGAGGCAACACAAAAGCTGTACTAAGAAGAATAAGTTTGATGTGAATCGTACTGCTAAAGAAATGTAAAAAGATCGTCCAACTGGCATACCAGAAGACCACTTTCGTCAATTGATTGAGTATTGTAAAGATAAAGATGTTCAAGTGAGATTAAACAATGCATTCTACTCTTGAACATAATATTGCACTATATGTTTTTTCCTTTTATATTGGTAGTTAATATATTTTTTTGGTGGGATTTTAGGCCAGGTCCAAATTAAATTCTGAAAACAGAAAAAACAAAAGTGGAGGCATCGGATGGGCCCTATTAGTTTTTCAAGAGTTCGCATGGCATTGGAAATATATATTTGACACTTCGTGAAAAATATAACTTTCATTTCTTCTTATACTTTGCTAGAAAACTTTGATTTTTATTTTTATTTCTTCCGATATAATATGTAGCGTGCAACTAAAGAGAACAACGAGGAACCATCAAAGTCTGAAATGTATATAGCAACTCGTACAAAGACGGGAAAACAAGTTCATGAAGATTCACAAATTGCGATAGTAAGTAAATTGGGCTAGCTAGTGATCATACAATCTGCAGCTGGCTATTGATCATTTTACAAGTCTCTCTCCTTTTTTTGCAATTCTGAGAAAATAGTGATTCATCTTATAGAGTGTCCTGGATTCTTTTTGTGATGATCCTGTTATATCTTATGAATTATATGGTTTATTGGTGTCTCATTGCAGCTTTTTGTGTGAAACATTAGAGATTGAGTTATATGTGTGGGAAAACTCTATGAAACTTCAGGTGTGTTATGTATTATGGATTGATAATGTCACACACTTTTCGATTTGCTTGGCAGAATTGCTGAATCAACTCAATAATGCCTTTTGTTTAGATTTGTTGTGATTAGCCGATAATGTCAGTTTTTTTTCACTTGGCAGCACTGCAGATGTATCATAGTGTCTATCTTTTCTTTAATGCGTTATGTCAACTCTAATGCATTATGTCATACCTGAATAGTTTCATGGGGTTCTATTCATAGTGTCTGTATTTTTTTTTTGAATCATTTGGTTGAAGATTGGATCTTTTTGAGAATCAGTTTGAAGAATTGTTGATTTTGTTCAAGATGGAACAGTTGAAAATTGCCAAGGTGCTATCAGGCGTTCGAATCTTCAAAGGGGGGAATAATCTGTTTATTTTCTTCTATCTGTTAGCTTTAGTTTTTTGATTCATTACATATTTATGTTCTCACAAATGCTTTGTTTGACAGTCTGAACTCCAAAATCATCAAAACTCTGGAGAAACAGCGGATGAAGCATTCAGGGCAGTGTTTGGAAAGGAGCAGCCTGGTCAAATACGATGTTATGGCAGATCAGTGACAACAAGTTCTTTGAAAAAAAAAAATGAGGAAATCAACAAGCTCCAACAAAAACATAACAGTGAAGTCTCTGCTTTGAAAGAAGAAATACAAGAAATAAGAAACGAAATGCAAGACTTGAGGCAATTGCGCCAGTTCTTTAATCTATTAGTGCAAAACAACCCCGGACTAAATATTCAACATATACCTGGATTTGTTGGCTCTAACCAACCTTCTCCAGTTGATGGTGCTAGTTCACATGGTGTACGAGACCGTAATCTTCCATGTTCTTCTGGATCATCTCATGGTTTTGAAAAAGTATTTATACTCCACATTCTCAACAAATTTAAATTTTCACTTTGTAGTTCCCTTGATTTCTTTTTCTTCTTCTTTTTTTCTTCTCTTTGTTGTTGTTGTCTTACTGGGGAGATGCTGGCAAATTTTTTTCTTCGTTCGTCTTTTCTTTTCTTTGTTGCTGGCTAGCTTGCTGAGAGATTCTGGCAAAATATTTTTTCAATTCTTTCTTTTTTTCGGCTGGAGTTGATTGTTTCTTCTGTTTTGCTGGACATCAATAAAGTGAGCACTTCGCTTCACACTTCACTTGATGTGTGAAGCATGGACTTGTCGTTTGTTTCTATTTTGTGCTTTTGAAAACCGTCACTTGTGTTGAAATCTGAACTCTTTGGATGCAAAACATGAACATCAAGTCCAAGTGTTAACTTAGTTTACAAGGGATTCAGCTGTGGAAAGTGAGCCTACTCCATTTCTTTAGGCAAAACAATTAAGAAAGCTGAAAAAACATAGATAATAAAGTTGCCCCTCCAATTTTTCTAGCTTGAATCTAGGCTTTACCTCTACAACAACATACCCTGTATTTGGTGAAGTTAATTCACTTTGTTGACAAACACTTTTATCAATATCCAGTGCACAAAGTTCTTTTCCTAGTTAGTCATGTGGTGAATTATTTAAAGCTTAGAAAGTAAAATCCAACTACATTATTTAAAGTAGACCTTAGACTTTTGTATGTTAACACTGAAATGAAGTTTGCAATACTATCTATACTATTCTTAGAGATATAGCAAGATAATTTTTATTTCTGAAAACGATGCATAATTTTTTTTTATTAGAACTTTTTCAGAGCACTTTTATAATGTTATCGCAGGTGAGGAATATGATACCTATCTGAGTAGTAACTTAGGTTGTCCTCATTTCCTTTGATTGACTCTAGTAATGGCGTGAAATATAAACACTTTTACCATATTTTACGAATGATCAAAGCTTGATGTCTATCTAATTATTAATTTCTTTTTGTGTGTAGGAAAATCTGGATGACGCAATTGGCAATGGTGGAAGAAAGTCAATTTGATCTTTTGATGTGAATGGCGAAGAATTTTGGGGATAATTAGAATGTCTATGGTTCATGATACTATATGAATACATTCAGTTTAATTTGTGAAGTTTTTTGGTACATTTTGATACTTGGTTTTAGCATTTGGAGTACATGGCTAAGTTTAATTCTATTCCAATGATATATGAACTTGAATTATTTTTGATATTTATTAGCTAGTTTAGTTCTTGTTAGCATATATTTGTATACTCGAGATAATAGAATCGCATGATATACCCAAAATGTCATTTTTTAATTAGAAATTTTTTATAATAAAAATATTTAAAAATGTATTTTATGACTTAGCCAAATTGCGACACTTCCAAAGTGTGGGATGATATGGTTGTCATGAACACAAGCATAGGCTACATTTTGTAAGTGTTTCCATAGAAGCCACACTTTAAAAGCGTGGCCTATAAAATACCAAATACCACACTTCCAAAGTGTAGTTCTAGTATCAGAAAGTGTTGCTTTATGGGGTTATAAAAAGCGTGGTCTTAGTTGCCTAATAGACCATGCTTTTAGGCGTAGCTTTAAAGGCAACGTTTGAAAAGAGAGGTCTTAGGTCTAAGGTTACGACCGTTTTGCCCACCCCCTGAAAAGCGTTGCAGAAGTTCGTGTGGTCTTTTTGAAAATACCACACTTTTTGCTAGTTTAGACCACACTTTTTTGGGGTGGTCGAAGGCCAAAAATGTTGTAGTGGTACTAAGCTGATTGTATACATAGACCATGCAGCTATTCGATACTTGTTAAATAAAAAGGTCACCAAACCTTGGCTCATTAGGTGGATTTTATTGCTGCAAAAATTTGATCTAGATGTTAAATATCGAAAGGGGCTAGAAAACCAAATAGCAGATCACTTCCCTAGGTTAAAGAGTTGGGAGCATGTTCTAGAGTATGGTACAATTCTAGAAGAGCTTTCAGATGAGCAACTCTTAACATTGAGTGTTACAGAACTACCTTGGTACGCGAATATCATAAATTTGATAGTAAGTAGGGTGTACCCACCTAAGTCCATAAGTAAACAAAGAAAGAGACTTTATTATAAGTCTCGATTCTACACATGGAATGAGCCTTACTTGTTTAAACAGGGCCGGACCGAGTAATCAAAAGATGTATTCCGGAATGTGAATCATAGAAGGTCTTGGAGAGTTGTCATTTATCTCCTTATGGAGGCCATCAAGGTGGTGAGCGGAAAACTCACAAAGTACTACAGTCTAATTTATTTTGGCCCACTATATTCAAGGATGCGGTAAAGTTTACAAAAGAGTGTGACCAATGTCAGCTCATGGGTTCTATCTCTCAAAGGAATGACATGCCTTTGCATAACATTCTGGAGGTAGAGATTTTTGATGTATGGGGAATAGACTTTATGGGTCCCTTTCCTTTTCCGTATTAAAACACGTATATTTTTGTTGTAGTAGATTATGTTTCTAAGTTGGTGGAAGAAGCAGCGCTCCCCACCAATGACTCGTAGGTGGTTGTGAAGTTCGTCAAAAAGAATATATTCACAAGGTTTGGGACTCCTAGAGCGATTATTAGTGATGGTGGTTCATACTTTATCAATAATTGGTTCAAGAACTTATTGGATAAGTATGAGGTAAGACACAAAGTTACCACAACTTATCATCTCCAAATGAGTGGTGAAGTGGAGGTTAGTGAAGCAGATATTGCCAAAGACAGTGAATGCACAACTCAAGGATTGGGCACTGAAACTTGATGATGAATTATGGGCATATAGAACAGGGCACAAAACTCCCATTGGGACATCACCCTACAGGTTAATATTTGGAAAGGTGTGTCATTTACTAGTTGAGTTAGGACATCAGGCTTATTGGACAGTAAAAAAGTTAAACCTTGATGCTGATTTAGCGGGACAAAAATGAATGTTGCAGTTACATGAGCTTGAGGAGTTCAGATTGCATGCTTACGAGAATGCAAAGCTCTCTAAGGAGAAGAACAAAAGGTAGCATGACAAACATATTGTATCTTGCTCATTTGAGCCCGGGCAGAAGGTATTGTTGTTCAATTCTAGGTTGAAATCATTTCCTAGAAAGATGAAGTCCAAGTGGTATGGCCCTTTTGAAGTGGTAAAAATGAATGCACATGGGGATGTCAAGCAGATAGATAAAGATAAAGGCAGAACATTCTTAGTAAATGGACAAAGAGTTAAACACTACTGAGGTGAAGTAGAGGACCGACAGAAGATGTCTTTGGAACTTTCAGATGAGTGATTATGAGTTGGGTTATGTCGCAATGGTAAATCAGCTACATGGGAGGCAACCCATTAATGTAATGTAATAGTGTAGGATTTCTATTAAAAAGAAAATCAAAAGAATAGATAAAAATGAGAAAATCAAAAATACAAAAAAATGTGTCGAGCCACGATCAAAACTACGACGCTTGGTGGGAGGCAACCCATCCTTCTAACATAGTTTTTACTTGTTTTGTAGGATTTTTAAGTGCTACGGAGCTAAAAATGGTTGGATAAAGCCAAGAGAAAGAAAAAAGGGACTTTGAGGTAAGCTTTTAGTCGAGGGCAAGATCCGTACGCCGCAGGCCTTGTACCTTGACTTGAGTGTTCTCCGCAGGCCTTGTACTTTTCCTTGGGTGTGCGCCGCAGCATGTAGCATAGGGACTCAGTGCCTCACATGTACGTTAGTCGGGCACCGCAGGACTTGGGCCTCGCTTTGGGCGTGTGCTGCGACCCCCCCTCAATTTTCCTAAATCAATTTTAAATAAACTGGGTCAACTCGACCCGGTTTGCTTACAATATATACCCCTTACCCAATTTTCACCCCTTTTCCACCCTAATTGCACCACACCTGTCTCTCTCTCACCAAACCTGCGAAGTACACTCCCAACTCAATTTTCTCTTCGCTTTCAATTATTTCTTCAATCCAAGGTATGTTCCCATAAACTCTTTAGCTTAAATTGGGTATTTTTTCATAAGAAGGTGCTATTAGTTTGATGTTATTGTGTGATAATTGTGGGAACGTGTTTTAGTTTACAATTTCATAACATTGGGATGAAACACTCCATGCTTACGGGAATTATGGTGCGTATGGGTATGCTAAGCTTCAACTTAAATATGACTTTGGGGCCATTGTTGGGCTGTTTTGATTGAATGGGTTCGCTATTACATTACATGGTGAAGTTGTTCTTATTCTAACTGATAAATTATCTATGTAAAGGCTTATATGTTAGAATGTTGTGCTTAAGGAGAAATTTTTGATATGGATACGTGCGTAATTTGATACTTAGTATGGCGAAAAGTGAGGGATAATGTGTAAATTATGTGATATAATGGAGTTGTATTGGTGATGTATAGTCTTTACGTTTGGTGTTGTTTATTTGTGTATGATGGTTATGTTCACCAAGAATACTATGTATCGTAATGGTTTTGTGGTGATGCTTGTTAACAAATTAAGAGTCGGGGAAGTCTGAGTACCCAAAAACAAAGCCTCATGGCAACATGCTAACAAATTAAGTGTGGGGTGGTTCTAGTGACCCCGTATCTTAATTGTGGTTAGCTGTTTGGGGCTAAACTAATGCTTTTTATTGGTGTTGTGTGTAACAAGACTCGTGGATCCTAAACCAAGTAGGGGAAAAGGACTTACTTCTACCTCCTGACAAGGTCTGAAACGAGCTCGAACGGGGAAGCCAACGACTGCCACTCCAACTGCCTTGGAAGCTTCTCAAAGTGTACGTCGGAGATTTGGCGTCAAATGGGTTGACAAGGAAGGGGTGCAATGGTACAAAGACAACAAGGAGAACAACTATCAACCAACAGAGCGATTTAATAAAGATAGTTTGGAGGTGTATTATCCACGGAATCTAGCGAGGATAAGATAGTTGAAGTTGGAGTTTATTTTGGAGGATACAGGAGAATGTAATTTGGTTTTGGTTAGAGAGTTCTTTTCAAATTGTTTTCGGATAATCAAGGCAATAGTTTCAAGGTTCCTGGTCATATTATCAAACTCACTGCAGCAACACTTAACACATTCCTTCACACACCAGAGGTTGAACATACTAGATTGAAGGAGTTGTATAGCTGGACTCTATATCGTGCTATCTGTCACACTCTTTGTGGGCCACGATCAATGGATAGATGGGAACACCACTGAGACAATTACTAAAAAAAAATTACTACTATGACATCATAAAAGTCATCCAAGTGCATATTACTACTTATTACAAACCAAAATAAACCAACTAGCCAACAGTAAAAAATTAAACAATCCAAGGAATACTTTTCCCCCCACCCCACACTTAGACCATGCAATGTTCTCATTGTATAATAAAAACTAAACATAAATAAAAGATGGGGAAAATAACTTCCTAAGCCTATTCATCATCCTCCACACTGGGACTCAGATATCCCGTCTCAAAATCCTCTTGGTCAGAATCAATCTCCGCATCAGAATTAATTAGCAAGGGCTCATCATCGATAGGGACATCATCATATACCTTCTCTCTAAAGTTTTGACCAACTTTACACATGGATTTAGCATGGTCATTCATTGGGTACTCACTATCTAACTGTCTCAGCTTATTATAGTGGGTGTACATCTGCCGCACATCATCGTCAACTTAGTTATGCCATAGAGGTGGCGAAATAATCTATCATCTTGTGCATTTCTCTCAGCAGTGGGGAGAATTAGCCCATGGGTGAAATCAGTTTCCTTTACCTTAGACACATTAAATCCTCGTATGTTTCACACCAGCTTGTAACCCACCGGGTCTTCGTCGACCCCATTATTTTTCAAGAACTTTGTCACAAGACCACCAAAACTGAATCTACAACCCTTGTGCACTCAAGCCTTCCTCATTGCTAACTAATCATAGCAATAACATTGATGGGAATATCAGTCATCAAATCAAACATTAGACATACCCGGTCTCGCATGACATGAGTAAAGTGAGACCCTGGGATCAAATAAGCACCAATAATCTGCAACCAAATACGACCTTCTTTGTTAAAGTAGGCATAGGGGTATGTTTTATGATACCCCTTATCTCGGTGATGTTCCCATCTAGCGATTAATCGTGGCCTACAAAGAATGTGATGGATAGCACGATATGGAGCTCGGCTATATAACTCCTTCAATCTAGTAGTAATGTTGGGTTGTTTAATTTCTTAATATTGGTTTATTTTGGATTGTAATAAGTAGTAATATGCACTTGGATGAATTTTATGATGTCGTAGTGGTAATTTTTTTTGTATAAGTTGTTTTGCTTTTGGATTTCTCAGCTTTTGTTTTCGGTTCTTTTCCCGAGGATAGCCCCTTTGAACCGAGTAGGATTAATTTTTTTTTTTTTAGGATTAAGTTGTATGTTAAAGTCATAGTTGGGTACTTTTCTCTATGATGTATGGATGGCAACCATCTTAAAAGAAACTTAGTTATATGTAAAAAGTAAGAAGTAGAACCTTTTCACAAAATCAAAGTTAAGTGCTCTTGTAGAATGCATGAATGTATGACTCAAGTATGCTTTAAATTGAAATCATATGTAAATATTTAATGATTATGTGTGGAATACTTAGGATCATTTATATGACTCTCATGTGACTTTAGCTTAAATTTGAATTTATGTCATTGCTTGATTGAGAATCTATAAGAGTTCATGTTGATTTGAACATGTGCCATATGTGTGTGGGGTTTAGTTTTATTCCATGCTTGCATGTGGGTGTTTAGAACTTGCCCGGTGTGTGTGCTAAACGAAATGAAGAATGTTAAGCTTAGGAAATAACATAGGCAATTCTTTGATAGGCATATTTGAGACCATCATTTACCTACCCAAAATGCATGATCTTAGTTAGCCTCATTGAGAACTTAGCATATTCTTTGGTAGCTTCATACGTAGCTTATTCCCTTTCTTTCAGTTGCTTGTAATTTGATCGAAAAACTCTAAAGCTCTTTGGTTGAAAAATTAAGATGTTAAGGAGGGTGAAACTGAAGAAAGAAGAAAAAAGTGAAGTTAAAGCCCCTAGTAATAACTATAGGTGTATTGAAAAGTTCAGGTTTGTTGGTGGGGAGTAGTGCACTGAAAAGAAAAGTTGATCAAAAATAAATAATTTATATGTGATAAAAAATACTTCTTACTAAAGATATATAAGCTAACTTAAAGAGATGGGGCAAAACAAAAGAGAATGTGAGGATAAAAGTGGTGGAAAATAGGTTGGTTTAAGATGAACTGAATGAAAGTGTGATGTATTAAAGCGCTTGGGAGAGTTAGTGACTATTTCTAGAAAAAATAGTTCCTACCCATCCCTTGACCTATATTACAACCCATTAAAGTCCTACTTGATCTTAAGCATTGATATTCTTATATTAGTGGAGTACTACACTAAGGGCAAGCCTATGGGTCATCCTATGTGCATGTGAATTCTTTGAGAGAGTGAGCGTAATTATATTTTTACACCCGATCTTATGTTAAATTGCATGTTAGTGGTTGCTATTGGGCTACTCTCTTTTTATGAGGGTGCATGTTTAATGATGGATAGACAACTTATACGATTTCTTGGTTGGATAATGTGCATGAGTTTTCTAAGTTTGAAGATTCAATTCTTGAGGCTAGGAGTTTTTGAATGGTCATTCATATGTTCTCATGACATGCTTGTTGTAAAACTTGTTGCTCATATTAGTTATGTAGTTCTAGATTGAGTAGCTCTCTTTGATTAGTGACATTAGAGCCTCGTTGGTGAAAAAAAAGCATAGAGTTGTTTGAGGACGAACAAAGCTCTAAGTCTGGGGTGGTGATCTTGGGCTTATATATACACCCAAATGCCATGTTTTGCCCGTACTTTAGCTAAGTTTGGAGAACAAATTATGTTGTGAGAGTGTGTTTTGCTATACTTTTGATGTAAATGAGCTAACTAACGTGATTAGTACTATTTCAAGAGTGAATGAGGCATATGGAGGCTCAAGACGGCTAAGGGTGCCAAGCGACGAAGTTAAGTGAGCAAGAAGCGAGCAAATAAAGGCTACCGAGCAAGCTGTGTGCCGCATCCCTTGGGGAGTGCATTAGGCCTCACGGCAAGAGGGTGACATTCGTGGCGGCCTATTTTTTAAAATCAAGAATTGTTCAAGGGCTTGGGGGTAATTTAATCATACATCTATAAATACCCCAAACACATTTTTGAGAAGGTTTACGCATTATTTTGGAGTGTTGTAGAGATGCTTAGGGTTTTGATAAGGGTTCATCTTCTGTAAACTCTACTACTCAGTTTCTTTTGGTATTAATAGCAATCTCGTTGTTGTTTCAGCACCAATTATGAGTGGCTAAAGGCCCTTTTTCTGAGGTTATGGCTAGAACATGATTGTTTAGTAATTTATTTAAGTCGACGAAGTTTATTTTTCATTCAATTGTGCTTGTGTTCTTGAATTTACTATTTTAGTGTCTGGCCATCATTAGAATAAATGGGCAATTCTTGCATGAACTGACCATGGGAATGTAAGGATAGAACGAAGAACATGAGAAATAAGATCATCTCTTATTAAAGTTAGGGTTGATTTACATCTAGGATAGTAATATACCTAGTTTGCCTTATTTGGTTATGAACGAGATGAAAATGTTAAAGCATTTGAATTAGAGACTCACATCCCCACTCAACGATGTAGTTTTGAGATTAGTTCAAATAGGTGATTTAGAGGATGACCATTCCCGGATCATACACTTAACCCCGAAATCCGCAATTTGAGAAGTAAAGTTCATTGAGGCGAATAAATGCTATACATGATTGTGGTAAAGGTCGTAGCCCTAGAATTTCTCTTAATATTGTTTACAACTCTGTTCAAATATGTGATTTTCATATTTTATTCTTTTCACACATTATTAGATAGTTATAATTTCACAAACATTCTTGATAATCCATTCACTTGTCTGAACTATTATTGGAATATGAACTAAGTGAATTGCTAAGCATAGTCCTTGTGGGTTTGATAATCGGCTCCTAAAGATCCACTATATTACTTGTTAGACCACGTACACTTGCGTGTGAGGTAGAACGCAACAAAATTTTGGCGCCATTGCCGGGGACTTAAGAAATTAGTGATTTTCTGAACTTGATTTTCAATAATATTATACAAGTGTTGACAACTTGATCTTAGTGGCTAACGTTGCAAGTTTAAGTTATACCTCAAGCTGGCAAGGGAGAGGGAATTGGTTGAACCGTATTTGGAGCCTAAACGAGTATTTCATTAGCAGAGGAGAGCAACAAATCTTCAATATTAAATTCAACAACTTCAGCTAGCTGATTTGGTAGAAATTGTTCCTGCAGAAATGGCAAATACTAGGCCAGTTCACGAGGTGGCAATCCCACTTGCCAATAATGTCACCTCCAGCATTCGTAAACCAAAAATAGGAGGTCGATTTGAGCTTAAACAAAATATGGTGCAACTATTGCACAACAGTGGGAAGTTTACAGGGCTATCTCATGAGGATCCACAACAAATTTTGCAGAATTTTCTTGAGATTAGCGTTACATACATTCCCACAGGAGTTTCATGAGACTATGTTAGACTCACACTCTTTTCTTTTTCTTTATTAGGGGAAGCAAAGAAGTGGTTGAAGGCTGATCCACCTAATTCCATCACAACTTGGGATGATCTGGATAAGAAGTTTTTGATTCAGTTCTTTTCGTCGGGAAAAATTGCAAACTGAGAATTGCAATCTTAAGCTTTAGACAGAAAGATAGTGAGAATCCATATCAAGCCTGGAAGAGGTTCAAGTCCATGCTTTGTGATTGCCCTCACCACCATCAGACTAATGAGGTTTTGGTGCACACTTTTATAGAAGGACTAGAACCTAACAAAAAGATGCTAATGGATTCAGCAGCTGGTGAACAAGCTTTAGAAAAGACTTAGGATGAGCTGCATACACTCTTGAATCGTATATTATAGAGAAATCCAGAATGGAATGCTGATTCTTGGAGAAGTACCACAAAGAAGGCTACAGGGTTACTAGAAGTGGATCAGTTGATAGCCATAGCAGCACAGATTGCCTCTTTGCAGAATCAAATGAATACTCAGTTTGGCAACCTGAATTTGGGGCAACAACAATCTCCCCTAAATGCGATATAAGAAACTCAGACTTAGTGTGAGGTATGTGGTAATGGTGATCACTCAGCAGATTCTTGTTAAGCTAATCCAGAATCAATAAGCTTTGTGGGCAATGCCCAACGTCAATGTAATCACAATTTTAGGAACACCTTTTATGCAAATTGGAGAAATTACCCCAACTTCTCAAGGGGTGGAAATTAGGGGCAGAATGTAAACCAGTATAAGAGCCAACTGGGAAGCCAAAATCTCCAACAACAGACTCTCGGTACTAAATCTAATTCTTAGATTTGCAACATTGAAGTGATGCTCAAGCAGATCATAGCTACCCAAGCACAAATGGCTGCTGACATAAAAAATCAGCAATTAGCCATGAAGACTCTAGAGGTTCAGATGAGGTAGATTGTTGGAGAACAAAACCCTAGACCTCAGGGAGGTTTACCAAGCGATACTTAAGTAAATCCTAAGTAGTTCAATGCAGTATCCACTCGAAGTGGTAGGCAATTGAAGGAGTTAGAGCCCAAGAAAGTAACTCATGGGGCAGTGGTGAGAGTTGAGAAGAAAGTAGAGGCTGAGAATGATGTGATTAATGAGAACACTATGGCAAGCTTGAAGCCACCACCTTTATTCCCATAAAAGTTGAAAAAGCAAAAGGAGGAAGCATGTTTTCAAAAGTTCATTTACTTGTTAAAACAGATGCACATTAATCTTCCTCTTGTTGATGTTTTGCAGGGAATTCCCAGGTATGCCAAGTACATTAAGGACATCATGGCTAATAATAACATGCTGATAGAATATGCTATAGTTGCACTTACTAAAGAGTGTACATCTCGAATTCAGAATAGACTGCTAACAAAGCTCAAAGATCTGGGTAGTTTCACTATTCAGATCACCATTGGGCAGTCTATTAAAGTCCGAGGATTGTGTGATCTTGGGGCTAACATTAATTTGATGCCCACTTCTTTGTTCAAAAAGATGGGATTAGGTCACCCAAAGCCCATTACAGTCATTTTACAGCTTGCTGATTGTTCGTTAGTAAGGCCCGATGGAATAGTTGAAGATGTGTTGGTGCAAGTCGGGTCACTTATCTTCCCTGTGGATTTCATAGTTTTGGACTTTGATGCAGATCCAAAAGTCCCATTTATTTTAGGGTGTCCATTTTTAGCTACTGGTCGTGCTTTGATAATGTAGTTCCGGTGCAACTGATAATGAGAGAACATGCTAAAGTTTAAGTATTTGATATTTACAAGTCCATGAAGCTCCCTGCTATCTATGAGGAGTTATCTACAATCACTGTGATCGATCTTGAATCGGAGCTTCCACTGATCACATCAAAAGACCCGTTAAAGAGAGCTCTTATTGGTCATTATATTTTTGGATATGGTGATGTACATGATATGGTGCAAGTGCTGGACGTGGCCAGCATATTTATTCACACAGGGGTTTTCGACCCTTTGAATAAACCTCTTGGGCCACCACCCAAGCCATCTATTGTGGAAGCCCCAAAATTGGAGATGCAGATGTTTCCATCACACCTCAAGTATGCTTACTTGGGGGAAAATGAGACCTTGTTGGTTATTCTTTCTGCAAGTCTATCTGAAGGACAGGTTGGTCCAACTCTGGCTGTGTTGAAAAGAAGAAAAAAGTAACCGGGTGGCAGATGTCTGGTATTCAGGGAATAAGCCTGGGTTATTGAATGTATCTAATTTTCATAGATGAAGGGCACAAACTAAGTGTTCAACACCAGCGGAGACTGAATACATTAATGAAAGATGTGGTACGAAAGGAAGTAATTAAGTGTAATGAACCTCCTGGCCATTTTCTACTTCTCCATATTATTTTGGCATTTAGAGCTTTCCCATAGTTGCCCCAAGTCATTTATGACTTGTTGGAGCTGGCAGCTTGGTTATCGGGTAGTTCATTTGTTTTTAGAGCCATTTTCCTATTTTGAAATTGTCGCTTTTCAAATTTGGTTCCTGGGCCTAAACATCAGGTAGACGACCTCGTATACCAATTCTAACAGTTTGACTATCTCCAAAATGACAATTTTAGGCATGGGGGACCTTTGTTTCAGGTCTCGAGGCTTCCGAACTCATTTTGGGCTATTGGGTGAAAATTGGTTAAAATGGCTATTTAGGTGTGGGACCCACATTTTATCAAAACGACCCCAAATGGAAATTTAGATTGCGCTGTTGAGTTTAAAATGTCAAATTTGATAGGGTAGCATAGTTTGTTTGCTTACACGGGGTTTCGAACGAATCCCGAGGGCCAGTTGAAAACTTGGAAAAATATTGCCAACTGTTGATGCTGCTTTAGCTGGTGCAACTGCTTAAGTTGGCCTTTGGATTTTTAAGCAAAATCCACTTTAGTGGCTTGGGCACCGCTTTAATGGCTGGGGCCTTGGACCCGTCTGTCCGCTTAAGCAGAGACTTGTCCGCTTTAGAGGGGTGCGCTTAAGCGACACCCATCTGCTTTAGCTAAAGTCTACCCCGGGTCATGGAGCGCTTAAGAGCTAGTGGGGTACTTTAGCAGTGATCGCTTAAGCGGTCAAGTTGCCACTTAAGAGGCACCTGCATAGCATTTAATCTCATTTTCACCCATTTTTCTCTCATTTTTCTCTAAGTGATGGAGCAGTAAAGCTCTAGAGAGATAGTGGGAGAGAAGAGACGATTCTTGGGTATTCAAGGGGGGCTTGGGGAGTTCATTAACATCATTTTCCTCATCTAAATCCTTGTAAGTTTTGTCTAATTTCTTGGTAAATTCTCCGTTTAAGCCCAAAACCCTAACTAGCTTTGTGGGTTGATTTTGGGTGTTGTAATACTCAAAATTCACCCATTATTGGGGGTAAATGATCCTTGAGCCTTGAGAGACGTTTTGACGGTTTTAAATTTCTGATTCCATAAGCAGGCCCCATATGGAATTTTCAGCTCGATTTGGGACCTGATGCATTTATATGCAATATGGGTAATGTTGTTCTTGTATTGATAAGTAGAGTGTTATTTTGATAGGGTGGCATCTTGCAGTGGCTTCTCAGAAGGGAAAGGCCCCACTTTAGCGAGTTTATCGAGCCTTTTTCAGCGTCCAGGTAGGCTAGCCTTACCCTACTTATAGATTGAGCTTAATTGTGGTATTAGTATGATATTATGCTAGTTTTGGGTTGGAATTTATGGTTAGTTGCTTAGTTAGTAAAAGTTGGTTTATTTAGCCAATTTATGGGCCATTTCGGAGGTAGAATCGACCCAATTACCTATCCCTTAAGTAAATTGATGCTTTGGGGGTTATAATATCGCACTTAGCTCCTTGTAGACTTAGGAGTCCTTCTTTCACAACTTTATCCTAAATCTTGAGCCTTAAACTACATAGCATATACCTAGTTTGGGGCTAGGCTAATGATCTTGAGCTTATTTTAAAGACCGGTTTGAGTCCGGCACATTCTATTGATTTATGACATTTAAAGACCGATTCGAGTCTGGTGCATTCTATTGATTTATGGCATTTAAAGACCGGTTCGAGTCTGGCACATTTTATTGATTTATGGTCTTTAAAGACCGGTTTGAGTTTGACATATTATATCTAATTATGGCACTACTTGTGAGTTATGAGGAGGAAAATCCAATTCATATCCGATGTTTATGGGTTATTTTATGGCATTATGGTATCGATTCGAGTCCGGTGAGTTGTTCGTTGAGTCTATGTTGGTTTCTAAGGTTCTCATTGTTTCACTCATTAGCAAATGACTAGGATGCGAGCTGCGGCGATGGGTGACGGTGAACCCTAGCTTGCTGCTAAGGCACCTGCTAGAGGTCGTGGCTGACCCAGAGGTCACGGCCAGGGTAGAGCTGCAACCCCAACTAAGGGGACGAAAAAAAAGCCTTTGCCAGATCCAGTTATTGCTCCACAAGTTCAGCCACCCCAGCCATTGGTAAGCCAGGGGGAAGCTCAGGCTCCTTCGAGGTTTATTTCTTTGTCGTTGCTCAGAGATGCCTTGGTCTAGTTGTTAGGATTAGTTGGTGGTGCACTGTCTGATGATGTATAGTGTGCATATCAGAGTGGTACGAATATAGGGGCACAACCTGTAGCTGCGGAACCCAGAGTTTAGGTTCCCCCGACACCGGTAGTTGCTCAGTCGGTGGTTGCCCATCCTGCTATGTGTGTTGAGGATCTAAAGATGTTGGGTAGATTTCTGAGATTGAATCCTACGAGGTTTACAGGGGCTCCAGGCGATGATGCATTTGAGTTACTGGCTGCTTGCGAGGTTAGGCTCCATAATTTGGGCCTAGTTGAGGCTTGTGGGGTCGATAACACTACTTTTCAATTGGACTTGGCTGCTAGACATTGGTGGAGAGATTTTCTTGATTCCAGACCAGCTGGATCTCCCTCTTTGACATGGACTCAGTTCTCTGAGTTTTTCTTGGAGAAGTATATGCCCCATAATTTTTGTGAGCACTTGAGAGATCAGTTCACAGGGTTATATCAGGGTTCTATGATAGTTCTCGAGTATGAGGAATGGTTTCACAAGTTGGACAAACATGCTAATATGATCTTTCCTATTGAGTATGAGAGGATTCAGTGTTATGTTAGGCGACTAAGACTTTCTCTTTGTATGGTTTCTCAGAGTTTGGTTATTATTGGTAGGTCTTTTGTTGAGATTTCTGATTATGACAATACTATGGAGGGGATGCATCGTAAGTCCCAAGGGGGCGATGATAAGAGACCACATTATCAGGGGAGTTTCAGTGGGAGCCATAGAGGCTCATAGTTCAGAGGAAGAGGTTCTCAGGGTAGGTACCCTCCACATCAATCATATCGGCACCAGGGTCAGTCCAGTAGGCCTGTTCAGGCAGCACTTTAGTTTTTTGACGGAGATCAGTCCAGTTTAAGTGATTCTTACGTCCAGAGTAGTGTCCAGTCTTCGAGTGGTGCACCTTCTGGATCTTCTAGCCATGGTGGCTATTTTAGGACAGTAGGATCTTCTGGACCGAGTGATATTCCGGGGCCTTGCTATACTTGAGGAATATTTGGACATTTCTCCAGAGAGTGTCCCTAGAGTGGGATGATTAAGCCTGCAGTACAGAGTGTTCAGCCGATCAGATCAGTGCCACCTCCAGCAAGAGGTGGTGTTTAGGGTCACAAGGGTTTTCCCAATAGTTCTTGAGGAGGTTCTTAGGAAGGTAGAATGGTTGGTAGGTTAGACGCCCAACCAGGTGGAGGGCGAGGTTATTTTTATGCTATACCTGGTAGACCGGAGGTAGAGTCTTCGGATGTTGTGATTACAGGAATGATTTTAGTGTGTCTTCGGCCAGCTATTACTTTGTTTGATCCGGGATCCACTTATTCTTATGTTTCTGCTTATTATGAACCACAATTAGCGTTGTCTTAGGAGCCTTTATTTGTACCATTATGTGTATCTACTCCCCTGGGTGATTTTTTAGTAGTGGATCAGATTTATAGATCATGTGTGGTGACCGTTTGAGAGTTTGATACTCGGGTCGATCTTATTGTATTAGACATGGTGGACTTTGATGTGATTCTGGGCATGTACTGGTTATCCCTTTTTCATACGGTCTTGGATTGCTTATCCAAGACCGTTACCTTAGCCATGCCTGGCATACCCCCAGTTGTGCGAAAGGTTCTTTTAGTCGTGCACTGACAGGAATTATTTCTTATTTTTGGGTTAGGAGATTGGTGTCGAGGGGTATCGAGTCTTATCTATCTTATGTTCCTGATGTAAGTACGAAGAGTCCCTCACTTGATTCTATTCCTATTGTCCATGAGTTCGCCGATGTGTTCCCTACCGACCTACCTGTCCTTCCTCCTGAGCGTGATATTGAGTTTGCTATTGATCTCAGGCCGGGCACCCGACTTATTTCTATGGCACCTTACCATATGGCTCCTGCAGAGCTTAAGGAGTTGAATTCTCAGCTTCAGGATCTTTTGGGTAAGGGTTTCATTCTGCATAGTGTATCGCCTTGGGGTGCTTCTATCTTGTTCATGAAGAAAAAAGATGGTTGTATGTTTATGTGTATTGACTATAGGCAGTTGAATAAGGTTACAGTGAAGAATAAGTATCCTATGCCTCAGATGGATGATTTATTTGACCAGTTTTAGGGTGCGGCAGTGTTCTCTAAGATTGACTTGAGATTGGGTTACCATCAAGTGAGGATTCGGGATGAGGATATCCCTAAGACAACATTCAGGACTCGATATAGCCATTATGAGTTCCTGGTTATGTCTTTTGGGTTGACTAATACCCCAGTTATGGATTTGATGAATCGAGTTTATGGATTTGACGAATCGAGTTTTTAGGCCCTATTTAGACTCCTTTGTGATTGTCTTCATTAATTACATTCTTGTATATTCGAGGAGTGGGGAGGAGCATGAGAAACATTTGAGGATTGTGCTCCAGACTTTGACAGATCATAGGCTTTATGCCAAATTCTCAAAGTGTGAGTTCTGGCTTGATTCTATTACATTCCTAGGGCACTTGGTGTCTAAGGATGGGATTATGGTGGATCCAGCAAATATTGAGGCTATTTGTGATTGGCCCAGACCTACATCTCCGATTGAGGTTTGTAGCTTTATTGGTTTGGCAGGTTACTACAGGCGATTTGTTGAGGGTTTTGCTTCTATTACATCGCCTATGACCATACTGACTAGGAAGGAAGTCCCATTTTAGTAGTTTGAGGATTGTGAGTTGATCTTTTTGAAGCTCAAGCAATTACTCACTTCAACTCTGATATTGACCCTTTCTATTGAGGGCGAGGCGCTTATAGTTTATTGTGATGCTTCTGGTGTTGGTTTGGGCTATGTTCTGACGCAGCAGGGCTGAGTTTTTGCTTATGGATAGAGGTAACTTAATATTCACGAGCATAACTACTCCACTCATGATTTGGAGTTAGCGGCGGTGGTTTTTGCGCTTAAGTTTTGGAGGCACTACTTGTATGGTGTTCATTGTGAGATCTACACCGACCATCATAGACTTCAGCACCTTATGACTGAGAGAAAGCTTAATTTTAGGTAGCGTAAGTGGATTGAGTTGCTGAAGGACTATGATATCTCTATCCTATACCATTCGAGCAAGGCAAACATGGTAGCGAAAGCCTTGAGCCGAAAGGCGATGAGCATGGGTAGTTTGTCTTCTAGTTTGGCTTCAGAGCGGCCATTGGCTTTGGACGTTCAGTTCTTAGCCAACTTGTTGGTTTGGCTCGATATTTTGAACTCTAGGAGGATCCTTGCGAGTGTCGAGGCTAGGTCTATCTTATTTGAGCAGATTCAGAGTCGCCATTTTGAGGATAGTATACTTTGTGACATTCGTGATCATGTGGCGAGGGGTGAGTCCAGTCGGGCTACCCTAGATTCAGAGGGTATTCTGAGATTTGATGGTTGCATCTGTGTTTTCAGGGTTGGAGATTTGACTCAGTTGATACTGTGAGAGGCTCATTGCTCCAGATATTCTATTCACTTTGGGACAGCGAAAATGTATAGAGATTTGAGGCAGCATTACTGGTGGAGTGGCATGAAGAGCGATGTTCCAGACTATGTAGCTCGTTGCCTTTGTTCTCAGTAGGTAAAGGCCGAGCATCAACCACCAGGTGGATTGCTTCAGAGGCTACCCATTCCTGAGTGCAAGTGGGAGCGGATTACTATAGACTTTATGATCGATTTACCTCATTCTTCGTATGGTTCTGACAGTATTTGGGTCATCATGGATCGTTTGACCAAGTCGGCTTATTTTATCTTGATTCAGATCTTCTTCAATGCCTAGAGGTTAGCCCGTATCTACATTCGAGAGATAGTTCACCTTCATGGAGTACCCGTATCCAATATTTCTGAGAGAGGCTCAGTGTTTACTTCTAGCTTTTACTTCTAGATTTTGGAGGAATTGTCAGGAGGAGTTGGGTACTCAAGTCAATTTTAGCACCACATTTCATACTCATACCAATGGTCAGTTGGAGCGGACCATTCAGGTTCTTGAGGATATGCTCCACGCGTGTGTGATGGACTTTGGAGGTTAATGGGAGTAGCACTTAGCTTTGGGAGAGTTTACTTATAATAATAGATACCATTTGAGGCATTATATGGTAGGCGTTGTCGGTCTCTGATTGACTGGTTTAAGACTTTAGAGATTAACCCCCATAGCACTGACTTGCTTTGTGAGTCCTTGGATAGGGTGCGGGTGATTCAGGAGAGGTTGAGAGCAGCTCAGAGTAGGCAGAAGAGTTATGCTAATTGTAGACTTTGTGCCTTGAAGTTTGGAGTTGGTGACCAGGTTTTCCTCTGTGAATCACCCAAGAAGGGCGTGATAAGGTTCGGGAGGAAGGGTAAGCTTAGCCCCAGGTATATTGGTCTATTCAAGATACTTCGACTAGTTGGAGAGATAGCTTATGAGGTCGCCTTGCCCCCAAATTTCTCAGTTGTTCATCCAGTTTTCCATGTCTTTATATTATGGCGTTATATCTCAGATGAGTCTCATGTGCTTCTATGGGACTCGGTCCAGTTGGACTGTTAAGGTCCAGTGGAGGCACCATCCAGTTGAGGAGGGTACTTGGAGATCGAGAGTGAGATGTGGACCCAGTATCCCCACTTGTTCAAGCCTTCAGGTACTTCTTAATCTTTTACTTTCGCGGGCAAAAGTCTTTTTAGTAGTGGATGTTGTAATGACCCTCCTGGTTATTTTCTGCTTCTCCACATTATTTTGGCATTTATAGTTTTCCCATAGCTTCCCCAAGTCATTTATGACTTACTGGAGCTGACAGTTTGGTTATCGGGCAGTTCGCTTCGTTTTTAAAGCCATTTCCCTTTTTTGAAATCGTCACTTTTCAAATTTGGCGACTGGGCCTAAACATTAGGTAGACGACCTTGTATGCCAATTCTGACAGTTCCATCATCTCCGAAATGTCAATTTTAGGGTAGGGGGATCTTTGGTTCGGGTCTCGAGGCTTTCGGACACATTTTGGGCTATTGGGTGGAAATTGGTTAAAATGACCATTTGGGTGTGGGTCCCTCATTTCATCGAAACGACCTTGGTTGGAAATTTCAATTGCTCCGTTAAGTCCAAAATATCAAATTTGATAGGGTTGCATAGTTCATTTGCATTCACGGGGTTTAGAACGATTCCTGAGGTCCCATTGGAAACTTGGCAAAATATTACCAAGTGCTGATGCTGCTTCAGCTAGTGCAACCGCTTAAGCGAACCTTTGGCCGCTTAAGCAGAAACCGCTTTAGTGGCTTGGGCACGACTTTAAAGGCTGGGGCCTTGGACCCACATTTCTGCTAAAGCGGAGGCTTGTCCGCTTTAGTGGGGTGTGCTTAAACGGTACCCGTCCGCTTTAGCGGAAGTCCACCCCGGTTCATGGAGCGCTAGTGGGGGCGCTTTAGCGGTGACCGCTTAAACGGTCAAGTTATCGCTTAAGCGGCACCTGCAGGGCATTTAATCCCCTTTTCACCCATTTTTCTCTCATTTTTCTCTAAGTGTTGGAGCATTAAAGCTCTAGAGAGATAGTGGGAGAGAAGAGGCGATTCTTGGGTATTCAAGGGGGGTTTGGATAGTTCGTTAATATCATTTTCCTCATCTAAATCCTTGTAAGTTTTGTCTAATTTCTTGGTATATTCTCTGTTTAAGCCCAAAACCCTAGCTAGCTTTGTGGGTTGATTTTGGGTGTTGTAATGCTCGAAATTCACCCATTATTGGGGGTAAATGATCCTTGAGCCTAGATGGACATTTTGGCGTTTTCAAATTTGTGATTCCATAAGCAGGCCCCAAATGGGATTTTCGGTTCGATTTTGGACCCGATGTATTTATATTAAATATGGGTATTGTTGTTCTCGTATTGATGAGTAGAGAGTTATTTTGATAGTATGGCATCGTGCAGAGGATTCTCGAAAGGTAAAGGCCCCACTTTAGCGGATTTTATCTAGCCTTCTTCGGCGTCCAAGTAGGCTAGCCTTACCCTACTTATAGATTGAGCTTAATTATGGTATTCATATGATATTATGCTAGGTTTGGGTTGGAATTTAGGGTTGGTTCCTTAGTTAGTAAAAGTTGGTTTATTTGGCCGATATATAGCCCGTTTCAGAGGTAGACTCGACCCAGTTACCTATTTCTTAAGTAAATTGATGCTTTGGGGTTATAATATCGCTCTTAGCTCCTTGTAGACATAGGAGGCCTTCTTTCACAACTTTATCCTAAATCTTGAGCCTTAAACTACATAGCATATACCTAGTTCGGGGCTAGGTTAATGATCTTAAGCTTATTTTAAAGACCGGTTCGAGTCCGACACATTCTACTGATTTATGGCATTTATAGACTGGTTTGAGTCTGACACATTCTATTAATTTATGGCATTTAAAAATCGATTTGAGTTTGGCACATTCTATTGATTTATGGTCTTTAAAGACCGATTTGAGTCCGACATATTTTATCTAATTATGGCACTGCTGGTGAGTTATGAGGAGGGAAATACGGTTCAAGTCTGGTGTTTATGGGTTATTTCATGGCTTTATGGTAGCGGTTCGAGTCCGATGAGTTGTGGTACGAAAGGTTTCATAAGCATAGTAGTAGTATATTTCCTTGATTGCATCCATCGGGCTTATGGGGGTTCGTTTGGATTAGTCCTCTCTTGTTTGCACCTTCTGGGCTCATGGGGGCCTAGTTAGGTTTTAAATAGTTTACTTAAAGTCCAGTATCGTGTATTTCGTTATTTATTTATATATGTCTGAGTACGATCTCAGGGTCCCCCTTTCCCTTGACGTTAGCTTACTTTCTCGCATTTTACAATGCTTTTATTATGATTTAGCTTAGTCGGACGATGATGTCTACTGAGTACCCATTGTTTTGGTACTCATACTACACTTCTGCATCTTTTTTGGTGCAGATCTGGATACTAGCTGTCGCCATTGATAGTCAAGCCAGCTATCTACAGGTCTCGGAGATAGGGTGAGCTTTCAGAACCGAAGCTGATCCCCTATCCTTCCCCTATTTTTGGATGGTCTTTCATTTTGAGACGACATGTGTATTGATATTATTAGTACTCTTATTCTTTTGCTAGTGGCTCTTGTACTGTCCTTACCAGGTCACGGGATTCATTTTGTTCTTCTCCCTATTTTATTTAGCCCTTTATTTTCTTACTTATAGTTATGGGCATGATTTGTAATATTTTGTATTCTTCCGCCATTGAGCCCATTACTTATCATTCCGGGCTAAGGCTTGGCTTACCTACTGGTGGGACATAGTAGGTGCCATCATGTCTCATAAATTGGGTAGTGACATTAAGTGGCTAGACGCAGATATTGTCTATCCTAATTCGGATAGTAAGTGGGCTAGTTTAGTTTAGTGTGTCCTTAAAAAAGGAGGCATGATAGTGGTTACTAATGAAAAGAATGAGTATATCCCGACTCAGACAGTTATAGGTTGGAGAATTTGCATGGACTACCGCAAGCTCAATGAAGCCACTCAACAACATTACTATCCTATTCCTTTCATTGATCAAATGCTAGACAGGCTTGCAGGGCAAGAGTATTATTGCTTCTTAGATGGGTATTCAGGCTACAATCAGATATCCATTGCTCCCAAAGATAAAGAGAAGACGATATTCACATGTCCTTATAGTATTTATGCTTTCAAGCGTATGCCCTTCGGGCTATGCAATGCACCCGCCACTTTCCAACGGTGCATGATGGTAATCTACTATGACATGGTGGAAGACTTTGTTGAGGTATTTATGGATGATTTTTCAATTTTTGGTAACTCATTTGAAGTATGTCTGCAGAATCTTAATAGGGTTCTTGCGAGGTGTGAAGAGACAAACCTGATACTTAACTAGGAGAAGTGTCACTTCTTGGTTAGGAAAGGCATTATCCTTGGCCATAAGGTGTCCCGAAGAGGTTTATAAGTTGATCGTACTAAGATTGAGTTTATATAGAAACTACCCCCACCCGTGTTTGTAAAGGGTGTGAGTAGTTTTCTTGGGCATGCTGGATTCTATAGGCGGTTTATCAAAGACTTCTCAAAAATCTCTAGACCGATGTGCACACTGCTTGAGAAAGAGGTAAAGTTTTAGTTTGGTGAAGATTGTGTGAAGGAATTTGAGGCTTTGAAGAAAAAATTGATTGAAGCAGCTATATTGATTGCCCCCAATTGGTAATCGCCATTTGAGATGATGTGTGACGCTAGTGATATGGCAGTGGGAGCAGTATTGGGCCAGCAAAAAAAGAAGTTTTTTCATTCAATTTACTATGAAAACAAAAATTTTAATGCAGCTCAAGTCAATTATACTGTTACAGAGAAGGAGACCCTAGCTTTGGTGTTTGCGTTTGACAAGTTTCTGTCCTATTTAGTTGGTACTAAGGTGATTGTATACACAGACCATGAAGCTCCGATACTTGTTCAATAAAAAGGATGCCAAACCTCAGCTCATTAGGTGAATTTAGTTTCTGCAGGAATTTGATCAAGAAGTTAAAGATCGAAAGGGGTCAGAAAACCAAGTAGTGGATCACCTCTCTAGGTTAAAGAGTTAGGAGCATGTTCTAGAGAATGGTACGATTTGAGAAGAGTTCCCAGATAAGCAACTCTTAACATTGAGTGTTACAGAACTACCTTGGTACGCATATATCGTAAATTTGATAGTGAGTGGGGTGTACCCACCTGAGGCTACAAGTCAACAAAGAAAGAGATTTTACTATGAGTCCTGATTCTACACATGGGATGAGCCTTTCTTGTTTAAACAGGGCACAAACTGAGTAATCAGAAGATTATTCTGGAATATGAAGCAAAACAGGACTTGGAGAGTTGTCATTCATCTCCTTATGGAGACTATCATGGTGGTGAGCGGACAGCTCACAAAGTACTACAGTCCAGTTTCTTTTGGCCCACTTTATTCAAGGATACAGTCAAGTTTGCAAAAGAGTGTGACCAATGCCAGTCTATGGGTTCTATCTCTCGAAGGCACGAGATGCCTTTAAACAACATTCTGAAGGTAGAGATTTTTGGTGTATGAGGAATAGACTTTGTGGGTTCCTTTCCTCCTTCATATGGAAACATGTACATTCTTGTTGCAGTAGATCATGTTTCTAAGTGGGTGGAAGCAGCAGTGCTCCCCACCAATGACTCGAAGGTGGTTGTGAAGTTTGTTAAAAAGCATATATTCACGAGGTTTGGGACTCCTAGAGCTATTATTAGTGATGGTGGTTCACACTTTATCAATAATTGGTTCAGGAACTTATTGGCTAAATATGGGGTAAGACACAAAGTTGCCACAACCTATCATCCCTAAATAAGTGGCCAAACAGATATTGTGAAAGACGGTGAATGTACAGTGCAAGAATCGGGCACTGAAACTTGATGATGCATTATAGGCATATAGAAAAGCGTACAAAACTCCCATTGGTACATCACCCTACAGGTCAGTATTTGGAAAGGCGTGTCATTTACCGATTAAGTTAGAATATCAGGCTTATTGGGCGGTAAAAAAGTTGAACCTTGATGCTGATTTAGCGTGCCAGAAACAAATGTTGCAGTTACATAAGCTTGAGGAGTTCAGATTGCATGCTTTCGAGAATGCAAAGCTCTACAAGGAGAAGACCAAAAGGTGGCATGACAAACATATTGTAACTTGTTCATTTAAGCCCAGGCAGAAGGTACTGTTGTTCAATTCTAGGTTAAAATTATTTCCTGGGAAGCTGAAGTCCAAGCGGTATGGCCCTTTTGAAGTGGTAAAAATGAAAGCACATGGTGCTGTCGAGGTGATTGATAAATAAAAAGGCTAAACATTCTTAGTAAATGGCCAAAGAGTTAAACACTACTAGGGTGAAGTAGAGGACCGACAGAAGACGTCTGTGGAACTTTCAGATGAGTGATTATGAGTAGGGTTGTGCCGCGATGGTAAATCAGCTACATAGGAGGTAACCAATTAATGTAATGTAATAGTAAAGGATTTATATTAAAAGAAAAGCAAAAGAATAGATACAAATGAGAAATTCAAAAAAACAAAAAGATGTGTTAAGCCACGATCGATACTACGGCTCTTGGGGGGAGGCAACCCACCCTTCTATCATTGTTTTTAATTGTTTTGTGGGGGATTTTTAATCTCTTCGGAGATAAAAATGGTTGGATAAAGTCGAGAGAAAGAAAAAAGGGACTTTGAGGTAAGCTTTTAGTCGAGGACAAGAATCGTGCACCGCAGGCCTTGCGCCTCGCCTTGGGAGTGCATCACAGGCCTTGTGCTTTTCCTTGGGTGTGCTCTACGGCATGTAGCACAGGGACTCACTGGCTCACATGTGCATTATCCATGTGCTGCAAGCCTTGGGACTCACTTTTGGCATGCACCGTGACCCCTCCCCCCCCCCCAATTTCCCAAAATCAATTTTAAATAAATCGGGTCAACCCTACTCGGTTTGCTCACAATATATACCCCTCACCTAATTTTCACCCTTTTTCCACCCTAATTGCACCGTACACCTCTTTCTCTCATACCCAAACCTGCGAAGTACACTCCCAACTCCATTTTCTCTTCTCTTTCAATTATTTCTTCAATCCAAGGTATGTTCCCATGATCTCTTAAGCTTAAATTCGGTATTTTATCATAGGAAAGTGCTATTAATTTTATGTTATTATGTGGTAATTATGTGAATGTGTGCGAATATGTTCTAGTTTACAATTTCTTAATTTTAGGATGGAAGAGAGCATGCTAACGGGCATTATGGTGCCTATGGGTATGCTAAACTTGAACTTAAATCTGATTTTGGGGCCATTGTTGGGTTCGCTATTGCATTACGTGGTGAAGTTGTCCTTAATTTAACTAAAAAATTGTCTTTGTCAGGGCTTATATGTGGGAATGTTGTGCTTAACACAAAATTTTTGATATGGCTACGTGCTTAATTTTATACTTAATATGGTGGAAAGTGAGTTATAATGTGCAAATTGTGTGATATAATGGAGTTGTATTGGTGATGTATAGTCTTTAAGTTTGGTGTGGTCTATTTGTGTATGATGGTTATGTTCACCAAGAATACTTTGTTTTGTAATGGCGTTGTGGTGATGCTTGTTAATGAATTAAGAGTCGGGGAAGTCTGATTACCAGAAAATAATGCCTCGTGGCAACATGCGAACAAATTAAGTGTGGGGTGATTCTAGTGACCTCATATCTTAATTTTAGTTAGCCGTTTGGGGATAAACTAATGCTATTTATTGGTGTTATGTGTAAATGGACTCGTGGTTCCTAAACCAAGAAAGGAAAAATGAGTTACTTTTACCTCCCTATAAGGTCAGAAACGAGCTCGAATGGGTCAGCCAACGAATACCGCTCCAGCTGCCCCAACAGCTTCTCAAAGTGTATGTCATAGGTTTGGCGTCAAATGGGTTGACAAGGAAGGGGTGCAATGGTACAAATAAAAAAAGGAGAAATACTACCAACCAATGGAGCAAATTGATAAAGATAGTTTGGAAGTGCATTATCCGTGGATTCAAGTGAGGATAAGACAGTTGAGGATGGACTTCATTTTGGAGGATCCTGGAGAATGTAATCTGGATTTGGTTAGAGAGTTCTTTGCAAATTGGTTTTCAGATACTCAAGGCAATAGTGTCGAGGTTCATGGTCATATTATCAAACTTACTGCAGCAGCACTTAACACATTCCTTCACACACCAGAGGTTGAACATACTAGATTAAAGAAGTTGTATAGCCGGCCTCCATATTGTGCTATCCGTCACACTCTTTGTAGGCCACGATCAATGGCTAGATGGGAACACCACCAAGAAAATTACTAAAAACAATTACTACTATGACATCATAAGAGTCATCCAAGTGCGTATTACTACTTATTACAAACCAAAATAAACCAATTAGCCAACATTAAGAAATTAAATAACCCAAGGAATACTTTTCCACCCACCCCACACTTAGACCATGCACTATCCTCATTGCACAATAAAAACAAAACATAAACAAAAGATGGGAAAAAGAACTTCCTGGGCCTAGTCATCATTCTCCACATCGGGACTCAGATATCCCCTCTCAGAATCCTCTTGGTCAGAATCAATCTCCGCATCAAAATCAACTAGCAAGTGCTCATCATCGGTAGGAACATCATCATCTACCAACTCTCAAAAGGTTTGACCAACTCGATACATGGCTTTAGCATGGTCATTCATTGGGTACTCACTATCCAACTGTCTCAGCTCATCTGTAGTGTATGTTCATCCGCCGCAAATCATCGTTAACTTAGTTATACCATAGAGGTGGAGAAAGAAGCTATCATCTCGTGCGTTTCTCTTAGCAATGGTGAGAATTGGCCCATGGGTTAAATCAGGCTCCTTTACCTTGGACACATCAAATCCTCACATGTTTTATGCCGGCTTGTAATCCACCGGGTCTTCCTCGACCTCATTATTTTTCAAGAACTTTATCACAAGACCACCAAAACTGAATCTACAAACCTTGTTCACTCAGGCCTTCCTCATAGATGATCTAATCACTGCACCAATAGTGATGGGACTATCAGTCATCAAATCAAACACTAGACATACCCAGTCACTTGTGACATGAATAAAGTAAGACCTTGGGACCAAACAAACACCAACAATCCGCAACCAAATATGAGCTTCTTTGTTAAACTAGCCATAGGGGTAGGTTTTATGATACCCCTTGTCTCGGTAGTGTTCCCATCTGGCCATTGATTGTGTCCCACAAAGGGTGTGACGGATAATATGATATGGAGGTCGGCTATACAACTCCTTCAATCCAGTGGTAATGTTGGGTTGTTTAATTTCTTAATGTTGGCTAGTTGGTTTATTTTAGTTTGTAATAAGTTGTAATATGCACTTGGATAAATTTTATGATGTCGTAGTAGTAATTGTTTTTGGTATTTGTTGTTTTGCTTTTGGGTTCCTCGGCATTTGTTTTCGGTTCTTTTCCCAAGGATAGTCCTTTTGAACCAAGTAAGATTAAAATTTTATTTTTTAAATCTTTTTTAGGATTAAGTTGTGTGTTAAAGTCATAGTTGAGTACTTTTCTCGATGATGGATGGATGACGTCCATCTTAAGAGAAAATTAGTCATTGGTAGAAAGTAAGAAGTAGAACCTTTTCATGAAATCTAAGTTAAGTGCTGTTGTAGAATGCATGATTGTATGACTCAAGTATGGTTTAAATTGAAAACATGTGTAAATAGTGATGTTTGGAATACTTAGTCTCATTTATACGACTCTCGTGTGACTTTAGCTTAAATTTGAATTTATGTCATTGCTTGATTGAGAATCTATAAGAGTCCATCTTGATTTGAACATGTGCCATGTGTGTGTTAGGTTTAGTTTTATTCCATGCTTGCATGTGGGTGTATAGAAATTGTCCGGTGTGTGTGCTAAATGAAATGAAGAAGGTTGATCTTAGGAAATGACATAGGCAAATCTTTGATAGCCGTATTTGAGACCATCTTTTACCTACCCAAAATGCATGATCTTAGTTAGCCCCGTTGAGCCCTTAGCCTATTCTTTGGTAGCCTCATATGTAGCTTATTTCCTTTCTTTCAATTGCTTGTAATTGATCCAAAAACTCTGAAGCGCTTTGGTTGAAAAATTAAGATGTTAAGGAGGGTGACACTGGAGAAAGAAGAAAAAAGTAAAGTTGAAGCCTCAAAGTAATAACTATAGGTGTATTGAAAAGTTCAGGTGTGTTGATGGGGAGTAGTGCATTGAAAAGAAAAGTTAATCAAAAAGAAATAATTTATGTGTGATAGAAAATACTTCTTACTAAAGATATATAAGCTAACTTAAAGAGATGGGGCAAAACAAAAGAGAATGTGAGGATTAAAGTGGTGGAAAATAGGTTGGTTTAAGATGAACTGAATGAAAGTGTCATGTATTAAAACGCTTGGTAGAGTTAGTGACTATTTCTAGACAAAATAGTTCCTACCCATCCCTTGGCCTACATTACAACCCATTAAAGTCCTACTTGATCTTAAGCATTGATATTCTTATTTTAGTGGAGTACTACACTAAGGACAAGCCTATGGGTCATCCTATGTGCATGTGAATTCTTTGAGAGAGTGAGCGTAATTATATTTTTACACCTGATCTTGTGTTAAATTATATGTTAGTAGTTGCTATTGGGTGACTCTCTTGTTGTGAGGGAGCATTTTTAATGACGGATAGACAACTTATATGATTTCTTGGTTGGATAATGTGCATAAGTTTACTAAGTTTGAAGAGTCTATTCTTGAGGCTAGGAGGTTTCTAATGGTCATTCATATGTTTACATGACATGCTTGTTGTAAAACTTGTTGCTCATATTATTTATGTAGTTCTAGCTTGAGTAACTTGCTTTGATTAGTGACATTAGAGCCTCGTTGGTGAACAGGAAGCATAGAGTCGTTTGAGGATGAATAAATCTCTAAGTGTGGGGTGGTGATCTTGGGCGTATTTATACACCCAAATGCCATGTTTTGCCCATACTTTAGCTAAGTTTGGAGAATAAATTATCTTATGAGAGTGTGTTTTGCTATACTTTTGATGTAAATTAGCGAACCTACGTGATTAGTACAATTTCAGGAGTGAATGAGGCATATGGATGCTCAAGACAGCTAAGGTTGACAAGCGACGAAGTTATGTGAGCAAGAAGCGAGCAAACAAAGGTTACCGAGCAGGTTGTGCACCGCACCCCTTGGGGCATGCGTTAGGCTATGCACTGCACCCCTTCGGGCATGCATTAGGCCTCGCGGTACGAGGGTGACATCTATGGTGGCCTATTCTTTTAAATCAAGACTTGTTCAAAGGCTTGGGGGTAATTTCACCATACATCTATAAATACCCCAGGCTTATTTTTGAGAAGGTTTATGCATTATTTTGGAGTGTTGTAGAGAGGTTTGATGAGGGTTCATGTTCTGTAAACTCTACTACTCACTTTCTTTTGGTATGAATAGCAATTGCGTTGTTGTTTTAGCACGAATTATGAGTGGCTAAAGACCTTTGTTCTGGGGTTATGGCTAGAACATGATTGTTTAGTATTTTATTTAAGTCAATGAAGTTTATTTCTCATTCAATTGTGCTTGTGTTCTTGAATTTACTATTTTAGTGTCTGGCCAACATTAGAATAAATGGGTAATTCTTGCATGAACTAACCATGGGCGTGTAAGGATAGGATGAAAAACATGAGAAATAAGATCATCTCTTATTAAAGTTAGAATTGATTTGCATCTAGGATAGTAATATACCTAGTTTGCCTTATTTGGTTATGAATGGGATGAAATCAATAAAGAATCTAAATTAGAGACTCACATTCCTGCTCAACTATGTAGTTGTGAGACTAGTTTGAATATGTGATTTAGAGGATGACCATTCCCGGATCGTACACTTAACCCCAAAACCCGCAATTTGAGAAGTAAAGTTCATTGAGGCGAATAAATGCTATACATGATTGTGGTAAATTCCGTAGCCCTGGAATTTCTCTTAATATTATTTACAACTCTGTTCAAATACGTGATTATCATATTTTATTCTTTTCGCACATTATTAGATAGTTATAATTTCACAAACATTCTTGATAATCCATTCACTTGTCTGAACTATTATTGGAATTTGAACTAAGTAAATTTCTAAGCGTATAGTCCCTGTGGGTTCGATAACCGGCTTCCAAAGAGCACTATATTATTTGTTAGACCACGTACACTTGTGTGTACGGTAGGCCACAACAGGAGTCACTAGATACTAATTAGTAATTACTTTCTCCGATCCAATTTATGTGGACAAATGAAATATTACATACTAAAACTTAAATTTGGATATTTACTTGTATTAAATATAAAATAATATCTCAAACGAGTTTCTATCAAAAGAATCAAACTAAAATGTTATATGCAACTATAAATATACTATTTTTTTTTCCATTTCCTCCTAAGTAGGTTATTATTAGGAGGTTAGGACAAAACAATTACTAAGGGGTTAATTTCTTTCATAGTTTCACAGGTGAACTGGAAGATTTGAAACTTTTGATTAGAATTCTCCCAAATTCTCTATTAAAACAAAAGAAATTTAACATACATCAATTAAAATTAAAGACTAGCAAAATAGATATATTGGAAACAACTTTAAATTTAAGTAAAAATTGATAAGTAAGTGTTATTTTTTCGTAAAAGTGTGATATGTGTTCAGTAAAATCTTGACTCATTCATTATAAAACTATTATTTCAGTTAATATAATTTATCATGTATTTTTATAACGTAAAGCAACTCAAGGTGGAGAAGTGTTTTTTAAGACGGTTTGTATTTAGTGAAAAATAATTATTGATGCATCCATATTAAAGTCGCTAGATTGAGTAGGATGGATGTAAACCCATTCACTGAAAAAAATTATAATTTCCTTTTTTAAATTTGTACACCTTTATAAAATTCCTAGCTCTGTCACTGTTCCACATTATTTAATTTTTTATTGCGTGCAAGAGCTAGCTTACCAACCAGCAGGGACTAGGGTAGGTGCCATCACAATCCCAATTTTTGGATCATGATAATTTGGTATCAGATTGCTAGGTTCACCAATCTCATGAGTACAAAAGCATGTGTTTTGTAAAGTGTCGCGGATTGATATAACAATGCCTATATCTATCTTCAGAAGACTATGGGGCTTTTTAGAAAAATATTGTTCTTTGATTCTTTATATGTGAAATCATTTAGCTCTTGAGTTCTTAAACTTCATGTTTCATTCTCTCATTGAAGGTAAGATCAACAACGACAAGAGATGATAAGCCTGCACCAATTGCTACTACCCTTGCACAGGGTCAAAGTATAGGTCGAGGTTGTGGCGAAGGTAGAGCACACTTTTTTCACCATCTCGGGTAATGTAGAGCAGTGTCTCCTAATCCTAATATTGAGATTTAGGATTTGGACTTTTAGCCTAAGGGTATGGGGCTACCCCAAGTGTCATAGGGTTATGTATCTACCTAAGTGCTATAGGATACTATGGTTCACATTTTTAGCTTTTTGGAGGGTATGGCTCAAACAAGAGTTCTACCTATCACTCTTAATGGTTCATATACTAGAGTTGGGTTCTCGGGTTGTGGTGGGTGCTCTAGTTCATTCAGACTATCTTATTATCTTATTAATGATAGAGGGTACTATGATTATTAAGTGTTAGGTCACTTTTCTAGAGAGTATCCTAGGCACAGGCTAGATGGGGTACACTAAGGTTCTCAGATTCAGGTTCATCAGGCATCAACACCACTAGCTAGAGGAGATACACAGAGTGGTAGAGATGGTTCTCAGCTTTCTAGAGGTGGAGCTCAGGCAGGTCATGGCGTTGGTCATGGAGGCACAAGTCTAGGGATGGATATCAAAAGTGTTATGCTTTTCTAAGTAGACTAGAGGTTGAAGCTTCAGATACAGTCATAACATATACTATTTTTGTTTTCCATCGGCTGACTTTGGTGTTATTTGATCCTCGATATATTTATTTATATGTGTCTACCTATTTTGCTATGCAACTAGATATAATGTGTGATTCCCAGGCAATTCTAGTTCGTATTTCTATCCCCATAGGTGATTCATTAGTAGTTGATCAAGTGTATCAATCACATGTGACTTTGATGAGGGCATGATACTTGGGTAGACCTTATTATTCTTGATATGGTGCATCTCAATGAAATTTTAGGTATGGATTGGATATCTCTTATCATTCTATCTTAGATTGGAATGCTAACATCATTACTTTAGTTGTGTCTGGTATTCCTTGTTTGGCATGGAAAGATATAGTTAGTCATGCCCCTAAGAAGGTGATTTCATTTTTGAGAGTGAAGAGAATGGTAGAGAAAGGGTGTATGACTTACATAGCACACATTCGGGATACTAGTATTGATACTCTCTCACTTGAGCCAATTCCTGTGGTGAGTGAGTCTATTGAGGTCTTTCTGACAGATATGCCAAGTATTCCACCAAACAGTGGCATCAATTTTGGCATTGACTTAGAGTCGAGCACCCAACCCATTTCTATTCCACCCTTTAGAATGGCTCTAATATACTTATAGGATTTGAAAGAGCAATTTTAGGATATTTGAGTAAGGGGTTTATTAGAACTAGTGTTTCCAATTGGGGTGCTCATGTATTTTTTGTGAAGAAGAAGGATAATTTTATGTGGATATGTATTAACAATCAGTAGTTGAACAAGGTCACTGTCATGCAAAAGTATCTGATACCACATATAGATGATTTATTTGATCAGCTTCAGGGTGATTTAGTGTTCTAGAAGATTATTTGAGATTGAGTTACCATCAGTGTAAGAATAATGCTTCAGATCTTCCGAAGACCACTTATAAAAATCGATATAACCACTAGGGGTTCCTTGTCGTGTCTTTTGGGTTGACTTATACCCCTATGGAATTTATGGAGTTGATAAATAAGGAGTTTTGACCCTATTTGAATTCATCCAGGATTGTGTTCAGTGATGATATCTTGATCTACTCTAGGAGTAGATAGGATCATGAGCAATATTGGAAGATTGTGCTTTGGACCTTGAAGGAAAAGCAGTTGTATGCAAAGTTCTTAAAGTGCGATTTTTGGCTTGAGTTCATGGAATTCTTAGGGCACGTGATGTATAAGGATGGTATTATGGTATATTTGAAAAATATTGGGGCAATTCGGGATTGGGCTAGACCCACTTCACCTATCAATACTCAAAGCTTTGTTGGGTTAGCAGGCTACTACAGACAGTTTATGGAGGGGTTCCCTTTGATCCCATATCCTTTGACTAAAATGACTCAGAAGTATGTGGTTTTCCAGTGGTCCGATGAGTATGAAGAAAGCTTCTAAAAGATCAAATCATATTATTGACTTTGTCACAACCCAAAATTGAATCTGTGATGGAACCTGTCACACCCTCTGGTACAGGTAAGCCTATCCCAACGCAACACAATAATCAAAAATAAAATAGGAGCGGAATAAGACATAAAGATAAACCCAAATAATATAAAAAAAAAAGTCTAATCTCAATGATACATCCCAGGCCTAGTTGTCACTAGTACAAGCCTCTAATATAGAATATGATCAAATAATCAAAAGTATCTTAAATGCGAATAAAACATAAGATAAGCTAATGAAAGATCCGGGTAAGCTTTGAGATCCAATAGACGCTACGTAGATCTCCATAAACCAACACTGGGAGAACATAATCAATGCTCTACTACTGATTCAATATATGCACGGGGTGCAGAAAAGGGAAAGAAAAAGCAAGGGTGAATACAAAAATTGTGTACTCAGTAAGCATCGTTGATAACCGACCGTAATTCAAGGTGATGGCGAGAACCCCCACCCTACCATCCAAGACTTACCCTAAATAAACCTGCATTCATAGAAGTTCCCAATGGCGACTTAAACCATACAACTCCTAACAGTATACATAACACAATTTAAATAACAGTATAAAAAATAACAACAAAATACATATACATAAAAGGAAGACTAATATATGTGATATCAATAACATAAAAGAGATGAGATCTAAGTGATGCAATGTAATGAAATGATAGGTACGCACTATTCCAATGTCACCTCGTATATACCTTCCGAGCATAAGCTTCCAGGAGAGGACCCATGGGGGGGGGGGCGTTCACAACCCATATACATATCATAATCATCAATTAACCTTATCGACACATCCCTCAACTAAGGCATTTTATAAAGTGTCTCATTATCTTTCAAAAATCAGTATTTCTCAGTAGTTCTAGTTCATCAATATGGATGAAATAAATAAGTATGCATGCTCAAAACCACTCAACAACATGGGATAAAATCAACTCAACCATGGAATATGTGAACTCAAGTCACCTCAAATCTCAGTTAATAATTATAGAGGCCATCTGAGGGATCACAGTAGTAAAGAGTCATGTAAGACATCAATAATATCAATCCAAACCCCCGCACCAGGCATCAAAATAATAAATAATAAGAAATGCTCAAACAATACCAACCCCAGACCCTACACATGCATCTTAATGATAATAGTCTCTGAAGTCAATATAAATTCAACACAAACCCCCACTTGGGCATCACAACAATAATAATCAATCAAATTAATAATATGACTCACACAAACCTCACACGAGCATCAAAATAATGATAATCAATGCAAATAGTGTAAACATAGAAGTTTCACTCAACTAATAGCATAACTTACATGATAAATTTCTACCTTCCCAGATCATGCCACAACTAGGCTCAAATACTTACAAGGGGAAAGTGTTCACCAACAAGTCTAATCAAAGGTTCACTTTCATTCACACTACCTAGTAGTTACCCTAAGGCTCCTCTTTTTAACTACTTATATATAGTACAAATCTATGTATACCCTAGGTGATCACTAAACCCCAATCAGTCCATCAAGTGACTATGATCTAATTATACCCTAAATGGTTACTAAACTCCGATCATTCCATCAAACAACTATACTTATATTTATACCTTAAGTGATTACTAAGTCTCAATAATTCCAACAAATAACTACAAAACTATTTATACCTTAAGTGATTACTAAGCTCCAATCATTCAATCAAAATTCACTAAACATAATTGAAACTCTTAAATAGATACACACTATCAATTTACTCACGATCGATACATCATCATTATCACCATTCACTATAATCATGTCATTAAGTAGAGAAAACAATCAAGATGTTCATTTTATTACTTCAACCCATCAATAGACTCTGGTACTCACGGTGATGCTTTCCATCTCATCTAAGCGGGACCCCCAAATACTTAGTAATTCACAAAACATAAGCAATAAACACATAAAACATAAACAACTCAAAAAAGAGTCAAGGTTCATCTCAACTTGCCTTAAAGAAGACCAAAAAATATAAATCACAACCAGAATGATCTCTCGAATCATCACCAAATGCATCCAATCTAACCAAATATGAGATCTATACTGACACACTTTAGTTCGGGGTCTAAAATCACTTTGAAAATTGACTTTGAAAAAAAGGGGTAAAACTAGCGTTTTAATAAAGAATTAAGTCACCCATAGTTTAAGAATTCTAATTCTGGAATCCCAAAGAAAACAATAAGAAATCGAGTTAGAATCCCAGTTTTAAAGGTGATTTTGTGCTAAAATCGATGGTAAATGATGACAACATGATTTAGAAATATACCCAAGGTTTAGATTTTGCAAACCTTTTGAAATCATCTCAATCTGAGATCCCAAGCTCTAAAAATGGTGAAAATAAGGTTCGGGGCCAATAAGGAAAAGAAATATCTACCAGGTTTAATTTTCTCTTCGCGAAAGCAAAGTACCAGCTGCGAACATGAGGAACCAATACATCCCAACCCTTGCAAACGTGCTTAGGCCATTATGGATGCGATGGTTAAAATCAAGCCTGAATCGATAACTCTACGCGAACGCAGACACCACATCGTTGTCATGATGCCTGATGTCGCCCAAACTATACCTCCAAAAAAAGTATAAAGTGGTAGCTGAATCAACTATAGAATGCAACTAGGTTGGGGTCGATCCCATAGGAAATAGGATGAAATTATTTCGAGTGCTTGTCCGAGTAATTGGCAAGTAAAAAGGGGGGTTTTGTAAGCAAATAGTAATAGTAACGATTGTTGATTTTCGGATTTATAATCAATATGAGAAATATACTAGTACTGTGATCCCTAATGATTTCTTAACTCCACTGGTTACTTGTGCTGGCAAACTATCCCGATGCGTTGCATTCAAAATCTAGCAAGTTAGGTTCATCTAAACGTCTCTCGACCTTGGTTAAACGAATTTCACTCTTCTCCTCTCGGTTTCCAAGTGTCACACTACTGACCCTTGTCCTGGATCTCAGACAAACTATCCTTGTTACGACTCAAGTTATTAATTAAAAGTTGATATCTTCAAATCTGTGTAGTTATTCCTTTTTCCCAATCTCTACCTCTCTCTCAAGAAAGTTTAGAATACATGCAATTGTCTAACGTTTGAAACCATTAGAAGATCAATTATAATGAAGGTAATAACAATACATATAGTCACACCAGTTCAGAATTGCTTCGTACTTAACCTATTCCATTAATTCCTCATGGTTCACACAACTCTAGTTGATGGGTTTAGTTACTCATGATTTCAAGAACACAAGAAGAATTCAATGATGAAAACATAATTGTAAACTCACAATAAGAAGAAAACTCTAAAATCTCAATATGAATGAAAACCCTAGAATCGATGTTCCAAGATTACAAAATCAATAATGTGTTTATGATCCCAAATAATCAAATAACCAACTAAAAATAATGTAGTGAATAACTCTAAATATAGGACAACATAGGGGTATTTATAGGTACAAGGTGAATTCTATCCTACACAAAGTAGGAGAAAAAAGTCGGCAACTTTCCACGGTTCTGTGACTTGGTATCGTGGAACCATCCCACGTCACATGGGTCCATCTCGTGGAAATCAAGCCACTTTACAACCTTCAGTAGTTGACCTACGGTACCAACCTACGTGACGTTGGTAGACTCATGGGACATGAGTCCCTGCCGTGGGTCACTCCCCCGGTTTTGACTTGGCTCTTTCATCTTCAAATACTCCATTCTAGTGCATGCTTCTTCCCTTCTTCTTCATTTTGCCTCCATAACCTATTTCCCTACAAGATAGGACTGACAGAAAAAACATCATACCAACCAAACATACCCAAGTTATTGCATATTTTGCTTGTTTTAAGCATCGAAAGTGCCATGAAACCATGGCACATCAACACCCTCAAATTATAAAGTTTTCATGTCCTTAGGCGAACAACACAAAATAAACACATTCGATGCTTAACTAAGAGAAACCTAAGAGTCCTACGGCAGTCGACCCATTGCTTTTGGCACCAAAACTTTTCTGACCTCTCCGATTTGCAAATCAAAACCATGGTGTGTATACATGCAGCATATTATCATGACACAAAAGGGATCAAATGATGGTATTAGATTATGAACAAACAACTAAGCATATATGCAAATGACATTATCCGAACAAATAACAGCTAACAATGCAACCCATGTACTCTCACAACAAATAAGTCCCATACACTCACAGTATACTAATGAATATCAAAGTAGGGACTGGGTCAAAACACTCTCTCTCACAAAGAAGTTTAAATAGTGTGCTTGAAATACCATAGGCTTGCCCTTATTTTTTATGCCTTAGTTTTTCAGACAGTTGGACTAGGATCACTATAGGACTTTCATCAGCTTGTAATGTAGGCTTGGGGATGGGTGTGGTACATATGGATATAATGACTCAACCCTCCTTGACACTACACTATTTTTGGCTCCACTTTCCAACCATTCTCATTTTATTCTCCCTTATTCTCCTTCTTCATACCCAAGTCAAACTACACACCCCTATAATAGCCCAACTTAGGCGATTTACCTGAGTTGAGGTAAATAATGTCCAAGGAGGGACCAGGGCCAAGACAGGTTCATTGTAAGTCAAAATGGGAAGGTGAATAGGCTAATGAAAGAAATAGGTCAATTAAGGCTCAAAATCAGGATCAAAGGATATTTATTTCATTTGCTCGGGCATTTAGGCTAAAAGTGGACTTATTCAAGAATTGCCTATGATCCTTTCCTAACCACTTCCTATAACCTAGACAAGACTAACTGGGCAAGTTCTGGATTGTACACACAAAGTGAACTCGGTAATGACCTCACACACACATAGCACAGGGTTACACTATCGACTATTACCTATCCAGTTCATACATTGCTAAGCTATAGTCATTCTTCCTATAATACTAATGCCATAACAAGATCCAACATTTGTCACAAACTAACATACTACACCCATAGTTCAAAATAAAATTTTCAGGAGGGGTGCCCTTTAAACAATCAAAAAGCATCATTATCATTCAAAGTTCGTTCAAAATTGGACTGCACTAAGGTTCCCCTATTTTTCTCCTAATTAAACACAAAAACACATAAATAATATAAATAACAACCTAAACATGCCATTTCTACTATGATAGCACACTCGGGAGGAAAGAAACACGGCAACAAAAATCCCCAAGTGGTGGTATACCCCCATCCCCAACTAAATAATAATGCATTACCCTCAGTGCATAACTATCAATATGATTAGTGTAAGGGAGTGAAGACATACCTGCTACACCCTAGGCATCGAATGTGGACCCTTCCATAGTGGAATCATCAATATGCTCTCTGGGTTCCACGCTGGGTGCTGACCGTAGAGTGAGTGGCTGACTAGAAGATGCACCCCGGGCTCGCTGCTTATGGTCAATCTAGATAGCATGGTACTCAGTCCAGGAGGTCTTAGTCTCCCTCCTTAGATCACTCTCAAACTAATCGTCACTCTCACCTTGTCCCTCGAAACTCCGTGGCCTTTTGCCCTTATTAGTAGGAGGCTCCTCATCAGCAAACAAATCCACCTCAAAAATTAGCGTTGTGGGTACTGGTGCCGGTATGGGTGGAATGATAAGAGTATGGCTAACTGTTAAATCTCAAACCTCTGCGCTCAATGCAGCCACCTCCTTTGTCAACCCCATCAAATTTGGGATATGGGCTTTTCTCAACCAGCTACCCATCTGGTGCTCAAAACTATCAACCCACCCATGCAGCTCACGCATAAAACTCTCTATAGCAGAAGTCATGTGAGCCTCAACTCTTGCCTCTGAAGCATCTATCACAGTATGAACCCATAACTTAAGTTGAGATACCAATTTATCCATGTGGGCCTCTGTGTGAGCCTATCGCTCAATAGCCTGCGTCTTTCTATCCACTATCTACTATAAAAACTCTCGTAAGAGTGCCACCATGCCATATAGGGGTGGTGGTGTGGTAGTTTCTGCTACCCCCTCATCAATCACGGGGCCTGTACCCTCAACAGGAAATCTTTCAGCCTCAGGCCTACTAACTGATGTTGAAGTGATAACCCGTTCCTCTCGAACCTCCTGCCCTTCAAAAAGGGTGGCACCGGATGAAGTAGAGGGATGAGACCTTCTCTGGCAAATTGGGTTAGCACCCCGCTGCTGCATCACCCTATATCAACTATGTGGGTCACCTCAATGTCGTGATCTACTGCAGGCATCATGACTACACTAGTAACATTACACACGCCCTACATCAGACAGGGGAAGGGATGTTGGTAAAGTCTCTAAAGGTTCGCTCATGAATCTCCTCAATAATATAGCGGGCGACGTTGATGTCATATCCGGCCATGATGCTCGCTACTAGAACAGCTCGGTCAAGTGTAAGAGAATTATCCACACCTGTAGGACCAAGATGGTTGCGTACAACAGACCTCCAAAACTTTCCCACAAAGTGAAGTTAGGACTTCTTAATATCCAACTTCTCAGCTACCCATCTCGCATCTAAGCCATCCTCAGTGATATACCGCGTAACCCACCATAGTAGCTCTAAGTGTTGATCGTCATCCTTCATTTTGTTTCTATTTTTCACCATCTCCATACGGTGATCAAACTTAGTAGTACTAGATGGAAGCTCACGTTCAGCACCAAACAAGAACCTGTGGAAAGTCTGCTTGGATATGTCTACTCTGGTACCACAAACCAAAGTGTGAGTCAATGGTGGTTGGTCTTGATATTGTTGCTCATTTGGTGTGATTAATTCAATATAAGTAGCATATGAAGCATAAAACTCACGAACCAACTCTGGGCTATAGCTACCAGAAGGTTTTGTTATCCACCCGAATCCATAGCGATCAAACAATGACTTAATCTAGGGTAGTGCCTTTAACTCATCTATCTGATACCGGGGCTTCTCAGTGATATTTATTTTACACGCACCCCTCTCAGTCGGTTCTGCATCCCTATAATAAATATCCTTCATACCCTGAACACACCACCTCCTGTTTTTCCTTCATGCTATAGCTGCGGCCCACTGGGCAGCCAACTGTCTCTGTGAGGAAATAGAATCCTGGACACCAGTACTTGACATAGAGTTATCCCAACAAACTCACCACTATCACCTGATTCAGAATCATCTGCACTCTCATCGGTCCTAGGTGCATCATCCCCATTTCCAATATCACCAGTCGCAGATGCAGCCACCCCCTCATTAGATTGGGGGAGGAATCAGATGACTGAATAAGAGTCACCAGTATGGCAGGTGGCGGGGACAGTGAAGTAGGCCGAGGTGTGGCTTGGGCTACAAACTGTTCCCTAGTTTGTTTCCTTGTGGTGTGAGTCACAATAGAAGAATCATCCCTTCTCATAAACCTCTTTGGACCCACTTTTCTCCTGCTCCAAAGGCTCATCTCGCAGCTTTGTCCTAACTTTTGGGTTTTTAGTTTAGATTTTTGAAGAAGAACCCATATCTATGCATTTGGGATTTCCTTTTGGCGGCATTGTTCGAATGGGTCGGGTCTTTTATGGATTTTAATTAGGTTGGGTATGGATTTCGGGTTTGGGGGTGGGTTCGAACTTTTGGGTTTTGGAAATTTAGGATTTTCAACAATTTAAGTAGTTGGAATTTATGAGCTTGAGTGTTTGGTACTGAGGAAATTTAGTGAATTTAGGATTGGAAGTGTTAATTTGTAGCAATTGGTGTTCAAGGGATTGGGGATTTAGAGAATTGGAAAATTGGGTTTAGGGTTTTAGATCAGGTGGTGTCATATTTTATAAGAAATAGGCTAAAATTTTGGGTAGGGTAGGGTTAAATCTTCAGGTTTTAGGAGAAATTTATCCAATAGTAACAAAGGGTGCCTCCACAGGTTGACATCCGATCCAACCTAGTAGTAAGCAATCCGCGACTAATTTCCATAGTACCAACCCACGTCACGTGGGTCACTGACGTGGGTTGGTTTCCGCAACTTAAAAATTTAGTCTGATTTCCATGGAATCGACCCACGTTATGTGGTTTGATCTATGGGACATGGGTCACCACCGTGGTTTAAGTTGCACACTTTTTAGTTCACATCTTTATTTTCAACTGGTCTATTCTGCAACATCATCTTCACCCGACAAGGAACAAAACACAACTGGAATCAATCCTTGGGTTGCCTCCCAAACAGTGCTTGATTTAACGTCGCACCACGACGTAGCTAGGTTGGTTAATCATACTTCACCAACCAGCCTATGGGTTGCCTCACATGAAGCGCCTGATTTAACGTCACGGCATGACCTGACTCCCTTGACTACTCAGACTTCACCAAGACTAAACTCCTCACACATCCTTATGTCTTCCGTGGTTCCCACATAGTGCTTTACACGCTGACCATTGACCTTGAAAAGGACATCATTATCACCTTTTAGCTCAATTTCCCCATGCGGGAACATCCTAACCACAGTGAATGGTCCTGACTATTTGGACCTTAGTTTTCCAGGAAATAAGCGAAGTCAGGAGTTATAGAGCAATACCAGGTCTCCCGGGTGAAATTCTCTTCATTCAATCTTCTGATCATGAAACAACTTCATCTTTTCTTTATATAGTGCTGAACTTTCATAAGCCCGGAGACGAAATTCATCCATCTCATTCAGTTGCTCTAATTTTAATTTAGCCGCTTTGATCCATTCAAGATTTAACCTCTTTAATGCCTATAATGCCTTATGTTCAAGCTCGACAGGCAAATGGCATGATTTCCCAAAACCCAGCTGATATGGAGATGCACTGATTGGTGTTTTGAATGAAGTTTGATATGCCCATAATGCATCATCCAACTTTCTACCACAATCAGTCCTGTAGGCATTTACCGTCTTCACCAATAGAAATTTAATCTCATGTTTAGACACCTCAACCTGCCCACTTTTCTGAGGATGATAAGGTGTTGCCACCTTGTGTTTGACACCATATTTTTCAAACAGGGCTTTGAACAGTCGAATACAGAAGTGGGATCCTCCATCACTAATGATAACTCTGGGTGTTCCGAATCGTGAGAATATGTTCTTTTTCAGAAATGTTGTGACACTTCTTCATTCATTAGTAGGAAGTGTAATTGCTTCCACCCATTAGAAACATAGTCAACAGCTACAAAGATGTACTTCAATATGAACTCATAAATGGGCCTATAAAGTCATTACCCCAAACATCGAATAATTCGAGTTCAAGGATAGTCGTCATTGGAAGTTCGTGTCTATACGAGATGTTCCCTTGCCTTTGATATTGGTCACAAGCCCAAGCTTAATTATGCGCATCTTTATAAATGGTGGGCCAATAGTACCCACATTGTAAGATTTTATGAGCAGTCCGTGCACCTCCATGATGACCCCCAACTGGAGATGAATGATATGCTTCCAAAATACCCATCATCTTGACCTCCGAAATACACCTTCGAATTATACCATGTGCACACACCCTAAATAAATAAGGCTCATCCCAGAAGAATTTTCTCACCTCATACATGAATATCTTTCTCTGTTGATACGACATATCTTTCGGGACTAGATCACTTGTAAAAAAGTTGGCAAAATCTGCAAACCAAGGGATTAAATCTTGTGATGATGCCAACACTTGATCATCTGGAAAAATATCATCAATAGCAAGATCATCCCTTAATTTAAGCATGGCCTCCTCCTCAAGGCGTGATAGATGGTCTGCGACCTGATTCTCAGTCCTCTTTAGGTCCTTAACCTCAAAATCAAATTCTTACAATAAAAGCACCCACCGAATTAGTCTTGGCTTGGCGTCCTTCTTTGACATACGATAACTAAGTGTTGCGTGGTCTGTATGAACAATCTCCTTCGTACCAATCAAATAAGATCAAAATTTCTCAAAAGTAAAGACCACAACCAGTAATTCTTGCTCGATTACACTATAATTTTTCTGAGCTGGATTAAGTATTTTGCTAGCATAATAAATCGTATGTAGAATCTTCTCACGCCTTTGGCCAAGGACTGTACCCAAGGCCACACCGCTAGCATCACACATAACCTCAAATAGCATCGTCCAATCTGGCAAAATAATGATCGGGGCTGAAATCAACTTCTCTTTCATACACTTGAACGCTTTTAGGCAAGCCTCATCAAACACAAACTTCACCTTCTTCTATAAAAGCTTGCATAATGGATGTGGAATCTTAGAGAAATCCTTGATTAATCTTCTATAGAACCCTGCATGTCCCAAGAAACTTTGAATTTCTTTCACCGAAATAGGTGGAGGTAACTTTTTAATTACCTTAATGTTGGCTTTGTCAACTTCAATACCCTTCTTTGACATTCGATGCACCAATACGATACCCTTATTAACCATAAAGTAACATTTTTCCCAATTTAGCACTAAGTTGCACTCCTCGCATCTTGCAACATATTAGCAAGGTGGTCCAAGAAGTCATCAAATGAGTCCCCCACAACAGTGAAATCATCCTTAAAATCCTCAATAGTGTCATCCACTATGTCGGAGAAAATGGACATCATGCAACACTGAAAAGTGGCTGGTGCATTACATAAACTGAAAGGCATCCTTTTGAACGTGAACATCCCATATGGACAAGTGAAAGTGGTCTTATCTTAGTCCTCAAGAGAAATGAAAATCTGATTATACCCCAAATAACCATCAAGAAAACAATATCATCCTCTATAGCAAGACGGTCTAACATCTGATCCATTTAGGGCATAGGAAAGTGATCCTTTTCGATCCAAGAATTTTGCTTTCGATAATCCATGCAAACTCTCTATCCAGTAGCTGGCCTCATTGGGATTAACTCATTCTGTTGTTTGGAGCCACAATGGTTCCTCCCTTCTTTGGCACACACTAAACTGGGCTCACCCACTTGCTATCAGCAATGGGGTAAACCACACCCGCATCTAACCACTTGATGATTTCTTTCTTCACAACTTCTTGCATAAGTGGGTTTAGACAATATTGAAGCTCAATGCTTGGTATGCACTCAGGATCAAGCTGAATTTTTTTGAGTGCAAATGCTGGGTAGAATCCCGATAATGTCAGTAATGGACCAACCAATGTCCCTTTTAAGCCTTTTCAGCACCGACACAAGCGCCTCTACTTGCCACTCCACCAACTCAGTAGAAATAATAACGGGCAAGGTGGTGTTGGCTCCTAAGAATGCATAGCGAAGGTGAGCTGGAAGAGCCTTAAGCTCAAAAACTGAAGGCTCCTAAATAAAAGGGTGAGTCGGTGGGGTCACCCTATTCTTCAAATCAAGATCAAGTTTCTTTGAAGCATAAGTGTATGATCCCCTACCAACAAGTGCACCAACTATCTCATCATACTCATTAATACCATCGCTATCAAAGTTCATAATCACAGCTGTAAGGGCTTCAACTCCCAGCCTTTCTTCGATAGGAACCGCCAAATCTGATTCTTCAGTTGTATCAATCACCGAAATTACCCACATGTCTCTTGGTTGCTTCATGGAACGGTAAAAATTGAAGGTAACCTGCTCGTCATTCAACTTGAACTTTATCTTCCTAGTTTTAATGCCAACTAATGCATAGCCAGTGGCAAGGAATGGTCTTCCCAAGATTATGGGAACCTCGAAATCAACCTCACAGTCTGGAATTACAAAGTCAGTCGAAAAGATGAAAGATGCCACCTTCACCAAAACAACATATAAGATGCCAACCGAATTTTTCACAGTTCTATCCGCCATAAGAAGTCTCATCGAAGTCATTTTTGGTGCTCCCAATCCTAACAATTTAAACAAGGCTAGTGGCAACAAGTTAATGCTAGCACCCAAATCACATAGTGCCTTTGCAAAGTTGTAGGACCTGATAGTACAAGGAATTTTAAAGGCTCCCGAATCTTTCTTTTTCTCGACAAGTGAACGAGAAGAAATTTTACTACAATGGTGTAAATTATCTGCCGGCTCAAAACTAATAGTTCTCTTCTTCATCACCCAATATTTCATGAATTTTACGTAACCTGACATCTGTTTCAAAGCCTCGACAAGAGGAATATTTACCAATGACTCCTTTAACATTGAAATAAATTTCGAGTATTTATGCTTTTCAGCTTTCTTTTTCAATCTTTAATGAAAGGGAAGAGGAGGTCATGGAATGGGTTTCAAAACGTGAGTAGCCTCTATCTCCTTCCTCTTTTCATACTTAGTTTCCTTATCAACATTTTGTGGCTTGTGAGTTGTGTTGCTATCAACTTCAGAATTCTCAGACTATATTTCAGCCTCTTTATAAACTATGTAACACCCCGTACATTTCTGAGTTTAGCTGACTACCGTAATATTTATGGAAAAATGGAAATATGAGAGATTTTGTGAATTATGTATTAAATTGTGGGCATTAACAAGTCTTGTACAATTGGTCCCAAAATGAAGCCCAAAAACCATAGAAAGATATGGCCCAAGTGGAAATTTGACCCATTCTTGCCTAGTCTTCCATTGACCAAGTAAACACACCAAGTGTGTGGATGAGGTTCATTATAAAGGGACTATATAAATAAGAGAAAATCATATTTTTATTCCATTTGGACTCTCATATTTTTTTTAGAATTATCCAAAGCCTTTTTCTCACACAAACCCGAAGGTCTCATCTCTTTGTGGCCAAGATCATCAACTTGTAAGACTTGGTAAGTGTTTCTTATGATGGTTTAATATATTTTATGCATGAGATATGGTTTATATTATGTTGGTTATGTTGGTGGAGTATTGAGAAGTTCACAATGTGTGAAATGTTACATGTTTGCTAAATCGGAGGATGGCTTTGTCTTGTAAACTTGAATATGTACTTGTGGTCTTGAAGGAAGTGAAATTGATGGAGTAAATATTGACATATGAGATGTTATTATAGTCTTACTTTGTTTTATCCTTGTGAGTAATGTTTGGAATTGTTATTGTGAAATTGGTTATGGTTTTGGTGGTGTAATGACCGTAAAATGTCGTGTTGGGTGTTGTTTATGTGTGTTGTGAGACCATGGATGATTTTTGGTGTTTAAGATGATCAAAAATATGTCAAACTAAGTTTGGTTATGATCATGGACCATTCATGGCCTTAAAAGACCCAAAAGAGACCATTTCAGACGAAAATGGGCATCCGCCCCCGCAGACGAGGGCACCTGCAGGCGCAGATGCCAACGCAGGTGCCACTGGCATCTTTAACCAGTCACCTACGGGTGCAGGTGTCTTCGCAGGTTAGCCCCAGGTACGACTTTGTATGTTTTCGCATCGTCTTGATCCCCGAAGGCCCCTATACCCATTTTGGATGTAATTATCAACTTGTGTTGTCGTTTTAATGACTGTAAAGTATTGTATGGAGGTATGTTATACTATATTAAGTATGTACGGTTGTTCATATGTTGTTATGAAGGATTAATTGTGATGGAATGATAAAGAGAAAATCGTAAAGGGTAAGTGTGGTGTTAAATGCTATCGATGTATGATCTCTTGCTCAATGTGTGTAATGTTAAGGTGTTGCTGATATGAAAACGCAGTGGATTGTATTGTAAGGAGTGACATGACGTTATCCGGTAGTCATATAGTTCATTGCCGTCTTGTAAGCCTGTATAGTAACTAGTTGCTAATGTAAGCTCCGATATGTACTTGTATTGTAGAGTAAGACGTAAAGAAGAAGCTAGACTATTGTGTTCATACATAGGCTTGTGAATTCATACTTGAAGTGAAGGTATGTAAGGTTACTCTGTCCGTATCTTTCTGCAGCATATAGTATTCCCATTGACATTACACTTGTCCTATTCCGAAATGTGCTAAGGTATTCTATTTCCGGTTACCAATGGTCATTATCATATGTATTCCTACTCATTGATCAAATATGAATCTCATGTCTCATATTCATGAATAATGTTCCAAAAACCCAATAAGGTTACGTTCCAAAGTTCCAATAGTGGTTATATTCATGTATCTTGTTCATTGATTATTGTCCAATGGTTCCAATGGTGTTATGTTTCCAATTAGGCTATGTTTCCAACAATGTTTATTCATATGTCTCTCACTGATTTGTTAGTGATCCAAAGCTTCAAGGAAAGTATAACTATCATTGTTGTATCAATCTCAAAGTAATGAATAACGTAAGGCTTATATGTGGTCAATGATCAAGTATGGGTGGCAGCTTTGGGGGAGAAATGCCTAGCTCAAGCCGATCCTGAGATTTTTGGATCAGGGGGAAGTCCTAGAGGAATAAGCCTAGCTCGGACCGATCCTGACAGGAGACAGCTCTTGGGGTAATAACCCATCTTGAGCCGAACCTGACATGTTGGTATGGGTGGCAGCTCTGGAGGTAATAACCTAGGTCGAGACAATCCCGATCTATATTGATTCATAGGGTGGCAGCTCTAGGGGCATAAGCCTAGCTCGAGCCGATCCCAACATAACGTTATGCTATGTTAAAATCCACTGTTTAGTCGGGGCCCGGGTATCACAAGTCATAGGCAAAGATGAATAATCATAGAATCAAAGAAACAAAGAAAGTAAAGAAAGCAATATACATGGTTTCCAAAGTTCAGTATAGTGACTTATCCATATTGGTTATGCATTTGAATTTGATTTCATTGGCATATTCACATATCATACAGTTTCATTTGAGCCTTACATACTCAGTACATTCTTTGTACTGACCCCTCTTGGGGGATTTACCTTACTTGCTGTAGGCGCAGGTACTAGTAGGCCTCCACAGTAGGTTGCCAGTTGTTGCAGATCATTGGTAAGATCTTGTTAGTTCGGGGCTTCTCCGAGTCACAGTTGTACATATTTTTTGGTGTTGTACATGTTGTATAAAGCGGGGACTTGTCTCGACTTTTAGTTCATTTTGGTCAATGCATTTGGTAGAGGCTTTTGTAGAAGGATGCGGGTGTATAAATGTAAAAGGTAAATGTCGTTTTTGACTTGATGGCCTCAACGGCCAAGTTTCATATATGTATATATGTCACATGTTCCATGAATTTCGTTGTTAGCATTATAATCTCCTACGTGATAAGGGTGTTTCTGATGGCATGCATATGAATGAACATAAGTACAGTTTGGTTCTCTCGGGCCTTATCGGCTACGGGTGCTAATCACGTCTCGATGGGATTTGGGGTGTGACAAAAGTGGTATCAGAGTCGGTCATTCTAAGGGTGTCTACAAAGCCATGTCTGAGTAGAGTCTTACTTATCGATGTGTTGTGCACCACATTTATAAGTAGGAGGCTACGGGACATTTAAGATGTTGTTTCTCTTCTTCATTTCTAGATCTTGCAATAGAGCCAGTGTTGTAAGTTGAAATATATCTGAGCATGGTAATTGTTTTTCTCTGGTATAGTAAAAATGTCGATCACGAGAAGAGGTAGAGGTAAAAGGAAACAGGTAGATATGCCTGCTGAAGAAGGGATGAGTAGATTACCACCTGACCAAGCTAGTAAAGGTGGAGCAAATGCTGAGATATCCTCGCGGTCTTCTTCTACTTTTCCAGCTCCAGAAGAGCCAGTTGGTAGAGAAGTACCCGCAGCACCACCAATGAATGATACAGATCAGGATCTTAGAAATGCAGTACATATGTTGACATAATTAGTGGCAGTATAAAGTCAAGGACGAGCTGGTCCAATGACACATGATGATGATGCGACTAGAGTGGCAAGTCACAGAACACAGGATTTCTTAAAACTGGACCCTCCTATATTTACTGGGTCAGATTCGAAAGTAGATCCACAGGACTTCGTGGATCAGATTCAGAGGGCTCTAAAAGTTATGCACATGACGGGGGTAGAAACAGTTGAACTTGCTGTGTATAGATTATAAGGGGAGGCGATATTGTGGTACGAGGATTGGAAGAAATCTCGTGATATTGGTGCGAATCCACCGAACTGGGAAGAATTTAAAGTGGCTTTTCTTGATCATTAGCTTCCCTATGAGATCCGTGAGGCTCGTGCTGATTAATTTCTAAATCTCCGTCAATGAAATTTTAGCGTCAGAGAATATAGTTTGCAATTCAATTCCTTGGCACGGTATGCTCCAAATGTGGTGGCTACAATGACAGATAGAGTCCATCGATACGTGGAGAGATTAGAACCATATTTGGTAAGGGCTTGCACCATTGCTGCCTTGAACAAGGACATGGACATAGCTAGAATACAAGCCTTTGCTCAGAAAATGGAAGATCAAAGACAGAGAAGAAGGGCACATGAATTTGACAGGGGACAGTCAAAAAAGGCTAGACCTATGGGACCATTTATGATGTCCTAAGGAGGATCTAGGCCCCGTATGTTTCCTAGACCATCGTTCTCTCATTCCACAACGGGTACTCACTCTCAGTTTTGAGGGTTTAGAAGTGGTTCATCTGGGAAGAGCAGTGGAGTTCACGGATCACAGACGACAAGTTTTCCTCATCAGCAGTGTCAGCACTATAGACGTATTCATGCAGGTACATGCAGAGTGGGGACAAATGCTTGTTTCTGGTGCGGTATGATGGGGCACATGATGAAAGAGTGTCCCCAGAGGAGCATGGGTGGTATAGCACGACCGGCAGGATCGGCCGTTGCATCATCAGCACCCTTCTTTGGGCCAAGGTGTGCAGTCTGTTGGTCAGGGTAGAGGTGCCAAATGAGTAGCCAGTACTAGTGGGGTCCAGAATCGCACTTATGCTTTGGTGGACCGACAAAATTAAAAGGCTTCTCCTGATGTTGTCACAGGTACATTATCCATATTCTCATATAATGTATATGCATTGATTGACCCCGATTCTACATTGTCCTATGCTACTCCGTTGATTGATGCAAAATTTGCAAAGGCATCAGAATTATTAATTAAATCAATTGAAGTGTCTACACCGGTAGGTGAAAGTATTGTTGCAAAAAGAGTATATCGAAATTGTGTGGTAACTGTGTGTGGTCATGATACATTGGCCGATCTCATTAAGCTAGACATGGTGGATTTTGATGTGATAATGGGGATGGATTGGTTGGCTTCTTGTTATGCCATGGTAGATTGCCGGGCCAAGAAGGTACATTTTCATTTCCCACAAATGAATGTTCTTGAATGGAAGGGTGATGTAGGGGCACCACGAGGAAGATTTATTTCCTATCTGAAAGCCAGGAAAATGATTGCTAAGGGTTACATATGTCATTTAGTACGGATGAAAAATACTGAAGTGGAACCACTAACTCCGCAGTCGGTTCCAGTGGACAATGAATTTCTGGATGTATTTCCAGAGGATCTTCCAGGCTTACCCCAGAACGGGAAGTGGAATTTGGAATTGATGTGATTCCCGACACTCGGCCTATTTCTATTCCTCCATATAGAATGGCTCCAGTGGAATTGCATGAATTGAAGGAGCAATTGAAAGATTTACTGGACAAAGGCTTCATCAGGCCTAGTATATCCCCATGGGGTGCACCAGTATTATTTGTACGGAAGAAAGATGGCACGTTGAGAATGTGCATCGACTATTGGCAATTGAATAAGGTAACGATCAAGAAGAAATATCCCCTCCCTCAAAATTGATGATTTGTTTGATCAGTTACAGGGTGCCAAGTGTTTTTCAAAGATTGATTTGAGGTCGGGTTACCATCAAGTCAGAGTTAGAGAAGAAGATGTACCCAAGACAATATTTTGAACATGGTATGGCCATTATGAATTTTTAGATATGTCATTTGGACTAACAAATGCATCAGCTGTGTTCATGAATTTGATGAATAGGGTGTTTAAGCCATTCCTGGACGTGTTCGTCATGGTATTTATAGATGACATTCTGGTTTATTCGAGATCACCATAGGACCACGCTAATCACTTACGACAGGTGTTGCGAATACTCCGTGAGCGTAAGTTGTATGCAAAGTTCTCCAAATGCGAGTTTTGGTTAAAATCAGTTGCATTCTTGGGTCATATTGTGTCAGATAAATGGGTACAGGTTGAAACACAGAAGATTGAAGCGGTGAAAAATTGGCCAAGACCTACGACACCCACAGAAATTCATAGTTTTCTTGGACTGGCAGGTTATTACCGAAGATTTGTGGAAGGTTTTTCCTCTATTACTGCACCGTTAACAAATCTTGCACATAAGGCAGTTAAATTTCAGTGGAATGATGCGTGTGAGAAAAGCTTCCAAAAGTTGAAAGATAAATTAACCTCCATACCAATTTTAGTGCTTCCTGAAGGTATCGAAGGTTATGCAGTGTATTGTGATGCTTTCGGGGTTGGCCTCGGATGTGTATTGATGCAGCACGGTAATGTCATAGCATATGCCTCACGACAGTTATGGCCACACGAGAGAAACTATCCCACACATGATCTTGAATTAGCAGCGGTGGTTTTTGCTTTAAAGATATGGCGTCATTATTTGTATGGAGTTCATGTTGATATCTATACTGATCACAAAAGTTTACAATATATCTTTAAGCAGAAAGAACTCAATTTGAGGCAACGGAGGTGGTTAGAGCTCTTAAAAGACTATGATATTGAAAACCAAATATAGTAGCGGATGTATTGAGCCGCAAAGTAGTAGAAAGCACTAGTGGCCAATTGACGAAAAAGAAAGAGATAATCAAAGACCTATATCAATTAGCCATCTTGGGGGTTCGTCTTCTTGAATCCTCAGATGAAGGAGTTATTGTACAAAATACGGCTGAATCTTTACTAATAGCTGAGGTGAAAGAGAAGCAGTTTGCGGATCCTATGTTATTGCAGTTAAAGGAGAATGTAAAACAGAATTTGACAAAGGCATTTGACCTGACAAAAGAAGGGGTGCTATAATGCTAAGGTAGAGTATGCGTTCCAGATGTAGATGAGCTGCGAAAATGAATTATGACAGAGGCACATCATTCGCGTTATTCTATTCATCCAGGTGCCACTAAAATATACCATGATTTAAAAGAAGTGTATTGGTGGGGAAACATGAAGAAGAATATTGCATAAATTGTCGCTCAATGCCCGAATTGTCAATAAGTAAAGGTGGAGCATCAGAAACCACGAGGTTACATTCAATGTAATCTTCCAGTCTGGAAATGGGATATGATTAATATGGATTTTATCACAGGTTTGCCTCGCACACTGCGGAAATTTGATTCTATATGGGTTATAGTGGACAGGCTTACTAAGTCAGCGCACTTCCTACCAGTCAGGACCACCTATACAGCTGAAGAGTATGCGAAGTTGTATGTGAAAGAGATAGTACGATTGCATAGTATTCCACTTTCCATTATATCAGACAGAGGAGCACAGTTCACAGCGTACTTTTGGAGATCTTTTCAGTAGAGTTTGGGCACACAGGTGAATTTGAGTACGGCTTTCCATCCTCAGATTGATGGGCAAGCAGAACGTACTATTCAGACACTTGAAGATATGCTACGAGCATGCACGTTAGATTTTCAAGGCAGTTGGGATGACCATTTGCCTCTTATTGAATTTGCTTACAACAATAGCTATCACTCAAGTATTAAAATGGCACCTTATGAAGCTTTGTATGGAAGGAAATGTAGATCACCAATTGGATGGTTTGAAGCGGGTAAAACTGCTTTACTTGGACCAGATCTGGTTCATCAGGCTATGGAGAAAGTTAAAGTGATTCAAAAATGGTTACAAACGGCCCAGAGTCGACACAAGTCATATCCCGATGTTAGAAGAAGAGGACTTGAGTTCTCCATAAGTGATTGGGTATTTCTGAAGGTGTCACCGATGAAAGGGGTAATGCGGTTCGGAAAGAAAGGAAAATTGAGTCCACGTTATATAGGCCCATATGAGATTGTTAGAAGATTTGGGCAGGTTGTATATGAGTTGGAACTACCCCAGGAACTCTCCACAGCTCATCCGGTATTTCATGTGTCAATGCTTCAAAAGTGCATAGGGGATCCATCTCGTTTTACTCCTATTGACGATGTACAAGTTACGGAGGATCTTACCTATGAGGAGATACCTATAGCTATTCTGGATAGACAAGTAAAGAGGTTGAGGAATAAATATATAGAATCCGTAAAGGTACTTTGGAGAAATCAGCAAATAGAAGAGGTCACATTGGAAGCTAAAGAAATGATGAAATCCAAGTACCCTCATTTATTCCAAAGGGAAGAATAACAAGTAAGTATTTATAAGCTTTGAAGGTATATATTTATATGATGACATGACGAATGCTCCTAGACTTGTAATTGTTTACTTTGAATAATAACACTAACATTCGAGGACGAAAGTTTCTAAGGGGGGAAGAATGTAACACCCCGTACGTTTTTGAGTCTAGCTGACTACCGTAATATTTATGGAAAAATGGAAACATGAGAGATTTGGTGAATTATGTATTAAATTGTGGGCATTAACAAGTCTTGTACAATTGGGCCCAAAATGAAACCCAAAAACCATAGAAAGACATGACCCAAGTGGGAATTTGACCCATTCTTGCCTAGTCTTCCATTGACCAAGTAAACACACCAAGTGTGTGGATGAGGTTCATTGTAAAGGGACTATATAAAGAAGATAAAATAAGATTTTTATTCCATTTGGACTCTCATGTTTTTTTTAGAAATATCCAAAGCCTTTTTCTCACACAAACCCTAAGCTCTCATCTCTTTGTGGCCAAGATCATCAACTTGTAAGACTTGGTAGGTGTTTCTTATGATGGTTTAATATATTTTATGCATGAGATATGGTTTATATTATGTTGGTTATGTTGGTGGAGTATTGAGAAGTTCACAATGTGTGAAATGTTACATGTTTGCTAAATCGGAGGATGGCTTTGTCTTGTAAACTTGAATATGTACTTGTGGTCTTGAAGGAAGTGAAATTGATGGAGTAAATATTGAAATATGGGATGTTATTATAGTCTTACTTTGTTTTATCCTTGTGAATAATGTTTGGAATTGTTATTGTGAAATTGGTTATAGTTTTGGTGGTGTAATGACAGTAAAATGTCGTGTTGGGTGTTGTTTATGTGTGTTGTGAGACCATGGATGATTGTTGGTTTTCAAAATGATCAAAAATATGTCAAAATAAGCTTGGTTATGATCATGGACCATTCATGTCCTTAAAAGACCCAAAAGAGACCATTTTGGACCAAAACAGGCATCCGCCCCCACAGACGAGGGCACCTGCGGGCGCAGATGCCAACGCAGGTGCCACTGGCATCTGCCACCAGCCACCTACGGGCACACCTCATCCACCTGCGGGCGCAGGTGGCTTCGCAGGTTAGCCCCAGGTACGACTTTGTATGTTTTCGCATCGTCTTGGTCCCCGAAGGCCCCTATATCTATTTTGGATGTAATTATCAACTTGTGTTGTCGTTTTAATGATTTTAAGTATCGTATGGAGGTATTTTGGACTATATTAAGTATGTATGGTTGTTCATATGTTGTTATGAAGGAGTAATTGTGATGGAATGATAAAGAGAAAAACGTAAAGGGTAAGTGTGGTGTTAAATGCTATCGATGCATGATCTCTTGGTCAATGTGTGTAATGTTAAGGTGTTGCTGATATGAAAATGCAGTGGATTGTATTGTAAGGAGTGACATGACGTTATACGACAGTCATATAGTTCATTGTCATCTTGTATGCCTGTATAGTAACTAGTTGCTAATGTAAGCTCCGATATGTACTTGTATTGTAGAGTAAGACGTAAAGAAGAAGCTGGACTATTGTGTTCATACATAGGCTTGTGAATTCATACTTGGAAGTGAAGGTATGTAAGGTTACTCTGTCCGTATCTTTCTGCAGCATATAGTATTCCCATTGACGTTACACTTGTCCTATTCCGAAATGTGCTAAGGTATTCTATTTCCGGTTACCAATGGTCATTATCATATGTTTTCCTACTCATTGATCAAATATGAATCTCATGTCTCATATTCATAAATAATGTTCCAAAATCCCAATAAGGTTACATTCCAAAGTTCCAATAGTGGTTATATTCATGTATCTTGTTCATTGATTATTGTCCAATGGTTCCAATGGTGTTATGTTTCCAACTAGGCTATGTTTCCTACAATGTTTATTCATATGTCTCTCAATAATTGGTTAATGATCCAAAGCTTCAAGGAAAGTATAACTATCATTGTTGTATCAATCTCAAATAATGAATAAAGTAAGGCTTATATGTGGTCAGTGATCAAGTATGGGTGGTAGCTTTGGGGGCGAAATGCCTAGCTCAAGCCGATCTCGAGATTGTTGGATCAGAGGGCAGTCCTAGAGGAATAAGCCTAGCTCGGACCAATCCTGACAGGGGTAAGCTCTAGGGGTAATAACCCAGCTCGAGCCAAACCTGACATGTTGGTATGGGTGGCAGCTCTGGAGGTAATAACCTAGCTCGAGCCGATCCTGATCTATATTGATTCATAGGGTGGCAACTCTAGGGGCATAAGCCTAGCTCGAGCCGATCCCAACATAAAGTTATGTTATGTTAAAACCCACTGTTCAGTCGGGGCCCGGGTATCACAGGTCACAGGTAAATATGAATAATCATAGAATCAAAGAAACAAAGAAAGTAAAGAAAGCAATATACATGGTTTCCAAAGTTCAGTATAGTGACTTATCCATATTGGTTATGCATTTGAATTTGATTTCATTGGCATATTCACATATCATACAGTTTCATTTGAGCCTTACATACTCAGTACATTCTTTGTACTGACCCCTCTTGGGGGATTTACCTTACTTGCTGTAGGCGCAGGTACTAGTAGGCCTCCACAGTAGGTTGCCAGTTGTTGCAGATCATTGGTGAGCTCCAGTTAGTTCGGGGCTTCTCCGAGTCACAGTTGTACATATGTTTTGGTGTTGTACATGTTATATAAAGCGGGGACTTGTCTCGACTTTTAGTTTATTTTGGTCAATGCATTTGGTAGAGGCTTTTGTAGACGGATGTGGGTGTATAAATGTAAAAGGTACATGTCATTTTTGACTTGATGGCCTCAACGGCCAAGTTTAATATGTGTATATATGTCACATGTTCCATGAATTTTATTGTTAGCATTATAAGCTCCTACGTGATAAGGGTGTTTCTGATGGCATGCATATGAATGAACATAAGTACAGTTTAGTTCTCTCGGGCCTTATTGGCTATGGGTGCCAATCATGTCTCGATGGGATTCGGGGTGTGACAAACTACCACTATCTCATCTTTCCTACCACTATCCACAGACATAGATGGGTCAGTCGTGCACTTCCCACTTCTAATAGTAATGGCCAAATAATGACTATCATTCTTAGAATTCTGGACGGTGTTGCTCGAAATGGTGCCTGGTTGAAGCAGGTTCAATGCCACCGATATCTGCCCGAACTGTTGCTCCAACTGTTTTATGGCAGTCGAATGAGATTCTACTTTCTGACTTATTCTCGAAATGTCTGACCTAATCTTCTTCAAGCAACTCTCCTGGCTCTCTGACCCCTTAACCAGTTTATTAAGAAGGGTTTCCATTCTTGAATTTCTAGAATCAGCGTCACGATTTCCAGGTGGGACATATGCACCACTCTTCTCTTTGTAATCATCCTTTCACCTCCAATCACCATCACAATCTAGTTCTCTGTCTCTATATACTGACTTGTTGTAATTGTCTCCATAGTAGTTCCGACCTTGATTCCCTTACCTTGAGTTCCAAGAGTCTTGATTAAACCCTTGGCCCTTGGCTCAAAAACCCTACACATCTCGATCCAAGTATCCTCATCAGTTTCATAATCGTTATGCCTAGGTGTTTTGCCTTGTGCACGTACGACATGCACCTTCTCAGCACTACCAACCACAATCTGTTTGGCTAGCAAACCATTTTTTGTCCTCAACTGTCCGACTTCTTAAGGTATAGATTCTTCCTAAACCTGTTGTACTACCGAGGCTTCAATAGCATACGTCCCAACAGGTGTATTTATCTCTAGAGTATGCCATCCTCGGTTGGTCTTAGTGATACAATCTAAAATCTCTGAAGCTTGCTCCCACCTCAGACTCATAAATGCTCCACCAGTGATAGTATCTGCTACAGCCTTGGTATTAGCATTTAAATCTCTATAGAAGATCTCAAGTAAATTTCGACCATTCATCCTATGGTTTGGAACATTTTGCAACTTCTTCTTGAACCAAAGCCGAGTCTCGTAAAATACTTCAAAATGTAGTTGTCTGAAAGTGTAAATCTCATTCTTCAACTGTAGCATCTTGGAGGGTGGGAAAAATCTCTCCAAAAACTGATTTCTCAATTCTTACCACGTAGTGATGGAACCTCGTGGTAATTCGGCCAACCACAAAGTCGCTTCTCCTATTAGAGAGAATGGAAACAATCTCAATCGAATAGCCTCTTGGTCAACTCCAGGCAAATTATATGAAGTATAGAGCCCCACAAAGTTCATCACATGCATGTTCGAATCATTTGTACGCCTTTCAAGTTTAGCAGGTGGATCATGGAACTTGTAATGTCAAACTTAGTGTCCTGAGGTAACTCTGGTGGAATAATGGCACCAGTCTCAACCGACTCAAAATAAGCCACATCATATTCTTCGGGATCATCATAAATTGGCACATATGGTCTTTGAGGTGGTTGTTGCACCCTCAGTCTTCTTTGTCTCTCTTCAAGTGCAGCAAGACGTTGTGCTGCTTCTTGCATTCCTTGATGATCTCTATCCACTTGTCTAAGAGCTACTTGTCTCATATTTTTCTCAACAGTTAATCGAGAAGTGATTTTCTCCATGGTTTCATGACCAGCCGGATAAATTGGTGGCTGGTTATGAATACCTTCCGCGACTGCAGGATCCAGAACTCCGTCGATGTTCACCATTCTTCGATTTGCTCTTAGTGTTCTTTCTATCTCAGTATCAAGTGGAATCAGGGGATTGCCTTGACTCCTAGTGTTGGGCATACACCGGCGTGTGCCCTTAAAGTATAGAAAAATAGAAGCAATCAACTCCAACAAGTAAACTAATCAACTCTATAACCTTCTTTCCCCGAAAACGGCGCCAAAATTTGATGTCGCCCAAACTATACCTCCAGAAAAAGTATAAAGCAATCATTGAATCAATATAGAACCCAACTAGGTTGGGGTTGATCCCACAGGGAATAGGATGAAATTATGTCGAGTGCTTGTTGAGTAATTGGCAAGTAAGTAAAAAGGGGGGGGGGGGTTTGTAAGCAAATAGTAACAGTAACGATTGTTGATTTTTAGATTTGTGATCAATATGATAAATATACTAGGACTGTGATCCCCAATGATTTCTTAACTCCACTGGTTACTTGTGCTGGCAAACTATCCCGATGCGTTGCATTCAAAATCTAACAAGTTAGGTTCATCTAAATGTCTCTCGACCTTGGTTAGATGAATTTCACTCTTCTCCTCTAGGTCTCCGAGTGTCACACTACTAACCCTTGTCCTGGATCTCAGACAACTATCCCTATTACGACTTAAGTTATTAGATGAAGATTGATAGATTCAAATCTCTATTGTTATTCCCTTTTCCCAATCTCTACCTCTCTCTCGAGCAAGCTTAGAATACATGCAATTGTCTAACGTTTGCAACCGTTAGAAGATTAATTACAATGAAGGTAATAACAATACATGCAGTCACACCGGTTCAGAATTGCTTCTCACTTAACCCATTTCGTTAATTCCTCATAGTTCACACAACCCTAGTTGATGGGTTTAGTTACTGAGGATTGCAAGAACACGAGAAGAATTCAATGATGAAAACATAATTGTAAACTCACAATAAGAAGAAAACTCTAAAATCTCAATATGAATGAAAACCCTAGAATCGATGTTCCAATATTACAAAATCAATAATGTGTTTATGATCCCAAATAATGAAATAACCAACTAAAAATAATTTAGTGACTAACTCTAAACATAGGACAACATAGGGGTATTTATAGATACAAGGTGAATCCTATCCTAAACAAAGTAGGAGAAAAAAGTTGGCAACTTTCCACGGTTCTGTGACTTGGTATCGTGGAACCATCCCACGTCACATGGGTCCATCTCGTGGAAATCAGGCAACTTTACAACCTTCAGGAGTTGACTCAGGGTACCAACCAACATGACGTAGGTCGACTCAGAGGTTGTGGGTCACTCCCCCAGTTTTGGCTTGGCTCTTTCACCTTCAAATTCTCCATTCTAGTGCATGCTTCTTCCCTTCTTCTCCATTTTGCCTCCATAACCTATTTCCCTGCAAGATAGGACAGAAAACACATCATACCAACCAAACATACCCAAGTTATTGCATATTTTCCTTGTTTTAAGCATCGAAAATGCCATGAATCCATGGCACATCAATGGCTAAGAAAATCCTTCTCCACGAACAAGAAGGGACTCCCGCAAACATAAAGAAGGAGTTGATCTACACCATCTGACAGCAACTCAGCAAAAGGGAAATGATCAAAAACTCTACAAACGAACCCTTGGAATTCGTTTGGGACCCCATATAAACAATTCGATAATGCTACTAGGCTAATTTCAACGTTCCAAACTCAACGAAATGATAAGATTTACAAAAAGAAGTCTTTATCAAAAAGTTACCTCTAAATCCAACTTTAGGCTAAATAAAAGCTAGTATTCAACCAAACATTCAAAAAATCACAAAAGGGCCTTGGGACCCAAACTAACTATGCTACTAACCAAAAATGGACGTTCCATATCAGACGCTTAGATCATAAATTGTTGACTAAAGTAAACTATATCCTTTAATTGCAATCTTTTCGAGTTAGTCATATCACAAATCTAATCCATCACAAGGTATTCTTACCCAATCTGATTAGTAGAGCTAGTCATACTGCATAATCAATCTCTTCATCAATGTGCGAACCTAAACCATAGATAAACTGGTTTGACCCTATAAGACAAATAATCCACTCACACATTTCTAATAACACCTTTAGATAACTTCACACAAGTGTACCATTTGTAAGCTTCCTCTATTCACAACTCATCAGCCCAATAATCAAATTATTTTTTTGATCTCAACCGATATCACGACCCTCAAATAAACCCCTAAAATATATCCCATAATCTGAACATACCAAAAACTACCATTGATCTGCCGCTACCCCATAGCACAATCATCGATAAGATCATACCCAAATTATATTGAGGTCTACAATATCCACAGAAATCAATTCCAACCCAATGATATACTCTAAATGAGTTACAACACAAAGTTGGTATGCCTGATTTACCATTAAAGAATCACCTACTAGGGTAGCAATATGAATAGACACTATAAGAAATCTATGAATCTTATCAAAACTCAATGTAGAATAAGTAAATACATCGAGGAATATAGAACAAATGCCCAAATAACACCAAGAGATTAAGAGTATACCAAAACAATACCTATGATCTGTTCTACCGGGAGCTCCTGCCTCGAGTCAACTTTAAGGAACAAAATACTAAGCCTTATCATCTCCCCACATCACTGATGATGCATCTCTCTATCTATGTTATGGGAAATCTCTCTTATAGTGCTTGAGATCCCTACATATAAAGTAACTCAAATAAGTAGGAGCCCATTTAACTAAACTTTAAGAATCCGTATGGACACTATGGCCAAAACACCTCTGAGAATAACCATGAGCAATCCAGTATACACCATACATATCACTATGTTGTCAAGTCTGCAGGGCCTTATTCCTGTATGGTCTTCGCAAGCCCACAAAAACTCCTCTAGATAAACTTGAGTAAACAGATTCCCATGAAAGAAAAGGTGATCCATCTGTTCTACTCTCAACAACAGTTCTCCACCACTATCTGGTTGGTCCAGATAATTGAAAAATAGTGAAACCTACTCTATTAGGGCCTGCCAAGCCCAACCTATGCCACCTTTCATGGAAACCAACCATACTCTCACAAGCATCAACACTAGGATCCTCATTAAACTGTGAGGGATCCATCCTTATGAACTTTTCAAACCTACTCTGTCCCTCCACAGACATAGAGGGTAAAGTCACTAGATGTAGGGTCACACCCAGCAATATCACAATAATACTAGGAGAATATGTATCAGTAGTCAACTATGCATCTGGAGTTTGAGGCCCCAAAGTAACACGCTAAATAAAACTCTGAGCCATCCCTTCCAGGAAACCCAATAATCGTACCAAGAAACCCTCAAGCATAGATATAGAATGAAAATATATGGTGTCTAAACTGGGTGCAATCCCTCTATCTCCACTGACCCACCAAGATGAGCAACTCCTAAACCTGAGGTGGTAACCTTAACTTAACCTCTAACAAGTTTGGATGCTCTAGTACAATCACTCTCACGACCTCTATCCCAGCCATGAATCAAAGGCAAAGGCTATAAATCCAAAGCCAAATAAGGGTGTGTCCTCACCATTAGTGACAAAGTGAATAGGAGATTTTTCAGTCACATCAAGCTAGAACGCACGACATAGAATGAAGAAGTGGATTTATTCTAAGTCCTATAGCCTCTCGAAGATTAATAATGGACATGTCTGTACAAATCCATAAGACTCTAACAGACTCATCTTGTACTTGTGAGAACAATGCACTCGGGACTCTACTACCAATTTTTCACGACCCAAAATAGAATCGTGATGGCACCTATTAACCATTCAGTACAGGTAATCCTTTCCCAAGACAACACGATAATCAAAAATACATAGAAGCTGAAAAGGACATAAAGATAAACCCTAAATAATATAAAAGAAATATAATCTCAATAATACATCCAACGACTGGTTTTCACTGGTACAAGCCTCTAATACAGACAATAATCAAATAATTAAAAGTATCTTAAATATGAATAAAGCATAAGATATAATAAGGAAAGATCTGGGTAAGCTCTGAGATCCAACAATCGCTACCTCGATCTCTATAAAGTCAACACAGGGAGAACACAATCAATACTCTGCTACTGGCTCAATACCAACACGAGGTACAAAAAAGGGGAAGAAAAAACAAGGGTAAGCACAAAACATGTGTGCTCAGCAAGCATCGTGGATAACCAAACCTAATCCAAAGTGATAGATAGAATCAACACCTAACTATCCAAGATTTACCCCAAATAAAGTTGTACTCATAAAAGTTTCCAATGGTGCCTCAAGATGTATAGCTCCTAACAAATGAAATCTAAATAATAGTATAAGAAATAACAACATAATAGATATACTTAATAGGAACACTAAAATACATGATAGCAATCACATAAAAGAGATGCAAGTGATGTAATACAATGAAATAATACGTACGCACTATTCTAATGTCACCTTATATACACCTTACGAGCATAATCTTCCAGTAGAGGACCCATGGGGGGTTCGCAATCTACATATCATAATCTCATCAATCAACCTTACTGGTACATCTTTCGGCTAGGGTATTTTATAAAGTGTCTAATTTTCTTTCAAAAACTAGTATTTCTCAGCAGTACTAGTTTCATGAATATGGATGAAATGAATGAGTATGCATGCTCAAAACCATCAAAAATATGGGATAAAATCAACTCAACCAGGTATATATAAACTCAAGTCATCTCAAATCTTAGTAGATCATGAAGATAATACAAGCCATCTCATGGCATCACAGTAGTAAAGTGTCATGTAAAATATCATTAATATCAATCAAAGCCTCCGCATGGGCATCAAAATGATAAATAATAAAAATGCTCAAACAAGACCAACCCCAACCCCTGCATGGGAATCTTAATGATAATAGTCTCTCAAGTTAATAATAATTCAACACAAGTGTCACGACCCGAATTCCTATTCGGGCCGGACTGGCACCCGAAGCCGATATGGCCAAAGAGAACCAATCTTTGCTCATGAACATTCGTATGTGTAACCTCGTATGAATCTTATCATGCGACTATGCAGAAGTCGTGGACATGGAACATATGCTATATAAATACATCTTTATGAAATTTGGCCGTTGGGGCCATTAAGTCAAAACGGACATTCGTCTCTTACATCCACGTACCCACATATGTCTACAAAATCCTCTACCAGATGTATCAACAAGATAAATTTAAAGTCGGGACAAGTCCCCTCTTTATACTATATTTATAATATCAACACAAATATACAACTATGACCCAGAAAGCTCCAAACCAAGTGGAGCTCACCAAAACTCTGTAAAGGATCCACAGTCTACTGAGGAGGTCTACTAATGCCTGCACCTGCAACATGTAAAGTAAGTTCCCCCGAGGGGGTCAGTACGAAGAATGTACTGAGTATGTAAGGCTCATAAGAAATAACAACATACATGAGAATGTCAATCGAATAAAATATGAGAGAATAGTCAATATGGATAAACCATCATCTTATACTTTTATAATTACTCTTCTTCAAGGGAAACTTACGTTCACTCAAGAGACTTGCCCTTAATAGATTCTTCTATATGCAAGAGATTCTTTTTAGTTTCCATGTTCCTTACCACTATTGTTCATATAATTGGTTAGTAGGTTGTAAAAGAATAACACTCATCCACATACATCCACTCTAGTGGTGGAGAGTAATAATATAACATACATCTACTCTATTAATGTATATCCACTCTATTGGTGGTTTTAACCTACATCCACTCTATTGGTGGGGCAACATACATCCACTCTCATGGTGGGGCAACATACATCCACTCTCATGGTGGGGTAACGTACATCCACTCTCATGGTGTGGTAACATACATCCACTCTCATAGTGGGGTAACATACATCCACTCTCATGGTGGGGCAACATACATCCACTCTCATGGTGGGGCAACATACATCCACTCTCATGGTGGGGTAACATACATCCACTCTCATGGTGGGGAAACATACATGGTAGATATTAATATAATAACTTATGAGAGATTGGTACATTAAGGATCATGACACTATTTGAAACACACAAATACACTTTACCTCACTCTTATACTTCATGAGATTAACACTTTAACTTGTGAGGGATAGATGTATTAGCTCGCACTTCGCCTCCTTCACTATTCTTATGAGATCTTATATAATTTAGTATATGATACCAGACCTCCACCTTTGGTGGGCTATACTAAATAACAAAGAATAATATTGAGACTATTCCATATTGAACTTATACCCTCTAGAATGTAATCCGTACTCAGTGAAACATATATCAACCATGCGCATTACTTCTTTACAATCTTATACCCTCTACTTAGTTATGAGAATGACACGCTAAAGATCATGGCATTAAATCAGACACTTATATACACATCTCACTTCACTCCTTTACTTCATGAGATTGACATCTTCACTTATGAGGAATAATTATACTAACTCGCACATCACCTCTCTTATTACTCTTATGAGATTGGTACAAAGATGATCCTCATATTAAAGGATTCTGGAACATGACATGGTAGGGAAAAAGCCTTTCAAGAATAAATAGATCCTCTTATGTTATTACTCTCTTGAGATAGTCCTTTTAGGACTTACCACGTTATGACATCTTAGGAACTTCAATCAATAAACAAGAGATAAATTAACCATATGTCATCTAAGAATAGAATAGGACACATATGAACAATAATATACGTCACCCTGAATTGATATACTTCAAGCCTCTCGAAATCGAAACAAGTCCAATGTCAATGCGAACAACATGTTGCAGAAGGATATGGAAAAAGGAACCTTACATACCTTGTATTCTCAATATGATTCTACAATCTTAAGTGTGCATACAATATTCCCGCTCCGTCCTTATGTTTAACTCTACAACACAAGTACATAACGTAACCATCATTAACCACCAATGACCTTACAACGACATACAATAACAATAAGTCACATGTTTGGCTTTAACATGTCATTTCCCCCTTGACAATACCATTTTTGAAATTATTGTACCAATAATACCACAATATTCCATAAATTGACCAATACATGATAATCAATAGCATGTCACACCAAGTTCATACTTTACACTTCTCCATCATCACAACATCACAATTATGCCATCAATTTACTTCAATACACCTCACAACAACAAATCGGCCAAAATCCCATAATTTACACTTATAGAAAAATAATAAGTTTAGGACCATAATAACACCATACATGTTGTTATTTCATCCATACCATGCTCTTTCATCAAACCCACAAGTCATATTTCAAGTTACAATTCCATGGATAACACATCTTTAGCAAAAACACAAAGTGCTATATTCAACACTTCCAAGCATAACCAACATGACCTACATAACCTATCATGCATATAATATGTTAATCCATAATCATAAACACTTACCCAAGCTTGGAAAATGGTGATCTTGCTCCAAAGATGACTTAGGGTTTGAGAGCCCAAAAGGGTGTTCTTGAAAAGTCTAGAAAAAAAAAGATAGAAAAGCATGTGTATTTTGTGGGTTAAAATCTGATTTTTGTGACCATTTTATAGAGCCTTGAAGTCATATTTATCCACCTTTCTCAATTATTGATTATTGAAAGGAAGAATGGGTCATTTGACCCATTCTTGGCCCATGCTTTCTTTCACATTTTGGGCGTTTTATGAGCCCAATTCAATTAACCCAATAAAATCAATAATTTCTCATTTATAATTCATTTCATATGCGTTACGATAATATTCCCACTCACACAATTCATACTCGTAGCCTCAATTCCAAAAACAAGTAATTCTAGCCACATATGGCTTATTTTGACTATAAGGGTAAAATCGTCATTTTGATGTCAAATTCGTTCTCGAGTATTTTTGCCACACCAATATAATATTTCACTCATTCCATGTATATTCTCGTGGTTGTATAATAAACATGGCAAAAATTGGCTCGGTACGTCCCCGGGCACCCTTGGGACTTAAGAAATTTCCAACTTTCGAAAAATGGAAAAACCTGCCTGGCACGCCCTTGGGCGCAACAGCTTGCTGCCTATGGGCACAAAAATTTGTCCCATAGTGGCCTGGCACGCCCTCTGGTGCTCCCCCCCTTAATTTTTTTCAAAAATTTTGTTTTTCGACTTTTCTTCGCGGGTTTGGTTAGATACTTCAAGTCCTGTTCTTTAACTTACTTCTTACCCTTAATGTCCTTTGTTTAGAGGTCCTCTTAACCTCATTTTGAACCCCACAAATTCTTCATGAAAATCCCAAAACACCTCCTATGCAAGGTTAATCACATGTACAAGGACAAATTTCAATTTTCTCATCACTGACATTACAAATTACATACTCATGGCATCTCCACACCTAAGTAACCATTGTTAATCGTCGTCACATTGGGTTGGGAAGGTACGGGGTGTTACATTCTCCCCCCCCCCCCTAGAAACATTCGTCCTCGAATGTTAACGATGTCACTTCAATTACAACAAATGCATCTCAATAATAGCATACGTAGACATAGACACTTAATAGTCATAGATACTTACTTAATATCAGTCCACTTACACATTTTGAACCTTTTCTTCTATTTGAAACAAATATGGGTACGTCGATTTCATCATCATTTTTTTGTTTCAACTTCTCATGCAATCTCTTCGACTTGTTGATTTCTCCAAAGAACTCTTACCAAAATTACGTCTTTACTTATTAGCCTTTTTCACCTGTCGGTCTAGAATCACAATAAGTATTTCAATGGGAACAATATGAAATGAAACTCTGATGTACCTCCGGAAAATTTCACATCCTTTCTTTCCAAATCCCCTTACTTCTTTCATTGGTGACACTTTTAAGAGTACGTACTCATCTAGACTTACAAACATCTACTATACCATTTCGATATATGTCTAGAATTCTAATAAATTTACCAACAGGTGGAGATAGTTCAATCGACTTAACTCATGACCCCGGTGTCTCATTAGCTTTTATAGTAATCAATGAAGTAATATACGATAGGGTATATGTATTATTTGCACATATGGATAAGACACCTGTATATCCATCAGGAGATGCCTCCATATCCGAATGGTCCACTAAAGCATAGGTGCGATTCTAAGTTCCACTAGAACTGGCTGCTCCTCTGGCACCTCTATCGCGACTAGCAGACTGTACACCAGCTGCCGATGCCATATTGGTTGATCCTGTGGGTCGTGTCATACTACCCGTAGGCCTCTGTGGGCATTCTCTCATCATGTGTCCTAGACTACTACATACAAAGCAAACATTCGTATCAAACCGGCATTCGCCTGCATGAAATCTCCCACAGCGCGGGCACAATGGACGAGATAATCTCGTTGCCTGTGATCCATGAATCCCACTACTCTATTCAGATCGGCCACCTCTAGACCCTCGGAATTGAGAATGAGCACCTTCTGGGGAATAAGAGAATGAGGGTCTAGGTGGTAACATTCGAGATCCAGCTTCTCTCGGGGACACCACAGACTGCTCCATAGGTCTCGCCCTTTTTGATGGACCTTCCTCAGCTTTCTATGTCCTCTTTCTTTGCCTTTGATCCTCCATTTTTTGTGCAAAGGCCTGTATTCTAGCTGTGTCCATATCTCGATTTAAGGCCGCAATAGTGCAGTCTCATACCAAATAAGGCTCCAATCTGTCCACATATCGATGGACTCTATCTTCCATGGTGGCTACCACATTTGGAGCATTCTAGCCAAGGAATTAAAATGTAAACTATATTCTCTAACATTCATATTTCCTTGACGCAAATTTAGAAATTGGTCTGCACGTGCCTCCCGAATCTCATACGGGAGGTAATGATCAATAAATGCCCTTCTAAATTCTTCCCAACCAGCCGGGAGTGTATCAATACCTCTTGATCTTTTCCAGTCCTCATACCATAAAATAGCCTCGCCCTTCAGTCTATAAGCTGCTAGCTCAACCGTTTCTACACCTGTTACGTGCATTACCTATAGTGCTCTTTGAACTTGGTCCACGAAATCCTATGGATCTGCTTTCGGATCGGACCCTGTGAATATGGGAGGGTCCAATTTTAGGAAGTCCTGTGTACGCCAACTAGCTGCTCTAGCCGCGTCCTCTTCATTTACTATTGGACTAGTTTGTCCTGTGCTTGGGCAGCTACTAACTGAGTTAACATATGTACTGCATTTCTCAGGTCCTGATCTGTGGCATTCATTGGCGGTGCTGCGGGTACTTCTCTACCTCTTGGCTCTTCCAGAGCTGAAAAGGTAGGTGAAGACCGCGAAGTAATTTCAGCGTCAGCTCCACCTTGACTAACTTGTTCAGGTGGTAATCTACTCATTCCTTCTTCAGCAGGCATATCTACTTGCTTCCCTTTACCTCTACCTCTTCTCGTGATTGGCATGTTAACTATACCAAAGAAAAAAACAATCACCATGGTTAGATACAATTCAACTTACAACACTGGCTCTATTGCACGATCAAGAAGTGAAGAAAAGAAACAACATGCTAAATGTCCCGTAGCCTCCTACTTATAAATGTGGCGCACAACACATCCATAAGCAAGACTCTACATAGACACGGCTTTGTAGACACCCTTAGGACGACCTGCTCTGATACCACTTTTGTCACGACCCAAATTCCCATTCGGGCTGGACTGGCACCCGAGCTCGATATGGCCCGAGAGAACCAATCTTTACTCATGAACATTCGTATGCGTAACCTCGTATGAATCTTATCATGCGACTATGCGGAAGTCGTGGACATAGAACATATGCTATATAAATACATCTTTATGAAACTTGGCCGTTGGGGCCATTAAGTCAAAACGGACATTCGTCTCTTACATCCATGTACCCACATATGTCTACAAAATCCTCTACCAGATGTATCAACAAGATCAACTTAAAGTCGGGACAAGTCCCCTCTTTATACTATATTTACAATATCAACACAAATATACAACTATGACCCAGAAAGCTCCGAACCAAGTGGAGCTCACCAAAACTCTGTAAAGGATCCACAGTCTACTGAGGAGGTCTACTAATGCCTGCACCTGCAACATGTAAAGTAAGTTCCCCCGAGGGGGTCAGTACAAAGAATGTACTGAGTATTTAAGGCTCATAAGAAATAACAACATACATGAGAATGTCAATCGAATAAAATATGAGAGAATAGTCAATATGGATAAACCATCATCTTATACTTTTATAATTACTCTTCTTCAAGGGAAACTTACGTTCACTCAAGAGACTTGCCCTTAATAAATTCTTCTATATGCAAGAGATTCTTTTTAGTTTCCATGTTCCTTACCACTATTGTTCATATAATTGGTTAGTAGGTTGTAAAAGAATAACACTCATCCACATACATCCACTCTAGTGGTGGGGAGTAATAATATAACATACATCTACTCTATTAATGTATATCCACTCTATTGGTGGTTTTAACCTACATCCACTCTATTGGTGGGGCAACATACATCCACTCTCATGGTGGGGCAACATACATCCACTTTCACGGTGGGGTAACATACATCCACTCTCATGGTGGGGTAATGTACATCCACTCTCATGGTGGGGTAACATACATCCACTCTCATGGTGGGGTAACATACATCCACTCTCATGGTGGGGCAACATACATCCACTCTCATGGTGGGGTAACATACATCCACTCTCATGGTGGGAAAACATACATGGTAGATATTAATATAATAACTTATGAGAGATTGGTACATTAAGGATCATGACACTATTTGAAACACACAAATACACTTTACCTCACTCTTATAATTCATGAGATTAACACCTTAACTTGTGAGGGATAGATGTATTAGCTCGCACTTCACCTCCTTCACTATTCTTATGAGATCTTATATAATTTAGTATATGATACCGGACCTCCACCTTTGGTGGGCTATACTAAATAACAAAGCATAATATTGAGACTATTCCATATTGAACTTATACCCTCTAGAATGTAATCCGTACTCAATGAAACATATAGCAGCCATGAGCATTACTTCTTTACAATATTATACCCTCTACTTAGTTATGAGAATGACACGCTAAAGATCATGGCATTAAAGCACACACTTATATACACATCTCACTTCACTCCTTTACTTCATGAGATTGACATCTTCACTTATGAGGAATAATTATACTAACCCGCACATCACCTCTCTTATTACTCTTATGAGATTGGTACAAAGATGATCCTCATATTAAAGGATTCTGGAACATGACATGGTAGGGAAAAAGCCTTTCAAGAATAAATAGATCCTCTTATGTTATTACTCTCTTGAGATAGTCCTTTTAGGACTTACCACGTTATGACATCTTACGAACTTCAATCAATAAACAAGAGATAAATGAACCATATATCATCTAAGAATAGAATAGGACACATATGAACAACAATATACGTCACCCTGAATTGATATACTTCAAGCCTCTCGGAATTGAAACAAGTCCAATGTCAATGTGAACAACATGTTGCAGAAGGATATGGAAAAAAGAACCTTACATACCTTGTATTCTCAATACGATTCTACAATCTTAAGTGTGCATACAATATTCCCGCTCCATCCTTATGTTTAACTCTACAACACAAGTACATAACGTAACCATCATTAACCACCAATGACCTTACAACGGCATACAATAACAATAAGTCACATGTTTGGCTTTAACATGTCATTTCCCCCTTGACAATACCATTTTTGAAATTATTGTACCAATAATACCACAATATTCCATAAATTGACCAATACATGATAATCAATAGCATGTCACACCAAGTTCATACTTTACACTTCTCCATCATCACAACATCACAATTATGCCATCAATTTACTTCAATACACCTCACAACAACAAATCGGCCAAAATCCCATAATTTACACTTATAGAAAAATAATAAGTTTAGGACCATAATAACACCATACATGTTGTTATTTCATCCATACCATGCTCTTTCATCAAACCCACAAGTCATATTTCAAGTTACAATTCCATGGACAACACATCTGTAGCAAAAACACAAAGTGCTATATTCAACACTTCCAAGCATAACCAACATGATCTACATAACCTATCATGCATATAATATGTTAATCCATAATCATAAACACTTACCCAAGCTTGGAAAATGGTGATCTTGCTCCAAAGATGACTTAGGGTTTGAGAGCCCAAAAAGGTGTTCTTGAAAAGTCTAGAAAAAAAAAGATAGAAAAGCATGTGTATTTTGTGGGTTAAAATCTGATTTTTGTGACCATTTTATAGAGCCTTGAAGTCATCTTTATCCACCTTTCTCAATTATTGATTAGTCAAAGGAAGAATGGGTCATTTGACCCATTCTTGGCCCATGCTTTCTTTCACATTTTGGGCCTTTTATGAGCCCAATTCAATTAACTCAATAAAATCAATAATTTCTCATGTTTAATTCATTTCATACGCGTTACGACAATATTCCCACTCACACAATTCATACTCGTAGCCTCAATTCCAAAAACAAGCAATTCTAGCCACATATGGCTTATTTTGACTACAAGGGTAAAATCGTCATTTTGATGCCAAATTCGTTCTCGAGTAATTATTCCACACCAATATAATATTTCACTCATTCCATGTATATTCTCGTGGTTGTAGAATAAACGTGGCAAAAATCGGCTCGGTACGTCCCTGGGCACCCTTGGGACTTAAGAAATTTCCAACTTCCGAAAAATGGGAAAACCAGCCTGGCACGCCCTTGGGCGCGTCAGCTTGCTGCCTCTGGGCACAAAAATTTGCCCAGAGCGGCCTGGCACGCCCTCTGGCGCGCCCCCCTTAATTTTTTTCAAAAATTTTGTTTTTCGACTTTTCTTCGCGGGTTTGGTTAGATACTTCAAGTCCTATTCTTTAACTTAATTCTTACCCTTAATATCCTTTGTTTATAGGTCCTCTTAGCCTCATTTTGAACCCCACAAATGCTCCATGAAAATCCCAAAACACCTCCTACGCATGGTTAATCACATGTACAAGGCCAAATTTCAATTTTCTCATCACTGACATTACAAATTACATACCCATGGCATCTCGACACCTAAGTAACCATTGTTCATCGTCGTCACATTGGGTTGGGAAGGTACGGGGTGTTACAACAAGCCTCTAGTCGGGCATCACAATAATAATAATAATCAATCAAATCAGTGATATGGTTCACATAAGCCTCCCACAGGCATCAAAATAATTATAATCAACCCAAATAGTGTAAACATAGAAGTTTCACTCAACCCATAACACACTTTACGTAATAAATTCCTACCTTCCCCGATCATGCCACAACTATACTCAAATACTCACAAGGGGAAAGTGTTCATCAACAATTCTGTTCAAAGGTTCACTTTCATTCACACTACCTAGTAGTTACCCTAAGGCTCATCCTTTTAACTACTTATCTATACTACAATCTACATATACCCTAGGTGATCACTAAACCCCAATCAGTCCATCAAGTAACTACGATCTAATTATACCCTAAATGGTTACTAAACTCCAATCATTCCATCAAACAACTATACATCTATTTATACCTTAAGTGATTACTAAGTCTCAATCATTCCAACAAATAACTACAAAACTATTTATACCCTAAGTGATTACTAAGCTCCAATCATTCCACCAAAATCCACTAAATATAATTCAAACTGTTAAATAGATACCCACTATTAATTTTCTCATGATCAATAAGTCATCATCATAACCATTCATTATAATGATGAAAGAGTAGAAATTGAGTTAGAAATTGAAGGAAAGCACACTTTTCTCTTTATCAGGTAAAACCCAAAATTTCAAGTTTAAAATCTAAGTTTTAAAGATGATTTTGTACTAAAATCGATGGGATATGATGAAAACATGATTTAAAAACTCACCCAAGTTTTAAATCTTGCAAACCCATTTGAGATCATCTCAATCCAAGCTCCCAAACTCTAAAAATAGTGAAAATAAGGTTTAGGGTAGAAAAGGGAAATAAATATATGCCAGGTCTAATTTCCTCTTTGTGAACGTGAAGAAATAGCCACGAATGCAAAGAACCAAACTGGAATAACCCTAGCGAGTGTGGTCAGGCCATCGCAAACGTGATGGGAAATTGAACTGGACCCAAAACAATAATTCTTCGCGAATGCGGCCACAACCTTAAGTTAGCGATGCCCGAGAAAATCCTTCTCTACAAACGCTAAGGGACTCCCATAAATGCAAAAAAGGAGTTGGTCTGCACCCGCTGACAACAACTCAGCAAAAGGGAAATGATCAAAAACTCTCCTAACAAACCCTTAAGATTCGTTCATGACCACACAAAAATAAACTAATATTGCTACTAGGATAATTTCAGCGTTCTGGACACAACAAAACCATTGGATTTACCAAAAGATGTTGTTATCAACAAGTTACTTCTAGACCAACTTTAGGCCAAATAAGATCTAATATTCAACCAAACACTCAAAAAATCACAAAAAGGGCCTGGGAACCCGAACTAGCTATGCTACTAACCCAAAATGGATGTTTCGGATCTAATTTCACTGACAGAATTACCATTTGATACTCAGATCACAGAATGTTGACCAAATTCAACTATATCACATTAAAGGCTACTCAAAACCATAAACTCATATTAATTACTCCCAAGTACTTCACGAATCATGCAAATTATTCCCACAACTCATAAATGATGTAAAGCAACAATAGGGAAGGGCAAAATGGTTAAAATATAGAAAACTCCAAATACTACAAAGAGGGTTGTTAAAGACTTCAACTCTGATTTTGACTTTATCAGTAGTGGATGAGTGTTTTACTATATATTATGATACTTTTTGGATTGGCCTTGGTTAATGTATTGATGTAGTGGGGCAAGGTTACTCCATCAGCAATTTGGCTGCTAAAGGTTCATGAGAAGAACTACCCCGCTCATGATTTGAAATTGGCAGTGGAAGTATTTGTTTTTAAAATTTGGAGGCATTAACTTTATGGCATTCATTGTAAGATCTTCACAGATTATCATAGCCTGCATTACATTTTTTACTAGAAGTACCTTAATTTGAGGCGGCATAAGTGGTTGGAGTTGCTCAAGAATAATGATATGACAATTATTTATCACTCAGACTAGGAAATACGGTGGCGGATGCATGCCTTGAGTATAAGGGAAATGAATAGGGGTAGCCTTGCATCATTATTATCTAAGAAGCATTCTTTGTCTTTGGAAATTCAATCCTTAACCAATCAATTGGTGAAACTTGATATTTCGAGCTCATGAGGGTTCTTATTTGTGACAAGGCTCAGTCATGCTTTTGAGAAGATTAAGGCTCAACATTTTAAGGATGAGAAGTTGAAGGTGATTCGAGATAAGTTGTTGAGGGCTGAAGCTAGAGAAACAATCTTGGATCTAGAGGTGTTTTGAGGATTAAAGGTCATGTTTTTGTTCTTAGAGTGGGTGACTTCACCAGATATATTATGGATGACGCTCACAGTTCTAGGTATTCTATTAATCCCAGGCCAACAAAGATGTACCATGACATAAAGCAACACTATTGGTAGTGTAGGATGGATAGGGATATCATGGAGTATGTGTCTAAGTGTTTGAATTGCTAGTAAGTGAAATATGAGCACCAAACACTAGGTAGTATAACTCAGAGGATGCCTCTCCCTTATTGGAAGTGGAGTGGGTAGTTATGAACTTTGTGGTAGGCTAACCATAGACTTAGAAGAAATTTGATGCTATTTGGGTAAGAAATAACCATCTTGTCAACACTCAAACACAAAACTTCACGTATCTCAACAGATAACATATAAAGATGGTAAATGAATGCAATGAGTATGCTGTGTATACACCCTCTTCCTCTGTAAGATAGTCGAGACCCATGGGAGACTCATGAGGTCCATATACGGGATACGGGATAGGCGTTCCACTCTAATCCCAACATCATATTGTGCAGGTATGCACTCCGATCCCAATAGTATAACATGTGTGGAAATACACTCCAATCCTAAAGAAATACAATACAGGCATGCAATATTGATCCTAGAATATTCATTATCACTTTATTCTCATTGTTCAACTTTTCAATTCTTATAGAAACTTCATGTTAGTTTAATGCATAACTAGAATAGAAAATTTCAAGAAATATTATCAATTATCATGATCCGACTCTAAATCCATGAAGGAGAGTAAAACATCAACGATTATGTATGTCACTACCCAAGACTAGGCACTGGATGTAACCAACACCCGAGACCATTACTGGCCTGAGAGAACCACTTAGTTTACATCATTAGAATCCATTCAATAAGTGCAGAAAAAAAATCCATTCATAAATACTTATGTCGTTAAAACATAAATATATGAAATATTCCAAAATGACTGTGTAAAAACCCAAAACATCTTAAATGCCATAAACATAGATCTACGAAGCCTCTAAGTAACAAAAGTCAATAACTTAGTTGGGACAAGGCCGTGACTATACCATAAAACTTAGAATAAAGTCCAAACGTCAAAATGAACTATGCCTTCCAGAAGATGAAGAGCTTACCAATAGTTGATAAAAGTAGTTATAGTGCTGCACAGGGCCATAAACGTACATCTCAGAACCTACATCATGAAATAATACAGCAATCAAGATGATCAATACTGGAATATGTTGGTATGTAAAACTAGGGAGGGGACATGATGTATCATACAAACATAAAACTGAAACCATAACTCATGAAGGAACAAGAGATATCATAAACACGAATCATTAAGTGAGAAAGGTTCAATAACTTTGTTAATCTATTCTGAACTAGATGGTATCACCGACATCATATATACACCACGGGCTATATGTGTCAAATCAACACCCAACTGGGTGAGTACCAATTCATTTTTGCCAAATGAACCAAGATATAACATCATATAGGCCTGCATAAATCATTCTCATTGAGGAAACATATAAGGTTGTTTGAATTATGAAACGAACCATCCCAATGTCTGCAAAACATAGGTTTTGACTGTTGAGCCATGGGGACTCATACCTCCTAAATTAACCATCTAATTCTCTTATGCCCATATTTTAGTTCATGATCATCATATCAATCATTCATTAGAATTTCATCATAATCTCATCAATCATCCATTGACATAAAAGGGGTAATATGAAGTTGAAATCGTCATACCATGACTTACAAGTCTATATATTCATTATTCAACATCATAATTGAGGTTTTGAGGGTTCTTACATCTTATTAGAAAAGATTCATGCTTTAATAAACTATTGAAAACTGTTAAAATACTCAATTAAAGTAACAATGGTTGGGCATTTGTAAAGTAACTAAATCATCACAATTCCATCTTCAAAAATCCTATCAAACCCAATAGTTATTTAAATAGTGAAGCATGAGAAAAGGATTCATCATAAATTATAACTTGTAAACTTATGATATTTCTCAATCCGAGATATCAATCTGAGAACAAAGTTATTACTTCAAACATAAAAGAAGTATATGAAGAAAAAGGTTTTCTTGAAGGGAATATCAAAGGGTTGAGGCTTTTCTAACTATTAAAGAACATCTTTTTGATCATAAATCATCACAAGAAACTTAAGGTAGTGTAGTAAACATATCATTGGAAAAGCAATCTTGAATTAGGTAGTTCTACATACCTTAATAATGGAATTGAAGAGATGGCCTTGAAAGAGAAGCCTTAGTTCATGATTTTCTCGAAAATCCTAAGGTTAGGGTGAAGAATTTCATTAATAACCCAAAAACGTTGATTGATGTAGTTAGAATTACTACAAATTTCATGAGAAGCACTTTCCTTAGATTTGGACTATGAGGAGAGGAGAGAAAACTAGACCAAGGCTTAAAAAGGGTACCACAAGATTGAAATTTTAGGAAGGGAAATGATTTAAATATATATTCCTATCAGGGCACTGTGAAGAGCGATGTGCGGACTGCACAATGGGAAGTGCAACAGCATATTGAGTTGCAAAAAGCTTCCAGTAGACTGCCACAAAATTGGCTCATTGTACTGTAGGTGTGGGGTTCGCACAACCCGAAGTGCGGCCGCGCATGGGCAGCACAATGCTTCCAGTGAGCCCGCCAACTTGTTATCTTTTGGTAACACGATCATAACTCTTTACTTCAAACTCGGATTAGCAAATGCTTGGTGAAATTGGAAAGAAGATTCAAAGCGCTTTAATTTGCTGGGTAATGTGCCATGTAAATCTTTATATTCTAGGAGTAGTGATTATTTGAAGTTGACCCCAGTAAGAACTTATACAGATTCTTAATCTATAGGAAGGCCCTCAACTCTACTTTGTGGTAGAGGTTTCTTATGACCATAATTTGTATCCAAAGCAATTACCATACTTGATAATTGATCTTAACACTTATGTACAATTAGAAATCATTGAGTTCGGGCCTATACACAGACAAATAACAATTCAGATCTTAGCTTAGAATTTACGGAGTGTTACGATATTTCTCTCTTAGGATCATCATCCTCAAATGATGGATAGGGGCTTATCAGACTTAACAATTAGTGGATAGAAGTTGCAAAACTACAAATGAACTTACGTGTGGTCCATACTAACAAAGGCATCAAGAGAAATTTCAATTCCAAAACTAGGTAAGGTCATATAAGCATGAATTAAGAGATACTAAGCGTGCAAAAAGATAGATAGAGGCTGGGGCTAGTACCATAAACATTTCCCTCTTGAGGAGTGAAAAAATGGGAATATCTAGCTTTCATATTATCACGACCCTACTAACTGGATCATGCGGGAACCTACTCTAATCTACCTAGATAGGAGAACTCTTACCACCCATTTCAAAATATATGATGTGGTCAATAAGAAACAATAAAATACCTTATTTATTACAAAAAGTTTACCAAAACTTGAAATACAAATGAATACTTTCCCAATGACCTAATCTAAACAAGTACAAGAGTTACTAAGAGAAGACACGATACCCCAGAAAATGGTATAGAAAGAGAAGTATTAGTACAAATAACACGTACTAGTAAGCGTCATCGGTCGACCCGAATGAAATCACATAAATATCTGAAAAGGAACTTGCAACTTAATAGTTTTATTAGTCAAAGATCTTCCATCCTTTAACTCCTTAACACCTTTATCTCTTACTAAACTTACTAATTATGCGTCAACTTTCCCTTACTAAATTCAACCCTAGTCACCACCCTCTCACGGCATCATCAAGTCAGACCTCATCCCATAATTACATATAAATTCAACCTTGATTAGCCCAAGGGTTCCTACCCTTAACAACTCGTCAATTCAGACCCTTACGTAACACTTAACGTGGTTCCGACATTCTGGTTATGCATTAACACCCTAGTAGTTAGAGATTAATTTATGGCTAGGAGAATTTAAATAGCAAGACAACAACACCCTTCTACCCAATCTCAACAATACCAATTAGTAGATCAATAACCATCACTATACAACAAGCACAACCATGAACACCCTTCAAGTAACTTATATCCGTTAAGAACACTTAAACTGTTTCAACAAGTCACAGAGTTTTAACACGTACAATTCAAATAGGCAACAACTTAAATTTAGATCTTGACTACCAGTATAAACCAAGTCAATTAACCATGACTCTACAACAATATACTAACCATGTCTCAAAACAAAAGCAGATAGACAATTAGGAGGTATGTCATTCATTTTCAATGTAGCCTGGATCCCTCAAGGATCCATTTCAACAATAACAATGTTAATAATCATGAATCCCTATTTACTCAAGAAAGCAAATATAGCAAGTCAATACATAAGCCCGATTTACTCATAAAACCAAATATAGCAAGTCATCACATAAGCCCAATTTACTCAAGAAAACAAATATATTAAAAATATAACAAACACACAAATAACCCGGTTCATTAAAGGAACCATCACTCTCACCAATACCTATACACATATGCTAAGGGTCTTATGGTCGTCCACTAGCCATGAGCTGTAGGGAATGAGCTCTTGTCCATGTTCCAAATCCCAGACATCAAGTGCCTTCCAACCTTATAGCAACCAATCCCATGAAGATTTCTAAATATCGGTACATCCCACGATAATAATAATAATAATAATAATAATAATAATAATAATAATAATATAAATTCTGTGATGATACCCAAATACCTATACATCCCATAATAATCATAGATAGCATAACAATCACAACCACAATAATAACAGTCATAACACTTATAAAACCAATAAGTTTTTCATATAAGTTTATTGCATGTTATTAACACTTAGGTTATCAAATAGTCATTCACTTTCCTTGAACATGCAATGTAACAAGTAATATAAAGGAACAATTACCATGCACACATAAAACAAGTTGGGTTTCAACTGCATTAAATCATCACCCACAGTTTGCATCTCAGTTAGGACTTGGTATATCTAAGGTATACATCTGCACATATGGTCCGTTCCATAATACACCCTAAACTTTCATCATAACATTGATACCCTTTAATACTACCATTCCTCTGGTTACTACCATAGATTCCTCAGAATCCACCAACACCAATCACCAACTACCTCTAGCTAGGCATTTATTAGGTTTTAAGCGAATTTCCAGGTACAACCCATTTTTAAACAATCAAGGATGAAAAACATTAATAACAATGTATATTAATTAAGGGATAGATTTAATATCACAAAGAACATCAATTTCTCATCCAAACAACCAGATTTTACCCTTTTTATCCATCCCAACACCGTGCCCGAAGGTCTAAGCATGAAACCTCCCATCAATCTATGTCATGCCTATGCTTTCTATCATAGGTATAAGCTACTCAGTCAAACCTAGCCTACCTGGATGCCAAGAAGCTGCTACGAAGGCATGAGTGAGAGCTTTTGACTCCGTGCTAGTGATTTTCGACGTGAATTCCATGAGAAAACCATAGATTTTACCCTATTCGAGCATATTTCCCACTCCCCATTGCTCCATGGCTATAAGGCAACCCTGGGAGGGTTTTTAGAAGCCTATTTTTTTCCTTTGCAACTGAAGAGGGGAAAGAAATTAAAATATAATGGGGTCTAATTTTAGCCTTTGTCATTCCGCTATAGCGGCTGGTCGGTCGCTATGTAGCCTTCTCAACCTTTTGATTCCTCCACAACACTTTTACTGATGTAATCTCCTTGGTCCTTAACCTGCAGACTTTGCGACCTAAAATCTCGATAGGGACCTTCTATAAGTCAAGGAATCTCAATGCTCTCTATAGGAACTACGAGTGAAAGGCCACCCACATACTTCTTGAGCATGAAAATATGAAACACTGGGTGAATAGAGGTTAAGTCTGCTGGAAAGTACAACTCATAAGCGACCTTCTCAATCCACCTCAAAATTTGATATGGCCTAATATACCAAAGACTGAGCATATTGTCCTTTTAAAATTGCATAACACCTTTATAAGAGAAACTTTCAAGAATAACCAATCACTCACATTGAATTCCAACTCTCTCTGTATCATATTAGAATATGACTTTTGGCAAATGTGCGCCATCTTCAACCTTTCTCTAAGGACCTTAACCTTCTCAATAGCTTGATGAACTAGATCTAGACCTAATAACTTCCTTCACCAATCTCATACCAACCTATAGGAGACCGATATCTTTTCCCATATAAAGCCTCAAACATAGCCATCCAGATACATAGAGTGGTAGTTGTTATTGTAGGTGAAGTCAATAAGAGGTAATTGATCATCCCAACTACCCTTAAAGTCAATTACACAAGACCTCAACATTTCTTCTAACGTCTAAATGGCACGCTCCACTTGACCATCTATCTTTGGTTGAAAGATGGTACTAAGATTCACCTGAGTACCCAATCCTCTTTGAAAAGATGTCCAAAAGTGAGAGGTAAACTGGGTACATGTTTCTTTCATACACTCAAGTGTGCGTGGTCATACAAGTAATAAAAGATGTAAGTCCAGATATCGTACCCACATAGATTTGATGAATTAAAGTTCTATTTTGAATTCTTATGCGAGCTATTCAGTAGGTGACCAACAACAAAGAGTGATTTGTGAGTTTTGAATGTAAATAAACAATTGTAGATAAGTTATAGGTTAGTTAAATTGCATTTTAGATTTGAGAAAAGATCTAGGGTTGTGATACTTTGATAATCCAGTTGAGCTATCTAATCATACACCTAATTTGATTTCCTGAGTTACTAGTTATAGGTTAATTTTACCTATATTGAGCATTTTACCAACAACTCTAATGCTACTCGACTATCCCTAACACCTATATTTCTATAACCATTGGTTAATAGTGAAGTGCATCAAAATATCGTCTATAATAACTAAGCTAGGTCAGTGACAAATTGATTCCCTTTCCCTATAAGATTCACAAACTTGCCCTACTTGCTCATTTTACAATTGTCATTTCATTTTTCAAGACAAACAAACAAGCCCTAAATAATATTCTCAAGGTGATCAATCAAACGAAAAATTGAAAGCAAGAAGAAATAAATAACTCAATATATGGAAATCAAAATAGATAATATGATATTCAAGTCACAACTTTCATGTTCAACCACAACCCTAGAAATTAAAAGGTTTATCTAATCATGAATCTCTTTTGAAGAAGAGATCATGAGTTTACAAGGTAGAAATGGAAAATAAAATAAAATAAATAAACTAGACCTTATTCTTGAGCTTTGCCCTAGCTTTTGGCTTTTCCAAATCAGTTGTTAATGATTAAAAAATGTGCGGAGGGGGTTTATATAGAGTTTAAGAACCCTTAGAATATCAAAAACCAATCCAAATTGGGTTAGGAGAAGTCCCGACTCGCGCCTCAACCCAAAAGTGGAGTTGTGGCGCAAGGAACAAACTAAAATTCAGCAAGGTGGTGTTTCTTGCGCCACTCCTTGCTTTGGGGAGTGGTGCAAGCTGTCCTGCAACCTTCACAATTCCGTACCACTGCTTTCTTTGTAGCAGTAGCACAAGGCACCTTCCCCTTGGCGATTTTCTTCAACTTGTTTTGCTACGTGTTGCAACGTTGATCCTTTCTTTGTTTCTTTTGGTTGCTTGATGATCTTCTTCCACTTGTTTAGGCTCCAAATACCTCAAGACACTCCTACATAAACAAAACATGAAAAAAGGTATAATTCACATCATTTAAGCTCAAGATACATTATAAAGAGAACAAATGTGATGCGAATGATAGTGAAATAACATGTTTTTTAGCCTCACATCAGTATTCCCATTGAAAATGATAGACACTAGAGTCCCATGCAATCTGAAAATCTCCCGAATATACAACTTAGCATAATCCTCCATGGAAAGTCATTTTGACAAGTAAAAAGTGAGCTGACTTGGTCATTCGGTCTATAATCACCTACATAGAATCATGTTGTCTACGCGTACGTGGTAAACCTGTGATAAAATCCATGTTTATCATCTCCAACTTCCCTACTGAAAGGGTAATATCTTGAGTCATACCACCAGGTCCTAAGTGCTAAACCTTGGTAATTACGACCCTTAGCAACAAAGTCAACAATGGTTCATCTCATGTTATTCTACCAATAGATTTCCCTCAAGTCATGGTACATCATGGTGGGTCCTGGATGAACAGAATACCTAGAAAAGTGAGCCTCAACCATTATCCTCTCAAGAATTCCATAAATATCAGGAACACATAATCTACCTTGATACCTCAAAATACTATTTTTCCCTTGCTCAAAATCCATCACTTTCTGCTACAGGACTTTCTCTTTAAGCTGCAAAAGAATGGGATCACTACTCTGTTTCTATTTAACCTCAAACACTAGTGATGATTCAGATGCATTCTGCATAACCACACCACTGTCGCCTGAATCTAGGAGTCAAACTCCCAAGTTTGCAAGCTGATGAATGTCTTTGGCTTGTTATTTATTCTCTTCTCTACATGGGCAAGACTTCCCATAGATAACCTGCTAAGTACATTAGCAACCACATTCTCTGTATCAAGATGATAACACTAACTCATATCATAATCCTTGAGTAACTTAAGCCACCTTCTTTGCCTGAGATTTAACTCTTTTGGAGTAAAAATATATTATATGATCTTGTGATCAGTAAAGATATCCACATTCTCACCATAAAGATAATGGTGTCATATCTTTAGAGCAAACACAACTACTGCTATAATTCCTTTCATGATTTTTTAGTTGTTTGGAAGAATAAGCCACAACCTTAACATTTTGCATCAACACAAAACTGAGTCCTACTCTCAAAGCATCATAGTAAACTACAAAACCATCCATACCCTCGGGTAGGAGCATAAGTCAATCAATTTTTCAACTCCTGAAAGATATTCTCACAATCCTCAGAACACTAAAATTTATCTTTCTTCTAAGTTAGAATTGTCAAAGAAGTGACAATAGACGATAAGCCTTCCGCAAACATCCTATAATAACCAGCCAAACCCAAAAAGGTCCTAATGTCAGTCAGAGTCATGGGTCTAGGCCAATTCTTTATGGACTCAGTCTTCTGCGAATCAACTTTTATCCCTTCACTAGAAATAATATAACCAAGAAAAGCCAGTGAACGTAGCCAAAACTAGGGGTGTAGATCGGTCGGTTCGATTCGGTTTTATGTATTATTGTTTTAGTTTATCAATTTTTGGTTTGTAAATATGCTAAACCAATAACCAAGCTAACAAGATATTTTTTTATTGGTTTTTGGTCCTTAAGGGTTTGATTTTTTATTTAACCAATAAGAAAATTCTCATATAAAACCAAATGACTTTTTTAGCATGTAAGTCGGTAACAAACTAACAAATAACATATCCTACAAAATAGTACCAACATCTCACTATTATCTTCAACATGAAATAATTACTCTATAATCAAGAAGTTATATTAATGAGTGAAGATGAAGATGACAGACATAACAAGTCGTAGTTTGATTGTACTTTCCATCATTTAACCTTGATCTATTATAATAGGTTTAACTGCACTGATAATGTGAATTTTTTACACTCCCTTTGTGTGACTGAAACTCTGAAAGAAACATCAATAAAACATGCAACAACACGATCCTTAAATGAAGTAATGCATATTAGCAATATTAAAATGGAACTAGGCATTGCTGAGCCATCTGCATACTATTGAATTTGAATCTTAGGAGACTTACAAGAAAACATAAGTTGTTTTATAATGAACTTCACCATAGAACTAGGTTTACGAGGATGTGAAGGCCCTAATATATAAGTAGGGGTAAAGTACAAATTTAGTATAGCCTTAATGGGTTATTCGGTTAAAAAACCAAAACCGAATTAATAACCCGATAAATTTTTTTATAAAACCATTAAAAATTGTTAACCTAAAACTCCAATAGCAATAAATCAATAGCATTTTTTCAGTTCGATTTATTGATCGATTTGGTTTTTTGCACACCCCTAGCCAAAATTTACACTTAGAGAATTTGACATATAACTCGCTGTCCTTAAGTGTCTGAAGTATAATTTAAGGTGATCTGCATATTCCTCCTCACTCTAAGAGTAAAAAAGGATGTCATCAATAAAAACAATAACAAACATATCTAGATACTACTTAAACACACTATTCATAAGATCCATAAAGACTGTAGAAGAGTTAGTCATCCCAAAGGACATGACTAGAAATTCAAAATTTTGGTTCTGAAAGTTGTCTTGAGAAAATCAGCTTCTCTAACTCTTAATTGGTGATAACCCAAACAAAGATCTATCTTGGAGAAACACTTAGCACCCTAAAGTTGGTCAAAAAGATCATCGATTCTAGGGAGTGGGTACTTATTCTTTATAGTGGTTTTGTTTAGCTGGTGATAGTCTATACACATATGGAGGGAACCATCCTTCTTACGCATGAAATGCACAAGAGCACCCCAAGGAGAGACACTGGGTCGAATAAATCCCTTATCAAGGAGATCCTTTAATTGCTTTTTTAACTCCTTCAATTCTACAGGAGCCGTTCTATAGGGTGGAATGGAAATTGGCTAAGTGTTTGGAAGAATATCAATCCAAAATTCTATTTACCTATCAGGAGGGACGCTGGCAATATCCTCAGGGAACACCATTGGATACTCATTAACTACTAAAATAGTCTAGAGTAGTAGATTTTCTACACTAGTATCTTTGACCCAAACTAAGTGATAGAGATACCTTTTTAAAATCATTTTACGAACTTTAAGATAGGAGATGAATTTGCCTTTCAGCACCACTAGACTACCCTCCCATACAAGGACTGGATCATTAGAAAAATAGAAAGTAACCTTCCTAGTTCTACAATCCATAAAGGCATAATAAGAATAAAGCCAATCCATCCACCAAATAACATCAAAATCTACCATGTATAACTCAACCAAAATAAAACACGGTGTCCCTATAAAGAATGATCATAACACAACACCTATAGAATCATCTAGAAACTATAGACTCACTGATAGGAGTGGACACTGAGAAAGGCTTAAGAATATTTTTTGGACGAATCCCGAAAGTCACTGCAACATAAGGAGACACAAAAGATAAGATAGAACAAGGATCAAGTAACACATATACATCACGGGAGAAGACCTGCAACATACCAGTAACCACATTTAGGGAAGCCTCTAAATCCTAGAGGCTAGAAAGAGCATACAAGCAGTTATGACCTCGTTTGTCCCTAATACAGCACCCCTAGCTGTTGGGGCTGATGAAGCAGTAGCTTGGGCCTTATTTCCCCATTCCCTTCCTTAGCTGATAGACAGTCTCTATGGAAATGACCTTGCTGATCGAAATTAAAACACACATCCTTACCTATGAAATATTTTCCCCGATGGAGTTTGCCACAAATGTTGTAAGAGGGTAGGATGGAAACTACTGCACCATAATGCCCTATGACTATGAACCCTGTACCATAGGACCCTAACTGAACTGAAACCATTGGTCACCTTTAAAATATGGTGCAAATGCGCTAGTTGATAAATGAGCATGTCCTAATGATATCCTCTTAAAGAATAGCTTGCCACTCTTACCACTCCTTTGGTGACTCATCTCCTGATTAGTTGATCAAGCCCTCTTATTCTGATGTCTTCTGCCTCTCTTTCCCTTATCTTTTTCTCCTCCATAAATCTGAGGAAACCTCTAATACAAACTTTATCATCCTAGCCCCATGTTTGACACCAACTCAGGAGCATAACGGGATAGCTATGTAAATTTGAGATTATACTTTTTCACGCTCATCTTCTCTTGCTTCAAATTCTTGAACTCCTCCATCTTGGCCTCCCTCAACTCCTAAGGGAAGAAGTGATCAAGAAAAGCATCTAAAAAGTCTCCCTATTCAATTGGTACAGCATTCTCACCTTTAGCCTTCTCCCACTAGTCATACCATAAATAAGTAATAGCCTTCAGTTGATAAGAAGCAAGTTCAACTTTGTCTATCTCATTAGTGTGAATTACCCTCAAAATTTTCTAGATCTCATCAATGAAATTCTAAGGGTCCTTCTCAGACTTGGACCTTGTGAACTCTAGTAGGTTTATCTGGAGGAACTCACAAATCTTAGAAGTGTTAGAATGATCCTATGATCTGGAATTGGAAGGTCCTGAACGGCGGGACTTGGATGTCATGAGCTGTGTAAGCATCTGAATAGCCTGTATGAACTCATCATTAGTGGTGTCAGTGTGAGAGAGTTGAGTAATAGAGGTTTTGGGACCCCTTATAGGACTAGATGGAGCAGTTGGAGCCCAATTACAAATATTATGTTTAGAAGTACGGACTTCATTTTGGGTCTCCATGACATGAGTCGGATGTACCTCTGTAGTAGTGGCCCCAATAGGGATATCAGCTCTGGTGGTGGCTTTCTGATGGGTCGTTTTAGAGGCATGCTCTGAAATAAGGAGAAACATGAGTTAGGATGATTTTTTATAAAGTTTGACTCTATCGCATGATTCGGAGTATAAAAGAAAGAAAAATACTTCCTAATACCTATAACCTCTCCTTTATATGTGTGGTGTGATACACACCCATATAAAGGACTCTACTAGATTCGTAGACACCCTAGGACACTGGAACTTGGTGCTCTGATACCAAGTTTGTCACAACCAGAGACTAGGCTCTGGATATGACTAGCACCCGAGAACATTACTAGACTTAGAGAAACACTTGGCTTATATCATGAGCATCCATCAAATAAGTGTGTTAGAAAATATATAAAAGTCATGAACATAATTGTGGAAACTAAATCCAACCATAAATACTCAATTCCTTTAAACATAAATATAGAAAATTTTCCAAAATGACTGAGTAAAAACCCAAAACATCTTAAATGATATCAACATAGGTCTACAAAGCCTCTAATTAAAGAAAGTCAATAACTATGCTGGGAGAAGGCTCGACTATACCATAAAACTTAGAATAAAGTCCAAACATCAAAATAAACTATGCATTCTGGAAGATAAAGGGCTCACTAACAACTAGTAGGAGTAGCCCTAGTGCTGTACGAGGTCACAAACATACGTCTCAGAACCTGCATCATAAAATGATGAAGCGTCCAAACTAGCCAATACTGGAATGTATTGGCATGTAAAGCTGGGGAGGTGAAATGATATAGGTTAGAAACATAAAACTAAAATCATAACTCATGAAGGAACAAGAGATCATAAACATGAATTGTTAAGTGAGAAAGGTTCAATAACTTTGTTAATTTACTTCTGAACTAGATGGTATCACCAATATCATATATATAACATGGGTTATGTGGGTTCGATCAACACCTAACTAGCTAGGCCCTAATCTATGTTTGCTGCATGGATTACATAAATCATCCTCATAGAGGATCTAAGATAGTTCAAATTATGGAATGAACCATCACTATATCGACAAAATATAGGGTTTGGGTGTTCAGACGTAGGGACTCACACCTTCTCTACTGACCATATAATTATATTAAACCCATATTTCAGTTCATGTTCATCACATCAGTCATTTATTAGATGTTCATTATAATCTCACCAACCATCCATTGACATAAAAGGGGTAATATGAATTTGCTATCATCATACCAAGACTTACAAGTCTATCTATTCAAAATTCAACATCATCATGGAGGTTGTGAGGGTTCTTATATGTTATTAGAAAATATTCATGCTTCAATAAGTAATTGTAAATCATCCAAAATATTTAATCAAAGTAATAATGGTTGGTGGTCTTAGAGGAACAATCATTTGAAGTTGGATTAACACAAGTAACTCTTCATATTCTAGAAGGAGTAATCATTTGAAATTGACCCTAGTAAGAGCATATACGAAACTTAATCAATAGGAAGGCTCTCAACTCAACTTTGTGCTAGAGGTTTCTTATGACCATAATTTGTATCCAAAGCAATTACCATACTTGAGAATTTATCTTAAAACTTATGTACAATTAGAAATTATCGGGTTTGGGACTATACACATATGAAGAATGATTCAAATCTTAGCTTAGAATTTGCAGGGTGTTATAATATATATGAGTCAAGATAAGACACATATCCTTTAGAGCATACTCACAAGCCATGTAGTCATTCCAAACAAGTAAAATAGGAAAATAATTAATGTCATGGCACCAATACCCACATAAATACTTGCCATCTCATTTAGAATGGATTCCCATCACCCGTTACTCCCTAATTCAATTAACAAATATACTACCTTTTCTTAAAGAGTCAAAGAATGTCTCAACATGCCTTAAATGGAGTCAGAAAAGTCAAATTATAGCTTTGACCTTCCTTAATGCCTCGAGCAATTCCAACTTGTCAAATGTGTAATTTAGGTAAGTAAACGATTCTGTAGACACTCATATTTTTATAAAAAGAATTGGATCAAAATTCAACCCCAAGCCCTGGTGTCGACTATAAATTTCTTTCAAAATTAGTTTACTCATAGCTGGGGAACTCATACATTGACAATAGGCTAAATAGGGTCGTTAATCGGCCCCCAAATCAAAGAAATTGCTTTAACAAGCTTAGGGGAAAAATCCCAAAAACCCACTTCTAGACACCATTAAATCATCAATATGATGATAGATTAGCGGGAAAACATAATTAAAGGTGTAGAATCTTACTCTCTGAATAAATAAAGCAAAACCTCTTGAATATCGCCTTAAACCATGCTCTTAAGCTCCCAAATTATATTTAGAAAAATGAGTTTACAGTTCATACCCAGTTGTTTCCATTGAAAAATAAATTTTGTCTTGTCTGTGAGCTTGTAGAAGCGGAAGAAATCTCATCAAGATGAAAGTCACTTAAGCCAGTCAACTTTTTCAATGCAGACCATCCTCAAAACCACAATATCGCAGGTGCGTCTAGCCTTCGTCGGTCTGGACTAGCAGTTGTGGATAATCCCTCATAGAAGTAGGCTCTCAGACTTCTTCAGGCTCTATAAAAGCGACTCCCACCCACAGGAGTGGCTACGTAAAAGAAGGCACTATTGTTAGTCCAACTCCTCTAGTGTGAACCAGTGTTTGCATATGTTATTGCACCAGCCAAAACCCAAAGCAGCTCAACCACTAAAATCGCCCCTTGAAATTCATTTGTAACCCAATGGTAACCAACCAAATATGCAGATTGACTAAAACCACATTTCAGACCCTGTGGAATCATTAAATCACTGATCTAGGTTTATTTTGACCAAAACTTGACTATGGTTAGCCTTAAGTTCCTTAAACTTTGAAAATTCTACCAATGACTAAACACACTTCCGAATACCACGACATTTGTACCAACTATCCAATGAAAAAAATCACCTAAAGAAGCTCTCAGGGTTCAATTTTAAGATTGTTAACCTAAAATATTGACTCTGGTCAAACTTTCCAACTTTACAACCTTTAGAACTGGAAAAACTCATCCAAAACCCACTTGATCATCTCAGAAATTGTGTCATCCTTCTCTGCAGGTTTCAAATGACATACACAAGCAAAGGGGAGGGGGTAAAACATGGAAAACACATAGAAAACACAAAATGACTATGAGGATTGTTACACTTGTAGTATTTAGAAAGTTGTATTCAATTAGAATGCTCTCGTGCTGGTGACGGTAGGTTTTAGGTATCTTAGTTAACTTCCGCATTTAATATCTAAATCTATAAAAATTGGTTGATAAGACTTATTATTCTATAATTTCTACTTTGTCTACATTATTAGTTGTTATTATGATGAGTAAAGTATTGTCTTACCTACCGATGGATTAGGGTAGGTGCCATACGATCTTGAAATTTTGGATCGTGACACACAAGTATTTTCAATGATCAGATCCCACCACTACTTTATGATGGTGTCGGTCAATGATACTTACTAAGTACATGTTGATCCCTGTACTCAAACTACACTTGTTGTACTTCTTTTTGGATGCAAATTTAGATCCATGGAGCCGTATAAGCTCACAATTGTTCTTAGGGAGATCTTGGGGTGAGTTGTCTATCTAATCTGTAGCACTAGTATCTTCTAAATCGGTATACTTGTACCTAGCCACTTTTAAATTTGTATTCTTTTTGTTCTTGTATCTATGATACTTGATTTTGGAGGTGTATTTTGTTACTTTGCGTATTTATGATTATGAGATTCTAATTATGACTTAATTATGGTTTCGTCGCATTTCCTTATCTGCTTAATAACTAGAATTCGATTAGGGTTTGCCTACCAAGTTAGGTGTAGGTATCATCACGTCTATTATATTTTTGGATCATGATATAAATTAGGTTGAATCTCCAAGACAAGTGGGGACGGAAAACATAAAATTATAGGATCCATATATGGTGTTTTGCTTCGAGTTGTCCCCTACTTTCACTGTCACGAAAATTTAAATGTTGCAATTCTAGTAAATTTATAGATACTAAAGTATTTCTTCACAGTAACATAGAACATAATGTCTGCTGGAATATTCAAGTAACTATGTATATTGATGTCACGCCCCGAGTTCCAACGGGACGTGATTGGCACCCGAAGCCGATATGGCTCGAGAGAACCAATTTTTGCTCGTGTACATTCATGTGCATATTCTTGTACGAACATCATACTATTTCATGTAACCGATAACATATAAAATGCCAATGGCGGAACTCATGGAAAGCATGTACAATATGTGAAACTTGGCCGTTAGGGCCATCTAGTCGAGTGAACATACATCTTTTTCATCCATATACCCACATACGTCTACAAAAGCCTCTAACTGATGCATTTACAATACCAACTAAAAGTCGGGACAAGTCCCCGCTTTATCCTTATAATATCAAAAACAAATGTACAACTGTGACTCGGAAAATCCCGAACCAACTGGGACTCACCAAAGATCTGCAAATACTGTCAACCTACTGTGGAGGCCTACTAGTGCCTGCACCTGTACATGTAAGGTAAGTCCCCCAAGAGGGGTCAGCACGAAGAATGTACTGAGTATGTAAGGCAATAAGTAATTGTGAAAGATATGGAAATGTTAATAAAATCAAGTTTAAGTGATCGCATCATGTGAATAATTGCCATCAAGTACTCATGTGGGATCAGGTGCATTCTTTCTTTATTTTCACTTTACTTTACTTTACTTTATCATCACTCGTGTAATCATCAATCATGTAATTGCCCGGGCCCAACTGATCAGTGGGAAATAACATTGGGATCGTCTCTAGCTAGGCTTATGCCCCTTTGAGCTCCCACCCATAAATCAATAAAGCAGGTTCGTCTCTAGCTAGGCTTACGCCCCTTTGAGCTGCCCCCTATATCAAATAATCATTCGGGATCGCCCCTAGCTAGGCTTTCCGCCCCTTTGGGTTGCCACCCGTTCTCAACAAGTGTTCATTTACCACATATGCATTATTTCACTTCTTTACTTTTGAGAGATTGGTGTCTTTACTTGTGAGAGATTGGTATCTTTACTTGTGAGAGATTGATACTTTTGTAGCCATGACATTGTTGGAAGCTTTGGAACAATAACCAATGTGCAAGAGACATGCAAATAAACATTAACCAATGACTATGAACCATGTGAATCACCATTGACCCGATGAAGAATATGATATGGCAACTTGAAATGAAATACTTTTGGACAATAATCAATGAACAAGATACACTAATATAACCACTATTGGAACTTTGGCATGTGTCCTTAACAATATTCATGAATGTGTAACATGAGCTTCACAACTGATCAATGAATAGGAAACATATGTTAATGACCATTGATAACCGGATATAGGAAACCTTAACACATTTTGGGAAGGAACAAGTGTAATGTCAATGTGAATACTATTGCAACCTAACATGATTAGAAAATCTATTTAAGGCTCTCTTTCCTCCGTTACTTTCTTTGCTATATCTTCCTTAGAAGTTACCACATTATGACAACTTTGGAACTTCGGTCAATGCATATGAGATAAGCGGATCATCATCCATCTAAGAGTAGGGCATATGTGAATAACAAAATATGTCAATCGTAGTTGGAATATAACACTTTTGGAACATTAGGATGATGATTCATATTAGTTAATGAACATGTGTCATACTATTCACCATTGACCAATGAGTAAAGAACATATGAGTAACACTAGTCAACTATCGGATACGGAATACCTTAGAGTATTTCGGAATTGAGTGAGTATTATGACAATGTGAGCACCATATGCTGTAGAAGGACTTAGAAGAGAAACCTTACATACCTTTACTTCCAAGTATGAGTACACAAGTCTATATATGAATACAACAGTCCAGCTTCTTCCTTATGTTTCACTCTACAATACAAGTACATAACGAAGCTTATATTAGCAACCAACTACCTTACAAGTGCACAAGATGACCATGAATCACATAGTTACTTTAGAAAGTCATTTCGCCTTCTTACAATGTCATTTATTGCATCAACATGCCAGCAATACCATAACATTCCACTCATTGACCAAGACTTTATACAACAATAGCATTTCGCATCACACTTATCCTTTATGCCTTCTCATTATCATTCCGTCACATTTACTCCTATCAATTTGCCTCATAACAACATATAAACAATAACCCATACTTAATAAATTCCAACACACCTCCATACGACACTTTAAAGTCATAAAAACGGCATTACAAGTTGATAATTACATCCAAAAATGGTATCGGGGCTTTCGGGGATCAACTAGAGACGAAAACACACAAACTTAATTCTGGAGCTGACCTGCACTTCCACCTACGCACGCAGGTGGATGAGGTGCGTGCGCAGGTGCCCTCTGGCAGCAGCCAGAGGCATCTGCACCCGCAGGTGCCTCCGTCCGCGGGGGCGGATGCCCGTTTGGTCCGAAATGGCTTCTTTTTGGGTCTTTTAATGCCATGAATGGTCCATGATCATAACCAACCTCATTTTAAAATATTTTGATCATCTAACACGCCAACTACCAGCCATGATTTCACAACACACATAACAACACCCAAAACCACACTTTACGGTCAATACGTCACCAAATCCATAACCAATTTCACAATAGAAATTCCAAACATTATACACAAGTATTAAACAAAGTAAGCCTATAATAACATCTCATATGTCAATATTTACTCCATAAAGTTCACTCCCTTCAAGACCACAAGTTCATGTTCAAGTTTACAAGACAACACCATCCTCCAATTTAGTAAACACAAATTGTTTTGCACATAGGGAGCTTCTCCCACTTCACCAACATAACCAACATAATATAAACAATCTATCATGCATAAAATATATTAAACCATCATAATAAACACTTACCCATACACACCAAGTGATGATTTTGGCCAAAAGGATGACTTAGGGTTCTTGAGAGGCAAAGGAGATAATGTTGGAAAAGTCTAGAAAATGTTATGAGAGTCCAAATGAATAAAAGCTGATTTTTCCTACTTTATATAGTCCCTCATGTCTCCCTTATATTTTCTTAGCATTTAAGGAAATGTTGATTTGGTCAAATGGATCAATTTTTGGAAGAATGGGTCAAAAATTCCACATTTGGGCCATGTGTTCCTTATACTTTTTGGGCTTCATTTAAGGGCCCAATGATGCAAGACTTCTTGATGTCCGCAATTTAATACATAATTCATCAATTCTCTCATGTTTTCATATTTCCACAAATGTACACGTAGTCATATAGGTTCGACAACATACGGGGCATTACGCCTCCTACAAAGGTCTAACCCCATGTACTAGGCCCAATATCAATTATCTCCTCAACAACCTTCCATGATACATACTGTTGACTTTCGACACTTAAGTATCCATTGTTCAACATCGTCAAGTAGGGTTTGGTAGATACGGGATGTTACATTCCTCCCCCCTTAGGAACATTCGTCCTCGAATGTTAACAACGTCGTCTCATGTACATCCCATGCATCTTTATCTTATCACATATCTACATATCCATATATACACATAATGCGTATGGATACCTCCTTGTCATTACCCCAATTCCACACTTTCAACTTCCTTTTCTGTTTATATCAAATACAAGTACATTAGATTTCCTTCCCTTGTGATTGATTCTACATAGTGCCCTTACAGAAGCTACTTCTTTATTTCTCATTGCTTTCACTTGTCGATCTAGCAGAGTAAGCAGTGCCTCTTCATATGTGATGAGATCTTCTGTAACTTATATATCACCACTGGGAGCAATAATATTGACTGAACTGTGACTAGTTTTGGGACTAATGTTAACGGATACGCAATTTGCTCAAACCTTTGGACAATGTCCCTTTCTTTTCGAATTCTCATTATATTTTTCTTCATTGATGACAATGTCAAAAATACCCAATCATCTATGGAACATTTTAATTCCCTGCTTCTAATATCAGCACATGATTTATGTCAACTTTGGGCCATTTGTAGTTGTTGTCATATCGCATTCACCTTCTCGATAGCTTGATGACCACAATCTGACTCGAGCAAAGAAAATGATGATCTATTATTTTTTTCATCTAAAAGCTTCGTAAGGTGCCTTTTGATACTTTTATTGTAAGCAATTTCACTAGACGACAAACATTCATCCCGACTACCTTTAAAGTTCAATGTACCAGCTCGTGGCCTATCTTCAAATGTTCATATAATATGTTCTGTTTGTCCATCCATCTGAGGATGACAAGCCGTATTTACATCCATCTGTGTACCCATGCTTTACTGACAAGACTTCCAACACTGTGCAATAAAGTGAGTTCTCCTGTTTGATATAATAGTGGGTGGAATCACCTGTAATCATACTATCTCTGTAACATACAAGTTTGCATAATGTTTAGCTGTATCGGTGGTCCTAACTGGTAGGACATACACTGACTCGGTAAGCCTGTCAACTCTTACCTATACCATGGTACATTCTGGTTGCTTTCGGATGAAATAAAATACCGTGAATGATGTTCTTCTGTCATAATTCATTTCCTTAACTCGTCTATGCCCGGTACACACCATCTACATTGGCGTTAAAGTACTCTCCTTTGTGTTTGCCCAATTACTTTTGCCTAACTTTACTGTACTTTTTTTTTTCCTTCAAGAACTAAACATAGGATTTACATATTGCTCTTTCTTTATCGCAGATACCAAGGAAATGTCTGCCACATTTGACACTATAATTCCTTCACCTGGAGTTTTACACAAGTAGTGGTGCCATCTGTTATAAGCAATTGTCACAACTGTTAACTCAAAATCATATGTGGGATAAGTTCTCTTATGTGGACGCAATTATCTTACGGCATACACTGTCACATTGTCATGCTGCATGTATACACGTCCCATGCCAACTTGTAAAACATCACAATACATTGCATACTCTTATGTGTTTTCGAGAGGTACTAGTACAAGTGTAGGAGTCAATTTTTCATCTCTTAAAAACTTTTCTCACATACATCAGTCCCCTGAAACGTGGTTATTTTGTAATGGAAGAGAAGCTCTCCAACAGACTCTCTGTACCCGGCTAAACTCAAGAAAACTACGAATCGCTGTAGGCGTTGTAGGTTTTAACCAATTCTTCACGGCTTCTACCTTTGGTATATAGTCTCTTATTCCTTCATTTGATACTATGTGACCCAAGTATGCTACGGGTTTTACCTAGCATTCACCCTTAGAGAATTGTATCTATATCGTACGGTCACGAAGAATCTATGACATTTTCCGTAACTAGTTAGCATGGGTTCCTTATGGTCTTCGAGTAACCACCATAACATCTGTAAACTTTGTTACGGACTTTTCTAAGAATGGCTTCATTCTATTCATCAGATCCATAAAAACTACAGGTGCATTCGCTAGCCCAATTGACATTCTAAGAATGTATAATAACCTTACCATATTCGTAATGTTGTCTTGGGTATATCATCATCATTCACTTTTCATTTCATCATTCACTCATTCATTCATTTCAATCGTTGACATCTTTTCACTTTTACCAAGTAGTACATGTATCCCTTAGAGTATCATTTTCTTTGCCTTCAGATAGGCAATAAAGTTACCTCTCGATATTCCGACATTATCCTGCTATTCAAGACCATTCTTTGTGGAAAAATAAAAATCTGTCTCCTTAGCTCGGCACCCTACTGTGGCCTAACAAGAAGCCAACCAATCCGTACCCATTATAACGTCCAACTCTACCATGTCCTATTTAATAAAGTCAACCAATGTATCAGGATCACCACATTCACTATACAATGACGATATACACCATAGATTCATCATTTCTCCAGTTTCCCAGGTGACCTCTCCGACTTGTTGATCTAATAATAGCAACAGGTAGCTCCTCCTAGTGACATCCTCTGTAATTTATACATTTTTAATGGGAGCAACATGAAATAGAACTCTTTATGCACTTTCGGCAATTTCATATGGCATGCTATATAGGGCAATTTCCCCTTTCTTTCCAAATCCCATTACCTCTTTCATCGGTGACACCTTTACAAGTACTTAATCATCTATGATCACAACATCTAGCGATGATCCTTGACCAGCTTGGTCAGGTGGTGATTTACGCATTCCTTCACCGGCAGAAATATCTATCTGCTTACCTTTGCCTTTACCTCTTCTTGTGATTGGCATTTTTACTATACCAAAGCAAAACAATTACTGTGATCAGATACAATCAACTTACAACACTAGCTCTATGGCACGATCTGGGAGTGCAGAAAAGAAACAACATCCTAAATGTCCCGTAGCCTCCTACGTATAAATGTGGTGCACAACACATCGATACGTAAGACTTTACTCAGACACGGCTTTGTAGACACCCTTAGACCAACCTGCTCTGATACCACTTTTGTCACGCCCCGAGTTCCAACGGGACGTGATTGGCACCCGAAGCCGATATGGCTCGAGAGAACCATTTTTTGCTCATGTACATTCGTGTGCATATTCTTGTACGAACATCATACTATTTCATGTAACCGATAACATATAAAATGCCAATGGCGGAACTCATGGAAAGCATGTACAATATGTGAAACTTGGCCGTTAGGGCCATCTAGTCGAGTGAACATACATCTCTTTCATCCATATACCCACATACGTCTACAAAAGCCTCTAACTGATGCATTTACAATACCAACTAAAAGTCGGGACAAGTCCCCGCTTTATCCTTATAATATCAAAAACAAATGTACAACTGTGACTCGGAAAATCCTGAACCAACTGGGACTCACCAAAGATCTGCAAATACTGTCAACCTACTGTGGAGGCCTACTAGTGCCTGCACCTGCACATGTAAGGTAAGTCCCCCAAGAGGGGTCAGCACGAAGAATGTACTAAGTATGTAAGGCAATAAGTAATTGTGAAAGATATGGAAATGTTAATAAAATCAAGTTTAAGTGATCGCATCATGTGAATAATTGCCATCAAGTACTCATGTGGGATCAGGTGCATTCTTTCTTTATTTTCACTTTACTTTACTTTACTTTATCATCACTCGTGTAATCATCAATCATGTAATTTCCCGGGCCCAACTGATCAGTGGGAAATAACATTGGGATCGTCTCTAGCTAGGCTTATGCCCCTTTGAGCTGCCACCCATAAATCAATAAAGAAAGTTCGTCTCTAGCTAGGCTTACGCCCCTTTGAGCTGCCCCTATATCAAATAATCATTCGGGATCGCCCCTAGCTAGGCTTTCCGCCCCTTTGGGTTGCCACCCGTTCTCAACAAGTGTTCATTTACCACATATGCATTATTTCACTTCTTTACTTTTGAGAGATTGGTGTCTTTACTTGTGAGAGATTGGTATCTTTACTTGTGAGAGATTGATACTTTTGTAGCCATGACATTGTTGGAAGCTTTGGAACAATAACCAATGTGCAAGAGACATGCAAATAAACATTAACCAATGACTATGAACCATGTGAATCACCATTGACCCGATGAAGAATATGATATGGCAACTTGAAATGAAATACTTTTGGACAATAATCAATGAACAAGATACACTAATATAACCACTATTGGAACTTTGGCATGTGACCTTAACAATATTCATGAATGTGTGACATGAGCTTCACAACTGATCAATGAATAGGAAACATATGTTAATGACCATTGATAACCGGATATAGGATACCTTAACACATTTCGGGAAGGAACAAGTGTAATGTCAATGTGAATACTATTGCAACCTAACATGATTAGAAAATCTATTTAAGGCTCTCTTTACTCCGTTACTTTCTTTGCTATATCTTCCTTAGAAGTTACCACATTATGAAAACATTGGAACTTCGGTCAATGCATACGAGATAAGCGGATCATCATCCATCTAAGAGTAGGGCATATGTGAATAACAAAATATGTCAATCGTAGTTGGAATATAACACTTTTGGAACATTAGGATGATGATTCATATTAGTTAATGAACATGTGTCATACTATTCACCATTGACCAATGAGTAAAGAACATATGAGTAACACTAGTCAACTATCGGATACGGAATACCTTAGAGTATTTCGGAATCGAGTGAGTATTATGACAATGTAAGCACCATATGCTGTAGAAGGACTTAGAAGAGAAACCTTACATACCTTTACTTCCAAGTATGAGTACACAAGTCTATATATGAACACAACAGTCCAGCTTCTTCCTTATGTTTCACTCTACAATACAAGTACATAACGAAGCTTATATTAGCAACCAACTACCTTACAAGTGCACAAGATGACCATGAATCACATAGTTACTTTAGAACGTCATTTCGCCTTCTTACAATGTCATTTATTGCATCAACATGCCAGCACTACCATAACATTCCACTCATTGACCAAGATTTTATACAACAATAGCATTTCACATCACACTTACCCTTTATGCCTTCTCATTATCATTCCGTCACATTTACTCCTATCAATTTGCCTCATAACAACATATAAACAATAACCCATACTTAATACATTCCAACACACCTCCATACGACACTTTAAAGTCATAAAAACGGCATTACAAGTTGATAATTACATCCAAAAACGGTATCGGGGCTTTCGGGGATCAACTAGAGACGAAAACACACAAACTTAATTCTGGAGCTGACCTGCGCTTCCACCTACGCACGCAGGTGGATGAGGTGCGCGCGCAGGTGCCCTCTGGCAGCAGCCAGAGGCATCTGCGCCCGCAGGTGCCTCCGTCCGCGGGGGCGGATGCCCGTTTGGTCCGAAATGGCTTCTTTTTGGGTCTTTTAATGCCATGAATTGTCCATGATCATAACCAACCTCATTTTAAAATATTTTGATCATCTAACATGCCAACTACCAGCCATGATTTCACAACACACATAACAACACCCAAAACCACACTTTACGGTCAATACGTCACCAAATCCATAACCAATTTCACAATAGAAATTCCAAACATTATACACAAGTATTAAACAAAGTAAGCCTATAATAACATCTCATATGTCAATATTTACTCCATAAAGTTCACTCCCTTCAAGACCACAAGTTCATGTTCAAGTTTACAAGACAACACCATCCTCCAATTTAGTAAACACAAATTGTTTTGCACATAGGGAGCTTCTCCCACTTCACCAACATAACCAACATAATATACACAATCTATCATGCATAAAATATATTAAACCATCATAATAAACACTTACCAATACACACCAAGTGATGATTTTGGCCAAAAGGATGACTTAGGGTTCTTGAGAGGCAAAGGAGATAATGTTGGAAAAGTTTAGAAAATGTTATGAGAGTCCAAATGAATAAAAGCTGATTTTTCCTACTTTATATAGTCCCTCATGTCTCCCTTATATTTTCTTAGCATTTAAGGAAATGTTGATTTGGTCAAATGGATCAATTTTTGGAAGAATGGGTCAAAAATTCCACATTTGGGCCATGTGTTCCTTATACTTTTTGGGCTTCATTTAAGGGCCCAATGATGCAAGACTTCTTGATGTCCGCAATTTAATACATAATTCATCAATTCTCTCATGTTTTCATATTTCCACAAATGTACACGTAGTCATATAGGTTCGACAACATACGGGGCATTACGCCTCCTACAAAGGTCTAACCCCATGTACTAGGCCCAATATCAATTATCTCCTCAACAACCTTCCATGATACATACTGTTGACTTTCGACACTTAAGTATCCATTGTTCAACATCGTCAAGTAGGGTTTGGTAGATACGGGATGTTACAATTGAATTTCTCAATTGCAAGTTTCTTTAGCCTTGGGTGAAATTTCATGACATGGTTAAGAATCTGGATTCGGTTTCTAAATACTGAACAATAGCTTGGACCAAACATCCTTAGAATATGGTTAAAGTTAATATTGATGCTAGTTTTAATTTGATTACTATTGATGCATGGCCTTGTGGAGTTTGATGCTAGTTTTAATTTGATTACTATTGATGCATGGCCTTGTGGAGTGATTCGAAACTCAAATGGTAACATGTTGATGTCTTTCTCAAACTCCAATCCAATGCAAAAATAGTAACGAGAGGGAAGATATAGCCGCTTAAATAGGCAGTGAATAGTGCATCCATTTAAGCAACGTCAGCTTCTATTTGAAGCTTGATTCTCATGGTAACAAATATAATCACTGGAGAGAATAATAGAGAAATCTGTTTGAAAAGAGATTTATTAAATAATAAAAGCATGCTCAAATGTCAAAAGTCATTTTGCTCTTATTTTGTTTTAAAACTTTATTAACTTAAGCTTTATACTAAATGGAATATTTATGGATGAAAAATAGAAAAAAAAAATAAGATTGTAAATACTTGTGTTATATTATTCTCTATCTGAATTGTATACTTAAATAAGCTAAAATTCCCACATTATGTCTTCATATTAATAGTTTTTTTTATTTTTTTATTTTTTTTGGGGGGGGGGGGGGGGGGGTTTGTAAGTCAATCAAAGTTGGAGTTTGGATATTGGATTGACCCTTACCATGTATATAGAATGTAAAGAATGTAGAAAAAATACAAAGGGGAGGGGGGAGGGACATTAGAGCTGACCTCCCATAGGCACATACTGTTGATAAAATAGTCACAAAAAATCATGGAAGATATAATATACATCAATTAATCTTCTCTAAAAAAAGAGAAAAGAAAGTTAATCTGAAATTAGCATCTCCATTTGGTGATATGAAAAGGTCCTTTAGCCTCTCTGTATAGTTGTTGGAAGTTGTGTCAGTTAGAGCTATTGCCAGTTTTAATTGCTCTTTTAGCTAAGTAATTTCTACTTTCTTGGCTTCTTTTAAGGAATTGGAGATCATCACATTTTTCTTGTTGAGGTTGTGACTGATGCTCCAAAATATATGTTTCATCTTCATATTGTTGGTGCTCTCTCCAGTGATTATATTTGTTACAATGAGAATCAAGCTTCAAAAAAAGCATAAAATCTATCAATGAAAATACGGAAAAGGGTCAGAAATACCCCTTAAGTATTGAAATTGGTTCAAAAATACCCTCCGTTAACCTATTGGGCCAAAAATACCCTTCTACCCACCTTTATGGCTCAAAAATACCCTTCCATCTACCTTTATGGCTCAAATATACCCTTATAACTAACGGTCATTTTTTAAACCATAATTAAAAAAATTATTTATTACGTGTCAGTTTTCTATTGGTTGCAAATTAAATTAATTAAAATGTTATTATTTTATAATCAAACCCAGACCCAACTAAAACTACCCGACCCAAACCAGACAAAACCGCCCCCAACCAATTAAATAAAGAGGCAAATCCATTTCTTCTAAACCTAATTTCATTCATATTTTACGTCTGTTGAAAGCTGGGTCTTCTTCTTCTTCAATTTTTAGGGTTCTTGAAAACTATTTCGTGTTCTAAACTCTTTTTTCTTTTCACTGCGAATGAGACTTGCAAGTAAGTAGGTTGTTGCCAATGAAAACTTTTAATAAAACTTCGGTTCTTCGGTGCAATGAAAATTAAAAAAAAACTTTTAATAAAACTTTTGTTCTTCGGTGCACCGAAGAACCGTTACCCCTAAACCAAACTCCGAACCAAAGAACCGAACTACCGAAATAAAAACGGAAACCGAACCGAAGAACCGAAATCGAAGAACCGAACTAATTCTGTTCGGTACGGTTTTTTGGTTCTCCGGTTTTTATGCCCACCCCTATCCCTAACGTATTTGCAGGCAGACACAGAAAGTAGAAAATTATTCACCTTTGAGGTATGGTGTAACTGATATAAACCAAAAAACTATGGGTCACCGTTATTTAATTGGTTGGGACGGGTTTTGTCGGGTAGTTTTAGTTGGGTCCAGATTTGGTTATAAGATAATAACATTTTAATTAATTTAATTTGCAACCAATAAAAAGCTGACACGTAATAAATATTTTTTTAATTATGGTTTAAAAAAGGGTTGTTAGTTGTAAGGGTATATTTGAGCCATAAAGGTGGATGGAGGGGTATTTTTGGCCCAATAGTTAAACGGGGGGTATTTTTGAACCAATTTCAATACTTGAAGGGTATTTTTGGCCCTTTTCCGATGAAAATATGATATAAATATGATCTCTAAAAGTTGGTCTTTTACCGTAAGGCTACATGTGAAGACAAGGTAAAAATTTTATAAATAAAAATAAAATTCACAAATTTGTTCATAATATATGGATAATGCATTGTACATAATGATCATGAAATCATCCTTCGTTAACAAGAATCAATATGGCTAAAGCACATTAATAAATATACTTGATCATCTCATAGGCCTATACTAATAGGAATTTCTACTTCAAAACAAGTACATACAACAAAGTCACATGGCCAGTCCACGACAGCATCCCATTTAATACCCAACCAACCCACTTAACCATCCAACTTAATAGCCCATTTAATACCTATACCCAACTCGTCCTCAAAAAACCCGACCCTTCCTCATAAGTAAAGGGTAAAAATAGATTCAACCTTCATTTCGCTTGAACTCTCCCAAAAAAAAATCAATGCAGACTAGGGATTTTGAGGGAAAAGAAAGCCCTTAGTACATGGTTGAAACTCGACCCAACTTTATCATGTAAAAGAATATGGGAGAGTTCAACCCATGTAATAAGGGCTTTCTTTTTCCTAAGAATCCCTAGTCTACATCGATTTTTTTTTTTGGACAGTTTAAGTGAAATGAAGGGTGACCTATTTACCCTTTACTTATAAAGATGGGTTAGGTTTTTTGAAGACGGGTCGGGTACGAGTATGAAATGGGTTGTTAAGTTGGAAGGTTAAGTGGGTCGACTGACTATTAAATGGGTTGCGTATTAAATGGGATGCTGACGTGGACTGACCATGTGACAATTTTTTTCCACGTGGTGTGCTTGGTGGCACTCCGTTAAAGTGAGAGGTATTTGTAAGCCAAAAAATAAATGGAGGGGTATTTTTGAGCCAAAAAATAAAATGAGGGTATTTTTGCTCCATTTCAAATAGTTCAGGGGTAGTTTTGACCTTTTTTCGTAAATGAAATGTTGATGTGGACTGGCCATGTGGTAATTTTTTTTCCACGTGGTGTGCTTGGTGGCACTCCGTTAAAGTGAGGGGTATTTGTGAGCCAAAAAATAAATTGAGGGGTATTTTTGAGCCAAAAAATAAACGGAGGGGTATTTTTGAGCAAAAAACAAACGGAGGATATTTTTGCTCTATTTCAGATAGTTCAGGGGTAGTTTTGGCCCTTTTCCGTATATAGAAATTAGATCAAAAACTCAAAAAAGACTATTTTACTTACCTTATCAGTATAGCCTGCAAGTGTACCCTTTTCGCGATATTTCTCGGTCTTTTCCCATCCAACCAGCAACCAAGAATCATCATCAACATTCTTCTTTTTTCTTTTTCTTTTCACTTTTACCTCATCTTTCATATTGCTAGATTGCCTCTTATTTTCTTTTTCTATTCTCTTTCATCTCATCTTTCTTATTGCTAGGTTGTCCAGTTTCTAGCTCAATCTCTAAGTCTTAGAGGCTTTTCTCCTCTAAGTCTTAGAGGCATCTTGGGCAGAGCTAGAATTTTTTGTAGAGGTTGGACAAAATCCAAAAATTTTGACTCAAATCATATATGTGTGCAACAATTCACTTAATATGCATAAATAACTTATCAAATATTCAATCAACGGTGTTTTCTAGAAATCAACAACAACAACAACATCAAAATCCTTAAATTTATCTTACCTTCGCCTCTTTGAATCAGGGTTGGAGCTAGTAATTCTCCTATGAGTTCAACAGAACCTAGTAGCTTTGACCCAAATCCTATATATGTATTCCAAAAACCCACTAAATATTTATAAATAATACAACAACAACAATAACAACAACAACATACCCAGTATATTTTCACAAAGTGGGGTCTGGGGAGAGTAAGGTGTACACAGTCCATACCGCTGCCTCAGAGGTGAGGTAGAGAGGCAGTTTCAGATAGACCCCCGACTCAAGACCAAACAACATAGGAAAAGTACATAATATGAGAACAAGAAACAAATGGTAGTAACGAAACAACAGACAAAAGCAGAAACAATACTATCACCAAATAATACCATCAACAATATGCACGTAATAATAAGCAATACCCAAAAACTCCAAGCACAAGACACTATAAGCGTAGCGCTATGACTACTAGTATGGATAACAAAACAAAACGCTCATATCTACTAATAGCCCCTTCCTACTAACTTTTTACCCTAATTCGCATCCTCCACACCTTCCTATCTAGGGTCATGTCCTCAGTAAGTTGTAACTGCTCCATGTCGTGTCTAAGCACCTCCCTCTAATATTTCTTCGGTCTACCTCTACCTCGCCTGAAACCATCCATAGTCAACCTCTTACACCTCCACACTGGGGCATCTGTGCCCTTCCTCATCACATGTCTGAACTATCTCAACCTTGTTTCTCGCATCTTGTCTTCCACTGAAGCCACACCCACTTTACCATGGATAACCTCATTTTTAATCCTATCCCACCTAGTAAACCCACACATCCATCGCAAAATCCTTATCTCGCCACCCTCATCCTTTGGATGTGAGAGTTCTTGACTGGCCAACACTATCGCCCATACAACATAGCTGTTCTAACTGCCACTCTATAGAACATGCCCTTAAGTCTAGGAGGCACCTTCTCATCACACAAGACACCAGATGTTACCTTTTGTTTTCTTGAATTCAGAATCTAATAAACTATGTTTTCTAAAATTCAGAATCCATAAATTTAAAATGTTACCTTCTCCGTCGCTAATTAGGAGATAGAGATTTATCTACAAGTTCAGCACAATCTAGTAGTATTGACTCAGATCTTGTATATGTGTTTTAAAGTTCACTTAATATGTATAAAATATTTATTAAGAACCCAATAAAGTGTGATTTCTAAAATTCAGAACTCATAAACTTAAAATCTTGCATTCGCTTCTGGCTCAGTGACGGATCGAGAATTTTCACTCAGAGGGTTCGAAAAATAAAAATATAGACGTGCGAATAAGCCAAGAAAGTGATTTTGGAATTTGGGAAACCTTATTACTATTCCAGCGGTTTTTTTTTTTCAAAATAGTTGTTGTACCTATATGTCGTCATTGTTTCAGAGCCCAAAGGATTAAATGAAAAAAAAAAATTAAGTAGCCTATACCCAACGGGAATCAAACCTGGAACGCTTGGGTCAATAGCGCAGTTCAGTACCACTGGCCTATCTCTCACTTCTACTTCAGGAGGTTCAAAAGTAATATTTGTACATAAATATATAAAATCTACCTTATATATATAGTATAATTGTTTGTCGAGGGGGTTCGGGTGAACCCCCTGGCAACCTTCTAGGTCCGCTCCTGGCCTCCACTAATTAGGGTCAAAGTTAGAGCTTCTTCTATGGGTTCGACCAAATCATATAATTTTGGCTCAAATCTTATATATGTGTCTAAAAGTACACTTTATATGTATATAATTATTTATCAAGAACCCTGAAACTAAGTTTTCTAGAATTCGTAACTCATAAATTGTAAATCCCCTTACCTCAGACACTACTAATAATGTCTGATTCTCTCTCCAATAGAGAATTTTGTCCAACTGATTGTAGCTTAGACTGTGCATCATCTTTTACATCAACATTCTCAACTCCAGATTGTTTTTCTCTCATGGACTCCCTATAGAATTCAATAATTGGATGAGGTGAAACATCAGAAACTGCAGGTGAAAAACATTTCTCAAAATGTTCATTATGGTTGAAACTCTCCTCCAATTTTTTAAAATAAAAAATCCCCTTTTTTTCTACGATTGAACTGAAAAACTCATTATATATAATACTTGTATGAGCTAGAAAGCAATAGATATTGTGAATCTGGATGATATGTACAATATATTCATTATTAGTAATGCTATACATGTTGTTTCCGGGTACAACTATCTGTATTTAAACAACAAGAACTTCAACTTTAAGTTCAAGAACAACCAAGAAGTTCAACAACTTCAAACACAAGTACAACAACAATGAACTATTAAAATAAAGTTTCTACTATTTTCTGGAAAATAGCAAAGTCTTAAGAAAGAAGATGAAACAGAAATGTAGAATCAAGTCCACCAAATTCACAGTGTGTCCTTAAGGAATGTATTCCCCTCAAGTACCCGAGGTTATGGAATCTTTCCTCCCAGGATAAAATGATTCACTTCAGTAGAATAGTGGTACCTCAAATTCTACCGAACTTCGAACGCACTCAATGATTTGATGATCACATTTGAGTTTTTCAAGAAGAAGAGAGTGTTTTTCTTTTACAAAATTTTTCGTCCTAAGACCTGAGGAAATATCAGGTATTGATGTCGCCCAAAATATGTCTCCTAAGAAGTATAAAATGGTTGCTGTATCAAATATAGAACCCAACTAGGTTGGGGTCGATCCCACAGGGAATAGGACGAAAGTAGGTTGAGATCTTGTTCGAGTAGTTGGCAAATAAGTAAAAAGAGGGGGGATTATTTGTAATAAGTAGTGATAGAAACAAGTGTTGATTTTTTGAAGTTGTTATCAATATGAGAAATACACTAGGACTGTAATCCCCAATGATTCCTTAACTCCACCGGTTATTGGTGCTGGCAAAACTATCCCGCTACGTCGAGCTTCGTACTACTAACCCTTGTCCTGGATCTCAGATAACTCTTCCCTCTAAGGCTTAAGTTATTAGATGAAGGTTGATAGCTTAAAATCTCTATCATTATTTCCTTTTCCCAATATCTACCTCTCTCTCGAACAAGTCTAGAATACAGGCGAGTTTCTAACATTTGCAACCGTTAGAAAATCAATCACAATGAAGAAAATAACAATACATGCATTTACACCGGTTCAGAATTGCTTTGCACTTAACCTATTTCGTTAAATCCTCGTGGTTCACACAACCCTAGTTAATGAGTTTAGCTACTCATGTTCGCAAGAGCACAATCAGAATTCGAAGATGAAGACATAATTGTAAACTCACAATAATGAAAAAACTCTGAAATCTCAATTATGAATAAAAACCCTAGAATCGGTGTTCCAAGATTACAAAATAATAATGTGTTTCTGAACTCAAAATAATGAAAAACTATCTCAAAACAATGTACTGACTAACTCCTGAACATAAAAAAATACAGGGGTATTTATAGATACAAGGCTAATCCTATCCTAATCAAAACAGGAGAACAGAGTCAGCAATGTTCCACGGTATTGTGACTTGGTGTCGTGGAACCAAGTCACGCCACGTAAGTGAGTGTCATGGAAATCAGGCTCAAATAGACATCTTCAGAAGTTGACTCACACCACCCAGTCACGCCACGTGAGTGCAGTCACGCCACGTGACTACCTGTCGTGGGAATCAGACAATATTCAGCATCTCTGGAGATGACTCACGGCAGCCACTCATGTCACGTGAGTGGACTCACGGCACGTGAGTTCTGTCGTGGGTCACTCTTCTGGTGCAGTTCCTTGTTCTTTTGTCTTCCGATACTTTGTTCTTGGGCGTGATTCTTCATTTTTGATCATTTTACTTCAAAAACCTGTTTTCCTGCAATGTAGGACAGAAAACACATTATACCAACCAAATACACCCAAGTTATTGCACATTTTCCTTGTTTTAAGCATCGAAAGTGCCATGTAACCATGGCTCATCAACACCCTCAACTTAGAACGTTTGCATGTCCTCAGGCGAACAAAACAACATAAACATATACGATGCTTAATTAAGAGAAACCTAAGGGACCTACGGCAGTCAACTCATTGCTTTTGGCAAAACTTTTCTAACCCCTCCTTTCAAATCCAAAAACCACAGTTTGTATCTTCGCAACATATTATCATGACATAGAAGGGATCAAGCGATGGCATAAGATTATGAACAAACAACTAATCTTACATGCAAATGACATTATTCGAACAGATAGTAGCTAACAATATAACCCATGTACTCTCACAGGAAAGAAGTCCCATACACTCACAGTATACTAATAAATCTCAAATTAGGGACTCGGTCAAAATACTCTCTCTCACAAAGAAGTTCAAACAGTGTGCATGAAATACCATAGGCTTGCCCTTATCTTCTATGCCTTAGTTTTTCGGACAGTTGGACTAGGATCACTATAGGACTTTAATAGGCTTATAATGTCGGCTTGGGGACAGGTATGGTATATATGGATATGGTGACTTAACCCTCCTTGACACTACACTAGCTCCACTTTTCAACCATGCTTATTTATTCTCCCTTATTCTCCTTCATTTATTTTCAGATTTTTGGGTATGATTTTCTTCACTTTCAAAACACAATTTTCTCTATTTTTTTTTCTTTTTTGTTCACACCCAAATCTGTTTTCTCTCTTTTTCTTTTACTAACCCCTTGTTCATACCCAAATTAATCTACGCACCCCTATAATAGCCACCCTCAACTAGGCGATTTGCCTGAGTTGAGGTACACAATATCCAAGGAGGGACCAGGGCCAAGATAGGTTCATTATAAATCAAAAAGGGAAAGTGAATAGGCTAATGAAATAAATAGGTCAATTAAGGCTCAAAATCGGGATCAAGGGATACTTAATTCATTTGGTCAGGCATTTAGGCTACAAGTGGACTTATTCAAAAACAGCCTATGATCCTTTCCTAATCATTATTCTCTAACCTAGGCAAGACTAACCGGGCAAGTTCTGGATCGTACACACAAAGTCAACTAAGTAATGACCTCACACACACATAGCACAGGGTTACATTATCAACTACTATATATCCAGTTCGTGTAATACTAGCCATAGATGTAATGCCTATAACACTAATGTAATAACAGTTGTCACAAACTAATATACTACACACACAATTCAAAACAAAAATTTTCAGGAGGGGTATCCTTTAGACAATCACAAAGCATCCTTAATATTCAAAATACGTTCAAAATTGGATTGCACTAAGGTTCCCTTATTTTTCTCCTAATTAAAAACAAAAACACATAATAATATAAATAACAATCTAAACATGTCGGTTCTACTATGATAGAACTTGAGGTAAAAGAAACACGGCAAAAAAATCCCCAAGAGGACATATAGACCCACAAGTACTTCACACCCTCAACTTATAAGCATGCACTATCCCCAATGCATTAGGCCAAAATACAACAAGGGAGTAAGGAACATACCTGTGGCACCCTATGTGTGTGGGTCTAATGTCAACCAAAAATAACCAAAAATCAAAGCAAATGTAGGAATAGAAAGACACCTTGGGTTGCCTCCCAAGCAGCGCCTTATTTAACATCGCGGCACGACGCGGGTGTCTTGATTACTCAGACTTCATCAAGATATCCCTTAGGTTCGCCTCCAAGGTCATCTAAAATATTTATTTTCGAAATACCCTCATGTCCTTTGGTTGCTTCATAGTTCTACAAACATTGAGCATGACTTCCTTATTATTCAACCTGAATTTCTGCTCACCCCGCTCCATATCTACCAATGCTCTGCCGGTGGCTAGAAATGGTCTCCCCAAAATTATGGGCATCTCAAAATTGATCTCACAGTCCAAGATAACAAAGTCAGCAGGAAAGATGAAGTTTTCAACCTTGACCAAAACATCAAATAATATGCCTCCAGGCTTTTTGATCGTACGATCCGCCATCAACAACTGCATCCTTGTTAGCTCGAGGATTCCCAAGCCTAGTTTCTTGAATACTGCCAACGACATCAAGTTAATGCCTGCACCTAGATCACACAAAGCTCTGGTGAAGTTAACTGACCCAATTGTGCATGGAAATGTGAAGGCACCAGGATCGTCTTTCTTTTGCACAAGAGAACAGGATGCAATTGCACTACAGTGCTGCAAATTACCAATAGACTCATAACTAACAGTTCTCTTCTTCGTCACCAAGTGTTTCATGAACTTCGCATAACCTGGCATCTGCTCCAATGCCTCAACAAGAGGGATGTTTATAGAAAGTTGCTTCAATATGGACAGAAACTTATGAAATTTTCCATCCTCCTTTTTCTTCTTCAAGCGCTGAGGGAATGGAGGTGGCGACTTAGGAATGGGGTTTAGTATTTGTGGGGCTTCTTTTTCTTTCTTGTTTTCAGCATTCACCTTGTTTTCTTCAGTCTTTGGCTCATCAACTTCTTTCATGATCGCCCCTCTAACAATTTTATTTTCACCCACCTTTTTCTTGAGACGTTGAGGGAAAGGTGGAGGAAGTTTTGGGAATGGAACATACTTCTTTAGAGCTTTCTTTACCTTTGTCGTGGCATTCATTTGCTCTTCCAGTGTAGCATGAACACCCTCAAATTGTTTGGGTGCCTCAATGAGAGTCATTCCACTTCTTGTTGTGATAGCCATACAATGAGCATCATATTTTGAGTTCGGGATGGTGTTGCTCGGAAGTGTACCTAGTTGACGCTGGTTTAATGCCACCGATAACTGCCCGAACTGTTTCTCCAACTGCTTTATGGCAGTTGAGTGAGACTCAACCTTTTGACTTATTCCCAAAATATCTGTCTTGATCTCTTTTAGACAGTTTTCTTGGCTTTCTGACCTTGTAACCAGTTTATTAAGAAGGTCTTCAATCCTTGAATTTCCAGACTCAGCATCGTGGCTACCTGGTGGTACGTAAAGACCATTCTTCTCTCTATAATCATCCTTTCGCCTCCAATCACCGTCACGATCTCATTCTCTATCTCTATATCCCGACTTATTGTAATTGTCTCCATAATATTTTCGACCTCGATTCCCTTGCCTCGAGTTCTAGGAGTCTTGGTTAGACCCTTGGCCCTTGGCTCGGAAACCAGCCACTTTTAGATCCAGATACTTTGCCTCTTCATCAGATGCATAATCTTCATGTCTAGATGTTTTACCTTGTGCACCTACAGCATGCACCTTTTCATTATCTCTAGCCAAAAATTTTTTAGCCAGAAGACCAATTTCTGTCCTCAACTGAGCGACCTCTTGAGCTACAGATTCGTCCAAAGCCCGTTGTGCTGCTGAGGCTCTAATAGCATATATGCCTGCAGTTGTATCTGCTTCCCGAGTATGCCATCCTCGGTTGGTCTTAGTGATACGATCTAATATTTCTGAAGCTTGTTCCCACCTCAGACTCATAAATGCTCCACCAGTGATAGTATCTGCTACAGCCTTAGTATTGACGTTTAAAGCCCTGTAGAAGATTTCAAGTAAGTTTCTACCACTCATCCTATGATTTGGCACATTCTGTAGCTTCTTCTTGATCCTTATCCATGTCTCATAAAGTGCTTCAGAATATAGTTGTCTGAAGTTGTAGATCTCATCCTTCAACTGTAGCATCTTGGAAGGTAGGAAGAACCTCTCTAGAAATTGATATCTCAATTCTTGCCACGTAGTGATGGATCCTTATGGTAATTTTGCCAACCACAAAGTCGCCTCTCCTATTAGAGAAAATGGAAACAATGTCAATCGAATAGCCTCTTGGTCAACTCCAGGTAAATTATATGAGGTGCAGACCCCCACAAAAATTCATCACGTGCATGTTTGGATCATCAGTAGAAAGACCGGCAAACACAACCTTCAAGTTTAGCAGGTGAATCATGGCACTGGTAATGTCAAACTTACTGCTCGGGAGGTAACTCAGGTGGAATAATGGCATCAGTCTCTATTGGCTCGAAGTAAGCCACATCTTCTTCCTCAGGATCAGCATAAACTAGCACATGCGGTCTTTAAAGTGGTTGTTGAGCTCTAAATCTTCTTTGTCTCTCTTCAGCCTTAGCCAGTCACTGAGCTATCTATTGCATAGCTCGATTATCTCTCTCTGCTTTTCTAAGAGCAGCTTGTCTAGCATGCTCTTCTCGTGTCAATCGAGCAGTAGTTAGATCCGCTGTTTCATGACCAACCGGCTGAATTGGTTGATTATGAATGTCTCCCATGGGGGCAGGATCCTGAACTTCATCGGTATTCACCATTCTTCGATTAGCCTTCAGATTCCTTTCGATTTCAAGATCAAGTGGAATCAGGGGATTGTTTTGACTCCTAGTATTGGGCATACACTGGCGTGTGCCCTTAAAAGTATAAAAAAATAAAACCAATCAACTCCAACCAGTACTAATCAACTCCGTAACCGTATTCCCCGACAACGGTGCCAAAATTTGATGTCGCCCAAAATATGCCTCCTAAGAAGTATAAAGAGGTCGTTGTATCAAATATAGAACCCAACTAGGTTGTGGTCGATCCCACAGGGAATAGGACGAAAGTAGGTTGAGTTCTTATTCGAGTAGTTGGCAAATAAGTAAATAGAGGGGGGATTATTTGTAACAAAGTGATAGTAACAAGTGTTGATTCTTTGAAGTTGTTATCAATATGAGAAATACACTAGGACTATGATCCCCATTGATTCCTTAACTCTACAGGTTATTGGTGCTGGCAAAACTGGCCCGCTGCGTTGCATGCAAAATATGACAAGTTATGTTCATCTAAACGTCTCTCCACCTTGGTTAGACGAATTTCACTCTTCTCCTCTTGATTTTTGAGCGTCGCACTACTAACCCTTGTCTTGGATCTCAGATAACTCTTCCCGCTAAGGCTCAAGTTATTAGATGAAGGTTGATAGCTTCAAATCTCTGTCGTTATTTTCTTTTACCAATCTCTACCTCTCTCTTGAGCAAGTCTAGAATACAAGCAAATTTCTAACGTTTACAACCGTTAGAAGATCAATCACAATGAAGAAAATAACAATACATGCATTCACACCGGTTCAAAATTGCTTTGCACTTAACCTGTTTCGTTAATTCCTCATGGTTCACACAACCCTAGTTAATGAGTTTAGTTACTCATGTTCGCAAGAGCACAATCAGAATTTGAAGATGAAGACATAATTGTAAACTCACAATAATGAAGAAACTCTGAAATCTCAATTATGAATAAAAACCCTAGAATCGGTGTTCCAAGATTACAAAATAATAATGTGTTTCTGAACTTAAAATAATGAAAAACTATCTCAAAATAATGTAATAACCAACTCCTAAACATAGGACAATACAGGGGTATTTATAGATATAAGGCTAATCCTATCCTAATCAAAATAGGAGAACAGAGTCGGCAATGTTCCACGGTATCGTGACTTGGTGTTGTGGAACCAAGTCATTCCACGTAAGTGAGTGTCGTGAAAATCAGGCTCAAATAGACATCTTCAGAAGTTGACTCACGCCACCCAGTCACGCCACGTTACTGCCTGTCGTGGGAATCAAAAAATATTCAGCATCTCTGGAGATAACTCACGGCATCCACTCACGTCACGTGAGTGGACTCATGGCACGTGAGTGGACTCACAACACGTGAGTTCTGTCGTGGGTCACTCTTCTGGTTCAGCTCCTTGTTATTTTGTCTTCTGATACTTCATTCTCGGGTGTGATTCTTCCTTTTTGATCATTTTGCTTCAAAAACCTGTTTTCCTGCAATGTAGGACAGAAAACACATCATACCAACCAAATACACCCAAGCTATTACATATTTTCCTTGTTTTAAGCATCGAAACTGTCATGTAACCATGGTTCATCAGGTATTTATAGCCATAAAGAGTTGCTTCCGATAAGAAACAATGGCTCATGAAAAGAGACAACTTTCTGAAACGTCATTTGACCTGCGGACCCCAGCTGCGCCGGTAGGTGGCTACATGCGATCGCAGGTCGTTAATTGATGAATTACAGAAACATTACTGACTTCCGCAAAGGTCACCTGCATCCGTAGGTGATGACCTGCACAGGCAGGTCATCCATTTTTGCGTGAAAAAGTGTGTCGCTTCCTCGAAGGGTCGCGTCCCTTCGAGGTGCGTTGTGACATGCGTCCGCACATGCTTGTTTTCATCCGTAAATGTAGAAGAATCATTTCTTATCAGATTTTTGGATTTACATATCACTATTTTTCAAGTTTCAAATGATTTTTTTGTCCAAAAAGATAATCTCTCGATCGATCATTTACCAAATCCAAATCCAAATCTAAATCCAAATTCGAATCCGAAGTCGAAGCCAAGACGAGCTAGCGACGACGATGACAGCGCGAGGCTTGTCTTGTTCTTTCCTCACTATCCAAATGAAGGGGAGTGTTTCAATATAAACACTAAGAAGTTTCTTTCTCCCATCAATGTGGGAGAACTTAACTTTCTTAAAGTGAAATATTACTCTTTCACTTTCCCTCTATTTTTCTTCCCTCTATTTTCCATTCACAATACACTTAGAACTCAACAATCCCCCATATGAATGGGAATGTCTATTTCATCAAAGAATTTACGGACAAGTGTGTGATCAACAAGTAAATACTAATTGCATCTGGATAAGTAGGTTTCCTTTTGAACTTTCCGTAGTGAACTTGCATCGGATGCACTCGGTCAATCGGTAGATGTGATATCTTTGAACCGTCAAATTTTAATATACACCTAGACAACACAAGTCACACAACCAGCCTTTTACCATTTATGGTTCTCATGGATTTGTTCATTTCAGCCATGAACACGACCTGGTTTCATAAGATTACTATCATTCTCCTTTAAGCGGCTTCCACTTCACCCTCACATAGGTGATTCCTAAACATTTCAATCCTATAGATCAAACTATTTGGTCAAATCTTTCAAACTTAGAAACCATTAAAAGACTACCAACCATAAGTTCGTGAAAATTGTCTTTATCATGAGAATGGGTTGAATTTATTGACAATGTTGAACCGTCAGTCACAACTTTGTTTGATCTCTTTGAACCTAGCTCTTGGGATCTCCGGTCCGCTAGGTAAAGTTACTGTCATGAAGACATGTCCTAGGCCGTAAACCCATTCCCTTCGATGATTTCTCAACTCCCTCTCTAGATAGGCCTTTGTAAGTGGACCCGACACATTATCCTTTGACTTTACATAGTCAATCGTGATAATTCCACTAGACAGAAGTTCTCTAACGGTATTTTGTCTCCGTCTTATATGATGAGATTTACCGTTGTACATCATGCTCCCTGCCCTACCTATCATAGCTTGGCTATCACAGTGTATGCATACTGGTGCCAAAGGTTTAGGCCAATAAGAAATATCTTCCAAGAAATTTCGGAGCCATTTAGCTACTTCACCGGTCTTATCTAACGCGATAAATTTAGATTCCATTGTAGAGCGAGCAATACAAGTCTGTTTGGATGATTTCCAAGAGACTGCTCTTCAACCTAAAGTAAACACATACCCACTCGAGGATTTTACTTCATTTGATCCGGTGATCCAATTTGCATTACTATATCCTTCAATTACCGTAGGATATTTGTTATAATTCAAGGCATAGTCTTGAGTATGTCTTGGATACCCCAAAACTCTTTTCATTTCCATCCAATGAGTTTGATTGAGATTACTCGTGTACCGACTTAGTTTACTAATATCGCATGCTCTATCCGATAGTGTACAATTCATGATATACATCAAACTTCCCAACACTCTTACATAATCCAATTGTGACTCACTTTCACCTTCATTCTTTTGAAGTGCAAAGCTCAAGTTTAATGGAGTCTTGGCAATATTGAAATCCAAATACTTGAACTTGTCAAGTACCTTTTCAATATAATGAGACTATGACAATGCCAACCCTTGTGGAGTCCTATGAATTGTTATCCCTAAGATCACATTCGCAACTCCAAGGTCTTTCATATTAAACTTGCTCTCAAGCATTCGTTTCGTAGCATTTATGTCAGAAATGTCTCTACTGATGATCAACATATCATCCACATATAAACAAACAATGACTTTGTGATTTGGAGTGTCTTTAATGTAAACACATTTATCACATTCATTTATTTTGAATCCGTTTGCCAACATGGTTTGGTCAAACTTTGCATGCCACTGTTTTGGTGCTTGTTTTAGTCCATAAAGAGACTTAACAAGTTTGCACACTTTCCTTTCTTTACCAGGAACTACAAAACCCTCGGGTTGTTCCATGTAAATTTCTTCCTCCAATTCTTCATTTAAGAATGCAGTTTTTACATCCATTTGATGGATTTCAAGACTATATACCGCAGCTAATGCAACCAACATCTGAATGGATGTTATCCTTGTTACTGGCGAGTATGTTTCAAAATAGTCAAGGCCTTCTTTTTGTCTAAATTCTTTCTTTACAAGTCTTGCCTTGTATTTGTCAATAGTACCATCAGCTTTCATTTTCCTTTTGAAGATTCATTTAGAACCTAAAGGTTTATTTCCTAGAAGAAGATAAACCAACTCCCAAGTATGGTTGCTCAAGATTGAATCAATCTCACTATTGATGACCTCTTTCCAAAAGGATGATTCCGCAGACGACGTCGCTTCTTTAAACATTAGAGGTTCATTTTCAAAAAGAAATGTTACAAAATCAGATCCGAAGGAAGTCGAAGTTCTTTGTCGCTTACTATGCCTTGGATTCTCTTCATTAAGTACATTCTCCCGTGGTTCATCCCTAGGTCATTTAGACCCTTCACTCGATAGTTCATTTCGAGACTTATACTGATAAATGTGTTCAAAGAATTCAACATTATCTGATTCAATTACCGTATTATCATGGATATCCGGATGTTCGGATTTATGAACCAAAAATTGACATGTTTTTCTATTTGTAGCATATCCGATGAAAACACAAACCACAGTCTTTGGTCCTATTTTCAACCTTTTAGGTATAGGAACTTGGATTTTGGCTAGACACCCCCACACTTTAAAATATTTCAAGTTGGGTTTACTTTATTTCCATTTCTCATATGAAATAAATTGTGTCTTTCCATGGGGAACTCTATTGAGTATGCGATTAGTTGTACGGATAGCTTTCCCCCACAAGTTTTGTGGTAAACCTGAACTTATTAGTAAGGCATTCATCATTTCTGTAACACCCCGTATGTTTGCAAACCTATACGACTACGTTTACATTTATGAAATTATTCAAACATGAGAGATTTGATGAATTATACATTAAATTTGTTGGGCATTAATGAGCCTTGTGCCATTGGGCCAAATGAGGCCCAAAATCATGAGAAAGACATGGCCCAAAAGAGATTTTGACCCAGTCTTACATGGCTCTTCCATTGACCAAGTAAACATGAAATATATGGCTAAGAATGAGACTTTATGGGACTATAAAAGGGGATAAAAATCAGATTTTTATTCAAAGAAACTCTCATGCCTTTTTCTAGACTTATCCAAAACTTTTCTCTCTAGGTACAAACCCTAAGCTCTCATCTCTTTTGGAACAAGATCACTCTTTGGTAAGTATTCTTCTCATGGTTTAGTATATTATATGTTTAAGATGGTGTATAAATCATGTTGGTTGTGTTGGCAAGGTGTTGGACAGTGTGCTATGTGTAAAACTGTCTATTTTTACAATTGGAGGATGGTTTTGTCTTGTAAACTTGAACATGGACTTGTGGTCTTGAAGGAAGTGAACTTGATGGATTCAATATTTTAATATTATATGTGATTATATTCCTACCTTTTTTTATCCTTGTGTATAATGATTGGGATTGTTATTGTGAAATGGTTTTGGATTTGGTGACGTATTGACCGAGAAGTGTAGTTTTGGGTGTTGTTTATGTGTGTTGTGAGACCATGGATGATTTTTGGCACTCAAATGATCAAAAATATTTCAAAAGAAGTTTAGTTATGATCATGGACCATTCATTACATAAAAAGACCCAAAAGAAACCAATTCGGACCAAAACGGGCATCCGCCCCCGCAGACGAGGGCACCTGCGGGTGCAGATGCCAACGCAGGTGCCTCTGGCATATTCCAAAATACACCTGTGGGCGTACCTCATCCACCTGAGGGTGCAGGTGGCTTCGTAGGTCAGCCCCAGGTTCGGTTTTGTATGTTTTCGCATCTAGTCGACCCCCGAAGGCCCCTATTCCCTTTTAATGACTTTAAAGTGTCGTATGGATGCATGTTGGACTTTATTGAGTATGGATTGTTGTTCATATGGTTTTACGAGGCAAGTTGATAGGAGTAAATGTGACGAAATGAAAATGAGAAAGCATAAAGGGTAAGTGTAGTGTGAAATGCTATTGATGTATGATGTCTTGGTCAATATGCGGAATGTTATGGTGTTGTTGATAGGAGAATGCAGTGAATTGTATTGTAAGGGGGTGACATGATGTTATACGTAATTCATATAGCTCATTGTCATTTTGTACGCTTGTATAGTAACTAGTTGCTAATGTAAGCTTCGGTATATACTTGTATTGTAGAGTGAAACGTAAGGAAGAAGCTGGACTATTGTGTTCATATATAGGCTTGTGTATTCCTACTTGGAAGTGAAGGTATGTAAGGTTATCCTATCTATATCCTTCTGCAGCATGTTGTTCATATGGGCTATGTACTTATTCCATTCCGAAATGTCCAAAGGCACCTCATGTCAAGTTGTTATCTATTGTTAAGTTACATGCCCTTCATTCTTTAGTCGTTGTTGCTCATATGTTACATAATTATGGACATGATTCCAAAATCCCATTAATGTTATGTTCTAAAGCTTCCAATAAGGTTATGGCTTCAATATATCAATCTTTCACAGGTAAAGGTACCAATCTCGTAAAAGTTAAAGAATGAAGTACAGTATTGTGAGTATATCCATGGGGTGACATAAACACCTGCATGATGATATCCATGGGGTGGAAGTAACACCTGCATAATGACTATCCCAACATTATGGGTGTATCCATGGGGTGACATGAACACCTGCATGACGATATTATTAATTTCCCACTAATCAGTTGGGCCCGGGCAGAATATTATTAATGATTGACAAGAAAGTAAGAAGAGGTACAAAGCCACAAAGTAATGTATGAAATTTCAAATATATAGGTTGATGGATTATCCATATTGGGCATGTCCTTGTAATTATCTTCCATGAAAGTTCTTATATACTGATTCAGTTTCATACAGCCTTACATACTTAGTACTTTCTTCGTACTGACCCCTCTTGGGGGATTTACCTTACTTGCTGCAGGCACAGGTTCTAGTAGACCTTCCCAGTAAGCTAAAGGACATGTACTGGTCTTTGGTGAGCTCCAGTTGGTTTGGGGCTTTCCGTGTCTAAGTTGTACATTGATTTTGGTATTGTAGACACTATATAAAGCGGGGACTTGTCCCGAATTTGGGTTGAACGTGTATGTATTTCTGTTAGAGGCTTTTGTAGACGTATGTGGGTATGTAAATGAATGTGAAGGAAAGAGTTGTATGTCTGGTTGACTTGATGGTCCTGAAGGCGAAGTTTCATATATATACATATTACATGTTTCATAATTTTCGATATTAGATTTTTATGTCCTCACGTGAGAGTGGTGTTCCCTATGGCATGCATATGAGTGAATGTAAGAAAAGCTTGGTTCTCTCGGGCCTTATCGGCTACTGGTGTCAATCCGCCTCGTTGGAACTCAGGGTGTGATAAAAGTGGTATCAGAGCAGGTCTTTCTAAGGGTGTCTACAAAGCCGTGTCTGAGTGGAGTCTTACTTATCGATGTGTTGTGCACCACATTTATAAGTAGGAGGCTACGGGACATTTAGGAGTTGTTTCATTCCTTCATTTCTAGATCGTGCATTAGAGCCAAAGATATAAGTGGAATTGTTTCTAACTATCAATATTGTTGTTCTTGTATATTCTAGAAAAATGCCGATGACAAGAAGAGGTCGAGGTAAAAGTAAGAGGATAGATAGAATTACTGGAGAAGGAACCAGTATGCCACCACCTGATCAAGTTCATCAAGGCGATACTGAGAATGAATTTGTGTCGCAGGATTCCTCCACTCCATCTATTCTAGAAGAGTCGAGTAGGAGAAGCGCACCTGTAGAACCACAAGTAAATAATACAGACCGGGACTTAAAGGATGCAGTACAAATGTTGACCCGAATAGTTGCTGCACAGGTTCAGGGACAAGGTGGTCCAATGACAGGTGATGACAGTGCAGCGAGAGCAGCTAGTCGAAGGACGCAGGATTTTCTGAAACTAGATCCTCCCACATTCACTGGATCAGATCAAAATGAAGACCCGCAGGATTTTATAGATCAAATCCAAAGAGCTCTGGAGGTTATACATGTAACTGGGGTAGAAACAGTTGAACTTGCTGCTTATAGATTGAAGGGAGAGGTGATATTATGGTATTAAGATTGGAAGAAAGCTCGTGGTAATTGTGCAAACCCACCTACGTGGGATGAATTTAAGGTGGCATTTCTTGATCACTACCTTCCTTATGAGATCCGAGAGGCTCGTGCGGATTAATTTTTAAATCTCCATCAAGGGAATCTGAGTGTCAGGGAATACAGTCTGCAATTTAATTCCTTGGCTCGATATGCTCCAAATGTAGTGTCCACAATGACAGACAGAGTACATCGATATGTGGACAGACTGGAGCCGTATTTGGTACGAGACTGCTCTATTGCTGTCTTAAATCAAGATATGGACATAGCTAGAATACAGGCCTTTGCGCATAAAATGGAAGATCAGAGGCAACGAAGAAGAACACAAGGGTTTGAAGAAGGGCCATCAAATAGGGTTAGATCTATGGGACAGTCTATGGCGTCCCAAGCAGAGTTTAGGCCTCAGAATTTTAATAGACCGCCAAGGTCTTCATTTTTTTATTCCATGGTAGGCACTTCCTCTTAATTCCGAAGGTCCAGAGGTTTTAATCAAGTCGGGCAAAGTAGCGGGAGTCGTGGTTCACAGACGGTGGAATCTTTTTGCCCTCTGTATCAGTATTGTCGACGATTTCATGCAGGTGAATGTCGGCGAGGGACGAATGGTTGTTACTGGTGCTGTATGATGGGGCATATGATGAGAGACTGCCTACGAAGAGGTTTGGGTAATGTGGCACGACCTGTGGGATTAACCGTTGCATCATCATCATCAATTCCTTCTTTAGGCCGAGGTATGCAATCTGTTGGTTGGGGTAGAGGTACCAGAGGAGCAGCCAGTACGAGCGGGGTCCAGAACCGGACTTATGCTTTAGTGGACCGACAGAATTCAGAGGCTTCTCGTGATGTCGTCACAATTACATTATCCATATTTTCATATAATGTATATGCATTGATTGACCCGGGTTCTACACTGTCCTATGTTACTCCATTGATTGCTGTGAAATTTGCAAAGGCACCAGAATTATTAATTAAGTCAATTGAAGTGTCTACACCGGTGGGTGAATATATTGTTGCAAAAAGAGTATATCGTAATTGTGTGGTAACGGTGTGTGGTCATGATACATTGGCCAATCTCAATGAACTAGACATGGTGGATTTCGATGTGATAATGGGGATGGATTGGTTGGCTTATTGTTATGCCACGGTAGATTGCCGGGCCAAGAAGGTACATTTTTATTTTCCACAAGAAAATATTCTCAAATGGCAGGGTAATGTAGGGACACCAAGAGGAAAATTTATTTCCTATTTGAAAGCAAGGAAAATGATTGTCAAGGGGTACATATGTCATTTAGTACGGGTGAAAGATATTGAAGTGGAACCACTAACTCCGCAGTCGGTTCCAGTGGTCAGTGAATTTCTAGATGTATTTCCAGAGGAACTTCCAGGCTTACCCCCAGAACGGGAAGTAGAGTTTGGCATTGATGTGATTCCAGACGGATCTTTATTCCTCCGTATAGAATGGCTCCAGAAGAATTGCGCGAATTGAAAGAGCAATTGAAAGATTTGCTGGATAAGGGCTTTATCAGGCTGAGTATGTCTCCGTGGGGTGCACCGGTATTATTTGTACGGAAGAAATATGGCACGTTGATAATGTGCATCGACTATCGGTAATTGAATAAGGTAACGATCAAGAACAAATATCCCCTCCCGCGAATTGATGATTTGTTTGATCAGTTACAGGGCCCCAAGTGTTTCTCAAAGATTGACTTGAGTTCGGGATGTCATCTATAAATTACAGGGCCCCGAAGGATGTCATCTATAAATTTTGTTTTTCGACTTTTCTTCGCGGGTTTGGTTAGATACTTCAAGTTCTATTCTTTAACTTACTTCTTACCTTTAATATACTTTGTTTGGAGGTACTACAAGGCTCGTTTTTAACCCCACAAATGTTCCATGAAGTCACAAAACACCTCCTACGAAGGTTTAATCACATGTATGAGGGCCAAAGTCAATTATCTCATTAAGTTGAATTGTATCTGATCATGGTAATTATTTTTCTTTGGTATATTCAAAATGCCAATCATGAGAAGAGGTAGAGGTAAAGGGAAGCAGGTGGATGCGCCTGCTGGGGAAGGAATGAGTAGATTACCACCTGACCAACCTAGTCAGGGTGGAGCAAATGCTGAAATTTCATCGCGGTCTTCGTCTACTTTTCCAGCTCCAGAAGAGCCAATTGGTGGAGAAGTACCTGCAGAACCACCAATGAATACCACAGATCAAGATCTTAGAAATGCAGTACATATGTTGACACAGTTAGTGGCAGCACAAAGTCAAGGACGAGTTGGTCCAATGACACATGAGGATGATGTGGCTAGAGTGGCCAGTCGCAGAACACAGGATTTACTAAAACTGGACCCTCCTATATTCACTGGGTCAGATCCAAAAGAAGATCCACAGGACTTCGTGGATCAAATTCAGCGGGCTCTGGAAGTTATGCATGTGACGGGGGTAGAAACAGTTGAACTTGCTGCGTACAGATTGAAAGGAGAGGCGATATTGTGGTATGAGGATTGGAAGAAATCCCGTGATATTGGTGCAAATCCACCTAATTGGGAAGAATTTAAAGTGGCTTTCCTTTATCATTACCTTCCCTACGAGATCCGTGAGGCCCATGCGGATCAGTTTCTAAATCTCCGTCAGGGAAATTTGAGCGTGAGAGAATATAGTTTGCAATTTAATTCCTTGGCTCGATATGCTCCAAATGTGGTGGCTACGATGACAGATAGAGTCCATCGCTACGTCGACAGATTAGAGCCATATTTGGTAAGGGATTGCACTATTTCTGCCTTGAACAAGGATATGGATATAGCGAGAATTCAGGCCTTCGCCCAGAAAATGGAAGATCAAAGGCAAAGATGAAGGGTACATGAATTTGACAGGGGACAGTCCAAAAGGGCTAGACCTATGGGACCATCTATGATGTCCCAAGGGGGATCTAGGCCTCGTATGTTTCCTAGACCATCTAGACCATCATTCTCGCATTCCACAACAGGTGCTCACTCTCAGTTTAGAGGGTTTAGAGGTGGTCCAGCTGGGCAGAGTAGTGGAGGTCACGGATCACAGGCAGCTGTTTTTCCTCGTCAGCAGTGTCAGCACTGCGGGCGTATTCATTCAGGTACATGCCGAGTGGGGACAAATGCTTGTTTTTGGTGCAGTATGACGGGACACATGATGAAAGAGTGTCCCCAGAGGATCATGAGTGGTATAGCATGACCGACAGGATCGGCCGTTGTGTCATCAACATCGGTTCCTTCACTAGGCCGAGGTGTGTGGTCTGTTGGCCGTGGTAGAGGTGCCAGAGGAGCAGCCAGTACTAGTGGTGTCCAGAATCACACTTATGCTTTAGTGGACCGACAGAATTCAGAGGCTATCCCTGATGTTGTCACAGATACATTATCCATATTCTCATATAATGTATATGCATTAATTGACCCGGGTTCTACATTTTCCTATGTTACTCCATTGGTTGCTGTGAAATTGGCAAAGGCACCAGAATTATTAATTAAATCAATTGAAGTGTCTACACCAATCGGTGAATGTATTGTTGCAAAAAGAATATATAGTAGCTGTGTGGTAACTATGTGTGGTCATGATACATTGTCCGATCTCGTTGTATTAGACATGGTGGATTTTGAAGTGATTATAGGAATGGATTAGTTGGCCTCTTGTTATGCCACGGTAGATTGCCGGGCCAAGAAGGTGCATTTTTATTTCCCGCAAGAAAATGTTCTTGAATGGCAGGGTAATGTAGGGGCACCACGAGGAAGATTTATTTCCTATTTAAAAGCAAGGAAAATGATTGCCAAGGGATATATATGTCACTTAGTACGAGTGAAAGATAACGATGTGGAACCACTAACTCCGCAGTCGGTTCCAGTGGTCAATGCACTTTGGAACCACTGGAACCGACTGCGGAGTTAGTGGTTCCACATCGTTATATTTCACTCGTACTAAGTGACATATATATCCCTTGGCAATCATTTTCCTTGCTTTTAAATAGGAAATAAATCTTCCTCGTGGTGCCCCTACATTACCCTGCCATTCAAGAACATTTTCTTGCGGGAAACAAAAATGCACCTTCTTGGCCCGGCAATCTACCGTGGCATAACAAGAGGCCAACTAATCCATTCCTATAATCACTTCAAAATCCACCATGTCTAATACAACGAGATCAGCCAATGTATCATGACCACACATAGTTACCACACAGCTACTATATATTCTTTTTGCAACAATACATTCACCGATTGGTGTAGACACTTCAATTGATTTAATTAATAATTCTGGTACCTTTGCCAATTTCACAGCAACCAATGGAGTAACATAGGAAAATGTAGACCCCGGGTCAATTAATGCATATACATTATATGAGAATATGGATAATGTATCTGTGACAACATCAGGGATAGCCTCTGAATTCTGTCGGTCCACTAAAGCATAAGTGTGATTCTGGACACCACTAGTACTGGCTGCTCCTCTGGCACCTCTACCACGGCCAACAGACCACACACCTCGGCCTAGTGAAGGAACCGATGTTGATGACACAACGGCCGATCCTGTCGGTCATGCTATACCACTCATGATCCTATGGGGACACTCTTTCATCATGTGTCCCGTCATACCGCACCAAAAACAAGCATTTGTCCCCACTCGGCATGTACCTGAATGAATACGCCCGCAGTGCTGACACTGCTGACGAGGAAAACCCGCTGCCTGTGATCCGTGACCTCCACTACTCTGCCCAGCTAGACCACCTCTAAACCCTCTAAACTGAGAGTGAGCACCTGTTGTGGAATGCGAGAATGATGGTCTAGATGGTCTAGGAAACATACGAGGCCTAGATCCCCCTTGGGACATCATAGATGGTCCCATAGGTCTAGCCCTTTTGGACTGTCCCCTGTCAAATTCATGTACCCTTCATCTTTGCCTTTGATCTTCCATTTTCTGGGCGAAGGCCTGAATTCTCGCTATATCCATATCCTTGTTCAAGGCAGCAATAGTGCAATCCCTTACCAAATATGGCTCTAATCTGTCGACGTAGCGATGGACTCTATCTATCATCGTAGCCACCGCATTTGGAGCATATCAAGCCAAGGAATTAAATTGCAAACTATATTCTCTCACGCTCAAATTTCCCTGACGGAGATTTAGAAACTGATCCGCACGGGCCTCACGGATCTCGTAGGGAAGGTAATGATAAAGGAAAGCCACTTTAAATTCTTCCCAATTAGGTGGATTTGCACCAATATCACGGGATTTCTTCCAATCCTCATACCACAATATCGCCTCTCCTTTCAATCTGTACGCAGCAAGTTCAACTGTTTCTACCCCCGTCACATGCAAAACTTCCAGAGCCCGCTGAATTTGATCCACGAAGTCCTGTGGATCTTCTTTCGGATCTGACCCAGTGAATATAGGAGGGTCCAGTTTTAGTAAATCCTGTGTTCTGCGACTGGCCACTCTAGCCACATCATCCCCATGTGTCATTGGACCAACTCGTCCTTGACTTTATGCTGCCACTAACTGTGTCAACATATGTACTGCATTTCTAAGATCTTGATCTGTGGTATTCATTGGTGGTTCTGCAGGTACTTCTCCACCAATTGGCTCTTCTGGAGCTGGAAAAGTAGACGAAGACCGCGATGAAATTTCAGCATTTGCTCCACCCTGACTAGGTTGGTCAGGTGGTAATCTACTCATTCCTTCTCCAGCAGGCGCATCCACCTGCTTCCCTTTACCTCTACCTCTTCTCATGATTGGCATTTTGACTATACCAAAGAAAAACAATTACCATGATCAGATACAATTCAACTTACAACACTGGCTCTATTGCACGATCTAGAAGTGAAGAAAAGAAACAACATCCTAAATGTCTCGTAGCCTCCTACTTATAAATGTGGTGCACAACACATCGATAAGTAAGACTCTACTCAGACACGGCTTTTGTAGACACCCTTAGAACAACCTGGCTCTGATACCACTTTTGTCACGCCAAGAATCCCAACGGGACGGATTGACACTCGTAGCCGACAAGGCCCGAGAGAACCAAGCTTTACTTCTATTCAATCATATGGATGCCATAAGAAACCCATGATCACGTAAGAGCTTTAAATACTAACAATGGAATTAATGGAACATGTGATATATATATACATGTGCGAAACTTGGCAGTTGAGGCCATCAAGTCAAAAACGTCATGTACCTTTTACATTTATACACCCACATCCATCTACAAAAGCCTCTAGCAGATACATTTACCAACACTAACTGAAAGTCGGGACAAGTCTCCGCTTTATACAACATGTACAATACCAAAACATATGAACAACTGTGACTCGGAGAAGCCCCGAACTAACTGGAGCTCACCAATGATCTGCAACAACTGGCAACCTACTGTGGAGGCCTACTAGTACCTGCGCCTGTAGCAAGTAAGGTAAGTCCCACAAGGGACGTCAGTACGAAGAATGTACTAAGTATGTAAGGCTCAAATGAAACTGCATGAATCATAAATACGTCAATGAGCTCAATTACAAATGCATAACCAATATGGATAGGTCACTATACTGAACTTTGGAAACCATGTATTTTGCTTTCATTACTTTCTTTGTATCTTTACTTCTATGATTATTCATCTTTGCCTGTGACTTGTAATACCCGGGCCCCGACTGAATACTGGGTTTTAACATAACATGATGTTATGTTAGGATCGGCTCGAGCTAGGCTTGTGCCTCTAGAGCTACCACCCATGAATCAATATATATCGGGATCGGCTCGAGCTAGGTTATTACCTCTAGAGCTGCCACCCATCAATCAACTTATCAGGTTTGGCTCGAGCTAGGTTTTTACCTCTAGATCTACCCCCTGTAAGGATCGGTCCGAGCTAGGCTTATGCCTCTAGGACTGGCCCCTGATCCAACAATCTCGGGATTGGCTTGATCTAGTAATTTTGCCCCCAAATCTACCACCCATACTTGATCATTAACCACATATGCATTACTTCATTCATTACTTTGAGATTGATACAAGGATAGTCATAACTTTACTTGAAGCCTTGGATCATTAACCAAAGAGTGAGAGATATGTGAATAAACATTATTGTAAAACATAGCCTTATTGGAAACATAACACAACCGTTGGACCATAATCAATGAACATGATACATTAGTATAATCACTATTGGAATCGTTGAGCAATAATCAATGAACAAGAGACATGAGTATAACCACTATTGGAACTTTGGAACATAACCTTATTGGGCTTTTGGAACATTATCAATGAATATGAGACATGTGCTTCACAATTGTTCAAGGAGTAGGAAACATATGATAATGACCATTGATAACCGGATATAGGGTACCTTAGTATATTTCGAGATGGGACAAGCTTAATGTCAACGTGAATACTATTTGCCGCAGAAAGATACAGACAGAGTAACCTTACATACCTTGTATTCTCAATACGAATATACAATCTTAGATGTGCATACAATAGTCCCGATCCTTCTTTATGTTTCACTCTACAACACAAATACATAACGGAGTTTACATTAACCACCAACTACCTTACAAATGCATATAACGATAATGAGTTTCATGTTTGCCTTTAAACATGCCATTTCCCCCTTGACAAAACCATTGATGAAATTATCATACCAATAATCTCACAATATTCCATACATTGACCAATACATGATAATCAATAACATTTCACCACAAAACTTCTCCTTTACACTTTTTCATCCACACCATATCACAAATAATCCATCAAGTCACCTTAATACACCTCATAGCACATATCGGCCAAAATCTCATAATTTACACTTATATGAAAAGAACAATTTTAATAACATAATCACACCATACATGTTCATATTTCATCCATACCATTCTCTTTCATCAAAATCATAAGTCATATTTCAAGCTTAAATCCCATGGATAACAAATCTTTTACCAAAAACACAAAGCACCATGTTCAACACTTCCAAGCATAGCCAACATGATTTACATAATCTCCCATGCATATAATATATTAATCCATAAGAATAATTACTTACCCAAGCTTGAAAAATGATGATCTTGCTCCAAAAGTTGGCTTAGGGTTCTTAGGGTTTTGAGAGAAAAATGGTTGAGAAATATCTAGAAAGCATGAGAGTTTCAAGTGAATAAAATTCAGATTTTTTTGTCCTTTATATAAGCCTTTAATTCCATCCTTAGCCACTCTATGGCATTTAATGCTATGTTCTAGAAGGTCAAGGCAAGAATGGGTCATTTGACCCATTTTTGGCCCATGTCTTTTTCTCATTTGGGGCCTTTTATTGAGCCCAATTCACTTAACCCAATAAAAATAATAATTTTTCATGTTTAAATCATTTCATACGTGTTACGATAATATTCCCATGCACGCGATTCATAGTTGTAGCCTCAATCCCAAAAACAAATGATTCTAGCCACGTATGGCTTATTTTGACCACAAGGGCAAAACCGTCATTTTGAAGCCAAATTCGTTCACGAGTAATTTTACCAAACCAATATAATACTTCAATCATTCCATGTATATACTCGTGGTTGTATAAGAAACGTGGCAAAAATCGGCCCGGTACGTCCCCGGGCACCCTTGGGACTTAAGAAAAATTTCCAACATTGAAAGGTGGACAAAACAAGCCTGGCACGCCCTTGGGCGCGCTAGCTTGCTGCCTGTGGGCTAAAATTTTTAGCCCAGAGTGGCCTGGCACGCCATGTGGCTCGCCTGGGCCTTAGTTTTTTTTTGAAAATTTTGTTTTTCGACTTTTCTTCGCGGGTTTGGTTAGATACTTCAAGTTCTATTCTTTAACTTACTTCTTACCTTTAATATCCTTTGTTTAGAGGTACTACAAGGCTCGTTTTTAACCCCACAAATGTTCCACAAAGTCACAAAACACCTCCTACGAAGGTTTAATCACATGTACGAGGGCCAAAGTCAATTATCTCATCAATAACATGACAAAATACATAACTGTGGCTCTCGACACCTAAGAAAACATTGTTCAACGTCATCAAGTAGGGTCGGGATGTTACATAATTATACATTAAATTTGTAGGGCATTATTGAGTTTTGTGCCATTGGGCCAAATGAGGCCCAAAATCATGAGAAAGACATGGCCCAAAAGACATTTTGACCCATTCTTGCATGGCTCTTCCATTTACTATTTTGAGAAAAACATGGCCCAAAAGAGATTTTGACCCATTCTTGCATGGCTCTTCCATTGACCAAGTAAACATGAAATATGTGGCTAAGAATGAGACTTTATGGGACTATAAAAGGGGATAAAAATCAGATTTTTATTCAAAGAAACTCTCATGCCTTTTTCTAGACTTATCCAAAACTTTTCTCTCTAGGTACAAACCCTAAGCTCTCATCTCTTTTGGAACAATATCACTCTTTGGTAAGTATTCTTCTCATGGTTTAGTATATGATATGTTTAATATGGTGTATAAATCATGTTGGTTGTGTTGGCAAGGTGTTGGACAGTGTGCTATGTGTAAAACTGTCTATTTTTACAATCGGAGGATGGTTTTGTCTTGTAAACTTGAACATGGACTTGTGGTCTTGAATAAAGTAAACTTTATGGATTCAATATTGTCATATGAGATGTGATTATAGTCCTACCTTGTTTTATCCTTGTGTATAATGATTGGGATTGTTATTGTGAAAATGGTTTTGGATTTGGTGACGTATTGACCGAGAAGTGTAGTTTTGGGTGTTGTTTATGTGTGTTGTGAGACCATGGATGATTTTTGGCACTCAAATGATCAAAAATGTATCAAAAGAAATTTATTTATGATCATGTACCATTCATTACATAAAAAGAACCAAAAGAAACCAATTCGGACCAAAACGGGCATCCGCCCCCGCAGACGAGGGCACCTGCGGGCGTAGATGCCAACGCAGGTGCCTATGGCATCTTCCAAAAGCCACCTGTGGGTGCACCTCATCCACCTGTGGGCGCAGGTGGATTTGCAAGTCAGCCCCAGGTTCGGTTTTGTATGTTTTCGCATCTATTCGACCCCCGAAGGTCCCTATTCCCTTTTTGGATGTAATTATCAACTTGTGATGCCGTTTTAATGACTTTAAAATGTTGTATGGAGGCATGTTGGACTGTATTGAGTATGTATTGTTGTTCATATGTTGTTACGAGGCAAGTTGATTGGAGAAAATGTGACGGAATGATAATGAGAAAGCATAAAGGGTAAGTGTAGTGTGAAATGTTATTGATGTATGATATCTTGGTCAATGTACGGAATGTTATGGTGTTGTTGATAGGAGAATGTAGTGAATTGTATTGTAAGGGGGTGACATGACGTTATACGGCAGTCATATAGCTCATTGTCGTTTTGTACGCCTGTATAGTAACTAGTTGCTAATGTAAGCTTCGGTATATACTTGTATTGTAGAGTGAAACGTAAGGAAGAAGCTGGACTATTGTGTTCATATATAGGCTTGCGTATTCCTACTTGGAAGTGAAGGTATGTAAGTTTATCCTATCTATATCCTTCTACAGCATGTTGTTCATATGGGCTATGTACTTATTCCATTCTGAAATGTCCAAAGGCACCTCATGTCAAGTTGTTATCTATTGTTAAGTCACATGCTCTTCATTCTTTAGTCATTGTTGCTCATATGTTACATAATTATGGACATGATTCCAAAATGCCATTAATGTTATGTTCTAAAGCTTCCAATAAGGTTATGGCTTCAATATATCAATCTCTCACAAGTAAAGGTACCAATCTCGTAAAAGTCAAAGAATGAAGTGCAGTATTGTGAGTGTATCCATGGGGTGACATAAACACCTGCATGATGATATCCATGGGGTGGAAGTAACACCTGCATGATGACTATCCCAACATTATGGGTGTATCCATGGGGTGACATGAACACCTGCATGACGATATTATTAATTTCCCACTGATCAGTTGGGCCCGGGAAGAATATGATTAATGATTGACAAGAAAGTAAGAAGAGGTACAAAGGCACAAAGTGAAGAGAGTATCGAAAGTAATGTACGAAATTTCAAATATATAGGTTGATGGCTTATCCATATTGGGCATGTCCCTTGTAATTATCTTCCATGAAAGTTCTTATATACTGATTCAGTTTCATACACCCTTACATACTCAGTACTTTCTTCGTACTGACCCCTCTTGGGGGATTTACCTTACTTGCTGCAGGCACAGGTTCTAGTAGACCTTCCCAGTAAGCTACAGGACATCTACTGGTCTTTGGTGAGCTCCAGTTGGTTTGGGGCTTTCCGTGTCTAAGTTGTACATTGATTTTTGTATTGTAGACACTATGTAAAGCGGGGACTTGTCTCGAATTCGGGTTGAACGTGTATGTATTTCTGTTAAAGGCTTTTGTAGACGTATGTGGGTATGTAAATGACTGTGAAGGAAAGAGTTGTATGTCCGGTTGACTTGATGGTCCTGAAGGCCAAGCTTCATATATATAAATATTACATGTTTCATGATTTTCGATATTAGCCTTTTATGTCCTTACGTGAGAGTGGTGTTCCCTATGGCATGCATATGAGTGAATGTAAGCAAAGCTTGGTTCTCTCGGGCCTTATCGGCTACGGGTTCCAATCCGCCTCGTTGGAACTCGGGTGTGACAATTTCCTTCAATGTTCGATTTTTCCTTTCCACAATCCCATTTGATTGAGATGAATACGGGGTCATAGTTTGATGGACAGTTCCATTTTCCAAACATATCTCCGCAAAAGGAGATTCATATTCTCCACCCCTATGACTTCTTATCAGTTTGATCTTTTTATCCAACTGATTTTCAACTTCAGTTTTATATTGCCTAAATGTATCTATTGCCTCATCCTTACTATTCATCAAATAGACATAACAAAATCTAGTGCAATCATCGATAAAAGTTATGAAATACTTTTTCTCACCACGAGATGGTGTCGACTTCATATCACAAATGTCTGTGTGAATTAAGTCTAAGGGATTGGAATTCCTTTCAACCGACTTATACAAATGCTTAGCATACTTAGATTCAACACATGTTTGACACTTTGATTTACTGCACTCAAAGTTAAGCAAAACTTCCAAGTTAATCAGTTTTCGCAAGGTTTTATAATTGACATGTCCTAAACGTTCATCCCATAAATCATTTGACTCAAGTAAGTAAGAAGAACCAGAACTTTTATTCATATAAATATTCATTACATTGATCTTAAAAAGGCCCTCGGTGAGGTAACCTTTGCCTACATACACTTCATTCCTACTAATTACAACTTTGTCAGAAACAAATACATATTTGAAACCATTCTTAGTCAGAAGTGAAGTAGAAACCAAGTTCTTTTGCAACTCCAGAACATGAAGGACATTGTTTAGTGTCACCACCTTGCCTGATGTCATATTCAAGTAAACCTTGCCTGTTCCTTCAACCTTTGCCGTAGTGAAGTTGGCCATAAATATCTTCTCATCATCTTGAGCTGGAGCAAATGATGTAAATAGTTCTTTGTTGGCACATACGTGGCGGGTGGCACCTGAATCAATCCACCACTCTCTAGGATTTCCAAAAAGATTGCATTCCAAGAGCATAGCACACAGATTGTCTATTTCTTGTTTGGATTCAGCCATGTTTGCTTGGTCCTTTTTCTTGCCCTTCTTCGGAGCCCGACAATCAGCAGACTTGTGGCCAGCTTTGCCACAATTAAGCAATTTCCTTTGAATTTATTCTTAGAAGGATTGTCTTATTGTGCTTGTGCTTTCTTTCTCTTATTTGATTTGTTGGGATCATCTTCCACAATATTTGCTCCGTTTATTGCAGAGTTCCCACGAGACCTCTTCTCAGCTGCCTTATTGTCTTCTTCAATCCTCAACCTCACAATGAGGTCTTCAACTGACATCTCCTTACGCTTATGCTTTAAGTAGTTTTTAAAGTCCTTCCACAAAGGTGGTAACTTCTCGATTATCGTAGCTACTTGAAAAGCATCGTTCACAACCAAACCTACAATAAAGGTTAAGTGAACATTAATAACGTTCTTAAAATATTTAACAAAGGCATTATCTAAAATTATACTTTCTGCAAGGAGATCGTGAATAATGAATTATCTAAAATTATACCTTCTGTAAGGAGATCGTGAATAATGACTTGCAACTCTTGGACTTGGGTAACTACAGCTTTGTTGTCTACCATCTTAAAGTCCAAAAATTTGGCAACAATGAATTTCTTCATTCCGACGTCCTCTGTTTTGTACTTCTTTTCTAAAGCATCTCAGAGGTCCTTTGAGGTATTCATCATGCTATACATATTGTATAGGTCGTCTTGTAGGCCACTCAATATGTAATTCTTACATAAAAAATTTGAGTGCTTCCAAGCTTCAGTTACTACAAAGCAATCCTTTTTTGGAGTTTCTTCCGGTAATTCAGGAACGCTTTCTGTGATGAACTTTTGCAGACTCAAAGTAGTCAGATAAAAGAACTTCTTCTGTTGCCAACGTTTGAAATCAACACCAGAAAATTTCCCTAGTTTTTCCATTGGTGCCATAGCATGAGCAGCATTCGTACGACTTGAAGCAGCAATGTTTGTTGCTGCAACATTCGTCGTTCCATCATTGACTTGAATTTCACTAGTCATTTTACTATCACAAAGAGACAACCAATTTAGTATTACAAATACTAACAATAAAGTTTTAACACTTTAAACAACTTATTTCTAGTCTAACGATGAAGTTTTATATTCTTCAAATAGTCAACCGAATGATCTTTGACTAGTGATGAAGTTTTTATCTCTTCAAATCACTTATCAAGTTTGGACAGAGTAGAAAAACAAATGGTTTTAATAGCCAGAAACCAAATTACAGATAGTAAATTCCTTAAGATTGTTGTTTTCGGGTACAACTATCTGTATTTAAACAACAAGAACTTCAACTTTAAGTTCAAGAACAACTAAGAAGTTCAACAACTTCAAACACAAGTTCAACAACAATGAACTATCAAAATGAAGTTTCTAATATTTTCTAGAAAATAGCAAAACCTTAAGAAAGAAGATGAAATAGAAATGTAGAATCAAGTCCACCAAATTCACGGTGTTTCCTTAAGGAATTTATTCCCCTCAAGTACCCGAGGTTATGGAATCTTTCCTCCCAGGATAAAATGATTCACTTCAGTAGAATAGTGGTACCTCAAATTCTACCGACTTCGAATGCACTCAATGATTTGATGATCACACTTGAGTTTTTCAAGAAGAAGAGAGTGTTTTTCTTTTACAAAATTTTTCGTCCTAAAACCTGAGGAAAAATCAGGTATTTATAGTCATAAAGAGTTGCTTCCGAAAATAAAAAATGGTTCATAAAAAGAGACAACTTTCTGAAATGTCACTTGACAAGTGACGACCTGAGCGCACAGGTCGTCCTTTTTGGCGTGAAACAGTGTGCCGCTTCTTTGAAGGGTCGCGTCCCTTCGAGGTGCATTGTGACATGCGTCCGCACATGCTCGTGTGCGTCCGCAAAATGGAGAAGATCGGATTTTTGGATTTACATATCACTATTTTTCAAGGTTCAAATGAATTTTGTCCAAAAAGATAATCTCTCGATCATTTGCCGAAGTCGAAGCCGAGCGAGCGACGACGACGACAACGACGCGAGGTTTGTCTTGTTCTTGCCTCACTATCCACATGAAGGGGAGTGTTCCAATATAAACACTAAGAAGTTTCTTTCTCCCACCAATGTGGGAGAACTTAACTTTCTTAAAGTGAAATCTTACTCTTTCACTTTCCCTCCATTTTTCTTCCCTCCATTTTCCATTCACAATACACTTAGAACCAACAATACATTTTTTACTATATTTGCTTTTTCTTGAATACTATTCTATATCTTCCAGAGACTTACCTAATAGATTACAAAAATTTCAGAATTCAAAGTGAATTTGAATTCATAAAGTTAATACTTTACCTTTAGTGCAAGACATTCCTATCTATAATTTGAATATATAGTAGGCTCCAATTTGATAATTATTTTTTTGTCAAATATAGCTTCGTAGTGAGTACATCTAGAGGTTTTTATACAAGTACAAAGAGTATTGGACTCATAACTATGACTTTATAATCCTAATAAAAGAATTCCCTATTATATATACCCCTCCCAAAAAAAGAAAGATATTTTTACTATTCATGTGAATATGCTAAAGAATAGAAGTATTTTGACTCCCTTTCCTCCATTTGGAGAAAAAGTAATAGATATTGTGAATCTAGATGATCTGTACAATAAATTCATTATTAGTAATTTTATACATTTTCTACTATATTTGTTTTTTCATGAATACTATGCTATATCTTCCAGAGACTTGCCTAATATATTACAAAATTTCAAAATTCAAAGTGGATTTCAATTCATAAAGTTAATATTTTACCTTTAGTGCAAGACATTCCTATCTGTAATTTGAATATATAGTAGACACAAATTTGATAAGTTATTTTTTTGTCAAATATAACTTCTCAGTAAGTACATTTAGAGGTGTTTATACAAGTAGAAAGAGCATTGAACTCACAGTTATGACTTTATAATCGTAATAAAAGCATTCCCTATTATATATACCCCTCCAAAAAAAAAAGATATTTTTACTCTCCATGTGAATATGCTAAAAAAATGGAACTATTTTGTCAGGCAAAAATATTTGTATCCCTTTCCCCTATTTGGAAAATAACAAAATATATAATTTTAGGTTGCCCCTACCATTTTTCTCAAGAAAAAGATACTTATATTAATAAAAAAAAATATGCATCATAAAAGAAGTTAGGATTGTGACATATCATATGACCAGTAGTAGCATATTCAATACTTAGTTACCATTGTATTTTGGAAAATAATTTTTTTCTGACAAAAGGATATCCACGGGAAACATTGTTTTAATTCTTTGAATTAGAACGACGTCGATAGAAATTCAGTATTTTGCAATAAAATTAATATAAAAACTGAAGTCCACTTTTAGATGAAAGAAACATCTTTATAAAGACGAAAATATTAATTAATCAATTTAAGTTCTTTCTTTCGTCTAATTATCGTTTAGAAGATTTAGCTTGTAAAAATCGTTAATGATTTGTTACCAAAAGTTAAAAACCTTCTTGACTGATACTATAAATTATCCTCAAAATATATATATATTAAATAAGTTTTACATTTGTTTTAGGCCATTACTGGTGCTTCTTCATTTTCAGTTCAACTAGCACAAGAGAAATTATAGCTCACACCAGTTCCAATATATGCTCCAATCTCCTCTTACTATTAGTTCAGATACAGACATTACACTTCACATACATTTTTAACAAAATATCCATGTGTACTTGCGTGTGTATGATTGTTCTTTACATATATAGTCAAAAGGTAATGCATTTTTTCTGCAGTGCTTAGTGTTCCCATAAGTCTTTGATCATGACAAAAATACTAACTAAATCATGAAGAAATGCAGATTGGTTAGTTTCATAAGAAAATAAAAATTCAAAATGGAACTATATCATATTGTTGCATATTTTATTTGTGAATGACATACCATATGGTCGATTTTATAAATATGGTTGTATTGTGCCTCCTTAAGCAAGAAATTCCACTTCCTAAACAAAAATTCAATTAAAAAAATGTAGTAGAAAGTAATCTGTTTACTTACGTACAATTTGCACATTATTAATGAAAAAGGGGAACCAATGATAGAGGTAGATAAGAGAGCAGAAACAAGAGAATAGAAATTAATTGAGTAGAGGTTTAGAGTTATGATGCACAACTACAGATTTAACACTCTCTTCCTACATATGATTGCACTTGTGACTATTGAATAAGTTTTGTTTTCTGCTCTTTTCTAGATTGAAAATTCTCAATCGATCTTTTACCAGTATGATAATTGATACCTACTCTTTTTTAAAAAGAAAATGCAACTACGTCGTATGGTGGCGTGACCCTTTATATCTTTACTAAAAATGATGTACAACTATGCAGGATTTACATGAATCCATAATCCCTTTAAAGAAGAAGAAATAACATCAAAAAAACAAGTGCCCCTCCAGGAAACATATACAAAAAGATATAGATGAAACAGTTAGTATGATACCTACTTTTACACGGGGATAAAAGAGATAATGATCTCTACCGTCAAAATAAAACATAACGTAATTTAAATAGCACGAAGGCTTCATGTGCACACTATTAAAAATCATATAAATGTTTGGATTCAAGGGGATGAAAAAGTAAGTCAGCTATCAAGCATTTCAAGGGGTTCTTATCATAAAATTAATATGAGGGTAAATTTTATAGCTAAACAACAAAAATTGTCATTAATCCTGTTTAGCGATGATTTATCACAACATTAATATCGAATAAATGTTTTAGTGACCTCATACTTGAGCTCGCCTTGGTGAGCACCCTTTGGTATAAAGTTACAAAAAACAGAACTTCATTACCATTGTGATTAACATTATTAATTCTTTTAACTAATATCTTTTCAAATTCATTTCACACCTCAAGACTTCTAGGTGTGAACTAGCAAAATACATTATTCAAGTTATAATGGAGATTTCTATATGAGGTGTTGGATAAAGCTAGCACTCTTCCAATTGTTACATGTCGGTGAATAATGTTGGTAAAAGAAAGGAGATCCAAGCATTTATGGCTCTTTCAACTCTACAGAAGGCTTTGGACTTTGGTATGTACCCAATGGAGAATTTCCTTCTTTATGGAACTAATACCAAAATATCAAGTTGGTGTAGTCGTTTTATCTTTATTTTAATATTTATGGACCTCTTGAGTTTTAAACCCAGCTCATGTGCTGCTTTTAACGGATAAACAATCCAATCCTTGAAACATAATACAGCCTTAAGTGGAAGAGCCAACAATATCGAGGTGCAAAACCCTTTCACCCGCAAACCAATATATTGAGGAAAGGCCTTACTCTATGAACCAAGTTTTTCTGACAAGGCACCAACTTTCTTGTTTTATCCCTGAGCAGCATTTTCTTTCTTTTCTTTTTTCTTCTCAACTTTTTTTTGTTACTATGTTACAATCAATACAATTGTTAGTATTTGCCCTGATTTTCTTATCATAATTGAGTTTTTCTTTTAGGAAAAGGAAAACATGAATTCTCCATATTTAGCTAATTCTTGATCTTGTAGAAAAAAGTTATAGACTCTATAAATAAAGGCTACTTTCTTCTAGCTTGGTAGCATCCACAATGTAGTCATAAGGGGACTTTGAGAGTATTGTTTGGGGGAAGAATTTGTGAGACACAAGTGTTGTGGTGTCACTTGTGAGAACCTCTTTTTATTCTGAGTGAATTGTGTGAAGTTGTCTCTCTCGACACTTTGTACTCTCTTTTATATAGTGGATTGCTCATCTCCTTTTGTGGATGTAGGTTAATTGATCGAACCACGTTAAATTATTATCTCTTTTAGTATATTTCTCGTTTGTCTTCTTATTCATTGTCTTTCGAGGTTTGTTTTGCTAGCTTCCGCATGACACCTGATTATTTCGATCTTTAACACAATATATTGAGGAAAGGCCTTATTCTATGAACCAAGTTTTTCCGACAAGGCACCAACTTTCTTTTTTATCCCTGAGCAGAATTTCCTTTCTTTTCTTTTTTCTTCTCAACTTATTTTCGTTACTATGTTACAATCGATATAAATTTGAAGTTGGATAAAATAATTGTGCATATTTTCTTGTTTTAAATTCTTTGGAGGAATTTGCAATTTTTGTTGTACCCTGGAAATATCAATATTTTAAAACAACTTTAAATTTCCAAAACGTTATGTTTGTGATTCATACGTGTAACGACTCTTTCCATCGTATTGGTATAACTTAGCATGCGAAATTCAGGTTAAGTTTCTCCTTGAATGAAGTGTTGAAAATTTCAGGTTAGGCTAGTCTTGGATGAATTTCAGGTGGTGTGGTCTAGGTAAATTTGGTAATTTATAGAGTGGTGATTCAATGATTTAAGATCATGACGTGTTAGCTAAGAGGTTAGGGAGTTCATAGGAACTTTCTAAACAAAATTTGGGTTAGTAAAACTCCAAATATAGTGTTTGACGTAAAAGGATTAGTTTGTAAGGTTGAAATTTGGGAGTGTATTGTGAAAATGGCAAAACTAGGAATAATTTCGAGTTTTTGCCTCCCCCACCCCGCTATAGCGTAAGGCAGGACACTATAAAGTTCCGCGATGGCGGAAATTGTTCCTCTATAGCGGGAGTCAACTTGGGTCAGCTCCGTAATAGTGGGTGGATCCTACTATAGCAATGTCGCTATTGTGGGAGTCAGGCCACTATAGAAGGCTCAGCACAGTAAATGGCATTTTTGGACTTCAACGTTATTTTTCATTCCAAAAATTTAGAGGTCGACTTAGGGCGAAATAGGGTGATTTCTGGTGAATTCCATCAACTCCCACTCCCAAGGTAAGTAAATTTTCTTTCCTCTAATGTAAATTTAATTTTCGAATCCTTAGAATGAAAAAGGATTGATCATGATGGGGATGGTTGGACTAACCTAGATTGGAGGAATTGATATAATATGTTTAAGGAAAGGTAGAATCACTTGTTGATAGTCTAGAATGGTTCAATTATGACTGCTAGACTAGAATTTATCCGTTTAATCTTGCTTTATGGAGAAATTGAGTGAATTGAAGGATAGAAAACCCTAGAAGGGTAGAATTGGTTATGAACTTGGCTTTAGGGCTATGAACTAGGGATTGTAATTCCTAGAATTGGTGAACATTTGGTTAAATGAATCTTATTTATTTTTTTAGACCGTAATCAAACCGAGATTGCACGAAAGGGCAAGGCTCAAATCATTAAAAGCATTGCAAGGCTTGGATTGAGGTAGGTGATGGTTGAATTGAAGTTAAAACTCAAGTTGATTGTATATGTGCATGTTAACTGATTGTTTGTTTATTTAGTTACAATGCATGCTAATGAATGTAGAACTTCTTAATTTTTGAATACAAGTTTGGAAAATGATAATTTATTATGAAATTGGTTAAAGGTACCTTGTTTGACATACAAGGGTGGTTGATTTACTCACTATGTGATTGTATTTGTTTTATGGTATTGTTTGTTATTGTAAGATGAACAGATTAAGGTTGATCGTGATTGAATTTGTGGATTTCAGGGAGGATAAGAGTGGAGACATTGGAATAAGAGTGGTATGACACTTGATTTGGGATAAGGGTAGCAGACATTAGTTGTCTGGGATATTGGTACATGGACTGAGCTCGTCCCCTGCAGGTCATGGTAGTGGAAAATAATAAGACCCTTAGCATGTGTATACATCATGATTTGAAGAGTTTGACGATTCCTTGAGTGAACCGAGTTATGTTGTATCGATCATTATATCAATCATTATATTTGGATCCTTGTGTGGTCCGATTACTTGGCATTACATTTGGATCCTTGTGTGGTTCGATTATTTGATGTTGTACTTGAAATGAGTTAATAGTTGTTGTTGTACAATAATGAGGTATTTATGTGGGAGTAACGAATTGAATTATTTTATGAGTTCTTATGGTTGAATTGAATTGAGTACTATTTGGTTTAAGGGTGATTTATTTATGTACTTGACTTGATTTGTTAAAGTGGAATAGTGGTGGAAAGACTGAATTTTAATGAATAATTGCTAAAATGACATATTTAGCTACTTGTTTACAAACTGTTAGTTAAGCGTTCACATTGATTAAGAGTTGATCTATGATCCTAACAGTACATAACAGTTTTGTATTGATTCTACCCCGTGCTCTTCTTTTTATTAAGTGCAGAGCATATTCTAACGACTTCGGCGAGACCTTATTTGTAGATTGTAGTGTTAGTTCAGATCCAAGGGTGAGCAATTATCTTCCGGACAGCCATGGATCTATCCTATTTACATCTTGTCCATTTATTTTCGGGCAAAGACAATTTTTTGTTTTATTGTTAGTTTTATGGGTTGTACCTATGGATATGTTTAGTTATATATTCTGGCACTGATGCGCCATGGTTACATGGCACGTTTGATGCTTGAAACAAGGAAAATATGCAATAACTTGGGTGTATTTGGTTGGTATGATGTGGTTTCTGTCCTACTTTGCAGGAAAACAGGTTTTGAAGGCAAAATGATCAAAAAGGAAGAATCAAGACCGAGAACGAAGTGTCTGCAGGTGGAAGAAAAAGAATCTGCACCAGAGAGGGACTCACGACACCACTCACGTGCCGTGAAGACCACTCACGTGACATAGGTGGCTGGCGTAAGTCCACTTCAGAGATCAAGAAAGGTTCTGATTTCCACGCCAGCCAATCACGTGGCGTGACTGTGACTTACGTGGCGTGAGTCAACTTTTGAAGACGTCTAATTGAGCCTGATTTCCATGACACCAACCTACGTGGAGTGACTTGGTTCCACGACACCAAGTCACGATACCATTGAAGTTGCCAACTCTGTTCTTCTATTTTGATTTGGATAGGATTAGCTTTGTATCTATAAATACCCCTGTATAGTCCTATGTGCGAGCATTAGTCATTACATTGTTTTGAGAGCTATTTCATATTGTTTTTGAGCTTATAAACATATTCTTGGTTTTATAGTTACAAACCCTAATTCGAGTTTTATTGATAATTGAGATTTCAGTTCTTCTTCATTATTGTGAGTGTGCAATCATGTTTTCATCTTTGAATTCTTCTTGTGTTCTTACAATTATGAGTAGCTAAACTCATCAACTAGGTTTGTGTGAACCATGAGTAATTAACAAAACCGGTTAAGTGCAAAGCAACTCTGAACCACTGTGAATGCATGTATTGTTATTTCCTTCATTTTGATTGCTTTCTAATGGGTGCAAACGTTATAAACTCGCATGTATTCTAGACTTGCTCGAGAGAGAGGTAGAGATTGGGAAAAGGAGATAACAACAGAGATTTGAAGCTATCAACCTTCACCTAATAACTTGAGCCTTAGCGGGAATAGTTATCTGAGATCCAGGACAAGGGTTAGTAGTGCGACACTCGGAGACTGAGAGGAGAAGAGTGAAATTCATCTAACCAAGGTCGAGAGACGTTTAGATGAACATATCTTGTTAGATTTTGCATGACACATAGCGGGACGGTTTTGTTAGCACAAGTAACCGGTGGAGTTAAGGAATCATTGGGGATCACAGTCCTAGTGTATCTCTCTTATTGTCTACAAACTCGATACAATCAGCAATCGTTACTTTATTACTTCTTCACAAAAAAAACCCTTTTTACTTACTTACCAGTTACTCAAACCAGCATTCTATATAAACTTTGACCTATTCCCTGTGGGATCGAACCCAACCTAGTTGGGTTCTATATTTGATCAGCGACCGCATTATACTTTTTCGGAGGTATATTTTGGGTGACATCAAATTTTGGCGCTTTTGCCGGGGAATACGGTTACGGAGTTGATTAGTACTGGTTAGAGTTGATTGGTTTTGTTGTTACATATTTTTGAGGGTACACGCCCGTGTATACCCAATACTAAGAGTCAAGTCAATCCCCTGATTCCACTTGATCTTGAAATTGAAAGAACTCTGAGAGCTAATCGAAGGATGGTGAATACTGAAGGAGTTCAGGATCCTGCAGCTGCGGGAGATATTCGTCACCAACCAATTCAGCCAGTTGGTCATGAAAGAGCGGATCAAACTACCGCTCGATTGACAGGGGAAGAGCAAGCTAGGCAAACTACTCTTAGACAAGCAGAAAGAGATAATCAATCTATGCAAGAAGCAGCACAATGTTTGGCTGATACTGAAGAGCGACAAAGACGACTGAGAGAACAACCGAGACCATATGTGCCTGTTTATGATGATCCTGAAGAAGAAGATGTGGCCTACTTCGAGCCAATAGAGACTGGTGCTATCATTCCACCAGAGTTACCTCCGGGCACTAAGTTTGACATTACTAGTGCCATGATTCATTTGTTAAACTTAAAGGGTGTGTTCGCCGGTCTTCCTACTGATGATCCAAACATGCACGTGATGAATTTTGTGGGAGTCTGCACTTCCTATAATCTACCTGGAGTTAACCAGGAGGCGATTCGGTTAAGATTGTTCCCATTCTCCCTAATAGGAGAAGCAACTTTGTGGTTGGCCGAGTTGCCACGAGGTTCCATCACTACTTGGCAAGAATTGAGAAATTAATTTTTGGAAAGATTTTTTCCACCTTCCAAGATACTGCAGTTGAAGGATGAGATTTATAATTTCAGACAGCTTCATTCTGAAGCACTCTATGAGACATGGCTGAGGTTCAAAAAGAAGCTGCAGAATATGCCAAATCACAGGATGTGTGGTAGGAATTTACTTGAAATCTTCTACAGGGCTTTGAATGTCAACACAAAGACGATAGCAGATACTATCACTGGTGGAGCATTCATGAGTTTGAGATGGGAACGAGATTCGGAGATATTAGATTGTGTCACTAAGACCAACCGAGGATGGCATACTGTAACACCCCGTACGTTCCCAACCCTACTTGACGACATTAAATGATATGTACTTAGGTATCGAGAGCTATAAGTATGCATTTGGTAATACTATTGGTGAGCTAAGTGAATTTGGCTCTTGTTATGTGATTAAAACTTCATAGGAGGTGTTTTATGATCTTCATGGAACATTTATGGGGTTCAAAACAAGGCTAAGAAGACCTCTAAATAAAGTATATTAAGGTTAAGAAGTGAGTTAAAGAATAGGACTTGAGGTATCTAATCAAACCCGCGAAGAGAAGTCGAAAAATGGAATTTTTGAAAAAACTAAGTAAGGGGTGCATTTGGGACCGTGACACGCTGATTTGGGCTAAAATTTTTAGCCCATAGGCAGTAGGTTGGCGCGCCCAGGGGCGTGCCTCCTTGGCTTTTCCACTTTTTCGAAAGTTGGAAAGTTCTAAGTCCCAAGGGTATCCGGGGTCGTACCGAGCCGATTTTTTCCCCGTTTCTTTTACAACCATGGTTATATACATGAAATGAGTGAAATATTATATTAGTATGGTAAAATTACTCGAGAACGAATTTGGAGCCAAAATGACGATTTTACCCTTATAGTCAAAATAAGCCAAACGTGGCTAGAATCACTTGGTTTTTGGATTGAGGCTACGGATATGAATAGAATGAGTGAGAATATTATTGTAATACATATGAGACAACTTAAACATGAGAAATTATTGATTTTATCGGGTTAAGTGAATTGGGCCCAAAAATGAAAAGAAAGCATGGCCCAAAAATGGGTCAAAAGACCCATTCTTGCTTGGACCTTCTAGAACCCAACATTTAATGCTAAAGAGTGACTAAGGAGGGAACTTAAGGGCCTATATAAAGGGGCAAAATGCTGATTTTTATTGAAGAGAAACACACATGCTTTTTCTATCTTTTTCTAGAAAAATCTCAAGAAGGCTTCTTTGACTCCCAAAAACCCTAAGGCATATTTGGACAAGATCACCATATTCCAAGCTTGGGTAAGTGAATATTATTGTACTTTAACATATTATAAGCACGATATAATATGTATATCATGTTGGTTATGGTTGGAAATGTTGTACATGGCACTTTGTGCTTTTGTATAAGATTTGTGATCCATGGGATTTGAACTTGAATAAGGACTTGTGCCTTTGATGAAAGATCATGATGTGGATAAAATATGAACATGTATGTTGTTATTTTGTTATTAAATTTGTTATTTTTCTATAAGTGCAAATTGTAGGATTTTGGCCGATTTGTGCTATGAAGTGTATTGAGGTGAATTGATGGATTGTTTGTGATGTGGTGTGGATAAGAAAGTGTAAAGGGGAAGTGTCGTGGTGGAATGTATTGATTATCATGTATTGGTCAATGTTGGGAATATTGGAGGATTTTTGGAATAATGATTTTATCAATGGTTTTGTTAAGGGGGAAATGACATGTTAAAGCTAAACATGTGACTTATTATTGTTGTATGCCCTTATAAGGTAATTGGTGGTTAATGTTGGTTTCGTTATCAACTTGTGTTGTATAGTGAAACATAAGGAAGGAGCAGGAATATTGTAGGCACGTCTAAGATTGTGTATTCGTATTCAGAATACAAGGTATGTAAGGTTCCTTTATCCATATCCCTCTGCAACATGTTGTTCACATTGACATTGGACTTGTTTCAATTCCGAGAGGTTGGAAGTATCTCAAATTCAGGTTGACGTATATTGTTATTCATATGTGTCCTATTCTTAAATGACTGATGATTCGTTTGTCTCTTGCTCATTGAGTGAATTTCCAAAAATGTCATAACGTTATCATTCCTAAAGAAGCGATCTCAAGAGAGTAATAACATAAGATAACCTATTTATTCTTGAATAGTATTTTCCAATCATGACATGTTCCAAGTCCTCAATTATGATGATTATCTTTGTATCAATCTTTCATAAGTAGAAGTACAATCTCATAAGAGGAATAAGAGAGGTGATGTGCAAGCTAATATATCTATCCGTCATAAGTGAAGATGTCAATCATATGTGTGATTCCTATTATGTCATGATCCTCAATATCTCAATCACTCTTAAGAATGGAAGTAAGAATAACAAGAGAAATAAGAGATGTATAATTAAGAAGTAACCATGGGTGGTATCCCAGGGGTTAAAATACCTAGCATGGGTCGATCCCAATAATACGGGTGGTATCCCAGGGGCGACAGAAAAGCCTAGCATGGGTCGATCCCGATACATCCCAGGGGCGATATAAAAGCCTAGCATGGGTTATGATGGTACATCCCAGGGGCGATACAAAATCCTAGCATGGGTTATGATGGTACATCCCAGGGGCGACACGAAATCCTAGCATGGGTTAATATAACATCCCAGGGGCGATAAGCCTAGCATGGGTTAACGATATCCCAGGGGCGACACGAAAGCCTAGCATGGGTTCACATAACATCCCAGGGGTCAAAGTACCTAGCATGGGTTAATCTCATCCCAGGGGCGACAGAATAGCCTAGCATGGGTAGAACAATAAAGATGACTAAAAGATGAAGACAAGAGGGGTAAAGAACGTAATATACATGGTTACCCGCATACAAAAAGAGAGTTTATCCACATTTCTGTTTCCTTATATTGATTCCATTATTGTTGTTATTATGTATGATGAATTTCTTATGAGCCTTACATATTCAGTACATTCTCCGTACTGACCCCCTCGGGGGAATTACCTTACATGTTGCAGGTGCAGGCATTAGTAGACTTCCTTTGTAGACTGGGGATCATTTGCAGATATTTGGTGAGCTCCAGTTGGTTCGGAGCCCCCTAAGTCATAGATGTATATTTGTTGTGATGTTATATAAATTGTATAAAGCGGGGACTTGTCCAGACTGTAAGTTGGTCTTGTTGATGCATCTGTTAGAGGCTTTTGTAGACATATGTGGGTATATGGATGTAAGAGACGAGTATGTAGAAGACGAATGTCTGTTTTGACTTAATGGCCCCAACGGCCAAGTTTCCTAAATATATATATGTATAGCATATATTTCCATGTTCATGTTTTCCGCATAGTTGCATAAGGTTTAATAAGGTTCATACGAAGATATACATAGGAATGAACATAGGCAAAGGTTGGTTCTCTCGGGCCTTATTGGCTACGGGTGCCAATCATGTCTCGATGGGATTCGGGGCGTGACACATACTCGGGAGGTAGAAACACCTACTGGCACATATGCTATTGGAGCTTCAGCAGCTCAAAGGGCTTTGGACGAATCTATGGCTCAAGCGGTTGCTCAGTTGAGGACAAAAATTGGTCTTCTGGCTAAATAGATAGCGGTCAGAGATGCTGAAAAGGTGTATACTGTAGGTGCACAAGGTAAATCGTCTAGACATGATGATAGTGAGTCTGATGAAGAGGATAAGTACCTAGATTGAGAAGTGGCGGGTTTTTCAAGTCAAGTTCCAAGGGTCTAATCAAGACTCTTGAAACTCGAGGCAAGGGAATCAAGGTCGGAACTATTATGGAGATAATTACAACGAGTCGAGAAACAGAGATCGAGAACGAGACCGAGATGGTGATTGTAGACGGAAGGATGATTATAGAGAGAAGAATGGCCTTTATGTACCTCCAAGAAGCCGTGATGAGGAGTCTGGAAATTCAAGGATGGAGGCCCTTCTTAATAAACTGGTCAAGGGGTCAGAGAGCCAGAAAAATTGCTTGAAGGAGATTAGGTCAGACATTTTGGGAATAAGTCAGAAAGTGGAGTCCCATTCAACTGACATTAAACAGTTGGAGCAACAGTTCGGGCAGATTTCATTGGCACTGAATCAACGTCAGCCAAGCACCCTTCCAAGCAATACCGTCCAAAATCCGAAGAATGATAGCCATTGTCTAGCCATTACTACTAGAAGCGGGAAAAGCACGACAGATCCACCTATACCTGCCGATAGTGGTAAGACCAATGATCCAATGGTTATTGATGTAGAAACTGAGTTAAAGCCAAATATTTCAAAGGGCGAAACGATTCTCGATCATCATGATACTAGCAAAAAGGCGACGGCTGAAAAGAGGAAAGAAAAGGAGGTACCACAAGTGCTGAAAACTATCCCACGACCTCCTTCTCCCTTTCCTCAAAGGTTGAAAAAGAAGGCTGAGGAAGGTAAATATCAGAAGTTTATTACAATGTTGAAGGAGCTGTTAGTAAATATCCCTCTTGTTGAGGCATTGGAGCAGATGCCAGGTTATGCGAAGTTCATGAAAGACTTGGTGACAAAGAAAAGAACTGTCAGTTTTGAGCCAGTAGATAACTTACATCATTATAGTGCAGTTGCTTCGCGTTCCCTAGTTGAAAAGAAGGAGGATCCAGGAGCTTTCACAATTCCTTGTACTATTGGGCCCTATGACTTTGTGTACTTTGTGATTTGGGTGCTAGCATTAACTTAATGCCATTAGCCGTGTTCAAACAGTTGGGGTTGGGAGCACCAAAACCATCCTCTATGAGACTTCTCATGGCCAATAGGACTGTGAAAAAGCCGGTGGACATTCTGTATGATGTTTTGGTAAAGGTCGCATCTTTCATATTTTCGGTTGACTTTGTGATTCTTGATTGTGAAGTTGACTTCGAGGTTCCCATTATACTGGGAAGAACATTCCTTGCCACTAGTCGTGCACTAGTCGATATGGAAACAGGCCAGATGAAATTCAGGTTAAATAATGAACAAGTCACTTTCAATGTTTGTCGTTCAATGAAGCAGCCAAGAGATAAGCGTGTGATTTCGGTGATCGATGAGGTTGATGATAGTGAGGTTTTTGTGTCTCTTGAAGAAAGGTTAGTATTAGAACCTCTTGCGTCCGTGATTATGAATTTTAATAGCAATGATATTGAGGAATATGATGAGATGGTGGGTGCACTCGCTGGTAAGGGAGCATACACTTATGCTCCAAAGAAACTTTATATCGATTTGAAGAATAGGGTAAACCCACCATCTCGTCCGTCTATTGAGAAGCCTCTAGTTTTAGAGCTTAAGGCTCTTCCGGCCCACCTTCGCTACACCTTTTTGGGAGCCAACAATACCTTGCCTGTGATTATTTCTACTAAATTGGTGGATTGGAAAGTAGAGGCTTTGGTTTCAGCATTGAGAAGATTTAAGAGGGCCATTGGTTGGTCCATTGCTGATATTATAGGAATTCCACCGGGCATTTGTACTCACAAAATTCAACTTACTCCTGAGTGCATACCGAGCATTGAGCATCAACGTCGTCTAAACCCACCAATGGAAGAGGTTGTAAAGAAAGAGATCATCAAGTGGTTAGATGCAAGAGTGGTTTACCCTATTGCTGATAGCAAGTGGGTGAGCCCAGTTCAGTGTGTGCCGAAAAAGAGAGGAATCACTGTGGTTCCAAATGACAAAAATGAGTTAATTCCAATGAGGCTGGTTACTGGGTGGAGAGTTTGCATGGATTATCAAAAGCTAAATTCTTGGACTGAAAAAGATCATTTTCCTATGACCTTCATGGATCAGATGTTAGAACGTCTTACTGGTAGAGGATGGTATTGTTTTCATGATGGCTATTCGGGGTATAATCAGATCTTCATAGCCCCCGAAGACCAAGAGAAGACCACTTTCACTTGTCCATATGGAACATTCACATTTAAAAGGATGCCTTTCGGTTTGTGTAATGCACCGGCCACTTTTCAAAGCTGCATGATGTCTATTTTCTCCGACATGGTGGAAAACACTATTGAGGTTTTTATATATGATTTTTCTGTTGTGGGAGACTCGTTTGATAGTTGTTTGGCACATCTGGCTAATGTGCTGCAAAGATGCGAGGAGTGTAACTTAGTGATGAATTGGGAAAAATGTCACTTTATAGTCAATGAGGGTATCGTAATGGGGCATCAGATTTCAAAGAAAGGCATTGAAGTGGATAAGGCAAAGATTGAGGTAATTGAGAAGCTACCTCCACCTATCTCCGTGAAAGGTATTCGAAGTTTCTCAGGTCATGCTTGTTTTTATAGAAGATTCATCAAGGATTTCTCTAAAATTGCACATCCTTTATGTAAACATTTAGAGAAAGAGGTGAAGTTCGTGTTTGATGAGGCATGTCTAAAAGCATTTGAGTCTGAAGGAGAAGTTGATTTCAGCTCCTATTATTGTGTCATCAGATTGGACTATGCCTTTTGAGGTTATGTGAGATGCTAGCGGAGTGACTTTGGGTGCAGTCCTTGGCCAAATAATTGAGAAGATGTTACATCCGATTTACTATGCTAGCAAAGTGCTTAATCCAGCTCAAAAGAATTATACTGTGACTGAGCAGGAATTGTTGGCAGTAGTATTCTCTTTTGAGAAATTCAGATCGTACTTGATAGGTACGAAGGTGATTGTGCATACAGACCATGCAGCTCTTCAGTATGTTATGTCAAAAAAGGATGCTAAGCCAAGACTGATTCGGTGGGTACTGCTATTGCAAGAATTTGACTTTGAAGTCAAGGACCGTAAGGGAACCAAAAATCAAGTTGCTGACCATTTATCACGCCTTGAGGAGGAGGCCATACTTAAAATAAGGGATGATGTTGAGATTAATGATACTTTTCCAGATGAGCAAGTACTAGCAGTATCTCAAGACTTAATCCCTTGGTTTGCTGATTTTGCCAACTTTTTGGCAAGTGATCTAGTTCCGGAAGATATGTCATATCAATAGAGAAAGAAGTTCATGCATGAGGTACGACAATTCTTCTGGGATGAGCCGTATTTATTTAGGGTGTGTGCTGATGGAATAATTCGAAGATGTGTTCCAGAGGTCGAGATGATGAGTATCTTGGAAGCATGTCATTCATCTCCAGTTGGGGGTCATCATGGAGGTGCACGGACTGCCCATAAAATCTTGCAATGTGGGTACTACTGGCCCAGTATTTACAAAGATGCTCATAATTATGCTCGCGCTTGTGACCAGTGTCAAAGGCAAGGGAATATTTCACGCAGGCACGAACTTTCCATGACAACTATACTTGAACTGGAATTGTTCGATATGTGGGGAATTGACTTTATGGGTCCTTTTGTGAGCTCGGATGGAATGAAATACATCTTGGTAGCTGTTGACTATGTTTTTAAGTGGGTGGAGGCAATTGTGCTTCCTAATAACGAAGGAAGAAGTGTCACGACATTCTTGAAAAAGAACATATTCTCACGATTCGGTACACTCCGAGTTATTATTAGTGATAGAGGATCCCACTTCTATAATCGCCTGTTCAAGGCCCTACTTGAAAAATATGGTGTTAAACATAAGGTGGCAACACCTTACCATCCTCAGGCAAGCGGGCAAGTTGAGCTGTCAAATCGTGAGATCAAGTCGATTTTGGCAAAAAATAGTTAATGCCAATAGAACTGATTGGGCTTGACGATTAGATGATGCATTATGGGCATATCGAACTACTTTCAAAACGCCAATTGGTGCATCACCATATCAGTTGGTTTTTGGAAAATCTTGCCATCTGCCGGTCGAACTTGAACATAAGGCTTTGTGGGCATTGAAAAGGTTGAATTTTGAGTGGAGTGAAGCGGCTAAATTGAGACTTGAGAAGATGAATGAGATGGATGAATTTCGTCTCTGGGCTTATGAAAGTTCAGCATTATATAAAGAGAAGATGAAATTATATCATGATCGTCGAATTGAGAACCGAGAGTTTCACCCGGGAGATTTGGTTCTACTTTATAACTCCAAGCTTCACTTGTTTGCTGGAAAATTAAAGTCCAAATAGTCCGGACCATTCACGGTGGTGAGGGTATTCCCACATGGAGCAACTGAGCTAAAAGGAGCGGATAATGTTCTATTCAAGGTCAATGGACAGCGTGTTAAGCATTATGTGGGAATCACGAAAGAAATAAAGACATGTGAGGAACTTGAGCTTGATGAAGTCTAAGTAATCAAGTTAGCCGAGTCGTGCCGCGACGTTAAATCAGGCATTTCATGGGAGGCAACCCATGGGCTAGTTGGTGAAGTCTGAGTATCCAAGTTAGTCGTGTCGTTCCGCGACATTAAATCAAACGTTGAATGGGAGGCAACCCATGGTCTTGTTATTTGTGATCTGGTGAAGACTGAGCAATGGAGGATAAGTTAATTGTAATTTAAAAGAGTGAACGAATTATGTTCAATACCACTCACGACACCTAATCACGTGTCGTAGCGTGTCACACGTCACGTGAATGGTTACGTGGTAATCAGAAAAATGTTTTGGCTTTCTGAAACTGACCTATGAAAGGGTACCCACGTGACGTAGGTCAATCCATGTCACGTGGGTTGTATCGTGGAAATCAGAGGTAACATCAGATTTCAGGATCTCAGTTACGTCATGTACCCATGTGACGTGAGTAAAACCAACGTCACGTGGGTTGTTCCGTGGAAACTTGGATCTGCAGACAACCCAAAATTTTGACCCAACCCGATCCATTTTTTTTTATAAAATCTGGTAGCCTACTTCTTTACCAGATACAAATCCGAACCCACTCCATTATTTCTCTACTTTCAATTCATCTAATTAAACCCTAAATTTCCAACTTTCTCTACAATCTCCACCTTAAATCCAAATCCTCACTTTCTCCAAATCCCAAAATCCAAAAACCCCATCCTCTGAGTCCATCAAATCCAAATCCACAACCACAAACCCGACCCTATTTCAAAACTCCGACCCTCATACCCCATAATTGTCCAAACCCGACCCAAACCATCCAAAATCCGACCCTAACCCGACCCAAATACAAAAAAAATCCAATCCTAAACCCGTTACCATGCCTCTCAAATGAAACCCCAAAAGCGACCATCTTGATTCTTCATCCTGTATTCGCACCAAAAATTTGGAGTTACCAACCCTTCTGCGTGATGAACTAACTGAATCTGATAAAAGTGGGTCCGTGGAGGAGTTTTCCATTGTCCATGATGATACTTATTTAGTACCTCGTACCACGAGGTTACAAACTCGGGCCCAAGCTGCTGCCCGGCCTGTACTTCAGCCAATTCCACCACCGATAGCGCCTGTTATTTTGGATCAGTCTTTCGATTCTGCCCCCCAGTATAAAGAGGGGGAGGATGCTTTGGAATTAGGCTCTGCAGATGATACTACGGGTCAGGGTACCTATGCAGCAGAGGCTACAACCTCTATTTTAGGTACTGGTGCCCAGAGTGCTCCGACTCCCGCATAGAGTAGGGAGGTTCATCGGTGGTGTATGCAGGGCATGCGTGCTTTTTATGATAGAGATGTCGAGCTGACGGAGCGGGGTGTCTGTAGGAGGAGCATTATGGAGGAGCCCCGATATAGGGTTGAGGAGTTGAAGGCCTTGCCTGATATTTGGGCTGTTTTTGAGTGGTATGGATTGGGTTGGATGGCGCAGCCTTCTGGTCGTTATAGCTCAGAGTTAGTCCGAGAATTTTATGCCTCTTATGCTACGTTGGTTGACTTGAGTACTCTTATGGGACAGCGGTTCAGGGATCAGCCCTTATTGACTCACCTTTTAGTTCGCGGTACTCGAGTGGATATATCGAAGCAGACCATCCACCGCTTATTGTTTGGAGTAGCCCATCCACTTTTGATTTTAACTGCTGAATTTGATTACCGGATGGACACTGTCAGAGATAGGGTTAAGATGCGAGATGCAGATCAAAAGTTAGAACTGCTGAAATGGATTGCAGGGTACATCATAGAGGATGGCGGGCGGCTAGTTGGGTAACTGGTAAGCTGGACATCAAGAAGTCCATGCTACATTTTGTAGGCAGATTCTGGTGGTCCGTTGTTTGATATAGGTTGGGTCCAACTAATGTTGACAATTTGCTTACATTGGACCGGGATGTGGTGGTAGCCAGCATCTTGGGTGGTTATAAGATTCATATTGCTAGATATATCATCCAGGAGATTCATGAGCGGGCCTTCTGAGATCATACGAGTATACCATTCCCATGTTTGATCCAGGGTTTATGTGATAAGGCGGGTGTGGCTAGGATACCTACCCTCGATCATTATATAGAGGTGACCCGCATAGCGGATATTTGTCTGATGCAGCAGCGGGGTTCACAGCTGTCAGAGTCGTCAGGAGCAGCCCTAGATGAGCCGCTTAGTACTCCTATGCCTATTCCCGTATCGGTTAGGGTACCTGAGACTATTCTTGTACAGGCTGAGGCTACTGACCTTAATGATGATGCAGTACCTTCTACTACAGCTCCACCACCTCCCTCTGGTATGGTTTCTGTTTCTAGGGACTTCCTACAGCAGTTGGTTGATCGGCAGACGGAGATGTTTGAGTGACAGGCTCACACTGAGACCCAGATGGCTAAGTTGGTATCCCAGCTTAAGCCTTGGATTAGGACCACTGTTGAGGCTGTGGAGGCTAGGGTGGAGGCCAGGATAACGGCGACGATGGATCAGTTTATGAGGGGGCTACATGGGAGGATTGACAGCTTTGAGGCACGGATGGCCTCCCAGATGAGTTCAACCCAGAGTCCTAATATGACAGGTTTGACACAGGAGGTGGCAGCACTGCAGGAGGAGGTTAGAGTGTTGGCGTCAAGCAGTACCCCTATTATACCATCTATGCCTGTTTCGGCCCCGCTGAGGCCGGCCTTTGAAGTGGATCTATTTGTCGATGAGGAGCCTCCGATGGATAGAGGCAAGAGGCCGCGCAGTCCGGAGGACCAGGTTGATAGTGATGCTGAGTATGAGAGTGATCTTCATAGGGTGGTTAAAGCCTCTCGGGTGGAGTACCATGCTAGCCAGATCTAGGAGGCGCAGAGGGCGCGTGGTGTATCCTCTAGTCAGGCACCACCTCCATCGGATGCACCGACCACTGAGCAAACTGATGATCCCGCTACAGGCGGGCCCACTTCCGACGCTTAGGGCGCCACAGGTATGTCTTCACTCCCATGTCCTTTTATTGATAGTTGTGCATTAAGGGCAGTGCACCATTGTTAGTTGGGGGTGGGGTGTACCACCACTTGGGGGGTTTTGTTGCCGTGTTTCTTTTCCCTCGAGTGTGCTATCATAGTAGAACCGGCATGTTTAGGATGTTATCTATAATGTTTATGTGTTTTTTGCTAAATTAGGAGAAAAGTAAGGGAACTGTAGTGCAGTCCAGTTTAGAAAATTTTTATGCTTTTTGAATTTTAAGGATACCCCTCCGGAAAATTTTTTATGTATGTGTGTGTAGTATGTCTATGTGTGACAACTGTTGGATCTTGTTATGGCACTAGGATTATAGGCAAATAACTGTAGCTAGCATTGCATGAACCGGATAGGTAGTAGTTGATAATACAACCCTGTGCTATGTGTGTGTGAGGTCACTACTTAGTTAACTTTGTGTGTGCGATCCAGAACTTGCCCAGTTAGTCTTGTCTAGGATTTGAAGATAGGGGGTTAGGAAAGGATCATAGGCCATTCTTGAATAAAGTCCACTTTTAGCCTAAATGCCAGACCAAATGAATAAGTATCCCTTGATCCCGATTTTGAGCCTCAATTGACCTATTTCTTTCATTAGCCTATTCACCTTCCCATTTTGACTTACAACGAACCTGTCTTGGCCCTAGTCCCTCCTTGGACACTGTGTACCTCAACTCAGGCAAATCACCTAAGTTGAGGGTGGTTATTATAGGGGTGCATAGATTGAGTTAGGTATGAAGAAGAGGTTAATAAAAAAAAAGAGAAAACAGGTTTGGGTGTGAAGAAAAAAAATATAGAGTGAAGAGAAGAGAAATTGCAAAGAAAGAAAAAAAAATTGAATGTGAAGAAAATCACACCCAAAATCTGAAGATAAAAGAAAGGAGAATAAAGGAGAATAAAAATGAGAAAGGTTGGAAGTTGGAGCCAAAAATAGTGTAGTGTCAAGGAGGGTTGAGTCACCATATCCATATGTACCATACCCGTCCCCAAGCCTACATTACAAGCCGAGTAAAGTCCTATAGTGATCCTAGTCCAACTGTCCAAAAACTTAAGGCATAGAAAATAAGGGCAAGCCTATGGTATTTCATGCACACAGTTTGAACTTCTTTGTGAGAGTGAGTATTTTGACCTAGTCCCTTCTGTGATATTCATTAGTATACTGTGAGTGTAGGGGACTTCTTTGTTGTGAGAGTACATGGGTTGCATTGTTAGCTGCTATTTGTTCGAATAATGTCATTTGCATATATGCATAGTTGTTAGTTCGTAATCTAGTGCCATCACTAGATCCCTTCTGTGTCATGATAATATGTTGCTTGTGTACATACTTTGGTTTTGATTTGCAAATAGAAGGGGCCGAAAAAGTTTTGTGCCAAAGGCAATGAGTCGACTGCCATAGGTCCCTTAGGTTTCTCTTAATCAAGCATCGTATATGTGTGTTTTGTTTTGTTCGCCTGAGGACATGCAAACATTCTAAGTTGAGGGTGTTGATGCGCCATGGTTACATGGTACTTTCGATTCTTGAAACAAGGAAAATATGCAATAACTTGGGTGTATTTGGTTGGTATGATGTGGTTTCTGTCCTACTTTGCAGGAAAATAGGTTTTGAAGGAAAAATGATCAAAAAAGAAGAATCAAGCCTGAGAACGAAGTGTCTGAAGATGGAAGAAAGAGAATCTGCACCAGAGAGGGACTCACGACACCACTCACGTGCCGTGAAGACCACTCACGTAACGTGAGTGGCTGGCGTAAGTCCACTTCAGAGATCAAGAAAGGTTCTGATTTCCACGCCAGCCAATCACGTGGCGTGACTGTGACTTATGTGGCGTAACTATCTGGCATGAGTCAACTTCTGAAGATGTCTAATTGAGCCTGATTTCCACGACACCAACCTAAGTGGCGTGACTTGGTTCCACGACACCAAGTCATGATACCATGGAAGTTGCCGACTCTGTTCTCCTATTTTGATTTGGATAGGATTAGCTTTGTATCTATAAATACCCCTGTATAGTCCTATGTGCGAGCATTAGTCATTACATTGTTTTGAGAGCTATTTCATATTGTTTTTGAGCTTATAAACATATTCTTGGTTTTGTAGTTACAAACCCTAATTCGAGTTTTATTGATAATTGAGATTCCAGTTCTTCTTCATTATTGTGAGTGTGCAATCATGTTTTCATCTTTGAATTCTTCTTGTGTTCTTATAATTATGAGTATCTAAACTCATCAACTAGGGTTGTGTGAACCATGAGGAATTAACAAAATCGGTTAAGTGTAAAGCAACTCTGAACCGCTGTGAATGTATATATTGTTGTTTCCTTCGTTTTGATTGCTTTCTAACGGGTGCAAACGTTAGAAACTCGCCTGTATTCTAGACTTGCTTGAGAGAGAGGTAGAGATTGGGAAAAGGAGATAACAACAGAGATTTGAAGCTATCAATCTTCACCTAATAACTTGAGCCTTAGCGGGAATAGTTATCTGAGATACAGGACAAGGGTTAGTAGTGCGACACTCGAAGACCGAGAGGAGAAGAGTGAAATTCATCTAACCAAGGTCGAGAGACGTTTAGATGAACATATCTTGTCAGATTTTGCATGCCACATAGCGGGACGATTTTGTTAGCACAAGTAACCGGTGGAGTTAAGGAATCATTGGGGATCACAGTCCTAGTGTATCTCTCTTATTGTCTACAAACTCGATACAATCAGCAATCGTTACTTTATTACTTCTTTACAAACCCACCCACCCTTTTTTACTTACTTACCAGTTACTCAAACCAGCATTTTATATAAACTTCGACCTATTCCCTGTGGGATCGACCCCAACCTAGTTGGTTCTATATTTGATTCAGCGACTGCATTATACTTTTTCGGAGGTATATTTTGAGCGACATCAGGCATGATGACCTTTAGTTTCTGGAAAGGTTTTAGAATTTATGATTTTAGTTCGCATTTGTTTAAAACTGTTTAGAGATATTAATTTATTTAATAGAATTGGTTTTGTTCCATCTAAAATACTTAAGTGTTTTGGTGTTGGTTATTTTGGGTTAGATGGTTCTCTCACCGGAGGGTTAGTGTGGGTGCTACTCATGATGGGTTTGGGTCGTGACAAAGTTGGTTTCAGAGCTCTATGTCTGTTAATCTCATCATACTAGAATGAGTCTAGTAGAGTCCTGCAAAATAGTACGAAGACGTCTGTACTTTTCTTCGAGAGGCTACAGGACCTTAGGAAAACATTACTTTTTTCTTCCTTTTATGCTATGACTTGATTCCAATTGGTATCTGTGATCCAAATTGATATATGGCCTATTCATTCTATTATTTTCATAGATGGTGAATACAAGATCAAATTAGCTCGAACAGAGGTTCCCGCACCAGCTGCTCTAGCCGTGAAATCCATAATTAGGGGTCGAGGATGGGCGAGGGGTAGAAAAAGAGGAAAAGGTAGAACAGAAGCCACTAGGGGTGGATCTTGGGATGCAACGAAACCAGCCATGCGGAGATCTAAGTCACCTTCCCAGCCGAAGGTTCATCATGATAAGGTAATGAACGAGGAATTCTAGAACTTGTGGATGTTGCACCAGTTCAGGGAGGTGCAGCCCCTATATAGATGTCTTAAAACCTAATTTAGAAAGTCCTAGATTTTTTGAGTGGACTGTCCAATACTGGGGCCACACCTACAAGGCCTGTTCACCAGTATCCAAGGGTACAGTATGTTGTCGCAGTTGCCCCTAAGATGGATGAGCTTTTTGGGACAGAACTATTTTCTCGTTTGGTGTTGCGTCCTGTTATGAATAGGAATAAGCATGAATTGTTATGTAAGTTCCTGAAGATGAAACCCCACCAGAATTTCCTTGGTTCTGAGACGGAGGATGCCTTTGAGCTAATTATGGACTATCATGAGAGGTTGTCCAAGATGAGTATTATAGAGCAATATGAAGTAAAGTTTGTGACCTTCTGCGACAGCTAACAAGGGGCATTTAGGAAAACTGGTGGCTCTCCTGGTCTCAAGTTTTAGCCCCATCTTATATGCCCCAAAAAGACTAATATTGTGGTATGGATCTCTCTATGAATGGCAAAGGCCTCTAAAGCTAGCTCCTACTCTTCCTCCTTGGTGGAGGGCTTATGTAGAGTGTCTATCTTCAATGTTGCCTTCTTTAACTTGGACTCAGTTTCACACTTTATTTTTGGAGAATTATGTGTCACACACCTTGCGTGATCAGAAGGATGAGTTTCTCACCCTTGAGTAGGAAAATATGACTGTTGCAGCTTATGAGGCAAAGTTTTATGTCTTGTCCAGGTTTGCCACTCATATACATGATACTGAGAAAGTTCAAATTTTCCGCTTTACGAAGGGTTTGAATACTAATTTGCAGGTCTCAGCGCTACAGATGAATTCTTCAGTCAAGACCTTTAATGAGGTAGTGGAGTTTGTGAAGAAGGTTGAGGGAGTTAGATAGGATGGGTGTGCTAATATGGCGGGAGAGAGGGCCCAAAATGCTGGCAACTTTAGAGGATTATACTCCAGAGGACACAGTTCTCAGGACTACCCTACACACCCCATATAGTCAGCTTTGCCAGTTTCTACAAGGGGTCTGTTAGGGACTACCCAGCAGTCCCCCGGTATAGTTAGCCAAGGGGCTTCATATTCTTCTACTAACCAGCCTTCACTAGATCAAACTTGTTTTACCTGTGATGGGGTTGGACTTTTTAAGAGGAACTGTTCTAATGGTAGGCAGTCAGGTTTTGAGGATTAGCAGCAGTCCAGATCTTTTGTTCCAACCAGTAGAGAGGGTGAAGGAAATAGTAGAAGTTCTCCATAGGTTGGGTGTGGGGTTTTCAAGCAGGCTATGATGTCAGTCAGGTGGTCGTAATGATGGTAGAATTGGTGCACAGCTTACTAAAGAAGTTGCTCAGATTGATGATAGAGCCCATTGCTATGCCTTCCTGGGCAATTCTGAGGTGGAGGCATCAGATGCAGTTATTACAGGTACTATTCATGGTTGTGATCGGATGGTTTCGTTCTTGTTTGATTCGATTTCTACTTTTTCATATGTGTCTTTTAAATTTGTTTTGGGGATAGGCATGGTTTTTGATATGCTTGATTCACCTATTTATGTATCTACTTTGATTGGGGATTTGTTGTAGTAGCTCAAGTATACCGTGCTTGCTCAGTGATGTTTATGAATTTTTAGACTTGGGTGTATCTGGTAATTCTGGATATATTAGATTTTGATATCATTTTGGAAATGACATGCTTGTCTCTATACCATACTGTTTTAAATTTTAATGCTAAGACTATGACCTTAGCTATGCTGGGGATGGATAAGCTAGAGTGGAAGGGTGTCTATATGCCCGGTTCAGTGAAACTTATTTTATTCATTCATGTTAAAAAGTCAGTAGGGAAGGGTTGTTCAACCTTCTTAGCTCATCTTTGGGGCACTAGTGCAGAGGTTCCATCGACTGAATCAGTTTTTGTAGTAAGTGAATTCCAGGAAGTGGTCTTTACTGATTTGCCTAATATGTACTCCAGATCGGGACATTGACTTTTATATTGATTTAGAGCCAAGCACTCGCCTCATCTCTATCCCCCTATAGGATGGCTCCAACTGAGTTAAGAGAGCTTAAGACTCAGTTGGAAAAGTTGCTTGATAAGGGTTTCATTCATCGTAGTGTTTCTTCGTGGGGTTTTCCAGTGTTGTTTGTTAAGCAAAAGGATGGTATTACGAGAATATGTATAGATTATCGATAGCTAAATAAGGCAATCATCCAAAATAAGTACCAATTGCCCAGAATAGACGATTTGTTTAATCAGTTGTAGGGTGCTTCAGTATTTTCTAAGATAGATTTAAGGTCGGGATATTATAAGTTGAAGATCCGGCCTGTGGACATTCCTAAGACAACCTTTAGGACTCGTTATAGGTATTACGAATTCTTAGTGATGTCCTTTGGGTTGTCTAATGCACTGATAACCTTCATGACTTTGATGAATGATATCTTTAAATCTTTCTTGGACCCATTTGTTATTGTTTTTATTAACGACATTTCAGTGTACTCTAAGAGTAAAGAAGAGCATGCAGGGGCGATTGCACATTGTCTTGGATATATTGAGAGAGAAGAAGCTTTAAAAGTTCTCTAAGTGTGAATTTTGGATGTCGTCCATGTCCTTTTAGGGGCATGTGGTTTCTGAAAAAGAGTAATGGCGGATCCCCAAAAGATTGAGGCGGTCAAGAATTGGGTTAGACCCACTTCAATGACTAAAGTTCGTAGTTTTGTAGGCTGGCAAGTTATTATCGCAGATTTGTGAAAGATTTTGCTTTCTATTGTTATTCACTTAACGAGGTTGAGTCGGAAGGAGGTGTTGACACCTAACTTTGGCTCATCTTTTTTCCTTTAATTATTTTTTCTATGCTTCCTGATCCTAAATAATTTTCTAAAATAATTCGTATTTTAGTTTCTATACAATTTTAAATGGATGAGAAATAGAGTTTATTTTTCCACTATCATGTTTATAAATATTTTGATTAAATATAATTAGTTATTTAATATTAAAATCATGCAAAAATATTTTTTGACACTTGCATTCACATTTCTTCAAATTATATTTTTCATAATATTTTATTATTATACACATTTTTATTTATTAAATTGTTAAATTTAAATACGAATACTAAATTATTTATATAATTTATATACATATATATTATTAAAAAAGGAATCAATTAGGACAAAACAAGCATTTTAACATTAACTTTAGTGAAAAAGAAAGTGTTTGGGCCAAATTTAATCAAATTACAATTCTATTTATTCAAGCCCAATATTATCCACCCTTTTAAGACCGAAAAAGCCCAAAAATTGGCCCAAAACCCGGTCCATTAAGATGCCCAAATCACCCAATCTTCCATCCACCTCATCAATCCACTTCACACCATATCCGCTAATCACATGTCGCCACGTCATCAAAGAAACACAAATCTTCATCCAAAAGCACAGACTCATCTTAACCGTATAAATTTCTTTGATCCAAGGACAACGAATTTTCACCCTTTTAAATATATATATATATATATATATATATATATATATATATTTCTTATTTTTGAATTAATTCTGAACCGTCCGATCAAATGATCGGACGGTCCAGATTACGGTCAAATCTCCAAGTACCAGGCCCATCTCTCTATTTCCAAAAAATAATTCACGCGTCTTAGCCCTCTTCCCCAAACCATCGACACATGTTTTTCAACTTTCCCAAAACATTACTAAAACCTAAACTCCCCTTCTTCTCTCCTCTCTTCTTCCTCTTCTCTCCTCCACCAAATCAAAAACCCTAGCCACGTCACCCTAGCATCCATAGCTGCTGCCACCTCTGAGCGAGATTCGTTCCTTTATTGCCTCTCCCAACTCGTGATTTCTCTTTGATCAGCAAAACAGTCCCAAATTTGTATAACAACGGAAAAACAATTTCAAATCCGCCATTAAATCTTGAGAAACATTCAAAATTCGAAAAAAGGAGTGGTCCCTTTCAGTTTTTTGAATTTCGAATTCCCCCTCTTTTCCTATCCGTTGGCTTCTTCGATTTCAGTTTCGAATTCGGACTTTGAAGTCCGGATTTACCTATAAATAGTCACGTTTTCACTCCCCAAAGGGGGATGGTTTTAGAGATTCAAGTTTCAGATTCAAAAATAGCACAAATACTACGCAAATTAAAAGTTCTTCGCAAGTCTCTTCTTTTTTATTCAAATCTGAGTTCGAGTTTGAGTTGAAGAGGCTGTGATCCCGCCGAATCTTGACGGCGAAGCCCTTGTTTGTTGCTCAAAATAAGGTAAAGTTCATCCCGTTATTTCACCTTCATCTCTTTCTCCTTCGTCTGTTCCGATTTTAGGAATATGTGACTTACTTTGATTTTAAGTTTATATTGTTGTCGCTTTTCTTTCGTCTTGGCGGACAAAATATGATTTGGATCCTTTGAAGTTGTTTCTGCGCATACATACGGATCTGTAAATATGTGCATGAGTGTGCTTATTTTGTGAATTGCCCTTCCATAGTTGTCGAATGGCCATTGATTAAGTTGCATTACTTGGTTTGGAATTGGAAATATGCTTTCGATGGTTTTTCCTTGTTTGCTCTCGCATCTTCACAACTCCGTAAGATTGGTTTGTTTAGTTTATTTGGGTTTGGAATTAGATGTTTGGTAAAAAATAAATCAAGTTTGAACAAGAAGTTTAATTAAAATAAGTTTTGGTTGAATGATATCACCCTTCCATTACTCATTGTCACCAACTCGTGCACATTCCTTTATTTATTATTTGCTTCCTTCATTTAAGATCTGTTAAAATTAGTTGGGGCGGAAAAGGGCCTAAAATGCCCTTCACCTATTGGAAATGGTGCAAAAATACCGTCCATCCACCTTTAGGCTCTATAATGCCCTTCACATCCACCCGTGGGCTCCAAAATGCCCTCCACATCCACCTTTGGGCTCAAAATGTCCATCCACCTTTGGGCTCCAATATGCCCTTTATTTAATATCCCAATTATTAAATTGAAAAAAAAAGTTTCATTAATGACATGTCAACTTCTCATTGGTCCCCATTTAATTAATTAAAAAAAATTTAAAACCCCACCCAAAAACTAATAGACCCAATCCACATTGTTACTCGCCCTGCCCCATGCTTTTACCTATTATCCGACCCCTTCATCCACTTCAGCTTCGACATTCCACTCAAAAAATGAGAAAATTTCATCCATGGTCACTTAGTTTTGTGTCTATTACACAAAAGTCATTTTTCTTTCTTTCATTACACAAAAGTCATTTTTCTTTGCTCCGGTCACCACAAAAGTCACTTTAGCCGAATTTTATAATAATTTCACCTAGAAAATGACGTGACAGACTTAATTAATGCATTTGCTTGATTAAATAAGGTTAATATACTAAACTAATATTATATACATAATTTAAATAACTATTTAATTTTGTACAATACATTAATTTTTATAAATATCACAAAATATTTGTATAATTTTTCATGAAAATTTTAATTATATTTAATAGGCTAATTAACTTAAACCTTAAGCTCATTTTTTAAAAGAAAGTCATGAATCCAAACTTATTATTCAAAAAAAAAAACCATGAGATTTACCTATATATTTATTTTATTTTTTTATTAACTTTATTCACTTGATTAAATTAAGCTTATAATTTTTTTTAAGACATTTCCTTCACAATTCAAAAAAATTATAGCCACCATAGTAATAGGTTAATAACATATTATAAGTTGAAAAATGATGAAATACTTTTTTTCTACTTGTAGGAAAAAATAAGGGAGGAAAATACTATTATTTTCTTTAAAATAAAAATTTTTGAACCAAACCGATATTAGCCAAATTGATGGATATGAATTATATTTGATTTTAAAAATTAAAAAATTAACTGTCACGACCCAATATTTGAGTCATGATGGCGCCTACCGTAACCCACCAATAGGCAAGTCAAACCCTAGCCCGGAGCGACAAGCAATAGGCTAACGGGCGGAATCTCAAAAACTAGAGATGAAATGGAAGTAATCATACTCATAATCATACTAGAAATATAAAGACAAATAGAACCAAAATAAACCCACACCGAGACTGAGAAGGAAGATATAGTCAAGAACCCCTCCCAAGACCTGGTGAGGTCGGTACAAGAGCCACTACTAGATATGTCCAAAATACAAGACAGAAACCAAATATATACAACAAGTAATACAGTCTCGAGAGCAAAAGACTATACAGTAGAGATGGAGTAGGATCTGCCTCGGACGTCAGTAAGCTCATCCTACTCCAGAGTCAATGCTGAGAAGAGAGTCACGTCAAAACCGTCGACTAGTGCCTGGATCTGCACCGGGGAAAAAGATGCAGAAGTGCAGTATGAATACCGGGGCAATGGGTACTCAGTAGGCATCATCGGTCGACTGAGCTCAATATAATATAAGCAAGATAAAGTGCAGGGGGCATGCTAAATTCGGGGTATAAGTAATAAATACATAAGTAATTGTTGATACGTATAGATATGCTCAGGAAATAAATAAATGTGATACTGAATGATCGAGTAAATAAATGCATAAGTAAACACACAAGTCAAACATACCCTATCTGGGCCCCTATAAACCCGATTGGCACACGAAAGAAAACAATAACCCAGCCTGGCCCCCATAAACCAGAGGGACATACAAGAAAAGTAAATGCATAGTCACCAGTGTCTCGAAGCTGTATCAGTATCCAGTAACCACGGTACCCAGTACCAAAACTCTTCAATCATATCATAACCAGATGCCGGACTCGAACCGGAACTCATAATAATCAGTGGCCGGACTCGAACCGGAACTCATAGTGTACTACAATCCAGGGCCGGACTCGAACCGGAACACCCAATAGTCAATAACCAAAATCATCATACATGAATCAGTAGCCAGACTCGAACTGAAACTCATCATAGCCAGTAACCAGAACAGAATCAAATGTTGTATCATATCAAATAAACGAGGAACGCCCTAGTCCCAAGTCAATACTAGTATATAGGTACAGAAGCTAACTCCACAACATGCTACAAGTCAATCTCGGGATTATTCTAGGTCACTATCTACTATAAACAATATGTATATACAAGTCTGGGTATACATTATAAGTCATGGAAGGGCGGGTCAGCGTTCTAAGTCAAACTAGCCTACCTGGTCATATACGGTGCTATCAGGGACTAACAAGGTTAAACAGGCCAACCGGGTACAATCGAGGTGACTCAGTCCCGTCACAACCCTAACAGGTCATAGAGGGCTTAACTAAGCCCAAAGATGTCAAAGTTCTGACAAGTCGACTGAAAGGGTAACGGGACCCACTAACGGGTCCCGAAAACCAAGTCTAGATATACCTGTCTAAGTCTGGGCTAAGTCTGCCTAAGCCTGGAATAAGGTCCAATAATAACATTCCCCAACCAGAAATTAACACAACAATACTATCCAACCCCAAATAGGTCATCTGTGATGTACCTCGAGGATAACGGGCCTGGAATGTATCCGAATAGCCCTATCCGGCCTAGAAGGCCTAAATCATAGCAAACCACCACCACCAAGTTTATAATACCAGCCCACAATACCAGCACAATAGCATACCTACATTACACATAAGCTCAATCTAAGTGTAAAGGAAGGTAAACCTAGCCTACCTGGACGCCGCCGAACGCCTGCTAAAGCCAATTAAATAGGAGCCTTCCCCTTTCGAGAGGCCTCTGACTGTTGCCAATCTACCAAAATAATAAACTACATGTCAAAACATGACTATTGATACCCATATTGCATTAGTTCAGAAAAATGTCTGAACAATCCACGTGGGGCCCACTTGTGGAATCGCAAAATCGAAACCTCCACAGTGTCCCAAACTACCTCATAACCAATAGTCACAAGAGATATCATCCAATTCGAGCTTAAATTCAGCTCTTAACAGTCGCAAATATTAGCATCACAAACTATATACAAAACTATACCGCAAAAATGACGAAACTTACCAAAATAACGACGATTTCACGTCTACCCTATTTATTTGCTCAGAGAAAGAAGAAGGAAGGGCGTATTACTGTTGAATACTTATTTTCTATTTAGCTTGACAAGGAAGGGTGTTTTGGTCTAGTGGTAGGAATTTGAGGCTCAAAATTTGCATTTTGATCGGACAAAGATAAGACAACCACGCCATGGCTTCAAAATCATGGGTTGCATACACAAGAGGGGAAGGCCTACGGGTCAGATTGTCTTAATGCCATAATTTTCCAGCCCAAATATTGAAACATTACCATCACTGCCTTAAGATACAACAAAAGTTTATAATTGCCACTTTGTGGTCTTTTATGTCGTCTGTACTAGCATTGATTGCTTGCACTATCCCTCCCCTTCCACGTGGAAGTGGAGGTGTCATTACAACATTTACTTATCCCATTATCTAAGTATTCGGGTATTGCATAGGTTCGTGGTAAAATAAATATAATATTTTGAATATACCATAATTAATAGAAAATTATTTCTAATAAAACCTCTACAAAATAAAAATATTATTTTAACATATTTAAATTCACTATCTCCGCTTAAATTATTAATAGGTTGTAAAACTATTATAAAGTAGTATAGATATATTATAACTAAAGAATTTTATAAATATCAAAAATATTTTCGAAAGGTAATTAACTGTCTTTTTATCAAATTCAAATTTAATTTAATATTTTACAATGTGCTCGGTCTAAATAATATTCTTAAACGAACTGCCCGGGAACCGAACTTTCAGTCCCAGAAAGTCATAAATAACTTGGGGCAGTTATAGAAAAGCTCTAAACGTTGAGAACACACGAAAACGAGAGAAATAACCGAGAAGGTCATTACATTAACTAAATTGATTTGATTTTAGTTTTAACCAAGAAAGGACCTAAACCAAACTATGAATACCCCTAATAAAAATTATTGCATGTGAGTTTTAATATTGATTAATTTAAATAATTATATATTATAGTGCATTGCTAAATTAGCAAACTTAATCATTGTTGCTAATATTTATTTTTTATAATTTGTTTTCATATATTGAACTATGTAATACTTGACAATTATCTTTTAGAACATTATTTTTTCTTGAAAAGAGTTACTTTGTTCTATTCTGTTAAATATAATACGTATATCTTTATAACTGAACGATGGAAAGTTGACACGTCATTAATGAAACTTTTTTTTAAAATTTAATATTGGAGATGTTAAATAAAGGGCATTTTTGAGCCCAAAGGTGGATGTGGAGGGCATTTTGGAGCCCAAAGGTGGATGGAGGGCATTTTTGCACCATTTTCAATAGGTGAAGGACATTTTAGGCCCTTTTCCGGGGGCGGGGGTAAAGAGTAATGGTAAACATAGTTCTAGTCTTGATAGCTTAAGTACGAATTGAGATGATTTATTTGAGATCCACGGCTGTAAAATCTCTTTATGACATTTAGAGAACTTTGGTTGTGGGTATGTGTATTGTTCCCTGTAACAACATGTTCGTGCTCCTGGAAAATAATTGTTCATATATGCTACATTTTAAGTTTATGTTTCGTTCACTACTATCTTTATTCTACGTTTCGCATATTTACTGGAACTTGAATTGTTTCTAGTTCTATTTTACTCTTTTCTTTTACATGAACACTCGGGAGTTGGAGTTTCAATCGAAACTCCATTTTGACCCAAATATCGGGCCAACCGCTATAGGATGATCGCAGAGCCCTGGAGTCGCGTAAATTAGAAATTCAACTCCGAAACAGAGTCTAGTATCTTTTTAGCCCTCTCCTTTATCTATTAAATATGTTATATACTTGTAGCTTTGATACTTAGAATGATAATTAATTACTCTTATTGTTAATAGAATTGTCTTTTAAAATTTTATTATTTGTTTATTGCTTTACATTGATTTAAATGCTTGCGGATTTTCTTTCAATTAAGTTAGCGTTCTTACCTTTTCACCATTGACATATGACTTTAAAAAAAAAAAAACTAGCTAAATGGAATTTTCTTAAACAAAAAGTGGACTTTAGCAACTTAGATATTCGGCTAGCTTTTTTTGTAAAACTAATTACTTGCCTCAAAACATTTTTATAAGAACAAACAAAGTCGCAATCTCGACGTTTTCTTAAAACAAAAGAGAGTTTTAATATTATTTTACGAATAGCTAAAACTCAAGTTTTTTTCTTTAAAAGAAATTAAATCATCAATCCCGACTTATTTTTAATAAATTAAATTATACCAACATGTTACTTTACTTTCACTCGTTTTCCTCAACATTTATTTCAAGTTTTCTAAACCTTAAAAAAAGTTCAAAATGCAAGGTATAATATATATACACACACTACCATCTACAAAATATTTTTATCGCTATTTTATTTACTTGTTTTTTCTTAAAAAGAAATTATTATTGTCATCATCCACACTTATTTTCAACTATATGTTTTTATGTGTATTTTTATTACATTCATTTCTATCTAATTTTAACTATCACTTTAAAACTTTTACAAATAAATGAATACTAGAGTGATTTCTTATATTTTAAACATATGTGAGTCTATTTTACTCAAGAGTCAATGTGTTAATATATTTGACATCTTTTACTTTGTGATAAACGCATTAATATAAACTCATTTTCAAATTAAATAAATTTTGTTCTTCTTCATATACATTTTTATTTTATAATAAATCCTTACCTGTTTTCAAAACTATATTTTCTTTATTTTTGCATAAACTTTGTTTATATACTTTACTTTATACAACATTAAACATTATATTTTTGTAAAATTATAGAACTTTATATCTTTTTCTTAATATACAAATTAGAACAAAATATTAATGTTAACTTCACTCTTCATTTTCATATTCTTGAAACATGCATCTATATGTTACAATAAATTACGTTAAGTGTATTTATATACCTTGTATGTTTTTCTTTGATTTTTAAATTTGATAAATTTCTATAGTTATCACTATTTTAGCAAGTAATAAAACAAATATTTTTCCTAAACTGAGTTTAAGGACTATCTTCGGATAGGCTCTGAGGGGTGCCTAACACCTTCCCCTCGAGTAACCAAAACCCTTACTCAGAATCTCGAATGTTTTTCAAAGACCAAAACAGAGTTTTTACATAAAAAATGGTTTCCCTAATTTTTTCCTAAATTTAGGTGGCTACTCTAAAAAATAAATTTTCAAAACCAGAGAGTCACAATAACCATCACACGTTGTGTGCTGTTTCGATCGGTTCGAAATAGGGTGCGACAGCATGACGACTCTATTGGGGATTTAAACTTAGGTTTTTACCTTAGCAGTCTTAGTTTAGGATTATTATTTGGAAATATTTATTTTCATTACATTACTTGCTTTATTTACATTTATATCCTTCTTTATTTGAAAGGACGCAAGCCAAATCCAAACTTGCGTTTCTTATTTGTTTGATCAACACTGCTTGTTACTTCTTTATCATTTGCATTTTCCTATCGAGTCTTTGGCCGTACACACTCACAAACTGTGGTTCACGCGGGAGGTGTCACACACTCCTCCAAACCTTCTTTTGGATTCCTTAGTTTCAAAGTCGGTGCAATTAGGTTAGTGTGTCTTCTCGCAATTATTCAGTCCTACTCTTAAACGTTTAGGAAAAACACTTACTCTAGAAATAGGTCATATTGCATACACCTTAGGCGGGAAGGTCCAAGGCATCATCTTCACAATTAGGAAGCCACCCTTTTGTCAAAGGTTACAAACCTAACGACATACTTTTTATGTGAAGATTGATGTGAATGATCCAAACTTAAACACATAACGAATTTGGAACGAACAAACTTTTCATACCCTTTAACCTTTTTTTTCTTTCTGATGAATGTCAATCAGAACCTACCAAATATCCAAATGATTATCTCAGCTCCCTACAACCTATGAAACTGGTGGCGGAACGTTAGCGTAGCACATGGTGCCGAGGTTAGACAACATTTGGATTCTTTGATGTCACTCATGGACATCCAAGCTAACGAGATTCTTATGAAGCTATTGGTCGAGTTTTAGGACCCGGCCACCGTGACTTTTCAGTTTATTGATTTCAAAATCACTCCTACTTTGGAAGACGTCAGTAGCCTCACAGATTTGTCTCTTGAAAGAAGAATACCATTGGCACCATCGGCCATGACCAGAAATGGTTTCTTACATTCTTTGGGTTTGAGTGAAGTCCACGCCCCAAAGAGTATCAAAGACGGTTGGGTTAACTTGAGCTATCTATTTCAAAGATTTGGGTGTCAAAAGAGCTATGACAATTACCAGAATGACTTCACTTGTAACAAATCAAAATGGGAGAGTGTTCGCCCCATGGCCTTTGCGCTTGCTTTCCTGGGGATTATGGTCTTCCCCTGACGTAGGGGCCACATCAATGTCAACTTGATGCCCCTAGTTTTTACCATGTTTACCAGCTCTAAGAGATTGACGTTAGCACCAATGCTGCTAGTAGAATTATTCAGGGCTTTTTCTGCTTGCTCTAGGGGGGATGATTTCTTTGGTGGATGTAACGTGTTGCTGGAAGTTTGGGCCATGGAGCATTTCTATCAAAGAGAGTCGATCAACGACAACTCAGAGGACATCCATAATAGGATACAAATCCATGAACAGAGGTTGAAATTTTGGGAAGCACCAATAAGACTGGAGGAATGGCGGGCTTATCTGACGTATCTCATAAGAGATGTCATCCAATAGAGGCTTCCTTGAATCACAGGAAAGGCACTTTTAAGAAGGTACACTAGCTATTTCATCGAGTTGATTGGGTTTGGAGGGATTCAAGCGTATGCTCCACTCAGAGTGCTGCGTCAATTTGGTATCGAGCAAAACATCCCTTTATGGTCCCATATTGCTCCAGCAGAAGTCACTTACGGAAGAGAAGTACCTCTGGCCAAAATCAGAAGACTTCAAAGAACATGGATGAACGTACTTTCAGTAGAAATTGGCCAAACAAGTTTGTTCACCTCGGGATATTATGCATGGAAAGTAGAAGGAGGTCCCATAATGCAACCAAGCTGGGAAAGGATCCCTGGGCTAGTAGACTATGACATGATGTGTCAAGTGGCGAGTTAAATATTACCTCACATGTATCGACAAGTTGTTCCAGGATCTGTTGATGACATGATACCTATGGATAATGATGATGACATAATGGAAGACATGAAAGAGGAACCTGAAGATCAAACCAAGAATGGATCTCTAGTGTTCCTTGAAGAAGATGATTCAGACTACCAAGATTAGCTGATGAGAGAAGAGGATTTCTCAAAACACCACATACATCCTTATCTGGGCCTGAGTGATGATGATGATGATGATGCCACATGGCCTTATATTTTCTTTCCTTGTTGTACTTTTTTTTTCTTTCTTTCCCTAAAGAGTTGCATGGCTAATCCCATTGTATGCCTTTGTGGCCACCCATGCACTTTCAGTTCTTTTTAGGCTTACATTGCTCCACTTCATTGTAACCTTTTGAAGCCGTATTTGCTTAATGAAAGTCGTTTAATCCAAATCCAAATGTGTTTAAAATGGATCATCTATCATCAAACTGATTGCATCGTAGGCCCACCTCTGGCAAAAAGAGGACCCATATTCGGACGCATTTTGAATGTCGTCAACTTGGCGTATATACATGTTATTTATTTGTTAGATTTCTTAATATCTTCCAAACTAATATGGTTTCCTTCTTTTTTTCCTCTCTTTTGTTCATTATTAATCCCCTAAAGAATGTTGATTTGTGTCGACTTGCAAACTGACTGAATCATAATACAACCTCCAATCTAAAGGAAAAATGACTGAAGAATCCAACAATGCCTCGATAGTACCGATAGATAGTGCCGAAAGTTCCCAAAAGCCGATAGATATTCAAAACGACGAACAAATGGCCAACATAGCTCAGGAAATTGAGATCCTAAAGGAAGAACTGCACCAAGTGCAGGACTTGACTAAGCTTAATGCTGCTACCTTCCCTTCTCAATTCCAATTTCCAAATGTTGAATTACCTCCAGTCTCCCCCACAAACTTAATAACCCCACCTTGCAAACACCACATGCTCCGACTTATGCTCCAGATCCACTTGCTCCTCCACCTACCACCATGGTTGCACCTGATCTTTCATTACCTATTCAAAACTTCACTGTTCCCATTCACCCAATAATGCAGCACATACCTGAGGCACACGTCACTTGTGAGATACCTGTGCCACCTGTATATGCTACTGAAGCTCCTACCTTTGTAATATCAGCAGCTATCAAAGTCCCGTATGAGGTCAATCGATACACGAAACTAGAGAAGGACGTCTAATAGAATGGACAAAGGTCGATAGTAGCTCAACTTGAAAGTCAAAAAATGGCATTCAGAAACATGCAAGTCACCAGAGGAACCGAGAGTTTGGATTATGATGACTTATGCATCCATTCGGACATCGACATACCAGTTGGGTACAAACCACCAAAGTTTGATGTATTTGATGGAAAGGGTGATCCTCATGCACACCTAAGAGCCTACTGCGACAAGCTGGTCGGTGTAGGAAGGAACGAGAAGTTGAGGATGAAGTTGTTCATTCGAAGTCTGTCAGGAGAAGCTTTAACTTGGTACACTCGCCAAGACCCTCATAAGAGGCGTGATTGGCAGGAAATGGCTGAAGATTTCATGAGTCGTTTCAGGTTTAATACCGAAATCACCCCAGATAGGTTCTCATTGGCCAACATACAGAAGAAGCCATCGGAGTCATTTCAGGAATATGCATGGCATTGGAGGACTGAGGCTGCTAGGATTCAACCCGCACTATACAAGAATGAGCTCTCTAAGTACTTTCTCAGAGCCCAAGAAGGTGTTTACTTTGACAAGATGATATCAATAATGGCACAAAAGTTTGCAGAGTTGGTCAAGATGGGAGATTTCATAGAAAAAGGCATCAAGTCAGGAACGATTTAGTCTATGGTTGCATTGCAAGCCACAAGAAAAGCAATACAGTCAGGTTCCATCGGCATTAACAAGAAGAAGAAAGAAGATGTCTCAACTATTACACCATACTACTAACCTGGAAGTTCTTCCTACCATTACCGTAACAACCCCCAAATTTTTCCAATGTTTCTGTATACAATACTCAGCCACACTATAATCCACCTCGAGCTTCGGTACACCAAAATACACCAAGACCATATGCCCCTGTCCAAACTCCAGTTCAACAAAATAGACCAGCATATGCACCAAGGGCACGTGCAAATCTTGAAGCCAGATATACCCGCACCTACACACCTATTACCAAACTTTTGGCTCAACCATTTGAAAGGTTGAGGGTAGCAGGATTGTTGCACCCAGTCGAAGGAAAGACCCCTAATCGAACCTCTCAAAACTTTGATGGAAACAAGCGATGTGCTTATCACTCGGGTGTCCAGGGGCAACACAAGGAAGAGTGTTATGGTTTGAAGAACCTGATTGAGTCTTTGATCAAAAAAGGAGTAATCAAATGCACCACAACTCCTCCAAATGTGAATAATAACCCCTTACCAAATCATGAGAGTCGAGAAGTCAACATGATTACTCTGGAGGAAGAATATGACTTGGAGGGAGCTATTGTGCCTACTTGGAATACCGAAGAAGTTGCCACTACATATCCAGCACAACCCTTTATCAAAGTTCAGTTAAGGGATTCGTTGAACGTTCAAACCTACCTGTCGAGAGTTGTAGTAACCACTATAGCCGCTGGAAAGCCTGACTATAATACTAAAGCAGTCCCATGGGACTATTGAGCAGAAGCTAAAGGTGACGATAGACTCTGTTGTAGCTAAAGGGATGACCAGGTCAGGAAGGTGTTATGCCCCAGAGGATGAAAAGCAAAGGTTTTCTAGGAAAGAACAAAATCCAAAGAAGAATGTTACTGATGTTGAAGCTGCAGAATTTTGGAAGAATATGCAACCTAAGGAATATTTGGTCGAGGAGCAGCTGAAGAAATTGCCAGCCCACTTAACCATTATGTCCTTTCTTATGAGTTCTGAAGCCCATAGTTATGCTTTGATGAAAGTATTAAGCGGAGTTAGCATACCGAGAGACAACACAAGTGAAACTTTGGCTACTGCAATCGGACGTATGGTGGAAGCAAATAAGGTGTCATGCCCCGAATCCCATTTGGGATGGACTGGCACCTGAAGCCGATAAGCCTCGAGAGAACCACTCTTTCCTCATGTCCATTCATATGCATTCCTTCGTATGAACCTCATTATGCCTCATACAACTATGCGGAAGTCATGGAAATATATGTTATATATATATACGAAACTTGACCGTTAGGGCCATTAAGTCAAAACGGACATACTTCTCTTTCATTCATATACCCACATACGTCTACAAAAGCCTCTAACAGATGCATCTACATGACCAACTTAAAGTCGGAACAAGTCCCCGCTTTATACAACATTTACAATAACAAAACAAATGTACAACTGTGACTCGAAAAGCCCCAACCAACTGGAGCTCACCAATGATCTGCAAATAACCGGCAACCTACTGTGGAGGTCTACTGGCACCTGCACCTGCAGCATTTAAAGTAAGCCCCCAATGGGGGGTCAGTACGAAGAATGTACTGAGTATGTAACTCTATAAGAAACTACATCATACATAAGAATGTCAATGGAATAAAATATGAGAGAATATTCAATGTGGATAAACCATAGTTTTAAATGTGGAAATATGTACCTTGCTTCTGTTATTGTCATTTTCGATCATTCACTCATCTCCTTATCTTTTATATAATATCTTTCATAATTACTTTCATTCAAGAGAATTGTCTTCACTCAAGAGACTTGCCTCCAAGAGATTTCTTTCGTTGCTTTTACGCTCATCATCATTATTATTAGTCACTATCGGGGGTTATAATATATAACATACATCCACCTTATAAGTGGGTTATAATATATAACATACATCCACCTTATAGGTGGGTTATAATATAACATACATCCACCTTATAGGTGGGTTATAATATAACATGCATGCACCTTATAGGTGGGTTATAATATAACATACATCCACCTTATAGGTGGGTTATAATATAACACCTTCACATTTCTTCATTCCTTACTTGGGAGAGATTGATTCATTCACTAATGAGAGATTGATATAATGATATTCATAACATTATTAGAACTTGGAACATAACATTCTCGAAACTTTGGAGTCATAATACTATTGGAACTTTGAAACCGTGTCCACCCTACATCTATTATTTTCCTTCACTTTTGCAACCAACAAATATACGTAACGTATTTTCTTTCTTTTGAAAGATTGGTATATTTTCTCATGAGGGATTGGTATATTAGTAGTCATGATATTATTGGAAGCTTTAGAGCATAACATTATTAAGACTTTGGAGCCATGTCCATATTTATGTAACACATGAACAACAATGACTAATGAATGAGGAATATGTGACTCAACAATAGATTACAACCTGAAATGAGATACCTTTGGACATTTCGAAATGGAATAGGTACAATGTCAATATGATCAATATGCTGCAGAAGGATATAGAAAGAGTAACCTTACATACCTTATGATCTCAATATGAATATACCGTCCTAGATGTGAATACAACAACCCAGTTCCTTCCTTAGGTTTCACTCTACAACACAAGTTCATAACGGAGCTCACGTTAACAACTAGTTGCCTTAAAAGTGCATAAGATGACAATGAATTACGTGACTGCTATATAGCGTCATTTCGTCCTTTACAATACAACCCACTGCATTATCATACCAACAACACCATCATATTTCACACATTGACCAAGACATCATAAACCAATAACATTTCACACCAAGTTTAGCTTTTACACTTCCTCATTAACACTATGTTACCTTTTCTCCGTCAAGTCAATCAATAGCTTTCACAATAACACTTTAACAACAATCCATATTTTATACCATTCCAAATACCTCCAGGATACTCCTTTATAGTCATTTAAAAGGTACCATAAGTTGATAATTGCATCCATAAAGGGTATAGGGGCTTTGGGGGGTCAAAGAGATGCAAAAACAACTGAGACGGACTTCTGGGCTGACCTGCGAAGCCACCTGCGCCTTCAGGTGGCTGACCTGCATCTGAAGGTTCCCCTTGGCAGTATCCAGGGGAACCTGCGAAGTCACCTGCGCCCGCAAGTGCTATGTCTGCAAGGGTAGGTGCCCGTTTCGGCCAAAAAAGGTCTCTTTTGGGTCCTTTTATGCCATGAATGGTACATGATCATAAATAAACTTCTCTTGACATATTTTAGATCATATTTTATGCCAAAAATCATCTATGGTTTCACAACACACATGAACATCACCAAAACCACACTTTTCCTTCAATACACCACCAAATCCATGCACAATTTGGCAATAACAAGTCCAAACATTATGTACAAGAATAAAACAAGTTAAGGCTATAATCACATCTCACATGTCAATATTGAACCCATCAAGTTCACTTCCTTCAAGACCACAAGTCCATTTTCAAGTTTACAAGGCAAAAACCTTCACCGATTAAGCAAACATAAATTGTTTCACACATAGTGAACTTCTCACACTTCACCAACATAACCAACATGATCTACACCATATTACATGCATATAATATATTAAACCATGAGATTAAACACTTACCAAAGCTTTCCAAGGAGTGATCTTGTCCCAAGAAGAAGATAGCTTAGGGTTTGAGTGTTGAGAGAATGTTGTGGAAATGTCTAGAAAATGGCATGTGTAATATGGTGAATAAAATATGATTTTTGGCCTTATAATATGGCCATCTTTAGCCACTTAAGTCAAAGATGAGGTGTTACTTGGGTCAATTAATGAATCGGTCACTTTCCCCTTTTTGGGCCAAGTCTTTTTGCCTAATATTTGGGCCTTAATTGAGCCCAATTCATTAGATTAAATTCAGCCCACTTAAATTAATGCATAATACCTCAAAGCTCCCATGTCCAAATAATTCCATGAACGTTTCGGTAATCAATTAGGTTCAAAAATATACGGGGTGTTACATCCTTCCCCCCTTAGAAACATTCGTCCTCGAATGTTAATGACAGTACTTAATCCAACAAATGTAAGTCTAAATACATTCTTCGATTTGAAACAACTATGGGTACTTTGCTTTCATTCTTCTTTTTCGGCTTCCCATGTAACCTATTCTACTTATTGCTTCCTCTAACGTACCTTTACGAACACTACTTCTTTATTTCTTAACCTCTTTATTTGTCGATCCGGAACAACAATAAGTATCTCTTCATAAGTCAAGTCTTCTGTAACTTATATATCTTCAATGGGAGCAATGAATCTCCTATGCACTTTCGAAGCATTGAAACATAAATTACTAGATGAATTGTGGAGAGTTCCTTGGGGTAGTGCTAATTTATATGCACTTACCCAAATCTTCGGGTATTCTCATATAGTACTTTATATAGGGCCAACCTTCTTTCCTTCCATACAAAGCTTTAGAAGGTGTCATTTTGTTACTTGTATGATAGCTAGTATTGTAGGTAATTTCAATAAGCGATCGATGTTCATCCCAACTACCTTTGAAATACAATGTACAACTCGTAACATATCTTCAAATATTTATATAGTACGTTCTGCCTGTCTATCCGTCGGGGGATGAAAAGCCGTACTTAATTTCACTTGGATTCCCAAACTTTCCTGAAAAGGTTTCCAAAAGTGTGTAGTAAATTGATCTAATAGAGAGTGGAATCACATGTAATTCCACTATCTCCTTAACATACAACCTGGCCTAATCTCTAGCTATATAAGTGGTCTTGAGTGGTAAACACTGTGCAGAGTTGGTAAAATCCATGTTAATCGTGTCCCATGTCCACTGGAGGATTGATACATTCGGATGTTTTACTTTTACTGGTTGGCAATTTGGACATTGAGCTACAAATTCTGTAATGTTTCTTTCATATAAACCTTATACATTCCTTCCAAGACATGGTGCATTTTTGGTAGCTCCCTAATAAATAGAATACCGTGAATGATGTGCTTTTTTCATAATGCATTTCCTTAGCTCATATATATATCCGATACATAAAATCTACCTTGCCTTTTCATAAGTTGACCATCAATGCTTCCCAACACTTTGTGGCTTAACACATCGACTACCACGTTTACTTTTCTCAGATGGTATACGATATCAATATTCTAAGCTCTTGGTAGTCTCACCCACCTTCGCTGTATCAAAAGTAGGTCCCTCTGCTTAAAGCTATATTGTAACTATCGTGATCAGTATATATATCAATGTGAACCCCATACCATTAGCGGCGCCATACTTTTAAAGCAAATATCACGACTGCTAATTCAAGATTATGTGTTAGCTAATTCTGTAGTCATATGGACATAATTGTCTTGAAGCATAAGTTATTACATTACCGTATTACATCAATACATATCCTAAGCCGACCCCTGAAGCAGCACAATATACTGCATACCATTCTGTGCCTTCGGGAAGTACTATTATAGTTAATTTATCTTTCAACTCTTGGAAACTCTTCTCACATGAATCCTTTCCTTGAAACATGGTTTTTTTGTGTTAACTTGTTAAGGGTATTGAAATGGAAGATAAACTCTCCAACAAACTTCCTGTACTAGCCGGTCAACCCAAGAAAATGATGAATCCTCGTAAGCATTGTAGGCCTTAGCCAAGTTTTCACCGCTCTATAACACTTATTAGCATGGTTCTCTTGTGATTTTGAATATCATCACCACACATGGTCACATACACACTTAAAAGTGGCTTGAACACCCTATTTATCAAACTCGTAAACACAACTGGTGCATTTGTTAGCCGCATGACAAAACTAAAAATTTATAACGACCACACCGCGTTCAGATGGCTATCTTGGGTATATTTGTTTTCTCTAATCCCTACCGGATGATTAGTTCCCCTTAACCAGTCAATTAAATCATAAATTCCGAGGAGGGGATATTTATTCGTAACTTTCACCCTACTCAGTTACTGACTAAAAGTAGGTCGAGTGCCTAGCATCACATCAATACCAACTCACACATCGAGGAAATTTATTTACCCTCGGAACCAAGTAAAGATTTGGTGGTTCCACATTAATATCTTTCACTCTTACTAAGTGACATATGTACCTCTTAGAGATCATTTTCCTTGCCTTAAGATAGGAAATAAACTTACCTCTCGTTGCACTAACATTATCCTTTCATTCCACCATAAATAATTACTATACAATTACGATATATTCTCTTCGCTTCACTAGATTCACTAACTAGTGTAAATACGTCAATTGGCTTAACTAATGAATCTGGTGTTCTTTCACCCCCCTTTTTTTTCACAATCAATGGAATAACATATGATAATGTCAAATACAGGTCACTCAATGCATAAACCTTATGTAAAAAAAAAATATGAATATTGTACCTGTGCTTTTTTGTGGACACTCTCTCATTAGGTGTCCTGGCCTACAACACCAAAAACAAACATTCGTATCAAACCAGCATTCACCTGGATGAAACTTCCCGCAGCGCTGGCACAACTGACGAGAAAATCTTGATGTCTGTGAACCTCGAACCACACTGCTTTGCCCAACATGACTGCCACTAGATCCTCGAAATTGAGGTGGAGTACCTGCTGTAGGGTTCGAACATGATGGTCTAGGAGGTCTAGAAAAAACTCGAGGCCTAAATTCTCCTTGGGACACCATAAACTGTCCCGTCGGTCTAGCCCTCTTTGACGGCCCTTCTTCGAATTCTTGTGTCATTCTCCGTTGCCTCTGACCCTCCATTTTCTCCGCAAAAGCTTGTATTCTTGCTATATCCATGTCTCTATTTAACGCAGCAATAGTACAGTCCCTTACCAAATATGGCTCCAATCTGCTCACATACCGATGGACTCTGTCGACCATAGTGGCTACTACATTTGGAGCATACCAGACAAGGAATTAAACCAGAGACTGTACTCCCTGACGCTCATGTTCCCTTGAAGAAGACCTAAAAACTGATCTGCACGAGCCTCTCGGATCTCATAGGGAAGATAGTGATTAAGAAATGTCGTTCTAAATTCCTCCCAACTAGGTGGAAGTGCACCTATACCCCTAGATCATTTCCAATCTTCGTACCATAATATAGCCTCTCCTTTTAGGCTATATGCTGCAAGCTCCACTGTTTCCATACCAGTTACGTGCATAACCTCTAGGGCCCTTTGAATTTGGTCCACGAAGTCCTATGGATCTTCATTCAAATCTGATCCGGTAAAGGTGGGATGATCCAATTTCAGAAAATCCTGTGTCCTCCGACTAGCTGCCCTATCTGTATCATCATTCCTTACCGTTAGACCAATTTGTCCTTGAGTCCACGCAATAACTATATAAGTTAACATTTGCACCACATCTCATAAATCCTGCACAGTATCATTAACAGGTGTTTTGGCAGGTTCTTCTCTCCCTCCCAGCTCTTCTGGAGCGGGAAAAGTAGGGGAAGCCTGCGTTGCAAACTCAGTTTCAGCCCGCCCTGACTAGCTTGGTCAGGTGGTGATTTACTCGTCCCTTCTCTGGCAGACATATCTACCTGCTTATCTTTTCCCCTATCTTGTCTTGTCATCGGCATTTTACTATATCAAAGAAAACCAATTACAGTGGTCAGATATAATTCCACCTACCACATTGGCTCTACTGCACAATCTAGGAATGAAGAAAAGAAACAACCCCTAAATGTCCCGTAGCCTCCTACTAATAAATGTGGAGCGCAACACATACATAAGCAAGACTCTACTCAGACACGGCCTTGTAGACACCCTTAGAACGACTTGCTCTGATACCACTTTTGTCATGCCCCGAATCCCATTTGGGATGGACTGGCACCTGAAGCCGATAAGCCTCGAGAGAACCACTCTTTCCTCATGTCCATTCATATGCATGCCTTCGTATGAACCTCATTATGACTCATACAACTATGCGGAAGTCATGGAAATATATGTTATATATATATACGAAACTTGACCGTTAGGGCCATTAAGTCAAAACGGACATACTTCTCTTTCATTCATATACCCACATACGTCTACAAAAGCCTCTAACAGATGCATCTACATGACCAACTTAAAGTCGGAACAAGTCCCCGCTTTATACAACATTTACAATAACAAAACAAATGTACAACTGTGACTCGAAAAGCCCCAACCAACTGGAGCTCACCAATGATCTGCAAATAACCGGCAACCTACTGTGGAGGTCTACTGGCACCTGCACCTGCAGCATTTAAAGTAAGCCCCCAATGGGGGGTCAGTACGAAGAATGTACTGAGTATGTAACTCTATAAGAAACTGCATCATACATAAGAATGTCAATGGAATAAAATATGAGAGAATAGTCAATGTGGATAAACCATAGTTTTAAATGTGGAAATATGTACCTTGCTTCTGTTATTGTCATTTCTGATCATTCACTCATCTCCTTATCTTTTATATAATATCTTTCATAATTAATTTCATTCAAGAGAATTGCCGTCACTCAAGAGACTTGCCTCCAAGAGATTTCTTTCGTTGCTTTTACGCTCATCATCATTATTATTATTACTCTATCGGGGGTTATAATACATAACATACATCCACCTTATAGGTGGGTTAAAATATATAACATACATCTACCTTATAGGTGGGTTATAATATAACATACATCCACCTTATAGGTGATTTATAATATAACATACATCCACCTTTTAGGTGGGTTATAATATAACATACATCCACCTTATAGGTGGGTTATAATATAATACCTACACATTTCTTCGTTCCTTACTTGGGAGAGATTGATTCATTCACTTATGAGAGATTGATATAATGATAGTCATAACATTATTAGAACTTGGAACATAACATTCTCGGAACTTTGGAGTCATAATACTGTTGGAACATTGAAACCGTGTCCACCCTACATCTATTATTTTCCTTCACTTTTGCAACCAACAATTACGTAACTTACTTACTTTCTTTTGAGAGATTGGTATATTTGCTCATGAGGGATTGGTATATTCGTAGTCATGATATTATTGGAAACTTTAGAGTATAACATTATTAAGACATTGGAGCCATGTCCATATTTATGTAACACATGAACAACAATGACTAAAGAATGAGGAATATGTGACTCAACAATAGATAACAACCTGAAATGAGATACCTTTGGACATTTCGAAATGGAATAGGTACAATGTCAATATGATCAATATGCTGCAGAAGGATACAGAAAGAGTAACCTTACATACCTTATGATCTCAATATGAATATACCATCCTATATGTGAATACAATAATCCATTTCCTTCCTTAAGTTTCACTCTACAACACAAGTTCATAACGGAGCTCACATTAACAACTAGTTACCTTAAAAGTGCATAAGATGACAATGAATTACGTGACTGCTATATAGCGTCATTTCGTCCTTTACAATACAATCCACTGCATTATCATACCAACAACACCATCATATTTCACACATTGACCAAGACATCATAAACCAATAACATTTCACACCAAGTTTACCCTTTACACTTCATCATTAACACTACGTTACCTTTTCTCCGTCAAGTCACTCGATAGCTTTCACAATAACACTTTAACAACAATCCATATTTTATACCATTCAAAATACCTCCGGGATACTCCTTTATAGTCATTTAAAAGGTACTATAAGTTGATAATTGCATCCATAAAGGGTATAGGGGCTTTGGGGGGTCAAAGAGATGCAAAAACAACCGAAATGAACTTCTGGGCTGACCTACGAAGCCACCTGCGCCCGCAGGTGGATGACCTGAGAAGCCACATGCGCCTGCAGGTGGCTGACCTACGTATGCAGGTGACCCTTGGCAGTATCCATGGGCACCTGCAAAGTCACCTGCGCCCGCAGGTGCTTCGTCTGCGAGGACGGGTGCCCGTTTCGGCCAAAAGGGGTCTCTTTTGGGTCCTTTTATGCCATGAATGGTCCATGATCATAACTAAACTTATCTTGACATATTTTAGATCATCTTGGATGCCAACAATCATCCATGGTTTCACAACACACATGAACATCACCAAAACCACACTTTTCCTTCAATACACCACCAAATCCATGCACAATTTGGCAATAACAAGTCCAAACATTATGTACAAGAATAAAACAAGTTAAGGCTATAATCACATCTCACATGTCAATATTGGACCCATCAAGTTCACTTCCTTCAAGACCACAAGTCCATTTTCAAGTTTACAAGGCAAAAACCTTCACCGATTAAGCAAACATAAATTGTTTCACACATAGTGAACTTCTCACACTTCACCAACATAACCAACATGATCTACACCATATTCCATGCGTATAATATATTAAACCATGAGATTAAACACTTACCAAAGCTTTCCAAGGAGTGATCTTGTCCCAAGAAGAAGATAGCTTAGGGTTTGAGTGTTGAGAGAATGTTGTGGAAATGTCTAGAAAATGGCATGTGTAATATGGTGAATAAAATATGATTTTTGGCCTTATAATATGGTCATCCTTAGCCACTTAAGTCAAAGATGAGGTGTTACTTGGGTCAATTAATGAATGGGTCACTTTCCCCTTTTTGGGCCACTTTCCATACTTTGGAGATCATGCAAGCTACAAGTATCGATGAGAAAGTAGAGTCGGTTGAAGTAATAATGTCGAGTGCTGCAAAGATGGTTGCGTCAAAGATGTTGAAATATGGGTATCAGCCTAAGCCAGGACTAGGAACAAAAGCCAATGGTATAATTGATCCGATTCAGTTGAAACATCATAGAAGTACCACTGGGCTGGGATATGAACCCACTTCAGGAGGGATGCATGGCGTAGGATCAAGTAAGACAGTGTTTATGCCAGACCAAGTTCCAGTTTCAGAGCAAGCAGTTGATGAGGACATCATAGAAGGAATAGGGAATCTGTTGAACGACTGAAGGTAGATCTCAAAGAGTTGACTATCCGTGATGCTGAGCCTGGGGAAGTCTTGCAAAATTAGACCATCAGCCCAACCTATTTCGACAGGGGTCCCGGTAGTGTGGAATTGTAGTTGATTTCAAAGTTGTTTTTACATGATCAATTGAGCCTTGAATCATGCCTAAGCCTTTTTTGCTACTCGCCTCTTTCTAAAGCCAAGCGGTTTTCTTTAATAAAAGTCTTTATTTTCTAAAAAAATACTTTCATTATTTTTTCATTAAAATATATTTATTTTTACTCACCTTTTATACTTTCAGCTCCAATATTAGTAACAATCCTCGTTCAACGATTATGACGTGTAGCGAATCCACTGAGTAAAATACGAGCAATGAGCATGATTATGAGGAATATGACGAAAGCATGATGCCTGAAAACCTGCCACATGAGATTGAGCAACTTGAAAGTCAGAAGAAGCCTAATCTGGATGAAACTGAGGTTGTCAATTTGGGTGATGAAGAAACGGTGAAGGAAACGCGAGTCAGCATACACTTGGAAGCCGAAAGAAAGAATTGATAAAATTGCTCAAGCGATACGTTGATGTGTTCACTTGGTCTTATGATGATATGCCAGGGTTAAGCACCGATATCATCTCACACAGGCTACCAATTGATCCTGCCTGTCCACCCGTGAAGCAAAAGACGAGGAAATTCAAACCCGATTTGAGTTTGAGAACCAAAGAGGAGGTGACCAAGCAGATAGAAGCAAATGTTGTAAAGGTCACAAATTACCCCACATGGTTGGCCAACATTGTGCTGGTGACGAAGAAGGATGGAAATATAAGGATATGTCTAGACTATTGAGATCTTAACATGGCTAGCCCTAAAGATGATTTTGCTCTTCCAAACATTCACATACTCATTGATAATTGTGCGAAACATGAGTTGCAGTCAGTTGTTGATTGCTTTGCGGGATATTATTAAATCTTGATGAATGAAGATGATGCTAATTAGACAACCTTTATCACTCCGTGGGGAGTATATAGCTATAAGGTAATGCCATTTGGACTCAAAAATGCTGGCACAACTTACATGAGGGCCATGACTACCCTTTTCCATGATATGATTCACAAAGAGATTGAGGTGTACGTGGATGATGTTGTTCTTAAATCCAAGAAGAGTTTAGATCACCTGGATGACTTATAGAAGTTTTTCAAAAGGTTGCGAAGGTACGACCTGAAGTTGAATCCATCCAAATGCACTTTTGGAGTCCCCGCAGGGAAATTATTGGGGTTCATTATTAGCAGGAGAGGTATAGAGTTGGATCCATCCAAAATCAAGGCAATCCAGGAGTTACCACCCCCTAAGACCAAGAAAGACGTGATAAATTTCTTAGGAATACTCAATTACATCAGCAGGTTCATAGCTCAGTCCATGATAATCTGTGAGCCCATATTCAAGTTGCTAAAAAAGGACGTCGTCATGGGATGGATGAAAGAATGCCAAAAAGCTTTTGATAGAATCAAGGAGTACTTGTCCAACCCGCTAGTATTGGTTCCACCAGAGCCTGGGAAGCCTTTGCTATTGTGCATATCCATTATGGATGGCGTATTTGGATGTGTGTTGGGACAGCATGATGAGACAGGAAGGAAGGAGCAAGCCATATACTACATAATCAAGATGTTCACACCGTATGAAGTAAGATATACATTGCTGGAACAAACCTATTGTACGTTAACTTGGGTTTCGCAAAAGTTGAGGCACTACCTGTCTGCATGCACCACGTACCTAATTTCAAGAATGAATCTACTCAAGTATATCTTCCAGAAATCGATGCCTACTGGAAAATTGGCGAAATAGCAAATTTTGTTGAGCGAGTTTGATATTGTGTACGTGACACAAAAGGCCTTCAAGGAATAAGCTTTGGCTGATCACCTCAAGGAAAATCCAGTGGATCAAGACTACAAGCCACTCAAGACATACTTTCCTGATGAAGAAGTGTTGTTCGCAGGAGAGGACATCTCAAAATTGTATGATGGATGGAGGATGTTCTTTGATGGAGCATCAAACTTTAAAGGAGTCAAAATCGGGGAAGTCTTGGTCTCAGAAATAGGTCAACATTATCCGATCTCAACAAAGATTAGGTTTTCGTGCACAAACAACATGGCAGAATACTAAGCTTGCATTTTTGGACTCAGGATGGCTGTAGACATGAACATCAAAGAGCTATTGGTGATAGGAGATTTTGATTTGTTGGTTCATCAAGTACAAGGAGAATGGACCACTAAGAATGTCAAGATCCTTTCTTATGTGCAATGTGTGAAGGAGTTGAGCAAAATATTCGCGAAGATTGAGTTCAAACATGTCCCTCGAATTCAAAATGAGTTTGTCGATGCCCTGGAAAAACTATCTTCAATAATCCAACATCCAGATAAGAATTACATTGATCCCATCAAGGTGGAGTTACACGATCAACATGCATATTGTTTCCATATAGATGAAGAACCGGATGGAAAGCCGTGGTATTATGACATCAAAAGGTTGCTCGAAGTAGGAGAATATCCAAAAAGTACCACCAGCAAGCAAAAGAGAACTTTGAGAAGGATGGCCAATCACTTCTTTCTCAATGGAGAAATCCTATATAGGAAGACTCTAGATTTAGGATTGCTACCATTTGTCGACGCCACAGAAGCAACAAAACTGTTGGAAGAAATACATGCAGGGACCTGTGGACCCCACATGAATGGGTTCATGCTAGCAAGGAAAATTTTGAGAGCCAGATACTTTTAGATGACCATGGAGAGGGATAGCATCCGATACGTGCAGAAATGTCATCAATGTCAAGTGCGTGGGGATTTTATACGAGTTCCGCCAAATAAGCTCAATGTGATGGGTTCTCCTTGGTCGTTTGTTGCTTGGGGCATGGACGTTATTAGTCCCATTGAGCCTCCAGCATCGAATGGACACCGTTTCATCCTGGTAGCTATCGACTATTTCACAAAATGGGTTGAAGCATCAACGCACAAGGCAGTAACAAAGAAGGTGGTAGCAGATTTTGTTTGCAGTAACATAGTCTGTCGATTTGAATTCCAGAGTCAATTATAACAAATAATGGGTCCAATCTTAATAGCAATCTCATGAGAGAGACTTGTGAAAGGCTTAAGATCTCTCATTGAAATTCCACAACATATCGGCCATAAATGAATGGAGCAGTTGAGGCCGCGAACAAGAATATCAAAAGGATATTGAGAAAAATAGTAGACAGTAATAGACAATGGCATGAGAAGCTACCCTATGCTTTTCTCGGCTATCGTACCATAATCAGAACATCCACCTGGGCAACTCCCTACATGTTGGTCTATGGTTCAGAAGCAGTGATACCCACAGAGGTGGAAATACCTTCCTTGAGAATCATCCAAGAGGTCAGTCTAGATGATGTTTAATGGATTCGTAGCAGGATTGAACAGTTGATGCTCATTGATGAGAAAAGAATGGACGTAGTCTGCCATGGTCAACTCTATCAAAGCAGAATGATCAAGGCATTCAACAAGAAAGTCAGGCCTCGACAATTCACACCGGAGCAGTTAATATTACAGAAAATATTCCCTCATCAAGATGAAGCTAAGGGAAAATTTACGTCAAATTGGCAAGGTCCTTACATTGTTCACCGAGTACTCTCAGGAGGAGAAGTAATCCTCGTAGAAATAGATGGAACAGTGAGCACGAAGCAGATCAATTCAGACGCTATCAAGAAGTACTACATTTGAAGACAGTAGGATTAGTTGTTATTTCCATGTACTTTTGCATTTTTCTCAAATGTAACAGAACTACGTATTAGCCTGACTTCCCATGGAGGGATACGTAGGCAACCCTCATCGAGTCCGGTCTCCCTTAGAAAAAACCAAAAAACATCATCTTTTATGTATTCAGAACTACGCTTGATCTGACTTCCCTCGGTGGGATACGTAGGCAATCCTCATCGGATTTGGTCCCTTCATATTTTACTCTTTTATTTTATTGAACTACGGCTTGACCTGATTCCACTTGGATACATAGGCAGCCTGAGTTAGGCCCGGTCATTGCATTTTATATTTTCATTTCTCCCTGTGTATTTGAACTACGTCATGACCTGATTCGATTTGGATACGTAGGCAGCCTGAGTCAGGCCCGGTCATTGCATTTTATATTTTTATTTCTCTCCTTGTATTTGAACTACGTCATGACCTGATTCTACTTGGATACATAGGTAGCCTGAGTCAGGCCCGGTCATTGTATTTCATATTTTTCATTTCTCCATTTGTATTTGAACTACGTCATGACCTGATTCGACTTGGATACGTAGGCAGCCTGAGTCAGGCCTGGTCATTGCATTTCATATTTTCATTTCTCTCATTGTATTTGAACTAGGTCATGACCTGATTCCACTTGGATACGTAGGCAGCCTGAGTCAGGCCCGGTCATTGTATTTCATATTTTCATTTCTCCCTTTGTATTTGAACTACGTCATGACCTGATTCCACTTGGATACGTAGGCAGCCTGAGTCAGGACTGGTCATTGCATTTCATATTTTCATTTCTCTCCTTGTATTTGAACTAGGTCATGACCTGATTCCACTTGGATACGTAGGTAGCCTGAGTCAGGTCTGGTCATTGTATCTCATATTTTCATTTCTCCCCTTGTATTTGAACTACGTCATGACCTAATTCCACTTGGATACGTAGGCAGCCTAAGTCAGGCTCGGTCATTGCATTTCATATTTCTTTTTCTACCCTCGAACTACGTACAGACCTGATTCTTGTTTGAGGATACGTAGGCAACCTAAAGGGTTCGGTCTTACCTTTAGGAAAACCCTTTTGGCTCACGACATAGCCATAGAATATAAGAGATCTCGCCGTTAGAGTCGTTTTGGCATCTGCAAAAGCCTGAGGAACGTCACCCGAAGGATAAAACTATGTGGGTATATGATCGATGAATGTAGGGGCTCAATGGATTTTAGAACATGTCATAATCTAAAAAATGATAGAGGATTACTATATATATAACTGATATATACGTAATATATTTTCAAAATATACATATACTTTCAAAATATTTTCCTACTTTTCCACCTACCAAGTCTCCAAATTTGGAAAGATCGAGCATCCGAGGAAGTGTTGGAAGATTCTGTGGACAAAGTCAGGACTCCAGAGTCGACACAAATCAACACCCTCTCCCAACTAAGTATTTTTATTTGAGCGCAGGAAAAAACATGAATTGGGAAAGACGATATCAAAACAAGCTTTTGGACGCGAACGGAGACATCACACTACTTATCACTACAACATGAGGCAAAATATTCTCTCCCTACTCTATTTTAACAACATTGATACTGATCCTCACATGCTATTAAAGTCTCGTCTAAAATCTTTGCAGGTACATCTAAGATTCAGATCGAGAGATTGAAGACAGAGGGCCCTTGTAGGACAAATAGGTTATTTTACTTCTTCCAATAAACTCCATCAATAAGAGCCTGCCACCTGACTGCGTCGAATAACTTCGCCAATCGAAGAATCACCATCTAATTACACCTAATAACTCTGCCAATCGGAGAATGCAGCCTAACTGGATCAAAGTCTCCACATTTCGAAGATTGTGCATAAGCAAATGAAGTCAAACTTTCGCATTTCAAGGACTGTACATAACAAAACAATTTTGTATTCCAAAGATTGTACATAAGCAAGCGAGGAGACCCTCTGCCATATTGGAGAATGTAAATAAGAAATGTGACTCTCTTCCATATCAGAGGTTGTACATGAGCAAAATGACACTCCGCCATATCGGAGATTACATATAAGCAAAATGATGCTCTGACACATCGGAGAATCATATTTCAGTAAACAAAAGCACGATCTACCAATCAAAGATTCGCACCATAGCAATGCATCAAAAATCCGCCATTGTAGCATCATCAGAAATTCGCTAGTGTAGCAGCAAGAGATCCACTACCAAAGTTGCATCAGATAGTTTGGTTTGAAGATTACCTTGCAAGAATGAGGATTTGACTTTTAAGCAACTGCCCGGCCAGTCGAAGGCTTTTACTTTTCAGCAATTGCCTGCCGACGGAGGCTTTACTCTTCAGCAACTGCCCCGCTAATTGGAGGCTTTTACTTTTCAGCAATTGTTTACCGACTGAGGCTTTACTCTTCAACAACTGCCCCGCAAGTCGGAGGCTTTTACTTTTCAGCAATTGCTTGCCGACAGAGGCTTTACTCTTCAGAAACTGCCCCGCCAGTCGGAGGCTTTTACTTTTCAGTAATTGCTTGCCGACAGAGGCTTTTACATTTCAACAATTGCCCCGCCGGTCGGAGGCCTCCAGAGAATGGAGATTACAACACTAGTTTGAATATCTACACTCTACTCTTTACATTATAATTTTAATTTACAATTTTTGAATACAACAGGTACTTTTCACCCTTTTACCTGTTTTGCAGGACAACACACTATAACTTGGAATGTCAAGCATCCCTAGCTACGTCAAGGATTCATTCTCGAAACTCAAACTCGCCTCTATTTTTCACATTCAGCATAAATTTCATAACTCTTTTACATCCTAGTGTTATCATCCAGTGTTGTCGTAATCCAACACTGAAGCAATTTTCAAAAGTTCGTGATCATTTCTTCTTTCAAATTCCTCAGGAAAATTACTTCAAGTGTTTCTTATTCCAAGTTATCCCGAAGACTATATCCGACCTAATTCCCATATTCAGGAAAATATGGTTAAGCATACCTTAAGCGCACCCATATCCATTCCATTCGTGCTGACATCTTCACAGTCATCACCAAAAGAACTCAGTGTTACCATAATTCTACACTGGGCAAATTTTGAAGTGGATCGAAATTTGCTAGGATTCGAACTATAAATTGCCTGATTTCTCATGAAACCCGAGATATGTAGGCAACTCAAAAATCGAAGATCGGCCATAATCTTCCAAACTTTCTTTTTTCGCCCGAGACAAAATTGGTTACGTCAGCTTGATTGCCCAAAGGTTCTTACATCACCTTCGGTCCATCAAGGGCAACTGTTGACACCCAATTTTAGCTCATCTTTTTTCTTTAATTATTTTTTCTATGCTTCTCGTGTCACACCCCAAAATCCCATTGAGGCGTGATTGGCACCCGAAGCCGATAAGGCCCGAGAGAACCAATCGTTGCTTATATTTGTTCATATGCATGCCATAAGAAATACCATTACCACGTAAGAACTTATCAAGTTAATAACGAAATTCATGAAACATGTACTAAATATATATACATATGTGAAACTTGGCCGACAGGGTCATCAAGTCATCATGGACATACACCTCTTACATTTGTCTTCCCACAACTGTCTACAAAGCCTCTACAGATACACATAATACCACAACCTAGTGTTCACATGTGACTTGGGAAGCCCCGAAGCAACTGGACTCACCAGAGACCTGTATACGATCCGCAGCCTACTGAAGAGGTCTACTAATGCCTGCACCTGCAACATGTAAGGTAAGTCCCCAAGAGGGGTCAGTACGAAGAATGTACTGAGTATGTAAGGCCATAATTAAACTACATCAATACATAAGAACTTCAATGGAAATAATTATAAGAAAACTCCATATGTGGAATTATGTACAATGCTCCTATTAGTGTCATTTATGATCATTCATACATAATAACAATAGCAATGGAATCAATATAAGAGAAATAGCCAATGTGAATAAATTCTCTTTCCGTATGTGTGGAACCATGTACATTATGTTCTTTACTTCTATTGCTTTCATATTCATTCATCTTTATTGTTCTACCCATGCTAGGCTGTTTTATAGCCCCTGGGATGAGATGAACCCATGCTAGGTACTTTGACCCCTGGGATGTCATATGAACCCATGCTAGGCTTATCACCCCTGGGATGTCATGCTATGTGAACCCATGCTAGGCTTTCGTGTCGCCCCTGGGATGTCATGAGATAACCCATGCTAGGCTTATTGCCCCTGGGATGTATCGTGATAACCCATACTAGGCTTAGCGCCCCTGGGATGTATCAATGTATCGGGATCGACCCATGCTAGGCTTTTCTGTCGCCCCTGGGATGCCACCCGTGTTATTGGAATCAACCCATGCTAGGTATTTAACCCCTGGGATGCCACCCATTAAACATTGCTTCTTTAATTCATTACTCTTTCTTTCATTGCTCTTTCTGTCATTCAATGAGTGATACTTTGATGATGGAAACATTCTTGAAACTTGAAACACAACATACATTACTTCATATCTTTACTCTTGTAAGATTGACATCTTTACTTGTGAGGGATAGGTACATTAACTTGTACATTACTTTTGAGAGATTCGTACTTTTACGTGTGAGAGATTAATATATTCACTTGTCATAACATTATTTGAAACACAATATCTTTGGAACCGTTGGAACAATAGTCAATGAATAAGATACATGTGTATAAACACTATTGAAACTTGGGAACATAACATGATTGGAACAATGCTATTCCTATAAACAAGCTCTTTTTACCTCATTACTCTCGTTGAAATAGTTCTCTTAGAATCTACAACCAATGATAACTTAAGAACTTCCGTCCATAAATAAGAGGTAAGTGGATCATAATTCCCCTAAGAGTAAAACACCTATGAATAACAATATATCCACCTTCGTTGGAATACTATAGAACCCCTTGGAATAGAACACTTTTGGAACCTTAGGACAATGAGCACTAAGATACATGTGGATATCAACTGCTCACCCACCTGAGATGCAATACCTTAGAACATTTGAAACTCTTGACATATAAGCCAATGAATATGAGTTAACCAATGGTCATAAGTCAATCAATGAACATAAGTCAACCAATGAACATGAGTCATATGATTCACCATTGACCAATGAATAAGGAACATATGAGTAACTCTAGCCAATTCTCGGATACGGAATACCTTAGAGTATTTCGGAATCGAATGAGTACTACGACAATGTGAACACCATATGTTGTAGAAGAAATAGAAGAGTAACCTTACATACCTTCACCTCTAAGTATGAATATACAAGCCTATGTATGAACACAATAGTCCAGCTTCTTCCTTACGTCTTACTCTACAATACAAGTCCATACCGGAACTTACATTAGCAACTAGTCAATATAAAGGCGTACAAGACGAAAATGAACCATGAAACTACCATATAACGTCATTTCATCCCCTTTCAATACAATCCAATGCATTTCCATATCAACAACATCATAACATTACACACATTGACCAAAATATTATACACCGATAGCATGTCACCCCACACGTACCCTTTATCATTTCGTCGCATTTACCCCTTTATAACAACATATGAACAACCTACTATACTTCATACAGTCCAACACACCTTCATATGATACTTTAAATTCATTAAAACGACACCACAAGTTGAGAATTACATCCAAAAAGGGTATCGGGGCTTTCGGGGATCAACTAGGGACGGAAACATACAAAATCGATTCTGGAGGTGACATGCGCTGCCACCTGCGCACGCAGGTGGCTGAAATGCGTGCACAGATGGCCTCTGTAAAATTCCATGGCCTTCTGCGTTGGCATCTGCGCTCGCAGATGCCCTCGTCTGCGGGGGCGGATGCCCATTTTGGTCCGAAATGACTTGTTTTGGGTCTTTTAAGGCCATGAATGGTCCATGATCACAATCAAACATATTTGAACATATTTTTGATCCTATTAAACATCAACATTCATCCATGGTCTCATAACACACATAACGACACCCAAAACCACATTTCATGGCCAATACGGCACCAAAACCATAACCAATTTCACAATATCAATTCCAAATGTTATGCACAAGAATAAAACAAAGTAAGACCATAATCACATCTCACATGTCAATATTTACTCCACCAAGTTCACTTCCTTCACAACCACAAGTCCATCACCAAGTTTACAAGACAAACCAACCTCCGATTTAAGCAAACATGTAACCTTTCACTTATTGTGAACTTCTCACTATTCCACCAACATAACCAACATAACATACACCATATATTATGCATAAAATATATTAATCCATCATAATAAACACTTACCAAGTCTTACCAATTGATGATCTTGGCCAAAAGAGTGGCTTAGGGTTCTTTGAGAGCAAAGGAGAAAATGTTGGAAAATTCTAGAATAGGACATGTGTGAAGATATGAATAAAATCTGATTTTTCATGCTTTATATAGTGCCTCATGGTCCTCCTTATCCATCCACTTAGTCAATAATTGAGGGTCTTCTTTGGTCAAGCAAGAATGGATCTTTCTTTTTTTTCATTTTTGGGCCATGTTTTTCTTGGAACTTTTGGGCCTCATTTAGGCCCAATGACACATGACTCCTTTAAGCCCAACAATTTAATGCATAATTCACCAATTCTCTCATGTGTAAATATTTCCATGAATGTACACGTAGTCGTATATGTTCGACAACATACGGGGTGTTACACCTCCCACGAAGGTCTAATCCCATGTACTAGGCCCAATATCAATTATATCATCAATAACATTACATAATACATACTTTTGGCTCTCGACACTTAAGTAAACATTGTTCAATGTTGTCAAGTAGGGTTTGGTAGGTACGGGGTGTTACATTCCGGTCCTAAATAATTTTCTAAAATAATTCGTACTTTAGTTTCTATGAAATTTTAAATGGATGAGAAATAGAGTTTATTTTTCCACTATCATGTTTTTAAATATTTTGATTAAATATAATTAGTTATTTAATATAAAATCATGCAAAAAATATTTTTTGACACTTGCATTCACATTTCTTATAATTCTATTTTTCACAATATTTTATTATTATACACATTTTTATTTATTAAATTGTTAAATTTAAATACTAATATTAAATTATTTATATAATTTATATACATATATATTATTAAAAAAGGAATCAATTAGGACAAAAGAAGCATTTTAAAATTAATTTTAGTGAAAAAGAAAGTGTTTGGGCCAAATTTAATTCAATTACAATTCTATTTATTCAAGCCCAATATTATTCACCTTTTTAAGACCGAAAAGGCCCAAAAATTGGCCCAAAATCCTGTCCATTAAGAAGCCCAAATCACCCAATCTTCCATCCACCTCATCAATCCACTTCACACCATATCCGCCAATCACATGCCGCCATGTCATCAAAGAAACACAAATCTTCATCCAAAAGCACAGACTCATCTTAACCGTACAAATTTCTTTGATCCAAGCGCCACGAATTTTCATCCTTTATATATATGTATATATATATATTTCTTATTTGTGGATTAATTCTGAACCGTCCGATCAAACGATCGGACGGTCCAGATTACGGTCAAATCTCCAAGTACCAAGCCCATCTCTCTATTCCCGAAAACTAATTCACGCGTCTTTTCGATCTTCCCCAAACCATCGACACATCTTTTTCAACTTTCCCAAAACACCATTAAAACCTAAACTCCTCTCCTTCTCTCCTATCTTCTTCCTCTTCTCTCCTCCACCAAATCAAAATCCTAGTTGCGTCAACCTAGCAGCCATATCTGACACCTCTGAGTGAGATTCGTTCCTTTCTTGCCTCTCCCAACCCGTGATTTCTCTTTGATCAGCAAAATAGTCCCAAATTCGTATAACAACGAAAAAACAATTTCAAATCCGCCATTAAATCTTGAGAAACATTCAAAATTAGAAAAAAAGAGTGGTCCCTTTCAGTTTTTTGAATTTCGAATTCCCCCTCTTTTCCTATCCGTTGGCTTCTTCGATTTCAGTTTCGAATTCGGACTTTGAAGTCCGGATTTACCTATAAATAGTCATGTTTTCACTCCCCAAAGGGGGGTGGTTTTAGAGATTCAAGTTTCATATTCAAAAATAGCACAAATACTATGCAAATTAAAAGTTCTTCGCAAGTCTCTTCTTTTTTATTCAAATCCAAGTTCAAGTTTGAGTTGAAGAGGCTGTGATCCCACCAAATCTTGACGTCGAAGGCCCCGCTTGTTACTCAAAATAAGGTAAACTTCATCCCTTTATTTCACCTTCATCTCCTTCTCCTTCGTCTATTCCGATTTTGGGAATATGTGACTTACTTTGATTTTAAGTTTATATTGTTGTCGCTTTTCTTTCGTCTTGGCGGACAAAATATGATTTGGATCCTTTGAAGTTGTTTCTGCGCATACATACGAATCTGTAAATATGTGCATGAGTGTGTTTATTTTGTTAATTGCCCTTCCAAAATTGTCGAAGGGCCGTTGATTAAGTTGCATTACTTGGTTTGGAATTGGAAATAAGCTTTCGATGGTTTTTCCTTGTTTGATCTCGCATCTTCACAACTCCCTAAGATTGATTTGTTTAGTTTATTTGGGTTTGGAATTAGATGTTTGGTAAAAAAAAAAAAAATCAAGTTTGAACAAGAAGTTTAATTAAAATAAGTTTTGGCTGAATGATATCACCCTTCCATTACTCATTGTCACCAACTCGTGCACATTCCTCTATTTATTGTTTGCTTCCTTCATTTAAGATATGTTAAAATTAGTTGGGTTAAAGAGTAATGGTAAACATAGTTCAAGTCTTGATAGCTTAAGTACGAATTGAGATGGTTTATTTGAGATCCACAGTTGTAAAATCTCTTTATGACATTTAGAGAACTTTGGTTGTGGGTATGTGTATTGTTCCCTGTAACAACATGTTCGTGCTCCTGGAAAATAATTGTACATATATGCTACATTTTAAGCCTATGTTTCGTTCACTACTATCTTTATTCTATGCTTCGCATATTTATTGGAACTTGAATTATTTCTAATTCTATTTTACTCTTTTCTTTTACATGAACACTCGGGAGTTGGAGTTTCAATCGAAGCTCCATTTTGACCCAAATATCGGGTTAACCGCTATAGGATGATCGTAGAGCCCCGGAGTCGCGTAAATTAGAAATTCAACTCCGAAACAAAGTCTAGTATCTCTTTAGCCCTCTCCTTTATCTATTAAATTATGTTATATACTTGTAGCTTTGATACTTAGAATGATAATTAATTACTCTTATTGTTAATAAAATTGTCTTTTAAAATTTTATTATTTGTTTATTGCTTTACATTGCTTTAAATGCTTGCGGATTTTCTTTCAATTAAGTTAGCGTTCTCACCTTTTCGCCATTGACATATGACTTTTTTTTTAAAAAAACTAGCTAAATGGAATTTTCTTAAACAAAAAGTGGACTTAAGCAACTTAGATACTTGGCTAACTTTTTTTGTAAAACTAATTACTTGCCTCAAAACATTTTTAATAAGAATGAACAAAGTCGCAATCTCGACATTTTCTTAAAACAAAAGAGAGTTTTAATATTATTTTACGAATAGCTAAAACTCAAGTTTTTTTCTTTAAAAGAAGTTAAATCATCAATGCCGACTTATTTTTAATAAATTAAATTATACCAACATGTTACTTTACTTTCACTCGTTTTCCTCAACATTTATTTCAAGTTTTCTAAATCTCAAAAAAAAGTTCAAAATGCAAGGTATATATATATATACACTACCATATACAAAATACTTTTATCTCTACTTTATTTACTTGTTTTTTATTAAAAAGAAATTATTATTGTCATCATCCACACTTATTTTCAACTATATATTTTTTATGTGTATTTTTATTACATTCATTTCTATCTAATTTTAACCATCACTTTAAAACTTTTACAAATAAATGAACACTAGCGTGATTTCTTATATTTTAAACATATGCGAGTCTATTTTACTCAAGAGTCAATACGTCGATATATTTGACATCTTTTACTTTGCGATAACCGCATTAATATAAACTCATTTTCAAATTAAATAAATTTTGTTCTTCTTCATATACATGTTTATTTTATAATAAATCCTTACCTGTTTTCAAAACTATATTTTCTTTATTTTTGCATAAACTTTGTTTATATACTTTACTTTATATGACATTAAATATTATATTTTTGTAAAATTATAAAACTTTATACCTTTTTCTTAATATACATATTAGAACAAATTATTAATGTTAACTTCACTCTTCACTTTCATATTTTTGAAACATGCATCTATATGTTACAATAAATTACGTTACATTTTTTCGTATATCGTAAGTGTATTTATATACCTTGTATGTTTTTCTTTGATATTTAAATTTGATAAATTTCTATAGTTATCACTATTTTAGCAAGTAATAAAATAAATATTTTCCAAATATTTTTCCTAAACTGAGTTTAAGGACTATCTTCGGATAGGCTCTGAGGAGTGCCTAACACCTTCCCCTCGAGTAACCAAAACCCTTACTCAGAAACTCGAATATTTTTCAAAGACCAAAACAAAGTTTTTACATAAAAAATGGTTTCCCTAAGTTTTTCCTAAAATTTAGGTGGCGACTCTAAAAATGAATTTTCAAAACCAGAGAGTCACAACGACCACCTCACGTTGTGTGTTGTTTCGATCGGATCGAAATAGGGCGCGACAGGAGGTGTCTTCGTTTTATCAGACAAGTGTGAAGAAAGTTTCCAAAAGCTCAAGTCTCTTTTGACCAAAGCTCCTATTCTTGCTTTGCCTGTGGAAGGTAAGGATTTTATATTGTTTTGTTATGCTTCACGTTCGGGCTTGGGTGTTGTATTAATGAAGGATGAGAATGTGATAACCAATACATAGTGGTTTTGTATTGATTCTACCCTATGCTCTTCTTTTTGTTGAGTGCAAAGCATATTCCAACGGCTTCAACGAAACCTCATTTATAGATCGTAGAGTGACGTCAGATCCAAGGGTGAGCAATCATCTTCCGGACAGCCATGGATCTATTTTTTTTACATCTTGTGCAATTGTTTTCGGACAAAGACAGTTTTTGTTTTATTATTAGTTTTCTGGTTTAACCCATGGATATGTTTAGTTAGATGTTCTAGTGCGATGACCTTCAGTTTCTGGGGACATTTTAGAATTTATGATGTTATTCCATATTTGTCTAAAAATATTTATAGATATTGATTTATTTAATAGAATTGGTTTTGTTCTCATCTAAAATGGTTAAGTGTTTTGGTGTTGGTTATTTCGGGTTAGATGGTTCTCCCACCGGAGGGTTACTGTGGGTGCCACTCACGATGGATTTGGTTGTGACAATATGAAACCCCATTATGTCTTTTAATATAATTAATGTGAAATATTAGATTAATATTTGAGAAGGTTAATTAGAATTATTAAATTATATTGCATCAACCTTAAGTATTAAAGCTTATGATTATACTTAAAAAGAAGGGAAAACAACCTGGGGCAGCAAACATAAGCTCCTAATTATCTTATTTAGCCTAAATTTCAATTAATTATAATTTATAATCTCTCTTTTTAATTAAATACAATACATAGTCTCTCTTCTTAATTTTAAAGTGATTTTTTTAAAAGTGAATTTTAAATATAAATAAAGTGAATTTATATTTTAAATTTTAAATATAAATAAAGGGAATTTTTGTTTTGCTTTTCATGTCGAAACGCCTACCAGTATCCCCCTTTTGAGTTTTCCATTTGACTTGCCAAATTTTACTGATATAAATAGAAACAGAGAACAAAATTTCAAAAGAGAAAAACCATAAAAACAGAGAGAGAGAATGAAAAGATAGAAGAAGGGACCAATATAGATTTATGGTTGTTAGTTTAAATCATAAAACTGATTGTATTTATATTTTATATTTGATTATACAATCAAATTTTGTTCTATAAAATACAACTGATTTATGATATATTTTTTATTTGTATTTATATTTTTAATCTAATTCATGATATATTTGTATGTGTATTTTGATCTATAAAATACAAATTGTATTCATTGATATAAATTAAATCATCCAACTACAAATGATACATTTGCATCAAACAATATATTTGTATTTGTGTATGATAGACTCAAGCAAATACAAATGATGCATATAAATGTTAATATACAAATACAAATGATAAGTTTAATACATTTGAGAAAGAGAGAGAGAAAGAGAGAGAGAGAGAGAGAGAGAGAGAGAGAGAGAGAGAGAGAGAGAGAGGGGTGAAAATGCAAAATACAAAGAAGGAGAAAACGAAGAGTGAAAAAATAAAATACAAAAAAAAAAATGAGAAAGAGAGGTATGTATTTACTGATACACATGTATTCATTGATACAAATATGGTGATACAACGGCTTCCCAGTTGATGATACAAAGAATATGTTTTTGATGCATGCAACAGTCGGTTGAATACAGTTCATACAACGGCTATGAATTGTAATTTTATAAAATGTAGCTACTGCTGCCTATTTTATGCTTTAATTAGGCAATTTTTGAAAGTCTCCCTAAAAAGAATGAGCTCATAATATTTGCTAGGTTATCTTATATCCTAAAACAAATTGCATCTTCCCGGGTCAATTAGTTTTGCAGCCTATTACAATTATATTTTTTAGTTTTATGTGAAATTTCCCAAGAGATCTTTAATGTTACATGTAAAGATTTTGAAAATCAAACACATAAGAGCTTTTCAAAGTTATTAATTTTCTTTTATTCAAATTATAAATGTTATGTTAAATCATTTCTTTATTTCAAATAGGGTAAAAATAAACCTTTTGGGTTATACATATAAATTATTGAATCCTTTAAACATTTTTTAAAAAAAAACTATTTCAATCTAATAATAAAACAACAATAACAAACTCAGTATATTCACACAAAGTGGGGTCTGGGAGGGTAAGTGTATGCAGTCCATACCACTACCTCAGAGGTGAGATAGAGAGGTTGTTTCTGATAAACCCCCAGCTCTAAACAAAAACAGTCCAGAAAAAGATAAAGGGAACAAGAAACAATAGGTATTAACACACCAAATGATAACATAAACAAGACTATCACTAAGTAATGTAGCAAACGATACCACACTCTGAAACAAACCTAGCACTATAGCCCCTAGCACGGATAATAAAATAAAGTCCTCATACCTACTAGCAAGGGAACACTCCTTCTTACTACCCTTCTACCCCAATCTTCCTCCCCCACGCCTTCCTATCTAGGGTCATGTCCTCGGTAAGCTGAAGCTAATCCATGTCAAGTCTAATCACCTCCCTCCAATATTTCTTCGGTTTACCTCTACCTCGCTTGAAACCATCCCTAACCAACCTTTCACACCTCTGCACTGGGGCATCCGTGCACCTCCTCATCACATGCCCGAACCATCTCAACTTTGCTTACCATATCTTGACTTCCACCTAGGCCACTCCTACCTTATCTCGAATAACCTTATTTCTAATACTATCTCTCCTAGTAAGCCCACACATCCATCATAATATTCTCATCTACGCCACCTTCATCTTTTGTATGTGAGAGTTCTTGGCTGGACAACACTCCACCCCATACAACATAGTTGTTCTAACCACCACTCTATAGAACTTTCCTTTGAGTTTAGGAGACACCTTATTAACATACAAGATTCCGAAAGCGAGTCTCCATTTCATTCACCCTGCCCTAATACGATGAATAACATCCTCGTCAATCTCTTCATTCCCCTAGATCATAGAATCAAGAAACTTAAAACTATCTCTCTTCTGGATGGACTGAGTATCAAGTTGCACAACCACATCAGCCTCAAGAATCACCTCGCTGAACTTGCACTCTAAATACTACGTCTTGGACCTACTCAACCTAAACCTTTTAGACTCTAGTGTTTGCCTCTAAAGCTCCAACTTAGCATTTACTCCACCACGGGTCTCATCAATCAGGACTACATCATCCGCAAATAGCATACACCATGGTACCTCACCTTGAATTTGCCGTGTCAACACATCCATCATCGAGACAAATAAAAACGGCCTAAGGGTCGATCCCTGGTATAACCCCATCAAGACATGAAAGTACTTGGGACTATCATAGGTCTTTTCTAAGTCGATGAACACCATATGCAAATACTTCTTCCGCTCCCTATACTGCTCCACCAGTCTCCTCACGAGATGGATGGCCTTAGTAGTAGATCGTCCTCACATGAATCTGAACTGATTCTCAGAAATAGTCATCATCCTTCTTAATCTCAACTCAACTACCCTCTCCCAAACCTTCATAGTGTGGCTTAACAACTTGGTACCTCTATAATTGATGCAATCCTGAATGTCACCCTTGTTCTTATATAATGGAATCATCGTACTCCATCTCCAAGCTTCAGGCATCTTCGCCGTCCTGAAAATAATGTTAAACAATCCAGTCAGCCACTCCATACCTGCCCCTCCTGTGCACTTCCAAAAAGCCACCTGAATCTCGTCAGGCCCAATCGTTTTACCCCTATGCATCCTACAAATAGCGTCCTTAACTAAAATGATCATATGTATGGTATTTTTGTGTTGTCTTGAATTCTTTTATATAATGATATTCATGTAAGCTTACCCCCAATTCGCATAAAAATACAACAGATGAAATAACAATTCGCTTATAAATTATTTATTTCAGTATCTTGTTTCCTATCATACTAATCACTAGAGTTATCAATTAATAAGAAGTGTGAATATTAAAAAAATCGAGTCTGAAGAAATACTTTGTTATAGATTAATATAAGTAGGGACCCATTTTATTATTAAAATTAAAATAATATAATAAAGGACGTCTTCTCTGTATAAATAAGAAAGAGATTTGTCATCTCTTATGACTTTGCATACAGAAAATCGTAGAACACTGTTTGAACAACTTTTATACCTAAAGTCGGTAAATTATACTCCCTTCGTCCCATTTTAGTTGGACACATTCCATTTTATACGGTGATTAAAAAATCATAAATAAAATGATGAATTTTACTATTTTACCCTTTATCCATATTAATGATATTCATTGGGCATAGGAATGGACATCGAAATTACAATTAATTGTAGGGGTAAAATGGAAACAAATTAATTAATTCTATCTTAATTTAGTAAGTGATCAACTAATATGAGATATTTATTTTTAGTAAAATGACCAACTAAAATGGGACGAAGGAAGTACTAGTATTAGTAATGCAGTATCTGCTGTTTGGTCGTAATATATTAACACGTAAATATATCTCTTAAAAAAAATTAAATAGCAATGGTAAAAAGCTAAGTACAACGAGTTTGACAAGTAAAATTTATTCAAGTGGTTGAACATCTATAACATCGGATTGGAGTCTAAAGGATAAGTGGAGGATACATTATTAATCCTTCCGAGAAAAAGTGAATATATTTTCAGAACTACTAAAGCTTTAGACAATAGAAAAGAAGGCTTAAAAGAAAAAAATGCTGGCTATGGGGTTCGAACCCATGCGCACTTATGTGCAGAAGATCTTAAGTCTTCCCCCTTAACCTCTCGGGCAAACCAGCTGCTGTGCCCTTCAGCGTCTTAGACACCAATATATTGTTATGTAAAAGGGGGTGAAAATATCAAACAAAAAATAAAACTTCTAAAAAACAATTAGATTTCGATAACGTGTTTTTTCATTGTATATTATTATTATTATTATTATTATTATTAAAAGGCTTAAATACCCCTTTGAACTATGATCAAAATCCCAGCAACGCATTGTGGTGCATATATGCCTTTTTCATTTTTTGAAATTCAAATAATATAAATTTTGAACAATAATTTAAAGTTTATTTTTATCATGTTGATATGAAAAAAATTGTAATTTATAGTACTTTTACATAATTTTTAAATGGAAAAATTTCATAGTATAGATAAAACAGTTCCATAATTACCTTACATGGTTAATGTTTAAAATAATTATTTTACATGGTTAAAGGTAGTTGAAATAGTTGTTAATTATGTGGGCTCTCATATACAAATGGAGACTTCGAGAAAGTAATTAAATGAGATTAATGGAGAGAGGCATTAATAGAAAGAAGAACAGTTTGAAAACCAAGGAAAGCAGAGAATTTCAGGAATATGATAAAGTAAATTATGGTAAATTTCAGAATTTAAGGAAAAAATAAATTGTAGTTAAACTTCTATAAGGGTATTTTCTTTACTTTATATTTTTATATACGGTAGTTAAAGTGGTTAAACCTATAAGTATATACTATAAGGGCTCGTTTGGTACAAGAAAAAAGAAATATCTAATTCAGGATAAATTTTAGAATGAGTTTATCCCATATTTGGTTGGGATAAAATACATGGGATAACTCATCCCAAGAAGACAAATCCCACAGGCCACACTCCTCTTCCTCGCCGCCTCCTTCTCCGGCGAAATTCCATGGCGGTAGATCCCGTCTTCCTCGTCCTCGTCACCTTCCCTCCTTCTCCGGTTAGTTGTATTATTGAATTTGTATCAATATATAAATTTTTTGGTTGTATCAGTGAATTTGTATACATTTATACATTTTGAATTTGTATATTATACATATAAAATGTATTTGGGATATGTACATGTTTTATGTCTACATTTGTATTTTGGATATGGAGATATGAAGTGTTTTCATACATTATATTAATTTTCTGTATATACATGTCCTCAATTGTATATAATTGTATGAACATATGTATTTTGTATATTCATTTGATTAACTATATATATATGTCTTCGCACATCTATTCTTAATGTATTTTGTATATGAATTATATATACTTAAAGCCTTAATATTCAATATTTTGTTGTTTTCATTCTGTATACATACACATTTAATTGTTTTGTGCATATATTTGTACTCTCTATAGATGGATTAATTTTATAGAATCCATTGATATTATTATATACATATGACTATACATATATGGAAAGAGATCATTATGGAAAAGTTGGAGAAAATATTAGGTGATGTTTGCTATACATAATTCTATATAATAACACTTCTATTTATGTGTATAAATTACAATCAACTATATATATACACGTACGAGCTAAATAAAAATAAGTGCATGTGTATTCAAAAATACGTTTGAGATGCATGAAAATATTTCATATATAGAATACAATTTTATATATATATATATATATATATATATGTAAATGTACTTCAATTAAAAATATGTATACACAATCATATGTATAATTCAGCGTCTGAGTACCATAATTTAATATATGTATATACAAAAGACTGTGTATCATTTTTAAAAGTATGTATACATATAATGTGTATACAATATAATATTTGTATATATAGAATACATATTAAATCGATTAAATAAAATGTATATGTTATACAAAATACTAACAATGATACTAATTCAGAGGTTTTGTAATGTGGATATGATATTGATAGCAACATAACATGAATAATATCATAAACATAATTCAAGAACAAAAACTTGAATCGATAGATGAGTTGTGATTCATTGTCATGAAAACAAAAACAACTAAAACATTTTAATGGACATTGAAATTGAAACTAACTAGGATGAAATAATAAAACTAGAATCACTTTTAGTGTCTACTAAATTATAATCATCGCACTATCATCACACTCAAAAAGTAGACTGATAGGCCTGATTCTGTGGTCCTACAGAAGCGCATCATATCGGGTATGGAACTGATCCACATCCAACTCTGCTGATGTGATACCATTTTCAATCCTAAGATACTCAGCGTACGCAACAATGAATACTCACTACTAAAAAAAACTGGAAAACCGACCACAAAATGATGCCACATGTGGTGGGTTTTGGCCATTTACCTACCACAAAACCGACCACAAGTTGTGGTTGGTAAAATAGTGGTAGCTTTTGAAAAAACCTACCACAAGTGGTATCTTTTCAAAAACCTACCACAAGTGGTCGGTTTTTCCAAGTTTTTTATAATAATTTATAAATCAATATTATTTATGAAAAATAATTTTTTTATAATAATTTTCTTTGTATTAAGAAAATAAAATTAAAATTACCGACCACCATCCGTGGTCGGTTTTATTTATCTATTTATTTAATTAATTTTTAAAAAACCTACTACATTTGGTCGCTTTTTTTAATTATTTAATTTATTTAAAAAGAAATAGATTATTTATTTAATTATATTTTTTAAAAACAAACGTCACTAGTTGTCAGCTTTTTTAATAAAACCTACCACTAGTGGTCGGTTTCTGGAAAATTTCCAGAAAAACCTACCACAAGTGGTAGGTTTCTGGAAATTCAACAGTAAAAACCTATTATTGTGGTAGGTTTATATGGAAATTTTCCAGAAACCGACCACTTGTGGTAGGTTTTTCTGGTAAATTTTAAAATTACGACCACAAGTGGTCGGTTTTCTGGTAATTTTTTTTTAAAAAAATTACAGCATATATGCTGCATTTTCAAATAAAACCTGCTACACAAATATTACAGCCCACCAATTCAGATATAAATCCTTCAAACATCAAAATCAAATAATTCAAACATTAAAATAAAATCATAATCAAATTATTCAAACATCAAAGTTTACAAACCACCAAAACATATAAAATAGTAAGCTACAACTCAGTCTCATCATCCCCATCTTCATCCTCTTCCTCCGTAGTATAATCGTCAAGTGAGCTTAAGCCTCTCGCAGCTCGAGGTGCATCACCAGGACACGTAGGAAGAATCCTATGAGAATGAAGAAAACTTAGAATTTGCTCCTGCATATTTTCATTTGCGCAGCAGTTTCCTCCTCTTTCTTCCTCGACCTCTCAGCCTGTGCAACAAGTTCTCGAGTGAGCTGAGAAACCGTATTCTGTAATGAAATAACGGTTTCTGTATCAACTGGTGGTGTAGAGGAGGATCCACAATGCGAAGACCTAATATTCTCCGTAAAGTATTTTTGGGGGTAGCCATAGGCTATATCTCTAATCGGAGAACCCGCACACTCTAGCCAATACTTTTCCTCTACATCTTGAGGTATTGGGTTCTCCCGACTTCTAGGAGACTGAGTACCACGTAGTTCAGTAATCTTCGTTACAAATTTTTCCTATATTTAAAGTAAATTAAAATATTAATAATAAAAAGATACTAAGCTATTCATAGTTAAATAATATAAACTTTAGTAAAAAAAAAAAAAATCATCAGTAGGAATGTAGTTCTTACATGTGTAGCTTTTGCACGTGGCTCAACCCACACATCTTCATCCGTTGGGTTCTTTTTCTTCTATACGTGGGTGTCCATGAATAACTCATCATGAGCTATTTTCCGACCAAATTTTTTTTCCTGCATATGATAAAATTATTAATCTTCTAAAACAAAAATATTTAAAATAGAAATAAACAGTTAAATTGATAAACGCTATGTACCATTTTTTGCTCAACGGCAATCTGACTGATAGCTCCCGCAGTGTGTAGAGAGCCACCCTTCTTAGACGCTCTAGCTTTCTTTCCTTTTTCACTCAACTTCTGATATTCTTCACTATTCCAGTAGCGAAGAAAATCTTGCCACATGTCTTCATTTATAAACTCAGGCATCACCCTGTATTTTCTTGCATACTCCAATAGTCCATTAAATCTGTGCCTGACTCTTCTGAAAAAAATTCTTCCTTATTGCATAATGGTTCGCTGAATCATACCAGAAATATTTCTACAATAAAAATAATAGTTTAATATTCATATTTTTTTTAATAACAATGTGTTAAGTGGTAGATAAGATAAATGTTTACCTGAAATTCTTTGAACATTTCCTCTCTATAAAATTCTGGAACCTTTTGCCAACTTGTCCAATAACCTTTGTAGTTGCGACGTATGCATTTGTAGATAACTTTGGCAATTCTATTATCGGGCCTAAATCTGCAATACAAGATCAAACATTAATATCATAGAGCAAAATATAGTAAATAAAAATTAAATAAAGTTGTTATACATTGAAATCATACCCTACTCCATATGGGATGATGTACTCCCTCCGACTAGCATCTCTCTGTCCTGGCTGTGGAACAGGTGCTCCTGAGTGTGCTATCGTGGGTGTATCTGAAGCAGTAGAGGGTGTGTCTCTAAGACGAAGATCAGTCAGCCCAATCGATCCAGCAGAATCACTGAGTCCCTGGATGACGGCTAGTAGATGGTAGGGCAACCGAAGATAGATGACTATAAGTACCATCGATCGGATGGTAGTACTGTGTAGGTGGTGGCATGGCGATCGGGGCAGGCTGAGTCTCGATAGAGCCGTGTAGTGGACCCACATGCGTAAGAGCATTATATGTCTGATGTGATGACCTAGAATAAGAGGGTTGTACTGGAAGGTCACTTCATCGACCCTCGAATATATGAATCCCCGTGGGTCTTCTATAAGGTGGAGGTCCCTTATTCTTTTTTGCCTTACTAGTATCAACTTTTTGCTTACCCTTGTCACCCTTACCTACCATTTAAATTATTTAAAGCCAAACAATAGTTTGTTAAATGTCACTTTGTTAAGATTGTGGAATGAATTAATCAATCATTTAATAAGTAAACTAAACAACACTTAAACACATAATACCAATTCTTCTGCAAGATTAAAATAAACAACACTTAAATTCCACACAGAATTTCAATAGGTAAAAGACTTTGATTCAAGTGAAGTAATCTTACCAAAGCTATTACATGTCAAACTTAAATAAAAAACATAAAAGGTAAGTAGTACAAAGCATAAAGACATCAATAATAAAAAATAACGAATACAACTAATAAAGAGCTAATCCTCCTCTCCTGAAGATTCTCCACTAAACCATTCACCCTCTTCGGAAGTTTCCTCCTCTTCTACCCATTCAGCCTCTTCTGCAATATTTACTTCTTCGAAAATGTGTTCTGGATGGTTCAAATTATCCACTAAGTCAGTGTCCACTAATTGGTGATCAGTTTGCATTTCATTTTGATATGCAGTCTCCAACACATTCTCAACTTCCACCCACCCTACAGGCTTGGTTTTGATTACAGCCCACCAATCCGACTTGTCCCTGCGCAACGGATAAGGAGCATAGTACACTTGTTTAGCATTTTGTGCGAGAACAAAAGGATCGTATACAGGATACGTCCTAGTGTGATTAACTTCAATGATGTTATGCTCCTTAAGTACTCTTGTGCCTCTTGTGCTTGAATCAAACCACTTACATCGAAAGAGTACTATCTTTTTAATTGGCTAACCAACATACTCCATGTCCAAAATCTCTTGTATGATGCCAAAGTAATCAACACCATCATCGCCCTTAACCCAAACACCACTATTGTTTGTTTTCCTTGTTTTGGAATGTTCCTGGGTTGAAAATTTAAATCTATTTACTGTGTAGTGGGACATTGTATGAGCTTCAATAGGTCCCAAAGAAATATCCTTCAAGAACTGATTATATGTAGCCGTATTTGGTGAATGTAATACCTATATATACAAATATATAGTTAAAGAATGCGGAAAACTCTTTAAATTTGTTGTGTTATTATTAAAATTACACACCTGATATGTATACCATGTTGCAAATGACTCATACACTTGATTTTGGTCTAATTGAGCCTTAAATGAACTGAACATTCACATTTCAAACACAATTAGTTTCCTTATTGAAACGATTAATTAAATTTAATATGTAAATATTTAATATCCTTACTTTAAAAAGGGCTCAACTTCCGGGCAATTCAGCAAGACATACAACATTTCTGATTTGTGTTCCGTGACAGTGAGTCGGCGAAAATTGCTCCTTTTTGCCCTACTACTTGATTGATTGAAGATTAATATTGGTTGCAGATATGACTCATTCTCATCATCCTGGTGTCGATTCGGTCTGTTTCTCAAACAAGAGACTTGGTCACCAAAATAGTAAGAACAAAATTGGGATGTTTCTCTAGCAAGGTATGCTGCAACTATAGAACCTTCCACCCTATGTTTATTTTTAGGACCCTTTTTCAATTTCCCAATGGTCCTGCATAGTTTTACGTTAGGAGTTTAATATATACAAATAGATATATACTTAAACAATTAAGAAATAAATTAATTGTGTTCCACTTGCTTACCGCTCGCCTGGATACATCTATCTGGTTTGAACTGGACCGCCTAGCCAGGCTTCGTGGACAAGGTGGATGGGAAGATGTTCCATCACATCGAAGAACCCAGGTGGAAAAATCTTCTCCAACTTGTTGGTGATAACAATAATATTACCTTCCATTCGAGCCAAATTTTCTTCTTTTAATGTGGTGGAACATAAGTCTTTGAAGAATAAGCTGATCTCCGCTATCGGTTTCCATATGTTTTCAGGCAAACCAATAAAAGCAATTGGAAGTAATTGTTCCATGAAAACATGGCAATCATGACTTTTCATTCCCTGTAAGATTCCATGTTCCATATCAACCCTCTTTCCCAAATTCGAGGCATATCCATTCGGCATCTTTAAATTTTGGACCCACTCACATATTTTCCGCTTTTGGTCTAACTTGAATGTATAACTAGCCTTAGGCTTAAGCAAATTGCCATTGGGCCCCTCCTGCAAGTGTAATTCCCTGCGCTTGCAATATTCTGGTAAATCAAGTCTAGCCTTAGGATTATCCTTTTTCTTGCCAGTCACGTCTATAACTGTGTTGAACAAGTTATCAAAATAGTTCTTTTCAGTATGCATGACATCAATATTATGTCTAAGTTTATCATCATGCCAATATTCTAACTCCCAGAATATGCTTTGCTTAGTCCAATTATGTGAAACGCCATACCCATCAAACTTATACATTGGTTCCTCACTAACCTTTGGAAAATGTTGAACTCTCTCCCAAATGTCATGACCACTTAATCTTGGAGGTGAACCATCAGGTTCAGTTCTATTCTTTTTAAATGCATTCTTGAGTCTCCTAAACTCATGATCACGTGGCAAGAAACAACGATGACAATCAAACCATGAATTTTTTCGACCATATTTCAATGTGAATGATTTTGTATTTTCCATACAGTATGGACAAGATAACTTTACAGCTTTCATCCACCCAGACAACATTCCATAAGAAGGGAAATCATTAATAGTCTACATTAGATAAGCACGCAAATTGAAATTTTGTTTAAGTGAAACGTCCCAAGCTTCAACCCCCTCATGCCATAACAATTGCAGCTCATCAATCAAAGGTTGCAAGTAAACATCTATCCCACTTTTTGGATTACGCGGACCAGGAACAACACAATTCAGAAATATATATGGATTGGTCATCAACATTTCAGGAGGAAGATTATACGGTGTAATAAACACAAGCCAACATGAATACGGTGCAGCACTAACAGAAAAAGGTGAGAAACCATCCGCACACAAACCCAACCTAATATTTCGTGGTTCAGCTGCGAAATCTGGATAAGTTGCATCAAAATGCTTCCAAGCCTCTCCATCATATGGATGACACATTACACCAGAGGGCCTTCTATTTTCACTGTGCCATCTCATATGGGGAGCTAAGCTATTTGATGCATACAACCTCTTCAACCTTGGTATAAGAGGTAAATAATGCATCGCCTTAATAGCAATTTTATTTCCTGTACAACCACGCTTATAGCTAGGGTGTTGACAAAACTTACAAGACTCTAGTTGAGCATCATCCTTAAAGTATAACATGCAACCATTTTCACAACAATCAATTCTAATCGAAGAGAGACCTAACTTTGACACCATTCTTTTTGCCTTATAGAAATAATTAGGAACCTCTAAAGCAGGGTCAACTAACTCTTTAATAAGATCTATCATAGAGTCCATTCCTCCTTCAGCAATATTCCATCAGATTTGATACTTAATAATCTAACAGCAATAGACAATTAAGAGTGCAAACTCCCGGCAAACAAAGAATGACTAGCAGCACGCAATTCTTCATAAAAACGGCATGCTTCTACATTGGGAACATCTTCTACATTATCCCTGAATTCAACCCCATATTGCATCCCAAAAGCATCATGCACCATTTCCGTCATCCTAATATCTGGATAGTTATTATGCCCTACAAAACTACTACTTTCACCAACAACAAAGTTATTTTGCCCAACTTCTCCATGACTAGTATTCAATCTTAAATTGTCTTCATGAAACCCCTTTCTAAAAAGATGATCCCTCACAACCTCTTCTTTTAGAATCTTTGTACCATCACATTTTACACAAGGACAGCGAATCAATCAAAAAACAGACCAATCATCAAGTGTCTTGGCATGTTCAATAAATTGATTGACACCAACCGCATATTCCTCCCTCATACCCACTCTATTATCATTATTTCGTTGATATATCCAGCTATAATCAAATTCCATCTACACAAGCGCGCAATCACAATCTTAATTAGTTCAAGACACTAATTCACATTTTCAAGTGACTCCCTTAACCATTTTCAAGTTACAAATTCTTACTTTCAAGTGACTTCACTTAACCATTTTCAAGTCCCTAATTCACATTTTCAATTTACTATATTTAACCATTTTCAAGTCACAAGTTCACATTTCAAGTAACTAACCTTAAGCATTTTCACAACACTAATTCACATTTTCAAGTCACCAACTCACATTTCAAGTCATTACATTTAACCATTTTCAGGAAACAAGTTCACAAATCAAGTCACTACACTTAACCATTTTCAAGTCACTAATTCACATTTCAACTAAATACACTTAACCATTTTCACAACACTAATTCATAATTCAAGTTACTATACTTAACCATTTTCACAACACTAATTCATAATTCAAGTTACTGCACTTAACCATTTTCAAGTCACCAACTCACATTTCAAGTCATTACATTTAACCATTTTCAAGAAACAAGTTCACAATTCAAGTCACTACACTTAACCATTTTCAAGTCACTAATTCACATTTCAACTAAGTACACTTAAACATTTTCAAATCAATAATTCACTTCACTTAACCATTTTCAATTCAATAATTCACATTTCAACTAAATAGACTTAACCATTTTCACAACACTAATTCATAATTCAAGTTACTATACTTAACTATTTTCACAACACTAATTCATAATTCAAGTTACTACACTTAACCATTTTCACAACACTATTTCATAATTCAAGTCATTACATTTAACCATTTTCAAGAAACAAGTTCACAATTCAAGTCACTACACTTAACCATTTTCATGTCACTAATTCACATTTCAACTAAATACACTTAAGCATTTTCAAGTCAATAATTCACTACACTTAACCATTTTCAAGTCAATAATTCATAATTCAAGTTACTATACTTAACCATTTTCACAACACTAATTCATAATTCAAGTTACTATACTTAACCATTTTCACAACACTAATTCATAATTCAAGTTACTACACTTAATCATTTTCAAGTCACCAACTCACATTTCAAGTCATTACATTTAACCATTTTCAAGAAACAAGTTCACAATTCAAGTCACTACACTTAACCATTTTCAAGTCACTAATTCACATTTCAACTAAATACACTTAAACATTTTCAAGTCACAAGTTCACAATTCAAGTTACTACACTTAACCATTTTCAATTCAATAATTCACATTTCAACTAAATAGACTTAACCATTTTCACAACACTAATTCATAATTCAAGTTACTATACTTAACCATTTTCACAACACTAATTCATAATTCAAGTTACTACACTTAACCATTTTCACAACACTATTTCATAATTCAAGTTACTACACTTAACTATTTTCAAGTCACCAACTCACATTTCAAGTCATTACATTTAACCATTTTCAAGAAACAAGTTCACAATTCAAGTCACTACACTTAACCATTTTCAAGTCACTAATTCACATTTCAACTAAATACACTTAAACATTTTCAAGTCACAAGTTCACAATTCAAGTTACTACACTCAACCATTTTCAAGTCACTAATTGACATTTCAAATAACTACACTTAACCATTTTCAAGTCACTAATTCATATTTAAAATAACTACACTTAACCATTTTCAAGTCACTAATTCATATTTCAAATAACTACACTTAACCATTTTCAAGTCACTAATTCACATTTCAAATAACTACACTTAACCATTTTCAAGTCACAAGTTTACATTTTGAAGTCACTACTTCACATTCCAACTAAATACACTTAAACATTTTCAAGTCACAAGTTCACAATTCAAGTTACTACACTCAACCATTTTCAAGTCACAAGTTTACATTTTCAAGTCACTACACTTAACCATTTTCATGTCACTAATTCACATTTTCTAGTTACTAATTCACATTTCAACTAAATACACTTAAACATTTTCAAAGTTGAATCATAAGTTCAAAGTTCACTCCCAAGTCCAAAATTTAATCCTAAATTCAAAGTTCAATCCCAATTCAATGTTCAAATACTATTTTAATTTAATTCAAGTTTCAATTTAAGACTTGTTATTGTTCAAACTATGAAATATTCCACAAGGCACAGACCAATTATCATTGTTCAAAATAGTATGACCTTAACAATTTATAGATTGCAACACACAGAAGTCATCTCACAATCAAAAACCAAACCCGAATGAGGATTTACAGTAAAAGAGGGATCAATCCCTCTTGTCTATCATAATTCAAACAACAACAATATCTTACGTTGTACGTCTATAATAATTTCTAGGCTTAAAGTTTATGAACAATAAATAACCCACACACAAAAACTCGACCAACCCCATTTTATATCAAGAAAAAAAGGAACATTTGAACCCCTAAATCCATTTTCTCATACAATTTGTTAAAAGAAATTCAAAAATATAGAACATTACCTGTCCGGATTTGAGGTCCCTGTCGGTGGTGATGTTGCTCCGAGCTGCGTGGTCGGAGGCGGAGGAGGAGACCACTGTTGCTGCTGCTATCGGGGTGGTCGGAGGCGGAGGCAGAGGCTGCTGCTGCTGCTATCGGCGTGCGTGGTCGGAGGAGGAGGCAGAGCCAGAGAACACTGCTGCTGCTGCAGTTATCGGCGTGGTCGGAGGCTGAGGCGGACACGAAGACGAATGTCGTGGTCGGAGGCTGAAAAAGGGTTGAAAGTTTGGTCTTGTTGTTGAGGGTAATTAGGAAAGGAGTTATAAGGGTAGTTGGGCCGGGTCGGGTCATCAGTAGTTGGTCTGGGTCGGGTGTGGGAAAAATTAGAGAAAACCGACCACAAGTGGTCGATTTTCTTATTTTAAAAAATATTCCTTCAAAAATCGACCACTTGTGGTCGGTTTTTGTTAGGAAAAATTAAAAAATATAGAAAAAATCCTATAATATTTATAAGAAATACAAAAAAAATTAATACGATATATGTAAATCGGATAATTAGTTAATTCATCGTCACACACAAGTAGTATATTTCCTCAATTGTATATAAATATCAATGTATTTCGTATATTAGGATGAATTTTTGGTTAGTTAGCTTTTGAATATGTATTATATACCTCGTAATACAACATATTTTATATATAATCTAATGAATTATCGATTAATTAGCTTACTTTATTATAGCTTCAAAAGTATATTATTACGTCGATCGTATGATATCAACGTGTTATTCAAAATACTTAGATAGATTCGGTTAGCTTGCTTTTGACTACTACGCATATATATCGCTACACGGAAAATACGTATATATACATATCGAGTGACTAAATCAGGTTTAACATACGTACTGTATACATTACATAAACGAGTATATATACTCTGATGAATTATCGATTAATTAGTTTACATTATTATAACTTCAATGGTATATATATTATTATGTGGATCGTATGATATCAATGTGTGATTCAAAATAGTTGGACAGACTCACTTAGCTTGCTTTTGACTACTATGTACATCACTACATGAGATATACGTATATATACACACGTACACTCTATTGACTATGAGTTCAAAATACATACTGTATACCTTATATACACGAGTATATTACCCCATAATACAATGAATTTCATATATACTCAGATGAATTATCGGTTAATTTAGCTTACGTTATTATAACTTCAACAGTATATATATTATTACGGCAATCTTATGATATCAACGTGTTATTCAAAATACTTGGATAGATTTACTTAGCTTGCTTTTGACTACTACGTACATCAATACACGAGATATACATATATACACACACACACTCTATCGACTATCACATTCCAAATACATACTAAATATATACATCACATACACGAGTATATTACCCCGTAATACAACGTATTTCATATATACTCTGATCAATTATCGGTTAATTTAGCTTAGGTTATTATAAATTCAACCTTATATTATAACCTCAATCGTATGATATTAACGTATTCAATATACTTAGAAAAATTCAGTTAATTTTTGACTACTACATACATCACTACACGAAATACACATATAGATCACATGCACGAGTATATTACCCCATAATACAGCGTATTCATTACACTTTAATGAATTATCGATTATTTACCTTACATTATTATAACTCCAACAATATATTATAATTACCTCAATCGTATGATATCAATGTATTCAATATACTTGTATACATTCAATTAGCTTTTGACTACTACGTAAATAACTACACATGATAGACGCGTATACATACATTGAAACGTAAGTAAAAAATAAAGATTGTTTTTATGTTATTTATTAATTTTATTTAATATATTTAATATTTCTTAATTTATTTTTACAAAAACAAACCACAAGTGGTAGAGTTTTATTAATTCATTTTACAGAAACCGACCACTTGTGGTAGGTTTTTTAACATTAATTGATTTTTATTATTATTAAGAAATAAATCGACCATACGTAGTCGGTAAAATTTTAAAAAATATATTTAATATATTTTAAAAATTTATGTTTTTTATTTGTTTTATTTATATTCATTTTTTGGGAAATTAAAACCGAACACAAGTGGTCGGTTTTGTATAAAATATTTTATTTATTTTTTTAATCAAAAAACCTACCACAAGTGGTAGGTTTTTATAAAATATTTTTTAATCTAAAACAGACCACAAGTGGTCTGTTTTATTATAAAATATTTTTTATTTTTTTTAAATCCCAAACCTACCACAAGTGGTCGGTTTTTGTAAAATAACTTTCACAAAAATTTAACATATTTTGTATAAAAAAATAAAAAGAATTTTTAAATAATTATTTTATTTATTTTTTGTTATTACCTACCACAAGTGGTCATTTTTATTTTTACGGATTAATTTAATTACTTTGCCTCAATTTTAAAATATAAAAACCGACTACAAGTTGTCGGTTTTTGGTTAAAAAAATTTAAAAAAATAAATTTAATGAAAAACCTACCACATGTGGTAGGTTTTTTGCCACCACAATTTGTGGTCAGTTTTTGGTGGTAGGTTTTTCTGTTTTTTTTAGTAGTGACTCTATAGTCCCTACATTATAAATTGAAAAAAAAAATTTATACAATTGAATTTTATCTAATTATATATGAACAAAAGTATATGTATATATAACTACCAACACATGACATTTGTAAATAAGGCTCAAAAGGTAAAGAGGACGGAACAAAAGTATATGTATATATATACCCACCAACACATAAACATATATATTTGTAGAACATATACATATGTATATCAACTATATCTACTAAAATCAAATACGAATAAAAGATGATCCCAATTAAATATACAAAAATCAAATACAAATAAAAGACGATCCCAATGAATCCAATCGAATCCAAATTAGTATTCATTCATCAAGAACTGTATCATGCACACAGAATCATTTTTCAGTTTATCAATAAACAATTTTTATATCTTTTTTTTTTAAAAAAAAAAATCAACAATTCATGAGGAAGCAGACAATTTTTTTATTTTTTTTTTGAATTGCAGAAAATCTTAAATCAGTATATATACGAAAATCAATTACAAAAAAAACAACAACCATGAAACCAAATGAATCCACAATCGTATTCATTCATCAAATCGGATCCCATACTCACGTAAGAAAACAATTACATTTATACATTATACCTTTTAATGTAAAAAGTTCACCAGAAAATGAAGATGAAGCAGACAATTTTTTGAATACAACTAAAAAAAATTCAATTTACCTGCTATCAATGGTTGAAGGAATGTTTTCTCTCTTTTTTTTTTCTCTATTGTTCAGCAAATTTGTTTATATATATGCTTTAGTGAGCTTTAGTGCATGATTTTGGGAGGAGATTAATGTGGGAGAAGTTGGAGAAAAACATGGGTGCAGATTGATATCCCTTCCTTTTTTATTCTTTGGGTTCTGTTATTGTAACGGAAGAAAGAAAAAAAGAAGGTTTTTTGGTTTTGTATAACTATTAACTAAATACATGTAGACATTAACTGCTGTCTATGGATTGCAATTATTGAAAGTAGGACTAAAAATTTAGTTAATAGGGGTATATGTTAGCTATATGTGAAGCTTTGCCTTTTTAAATATCCAAATTTTAGTTCTGAAACTTTAAGTTAATCTAATCAATATATATATATATATATATATATCATATTATACTAAAAGTGGGAAGCTCCAAAGTGAAAAGTTGGATTACCACTCTACCCCTAGACTAAATCAAAAATAATAAAATATTTAAATATATATTAAATAGTAATATTTTACCTTCCATTGAATCAAAGTATATGATTTAAGAATAGTTATAACTCCCAAACTTTTCGTATAACCATGGCCAAGCAATGAAACTGCAACAAGAATAGAACAACTATATTTTTCTCCACTATGTCATGTAATACCTAAAGGACCCATTCATGAACCAATTTTATTAAATAAAAACGTCTATTAAATAAATTTCATTTATTTACATGTTCACATGGGTGAATTAGAAGTGAAGCAACAGTACATTAATGCTCTCAATTCAAATAGTTTGTAATTAATATCGTTACATATGATACATACTACAGTTTCTCAAGCTCTAAACTTGAGCATTCATGTTTTTTACATTAAATCCAAATCACAATAAGTATAGCAATTAAAATTAAAAAAAATTGTTACTTTAATATTTTCTCATCACCCAAAGAAAACCAAGAGATGCACAATTAAATTAGCAATGAATTAGTCATTGGTTAAACAAACCATCAGCCACTCAAACAAATTCTGAATGAAGAGAATATTGTTATATTCTCATCATTATGCTGATCTAGAAGCAATATTACAGTTTCTCAAGCTTACAACTCATGCCAAAGTATTGTGATTGACAAAGTAGTTTTGCCTTCTTTTCGAAGGTTTCCTGATCAACATTCTTTGTATTTTCCACATAAACAAGAAGAGGTTGCCTTTGATTTCAATCCTTTTTTCTTTGTTGAAGTCAAGTACAAGATTTGCATCAATTCTCTTTTCCATCAATGAACCAGTCAAGAGGCTCATTGATAATCAGCTCCTTTAAAGCTCTGATCGCACGCTTTGTGCAATGATAAAAAGGTAATACCATATTATTCCCATCTTAGATTACGTAGTTGGATTGTCAATTTTAGTTGAGACAAGGTGGGTAAAATTCCGTGAAATGAAAAAGCATATTGAAAGTTGAAGTTGTTCCTAGATATGTATTCACTTGAATAAGAAGTTTGTTTTGTGAGGGGAAAAACTTAATTTTTCTTCTCAAGTTCGAAGTGAAAAATAGAAACAGTGTGTAACCAAACAAGCTTTTGAAAAAAAGAAAGGGATTATTACTAAATGGGCCCTAACACAAAATTTTTACTTAGTGATGGAGTTACGTTTTGCTTAAGTTAATTATTTGTTTGCAAAATTCCATTTTGGAATGAACATTCAAAGGAACAAAGAAAAGCAAAGATGAAGAGATATAATGGCATCTGATCAGTTGATGATCCATTATAGGTTTGTTATTCTTTTGATTTACGAAGAACAAATTATCGAGAGAATTTGTTAAATGGATATATAAATTAGGAACCTGTAATGTATATAAAAAAATTCTAATGTTCATGTATTTAAGACGAATAAATATTGATGTGACTTATGAGTTGAAACGGGGTTGGTCAAGATATGATTGAAAGTAGGTATAAATTAGGGTTTCAATTTTCATACACAATGGCTACACTTTAGGAGGTAAATAAGTTTACTCTATACATGCTATTTATATATGTTTGAGCATGTATTTGTCTTTAAATTAAAGTACTATATCACTGTAACCTCAAGTTTAAAAGTTTCTGATTTCATATTCTGATTTCAAATAATTACTTATTGTTACTTTTTTTGGATGTTTTGATTTCTATCTTATAGCTCAAAGGATTAAAATATATGTGTACCATTTAAAATTTATGATATTGCAATATATTTTTTTATTAAATATTTTAGGATAAACGTGTAACGCACGTTTCTAGAAACTAGTATATATATAAGGAGGAACATAAATAAGGTGATGTGACACCTCTTTATGGCCTCCATTCTTATTTATCTTTTTTGTTCTTTTTTTAAATTTTTCTTCTCTTTCTTTTTGTTTATCTTATTTTAAAAACAAATCCAAAATTGCTTAGATAATTACTCAATTAAATAAGAAACTTTAATGACTTAAATTGTACGATATTTTATAACTCATGGCTTTTCATTTTCTATAGTTAATGAAGGAAAAGGGTGGTCTAACCTGCATATAAATTGTGTCAAAGAGAGTATCAACTTGAATCACAAATCACAAAAGAAAGATTAATCGCTAAGGTGCCAAAAAGAAAAAAGAAGAAAGGTTCTGTTTTCTATAGAAAAGAAAGAAGGTGGAAATTAATGAAAAGTATAAACATTTTGTGTGCATATGTAATTCCTTCTTTTTTTTTTATTTTCATTTGCAATTGTATGGCTCCAACAACTGCATTATTTCTTCCTTATGATATCTTATGGGCATTCCGCATTTGCAATAATGCATGTCGTCTTTTGATATATTCAATAGCGGAGTCAGAATTTGAAGTTTATGAGTTCAAAATTTTAATTCTTAAGATAACTATAAGATTTGTATCAAAGTTACTGGATTCAATCGAACACGAAATCGAAAGCCTAACTTCGCTGTTAAATACACATGAAGAAGTTATATTTTTTTTAGTATTTACTTGCTCATTTTATTAAATTTTTCATTTATCTATTGTATCGACATAGTGCATAGTAATAAACTTATATATACATATATATGTGATACGTAAAAAAATCAAAGATTCTTTTTTTAGTATTTTTAACAATGCTGAAAAAAATAAGAACCCATTTATCTTCCATTAGAAAGTTCAAAAGTCATTAGCCAACCTACTATTTATGCTTTCTTTTAACCTACTAAAGGAATTCAATGTATAATGAATGTGGTATATATAACAAATATGATAGCCATTTACAAAGTAAATGATCCAAAATTTAATTAGTCATCAACTACTACTCCCTCCGTTCCAAAATACTTGGCCTTCTTTCTAAATTTGTTTGTTTCAAATTACTTGTCCATTTTCATAAATCAAGAGTGTTTTATTATTTCTTTCCCATATTACCCTCAATATTAAATAACTAAAGAAAATAGTAATAGTTAGATTTAGTGTTTCAAAACATCATTAGTAGCGTTAATTTTGTAAAATACACTTCTAATTAATGTTTTCTTAATGGGTGTGCCGACTCAAAAGAGGCCAAGTATTTTGGAATGGAGGGAGTATATATGACCTTCAGTGAGGATAAACCAATCCAACAAATTCCTCTACAAATTAGAGACTCGAGAGTATGATTATGGAAAAAGTCTAGGATAAGTTTAGATGATAGGCTCAAGAGTAATGTCTTTTAGAAATTTATTTTCTTGCTCTAATCAATTACTCTAGCTTTCAAAAATAGGTTCATGGTGAGATTCAATTCTACAAAGATATGAATGAAAAGCAAGTCATCATGTCCTGACTTCCGAGTGGCATGACACTTGTGGTATATTTTAGCTAATTGAAGGTAAAACTGTTTAGCTAATATAATGACTAATGAGGATCAAAATAAAATTCATTAATAACTAAAGTATCAAAGTGCAATAAAATATACATTATGTCTTCCTTTTCTTTTTTTAACCATGATTAATGTATTCTTTTCTCCCCATATATATGTTGTTAGGAATTAAACAACTAACCCATGTGAGTGAAATGATATTAAAAAAAAAGCACTTTTAAAAGAAAATACAACCACCTTTTAAAAGCTTATTGCTACTAAAATTCTCCCTTGGTCAAACACTTATTGGTGCTTAAAAGTATTTTTCAAATTGATTAATCAAACTCAAACAATTTCTCATACTTTTTTGTAAAGTACATTTGAAAATTAAAAAAAAAAGGCAGCTCGGTTCACTAAAGCTCTCGCTATGCACAGGGTTCGAGGAAAGGCCCGACCACAAGGGTCTATTGTACGCACTCTTACTTTGCATTTCTGCCAGAGGTTGTTTCCAAGGCTTGAACATGTGACCACCTGGTCACATGACAACAACTTTACCAGTTACTCCAAGGCTCCTCTTCAATTTTTTTTTTAAAAACATTTTTTGAAATAAACTAATTTTAAAAGCGTGGTCAAATATACTATTACTTTCAGGTTTGAAATTTAAATTATGCCACCTTTGATTTGAACTTATACGCTTGTATGTTTAAATTATCTTGTCAAAGAAGATTAAATCTATTTTTTATTTTGCAAAAATATTTCATTATTTTAATTTTAGGTATTAAAAAAAGATTACATCGGAAATGTGACGAGTTTCTTTATAACTGCGCGAAGCGCGAACAAATTCACTAGTTCAAATGAAGTTTAAAGATTAATCAAATTGACATTCATCTCATGAAGTAAAAATTTTTCATATAAATTGAGACAAATGAAATGAAGTTTTGCTCGTACTTCCTCTGTTCCTTTTTAATTGTCACGTTTAACTTTTCAAGAGTCAATTTGACTAATTTTTAAAGCTTAATTAAATTAGATTAATTCGATATTTTAAAATTAAAATTTAGATATTCAATAACTATACAAAAAGTACTATAAATTGTAATTTTTCTCATATCAATATGAAAACTATATTTTAAAAGTTGGTCAAAATTTATATCGTTTGACTCTTAAAAAGGAAACTATGACAACCCAAAAGGAATGGATGGAGTATATTGAAAAGCTCCTATTAGAACATTAGAATTCAAACAAGAAAGGGAAATAACCAAATTACTTTTCAGCTATTGAAAATAGATTTTTTTTTTAAAATTACCTATTTAATTTTTTTTATCTAAAATAGTTTTGAATTATTATAAATAGAATAAAAATGCCTCGATAATAGTAAATTGGTCAAAATATGTCTTTATCCCATGAGAAAAGACATAAAGACACCATTAAACTTCTCCCAAATTTTCAAAAAGACAATTAAAGTTTGCGGGAGTCCTATTACCCCACAAAACTAGTTACGACCAAATTAAATACCCCCTTTTGACCCATTTTCTCACCAGTTGTTTTAAACCTTAGAGGAGCGGGTGAGTGAGTAAAAGTTGTGGCCCCAAGCCAATTAAATAAAACCACGTGTAATGAATAATTTAATTCTCTCCTTAATAAATACACCTATCTTCTCTTCTTCCCCCATTTTCCATTAAATTAGCCATTAGAAGAAGCTTGTATAACTATCCAAAAAAATTCTCCCCTCAGCAACGATTTCATATTCAAAAGGTGAGAAATTTTCATCTATAGGTTCAATTTCTTCTTATTTTACTTAAAATTTATGAAATCAAAATATTAATCCATTATAGAATTTGAAGACATGCAAAAAAAGAAGTCAATATAAAAAAGAGAAAGATAATGCAATAGGAAACAAAAACTCATTAAGTCAAGGGATGATTACAAAAAAGTACAACTAGCAAATATACTTTATATTTAAGTAGCCAAAAATATACTTTATAGCACAAAATCTGATTTGGTCGTTCATTGTAAACTAACTTTTCTTCCCAGTTCCTCTTTTTCTTCTCTTTCTTCAGTCAAATTTTTCCGAACTCTCATTTCACCTTCAAATTTATCATTTTCTTTCTTCAATTAACTCTTATTCTGTTGTTATTTGCTGTTTAACTCTATATTTGGCTACCCCATATGAATTAATTACAAAATATAATGCTACCCATAACGCCCATTATCCCCCAAAAAATGGTTTCTTCGTCGGCAACAACTGAAAATCGTAAGCTTTGAATCAGTAATATCTAGCCCAGTTTGCTTCTTCGTCCTTCAATTTTAATTATTCCATCTTACATAAATAGGGTAGGATTAGTTCAACCATTGTTGAAGCTCGAAGCTTCAAAATTTGAGAATCGAAATTTTTGTAAATAAGTTCTGTTTTGAGTGGGTATAGTTACAAAAGATCGGTTATGGATTGAGGAGCCCAAATATGAAATTTTGGATGATTTGGTGTAGTTTTGAGGTTTTTTTTAGATGAATTGGTGCTTGGATTCGAGGAAGAAGACGAAGTCCATTTTTTTTTGTATACATTTGTATATTGTTGTATATACTCCCTCAGTTTCAAAAAGAATGACCTAGTTTGACTTGGCACGGAGTTTAAGAAAATAAAGAAGACTTTTGAATCTTATGGTCCTAAATTAAAGTTATGACAAATGTACCAAAATGCCCTTTAATCTTGTGGTCTTAAACATGCCATGTGGAAAGTTGGAATTAAAATGTTGCCAAAAAAGGAAAGGGTCATTCTTTTTGAAACGGACTAAAAAGGAAAGTAGGTCATTCTTTTTGAAACGGAAGGAGTACAATATAGTGTTTTGTTTGGGTGATTTTCTTCTTTTTCTCCATTTTATACGCACTTATACAATGTAGATACATTGTTTAAACATTGTACATATATGTATGTACATATATGTATAATTATGTATACTATTGAATAAGTTGATGTGTCATGGTCTCATGACACTTTCGATGCTTAAAACAAGGAAAATATGCAATAACTTGGGTATGTTTGGTTGGTATGATGTGTTTTCTGTCCTACTTTGCAGAGAAATAGGTTATGGAGGCAAACTGGAGAAAAAGGGAAGAAGCATGCATTAGAATGAAGCATTTGAGGAAGAAAAGAGCCGAATCGAAGCTGGAGAGTGTCCCACGGCATAGACTCACGTCACGTGAGTGGAGCCACACCACGTGGGTGGGTACCACAGGTCAACTCCTGCAGATTTATTAGGAAGCCTGCTTTCCACGTCAGGGACTCACGGCACGTGAGTCAACCCATGCCACGTGGATTGATGCCGTGAATCAACTCCTGAAGATTGAAAGGAACCCTATTTTCCACTGCAGAAACCCACGTGACGTGACTTGGTTCCACAACACTAAGTCACGGTACTGTGGAAAATTGCCAACTCTGTTTTCCTATTTTGTTTAGGATAGGATTTACCTTGTATCTATAAATACCCCTTTATTGTCGTATGTTCAGGAGTTAGTCAGTACATTGTTTTGAAAGATATTTTCCATTATTTTTGAGTTCATATTATTGATTTTGTAATTTTGGAACATCGAATCTAGGGTTTTATTGTTACTGAGATTTCACAGTTTTCTCTTTATTACGAGTTTACAATTATGTTTTCATCGTCGAATTCTTCTTGTGTTCTTGAAATCATGAGTAGCTAAACCTATTAACTAGGATTGTGTGAACCATGAGGAATTAACAAAACGGGTTAAGTTCAAAGCAATTCTGAACCATTAGAAATGCATTTATTGTTAATACCTTCATTAAAATTGATCTTCTAACGGTTGCAAACGTTAGAATCTCGCATGTAGTCTAGAATTGCTTGAGAGAGAGGTAGAGATTGGGAACAAGATCAACCTTCATCTAATAACTTGAGCCGTAACAGGAATAGTTATCTGAGATCCAGGACAAGAGTTAGTAGTGCGACACTCGAAAACCGAGAGGAGAAAAGTGAAATTTGTCTAACCAAGGTCGAGAGGCGTTTAGATAAACTTAGCTTGTTATATTTTGCATGCAATGCAGCGGGACAGTCTTGCCAGCACAAATAACTGATAGAGTTAAGGAATCATTGGGGATCACAGTCCTAGTGTATTTCTCATATTGATTACAAATCCGAAAATCAACAATCGTTACTGTTATTACTTACTCACAAAAAAAACCCAGTATTATTTACTTGCCAATTACTCAGACTAGTATTCAACATAATTTCGTCCTAATCCCTGTGGGATAGACCCCAACCTAGTTGGGTTCTATATTTGATACAGCGACCGCATTATACTTTTCTGGAGGTATATTTTGGGTGATATCAAATTTTGGCGCCGTTGCCGGGGACTACGGTTACAGAGTAGAGTATTTTGCTTGTTGGAGTTGATTGATTTTATTTTACTATACTTTTAAGGGCACACGCCGGTGTATGCCCAATACTAGGAGTCAAGGCAATCCCCTGATTCCACTTGATCCTGAAATAGAAAGAACTCTGAGAGCTAATCGAAGAATGGTGAATACAAACGGAGTTCAAGATGCCGCAGCCGTGGGATACATTCATAACCAACCAATTTAGCCAGTTGGTCATGAAACAGCGGACCAAACTACCGTTTAATTGAAACGGGAAGAGAAACCTAGGCAAGCTGCTCTTAGGAAAGTATATAGAGATAATCGAGCTATGCAAGAAGCAGTACAACGTCTGGCTGATGCTGAAGAGAGACAAAGAAAACTGAGGGCTCACCAAACACCTCAAAGACCATATGTGCCAATTTTTGATGATCCAGAAGAAGAGGATGTGGCTTATTTCGAACCGGTAGAGACTGGTACCATTATCCCACCAGAATTACCTCAGGGCACTAAGTTCAACATTACAAGTGCCATGATCCATCTGTTTAACTTGAAAGGCGTATTCACCAAACTTCCGATAGATGATCCGAACATACATGTGATGAACTTTGTGGGGGTCTGTACTTCGTATAATTTGCCTGGAGTGGACCAAAAGGCTATTCGGTTAAGATTGTTTCCATTCTCTTTAACAGGAGAAGCAACTTTGTGGTTGGCCGAATTACCACGAGGCTCCATTACTACTTGGCAAGAGTTGAGAAATCAATTACTGGAGAGATTTTTTTCCACCCTCCAAGATGCTACAGTTGAAGGATGAGATTTACAACTTCAGACAACTACATTCTGAAGCACTTTACGAGACATGGCTAAGGTTTAAGAAGAAGCTGCAGAATGTTCCAAATAATAGAATGAGTGGCAAGAGTTTACTTGAAATCTTCTACAAGGCTTTAAACGCAAATACTAAGGCTGTAGCAGATACTATCACTGGCGGAGCATTTATGAGTCTGAGGTGGTAACAAACTTCAGAGATTTTAGATCATATCACTATGACCAACCGAGGATGGCATACTCGGGAGAAAGATACACCTGCTGGTACATACACTATTAGAGCATCAGCAGCACAACGGGCATAGGATGAGTCTGTAGATCAAGAGGTCGCACAGCTGAGGACAGAAATTAATTTGTTATCTAAACAGATTGCGGCTAGAGATGCTAAGAAAGTGCATGTCGTAGGTCTACAAAGCAAAACACCTAAGCATGACGAGTATGAATCTGATGAGGAAGCTAAGTACTTGGATCGAGAAGTGGCGGGTTTTCGAGCCAAGTGCCAAGGGTCTAATCAAGACTCTTGGAACTCAAGGCAAGGGAATCAAGTTTGGAACTATTATGAAGATAATTACAACAGGTCAGGATATAGAGATAGATAATGAGATCGTGATGGAGACTAGAAACGAAAAGAGGATTACAAGGAGAAGAGTGGTGCTTATGTTCCACCAGGGAACCGTGTTACTGACTATGGAAATTCACGAATGAAAACCCTTCATACCAAATTGGTTAAAGGATCAGAAAACCAAGAAAATTGCTTGAAGGAAATTAGGGCGGACATTTCGGGAATAAGTCAGAAAGTTGAATCTCACTCAACTACCATAAAACAGTTGGAGCAACAGTTCGGATAGATATCGGTGGCATTGAACCAACGTCAACCAGACACTCTTCCAAGTAACACTATCTAAAATCCTAAAAATGACGGTCATTATTTAGCCATTACTACAAGAAGCGGAAAGAGCAAGACCAACCCATCTAATCCTGTGGTTAATGATAAGAAAGATGAGCTAGTGGTGGGTGATAAAGAGGTTGAGATGGAGCTAGAAAATTTAGTAGCGAACAACAATGCAGCTCACAAACCCCACAGTATTAATAAGAAAGTGGAATCTGAAAAGAGAAAGGATAAGGAGGTTCCCCAAATGTTGAAAACTATCCCATGACCTCCTCCTCCCTTTCTTCAAAGGCTAAAAAGAAAGGTCGAGGAAGGTAAATACCAGAAGTTTATTACAATGTTGAAAGAGCTATCGGTAAATATCCCTCTTGTTGAGGCATTGGAGCAGATTTCCGGTTACGCGAAGTTCATAAAAGACTTAGTGACAAAGAAAAGAATGGCCAATTTTGAGCCAACAGATAACTTGTATCATTGTAGTGCAGTTGCTTTGCGTTCCTTAGTAGAAAAGAAGGAGGATCCAGGAGCTTTCATAATTCCTCGTACTATTGGGTCGTACAACTTTCCAAAGGCACTGTGTGATTTAGGTGCTAGCATTAACTTAATACCGCTAGCCATTTTTAAGCAGTTGGGGTTGGGAGCACCAAAATCGACTTCTATGAGGCTTCTTATGGCAGATAGAACTGTGAAAAAGCCGATGGGCATTCTGTATAATGTTTTGGTGAAAGTTACATCTTTCATCTTTCCAGCTGACTTTGTGATTCTAGATTGTGAAGTTGATTTTGAGGTTCCTATCATTCTGGGGAGACCATTCCTTGCCACTGGCCGTGTGTTGGTTGACATGGAAATTGGGCAGATGAAATTCAGGTTAAATGATGAACATGTTACTTTCAATGTTTGTCATTCCATGAAGCAATCGAAAGATATGCGGGTGATTTCTGTAATTGATACGCTTGATGAGAATGCCATAGTCATTCCAATTGAAGAAAGGTTGGGGGTAGAATCTTTTGCAGTTGTTGTTATGAATTTTGACAGTGATGGTATTGAGGAATACGATGATATGGTTGGAGAGCTTGCTGGTAGGGATCCTACACTTATACTCCGAAGAAACTTGATCTCGATTTGAAGAATAGGGTGACCCCACCGGCTCGCCCTTCTATTGAGGAGCCTCTAGTCTTAGAGCTTAAGACTCTTCCTTCTCACCTTCGCTACGTATTTTTGGGAGCCAATAACACTTTGCCCGTAATCATTTCTGCTGAATTGTCAGAATGGCAGGTAGAAGCTCTGGTTTAGGTATTAAAGAATTTTAAGAGGGCCATTGGTTGGCCCATTGCTAATATTATAGGGATTCCACCCGACATTTACACTCATAAAATTCTACTTGTTCCTGAGTGTATACCGAACATTGATCACCAATGTCGTATGAACCCACCTATGCAGGAAGTTGTGAAGAAAGAAATCATTAAGTGGTTAGATGCAGGCGTAGTTTACCCCATTGCTGATAGCAAGTGGGTAAGCCCAGTGCAGTGTGTGCCAAAGAAGGGAGGAATCACTATGGTTCCAAATGACAAGAATGAGTTAATCCCAATGAGGCCAGTCATAGGATGGAGAGTTTGCATGGACTATCGAAAGCTAAATTCTTGGACCGAAAAGGATCACTTTCCCATGCCTTTCATGGACCAGATGTTGGACCGTCTTGCTGGAAGGGGTGGTATTGATTTCTTGACGGTTATTCAGGATATAATCAGATTTTCATTGCTCCCGAGGACCAAGAGAAGACCACGTTCACCTGCCCATATGGGACTTTCACGTTCAAAAGGATGTCGTTTGGGTTATGCAATGCACCAGCCACTTTTCAGCGTTACATGATGTTTATTTTCTCTGACATATTGAAAGACACTATTGAGGTACTCATGGATGATTTTTCTATAGTGGGAGATTGTTTTGATGACTGTCTGGCCCACCTCACTAATGTGTTACAAAGATGTGAAGAGTGCAACTTAGTGCTAAATTGGGAGAAATGTCACTTTATGGTTAAAGAAGGTATTGTATTGGGACATCGAATCTCAAAGAAGGGTATCGAAGTAGACAAAGCAAAGATTAAGGTAATTGAAAAATTACCCCCACCGATTTTTGTGAAAGGGATTCAAATTTTTTTAAGACATGCTGGCTTTTATAGAAGATTCATCAAGGATTTCTCTAAGATTGCACATCCATTCTGCAAACTTTTGGAGAAAGAGGTGAAGTTCATATTCTTTGGAGAGTGCCTAAAAGCATTCGAATGTCTGAAAGAGAAGTTGATTTCAGCTCCTATCAATGTCACACCAGACTGGACGATGCCATTCGAGGTTATGTGTGATTCTAGTGGAGTAACTTTGGGTGCAATCTTTGGACAAAGATATGAAAAGATTCTACATTATATTTGCTACACTAGCAAGGTACTTTATCCAGACCAGAAGAATTACACTGTTACTGAGCAAGAGCTATTGGCTGTGGATTTTGCTTTTGAAAATTTTTGATCTTACTTGAGTGGTACGAAGGTGATTGTACATACAGACCACGCCGTACTTAGATATCTTATATCAAAGAAGGAAGCCAAGCCAAGGATGATTTGGTGGGTACATCTACTATAAGAATTTGATTTTGAGGTCAAGGACCGAAAGGGGACTGAGAATCAGGTTGCAGACCACCTATTACGCCTTGAGGAGGAAGCCATGCTCAAATTAAGGGATGTTCTTGATATTGATGATACTTTTCCAGATGAGCAAGTGTTAGCAGCATCACAAGACTTAATCCCATGGTTTGAAGATTTTGCCAACTTTTTGGCAAGTGATGTAGTCCCGAAAGATATGTCATACCAGCAACGCAAGAGATTTATGCATGAGGTAAGAAAATTCTTCTGGGATGAGCCTTACCTGTTTAGGGTATGTGCAGATGGTATAATTTGATGGTGTATCCCAGAGGACGAAATGATAAGTATTTTAGAAGCATGTCATTCATCTCCAGTTGAGGGTTATCATGGCGGTACGCGAACTACGCACAAGATCTTACAATGCGGGTATTATTGGCCCACCATCTATAAAGATGCTCATGACTATGCTCGGGTATGTGACCAATGTCAAAGACAAGGGAATATCTCACGCAGACACAAACTTCCTATGACAACTATACTTGAGCTCTAATTGTTTGATGTATGGGGAATAGATTTTATAGGCCCTTTTGTGAGCTCACATGGGATGAAATACATTTTGGTAGCTGTTGACTATGTTTCTAAGTGGGTGGAGGTGATTTCGCTTCCCAATAATGAAGGAAGAAGTGTCACGACATTCTTTAAAAGGAACATATTTTCACGATTTGGTACACCTCGAGTTATCATTAGTGATGGAGGATCCCATTTCTGTAATCGGCTGTTCAAAACCTTACTTGAAAAATATGGTGTCAAACATAAGGTTGCAACACCTTACCATCTTCAGATGAGTGGGCAAGTTGAAGTGTTAAATCGTGAGATTAAGTCTATTTTTGCAAAGACAGTGAATGCCAATAAGACTAATTGGGCAAGAAGATTGGATGATGCACTATGGGCATATCAAACTGCATTCAAGACACCTATTAGTGTATCTCCATATCAGCTGGTATTTGGTAAATCATGTCATTTGCCTGTCAAACTTGAACATAAAGCGTTATGGGCATTGAAGAGGCTGAATCTGGAATGGAGTGATGCTGCTAAATTGAGACTAGAGAAGATGAATGAGATGGATGAATTTCATCTCCGGGATTATGAAATCTCAGCACTGTATAAAGAGAAGATGAAACTATATCATGATCGGAGGATTGAAGGATGAGAGTTTCACCCGGGAGATTTGGTGCTGCTCTATAACTCCAGGCTTTGCTTTTTTCCTGGAAAACTGCGGTCTAAATGGTCTGGACTATTCACTGTTGTTAGGATGTTCCCGCATGGATCAATCGAAATAAAAGGTGATGATAATGTTCTATTCAAGGTAAATGGGCAGCGTGTAAAGCAATATGTGGGAGTCACGAAAGAAATTAGGACATGTGAGGAGCTGAGTCTTGATGAAGTCTGATTAGTCACGTTATCCATATCGTGCCGCGACGTTTAATCAAGCACTGCTTGGGAGGCAACCCAAGGTCTGAGTTGGTTGTGATCCGACTATTGAAGGCTGGAATTTGAAATATTGAACTGAAAATGTCAGTACAACCTACGACAGTGATTCACGTGCCGTAACTTTATCCATGTTACGTGGGTTTGTACCGTGGAAGTCAGAGAAAATTGTTCACATGCAGAACCCGACCCACGCCAGGACCCACGTGACGTAGGTAAAACCACGTGGCGTGGGTCAGTATCGTGGGAATCAGAGATTATTTGTGCTTCAGAACCCAACCCATGACAGAGACCCACGTGACGTGGGTCAACCCACATGGCGTGGGTTGGTACCGTGAAAAGCAGACCTGAACTTAATTATCAAGATCCGACCCGACCTAACCCTAATTTCGGCCTACCCCTATAAAATCCGATACTACCCGATTACAAACTCTAAAAACCCAATCCTCCAAGCCTCCACACACGCGATTTCTTTCCCCAATTCATCCAAATTAACACTTTTTATCCTATAATCACTATAAAGTACCAACCATTCTAATTCGTACCACCACCACTCCAATTACAAGAAAATTAAAAAATCATCCACCCCATAACCCCAAAAGTTTTGAAACCCTAAAAACCCAAACCCGAACTAACTGCAACCCAAATTTGACCCAAACCCGCCCATTTGATCTAAAATGCCGCTAAAATTTAACCCTAAACATGGAGACATGAGTTCATCTTCTAGAATCCACACTAAAAACCCCAAATTTACAACTAGGTTGAGCGATGAACCTTTGGGGTCAAATAAAAGTGGATCCGAGGAGGTGTTTGATATTTCTCATGATTCTGCACTTGTACCTCACACAAAGAGGTTACAAACTAGGGCACAAACTACTTCACAGGCTGCACTTCAGCCTATTCCACATCCCCCACAGCCTGCTGAATCGGTTGCTCCTGATCAATATTCTGATTTCGCCCCCTAGTTTGATGAGGGGACGGATGCTTCTGCAACCAGTGATGATCACGAGGATGATGTATCTGGGTTTGAGGAGAATGCTGAGGGTACAGATAAGTCTGCGTCTGGTGAGAGTAGTGCAGCTGCGGGACAACTTCTGTCTCCGGTACTGGTGGCCAGGGTTCAACTACCCCCTCCCAAAGAGCTTTAAATGCACGTCAGGACGCAGCTCAGGTCCAAAGGGATAACAGGAGGTGGTGTGTTAAGGGGATGAAAGACATTTATAATAGGGATACCGAACCAACTGATCAGGGTACATGGCAAAGAAATATCACGGAGGAGGCTTAGTATCGAATAGATGAGGTGAATGAATTGCCTGAGATTAAGACATTATTTGATCGCTATGGATTTGAGTGGATCGCAGAGCCTTTGGGCAACTATAACAGTTAGTTGGTCTGTGAGTTTTATGCTTCATATGCTGATTCAGTAGCGTTGACTACACCTAATGAGCAGAGATATCGGGACCAACCACCACTGACTCACATTTTGGTTCGTGGCACCAGAGTTCACATATCTGAGCGGACGATCCACAGATTCTTATTTAGAGCAGAAAGGGAGATTCCCACCCCGACTACTGAGTTTGATCACCGCATGGAGATGGTGAGAAACAGGACTAAGATGAGGGACGCTGATCAGCGGTTGGAGTTACTGCGGTGGATTGCAGGTTACATAGCGGAGGATGGTGCAGATGCTAGTTGGTTTGCTGGGAAGATGGACATTAAGAAGTTCTCACTTTACTTTATAGGATGGTTTTGGTGGTCAATTATCAGGCACCGTTTAGGTCCCACTAATGCTGATAATTCACTCACACTTGATCGGGCAGTGTTGGTAGCAAGCATTCTGGTAGGTTATGATATTAACTTCGCTCGCTACATCATTGAGCAGATCCATGAGCGTGCTTTCTGCGACTTCACCAGCATTACTTTTTCATGTTTGGTCTAGGGCTTATGTAATACTGCTGGTGTGGCCTCAATACCTACAGTTGATCATGATATTGAGGTAACCCAGATTGCTGATATAGGATTGATGCAACAGCGGGGGGCTAACCTAATTTTTTTGAAGAGGTTTCATCCTTCCACGTCATATGGCGCGACCTTTTTTAAAGGGCTTGGAGATAGAGAGGAGCCGGTTAGTACTCCAACATCGGTGAGTGTGCTTGAGACGATGCATGTACCTGTTGAGGGCACAAGCCTGGTGCGTGATGAGGTTGCAGGCACTACAGCACCACTTCCCCCATATAGTGTGGTCTCAGTTCCGAGGGACTTTCTGTAATAGTTGGTTGATAGGCAGACACAGATGTTTGAAAGGCAAGCGCACACAGAGGCTCAGATGGCTAAGTTAGTATCCAGCTTAAGCCATGGGTCAGGTCCACGGTAGAGGCTTCATAGGCGAGAGTTGAGGCCCGCATAACTGCGGCCATAGATAAATTTATGAAAGAGCAGCATGGCAGATTGATAGTTTTGAGACACGGATGACAAACTGGGTGAGTTTGGCATAAATTCCTGATATGGCAGGGTTGACATAAGAGGTGCCTGCATTGAGAGAGGAGGTTAGAGCTATGGTACCAAGTAACACCCCTGTCATTCCACCTATGCCCGTGGCAGCTCCAATGAGGCCGACTTTTAAGGTAGATTTGTTTACGGATGAGGAGCGACCGATTGAGAGGGCCAAGCAGCCACGTAGCCCGGAAGGTCAACAGTCGAGTGGCGATGATTTTGACAGGGACCTGAGGAGGGATATGAAAGCCTCCTGAGTTGAATATCACCTCAGTCAGATTGAAAATGAGCAGAGAAACTTAGGATCATCTTCTAGTCAGCCACCTCCCCCTCTGTCAGCCCCTAGCGTTGAGCCCAGAGAGCATGCACAGGATCCTGCTGTGGATGGGCCCACATCCGGTACCTAGGGCACCGCAGGTATGTCTTCACTCCCTTACACTTATTCTATTGATAGCTGTGCACTAGGGGCAGTGCACTATTATTTAGTTGGGGGTAGGGGTATACCACCACTTGGGGTTTTTTGTTACCGTGTTTTCTTTCCCCCCAACTGTGCTATCATAGTAGAACTGTCATGTTTAGGTCATTATTTATAGTATTTATGTGTTTTCATGATTAATTAGAAGGAAAATAGGGGAACCTTAGTTTAGTCCAATTCTGAAAGTATTTTGAATGATAATGATGCTTTTTGATTGTTTAAAAGACACCCCTCCTGAGATTTTTATTTTGAAATGTGTGTGTAGTATATTAGTTTGTGGCAGTTGTTGGATCTTGTTATGGCATTAGTACTGTAGGCAGAATGACTGTAGCTAGCAATGTATGAACTGGATAGGCAGTAGTTGATAATGTAACCCTGTGCTATGTGTGTGTGAGGTCATTACCTAGTTCACTCTGTAGGTGCGGGTTAGTCTTGCCTAGGTTATAGGATAGTGGTTAGGAAAGGATCATAGGCCGTTTTTGAATAAGTTCACTTTTAGCCTAAATGCCCGACCAAATGAATTAAGTATCCCTTGATCCCGAGTTTGAGCCTTAATTGACCTATTTCTTTCATTAGCCTATTCACCTTCCTATTTTGACTTACAATGAACCTGTCTTGGCCCTGGTCCCTCCTTGGACATTGTGTACCTCAACTCAGGCAAATCGCCTAAGTTGAGGGTGGCTATTATAGGGGTACGTAGTTTAACTTGGGCATGAAAAAGGAATTAGTAAAAAGAAAAAGAGAACAGATTTGGGTGTGAAGAGAAGAAAACAATGAGTGAAATAAATAGGAATTGCAAAAAAAAAAAAAAAAAAAAAAGAGAGAATTTTTTTTGTGCTTTAAAAGTATGAAGAAAATCACACCCAAAATCTGAAAATAAATGAAGGAGAATAAAGGAAAATAAGATAAGAATGATTGGAAAGTGGAGCCAAAGATAGTGTAGTGTCAAGGAGGGTTGAGTCACTATATCCATATGTATCGCACTCATCCCCAAGCCTACATTGCAAGCCGATGAAAGTCCTAATGTGATCCTAGTCCAACTGTCCGAAAAACTAAGGTATAGAAAATAAGGGCAAGCCTATGGTATTTCACGTACATTGTTTGAACTTCTTTGTGAGAGAGAGTGTTTTGACACGGTCCCTAATTTGATATCCATTGGTATACTGTGAGTGTATAGGACTTCTTTGTTGTGAGAGCATATGGGTTGCACTGTTAGCTGCTATTTGTTCGGATAATATCATTTGCATATATGCTTAGTTGTTTTTTCATAATCTGATGCCATCATTTGATCCCTTCTGTATCATGATAATATGCTGCATGTATACACACTATGGTTTTGATTTGCAAGTTGGAGGGGTCAGAGAAGTTTTGACGCCAAAAGCAATGAGTCGACTGCATAGGTCTCTTAGGTTTCTCTTAGTTAAGCATCGTATGTGTTTATTTAGTTTTGTTCGCCTAAGGACATGCAAACGTTCTAAGTTAAGGGTGTTGATGTGTCATGGTCTCATGGCATTTTCGATGCTCAAAAAAAGGAAAATATGCAATAACTTGGGTATGTTTAGTTGGTATAATGTGTTTTCTGTTCTACTTTGCAGAGAAATAGGTTATGGATGCAAACTGGAGAAAGGGGAAGAAACATGCATTAGAATGAAGCATTTGAGGAAGAAAAGAGACGAATCGAAGCTGGGGAGTGTCCCACGACATGGACTCACATCACGTGAGTGTACCCACACCGCGTGGGGGGTACCACAGGTCAACTCCTGCAGATTTATTAGGAAGCCTGCTTTCCACGTCAGGGAATCACGACACGTGAGTCAACCCATGCCAAGTGGATTGATGCAGTGAGTCAACTCCTGAAGAGTGAAACGAACCCTGTTTTCCACGACAGGAACCCACGTGATGTGACTTGGTTCCACGACACCAAGTCACGATACTGTGGAAAATTGTCGACTCTATTTTCCTATTTTGTTTAGGATAGGATTTACCTTGTATCGATAAATACCCCTTTATTGTCCTATGCTCAGGAGTTAGTCAGTACATTATTTTTAGAGATATTTTCCATTATTTTTGAGTTCATATTATTGATTTTGTAATTTTGGAACATCGATTCTAGGGTTTTATTGATATTGATATTTCAGAGTTTTCTCTTTATTACGAGTTTACAATTATATTTTCATCATCGAATTCTTCTTGTGTTTTTGAAATCATGAGTAGTTAAACCTATTAACTAGGGTTGTGTGAACCATGACGAATTAACAAAACGGGTAAAGTGCAAAGCAATTCTGAACCGTTGGGAATACATGTATTGTTATTACCTTCATTATAATTGTTCTTCTAACGGTTGCAAACATTAGAATCTCGCCTGTATTCTAGAATTGCTCGAGAGAGAGGTAGAGATTAGGTACAAGGAATAACAACAAAGATTTGAAGCTATCAACCTTTATCTAATAAATTGAGCCGTAACAGGGATAGGTATCTGAGATCTAGGACAAGGGTTAGTAGTGCGACACTCAGAGACCGAGAAAAGAAGAGTGAAATTTGTCTAACCAAGGTCGAGAGACGTTTAGATGAACTTAACTTGTTAGATTTTGTATGCAACGCAGTAGGACAGTCTTGCCAGCACAAATAACCGGTAGAGTTAAGGAATCATTGGGGATCACAGTCCTAGTGTATTTCTCATATTGATTACAAATCCGAAAATCAACAATCGTTACTGTTATTACTTACTCACAAAAGAAAACCCCCCAGTTTTATTTACTTGCCTATTACTCAGACTAGTATTCAACATAATTTTATCCTAGTCCATGTGGGATCAACCCCAACCTAGTTGGGTTCTATATTTGATACAGCGACCGCATTATACTTTTCTAGAGGTATATTTTGGCGATATCAATAACATTATGCAAAATTATAAAAGGTGTATAATACACTCATAGACAAATACTATACAATATTATACAAAAAAATTGACTTCATCTTCTTCCTTGAATTCAAGCATCAGAGTCATTCAAAACACCTCTTCTAATTTTGCATAATGTTATATATACAATTATTCAATAATGGGAAAATGCATAAAACCTCCCCTAAACTTGTCACCACAACTTATTTTAGCACTTAAACTTAACAGGCATTTCTTTACCCCCCTTAACAACTTTAAAATGTATTATTTTCCTCCCTTAGTGGCTCAGTCCAAGTCAAGTCTTAGTGTTGTATAGTCACGAGTGATTTGATTTGTCTACGTCATTAATTAGTTAAAATTAACCCGACCTGCGTTAAATTATTTATATTACATATAATATTAAAAATCCCTACCCGTTCCCAAATTAAACCCGACTCGACCCATGTCTTAGCAAATACCCCTAAATCTAAACCTACCCGTCATTTACCCATTTTCTATTCTAAAAGATCCAAAAAGAAAACCTAATCCCTAATCTCTACAACTATTCAATCGTCGATGTGTTTTTCATCAAGTGTGGAGGTGCTTTTGTAGACAAGTACTAAAATTTTCCAGTCTTGGAGGTTAGTATTTTACATCATTTTGCATGTAGGGTTTTTATCCATTCGATTTTCAAAGAGGTTGATTTTCCGATTTTCGATTTACACTAAAGCTCGTATTTTTTTCAATTTTTGCAGTTTGATAATGGATTTTGTGTATATTACGTTGAGGTTTCACCATGGAGGAATATTACAGCAAAAGCCTCGTATTAAATACATCGGAGGTATTGAGACTGATTATTTAGACGTAGATGTTGATAAGTTCTCTTACTTTGAGTTTGTAGGCTATGTTAAGGAAATTGAACATAATTGTTCCTCTTGTCTTGTTTATATTAGACCACCTAATTGTAGTCATTTGGTAAAGGTTACATGTGATAGGGATATTTTGGGTATTGTACCTCAATTAAAAAATGGGGATGTGGTTGAACTGTAGATGTCATACTTAATTGAAGAACCTATTGTGGTCCCCCCGCCCTTGAGTATGTAACCCATGTGGGTGGAGAATCTTCTACTTTTTTTGATAAAGAATCTGCACAAACGTTTGTGGATAGTGATAATTTAGGTTTTCAAGAAGCTTCACAACCTCAAGAATCTGCACAACCTACTGTTGGTGTTGGTGGAGCTTCTTCTATTGTTTGTGTTGGTGGAGCTTCTTCTACTGTTGGTGAGGAGTTGGGTGGGGCTTCTACTAGTGTTGAGGGAGGGTTGGGTGGGGGATCTGTTAGTGTTGAGGAAGAGTTGGGTAGGACTACTGCTGCTACTACATCAGATGTTCCTGTAATAGGTTCTGATTGGGAAAGTGAAAGTTAAGCTAGTGAAGATTCAGATTATGGAGATTTGCTTGAATGTGATGATGAATATGGTAATGATACTCATGAGGAGGTCAGGATTTTGAGGGAAGAAAAGAGAGCTTCCAAAATAAAAAGGAAGAAAGAAAGGGGGTCTAGATCTGAAGGGGTTAGTTTGGGCAAAAAAGGAGTTGATTTGGGGCATAATGAGTATTTATCCAAGAAAAAAAGTACTCTAGAGGGTAAGTTAGGTGTTGATGAGCCATACTTTGATTCAGATGAAGAGGTTAGTTTTGAAATAGATACTGATGTAGATGCTGATGATGAGAATGAGGTTCAACAACCTGCAAGAAGTATGAAAAAAGCAAGGAGAGCAAAAAGAACTTAAAGAAGAGTTGTGTTTGATCCTACTTGTAAGTTAATTGTTTGGGAAACTGGTCTAGCTTTTGCCAATTTTAAATAATTCAGAGAAGCTATTACTAGGTATGCAGTTCAAGAACATATAGAGTTGGACAAGTTTGTTAATGAACCAACTAGGGTGAGGCTAAAATGCGTAGAAGGTTGTCCATGATTATTGTTTGGTAGTCATGATTCAAGGTCAGGGGATTTTATTGTGAAGAAGTATATTTCAGTGCATGTCTGCACTGCCACAACAAAAAATAAATTGGTGAATTCAAAGTATTTAGCAGAGAGGTACAAGGATAGAATTACTTTTGAGCCTGGAATTAGAGTGTTTCAGTTGCAAAATCTAGTAAAAAAAGTGCTGGAGGTGTATGTTGGGAGAACTGTGGCAAGAAAAGCTAGAAATATTGTGTTGCAACAGATTATGGGTGATCATGTGGAGGAATTTAGAAGAATTCTTGATTACAGGAATGAGCTTTTAAAGACTAATCCAGGAAGCACATTTGTGGTGAGACTTAGTGAAGAAACTTTTGAAGGTGGAAGAAAAAGGTTTCAATCCTTCTACATATGTTTTGATGCTCTGAAGAAAGCATTCAAAGCTGGATGTAAAAGATGTATTGGATTTGATGGTTGTTTCTTGAAAGCTGTTTGTAAAGGACAATTACTTATGGCTGTTTGTAAAGATTGGAACAACCAAATGCTACCACTAGCTTGGGCAGTGGTTGAAGTTGAAAACACATTCACTTGGACATGGTTTATTAGACTTGTTAAGCATGATCTAGATCTTGGTGATGGGACAAGATTGACAACCATGTCTGATATGCAGAAGGTAATTTGCTCTATATTTTTCAATTCTATTTTTAACTACATTATTTTTTTCCCTTATTCTTATGTCACTTAATTATTTTATATGTTGTTGAAGGGTCTTGACACTGCAGTTGTACAGTTACTGCCAAATGCAGAATAAAGAATGTGTGCAAGACACATTCTAGCTAACTGGTCCAATGATTGGAAAGGCATTGAAAGAAGAAATTGCTTTTGGAAATGTGCCAAGTCAACATATGAGCAAGAATTGACAAGAAATCAAGATCACATGGAGATGTTAGGTGACAAGATTTGTGATAATCTTCTATGGTACAACATAGAAACATGGCCCAAGGTTTACTTCAAGACTTTTAGCTGTTGTGATAGTGTTGACAACAACATGGCTGAAAGTTTTAACTCATGGATTTTGGGGGCAAGGTACAAGACTATCATCACAATGCTTGAAGAAATAAGGGTCAAAGTGATGAGAAGAATAGCAGAGTTGAGTCAGTTCTCTGATACTTGGATAACAAATATTTCTCCAATAGATTTAAAGGTATTGGTATAGAACACTTCAAAATCAATGAAGTGTACCCTTGAATGGAATGGTGAATATGGTTTTGAGGTTAAAGACAGTTGGGGCAATACATTTATAGTGTAGTTGAATAACAGGACATGTACTTGTAGATCTTGGATGCTAAAAGGTATACCCTGTTGTCATGCTATAGTTGAACTTCATTTTAGAAGATTGGAGCCTATTCACTATGTCTCACATTGGTATAATAAGGAAACATACCAAAAGACCTATAGCTTTTTTATTCAACCTGTCACTGGAAAGCAAATGTGGTCACAGTCAACCAACCTTCCAATTATACCACCTGAAGTTAGAAAAATGCCAGGAAGACCCAGTAAATGTAGAAGGAAAGAACAAACTGAAAACAAGACAGGTAAGTTATCTAAAAGAGGTGTTGAGATGACCTGCAACACTTGTCATGCAAAGGGTCACAATAAAAGGGGTTGTCCTTTGGGTGCAAAAGCTAGTTCTGGTAGAGGAAGAGGGACAAGTTCAAGTGTTGGTTCTTCTGCAGCTTCAACTCAGTTTCAACCAAGCTCAAGAAGAGGAAAAGGAAGACCAAAAGGTTCTACAAAACAGGTAAAATTTGACTTGTTAAGTTATTACTAATTCACCTTATGTTTTATTAAATTCTTGATATAATAGACTGCTATCACCTTGTTAAGTTATTCACCTAATTCACTTTCTTGTATTATAGGTTGTTGCTGTTGCTGCTGCTACTGCAAATATGGTTCGTGTCACTGGAAGTGGAAGAGGGACTGGAAGGGGTAGAGGGACTGCTGTTCTTGCATCTAATATAGGTGGTGTCACTGGAAGGGGAAGAGGGACTGGAAGGGGTAGAGGGATGGCTGTTCCTTTATCTAATGTTGGTGGTGTCATTGGAGGGGGGAAGAGAGAGTGTGGCTTCTTCATTTGATGTTGGTGGTGTCATTGGAAGGGGTAGAGGGATTGATGCTCCTACATCAAATATTGGTGGTGTTACTGGAAGGGGTAGAGGGACTGCTGATTATGCATCTAATCTTAGTGGTATTACTGGTAGAGGTAGAGGGACAAGTTTTAAAAAACCAAGGATTGTTGGGATAGGGGTGCTACATACAAAAAGTGGTTTTAAAATCCACAATGTAAGTGGTTGAATGATTTTACACTTTTTAGTATTCAAGTCAATGATCACAAGTCTAATACAATTTTTTTTGTTAATGCAGCCTGGAATGCCTTTAAACTCCTCTATAGTAACTGGAACTCTTGGGCATCACAAACCAAGATCAAGTGTGAAATGGAAAGGAAAACCTGCTGTGACCTAACAAGGACTTCAAGAAACGAGAGCATAAAAAAGGATGAAGACAAGTACCAAAGCTGCTGAAATGAATCACCTGAGCCAAACAAATTCATCAGTTGTCTAGAATTTGAAGTCTGATTTGTTCAAGTTACTGATGTGAAGTTGTGATTGTCATGTATTGTAAACAATTATGTAGTTGTGCTGCTGGATATGTTTTTGTAAAACAATTATGCAGTTGCGACTGCCCTTGTGTGATGTCTGTTTTTTTCCAAACAATTATGTAGCTGTGACTGCAATGTTTTGATCTTTTGATTATGCAGCTGTGACTGCAATGTTCTGATATGTTAAAAATGCAGTTGTGACTGTTTTGTTTTGTATGCAGTTGTGACTATAATTTTATGAATATTTCTAGCAATATTATGCAGTTAGGACTGCTCTTTTGGGTATATGATTTCTATCAATATCATCATTTGGTCTATTTTTGTGTACCACTATCATAAGAAACTGCAAATACAATAACATCATAAGGAACATCAAACAAGATATTCTCAATTGCAAATAGAATACACAATCCCATACACAAACAAAGAACTACATTAGATTGATAGACAAGTCAAAGGATGATTACAAAAGACCAAATCAAATCAAAGGTTGCTACACACCAAAATCCTAAGGTAACTCTATTAAGTCTTTCTTTATATAGATCATCCCAAACCAATAACTTATAACTACAACACAACAACAAAACACAATAAAGATGAGTACATTCTCCCTAATCCTTCCTTTAGCCATGTTACTTCTCTATTTCTTCTCTCTTTCTTTCATCTTCTCAATCTCTTCTTCCAACTTCTTCAATTTCATATCTACATAATTATCATCTTGTTTGGACATTCTAGGCTTGTCAACTTCTTCAGAAGCTTTCATCTTCACAACTTCATTGACTGATGGTTGCATGGTTTGATGACAAGATTCAACTAAGTTCTTCAACTCACCTAATTTTTCTATTAATTTAGGAATTACAAATTTGGACCTCGAATCAATATTTTCTTTATCCCTCCAACACCAAAAATCGCAAGATCTTGGACCCTTCAATGATTTAAAAAAAAAAGAATTAGTGCTCAATCCACGCTGGGATAAACAACAATAGAGAAAAATTGATCTTTACTCCATAATAAGGACATGCCCAATATCTTCTACCGGGATTACTTGAAGTCCAAGATGTCTTCAAATGCACCACAATTCCATAATTGCAACGGATTTCTTGGTTCAAAGCAAAATCATTCTCTTCCATACAAAGCTTAGACAAGTTAACTGATCTCATGTTGTGCTACAAAATACTTCATTCCAACAAATTTAATAAACTTCAAAATAGACTGATAATATAAGAAAAAATGACAAGAAAATCTAACCAAACAATAGATGAAGGATTTTACCTTTTTCATAGAAATAAGACCAAAGCTTATGAAGTAAAGTTCTTGATTCGTTAATCAATTTCAAATCAAGGGCAGATTTTGGGTTGATTGAAGATGAAGGAGAAGAGAAGAAATTAGGGTTTGAAAATGAAAGGGAATTAGGGGTATATGAAGGTGTAATTAATTTTTATTTTTTTAAAATTATCGGGCCAAATTAAGGGGTTAACACGCCCTATTTGGGTGTGTCCACACGCACAATTGACTGAGCCACTAAGGGAGGAAAATAATACATTTTAAAGTTGTTAAGGGGGGTAAAGAAATACCTGTTAAGTTTAAATGCTAAAGTAAGTTGTGGTGACAAGTTTAAGGTTTTTTTAATGCATTTTCCTTTCAATAATATATATAATTATACAAATATATACGTATGTATATATAATGTTTAAACAATGTATCTACATTGTATAAGTGTGTATAAAATGAAGAGGAACTAGAAAATCATTGAAATAAAAAAACTATATTGTATATACAGCAATATACAATGCAGTATACAAATGTATACAAAAAAAGGACTTCCACGAATCCAAGCACCAAATTCATCCAAAAACACTTCAAAACTACACCAAATCATCCTAAACTTCAGTTTTGGGCTTCTCAATACATAACCTATCTTTTACAATCATACCAACTCGAAACAAAGCTTATTTACGAAAATTTGATTTTCAAAGTTTGAAGCTTGGAGCTTCAATAATGGCTGAACATCGAAAAAAATTATGCTACAACTGCAAAATTGTAGTGTAAATTTGCTATATGCTTGATCTACGAATTTTATAGACATATATTTTCTTAGATGCTTATTAGTTATAGCTATAATGAACAACAAGATGTTAATGAAAAGTTGCGGAAGAAACAGGTTTGTACCAAATGTTAGTAAATCATGAAATTATAACAATGTCATTTGTTAAGTGTTTGTGCTGTAACTTTCACTTTTGAATTGATTTAAGAAGAAGGAGTTGTTTGAATGCGTTTTCAAAATAATCAGATTTTAAATTTCAGAAAGGAAAAGTGTACGGAGGTCATGGAGCTGGATTAACCAACATGATTTTTCTCCCTAATAATGCAGTTTTGTCACGACCCAATATTTGAGTCATGATGGCGCCTACCATAACCCACCAAGAGGCAAGCAAACCCTAGCCTGGAGTGACAAGCAACAGGCTAACGGGCGGAAGCTCAAAAACTAGAGATGAAGTGGAAGTAATCATACTCATAAACATACTAGAAATATAAAGACAAATAAAACCAAAATAAACCCATACCGAGACTGAGAAGGAAGAGGATAATATATATATAGACAAGAACCCCTCCCAAGACCTGGTGAGGTCGGTACAAGAGCCACTACTAGACGTGTCCAGAATACAAAACAGAAAACAAATATATATAACAAGACAACAGTCTTGAGTGCAAAAGACTATACAGTAGAGATGGAGTAAGATCTGCCTCGAACGTCAGTAAGCTCACCCTGCTCCGGAGTCAGTGCTGAGAAGAGTGTCACGTCAAAATCGTCGGCTAGTGCCTGGATCTACATCGGGGAAAAAGATGCAGAAGTATAGTAGGAGTATCGGGGCAACGGGTACTCAGTAGGCATCATCGGCCGACTGAGCTCAAAGTAATATAAGCAAGTTAAAATGCGAGGGTGCATGCTAAGTCCGGGGTATAAATAATAAATACATAAGTAACTGCCGAGGCGTATAGAAATGCTCAGGAGATAAATAAATGTGATACTGAATAATTAGTAAATAAATGCATAAGTAAACACACAAGTCAAACATAACCTATCTGGGCCCCCATAAACCCGATAGGCACACGAAAGAAAATAATAACCCAGCCTGGCCCCCATAAACTGGCGGGACACACAAGAATAGTAAATGCATAGTCACCAGTGTCTTGAAGCTGTATCAGTATCCAGTAACCATAATGACCAACAAGAGTGCACCAGGCTTGAACCGACACCAATGGGTAATAACAAGAGGCCAGACGCCGGAGTCGAATCGGGAACAGTGGGTAATAACAATAGGCCACATATATATCATATCTGCCGAACTCGAACTAAAACTCAGAGAACAACAGTATCATAATCCCGGTACCCAGTACCAGAGCTCGTAGTGTACCTCAATCTGGGGCCGGACTCGAATCGGAACACCCAATAGTCAATAATCAAAATCATCATATCGGAATCAGTAGCCTGACTCGAACCGGAACTCATCATAGCCAGTAACCAGAACAGAATCAAATGTCATATCATGTCAGATAAACGGGGAACGCCCTAGTCCAAAGTCAATACTTGTCAGAAGCTAACCCCACAACATGCTACAAGTCAATCTCGGGGTCCTTCCAGGTCAACTATTTATTATAAACAATATGTATATACAAGTCTGGGTATACATTATAAGTCATGGAAAGGAGGGTTAACGTTCTAAGTCAGACTAGCTGACCCCGATCAAATACAGTGTTATCAGGGACTAAAAGGATAAATAGGCCAATCGGGTATAATCAGGGTGACTAAATACCTTCACAAGCCTAACAGGTCATACTAGGGCTTAACTAAGCTCAAAGGTGTCAAAGTTCTGACAAGTCGACTAAAAGGGTAACGAGGCCCACTACCGGGTCCCGGATACCAAGTCTAGTCATACCTGTCTAAGTCTGTCTAAGTCTGTCTAAGTCTGGACTAAGGTCCAACAATAACATTCCCCAACCAGAAATTAACACAACAATACTATCCGACCCCAAATAGGTCATCTGTGGTGTACCTCAAGGATAACGGGCCTGGAATGTATCCGAATAGCCCTAACCGGCCTAGAAGGCCAAAATCACAGCAAACCACCACCACCAAGTTTATAATACAAGCCCATAACACCAGCACAATAGCATACATATATCACACATAAGCTCAATCTAAGTGTAAAGGAAGGTAAACCTAGCCTACCTGGACGCCACCGAACGCCTGCTATAGCCAGTTAAATAAGAGCCTTTCCCTTCCGAGAGGCCTCTGACTGTTGCCAAGCTACCAAAATAATAAACTACATGTCAAAACATGACTATTGATACCCATATTGCATTAGTTCAAAAAATGTCCGAACAGTCCATGTGGGGCCCGCTTGCGAAATCGCAAAACCAAAATAGTCACAGAGTCCCAAATCACCCCGTGATCAATAGTCACAACTAGAACCGCTCAATTTGAGCTCAAAATATAGCTTAAACATCAATACCAATCCCAAAATATACCATCGTAAATGAAAATTACCGTAAAAATAAGAAAACGTACCGTAGAAATGACGAGAACGAGTCCACGGACTCAAATACATAAACCCCTAAGCTCAAGCCTTAATGGATTAGCTCAATATTGAGCTTAAATAATTAAAAATTGTCTATGGAAATAAGACCACTTATCCAGGGAATAATGTTGTATTTTTGAGATTAAAATTTGTTTACATACCTATATGTTAGGCATACACATTACTTAATGACACTTAGGTGTCATTCAAGGGTCAATTACTATTTATTAGTGGCAAGGTTGCACTTGTTGCCAACCTTCCCCACCTCCACGTGGAAAATGGGGTTGGAATTCCAATTCATTTTATTCCATTATATATATATATATTCGGGTATTGCATAGGCTCGTGGTAAAATAAATACAAATTTTTGAATATATCATAATTAATAGAAAATTATTTCTAACAAAACCTCTATAAAATAAAAATATTATTTTAACATATTTAAATTCACTATCTCCGCTTAAATTATTAATAAATTATAAAACTATTATAAAATAGTATAGATATATCATAACCAAAGAATTTCATAAATTTCAAAAATATTTTCTAAAGGTAATTAACTATGTCATTTTACCAAATTCAAATTTAATTTAATATTTTACAACGTGCTCGGTTTAAATAATATTCTCAAACAAACTGCCCGGGAACCGAACTGTCAGTCCCAGCAAGTCATAAATAACTTGGGGCAGTTATAGAAAAGCTCTAAACGCTGAGAACACACGAAACGAGGGAAATAACCAGGAAGGTCATTACAAGTTTTAATTAAGCTAGTTCTTTTAGGAACAATGGATTGTTTGGCTAAACGTGATTTTGGAGATCCTACAAAAGAAATGAACATAAAATACTTGGATTATAAAATTGGAATGAATGAGAGTTCTCTAGAAGGAAGAGGAATGAGTGTATTGGAAAGAGAGGACGAAATGACCTACTACAGTTAAGTTGACTATGTGATGAAATCTAATATTTTGGTTACATACAATTGGGTCATTTTTGGTAATGTAATATAGAGTAGGCTATATTCTGTAATGTAATATTACTAGTTGCATTTTTTTAAATTTTTTTTCTTAAATGAAATTATATCCCAAACAACATCAAAGTTAACAAGAATTAATAAAATTTCAGCATTTAAACCACCAAAAGCAAAGATTGTTCGTTGTCTATGAATTTTTGGTTGACTATCGAATTTTCTAAGTGATTTCATTGGTCGAAGATAAAGAATGGAAAAGAAATATTTAGAAGGGGAGTAAAAAGTAAAAAGTGAAGGCGGGTCGGGTCGGGTAAATCCGACCTTTATTAAACGGGTTGATAAATTAAATTAATTATAATATTTTAAAAGAGAGTGTATCACACGCACAGTATTTGAGTCCAAAGCTGGTGAGAAAATGGGTCAAAGGGGGTATTTAATTTGGTCGTAACTAGTTTTGTGGGATTATAGACCCCCCACAAAATTTAAGTGTCCTTTTGAAAATTTGGAACAACTTTAATGGTGTCTTTATGTCTTTTCTCTTATCCCATTAACAGACCTTCAAGTTTATGTGTTCCATTTCAAAACTTATTTCTTTATTGAGATGAATCCACTTTGAAAAGAAACCGCTATTTATTGTTTCAACAACATTCAATATAAAGGAAGATAGATAAAATTCGATCCACGGAAATAGAAGAAATTGAAGGGAGAAAATATAAAGTACAAACTCATACCAGAAATCTTATCTTAAAAATTTAAATCGAAGGTCGAAAAGAAAAATAGAGATCAATTTCTGATTATTATTTTCTCTTATTTCCTAGCAGGTTAGAACCAATTCTTCTGAATCTTGACTCTTAATCTGCTTGAAAATAAGAGAGAATAATAGTTTATGGACTTACTGTTTTTCAAATTTTGAATCTTAAATTTTTGAGTGAAAAAAAGTGTGTTGAATCATCTGGAATGAAATTTATTTTTGTAATAATTTAGTATGAAAGTATTTCAATCCAAAAATTATTCTTTACAAATCAAATTATGATTTTAGTCGCAATTAATGAAGATGCATATTGACGAAAGAAAAACTCTCTCAAAATTAATCAATCAATTCCCTATATTAGTTATTACATCTTCTACTCCGTACAAAATAATATATAAATTAATTCATAACTTATACTTATTTTAGATATTCGAAATTATAAAAGTAATAACCAAACAACATATTTGATGTGTTGAATTTTATACCAAGTAACTAAACATCTACCAAACGTAATGGTTTTATACCAATTAGTTTCGTCGCACGTGCGTTGCACATCTATTTCGAGTCACGTAGTATATAGTTTTGTAAAAAAATATTAATATTATAAAAATAAGACGTTGGTAATAAATAATTAAAGCTAAACAAATAAAGTATTTTGTGAATGATCGTCGGATGCTGACTTATTTGTTAAGGTTAAGATGATTGGATATTGTATGAATCTATCAAGATGAACAACAAAGTTCCATTATATACATACTATATATAAACTTTTCTTTACTTATTTTAATTTTATTATGAGGTACAAACATGAAATGATGATATGTATATCACTTAATATTTTCTTATAGATCAAATTAAATATGCAAGGAAAATAATAACAAGTTTTAGATGAATGTTTGTTCAAAATAAACACCAAACATCATAAATTTATTCCAATCAAACACAAAAAAATTCAAATAGACGATAAACTAAAGTCAAATAATAAATTCATTATCGAGTAAAAGTTAAAATCTCCAATATACAGAATGTCAACTAAAGAATGTTTTTAAAAATATGTAATGCCAAACTTCGCGATCATGACAAAGCAATTTGTCACCCATATATACTTACTAATTAATAATAAATATTCTACCAGATAATTGTAAAGATATTATTCTTTGTCTATCAAAAAATTATCTCATAATTAAGGAGTCTTTTTTATTTACAAATAATAATTAGCTACACATATTTTAAATTGATTGAATAAAAAAAATTATTAATTAAAATGTATCAATAATTCAAAATTAAACTCATTTAGGTCTTTAAATCATTTAAACGCATGCATAATTAAAATATAAATCTTGCATATATAATATTTTCTCTATCATGGGCATAACGCCCCTCAAATCTAAATATTTTGCAAGTCTTGTAAGAATATTACGTATTAGTGACCCACATATTTCTGGTAATAAATTTACCTTGTCTCTCAAGTAAAGTAATAAATCAGTTAATTATTTTTTCTCCAAGTTATGCATATATGATATTTCTTTGATGATAAGAAATAACTATGAAAATCCTTAGGGTTAAAGTTATTTGCCTAAGAGTCCTTAGCCTACCTATAAATACGCCTGTGACTCCATCAGTCTGACATAACTTTGATAGGCATAGGCTAGAAGACTCTATAGGTTTCTTCTTCTCTATCTCTTTCTTCGTATAGTTCTTGGCAAGACGAACACGATTATCAACAACACTTGAACAATAATGGCTGAAGGTACGTTCCTATTTATTTTTCCGCTGCGTTTGACTCTGTGTATGTGTTGAAATTCAACATGTGGTATCAAGAATCATCTTTTAGCCTTGTTGTTTGGTGTTTACACGGAAATTATCCCACTGTTTCTTTTTCGTGATTTAATTTCATGAAATTGATGGATCTGTTTTTTCCAAATCACGTTTTGTCTTCTTATTATTAAAATGGCAGATGGCTTCAAATCATGGTTGGGATTCTGCTTTTTAAATTGGTTGAAATAATATTTGTTAAAGGGAAAAGACAACTGTTTGGGGATATTGAATAATTAATTTCTTAAAGTTCGTTATTGCTTAAGTATTTGTACACATATAATAATTGAATGATATCACGTGTATTTGTTTATATGTTTAATGTCCTTGTTTTATGAATTACCGTTTAACGAAGGATATGTAGGCTTAGCCTATTTCTTTGTTGTATGGTTTTTCCCCGATTAACATGAGATGCTTCGTACATCGGATTGCTTTGATGTAGGCTATGCCTATTCAATCCGATTTAAGCATTGTGATTAATTAACTATATGTTTAAGTTAATTATTAAAGTTAAATATTTTGAGGTGCTTTATACAACGGATTGCTTTGATGTAGGCTCTGCCTATTCAATCCGTTTTAGCATTTTAATAATTAACACTTTGTTTAAGTTAGTTATTAAGTTAACTATGTGAGATGTCATTCTGAGTTCTCTTATCATATGTTTGGGTTAGCCACAATATCCAGAGTATATGATATAAAGAAAATTAAGCTTTTTAATCACATAAAGTTAAGTGATTAAGATAAAATAATGACATCTAATAAAGTTCAATTATCTCATCAAAATAGTAACCTTACCCCACAGGGAGGTAACTAGTTTGGTTAGATTAATTGGAGCAGGTTAGTAAATCTTTCAGTTGAAAATTATCCTATGCCCATAGGTACAGATTGTTTTCTAGATTTATTTGGTTTACTAGTCCAATAAAGTTAAGTAATTCTATCCATGAGTTGCAAGCTCTACCCATAGGAAGGTCTAGAATTTACTTAAGAATCGGTATTTATGCTATTCGGTTTGATGGTTATGTATTTCATAGCTTATGTATGTGCATCCTTGGTTTGCAGTTCAAATAGTTTTTCCTGCTGCAATATTTAATGAAAATGCTCAATGTTGTCTAGTGACAAATTTTCTGAATGGAAGGCGAAAGTCCTTCTCACTTTAGGGTGTTTGGATCTGGATCTGGCACTCTGTGTGAAAGAACCACCTAAGCCCACAGAATCAAGTACGCCAGAGGCTAAGACTTCTTATGAGTGGTGGGAGCGATCTAATCGCTTGAGCTTAATACTCATAAAAGCTTATATAAGCCAAAGCATTGGGGGGTTCCATCCCTAACAAGGACAATGTCAAAGCGTACATGAAGACAATTGATGAACAATTTGTAAGCTATGACAAGGCGTTGACCAACACCCTTATGAAGAGGCTCTCAAGTATGACATTTGATAGAAGTCGTATAGTGCGTGAGCACATTATAGAGATGAGAGATATTGTTGCTAAACTCAAGTCCCTTGAGGTTTGTCGCTCCCAAGCGTACACGCAAGTGTACGTGGTCGTTTCAAGTAATAAAGTGTCTCTTCGTGAGACGGATGTCGAACCCACAGGGACTTGTGTTTAACAAGCGATCTAATTTAAGGGTTACTATTTTGAGTTAAACAAGTGCGAGTTGTAACCAAAAAGAAGTTGAGTTTTATTTTTATAACTAAATACAAAAATTAACAATGATAAGGAAGTCGGATTGTGAACAATATATGGAGAGTTCCAGGGTTACGACATTCGATACAATCATGCATGGTAGTTATTCTATTTAATGATCTTTATTTCTCAGATTATGGGTTTTGGGGTTAAGTGTTGATCCGAGAATTGTCATCCTCTAAAACGTCTACTTGAACTGGTGTCACAACTCCATCGTTGAGTGGGGATGTGATTCCATAATTCAAGTGCGTTCATTAATCATCCTGTCATGACCAAACAAGGCTCCTAGGTATACGTCTGTCCTAGTTGCGAATCAACCCTAACTTATACTAGATATGATCTTGTTCCTTAAGTTCTTCATCATATTCATACAATCCCATGATCAGTTCATGCATGAATTACTCATATATTCAAATGTTGGTCAGATATCAAAATAGTAGAATCAAGAACAAAAGCATAATTGGATGAGAAAAAATGTCAATGAATAAAACAAACTACTAAACAATCATGTTCTAACCGTAACCCCAGGATGAGGGTGTTTATCCACTCATATTCATACAAACAATCTCCAAAATAGAGTTCATAGCTTTAAATTACAAGAATGAAAAGTAAAGAGGACAAAACCCTAGTGTAGAGCTCCTTGCCTTCTCCTTTGCTCTCCAATTCGTGTGTAAGGTGTATGCCCCTTTTAATTGTGTACAAGTACTCCTTTTATAGGGATTTTATTCTTCCAAGAATTTCCCAAGTCTAATCGCAATCAATTACAACTTTACCCCAACTTAAAACAACATTAGAAACCAATTTCGGACGGGTTTGGGACTTGGTACGTCGAGTCCTCCATCGCGTGGGAGTGGAGGCGCGACGCAAGCTCAATACGGGATCAAAACAGTAGATACTTGCCATACCATGTGTGAATTTACTCTCATTATGCATATTGGAGGGTGCGACACCCCTCCCAATACGGGTGGTGGAGGGTGCGACGTGCCTCTTGTCCAAGGCTCTAGCATTTCACATCCAATCTTCTCGTTCTCTTGTCTCTTGATCCCGAACGTCTTGTGCTTTGATTGTAGGATTGATTTAGATTCCTTATCTCCTCCAATGGTTCCCTAAAATATCTCAACACAACCGTAAGTCCATACAACACAATAGAACACATCAAAGGAGACTAGAACAAGCATAGCTCAAGCTAGCGACACTAGTTTCCTCGTCTAAGTTCTAATAGATCATTTTGATTCTTGAATTGATTCAAATGTACCTTTAAAACTATAAAAAAGTAATTTAAAACACAAACACACATATGGTTCACAAGCATGTCCAATTATCCTCAAAACTAAGCTAAATGTGTATGAATAATGACAATTGGGAGTATAAATACACCCAAGATCACGACCCCACACTTAAAGCCTTGTTCATCCGCGAACAACTCTTTACATCAATCACCATCAAAGAAGACTATAACAAAATTACTACCACTAAGACACTCAAGACAGAACCACACAGACCACATGAATAGCAAGTTCTACACTCAGCATGTCATATTACAACTTCAAAACACATGAATACTACTTCAAAACTTCCTAGCCTCAAGAATTAACTCAACCAACTTGAAAAAATCATGCATATTACTCAGCAAAGAGATCATATATGTCACCTATCTATCATCAAACATGCGCCCTCACCACAAGAGAGACCCATATTCACTCACAAGTATGCAATCTATCACAAGAATGGGTGTAAGAATTGAATTTCTCTCACTCTCACAAAGAATTCACATGACACATAAGATGAACAATAAGCTTGACCTTAGTGTAGTACTCCACTAATATCATAATGTCAAAGCTCAAGATCAAGTAGGACTTTAAGGGTTGTAATGTAGGCTAAGGGATGGGTAGGAACTATTTGGTTAAGAATAGTGACTATCTTCCCTAAGCACTTTAATACACTACAATTTACATTAAGATCATCTCCAACCACCCTATTTTACACCACTTTTTTCTTCCCAACTCTCTTTTGTTTTGCCCCATCTTTTTAAGCTAGCTTACACATATTTGGCAAGGAGTATTTGCTATCAACACATGATTCACTTCCTTGGACCAATTTCTCTTTTCATTACATTACTCCCTACCCACCATACATAAACCTTTTTACACACCAAAAGCAATTCACTCGGGGCTTCAATTTCACTTTCTCCTTCTTCCATTTTTACACTCCTTAACATCTTAATTTCTCAACTAAAGCACTTATGAGTTTTGGATCAAATTACGGTTAATTGATAGAAAAGGATTAAGCTACATACAAGGCTACCAAAGAATAGGTTAAAGGCTCAACAGTGCTAACTAGGATCATACAAAAAGGGTAGATAAACTGAGGTATAAAATACGGATATCAAAGAAATGCCTATATCATCTCCTAAACTCAAAACCCTTTATTTTGCTTTACAAACACACCGGGCAAGTTCTCGACATCAATATGAAAACATGGAATATCACTAAATCTCACTCACACCTGACATATGTTCAAATCAAGAAGGATCCCTATAGACTCTCAACCAACCAATAGCAAGAATTCAATATTAAGCCAACATCATACAAGAGTTATATAAAAGAGTTTAGGTGTCTCAAAGCAGTCCTTCAATTCACTACACATGCTTCAAAATTAAACACCAACTTGCAATGCAGTAATCATGCATAGCATCTAACAAAAGCATCTCTAAAATTTAAAAATTACACCTAAAAAATAAAAAGGATACTGGGTTCAAAGGGCGTCCCCTCGAAAAAGATCCGAAAAGAAAAATCGAGGGGTGGATGAAGTGTGTTCCTAAAAGAAACCAAAAACAAATTACTAAAAGAAAATCTTATTGTATTTTTCAAATTTTTCAGCAACATGACCAAAAACAAATAACCAAAAGACTTCTACAACACACTCCACCCTAACCGAATCGGAAGATTTCCCCACCCCATACTTAAAATCACACTTTGTCCCCAAAGTACAACTTAAAAGTAAGGATAGAAATACTCTTTGGGACCTCTAGTCCTAGCTAGTAGAATCATAATCCATCAAAGAGGTTTAAGGGACCCCACACTCAGTTTTTGCAATGCTCCTCAGCTTAGATTTCAGGTACTCAGACTTCCCTTAATCTGCAAAACAAAGTACACAAAACAAAAATAAAGGTGGTACTAAATAAAAACCAAAAAGTAAAAATACTACCTTAACTTGGGTTGCCTCCCAAGCAACGCCTGATTTAATATTGCGGCACGAATCAAATCACAACTTCATTATCCATATTCTCTCATACTCTTCCTCCTACTTGGAGCCCATCTCCTCCTTCTTTTCTGACCTCTTAAGTGCTCATGATCGAGGTCTGCATCTTTTCTTACACCTACCTTTTCAACATGCCACTCAAGTTTTTTGGGTTCAGGCTTATTTGTCAACTTGGGCAACTCTATGAGAGAGTCCGAAGAAGTAATTGGTGGTTTGCACTCTTCCACCCCACACTCATCCACTTCCATAGCTGTGATCATGCATATATATATCTATAGTGTGAGGGTGTGTTGAGTACTTTGTACATTTTGAAAACCACTTTTTCATCATTCAATCTCATCTTGAGTGTGCCTTCTCTCACATCTATCAATGCTCCACCATTGGCCAAGAATAGGCGCCCCAATATGATTGGTACCTGTCATCTGCATCATAATCAATATTAATACAGTCAGCATGAATAATGAACTTACCAACCTTAATGAGAACATCTTCTATGATTCATTCGGGCACCACTCGTGTTCTGTCCGCCATTTGTAACATCACTGAGGAGGGCCTTGGCTTTCCTTAACCAAGAGTGTTAAAAACTGAAAAGGGCATCAAATTGATGCTTGCTCCTAAATCACGCAAAACATGGACAACATCACTTTCACCAATTTGTATGGGGAGGGTGAAACTCCCAGGGTCCTTGAGCTTTTTGGGCATCTTGCTCATGACCATAGAACTGCACTCTTCAGTAAGTGCCACAGTCTCAATATCACCAAGCCTCCTTTAATTCATGACCACTTCTTTCAAGTACTTAGCATACTTTGGCATTCCCTATAACACATCTACAAGAGGAAGGTTAATATGAAGCTCTCTAAACATGTCAAAGAACTTCTTGAAACAAGCCTCTTTCTTTACTTTATTGAGATTATGAGGGAAAGGTGGTGGTGGTTTATTTCGAGGTTGCTCAATCAACTTCTCCTTTGGGTACTCAGACTTCCCCTTTTTATTGGCAGTTTTAGGCTCAACTTGATTTTCTGTCTGCCTGGGTGTGTCAATTCAGCTTACACCTCATGATTTTTCTTTAGATGTGCATCACCTTAATAGCCATAACTTGCTTTAGAGCTTGCTCTGTATCACCCGAAAGGCCCCTTTGAGGTCTTAAATTCCGCGCCTGAGCTAACTTACCCAATTGTATCTCCTAATTCTTTTGGGCAAGTTACTAATTTTTGAGATCTGCAACAATTTGGTCTTGGGTGGCCATGATTTTCTTTAATGACTCTTCAATATTATTGGCATGAGTATTAGTCTGAGTCCCTTGCTGCTGTTGAAACTGTTGAGATTGGGCTTGATTATTGCCCCAAGTGTAGTTGGGTTGAGCCAGCCAATTGTGATTGTAAGCATTACTATAATTTTGATTTCCTCTTTGAGCATTGCCCATAAAATTTAAAGATTTCAGATTTGCTGCACAATAGTCTGAAGAGTGACCACCATTACCATAAGTTTCGCACCAAATCTAAGCATGTTGTACTGCATTAACATGTGCTTGAGGTTGAGCCACACTCAATTTGCTAAATTGGGCCATCATCTAATTTTGAAAGCTGGACAGCTGTACCTCTAATGCTGTGAGACCATCTACCCCAATCATACCTACTGGCTTCTTCACCATACTTCTATACATATCACCATTCCAGTCTGGATTACCTTGTGCAATTCTATTTAGTAGAGTGTATAACTTATCATAAGTTTTCTCTAATGCTTGACCACCTGCAGCTGAATCTAGCAAAATTTTTGTGTTGTGGTCAAGTCCTTCAACAAAAGTGTGAGCCAGTACCTCATTAGTTTGCTGGTGATGTAGGCAATCTCTGAGGAGAGACTTAAATCTTTCCCATGCATGATAGAGATTCTCGTCTGGCTTATGCTTGAAACTCAGAATCTCACTTCTTAACCGTGTAGTTTTTCCTGATGGGAAAAATCGAATGAGGAACTTCTTTGCTAAGTCATCCCATGTTGTGATTGAGTTTGAAGGTTCTACCTTCAACCATTTCTTGATTCTCCCAAAAGTGAGAATGGGAAAAGTGTGAGCCTCACATAGTATGTGGAGACTCCAGCGAGAATGAAAGTGTCACTTATCTCCAAAAAATTCTGAAGGTGGACCTGTGGATCCTCATGTGATAAGACTGTAAAATGCCCGCTTGTGTGCAACAATTGCACCATGTTCTGCTTCAGTTCAAATCTACCTCCTGGGGCTGGCTTCTGAATACAGAAGGTCATATTAGTTGCGAGTGGGATTGCCACTTCGCGCTTTGTCCAGTGGGCTAGTGATTCTTCAGCCATTGATGCAGGAACGATCTTGTCTTGCTGAACTTGCTGGGTTTGTTGGAGAAGTGCTGCTTCTCTCCTTAATTAATGCAAGATTCGCTCGAGTTCGGGATATGATTCAACCAATTCCCTCTCCCTTGCCAGCTTACTCGAGATTTAAACCTGTACCTACAAATTTAGTAGCTAAGACCAAGTTGTTAGCACTGTATCAACCAAAATAATAAAACTGAAAATTAGAAGATTGCTAATTTTTATGTCCCCAGCAACGGTGCCAAAAACTTATCGCTCCCAAACGCACACACAAGTGTACGTGATCATTTCAAGTAATAAAGTGGCGCTTCATGAGCGAGATGTCGAACCCACAGGTACTTGTGTTTAACAAGCGATCTAATTTAATTGTTATTATTGAGTTAAACAAGTGCGAGTTGTAACCAAAAAGAAGTTGAGTTTTATTTTTATAACTAAATACTAAAATAAACAATGATAAGCAAGTCGGGTTGTGAACAATATATGGAACATTCCAGGGTTACGGAATTTGATACAATCATACATGATAGTTATTCTATTCAATGATCTTTATTTCTCAGATTATGGGTTTTGGGGTTAAGTATTGATCCGGGAATTGTCATCCTCTAAAACATCTACTTGAACTGGTCTCAAAACTCCATCGTTGAGTGGGGATGTGATTGCATAATTCAAGTGCATTCATTAATCATCCCGTCATGAACAAACAAGGTTCCTAGGTATACGTCTATCCTAGTTGCGAGTCAACCCTAAGTTATACTAGAGATGATCTTGTTCCTTAAGTTCTTCATCCTCTTCATACAATCCCATGATCAGTTCATGCATGAATTACCCATATATTCTAATGTTGACCAGACATCAAAATAGTAGAATCAAGAACAAAAGCATAATCGGATGAGAAACAACGTCAATGAATAAAACAAACTACTAAACAATCATGTTCTAGCCATAACTCTATGATGAGGGTGTTTAGCCACTCATATTCATACAAACAATCTCCAAAATAGAGTTCATAGCTTTAAATTACAAGAATGAAAAGTAAAGAGGACAAAACTCTAGTGTAAAGCTCCTTGCCTTCTCCTTTGCTGTCCAATTCGAGTGTAAGGTGTATCCCCCTTTTAATTGTGGACAAGTACTCCTTTATAGGGATTTTAGTCATTCAATAGCGTGCCCAAGTCAAATCCCAATCAATTACAACCTTACCCCAACTTAAAACAACATTAGAAACCAATTTCGAACGGGTTTGGGACTTGTTGTGTCGCGTCCTCCATTGCGTGGGAGTGGAGGAGCGACTGATGTGTCATGGTTTTATGACACTTTCGATGCTTAATACAAGGAAAATATGCTATAAATTGGGTGTGTTTGGTTGGTATGATGTGTTTTCTGTTCTATCTTGCAGGAGAATAGGTTCTGGAGGCAAAATGGACAAAAAGGAAGAAATCATGCTCAAGAACGAAGTATCTGAAGATGAAAGAGCTGAGTCCAGTAATAGGGGAGTGAATCATCTTCAGAGATGTTGAATGTTGTCTGATTTCCACGGCAGGCATCCACGTTGCGTGACTCCACTCACGTCACGTGAGTGGGCGACGCGAATAGACTCCATAGATTGCTATGTTTCCTGATTTCCACGAAACTGATCCAAGTGACGTGGCTTGGTTCCACGATACCATGGAAAACTGCCGACTTTAGTCTCCTACTTTGTTTAGGATAGGACTCATTTTGTATCTATAAATACCTCTTTATTGTCCTATGTTCCGGAGTTAGTCAGTACATTGTTTTGAGATAATTTTTCATTATCTTGAGTTCAAAAACACATTATTATTTTGAAATCTTGGAACACCGATTCTAGGGTTTTATTCATAATTGAGATTTCAGAGTTTCTTCATTATTGTGAGTTTATAATTATGTCTTCATCTTCGAATTCTTATTGTGCTCTTGCGAACATGAGTAGCTAAACTCATTAACTAGGGTTGTGTGAACCATGAGGAATTAATGAAACGGGTTAAGTGCAAAGTAATTCTGAACCAGTGTGAATGCATGTATTGGTATTTCCTTCGTTGTGATTGATCTTCTAACGGTTGCAAACGTTAGAAACTTGCCTGTATTTTAGACTTGCTCAAGAGAGAGGTAGATATTGGGAAAAGGAAATAACAACAGAGATTTGAAGCTATCAACCTTCATCTAATAACTTGAGTCTTAGCAGGAATACTTATCTGAGATCCAGGACAAGGGTTAGTAGTGAGATACTCAGAAATCGAGAAGAGAGGAGTGAAATTCATCTAACCAAGGTCGAGAGACGTTTAGATGAACATATCTTGTCAGATTTTGCATTCTATGCAGCGGGACAGTTTTGCCAGCACCAATAACCGGTAGAGTTAAGGAATCATTGGGGATCACAGTCCTAGTGTATTTCTCATATTGAAAACAACTTTAAATAATCAACACTTGTTACTATCACTACTTGTTACAAATATTTCCCCCCTTTTTACTTAATTGGCAACTACTCCAACAAGAACTCAACCTCTTTTCTTCCTATTCACTGTGGGATCGACCCCAACCTAGTTGGGTTCTATATTTGATTCAGCGACTGCTTTATACTTCTTAGGAGTCATATTTTGGGTGACATTAAATTTTGGCACCATTGCCAGGGAATACGGTTACGGAGTTGATTAGTACTAGTTGGAGTTGATTGGTCCTGTTTTGCTATACTTTTAAGGGCACATGCCAGTGTATGCCCAATACTAGGAGTATCAAGGCAATCCCCTGATTCCACTTGATCTTGAAATAGAAAGGACTCTGAGAGCTAATCGAAGAATGGTGAATACCGGCGAAGTTTAGGATCCTGCTGCCATGGGAGACATTCATAATCAACCAATTCAGCTAGTTGGCCATGAGACAGCGGATCAAACTACTGCTCGACTGACACGAGAAGAGCATGCTAGACAAGCTGCTCTTAGGAAAGCAGAGAGAGATAATCGAGCTATGCAAGAGGTGGCAGCTCAACGACTGGATGAGGCTGAAGAGAGACAAAGAAGATTGAGAGCTCAACAACCACTTCAAAGACCGCATGTGCCAGTTTATGATGATCCTGAGGAAGAAGATGTGGCCTACTTCGAGCCAATAGAGACTGGTGCCATTATTCCACTAGAGTTACCTTCGGGCACTAAGTTTGACATTACCAGTTCCATGATTCACCTGCTAAACCTGAAGGGTGTTTTCGCCGGTCTTCCTATTGATGATCCAAACATGCACGTGGGGTTTGCACTTTACTTAATTTTCCCAGAGTTGACCAAGAGGCTATTCGATTGAGATTGTTTCCATTCTCTCTAACAGGAGAGGTGACTTTATGGTTGGCTGAATTACCACGAGGATCCATCACTACTTGGCAAGAATTGAGAAATCAATTTCTGAAGAGGTTTTTCCCACCTTCAAAGATGCTACAGTTGAAGGATGAGATCTACAACTTTAGACAACTATATTCTGAAGCACTTTATGAGTCATGGATAAGGTTTATGAAGAAACTGTAGAATGTGCCAAATAATAGGATGAGTGGTAGAAACTTACTTGAAATCTTCTACAGGGCTTTAAACGTCAATACTAAGCATTTATGAGTCTGAGGTGGGAACAAGCTTCAGAAATATTAGATCGTATCACTAAGACCAATCGAGGATGGCATACTCGGGAAGCAGATACGCCTGCTGGCACATATGCTATTGGAGCCTCATCAGCACAACTGGCTTTGGACGAATCTGTAGCTTAAGAGGTCGCTCAGCTGAGGACAGAAAATGGTCTTCTGGCTAAACAGATAGTGGCCAGAGATGCTGAGAAGGTGCATGTTGTAGGTACACAAGGTAAAATGCCTAGACATGAAGATTATGAATCTGATGAAGAGGCTAAGTATCTGGATCGAGAAGTGGTGGGTTTCCAATCCAAGGGCCAAGGGTCTAACCAAGACTTATGGAAATCGAGGCAAGGGAAACAAGGTCAGAACTACTATGGTGACAGTTACAACAAGTCGAGATATAGAGATAGAGAATGATATCGTGATGGTGATTGGAGGAGGAAGGATGATTATAGAGAGAAGAGTGCCGTATATGTTCCACCTAGAAATCGCGATGCTGACTATGAAAATTCAAGAATGGAATCCCTTCTCAATAAACTGGTGAAAGGGTCAGAGAGTCAAGAACAGTGCCTGAAGGAGATTAGGTCAGACATCTCGGGAATAAGTCAGAAAGTAGAATCCCATTCGACTACTATTAAACAATTGGAGCAATAATTCGGGCAGATATCGGTGGCATTGAACCAACGTTAGCTAGGAACCCTTCCAAGCAACACCGTCCAGAATCCAAAAAATGATAGTCATTGTCTGGCCATTACTACTAGAAGCGGGAAATGCACAACATATCCAACTATACCTGTGAATAGTGGTAAGACAAGTGAGGCGATGGTTGTTGAGGTAGAAACTGAGATAAAACCGGATAATTCAAAGGTCGAAACAGTTTCGAATCTTCATGATACTAGCAAAAAGGAAAAATCTGAAAAGAGGCAGGAAAAGGAGGTCCCACAAAGTTGAAGACTATCCCATAACCTCTTCATCCCTTTCCTCAAAGATTGAAGAAGAAGGCTGAGGAAGGCAAATATCAAAAGTTTATTACAATGTTGAAAGAGCTATCGGTAAACATCCCTTTTGTTGAGGCATTGGAGCAGATGCCAGGTTATGCAAAGTTCATGAAAGACTTGGTTACAAAGAAGAGAACTGTCAGTTTTGAGCCGGTAGATAACTTACATCATTGTAGTGCAGTTGCTTCATGTTCCCTAGTTGAAAAGAAGGAGGATCCAGGAGCTTTCACAAGTCCTTGTACTATCGGGTCCTACAACTTTGCTAAAGCACTTTGTGATTTGGGTGCTAGAATTAACTTAATGCCATTAGCCGTTTTCAAGCAGTTGGGGTTGGGAGCACCAAAACCAACCTCTATGAGACTTCTCACAGCAGAGAGGACTGTGAAAAATTCGGTGGGCATTTTGTATGATGTTTTGGTAAAAGTTGCATCTTTCATATTTCAGGCTGACTTTGTGATCCTCGATTGTGAAGTTGATTTTGAGGTTCCCATCATATTAGGAAGACCATTTCTTGTCACTGGTCATGCATTGATAGACATGGAAACAGGGCAGATGAAATTCAGGTTAAATGATGAACAAGTCACTTTTAATGTGTGTCCTTCCATAAAGCAATCGAAAGATATGCGGGTGATTTCGATAATAGATGCGGTTGAGGATAATGATGTTGTCTTGCCTCTTGAAGAAAGGTTGGGGGTAGAAGCTCTCACGGCTGTGATTATGAATTTTGATAGCAACGGTATTGAAGAATACGATGAGATGGTTGGTGCACTCACTGGTAAGGGAGCATACACTTATATTCCAAAGAAACTTGATCTCAATTTGAAGAATAGGATGACCCCACCAGCTCTTCCATCTATTGAGGAGCCTCCAGTTTTAGAGCTTAAGGCTCTTCCAGCTCACCTTCGCTACACATTTTTAGGAGCCAACAACACCTTGCCTGTGATTATTTCTGCTAAATTGGTAGAGTGGCAAGTAGAGGCTCTAGTTTCAGTTTTGAGAAGATTTAAGAGGGCCATTGGTTGGTCCATTGCTGATATTATAGAAATTCCACCCGGTATTTGCACATACAAAATTCAACTTACTCCTGAGTGCATACCGAGCATTGAGCATCAACATCGTCTAAACCCACTTATGCAAGAGGTTGTGAAAAAAGAGATCATCAAGTGGTTAGATGCAGGAGTGGTTTACCCTATTGCTGATAGCAAGTGGGTGAGCTCAGTTCAGTGTGTGCCAAAGAAGGGAGGAATCACTGTGGTTCCAAACGACAAGAATGAGTTAATCCCAATGAGGCCGGTTACTGGATGGAGAGTTTGCATGGATTATCAAAAGTTGAATTCTTGGACAGAAAAAGATCATTTTTCTATGCCCTTCATAGATCAGATGTTAGACCGTCTTGCTGGTAGAGGATGATATTATTTTCTAGATGGCTATTTGGGGTATAATCAAATTTTCATTGCTTTCGAACACCAAGAGAATACCACTTTCATTTGTCCATAAGGGACATTCACATTTAAAAGGATTCCCTTCGGTCTATGTAATGCACCGACCATATTCCAATGTTGCATGATGTCTATTTTCTCTGACATGGTGGAAGACAATATTGAGGTTTTTATGGATGATTTTTCCATTGTGGGGGACTTATCTGATGATTGCTTGGCACACCTTGCTAATGTGCTGCAAAGATGCGAGGAGTACAACTTAGTGTTAAATTGAAAAAAATGCCACTTTATGGTCAACGAGGGTATCGTATTGGGGCATCAAATTTCAAAGAAAGGTATTGAAGTTGATAAGGCAAAGATCGAGGTGATTGAAAAGTTACCTCCACCTATCTCCGTGAAAGGAATTCGAAGTTTCTTAGGTCATGCTGGCTTTTATAGAAGATTCATCAAGAATTTCTCTAAAATTGCACATCCTTTATGCAAACTTTTGGAGAAAGAGGTGAAGTTCGTGTTCGATGAGGCATGTCTTAAAGCATTTGAGTGTCTAAAAGAAAATTTGATTTTAGCCCCTATCATTGTCTCACCAGATTGGAAAATGCCTTTTGAGGTTATGTGTGATGCTAGCGGAGTGGCTTTGGGTGCAGTCCTTGGCCAAAGACGTGAGAAGATTTTACATCCAATTTACTATGCTAGCAAAGTGCTTAATCCAACTCAAAAGAATTATACTGTGACTGAGCAAGAGTTGTTGGCAGTGGTCTTTGCTTTTGAGAAATTTCGCTCTTATTTGATTGGCACAAAGGTCATTGTACATACAGATCATGCAACATTTTGATATCTTATGTCAAATAAGGATGCTAAGCTAAGGTTGAATCGGTGGGTACTTCTATTACAGGAATTTGACTTTGAAGTCAAGGATCATAAGGGAACCGAGAATCAGGTCGCTGACCATCTATCATGCCTTGAGGAGGAGGCCATGATTAAATTAAGGGATGATATTGAGATTGATGATACTTTTCCAGATGAGCAAGTATTGGCAGCATCGCAAGACTTAATCTCTTGGTTTGACGATTTTGCCAACTTTTTGGCAAGTGATATAGTTTCGGAAGATATGTCGTATCATCAGCGAAAGAAATTCATGCATGAGGTAAGTAAATTCTTCTGGGATGAGCCGTATTTATTTAGGGTATGTGAAGATGGCATGATTCAAAGACGTAATCCAGAGGTCGATATGATGAGTATTTTGGAAGCATGTCATTCATCTCCAGTTGGGGGTCATCATGGAGGTGCGTGGACTGCCCATATGTAACACCCCACACTTTCGGGCTAGAATTTGGACCGTCCTTTACATGTGTGTAGACCTAAATCCTATGATTTCTATTAGCATATAAGTGTAAATATTAATTTATTAGTGTAGGAACATCTTTTAAGATGAATTAAGATCATAGAAATCTCCTAGCTCAAAGTTGAGTTGAGAACTTTCCTACCGATTGAGTTTTAGTAGACGTTCTTACCTGGGTCAACTTCCAACGACCATTACTCCTAGAATATAATGAGTTAGGTTTACTATAACCTACCAAAGTAAAGGTATTCGAGTCTTCTTTCCAACGCAACTTACCGTTCATTAATCCGAATCTGGAATAAAAGGTTATGGGCATTTTAGCGAGGCACTATCCCAGTGACGCGCTGCGCTGCGCGGAGCTCCTTTCCCGACGTAAAAATACGTTTTTCTCTTATTAAATAAAGGCAAAACTAGTCCTTTCATCCCATATAACTTCCCCAATCCATATTTAATCCCCAAAATAGTCCTAAACTATCATATTCATTCCCAAATCCCTAATTCCTCTTCTCTCCCAAAACCCCAAACTCCCAATCCTAAAGTTTCAAGAAATATTTAAGATTAAGACTTCTTCTCAATGTTTTCTCATCAAATTCGTCATCAAGGGTTTGTGGGATGGATCCAAGTCAAGTAAGTCTTCATATTGACTTCAAGCTAGGGTTCAAGCTTCAAGTTCCAAAAATTTATGGTTTCTTCAAGTTCTCTCCATCAAAACATATGTTTGAACACTCCCTATTTCAAATACTATTCTAAATTATGATTATTATTTATTATGTATATTATGATGGTGATTTTGAAATTAGGGTTGGGGATTTTGTTATTAAAGCTTGATATGAATTTTTCCCTTTTCTTTATGAATAATGATTCAATCTTTAATTGGGGTATTTGAGACTGAATTGGCTATTTGAAATTTATGAACTATTATTGATATATGTTTTAGCCATGATTTCTAGTCTCTTGAAAGCTTTGAAACTTCATAAGTAACATAAATGGTTTTTCCCGTCCTTTATATCATTGAAAGTATTGTGTTATTTAAAAGGGTTTGAAATTGTTATGAGAATTTCAATTATGATTATGTTTATGATTTTAAAGGCGGGATTTTGGAGTCAAAAATGTTTAATGAAAATTATTTGGCATGATAAGAGAGACTTGCAAGGTTATTGGTATAACGATACCAACATGTTAATGCCTTAATGAAAGACTCTATGATTGAATATAATAAAAATGTTTTAATTGGCCCTGAAGAGAGTTATGTAGTTTATCGAGAAGGTGTAGTCCTTATGACCAACACTGGAAATCGCATTTACTGACGTTGGGAGGTCCTGTCCTGAAATATGGATGACCACTGTATGCTTGCCTTGAGCATTTGTATGCAGTTTTAATGATGTTTTGATTTGGCCAACTATGTTATCTCAGTCCATGCAGCTAACATGGGCTGAGGCCTCGCCAGTTGGGGAGTACTGGACCATATTTATCGTAGATTACTTAATGTCGGTGTAACTACATAGTTCAAAATTAAGAATTTCAAATGGTTGTTTTATTTTATACTTTCAAATGTTCTTTATTTCATACCTCAGTTATGACAGACTTATGTTATGAAATTTTCTAAATTATTATTATTATTATATTATATGAACTATTTTGGATCCTTTTCCCTCAGGTTGCATGCCAGTACTCATCGTACTGACCGTCCCCGGACGCTACATCTTTTCATGATGTAGGTTCCGAAGCATTTACCCGTGATTCTGCCAGTGTTAGGATTCACTCAGGTCAGCAGCTAGCAAGTGGTGAGCCATCCATCTTTCGGAAGGCATATGTTTTCTTTTTGTTAGACTTGGGCTATTTTGTTTTATGGTGTTTCCGAGGCCATGTTCCGGCGTAAGATATTCTTATTCATGTTGTTAGAGGCTTTGTAGACTAAGTTAGTTAAATTTTTTATGTCATGTTCAAGACTTGGCTTCTGGATTATTGATTTCCTTTGAACTTCATAACTTATGGGTCTATTTTCCGCACTTTGTTTATAACTATGCTTATGATGTAATGTTAAGGGGTCTTCTTGGACCATCACTGGTTTGGGAAGCCCGTCACAGCCAGGGCCTCGGTTTGGATTATGACAAACTTGGTATCAGAGCATGGTTTAGGGTCCCAGGGTGTTTACAAAGTCGTGTCTAGTAGAGTCTTGCTTATGGGTGTGTTGTGTAGCACACTTATAATCAGGAGGCTACAGGGCATTTAGAATATGTTTCCCATTCTTTCATACTCCACATCGTGCAATAGTGTTGTCCATAAGAAAGTTATCCAGATTCTTGCCTGACTCTAATTCTTTTGGTTATGTCTCATTATCAAGGTGATATAAGTACGAAAGCTCAAATTTCTAACGATATGATCCTTTCAAATCGACTCATCAAATGTTACAAAAACTGCACAAGGACTTGAGGAGAGTCTATTAGTGCATTCAAGTCTATTGATTTTATATGCATGCCTCTATCTTCATGAATCGTGCGATTGGGTCTAGATGAGACGTGTATTCATACCTTTTCAAGAACCTTGTTACAGATGACTTGCTTAAAAAGGAAAGGTATGTAGTTTAATTTTGTGGTAATGTTTCCACCCAATAGATAGTGTGAATTAGGGTGTTATAATAAGCTACGAGTAGTAAGACGATCCTAGAGTCAGAAATATGGAGTCGTAAATTTAGAAGCCATAGAGTGGGGCTAGTGATTGATCAAAGAATGTAGCTATAGTCTACCCATTAAGTGAGTGTTGGGGTGGTATGCCCTTATGGTGATTGGCTAAGGCTATTGCAAGATTTGTAGATTTTATGGTAGTTAGTAGGGGAAATGACCAGTCATGATGATTTAGAATTTATTTGAAATAGAGAAGAAGCTTATGATGGCTAGTTATTGTAGTAGTAAAATTAATCATAGATTGTGAATGGAAGGATAAAGTGGCTGATAATTTATAAATTTAGAATTCAATTGGTAAGTCTCTGAAAGGGAGACTCAGTTATGTTTATAGAACTTTGAAGGTAGTTTAAATGTATGCATGGGTAAGTAAATGTGATGTGAGGAAGGATAATGTGCTAATAGACCATAATGGGTTACGTTATAAGATTAGATCGACTATCCTTATTATGTGGTTTTACCCCTTGATTTTTATCTAGTAGTAGTAAACTAGTATAGTATGTGAGAAGATGTGTAATGAATATTAGGGTGTGGTAGTAACATTGTGAAGAAGAATATGTTTGCAAGCCACAATTAAGTAGAAGAAGAAATTAAGATCTATTATTTTGTCAAAATTTGGTGGACTAGTATTTCATGATTTTATCTGGTAATTGTGAGCTAGTATAGTATGTGGGTTTTTTCATTAGCAATCCATATTTTGTATTAGTCGCTAAGTTTGAAATTTAGATGTTGAGTGTGGTGAAAACAATGATAGCTTGAAAAAAGTAAAGTTGTTTTTATGAAAAATAGATGTAGCAGGCTGAATTTAGTATGTGAAATAGTTTAAGTTGATACCTTATGGAAGTTTTGAATGTGTAAGTATGTATTATATATATATGAGGACTAGTGTTGTAGTAGAAAATTGTGGCTAAATCATTAGATGGATAAGAGCCTTAAGTTATAAGAATTAGGTGTACTCGGTCTTGAGTTATGAGTGTCATGTGTACCTAGCTCATGTTCTTGAATTGCTTAGTATGGAGAAGTCTAGGTAGTTGTTATATGGTGTTTCATTTTTTTTCTTGAGCTGAATGGAGGGAATTATAGATAGACGATGTGATCCCTTGGTATAGTATTAAAATTTTGTTAAGTTGTGAGGTTATGTAATTAGAGGTTTAATGCTCATATGCTAAGGAGTGGAGAATGGATTGTTATGTGTTAGAGAATGTGGATGTGTATGCCCATGAGAGTGTAAGTTATAGGGTGATAACTATAGACGCTAGCGAAAGTTAAGATTAGTATCTCTAAAAGGGATGTCCTAGAAAGAATTTAGTAGCTTCATGTTATAGTTTATCAGGATGAGTTTAGCGTTCATGGGTACAGTGATTCCCCCATTACGCATAGTGTTGTTCTTATAGATCTAAAGAGAGAATATGTCCGCAACTCTAGGATAACAACCTTGAGCTAAGGGGAAGATTATGAACTAAGGCAGATCTTGAATTTTTCTCATGGTGGTGAGTTTTAGGGAATAGTCATGATGATATCTATTCTTATTCGAGTAAATTCCTCCTACTTAGGTTTAAGAGGAAATTCTACCAGTGTTTTATGTATTCAAGTCATGTCTATGCCTAAGGTTCGAGTTCTCTATGAAACTTATGTCCATGCTCCGACCCCTGAACTAGAAGCAATAACGTCTCTCAGCAATCCAAGCTTCCAAGTATTCAATCTCTATGTTACGACACTCATGATCCATAAACCCATGTCTCACATTATGCTTAGTTCTAAGAAACTATACTCTCTATATGTTACCGACTCATTTTATGTCATGTATAAGCCCAAAGCGATACTATCTATGCAAAATCATGACCATTCTTAGTTCCCAAATTAGAAGCAATAGCTTCAGGCAGAAATTCTAGTCGTATTTCTTGAATTTATGAATCTAGTTGTATGTTATAAAACTCGTGATATGCACTCATATTTCTCTGTGTGCCCAGTCCTAAGACCTCATGCCATGTTATATCTATATCAGAACGATCATCTATCCATTCTCTATGCATTTTATCTATGAAATATTCATGCCTATTGTACCTTACTTGCATGTCCTTTTTGGGTGTCAGGGCTCAAACAAGTATAAGCCATGGTCAAATAATATTCCTCTCATTCCGGACCGTTTTCACTTTAGTCCTCTAGTGACTTTGCTTATGGTATAATAGTGGTGTTGAAGTAGTTGAGTAATGATTTTGTTGGGAGAAAGTAGATGCTCTTAGTTGTGAAAATTAGTGGTGTAATTTCTCCATCCAAAGAAATTATAAGTGTAGATGACCTGTTGCATTAGGTATTGTTGGATGGGGAATATATGGTGTGACTTCATTAGAAGTGACTGAATTGATAATTCTAGGTGTGGAAGACCCTAAAATGCATGTATTAGTAGGCTTGGATGACGTGATTGATTTATAAAGGGGACATATGGCGTAAGGCCTTGTGAAAGTGATGAAAGTTGCTAATTTTAGGTGCAGAGGTCTGTAAAGTGGGTGTAGTAATGATAGACCTGAATAGTATGATTGATAGATATACAGACCATTGTGCTATGGGATTGATACTCCTTGATTAAGATTTGAGGTTGTTTGATTATGGTGATAAGATGGAGTAGTATTCTTAGATGGATGTAAAGTATAGAGCCCTATAGCTTAGGCTAGTATTTTCACTCCGGTTAGGCTTTAACATGGAAGCACTACTCATTTAAACTCAGGTTCTAGTAGTTATGTGTTTAGTAGGGGAATTGTATGTTTGAAATGATGAAGTGTGGTATCCATAGTAGAAAACATAGTTGAGAAGTGTTACTAAATTTAAGGGCTATTAGACATACCATTTAAGGTGGAGAATGCCTCTATCCTTATGTCCCGTAAAAATCTTATTTCATGTATTGTGTCAATCTTAATCAGGCCGATGATTTTTGAAAAATTCATGTCTTATGTTGTTATGATCATGTTCCATAGAACTCATGTGCAAGATCATGACTATGCTAGTCTCATTATCTCATAATTCGTGCTTGCACGATTTGCTTGGTGTTGTCATGAAGCTCCTTTTTGATGCATATGTATGTTTATTGAGGGAGAGTTCCTAATGTGAAGGTTCATCCTTTATTCCGTACTTCTAGAGCTTCAATAAGTTCCTATCCATCATTCGAGGATGAATGATCCCAAGGGGGAGATAATGTAACACCCCACACTTTCGGGCTAGAATTTGGACCGTCCTTTACACGTGTATAGACCTAAATCCTATGATTTCTATTAGGATATAAGTGTTAATATTAATTTATTAGTGTGGTAACATCTTTGAAGATGAATTGAGATCATAGAAACCTCCTAGCTCAAAGTTGAGTTGAGAACTTTACTTCCGATTGAGTTTTAGTAGACGTTCTTACTTGGGTCAACTTCCAACGACCATTACTCCTAGAATATAATGCGTTAGGTGTACTATAACCTACCAAATTAAAGGTATTCGAGTCTTCTTTCCAACGCAACTTACCGTTCATTAATCCGAATCTGGAATAAAATGTTATGGGTATTTTAGCGAGGCACTATCCCAGTGACGCGCGGCGCTGCGCGGAGCTCCTTTCCCGACGTAAAAATACGTTTTTCTCTTATTAAATAAAGGCAAAACTAGTCCTTTCATCCCATATAACTTCCCCAATCCATATTTAATCCCCAAAATAGTCCTAAACTATCATATTCATTCCCAAATCCCTAATTCCTCTTCTCTCCCAAAATCCCAAACTCCCAATCCTAAAGTTTCAAGAAATATTTAAGATTAAGCTTTCTTCTCAATGTTTTCTCATCAAATTCGTCATCAAGGGTTTGTGGGATGGATCCAAGTCAAGTAAGTCTTCATATTGACTTCAAGCTAGGGTTCAAACTTCAAGTTCCAAAAATTTAAGGTTTCTTCAAGTTCTCTCCATCAAAACATATGTTTGAACACTCCCTATTTCAAATACTATTCTAAATTATGATTATTATTTATTATGTATATTATGATGGTGATTTTGAAACTAGGGTTGGGGATTTTGTTATTAAAGCTTGATATGAATTTTTCCCTTTTCTTTATGAATAATGATTCAATCTTTAATTGGGGTATTTGAGACTGAATTGGCTATTTGAAATTTATGAACTATTATTGATATATGTTTTAGCCATGATTTCTAGTCTCTTGAAAGCTTTGAAACTTCATAAGTAACATAAATGGTTTTTCTCGTCCTTTATATCATTGAAAGTATTGTGTTATTTAAAAGGGTTTGAAATTGTTATGAGAATTTCAATTATGATTATGTTTATGATTTTAAAGGCGGGATTTTGGAGTCAAAAATGTTTAATGAAAATTATTTGGCATGATAAGAGAGACTTGCAAGGTTATTGGTATGACGATACCAACATGTTAATGCCTTAATGAAAGACTCCATGATTGAATGTAATAAAAATGTTTTAATTGGCCCTGAAGAGAGTTATGTAGTTTATCGAGAAGGTGTAGACCTTATGAACAACACTGGAAACCGCATTTACCGACGTTCGGAGGTCTTGTCCTGAAATATGGATGACCACTGTATGCTTGCCTTGAGCAGTTGTATGCAGTTTTGATGATGTTTTGATTTGGCCAACTATATTATCTCAGTCCATGCGGCTAACATGGGCTGAGGCCCCGCCAGTTGGGGAGTACTGGACCCATATTTATCGTAGATTACTTAATGTCGGTGTAACTACATAGTTCAAAATTAAGAATTTCAAATGGTTGTTTTATTTTATACTTTCAAATGTTCTTTATTTCATACCTCAGTTATGACAGACTTATGAAATTTTCTAAATTATTATTATTATTATATTATATGAATTGTTTTGGATCCTCTTCCCTCAGGTTGCATGCCAGTACTCATCGTACTGACCGTCCCCTGACGCTACATCTTTTCATGATGTAGGTTCCGAAGCATTTACCCGTGATTCCGCCAGTGTTAGAATTCACTCAGGCCAGCAGCTAGCAAGTGGTGAGCCATCCTTCTTTCGAAAGGTATATGTTTTCTTTTAGCTAGACTTGGGCTATTTTGTTTTATGGTATTGCCGAGGCCAAGTTCCGGCGTAAGATATTCTTATTCATGTTGTTAGAGGCTTCGTAGACTAAGTTAGTTTAATTTTTTATGTCATGTTCAAGACTTGGGTTCTGGATTATTGATTTCCTTTGAACTTCATAACTTATAGGTCTATTTTTCGTACTTTGTTTATAACTATGCTTATGATGTAATGCTAAGGGGTCTTCTTGGACCATCACTGATTTGGGAAGCCCGTCACGGCCAGGGCCTCGGTTTGGGTCATGACATCATAAAATCTTGTAATGTGGGTACTACTGGCCCAGTATTTACAAAGATGCTCATGATTATGCTCGCGCTTGTGGCCAATGTCAAAGGCAAGGGAATATCTCACGCAGACACGAACTTCCCATGACAATTATACTTGAGCTTGAATTGTTTGACATATGGGGAATTGACTTTATGGGCCCATTTGTGAGCTCACATGGGATGAAATACATTTTGGTAGCTATCGACTATGTTTCTAAGTGGGTGGAGGCAATTGCGCTTCCTAATAACTAAGGAAGAAATGTCATGACATTCTTGAGAAAGAACATATTTTCACGATTTGGTACACCCCGAGTTATCATTAGTGATGGAGGATCCCACTTCTGCAATCGTCTGTTCAAGGCCCTGCTTGAAAAATATGGTGTTAAACATAAGGTGGCAGCACCTTACCATCCTCAAACAAGCGGGCAAGTTGAGGTGTCAAATCGTGAGATCAAGTCTATTTTGGCAAAAATGGTGAATGCCAATAGGACTGATTGGGCTAGACGATTGGATGATTCATTATGGGCATATCGCACCGATTTCAAGACGCCAATTGGTGCATCACCATATCAGCTAGTTTTTGGAAAATCTTGCCATTTGCCTGTCGAACTTGAACATAAGGCTTTATGGGCTTTGAACACTACAACATTTTAGGCTTTTGGCCACACTTAATCTGGACAACGCTTGTAAAGTGTTGCCTAAAATATTTTTTACTACACTTTTTAAGTGTGGCCTTAGTTTTTTGGTTTTGGCCACATTATTATTGGCAACACTTGAAAAACGTGGTCTGATATAGGCCACACTTTATAAGTGTTGCCACATCATGATGTAAATGGCAACATTTATTCACACATATGACTACGTTTTAAAGTGTGTTATTTTATATTTCTAAAGACAACACTTTACAAGTGTGGCCTTATAGTCTACCTAAAATTTTCACTATAATATGCATTCCCTCCAACATATTTAACTCTACCTCCCAACGTATTCCCTCAAACATATTTCACTGAAACAACATATTTCTAATTCACCAAAAAAAAATCAGAAAATAATTATAAAAAAGCTTCTAAGCTTACTAATATTGCCCAAATCACAAAACTTCTCAGCTCTTTGCCCAACCCCCCTATAAACTCTTTGCCCAAATCACAATAAGCTTAGATCTTTGCCCAAATCAGCTGTAATTTCACAAAGATTTCTTTGAATTTCATCAGGTACTTACTTCTTCTTTCAATACAACTCACGATTTTACCCCAATTTCTTATTGTATGAGTAATCTGTGATATTTCAGTGGTGCCCTTATTTCAGTGATGGTTCATTAGAAATTTCGGCACTAATTTAATTTTTTGTCAGTTTCAGTTATGGTGGTGAGTTTCTTCTCCAGTAGACCATTTTCATCTTGTTTCTAAGCATGCCTGGAAGTAGAAGCTGTTGTAACCCTCTTTGACAAAATCTCAAAAGGATTTCTTTTTTCCTAAATCTTAAATGGATTTCTCTTTTCCTAAATCTTAAAAGAATTTCTATTTGCACAGATCTTAAAAGGGTTTTTCTTTTGCATATTGACAAAATTGTTGCACTCTTCTCTACCTTAAACATTCAAAGATAATCAATTTCCTTTCTTTACTCTTCTTGGAATCCCTCGAGTTGAAGCCAAAGTCTGAGTAAGCCCAAATTGAGTTTGAAACTCAACACTTGACGGACTCAATTGCGTCCCTACATAAGGTAAATTCTATCTCTTCTAATTACATTATATTTAGTTTTGCAATTTTTTGATCAGTTAAGTTTGGTTGTTCTTGTTTGGTAGATTATGAATATGAATATGAAGTAAAACAGTTTTTGGTCATTTGGTTTTGTTCATGCTAGATGATGTGTTGGTAAAATATTTATAGTTTTTTAGTTGACTTGAATGAAACCTATAAAGTTTGAGGTTTCAAATGGAGTGGTTGTTCCATTTCACTGGCTGTGAATTTGAACTAGAAGTAAAGTAGTTCTTGAGTTGTTTGGTTATTCGATGGTCCATTCAGAAATTACAACTATGAATTAGCTCGAAATAATCTCTATGAAGTTTGAAATTTTTAAGTGTGGCTAGCTATCTGTTACAATGTCATTATGACGTCAATTAGAATATTTGAATGTGGAACTATCTATTTAGTTATATGGTTGTGTGGAACTATCTATTTAGTTATATGGTTGTTTAGTTGTGTGCATACAAAGTGTTGGCAGCCTTCATTTTTGCATGAACAGGGCTTAAAACTTTAAGTACGTTCAGCTACCCAAGTATAGAATCTTTGTAACCTTTTGCTTGAATATTTGGACATGACATTAGTCGCTTGACATGTCTTGGATTAGCCGTGTACTTGAATGGGTTGTCAACTTATAATTTGAAGTGAAAAATAAGGCTTCGGAAGTTTTAAACTCTGAAATATAATTCATTGTTTGTTAGTATTTCACTATTTGTTTAATTTCATTGCGTAAATATGGAATTAGTAATTTGAATGTTTTAAAAGGTGATTAAATAAGCTTGAACAGTAACTCTTAATGTAAGTAGATTCATGAATAAGTATTGTGCCAACTTAAATCACTCAAATTTGTGATTGCATCATATATATTTGTTCAAATGTATTGACTGTGTAGTAGGATTAGATGAAACTTACCTGTCATAAAGGTCATTTATAGTATTTTGTCTTGCCAGTGTTGTTTCATACAGGTTATCCAACTTTGATCTATCTAGTACATCGTATCTGTAAATAGGAGACACAAATGTTTCAAACATTAGATGTTTCAAACTTCTCCAAGACACATTCTCTACAGGACCTCTTAGTTGTTTGTACACTGGACTGATCTGCAGCATGCCATGTTTGACCATACCTTTTTATTGTAGGTGTAGCCAGTGCTTCCTCATGTTCAAAATTTTCATGACCATCCATGATGTCTGTTGAGATATTAATTAATATATCTTTTTTTATCAAATTTTAGGCCGCGAGAGAGGTAAATTCTCAAAATAGAAAAAAAAGAAGTGGAGGCATCAAATGGAATATATTAGTTTTGAACGAGAACACATAGCATTGGTAATATTTAGTAGATACTTTGTAAAAAACTTGACTTTCATTTTTTTCGTACTTTGTCAGAACATATTGATGTCTGTTTTTTACTATATTTAGATATAATTTATAGCGTGCAACCAAATAAAATGAGGAACCATCAAAGTTTGAATGTTTATTTCAATTCGTACAAAGACGGGGAAAGAAGTTCAGGCAGATAGCCAAATTGCAATAGTAAGTCATTTTTTTGCTACATTATTCTTCTTATTCTTCTTCTTTGTTGGACTGTTCACTGGGAGGGGATAGGATTTTTTTTTAAAATTCTTGATCGGATTCATTGGACTATTTGTTGGGAGGGGATGTGAATATTTTTTTTAATTCTTGATCTCAATTGCAGAACTGTCGATTTCATTCAAAAATGTGAAACAAACAGGAGAATCGATTTGATGAATACTTCTTGTACACTTTTTTTTTTGAATAATATGACATCTCCTTTAGATATGTCACCTGCACAAAGAGTCACCAAGCTAAATACTCAAAGATCTAAAAATAAAAGGGAAAATACAAGAAGCATAGGAGAAACAGAGAGATTCTGAGGTGTTGATGCCAACAATTAACTATTGGTACAGTTTATGGTACAAGATGATCTGGGACATTGTCTTTGACCATTTCTATCTTTCATATTAACTGCGGAAATGCACCTGGAGCTAAAAGAACATGACCTGGTGCCTTACATACTCTCTTTTTACTTGACTAACTCTTTTATTTCATATGTTTGTTTCCTTATCCTTTTGATCTTGGTATGCATATATGTTCCCTGGTTTGCAGGAAGGTTAAGAGTACTCAATAAGATACTACAGGTAGATGCATTTGAAACAATTCATTATGTTAGTCTCCTGTGTAGTCTTTGTATTTAACTACAAATTGACACATTTGGAAATTTTGCCCTGTTTGATTTGCATTGACTCTGCATTTTGATATTCTTCTTTTGATATTCTTCTTTTACTTTAGTAGCACTAATATGAAAATTGATCTCTTGATTGTTGGTGTTATTACCTCATAGTTTTTGAGTTTGATATATACAATTAGTATAGCCCCAATACCCTAGAATAAATTATTTGTTTGCAGTGTATTCTCATTTCTTATTTATATTTTCCAATCCGAGTGGAAAACAACAACATACACAGTGTAATACTACAAGCGGGATCGGGAAAAGATAGGATGTACATATACTTACCCCTGTCTAAGCTCTTCTATGGAGTAGATAGTCTAGTTTTGATACATCTTGACTAGTGGATTCCGAATTTTGAGAGCCCTTTGGGTGTAGAGTACTCCTATCCTTTATGGCACCTCTTTCTCTATATTATCACTCAATCTTCTCTGTAAGACTATAATCACTAAAATTATCTACTGATTTTGAATTTAGTTATAATGGAATCTGTATAGGTGAATTCCTAGGGATTAATATTGTACTTCTTGGGTCTAAAAGGTGGAGTGGATGTAGAAAATTGGAGTTAAGTATAGTGATTGATTGAGTCCTGATTTTGAAAACGTAGCTCGCAGACTGTGTGTCACGCCCCAAATCCCATTAAGGCGGACTGGTACCCGAAGCCGTTGAGGCCCGAGAGAACCAATCTTTGCTCATGTACATTCATATGCATGTATCATATTATATCATGCAACTATGCGAAAGTTATGGAAAAACTTGTACAATATATGAAACTTGGCCGTTAGGGCCATCATGTCAATATGAACATTTACCTCTTACAATCATTCTCCCACATAAGTCTACAAAGCCTCTACAGATACATAACCATAACCAACCTAGAGTCGGGACAACACCCCGCTCTATATACATATGCAATACCAAAGCAAATATCTATAATGACTCGAAAAGCCCCAAATTCAACTGGAGCTCACCGACAATCCGCAAATGATCTGCAACTTACTGTGGAAGTCTAGTAGTGCCTGTGCCTGCAGCAATAATGTAAGTCCCCCAAGAGGGGTCAGTACGAAGAATGTACTGAGTATGTAAGGCCATATGAAACTGTAAGAGATATAAGCACTTCAATAAACTCAAATACAAATAAATAACCAATATGGATAAGTCACCATTCTGTATGTTGGGAACCATGTATATTGCTTTAATTACTTTCTTTGCTTCTTTACTTTTGTCCTTATTCATCTTTTTCTGTGACCTGTGATACCCGAGCCCTGACTGAATAGTGGGTTTTAACATAACATAACGTTATGTTGGGATCGGCTCGAGCTAGGCTTATGCCTCTAGAGCTACCACCCATGAATCAATATATATATATTGGGATCGGTTCGAGCTAGGTTATTACCTCTAGAACTGCCACCCATACCAACATATCAGGTTCGGCTCGAGCTAGGTTATTACCTCTAGAAATGCCCCCTGTCAGGATTGGTCCGAGCTAGGCTTATGCCTCTAGGACTTCCCCCTGATCCATCAATCTCGGGATCGGCTTGAGCTAGGCATTTGCCCCCAAAGCTACCACCCATACTTGATCATTAACCACATATGCATTACTTTATTCATTACTTTGAGATTGATACCATGATAGTAATAACTTTACTTAAAGCTTTGGATCATTAACTAATGAGTGAGAGACATGAGAATAAACATTGTTGGAAACATAACCTTATTGGAAACATAATACTATTGGAACCATTGAGCCATAATCAATGAACATTAGACATGAGTATAACCACTATTGAAACTTTGGAACATAACCTTATTGGGCTTTTGGAACACTATTCATGAATATGAGACATGAGATTCACAATTGATCAATGAGTAAGAAATATATGATAATGACCATTGATAACCGGATGTAGGATACCTTAGCACATTTCGGGTTGGGACAAGCGTAATGTCAATGTGAATACTATTTACAATCTTAGATGTGCATACAATAGTCCCGCTCCTTCTTTATGTGTCACTCTACAACACAAATGCATAACGGAGTTTACATTAACCACCAACTACCTTACAAATGCATATAACGATAATGAGTTTCATGTTTGCCTTTAAGCATGCCATTTCCCCCTTGACAAAACCGTTTGTGAAATTATCATACCAATAATTCCCCAATATTCCATACATTGACCAATACATGATAATCAATAACATTTCACCAAAAAACTTCTCCTTTGCACTTTCTCATCCACACCACATCACAAATAATTCATCAAGTCACCTTAATACACCTCATAGCACATATCGGCCAAAATCCCATAATTTACACTTATATGAAAATAACAAGTTTAATAACATAATCACACCATACATGTTCATATTTCATCCATACCATGCTCTTTCATCAAAATCACAAGCCATATTTCAAGCTTAGATCCCATGGATAACAAATCTTTTACAAAAACACAAAGTACCATGTTCAACACTTCCAAGCATAACTAACATGATTTACATACTCTCTCATGCATATAATATATTAATCCATAAGAATATACACTTACCAAGACTTGCCAATTGATGATCTTGTCCAAGAAGAGAACTTAGGGTTTGAGAGTTTGAGAGAAATATATCTTGGAAATGTTTAGAAAGGCATGTGCCTTTTGAATGAATAAAATCTGATTTGGTGGCCTTTATATAGACCTTTTTAATCTTATCCTTAGTCATGCTTGATCAATAATTGATGGTCAAAGGGAGAATGGGTCATTTGACCCATTGGGCCAAGTATTTTGCCTCATTTTTGGGCCCCAAATTGGCCCATTAACACATATTATCTTAGCCCACAAAAATCAATGTGTAATCCATCATATATCTCATGTTTAATTACTTCCATAATCGTCACGACAATATTTACTTACGAGATTCCCAATCGTAGCCTCAATCGCAAAAATAGAAATTCTAGCCGCTCATGGCTTCTTTGAACATAATTTGTTAAAATACTTGTGATGAATAATTAACCCCAATTCGGATGCTAAACGCGCTTAAGAATAGTCCTACTATGATGGGGTAATGATACCATGACTTATGGGTCTTATACGCATCATAATAATCGAAGAAATATTTTGGCGAAAACCACCCCGGCACACCCCTTGGAGAGCCCCTTTGCTGCCTCTGGGCTGAAAATTTCAGCCCAGAGCGGCCTGGCACGCCCCTGGACGCGCCCCACCTTCATTTTTTTTTAATTTTTTGTTTCTTCGACTTTTCTTGCGGATTCGATTAGATACTTCAAGTTCTATTCTTTAACTTACTTCTTACCTTTAATATCCTTTGTTTGGAGGCCCTCCAAGCCTCATTTTAACCCCATAAATGCTCCACGAAGTCACATAACACCTTCTACGAAGGTCTAATCACATGTACGAGGCCCAATATCAATTATCTCATCGATAACATTACCAAATACATACTTATGGCTCTTGACACCTAAGTAAGCATTATTCAATGTCGTCAAGTAGGGTTGGGAAGGTACGGGGTGTTACATTCTTCCCCCCTTAGAAACATTCGTCTTCGAATGTTAGTAACATTGTCTCATTGTAACACCTAAGTCGAAGTGAATCCTTCACATCATCATTTACACACGTAACACTTGTAAAGACTTACTTATTATGACTCCACCTTCGTATCTTGAACTTTTTCTTCCTTGTACAACAATTACGAGTACTTTAGATTCCATTATTTCTTTGGCTTCCCTTGTGATTTCTTCTACAAGCCAAATTCTCCAATAGTGCCTTTACGGAAGCTACTCCTTTATTTCTCATTGTTTTCACTTATCGATCTAGAATAGTAAGCAGTACCTCTTCACATGTGGGATCTTCCATAACTTGTATATCTCCACTAGGAGCAATACGTGATAATCTCCTATACACTTTCAAAGCATCGATTATGAAATATTGCATGAACTATGAAGAGTTCTGGGACTAGTGCTAATAGCTACGCCATTTGCTCAAATCTTTAGACAATTTTATTTTCTTTCTGAATCTCATTAATAATTTTTTTTTTAATTGGTGACACTGTCAAAAATACCTAATCACTTATGGAACATTGTAATTCCCTTCTTCTAATATCGACATAAGATTTATATAGACTTTGGGCCATTTGTAGTTGCTGTTATATCACCTTCACCCTTTCTATGGAATAAAAAACAAAACCTGACCCGAGCAAGGCAAATTTCATCAGCTGTAACCCATCCAATTGATGATCTATATTTTCTGTCATATAAAAACTTCGTAAGGTGCCTTTTGATACTTTTATTGTAAAATATTTCAAGAAACGATAGATGTTCATCCCAACTACCTTTAAGGTCCAATGTACAACTCGTGGCATATCTCCAACCGTTCGTATAATGTGTTCTGTTTGTTTATCCCTATGAGGATGACAAGCCGTATTTACATCCACCTGTGTACCCATGCTTTACTGAAAAGGCTTCCAACACTGTGCAATAGAGTGAGTTCTCCTGTTTGATATAATAGTGAGTGAAATCCCATGTAATCGTACTATCTTTGTAACATACAACTTTGTATAATGTCCAGCGGTATCGGTGGTCTTAACTGGTAGGAAATACGCTGACTCGATAAGCCTGTCAACTATCAACTTTTGCAGTGTACGAGGTAACCCTGTGATTAAATCCATATTATTCATGTTCCACTTCCAAATTGGAAGGGTAATACATTGCATAAAACATACAGATTTCTGATGCCATACTATTAATAAGTGACCGCTTGGACATTGAGATACAAATTCTACAATGTGCTTCTCGTATAACCTTACCAAGACATACAGATTTCTTTTGTCATAATTCATTTTCTTAACTCATCTATACCCAGTACACGCTTGCTCAAATACCTCCATCGAACTTTGCTGTACATATTTTTTTTTTCAATTGGACTAAAAATAGGATTTACATATTGTTTTTCCTTCATCTCTGATACCAAAGAAATTCTGACACATTTGATATTATAGTTCTTTCACCTGAAGTTTTATAGAAGTAGTGGTGCTATTTGTTACAAGCAATTGTCACAACTTGTAACACCCCGTACTTTCCCAACCCTACTTGATGATAGTGAATAATGGTTACTTAGGTGTCGAGAGTCATAAGTATGTATTTGGTAATGTTCAAGATGAGAAAAATGGAAATTTGGCCTTGTACATGTGACGAGCCTTTCATAGGAAGTGTTTTGTGACTTCTTGAAGCATTTATGTAATACCCCGTACACATTCTAACCTCATTTGGTGACTTGGAGTCATGTTTACTTGATGATTAAGATCACTAAAGAAGTATTTTGTAGTGTTTCGATAAGGTATTGGACGATACGCAAGTGTTGGAAAAATGGCCGAAAAATTCAGCAAAGCATCAAAACTTGCGCCACTACCCTGTTTCAGGGGGTGTGGCGCAAGCCACTGATTCAGAGGGCAAGAAAAACTTTCTCCACTACCCTGTTTCAGGGGGTGTGGCGCAAGGAACAAACATTTTACCTTCCCGAGCTCATTTCGCGACGCGATTCTACGACGATTCTTGGATGGTTTGTTTTGGTTCTTTGGAGTTCTTTGAGCATTGTTAAAGATTCAAACACTTCAATACACTCCTACATGATCAAATCATGAAACATGAATAGTGATCCAAAATGTCCAATGAAGCCATGGGCGACGAGAATTCCTATTTTTGCGATCGAAACGACGAATGAGAATCTTGTAAGCGAATATTGTCGTGACATTATGAAATTATGTAAACATGAGATATATGGTGAATAATACATGAAAGTTGATGGGTTACATGGATATGTATTATTGGGCCCAAATGAAGGCCCAAAAGTGGAAGAATACATGGCCCAAATGGGTCAAATGACCCATTCTTCTATTTGACCTTCTAGATATAAAATTTAATGCTAAAGAGTGACTAAGGGTGTAACTTGAGGGCCTATATAAAGGGGTAAAATCTGATTGTTTATCCATTACAAACACCCATGTTTTTCTATCTTTTTTTCTAGACATTTCCAAGAACCTCTTTTGCTCTCAAAACCCTAAGTCAACTTTTGGAGAAGATCATCACTATTCAAGCTTGGGTAAGTGTTTATTATTATGGTTTAACATATTATATTCATGGTATATTATGTATATTATGTTAGTTGTGTTGGCAAGGTGGTGAATAGTGTATTTTTGCTTTTGGTGAAAGATGTGCTATCTTGGTGATTTGAACTTGAATTAGGCCTTGTGCCTTTGATGAAAAAGCATGGTATGGACAAAATATGAGAATGTATGGTGTTATTTTTGGTATTAAACTTGTTCTTGTCTATAAGTGGAAATTGTGGGATTTTGGCCGATATGTGTTAGGAGTTGTATTAAGGTGATTTGATGGATTATTTGCGATATGATATGGATAAGAAAGTGTAAAGGAGAAGTGTTGTGGTGAAATGTATAAATCATCATGTATTGGTCAATGTTGGGAATATTATGAAATTTTTGGAATAATAATTTTGTCAATGGTTTTGTCAAGGGGAAATGACATGTTTAAAGGCAAACATATAACTCATTGATTTTCTATGCATTTGTCAAGTAGTTGATGGTTAATGTGAATCTTGTTATGTACTTGTGTTGTAGAGTGACACATAAAGAAGGAGCGGGACTATTGTATGCACCTCTAGGATTGTATATCCGTATTGAGAGTACAAGGTATGTAAGGTTACTCTTTCCGTATCCTTCTGCAACATATGGTGTTCACATTATCATAGTACTCATTCGATTCCGAAATACTCTAAGGTATTCTGTATCCAATAGTTGGCTAGAGTTACTCATATGTCCCTTACTCATTGGTCAATGGTGAATTATATGAATCATGTTCATTGGTTGAGATATGCCCATTGGTTGACTCATGGTCATTGGCTAACATGTCAAATGTTCCAAATGTTCTAAGGTATTGCATCTCAAGTTGGTAAATAGTTGATATCCACATGTATTGTATTTAGTGATCAATATACGAAGGTTCCAAAAGTGTACTATTGCAAGGGGGTTCTATAGGATTCCGACGAAGGTTGATATATTGTTATTCATATGTGTTTTACTCCTAGATGAATCATGACCCACTCATGTAGGAGTCCAAGTTCTAATAGAGTTATACACATGTCCCATATTCATTAGTAATATTCCAAAAAGTCCAATGAGTTTATGTTCCAAGGTATCAATATTGGTTATATTCATGTATTTTTTTCATTGATCATTGTCCAATGGTTCCAACAGTGTTATGTTTCCATGAAGGATATGTGTCCAAGAATGCTTATTTCCATGTTTCTCATTTAGTGATTATTGATCCAAAGCTTCAAAGAAAGTTGTGACTATCATTGTAATCATCTCTCATAAGCAAAAGTACCAATCTCTCACCAGTTAAAGTATCAATCTCAAAAGTAATGTAAAGATACCAATCTTACAAGAGTAAAGATGTGAAGTAATGTATAATGAAAGAAAAGGAAGCAATGTTATGTTATGTTATGTATGTTAATCCTACCCATGGAGTAGATGTATGTTATTAACCCACCAAAGAGTGGATGTATGTTGACCTACCCATGGAGTAGATGTATATCATTGCCCACCATAGAGTGGATGTATGTTATTGCCCACCAAAGAGTGGATGTATGTCATTGCCCACCAAAGAGTGGATGTATGTTATTGCCCACAAAAGAGTGGATGTATGTTATTACCCACCATAGAGTGGATGTATGTTAACCCACCGGAAGAGTGGATATAATGAGCGTTAATCAAAGGAAGAATCCATGGGACAAAGGTATCACATGTGAGTGATCAAAAATAGTAATGCTAATAAAAAGAAAGGTACATGGTTTCACATATGGAGTTTTCTCTTATCATTATTTCCATTGAAATGCTCTGGTATTAATGCAGTTTTTCTTATGGCCTTACATACGCAGTACATTCTTCGTACTGACCCCTCTTGGGGACTTACCTTACATGTTGCAGGTGCAGGCACTAGTAGGCCTCCACAGTAGATTGTCAGTGTTGCAGATCTTTGGTGAGCTCCAGTTAGTTCGGGGATTCTCCGAGTCACTGTTGTGCATGGGTTTTGCTTTTGTATACGCTGTATAAAGCGGGGACTTGTCCCGACTTTTAGTTCATTTTGGTCAATACATTTTTTAGAGGCTTTTGTAGACGGATGTGGGTGTATGAATGTGAAGGTACATGTCATTTTGACTTGATGGCTCAAACGGCCAAGTTCTACATCGATAGCTATGACATATGTTTTAATGTCTATGAATTCCACCTAGTTGCATAAGGTGTAAAAAAAAAAAAAAAAAAAAGATTCATATGAGGTTATGTATGCGAATGTACAGGAGCAAAGATTGGTTCTCTCGGGCCTTATCGGCTTTGGGTGCCAATCACGCCTCGTTGGGATTCGGGGCGTGACACAACTGTTAACTTAAAATCATATGTGAGATAATTTCTCTTATGTGGATACAATCTTCTTAAGGCATACGCTATCACATTGTCGTACTGCATGTACACACATCCCACACCAACTTTGAAAACATCACAATACCCTGCATACTCTTATGTGCCTTTGGGAGTACTAGTACAGGTATATGAGTCAATTTATCTTTCATCTCTTGCAAAAATTTTTCACATACATCATTCCACTGCAACTTGGTTACTTTGTGTGCTAGCTTCGTTAAGGGTAATGGCAAAAAGCCTTTTTAACAATTCTTTTGTAATAACTGGCTAACTCAAGGAAGCTACGAATTTCCGTAGGCGTCGCAAGCCTTGGCCACTTCTTTTGTCTATATGAATCCTTATTCCTTCATTCAATATAATGTGTCCTAAGGACAATACGAATTGTGACCAAACTTGCATTTAAAGAACTTGCATATATCTTACGGTCACAAAGAATCCGCAACACCTGTCACAAGTAATTAGCATGGTCCTTTGGTGCTCTTGAGTAATCTAGTATGACATCTAAAACATTATCACGAATACGCTTAGCGATGGATTAAACACCCTAATTATCAAACCCATCAACGCAGCTGGTGCATTTGTTATTCCAAATGGCATAACTACGAATTCATGACAACCATACCTCTAGTTTGGGTACCTTTATTTTCTCTAACCCTTACTTGATGAGCTCCTGACCTTAAGTCAATCTTTAGGAAGAATTTAGCTCCCTATAACTGATCAAATAAGTCATCAACTCCGGGGAGAAGACATGTATTCTTCATTGTCATCTTATTCGGTTGCCGATAGTAAACACACATTCTCAATATGCCATCTTTTTTTTTTGTCCTATGAACACTGATGCACCCCAAGGGATCGCACTAAGCTTTATGAATCCCTTACTCAACACGTCTTTTACTTTCTCATTTCATTCTCGTAACTCTACCGGGCCATGCTATATGAAGAAATAAAAATAGGCTGAGTATCTGACATCACATTAATATCAGCTCATACATCGAGGAATTTATTTACCACCAGAACTGATTGAAGAGTTGGTGGCTTCACATCAGTATCTTTCACTCTTACTAAGTGACATATGTATCCCTTAGAGTATCCTTTTCTTTGCTTTAAGATGGGGATTAAATTTTCCTCTTGGTGCCCCCACATTTCCTTGGCCATTCTAAACATTCTTTTAGGGAAAATGACAATATAACTTCTTAGTTTGGCAATCTACTATGACACAATCCCTATATAACATCAAAATCCACTATTTCCTGCTCAATACGATCACCCAGTGTCCCATGACCACAAACAATTACTATGCACTTATGATATACTCTTTTAACTACAATAGGTTCACGAACTAATGTATAGACTTCCTGTGACATAACTAGTCATTTTGGTGTTCTTTTGGATTTTCAAATATTTAATGAAATAACATATGTTGGTGTCGAATATGGGTCAATCAATACGTGTACGGTACCTATAGCTTCATCAGGAGAAGGCTCATTTTGTGGCCCGACATATCACACCAATAACAACATTTGGCCCCAACTGACATTTCACCTAGATGATAACTTCCGCAGTACTAACACAGCTGACGAGGAGACTTCGGTTGGTTCTTACTTTCTACATTCCTGTGCTTGATAACTCATTGCCCATGAATCCTAAATCTCGGTTCTTTGCCAAATCGATTGTCTCTAACCCTTGGGATCGAGGTAGAACATTTACTATAGATTAAGGAAATAATGGTCTAGGCGGTCTGTTAAACACCCAAGACCTAAATTCTCCTTGGGACGCCATGAACTGTCCCATAGGTATATCCCTCTTTGACGACCCTTCTTCAAATATTTGTGCCCTTTTCTGTTGCCTCAGATCCTCCATTATCTATGTAAAAGCCTATATTCTGGCTATATCCATATCTCTTTTCAAGACCACAATAGTACAATCCATCTGTCCACATACCGATGCACTCTATCGGTCATAATAGCTACCACATTTGGAGCATACCTAGCCAAAGAATTAAACCGGAGACTGTACTTTTTGACACTCATAGTCCTTTGGCAAAAATTTAACAATTGGTCCGCATGAGCTTTTCGGACCTCATATGGGAGATACTGGTCAAGAAATGTCGTTTTAAATTCCTCCCAACTAGTTGGAAGTACATCAATACACCAGTCACATGCATAACATCTAAAGCCCATTTGATTTAGTATATAATGTTTTGTGGGTCTTCATTCAGATCCGACCCGGTGAACGTGGGAGGGTTTACTTTCAGAAAATCATGTGTTCTCCGACTAGCTGCCCTAGCCGCACCATCATTACTCATCATTGGGCCAACTCGCCCGTGACATTGTGCAGCAACCATCTGAGTCAACATATACACTTCATTTCTTAAATCATGTCCAGTGGCACTTATAGGTGGTTTTGCGGGTACTTTTCTACCTTTTGGCTAAGAGAAACCCGTATTGCAAATTTCATGTCAGTTCCACCTACAACTTTGGCTCTATTGTACGATCTAGAAGTGAAGAAAAGAAACAACTCCTAAATGTCTTATAGCCTCCTGCTTATCAATGTGGCACGCAACACATCGATAAGTAAGACTCTACTTAGACACGGCTTTGTAGACACCCTTAGGATGACCCGCTCTGATACGACTTTTGTCATGCCCCAAATCCCATTGAGGCGGACTGGCACCCGAAGCCATTGAGGCCCGAGAGAATCAATCTTTGCTCATGTACATTCATATGCATGTCTCATATTATATCATGCAACTATGCGGAAGTCATAGAAAAACTTGTACAATATATGAAACTTGGTGTCAATATGAACATTTACCTCTTACAATCATTCTCCCACACAAGTCTACAAAGCCTCTACAGATACATAACCATAACCAACCTAGAGTCGGGACAACACCGCGCTCTATATACATATGTAATACCAAAGCAAATATCTATAATGACTCGGAAAGCCCCAAATTCAACTGGAGCTCACCGACAATCCGTAAATGATCTGCAACTTACTGTGGAGCTCTATTAGTGCCTATGCCTGCAGCAACAATGTAAGTCCCCCAAGAGGGGTCAGTACGAAGAATGTACTGAGTATGTAAGGCCATATGAAACTGTAAGAGATATAAACACTTCAATAAACTCAAATAAAAATAAATAACCAATATGGATAAGTCACCATTCTATATGTTGGGAACCATGTATATTGCTTTAATTACTTTCTTTGCTTCTTTACTTTTGTGCTTATTCATCTTTGCCTGTGACCTGTGATACCCGGTCCCCAACTGAACAGTGGGTTTTAACATAACAAACGTTATGTTGGGATCGGCTCGAGCTAGGTTATTACCTCTAGAGCTGCCACCCATACAAACATATCAAGTTCGGTTCGAGCTAGGTTATTACCTCTCGAGATGCCCCCTGTCAGGATCGGTCCGAGCTAGTCTTATGCCTTTAGGACTTCCCCCTGATCCATCAATCTCGGGATCGGCTTGAGCTAGGCATTTGCCCCCAAAGCTACCACCCATACTTGATCATTAACCACATATGCATTACTTTATTCATTAATTTGAGATTGATACCATGATAGTCATAACTTTACTTGAAGCTTTGGATCATTAACCAATGAGTGAGAGACATGAGAATAAACATTGTTGGAAACATAACCTTATTGGAAACATAATACTATTGGAACCATTGATCCATAATCAATGAACATTAGACATGAGTATAACCACTATTGGAACTTTGGAACATAACCTTATTGGGCTTTTGGAATACTATTCATGAATACTAGACATGAGATTCACAATTGATCAATGAGTAGGAAATATATGATAATGACCATTGATAACCGGATGTAGGATACCTTAGCACATTTCGGGTTGGGACAAGCGTAATGTCAATGTGAATACTATTTACGGTAGAAAGATACAGACAGAGTAACCTTACATACCTTGTATTCTCAATACGAATATACAATCTTAGATGTGCATACAATAGTCTTGCTCCTTTATGTGTCACTCTACAACACAAATGCATAACGAAGTTTACATTAACCACCAACTACCTTACAAATGCATATAACGATAATGAGTTTCATGTTTGCCTTTAAGCATGCCATTTCCCCCTTGAAAAAACCATTGGTGAAATTATCATACCAATAATTCCCCAATATTCCATACATTGACCAATACATGATAATCAATAACATTTCACCACAAAACTTCTCCTTTGCACTTTCTCATCCACACCACATCACAAATAATTCATCAAGTCACCTTAATACACCTCATAGCACATATCGGCCAAAATCCCATAATTTACACTTATATGAAAATAACAAGTTTAATAACATATTCACACCATACATGTTCATATTTCATCCATACCATGCTCTTTCATCAAAATCACAAGTCATATTTCAAGCTTAGATCCCATGGATAACAAATCTTTTACAAAAACACAAAGTACCATGTTCAACACTTCCAAGCATAACCAACATGATTTACATACTCTCTCATGCATATAATATATTAATCCATAAGAATATACACTTACCAAGACTTGCCAATTGATGATCTTGTCCAAGAAGAGAACTTAGGGTTTGAGAGTTTGAGAGAAATATCTCTTGGAAATGTTTAGAAAGGCATGTGCCTTTTGAATGAATAAAATCTGATTTGGTGGCCTTTATATAGCCCTTTTTAATCTTATCCTTAGTCATGCTTGATCAATAATTGATGGTCAAAAGGAGAATGGGTCATTTGACCCATTGGGCCAAGTATTTTGCCTCATTTTTGGGCCCCAAATTGGCCCATTAACACATATTATCTTAGCCCACAAAAATCAATGTGTAATCCATCATATATATCATGTTTAATTACTTCCATAATCGTCACGACAATATTTACTTACGAGATTCCCAATCGTAGCCTCAATCGCAAAAATAGAAATTCTAGCCGCTCATGGCTTCTTTGAACATAATTTGTTAAAATACTTGTGATGAAGAATTAACCCCAATTCGGATGCTAAACGTGCTTAAGAATAGTCCTACTATGATGGGGTAATGATACTATGACTTATGGGTCTTATACGCATCATAATAATCGAAGAAATATTTTGGCGAAAACCACCCCGGTACGCCCCTTGGCACGCCCCTTTGCTGCCTCTGGGCTGAAAATTTCAGCCCAGAGCGGCCTGGCACGCCCCTGGGCGCGCCCCACCTTCATTTTTTTTTAATTTTTTGTTTCTTCGACTTTTCTTTGCGGATTCAGTTAGATACTTCAAGTTTTATTCTTAACTTTCTTCTTACCTTTAATATCCTTTGTTTGGAGGCCCTCCAAGCCTCATTTTAACCCCACAAATGCTCCACAAAGTCACAAAACACCTTCTACGAAGGTCTAATCACATGTACGAGGCCCAATATCAATTATCTCATTGATAACATTACCAAATACATACTTATGGCTCTCGACACCTAAGTAAACATTATTCAATATCGTCAAGTAGGGTTGGGAATGTACGGGGTGTTACACTGTGTCTCCTCTTCCGCTTGATTCTTCAGCAGCCACTGAGACACATTTCCAGTAATCCTTTCTTCTGACTCTGTCCACATTTTTCATCGGCTAAAACTGAAAGAATGTGATCAAACTTAATGATTTTGTTACAATGCAATGATGGCATAGTTTATTTGTTTAGTTTGGAAGACAGAATTGAGTTCATCCTCCTATTAGGGACTCTTTTTCTATAACACTTCAAGCTCCAGGATGGTAGTATTTTAACTCATAAGTTGCCTCTTATGATTAATAACTATTCAGTCTAGTCATTCACAATTTAATACATGTATGGATCAACTTCATCTGGTAGCCCGCTACTTGTATCAGTAAATAGCCCTGCAACTCTTCTAATTAATTGTCTATATAATGTGTTATAGAATTGTTTGGAGTGTCTGTGGTAACTCTATTGTGTCTTCATTTCAGATCAAGATTTTATGCGCTTACTAGCAGTTAAAGGTTGTGCTACACTAGGAAAGTTGTTGGAGCCCTAGGATTGTTGCACATATCATTTCTATCACTCTCAACTTCTCTCAGGTTAGATTGTGTTTGAAATCATGCTACTTGGGCACTCACAGATTCTTTTAATCTTTCATACCTATTAAGATTCGTGTATTTTTTTTTAGTTTTTGGATCAAATCTTGCATATAGTCGGTTACCTTTGTAGTTGTTAGTGAGCTGTTTGAGTGATTTTAGCAACTTATATTGCAAATTTCTTCTTTATTGTATCTTTCATCATTTCTTTAAGTCTATTTATTTGTTTACTACATGTTAGTATGGTTCTAATGGATTTTAGAATTTATCTGATCATTGTGATCTTGTAAATTAAGATATCACACTTTGAGACTAAATCATAATCACTTCCCAGAAAGTATAGCAGGAAATAGTGAGTTTATGAGCTCAATTATCAAACGTCATGGCAAGTATGTTAATGTTCCATATTACAAGATAATGCATCATATAGTATATGTTTGAATACATTTTATTTTATGTAATGCATTGTAATCATTAGAATCAAGTAGGTATTTGTGTAATTATTTGCTAAAGATAAACCTGTGTATTATGATTTTAGCCTTTCTATTAGTGTAGGCAGTGCAAATGAAGTTTTCTTGGTATTATCTGCTTACTCTCTGTGGCTTTATTAGTTTAATTGGCACATGTAAGGGATAGAGACAAATGTCTTGGTAATGTTCAGTCTCTTTGCTTACAACTACGATGTCTTGGAATTTTGTTTTGGTTTGTAAATAGGGATAGTAGAAGGTGCTTATAGCTTTGGTTTTGGTTTTGTTTTTGGTTTTAGTTTGTAAATGGCCGGGACTACAGGAGGTGCAGTAGTTTTGGTTTGTAAGTAGGGACTGAGGACGTGTTTTGGTTTTGGTTTTGGTTTTGGCTTTGGTTTGGTTTTGGTTTTGATTTGTAAATGGTTGGGACTGCAGGAGGTGCAATGGTTTTGATTTTGGTTTGTAAATAGCCGGGACTGCAGGAGGTGCACTAGTTTTGGTTTTGGTTTGTAAATGGGGACTAGATGAGGTGTTTTGGTTTTGGTTTGGGTTTGGGTTTGGGTTTGGGTTTGGGTTTGGTTTTGGTTTTGGTTTGTAAATGGCCAGGACTGCAGAAGCTACACTGGTTTTGGTTTGTAAATGGCCGGGACTGCAGGAGGTGCATTGGCTTTTGTTTTGGTTTTGGTTTGTAAATAGGGACTAGAGGAGGTGTTTTGGTTTTTGTTTGGTTTTGGTTTTGGTTTGTAAATGGCCTAGACTGCAGGAGGTGCATTAGTTTTGGTTTTGGTTTGTAAATGGGGACTGGAGGAGGTGCACTTTGGTTTTGGTTTCAAAGTGTATTTTTCATCAGTTTTGCCACTGTATAATAGACATGGTGCAGCTGATGCACTGAATTCTGAAATGGGAGATCGAGCAAGTTTATTTTTATTTTTCTATCCTTATGCTAAATATTTTCATGTGAAATGCATTTGTATGTTTTATAAACTCACTGATGGTTCCATAATTGGTTGGTTAAGGAAGAAGAAACCAGTTGCATTGAACATGTTTTTTTTCTAACTTTTAATTTCATTTTGAATGTGTAGGAAAATGCCAGTGATCGAATTTGAATGGTGGCCACAAGTCAACTCGACCTTTTGAAGTGAATGATAAAGAGTTTTTGAAGCATTTTGATATATGTGTGAATACTTTTGTTTTTGTGTAATGGAATTTACCTTTGTACTGATCTTGTCAATATATTGATCTTGTTATTGCATTCTAAGGATGTGTTAGTACATTTGAATACATTGTTATGTTGGAAGTTTTAATATTTATTACATAATTTGGTGTTTGAGATCTTTTATCTATCTATCTATCTATATATATATATATATAATGTGATTAGTGAATATATAATGTGTATCAAATTCTAGACAATGTTACGACACCTTAAAAGTATGGCTATAGGAATGCCAATTGTGTGCATGTACGTAAGAAAAAGGTTACACTTTATAAGTGTCGTAGTAGAAGAGGTATAAAAGACTACACTTTAAAAGCGTGGTCAATAACAAAGCATAGGCCACACTTTCCAAGTGTAGAATAATCAAATAAAACTGTTGCCAATGAGATGCTACAAAGTGTGGCCTTTGTACCTTATTGACCACGCTTTTTAAGTGTAACTACTATGGCCACGCATAAAAAGCGTGGCCTAAAGTCAAAGGTTACGCCCTTTTAACCCACCCCCGGAAAAGCGTGGCCTAAAGGCCAAAAGCGTAGCCTTTGATCAAAGGCCACACTTTTCACTACTTTAGGCCACACTTTACAAGGGTGGCTATAATACAAAAATGTTGTAGTGGAAAAGGTTGAATTTGGACTGGAGTGAAGCGGCTAAATTGAGACTTGCGTAGATGAATGAGATGGATGAATTTCGTCTTCGGGCTTATGAAAGTTCAGCAATATATAAAGAGAAGATGAAATTATATCATGATCGACGCATTGAGAAATGAGAGTTTCACCCAGGAGATTTGGTGCTACTTTATAACTCCAAGCTTCGCTTGTTTGCTGGAAAGTTAAAGTCCAAATGGTTTGGACCATTCACGGTGGTCAGGGTATTCCCACATGGAGCAATTGAGCTAAAAATAGCTGAAAATGTTCTATTCAAGGTCAATGGGCAGCGTGTAAAGCATTATGTGGGAATCACAGAAGAAATAATGACATATGAGGAGTTTGAGCTTGATGAAGTCTAAGTAGTCAAGCTAGCCATGTCGTGCCACGACGTTAAATCAAGCATTTCATGGGAGGCAACCCATGGGCGAATTGGTGAAGTCTGAGTATCCAAGCTAGCCATGTCGTGCCACGACATTAAATCAGGCGCTACTTGGGAGGCAACCCAAGATCTGATTATTTTATGATCTGAGCATTGGAAGACACCTTAGCTGAAAATCAAAAGATAACACCTGTAAAAATTTTGACCCACGACAGGGGTACCCACGCGACGTAGGTGGACCCACATCACGTGGGTTGTATCATGAAAATAAGAGAAAAATATTGGTCCTTCTGAATATCACCTACGACAGGGTACCCACGTGACGTGGGTATATCAACGTCACGTGGGTGTAATCGTGAGAATTAGAGGGAAGTTATACTTGCAGGAGTTGAGCTACGCCAGAGACCCAGGTGATGTGAGTGCAACCAACGTCACGTGGGTGGTTCCGTGAAAATTAGAAATTCAAATACTCCGAAGACCCGACCCACCTGACCCTTTTCTTTATATATAAATTTCAGTCTCCTCCTTCTTCACTCAACCAAAATCCGAATCCGCATAAACCCTACTTTCCAATACTCTCATAAACCCTAATTTTCAAATTTCACCTCATTCCCATATATCAATTCCTAAATCATCACCTTCTCCCTTCCAATTTTTGGATTTCTCCTATATCTTCATTACCTAAATCCCTAAATACCCTAAAAATCCGAACCCCCACCCTAAATATTTGACCCACCGAACCCAATTACCCTAATATACGAACCCCCCACCCTAAAAATTTGATCCAAACCCGACCCAAATACCCCAAAATCTGACCCAAACCCAACACCATGCCCCCCAAACGTGACCACCTTGATTCTTCGTCAAGAATTCGAACCAAACCAGAATTTCTGACCCGTTTGCGTGATGAACCGACTGAATCAGAAAAAAGTGAGTTCGAGGAGGTTTTTGATATTGGCACTGATGATACTGTACTAGTTCCTCGTACCACGCGGTTACAGACTTAGGCCCAAGCTGCTGCCCGGGCTGCACTTCAGCCCATTCTACAGCCTGTCGAGCCAGTTGTTCGTGATCAGTCTTCCGAGTTCGCCCCCCAGTCTTAAGAGGGGGAGGATGAGTCAGTATCGGGCTCTGCAGATGATGCTACAGGACAGGGTACCTCTGCGGCAGAGGCTACAGCCTCTATTTCGGGTACTGGTGAACAGAGTGCCCCACCTCCCTCACAGAGAAGGGATATCCAACGATGGTGTGTTCAGGGCATGCGGGTATTTTATGATAGGGATGTCGACCTTACTGAGTGGGGAGTGTGTCAAATAAGTATTATGGAGGATCCCCTATATCGGATAGAGGAGTTAAAGGCATTGCCTGATATTTGGCCTGTGTTTGAGCAGTATGGGTTTGGGTGGATGGAGGCGCCTCCTGGTCTCTATAGCTCAGAATTGGTCTGAGAATCTTATGTGTCCTATGCTGCGTCTGTTGATTTGAGTACACCTGTTGGGTAGCGGTATTGGGACCAGCCACTATTGACTCACACTTTGGTTTCGGGGACCAGAGTCGATATATCTGAGCAGACCATCCACCGATTCTTGTCTGGTCCAATACGTCCTTTGTCAGCTACGACTGCTGAGTTTGATCACCGCATGGAGACTATCAAAGATCGAATTAAAATGTTGGATGCTGATCAAAAGTTGGAGTTGCTGAGGTGGATTGCTGGTTATATAGCGGAGAACGATGTTGAGGCTAGTTGGGTGACTGGGAAGCTGGATATCAAGAAGTCCACACTCTATTTTGCCGACAGGTTTTGGTGGTCGGTTGTTAGGCATCGGTTGTGGCCCACTAATGCTGATAAATACCCCTTTATTGTCCTATGTTCAGGAGTTAGTCAGTACATTGTTTTGAGATAATTTTTCATTATTTTAAGTTCATCTTGGAACACCAATTCTAGGGTTTTATTCATAATTGAGATTTCAGAGTTTCTTCATTATTGTGAGTTTACAATTATGTCTTCATCTTTGAATTCTTATTGTGCTCTTGCGAACATGAGTAGCTAAACTCATTAACTAGGGTTGTGTGAACCATGAGGAATTAACGAAATGGGTTAAGTGCAAGGCAATTCTGAACCGATGTGAATGCATGTATTGTTATTTCCTTCGTTGTGATTGATCTTCTAACGGTTGTAAACGTTAGAAACTCGCATGTATTCTAGACTTGCTCGAGAGAGAGGTAGAGATTGGGAAAAGGAAATAACAACAGAGATTTGAAGCTATCAACCTTCATCTAATAACTTGAGCCTTAGCAGGAATAGTTATCTGAGATCCAGGACAAGGGTTAGTAGTGCGACACTCGAAAACTGAGAGGAGAAGAGTGAAATTCGTCTAACCAAGGTCGAGAGACATTTAGATGAACATATCTTGTCAGATTTTGCATGCAACATAGCGAGACAGTTTTGCCAGCACCAATAACCGGTAGAGTTAAGAAATCATTGGGGATCACAGTCCTAGTGTATTTCTCATATTGAAAACAACTTCAAAGAATCAACACTTGTTACTATTACTACTTGTTACAAATATTTCCCCCCTTTTTACTTAATTGCCAACTACTCGAACAAGAACTCAACCTACTTTCATCCTATTCCCTGTGGGATCGACCCCAACCTAGTTGGGTTCTATATTTGATTCAGCGGCCGCTTTATACTTCTTAGGAGTCATATTTTGGGCGACACGAGCTCAATACGGGCTCAAAACAGTAGCTAATTGCCCTACCATGTGTGAAACGCCTCTCATTATGTATATTGGAGGGTGCGAAGTGCCTACCAATACGGTTGGTGGAGGGTACGACGCGCCTCATGTCTAAGGCACTAGCATTTCGCGTCCAATCTTCTCGTTCTCTTGTCCCTTGATCCCGAATGTCTTGTGTTTTGATTTTAGGCTTGATTTAGTTTCCTTAGCTCCTAAAATGATCCCCTACAACATATCAACACAACCATAAGTCCATACAACATAATAGAACACATCAAAGGACACTAGAACAAGCATAACTCAAGCTACCGATACTAGTTTCCTCGTCTAAGTTCTAATTGTTCATTTTGACTCTTGAATTGATTCAAATGTACCTTAAACACTATAAAAAAAAGTAATTTAACACAAAAATACACATATGGTTCACAAACATGTAGAATTATCCTCAAAACTAAGCTAAATGCGTATGAATAGTGACACTTAGGAGTATAAATACACCCAAGATCAGTTGATATGTCTGGACCATTTCTTATGCATTTTATACTCAACTCTCTTCCTATGGAATATGTTCCGTTCAAGATATTTTACAACACACATAAATATAAATGGTCAATCAATGAACTCTTGACCATGTGTGTGCAAGAAGAGGAGAGGTTGAAACATGAGATACCTGAAAGTGCTAATTTGGTGACTCATGATAAGAAAAATACAATGAAGGGCAAAAGTGTTCCTATGAAGAAGAAAGGTAGTCTTGACAAAGGCACTTTCCATTTCTGCAAAACAAAGGGACACTAGAAGAATGATTGCCTGAAATACACGAAGTGGCTTCAGAAGAACGGTAATTTAACCTTTGTATGTTATGAATCTAATTTCATTGAAGTTTCTGATAATACATGGGGGATCGATTCTGGTTCCACAACTCATATTGGCAAAATCATGCAGGGTTTTCTAACTCTAAGAAAGTTGACGAAAAGTGAACAAAATGTTTATTCTGGCAATAAGACGACATCATATGTGGAAGGCGTGGGGACTTATAGGCTCATTTAAAGATGGTTTTCAATTAGATTTAGAAAACACTTTTTATGTTCCATCTTATTCTAGGAATTTAATTTCTCTTTCTAGACTATCAATAGCTGGTTATGATTTCAATTTTCATTTTTCTACAATGAAACTTTTGAAAGGCAATAAAGTTGTTGGTTTTGGAAATTTGTATGGAAAGTTATTTAAATTTGAGCTATCCCCCACAACTGAATGTAATGTCTTAACTCTGCATGATAAAGAAATTGGCACTGCTAAGCGATGTATTATCAATGAGAACTCATCAAGTTTTTAGCACAAGAGATTGGGACATATCTCTTTTGAAAGAATCAAACGGTTAGTTAATGATGGAGTTCTTGAAGCTCTTAATTTTTCTGACTTTGGGACTTGTGTGAACTGCATAAAGGTTAAGTAGACCAACAAATCCACTAAAGGTGCCAAAAGGAGTTCTCAATTACTTGAGATCATACAAATATATATTTATAGACCTTTTCCTACCCCTTGCTTGAATGATGAGAGATATTTATCTCATTTATTAATGACTATTTAAGATATATGTATCTCTATTTTCTGTTTAATAAATTGGAAGCAATTGATGCTTTTAAAGTTTTTAAAATAGAAATAGAGAAACAAATTGGAGCTCAGATCAAAATTATAAGATCTAATAGGGGTGGAAAATATTATGATAGGTACACAGAAAAAGGACAAGTTAAAGGTTCATTTGTTGAGTTCCTTGAAAAGGAAGGTATAATTGCTCAATATACCATGCCAGGAATGCCACAACAAAATGGTGTGGCAGAAAGAAGGAACTGAACATTAATGGACATGGTAAGAAGCATAATTAGCAGATCAAGTTTATCTTTATCCTTATGGAGTGAAGCCTTAAAAACTCCTGTGTATATTTTAAATAGGGTTCTATCCAAGACTGTCTCCAAGACACCTTTTGAATTATTTAAAGAATGCAAACCTAGTTTAAGCCATTTACACGTTTGGGGATGTCCAACTGAAGTGAGGGTTTATAACCCACAGTTAAAAAAGTTGGATGAACGAACAATAAGCGGTTTCTTTATAGGCTTTATGGTTAACTCTAAAGGATTTAGATTTTATTATCCTTCTCATTCTCCTAAAATTGTTGAGGCTGGAAATGTTAAATTTCTTGAGGAACATGAAGTAAGTGGGAGTGGTTCAACTCAAGTGGTGGAACTAAAAGAGATAAGGGAACCACTTATGGTGCCTTTATATACTAAAAACTTGAATGTAAATCAGTTAAATTCTCATGAATTACCTGAAGAGCAACAAGTTCAAGAGCCACCACCACTTGATAAGCCACATGAAGAGCAACTTGCTTTACCTGAACCCATTATTGAAAGAGCACCTGAACAAGTGGAAGTAAGGAAATCCTCAAGGGTTCGTAAACTAGCAATTTCTAGTGACTATATTGTATATCTCCAAGAGTCTGATTATGATATTGGACTAAAAGATGATCCATCTTCCTTTTCACAAGCCATGAGTGGAGAAAACTCCACACTTTGGTATATGCCATGAAAGAAGAGTTGGAATCTATGGCTAAAAATAAAGTTCAGAATCTCGTTGAATTACCTAAAGGAGTCTCTACTATAGGAACCAAATGGGTTTATAAAACCAAAAGAGACTCATCTGGTAATGTTGAACGACATTAAACTAGACTTGTAGCTAAGGGTTTCACTCAAAAGGAAGGTATTGATTACCATGAAATTTTCTCTCCTGTATCAAACAAGGATTCATTAAGGATAATCATGGCATTGGTAGCTCACTTTGATTTAGAGATACATCAAATGGATTTGAAAACGACTTTATTGAGTGGAGATTTTGAAGAAGAGGTACATGCATCAGCCTGAAGGATTTTGTGATAAGGATGAAAGTCACCTTGTTTGCAAGTTGAATAAATCTATTTATGGAATAAAACAGGCTTCCCGCTAATGGTATATTAAATTTCATAATGTTGTTTCTTCATTTGGATTTACGGAGAACATCATTGATCAATGTATATACCTTAAGATAAGTGGGAGCAAATATATTTTCCTAGTCGTATATGTGGATGACATTTTACTTGCGAGTAGTGATTTGGGGTTGTTGCATGAGACGAAACAGTTTCTTATCCAAAATTTTGAAATGAAGGATATGGGTGAAACCTCATATGTCATTGGCATAGAGATTCACAGAGATAGATCTCAAAGACTACTTCGACTATCTCAAAGAGAATACATTGAAAGAGTTCTGAAAAGATGTGGAATGAAAAACTGTTCACTTATAGCAACACCTATCATTAAAGGTGACAAATTCTCATTGAATCAATGTCCACAAAATGCATTGGAACAAGAGAAAATTTAAGGCATTCCATATGTTTCACTTGTTGGAAGCCTTAGGTATGCACAGGTCTGCACTAGACCTGATATTACCTTTGTAGTAGGAATGCTTGGTAGATATCAAAGTAACCCTGGTCTTGATCATTGGAAAGCTGGTAAAAAGGTTTTGAGATATTTTCAAGAAACCAAGAATTTTAAGCTTACATACAGATATTCTGACTCATTGGAAGTCCTAGGCTATTCAGACTCTGATTTGGGTGGATGTAAAGACAGTGGTAAATCTACTCCTGGATACATTTTCCTTATTACTGGAGGTGCTGTGTCTTGGAGAAGTGTCAAGCAAACCATTGTTGCAACATCCATGATGGAAGCTGAATTTATAGCATGCTATGAAGCTACATCACAGGCGTTATGGTTGAAGAATTTTACTTCAGGCCTTAAAGTTGTCGATTCTATTGTGAGACCATTGATAATGTTTTGTGATAATTCAGCTGTGGTATTCTTTTCAAAGAATAATAAGAGTGGTAGCTGAAGTAAGCACATCGACATAAAACATTTGATGGTTAGAGATCATGTCAAGATACAAGATATGAGTTTTGAACATATTAGTACTACTTTGATAATTGCAGATCCTATGACTAAAGGTTTACCAGCTAATGTTTTCAAGGATCATGTAATACGTATGGGACTCAATTGCTCTATTCTCTAACAGTTTGTCTAGACATTATCGTTTTTGTTATACACGAACGTGCACATTTTGATTTTCATGTATTATAAAGTGATCATTGGATCAAAAGTTGGACTCTGAATGACTTATATTAAGCTCATTTATAAAGTTGTTGAACACTTTATTTAGAACATATTGTACGTTGTAATACATGGAACGAAGTTCTTGATTAAGAGCATGACCACCATGATTCTTGTATTAATATATTCTTGATAAAAGTGATTGTTGCATAACTATTAAGTTGAATGAATATGCGTTTATGGCCATATTGTTTATTTTCACTCATAAATGATTTTCTGATTTTAATATGTGGTTCAAGTGGGAGAATGAAAGAATATTACGTATAATATTACGTATTAGTGACCCACATATTTTTGGTAATAAATTTACCTTGTATCCCAAGTAAAGTAATAAATTAGTCAATTACTTTTTCTCCAAGTTATGCATATATGGTATTTCTTTGATGGCAAGAAATAACTATGAAAATCCCTAGGGTTAAAGTTATTTGCCTAAGAGTCCCTAGCCTACCTATAAATACGCCTGTGACTCCATCAGTCTGGCATAACTTTGATAGGCATAGACTAGAAGACTCTATAGGTTTCTTCTTCTCTATCTCTTTCTTCTTATAGTTCTTGGCAAGGTGAACACGATTATCAACAACACTTGAACAATAATGGCTGAAGGTATGTTGCTATTTATTTTTTCGCTGCGTTTGGCTCTGTGTATGTGTTGAAATTCATCAAGTCTATCTTGACAGAACTACAACTTTTAAATACAATAAAGGAATATGTAATAAGATTTTAAATTAATAATACGTTTATAGTAGATACAACTTCAAAAATTAAATTAGTTCATAGCTTATTTTACTAATATAGAAATATTATTAATTTTTTGACTTTAGTTTTGCATTAATTAGTTGCTGGAGATTGTTCTTCTTCATATTTTCTTTTCATTCATATCGTTGTTGATTTATCTTTTTGGTTAACTATAGTTTCATTAACATCTTCAGGTGTATCTATGTATATCTTCCTGAGTTTTTACTTTTCTTAATTATCAATCTTGACAAAAAAAGTGAATTCTTTATGTTTACTCAATATCAATTTGCGATAGTACTTAGATTCTCTTACAATCTATATGTTAAAAACATAAATAAAATATTATTAAATTTGTTTTCTTTCAATGAAAATACTTTCAAACTATTAATATATTACAAATGTATATAAATATAGTGATGCTCTGACTTCAAACCTTAAGAAGTATCTAAAATATTATAGAAGAAGTTATTAATATAAATATATCCCGTGGAATTTCATATGTGATCTTTAGGGAGAATAGATTCTACCTAGATTTTACTATCTTCTAGAGGTAAAGAGGTCGTTTTCGGAGAACCCTCGGCTCGAGTATATCAAAACACAATAGGTATATATGAAAAGAAAAACGATAGAGAAGATAACATAGTAACTAATAAGAGAACAGTAACAACAATAACAACAAATTAGTGTGACAACCAAAACACAAGAAACAATAGATGACAAAAATAATCAAAAGCAAGACACTACATGTAACACCCCGTACATTTTCGAACTTATTTGACTACCTTAACATTTATGGAATTATTTAAACTTGAAATAGTTGGTGAATTACCCACTAAATTTATTGAGCTGAATTAATATTATGTTTATGGACTTAATTGAGGCCCAAAATTAAGTAAAAAGACATGGGCCCAAAAAGGGAGATGATCCATTAAAAATGGACCAAGTATACTTAGACTTTTTGACCAAATAATTGGATAAGATTGGCCATGAGAGAGGAGGTTTAGAAGGGACTATTTAAGCTGAAATTCAGCTCATTTTTCTACACAATACACTTGCAAAAATCAGATTTTTAATCAAACACTTTCTCCTCTCAAAAACCCTAGCCACCCTAACTTTCTCTAAGGATTTTTGGATAAATCTTCCACTTGCAAGCCTTGGTAAGTGTTTAACCTTATATATTAATAGATTATATGCATAAGAGATTGTGTATATCATGTTGGTTATGTTTAAAAAGTGTTGAGCAGTCCACTTTATTTGTAGCAGTCCACTTTTGCTAAATCGGTAAAGGATTTGCCTTCTATGTGGTTTAAACTTGAAAGGGGACTTAAGGTATAGAAGGAATTGAATTATATGGATTAAATTTCAGTATATTTAAGTTTGTTGTTGTACCTAATTCGTTACTCCTTGTGTATGACTTGTGTAAATGTTTATACGTAATCGTGCATGGAACGTTTGGCGTAGTGAAAGGAAAATACTTTCTTGTTATGTTAAAGTGAATTCTGAAATTTTGTGGACTGTTTTTGGTATATTGTTGTGAAAGGTATTTATGTGACTTGATGTAATAAATATGTGGAGTTGCATTGAGGTAAAAATGTGAAGTATGCACTTGGTGGGAAATCTTGTCGGTTTGTGACGTCTATGTTGGTTTGTGGACTGTTTTGGTGGTGTTGTCTTGGTAAGGCAGTAAGTTATGGTATAGGAGGGTGGAATGAAGTTATATGGCAGTAGAAAGGAAGGTGGAATGATATACCAGGTGTTTGGGATGCTGGACAGTTTTTACTTCCCGTCAAGTAGCTAATTATCGTCTTGTGAACTTGTAATGTAATTGGTTTTTAGTGAGAGCTCCATTATGTATTCATATTGTAGAGTAACTCTTTAAGGAAGAGCTGAATTGTTGTAGTCACATGTTGGAAAGATAAGGTTATGTAGTCACATGTTGGAATGATAAAGTATGTAAGGTTACTCTTTTCCCTATCCTTTGGCTGCACCTATTGTTCACATCGTTACCGAACTTGTTTCCACTCCAAAATGTTTTAAAGTATCTCATTTCAAGTTCTTTAGCAATTGTTATTTACATGTCTCTTATTTTTTGAATATTGTTCCAAAGCTTCAATAATGTTATGACCACCGATGTAACAATCTCACAAAAATTAAAGAAGTGAAGTAATGCATATTTGGTTGAGTACGGGTAGTAGCTCTGGGGGTGAAAGCCTAGCTCAAGCCGATCCCAATTGATTATTGGATGGAGGGGGTAGCTCTAGGTGTGAAAACCTAGCTTGATCCGAACCTGATTTATTGATTTATGGGTGGTAGATTTGGGGGCATAAGCCTAGCTCGAGCCGATCCCAATGTTATTTACCACTGATCAGTTGGTCCCGGGCATTGTATAATGTATATTGATATAAAGGTAAAAGGAAAGAAATGAATGTAATGTACATGGTTCCACATATACAGTACGGTGGTATATCAGTATTATCTATTCACTTGTATTTGATTCCATTTGAGTTCCTATATTTCATACAGTTACTCATAGCCTTACATACTCAGTACATTCTTTTGTATTGACGTCCCTTGGGGGACCTGCCTTACTTGTTGTAGGCACAGGAGCTAGTAGACCTTCACAGTAGGGTACGGGTCATCTGCAGGCTATTGGTGAGCTCCAGGTTAAAGCTTTTCGAGTCATTTGTATATGTTTTTGGTACCGTATAGTAGTTGTATAAGGCGGGGACTTGTCCCGACATTAGTCATGGTTATATATCTTTTAGAGGCTTTGTAGACTTGTAAAGTCAAACATAGAAGTGTCTTACCTTTTAGACGTTGTGGCCCTAATGGCCAAGCCTCCTATCTATTTTGAACATCTTTACATGACTTCCGTCATCGATATATTATATCTACATGTGGCAGAATTTTTGTTCACTTAATGGCATGCGTATGAATGTACATGATCATAGGTTGGTTCTCTCGGGCCTTACGGCTACGGGGGCTTGTCCGTCCCAATGGGATTTGAGGTGTGACAAAAGTGGTATCTAAAGTGGTATCAGAGCGTGTCGTCCTAGGGTGTCTACAAAGCCGTGTCTGAGTAGAGTCTTACTTATGGATGTGTTGTGCACCACATCTATACGTAGGAGGCTATGAGATATTTAGGAGTTGTCTCTTTTCTTCATTTCCTAGATCGTGCAATCGATCCAAAGTTGTAGGTGGAGTCATATTTAACCACTGAATTTATTTTATGTTTTTGTTTCCTCAGTAAAGCAAAATACCGTTTACAAGGAGAAACAAGGGTAAAAGTAAGAAGCTAGGTAGGATTACCGGAGAAGGAACCAGTAAATCACCACCTAAACAAGCTAATCAAGGTGAGGCTAAAGACGAGTTTGCATCGCGGGCTTCTTCTACTCTTCCACCTCCCGGAGAGCCAGGAAGGAGAGGAGTACCCCCAGAACCACCTGTTAATGCTACTGAGTAGGATTTAAGGAATGCAGTGCAAATGTTGACTCGTATAGTTACTGAAAAAAATCAAGGACAAGCTAGTCCAACTACAAGTAATGACGGTGCGGATAGGGTAACTAGTCGGCGGACACAGGATTTTCTTAAATTAGACCCTCCCACATTCACCGGGTCAGATCTTAATGAAGACCCACAAGACTTTATGGACCAAATTCAAAAGGATTTAGATGTTATGCATGTATCTGGTATAGAAACAGTTGAGCTTGTAGCATATAGATTAAAAGGAGAGGCTATATTATGGTATAAAGATTGGAAACGATCTAGGGGTACCGGTGCCCTTCCAGCTGGTTGGGAAGAATTCAAAGCGGCATTCCTTGATCATTTCCTTCCAGATGAGATTCGAGAGGCTCGTGCAGACCAGTTCTTAAATCTTCATCAAGGTAATATGAGCATCAGAGAGTACAGTCTTCGGTTTAACTCTTTGGCCAGGTATGCTCCTAATGTAGTAGCTACTATGGACGATAGAGTTCATCGGTATGTGGATAGATTGGATCCATATTTGGTTAGGGATTTTACTATTGCGGCTTTGAATAGATACATGGATATAGCCAGGATACAAGCTTTTGCACAGAAGATAGAGGATTAGAGGCAAAGGAGAAGAATACAAGAATTTGAAAGAGGACCGTCAAAAAGGCTAAACCTATGGGATAGTTCATGGCGTCCCAAAGAGAATTTAGGCCTCAGGTTTTTAATAGACCGCCTAGACCATCATTTTCTTATACTACAGCAGGTACTCCATCCCAATTTCGAGGGTTTAGAGGCAGTCAAGTTGGGCCAAGTAGTAGGATTCAAGGTTCACAGACAACAGAGTATCAAAAACAAAGAAGAATGAGCCAATCGAGGTTTTCTCTTCAGTTGTGTAAGCACTGAGGAAAGCTTAATTTAGGTGCATGTCAGCTTGGGAAAGATGTTTGTTCCTGGTGTGGTATGTCGGGGCACAAAATGAAATTGTGCCCATAGAGGGGCACAGGTAGTATGGCGCGACCTACTGGATCAGCCGTTGCATCATCCTCATCGGGTGTACAGCCTATAGACATGGTAGAGGTGTTCGAGGAGTAGCTAATTCTAGTGGAGTCCAGAACCATACCTATGCTTTAGCGGATCGACAGAATTTGGAGGCTTCTCCTAATGTGGTTACAGGTACATTATCCGTCTTTTCACATAATGTATATGCATTGATTGATCCGGGCTCTACCCTATCATATGTCACTCCATTGATTGCTGAAAAATTCGAAAGAACACCGAAATTACTAGTCAAGCCATTTGAAGTATCTACACCAGTTGGTGAATCTATTGTAGCTAAAAGAGTCTATCGTAATTGTATAATAACTGTTTGTGATCATGATACGTTGGCTGATCTTATTGAGCTGGAAATGGTAGATTTTGATGTTATAATGGGTATGGATTGGTTGGCTTCTTGTAATGCCATGGTAGATTGCCGATCTAAGAAGGTACATTTCCATTTTCCACAAAAGACCGTCCTTGAATGGAGGGGTAATATTGGAGCACCGAGAGGTAAATTTATTTCTTATCTTAAGGCAAAGAAAATGATATCCAAGGGGTACATATGCCATCTAGTAAGAGTGCAAGATACCGATGTGAATCCACCAACTCTTTAATCGATTCCGGTGGTAAATGAATTCCTTGATGTATTTCCTGAAGATCTTCCAGGTTTGCCTCCAGAATGAGAAGTAGAGTTTGGTATTGATGTGATTCCAGGTACTTAGCCTATCTCTATTCCTCCGTATAGAATGACCCCGACAAAGTTACGGGAATTGAAGGAGCAATTAAAAGATTTGCTGGACAAGGGATTCATAAGCCCTAGTATGTCCCCGTGGGGTGCACCAGTGTTATTTGTACAAAAGAAAGATGGCACATTGAGAATGTGTATTGATTATTGGCAACTGAATAAGGTAACAGTCAAGAACAAATATCCCCTCCCTATAATTGATGATTTGTTTGATCAATTACAGGGTGCCAAATGCTTCTCAAAGATTGACTTGAGATCGGGTTATCATCAAGTAAGGGTTAGAGAAAAAGATATACCCAAGACAATTTTTCAAACACGGTATGGTCATTATTATTTTTTAGTTATGTCATTTGGGCTAACAAATGCACCAGTAGTTTTTATGGATTTGATGAATAGGGTGTTCAAGCCATTCTTAGATGTGTTCGTGACAGTGTTTACAGATGATATTTTGGTTTATTCAAGATCAAAAGAAGACCATGCTAATTACTTACGGCAGGTGTTACAGATTCTTCGTGATCGTAAGTTATATGCAAAGTTCTATAAATGTGAATTTTGGTTAAAATCGATAGTATTCTTGGGTCATATTGTGTCGGATGAAAGAATAAGGGTTGATACTCAAAAGATAGAAGTTGTGAAGAACTGGCCAAGAACTACAATGCCTATAGAGATTCGTAGTTTTCTTGGGTTGGCAGGTTATTATAGAAGGTTTGTTGAAGGATTTTCTTCTATTACTGCACCTTTGACAAAGCTAACACACAAGGCAACCAAGTTTCAGTGGAATGATGCATGTGAGAAGAGTTTCCAAGATCTGAAGGATAAGTTGACTTATGCACCTATATTGGTACTTTCAGAAGGCACAGAAGGGTATGCGGTATATTGTGATGCTTCAGGAGTTGGCTTAGGATGTGTATTGATGCAGCATGGTAATGTGATAGCTTATGCCTCAAGATAGTTGCGACCACATGAGAGAAATTATCCAACATATGATCTTGAGCTAGCAGTTATTATATTTGCTTTAAAGATATGGTGCCACTACTTGTATGGGGTTCACGTTGACATACATACCGATCATAAGAGTTTGCAGTATATTTTCAAGCAGAAGGACCTAAATTTGAGGCAGCAGAGGTGGCTGGAACTACTAAAAGATTATGATATCAATATCTTATACTATCCAGGGAAAGCAAATGTAGTAGCTGATGCATTAAGCCACAAAGCAATAGGAAGCACTGATGGCCAGCTCACAGAAAAGCAAGGTATAGTCAAGGATCTACATCAATTAGTCAGCTTGGGGGTTCGTCTTCTTGAAACTCCAAATGAAGAAATTATGGTGCAAAATACGACAGAATCTTTATTAGTAGCTGAAGTGAAGGAAAAACAGTATGCGGATCCTATTTTACTGCAGCTGAAGGAGAATGTACAACAAGGTTTGACAAAGGTATTTGACCTTACGCAAGAGGGAGTGCTTCAGTGCCAAAGTAGATTGTGTGTACCTGATGTAGATGAGCTAAGGAGACGGATTATGACAGAGGCACATCATTCACGGTATTCTATTCATCCGGGAGCCACCAAAATGTATCATGATTTGAAAGAAATGTATTGGTGGGGTAACATGAAGAAGAACATTGCAGAATTCGTAGCCCAATGTACAAATTATCAACAAGTAAAAGTAGAGCATCAGAAGCCTGGAGGGTATATGCAATGTATAAATCTTCCAATCTGGAAGTGGGACATGATCAACATGGATTTCATCACAGGTTTGCCTCATACACTTCGGAAATTTGATTCCATATGGGTAATAGTTGACAGGCTTACCAAGTCAGCACACTTCCTATTGGTCAAGACCACCTACACAACTGAAGATTATGCGCGGTTGTATGTTAAAGAGATAGTTCGACTACATAGAATTCCAATCTCTATTATATCAGACAGGGGAGCTCAATTTACTGCACACTTTTAGAAGTCTTTTCAGAAGAGTTTGGGAACCCAAGTGAATTTAAGTACGACTTTAGATCCTCAAACAGATGGACAAGCAGAACGTACTATACAAACACTGAAAGATATGCTACGAGCTTGCGTGTTGTACTTTAAAGGTAGTTGGGATGATCATTTATCTCTTATTGAATTTGCCTACAATAATAGCTATCATTCAAGTATCAAAATGGCGCCTTATGAAGCTTTATATGGAAGAAAGTGTATGTCACTAACTGGATGGGTTGAAGCAGGTGAAACTGCCTTATTTGGGACAGATCTTGTTGATCAAGCTATGAAGAAGGTTAAGGTGATACAATAGCGGCTACAAACGGCCCAAAGTCAACATAAATCATATGTCGATGTAAGAAGAAGGGGGCTAGAGTTTTCTATAGGTGATTGGGTATTCTTGAAAGTATCACCAATGAAAGGTATAATGAGATTTGGAAAGAAAGGAAAGCTAAGTCCGCGTTATATAGGGCCATATAAGATTATCTGAAGATTTGGTCAAGTTGTGTATGAATTAGAACTACCCCAAGAACTCTCCACAGTTCATACAGTGTTTCATGTTTCAATGCTTCGGAAGTGCATAGGAGATCCATCTTATATTACTCTCACTGAAGATGTACAAGTTACAGAAGATCTCACCTATGAAGAAGTACCTATTGCTATTCTGGATCGACAAGTTAAGAGGTTAAGAAATAAAGAAGTAGCTTCTGTAAAAGTGCTTTGTAAAAATCAGCAAGTAGAAGAAATCACATGGGAAGTCGAGGAAATGATGAAGTCTAAGTACCCGCATTTATTTCAAACTGAAGAGAAAGTTCAAGATGCAGAATCGGAGCAATAACAAGTAAGTATATATAAGTATTATGTATATGTGATAATATGAAGAATGAACTTAGACTTGAACTTGTTTATATTGGATAATGTTACTAACATTCGAGGACGAATGTTCCTAAGGGGGGAAGGATGTAACACCCCGTACATTTCCAAACTTATTTGACTACCTTAACATTTATGAAATTATTTAAACTTGAGATAGTTGGTGAATTACCCACTAAATTTATTGGGCTAAATTAATATTATGTTTATGGACTTAATTGAGGCCCAAAATTAAGTAAAAATACATGGGCCCAAAAAGGGAGATGATCCATTAAAAATGGACCAAGTATACTTAGACTATTTGACCAAATAATTGGATAAGATTGGACATGAGAGATGAGGTTTAGAAGGGACTATTTAAGCTGAAATTCAGCTCATTTTTCTACACTATACACTTGCAAAAATCAGATTTTTAATCAAACACTTTCTCCTCTCAAAAACCCTAGCCACCCTAATTTTCTCTAAGGATTTTTGGACAAATCTTCCACTTGCAAGCCTTAGTAAGTGTTTACCCTTATAGATTAATATATTATATGCATAAGAGGTTGTGTATATCCTGTTGGTTATGTTTAAAAAGTGTTGAGCAGTCCACTTTATTTGTAGCAGTCCACTTTTGCTAAATCGGTAAAGGATTTACCTTTTATGTGGCTTAAACTTGAAAGGGGACTTAAGGTCTTGAAGGAATTGAATTATATGGATTAAATTTCAGTATATTTAAGTGTGGTGCTGTAACTAATTCGTTACTCCTTGTGTATGACTTGTGGAAATGTTTATACATAATTGTGCATGGAGCGTTTGGCGTAGTGAAAGGAAAATACTTTCTTGTTATGTTAAAGTGAATTCTGAAATTGTGTGGACTGTTTTTGGTATATTATTGTGGAAGGTATTTATGTGAATTGATGGAATAAATATGTGGAGTTGCATTGAGGTAAAAATGTGAAGTATGCACTTGGTGGGAAATCTTGTCGGTTTGTGACGTCTATGTTGGTTTGTGGACTGTTTTGGTGGTGTTGTATTGGTAAGGCAGTAAGTTATGGTATAGGAGGGTGGAATGAATTTATATGGCAGTATAAAGGAAGGTGGAATGATATACCATGTGTTTGGGATGTTGGACAGTTTTTACTTCCCGTCAAGTAGCTAATTATCGCCTTGTGAACTTGTAATGTAATTGGTTTTTAATGTGAGCTCCATTATGTATTCATATTGTGGAGTAACACTTTAAGGAAGAGCCTAATTGTTGTAGCCACATATTGGAAAGATAAGGTATGTAAGGTTACTCTTTTCCGTATCCTTTGGCCGCACCTATTGTTCACATCGTTACCGAACTTGTTTCCACTCCAAAATATTTTAAAGTATCTCATTTCAAGTTCTTTAGCAATTGTTATTTACGTGTCTCTTATGTTTTGACTATTTTTCCAAAGCTCCAATAATGTTATGACCACCAATGTAACAATCTCACAAAAATTAAAGAAGTGAAGTAATGCATATTTGGTTGAGTACGGGTGATAGCTTTGGGGGCGAAAGCCTAGCTCGAGCCGATCGTGATTGCTTATTGGATACAGGGGGTAGCTCTGGGGGTGAAAACCTAGCTCGAGCCAAAACTGATTTATTGATTTATGGGTGGTAGCTCTGGGGGCATAAGCCTAGCTTGAGCCGATCTCAATGTTATTTACCACTGATCAGTTGGTCCCGGGCATTGTATGATGTATATTGATATAAAGGTAAAAGGAAAGAAATGAATGTAATGTACATGGTTCCACATATACAGTACGGTGGTATATCAGTATTATCTATTCACTTGTATTTGATTCCATTTGATTTCCTATATTTCATATAGTTACTTATAGCCTTACATACTCAGTACATTCTTTCGTACTGACATCCCTTGGGGGACCTGCCTTACTTGTTGTAGGCACAGGAGCTAGTAGACCTTCACAGTAGGGTACGGGTCATCTGCAGGCTATTGGTGAGCTCCAGGTTAAAGCTTTTCGAGTCATTTGTATATGTTTTTGGTACCGTATAGTAGTTGTATAAGGCGGGGACTTGTACCGACCTTAGTAATGGTTATATATGTGTTAGAGGCTTTGTAGACTTTGTAAAGTCAAATGTAGAAGTTTCTTACCTTTTAGACGTTGTGGCCCTAACGGCCAAGTCTCCTATCGATTTTGAACATCTTTACATGACTTCCGTCATCGATATATTATATCTACATGTGGCAGAATTTTTGTTCACTTAATGGCATGCGTATGAATGTACATGATCATAGGTTGGTTCTCTCAGGCCTTACGGCTACAGGTGCCTGTCCGTCCCAATGGGATTTGAGGCGTGGCACTACGTGAGTAAGGCTAATACTACGATAGACACCACCAACTCTGAATTCGTCAAAAATAAGGACAACAGTACTCTACTACTACCTACTAACTTTCTACCCTAATATGCAATTGTCACAGGCTCCCATCTAAGTGATCATATCCCCTGTAAGCTGAGTTGTATCATGTCCTGTCTAATAACCTTTCCCCAATATTTTTTTGGCCCACCTCTACCTTTCCTCGCACTCTTTATATATAACCTCTCGCACCTCCCCATTGAGGCATTTGTGTATCTCCTATTCAAATGCCCAAACTATCTCAACCTCATCTTCTATATTGTTGACACCCAAATTTGACCTCCCGATATTCCCTTTAGGCTACTATTTCATAAAATTATTAGTTTCGGGTATTAATACTTCTTTACTTATTATTTTAGTATCAAATAAATCTTGACATCTCACATTTATGATTTTGAAGTATGTAATTTATTTTAATTTTATATAATATATATAATTTATTAATTTAAATATAATATTTTACATAATTTTGTTAGTATTTATTAAACTATTTTCGCAAATATACATACTCATAATTTACAGACATAGTTTATTATTATTATTATTATTATTATTACTATTACTATGACTATTATTATTATTATTATTATTATTATTATTATTTTACAAGTACATAATTTATCCCCAAATTATTATTATTATCGTCAATTTTATATAATACTTTTACGCAACATTAATTTAATATACATAATTTATTTTTGTGATTTTTTTATTATCTTTATTGAGTCGTTATATTATTTAGTAAATAGAAACCTAATTCAAATCAATTTTCCTAATTTATTTGAATTCTAGTCATTTTGTACTCAATTTTGTGTCAATTTTAGCCTAATTTCATTTTAATTTAACCCAATTCTAATCCCCAATTTGATTTCAATTAAACCCAATTTCATGATCCAATTTTGACCCATGACCCGACCCAATGCAATTTTTAATTTCATCCTTCCATCAAATCAATCGTACGGTCCATATTTAATCCCCTATTTATTTCCTTTTTAATTACTTAACACCCTCAAATCCCAAAACCTAAAAATTATTTTCCCACACTAGTCAACACCTTCTCTCTCTCACCGAAAAAAACCCATCACTGGCGTACCTCCATCTTCGGCGAACTCCATCCTCTGGCCATCCTTCATCTCTACTCCGGCTAACCCCAGCCACAGGAGCTCCACACCACCACCATCTACGGCAAAACCCATAGCCACCACCTACTTCCAGTCAACTTCGGTCATCGAAAAATACTCACCCCAGTCGCCACATCTTCATCTCCTCTCGATATCGATATGACGACAACCCATTATCACACCGCCATCGCCTCCTACCTGCGAAAACTTCCACCAAGCCGCCACCCTCTCTTCTATCTATCCTCCTTCCCCATTCCACCACCATCATAATTTGGCCACCGTGGCCGGTGACACCACCAACAGTCGTTGCCACCAAACAAACCCATATGCTCTCCTCTCCTCTCAAATTCGAAGCCCCCAAGTTTCTCTCCTCTCCGATAAATTTTGGGAAATTCAACGAGGTAGAGAACCATGCGTAGAATGTCAATGGTTTCTCGGGTTGAGTTTCAAATTTTAAGAGATGTTAAAATCATCCGTTCCGGCTGTGTTAAAGCTTTGGGGTTTCAATGTTAAATTCATCTTTGGTATGATCTTCTATGCTTAATATTATGTTAAAGGTTGCTGATTTATGTTAAAATGTTCTTGATTGTTATTTGTTTCATCTTTAGTTAATCATATTTTACTGGTCTCAAAATTGGCTATTATAATTGCAATTCGGAGATACTTAGTTACGTACTAGTATGTCATGTGATCTTTGTGTATTGTTGTTCATGATTTACCTTGTTTAGACTCTAATCCTTTGACATAATCAACCCCAATTTGACTACTCTCCTTCCTAAATCAGATTTGTAAAAGTCTTAAGTGCAATTATGGTAGTTAGAGATCTTTGCTCTGTATAAATTATTTGGTAGTATGTGACAACTTTGGGCATTCGTTTATTTTTGGCAGTCTTGACTCTAGCTGCTAATTGATCCTTACCATTCTTTTCCTTAATTATATGACAGCTCTATCACTTGTTTATTTATGGTAAATGTTACACTTGATTGATTCAACAATCTTTTAAGGAAAACAATTTGCCTTGATTGATCTCGAAAATATTCTCTCTTCCTTTTTATTGTGTGATTGCTGACAACCCTACAACTATATAAACAACCATTCTCTTCTCTTTATGGACACGTCTTTTTAGCATTACTCTCCTCTACACTTACAAAATATTTCTCTGCTTTTGATCTTGAGATGGTTTTGGTTGCTAACTATTATCACTGGTTCTCACTTTGAAAGCGCGGTTTCCTGTTTGTGTTTTATTATTCTTGCTACCAACTGGCTAGTTTTCTCTAACGATGCATTCATTTCTTTCGTGCTAATCGTGTGTGATTATGATCTTGTTTCACTACTAAAATAAACAAGAAAATCGACCACCAAAAGCGACCACAAATGGTCGGTTTTCCTTTTTTTTGACCAAAAAACTGACCACAAAGTGTGGTCGGTAAAATAGTGGAAACTTTTCCAAAACCAACCACACGTGGTCGGTTTTTCCAAAAAAAATTATTTATTTATATATCGATAATAATTATATTATAAATAAAAATATTTATAATAAGTTTTTTTAATTAAAAAAAATTTAATAAAAAATTCTGACCACAATGAGTGGTCGATTTTATATTTATATAATTTTTTTTATTTAGTATTCCGACCACAAGTGGTCGGTTTTTGAAAAAAAAATATTTAATTTTTTTTAATAAAACCAATCACAAGTGGTCATTTTAAAAAAAAAATAATTAATTTTTTTAATAAAACCGACCACACAATTTTTCTGGTAATTTTTACCAAAACCGACCACGAGTGATCGATTTTCTGCTAATTTTTACAAAAACCGACCATATGTGGTCGATTTTGTCCCAAATTTCCAAAAAATCGACCACTTGTAGTTGATTTTTCAGGAAATTTTGTAGAAAAAAATTACAGCATATATGCTGCATTTCCAATATAAAACCTACTAATACAAAATAGTCCACCAATTCAGAAACATTCAATCATCTCAATGCAACCCAACAATTTAGAAACATTAAAACATATCCTTAAACATTCAAATATCAAAATCAAAACATTCAACTATCAAAATCAAAACATCCAAACATCAAAGTTTACTAATAAAAAATAAACTAAAAGTCATCCTCATCCCTATCATCCTCATCATCATCAAAATCCTCCTCCTCATTTGTAGTGTAATCATCAAGTGAGCTTAGGCCTCTCGCAGCCCGAGGTACATCATCGGGACACGGAGGAAGTATCGTTGGAGCATGAAGAAAACTATTAATCTGCTCCTGCAATATTTTCATTTGCATAGCCATTTTCTCCTCTCTCTTCCTCATCCTCTCAGTATTTTCCTCCTCTCTCTTCCTCGTCCTCTCAGCCCCTGCAACCATTTGACTAGTAAGCTGAGCTACTGTATTTTGTAATAAAATAATGGTTTCTCTATCAACTAGTGGGGTAAAGGAGGATCCACTAAAGTGGGGTCAACTAACTCTTTAATAAGGTCTATCATAGAGTCCATTCCTCCTTCAACAATATTTCAATCAGATTTGATACTTAATAATCTAACAACAACAGACAATTGAGAGTGCGAACTCCCGTCAAACAAAGGATGACTAGCAACACACAATTCTACATAAAAATGGTGTGCTTCTACATTGGGAACATCTTCTACATTTTCCATGAATTCAACCCCCACCCCCCCACCCCACCCCCTTGCATCCCCAAAGCATCATGCACCATTTCTGAAATCCTAGTATCTTGATAGTTATTATGCCCTGCAGACCTACTACTTTCACCAACAACAAAGTTATTTTTCCCAATTCTCCATGACTAGTATTCAATCTTAAATAGTCTTCATGACACCCCTTTCTATAAAGATGATTCCTCACAACATCTTCTTTTAGAATGCATGTACCATCACATTTTACACAAGGACAACGAATCAATTTGAAAATTGACCAATCATCAAGTGTCTTGGAATGTTCAATAAATCGATTGACACCTGCTGCATAGTCCTCCCTTATACCCACTCTGTTATCATTATTTCGTTGATATATCTAGCTATAGTCAGATTCCATCTACACAAGCAATCACAATCTTAATTAAAGTCACTACCTTATCCATTTTCAAATCACAAGTACACATTTCAAATAAATACACTTAACCAATTTCAAGTAACTAAAACACATTTCAAGTCACTAAACTTAACCATTTTCAAGTAAGTAGTTCACATTTCATGTGACTACACTTAACTATTTTCAAGTAACTAGTACACATTTCAAGTCACTGCACTTAATAATTTTCAAGTAACTAATACTCATTTCAAGTCACTACACTTAACCATTTTCAAGTAACTAGTTCACATTTCAAGTGACTACACTTAACCATTTTCAAGTAACTAAAACACATTTCAAGTCACTACACTTAACCATTTTCAAGTAACAAGTACACATTTCAAGTGACTACACTTAACCTTAACCATTTTTAAGTCACTAGTTCACATTTCAAGTGACTACACTTAACCATTTTCAAGTAACTAATTCACATTTCAAGTCACTACACTTAACCATTTTCAAGTCATTAGTTCACTATTTCAAGTTACTACACTTAATCATTTTCAAATCACAAGTTCACATTTTCAAGTGATTACACTTAACCATTTTCAAGTCACTACACTTAACCATTTTTAAGTCACTAGTTCACATTTCAAGTGACTACACTTAACCATTTTCAAGTCATTAATTCACTATTTCAAGTTACTACACTTAACCATTTTCAAATCGCAAGTTCACATTTTCAAGTGGCTACACTTAACCATTTTCAAGTCACTACACTTAACCATTTTTAAGTCACTAGTTCATATTTCAAGTGACTACACTTACCATTTTCAAGTAACTACTACACATTTCAAGTGACTACACTTAACCATTTTCAAATCACAAGTTCACATTTTCAATTTACTACACTTAACCATTTTCAAACCACAAGTTCACATTTTCAAGTGACTACACTTAACCATTTTCAAGTCACTACACCTAACTATTTTTAAGTCACTAGTTCATATTTCAAGTGACTAATACACATTTCAAGTGACTACACTTAACCATTTTCAAATCACAAGTTCACATTTTCAAGTTACTACACAACCATTTTCAAATCACAAGTTCACGTTTTCAAATGACTACACTTAACCATTTTCAAGTCACTACACTTAACAATTTTTAAGTCACTAGTTCACATTTCAAGTGATGACACTTAAACATTTTCAAGTAATTAATTCACATTTCAAGTCACTACACTGAACCATTTTCAAGTCATTAGTTCACTATTTCAAGTTACTACACTTAACCATTTTCAAATCACAAGTTCACATTTTCAAGTGACTACACTTAACCATTTTCAACTCACTACACTTAACCATTTTTAAGTCACTAGTTCACATTTCATGTGACTACACTTAACCATTTTCAAGTAACTAATACATTTCAAGTGACTATAAGTAGAGGCTTCACATGTCCCTCTCATACCATATAATCATCACAAAACCTATGGCTTTCAAAGACTTCTATAGCAAATAATCTCACCATAACACTACATTTAAAGACTTCAATATAAGAAAATAGAGAGAAATGAACTTACCTTCAAGTAAACTAATGTTCTAAAACTGCTTTCACAAAAAAATACTCCTTCCTTATGATATGCCTCTTTGCAAATATCTAATCCAAATCTAAAGAAAAAATGTCATTTAGTGTCAAATCAGTACCTAAATTAACTAGGCAAATCAACAATGTAACTAATTATTAAAGAGACGATAGGCAAATCAATGGAGTTACGATGAACCTTTTCAAATACCTAATACGTCAGAGCTGTTGTTGTTGCTGCGTCGATGTTGCTGCTGCTATCGCTGGTCGAAGACGTGCGAACTGCGGAGGGTTGGTTGGTCGGAGGCGAACGAGCTGCTACGTCAATGTTGTTGCATTCCTGTGTTGTTCGTTGTTGATGTATCAGAGTGTGGTTGTTCGGAGACGAACAAAGTGTGGTTGGAACGGCGTGGGTTGCTGCTACTATCAATGTTGGAACGAATTAGAAATGGAGTGTGATTGTTGCTGCTATCAATGTTGTTGTTGTTGTTGCTATCTGCGTGGGTAAGGTAATTAGGAAATGGGTTATAAGGTTGATGGACCGGTCGGGTCAGGCGGTAGTTGGGATGGGTCGGGTGTGGGAAAAAAATTTGAGAAAACCGACCACAAGTGGGTTTTTTAAAAAAAAATAATTAATTATTCGAACATTAAAAAAAAAAATTAAAAATATACAATAAATTGTGTAATAGTTATAATAAATACAAAAAAAATTAATTAGATGTATATAAATCGGATAATTAGTTAATTCATGGTCACACACGAGTAGTATATTTCCTCAATTGTATAATAATATCAATGTATTTCGTATATTAGGATAAATTTTTGGTTAGTTAGCTTTTGAATACGTATTATATACCTCGTCATACAACATATTTTATATATAACCTGATGAATAATCGATTAATTAACTTACTTTATCATAACTTTAAAAGTATATTATTATGTCGATCGTATGATATCAACGTGTTATTCAAAATAGTTGGATAGATTCGGTTAGCTTGCTTATGACTACTACGTATATATATATCACTACACGAGATATCTGTATATATACATATCGATTGACTATCAGTTTCAAAATACGTACTGTATACATTACATACACGAGTATATTACCCTGTAATACAACGAATTTCATATATACTCTAATCAATCACCGATTAATTAGCTTACATTATTATAACTTCAACAATATATATATTATTACGTGGATCGTATGATATCAACGTGTTATTCAAAATACTTGGATAGATTCACTTCGCTTGCTTTTGACTACTACGTACATCACTACACGAGATATACGTATATACACACACACTCTATCGACTATCAGGTTCACAATACGTACTGTATACATTACATACACGAGTATATTACCCTGTAATACAACGAATTTCATATATACTCTGATGAATTATTGATTAATTAGCTTACATTATTATAACTTCAACCGTATATATATTAGTACATCGATCATATGATATCAACGTGTTATTCAAAATACTTGGATATATAGATTCACTTAGCTTGCTTTTGACTACTACGTACATCAATACAGGAGATATATGTATATACACACACACTTTATCGACTATAAGGTTTTAAATACATACTATATACATCACATACACGAGTATATTACCCCGTAATATAATGTATTTCATATATACTCTGATGAATTATCGATTAATTTAGCTTACATTATTCTAACTTCAACATTATATTATTACCTTGATTGTATGATATCAACGTATTCAATATACTTATATAGATTCAGTTAGTTTTTGACTACTAAGTACATCACTACACAAGATATACATATAGATCACATGCACGAGTATATTACCCTATAATACAGCGTATTCCTTATACTCTAATGAATTATATATCGATTATCTATCTTACATTATTATAACTCCAACAATATATTATAATTACCTCGATCGTATGATATCAATGTATTCAATATACCTGTATACATTCAATTAGCTTTTGACTACTACGTAAATAACTACACGCGATATACGTTTATACATACATATATATATATATATATATATGTATGTATGTATTTATACTCGATGGACAATATATTTATTTTATTGAAACGTAAGTAAAAAAATAAAGATTGTGTTTTATGTTATTTATTAATTTTATTTAATATTTTTAATTTATTTTTAATATCTTTTTAAAAAATCGACACAAGTGGTAGGTTTTTCTTAATTCATCTTACAGAAACCGACCACTTGTGGTCGGTTAATATTAATTGATTTTTATTATTATTAAGAAATAAACCGACCACAAGTGGTCGGTATAATTAAAAAAAATATTTAATATATTTTAAAAATATATTCGGTTTTATGTTTTTTAAATAATTATTTTATTTATTTTTTGTTATTACCAACCACTTTTAAGGAATTATATTTTTGCGGGTTAATTTAATTACTTTCCCACAATTTTAAAATAGAAAAACCGATCAATTATGGTCCGTTTTTTATTTTAAAAAAATTTAAAAAAAATATTAATGAAAAACCGACCATATGTGGTCTGTTTTTCTGCGACCACAAGCCATGGTTGGTTTTTCTATTTTTTTAGTAGTGTTTTGATTTATTTTGCAATTGAATGTTTCTCCATCGTAGTGTTATTGTATGTGAATCTGAAATGACCTTTGTGCATCTCATAACCCCTTTGGTGTGAGCCTACCTGGGATCCTTGAGATCCTTAGGATCTTGATAGCACAAAGGGTTGGCTATGGGATGCCAAAGGTATGTTTTGGATTCTGGGAATGTTTTGGCGTTTTGTTTATGTTCAACAGGTTGAAGGCGAGAATTTAGACAAGATAGAGTTGTCAGGGATTCGGGAGTAGTAGGGGTTGTCCAACCTAACCCTTTTTCATTTTTTCTTTTATTTCTTTATTCATTGGGTCTGTAATAATTTGTATAAACTCTGTATGGTGAAATTATGGGGATGCTTATGGGGGCGGGGAATTTTGTGACTTAATTATTTTATCACTTAGGCAAAATTTTTTAGGATTCCTAATTAATTTTCATCATGCTAATTAATTTTTTTTATCATCTAGAAAACATGTTTTAGGATTATTAATTAAATTTCAACATATTTAATTAATTTTCGGCATGACAATTTAATCTAAAACTTGTTTAATTAATTTTTCGTGAGTCTAGCTAATTTCCGGTGTATTATAACTTGTTTTTTTTAGCATTTATCTATTTTCAGTATGTTTTATTAGTTTTCAACATATTAACTTTCATTAATTTCCTGTAAAGTTAATTAATTTCTAGCACTCTAAATTAATTTCCAACACTTTAAATTAAGTTTCACCATTTTTAAATTGACTTTCAGCATATTTAATTAACTTTCCTGCATCTTGGATCAATTTCCTGCTTAATTATTTTTTCAATATTTTGAAATTAAGTTTCAGCACTTTTAATTAGCTTTCAGCATTTTTAATTAATTCCCCTGCATACTTAGTCAATTTCCTGCATATTTAAATTAATTTTCAGCATTCTTAATTTAATATCTAGCACATTAATTTAATTTTCGGCACCTTTATTAATACTCCTCGCCTAGAAATCATGACGATAGGTTTCAATTATGTAAAATGAATAATTGTCTTTTTAAGCATGCTAATCACCTAATCAACTCTAATTAATCAAGAGGCTTACTTGAAACCATTACGTGTTACTTGTGTAAAAGTCCTGTTTGTTTTGTTTGACGTTAATCCCGAGTCTAATTAAGCAGCCTAAGATTTTCTTTATGTCTAGACCCTTATCCAAATAGATCCTTCAATGCCTTTTGGACATTAAGTTGGGATGGGTAGACATTTTAGGGAACATTAGTTTTATCATTTTCTTTAGAACGTCTTTAGACTTAATAACCAAACTAGGTGGGGTGGGTAGATAGACGGAAATGATGGAAGTTGACCCGAGAAGAATCCGGCAATGCGATATACGACATTGTCATCCGCTAATAAGTCGGGTGTTGATACGAATAGGATAAAATTAACTCCTTGTCCCATTTTTTCTAAATCGACTTTTCTTTATTTTATTTTGGAAGAAGGGTCAAAAATACCCCTCTACTTTAGAAAATTAGCCAACTCTACCCCCAGTCATACTTTGGGGTCATATTTACCCCTACTGTTATGAAAGTTTGCATATGTACCCTTCATTTAGCGGAATGCCCCAAATCAGCCTAAATGACCCATTTTTAAAAGAGAAACCCATACCCGACCCAACCCATCAAAAGGGACCCAAACAAATATTACGCTATACTCGGTTTTCTCCACAGATCTGACTTCAAAATAGGGCTAGAAAGAGATTCAATTGACAGAGAGGAGAGCTCTTCTGCTAATGGAATATACTCCCTCACACGTTATTAACATATTTCTCATATAGGATTTTCAGATCTTGTCACGACCCGATTTCCCAGGTCATGATGGCACCTTCTATAACCCACCAGTAGGTAAGCCAACCCATAGTCCGGAACAGCTACTAACGGACTACCAAAGAAATAAAGGGAAGCAGCGGAAATAAATATAATAATAATCCCAAAACCTGGTGGAGCCAGTACAAGAGCTTCTAATACATCAGGAGTACAAGTGAAATATAGGAAAAGTATATGTATACAAGCCGTCTCTGACACGAAATAGAGAACAGTCTAACAATAAGAGGGAGAGTAGGGATACTCCAAAACGTCGGCGAGCTCACCCTATATCTCCGGTCCATAGCTGCTCCGCACGGTATACACACATCAACGACGATAACTCACACTATGACCTGCAGTCTGCAGAAGTGTAGTATGAGTACCAAACACGTGGTACTCAGTAGGCAACGGCCGACTGAGCTCCAGAAATAATGTAAGAATAAATAACATGAAGGCATGAAAGTAACTACAGGCAACTATCCATGAAACTAGGCATAACAATGCTAATGGATCCACAGGGATAACTACTCTATCCTGACATCTTTCAGGAACTAAAGTGCAATACCGTATATCAATGGCCAGTATACAAATAAAGAATAAAAGAAGGATATATAATAGTAGTACAAGGCCAAAGGATACATATACAACGTATATAGATAAGGAAAGAGAGGGATATACGGTGATACCATACATATAAGTATACATATAATTCTAACTCAAAGATAACTACCTGCGGGAGTCAACCTAACATCTCAAGGTCAGGTCCATTGCCCAGTAAAGGAGCCAACACTAGCGTCATCAAGCCTATACCCCAAAAAGGGTGATAAATCCTGGGATAAACTAACTATAATATAATTTACTGAAAGGATAAAGGGATCAGGAACGTACCTCTCACCTCAGGTACCAGTCCACAACCAACCTGCCACGAACTAACCATAATACACCATAATAAAGTAACCGGCTAGTTCGGGCAAACAAGTACCTAACCGGGCCCCCATAAGCCCGGAAGGTTCACGAAAAACACTCAGCAAACAACAACCATAACCCGTACCTATACAGCCTCCCATACGACTGATAGATACAGGCACTAAACAACTATACTGATGATAGGCAATGCACATGAATGGATGAATGCAATATAAACTGAATGGAAAGTGCCGAACTCGAACCGATCTTTAAATATCATAATTTTGGACTTGAACCGGTATATATATATATCATAGCTTTCAGACTTGAACCGGTATATAAATATCATAATGCCGAACTCGAACCGCATGCCGGACTCGAACCGGTCTTACATATCATCATGCCAGACTCGAACCAGTCTTACATATCATCATGCCGGACTCGAACCGGTCTTAATATCATAATGCAATGCACGGACTCGAATCGTGTCAAAAAGGATATAAATCCGTAAATCCATTGCCCGAGATCATACCCGGGACTAAATCATGTACAAAGGGTCAGAATATCCCTCGATCGGAGTAAATAGTCATAAAGTGAGTGGATAAATAATAGATCGGAATCATCCTCGGTCAAAGTTCTAAAACATCATTTTCAGTTCCAAAGCTCATTTTTCAATAAAATAAGATGGTACGATTCCCTTTATAAAATAACCCCTTTTAAAAGTGAAAAGTGGGAATAAATCCCCTTTTTAGAAAGCAGTAGAAAAATTAAGGTTTTGGTTAGAATCGTACCTCTAAATAAGCATGAATGCACCAGATAATATGCATGCCATCACCAGTATCCAATCAACATAACCATAAGCGCCTAAGCGTCTATAACTGATAGTCTTTCCCTTGCTAAGGGAAGAATACTCACCAAAGTACAACTAGCTTCATAACCACGGTCTCGGCCCCAATAGCATGTAACCAATCTAGTAGGGTCTCATGACCCGGGGCAACCACAATAATCAAGGCATAAAGCCACCACAAGGATCTAATTGGGGAAAAACCTCCCGAATCGCTAAGTCAAATGGAAAAACCCATACCAAAGGATCCTTAATCTTCCACTGTAGTTAACATGCTTATATTCAAGGGCAATAGGGCTCTATGGACATAACACATATTTATGCTAGGTTTCGGGTCACATCTCTACCTCAAATTCCATAACATAGGCCAAGTCATACTATTCTAGCCATGATCGCATCTTATATTCTTTACCTAGCATGCATTTCATACTATACACAATCTCATTGAGAAAAGTAGACCGAAGCCTACCTCGATGCCGAACCGCAATTCTTGAAATGTCCACAAGTCGGTCAACCTTGCTCCATGCTCCCAAATCGATGCCACACTATCAAAATAGTAACCTACACGTCACTATGATTTAAACGATACCCATATTGTAATATAAAACTCCGAGCCCAAAATTGGGTCAATAATGGGCCCGTGGGGCCCGCTAATGGAATCCCAAAAGTGAATCCATCACGAGGTCCCTCGAACTGTAAGGAATATGTGCTCAAAAGTTGAGCACAAATGGAGTGTAAATCGAGGCTCAAATTAGTCCCCAAAGTTATGGATTTCAAAGACCTAATTTCTAAGAATTAACAATGAAATGGGACGGAAATCAACGTATAAATTTAAGGATAATGACCAAGGAGTGATGAGATAACTTACCTTAGCTTCAATAGGTGAATCCCCACTCTTTCTCACTCCAAATGCTCTCAACAATGGGGAAAAAGTTTTTTGGATCAAAACTTTAATTGGAAATTAGGAATAACAAGATGTATATTCTTGTAAAATGGGATAAGTGAAGGTACCATAACATATACAATGATCATACAATACCAACGCATCGATAATCACCTAAAACGGAGCTTCCTAGCTCCCGGAATGTCAAAAATACGAAATGGGTTCGGTTTGGGTCTTATAATCAGCGATGGCCGCTAAAGCGGCACTTTGACCACTAAAGCGGCACTTTGACCACTAAAGCGGCCTAATCAAAGGTCAAAAGTACCGCTAAATCGGTCAAATGGTCGCTTTAGCGGTCGGTCAAACGGTCAACGGCCGCTAAAGCGGCCACACCAGCACCAGCAACTTCCAAAACTTGTTTTTGACCCTCGGAACTCATCCGGAGCCCTATGAACATGAACCAATAGTGAAAATTGATCATAAAATAAATTTCAGATCCAATGGAATCATTTTAATTTCCATACGAGGTCATTTCAATTAAATGTGGGGCCCACACCTATAGTTTCGTTTTAACCAATTTCCAACCAACAGTCCAAAATGAGTTCGAAAGCCTTGGGACCTGAACCAAGGGTCCCTCTAGCCTAAAATCAACATTTAGGAGCTGATGGCACTGTCAAAATTTCCATCTGTGATCGTCTACTAGGAGTTTTGGTCCAAGACCAATTTCTTAACAGTGAAAGCTTCAAAACAGGGAAATGAGCCTAAAATCCAAACGGACCGTCCGATAACCGAACCGACAGTTCCGGCAAGTCATAAAAGACATGTAGCCACTGTGGGAAGGCTCGAAGTGCCAGAATGCATGAAAATCGAGAAAATAACCTGGAGGGTCATTACAGATCTGTTGAGAGAATCTTTGTAAAGGTATAAAATGCTCTTCGATTTGAGCATATTTCTCTTCTTTTGTGTCTAACTCCTTGCAAACTAGGGTTTCTAGTTAAGTTTCCAAAGTAGTTTCTGATAAACTAAAGATTTCCTAATTCTAATAAAATCCTTTACTTAGTTCTCTTTAATTGTTAGGGTTTTGAGTTTAGATTTAGGCTTGTTTATTTGCGAATTAGGGAATGATAAATTTGATAATTATGTGTTGATACTTCTGTTATTAGTTATACATTTTGTTTTGATGGTATATATGTGCGAAATTTTAGGATATTTATGGTTCATAAGATATTCTAAGTTTAGGGCATAGATGAGCTGTTTTAGGGTTTTTAGGAGATATTAGATTTGACTGATTTAGGGTATTGGGGACGAATTGGTTTGTGGTATTAGGTTTACCTATATTTATTGAAGTGTAAATTCAATTTATAGATTTACTTCCTTTCTTTTTTTGAAAAAAAAAATTGATTGCAATTGTCATCAGGGTAGTAAGAGAAATTGAAATGTGGTCCCAATATTTTATTCTTATATCCTAAAAGTTATGGAGTAGTGGGACTTTATTGAATTGGAATGTGGTCCCAACTCATTTTTATTTGTTTGTTTTCCTTCAAGAAAACTTGTTGGTTAATCATATTTTTTGAGTTTTTGTAGCCTTTTTTGTTGTTTATTCTCTATTCTTATTTGAAAACTATTTGTGGTATTAGGTCTAATGAAAATGTTGTTCTTGGTGTCTAATTACCGCATCTTTTACTGTTTATTCATTGTTTTAGTTTAGGGACTCTTTCTTTCTTTTTTGTAACACCTAAATGCTTTAATTACTTTCTTTATTTAGTTGTTATCTTTTTTTGGGATTCTTATTTGCCTGTCGTTTTTACTGATTTCAGATTATCTAAAATGGTGCTAATTGACTTGGTATTCCACCATGACGGTGAGTGGATAAGAGAGTGTAAAATACTATATTCAAGAAAGTTGGTGCACAAATGGGAAGAGTATGATTCTGATCTCTTATCGTTTATAGATATTGTGAATGAATACAATGGTATATTGGGATTTCTTGGTGTTCAAAAATTGATTGTGTCTTTCCCTTCTGGAAAATACTATGAAATAGTAGGTGATCAGGGAATTAGAACATTACTGTCCTATGTGAATGATAAATTTGATGTTATAAACTTGTTTGTTGTTGAGGATAGTGAACTACCTGTTGATGTTGAGAACATAGTTAGACTGAAAGAGTCTGTGGTAGAGGTTGATGAAGCAGATAGTGAAGGTAGTGATTGTAACTCTGATGGAACTGATAATGATTGTGATAATGCTTCTGATTATTCTGCTTATGATTCTGAGGAGTTAGAGGTTCTTGCAAAAGAAAGAAATAGGGCAATCAATGACAAGTTGTCTGAATACAAGGAGTTACATAGGTTCATGATTTTCAAAGATATAACTGAAGCTAGAAGATTCATTAGCTTGCATGCATTAGCAAATGACTATAACCTAACTATAAAAAAAAGTGACTCCAAAAGATTTAGGGTTGTTTGTCAAAAAGTGTGCAACTTTATCTGCCTAATTTCTGGTGAGAAGAAATGTCCTGGTGTTAGTGTGAAAACATTAACAGGAAAGCATAAATGTGATGATCCATGTGGTAACTATAAGGTTTCAGCAACTACACTTGCTTATTACTTTAAGTAAAAGTTGCAAGTTAAACCCAAATATAAGATCAAAGACATGAGAGTTGATCTCAAAACTGCATTCAACATTAATGCTTGTTTTGGAAAGTGTAAGAGAGCTAAAATAATGATTTTGGAGAAAATGGAAGGCATTTTTTGTGATGACTATAAAAAGCTTGTTGGATATGCAAATGCTCTATTGGATAGTAATGTAGGGAGTGATGTTAGCCTTAAGGTTTCACTAGCTGAAGGAAAAAGACAGTTTTTTAGAATGTATATCTATTTTGACGCACTGAAGAAGGGTTTAAGTCTGGTTTGAGACCTTTCATTGGCTTAGATGGAACCTTTTTGAAAGGTAAAACCAAAGGTCAACTCTTATGTTTTGTTGGTCAAGACTCAATGAATCACATTTATCTTATTGCTTGGGCTATCGTGGACAAAGAATGCAAAGTTACTTGGCTTTGGTTTTTGGAATTGCTTCAGCAGTCTCTAAACCTCAACAATGGAGAAGGGATCACATTAATCTCAGATATGTAAAAGGTGAACTATCACTATTCTATAACTTCATTGTTTTCTTTAACATTGACATGACTATCACTGTTTGTTGAGAAGTGAACTGATTCAGTTAACTGTTTTTTGATGAATGAATCGATTTAGTTCATAGTTTTCTGAGAAGTGAATTGAATTAGGTCATTGTTTTCTAATAAGTTAAATGATTTACTTCACTATAAGCTAAAGATTTAGTTCATTGTTTTCAAATAAGTAAACTGATTTAATTCACTAGTTTATAAGCTAAACGATTAATAAGTACACTATCTTCTGATAAATGTACTGATTTAGTTCACTATTTTTTATGATAAACTAAAAATTTAGTTTACTGTTTTATGATAAATTAACTGGTTCAGTTCACTATTTTGATTGAACAGTGTATTTTTTTAGTTAATTGTTCCTATGCGTGTTCACTTATCAACTTAGTTTTTGACTATTAAACAGGGACTGATTGAAGCAGTCAAAATTGTTCTACCTGATGCCATGCATAGGTTTTGTATGAGACACGTAGAGGCCAATTGGAGAAGAAATGGAAACAGATCTAAACAGATGTCGAAGGTGGTATGGTGGTGTGCATGGAGCACCTATAAAGAGGAGTTGGCTGATTATTTAAAGGCATTGGCTGAATTGTCAGAAGAAGCCAAAGACGACCTGTTGCATTTTCCAATAGAAACTTTGTGTAGAGTATTTATAGACACAGTTTGCAAGAATCAAAAGGTGGAAAATAACTTGGCTGAGTCATTCAACTCATGGATATTGGAAGCAAGACAGAAACCCATCATTGGGATGCCTGAGGCTATCAGAATAAAGGTAATGAAGAAGTTTGTGAAACATGAAAAAGAAGTGAAGTCTTGGGATACTAAATGGAGTCCAAAAGCTATTGAGATGTACAATGAATACTTGAAAATTGCTAATGTTTGTGAATTAAGTTTCAATGGTGATTATGGATATGAGGTTAGTGAGGGAAATGACAAACACATTGTCAATTTGCCAAATAAGAGTTGTAGTTGTAGGGTATGGGAACTTACTGGAATCCCATGTCCCCATGCAATCAAGGCACTTCTTTACAAGGAGCGTGATCCTAGGGAAGAGATCCACTGGTGGTACACAAAGAAGGCATATCTCCTGACTTATCATTCAAAGCTACAACCAGTGCCTGGTCCAAAGTTCTGGAAAATTGATCCAGCAGAAGTAATGGAACCACCTCCTTTGGTAAACCTAGCTGGCAGACCTGCAATGAAAAGGAAAAGAGATAAAGATGAAGCACTTAAGAGGCAAACTGAGTGGGTTGCACCAAGGAGAGGAAGATTTATGACTTGTTCAACCTGTGGAATTCCAAGACACAATGCCAGGGGTTGTCAAAAGGTAACTTTCTATTTTAATTAGTCACTTTTAGTATTATTTTTTTCAAGTGTTACAGATTTATGCGTATGTTGTTATTTTATCAGTTGGAAATAAGTGGTGAAGGCACTTCTAAGTCCGGCCAATTGAAGAGTAAGAAACAAATGAAAGACAAACAACCAATGAAGGGCAAACAATCAATGAAGAGGCAAAGAACACTAAGTGATGAAGAAGATGTAGAGCCAAGCCCTCCCAGATTCCCAAATGATGCAATAATTGAGGACTTGCCCTTGACAGCTCCATAGCCTAGTCAAGACAGTGCATCAACTCAACATCAGTCCCTCTTTGGCAAGTCCTTTGGTCAGTCCATCTTGGGTCCATCTCCAAGTGATCTTGAGTTTGATGATCGTGGTCTTGAAGTTGAAGAAGATGTACCTTGGAAGCCAAGAGGTGTTTCAGAGTTCAAGTCTAGAATCTTACAAAGACAGAAACAACCAAAACCAACCGGATCAATACAAATCAAGTTTCTTCATGATGGTATAGGTTCAACTAAATCAAGTGACATGTATGCACCAAAAGGGCTCTCATGGAAGGGTAATGCATCTATTACCGAAAGACAGTTGGAGCAATTAAGAGTGGATAAACTTAAGATGAAAAAGGGTAATGACAAGGCACAACAATGAAAATTTGGTATTGGCATGTTTTGTATCAAGACAATGTTCAATATATGATGGTGACAATGGAGGTTCCATCTTTTTGTGAAAACTGTTTAACTTGTATTTTTGTTGCTACTTTTTGGGATTATAAGATGGCACCCCTAATGTAATGAACAAATTTGTGGTTCAGTTTTTAGATATTTTAATGCTTGTTTATTGCTATAGCTTGTGTGTTTTACTATTTTTTCCTCAGTTTGTGGGTCTATTTATTGGTCATATTTTTCCACTTTTTTGGGTGACAAAGGACCATGTCTTCAATAGTGTAGTAACTAGTATATTGTGACATCATGGACCATATAAGATCACTGCTTTGAGTGTATTAGGACTGCATTTGAGGCACTATATTGGTCATATTTGACACTGTTTTGGTCCAGATTTTGGGCCTTGAAATGGTCATATTTCCCCACTTCTTTTTGTGACATTAAGTACCATATGTGCTCACTATTTTTGTGTATTAGGACTGCTTTTGGGGAGCTCTGCATTGGTTATATTTGACATTGTTTTTGTCCAGATTTTATGGGCACATGTGACACTGTTTTTGTCCAGATTTTATGGTCACATTTTGTCCAGTTTTTGGTCACTGAGTTTGCATCACTTTCAACTTTGTTTTGAATCATCTTGAAGACTGATTTGGTTAAGCTCATGACTATTTTGGTAGTCATAATTTAAAAAATTAAGACAAGAATTTAAACAAACCATATGCATTAACATTAAAAGAGTTTCACATTCTTACATAAGCAAAAGAAAACATCAACTATTACTGTATCAACTACTACCCATACATATTAGCTTCGTCTAAAGCTGAGACTTAAGACATAAAACATACAGCAATACATACTCAATTCATACATATATTAGCTTCACTTTGTCATCAATGCGACTACAAATCCAACGAAAAAGAGTCCAAGAAAGCATAAGCTTGTAATTTATCTGGAAAAAAATTCTTCAAATGTCCTTGCCTTGTTTACTTCCCAACTCATTTGTAGCCCTAATTGTAGCAAATATTTTCGACAAATGATCCCTTTCAATCTTTAAATCGTCACTTTCAATTTTCAAATTGTCCATTGCAACCTTCAAATTATCCACTTCTTGACGTCTTTCAACGACAACTCTAAATTACCTTCAAATAGTCACTCCCAATTTTTGAATTGTCCATTGCAACCTTCAAATTATCCACTTCAATCTTGACGTCTTTCAACGATGACTCTAAATTACGTATGTGAGCTATCGGAGCTTGGTCTTCATACTCTCGATACCACATCACGAAAACTGTCATAGTAGCAATCAAAAATAGAATAACATTACAAAACACACAAAACAATAGTTGACTAATCCCTATAATATTAGTTCACCAAAGTTACTCTAAACCCTACAAAATCAATTCTATGCTAAGATTTGTATAGCAAAGTACAGAACTTTCAATTACATATATCTATAACTATTTCTCCTCTTATAAAAAGCTAAATTATATAAGAAAATATACTTACATCTGGACAAGGATATCTAAGAAACCTTCTTCGGGGATTAGTTGGAGTACTCGAAGTGAGACGTAACTATTAATTCACCAAATCAGTACGACAACGACACTTCCTTGGGAAGAGTAACAATTTTGTGACATTTTCTATTCCTAAGGAGATTAGTGAAGATTAACAACCGACCACAACTACACTTCATTGGGGATGATTAGTGAAAGAGGAGTATTTTTGTTGGAAAACTCAACCCACAGAAGTGAGGGAGAAAAACCCTAATTTTGAAGTCAAATCTGTGGAGAAAACCGAGTATAGCGTAATATTTGTTTGGGTCCCTTTTGATGGGTCGTGTCGGGTATGGGTTTCTCCTTTAAAAACGGGACATTTAGGTTGATTTGGGGCATTCCGTTAAATGAAGGGTACATATGCAAACTTTCATAACGGCGGGGGTAAATATGATCCCAAAGTATGACTGAGGGTAAAGTTGGCCAATTTTTCAAAGTAGAGGGGTATTTTTGACCCTTTTTCCTTTTATTTTTGAATGTTTTAATTATCTGGGTAGTTTAAGTTTGTTATTATTTAAGTAAATCTTTTAACTATATAATTGTGTCCATTCTATCTTCTTGCTTATCTGATACATATTTTATTTACGTGTTTAATGGCTTTATCACTTAGTTAGTTATTAATTATGATAAAATAGAAGTTTCATGTTTAAACGCTTAGTTACTATTAAGTTAATAAAAATCAATTGACCTTTTGTTGATCACGTAAAAATTCCCCCACATAATATATGAATTCGGCCGGGACCCACATTTGTGGACCTCGAAAGGTGCCTAACACCTTCCTTTCGAGGTAACTTGAATCCTTACTCGAATTTCTAGTGACATAGAATAAAAATAAAATATTCGCAATTAGTATAGAATGATGCCTTAACGCACCTTAATTCATTAGGTGGCGACTCTTCTCTTTTAAATCGTCCTAAAAAGAGTTGTCATGTCGAATCTCGCTTTTCGCGAGAAAAATGGAGCGCGACATACATAATAGTACAATATATTATAGAAAAATAAATCGATAACTCTTTCTTTTTCTGGAATAGGACAATAGCTTTATAAATATTTTTTGATTACAGTTCAACTTGTTTTTCTTTGGTTTAAATGTATTTAAACTACTAAGATACTAAAATTTCTATAAATTTTAATTATTTTTATAAATTAATAACTCGAATGTTGATCGAACTGCAACTTCTTTGTTTCAATATAAATCAAAAACTTATTAATTGTAAAGATATGACATGTGGACCTAACTCAATTCCAAAAGTTCTCTCATGAGGGGAGGATTGACCAAGTCCATATGTCCATATAAGCAGACCGCCACTTCATTCCTCAATCAATGTGAGACTTTCACTCACTCTAACATTATTGATGTATTACCACAATCAAGTTCTAACAAAGACTAGTTAAATATTAAAAAGTTGTGTTACTGCAAATAATAAGGTAAGCAGACCCACATGCTTAAAACAGTAAAGTAAACAACCAATTGACCATAGACAAGAAAATATCATCATAAATTATGAAAAATGGGCAACACGTACATACAAGGATATAAGGGGCAGATTTGGAGCCAATTTTTTTTTTTTTGGCTGATTTAGGAGAAGCAACACGTCCAGCTTTTTCTGCTTATTACGCTTCGCCTTGTATAAGACATCAAGCAAAACATAAATATTTTTTTCATTTTTTAACGGAAATTCCTTAGTATCAATAAACAAATAGGGGAGAAAGTTAATCAACAATTTTAAAAACAAATGCATACTCATTTATGGTGAAAACATCATATTAGTAAAAGCAAGTAATCTCAGTATAACAGAACTTTAATTCTATTAAAAATGTTGAAATTCAATTCACTTACATGAAAAGATTCATATATAGTCAAACAGTACTAAAATTAATATAAGTACATACAGGGGCGGCTCAACAAATTTGGTGGCCTAAAGCCAAACTTTTATGTGGGGCCTTTAATTATTCTTTTCCTAAATAACGAAGAAAACTTATCTCCTCTCCCCTCTCCCCTCGCCCTTATGTATATATATTATGCAGATTTGTTGCTTACTTAGATGAAGTAATTAAAAACCTAAAAGTGAAATCTTCTAGTAAGAAAGAAAAACGAGAAAATATAACTTGCCTCATCTATTTCAAATGTCAAATGTAAATGATCCAAAAAGATCTATATTCAAAGAACAAAAGGATCTAAATTAATGAGTTATACATATTACCTAAGAAAAAATAAAAAGAATTCAGTGGTACTATCATCATAATTTCAAAAGTCTTCTTTCTTATTATACTTGCTTCATACCAAAAATACTTGTCATGTTCATATACCTTGAAATTTATAATTCACGGTGTTTTTGTATAGTTTATGAATATCTACCATTTAATTTTAGCATATTAAATTAATTTAATCCAATTTAGCTCCAAAAATTAATCAAATTGACTTTCAAAAAGTGAAATGTACCCATTATTTTGAATGGAGGGAGTAAATATTTTGTAATTTCTATACTATCTATTTTTAAAAAATAAATAAATAACATATACACATACTATTATTAGAAAACGGGGCCCTCAAAATTTAGGGGCCTAAAGCAAAGGCTTGGGAGGCTTTACCCTCCAGCCGGCCCTGAGTACATAAGAATATCATTGAGAAGAATTTCACATACGGGCCATAAAAATAGTCCGATTTGGCAGTATCCTCGAAACTATTAAAAGCGACTCTTCGCCGGTAAGTTTGAATCCTTTCTCAAGTCTCTAACTTCACAAAAATTCTCTCTAATACATATTATTGACAATGTCGTTGTTGGTAATTGTTAGGTATTATTAGCCCATAAACTATCACTACTAAAAAAAACAGCAAAACCGACCACAGTTTGTGATCGCACAAAACCAACCACATGTGGTTGATTTTTCATTAAATTTATTTTTAAAATTTTTTTAATCAAAAACCGACCACAAGTGGTCGGTTTTTATATTATAAAATTGCAGAAAAGTAATTAAATTATCCTACGAAAACATAATTCCTTAAAAGCGACCACTTGTGGTCGGTAATAACAAAAAATAAATAAAATAATTAGTTAAAAATTATTTTTATTTTTTTATTCAAAATATATTAAATTTTATTTTACAAAAATCGACCACTTGTGGTCGATTTTAGATTAAAAATATTTTATAAAAACCCGACCACCTGTGGTCGGTTTTAGCTTAAAAAATTAAAAAATATTTTATAAAAAACCGACCACCTTTGGTCGATTTTTGAATTAATAAAAATAAAAATCAATTACTCCCTCCGTTCCATTTTATGTGACCTACTTTCCTTTTTGGTCCGTCCCAAAAAGAATGTCACATTTTCTTATTTGGTAACTTTTTAAAAGCACAATTACTCTTTTATCCTTATTGGTCCCACTTATAAGGTCCCACTTTATTAAAGATAGTAGTACTACATTTTTAATAAAGGGTAATTTGGTAAACATCACCAAGTCTTCTCTTATTTCTTAAACTCCGTGCCCGGTCAAAGTAGGCCACATAAAATGGGACGGAGGGAGTACTATTAAAAAAACGACCACATGTGGTCGGTTTCTGTAAAAAGAATTAATAAAAACCTACCACTTGTGGTCGGTTATTGTAAAAAAAAATATTAAAAATAAATTAAGGAATAACATAAAACACAATCTTTATTTTATACTTACGTTTCAATAAAATAAATATATTGTCCATCGAGTATCGCGTGTAGTTATTTATGTAGTAGTCAAAAGCTAATTGAATGTATACAAGTATATTGAATACATTGATATCATACGATCGAGGTAATTATAATATATTGTTGGGGTTATAATAATGTAATGTAAATAATTGACAATTCATTAGAGTACAAGGAATACACTGCATTATGGGGTAATATACTCGTGCATGTCATGTATATGTATATCTCGTGCAGTAATGTACGTAGTAGTCAAAAGCTAACTGAGTCTATCTAAATATATATATTGAATACATAGATATCATACGATCGATGTAATAATATAATGTTGAAGTTATAAAAACGTAAGGTAATATATTCATTAGAGTATATATGAAATACGTTGTATTATGGGGTAATATACTCGTGTATGTGATGTATATAGTACGTATTTAGAACCTGATAGTCGATAGAGTGTGTGTGTGTATATATATATATATATATATATATATCATGTATTGATGTACATAATAGTCAAAAGCAAGCTAAGTGAATCTATCCAAGTATTTCGAATAACACGTTGATATCATACGATCGACATATATATACTATTGAACTTAAAATAATGTAAGCTAATTAATCGATAATTCATCAGAGTATATGTGAAATACATTGTATTACGGGATAATATATTCGTGTATGTGATGTATATAGTATGTATTTAGAAGCTGATAGTCACTCGATATGTGTATATATGTATATCTCGTGTAGTGATATATATATGTATTAGTCAATAGAAAGCTAACTGAATCTATCTAAGTATTTTGAATAACATGTTGATATCATACGATCGACGTAATAATATACTTTTAAATTTATAATAAAGTAAGCTAATTAATCGATAATTCGTTAGATTATATGTGAAATACGTTGTATTACGAGGTATATAATACATATTGATCAAAAGCTAACTAACCCAAAATTCATCCTAATATCCAATTTCTTAATGTTTTTCCCCACCCGACCCAGCCCAACTACCGCCTGACCCGACCGGCCCATCACCCTTATAACCCCTTTCCTAATTACCCTACCCAATCGATACACACCAACATCAACAACAACGACAATAGCAACCAACCAACGACGACAACAACATCGAACGCTGACCACCGGCAGCAACAGCAACATCGACCGCAACAATAAAAATAGCCAACGACGGCAACAACAACATCGACCAACGACGACAGCAGCAGCAGGTCCTACTGGTCGCACTTTTTCGACCAACGACGACAGCAGCAGCAACTCCGACGACAGTAGCAGCAGCTCCGATGTATTTGAAAAGGTTCTTCGTAGCTCTGTGATTTGCCTATCGCCTCTTTGATAATTAGTTACATAGTTGATTTGAAAATGACATTTTTTCCTTAGATTTGGATTAGATATTTGCAAAGAGACATATTAAGGAAGGAGCAATTTTTGTAAAAGCAATTTTGGAACATTAATTTATTTGAAGGTAAGTTGATCTCTCTCTATCTTCTTATGTTTAAGTATTTAAATGTAGTGTTATGGTGGGATTATTTATTGTATAAGGATTTGAAAGCCATATGTTTTGTGATGATTATATGGTGTGAGAGGGACATGCGACGCCTCTACTTATTTGCTTTATTAAATTTATTGAATTGTTTGACTTATACTAGGATTGAAAATTTGAACTAGTGACTTGAAAATGGTTAAATGTAGTGACTTGAAATTTTGAACTTGTGACTTGAAAATGGTTAAGTGTAGTGACTTGAAATGTGAATTACTGTCTTGAAAATGGTTAAGGTTAGTTACTTGAATTGTGAACTTGTGACTTGAAAATGATAAAGTGTAGTAACTTCAAATGTGTATTAGTTACTTGAAATTGGTTAAGTTTATTAAGTTGAATTGTGAACTTGTGACTTGAAAATGGTTAAGTGTAGTTACATCAATTGTGAACTTGTGACTTGAAAATGGTTAAGTGTGTTTAGTTGAAATGTGAACTTGTGACTTGAAAATGATTAAGTGTAGTTACTTGAATTGTGAACTTGTGACTTGAAAATGGTTAAGTGTATTTACATGAATTGTGAACTTGTGACTTGAAAACGGTTAAGTGTAGTTACATGAATTGTGAACTTGTGACTTGAAAACGGTTAAGTCTATTTAGTTGAAATGTGAACTTGTGACTTGAAAATGATTAAGTGTAGTTACTTGAATTGTGAACTTGTGACTTGAAAATGGTTAAGTGTAGCTACTTTAATTGTGAACTAGTGACTTGAAAATGGTTAAGGTTAGTTACTTGAATTGTGAACTTGTGACTTGAAAATGGTCAAGTGTTGTTACTTTAATTGTGAACTAGTGACTTGAAAATGGTTAAGGGTAGTGACTTTTATTGTGAACTAGTGACTTGAAAATGGTTAAGTGTATTTAGTTGAAATGTGAACTAGTTATTTGAAAATGGCTAAGGTTAGTTACTTGAATTGTGACCTTGTGACTTGAAAATGGTTAAGTGTATTTAGTTGAAATGTGAACTTGTGACTTGAAAATTATTAAGTTTATTAAGTTGAAATGTGAATTAGTGACTTGAAAATGGTTAAGTGTAGTTACTTTAATTGTGAACTAGTGGCTTGAAAATGGTTAAGTGTATCGACTTGAAAATGGTTAAGTGTATTTAGTTGAAATGTGAATTAGTGACTTGAAAATGGCTAAGTGTAGCTACTTTAATTGTGAACAAGTGACATGAAAATGGTTAAGTGTTGTGACTTTAATTGTGAACAAGTGAATTGAAAATGGTTAAGGATAATTACTTCAAATGTGAACTTGTGACTTGAAAATGGTTAAGTAGTTACTTGAATTGTGAACTTGTGACTTGAAAATGGTTAAGTGTATTTAGTTGAAATGTGAACTTGTGACTTAAAAATGGTAAAGTTTATTAAGTTGAAATGTGAATTAGTGACTTGAAAATGGTTAAGTGTAGTTACTTTAATTGTGAACTAGTGGCTTACAAATGTTTAAGTGTATTGACTTTAATTGTGAACTAGTGACTTGAAAATGGTTAAGGTTAGTTACTTCAAATGTGAACTTGTGACTTGAAAATGGTTAAGTTTATTAAGTTGAAATGTGAATTAGTGACTTGAAAATGGTTAAGTGTAGTTACTTTAATTGTGAACTAGTGACTTGAAAATGGTTAAGTGTAGTGACTTTAATTGTGAACTAGTGACTTGAAAATGGTTAAGTGTAGTGACTTTAATTGTGAACTAGTGACTTGGAAATGGTTAGGGTTAGTTACTTGAAATGTGAACTTGTGACTTGAAAATGGTTAAGTAGTTACTTGAATTGTGAACTTGTGACTTGAAAATGGTTAAGTGTAGTTACTTGAATTGTGAACTTGTGACTTGAAAATGGTTAAGTGTAGTGACTTGAAATGTGTACTTGTTACTTGAAAATGGTTAAGTGTAGTTACTTTAATTGTGAACTAGTGACTTGATAATGGTTAAGTGTAGTGACTCTAATTGTGAACTAGTGACTTGAAAATGGTTAAGGTTAGTTACTTCAAATGTGAACTTGTGACTTGAAAATGGTTAAGTTTATTAAGTTGAAATGTGAATTAGTGACTTGAAAATGGTTAAGTGTAGTTACTTTAATTGTGAACTAGTGACTTGAAAATGGTTAACTGTAGTGACTTTAATTGTGAACTACTGACTTGAAAATGGTTAAGGTTAGTTACTTCAAATGTGTATTAGTTACTTGAAATGTGAACTTGTGACATGAAAATGGAAGTTTATTAAGTTGAAATGTGAACTTGTGACTTGAAAATGGTTAAGTGTAGTTACTTGAATTGTGAACTTGTGACTTGAAAATGGTTAAGTGTAGTGACTTGAAATGTGTACTTGTTACTTGAAAATGGTTAAGTAGTTACTTGAATTGTGAACTTGTGACTTGAAAATGGTTAAGTGTATTTAGTTGAAATGTGGACTTGTGACTTGAAAATGGTTGAGTTTATTAATTTGAAATGTGAATTAGTGACTTGAAAATGGTTAAGTTTAGTTACTTTAATTGTGAACTAGTGACTTCTAAATGGTTAATGTAGTGATTTTAATTGTGAACTAGTGACTTGAAAATGGTTAAGGTTAGTTACTTCAAATGTGAACTTGTGACTTGAAAATGGTTAAGTAGTTACTTGAATTGTGAACCTGTGCCTTGAAAATGGTTAAGTGTTGTTACTTTAATTGTGAACTAGTGACTTGAAAATGGTTAAGTGTAGTGACTTGAAATGTGAACTTGTGACTTGAAAATATTTAAGTGTTGTTACTTGAAATGTGAACTTGTGACTTGAAAATGGTTAAGTGTAGTTACTTGAATTGTGAACAAAGTTAGTTACTTGAATTGTGAACTTGTGACTTGAGAATGGTTAAGTGTATTTTGTTGAAATGTGAACTTGTGACTTGAAAATGGTTAAGTGTAGTTACTTTAATTGTGAACTAGTGACTTGAAAATGTTTAAGTGTATTGACTTTAATTGTGAACTAGTGACTTGAAAATGATTAAGGTTAGTTACTTCAAATGTGAACTTGTGACTTGAAAATGGTTAAGTTTATTAAGTTGAAATGTGAATTAGTGACTTGAAAATGGTTAAGTGTAGTTACTTTAATTGTGAACTAGTGACTTGAAAATGGTTAAGTATAGTGACTTTAATTGTGAACTAGTGACTTGGAAATGGTTAGGGTTAGTTACTTGAAATGTGAACTTGTGACTTGAAAATGGTTAAGTAGTTACTTGAATTGTGAACTTGTGACTTGAAAATTGTTAAGTGTAGTTACTTGAATTGTGAACTTGTGACTTGAAAATGGTTAAGTGTAGTGACTTGAAATGTGTACTTGTTACTTGAAAATGGTTAAGTGTAGTTACTTTAATTGTGAATTAGTGACTTGATAATGGTTAAGTGTAGTGACTTTAATTGTGAACTAGTGACTTGAAAATGGTTAAGGTTAGTTACTTCAAATGTGAACTTGTGACTTGAAAATGGTTGAGTTTATTAAGTTGAAATGTGAATTAGTGACTTGAAAATGGTTAAGTGTAGTTACTTTAATTGTGAACTAGTGACTTGAAAATGGTAAACTGTAGTGACTTTAATTGTGAACTACTGACTTGAAAATGGTTAAGGTTAGTTACTTCAAATGTGTATTAGTTACTTGAAATGTGAACTTGTGACATGAAAATGGAAGTTTATTAAGTTGAAATGTGAACTTGTGACTTGAAATGGTTAAGTGTAGTTACTTGAATTGTGAACTTGTGACTTGAAAATGGTTAAGTGTAGTGACTTGAAATGTGTACTTGTTACTTGAAAATGGTTAAGTAGTTACTTGAATTGTGAACTTGTGACTTGATAATGGTTAAGTGTATTTAGTTGAAATGTGGACTTGTGACTTGAAAATGGTTGAGTTTATTAATTTGAAATGTGAATTAGTGACTTGAAAATGGTTAAGTGTAGTTACTTGAATTGTGAACTTGTGACTTGAAAATGGTTAAGTGTATTTACATGAATTGTGAACTTGTGACTTGAAAACGGTTAAGTGTAGTTACATGAATTGTGAACTTGTGACTTGAAAACGGTTAAGTCTATTTAGTTGAAATGTGAACTTGTGACTTGAAAATGATTAAGTGTAGTTACTTGAATTGTGAACTTGTGACTTGAAAATGGTTAAGTGTAGCTACTTTAATTGTGAACTAGTGACTTGAAAATGGTTAAGGTTAGTTACTTGAATTGTGAACTTGTGACTTGAAAATGGTCAAGTGTTGTTACTTTAATTGTGAACTAGTGACTTGAAAATGGTTAAGGGTAGTGACTTTTATTGTGAACTAGTGACTTGAAAATGGTTAAGTGTATTTAGTTGAAATGTGAACTAGTTATTTGAAAATGGCTAAGGTTAGTTACTTGAATTGTGACCTTGTGACTTGAAAATGGTTAAGTGTATTTAGTTGAAATGTGAACTTGTGACTTGAAAATTATTAAGTTTATTAAGTTGAAATGTGAATTAGTGACTTGAAAATGGTTAAGTGTAGTTACTTTAATTGTGAACTAGTGACTTGAAAATGGTTAAGTGTATCGACTTGAAAATGGTTAAGTGTATTTAGTTGAAATGTGAATTAGTGACTTGAAAATGGCTAAGTGTAGCTACTTTAATTGTGAACAAGTGACATGAAAATGGTTAAGTGTTGTGACTTTAATTGTGAACAAGTGAATTGAAAATGGTTAAGGATAATTACTTCAAATGTGAACTTGTGACTTGAAAATGGTTAAGTAGTTACTTGAATTGTGAACTTGTGACTTGAAAATGGTTAAGTGTATTTAGTTGAAATGTGAACTTGTGACTTAAAAATGGTAAAGTTTATTAAGTTGAAATGTGAATTAGTGACTTGAAAATGGTTAAGTGTAGTTACTTTAATTGTGAACTAGTGGCTTACAAATGTTTAAGTGTATTGACTTTAATTGTGAACTAGTGACTTGAAAATGGTTAAGGTTAGTTACTTCAAATGTGAACTTGTGACTTGAAAATGGTTAAGTTTATTAAGTTGAAATGTGAATTAGTGACTTGAAAATGGTTAAGTGCAGTTACTTTAATTGTGAACTAGTGACTTGAAAATGGTTAAGTGTAGTGACTTTAATTGTGAACTAGTGACTTGAAAATGGTTAAGTGTAGTGACTTTAATTGTGAACTAGTGACTTGGAAATGGTTAGGGTTAGTTACTTGAAATGTGAACTTGTGACTTGAAAATGGTTAAGTAGTTACTTGAATTGTGAACTTGTGACTTGAAAATGGTTAAGTGTAGTTACTTGAATTGTGAACTTGTGACTTGAAAATGGTTAAGTGTAGTGACTTGAAATGTATACTTGTTACTTGAAAATGGTTAAGTGTAGTTACTTTAATTGTGAACTAGTGACTTGATAATGGTTAAGTGTAGTGACTCTAATTGTGAACTAGTGACTTGAAAATGGTTAAGGTTAGTTACTTCAAATGTGAACTTGTGACTTGAAAATGGTTAAGTTTATTAAGTTGAAATGTGAATTAGTGACTTGAAAATGGTTAAGTGTAGTTACTTTAATTGTGAACTAGTGACTTGAAAATGGTTAACTGTAGTGACTTTAATTGTGAACTACTGACTTGAAAATGGTTAAGGTTAGTTACTTCAAATGTGTATTAGTTACTTGAAATGTGAACTTGTGACATGAAAATGGAAGTTTATTAAGTTGAAATGTGAACTTGTGACTTGAAAATGGTTAAGTGTAGTTACTTGAATTGTGAACTTGTGACTTGAAAATGGTTAAGTGTAGTGACTTGAAATGTGTACTTGTTACTTGAAAATGGTTAAGTAGTTACTTGAATTGTGAACTTGTGACTTGAAAATGGTTAAGTGTATTTAGTTGACATGTGGACTTGTGACTTGAAAATGGTTGAGTTTATTAATTTGAAATGTGAATTAGTGACTTGAAAATGGTTAAGTTTAGTTACTTTAATTGTGAACTAGTGACTTCTAAATGGTTAATGTAGTGATTTTAATTGTGAACTAGTGACTTGAAAATGGTTAAGGTTAGTTACTTCAAATGTGAACTTGTGACTTGAAGATGGTTAAGTAGTTACTTGAATTGTGAACCTGTGCCTTGAAAATGGTTAAGTGTTGTTACTTTAATTGTGAACTAGTGACTTGAAAATGGTTAAGTGTAGTGACTTGAAATGTGAACTTGTGACTTGAAAATATTTAAGTGTTGTTACTTGAAATGTGAACTTGTGACTTGAAAATGGTTAAGTGTAGTTACTTGAATTGTGAACAAAGTTAGTTACTTGAATTGTGAACTTGTGACTTGAAAATGGTTAAGTGTATTTTGTTGAAATATGAACTTGTGACTTGAAAATGGTTAAGTGTAGTTACTTTAATTGTGAACTAGTGACTTGAAAATGTTTAAGTGTATTGACTTTAATTGTGAACTAGTGACTTGAAAATGATTAAGGTTAGTTACTTCAAATGTGAACTTGTGACTTGAAAATGGTTAAGTTTATTAAGTTGAAATGTGAATTAGTGACTTGAAAATGGTTAAGTGTAGTTACTTTAATTGTGAACTAGTGACTTGAAAATGGTTAAGTATAGTGACTTTAATTGTGAACTAGTGACTTGGAAATGGTTAGGGTTAGTTACTTGAAATGTGAACTTGTGACTTGAAAATGGTTAAGTAGTTACTTGAATTGTGAACTTGTGACTTGAAAATTGTTAAGTGTAGTTACTTGAATTGTGAACTTGTGACTTGAAAATGGTTAAGTGTAGTGACTTGAAATGTGTACTTGTTACTTGAAAATGGTTAAGTGTAGTTACTTTAATTGTGAATTAGTGACTTGATAATGGTTAAGTGTAGTGACTTTAATTGTGAACTAGTGACTTGAAAATGGTTAAGGTTAGTTACTTCAAATGTGAACTTGTGACTTGAAAATGGTTGAGTTTATTAAGTTGAAATGTGAATTAGTGACTTGAAAATGGTTAAGTGTAGTTACTTTAATTGTGAACTAGTGACTTGAAAATGGTTAACTGTAGTGACTTTAATTGTGAACTACTGACTTGAAAATGGTTAAGGTTAGTTACTTCAAATGTGTATTAGTTACTTGAAATGTGAACTTGTGACATGAAAATGGAAGTTTATTAAGTTGAAATGTGAACTTGTGACTTGAAATGGTTAAGTGTAGTTACTTGAATTGTGAACTTGTGACTTGAAAATGGTTAAGTGTAGTGACTTGAAATGTGTACTTGTTACTTGAAAATGGTTAAGTAGTTACTTGAATTGTGAACTTGTGACTTGAAAATGGTTAAGTGTATTTAGTTGAAATGTGGACTTGTGACTTGAAAATGGTTGAGTTTATTAATTTGAAATGTGAATTAGTGACTTGAAAATGGTTAAGTTTAGTTACTTTAATTGTGAACTAGTGACTTCTAAATGGTTAATGTAGTGATTTTAATTGTGAACTAGTGACTTGAAAATGGTTAAGGTTAGTTACTTCAAATGTGAACTTGTGACTTGAAAATGGTTAAGTAGTTACTTGAATTGTGAACCTGTGCCTTGAAAATGGTTAAGTGTTGTTACTTTAATTGTGAACTAGTGACTTGAAAATGGTTAAGTGTAGTGACTTGAAATGTGAACTTGTGACTTGAAAATATTTAAGTGTTGTTACTTGAAATGTGAACTTGTGACTTGAAAATGGTTAAGTGTAGTTACTTGAATTGTGAACAAAGTTAGTTACTTGAATTGTGAACTTGTGACTTGAAAATGGTTAAGTGTATTTTGTTGAAATGTGAACTTGTGACTTGAAAATGGTTAAGTGTAGTTACTTTAATTGTGAACTAGTGACTTGAAAATGTTTAAGTGTATTGACTTTAATTGTGAACTAGTGACTTGAAAATGATTAAGGTTAGTTACTTCAAATGTGAACTTGTGACTTGAAAATGGTTAAGTTTATTAAGTTGAAATGTGAATTAGTGACTTGAAAATGGTTAAGTGTAGTTACTTTAATTGTGAACTAGTGACTTGAAAATGGTTAAGTATAGTGACTTTAATTGTGAACTAGTGACTTGGAAATGGTTAGGGTTAGTTACTTGAAATGTGAACTTGTGACTTGAAAATGGTTAAGTAGTTACTTGAATTGTGAACTTGTGACTTGAAAATTGTTAAGTGTAGTTACTTGAATTGTGAACTTGTGACTTGAAAATGGTTAAGTGTAGTGACTTGAAATGTGTACTTGTTACTTGAAAATGGTTAAGTGTAGTTACTTTAATTGTGAATTAGTGACTTGATAATGGTTAAGTGTAGTGACTTTAATTGTGAACTAGTGACTTGAAAATGGTTAAGGTTAGTTACTTCAAATGTGAACTTGTGACTTGAAAATGGTTGAGTTTATTAAGTTGAAATGTGAATTAGTGACTTGAAAATGGTTAAGTGTAGTTACTTTAATTGTGAACTAGTGACTTGAAAATGGTTAACTGTAGTGACTTTAATTGTGAACTACTGACTTGAAAATGGTTAAGGTTAGTTACTTCAAATGTGTATTAGTTACTTGAAATGTGAACTTGTGACATGAAAATGGAAGTTTATTAAGTTGAAATGTGAACTTGTGACTTGAAATGGTTAAGTGTAGTTACTTGAATTGTGAACTTGTGACTTGAAAATGGTTAAGTGTAGTGACTTGAAATGTGTACTTGTTACTTGAAAATGGTTAAGTAGTTACTTGAATTGTGAACTTGTGAGTTGATAATGCTTAAGTGTATTTAGTTGAAATGTGGACTTGTGACTTGAAAATGGTTGAGTTTATTAATTTGAAATGTGAATTAGTGACTTGAAAATGGTTAAGTGTAGTTACTTGAATTGTGAACTTGTGACTTGAAAATGGTTAAGTGTATTTACATGAATTGTGAACTTGTGACTTGAAAACGGTTAAGTGTAGTTACATGAATTGTGAACTTGTGACTTGAAAACGGTTAAGTCTATTTAGTTGAAATGTGAACTTGTGACTTGAAAATGATTAAGTGTAGTTACTTGAATTGTGAACTTGTGACTTGAAAATGGTTAAGTGTAGCTACTTTAATTGTGAACTAGTGACTTGAAAATGGTTAAGGTTAGTTACTTGAATTGTGAACTTGTGACTTGAAAATGGTCAAGTGTTGTTACTTTAATTGTGAACTAGTGACTTGAAAATGGTTAAGGGTAGTGACTTTTATTGTGAACTAGTGACTTGAAAATGGTTAAGTGTATTTAGTTGAAATGTGAACTAGTTATTTGAAAATGGCTAAGGTTAGTTACTTGAATTGTGACCTTGTGACTTGAAAATGGTTAAGTGTATTTAGTTGAAATGTGAACTTGTGACTTGAAAATTATTAAGTTTATTAAGTTGAAATGTGAATTAGTGACTTGAAAATGGTTAAGTGTAGTTACTTTAATTGTGAACTAGTGACTTGAAAATGGTTAAGTGTATCGACTTGAAAATGGTTAAGTGTATTTAGTTGAAATGTGAATTAGTGACTTGAAAATGGCTAAGTGTAGCTACTTTAATTGTGAACAAGTGACATGAAAATGGTTAAGTGTTGTGACTTTAATTGTGAACAAGTGAATTGAAAATGGTTAAGGATAATTACTTCAAATGTGAACTTGTGACTTGAAAATGGTTAAGTAGTTACTTGAATTTTGAACTTGTGACTTGAAAATGGTTAAGTGTATTTAGTTGAAATGTGAACTTGTGACTTAAAAATGGTAAAGTTTATTAAGTTGAAATGTGAATTAGTGACTTGAAAATGGTTAAGTGTAGTTACTTTAATTGTGAACTAGTGGCTTACAAATGTTTAAGTGTATTGACTTTAATTGTGAACTAGTGACTTGAAAATGGTTAAGGTTAGTTACTTCAAATGTGAACTTGTGACTTGAAAATGGTTAAGTTTATTAAGTTGAAATGTGAATTAGTGACTTGAAAATGGTTAAGTGTAGTTACTTTAATTGTGAACTAGTGACTTGAAAATGGTTAAGTGTAGTGACTTTAATTGTGAACTAGTGACTTGAAAATGGTTAAGTGTAGTGACTTTAATTGTGAACTAGTGACTTGGAAATGGTTAGGGTTAGTTACTTGAAATGTGAACTTGTGACTTGAAAATGGTTAAGTAGTTACTTGAATTGTGAACTTGTGACTTGAAAATAGTTAAGTGTAGTTACTTGAATTGTGAACTTGTGACTTGAAAATGGTTAAGTGTAGTGACTTGAAATGTGTACTTGTTACTTGAAAATGGTTAAGTGTAGTTACTTTAATTGTGAACTAGTGACTTGATAATGGTTAAGTGTAGTGACTCTAATTGTGAACTAGTGACTTGAAAATGGTTAAGGTTAGTTACTTCAAATGTGAACTTGTGACTTGAAAATGGTTAAGTTTATTAAGTTGAAATGTGAATTAGTGACTTGAAAATGGTTAAGTGTAGTTACTTTAATTGTGAACTAGTGACTTGAAAATGGTTAACTGTAGTGACTTTAATTGTGAACTACTGACTTGAAAATGGTTAAGGTTAGTTACTTCAAATGTGTATTAGTTACTTGAAATGTGAACTTGTGACATGAAAATGGAAGTTTATTAAGTTGAAATGTGAACTTGTGACTTGAAAATGGTTAAGTGTAGTTACTTGAATTGTGAACTTGTGACTTGAAAATGGTTAAGTGTAGTGACTTGAAATGTGTACTTGTTACTTGAAAATGGTTAAGTAGTTACTTGAATTGTGAACTTGTGACTTGAAAATGGTTAAGTGTATTTAGTTGAAATGTGGACTTGTGACTTGAAAATGGTTGAGTTTATTAATTTGAAATGTGAATTAGTGACTTGAAAATGGTTAAGTTTAGTTACTTTAATTGTGAACTAGTGACTTCTAAATGGTTAATGTAGTGATTTTAATTGTGAACTAGTGACTTGAAAATGGTTAAGGTTAGTTACTTCAAATGTGAACTTGTGACTTGAAAATGGTTAAGTAGTTACTTGAATTGTGAACCTGTGCCTTGAAAATGGTTAAGTGTTGTTACTTTAATTGTGAACTAGTGACTTGAAAATGGTTAAGTGTAGTGACTTGAAATGTGAACTTGTGACTTGAAAATATTTAAGTGTTGTTACTTGAAATGTGAACTTGTGACTTGAAAATGGTTAAGTGTAGTTACTTGAATTGTGAACAAAGTTAGTTACTTGAATTGTGAACTTGTGACTTGAAAATGGTTAAGTGTATTTTGTTGAAATGTGAACTTGTGACTTGAAAATGGTTAAGTGTAGTTACTTTAATTGTGAACTAGTGACTTGAAAATGTTTAAGTGTATTGACTTTAATTGTGAACTAGTGACTTGAAAATGATTAAGGTTAGTTACTTCAAATGTGAACTTGTGACTTGAAAATGGTTAAGTTTATTAAGTTGAAATGTGAATTAGTGACTTGAAAATGGTTAAGTGTAGTTACTTTAATTGTGAACTAGTGACTTGAAAATGGTTAAGTATAGTGACTTTAATTGTGAACTAGTGACTTGGAAATGGTTAGGGTTAGTTACTTGAAATGTGAACTTGTGACTTGAAAATGGTTAAGTAGTTACTTGAATTGTGAACTTGTGACTTGAAAATTGTTAAGTGTAGTTACTTGAATTGTGAACTTGTGACTTGAAAATGGTTAAGTGTAGTGACTTGAAATGTGTACTTGTTACTTGAAAATGGTTAAGTGTAGTTACTTTAATTGTGAATTAGTGACTTGATAATGGTTAAGTGTAGTGACTTTAATTGTGAACTAGTGACTTGAAAATGGTTAAGGTTAGTTACTTCAAATGTGAACTTGTGACTTGAAAATGGTTGAGTTTATTAAGTTGAAATGTGAATTAGTGACTTGAAAATGGTTAAGTGTAGTTACTTTAATTGTGAACTAGTGACTTGAAAATGGTTAACTGTAGTGACTTTAATTGTGAACTACTGACTTGAAAATGGTTAAGGTTAGTTACTTCAAATGTGTATTAGTTACTTGAAATGTGAACTTGTGACATGAAAATGGAAGTTTATTAAGTTGAAATGTGAACTTGTGACTTGAAATGGTTAAGTGTAGTTACTTGAATTGTGAACTTGTGACTTGAAAATGGTTAAGTGTAGTGACTTGAAATGTGTACTTGTTACTTGAAAATGGTTAAGTAGTTACTTGAATTGTGAACTTGTGAGTTGATAATGCTTAAGTGTATTTAGTTGAAATGTGGACTTGTGACTTGAAAATGGTTGAGTTTATTAATTTGAAATGTGAATTAGTGACTTGAAAATGGTTAAGTGTAGTTACTTGAATTGTGAACTTGTGACTTGAAAATGGTTAAGTGTATTTACATGAATTGTGAACTTGTGACTTGAAAACGGTTAAGTGTAGTTACATGAATTGTGAACTTGTGACTTGAAAACGGTTAAGTCTATTTAGTTGAAATGTGAACTTGTGACTTGAAAATGATTAAGTGTAGTTACTTGAATTGTGAACTTGTGACTTGAAAATGGTTAAGTGTAGCTACTTTAATTGTGAACTAGTGACTTGAAAATGGTTAAGGTTAGTTACTTGAATTGTGAACTTGTGACTTGAAAATGGTCAAGTGTTGTTACTTTAATTGTGAACTAGTGACTTGAAAATGGTTAAGGGTAGTGACTTTTATTGTGAACTAGTGACTTGAAAATGGTTAAGTGTATTTAGTTGAAATGTGAACTAGTTATTTGAAAATGGCTAAGGTTAGTTACTTGAATTGTGACCTTGTGACTTGAAAATGGTTAAGTGTATTTAGTTGAAATGTGAACTTGTGACTTGAAAATTATTAAGTTTATTAAGTTGAAATGTGAATTAGTGACTTGAAAATGGTTAAGTGTAGTTACTTTAATTGTGAACTAGTGACTTGAAAATGGTTAAGTGTATCGACTTGAAAATGGTTAAGTGTATTTAGTTGAAATGTGAATTAGTGACTTGAAAATGGCTAAGTGTAGCTACTTTAATTGTGAACAAGTGACATGAAAATGGTTAAGTGTTGTGACTTTAATTGTGAACAAGTGAATTGAAAATGGTTAAGGATAATTACTTCAAATGTGAACTTGTGACTTGAAAATGGTTAAGTAGTTACTTGAATTTTGAACTTGTGACTTGAAAATGGTTAAGTGTATTTAGTTGAAATGTGAACTTGTGACTTAAAAATGGTAAAGTTTATTAAGTTGAAATGTGAATTAGTGACTTGAAAATGGTTAAGTGTAGTTACTTTAATTGTGAACTAGTGGCTTACAAATGTTTAAGTGTATTGACTTTAATTGTGAACTAGTGACTTGAAAATGGTTAAGGTTAGTTACTTCAAATGTGAACTTGTGACTTGAAAATGGTTAAGTTTATTAAGTTGAAATGTGAATTAGTGACTTGAAAATGGTTAAGTGTAGTTACTTTAATTGTGAACTAGTGACTTGAAAATGGTTAAGTGTAGTGACTTTAATTGTGAACTAGTGACTTGAAAATGGTTAAGTGTAGTGACTTTAATTGTGAACTAGTGACTTGGAAATGGTTAGGGTTAGTTACTTGAAATGTGAACTTGTGACTTGAAAATGGTTAAGTAGTTACTTGAATTGTGAACTTGTGACTTGAAAATGGTTAAGTGTAGTTACTTGAATTGTGAACTTGTGACTTGAAAATGGTTAAGTGTAGTGACTTGAAATGTGTACTTGTTACTTGAAAATGGTTAAGTGTAGTTACTTTAATTGTGAACTAGTGACTTGATAATGGTTAAGTGTAGTGACTCTAATTGTGAACTAGTGACTTGAAAATGGTTAAGGTTAGTTACTTCAAATGTGAACTTGTGACTTGAAAATGGTTAAGTTTATTAAGTTGAAATGTGAATTAGTGACTTGAAAATGGTTAAGTGTAGTTACTTTAATTGTGAACTAGTGACTTGAAAATGGTTAAGTGTAGTGACTTTAATTGTGAACTAGTGACTTGAAAATGGTTAAGTGTAGTGACTTTAATTGTGAACTAGTGACTTGGAAATGGTTAGGGTTAGTTACTTGAAATGTGAACTTGTGACTTGAAAATGGTTAAGTAGTTACTTGAATTGTGAACTTGTGACTTGAAAATGGTTAAGTGTAGTTACTTGAATTGTGAACTTGTGACTTGAAAATGGTTAAGTGTAGTGACTTGAAATGTGTACTTGTTACTTGAAAATGGTTAAGTGTAGTTACTTTAATTGTGAACTAGTGACTTGATAATGGTTAAGTGTAGTGACTCTAATTGTGAACTAGTGACTTGAAAATGGTTAAGGTTAGTTACTTCAAATGTGAACTTGTGACTTGAAAATGGTTAAGTTTATTAAGTTGAAATGTGAATTAGTGACTTGAAAATGGTTAAGTCTAGTTACTTTAATTGTGAACTAGTGACTTGAAAATGGTTAACTGTAGTGACTTTAATTGTGAACTACTGACTTGAAAATGGTTAAGGTTAGTTACTTCAAATGTGTATTAGTTACTTGAAATGTGAACTTGTGACATGAAAATGGAAGTTTATTAAGTTGAAATGTGAACTTGTGACTTGAAAATGGTTAAGTGTAGTTACTTGAATTGTGAACTTGTGACTTGAAAATGGTTAAGTGTAGTGACTTGAAATGTGTACTTGTTACTTGAAAATGGTTAAGTAGTTACTTGAATTGTGAACTTGTGACTTGAAAATGGTTAAGTGTATTTAGTTGAAATGTGGACTTGTGACTTGAAAATGGTTGAGTTTATTAATTTGAAATGTGAATTAGTGACTTGAAAATGGTTAAGTTTAGTTACTTTAATTGTGAACTAGTGACTTCTAAATGGTTAATGTAGTGATTTTAATTGTGAACTAGTGACTTGAAAATGGTTAAGGTTAGTTACTTCAAATGTGAACTTGTGACTTGAAAATGGTTAAGTAGTTACTTGAATTGTGAACCTGTGCCTTGAAAATGGTTAAGTGTTGTTACTTTAATTGTGAACTAGTGACTTGAAAATGGTTAAGTGTAGTGACTTGAAATGTGAACTTGTGACTTGAAAATATTTAAGTGTTGTTACTTGAAATGTGAACTTGTGACTTGAAAATGGTTAAGTGTAGTTACTTGAATTGTGAACAAAGTTAGTTACTTGAATTGTGAACTTGTGACTTGAAAATGGTTAAGTGTATTTTGTTGAAATGTGAACTTGTGACTTGAAAATGGTTAAGTGTAGTTACTTTAATTGTGAACTAGTGACTTGAAAATGTTTAAGTGTATTGACTTTAATTGTGAACTAGTGACTTGAAAATGATTAAGGTTAGTTACTTCAAATGTGAACTTGTGACTTGAAAATGGTTAAGTTTATTAAGTTGAAATGTGAATTAGTGACTTGAAAATGGTTAAGTGTAGTTACTTTAATTGTGAACTAGTGACTTGAAAATGGTTAAGTATAGTGACTTTAATTGTGAACTAGTGACTTGGAAATGGTTAGGGTTAGTTACTTGAAATGTGAACTTGTGACTTGAAAATGGTTAAGTAGTTACTTGAATTGTGAACTTGTGACTTGAAAATTGTTAAGTGTAGTTACTTGAATTGTGAACTTGTGACTTGAAAATGGTTAAGTGTAGTGACTTGAAATGTGTACTTGTTACTTGAAAATGGTTAAGTGTAGTTACTTTAATTGTGAATTAGTGACTTGATAATGGTTAAGTGTAGTGACTTTAATTGTGAACTAGTGACTTGAAAATGGTTAAGGTTAGTTACTTCAAATGTGAACTTGTGACTTGAAAATGGTTGAGTTTATTAAGTTGAAATGTGAATTAGTGACTTGAAAATGGTTAAGTGTAGTTACTTTAATTGTGAACTCGTGACTTGAAAATGGTTAACTGTAGTGACTTTAATTGTGAACTACTGACTTGAAAATGGTTAAGGTTAGTTACTTCAAATGTGTATTAGTTACTTGAAATGTGAACTTGTGACATGAAAATGGAAGTTTATTAAGTTGAAATGTGAACTTGTGACTTGAAATGGTTAAGTGTTGTTACTTGAATTGTGAACTTGTGACTTGAAAATGGTTAAGTGTAGTGACTTGAAATGTGTACTTGTTACTTGAAAATGGTTAAGTAGTTACTTGAATTGTGAACTTGTGACTTGATAATGCTTAAGTGTATTTAGTTGAAATGTGGACTTGTGACTTGAAAATGGTTGAGTTTATTAATTTGAAATGTGAATTAGTGACTTGAAAATGGTTAAGTGTAGTTACTTGAATTGTGAACTTGTGACTTGAAAATGGTTAAGTGTATTTACATGAATTGTGAACTTGTGACTTGAAAACGGTTAAGTGTAGTTACATGAATTGTGAACTTGTGACTTGAAAACGGTTAAGTCTATTTAGTTGAAATGTGAACTTGTGACTTGAAAATGATTAAGTGTAGTTACTTGAATTGTGAACTTGTGACTTGAAAATGGTTAAGTGTAGCTACTTTAATTGTGAACTAGTGACTTGAAAATGGTTAAGGTTAGTTACTTGAATTGTGAACTTGTGACTTGAAAATGGTCAAGTGTTGTTACTTTAATTGTGAACTAGTGACTTGAAAATGGTTAAGGGTAGTGACTTTTATTGTGAACTAGTGACTTGAAAATGGTTAAGTGTATTTAGTTGAAATGTGAACTAGTTATTTGAAAATGGCTAAGGTTAGTTACTTGAATTGTGACCTTGTGACTTGAAAATGGTTAAGTGTATTTAGTTGAAATGTGAACTTGTGACTTGAAAATTATTAAGTTTATTAAGTTGAAATGTGAATTAGTGACTTGAAAATGGTTAAGTGTAGTTACTTTAATTGTGAACTAGTGACTTGAAAATGGTTAAGTGTATCGACTTGAAAATGGTTAAGTGTATTTAGTTGAAATGTGAATTAGTGACTTGAAAATGGCTAAGTGTAGCTACTTTAATTGTGAACAAGTGACATGAAAATGGTTAAGTGTTGTGACTTTAATTGTGAACAAGTGAATTGAAAATGGTTAAGGATAATTACTTCAAATGTGAACTTGTGACTTGAAAATGGTTAAGTAGTTACTTGAATTTTGAACTTGTGACTTGAAAATGGTTAAGTGTATTTAGTTGAAATGTGAACTTGTGACTTAAAAATGGTAAAGTTTATTAAGTTGAAATGTGAATTAGTGACTTGAAAATGGTTAAGTGTAGTTACTTTAATTGTGAACTAGTGGCTTACAAATGTTTAAGTGTATTGACTTTAATTGTGAACTAGTGACTTGAAAATGGTTAAGGTTAGTTACTTCAAATGTGAACTTGTGACTTGAAAATGGTTAAGTTTATTAAGTTGAAATGTGAATTAGTGACTTGAAAATGGTTATGTGTAGTTACTTTAATTGTGAACTAGTGACTTGAAAATGGTTAAGTGTAGTGACTTTAATTGTGAACTAGTGACTTGAAAATGGTTAAGTGTAGTGACTTTAATTGTGAACTAGTGACTTGGAAATGGTTAGGGTTAGTTACTTGAAATGTGAACTTGTGACTTGAAAATGGTTAAGTAGTTACTTGAATTGTGAACTTGTGACTTGAAAATGGTTAAGTGTAGTTACTTGAATTGTGAACTTGTGACTTGAAAATGGTTAAGTGTAGTGACTTGAATTGTGTACTTGTTACTTGAAAATGGTTAAGTGTAGTTACTTTAATTGTGAACTAGTGACTTGATAATGGTTAAGTGTAGTGACTCTAATTGTGAACTAGTGACTTGAAAATGGTTAAGGTTAGTTACTTCAAATGTGAACTTGTGACTTGAAAATGGTTAAGTTTATTAAGTTGAAATGTGAATTAGTGACTTGAAAATGGTTAAGTGTAGTTACTTTAATTGTGAACTAGTGACTTGAAAATGGTTAAGTGTAGTGACTTTAATTGTGAACTAGTGACTTGAAAATGGTTAAGTGTAGTGACTTTAATTGTGAACTAGTGACTTGGAAATGGTTAGGGTTAGTTACTTGAAATGTGAACTTGTGACTTGAAAATGGTTAAGTAGTTACTTGAATTGTGAACTTGTGACTTGAAAATGGTTAAGTGTAGTTACTTGAATTGTGAACTTGTGATTTGAAAATGGTTAAGTGTAGTGACTTGAAATGTGTACTTGTTACTTGAAAATGGTTAAGTGTAGTTACTTTAATTGTGAACTAGTGACTTGATAATGGTTAAGTGTAGTGACTCTAATTGTGAACTAGTGACTTGAAAATGGTTAAGGTTAGTTACTTCAAATGTGAACTTGTGACTTGAAAATGGTTAAGTTTATTAAGTTGAAATGTGAATTAGTGACTTGAAAATGGTTAAGTCTAGTTACTTTAATTGTGAACTAGTGACTTGAAAATAGTTAACTGTAGTGACTTTAATTGTGAACTACTGACTTGAAAATGGTTAAGGTTAGTTACTTCAAATGTGTATTAGTTACTTGAAATGTGAACTTGTGACTTGAAAATATTTAAGTGTTGTTACTTGAAATGTGAACTTGTGACTTGAAAATGGTTAAGTGTAGTTACTTGAATTGTGAACAAAGTTAGTTACTTGAATTGTGAACTTGTGACTTGAAAATGGTTAAGTGTATTTTGTTGAAATGTGAACTTGTGACTTGAAAATGGTTAAGTGTAGTTACTTTAATTGTGAACTAGTGACTTGAAAATGTTTAAGTGTATTGACTTTAATTGTGAACTAGTGACTTGAAAATGATTAAGGTTAGTTACTTCAAATGTGAACTTGTGACTTGAAAATGGTTAAGTTTATTAAGTTGAAATGTGAATTAGTGACTTGAAAATGGTTAAGTGTAGTTACTTTAATTGTGAACTAGTGACTTGAAAATGGTTAAGTATAGTGACTTTAATTGTGAACTAGTGACTTGGAAATGGTTAGGGTTAGTTACTTGAAATGTGAACTTGTGACTTGAAAATGGTTAAGTAGTTACTTGAATTGTGAACTTGTGACTTGAAAATTGTTAAGTGTAGTTACTTGAATTGTGAACTTGTGACTTGAAAATGGTTAAGTGTAGTGACTTGAAATGTGTACTTGTTACTTGAAAATGGTTAAGTGTAGTTACTTTAATTGTGAATTAGTGACTTGATAATGGTTAAGTGTAGTGACTTTAATTGTGAACTAGTGACTTGAAAATGGTTAAGGTTAGTTACTTCAAATGTGAACTTGTGACTTGAAAATGGTTGAGTTTATTAAGTTGAAATGTGAATTAGTGACTTGAAAATGGTTAAGTGTAGTTACTTTAATTGTGAACTCGTGACTTGAAAATGGTTAACTGTAGTGACTTTAATTGTGAACTACTGACTTGAAAATGGTTAAGGTTAGTTACTTCAAATGTGTATTAGTTACTTGAAATGTGAACTTGTGACATGAAAATGGAAGTTTATTAAGTTGAAATGTGAACTTGTGACTTGAAATGGTTAAGTGTTGTTACTTGAATTGTGAACTTGTGACTTGAAAATGGTTAAGTGTAGTGACTTGAAATGTGTACTTGTTACTTGAAAATGGTTAAGTAGTTACTTGAATTGTGAACTTGTGACTTGAAAATGGTTAAGTGTATTTAGTTGAAATGTGGACTTGTGACTTGAAAATGGTTGAGTTTATTAATTTGAAATGTGAATTAGTGACTTGAAAATGGTTAAGTGTAGTTACTTTAATTGTGAACTAGTGACTTCTAAATGGTTAATGTAGTGATTTTAATTGTGAATTAGTGACTTGAAAATGGTTAAGGTTAGTTACTTCAAATGTGAACTTGTGACTTGAAAATGGTTAAGTAGTTACTTGAATTGTGAACTTGTGCCTTGAAAATGGTTAAGTGTTGTTACTTTAATTGTGAACTAGTGACTTGAAAATGGTTAAGTGTAGTGACTTGAAATGTGAACTTGTGACTTGAAAATATTTAAGTGTTGTTACTTGAAATGTGAACTTGTGACTTGAAAATGGTTAAGTGTAGTTACTTGAATTGTGAACAAAGTTAGTTACTTGAATTGTGAACTTGTGACTTGAAAATGGTTAAGTGTATTTTGTTGAAATGTGAACTTGTGACTTGAAAATGGTTAAGTGTAGTTACTTTAATTGTGAACTAGTGACTTGAAAATGGTTAAGTGTAGTGACTTTAATTGTGAACTAGTGACTTGAAAATGGTTAAGGTTAGTTACTTCAAATGTGTATTAGTTACTTGAATTGTGAACTTGTGACATGAAAATGGTGAAGTTTATTAAGTTGAAATGTGAACTTGTGTGTTGAAAATGGTTAAGTGTAGTTACTTGAATTGTGAATTTGTGACTTGAAAATGGTTAAGTGTAGTGACTTGAAATATGTACTTGTTACTTGAAAATGGTTAAGTGTTGTTACTTGAAATGTGAACTTGTGACTTGAAAATGGTTAAGTGTAGTTACTTGAATTGTGTACTTCTGACTAGAAAATGGTTAAGTGTATTTATTTCAAATGTGAATTTGTGACTTGAAAATGAGTAAGTGTAGTGACTTTAATTAAGATTGTGATTGCTTGTGTAGATGGAATCTGATTATCGCTGGATCTATCAACAAAATAATGATAATAGAGTGGGCATGAGGGTAGAATATGCAGAAGGTGTCAATCGATTTATTGAACATTCTAAGACACTTGATGATTGGTCAAATTTTTGGATTGATTCGTTGTCCTTGTCTAAAATGTGATGGTACATGAATCTAAAAGAAGATGTTGTGAGGAATCATCTTTATAGAAAGGGGTTTTATGAAGACTATTTAAGATTGAATACTAGTAATGGAGAAGTTGGGCCAAATAACTTTGTTGGTGGTGAAAGTAGTAGGTATGTGGGGCGTAATAACTATCAAGATACTAGGAATTCAGAAATGGTGCATGATGCTTTTGGGATGCAAGGGGAGGTTGAATTCATGGAAAATGTAGAAGATGTTCCCAATGTAGAAGCACACCATTTCTATGAAGAATTGTGTGCTTCTAGTCATCCTTTGTTTGACAGGAATTCGCACTCTCAATTGTCTGTTGTTGTTAGATTATTAAGTATCAAATCTGATTGAAATATTGTTGAAGGAGGAATGGACTCTATGATAGACCTGATTAAAGAGTTAGTTGACCCCACTTTAGAGGTTCCTAATTCTTTCTATAAGGAAAAAAGACTGGTGTCTAAGTTAGGTCTCTTGTCGATTAGAATTGATTGTTGTGAAAATGGTTGCATGTTATACTTTAAGGACGATGCTGAACTAGAGTCTTGTAAGTTTTGTCAACACCATCGCTATAAACGTGGTTGTACAGGAAATAAAATTGCTATTAAGGCGATGCATTACTTATCTCTTATACCAAGGTTGAAGAGGTTGTTTGCATCAAATAGCTTAGGTCCCCACATGAGATGGCACAGTGAAAATATAAGGCCCCCTGGTGTTATGTGTCATCTATCTGATGGAGAGGCTTGGAAGAATTTTGATGAAACTTATCCAGATTTTGCAGTTAAACCACGAATTATTAGGTTGGGGTTGTGTGTGGATGGTTTCTCACCTTTTTCTGTTAGTGCTGCTCCACATTCATGTTGGCCTGTGTTTATCACACCGTATAATCTTCCTCCTGAAATGTTGATGACTAGTCTATATATATTTCTGAACTATGTTGTTCCTGGCCTGCGTAATCCAAAAAATGGGATAGATGCTTACTTGCAACCTTTGATTGATGAGATGCAATTGTTATGGCATAAACGGGTTGAAACTTGGGATATTTCACTTAAACAAAATTTCAATTTGTGTGCTTATCTAATGTGGACTATTAATGATTTCCCTTCCTATGGAATGTTGTCTGGGTGGATGACAACTGGAAAGTTAGCTTGTCCATACTGCATGGAAAATACAAAATCATTCACATTGAAACATGGCCAAAAAAATTCATGGTTTGATTGTCACCATTGCTTCTTGCCACCTGATCATGAGTTTAGGAGACTGAAGAATGCATTTAGTAAGAATAGAAATGAACCTGATGGTCCACCTCCAAGATTAAGTGGTCATGACATTTGGGAGAGAGTTCAACATTTTCCAAAGGTTAGCGAGGAACCATTGTATAAGTTTGATGGGTATGGTGTTTCACATAATTGGACCAAGCAGAGCATATTATGGGAGTTGAAATATTGGCCAGATAATTTACTTAGACATAATATTGATGTCATGCATACTAAAAAGAACTATTTTGATAACTTGTTTAACACAATTATGGATGTTACTGGCAAGACGAAGGATAATCCTAAGGCTAGACTTGATTTACCAGATATTTCAAGTTCATGGAATTACACTTGCAGGAGGGGACCAATGGCAATATGCTTAAGCCCAAGGATAGTTATACATTCAAGTTGGACCAAAAACGAAAAATATGTGAGTAGATCCAAAGTTTAAAGATGCCGGATGGAAATGCCTCGAATTTGGAAAAGTGGGTTGATATGGAACATGGAATCTTACATGGAATGAAAATTCATGATTTTCACGTTTTCATGGAACAGTTACTTCCGATTGCTTTTATTGGTTTGCCTGAAAACATATGGAAACTGATAGCAGAGATCAGTTTGCTCTTCAAAGACTTATGTTCCACCACATTAAAAGAAGAAAATCTGATTCGAATGGAAGGTAATATTGTTTTTATCACCAACAAGTTGGAGAAGATTTTTCCACCTGAGTTCTTTGATGTGATGGAACATCTTCCCATCCACCTTGTCCACGAAGCTCGGCTGGGCGGTCCAGTTCAAATTAGGTGGATGTATCCAGGCAAGCGATAAGCAAGTGCAATACATTTAATTTATTTCTTAATTGTTTAAGTATATATCTATTTTTATATATTAGATACCTAAGGTAAAAATTATGCAGGACCATTGGGAAATTTAAAAAGGTTCCTAAAAATAAATATAGAGTTGAAGGCTCTATAGTTGCAGCGTACCTTGCTAGAAAAACATCCCAATTTTATTTTTAATATTTTGGTGATCAAGTCGGTTGTTTGAGAAACAGACCGAATCGACACCTAGATGATGAGAATGTGTCATATCTGCAACCAATATCAATCTTCAATCAATCAGGTAGTAGGGCAAAAAAGAGCAATTTTCGCCCGTCTTACTGCCACGGAGCACAAATCAGCAACATTGTATGTTTTGCTGAATTTCCCAGAAGTTGGCCCCTTTTTAAAGTAAGGATATTAAATATTTACATATCAAATTTAATTACTCATTTCAGTAAGGAAACTAATTGTGTTTGTATTGTGAATCTTCAGTTCATTTAAGGCTCAATTCCATCCAAATCAAGTGTATGAGTCATTTACAACATGGTATACATATCAGGTGTGTTACTTGAACTAATAACACAACAAATTCAAAGTGTTTACGCATTCTTCAATGAACCATATATATATATATGTATGTATGTATGTATGTATGTATGTATGTATATATATGTATAGGCATTCCATTCACCAAATGCGGCCACATATAATCAATTCTTGAAGGATATTGCTTTTGGACCAGTTGAAGCTAGTACAATGTCCCATTATACAGTTAATGGGTTTAAATTTTCCACCGAGAAACACTCTAAAATAAGAAAAACAAACAATAGTGGTGTTTGGGTTAAGGGTGATGATGATGTTGATTACTTTGACGTCATACAAGAGATTTTAGCTATGGAGTATGGTGGTTATCCTATTAAAAAGATAGTACTCTTTCGATGTAAGTGGTTCAATCCAAGCATAAGGGGCACAAGAGTACTTAAGGAGCATAACATTATTGAAATCAAACACACTAGGACTTAGCCTGCTTACGATCCTTTTGTTCTTGCACAAAATTCTAAACAAGTATACTATAATCCTTATCCATTGCGCAGGGATAAGTCTAATTGGTGGGCTGTAAACAAAAGCCTATGGGGCAGGTGGAAGTTGAGAATGTATTGGAGACTACATATCAAAATGAAATGCAGACTGATCACCAATTAGTAGACACTAACTTAGTGGATAATTTGAACCATCCGGAACACATTTATGAAGAAGTTAGTCCAAAAGAGGTGGCTGAATGGGTAGAAGAGGAAGAAACTTCCAAAGAGGGTGAATGGTTTAGTGGAGAATCTTCTGGAGAGGAGGATTATTGATAGCTGCATGTTTTGTAGTACTTAACTTTGATGTTTTTTTTTGGAAGTTTGTTGTGTAATAGCCTTAGAAAGATCTGCAAATGAATCAAAGTCTTTTACCTATTGAAATTTAGTGTTGAATTTATGGAATGTTTAATTTAATCTCAAAAAAAATTGATATTCTGTGTTTAAGTGTTGTTTAGTTTACTTATTAATTGATTGATTAATGAATTTCACAATCTTAACAAAATGATATATGACCTACTGTTTTGTCTTTAAATAATTTAGATAGTAGATAAGGGTGACAAGGGTAAGCAAAAAATTGACACTAGTAAACCAAAAAAGAAAAGGGTACCGCCACCTTATAGACAGCCCACAGGAATTCATATATCTTAGGGTTGGTCAGACGAAATTCCTGTACGACCCTCTCATTCTAGGTCGTCGCACCATTCGTATAGCGCTCATACTCATGTGGGTCTACTACATGTCTCTACTGAGACTCAGCCCACCCCCATAGCCATGCCACCACCTTCACAGTACTATCAGAAGATCAATGTTACTTATACTCATCTACCATCTCCTGTGCTACCATCTACTAGCAGTCAACCAGGGACTCATAATGGTTCTACTGGATTGATTGGGCTGACCGATCTTCTTCTGAAAGACACCACCCCCAGTACTTCAGCTACACCCATGCCAGCACACTTAAGAGCACCTGCTCCATATCCAGGACAGAGGGATGCTAGTCGGAGAGAGTACATTATACCATATGGAAAAGGGTATGATTTCAATATATAACAATTCTATTTATTTTCTCATTTACTATATTATGCTCCATTATATTAATGTTTGATCTTGTATTGCAGGTTTAAGTGTAATACCCCGTATCTACTAAACCCTACATGACAACGTTGAACAATGGTTACGTAAGTGTTGAGAGTGAAAAGTATGTATTTTGTAATATTATTGATGAGATAATTGATATTGGGCCTAGTACATGGGATTAGACCTTTGTAGGAGGTGAAACACCCGTCCATTGTCGAACCTATACGACTACGTGTACACTTATGGAATTAGTTAAACATGAGATATTTGATGAATGATACATTAATTTGTTGGGTATTAATGAGTCATGAGCCATTGGGCCAAATGAGGGCCAAAACAAGAACAAAAGACTAGGCCCAAAATGATCCAATCTTTCATTTTGACTAATCAACCAAGCATTTAATTCCAAAATTGGATAAGAGAGACTTAAAGGGACCTATATATATGAGGGAAATCATATTTTAATTCATTTGGACACCCATGCCTTTTCTAGAATTCTCTACAATATTTCCATTATCACACAAACCCTAAGCCCTCATCTTTGTGGACAAAATCATTTTTGCACAAGGATTGGTAAGTGTTTATTATCATGGTTTAATATATTTTATGCATGTAATATGGTTTATATCATGATGGTTATGTTGATGAAGTGTGAGAAGGTCACTATGTGTAAAACAATTTGTGTTTGCTAAATCGGAGGATGGTTTTGCCTTGTAAACTTGAACATAGACTTGTGGTCTTGAAGGAAGTGAACTTGATGGAGTTAATATTGACATGTGAGATGTGACTATAGTATTACCTTGTTTTATCCATGTGTGTAATGTTTGGAATTATTGTTGTAATTTTGGTTATGGATTTAGTGACGGATTGAAAAGAAAGTGACGTTTTGTTGATGTTTATGTGTGTTGTGAGACCATGGATGATTGTTGGCATATAATATGATCAAAAATATGTTAAAAGAAGTTTAGTTATGATCATGGACCATTCATTGCATAAAAAGACCCAAAAGAGACCAATTTGGCCGAAAATGGGCACCCGCCCTTGCAGGTGAGGCACCTGCGCCAACGCAGAGGCCCCAAGACACTGCCAAGGGCCATCTGCGGCCACAGGTCAGCCACCTGCGGGCACAAGTGGCTTCTCAGGTCCCTTCCAGAACCCCATTTTGCATGTTTTTGTCCCCCTTTGACCCCCGAAGGCCCCTATACCCTTTATGGATATAATTAGCAACTTGTGATACCGTTTTAATGACTTTAAAGTGTCGTATGGAGGCATGTTGGACTGTATTAAGTATGGATAGTTTTTCATATGTTGTTATGAGGCAAGTTGATAGGAGAAATTGTGACGGAATGCTAATGAGAAAGCATAAAGGGTAAGTGTGATGTGAAATGATATTGATGTGTGATATTTTGGTCAATGTGTGGAATGTTATGGAGTTGTTGGTATGAGAATGTAATGGATTGTACTGTGAAGGACGAAATGATGCTATATAGCAGTCACATAACTCATTGTGACACTTATACATTTGTAAGGGAGTTGGTTGTTAACATGAGCTTTGTTATGTACTTGTGTTGTAGAGTAACACATAAGGAAGGAGCTGGATTATTGTATCCCCATATAGGCTTGTGTATTCGTAGTGATATGACAAGGTATTTAAGGTTACTCTTTCCATATCTTTCTGCAGCATAGAGTATTCACCTTGTTATGGAACTTACTCATGTCCGAAGTGTTCTAAAGTATTCCAGTTCAGGTTGAGTTATATTGTTATTCATATGTATCCTATTCTTAGATGAATTGTGATTCACGTATCTCTTATTCATTGACTGAAGCTCCAAAGCTTTCTTAACATTGTAATTCCTAGAAGAACTATCTCCAAGAGAGTAAGTTAAAGAGAATCTAATTATTCTTGAAAAGCATTCTCCAATCATGTCATGTTCCAAAGTCTAAGTAATATTATGATTATGTTTGTACCACTCTATCAAAAGTAAGGGTATCAATCTCATGAGGTAAAGGAGTGAAGTAATATATATATAAGGGTGTGCTTCAATTAACGTCATGATCTTTAATCTGTCACTCTCATAACTATGTAAAGGGTATAAGATTGTAAAGAAGTAATGCACGCATAATTACTATATGTTTCACTGAGTATGGATCATATTCTAAAGGGTATAAGTTCAAGATGGAATAATCCCAAGATTATGCTATGTTATTCATTATAGCCCACCAAAGGTGGAGGCCCGATATCATATACTTACTTCTATAAGATCTCATAAGAATAATGAAGGGGTAATGTGCGAGTTAACATATCGATCCCTCACTATTAGAGGTGTCAATCTCTTGAAAGTAAAGAAATGAGGTAAAGTATATATGTGTGTTTCCGATAGTATCACGATCCTCAATGTATTATAACAGCGTCAATCTCTTCCAAGTAAAAAATGAGGAAATGTGTAGGTAATGTATGTTAACCCACTATGAGAGTGGATATATGTTTACCCACCATGAGAGTGGATGTATGTTACCCCACCATGAGAGTGGATGTATGTTAACCCACCATGAGAGTGGATGTATGTTAACCCACCATGAGATTGGATGTATGTTGACCCACCATGAGAGTGGATGTATGTTAACCCACCAATAGAGTGGATGTATGTTAACCCACCAATAGAGTAGATGTATGTGATATTGTTACCCCACCCCTAGAGTGGACGTATGTGGATGAATGTTATTCTTTTACAACCTACTAACCAAGTAGATGAATAATAATGGTAATGAGCATAGAAGCAAGAAAGAATCTCTTACATATAGAAGAACCTATTGGAGGCAAGTCTCTTGAGTGAAGGTAATTACCCTTAAGGGAAAGTACTTATATAAAATGATGGTTTATCCACATTGACTATTCTCTCATATTTTATTCTATTACCATTCTTATGTATGATGTCATTTCTTATGAGCCTTACATACTCAGTACATTCTTCGTACTGACCCCCTCGGGGGACTTACCTTACATGTTGCAGGTGCAGGCACTAGTAGACCTCCAAAGTAGGTTGACAGTTAATTGCGGATCTTTGGTGAACCCCAGTTGCTTCGGGACTTTCCGAGTCACGGTTGTACAGTTATTTTGATGTTGTAAATGTTGTATAAAGCGGGGACTTGTCCCGACTTTTAGTTGGTCTTGTAAATACATCTGTTAGAGGCTTTTGTAGACATATGTGGGTATATGAATGAAAGAGATGTATGTTCACTTCGACTTGATGGCCCTAACGGCCAAGTTTCATAGATTGTACATGTTTTCCATGATTTCCATCATTGGCATTTTATATGTTATCACTTACATGGGATAATATGCTATTCGTAAAGAGACGTGCATATGAACAGACGTGAGCAAAGATTGGTTCTCTCGGGCCTTATCGGCTTCGGGTGCCAATCACGCCTCGTTGGAAGTCGGGGCGTGACATTAAGCCTGATAATAGGATTACCAAAATTTTCCGCAAATGCATTTGTTGCAACTACAAAGGTTATTCAATAAGTTGGCAAAAGGTTCCAGAATTTTATCGAGAGAAAATGTTCGAAGATTTCAAGTAACTTAGCATTTCTCACCAAACTTTTTAATTTTTGGTTAATGCCTTCTAATTTTACCTTGTACTAACTAACTTAACATTACTCTTCTACTGTTATTTAAATTAGTCTAGTGATAGATATTTGATCCTTTTACTTATTAGATGAAATTTATTTCACGATTTTTGTCATTAATCATGAAAACTAATATTGGAGTCTAATGACATACTGTGAAATTGGAGTCTCCTATTTATTTTACATGTTTAAGTACTTTAGGGAATTAAACTTCTTTAATATAGACTTGTAGTAACTAATAATGAGTACTATTATTTTTGTTGTAGAAATACTTTTGGTATGATTCAGCGGACAAGTTATGCTATAAAGAGGAATTTTTTTAGGAGAGCCAGACTTAGATTTAATGGTCTATTGGAGTATGCAAGAAATCATAAGAAAATGCCAAAGTTTATTGGGGATGATATGTGGCAAGATTTCCTTCACTATTGGAGTCGCAAAGAATTTAAGAAGTTGAGTGAAAAAGGAAAGAAAGCCAGAGCATCTAAGAAGGGTGGCTCTCTACACACTGCGGGAGCTGTCAGTTAGATTGTTGTGGAGGATAAAATGGTACGTAACTTTTATCAATCTAAATATTTATTTCTATTTCAAATATTTTTATTTTTTGAAGATTAATAATTTTATCATATGCAAATAAAAAAGTTGGGTAGAAAGGTATCTCAGGGTGAGTTATTTGCGGAGACTCACATAAGAAAGAAAAAGAACCCAACAGATGAAGATTGGCTAGAGCCACGTGCTGAAGAAACCCTTGTAAGAACTACATTCAAAAACTTGTTGCGACCCAGCTATACACGCAAGTGTACGTGACCGTGCAAGTAATAAAGTGGCTCCTTTTAAAGAGCCGGATATCGAACCCAAGGGACTTTCGTCAACAGAACTCAACTCTGGATGTCACACTATAATTAAAAACTAGTGTTGCGAAAACGACAAGAGATTTGGTGCTGAAAATTAAATGATTGCAGACTATGAACTCCTATCTTCGCTACCGTAACTTTGGTTTTCGCAAATATGCTTGAAAAATCAATAAAAAGTGAATTCTCAGGGCTAAGGCACCCTGAACGTCATCTCTTGAGCATAATTGTTATTGGTTTAAGCACTTTGAGTTGTTTATCATGGTCATTGATCCGAGGTTAATTTTATAACTATATTCGTCTCCAAAATATAATCTTCTACTAAAGCTTAGAAACCTACCTACATCTGTGAGTGGTGATAAGCTTAACCAATTCTAGAGCATTCAAGTTTTCTTCTTGTAATTGACCAAGTGTGGTGGATTAGGTACCTCTCGGTCCTAACCACATGTCAATCCCTTAGAATTAATTCCCCGAGAAAGACCACACTTCATAAATTCAAGTTCTATCTCTTAGTTTCTCTCTCGAGCTCACTTCAAGACAAGGAATATATTCCAATGGTGATCAAGCATCAAAATAGTGAAATTTAGAATATATGAATAACCAATTTATGATAAATTCCAGCAAAAACCAATACAATTAACCCAAGAGATTCATGTTCTTGACCTTAACCCCAAGAATGAGGGTTTTTTGCCACTCATAATGTCAATCAACATCCAAAAGTCAATAAATACCATAAAAATACTTAAAAACTGAAAAGAAGAGGAATGGAACCTAATTGAGATGCCCAAAAACGCCCAAAATATTCTAATGATGATGGAATGTGATACAATAACTCAAAAGTCCTATTTATAGACCCAAAGTCGAGGCAAAAAGCGGCCAAAAAGCGGCCCGGCACACCCTTGGGTGCGCCTAGCACTTAGGCAGATTTTGCCTCAGCAAAAGGGTGCTCCCAGGCGGCGTGGCACGCCCCTTGGAACGCCCCAAGTCTGCCTGGGCAAGTGAAAAATTTGCCAAAAGCGGCTTGGCACACCCTTTGGCGTGCCAGGACCTTTTTTTGTGATTTTTTTTTTTGCTTTCGTCGACTTCTCTTCGCGGCTTTGGTTGGATTCTTCAAGTTCAACTCTTTGGCTTGCCTCTTATCTTCAATATTCTTCACTTGTAGCTCCTCCAAGCCTCACTTCCCATGCCAAACATGCTCCAAAAAGTCATAAATTCCACCTACAAGAGTCTAATCATATTGGTTAGCACAATATCCCATATTCCATCACAAACTTATATAATACACAAGTATTGTTCTCAAAACTACGGTAATTATGGGTTAAAGTCGCTACTAAGGCATATAAATACGCCTTAGATCACCACCCCACACTTAAACCTTTGTTTGTCCTCGAACAATAACCATACTCAAATCCGGGCCACTTAGACAATTGACACAAAATGGGCATTCTTGCACAGCTTACACAACCACATTTATCAACTTATTCACCAACATACTAGGATATCAAACAAATAAATAACAAATTGAAACAACCTATCCTCACAAAACAACTTACTAGTTGCAAATTCATGCGTGACACGTTATTAGTAGATCACCAAACTTCACTAACCATGCGCCCTCACCAAAAGAGAATCACCCCACACTTCTACAAAGTAATTACTACTGGGTGCATGAATGAAAGTCACTCACTCTCAAAAAGAATTCACATTCAACACAAAGATGAACCATAGGCTTGCCCTTAGTGTAATACTTCACTAATGTTAAAATGTTAAAGCTCAAGATCAAGTAGGAATTTTTAGGGGTTGTAATGTAGGCACAGGGACGGGTAGGAACTATTTGGTCAAGAATAGTGACTATCTTTCCTGAGCACTTTAATACACTACAAATTACATTCAGAGCGCCTTCAACCGACCTATTTTTCACTACTTTTATCTTCCCAACTTTTCTTTGTTTTGCCCCATAACTTTAAGCTAGCTTCAGTATATTGGATAAGGAATACTGTTATCACCCATTGATTACAAAAACAATTTTTATATATTATTTTGTTTTCTTTTTTTCTTCCTCTCTTCTTTATTTAACATATTCCCCACCAACATGCACAAACTTTTTCACACACCCATAGGAAATATGCTTGGGGCTTTAACTTAACTCTTTCCTTCTTCCAAACTCTTGTACTCCTTCACCTCTTGATTTCCTAATTAAAGCGCTTAGGAGTTTTGGATCAAATTCTAGTTCATTGAAAGAAGAGGATTAAGCTACATGTAAAGCTACCAAGAAAAAGGCTAAAGGCTCAACGGGGCTAACTAGGATTATGCAAAGAGGGTAGATAAAGTAGGTCTAAAATATGGCTATCAAAGAAATGCCTATATCATCTCCTAAACTTAACACTTCTTATTTCGCTTTGCACACACCCCGGGCAAGTTCTAGACATCATTATACACATGGAATATCTTAAAAAAAACCTTACTCACACATGGCACATGTTCAACTCAGCAGGTTCACCATAAAACCTCCGAAATCATGCATAACCTCAACATTAAGCAACTTAGCGAGTCAACTAAGTGAGAATTAGGCGTCTCAACACTTGCTATTTTATATCCGGGCATGTTTCACACGTGTATGCACAATTGTATAGCAAGCAAGAACACCCGACACGACACTACATGACTAATTTGCTCTTAAGACGGTCGTCATCCATCCATCATAGAGAAAATCCCTTAGTCCTATGACTAAGGCGACTCAAAAGTAATCAACACCAAAAAAAACACAAAACAACATCAAAAATCCCAAATTTAGCTTTTTTTTTTGTACAGTTCAAAGGGACTCTCCTTAGTAAAAGAACCGAAAACAAACGCTAAGGAACCCAAAACAATAAAAGCCTACAGATGCACACATATACATACATACAAGGAAAGTCCATCACAACCCACCCCACACTTAGAAGATTAGAACTGTCCCCAATGCTACAAAAATAAACAAAGCAAGAGTAGGATGTAAGGAACTCCCTGGTCAATCGAGGTAGTCGTCGTCCTCCGGCCCATGGACCTCTAGCTGTGGATCATCCGCCTCAGCCTCCTCATCCTCAGAATCGCTCTGGAGGTCATCTTCATCTGTGGGGACATCATCATCCACAGGCTCCACAAAATCAGGACCAATCCTCAATAAGGCCATGGCATGCTCATTGAGAGGATAATCCCTCTCTACCTAGCTCAGCTCATCCGTCGTGGAGGGCCTACCCCCAGTCTTGTGTCTCAGCATCTCCAACCCATACATACGGGCTAAAATCCCGTCATCTCGAGCATGACGCTCTGCTAATGTCAAAGTGGATCCAAGTGAATCCGGCGCCTTAGTATGGGTGACATCCACAGGCGTCGTCACCAAAGGAGGATGATAGTCAAAATTTTCTTCGGGCACTTCGAATGCTCGCATTAATTTAGTCAATAGACGAAAGCATATCGAAGACCTCCTTGGAGGCGAGCTCAGCGCATAGTCGACAACAACACAGAACCTACATCAATCTCTGCATCAGTCATGAGAGCATATACCAGACAGACACGATCCCTTGTAACCTTAGTCATGTGGCTCCCCAGAATTAAACAACAACACACAATCCTTAGCCAAATCCTTGCCTCTTTGTTGAGATGGGCAAAGGGTAGACTCTTGTGATACCCTCTTTTGTGATGGCGAAGCCACCTCACTGTTGAACGTGGGCCGCACAGAGTGTGTCGAATTTCAGCATATGGAGGCCTAGCATTTAGCCTGAGTATGTCTTGGGGACTAGACCGAGTGGAAACTCCCAATAATCAAGTCAAACTCAAGGAGTCAAGTATCACATCCGAACCTCGTACCACTACCGAGCATGTAGGTGCGTTTGGGTTCCAATTTGCGTATAACTCCCTCACCAGATGGAGGTTGCAATCTGTAGGTCTATTGAAAACAAAGCCCATACCGACCTGCTCAAGCCGAGCCAATATTCTTGGGTAAGCCCGAGCCAGACTTGCCCTACCAATACATTCATCAAAAAAATATTTAGCTTTCGAGTGGCTTTTGTACCAACTCTTCCCCGCACTGGAAACCGCGTGTATCCCATACTTTCGTTTTTGCCCTTTTGGGACTGGGGGAGCTGCGGGGACCTTATTACCTGACCGACGTCTCTTGTGAGAGCTGGAGGCAGCTACATTAGAATCCGACATTGTACCTGTAGCAAAGTTCCACAAACAATTCAATTACCCATGAAAAAATAGCTAACCAACTTAAAGCGCGGTGACGTTTAAGGCCACCCCACACTTAGTTGTTTAGCACCGAGTCAAAGTAAATATGGGAGGAGGGTACTCAGACTTTCCCTCATCACTTAATGCCCAAAACCAAGTCCCAACCATATGATAAATGCACATTCCCACACAAGGTTAGCAATCTCATAAATAACATTAGAATGACATGCTTGTTGTACTCAAGAACTCCAACAATAGTCATACATATTTAACACATATGAGTTGTATCAGTGATTGCCACCACCAATTTGCTCAATTTTCACTAATAAAGATAAACCCACTTCCAATTATTTTTGCACTAAAATAAGATTATTTACCACAAGTTCTCATGCCTTCCAAGTTCATTGTAATGCCTCCCATAAACCCCAATCTCAACATAAGAAGCAAGTCAATAAACCAAGAATATATTGTGCTTCACAAACGAAATCAAGAGTACCCAAAATCGCATACTGCATGGCAATTTATAGAAAGAGAAAGTGAAGGAGACATACCTTGATAGCTTGAAAGGAGTCTTGTAAACTTAATCCCAAGATTAAGAAGCAAGAATTTGAGCTATGTGTGGGCACGCGTAGAGAAATATAAGAGAAAATTTGGTATTCTTTGGGAGGAAAATCGTGTGTTTGGGTATGAAGTTGGGAATGATGGTGAAGAATAAGAAAAATTAGGGATTTAAAGGAAAAGGGGTGGTGGTGGGTCGGGTATGATTGAATAGGAGACTTAAAAAAATTTTGCCCAAAAAATATAGGGGGGTAGCGGCGTGGCACGCTGCCTAGCGCGCTACCCCACTGCCTCAAGGCCCAAAATTTTGAGCACAAGCGGCGTGGCACGCTGGCCAGCGCGCCTGTGCACTGCCTTCACTCGAAAAAATTTTGGGGCAAGCGGCGTGGTATGCTGGCCAGCGCGCCTGCCTACTGCCAATCAAGAAAATATTTGGAGCAATTGCACCCTAGCACGCCAGGTAGCACGTCCAACACTTAACCTCATACCTGAACGACATTTTTCAAGAATATTTGCAAAAACCAAAGTTACGGTAGCGAAGATAGGAGTTCATAGTCTGCAATCATTTAATTTTCAGCACCAAATCTCTTGTCGTTTTCGCAACACTAGTTTTTAATTATAGTGTGACATCCAAAGTTGAGTTCTGTTGAAGAAAGTCCCTTGGGTTCGATATCCGGATCTTTAAAAGGAGCCACTTTATTACTTGCACGGTCACGTACACTTGCGTGTATAGCTGGGTCGCAACAAGTTTTTGGCGTACTTATAATTTTTTATTACTGAATATGATAATATTTAAGTTTGAATAGTTTAGTATCTTTGTATTACTAATGTTTCACTTTACTTTAAATATAGGAAAAATTTATGCTGAGGATTAGTGAGGTACGTACGATTCAGTCTTAGGAAAGTCAGAGTAACCCACTGCCTCAAGAAGTAGAGGAGAAGTAGAGGAGAAGTGCTGGCAAGAGTGTGCGGGTTCACCCGTTAGGGGTATGTCTATGGCTACTCAAGAAAATGCTATACGGAGAATATTACCTCTTCGTATTGTGGATCCTCCTATACTCCACCAGCTGATAAAGAAACCATTATTTTGTTACAAAATACGGTTGCTCAGCTCACTAGTCAACTGGATGTAGAGGTTGAGAGGACGAGGAAGAGAGAGGAGGAAAATACCGAGAGGAAGAGGAAGAGAGAGGAGAAAATGCCAAGAGGACGAGAAAGAGAGAGGAGGAAATGACTATGCAATTGAAAATGTTGCAGGAGAAGATTAATAGTTTTCATCATGCTCCACAAATACTTCCTTCATGTCCCGGTGATGCACCTCGGGCTGCGAGAGGCCTAAGCTCACTTGATGATTACACTACGGATGAGGAGGAGGATTTTAATAATGATGATGATGATGTGGTTGAGGATGATGAGGATGAGGATGACTTTTAGTTTATTTTTGATTTGTAAACTTTGATGTTTGTATTTTTTGATTTTGATATTTGAATGCTTAAGTTGTTTTAATATTTTTCTAAATTGGTGGCTTGTATTGAGATAATTGAATGTTTCTGAATTGGTGGGTTATTTTGTATTAGCAAGTTTTATATTGGAAATGCAGCATATTTGCTGTAATTTTTTTTATAAAATTTCCAGAATAACCGAGCACAGGGTGATCGGTTTTGGTAAAATTTACCAGAAAAACCCACCACTTGTGGTTGGTTTTTCTAAAAAAATTAAATATTTTTTTTAAAGAAACCGACCACTTGTGGTCGGTGTCATGTCCTATTTTTCACCAAGGTTAAAAAAGCATGACTTATGGACTCTAAAAGAATTGATTTTGTACAGAGTCGCCACCTAATTTTTAAGGAAAATAAGAAAACCTATTTATTTATTGACATATATGACTTGTGTTTTAATCTGCAAAAACCAGTTTAGATTTTAGGTGAGGGTTCAAATTATTCCGAAGGGAAGGTGTTAGGCATCCTTCAGAATCCACAAAATGTGGTACCCGACTAGACTAAATTTATCAAAGAGGAAGGAGGCAAAAAATCATTTTTTGAGAAGTATGAATAATTAAAATATGTAATAATGTAAAAATGCATGTATAAAACATGATATGTCAAATGCATATATAGACTTTATTATAATAATATATATGTATAGAAATAAGCAAAAGCATGTTGTATAAAATATGTATAAAAATATACATGTGAAAAAAGTGTTCTTTTATGAAAGGAAATCACTTTTGTATATAATGTATGGAAAGAAAAGTAATTTTTATATTATACTAAATAAAAAGTATTCAAATAATATTTTGTATTTGACAAAAGTTAATGGGAGAAAAGATTAAATAAAATGAATGTTTATTTTTGAAAGAAAAGACTGTACAATATTTTCTAATGGAAAAAAGTGTGAATTAATTAATTAAATATCCGAATCAGTTTGACTCTTTATATAAATATTAACGGCCTAAGTTTTGCCTAAACGCGTGTTGAGGGTTACGTAAGTAAAGAATATCCCCCGCCCAATGCCCCAAAAATAAAGTTTTTACTATGATTAATATTTGTACAATTGTAAGAATGTAAAATACAAACATAAAATTTAAACTCCTTTTTGAATGTCCTTTACTGAGAAGTATCCTCAAGAACCTGTGTAAACACTTGCTAGAAATATTAGTAATGAACAAATAATTATAAAAATATGTGTGCATATATGTATGTAAATGTATATTTGAAAAATAATATTTATTATATAGTGGGCTCAGATGAAGTTTTAGATACGCCATGGCTACGAAGTGGTTACTCAAATTATCGGCCATCCTAAATTGCTTTGCCAAGATACGAATTGTAAAACTTTTGTGTTGTTGTGGTAATGTAATGATTTCGTCATCGCCCAAATTTATTTTTTGTTATGTATTTGTATACGTAATGTCCGTCTTTTTATTTGTGGAGGCCTAAAAAACTAACGGAATTTTTTCATTGGCCACGTATTGATAGTTGATATAAAATGACATAACTTGAAAAATAAAATTCGTCTTTTGTTATGGAAAGACCTCGAAAATCCAACGGAGAGATATTGTCATTGGCCATGTATTAATATTTGTTTCAATAAACTAAAGGTGTGATTTTGTAAAGGCTCCATACAATAGAATTAAATGAAACAACCAGTGAAAATTCTAGTTAGCTATACAACCATCTCTTAAATTTTAATCAAATTTATCAATTTAAAATCTGAAAAATATGAACACAAGCAAAATAACAATCAAAGTAATCAATTGACGGCAACATCATATTTCACGTAACTAAAGATATCACATCAAAATTCATTAATTAACCATCTAACCATTTCATAGTAATTGAAGGAAAACAAATAATAAGTAATCATCAATTCAAGTGACCAAACAACGCGAGAATTCTTGAACAATTTCAAAATTAACGAAAAGAAAACAACTAGTAAAAATATCAAAACCAACAACCATTAAAATAATCAAAAACCAATAACAAAAGGAAACAGTGAAACAATATAGATTAGAGAAGCGGAGCTCGTCAGTGTTAAGCCTTTGCACATGATTCGTGGAGCTTTGCCGGAGTAAAATTTTAAGCCAGAAACAACACGAAATCAATAAGGAATGTAACGAGAACAACCCGACATAGAGGATACAACTGAAAACATACACCAATATAAACAAAATTAGAAAAAGATAAAAGGGGTGATCGAAAGAAATGATAGATGTGAACTTTCCGGGGTTGTCAACGGGATTCTGACCGTGGTGGCTGGTTGTTAGCGGTGTTGTGGTATTTCGTCGGATTCCGGCGGAGCTTCATTGGTGGGTGGTGGTGCGTGGCTGCCAGAGAAGGGAAAGAAGTTGTTAAGAGCTTTAAAACTATGGAGAAGATGAAAGCTTAGGAAAAAAAACAAATCTGAAAATTGTGTAGTAGTAGTAGGCGTGTGTGTGTGTGTGTGTGTGTTTGTTTGTTGTTGTTGTGAATGAAAAGAGAGGAGTTAGTATTTAAATGAAAAAGAAAAAATCTTATCAAACTTGCTCCTTCCCCAAAATATCAAAACAAATCCCTTGAGTTTAGGAATGTAAATGGAAAAAGTCAAAAAGTAGAAATTAAAAATAGTAGGTGAAGTAGCCAAGATTTAAGGGATGTATTTTTTTTTCCTCTTTTGAGAGTAAAATAAGGAATATCATTGAACAAGAAAATATTATACATGTTGTGTAATTTATTTTCAAATAATTTGCACAATGTGAGTTTTAAAATATCTGAGAATTAACTGTATTTGTTATGTATGGATTGTGTCTAAAAATATAGCTAATGTATATATAATTTTTTTTTTAAAACAATGTAAGTATAAATTAAGTGTAAAAATAAGGTATTGTGTAGTTCAGAATGAAAATTATACTGCTCGTATTATGTATGTGCAGATGACTGTTAAGAATTAAAATGACAATAAATTGATAAAAATCCTAATATTTATGAAATTAAGGATAATTATCAATAAATTATGAAAAGTTAAAATATGACAATAAATTGGTAAAAATCTTAAAATAAGGATAATTATAAATAAATTGTAATATGTGTAAAAGTTGAATTTTGTGCTCTTTAATGATCAGGAAGCCTGAAGACGTTAATTTTAAGCACGGAGAGCCAAAATTGGGTGTCAACAGCTTGCCCCTTTTCATATGAAGTTAATGTAGAAGTCTTCAGACAAAAACGTTGACGTGTAGCCAATTTTGCTCGACAAATATCATATATGTCAAAAAATAAACCGAACTCTAATTTAGAGTTGCCTACATACTTCAAGTTACACGAGGATCAGGTCGAGTGTAGTTCAAAAGATTAGACAAATGTACTTTGTCCCATTATTAGTGACGGACGACCCTGTGATATGATTATTTAGAAAAGGACTGTTTGGGAACAAAAGTGTTCACATATTCCCAACGTCTTTTCAAAATTGCCCCAGTATCTAGTTGTGAGATACTGGGGATGCAAAACTGTGTACTTGCTGGGGAGAAAGAATAATTATGGTTGTGATGACCAAACTCTGCATAGAGCGTCCTACGTTTCTCGCGTGTTACGAGAATCAGGTCAATGGAGTTCAAAAGTGTGAGTTGCAGCGAAAATTTATTGACTTAAAATTTGCCCCAGTGTTGAATTATGATGAGATTGTTTTCTTTTATGATAATGATGAAAGGATTTAGTATGAATGGAGAAGAAAACATGTAATTCAAAGAATCTCCGACTGACGGAGAAACTAAGATGTAAAGTCCCTTGACTGGCAGGGCTGTTGAGATGTAAAGAGCTCTCGACTAGTGGAGCAATTAAAAGATAATAGCCTCTCGACTGACGGGGCAATTGAAATGCAAAGGGCTCTCGACTGGCAGAGCCATTAAAATGTAAAGAGCTCTCAACTGGCGGAGCAATTAAAAGGTAATAGCCTCTTGACTGGCGAGGCTATCGAAAGCAAGGGGCTCTTGACTGGCGGAATAATTTAAATGTAATAGCCTCTCGACTGGATGGGCTATTGAAATGCAAAGAGCTCTCGACTGGCGGAGCCATTAAAATGTAATAACCTCTCGACAAGCGGAGATATTAAAATGTAAAGGGGCTCTCGACTGGCGGAGCCATTGAAATGTAAAAGCCTCTCGATTGGTGGGGCTATTGAAATATAAAGAGCTCTCGACTGGCGGAGCAATTGAAATATAATAGTCTCTCGACTGGCGGGACTATTAAAATGTAAGGGCTCTCGACTAGTGGATCAATTGAAATATAATAGTCTCTCGACTGGAGGGACTATTAAAATGTAAGGGCTCTCGACTGGTGGATCAATTGAAATATAATAGTCTCTCGACCGGTGGCACTATTGAAATGTAAAAAGCTCTCGACTGGTGGAGCAGTTAAAAGGTAATAGGCTCTCCACTGGCGGGGCAATTAGAAGGTAATAGCCTCTTGACTGGTGGGTCTATTGAAATGTAAAGAGCTCTCGACTGACGGGGCTATTGAAATGTAAAGAGCTCTCGACTGACGGGGCTATTGAAATGTACAAGACTCTCGACTGGCGGAGCCATTAAAATTTAATAGCCTCTCGACCGGCAGGGCTATTGAAATGTAAAATACTCAAATTAGAAGGAGGACACTTAACAATAAAGTGAAATGTTTGTATTTGAAGGTGAGTGATTGAGAAGAAAAGTCAACTGTCAGTATTTAGAGGTGGGCGCCTTGAATGAAAAGTAAAAATGCCCGTATTTAAAAGTGAGAATCTTGAAAAAGAAAGAAAATTTGTTTGTATTTGGAGGTGGGTGCTTTGAAAAAGAATGAAAATTATTTTTTATTTTCTTTGAAAAAATGCTGACATGTGAAAAGGACATAATCGTGTCTTAACTTTAGTTGGTACCAACAATTAGTAGTGTGCATAATAATTCTCCCATTTTCTTCCCCACTAACCGAGATCGATTTTGAGGTAATTCCTATAGTTTCAAGTAGTACCTCAGACATACCTAAGTATCGACAAGATTTGTTCATCTTGCTTCAAATAAAGATTTTGAACTATACCTATCCTCATGTTTCAAGTGCCCTCTCTAGAAAGAAAGTCCCATTTTTCACACATGTTTGAGTAGTTTTCATTTGAATTTGAGGACGTCTAGAGAAATACACTCACACTCAGAAGGAAATTCAATGCATGCAAGTGTGATACCATAGGTTTTGCCTTCATATAAGTATCCACTAATGTGAGAACACTTGGAATAGGATTATGTAGAACTTGTTATCGGCTTGTAATGTAGGCTTGGGGATGGGTAGGATGGCATTTGGGATGAAAGTGACTAATCCCTCAATGAGCTTCGCACTGTATCTGTGCTTTTGATATTTATTGCGCTTTGACGTTTGATCTTCTTTGTCTTGCTTTGTTGTCCCTCATTTTGTATTTGCTCTGACTTCTTTTGAATCTCTTACTGGAGTCTTTTCCCCTTTCTTTTCAATTGTTGACACCTAATTTTTACCCTCCCCGACTAAATTTAATCCTGAGTTTCTTCGGTTTAAATAAAATTGAGATATCTGTTTTATCCAGATAAATGCTTGCTAAAATAGTTATTTGAGGTAAATTTGTTAGTTAAGTGATGAATTATACACTTTTGTACTTATGTATACGAGATCGTATAATTTTGTTACTTAAATAATTATTTTATCAAAAATCGATTTTTATCAAAAAACTATCTTGAAAGTAGGTTCAAGTAGTATAAATTTTAAATATAATTTACTCTAAAAATTAATTTATTTGAAAAGTATTTATTTGATTTTATCAAACCAAGAAGCTCGGGGTTAAATCGATTATCAATTTGTTTCGAGTTTTGATTTAATTTGGCCATTTCCTAATCAATTCCTACCCTTCCCCATTTTTAATTCCCATCAGTCAGCCCAATATTAAAACTACCATCCTAGGCCCATCATTTAAACCCCCCAAGCCCAATTCCTACACACCCAACCCGACCCAACCTCCAAATCCCTTAATTTCTCCCAAATTCATAACATATACACACACAAATATATACATACACCTTACGCGCTTCTCTTTCCATCTTTTATCTTTCTCTCTCCCCGACCCTTCTCTCTCTCTCTTTCTCAAACGGCAACCCATACCAGTACACCTTCCGTCAACTTTAAGACACCCTTAATCAGTGTTAAACGACCTCAGTTCCGTCAAATTTTTGAACCTCGTTAGTGTACTCACCTTGACGAGTGTTCTAGAAACTCGTACACCTTAGCCAACGTTCAAATCCAGAATGAATCCTCGAATTCGTACTATCGTAGTACGACGTTGTGCGATTTCTATTGGCCAGAGAAAGAATCCAATCCTTCCCCCAACAACCCTACGTTTTCCCCCCATTTCTTCTAATGAACTTGACCCCGAATTCGTCATGGGGTTCATAGCTGAAAATTGATTCCTTATCCCTAATTTCGAATTTCAAAACCCTTTTTTCAAAATTCCTAATTTACCCCTCTGTTTTTCCCCCCCAAAACAGCCCCAATTTCATCTATAAATAGATAGTGTGGGTTGGAGGTAAGATAAGGGATTTTTTGGGGAAAAATTGGAGGTTCTGGAGGCGCACGCTTCTAACCTCACGTAACCAAAAATCCAAGAGGAAGAAACACCCTTGAAAACCGTATTCCGACGAAATTATTGAATTCCTGCGAATTGGAATTGAGTCTCGGCAGTGGTGGAAGCCTGGTTTGATTAAGCTCGTCGTCTCAAGTTCGCTGCTTTGGAAAAGGTAGAAACTTCATCTTTTCACATTTCTTTCCTTCGTGTTAATAGGCCTAGTAATTTTTTACTGATGTAGTCGTAAATATGTAGTTGTTGGAATCTCACACTAGGTGAGAATGTTGGGATTATGTGCTGTAGATGACCTTGAAAGTCGTAGGATTTTTCGTGTTTGTTATATAGTTCTGCCAAAATTTATTCTTGCCTTAGTTTGTTTGGCTACTGTTAGTCTTATGTGTCTCGTCTTCGTTCTATCTCGTTGGATTTTGAGGACTGTTTTGTTGATATTATGTCTTCACCACTTTGCTTCATGTTCGAAAAAAGTTAAAAATGAAATCTTTCTGTGATTCTTGAAATCTTAAACAGTGTTTTCCTAAACGGATCAGAGTTCAAATGGCTTACCCGTCCCTTTAAATTGCAAATGTGGTGAGGATTTGAGATTGAATGCTAACATCAGATTTCTTGAAGTTGGGTTGGTGATATTAAACTCTCTTAATTAATTTTGTGATTTCCATGTTATTAACGTGGGAGTAGCTATTTAGTTTCCGTATCAATAACGTTTATTTTTCGTTCATCTTGGACTGATTTTCACACTCTCACGATGTTTATAAAAGGAGTATAGGCATCATCACTATAATCACTCCCATTTCAAGTATAGTTTTCTTCCCTTTGTTGTGTTTTGACCAGTGATTACTTTTAACATAAAAATGATGTTCTCTATAGTTGTGTTGATTTTTTGGTCGATCGCTTTTTTTATATAAAAAAAAACGAAACCACGGCTGTAGGGTCCTCTATTTTGCGATAAGATGTGATTAGATAACTTCACTATGTTAAAAATGGTTCATCTTTTCCTAAAAATTGTCGTGTTCTTGTTTCTTCGTGATCTGCCAAAGCATGTTTTAGCTATCAGTTCATTTGATCTTAGCAAGTTTTAAGAGGACTGAATCAGTAATCTACTATCTGCTAGTTTGACTGATTTTGTCGAAAAAAGTTTCAAACTTGAGGAATTTATGCAAATGTTTGTCATTGTTCTGAATTTATGCCACTGTCTTACGATCATGGGAGATTTAAAGGTGATTTCTTTCATGTGTGTTTGGGGTGTTTATATGTATGAAAGGTAAAAAATCAGCTTGTAGGCTTAGATTGTTCTTGTCTGGCAAAATTCAAGATTGTTAAAATCTAGAGTGAAGCTTGTTTGTTGTTTGTCTCGAGCAAATGTTTGAATGTGTTTCCAGCTACGGATTCCTCAAGGATTTTTCTTAGACTATAATGTCAAGTAAATGGAGGATGAAGCTGTTGCGAAATTGATTTAATGTGTCTCTTAGATTTAGGACTAGGAGATGGAGAAGAACATCAAATATGGTCATTCTCCATCTCCAAAAAGTCCACTGTCAAGAGGTCCCAAAAATAAAATAAAATAAAAATTAAAAAATGCTCTCTTTTCTTTGCAATTAACACAAAGCTTTCATGTTCAACGACTTATCTAGGGTTTACCCACTATCTCAGTTATGAATTGATTTTCAAACTATGTGGTTTTTATAGGGGAATACTTTGATAAATCTTAAAAATGGCAGTAATAATGATAGTGTGAAATTTGGCCGCATCTTTCTTATGTCTAATATGTTAAAGCTTGATTTCATTTATTTTTTCATTCATAGTTCCAGAACCTTTGATGTTTTACTTCCTTTATACCTTGAATGATATTACCTATTGTCATGGCTTAGTGTTAATAGGATAGTTTGTTTGTTTTTGTGCCTTCCTCCAGTGTTTTACTCCATTTTTGTTAAACATCTAAGATCATGTCCAAAGATTGTTACACCACAACTGCATGTCTTATAATTTTAATTGTGGGTTACAGAATTGCATTAGTGTCAAACATTTGGCCAATTGATTTATTTGCTTGGTTATGTTACTATTGAATAGTTGTTATTCTCGGATATTTATTCTTTATTTTATTACTTTTTGCATGAACACTCTTCTTGAGTCCAATTGGATTCACAGCTCTGCATTTCCAAGTCGGGTCCTGAAAGACCAACGATTTCCCTCTCGAGTCAAGCTTCAACAAGTCCAAAAATGGACTGATTTTTGAAGAAAACAAGGCTGTATACACGTATATACAGCTGATACGCGCAGATATTTGAGACGAATGAGGAAAGGAAAGCTAATATGTGGGTGGAGGATCAAGAGACGTGCATACGTGACTGATTTTCAGTACTATATACACCAGATATACAAAAACGCAAAGGGTGAAGGCTGCAATATACAACTGATATACACAGCTGGAAATTTGATAAAAAGTCCATAAAGTTTAGGCCCAAAGGTTGGCCAGATTTTGATGGGCCAAATTATGGGTCCAAATCCTTAACTTTCCTCCCTTTATTTATGTAATTAATATTTGTTTATGTTTAATTAATTCTTAAATTTGGTTAATCTTAATAAATCCCCTTTGAATTGTCATTTTTGCTTTATCTTTATATCTTCTTTCATTAATCACCTAGTCAAATAGTATAATGTTTGGATTCAATAAAAAATTAGTCTTCCTTACATCTCTTTACAAAAAATGAATCTTCAAGAATAAAAAAAAAATGGCATATATTTTGTTCATGTTACAAGTGGTTTATTTAGTTTAAAGTGACCTTTTCCGACTTCAAAAGTTAATTCTCTTGAAAAACCCAAGTGTCTACAATTGATCGGAAACTTATATCAATTTAGCACTTTTCATAAATAGGCTTATCTTGCAAAATATTATTTTCTCCTTTGGACAAAAGTCGACTCTTTCTTAATTTATTTTTTCATAAAATAATATGTTTTTCTCTTAAGTTCGGTAAAAATTTTAATTTAGGTTAAATAGATTTTTCCTTTAATTTAAATGAACTACTTTTTTCACATGAATATAATAAATGTCATATTTGCAAATTAATTAAGGATTTTACAAAATTAGCCATGCTTTCAAAATTGATCATTTTTACAAATCAGTCAAATAGTCTTTTGGTCAACCGCTTTCGCGGACGCTTCTTGAGTGCCTTAAAAACCTTCTCAAGGCGTTACCAGAATCCTTACCCATTTTCTCTAATTTTAAAGATTTGTTTCTGTTTTCGAGTCTTTAAAATTCTTTAAGTTTTTTCTTGATATTTTCTATAAAAAATCAAGTGGCGACTCTGTATTTTCTCAAATTATTTCGAAATTTTCTTTTAAGTTTTGAAATAGTTTAAAAAGTCAAAACCAAATTTTTTCAACCCTTCGAGCCTGGAAAGGGATAAAACATCAATAAATACATTTTTTTTTAAGATTCTCCACCTTTGTTGGAGTTCTTTCTTTTTCTTTTTTTCTTATTTTTTTGTAGGGGTTTTTTTGCTCCTTCTTCTTTGAAGTCGTCTTTTCATTTTGTTCTTCTGGGACTTTTGTATTTTTTGCCTTTGGCATCTTTGATCTTGGATTTTCGTCCGCAACTAACACGTATTTAGTGCGCTTAAGGAGGTTGGGTCAAGAGAGGGATAGTGCATGTAAGCACTCAAAAGGTATGAGCTAAGATGTGGCTGTCCAAAGAAAAGGCTTTAGGCTCAAAAGGGGAATGCTAGGGATTAATGTCATTTGGTGGGCTATGGAAGGTACAATCGGGTCAAAGAAGGCCTACGATCCTTTCCTAAACCAAGTGTGACTCAGAATTTCGCCTCAACAAATATTTAGGCCAAGTTCTTGATCAACAATGCAATGTAATAAATTAATCTAAAGCTCACCACACAATGCACATGAGACGATGAGGTTGGCTTCGTTCTTGTCTTGGATGTATGCAAGAGAATTTTCCAAGTGTCACTTAGGTGTAATTAAGAGGTACCAAATGAATCTATGATTTACCATGAAGTTGATCCTTTCCCTCATACCAATTTTTTCTTTCCCATGCACACTCCTAACTGTGTTGGTACCAACCAAGTAAAACTTTGATTTTTTTTTTTTTGAAAGGATGGGGCCGAACCCAAATGAGGGTTGCCTATGTATCTTGTAAAAACAAGAATCAGGTCTACGTAATTCAGGAAGATAGAGTATAAGATGTGAATTAGGAAAACAAACTCTTTTTTTTTTAGATGATTTTTGTAAAAGAATATCGAACCCCAAAAGGATTGTCTATGCATCTCACCCAGATAAGAATCAGGTATGCGTAGTTCATGGAGATAGAAAATGTGAGATAGAAAAATGAACTATTTTTTTTGTCTTTTCAACAAGGAACACCGAACCCAAAAGGGCTGCTTACGTATCTCATGAAAATAAGAATCAGATTTGCGTAGTTCGTGAAGGTAAGGATAAAATGTATGCATAAAAATGGATTCATGTATTGAAGAAATGCAAGACAAAGATATTTATTGAATATAAACATATATACAAAATTAATGCGAAGGTATAGACAAACTCGGAGCGATGCCTCATAAGACCAATGTTGGCTGACATCTTTTGTGAGATAGTGACTCCTGATTGTTTATGGACAGAATCATTGATGTGATTTCTCAATTTCTTATAGGGATCATTTGTTGGGGTGATCGTCTACCGTTTGTTTTAAGGAATGACATGTTGCGGCCTCCCAGTTGTCTTTGAGGACACTTTTTGTTTTGCCGCTTCTTGAGATGCCTTTATGTGAATTATTGTGATCGTCCCCACCTGTTGGCCTGGATGATTTTTCTGTAGAAATAGGAGAAAGAGTGAAATTAGGGAAGTCAAGAAAATGATAGAATGGAAAAGTGTAACCATTCGGTCAAAGACTCCCCTAATTTGTCTGTCCCACTATGTGTTGATGTCTTGTGGAATTCTATGCTCCATGTTTATTCCATGGATCGTTTATCCTATAAGAGTAAGAGAAGAGAGTGTTAGAGTTGTTCTCAGATTAAGACATTAAGAGGGATGGAGTTAGGTCCCGTAGCCAAGTGGTGTGTTTAAAATAGGAGACCAATGTGGTTCTCTCGTGTGTTTTGGGGATGATGTTGTTCCTCCTGCGTTCAAAGGAAACTTAGTTTTAAGAAGGAATGTTTGCTTCTATGGGCTTAAAACTCATTCCTCCGTCTTTTGTTGCATGATGCTCCCTGATAAGTGTCCCTGTAAAGAAAGCAGGTTAACTTATGCGAAACCCTTAGTCTCGGGAGAGTAGAAGTGATTTACCTTAATTTCATGACCTACGACATGTAATCTAAATGATCTCCAACTAGCGGAGCAACTAAAATGTAAATGCCCTCGACTGGCAGGGCAGCTGAAATGTAAAAAGGGGATGTGTGAGGAAAGACTTATCTCTCAGATTTTAAGACTAAATTCGGATGGATATTGTGATCAGACTGACATTAGTATGCTTGAATTTTGGATTTAAGGAGATTGGTTGACGTTTTGAGGGTTTTTGGAGAGCGTCTTTGGACTGTTTCAAATATTTACCCCAGTTTTGTAGTCCTGGAAAAATTATTTTGAAACAGTAAAAACACTGAACCCTTATGTAGGGTTGCCTACCTATCTCATCAAGATGAATTGAGATGAGAATCAGGTCAGAACGTAGTTCGAGAGAACTTGTGGATTTGTATGTGGCATGTATGATTGTCATGAAATAGTGTCCATCCTTGAAAATGATGTGAAAGGCGACCGAGTGGGAACTGCTCGTAGATATGAAGCATTGAAATTACTCCGGTCAGACGATTGAGAGGATGGATGTCAAGTGTAGACAGAGCTTTGACATTATTTTCAGTATGTTGAAAAGATTGAGAAGGTCGGATATTGGAGAAGTTATGGCATTACTTCGCCACAGTTGGAAGGATTTTTATGGATGAAAGGGTGTTGAACCCTTGCTTTTGAAGTTAAGGAGCGATCGTCATACATTTAATGGTTTACGATGTTCGGAAGAAGAAAGCTTGATATTCTCGAACCAAAATCATGTGAGAATTTACCGATAGGCCAGCTAAGCACTAATGTCATTGAGATTTGAATTTGTAGGGGTTATTGCTTTGCGCTCTTAGAAGACATTTAAAGAGTGACTTTGAACTGTTTCAAAAAAATTGCCCCAGTTTGAATACCGGAGGAATTATTTTGAAGCAGTGAAGTGACCGAACCCTAATATAGGACTGCCTACGTATCTTATCATGAGAAGAATTAGGTCAAAACGTAGTTCATACAGATACGCAGTCATTGATGGTTTGTATGATTACTATGGATTGTTGATGGTATTGAAAAAAGAAGTGTGGTATGACTAAGAGTTTGGATTCAAAAATATGCTTCGAGAATGAAAAGAATGCACAAGAAATATGTTAATAGTTCTTGGAACAAGATGGCAGAGTCCAAAAGAATGATTATAAGGATAAAAAATGGATGTGAAGTGATATGACGGTAAAGGATGATCGTAGAGACTGAAAATGAGTGTGAGGAATTAAAAATATTCTAAATTCAACACAAGTCAACCAAAATTATCAGACAGAGTGGACAATGTTGAACATACCGTGTAAGTATATGTATAACTAAAGAATGTACAGTGAATGCAAAAAATGTATAATATCTCATACACATGTATCAAGTAAAGAATGTGTAACACATAAAGAATAAAAATTTATCCGGTCAAAGTTATGATCAAAATCGTGTATAGATACGACCTAAGGATTCTAAGAGTAGATTCACCTAGATTGGTAGGTATTCGGACAACCGTGAGAGGGTGAGTGGTAATCTAAATGCTCCTACTCTAAGACTAAGGAATCCAAAGAAGGTTTGGGGGAGTGCAAGACACTTCCCGCGTGAACCACAGTGTGTGAAGTGTATGGCCAAGGACTCGATAGAATCGTAATTATGATTAAATATAGTGAAACTATGTAGCAGTTTTCAGAATGTACATATACAATGAATAATGAATAAAAGAATTGATAAGACTGTAAAACTTATTTGTGCAAACAATGTAAAACATTTGTGAGCAAAACACAGATAATTCACACAATTTGCAGTACGTGAAACAAATAAAGAATCATAGCATATGCCAAATGTAAAAATACATCCCTCAATTGAAAAATTGAGTCTATTATGGTTAGAACCTGCTTATTCCTCAACAGAGTCGCCATTCTGTCATGTCCTATTTTTCACCAAGGTTAAAACAAGCATGACTTATAGACTCTAAAAGAATTGATTTTGTACAGAGTCGCCACCTAATTTGTAAGGAAAATAAGGAAACCTATTTATTTATTGACATATATGACTTGTGTTTTAATCTGCAAAAACCAGTTTAGATTCTAGGTGAGGGTTCAAATTATTTTGAAGGGAAGGTGTTAGGCATCCTTCAGAATCCACAAAATGTGGTACCCGACTAGACTAAATTTATCAAAGAAGAAGGAGGCAAAAATCATTTTTTGAGAAGTACGAATAATTAAAATATGTAATAATGTAAAAGTGAATGTATAAAACATGATATGTCAATGCATATATAGACTTTATTATTGTAATATATATGTATAGAAATAAGCAAAAGCATGTTGTATAAAGTATGTATAAAAATATATATGTGAAAAAAAAAGTGTTCTTTTATGAAAGAAAATCACTTTTGTGTGTAATGTATGGAAAGAAAAGTAATTTTTATATTATACTAAATAAAAAGTATTCAAATAATATTTTGTATTTGACAAAAGTTAATGGGAGAAAAGATTAAATAAAATGAATGTTTATGTTTGAAAGAAAAGACTGCACAATATTTTCTAATGGAAAAAAGTGTGAATTAATTAATTAAATATCCGAATCAGTTTGACTCTTTATATAAATATTAACGGCCTAAGTTTTGCCTAAACGCGTGTTGAGGGTTACGTAAGTGAAGAATATCCCCAGCCCAATGCCCCAAAAATAAAGTTTTTACTATGATTAATATTTGTACAATTGTAAGAATGTAAAATACAAACATAAAATTTAAACTCCTTTTTGAATGTCCTTTTTCGAGAAGTATCCTCAAGAACCTGTGTAAACACTTGTTAGAAATATTAGTAATGAACAAATAATTATAAAAATATGTGTGCATATAAGTATGTAAATGTATATATGAAAAAATAATATTTATTATATAGTGGGCTCAGATGAAGTTTTAGATACGCATGGCTACGAAGTGGTTGCTCAAATTATCGGCCGCCCTAAATCGCTTTGCCAAGATACGAATCGTAAAACTTTTGTGTTGTCGTGGTAATATAATGATTTCGTCATCACCCAAATTTATTTGTTGTTATGTATTTGTATACGTAATGTCCGTCTTTTTATTTGTGGAGGCCTCAAAAACCGACGAAATTTTTTCATTGGCCACGTATTGATAGTTGATATAAAATGACATAACTTGAAAAATAAAATCCGTCTTTTGTTAAGGAAAGGCCTCGAAAATTCAATGGAGAGATATTATCATTGTCCATGTATTAATATTTGTTTCAATGAACTAAAGGTGTGATTTTGTAAAGGCTCCATACGATAGAATTAAATGAAACAACCAGTGAAAATTCTAGTTAGCTATACAACCATCTCTTAAATTTTACTCAAATTTATCAATTTAAAATCTAAAAAATATGAACACAAGCAAAATAACAATCAAAGTAATCAATTGACGGCAACATCATACTCCACGTAACTAAAGATATCACATCAAAATTCATTAATTAACCATCTAACCATTTCATAGTAATTGAAGGAAAACAAATAATAAGTAATCATCAATTCAAGTGACCAAACAACACGAGAATTCTTGAACAATTTCAAAAGTAACGAAAAGAAAACAACTAGTAAAATTATCAAAACCAACAACCATTAAAATAATCAAAAACCAATAACAAAAGGAAATAGTGAAACAATATAGATTAGAGAAGCGGAGCTCGTCAGTGTTAAGCCTTTGCACTTGATTCGTGGAGCTTTGCCGGAGTAAAATTTTAAGCCAGAAACAACACGAAATCAATAAAGAATGTAACGAGAACAACCCAACATAGAGGATACAACTGAAAACATACACCAATATAAAAAAAAAAATAGGAAAAGGTAAAAGGGGTGATCGAAAGAAATGATAGATGTGAACTTTTCGAGGCTGTCAACGGGATTCTGACCATGGTGGCTGGTTGTTGGCGGTGTTGTGGTATTTCGTCGGATTCCGGCGGAGCTTCATTGGTGGGTGGTGGTGCGTGGCTGCCAGAGAAGGGAAAGAAGTTGTTAAGAGCTTTAAAACTATGGAGAAGATGAAAGCTTAGGAAAAAAAACAAATCTGAAAATTGTGTAGTAGTAGTAGGCGTGTGTGTGTGTGTGTGTGTTTGTTTGTTGTTGTTGTGAATGAAAAGAGAGGAGTTAGTATTTAAATGAAAAATAAAAAATCTTATCAAACTTGCTCCTTCCCCAAAATATCAAAACAAATCCCTTGAGTTTAGGAATGTAAATGGAAAAAGTCAAAAAGTAGAAATTAAAAATAGTAGGTGAAGTAGCCAAGATTTAAGGGATGTATTTTTTTTTCCTCTTTTGAGAGTAAAATAAGGAATATCATTGAACAAGAAAATATTATACATGTTGTGTAATTTATTTTCAAATAATTTGCACAATGTGAGTTTTAAAATATCTGAGAATTAACTGTATTTGTTATGTATGGATTGTGTCTAAAAATATAGCTAATGTATATATAATTTTATTTTTTTTAAATGTAAGTATAAATTTAAGTGTAAAAATAAATGTATTGTGTAGTTCAGAATGAAAATTATACTGCCCGTATTATGTATGTGCAGATGACTGTTAAGAATTAAAATGACAATAAATTGATAAAAATCCTAATATTTATGAAATTAAGGATAATTATCAATAAATTATGAAAAGTTAAAATATGACAATAAATTGGTAAAAATTCTAAAATAAGGATAATTATCAATAAATTGTAATATGTGTAAAAGTTGCATTTTGTGCTCTTTAACGATCAGGAAGCCTGAAGACGTTAATTTTAAGCACGGAGAGCCAAAATTGGGTGTCAACAGTCGGTATTCTAAATAAAAAAAATTATTAAATAAAAAACCGACCACTCATTGTGGTCGGAACTTTTTAATAAATATTTTTAATATGAAATTTTTTTAATTTTTTTTAATTTATAATATAATTAATATCGATATATAAATAAATAATTTTTTTTGAAAAACCGAACATGTGTGGTCGGTTTGGGATCGGTTTTGGAAAAACTACCACTGTTTTACCGATCACACTTGTGGTCGGTTTTTTGGTCGAAAAAACAGGAAAACCAACTTGTGGTCATTTTTGGTGGTCGGTTTTCCTGTTTATTTGAGTAGTCTATACAAATGAATGGTTGTGTCTGTTAAGAATAAATGTTTCATTCCAAGTGTTTTTTCCTTGTGAGTTAATATTTTGGGACTAGAATCATTAGGTGTGATGTTACCGAGGGGACATGAACGGTTGTCTGGGTGCTATTTAAAGTAGGTGTACGTAGATTTGCGTCTATTTGTAGTTTTTTTCACTTAAATTAAATAGGTTATTTAGGGAAATAATAAGAGGAGTATTTTAGTAATTTCACTTTAAAGTTAGAAAATTTGTGCTTTTAAGGTAGTATGATATGATGATTTCAATACATAAATAACCCCTTCCTAACAAGCAACCAAATAAGTTCTTGATCTCTTTGTTGTTCTGTGTTCGATATTATGGTCCAAATACCAAACGAAAACCAAAATAAATTACGATGATTAATTTCACATTTAGAAAAAGAAATGATTGAGAAACTCATTGATTTAGGGTGTGTTCGGTATGGAAGAAAAAGTTTTTCATGGAAAATATTTTTCAAGAAAACATTTTCTAGGAAAACAAGTCGTTTCTTACTTATTTTCTAACGTTTGTTACGCAAGTAGGAAAATATTTTCTAAAAGCATTTATATATATTTAACACAAAACAATGAGAACGATAGGGTAAGGGGGGTTGGGTAAGAAAAAAAATTGTTTTTTTTTTTAAAAAAAAAACAAATTTTAAAAATTTTTAAAAACGAATTTTTTTTGGGGGTGGGGAGAGGGTAGTAGGGGGGAGGACTGGTAGGGGTTGGGGTAGAATTGGAGGGGGGGGATAAGAATTTTTTTTCTTGGGGTGGGGGTTGGGGTAAGAAAAAAATATAGTTGCATCTATTTTCGGGAGACGGTTGAGTCTCCCTGTTTTTTGTTCCATTCTCAAGTCCTTGGAATGAAAGAAAAAAAAAAGTCGAACCGCTTGAAATTTTTTTAAGAAAACAAAATTAAAAAAATTTAAATTTTTTCGGGGTCATGGTAGGGGTGGGTGATTTTAAGAGTGATATGAATATTGCAACCTGTTTTCCCTACTTTGACTAAGAAAGTCATTTTTCTTAGTTTGAAGGAACTTGTTTTTATAGGAAAAATATTTTCCAAAATTTTTTAGCCAATCGAACATGAGTATACCGAACACACCCTTAATTACTTTACTTAAATTAGAATCCAACCAATTTACTACGTTAGAACAAAAGTAGAATATACAAATATGCATACTTGCTCACTAATCAAGGAATTAGAAAGAAAATTAGCAGGGAATCGATCTCTTCACGTCCACTTCTCCTGTAATTTATGAGACAATTTAACGAAAAATTCATGTTTGTAATTTTATATTTGGATTCATAAACTTGAAACAAAAATTGACTCATTTTACCAAATCCAAATATTAAAAAAAATATGAAAATGAGACAATTTTTGTTTCACAAGTTTATGAATCCAAATTTTATGAACCCAAAAATATAAGATTTGAATTCACTAATTTGTCAAACGAAAAGCAGGGTCAGAGCCTTTCATTTGTGGGTTCGGCAAACCCCAAATAGCTTTGATACATATCCTGTATTTTTATTTAAAAATTTTCATATAAATAAGGAGAAACAATATTTTTAGTCCTTGTGTTATTGCATTATTCCTATTTTAGTCCTCGTGATATTCGATTAAGCGTATTTGTCCTTCAATTAAGTAATACATGTGATTTTAGTCCTTCAACTAATGGACATCAAATAAAATCACACACATTGCTTAATTGTTTTATTTTTTGTCATTTAGTTGAAGGACTAAATGTTAACCTAGCGATGGATCTAGAAGCTTCCCTAAACAGTCTATGTCGAAGAGAGAGATAAAACTGTGAAGGTAAATAGAAGAAATGATCCATTAATCAATATCCAGGTGTACAACACTCTATATATACATGTATGAAAAATATCAATCGGACAAGGGCCGGGTCCATAAAATGAAAGAAATGAAAGAGGCCCAATTACAAAATAGGCCCAAGTATTAGTTCAGCCTGTATCTATAGCTCCAACACCCCTCTCCCTCCCTCAAGCTAGAGGATGAGTGCACACCAAGCTTGGAAAGAAGACGATGATGAGGCACACCAGTCAGGGCCCCGGTGAGAAGGTCAGCAAGTTGAAGAGTGGTGGAGATATGCTGCAAAGAGATAACACCAACACCAAGGACATCACGGACAAGTGGCAATCAACCTCAATATGCTTTGTGCGTTCATGAAAAACTGGGTTGCGAGCAATATGAAGAGCAGCCTGACTATCACAAAATATAGGGACAGGAGTGAAAATATGTAGACCTAAGTCACCAAGCAAACGAATCAACCACACAATCTTAGCAACCACCTTGCGAAGTGCACGATATTCAGCCTCAGCGGAGGATAATGAGATAGTGGGTAGTTTCTTGGACTTCCAAGAAATAAGAGATCCACCTAGCATAACTAAGAAACCAGTGACAGATCTACGCGTAGTAGGGCATGCAGCCCAATCAGAGTCAGTATAGTCCTGAAGAGAACAATCAGGTGAACTAGATAACTTAATTTGTCAATCAATTGAGGTACAAAAATTAGGTTGAATTGGAAAGAAGGAATAAGAAGTACATTGGTTATGACAATTTCATTGTTTAAAGACAAGGAACTAGTGTTGTTGACCTTAACTTTGTAACCATTTGGAAGAGTGACTAAGTAAGGAAAAGGGAGAGTTTGGATGTCATGAAGAAGGTCTTTGTTAGGGGTCATGTGATTGGTGGCCCCTGAATCTATTATCCAAGTATCATCTTATAACTAAGAAGCACTTCTTAAAGAAACAAAATAAGTAGCAAAGCTAGACATAATACCTGTAAAAGCATCCATGGCAGTAGAGGAGCTAGGTGCATCACTGATTTGAGACTGTTGAATCAAAGATAAAATATATTGGTGTTGTTCATCACTAAATCCATGGAGAGAATCAGTAGAGGATGAAGAATTCTCTCTGGAATCATCAACTTTCACACAAGCAACTAACTTTTTGCTCTTAGTGAATTTAAAATCAGGAGGAAAGTCATGAATCCTATAGCATTGGTCAACAAAATGTCCAGATTTCCTACAACATCTACATATTCCATTGAGCTTCTTGCTGTCAAAATTCACCCTCTGATTATAGGATTTGGTACTGTTATTGGATGTAGAGGGAATAGAGTTGGAGGATGAAGGGAGAGATGGAGATGGAGTAGAGGATGAAGATGTGAAAGTATTTCCTTTGACAACATAAGAGGTGTGATCATACATAAAGGAGGAACTGGAGGATTGTATTTCCCTCTGATCTTTATCATGAAGGAGCATGGAATATTCTTTTCCTAATGTAGGAACAAGAGACATCATGAATAAATTGCTCCTTACATTAGAATAGGACTCATTTAACACAGTAAGGAACTGAATCAACTTTTGTCCATCACCACATAAAGGCTCAGCACCACAAGTACAACGGGGACCAAAAGAAGCTGACTTCAGCTCATCCCACAACTTTCTCAACCTAGTGAAGCAACTTGCAATGTCTGATGAGCCTTGGGAAACACCAGCAATTTCTCTTTGGATTTGATAATAACGACTAGCATTGGATTGTGAATATCATTCCTCAAGATCAAACCAAATATCCCTTGCAGTCTCACAGTATAGGACACTTTCAGCAATATCCTTAGATAAGGAATTACTTAACCAGGCAAAGACCATATCATTGCACCTCAACCAATAGTCATACAGTGGAGAGTCGGGATTAGGCTTGGGAATTCTACCATTTACTAGACCAGCCTTGTTTTTAGCGGAAAGAGCAATCATGATATGTCTCCTCCAAGACATATAACCAGTGCCTGAAAATGGTACTGGTACAAGCATGATTACAGGATTATCCGAAGGATGGACATACAAGGGGTGAGATGAATCCACAACTGAGCTGTTGCTCCTTGCCGGATTGCCATTGTGGCTCATTAAGCTCTCATTATCATAAGAAACCATTTCACCAACACAGTAAAGCAAAAAAAAATTCAAATGAATTGGTCACAACCTATGAGACTATCAGTCAATTCAGAGTGATAAAATGAATAAATCCTCATCAAACAAACTATACAAAACACAGATTAGATGAAATTAAATTTAGTATGAAATTAGGGTTTACGAAATTGAACCTGCACCCAAAATTTGGGGCTTTTGAAATCTGGCACCGTGAAAACTTCAGAAATCATGAGAGTAAGCTTCGTTGAGGAATATTCCAATCAAATCGAGCGAACGCCGCCGGAAACTCCACAAAAACCATCAAAAACTTCTGTCATTGTCGGAGCAAATCGCGAATTCACACCACCACACAAGAGATCTACGATTATAGTAGAGAATTGCGGAAGATTCATGCACCGATTCAACAAGATCGATGCTCTGATACCATGTTAACCTAGCGATGGATCTAGAAGCTTCCCTAAACAGTCTATGTAGAAGAGAGAGAAAGAGAGTAATAAGACTGTGTAGGTAAATAGAAGAAATGATCCATTAATCAATATCCAGGTGTACAACACACTATATACACAAGTATGAAAAATATCAACAGGACAATGGTCGGGTCCCTAAAATGAAAGAAATGAAAGAGGCCCAATTACAAAATAGGCCCAAGTATTAGTTCAACCTATATCTATAGCTCCAACACTAAAATCACACACATTGCTTAATTGAAGGTCAAATGCACTTAACTGAATATCACGAGGACTAGCATAGGAATAATGCAATAACACAAGGACTAAAAATATCGTTTTCCCTATAAATAATTTATCAAGAACCCAAATAATGTTCTTTTTTCTAAAAATTTAAAATCCATAAATTCAAAATCTGAGTTCCGCCTTCGTAAAAAAAGAAACCTCACGCAACTTGCTAAGAAAAAAGAATGTTCATTCATTCAGCAAGCAGTAAGGCTAGTTAGAGGTTCATATTCAAAACCTTTACACATATACTACAGTAAAGTTGCAAAATTTTAGGAAATATTACTCCTAGTTTAAGCTCTGTAATAACAAGTTTCAACCTTTCCAATATGGTAGCTCTTTCTACTAGTAGAATTCCTTCCCAAGACTTTTGCTATCTGTACCTGCTATAGTCAATGCATGCATCACTCCACTCTTCCAAGCAATTATGGTAGTCCCAAATTAGATTTAATCGTATCTGATGCAGCATATTTGGAATCTCGGGGTCTTGCTGCAAATTAAAGGCAAAATTAAATGTTTAAGATAAGAAACACTTGGTGTGCAGTGTCAAAACCAGAATATGAATATAATGCAAGAGACGTCGACATGCTATACATGCAACCACTTGAATCACAGTACATTAACTATTATCTCATATGCTAGGGGAGAACATTAGCTAGAGGGATATTGGATCATGTTGCTTTGGTGGGAAGAAAGAATTGAAAACGATGGACTCACATGAATAATGATGTGAAAAGTGTTGTTGATTAGCTGTGTAGGAAAAAGGGATTTCACTGTAGCATACGCCCTGTATCATGAAGGGAGAGATCAAACAATAATTCACATAAAACATTAATGGGCAATTAGATACGGCGAAATCACAATTAAGAAACAAGAGCAGCAGGGACAAAAAAAAATTACCAGCCTAACCATGGTACTTGTGAAAGACTTAGAAAGCATTGAACAAGATATTTTAGCTGCTGCACACAAGGGATTTCAACATAAAATGTTTCTACCAGTTGACGCAAGACTTGTACCACTAACACAAAACGATCGGGAGAATCACAACAATAGATTAGCCCTCTCTCTTGCATCAAGATTTTCATAAGAATGAGTGTTGCTACCTCCAAAGACATAACACTCTTTTCATTTATAATACCCAAAGAAGATAATAATCTGTCCATATCAGCAGAAAGCGATGTAGTAATTCAGTACAAAAGTTGACTAGGACCGTCGAAAAGTTTGTTTATCATGGGCTTACTTTCAAATGAAGATATACATTTTACTTCTTTACAAACTAAAAATTATAGTACTGTATATAATTTGAAATGAAGAACAATTTGGAGCGAGCGGGTGCCCATTGCTAAGAAACTTGACAGAGTGATGACTTAACAACCAAATAATAGAGTAAGAGTTAGAAGGCTACATGATAACAAAGAGATTGCCTAACTAGTTAAAATATAGGCACAGTAATACAAATATTCCTAAGATGACAAAATAGAAATGAGGAATAGTAGTAGAAGATACACATTGACTCAAGTTGCTGGAATATTACATGAGAAAACTAGACGAATGCAAAGAGCATGAAAGGTGATTCTAGAAACTCCCCATATATTTGACCATTTTCGTCTCAAAACACTCTCATTACCTCATTAAAAAACAAATAAGAAGAGAAGAGAGAGGACCAGAATCATGGAAATGAAATATCTCGTTAGAACTGTTTCAACAGTCAAAAACATCAGTATGACGTGGATGATGTCTACACTACACGATTTCACTTGGTCATATCTTCAATTCTTCCCTTCTAAACTTTCATTAAAATCAACAAAGTCCTATTATGCCTCCTTGGCAAAACCCCTCCTCTGCTTTGTTCCTGATGTTGTGGTCTTTTATTCTCCTAAGTTCATTTAATTTACTCTAGAAATCAAAATGTTTTCATATGAACTTCATGTATAAAAGTTGAGCACAGTACAAGCATTTCTGATGATAATTCTCATGTATATTTATGGTCATATCGGAATATCACTTTCATAGAAGATGAAAGTAAAGTCATATTTTTGCAAAAGATGATGAAACTGTAGGTAGGCCTAACCTTCCTTGTCAGTATATCACCATGATGGATGCAGTGCAGGCACAAAGAAAATACTTCTTCTGTTTGTAGCAAACGATGAAGAATATCTTGCCCATATGGCTCATCAAACTGCACAAGAAAGTGAATTCAGAAGATCGTATTAGTACTCCTTAGGGTCACATTATCCATACATCACAGACAGTCATAGTTCAAAAATTATTAATGCATCTATATGTTTGCTGTGAAAAGCTATATTATCACCTTTGCTAGGGCAGAAATTAGATCCAAGCTGCTACGCCTCACAAATTCCAGAGAATTCATCGCATTTTGAGAAATTTGGAGATATGAGAAAAGATAATATGGTATGTTTGCTGCAGAAAAGAAAGTATTAGACGAATAAACTACTTCTGAAATAACAGGAGACCAGAACAATTTCCAGTTCATTCTGCAATCAGTCTATGATCCCTTTTACTTTTTCCATATCACAATTTATGAAGAAAATCTATTGACAAAGTGCATAAAAGTTAAAAATTTCATAGATAACTAGACCAGCGGATGAACAATGCTTCTTAGTAGAAATTTTTTCAGGCACAATGTGCACACAACCAAAAAACAGTAGTGTCGACTGTCGTGAACATTTACAATTCACGTATGGACTATACAAGAACCAGAAATTATGGAACTGTCAAAATTTAATAAAAATAGAGGCACGTGCAGTGATGCAGAGATAAGGACTGACTTAAAAGATAAAGAAGAGACAATTTGTAAAAGAAGAACTGGCTTATTAAAAAAAAAAAAGGACTGCAGTTGGTATAATTTGTTCTAGTACGCATTCTGAAATTAGCATGTGTTAGAGTGGGTAAAAGTCCCACATTGGTTGGGGAATGGACTGGTGGTTTGCTTATATGGACTTGGGCAATCCTCCCCTCATGAGCTAGCTTTTGGGGTTGAGTGTTGATTGCTTATAAAATACTGAGTGATCACATTTACTCTTTTTCAGCCCAAACTCCTGAACTACCTCACTAAACTTGCCGAACCAGGCTCGCGGACTCTGCTTCAAGGCCATAGGGCTCCGATTTTTATTTTTTTTTATTATTTTTTTTTGGGTTATTTGGGTATAGTGACTGCTTGGTTTCACCACCAGATTCTGGTGTTCGTCTGTCCCTCTAACCTTGTATGGAGGCTGTTCTTGAATTTCAGGTGTGTACGTTCCATCCTGTCTGTTTGTTTGTTTTACTTTCTTCTGCTGCTCCAGTTAGAATCAAGGCTGGTCGGATCTGTTTGTTTGGATGGACACTTGATTTTGTGGTTGTTAATTCAATTTTGGAACTTGTTCATTTGTTGTTGGGGTCTGCTTGGTATATATTTTTCTGAAAATGTCTAATAACAAGAATTCTGTGACTGAAATAATTCCAGCCATGTCTAGGATTACTGAGCATAAATTGAATGGTTCTAATTATTTGGAATGGAGTAAGACTATTAGGGTATATTTGCGTAGTGTTGAAAAAGATGACCATTTAATTCAAGATCCTACCACTGATGATACAAAGAAAACATGGATGAGAGATGACGCACGACTATTCTTGCAAATTAGAAATTCTATTGATAGTGACGTTGTTGGTTTGACTACTCATTGTGAGTTTGTCAAAGAATTAATGGACTATTTGGAGTTTTTGTATTCTGGTAAAGGGAATATGTCTCGAATTTATGATGTGTGCAAGAATTTCTATCGTGTTGAGAAGGGGGATAAATCTCTCACAGCTTTTTTCATGGATTTTAAGAATACTTATGAGGAATTGAATATGCTTTTGCCATTCAGTACTGATATTGAGGTGCAACAGACTCAAAGAGAACAGATGGCTATAATGAGTTTCTTAGCCGCTCTCCCGTCAGAATTTGAGATGGCTAAATCTCAAATTCTTTCTAGCTCTGAAATTACATCTCTTAAGGATGTCTTCAGCAGGGTACTACGTACAGAGAATATGGCATCTGTTCGACAGAATGTCCTTGTTGCTAAAGGTGGAGGAAATGATTCTCTAGAGAATATGACATCTGTTCGACAGAATGTCCTTGTTGCTAAAGGTGGAGGAAATGATTGGGGGAGAAAGACTCATTACAAAGGAGGAAGAAACTAGACTTTGGAATCCAGCAAAGACGTTTGTCATTACTGTCATGAGCCAGGCCACTGGAAGTGGAATTGTAAGAAATTGCAGAGTCGCAATCAATATGGCCCTCGAGGAAAGGCTAATATTGTTGCTGCTCCTAGCCCATCTTCTGATAAAACAATACTTGTTTCAGCTGAGGAGTATGCTAAATTTTCTCAATTTCAGGAATCCACTTCAGTTGCTGCTGCCGAGTCAGGTAAAGCATGTCTTGTATCTGCCTCAAACAAATGGGTGATTGATTCTGGTGCCACAAATCACATGACAGGTAACCCGAGCACTTTTTCCAGCTTTCATTCCCACAAATCACTCTCTTTTGTGACCATCACTGATGGGTCAACCTACAACTCTACGGGATATGGGACAGTTAAACCAACCCCCTCCATTACCCTGTCCTCTGTATTAAGTCTACCCAATTTTGCCTTTAATTTACTTTCTGTGAGTAGACTTACCAAAGATCTGAAGTGTTCTATCTCATTCTTTCTCGATTTTTGTTTGTTTCAGGATCTTATGACGAAGCAGATTATTGGTAAAGGACATGTATCGGGCGATCTCTACATCCTTGATGAACAAGTACCTCGGTCTATTGCTTGCACCAGTTTTGTGTCTCTATTTGAAGCACATTGTCGGTTGGGGCATCCTTCTCTATCTACTTTGAAGAAGCTCTGTCCTCAGTTCCAGAGTGTTTCTTCGTTGGAGTGTGAGTCATGTCAGTTTGCAAAACATCATCGTAGCTCGTTAAGTCCTAGGATTAATAAACGAGCAACGTCTGCTTTTGAATTAGTTCATTCAGATGTGTGGGGACCGTGTCCAGTTGTATCGAAATTTGGGTTTAAATATTTTGTTACTTTTGTGGATGATTTTTCTAGAATGTCTTGGATTTATTTCATGAAAAATCGATCTGAAGTATTTTCTCACTTTTCTGCCTTTTGTGCTGAAATTAAAACCCAATTTCATACTACTGTACGCATACTAAGGAGTGATAATGCAAAAGAGTATATGTCAGAATCATTTCAATCTTATATGAGACAACATGGGATGCTTCACCAGTCATCTTGTGTTGATACACCTTCTCAAAATGGTGTTGCTGAGAGGAAGAATAAACATCTATTAGAGACAGCACGTGCACTTTTGTTCCAAATGAAAGTCCCTAAACAGTTTTGGGCAGATGCAGTCTCCACAGCTTGTTTCTTGATTAACCGTATGCCATCTACCATGCTTACTGGTGTTGTGCCTTATAGTGTTCTCTTCCCGGATAAGCCACTATTTTCGGTGGAACCTAAGGTATTTGGAAGTTTATGTTATGTACGAGATGTTCGACCATCCGTCACCAAGTTGGACCCCAAGGCCTTGAAGTGTGTTTTCTTGGGCTTTTCTCGACTTCAAAAGGGGTACCGTTGCTACTCTAATGATCTTGGAAAGTACCTTGTGTCAACTGATGTGGCATTCTCGGAGACTAAACCATTTTTTATGCACCTCCCATTTCTACAAGTCAAGAGGAGGAAGATGAGTGGTTAGTCTATCAGGTCACCAACACTTTGACAGAACAATCAGTTGCTACCTCTCCATCTCCTTGTTCTTCTATCGAGCATCAACCGTCAATTGTGCCTTCTGAAACTGCTCATGTTGAACCAACAAGACCGCCAATTGTCCAAGTTTACTCTAGGAGACAAGAGACTACTGATACATGTCCTGCACCAATTACTTCGTCATCAGATCCTCCTCTGCTTGATCCTTCAGAAAATCTTGACCTCCCTATCGCCCTTCATAAAGGTACACGTCAATGCAAATCTACATATTCCATTGCTAATTTTGTTTCTTATGACCACTTATCTCCTTCATCTAGTTCTTTGATTGCATATCTAGACTCTATTTCTATCCCTAAAACAGTGAAAGAGGCCTTGAATCATCCTGGTTGGTATGAAGCAATGCTTGAGGAGATACGTGTTTTAGATGAAAATCACACTTGGGATCTAGTGGATTTACCCAAAGGAAAGAAATCAGTGGGATGCAAATGGATCTTCGCAGTTAAAGTTAATCCAAATGGTTCTGTGGCAAGACTTAAGGCCAGGCTTGTGGCTAAAGGATATGCTCAGACGTACGGGGTGGATTATTCGGACACCTTCTCTCCGGTTGCCAAGCTCACTTTTATCCGCTTGTTTATTTCTCTAGTTGCTTCAAAGTGTTGGCCGTTGCATCAATTGGATATCAAAAATGCATTCCTTCATGGTGATCTATCTGAAGAAGTGTACATGGAGCAACCACCTGGTTTTGTTGCTCAGGGGGAGTATGGGAAAGTTTGTCATTTGAAAAAATCCTTATATGGCTTGAAGCAGAGTCCGCGAGCTTGGTTCGGCAAGTTTAGTGAGGTAGTTCAGGAGTTTGGGCTGAAAAAGAGTAAATGTGATCACTCAGTATTTTATAAGCAATCAACAACTGACATTATCCTCTTGGTTGTATATGTTGATGATATTGTTATCACAGGAAGTGACTCTACTGGAATTTCCTCTCTTAAGTCCTTTCTGCATAGCAGATTTCACACGAAGGATTTGGGCTCTTTGAAATACTTTTTGGGAGTAGAAGTGAGCAGAAGCAGGAAAGGTATTTTTCTGTCCCAAAGAAAGTATATTCTTGATTTGCTTGCAGAAACGGGAAAGTTGGCAGCCAAGCCATGTAGTAGTCCAATGATTCCTAATGTACATCTTATGAAAGATGATGGTGATCCCTTTGATGATCTGGAGAAATACAGGATATTAGTTGGTAAATTAAATTATCTCACTGTAACTCGTCCGGATATTGCTTTTGTTGTAAGTGTTGTTAGTCAGTTCATGTCTGCTCCTACGGTCAAACATTGGACAGCCCTGGAACATATTTTATGTTACTTAAAAGGAGCGCCTGGACTTGGCATATTGTACAGCAACCATGCGCATTCTCATATTGAGTGTTTTGCAGATGCAGATTGGGCTGGATCAAAGATAGATAGAAAGTCTACTACAGGCTATTGTGTCTTTGTGGGTGGAAACCTGATATCATGGAGAAGTAAGAAACAAAATGTTGTATCACGGTCCAGTGCAGAATCTGAGTACAGGGCTATGGCACAGACTACGTGTGAAATTATGTGGATACATCACCTTCTTGAAGAAGTTGGACTGAAGCACACTACACCAGCAAAACTTTGGTGTGATAATCAAGCTGCACTTCATATCGCCTCAAATCCAGTATATCATGAAAGAACGAAACACATAGAAGTTGATTGTCATTTCATTCGTGAGAAGATTCAAGAAAACTTGATTTCTACTGGATATGTGAAGACAGGAGAGCAACTAGCTGATTTATTCACGAAAGCGCTGAATGGAACTCGAGTGGATTACCTTTGCAACAAGTTGGGCATGATCAATATCTATGCTCCAACTTGAGGGGGAGTGTTGAAGAATAATATTAACTTATTCCTTGTAATATATAATTAGCATTATAGGGATTGTATCAGAATCATAGGGATAGGATCAAATCCATAGGATTTCTTTTGTTGATTCTTTCCATAGTTAGGTTTCTATGTATGTGTATATATTCTTACCACTTTATGGAATAATACACCAATGAATTCCCCCACATCTCTGTAGCATGGTATCAGAGCCAGGTCCATCCCCGTTTGGGCTCCCGGTCCACGCGCCAGTTGGGCCCTGGGCGTGAAGGGGGGGTGTTAGAGTGGGTAAAAGTCCCACATTGGTTGGGGAATAGACTGGTGGTTTGCTTATATGGACTTGGGCAATCCTCCCCTCATGAGCTAGCTTTTGGGGTTGAGTTAGGCCCAGGTGCCATATCTTTACAGCATGAAAGGTGAAAACATATGCCAAGAAAAGCTAATAAAATTATAGTATTGTAATAACACTTCAGTCAACGAAAAAGTAAACTAAACTCGTCGATTTGAAAATCTATCAAGATGAACCTGTTGTTTTGATAGATATATGTGCATACTCATTTGCATCTGTACTAATTTACAAACTTTTAAGAGTAGATTGACAAAGATTTGGCTTAAAACTGATTGTAGTGTGAAGCATAGAAGAATCACACTACCTTTGACGAGCCATATTCTTGCATCTGGGTGAGAGGCCATACACTGCACGCATATAGTCATAAAAGAGTAGTTGTTACATTTCATGAGAAACACTACAATATGATAACATCAAATCCATTTTATCCTCTTGATCACTGACTAATGAAAATCATCTATTCAGTAAGAAAATTTGACGATACATGTCAATCCCATAAGGAGAAGTAGAGTGGTATATTCACCTTAAATACAGAAAGAGCATTACAAACTCGAGCAGATTCCATCATGGTTAATGTTGAGGTTAAAAATTTCGGATACACTGCTGTTACTTCCTGAAGTGAAGAGAAAAGTTATTGAGACTTTGGGTGCACTGCTAATACTAGCTAAAGTGAAGAGGAAAGTTAGGAACCAAGAACTCGTAGCAATTTAGAGCTCACGATCCATCTACATCAATCTTTAATCGCCATAAAATTGGGAAGCAACAGAGTTTGTGTGAAAGAACTACAAGAGTCTGCTATAAGCTAATTGCTGATGTCTCATAGCTTGCTCATTACAACCATTTCAATCTCAAATTCTATCGCTTTATAAATCTCTTGAACATATGGACGTTAAATCATTTCTATATTCAAAATTTCAGAAAAACAATACCCAAATACGTACAACCAAAGGGTTAAACTTACAATGAAGCAACTCGAACGAATATCATGAGCATAATTACATATAAAAGGGTGTTGTCTTGCAGTTATAAGCTCTAAGAAAATCTCAGAATCTGGCAATAAATGCACATAGAGAGTTATTTCTAGTGAAGAAGTGATCCCTAAAAAGGAATATATATAACAGCTCAAAGAAAGCAAGGATTATATTCAAACTATCAATTTCTGTTACATCTCCATTTCTTTTATTGAATAAAACAGTATTAATGTCAAACAGAAATTTAATTCAAGAAGTTCTACTTATGCATCCGTGAAGTAAATACAGGCAAGAACATCCGCAAGATAATAAAACAACTGTAATATAGTTGACAAAAATTAAAAGAGGTATGTGCATGTTTACCTGTAAAAGTGGGAAGACTGTACGATTGGAGTTCCACAACTGCCAACCAAGATCAATGCACATTTCTCCCCTCTAACAAAATCAAAAAAGAAATTTAACTTCTCAAAATTTAACAACGTTCAAGAACTCAGCACTGAAGTTAACCAGCTTATTCTTCACAGTTAAATTTAACAATAGAAAATATGCTAGGAAGAAACCAGACTGCACAGGAAGTTGTAAAAACAGAGTTGTGTACTACTCTAATAAAATCAAAAAAGAAATTTAACTTCTCATAATTTTACCACATCCAAGAAATTAAAGGAAATGCACGAATTCAGCACTGAAGTTAACCAACTTATTCTAAACAGTTAATTTATTTTGTAAGTATCAAATCTGCAATTGTAAAAAACAGAGTTTGTACTAGTCTGAATAATTAAATTGAGTTGGTTGGCTTGCCTGTCTGATCACATTGCTGAGTTGAATAAGAACTTGTTCACGATTATTACTGTCAGGATCACGAAGATACATTATCAACTGCTCCGTCGTCGCCATTGCCACAAATGGTTGTGGCTGTGGTGGCAAATTATTCATTTCCACAAAACGGTTAGCGTCACTAGAGAAAATCTTTATTTTCTTGGTTGATTAAGTTTCTTTTTTCTGGTGTATGAATGAGAAAGTAGATATGTATATATACTAGCGGGAAACTTTTTCCAGGGGTGAAGGGCTATGTTTCATGCAGAATCTTAGGATTCGAGCAAAATTTATAGGGTAAGTGTTAAAAATAATAGTGTAATGTCTAAGCTAGCTCTATCAGCACATTTACAAAGTATACTAATTTCTGTTTACGATCTTTAGTTAATTATTCATTTGAAAGATTATTTTTCATTCTCATTTTTAATTTTGTTAAATAAACACATAGACACTTAATGTATAAGATGTACTAAATCGGACAACGATTTATACGATGGAAATTAAAACCATCACTTCTAAAAAATCTGCCAAGATGGACCTATAAAATCGAAAAAAACCAACCTCGGTCGGTCGGTTTTGTTCTTCATTTTAAAACTATTTTTTAACTAATAAAAACTAACTCACAAGGTTGATAAACTAAAATAAAAATTTTAAAATAGACTGACCTCCTGAGGTCAGTAATGAAAAATATTCATGCATTTATTTTTCGACCTCATGAGGTTGGTGTAATAATCTACATGGTCATTTTGTATTTTCAACTTGTTTTTCCTGTATTGACTCTTCCCATAGCTTCATTATGTCGTTTTATGACTTGTGAGAATGGATGTCACGATTCTTGAGGTGATAGATGAATTTCATAAGATTTTCACTTTTAAAGGTTTAAGAATGGGAAAGTTTGACCAAAATCAATATTTTAGGTTAACGATGTTGGATTTGAGTTTTGACAGCTCTGTCAGGTCTGAAAGGTGATTTACGACTTAGTTGGATTCTTTACACGAATCCCAAGACACTTGGGAGTAATTTGTGTTAGGGTTTTTGTCCTGATTTTCTTATCAAATTTGATTTTTATTTTTCTTGAAAGGAAAATAAAAGTAATTCCATAATTACTTTTACTTTTCCTAAAAGGAAAATATAAAACTCTTCCATATTTGGCTAACCTCTTTCTTAGAGGAAAAAATTTGAACCTCTATAAATAGAAGACCTCCCTTCTCATATCACAACACAATAACATCCACAATGAAGTCGTTAAAGAGTCTTGTTTAGGGGGAGATTTTCTCTCAAATAGTTTTTATGCTTTTTTGAATTAGTTTTAATATGTAGGCCAATTGGCCAAACCATATTCAATAATATGTTTTAGTTTAATTTTCTTTGTCATCTGATTTATCGCATCTATGGTTTGCAACTTTAAGTTTCCGCATGACGCCCTCTCGATTTCGAACCCAATAAGTGGTATCAAAGTCTATGGTTCAAAGGTCCTATGATTCAGATTGAGGATAAGTTATGATGAAAGTTGCAACCAATTTGATGATAATGAAGATATATGTGCAAAAAATTACATGTGGAGAAAAAGTTTCAAAAATTCTGCTGCTAATCCATCTTTAAAACCAAAATCAATTTTCAACCCATACTTGCTTTAACGCATGGGCTCCAACTTTCAACCCTCGGTAACTTTTATGCTTGGGTTTCTTTCAACTCTTGCATATACTTTTAACGCATGAGCTCCACTTTTAACCTGTGCTCACTTTCAATGCATAAGACTCCACTTTCAACTCTGCTCACTTATAACACAGGGCTCTAATAATATTAACCCATACTTTTATTTTTAACACATAGGGCTCCAAATTTTAACCCATATCAACTTTTAATCGTGGTAAGCAGCAGTGATATATGAAGATTGTGTGAAGAAGGAAGATCAAGATTATTTTGTCAAGAAAATCAAGCCAAAAAGGGGAGATTTGTTAGGGTTTTTGCCCTGATTTTCTTACCAAATTTTATTTTTATTTTTCTTGAAAGGAAAATAAAAGTAATACCATAATTACTTTTACTTTTCCTAAAAGGAAAATATAAAACTCTTCCATATTTGGCTAACTTCTTCTTGGAGGAAAGGATTTGAACCTCTATAAATAGAAGACCCCCCTTTTCATATCACAACACAATAGCATCCACAATGTAGTCGTTAAAAGAGTCTTGTTTAGGAGGAGATTTTTTCTCTCAAATAGTTTTTATGCTTTTTTGAATTAGTTTTAATATGTAGGCCAATTGGCCAAACCATATTCAATAATATGTTTTAGTTTAATTTTCTTTGTCATCTGATTTATCGCATCTATGGTTTGCAACTTTAAGCTTCCGCATGACGCCCTCTCGATTTCGAACTCAACAATTTGGATTATTGGTTGGATTCTAGTATTTTTGGAAAAGTAAAGTTTGACCACGATTAATTTTGATCCGAATCAATTATTTGATAAATTTAATAGGTCTAAAATGTGTTCTATGGTCAATCTATATATTAGGTTTGTTTTTCGGAGGTCCGAATGAATTCTGAAGGGTTGAATCAAAGTTTTGGTTGAAGTTTGGAATGTGTTGAACTGTTGTCTTCGGGTGTAGCCATTTTCCTCCTAATTTTTGAGACTCTAACCACGTTCGCGAAGAGTAAGAAGGTCAACACATCACAATCATGTTGAGAAATTGAGTCAGGTTCGAAGCTAGGTCGAGTTTATGCTTTGCATTCAAGGGGAAGGCTTCATGTTCGCGAAGGAGGGTTGGGGTAACCTCATCATGTTTGCAAAGAAGGTTTTATACTTGGACATAATTAAATCTCCATTTTTGAAGCTAGACTTCATATTTCGATTTTGGGAGATTGAGAGCTCGGTTTGAGCGATTTCAAGCAGGGTTTCTCGATTTAATCTTGAGGCAAGATTCTAACCTCCTATTTAGGATGTTCCTGTTATTCCATCATTTATTTTATGAATTACTTGCAATCGTTGGAACAAAAGTAGAATATACAAATATGCATACTTGCTCACTAATCAAGAAATTTGGAAGAAAAAATTAGCAGAGAATCGATCTCTTCACGTTCACTTCTTCTATAATTTTAACTTGCTTCCATTACAACGGAAAGAAGACAATTTTTGTTTCACAAGTTTATGAATCCAAATTTTATGAACCCAAAAACATAATATTTGAATCCAAATTTTATGAACCCCAAAACATAATATTTGAATTCAATAATTTGTAAAACGAAAAGCAGGGGCAGAGATAGCATTCCATTTGTGGGTTCGGCAGACCCCAAATAGCTTTAATGCATATCCTGTATTTTTATTTTAAAAAATTTCACTAAATGTATAAATAATTTATCAAGAACCCAAATAACTTACTTTTCTCTAAAAATCCAAAATCCATAGACTCAAAATATTGGCTCCGCCTTCGTATAAAAAAAAAAAAAAGAAACCTCACACAACTTAGTCAGTGAAAAGAGAATGTTCATTCAGCAAGCAGTAAGGCTAGACTCTAGTTAGAGGTCATACTCAAAACCTTTACATATACTACAGTAGTAAAGCTGTTAAATTGTAGTAAAAAATATTACTCCTAGTTTAAGCTCTGTAACCAGTTTCAAACTTTCCAATATGGTAGCTCTTTCTACTAGTATATGGGGATTGGATTCTGTAGAGCAAGTTAGTTGAATTCCTTCCCAAGACTTTAACTATCTGTACCTGCTATAGTCAAATGCTTCACTCCTCTTCCTAGCAATTATCGTGGTCGCCAATTTAGATTGAACACTAACTGATGTAACATATTTGGAATCTCTGGATCTTGCTGCAAATTAAAGGCAAAATTAGTAATAGCATAGCAGATTTATTTTAAATGTTTAAGAGAAGAAACACTTGGTGTGCCCTGTGCAATGTCAAAACCAGAATGTGAATATTATGCAAGAGATGCCGGGATACTATTCATGCTGGCTGTTGTGCAACTATCGTCTCATATGCTAGGGAAAAACATTAGCTAGAGGGACATTGCATCATGTTGTTTCTGTCGGAAGAAAGAACTGAAAACGATGGACTCACACGAATTATGATGTGAAAAGTGTCGCCGAGTAGCTGTGTAGGGATATGGGATCTCACTAGATCATATACCCTGTATCATGAAGGGAGAGATCAAACAATAATTCATGCAAAACATTAATGGATAATTAGAGACGAAACCAGAGCAGCAGGACAAACAAATTTACCCGCCTAACCATGATACTCGTGAAAGACTTAGGAAGCATTGAACAACATATTTTAGCTGCTGCAAACAAGGGCTTTCAAAATAAAATCTTTCTACCAGTTGGCACAAGACTTGTACCACCATCTCAAAACGATCGGGAGTAGCCCAACAATAGTTTAACCCGGGCATTTTCACCAAGATTTTCATAAGTATGAGTGTTGCAACCTGCATAAACATAACACTCTTCTCATTTATAAGACTCAAAGAAGATATAATTGAAAGCAACATAGTAATTCAGAACAAAAGTTGACAAAGACAGTCGAAAAGTTTGCTTATCATGGGCTCATTTTCAAATGAAGATATACATTTTACTGCTTTACAAACTAATAAAATTATAGTACTGTATATGATTTGAAATGAAGAAGGCTTTGGAGCGAGCGGGTGCCCATTGCTAGGAAACTTTACAGTAGTGATGACTTAACAACCAAATAATAGAGTAAGAGTTAGAAGGCTGCATGATAACAAGGAGATGTCCTAACTAGTTCAAAGATATGCACAGTTACACAAATATTCTTTGTAAGATGACAAAGTAGAAATGAGGAATAGTATTAGAAGATACACATTGACTCAAGTTGCTGGAATATTACATGAGAAAACTAGACGAATGCAAAGAGCAAGAAAGGTGATTCTAGAAACTCCCGGTGTGTTTGACCATTTTCGTCTCAATTACACTCTCATTACCTCCTTAAAAAACAAATAAGAAGAGAAGAGAGAGGACCAGAATCATGGAAACGAAATACCTCTGTAGAAATGTTTCAACAGTCAAGAACGTCAGTATGACGTGGACGATATCTACAATAAATGATATCACCAGACCATCTCTTCAATTCTTCCAATCTAGGCTTTCATTAAGAGCCAAAAAGTCCTATTATACATTATTTTTCCTCAGGAAGGGCCTTCTGGCAAAACCGCTCCTCTGTTTTGTTCTTGATGTCGTGGTATTTTATTATCGTAAATTCATTTAATTTACTCTAGAATTCAAAATGTTTTCAGATGAACTACATGTATAAAAGTTGAGCACAGTATAAACATTTCTAATAATAAATCTCATGTATATTTATGGTCATATCGAATATCACTCTCATAGAAGATGAAAACGAAGTCATATTTTTGCAAAAGATGAAATTGCAGGTAGGCCTAACCTTCCGTGTCAGTTTATCACCATGATCGATGCAGTGAAGGCTCAAAGAAAATACTCCTGTTTGTAGAAAACGAAGAAGAATTTCTGGCCCATGTGGCTCATCAAACTGCACAAGAAAGTGAATTCAGAACATCGTATTAGTACTCCTTAGGGGCACATTACCATACATCACAGACAGTCATATGTCAAAAATTATTAATGCATCTATAAGGTTGCTGCAAGTATAAGGGAATTGAAAGACTCATGCTTCTGCTGCATTAAAGGGACAATAGCTGCAGTAAAATAGCTATAGTATCACCTTTGCTAGGGCAGCAATAAGATGCAAGCTGCTAAGCCTCACAAATTCCAGAGAATTCATCTCATTTTGACGAATTTGGAGAAATGGGAAAAGATAATGTGGTATGTTTTCTGCATAAAAAAAGGTATTACAAGAATAAACTACTTCCGAAATAACAGGAGACAAGAACAATTTCCAGTTGATTCTGCAATCAGTCTACGATTGCTTTTACTTGTTCCGTATCACAATCAACAAAGAAAGGATGAAACCTATTGACGACGTGCATAAAAGTTGAAATTTCAAGGATAACTGGACCAGCAGTGGACAATGCTTCTTAGCAGAAATTTTTGCAGGAACAATACGCAGACAAACACAAAAACGATAGTGGCATGAACCTTTACAATTCATGTTTGGACTATACATCAGAATCAGAAACCATGGAAACTGTTAAACTTTATAATAGATATTAAAAAAAAAAAGAAGAGGCACATGCAGTGATGCAGAGATAAAGGACTGACTTAAAACGATAAAAGAGTAACATAGACAAAGGGCTGCAGTGCGTACAATTTTTTCTTGTATGCATTCTGAAAATAGCATGAGAGGTGAAAACATACGCCAAGAAAAACGAATAAAATTGCAGTATTGTAATAACACCTATTAAGATGAACCCGTTGTTTTGATAGATATGTGCCTACTCATTTGCATCTGTACTAATTTACTCACTTTTAAGAGTAGATTGACAAAGAATTGGCTTAAAGATTGATTGTAGTATGAAGCAGTACTGAAGAATCACGCTACCTCTGACGAGCCATATTCTTGCATCTGGGTGAGAGGCCATACACTGCACTCATATTGTCATAAAAGAGTAGTTGTTACATATCATGAAGAGGCACTACAATATGATAACATAGAATCCATTTTATCCTCTTGATCACTGACTACTGAAAATCATCTATTCAGTAAGAAAATTTGATGATACATGCCAAACCCTCAAGGAGAAGTAGAGTGGTATATTCACCTGAAATACAGCAAGAGCATTACAAACTCGAGCAGATTCCCTCATGGTTAATGTTGAGGTTGAAAACTTCGGGTACACTGCCGTTAGTTCCTGAAGTGATCAAGAGGAAAGCTGAGACTTTGGTGCACTACTAATACTTGCTAAAGTGAAGAGGAAAGTTAGGAACCAAGGACTCATAGCAATTTAGAGCTCCTGATCCATTTGTCCACATCATTAATTGCCATAAATTGGGAAGCAACAGAACTACAAGAATCTGTTGTATGCTAGCTAATTGCTGATGTCTCCTGCTCCCTGCCTGAAGATTAAGTGTCTCACGCATTTGTTTTTGCTGCTTACAGAGAAGGGTCCATATGAAATCATGCTTTTGAGCTCAAATTCTATGGCTTTATAAATCTCTTGAACATATATATGGACCCCTTAAATCATTTCTATATTCAAGATTTCAGAAAAATAATAACTAAATACAACCAAAGAGTTAAAACTTACAGTGAAGCAACTCGAACGAATATCATGAGCATAATTAACATATAAAAGGGTGTTGTTTTGCAGTTATCAACTCTAAGAAAATCTCAGAATCTGGCAATAAAATGCACATGGGTTATTTCTAGGAATATATATAAAAGCTCAAGGAAAACAACAATTAAACTCAAACTATCAATATCTTTTACATCGATCTCCCTTTCTTTTAGTTAATAAAACAATATATTGTCAAACAGTAGCAAGCTATAAAGCAGAAAAATTCATTCAAGAAGTACTTCTACTTATGCATCGCCCATCGGCAAGGGAATAAATTTAATTCAATAAGTTCTACATACTTTCATGGAAAGTCATATAACATTTTGAGTTCATTTTGCATAACTACTGATCAGTTTCTGTATTACATTACAGCTTGAAAATTAAAAGAGGAATGTATGTATGTATACCTGTAAAAGTATGCGGACTGTATCAGGGGATATCCACAACTGAAAACCAAGATCGCTGCACATTTCTCCCCTCTAACAAAATCCAAAAAAGAAATTTAACTTGTCATAATTAAAGAAATTAAAGAAAATTCTGGATATGCACGAATTCAGCATACAAGTTAATTAACCAGCTTAGAAAATGTGGGATTGTAAAAACAGAGTTGGCTGGCTTGCCTGTCTGATGACATTGTATAGTCGCATAAGAACCTCTTCACGAATAAAATCGTAACGAAGATACATTATCAACTGCTCCGTCGTCGCCATTGCCAAGTAATTACTGCCGTATGGGTCTACAAATGACGGCGGCAAATTATTCATTCCCAGAAAACGGTTAGAGAAAAATCTTTATTTTCTTGGTTGATTAAGTAGCTTTTTTGAGTGATTGAAAAGAGAAAAAATGATATATTCTAGGGGAACGTTTTTCCCTCATGCAGAATCTCGGGATTCGAGCAAAATTTATAGGAGCACTGTCGAAAATACTCTAAGGGATCGTTTGGTATATGAGGTAACTGATAGAACGATAAGAGAACACCAGAAATTTACGAGGTTCGGCAAAACTTTATTTTCTGCCTACTCCTCGGACACAATCAACTATATTTTATTTCACTCCAAAAGAATACAAGTGAAATACTACAAGAGAGAAAGGAGATTCAAATGCCTTCAAAGATGAGAAGGCAAGTGATTGAGGTGATTTACAAATGAACTAAGTGCCCCTATTTATAGAAGTGAATTCTTCCTCTTGATGTCATCAGTGACATCATCATCATCATCTCGATGTCATCAGTGACATCATCATCATCATCTCGATGTCATCAGTGACCTCATCATCATCATCTTGATGTCATCAGTGACATCATCATTACACAAATGTCAAAGTTCAACGTGTGAAATCATTTAATGGTAGTCAAAGATTTCGACTACAAGTTGAACTTGGACATTTCTTCTCAAAGAAGAATTCCCTTTTTTTCAAAATGTTCACACTAGTTCTAGTCAAGCGTTCACACTAGTTCTACTCAAACGTTCACACTAGTTCTAGAATCTTGTCAAATTTAACAAATCTCCACCTTGGCAAGATTCTCCATTTTTAATTTTCTCTCAGCAACAAATTTTGATTGTGTCTTCAATCTTTAATCTTCAATGTTCAATAATGTTGATCAAGTTCAAACAATGTTGAAACTTGACCGCAGTCACCACTTTCGTCAGCATATCGACAGGGTTATCTATAGTCGGAATTTTCTGCACCATGACTCCACTTCTTCTATAATGTCTCGTACAAAATGATATCGAACATCAATGTGCTTCGTCCTTGCATGATAAACTTGGTTCTTTACTAATTGGATAGCACTTTGACTATCACAAAATACTATGATGCCTTCTTGTTCAATACCAAGCTCTCTAAGCAAACCTTGAAGCCAAATTGCCTCCTTTACAGCCTCTGTAATTGCCATGTACTCTGCCTCAGTGGTAGACAAAGCAACTGTTGACTACAAAGTAGATTTCCAACTAACTGGTGCGTTTGCTAAAGTAAAAACGTAACCAGTAGTTGATCTTCGTTTGTCCAAATCACCTGCGTAATTTGAGTCACAATATCCTACCAGATGCTGACCATCCTCCTGCTCGAAAATCAAACCAACATCTACAGTATTACGAATATACCGCAGAATCCATTTCACAGCTTGCCAATGTTCCTTTCCAGGATTATGCATATACCTGCTTACAACTCCCACAGCATGTGAAATATCAGGCCTTGTACAAACCATTGCATACATCAAGCTACCAACAGCATTTGCATATGGTACTCTTGACATATATTCTTGTTCAACTTCATCCTTTGGCGACATAGCGTCACTAAGCTTAAAATGAGGGGAAAGCGGAGTGCTAACCGACTTCGTTAGCTCATTCATATAAAATCGGTCTAGTACCCTCTTCAAGTATTCTTTCTGAGATAAACAGAGTTTCTTTAAATGTCTATCTCTTTTTATCTCCATGCCAAGAATCTTCTTTGCTTCACCCAAATCCTTCATTTCAAACTCATTTTTTAGTTGAATCTTCAACTTCTCAATTTCTTCTTTTCTTTTAGACGCTATCAGCATATCATCAACATATAAGAGAAGATATATAAAGGATCCGTCTTCAAGATTGCGCAAATACACACAATGATTGTATTTGCTTCTTTTGTACCTTAGCCGCAATATAAACTTGTCAAATCGTTTGTACCACTGTCTAGAAGACTGTTTCAATCCGTACAACGATCTTTCAAGTTTGCATACCATATTTTCTTTTCCAGTAACTTTGAATCCTTCTGGCTGAGTCATGTAGATTTCCTCTTCCAAGTCTCCATGTAAAAACGCAGTTTTTACATCCAACTGAACTAGTTCCAAATTCAACTGTGCTACCAAAGCCAACAAAACTCTAATGGAGGAGTGTTTTACGACTGGAGAAAACACCTCATTATAATCAATTCCCTCCTTTTGAGCATATCCTTTGGCCACCAATCTTGCTTTGTAGCGAACACCTTCTTGGTCAGGAAATCCTTCTTTCTTTGCATATACCCATTTGCACCCAATTGCTTTGTTGCCCTTCGGGAGATTGGCCAAGCTCCATGTGCGATTCTGATGAAGGGACTGCATTTCTTCATTTATGGAAATTCTCCACTTATCTTCTTTTGAACTTTGGACTGCATTTTTATAAGTGGTAGGAATACCATCTACAATTGAGTCTGCACAAGCCACTGTATCCATGAACCGATCAGGTTTTCTTATTGTTCTTTTTGGCTTGCTTGTTGCTATTGATTCAAGTTTTGGTTGAGGTTCCAGAGATGGAATCTCCTCTTCAACTGGCTCTTCTTCTCGAGGAAAATCTTCTACTATTTCCTCGTTTTCTTCTTGTGTTGGAAAAATTAATTTTCCCTCAAACTCTACCTGCTTTGAAGCACCATCAGTTTGTTTGACATCTTTACCTATTACCTTATTTGTCAAGGCAGATTCATCAAAGGTAACATCCCTGCTGAATATAATTTTTCCCGTCTTTGGACACCATAATCGGTACCCTTTAACTCCAGAAGTAATCCCCATAAATACAACCTTCTTTGCTCTTGGATCCAGTTTGGACTCTCTTACATGATAATATGCAATTGAGCCAAATACATGCAAAGAACCATAATCTCCAGCAGGTTTTCCATACCATTTTTCTAATGGTGTCTTGCCACCAATTGCGGCAGATGGTAGACGATTAATGAGGTGGCATGCATATGTTATTGCCTCAGCCCAAAATTCTTTGCCCAAGCCAGCATTGGACAACATACATAGAACCTTCTCCAGCAAAGTCCGATTTATGCGTTCTGCCACTCCATTCTGTTGTGGTGTATTTCTGACTGTGAAATGTCTGACAATGCCATTGTCTTCACAAATCTTCTTGAAAAGATCACTTTTGTATTCTCCACCATTGTCTGTACGAAGACACTTGATCTTTCTGCCAGTTTGCGTCTCTATCATCGCCTTCCATTTGAGAAAATTTTCCAACACTTCATCTTTAGTTTTCATTGTATACACCCATACTCTTCCGGAAAAGTCATAAACAAAGGTTACAAAATAGTGTTTCCCACATAATGAAGGTGTTTTGGAAGCACCCCAAACATTAGAGTGAACATAATCCAAAATACCTTTAGTATTATGGATTGCAGTTCCAAATTTAACCCTTGTCTGTTTCCCTTTGACACAATGCTCACAAAACTCCAAGTTGCAAGTCTTTAATCCTTTTAGCAATCCTTGATCTAATAAAGTTTTCAAGGATTTTCCTCCAGCATGCCCCAAGCGCATATGCCACAGCCTGGTTATTTTTGTCTCCTTATCATCACTGGATGTTGTTGCCGCAGTCCCAATAACTGTACTACCTAAATAGTGGTACATGTTATTGATTCTTCGAATTCCCTTCATTACCAGCAGTGCACCGGAGTAAATTTTCATCACCCCATTATCTGCAATGACTTTGAACCCCTTTGACTCTAGGGCCCCTACAGAAATGAGATTTTTCTTCAAATCCGGTACGTATCGAACATCTGTTAATGTTCTGCTCAATCCATCATGGTTCCTTAATCGGATGGAACCAACACCATATGCGGTAAGAGGATCATTGTTTGCAGTGTGAATAACTCCACATTCTCCTTTTTGTAAATCAGTGAACCAGTCCCGATTAGGACACATATGATAGCTACAAGCCGAGTCCATCAACCATACTTCAGATGAATTAGATGGCTCTGTTGTAACTAGTGAGAAATCAGAGTCATCACAATCAACTACACTTTAGTCCATGACAACCTTTCCGTTGTTAGGTTTGGCCTTATTTTTCATCTTTGGACAATCTTTCTTCCAGTGCCCCTTTTCTCGACAAAAGGCACATTCATCTTTGCTAGGTCTGGATTTTGAATTGGATCTTTCTTTCTTCATTCTCGTTTGATTTTGAGAACGACCTCTTACGAACAGTGCTTCTCCTTCTCCTATGATGTCTGGTTTCTTCTCTTCTATGGAAATATCTAGTCCTTATTGAAAAAGGACATCAAGAACTTTGTCTTGCCACATCCCGAAATGTCCTGACCCGTCAAATATTTCAACTGCAAACTTCGCATTTGACACAATTCTTGTCATGAGCGAAGATGCCAACGATGACGTATTATTGACACCCGATGTGGAATCTTCTGTGTTCTTGTCTGCCATTTCTACTACAAATACTATTTATTAACTAACCGTACCGAAGACCAAAGTAATTCTTTTCTGATGTGGAAGTTCAGACTGTGCTGCAACCACAGAGCATACTCAGATAGAACCTTGGCTCTGATACCAATTGTTGCGAAAGCCGAATATATAGAGTGCGATTAAGTCGCAACTACTATATCTAAAGTTAGCTATATAAATAGTAAATGATAGAACGATAAGAGAACACTAGAAATTTACGAGGTTCGGCAAAACTTTATTTTCTGCCTACTCCTCGGACACAATAAACTATATTTTATTTCACTCCAAAAGAATACAAGTGAAATACTACAAGAGAGAAAGGAGATTCAAATGCCTTCAAAGATGAGAAGGCAAGTGATTGAGGTGATTTACAAATGAACTAAGTGCCCCTATTTATAGAAGTGAATTCTTCCTCTTGATGTCATCAGTGACATCATCATCATCATCTCGATGTCATCAGTGACATCATTATTATCATCTTGATGTCATTAGTGACATCATTATTACACAAATGTCAAAGTTCAACGTGTGAAATCATTTAATGGTAGTCAAAGATTTCGACTACAAGTTGAACTTGGACATTTCTTCTCAAAGAAGAATTCCCTTTTTTTCAAAAATGTTCACACTAGTTCTAGTCAAGCGTTCACACTAGTTCTAGTCAAACGTTCACACTAGTTCTAGAATCTTGTCAAATTTAACACTTATCCCATATTTGGTTGGATAAAATACACGGGGATAACTTATCCCGAGATTAGTTATCCTGAAATTATAGTGTTATTTATATCCCACCTTGAAGATGGAATAACTAATCTGGGATAACTTGTTTCCCAATCAAACGACCCCTAATATGTTTAAGCTAGCTCTATCAGCACATTTAGAAAGTATACTAAGTAATTTCTATGTACAATCTTTAGTCAATATGTTTAAGCTTTCTCATTTTTAATTATGTTCATTAAACACTTAGACACTTACATGTATAATATGTATTAATCTAACAATGAATTATACGGTGAAAAGGCCATTACTATGTATTAAAAAAGTTAGAAATAACAGGCCTCAATAGGTCGATTTTGTTTCTTCTTTTTTTTAAAGTAATAAAAAACGATCTCGGGAGGTTGATAAGTTAAAAATAATTTTTAAAAAATAAATCAACCTTGAGACTTGGGAGCTGAAATATTATTTTTAAAAAAAAACATAAATCAACCTCAAGAGGTCGGTGTAACGACCCTCATAGTCATTTTGTATTTTCAGCTTGTTTTCCCTGTTTTGACCCTTTCTACAGCTTCATTATGATTATTATACCTTGTGAGGATGAGTGACACGATTTCCAAGGTGGTCAGATGAGTTTCAGATAAGATTTTCAGTTTTGAAGGTTTAAGATTAGGAAAGTTTGACCAAAGTCAATATTTTAGGTTAACGAGGTCAAATTTGAGTTTTGACAGTTTTGTTAGGTTCGGAGGGTGATTTACGATTCAGTTAAATGTTATGTACGAATCCCAAGGAACTTGGGAGTAATTTTGGTCATTGGTTGAATATAGTTTTTTTTTATTGGAAAAGTTAAATTTGACCATGGTCAACTTTGATCAAGACGACCTCGGATTAATGATTTGATGATTCCAACAGGTCTAAAATGTGTTTTATAGTCAATCTACATATTTGATTTGTGTTCGGAAGGTTACGAATGAATTATGAGGGGTGGATTGAAGTTTGGAATTTGTTGAATGGTTGTCTTCTGGTCCAACCATTTTTCTCTTAAGTAGTGAGGCTCTGACTGCATTCGTGAAGAGTAAGACGGTCAACACATCACACTCACGTTGAGGAACTGAGTCAGATTCGAGGCAGATAGAGTTTATACTTCGTGTTCGCAGAGAGGACTTCGTATTTGCGAAGGAGGATTTGGGTAACCTCATCACGTTCGCGAAGAAGGTTTTACACTTGAAGATAATTAAATCGTCATTTTCGAAGTTAGACTTCATATTTAAATTTTGGGAGATTGGGAAATTGATTTTGGGCGATTTCAATGTGGATTTTGCTCGATTTAATTTTGGGGTAAGATTCTAACCTCCTATTTATGATTTTCCTGCTATTCCATCATTTATTTCGTGATTTAATCCGTGTTTGAGTGTTAGAAATTGGGGGTTTTGTGCCTAAAATTGAGAAATTATATTTTGATAATTTGGAGTCGAATTCGGACTCAATTGTTTTTCTGAAATTTCATATTTGAGACCTTTGTATCATGGGTAAACTGATTTTGAAATAAAGTTACTTTATTGCCTTTGGGAGTCTAGGATTGACTTTTTGGGTTTGAAATAGAAGTATAACGATGTGAATGTCTATGGACTTGTATATATACTAACGTAGATTACGTATTTGACCAGATTAGGATCGTTCAAACGCGTTAGAGAAAACAAGTCCGTAATTTGACCATTTGAGTCTGATTAAAGCAAGTAGAGACTTTCTTGACTCCTTATGAAGTGTAGAGTTGTTTGATTGTTAAATTAATAGATAATGTGTAATGAGGGTCTTATATAAATAATGACAAGCATTTGTGCGGGCACGGAGCCATGATATGAGTAAATTGATTATTTTCTACTTAATTGATGATTTTGTGATTAGATGAGCCTGATTTGTAATGTGTTGACAATTTAATAATTTTTTCAACAAATAAAATAATTATTAGCAGTTAAATTTGATAACAATTAGCTTTCTTAATGTATCAGTGAATCGTTGGTGCCAATATATGGATAAATCATAATGACATGAAATATCAAAATTTCACTGAACGCATGAAACTCTTTAGTTTAAATTAAAACTAGGAGATCAAAAAACTTATGTTGCGATAATTGACACATTTTCTGCTGTCATAATTTGCCACTTAACAAAATCCTAACTTAATTGCCAACTTCATTTTCTGTGCTTTGATCCGGCGCATAACAATATGTCTATGATAACATAAAAATTACATCATACCACAATTTAACTTAGCATAACTACTTAAAATCCCAATTCTTTTAAATAATTACATAAACCTATGATTTTACTTAAAAGCTCGGATACATCATGGAAGAATGTGATTTATCAGTATAAAATTAATTGATGTATCGGGAAGAATGTGATGCACCCGTATAAAATTAAGTGATGTATCAGAAAGAATGTGATGTATCTGTGTGGACTAAATCAGGAATTTTTAGTAATTTTGAAAAAAGTTGGGATATGGAGTAATTAGCTCCAAAAGGATTGAGATTTATGTAACTTTTACATTATTTAATGGGGTAGTTTTACTGTTAGGAGAAGATATAATGATCATTTAATATTTTAAGGATATTTTGAGATTCAATTTTTAATTATGAGGTTTTCCTGTAACGACCCAAAACGTCGTTATGTTTATCACTTCGAAAAGTACTTCAATCAAGAAATCTTCCTTTCGGACCTTGTAGGAATTATTTTGGTGGGAAAAAGTCATGACCCAAACTAAATTTGGGACGAAATTGGAAATCTGGGCCAGGCCCACTGATACATAGCTGCAGCGACAGATCTGAAGTCGCTACAGTGACACTTCCATCGCCGCAGCGATGGTAAGGCAGTAAGCTGCTCGAGGATTAATTAAAAACCCTCTCCTAGCTGAGGCCTCTTAGTTCATTTTCTCCGCCAAAAACACCCCAGGTGAACCCTACACTTGAAACAACGAGGTTTTAGAGGCCAAGCTTCGAGAGGGCGATTTCCAAAGTATTCCCAGCGGGATTTTCAACATTGGTAAAGGACAATGCACGTGAAGAACGACTCTTCACTCTCTATAGCAGCAGAACTTGTCTACGAAGTAGGTTATGGTTAATATGCAGTATACTTGGGTTAGATGCATGTAATAATGATAGTTATGTCGGGAGATTTCATGTTTAGGTCTACGGACATGGAGTTTGGATGGATTGGATAATAAACTAAACATAGAATAACGAATTGATGAATTTGGTGTTGCATGTTGAGTTATTGAAGTGTGTTTCTCACTTAGTTACCGAAAGTTTATGATGCTTGCATGAAATAGAGGTAGGTTAGTAAATGGAAGTGATTGCGAGTTCGTTAAAAAGGGTTAGGTAAATGGTGAACTTTTGAGTAAAAAGAAATGGCTCGGTGTGTGTTCCAATGGGCTGCAGAAGGGAAATAGTAGAGTCTGGTTGATAGTGGAGGGAGTAGTCGATAGATTTTAAGGATAGTTACAGTGTGTTAAAAGAAATAGAAAGAGGTTATGGTGAGAAACTGAAGTTGGGATTAGTCACTCGTACTAGGATGGATACTAATTGAATAAGAAGGGGGAAGACAGATAGGGTTATAATATCCTTAGGTAGAGGTAAGGATCGGGATATGTATAGACAGTAAGTGATGAATAGTAGTCCTCAATGCTTAAGCATGTATGAGTAGTCCGAGAGTAGTGTAAACTTGATTTGACTTTATGCTTACCTGTATAAGTTGAATGTTGTGATTGGCCTTCGAGCATTACGTAAGGTTATTGATTATTATCATGCACTGAACATTGGATTTGAGACTATATATATATATTGAGATGATGTTGGGATCGAGTGTCACGCTGACACTATTATTTGGATCGGGTACCACGCTGGTACTGGTACATGGACTGAGCTCGTCCCCTGTAGGTCATAACTGAGGGACCCTGCTGACCCTAGTATGTGTGTACACCTTGCGGGCATGCATTAATAATATTATGTTGGCACATATATTATTGTGATTGTTATGGATTGACTTTCTTGAGCGTAAGTGACAAACATGAGTACGTGGATGTGAGGTATGTCTTGGTTTTGTATGTAGATCTTACTTTCTGTATGCTTATTATTATGTGTGAGGCTCTGGTTCATCTTGTCTAGTTCTTGCTGTACATTTGAGAGCGGAAATAGTTGCCTTGTTAGTAGATACTCAGATATAGAATCGTGGGTCATAATCATATTGAGTGTAGGGTAGTAGGTGTGGTTAGAGAGGGAGTAAGGTGGGATTTGGGAACATCGCTAAAAGGCTTTTGTAAGGTTCAGTTGTTTGGAAATTTATTATTGTCATAATCCCTTCCAAATTTTCATTGTTATTATTTATTTTCAACCCTAGTCGGCCGATGATACTTACCAGTATGTGTGGTTGTACTAATACTACACTTATTATATGTCATATAGGGATATATCCATGTTGCAGGTCAGTTGGAGTTTCTATAGGTGCAGTGGTGATTATTCTTCAGCAGCTTATTTCATCCTACTCTTACATGGATGTTGTGTCTCTAGTCATCCTTCCATTGTTTAGTGGTCTTGTACCGGTTTAGATTAGGTTCTAGAACTGTTATTTTACTTTCGGAATGCATAGATATAATAAATGTATTTTGAACAAAGATCTATTTATTTATGAAACTATTTACACTTGAAGTTGGTTAACATATCTTCCATATTAATTGAAAGATTGGGTGGTAAGGGTTTTCCTATTTAGGATAGAGTTGGATAGGTTCCCGTACGGTCCGTGATTTGGATCGTGGTAGGTTGGTATCAGAGCCCAGTTTACTGATCTCTTAGTACAAGAGCAAATATCGAGCAGAGTTTTGGGGATTGGTGTGTTGACGTTCATATTCAATTTGAAGGAAGCTATAAGGCATCTAGGAATCTGTCTCACTTTCTTCTCTCCCATCGGGCTAATTCAATGTTGTCTCCATGGGTTGAGTCCAATTGGTATCTTAATAATAACAATTGGGATTAGTGGGTCCCAATTGGTATTTTGGCGATATGTAAAAGGTTGGAATGGTGTTATTCTAATCGGTAGAGGTTAATAAGGGGCTGTAACACCCCATACCTTCCCAACCCCACTTGACGACGTTGAATAATGTTTACGTAGGTGTCGAGAGCTATAAGAATGTATTTGGTAAGGTTAATGATGAGAAAATTGAAATTTGGCCTCGGATATGTGATTAGCCCTTCATAGGAAGTGTTTTGTGATTTTTGTGGAGCATTTGTGGGGTTCAAAATGAGTCTAATAGTACCTCCAAACAAAGGATATTAAGGGTAAGAAGTAAGTTGAAGAATAGGACTTGAAGTATCTAACCAAACCCGCGAAGAAAAGTCGAAAAATGAATTTTTCAAAAATATTAAGGGTGGGGAGCGCCAGAGGACGTGCCAGGCCGCTTTGGGCCAAAATTTTTAGCCCATAGGCAGCAAGCTGGCGCGCCCAAGGGTGTGCCAGGATGGTTTTTCCCACTTTTCAAAAGTTGGAAATTTTCTTAAGTCCCAAGGGTGCCCGGGGACGTACCGGGCCGATTTTTGCCACGTTTCTTCTACAACCATGAGCATATACATGAAATGAGTAAAGTATTATATTGGTATGATAAAATTACTTGAGAACGAATTTGGCATCAAAATGACGGTTTTACCCTTATGGTCAAAATAGGCCATACGTGGCTAGAATCACTTGTTTTTGGGATTGAGGCTACGAATATGAATCACGTGAGTGGGAATATTATCGTGACATGTATGAAATGATTTAAACATGAGAAATTATTGATTTTATTGGGTTGAGTGAATTGGGCTCAATAAAAGGCCCAAAAATAGAAAGAAGACATGGGCCAAAATGGGTCAAATGACCCATTCTTCACCCTTTGACCCCTTATACATGGAATTTAATGCCAAGAAGACTTGAGGGCCTATAAATTAGTGGAAAATCTTATTTTTATTCAAAGGATTACACTACACATTACTAGAAATTTCCCAAAATTTCTCTCAACTCTCAAAGAACCCTAAGTCAACTTCTTGGAGCAAAATCATCAATTTTCAAGCTTAGGTAAGTAATTATTCTTATGGATTCATATATTATATGCATGGGAGAGTATTTAAAGCATGTTGGTTATGCTTGGAAGTGTTGAATATGGCACTTTGGTTTTTTTGTAAAAGATGTGTGATCCATGGAATTGTAACTTGAAATATGACTTGTGGGTTTGATGAAAGAGCATGGTATGGATGAAATATAAACATGTATGGTGTGATTATGTTATTAAACTTGTTATTTTCATATAAGTGAAAATTATGGGATTTTGGCCGATTTGTTGTTGTGAGGTGTATTGAAGTAATTTGATGGAATAATTGTGATGTTGTGGTGATGAAGAGTGGAAAGTATGAACTTGGTGTGACTTGCAAATGGTTTATGATATTTTGGTCAATGTTGGAAATATTGTGGGATTATTGGTTGATACTTTCATCAATGGTATTGTCAAGGGGGAAATGACATTTTAAAGGCAAACATGTAACTCATTGACGTTATGTGCATTTGTAAGGTAGTTGGTGGTTAATGTAAATCCCGTTATGTATTTGTGTTGTAGAGTGAAACATAAGGAAGGAGCGGGACATTGTATACACATCTAATATTATATATTCATATTGAGAATACAAAGTATGTAAGGTTACTCTTTTCGTATTCTTCTGCGGCATATAATGTATACCTTGTTATTGTACTAACTTATTTCTGAAATGTCTTAAGGCACCTCGTTTCACGTTATCATCTCTTATTACTCATATATACTTTATTTTGTATATATTTTCATTCATGTATCACATAATTATGGACATGATTCCAAGTTCTAATAATGTTATGTTCCAAAGCTTCCAATAATGTTACAACTACAAAAGTATCAATCTCATGAGCGTAAAGGCATAAAGTAAGCATCTATGTGTTTCCAATAATGATAAAATCATCGAATGAACTTTTCTCAAGATTAAAGAAGTAATATTGTTAAGAGAAGTGATGTGTTCATGGATGGTATCCCATGGGGTTAAAATACCTCGCATGGGTCGATCCCAATATCTACGGGTGGTATCCCATGGGGTTAAAATACCTCGCATGGGTCGATCCCGCTGCTACGGGTGGTATCCCAGGGGAAAAGGAAAAGCCTAGCATGGGTCGATCCCGAAAACTGTTGATTACCCACTGATCAGCTTGGGGCCCGGGCGTTGTAAGAATGGAAGGATGAGTAGTGAATGAAGAAGAGAGTGATGAAGGAACGAAAGAGCGTAAAAGTAAAAGAAGTAATCCATCTAATGTACATAATTCCATACCTATAGAATGGTGACTTATACATAATGATTCTTCACTTATATTAATTTCATTGAAGTATTTATGTGTCAGATAGTTTCTTATGGCCTTACATACTCAGTACTTTCTTCGTAATGACCCCTCTTGGGGGATTTACCTTACTTGCTGCAGGCACAGGCACTAGTAGACCTCCCCAGTAGGCTGTAGGACATTTGTTGATCTTTGGTGAGCTCCAGTTGGTTCGGGGCTTTTCGGGTCTTTTATGTACATTTGTTTTGGTACTGTAATGTTGTGTAAAGCGGGGACTTGTCCCAAAATTAAGATGTTTATGTGTGTACTTCTGTTATAGGCTTTTGTAGACCGATGTGGGTATGTAACGTAAGGGATGTATGTCAACCTTGACTTGATGGCCCCAACGGCCAAGATTCTTATTTATAATGTTCCATGATTTCCACTCTTAGCATTTTATGTCTTTATGAGGTGGTGATGATCCCTATAGTACGCATATGATTGAGCACGAGTAAAGATTGGTTCTCTCGGGCCTTATCGGCTTCGGGTGCCAGTCCGGCCCGAATGGGTGGGATTTTGGGTCGTGTCAAAAGTGGTATCAGAGCAGGTTATTCTAATGGTGTCTACAAAGCCGTGTCTGAGTAGAGTCTTACTTATCAATGTGTTGTGCACCACATTTATAAGGAGGAGGCTACGGGACATTTAGGAGTTGTTTCTGTTCTTCATTTCTAGATCGTGCAATAGAGCCAATATTGTAAGTGAAACCGTATCTAACCATTGGAATTGATTTTCTTTGGTCTAGTAAAATGCCGAGGACAAGCGAAGCAGGTAGTTGGGTTTATCGAAGAAGGATCGAGTAGATTTCCACCTGACCAAACTAGTCAAGGTGGAGCGGACATTGAAATTGCATCGCGGGCCTCTTCTACTTTTCCAGCTCTAGAAGAGGCGAGTAGGAGAGAACTATCTTTGGAATTGCCCGTTAATACTATTGAGCAGGATTTAATGAGTGTGGTGCAAATATTGACCCGTGTAGTTGCTGCACAAGCTTGAAGACAAACTCTTGTGCAGCAGATGGAGAAACAGAGACAGAAGAAAATGATGCAAGAATTGGAAGGAGGATTATCAAAGAGAGCGAAACCCACGGGACAGTTCATGGCGTCCCAAGGAGGATTTGGGCCTCGGAGTTCTCATAGACTATCTAGGCCATCATTTCCTTATTCTACAACAATTGCTTCCCCCTTACTCCAAGGGTTTAGAAGTAGCCAGATTGGGCAAAAAAGTGAGACTCAGAATTTCCAGATAGTGGGATATCAAGCACACAGAGATGTGAACTAAATAGGGTATTTTCGTCGGCTGTGCCAGCGCTGCAGGAAATTTCATGCAGGTGAATGCCGGGTTGGAACGAATGTTTGCTATCATTGCGGAGTGCCAGAGCACAAGGTAAGAGGGTGTCCACGAAGGAACACGGGTGGCGTGGCACGACCTATGGGACCAACCATTGCACCGACATCATTGGTGCCTCCTCTAGGTAGAAGTGCATAACCTGTTGGTCATGGCAAAGGTGCTAGAGGAGAATCTAGTTCTAGTGGCATTTAGGGCAGTACCTACGCCGTGGCGGATCAACAAAAATATGAGGCTTCTCCTGATGACGTGACAGGTATATTATCTGTCTTTTTACGTAACGTATTTACATTGATTGATTCGGGTTTACCCTATCATATGTTATTCCATTGATTGTTTAAAAAATAAAATTGTGAAAGGACAGTAGAATTTTTAGTTAATCCACTTGAGATAACTCTACACCAAAAGGGGAATTTATTGTAACTAGAAGAGTGCATCATGATTGTGTGGTCCTGATACATTGGTTGATCTTATTGAATTGAAAATGGTGTATGTTGATGTGATAATGGGAATGGATTGGTTGGTTTCTTGTTATACCACGGTGAATTACCGAGCTACGAAGGTACAGTTTCATTGTCCATAGGAAAATGTTCTTGAGTGGAAGGGTAATGTGGGGGCACCAAGGAAAATTTTATTTTCTATCTTAAAGCGACGAAATTGATAGCCAAGGAGTATGTATGTCAGTTAGTCTGAGAGCAAGATATTGATGTGAAACCACCAAGTCCTCAATAGGTTTCGGTGGTCAATGAATTTCTTGATATATTTCCTGATGAATTTCCAGGCTTACCCCCAGAATAGGAAGTAGAGTTTAGTATTGATGTGATTCCAGGCATTCCACTTATCTCTCTTCCTCCGTATAAACTGGCTCCAGCAGAGCTACGTGAATTAAGAAGAACAAGTGGGGTGCCAAGTGTGTTGTTCCTTTTTATCAAAAGGATTGTATTCACTCTTTCTTGCACCAATTTCTCTGGAACAAGAGTGACTTGAGATTGGGTTATCACCGAGTCAGAGTTAGAAACAAAGATATACCCAAGACAGCCTTCCGAACACAGTATGACTATTATGAATCCTTAGTTGTGTCATTGGGACTAACAAATGTACCAGCTGTTGTTATGGATTGGATGAATAGGGTGTTCAAACTATTCTTGGATGTATTTGTGACCGTGTTCATGGATGATATTCTGGTTTATTCGAGACCACAAGAGGACCAAGCTAATCATGTGTAGCAAGTGTTATAGAAGTTTTCTAAATGTGAGTTTTGATTATATCTATAGCGTTCTTGGGTTACATTGTATAGGATAAAGGAATAAAGTTCGGTACGCAAACGATAGAAATGGTGAATGTGGAGAGAGTTTACACACAAGAAAATTAAGTTTCAGTAGAACGATGCATGCGAGCAAAGTTTCCAAGGGCTGAAAGATAAATTAACTTCTAGACCAGTTTTAGTATTTCCCGAAGGCACAGAATTTTATGCAGTATATTGTGATGCTTTCGGGGTTGGCCTCGGATGCGTATTGATGTAGCAGGGTAAGGTAATAGTGTATGCCTCACGACAGTTGCGACCACGTGAGAGAAATTACCCAACACAAGAACCTGAATTAGTAGCTGTTATATTGCTTTGAAGAAATAGTGTCACTATGTGTAAGGGATTCATGTTGACATATATACTGAGCATAAGAGTTTGCAAGATATCCTTAAGTCGAAGGACTTAAATCTAAGGTAGCGAAGGTGGTTTAAACCATTAAAAGATTATTATGTTGGTATCTTGTAACATCCGGGAAGAGCAAACATGGTAGCTGATTCATTAAGCCGCAAGACAGTAGAAAGCACTAGTGGCCAGTTGACTGAAAAGCAAGAGATAACCAAAGATCTACATCAATTATCCAGCTTGGGAGTTCGTCTTATTGAATCTCTAGATGAAGGGGTTATTGTGGAAAATGCAGCGGAATCCTCCTTAATAGCTTAAGTGAAAGAGAAGCAGTTTGCGGATTCTATGTTATTGCAGCTAAAAGAGAATGTGCAACAGGGTCTAACTGTGGCCTTTGATCTTACACAAGAAGGGGTGCTCCAATGCCAAGGTAGATTATGTGTACCAGATATAGATGAGCTCAGACAACGAATTATGACAGAGGCGCATCATTCGTGCTATTCTATTCATCCGGGTGCTACCAAAATGTACCATGATTTAAAAGAAGTGTATTGGTGGGGAAATATGAAGAAGAACATTGCAGAATTTGTCGCTCAATGCCCGAACTGTCAACAAGTGAAAGTAGAACATTAGAAACCAGGAGGTTACATGCAATGTATCAATCTTCCAGTCTGGAAATGGGATCTGATTAATATGGACTTCATTCCAGGTTTGCCTCAGACATTGCGGAAATTTGATTCTATATGGGTTACAGTGGACAGGCTTACCAAGTCAGCGCATTTTCTACCAGTCAACACCACCTATACAACTGAGGATTATGCAAGATTGTATGTTAAAGAAATAGTGCGGTTGCATGGTATTCCACTTTCTATTATATCAGACAGAGGAGCACAGTTTACAGCGCACTTTTGGAGATCTTTTCAGCAGAGCTTGGGTACACAGGTAAATTTGAGTACGGCTTTCCATCCTCAAACTGATGGACAAGCAGAACGTACTATTCAGACACTTGAAGATATGCTACGAGCATGCACGTTAGATTTTCAAGGCAGTTGAGATGACCATTTGCCTCTTATTGAATTTGCTTATAACAATAGCTATCATTCAAGTATTAAAATGGCACCTTATGAAGCTTTGTACGGAAGGAAATGTAGATCACCAATTGGATGGTTCGAAGCAGGTGAAACTTCTTTACTTGGGCCAGATATTGTTCATCAGGCTATGGTGAAAGTTAAAGTCATCCAATAGCGGTTACAAACGGCCCAAAATCGCCACAAGTCATATGTCGATGTTAGAAGAAGGGGGATTGAATTCGCCATAGGTGATTGGGTATTTTTAAAGGTGTCACCAATGAAAGGGGTAATGCGGTTCAAAAAGAAAGGGAAATTGAGTCCACGTTACATATGCCCATATGAAATTATTAGAAGATTTGGGCAAGTTACGTATGAATTATCACTACCTCAAGAACTCTCCTCAGTCCATCTGGTGTTTCATGTTTCGATGCTTCAAAAATGTATAGGAGATCCATCTCGTATTGTTCCCGTTAAGGATGTCCATATTACAGATGATCTTACTTATGAGGAGGTACCCATTGCCATTCTATATCGACAAGTAAAGAGGTTGAGGAATAAAGACATAGCTTCCGTAAAAGTCCTTTGGAGAAATCAACAAGTAGAGGAGATCACATGGGAAGCTGAGGAAATGATGAAATACAAGTATCCCCATCTATTTCAAATGGACCAAGAAGCTCAAAGCGCGGAAGCGGAGCAAATAAAAAGTAAGTATCCATGAGCCTTAAATGTTTATGTATATGTATGCTAGTATAGAGATGCATTTGTCGTAATTGAAGCGATAGTGTTAACATTCGAGGACGAATGTTTCTAAGGGGGGGAAGAATGTAACACCCCATACCTTCCCAACCCTACTTGACGACGTTGAATAATGTTTACTTAGGTGTCGAGAGCTATAAGAATGTATTTGGTAAGGTTAATGATGAGAAAATTGAAATTTGGCCTCGTATATGTGATTAGCCCTTCATAGGAGGTGTTTTGTGATTTTTGTGGAGCATTTGTGGGGTTCAAAATGAGTCTAATAGTACCTCCAAACAAAGGATATTAAGGGTAAGAAGTAAGTTGAAGAATAGGACTTGAAGTATCTAACCAAACCCGCGAAGAAAAGTCGAAAAATGAAATTTTCAAAAAAATTAAGGGTGGGGCGCGCCAAAGGGCATGCCATGACGCTCTAGGACAAAATTTTTAGCCCATAGGCAGCAATCTGGCGCGCCCAAGGGTGTGCCAGGATGGTTTTTCCCACTTTTCAAAAGTTGGAAATTTTCTTAAGTCCCAAGGGTGCCCGGGGACGTACTGGGCCGATTTTTGCCACATTTCTTATACAACCATGAGCATATACATAAAATGAGTAAAGTATTATATTGGTATTATAAAATTACTCGAGAACGAATTTGGCATCAAAATGACGGTTTTACCCTTATGGTCAAAATAGGCCATACGTGGCTAGAATCACTTGTTTTTGGGATTGAGGCTACGAATATGAATCACGTGAGTGGGAATATTATCGTGACATGTATGAAATGATTTAAACATGAGAAATTATTGATTTTATTGGGTTGAGTGAATTGGGCTCAATAAAAGGCCCAAAAATAGAAAGAAGACATGGGCCAAAATGGTTCAAATGACTACTCTTCACCCTTTGACCCCTTATACATGGAATTTAATGCCAAGAAGACTTGAGGGCCTATAAATTAGTGGAAAATCTTATTTTTATTCAAAGGATTACACTACACATTTCTAGAAATTTCCCAAAATTTCTCTCAACTCTCAAAGAACCCTAAGCCAACTTCTTGGAGCAAAATCATCAATTTTCAAGCTTAGGTAAGTAATTATTCTTATGGATTCATAAATTATATGCATGGGAGAGTATGTAAAGCATGTTGGTTATGCTTGGAAGTGTTGAATATGGCACTTTGGTTTTTTTGTAAAAGATGTGTGATCCATGGAATTGTAACTTGAAATATGACTTGTGGGTTTGATGAAAGAGCATGGTATGGATGAAATATAAACATGTATGGTGTGATTATGTTATTAAACTTGTTATTTTAATATAAGTAAAAATTATGGGATTTTGGCCGATTTGTTGTTGTGAGGTGTATTGAAGTAATTTGATGGAATAATTGTAATGTTGTGGTGATGAAGAGTGGAAAGTATGAACTTGGTGTGACTTGCTAATGGTTTATGATATTTTGGTCAATGTTGGGAATATTGTGGGATTATTGGTATGATACTTTCATCAATGGTATTGTCAAGGGGGAAATGACATTTTAAAGGCAAACATGTAACTCATTGACGTTATGTGCATTTGTAAGGTAGTTGGTGGTTAATGTAAATCCCGTTATGTATTTGTGTTGTAGAGTGAAACATAAGGAAGGAGCGAGACATTGTATGCACATCTAAGATTATATATTCGTATTGAGAATACAAAGTATGTAAGGTTACTCTTTCCATATTCTTCTGCGACATATAATGTATACCTTGTTATTGTACTCACTCATTTTCGAAATGTCTTAAGGCACCTCGTTTCATATTATCATATCTTATTACTCATATATACTTTATTTTGTATATATTGTCATTCATGTATCACATAATTATGGTCATGATTCCAAGTTCTAATAATGTTATGTTTCAAAGCTTCCAATAATGTTACAACTACAAAAGTATCAATCTCATGAGCGTAAAAGCATAAAGTAAGCATCTATGTGTTTCCAATAATGATATAATCATCGAATGAACTTTTCTCAAGATTAAAGAAGTAATGTTGTAAAGAGAAGTGATGTGTTCATGGGTGGTATCCCATGGGGTTAAAATACCTCGCATGGGTCGATCCCAATATCTACGGGTGGTATCCCAGGGGCAAAGGAAAAGCCTAGCATAGGTCGATCCCGAAAACTGTTGATTATCCACTGATCAGCTTGGGGCCCGAACATTGTAAGAATGGAAGGATGAGTAGTGAATGAAGAAGAGAGTGATGAAGGAACGAAAGAGCGTAAAAGTAAAAGAAGTAATCCATCTAATGTACATAATTCCATACCTATAGAATGGTGACTTATACATAATGATTCTTCACTTATATTAATTTCATTGAAGTATTTATGTGTCAGATAGTTTCTTATGGCCTTACATACTCAATACTTTCTTCGTACTGACCCCTCTTGGGGGATTTACCTTACTTGCTGCAGGCACAGGCACTAGTAGACCTCCCCAGTAGGCTGCAGGACATCTGTTGATCTTTGGTGAGCTCCAGTTAGTTCGGGGCTTTTTGGGTCTTTTATGTACATTTGTTTTGGTACTGTAATGTTGTGTAAAGCGGGGACTTGTCCCAAAATTAAGATGTTTATGTGTGTACTTCTGTTATAGGCTTTTGTAGACCGATGTGGGTATGTAACGTAAGGGATGTATGTCAACCTTGACTTGATGGCCCCAACGGCCAAGTTTCTTATTTATAATGTTCCATGATTTCCACTCTTAGCATTTTATGTCTTTATGAGGTGGTGATGATCCCTATAGTACGCATATGCTTGAGCACCAATAAAGATTGGTTCTCTCGGGCCTTATCGGCTTCGGGTGCCAGTCCGGCCCGAATGGAATTTCGGGTCGTGACAGGGCGTAGGACTTGTATACTGATGTTGTAAGTTATATTTGAAATGAGTGATATGTGCATCCTTAGGTGGATATGCTATTTGATGTAGTTTAATATTGTAGTATCGGTACAGTCGATAATTATATTGTAGTATTGGTACAGTTGGTAAGAGTAACTCTTTCGTTAGATTGATCGGTTATACTTACCGGGAAAAAAAAACTTGTATTTAAATATTTTGTGAGGTTGTGATAGTATGTTACCTGTATCCCTTATGTGGGTTATTATTGGTTTAGTGTAAAGTATGATTTCTATTTATGATTGGTAAATGTAAATTTTGTTATTTGACTTGTTATACTTACCGGGAGCTATCAGGAGATAAGGATTAAGTTAAAAACTTGCTTGGATATACAATCCTTTTAAGGTATTAGTATAGTGTGAGTGATTGTTATGAGTACTATGAGATGAGTGGTTTCAATGGAGTATCTGAGAATCGTAAAGGTTGGATATGATTTTGAGATATGTCTTCATTTCTGTAAGTTGGGATACGTCTTGATTTTTTGTAATTTGAAGTATGTCTTGATTTCTATTTAGTCCTTTACGATATACTTGGATATCCTTGTGTGGTTAGTCTATGATTGTCATGTTATGAAATTGTCTAAGACGTGTGGTCTTTTTTGGGATATTGTTTAAGCATAATGAGCAAAGAGATTTGAAAACCGCGTGATGAATGAATATAGAATGATGTATTTGGGTCTACTTTATTAAGAACTGCTTAAACATAGGGGATGGGGTAGTAAAGTGTTCGTGGGATAACATCGTGTTGGAAAAGGCCAGGGAAAATTTGATTTCAGAGTCACTAGTTGGGGGTCACTGCAGTGACAGATTCGTCACTGCAACGACGTTGCCACAACAACTCCTCATTGCTTCCATGACATTGTTGCAGCTATACTTTAATGGGACTGATCCAAGTAGATCTGCATCATAGCCAAATCTGCCTCCATCCCCCCAAGGATGCAGGGGTCTGGGTGGGAGGGGTGCCAGACTCGTCGTCCTCTCCGGCCCTGCTACTCTCACCCGCTACCCCTATCTTTCTCTTCTTTTTTTCTGCCTCCCAGTGAACCCTTCACCTTCAGCTAGAGGTGGGCGTTCAGTTCTTCGGTTCGGTTTTATCAAATTTCAGTTCGGTTCTTTGGTTTTTGATTTTAGAAAAATATGCACCGAACACCGAACCAAACTAATTCGATTCGATTCAGTTTTTTCAACTTTGATTCGGTTTAGTTAGGTGTTTTTAAATCGGATTTTCGGTGCAAAATGAAAAATAAAATGAGAACCGAATCAAAATATAAGACACTAAAAATTCTAAAACATTGTAAATAGACTATCAAGTGAGGACAACTTCAAATACATATCATTTAGTGCTCCATTTTTCATATCACAATACGGTGGTAGTATTTGTGTGAATTTTTTTAGGAATTACAGTTAGAAATTAGGAGTATTCGTGTGAAATTTTTTAGGAATTACAATTAGAAATATAAGTATATTAGGAATTAAAATTAAAAATTAGGAAAATATAAAATTAATAAGGATGGAAGGTAAATATTGATGGGGTAATTGGGTATGGGCTTTGAGGCTTGGTCTTGAAAAGTTTTGTGCCAAACATGAGCTAAAGGAAATTTTTTAAAAAAACTTTTAATAAAACTTTGGTTCTTCGGTGCACCAAAGAACCGTTACCCCTAAACCGAAGAACCGAACTAATTCGGTTCGGTACGATTTTTGGTTCTCCAGTTTTTATGCCCACCCCTACCTTCAGCGGGTTGAAAGGCATGTCCCACTTCTACAAAGAGTTACCTACCTCCTTTGGCACATCTACCCTCTTACACACCTCTGTGATCAAAGAGGGCTAGAAGAAATCTTTTAAAGGCCCCTCCCCTCCTGTAGAAATGCTGCCACTAGTTGATAATCTGCATCCCCATATTCATCTTTATCCCCGACAAAGCACATGCCACCACAATAGCTTAGTGAAAGGTCACATTCGTAACATTACCCGAAGGATGGATCCTCCGGGATGCCAAGTTTAGCCATCTCCGAGCCTCCGCTGTGAAGGGGGTGTTTTTGGTTCCCCTAATACTGGTCTACCGAACCTTGTTCTCTACTTCAAGTCGGCCTCATAAACTTTTGCCTCAAAGGTCACATTGGAGGGGTTTGGCATCCCTAAAGTGTCACTGATGGTGGCAGCATCCACCGAGACATTCTTCTCTTGGATGTAGATAGTGGGTTGAGGCAAGGACCAGTCCACCATCGGGAGTATGACATAGAACTTCGTAAATACCTCCAGATTGCATGCAGGGACAGAATCCATCAACATCTCCCATTCAAAGGCCCTCAACTGGTTGTAGAAGTCGGGCGCCTCTTCAGCCATGTCCTTCATCATGAATCCTCTCTCATAAATGAAGCCCCTAGTACTCAACCCCTCCTCGTAGCGGTCACGGCAAGCAGTGTTTGAAAATTGTCGGTATGAGGGTTGGTTAGCCATGGTAGTAGTCCTATAAAATTGCATCATAGCAATTAGAAACCAATTTGGGATGCTAAAGAAAGGAAAGGAAAATAAAAAATGTTGTTGAAAAATTCCTAGGAGGCTACTACCCGACTGTCTCTATAGCGACACTTTTGTCGCTGTAGCGGCATAGATCCATCGCTGCAGCGATGCCTTCTTCCCCAGCAGTCCAATTTTCTCACATGGTGGATTTTCAAACTTTTCATCAAATTTTTGAGTTTTAAGCATAGATCGGTCTTGGTAGAGTACTTGTGAACTCATTTACTCTACAATGGGGGTGATTAACACCTAACTCAAGCCCAATCTTTACTAAATCATCAAATAAGATGATTTTTCATCTCTCACTCTTTTCAAGCCCAAAACCTGCCATGATCATCGTGAATTTTACGTCTAGAATGCTATAGGAGCATTGGGAACGTAAGATATTCTAGAATTATTCATAAATTCATTCAAAGGGAGCAACAATTTCAAATTTTTGAGTTGCACGAAAATCAATCCAAAAATCCTCCTTTTCCCTAAATTTCTATGATTATACGATGCTAAAAGCATAAATAAAGTAGCAGAAATAGAGAATTACCTTAGAAATGTAGCTGGAAAGTAGGTTTCTTGAGGGAATTTGAGAGAATTTTGAGAGTTGGGAAGTGGGGGGAAATGTATCCCACTTCCCCTTTTTGAAAAACCATCGAGCCTTACCGCGTGATAATTATATCGCTGCAGTGACATTACTGCCATGAAGAAATCCATAAAATTTCATTTTCGTCCTAAATTTTTCATGCGTCGTAATATTTTTTGGTGTTCTGGGTATTTTAACCGACCTATTACATAAAATTTTATTATGAATCATATTCCTTGGGTTATAGTGATTGTACGTTGTGTTAGAAGCTTACAGACTCGTAATGCATAAAGTAGTGAGGTAATGGTGGTAATAAAAGCAGAACTCATCTAGATGTAGGTTATGGTTAGTGTGTAGTAGACTTGGGCTAGATGCATGTAGTAATGGTATTTATGTTAAGAGATTTCATGTTAGGCCTACAGGCATGGAGTTTGGATGGATTAGATATTAAACTGAACTTAGAATAACGAATTGATTAATTTGGGTTTACATGTTGAGTTATTGAACTGTGTTGCTCTCTTAGTTACCAAAAGGTTATGATGCTTACATGAAATCGAGGTAGGTTAGTAAATGGGAGTGATTGCGAGTTCATTAAAAAGGGTTAGATTAATGGTGAACTTTTGTGTAAAAAGGAATGGCTCGGTGTGTGTTCCAATGGGCTGCAGAAGGTAAATAGTAGAGTTTGGTTGCTAGTGGAGAGAGTAGTCAATAGATTTTAAGGATAATTATGGTATGTTAAAAGAAATACAGAGAGGTTGTGGTGAGAAACCGATGTTAGGATTAGCCACTCGTACTAGGATGGATATTGATTGAATAAGATAGGGAAAGAGAAGTAGGGTTATAGTATCCTTAGGTAGAGGTGAGGATCAATATATGTATAGATGGTAAGCGGTGAGTAATATTCCTTAATGCTTAAGCATATATGAGTAGTCTGAGAGTAGTGTAAACTTGATTTGATTCTGTTCTTACATATATATGTTGAATGTTGTGATTAGCCTTCAGGCATTACATAAGGTTATTGATTATTATCATGCATTGAGCATTAGATTCGAGACTATCTCTTTCTCTCTCTCTCTCTCTCTATATATATTGAGATGATGTTGGGATTGAGTGTCACATCGATACTATTGTTTAGATCGGGTGTCACGTCGATACTGTTATTTAGATCAGGTACCACATTGGTACTAGTACATGGATTGAGCTCGTTCCAAGAAGGTCATAACTGAGGGTCTCTATTGACCCTAGTATGTGTGTACACCTTGCGTGCTTACATTCATATTATTATGTTGGCACATATATTGTTGTGATTATTGTGGATTGACTTGCTTGAGCGTAAGTGACAAAAATAAGTACGTGGATGTAAGGTATGTCTTGGTTCTATGTGTAGATCTTACTTTCTGTATGCTTACTATTATGTGTGAGGTGTTGGGTCATCTTGTCTAGCTCGTGTTGTACATTTTGAGAGCGAGAATAGTTGCCTTGTCAGTAGGTACTCATATATAAAATCATGGGTCATAATCGTATTAAGTGTAGGGTAGTAGGTGTTGTTAGAGAGGGAGTAAGGTGGGAGCTGTGAACATTTCTAAAAAACTTTAGTAAAGTTCAGTTTTTTGGAAATTTATTATTGTCATGATCCCTCCCAAATGCTCATTGTTATTATTTATTTCTAACCCAGGTCAATCGATGATACCTATTAGTACGTGTGGTTGTACTGATGCTACACTTACTATATCTCCTGTGGGGATATAGCCATGTTGCAGGTTAGTTGGAGTTTCTATAGATGCACCGGTAGTTATTCTTTAACAGCTCCTGTCATCCTACTCTTACATGGTTGTTGTGTTTCTAGTCATCCTTCCATTGTTTAGTGCTCTTGTACCGGTTTAGATTAGGTTATGGGGAACTATTATTTTACTTTCGGAATGTATTGATGTAATAATCGTATTTTGATCAAGAGATCTATTTATTTATGAAACTATTTATTCTTGAAGTTGGTTAACATATCTTCCACATTAATTGAAAGGTTGGGTGGTAAGGGTTCTCCTAGCTAGGGTAGAGTTAGGTAGGTGCCCATACGATCTGTGATTTGGATTGTGACATTTCCACTTTTAGAACATTACCCGCTAATTAATATTTTTTTAAGGGGTGTGAAAAATAAAACATGACGAATAAAATGGACCAAAGTGAGTAGATTACTTGTCAAGCCTGTGTACTTGTCTGTATTTGGAAGCAACATAGAATTATGAGTTCCATAACTTTTTTCTTGAGTTCTAGTTATAGAATTTCTATGACAGGATCTTTAAATTCTCAGTTTTCGAACCACAAACTCAATGACTCTTTTCTTGAGTTCTCAGTTGTAGAACAACACACTTAAGTATTCTTTTATTTGCTCCTCAATTGTAAATCCATGAATCCACATAAATATTTTTATGTAAATCCATGAATCCACATAATCCACTTGTATGAAATATATTTGAGAAATTTATGTGAAGGTTGTTGCGATTTTGGAAATTAATCCATATCATTGTGTACTCCACGTATGAGAATCTCAAGAACAATATCTTAGAGTTAAAATTTATAAATAGAAAACTTCATAGCAATATTTTGAAGTTCGAACTTATACAAATGAAACTCTGTGAATGTAAGAGTTGTTCCATCATTATCAAAACATCCGTGGAAAAGGCGTAAGAATTTAAAAAATTTACCAGTTTGAATTTGACTAAGGGATATCATATGTTGTTGTTTAATAAATGTAAAATAAATAGAGTTAAGAAGTCAGTCGACCTGATAAGGTTCACTGCAGCGAGATTCAGTCGCTGCAATGAGTGACGTGAACCAGAAATCCGAATTTAAGTGGATTTTAATTTCAGTTCTTATTCCAAAAGGTTTTTTTTCTTAAAGATGCCCCTAGGGTTCTCCCGACTGCAGAACACCAAGAATGGAGAGGAAAAGCTCTAAGGAACGCGATCTCCTCCTCCTGCTCGTAGATTCTCCCACAGAAATTCTAAATCAAGGACAAGGATCAAGGTTGCAGTATCCTATGGAAGCAGTTTGGAGTCGAGGTAGGTTATGGTTTATGAGTAGTAGACTTTGATTAATGAGTCGTATATACTATGTAGAATTGATGGGAGAAAGCATGATAAGGCCTTTGTGTATGGTGTTCGGATGGATAAAATAAGGAATGATGTAAGAAGATCTAAAAACATGTGATAATACATCAAGATATGAATTTTATGAGATATAATATATTTATGTGAGATTTTCATGATGTGTTTCAATGTGAATAAGGTTAATCTGGGTGAAGGTAGGGAGATTATATACCAAAGTAAGCTATAAACTCGAATATTAATAACATTATGGGTTGCTGGAAATTGTAGAATTGTTGAAACTTGTTATGTGTATGTTCTTGATGGGGTGTAACTTCTAATAAGGATTGATTCTTGTGGTCTGAATATGGATTGAAAATAGTGTCTTAACATAAATTTCAGGGGGGTGGGGGGTGAAGCATGTCTAATGATAAATCAAAACCCTTAGTAAAAGTGAGTGAACTAGGATTGGTGCTATGCGTTGAATGTTAACAAATTATCTGAATAACAGATAATGAAGCGGTACTCACAAATGTGATAAGCATAGTTAATGATGCATCCTAATACTTAAAAGGGAGATATAATGGTCTCTAGTGTAATAGTTGTAGTTAGTAAATGAAAGAATGCTTAAAAGTGTTTATGTGGAGTTAGACTTAATTTAATCACTTTGTATATTTTTTATAATTGAATGGCATGTGATTGGTCTTCGGACATACTTGTGGTTAATTGATTTGTTGGTTTGATAATTCTTGAATGAATAACCTGTTGATTGTTGAATCTTGTTGAATTCGAGATACAATTATGAAGTGCACTTGTCAAATTGGATATTCTTGTGATATTATCCGGAGAGATAGTAAAAGTAGGAATATAAATTGATATATTGAATAAGTACACACACACACCCCTTCTTGTTGATGAGTGACTCGTGCCCAATGTGAGTTCACGAACGAGCGGTTTCATTATGGATCGAATACCATGTCAGTATGGTATATGCACCCTAGTGTGTCCCCTGCTGGTAGGGGTGTTCATGATTTAGTTAAAAACCAAATCGAACCATGAACCAAACCAAAATTGACATTTGGTTTGGTTTGGTTTGGTTTTAAATTTTAAAAACTGATAATATTTGATTTGGTTATGATTTTACTAAAAAAATCCGACAAAATAACCAAACCGAACTGATAAATTATATACATAAATTTTATAATTATTTGAATATATGATATTAATTTTTCATAAATAATTATAAATATTTTATATCTTTTAATCATTAATTTGATTTTAGTCTACTTCTTTCACATACACTACAACACTTTTAAGTTTATTTATTAAAAAATATGCCCAAATCCAACACTATAATCTAATTGTTTATATGTAGTGTGGTATTTTACCGATTTTTAATTTTATTTGCTAATACATATATTTACTCTTCAATGCCTTGACCTTTTGATTTTTGAAGGGTTAACCATTCTATTTAAAGTTGTATCTTAATTTTGTGGATGTTAGACATGTGATGTGGAGTAACTCTACAGTTATGCTACTTAAACATGCTAAAATATCAGAATAGTATTGAGAAAAAAATTAAAGATTTATATATATATATATATATATATATTCATCTTGTGATAGTAGAGAGAAATTCGGTGATTCCTAATATTTATTTGAAATAGTCATCTCATGTCTCTGTTATTTTACCATTATTAGTTTATCATTAGCTAGTTAAAAACCGAAAAATTGAACCAAACCAAACCAACAAGAATCAAACTGATGATTTTTTATTTTATCTGGTTTGGTTTGATTTTAGAAATTTAAAAATCGATTAAATTGGTTTGATTATAGTTTTAATAAATAACCGATCCAAACTGAACCATGAACACCCTGACCTACTGGTCATGACTAGTTGGGCAGAATTAAGACCTTTTAGCATATGTGTACAGAGTTATATTCTTGATCATACATATTAATATCACTCTTATTGTTGCATGATAAATATTGGTTGATATTGCCCATTGAGTTATTTTTTAAATTCATATTCTTATTATGCCGATGGGAAATGGATTCGGCGAGTGACATCATGCAAAACTGATGGAAAATTGTTTTGGCGAGTGATAATGTAGTTACTTATTAAATTCATATTTTTATCATGCCGATGGTAAATGATTCCAGTGAGTGCTATTGTACCGACGAGAAATGATTTTGGTATGTACATAGATCCTAGTGTGTCCCTGCAGGTCATGACTATGGGGCAAAAATAAGACCCCTTGGCATGTGTGTACAGACGAGAGAATATTATGAGTTTTCATGACTTAATATATCTACTTGATGACGTGTATGCTGAGTGACTGCTTATAATAGCATGATTTTGTGATGACTTGATATGTCTATCAGTATATGTCACGATCCGATTTCTCAAATTATGATGACACCTACTTTAACCCAACACTAGGTAAGCCAAGCCATAGCCCGGAACGACAAGTAACGGGCTAACCGGCGAAAGGTAGTGGAAAACGAGAAAAACAATGACAATGATAAATAATAAGCAGAAATCAAAGAGATATGCATATATAATATACCAAGCAAGAGAGGGAAGAGGACAAATATACAAAAGAAACCCCTCCCAAGACCTGGTAAGGTAAATATAAGAGCTATTATAACCAAACAGAGACTACTAGACAGTATCCAATATATATATATACACAAGTAGTCTCGAACTATACAAAAGACTATCACTGAAGCAGAAGGAGGAGGATCAACTTCGGACTCTAGAAAGCTCACCCTATCTCCAAATCAGTAGCTCAACCCGAGGAAACATCAGCGACGGAGGGTTATACTCGGATCTGCATCGGGGAAAAAATGTAGAAGTGCAGTATGAGTACGAAAACCACAGGTACTCAGTAGGCATCATCGGTCGACTGAGCTCAAAATAGTAAAAGTATAAGTAAAGTGCGAGAATGTAAGTTAAAGTCAATAATAAAGGGACAGGAACAAAAATATTATACTATACCAAGCAGATGCAATAAACAAGAAGTAAGTAACTTGAGAATGAAAGTAAAAGCCTAGATATAACCTAACTGGACCCCCATAAGCCCAGAAGGCACACACAAGAAGAAAATAACCCAATCGAGCCCCCATAAGCTCGGTGGGTGCAAACAAGTGTAAAACTAAGGTATGAACCATAATTAACAGTATTAAACATAAAATGCACCAAGATGGATGATATGCGTACTGAATATCTCTCTCCCAGCTACAATCGAGAACCTTACCAATCTCAAATATCTTTCCAATTCCAAATCCATGTCAATAGTTATGTACAGGGCTTGAACCGAAACCAGTAGATAGTAACAAGAGGAGCTATGCTGGATTCAAATAGGAAATAATGGATAATAACAAGAGGCCACCTGTCGGATACAAACCAAAAATAGTGAATGATAACAATAGGCCACGTGGATGTCGAACTCGAACGGGAACTCTTAGATAATAAGCTGTAACCATAAATAGATGCCAGACTCGAGCTGAAACTCATAAGTAATAAACCATAATCATAAGTTGATGCCGGACTCAAACCAAAACACATAATGATATCAATAAAGCATATGTCGGACTCAAATTAGAACTTATAAATAATAGCATAGGATCAATAGTAACATCCCAAGGTTCACCCTATCCCGAATCCTTTCAGTCGATATAATCAAATTTTGAGGAGTCAAATCCCATAAGGCAAACCGGATTCCAGTTATTAAGTCCAAAAAGCACGGTCTAAGGTCAAATACTACACTATCCAAAGTAACGGAGCTAAATAAGCATAAAACAATCCCTAAGTTGACCTCAAACCTTGGTGATAGCCTAAGGAAGTAGCTAAGTGATGGTTGAAGTAAAAAAGGGGCACTACACTAAGCATTCTATCTAAAAAGGACAGTGAGGACCACTACCAAACCTTGATAACTCAACCTAAGGCAAGCACCTACCCGAACCTAGGTTAAGGCTTCTCAATCCCATCCTAAGGCACTACAAGCACTAAGTCTAATGCTAAAGGATGATAGTATAATAACCTAAGGGAAAATGGGCCCGAATTCTATTGAAAAAGGCCCCTAACCGGATAATAAGGCACAAAATGTTGAATCAACAACCAAGCCATAAATAACCACCCATAGCTAGCACAATACTACACTAATACCATAATTAAGCATAGTCTAGAGGAAAGGTAAACCTAGCCTACTTGGACGCCACTGAAAGCTCGTACAATCATCTACTATGAAACTTTTCCCTTCTGAGAAGCCTCCGACTGCTGCCACATTATCGAAATAAGGATCTACGCATTAAAATGAGAATAACGATACCCATATTACGTATATACGCTCCGGCTCAAAAACCAAACTAAAAAAAATTCCATGTGGAGCCGCTTGTGGAATCACGAAATTAAAACTGTCACAGCGTCCCTGTTAGTTCAAGGACCATTTGCCCTAAAAAATGAGCGAAATCTGAGTCCAATTCAGTCAAAAAATAGTCCCAATACAATTCAAAGAATAGGAATTAAATCGAAGAATTAATTAGTGAAATAGCCGGGAACTTACGAGAAAAATGAAGAGGGAATGATTGCAGTGAAGTTTTCAACACACCCCCAGCTCCATCAATCTCCCACGAATTCTAAGCTCTTAGATGCCAAAAATGGTGTTTAGAACTTAAAATAAGAGCTGAAAATGAAGGCATCAACAATATATACTGCCAGAGGTCCTTCTTTGTGAATGCAAAACCCCTGTCATGAACTCGAGAATTGTCCCGTACAGACCTTCACAAAATCGTCCGGTCCACCGTGATCGCGAAGAAGAAGGCTGGACCGGCTAGGCCGACCTCTTCTTTTCAAATGCGGAGGCTGGCCTACTAATGCGGATTTCAAGATCCTTGACCCTTGCTATAGTGACCAAGGCCACGCGAACGTGAAGGCCATTTTTGTCCTGCACCAGGTGCATCACCTCCAATAACTTTGGAAAGTTGCAAATATTTCGATCGGGCCCTCGAGATTCATTTAGAATCTCGTGAATTGAAACAAACTATGCTACCCTACCAAATTTGGCATTTCATATTCAACGGCGCCATTGAAATTTCCATTCGAGGTCATTTTGATAAAAAGTGGGTCCCATACTCAAGGGACCATTCTTGCCAAAATCTACCCAATAGCCCAAAATGAGTCCAGAAGCCTTGAAACCCGGGCTAAAGGTCCCCCTAGTATAAAATAAACATTTTGGAGAGGATGAGACTGTCAGAAATGGCATCCGAGGTCATTTGATTGAAGTTTTGGCCCAAAACCCATTTCTCAACTTCAAAACCTCCTAAACAGGAAAATTGCTCTAAAAACCAAACCAACTGCCCAGTAACCAAACTGTCAGCTCTAGCAAGTCATAAATGACATGGGGAAACTATTGGAACACTCTAAATACAGAAAAAGTATGAAAACATCAAAAATGACTTAGAGGGTCATTATAATATCCACTACTGAAAGGACTTTTGTCCTCAAAAGTAAAGGATTAAGATGTACCTGAAGGCTTGAATAGGTGAGGATACTGAGTTCACATATCATGCTCGGTCTCCCAGATAGCCTCCTAGACTGGATAGTGTTTCCACTAAGCCTTAACCACAGGAATATCTCTGGAGCACAATCATCTAACATCTCTTACTAGAATAGCAACTGGCTCTTCCACAAGGTCAACTTCTCATCCAACTAAATCGAGTCCCACCAAAGTACGTTTGACTCATCCAGAATATAACGCCACATCATAGATACATGGAAAACTAGATGGATGGCTAAAAAGGTTTGAGGTAATGCTAACTCATAGGCTACCTTCCCAACTATTCAAAGGATCTCAAATGTCCTGATATACCTGAGGCTGAGCTTGCCCCTCTTCTCAAACCTCATCACACCCTTCATGGGCCATACTCGAAGAAAGACCCGGTCACCAACTCTGAATCTCAAGGTAAGTAGGCTACGATCAACATAACTCTTCTGTCTTCTCTAAGCTGCCCGTAGCCTATCCTGAATCACTCAAACCATGTCCAAAGACTCACAAAGCAAATCAGTACCACAAGGCCTAACCTTTGAAGTGTCAAACCGACCAATTGAAGATCGACAATGCCTACCATAGATTGCCTCAAATGGTGCCGTTTGAATACTCGAATGGTAGCTATTATTATATGCAAACTCTACTAAGGCTAAAAACTGATCCCATTGGCCTCTAAAGTCCAAAACACAAGCGTGAAGCATATTCTCCAAAACCTGAATAGTTCATTCTGACTGTCCGTCAGTCCGGGAATGAAAAGTGGTGCTAAGGTCAACCTGAGTACCTAACTCCTCCTGAAATGCTCTCTAGAAGCTAGAAGTGAACTGAGAGCCTCTATCTAAAATAATAGACATGGGCACCCCGTGAAGGTGAACCACCTCTCGAACATAGATACGAGCCAACCTCTCGACACTATAAAAAGTCTGAACAGGGATGAAATGAGTAGACTTGGTCAATCGAACTACGATGACCCAAATGCTATTAAAACTATGAGAAGTACGAGGCAAACCACCTACAAAGTCTATAGTAATCCGCTCCTATTTCCACTCAGGAATGGGTAGCCTCTGAAGTAATCCACAAGGTCTCAGATGCTCGGCCTTCACCTGCTGACAACACAAACACCAAGCCATGAAGTCCACTACATCTCTCCTTATATCTCTCCACCAGTAGTGTTGCATCAAATCTTTATACATCTTAGCTATCCTGGGGTGAATAGAATACCTAGAGCTATGAGCCTCCTGAAGAATTAATTGAATCAAACCTTCTACCCTCGAAACACAAATGTGATTGTTGAATCTCAAAACACCCTCAGAATCTCAAGTAGCCTTCCTGGACTCACCTCTCAACACCTGATCCCAGATGTCACACAACTTACTATTCTCAAACTGACAACCTCGAATCTACTCCAATAAGGTAGATCTAGCCTCAACACTAGCAAGAATCCTCCCGGGGTCTGAAATATCATGTCAAATCATCATGTTAGCTAAGGTATGGATATCTAAACCTAATGGTTGCTCCAAAAATGAAATGAAGGACAAGGTACCCATACTCACTGTCTTCTGGCTCAAGGCATCCACTACCATATTCGCCTTGCCCTGATGGTAGAGAATAGAGAGATCATAGTTCTTCAGCAAATCAATCCACTTGTGCTATCTCAAATTAAGGTCCCTCTAATTTATAATGTACTGAAGAATACAATAGTCAGTGAAGATCTCACAATGAACACCATAGAAGTAATGCCTCCAAATCTTAAGCACAAAAACTACTGCTGCCAACTCCAAGTCATGAGTTGAGTAGTTGCACTCGTGCACCTTCAGCTGTCTCAAAGCATAAGCAATAACTAGACCCCACTACATCAGAACACACCTCAAACAAACACTAGAAGCATCGTAATAAATAGTAAACCCCTAGCCCTCAGTTAGAAGAGTCAGAATAGGAGCTGAAGTGAGTAAGTCCTTGAGCTTCAGAAAGTTTGCCTCACAACCATCGGACCACTGAAATGGGACCTCCGTCTTAATCAATCTAGTCATAGGTGATGCACTAGTAACAAAGCTCTCTACGAACTGTATGTAGTATCCTGCCAACCCAATAAAACTATGAACCTCAGTCTGAGATGTAGGCCTAGCCCAATCACGAATAGCCTCAATCTTTGTTGGATCTACCATAATCCCATCCTTGGACACTACATACCCCAAGAAAGCTACAGACTAAAGCCAGAACTCGCACTTTGAGAATTTGGCATAATACCGATGGTCCCTCAAAGTGTGGAGCATAGTCCTCAAATACTGTTAGTGCTCCTTCCTACTCCTTGAATATACAAGAATGTCATTAATAAACACTATCATAAAAGAGTCCAAATAAGTCCTGAATACATGGGTTATCAAGTTCATGAATGTTGTTGGGGCATTGGTCAACCTAAAAGACATCACCAGGAACACGTAATGGCCGTAACGAGTCCTGAAAGCTGTCTTAGGGATGTCTCAGCCCTAATCCTCAATTGATGGTAACCAAACCTCAAATTAATCTTAGGAAACATTGTCGCACCCTGAAATTGGTCAAATAAATCATCGATACGAGGCATAGAACTATCCAGCTTCTTCACAAACAAAATTAGAGCATCCCAAGGTGACACACTCAGCCTGATAAAACCCTTACCTGAAAGATCCTAAAGCTGAACATTTAGATCTTTTAGCTCGGTAAAAGCCATAAGATAGGGTGCCATAGAGATATGTCAGGTGCTCGGCTTGAGGTTAATAACAAACTCTATATCACACTCAGTAGAAAGGCCAGGTAGGTCGATAGGAAAGACATCAAAAAACTCACAGACTATAGGCAAGGAGTCAAGGAAAGGACTTTCAGCACTGACATCACGAACATAGGCTAAGAAAGACGTATAATACCTCGATACCAGTCTTCTAGCCTTAATATAAGAAATAATCCCTATAAGCATATGGCTTAAAGAACCCCGCCATATAATCAGTAGGCATGGATAAGGTAACGATCTTGGCAAAGCAATCCAAGACCGCATGATAGGGGGATAACCATTCCATGCCCAGAATCATATCAAAATCAACCATGTCTATCTCAACAAGGTCAACCTGAGTGTCATACTCACGTACAGTCATAATACACGATTAAAAAACCCAATCCACTACTAAAGAATCTCCCACGGGGGTAGCTATACGCAAAGGCATAAATAATGACTCCCAAGACAAACCCAACCGTGGTGTATGATAAGTTAAAACATATGAATATATGGATCCCGGATCAAATAAAGCAGAAGCTGGCTGATGGCATACTGAAATTGTACCTATAATAACAATATCTAAAGATTCAGCCTCTAGCCTACTAGAAACAACATACAAATGACCTCGTCTGCCTCCGGACTGGGCGCCTGCTTGACCACCTGTCTGAACTGCTTGAGGACCTCCTCTAGAACCCCAGGGACCACCCCAGCCACTTTGTGCACCACCCTAAGCTAGCGACACTAATCTGAATGGCTGAACACTTTGTGTTGAAGGCTCAACCATCCCACGGCAAGGACACTCTTTAGCAAAGTGACCAACAACCCCATACTTATAACATTCCCTAGACACCTTAACCTGATGAGAAGATCCAACTAATACAGAATGGCCAAGATGACCCTGACTAAACACCCCTCGACGACTGAATGATGCTCTAAACACTGGAGCCACTATAATTAGGCTGACCCCTATATGAAATCTGAAGCGCTCACTATATAAGCCTACTAAACTGACCCTGGTGCTGATAAGGCTAATGCTAGATGTACTTGCCCTGAAAACCTCTACCCCTGAACTGAGCACCACTTTGGCTCCCACTATAAGTACCCTGATAACGGGGTCTCTTATCGCTGCCCCCTTGGGCCTCGTGATCTATCTCCTCTATAGTGTAGACATGATCTGAAATATCAGTAAAAGACCTTCCTAAAGTCACCAAACTCTAGGTATCCTTGTGGAGCGATAGTCTTAACCCTCTTAATAAAAACCAAATCCATTCATACTCTATAGGTAGTACCATGGTGGCATATCTGGCTAGCTCGTGAAACCTCACCTCATACTAGACCACTGTCATAATATCCTACCTCAACCCAGTAAACTCATCCCTCACATGCTGCAAGATATGTACTTCTCCAAGAAAGCCTCAGAGAATCGAGTCCAAGTTATAGAAGGAGATCCAGCTTGCCTAGAATCTAGATAATCCCTCCACTATTGTCTCGCTGCTCTATCAAGATGATATGTCATGTAATTCACTTTACACAACTCAACCAACCCTAAATTATGAAGCCTCTCCTCATAGCTGGTCAGAAACTTATAAGCATCCTCTCCTGGGGGTCCGACAAACTTGGGTGGAGTCAATCTCAGAAATCGGCCCAGCATCTTCAGCTCCTCAAAAGTCATGGCCGACTGGGCTACTGTTGGTTATGGAACTACTAGTGTCGGTGGAATCTCTACTCTAGGTGCCTCAACTGCAGCCTGCGCTCCTATACCAGGTCTACCCTGGGCTGCCCCCTAAGCAGATGTTTGTGCCCCACCCGTCGATGAGCCACCAACTAAACTCAAAAGCTATACCAAGGCATCATAAAGAACTGAAGATGATATAAAACTAGTTGAGGCCTGAGTTGCCCCTAACTCACTGACTGTTGTGGTGGCAGATCCTCTGGTGCTAACTTTGGTGCATACTCTGGCTCTAAATCAATGTTTGGGTCAGGTGAAGGCTCCCTATCCCAACCTGGGTTGTAGCTCTGACCTAAAGCTCGACCTCTGCCTCTAACTGGAAATTTAGCAGCAATCCTGGGGTCCCCATCCCTAATCATCATACCCTGTGTCCTAGCCATCTGCAAAAGAGTAAAACTAATAAGAATCTAGAGACCAGTATAGACACAACTCACGAAAATAAACCAAAAAGATAAAATTTTCCTAAAAATATCATGTAGCCTCTCGAAGATAGGATACAGACGTCTTAGTACTTATCCATAGAACACTACTAGACACTGGCTCTTGTATAAATGATACCGGTGAACCTGGGCTCTGATATCAAGCTATCACGACCCGATTTCTCAAGTCATGATGACACCTACTTTAACCACCAGTAGGTAAGCCTAGCCTTAGCCTGGAATGGTAAGTAACGGGCTAACTTGAGAAAGGTAATGGAAAATAAGAACAACATCGACAGTGATAAATAATAAACAAAAATCAAAGAGATATACATATATAATATTCTGAACAAGAGTGGGAAGAGGACAAAATAGAAAAAAAAAATCCCTTCCAAGACCTTGTAAGGTCAATATAAGAGCCACTATAACCAAATAAAGAGTACTAGACTAGAATCCAAAATATATATATACATAAGTAGTCTCGAAATATACAAAAGACTATCACTGAAGCAGAAGGAGGAGGATCAGCTTTGAACTCTAGAAAGCTCACCCTATCTCTCAATCAGTAGCTCAGCCCGAGGATAATGTCAACGACAGTGGTTTGTACTCGGATCTGCATCAGGGGAAAAAAATGCAAAAGTTCAGTATGAGAACCAAAACCACGGGTACTTAGTAAACATCATCGACCGACTGAGCTTAAAATAGTAAAAGTATAAGTAAAGTGCGAGAATGTAAGCTAAAGTCAATAATAAAGGGACAGGAACAAAAATATTATACTATACCAAGCAGATGCAATAAACAAGAAGTAAGTAACTTGAAAATGGAAGTAAAAGCCTAGATATAACCTAACTGAGCCCCCATAAGCCCAGAAGGCACATACAAGAAGAAAACAACCCAACCAAGCCCCCATACGCACAGTGGGTGCAAAAAATTGTAAAACTAAAGTAAGAACCATAATTAATAGTATTAAACATAAAATGCACCAAGGTGGATGATATGCATACTGAACATCTCTCTCCCAGCTATAATCGAGAATCTTACCAGTCTCAAATAATTTTCCAATCCCAGATCCATGTCAATAATTATGTACCGGGATTGAATTCGAACCAGTGGATAGTAACAAGAGGCCACACACCAGACTCAAATAGGAAATAGTGGATAATAACAAAATGCCATATGTCGAATTCGAACCAGAAATAGTGGATGATAACAAGAGGCCACATAGATGCCGGATTCAAACCAGAACTCCTAGATAATAAGTCGTAACCCTGTATAAATGTCGAATTCTAACCTAAACTCATAAACAATAAACCATAATATCATAAACCGATGCCGAACTCGAATAGAACTCATAATAATATCAATAAAGCATATGTCTGACTCAAACCAGACCTGATAAATAATTGTATAGTATCAGTAGTAACATCCCAAGGTTCACCTGAACTAATCAAATATTAAGCGGTCAAATCCCATAAGTCAAAGTGGATTCCAGTTATTAAGTTAAAAAAGCACGGTCTAAGGCCAAATACTACACTATTAGGGGTAACAAAACTAAATAAGCATAAAATAATGCCTAAGTAAACCTTGAACCTTAATGATAACCTAAGGAAGTAGCTAAGTGATGGTCGAAGTAAAAAAGGGGCACTACTCTAAGCATTCTTTCTAAAAAGGACAGTGAGGACCACTACCAAACCCCGATAACCCAACCTAAGGCAAGCACCTACCTGAACCTAGGCTAAGGCTTCTCAATCCTGTACCAAGGCACTACAAGCACTAAGTCTAATACTAAAGGATGATAGTATACTAACCTAAGGGAAAACGAGCCCGAATTCTACCAAAAAGAGCCCCTAACAGGCTAAATAAGACACAAAATGTTAAAATAACAACTGAGCCATAAATATCACTCATAGCTAGCAAAATACTACACGAATACAATAATTAAGCACAGTGTAGAAGAAAGGTAAGCCTAGCCTACTTGGACGGCACTAAAAACTTGTATAATCCTCTAATCCGAAGTCTTTTCCTTTTGAAAATCCCCCGACTGCTGCCACACTATCAAAATAATAATCTACGCATTTAAATGAGAATAATGATCCCCATATTGCGTATAAATCCTCAAGGTCAGAAATCAGACTAAAAAATCTTATATGGGGCCTGTATATATAATCACAAAATTGAAACCATCACAGTGTCCTTAAAATCTCATATGAGGCCCACTTTTAGGATCATTTGCCTTAAAAAATGAGCAGAATCTGAGTCACATTCAGTCCAAAAATAATCCCAACATAATTAAAAGAATATGAACTAAATCAAAGAATTAATAGGTAAAATAACCGGGAACTTATGAGAAAAACAAAGAGGAAATGATTGCAATGAAGTTTTCCATGCACCTCCAGCTCCCAATAATCAATCTCCCATGAATTCTAAGCTCTTAGATGCCAAAAATGGAGTTTAGGACTTAACATAGGAGCTGAAAATGAAGGAATCAACAATATATACTGCTAGGGGTCCTTCTTATCCAATGTGGGACCCTTGTTATAAACATGATAACTGGACTGGATAGACCTTCGCGAATGCGGCTGGTTCATCACGATTGCGAAGAAGAAGGCTGGACCAGCTAGGCCGACCTCCTCTTTGCAAATGCAAAGCCTGGCTCACAAATACAGAGGTCAAGATACTTGACCCTCACAATCATGACCAAGGCCACATGAACGTGGAGACCATTTTTGTCCTGCACAGGGTGATTCAACACCAACAACTTTGGCAAGTTGTAAATATTCTGATCAGTTCCTTGGGATTCGTTCAGAATTTTGTGAATGCAAATGAACAATGATACCCTACTAAATTTGATATTTCAAACTCAATGATGCCATCAAAATTTCCATTTGAGAGCATTTTGATAAAAAGTGGGTCCCACACCGAAGGAGTCATTTTAGCCAAAATCTATCCAATAGATAAAAATGAGTTCAAAAGCCTTAGAACTTAGGCCAAGGGTCCCCCCAGTCTAAAATTAATATTCCAAAGCTAATGAGACTATCAGAAATGTCATCCAAGGTTATTTGACTAAAATTTTGGCCCGAGACCCATTTTTCAACTTTAAAAGCTCCTAAACAGATAAATGACTCTCAAAATCATATGAGCTACCCTGTAACCAAAATGTCAGTACCAGTAAGTCATAAATGACTTAGGGCAGCTATTGGAATACTTTAAATGCAGAAAAAGCATGAAAACATTGAAAATGACCTGGAGGGTCATTATAGTCTACTTGATGATTTGTACGTCGTGATGATTGCTTATGATAGCATGGTTCTGTGATGACTTAATATGTCTAATTGATGACTTATATTCTCTTGATTACTAGATTTATATGCCCAAATATTTGGTTATTACCTATTATATGGACTATCGATTTCCTATGCTGCTAAAAAACTTGATTTATGTGAATATATTTCTCAATTGGTTAATCAAGTTAGTGATTTGTTCTTATATTCTAAGATTGAATGTGTGTATTATTGTGACTTTTTGCTAGATTGACTTGGACTATGGGTGGAGAGACTATATTAGGCAATGTGTGAAACAAGAGCAATAACTTCTTATAGTAAACTGTGATAGTAGTTGATGGACTTATTTTAAGTGAAATAGAATGTATAGTAATATTATTATGGTATAAAACAATTGAGAAAGATATTTGAAATCTTCAGACTTGTAGAGAAAGCGTTATATGGGTATGGAACCAGAGTGTAAAGTGGTTACATGAGATTTCTTGCTGACTTTTTTTTTTAATTATATATGGTGTTGCATGAACTAATCTTAGTCGGTCTATGATGCCTACCAGTACATGTGGTGTACTGATACTACTCTTTATACATCCTGTTGGGGATGTAGGTATGTTGTAAGTTGATTAAAGTTTCTTGTTGAAGCGGCAAATATCCACCATCAACTTCTGCATATCTCATTCTCAAGCAAAAATTGGGTCTTTTATTTTCTTGTCAGAAGTCCATTTTAGAAGCTTTTGTACATGTCTAAACTAGGTCCTTGGAAAAAAATTTGTATTTTGTTATACTAAGGAGTTTTAAGGATTTCAAATGATTTTAATTATGGTTGTAATTTTTCAATTGCTTATTATATACATGATGTTGTTCAAGAATTTTTTCATGATAAATTATTGAGTGGTAAGGGGTTCTCTTATCTAGTTAGAATAGAATAGGTGCCCGCATGACCTTATAATTTGGATAGTCACAGCTGGTATCAGAGCGCTAGGTTACCGGTCTCACAAGTACAAGAACAGATTAAGTAGAGTCCTACGAATTGGTGTTTAGACATCCATATCAAATGCTCGGGAAGATTTAAGGTATCTAGAGTTATTATCTTTCTTCTTTCCTAACGTGGTATCTCATTTTATTATTTACCTGGGTTGAGTTCAATTGGTAGCTAGGAGATTCTAATTGATATCTCGACGAATTTAAATTGGAACCTAGTTGATTCCAATTGGTATCTTGATGAGTTTGAAATCATAATCTACTCAATTTTAATTGGTATATGGTGATAGAAGTCTTGACTCATCTGTTGGTTGTATGATTTTTTGGTGAAAGTATTAATTAAATATTATTTGTTGAGTGCATTATAAAATTGGGGTGCATTGAGATTATGATAACTTGTGGTGCATTGATATAATACAGATGTGTTATGTGTTTTGATGAGGTAATGAAAAGAATTAAGCTGGAAAAGTTTTATTACACTTATGTGTGGTGAATCTTGATTCACAGTATTGTGTTTTTGGGTGTTGTGTTCTGTTAGGGGATGACATAGTAATCTGGACATCCGTAAGGGAATTTTGAGACTTAAAATGATGTTGTATCATGTGATTTGAGGGGATGTCACGTTGAGGTTGCTTCGTGATGTCTAAAGTCAATATGTCATGTTGTTAAATGGGGCTGAGAAACAACTCTCTACTGTTTAGGGATCGCTATGGTGGTGGAAATTCTACTACAGCGAGACCGCTGTGGCGGTCAGAGTCCCACCATAGTGGGGATGAATAGTTCACTAAGGCCACCACAGTGAGCCCTATTTCGCTATAGAAATGCTGTTGTAGCAAGAAATAGGTCTGTTGAGGCGGAAAGCTTGAGGCAGAATGCCTGGTTAAGTGTTATATTTCGATTTTCAACTCATAAACTCAGAAAATCTATTCCAGAGCTCCAGCAAGACAATTTTCCTAAGTATAGGGTGGATTTTCTCATTGAGGTAAGTTATTCCATCACTCTATTCACCTAGTAATCCACTTCTACCTTAGAATCCGTAGAATGATTGTAATGAGGGGGATTTGGGGTTAGAACCCTAGGTTCATGAAAAGTATGGAAAATCTTATGGTAGATGTTCTAATCACCTAGAATGAGTCTAGGTTGTAATTAATGCTTCCTAGCATGTAATTATCATTCTTGAACATGGATTATAGAGGATCTGAATATTCAATACCTGTTTTCATGGGACTAAGGCTCTTGATTTTTGTTGAAAAGCAATTTCCTCTATCAAGGACCATCTCTTAAGTTGTTTCAAATAATCTTTCCTGATCAACCAACTTATCGGAATGCCCCACATGTAGTTCTTCTTGGATTTGTTTTAGGGATGATCTAGCTTAATTGATCTTCACTGTTATGCCTTTAAAAACTCCTCGAAGTTCAACTACTAAAAACTGAGGTTTAAGATCCTTCACTCTCATCCAAACATTCTTCATCCTTCTGTTACCTCATTTATTCTCCAGGCTTCTCCCACAACTTGCTTAAATTTACAGTGTTCTGCCCAAATATTGAAAAATATAAATAGACTTTTGATGTTGATCTTGGGGATCCTTATCAAGATTAATATGAGATCCTGGTTAGATATATAGTGATTTCCATAGATTACCTTCAGATAACCATAGTGAATCATCCACTCATCTTTGACAACTCCTTTATTGATTCTACTACGGACTCTTGTATTCCCTTTCTATTTTTCATCCATGTTTAGTATACCCCTCTTGATGGAATTTCATTCAACAAAAATATATCTTGAATTCAATTCTTTAATTTAGTTGGAGACACCGATGCTCCAGATTGTTATCCGGGGTGTCAAGGGCCTCCTTGTAATCCATACAAATTAGACAGGGTCTATTAATCAGAGGAGCTAGTACTTTCAATTGATCCAGGGAGTTTTTATTGGCTCGATTATGTTAAACCCATACACTTGTAAGAAAGTAATTCATCCCTTATTATTGTTGAGTGGTTTGATAATGACTTAATTGAGTGGCTCTTGTTATAGACTGGATGGAGTAAATTGTGGCATCCCACAAGGTCCATATTCTCCTATTCCTTCCTTCCTGGTAGTTAGAAATTCTTTCATAACTTGGAGCTGAGCTTTTGCAGAGGTGAGGAAATGAACCTCTATCTCATCATGTAATCTGTCTGATATCCATTGGAGCGGCCCATTGCCTCCATAGCGAACTTCTTATAATAAGAGTTCTATCGCTGCAGTGGATTGTGAGTTGTCCTATGCTATGATTTGTGACATCGTACGCCTGAGGCTTAAATACTATTCTTTCGGGTATCATGAGCCCTTGTATGAACTGGTGCAAATTAAATTCTTCCCTTAAACTAAGAAATCATGAGAGAGACAATTCGATTCATGCATAATACTCAAATCTGCACTGACTTGTTCAGAAGGGCCTCGATAAAGGGAGGCCGAGTACTAAGTGTTGTTTGATTCGATAAACGTGAGTAGTGCCGATCAGGTAAAAAATCTGTAATAGATGACTAGAGAGTAAACTCTAATGATGGTTAACTATCGAATGAAGATAATGGGTGTGCGTAATCTTGATGATGTTAATCTGTAATCGTGTTAGTGTTTGATGTACTTATCGCAAGTGAAATAATAAGCGTAGAAGAAGTGACCCTAAGAGTAGTGTCTTTTAAATTTGGACTACATCCTCCACATCAACCAGGTCCATTCAGGGATGAACAGTTGGTAAATTGGTATTTAATGTAACAACCTATTCCGTAGTTATTAAAACATCCACAGAAAAGATGAAAGAATTTAAAAATTTTACCAATTTAAATTTAAGTTTGGTATAACCATGTGTTGTTGTTTAATAAATATCGAATAAATAGACTTAAGAAGAGAGCTTACCTGACAAGATTCATTGTAGCGGACCGTCTTCTACTACAGCAAGCCCACTGTAGTGAGATTTCGGTCGCTGCAATGAGTGACGCAAACAAAAAATTTAGATTTAAGTGGATTTTTAATTTTAGTTCTTATTCCAAAAGGGATTTTCTGTTAAAGACGTCCCTACGGTTCTCCTTACTGCAGAACACCAAGAATAGTGAGGAAAATCTCTCAGGAATGCTATCTTATCCACCTTCCCGTGGATTCTCTATCAGAAATTCTTAATTGAGAACAAGGAGCAAGGTTCTAAACATTTTATGGCAGTAGCTTGGCATCAAGGTAGGTTATGGTTTATGAGTAGCAGACTTTGATTAATAATTCATATATACAATGTAGAATTGACGAGAAAAAGCATGATTAGGCCTTCGGGCATGGTGTTCAGATGGATAAAACACAGAATAATGTAAGAAGATCTAAAACGTGTGATAATATATTGAGGTATGAATTTCATGAGATATAATATGATTATGTGAGATTTCCATGATGTGTTGTGATAAGGTTAATGTGAGTGGCGATAGGGAGATTATGTACCAAAGTAAGCTATAAACTAGGATATTAATAGCATTATTGGTTGATTGAAATTATGAAATTGTTGAAACTTGTTATGTGTGTGATCTTGACGGGGTGTTCACTTCTGTGGGGATTGGTTCTTATGGTTTGAACATAGAGAGGAAATAATGTCTTAACATAAATTTTTGGGGGTGAAACATATCTAATGATAAACCAGAACCCTTAGTAAAAGTAAGTGAACTAGGGTTGGTGATATACATTGAATGTTAACAAATTGTCTGAATAGCGGATAATGAAGCGGTACTTACAAATGTGATAGGCATAGTTAATAATGCATCCTAATACTTAAAAAAGGGATATAATAGTCCCTTGTATAATAGTTGTAGTTGGTAAATGAAAGAATGCTTAAAAGTTTTTATGTGGAGTTAGACTTAATTTAGTCGTTTGTATATTTTTACAATTGAATGACATGTGATTGGTCTTCAGACATACTTGTGGTTGATTGATTTGTTGGTTTGATAATGCTTGAATGAATAACATGTTGATTATTGAATCTTGTTGAATTTAAGATACGATTGCGAAGTGACCTTGTCAAATTGGGTGTACTTGTGATATTATCCTGAGAGATAGTAAAAGTAGGAATATAAATTGATATATTGAATAAAGTATGGACATAAAATATACACACACCTTCTTGTTGATGAGTGACTCGTGTCTGATATGAGCTTACGAACGAGCGAATTTATTATGAATTGGGTACCACGTCAGTACGGTACATTGTCACGACCTGAGACTACCACCTAGTCGTAACACGGTGCTTAGAGTCACAAGTAAACCCAAGCTAACCCATGGCCTGGCATGACACTAAAAATACTAAAGAAACTGATAAAAATACTGTGCGGAAGCTGAACTGAGTGATAAATTAATAATCAAAACCAATAACAATAGCTGAGTCTAAAACTACAAAACTGAACAACTAACTGTATGCCTGAAAGCCTCTACTAAGATGAGTTGCTGGGATAAGCCGCCAGCTAACTCTAACTGTCTGAAAATTAAAAAGGAAATAAATGAAAAATACTGATAACTAGTCCTCGAATGGTGAGGACTCACCAAAAACTACTGTTTATATGACACGGAGTCGTACTAAGAGCGATCTGGGTGCTGAATGTCAGAACCTATATTATAAGACAATATAGCACAAAGGAAAGTATGTGATCAGTACTTTGAATATACTGAGCATGTGAGATACGCACTACACTATATATGATGATCATGAGAAAATAAACTAAACATGGAATGAGGAACGTAAACTGATACAACGTCCAAGTGAATAAACATGTAACTGAACAATAGTAATATCCTGAGTAAACTGAGTACAAGGTTATGCAATATCTAAGTCCAAACGATAGGATTACAAGGACATTCTGAATATCATAAGAGGTATACAAACTGACGTACTAACAATAAAATATTTAAACCAATTACATATTACTGAGGTATACTAAGATGCAAGGACCCATCTGGATAATCACAAGTACTGATTTCATAAATATTCTGATATAACTGAGAAACTATGAAACAGACTGAACTGAGGGTCATGCAAATACCAAAGTGTGAGACTGTAAGAGATACTATTAACCAACATATAACCATATGAGCTAAACATGGAGTTCGATGTATAATCCCCATCGAAGAGGGCCCAATATACTTTGCCAGGGTATAAAGGCTGAGCTGATATGTTGTGGTATAAATAAACCTATGGTGGCACATAGTTTTGGGACTAGGGTTTTTGCTTGCTGAACCCTAGTCCAACTCAGTACTAAGTACTACTCCCAACTGAACATAAATGGATAACTCAATAAGATGACATACTTGGATGTTAACTTGAGATGACATATATAGATGTCAACCTGAGATGATCATGGATACCATACGTGAATGCCATACTACTAGTGAACTCTATTTTTATAAGAAAACTAATCCACAATCATTAATGGCCTTTCGAATACCATACAAATCGAAAACTTACTTTTGAGAAAAGGTGTTGAAGAGCATTGGTGGCATATCTGGATGTCATACATATCATGTGTTTTACTGATATGAGTCGAAGCTCGTAGATATGATATGAGTACATATATATGTATATATATATAGATCATGTATTTCTGAATTATGAGACATGTACATTTTATGGGGGACATGAGATGGCTGGAGTAAATGCATAAAAGAAACATATGAGGATTGAGATTTGGAAGGAAATTATAAAATTGGACCTGAGCCCTGAATTTTGACACTTGGAGATGTTAATAGTCTAGTAGGGTGAATTTATCTGAAAACACCGTTTAGAATATATTTCATCTGAAAACACTCTACATGTCAGTAACACTGAGGGTATGGATAAACTGATACTGAGTAACAAACCCTCTATCTAAAAGTACCCTAAAATATGTAAACTTGAAGGAATGAATATTTAAATTAATAATGCATGAGATCCTAGGTCATCGGGTGATCATAACCCGACATCTCTGAAGAATGCAATTATTCATGATAACTTCTATGATATGAATGGAATATGATATTACATAATATAAGCCCAAAAATTATGAAATATCATTATACTTAGAGTTCATGGATATGATACTATCAATGTACTGAATTTCATGGAGAAATATGTATTTATAGCTTACTAGTTATGGGGAATTGAAGTACAAGACGAATCATAGTTGTAATGAAAACCCTAATTTTGAGATCATGAATTAACTAAGGAACTGAATGTATTTTGGGACTCAATGGGTGAAAGGATACCCACTGATGAAATCCCACACACCTGGAGATGAAAACCTTGGTGAAACCCTTGAATTTGGAGCTTGAAGAAGATGAACCCTAGTTATGCCTTGGAGAAGAGAAATAGCCTTTTTTCTTATTTTCTCTCTAAGTGTCGACTTAATTATTGAGTAATGAGGGACTTAGGGTAAGCTTAGGCTTAAAATTCAACTTAGAATAGTTAAAATGATGTAGTTTAGAGGTTTAGAAAGTGAGAAAACACCGAAATTCCCCTTATAAAATATAACTGGAAAAGCTACAGAACAAGACGAATGAACCATCCCACGATCGTGGGACCCATCCACGATTATGGGTGGTAATCATGGTTGGGAGGCTGTATTAAGGCTTCTCTAGACTTTATCAGATGAGCCTTGGTACTATCGTGGGACCCACCTACGATCGTACCTTGGTTCGTAGGTTGTAAGTGCAAGTTGGATCATCTTTAGGAGTCAAGATCGTGCCTAAGATTGTGGTTTCTTACCAAGATTGTGATACCGTTTTGTGGTTGGAAGGTATACATGTCAACTTGCAGGTTTTGGGGCTGTTACATACAGACGAGACCATTGTACATTCGTGGTTTTGATCGTATGTTCTCACTGTTGACAGTGCTTCACTAAAATAGCCATAACTCTTACCTCCAAAATTGGATTAAGGTGAAACGTAATGAATTGGAAAGATAATTCAAATATCTATCATTTTGTGGGGTTTTATCTCAAATATTCATCAAAATTTGGGATTTATGCTCGTTTAAAATTGACTATAGCAAGATTCTTCACAAGAAAACCACCGGTAAGGAAGGTTTCAACTTGGCTATGAGCTAGGAGTTACTTGTGGCCTTAATACATGTCTAAATCACTTCTAATACTCCTAAAATATGATTTTTGATTCTACATGTACTTGAAGCATGATTTTAATCTTATCTTGGATGTTCGGAGTGTTACATGCATGAACCCTATGTGTCCCCTGCAAGTCATGACTAGTTGGGTAGAAATTAGACCCTTTAATATGTGTATACAGAGTTATAGTCTTGATCATACATATTCATACCACTCTTATTATTTCATGATAAATATTGGTTTATATTGCCTATTGAGTTATTTGTGAAACTCATATTCTTATTATGCCGATTGGAAATGATTTCGGCGAGTGACATCATGCAAAGCTTATGGGAAATGGTTTTGATGAGTGGTATTGTGGTTATTTATGGAATTCATATTCTTATTATCCCGATGAAAAATGGTTCTGACGAGTTCTATTATGACGATGGAAAATGATTTTGGTGGATACATGGACCCTTGTTTCTCCCCTGCAAGTCATGGTTTCATGAATATTATGAGTTTTGATGACTTGATATGTTTACTTGATGACTTGTATTTCATGTGATGACTTATAATAGCATGGTTTTATGATGACTTAATATGTTTCTCAATTGGTTGATTAAGTTAGTGATTTGTTCTTATCTTCTGAGATTGAATATTTGTATTACTGTGCCTTGTTGCTAGGTTGACTTGGGTCGTGAGTGAAGAAACTGTAATAGGTGATGTGTGAAGCGAGAGTAACAACTTCGAATAGTAAATTATGATAGTAGTTGACTTATTTTAAGTGAAATTGAATGTCTAGTAATATTACTAGGGTCTAAAAGAAATTTGAGGGATATTTAAAATCTTCAGACTTGTAGAGAAAGCGTCGTACGAGTGTGGATCCTAAGTGTAAAGTGGTTGCATGAGATTTCTTGCTGACTTTTCTTGATTATATATGGTGTTGCATGCATTAATCTTAGTCAATCGATGATACCTACAAGTACGTGTGGTGTACTGATACTACTCTTGCTACATCCTCTTGGGGGTGTAGGTATATTTCAGGTTGATTGAAATTTCTTGTTGAAGCGGTGAGTATCCACCATCAATTTCTGCATATCTCATTCTTAGGCACAAGTTGGATCTTTTACTTTCTTGTCAATAGTCCATGTTAGAAGCCCCTGTACATGTCTAGACTAGATTCTTGGGAAAAAGTTTGTATTTCGTTGTACTAAGGAATTGTAAGGATTTCGAATGATTTTAATTATAATTGTTCAATTGCTTACTATATAAATATTGTTGTTCAAGAATTTTTGCATAATAAATGATTGGATCGTGAAGAGTTCTCCTATCTAGTCAGAATAGAATAGGTGCTCGCATGACCTCGTAATTTGGATTGCGACAATGACACTATTTTGGAGTTCGAGAGAAAACAATTCAAATTATATGAATTTTTTATGAAGTTTTAATTGATAAGTTTAATCTGAAGTTTGAACTGTATATTTTACTCTTTGAAAAAAAATTGTACTTCTATACACATTGTTAGAGTGTCACATGTAAAAAATTTTGAACACTAGCAGATTATATTGACTTTCCCCACAATAGAGATGGGTACGATTCAATTCAATATTTTATTCGTTCAAGTTTGATTGTGTCGTGACTTTATAATTGTGTTTAATTTTATCATTGGATGAACTGCATTACTGATACTGATCCTAAGAAAAAGATGGTAGATACTGTAAGGTCGTGAATAGCCAACCAACCTACTATAAAAGTTGTATAGGTTCGATCATGCAAATACAACTGAAACAATAATTCTACAAAAATTGTCTCATATTTTAATATCTTATACATATTTGCCCACAATAGTGGTGCGACCTCATCCCTTTCTCTTATTTCTGACCATCATCCCATTTTCTGTATTTTCTTTCTTGTATAGAGGCTCGACCATCATGGAGCTACTAGATCTCACAATTGGTTAAAGTTTTAGAGGAGTTCAAAACTTAAATGTGAAGTGATTTGGAATAAATTTGAGTTAAATATTAGATTTGATTTTTTGAGTTTGTTAATTATTTGGTTTAGGTATTGTTTCAATTGATTCTAAACATCAAGATAGTTCAAAACTTAAATTTGAAATGATTTGGAATATATTTGAGTTAAATCTCAGAAGTGGCTCAAGAAAGAAGATGAAGACAATTTTTGTGTAATAGTATAGTGCATATGAGTATATAACCACCTCTTATAATTTTGTGTATAAATGAGTGTATCAATATCTCTTATAATTTTGTATAATATTTATATAGTGGGTGTATAATGTTGTCTATCAATTTTAAACATTGCTAAAAAATAAATTCAATGTTTTGTATAAGAAAGTTAATATTATGCCCATAAGTATAAAAATTGGTAATTAAGTGAGCAAAAGTTAAAGTGAAAATTAAATAAGAAAGTTTTTCCTTACTATTATATACCAAGTGTATAATATTGGATATCAAGCTTTTCAATATTGCTATAAGAAAATACTGGATTATGCAATTGAAAACTTAGAAACTTGATTATATATATGCAATGTTGTAACGACCCAAATCGTTGTTACACTAAAAATAGAAAGTGAAAACCCCGCCAAATTTTACTTATATGATTTTTAAGAAATTCAGGGTCAGCCGAGTATTCGACGAATTTTGATTGTATACTACTCTAAAAAAATCTGGTATTGTGACGTGAACGTTGGAGGGGGTATTTTTCTAGAATTCTAAATAGATAACGAGTTTAAGAAGCTGTAGAAACTTTTGGCATATAAAATTTTTTTATAGAACTCTACTTATAGAGTGTACTGTGGAAGGGTTAGTTCGCGATGTCATAATTTGAGGAGTGTGTTGTGAAAGGGACAAAATTGGGGAGAGGTCCCGAGTTTCTGCCTGGGACCGTTGTAGCGGAAAATGAAACCCCTGCAGCGAAAAGGGTACCACTGCAGTGGTAGCCTCTTTTGCAATTTACTTAATCTAAGAGAAATCGCTAGAAATTTATCCATGGTAGAAATTGGGGTTTAGTCCTAATTCATTAAATTAATGCAAACTTGTGGGAATGAATATAAGATCAGTAGATAATGATTCTAAGGTGTTAGAAAATACTAATGGGAGTATAATCTTAGTTGTTCATGCTAAATGAGGTAGGGTTCATGAGGTTTAAAGGTAGGGAAACCCTAAGATGATGAATTCCGAAAAATTTATGATTAAAAGTTGTTAGTTATTAATCCCTAGCAGTTAAAAAGGAGAATTGATTGAAATGGGTGTATCATCTTGTTGTTATAGATCAAAACAAGTTGAAAGAGAAAAAAAAAAAGGCAAGCTTGTGGCCTAGAGGTGATTTTGATCAAGGAATCAAGGAAGGCTACTGTTTATTTATAGAAATTAGACTTGCCTGCCTCTATGATTATATGTGAATTAACTAATTGTGATTGCTTTCAAGCACCACTTATGATTATTGACTACATTGCATACTCATACATATTGAAGTTGTTGAGATGAGATGATAATGATTTTGATGATGTTATTAAAATCATGTTGTCCATGATGGTGTTGATGATGTTGATGAAATTGATAAGAGAAAGAGATGATGCGCACATCTTACATGCATATATTCATTCACGTGCATTGAATGTTGGTTATAATCATATGTTGTGATACAACTTGTTGTTGAAAATGGTTGAGTGTAACGTATGTAATATGAGCATGTATTTCCTCTAATGTGAAGTGGCATAATTATGTTATTGTCTTTGATTATAAGTTTTGTGATGATCGCTTTGCATTTATTTGGTTTCTTTATTAGTATGGCCTCGGGTTGAGTCGACCTATGATGCCTACCAGTACTTGTTGTTGTACTGATTGTTGCTGTACTGATGCTACCTGTGCTCTTCTTTTTATTGAGTGTAGAGCGTGTTCTGGTATTTGAGACAAGACCTCAATTTTAGCCAGCAGTTCCAGACTCAGGTACAAGGGTGAGCATCATAACCGGGTAGCCATTGAATCTTCTGATTTGTGTTTATATCCCTTGCTTCGGGACTAAGACTTTTCGTATTTTGGATAATCTATTAATTACCTGTTTACACATTCTTAGTTGTTCTTGTACAATGATTTCAGGTCCTAGGAATGTATTAAATAGAGGATTCCTCACTCTATTAGATATTAGATTATTATGACTGTTTGACATTTTTCGTAATAATTCAATAATGGGGTTTTTGAACAGTTTAATGATTAGAATAGTAGAAAATGAATGTTAACTGTTAAACTAGATTAGAGAGGGTTGGGTTGAATGGTTCTCATGCCGTAGATTTAGTGTGGGTGCACTCACGGCCGCTTGGGTCATGGTAAAGATGGTATTAGAGCACTACATTTGTAGATCTCATCGTACATGTCATCGTACAAGAACAAGTCTAGTAGAGTCTTGCGGAATAGTACGGAGACGTCTGTACTTTTCTTCGAGAGGCTACAGGGCTTTAGCAAATGAATTCCTTTCTTTCTTTCTTTTGTGCTATTACTTGATTCCAATTGGTATCTGGTGATCCAAAATATTATCTAACTCTTTCACTCTTGTTCGCAGATAGTGAATACTCATTCCACCAGAGCAGCAATAGCTGCACCCTCATTAGCACCAGCACCCGCACCAGCACCAGCCATTGGGGCCAAAGTTCAGGGAAGGCCTCGAGTTAGGGGAGGAGCTAGAAGGGGAGGACGAAGGGCAGCACCTGTTAGGGGTGAAGCCTAGGCAACCGGAAGATCGGCTAGACAGAGATCACTGTCCCCTCCCCCACAACGGGATGCCCCAGATCTTGCCCAGAATAAAGAAGTGGTAATTGAGGAGAAGGGATGGTAGTCCCAGAGAATGTGGTGCCAGTATCGAATAGTGCAGTTCTGGTGCCTTTGTCTTCGGAAGTGATTCAGCAAGTGTTGGGATTCCTGAGTAGCTTGACTGGTACTGGTAACCCTCCAGTTTTTTCGGCCTTCCTATGCCCAGCCTTACAACATGTCGCTGCGGTAACACCAAGAATGGATGAAGACTCTAAAACGAGGGTGTATCCCCAACAAGTACTTTGGCCAATGATGACTGATGATGAACATGGACTATTCTTCAAGTTCATGAAGATGAAACCCCCAGTAGTCAAGGGTACAAAGTCTGAAGATGCATTCAAGTTCTTGATAGATTGTCATGAACGTTTACATAAGATTGGTATTGTTGAAAGGTATGGTGTGGAGTTTGTTTCTTTTCAGCTGCAGGCCAAAGCCAAGCAATGGTAGAGGTCATTTGTAGAACAATATGTATATATAGCTATGAATTCTTAGCTACATATATGAAAATCGTGGCTAATACCTAGCAATAGCCACAGAATTTGAAATTCCATGGCTATTTACAATTTTGTTAGATTTCCTAACTACAGAAATATATTGGCAAAGCAAATTCTTATTTTTGCTATAGCTTCTAATTATCGTGGAAATAGTTATCCAAACAGCTACAAGTTTATTGTTACGAAAAAAATTCTATAGCTAATTATAAGTTTTTGCCACACATTTAAAGCTACTATAGCAATAATAATCTTGTAGCCACAATAAATTACTTGAAGCAAAATATTGTAACTACTAGATAGATGTTTTTCTTTAAGTTATAATAAGTTGTGACAATAGTTGCCCAAATAGCCACAAGTTTATTGATACACTAAAAATTTGTAGTTAATTGTATGTTTTTATCACACAATATAATGTTACAGTTGCAATAGTAACCCTTTTTAGCCACAACAACTAAGTACTTGAAGCAAAGTGTTTATAACTAAATAAAAATATATATTTGCTTCAAGTTATAAGAATTTGTGGTAATAACTAGCTTAATAACTACAATTATTTATCATAATAAAATGATATATCCATAATTTTACTGCTGTAATAAATCTTTATAACAAATTATAACCTTTTGCCACGTGTTTGAAGTAGCCGCCACAATAATTTTCTTTTAGAAACAATAAATTAGTTGAAAGAAAATATTATATCAAAAAGAAAATTCTTGCATCAAGTTATAGAAAATTATCAATGGCATGATTTAGCTACAATGAATTAGTTATAATAACTTTTTATAGTTAGATAAATAGTACTATTTCAAAAAAGTATTTAACTAAATTTATAAAGTGGTCGATGGTGGCAATTGTAATATTGGTGTTTGGGGTTTTGATTTGCGGTGGTAGTTAGTGATGGTGAGATTAATAATTAATGATGATGGTAGCTGACAACAACGATGAACGTTGATAATTGATGGAGGTAGTATATAACAATTAGAATCTTAGTTTTTAGTTGAAACACTCAATTTCATGTTTGTGAACTTCGTACAAGTTGTAATTATCAGTTCAAACTTGTTCGGATGGTTCAGGATGGAACCCGATGGTCTCTAAGAGTTTTGGGCAAAAAAATATATTGTAGTTGTTGTGAATTTTCTTGGTGCAACCGATTTTGCGAATCAGGTGTTGCATTTTGATATAACAAATTTTTGCAAACCACTACTATTGTGAGTCTAACCTTTGCAATTACGAAAATAATTGTAGTATAAAAAAAGACTGATCACAGAATTTCATTATTTCGACTCAATTTTAGGAGAAGTGAGATTCCATTTGAAGCGAAAATCGAAGGGAAAACAACATATGATACCGAAGTATTGTTTCTTTGTCGATTTTTATTGATTTTACGTGAATTTATGCTACATTTAACCTCTATATCAAGAAATTGAAGTAAAAAATGAGGATTTTTCCTTAAGAGGGTAGAATTAGGGGTTTTGTTCATTAATGTGATGTGTGAACCCACTCATCAAATAAGTGTTTTGCCAATTTAAAAAAATGTTTCTTTTTTAATCTCGATTCTTCTTAATGGGATTTTTTTCTCCCATTTCTCTTTTCCTTTAAATTTTACCCTTAAATTTGCTAAAGTGAAACATATTTGGTACAACTAATAGAATGGATTTAAAAACTAATAGTGACTACTAAAAACACGATAAAAATTGACTGATTTTCATATCGATCGACTCATTTGTTTTGATCCCAAATATTTTACCATATTTATTTTAATAAAGTTGATCGAGCTAGGTCTTTTTTTTTGCCCAAAAAAACAAGAAAAAAAGCTATTGAACTCGATTATTTAGATATTTCGTGATAGTATTTTTAGTATAATCAACCAGGCTTGTAAGATTTTAATGAAAAATAAAATAAAAATTCATTTTAAGAACCGACCAGCTCTATTAGTTATTTGGTCAAAATTCTGGTCAAACTATTTAGATAAATCGATTGAAAAATTGACCTAACTAGTCACTTTTTTTATTTTCATGTTTTTGATTATTGACGCGAAAAATTAATCGAGCACAGTCAGTTTTATTTTAAAAATTAATTTTTTGGATCAAATCGATTGAGTCATTAGTTTTCAGTCAGTCTATAAGTCAATTTGTTTTTTCAATCGATTTTAACCATATTTTTAGTAGTGTCTTTTGATAGTCACAGTTAATTTTTAAATCCGATGAAATATACTCTATTTGACGAAATTTAAAGAATTAAAAATGCTCAAAATTATTTTTTAAAAACTCCTAAAAGATGGAACAACCTCACTCAATTTTCCCCAATTTCTGTACGCGGTCTTTTTTCCCTCTCTTCCTTTCACATACAAACCCTACAATATCCTCACCCAAAATCATCTACCAGCTTTTGCTATCTTGTACGTGGTGACTGAGATCATCGTCGGACGGTGATGTTGAAGACGTCTACAACGAGGATTTCTATATTTTGGTCTCAATTCTCTCTTAGATTCTCTATGACTATTCTTCAATTTTAGCTTCTACGCATATTTTGGTACTCAAAATGGTTTAGAATGTTGGATTTTGATATGCACTCAATTTAGTATATCCACATAGTTTTTCAACCAAGCATTGACGGAGGACTAAGACCTTTACGATTTGATCTGTCTCGAAATTTCATCGGGAAAAGGTAATGATGTTTCTTGATATATTAGCCTCAAAATTATATGTAAGGTGTGGAACTGATACATTTTTTCAATTTGGATAGTATCTAAAAGTATGTCTGAAACTGATATATTTCTCATAAACTTGGATATATGTTCTTGCTCATAATTCTGTGACCTTTATGGAGGATCATGATATTGGATCAACACAAAAGCTCTGGCCATTATCGAGTTGAGAAAACAGCGAAAGTGTATGCTTCTCATAAAATGTTTATGAGGATAAGAAAATACTTGATGGTTCTAAAATACTTCTAACTTTATTAATGTATTGTGTGAAAACATTTGGTCAAATGATTTATGACAATGGATTACTGTTAGACCTCCAGCTTGATGGTTCAAATGACTTGGGCTTGGCTAGAGATTTACATGATCAACCTAGACAAGACAAAATGGTGAGGGCAAAAGTTAGGTTTGCTTAAGGCCAGTCTGCCGGCATGGGCATGTCAGCATGGCATGGCGCGTGTCGGTAGAGCATGGAAAAACCTTGACAGTGGTGTGGATAAGACATGCAAGGCGTGGCTAAGACATGCAAGGCATGGCTAAAGCATGACAAGGACTGGCAAGCTAAGACAGAACAATGCTAAGGCTGATTTAGGCTAAGGCAAGTCATGTTGCAAAGGCATGGCTAAGGCAAGACAAGTTGGGCTAGACATGGCTTGAACAGGGCGGCTTGGGTGCTGACAAGGCAGTGACATGGGCGAGTGCATAGGCGCCTAGGGCCCAGGTACTAAATTGGCACAAGTGCTGCCATGGATGTGCTGGCACTGGGCATGTGCCTTGCACATGACGGCAGTTGGGCAGTTACAACCACCTTAGACATGTGGCTTGGCTTTGTTGTTGATTGTAATTTGAATTTGTAATTCGAATTTTGAATTAGGCCTATCAGTTGGGGATGTCAACTAAATTAGGATAAGGGCATGTGTTGTGCATGTGCCTGCCATATGGCAGAAGTTGTGGACTATAAATAGGCACAGGCAGGCTGTCTTAATGGCAAGTTTGGCTGTGTTAGTCAGATTTTTATAAGGATGATTTGTGTGCTTCTTTGTGTCATGAGTTAAATACAAAGTTGGGACTTGTTCCTGTATGTGCTTGTGTCTTTCTAAATTCGTAAGCCTAGGCAAACTAAGTGTTGAGTGAAAAAAGTAAAAGGCTAAAGCCATATTACGTGTGGCTGCCATAGTGGGTGCGAACAAACAAGTTGATCCTCTATCAATTGGTATCAGAGCTTGGTGTTGAGATGGATGGAGGAGCGAATTACAATGAGTTATGTGAAAAAGTTGCAAGGCTAGAGACGTTGGTTGGCTTGACAGGCGACATAGACGAACTAATTGATGTCATGACTCAAATTCATGACATTAACACAAAACTGTCAAATTATCATGCTGTTGTAGACAGTCAATTGGCTGGTCTTATCACTTTTAGTGAAAATGTGGGTACACGAATTGAGGGCCTTTTGAAGGAAAATAAAGATTTAAAAGCGTAGGTGGTGGTCCTTCGTCGGGTTGTTGCTGGTTCGTCGCGTAGCGGCGAAAAACATGCCAAAATCAAAATTCCAGAACCAAAGTACTTTAATAGTGTTCGGGGTGCTAAGGAATTGGAAAATATTCTATGGGACTTGGAACACTACTTTTCTACTGCTCATGTGCCTGAAAATGACAAAGTGGCCATGACGGTCTGCTATTTCAGGAATGATGCAGTGTTGTGGTGGTGTACAAGGAATGCTGATGATGAAAGTGTTGACTGACCCAAGTGTGATACGTGGGAAAAACTGAGGGATGTACTTCGTGAGAAATTTCTGCCTAGCAACTCATCTTGGGTTGCTAGGGACAGACTGAAGCGGTTAAAATAAGTGGGTTCCATTCGGGACTATGTAAAGGAATTTTCATCTTTGATGCTTGATATTCAGAACATGTCTGATGAATATAAGTTGCACAACTTCATTTCTGGAATGCAAGGCTAGGCACATAATGAACTACATAGGTAGAAAGTTTAAGATCTGCTTAGTCCCATTGCTGCGGCGGATGCTTTGATTGATTTTCATTCTAATAGTAATGCCCCTGATCCTGCTCCTTCTAAAACGAAGAAGAAGAAGAAGGGCAGAGACTGTAAGAAGGATAATCTTAGGCAAGAGAGGAATGAAAAAGGAAAAGGAAAGGTGGATGCTGCTTTATCTAACCAAAACAAGAAGGCCAGTGACAAGGTCTGTTGGACTTGTCAAAAACCTAGGCATCAGGCTAGGAACTATCCAAAATAGGGGAAGATCAATGCTCTTCTTGCTGAACAGGAGAAACAAGCCAAGGGACAGGACATTGCTGCCTATGTTAACCCACTACGTTTGCTGAACACGCTGTCTAGCGTGAATATGATGGACATAGAGGCAAATGATGATGATGATGCCTTAGTCAATACTGCTAATAGTGTTGATGATTTGTCGCATGCCTATGGTTCTTTGATGTACGTTGATGTGAAAATTGGGCACAAAAGTGTTGTGACAATAGTTGATACCAGCGCTACTCACAGTTTTGTGGCCTCAAAAATCATGAAGGCGTATGGACTGAAGGTGACTACTTGTACAACAAAGATAAAGGCTGTAAATTCTACACCACAGCCAGGCTATGGAATGGCATTGGATGTTTCACTGACCATAGGTTATTGGTCTGAACTGCACAACTTGACTGTGGTGCTGCTTGATGACTTCAATCTTTTGCTTGGGATTGATTTTATGAAAAAGTTTAGGGTAGCTCCTATTCCTCACTTGGACGGTCTAATGTTCATGGAAGAATGTAACCCTGGATTTGTGAAAGGTATTCGGCCCTACAATAAGGAGAAGAAGAGAAAACATTCCAGAATTACTGCGATGTTGTCTGCTACGGCTTTTGAAAAAGGCTTGAAGAAAGGTAAGACTGGTTATCTTGCTGCCTTGGTTAAAGTGAAGCCTGATGTGCAGGTTGATGTCTCGAACAGTGTTGCTAAGTTATTGGTAGAATTCAAGGATGTCATGCCACCAGAACTACCTAAAGAGTTGCTTCTAATGAGGGAAATTGACCACAGGATCGAACTGATTCTTGGTTCAATACCACCGGCATGCCCTCCTTATCGTATGTCTCCATTAGAGTTGGCAGAATTGAGGAAGCAATTGTCTGAATTGCTGGAGGCTGGACTGATCACGCCTTTGAAGGCTCCCTATGGTGCCCCTATTCTGTTCCAAAAGAAATAAGATGGTAGCCTGCGCATGTGTGTTGACAATCGTGCACTAAACAAAGTGACTGTGAAGAATAAGGACTCGTTTGGCCATAAAAAAAATTCACTTTTCTAGAAATTTATTTCACTTTAGTGAAAAAAGTGAAATTTTGTGGTGTTTGGCCATAAAATTATTTCACTAAAGTGAAATTTTTTTTCAGAAAAGTGAAAACAAGCTTTACTTGTTTTCACTTTTTTCACTCCTACTTCTCTCACAAAAAGTCAAAAAGAACTCCAATTTTTTTCATGGCCAAACATAACTCTATCTCCAACTTCAACTCCAACTCCAAAAAATTTAATTTTCATGGCCAAACGCCTACTAAGTATCCGGTGTCGCTGGTTCAAGACTTGATGGATAGGCTGTCTAAGGCTAGTTTCTAAATTGGATTTAAGGTCTGGCTATTGGCAAGTGCGTATAGCCGAAGGGGATGCCCCAAAGACCACTTGTGTGACTAGATATGGTAGCTATGAATTTCTTGTAATGTTGTTTGGGTTGACTAATGCCCCAGCTACTTTCTGCAACTTAATGAATAATGTTCTTTACGAGTACCTTGATGACTTTGTAGTTGTTTACTTAGATGATATAGTCATTGATCATTTGCTACATTTGAGAATAGTGCTGCAACAACTTAGAGAATATCAACTCTATGTCAAGATGGAAAAGTATGAGTTTGCTTGTCACGAGATCAAATTTTTGGGCCATTTGGTTAATGCAAACCAGGTGCAAATGGACCCTAAGAAAGTGCAGGCTATTGTAGATTCGCAAGCACCAAACGGGGTTAAAGAATTGAGATCCTTTCTCCGATTGGCAAACTATTATCGAAAGTTCATTGTTGGTTAATCAAAGAAGGCTGCCCCATTGACGGATTTGTTGAAGAAGAATGTTAAGTGGGTTTGGTTTGAAGCATGTGACAAGGCTTTCAATTCATTGAAAAAAGCCATTGCTTCTGAACCAATATTGCGGTTGCCTAATTTTGACTTGCCGTTTGAAGTGCACACTGATGCTTCTAATTATGCTGTCAGTGGTGTGCTGGTGCAAGAGATCATCCAGTAGCATTTGAGAGCAAAAAATTAAATCATGCAGAACAAAGGTATTCTGCTCATGAAAAGGATATGGTGGCAGTCCTTCATTGTGTTTAAATTTGGTGGGTGTATTTACTGGGAATGAAGTTTATTGTCAAGACGAACAATATGGATAATACATACTTCAAAACTCAACAGAGATTGAGTCCGAAACAGGCCCGATAGCAGGAGATTCTTGTTGAATATGACTTCGTTTGGATACACAAACATGGCAAGCAAAATCAAGTTGTGGATGCATTGAGTCGCAAAGAGATCTGCAGTTTTTGCAATCACTAGACTTGAATCTGATTTCTTAGATAAGATAAAGTTTACTGCTACATATGATTCATTATATGTCAAATTGATGGATCAAGTGAAAGAGGGGACAGTTAGACGGTATTGGATCGAGGACGATCTATTGTATTTTAATGGGGGAGAATCGTTGTGCCTCAAAGTGATGGGTTGCGTTGAAAACTCCTTAAGAAACATATGATCCTATCTATGCTGGTCATCTAGGTGTTAAAAGAATGATGGCATTGTTGTCTCGAAATTATTTCTGGACAAAAATGAAAGATGACATTGAGGCCTATGTGAAGTCTTGCCTTGTTTGTCAACTTGACAAGACTGAAAGAAAGAAGGAAGCAGGGTTGCTACAACCTCTACCAATTACGAAACATCCATAGGCTTTCGTTTACATGGATTTCATTAGCGGATTTCCAAAGGTTGATGGCAAAACATCAGTCATGGTAGTGGTTGACAGGTTTTTAAAGTATGTTATTTTCATTGTCGCTTCTACCCTTTATTCTTCCGAGATAGTTGCTGAATTATTCTATAAGTTCATGGTAAAGCATTTTGGTGTTCCACTTGACATTGTGAGTGATCGAGACACTAGGTTCACAAGCCGGTTTTGGACTGCATTGTTCAATATGATGGGTACTGAATTAAAATTCTCAACAATGAATCATCCACAAACTGATGGACAAACCAAAAGAATCAATCATCTGCTTGAAGAATATTTGAGGCATTATGTGACTGCAAGTTAGATAAATTGGGTGGAATTGTTAGACATTGCATATTTTTGTTATAATCTGCATAGGTCGTCGGCAATTGAGAAGAGTCCCTTTGAAATAGTGTTGGGCATGCAGCCTAACACGCCGCTGGAAGTCGCTAGATCCAAAACATAGGCCAAGTACCCTGTTGCCTACAAGTATGCATGAGACAAGCAAGAGTTGCTAGATGAAGTACAGGATAGCTTGATAAAGGCAGCAAAGCGAATGAAGAAGTATACTAATAGGCATCGGCGTGCTTTAGAATTCCAGGTTGGGGACTGAAGCTTACTACCCAAATATGGAAGAAATCAGCAGTAAGACGATTCATCGTAGACTGATTTCAAAGTATGATAAACCCTTTGAAGTGATAGAACGGGTGGGTGAAGTAGCTTACTGGTTGAATCTACTGGAAAGGCTAAAAATCCACCCTACTTTCCATGTGAGTTTTCTGAAGCCTTTTTATCAAGATGCTGAAGATCCAGCAAGGTCGGCTACAAGACGAACTCCTCCTGTTGTGTAATAGCAGTGTGAAAAAGAGATTAAAAAGATCTTGGATCACCAAACTTTGGGGCAAGGTAAGAAGAATAGGCGAACAGAATTTCTAGTTCAATGGAAGGGCAAACATGTGTGTGATGCTACTTAGGAAAAAGGTTCAGCATTATGGCAGTTTGAAGATGAGATCAATGCCTACTTAGATTCTACCTAATTGAGGAAGATGAGCTCATCTAGTGGGGGAAGTCTGTTAGACCTCCAGCTTGATGGTTCAAATGACTTGGGCTTGGCTGAAGATTTACATGATCCATCTAGACAAGACCAAATGGAGAGGGCAAAAGTTAGGTTTGCTTAAGGCCAGTCTGTCGGTATGGGCATGTCAGTATGGCATGGCACATGTCGGTAGGGCATGGCAAGACCTTGACAGTGGCGTGGCTAAGACATGCAAGGAATGGCTAAGGCATGACAAGGGCTGGAAAGCTAAGGCGAAATAATGATAAGGCTGATTTAAGCTAAGACAAGTCATGTTACAAAGGCATGGCTAAAGTAAGACAAGTTAATCTAGACATGGCTCAAACAGGGCGGCTTGGGTGCTGTCAAGGCAGTGGCATGGGTGAGTGCACAGACGCCCATTTCCTAGGTGCGAAATTGGCACAAGTGCTGCCAGGGATGTGCTGGCACTGGGCATGTGCCTTGCACATGATGGCAGTTGGGTAGTTACAACCGCCCTAGACATATGGCTTGGCTTTGTTACTGATTGTAATTTGAATTTGTAATTCAAATTTTTAATTAGGCCTATTAGTTGGGGATGTCAACTGAATTAGGATAAGGGCATATGTTGTGCATGTGTCGTGCAGTGCCTTCCATGTGACAGAAGTTGTGGCCTATAAATAGGCATAGGCAGGCTGTCTTAATGGCAAGTTTGGTTGTGTTAGTCATATTTTTGTATGGCTGTTGTGTGAGCTTCTTTGTGGCACAAGTTAAATACAAAGTTGGGACTTGTTCCTGTATGTGCTTGTGTCTTTCTAAATCCGTAAGCCCAGGCAAACTAAGTGTTGAGTAAAAAAAGTAAAGGGCTGAAGCCATATTATGTGTGGCTGCCATAGTGGGTGCGAACAAACAAGTTGACCCTCTATCAATTACATACAAAAATTTGACATGGGTAGGATATTTTGGACTCAAAGTTCTACAGTTGGTTGATTGTTTTATGTAGGACTTTTTTTGATACTTATAGATCATGTATCTCATGTCTCAGGTCGAAGGCATAGATAACATGAGCATTTCTTTGTAATGTTCTTTTTTGATTTACCTCAAAATGCAGGTTTTTCTTGTGGGTAATGGTATGCTTCAAGGGATAGAGAACAAGTAGGAGGATTTTGATTTAGGTAATAACTTAACTTTGTTACTTTTCCCATTTTGATAGAAGGGGTTGCAGAGGGTTATGGTTGTTTTTTCATGACTAATTGCTTGTTGAGGACCAAAGTGTGTTTAATAAAGCCTTAAGTACTTAATTTCTTAGTTATATGTCAAGAATTCTTGCATTTTGTTTTGGAAAAACTTAGCAATTGGTAGAATTTGAAGAATTGATGATTTTAAAATATGGCAAGGCACGTGTTATAGAACTTGAGAAAAAGTGAATCTGTTATAAGAGTCTCTCTTATCTCAACAAAGTGGCTAGTACAATTCTATGTTGTCTTAAATTTAGTAAGGCATGGCATAAAACTTTGACAACCACAAAATTCATTCGCCGAACGAGGACCTAGGACACAACCACCTTCTAGGAAGGGTGTTATAGTCATCTAGGCTGACTGAAATAATCAAAATAGCAAACTAGTGCTACAGTCCTTCGATTTTGTTACTCTGATTATCGCAATAGTTTATTGTAGTTTTTTTCTTTGTCTTGATTTCTATAGTATCTGTTTTGATATGCTTTTTCTTGATTTGAGGGTCTATCAGAAACAACCTCTCTACCTCCCAAGGTAGGGGTAAGGTCTGTGCACACTCTACCCTCTTCAGACCTCACTTGTGGGATTATACTAGATATATTGTTGTTGTCATTGTAAGCTGGATCTCCTAGCAAATTCATTTTCTTGTTTTAGCTTAGGTCATGAGATGTTTCATTCTAATTTATTTTAATAATGTACTTGGCTTTTTTTGTCAGTCTATCTATTTATATTCTCTGGACGGCATAGATTAAGTCACACCTTAATAGATTTGATATTGAATATAGTTTGAACACAAAAGTGGAGGTTGTAATCATTTTCAATACGACTATGTGGCTTCATGCAGGATTACACATTACTTTCTCTGTAGTCCTATAGCAGGAATTTTTTTGTGTTTTGGTATGCTTTTTCATGAATGGGCAAGCTGGTTAACCAGAAAGCAGCAGAAGCTTTGGTTGATCCTAAAGAATGTCCTAATCATGTAAATCATGTTGGTAGATCAACTAACTACCTTGTAGAAGCTTTTAGCAACATGAGAATGGATGAAGAACCACTTGAAAATGCAGATACGGACCACGAGGTATGACATCATGTTTTTCTATTTTCCTTCTAGTCAGGATTGATTTAACAGTCTAGATATCTTTTTCACGAAAGAAAAGAAATAAAGAACCGTATCTTTGTACATGATTAAAGGAGAAGTCTTTTCTCAGTGTAATTTTATACTAGTGTTGAAGCAGCTTAGACACAATCGATTAATATTTGTAATTGCTAACAATGAAATTTCTGTGTTAACTGTTTAGTATTAAGAGTTCTCTTAGGAAATTTTATGTTAAGGCTATCAAGTTTGAATGTTTCAATTTCATGTTAAGACGTTATTGTCAAGATGTTTGAGAGTTTCTTATTTCCTAATTGGTTGGCATTTTTATACCTTGTAACTACATTTTTAAAAAATTAGTCTTTTCATATTTGTCTTAATGTTGGTATTAAATGTTTTCATGCTCCGTCTGAAACTATGTTCCCATTGTTATTATTTGTCTATTAATTCGATTCATACGTATGTGCTTATTCATTGAACTTGCAGGCTTTACCGGAAAGATGCAGCATCCGTTGTGTTAGCTCTTCCCCTCAACAACAATTTCAAAGTTTTCATTCTTTTGAGGGAATCTACAATGGTACCTTAACATATCATAGGAAATACTTTCTCCCTGTGAGAGCTTATTTACCTAGAAATATGTTATTGAGTATGCATGGGACCACCTCTTGGATTTTTGTGGCAATCTACTATGGCACCTTAACATATCATAGGAAATACTTTCTCCATGTGAGAGCTTATTTACCCAGAAATATGTTATTGAGTATGGATTGGACCACCTCTTGGATTTTCACTTTAACGTCCTCTTTGATGAATATCATCACTATCTAACTTCATTTACCTTGTTGGTCCTTCCAATTTTATTGTATTTGTTATAGAAGAGTGTTATGTAATGGGGATGCTGAGAGTTTTAGTTGTACAATTGTGTATTTGTAATTTATTTTGGTAGATTGTGGATACCAATTTGAATTGAATAAGTTATTTTTAAATTTTAATTTTTCTAGTTTTCATTATGATGTGCTTGAATATTTGAAAATTTTCAAAGTATGTGATTAAAAGCATTTGTGGAGGAGACTTTTGTCATTACTAACAAATCAAATTCCTCATTACTAAATTGCAATATAAGAAAAATTTAGCAACGATTGTTGTGTTGCTTATAGCTATGAAAATTTGAATTCTTAGCTAAACGTGGCTTTTAAAAGCATCGCTACAAGTTAATTTTTTGTAGCAAATCTTTCCATTTACAACTATAAATTTTTTTAATTTGTCACTAAATACAATTATTGCTACGAGACTAAACTATAGAAATAGCCACAAAATTTTAATTTGCATGGCTAGCACTTTTTCTACAAATACAATACCTTGTGGCTACAATATGGAGATAGCTACAAATTTTATTTGCCGTGGCAAAAGATAAAAAGCACTTGCTAGAAGTGTATTTTTTGTCGGAAGAACTTTTTACTATAACAGCTACAACACAAAAGAATTCCATAGCTATAAGTATTAGTCCTTAGCCATGGACCATGTAAAGTATGTAGCTAACTTATAGATACGCTACATCTTGCTACGAAAAAATAATTTGTGGCTAAAGTGTTTAGCCACGAAAATTTTCATATTTAGCTATGAAGTATTCTGTAGGTATAGATGCATTATGTTGTAGTAGCTGCCTTACCTCCACTTACTTGGGTACAATTCCAGAATGTATTCCTTGAGAAATATGTTCCCCGCACTTATCGTGATCAGAAGAAGGATGAGTTCTTAAGGTTGGAGCAGGGTAACATATCTGTGGCGGCCTATGAGGCCAAATTTCATACTTTGTCTCACTATGCACTGCAATTGATCACCTCAGAGGAAAAGCGGATCAGGTACTTTGTGAAGGGTCTGAATTATGGGATTCAGTTGGTTACCTTATCTGTGGCTGCATCAGGTAAGTCCTTTCAGGAGATAGTTGAGTTTGCCAAGAAGGCTGAGGCCCTTGAGAAATAGGGAGAAGTAAAAGTAGAAGAGAAGAAGGCCCAGACCTCAACCAGTTCAGCGGTACTTTCTCGAAGGGGCGTGGTTCTTCTAGGACTTATAATTCAACTATGCCTGTGTCCGTAGGGGGCTCATCTGGGGTCAGTTATCAGCCTTCACGGGCAGGCAGCTATACACCTTCATCCTCTTCAGTTTAGATTCCTGCTTTGGGCTTCAGGTGCCATGAGTGTGGGCATTTAGGCTACATTAGAAGGTATTGTCTTGATTTCTTGTCAACAGGTCAGTTGACTCAGCAACCGACTTCTACTGTTCTAGTTCCGGTAGGTCATGGTGGTAGAGGAAATGGTAGGGGTCGTCCATAAAGTGGGCATGGTGTCCAGGTTATAGGAAGGGAAAGAAACCAAGCCAACCGAGGTGGGGGAAAGATTGGTAGAAATAGTGCTCAGTCTGGTAAAAGTGGTGGTCAGGATGGTGATAAGGCCTATCTTTATGTTATTCTGACTCATCCTGAAGCAGAAGCTTTTGATGTTGTGATCACAGGTACTATTCTTGTCTGTGAAAGTATGGCTTTTGTATTGTTTGATCCCGATTCCACTTTCTCTTATGTGTCTGTGAAATTTGCCTTGGGCTGGGACTTAGACTGTGAATATCTTAATACTCCTATGTATGTGTCCACACTAGTTGGAGTGTCTGTATATGTTGATCAAGTGTATTGTGCGTGTTCTGTGATTTTTATGGGGTTTAAGACCTTGGCAGACTTAGTTATTCTAAACATAGAGGAATTGATATTATCTTGGGGATAAGTTGGTTCTCTCTTTATCGTGTCGTTCTTGATTGTTATGATAAGACTGTCACTTTAGCAATGCTCGGGATAGAAAAGTTAGAGTGGGAGGGTACTTTTAAGCCTACCCCTGTGAGTATTGTGTTAGCTATTCGTGCCCAGAAATTAGTAAAGAAGGGGTGTAGGGCATTTTTAGCCCATCTTTGGGAAGACAACTCTGTAATTCCTCCTATAGCTTCAGTCCCAATTGTTTGTGAATTTTTAGAGGTGTTTTCTGATGACCTTCCGCATATGCCTCCAGACCAAGAGGTTGATTTCTGTATAAAGTCAGAGTCTGAAACTCGAACCATCTCTATCCCTCTTTATCGTATGGCACCAGTGGAGTTGAGGGAATTGAAATCACAGTTACAGGAATTGTCAGATGAGGGATTTTTGCCTAAGTGTTTCTCCTTGGGGTACATCTATTTTATTCGTGAAAAATAAGGATGGTAGCATAAGGATGTGCATAAACTACTGCCAGTTGAATAAGGTGACCATTCGCAAAAAATATCCCTTGCCTAGAATAGATGACCTGTTTGACCAGTTACAGGGAGCTGTAGTATTTTCCAAAATAGATTTGAGATCAGGCTACCACCAGCTCAACATTAGGGAGGAGGATATCCCAAAGACTGCTTTCCGAACTCGTTATAGGCACTATGAGTTTCTAGTTATGTCTTTTGGCTTGACCAATGCCCCAACTGCTTTTATGAGCCTGATGAACGGAGTCTTTAAGTTGTTTTTGCATTCATTTGTTATCATTTTTATTGATGACATATTAGTTTACTCCAAGAGCGAAGAGGAGCATGAAACTCATTTGCGTACGGTGTTGGGATTGCTTAGGAGAAGCAACTATATGCTAAATATTTCAAGTGTGAGTTCTGGCTATCTTCAGTGTCCTTTTTGGGGCACATGGTTTCTAAGGAAGGGGTTATGGTAGACCCACATAAGGTAGAAGTTGTTAAGAATTGGGCTAGGCCAACAAGTGTGACAGAAATTCATAGTTTTGTGGGGTTGGCCAGTTATTATCGTTGATCCATTAAGGGGTTTACTTCCATTGCTTCCTATATGACCCACCTCACTTAGAAGGAAGTTCCATTTGTGTGGGATGACAAGTGTGAGGAGGGCTTCCAAAAGCTCAAGACTTTATTGACCTCAGCCCCAATTCTCACATTGCCTATTGAGGGTACAGATTTCATTGTATCTTGTGATGCCTCACAGTTGGGTTTAGGTGATGTTTTGATGTAGGATCAGAATGTGATTGCTTTTTCTTCAATACAATTGAATACTTATGAGAAACATTACCCCACCCATGACTTAGAGTTGGCAGCTGCAGTTTTCGCTATGAAGATTTGGAGGCATTATCTCTATGGGGTGAAATGTAAAGTGATCACTGACCACCGCGGCCTGCAACATGTGTTCACCTAGAGTAATCTAAACCTAAGAAAAACAATGTGGATGGAGTTGATCAAAGACTATGACATCTCAATTCTATATCACCCGGGTTAGGCCGATATGGTGGCGTACGCTCTAAGTCAGAAACCCACGAGTATGGGAAGCTTAGCATGTCTGGAGATGTCAAGGTGCCCATTGGAAAATAAGGTACTGTCTTTGGCTAATGATTTTCTGAGATTGCAGGAGACTAGCGAAGCGAGGATTTTTAGCACATGTGGAAGTCAGGTCCACATTCTTTGACCAAATCAAAAGCAGGCAGTTTGAGGACAAAAAGTTGAACAACCTCAGTGAAAAAGTGTTACAGGGTGAGGCTAGAGAGGTCATCCTTAATAATGAGGTAGTGTTGAGGATTCAGGGACGCTTGTGTGTACCCTAGGTGGGAAATCTAATCTCAACTATTCTTGCATAGACTCAGAACTCTAGTGCTCTATACATCCCGATGCCACCAAGATGTATAAGGACTTGAGACAATATTATTGGTGGCGAAGAATGAAGCGTGATACTTTGGAAGTGGGAACATCGAAAATCTGGTGGTACTTTTCAAAGGATGCCCATTCCAGAATAGAAGTGGGAAAGAATAACCATAGACTTTGTGGTTGGTCTTCCTAAGACCTTGAAGAAGTGCGACTCTATATGGGTCATTGTTGATCGGTTGACTAAATCAGCTTACTTCATCCCGGTAATGGTTGACTATTAATGCGGCTAAGTAGGCCAAAATTTATGTGAAGGAGATTCTTAAGTCTCCATGGGTGATAAGTATAAATTTAGTAGTTTTTTTGTATAAATAATATTATATAAGTAAATATTTTACTTAGATATATATAAGTTTTTCTTTGTTTTTATATAAATATTGCAGGGAAAGAAAAGAAGAATAAACAAAGAAGAAAAGAGGTAAAGAACAAGCCAAGGATGCCATCCTTGAAAATCTACACTTGAAGGATAAAATTGAAGAAGCTAAAGATGTCATCCCCAATCTAAGGATGACATCCTTGGAATTTGGCTTGATGAATCTCCTATAAATAAGGGATAAAATTTCACTGCGAGAGAATGAAAAGTGAGGGAGATAAAAGCTTTGAGTAGTAGATAATTACCTTAGTATAAAGTTTCTTTAAAGTCTTTTCTCTCTATAATATAGACAGAGTTTTAACTCTTCGTAGTATTTAATATTTTCTCTATGGAGTAATTTTTCTTTAGTTGGGATTAGTGATGAAGCTTGATATATTATTATAATGGAGACTATGATATTAGTTTGTTAACCGAAAGAGACAACTTAATATGTGAAATATAAAAGAAAATTTCTAAACACCATTATAATTTTTATTACGTGAATTCATGAAATCCCAACTCTTTTAATTTAAAAGAAAATCAAAAACAATCTTTTCATCCTTTCAAGCAAATACAAATTCAACTCTTTTCACCCAAATTCGACTCTACTAAATAGTAGGATCGATGATATAAATATGTAGGATAGAATCTTCAATCTCTGTGGGACGATATCTTAAACTATACTATAATTTGACAGAGTAAGAGCAAAAAAATTCACATACGCATTGTGCCCGTCAAATTTTTGGCGCCATTGTCGGGGATTGACTGTTGTCTACTTCAGATTAATTATCTTCTTACTAATTTAGGAATACTTTTTTTTTTCTTATTCTGATTTCAGAAATTCTTTCTAGTATATGACCCGTTCCTCAACAAAGGAGTTGGTTAAATACCATCCTGAAATTGAAAGATCATTTCGAATAAATAGAAAGGGAAAAATTACCACCTCTCTCACTTCATATCACAACAACATGGAACACGAAGAAGATCCACAATTGCCAATTCCACCTAATCTTGAGAAGCAACATGATTCTAAGAGACTATGCTAGAATTGACCAATTTGATTGTGAATCAAGTGTTACGAGGCCACCAGTGGCTGCTAACAACTTTGAAATCCGAACTGTCTTAATTCAAACCATACAACAAAATTGTATTTTTAATGGAGAAGTTAGTAAGGATCCTCACAATCACTTAATAAGTTTCTAGAATTGGTTGAAATAGCAAAATACAATGGTGTCTCACCTGATGCAATTAAACTACGTCTTTTCCCCTTTTCTTTAAAAGGCGAAGCAAAAATTTGATTATGTAGTTTACCCAAAGGATCTATCACCACATGGGATCAGATGACTACTCAAAAATTTCTTAGTAAATATTTTTCCCCAGCTAAAGCAACTAAAATGAGGTAGGACATAACCAATTTTGTGAAATCTGACACATAATCAGTATACCAAGCTTGGGAAAGACTCAAAGCTATGTTAAGAAAATGTCCACATCATGACATCCCTAAGCACATGCAACTATACATTTTTTATCATGGCCTAAAGCCATCTGCAAGAAATGTTACAGATGTTGCAGCTGGAGGTTCCATAATGGGAAAAACCACTGCAGAAGCTTTATATTTACTAAATGAAATATCTGAAAATGCAATATAATGGCCATCTGACATAGTGATTCTTAAAAAGGTCGCAATCATAAATCAATCTGATGTTCTGACTACCTTGTCAAAACAAATTGTTTCTTTGACTTAAAAGTTTGATGCTTTTTAAGAAAGCTCTCAGCAACCCATTTCATCTGACAACTGTGATATTTGAGCAGAAATCATCAAAATCATGAATGTCAAGCAGGAATTCAAGCTGAAGAGCAAGTGAATTTAATTGGAAATAAAAGCTATCCATTTGGTAGTTCACTAGCCCAAAAACACCTAGGTTTTCAATGGAGTAATCCCAATGGAGCAGAAAATGCTCAATATTTTCAAAAATCATCATTACAGGAACCACCTGGATTCCAAGGCCAAAACCGAGTGCAACAGAATTTTAGGCCATACCAGCCTAGACCACAACAACAAGCACCACCCTGGGAAGATGTGATGCACAAATACATCAAAAACACTGATAAAAAAATGAAAAATCAACATGCTGCCCACAAGAACTTGAAAATTCAAGTAAGTCAATTTGCTTTTCTTATTTCAGGAAAGATCCAAGGACCATTGTCGAGCAATACTGAAAAAAATCTAAAAGAACACGTTAAAACAATTTCCTTGAGATCAGGTAAGAATCTTGATGATCCATACCTTGACAAAGAGGGTAAGTTGCAAGAAGATCAAACTCAGATACCAATTATTAATAATAAAGAGGAAAAATTTTCTTCAAAAAAAAAGGAAAAAGATGCTCATGAAAATATCAATTGTGAGCTAATTCCTTTTTCTCAAAAATTTAAAAGGAAAAAACTGGATAAACAGTTCTCCAAATTTTGGGAAATTTTAAAACAATTGTATATTAATATTCCTTTCACAAATGCTTTGACCCAAATGCCATCATATGCAAAGCTTTTGAAAGAGATTCTTTCCAGCAAGAGAAAACTTGAAGGAAATTCTGTGGTTAAGCTTACAGAAAAATGCAATGCAATTTTACAAAATAAGCTTCCACAAAAACTTGGGTATCCAGGCAGTTTCACAATTCCTTGCACTGTGGGAGAAACTCATTTTGAAAAAGCTTTGTGTGATTTTGGAGCATCAATCAATTTAATACCTTTTTCAATTTTTCAAAAATTGAAACTTGGAGAAATGAAAAACACAATTGTTTCTTTGCAGTAAGCCGATCAAAGTACAAAAAAGGCAAAAGGAATCATTGAAAATATTTTGGTTAGAGTTGATAAGTTTGTTTTTCCAGTAGACTTCATAGTTCTTGAGATGGAAGAAAATATTGATGTACCTCTCATTTTAGGCAGACCTTTTCTAGCCATGGGAAGAGCAATAATTGATGTACATCAAGGATAATTGATTTTGAGAGTAGATGAGGAGAAAATAATCTTTGATATGCAGAAGATGATGAGATATCCTGATAATGACTCATCATCTTCTTATTTTGCTATTGACATACTTGATAACCTTGCAGAGGAATATAAGCATGATGAGTTGTCATCGAATTTGCTTGAAGAATATTTGACAAAACATAACATGACTAAAGATGAGGATGCCACAGCTACAAATGATAAAGAAATCCTGAAAATAAAAGACAAGGAAGAGGATGTACCATTGGAAACAATTCAATCACAAATTGAGCTTAAAGCATTACCCTCTAATCTAAAATATATTAATCTTGAGAAAGAGTCTTTTCCTATAATCATATCATCTTTATTGACTGTTGAACAGGAATTGAAGCTGATCAAAGTCCTGAGGGAACACAAGAAAGCTTTGGGATGGACCATTTCAGATATCAAGGGAATCAACCCAGCCATATGCACACACAGAATACTGATGGAAGAAAGCTACAAGTCAATTATTCAACCACAAAGAAGATTAAATCCTGTAATACAGGAAGTTGTAAAAAAAGAAGTGGTTAAATTATTGGCAGCTGGAATCATTTACCCAATTTCAGACAGTCCTTAGGTAAGTCCGATACAAGTAGTACCTAAAAAAGAGGTATGACTGTTATTAAAAATGAAAATAATGAGCTCATACCGACCCAAACAGTTACAATGCGGAGAGTCTGTATTGACTACAAACGATTGAATGATGTCACCAGAAAAGATCACTTTCCCTTGCCCTTTATTGATCAAATGCTGGAAAGGATAAAAGGTCATGGTTTTTATTGTTTTCTTGATGGTTATTCTGGATATAATCAAATTTCAATAGCACCTGAGGATTAAGATAAAACTACTTTTACATGTCCTCTGGAACTTATGCTTACAGAAGAATGCCTTTTGGACTTTGCAATGCACCAACCATTTTTCAACGCTGCATGTCTACCATTTTTCAGATATGACAGAAACTTTTTTGGAAATTTTTATGGATGATTTCACTTAATTTGGAAAAACTTTTGAAATTTGCCTTCACAATTTGACTCTTGTACTTGAAAGATGTGAAGAGACAAATTTAATTTTAAACTGGGAAAAAATATCATTTTATGGTCACTGAAGGAATTGTTTTGGGGCATAAAATCACTTCTGAAGGAAGAGAAGTAGATAGAGCAAAAATTGATTTAATTGCAGGATTACCTTACCCCACAACTGCGAAAGGAATCAAAAGTTTTTTGGGACATGCTGGTTTTTATAAAAGATGCATAAGAGATTTTTCAAAAATTTCAAAACCTCTCACAAATCTCTTGATGAAAGAAGTGCAGTTTGAATTCTCTGAAAGTTGCAAGAAAGCATTTAATTCTCTAAAAGATAAATTGACAAATGCACCAATTATTGTTTCCCCAGATTGGAATTCACCATTTGAAGTCATGTGTGATGCAAGTGACATCATTGTTGGAGTTGTCTTAGGACAGTGAAAGGACAAAATTTTTCATTCAATTTACTATGCTAGTAGAACTTTGAAAAAGGATCAATTGAATTATGATACCACAGAAAAAGAACTACTGGTAGTAGTGTTTACTTTTGATAAATTTTGTTCCAATCTAATTGATACTAAGGTCATTGTTTTCACAAATCATGCAGCACTAAAGTATCTCTGAGCAAAAAAGGATGCTAGACCTAATGTCCCGACCCAAAATACGCACGTGATGGCCCTTGTCACACCCTCCAGACAAGTAAGCCTATCCAAACCCAAACTCAATAATCAAGTAAATTAGAAGCGGAAGAAAAAGAATAATCCCCAAAATATATATAAAGAAGAAGCAATTATTTAAGATATATCCCAGGTTTGGTTGTCACTAGTACAAGCCTCTAATATAAAATAGGAATAACAATCTTCTAGAATATCTTAGATGCGAATAAAGCACAAGACATAAATAGAGAGATCTGAGAAGTCCTGAAGTCCCTCAGCTACTACCTCAATCTCCGCAATACTAATACTGGAAGAAGACGATCTACAAACTGCTACTCAGCCCAATACCTGCACGGGGTGCAGAAAAACAAGAAAAAGAAAAAGGAAGCAAGAGCGAGTATGAAACCACATATACTCAGCAAGCATCGTCGATAATCGACCCTAATCAAAAGTGATGGCGAGAACCACCACCCCAACTACCCAAGGTTTCCCAATCCTTTTATAACCCGCCAAATTCACAGTACTTTATCCTACCAGGGTAACCCAAGACAATGGTCAACAGGTAAACCAAATGCATGGTAGGCACACTAATCCAGGTGAGTCAATTATCATTAACCAATATTATGGGATATCAACAGGGAGAGTGTATATATATATATAAGGATGCATCTCATGCTACAAAAAAGGGTGATATCTAACTATCTTTCGACCAAGTCACCATCATACCCAAGTCTTATCACACCTCTCCCTTTCGACCAGCATACGATGAAATAGGATAGTGAAATAAAGTGAAACGAATGCTCAAACACAGTATCACAAACAAAGTCCTAACACAAAAATATGGTATAAGACTAGACACTAACACAACATGAAAACACATCAAAGATGATAATGCAATGCAATGAAGTGATGATGATGATGAATCTTTGAAAGTTATCGCATAACTTTCTGTATACACCCACCGAGCTCGCAGCTACTAGGCAGGACCCAAGGGGGGGGGGGGGTCGCAACCCATATACTACTCAGTCTCAATATCAATACCAATCTCAATCTTAATAACTCCTCTCTACCTCTTGGATCACGGTAGAGGGTTTGGTAAAATGTCTCACCAATATCGCCTCTCCGCCTCATGGATCACGGTAGAGGTTTTTACAAAATGTCCCGATGATACCAATGTCTCATAAATATACATGTGTAATATGAGGATGCAATACTTATAGTAATCTCAACACAAGGATCTCAAATCCATCAATACGCATGATATATGCACAAGTGAGCTCAGAATCAACTCAATGTATCAATAACTCATGATATCAGTCTCCACTTGGTACCAACCAAATATATGATCATGTAATCATCAAAATTACCATTCTCAAGCCCACTCCCGGGCATCACTATGATAAATATGCAATCACATTCTCATATAAGGACTACAATGTCAATTCAAGCCCCCACTCGGGCAACACAATAATAAATATGGCCTTAATGCAAAATCATGACCAACAATCATCAAGTCAAGCCCTTACTCGGCGACATAGTACATAATATGACAATTAAATGCACGCATATAGCCAATTAACACAATTCAAGCCCCCATTCGGGCATCACCATAAAATATACACTCAAGACCAATAATAATAATATGCACATAAACCCCCACTCGGGCACGCAATGACAGATATCAACAATCTCAACAATAATAGAATATGAGACTAACCAAACTTAGCTTGATCATAACTTAAGCTTCCTTAACTATTACAATCCAATCTCTCTCTAAGTATCTTTTAACCCCAATTATTCCATCAAATCATGATGATCACACAATTATCCCTTAAGAGGTCACTAAAGCCCCAATCATTATGTCAAAGTCCACTAAACATGAATCTAGCACCAAAACAGGCATTAATACTAACATTATAGAAACACTAAGTTAAGTTATCTATAATCTAATTCTAAGGATAAGCACAAGTAATAATACTAACTAAGGGAAACAATAATCTAATTATGATCCACCAAAGACTTCGATACCCATGGAGATGCTCGCCATTTCACCAAAGTGGGACCCCCAATCCTAAACGAATCATCAAAATAGCACAACCAAGCATACAAACACATAAACACTTTGAAAAAAGTCAAGGTACAGCTCAACTTGCCTTAAATGAAGACCCGCAAGCTCAAACGCAGTCCAAGACCTCAACTGGAAGCACAAATCTTCTAAATCAGCATCAAATACATCCAATCACATCAAATATGGCATATACAAGTCAAAAGGAAGCTATTGATACCCATATTGACCATATTTGAAATAGGTCAAAAATGGACCTTAAAAATGGATTTTGAAAATGAAGGGGTAAAACCAGAATTTTATTTAAAAAATACATTTCCTAAGGTTAAAAGAACCTACGGCTGAAAATCCATGCGAAAACGAGTTACAAACGAGGTCCAAATCGAAGAAAAACCATTTTCAAGTTTTACCGTCAAAACCCCAAAAATCCATCGAAAATCAAAAAGGGTAAAAATCGAATTTTTATTTGAAAATCATAATACTCAAGTGAAAAGGAGTCTATGGGTGAAAACCCAAACAAAAACGAGGAAGAATCGAAGTTCAAATCAAAGAAATACCAAATTTTCAATTTGGGGAAAAACTCTAAAAACCCTCTTTTGAAATCTTTGATTTAGAAGAATTTAGATGATAAAGTTGGTAGGAAATTATTTGGAATTGAGTTAGGAACTTACCTGCACAAACTTACGCAAGAAATCTCCCCCAAAATCTTCCTCCCAAGCTCCCAATATGATAAAAATGATGAAAAAGAGAAAAAAAAAGGGTAAATCCCGAATTTGGGCAATTTTCAGCAAAGAAAGTTGACTTGTATGCGCGGTCAACTGTTGACCAACCATCAGCAATTTTAAAAACTTATTTTTGACCCTCGAAACTCATCGGGAACCCTATGAGCATGAATCAATAGTGAAAATTGATCATAAAATACGTTCTGGATCCAATGAAACTATTGGATTTATGAAAAAAGGTCGTTTACAATAAATTAACCCCCGAAACTCCTCTAGGACAAAATACACTATTTTTCAAATGGAGGGTTGAAATACAACTAAAGGTTCTGAACCCAAACCAACCATATAACCAACCAAAAATCGACGCTCCGGATCTAATGGGACAGTCAGAAACCTCATCCGAGACTCGAATCATAAAATATTGACCAAAGTCAAACCTATTGTTATAAGAATACTCAAAACCACAAATTCAAATAAAACACTACCGAATGCATCGGGGACCATGCCAACTATCCCCACAACTCTTAAACAAGACAAGGCAACCACGAAGAGGGACAAAATAGTCAAAACATAGAAAATTCTGAATATCAATATGAGGGTCATTACACCTAAATTGTTAAGATGGATACTTTTGTTGCAAGAATTTGACCTTGAAATAAAAGATAAAAAAGGAACAGAAAATCAAGTAGCAGATCATTTGTCGAGATTGGAAAAACCACCTGTAGATACAATAGAAATCAGAGAAGAATTTCTAGATGAACATATTTTTTCTATCTCTATAATCACAAAGCAGGAACCTTGATTTGATGACATTGCCAATTACTTGGTAGGACATTGAATACCAAAAGAATTCTCTTCGCAACAGAGAAAGAAGCTCTAAGTAGATGCTAGACATTACTTTTGGGAAAATCCTTATCTTTTTAAATTTTGTGCAGATAACATGGTGTGAAGATGTGTACCAGAAGAAGAAATGAAAGAAATTTTGAGTCATTGTCATGATGGAGCAGTTGGAGGACATCATAATTCAAATAGAATAGCTTCTAAAATTTTAGAAGCTAGATTCTACTAACCTACCTTGTTCAAAGATGCGAGATCATATGTTTTGACATGTGACAAATGTCAAAGGGCAGGTAAAATTTCAAAAAGGGATGAAATGCCTTTAAATTCTATGCTCATATGTGAAATATTTGATGTTTGGGGTAAAGATTTCATAGGTCTATTTCCTTCTTCACAGTCATGCCAGTACATCTTAGTTGCTATGGATTATGTTTCAAAGTGGGTAGAAGCAATTTCAACACTGACAAATGATGCTAAGGTTGTGTGCAAATTCCTTAGGAAAAATATTTTCACTAGATTCGGAACTCCTAGGGTGATAATCAGTGATCAAGGCACACATTTTATGAATAAGCGATTTTCATCTTTGTTGTTTAAATATGGAGTCACACACAAGACAACCACACCGTATCATGCATAAACTAGTGGTCAAGTTGAGGTTTCTAATAGGGAATTAAAGAGGATTTTGGAAAAAACTGTTAGTACCTCACATAAGGATTGGACTTTAAAGCTAGATGATGCATTGTGGGCTTACAGTACTACTTTTAAACACCCATTGGGACTTCACCATATAGGCTTGTGTTTGAAAAAGCTTGTCACTTACTTGTAGAGATTGAGCACAAAGCCTTTTGGGCAGTGAAAACACTGAATTTAGACATAACCACTGCTGGTAAGAATAGACTGTGGCAAATTGATGAGTTAGATGAATTTAGGCTGAATTCTTATGAAAATGTTCTTTTGTACAAAGAAAAGGTGAAAAGATGCCATGACAAGTTGATTCGTCACAAAGAATTTCAAAAAGGTGATCAGGTACTTTTGTATAACAGTCGTCTGCAATTATTTGAATGAAAGTTTAAGTCTCGTTGGACTGGTCCTTTTGTAGTTACAGATGTTACCTCATATGGAACAATCGAAATTCAAGAAATTAGTGAGGGAGAGAAATTTAAGGTGAATGGGCATAGGCTGAAATTGTATTTTGGAGAAAAATATGAAAAATAAACTTTTGCAGTTGAGATTCGGTGACATAATGAGCAGAATTAAGTCGAGCTGGCGACGTTAAACTCAAAACTATCTTCTTTTCTTTTGCCCGTAGTCATTGAGGGTGAAGCAATGGAGTCTTGTAAGTCCAATATAAATTCGTTTAAGCAAAAACTTAATCAATTAATCTGGCTAATATCAGGTTATTATACAACCAAAACTATCATGACGGCCTCTACAAAAATAGTGTCACCTACACAGGAGTAATTCCATGATGATCGGTATGCTTGAGTAACTGGTTGATTAACTTTTTGTCTGAACTAATTAAATATTGGCTCAGGTAATTTTCTAGTTTATATTCAAACTAGTTTTGGATAATTTTATTGATGATTGTGGAGAAGATGATGAATCCAGTCGAAGAAAGTAAAGATGGAATAAATCTTTTTGACCATCTGGGAGAATGATAATGTTTAAGTATGGGGGGAAAATCTGTGTGAAAATATTGGTAGCTACTGTTAGGTTGTCAATATAAGTAGATAGTAGCGTTCAGTATTGAAAAACAAGTTTTTGTGCACAAAATGCCCAAGTCTGTTGTAATTTTTTAAAAATCCCATACTATGATATTAGATGTTGTATTATTAATTTATTCTATTTAGTTTGATTATTAATATGTCCTTGCTAATGTTTTTATCACTAACTATTTTTCTTCTTTGTTTTGATTGATCCAGATGATAAAATTCTCTACAATATTACTACTAATTTATATATATATATATATATATATATATATATATATATATATATATATATATATATATTATTTATATATTTTTAAGATATAAAGTGTTATATAAAAATATGTATATACTTTGACCTCAATCATTATGCCTTGTAAATAATAAATTTACAACATAAATTTTTTTATGTAACACAAACATTTATTTCATTCATTTTTATCATCTAACTTCCATGCTTATGATTCTTATTCTATGAAGGCAAGAGCAATTATCTCAAAGCTCCAGGAATCTTAAAGTTAGAGAACTTTTATGATCTGAAAACAAGTGAAATCAATACTTTTGGCTAGAATTTGCTCCTATTACTAAACACCAAAAAAAAAAAAAACTCTCTTGAAAAAATAAGTCTTCTTCATCATGTGAATACTCTTTTAGAAAACTAATTCATATATATAGTTTTGGTAAAAAAAATATATACATTGAGAGTTGGCGTGAATTTTTTTTTTATACAAAAATAATGCCAAAGGCATGAAAATCGTCACTCAAATTTCCTTATAAATTTTATAACCATATTACAAGCCATATAAAAGCCCTCTACAAATTCCTACATCAAAGTGATATAAGGAGCAAGCCGATAGACAAGGTAGAGAACATTTCATTGAAAGATCATAAAGTCATCAATTTTATGAAATCATGGAGTTAAGGATATTAATTTTGTCAAGCAAAGGTAAAGTTAGAATCAAGGTAAAGATTTGATAAGTTTGACAGGGTAAACTGTTTGATTGAATGAGAAAATATTATTTGCTCAAATTTTCTACTTACAAGAAAAAAAAAGAAAAAAATAGTAATAATAAAAGAGGTAAAATAAATATCATCCTTATTTCCTCGAGGACGAGCAAAAATTCAAGTATGGGAGAATTTGATAAGTATAAATTTAGTAGTTTTTTCAATATAAATAATATTATATAAACAGATATTTTACTTAGATAAATATAACTTTTTCTTTGTTTTTATATGAATATCTAATAAATATTGCAGGGAAAGAAAAGAAGAATAAACAAAGAAGAAAAGAGATAAAGAACAAGCCAAGGATGTCATCCCCAATCTAAGGATGTCATCCTTGAAAATCTGCACTTGAAGGATTAGATTGAAGAAGCTAAGGATGCCATCCCCAATCTAAGGATGACATCCTTGGAATTTGGCTTGATGAATCTTCTATAAATAAGGGACAAAATTTCACTGCAAGAGAATGAAAAGTGAGGGAGATAAAAGCTTTGTGTAGTAGATAATTTCCTTAGTATAAAGTTTTCTTTTAAGTCTTTTCTCTCTATAATATAGACAGAGTTTTAACTCTTCGTAGTATTTAATATTTTCTCTATGGAGTAATTTTTCTTTAGTTGGGATTAGTGATGAAGCTTGATATATTATTATAATGGAGACTATGATATTTTTATTTTTCTTGAGCGAGAGTGTTAATATATCATATTTTACATCAGAGTGATAGATATTTATTAATCGACTTTATCACCTCTGTATGTTATATGTTATATTATTCCTGTGTTGATTTTTGTTATCGAAAGAATCAAAAATTAAATAAAGAAAATAAATATAACTATATATATATATTCTTGTGATAATTTAAAATAATTATATCCAATCTCTCAAAGTTCTTCATCTTGATATTTTTGAGTTTTTATTCTAAAGAAGAAAATCATTTTGTCAAGATATTGAATTCTGCAAAAGCTAATTGAAAGAGATTTTTGTTCATATGATGTACTCATTCAAGAAAAAGAATTTTTTATTTCAATACTGTTAGTTGGTCATTTTATTATGTTAATCGAAAGAGGCATAATGAAATGAAAAATAAATAGTAGAATATTAGTTTGTTAATCAAAAGAGACAACTTAATATGTGAAATATAAAAGAAAATTTCTAAACACCATTATAATTTTTATTACGTGAATTCATGAAATCCCAACTCTTTTAATTTAAAAGAAAATCAAAAACAATCTTTTCATCTTTTCAAGCAAATACAAATTCAACTCTTTTCACCCAAATTCGACTCTCCTAAATAGTAGAATCGATGATATAAATCTATAGGATAGATTCTTCAATCTCTATGGGACGATATCTTAAACTGTACTATAATTTGACAGAGTACGAGCAAAAAATTCACATACGCATTGTGCCCGTCAATGGGGTGCCGGTTTTGATTGTGTCAGACAAAGATACCCAGTTCACCTTCAATTTTTGGGAGAATCCAGTCAGAGTTGGGTTCTAGATTGGACCTAAGTACAGCTTTCCATCCATAGACCGAAGGTCAGTCAGAGCGGACTATTCAAGTACTTGAAGACATGCTTAGGGCTTGCGTAATGGACTTCGGGGGTCAGTGGGACCAATATCTGCCTTTGTGTGAATTTGCCTATCATAATAGCTACCACTCTAGCATTGACATGGCTCCTTTTGATGCCTTATATAGTAGAAGACATAGGTCTCCAATTGGATGGTTTGATGCTTTTGAAATGAGGCCTTGGGGCACTGACATGCTCAAGGATTCGATGGATAAGGTAAGGTTTATACAAGAAAAGCTCATAGCAGCTCAAAGCCGACAGAAAGAGTACGGGGACAATAATGTGAGGGATGTAAAGTTTGAACAGGGAAGAGAGTATTATTGAAAGTGTCACCCACGAAGGGTGTAATTCGTTTCGGTAAGAAGAGCAAATTGAGTCCGAGGTACATCGAATCCTTTGAGGTCTTGAAGGGTATAGGGTAGGTAGCTTATAAGTTGGCATTGCCTCCTGGTATGTCCGGGGTCCACCTGATATTCAATGTGTCGATGTTAAAGAAATACCATGGAGATAGGGACTACATCATTTGTTGGGACCCCAAGTTGTTTGATAAGGAGTCATTATACGAAGAGGAACCAATTGCGATATTGGATAGAGAAGTGAGAAAGTTGAGACCCAGAGTCATTCCATGTGTAAAGGTTCAATAGTGGAACCGTACTATTGAGAAAGCCACTTGGGAGACCGAAGCTGACATGTGCAACGATATCCACACTTATTTGTTGACCCAAGTAATTCTTACTTAATTTTGTCATCTTAGTCTATTTTTTATTTGAGGATGAATGAGGGGTAAATTGGTATGTAATATGACTATCTAAATTGTGGTTACGCTGAAAATAGGAAGTGAAAACCCCGCCAAATTTTACTTATATAATTTTTAAGAAATTCAGGGTTGAGCTAGTATTCAATGAATTTTGAGAGTATACTACTCTAAGAAAGTCTGGTATTGATGTGAATGTTAGAGGAGGTGTTTATCTAGAGTTCTAGATAGATAACGAGTTTAGGAAGCCGTAGCAACTTTCAGCAAGTAAAATGGAGTTGTAGAACTCCGGTTATAGAGTTTACTGTAGAAGGGTTGATTCGTGATGTCGTAATTCGAGGAGTGTGTTGTGAAATGGACAAAACTGGGGAGAGGTCCCAAGTTTCTGACGGTGACCGCTGCAGAGGAAAATGGAACCGCTACAGCAAAAAATGGAACTACTGCAACAGAAAGGGTACCACTGCAGTGGTAGCCTCTTTTATGTTGCGAACCACTGTAGCGGTAACTTTACCGCTGCATTGGTAATCTTATCGGTGCAGCGGTAAAATGCAGTCACTTCCAGTTTTAAAACCCATAAAATATTTTTCATTCCCACTTTTCCAAAAACGAGTAAGGGCTTAGCAATGAGCTATTTTCTGTAAATTTTGGGAGTTTTCATCTTTGGAGGTAAGGTTTTTTTACATTCTAAACTTGAATTACTTCTTAAAATTCTTAGAAATCGCTAGAAACTTATCCATGGTAGAAATTGAGGTTTAGCCCTAATTTATGAAATTAATGCAAACTTGTGAGAATGAATATAAATCAGTAGATAATGATTCTAAGGTGTTAGAAAACACTAATGGGAGTATAATCTTAGTTGTTCATGCTAAATGAGATAGGGTTCATGAGGTTTAAAGGTAGGAAAACCCTACGATGATGAATTAAGGAAAATTTACGATTAAAAGTTGTTAGTTATTAATCCTTAGTGGTTAAAAGAGGTGAATTGATTGACATGGGTGTGTATCTTGTTGTTATAGATCAAGAACAAGTTGAAAGGGAAAGAAAAGGAAAACTTGTGGCCTAGAGGTGATTTTGAGCAAGGAATCAAGGTGGGTTACGATTTATTTATAGCAATTAGACTTGCCTGCTTCTATCCTTATATGTGAATTAAGTAATTGTGATTGCTTTCAAGCACTACTTGTGATTATTGAATGCATTTCACATTCATACATATTGATGTTGTTGAGATGATGATAATGTTAATGATGTTATTGAAATCATGATGTTCATGATGATGTTGATGAGATTGAGATTGAGAAGAGAAAGAGATGATGCATACATCTTGCATGCATATATTCATTCACGTGCATTGAATGTTGGTTATAATCATATGTTCTGATATAACTTATTGAAAATGGATGAGTGTAACATATGTAATGTGTTCCTCTAATGTGAATTATCATAATTGCATTATTGTCTTTGATTATAAGTTTTGTGATGATCGCTTTGCATTTATTTGGTTTGTTTATTTGTATAGCGTCGGATTAAGTCAACCTATGATGCCTACCAGTACTTGTTGTTGTACTGATGCTACTTGTACTCTTCTTTTTGTTGAGTGCAGAGCGTGTTCCGGCGTTTAAGACAAGACCTCGACTTTATCCAACAGTTCCAGACTCAGATTCAAGGGTGAGCACCATAACCGGGCAACCATTGAATCTTCTGATTTGTGTTTATGTCCCTTGCTTCGGGACTAAAACTTTTTGTATTTTCCTTCCGTATTTTGGATAATCTATTAGTTACTTGTTTAGACATTCTTAGTTGTTCTTGTACGATGACTTCAGGTCTCGGGAATGTAATAAATAGAGTATGAAATACTCTATTAGATATTAGATGATTATGATGGTTTGACATTTTTCATATTAATTCGATAATGGAATTTTCGAACTGTTTAATGATCAGAATAGCAGAAAATGAATGTTAACTGTTGAACTAGATTAGAGAGGGTTGGGTTGAATGGTTCTCCCACCGTAGATTTAGGGTGGGTGCCACTCACGACCGCTTGGGTCGTGACACATGTAGTGTTATGGGATGCACTTTTGTGCAATTATCCCCTTAAAAAAATATTTTCTTCGTCCTAATTTATGTTATATGGTTTGATCAGACATATAAATTAAGAAATAAGTAAAGACTTTGTTACATGTACTAGGGGTGGGCATTCGGTAATTCAGTTCGATTTGATTTATTTATTTCAATTTTTTCGATTTTCGGTTATGGGAATGGGTGTACCATATTCGGTTCGGTTCAATTTTCTAAAATTCGGTTCGGTATATGAAATTCAATTTTTTGGGGTATATCATATATGACAAATCAGAAAGGGGTTGGATCAAAAGACATAATTTGGGGTTGACAAAATTAGAAAAGGGAGGAAGAAGAAGAAGAAAAACAAAAAAAAAATAAAATTCGTGTGTTCGCCGCCGGTTGTGTCGCTGCTTATTGGAGTTGCCGCTGTTTGGAATCGTAGTTGGTTGTGACTTATGAGTTTGGTGAAGAGTGTGAGTGTGTGACCTAGAGGCTGACGAGTGAAGAGTTAAGTGGGCTATTGTATACTTATATTTGGGCTTAGATTTAATTTAAGTGGGTTGTTGGTGTTATATATGTATAAAAATCAAAAAAGATTTTTAGAAGTATATTATAAATTTTGATTTAACCAAAACACCGAATTACCTGAACCAATAATCGAAAATCGAATTGAAATACCGAAATTATAAAAAGAATAAATCGAAATAGAACCAAAAATCGAAAAACCGAATTAATTAGATTCAGTTCGATTTTTCGGTATTTATGCCCACTCCTAAGTCGTGTACCAAAAATTATTCTTTTTAAAGTCACTTAACTACTTACTTTTATTGAACTTTTCTTCGAAAAAATGTTAAGTGAGACATAATAAGAGTAAAATGAGAATAATGTCATTAATTAGTTATCAAATAAGAAAAAAGAATTAATTTTATTAAGACCGATTAAAATGAAAAGAGTGTATATTACTATATATATATATATATATATATATATATATATAATAAGAGGGAATGTTTGAGGAGCTTAGGGTCAAGTTTCCAAAATGACCACTAAGCTCCTCAAAGTCCCACTTATTATTATTTAAGGACTTTTTCAAAATTATTTATATTTATTTAAAATTTACGTAAAAAAATACTATGAATCATAATAATTAATTTTAAAATATTTAAAAGACATAATAAAATAAATCGACTGATTTTCGAAATTCTATCGGTGCCGCATAAATTAGGACAATTATTTTAAAATGATATAAAAAATGCTATAAATTACAATAATTAACAAGTTAAAATATTTAAAAGACATACATTATTCGATTAGCTCTCGAAATTCTATCATAGTTACATAAATTGGGATATAAGAAGTACAGTAACATATATTATTTGAAAAATACGTAAAAAGTACTATAAATCACAATAATTAACTATATAAAAGATTTAATATGTGAGAACATAAAGTAGCTTGGGTCGAAAAGCTAATTGACTGCTTCACCCTTCTATTTTTATTTAATTTTATATATGTATTATTGCATATAATTATTTGTATATATCATATTTATCTCTTTATTGTTGGAAATTGAGTCTATTTGTATTTAATACTCTTTCCATTTATCTGAAAATTACAAAAAAATAATAATATAAATCACAATAATTAACTTAAAATATTTTTAAACAAGTAACATATATTGGGGTTAGGGTCAGGTTTTAACAATGACAATTAAGTTCCTCAAAGTCTCACTTATTACTATTTGATACTAAGCTCTTCAAAGTCTCTCTTATTACTATTTGAGGACGTCCAAAAATGACAACTAAGCTCCTCAAAGTCCCATTTATTACTATTTGCGGATTTCTTCAGAATTACTTATATTTATTTAAAATTCACGTTAAAAAATTACTATAAATTACAATAATTAATTTTAAAATATTTAAAGGGCAAAATAAAAAAATGATTGATTCTCAAAATTCTATCGGTGCCGCACAAATTGGGACAATTATTTGAAAATGATATGAAAAGAACTATAAATCATAATAATTAACAACTTAAAATATTTAAAAGACATAAAAAATGGAAATGAGAGGAGCTTAGGGTCAGCTTTACAAAATTACAAATAAGCTCCTCAAAGTGATATAAATTGTAATAATTAACAATTTAAAATATTTAAAAGACATAAAATGTTTGGTTGGCTCTCGAAATTTTATCATAGTTACATAAATTGGGACATAAGAAGTAACATATATTATTTGAAAAATACGTAAAAAGTACTAATTAACAATATATCATATTTATCTCTTTATTATTGGAAATTGAGCTCAATTTCCTCTATTTGTGTTTAATACTCTTTCCGTTTATCTAAAAATTATAAAAAATAATAATATAAATCACAATGATTAACTTAAAATATTTTTAAACAAGTAACATGTATTGGACTTAGGGTCAAGTTTCAAAAATGACAATTAAGCTCCTCAAAGTCTCACTTATTGCTATTTGATGTGTTTCAAAAATAACAATTAAGCTCCTCAAAGTCCCTCTTACTACTATTTGAGGACGTCTCCAGAATTGCTTACATTTATTTAAAATTTACGTAAAAAAGCTACAAATTACAATAATGCATAGTAAAAAAAATGATTGATTCTCGAAATTCTATCGGTGTCGCATAAATTGAGACAATTATTTGAAAATGATATAAAAAGTACTATAAATCATAATGATTAACAACTTAAAATATTTAAAAGACATAAAAAATGGGAATGAGAGGAGCTTAGGGTCAACTTTCAAAAATTACAAATAAGCTCCTCAAAGTCCCACTTGTTATTATTTGAGGAGCTTAGGGTCAATCTGCGAAATAACCATTTTGCCTATCTACTTCCTCAGAATTACTTATATTTATTTAAAATTTACGTAAAAAAAAAACTATGAATCACAATAATAAATTTTAAAAATGCATAGTAAAAAAAACTGACTGATTTCCGAAATTCTATCGGTGCCGCATAAATTCGTACAATTATTTGAAAGTGGTATAAAAAGTGTTATAAATTACAATAATTTACAATTTAAAATATTTAAAAGACATAAAATGTTCGGTTGACGCTCGAAATTTTATCATAGTTACATAAATTGAGACATAAGAAGTAACATATATTATTTGAAAATTACGTAAAAAGTACTATAAATCACAATAATTAACAACATAAATATTTAATACGTGAGAACATTAAGTAGCTTTGGGTCGAAAAATAAATTGACTGGTGCACTCTTCTATTTTTATTTTGTGGCTATATATAAAGTAGTAAATATTAGTGATCCAATTCACATAATTTGACCAAAGAAATTGATAATTTTTCTCTTCATTATTAGTTACACCTACTTTTTGAGATTTGTGCCTTACAATAAATCATAATACTAATTAACAACTTAAAATATATAAAATCATATAGAAATTGTTTGACCGTCCAAATTTTATTTGTGTTGCATAAATTGGAATCAAGAAAACAATATATGTTGGGCCCGTGCAGGCACGGGGCTCCCCGTATCTAGTCATTTAATATAAACGGGGACCGGCGGAGTACTGGTTAAAACTTGATTAGTGATCCAAAAAGTGGTTACTTGTATGGGCTAAAAATTCAGCACCTTGTCCATTCAAGGGAAGTTTGTGGAAGCCATGATATGGACTTGTTCTAGAATATTGACAAGTAGCCTTGTCATAGTCAAACCTACACATACCACTAGAGCTCCAGCACTCTCCCATCGTCTCTTTCAGGTTCGTGCGATGGCTAACTTTAACAAAGTCCAGATTCAAAGGGATGATACTGTAAGTATTTCTTTCATTTTCCATTTATTCAATTCCTTCTGTTTTAAGCAGAAATTATTTTTCCTTTTTTTTTTTTTTTCACTTTTAGGATTTGCTTTTCAAATTTTGAATTCCCTTTAGGATTTGCAGTATGAGTACCAAATAATGGAACGAATTTCGAGATTCACATAATTTTTTTTGATAAATTTTTATTAGCTTAGGATTGAGGTGTAATCGATTGATTGACTGATGACCTTTCAATTTTCTTACCTGGAGCGTGAAGAGGAGAGAAAGTTAGAGGACCAGGAATATATAGAATTTTTTTTGAATTGGATTAATGGGAGAGCTTCATATAGAGTAGTGTGCAACTATCATTGAGAAGTGTTTATTTTGATTAGAAATATGTTGTAATTAGCAAAAATTAGTTTAGGGCTTGCTGATTTAGATTCTGAAAGATGGAAGAACAAGCATTTGGTGTGTTTAGGGGTCATTTGGTAGCTGGTTTGGAGATGAGTTATGCAGGTGCTAAATTCTGCATAAGTAATACCATGTTTGGTAGCTGGTTAGGAGTTAAGTTATCCATGTATAAAATTTATATGGTGTTTGGTTTGCAATAAATTCACATAACTAATACATGTATAAGTTATGAGGGAATATATGTATTATTTTACGCAGAATAAGTAATACGAGGTCGTTTGGTTACTGGATAAGGCCCAAGTTAATACATGAATAACACATTGTTTGGTTTACAAATAGGATAAAAGTTATTCGTGCATTAATTTTATACAATGTTGGTAGGTTTCAAATGTTGTATGAAGTTATTCATGTATTAATTTCACACAGTGTTTGGTTGTGTTTTAGTTATTCTACATAACTAATACTCACATAACTTATGAGGAAATCTATGTACAATTTTATGCGGGATAGAGGTGGAATAAGTTATGTGGGTATTAATTATACATGGATTAAAATAATAAAATTACACATTTACCCTATCGATTCATGTTTAGAATCGTTTTTTCAACAAAAACAACATACACAGTATATTCCCACCAAGTGGGGTTTTAGAATCTTTTTTTTATTGTATTTTTTTTAAGTCTACCAAAAGACTCCTTAGTGTTTGGATAATTATTGGTTCTGATTTAAACAAGTTCATCTATGATTGACTTGAGTAGAATGGAATTAATACATATGATTCATATTATTGATTGCAACTAATTTGCAGTTGAGGCATAGTTGATTGATTGGTAAATTTAAAAGAGCTCTTCCCTGTAATGGTGTTCGATAGGTCTTTGTTGACAAATCTGATTCTGTTAAGATTTAAGCAAATTCAGATCTAATTCTGATCTCATTTTGATATGATTCTGATATGATCAGACCTCTAAATCCTAATTAGGCAGATTCTAATCTAATTTAGTTTCCAGCATTATAGAGATTTTTATTCTGTTTCCTTAAATGTATATTTCATAGTTAGGCTTCAGCTTGGTGTATAAATACCTCTGTAATTGGTTGTATAGACACACTTGAGAATTAATAAAATCTCTCTTCTAAAAGTTTTCATGGTGTCAGAGCTCATGCCTTTTTTAGGAGATAGAGTTTCCTCTCTCCAGCACTATTGAGCCGCTGTAAAGCTTTTCTCCGGTTTTTCTTTAGCTTTTTATTATTCTAGCCTTTTTTTCTTGCCAACATGTCAGAAACTAATCCACCTCTACAAATTAGTTCTGTGAAACTTGATGGTAGCACCACTTATCTTACTTGGTCTAGATCCAGTTTATTATTTATCAAAGCTAGAAAGTTGCAGGGGTACATTAATGGAGATAAGAAAAAACCTGATTCTTCTGATTCCACCTACAGCCAGTGGGACTCAGAGAATTCGCTTGTCATGTCATGGCTTATCAACTCTATGCAACCCCAGATTAACAAGCAATATCTATGGCTAGACACTGCTAAAAAAATCTGGAATGCAACTAAGCTCACCTACTTACTCATAGGGAATGATGCTCAGACTTTTGAGATCCGTAACAAAGTCCATGGCACTAAGCAAGGTGAGATGTCCATAACTCAGTATTTTTCTGAATTGAGTGGTTTGTGGCAAGAGCTAGATTATTATCAAGACTTCCAAGCAGATTGTACCAAGGATGCAGTAAAGTTTCAGAAATTGGTTGAGAAGAAGCGGATCTATGACTTCTTAGCTGGGTTGAATAATGAATTTGACCAGATAAGGGTTCAAGTACTTGGTAAAAACCCTTTGCCTTCTCTTGGGGAGGCCTATTCCTATGTCCAACAGGAAGAAAGTAGGAGTGCTATGCTCTACACAACACCGATAGAGAAGTCAGGGTTGGCTTCTATTGAGTATACAACACTAATTGAGAAGTCTGGATTGAATGCTAGTGCTTCTCCTGAGCACCTAAAGGCTACCACTTATGATAAAGATCACTTACATTGTGATTATTGTGCGAAGCCACGACATACCAAGGAAACTTGCTGGAAGTTACATGGTCGACCCTCTAGAGGTCGGGGAGGAAAATGAGTCAACTCAGTGAGAGCTCAAGTAAATTTTTCAGAGACAACCTCTGCTGATTCTCTTTCTCCCAGTGAACTCAAGCATCTCAAGTCCTTTTTGTCCCAACTTGACTCTTCCTTTGGTGCAACATCTAATTTGGTGAAGTCAGGTACTACTTTAAGTACTGCTTTTACTGCTCTTCTTAAATCATGGATTATTGATTCACGTGCGAATAGACACATGACAGAATCCTCTAAAGACCTTCTTAACTACTCTCCATGTCTAAAAACAGACAATGTTAGAATAGCCGATGGTTCTCTTTCCCCGGTAGCTGGAACAGGTTCTGTTTGTTGTGCTCCCAATATTAAGCTATCTTCTGTACTCCATGTCCCTAAATTTTCAGTTAACCTTTTATCAGTCAGTGCCATCACCAAAGCTCTAAATTGCAAAAATTGAGTTTTTTTTCTGATTATTGTGTCTTTCAGGATCTTCAAACAGGGAAGAAGATTGGCAGTGGTAGAGTGGATGATGGTTTATATATGTTGGAAAGGAGCCGAGGTGATATTCAATGGCAAGGCTTTTTTGGTGAAAATAAAAATGCCAATGAAGAAATAATACGGTGGCATAATAGACGATTGGGGCATCCATCCTTTTTTATCTTAGAAAAATTATATCCTAGTTTGTTTTCAAGGATTGAGGGTGATTGTTTTTGTTTTTTTTTGGGTTTCCTACCCGGTGTCCGGTACCCGCATTGGAGCCCGACTAAATTCTGATTCGTGCTGGGAATCCCACATTGAGGGTTAAAACACTCTCTAACAAAGGCGACTCCGTATCCAAGACCTCTGGTTAAGGATGAAGGAGTACTTACCACTCCACCACAACCTTTGTTGGTGATTCTTTATTTTGTGACGCTTGTGAGTATGCAAAACGTACTAGAAACTCTTATCCGTCAAGTAATAATAAAAGCACAATTCCTTTCATGACTGTCCATTTCGATGTTTGGGGGCCTACTCAAACTGTTTCTCTGTCTGGTAGTCGATGGTTTGTCACTTTTATTGATTGTTGCACTAGGATGACTTAGGTGTATCTGATAAGAGCAAAAAGTGATGTATTTTCTTGCTTTCAATCTTTTCATAGTGGTTTGCACTCAGTTTGATGCTAAGGTAAAAATTTTGAGAACTGACAATGGCACAAAATACATGGATAGACAATTTGGTACTTATTTGGAGGCTAACGGGATCATCCACCAAACTAGTTGTCCCTACACTAGTGCACAAAATGGAGTGGCTGAACGGAAAAATAGACATTTGTTAGAAGTTGCTAGATCTCTTATGTTCACCATGAATCTCCCAAAACCTTATCGGGGAGATGCAATTCTAGCAGCTGCTTATCTTATCAATAGAATGCCTCTCAGAGCACTCAATTTTAAGAGTCCTTTAGAGATTTTACGAGGTAATAATGTCTATACTGTTCCTCCTAAGGTGTTTGGATGTGTTTGTTTTGTTCAGACTAGGAATGCAGGGAAACTAGATCCAAAGGCCCTTAAATGTGTGTTTGTTGGGTATTCTCCAACACAGAAAGGTTATCGGTGTTACTATCCTCTAACAAGGAAGTATTTTGTTAGTATGGATGTTACTTTTAGAGAATCTGAACCTTACTTCAATGGAATTCAATCACCTCTTCAGGGGGAGAGTAATGAAAGAGAAGAGGTGATACCTAGGTCTAGATTCGTTGATGACCTTACTCCAGTTGAGAGTTCCATCAGAGAGAATGCTCAGGAGGAAACTATTAGATGTGTTGTTCAGGGGAGACTATTGAACATTTGGATAAACCTTATTTGATGAGATATTCAAGGAGAAACAAGATAGACGAAGCTATCATCATGCAGCCTACTCCCTGTCAATCCTCTTCTTCTTCTGGTGAGTCATCTCTAATCTCTGATTCTAGTGATGATTTAGATATACCTATTGCTCAAAGAAAAGGGGTCAGATCTTGTACCAAACATCCTATTTCTAACTTTGTTTCCTATGATTCCTTGTCCCCCTCCTATAGAGCTTTTGCCTTGTCCATTTCCTCTGTGTCTATTCCACAGGATTGGAGGAAAGATTTCAAAGATCCCAAGTGGAAAAAAGCTATGCTTGAAAAAATGAAGGCTCTAGCCAAAAATAAGAATTGGGAATTAGTCGTTCCTCCACCAGACAAGAAATTATTCGGCTGCAAGTGGTTGTTCACTGTGAAACATAAAGCCAATGGTTCAATTGAGAGGTTCAAGGCTAGATTGGTAGCTAAGGGATTCATTCAAACGTATGGAGTGGACTACCAAGAGACATTTGCCCAGTTGCAAAGATGAACACAATCAGAATCTTGTTATCTTGTGCAACCAACCTTGATTGGGAATTGCAATAGTTTGATGTAAAAAATGCATTCTTACATGGCGACTTGGAAAAAGAAGTGTATACGGAGATTCCTCCTGGATTTGATAATAAAAAAACTCAAGGAAAGGTGTGTAGGTTGAATAAAGCTTTATACGGGCTAAAACAGTGTCCCAGAGCATGGTTCGATAGATTCAGCAAAGCTATGTTTTCTTTTGGTTATCAACAAAGCAATGCTGATCACTCTCTCTTTGTAAGACATCACAAAGGTAAGATCACTCTTCTAATAGTTTATGTTGATGACATAGTGATGACAGGTGATGACAAAGAAGAGATGACTCGACTAAAGAAACTCTTGGCTAAGGAGTTTGATATCAAGGATCTAGGGAAGCTGCAATATTTTTTGGGAATGGAAGTGGCTAGATCAGGAAAAGGAATCCTTATTTCTCAGAGGAAATATATTCTAGATCTCCTAGAAGAAACTGGTATGTTGGGTTGTAAACCAGCAGGATCACCAATTGAGAGCAACCACAAGCTACAAGCAAGGATATGAGAGTCGGTTGATAGACAAAAGTATCAGAGATTGGTTGGAAGACTCATTTATCTTTCACACACTAGACTTGACATAGCATATGCAGTTAGCATGGTAAGTCGGTTCATGTATGATCCTCGTGAGTCTCATAGGCAGGCTGTCTTTTGCATTCTGCGATATTTGAAATCAGCTCCTAGAAAAGGTCTTCTATTTGCCAAACTTGGTCATCTTAAAATAGAAGCTTTTACATATGCTGATTGGGCTGGATCTCTAGATGATAGGAGGTCTACAACCGGGTATTGCACACTTGTGGGAGGAAATTTAGTCACTTGGAGAAGCAAGAAGCAAAGTGTAGTTGTTAGATCAAGTGCTGAAGCAGAGTATAGAGCTATGGCTCAGGGCGTTTGTGAACTTCTGTGGCTGCGAAAGCTACTAGAAGAGCTGAAATTATCCGGAGAGAATAGATTATCCTTATACTGTGACAACAAGGCTGCCATCAGTATAGCCCATAATCCAGTACAACATGACTGGACAAAACACATTGAAATTGACCGACACTTCATCAAGGAAAAATTGACAGATTAAACCTTGAGCCTATTCCATGTGACATCCAACAAGCAGCTAGCTGATGTTTTTACTAAAGGGCTTAACAATAGAACTTTCCACAACTTAGTTTGCAAGTTGGGCATGTGTGATATCTATGCACCAACTGGAGGGGGAGTGTTGATAAATCTGATTCTGCTCAGATTTAATCAGATCTGTTTCTGATCTCATTTGATATGATTCTGATACGATCAGACCTCTAAATCCTAATTAGGCAGATTCTAATCTGATTTAGTTTCCAGCATTATAGAGATTTTTATTCTGTTGTCTTAAATGTATATTTCATAGTTAGGCTTCAGCTTGGTGTATAAATACCTCTGTAATTGGTTGTATAGACACGCTTGAGAATTAATAAAATCTCTCTTCTAAAAGTCTTCAGTCTTGAATATCTTTTTGTTCAACCTGCTCTATATCTTTGTCTCACTTGATCTTCACGTACTAGAAGGCCTCACTGGAGGTGAGAGTTGTTTCTTAGTCTGATCAGCAGAATGGAAAGTACTCTTTCTTCTTCTTAGTTCTTACTGATTCTTTTGGGTGATCTTATCTACGCAGACATTCGATGCCTATGTAATTGGAAAAGATGATGCCCCGGGAATTGTTGTGCTTCAGGAGTGGTGGGGTGTTGATTTTGAGATAAAAAACCACGCTCAGAAAATTTCTCAATTTGATTCTGGCTATAAGGCACTTATCCCTGAGTAAGACTCCCTTTCTTACATGAACTGCTAGTTGATGAATGCCATATCTCCCACGGGATAGCTGATTGTTAATGTATTATTTCTTTTATTTTTTTACTTGGTGATTTCAGTTTGTATCGTGGAAAAGTTGGCCTAGATGTTGCAGAAGCACAACATCTGATGGATGGTCTTGACTGGCAAGGGGCTGTTAAAGATATTCAGGCTTCAGTTAATTGGCTGAAGTCAAACGGTTCCAACAAGGTACTTGGGGTTACTTATACTACAGCCAAGATGCTTTGACTTGAAGCTATTGGTTCATGCACCTATTTAATTTTGCGTACATCAAATGTGTAGATATTTTAGTGAATAAAGTTTGACTAATAATTAATATATAGACTCCATTTAGAGAGATGAATCTTGTCTGGAGTAACAGAGCTATTGGTTAAGATTTAGGGTGTGTTCAGTATGAAGGAAAATATTTTCAAGGAAAATATGTGGGTTTCTTACTTATTTTCTTGTGTTTGATACGTAAGCAAATAATGTTATCCTAAAAGCATTTGTATATAGTTTAGATAAATACTATGTGAGGTGGGGGTGGTAGGGATTGGGGCTACAGGGGTGGGGGGTAAAAATGAGGTGCGTTGGAGGATGTAGAAGACACACTTATAATGTGGAATGCCACTTGTAGAACTTGTTTTTTCTACTTCCACTAGGAAAGCCATTTTCCTCATTTTTAAGTTACTTGTTTGTCCTTCAATTTCGTTTTGAACAAAATGAGGCTCAACAATTACACAGATCCAATTTTACTGTGTCAACTATAAACGTATAGTACCTACCAAATTCCACATGATGGTACAACTTCTCTTTCAAATTATATTAGACAATGCATATTTTATATCAGTGTTGTCAAAGGCACGCTTAAGTCCTGAAGCGGCCCGCAAAACATGTTGAGCACTTCGCTCACTTAATGGGCGCTTCAGTGTTGTTATCAAGGCTATAAGACATACTTCTCCTTGCCAATGACTGTGGTCTTGAAGGGGTGATCCTAAACAATTGATAATTCACTTTAATGTAATTTTTTTAAATCAATTTCTCTGTCCATATATTTGTTATTCAAACTTATGATTATTAGTCTTGGATTACACATACATATTTGTATTTTTTCTCCATTTCTTCATTAAATTTCATGCTTTATTTGTGCTTAAAGCCCCAATGGACCTTAGAGATATTTTGCGCATTTTGCCTTTGATAACATTGTTCTATATAAGAGCATGCTAAATAAATATTATTACTTTAATCAAAAGAATTTTTTGTCAAGATTCTAACTAATGAATCATACCAAGTTGGGAGCTTGAAGGAGCTACCATGTAAGCCTAGACCTACTAATTTGTTCTCTTATTTATTTCATTGAAACCCACTAAATATTATTTTTCCTCTCTTTCAGAATCATTTTCATGTGATACCCTTGTTCCTCTCGTACAATCTTTTTCTCAAGCATGTCAATCTCTCTATTGTAGCGTCTCTTGAATATGCTGACTGACCCTGGTCCTTCAGCTTCAATCTTCAAAAAGTCTCTAATTGGTTGCTTAGTGTTAATTGACCAAAAAATTAGCTGCAAAAAGCATATATTTTTGAAAGCTAGTCCACTAATTTCTTCCCCGCATAAATGGATATTTTCTGATAATTGAGAAATTCCTGAGGGCTGGTGATGCAGGGTTCGAAACTCCGTGGATAATGAGAGCCCGCCTCTCTACCCTTTACCCCTTAAATAATAGACGTATGAGAAAAAATATTAGACGTATGAGAAAAACATGAACTATGTAAATTTAAGTTTGATGCAAGTGGTGCTTTAGTGTCTTTTTTTTTTTTTTTTGAGAAGTTAACATTTTCTTTTAATAGACTGGAAACTCACCAAATAGTGTGTTTCATAGTAATTACAAAATATAGAGGGAAATGCCAAAAAAATCCTATCACCTATGCCCTCTTAAACTATCTAAAATGTTAGTAATCTCCTCCACCTCATTCAATAGGGTATGTATACACCAAAAATAAAAAGTCACAAGGCAGTTCATCTTCAAACTTTGGAAAGGGATGCTTTTGTTTTCAAAACATCTTTGGTTCCTTTCCTTCCACATCATCCACCAAATGCAAGCAGGGACAATCTTCCATCTCTCCTTATGTCCTGACATATTCCCATCTCTGTTCCAACATGCTAACATATCTGCAGTGTTCCTTGGCATGGTCCAACTGATACCCTAAGGTTTAGGAAAATCTGCCAAAGTTGTGTTGTCACCTTGCAATGTAAAAAAGATGGTTTGTTGTCTCTGTTTCAGATTCACAAAAAAAACATCTACAGCACAAATGTCTTCCCCTTTTCATAAGTTTGTCTTGTGTTAAAACAGCTTGTCTAGACACTAACCAAATGAAACAATTCACCTTGAAAGGTATTTTAACTCTCCAAATCATTTTCCAAGGCAACCTCCCATATCTGTAGGACTGTCCAGAAGTCTATAAGCTGACTTCACAGTGAAGGTTCCTTTCTGTGTCTCTTTCCACAATAAACTATCTGCTTTAGCATTTAGATTCTTAAATTGTTCAATGGTTTTGTAGAATTCTGCCAAGCTATCAACTTCCCAGTCATTGAACAATCTTCTGAAGGTGAGATTCCAGCCATGTATATCACTAACATAAAAAACTGTAGCCCATTTCTGGTGGTTGAGATTGTAGATAATGGGGAACTGTTGCTTCAAAGTCTGTTGACCCACCCACACATCATGCCAAAATGAGGTTTTCCTTCCATTTCCTAGAACAATCTTCGAATTCCCCATAATTTAGGCCATTGGTTTCTGATGGATCTCCACACACCAACTCCATAGGGGTTATTATTTGTCTTGGAAATCCAGTGATCTTCCATGCCATATTTGGAAGTTATAGCTTCTTTTCACAAACCTTGTTCATCTGATGCAAATCTCCACAACCATTTCATTAGTAGGCTCTGGTTTTGAACTTTCAGATTCTTTATGCCCAGCCCCCCTTCTCTTTTGTTAGTGATGACGTCATCCCATTTGACTAGATGATATTTCTTTTCTTACTCTCCATTACCTTGCCACGGGAAATTTCTTCTAATAGAGTCGAGTTTCTTGATCACATTCCAGGGGATGGGGAAGAGAGACATCATGTAAGTAGGCAAAGCGTCCCAGACACGTTTTATGAGGGTCACTCTACCACAGGGAAAGATATTGGCTCCTCTAGTTAACTAGTTTCTTCTCGCACTTCACCACCACTGAATTCCAAATATTTTTGGACTTGTTCTTTCTCCGAAGGGCATCCCTAAATAGGTAGTAGGTAGCTCACCTAAACTACCACCTAGGATATCCACCAGACCTCTCATGTTTGTAACTTCATTTACAGGGTAAACAAAGCTCTCTTTCCCGAGTTAATGTGTAGTCCTGAAATAGCTTCAAAAAGGATGAAAATGATCCTCAAATACTTCAGCTGATCTTCATCTGCCTCAAACCTCTCTTAGATGGAAATAAACCAATGGGGTCTTTGAAACCAGTTTACCCTCATCTCTGATGAATTACATGTTCATCTTGAATCTCCATGTTTGTCTAGTTCATGCCTTTTGTCATACAATAAGGAGAGGCAGGCTTTTAGTGGAATCTTGCATGAAAGGCCAAGAGTGGTCCGTACATAAACTGAACTTTTTGCTATTTTTTTTTTTGGGTGGGGGTGGGGGGTTCTCCTCCTTTGGCAAAATATTAATATTTAACTTCTAATGAACTCTTACTTATCAAAGGAAAAAGAATCTCCGATATGCTAGTATTGCTTGTTCGCATTAGATGGCAGAGCCATGCAGCTAGGAATTTGTTTTAGTGAAGACTTTAGTGAGTATAGCTCCAGTGTCCATTCTTGTCAATATTGGCTATTTGAGCTTGTTAGACTTGCTAGTTGTTATCAATATCACTTTCGGGATGTAAAACATGACAAGTTGAAGATACTTTAGTCATGGGTTGCTGTCAATTATCGGACGTACAATTGTTATAACTATAGAACACTTGTCATTAGAGCATTGACTGTATGAAAATTTGGAGGTTAGAGTGTCGTGAGACACAATAAGTAGCTGCTTGAAGTAAAGGAGATTTCTTATGGAACTTTTGTAATTCCATAATACAGACACACATCACGAGAATATAAAGAGTTTAGCAGTATTAATGTCAAATGCCCATAAGTCCCACCCGTCTTCTCTAGGCCTGTGCACGAATCGATTCGGATCGAATTTAGCCATTATCGAATTGAAATTTCAAGTTTCGATTTGTTAAAATCCTTATCCTAACTCAATTCATTCTAGGTCCAATTTGATTAATTTTTTATTATTTCGATTCTATTTTACGAATTGATTTATTCGAATTTGAAATTTCAACAAGCAACTATTTTCATTTCAATTTTAGAGCAAACATGATTTTTTTTAAAATTGAAATGAAAATAGTTGCTTGTTGAAATTTCAAATTCGAATAAATCAATTCGTAAAATTAGGCCATAAGTAACCTAAAGTAACATTGCATTGCAAGTTTGAAGTGGAATTGAAATCTGTAATTGTGAGCCGTGACTCTTAGTTTGAGAGATTAGGATTTAGGTTTGTACTCTTGAAATCTGTAAAAGAGGCGTAGGTTTTAGGTTTTATAATTAAAAAATACTCTAAATGTGGGTCTGGGATATTGTGAGTCTGCATTAGTTTTTAAGTTTGTAAGTAATTAATAAACACTAAATATATATATATATATATATATGTATAAATTTCGATTTTCGAACCGATTCGAATTGTCAACACCTAAAACCAAATTCGATTCGAAAAATCGAAATAATCTAAAATTAAATTCGTAAATCGATTCAAATTGTATAATTCAAATCGAATTATCCAAATTTCTTCGAATCGATCTGAATACTCGAATTGATTCGATTTGTGCACAACCCTAGTCTTCTCTAATCTAACAAAAGTTAGAGAAGTTAATGCTCTTCTCCTACCAACTTTTCTCCCTTAGTTCTATTTGAAATCCATTCATACCTGAAAACTTTGCCAAATGATTCACTTATTTTTGTCATGATATGTTGTAAACCATATATTGGGTTTCCTTGGGGTTTCTTCAAGTTATTAAATCTTACTTGTCCAAGGTCATCTTGTCACCGTACATATAGCACTGTCTTGTTGATGTCCATCAAACTGCTTACTCTATAGTATGCAGTGTGTGGATCTCATCAAGTAATGCTTCAATTCTGTTAACCTCATTATACGCTTGATGATCTTTGTGCACATGATAGAGTTGTCAGCATTGTTTACGTGATATTTGTCATGCGAGAGCTTATGAGTTACATATACGAGGTATCAGGTTGGTGTTACTGGATACTGCATGGGTGGTGCTCTTGCCATTGCAAGTTCTGTTTTGGTTCCAGGGGTTGACGCAGTTGTAGCCTTCTATGGGGTTCCTTCACCAGAGCTTGCTGATCCTGTTAATGCTAAGGCCCCGGTGCAAGCTCATTTTGGTGAAGATGATGTTTTTGTTGGATTTTCAGATGTAAAGGTACATTTCCTCCTGAAAAGTTTTTCATCTTACTGTGGTTGCTACTTGGCTTCTATAATATGCATGTTGCTGTTTTAATGTCATGATCATGGAACATTGTTATGCTGCCGTTGTGCATTTTCAACTATTGGTTATCCGTTCTGCTTTCTCTGGCCCTATTTGGCTGGTGCTTTTACCATGGCTCATGCTGAATGAACATTTAGTTTCTGCAATTATTTGTGGGATATTGAAAGGGGTTTGCGGCTAATGGTATACTTCATCAAACATGTTATTGTTATTGCAACACTGTATGTATATAGCTTACAATATATTGCTTAGATTCTTCAAATTCCTCGTTGCACCTGTGTCAATCCGGCACGACCTGGGGTGGGCCTGGGATCTGCACTGGATTTGGTCAACCTAACTTGGGTGCTTTGACTGCACTATAGCCAATAAATATAGATAGTCTGGGTATTTGGTTTAATCTTGGGTTTATGGCACACATGCACACACGTGTGTATGTATGTATATATATAACTGCAATCAATAGTCAAAGTAAATACTTATATATGTTGTAATATGCATTTATTGGCTGTATCTTAACACACAATACGTACTGGGGTCCTGTATCCGAGCAACATATGATATAATTGTTGGAGACACAGACATCTGTACAAATGTTGTGACTTTTGTTTAAATATGAGTTATGAGTTGCTTTTGAGTTCATATAGGTTCTTCAAGAACCACAATTTTTTTTTTTTAAAAAAAAAACTTAAAAAGAGAAGCAGGAAAGAGAAAATGAAAACTCAACTGAGGTTCAAGTTGATCAACTCAATGTATTTTGGGCCTCCCTTCCTATTCATTTGTGGGTTTGGACCCGATTTTTTTTTTTTTTTTTTTTCAATTTCGAGAATCAATTTGAACAATTTCGAATTTACGTCAAATAAACAATGAATAAACCTAAATATATTCCATATCCTCATTGATTATGTAATTTAGAAAAGGAATGATGGGGAAAAAGCAGCACACATTGTAAACAAATGAAGGGGGTCCTCCGCTGAGGTATTTGTGATACGGTTATGGAGCAATGAATGTGGCATCGAACATTTGAGTTTTCCTCATGTAATGAAGATGCATAATTTGGACATATTTATACAAACATATTGTTCATGTGATTGAGAAGTAAAATTTTAACCTATCTTTGTTGTGGTTTCTAGACTGGGAAAGCTCTAGAGGAAAAACTGAAGACATCAGGAGTTCCACATGAGGTTTACTTCTATCCAAAGACTGGACATGCATTCATGAACAAGTCGCCGGAGGGTGTTGAGAGGAGACACAAGATGGGGATGCCTGATGTAGAAGATGCTGCTGTTGAGCAAGCTTGGTCCCGCTTCAGCTCATGGATGAGTCGTTTCTTGTCTGCCTAAGTTGCATTGCTTAGTTGTTTTCTGATCCTGTAGCAGGTTGTTGCATGGTTACCATAATAATTTGACGTGTCTTGATGCTCCGGGATTTTTCTTTGAAGCTTGCATTTGTCCCTCAATGTTCTGTTGATAGAACATGCGTGTGCTTGATAGGGATTTCTAGTGTCCCAAATTAGTGCACTTGGTTAACGTCCAGGAAAAAAGTGCACTGAAAAATAAGCTCGATTTCTCATTGTCCATGTAGCCGGTCTGTCTTATCAGCGTGTGCAGAATAACTATCGCTAGCGAGCTGGCCGACGCCTTCTCCATCTCCTTTTTCATCTTTCTAAGTCAACCTTAGATGAAAACCGAGGCATTCCCTGTGTTGGGCTAGGTGGTATATTGAAAATGACAGCCGAATCAATTGCAACAACAATGAAAAATATAGCCAGTGGATCCCCATAAGTTGGGTCAAGAGTGTTATAGTTCTTACACCTACCTTGTGTGTGGTAGAGAGGTTGTTTCCGATAGATCATTGGCTCAAGAAATTGTTTTTCAGAACAGTTTGAAAGAAATGCTAGAGTAAAATGTTATGGTGAAAATAATGTAGAAAATAAAAGTGTTGACATAAAAGTTGGTAAAGATAATTCAAGTAAAAGAAACGACAGAAATAATACAACGAAGAACAAAATAATAGTAGAATAATAATTATAATACTGACAAGTAGATGAGAGAGTAAGCTAGAATCATGTGCTTCATACGAAAAGGAAAAATTGCTCGACTATCCACTAATTTTTTCCTCTAATTCTTGACTTTCATGCTTTTCTAGTTTGAGTCATGTCTTCGATGAGTTAAAGATGTGATCATATCCGAAATAGAATAATTTAAAGGCTGAATGACCTGGGGAACTTTATACTTGGCTCAGATTGTCACCTGGACCCTTCTATTTACAACTTTGCCAACCGAACGCTTAAACCTAATGTAGAGGACATAAGGCCTTACAATCAAAGATTTTGTTGACAGGTAGCTTCGCTTCCACTACCTCCCCGAGGCAGTGGTGAGGTCTGCGAACACTTTATTCTCACCAGATTTCACTTGTGGGATTTTACTGGGTATGTTGATGTTGTTGTTGTTGTAGCTTCGCTTCTAACAAGACATGAAGGAATTGTGGACGCTAAGAAAAGGAAGAAAGCAGTGTGGTGTAACAAGCTTTACATGCTCGTCGTGCACAATCCATTAAGCAGACAAAGATTCAAGTCAAACTCTCTAAATACTTAAGATGAGGTATGTTCAATTTAATGAAAGCATTGGCTACTCCCAATAGTGAATTTTTTATATATCGGCCTATATTTTAATTTTTCAGGGTGTTCCCATATGTTTTAGTTATAAAACTAAATTATCACAGGTTGGTAGTATTAGAGTAACCTTCGAACGAGTGATGTATTTTTAATTTTTTCAGTTTTAGAACAAGCTTTAAGCTAAGGGTGAGATTCTCCTCTAAGGAAAGGAGTGAAGTAGCGGTTTAGCTTTAAAGTTCGTAGGCCTACTTTAGCAGACGTTCTCTCTTCAATTTTAATATATATAGCAATCCAAGTTACTTTTGCCATAGATTTTATTTCCAGTGCTTAGGTGTTCGTGCCTTGAGTTACATTTCAAATGTGCAAAAAGTTGGAAATAATTTTTTTCCTGTTGCTTTTTGAAAAAAAAAAAAAAAAAAAAAAAAAAAAGAATGAGTGGATTTATCAAGAACTTCAAATTAATCTTTGGGTATAATTGATTTGTTAATTGGATCTTTTTTCTAGTCAGTACGTTCTTTTGCTTGGGTTGTCATTTTTTATCCTTGATTTGATGCATATTTGCATTTATATGTAAAATCAGAGTTCTTGTTTCCTATTATTATTATTCTGCAAGAGTATTTTTTAAGTTAGCTTTAAGTAAAGAAAGGAATTTCTTTGTTACTGAATTACATGCACTAACCAATTTGTATCTGTATCATTGAATAATGAATTTGAAACGGAAAAGGAATATCCACATTTTATTTTATCAATAATTATTCCATAGGAAACACAATACAAAAAGTGTTATAAAATTAAAAGTTAACACAAAAGTAATTAACAACAAAAGAAAGAGGGAGAACTACTAATTGTATTAATTTTCTTTCTTTTTGTTCGTGTCTCATTACAATTCAAAGGGAACTATATATAAGCCACCAAACTTGGCCTCCACTATTGCTACAGTAGGAGGGAAAATACATGGGCATCAAGGTTAACAACTTGGACACAAAATTTGTATATTTGCTTGGGTATCAAGTCAGTGATATTGCAGCCACATGGTCATCCATTTATTTTACAAACCCTCCCGCCCCTCTTGGATGTCCATACAAAGCAAAAATATTCACAGTTGTTCGTAATACGCATAACTTGCTACCTCATTAAAAACCTTACAAGGAAAATTCAGTGAGACAAAACCTCATAAGAAAAAAAGAGTACAACGTGTATTAACTCCCCCTAATAAGAACATTCTTGAACCTTCACATCCCGATCTTGTGCACCATCTTCTCAAAAGTTGCAGTTGGTGGAGACTTGACGAATAAATCATCCATAATTGTCACTTGAACGAATCTGTTGCACGTCGATGTCACCAATCTTTTGGAGCTCATGTGTGTAGAAATTTTTTGATGAAATGTGTTTCGTTCTATCTCCTTTTATGAATCCTCCCTTTAATTGTGTTATGCCTGTTGCATTATCTTCATATAGAATTGTGGGTACTTTGTCACATTCTAAACCACATTTTTCTCGAATGAGATGTATTATGAACCTCAACCACACACATTCTTGGCTTGCTTCATGAATAGCAATTATCTCATCATGATTTGATGAAGTGGCCACGATAGACTGCTTTGTAGATCTTCAAGATATGGCAGTATCCCCCAGATATGAACATATAGCCTGTTTGAGACCGAGCTTTGTGTGAGTTAGATAAACACCCCGCATTAGCATAACCAACAAGATCATGACTATAATTATTTGAATAAAATAAGCCCATATTGATAATCCATTTTAGATACCACAATATGTGTTTGATCCCATTCTCATGTCTCCTAGTAGGAGCAGAACTATACCTTGCTAACAAATTAACCGAAAAGGATATATCAGGCCTTGTAGTGTTAGCAAAATACATTAGTACACCAATTGCACTATGATATGGTACTTCAGGACCAAGGATTTTCATGTTCTTTTCTTGAGATCAGAATGGATCCTTATTCACATCAAGTGATCGAACAACCATCAAAGTACTTAATGGATGTGCTCCATTCATATAAAATCTCTTCAACACCTTTTCTGTATAGGTAGATTGATGAACAAAAATATCATTTGTCAAATGCTTAATTTGCAAATCAAGACATAATTTTGTCCTTCCAAGACCTTTCATTTCAAATTTCTTCTTTAAATAATTAATTATCTTTTGAAACTCTATTGGAGTTCCAATGAGGTTTATGATATCAACATAAACAACAAGTACAACAAACTTCGATGTTATTTTTTTTTTATTTATAAAAACACATGGGCAAATTGCATCATTTACATAATCTTTTTTAGATAAATACTTCCTAAGACGGTTATACCACATGCGTCTAGATTGCTTCAAACCATATAATGATCTTTGTAATCTAATTGAACATATTTTTCGAGACTTTAAACTATATGCTACAGACATTTTAAATCCTTCAGGAATTTTTTTGTATATCTCATTATCAAGTGATCCATAAGATAGGTTGTAACAACATCCATCAAATGCATTTCAAGTCTCTCATGGACAGTGAAACTAATGAGATAAGTAACGTTGTTGCATCTATAACTGATGAGTATGTATCTTTATAATCTACACCAGACCTTTGTGAAAATTATTGTGCAACAAGATGTACTTTATACCTTTGTATTTTATTTTTCTCATTCTTTTTTCACACAAAGACCCATTTGTATCCAACATATTTAATACCATTAGGTGTTTGAACTATATGTCCAAAAATTTCACGCTTGACAAGTGAATTCAACTCTAATTGAATTACTTTTTGCCATGTTGATCAATTATTTTTTTGTCGACATTCTTCAACATATTGAGGTTCATGATCATCACTATCTTTCATGATTTTTGTTGCAACATTACATGCAAAGATATAATTCACCACCATTTTCGATCGATTCAAATTAGTTTCAACATCACTTGAATTTATGGATATTTTCTCATTTTCTTGAGTCTCAGCTCATTGATTTCTTTAGGAATATCAAAATTGCTCAAATCTTAAACTTCCATATGAAAATCTTTGGTAATGTCATATTGACCATTTATTTTTATTTTTCTAGGATTTCAATCCTTAGAACCCAACGATCTACTACGCGTCAGCATGCTTTGAGCTCATTAGCTATGACACTAGTGGATGGTCCTATAAGGACATTAAATTGAATTGAGACATTTTCTGCAGGAATATGTGATTTAGTAATTCTTTTTAAATTTGTAAATGCGTCTCACATTTGATTTATAATTTTTGCAGGTGATTAATCTTATATACTTCTTTTTCACAAATAGAAGCACGTAGATTAAGATGAGACAATGATGAATTTTTTCGCAAAATTTTTCTTGTGATTTCACTATTTTCTCCCCTTAATTTTGAGAAAAGTGTCTTGCAAACCAATAATCTACAAATCGAGCAGTGAACATATCTCCAGTTAATGGTTCAAGGTAGAGAATAATGGAGGACGATTCAAACCCAACATATATTCTTAACCTTCTTTGGAGGTCCATCTTAGTGTGATGTGGTGGTGCTACAGGCAAATATACAACACATCCAAAAAATTCTTAGATGGGACATATTTGTTTTTTAACCTAAAAACCAGTTGCAATGGATAAAACTTATGATAATTTGTCGGTATGAGACGAACAAGTGTTGCAACATGCAGAATCTCATGACCCCGTACAAAAGTGGAAAACCTAGTTTTCATAAGCAATGATCTTGCTATCAACTGCAGACATTTAATTAATGACTCAGCAAGATCATTTTGAGTTTGAACATGAGCTACAAGATGTTCATCTTTTATCCCAATTGATAAGCAATAATCTTTAAATGCTTGAGATGAAAATTGTGCAGCGTCATCAAAGCGAATAGACTTGATCTGATTATCAGAAAACTGCACTCGAAATCATATTATTTGTGCCAATAATTTTGCAAATGTTAAGTTGCGAGATGACAATAGGCACACATGAGATCATCTAGAAAAGCATCTATTAGGACTATAAAGTATCTAAACGAACCATTAGGTAGGTGAATAGGTCCACAACTATCTTCGTGTATACGTTTCAAGAACGCAGGGGATTTAATCTCAACCTTTGTTGGTGATGGTGTGACAATTAATTTGGCTTGATAACAAGCAGAACAAGAAAATTCAACATCTGAAAGAATCTACAGGTTCTTTAATAGATGCCCATTTGAATTTTTTATAATCCGTCTCATCATTATATATCCAGGATGTCCCAGAGATTATGTCAAAGTATGAAAGTATTGGAATTAGTGAACTTCTAATTTACCATATACTGTGCCTCAATTGCACTAATCTTTGTCCAACACAACCTGGAAGATACAACAGGGAACTTTTCTATAACACATGTCTGCCTAGAGACATTCTTGGTAATACCAAGATATTCAAGATTCATCTCATCCATTGTCTTGATATGATAACCATTTTCACAGATATGTTTAAAACTCAACAAGTTTCTCCGAGATTTGAGAGAAAACATAACATTATTTATGATGAGTTTAGCTCCCTTAGGCAAAACTACAATGGCTCTTTCAAAGCCTTTAATCAAATTAGTACTACCAAAAATTATAATAACATTTATCCTGTCCATTCTTAAATGAAAAAAATATCTATTTTAAATATCACGTGTGTTGTACCAGAATCGATCAAGCAAATGTCTTCATAACTGGTATAACTTGCATTAAGAATTATCCATATCTTAACCTTCAAGTTTTACGGTAGAGTCTCGTGTTGATAACGTGTTATAAAATTAAAAGCTAACACAAAAGTAGTTAACAACAAAAGAGAAAGGAAGGACTACTAATTTTATTAGTTTTCTTTCTTTTTGTTTGTGTCTCATTACAAATCAAAGGGGGGGGGGGGTAATATATAATTCACCAAACTTGGCCTCCAATATTGCTACAACAGAGGAAAAATACTTGGGCATCAAGGTTAACAACTTGGACACAAAGTTTGTATTTTTGCTTGATCATCAAGCTAGTGACATTGCCCCCACATGGTCATCCATTTATTTTACAATAAAAAAGAAGTTTTGACTGGAGTATGTTTTTTTAAAATTTTTTTGCTAGAGAATATGCATATACGAGCTAGACTGCCCTAATAATGAGGTTAGAGGGTCCAAGCGATTGATTTTTACAACAAAGAATCTTAATGGTCTCTAATTTCCTTTTGGTCAAAAGGTTACGTCAAAAAGTAGTTGTGACGTGCAAATAATCTTGAAAAGGAGAGGACACTGCTGGATAACTAGGATAGAAAAAAGAAATAATATTGTGTGGAACTGGACCCAAAATCGAAGGAGCTCTTGAACGTGGAGTGAATTGAGGAGGAGCAGTGGAATAGTTTCTATGATAACTGTTACTATTGTTGTTGAAACCTCTGCCACAACCACCATTGGCATATCGAACACCATTATTATTTACTCCACATCCACATTTTTGAGAAGACGAATTTTATTTAGCAAGTAAAGCAATAGAAGAATTCGATACGGTAAAGGAAAGACCATTTAATTGAGTTTCATGAAGAAATAAAACAGATCTAGACTCAAGAAGTAGGAATTGAAATTCTGGTAGAGATTGAGTAGCTCTATAGAGAGACATTCAGAACAAAGGCCAGAAATAATTTGGAGAACAAGATTTGAATAGGAGATAGGATTACCAATTAATATCAGGGCATCTGCAAATGGATTTGATGTGGTGCACATAATTAGAAATAAAAAGGGAACCTTTCTTAAAATTATGAAATTGAACCTTAAGTTGGAGAGTCCGAGAACTAACATGATCATGAAAAAGGCGTTTAATTTGCAATCACGCCTCAAAAGCAGTAACTGTTATGTTAGGACGAATATAGTCTGAAGTATCTCGTGAGAAATTATGGCTTGTATCCATAACAAAATAATAGAGTCAAGCTGAACCCATTGTTGAAAAGCTGGACTAGCAGCCGAAGTTTCGTTCTCCATGGTAAGACTATGCTCCATACATGGATGACTTCCTTCGATGAAGCCATAAATACCATGTCTTTTAAACACGTACATAAATAATTCTCTTCAAAGCATGTATTTTGTATAATCAAGAGTGGTAGATATCAAGTTTTTGATGTTGGAAATAGAGATAACGAAATTTGCAGTAGGAGGTGTAACGAGAATATATAGTAGCGATGGAAGAGGAAGAAGAGGTTTGAGAACTGAGAGATGTAGATGAAACCATGATAATACATAGGAAAAGAAGGTTTGGAGATCTGATGACATGAAAGAGTAACTATCTTTGATAGATTGCATTGAACATTACAAGAGGTATTTATAACAATATAAATATACAATTAAACCTTTCTATAATGGACCCTCATTATAACAACTTGAATTTATCCAGAATCAATTTTTCATGTTATATTTTACTTCCCTATGACAACATTCTATTTATAACAAAAATGCATTCATTATAGCAATACATTCTTCGTAAAACTATCCCTTTATAATAGTCATACTTATATTGTGTAATATTAATATTTTATAAGAAATATATTATATATAAAATAAAATATTAAAGTATTTATGGTAATCAACATTAATATCATGCACATAGTAAATTTTAAGTACAAATGTCAAAAGGAAAAAAAATTGAATTTAAATAGTATCTACCAGTTATGGTCATACCTTCATGAGGAAGGACTACTGATGTTTTTTGTTTTTTCTTTTTACTCCTCCCTAGGAGCTTCCATCATTTTTGCTCTCTTGGTGAATCGAACTCAAAATCCTAAATTAAAAGTGACCGGTACTTACCATCCAAGTGAAAGTGTAAGAGGGGTGGGTGGGTGGGGGTGAATTGCTTCTTTTGTAATTTTTTAGTGGATGGTCTAGAGTGAGCAGTCGGCTACCAATGCAGAAATGAAAGAATGCAGCAAAGTGCTGAAAATAAAAGTAACATCAAATATTTTATACTGGTTGGGATCCAATGTGGATCTTACGTCCAGTCCCCTTGGGTTGCAAGGGTGTTCACTACTTATGTCTTTGGTGGTTTTGAAAGGATACAATTGTGGAGTAGTTCCTACAACTACACTCAATAATTTTTCTTTTCTTTTTTTCTTTCTTTTCTCTCTTGATACAATGCCTCACCAACAATATTTTTCTCTCTTCTCTTTTTTGAATACACAGTAAAATGCTAGATAATACAATGTTTTATAAAAGTAGAGCAAAGACTTTGAGAAGATTTAGACAAAAGTATATTTTCTTCATCCGTTGCAGCCAAATAAATAGATGGAATGGCTGGTAAGCAGTAGCCATTTTTGGACTTGAAGAAAAAGCAACCCAAGAGATTTTGATCCTCAGAAATCAGACTAAGATATCCTTTTTCAAAGAATAAGGCAAAGTCACCATGACTTTGGTACTTGATGCAGATTTGCAACGATCTCCTTCCTTGTGTGAAATCCTTGATTTAGGCATAAAAGACTTGATACTTGATAGCTTGTAAATATCCTCATTTAATTCCTTGATTGCTGCATATATAGCCGTTATCTCATTGATTGAGATTCTTGAATTTATGACTAGTTTTCCTTGGTACTTGATGATTTATATTTTCCATGTTTGGTCGTCTGGTAGTCTCCATCATTTAATGCTTGATTCTTCTTTCCTTGGTCAATAATGTTTTTCCTTTTTGGTGCAACTTATTTACTCCTACACAATAAATCATCATTAAAATTAACACTATCAATCTACCCCTTTTTTATGGTGACAATAAATTAATATAGTCAACTTCCTTGTGTGAATGAGTAACTCCCCCTGGGTAGTTGACTCCCCCTGAGCAGCTGACTTCCATAATTGATTAGTTTCTTGCATTCAAGAGACTGCATGCTTGCCTATCCTTTCTCCCCCTTTGACATCAGCAAAAAGGAAAACAAAGCATAAGTAGAGGCATACAAAAACAGTAAAAAAGCATAGAGAAGAAAATCATAGAACTTTGAGTTTATACTAAGTTACAGACCATCAAAATATTGTCTAGGGCAGAGAGTAGCAAAGAGCACAGTATTCTGAGTTTATACTCAGTTACAGACCAAAATAAAACATTGCCTTGAGGAAATAAACAACACGGAGAAATCTATTATCCCTTAGCTCGACAAAACAGATAGGCAATGGTGTTAGAGGTATCATGCTTCAAGGCATCGAATTGAGTGGTGAGAAGATCAGAGAGAGCATCAGAGCTCAAGTTGATTTTGTTGGCCAGCTTGATTGCCTCCTTGATAAGTTTGCCCTATTTGATGCGAATTTTAGCCACGCCTGATCTTGTTTCCTTGGTAGAAGCCATCACCTTATCAAGTTTGAACTGAGTAGCAAGCATGAGATCCTTAAGCATTTCAACCTTTGAGTCTAAGTCAGCTAATTTGTCAATAACATCAGTGGAAGAGGAAGAATTAGTCATAGAAGAACCTTTGGTCTTAGATAGAGAGGGAACAATGGGAGCATAACCTCAATACGAACATAACCCATGCTAATGAAGGCTTTAGAATTGTAACATTTCTTAACAGAGATTGATGCAAAGTCATCAAGACAGATGTTACTAGCCTCTAAAATACGAGTTATTAGCATGCCATAGGGAAGCATAGAGGGTTTATCAGTAAAATCAATCATGTAAGATAGAACAAAAGAGGACAACTTAATCTTGCGCTTAGTGAGAAGACAATACGTTAACAGAGTATCCCTTTGAGACAAAGTTGAAACTGACCAGACAAGAGGGAGCAAGTAGTAGCAATCATATGAGCAAGAACATATTCTCGAAAGAGAGATCTTTTGGCCCTAACTGAGGGGGAAGATTTTCATAAGAATCTAGAGCAATGGTTCATTTTGCTTCTTCAAAAGATACATCAAAATCAGAGGGCCAAGACCTTTTAGAAGGAGAGACATAACAGAGCATTGAATATTGAAAATGGCATCAAACATGTCACAATCCAAGAAGATTCGCTTACCTAGAATAAGAGTTTCCAACTCATCAGATTTAGAAGATCTCAGATTTGTATAAAATAGTCGAATGAGGGGCTCATAAACTTCTTTAGAAGCAATGGAGAAAATATTAACCCAACCTTGAGATTCGAATACCTCTCTAATAGGACAATTTAGAGAGTCTAGAAGACTCAAGTCAATGATTCTTCCATGGACAAGGGTTTTGTCCTTGAAGGCATGGAAGAGAAGTTCATTCGATGAATCCCAAAAATCTATATTGGTGTCTATAGAATGATTAATGTCAGCCTTAAACTTCTTTTTAGGCAAAAGATAGTCATCCTCAGGAGAGGAAAGCTTTCCACGAGGAAGATGGAAAGCGACAGATGAGAGAGATGGAAATGATTGATCGTAGAAGTCGAAATCAGCGAGAACCAGAGAGGAAACCTTTTCCTTTCCTTTGTTTCGAGAACTTTTTCTGGTAGGCATGGAAGAGGGTTTCAGAGTTTTTGCCATTTGAGAGAAAATTTGAGAACAATATAGAGATGAAAGAGGAAGCGGGAAAGACAAGAAGGAGCAAGAAACGAGGAGGTGTCATAATGGCACTTTAATAAAAACACTCAACCGCCAAAAGTCAAGAAAATCAATTAAAAAGATTTTGCTTAGTAAAGTATTTAATAAACACAGATGGATTTCAAAAGGAAATAAAATCAAATAATTAAATTAAAATGGTTTAGAGATAATTCCAAGTGAATCTCTAAGAAAAAAGAATCTTTCCTCAAGAAGGGGTGTTATAAAAATATTTGCAAGTTGAAAGTCAGTACCTACAAAAATCACTTTTACATCACCATTTAGAATGTGATCACAAATAAAATGATGCTTAATATCAATGTACTTAGCTCTAGAATAATGCACAGGATATTTAGTAAGACAAATAACACTCGAATTATCACAGAAAATTTCAACAGGTTTAAAAAATAGATCAAAATCACAAAGTTGATGAGTCATCCATAAAATTTGAGCACAACAAAGTACAATAGAAATGTATTCAGCTTCAGTGGTGGATATTGAGACAGAGCTCTGTTTCTTGCTCTTCCAGGAAATTAGAGATTTTTCAAGAAATTGGCATGTACTACTTGTGCTTTTCCTATCATTGTTATCACCTGCATAGTCAACATCTGAAAAACCTTTGAGTTGAAAATCATTAGTCTTAAGATACCATAGTCCATAGGAAATTGTTCCAACAAGGTATCGGATAATTCGTTTGACTGCAGTTAAGTATGACTCTTTGGGAGCTGATTGAAATCTGGCACACCTGTATACACTAAACATGATATCTGGTCGACTAGCTGTGAGATAAAGTAGAGATCCAATCATACCTCAATATTTGGTCTCTTCTACAACTTTACCTTCATCATCAGAGTCTAAAGAACAAGTTGAACTCATAGGAGTTCGCAGGGCTTTTGCTTCACTCATTCCAAATTTATGGATGAGTTCTTTAGAATACTTGTTTTGACAAATGAACGTACCTTTATCCGATTGATGGATTTGTAAACCCAGAAAGAAAGTTAACTCGCTCATCATACTCATTTTGAATTCAGTTTGCATTAGTTCAGAAAATTCCTTGTATAAATCGGCATTAGAACTTCCAAATATAATATCATCAACATACACTTGAATTAAAAAATTTCCAGAAGGAGTTCTTTTAATAAACAGGGTTTTATCAATTTTTCCTCTCATAAATTCATGAGTTGTCAAGAAATTACTTAGACAATCATACCAAGCTCTAGGATCTTGTTTTAGACCGTATAAGGTTTTTGATAATTTAAAAACATGATAAGGAAATTTTGTATTTGCAAAACCTGGAGGTTGTTTCACAAAAACTTCTTCTTTATTAAACCTATTTAAAAGACGCTTTTAACATCCATTTGAAAGAGTTTAAAACTTTTGAAAGAAGCATAAGCAAGTAAGATATGAATAGATTCTAACCTTGCAACAGGAGCAAAAGTTTCGTCATAGTCGACTCCTTCTTGTTGAGAGTAGCCTTGGGCTACTAATCTAGATTTGTTTCGTACTACTTCTCCAGATTCATTCAGTTTATTTTGAAATACCCACTTTGCACCAATGACTGAAGATTTTTTAGGTCTTGGAACTAGTGTCCAGACCTTGTTTTTCTCAAATTGATCTAGTTCATCTTGCATTGATTTTATCCAATGATCATCTTGCAGAGCTTCATCTACATTTAGGCTCAAATTGTGAGATTAGAGCCACGTTTGCTTTATTTTTACTTGACACTCTATTTTTCATTTCTGCCTTTGGATCTCCAATAATGAATTTCTTAGGATAATTTGGCTCACTTTTCCATTCATTTGGAATGATCCCTTCCTGATTGGTCGACTCTTCAAGATGGTCAGTTGATTACTTGAAGGGATTTTCTCAGTTGTTGTTGTAGTAATGGCATGGCAGTTTTGATATTCGTTATCATCTGAACCTGTACCTTTCTTGACCAAGCTATTAGTATCATCAAACATAACGTGAATGGATTCTTCAATACTTAAAGTTCATTTATTAAAAACTCTATTTGATTTACTGGTATTTGAATATCCAAGAAAAATACCTTCATCGCTTCTTGGGTCAAACGTACTAATGTTGTCCTTTCCATTGTTGTGCACAAAACACTTACATCCAAATGAATGAAAGTATTTAATATTTGGTTTCTTTCCATTTCAAAGTTCATACATAGTTTTCTTGAGAATGGGAATAATGAGACAGCTGTTTAAAATATGGAAAGTTGTACTTACCGCTTCTGCGCAAAAATAATGAGGTATTGTATGTTCAAGTATCATGGTTCGTGCCATGTCTTGAAAAGTTTTGTTCTTTCTTTCTACTACGCCATTTTGTTGAGGAGATCTAGGAGAGGAGAAATTATGGGAGTAGCTTATTTGTCACAGAATTTCACAATGCTTTGTTCTCAAATTGTCCTCCATGATCACTTCTTATAAAAGTAATGTAGTAGCCTTTGTCTCTTTGAACTTTTTCACAAAAGACTTCAAAACTCTTTAGAGTATCATCTTTGTTAGCAAGAAATATAATCCAAGTGAATCGAGATAAATCATCTACAATCAAGAAAGCATACCTTTTCCCCCCAATCCTGGCTGTCCTGGTAGGACCAAAAAGGTCCATATGAAGGTTTAAAGGAGTTTCGAGTCTGCTTACCCATTTGGCATGAATCACATATGTGATCTTTCTTGTAATCCAGATTTGGCAATCCAAGAGCTAATTCAAGTTTTGAAAGCTTCTCAATAAGACGCATACTTGCATTCCCAAGTTTCTTATGCCATATCCAGGGATCTTCTGCTATAAATGCCAAGTATATATGTTCATCTGTGGTTTTTACAGAGTCTAATACATATACATTTTCATTTCTACTTCCTGGAAGTAGAGTTCTTCCAGTGGCATCTTCAATGATAAATCCATTTTTTTTAACCGAACTTCAAGATTTGCATCACACAGTTGACTGATATTCAGCAGATTATACTTCAATCCCTTCACAAGATAAAAGTTAGTAATATCACAAGATTCATTAAAAGTAATAGTTCATATACCAATAATTATTCCTTTTGAGTTATCCCCAAAATGAATAGCTCCACCATCATAGTCAACAACAGATTTGAACATGTATTTATTTCCAGTCAAGTGATTTGAACACGTACTATCAAGATACCATTTTCCTTTTGATCTCTTCTTGTAGTGTTCCTGTAAAACAAAATGATTACTTCCTTTTAGATACCAAGCATCCTTGGGTCCTTTATTGTTAGTATCATTTCCCATCTTCTTTGGTCTCCAGATTCACTTTTGAGAATTTGTAAAGCAAAATTTACATCTAAAGTACTTATGAACATTTTTACCACAATAATGACATGAATGAAAAAAATTCTTTATCAGTGATTTCTTGAGTTCCACAAGCAGAGGATTTGCTACTAGATGAGTTCATATCAATTAACTTTTTAATAGTCAGGTTACTTGACTCATTAGTAGATATGTAAAAATATTTTCTGCTAGACTCAGGATATTCACTGATGGGTTTCTTACCAGTAAACTTATGTGAGTAAGTTGACTAGTTAGACTTTAAAGAATTTTGACTGAAAGATTTACTCAAACTGCTGATTTGATTTTTTAGATCAAAAATTTCTTCTTGAAGAAGATCCTTTTCAATATCAGTAGCTTCCCACTTAATCATCCATACCTTTTTTTTTTCTTTTTGAATGTTTTTAAGATCATTGAACAAATTATTTAAATCATTTATGGCCTAATCTAAAAGCTCTTTCAGATTATCACAGTTTTCACAAGACTTAGTGCTTACCTCACTAGGTTCAACAATGGCCATGAAGCATACATTTGAGGAGTCTTCTTGTTCAGTGTCGGAGTTGTCTTCATCACTCCAGCTAGTGAAGGCTTTATTCTTTGAATATACCTTTGATTATTTCCTCTTTGATTCAGGACATTCACTTGCAATGTGACCATATCTTCCACACCCATCACATTTTCCTTCATTGCTATTTTGATCCGAGATATACTTACCTTTTGAGAAGTTTTGCTTTCCTCTTCTATGATTCCTTGTTCTCCTCATACTTTCCATGACAGATTAGGTAATAAGTGCAACTTCTTCTTCTTCAAATTCATCTTCATCTTCTTTTTCATCATCCTCAATTGCTTTAAAGACAATATTTTTCTTCTTGTTATCCTCTAGATCATGTTATGTCAGATGTGCCTTTTCAAAAGCAATAAGATCTCCTCTCACTTCATCATATGTTAAAGTGTTTATGTCTACACTTTTCAAGGCTATAACTTTTGACAGTAATTAAGAAGGTAAACTTCTGTGGATTCTAGTAACGTGATCAGAAACAGGATAGGTTTTAACAACTTTGAGTTCACCAATGATTTTTTCAAAACAAGCAAAAGTATCTTCAATAGATTTACCTTCTTTCATTTTGAACAATTCATATTAATAAACCAATAAACTTACAATGGTTTGTTTCATCTTATCTGTTCCTTCGTAGGCTACTTCCAACTTGTCCCACATCTCTTTTGCAGTCTCACAACAAGAAATTTTCTCATACTCTTCACCACTTATAGCGTTATAGAAATTTTTTTAGCTTGGAGTTGATCTGAATAACAACCATCTGTTCGTCAGTATAGTTTTCCAAAGTTGAAACAATAGTAGTGGATACTTCACCATTATCATTTTTATCATCTTTCTTAGCAGGAGAAATTGGAATGTCTCCAAGCTTGATAACCCTCCATACCTTCACTTCATAGGATTTGATGAAGGTTTCCATTCTGATCTTCCAGTGAGAGAAATGCTTACCATTAAAATAGGGAGACCTGGTCTGTGAAGTTCCTTTTTGAAACAGAGCACCAATAGTTGTTTGTTGAGCCATGATCTTTTTCTCACTTGCTGTTAGGCAATAACTTGTGAGATCTTGCTCTGATACTAATTGAAAGTGCAAGAGGGGGGTGAATTGCTTCTTTTTTAATTTTTCAGTTGACTGTCTAAAGTGAGCAGTCGGCTACCAGTGCAAAAATGAAAGAATGCAGTTAAGTGTTGAAAATAAAAGTAACACCAAATGTTTTTATACTGGTTGGGATCCAATGGGGAATCTTACGTCCGATCCCCTTGGATTGCAAGGGTGTTCTCTACTTATGTCTTTGGTGATTTTTAAAGGATACAACTGTGGAGTAGTTCCTATAACTACACTCAATAATTTTTTCTTTTCTTTTCTTCTTTCTTTTCTCTCTTGATACAATGCCTCACCAACAATCTTTTTCTTTCCTCTCTTTTTTGAATACATAGTAAAGTGCTAGATAATACAATGTTTGATAAAAGTAGAGCAAAGACTTTGAGAAGGTTTAGACAAAAATATATTTTTCTTCATCAGTTGTAGCCAAATAAATAGATGGAATGACTGGTAGGCAGTAGCCGTTTTTGGGCTTGAAGAAAAAGCAACCCAAGAGATTTTGATTCTTGGAAATCGGACTGAGATATCCTCTTTCCAAGAATAAGGCAAAGTCACCATGACTTTGGTACTTGATGTAGATTTGCAATGATCTCCTTCCTTGTGTGAAATCCTTGATTTGGGAATAAAAGGCTTGATACTTGACAACTTGTAAATCTCCTCATTTAATTCCTTGATTGCTGCACATATAGCCGTTATCTCATTGATTGAGATTCTTGAATTTATGACTAGTTTTCCTTGGCACTTGATGACTTATATTTTCCATGTTTGGTCGCCTTATAGTCTCTATCATTTAATGCTTGATTCTTCTTTCCTTAGCCAAGGATGATTTTCCTTTTTGCTGCAACTCATTTACTCCTACACAAAATAAATCATCATTAAAATCAACATTAACACCAAGCAACTCCCTCTTGTGATGCTTGCCTTTTTGCATTTATATATTTTCTATTTTTTTGATTAAACTGGTTGACATATGCATTCTTTTTTTTTTTTAGGTAAATAAAATCATTAAACTATTTTTTTAGGTATATTTTTGTTTATAACAATTAAATGAGATATAAATGTCAAACGTCAGTATACATATATAACAACACCTCTCTATACCACTATAGGGAGGTTTGACTGTAATACAAAAGACTAAATTTCCCTTCTACTCTATACAAATATAAACGTCAAATGTCAGTATATATATATAACAACACCTCTCTATAACAACTATGAAATATTCAAACAAATGCTGTCACTATAGAAAAGTTTGACTGCAATACAAAAGACTAAATTTCCCTTCTACTCTATACAAATATATCTATTAGTTTCACATGAACAATTTTATGTTGCACTTTGAAGAAGGATATCAATGTCTATATAAAGAGTGTAGGTTATGACAACAACTACAACAGATGAAAGAAATATAGATCATAAATATTGTATATTATAAGAATGTTACACGAGATACACTTATTATATATTTGTACCTCATAATAATTTAATATAAGTAAAAAAACATGCACCTAATTAAACTTTGATTGTTCATCTTCACAAATTCAGACGATACTCAATTATCTTGGCATAAACAAACAAGTTACTTTATGATGATCCACCTTGATTATTTATATAAATTTGTACTTTATTTTTCATGTATAATTGTTTACTCCAAATATTATTTTAATAAAATTTATATTATTTTACATAAACATATACTACATAATTTGACACACACGTACAACAAACGTGTCAAAAAAATAGTATAAAAATAAAAGCATACCAAAGAAGAGTTTAGCGTCATTTTTTTGGTCTTAAGCTTAAGCTAAACTCTTTCTTTTGGTCTTAAGCTTAAGCTGACACTCTACCGCAAAAAATATAGTAGACGTTTGATCATGAAAATCAAAATTTTTTGAAGTTGGAGTTGTGTTTGGTGGAGTTGTTTTTAAATTTTTGTGAGAGAAGTGAGATGCAAAAACTAGTTTGCACTTTTTCTTTGAAATTCTTATGGTCAAACACCATTTCTGAAGTAAAATGAGATTTTTTTTCAAAAAAAAAAAGTAAAAATTCTTATGACGAAACAGGGTAATAGTTAAATTTCAAATGAAGAAGTTTTAGTTCAGTTTGCAAGTATTTAGAGGCTCAAATCTTAGATTACTCGAAGAGTAAGCACCTTCATTTCTTACCTTAAAGATTATGGATCCGAGGAAGGAGCAAACAAGAGATTGTGAGTTCGAGTGCATCAGCGGTTGCATGCAAAAATGCATGCCGTGCAGTGATTTGCCAAGCCAAGATACGGGTTGGATAGTCTCCGGTCCTGACCCAGTTAGCCTAAAATCTGAAGAGATCATCATCACTGCCTCTAATTATATATATGGATCAAAATTGAGAAAATCAACCAACATACACAGAAAAACAGAACTTTGGATGAAGAAAAAAGTACATTTTCCATGTTCAATGATTCATTCATTTCCAGGAAATTTGCATTTGCATGAATCCAAGGGGAGTTTGGCCATGAATTATTTTTACCTTTTTCGGAGTTGAACAAAAACACTTTTGATTATAAAATTTCAAAATTCAACTTGAAGTTTGAACTATAGAATTTATAGAAATTTTGAGAAACACCAAAAAGCTATTATTCCTTTGTCACTTCAAATGATTTATAAACATTTTAAAACAACTCCAATTTGTATTAATGGTCAAACACAAAATCATTTTTCAAATATTATTTTTTACTTGAAAACCAAAAAAATATAGTATTTGTTTTTCAAATTCTCACAGTTTTCATTGCCAAACAACCCCAAATTTTGTTGATTATGAGTTGGAGGCTCAGACCTGCAAAGAGATCGTGACACAGAGAGAGGCGACCGCGCCATGGCTGCAAAATCACCAGCCTCCGGTGATTTGCCAAGCCAAGATACGGGTCAAATAGTCGCTATGCCCGACCCGGTTAGCCCAGAAGCTGGAGAGATCATTATCATCATTGCCTCTAATTATATGGATCAAACATAAGAAAATCAACCAACCACTGAGAAACAGAGACAGAGAAATCCAGAGTATTTGCCATAGGTGTTGATGTAGAAAATTGGATGTTTAGTATGTATGTTTTCCATGTTCAATGATGCAATAATTTCCTGGAAATTAAACATGAATCCAAGGGTTGTTGCTGATTCTTTTTTAGTGGAAAAATCATTGGCTAAACAGAGAGGGGAAACCACCCTTGTAAAGAAAATTCCTAAACTCTGTTTTGCCTCATTTTCTATATCCTTCTGGGCTAACCTTTTCTTTGCTGGGAAAGTAATTTTCCACATTTTAACCTTTGATCTTTTCTTGTTATATACTCCCTCCGTCCTAATATTAGTTGGCCCTTTTTTTTTTTTTCTTATATGCATGTTAAGAAATCATAAATAAAAAAATAATTTTATTAATTCATCCCTTTAAAAATTTCTTCGAAATTTTATAAATAAAAGTGAACACTTTCAAAAATAATTAATTACAAAAATATTATGAAAAGTTTTTAATTAATACTTTCTTGATTTAATAAGGGGTGAACAACTAATATGAGATAATTATTTTTAATAAAATGACTAATTAATCTGAGACGAAGGGAGTATGTACACACTGTTGCATGGAAGAATCTAGAGGGGGATTATGTGGCAATTTTTGAGAAATAAATATTTTACTCTGAATAATAATTACTTATTCTTCAAATTATTTTTTAATACTCATTACTAAACATGAATTAATAAGGATAATATGATAAATTAATTATATCAATCATTATTTCTTAATAAGTAAATGCTAATTTTTCAACGTAATATTTCACTAAGGATCAGGAGTGCGCTAAAATCAATTTAATTGATAAATCGAAACCAAAAAGAATTAATCCCTCACTTCTTAAATATTTGTTTAATCTTTTTTTTTTCTTAAATAAGTGGTACTTTAGATACTCCCTCCGTCAAAATTACTTGCTACTTATTTTTATTTTTAATTTATATTTTTACTTTTCATTTTTGACATATTAAAAAAGACAATTTTTTTTTCCATGTTTTACCCTTAATTTATTTATTAAGACTTTTTGAAATCCCAAATAATCAATTTCAACTAGTATCAATTAATAGGAATAATATGATAAAGTCACTATTTCAATCATAATTTTCTTAATGAGCATGTCAAGTCAAAAAATGACAAGTAATTTTGAGCAGAAAGAGTAACAAAGAAGACATTAATGATCTTCTTCTAATCTTACCCTTCTTTGAGTAAACAAAGTTTTACAAAACCAAGAAACTACTAAAGAGTTACGTCCTTTTCAAAGTATTTATCAAGGACAAGTTAGAAAAAATACTCTTTATTTTCTAGGAATGAGTAGTTTCTTAAGGGGTGTGCTAAGCTAAAGAAATTATTTATTTAGGAATGGGGGAGTATTGATTTATCAATATTGAGTTATTGAGTTAATGATTCTTAAACGATTTGTAAATTCTTTATTTGTGTTACCGGTTTGGTTTCCGATTTCAAAATATTAGTTAATGATTAAATCGATAACCCGATAAGATTATACTAAAATTATCTTGTATCTCTAATTATATAATAGTGACTTTAAATTTTAATTACAGATCCTTTTTTAATTTTTTTTTTATAGTTGCTGACTTGGTGCCACTGTTTTGTCTAAATTTATTGGTTTGGCGGGATTTTACGCATCAATTAAACTGTAAGCTGACATTATTTTTCTTTTTGAGATATTGATACAGTGCTAGTGCATCCAAGTAAGTTTGTTACTTAATAAAAAAAATTACTTTAGCAATAACGTATTTGAATTTGCTTCTGCTTGTAATTTGTGTAGACTTTTATGCATGACGGTAGTGTATATATGAATTAATAAAAATAAGACTAAAAAAAATTAGAGGAACATTTTCTTATCTGTTAAACTGAAAATCGAATCATTAAGGATAAAAAATAATAAACAGAAAATTAATAATAATTTCTTTATTGATTTACTTATAAATTTAGCGTGTTTACAAATCAAAAATCGATAAATCAAACCAATAATATGTAAACTTGAACGGATATGATAAATGCACCAATAACAACCCTCATAGTGATTTTTAGAGTTTTCTGTGTTTTGACCATTTTGCCCCTCTCCGTTGTTGCCTTATAACATTTGTGAGTTTCAAGAGTGGATGGCATGGTCCACTAAGTGTTCGGGAGAGTTTTATGAGAGTGTTTGTTTTTTAGAAGCTTTTAAGTTGTTATAGTTGACTTTGGTCAATATTTCATGATCAGAGCGTCAGATGAGAATTTCGTCAGTCCCATCAGCCCCGAAATGTCAATTTGGGTTAGTAACATGGTTGGTTCGGGTTCCTAGTCTTTCGGTTTTATTTGAGCCTTTAGAAGAGAAGTTAGTTTTAAGTTGCCTAGAGTTGGTTTCATGGGTAACTTACTGATAACAACCTCCGTTGGGAAATCCGACGATTCCATTGGATCCGAAACGTGTTTTATGACCAATTTGCACTATTGGTTCATGTTTATAGGGGTTCAGATGAGTTGCAGGGGGTTAATAACAAGTTTTGGAAAGTGCTGTTGTTGGTGCAACCGCTTTTGCTTGATTTAACCGTTTTTGTGGCAGTCGCTTTTGCGGTGGCTGGCACCTTTTTATTCCCCTTTTAGATCCAAAACCTTATTTTTCCACTTTAAGAGCTAGAAAGCTCCGTTTGAGACTATTCTTGATGTATTTTTCTTGTATAATTATTGAGTATGTGATTCTACCTTCATTTTGCTCGTTTTCCAAGAGTTTTCATTTTGTTTTTCATGATTTCTATCCATAAAGTTGAGTTTTGAAATCCAAAGTTATGAAATCGGAAGTTCTTCATTTTAGGATCGATCTGGGATGAGATTGCATTGATTTTTGGGATTTAAGGTCCTTGTACTATGGGTAAACTGATTTTGACAAAAGTTTTTCAAAATCTCTCGTTTTAAACTGCATTTGATAATGGAGATTTAGGATCTTACCGATAAAGTAAAATATTGATATTTTGATGATTTCAATTCAGATTTCAACTCAGTTTTCGATGGAGTTTTAAATTTGAAACCCTTAGATTATTGGTATAGTGATTTTCTACTAAAATTCCAGTTTTACCCTTTTATTTTTGGGGTTGGTTTCGAGGTGATTTTGGACTCGGGATAAAAATATGTCAATATGGGTATAGTTGGTCTCGTATTTACGTGTAGATATTATATTTGATTAGATTTGACGCACTTGGTGTCTATTAAAGGGAGTACAACTTCTATTTGATTCTTCAGGCTGTGGTTTAGCTTTGCAGGTCTTCTTTAAGGCAAGTTGAGATTTACCTTGACTCTTTTTTGAGGTGTTTATGTCTTATGTGCTAATTACTTATGTTTTGTGGATGAATGAGAGTTTGGGAGTCCTGCTTAGATGAGATGACGAGCATCTCTGTGGCTACCAGAGTCTATTAATGGGTTAAAGTAATAAAATGGACATCTTGGCTGTTCTCTCTACTTGTTGATATGTTTATGATAAATTGTATTGATATATGACTTATTGATTATTAATAAATTGATAGTGAGTATCTACTTGAGAGTTTAAATCATGCTTAGTGGAATTTGATGGAATAATTGAGGTTTAGTAACTACTTAAGGTATAAAGAAATTGCAGTTATAAATAGGAAATTAAAAAGAGGAATCTTGGCGTAATTACTATATATCGTGAACGAAAGTGACAGTTGCCATCATGGTTCCTATTTTGGGTCGTGACAAGTTAGTATTAGAGTTCCAGGTTCATTGGTCTCACAAGTATAAGCTAAGTCTAATAGAATCTTGTGGATTGGTGTAGAGAAGTCCATTATCTACCTTCGAGAGGCTACATGATTTTAGGAAAAATTTACTTGTGTCGTACGTTCACAACCTAATATAACTCAAAAACCTCTTATTCACTCTCTCATAGATAGTGAAGACACGTTCTTCTTTGGCTAGAGACTCAGAACCCGTGCCTTCGGTACTCAACAAGGGAAAAGGTCGAGACAGAGGTCGGGCTAGAGAATTTGGACCAGCTAGAGGTCAAGCTGGGGTTGCCTCCTCAAGTTCAGGAGTTTCTCATGATGATGGGTCTGTGGGGACAGAGGGGTTGAGCCCAAAACAAACACCACCTGTTTTTATTTCCATACCTACGCTTAAGGATTTCTTGGTATGGGTGTTGGGTTTCCTTGAGGGAATGACTCAAACTTTTACTCAGCATACTACTTCGGGGCATTAGACTCCAGATACACAGTTGGCTACTGCTGAACATTTTTCTAATGTTGATGTGATACTACCGGGTTACTCCACATCCAGTGACCTTACCTACTATGTCAGCGGAGGGATAAAGGAGGTTTGTGAGTTCATGAGGATGGATCCCCCATAGTTTAATGGGGATCCCAATGTTGATGCTTATGACTTCTTTGTTGGTTGCCACAAAATGGTGTACAGATTGAGCCTGGTTGACTATAATGGAGTGGATTTAACTATTCTTCAATTGTGTAAACCATCTAGACAGTGGTGGAGGATTATTGTTGAGGGTAGATCAGACGGATCAACTCCTTTCTCATGGAATCGTTTTACTCAGAAGTTTCTAGAGGAGCTTGTATGGAGGCGTGAGGGGCGTGCATGCAAGAGGCCCCGTGGACTCGACAACGGTAGCAACATGTATGACAGAGGCCATACTTCTCATGGTTATTCTCAGGGGTGGTTAGTCCGTAGTAGCCATTGGGGTTCTTCAAATTCAGTTGAGTGGAGTCCTAATCATTTGGGTTGCTTCATATGTGGGAGTCTCAGGCACTATAGGAGAGATTTCCCACAACGTAGACAGAGAGATGCATCATCAGTGGCATGGGGAGATGACAGGGCTCAGTACTATGTTCCTTAGGGTGGACTCGAGGTAGGAGCTTCGCTTTCGGTACAGTGGTCATAGGTATGGTTTTAGTACACTTTTGATCTACCTGGATAGTGTTTGACTGTGGTTTTACATTCTCCTATGTGCTTACTTATTCTGCATTGGGTTTTTATATGATTTATGAGTTTCTTGTTGTGTTTATTCATGTTACTACCCTGTAGGTGATTCTTTAGTAGTGGATTGGGTATGCCGATCCTGTGTTGTGACTTATTTAGAGTATATCGCTGGGGTAGATTTGATTATTCAGGATATTATAGATTTTGGTGTGATTTGGATATAATCTTCTCGAACATTATATTGTGGGATAGTGGTGCATCATGGTAGGTATTGGTATGATTCAGATTATGGGATGTATTTTAGAGGTTTACTTGAGGGCCATAATATCAGTTGGGATCGAGGAAGTGATTCAATTATTGGGATGACGAGTTGTGAATAAAGAAAGCTTACAATTGGTATACTTGTGTGGAATTACCTGCAAGTGTTAGGAGAAGTGTGCGTGCATAGGTTATTTGTCTTACAGGGTCAAACAGGTTCATCTATGGTTTGGGTTAATGTATTGATGATGAGATAGACCATGTGGTATGACTAGGGATGCTAATCAAATTAGGCAAGAAGACCTTGTGGTAGATTAGACTTGTGGTATGACTTACTCGAAAAGATTGCAAATAAATGATTCTAGTTAGGTAGGGGAAAATTTTCAGGCTTTCGACTTTGCAATTTGTTACTACCTTAGTGATTAGCTTTACTTGCGTGGAAAACTTATGGTGTATTGAAACACTCTTTGGGTAGACTTGAATGAATTCAACTTATAAGGGTATCTGCTTTTGATTTGGAAGGTTATGGGTTCATCTTTAAGGATCGAGACTTGCATTCAAAGCAACGTGATTACTTGGGTCTGGTTCAGATTATGATGGTACTACTTCGTGTTTTGAATGGGTTGTTATTAAAATGATCCATTCCATCTTTTCTAAAAATTTTCCTAGCTAAAAAGATTTGATTTCAAATGTTATATCTAGTCAAGGTCACCCGAGATAGGTTTTTAAAATGCATTCAAAATGTTTTGGAGCGAGGAAAAAATGGCGCCCAGGCGACTGCTTGAGGACTGCTATAGTGGTCCCTAAACCGCTATAGCAGGCCCCAGGCCGCTATAGCGGTGCCTAGGCAGTAAGCCCAGGTGAGGGAACCCTTTTATTCTCTGTTTTATTTCTTCTTCTGTAGCCTCAGCCTAAAATGCCTTAAGGCTATTTTTCAAGAGAAAATACATGAGAACAAGAAGGCTAACACTTGAGTGACGCATCTCTAAGCTCTCCCTCATGATTCTTTCATCAAATCCATTCTATGGAATCAAGAAACCCGAATTCACGCACTCCAAATGTACCAGCTCGACAAAATGAGGTAGGTTATGGTTAATTTATTATAGGCCTCGGGATACTTTGGTTGTAAAGACTATAGTTTTACGCGAGATATCATGCTTAGGGCTTTGGGGCCAGAGTTTGATTGGATCAATACAATGAAAAGAGCGGATGGGAACTTAATATTGCTATTTAAGATGTATAATGTGATTATTGTTGTATAGTTAGTGATGTGGAGATGATACTTATGGTTATCTTGCAACTATGGAAGTAGAGAAAGGATAGAACAACAAAAGAGCAATGAAAACAAGTGCGTAATGGTGAGAGATGGGTATTAGTTTCCTTATGGGTGAACTTAAATCTGTATAATGGCGTCATAAGGGTTGTGTCTAAATGGTAGAATAGTATGGTAGTATAGTATTTGATAAAGGAAGGTCATAATTTTGGGAATTAGGGTAAGGGCATTCAAATACTAAAGATGGGTTGGGGACAGTACAAAATCGTAGTAAGAAATTGTGGTGGAGCGTAGGTTGGAATAGTTAATAATTGGTTAAGGAGGTTGATCATAGTTTAAGGGTGACTTTCGATCAATGGACTAATAGGTACCCTTGCTGTATACTAAGATGGTTTCGTGTTGAAAGGGATGAGGCTGATAGAAGATCCTAGGTTAGTGTTTAAATATAGTTATAGATGTAGTTTGATTTCCATGCTTATTCATGAGTTGGATGATTGTTAATTGGCCTTCAAACATACTTGTGATTGGTGAATTGGCTCAGTAATTGGTTGAGATGTTCATACATTATGATATTAAGAAGGTCGAGTATCACGTCGATACGTATTGCTTACAGCTTGATATTTGGAGGGTTGGGTACAATGCTGGTATGGTACATAGACTGAGATCATCCCCTAAAGGTCATTACTATTGGAATATAAGACCCTTTGGTGTGTGTGTACACTTCCATGATTGGATTGATAGTCATAATGCTTTGTTCAAACTATTCATTAATTTATTTTTATTTATGGTTGGTTGGCATAAATTTTGTGTTAACTAGAAGTAGCTTAAGACTACTTGTGAGGTGACTAGATGAACGTAACTTGGTATGATATACTTGTGGTAATTAGAGGGTCATAGGCTCTCCCCTTATTATGATTTAACTTAGCTCGTTATGCTAGCATGATAATGGAAATAGACTATTAATTGTATCAGTGTGTGTTGTTCAGATTACATTAAGTGGTTAGTTTTAGATGGTAGTACAAGTACAATGAAATGGCTTATAGGTTTTAATTTCTAGTTGTGTTATTCAATGTATATTTAAGCGATAATTCGAGAGAGGGATGTAATAAAAGAGGACTAGAATAGCTATTGAAGGTAATTAGGTTGAATGTTGAGGTTATAAGGATGGGTAAAAAGGGGTTGTCATGGTATTCTATAACTTTAGCATTAATATGTAACCGATCACGTGTTTTAATAAAAAAAGTTAATCGAAAGAGGTCCAAGGTAAGGGTCAAGGTTGAAGATAAGTTGGATATTAATTTGAAGATGCCATGTATATTTCCTTGACTTTTATGTATTGTATATGTTTTCTAACCCTAGTTGGTCGATGATGCCTACCAGCACGTGTGGTTGTACTGATACTACTCTTGTTATATCTCTTTTTTGGGGATATAGATATGTTGTAGAATCAGTTGTAGTTTCTCATTTGATGCGGCGAGTATTCATCAACAACTTCTACTCATCTTATTCATATGATGAGAGCTGTGTGCTTGTTTTTGTCTTTATTGGTTTAGAGCTCTTGTACATATCTGGACTAGGTCTTGGGTGACGTTTTATTATCAAAGCTGTAAAGAATGTTGTTACTAATTAGATTGTTTAACTCTTTTGATCTATGATTTTTAAAAAATTATGATTACTTTTGCATATCGGCCTGGTGGTAAGGGTTTTCCTACCTAGTTAGAGTAGGGTAGGTGCCCTCACGATCTCCTACTTTGGGTCATGACAGTTATGGATTGGTAGAGAAGTTTGTCTACATGGGTTGAGATTAGAATTCTGGGTTTTCATGGTAAGTTTACATTTTGATAGTGGATTATGTTATAGTATGGATTAGAGGGATAAGAAATATTATGTGTGTCAGTGTTGGAGGACTTTGAAGGACTTGTGCATGGAAAAGCACATGGGTTGTATAATTTATTACTTTAGAAGTTAAAGGGGCATAATGAATTATTTTACTTAAAAGTTTTGACTTAAAGTATGAGGTGTTATTTCATAGGTTTGGTGTCATAAAATACAGAATAGTGAATGAGTTAATGAAAAGGGGTAAGAACTTGTACATAAATTTTTTTGAGGTATTCAGATTTGTGTTAGAGATATGAGTTAGAAATTTGAAGTCCAAACAACATGGTTCGACAGTGACTTATGAAGATATTAGTGATAAATTTCTTAAGATTAAATTTTGATTTGGATGACAATCAGTGATATGTGGTAATCTTGCATTTTTACTCTAGGTTGAATTGTTCATGATTATGATGGGTTGTTTGTGTGCGTGTTATCAAACATGACTTCAGAGCTACTGAGTTATTAAGGACTTTAGGTTGATTTATATTATTTGGTTGCTAAAGGATTGCACTGGCTATCGTGAATGGGTTACATAAGAGTTTGGTGACGTATAAAGGGTACCTGCTGTGATATGAAAAGTTTTGTGGTGACTCACCGCTCTTTCCAAGGGTTGAGCATGAGAATATGGCTATTTGAATAGTGGTCGAGATATGACATTTGAGAAATTATATGGAATTGATATCGACTATTGACTCAATTGTTTTAGCTTGAGGAGACAATACTATCCTATTTGACATTTATGGTATTAGCCTTGGGTAAGTGTGATTCAGTCAGAAAATGTGTAAAGTGGCTTAAAAATAGTGAAAAGTTCTTTTAAGATAGAGGGATACATGATTCAGTGTTGTAGAGAGTGACAATGTGATTCCATGGGTTCTTTGATATTTTGTTGGTATAATAATGACATTGGTTTTGTGGTACAGTTAGTGGCTTATGGTGTCGATGACTGATTCAGGTAAATAGGGTATGTTCAGAACTTCTATTGCAGTTAACTAAGTTATTGGTCATAAAGACAATTCAGAAATAAAGAAAATCGGATACATTGAGAAATTTGGTTTTAGCTACTAGAGTTGTGGCCTAAAGAGTAAAATGTGAAGGAATTTTGGTTACTAGAGCAAACTGGTGATTCTACAACTGTGACTCTACTTGAGTGTGCTTGCATGAGGTCTACGTTGCTATTTTTGGGTAGTTGTCAGTTGTGGTATTTCTCTTACCTTTACGTTCGAGGATGAATGTGTATTTTAGTAGTGGATAATATAATAATCCTCGTAGTGATTTTTAGAGTTTTCTATATTTTAACTATTTTGCCCCTCTCCATTATTGCCTTATAGCATTTGTGAGTTGTGGGAGTGAGTGACACGGTTCTCAAAGTGTTCGAGAGAGTTTTATGTGAGTTCTTAGTTTTTAGAAGCTTTTAAGTTGTTATAGTTGACTTTAGTCAACATTCAGTGATTCGAGTATCAAATGGGAATTTCATCAGTTCCATCAGCTCCGAAATGTCGATTTGGGTTAGTAACGTAGTTAGTTTGGGTTCGTAGGCTTTCACTTTGATTTTGAGTCTTTAGACGAAAAGTTGATTTTAAGTTGCCTAGAGTTGATTTTGGAAGTAATTTGTTGATAATGACCTCCGTTGGGAAATCCGACAATTCCATTGGATCCGAAATGTGTTTTATGATCGATTTGCACTATTGGTTCATGTTTATATGATTTCGGATAAGTTGCGGGGGTCAACTATAAGTTTTGGAAAGTGTTGTTGCTGGTGCAGCAGCTTTTGCGGTAGCTTCGTTTGCGGTCATTTAGTCGCTTTTGTGGCAGCCGCCTTTCCGGTCATTTAGCCACTTTTGTGGTGCTTGACACCTTTTTATTCTCCTTTTCGACTCAAAACCTTATTTTCTTCATTTTGGGAGCTAGGAAGCTCCGTTTGAAGGGATTCTTGATGCATTTTTCTTGTATAATCATTGAGTAGGTGATTCTACCTTCATTTTTCTCATTTTCTAAGAATTTACATTTTGTTTTTCATGATTTCTATCCATACAACTGAGTTTTGGAACCCAAAGTTATAAAATCGAAAGTTCTTCATTTTAGGATCGATTTGGGATGGGATTGCATTGATTTTGGGATTTAAGGACTTTGTATCATGGGTAAACTGATTTTGACAAAAGTTTTCTAAAATTTCTCATTTTAAATCGCGTTTGATAATGGAGATTTGGGGTTTTACATGTAAAGTGAACTATTGATATTTTGATGATTTCAAACCCGATTTTAACTCAATTTTTGATGAAAGTTTAGATGAAACTCTTAGATTATTGATAAAGTGATTTTCTACTAAAATTTCAGTTTTGCCCTTTTATTTTTGGGATTGGTTTTGAGGTAATTTTGGAATCGAAATAAAAGTATATCAATATGAGTATCGTTGGTCTTATATTTACTTGTAGATATCATATTTGATTAGAGTGGATGCTCTTGGTATCTATTCGAGTGAGTTTGGTTACAACTTGATTCGTTGAGACTGTTATGTCACATCCGTTAGTTGCATGATATGTAATTTTTTCTATCTTATCATAGATTGCTGGTTTTACATGGTGAGTGGATATAATATACTGTGTTGGTGAAATTCTCTCTTGTTGTGACCTATTACTATTACTGTTAATATTAAATGTGTACGTGTCTGCCTTAATAGAACTGATTTGACTACCTTGTTAATTGTTGCTATCTACTAAAATAGCTTGGGACTTTTTTGAGTGCAGGTTTATTTGGAGTAATCTTGGATGGTTGGTGTGGTGGTTCTCGCCATCACTTTGGATTAGGGTCAGTTAACGACGATGCTTGCTGAATACACGTGTTTCGTACTCACCCTTGCTTTTTTTTACTTTTGTGTACCACGTGTAGGTATTAAGCGAGTAGCTGAGCATTGATTGTGGTTCCTGGTGTTGGCTTTCCGGAGATCGAGGTTGTCGCTGTTGGATCGCAGAGCTTACTAAGATCTCTTCTTCTTTTATCTTATGCTTATTCGCATTTAAGGTACTTCAGACTATTTCATTGTATTTGATATTAGAGGTTTGTACTAGTGAAAACCAGACCTGGGATGTTGTGTTGAGATTTTACCTCTTTTTATATCATTTGAGGATTATTCCATTTCTTACTTCTTCCGCTTCTATTTTATTTTGATTATTGTGTTTGGATTGGGATAGGATTACCTGTATCAGAGGGTGTGACATGTCCTATCATGGTCCCTATTTTGGATCGTGACAACACCTCTACTAAGGATATATATTTTCCTTATGGACAAGTACTTTTTTCTTGTCAAATAAAAAAAAAATTCTCTTATTATATAAGAGGGAGTTCTGTCGCTTAGCAAGCAACACTCCGTCGACATCTCTTCTTTATTATGGGGCTGACATAGGGCCCATTTACATTATCAGTCTTCACTATTATTTTACACTTCATCCGTTTTATTTTATTTGGTTCATGTTGACTTAGCATTTTCATTAAGAAAATATTCATTAAGAGTTTATTTTTCTAAACTAACATTACTAATTGTATTTTGAAAATCTAAAGTTGATTAGTAATAATTTATGTAGTAATTTAATGATATGGATAGTATTGAAAGAAAATGATAAACTTATCTTGATTTCATGAATTAAACAAGTAAATTGAAACAACTATTTTTAGTACGAAGGCCAAGTAAAATAAAATGGAAGGAGTTCTTTGCACCTTTAGGTAAGTATTTTAGCTTGTCATGGTCATGTCCACTGCTTAAAATTATTATAAAAATAAAAAATTTAAAGTAAAATTTGAAAAAGACAAATATAGTAAAAGTGGAAGTAGAAAAATTGAAAATAGATTTTTGGGTATTTCAAATAAAATTTTAAGTTGTATTTAAAATTTTCATGATCAAATACTGATTGCCAAATAATGTAATTTTTTTTTTAAAAAAGGTAAATAATTCTCGTGACTAAAGGAATCCATAGTATTTGATGCTAAGTTAAAAAATGATATTTGAAACTAAATTTATGTTTGGACATACCTTTAAATATAAGTGAAAATTAAATTAAATTATTGTCACTGCGCCCATGCACAACATGCACTATCACTGACTAGTTATTATAAGTTCAGATTATTCTTTAGTCGTCTTACATCTATTTTATTACTTCCTTCATTCCTAAATACTTTTTATCCTTACTAAAAATAGATTTTCTACAATACTTGTCAATTTAGAAAATCAAGACATAATTGAGTACTCCCTCCATTTCGTTTTACTTGACACCTATACTAAAAATAGATATTTCAATTTACTTATCCATTTTCACAAATCAAGAGAATTTTTTTTACTTATTTCCTATTCTACCCTTGGTATTAAGTAGCTATATAAAGTAGTAGTAGTCAAATTTAAAGTTTCAAATCATCATTAATACGGTTAGTAAAATATACCTGTAATTAGTGTTATCTTAAGGGGTATGCCAAGTAAACATGAGCCAAGTAAAATGAAATGGAGAGATTATATTTTTTCCATTTTACTCTTAGTACACTTTTCATTTATTAAAGAGATATCACACTTTTCATTAATTAAAGAGAGATGATTAAAGAAATAAAATAAAAATATGATAGTAAAAATACATAATTTTAAGGGGCGTGCATATAGAAAATGTGACAGATTTTTAGGAACGGAGGGAGTGTTAGGTATACATTTTTATTTGACGAGGAATAAACATAAATGTCTATTCTTGATAGGAATACCTAAGCTAGAATTGTAGTTGAGAAATCATTCATATTTGGCGAAATAGTCTTCTAGACCCTTATACTTGTCCGAGTTTGTGGACACTTCTACTTAGCTTTTTGTCATCTGAACCTTTAACCCATCAGAACACAATTTTTTAAATCCTTTTTTGGTCTAATAACTTGGGCGTGTAGCACAAACACTAACACGTCATTAAAAATTTAAAAATTAATTTACACGTAGGAAATTACGTGTAATGGACTTAAAAACTCAGACCTCTTTTTATTTTTTCATTTTTGCTTTTCAACTAGACCCTTCTACTTCAAATTTTCCACTCTCCCCTTTGATTACACTGATTTTCGTCAACTGTTCTTACTGATTGAAGGTGTAGTTGAAGCTATCTATGTAAGTTATCCTAATTATTGTGCTAATTATTGCATGTTCGAGTTTGTTTGTTGGTTTTTGTTCGAGTTAATTGTGTCGTTTTTGAGGTTTTAGGGTTTTACTCGATTCACAATGTTTTTGTTGAAATTTTTTGGGGGGTTTTGCTATGTTTCGTGTCTAATGCAAGTGTAGGAAGTATATGTAGTAGTGTTATGCCTTCAATGACATATTTTGTGATTTAGATTAGATTATAGGATTTTTTTTTTCGTAAAATCACAATTGGGACTGAAATTTTTAAGGCTTTTGCTTTCTTTCATGTCTAATGCTAGTGTTAGACGTATATGTAGTAGTGTTATGCCTTCAATGATATATTTCATGATTTCGATTAGATTTTAGGTTTTTTTTTTTTTCCGTAAAATCACAATTTGGACTGTTTTTTTTCTTCAATTATCTTAGGTATTGTATACATCACTGGTCCATTGTGACATATAAGACACATGGAGAAGAATCTTCACACCTTTTTGCTTTAAAAATTAGAGCTTTTTGTTGTTTTTCCTTTAAAAATTAGGGCTTTTTGTTGTTTTCCTTTAAAAATTAGGGCCTTTTGTATATATGTACAAATTGACTAATTGTATATGTTTTCTTGTCATTGTACAGGCATGGTAACTAGATGGCTTTAACAGTAGTGACACTTTAATTCAACTATGGGGGCTATTTTTTGTCAGACCCTGAGCTAAGGTATGCTAATGGAATCCGTGATGTTGAAAAGATTAGACTAGATATAGATGAGTTGCATATAATGTTTTTTCATAAATTAGCACTAGAATTAGGTGTTGAAAAAGTTGAAACCTTTGGGTGTAGAGTTAACAAAAAAGGTGGTTATTACATGTTAAATACTGATGGTGATATTTTAAGGTTTCTCAATAATTTAAAATGTGGAGATTTTGTTGATTTATGTGTGGTACACCAAATTAGTGGACTTTTAGTTGTTGATGATGTAAATGAAGTGGAACTTGCCAAAAATTATCCTCGAAAATAGGACAATCAAGTGTCCACAAGTCTAGGGCTGATGTGGCACCTACTCTGTAATGGTGTTGTGTCAGCCCCTCCACCTTTAATTGAAACTAATAGGGCTGATGTGTCTTCACCTAATAAAAATGGGGATTTAAATACAAATCAGCTTTCCTAGGGTAGAAAAAGGGAAAGAGAAGGTTTCTTTAGAAGACTTAGATGAAGGTCAAGTTAAAGACTTCTCCACATACCACCTTCAAACTTCTGATTCTGAAGTAGATCTAGCTAACAGTGACACTGATTGTGATTCACTCTATGATGTTGATGAAAGCATTAATGATTTGAGTGACTTGGATGAAGAGTTTCTTCAAGCTAGGCAGTCTAACATTCAAAAACAATTTAAACAAAAGGCTGATAGGGTAAATCTAGATGAGATACCATCTGGACCTGTAGGTATAGATGCTGGTTTTGAGGACATTTGTAAGAATAAGAGGGCTAGATATGAAGGTAAATTGGGTGGGGATGACCCTTATTTTGATAGCTTAGATCCTAGTAGTGACATTAGTGAAGATGAAGGGGATCCAGTTGATGATGATGAAGCGGTAGATCCATCACCTAGAAGTTCATCTACCAAGATCTACTTTGATAAAACTGCAAAAAACGTCTTGTTTCAATTTTATATGGTCTTTTCGAATTGTGTTGAGTTTAGAGAGGCACTGCATACTTACTCTATTCAGAAAGGTGTGAATCTTAAGTTGAAACCTAATTAGAAGGAAAGGGTAAGGTCAAAGTGTAAGAAGAAGGGTTGTCCTTGGGTTATTCTTGGAAGTCTTGATAACACTGGAAATTTCAGTGTGAAGACTTACTTTCCTGTCCACAGGTGTTCTAAAAAGATAAGAAACAAGTTGTGTAACCCTTGGAGGATTAGTAAGCATTAGAAGGACAGAATTATGAGTGAGCCTTCAATAAAATTGCATCAGACTAAAGATCTTATAAGGAAGGTTTATGGGTTGTATATTAGTAAACAACCCGTATAAAGGCAAAAATCCGAGTTATGAATGAACATTTGGGTGATTTCATGGAAGAGTTTGCTAGGTTGTATGATTATGCTGAAGAGTTGAAGACCACTAATCCTGGTACCACTGTGTCTATTAGGACATCCAAGAACACAATTCCAGAAAAAGAGGTATTTATGGGCATCTACATTTGTCTTGGAGCCTTAAAAAGTGGATGGATAGAGGGGTGTAGAAGGATAATTGGTTTAGATGGTGCATTTCTCAAGGGTGTATGGAAAAGTATGTTGTTGTCTTGCATTTCCAAAGATGGAAATATTCAGATGTACCCTGTAGCATGGGCAGTAGTTGATAAAGAAACCAAGGACACATGGTCTTGGTTTCTTAGGTGCATCAAATATGATTTAGAGCTCACAGAAACTGGAGGTGAAGGACTGACAATGATGTCTGATATGCAGAAGGTATGATATATCACATTTTTAGTTATATTTTATTTCAATTTGCTATAATAATTGATATTTAACTAATGTCTTTATATTGTTTGGTAGGGTTTTTATTTGGCACTTACTGAACTACTGCCAAATGCTGAGCATAGATGGTGTGCTAGACATATATGTGCCAACTGGAAGAAGGAATGAAGGGGTGAAGAAAGGAGGAAAAAATTCTGGCAGGTTGCCAGGGCATTATTTGAAGTGTATTTGCAAGTAAAACTTGATGAAATGAGTGAGTCAGGAGATAGAATTGTGGAAGATTTGCTCAAGTACAACAAAGAGGCATGGTGTAAGACTTTGTTTAAAGAACATAGCCGGTGCGATGTGGTTGAGAAAAATATGTGTGAGACTTTCAACAATTGGATTTTGGGTGCTAGGTTCAAATCGATCATCACTATATTGGAGGAAATAAGAGTCAAAGTCATGGAAATGATGAATCAAATGAGAGAATTTTTAGAAAGATGGATCAGTGATATATCACCAATGGCTATAGAAGTTCTTGCAGAGAATGGTGAGTATGCAACCAATTGTGAGGTGAGTTTTAATGGTGATATTGGCTTTGAGATTAGTGATCCACCATATACACATGTTGTTAATGTGAAGAGGAAGTTATGTTGTTGTAGGTCATGGTAACTAAAGGGAATTCCTTGTGCACATGAAATTGGTGCAATGCATTACAAGGAATGGAATGTGGAGTCATTTGTTGATCATTGTAAGAAGGAAACATACCTGAAGGCATACAATAAGTATATTCAACCTATGACAAACATGAAGATATGGCCAAAAAGCACAAGACCAACAATTGAGCCACCTGAGATTACTGCCATGCTAGGAAGAACAAGTAAAAATAGAAAAAAAGATAGTGATGATCCTGTTAAGAAGAAGTTTGGAAAGACTACAAGAAAGGGAAGAAAGATGACATGTTCTGTGTGCAAGACTATTGGACACAACAAGAAAGGATGCCCAACTCTGGTAAGCTGTGCTTTAAGATCTTCTTATTAATAAATTTTACTCTTTTTAGATGTGCTTTTGACCTTAACATTATGTTTATAGTAAAATGGTTTCACTTGTAGTTTTGGAACTGCTAGAGCATCTGCAAGTAGCAGTCAACCAAGTGTAGCTGCAGGACCAACACCTACCACTGGTATCTCAGCAGCTAGTATGAGGTTTGCAAATGCTTCATCAGGTGGTGAGAGGCCTGCAAATACTTCAGCAGGTGGAAAGAGACCTGCAAATGCTTCAACAGGTGGTGAGAAGCCTACAAATACTACATCAACAAGAAGAAAGCCTCCCAATGCTACAACAGCTGAGAAAAAGGCCTGCATATGCTACATCAGCTGGTGTGAGGCCAGGAACTACCTCAACAACTGATGTGAGGCCTGCAACCACTTTTACAGTATCTGGGAATGCTACTCAACAAACAACTCAACAGTCTACTACTAGTGTTCGTTCCCAAAAGAGGAAAACTACTACGACTTTGAGAGGTGGTGCAAATCTTGCATATAAGAGACCAAAACAAAAGAAGGAAAAAACAACTGGTTTGGTTGTGCTTTTTGGACCAAGTGGCAGTGTAGTGAAGAGGGTAAGTCTTCTATCATCTAAACACACTTAAGTGATATTAATTAGTGCATCTTTAAATGATTTTATTATTTCTCAGTCTGGAACTACGGATAGAGTGTTACACAGTCCAACATTGATTAGTTCAGTTCAAACCAATATTGATTTGGTTACAAACCAAATGGACTAAAGTGGAAGGGTGGAGCTGCAGTTACTCAAAGGCAGCTACAAGAAGAGAGTTACAGAAGATCAAAATCTTCTACAACCACTCAAGCTACAACAAGCACTCATGCCAACAAGAATCAGTACCCATCAAGCACTCAAGGCACTCAAGGCACACGGTAGTAGATTTCTCTTTGTCTAGCTTAATTGCTAGTTGTTTTAAGCTTTTTGATCCCAACTATTGTTAAGACAAGTGTTTATGAACTTCTGGTGCATTTCTCAGTAATTGTAAGACCTCATTTGGAGATTTGTGTTTTGGCAAAATGGTGTTTTTCCTTAAATTTCAATTTCATTATCATTATACATTGCAACTACAAATCAAGACATCTTAAATACAACAACTAGAAACCAAATGACAACAATGATAATAACAGTGATATCAATACTAGTGCTTTATTCCCCTGCCTTCCATGCCTTCCATTCCTTCTATGCCTTTCTTGTCTTCCTTTACTTCCTCGCTCTGAACTTGTTGATGTATTGTTCATGTAGTATTGTTCATTTTCACCAGCCCATCGAAAGAATCCACAACCTTTACCAGCTGCATATTTTGACAACCCCATGAGATTAGTTGGTGTCCTTGACATCTTAAGTTCAGCTACAACCCACAATAACAAACACGAACTGTCATGGTGAAATAAAATACGCGAAAAAAATCAGAGTAAAATTGGACTAGATATGCACCAAAAATATAGGAGTATAACGACGGCAAAAAAAATAATTAAAGGACAAGAAATTTAGAGAGAGAAGATCAAGAAGAAAGGGAAAAAAGGCTCAAATTGATCCAACAATGGTGTTGGAAGAAAATGAGGAAGAAGGGCTAATATAACCCCTAATTTGACCGTTGGGGTCCTTTTTACAATGTGGGATGCGCCTTTTTTATTTGTATCACACGCTCCTATGTGGTTTATGCCACATAGGTTGCCATGGCAAAAAAAAGGGTTTAAAAAGATGTATTCTGATGGGTTAAAGGGTTCAAATGACAAAAAATTAAGTAGAAGTGTCCACTTTACAAACTCGGACAAGTACAAGGGTCCATCAGACCATTTCGCCGTCATATTTAAAAGACTAGATATGGATGTCCGTGCATAGCATGGGCCCAACATTTTAAATTCGAATACAATTTAATTTGTATTTAATTTTAGTTGCACCAATGATTTGAACACTAAACTGTCAATACATACCTCATACAACCATAATTTTACGAATGCAAAAGCAAAGTTTCATCCTTTACAAAGTGGCAAGTATAAAAGACTACCTATAAAATAGAATTATACATATTTAGAACATGCACATTAAAGTCCCATCCTTAAGAAAGTAGAAAGCATATAATACTACCTATAGAACGAATATATATACTCAAAACATTTACACTCAGGAACAATGATGTTTGCTCCTCCTAATTGTGTGTCCATGCACTGTAATGACCTTCCCGGTCATTTCCTTCGTTTTCATATGTTGTCAGCGCTTAGAGCTTTTCTATAACTGCCCCAAGTTATTTATGACTTGCTGGGACCGACAGTTCGGCTCCTGGGCAGTTCGTTTGAGAATATTATTTAGACCGAGCACGTTGTAAAATATTAAATTAAATTTGAATTTGGTAAAATGACATAGTTAATGACCTTTTGAAAATATTTTTGAAATTCTTTAGGTATGATATATCTATACTATTTTATAATAGTTTTATAATTTATTAATAACTTAAGCGGAGATAGTGAATTTAAATATGTTAAAATAATATTTTTATTTTATAGAGATTTTGTTAGAAATAATTTTCTATTAATTATGGTATATTCAAAAAGTTGTATTTATTTTACCACGAAGCTATACAATACCCGAATATATATATAACGGGATTCGAATTAATGGGATAGTGCTACCTCCACTTCCACGTGGAAGTGGAGGAAAGGGTACAACAATCTTAAGTGATGTCGTGGTGGCAGCATTAGTCATTAGTAGTTATATGACAAATCATATCACTATGTAAAACATAGTTGACAAATTCAAATGTCATAAAAATGTTACTTTTTCAAATGTGTTTTGCCACTTTCAGAAGCTGAAAGATCATCATCGGCAATCCTTGGTTCTATTCCGATTATATTTTTGAGTCCGTGGACTCGTCCTCGTCATTTCTACGGTATGTTTTCTTATTTTTACGGTAATTTTCGTTTACGATGGTATATTTTAGGATTGGTATTGATGTTTGAGCTACATATTGGGCTCAAATTGAGCGGTGTTAGTTGTGACTATTAATCACGGGGTAATTTGGGACGCGGTGACGGTTTTAATTTTGCGATACCGCAAGTGGGCCCCACGTGGACTGTTCGGACATTTTTTTTGAACTAATGCAATATGGGTATCAATAGTCATGTTTTGACATGTAGTTTATTATTTTGGTAGCTTGGCAATATTCGGAGGCCTCTCGAAAGGGAAAGGCTCCTATTTAGCTGGTTTTCTTGGCAGGCTTGCGGCAGACGTCCAGGTAGGCTAGGTTTACCTTCCTTTGCACTTAGATTGGGCTTACGTGTGATATATGTATGCTATTGTGCTGGTATTGTGGTCTGGTATTATAGACTTGGTGGTGGTGGTTTGCTGTGATTTAGGCCTTCTAGGCTGGATAGGGCTGTTCGGATATATTCCAGGCCCGTTATCCTCGTGGTACCCCACAGATGACCTATTTGGGGTCGGATAGTATTGTTGTTGTTGTTGCTAGTCTGGGAATGTTATTGTTGGACCTTAGTCCAGTCTTAGACAGACTTAGCCCAGACTTAGACAAGTATAACCAGACTTGGTTTTCGGGACCCGGTAGCGGGCCCCGTTACCCTTTTTTTGTCGGCTTGTCGAAACTTTGACATCTTTGGGCTTAGATAAGCCCTATATGACTATTAGGGTTATGACGGGATTGAGTCACCCCGATTATACCCAGTTGGACTGTCTAGCTTTGTTCGTCCCTGATAGCACCGTATTTGATTGGGGTCGGCTAGTTTGACTTAGAACGCTGAACCGCCTTTCCATGACTTGTAATGTATACCCAGACTTTTATATACATATTTTTACAGTAGGTAGTTGACCTAGAAGGACCCCGAGATTGACTTGTAGCATGTTGTAGAGTTAGCTTCTGTACCTATATAATAGTAATGACTTGGCACTAAGGCGTTCCCCGTTTATTTGATATGATATGACCTTTGATTCTATTCTGGTTACTGGCTATGATGAATTCCGGTTCGAGTCCGGCTACTGATTCAGGTATGATGATTTTGGTTATTGACTATTGGGTGTTCCGGTTCGAGTCCGGCCCCGGATTGTGGTACACTATGAGTTCCGGTTCGAGTCCGGCCACTGATTATTATGAGTTCCGGTTCGAGTCCGGCATCTGGTTATGATATGATTGGAGAGTTTTGGTACTGGGTACCGTGATTATAATGTTGTTGTTCTATGAGTTCCGGTTCGAGTCCGGCAGATATGATATATATGTGGCCTCTTGTTATTACCCACTACTTCCGGTTCGAATCCGGCGTCTGGCCTCTTGTTATTACCCATTGGTGCCGGTTCAAGCCCGGTGCACTCCTGTTGGTTATTGTGGTTACTGGATACTGATACAGCCTCGAGACACTGGTGACTATGCATTTACTTTTCTTGTGTGTCCCGCTGGTTTATGGGGGCCAGACTGGGTTATTGTTTTCTTCCGTGTGCCTATCGGGCTTATGGGGGCCCAGATAGGTTATGTTTGACTTGTGTGTTTACTTACGCATTTATTTACTCGTTATTATGTATCGCACTTATATTTTCCTGAGCATATCTATACGCCTCGGCCGTTACTTATGTATCTATTACTTGTACCCCGGACTTAGCATGCCCCCTGCACTTTAGCCTGCTTATATTATATTAAGCTCAGTCGGCCGATGATGCCTACTGAGTACCCGTTGCCCTGGTACTCATACTGCACTTCTGCATCTTTTTCCCCGATGCAGATCCAGGCACCAGTCGACGGTTTTGACGTGAATCTTTTCTCAGCACTGATTCCGGAGCAGGGTGAGCTTACTGACGTCCGAGGCAGATCCTACTCCATCCTCTACTGTATAGTCTTTTGCTCTCAAGACTATTGTACTTATTATACATGTTTGGTTTCTGTCTTGTATTTTGGGTATGTTAGTAGTGGCTCATGTACTGACCCCACCAGGTCTTGGGAGGGGTTCTGGACTTTATATACATTGTCCTCTTCCTTCTCAGTCTTAGCATGTTTATAAATATGGTTACTTCCACTTCTTCTCTGTTTTATGAGATTCCGCCCGTTAGCCCGTCGCTTGTTGCTCCGGACTAGGGTTTGGCTTGCCTATTGGTGGGTTACGATAGGCGCCATCATGACCCAAATATTGGGTTGTGACAGCTTGGTATCAGAGCCCAGGTTGTGTAGGTCGTGTCGGTACATGAGCCAATGTTTAGTAGAGTTCTGTGGATCGGTGCAGGGACGCCTGTATCCTATCCTCGGGAGGCTACGGACCATTTTTAGGAGAGTCTCTCATTTTCTTGACTCATGTCCGTGCATTGGGTCTATGTTGGTTTCTGATCTTCATTTGGTTCACTCTTTACGCAGATGGTTAGGACGCATGGTGCGAGACCCGAGGGTCAGGACCCCGAGCCTGCAGCAAGGACTCCTGTTAGGGTTCGAGGTCGACCTAGAGGTCGGAGGCAGGGTAGAGCAACAGCCCCAGGCCGAGATCATGCTAGGGATCAGTCACCCGATCCCATTATAGCTCCAGATGTTCTGCCGCCACAGCAGCCGGTGGGTCAGGGAGCAGCCCAGGCTCCACCTGGATTTATTGATGCTTCAGTGCTCCGAGACACTTTGGTGCAGTTTATGGGATTAGTTGGAGGTCCATCAGTTGGGGGAGCCCAGCCGGCAGTACAGGGAGTTGGTGTTGCGACACAACCTGTAGCTGCAGCACCTAGAATTAAGATTTCACCAGCCCCAGTAATTCCACAGTCGGTAGTAGCTCAGCCAGTTATGTCTGTCGAGGATCAGAAAATGTTGAGTCATTTTTTTAGATTAACTCCTCCCATGTTTGCGGGTACACTAAGAGAAGACGCTTATGAGTTCTTACCCAACTGCGAGGAGAAGCTGAGAAATTTGGGATTAGTGGAGTCGTGCGGGGTAGATTTTGTTGCCTATCAGTTTGATACAGTCGCGAGGAGATGGTGGAAAGGTTATCTTAATTCCAAGCCAGCTGGATTTCCACCCATTGCTTGGGCATAATTCTCCAAGGTGTTCTTGAGAAAGTATATGCACCACAGCATGCGTGAGCATCTTCGAGATGAGTTCTCCAGATTGACTTAGGGTTTATTATCTGTCGTCGAGTATAAGGCGAGGTTTTATGATCTTGCTAGGCAAGCTACTTCTATTTTGCCTGATGAGTATGAGAGAGTTAGATGTTTTGTCAGGGGATTGGGATTTTCACTCCGCAGGGCTACCTAGAGTTTAGTGACTTCAGAGAAGTCATTCGCAGAGATTATTGAGCATGTATACTCTATTGAGGAGATGGATCGCGAGGCTCAAGGGGGCAGCGATAAGAGACTTCGTGTCCAGGGTAGTTTCAGTGGGTGCCATAGTGGTTCGCAGTTCAGAGGTCGTGGTTTCCAGTTTCAGGGTAGGTACCCTCAGCAGCAACAACAGTTTTTTTCAGCGACAGGGTCAGCCTAGCAGACCCGTACAGTCAGCTTTGCAAATATCTGATAGAGGTCAGCCCGCCTATAGTGGTTCTGTTAGACAGCCTCAGGGACGTGGTCAGTCCAGTTCATCGACTAGATGGGGTCATACCGGATCAGCCGGACCTTCTAGGCCGAGCAGGGAGCCAGGAGCATGTTATACTTGTGGGGTTGTCGGTCATTTCATGCGTGTGTCCTCAGCACATGGCGATTGAGCCTTCAGTTCAGACAGCACAGCCTCTCAGATCTGTACCGCCAGCAGGTAGAGGTGGTGCACAGGGTCATCGGGGTGGTCCCTAGGGTTCTCGAGGTAGAGCGCAGGGAGGTCGGACTGGTAGTCAGGTTAGTGCTCAGACTTGTAGTAGTCAGCGTCAGTTGTATGTCGTGCAGGCTAGGCCGGAGGCTGAGGCTTCGGATGCGGTGATTACAGGTATGATTTCCGTATGCCATCAGCCAGCTTCTGCATTATTTGATCCTGGATCCACGTTTTCTTATATATCTACTTATTATGCACCACGGTTGGGTTTATGTTCTGAGTTATTATCTGTACCCTTACGTGTATCTACCCCCGTTGGTGATTCCTTAGTAGTGGATCGGGTATATAGATCATGTCTGGTGACTATTCAGGAGTTTGAGACTCAGGTTGATTTTATTGTATTGGCCATGGTAGACTTTGATGTGATTCTGGGCATGGACTGGTTGTCTTTTCATCATGCAGTCTTGGATTGCTTTACTAAGACCGTTACCTTAGCCATGCCTGGTGTACCCCCGGTGGTGTGGCAGGGTTCTGTTAGCCGCACACCGACAGGGATTATTTCATATGTTCATGCTCGTAGATTGATGTCGAGGGGATATGATTCATTCCTTGCTTATGTTCGGGATGCTAGCATTGAGAGTCCGTCACTTGACTCCGTCCCAGTTGTTCGTGAGTTTCCTGATGTATTCCCGACTGACTTACCTGGCCTTCCTCCTGAGCGTGATATAGAGTTCATTATTGACCTTGAGCCGGGCACCCGACCTATTTCTATAGCTCCTTATCGTATGGCTCCTGCTGAATTGAGAGAGTTGAGTACTCAGCTCCAGGACCTTCTGGGGAAGGGTTTTATCAGGCCGAGTGTATCTCCATGGGGTGCTCCAGTTCTGTTTGTAAAGAAGAAGGATGGATCTATGCGCATGTGTATTGATTACAGGCAGTTGAATAAGGTAACTGTGAAGAATAAGTATCCTATGCCTCGTATCGATGATTTGTTTGATCAACTTCAGGGTGCAGCGGTATTCTCAAAAATAGATTTGAGATCTGGATACCATCAGTTGAGAGTTAGGGCTGAGGACATCCCAAGGACAGCCTTCAGGACTCGGTACGGCCATTATGAGTTCCTGGTGATGTCTTTTGGATTGACTAATGCCCCAGCAGCTTTCATGGATCTGATGAATCGTGTATTCAGGCCATACTTGGACTCCTTTGTGATTGTGTTTATTGACGACATCTTGGTTTATTCGAGGAGTAACGAGGAGCATGAGCAGCATTTGAGGATTGTGCTCCACACTTTGAGAGATCATCGGCTGTATGCCAAGTTCTCAAAGTGTGAGTTCTGGCTTGAGTCTGTTGCTTTCTTGGGCCATGTTGTGTCCAGACACGGTATCATGGTAGACCCAGCAAAGATTGAGGCTATTCAAGGTTGGGCTAGGCCCACGTCACCTATCGAGGTTCGCAGCTTTGTTGGGTTGGCAGGATACTACAGGCGATTTGTTGAGGGCTTCTCGTCTATTGCATCTCCTATGACCAGACTGACCAGGAAGGAGGTTCTGTTTCAATGGTCTGAGGATTGCGAGGCGAGCTTTCTAAAACTCAAGGATCGACTTACTTCTGCCCCTGTGTTAACTCTTCCAGTTGAGGGCGAGGGTTTTACCGTGTATTGTGATGCGTCTGGTATTGGTTTTGGATGTGTGCTGATGCAGCAGGGTCGTGTTATTGCTTATGCATCGAGGCATCTGAAGGTGCACGAGCGTAACTATCCCACCCATGATTTGGAGTTAGCAGCAGTTGTGTTTGCATTGAGAATTTGGAGACATTATCTCTACGGTGTTCATTGTGAAATCTTTACAGATCACCGTAGTCTTCAACATATTATGACTCAGAGGGATCTTAATTCGAGGCAGCGCAGGTGGATAGAGTTGCTAAAGGACTACGATATCTCTATTCTCTATCATCCGGGCAAGGCGAATGTGGTAGCGGACGCCTTGAGTCGGAAGATAGTGAGTATGGGTAGCTTAGCCTTCATTCCAGTCTCTCAGCGACCGTTGGCTTTGGACATTCAGTCCTTAGCTAACTCGATGGTGCGTTTGGATATTTCTAACCCTGGAAGGGTTATCGCTTGTATTGGTGTGAGATCTACTTTGTTGGAGCAGATTCAGAGTCGTCAGTTTGAGGATAGCGGTCTCCGTAGAATTCGAGATCAATTGTTGAAGGGTAAGTCTGAGAGAGCTACCTTGGGTTCTGATAGTATTTGGGTTATTGTAGATCGGTTGACTAAGTCTGCACACTTTATCCCTGTTCAAGTTTCCTACAGTGCTGAGAGATTAGCTCGTGTATATATTCAGGAGGTGGTTCGCCTACATGGAGTGCCAATATCCATTATCTCAGACCGAGGGTCTCAGTTTACCTCCAGTTTCTGGCAGACTTTCCAGGAAGAGTTGGGTACCCGGTGGACCTCAACACTACATTTCATCCTCAAACCGATGGGCAATCAGAGCGGACTATTCAGGTATTAGAGGATATGCTCCGCGCTTGTGTACTTGACTTTGGGGGCCAATGGGACCAATTCTTGCCTTTAGCGGAGTTCGCATATAATAATAGCTTCCGCTCCAGCATTCAAATGGCTCCGTTTGAGGCTTTGTATGGTAGACGGTGTCGGTCTCCAGTTGGATGGTTCGAAACTGCAGAAGTCAGTCCTCGTGGCACAGATTTACTCCGAGAATCTTTGGACCGAGTTCGAGTAATTCAAGATAGGTTGCGGACAGCTCAGAGTAGACAAAGGAGTTATGCTGACCGTAGACGTCGTCCGTTGAAATTCAGGGTGGGTGATAGGGTCTTCTTACGAGCATCACCCATGAAGGGCGTGATGCGGTTTGGTAGGAAGGGTAAGCTTAGCCCCAGATATATTGGACCCTTTGAGATTTTGCGGACAGTTGGAGAGGTGGCTTATGTGTTAGCTTTACCTCCGGCATTTTCAGCTATCCACCCAGTATTTCATGTTTCTATGCTGCGACAATACATTCCAGATGAGTCGCATGTGCTTCAGTGGGACTCGGTTCAGTTAGACGAGAAACTAACATTTGTGGAGGAGCCTGTGTCCATTTTAGCCAGAGATGTCAGACGGTTACGCTCCCGGGACATTCCAGTAGTTAAGGTACAGTGGCGTCACCATCCGGTTGAGGAGGCAACTTGGGAGCTTGAACGTGACATGCGAGCCCAGTATCCGTACTTGTTCACATCTTCAGGTACGTGCTTATTCTTGACTTTCGCGGACGAAAGTCCTTTTAGTAGTGGATATTGTAATGACCTTCCCGGTCATTTCCTTCGTTTTCATATGTTGTCAGCGCTTAGAGCTTTTCTATAACTGCCCCAAGTTATTTATGACTTGCTGGGACCGACAGTTCGGCTCCTGGGCAGTTCGTTTGAGAATATTATTTAGACCGAGCACGTTGTAAAATATTAAATTAAATTTGAATTTGGTAAAATGACATAGTTAATGACCTTTTGAAAATATTTTTGAAATTCTTTAGGTATGATATATCTATACTATTTTATAATAGTTTTATAATTTATTAATAACTTAAGCGGAGATAGTGAATTTAAATATGTTAAAATAATATTTTTATTTTATAGAGATTTTGTTAGAAATAATTTTCTATTAATTATGGTATATTCAAAAAGTTGTATTTATTTTACCACGAAGCTATACAATACCCGAATATATATATAACGGGATTCGAATTAATGGGATAGTGCTACCTCCACTTCCACGTGGAAGTGGAGGAAAGGGTACAACAATCTTAAGTGATGTCGTGGTGGCAGCATTAGTCATTAGTAGTTATATGACAAATCATATCACTATGTAAAACATAGTTGACAAATTCAAATGTCATAAAAATGTTACTTTTTCAAATGTGTTTTGCCACTTTCAGAAGCTGAAAGATCATCATCGGCAATCCTTGGTTCTATTCCGATTATATTTTTGAGTCCGTGGACTCGTCCTCGTCATTTCTACGGTATGTTTTCTTATTTTTACGGTAATTTTCGTTTACGATGGTATATTTTAGGATTGGTATTGATGTTTGAGCTACATATTGGGCTCAAATTGAGCGGTGTTAGTTGTGACTATTAATCACGGGGTAATTTGGGACGCGGTGACGATTTTAATTTTGCGATACCGCAAGTGGGCCCCACGTGGACTGTTCGGACATTTTTTTTGAACTAATGCAATATGGGTATCAATAGTCATGTTTTGACATGTAGTTTATTATTTTGGTAGCTTGGCAATATTCGGAGGCCTCTCGAAAGGGAAAGGCTCCTATTTAGCTGGTTTTCTTGGCAGGCTTGCGGCAGACGTCCAGGTAGGCTAGGTTTACCTTCCTTTGCACTTAGATTGGGCTTACGTGTGATATATGTATGCTATTGTGCTGGTATTGTGGTCTGGTATTATAGACTTGGTGGTGGTGGTTTGCTGTGATTTAGGCCTTCTAGGCTGGATAGGGCTGTTCGGATATATTCCAGGCCCGTTATCCTCGTGGTACCCCACAGATGACCTATTTGGGGTCGGATAGTATTGTTGTTGTTGTTGCTAGTCTGGGAATGTTATTGTTGGACCTTAGTCCAGTCTTAGACAGACTTAGCCCAGACTTAGACAAGTATAACCAGACTTGGTTTTCGGGACCCGGTAGCGGGCCCCGTTACCCTTTTTTTGTCGGCTTGTCGAAACTTTGACATCTTTGGGCTTAGATAAGCCCTATATGACTATTAGGGTTATGACGGGATTGAGTCACCCCGATTATACCCAGTTGGACTGTCTAGCTTTGTTCGTCCCTGATAGCACCGTATTTGATTGGGGTCGGCTAGTTTGACTTAGAACGCTGAACCGCCTTTCCATGACTTGTAATGTATACCCAGACTTTTATATACATATTTTTACAGTAGGTAGTTGACCTAGAAGGACCCCGAGATTGACTTGTAGCATGTTGTAGAGTTAGCTTCTGTACCTATATAATAGTAATGACTTGGCACTAAGGCGTTCCCCGTTTATTTGATATGATATGACCTTTGATTCTATTCTGGTTACTGGCTATGATGAATTCCGGTTCGAGTCCGGCTACTGATTCAGGTATGATGATTTTGGTTATTGACTATTGGGTGTTCCGGTTCGAGTCCGGCCCCGGATTGTGGTACACTATGAGTTCCGGTTCGAGTCCGGCCACTGATTATTATGAGTTCCGGTTCGAGTCCGGCATCTGGTTATGATATGATTGGAGAGTTTTGGTACTGGGTACCGTGATTATAATGTTGTTGTTCTATGAGTTCCGGTTCGAGTCCGGCAGATATGATATATATGTGGCCTCTTGTTATTACCCACTACTTCCGGTTCGAATCCGGCGTCTGGCCTCTTGTTATTACCCATTGGTGCCGGTTCAAGCCCGGTGCACTCCTGTTGGTTATTGTGGTTACTGGATACTGATACAGCCTCGAGACACTGGTGACTATGCATTTACTTTTCTTGTGTGTCCCGCTGGTTTATGGGGGCCAGACTGGGTTATTGTTTTCTTCCGTGTGCCTATCGGGCTTATGGGGGCCCAGATAGGTTATGTTTGACTTGTGTGTTTACTTACGCATTTATTTACTCGTTATTATGTATCACACTTATATTTTCCTGAGCATATCTATACGCCTCGGCCGTTACTTATGTATCTATTACTTGTACCCCAGACTTAGCATGCCCCCTGCACTTTAGCCTGCTTATATTATATTAAGCTCAGTCGGCCGATGATGCCTACTGAGTACCCGTTGCCCTGGTACTCATACTGCACTTCTGCATCTTTTTCCCTGATGCAGATCTAGGCACCAGTCGACGGTTTTGACGTGACTCTTTTCTCAGCACTGATTCCGGAGCAGGGTGAGCTTACTGACGTCCGAGGCAGATCCTACTCCATCCTCTACTGTATAGTCTTTTGCTCTCAAGACTATTGTACTTATTATACATGTTTGGTTTCTGTCTTGTATTTTGGGTATGTTAGTAGTGGCTCATGTACTGACCCCACCAGGTCTTGGGAGGGGTTCTGGACTTTATATACATTGTCCTCTTCCTTCTCAGTCTTAGCATGTTTATAAATATGGTTACTTCCACTTCTTCTCTGTTTTATGAGATTCCGCCCGTTAGCCCGTCGCTTGTTGCTCCGGACTAGGGTTTGGCTTGCCTATTGGTGGGTTACGATAGGCGCCATCATGACCCAAATATTGGGTTGTGACATGCACACTTTTCTTTTTACACTTAGGAACATCAAAACGCACTTTGTCTAGTTGTATGCCATATACACTCAGGAACCATAAAGTATGCTCCTAAATGTGTGCCTGAATTACCACAATATAAGACCAAATAAATAGGTTAATTCAACTCTTATATGCTTTGATTATTTTTTTTACTGAATAAATATCTTTAGTACTAAGGGTTAATAGCTACGAAATCAAAACAGGGTAGACCATCTGTTTCCTAAAAAGAAAATTACAGAATCAGACTTCCAAAAGGAGCCTAACTACACAAGTTATTCAAAATGGCCATAAGCCCAACTATCACAAGACCTTACAACAAATTAATAACAAACTCTAGAGACAAAGACAGTAAAACAATAACAGCAACAACAGAACATAACTTCAAGACAAAAAGCGTAGTTGGGCTAGAACCAGTGACCATTTCTTCTACTTTTTGCCTCTATTATGGATGCAAACTGCTATCTCTTTGCCTAGCCTGTCTGCATTGAACCTGCTTGGTTGGAACCATATCAAATTTCTCTCTCCAGATGAGAGCAAAAATCATAGAAAAATTACAACAAGTGCAAATATGTGATAACTTTAGAAAACCTTTAATTTTGTAGTGTGAAAAAATACCATAACTTTAGAAAATCTATAATTTGGTCAATATCCAAATAAGTAACTTCTATCTAGTTTATTCTATGCCCCATTTTGAACAATGTAGATTGACCGAAGCTGCAGTTGATCTAGTCAGCCCGAGTATTCTATGAGCGTAAATCCTCAAATCACAAAATCTTTGCATTAAAAGCCAATGCATAAGAAGAAATTATTAAAATCAGAAAATGCTGATAATAAGAAAATCATAATTGCAAGGTTAATTTTTCGTTCATGGTCCTCCCATCACTGGAAATAGCTTGTGTATAATAAACCCTTGCAGTTCAGTCCTTCCTCAGACCTCGTGCATAGAGATAACTTTAGTGCACTGAGCTGCCCTTCTATTATTCTCCACCGCACCCTCTTCAGGTGAGAAGGAGGAGAATTTGCCTATTGAGGGACAAACATGAATATTTAAGCTAAATCGAAAGAAGATTTTAAAAATATTCTCAGGCTTTTTGTCCTTTGGTTTGTGGTCCTACCACTCATTTCAATTGAAGGTCATATATACATTTAAGCCCAACACACTATTCTCTATCATAGAATAATCTGGATGCAACCATATCTCAAGCTGCTAAGTATAATGTGTCTGATTCATGCGATCGGCTGGCTCTGACTTGTGTGATAAGAGATACTTTACTAAAAACAAGAAAATAGTACTAATTCAAATCCAAAAATTTTCATCTATCTTGATCTGTTTTTATCATGTTCAAGAAGGTTTAACTGGAACTGTTCAAGAAGGTTCCTTTTAGAAGTTCACTAAATTTTTTATTCAATTAATAAAGCTACATCTTTAAGAAAGTGTAATCTTCAAGAAGAACGACTTTATAAAAAAATACAATTGAATATAAATCTTTGAACCTAGACCTAAGATAAAAGACATGTAACATGAAGTTCTGTTCAATGGAATGTAGCTTCTTGATTTTTATGAGCGTATATTTTGAAGGGAAATGAATAAGAAAAACTTGAAGCTATGGAAAATAATTTTGTTCATATGAGGGCATGAGGACTCAATTATTATAGATGTTTTGGTGTTATTTGTGAAAAAATCATTTCTTAAAGATTTTATAATCCACTTTTATACTGAGAATTTTTCAATTCTATCAAAATAAATAAAAATAATAAGTAGTCATCACATATTAAGAAACTATTGAAAATCGTATTTAATTTAAGCAAAACCTTAGAGAATCTCACAAAAAAAATTGTTATTTCCTTTCGGAAGAGGTGAGCAAATCTATGCACAAGAGATTTGTAGTTTAACTCGTTATAAGAAGCTTTCTATTTCATCATCATCTCATACAAATTAGATTAATCTATCAAGCTTCATTCGTTTTTAGTTTATGCATGTAGCTTTGAATGCACTATTTTTAGTGCTAGTAATGAAGAAAAAAATTAGTACTAAAATAAAGAGATGGGACATAGTTCAAATAGAAAACCTGATATGATGGTAATATTGTCGTACTTTTCACCAGAAAAATTAAGGCTCAAGATAATCTTAACCTGATTTTCCGTGACCCAAAAAGTCATTACGCTGAAATACAGAGTAAGACCTTAGCTTAACCTTTCCCTAGGCCAATTTTGTAAAGTTCAGGGTTAGCCTAGTTTTAAGTGGATTTTGAATATGGAGTGGCCTAGAAAAATCTGGTAGTTATTAGTGTAGTGATTGGTGTATATGAGTTGAAAATGTGTTAGATGACAAGTTTAGGAAGTTGTAGAAACTTTCGGTGTGTAAAACGAGTTAGTAGAACTTCAGTTATAGCGATTACCATGAAATGATCAGTTCGTGATATCAAAATTCAAGAATTATATTGTGAAATGGACAAAGCTAGGAATAAATCCCAAGATGCTGCCTAAGCATCACTGCAGTGATAGATCCATTGCTGCAATGATGTTGCCGCAATGACAGAAGTGTCGCCACAACAACGAGTTTATTTAGCCTGGGCATCACCGCAACGACAAATTCATCGCTGGAGCAATGTCACTGCAGAAATGAATCCGTTGATGTAACAATGGAAATGCAGTAAATGCCTGTTAAAATAGAAAAGTTACGTTTTTCATTTCCATTATTTCAATTTTCATTCAAGGGTTGAGAGAGGCCGATTTTTATCATACTTGGGTTTTTTTTATCTTTGAGGTAAGATTTCTTTATTATTCAAACTTGTAATTACTTTCATAGATTCTTAGAATTATAAGCGCCATAACTATGGTTGAAAATTGGGATTTAGCCGTATGTTTGTGAACTGGTGGGAATTGGTGGGGAATGAATTAAATTCTATTGTTTGTGATCCTAGGTTGTCAAAAAACACTTTCTAGTATAAGAATTATTTTTGATAATCATGACTATGGAGAATTCAAGGAAATTAAAGTGTAGAAAACCCTAGAATGATGAACTTGGTTAAGCTCATAGGTTGAAATTGATAGGTTTAGGTTTGTAATGCCTAGAAGTGGGGAATGTTGTATTGATTTGTGCTTATTTGTTGTTTATAGACCAAGAACGAATGAAAATTAATAGAAAAGGCAAGTCTTTGGCCAAGTAGTGCTTTCGGATGAGGATACAAGGTAGGCTATGGTTTAAATGTAGTTATAGACTTAATTTGACTCTGTGCTTATATATGAGTTGGCTGTTTGTGACTAGCCTTCGGGCATTACTTGTGGTTGTTGATTATTATCCTACATTGAGCATTGTGTTGATATTATTCAGAGATATGATATTAATTGGATCGAATGTCATGTCGACATTGTTATTTAGATCGGGTGTCATACCAACACTGGTGCATGGACTGAGCTCGTCCCCTGCTGGTCATAGCTAAGGGTCCTTGCTGGCCCTAGTATGTATGTACACTCTGTATGCATACAATTATTATTACATTTGCACATATGGTTGTCTTTGATTATTTTTGACTGAATCTGCCTAAGTGTAAATGATGTATCTGAAATACTTGGAAATGGATTTATATGAAGAGGATTGTTGCTGTTTCTATTTGTTGAAGTGTTTATGAATGTACATTTACTTGTCAACTAGTAATGAGTAGTGTCTTGATCGCTTCTTACTTGCATTTAACTTATCTATTTGTATGTGTTGGGTTAAGTCGGTCGATAATGCTTACCAGTATGTAGTCGTTGTACTAATACTATCTGTACTCTTCTTTTTATTGAGTGCAAAGCATCCGAGATGAGACCTCAACTCTAGTTCATGATTCCAGCTTCGATTTAAGGGTGAGCATCGTGTTCTGGTAATCGTTGGATCTTCTTCTAGATCATGTCCTTTATTTTAGGACAATGAATCTCTTATTGATTCATTATGTTGGATTATATTTTTAAATCTTGTTCTGGATTTTAGAGTTCTTATACGATGACTTTTGGGTCCTGGAGGATGTAATAAATAGAGACGCTTCTATGCTTTACTTTAGTTTGGTATTAATGGATTATTAGATGACTTATTTTGTTTGGGATGTTTTAAGTATAATGAATGGTGGTTGACTTAGAAAGAGGGTAAGTGTAAGTCCTATATTAGTCGGCTAAGGATTGGGTTGAATGGTTCTCCCACTATAGAGTTAGGATGGGTGCCACTCATGACCGTTTGAATCGTGACCAAGATGGTATCAAAGCACTGGGTTCGTCGATCTTGTCATACAAAAATAGGTTTAGTAGAGTATTTGGAATGGTACGGAGACATTTGTACTTTTCTTCGAGAGGTTACAGGACTTTAGGAAATTTTTTCACTTTTTCCTTTCCTTTGTGGTAGTGCTTTATTCTAATTGGTATCTGGTGATTTGAATTTGTATCTGACCTCATTCATTCTTATTTCGCAGATGGTGAACACTCATTAAACTAGAGAAATAATCGTATCAGTAGCAGAAACAACAATAATGGAACTGGCCACTGGAGTCGCAATTTGGGGTAGTACTCACATAAGGGGTAGGACAAGAAGGGTAGGACGAGGGGCAATACCCATCGGGGGTAGATCCCAGGTAGCCGAAAGACCATTTAAGTAGATATCACCGTTCTCTCCCTCACAGGATGATGCTGTAGACTTATTTTGGAATGAAGAAGTGGTAGATGAGGAGGAGGAGGTTCCAGTTCTAGAGAATGTGGTGCCAGTACAAAGTGCAACTCAGGTGCCAATGTCTGTAGAGTTGATTCAGTAGGTGTTGGTTTTTTTTAGTAGTTTGGCTAGCACCGGTACTACTCCGAAAGTTCTCGCCTTTCAGTCCCTAGCCTTGCAGCATGTCGCTGTTGTAGCACCTCGGATGGATGAGGGTTCTTAGATAGGAGTTCCCCCGATAGGTATTGGGTAAGTTATGACCGATGATGAGCATAGTTTGTTTTGTAACTTTACAAAAATGAAACCTCTAGTGTTTCAAGCGGTTGAGTCAGATGATGTGTTTGGGTTTTTGATTGACTGTCATGAACACCTATATAAAATGGGTATTGTGGAGAGATATGGTGTGGAGTTTGTGACTTTTCAGTTGTAGGGAGAGGTCAAGCAATAGTGGAGGTCCTTTGTTGAGAGTAGAGTTGTTTTACCTCTAATTACTTGGTCTCAGTGTCAGAATGTCTTTCTTAAGAAGTATGTTCCTCGTACCTATCTAGATATGAAGAAGGATGAGTTCTTGAGACTTGAGTAGGGTGATATGTCCATGACAGTCTGTGAGGCCAAATTTCATGCCTTGTACCATTATGCATTGTAGTTGATCATTACAGAAGAGAAAAGAATTAGATGTTTTGTAAAGGGTTTGAACACGAGTCTTTAAGTGGATGCACTGCAAGTGGCTTCATTCGAATTTTTTTTCAGGAAGTAGTAGAATTTTTGAAGAAAGTGAAAGGGGTGATGAAGCAAGGGAAAGTTAAAGCGGAGGAAAAGAAGGCCTAAAAATTGGGTCATTTTAGTTGTTCCTATTCGAGAGGCCATGGTTCGTAGAGTTACTCTACTCGGCTGTTTCATTCAGCTATTTCTATGTCTGCTAGGGGCCCATCAAGGTTCAACTATCAGCCCTCCCGGATAGACAGTTATACACCTTCAACATATTTAGTCCAGTGACCTGCTTTAGACTTTATATGCCATAAGTGTGGAAGAGTAGGTCATATTTGGAGGTTTTACCCTAACTTCTTATTCGTAGGTCAGTTGACTCAGCGACCAGTTTCCAGTGCTTTATTCTAGTAGGTCATAGAGGGGGAGAATATGGTAGAGGACATCTACATGGTGGGTATGGTGGTTACACTGCGGGTAGGGGCGACTACCCAGCCAACCATGGCGACAGACAGGTTGGTCGGGGTGTGGTGTAGACTGGTAGAGGTGGTGGTCAGGTTATGATAAGTCTCATTTGTATGTTGTTCTGGCTCATCCTGAAGCTGAAGCTTCTGATGCTGTGATCACATAGACCATTCTTGTCTTTGATCGTATAGCTTCTGTGTTATTTGATCCGGGGTCTACTTTCTCTTATGTGTCTATGAAATTTACTTTAGGCTAGGACTTAAAATATGAATTACTTAATGTACCCATGTATGTGTCAACACTAGTTTGGGTTTTTGTATATGTTTACACTAGTTTGGGTTTTTGTATGTGTTGATCAGTTTTATCGAGCATGTCCGATAGTTGATCAGGTTCATCGAGCATGTCTGATAGTGTTTATGGGTATAGGACTTTGGCAGATCTAGTGATTTTAGATATGTAGGAGTTTGATATTATTTTGGGAATGAGCTGGCTGTATCTCTATCATTCCATTCTTAATTTTTTTTTCTAAGACTGTCACTGTATCCATTCCCGAGATAGAGAGGTTAGAGTGGGAAGGTTTTTTAAGCCTTTCCCTTTGAGAATTGATTATGCTATTCGTGCCTTAAAGCTAGTTAAAGAGGGTGTCAGGCATTTCTAGCTCATCTTTGGGATGATAGTTCAACATTCCTTCCTATTACTTCAGTTTCAGTAGTGTGTAAATTCCTAGAGTTATTCCCTGATGATCTCCCTGGTATGCCACCTGATCGTGATTTTGAATTTTGTATAGACTTAGAGTCAAGTACTAGCCCTAGATCTATCTCTTCTTATAGGATTGCACCAACAGAGTTAAGAGAATTAAAATCTCAGTTGTAGGAGTTGTTAGGGAAGGGTTTTATTTTTCCTAGAACTTCTCCTTAGGGTGCTCCTGTTCTTTTCATGAAAAGAAGGATGGTAGTATGTGGATGTGTATAGACTACCGATAGTTGAATAAGGTGACCATTCGTAATAAGTAACCCTTTCCTAGGATAAAAGACTTGTTCGACCAGTTGTAGGGCGTCGTGATTTTCTCAAAACTTGATTTAAGGTCAGGTTATCATCAACTTAAGATTCAGGAAGCGGACATCCAAAAGACTGCCTTCCACACTCGTTATGGCCACTATAAGTTCTTGGTTATGTCTTTTGGCTTGACCAACACCCCAACCACTTTTATGAGTTTGATGAATGGAGTGTTCAAGACTTATTTGGATTTATGATGAATGGAGTGTTCAAGCCTTATTTGGATTTATTTGTTATTCTTTTTAGTGATGATATATTGGTTTATTTTAAGAGTAAGGAGGAGCATGAAGCTTATTTACGTATAATGTTGGGGTTGCTTAAGGAGAAAAAACTTTATGCTAAGTATTCAAAGTATAAATTTTGGTTGTCTTCATGTCCTTCTTGGGGCATATGGTGTCTAAGGAAGGGGTTATGTAGAACCGTAAAAGGTTGAAGCTATTAAGAATTAGGCCAGACCGACCAATGTGACAGAGGTTCATAGTTTTATGGGGTTGGAGAACTATTATTGCAGGTTTGTGAAAGGGTTCGCATCCATTGCTTCACATATGACCCGTCTGAATTAGAAGGAGGTACCATTTGTATGGAATGATGAATGTGAGGAAAGCTTTCAAAAGCTTAAGACTTTACTAACTTTAGCTCCCATTCTTTCCTTGCCTATAGAAGGTAAGGATTTTATTGTGTATTGTGATGCTTCATGGTGTGGTTTAGGTACTATTTTTATGAAGGACAAGAATGTAATTGCTTATACATAGAGGCAGATGAAGCCGTGTGAGAAGAACTACCTCACCCACGATATGGAGTTAGCAGTGGTGGAGTTTACTCTTACGATATGGAGACATTACCTCTCTGGGGTGAAGTGTGAGGTATTCACGGACCACCACAGTTTGCAACATGTCTTTACCTAACGAGAGTTGAATTTAACACTGTGAAGGTGGATGGAGTTAATCAATGATTATGATATTTCAATTCTTTATCATCCTCATAAGACCAATATTGTAGCGGATGCATTAAGTCGGAGGCCTATGACCATGGGGAATTTGGCATGCTTGGAGGTGTCGAGACGTCCGTTGGCTAAAGAGGTACAAACTTTAACTAATGGTTTTATGAAGCTGCAAGTGACCAACAAGAGAGGAGTTTTAGCTGATGTTGAGGCTAATTCCACCTTTCTTAAGAAGATTTATAACAATCCAAACATCGTTATGCAAAAATAGAGAATAGAACCTCCTCCTAGTTTCCCTTAGACAAAAATTTTGAAATTCTGGGCTGGCCTAGTTTTAGGCATAATTTGAGTGTGTGGTGGTCTAGGGAAATCTGAGAATTATTGGAGTGTTGGTTTGTGTTTTTAATCATATTATGTGTTAGAGAACAAGTTTAGGAAGTCGTAGAAACTTTTGGTGCACAGAACAGGTTAGTAGAACTTTGGTTATAACGATTACCATGACAGGGTCAGTTTGTAATGTTGAATTTTGTATAATGTGTTGTGAAATAGACAGAGATGGGACCGAGTCCCGAGCTACTAGTTTGGGGTCTTTGCAGCGACGAAAGTACCATTGCAACGACAGAAGTATCGCCGCAGTAACATCCCCTTTTGGCCTAGGTGCCGCTGAAATGGCACACCCTCTGCTACAGTGAAAAAAGTGTTGTTGCACTGGCAGAAATGCAGTATACCAGGTTTTAAAATAAGAAAAACCATTTTTATTTCCACTTTTCTAAAAAATATTCAAGGGTTAGGCAGGTGTGATTCTTTACTACTTTTTGTGTTTTTCATCTTTGAGGTAAGGTTCCTTTATACTTCAAACTTGAATTACTCCTCTAGATTCGTGGGATTGTAAGAATCATAACCATGGTTGGAATTTGGAATTTCGTCCTAAGTTTATGAATTGGTGGGTAATCATGTTATTTTCAGTTGTTATTAATCTTAGGGTGTTAGAAAATACTCTCCATGGTAGAATTCATGACTGTTAGTTGAATTATGAAGAGTTCAAAGGGTAGAAAACCCTAGGATAATGAACTAGGTTAAGTTCATGAGTTAATTTGATAAATGAGAGTTCCTAATGCTCAGAAAGGTTGAATTATTGTGTTAAAGTCCGTGTAACTGAAAGGAATGGCAAGTTTGTGGCTTTATAGTGTTTTCAAGCAAGGAATCAAGGTAGGTTATGATTTAATAGTAGTAAAGACTTTCTTGACTCGGTGCTTATATGTGAGTTGGATGTTTGTGATTTGCTTTTAGGCATTACTTGTGATTATTGGCTGTATCATGCATTGAACATATGGTTTTGAAATGGTATTGAGACGATATATGGATTGGTTGTCACACCGACACTATTATATAGATTGCGTGTCACACCGACATTGTTATTAGAATGGGTGTCATGCCGACACTAGTACATAGACGAAGCTTGTCCCCTATAGGTCATATCTGAGAGTCCTTGCCGACTCTAGTATGTGTGTACATCTTGGATGCATGCAATCATTATTTCATTTGTAATATTGTGAAGATTATTGTTGAAAGAATTTACCTAAGTGTAATTGATTACTTGTATACCTGTATCCTGTTGAGATGAAGTGTTATGACTATAGTTGCTTGTCAACTAATTAGCAGTTGTATTTTGATTGTTGTTACTTGTATTTCACTTGCTTATTTGTATTGGTGTTGAGCTGAGTCGGTCGATGATACCTACCAGTACTTAGTTTTTATACTGGTACTACCTGTACTCTTCTTTTTATTGAGTGTAGAGTGTATTCCAGTGTTTGAGATGAGACCTCGAATCTAGTTAGTGACTTCAGCATCGATTCAAGGGTGAGCACCAAATTCGGGCTGCCGTTGGATCATCTCCACTTTGTTTCAGGACTAAACCACTTCTTTATTTATTCTTTTGGATAATATTTTAGTCTTGGTTTTTAATACTATTTAAATGTTCTTGTATGATGACTTTCGGGACTCGAGGGTTGTAATAATTAGAGATACTTCCACACTTTTCTTTGTTTTGGATATTAAATAAGTTAGCAATGATTTTAGTTTTGATTAATATTGTGTTAAATGAGTTAAATAGTAGTTAATGGAGAAAGGTGACTTGTGAAGGTTTGAGGTAGTTTTGGTAAAGGTTAAGTTAGATGGTTCTCCCACATAAGAGTTAGGGTGGGTGCTAATCATGACCGGTTGGGTCGTGACAAGATTAAAGAAATACAATTTGAGGATGAGAAGCGGAACAAAATTTGGGAGAAAGTGTTACAAAGTGAGGCCAAGGAGGCCATTTTTGATGAATAGGGAGTATTGAGGATCCAAGGGCATGTATGTATCCCTTGTGTGGGCAACTTTATTTCTACTATCCTTGCAAAGGATTAGAGTTCTAAGTACTCCATACATCCGGGGGCAACCAAAATGTATAGAGATTAAGGCAACACTACTGGTGGTGTAGGATGAAGCGAGACATCGTTGATTTTATAACTAAGTGTCAAAACTGTCAACAGGTTATATATGAACATAAAAAACCTGGCGGCATTTTTCATAGGATGCCCATTCCAAAACTAAAGTGGGAAAGAATAACTATGGATTTTGTTGCTGGTCTTCCTAAAATCCTAAGAAAATGTGATTCCATTTGGGTAATAGTTGATCGATTGACCAAGTCTACCCATTTTATTCCTGTACGGGTGGACTATAATGCGGCCAAGTTGGCTAAGATATATGTGAAAGAGATTGTTAGACTTCATGGGGTACCTATCTCTATAGTATCAGATAAAGGGCGCAGTTTACCTCTAAATTTTGGGAGAAGTTCCTAGAAGAGTTGGGCACTAGGTTGGACCTATGTACAACTTTCCATCCACAGACTGACGTGCAGTCAGAACGGATGATCAGGTACTAGAGGATATGTTCCGAGCATGTGTGATGGATTTTAATGGTCAGTGGCACCAATTATTTCCCTTGTGTGAATTTGTATACAATAACAACTACCACTCATGCATTAACATGACTTCTTTTGAAGCTTTGTATGAAAGGAGGTGTAGATTGCCAATTGGGTGGTTTGATGCCTTTGAGGTGAGACCTTGGGGAACTGATATGTTAAAGGTGTCAATGGATAAAGTAAGGTTCATCCAAGAGAAGTTGGTGGCAACCCAGAATAGACAATAAAAGTATGCAGACAATAGGTAAGGAATGTTCATTTTGAGAAGGGTGAGAAAATTTTGCTTAAAGTTTCATCCATGAAGGGTATAATACGGTTCAGGAAGAAAGGAAAGTTGAGTTTGTGGTACATTGGACCATTTGAGGTATTGAATGGAGTAGGGTGAGTGGTTTTTAGGTTGGCTCTACCCTTAGTTTGTCGGGAGTCCAATCGATATTCCATGTTTCAATGCTTAAGAAGTAACATAGAGATGAGGATTATATCATCCGTTGGGATTCAGAGTTGTTTGATAAAAAAACCCTCTTGCGAAGAGTTCCAATTGCTATTCTAGATAGGGATATGAGAAAGTTTAGAACCAAGGTGATTCTATCCATGTAAGTCTAGTGGAGGAACCATCCTATTGAGGAGGCCACACGGCAGACTGAGACGGATATGCGCAAGCGCTATCCTCACTTATTCGTTGAGTCAGGTAAATTCTTGATTATTTGATAATTTTTTCTTGCTAGTTATCATTAGAAGATGAATGAGTGATAAATTGGTATCTAACGTAGCGATCCAAAATGTTGTTACCCTGAAATAGAGAGAAAGACCTCAGCTTAACCTTTCCCTATGCCAATTTTTTGAAATTCAGGGATAGCCTAGTTTTAGGTAGATTTTAACTATGTAGTGGTTTAGAAAAAATTGGTAGTTATTGGTGAAGTGATTGGTGGATATGAGTTGACAATGTGTTAGATGAAAAGTTTAAGAAGTCGCAGAAACTTCTGGTGCATAAAATTGGTTAGTAGAACTCCAGTTATAGAGATTATTGTAAAAGGGTCAAATTGTAATCTCAAAATTCAAGAAGTATGTTATAAAATGGATAAAGCTAGGAATGGATCTGGAGCTACTGCCTAAGCATCACTACAGTGATAAATCTATCTCTGCATTGATGTCTCTGCAATGGTAGCATCGCAGCGATTTCTCCACAGCGATAGAAGTGTCACCACAATGACGAAACCATTTAGCCTGGGATCGCTGTAGTGACAGATTCAACACTGCAGCGATGTTGCTGTAGCGATGAATCCGTCGCCGCAGCAATGGAAACATAGTAAATGCCTATTAAAATAGAAAAAGTTGCATTTTTAATTCCTATTATTTCAGTTTTGATTCAAGGGTGAGAGAGGACGATTTTCACCATACTTGGGGGATTTTCCATCTTTGAGGTAAGGTTTATTTATCATTCAAACTTGTAATTACTCCCCTAGATTCTTAGAATTATAAGGATTATAACTATGGTTGAAAATTGGGATTTAGCCCTAGGTTTGTGAATTGGTGGGAGTTGGTGGGGAATGACTTAAATTCCACTGTTTGTGATCCTAGGTTGTTAGAAAACACATTCTAGTGTAAGAATTATTCTTGATAATTATTAATATGGAGAATTCAAGGAAGTTAAAGAATACAAAACCCTAGAATGATGAACTTGGTTAAGCTCATAGGAATTGATGGATTTGGGTTTGTAATGCCTAAAAGTGGGGAATGTTGTATTGAAAGGAAAGGCAAGGCCTTGGCCAAGTAGTGCTTTCGGACAAGAATACAAGGTAGACTATGGTTTAAATGTAGTTATAGACTTGATTTGACTCTGTGCTTATATATGAGTTGACAGTTTATGACTAGCCATCGGGCATTACTTGTGATTATTGATTATCATCCTGCATTGAGCATTGTGTTGAGATTATTCAGAGAGATGATGTTAATTGGATTGAGTGTCACATTGACACTGTTATTGGATCGAGTGTCACATCGACACTATTATTTGGATTGGATGTCACACTGACACTGGTACATGGACTGAGCTCGTCCCCTGCAGGTCATAGCCAAGAGTCCCTATTGACCCTGGTATGTATGTACAATTTTCATGCATGCAATAATTACTACAGTTGCACATATGGTTGTCTTTGATTATTGTTGACTGAATTTGCCTAATTGTAAATGATGTATCTGAAATACTTGAAAATGGATTTGTATGAAGAGGATTGTTGATGTTTCTATTTGTTAAGGTGTTTATGAATGTACATTTACTTGTCAACTGGTTATGAGTAGTGTATTGATTGCTTCTTACTTGCATTTAGCTTATCTATTTGTATGGTGTTGGGTTAAGTTGACCGATGATGCTTACCAGTATGTAGTTGTTGTACTGATACTATCTGTACTCTTCTTTTTGTTGAGTGTAGAGAATGTTTGAGTGTCTGAGACAAGATCTCGGCTCTAGTTCGTGATTCCAGCTTCGATTCAAGGGTGAGCATCATATTCGGGTAGCCATTGGATCTTCTTCTAGCTCATGTTATTAGTTTCAGGCCAAAGACTGTTTTATTGGTTCGTTATGTTGGATTATGTTTTTATATCTTGTTCTTGATTTTAGAGTTCTTGTACGGTGACTTTTGGATCTCGGGGGATATAATAAATAGAGATACTTCAGTACTTTTACTTTATTTCGGTATTAATGGATTATCAGATGACTTATTTTGCTTGGGGTGTGTTAAGTATAATAAATGGTGGTTGACTTAGAAAAAGGGTAATTGTATGTCCTATATTAGTTGGCTAAGGGTTGGGTTGAATGGTTCTCCCACTGTAGAGTTAGGGTGGGTGCCACTCATGACCATTTGGGTCGTGACATTTTCAGCATAAAAGATAACATATTAGAACCAAACTTGGAACTCTAGTTATCACAATAGAGCAACATGTAAGCAAAGTAATAAGAAGTACATCACCTAAAGATAACTATTTAGATATATGTAACTAGGAATAGGTATCAGCAAGTTCCTCAATGAACTTTGTTACAACATCTGCAGATCATTGCATTTCAGTATTTACAAATAATAAATATTCAACCTTTTAATAGATAACGTAAGACCTATAATGCTTAACATAACCCTATAACATTTGATTATGTCAATCGAGATTATACATTTACGTACATACATACATACATACATACATACATACATATTGAAACAACATTTCTTTCTCTCCTCAAGAGGAAGGAGCTGAGAAAAAAATGAAATTCAATAGAAAACAAATACTTATCAAACTTTGACGTGTAGAACAATTAATATCATTAGCCTAAATGTAACTACTTAATTTTTCACATTGAATATTTTTTAATCGGCATTTAAAATTTTTTTACCAAGCAGTAAGGATATTGAAATGAACACAACACATTCAACACATATGGACTTATTCCTGTATCAAGTTTCACAAAAAACAAATGGTACACTTTTATCTTACTAAGAGATGCAAACAATTTTTCTTCTTGCCTCTTGTAGGAAGACATTATACAACACCCATTAAGTTCAAATAAGTAAGATTCAAATAAGTCAATGAGGATATCAAATATAGCCAGAGTATATAATTTATACGCGATAGATTGATTTCAAGAATGTTCATTTTATGCCTTACAGAGATTCACAATATCTTTCAATGATTTCATAGTATAAAAGTTGATTAAATGTCATGACCCAAATTAGAGTCCGTGATGGCACCTATCATACCCTCTAGTACAGGTAAGCCTTTCCCAACCCAAACTCAATAATCAAAGTAAATCAGAATTGGAAGAAGAAGAATGGCAATAACCCCAAATGATATAGAAGGAAATACAATCTCAGTGATACACCCCAAGTCTGGTTGTCACTACTACAAGCCTCTAATATAGAATATATCAAATAATCTAAAGTATCTTAAATATGAATAATGTATAAGATAAGATAAGGAGAGATCCGGATAAGCTCTGAGACCCGTCGGCTGCTATATCGATTCCGCAATACCAACACTGAGAGAACATAATCTACGCTTTGCTGCTCGGATCAATACCTCCACAGGGTGTAGAAAAAGGAAAGAAAAAAGCAAGGGTGAGTACGAAATACGTATACTCAGCAAGCACCATCGATAATAGACCCTAATCCAAAGTGATGGCAAAGATCACCATACCAATCATCCAATTTACCCTAAATCATCCTGTAGTCAGAAAAGTCCCAACCTATCCTAGAAGATAGCACGTTTATCAAGATAATTAGATCAGTGCATTAAGGTAGGCATGTACAGATTCAAGATCAATGGCGATAGAGACAAGTCACATATGAAGAGAATCTCACAATACATTCTATAATATCAAGTCATCATCTCAAACCAACAATTCCGGCTAAGGTACAGGAGGTGCGTATCCAACAAACACTAGATGTGACACAACGGTCTCATTGAATCAAGCCATAACAATACCCCATGTCTCATAATATCTTAACCACCAAACCAGCCAAGAGAAGGTACAATGCAATGTAATATACTAATATGAGAGGCAGAATACACAATATCACAAACAAGATTCAACACGATAATACAATACAAAAGGAAATAATTAGATGCAATATCAAACATACAAAGAAATACAGTGCAATACAAGTGATGCAATGTGATGGAGTTATAATGATGTAAGCCATCACATGGCAGCCATCGCATGGCACCTTGTATACACCTTCCGAACTAAAGCTTCCAGGATAGGATCCATGGGGGGTTCCCAACCCGTATACTTTCACAATCTCATATCTCAATCAACCTTGCCGGCACATGCCTCAGTCAAGATTTTTTTAAAGTGTTTTATTTTGTTTCAAAATCAGTGTTTCTTAGTGGTACCAATTCCACGAATATGAATGAGATGAGATGCGAATGCATGCTCATAAGGAAATCGATATCATGTAATAAATTAACTCAACAATGGTATAAATGAGCTCAAAATCTTCTCAAATCTCAATAGATCATGATATAACCCATCACATGACACCACTGTAATAAAGAGTCATGTCTTACATCAATAATATCTATCCAAGCCCCTCACTAGGGCATCACGATAATGGTAAAGGCATATAATGCTTAAACAAGGCCAATAATATCAATCCAAACCCCCACTCGGGTATCACGATAATAATAAGGCAAATAATGCTCAAATAAGGACAATAATATCAATCATAGCCCCCACTTGACCATCACAATAATAATAATCCCTCAAGTCAATAATAATATTCACATAAGCCCCCATATGGGTAACACGATAATATACACAATCCAAATAATGTAGATATAGAGAACTTACCCAAAACCCAGTTTGTTTTACATGATAAGTTCCATCTTTCCCCAATCATGACACCATTAGACTAAAATTGCTAAAAGAAGAACTATACTAGTTAACAACATATCCTAAAAATCACCCTCATTTCTTAATAACTAAGTCAAGATTCTTTTCTTAACTATTTGAATATACTATCATTAGTTATATCTAAGAGATCACTAACCCCAATACATACATCAACTACTACCCTAATACTTACATCAACTACTACAAGTCTATTGATACTCCAAGTGCTTACTGAATAACATAAGAGCATAATTATTCCCTAAATGGTTACTAAACCCCAATCATTACATCAATATCCACCAAACATGGTTTAAGCTCTTAAATAGATACCTCTTATCAATTTATTCAAGATCTAAAAGTCATCTATCCACAATTTACTATAAGCATATGCACAAGTAGAGGGAAAAATCAAGGTATCTATTTTTGTCATTTCAACCCATCAATAGACTTTGGCACCCGCAGAGATGCTCACTATCTCATCCATGCAGGACCCCCAAACCCTTAGTAATTCACAAACACAAGCAATAAGCACATAATACATAAACACCTAAAAAAAGAGTCAAGGTACATCTCAACTTACCTTAAAGAAGACCCGCAAAGCTAAATCACAGTCTAAAGCAACAAAAGAAAGCTCTACCTCATCGAATCATCACTCAACATATCCAATCTATTCAAATATGAGATCTACATAAATACAAGACCAACGATACCCATATTGACATACTTTGGTTCCGGATCTAAAATTACTTTGAAAATCAACCCCAAAAATAAAAGGGTAAAACTAGAATTTTTGTAAAGAATCACTTTACCCATAGTTTAAGAGTTTTAAATCTAAAATCCCATAAAAAACCGAGTACAAATTATATTTGAAATCATCAAAATACTCATTTTTCATTTTGCTGGGTAAATCCCAAAATTCCATTATCAAACACGGTTTAAAACAAGAAATTTTGAAATTCTTTTGTTAAGATCAGTTTACCCACGATACAAGGACCTCAAATACAAAAAAATCAATGAAAACCCATTCCAAATTGACCTTCAAATCAAGAACTTTCGATTTCATAACTTTAAATTTCAAAACTTAACTCTATGGATCAAAATCATGAAAAACGAGATGGATAATCTTGGAAAATGAACAAAATGAAGGTAGAATTACATAACCAATGATTATACGAGCAAAACGTATTGAGAATCGCTTCAATTAGAGCTTTCTTTCCCCCAAAATGTCAAAAATACAAAAAACCCTAAATCTATCCCATATTTATACACAGAGGCATCACTTTAGCGGCTAGATGACTGCTTTAGCGGTTGTACCAACACTAACAAATTTCCAAAACTTGGTTTTGACCCTCGAAACTCATCTGGAACCCTATAAACATGAACAAATAGTGCAAATTGATCATAAAACACATTCCAAACCCAATGGAATTATAGGATTTCACAAAGAAAGTTGTCATCAATAAATTGACTCCAGAAACCACATCTTGACCAATAAACTAATATTTCGACCAACACTCAAAAATCACAAAAGGGCCTTGGGATCCGAACCAATTATGATTCTAATTCAAAATGGATGTTCCAGTTCTGATGGAACTGACAAAATCACCATCCAACGCCCGGATCACAGAATGTTGACCAAAGTCAATTATATCACTTTAAAGGCTACTCAAAACCACAAACTCATATAAACCACTCCCGAAAGGTTTGAGTACCGTACAAACCATTCCTACAACTCATAAATGATATAAAACAACAATGAGAAAAAGCAAAATAGTCAAAAACACATAAAACTCTAAACATCACAATGAGGGTTGTTACATTATCCACCACTAAGACTTATCTTTTCCCTCGAACGTAAAGGTGAGAAAAGGGCCAAAACAGACAAGGGACCAAAAATACCCTTGTAAACCTCATGCAAGCACTCTCAAGCATAGTCACATCTATAGAACTACCAGTCTCACTATAGAACCAGAAATTATCACACTATGACCCTCAAAGTTACAACTCTAGCATCCAAAGCCAAATTTCTCAATGAAGTCGAGTTTCTTTATTTTCAAACTTCCTTAATACCAAAAACTGAGTCGATCACAATAGAAGTTCTGAACACACCTGATTAACCTGAATCTGTCAAAGACACTACAAATCACTGACTGTACCACAAAATTAATATCATCCCTGTACTAACAAAATATCAAGGGACCCATTGAACCACATAACAACTCTCCACAATACTGAATCATGCCTTCCCCAACCACAAAAAGAACTTACCACTCTTTTCATGCCCGCTATAAGCATTTTCCTGACTGAATCAAACTTACTCAATACTAAAATGATAACTGTCAATTTAAATAGTACTATCTCCTAAGTTAAAGCAGCTAAGTCAAAAATTGATATCGATTTCGTACAAAACCTCAAAGGTCACGCTTAACACACTTCTATCACTTTTCAAATAGTCATAACCTTCTGCTCAAACCTTGGAGAAAATCGTGAATCACCACAAAACTCTACATACCACAGTCACACAAACTCTAGATGTCACCGAATTTTATACAACCTATCACAACAATCCATGTAGTTCTCAACACCCATGTTGTGTCAATCAACCCGAAGTCCTCAATAATTCGGTAGAATGAAAAGCCCCTTTCGATCATACACATGTAAACAATCCATCATCTTAGAAATAATTCAACTCATGGTAGAAATACAAGATTATTATATATCACTGACTGACACCCAAAACACAAATTGAATCTCCAAAAAGTCACCCCTAATCTCCTCATAAGGCATAGATGAACCATACTATCAAAACTTTGAATTTCTAAATCGTATCCATAGCACAATTTTGCATTCTTCAAAATTTCTTATGTGCAAGTTCGTTATCTTTTCCTTAACTCATTCCTTATACTAAATTCTCTAACACAAGATTCATTGAATAATACTGCATACTTTAAATAAAAATTCTTGAGCAAAATATTTTATTATGCCCTTTAACTTCAAAAGTAATAAATGTTACGAACCAGATGCCTTCCCATTCCCAAATCCTTCCAAATTAAAAGCTAGTACCCTTATAAGCTGGATTCCTTTAAGTCTAACCAAGGAGTGTCTCAACATCATAAGTCTTCCTATGCAAGCAAAGTTAATCACTAAGGACGTAACAAATCACAAGGACTAAACGTCGGAAAACCTTCCCTTATTTAGCTAGAATCCTTTACTTACAATATTTTTGAGTCAGTCATACCACGAGTCTAGTTCATCACCAGGTCTTTTTGCCCAAACATATAAGTGCCACCGGTCACCCCAAAAAGTCGATCTCATCATCACAACTCTAACTCAAACCACAACTATACTGATGAGATCCTAAAAAATAAACTAACTTATGCATGCACCCTACTGCTAACACTTATAGATAATTCCACACAAATTTACTATTTGTGCGCTTCTTATATTCACCAATGTCCTACAAAATAACTATCACGACCCGAGACTACCCCCTAGTCGTAACACGGTGCTTTGAGTCACAAGTGACCCCAAGCTAACCCATGGCCTGGCATGACACTAATAATACTAAGGTAACTGGAAAAAAAACACTGTGCGGAAGCTGAACTAAATGATGAAATAATAATCGAAACCAACAATAATATTAGAGTCTAAAGCCACAGAGCTGACCATCTAACTGTATGTCTGAAAGCCTCTACTAAGACAAGTTGCCGAGACAAACTCCCAGGTAAGTCTAACTGTCTGAAAACTGAAAAGGGAATAAATAAAAAATACTAATAACTAGTCCTCAAATGATGAGGTCTCACCAAAATACTGATGCTGGTGTAGTAGGAGATCATACTACGCACGATCCGGAGGCTGAATGTCAGAACCTATATTATAAGATAATATAGCGCAAAGGAAAGTATGTGATCAGTACTTTGAATGTACTGAGCATCTGAGATATGTACTACACTATATATGATAATCATGAGAAAATAAACTAAACATGGAATTAGGAATGTAAACTGACGCAATGTCCAAGTGAATGAACATGTAACTGAATAATAGTAATATGCTAAATAAACTGAGTACAGGGTTATGCAATATCTAAGTTCGAACTATAGGAGTACAAGGACTTTTTGAATATCATAAGTGGTATACAAACTAACGTACTGATGATAGAATATTTAAACCAATTACATATTACTGAGGTATACTACGATACAAGGACTTATCTGGATAATCACAAATACTGATTTCATAAATATTCTGAAATAACTGAGATACTCTGAAATAGACTGAACTGAGGGTCATGTAAATACCAAAGTGCGAGACTGTGGGAGATACTATTAACCAACATATAATCATGTGAGCTAAACATGGAGTTCGATGTATAATCCCCATCGAAGAGGGCCCAATATACTTGACAGGGTATAAAGGCTGAGTGATCTAATGTGGTATAAATAATCCTATGGTGGCACGTAGTGTTGGGGATAGGGTTTTCTCTTGCTGAAACCTAGTCCAACTCAGTGCTAAGTACTACTTACAACTGAACATAATTGATAGCTCGATAAGATGACATACTTGGATGTCAACCTGAGATGACATATATAGATGTCAACCTGAGATGATCATGGATGCTATACCCGACGGCCATACTACTAGTGAACTTTGATTTTATAAGAAAACTGATCCACGATCATTGATGGCATTTCGAATACTATATTGATCGGGAACTTACTTTTAGGAAAGAGTGTTCAAGAGCATTGATGGAATATCTGGATGTCATACATGTCGCGCCCTCTTTCGAACCAGTCGAAATAGCACATAACATATGGTGGTGGTTGTGACTCTCTCTGGTTTTGAAAATTCGATTTTAGAGTCGCCTCCTAAATTTTAAGAAAAATTAGGAAATACCATTTTTTTGATGTGAAATTCTGTTTTTGGTCTTTCGAAAATGTTTGAGATTCTGAGTAAGGATTTTGGTTACTCGAGGGGAAGGTGTTAGGCAAGGCTCAGAGCCTATCCGAAGATAGTCCTTAACCTCAGTTTAATAAAATATTTGGAAAAATATTTGTTTCTTACTTGCTAAAAATAGTTGATTACATTTATCAAAAAAAAAAAAAAAAAAAAGAAGAGAAATACACAAGGTATATAAACATATGCCTACAATATGCAAAGATATGGTTTATTTCAAAATATATGCATTCATGTTTCAAAATGTAGGGAAGAAAAATTAGCAAAAGCATTTTGTTAAAATATGTATATTAGAAAAATATAAAGTATTATAGTTTTTACAAAATATAAAGTTTAATGACATGTAAAGTTAAATATGTAAATGAAATCTTTGCAAAGAAAATTATAATTTTAAAATATGGGAAAACTTATTCATTATTAAACAAAGATGAAAATTTATTTAATTTGAGAATAAATTTAAGTAAATGTCTATCACGAAGTTAAATTTTTTTTTCAAAACATATTAACATATTAGTTCTTGGGTAAAATAAAAACTTGTGTATATTTAAAATATAAGAAATAATGCTAGTGTTTGTTTATTTGCAAAAATATAGAGGTAATAGTTAAAAGTACATAAAAATAAATGTAATAGAAAAAATACACATATATAGTTGAAATAAAGTGTAAATAATAATAACAATAATTTTTTTAAGAAAAATAAATAAATAAAAATAGTGAGAATATCTTGTATATGGTAGTGGATACATATATGTACCTTGTGTTTTTGGAGTGTTTTAAAGTCTAGAAAAATTTAAAACTAACGTTGAGAAAACAAATGAAAGTAAAGTAAATGTTGGTATAATTTAATTTATTGAAATAAGTGGGAATTGATACATAAGCCTCCTTAAAAAAAAAATTCTGAATTTAGCGACCCGTGGCCATTCCACAATAATATTAAACTCTCTTTTTGTTTTAAGAAAATGTTGAGGTTGCGACGTCCATTCTTTTTTTTTTTTAAAATCATTTTTTAAGACAAATAATTATTTTTAAAACTTAGCAGAATTTTAAGGTTGCTAAAGTCTTTTTCCAAAGTAAAATCTATCTTTACTGTTAACTAATCATGTTATTTGCGAAAACGTGAGGACAATAACCTATTTGGAGGGCAATTTGCAAGTATTAAACAATATAAACACAATAACAAATAATAATACTTTAAACAATTCTAATATGAATACTTAAAATATCATTCCAAGTATCAAAACTACTTAACATGACATTTAGCGACCCGTGGCCATTCCACAATAATATTAAACTCTCTTTTTGTTTTAAGAAAATGTTGAGGTTGCGACGTCCATTCTTATTTTTTTTAAAAATCATTTTTTAAGACAAATAATTATTTTTAAAACTTAGCAGAATTTTAAGGTTGCTAAAGTCTTTTTCCAAAGTAAAATCTATCTTTACTGTTAACTAATCATGTTATTTGCGAAAACGTGAGGACAATAACCTATTTGAAGGGCAATTTGCAAGTATTAAACAATATAAACACAATAACAAATAATAATACTTTAAACAATTCTAATATGAATACTTAAAATATCATTCCAAGTATCAAAACTACTTAACATGACATGGATAATAAATAAAAGAAAAGAGCTAAAAGAGATACTAAACTCTGTTTCGGCATTAGGCTTCTAATTTACGCTACTCTGAGGCTCTGCGATCATCCTATAGTGGTTAACCTGATATTTGGGTCAAAAATGGAGTTTCGATTGAAACTCCAACTCCCGAGTTTACATGAAACAAAAGAAAGATGAAAATTAGGAACCAAACTAATTATAAGAATATAAGCCGAAGGAAGTACATATCACATAAATACTCGAATATTGAATTTTAAATACTACATGACATTAAAGTGTAAATGCGTAGCCATGACCTTAAAAATTGCAAGAAATAAAAGGAACAAAGGTATATGCACATTATCTGGAAAAAAACACAATACCAATTTCACAAGACACAATATTTACAACTCAACAACCATTTCCCTAACCCAAGTAGGCGTGTATGTAAGGGAAAATAAATAAATAAACTAACGAGATTTCTAACAATGTTAATTTAATTCGAGAAGAACCACACTTACCTCCAACACACAAACATTTTTTGAGAGGCAAAAAGGTGGCAGGGGAACCAACACTCCACACTAGACTTTAAGAAATTGTACCATGACACACTTAAGAGTATTTTAACAAACAAGAACATATGGTTAGCCATGCTCAAAACGGCAAACTTCACGTAATCTTGTTTTGAGCTAATCACAAGATATGGATATTTACAAAAAAAAAACAAAGTCTAATGTGAACCAAACAAATAACTTGACACCAAATTGTTTCATATTCACACCTAAATTCAAGTGGCTAAAAGACCATATTTAAACATTCATGTTTGTGAATGATATGTCTGCCAATATTTTGGCACTTTCACAAAAACATATTAATAAAAAAAATGCAACCTACTGCCCTATATTTTCACAACTCTATTTTTTGATGGTAAAAAGAAATAGGGAAGTATGTATTGAAACAATATAAGCTTAAAGCGAAATCACACTTATGAAATCTATTCGCAAAAAAAAGAAAACGAACAAGAATATAACAAAACTTGAAAACCAAATACACTATACATTCACATAAAAAACCATTTTCCAGAATCAACAACATAAACTCATCGAAATTTACACATAAATCTATTTTTCAGAATTAACAACAACAGCTGAAACTTCATTGAAATTTCAAACAAATCCTTTTTTTTAGAATCAACACCAACAAAAAAAAAACTTGATTGAAATTAAGAAGGTAAAAGAGAGACGGAAGTGCGAATTCGTACCTTTTCCAGGGTAGCGATTGAGGCTGTCTAGTTTCGAGTTCCAAACTAGCAATTCCGACTCCTACTCCGGCTTCGACTCAAAGTATTTCGAGAAGAAAAGAAATTAATTAAAGATGAGTAAAATTGAAAGCAATTGAAGTGAGTTTTGAATGCCCAAGTGTATGTTTTCTCTCCATTTTCTGATGTACGTTCTCTCTCAAAATGGAAGCCAAAGGCCCCCTTTTATAGCCAAGAATTTGGTGATTCCAACGGCTCTAACGGGAGCTTAAAGAATTCAAATTTGAATTCTTGGGATGCTATTTTTCAGAGAAATAATGATGAAATTGGAGAAAGAAAAAAGGATGGCTTACCTTCCCAAGTTTTTGAAGGGAAAAAGGGGTGGTTTGGTGGTGGAATACTCCGACACATCGAATTGAAGAGGTAAAGAGTCCAAATCCGATGGTTTCTTCAAATTCTTTCCTTCCCAAGAAGTGGCAGTAGTGGTGGAGTGTATTTTCGAGGTTTGACTTTTCAGAAAAAAGTGATGGAGAGATGTGGGTGCGGTGATGGAGAAGAGAGGGAATAGTTGATGACCACCGGATTTCTCCATTATCATGTGGTCTAGCAGCGATGGCAGAGGAGCGATGGATGATGGGAGAGGAGTGAAGAGATGGCTGGTTTGGTTGAGTTTTAACGATGAAGGTTATAGGTGTTTGGTTTTGTTTCAACGTGAAGAAGAAGGGACTTAGGGGTGTTTTGGTTAGCTTGATGTAGTTGGGCCGGGTTAGGATAAGTTGGGTAGTGGGCTGGGTAGTTTTATGTAAAAATAAGTAGAAAATTGGCCCAAATGTGTAGGTAAATTAATTTGAGAAATCTGATTTTCTCAATTATTATTTTTTCACTTAATTAATTTAACGATGCTTGTTTCGTCCTAATTAATTTCTCCAAAAGTGTACATATATGCATATACATTTTCATGCATATAGGTACGTACACACACGTGCACGATTTTAAATACGTCCATATGTTATATTTTAAACACGTATAGCTATGATTTGAAATAAAATAAATTAAATTAAATTTGCAAAACTAGAATAGTATATAATAATAGAGCAAGGATTATTAAGAGTTTTGAAATAAAAGTTAATACACTAATATATATTTTTATTATTCGGAAAAATAGTGAAATACTAAATTAAAATATATTATTATTATTATTATTATTATTATTTTTAGTAATTTTATAAGATACGATATTAGTAGTTTAATAGCAAAAATAAAGAAAAAATATTATTTTCAAAGATTGTTATTAGTGCTAATTTTATCAAAAATAATATCAAAATCAGAAAAAATTTTTTTAAAAAATATCAAGACTCGTAAGCATCAAGAAATTAATTTTAGGAAAAAAGAGAGCCAAAATTGGGTGTCAACAATACATGTCATGTATCGTACTGTTAAAATCCAAAGCTCCTGATTATGATTCGAGAACTCATATGTATATAAATCATGTATTTCTGAATACTGTGACTTGTAAGTCTATGGGAGACATGAGATGGTTGGAGTAAATGCATAAAGGAACCCAAAGTAAAACTTAGCAGAATTTTAAGGTTACTAAAGTCTTTTTCCAAAGTAAAATCTATCTTTACGGTTAACAAATCATGTTATTTGAGAAAACGTGAGGACGGTAACCTATTTTAAGGGCAATTTGCAAGCATTAAACAATATAAACACAATAAAAAATAATAATACTTTAAACAATTCTAATATGAATACTTAAATATCATTCCAAGTATCAAAACTACTTAACATGAAATGAATAATAAATAAAAGGAAAGAGCCAAAAGAGATACTAGACTCCGTTTCGGAGTTGGGCTTCTAATTTACGTGACTCTGAGGCTTTGCGATCATCCTATAGCGGTTGACCCAATATTTGGATCAAAAATGGAGTTTCGATTGAAACTCCAACTCCCGAGTTTACATGAAACAAAATAAAGATAAAGATTAGGAACTACACTAATTATAAGAATATAAGCCGAAGGAAGTACGTATCATATAAATACTAGAATATTGAATTTTAACTACTACATGACGTTAAAGTGTAAATGCGTAGCCATGACCTTTAATCAAATTGCAAGAAATAAAAGGAACAAAGGTATATGCATATTATCTGGAAACAAAACAATACCAATTTCACAAGACATAACATTTACAACTCAACAACCATTCCTCTAACCCAAGTAGGAGTGTATGTAAGGGAAAATAAATAAATAAAATAACAAGATTTCTAACAATTTTAATTTAATTCGAGAAGAACCACACTTACCTCCAACATACAAACATTTTTTGAGAGGCGAAAAGGTTGCAGGGGAACCAACACTCCACACTAGATTTAAAGAAATTGTACAATTCCACACTTAAGAGTCTTTTACCTAACAAGAGCATGTGGTTAGCCATGGTCAAAACGGCAAACTTCACGTAATCTTGTTTTGAGCTAATCACAAGATACAAAGATTTACAAAAAAAATAAAACAAAGTTTAATGTGAACCAAACAAATAACTAGACACCAAATTGTTTCATATTCACACCTAAATTTATGTGGCTAAAAGAACATATTTAAACATTCACGTTTGTGAATGATATGGCTGCCAACATTTTGGCACTTTCACAGAAACATATTAATAAAAAAATGTAACCTACTGCCCTATGTTTTCACAACTCTATTTTTTGATGGTAAATAGAAATAGGAAAGTATGTATTGAAACAATATAAGCTTATGACGAAATCAAACTTATGAAATATATTCGCGAAAAAAAGAAAACGAACAAGAATATAATCAAACTTGAAAACCAAATACACTATAAATTCACATAAAAATGCATTTTCCAGAATCACCAACATAAACACATCGAAATTTACAGACAAACCCATCTTTCAGAATTAACAACAACAACTGAAACTTGATTGAAATTTTAAACATATCCATTTTTTAGAATCAACACCAACAACAAAAACTTGATACAAATTCATTCGCAAATAACATGTTCATGGAATCCAAACAAGATGAGAGAAAAGAAGGTAATAGTGATAAGGAAGGGTAAATTCGTACCTTTTCTGGGGCATCGATTGAGGCCGTCGAGTGTCGAGTTCCAAACTAGCGATTCCGACTCTGACTCCGGCTTCGACTCAAAGTATTCCGAGAAGAAATGAAATTAAATAATGATGAGTAAAAAAGAAAGCAATTGAAGTGAGTTTTGAATGCCCAAGTGTATGTTTTCTCTCCATTTTCTGATGTATGTTTTCTCTCAAAATAGAAGCCAAAGGCCCCCTTTTATAGCCAAGAATTTGGGGCTTCCAACGGTTCTAACGAGAGCTTAAAGAATTCAAAATTTGAATTCTTGGAAAGCTATTTTTCAGAGAAATAATGATGAAATAGGAGAAAGAAAAAAGGATGGCTTACCTTCCTAAGTTGATTTGAAAGAAAAAAGGGTTGGTTTGGAGGTAGAATACTCCAACTCATCAGATTGATGAGGTAAAGAGCCCAAATCCGATGGTTTCTTTAAATTCTTTCCTTCCCAAGAAGTGGCAGTGGTGGTGAAGTGTATTTTCGAGGTTCAACTTTTCAGAAAAAGGTGATGGAGAGATGTGGGTGAGGTGATAGAGAAGAGAGGAAATGGTTGAAGACTGCCGAATTTCTCCATTATCTGGTGGTCTAATGGTAATGGCAGATGAGCGATGGATGATAGGAGAGGAGTGAAGAGAAGGTTGGTTTTGTTGAGTTTTAACGATGAAGGTTAAGGGTGTTTGGTTTTGTTTCAACGTGAAGAAGAAGGGATTTAGGGGTGTTTCGGTTAGCTTGATGTAGTTGGGCAGGGTCAGGATAAGTTGGGTAGTGGGTTGGGTAGTTTTAGGTAAAAATAAGTAGAAAATTGGCCCAAATGTGTAGGTAAATTAATTTGAGAAATTTGATTTTCTCAATTATTATTTTTTCACTTAATTAATTTAACGATGCTTGTTTCGTCCTAATTAATTTCTCCAAAAGTGTACATATATGCATATACATTTTTATACATATAGGTACGCACACACATGTGTGTGATTTTAAATACATCCATAAGTTATATTTTAAACACGTATAGCTATGGTTCGAAATAAAATAAACTAAAGTAAATTTGCAAAAATAGAATAGTATATAATAATAGAGCAAGGATTATTTAGAGTTTTGAAATAAAAGTTAATACACTAATATATATTTTTATTTTTCAAAAAATAGTGAAATACTAAATTAAAATATATTATTATTATTTTTTAAATTTTTTTAGTAATTTAATAAGATACGATATTAGTAGTTTAATTTCAAAAATAAAGAAAAATATTATTTTAAAAGATTGTTATTAGTACTAATTTTATTAAAAATAATATCAAAATAAGAAAACTATATTTTTTTTTGGAAAAATATCTAGATTCATAAGCATTGAGAAATTAATTTAGAAAACAGGAGAGCCAAAATTGGGTGTCAACAACTTACCCCTCTTCGTCCATAGATAATGAAAGAGTCTATGGGCGAAGACGTTGATGTAAACCAATTTTTTCTTGACTGGTAAATTAGATTGATTTCAGAAAGGCTGCACCTAAAAGGTGAAATGGTGAAGATAGAGTTGGCGTGATTGTGATTATGAATTCAACCAAACTCTGACCTCTGAGTTGCCTACATATCTCGGGTTTCATGAGAATCAGGCCGATGTAGTTCAAAAAATATAAAATTTTGAGATGTCCTTAAAATTTTTTGCCCCAGTTTTATGATGACACTGATTTTAATTGTGTTGGAGCTAAGAGTGCAAAAATGGAGTAGGTACAATCATGCTGGAATTGAGCTGCCTACATATCTTTAAGAAATCAGGTCAGTTGTAATTCTGAAATGAAGGATTATGGTAAATTTTGAGCGGTCCTCAAAATTTGCCCCACTGTAAGATTTAGGGTTGACACTGTGTTTTTTTTTTTTCAAAAAAAACTTTGTGGTGCTAACGGTAGAATAAACTTTTGGATGACGGAATCCTTTTTGGGATGGGGCATACTTTGTAGCCTCCCGATTATAAATGTGGTGCATAATACAATCATAAATGGGGCTTTACTTAAGTGTGTCTCGCATATCTATCAGGTCATGTCGAAGGAGGCCTTCAAATGTCTCTGATAAGGATCCTATGAGACGAAGAAGAAAAGAGCATTGACTCTCACAATAGTAGATGCTCTGATTTAGAAGTACGAATGATAGATTGCGAGAATCAGAGTCAAAGTTCTAGTATTGAACTCTAGCTTGTGAGTTTGGTATTCCTCATCAAGCAATGCCTCAATCGCTGCTTAGAGGTAGTTCCACGTTGTAATGTGTTATCCTTCAAAATAGGTAAAAAGGGAGAAAAGTACCTCTGCGGTTCAAAAATTGAAATTGAATTTTTAATGTAAAGAGTAGAATGTAGATATTCAAACTAGGATTGTAATCTCCATTCTATAGTGTAGATGCCTCTGACTGGCGGGGCAATTACTAAAATGTCAAAGCCTCTGTCAGCAGGGGAATTGCTGAAATGTAAAAGCCTCTGTCGGGGGAGCAATTGCTGAAGAGTCAAAGCCTCCAACTAGCGGGGCAATTGCTTAAAAGTAAAATCCTTCTTCTGGCAAGATAATTTCCAATGCAAACTTGATGATGATGTTGCTATTGGAATCTGATAGTGGATTTTAGATGTTGCTACGATAGTGGATTTCTGACGCTGCTTTGCTATGGTGCAAATCTCTAATTAGCAGAGCATTCTTTGCTTACTGGAATACAATTCTTTGATATGACAGAGCGTCTCTTTGCTTATGTATATTCTCCGATGTGGCGGAGTGTCGTTTTGCTCATATACAACCTCCGATATAGCGGATATTGCATTGTTCATTTACATCCTCCAATATGGCAGAGGGTTGCTTAGCTTGCTTATGTACAATCTTCAAAATGCAAAATTTGACTTTGTTTGCTTATGTAAAATCTTTGAAATTCAGAATTCGACATTGTTTTATTATGTACAATCGTCGAAATGCAAGATTTCGTCTTCGTTTGCTTATGTATAGTCCTTGGAATGCGGGAGTTAGACTATGTTTGCTTATGTACAGTCTTCAAGATGTGGAACCTTTGATGAAGTTAGACGACACTCTCTAATTGACAGAGTTATTTGATACAATTAGATGGTGATTCTTCAATTGACTAAGTTATTCAAAGCAGTCAGGTGGCCAGCTCCGATTAGCGGAGTTTCTTTGGAAAAAGTAAAATGGCCTATTTGTCCTACGAGGGCCCTCTACCTTCAACCTTTTAATCCAAATCTTGGATGTACCTGTAAAATATGATAATGAAACTTTTTAGAGTTTGTGAGGGTCATTGTAAGATGTTTGAAAAAAATAGGGTAAGGAGAAAATATTGTGGCTCATGTTGTCGTGATAAATCACATGTTATTTCCAATTATTTCCAGCAGTATCATCCGTCTTAATTCCTATTTTCCTGTGCTCAAAGAAAAATTCTTAGTTGGGAAGGGGTGTTAATTTGTGTCCATTCGAGGATCCTGGCTTTGTCATCATATTCCATCAATACTTCCTCGGTTGCTTAATCTTCCTAATCTCGGAGACTTGGTAGGTGGAGGAGTAGGAAAATATTTTTTTAAATATATAAATAAATAAATATATGTATATATATATATATATATATATATATATATATATATATATATATATATTTGCAAGTATATTTTGTATACAATGAGTTTATATATAGTAATCCTCTATCTGTTTTAGATTATGACATATTCTGAAATCCATTGAGCCTCTATTTGTCAATTGTATACATATGTAGCCTTATCTTTCGGATGATGCTTCTCTGGCTTTTGCAGATGCCAAGATGATTTTGATGGTGAGATCTCTTAACTGAGGCTATGCAGTGGTTAAAAGAGGGTTTTCCTTAGGGTAAGACCGAACCTTTTAGGTTGCCTACGTATCCAAATGAGAATCAGGTCTATATGTAGTTCGAGGGTAGAGAAAAAAATATGAGATACAACGACCGAGCCTGACTCAGGCTGCCCACGTATCCAAGTGGAATCAAGTCCTGGCATAGTTCAAGTACAAAAGGGAGAAAGGAAAACATGAAATGCAATGACCGAGCCTGCTCAAGCTACCTACGTATCCAAGTGGAATTTGGTCTTGGAATAGTTGAAGTACAAAAGAAAGAAAAGAAAATATGAAATGCAATGACCGAGTCTGACTCAGGATGCCTACGTATCCAAGTAGAATTAGGTCTTGGCATAGTTCAAGTACAAAAAGGAGAAAGGAAAATATAAAATACAATGACAGAGCCTGACTCAGGCTGCCTGCATATCCAAGAGGAATCAGGTCAGGCTGTAGTTTAGTATAATAAAAGAGTAAAATATGAAGGGACCAAATCCGATGAGGATTGCCTACGTATCCCACCGAGGAAAGTCAGGTCGAGTGTAATTCTAAATATTTGAAAGGATGATGTTTTTTTTTTTTTTCCAAGGAAAACTAGACCCGATGTGGGTTGCCTATGTATCCCGTCGTGGGAAGTCAGGATAATACGTAGTTCTGTTATATTAGAGAAAAATGCAAAAGTACAAGGAAATAACAACTAGTCCGAATGTCTTTAAATATAGTATTTCTTGATAGCGTCTGAATTAGTCGGCTTCGTACTTACTGTGCCATCCATTTCTACTAGGATTACTGGCCCTCTGAGAGTACTCGGTGAACCATGTAGGGATCTTTCCAATTTAGCACAAATTTCCCTTTAGCTTCATCTTGGTGAGGGAATATCTTTTTCAATACTAACTGTCCTGGTGTGAATCGTCGAGGCTTGACTTTGTTGTTGAATGCCTTGATCATTATATTTTTGTAGAGTTTACCATAGTAGACTGCATCCATTCTTTTCTCATAGATTAGAATCAATTATTCAATCCTGCTGTGAATCCATTCTGCATCATCTAAACCAACCTCTTGGATGATTCTCAAGAAGGGTATTTCCACTTCTGTGGGTATCACTGTTCCAAACCATAAACCAACATGTAGGGAGTTTCCCAGTGGATGTTCTAATCATGGTGCGATAACCAAGCAAAGCATATGGTATCTTCTCATGCCATTCATTGTTACTATTTACTATTTTCCTCAAGATCCTCTTGATGTTCTTTTTCGCGAACTCAACGGCTCTTTTCATTTGTGGTCAATATGCTGTGGAATTTTGATGAGAGATCTTAAGCCTTTCACAAGTTTCTCTCATGAGATCGCTATTAAGGTTGGCCCTATTATCTATTATAATTGACTCTGGAATCCCAAATCGGCAAATTATGTTATTGCGAATGAAATCTGCTACCACCTTCTTAGTTACTACCTTGTACGTTGAGGTTTCAACCCATTTTGTGAAATAGTCAATAGCTACCAGGATGAAATGATGTCCATTTGATACGGGAGGCTCTATGGGCCCAATAACATCCATGCCCTAAGCAACAAATGGCCAAAGAGAACCCATCATATGGAGCTTGTTTGGTAGAACCCTATAAAATCTCCATGAACTTGACACTGATGACATTTCTGCACATATTGGATGCTATCCCTCTCTATGGTCATCCAGAAGTATTCGGCTCTCAAAATTGTTTTTGCTACAATGAACCCATTTAGGTGGGGTCCATAAGTTTCTGCATGTATTTCTTCCAACAGTTTTGTTGCTTCTGTGGCGTCAACACATCGTAGTAATCCTAAATCTGTAGTCCTCCTGTAAAGGATTTATCCGTTGAGAAAGAAGTGATTGGCCATCCTTCTCAAAGTTTGCTTCTGCTTGCTGGTGGCACTCTCTGGATATTCTCCTACTCTGAGCAACCTTCTGATGTCATAATACCACAACTTTCCATCTAATTCCTTATCTACATGGAAACAGTACGCATGTTAATCATGTATCTCCACCTTGATGGGATCGATGTAATTCTTATCTGGTTGCTGGATCATCAAATACAGTATGGCCAGGGCATTGGCAAACTCATTTTGAATTTGAGGGACATGTTTGAACTCAATTTTCATGAATTTTTTGCTCATCTCCTTCACACATTGCACATAACGAAGGATCTTGACATTCTTAGTGGTCCATTCTCTTTGTACCTGATGAACCAACAAATAGAATCTCCTATCACCAAAAGCTCCTTGATGTTCATGTCTACAGCCATTCTGAGTCTGAGAATGCAAGCTTCGTATTCTGTAATGTTGTTAGTACAAGAAAACCTAATCTTTGCTGATATTAGATAATGTTGACCTATTTTCGAGACTAGGACTACCCCAATTCTGACTTCTTCAAAGGTTGATGCTCCATCAAAGAACATCCTCCACCTATCATATGACTCTGAGATGTCCTTTCCTATGAACAATACTTCTTCATCGGGGAAGTAAGTCCAGAGTGGCTGATAATCATGATCTACTGGATTTTTCTGCCAGGTTACCAGCCAAATCTTATCCCTTAACGGCTTTTTGAGTCACGTACATAATATCGAACTCGCTCAACAACATCTGCCAATTCGCCACTTTTCCAGTTGGTATTGGTTGCTGGAAGATATACTTTAGTGGATACATTCTTGAAATCAAGTACGTGGTGTATGCAGATAGGTAGTACCTCAACTTTTGCGTAACCCAAGTCAACGCACAACAGGTTTATCCCAACAACATATATCTTGATTCATACGATATGAACTTCTTGCTCAGGTAGTAATTGGCTTGCAATTGCTTCCCGGGCTCTGGTGGAACCAATACCGGCGGGTTGGACAAGTATTTCTTGATTTTATCAAAAACCTTTTGGCATTCTTCCGTCCATCCTGTGGTGGAATCTTTCTTTAGTAACTTGAATATGGGTACATAGATTATTGTGGACTGAGCTATGAACCGATTGATGTAATTGAGCCTTCCCAAGAAACTCATTACGTCCTTGTTTGTCTTGGGGGTGGTAATTCCTGGTTTTCCTTGATTTTGGACGGATCCAACTCTATACCCCTCCTGCTAATAATAAACCCCAATAATTTTCATGCGAGAACTCCAAAAGCATATTCGGTTGGATTCAAATTCAGGTTGTACCTTCACAACCTTTCAAAAAATTTTGAAAATCATCCAGGTGATCCAAAATCCTCTTAGACTTGATAACGACATCATCCACGTATACCTCAATCTTTTTGTGAATCATATCATGGAAAAGGGTAGTCATGGCCCTTATGTAAGTTGCACTGGCATTTCTGAGTCCAAATAGCATCACCTATAGCAATATACTCCCTACTGAGTGATAAAGGTTGTTTTCTCAACATCATCTTTATTCATTAGGATCTGATGATACCCCGTAAAGCAATCAACAAATGACGGCAACTCATGTTTTGCACAATTATTAATGAGTATGTGAATGTTTGGAAGAGGAAAATCATCAGATCTCGATAATATACATATATTCTTATCTTTCCGTCCTTCTTTGGCAACGACACAATTTTGGCCAACCATGTTGGGTAATTTGTGACCCTTATAACGTTTACTTCTATCTGCTTGGTCACTTTCTTCTTGATTCTCAAATTCAAATCGGGTTTGAATTTCCTCATCTTTTTCTTTACGGGTGGACAGGTAGGATCAATCGGCAACCTGTGTTAGATGATATCAGTGCTTAACCCTGGCATATCATTATAAAACCAAGCAAACACATCAACATATTGCTTGAGTGATTTTATCAACTCTTGCTTTGTCTCGACTTTCAAGTGTATGTTAACTCGCGTTTCCTTCCCCGTTTCTTCATCATCCAAATTGATAACCTCAGTTTCGTCCAGGTTAGGATTCTTCTAACTTTCAAATTGGTCAATCTCATGTGGTAGGTTTTTAGGCATCATGCTTTCGTCATATTCCTCATAATCCTGCTCATTTCTTAAATTTTGCTCGGATGAATTCATTACATGTCATAATTGTCGAGAGGGAATTTGACTAATAAATATATATTAACAAAAAATAGGGAAAATAAAGATTTTTATTAAAAGAAAAGCGCTCGGCTTTTAGCAAGATGCGAGTAGCAAAAAGGGCTTTAACATGATTCAAGCCTCAATTGATCATGTGAAAAACAACTTTGAAATCAACTATAATTCCACACTATCAGGACTCTTGTCTAAATAGGGATTGGTTGATGGTCTTATTCTATAAGACTTCTCCAGGTTCAGTATCGTGGATGGTCATCTCCTTGAGATCTATCTCCAGTCCTTCATCGATTGTGGTCACAAATAAATTCCCTATTCCCTCTATGATGTCTTCATCAACTGCTTGTTCTGAAACTTGGAATTGGGATGATACAAAGACTGTGTTACCTGATTCTACACCACAGAATCCTCCCTAAGTGGGTTTATATCCAAACCCGACAGTACCTTTCTTATGTTTCAACTGAATTGGCTCAACTATACCGTTGGCTTTTGGTCCTTGTCCTATCTTAGGCTGATACCCATATTTCAACATCTCTGAGGCAACCATGTTTACTGTACTAGACATTTTCACTTCAACCGACTCTACTTTCTCATTGGCCCTTACAGCTTGCATGATCTCCAGAGTATGGAAAGTTGCTCCATCTAACTCCTCAGTGACTGGAACAAAATTAATAGAATAGATGGGATGACTGAGCTCCCCATGAATGGTAACTTCCGTACGACCCCACTCAAACTTCACACACTGATGGAGAGTAGAGGGAACTACTCTTGCCAAGTAGATCCATGGCCTCCCCAGCAACAGGTTGTAACTGGACACCACATCCATCACTTAAAATAAGATGGGAAATTCAATAGGCCCTACTTGTAATGTTAGGTAGATTTCTCTAATGATGCTTCTTTGTGATCCATCAAAAACTCTAACCTTCACTCGACTTTCCCTTATCTCTTCTATATTCACACCTAAATCTCTCATAGTGGAGAATGGACGGATATTACAACCAGAACTACTATCGATCAGAACCCTATTCACGACCTTGTTACAGTACTTGATAGTGATATGAAGTGCTTTGTTGTGCTTGGCTCCTTCTGACGGTAGCTCATCATCATGGAAAGAGATCTTATTTACTTCCACCATATGCCTGATTGCTGCAGCCAAAGTTTTGCTTGTGGTTTCTTTTGGTATGGTAAATCCACTTAACACTTCCATCAAAACATTCTTATGGGCCTCAGAACTCATAAGCAAGGACATAATGGATATGTGGGTGGATGTTTTCTTCAACTGTTCTTCGACTGAATAGTCCTTAGGTTGTATCTTCTTCTAAAGTTCTGCGGCTTCAACATCAGTAACATTCTTCTTTAGATTTTGTTCTTTCCTAGAAACCCCTCGATTTAGATCCTCTGGGGCATAACACCTTCCCGACCTGGTCATCTAGTCAGCCACAATAGCGTCTATCGTCTTGCCCTTGTTTTCCGCCCGATAGTCCCATGGGACTGCTTTAGTGTCATAGTTAGTCTTCCCAGTAGCTATAATGGTTACTACAACTTTTGGATGGTAAGTATGAACAGTCAAAGGCTCCCTCAACTGAACCGTGATAAAAGGTTGTGCTGGATATGTGGTGGAAACTTTTTCTGTGTTCCAAGCAGGCACAATAGCTCCCTCTAAGTCATACTCTCCCTACAGAGTAATCATGTTGACTTCTCAATTCTCATGATTCGATAAATGGTTATTGTTCACATTTGGAGGAGTTGCAGTGCATTTGATTACTCCTTTTCTAATTAGAGACTCGGTCTGATTCTTCAAACCATAACACTCTTCTGTGTCATGCCCTTGGACTCCTGAATGATAAACACATCGCTTGTTTCCATCAAAGTTTCAAGAGGTTGGATTAGGGGCTCTTTCTTTGATTGGGTGCAACAATCCTACTGCCCTCAATCTTTCAAAAAATTGAGCTAAAAGTTTGGCAATAGGTGTGTAGGTGTGGGTATTTCTTGCTTCAAGATTTGGATGTGGGCTTGGTGCATATGCTGTCTATTTTGGTGAACTGGAGCTTAGACAGGGGCATATGGTTTTGGCTAATTTTGGTGTGCTCAAGCTCGAGGTAGATTATAGTGTGGTTGGGTATTAAATACCAAAACATGTGCGATAATTTGAGGGTTGTTAGGGTATTGGTAAGAAGAACTTCCAGGTTGGTAGTGTGGTGTGATAGTTGAGATATCTTCCTTCTTCTTCTTATTACCTCCAATAGAACCTGGCTGTATGGCTTTACTTGCAGCTTGTAATGCAGCCATAGACTGAATCTTTCCTTGCTTGATGTTTTATTTTATAAAATCTCCCATCTTGACCAACTCTGCAAACTTTTGCCGATCATCGACGTCATCTTGTCGAAGTAAATACCTTTTTGAGCTCAGATAATATACTTGGAGAGTTTACTCTCATCCAATGGGGGTTAGATCCTTAAAGTCTCAGTCTGCCATCATCATGCATATTCCTGAAACGACTCAAATGGCTTCTTATGTATGTTGGTTAATGAGAATCTGCCTAGAGTGATTTTGGTATTAAACCTAAATCGACTTGTCCTGACAGACTTCGAATGAATAGCTTCATCCTCAACTTCTCATTCCTTCCTACGCCGACTAGCTTATTGTAATAGGCCCTTAGGTGTGCATGAGGATCACCTTTTACATCAAATACATTAAACTTTGGTGATTTGTACCCAACTGGTATGTCGATGTCTAGATGGATTCATAAATCATCATAATCCAAGCTCTCGGTTCCCCTTGTGACTTGCATGTTTTTAAACACCCTTTTAAGACTTTTGAGTTGGGCTGCTATTGACTTTTCTTCATTTAAACAGACATCCTTCTCCAGTTCCAGCTACTGATCGACCTCATACGGGACTTTGACGAGCTCAGATGTTGCAAAATTAGGAACTTCAGTAGCATATACGGATAGCACAGGTATCTCACAAGTTACGAGTGCCTCAGGTATATGCTGCATTGTTAGATGAACTGGAATAGTTAAGTTCTGAGTAAGCAATGAATGATCAGGTGCAACCCTGGCGGTGGGTAGAGGAGAAAGTAGAGATTGAGCATAAATGGGAATATGCGGTGTTTGTGTAGATGGGTTTGTTAAGTTGGCGAGAGTGATTGGAGGTAGTTCAGTATTTGGAAATTAGAATTGAGTGGGGAAGGTAGCAGCCGTAAGCTTATTCAAGTCCCACACTTGGCACAGTTCCTCCTTTAGGATCTCAATTTCTTGTGCCATGTTGGTCATTTATTCGTCGTTTTGGGTGTCTAGTAGCTTTTGAGAACTTTCAGCGTCGTCAACTAGTATCATCGCAGCCTTGTTGGGTTCCTCTTTGTCAGTAATTTTCCTTTGGATCTAAGGTTGTACTGTGAGTCATCCAGTTTGTGAGTCGACACAAATCAATGTTCTTTGGTGGATTAATAACGAAAAGAAAAGAAAAAAAAGAAAAAGGGAAACCATGTTAGTTTGGGAGATATCGAAAGATGTAACAAATATGTAACACATATATACGCCAAGTTGGCGACATTCACAAAACAAGTCCTAATATGGAGCCTCTTTTAGCTAGAGGTAGGCCTACGTTGTAATCAGCTTGATGATAAATGATCCATTTAAACACATTTAGATTTGGAATAAACATGCCTTTCATTAAGGAAAAGACGGCTTCAAAAGGTTACAATTAAATGGAGCAATAGAAGACTAAAAATAAACTGAAATTACATGGGTGGCCTCAAAGGCATACAATGGTATTGGTCATTCAGCTCTTTTAGGGAATGTAAAAAGTACAACAAGAAAAGATAATCTAAGGCCATGTAGGGCCGTCGTCATCATCATCATATAGACCCAGATGAAGATCCTGGTGGTGTTTTGTGAAATCCTCTCTTCTTATCAACTAATATAGGTATTCTGGATCATCTTCTTCAAGGAATACTAGAGATCCATTCTCGGATTATTCTTCAGGTTCCTCTTCTATGCCTTTCCTTATGTCATCATCGTCGTCTAGAGGTATCATGTCATCAACTGATCCCAAAATGCCTATCAATACATAGAGGTTGTGAGATACATGTGAGGTAATATTTCACTCGCCACCTGTCCCACCATGTCATAATCTACCATCCCATAGATTCTTTCCCAGCTTGGTCGCATTATGGGACCTCCTTCTACTTTCCATGCATCTATCCCGTGATGCACTAACTTGTTTATCCAATTTCTGCTGAAAGTACATTCATCCATGTTCCCTATAGTCTTCTGATTCTTGCCAGAGGTTCTTCTCCTCCGTAAGTGACTTCTACTGGAGCCATGTGTGACCATAAAAGGATGTTTTATTCAATTCCAAATTGACGTAGGACTCTAAATGGAGCATACAGTTGGATCCCTTCCAACCCGATCAACTCGATGAAATAGCTAGTGTACCTCCTTAGCAATTCCTTTCTGTGATCCAAGAAAGCCTTCATTGGATGGAATCTCCAGTCCTATTGGTGCTTCCCCAAATCTCAACCTCTGTTCATGGCTTTGAATCCCATTATGGATGTGCTTTAAGTTGTTGTTGATTGGCGTTATTTGATAGAAATGTTCCATGGCCTAAAATTGTAGCAACAAGTTACATCCACCAAAGAAATCATCCCCCCTAGAGCAAGCCGACAAAGCCTTGAATAATTCTGCCAGTAGCATAGGTACTAACGTCAATCTCTCAGAGCTAGTAAACATGGTAAAGACCAGGGGCATCAAGTTGACATTGATATGGACCTTTCTTCTAGGGAAGACCATAATCCCCAGGAAAGCGAGAGCAAAGTCCATAGAGAGAACACTCTCCCATTTTGCTCTATTACAGGAGAAGTCATTTCAGAGATTGTCATAGCTCCTTTGACACCCAAATCTCTGAACAGATAGCTCAAGTTAACCCAACAGTCTCCGATACTCCTTGGGGCTTGGACTACACTTAAATACAAAGCATGTAAGAAACCATTTCTGGACATGGCCGATGGTGCCAACGATGTTTTTTCTTCAAGAGGCAAGTCTGTGTGGATACTGACTTCTTCCAAAGTATGGGTGATTTCGAAATTAGTAAACTAAAAAGTCACGGTGGCCGGGTCCCAAAACTTGACCAATTGCTTTGTAAGCATCTCGTTAGCCTAGATGTTCATGAGTGACATCAAAGAACCCAAGTGTTCTCTAACCTCGGCCCCATGCTTTTCACGAATGCTCCGCCACCACTTTTGTAGGTTGTGGGGAGCTGAGACGACCATTTGGATATTTGGTAGGTTCTGATTGATATTTATCTGAAAGAAAGGGTAAAGGGTATGATAAGTTGTTTATTCCAAATCCATTATGTGTTTTAGTTTAGATCTTTTGCATCAATCTTCACATAAATGTATGTCGTTAGGTTATATAACCTTTGGCAAAAGGGTGGCATCCTAATTGAGGAAATGATGCCTTGGACCATCCCGCCTAGGGTGTATGAAACATGACCTATTTCTAGAGTAAGAGTTTTCCCTAGATGTTTAAGAGTGGACTGAGTAACTGTGAGAAGGCACACTAAACTAATTGCACTGACTCTGAAACTAAGGAATCCAAAAGAAGGTTTGGGGGAGTGTGTGACGCCCCTCGCGTGAACCACAATGTGTGAAGTGTGTACGGGGCTAAAGACTCGATAGAAAAATGCAAATGATAAAGAAGTAACAAGTAGTGTTGATCAAACAAACAAGGAACACAAGTTAGGATTTGCCTTGCGTCCTTTCAAATAAAGCAGGATATAAACGCAAATAAAGCAAGTAACGTAAACCCCCCCAGATATTCCCAAAAAATAACCTAAACTAGGCCTGCTAAGGTCAAAACCTAAGTTTTATCCCCAGCAGAGTCGCCATAGTGTCGCGTCCTCTTTCAAACCCGTCGAAACAACACACAACATATGTTGGTCGTTGTGACTCTCTCTAATTTTGAAAATTCGTTTTTAGAGTCGCCACCTAAATTTTAGGAAAAACCATTTATTTTTTATGTGAAACTCTATTTTTGGTCTATCAAAAATGTTTGAGATTCTAAGTAAGGGTTTTGGTTACTCGAGGGGAAGGTGTTAGGCACCCCTCAGAGCCTATTCGAAGATAATCCTTAAGCTAAGTTTAAGAAAACATTTGGAAAAATATTTGTTTAATACTTGCTAAAAATAGTTGATTAAATTTATATATATAAAAAAAGAAACACACAAGGTATATAACATATGCCTAAGATATGGTTTATTTCAAAATATATGCATGCATGTTTCAAAATGAAGGGAAGAAAAATTAGCAAAAACATTTTGTTAAAATATGAATATTAGCAAATATAAAGTATTATAGTTTTACAAAATATAAAGTTTAATGACATGTAAGTTAAATATGTAAATGAAATCTTTGCAAAGAAAATTATAATTTTAAAATATGGGAAAAATTACTCATTATTAAACAAAGATGAAAATTTATTTAATTTGAGAATAGATTTAAGTAAATGTATATCACGAAGTTAAAAAAAAAATTTCAAAACATATTAACATATTAGTTCTTGCGTAAAATAAAGCCTTGTGTATATTTAAAATAAAAGAAATAATGCTAGTGTTTATTTATTTGCGAAAATTTAGAGGTAATAGTTAAAAGTAGATAAAAATAAATATAATAGCAAAAATACACATATATAGTTGAAATGAAGTGTAAAGAATAATAACCATAATTTTGTTAAGAAAAATAAATAAATGAACTAGTGAGAAAATATCTTGTATATGGTAGTGGATACATATATGTACCTTGTGTTTTGGAGTGTTTTAAAGTCTAGAAAAATTTTAAACTAACGTTGAGAAAACAAATAAAAGTAAACTAAACGTTGGTATAATTTAATTTATTGAAATGAGTCGGAATTGATAGATAGGCCTCCTTAAAAAAAAAAATCTGAATTTAGCGACCCGTGGCCATTCCACAATAATATTAAACTCTCTTTTTGTTTTAAGAAAATGTTGAGGTTGCGACGTCCATTCTTATTTTTTAAAAAAATCATTTTTTAAGACAAATAATTAGTTTTAAAACTTAGCAGAATTTAAGGTTGCTAAAGTCTTTTTCCAAAGTAAAATCTATCTTTACCGTTAACTAATCATGTTATTTGCGAAAACGTGAGGACGTTAACCTATTTGAAGGGCAATTTGCAAGCATTAAACAATATAAACACAATAACAAATAATAATACTTTGAACAATTCTAATATGAATACTTAAATATCATTCCAAGTATCAAAACTACTTAACATGACATGGATAATAAATAAAAGAAAAGAGCTAAAAGAGATACTAAACTCTGTTTCGGCATTAGGCTTCTAATTTACGCGACTCTGAGGCTCTGCGATCATCCTATAGTGGTTAACCTGATATTTGGGTCAAAAATGGAGTTTCGATTGAAACTCCAACTCCCGAGTTTACATGAAACAAAAGAAAGATGAAGATTAGGAACCGAACTAATTATAAGAATATAAGCCGAAGGAAGTACATATCACATAAATACTCGAATATTGAATTTTAAATACTACATGACATTAAAGTGTAAATGCGTAGCCATGACCTTAAAAATTGCAAGAAATAAAAGGAACAAAGGTATATGCACATTATCTGGAAAAAAACACAATACCAATTTCACAAGACACAATATTTACAACTCAACAACCATTTCCCTAACCCAAGTAGGCGTGTATGTAAGGGAAAATAAATAAATAAACTAACGAGATTTCTAACAATGTTAATTTAATTCGAGAAGAACCACACTTACCTCCAACACACAAACATTTTTTGAGAGGCAAAAAGGTGGCAGGGGAACCAACACTCCACACTAGACTTTAAGAAATTGTACCATGCCACACTTAAGAGTATTTTAACAAACAAGAACATATGGTTAGCCATGCTCAAAACGGCAAACTTCACGTAATCTTGTTTTGAGCTAATCACAAGATATGGATATTTACAAAAAAAAAACAAAGTCTAATGTGAACCAAACAAATAACTTGACACCAAATTGTTTCATATTCACACCTAAATTCAAGTGGCTAAAAGACCATATTTAAACATTCATGTTTGTGAATGATATGTCTGCCAATATTTTGGCACTTTCACAAAAACATATTAATAAAAAAAATGCAACCTACTGCCCTATATTTTCACAACTCTATTTTTTGATGGTAAAAAGAAATAGGGAAGTATGTATTGAAACAATATAAGCTTAAAGCGAAATCACACTTATGAAATCTATTCGCAAAAAAAAGAAAACGAACAAGAATATAACAAAACTTGAAAACCAAATACACTATACATTCACATAAAAAACCATTTTCCAGAATCAACAACATAAACTCATCGAAATTTACACATAAATCTATTTTTCAGAATTAACAACAACAGCTGAAACTTCATTGAAATTTCAAACAAATCCTTTTTTTTAGAATCAACACTAACAAAAAAAAAACTTGATTGAAATTAAGAAGGTAAAAGAGAGACGGAAGGGCGAATTCGTACCTTTTCCAGGGTAGCGATTGAGGCTGTCTAGTTTCGAGTTCCAAACTAGCAATTCCGACTCCTACTCCGGCTTCGACTCAAAGTATTTCGAGAAGAAAAGAAATTAATTAAAGATGAGTAAAATTGAAAGCAATTGAAGTGAGTTTTGAATGCCCAAGTGTATGTTTTCTCTCCATTTTCTGATGTACATTCTCTCTCAAAATGGAAGCCAAAGGCCCCCTTTTATAGCCAAGAATTTGGTGATTCCAACGGCTCTAACGGGAGCTTAAAGAATTCAAATTTGAATTCTTGGGATGCTATTTTTCAGAGAAATAATGATGAAATTGGAGAAAGAAAAAAGGATGGCTTACCTTCCCAAGTTGATTTGAAGGGAAAAAGGGGTGGTTTGGCGGTGGAATACTCCGACACATCGAATTGAAGAGGTAAAGAGTCCAAATCCGATGGTTTCTTCAAATTCTTTCCTTCCCAAGAAGTGGCAGTGGTGTGGAGTGTATTTTCGAGGTTCGACTTTTCAGAAAAAGGTGATGGAGAGATGTAGGTGAGGTGATGGAGAAGAGAGGGAATAGTTGAAGACCACCGAATTTGTCCATTATCTTGTGGTCTAGCGGCGATGGCAGAGGAGCGATGGATGATGGGAGAGGAGTGAAGAGATGGCTGGTTTGGTTGAGTTTTAACGATGAAGGTTATAGGTGTTTGGTTTTGTTTCAACGTGAAGAAGAAGGGACTTAGGGGTGTTTTGGTTAGCTTGATGTAGTTGGGCCGGGTTAGGATAAGTTGGGTAGTGGGCTGGGTAGTTTTATGTAAAAATAAGTAGAAAATTGGCCCAAATGTGTAGGTAAATTAATTTGAGAAATCTGATTTTCTCAATTATTATTTTTTCACTTAATTAATTTAACGATGCTTGTTTCGTCCTAATTAATTTCTCCAAAAGTGTACATATATTCATATACATTTTCATACATATAGGTACGTACACACACGTGCGCGATTTTAAATACGTCCATATGTTTATATTTTAAACATGTATAGCTATGGTTTGAAATAAAATAAATTAAATCAAATTTGTAAAACTAGAATAGTATATAATAATAGAGCAAGGATTATTAAGAGTTTTGAAATAAAAGTTAATACACTAATATATATTTTTATTATTCGAAAAAATAGTGAAATACTAAATTAAGATATATTATTATTATTATTTTATTTTATTAGTAATTTTATAAGATACGATATTAGTAGTTTAATCGCAAAAATAAAGAAAAATATTATTTTCAAAGATTGTTATTAGTGCTAATTTTATCAAAAATAATATCAAAATCAGAAAAAAAAAATTCAAAAAATATCAAGAGTCGTAAGCATCAAGAAATTAATTATAAGCCGAAGCTCCTGATTATGATTTGAGAACTCATATGTATATAAATCAAGTATTTCTGAATACTGTGACTTGTAAGTCTATGGGAGACATGAGATGGCTGGAGTAAATGGATAAAGGAACCCAATGAGGATTAAGATTTAGAAGGAATTTATAAAGCTGGACCTGAACTCTGAATTCTGATTCACGGAGATGCTAATAGTCTAGTAGGGTGAATTTATCTGAAAATACCACTTAGAATATACTTCATCGGAAAACACTCAGCAAGTCACTAACACTGAGGGTACGGATAAACTAAGACTGAGTAACAGACCCTCTATCTAAAATTATCCTAAAACATGTAAACCAAGAGGAACAAGTTTTTAATTAACAATGCATGGGATCCTAGGTCATAGGGTGTTCATAACCCGCCATCTCTGAAGAATGCAACTATTCATGACGACTTTTATGATACGAATGGAATATGAAATTACATAATACAAGCCCAAAAATCATGAAATATTATTTAAGTTAGGGTTCATGGACATGGTACTATCAATATAATAAATTTCATGGAGAAACATGTATTTATAGTTTACAAGTTATGGGGAACTAAAGTACAAGAAGAATCATGGCTATAATGAAAACTCTAATTTCGAGATCATGAATTAACAGAGGAACTGAATGTATTTCGGGACTCAATGGTTGAAAGGATACCCACTGATGAAATCCCACATACCTGGAGATGAAAACCTTGGTGAAACCCTTGAATTTGGAGCTTGAAGAAGATTAACCCTAGTTATGCCTTGGAGAGGAGGAATCACCTCTTTTATTGTTTTCTCCTTAAGTGTCGACTTAATTTTTGAGTAATGAGGGACTTAGGGTAAACATAGGCTTATAATTCATCTTTGAAATAACTTAAACGGCGTAGTTTAGGGGTCTAATGAGTGGGAAAAGACTGGAATGCCCCTTATTAAACGTAACTAATAAAGCTGCAAAAAGATACGTACGAGCCATCCCACAATCATGGGACCTACCTATGATTATGGGTAGTGCTCGTGGTTGGGAGGATGGACTGGAGGTTCTCTGAACATGATCAAATGAGCCATGGTATGATTGTGGGACCCACTCATGATCGTGACTTGGTTCGTAGGTCGTTGGTTCCAACCGGATCAACTTTAGAAGTCAAGATCGTGCCTAAGATCGTGGTTTCTAACCATGGTCATGGTTGCCTATTGTGGTTGGAAAGTATACATGTCAACTTGCAGGTTTTTGGGGGTGTTTTGATTAGACGAGACCATGGTACGGTCGTGGGTTCTGTTAGTACCATCTCACCGTTGGACAGTGCTTCACTAAAATGGCCATAAATTTTAGCTCCAACATTGGATTAAGGTGAAACTAGATGAGTTGGAAAGGTAATTCAAATATATATAATTTGGTTTGTCTCGAGATCAAAAATACTTCAGGATATAGGAGTTATTCTCACTTGAAATTGACTATAGCAAGATTCTTCATATGAAAACCACCAGTAAGAAAGATTTCAACTTAGCTATGAGCTAGGAGTTACTTATGGCCTTAATACAAGTCTAAATCACTTCTCATACTACCAACACTGAGTTGGTTGGAGCTAAATTTTAATATGATAACTAATTCTTTATTGAAACATGGATTGAACTGGACTCATGAATGCATGATATGACATGGGAGTTACTAAGGGACATGAGAGTGAAAAAAGTAATAGGGAGGAAAATGCTACCTTGAATTGACTTTAGGCTGAGAATAAAACTCAACTGTATTTACATACATTACAAATGTACAAAAGATCTCACAGGGAATAAGCACAGACATGGACTTAGGAGAGTACGGTTGGAAGAAAAAAGAGGAAGTTACTAGTATTATTCGCCTGATCTCTGAATTGAACCATTGGCTAAACAGACTAATCCATATTGAGAATTTAGAGCTCACTGAATTATTCATGACTGAAACAAATTCATGGAACTATGAGGCAATGGATATTGATATGAAATTTCTGATAGTCATTAAGAAAAGAGCTTTGTCCCTTCCAACTCTCTTCGTTAGGAATTCTAGTTACTTCTAAGGAAAGGAATCACGAGTATGGTCTGAGTGTTACATCCGCTGGGAAAGTTTTGACATGATCTGATCATCTTGGTCTACTGATCTGAGTTCATAGGAAAAGAGAACGATACAGATTTAACCATGAGACACCTTTAGCCTGAAATTTTATAGCATGAAGCAAGAGAATCCTGGGCCAAAAGAAATGATAGGAATACTACGATTTTAGCAACATGACTGATAACTTCCAAATTGGTATTTCACCAACTCCACTACCAAAGTTTACTAAAAGTCACAGAGACTCTACTAGGAAGATCTAGAGTAAGAGGGGTACTACAAAATTATGACTTGAAGACTTCCATAACCCTTGACACTCAATAAGGGTCTGAGGAGTACATCATAATATGAATGAGCTTGTTCAACAAGTTTGGCCTGAGTATATACCTGGTGTATGGTGATTTCACTAATCATCAAGAATGTATTATGTGTATGTGGGATTTAGCATGCTAGGAAATCATAGGTGTATGAGTCATGAGCTATATGGTATGAGACTGATGTTCATGGGTTCATGGAACGTGGTTTCGATTTCTGAGTGAGACTATTACTCCATATACTAGAAACTGAGAATAGATATACATCCGAATAAAGTACGTACATCAGAATGATGACATCCAGGAGTAAAGTTTCGTGATGACATAAGTATACTGAATAGGCTAGGATAAGAATGGGTCTCTACCTCCAACTAGCTTTGTTCTAGAACTTGCTAACACTACTACTTAAATCTCCAAAACCTGATGGGTTCTACACTCTAGTATCTCCCCCTTATATCAAATTCACCATATTGAGTTTGCGAGTCTTCTTTCTCACTACTCTCTAACTAAACTTACTCAAACAATCAAGACATACCACTTTAGGATCTATTCTGATTATGCACTTTCCCATACCAACTAAGAATATCTCTCTTTCTATTGTCCTCCTTACTGCTACTTTGCACCATCACAACTTTGTTCTAAACTATAACTATTCACCATTTTGGAAGGATAAGGGCCTGAGGACTATAAATGCATGAAGGAGAAAATCTAGAAACATACCCGACTCAGCCTTAGGTGAACCATTCTGATTTGGCTGGCTGGAAGATGAATGGGATTGAATTAAGTGCTGACTACAGCCTGCTGGGAAACCTCCTTGCCTTTACCAAAGCTACCGAACAATCTCTCAACCTGTGGCCTAGTTTGCCATAGCCAAATCAACCTTCATGGCCTACCATACATTCCCTTATATGGCGCTTGCCATACTTGTTGCAAGTGGGATGGGATTTTTCCTTTACAACACTTTTTCTAAGGATGAGGGCTAGATGCTCCACCTTTCTGATCATAATGAGGCCTAAGGGCTAGATACAAAGTACTAGATGATGATATTGCTGGCCCTGATGACCTTTGTGGAAAAGAAGATCAGTTCCCACTAGAGATATTCTAACGGCTAGAGTTACCATTCCCTGATAAGACACTCTTGCTCTCCCTTCTTCTCTTTTAACTAACAGGATTTGCAGGGATTGCTACTTCCTAATTTAATTTAGCGGTCATAGCACGAGCCAATAATTGGATGGCATCATGAAACTCTACATTAGATATATCAGCATTTGCAGATTGATCGACTAGTGCTGGAGGGTTACTATTTTGATCATTTTTTTGACTAATCTCTTTTTAAGAAGACATCTTCTAAAACGCATAAGGCACAAGTTAGAAGGATGAATAGAGTTAAACTCCATCTCATGAGAGGATCATGAAAGAAGTAAAACTTTTTCCTAAAATGTTTCATGGCCTCTCACTCATAAGTGTGGCGTGCTTCATACCCATGAACAAGACTCTACATAACGCAACTTTCAAACACCCTAGGACACTTTAAACCTGATATTCTGATACCAAGTTTGTCACGACCCCATACTACCCCTTAGTTGCAACACGGTGCTTAGAGTCATAAGTGACCCCAAGTTAACCGATGGCCTGGCATGACACTAATAATACTAAAGTAACTAGAAAAAAACACTATGCAAAAGCTGAACTAAATGATGAAATAATAATCGAAACCAACAACAATATCTGAGTCTAAAGCCATAAAACTGACTATCTAACTATATGTCTGAAAGCCTCTACTAAGACGAGTTATTGGGACAAACCCCCAACTAACTCTAACTATCTGAAAACTGAAAAGGGCATAAATGAAAAATACTGATAACTAGTTCTCAAATGATGAGGACTCACCAAAGTGTTGTTGCTGGTGTAGTAGGAGATCATACTATGCACGATTCGGAGGCTAAATGTCAGAACCTATATTATAAGACAATATAGCGTAAAGAAAAGTATGTGATCAGTACTTTGAATGTACTGAACATGTGAGATATGTACTACACTATATATGCTAATCATGAGAAAATAAACTAAACATGGAATGTGGAATGTAAACTGATGCAATGTTCAAGTGAATAAACATGTAACTGAACAATAGTAATATGCTAAATAAACTGAGTACAGGGTTATACAACATCTATGTACGAACTATAGGAGTACAAGGACATTTTGAATATCGTAAGAGGTATATAAACTAATGTACTGACGATAGAATATTTAAACCAATTACATATTACTGAGGTATACTACGGTGCAAGGACCCATCTGGATAATCACAAGTACAGATTTCATATATATTCTGAAATATTTGAGATACTCTGAAATAGATTGAACTGAGGGTCATGCAAATACCAAAGTGTGAGATTGTGGGAGATACTGTTAACCAATATATAACTATGTGAGCTAAACATGGAGTTCGATATATAATCCCCATCGAAGAGGGCCCAATATACTTTGTCAGGGTATAAAGGTTGAGCTGATCTGATGTGGTATAAATAATCCTACGGTGACACGTAGTTTTGGGGCTAGGGTTTATGCTTGCTGAACCCTAGTTCAACTTGGTGCTAAGTACTACTCACAACTAAACAAAATTGATAGCTCGATGAGATGTCATACTTGGTTATCAACCTGAGATGACATACTTGGATGTCAACCTGAGATGACATATATAGATGTCAACCTGAGATGATCATAGATGCCATACTCGACTACCATACTACTAGTAAACTTCGCTTTTATAAGAAAACTAATCCACGATCATTGATGGCATTTCAGATACCATACTAATCGAAAACTTACTGTTAGGAAAGAGTGTTCAAGAGCATTGATGGCATATCTGGATGTCATACAGGTCATGTATCGTACTATTATGAGCTGAAGCACTTGATTGTGATTTCAAAACTCATACGTATATAGATTATGTATTTCTGAATACTGGGACTTATAAGTCTATAGGAGACATGAGATGGCTAGAGTAAATGTATAAAGGAACCTTATGAGGATTAAGATTTAGAAGGAAATTATAAAGTTGGACCTGAGCTCTGAATTCTGATTTATGGAGCTGCTAATAGTCTAGTAGGTTGAATTTATCTAAAAACACCATTTAGAATATACTTCATCTGAAAACACTCTATAGGTCAGCAACACTGAGGGTACAGATAAACTGAGATTCAGTAACAAACCCTCCATCTGAAAGTATCCTAAAACATGTAAACCAAGAGGAACGAGTGTTTAATTAACAATGCATGGGATCCTAGGTCATCGGGTGTTCATAACCCACCATCTCTGAAGAATGCAACTATTTATGATAACTTTTATGATATGAATGAAATATGAAATTATATAATACAAGACCAAAAATCATGGAATATCATTATAATTAGGGTTCATGGACATGATACTATCAACATACTAAATTTCATGGAGAAATATGTATTTATAGTTTACTAGTTATGGGGAACTGAAGTACAAGAAGAATCATGGCTATAATGAAAACCCTAATTTTGAGATCATGAATTAACTGAGGAACTGAATGTATTTTGGGACTCAATGGGTGAAAGGATACCCACTGATGAAATCCCACATACTTGGAGATGAAAACCTTGGTGAAAACCTTGAATTTGGAGCTTGAAGAAGATGAACCCTAGTTATGCCTTGGAGAAGAGGAATCACCTCTTTCCTTATTTTCTCCTTAAGTGTCAACTTAATTTTTGAGTAATGAGGGACTTAGGGTAAACCTAGGCTTATAATTCAGCTTTGGAACAACTTAAACGATGTATTTTAGGGGCCTAATGAGTGGAAAAAGACTGGAATGCCCCTTATAAAATGTAACTAAAAAAGCTGCAAAAAGAGACGTACGGACCATCCCACGATCGTGAGACCCACCTACGATTGTGGGTGGTGCTCGTGGTTGGGAGGCTAGGTTGGAGGTTCTGCTGGATAGTGTTTCACTAAAATGACCATAAATCTTAGCTCCGACATCAGATTAAGGTGAAACTGGATGCATTGGAAAGGTAATTCAAATATATATCATTTGGTGGGTTTTTAGATTAAAAATATATTATGATCTAGGCATTGTACTCGTTTGAAATATACTATAGCAAGATTTTTCACAAGAAAACCACCGTTAAGAAAGATTTCTACTTGGCTATGAGCTAGGAGTTACTTGTGGCCTTAATATATGTCTAAATCACTTCTCATACTACCAAAACATGAAGTTTGGTTCTACAAGTACTTGAAGCATGGTTCTAATCTTAGCTCAGATTTTTGGTGCGTTACATTAACCGTCGAGAAAATCATACCCAACTCACACTAAAATCCACAACATCTAGGGAAAAGAATCAAATCCAACACAGTGATATACTCTAAATGAGTCACAAACATAGGATCTACACACCCGATCCACCACTAAAGAATCATCTATAAGGTAGCAAAATAAACCAACACAATAAGAGCCCATGAATCACATCAAGACTCTATGCCAAATAAGTAACACATAGGGAAAATAGAACCATAGTCAAACACCTCCAAGGCAGATCAAAGGAAAACTGACACCATACCTGTGACTATTGTACCAGAAGCTTCTACCTCGAGGTCTACTGAACTAGACATGAAGAACCTGAATGACTACCCTAACCTAACCCTCTCCAAGAATGACCATGAGGATCTTGGACTCAACCATACATATTGTTAGCGTATTCATGTCTATGGGGCCTCTTGCCCGCATGCCTCTCATGTATGCACACAAACTCCTCTAGAAACTTTTGAGCAAACTGATCCTATGAGAGAGAGAGAGTGACCCATCTTGTCTACTCTCAACAAAAGACCTCCACCACTATTTGAATGGTCTAAATAACTAAAAAAAAAAAAAGTAAAATCTACTCTATTTAAGTCTACCAGGCCCAACCTGTGCAACCTCTCATGGCAACCAATCAAGAACCTGTAAGCAACAACCCTAGGATTCTCATTAAACTGAGGAGGATCTATCCTCAAGAACTCTACAAACCTACTCTGTCATTCTATGGACATAAAGGGTAAGGTCACTAAATATGGAGTTATCCTTGTTAATATCTTATCAACACTAGGAGAGTCTGTAGTAGCCAAATGTACATCTAGAGTTTGAAGCCCTAGAGTAGCATACCGAATGAAAGTAGGAGTCATCCTCTTATGGAAACCTAATACCCATACCAAGATATCCTCAAGCATAAATACGGACATGCTTACAGGTGGTGTCTGTACCGAGATCAACCTCTCTATCTCAATAGACCCATCATCACGAGCAACTCAAGAACTTGAGGAGGCAATTCTAACCTGATCTCTAGCTGGTTCAAATGTTCCAATCTGACCTCTGCCTCAACCTCTACCCTTACCATGTACTAAAGACACTGGCTCTGAACCTTTAACCAAAGAAGAGCGAATCCTCACCATCTATGAGAGAGTGAATAAGAGGTTTTTGACTTACATAAGGCTATGAGCACATGACATAGAATGAAGAAATGGATTTCTCCTCAAGACATGTAGCCTATAAATGATAGATAACGGACGTCTCCGTACCGATTTGAATGAATCTACTAGACTCGTATTGTACTATTGAGCCCAATGAATGTAGGGATTTGATACCAATTTGTCATGACCCAAATTAGAGTCCATGATGGAACCTGTCACACCCTCCAGTACAGGTAAGCCTATCCCAACACAAACTCAATAATCAAAGTAAATTAGAAGTGAAAGAAGAAGAATGTCAATAACCCCAAATGATATAGAAGGAAACACATTCTTAATGATACATCCCAAGTCTGGTTTTCACTAGTGCAAGCCTCTAATATATAATATAATCAAATAATCTAAAGTATCTTAAATATGGATAATGCATAAGATAAGATAAACAGAGATCTGGGTACGCTCTGAGACCCGTCCATCGCTACCTCGATCTCCACAATGCAACACTAAGAGAACACAATCTATGCTCTGCTAATCAGATCAATACTTTCACAGCGTGTAGAAAAGGAAAGAAAAAGCAAGGGTGAGTATGAAATATGTGTACTTAGCAAGCATCATTGATAACTGACCCTAATCAAAGTGATGGTGAGGACCACCACACCAACCATCCAATTTACCCCAAATTAGCCTGCACTTAGAAAAGTCCTCGCCTATCCTAGCAGATAGTGCATTTAGCAAGATAATCAAATTAGTGCATTAAGGTAGGCATGTACAGATTCAAGATCAGTGTCGATGGAGATAAGTCACATCAAAAGAGAATATGACAACACATTATATAATATCAACTGACCATTTCAAACCAATAATCCCGACTAAGGTAGAGGACGTAAGCATCCCACAAACAATAGATGTGACACAACTGTCTCAATGGATCAAGCCATAATAATACCCCACATCTCATAATATCTCAACTACCAAACCACCCAAGAGAAGGTACAATGCAATGTAATGTAGTAATATGAGATGTAGAATACATAATATCACAAACAAGATTCAATCATAATAATACAATATGAAAGGAAATAATTAGATGCAATATCAAACATACAAAGGAATGCAATGCAATACATGTGATGCAATGTGATAGAGTGATAATAATGTAAGCCATCACATGGCAGCCATTGCATGGCACCTCATATACACCTTCTGAGCTAAAGCTTCCAAAACAGGGCCTATGGGGGGGGGGGGGGTTCACAACTCCTATACTTTCATAATCCCATCAGTAAATCTAACCAACACATCCCTCAGTTACGGCGTTTTATAATGTGTTTTATTTTTTTTCAAAATTAGTGTTTCTTAGTGGTACCAATTTCATGAATATGGATGAATGAAATGAGGATGCATTCTCATAACTAAATCAATATCTTGTAATGAATCAACTGAATGAGGGTATAAATAATCTTAAATTTCCTCAAATCTTAATAGATCATAATATAAACCATCACATGGTGACACAATAGTGAAGAGTCATGTAAGACATCAATAATATCAATCCAAACCCCCACTCGGGTATCAAAATAATAAGAAAGGCAAATAATGCTCAACCAAGACAAATACCACACGGGCATCACAATAATAATCTCTTAAGTCAATAATAAGGTTCACATAAGCCCCCACACGGGTAATACGATAAAATAATAATCTCAAATGATGAATTTCACGATAAAATTCCCAATCCATAGCATACTTTACATGAATGGTTAACTACCCACCCTGGTCTGAAGAAAGTTAAGTCATAACCTACCTCAAAAATTGAAACTCAAGACTGAACCCCTCAACATGTAAGACATTCCTTTTTGGACGGTATTGAAATGAATTTAATCTTTCAAAGACATAATCTACATGTAAATAGGAGTCTAATAATACCAATACTAGCCACTTTCATTCCAAATCCAAAAGTACTTCAAAAATTGACTCCAAAAATAATGTAACACCCCGTACTTTTCTAACCTTACTTGATACCTTGGGATCATATCTACATAGGTGTTGAGATGCCATGAATATGTGTTTTATAGTGTCATTGGTGAAACATTTGATATCGGACTTAACATGTGCGATTAGACCTTCGTAGGAGGTGTTTTGTGATTTTGTGATGCATTTGGGTGATGCCCCGTACATATTCTAACCTCATTTGGTGACTTTAAGTCATGTTTACTTGATGGTTAAGATCACTAAGTAAGTATTTTGTAGTGTTTTGATAAGGGATTGGACGATACGCAAACATTGGATAAGTGGCCGAAAAATTCAGAAAAGTGCTGAAACTTGCGCCACTACCCTGTTCCAGGGGGTGTGGCGCAATCCACCTGCATGCAGGAAATTCAGAGAAGGCCCATTTCTTGCGCCACAGCCTACTTTGCAGCTAGTGGCGCAAGGCACAAATCTAGTGCCTTTCCGGACCCGTTTTGTAACGCAATTCTACGACGCTTCTTGGATGGTTTCTTTTGGTTCTTTGGAGTTCTTTGAGCATTTTTAAAACGTCAAACACTTCAATACACTCCTACATGATCAAATCATGAAATGTGAATAGTGATCCAAAATGTCCAATGAAGCCAAGGGCGACTAGAATTCCTATTTTTGCGATCGAAGCGACGAATGAGAATCTCGCAAGAGAATATTGTCGTGACATGATGGAATTATGTAAACATGAGATATATGATGAATAATACATGAAATTTGATGGTTAAATGGATATGTGTTATTGGGCCCAAAGTTAGGCCCAAAATGGGATTAAAAGACTTGGCCCAAAGAGGAAATAACCCATTCTTCCAATAATTGACTAAGTAAACATATCATTTAGTGCCAAGTGTGGCTAAGGATGACTTCAGGTCCATATAAATCCCCCAAAATCAGATTTTAATCATCCAAGACTCTCATGCCTTTGTGATATTTTCTTAAATATTTCTTTAAGCTCCAAACCCTAAAGCAAAATATTCCTTTGGACTCCTTGGAAAAGATCAACATATTCCAAGCCTTGGTAAGTATTTATACTCATGGATTAACATATTATATGCATGGGAGATTATGTATATTATGATAGTTGTGTTGGCAAGGTGGTGAATAGTGTATTTTTGCCTTTGGTGAAAGATGTGCTATCTTGGTGATTTGACCTTGAATTAGGACTTGTGCCTTTGATGAAAAAGCATGGTATGGACAAAATATGAACATGTATGGTGTTATTTTTTGTATTAAACTTGTTCTTGTCTATAAGTGGAAATTGTGGAATTTTGGCCGATATGTGTTATGAGTTGTATTAAGGTCATTTGATGGGTTATTTGTGATGTGTTATGGATAAGAAAGTGTAAAGGAGAAGTGTTGTGGTAAAATATATCAATTATCATGTATTGGTCAATGTTGGGAATATTATGGAATTTTTGGAATAATAGTATGATCAATGGTTTTGTCAAGGGGAAATGACATGTTTAAAGGCAAACATGTAACTCATTGACATGGTATGCATTTGTAAAGTAATTGGTGGTTAATGTGAATTTCGTTATGTATTTATGTTGTAGAGTGACACATAAAGAAGGAGCGGGATTATTGTATACGCATCTAAGGTTGTATATTCGTATTGCGAATCCAAGGTATGTAAGGTTACTTTGTCCGTATCTTTCTGCGGCAAATAGTGTTCACATTGACATATCACTAGTCCTATCCTGAAATGTACTAAGGTATTCCATATTCGGTTAGCAATGGTCATTGTTATAAATTTCCTACTCTTTGATCATTTGTGAATCTCATATCTCATATTCAAGGTTATGTTCCAATATTTCAAATAGTGACTATCCTTGTGTCTCTTGTTCATGGATTATCGTCAGCATCGGTTCCTTCACTGGGCCGATGGGTTCAGCCTAGTGGCCGTGGTAGAGGTGCCAGAGGAGCATCCAGTACTAGCGGGGTCCAGAATCGCACTTATGCTTTGGTGGACCGCCAGAATTCAGAGGCTTCCCCTGATGTCGTCACAGGTACATTATCCGTATTCTCACATAATGTATATGCATTGATTGACCCTGGTTCTACATTTTCCTATGTTACCCCATTGGTTGCTGCGAGATTTGCAAAGGCACCAGAATTATTAATTAAATCTATTAAAGTGTCTACACTGGTTGGTGAACATATTATTGCAAAGAAAGTATATCGTAACTGTGTGGTAATGGTGTGTGGTCATGATACATTGGCCGATCTCATTGAATTGGACATGGTGGATTTTGATGTAATTATGGGAATGGATTGGTTGGCCTCTTGTTATGCTTCGGTAGATTGCCGGGCCAAGAAGGTGCAATTTTGTTTTCCGCAAGAAAATGTTCTTGAATGGCAGGGTAATATAGGGACACCACGAGGAAGATTTATTTCCTATCTAAAAGCCAGGAAAATGATTGCCAAGGGATACATATGTCATTTGGTACGAGTGAAAGATAATGATGTGGAACCATTAACTCCACAGTCAGTACCGGTAGTCAATGAATTTCTTGATGTATTTCCAGAGGATCTTCCAGGTTTACCCCCAGAACGGAAAGTGGAATTCGGCATTGATGTGATTCCAGGCACTCAGCCTATTTCTATTCCCCCATATAGAATGGCTCCAGTAGAATTATGTGAATTGAAGGAGCAATTGAAAGATTTGCTGTACAAAGGCTTCATTAGGCCTAGTATGTCCCCGTGGGGTGCACCGGGATTATTCGTATGTAAGAAAGATGGCACATTGAGGATGTGCATTGACTACCGACAGTTGAATAAAGTAACGATCAAGAACAAATATCCCCCCTCGCATTGATGATTTGTTTGATCAGTTACAGGGTGCCAAGTGTTTTTCAAAGATTGACTTGAGGTCGGGTTACCATCAAGTCAGAGTTAGAGAGGAGGATGTACCCAAGACAGCTTTTCGAACACGATATGACCATTATGAATTTTTAGTTATGTCATTTGGACTAACAAATGCACCGGCTGTGTTTATGGATTTGATGAATAGGGTGTTTAAGCCATTCTTAGACGTGTTCGTGACAGTATTTATAGATGATATCCTTGTTTATTCAAGATCACCAGAAGACCACGCTACTCATTTACGGCAAGTGTTGCAAATCCTCCGTGAGCGTAAGTTGTATGCAAAATTCTCCAAATGTGAGTTTTGGTTAAAATCAGTTGCATTCTTGGGTCACATTGTGTCAGATGAAGGGATCCAGGTCGATACACAGAAGATCGAAGCAGTGAAAAACTGGCCAAGACCTACGACACCCACAGAGATTCGCAGTTTTCTGGGTTTGGCAAGTTATTACCAAAGATTTGTAGAAGGGTTTGCTTCTATTGCAGCACCATTAACAAAGTTAACTCACAAGGCAATTAAATTTCAATGGAATGATGCCTGTGAACAGGGGTTCCAAAAACTGAAAGATGAGTTGACTTCCACACCAGTGTTAGTACTTCCTGAAGGCACAAAGGGCTATGCAGTGTATTGTGATGCTTCTGGGATTGGTCTCGGATGTGTGTTGATGCAGCATGGTAGGGTGATAGCATATGCCTCACGACAGTTGCGACCACATGAGAAAAACTATCCCACACATGATCTCGAACTGGCAGCGGTAGTTTTTGCTTTAAAGATATGGGGTCATTATTTATATGGGGTTCATGTTGACATCTATACGGACCACAAAAGCTTGCAATATCTTTTTAAGTAGAAGGAACTCAATTTGAGGCAACGAAGGTGGTTAGAGATTTTAAAAGACTATAACATTGATATTCTTTATCACCCAGGCAAAGCAAATGTAGTAGCTGATGCATTGAGACGTAAGGCAGTAGAAAGCACTAGTGGTCAGTTGAATGAAAAGCATGAGATAATCAAAGACTTAGATCAATTAGCCAGCTTGGGAGTTCGCCTTATTGAATCCTCAGATGATAGAGTTATTGTGCAGAATGCAGCAGAATCCTCCGTGATAGCTGAAGTGAAAGAGAAGCAATTTGCGGATTCTAGTTTATTTCAGCTAAAGGAAAATGTGCAACAGAATTTGACCAAGGCATTTGATATTACACCGGAAGGGGTGCTTCAATGTCAAGGGAGAATATGTGTACCGAACGTAGACGAGCTGAGGACAAGAATAATGACAGAGGCGCACCATTCGCGCTATTCCATTCACCCGGGTGCTACTAAAATGTACCATGAATTGAAAGAAGTGTATTGGTGGGGCAACATGAAAAAGAACATTGCAGAATTTGTCGCGCAATGCCCGAATTGTCAACAAGTGAAAGTGGAACATCAGAAACCGGGAGGTTACATGCAATGTATCAATCTTCCAGTCTGGAAGTGGGATATGATTAATATGGATTTCATTATGGGTTTGCCCCGTACATTGCGGAAGTTTGATTCGATATGGGTCATAGTGGACGGACTTACTAAATCAGCGCATTTTCTATCGGTCAAGACGACCTATACAACTGAGGATTATGCGAAGTTGTATGTGAAGGAGATAGTACGATTACATGGTATTCCACTTTCTATTATATCAGACAGAGGAGCACAGTTCACAACACACTTTTGGAAATCTTTTCAGCGGAGTTTAGGTACTCAGGTGAATTTGAGTACGGCTTTCCATCCTCAGACTGATGGACAAGCAGAATGTACTATTCAGACACTTGAAGATATGCTACGAGCTTGTACGTTAGATTTTCAAGGCAGTTGGGATGACCATTTGCCTCTTATTGAATTTGCGTATAACAATAGCTATCATTCAAGTATTAAAATGGCACCTTATGAAGCCTTGTATGGAAGGAAATGTAGATCACCAATCGGATGGTTCGAAGCAGGTGAAACTGCCTTACTTGGGCCAGATATTGTTCACCAAGCCATGGAGAAAGTTAAAGTTATCCAATAACGGTTACAAACAGCTCAAAGTCGTCACAAGTCATATGCCGATGTGCGAAGAAGAGGGCTTGAATTCGCCATAGGTGATTGGGTATTTTTAAAGGTGTCACCGATGAAAGGGGTAATGCGGTTCGGAAAGAAAGGGAAATTGAGTCCACGTTACATAGGCCCATATGAAATCATTAGAAGATTTGGGCAAGTTGCGTATGAGTTGGCACTACCCCAGGACCTTTCGTCAGTCCATCCGATATTTCATGTTTCAATGCTTCAAAAATGCATAGGAGATCCTTCGCGTATTGTTCCCATAGAGTAGGTTCAAGTTACGGAGGATCTTACCTATGACGAGGTACCCATTTATATTCTGGATCGACAAGTAAAGAGGTTGAGGAATAAAGATGTCGCATCCGTAAAAGTCCTTTGGAGAAATCAACAAAAGGAGGAGATCACATGGGAGGCGGAAGAAATGATGAAATCCAAGTATCCCCATCTATTTCAAATGGACCAAGAAGTATACAATGCGGAGGTGGAATAATAACAAGTAAGTATTTAAGAGCATTATGTGTATTTGTATACGTAAAGTAAAGATGCAATTGATGTATATAAGACGATGTTGTTAACATTCGAGGACGAATGTTTCTAAGGGGGGAAGAATGTAACACCCCGTACTTTTATAACCTTACTTGATACCTTGGGATAATATCTACATAGGTGTTGAGATGCCATGAATATGTGTTTTATAGTGTCATTGGTGAAACATTTGATATCGGACTTAACATGTGCGATTAGACCTTCGTAGGAGGTGTTTTGTGATTTCGTGATGCATTTGGGTGATGCCCCGTACATATTATAACCTCATTTGGTGACTTTAAGTTATGTTTACTTGATGGTTAAGATCACTAAGTAAGTATTTTGTAGTGTTTTGATAAGGGATTGGACGATACGCAAACATTGGATAAGTGGTCGAAAAATTCAGCAAAGTGCTGAAACTTGCGCCACTAACCCATTTCAGGGGGTGTGGCGCAAGCCACCTGCATGAAGGAAATTCAGAGAAGTCCCATTTCTTGCGCCACAGCCTGCTTTGCAGCTAGTGGCGCAAGGCACAAATCTAGTGCCTTTCCGGACCCGTTTTGTAACGCAATTCTACGACGCTTCTTGGATGGTTTCTTTTGGTTCTTTGGAGTTCTTTGAGCATTGTTAAAATGTCAAAAACTTCAATACACTCCTACATGATCAAATCATGAAATGTGAATAGTGATCCAAAATGTCCAATGAATCCAAGGGCGACTAGAATTCCTATTTTTGCGATCGAAGTGACGAATGAGAATCTCGCAAGAGAATATTGTCGTGACATGATGGAATTATGTAAACATGAGATATATGGTTAATAATACATGAAATTTGATGGTTACATGGATATGTGTTATTGGGCCCAAAGTTAGGCCCAAAATGGGATTAAAAGACTTGGCCCAAAGAGGAAATAACCCATTCTTCCAATAATTGACTAAGTAAACATATCATTTAGTGCCAAGTGTGGATAAGGATGACTTCAGGTCCATATAAAGCCCCCAAAATCAGATTTTAATCATCCAAGACTCTCATGCCTTTGTGATATTTTCTCAAATATTTCTTTAAGCTCCAAACCCTAAAGCAAAATATTCCTTTGGACTCCTTGGACAAGATCAACATATTACAAGCCTTGGTAAGTATTTATCCTCATGTATTAACATATTATATGCATGGGAGATTATGTATATTATGATAGTTGTGTTGGCAAGGTGGTGAATAGTGTATTTTTGCTTTTGATGAAAGATGTGCCATCTTGGTAATTTGACCTTGAATTAGGACTTGTGCCTTTGATGAAAGAGCATGGTATGGACAAAATATGAACATGTATGGTGTTATTTTTTGTATTAAACTTGTTCTTGTCTATAAGTGGAAATTGTGGGATTTTGGCCGATATGTGTTATGAATTGTATTAAGGTCATTTGATGGGTTATTTGTGATGTGTTATGGATAAGAAAGTGTAAAGGAGAAGTGTTGTGGTAAAATGTATCAATTATCATGTATTGGTCAATGTTGGGAATATTATGGAATTTTTGGAATAATAGTATGATCAATGGTTTTGTCAAGGGGAAATGACATGTTTAAAGGCAAACATGTAACTCATTGACATGGTATGCATTTGTAAAGTAATTGGTGGTTAATGTGAATTTTGTTATGTATTTATGTTGTAGAGTGACACATAAAGAAGGAGCGGGACTATTGTATACGCATCTAAGGTTGTATATTCGTATTGCGAATCCAAGGTATGTAAGGTTACTTTGTCCGTATCTTTCTGCGGCAAATAGTGTTCACATTGACATGTCACTAGTCCTATCCCGAAATGTACTAAGGTATTCCATATCCGGTTAGCAATGGTCATTGTTATAAATTTCCTACTCTTTGATCATTTGTGAATCTCATATCTCATATTCAAGGTTATGTTCCAATGTTTCAAATAGTGACTATCCTTGTGTCTCTTGTTCATGGATTATTGTCCAATGGTTCCAATGGTATCATGGTGCTAGTAATGTTATATTTCTCATGATGTTTATTCACATGTCTCTCACTCATTGGTTAATGATTCAAAGTTTCCAACAATGTTATGTTCCAAAGCTCAAGTGATGTTATGACTATCAAAGTATCAATCTCAAAGTAATGAACAAAGTAATACATATGTGGTCAATGATCAAGTACGGGTGGCAGGTCTAGGGGCGTAAGCCTAGCTCGACTCGATCCCGAGGTATGGATTTATGGGTGGCAGGTCTAGGGGCATAAGCCTAGCTCGACCCGATCCCGATGCATATGGGTGGCAAGTCTAGGGGCATATGCCTAGCTCGACTCGATCCCAACACGATGATATGATATGAAAAGACCCACTGATCAGTCGGGGCCCGGGTACATTGTGACATATGTAATGACAAGTGAGTATTGAATGTAAAGAAAGTAATGAAAGTAATGAAAGCAATCCACATGGTTTCCAAAATGCAACATGGTGACTTACTCACATTTATTAGTCATTTGTATTTGAGTTCATTGAAATATTCATGTGTTGTACAGTTTCATCTGAGCCTTGCATACTCAATACTTATTTCGTACTGACCTCTCTTGGGGAATTTACCTTACTTGCTGCAGGCGCAGGTCCTAGTAGGCCTCCACAGTAGGTTGCCAGTCGTTGCAGATCATTGGTGAGCTCCAGCTAATTCGGGGCTTCTCCGAGTCAGAGTATATATATGTTTTGGTGTTGTACATGTTGTATAAAGCGGGGACTTGTTCCGACTTTTAGTTCATTTTGGTCAATGCTTTGTTAGAGGTTTTTGTAGACAAGTGTGGGTGTATAAATGTAAAAGGGATATGTCGTACTTGACTCGGTAGCCTCAACGGCCTAGTTTCGCGTATGTATATATATCATGTTCCATGACTTTCATTGTTGGTCTCTATAGCTGTTATGTGCTTATGGGTTTCTTATGGCATGCATATGATTGAACATAGGCAAAGGTTGGTTCTCTCAGGCCTTATCGGCTACGGGTGCCAATCATGTCTCGATTGGGTTCGGGGCGTGACAAATAAAAAGGATAAAACTAAAAATTTAATTTAAAGAATCATGTTACCCATACTTTAAAGGTCCTAAATATGAAAACTCAAAAAAAAAAGTTGAAATTGAGTTAGAAATCATTGAAAAACCATTTTCTCAATTTACAGGGTGAACCCCCAAAAATCCATGTTTAAAATCTAAGTTTTGAAGTTGTTTTTGAGATAAAATCAATGGGTAATAATAGAAACAAGGTTTAGAAGTTTACCCAAGCAATTTTGAAGAAGATCCATCATGAAATCACCTAAAACCAAGGTCTCAAGGTCCAACAATGGTGAAAAATAGAGGAAATCACAAAAATGGGGTATTTATACTGTTATGTGAATAGTACCTCGCGATCACAACACCCTCCAAGCTATTGCGAGGGTCATAGTTTGACCAACACTAAATTTGGTCATCGCGATTGCAGAGTTGAGCCTCGCGACCATGATTAGCAACCCGACTCGGTCCACTACATAACTCTTCATGATCGCGGTGACCCATCTCGCAATTGCAATAAGTAAACTGATCAAGCCCCCAAATCATGACACATGTTCATATGATCGCAATGTAGGGCTAGCTACTGCACCAAATAACAATAGTTCAGCTAATATAAATGATCAAAAATCTTCTCGAACGGACCCTCGAGATTCGTTTGGGACCCCATAGAAATAAACCAATAATGGTACTAGCCTAATTTCGATGTTTTGGACTCAATGGAAGGAATTTTTCAAAAGAGGTCATTTTTAACAAGTTATGCCCCCACGGGATCCCTATGCTCAAAACTAAAAATAAAGACTCAAAACCCAAACCAACCACTCTAATAACCCCAAATCAATATTCTAGATCTAACAGAACTGATAGAATCACCATCTGATGCTCGGATAAAAAAATATGAAAGTCAAACTTATCACTTTAAAGGCTACTCAAAACCTCAAACTTACACAAATTACTCCCGAACTCTTTGGGAACCATTCCCACAATTCATAAATGATATAAATTAACTACGAAGAAGAACAAAATGGTCAAAATACATAGAGTGCTAAAAATCACAATAAGGGTTGTTACACATATTCTTCATCAATTATAGTACTTTTAGAGTTCTGAATACTAGGATTAGGGTCATAAAAAACCACATGTACAGTTTCTTCAACACAAGAGTTCTTTTATTAAAGAATCTAAAAGCACGACTAGAAGGAGAGTAACCTAGAAAAATACCTTCATCGCTTTGAGGATCAAACTTACCCAGGTTGTTCTTACCATTATTATGAATGAAGAATTTGCAGCTTAAGGGATAAAAGTAACTGATATTGTGATTCTTTCCTTTCCATAACTCATAAGGTGTCTTCTTCATGATGGATCTAATTAAAAATTAGTTCAGAATGTGACAAGCTGTACAAACTGCTGTTGTGCAAATGTGATCAAGATGACTTTATTCCAATAGAATTATTCAGGCAGTGTCTTGAAGAGATTGAATTTTTCGTTCGACTACTTTATTTTGTTGAGGAGAATGAGAGGATGAGAAGTTTTGAGTGTATCGGTGTTGAGAACAAAATTCCTCGAACGCATTATTTCTAAATTCTCCTCCATGATCACTGTGAATTGTAGATATGATGTAACCTGCTTTTCTTTGAACTTTTTGTAATGACCCTCCAGGTCATTTTCTCAATTTTCGATTAAAGTTTCGATTCAACAACCCTTTTTCCGCTATTGTCGGAGCTTGGAGCGTGGGGAAGTGTGGGGACTCATTCTTGAGGCTAAGGTAAGTTGTTTTAACGTCCCTTGATCATTCCCATTAGTTTTCCTCATAGAATTCTGCTCTTTTCCTTGTTAATTCTTAGAATTTAGGTCTTGGAAATCCATAACTTTGGGGGCTGATTTGGGCCTCGATTTGTGTCCCATTTGTGCTCAACATTTTAGCACACACTTCTTGTCCTTCAAGGGACCTCGTGGTGGATTCAACTTTGGGAATCCGTCAGCGGGTCCCACGGACCCATTATTGACTCAATTTTTAGCCCGGAGTTTTTTATTACAATATGAGTATCATTTTACTCGTAATGACATGTAGATTATTATTTTGATAGTGTGACACCGATTCGGAATCGTGGAGAAAGGTCGAGCGACTTGTGGACACGTCAAGAATTACGGCTCTGCATCGAGGTAGGCTTCGGTCTACTTTTCTCTATGAGATTGTGTATAGTATAGATTACATGCTAGGTATCAAATATAGGATATAATTATGGCTAGTATAGCATGACTTAGCCTATTTTATGGAATTTGGGGTAGATATGTGATCCTAACCCTAGTATAAATACTTGTTAGGTCCGTAGAGTTCTATCATCTTATATATAAGCATGTTAACCACAACTGATGATTAAGGATCCTTTGGTATGAGACTTACCATTTGAGTTAGCAATTCAGGAGGTACTTCCCCGATTAGATCTTTGTGGTGCTTTATGCCTTGGATTATTATGGTTGCCCGGGTTTTGAGACCTTGTTATATTGGTTACATGTTATTAGACCCGAGACTGTGATTATGAGACTAGTTGGACTTTGGTGAGTATTCTTCCCTTAGCAAGGGTAAGATTATCAATTATAGATGCTTAGGCGCTTATGGTTATGTGGTATGGATACTGGTGATGGCATTTCGGTTTATGCTGTATTCATCCATTCATATGCATTGCCTATCACCAGTTAGTTGTTTTGCACCTGTATCTATCAGTCTTACGGGGGGATGTGTAGGTACGGGTTATGGTTGCTGTTTGCTGAGTGTTTCTGTGAACCTTCCGGGCTTATGGGGGTCCGGTTAGGTACTTGTTTGTCTGGACTAGCCGGTTACTTTATTATTATTTATTATGGTTAGTTCGTGGAAGGTTGGTTGTGGATGGTTACCTGAGATTAGAGGTACGTTTTTGATTCCTTTATCCTTTCAGTAGCTTACATTATGGTTAGTTTACCCCAGGATTTGTCACCCTTTGGGTATAGGCTTAATGAGGCTAGTGTTAGCTCCTTTACTGGGCTATAGACCTTGAGATGTTAGGTTGACTCCTTCAGGTAGTTACCTTTGAGTTAGCCCTATATGTATACTTATATGTATGGTATCACCGTATATCCCTCTCTTTCCTTATCTATTTACCTTGTATATGTATCCTTTGGCCTTGTACTACTATTATATATCGTTCTTTCACTCTTCATTTGTATATTGGCCATTGATATACGGTATTGCACTATAGTTCCTGAATGCTGTCAGGATAGGATAGTTATCTCTATTGTCCCATTAGCATTGTGATGCCTAGTTTCGTGGATAGTTGCCTGTAGTTACTTTCATGCCTTCATGTTATTTATGCTTGCATTATTTCTGGAGCTCAGTCGATCGTTGCCTACTGAGTACCACATGGTTGGTACTCATACTACACTTCTGCATCCTGCAGGTTATAGTACGAGTTATCGCCATTGATATGTGTATCGTACGGAGCAGCTAGGGATCGGAGATTTGGGGTGAGCTCCCGACGCTTAGAGTATCCCTACTCTTCCTCTTATTGTTAGACTGTTCTCTATGCTGTGTCAGAGACGGCTTGTCTGCATACATTTTTCCTGTATTTCACTTGTACTCCTGATGTATTAGAAGCTCTTGTACTGGCTCCACCAGATTTTGGGATTATATTAGCCTTGTTATTATATTTATTCCGTTGTTTCCCTTTATTCCTTTTGGGTAGTTCGTTACTAGATGTTCCGGACTACGGGTTTGCTTACCACTGGTGGGTTATATTAGGTGCCATCATGATCTGAGAAAATGGGTCGTGACACTTTTCTTCGAAATTCGCAAAAGACTCATGTTTGCGAGCAAGAAAAATAACCCATATAAAATCAGAAAAATCATTAACAATAACAAAAACATATCTTTTACCACCAATGCTAGCAATTTTAGTAGGTCCAAAATGATCAATGTGAAGAAGTTGAAGAGGCTTAAAAGTGCTCATGATATCTTTGACTTTGAAAAAGGTGCATGTCTACTTACCAAGCTGACAAACATCTCATATGTGATCTTTTGTGAATTTTAGTTTTGGCAGGCCTACCACTAATTCAAGTCTAGAGAGTTATTCGAGAGCATGCATGCTGACATGTCTAAGATTTTTATGTCACAATCATAAATCAAAAGATAAAGCAGTAAGATAAGATAAAGTAGGCAAGTCAATATTATTTAAAACATAGATATTTTTAACTCGATCACCAATGAGGGTGATGTTATTGGCTGTGTTGCTGATGGTGTATTTGATAGTAGTAAAAAGCATATTAAATCCTACGTCATAGATTCAACTGATGCTCAACAAATTATGCTTGAGTCCATCAACCAAATACACTTCAATTAGATCACAAAATGGGCTAATTGTTATTGATAGAACACCCACAACTTCTTCTTCAGCATTCTCTCCACATCTTACATAGCCACCATCTATATCCTTTACTGATTTTATTTTTTTTCTTTCCCGTCATGTGTCTGGAACACCCACTGCTTACCCACATATACTTTTTGTATGCTTTTGTGGTGTGTTCCTGCAAACAGATAGAACAATTTTCTTTAGGTACCCAAGTGTTATTGGATCTTTGATAGTTAGAGCTTGCATCTTTTGGTCTCCAAATCCATTTTTCAGAAAAATTTCCTTTGCGATTAAAGGACTTGTGACCAACTTTGACACAGGGAAAACAAATTGGTTTATAATGAGCAAATGAAGACTTGGCTGAGTAGAAAGCATTTGAAGAGGAATTTGAATGATAATTTTTTCAAAAATTATTTTGAGATAATCTATTTGATTTGACTGAGCTACGACTTGGTGAATTCTTAATTCTAATAAGTTGAATTTTGATATCACCAAGTTCTTCTTCAAGAAAGTTGATTTCAACTTGACTTTCTTCCAGAAGAATTTTCCACTTTTTCTTTTCTTGAGACAACATATTGTATTCATCAATTACCTGTTGAATCTCATCAGTGACCATGTCAAGAGAATCTTGGAGATCCAAATAATTTTGACATTTAGAAGTCCTACCTCACTTGATTCACCCATAGCCATGAAATATATGTTTGTGATTTTTGCATTCTCATCATCTGAAGCATCTTCATCACTCCAAGCTCTGAATTTTTCTAGGTTGTTTTTCTTTTAGAATTTTTTCTTCTTGACCTTGGGGTAGTTTAATTTTATGTGGCTAGGTTTTCTGTGGTAATAACATATGTCATCATTCTTTTGATAGTTATTGTTCCTGAAGCCTTATTGAGGCTTCTATTTTCTTTGTCTCAACATATGCTTGACTCCACGATTTATAAGGGTAAGAACTTCATTCTTCTCTTCATTGATTTCTTCTTCACTTTTAGGGGTTACCGCGCTGAAGGCAATTATTTTCTTCTTTTCTTCTTTGATGTGCATGTTTATATGATTTTGTTCATAAGCCATAAGATTAGATCCAAATTCATCATAGGTCAAGTTTTGAAGATCTCATCCTCAAGGATGCTGACTTTCGTTTCCCATGCTTTGGGCAGACTCCTGATGAATTTTATTACTTAAAGTCCATTTGAGTATACCATTTCCAAAGACTTGAGTTCACTCATAATCTTGCTGAATCTGGAAATCATGTATTCTATGTTTTCATCATAAGCCATTCTGAATAGTTCTTACTCATTGACAAGGGCACTAATTCATGCGTCTTTGTCTTTGGAGGCTCCTTCATAGGTAACTTTAAGTTTGTCCCACATTTACTTGGAAGTATCACATGTGGAGATCTTGTCATATTCCGATCTACTAACTGCATAATAAAACAAACTTATAGCTCTAGTGCTAGTTTGATTTACCTATTGTTATTTCTTTGTGACTTAAAGCGGATCTAAATTAATTTTGTTGCTTGATTCCTTTGTGCTAATTCTGAGAATGAGTTTTGGTCCTTTATTGATTACAACCCATGTCTTGAAGTCAGTTGCCTGGACGAAGATTCTGAATCTTTCTTTCTAGTGGGAGTAGTGTTGACAAGTGAAGTAGGGAGGTCGACTTGAGGAGTGTGCTTCTTGGAAAATAGCGTTGGAAATTTAATAGTTTGCCATTTGATCTTTTCTCATGTGCGGTTAAGCAACTAGAATTATGAGACATGCTCGATACCAATTGAAAGTTAAGAAGGGAGGGAGGGGTGAATTGAAATCTTTTCTCCACTTTCGATGTATGTAAGAGTTAGTCGACTTCCTTGTAGGTTAGTATAATAGATAAAAGCAGATATAGGCAAAATTCAGTAAGTAAATTTGAGACAAGAGAATTTTTATACTGGTTTGGATCATCATTGTGGTTCCTATTCCAGTCCCCTTGGGTTACAAGGGTTTCCTTTAGAGCCTTCTAAAGTAACTTGATTTATAGAGTTGTACTCCATTGAGTGTGGTTGTTATTCAAACTTTTCTTGATCGATACAACCTCTACCTATATAATTAGTAGTGATCTATCCCTTTTCCTTTTCTTTTACAATTGTAAACTCAATTGAATACAAAGTTTTATGAAAGATAAAAAGTGTAGACAGTAATATTGTTCAAGTGAAGCTGCATGTCCTTCTCAGCTGATCCTGGTCTCTACTTAGAGTAGTCGTTTGCAGATGCCTTGTAGATTCTGTCATGACTAGTGGTGCTCTAAAAGGAAAACCCAAGGAAATTTCTTTCGATCAAGAATTTGTAATGATTTCTTGGTTGTGTATACATGTCTATATCAGATATGTCCGGGCGTGTGGAGTGATCTTCCTCCATTCTTAATTTGATTTAACATCATTCTGCCTTGTACAAAATTAGTGACTCTCCTTGTGCGTAGTTGATCTTCTTTCCTTATGCGTGCTTGATCTATCTCCTTTCCATGTGCCTGTTCAAAGGTTGATCTTATTTATTGATCTCCTTTCTCTGTGTATGTTTGATTGATCTCCTTTCTTGTGCGTGCTTGAAGGTCCGATTGTAGTTCTCTTTCCTTTCTTGTGAGTGAACCATGATTGTTTCCCTGTGGAGTCTAATTGACTTGATTTTCCTGATCTTAATCAATCTTTTCTTGGACACCTTCCTTGATGCTCCTTTTTCTTTCCTGTTGATCCTGCAAAGTTTACTTGGAATTAAATGTCATCATCAAAACTTATTTGGAGGCTAACAAAAATGTCAGAGTCAGAATTTTCAGTAAGGAGATTTAAAATATGAAAAATAAACATACGAAGAAGCCAAAGAAGGTTTGACATCAACTATATATACATAAAAAAATTATTTTAAACTATGTATAAACCGTGTAATTTTTCGCTGAAGGGGGTTCATGTAACATCCTTAGCTTTGCCAGACTTCGCCCTCCTTACATACATATACAGTTAAAATCAGATATTGTATTCACACAGTTTCAGTTAGGATTGGATATTATATAAGCATGCTGGTACAATATTTTTTGCGATATTTTGAAAGAAAATGCTTCTATAATTTGAAATAAGAAAAATATTGCTACATATTTGCCAAAATGAACGCTAATAATGCCACTTGTGATTTTTTCCAAAAAGAACAACTCGAACTCCAATGTGGCAAGAAATGGGCCCACAAAAAGTCTGAATAAAGTGGGTGAGCCTCGGAGTTCGGTGACACTTTATAACTACGTATCGTAGTCTCACAAAGTGAGATCTAAATTCGTTGACACTTTAACAGTATAAAAGAAGACCGAGATTTAAGATTCAGTAGTTGGTCTCCAGAGCAAAGTGCCGGGCTATTTGGGGCGATGAATTTGTTGGAACGCGTCACCCTCAATTGTCGTTTGACCAAATCTAGAATCTTTCCACTCTCAATTTCTTCATAGCTTTATTTTGAGTGGTCCTAACAAGGTCTCAACTTGGACACCTCACCTAAAGTGAAGTCAGTTGACTTCCCTCCAATTACTCCAAATTTTACCACTAGTAAGCAGGAATGCAAAAAAAATAAATTATGTGATATAGTTTGGATTTCGAAAGTCAAATTTTTACCGCGATCTATTCGTATGTCCTTTAAATATTTTAAATTTTTTAATTCTTGCGATTTATAATACTTTTTATATAGTTTCTAAATATATAAATTATTTTTCAAAAAACTTAAAGATTGTCCACATTCACGGTCAAAATAAAAAAGCTTGACTCTTGAAATTTTAATTATGTCATATAAATTGAGATAGAAGGAATAACGTATAGGAATTAAGATTTTATCAAAAAGCTAATTCTAAAATTCTACATGCTCTGGTGTAATTTTTCTGTCTAATAAATTAGTCATCAAGGTAAAAATGGAGGCATCATATATTTCTTATTGTTAGCATTTAAGTCCAAAACCACGTTAATCAAATGATCTTTTTTATGCTACTGATTCGTTTGTACAAACCTCAATATTTATACATGAAACATTATTTTTTGTTAGAGTAATTATTTAATATCAAAAGTAATGTTAAATTCATATACCATATGTGTATGTGTGCGTACCTAAATAAGTCAACATGTATACATCCCATTCGGTTGACAAAGGGAGGATCTGTAAATTAGTGTCAAATGTACTTTGGCGCTAACTCAATCTTAAAGATAGCTTAAGGAAGAATATTGTCCAAACCATATAAAAAGTACATAATAGTAGTATTAAAAGATAGAGGGACCTTTTCTCCCAAGTCCTCAAAAATCAATTTCTCTTCAAACAAATCTGAAAAAATCACCACTCTTTCAGTCTTGTATTTGGTCTGCTTTTTCTAGTCTCACTCAACTTCCCCTTTTTATTGCCGAGTCCACTGTGTATTCAAAGCCTATCTCTTTAATTTCTGTTTTCTTTGTTAATATATATAACCAATGGAAGTGGACTATTCTTTCATCTAGATCCCACAAGACTCTTTTCTTGATCCCTCACAGGGTCACAATTTGTTCAAGATTGAACCTTTATTATTATCAATGGAATCTCCTATCAAGAACATGTCATCACCACCTCCCACTATTCAATTCCCAGTGAACCATACTAGTGATCATCATCATGACCAAAAAAGACCAATTCTTGATGAAATGGACTTCTTTTCTGCCAAAAGAGTCGACGACTATAGTAAGACGGACACTGAAATAAAAGAATTCAACAAACCTCTTGAATTAGGCTTCAACATAAACGTAGACTACCAATCTTTTTATCAATTGTATTGTTTTTAATCAGTTTAGTTATCATTTAGAAAGTAAATTCTGATAAAATTCTCTCACATTCTGTAGACTGGTTTGCATCTTCTCACTGCAAACACTACTAGTAATGATCAGTCCAGAGTGGAAGGGGGCTTATGCCCTCACTCTGAAGATCATACACGAGCAAAATCTGAGGTAAGAATTAATTACATCCTTAACTAGTAGTGTTCAGTCTATCTACATATTTATACACTCCGTCTGTCCAAATTTATATGTCATACTTATCTTTTTAGTCTATCTAAAAAGAATGACATACTTTCTTAGTTAGAAACAGTTTAATTCTGCATACTCCCTCCGTCTCAAAGTATATGAATTGTTTTGGATTACAAATTTTAAAAGTCGGTGTTTCTTTCTTGCCAGCATAAATTGGAAAAGGGGAGCAGTTTTCTTCTCTTCTTCTTCTTCTTCTCTTTTTTTTTTTTTTTTTTTTTTTTTGACTTGGTTGCGATTTTATGTTTTAAGTTAGCAGTACTTGAGGCTGAATTGGAGAGAAGGAATGATGAAAATCGGCATTTAAGGGACATGTTAAATCAGGTAAGAACAAATTATGGGACTCTACAGATACACTTGATGAAAATGAAACAACATAATGATCAGCCTGATGATGGCAAAAGGCAAGAAATCAAGCAGCAACAACAAAGTGGTCAAAAGAGGCCTAGGCAGTTTATGGATCTTGGCGGCCTAGCAGATGGGGCTGCAACTTCCTTGTCGTTGTCATCGTCCGAGGGACGAAGCAGCTCAGGATCACTGATCAATACTGATAGACTTGGCAATGAGTCCACCACTAGTGTTGATCAAGCCACCGAGGCTACCATAAGAAAGGCTCGTGTCTCTGTAAAAGCTCGATCAGAAGCTCCCATGGTATGAAACTTCATTGAATTATATATGTGTGTTTGTTGTTTGACAGAAAAATCGTTAATTTGTGATGACAGTTAAATTTTAAAAATGGGGTCAAAAACAAATGAATTATGGTCGATTAAACTCCTTTCTTTTTCAGTTAAATCTGTAAAGCAAGAATAAATGAAAGTATATAAGCTAAGCTATAGGAAGAACAAGAATAAGAATAGGCGTAAAAATCTGAATAAGCAAGAATAAAAGAAAAAAATTATAAGAAGATTCAGAACCTTTGTATTCTTGGAGTTTGATAATGGTGTTTTTAGTTTACAAATAAAGATGAGATACCCTTCTCTCTCCCATGCAAGGGTTTTCTTAAAGGCAAAAAAGATATGGATATACTAGAATGAAACGGCTATTCTATCATTTGAAAGACTACTATCGATGGTACTTGAGTACTTTCACGTGTTAGAATTTTAGCTTTGGACTCGAGGCTGATTGGTGTCAGGCCGGAGATTGTAGCGAGTATGCTCTGCCCAATTAATGAACAAGGACCAGAGCGAGGTGGTTCAGCGAAAGAGATGCTACTTGCCCCCCACCCGTTGAATAACTTATAATACCGAGATGCCATCAGTGATCAATCTAAGATATACCGGTGACATTTGTTCGGAGGTATTGCCAGGCCATGACCCGAGATACCATCAAAGGCCTGATTTCAATTAAGCCAATGCTTCAATATGTCAAATCCCAACTAGTCCACCTGCTAAGAATACATTTGATTCTATACTTTAATTTTTAGTTGCCAAACTAAATACCAACTCCTTCATTTTCAATTTATATGACATATTTTCTGATTAGTCCGTTTAGTGAGAAGTTTTACAATCTCAGAAATTATGAATTATTAAGACCTGAAATTACAAAAAAAAAAAAATCTAAATGAATATCTTTTCCCTTTTGGGTGCATTACACATCACAGATGGTTGTCAATGGCGAAAGTATGGACAAAAAATGGCAAAGGGAAATCCGTGTCCTCGGGCTTATTACAGGTGCACCATGGCAACTGGATGCCCAGTTAGGAAGCAAGTATGTCTTTGCCTTTTAGTATCTTCATCCATGAGTTGATGCTATGCATTTGATTTTCAAGAGAATATAATAGTTGAATAAATAGATAGATCTTTCTAATTTTAGCATGTATATTGACAGGTTCAAAGATGTGCAGAGGACAAAACTATTCTGATCACAACCTACGAAGGGAATCACAACCATTCGTTGCCGCCAACTGCAGCGGCAATGGCCTCAACAACTTCCTCAGCAGCAAGAATGTTGCTCTCAGGATCCATGCCAAGTGCAGATGGCTTAATGAGTTCAAATATCTTAACCAGAAATTTCCTGTCTTCACCCTTTAGTATGACCACACTTTCAGCCTCTGCACCATTTCCTACTATCACGTTGGACCTAACTCAAACCTCAAATCCTTTGCAATTTAGAGGACCCTCTAACCAATTTCAAGTACCTCTACCTGAGATTTTTGGACAAGATTTATATAACAAATCAATATTCTCCGCCCTTCAAATGTCCCAAGAATTGGGAAGCACTCAATTGGGAAAGAATCCCTCAACATTGCCATCAATTGGTGACACAGTGAATGCTCTTACTGCTGATCCTAATTTTGCAGCAGCACTAGCCACTACTATTACTTCTCTAATTGGCTGTTCACAAAATTCCAACGATATTATTAGCAAAGATACTACCGCAATGACCAGTAGCAACAATAATTGCACTGTAAACACTAGAAACAACAACAATTAAGTCAATTGTTCATGTACTTCTCCAGCATATTCACAATACTGCTGCTTATTTCACTTTTGTTTTTCTTTTTTCCTGAATTAGTTCAGGGAAAATGGAGTCATTATATAGGCCAATTATTTTGAAATTTATAAATGATTGAAACATATGTAATTCATTTTTTTCTTGGTTGAATAGTGTAATTCAAATTACTAGTCTATAAAAGAGAAATTTTGGAGAAGAAATTGAAATTCAATTCTTTTCTTGCCAAAAAAGAAAAAAACTTCTCTTGAAAATATGATTTTGTCAATATTTTTTTTGTGTATATCTTGACAAGAAGGCAGAAGGGCTTGCAGAGAGTTTGAGCAAATGATTACAGAGAAAAACTCTCTCTACGAGCAAAGTTCTGTCCGTACTAACAACCATAACCGTCTTTTTTTTTTTTTTTCGTATTTGGCGCTTAGCGTCTATATGCCTCTCAATATTGTCAAGTCAATATTAAGGCAACTACTTCCTGTGAAACAACTGCACTGAAATTGACTTACGCCACTGTTGTCTCACCGATCAACACTCATAGCCTGAACACTATTGGTGGACATGAAGTGAAGGAAAGAATCACGACTCACAACGGTATGCCAACGGTTATTTTCAAATCCAAAGATTACTGTGTATCATATCTCAACTCTGTAGATGACTTTGGTTGGAAAATTTCTGAAGACAAGGTCATTGATAGACAAGATTCAAAGCTCCTTAATTTGCTGAGAAAATCTCTATCAAAGGTAATGTCAAACTTGGGGCTTATGATTCCACAACTGTATTTTTAGATTTTGATATTGAGGAGAAATGTAAAAATATTTTCTTTAAATAATGGTAGCGATAGATGGACAACAAATGTGGCTAGAACGATGGACACCTGATTTTAAGCAAGATGAAGATGTTGTTATGCTCCTATGTGGGTTCGCATACCGGGTCTATCTTTTCGTTGTCATTATTGGGATTATGTGAAGCAAATTGTTAGAGTACTGACCCCTTAAATTTGTCTAAGGAACAAGTTATTCGATCTTTTCCTTTGTTGTGTACTTTAATTGTGTAGAGTAAAGCAAGTAAAGTAACAAAACAACAATTTATTGTGGAAAACCCTGACTCACAAAGGGTAAAAAATCATGACCTGTATCCCTGCAGGATTTAACCCAAAATCCACTAAACAATGAGCCTAAAAACAGTTTAGATTACAAAGCTTGCAATCCTAGGAACTAAACATTAATTCCTATAAATCAACAATCACCATTGACTGTTGAATCCGACTTCGAGTTGCACTTGAAGTATGCTCTAAATTATGTAACCAGGAGATTACAACTCAATATAAACAATACAATCAACTTAACTTTAGAACTATCTAGCATAAGCCTATGGAACAAGTTTTTTAATCTTGTTTCTTGTATTGGCTGCACTTGGATCTTCAATCAAAACTCTCTCAACTATGAACACCCTCTTAGTTCAATGTGTTTAGCTTGTAACTCTCTATGAAAGTGTGTGATGTTCTTTGTGAAATTCTATGTCTATTTATATTGATGCTACCTCTTTCCTTGTAAGGAATCTCATTCCTTATTGCAGTTGATGTGCCAACCTTCCTTGAGATTTCGTTCCTTGTAGAGGTTCTTTTATGAAAGGAAACTTTATGCAAGCTGGACTCTCGACTTCATCATGCTCTATCCACTCGCTTCAATGCCTTTATCATTTAGGAGTCCATTTAGTTTAACTTCTCCTAATCCTACTTGGACTTTGCAAGAGAGGAACATGTCATAGTAACCTATTCCGTACATGTGCTTCTCACATTTGTCGATCATCAAAATCTCCTTGATCCAACAAATTTCCCCTTTTTGATGATGACAAACCATTGCTTCTTGGGTGCTGAGTTCAACCTGTGTCATTTCTGTTTTCTTAGGCACAAATAGCAAAGAGATCATATTAGAGGATTAGGTCAAAACAAATAAGTTATTAATATTACACAAGTATGCGCTTCCCCCTTTTGGTATCATAAACCACTGATAAGACATAAAGCACACTGTAAGGAGCAGATTTGATACTCTTGGTCACTGAGGATATCACCTATACAAACACTTAAAAGTAAGAACTCAATTATCTAAGACAAAGTTTTTGTAAAGACACAATAGATATATAAGAACCAAAGGCTAAAAGCAAACACTTTCATTGACCAGATAGCATATACACCACATTTTAATTCATAATAAAAAACAAAAACAAGAACTTGTGGTGATAAAAAAAATAGGAAGCTTTGGAAGGATAAAAAGTCTAGGAAGAAGAAGGAGGTAGAGCTTGGGAGAAGCAGGGAGGATCTTACTTTAACAGGTCGAAAAGGCCCTTGAGATTAGCAAATTTTTTGGCTTTTTCTTTTTGCAACTCCATTTTCAGCCTAACATTTTCTTCCCTAAGAGCATCCTTTTCCAGGTCATACTACACATGAAAAATATCCAGGGATTGAAGGTGAGAGTCATGAAGTGCAACAATTTCCTCATCCTTAGCAGCTAACACTGCTCTCAATCTCTTAACCTGGGTATTGGACCCCCTAGAAGGAGAAGGTACAACAACTGGATTCACCACTCCAATCATATCCTTAGTGGTTTGATACTATCAACTCTTGAAAAAAAACCAAGATGTTTAAAAAATAGACCCCAATAGAAACCCATTTCCCATGGCATGCTTAGTCTTGTCCTTTTGCAGATTTTGTTTATGTGACACAAAATTAGCTTGGGCAAATTAACAAGGAGCCTAGATGCCAGCAATTCCTTGATGGTAAGTTCCATGAAGTTTGTCTTAGTATGTTTCTTCTCCCTAGGGAGGATTATTTTATGCACAACATCAAAAACCAACTTGCGCAAAGAAATCAAAACTCTTTTGTTGACTCTGGTATGATCTTCCAAGGTAGGATCAGTGGCAAATTTTATGGAGATCTCCACTGTTGATGGAAGTCCATCCAATTAAGGCCAGTCCCTCTTCACATAATGGCACCAGCCATCATTAGGAACCCCCCAAGACTTGAGCCAACAATTCAGGGGTGAGGGTAATGGGAACATCCCTAACCATACTAGAGATGGACGAGAAGGAACTAGTAGCATTGATATAGAATTATTTCGTCTCCTCTTAACCCATTTTTCATCGAGTAGCACCTTAAAGGAGAATGTTTGACCAACCCTGTTCCCTCAGTAGAAGTAGCAGTTCAACCATATATAACCCTCTAAAACTAGTAATGACCTTATCTCTTGCCACTATACGTCGCCCAAAGTTGACAATTCTGGCAGTCATGACATCTAGGGTATCCTTAATGTCCACATAATTATCAATCTGATTCTCAATATCACCATGAAGAGGCTAATCCTCAGTGTCCTCATCACCCAAAGATTCAGAGGAAGGCTCATCCTCATCAGAAGCTTCATCATTAGTTGATTCATGAACTAGTTTAGACTTGATAGACTCCTGTTGAGGAACAGGTTGATTGACCTATTTCCTAGACCTGGTGGAGGGCATCACACCTTTGACCTCCCTCTTTCTTTCAGAGGCCTCAACTTCCTCATCCCTGATTTTAATAGGATTAATGTCACAAACCTAGACTACTCTTAGTCGTAACACGGTGCTTAGAGTCACAAGTGACCCCAAGCTAACCCATGACCTGGCATAACACTAAAAATACTAAAATAACTGATGAAATTCTGAGCGGAAGCACAGCTGAAATTATATAATCTTAACTAAAACAAATACTGAAAGTCAAGGCTAACACTGTCTGACGTAACCAACTTGCTGAAAATCTAACTGTCTATCTGAAAACCCTTTAAATAAGATGAGTTGTTGGGACAAGCCTGTAACTAACTCCAACTATGTGACACTAAAAAAAAAAATACTGAAAATTGCTCCTCGAATGATGAGGACCCACCAAAACACTATTGCTGATATGATGCTAAATCGTACTAGCCTCGAGTGGGGTGCTGAAAGTCGGAACCTATATCATTAGAAAATATAGCGCAAAAAAAAGTGTGGGTCAGTACTTTGAATGTACTGAGCATGTGAGAGATGTATGATCTAATATAAGCTGAATATACATGGTAGACTAAACATAAAACTGAGATATGCAAACTGATACAGTGGCCGAGTAGTAAACATGTAATGGTATAATAAAATAAACCAAAATGAATACAAGATCATGCAAATATCTGAATCTAAATAGTGGACTGTGGGAGCTACCGTTAACCAACATACCCCAACCTGAGTTACTTGGGGTCCAATCGGTAACCCCAACTGGAAGGGTGCTCAGTACCTTGCCAAGGGTACGCATACTCACTGATGTGGATCTACTAAACTGATGTCCAAAAAGGACTAAGGTATTAAGCCTGGTCTGACGGGTGACCCTTTAGAACCTACGGTGGCATCGTAGTTCTGGGACTTAGGGACTTCTACTAAAGGTCTCAGCCTAACTGATGGATGAGCCTTCGTCCATTCGCACGGTGCTAAGTATTACTCCCAACTGAATACCATTGATAACTGGATAGGTCGTCTAGAATGAATAACTGACAAGCTCATAATACTAATATCTGGGTTTGACGTAGCAGACACTTTATCTGAAAAACATTCTACATCATGTAAACATGGAGGACTGAGTATTCATTAACATATGAATGAAATCCTAGGTCATTGGGTTTTCATAACCCTCTATCTCTGAAAAATGCAACTACAATTGTCAATTCTATAACTTGAACGGAATAATGAATTTCATAACTCAAGCCCAAAATTTATAATTTATCACTATGAAGGGAGTTTGTAGTCATGAGTATGTAAGGATGCTAAATTATATGGGAAAAAAATGTAATCATAGTTTATTCAAGGCAAGAAACTAAAAGATTAGAGAATTCACACTTTTTATGAAAACCCTAGGCTTTGATAGTGAATTTAACTGAGATTTTAAAATAACTCCGGGACTCAAAGGGCGAAAGGAAACCCAATGATGAAATATCACATACCTATAGATGGAAGCCTTGGTAAATTCCTTGAACTTGGAGCTTGAAGGAGATGAACCCTAGTTATTTCTTTGGAGGAAGAAATCGCCTCTTCTCTCATGTTTTTGCTAAGTATCGATTTAGTTCTGAGTAATGAGGGACTTCGGGTAATATTAAACTTAATAACCAGCCTTAGAATAGCTTAAATGATGTAGTTTAGGGGTCTAAATAGTGGGAAAAGACTGGACTACTCTTTAAAACGTAACTAAAAAAGCGGCAGAATACGACGTACAAACCATCCCATGATCATTGGACCTACCTACAATTGTGGGTGGTGTTCGTGGTTGGGTGGCTGGATTGAGGCTTCTCTGGACTTTATCAGACAAGCCATGGTACAACTCGTGTGACCCACCCATGATCATACCTTGGTTCGTAGGTTGAAAGTCCAAGCCAAATCAATTTAGGACTCATGATCGTACCTAAGATCGTGGTTTCAAACCAAGATCGTGGGAGCCTCTCATGGTTGGGAGGTATACTTGTAAAATTTCAGGTTTTTTAGGCTGTTTTATGCAGACAAGAGCATTGTACTATCGTACAATCTCACGAAGATCATGGTTTTGATCGTACTATCTCACTGCTGGACAGTGTTTCATTAAAATGGCCATAACTCTTAGCTCCGAAACCGAATTGATGAGAAATTAAATGCGTTGGAAAGAAGAATCAAAGACCTTTTATTTGATTGGTCTTGAGATCAAAAATACTTTATAATATAGGAGTTATTCTCGTTTGAAGTTTACTATAGAAAGATTCTTCACAAAAAACCAATCGGTAAGGAAGGTTTCAACTTTGCTTTGAGCTAAGAGTTACTTATGACCTTAATACATGTATAAATCACTTCTCATACTACCAAAAAATGATGTTTGATTCCATATGTACTTGAAGCATGGTTCTAATCTTAGCTTGAATTTTTGGGGTATTACAATACCTCCCCCTTGGGGTCATTCGTCCCCGAATGGAACTAACTAAGATGAAAAGTTAGGGTAAGAGCTGGAATCCCAACACTGAAATTCTAAGAGATGAGTACTGACATGATAACTGATTCTGGAACTGAACTATGGACTAAAATGGACTCATGAATACATGCTATGACATGGGAATAACTGAGTCACATGAGATGAAATGAATTAATTAAGGGGAAACTATTACCTCAAGCTGGAACTAAGTTTGAAGAGAAAATATGGGGGTACTTGGTCATCATATCCGCCTCTTCTTCCCAAGTATCTCTCTGAACTGACTGATTCTTCCAAAGAACCTTTACTAAAGAAACCTCCTTATTCCTCAACTTACAAACTTGACTATCAATGATCTCAACTAGGTCCTCCTAGTAAGAGAGACTATCTTTCACACCCACGCTATCTAAAGGTACAATCGATGTGGGATCGCCAATGCATTTTTTAACAAGGACACATGGAAAATTGGATGCACCGATGCTAAGTCTGCAAGTAAATCTAACTCATAAGCTATATTTTTAAAGTGACCCACAATCTTAAAAGGACCAACATAGTGTGGACTAAGCTTACCTTTCTTGCCGAATCTCTTCACCCCTTTCATGGGTGAAACTTTCAAGTAAACCAAATCACTAATAGCAAACTCAAGTTCACTTCTCCTTACATATATATAGGACTTCTGACTACTCTGAGCTATTTTCAGCCTTTCTCAAATCAGCTGAACTCTCTCCATAGCCTCATAAACTGAATCTGGCCCTATCAAGGTAGCTTCACCAACTTCAAACCAACCAATAAGAGATCTACACCTCCTACCATAAAGTGCTTTAAATGGGGCCATCTGAATACTGTAGTGATAGCTGTTATTATAAGCAAACTCAATCAAAGGCAAATGATCATCCCAAATACCCTTGAAATTGATTACACATGCTCTCAACATATTTTCTAAAGTTTGAATGGTCTGCTCTACCCGACCATCTGTCTGTGGATGGAAAGCCGTATTAAGATAAACCTAGGTACCAAGACCCTTTTGAAAAGTCTTCCAGAACTGAGAGGTAAACTAAGTATCCATATCTGAGATGATAGTCAAAGGGACTCCATGCAATTTCACCAACTCTCTAAGGTAGAGTCTAGCATAATTTGATGTGTTAATAGGCAGGAAATGGGCTGACATAGTCATTCGGTCTACAATGACCCAAATGGAATCATGCTGTTTGTGAGTACGAGACAACCCTGTAATGAATTCCACATTCACCACTTCCCACTTCCAAGTAGGATTACTGATATCCAAAATCATACCACCAAGTCTCTGGTGCTCAACATTAACCTGTTGACAATTTGGACACTTTGCCACAAATTTTGCGATATCTTTTTTCATGTCATTCCACCAATAGACTTCCCATAGATCACAAAACATCTTAGTGGCTCCTTGGTGAATAGAATATCGAGAACTGTGAGCTTATGTAAGTATCCACTTTCTTAAGTCATCCATATCCGGAGCATAGAGTCTGCTAAGCTTCCTTCAACTTAAGCAAAATAGGATCACTATCTTGCTTTTCTTTTACCTCAGCTATTAAAGATGATTCTGAGCCATATTACTTTTGGCTGAATCAACCAACCGAACTCCCAATCTAGCAACCTGGTGAACCTAGCAAACTAACTCTTTCTTCTCATTCTCTATAAGTGCAACACTTCCCATAGATAACATACTAAGAGCATCAGCCAGAATATTGGCTTTACCCACATGGTACGAGGAACTCATATCATAATCCTTAAACAACTCTAGACATATCCTTTGACGAAGATTTAGATCTTTCTAACTGAACACATACTAAAGGCTCTCGTGATTTGTGAACACATCTACATGAACCCCATAAAGATAATGCCTCCAAATCTTTAAGTGAAAAACTACTAATGCCAGCTTGAGATCATGAGTTGGGTAATTCTTCTCATGAGGCTTGAGCTATCTAGAGGCATATGCTATAACCTTGCCTTGATGCATCAACACATAACTGAGGCCAACTCTGGAAGCGTCACAATTAACCAAAAACCCATCTGAACCTTTTGGTAGAGTCAAAACTGGAGCGGAGGTGACTCGATTTTTCAACTCCTGAAAACTCTTCTCGCAAGAATCAGACATAGGAGATGCAATAGAAGAAAATCCCTCAATAAACCATCTGTAGTAACCATTTAAACCCAAGAAACTTCTGATATCTGATAGAAAGATGGGTCTAGGATAATTCCTAACTACTTTGGTCTTTTAAGGATCAACCTGAATACCCTCACTAGAAATGATATGACCAAGGAATGCTATGTATTTCAACTAGAATTCACACTTGTTAAACTTAGAGAATAACTGGAAATCTTTGAGAGTCTGTAAGACAATCCTCTAATAGTCTGCATGTTCATCTCACTCCAAGAATAAATGAGGATGTCATCAATAAAGACAATAACGAACAAGTCCAAGTAATGCTTGAACACCCTGTTCATCAAGTCCATAAAATCTATAGGAGCATTCATTAGTACAAAAGACATAACAAATTTGAAATGACCATATCGAGTTCTAAAGACTGTCTTTGAAATGTCACATTTGCTGACTCTAAGCTGATGATAATTGGATCTGAGGTTTATCCTAGAGAAGCCATTAGCACCCTAAAGCTGGTCAAACAAGTCATCAATCCTAGGAATTGGATACTTATTCTTTTTTGTGACTTTGTTTAACTGGTAGTAGTCGATACACATTTTGAGAGAACCATCTTTCTTGCATACTAAAAGAACTGGAGCACCCCATGAAGAGATACTAGTCCTGATTAAACCTTTTTCTAAAAGATCTTTCAACTGTTCCTTCAATTTCTTAAGATTGACTGGAGCCATTCTATAGGGTGGAATAGAGATAGGTTGGGTGTCTAGAAGGAGATCTATTTTGAAGTCAATTTCTAGCTCAGAAGGAACTTCAGGCAGATCTTTAGGAAATACTTCTGGAAACTCATTAACCACTGACACTGATGAAAGAGTTGGGGTCTCCCACTTTGAATCCCTAACCCAGACAAGATAATAAATGCACCTTTTAGAGATTATTTTTCTAGCCTTAAGATAAAAGACAAACCGACCTATAGGTACTGAGGTACTACCCTTCCACTCTAGGACTGGTTCATTTGGAAACTAAAACTGGAATACTCTATTTCTATAATCAATTGAGGCATAGCAAAAGTGGAGTCAATCAATGCCAAGTATAATATCAAAATCTATCATGTCTAACTCTACTAGATCCGCTGAGGTGATTTTGTAAAACTGTGAATGGGAAATTTTTGTATACTTGTCTAGCTACGAATGAATCATCGACTAGAGTAGAGACTAAGAAAGGTTCTAAAAGTATTTCAAGACTGGCTCGAAAGTCTACTGCTATATAGGGAGTAAAGTGTCTCTAGGATCTAATAATGTATAAACATGAATATAAAAGACATGTAATGTACCCGTGATTACATCAGGAGAAACCTTCTGATCCTGTCGAGTTTGAATGACATAGAACCTATTCTGACTATATATACTAGCTTTACTAGATGAGGCACCCTACTGAGTCGAGCGACCTGCTGGAGCTTCCGAAGAGTTAGTTTGATTATGTTGGCGATCATCCCTGCCCCTCTGTGAAGCCACTGCATACTCCCTAAGTTTCTGACTTGGCTTACCATACCCAAAACAATTACCATTACTAGCTATACACTCACCTTGATGGTTCTTTTCATACTTCTTGCACACCAGATGAGTATGACCACTAGTAAAACTGCCTTGGGACTTAAAGCCTGGTGCCCTATCCTGATTATCCTCCCTAAACTTGGGCACTAGAGCACTAGAAGATAATGGGGGAGATGAATATTTTTGATGGAATTGGGAATGATTACCAACATCTGACCGCTGTTGAGAAAAGTTAAGACTACATGTTCTGGCCCTGTTATTCTCTCTCACTCTTTCCTTGAGCTTTTCATCCTCAATCTGCTGGGTATGAACCATCAACATGGAGATGTCTATTTCCTTGACCAACATCATAGTCCTACACTCCTTAACCATATCCTCAAAAACACCTATCACAAACTTACTCATACGGGTCGTGGAATCAGGAACCATTGCCTGAGCATACTTTGCAAGTTGAGTAAACTTAAAAGAATACTCCATCACACTCATATTGCCCCTCCTCATATTTATAAACTCCTGAACCTGGGCCTCCCTCAAGTGGAAAGAACCTATCCAAAAAAGCAGCAACAAACTTATCCTATTTTACCAGTCCTATATCTGCACCTCTATCCTCTTTCCACTGCTTGCACTAAGTGTGAGCTACTCCCTTCAACTGATAAGCAGCTAAGTCAGCACTCTCAACTGGAGTGACACACAATTTTAATAACCTTCTAAATATCATCAAGAAACTCTTGCGGATCTTCCTCAGTCTTAGAACCATGGAACTCAAGAGAATTCATTCGAGTAAAGTCCCAAACTCTAGTTGTTGCTGTGTTACCAATGGGATTGACCGGGGCAACAACCTGCTGATTATATTGAGTGGTCATGGCCTGAGCTAGCATCGTGAAAGAAATCCTGAACTTAGTATGAGAGACTTGCTCTTTCAAGGGGTCTGCAGGAGCTGGTGTTGCTTGCTGGTTCCCATTCTTATTACCATTTCTGTTCCTCCTTCCATTAGCTCTACTAGGAGGCATTTTCTGTAAACGCGTAAAGCACAAGTTAGAAAAAGGTTTTAATAGAGTTCACACTCTATCGCATGATATGAGAATTAAAGAAGTGAAACTTTTACTAAAAGTTTTCATTGCCTCTTACTCATAAGTGTGGCACGCTTCACACCCATGAATAAGACTATACTTAACGCGGTTTTTAGACACCCTAAGATACTTTAAACCTGATGTTCTGATACCAAGTTTGTTATGAATCGAGACAACTCCCTAGTCGTAACACGGTGATTAGAGTTACAAGTGACTCTAAGGTATCAAGCCTGGTCTGATGGGTGACCCTTTAGAACCTATGGTGGCACCGTAGTTCTGGGACTTAGGGAATTCTACAAAAGGTCTCCGCCTAACTGATGGGTGAACCTTCATCCCTACGTTTGCTCAGTACTAAGTACTACTCCCAACTGAATACCAACTGATAACTGGATAGTTCATCTAGAATAAATAACTGATAAGATCATAATACTGTTATCTGGGTCTAAGGTAGTAGACACTTTATATGAAAAGCTATCTACATCATGTAAACATGGAGGACTGAGTATTCATTAACATATGCATGAAAATCTAGGTCATCAGGTGTTCATAACCCTCCATCTCTGAAGAATGCAACTACAATTGGTAATTGTATAATGTGAACGTAATAATGAATTTCATAACTCAAGCCCAAAATAAGTAATTTATCAATATGAAGGAAGTTCGTAGTCATGAGTATGTAAGAATGCTAAATTATGTGGGGAAAAAAGTAATCATAGTTTAGTCAAGGCAAGAAACTGAAAGATAAGGGAATTCACACTTTTCATGAAAAGCCTAGGCTTGGATAGTGAATTAAACTGAGCTTTTAAAATAACTTTGGAACTCAATGGGTGAAAGGAAACCAATGATAAAATCCCACATACCTGGAGATGGAAACCTTGGTAAATTCCTTGAACTTGGAGCTTGAAGGAGATGAACCCTAGTTATTGCCTTGGATGAAGAAATCACCTCTTCTCTCTTGGTTTTGCTAAGTGTCGATTTAATTCTGAGTAATGAGGGACTTAGGGTAATATTAAACTTAGCCAAAGATATTTCCCTAATGCCTCAACATCTTAAAGTAGACTGGAAATTCATCACTCTTCAGGCCAGTATACATCCAAGATACAGATTTTATCTTTGGCTTGCTGTACAAAAGAGATTAGCAATTGTGGAAAGACTTCTAAAATTTGGGATTCAAATACCACCTGATTGTGCATTTTGTGGCCAGGCAGTGGAAACTTTTGACAACTTATTCTTTAACTGCAGGTTCACTCACCTCCTTTGGGCCAGACTTTACACTTGGCTGGGTCACACTAGAAGTATTGGTAGCTGGGGAGATGAAGTAGAATGGGCATGTCACTAGGCTAAGAGAGGAAATGGATCTCGTGCTATTAAGTGTTGTGTATTTGCTATGGTTACTTCCTTGATTTGGAGGGAAATAAATGCCATTTGATTTCATCAATCCAAATTTGAAGCTGATCACATATGCAGGGAGATAGTAATGCATCTACATATCTGAGGAAGCAAGTTAGTGAAATGGAAGCAAGCCTTACAACAGCTAAATTGTTTTCCTTAGGTAGTGGCTGAGCTTAGAGTATGGTTGAGTTTTGGTGTAGTATTTTTGATTTCTCCTATTGTCTGTTTCTTTGAGATGCAATAGTACAATATAATAGAGTAAGATAGATGGTCATATAGTTGAGGAGTTAATAGTCAATTTTCCTCCTGGTCCTTATTGTAAATAGTTTTTTGGTATAAATGAAGATCTCGGATTAACCAAATAATAATAATAATAAATTAAAAAAAAAACTTAATAACCATCCATGAAATAGAGTAAACAACGTAGTTTAGGGGTCTAAATAGTGGGAAAAGACTGGAATTCCCCTTATAAAATGTAATTGAAAAAACTGCAGAACACGACGTACAAACCATCCCACGATTGTGGGACCCACCTACTGTCATGGGTGGTGCTCGTGGTTGGGTGGCTGTACTGAACTTTATCTGGACTTCATCAGATGAGCCGTGGTATGACTCCTGGGACCTATCCACGATCGTACCTTGTTTCATAGGTTGAAGTACAAGCCGAATCAACTTTAGGACTCCCGATCGTAACTAAGATTGTGGTTTCAAACTAGGTTCGTGGGAGCATCTCATGGTTGGGAGGTATAATTTTCAACTTTCAGGTTTTTGTGGCTTTTTTGTGTAGACGAGAGAATTGTACGATCGTACAATCTCACCAAGAGCGTGGTATCAATCGTACTATCTCACTGCTGGATAGTGCTTCACTAAAATGGCCATAACTCTTAGCTCCAAAACTGGATTAATTAGAAATCAGATGCATTGGAAAGAAGACTAAAATATCTTTCATTTGCTGGATCTTGAGATAAAAAATAATTCAAAATATAGGAGTTATGCTAGTTTGAAGTTGACTATAGAAAGATTCTTCACAAGAAACCAATCGGTAAGGAAGGTTTTAACTTGGCTAGGAGCTAGGAGTTACTTATGGCCTTAATACATGTCTAAATTACTTCTAGTACTACCAAAACATGATGTTTGATTCCACATGTACCTGAATCATGGTTCTAATCTTAGCTTGGATTTTTGGGGTGTTATAATTAGCAGGAGGAACAAATGAGAACTTGTTAGGACGAGCTTCCTTGGGAGACATGACAATTAAACTATCATCCAGTGCCCTTTTTACACTCCCGGTCATCCTAACTAGAATAGTTTTGGAAGGAGGAGGAGGAGGGTCATTCATGGGTTTATTAGCAGGGATTTTGACTGGTTTCCTAGTAGCATTTCTGAGGCATAAACAAACCCTAGTAGAGACAAGATTGGCAATGAGAAAATCCTCCTCAATAATAGCTTCTACAGAGGGATGAGTAGAACCAACCTGTTCTTTTAATGGAAGAGAATCTCCATTAGCCCCAGATATAGCAAAATTAGACAATAAACCTAGATCCTTGGCTAGTTGGAGCCTAAAAGAAGAACTAGGTTCAATTGAGGGGTCCCCCCAATAATTCTCCCTTACTTGATACACCCAAGTTAAACCTGACAGGTGAACAATGTCTAGCTGCAGGGTCTCCCAGTAGTTCCCCCTCACGAGGTGCATCCTTATGTACTCCTTCAGATCCCATACCCCCAGTAAGACAACATTCCCCCTAAATACCAACACTAGATACTCCCAACACCACAACTTCATACTTTTACACAACCAACGCCAAAGAGGCATCAACACTAGCAACTTCACTAGCAATATCAAATGAGTTGGCAATATAAGCAGTACCTATATCATCAATGAGAATGATCGGGGGAAACCTAACATTGTGGACCTATTCTTTATTGAGCACCATAGTAAGATGGAAAGAATGAGAGGCCTGGGAAGAAAAAGTGAGAGAAGTAAAGGAATAGGTGGGTGGATTAACATTCTGTGAAGAACTTAGAGAAGAGGGAGAATGAAATTTTATGATTTTTGAAGTGAAAAGAGATAAGAGAAAAAGGAATTATTGTCTTTGACATTTATGGAGGATAAGGACTTTGGTTGTGGGATCAAAATAGGAGAGAGGGTTTAAATAGGATTTTTAAATAAAAAGTAGCCGTTTAGATATGATTAGTGTTCTTTAAGAGAGAGATTTTTCCTTTGAAAGAAAATTGATTTGACAGGTGGCAGATTTATCAAAAATGAGTAATGGTTAAAGTTGTCTTCTTTGTTTTAGAGAGAATTGGTGGTTATAGAATTTTAGGAGAGATAAGGTTACCTTTTTTTGGGGACAAATGAAAGGGACAGGTTCAAGTGCTCTAAATTTATCTTTAATTAGAAAGAATGGTGCACATACCTTGATCTGTGGAAAATGCTGAATTTGCCATATATTTTTTTAGCAACCTTTCCTATGACACAAGCAAATACAGTGTTATAGTGCATAAGTAGCTTCAACTTAGAAAATAGCATAGGGACATACAACTAAATGTACAAGAATGAGTATAAAAATAAACAAAACATATAATATGTATAGTGATCATTAGCCATTCATTGAGGGATACTCATGTGATCTAATCATCCCCAGTTCCAAGATGTTCCTTTCTTAGTGATCCCTTGCTAGTACCTTAAAAATATATCAGCAATTTGCTTATCTATGGCATAAAAATTCATAGGTATCATCAAGCCCTTCTCCAGATTGTCCCTTAAAAAGTGGTGTCTTATGTCAATATGATAGGTTTTCTTATGCTGAACTGGATTTTTGGAAATGTTGATAGCATTTGTGTTATCATAGAAGATTGGGACACACTCAATGTTCAACCCAAAATCTTTGAGTTATTATTTTATCCAAAGTAATTGTGCACAACATGAGGAAGCTGTAACATATTTAGCTTTGGCAGTTGGCAAAGCCACATAATTTTAATTCTTAGTTGCCTAAGAGATCAAACATGATCCCAAGGATTTTGTCATTCCTGTAGTGCTCTTCGTATCCACCAAGTTACCTGCATAGTTAGCATCTGTATAGCTTATAAGCTCAAAGTTTCTACCTTTTGGATGCCACAACCCCAAATCAGTTTTTTTTTTAAGTACCTTATGATTCTCTTGACTGCCTTCAAGTGAGATCCCTTAGGATTTACTTTGAATCTGGAACATAATACTACACTGAATATAATATCTAGCATGTTGGCTGTGAGGTATAGAAGAGGTCTAATCATCCCTCTATATAGTTTTTGCTCTACTACTGTACCTGTTTCTTCCAGACCTAAATTTGTTGCAGTAGCAATGAGAGTATCTATGACCTTTGCATCTTCTAGTTTAAGCCTCTTTAGCAACTCCTTCATATACATTTGTTAAGGAATTATTTTTCATGAATGTATTTGTTTGATTTGTAGACCAGGAAGAAGTTTAGTTCCCCCATTATGCTCATCTTAAACTCAGTGCTCACCAAATCACCAAATTTCTTGGTAAGTGCTTTGCTAGTGACTCCAAAAATGATGTCATCCACATATACCTATACAATCAATAAATCTTTCTCTTTGTTTTTAAGATACACGGTGTTATCAATTTTACCACTTGCATAACCATGGTTGATAAGGAACTTTGACAGTATTTTATACTATGTTCTAGGTGCTTGTTTAAGTCCATAGAGGGCTTTGTCAAGTTTATAGACATGGTCAGGAAATTCAACGCTTTCAAAGACTGGAGGTCGTTTGACAAACACCTCTTCCTTTAATAGCCCATTTAAGAATGCACTCTTCACATCTATCTGATATAAAATTAGTTCCATGTGAGCAACAATGGCTTTGAGAAGTCTGATTGCCTCCAGTTTTGCCACTGAAGAAAATGTCTCATCATAGTCTATGCCTTCTTCTTAATTATAAGCTTGGACCACCAACCTTGTGTTGTTCCTTGTAACAATTCCATATTTAACCTGTTTGATTCTGAACACTCACTTAGTTCTAATGTTAGTTTTGTCCTTTGTCTGGGTTCCAAATGTCACACTTTGTTTCTCTCAAACTGGTTAAGTTCTTGTTGTATGGTAATTATCCAATCTGCATCCAGTAATGCTTTATTGACTTTCTTAGGCTCAACGATTGACAAGAAGGCATTGAAGGTACATAGATTCTTTAATCCAGATCTAGTAGTTATCATAGACCTTAGATCAGTGAGAATATTCTCAGTTGGATATGACCCTTGGTACTTATATCCTCTGACAACTAAGTCCTGTCTTTCACCAAATTGATCATCCTTTTTAGTTGGTTGAGCCACAACTTCTACAATCTGAAGATGATTCATCTGATTTGTTATTTTGGTCACTAGCAGATATTGCATTTAGTGGACTTGTTTCTTTCACCTATTCAATTGGTTCAGAAATTCTTGGTAGTTTATCATCATCCTACAAATTGTGGTTAGCCATAACACTACTTTGATCAAGGATAACATGCACACTTTCTTCAACACACATAGTCCTTTTATTTAGCACCCTATAACCTTTACTATGTGATGAATATCCAAGAAAAATTCCCACATACTTCTGGCATTTAATTTTTTGTAACAAATCATTTCAATTATTATGAATATACCATTTGCATCCACAGGCTCTCAAATGAGAATTGTTAGGTTTTCGACCTTTAAGTACTTCATAGGAAGTCTTTTGTAGAAGTGTTCTATACATGCATCTATTAATACTATCGCATACAGTATTCACGAATTCAACCCAAAATTTACCAACAACATTACTAGCCAACATCAAGGTTCTAGCCATTTCCTGCAAGGTTTTATTCTTTCTCTCAACTATTCTATTTTGCTGAGGAGTCTTAGGTACAGAGAGATTGTGATCAATACCATGTAAAGAGCAATAATTAACAAATTTAGCATTCTCAAACTCAGTTCCATGGACAAATTTGATTGCAATGAGATGATAATCAAGTTTCTTTACCAATGTGCAGAATGCATTAAATGTATCTTCTTTAGAAGTAAGAAAAACTTTCTAGGTGAACCTACTGTAGTCATCAACTAGTAAAAGCACATACCTCTAGACACTCTTGCTCCTTTTCCTCATAGACCACACAAGCCCATATGGACCAGTTCCAAGGACCTAGTAGAGCTGATTACTATTTTTGATTTGAAGGATGACTTTACCTGCATACCTTATGCACATGCTGCACAATCTTTGTCTTCTTTGAACTTAGTTTTAGGGAGTCTTATTACCAAGTCCTTATAAATAAGTTTGTTTAACTGACCATGGCTTGCATGCCCTAGTCTGTTATGCTATAACAAGGGACCACTGTCCATCACACCGAGACATACAAGATCTTCAGCAGGAATGTTGGGGATGTTAGCAGTGTAAAAAAGAATGTATATTTGTCCAATCAAGACAGTTTCTCTAGTTTTTAGGTTTACCACTTCCACACTTGTAAAATAGAATGTTACCTTATTTTCTTTATCACAGAGTTGTGATATGCTGATCAAGTTGTGATTTAGCCCTTCAATATGGTACACCCTTTAAATTGAGTGCTCTTCATACTTACATATTTTGCCAATATCCTTGTAATCTGCCTCTTCTGTCCTTCTCCAAAGGCCATCATTCCACCTTTTTCTTTCGCAAGTTAGAGGAACTTCTTTTTGTTTCTAGTCATATGTCCTGAGTAAGAACTATCCATGTACCAATTTTTCTTGCTTTCTCTTACTTTTACCTGTAAAATTCAATGGTTCGATTTAGGAACCCAGACAAGCTTGGGTCCTTTCCTTTGATCAAAAGGATGAATTAGATTTGTATTGATCCATTTTGGCAAAACATTAGTAGATTTTCTCTTGTGCATATACCTGTTTCTTTGATGTGATTCATTTTTCTTAACATGATTAATTTTTCCTTTTAAGAAAGCTTTGATATTCTTATTCATCTGACTTATAGTTGCTGGACAAGCTACCTTGTGTGGCTAGTGTTTCCATAGTGTGTGCACAAATTAGAGTTGTTCCTTTGAGCCTCTTTAAGTAAACCTATTCCAGCCTTGGCACTATATGTTATATCACTAGGTTGAGTCACAACCATTAAAGACTGAGTCCATTTGTTTGCTCTTTCAAGCTCATACTTAGATCTAGCCAGTTTAAAATTTATTCTCCTAGATTTCTCATTTTCAGAATACAACTCATCTTTGGTCCCCTTCAGATCATGTTCACATCTAATTTTTTCATTACTGATCTGACCTTTTCCCTTTTCAGTAACATTCAGTTTCAAAATTTCAGAGATAGAATGGATAAGTCAAATTGTTGCACCGGTTCCTTTAAGGAATGATTTTCCTTTACCAGTTTAATTTGAAGATTTTCAAGATTAATGTAATCATAGTTTAGACTAGTTAAGGAGGACAATAACTGATCTCTTTTCTCATTCAAATCCTCAAAATTGTTAATAAGAGTTATCAAGAGAAGATAGTTTTTTCTTAGAGAATAGTTTCAACTCGCCTTTAAGGTCAAGAAGGTTTACCTCTTTATTTTTAGTGTCTTATTCTGAGTCAGACTTTGAGTCTTGTATAGCCATCAAGGCAACATCTTTTGTATCATCCCCATTTGAATTATCTGAACCTGTTCCCCAAGCAGTATACAATGCCTTGCCAGTTTCTTTTTTCTTTCGCTTATTTGCATGCTCCTTTTTCTTTTGTTCATTTTTAGCTTTCTCCTTTCTCCATTCAAGTTCTTGTGTAGGAAAATATTTAATTTGATGGTTAATTTTTTAATACTTGAAGCAGCCAGTAGTTTGTCCTCTTTCTACACTCCTTTCTTTTTTTAATGGTGGTTTTTTCCCAAAGTTTCCATCTTTCTTAAAGAATTTTTTAAAGTTCCTACTGATCAAGGCCATGTCCGCATTATCCAGATTAGATTCAACACTCTCAGTTACCTTGAGAGCCAGATTCTTGTCCATGCTTCCTTGTCCTTTCTTGGCACCAACAATATTCATCTTATAGGTCTCTAGATTTCATACTAGTTCATCCAAGGTCATGTTTGTCAGATGTTTTGCTTCTCTAATTACAGTAACTTGATCTCCCATGTCTTAGGTAGAGTCCTAAGTACTTTGTCTTTATATTCCCCAGTAGTGTATATTTTACCTAAGGATATCAATTTATTCACAACAGTGGTGAATCTAGTGATCATATCCTGAAGTGACTCACCATTCTTTATCTTCAAGGTCTTATATTCATACATAGTCTAGCAATTCTAAATTTCTTACCTAGTGGTTCTTTCATAAGCATTCACCAACATATCCCAAATCTGCTTAGTTGTGGTGAAGCTAGAGATGCGATTGAACTCATCAAGTACAAGTTCACACACACAAATGCACTTGGATTTGGTATTTTTTCAAGCATCTTGTAGTCAGCTTCATCATACTAATATTTGGGTTTAAGAATGTTCTTACCTACATTATACTTTGTCATAAAGACTTTTAGACCATCAGTAACTCTGGTCTAAAGATTATAGTCCTCTCCTTGTAGGCAATCCTCCATTCTTGCCTTTCACCATGAGTAGTATTATCCATTAAACAGTGGTGGTCTATTGATGTTGTATCCTTCATTGGGTCCAAGAGGAGGTCCAAAATTCATAGTGATCTTATCTTTAGGTATTAGACTCTGCTTAAGATAACCTACTCTGATACCAATTGTTTGAATATTAAACCCTAAATTTTCCTAATGAACAAGTTATTTGATCTGTTCCTTTTTCGTGTACTTTAACTATGTAGAGTAAAGAAAGTAAAGTAACAACACAATAATTTATCATGGAAAACCCCATCTAATAAAGGGTAAAAAGACACTACCTGCACCCCTACATGATTTAACCAAACTTCACTAAACAATGAGTCTTAAAATAGTTTAGATTACAAAGCTTGCAATCCTAGAAACTAAACTCTAATTTTAGTAGATCAACAGTCATCATTGATTGTTGAACCAGACTTCAAGTTGCCCTTAACTTGAAGTATGCTCTAAATTATGTAACTAGAAGATTACAACTCAATAAAAACAATACAATCAACTTAACTTAAGAATTGTCTAACATAAGACTATGGAACATATTCTTTAATCTTATTTCTTGTATTGGTTGCTCTTGTATCTTCAGTCAAAACTCTCTCAACTATTAACACCCTCTTAGTATAATGTGTTTTGCTTATAGTTCTCTGTGTAAATGCATGAGGTTCTTTGTGAAACCCTATATCTATTTATAGTGTTTTTGCCTCTTTCCTTGTATGGAATCCCATTCCTTATTAGAGTTGATATGTCAACCTTTCTTGAGATTTCCTTCATTGTAGAGGTTTCTCTATGAAAGGAAATCTTATGCAAGCCAGACTCCTGACTTCACCATGCTCCATTAACTCATTCCAATGCCTTTTTCATTTGAGATTCTGCTTAGTTTACCTTCTACTAATCTTAGTTGGACTCTGCAAGAGAGGAACATGTCATAGTAACATGTTCCTTGCATGTGCTCTATACATTTTTGGATCCTCAAAATCTCCTTGATCCAACATAAATTTTAAGTCCAATAGGTGTGCCTCAACATCTTTATATGGCTACTGGGTGAATAACATGACAAGTTTTACTAAGTCTAGAGTCATTATCGACCTCATTAAACCACTTCTTGAGAATGTGTGGGGTGGTCAATAATATGAAGATTCACCTCTGAAAGGATACTAAAAATATGAGCAATTTCCTAAATATAGCAAACACTCTAAAAGGATAGGTCATTCCCCTGTCCAAAGCAGGTGAGCCGAAAAAAGAGATACAAAACAAAGAAAATCGACAAAAAGAGGGCAAGGATGAGGATAAAGTCAATCATAATGAGAAAACTAATTAATGAGAGAGTTATATACCATAACTTTAAGCTAATGTATGCCTTGCTAACCGTCAACAAAATTGTATAAAATAGGGAGAATAAGTCCATTAATGGGTAATCATATCAAGGAATCCTTTTATTGAGGCATTTGAATAGATAAGCCAAAGTTATAGGTTAAGGGGGGCCTTAAAACAAAAGTTGAAGTTGAAGGTTGCATTATCACAGATACTTTCAAATGATCATGCATATGGTCAGAATTTAAACAATCATAACTCCCAATATATAAAGAGTTAAAGGTTGTACTACATATGAAGTTAAAGATCTATGAGTCTAATTTTCAGTAAAACAAACCACTCATCACTCTGACTTCAGAGTAAGAAGATATACATGTTCTTGTACATACTACACAGAAGGAAAATTCAGCAACATTCAGTGCAATGGAGCTCACCTTTTGGTAACCCTTAAGTTAACCAAAAAGTTGTGATTGTAAATATTAACTTAAAGGTTCATTTGGTACATTTGAGGGTATACTTGGGAGCTATTTTATCTTAATTTCTCTCATTTTTTCAAGATCCAAGTTCAAGGTAGATTAATCCAACACGATTCAAGTGTAAATGTTCATGTAAGATCACGAAAGATACTTAGTATATGTTCTCTTTATGAAGCTAAGTGTTTTATTGGTGATTCCAAGTTTTAGAATTAAGAATTCTTCATATGATTGAGGTAAGTTCTTCATACTTTTTCATATATGAGCTTGTAGGAGCATTTTACATGTGTTGTAACAAGAACTCACGGGACGGTGATAAAAAGCAATGAAGTTCAATTATAATTATTATGTAAGGATGATTATGGATTGTTTTGTGTATTAAGGAGCCTGAGGAGTCTTGGTAGAACTTATTATAGGGTCATATAATGTTTTTGCTATAATTTGGAAGGGATATGTGGAGAAACCTTTGGCGTAAATGGTCTAACAAGCTTGTCACTCACCTACTAGCTGATATATTGCCTATATGACTTGGGCGTGTTGCTGGGTTATTTGTAATAGTTGTATCTCTTGCCATTTGGTAGATTTCATTTCTTAAGGAAGGTAAGAATATTCATTAGCATTGTAAAGGGAAAAAACAAGGTATGTAAAAGCTAAATATCTTCTTCTCCACTAAGGCACAGTTATCTTACCAATATGTCTCCTCTTATAACTTATATGAATATACAATGGTTTGTATGCCAAAAATAACGTAGGCATTCTCTCTTAGTTGTCACTGATTTTCTACTTTATGTGTTTCATGTCAATATATGATTCTCACATGCTTTCTCTTCACAAGTCCATGAGACCCAAACCATGTAAAATAAGGTATGAGGATATTCCTAAACGATATTCTTTATGTATATTCACACTTATTCTACACCATAGTGTTGAGCTCTCATGTTAGCGTATATGTTATTTATTCTTTTATTGAGATGCCTATGCCATATGTGCTTAACAATTTACCTGTTAAGTTAATGATTCAAGCATAATGCACCCAAAAAACTAAGATAACTCACTTCCAGAATGTTAACATACACCTTATATGTTATGCTCCCCTATGCATCTTACTTTATTACATGTATATTAAAGCTGGGTGAGTATCCTGATAGAAGGTGGGTGAGTATCTGGTTGCCCAGTGTGGCATAATCATGTTATGAATCGAAGGCTGATAGCCTACATGAATTCCAATAATGTTAAAAAAAATATGTAAATTTATTATACTCTAAATGCTAATGTAATATCATTCCAAATTCTTAAGAGAGCAATCTAAAAGACAAGTATAAAGTATCTAAAATTAGTCGACATGAATAACAGGTCTATAAGTTGTCTCTTGGTGTTCTTTGAGTTTCAATTGGCTCTATGTGATGATTCTTTCATAAGAGACTCATTATATACCTTATGTTGTTCAATCTACCTTATATATGAGTACTATTATCATGACCCAAAATCCTTCTAGGTCGTGAGAGGACCTACCCTTCCACTTAAGTGAACCTCATCAATTTTATTAAACCATTTTAGATGAGTGAAAAATGAAAATATGTGGAAATAAAGCAAAACAATATTAAGTTTGAAATGTAGGTCATAAAAACCAAAACCTATGTAGAAAAAAATACAACTCCCAAGAACAGGTGACACAAGTACAGGAGCAAAATAATATGAAAATGCAAGTCTGAATGCTACAAAGCTGACCAAAAGAAGAAAGACAGTAAAAATAAATAGAGCTAGAATCTAGTTTCGTCGAATTAAGCAACTCAACCTAAATTCTGGCAAGTATCCTCGAAGTCTAATGATGACACAAAAGCCACTCAAACCTATAACTAAACTTGCACATAAATGGTGAATTAAGTGTAGAGTGAATATGGGGAACACGTGTACTTAACAATACTGACAACCAGCCTTTTTATAGAAGTAACAAAAAGGGTCAGTCCTTGATCTGTCAGTATTTAATGGTACAGTTGATGCTTTTAACTATGAATTATTGTAGTTCTTGAGTAGTTTTTATTAGATTTGATTGGATTTTTACTACATGTGCAGGAAAACAGGTTGTGTATGCAAAAGTTGGAATTTGGAGCTAAAATAACCAAGTCTGGATTCACGAAAGAGGATGATGGACCATGGAGTCAATCCACGGACCGCCTTGTTGGTCATGAAATGTCATGACCCAAACCCGTCGTGAGTGGCACCCACACTACTCACCCGGTGGGAGAACCTAACCCAATCGTTATCTTAAGGTTCACACTTAAATAAGAGTAAGTTAACTAATCCATCAATAAATAATCGAACTAGCATAAAAATGTATGTACTTAAGCATAATAACCCTAGGACCCGAAAGACGTCTGTACCAAAATATCTAAGAATATCAAAAGAGGGGATGGAACCCCAAAAATGAAATGAAAGTAACTAGTCCAAACAAAGGACATTGTCTAAATAGGAGAGATCAAAAGGTAGCCCAGAAATGCTGCTCACCCTGAAATTTGGAATTAACTGCTGAAATGACAAGCAACGTCTAGATGAATCAGCTGGAATATGTGCTGCACTCACATAAGTAAATACAGGTGTAGTATCATCACACAAATAAACCATAGTGTACTGGCAATATCATTTGAATAAGCCACGATGGAAATATGGACATTTAACCAAAATGTAGTACCATTAGCTAACACATGCTTACACATCAAACATACAACATATATGTACAAGTAGCACTCAAGAGAAAACCAACAAGGTCATTTAGGCAATAATATGCAACTCATTCCAAGACAACCAAATAAGGACAAACACAATAATACAAATCCTCCGGTTCACTCAAGGAACCGTCATGCTAATACATACCTTGAAAACCCATACATGCATGCTAAGGGTTATATACCCACCTTCTAGTTATGACCTGCAGGGGACAATTACCATCCATGTACTAAACCCAGACATGAATGTCTATAACCCTTAATCTGAATAACCTGTGAGAAAGTCTCAAATACCGAAACACTCCACAATATACAATATAGAAGGCCAAGTCATAAAACAAGTAAGCATTTCAATGATCAAGCACACCACACGGATTAACCAATCACACTACTGAGTAGTTAATATGAGCACATAACACAAGATGGATTAAATACACCCCTTAACCTACATTGAACCAATCTTGCACAACTCTAAGCCTGAGCTTTGCCCTTCTGTACCTTTTCCGCTTGCTCGTGGTCTAAAACAAGCATATAAATATTGCATTAACAAAATGAACTAACATGGTGAGGTTTATGAGCCACCCCTAAACCCCTAAGGTTAGTTCATAATCATTCCTTAACTGTTCTAGGGCTATTTCCCCCATAATTCACCTAAAACCACCAATTTCATGGAATGATTGGTGAATTAATGAAATGCGAGGCCAATTTCATGGTTAATAAACAAAACCCATTAACCTAAGGCTCAATTTCACCCTTGCACTAGAAAAACATACCGAAATCTTCCCTAAAACCCTCCCCAAACTCTGTAGCTTATGCCTTCTAAGGATCAAGAAGTAATTACAAGTTAAAGGGAGTGAATTCCTTACCTTAACGAAGTTAAATGGAGGTAAACCAGTGATTTTTGCCCCAAAATGAGTTTATGAAATAATAAAATATTTTGGGATTTTTACCCTTTAATCTGCGGTTTTTACCGCTATTACGGTCAACCACCACTATAGCGGCCTTGACCGCTTTTGACCATCGCTATAGCAGTAATTCTTTTGCTATCACAGTCACCGCTATAGAGGTGTGTCACCCACTATAGCGGTGTCGATGGGAAAGAATATCCATCTTCACCCAAAAATCTTACTTTTTACAACAAACCTTGATCCCGGGACATTTCGAACATTGCCCTTTATGCTAAGGTCAATTTCGGGAGTTCTACTGATCGAAATTCAGTTCTGTAAAATCCTACGGGTTCCTTATCTCCTTAGCTAACTAGAAATCAAAACCATTCCTGCCAAGCCATTCTAAATTATTCCCATATTTTCCATGACTACCTCTCACTTGAAATGAAGCAAAACTAGCCTAGTCTGAAATTTGTAACATCCAAACCGAAAGGAATTTAGACACGAAATTTGGAATGTAAGACTTTTACATAACGACCAAGAGGGTCGGTACAATAGATACCAATTTACCCATCGTTCTTCCCCGAGCGATCAAACTAAAAAAATAGCCCAGAATGAGAAAGGAAAAGAGTACATGTATCCTCGAACAACTGAGGGTAGTGGATTCCTCAATTGGACGATTCTTCCACTGGACCTTCACCTAGAAAATTTTCTTTGTCCTCAACTTATGAACATCACAATCAAGTATCGGTATTGGTTCCTCCTCGTAAGTCAAGTCCAAGTCAAAAAACACTAAATCCTACTTAAAAATGTAGTCTCCATCCCTATGGTACCTTTTCAACATAAAAACATGAAAGATTGGAAGAACCCCCTACAAACCCAGCGGTAGAGTTAACCTATATGCAACTGGACCAACTTCCTCAAGAACCTCGAAGGGACCAATATATCAAGGGTTGAGCTTGCCTCTTTTGCCAAACCTCATGACTCCTTTCATAGGAGACACCTTGAGCAATACTTGCTCTCCAGCCTTGAAGTACATATCCCTTACCTTTTGGTCTGCATACTCTTTTTGTCTACTTTTGACAACCAACATCTTAATCTGAATGAAATTTATTTTTTCCTGAGCCTCTTTCACCAAGTCGGTGCCCAAAGGTTTTACATGTCCCACCTCAAACCATCCAATAGATGACCTACACTTTGTCCCATAAAGTGCCTCAAATAGAGCCATATCAATGCTCGAGTGATAACCGTTGTTGTATGAAAACTCACACAACGAAAGTAACTAGTCCCAATGAATACCAAAATCAATCAAGCAGGCTCTCAACATATCCTCTAGCACCTGAGTTGTCCTCTCCGACTGACCATCAGTCTGAAGATGAAAGGTCGTGCCAAAAGTAAGCTTGGTGCCCAACTTTTCATGCAACCTGTCCCAAAATTTAGAAGTAAACTTTGCATCCTTGTCTGAAATGATAGAAAGTGGCACCCTATGAAGCCTAACAATCTCCTTAACATATATCCTTGCCAACTGTTGCGAGCTGTAATATACTTGAACTGGCAAGAAATGAGCTGATTTCATTAACCGATTAACTATCACCCAAATGGAGTCATACTTTCCCAATGTCTTAGGGATCCCTACCACAAAATCCATGGCAATATGCTCCCACTTCCACCAAGGTATAGGCATCCTCTGAAGTAATCCCGCAGTCCTTTGGTCTTTATACTTCACCTGTTGACAATTATGATACTTGGGCACATAATCCACTATGTCACTCTTCATCCCCGACCACCAATAAAGCTGCCTCAAGTCACGGTACATCTTGGTCGTGCCTGGATGAGTAGAATAATGCAAACCATGAGTCTTTGAAAGTATATCTCCAAACAAGTCACCAACCCGAGGAACACATAACCTTCGCCTAACCCACAACACACCTCCAGCATTGAGGGTGGCATCCGCCCCTTGCCCACTCACTATCTTATTCTGGAGTGCCTTTAACTTTTTATCTTCAAATTGTTTGACCTTAATCTGCTCCACAGAGGCTGATTTTACCTCAACACTAGTTAGTATTCCACCTCTGCCTGAGACCCCAAACTGCATGCTCAAGGATGCTAGAGTCTAAAACTCTCTAGCTAATGGTCTCCTGGATTCTCTCAAGAATTACAAGCTACCTATACTTATGGCCTTTCGGCTCAATACGTTTGTCACCATAATAGCCTTACTCGAATGATATTGAATAGTCACAACATAGTCCTTTAATAATTCCATCCACCATCTCTGCCATAGATTCAAATCCCTTTAAGTAAACACATGTTGCAGACTACGATGGTTAGTGAAGACCTCACACTTAACTCCATAAAGATAGTGTCTCCAAATCTTCAAAGTAAAGGCTACCGCTGCCAACTCTAAATCATGGGTTGGGTAATTCCTATCATGAGGCTTCAACTGCCTCGAAGCATATGTAATCACATTCTTATCCTACATCAACACAGAACTCAAACCCAAAAGTGAAGCATCACAAAACACAATGAAATCTTTACCTTCAACAGGAAGCGAAAGAATAGGTGTTGTATTCAAAAGTGTCTTGAGCTTTTGAGAGCTCTCTTCACACTGGTCTGACTAAACAAATGAAACCTCTTTTTGAGTCAACCTTGTAAAATAAGTTGTAATGGATGGAAAGTTCTTGATGAACCTGTGATAATAACTAGCAAGACCCACAAAACTCCTTACCTCAGTCACTGAACTTGGCTGAATCCAACCCTTAACTATTTTAATTTTCTGAGGGTCCACCATCACTCCCTTCTCTGAAACCACATGCCCCAAGAAGGCAGTAAAAGATATCCATAATTCACACCCAGAGAACATAGAAAACAACCGTTTTTCCCTCAGAATTCCCAAAACTATACGAAGATGGCCTGCATACTCATCCTTAGTCTTGGAGTACACAAGAATATCATAAATGAACACAATAATGAAAGAATCTAAAAGGATTTAAAGATGTCGTTCATCAAACTCATGAAAGCTGCAGCTGCATTAGTCAATCCAAAAGACATTAATAGAAACTCGTAATGGCCATACCAACTTTTAAAAGTTGTCCTTGGAATATCCTTTGGTCTAATCTTTAACTGAGGATAAACCGACCGCAAATCAATCTTTGAGAAGACTATTGCACCCTAAAGCTGATCAAACAAGTCATTTATACGAGGCAAATGATATTTTTTTCAGATGGTGAACTTACTTAACTGCTTGTAATTTATGTACATCCTCATACTACCATCCTTCTTCTTAACAAAAAGAACCGGAGTGCCCCAAGGCAAAGTACTTGGACAAATAAAACCCTTACCAAGCAGTTCCTACAATTGAGCCTTGAGTTCCCTCAACTCTGCAGGAGCCATTCGATATGGTGGAATAGATATAGGGCGAGTTCCCGGCTCTAATTTAATACAATAGTCAATATCCCTATCCCGAGGCATACCCGATAAAGTCAAAGGGAGCACATTCTGGAACTCAAAAACTATAGAAATTGACTCAATAGAAAGGGACTCCGCACCCACATTCTGAAGATGAGCTAAAATTATTGAACACCCCTTCCCAAATAGTCTTCTATCCCAGACATATGATATCATTCTTATCGGTTTGGCCTTATACACTCCGTCCCACTATAGTTCCTCCATCCCAGGTATAGCTAGAGTCACTGTTTTAGTATTATAATTTAAAATAGCATGATAAAGAGATAACCAGGTCATACCCAAGATTATATCAAAGTCCAACATATACAAGATAATTAAGTCTACCCAAGTCTGAAAACCCACAAACTAAATAGGACAAAACTTATAAGTATGGGTAACTACCACAAACTTCCCAACCTGAGTAGACATATGCATAGGATGGTCAAGAATATAACAAACCAGACTTAGACCCATAGAAAACTTAACAGACACATAAGAATAAGTGGACCCCGGATCAAATAAGACAGAAGCCATCTGATCACAGATAGAATAGTACCTATATCACCGCATCAAAAGCCTCGGTATCAGTCTTTCTTAGAAATGCATAACAATGAGCTCGATCATCAATCTGAGCTAACTTTATACCCGGTTGTTCTCCTGCGTCACTGTTACCACTACCACCAATCTGATTTGCCCATCCACCCTATGGATGACCCCTGTCATTACCCCCTCCTCTACCTACTGGAAACACTGTCCGAGCTTGCTGCTGTACCTGGCCACTCGCCTGTCTCACCAAAAAATCCCTCATAAAATGACCAACAATACCACAATAATAACACCCACTCTCCATAGAAGGCCGACTGGAAGAAGAATAAGAAGCCTCTTGGCCTCTAACAACCTGAGTCTGGGAAGGGCCCTTAGCCGGAACCATAGTAGAGGCTGGCATAGCTGACTGAAAAGGGCAAGCTGGAAAGGACTGTTAGCCCTTAGAATAGGATCCACTAAAATTCCCAATATTCTGAGATTTCTTGGGTAATATCTTAGCATGTCCCGCCTACTCCACACCTTCCAACTTATTCATATAATATGACACGTCATTAAACCCTTTTCCCACAAAAGTCATTTGCACAGTCAACACCTGAAGGTCATAGTTTAACCCCTTAACAAAGAAACAAATCCTTTCTTCTTCTGTAGTTAACAGCGGAGTGGAATAATGAGACAAGGCATGAAATTTAGCCTCATAAGCTGCAACTAACATATCACCCTGCTCCAAAGCCAAAAACTAATCCTTCTTGCGATCACGGAGGGAACGAGGTACATACTTATCAAAAAATAGAGCATGAAACTGCTCCTAAGTCAAAGGAGGCAAAACAGGTGACCGACACTCAACATAGCATGCTTTTCTAGTAGAAAGGTCACAAACTCGACCCCATACTACTTCACAATACCTATCTTATGCAGCCTCTCGTAGTAATCAATAATAAACTCAAATGCAACATCAGATTTTGTACCCTAAAATGCCCAAAATAGAATAAGGAAAAACATTCATGCACGAAGTCTCATCCATCCAAGAAGCCATAACAACAGTAGGGTACATAACTGGAGCCTGATAAGCCCGAATAGTAGGGGTGGCTCCACACCCAACCAACCCTATTAGAAAAGCCAACACTTGCTGAATTACCTCTGCAGGGAGGTAGAGTTGCAACCCTAATTGGTGCCGCCACCTCAGGCTCCATCTCTTGCTCCTTTGCTTCTTCCCTCTTCTTAAAATGATCATAGGGTAGGGGAGGGGATGCTGCCCTCTCATTCGCCTGAACTGCAGCTGCTTGAGCTCCACCCCTGGCTGGTGTGGCTCATTCCCATCCTTTCCTTCCTATCCCTCTCGCTCGTCCTCTTTCCCTTCTGACTGGCTCCTCAAATAGAGCAGCTGGTGCTGGGGCTACTACTTGAGTTCCATTTGACCTAGTATTCAACATCTGCAGATAAAAAAGTAAAGGATCTAATACCAATTTGGATCACCAGATATCAACTGGAATCAAGTTATAGCACCAAAGAAGCAAGAAAGACAGATTTCCTAAAGTCCAATAGCCTCCCAAAGAAATGAACAAACATCTCTGTACCATTCTGTGAGACTCTACTGGACCAATTTTGGTATAGCGAGATCAACGAAGCCTTGGCTCTGATAATTAGTTTTTTCATGACCCAAACCCATTGTAAGTGGCACCCACACTACTCACCTGGTGGAAGAACTAATAAACCCAATCGTTATCTTAAGGTTCACACATAAATAAGAATAAGCTAACTAATCCAGCAATAATAATCCAACTAGCATAAAAATGTAAGTACAACTTAAGAAGAAATATTGTATTTAATCATAACAACCCTAGGAACCGAAAGTCGTCTCTACCAAAACATATAAGAGTATCAAGAGAGGGAATGCAACCTAAAAAATAAAATGAAAGCAACAAATGCAAACAAAGGACACTATCTAAATAGGAGAGATCTCATGGTAGTCAGAAAAAGCTGCTCACCATAAAATCCGAAATCGACTGCTGAAATCACAAACAAGGACTCGATGAATCTTCTGGAATATGTTCTGCACTCACAGAAGTAAATGCAAGTGTAGTATCAGCACACAAATAAACCACAGTGTACTGGCAGGATAATTTGAATAACCCACGATGGAAATATGGACATTTAACCAAAATGCAATACTGTTGCGACCCAGCTATACACGCAAGTGTACGTGATCGTGCAAGTAATAAAGTGGCTCCTTTTAAAGAGCTGGATATCGAACCCAAGGGACTTTCATCAACAGAAATCACTCTGGACGTCAAACTATAATTAAAAACTAGTGTTGCGAAAATGACAAGTGATTGGGTGCTAAAAATTAAATGATTTCGAACTAAGAACTCCTATCTTCGCTACCGTAGCTTTGGTTTTCGCAAATATGCTTTAAAAATCAATAAAAAGTGAACTCCCAGGGCTAAGGCACCTTGAACATCATCTCTCGAGCATAATTATTGTTGGTTTAAGCATTTTGAGTAGTTTATCATGGTTATCGATCCCAAGGTTAATTTTACAACTATATTCGTCTCCAAATTATAATTGTCTCCTAGAACTTAGAAACCTACCTACATCTGTGAGTGGTGATAAGCTTAACCAAGTCTAGAGCATTCAAGCTTTCTTCTTGTAATTTATCAAGTGTGGGTGGTTAGGTACCTCTCGGTCCTAACCACAGGTCAATCCCTTAGAATTACGTCTCCGAGACAGACCACACTTCATATATTCAAGTTCTATCTCTCCGTTTCTCTCTCGAGCTCACTTCAAGACAAGAAATATATTCCAATGGTGATCAAACATCAAAATAATGAATTTTAGAATATATGAATAACCACTTTATAATAAACTCCAGCAAAAACCAATACAATTAGCCCAAAAGGTTCATGTTCTTGGCCTTAACCCCAAGAATGAGGGGTTTTAGCCACTCATAATGTTTATCAACAACCAAAAGTAAATAAATACCATAAAAGTACTTAAAAACTGAAAAGAAGAGGATTGGAACCTAATTAAGATGCCCAAAAACGCCCAAAATATTCTAGGGAGGATGGAATATGATACAATAACTCAAAAGCCATATTTATAGACTCAAGTTGAGGCAAAAATCGGCTAAAAAGCAGCCCGGCACGCCATTGGGCTCGCCTAGCTCTTAGGCAGATTTTGCCTCAGTAAGCAGGGTGCTCCCAGGCCGCGTGGCACGCTGCCTAGCGCGCCTGGGCACTGCCTGGACGGGTGACAGTTTTGCCAAACGCGGCCTGGCACGCTGCCTAGCGCGCCAGGCCCTTTTTTTTGTAATTTTCTAGCTTTCGTCGACTTCTCTTCGCGGATTTGGATGGATTCTTTAAGATCAACTCTTTGGCTTGTCTCTTATCTTCAATATTCTTCACTCGTAGCTCCTCCAAGCCTCACTTTTCATGCCAAACATGCTCCACAAAGTCGCAAATTCCACCTACAAGAGTCTAATCATATTGGTTAGCACATTATCTCATTTTCCATCAAAAAACTTATATACTACACAAGTATTGTTCTCAAAACTAAGATAATCATGGGTTAAGGTCGCTACTAAGGCATATAAATACGCCTCAGATCACCACCCCACACTTAAACCTTTGTTTGTCCTCGAACAATTACTCACACTCAACTCAGGGCAACTTTTAAGCAATAGACGCAAAATGAACATTCTTGCACAGCTTACACAACCACATTTCAACTTATGCACCACATACTAGGATATTACTCAATTACATAACAGGTTGAAACAACCTACCCTCACAAAACAACTTACTAGTTGCAAATTTATGCGTGATACATTATTAATAGTTTACCAAACTTCACTAACCATGTGCCCTCACAACAAGAGAATCACCCCTCAATTCCACAATGTAATTACTAAACGGGTGCATGAATGAAAGTCACTCACTCTCAGAAAGAGTTCACATGCAACACAAAGATGAACCATAGGCTTGCCCTTAGTGTAATACTCCACTAATGTTAAGATGTTAAAGCTCAGGATCAAGTAGGACTTTGTAGGGGTTGTAATGTGGGCACAAGGACGGGTAGGAACTATTTGGTCAAGCATAGTGACTATCTTTCCTGAGCGCTTTATTACACTACAAAGTACATTCAGAGCACCTTCAACCAACGTATTTTCCACTACTTTTCTCTTCCCAACTTTTCTTTGTTTCGCCCCATAACTTTAAACTAGCGTCCGCACATCGGATAAGGAATATGTTATCAACCATTGATTCAAAAACCAGATTATTTTTATTTATTTTTTTTCTTTTTTTTTTTTTTTTTTTTTGAATATCTTCCCCACCAACATGCACAAATTTTCTCACACACCTATCAGAGATATGCTTGAGGCTTTAACTTAACTCTTTCCTTCTTCCCAACTCCGGTACTCCTTCACCTCTTAATTTCCTGATTAAAGCGCTTAGGAGTTATTGGATCAAATTCTGGTTCACTGAAAGAAGAGGATTGAGCTACATGTAAAGCTAACAAGGAAAAGGCTAAAGGCTCAACGGGGCTAACTAGGATTATGCGCAGAGGGTAGGTAAAGTGGGTCTAAAATATGGCTATCAAAGAAATGCCTATATCATCTCCTAAACTTAACATCTCTTATTTCGCTTTGCAAACACCCCGGGCAAGTTCTAGACATCATCATGCACATGGAATATCATAACAAAACCTTACTCACACATGGCACATGTTCAGCTCATCAGGTTCACCATAAAAACTCCAAAATCATGCATCAATTCAATATTAAGCAACTTAGCAAGTCAACTAAGTGAGAATTAGACGTCTCCACACTTGCTATTATAGATCCGGGCATGTTTCACACGTGTAAGAACAACTGTATAGCAAGCAAGAACACCTGACACGACACTACATGACTAATTTGCTCTTAAGACGGTCGTCATCCATCCACCATAGAGCAAATTCCTTAGTCCTATGACTAAGGCGACTCAGAAGTAATAAACACCCAAAACAACACAAAATAACATCAAAACTCCAAAATTTTAACACAATTTTTTTTTTGTACGGTTCAAAGGGACTCTCCTTAGTAAAAGAACTGAAAACAAACGCTAAGAAACCCAAAATAAAAGCATACAGCAGCACACGTATACATACATACAAGGGAAGTCCATCACACCCCACCCCACACTTAAAATATTAGCACTGTCCCCAATGCTACCAAAATAAACAAAGCAAGAGTAGGATGTAAGGAGCTCCCTAGTCAGTCGAGGTAGTCGTCATCCTCCGGTCCACGGACATCTAACGGTGGATCATCTGCCTCAGCTTCCTCATCCTCAGAACCACTCTGGAGGTCCTCCTCATCTGTGGGGACATCATCATCCACAGGCTCCACAAAGTCAGGACCAATCCTCAATAAGGCCATGGCATGCTCATTGAGAGGATAATCTCTCTCTACCTGACTCAGCTCATCTACCGTGGAGGGTCGACCCCCAGTTCTGTGTCGCAGCATCTCCAATCCATACATGCGGGCTAAAATCCCGTCATCTCGAGCATGACGCTCTGCTAATGTCAAAGTGGGGCTGAGTGAATCTGGCGCCTTAGTCTGGGTGACATCCACAGGCGTTGTCGTCAAAGGAGGATGATAATCAAAATTTTCTTCAGGCACTTCGAATGCTCGCATTAATTTAGTCAACAGTCCACCGAAAGCATATCGAAGACCTCCATGGAGGCGAGCTCGGCGCATTGCTGACAACAACACAGAACCTACGTCAATCTCTGCATTGGTCATTAGAGCGTATACCAGGCAGACCCTATCTCTTGTAACTTTAGTCATATGACTCCCCGGAATTAAGCTACAACACACAATCTTTAGCCAAATCCTCGCCTCTTTGTTGAGATGGGCAAAGGGTAGAATCTTGTGATACCCTCGTTGGTGATGGCGAAGCCACCTCACAGTTGAACGTGGGCCACACAGAGTGTGCCTAATTTCAGCATATGGAGGTCTAGCATTTAGTCTGAGTATGTCTTGGGGACTAGCCCGAGTGGGGATTTCCAATAATCCAGTCAAGCTCAAGAAGTCAAGTAGCACATCCGAACCTCGTACCACCACCGAGCATGTAGGTGCGTCCGGGTTCCAATTTGCGTACAATTCTCTCACCAGGTGTAGGTTGCAATCTGTGGGTTTGTTGAAAACAAAGCCCAGCCCAACTTACTCAAGTCGAGTCAAAATTTTTGGGTAAGCCCGAGCCAGGCTTGCCCTATCAATACACTCATCGGAGAAATATTTAGCTTTCGGATGGCTTTTGTACCAATTTTTCCCCGCACTGGAGACTGCATTAATCCCATACTTCCGTTTTTGCCCTTTTGGTACTGGGGGAGCTGCGGGCACCTTATTACCTGACCGACGTCTCTTGTGAGAGCTAGAGGCTGCTATATTAGAATCAGACATAGTACCTGTAGTAGAGATCCACAAACAAGTCAATAAACCTTGTAAAAATAGCTAACCAACTTGATGTGCGGTGACGTTGAGGGCTACCCCACACCTAGTCGCTTGGCACCAATTCAAAATAATTATGGGCGGAGGGTACTCAGACTTCCCCTCATCACTTAATGCCCCAAATCCAAGTTCCCACCATAGATAAATGTACATTCTTAATAAAGAAATCCAACAATAATCACATAGATTCCACCCATTTGAGTTGTATTCAATGAGTTCCACCACTAATTTGCTCAATTTTCACCAATAAAGATAAACCCACTTCCACTTTGTTGCACCATAATAAGATTAGTAACCACAAGTGCACAGGCCTACCAAGTTCACTGTAATGCCCCCAATCATATGATATGATGCCAAGTCAACAAACCATGAAAATATTATGTCCATAAACAAAACCAAGAATACCCAAAATCGCATAATCCATGGCAATTTGTAGAAAGAGAGAGTGAAGGTTACATACCTTGAGAGCTTTGATGTGTGACTTGAACACAATCCCAAAGTGAGAAAGCAAAGAGTCGAACTTTGTGTGGGCAAGAAGAGAAAAATAATAGAGAATTTTTTTTTTCTTTTAGATGGGGGAGAAAATCATGAGTTTGGGTGTGGGGTTGTAAAATATTTGTGAAGAATGAAGTAATTGGGGGATTTAAAAGAGGAGGGGTGGGGGTGGGTCGTTTCTAGAACCCAAAAAAAACTACCCAAATATCGTGCACAGGCGGCGTGGCACGCTGCCTAGCGCACCTGTGCACTGCCCTTGTTGACAAAATTTTCTGCACAGGCGGCGTGGCACGCTGCCTAGCGCGCCTGTGCACTGCCGTCCTTAGCAAAATTTTCTGCACAGGCGGCGTGGCATGCTGCCTAGCGCGCCTGTGCACTACCCCAATAATTTATTTTCTTAGCTTTTTCATCCTGGCACGCTAGGTAGCACACCCCATACTTATCCTCATACCTGAGCCATTTTTCACCGTCTTTTCATGATCTTGGGGCTTTTACAAGTCCCAAGACTTGAAGCTTTGATAAAAAACATGTCTTGCCTGTCCGGCATCTTCAAATAATCATCCATCCGCCCAATTTGCCTTTGTCTTGTGGATTCTCATACCAACCTACTCCGTGCCTCTGCATAAACACAAGATCCTAGCACTATGTTAGAAAACAAAAACTGAAAAAAAAAAAAAAGGGTTGCCTCCCATCAAGCGCCTTAGTTTTGGTCGGGGCACGACTCTTCTTTTTGTATTTTTACTTTATAAATCTAACTATTACAACACATGCATGGGTTGCCTCCCATGTAGCGCCTGGTTTAATGTCGCGGCTCGACCAATTAGAAGAGCTTAGTTATCATCAAGGCGAAGCACGTCCTCCGTCTGCTTTTCTTCGTCACCGAAATAATGCTTCAATCTCTGGCCATTTACCATAAACCTTGTACCATCCGCCTTGTTCAAAAGTTCCACCGCACCATGAGGTGTCGTGCGACTTACCTCAAAGGGCCCACTCCACTTGGATCTTAGCTTGCCCGGAAACAACCTAAGTCTTGTGTTAAACAAGAGTACCAACTGGCCTGTCTCAAAAGTACGGGGAAGAATATGCTTGTCATGCCATCACTTCGTTTTCTCCTTGTAGATCTTAGCATTTTCATATGCATGTGCACGAAATTCTTCCAACTCATGGAGTTGTAACAACCTCTTATCACCTGCCAACCCCGGATCTAGATTCAACTTCTTTACCGCCCAATATGCTCGATGCTCAAGCTCAACTGGGAGGTGACAAGCTTTCCCAAAGACCAAATGATAGGGAGAAGTCCCTATAAGAGTCTTATACGCCGTTCGGTAGGCCCAAAGAGCATCATCCAGCTTAAGTGACCAGTCTTTCCTTTGAGTATTTACCGTCTTTTGCAAGATTTGCTTTATCTCACGATTAGACACTTACACTTGGCCACTTGTTTGGGGATGATACGCTGTTGCGACCTTGTGTTTCACTCCATACTTTGCCAATACATTCTTCACCAAATAATTAATGAAGTGTGATCCTCCATCGCTAATAATAGCTCTTGGAGTTCCGAACCTCGTGAAGATGTGCTTTTGCAGAAACTTTACCACAACTTTGGAGTCGTTAGTAGGAAGAGTTGCGGCCTCTACCCATTTGGATACATAATCCACTGCAACGAGTATGTATAGATTTCCATTCGACTGTGGAAAAGGGCCCATGAAATCAATCCCCCATACATCGAAAATTTCTACTTCTAGGATATTGTTAAGAGGCATCTCATGTCTCTTGGCAATAGTCCCCATACGTTGACATTGATCACAATTTTTCACAAAGGCATGAGCATCTTTAAATATCGAAGGCCAGAAGAAACCTGATTGCAATATTTTTCGGGTTGTTCGTTCACCACCATGATGTCCACCATAAGGTGATGCGTGGCATCTCTCTAGCACTTGCTTAACTTCCGTATCTGGAATGCATCTTTGTACTATTTGATCAGGCCCTTGCTTGAATAAATACGGCTCATACCATATATAAAAGCGTGCCTCATATGCCAGTTTCTTCCTCTGTTGAGAACTCGAATCAGGAGGGAATAATCCACTCACCAGTAGGTTCACAATATCCGCATACCATGGCAACTCATCGACTTCTAATGCCAACAACTGCTCGTCTGGAAATTCCTCACAAATATGCCCATCATCCACTAGATGTGTCGAGCTCTCAAGTCTAGAAAGATGGTCAGCAATTTGATTTTCTGTCCCCTTTCTATCTTTAACCTCTAAGTCAAACTCCTGTAGCAATAGGATCCATCTAATCAAGCGCGGCTTAGCATCCTTTTTGTTGAATAAATATAGTATTGCTGCATGATCAGTATATACAATGACGCTTGTGCCGACCAAATACGATCTGAACTTATCAAATGCATATACCAAAGCTAACATCTCTTTTTCAGTTACCGTGTAATTAATTTGGGCTGCATCTAGAGTCTTGCTTGCATAATAAATAGAGTGAAACACCTTATTCTTCCGTTGACCTAGAACCGCACCCACTGCCACATCACTTGCGTCACATATGAGCACAAATGGCAAAGCCCAGTCAGGAGCAATAAGAATAGGTGCCTCTATTAACTTCTTTTTCAAAACCTCGAATGCCTTCACACATGATTCACAAAATACAAACTTCACATCTTTCTCCAAGAGTGCACACATGGGACGTGCAATTTTGGAAAAATCTTGAATAAACCTTCTGTAAAATCCCGTATGACCCAAAAAACTTCGCACCCCTTTAACTGACACGGGTGGAGGGAGTTTGTCAATAGCTTCGGTCTTTGCCCTATCAACTTCCAGCCCTTGCCTTGACACTTTATGCCCGAGAAGTATACCTTCTGTCACAAGGAAATGGCACTTCTCCCAATTGAGAACAAGATTAGTTTCCTCACACCGAGCAAAGACTTTATCAAGGTTTTGCAAACATACCTCGAAAGAGTTACCAAAGACTGAAAAGTCATCCATAAAGATCTCTACGAACTCCACCACCATGTCATAGAAAATAGCCATCATGCAACGCTGAAAGGTAGCCGGTGCATTACACAATCCAAATGGCATACGCTTGAAAGCGTATGTGCCGTAAGGATATGTGAATGTAGTCTTCTCTTGATCTTGGGGATCTATAGCAATTTGATTGTATCCGGAATACCCATCAAGAAAGCAATAATATTTCTGCCCGGCTAAACGATCCAGCATCTGATCAATAAAAGGGATTGGATAATGGTCTTTCCTCGTAGCATCATTAAGTTTCCGGTAATCCATGCAAATACGCCATCCAGTTACAGTTCTTGTAGGAATCAATTCATTATTGTCATTTGTGATCACCGTCATACCACCCTTTTTTGGAACACATTGTACTGGGCTCACCCACGTACTATCTGAGATAGGGTAAACAATGCCAGAATCTAACCACTTAATCACCTCCTTCCTTACTACTTCTTTCATCACCGAATTTAAGTGTCGTTGGTGTTGCACACTTAGCCTGTACCCTTCTTCCATGTAAATTTTATGCATGCACAAACCCGGATTAATACCATGGATGTCAGACATCTGCCAACCAATGGCCTTCTTTCTTCGTTTTAGAATCAGTACTGCCGCATCAACTTGTTCTTGTGACAATTCTGCTGCCAGAATAATAGGAAGAGTCTTGTTCTCACCTAGGAAAACATATTGAAGGTGGGATGGAAGTTCCTTCAATTCAAGCTTCGGTGCTTCCTCAATTGATGGCTTAGTTGGGGGACCGAGTGGACGATTTAATGGTTCCCATCTATTCTCTTTAGCATAGATACCCATAAGATCAAGAATTTGCACCATCTCACTAGCTTCTGCATCACCAAACACATCTTGCCCCATCAAAACTTTTTCCAACGGATCAGTAGCCAAAGTGTAGATGCTTTCAACAGCCGAATCTATAGCTGTGATGGCCGACAAGTTCTCATAAATTTTTGGAAGCTTCAAAGCCCTATATACATCAAAAACTTCAACCTTATCATGAGCTCGCATAGTCAGTTTCTCGGCTGCTACATCAATGATTGAACCTCCTGTGGCCAGGAACGGACGCCCCAAAATAAATGGGACTTCCGGGTCAGGCTCAAAATTCAGCACCACAAAATCAACGGGAAAGATCAATGACCCCACTTGTACCAGAACATCCTCAACAATACCATCAGGTCTAGTCACAGATCGATCTGCCAGCTGCAAAATAATAGTAGTAGGCTTCGGACGACCCAAACCCAATTCCTTGAAAACCGAAGTGGGCATCAGATTTATACTAGCCCCCAAATCACACAATCCACGAGCGCAGACACGATCCCCCAGAGTGATCTTTACAGTGAAGCTTCCAGGATCTTTCAGCTTAGTAGGTAACCGATTCTGAATGCGAGAACTAACCTCCTCAGTCAAAGCCACTGTGGCATATTCTGTCAATTTACTCTTGTTTGCTACAATGTCTTTCACGAACTTGGCATACTTTGGAATACCCTGCAAGATATCCACAAGAGGTAAATTTATGTGCACTTGTTTAAGTAGTTCAATGAACTTACCAAAGCATTCATCCTCCTTCTTCTTTTTGAACTTCTGAGGAAAAGGAGGAGGCAACTTTACGCTATGTATCACTTTCTCATCTTTGGACCTTTTGGTAGGCTCCACTTGTTCGTCTTCAATCACCACTACTTTCGGCTCTAATTCTTTTGCTGGTGCAACTGTATCCTCTAACTGCTTACCACTACGGGTGATGATAGCATTCACCTGCTTGGGATTTGGCTTAGTATCTCCTGGAAGACCTCCTTGGGGCCTTGTATTCTGTGAATTAGCTAACTGGACAATCTGCTATTCCAAATTCTGTGTAGCTAACTGATTGTTTCTCACATCTGCTGCCAGCTTTGCTTGTTCAGCCATAATCTATTTTAACATATCCTCCACACTCAAGTCTCCAGACTTAGCACCCACTTGATTACGTTGCCCTTGTTGTTGGTTGTACTGAGGTGCATATCCTTGAGGCCTATATTGATTTTGATTTCCTCCCCATGAGAAGTTTGGATGGTTTTTCCACCCAGCATTATAAGTGTTACCGTAGTTCTGAGCTCCACCTCCCCTTTGGGCATTACCAACAAAATTTACTGAATTCGGATTAGCACTACACAATTCGCTGGTATGATCACCATTTCCACATACACTACACATCATAGAAACTTGTTGCTGGACTGCATTCACTGGAGCTGGTTGTTGCCCCAAATTCAAACTACTAAAGTGATTGTTCATCATGTTCTGCATAGCTGAAATTTGGGCAGATAATTCTGTGACTGCATCCACATCTAGTTTCCCAGCAACCTTCTTTGTAGAATTCCTCGAATTATCACTATGCCAGTCTGGATTTCCCTGCGAAATATGATTCAACAGAGCATATAATTCATCATACGTCTTTTCTAAAGCCTGTCCACCTGCAGCTGAATCAAGTAGAATTTTAGTGTTGGGGTCGAGAGCCTCTATAAACGTATGCACCAACACTTCATTAGCTTGGTGGTGGTGAGGACACTCCCTCAACATGGATTTGAATCTGTTCCAAGCTTGGTACAAATTCTCATCATCTCTCTGTCTGAAACTTAGTATCTCACTCCTTAGCTTTGCTGTCTTTCCAGACGGAAAGAACCTTATCAAGAATTTCCGAGCAAGATCATCCCAAGTAGTGATAGAATTAGCCGGTTCTGCATCTAACCACCTTCTTGCTTCCCCCAACACAGAAAAGGGAAACAAAGTAAGTCTCACATAATCTGAAGACACACCTGCCGGAATATATGTGTCACTGATCTCTAGAAAATTCCGAATATGCCTCTGCGGGTCTTCATGAGCGAGACCAGTAAACTGTCCACTTGAGTGCAAGAGTTGCACCATGTTCTGTTTAAGCTCAAATCTACCTCCAGCTGCCGGTTTGAGAATGCTGGAGGTCACATTAGTGGCGAGTGGAATTTCCACATCGCGGACTGTTCTAGCTGCCATCACTTCCGGTTCATGTCTCTCTGCACCTGGTTCTTCAATTCTCACGGGATTACCCCGTATTCCTTCGTCAGCCAGTTCGACTTGTGGGATTGGGTAATCTGCAGCCTGTCTCCTCAATCTATTGAAATATCTTTCAGGTTAAGACTGCGGGGCTACCAAATCCTTGTTCCTTGCCAGTGTTCCGATGAAGTAAGCCTGCAAAATAGAACAGCTAAGATCAAGTTGTCAACACGTAGCTGAAAATTAAAGTACAACGTCAATAATTGAAATTTATCTATTTGAAAGTCCCCGGCAACGGAGCCAAAAACTTATTGCGACCCAGCTATACACGCAAGTGTACGTGATCGTGCAAGTAATAAAGTGGCTCCTTTTAAAGAGCCGGATATCGAACCCAAGGGACTTTAATCAACAGAAATCACTCTGGACGTCAAACTATAATTAAAAACTAGTGTTGCGAAAACGACAAGTGATTGGGTGCTAAAAATTAAATGATTTCGAACTAAGAACTCCTATCTTCGCTACCGTAACTTTGGTTTTCGCAAATATGCTTTAAAAATCAATAAAAAGTGAATTCCCAGGGCTAAGGCACCTTGAACATCATCTCTCGAGCATAATTGTTGTTGGTTTAAGCATTTTGAGTAGTTTATCATGGTTATCGATCCCAAGGTTAATTTTACAACTATATTCGTCTCCAAATTATAATTGTCTCCTAGAACTTAGAAACCTACCTACATCTGTGAGTGGTGATAAGCTTAACCAAGTCTAGAGCATTCAAGCTTTCTTCTTGTAATTTATCAAGTGTGGATGGTTAGGTACCTCTCGGTCCTAACCACAGGTCAATCCCTTAGAATTACATCTCCGAGACAGACGACACTTCATATATTCAAGTTCTATCTCTCCGTTTCTCTCTCGAGCTCACTTCAAGACAAGAAATATATTCCAATGGTGATCAAACATCAAAATAATGAATTTTAGAATATATGAATAACCACTTTATAATAAACTCCAGCAAAAACCAATACAATTAGCCCAAAAGGTTCATGTTCTTGGCATTAACCCAAGAATGAGGGGTTTTAGCCACTCATAATGTTTATCAACAACCAAAAGTAAATAAATACCATAAAAGTACTTAAAAACTGAAAAGAAGAGGATTGGAACCTAATTAAGATGCCCAAAAACGCCCAAAATATTCTAGGGAGGATGGAATATGATACAATAACTCAAAAGCCATATTTATAGACTCAAGTCGAGGGAAAAATCGGCTAAAAAGCTGCCCGGCACGCCATTGGGCGCGCCTAGCTCTTAGGCAGATTTTGCCTCAGCAAGCAGGGTGCTCCCAGGCGGCGTGGCACGCTTCCTAGCGCGCCTGGGTACTGCCTGGACGGGTGACAGTTTTGCCAAACGCGGCCTGGCACGCTGCCTAGCGTGCCAGGCCCTTTTTTTTGTAATTTTCTAGCTTTCGTCGACTTCTCTTCGCGGATTTGGATGGATTCTTTAAGATCAACTCTTTGGCTTGTCTCTTATCTTCAATATTCTTCACTCGTAGCTCCTCCAAGCCTCATTTTTCATGCCAAACATGCTCCACAAAGTCGCAAATTCCACCTACAAGAGTCTAATCATATTGGTTAGCACATTATCTCATTTTCCATCAAAAAACTTATATATTACACAAGTATTGTTCTCAAAACTAAGGTAATCATGGGTTAAAGTCACTACTAAGGCATATAAATACGTCTCAGATCAAATACCATTAGCTAACACATGCTTACACATCAGACATACAACATATATGTACAAGTAACACTCGAGACAAGCCAACAAGTGTCATTTAGGCCATAATATGCAACTCATTCCAAGAAAACCAAATAAGGACAAAAATACAACAATACAAATCCTCAGGTTCACTCAAGGAACTGTAATACTACTACATACCTTGAAAACCCGTACATACATGCTAAGGGTTATATACCCACCTTCTAGCTATGACCTGCAGGGGATAATTACCGTCGATGTACTAAACCTAGACATGAATATCTGTAACCCTTAATCCGAATAACCTGTGAGAACATCTCAAATGCGGAAACACTCAACAATATACAATATAGAAGGCCAAGTCATAAAACAGGTAAACATTTCAATGACCAAGCACACCATATGAATTAACCAATCACACTACAGAGTAGTTAATATACACACATAACACAAGGTGGATTAAATACACCCCATCACCTACCTTGAACCAAGCTTGCATAATTTTAAGCCTGAGCTTTGCCCTTCCGTGCCCTTTTCGCTTGCTCATGGTCTAAAACATGCATACAAATATTGCATTAATGAAATGACCTAACATGGTGAGGTTTATGAGCCACCCTCAAACCCCTAAGGTTAGTTCATAATCATTCCTTAACCATTTTAGGGCTATTTACCCCGTAATTCACCTAAAAACACCCAATTTCATAGAATGATTGGTGAATTAATGAAATGCTAGGCCAATTTCATAGTTAATAAACAAAACCCATTAACCTAAGGCTCAATTTCACCCTTGCAATGGAAAAACATACCAAAATCCACCCTAAAACCCTCCCCAAATTCTGTAACTTACACCTTCTAAGGATCAAGAAGTAATAACAAGTTAAAGGGAGTGAATTCCTTATCTTAACGAAGTTAAACGGAGGTAAACCGGTGATTTTGCCCTAAATCACCTTTATCTTTCCCCAAAATGAGTTTATGACATAATAAACTATTTTGGGGGTTTTACCCTTTAATCTGCGATTTTTATCGCTATGGCAACCTTGATCGATTTTGACCACCACTATATCGGTAATTATTCTACTATAGCGGTTACCACTATAGTGGTGTGTCACCCACTATTAAAGTGTCGACAGGATAGAATGTCCATATTCACCCAAAAATCTTACTTTTTACAACACACCTTGATCCCGGGACATTCCAAATAATGCCCTTTACGCTAAGGTCAATTTCCAGAGTTCTACTAACCTAAATTCAGTTCCATAAAATCCTATAAGTTACTTATTTCCTTAGCTAACTAGAAATCAATGCCGTTCCCACCAAGCCAGTATAAATTATTCCCAAATTTTCCAAGACCACCCCTCACCTGAAATATAGTGAAACTAGCCTAGTTTGATATTTAAAACTTCCAATCCAGAAGGAATTTAGACACAAAATTTGGAAACGTAAAACTTTTACATTACGACCAAGAGGGTTGTTATACGAAATTAGATCTAAAAAGTGAAAAATTGGTTTCAATATGACAGCTCGTTTGACAGCCCATAAAACCAAATGACAATCTGTTCTGAGAGTCATAGAAGAGGTTATGCAGGAGTGCATATTGGGAATCATGTATGGGTCTTTTAATTGACCGTGAATTCAGTTCACTATCCGTAGACCAAGTCTCTATAAAGATTTAATTTTAGGTCTTAAACCATGGTTCAAGACAATGGATCGTCAAAGTGAATCACGAACCATGGATTGAGCCAAGAATACCTCTAACAGACTAGACCTACCAGATAAAAGGACGGGTGACTTTCAACTTCCATGGACCGTAGTTCTAAATGACGTTCCCTAGAGTGCTGAAGCAGCCAAGTTTTCCTAGTTGGTTTAGAATTGGTTTTATATACTATAAATACTTTTCCTAAGTTTTATTTTTAAAATTATGCATTGTTACTAATTGTTGCGTACTACTCTTGGTTCTTGGAGGAAAATACACAACTGATTGATACTCATGATTATTGGTTGATAATGCAATTCTAGTTTCTTCTATTCATCTCTTATAAGTTAACTACTATGATTTCATCTACAAATTTTGATATTATTAGTGAAATCATGAGTAGCTAAATCCCATAACTAGAGTTGCTGGAACCATGATGGAGTAATGAAAGTAGATAAAAAAAATAGTGATTCTTAAATGTTTTTTGTACAGGTATTGTTAGTCTCTTCACTTTGATTGCTTTTGTAGTGGTTGCAAACATTAGAACTCGCTATAAGTATTAACTTAATAAAAGAAGTAAAGATTAGTAAAAGAGATTAACAATGGAGATTTGAGGTTTCCTACCCTCATCTAATGGCTTGAGCTTTAACAAGGATAATAAATCTGAAACCATTGAAAAGGTTTAATACTTAAACACTTGAAGCTCAAAAGGATTTACAATTTCATCATCTATTAGGGTTGAAAGATGTTAAATGAACCATAATCATCAGTTTTACATGTATAGCACTAGGATAGGTCACTACTATAACAGACTTGCTAAGTTATGAAATCATGCAGAACAAAATCCTAGTCTATTCTCATATATTGAATACTACTACAAGTTCTCAAACGTCGGTTACTTCTAAGTACAAAGCTTGAAATCTATTGCATTTTATATAATCCCTTCTTTCAAAAATACTGATTATCAGTTGAAATAATTGCATTGAGCTTAATTCTTTCCATATTCCCAATAGGATTCGATCCCAACCTTATTGGATTCTATATTTGAACAACAACCACTTTTTACTTCTTAGAGGGGTGTAATTTGGGTGTATCAAATTTTGGCATCATTGCCGAAGAATGCGATTTAGGAATTGTTCAATAGTATTTTATTCTATTTATAGTCCTTATTTCCTAATTTACTTTTTTATCATTTTTTTCTATCAGATGTAATGGCTAAATATCCAGGACACCATAACCACTAGCTTGATGACCTTACTAATGCTCAATAAGTTGATGCATCGCAACATGCTAAGGACGCTTAATTGGATGAAGTTGCTCAGCAAGCTGAGGCAGCTAAATGGACTAAGGAAGGTTGATGGGCAAAAGTTTTTACTATAGCTGTTCCAAATGCTGCCACTTGGAACCGATAGAATATTGCTCCTAGTAGATGATAGGCTCTACGATATGTCTTCCATGATGAGTAGGAACTTGATCTTGAGGAAGTTGGTTACACTAGCACTATTCTACCACCTACACATGCACCTGGTGTAAATTTTGATATCACAAGAACTATGATGACTTTGCTAAGCATGAAAGGTTTGATTGGAGGAATGACTAGAGAAGATTATTCCCCTTTTCATTATCTGTGGAGGAAACCCTTTGGATTAATGAATAACCAAAAGATTCCATCACTACTTGGGCAGAGTTGACTGATGCTTTTCTAGAGAGATTCATCCCACCATCCTAGACGATATAGTTGATGGATGAAGTAAACAATTTTAGGAAGTTATCTGATGAAACATTACATAAAGCTTCGTTGAGGTTTATGAAGAAGATGAAACAATGCCAAACGATAAATTTCTAGATGAAATCCTTCTGCATATATTTAATATGTCACTAAATTTTGCAATTAAAGATGTAGGGAACTATGTTGCTAAGGGTTGTTTGATGGAACATACTCATACAAAGGCTAATGATATGCTGGATTGGATCACTAAAACTAACAGAGCCTAGCATATGAGAGAGTTAGAAGTTTCCACCAACACATATTCTAAAGAGATATTGGTAGAGCAGTGCAGAAGAGAGGAAGAACGTGATCAAGACATGGCTCACTTGAAAACTCAGATGGATCGGATTACTAAGCATTTAATGAGGGTCAATCCAAAAAAGGTGAATGCAGTTGGTTCGCAAGGTAAAGCACCTTGACATGATGATTACTACTCTGATTCGAATGAGGTGGAAATTTTTTTTAAAAAATAGATGAAGGGTTTGTGACCTAACACCCAAGGATCTTATTAAGACTCTTGGCATCAAGGCCAACGAAATCAAGCTCAGAAAAATTACAAAGAAATAATTATGAGACGTCTGATTGGAGAGATAAGGACAGAATTAAAGATCATGGTAACTAAAGGAATAGAGATGGCTACAAGAATGATAGAAGTGGTTTATATGTGCCTCCTAAAAGAAGAGAACAAGTAGGTAATGATGCAAATAGTTCAAAGATGTAGGACATGTTTGCGAAGGTCTTGAAAAGATACAAATTCAAAGACTCAAGTATCAAAGATATGAGAGGTAACATATCCAACATGAGTCAGCTGGTAGACTCATATTTACCTTCGTTAAACAACTTGAGAACCAAATGGGTCAGATGTCTGTAGATCTAAATCAGAGGATGAATAGTACATTGCCTAGTGACACAGTACCAAATCTAAGGAACGATGGTTAGTACATGGCTATCATCATTATGAGAAGGAAATTATTATTGGAGCCTGACTATGTTGTAGATGCGTATAAATATGAGATAACCTTATACTAATGGATAAGCAAAGTTCATGAAGGATTAGGTAACACAGAAGAGGACTACATGCTTTGATCTAGCTGATAATTTGCATAATTATAGTGAAATTGCTTCCCGTTCTCTAGTTTAGAAAGAGGATCCTGGTGCCTTCACTATTCCATGCACCATTAGGGCATTTACTTTGATAAGGCATTGTGTGATCTTGGAGCAAAAGTAAATCTCATTCCACTTGCTATTTATAGATAGTTGGGCTTAGGAGCCCCTAAATCGACTATAATATAGCTACTGATGGATGACTGCACAGTGAAAAAACCTATGGGCATACTGTATGATGTGTTGGTAAAGGTGTAAAAGTTTATCTTCCCTTCTGACTTTGTCATCATGGACCATAATCTTGGGATGACCATTTTTTTGCTCCTGATAGAGCTCTTGTCGATATGGAGATCGGTGGGCTAAAATTTTGATTAAACAATGAGGAAGTTGTGTTTAATGTTTGTCGGTCTATGAAGTAAATATGAGACATGAGTTTCATCTTTGTGATTGACACTACTGACGATGTGTTAGAGGTGTCTACTGAAAAGAGGTTTGCAGTTAAGTCTTTAGCTGCAGTTCTTATGAACTTTGAAAGTGATGACGTTAAGGACTATAATGAGCCATTAATGCACTAGTTGGGATGGGGTCTTATTCTTATGCACTGAAGAAGTTACATCTTAACTTAAATAATCATGAGACTCCGCCAACAAAACCTTCTATGTAAGAGCCACCAATGTTGAAGCTTAAAGCTCTTCTTGCTAGCCTCAGTTATATCTTTTTGGGAGTTGATGATATATTGCCAATGATTATTGCTACATATTTTTTTTAAGTGACAAATGGAAGCTCTATTTTATGTATTGATAAGATTCAAGAGAGCATTAGGTCGACTGTAATGCCCCGAGACTACCCCCTGGACGTCACATAGTACTTAGTCCTGCAAGTAGCCCAAGCTAACTGGTGGTATTTAACATAACACTAAATTTATATTCTCAACACTTTAAAAACATGAGCAGAAGCTATAAATTTATAAGTCTGAACTGACATAAACAAATCAAATCCCAATAGTGTCAACAACAACTGAAAGACATCTAAAACATGCTAAAAGATGAAAACATCTACTAAGTCTGCACAAGCCTCTAAATATTTTGAAGAGTCACTGGGACAGACCCCCGTTGACCAGGAAACCATGAAGTCTGAAATGAATATAAAACTGAACTAATGAAAGCAAATCATAATATAGGTCCTCAGAACATGAGGACTCACTAACTGAGGGGGATAGGCAACAATGATAGTGGCTAATTATGATACTGAGGGTGAACACCAGAACCTACATCATGATAGGATGCACAACATAAAGAATATGTGGTCAGTACTTATGGAATGCACTATGTATATGAGGGATTGCAATATATAAAGATGATATAAATCACCCTTCATGAAAACATGCATACTAAGTGTATGAAGACTCACCATTTTTATGAATAAAACTGGGAATTTAAATGTCATGAAGTAAATAGTATCAAACCATAATTTAATAAAATTAGTGTGACATATATGCTTAGATTCTAAAACTAATTTACTATGGGAATTCTATTTATCGATATAAACCACATGAGCTAACATGAAGTCCGACATATATGCCTCATCGAAAGGACCCAATATACACTGCCATGGTATAAAGGCATGACTAAGTGGAATCCAATGTATACGCCCTATTAGGAGGACCTAGTATACCTTTCCCAAGGGTATAAAGGTATGATTTCTATAGATCCATAAACATAAATTCGAAAGGCTAAGCAAACCTATGGTATGCTAAACCCATATCTGCTCGGTACTCAATACTACTCCCAACATACTGAAGCTCATACTAAAAGGAGTGCATCATGAAGTAAGCATAACGATTTTATAAACCTAAAAATCATTCATGCTTGTGCTTATATTTCATACTCATAAATCAACCCCATGAGTTTGATAATGATTCTAAGTCCATAAGACTAAATACATGGTGTGTAGTTCATGTCATGCCAAATCATATAATACTTGCTAAAATATGGAGCTTCATGTAAAAAGAAATGGTAAAACATAGCATGTGATTAAAACCCATAAACAAGATGATAAACCAACAAGTAAAATTATAAATTTAGTCATAATGCATAAACAAACTCATATAGAAGTATGAAGTTCAAGAACATGATAATTGGGTTTGAACCCTAGTTAATAACTTGGAAATTCATTTAAAGAAAATGACGTATTTGGGCACAAGAATAAAAAGAAATCCTTGTTGAAAACCCATACCTGAACTTATTGATTTCTTGAAGGAAAACTTGAGTTTGGAGCCTTGGAAGTTGAACTTTGTAAGAAACCCTAATTTCATTTTTAATGAGAGTGGAGAGAGGAATGAGCGATAAATTTTGTTGATGATTGAGTAAATAATGTTTTATTGGGTGATTAAAGTGGGAGAGGTTTTGGGATAAGGAAAGGACCAAACTACCCCTAAGAAAACTAAAACAAATTGCAGAAAATTCCCATATGACGACTTGGGTGACACCTTGTCAACCCCCTGACGTCTCGTCACCCATATCATCACTTTTGGGTAATTTTTTGAGCATGCTGGTTAAGGTTAATGACCTTACCTGAAGGGTCATCAATCAAGTGACAGCTCGTCACTCAGGTATTAGATTGATTAATGGTCGGTGGTGTTGAAAAAAAGACTCGAAGACCTTTATTTTGGTGGGACTTGAGCTGCAAAACTCTTCATACCCAAGGAGTTATCATCATTTAAACTTGACTAAAAAAAAATCTCACACTAGAACTAGGTCGAAAGCGGAGTTTTCAATTCAACTACGTGTTAGGGACTTCTTGTAATAACCTAATTTATAAAATATTACTTTTTATGTGATTTGACCATTTTTCCCTTCACTATAGTTTCTACATGTTTATTTTGGAGTGTGGGATGATCGACATGGTTTTCAATGCCTTCAGAAGGGTATTGGGAGAATTTGAGGTTTCAAGAGGCATTAAAAGTCCTATAGTTGACTTCAGTCAACATTTGATGTTCTGAGTGTCGGATGACAATTTGGACAGTTCCATTGGATTCAAAATATTGAATTTGGGTTAGAAGAGGGGTTGATTTGAGTCTAGAACATTTATTCGGTTTTTTGATCCTCCATTTGGAAACTAGTTTTTATAAGTTTTTAAATGTCCCGGGGGTTAATTTGTTGAAAACAATCTTTTTTTGAAAATTTGACATTGTCATTGAGTCTAAAACGTCGAAATTAGCCTTTAATCATAGTTCATTTATATTCACGAGATTTTGAAAGAATCCCGAGGGTTCAAATAGAAATTAGGCATTTTCCCTAAACTGCTGGTGCTGGGCATCAGCTGGTAAAGCCGCTTAAATGGCCAATTCGATGCTAAAGCGGAAGTCGCTTAAGTAGGCTCCATGCCACTTTAGCGGAGGTCGCTTAAGCGACCATGGACCGCTTAAGCGAAGTCTGTCCATGTCTATCTTTGTCACTTAAGCGATGTCCCATCCGCTTAAGCGGTGATTGCTTAAGAGATCATTTAGCCGCTTAAGCGGCCACCGCTTTATATATATCCCTTTTTATAATTTTTCACCATTTATAGACCTTTGAGCTTCAGGTTAGGAATATTTTTGGGGCTTTCATCACAATTAGAGCTTGGGTAAGCTCCAAAACCTTATTTTCATTACTTTATATTGATTATATCATCAAAAATACACTTTAATCTTGATTTCAAAATTGGATTTTTGAGGATTTTTGTCGATAAAGCGTAAAAATATTTTTCTTCGATTTGGACCTTGTTTTAACTCATTTTCGCATGGGTTTTCAATTGTAGACTCCTATAACCTTGAGGAATGTATTTCTAAAATAAAATTTTGGTTTTACCCCTTTTGATTTTGAACCTGTTTTGGACCCATTTTAAATATAGTCGATATGGGTATCATTATCTTTCTTTTAATATGTAGATGTAATATTTGTATGTTTTAGTTGATTTTGATACCGTTCAAAAGGAAAAGGCTCTGTGTTGAAGGACCTTAAGATTGGATTTCGATGCTTCGAGGTAGGTTATGGCTTAACTTTCTTTAGACTGGGCTGCGTAGTTAATAAATAAGTAAAGCATGCTATGGGTTTGTGTAAATAACTAAGGGAATTGTATTTTGAGATTATTATTATTACTGTTGTGTGCCCGTGTGGGGGCTTATATTCATATTATTGTTGACTTGAAACATCATATATTGTGTGTTGCTCGTGCGAGGGCTTTGTTTGACATTATTGGTCGTATTTTTGCATTTATATGCTTTATTCTTAATTTGATGCCCGTGTGGGGGCTTGAATAGATATTATAGGCCTTATTGAGCATTGTTTGCCTTTATCATGGTAAAAATGCTTAAGTTATGTGTCGATATGATAGTAATGATGTCTTACATGCATATTTATTCCAATGGTGCCAAACTAGAACTGATATTGTGAATTATTGACATACTGAGTTGATTTCTGAGCTCACTTATACACGTATTGAATGGATTGGTTACCTTCATACTAATTTGATCTTGAGTTGATCATGCTATTTGGTAGTTGATTCGAGGTACTATCATGCTCTAGAGTTCAGAGCTGATTTTCGGACCTCCTTCTAGCTTTTTTTGTCTTTATTTCATATTCAGAGACAGACTATGTGCCTTTAGATTCAGTTATATTTTAGATGCTCTTGTACTGATGACTCCAGATGTTGGGGGTTTTATGATATTTATTTCAGACTTCCGCTATAATTATATATGTGTTGACCAGACTTTGTTCTAAAAGTCTCATTTTGTCTTACTTTGCGTATTAATTTGTTCTTCTTTCCTCTTTGGGTGTTTGGCTTATCTGCCAAGGTTGGGTAGGGGTAAATGCCACATAACCTTAATTTTTGGGTCATAACACTTATCATGACCCTAAAACACATAGTAACCCACTAAGAATATGCATGAACTTTGGGAGTGTTACAATATCTCTCCCTTGTGATCATTCATCCTCTAATGAAGACTGAGACTAAACTTAATGGGCTAGACAAAGGAACATGAGGCTGAATTTAGAATTATTCAAGTAGCATGATGGAAACTGACTCATATTGGAAACACTGGCTCAACTACTGCATCTTAAGCATGCAAGTATACATAGAACTTCATGAGACTAAATAAGAATCCGAAACTGAGGGAATATTGCTAGAAGGAAGATCTATACCTCATATTGGCTCAACACTAGGAGTGAAAAAATTTGGGTATTTGTTCATTTGTTCATCATGTCTGACTCTGCCTCCCACGTCGCTCCCTCAACTGACGATCTAGGATCTCGACCGGAACCTCCTCATAGGATAAACTATATTTCACTCAATACTCTCTATAGGTATAACTAAGGATAGATCTCCAATACACTTCTTCAGCATGGACACATGGAAGACCGGATGGACTGCGGTAAACTCTCCTGGAAGATCTAGCTCATAATCAACATCTCCAATGCCCCTCAAGATAGGGTAAGGACCAATGTACTAGGGAATGAGTTTCCCCTTCTTCCCAAACCTCATCACCCCTTTCATGGGTGACACCTTCAAGAACACCCAATCTCCCACAGCAAACTTTAGTTCCCTTATCCTAACATTTGCATACTACTTCTGATAGCTCTGAGTAGTTTTCAATCACTCCTGGATCAATTGAACTTCTCCATAGACTGAAGAACAAAGTCAGGCCCAATCAAAGCAGCCTCACCAACCTCAAACTACCCTATAGGAGACCTACACCAATGGCCATATAAGGCCTCGAATGGAGCCACCTGGATACTAAAATAATAGTTGTTGTTATAAGCAAACACAATTATAGGTAGGTGATTATCCAATTTCCTTTGAAGTCAATCATATATGTTCTCAACATGTCTTCCAGAGATTGGATAGTGCGCTCGGCCTGGACACCAGTATGGGGGTGGAAAGCAGTACTAAGTTTTAGTTTCGTGCCAAGACCCTTCTAAAATTATTTCCATAACTATGAGTTAAACTGAGTACCTCGGTCTGAGATGATAGATAAGGGAACCCCATGAAGTCTGACTAACTCATGGATGTATAATTTTTCAAAGTCCTCAGTTGTATCTGAGGTTTTGGCTGGCAAAAATTAGGTTGACTTAGTCATTTGGTCTACAATGACCCAAATCGAATCATGCTGACGCCTAGTGCACGGAAGCCCCATAACAAAATCCATATTGATAACCTTTCACTTCCAAGTGCGTATGTTGATATCCTGAAGTATGCCTCCCGGCCTTTCGTGCTCAACCTTCACTTGCTGATAATTGGGACACTTAGCCACAAACTCTGCTATGTCCCTCTTTATACTATTCCACCAATGGACTTCCCGCAGGTCGCAGTACATCTTAGTGGCACCTGGGTGAATCAAAAACTTAGAGCTATGAGTTTTCACTCACATATGATCTCTTAACCTATCAAAATTTGGAACACAAAAATGTCCCTAATAACGAAGTGCACCATCCCATTTGGGAGAAAACCTCTACCTTCTATTGATGTACTGAATCAATCAACTAACTTAGTATGGGGTTATCACACTATTTCTCCTTCACCTCCGCCACTAGGGATGACTCTGAACCATTCTATTTCATCAAACCACCATCATCCGTATCAACCAAACGAACTCCCAAATGGGTCAATCTATGGACCTCTGTAGCCAATTCTTTTTTCTTATCTATAACATGGTCTACACTACCCATAGACAATCTATTCAGAGCATCCACCACCATATTTGCCTTACCTGGATGGTAGAGCATATTCATATCATAGTCTTTAACAAGTATAACCACCTCATCTCGCGAAGATTTAACTCCTTGTGACTGAACACACATTGGAGACTTTTATGATTGATGAAAAGATCTACGTGCACACCATATAAGTAATGCCTCCAAATCTTCAAGGTGAAGACTATTGCTACCAACTCCAAGTCATGAGTCAGATAATTCTTCTCATGTTCCTTAAGTTGCCTGGAGGCATAGGCTATCACCTTTTTATTTTGAATTAGAACACATCCCAACCCAATGCTGGAGGCATAGCAGTACACCACAAATCCATCTAGTTCATCTATCAAAGCTAATATTGGTGTTGATGTTAACCTATCCTTCAACTCTTGAAAACTTTTCTCGCACCTGTTTGACCATTTGAACTTTACCTTTTTTTGTGTCAACTTGGTCAAAGGTGCAACTGTCAAAGAAAAACCCTCAACAAACCTCCTATAGTAACCGACTAAACCCAGAAAGATCCTAATGTTGGATGAATTAATGGGCCTAGGCCAGCACTACACTGCCTCTCTTTTAGTCATATAGAAGTATGAAGTTTAAGATCATGATAATTGGGTTTGAACCCTAGTTAATAACTTGGAAATTTGTCAAAGAAAAGGACCTATTTTGGTACAAGGATGAAAGTAAATCATTGTTGAAAACCTTACATGCCTAAACTTATCGATATTTTGAAGGAAAATTTGAGTTTGGAGCCTTAAAAGTTGAACTTTGAGAAGAAACCCTAATTTCATTTTTCTTTAAAGTGGATAGAAGAATGAATGATGAATTTTGCTGATAATTGATCAATATCATTTTATTAAGTGATTAAATTCATGGGGAAAGGTTTTAGGATAAATAAAGGACAAAACTACCCCTAAGGAAACTAAAAGTTGCAAAAAATTCATGTCTGACGACTTGGGTGACGTCTTGTCAACCTCCTGACATCTCTTCACCCTTCTCATCACTTTTGGGATATTTTTCAAGCTTACTAGTTAAGGTTGTCGACCTCACTTGACGGTTCATCAACCAAGTGATGGCTTGTCCCTCAGGTTGTTACCCAAGTGACAGTTCATCATGCAGGTCATCATTCTCTAGCAGACTGACACCCTCTGGTAAAATGAGCATAACTGTTTACTCAGCTATTGGATTGTCAAACGGTTTATGGCATTGAAAAGAAGACTCAAATACCTTTGATTTGATGGGTCTTGATCTGGAAAAATCTTCATATACAAGTAGTTATGATCCTTTGAAGTTGAATCAAAGAGAATCTCATACTAGAACTTGGTCGAAAGAGGAGTTTTCAATTCAACTATGTTTTAGGGACTTCTCATGACCCTAAACACATAGTATCCCACTAAGAACATGCATGAACTTTGGGAGTGTTGCATTGACCATAGCTTACATAAAAAAAATCTCTCCTTCTATTTGCACTCATAATATTTAGTTAGTGGAAGACTGCATTCTGAGATAAAGCACCAATGTATATTGAACCCACCAATTTAAGAGGTGGTGAAGAATAAGATCATTAAATGGTTGGATACAAGTATGGTTTACCCTATTTTCGATAATAAATAGGTGATTTTGGTCTAGTGTGTGCCCAAGAAAGGAGGATAACTGTTGTCCCTAATGATAAATATGAGTTAATTCAAGTATGGGCTATCACGGAATGGTGTGTATGTATGGATTACCAGAATCTAAACTTCTGGACCATTTCCCTATGCCATTTATAGATCAAATGCTTGATTGGTTTGCTGGCAGAGGGCGGTACTAGTTTTATTGATGGATATTAAGGGTATAATCAGATTTCCATTATACCAAGGATCATGAAAAGATCAAATCCACTTGTCCCTATGAAACCTTTGCCTTCAAGCCGATGTCTTTTAGGTTGTGTAATGCACCAACTACTTTTCAGAGGTGCATAATATGTATTTTTTCTAATGTGGTTGAGGAAACTATTGAGGTGTTCATGGATGATTTCTCAATAGTGGGAGATACTTTTGAAGACTGTTTGGACTATCTAGTCAAAATTTTACAGATATATGAAGAGACGAACATTATGCTGAATTAGAAAAAATGCCACTTTATAATAAATGAAGGTATCGTTCTTTTGCATAATATTTCTAAAAAGTGTATAGAGGTTGATAGAGAAAAAATAGATATCATTGGAAAACTATCTCCACCAATTTCTATTAAGGGAATTCATATTTTCTTCAATCATGCTAGGTTTTATGGAAAATTTATTAAAGAGTTCTCCAAGAGAGAAAATCCTTTATGTATGTTGCTTGAGAAAGAGAAAAAATTTGTGTTTAAAGAGGCTTATTTGAAGGTAGTCAAATACCTCAAGATGAAGTTGACCTCAACACCTATCATCATTTTACCTAATAGGACAAAGTAGTTAAGATGATGTACGATGCTAGTGGAGTGGCACTAGGGGCTGTCCTAGGCCAAAGGGATGAGAAGATATTCCATCTGATCTACTATGCTACTAAGGCACTGAATGCAGCCTAGAAAAATTACACTGTGACTGAGCAAGAGTTATTACCTGTAATTTATGCTTTCAAGAAATTTAGAGCCTATCTACTTGGCATAAAAGTCATTGTGCACACTGATCATGCAACCCTGCTATACCTCATGGCAAAAAAGGATGCAAAATTGAGGCTGATTAGATGGGTACTTCTATTGCAGAAATTTGATTTCAAGATCAAAGACCGAAAGTTTACTAAAAATCAAGTAGTTGACCACTTGTCCAGATTAGAGAAATAAATAAAACTAAAAAATGAGTTAGACATACATGATAATTTTCCAGATGAATAGGTGTTAGCTGCTATGCAAATTTTCTAGTGAGTGATGTGATGTCTAAGGTCATGAACTTCTATAAAAAGAAGAAGTTTTTACATGGTATGAGGAAGTTCTTTTGGGATGAGCCATACTTATTTTGAGTTTGGGAAGATAATATGAGTTGGAGGTGTGTTCCAGAGATTGAGATGATGAGCATTCTTCATACTTTCCACTCATCCCCTATAAGGGGTCATCATAGTGGTATATACCAATCTCAGAAGATCTTTTAGTATGGGTACTATTAGACTATAATTCATCAGGATGTGCATGATTATATGATGGCTTATGATCAATGTCAAAGGCATTGAGGTATATCTAGAAGACATGAGTTACCTTTGATCCTAATTCTTGAAGTAGTGTTATTTGATGTATGGTGCATTAATTTTATGGGGTCATTTTTGAGCTCATATGGGATGAAGTTGTAATGACCATTTCCATCGTTACGGGTTAGTCTAGCGTGCCAAAATTTGGGTTAAGTTTTTATCCAAATTGGGAGTTAGAAATTTCAGGCTAGTCTTGGATGAAATCCGAGTATGGTATGGTATAGGGAAATCTGGGAATGGATTGGTAAAATATTATACAATTTGAGATAATACTATGTTAGTCAAGTCGATAAGGAATCCGTAGTATCTTTCTGAAATGAATTCGGGGTGAGTAGAACTACCGACATCAAACTTGATGTAAAGAGGTTGGTTTGGGGTGTTTTAATTTTAGGGTGCATTGTAAAAATAAGTAAAACGGGGAGCAATCCCAAGTTTCTACCTCTCCTCACCCGCTATAGCGGGTGGTAGGCCGCTACTACTATGCCACTATAGTTGGAATTTTCTTGCTATAAAGGGAATCAACTTTGGTCAATCCCGTCATAGAGAAAGGATTCCTCTATAGCGGGATATGGCCGCTATAGCAGGATATGCACTGATTAATGCAGAAAATATCCCAAAAATGTTATTTTTATTCTAATTTGTCTAAGGGATTGGAGAGGCAATTTTGGGTGATTTCCACCTAAAATCCATTGTTTTTCTTTATAAAAGTAAGTTAATCACTTCCATTAACTAGGTTTTCAATTATTAACTCATGGAATCACTAGTTTATCTATTTTGGGAAGGATTTAACTTGACCTAACTGATTTTTCTTGTGCAAATAGGTGAATTGGGTAGAAAACCCTTGGGTTTTGGTTAAAAAATGATAATTTACTCTTGCATAACTATAATTCACCATTGTAACCATGAAATTGGTAGGATTAAGGTGGAAAGATTATAGAAAACCCTAGAATGGGAGGAATAATCATGAATTTGGCCTTGCGATTTTGGGATTAGGTTATAATCCTTGATATTGTAAGGTCATTTGGTTGATTATATGTTATATTGATGTTTTTAGACCATACTCAAGCTGAGATTCCACGAAAGGGAAAAACTCAAGTTTGTTAGAGTATTTCGGGCTTGGATTGAGGTAGGTGATGGTTTATTGTAGTTAAAACCCAACTTGTTTCATTTGTGCATGATAATTGTTCCTTCGTATTGTTTGTTACAATGCATGTTCAAGGAAGGTAAATAACTATTTGATATCCTAAATGTTAATCACATGAAATGAACTTATATGAAAATCTTGTTGGTTTTAGAAGTGTGATTATTGTTATCATTTCGGTTGTGATTGTTGTGATGTCTATTGATTATTGTGAGATGTACCGGTATTTGAACATCTTCACAGGATTGGTTGGTATATGAGCTTGTCCCCTGCAGGTCATGGCTAGTCTGCGACCATAAGTCCCTTAGCATGTATGTACAAGGTACAGGTGAGTGTGACGGTTCCTTAACTGAATCGGGGTTATGTGTTTACTTATTATATTTGTTCCTTGAGTGAACCGAGGTTATGTGTTTAGTTGTCATATTGGTTCATTGAGTGAACCGGGCATACGTGTCGCCTTGCTATATTTGGTTTCTTGATGTAAATCAGGATTCATGATTATTACCATTGTTGTTGTTGGAATGGATCCTTGAGTGGTCCGGGTTAAATTGCAAATGATTGGCATAAGTATATAGTGTCTATATACTTGTGTATTTGATCTATGGTTGATATTTGATGGTTGAGTCATGGCTTGTTGACTTGGAGTCTTATTGGTAGTCATAGTTTTCACTTGAGTTATTGTCCATCTTGACTTGTATTGACCGAATTCTATGTTGCTGTTGAACAAGGTTAAGTGTCATAAACATGAGGTAAGGTTACATGGTAGGTGTTCATGGTTGTTCTTGCTTTACTAAGTTATGGTTACTTGTTCATATATCTTATTTTGAGTTAGCCGATGACTCTACCAATACACCGTTGTTTCTTGTGTACTGATACTACACGTACTTTTCTTCTTGTTAAGTATAAAGCATTTTCCGAAGATTGTTTCAAGACCTCAGCTGTAGAGTAGAGTGAGCTACATCTTTCGGGTTGCTATGAGTTCTTCACCTTATTTCTATCCAGTTGTTTCGTACTTGGATGTTTCTTTTGTTTTTAGGTTGAACCCTTTCATTAACATTTGTAGTGTTTTGATACAATGACTTTCAGATTATAGGGGATTATTTAAGCTCATTTAATTCCATATTTTTTTCATTTAGAATATTGGAGATATTATTTTATTTAATAAAAAATATTTAGTTGTCTTATTTTGGCTCAGTGTTGGGTTTGATGGATTGTGGTTAGATAGTACTCCCATCGAACAGTTAGTATAGGTGCCACTCACGACGGGTTTGAGTTATGACATAAGTACATATTATTTATTGTTGACTATGTTTCAAAGTTGGTGGAAGTTGTAGCACTTCCTAAAAATGAGGCCAAAATCATCACAACATTTTTGAAGTGCAACATATTTTCCAGATTTAGTATGCCGAGAGCCATAATTAGTGATGAGGGCTCTCACTTTTAAAATTGATTGTTCAGCACTCTGCTTGTAAAGTATAGGGTCAGTTATAAGGTGGAAACACCTTATCATCCTCAAACAAGTGGGTAGGTAAAGGTCTCCAACCGAGAGAAAAAGACCATACATGCAAAGATTGTGAATGCAAATAGGACAGATTGGTTAATAAAGTTGGATGTTGCTCTATGGGTGTATCAGACAGTCTTCATGAAACTAATAGATACATCTCCCTTTAAGTTGGTGTTTGGAAAAGCTTGTCATTTATCGGTAGAGCTTGAGCACAAGGCCTTGTGGGCACTCAAGAAGTTGAATATGAACTAGAGTAAGGCCTCTAACTTGAGGCTTGATCGGTTGAATAAGATAGGTGATTTTAGACATGGGGCTTATGAAAGTGCAACCCTTTACAAGGAGAAAATGAAACTTCATCATGATTGGAATGAGAAGAGAGAGTTTATTTCGGGTGATCTGGTCCTGCTGTTCAATTCTAGACTCTGCTTGTTTCTAGGAAAGTTGAACTCTAAGTGATCTAGGCTATTCAAAGTGGTTCAAGTGTTCCTATATGGTTCTATTGAGATTGAAAATTGGGATGGAAATAGGTTCAAGGTAAACAGACAACGTGTCAAGTAATACCTTGGAGCACTGTATAAGGTGAAACTGATTGATGAAGTACACATTGATAAAGTATGCATAATTAAGGTATACCCGAGTCCTACCACGATGTTAAATTAGGCGCTGATTGGGAGGCAACCTAAGGAGTATCTTGATGAAGCCTTGAGTAATAAAGGTACTCACGTCGTGCCACAACATTTAATCAAGCATTTCTTGAGAGGCAACCCAAGATGTTTTGCCTTTGTTTTTTTTTTTATGGCTTTGATGTTGGTTGATGTGCGCAGGGGTACCAATAATCTGGAAGAAAGGAGCTGAAAAGTGGCCAAAAGTGTCTGTCACAACCCAAATGGCCATGAGTTGCACCCACACTAACCCTCTGGTGGGAGATACAAATATTACACTCTAATCCAAACCTTAAACAATTCATTTAATCAAAATAAAATAGAATAATAATAAGTCTCAAACGCAGAAGGAAATAAATGAAAAAATCCTAACTATATATCCCCAGAATCCAAAAGTCATCGTACAAAGGATGCTAACAAAACAATGTCTATAATAGTCTAAAAATAACTAATAAATAACATTGTCTGAAGAAAGGACAAATGCAACTAGGAAGATCCGTGGCATCCTGAATGGGTGTAGCTCACCCTCGAATCGATCAACTAGAAACAATAGATGTGAGGTCGTGTCAAAGTCTCTGGAACATAGTTTGCACTCAAAAAATGGTACAAGACTAGTAGCAGTACAAACACTATGTAATGGAAGGCATCATAAGCCGACTCAAAATAGTAGCAAGTATATCTCGTGAATCAAGAAAACAAGTAGACATGCACATTAACACATAATCAAGCAATTACATCTACTAGATACATCACCCAATTGCTAGACACATCAATACCAACAACACAAAGGACTTTTAGTCACAAAAACAGACATGTCATTGTCAACAAATAATGACTATATAAGTCATCAATTCAGACATATCAAGTCATTCCAAAACCCTACAAGTATAAGAAGTCACATTACAAACATGGATTCATGTCCATACTGATCCTACAGGTGTATAGCTTTTATATCTCATCAGTCTCACTTTATATCAAATCAGAACTCGCAAGAATAATAAATCTGTACACACATGCTAAAAGATCTTATTTCTGCCCAACTACTCATGACCTGAGGGGACAACCTAGGATCCATGTACCATACCACCTTAGAACCCGCGCCATATCATAACCGCTCCTCTATAAGCTCACACCGAAATCGAGCACTCAACAATCAGAATAGTATGTATGTTCTCAAACTCTTTAACATATCTCAGTATGTTCTTATAATCATCTATCTCTCAGGATAATATAATAAGTACACAAAATATAAAAAGTGTGCACCATTCTCATAAGTCATTTAAAGACAGGATTCAACAATTATAAGATTATTCATGCAAGAAATATCAAGTTAAATAAAAAATTAACCACAAATTATGTCCGAAAACAAATCAACATTCTTATCAATTCAGAACAAATACAACATACTAGTCAATTTTAACTCCACGTAAGGTGTAACCTACCTCAACCAAAGAATCTAGAACAAATAAGTTATACCACGAAGGCTTATCCTTTCCTCAATTCCTAAAATTGCTCATGGTCTAAATCAAATAATTATAAGAGAAATTAATCATTTACTCCTCAAATAAATTTTTTGGGAATTTGAACCCATTGCTATAAGTGACCACTACTCACTTTCTCCGAAGACGACCATTTGTCAGAGACTGCTGCCAACCCTGGAAACTCTTCTCTTTCTTCCTTCTGCTAAATTGCTAGGGTTCCTACTGCCCCATCGTAGTTATTGGCTACCACCACTACTATTTCTTGACCAATCACAGACCATCATTACCATTGCCTTCCCAGAGTCCCAGGTTCTATCCTTCCTAACCTTGTTTTTAGACTCGTTTTCTTCTCTGTTTGTCTTGTTTAATTTCTTGGAGTGTCATTATTTTCTTTGATCTTATGTCGTAGAAGATTTGAACTAAATTATATATTTTCCATATTTATGCTATACATCATTAAGATATTCTAGTGTTTGTTCCATATAATTTAGCCATTGTTTTTCCAGGTTTGTTTTGATTTGCAGAATTCTATTTCTTTTGTCCTAGTCAAATTTCCTTTATGTAGGTAGCCTTTTTGATACTTGCTTCTGCATATTTATTCTTGCTTCAAATTTTACCCTTTGTTTGTTATTTCCTATTGTATTATTTTTGTATTGGTCCCTTCTTGATTAGTGTATATTCTAGATTAGTTTATTTTTGACTTAGTGGCTTTGGTGGATGATTGTAGACTATGGTCATCTCATTGGTTGAGGCTGTGGTTGAGTTCAGGGTCGATGTCTGAGGTGAGGTTAGCAGGGTTAGGGTTTGGTTTATGGTCGGGGTTAGGGATGGGGATCAGAAGGGGTAAGTGGGTTAAGGTAACATGTAGGTTGAGTAGGCTCATGGAACATAGGGACTTTACATGGTAAGCCTATAGAACCAGTGAAAATTCTAAGGAAGAGGAGGATTAATATAGATTGTATCCAGGAGAACAAATGGATATGCACTAAGGTGCAGGATATGGATAGGTATAAGTTGTATTACTCAGGAGGCATGAGGAATAGGAATGGGGTAGGAATCTTAGTTACTGAAGAGCTTAGAGAGAAAGTGGTGGAGGTTAGGAAGGTTAATGACATGATAATGTTGATTAAGTTAGTCATTGAAGGGTTAACTTTGAACATTATTATTGCATACGCACCACAAGCGGGCTTGGACGAGGAGGAGAAGAAGAGCTTTTGGGAGGTTTTGGATGAGGGATGAGAGATGTGCCTAACAACGAGAGACTTTTCGTACATGGTAAGTTCAATGGGCATATTGGGTTATCACCGAAGGGGTATGATGATGTGAATAGAAGCTTTGGTTTTGGGGATAGAATTGAAGGAAGAGCTTTGGTTTTGGATTTTGATAGAACCTTTGGATTGATGGTAGCAAATATAAGCTTCCCCAAGAAGGATAAACACTTGGTTACTTTTTGTAGTTCGGTGACCAAGACTCAGATAGACTTTTTGCTACTTAGAAAGGGGGATAAAAGTATGTGTAAAGATTGTAAGGTTATCCCAACTGAGAAACTTTTGATCCAACATAAGCTTTTGGTGACGTATTTTGAGATCAAGAAGAAGAGGAAGAAGAGGGTTCTAGATGATTGACCTAGGATCAAACAGGGTAGCCTGACTATGGCCAGTGCCTTAGAGAGAGGGGATAAGTTGATGGATATCGAGGCATGGAGGAGGAGTAGGGTTGCATATAGTATGTGGGATAAGATTATCGGTTGCATTGGGGAAATAGATAAAGAGGTATTGGGTTTCTCGAGAAGTCGATCTGGTAGGCATCGAGGGGACTGGTGGTAGAATAGAGAAGTTCAAAGAAAGGTGGAGGCCAAAAAGGGGGCTTACACAAAGTTGGTAGAAAGTGATACTGAGGAGGAGAATAGACAAATAGGGATGAGTATAAGATGTCTAGGAAGGTGGTTATGTTATTGGTTACGGAGGCTAAAATAGCCACATTTGAAACATTATACTTATAATTAGAGGATAAAAGTGGGGATAAGAAGTTATATAGGCTAGGGAGCGGAGGGCCCGTGACCTTGATCAAGTGAAGTGCATCAAGGGGGTGGATGACAAAGTATTGGTGGAGAAAGTACTCATTTGGAGGAGATGACAATCATACTTCAATAAACTCCAGAATGCAGCACGGGACCAAAACATTTATGGGGGTCTTGGAGCACTCAAAGAGGAGTCATGATTATATTTATTGTAGGTGAATAATGGTATAGAAGGTTAAGGGAACTATTTGTAAAATGCGAGGGGTAGAACCACTAGGCCAGATTAGATTCCGGTGGATTTTTGGAATAGCGCAGGGGGCAGGCATGGAGTGGCTGATCGAGTTGTTTAATGTCATTTTTAGGATGACGAAGATGCTCGTAGCTTGGATATGGAGTAACCGAGTAATAGTTAGTTTCATTACACAATAATAAGGCTTACATTCAGAATTATAAAAACTATAGGGGTATTAAGCTATTAAGTCACACTATGAAGGTTTTGGAAAGGGTGGTGGAGTGGAGGTTGAGAAGGATCTTGGCTATTTTCGAGAATCAGTTTGGATTTATGTCAGATTGCTCAACTACAGAAGCCATTCATATTGTACAAAGACTAGTGGAGCAGTATAGAGAGAGGAAGAAGGACTTACACATGGTGTACATCGATTTAGAGAAGGCTTACGTCGAAATTCCCAGGAAGGTTCTATGGAGGTGCTTGAAGGCTAGAAGTGTCCTTGTGGTGTACACTAGACCAATTAACGACATGTATAATGAAACCAAGACTCGTGTAAGAACTGTAGGAGGAGATTCATAGCATTCCTCGTATTGATGGGGTTGCACCAGGTATCGATTCTTAGCCTATTTTTATTTTCCTTGGTGATGGATGTATTGACGCGAAAAATTCAAGGTGAGGTTTCATAGTGTATGCTATTTGCAGATGATTTTGTTATGATTAATGAGACCCAAGGAGGAGTTAAGACTATGTTGGTGGTTTGGAGATAGGCCCTAGAATCTAAAAGGTTTAGGTTGAGCAGGGCCAAGACGGAATATTTAGAGTATAAGTTCAGTGAGGTGACACACTTGGGTCTATGATTCAAGAAAATCGAGAAATTGATGAGGATGTCGCTCACCGTATTGGTGCATGGTGGATGAAGTGGAGGCTAGCATCTGGAGTTTTGTGTGACAAGAAAGTACCTCATAAAATTAAAGGTAAGTTCTTCAAAGTGGTGGCTAAACCAGCTATGTTGTATGGGTGGGGTGTTGGTTAGTCAGGAACTCTCACATCCAAAAGATTGAAGTTGGCGAAGATGAGGATGTCATGATAGATGTGTGGATTTTCTAGGAGATATAGTATTAGAAATAAGGTTATACAAGACAAGGTGGGAGTGACTTCAGTGGAAGATAAGATGTGAGAAGCGAGGTAAAGATAGTTCGGGAATGTGATGAGGAGGGGCATGGATGCTCCACTGAGGAGGTGTGAGAGGTTGCCTGTGGATGAATTCAATCAAGGTAGAGGTAGACCGAAGAATTTTTAAAATGAGTTTTATGTAACGTGAATTCAAATTAATCATATTTCAATGTAAATGTCGAACACTAAATGAAAAAAAAAATTGGTGAATAATTTATATGGGTATTATAATAGCGTTATTATTCCCTCCATTTTTTACTTGTCATTATTTTTCTAATTTGATTTTCACTTTTACTTATCATTTTTGACAAATCAAAAAAAGACAAAAAAAATTTCATGTTTTACTCTTAGCATTAATTACTTATTCTCCAAATTATTTTTTAATACCTATTACTAAACATCAATTAATAAGAGTAATATGGTAAAGTCACTCTATCAATCATTGTTTTCTTAATAGATGTGTCAAGTCAAAATGTGACAAGTAAATCCAAAAGGAGGGAGTAATAAATGATTCAATATTCAACGAGACGATATGTATACTTTACTTTTATAAATAGATTAGTTTCTGGACACATGTTTTGCATGTGTATGTCTTGTGTAAATTATAAAAAAAAGTATTGTTAAAAAGTTAATTGTATATATATTCTAAAAATCAATTTGGATCTCTTTGGTTCCTATGAATTGAAGCTCGAAAGAGATAGGGCTGAAGATTGATGAGACCGTGATCGATTGAATGTTGACGCTAAATAAAATTAAAGGCAAATTTTGTTAAAATAGTTGAGGCCTGGTCTTTTCTTTTTATGTTTTTAAGGAATGAACCCAGTTGAAATAAAAGAATCCAAGTACAGTCGTATAGCTTTTTGTTTTTTTCGTTTTTCTTTTTGTAATGAATCGGTAGTTTTAACAAACTTGTCCTTTGTCTTTCTCTCTCCGCTCCTTATAGGAGTAAAATAAAATGATTTATTTGCTTAATTTTATTTTTTGTTGAGGACTTAGTTTTAAGTTTTGGGTATACAAAAATTTTGACAAGAGATATTTTTTTAAAATAAGCTTTATGTAATGTGAGTTCAGATTAATCATATTTCAATATAAATATCAAATACTAAATGAAAAAAAAAGGTTGGTGAATAATTTATATAGATATTATAATAGGGTTATTAATAAATAATTCAATAATTTAATGCGACGATAGATATACTTTTATAGATGGATTAGTTTATGGACACGTGTTTTGCATGTATATGTCTCGTATAAATTATTAAAAAAGTAATATTAAAAAATTAACAGACATATTTATGTATAGTTAAACGACATGTTATGTATAGTGCCTTAAATAAGAGAACTGCAAGTATGAAACCCATTCACCCTAAAATAATAGGCAATAAAGCTATAATAATAATGGCAATGACTCGACACTTTTCCAAGATAAGCCTAACCTGATGCGAAGAATTCAAACCCTTCCTGAAACAGACCTCAAGGCAAACTTCACTTTCAAAAGCATGAACAACCCTTTTGTGTCCATATGACTAATTCATATTGGACACAAGAGAAAGTACAACTCTTCAAGATTTTCTGTCTCCACCACTTTCAACTTCCTCAACAACTTTTGCCTTCTCCAAGAGATAAATAAAGTAGCCTCTAAAAGTTAATTTAGCAGAAACTTCACAAGTGACAGCTTCTTTCAAGCACAAAAAGAAATAATAAACAAATAAAGACATAAGGGATCTAAATTAACAATAAAATTAGAAAGAATTGAAGAATTTGAAGTGAGGGAAATCTGGAGTTGATTTCCAAAAATAAAAATTGATGTCAATTTGGGTCCGTTTGGTTCCACTGAATAAAAATTAGGTCTGAAAATTGATGTGAAACACGTTATTCTTTTTGCTTTGCTTAAGCAATGCTTCACCTAGAGCATACTTCGGCTTGTGCTTCATTGGCCATGGATTTTGTCTTGAAGAGAGTGATACTAAAGAATAATTACTTTACCTAATTGAATTTCTTTCAAATTTTTTTGGTGTAATCACAAATTTCTTTTAGACACACACGTCCTACATGGCATAACACAAATCAGTTCGAGTGTATCCCACGTGAATTGTCAAGACGCATGTGTCTACTTGTACAAAGCTGAAACCAAGTTAAAGGGTATGTTTACGTATTGTGCCCTAAATAAGAGAAGTGCAAGTATGCAACTACCCATTCACCCTAAAATAATAGGCAATAAAGCTACAATAATAATGGCAACGAATTGAAACTTTTCCAAGATAAGCCCAAACTTGATGCGAAGAATTCAAACCCTTTCTGGAACAGACCTCAAAGCAAACTTCACTTTCACTCTTTGCACCACATTCAACTTCCTCAACTATTTTTGCCTTCTCCAAAGTGATAAATAAATTAGCCCCTAAAAGTTAATTTAACAGAAACTTGACAAGTGATAGCTTAAGAAATAATAAACAAATAAAGATATGAGGGATCTAAACTAACAATAAAATTAGAAAGTATTGTAGAATTTGAAGTGAGGGAAATCTGGAGTTGATTTCCAAAAATGAAAAATTGATGTCAATTTGGGTCCGTTTGGTTCCAGTGAATTGAAACTTGAAAGAGCTAGGGCTGAATATTGACGAGAATGAGACCGATTGAATTTTGACTGCAAATAAAATAAAGGCAAAATTTGTTGAAATGGTTGAGGGCCCGATCTTTCTTTTTTATGTTTTTAAGGAATGAACCCGGTTGAAATAGAACATTCTAGGTACAATAGTATAGCTCTTTTATTTTTCTTTTTGTAGTGAATCAGTAGCTTCATCAAATTTGTACTTTACCTTTTTCTCTCCGCTCTTTATAGGAGTAAAATAAAATAGTTTATTTGTTTGATTTTATTTTAAGTTCTGGCTATTAAAAGATTTTAACAAGAAATGTCTTTTTGAAATGAGTTTTACGTAATATAAATAAGATTATCATATTTCAATGTAAATATCAAACACGAAATGAAAAAAAAGTTGGTCAATAATTTATATAGATATTATATAGGGTTATTAAAAAATGATTCAATTATTTAATGCGACGATAGGTATACTTTCATTGATAGATTAGTTTCTGACCACGTGTTTTGCACGTGTATGTCTCATATAAATTATATATAAAAAAAAGTAATATTAAGAAATTAATTGCATACATAGTCTAACAATCAATTTGGGTTTCTTTGATTCCTATGAATTGAAGCTCGAAAGAGCTTGGGCTGAAGATTGATGAGATCATGGCCGAGTAAATGTTGACTATAAGTAAAATAAAGGCAAATTTTGTTGAAATGGTCGAGGGCCTGGTTTTTTCTTTTTATGTTTTTAAGGAATGAACTTGGTTGAAATAGAAGAATCAAGTACAATAGTCTAGCTTTTTGTTTTTTCCCTTTTTTCCTTTTCGCAATGAATCGTAGCTTCACCAAACTTATCATTTACCTTTCTCTCTCCCCTCTTTATAGGAGTAAAAAAAATTGTCTACGTGTTTGATTTTACTTTTTGTTGAGGACATGATTTTAAATTTTGGGTACGAAAAAAATTTGTAAGAAATGTTTTTTCCTAAATGAGCTTTATTTAGTGTGAACTCAAATTAACAATTTTTAGATAACGAGTCTAAAGATTGTTTACTTGATGAAATCAATATTTGATGATAGAAATGATATCAATCGTAACCCCGATACGAAGCTGGAACTACTAATTATGATAAATAGGCTTGTCACACCTCGAATCCCAACGGGGCGGACTGGCACCTGAAGGCGTCAAGGCCCAAGAGAACCAATCTTCATTCATATACATTTGTATGCATGTCACTAGAAGGACAACACTTTACCTTATTTAGATACAAATTACCAATGGCGGAAGTCATGGCAAACATATGATATATATATATATATATATATATATATATATATATGAAACTTGGCCGTTAGGGCCTCCATGTCAAAGGCATACATTCTTTGATTCATCTTTCCACGTACGTCTACAAAGCCTCTAACAGATACATGTACATAACCATCCTAAAGTCGGGACAAGTCCCCGCTTTATACAACGTTTACATAGTACAAAAACCAATGTACACATGTGACTCGGAAAGCCCCGAACCAACTGGATCTCACCAATGATCTGCAAATGACCCACAAACTACTGTGGAGGTCTACTAGCACCCGCTCCTACAGCAAGTAAGGTAAGTCCCCCAAGGGACGTTAGTACGAAGAATGTACTGAGTATGTAAGGCTATATGAAACTGCATGATATATATATATACTTCAGTGGAATCAAATATAAGAGAATAGTCAATATGAATGAACCACCACTCTGTATGTTTGGAACCACGTACATTACATTCATTACTTTCTTTGCCTTTACGTTCATTCATCATTATCGTTCATTACTTAACTTCATCCTTCTTTGTATTAAGAAAATTGTAAAGCATATAATAAACAAATAACCAACTGATCAGTGGTAAAAGAGGATAACCCATGCTAGGTATTTTAACTCCTGGGATGTGATTAACCCATGCTAGGCTTTTCTGTCACCCCTGGGATGAGATTAAACCATGCTAGGATTTTCTGTCGCCCCTGGGATGTTACTGTGATATTGGGATCGACCCATGCTAGGTATTTGAACCCCTAGGATACCACCCACGATATTAGGATTGACCCAAGCTAGGTGTTTATTCCACCCCTGGGATGCCACTCAAGAATATACAAACAATTATACATTACTTCATTCTGTCATTATAAGAGTGATACATTGGTGATTGTACATTATTGGAACTTTGAAACATGAGACATGTGAATCACAATTGGTCCTGTGAGTAAGTCTATATGACAACCTTTGGACATTTCGGAATAGAACAAGTACAATGTCAATGTGAATAATATGTGTTGCAGAAGGATATGGAAAGAATAACCTTACATACCTTATCTTCCCAATATGAACACACAGTTCTATATGTGAATACAATAATCCAGCTCCTTCCTTACATTTTACTCTACAACACAAGTGCATAACGGAGCTCACGTTAACAACTAACTACCTTACAAATGCATAAGACGACAATGAGCTACATGACTGCTATATAGTGTCATTTCATCCTTCTACAATACAACTCACTGCATCACCATACCAACAATACCATAACATTCCACACATTGACCAAGACATCATAAACCAATAGCATTTCACACCAAGTTTATCCTTTACGCTTCCTCATTAACACTACGTCACAAGTACTCCATCAAGTCACCTCAATACCTTTTATAACAACATATTAACAACAATCCATAATTGATATAATCCAACAGGCCTCCGAACGACCCCTTAAATTCATTCAAAAGGTACCATAAGTTGATAATTACATCCAAGAAGGGTATAGGGGCCTTGGGGGATCAAAGAGAGACAAAAACATACAAAACAAAATTCTGGATTGGGATGTGGGGCCACCTACGCCTGCAGGTGGATGACATACGGCTGCAGGTGCCCCTCTGGCCTTGTCCAGAGCCACCTGCGTTGGCATCTGCGCCCCCAGGTGCTCCAGACGCGAGGGCGGATGCCCGTTTCAGCCTCCAGGGGTCATTTTAAGGTCCTTTTTTGTAATAAATGGTCCATGGCCATAAATAAGCTTCTCTTTACATGTTTTAGGTCAACTTGGATCCCAGCGAACAACCATGGTTTCACAACACACATGAACATCACCAAAATTACATTTTCCTTTCATTACGTCACCAATTCCATGATCAATTTCGTACCAACAATCCCACAAGTTATACACATAGAGAAAGCAGGTTAACAACATAACCACATCTTACATGTTGATATTTAATCCATCAAGTTCACTTCCTTCAAGACCACAAGTCCATTTTCAAGTTTATAAGGCAAAACCCTTTTCCAATTGCAAAAGTAGACAGTTTGACACATAGTGAACTATCCAACACTTTTCCAACATAACCAACATTATTTATGCACCATCTTAAGCATATAATATATTAAACCATGAGAGTAAACACTTAACAAAGCTTGCAAGATGATGATCTTGTCCAAGGGAGTGATGGCTTAGGGTTTATGTGAGATGAGAAATATCTTTGAAATTTCTAGAAATGGCATGTGTGTTACAATGAATAAAAATCTATTTTTTGTGTTTTATATAGTCCTTGTAGTCATCCTTAGCCATATTAAATGTGTGTTTACCTATTCAATGGTAGAATGGATCATTTTCCATTTGGACCATGTCTTTTGCTCCATTTTTAGGCCTCACTTGAACCCAATGGTACAAGATTAATTTAGCCCAACAAAATTAATGCATAATTCACCAACCATCTCATGTTTAAATAATTCCATGAATGTTATGATAATCAACTAGGTTCAGAAATGTACAGGGTGTTACAAGGCTAACCTTGGATATAATGTCAACGTGAATATCAAACAATGAATTAAAAATTAAATAAAAATAAAAAATGGTGAAAATTTTATGTAAGTATTATAATAGGGCTATTAATAAACGATTTAATTATTTAATGCAGAGATATGTCTATTTTTATAAGTGATGTCTAGAGTATTTGGCTAAAAATAAATATACAACACAGGATATAAAATATAAATTTGGTTGCTCATAAATTAGGATAATTTTTATTTTTAATTATAATTTGGCTTTTTAAAAAAACTTTGGAATAAGTTCTTTAAACATGATACTAGTTATGGAATCGAAGAATACAGGAGAAAATCAAAAGGAAATTGAATAGTTCTAGCATTAAAAATTTTATCAAAAAAAAAAAGAAGCTATATAACTATTTATAAGAAACTAGAGAAAAATAAAATAAAATATATTATTTTTTATAGCTATTAAACTAAAAGGAAATTAAATATTTTATGAGTAACATAGATCCTAAACTTGGAAGAAATAAATATTCTAAAATATTTCTAGACTGAAAAAGAAAGTAAATATTTTATCATTAATGTAAATTACAACTTAAAATGAAAATAAATTTCAACATTCAAACTCAAGTTGGTATATTCAATTTGACTTTGAACATTTAATTAAGCTTTTTATTTCGAACATTGTATAAAATTATTTTTTAACTTCTTCTTCAGTGATCGAGTCTTCCATTTGGAATGATGTCATAGCACTTGGTAAGAGCATTGGGTGTCATGAGTGATATCACAAAGCTTTGACATATGGTTCAGATTAAGAGTAATTGTTATTAGATAAGAAGTTTCATAAATTTGATATAAAAGAGCATGGTTTATAAGATTACCTCTCTTTGTTGGTGTTCTTGCTTGACCTTCACCTATGGTAGCTCAGTTTAGATCTAGTGGCCGACGTCCGCCGCAACAGTAGCAGCAGTGAATTTTTAGGGATTTCTTTGGAGAATCCGTCCGTTTTCCACTTTTATTTTTTACATTTTCCTCTTTTCAGTTTCCTTTTTGTTTATGTTGTTTTGTTGGGTCAGTTGGGCCAGATCCATTCTTGTAATATTGCTTTCTTTTATTTTCTAACTAGTTTACATGTGTTACACGTGTATTTTTCATATTTGTTTAAATAAAAAATGACACAAATTTATGCTTAAAGGGGGGGGGGGGGTTAATATATATATATATATAGACATTCAAAATAAAGTATAATGAAAAATAAATTGTAATCGAAAACAAATATATAGAAGTGATTTTATCATTAAGATTGTGAGTACAATTTTGTGTATTCTCTTAATTCCTTTTTCTAAATTTTCTATGTGATTTAAGGGTCATAAATAACATATTTCTCGAACTTAGGACAATTTGTCATGCAGGCTGTGTCATTAAATGAGTCCAAGCTCTTAATGTATCTTTAGAATATGATTGTATCACATGTACATCTTGTATGTTACATGTACATATCATGTGTAATACGTGCATTATATGTGCCGCTGTACATCTCGTTTGTTATACATTCAAGTGTTAATATTTAATTTTTATTTAATTAATTATGTTAAGATTAAATATCAATATTTGAACAAAAAATTTCTGCTTCAATTTTTAAAAATGAAATATCAGTATTTGAGCAAAAGATTCCTTAGGAAGTTGTGGCAAATGAAAATTAGGATAGAAGGTTAGTAGGAAAGGATGCATCCTTGCTAGTAGGGAGGAGTGCATTGTTTTGTTATCAGTGCTAGTAGTTGTAGTGCTATATACTTGTATTTCTGGTGATGTTTGTTGTTTCAGATAGATCGATTTGTAGTATTACTTTGTGGTAGCCTGGTTTCTGCTAATTTCTAACGTTTTGTAGCTACCGATTATTTTTTGTTCTTATATTATGTTTTGTTATAGACTGTTGTTTTTGTCGTGAGCCGGGGATCTATTGAAAACAACCACTCTACCTCATTTTTGAGGTAGTGGTACAGACTTCATGCACTTTACCCTTCCCAAACTCAACTTTGTGGGAATATATTGTTTATGTTGTTGTTGTTATAATTCTACCCTTATTCACGGTCTAAAACATTACCCAGGGGTCAATTAACCGTCTACTAATTCCACAATGCCCACATTATCTCAATTCATGGAGTTTCTACTCCAATTATCCCCTTTTCAGCAGTTTTCACGCTAATGGTCTCATTTTAATTGAACTCAGGGTTCTCAATTACTACAATTCTTGTTTAAGAACAACAAATTCATGCTAGGAAGTGAAAATTACACCCTAGAAGCAATTTTATATGATACAACATCGACCCATAGGCTTTTCCACACTTTTCATGAACCTAGGCTTCTAATCCACAATTCCACCATTACGTTCTCTCTAACGATTCTAAGATGTTAGCAGATTACTAGAGGAAGGAACTGATGGAAGAACTTACCTCAACGAAAGAATTTCTCCCTAACCTTGGGAAAATTGCCTCTCTGGAGCTCTGGAACGAGGTTTTAGAGTTTGTGAGGTGAAACTCAGAATTAAGTCAATTAAACAAGCATTCTGCCTTGCGTAATCTGCTGCGGAAATCCTTTCCTCGCTGTAGTGGACCCGCTATGGTGACATTGGGCTAGCTACTATGGCCCTGACAAATTTCCCTATGCCTACTATGATGGTACTCCAACCATTACGACGGTCTCACTGCAATAGAAATCCCACCGCTGCAACAACCCTTAAATAATGGATCAGGAAGAATTGCATTCTATCCCCATGTCACAACACAAATCATACACTTAAGAAATTAGACAGCTAAGCCCAATGCAGCAGCCACTAAAATCATATGCTACAACTTCACTTTCTGTCTCAAATTTTCCTATGGAGATCTAAATTACTAGGTCACTCCTACTGGAATACAACACCACAAAACATATCATTAATCCCGAATCACCACGTATAGACACCATACTAGTTTTTAGTTTAAAGCTACCCCACCTTGAGATTTTATTAACTCAACACATTAGGAGAACTCTAACAAGGTACTTAAGCCCTAACCACTCTATAACGATTGGGAGGGTCATTATAGTAAGAAAACCATGAACTAATGATGGGTCGTAAACACCTTGATAATCCGTGGTTCTTTTCATTGAACACTTGAGAACTCATGGCTGACTGAATGGGGCGCGCAGAATACCTCTGAGAACTCAGACCCTTGGAGAAAGAGCCATTGTAGCTACCACCCTTTTGGGCCTTCTTATCTACAGACTTTGTGTAACCATCATATTTCGACCCTACCACTTTCCTAACATACTCCTTCACTTCCTGAAAAGTCTTACTGGAAGACTTCATCTAATGTATTGATAGCTGAAATCCCGTATTCAACCCTTAGACAAACCAACGAATCCTCTCTTTCTCGTGTGCAACAATTATAATGAATTCCTAGAGAGTGAGTGAAATTGGGCCTCATAAGTTTTAACAGAGTAACTACCCTTCTCAATACTAGTAATCTCATCTCGCCTTTTATCTCGCTAAGTACAAGAAACGTACTTTTCCAAAAAAAATGGAGTAAAACTATGTCCACATCAACAGAGGTGACCCAACTGGCCTACACTCTACAAAAGCTCTCCACCATAATTTTGCATCCCCATACAGTTGAAAAGTAACAAACTTTACCGCATGTAGCTCAACTACTCCCATCTTATGGAGCCTCTCATAGAAATCAATGATGAAAATATAAGCATCCTCAGTCTCAGTACCATAGAAAATCGGAGGCTTCATATTATAGAACATTCAAAATAGATCATGCTCCTCTCTAGTCATCACCGTCCCTTCCATCGGTATAGAAGAGATCCTTGTCTCATAAGCCTCGTCCATCCATGGAGATACAGCAGCAGAATGCTACACTTCTAGATGCTGAGCTGTGGGTACTGCCCTAATCCCCGTCCAAGCCACTGAATAAACCCAAAACTTGTTGTATTATATCTTTTGTAGCCTGAGTTGGCACAACACCCCCTGGTCTGGTCCTATTACCTTCTCTGCTACTACCCTATCAATATACTGTAGTGGGGGAGGAGATTTGAACCTATCAAAAATTCATCCAGCAGCCTGAACCCTGCCCCTAGTGAGCGTTGCTCCTCATCCCTTGCCCCTACAATTCCTCTTGTACATCCTATACCAGGAGTCGCTACCCCAGCAGCCAGCTTAGGTGTCTCTTCTCTCGCCTCTGCTGCACGTGTCCTTACTATCTCTGAGAGAAAAGAAGGAAAGAAATCATATATCAATTTGGATCGCCAGATACTAATTGGACTCAAGTAATAACATGAAAGAAATAATTGAGTTTTCCTAGTGTCTTGTAGCCTCTCGATGAAAAGTACAGACGTCTCCATACCATTTTTGCAAGACTCTACTAGACATGTCCTTGTACGACAAGATTGACAAACCAAAAACTTTGATAACAAATTTGTCACGACTCAAATAGTTTGAGTGGTAGCCACACTAATCCTACGGTGGGAGAACCAATCACTTTTAACCCAAACCTTAACCAAATCATTTAATAAAAATAAGGTTTAATAATAATAAGTCTTAAGAACTTAAACAAATAAGTATGAAAATCATAACTATTACATCCCCAGAATTCGAAAGTCATCATACAAAGGACGCTAACAAAACAATGTCTAGAATAGTCTCAAAATAAATAATAAATAACATTGTTCGAAGAAAGGACAAATGCAACTAGGAAGATATGTAGCAGCCTGAATAAGAGTAGCTCACCCTCGAATCGATCAACTGGAAACGCTAGATGTGAGGTCACATCGAACTCTCTAGAACATAGTCTGCACTCAGAAAAGAGTACAAGAGTAGTATTAGTACAAATAATATGTACTGGTAGGCATCATAGACTAAATCAAAATACTAGCAAGTATATCTCGTAAATCAAGTAGAAAAGTACATTAACACATAATCAAGTAATTACATCTGCCAGATACATAACCCAATTTCCAGACACATCAATACCAACAACAAAAAGGATATTTAGTCACCAAAATAGACATGTCACTGTCAACAAATAAAGACTTATAAGTCATCAAGTCAAACATATCAAGTCATTCTAAAACCCTGCAAGTATAAGCATTCAAATAACAAACATGGATTCATGTTCATACAAATCTTATAATTGTATAGCTTATATATCTCATCAGTCTCACTCTTTATCAAATTAGAACTCATAAGAATTATAAATTTGTATGCACATGGTAAAGGGTCTTATTATGGCTCAACTATTAATGACCTGCAAGGGACAACCTAGGGTCCATGTATCATATCGTCTTGGTATCCACAACAAATTATAATCTCTCATTCGTAAGCTCACATCGGACTCAAGATACTCAATAATTAGAATAGTATGTACATTTTCAAACACTTTAACATATCTCAATTTGTTCTCATAATCAGTTATCTCTCAGGATAGTAAAATAAGTACACAAAATATAAAAAGTGTACACTATTCTCACAAGTCATTTAAAGACAGGGTTCAATAGTTATAAGCTTATTCATACAAGCAATGTCAGGCCAAACAAACAATCAACGACAAATTATGTCTGAAGACCAATCAACATGCTTATCAATTCAGAACACATACAAGAGACTATTTCAAGTCTAACTCCATGTAAGTTGTAACCTACCTCAACCAAAAATCTGGAACAAATAAGCTAAACTATGAATGTTTTTCCTTTCCTCAAAACCTCAAAATGCTCACGGTCTATAACAAATGATTATAAAAGTAATTAATCATTTTCTCTTCAAATACATGCTTTGGGAATTCAAACCCACTAATTCTACCCTTATTCATAGTCTATAACATTATCCAAGGGTTAATAAACCATCTACCACTTCCTCAATACTCACATTATCTAAATTCATGGAGTTTCTACGCTAATTATGCCCTAATATAAGCAACAATTTTCATGCTAAAGGTCCTATTTTTATTGAACTCAGGGTTCTCAATTACAACAATTCTTGTTTACGAATAACAAATTCATGCTAGGAAGCATTAATTTACACCCTAGAAGCAATTCTAGATGATATTATATCAACCCATAGGCTTTTCCATACTTTTCATGAAACTAGGGTTCTAACCCACAATTCCATCATTACAATCTCTCTAACAATTCTGAGATGTTAACGGATTACGTGATGAAGGAATTGATGGAAGAACTTACCACAGGAATTCTGCCTTGAATAACCACTATGAAGACCCTTTCATTACTGAGCCACACCCGTTGCAGTGAAATTAGGCTCGCTGCGGCATCCCTGACGAATTTTCCAGCCCCACTATAGAGGGACTCCAACCTCTACAACGGTCTAGCTACATCAAAAATCCCACTGCTGTAGCGGCCCTTAAACAGAAGTTTAGGAAGAATTGCATTCTATTCTTATTTCACAACACAAATTATACACTTAGGAAATGATACAACTCTCCTAATGCGAGAGTCTCTAAAACCACATGCTACGACTTCACTTTCAGTTTCAAATTTTCCTTTGGAGGTTAAGATTACTAGGTCACCCTCCAACAGAATGCAACACCATAAAAAATGACACCATTAATCATAAATCACCAAGAATAGACACCACACTGGTGTTTAGTTTAAAACTACCCCACCTTGAGATTTTATGAACTCAACTCATTAGGGAAATTCTAACAGGGTATCACAACCTAACCACTCTATAAATTGGAAGGATCATTATAGTATGAAAACCACAAACTGATGGTGGGTCATGAAACAGCCCGGCGATCCATGGTTCGCATCATGGAAAATTGGAGAGGAAACTAAAAAAAATCAATGATGGGAATTATGGTTGATTTTATGGATTGTGAACCTATTTATGGTCCATAAAATCCACCATATTTTTGAATCCAAAGTGAAATCCATCAAATTCAATTCCATGGATGACATGATCCGTACCTCTAAAGGATAGTCCTCAAGTCAACTATGGAAAATTAGAACCATAAGGATGGATCACCATCGATCCACGAGTAGAATGATGGTTTGTGCTTCCATTTTATTGACCATAGGTGTTTGACTTATGGATCCCATGTAAGTAACTCTGGAACCACCCGTCTTTGGTTTCATGGATCTTGATTAGGATCATGGTCAGGTGAAATTTTTTAATTACAAGACCCGAACCCACCCAACTCTCCCTTGTTTTTCCTCTTTTGCCCTTATAATTTTCATTCAGTGGACTTAAAAGTCAAATCATTGAACATTCCTCATCTCCCTCTATTACTCACTTGATTTCAAACTCCAGAAAGATCTTCCCATAATCACTTTCTTAATCTCTAATCTCCAATATTGGTATGCAGAACAAGGAGAGAAAACATCAAATGGAACATGAAAAGAAAACTGAAATTGAAAAGGAAAATAGAAAACTTGTACTGGAAAGAGACCATTTTACATAACTTATGATTACTTTTGAACAAGATGGTATAACTGACATCATATATATAAAAATATACCACGGGCTATGTGGGTCCGACCAATGCTCCATCAGCTAAGCCTCAATCCATGTTTGTTGTATAGATCGAGATCAAATTGTTTTGTATACTACTGTACGAAGTAAGTATACACCATGTACATCTGAGGTTATCTGAATTAGCAGAAAAAACCATCCTTATGTCAGCAAAACATAGGTTTTGGGTATTTGAGCATTTTCGGACTGCACCTTCTTGGTTGACCATCAAATTTTCTTAAGCCCATATTTTAATCATTTTCTTCATGCTAACCGTTTATTTATGAAAATTATCAAAGTCCCATTTATCCCTCCATTAATATATAAATGCATTTCATTATTGGTATCGCCATACCATAACTTGCAAACCGTTATTCATGAACCATAACATCATTTTGGAGGTTGTTAACGCATTTCATATGACCCATATGCAGTTGAACAATTCACATGAATAAATGGAAAACAATTAAAACATTTTGTACAACCATGAATCGCAAGTATGAGTTTTAAAACATAATAACGATAGTCCAAAACACAATTCACAATAGAAAATAAAAATCCTCTTTTTCGAACAAGAACATGTATAAACTCGACTTCAATCCAAAATCGTGTCATTTAAAAAAATATGAATTAGGAATGGAGAATTATGATTCCTGAAAACACATGAGAAGTAGAAGAGTTCTGCATACCTTGAGAAGAGAATTTATGAGAATCCCTTGAACTTAAAAAACCCTAGCTTGATTCTTGCTTGAAATTAAGAGAGGGAGTTTAGGAGAACGGAAAGGGTTTGGGAGAGAACTTGTTGATTTTTTTCTAATACATAACCCTTATTGAGTGTTTAAAAACGTAGGGAGGGACCTTAGGTAAGTAAAGGAATAAACTACCCCTCAAATAACTATTGAAAATACAAAAGAATTCCGTCGAATGGTCCAGGTGATGGACCATCGGTGCACCGATGGACTATGGTCCAAATCATCGACTTTTGGATAATTTTTGAGCTTACTGGATAGGCATGAGGCTCTGGTGATGGACAATCTTCCAAGTGACGGTTCATCACTCTATCCGTCGTCCTCTGGCAGATGAACACTCTCTGGTAAAATGATCATAACTTTTTTCTTCAGTATTGGATTGATAAACGGTAGGTGGTGTTTGAAAGAGGACTCGAAGTCCTTTAATTTTTTGGGTGTTGAGATACAAAATTATTCATATTCTAGGAGTAGTGTTTGTCTGAAGTTAACCTGAATAAAATTATATACAAAAACTCAAATGGTAAAGAAACTTTTAATTCAACTTTGTGCTAGAGGTTCCTTATGACATTAATTCATATCTAAAGCTCTTTTCACACTAAGGAATTGGTCTTAACACCTATGTACAAATTTGAAATCATTATATTCGGGTCTATACACTCTCTAAGAACAACCTGTATCATAGTTAAGAAATTTGGGGTGTTACATAAAGTACCCCACCCATATCATGTTTTACACCATAACTCCCCACTCAATCAAAGTTTAAAGAAAGTTAAGCCATAACCTACCTCGAAGCCAAATCACAAGCCTCTAATCATCACAAACTGGCCTTCCCTTTTTGAGTGGCCTCAAAATGCTCCAAAACTATCCAAAATAGGTTCTTCATGTAAACATGAGTCCAACAGTACCCATATTGCTAAGGTTCTAATCTATGTCCAAAAAGTCAATAAAAAAATTAACCTCAAGCCCACAAGGTCAAAACTAAAATTTTATTATAAAATTAATTTACCAATAACTTAAGGAGTTTAGATTTGAAATTTCATTGAAAATCGAGTTATAATCAAACTTGAAACCATCAAAATCCTATTTTTTAACTTTACTGAGAAAATTTAAACATGACAAGTTGAAAAACAAAGATTTGAAGATGAAATCATAAAATAATCATTGGAAAATATGTGAAAATGGTATAGGAAATTTACCCAATGAAGAAATCTCAAAATTCCCCTCTTGATTCTCTCCAAATGAATTTCAAAGCTTTAAAATTATGTTATGGGTTTTGGGGTTCAAGAAATTATATTTTAATACTGCATAGGGGTTCTTCTTCGCGAATGCAATGGGTCCATCGTGTTTGCAACTAACCTGAACCATGGTCCATCACGTATGTGATAGGTAAGTCCCCCGACCCAGACCTGATTGACCTTCCTAAATGAAGTGACTCGCACGCAAATGCGAAAACCAAGGTGACTCCTTCGTAAATGCGATGCTCCCTTTTATATGCACTAGATGACAACAACTAGCACCTGAAGTTTAAGCCCAAAAACTTCCCAACAAACACTCGGAATGCATTCAAAACCCCATTAACACAAACCAACTATGCTACTGGACCACAATCGACATTTTGAACTCAATGGAATCTTCAGATTCACCAACAGAGGTCGTTATGAATGAATATTGACCGAATTCAACTCTATACCGTAATTAACCAACTTTCCAACCAAATGCTCAAAACATATTGAAATACCTTGGGACTATCACGATCTAAATGATCATGAGTGGTAACTACCCTAACTCTACAGTGGGAGAACCATCTAACCCAACCTTTAGCCAATTACCAACAAATTCACATTTTAACCTTGTTTCCAATTTAACTACCATTTAGCTTACTAAGCATAATGTAAACAAAACAAATCCATTGCTAACTCACAAATACAAAACCAATTAAGAGTCCGGAAATATCTCTAATTATTACAATCCTCGGGATTCAAAAGTTACCGTACAAGAACTCTAATATCCAAAACAAGGTCTAAAACATAATCTAGAAACTAAATAAAGAGGAATCTCATTGTCCCGAAAAAAAGGACATGAATGAAATAGACATGATCCAATGGCTGCCCAAATATGGTGCTCACCCTTGAATCAATGTTGGAGTCAAGAACTAGAGTCGAGGTCTCGTGTCAAACAATGGAACACGCTCTGTGCTCAATAAAAAGAAGAGTACAAGTAGCATCAGTACAACAACTATATACTGTTAGGCATCATCGGCCGACTTAACTCAACACCATACAAATAAGCAAGTTAAATGGAAGTAAGAAGAAATCAAGACACAACTCACAATCGGTTGACAATCAGGTATAGTCATAAACACTTCAACTCACGAATTCAACAAATATTCTTTTCATATGTATCAATACTCAGGTTGTACAATGTCTAAATACCAAATGTTGACCAAATTCAATCCTACCAACTTCAAAACCTTCCAAAATCAAATAGTTACATAAATCCGACCAAACACATCAAAAATCATGTCACCCACTCCTGCTACTCACAATTACCATAATATAGCTAGAGGGAGGGGTAAAACAATTAAAAAAATATAAAAATCCAAAAATCACAGTATGAGTTGTTACATCCGGGCCTAAATAGTCAACCCCGAATCTGCAAGGGTAAACTTGAATTTCATTTGAAAGTCATGTTACACATAAAATAAGAAACTCAAATATGAATTTTCATCAAAATTTGAGTTCAAATCAACCTTCAAAACCTCAAATATGATTTCATAACTTTATCCCCCAAAATCTCCAAGTTTCCAATTTAAAATCATGATTTAAAATGAAATCATCAATAAAGGATAAAAATTAAAGATTTAGAGTCATACTCAATGAAGAAATTTTGAAAATCTTTTTTTTTAATCACCCAAAATTAGTTTAACAACTTCAAAAATTGAGGTATTGAATTTATGTTCTACAATGGGTTTTTAAATCTGCCTTGGTAATTTATTATTCACAATTGTAGGACAACTCATCGCAATCGCGAGTCGACCTGACCTAGATGCTTTCAGATCATAAGGGTCTGGCTGCATTTGTGATGACTAGACGGACCTGACTCAGACTCGACTAACTTTTCTCTTCAGGATGGTTGTTCCCACCTAGAAATTGCAATGACCACAATAGATCCTTCTTCACAATTGGTAGAGGAATTTCGCAAACATGAAGAAGGATGATACCTGCACCAACAAACAACTAAGACAGCCAAAATGGACCAAGTTTAAATTCCCAAACAAACCTTCAGGATTCATTGGGAAACCCCTAAAGAAAATCAAATATGCTACTAGATTGAAAATGATTTTTTGAGCATATTGGAACCATGAAAAAAAATGATATTTCGAGCATATTGGAACCATCAAAACACTGATTTGAGTTCATCTTGACCAAATAAAGACAAAAGTTAACTCTTGACTTAAAAATTTTTGAAATTTCCATCTAGCGACTCAAAACTGAAAGCCCCAAGATCTGAACCAAAATCCTAACTAACCCAAAAGCTCCTTTCTGACCAAATAAAACTGTCCAAAATTCGAGGCCATTTTCATCAAATATTGACTTTGATAAAACCTATCAACATTACAACATTCCAAATTTCATTTGATGAATAGCACAACATATTGACATCACTATATTCTCTTTTTTGTGTTCGGTGTTTCTGTGCTTCACTTTCTCTCTATTTTATTCAACATTGCCTAATTTAAATTCACGCATGGTTACAATGATCAGATCTTAAAGCTGCTTAAATTCATGTGCAAATGATCATTATCTTCTATAGGTAACCTTTTTATATGGTTTGTTAGCTATAACTTTTTCATTCTTATATACAAAAGTTCGTAAGAAATTTTGATATTCCTCGAGCAAAATTTTTTTCTGTTCATGAATTGTATTTACTTTACTTAATAATCACAAACTATATAACATTAGAATTTCCATAATCTCTTGTAATTAATTTTTCTCTATCGCTCTCTACTGTGATTACGTGTTTTTATGGGTAATTTATTTGTGCCATCTTCCATCATTGATCATGTATTTCTTTTCCTTTCTTATAATATTTATTTGATATTTGATTTTGCATATGCTTGTTTTGTAAATGTGAATAATGTTTGATATTTGATACTTTCTATGAAACGTTTTTAGTCTCTTGTAAATCGATCTAAGAAAAAAAACTAAATTCATGTGATCCATACATATACGTTACTTGCTAAATTTGTCCTCTATGATCTGAGTGCAAAAATATTTATAAAAGCTCAACCTATAAATGTTTGTTATTTGAAAAATTAGGCTTTTAGCTATATTAACTAAGTTCGGTGCTACCTTTTTTGTTAGTGATATCAAAGTAGAATATAGTAGAGTATAAGAAAGCAAGTTCACATTGTTTACCGTCAATTGTGGGACAATTTGATTTGTAGGTAGGTCAAGAACCCGCATTATGATTTAAGCTTTGAGTTAATAGTGAGAGTTTGCAAGAGAGTAAATAAAATAAATAACACTAATGATAAGAAAAACAGAGATCGACAATAAATCTGAACGATATCATGGTCCGTAATACTTTGGCTACAAGCAAGTAGTAATTGCAAACGCACAGTCAGCAAATGTAATAGCAAGAAAATACTAATAAATAGCCGAGACAATAAGGCAAATAGAGAAAGCTTAGGTAGAAAGCTAAAGATTTTTGTTTCTTGAGGATAGAGAGGAGAAAAATCAAATCCCTTTATAATCGAGAAGGGGTGCTATTTATAAGGTACAATTACTGCTATCATCTAATAGAAGAATGCCACCTTAAGCCTACAACACAACAACCAATGGACGATGGTTACTTGTTGTTCAGCCGTTGGAAGGTGCCATCCCAAGGCTGTGTATTTGATGTGGTTCAGGTGACAGTTGCCTGTGAACCTTAGAACCCTGACAAAATGTCCTTTTTGTCCTTTCATGCACGGTTACCATCATTGATATTCTCGAGCCATTCCTTATTTTACCTGAGAACACTTTCTCATCTCGGCAGAGGCAATGCCTATCATGGGCATGTTTTTATCCTACCCGACCCAAGTTGGCCCAATCTTTATTAAAATTATTTTTGCCCAAACAGATGGTACCCTTCATCTTTTGGATGCAACACTTTGTCGCAGGCAAAAGACAAAAAAAACAAATGATATTTATCCCCGTGGAGCACAAAATTTCATCTGAACTTCCCCGTGTTGCCTTTGAATTGGTACAACCAACATTATAGTGAGTCTTGTTTTAGCAAAAGTGCCCTTTCCTGGGTAGTCACTTTTACCTACTCCCCCCGCTATATAAGTTTCTTCCCATCCAGTTATAGTCTCGTATAATTTCTTCCATACAATTTCCATCTTCAAATTCCACAATTTGAAAACTCTTCTTCGTAGCATTCTTTGCCTTATGTCTTCTTCAGTAAAATAACATCGCCTAGCCCCCAGGTGCAACACTTCCCAAAGTAAGAGAAGACAAACGACTCCCCTCCCTTCTCCCCCCACCCCCTTATGGAACCCTTATAGATGACATAGTACCCACTCTTTATATGTTCTTAGAGGATTTCCTATGTAGGCATACGATGAAACCAATGCAAAACTAGTCACAGAGTATGAACTAGGTTCATTGGTGAAGGGGGATACCCTTCCCCGAGTGCTTAAAAAATATGGTTGGGACAATATGGGGCTTCCCATGGAAGCCCTAGCCTACTGGCAGCATTATTTCCCAGAAACTAGGTCTTTTAGTGGTTTATACGTATTCGATTAGCGCGGGCCACAATGCTCTAATTGAAGAGGTGATTACTGCCTTCTACAACACTTTTTGGCTTTCTCTCAGCCGGTTGAATCTCAGAGTTTGTCGTATCTTTGATTGTCTTTAGGATTTGGATTATTTATTGACCATTGATTTACTCTAACACATCTTCTTTTCCTTTATTCTCTACATTTGTTACGAAGGGTAATTGTTAAGCTCATATGCCATGGTAGGAAATTGATCATGAATAATTTAGATGATTCGCAAGACCGAGAATGGATTTTCTACTTTGTGTCCATTGATAAGTGGTAATTTTTCCACTTATTTATGTCTCTTTACTTATGATTTTTTGTCTTTTATCCATAATATGAGGCTAATTATCATTTGAAAGTTGTTGATTCTAGGAAATTTGAGGTTTATAGGTAGAGATGATGAAAAGAAGTGAAATCGAGGTAAAATGAAGCTGAAACAGAAAAGTTGAAAAATTGGGTGAAATTTGGTCATCGCTATCGCGAAGGCCAAGGCTAGCAATCATAATGAGGTCAAAGTCAAGGCCTCGGATCACGTGGTCAACAAACGTAATTGCAGTCAAGAAGAAAGTCGAAGCCTCGCGATCGCGAGAATCATGATTGCGATAGCAATAAAGAAAGCGGTCAGGCATCAGGGGAATATCTGGAACTTCACAATTTCAATCCCAAAACATCAAAACCTAACCCCAAGCTGTTCTAATGGAATTTTGGTATATTTCATAACCTTAGAAGATATAGTTCTTTACCCATTTCATGACTCAACCCACTGGATCGTGCCAGACACCTACCTATGCCTACTTCAGATAAGAGAACCCTGAATATCCCACCTTTAAACCAAGGCGGAATTTTCTACAATGTTCACTTAACCAATGTTGTCCAGCATCTTAATAACAATTCAACAGTTCAAAAATAATTATTAACTCAATTCATTTTATAACTTATTTTAACACATTAGATATAAAAAATAGATGAGGAAAACAACTACAAGTGACTCCCTAGAACCTAGCCTAAATCGGTACAAGAGCACTAGACAAGAAGTAGGAACATCCACAATGCAACATCCATGTAGGATAGAAATGGTAGAAGTTGTTGCTGAGTGATCGGCATCGCTGCTATAGAAACTCCAATTAACCTGCACCATTGCTAAACCCCTAAATTGAGGTATAGTAAGTGTAGCATCAGTACAACCTCATGTACTGGTAAGCATCATCATCCGACCATGGTTAGAAACAAATAACATTAATAATAAATATAAAAAAATCACAACATCAAGTAAAGCCCAATTAAAGAATCCTCAACATATCATCTTAGCATCTTTGTGACCTACCTGTCATTTAACATTTTTGTATATCTTTGTCCCTTGACTTAGCATTTCTTATATCTTTGTCCTTTGACTTAACATTTCACATATCTTTGTCCTTTGACTTAACATTTTGTATATCTTTGTCCTCTGACTTAACATTTCATATATCTTTGTCCTTTGACTTAACATTTCATATATCTTTGTCTTTTGACTACCTATTCCAACCTATACATTTTCCTTCAATACCGGCCCATACTTATGGTACAACCAATTCTTTAAGCTACTGCAATGACCTAAATTGTGAAACCTTAATTTTTTATGTGTCTTGACCATTTTACCCTTTCCCGTAGTTACTACATTTTGGTTTTTAGGTGTGGGAATGGTTTGCATGGTCCTCCATGTGATCGGAAATGATTTGGAAGAGTTTGAGGCTTTAAAAGTCCTATAGTTGACTTTGGTCAACATTTGATGTTTCGAGTCTTGGATGACAATTTGGACAGTTTTATTAGATTCGTAATATTGAATTTGGGTTAGTAGTGAGATTGGTTTAGGTTCGGGGCCTTTGTTTTACATTAGGACTCTTCATTTGAGAAACTAGTGAAATTTTCCTATGAGAGGTCTCGGGGGCTAATTTATTGAAAATAATCCTTTTCTATAGGGTCCCTAATGAATCTCAAGTATCCATTCGGAGTAATTGAAAACATGAAAAATCAACAAAGTTGTTGATATCTGAGAACGCTTGCCACAGGCAGCGATTGTGAAGAAGGAATTATTCCAATTAGTGCAATTACGAAGGTGGTGGCCATGATTGCAAAGGTGTTGGTTCAGGTCGGGTGTTTGTCCCTTCTTCACGAATGAGACGGTGTTATCGCGAATATGAGGGTACAGGTCATGGACCTTCGCGAACGCAAAGCCCTGGTTATGAATGCAAAGGTCATTCAAGTGGCCTTGTCAATATTGACCCTCGCGATGGTAAGGTGGGGTCTGCGATCACAAGGTACTATTCACAAAACAATATATAAACCCCATTTTTGCTATTTTCTTCAAGTTTTGGACCTCCAAGTTTTGGGAAAGGTGATTTTTGAGAGTTTATTCATCGATTTTCATGTGGGTAACCTCTAAACTCATAACTCTATTATTTTTTATTGATTACATCTTCGAAAACACCTTTTAATCATGATTTTGAAATGGAATTTTGAAGATTTTGCTGGTAAAGCTTAAAAATAGTTTTTCTTTGATTTGGACATTATTTTAAACCCATTTTATCATGGGTTTTCTATTGTAGACTCCTATAACCTGGGGGAATAAGTTTCTAAAATAAATTTTTAGTTTTACCCCTCTCATTTTTGAACTTATTTTTCGAGTCCGTTATGGATCCATCTTAAATATGGTCAATATGGTTGTTAGCTTCCTTTTAATGAGTAGATTTTATATTTGTATGTTTTAGTTGATTTTGAGACCATTCGAAAGGGTAAAGCGCCATGCTGAAGGACTATAGGCTTGAATTTCATCATTTTGAAGTAAGTTATGGCTTAAATTCCTTCAGACTAGGCTAGATAGTTAATAAATGGGTAAAACATGCTATGGGTATGGGAAAATAACTATGAAAATAGTATTTCGAGATTATTATTATTGTTGTGTGCCCGTATGAGGGCTTATATTCTTATTATTATTGACTTAACATATCATATATTACGTGTTGCCCCTGTAGAGGCTTTATTTGACATCATTGGCCTTATTGGTGTATTTGAATGCCTTATTTCTTAATATGATGCTCGAGTGGGGGCTTGAATAGATATTATAGGCCTTTTTGAGCATGGTTTGCTTTATCTTGATGAAAAATGCGGAGTTATGTGTTGATATGATATAAATGATGTCTTATATGCATATTCATTCCGATGGTGCCTAACTAGAATTGATATCATGAATTGTTGACATATTGAGTTGATTTCTGGACTCACTTATATACGTATTGAAAGGATGAGATATATTCATATTGATGTGATTGTGAGCATAACATCCTTATTTCATATATACACATTTATGAGATATTGATATTATTGAGAAACACTGATTTTGAAAGTAAATAAAACACCTTAAAAATGCCTAAACCAAGGGATATGCCCGTCGAGTAGAATAATACATGAGGTTGAGATGTATGGAAATTTGAGTTAGTATACGGGTTGCGAACCTCCCATGAGTCCTATCTTGGGAGCTTGAGGCTCGATAGGTGTATACAGAAAATTATGCTATAACTTTCAAATCATTACTTCAGCATCATCGTCATTGCATCCCATATGCATTTACATTTTTAGTGATATTTACATGTCCTTGATGTTTACTTGTGTATTCTTACTCTCGTGATTATTTTTTTTCCCCATTTTATTTTTTGTATTTATATTAGAATAGTTAATGGAGATGGTGTGAGCTACCATTTGGGAACTTTTCTGTTTGCAGGTGACGCGCTCATGTATCTCTTTACTTGTATTATTTTCTACTTTACTTAGTCGGCATATGATACCTACCGAGTAAAAGTGTACCATACTCACCCCTACTGCACCCTTTCGATGCAGATTCTAGTATGAGAACCATGTATGGCGGTTGATATTTGTGCGGAGATTTTGGTTTTATGAGGTACTGATACATGATGTTCCATGGTTTAGTGGCACTTTCGATGCTTAAAACAAGGAAAATATGTAATAACTTGGGTATGTTTGGTAGGTATGATGTGTTTTCTATTCTATATTGTAGGAAAATAGGTTTTAGAGGCAAAATGGAGAAGACAGGAAGAAGCATGCAATGGAATGAAGTTTTTGAAGACAAAAACAGTGTAGTTGAAGAAAAAAAAGTGACCCACAGAACCGACCTACGTGATGTAGGTCGACCTACGTCACGTGAAAAGTGACCCACGACACACTCCTAAATATGTGTATGGCGGTCTAATTTCCACGGAACCGACCCACGTCACATGAATTGGACCTATGATGCCAAGTCACGAAACTGTGGAAAGTTTCCAACTTTGTTCTCCTGTTTTGTTTAGGATAGGATTCATCTTATATCCATAAATACCCATATATTGTCCTATGTTTAGGAGTTGGTCATTATATTGTTTTGGATTATGTTTTCATTATTTTGAGTTCATAAATACATTATTGATTTTGTAATCTTGGAACATCGATTCTAGGGTTCTTATTCATATTGAGATTTCAGAGTTTTCTTCTTATTGTGAGTTTACAATTATGTTTTCATCATTGAATTTTTCTTGTGTTCTTGAAATCATGAGTAGCTAAACTTATCAACTCGGGTTGTGTGAACCATGAGGAATTAACAAAATGAGTTAAGTGCAAAGCAATTCTGAACCGATGTGAATGCATGTATTGTTATTTCTTTCATTGTGATTAATCTTCTAATGGTATCAAACATTAGAAACTTACCTGTATTCTAGACTTCTCGAGAGAGAGGTAGAGAATGGGAAAAGGAAATAACAACAGAGATTTGAAGCTATCAACCTTCATCTAATAACTTGAGTCATAATGCGGATAGTTATCTGAGATCCAGGACAAAGGTTAGTAGTGTGACACTAGGAGACCGAGAGGATAAGAGTGAAATTCATCGAACCAAGGTCGAGAGACGTTTAGATGAACATATCTTGTTAGATTTTGCATGCAGCACAGTGGGACAGTTTTGCCAGCACAAGTGACCGGTGGAGTTAAGAAATCATTGGGTATCACATTCCTAGTGTATTTCTCATATTGATAACAAATCCAATAATCAACAATCGTTATTGTTACTACTTGCTTGCAAAAATCCCCCAGTTTTTCTTACTTGCCAATTACTCATACTAGCATTCTAAAGACTTTCATACTATTCCCTGTGGGATCGAACCCAACCTATTTGGGTTCTATATTTGATATATCAACCGCGTTTTACTTTTCTGGAGGTATATTTTGGGCGACATCAAATTTTGGCGCCGCTGTCGGGGAATATGGCTACGGAGTTGACTAGTTTGCTTGTTGGAGTTGATTGGTTTTATTTTTCTATACTTTTAAGGGCATACGTTGGTGTATGCCCAACACTAGGAGTCAAGGCAATCCCTTGATTCCACTTGATACTAAGATAGAATGAACACTGAGAGCTAATCGAAGAATGGTGAATACCGACAGAGTTCAGGATCCCGCAGCCAAGGGAGATATTCATAACTAGCCAATTCAGCTAGTTGGTCATGAAACTGCAGAACAAACTACTTCTCAATTAACGGCTGAAGAAAATGTGAGGCAAGCGGCTCTTAGACAAGCAGATAGAAATCATCAAGGAATGTAAGTAGCACCACAACGTCTAGCTGCACTTGAATAGAGACAAAAAAGAATCAGGGTGCAACAACCACCTTAAAGACCATATGTGCCGGCTTATGATGATCCTGAAGAAGAGGATGTGGCTTATTTTGAGCCGGTTGAGACTGGTGCCATTATTCCACCAGCGTTACCTCAGGGCACTAAGTTTGACGTTACAAATGCCATGATCCACCTACTAAACTTGAAAGGTGTGTTCACCGGTCTTCCTACAGATGATCTGAACATGTATGTGATGAACTTTGTGTAGGTCTGCACTTCATATAATTTACCTGGAGTTGACCAAGAGAATATTCGATTGAGATTATTTCCATTCTCTCTAAAAGGAGGAGCAACTTTGTGGTTGGCCGAGTTACCATAGGGTTCCATCACTACTTGGCAAGAGTTGAGAAATCAATTTCTGGAGAGATTTTTCCCACACTCCAAGATGCTATAGTTGAAGGATGAGATTTACAACTTCAGACAACTACATTTTGAAGCACTTTACGAGACATGGCTAAGGTTTAAGAAGAAGCTACAGAATATTCCAAATTATAGAATAGGTGGTAGGAGTTTACTTGAAACCTTCTACAGGGCTTTAAACTCCAATACCAAGGATATAGCAGATACTATCACTGGCGGAGAATTTATGAGTCTGAGGTGGGAACATGCTTCAGAGGTTTTATATCGTATCACTAAGACCAATCAAGGATGGTATACTCGAGAGGCAGATACACCTGCTAGGACGTATGCTATTGGAGCCTCGGCAGCACAACATGCTTTGGATAAATCTATAGCTCAAGAGGTAGCACAGTTGAGGGCAGAGATTTGAGATTTAGCAGTTAGCCATACTTTTATCATTCTATTGATACCAACACCGGCACCTACAGCACCAAGTTTTTAGGTGGATTTGTTTGCTGACGAAAAGCCTACTATTGTAAGAGGCAAGTAGCCACGAAGTCCTAAGGGTCAGACTGATAGTGGAGACATGTTTGAGAGTGATCTACGGAGAGTGACTAAGGCCTCCGGGGCAGAGTACCATGCCAGTCAGATTGCTCATGAGCAGAGATCACGGGGTGCATCCTCTAGTCAGTCATCTCCTCCACTGAATAACGTGGAGCCCAGAAGGCATACAGATGATCTCGCTGTGGATGGGACCACATCTGGTGCCTAGGGTACCGCAGGGTATGTCTTCACTCCCTTACACTTATCATATTGATAGTTGTACACTGAGGGCAGTGCACCATTATTTAGTTTGGGGTGGGGGTATACCACCACTTGAGGGTTTTGTTGCCGTGTTTTCTTTTCCCCCAAGTGTGCTATTATAGTAGAACCAGCATGTTTAGGTTTTTATTTATATTATTTATGTGTTTTCATGTTTAATTAGGAGAAAAATAGGGGAACCTTAAAGCAGTCTAATTTTGATCGTGTTTTGAATAATAATGATGCTTTTTGATTAGTTAAAGGGCACACCTCCTGAAAATTTTGTTTTGAACTGTGTGTGTAGTATATTAGTTTGTGACAGTTGTTGGATCTTGTTATGGCATTAGTATTATAGGAAGAACGACTGTAGCCAACAATGCATGAACTGGATAGGTAGTAGTCGATAGTGTAACCCTGTGCTATGTGTATGAGAGGTCATTATCGAGTTCACCTTGTGTGTGCGATCTAGAACTTTCTCGATTAGTCTAGACTAGGTTATAGGATAGTGGTTAGGAAAGGATCATAAGCCATTTTTGAATAAGTCCACTTTTAGCCCAAATGCCTGACCAAATAAAATAAATATCCCTTGATCCCGATTTGGAGCCTTAGTTGACCTATTTCTTTCATTAGCCTATTCACCTTCCCATTTTAACTTACAATGAACCTGTATTATCCCTGGTCTTTCCTTGGACATTGTGTACCTCAACTCAGGCAAATCGCTTAAGTTTAGTGTGGCTATTATAAGGGTGCGTAGTTTGATTTGGGTATAAAGAAAGGGTTAGAAAACTAAAAAAAGAACAGATTTGGGTGTGAGAAAAAAAATGATGAGTGAAATAAATATAAATTGCAAAATAAAAAGAGAAAAAAAAAATAAAAAAAAATTGTGTTTTGAAAGTATGAATAAAATCACACCCAAAATCTTAAAATAAAGGAAGGAGAATAAGGGAGAATAAAATGAGTATGGTTGGAAAGTGGAGCCGAAAATAGTGTAGTGTCAAGGAGGGTTAAGTCACCATATCCATATGTACCACAACCATCCCCAAGCCTACATTACAATCCAATGAAAGTCCTATAGTGATCCTAGCCCAACTGTTCGAAAAAAAACTAAGGCATAGAAGATAAAGGCAAGCCTATGGTATTTCATGCACACTGGTTTAACTTTTTTGTAAGAGAGAGTGTTTTTACTGAGTCCTTACTTTGATATTCATTAGTATATTCTGAGTGTATGGGAATTCTTTGTTGTGAGAGTACATGGGTTGCATTGGTAGCTGTTATTTGTTCGGATAATGTCATTTGCATACATGATTAGTTGTTTGTTATAATTTAATGCCATCACTTGATCCCTTCTGTGTCATGATAATATTCTTCATATATATACACCGTGGTTTTGATTTGCAAATAGGAGGGGTTGGAAAAATTTTGGTGCCAAAGGCAATGAGTCGACTGCCGTAGGTATCTTAGATTTCTCTTAATTAAGCATCGATTGTGTTTATTTTGTTTTGTTTGCCTGAGGGCATGCAAACATTCTAAGTTGGGGGTGTTGATGTGTCATGGTTTAATGGCACTTTCGATGCATAAAACAAGGAAAATATGCAATAACTTGGGTATGATTGGTAGGTATGATGTTTTTTCTATTCTATATTGCAGGAAAATAGGTTTTAGAGGAAAAAGGAGAAGACAGGATCAAGCATGCAATGGAATGAAATTTTTGAAGACAAAAAGAGCGGAGTTGAAGAAAAAAAAAGTGATCCAAGGAACCGACCTACGTGATGTAGGTTGACCTACGTGACGTGGAAAGTGACCCACGGCACACTCCTGAAAGTGTGCATGGAGGCCTAATTTCCATGGAATTGACCCACAACACATAAGTTGGACCCACGATACCAAGTCATAAAATCGTGGAAAGTTGCCGACTTTGTTCTCCTGTTTTGTTTAGGATAGGATTCATTTTGTATCTATAAATACCCCTATATTGTCCTATGTTTAGGAGTTGGTCAGTACATTGTTTTGGATTATATTTTCATTATTTTGAGTTCATAAATACATTATTGATTTTGTAATCTTGGAACATCGATTCTAGGGTTCTTATTCATATTGAGATTTTAGAGTTTTCTTCTTATTGTGAGTTTACAATTATGTTTTCATCATTGAATTTTTCTTGTGTTCTTGCAATCATGAGTAGCTAAACCCATCAACTAGGGTTGGGTGAACCATGAGGAATTAACGAAACAGGTTAAGTGCAAAGTAATTCTGAACCGATGTGAATGCATGTAATGTTATTTCTTTCATTATGATTGATCTTCTAATGGTTGAAAACATTAGAAACTCACCTGTATTCTAGACTTGCTCGAGAGAGAGGTACAGATTGGAAAAAGGAAATAACAACAGAGATTTGAAGCTATCAACCTTCATCTAATAACTTGAGCCATAACAGGGATAGTTATCTGAGATCCAGGACAAGTGTTAGTATTGACACACTCGGAGACCGAGTGGAGAAGAGTGAAATTCATCGAACCAAGGTCGAGATACAATTAGATGAACATATCTTGTTAGATTTTTTATGCAGCACAGCGGGATAGTTTTGCAAGCACAAGTAACCGGTGGAGTTAAGGAATCATTGGGGATCACATTCCTAGTGTATTTCTCATATTGATAACAAATTCAATAATCAACAATCGTTACTGTTACTACTTGCTTACAAAAATCCCCCAGTTTTGCTTACTTGCCAATTACTCAGACTAGCATTCGACAGACTTTTGTACCATTCCCTGTGGGATAGACCCCAACCTAGTTTGGTTCTATATTTGTTACATTGACCGCGTTATACTTTTTTGGAGTTATATTTTGGGCAACATCAATATGCTCCAAAGTTCGTGGATGAATCGGACCTCATCTATCTTTACTTGTCTTTACTTATGACTCAGAGACAGATTATGTATTATTCAGTATCCGGATGGTTGTTTTGATGCTCTATACTTATGTCACCTAATTTTTGGGATTCATGATATTTCTTTCAGACTTTCGTTATATTTCGTACTTGTATTGGCCTGACTTGGATCTAGAAGTCTCGTTTATCCTGCCTTTACTTAATGTTTTGTTCTATTTCCTTTTTGGGTGTTGGCTTTCTTATCAAGGATGGGCGACAATAAGTGTCATCATGACCTTAATTTTAGGTTGTGACAAATTAATATCAGAGCGCTAGGTTTACCGGTCTCATAAGTGTAAGAGCAAGATGTCTAGTAGAGTCTCATAGATCGGTACGTAGACGTCCGTATCTATCTTCGATAGGATATAATATGTCTTTAGGAAAATCTTGTAACACCCCGTACCTCCCCAACCCTACTTGACGATGTTGAATAATTTTTACTTAGGTGTCGAGAGCCATAAGTATGTATTTGGTAGTGTTAATGAGGAGAAAATTGAAATTTGGCCTTGTACATGTGATTAGCCCTTTGTAGGAGGTGTTTTGTAATTTTGTGGAGCATTTGTGTAATACCCCGTACACATTCCAACCTCATTTGGTGACTTGGATTCATGTTTACTTGATGATAAAGATCACTAAGTAAGTAATTTGTAGTGTTTTGATAAGGTATTGGATGATATGCAAGTATTGAAGAAGTGGCCGAAAAATTCAGCAAGGCATGGAAACTTGCGCCACTCCCTGTTTCAGGGGGTGTGACGCAAGCCCCTGATTCAGAGGGCTTCCTATTCTTGTGCCACTACCTTGCTTTGCAGCTAGTGGCGCAAGGCAGAAATAGTATGGCGATTCCGCTCCCGTTTTGCAATGCAATTCTACGGCGATTCTTAGATGGTTTCTTTTGGTTCTTTGGAGTTATTTGAGTATTGTTAAAGCTTCAAATACTTCAATACACTTCTACATACCCCTACATGATCAAATCATGAAACATAAATAGTTATCTAAAATGTTCAATAAAGCAATGAGCGACTAGAATTCCTATTTTTGCGATTGAGACGACGAATGAGAATCTCGTAAGAGAATATTGTCGTGACATTATGGAATTAATTAAACATGAGATATATGGTGAATTACACATCAAAGTTGGTGGGTTAAGCTAACATATGCAATTGGGCCCAAATTTAGGCCCAAAATGGGATAAAATACATGGCCCAAAGGGGCAATTGACCCATTCTTCCACTTTGACCACATTTAATGTCAAGGAATGGCTAAGTATGACTTGAGGTCTATATAAGACAAGGATAAATCATATTTTCATTCACATAAAACTCTCATGCCATTTAAGATATTTCTCAAACATTTCTCTAGTTCCAAACCCTAAAGCAAATATTTCCTTAGGACTCTTTGGACAAGATCATCCTATTCCAAGCCTTGGTAAGTATTTATTCTTATGGATTAACATATTATATGTATGGGATATTATGTATATCATGATAGTTATGTTGGCAAGGTGATGAATAGTGTATTTGTGCTTTTAGTGAAAGATGTGCCATCTTTGTGATTTGAATTTGAAAAGAGACTTGATGTCTTAATGAAAGAGCATGGTATGGATAAAATATGAACATGTATGGTGTGATTTTTTTATTAAACTTGTTATTTTTCTAAAAGTGTAAATTGTGGAATTTTGGCCGATATGTGCTATGAGGTGTATTAAGGTAATTTGATAGATTATTTGTGATGTGATATGGATAAGAAAGTGTAAAGGAGAAGTGTTGTGGTGAAATGTATTGATTCTCATGTATTGGTCAATGTATGGAATATTGGGGGATTTTTGGAATAATAATTTCATCAATGGTTTTGTCAAGGGGAAATGGCATGTTTAAAGGCAAACATGTAACTCATTAATGTTGTATGCATTTGTAAAGTAGTTGATGGTTAATGTGAATCCCGTTATATATTTTTGTTGTAGAGTGACACATAAAGAAGGAGCGGGACTATTGTATGCACATCTAAGATTGTATATCCGTATTGAGAGTACAAGGTATGTAAGGTTACTCTGTCCGTATCTTTCTGCAGCAAATAGTAGTCACATTGACATTACGCTTGTTCCATCCCAAAATGTGCTAAGGTATCCCATATCCGGTTATCCATGGTCATTTTCATATATTTCCTACTCATTGATCATTAGTGAATCTCATGTCTCATATTCATGGTTAATGTTCCAAAAGCTCAAATAAGGTTATGTTCCAATGTTCCAATAGTGATTATACTCATGTCTCTTGTTCATGGATTATTGTCCAATGGTTCCAATAGTGTTATGTTTCCATGAAGGCTATGTTCCAATAATGTTTATTTGCATGTTTCTCACTCATTGATTATTGATCGAAAGCTTCAAATAAAGTTGTGACTATCATTGTATCGATCTCTCATAAGCAAAAGTATCAATCTCTCACAAGTAACGGTATCAATCTCAAAAGTAAAGAAATGAAGTAAGAATAAAGTAATGCATATTGATTGTGTTCATTTATCCATGGGGTGCAAACACCTGCATAATGATGTTCATTTATCCATGGGGTGCAAGAACACCCGCATGATGATATGATCTTATCCATGAGGTGAAAAGAATACCTGCATGATGATGATATTTTATCCATAGGGTGAAAAAAACACCTGCATGATGAGGGCCTAGACAGTATATGAGTGATGTAAAATTAAAGTAAAGTAAAGGCAAGAGAAAGAAAGAACGCAATGTACATGGTTCCCTACATATACAGAATGGTGACCTATTCACATTGATTATTAGCTTACATTTGTTTCCATCGCAGTATTTTTATCTCATGTATTTTTATATGAGCCTTGCATACTCAGTACTTTCTTCGTACTGACCCTTCATGGGGAGTTTATCTTACTTGCTGCAGGCGCAGGTACTAGTAGGCCGCCATAGTAAATTGCCAGTTGTTCGTTGTTCATTGGTGAGCTCCAGCTAGTTCAGGGCTTCTCCGAGTCAATGTTGTACATGTGTTTTGATTATGTATATGTTGTATAAAGTGGGAACTTGTCCAGTCTTTCAGTTGGTGTTGTTAGTTACATCTGCTAGAGGCTTTTGTAGACATACATGGGTACATGAATGTAAGAGGTGTATAATATGAAATGGCCCTAACGACCATAGTTGTATATAATGTACATGTTTTCCATGACTTTCACCAATGGCATTTTATATTTCATCAGTTACATGAGATAGTATGTTATTCATAAAGAGACATGCATGTGAACAAACGTGAGCAAAGATTGGTTCTCTCGGGCCATATTGGCTTCTGGTGCCAGTCCAGCCAGAATGAGATTTCGGGGTGTGAAAAATCTTCTCTAATTTGATTCCTTATAACAGGTTGTTCATACCCAATGTTCTAAACTTGCATTTCATTCTTCCTGTGCAGATGGTAAGGACTAGGTCCAGGGATACTAGGGATGTTGAGCCGGCACCCAATTTTATAGCCCTGATTGGAAGATAATGCAGGGGTCATGGATGACCTATAGGTATAGGATAGGAACAAGGAGCTTCCCTAGTCAAGTGGACATACTAGGGAGGCCTCTTTCGAGCCTGAGGTTGAGTATTCTAGAGATGACTATCACATAGGGGGTGCTGGGCCAACTCAGGTCCCACAAAGTTTAGCTGACATTCCAGTGCTTCAAGATTTATTGTTTCTCCTTTTGAGTCATTTGGAGGGTGTTTCTTTGAGTGTACCTAGTATTCCTCAGACTTTGGGTAGTGTTCCACCATCTATACCGACATTTGCTTATGGTATTCCTACTTCAGGGGTGCAACCATCATCTATGGCACCCCCATTTATGGATTTATTCCCTACCAGACTTACTATTCCTCTAGTTGCTTTGGGTACTATAATGTCTTCTAATAATAATAAGAGGTTAGAGAGGTTCATCTACTTGGCTCCTCCTAAGTTTAGTGGAGCTATTGGTAAGGATGCCTATGAGTTTTTAATTGATTGCCAGAAGAAGCCACATAATCTTAGATCTCTTGAGTCTCATAGAGTGGTTTATACTGCCTATCAGTTGACAGATGTGGCTAGGGATTGGTGGAGATTGTTTGCTAGTTTTAGGCCATTGGGTTCGCCTGCTATGACTTGGGTTCAGTTTTCTGAGGCTTTCTTGGAGAGATTTGTCCCGTACAGCTCGAGAGATTAGATAGGGGTGAGTTTGATAACTTGAGGTAGGGTGTCATGACTATTATTGAGTATAAGGCATGTTTCCATGATCTATCCCGATACTCAGCTGCCAGTATCTCCATAAAGTCTGAGAGGATTTAGAAGTTCATGAAGGGGTTAGATGGTCCTTATCATTTGGCTACTACCCAGATGGTAATTTCAGGGGCTTCTTTTCAGAGTATTATTGAGCATGCCAAGTTGACTGAGTCTATTACCTAGGCTACTCAGGAATGCACCAAGAAGGTACACCGTCAGGGTGAGTTTAATGGAAACGCCTCTCGAGGAAGAGATTTCTCGAGTAGAGGTTCTCGTGGTTATTATAGTAGGTCAGTTCAGGCTACTTTACAAGGTTTAGGTGGTAGACCTTTAGGTTCTATGGCTTTAGGTAGCCAGGCATCAAGTCATGCTAGTTGAGGTTCCAGCTTTAGTTTTTCGAGCCAGGGCAGTTGTCCTAGTTCGGTCCTGCCTCCTCAGATTGAGTCGGGCCCATAGGATACTTTGTATATAATGAGGTTGGCCACTTGGCTAAGGATTATCTTCAGCGTATGTTTGGTCCTACCCAGCAGGGTTCTCAGCTTCAGCTTTGCCCTACTCATATATCTGTAGTCAGAGATGGTTCACAAAGTAGTAGGGGTGGTGCTAGAGGTACTCAAGGTAAAGGTTAGGGAGCTCATGGTAGTGGTCATAGGGTTGCTTAGTCTGAGAGCGGACGTGGACAGTGTTATGCTATACTTAGAAGACCCGAGGCAGAGGCCTCTGATGGAGTCATTACAGGTATCATCCTAGTTTACTACAGATCTGCTTCCATGTTAGTTATCCCTGGTTCAATATTCTCCTATGTGTCTACGTATTTTGCTTCTAGTTTTGATGCTGCATGTGAGCCCCTTTCTAGGCCTCTTCATGTTTCTACCCTCGTAGGAAAATATTTAGTAGTGGATTTGTACCGATCTTGTGTAATTACTTTTGTGGGGCGTGAGACTTGGGTAGACTTGATTATTCTAGATATAGTTAATTTTGATGTTATCTTGGGTAGTGATTGGTTAGCTCCCTATCATGCTATATTAGATTGTTATGCCAAGACGATGACCTTAGCTACACCGGGTATGCCAAGGTTAGCTTGGAAGGGTATACTTAATTCGGGTCTGAAGGGAGTTATATCATTTCTAAAGGCTCGCCGAATGATAGAAAGACGACGTTTGTCTTATTTGTCTTTTGTTCGTGATACTAGTGTTGTTTCTCCGCCTCCTATGGATTCTATTCGAGTTGTTCATGAGTTCATGGATATGTTTTTTATGGATTTTCCTGGTATGTTTTTGGATCATGATATTGATTTTTCTATTAATATGGAGTCAAGCACCAAACCCATCTCTATTTCTCCCTATAGGATGGCCCTAGCTGAGTTGAAAGAATTGAAGAAGCAAATGCAGGATTTGTTGTGTAAAGGTTTTATTAGACCTAGTGTATCTCCTTGAGATGATCCTATCTTGTTTATGGAGAAAAAGGATGGTTCTACGCGCATGTGTATTGATTATCAGCAATTAAACAAGGTGACAGTTAAGAACAAGTATCCTCTTCCTTGCATTGATTATTTGTTTGGCCATCTTCAGGGTGCTTCCATGTTTTCTAAGATTGATTTGAGATCCGGGTATGACCAGTTGAAGATTAGAGCTTCGGATGTTCTGAAGATAGCTTTTTGGATTTGATACGATCATTATGAGTTTTTGGTCATGTCTTTTAGGTTGACCAATACCTCTGTGGCATTCATAAAATTGATGAATCGTGTATTTTGATCATATCTCGACTCCTTTGTGATTATATTTATAGATGATATCTTGGTGTATTCCAAGAATGTGGCCGATCATGTGAGACACTTGAGGACTGTACTTCAGAGATTACATGAAGAGAAGTTGTATGTCAAGTTTTCTAAGTGTGAGTTTTGGTTGGATTCTATCTTTTTATTGGGTCATGTGGTGACTAAGGATGGTATTATGGTCGATCCGATCAAGATTGCGGAGATTCGTGATTGGGATAGGCCTACTAGTCCTATCGAGATTTGGAGTTTTGTTGGCTTGGTGGGTTATTATCACTATTTTTTAGAGGGTTTCTCTTCTATTGCCGATTCTTTGACCAAGTTGACTCAGAAGAAGGTGGTGTTTTAGTGGTTGGATGCGTGTGAGAAGAGCTTTCAAAATCTCAAGGTGTTGTTAACTTTGGAACCTATTTTGACCTTGCCCAAGGAGGGCATAGGCTTTACCGTGTTTTGTGATGCTTCTGGTGTTAGATTTGATATAGTATTAATGCAGGAGGGTAAGGTGATCGCTTATGCTTCTTGTCAGTTGAAGCCTCATGAGAGAAATTATCCAACACATAATTTGAAGTTGGCCGCGGTTGTGATTATGTTGAAGATATGGAGGCATTGCTTGTATGGAGTCCGTTGTGAGATTTTCTCGGATCATCATAGCCTTCAGTACTTCTTCGATTAGTGAGATCTTAATATGAGATAGTGGCGTTGGCTTGAATTCCTTAAGGATTATGATCTCACTATTCTACATCATCTTGGTAAGGCTAATATGGTTGTGGATGCCTTAAGTCGAAAGACGACTAGTATGGGGAGTTTGGCCCATCTCTTAACTAAGGAATGGCCTTTAGCCTTCAAGGTTCAGTCTTTAGCTAATCAGATAGTTAGGCTTGATATTTAGACACGTGGATGTGTTTTAGCCTTTGTTGATGCAATATATTCTATGATGGAGTAGATTCGAGCTCACTAGTTTGATGATGATAGCTTGAGGGTGATTCGAGACCAGGTGTTGAGTGGCAAGGCTAATGTAGCATCAATTTATTTTGATAGTATATTGAGGATTGGTGGCCAAGTTTGTGTGCCGAGAGTTGGTAGATGGGTGAGATTGATTTTAGAGGAGGTGCATTATTCTAGATACTCTATTAATCCAGGGGTGACTAAGATGTACCGTGATTTGAAGTAGCATTATTGGTGGTGTGGTATGAAGAAGGATGTAGTGGACTTTATAGCTCGTTGCTTGTGTTGTCAACAGGTGAAGGCCGAGCATCAGAGACCAGGTGGTTTATTTCAGAGATTACCCATTCCTAAGTGGAAGTGGGTGTTTATCACTATGGATTTCTTGAGTGTATTGCCTCATACTTCTCATGGGTCTGACAACATTTGGGTCATTATGGATTGATTAACCAAATCAGCCCATTTCATTCCTATTCAGATTTCCTTCAGTTTTGAGAGGTTGACTCGTATCTATGCTCATGAGATAGTTCGTCTCCATGGAATTCACGCAGTTTTTATTTCAGACAGAGTTTCAGTGTTCACTTTTAGTTTTTGGAGGATGTTTCAGGAGAAGTTGGGTACTCAGGTTGACCTTAGCACAGCTTTTCACCCCAGACCGATGGTCAGTCAGAGTGGACTATTAAGATTTTGAAGGATATGCTCCACGCATGTGTCATGGACTTTGGAGGTCAGTGGGAGCAGCATTTAGCCTTAGCAGAGTTTTCTTATAAGTAGACTTATTCTTTGGTTTATAAAGATCTTGTATTAGCCGAAGGTAGTCCGCTTGTTAGATTGAATTGAATCTTACATAACAACATAACCGTGGTCTTACCATTCGAGTAATGAGATGTCACCTTTTGAGGCGTTGTATGGTAGCCATTTTCGTTATCTGATTGGTTGGTTTGAGATTTTCAAGGATAGACCCCATGGTACCGACTTGCTTTGCTAGTCTTTAGATAGAGTTCGGGTAATTCAAGATAGGGTTCGGGCAGCCGAGAGTAGAGGCAAAAGAGTTATGCGAACCACAGGCTTTGTACTTTGAAGTTTGGGATTGGTGATTGAGTCTTTCTTCATGTGTCACCCATGAAGGACGTGATGAGGTTTGGGAAGAGGGGAAAGCTTAGCCTGAGGTACATTATACCTTTTGAGATTCTTCAAACAGTTAGGGAGGTTGCTTATGAGTTGGTCTTACCTCTAGATTTTTTAGCCGTTCATCTAGTTGTTCATGTATATATGCTTTGACGCTATATTCCAAATGAGCCTCACGTGCTTCATTGGGACTCGATTCAGTTAGATGAGATATTGACCTTTGTTAAGGAGACAGTCTCCATTTTATATAGGAATATTAGACGGTTGCGTTCTAGAGATATCTCTGTAGTTAAGGTTCAGTGGAGACACTATTCCATTAAGGAGGCTACATGGAAGGTCGAGTCTAATATGCTTAATAGTTCCCCCCCAGCTCTTCACCGATTCAGGTATTTCTTTACTTTTTAGTTCGAGGGAAAACTAGAGTCTTAGTGGTGGATATTGTAATGACCTAAATGGTGAAACCTTGTTTTTTTTTACGTTTCTTGACCATTTTCCCTTCTTTGTAGTTACTACATGATGTTTTTATGGTCTGGGGATGGTTGGCACGGTCCCCGATGTGGTCGAGAATAATTTGGAAGAGACTAAGGTTTTTAAAGGCTTTAAAAGTCCTGTAGTTGACTTTGGTCAACATTTGATGTTTCGAGTCCCGGATGATGATTTGGACAGTTTCATTAGATTCTAAATATTAAATTTTGGTTAGTAGCGAGGTTGGTTTGGGTTCAGAACCTTTTTTTTCATTTCAACCCTTCGTTTAAAAAACTAGTGAATTTGCCTAAAGGGGGTCTCGGGGGCTAATTTGTTGAAAATAATCTTTTTTCAAAAATCTGACTATGCCATTGAGTCTGGAACGTCGAAAATAGCCTAGTAGCATATATGGTTTATTTCTGTAGGGTCCTGAATGAATCCTGAGGGTCCGTTTGGAGTATTTGAGAACACACAAAATCAGTAAAGTTGTTGATATCCGGTGCATAAAGACACCTTCTTTGAGAACGCGACCACAGGCCATGAACAAGAAGAAGGAATTATTCCCTACATCATTATCTCGATGGTGGTGGCCGCGATCGCAAAGGTGTAGGTTTAGGTCGGTGTCTATCCCTTCTTCGCGAATGCGACAGGGCTGTCGCAAATGTGAAGCCCTGGCCGTAAACGCTAAGGCCATTCAAGTGGCTTGGTCAACATTGACCCTCGCAATCGCAAGGAGGGGTCCGCGATTGTGAGGTATTGTTCACAGAACAGTATTTTGTTCCATTTTTGGACCACCAAGCTTTGGGAAAGGTGATTTTAATTTCGAGCGTTTCATCACGGATTTTTGCATAGGTAACCTCTAAACTCATGACACCATTATTTTCAATTGATTACATCTTTGAAAACACCTTTTAATCATGATTTTGAAATGGGATTTTGAGTATTTTGTCGGTAAAGCTTAAAAATGGTTTTTCTTTTATTTGTACCTCGTTTAAAACCCGTTACACATGGGTTTTCTACTGTAGACTCCTATAACCTTGGGGAATGAGTTTCTAAAAAAAATTCCAATTTTACCCCTCTCATTTTTTAACTTGTTTTTCGTATCTATTTCGGACCCCTCTTAATATGGTCAATATGGGTAGTGTTAGATTCCTTTTAACATGTAGATGCTATATTTGTATGTTTTAGTTGATTTTGAGATCATTCGAAAGGGTAAAGCGCCATGTTGAAGGATTTTAGGCTTGGATTTCGTTATTTCGAGGTAGGTTATGGCTTAACTTCCTCCAAACTGGGTTGGGTAGTTAATAAATGAGTAAAGCATGCTATGGGTATGGGAAAATAACTATGAAAATAGTATTTCGAGATTATTATTAATATTGTGTACCCATGTGGGGGATTTATTTTATATCATTGGCCTTATTGGTGCACTTGAATGCCTTATTTCTTAATATAATGCCCGAATGAGGGCTTGAATAGATATTATAGGCCTTATTAAGCATGGTTTGCTTTATCTTGATGAAAAACGCCCGAGTTATTTGTTGATATGATATAAATAATGTCTTACATGCATATTCATTCCAATGGTTCCTAACTATAATTGATATCATGAATTATTGATCTATTAAGTTGATTTCTGGACTCACTTATACACGTATTAAAGGGATTGGGTATCTTCATATTGATGTGATTGTGAGCATAACATCCTAATTTCATACATACACATTCATGAGATATTGGTATAATTGAGAAACACTAATTTAAAAAGAAAATGAAACACTTTATAAACTCTTAGACCGAGGGATGTGTCGTTTGGGTAGATTGAGACATGAGGTTGAAAGTTATGGAAACTTGATTTAGTATATAGGTAGTGAACCCCTAGTGGGTTCTATCTTGGGAGCTTGCAGCTCGGTAGGTGTATACAGAAAGTTATGCGATAACTTTCAAATCATTACATCATCGTCATTTCATCCCATATGCATTTACATTTTTAGTTTTATTTGCGTATCCTTGATGTTTACTTGTGTATGCTTACTCTCATGATTACTTGTTTCCCCTTTTATTTTTTGTATTTATATTAGAACTGTTAGTGGAGACGGTGTGAGCAACCGTTTGGGCATTTTTCTATTTGCAGGTGACGTGCTCATAGTATTTCTTTACTTATATTATTTTTTTGCTTTGCTCAGCCAGTTTATGATACCAACTAAGTACAAGTAGACAGTAGTCACCCTTACTGTTCCCTTTCGGTGTAGATCCTAGTGCAAATACCACGCGTGGTGGATGATATTTATGCGGAGATTCCAAGTTTTTGAGGTACTAATACAATCCAGAGTTCAGGGCTGAATCAGACCTCATCTATCTTTACTTGTCTTTACTTGTAACTCAGATACATATTGTGTATTATTCAGTATTCAGACAGTTTTTTAGATGCTCTACACTTATGTCACTAGATTTTTGGGATTTAAGATATTTCTTTCAGACTTCCACTATATTTCACACTTGTATTAACCTGACTCCGCTCTAGAATTCACGTTTATCCTCTCTTTACTTAATATTTCATTTTATTTCCTTTTTGGGTGTTGGATTACTTATCAAGGCTAGGCCGCAATAAGTGCTATCATGACCTCGATTTTGGGTCGTGACAGCTACATCCGCCCAAGTCCTCTCGAAACTCACAATCACAAGACATCATAATACGGTATCCCGTAAATATCATAAGTTCCACCAATCATATTGTACCATAATAGATCTTCTCAGGGGATCGTAGAATCTCACCTCTAAACTGGTCCACACAAGGGACCTAATGTATATTCATAAACCCTCTTCCATCATTTACCACAACAAGAAAACACGTAGGAGAATATATATAAATTAGATTCACATTCAAAACATATGAATGAATACATGTCTACAAGATGTGCACATCATCTCTTACCCTTCTCATCATCATTATCACATCCGTACCAGAGTGGCACCCGACCCATTCTCATAGTATATCACATTCATACTAACATGGTACCCTACCCATATCACAACATCCTATCTGTACTGGTGTGGTACCCGACCCATTCTCACAACATATCATATTCGTACCTGTGTGGTACCCGATCCATATCATGACAATCCTATTCGTACCGTCGTGGTACCCGACCCATCATCTCAACATATCATCATAATGCAAATGAAGATGCAATGCATCCATTAAATAACACGTCATGCGGGAGGTCAATCATAGATGTCGAGTTCACAAACAAGCACAAAGTCAAGAGAGTCTAAGTGCTACAACAACCGTCTAACTCATTTGATCAGTGACCTTAACCTATACATATATGCATATCCCCCAATCATCACGTGCCATACATCATCTCTTAGCTACTCAACTTTAGTGAAAACCGATCATTAAGACATTAGAATTAATAAAGTTCACTTAATTCCTTCTTTTTACCTTTCCATGTTATTGTATTCAATTTTCTATTATATTCAAGTCGTGAAAGGTACTAAGCTACACAGATTCGCTCTATCATTCCCTATGTCTCTCATCACAATTAATATATCAATATAATGTATAATTATACAATCATATTTAAACCTGACTGTATCTTTGTGTGTCCATCCGTCCAACTCCATGCCTGAAGGCCTATTGCATCATACTCCCAATATTACTACTAATATTAGATGCATCTAGCCCAAGTCTAGCTGCAATAAAGTAAACCTTAGCTTACCTCTTAACAAAAACATACTGCTACATAGAAGAATGAGTTTTCCTGCCTGTGTTAGACGTATTCCCATGCCGGCTTCCCTCCAGGTATGTCTCAAAAATGCTCTCATAAACCTTGGCCTTTGAAATACCATGATTGAGGAGATAGGGTTTTTCAGTGTGGTTTAGAGGAAGGGGGCGACCTAAGGAAATAAAAAAAAAAGGCTTTTTAAAAATCCCTCGGTTGTGCTACTACTTTATTCCACTGCAGTGGAACTTTTACCGCTGTAACGATTATCCGACCATGGCAGCGGTTACCGGTAGTCAATCTCAGTCTTTAATTAGGCCTCTCGGGATGAAATTATCTCAACACGATACGACACAACAACGCATGAAAAGTCAGGATGGAATTGTTTCTGAAAAATTTATCGTTGGGGTGGTAATTCAGCCGCATCAAAACTCTATACTCTTAAAACTCTCTCTGCATAAACCTTCTTTGATGATGAATTCAAGGTATTTTCTTTACCTCTTCTACTTACACAGCGTATTTCTCGTTATAGAATTGTAAGATTATGTTAGAATAGAGAGAATTCGATTGGTTGTGGGTGTAACTCGTTGAACTTGATTTTTTATGGTGTTTTAAATATAGTAGTTAACATTCTAATTTCTCTTACGTTTTCAATGCTCCTACAACGTTCAGGATGTAAGATTAATGTAGTTAATTGTAGATTTTGGCCATGGAGGGGTGAAAGGTGAAGGGTCATCTTCTCCAGTAATTTTCTTCGATTTGGGTTGAATTTCGAGTGTTTTATAACCCATTTTAGTTTTAAAAGGTTCACACACACTCCCCAAGACCAATCTGTTCTAGATTTTTGAAATTACAGAGAAAAGTTGAAAATTTACCATCGGAGAGGAGGTTGACGGTTGAAGACAATGAACCACTGCAGAGGTAACTTCTACCGCTATCGTGAAATTGTCATAGCGGTACCGCTGCATCAGTTAATTAATCGTTGTTGTGGTACCAGGCAGTAACCCCTCTCCCCTAGTTTTGCATTTTCTAAAATTTTAAGTTTTCTTTTTTCTCCTTTCGTGTTCTGGTATGGTTCTAAATAGTTTTTGGTAGCTTTTACAGGATCATTATTGCCCAACAACCTACCTACCGTAGATTCCCTGTTGCCGCTAGCCACACCCGATATGAGAAGGGGAGGCACAATAGGAACTTGCTCCGTGAATGAGGGTTCATGATGGATGAAATGGAGGATGGGTTGCCTGAATTCAGTGATCAGCTGAAAGTTTTTAGGTGGGATATGTTGATTGAGCCGGTCCCAAAGTGCAACCTAGCTTGGATCCAAGAATTTTATGTTGTATTCCCTACGGTGGAGTGGGCAGAACCTCTCCCTACCGTCATGATTCGGGGAAAGTATGTGCCCATGGATGCTACTACTATCAACAAGATTTTGGGGGTTCCCAACCCCTCTAATGCAGCCTTTGAGGGCAAGATTTGGGAGTTGGACTTGAGGTGGGCGGTGCGATATGTGGTGCCTGATGGTAAGTCTAATAAAGTGAAGTGGTCAAATTAGAAGGGGACCAAGAGTGCCTACTTCTACACCGAGTCTATGGCGGTGGCATGTGCTATGGCTGGGATCGAGGTGAATGTGGAGGCACAAATCATGGATGTGTGGTAGTACTTCTATGCTAGGAAAAGGTTGACAAGAGACCTTTTCTTACCTTTCTTGATTACAAAGCTGTGCAACCGGGTGAGTGTTCCCTAGGCATACCATGACATCTAGGAGGAATGCGACGTTCCATATAACAACCTTAGAGGAAGGAGTACCCGAGGTAGTGGCAAGAAGAAGAGGAAGATAGGAGAGGATGGTGAGAGCAGCAGTGCTCGTAGGACTGGAGGTGCTCCCCATTCTCAGACACCTGTTCCTCCCAGTGATTGGGTGGCTGACCTTGCTGCTATACGAGGTTACATGGAGAGGAAGCATATGTCCCATCCTAAATTGGCTCCTTCAAGATTTACTGCCCCAGTGGATCCGTCCTGAGCTTATGCTGAGCTTCGAAGAAAGCTAGATGAGGAAAAGAAGAAATGCCTCTCTCGAGACCACATACTAGTGAGGATGTTGAAGGTTGTGTCGGTCATGTTCGCGTGCACCTTTCCAGATAAGGATCTCCCAAAGCTGAGTGTGGAGGATGTCGAGGAGTTCTCCTTCCTTAGCGGTTCAGATGAGGAGGGCTCGAATGCCACAAGCCTTGGGGACGACGCCACCAGCTAGATGTTTCTCTTCCCCACCCCCATCCCTTTATGTTTTAAGTTTTTGGATTTGGGTTGCCTCCATTTGGGGCTTGTAACAAATAATTACTCCTTTTATTTCTTGCACTTTTAAGACATTTTTCCTCCCTATCCCCTTAAAAATAATCATCTTTAATTATAACGCATGTTGGATGTATTTCTGTCATTTTATTACTTCAAAAAGGGACTGCCTTGAAAAACTGCAAAATCTCAAAAATAGGAAAACACCTGGTAGGGTACTACTTGGAGATGCTATAGCAATTAATCTTACCACTGCAGTGGTAGCCTCCAATAGCTCCACCTTGATTTTTTCTTACCCAGTTTCAAGTTCTTTTCTATGCCATACTCTTTTTATGCAAGCTTTAGTAGCGTATTAACCTCTTGTTTATATGTGATATAAATTGAATTCACAATTCCATTGCTTCCGAACCACAACCAACACAATTTTTCTGTCTATAAAATTAAATAGTGCTACACCATCATCAATCTTCCTACTTACTCAATTCACTATCCTTAAAGTGTTTCACCAATAGCCAGGTGTCTGGGTGGTTTATACAGGATCATATAGAAGTCAATTAGTACTCCAAATCATGGAAAGATGAGCCTTAGAACAAGTCGCAGAAATGAAGACACTCTCGGGATCACACCCGGTACTTATGTCCACTGGTCTTCTTGGCTACACATCACACAACTACGCACACCTTGTCAACAAATCATGTTCGGGAGTTTAAGCATCACAAAGCAATTTACCCTGCATCACCATTAACAAAAATACACATAGCATATTTTTGACACATAATTGCCTTACCAAAAGTACTTAACACCATATCAAATAAACATAGCAATCCACTTCCTATGTCCTTACTGGCCTCTATTCGTTGGGCATTTGGTTTTGACGCTTCCATGTTAAGAGATACCAATTGGGACCAACTAGTCCCAATCGTGTTGATTGAGATAACAATTGGAATCGACTAGATACCAATTGGACTCTACCAGGGGATACGACATTGGGATGGCACGATAAGAAAGAAGAAAGTGAAATAGATTCCTAGATGTCCCGTAGCTTCTTACAGATTTGATGTTGACATCAACACACCAATCCGTAGGACTCTACTCAACATTTTATCTTGTACTGGAAGATTGGTAACCTGGTCTCTAATACAACCTTTGTCATCGCCCAACCCATCGGATCGTGTTAGCCACCTACCTAAGCCTATTCCAGATAGGAGAACCTTGAATATCCCACCATTAAACCAATGCAGAAGTTGCTACAATGTTCACATAACCAATGTTGTCTATCATCTTAATAACAATTCACTAGTTCAAAAATGATTATTAACTCAATTCGTTCCATAACATATTTTAATACATTATATATGAAAAATAGATACGAAAAACAACTACAAGTGACCCCCCAGAACCTAGCCTAAATAGGTACAAGAGCACTAGACAAGAAGTAGAAATATCCATGACACAACATCCATGTAGGATAGAAATAGTAAGAGCTACTGCGAGTAATCGACATCGCTGTTATTGAAACTCCAACTGACCTGCACCATGGCTATACCCCCGAATAGAGGTATAGTAAGTATAGCATTGGTACAACCACACGTACTGGTAAGCATCATCGCCCGACCACAGTTAGAAACAAATATAATCAACAATAAATATGAAAAAATCATAACATCAATTAAAGTTTCGGTTCTAAAACCCCAATTAAAGAATCCACAACATATCATCATAACATCTCTGTGACCTACCTGTCATTTAATATTTTCGTATATCTTTTTCCTTTGACTAAACATTTCGTATATCCTTGTCCTTAGACTTAACATTTCGTATATCTTTGTCCTTTGCCTTAACATTTCATATATCTTTTTCTTTTTACTTAACACTTTGTATATCTTTGTCCTTTGACTTAACATTTCTTATATCTTTGTCCTGTGACTACCTATTTCAACCTATACCTTTTTCCCCCCATACGACCCATTCTTATGGTACCTATAATTCTTTAAGCTATATCCCCCCAAGTCTTCTAGGTACTCACAAGTACAATACATCTCAATACCATAACCCGTAAATATCATAAGTTCCACCAATCATATTATACCATAATTGGTCCTCTCAGGGGACCGTAGAATCTCACCTCTAACTATATCTGCATAAAGGACCTAATGTACATTCGTAAACCCTCTTCCATTATTTACCACAACAAGGAAACACGTATGAGAACATATACAAATTTGAATCACATTCAAAATATATGAATGAATACATGCATGCAAGATGTGCGCATCATCTCTTACCCTTATCATCATTATCATCGCATCCATACTGGCGTGATATCCGACCCATTCTTACAGCATATCACATTCATACCGGTGTGGTACCCGACTTATATCATAACAATCCTATCCGTAACAGCATGGTACCCGGCCTATTCTCACAGTATATCACATTCGTACAGGCATGGTACCAGACCTATATCACAATAATTTTATCCATACCAGTGTGGTACCCGACCCATCATCTCAACATATCATCATAATGAAAATAAAGATGCAATGCAGCCATTGAATCACATGTCATGCTAAAGGGCTATCATAGATGTCGAGTTCACAAATAAGCACAAAGTCAAGAGAGTTTAAGTTCTACAACAACCGTCTAACTCATTTTATCAGTGACCTTAACCTGTACATATATACATATCCCCCAATTATCACGTTTCATACATCATCTCTTAGCTACTCCTCTTTAGTGAAAACCAATCATTAAGACATTAGAATTAATAAAGTTCACTTAATTCCCCTTTTTTACCTTTCCATGTTATTGTATTCAACTTTCCACTATATTCAAGCCATGAAAGGTATTAAGCTACGCATATTCGCTCTATCATTCCCTCCATCTCTCATCACAATTAATATATCAACATAATATATGTTTATAGAATCATATTTAAACATAACTGGATTCTTATGAGTCTATCCATCCAACTCCATACCCGAAGGCCTAATGCATGATACTACCAATATTACTACTAACGTTAGATGCATCTAGCCCAAATCTAGATGCTACAAAGTAAACCTTAGCTTACCTCTTCGGCGAAACATAATGCTACGGAGAGGAGTGCATTGTCCCGCATGTGCTAGATATATTCCCATGTTGGGTTCCCTCAGAGTGTGTCTCAAAATCGCTTTCATGAACCTTGGCCTTTAAAATCTCATGGCTATGGAGATAGGGTTTTTCAGAGTATTTTTAGAGAAAGGAGGCGACCTAGGAAAATAAAAAGAAAGAGGGTTTTTAAAAATCCCTTGGTTGGGTTACTGTTTCTTACCGCTGCAGTAGTTATTCGACTGCAACAGCGGTTACCGACAATCCAGTCCAGTCCATAATTTAAATTTTTCTCGATCCATTTTGATCCTATTTTGATCCATAACGGTTTGGGCCATTATAACCCAACACTCTTGGAGTGAAGATTTGGAAGCTTTGTAGTGACAATTTCTTAATACTTTATTCATTTCCTTGCTTTGTATTAAATATTTGGGTGTAGTTAAATTCATACTTGGATATGGTAGTTAGAGATAATGCTAGGTTTATGTTTTAAATTTGGGTCTTGATTTTATTTATTCTTTCATATTGATTGAATAGTCTTGATTTATGAATGAGTTTTTCTTGTGTAAATTAATCTCATGCTTTATTGATTTCTTCTTTAATCGAGCTTGAAAAAGTAAATTAGAGTGGGAATTACCCATCTACTTCGATTAATACTTGAAAATGCTAATTGAGGTTGGGAAAGATTAATTTAGCTTGATTTGGGACGTATGACCCATCTAATGGATTTGCTACTAGACATGATAAAATCCTAGTATAGCTATAGATTGGAACTATTCGTGTTGGCACTTGACTAATATTTGATAGAATTTAGCCAAGAAATATTTGTTGTTCGATCGACAGTCGTGGAGGATGCTTGAGGTTCTAAGGCTAGCTTGCTAATCTATGGTTTATTATGAGTATTTGATTTAAATACAATGGATCGTTAGTAGAATTGATTGTCTGTTATCATTTTCCTTGTCTTCCCTCTTTGGTGAAAGCCATTGATCTAACTGTTCATATTATAATTGGTTATATCCTTGTTATATTTCTATTTTAAAATCCACCAAAACACTTGTATCCTTTCCTTGGATTATAGTGAGTTACTTTTATTCCTTATTTTCTCAATTGCTAGTCACATTAATCCTCGTGGGATCAACTCCAACTCTATAGTTGGATAAATATATTGCTAATGACAGTGTACATTCCTTTTTAAAGTGTATTTGAGCGTTATCAAAAATGGCATCGGTGCCAGGGAACAATTTGTCATATTGAGTTAGTTTAAAATTTTAGCTTACTTATTTTGATTCAAACTTATAAATATGTGTTTCTGATTTTCTTTTGTTTCTTGTGTTAGTTAGATTTTTGTTTTGTTATACTTGTTAGATTTTTGTTTTGTTATACTTGTTACTATGGCATCATGGAATGAAAATATATTTGGTGGTTGCAAATCTTATATAGATGATCCATGTCCGTATTGTGGAGGACTCCACTATTAGTAAGATTATGAAAATGCCATTGAGAGAAGGGTGTGTGCACTATCTTGATCCTATAAGGAGTATGATTGTTACTTGTGTGGTGGTCGAGATGTATATTAGAGTGACTGTCCCAATTATTGTTCCCCCTTCCCTAGTTGTGCTAACAAAAATACTAGTTGTTCTTTAAGGTTTGATAGAAACCATGATGTGGCAAAGGAAGATCAATGTGCCAGACACAAAGGTATTGAAGCAATGCTTCAAACTATCTTGGACCGGGTGACTACAATGGGTGAGGATATATATCTCATTAACCAATCTATGGCAGAATTTGGAAAAGAATGTAAAAAAAGAGAAAGACCTTTGTGAAGATGCCAATCTCTCAAATGCCATGGATTTTCCTAATCTTCAAAATGAAGTTGTTGAAGAAGAGATGTAAAGCTATGTGGTTGAGCCAAAAATGTGTGATAAACATAATGAAAGTAGCCAAAGTGAGAAGTGGCTCAAATGGAATAAGAATAACAAAATTGTAATGAAGAAATCTCGGATTCTCTAAGGGAACAAGTTGAGGAGATGTTGAAAAGCCCAAGCCCAATGGAAAAGAGTGAAAAATGTGGGAAGGTATTGTCCAAATAGAGGGACCGTATCTAATATGGTGATGATGAAGTTTTCCAAAATATTGATTTTTCCATGGGTGGATTCTTGCAAGTTTTGGTTGAGTCCCAACATGAAAAAAGATGAAATTATGAGCCAAAAATGGCTATCAAATCAAGCTCAACAACTTGAAGTCAATGAGGAACAGCGTGATAGAATTTTCCTAATGATGGATGAATTACTCAAAATGCATGTTGAGTGAGTGGTGATTCAAATTAAAATAGCTACCCGAAAATTGGAAAATGAATTGAATGCAAAAATTGAGGAGTGTGATGTTCAATGTCAAATGTTAATGAATAATTATGATGAGATGGATTCCAATAAAGATGTGGTAAAGATTGATTTTAAAGAATTCATGGTGATTTTCCAACCAACCGAGTCAAAAATAATGAAGGATACCGAAGTTGAAGAAATTATACTAGAGTTGCAGGGAAAAGTCAATCAAATCCTTCGTGAAGACTTTAGTTCATTTTGAAGTAAGAATGTCAAGAAAGATGCAAATTCAGAAATGGAGAAGCTTAGGCCTCATTCCAACCATGTTTCGATGTTGTTCTTAGTTGATGAGATAGAAATTGAAATAACTTGGAAAATGGAGAATTTTGGAGATGAGGAACAAAGTACCTACATTTTGGAGTTTGTCATACCAAGAGGGAAAAATGACGTGCCTCACTTAATGGCCAAGAAGTGCAAAATGTGATGTTTAAGAAGTGGCCGATTGATCTTTTCACCATTTCCCAACGAGCATAAATGAAATTTTGATATGAAGTTGGGTAAGAGATTCAAGTCTTCCAAACAGAGAGATAGAGTTGGTCTCATTACTTCCTTAACTTTACCCCATGATCCTCAACAAGAGTTTGATGTATAGTTGGGCTGAAGATTCAAATCCTCCAATTGGAGAGATAAATGGTAAGGTTGCTTGTGTCGTGCCGTGACGTTAAATCAAGTGCTTGATGGGAGGCAACCCACTATTCTAAAAAAAATTGAATTACTTTTGAAATTTTAATTGTTAGAATAGCTTAGGATTTTATTTTCGACTAATCCATAAAATTTTAGAGTTGTTAGAAGTGATTGAACAGGTTTGGATGCAAAATTTTCATTGAAATGGAGTTTGAGGTTTTACTACCTTAAAAATGGGACTTAGAGCACTTTTTCAGAGTGGTTAGACTGCCAAAGTTGATAGTGTATTGCAAAAGTGGAAGGGCCTATCGCCAAAGTTGGCAAAAACTGCCCAGGTCTGAAACCCTTATTATTCATCACTATTGAACGAAGGACCCTCGAAATCGTAAAGAGTAAAAATCAGTAACCTACGTGATCACATGACTTGTTGTCGTATTAGTGATGGTTTATGAATTTTTAACTCATCTTAATCGCGATGTATGTGGGCCCAGATGAAAAGTTTGAAAGGATATTCAACAACACCCTTTGTTATTCTTTGCAATTTTCTCCTAAGTTTTTTATTCTTCTAACACCCGAAAAGAAAAGAAAGTAAGCATCAACAATACGCCAATTCTTTCTTAAGTTTGTAGATTTCTCTTCTTATCGATATCATGGTATGAACTTCATCCCTTTTTGTATTTCTTTACTTGTTCCATCTTGTAGTAAGTGGTAGTGGAAAAACAACATGGGTTAAGGGCTTAAATCTATTTTTTAAATCATAAATTTTGTGCTTAAATTATTAGTTATTGGATGAGTAATTAGGTTGAACATTTCTAGTTGATGTGTTGAATGATTTGGGGCAAGATATTCTTTAATTTCTCTGAAAATAGGCAAGAAAAAGTGTTACACATGAACTGTTCTATGAAATGCCTGAGTGAAAATTTCTGGGCGATGAAGATGAACTTCACGATTGTGATGAACAAAAGTTTTTTAAAAAAATATTCCTCTTGGCAATCGCAATGAACAATTTTATCTAAAAAATATATCTCTTGGCGATTGTGAAGAAAAATTCTGAGATCGCGATGAACAAATGTTGGCAGTACTGAAGCTGCCCAAAAATAATAGTTCTGCCTCAGTCAGTCCTTCACCCATGACACCGATTTCTTTGACCTAATTGTGTTCTAACACCTTGATTTACATACCTATACAATCGTTTGATGTGTCTGCTTCTTTTATAGATACTTTACTCTTCAAAATGGCCATAGAATCAAACATTAATGTGGAAGAGAATGTCGACTAAGCGGTCAAAGATGAATACTATGATCAAAATACCTTCATCTCACTAAAATTCTCTCAATTATATGATCGTCTATTGTAAAAAAATATCACACAGGAAAGGGATGTTCTTTTGGAGAAGCTTGAAGCACGATGTACTGATTTCTATGAGAGTTTGAGGTATAGTGGCTGGATGTACTTTGTCCAAGAGTCAATAAAGGAAAATTTGCAAATTGTGTGAGAGTTCTATGCCAATGAAACCAAGACCAACTTTGCTAACAATTTGTTTTTGGCAGTCCAAGGTAAACATGTCCAATTTGACCCTTCTATCATCAGTGGTTGCTATGGCCATCCCGATATGGATAATGACGTGCATAAAGAAAGGGTAACCGATGAGGGACCAAAGTGGTATGTTAGACATTTACATGGTGGTTGTATGCCTAAGTGGATAGCCAACAATACACAAGTTGACTCCTCTGAGTTCACTACTGAAGCCAAATCTTGGCTTTCCATCATGTGTACCTGTATCATTCCTTCTAAAAATGAGATAGATGTCTTAACTAAGAGATCCCAGATCATTTGTGCCATTATGGAGGGTCTCAAGTTTAAAGTCGGGGTAGTTATTGTGCAGTAAATTCATGAGGTGGTTTTAGAGAGGTCTAAGAGTTTGTTTTTCCCCTCCTTAATCACGTTATTATGCAATGAGGTTGAGGTTGAAAAGAGGGGTGATGACCGTATGATGGGTCCTAAAAAGTTGATACACCCTTTAAATAAAAAGGGGGAATGTTCTTAAGAAAAGAAAGATTGGTGTGGCTTCACCAGCATTTGGTACTTTCACCGAGGCTAGTGAGAGCCTTGATCCAGCTAGAGCTTTATTGACCATTGAGACACTCCGGACTAGAGCTCTTGTACTCTGAAACATATCCAACTTGGTGCACAACATGGATTCTCAGATTTGGCAACTTGTAGCTGGCCTTCTCACATGCCCAAGAAAGAGATCTTTCTCTAATCTGGAACCTAATACACCGACCTTGACCATTTTAGCTCAAGACTAGCAGTACATAAAAGAAAGGTTGGCTAAGGTTGAAAGGAGGGAAAAAAATGAAGAAGCATGAAAGAAACAAGAGCAAGTTCATGATAAAGATGATGTCCATACTTAGAAAGTGATATGGAAGCGAAGATGGTGAGGATGATGATGAGGATAACGATGACCTAGTCCACAATGAGCCCAGTAGCTCTAGCTCTGATTGATGCATTCCAGGGAGTCCTTACTTCTTTCTATGTTCTTATCTTATATGCATTGAGGACAATGCAATTTTTTTCAGTTGGGGTGGGGTAGCTTATTAGTTATTATATTGTTGTTGTTTTATTTTGATGTATTTGTGCCCTTGTCAGGCTTTATTATCTTTTAGTTTTTTATAGTGCACCCTCATCGAGCTTTATTATCTTTTTATGCATTATTGTGTGCCCTCACCGGTCTTGGTCTCTTATTGTGCCCTTATCGGGATTTATTATATTTTTATGCTTTATTGCATGCCCTTGTTAGGCTTGATCTTGGTGGTTATAGAAAATGTGTTCCCTTGTCGGGCTTGTTCTTGGTTGATGATGTTGTTGGATTAGTCATTTTTCATTGTTTTTTATTTCTAGATTAGCTTTTTTTTTTTAGTTTTTCTTTTTTTAGTGGTTTTGAGTGGATATTCCCGATGATAAATTGAGTGACAACTTTCTTAAGGAAAATAGCCTCTTCGTTGGGTATTGGTGTAATTTGTACAGGGGAAGTCTAAGTACCCGTAGCCATTGTGAATTGGGATTGTGATTGTTGTTATGGTGAAGTCTGAGTAGCCAATTGGTATGGTAAATCCTAAGTAGTTGTTGTATTATTGCCCTTTTTGAAGTCAAATGTGGGATTGTGGATTGCTTGGTACTAAAACAGTTAGTTTTGCATTGTGAAATGTTGAAATGAGCATACCCCTCCGAAAAATTTGTGAAAACAAATGCATGGAATCGAATGATGTTTGTGAAAACACTTTGAATCTTTTTTGGACTCCTTAATCATTAGGTAGTGATAATTTGGATTGGAAAATGACTTCTCTTGTTCTTGTTTAGGAAATAAAATCAATCCATCTTTAATAGTTTGCATGCCATGTGTGGTGAGTTTTGTTGAATAATTCTTATGCTTACTTATGTCATCTAGAACTTGCTCCATTGGTCGTTCAATTCTAGTCTTGATTGTGTTTGGTTGGAGAAATGATCTTAGGCTTTTTTTGTGATTTTTGGAAACTCCTTTAGCCTTATAAGACCACCCGTGCATAAATGTTATCACAAGTTACCCCATTTGAGCTTAATATCCTTTCTTTGCCAACCACATTACAAACCTTTAACCCTTTTGAAATATTTCCTCTTTTGAACTCTACCCTCCTTGAACTAGAAAATTTTAACTTGAGGCTAAAAGCCTAAGTTGGGGGGGGGGGGTGGAACTTAGAAGAGGTGATCATGCATCATGGTTTTGTAAGTGAGTGTCTTAAGAATAAATCAATGATTGAATAAAAGAAAAGAAAAAGAGAAAAGAAAAGAAAAAGAGAAAAGAGAAAAGAGAAAATTGTTAATAAGTGGATGAACTAGAGTGAAAAGGAAAGGTGCTTTGTATTGTATGGAAATGAAGAGGTAAATGATAAAAGTTTGAATTATAAAGTGTTGTGTAGAGTTCAAGGAGGGTGTAGTTACTTTTATCCTAAATTTCTATCCTACCCTTCCCTAAGCCTACATTACAAGCTAGAAAAAGTCCTTTGAGATCTCCAACCGATGCTTTGAGTTAGTGGTGATTGAAAATAAGGGAAAGCCTATGGAATTGTACTTATTTGCATTAGAAAATCTTTGTTGAGTGTGAGTGTTTGTGCATTTATCCCATGTATAAGTATTGTAACTATTATGAGTTTTGGGACTTTCTTTCTTGTGAGGGCATGTGAACTAGGATAGATTGGTGAAGTTGATAAATACCAAAAATGGGTTAAGGGAGCATATTTGGTTAACTATTGGTTTTGAGTCACTTCTTGAGAATTAGTAGTTGTTACTTAATTATTCTTGAAACTCCATTGTATTCTGAAAGTGTGGTTGAAATTGAGGGAGTTGTTTGGGTAAGACTCACATGCTTGTTGACTAATAGTTAGTACCAACCAAAGTCATAGTAATTGTGCCTATTTTGAAAACATGACGTGAAAGAGTTAACATTGGTTCATGATCTTGAATTGATAGACCTCGTTGAGTTTGATTTTGTTTTACTTAAGGACAAGCAAAATCTTTAAGTTGGGGATGTTGATAAGTGGCAATTTTGCCACTTATTTGTACCTCTTTACTTATGATTTTGTATATTTTATCCATAATATGAGGCTACTTATCATTTGAAAGGTGTTTATTACAGGGAATTTAAGGTTAATAGGGAGCTCTAATGAAAAGAAGTGAAATCAAGGAAAACAAAGTTGAAATGAAAAAGTCAAAAAACTGGGTGAAATTTGGTCATCGCTATTGCAAAGGTTAAGGCTCGCGATCGCGATAAGCTCAAAGTCAAGGCCTCATGATCATGTGGTCAATAACCGCGATCGTAGTCAACAAAGAGTCAAAGCCTCACGATCACGAGGCTCATGACCGCGACAATGATGAAGAAAGTTGTCAAGCATCAGGGGCAGATCTAGAACATGACAATTTCAATCTCAAAACATCAAAACTTGATCCCAAGCTATTCCAAGGGCATATTTGGCATATTTTTCAACCTTAGAGGCTAAGATTTTTTACCACATACCCTTGGAGTAAAGATTTGAAAGCTTTGTAGTGACAATTTCTTTATCCTGTCTTTATTTCCTTGCTTTGTATTAAATATTTGGATGTAGTTAAATTCATATTTGGATATGGTAGTTAGAGATAATTGTATGTTTATGTTTTAAATTTGGGTCTTGATTTTATCTTATGCTTTTGTATTGTTTAAATACTCTTGATTTATAAATGGGTTTTGCTTGTTTAAATTAATCTCATGCTTTATTGATCTCTACTTTAATCGAGCTTGAAAGTGCAGATTAGAGTGGGAATTACCCACCTACTTTGATTAATGCTTGAAAGAGCTAATTGAGGTGGGAAAAGATTAATTTAGTGCAATTTGAGACGTATGACCCATCTAATGAATTTGATACTTAACATGGTAAAATTCTAGTGTATCTATAGATTGAAACTATTTGTGTTGGCTCTTGGCTAATATTTGACAGAATTTAGCCAGGAATATTCGTCATTCGGTAGACAGACGTGGCGGATTCTTGAGGTTCCAAGGCTAACTTGCTAATCTAGTATTAATTATGAGTATTTGATTTAAATACAACAAATCATTGATAGAATTGATTTCTCATTATCATTTCCCCTATCTTTCCTCATTTGTAAAAGCCATTGATCAAATTGTTCATAGTATAATTGGTTCTATCCTTGTTACATTTTTATATTGAAAACCCCCAAAATACTTGTATCCTTTGCTTGGATTATAGCGAGTTACTTTTATTCCTTATTTTCTCAATCGCTAGTCTCACTGTTCCTCGTGGGATCGACCCCGACTCTATAGTTGGGTAAATATATTGCTAACGACTTTGTAGGTTTACCGTTTTGCAGGTATGTATTTTGATAGTGGAGGGTCTACAACGATCTTTAGTAGAGAAAGAGGAGTTGTTTATGAAACTTTCTGGTCTCAAAATCTCTTTAGTGATTTTACAAAGTCATAACATCTCTGTCGAAGCCTTAGTTGGCCGTTCTTCAAAGGTCAAGGCGTGTAAGGCCGAGTTGTTATCGATTCAGAATGAAAAGGAAAACCAACAACGAAAGGTTGCCCTCTTGACTGAACAGGCGGACGCCTTTCGTCACAAAAATCAATCCCATCAAGGTTATTTTAACAACCTTCTCAAGAAGCTAGACAATCTTAAAGGCCACAGCTAGGATGCTAGCATATGTCATTCCCTCCTTAAGAAGGATATCCTCTAATTGTCTTTCCAGGAACTGACAAGACCTGAGGTTCGATGCCTAAAAAGAAAAGCCAATGTGATGCTATGAGAGAAGCTTACCAAAAGGAAAACCCTTGATACTGAGTAGGTGTAAGACATCTAACTCCCTTAGGTACTTGCCCTCCGCGAGGTTCAAAATAGTAACTTGTACTTGGAGAGGGAGATTGACAAGTTGAGAGGCTTGGTTAATTTCATCGTCGGCCTATACTCCAAATCTGGGGAACTTGCATTCTCTAAAGAGGGTATATTTAAATCCAAGAGTGCAAGTTAGAGTGGGAGGTTGGTCCGCCGGTCCTTGTTCAACTTTTGTATTTTGCCCTTGCGATCGTGTTTTTAGGTTATGCATTAAAATGTACTTTTCCTTTATTATGGAAATGAAAACTTTTCTTTCTTGATGCATTAAAATTGTTGTCTTGTCCAAAGCGCATTTACTTTCTACACTTATTTCTCTTGGGGAATGTGAAACGACCGAGGATTCTAAAGCGACGCCCTTGGGAGATGAGGAGTTTTAGGGACAGCCTCGATTCTTGTGGCCTATTATGTCATGCATCGGTATCCACTTATGTTAGGGAGGGCAACTGTGGTCCTTCCGCTACCGTAATTTACTGTCCCTTTACTTGTCAAGAGGCCACATTTAGAGTTATTACATGCATAATCATCTTCCTTTTCCCTTTTCTTTTGTAACCATTTATCTTACTCCGAAAAAAAATGTAAGCTTCTTAATGGATCCTTCCTTTAAATCATCGGGAGTCGCCTGCTACTCTCCCAACTATCTCCACTTTCACATTAGTTTTAACTTGGGGGTCGCATCAAATCTCCTTTGTCATGATACTTGAATGGGATAAAGATTATTTTTGAGGCTAGCATCGATGATCATGGGTGTGCATTCACCCAACCATTTTCCTCCTCAACAGTCTTGGGGCCATGGTTTTATTGTCCCGCTAGGGCAATTCCATACGCCTCAAGTTGCACCCATTTCCAGCAGACTGAGGAGGCACTTTGGCTCTGATGCCCTCATCAAGTTTGTGATCTACCTTGATAAAAGTGTCATATATAGAGTAAAACCATATCGAGGTGTGTTCTCTGGAGGCTGTTTGGGGAGTCGGGCACCTTTTTCCAATTTCAGGGCAACCCTAGCTCCCGTTCTTGAGGTTTTTGCCCCTGGGGCCCCCTCCTATGCAAGGGTTTGCTTTTTATGAGCAGTGTTCCCTTCTTCAGGAGCCTTCAAACCATGGATCGTTGCCAAATATTAGGCCCTTCCTACCTTGGGTCATTTAATCCAGCATACCTTTGTTAGTATTGTGTATCACATTTCTTAGATTCACATTATGTAATAGTGTACCCTTTCGGGGATTTTTCTATAATAACAAGAAAGATATTTTGACTATTTATTTTCATATTTTTCCAGAACCTTGCCCTGTAATTATGTCTTTTTCTAGCAACTTATCTCCCATACTAGTTATGAAAATTTTGCCTCTTTGTCTCTCTTCGGTGACGAGCTTGAAACCCATTTGACCATACATCCTTATGGGTCATTATTGTATTATTATCATTTACTTTTCTCTGAAATGGAATTGATTGCTAGACTTTTCAAGTGGTATTTCTGGTTCTGGCTTTATGTGGCTGTTTTGGTTGGTTCTATGGGTCATTGGGGCTTGTGATGACAAAGATAGGCGCTAACCGATTTTTATTTTTATGCGTCTTTTAGATCATCTAAACAAATTGCTTCAAAACTTGACCACAGACATCTTAGGCCTTTTAGAACCTCGTTATATCGAGAAGGGATCCCTTTCATCTTACTATGCTAGCGTCTAAGCAGTTTAGCGTGTAGCCTTAGAGTGTTAACTTTGTATAGTAAATATCAACTTAAAGGAACATTCTTTGGGAACAGTTAAAAATATACACATGGATTAATTTAAAATGCACCTCTTGTTCGGGAATCTTAGACCGAGTATGTGGTGACATGGTCTTAGGTTTCTTCGTGATCAGATGCTTAATCTGCACGATATCCATGATTGTTCTTCCCGGGGAGATCACAAGAGGACGTACGCCTGTGGAAGTAAGTCCTAGGTCCATCTTATTGTCAAGATGCTCAGACTTTGCCAGCCCCTAGCGCAGACTTTGAAGCCTTAGGCTCGATTTCTCCCCTTTTTCAAGGTTGGGGAAGTTTATTTCTCAGTTGGATTTCCCTTTTGATTTTGTTTACTATTATTGCTTTAGAGTGCTGAGAATCCCTAGCCCGAGTGGCCCTACTTATTCGTAGTAACTCGTACTCCAACTTGAGTATTTGCTCCGACTGTCATGCCATACCAAAAATTCTAGTTACACTTTATTATAATAACAATTTCAACCAAGCTTTTATTTCCTTAATTTTATCATAGGTCATCAGTCATTACAATGGAAATTATCCTAACTTATACCCGAAAGTCCCTACTGCTACTTCATTAAAAACCCTTGCGATAAAAAATTGTATTTAGGACGAAACTGGATAGAGGAGAAAAAGGAGTGTAGCTTGTCTCTCCGAACCTTCAGTAGAGACACTCTATCTTTGCATGTTGCACCCCGGACCTACAAAACATCTAAGAAGACCCATAACAAAAGTTAGCTAAAAGAAAATAAAAGAGAGAACGGCATATCTTCCAGGGGTATGCTACTTAATTTATTGTCTTATGGGGAGCTTCCATGGCTAGCGCGAGAGCCTTTGCCTTTCACGCCCGAGCTTGCCTACTCCTGCGTTTTTCCTAGCAAATATCCTTTTTGCCTTCTCCCGTTCCCAAGTGCTCGGCCGCTCTAGAAGGTACACTCGTGGAATCGAGGTGAGGCCATACAAACAATCAACTTTGAATCTGAGAAGGTCAATATGAGCGAGCCTAAGGTCCGAACGCATCCCCTCGCCCAACTATAACTTTCTCAAAAGTGAGTTGGGGATAAGGTGAACTTGACCGGGCATCTGTATTAACAACCTTGTTTTCTCCCCACCACTGAGGTAGTAGCGAAGCCTTATGGTTCTGCTCCATACTCACGGGGCCTTACTTGCATCAGGACTGTGAAAGCCCCTTTCCCGTATCTGGTCCTTGTTTTGGGTACACAAGTCTACCCATGACGTGGCCTCACACACTTTTAGTCTCTTTCTAAGTTCAAGAGAAGAGATAGAGCTCTTCAGATTCAATCCCTTAGTGAAGGCCAATGTCACCCAATCATTGAGTACTATTGGTAATCGTGCCCTCTTTTTTTAGAACCTAGTGATAAATTCTCGCAATGGCTCTATGTCACCCAATTTTACCCCTAAATATCCCTAGCCCGAGGCACGGTGGACATGACTATGGGATTTTTCGGCTAGATTAAATACTCATATCTGTAGCATTCTTTCAAAACTCCATAGGCTCACTGAGACAGGCTCTCCCAAAACTCATAGATTTCTCTGCCCTGAGCTTTTATGCTGGCCATGAACCTTTCAAGGAGTGCATCAAAATCTTTCAAAAGTCTTTTTACTCTCCCCCACCCCACCCCACCCCCAATATTATCGGCCTTCAATTCTCCATCCGTCAGTCTATCTACTCCTCCTAGCCTATCCAACATTTCAACATTTGTCATGACCTTAGCACGTGGCAAGTCTCTATCCCCAGGGGTTGCTCTTCCTTCTAAACCATAGGGGTTTGTCAGCCCAGCCCCTGGTATCTGCTGGGGCACAATATCTTCTATATGGTCATTGTTTTCATCTGCCATTACCTATTCTCCTTCAAGGCAAAGCACAGAAAGAAAACTAACAAGAAGAATCTAAAAACCACACAGTTTCTCTAGCCCCACGGTAGGTACCAAATTATTTACCGTCAATTTTGAGATAGATAGATTTTTAGATGGGTCAAGAACACGTGTTAAGATTTTAGATTCGAGTTAGTAGCGAGATTTTTCAAAAGAGTAAATAAACTGAATAAATAACACTAATGATGAGCAAACAGGGATCAAAAACAAATTTGAACGATAGTGTGGTTCGTAATACTTTGGCTACAAGAAAGTAGTAATCGCGAATGCATAGTCAGTGAATGTAATAGCAAAAAAACAATAATAAACAGCCGAAACAATAGGCAAATAGATATCTAATGACTTTTATTGTTTGAAGGTAGATAGGAGTGAAATTAGATCCCTTTACAATACTGAAGGAGGTGCCTATATATAGGGTACAAATACTGCTATCAGCCAATGGGAGAATACCACCTTAAGCTTGTAGCATAGCAACCAATGGATGATGTTTACTTGCCATTTAGCCGTTGAAGGGTGCCAGACCAATATTGTGTGTCTGACACGGTTCAGTTGAGGGTTACCTGTGCACTTGAGAACCCTGACACACTATCCTTTTGTTTGTCCTTTCATTCGTGGTTGCCATCATTGGTATTCTTGAGTCATTACTTTTTTTTCCCGAGAGGATGTTCACTCATCTCGGTTAGGCGACCCTATCATAGGCCGGTTTCAATTCCATCTGACCCGAGTCGGCCCAATCATTATTAAAATTATTTTACCCCATGCACACATACACATGTATTTTATTAATTATGTATATCATATTCTTGTATTAATTAATATGAATTTGTAATTACTTATTTTAAATTATTAGTGCTTGTTTGGAATTCACATGCAAAGCACATGTTCAAAACTAGTTATCTAGTACATGCGTACTTGTCTCACTAAATTAACTAGCCTTTGGCCAAAAAAATATTTCTAAGTATATGTATTGTACGTATAATTTATTTAACATTAAAAAGTTTGTTATCTAACTAAAATAAGTATTTCACTAAAATATAAGTAAAATAAATTTAAAAAATTGTTGTTTCATATTTCTATGTAATCGGATGAATGATGCCATAAGAATTGTTTTAACTGAATTATCACTTTTACTTGTGTGAATTCTTCTTCAAGTGAGTTTTTTTTTCCCTTCGTATTAACTATTCATCTTTATTTGCTAACATTTATGTTAATATTTTTTAAAAACAATATATTTATAAAGTTATGATGATTAATTTCTTAGGTATACAAAATTTAACAATAGATTAAGTTTTATTTATTGAGACTAGAAAGTAAACAAGATTGAAACTTATCTTCAAAGTTGACCAACAATGAAAATGAAAATCTTTATTGCACAAGTAAGGACGCTTTTAAATGACAATAAACCAATAGCACTCACTTATTCAGGTGTAATTTGAACCACCAACGTGCAAATTAAAGATATATTGAAATAATTATTTTTCATTTAGCATTCTTGTGTTATTGAATCAACTAGTATCTTTGCACATGTGTTGCATGTGTAGGTACTTGACATAAAAAAACCCATCCCTCGATCATTGGTCTAGAAACATCATTACACAAGGTTGTTTGTCAACGATCACTGTGACAGAAATGTCGTTGATCAAAGTGGAAATAATTGCCTAGTAATCATATATGATGATACCCTACTGAGTCTGATTTCTATCTTGTGTCCATGCCAACATATAGGATAATAGCCATGCAACTCATTATCATGTCTTATGGAATGAGAATAATTTTACTATTGATGCACTGTAATCTTTGACTAACAACCTCTGTTATACCTATGTTAGCTGTACTTGTTCTATCACCATTATTTCTCCAGGATATTATGCATATTTAGCTAATTTTTGGGCTCATTTTTAGATGAGGCTAGAGAATTCTAACAGTGAATCAGTCACAAGAGAAGCTGCTCCATATAGAGGCGTAAGAGTTGTTGGAAGGAGCTCAACACTTTAGGATTTTTGTCCATAGTTTTTTACCAAATTTAAGTTTTACTATTCTTGAAAGGAGGAAAATAAAAGTAATACCATAATTACTTTTACTTTTCCTGAAAGGAAAATATAAAACTCTACCATATTTGGTTTATTTCTTGCTTAGAAGAAAAGTTTTGGAACTCTATAAATAGAAGATCCCTCTTCTCATATCATAACTCAATAGCTTCCACAATGTAGTTCTTCAAGAGTCTTGTATGAGGGAGGGGGGATTTCTCCCAATAGGTTTATGCTTTTTGATATTAGTTTCATAATATGAAGGTCGTTTGACCAAACCATATTAATAATATGTTTTTAGTATGTTTTTCTTTTCATCTGAATTATCGCCTCTATGGTTTGCAAACTATTAGCTTTCGTATGACGCCCTATCGATTTCGAACCAAACATGTGGTATCAGAGTCAATGGTTCAAAGATCCTAAGGATCATATGGTTCAAAGGTCTGATGGTTCAGATTGAAGACATCTCAAGATCAAAGTTGCAACCAACTTGGCGATAGTGAAGATTTTTTATCAAAAAAAAAAAAAAAAGTTCAAATACTACATGTGGAGATATCTTTCAATCATATTTTCAACAATATTGTTGTTACATATTTAAAAAGAAAAATACTTTTAACCCTGCAAAGGGCTCACTTTTAACCCTACAGGGGGCTCATTTTTAATCTTGTAAAGGGCTCGCTTTTAACCCTACAAAGGGCTCATTTTTAATTCGAAAGGACTCTAATGCTTTTAACTTGAAAGGGCTCCAATATTTTCAACCCGAAAGGGCTCTAATATTTTTAACCCGCAAGGGCTCCATTTTTAAACATGTCAAGCGGCAGTGATGAAGATTATGTAAAGAACAAAAATCATGCAAATGACATGAAAAAGACGGATCAAGTTTTGTCAAGAAAATCAAGCCAAAAAGGAGAGATTTGTTAGGATTTTTGCCATGATTTTCTTACCAAATTTAAGTTTTACTTTTCTTAAAAGGAAAATAAAAGTAATACCATAATTACTTTTACTTTTTCTAAAAGAAAAATATAAAACTCTACCATATTTGGTTTATTTCTTGCTTAGAAGAAAAGTTTTGGAACTCTATAAATAGAAGATCTCTCTTCTCATATCATAACACAATAACATCCACAATGTAGTTCTTAAAGAGTCTTGTTTAGGGGGAGATTTCTCCCAATAGGTTTTATGCTTTTTTATATTAATTTCATAATATGTAGATTGTTTGACCAAACCATATTAATAATATGTTTTTAGTATGTTTTTTCTTTTCGTCTGAATTATCATCTCTATGTTTGCAAACTATTAGATTCTGCATGACGCTCTATTGTTATCGAACCCAACAAACACCCAGGGGCGGCTCAAGAACGTCGGAGGCCTAAAGCGAATCTTTATTAAGAGACCTCAAGCTTAAGAAATAAAATCATATTGAGTACCTTCATAATTAAACTTCTCATTTTATCCTAAATAAGATGATTTATAGCCACATAAATAGCTATATGATTTATTTTAGATCACAATTTTAATAATCATTTTTTCTTTTTTATATTTCGTAACAAGTCAAAGTGCATCACATAAAATGAGATCGAAAAAATATAATACTCCCTCCGTCCCATTTTATGTGGTCTACTTTGATCGGGCACAGAGTTCAAGAAATAAGGAAAGACTTGGTGATGTTTACCAAATTGCCCTTTATTAAAAATGTACTACTACTATCTTTAATTAAGTGAGACCTTATAAGTGAGACCAATAAGAGTAAAAGAGTAATTGTGCTTTTAAAAAGTTACCAAATAAAGAAATGTGACATTCTTTTTGGGACAGACCAAAAAGAAAAGTAGGCCACATAAAATGGGACGGAGGGAATATTAATTAAGAAATGAGGCCTTGAAAATTTGGGGGCCTAAAGTCATTGCTTCATTGGCTTGACCCTTAAGCCGGCGCTGCAAACACCAGGTGCTGGTGATGTTGTAAGGCCCTTTTTTTCTCAAGCAGAATGTCAAAATGGTTGTGTTCTATTGTTAGAAATTGTCACTAAGATATTGCCTAATTCAATTAGCTTATACTTGAAGATCTATTTTGTCTTGATTATGAAATTCTAATATAAAATAAGACACATGTGCAACACACCTACCCATATATTAGTCAATTTTATCTCAAAGACCCCACTTAAGATATTTGTAGCTATTATACTTTATTGCCATAAGTCAAGCTATCATTTGAAGTTTTTTGTGATTGTTTTGTCTGCATGAACCCAGGGGTACTGGCTCAACAAGGAGACTAATAAATATTTTGCTTTAAACTCCCAAAAGCTTGAGGTCCCACAGAAATGTAATTAATAGTGAACTTTATAATTTTATTATTGCTTAAATATTACAAAAAATAGATAAAATTTAAAAAAATCATTATAAAAAACTGGCTACTTTTATATTAGATAACATTTTAAATTTGAATTGGACTACTCACATCTTCATATTAGTAAATAAAACTTTGTACAACATCATTGAATATATTGTATTGCAAATAATTGACCAGCATCTTATAAACTCAAATTAAATCTTACAAATATAAATATCAACATTGATATCACTATGTAAAGTTTTACAAGGATACCACACTATAAACAAAAAGTAGGAAAAAGAAAAAAGAAAATATCGGCCTCTTATTAAAATTGAATTTACGCTTCTAATTTTATTGAGTCACTCTTACATGAATCAGACCTCTAAGGAAATCTTTAACCTTATTAACTACAGAGAGTTCTTTCATTCCACGAAAATGTTTTATGGAAGGTTCTTCCATATTGATCCCTAACTTTCTACATCGATCTTTCAATCTAAAGTCAAACTTATAAGCTCTTGCATAAAGTTAGATTGAAAGATAGTTATACATGTTAGTCTAATAACATATTAACATGTATCGATGAATCACCACATCAACAAATTCATAGTGGCATTGCATAAATGTATGGTTCTAACTCATTACTTTATGAAATGTCTAAGCAAGGAAATAAACTAACTACAATATTACATAAAAATATTCAATAAAAGATATAACTTAATTTAAATTAAAAAAACTATGATATCATTCATCGAATATCATAAAGATATGCATCAGTACTAAATATATGTAATTTAACTAATTTTTAATGACAAACTTATTTTATTTTGATAACAAATTTTCTAATATCAAATAAGCTTCACGTACAATAGATCAGTCAATTTAGTAAAATAAATGATTGCTTTGACATCAGGCTATTGAGTTTTCAAATCAAAGTAATTAACTCAGCTAAACATAAAATTAAAATTTAGTAGGAGAAGTCACCATCGTTTGTATTCTTGAATCATTACTTTTATTGCCCAAGAGGACGTTCACTCATCTCGGCTAGGTGACGCCTATCATAGGCCAATTTCAATTCCATCTGACCCGAATCGGCCCAATCATTATTAAAATTATTTTACCCCATGCACACATACACATGTATTTTATTAATTATTTATATCATATTCTTGTATTAATTAATATGAATTTATAATTACTTATTTTAAATTATTAATGCTTGTTTGGAATTCACATGCAAAGCACATGTTCAAAACTAGTTAGTTATCTAGTACGTGCGTACTTGTCTCACTAAATTAACTAGCCTTTGGCCAAAAAAAATATTTCTAAGTATATGTATTGTACGTATAATTTATTTAACATTAAAAAGTTTGTTATCTAACTAAAATAAGTATTTCACTAAAATATAAGTAAAAAAAATAAAAAAAAATATTGTTGTTTCTTATTTCTATGTCATCGGATGAATGATGTCATAAGAATTATTTTAACTGAATTATCTCTTTTACTTGTGTGAATTCTTCTTCAAGTGAGTTTTTTACCTCCGTATTAACTATTCATCTTTATCTGCTAACATTTATGTTAATATTTTTTAAAAACAATATATTTATAAAGTTATGATGATTAATCTCTTGGGTATCCAAAATTTATCAATATATTAAATTTTTTATTTTGAGACTAGAAAGTAAACAAGATTGAAACTTATCTTCAAAGTTGACCTACAATGAAAATCTTTATCGCACAAGTAAGAACTCTTGTAAATGACAATAAACCAACAACACTCACTTATTCAAGTGTAATTTGAACCACCAACTTGCAAATTCAAGATATATTGAAATGATTATTTTTCATTTAGCATTCTTGTGTTATTAAATCAACTAATATCTTAGTACGCGTGTTACATGTGTAGGTACTTGACATAAAAAAAATCATCCCTCGATCGTTGTGGTCTAGAACCGTCATTACACAAGGTTATTTTTCACCAACCACTATGACAGAAATGTCGTTGATCAGAGTGGAAACATTTGCCAAGAATCATCAAAGATGATGTCATGACCCAATTTTCCAAGCTTCTACCGTAACCCACCAATAGGCAAGCCAAGCCATAGCTCGGAATGGCAAGCGACGGGCTAACAGGCAGAAACCAAAAGAAAGGAGATAAAGAAGACACAATAACAATAATAAATAAAGACAGAAAGCAAAAGAACTTAAGTGTAACATAATACTGAGACAGAAGAGGAAGAGGACAGTGTATATAGATGAACCCCTCCGAAGACCTGGTAAGGTCAGTACTAGAGCCACAGCTAACACAACCAAAGTACTAGACAGAAATCAAATAGACACAACATATACAATAGTCTCTAGTACAAATGACTATACAGGAGTAGATGAAGTAGGATTAGCCTCGGATGGCAACAAGCTCACCTTGCTCCGGAATAGTGCTAAGGAAGGAGGATCACGTCACTGCGGTGCCAGAATCTGCATCAAGAAAAGAGATGCAGAAGTGTAGTATCAGTACCGGGAAACGGGTACTCAGTAGGCATCATCGGCCAACTGAGCTCAACATAGCATAAACATAACTGAAATGCATGGGTGCATGCTAAGTTCGGGGGTAAGAAAAATAAAGGGATAAATAACTACCGAACTGTACAGATGTGATAAGGCAATAAATAATGGCGATACAAAATAATAAGTAAATGTGGAAATAAACAGACAAGTCAAACATAACCTAACTGGGGGCTCATAAGCCCGTCAGGCACACTGAAGAAGACAATTAACCCAACTGTGTCCCTATAAGCAGGTGGAACACACAAGAAAAGTAAATGCAGAACCATCAGTAACCTGTGGCTGAACCAGTAGCTAGGAACTATAGTAACCATCCTGGGGTGTACTGGGCTTGAACCGGCACCAATGGGTAATAACAAAAGGCCATACGTCGGGTTCAAACCGGTCACAGTGGGTAATAACAAGAGGTCACATGTATAGTATATCTCAGAACTCATAGCCATATGCCGGACTCGAATCGAAACTCAGTGAATCACAATATCAGAACCACGGTACCCAGTACCGGAACTCTCGAATAGTATTGTAATCAGTAGCCGGACTCAAACCGAAACTCACAATAATCAGTAAACATCATATCTGAATTAGTGGCCGAACTCAAACCGAACTCATAATAGTCAGTAACCATCATATCTGAATCAGTGTCCGAACTCGAACCAAAACTCATAATAGTCAGTAACCATCATATATGAATCAGTGGCCAGACTCTAACCGAAACTCATAATAGTTAGTCTCTTAGAGTCATCATAACCAAGTGCCAGAATCCACACAAATACAAATAAACGGGGACATACCGGCCCCAGACCAAACCCAAAACATAAATAAAGGAGTTAACCCACAATGTACTACAAGGCCAATCTCTGGGTCCTCTGAGGTCAACTGCCTATTACTAGGGGATATATATGCCAAATCGGGTATCTCAAGTGTACCCTAGCAAGGCGGGTCCCAACACTAGGTCAAGACTAACAATTTCGGTCAGGTGATATGCTATCCAAGGTCAACAGGAACAAACAGGTTAAAAGGATCATAACTGAGGTAAACCAACCCAAATGATATCCTAAAAGAGTATCTCAGGGATTAACCAAGCCCAACAATGTTTAAGGCTAACTATGTCGACTGTGAAGAGTAACGGGGCCCAATACCGGGTCTCGAAACCAAGTTTGGACTAAACCAATCTGAGTCTGGACTACGGTTCCCCAACCTCCTACTAATAGTAGTACAACATTAACCAACCCTATAAAGGTCATCTTTGAAACATCATGAGGATAACGGGCCCGAAACATACCTGAACCGGCCTAAAAGGCCTAATCATAGCAAGTCAATGCCAATCTACAACTACCAGCCCAAACAATAGCACAATAGCATTCAAATACTATAAATAAACTCAATCTAGGTATAAGGTAAGCCTAGCCTACCTAGACGCCGCCAAACGCCTGCTAAATAGGAGCCTTCCCCTTTCGAGAGGCCTTCGACTGCTGCCATGCTACCCAAACAATAAATTATACATCAAAACGAGACTATCAATACCCATATTTCTTAGGTCGGAAAATGATCGAAAATCCTTTATGGGGCCCGCTTGCAGAATCGGAAAACCAAAATCGCCACAGCGTCCCAAATAGCTTTCTGACCAATAGTCACAAGAGAGGTCACCCAGTCCGAGCTCAATATCGGCTCTAAAACAGCACCAACACCAACCCTGCCAAATAACAATTTAGATACACGACTTTAAGCTAAAACTGACTAGAAAACTTACGATATAACGGTGTTATACCACCCATCACGCTATTCCCTAGCCAAAATAGACTTCCCCATGCTCAAAATGCTCAAAAATGAGCTTCCACTGCTCAACAATGGTTAATTCTATCTAATTAAATTCAGCAATTGTAGTTATTTCTTCAAACTACAAAAATGGAAGTTGGAATGATACATATCTCTATGTATGTTTTGAGGCTACGGGAGGTGGAGTTGCTTAACATACAGCAAGAAACATAGTTGACCACCCAACTTCATTTGGCTATTTCATTGTCATGAAAATGCAAGTCTATAAACACAAACAATACATATATTGATAAAGTGGATAAACCTCTCCTATATTATTTTTAGTTATTAAGAAGTGGAATAACATGACAAGGATAAGTGGCATCTTACTTCACACATAGCTGCCACCTTTACCCACTTTCACGTGGAGTGGAGGTGGAAATATTAAAAATATTACTTTCCCGATATGTATGTATTCGGGTATTGCATAGGTTCATGGTAAAATAAATGTAATATTTTGAATATACCATAATTAATAGAAAATTATTTTGAATAAAACCTTTATAAAATAATAATATTATTTTAACATATCTAGATTTACTATCTCCGCTTAAAATATTAATAGTTCATAAAGCTATTATAAGTAGTATAGATATATCATAACTAAAGAATTTTATAAATATCAAAAATATTTTAGAAAAGTAATTAACTATATCTTTTTACCAAATTCTAATTTAATTTAAATGTTTCACAACATGTTCGGTATTAATAAAATTCTCACACGAACTGCACGCAAATCAGAATGTTAGTCCCAGCAAGTCGTAAATAACTTGGGGCAGTTATAGGAAAGCTCTAAACGCCGAGAACATATGAAAATGAGGGAAATGACCGGGAGGGTCATTACATATGACACCCTACTGAGTCTGATTTCTATCTTCTCTCCATGCCAACGTATAGGGTAATAGCCGTTCAACTCATTCTCATGTCTTATGGAATGAGAATAATTTTACTATTGATGCACAATAATTTTTGACTAACGACCTCTGTTATACATATGTTAGTTGTACTTGTTTTATCTCCATTGTTCCTCCAGGATATTATGCACGTTTAGCTAATTTTTGTGCTCATTTTTAGATGAAGCTAGAGAATTCTAACAGTGAATCAGTCACAAGAGAAGCTGCTCCAAATAGAGGCGTAAGAGTTGTTGGAAGGAGCTCAACACCAGGGGCTGATGATGTTGTAAGGCCCCTTTTTTCTCAAGGAGAATGTCAAAATGGTTGTGTTCTATTCTTAGAAGTTTTCACTAAGATATTGCCTAATTAAATTAGGTTATACTAAAAGATTTATTTTGTTTTGATAATGAAATTCTAATATTAAATAAGACACATGTTCAACACACCTACCCATATATTAGTCAATTTTGTCTCAGAGACCCACTTAAGATATTTCAGCGATTATACTTTGCTGCCATAAGACAAACTATCATTCAAAGTTTTTTGTTGATTATTTTGTCTGCATGAACCCAGGGGTACTGGCTCAACAAGGAGACTAATGAATTCTTTGCTTTAAACTATCAAAAGCTTGAGGTCCCACAGAAATATAATTAATAGTGATCTTTATGATTTTATTATCGCTTAAATAATACAAAAAATAGATAAAATTAAAAAAAATCATTATAAAAAACTGTCTACTTTTATATTAGAAAATATTTTAGATTTAAATTGAACTACTTACATCTTCATATTAGTAAATAAAATTTTATACAATATCATCCAACATATTGTATTGCAAACAATTAACCAACATCTTATAAACTCAAATTATTTCTTTCAAATATAAATATCAACATTGATATTACTATGTAAAGTTTTACAAGGATACTACACTATAAACAAAAAGTATGAAAAAGAAAAAAAACAAAATATAAACCTCTTATTAAAATTGAATATACGCCACTAATTTTATTGTGTCACTCTTACATGAACCAGACCTCTAAGAAAATCTTCAACCTTATTAACTACAGAGTTCATTTATTTCAGGAAAAGATATTCAACCTTATTACACTAACAAGTATAACTATCTTTTAATCTAAAGTCAAATTTATAATCTCTTGCATGAAGTTAGATTGAAAGATAGCTATACTTGTCAGTCTAATAACATATTAACATGTATTGATACATCAGCACATCAACAAATTCTTAGTGGCATTGCTTATGTACGGTTCTAACTCATTACTTTATGATATGTCTAAGAAAGGAAATAAATCAATACAAGATTACATAAAAAAAAAAGATATAACTTAATTTAAATAATAAAAAACTATAATATCATAGAGATATGCATCAGTACTAAATATGTGTACTTTAACCAATTTTTAATGACAAGCTTATTTTATTTTGATACCAAATTTTCTAATATCACATAAGCTACACGTACAATAGACCAGTCAATTTAGTAAAAAGAATGATAGCTTTGACATCAGGCTATGGAGTATTCAAATCAAAGTAATTAACTCAGGTAAACATAAAATTAAATTTGAGTAGGAGAAGTCATCATGAAGATACCTTAAATATGAATCTTTCTAACAATTCATTTGTAAATCTCTAATCTAAATCTTTTTAACAATTCTCTTGTATTCATTCTTTCATTCTCTTAGCGATTTCTAGTGTCTTAGGCTGACTTAGCATAGCAAGATTGTGAGCAGGTGGTGCAAAAACGTGAGCAAGGTGTCAAGTGCCACATGTGTGCTTAGTTAAAGACTAAGAACGTGACACAATTCCTTTTTTAACTAAACACTTTGTTTTATGATTTAGAACTTTGTAAAAGTCATATCAACCAATTAGGACTTGTTTGAACTATTTTGTCCTGGATCCCCGGTTCTGGGATGGTTTTAGAATACTATCTTGCCATGTGGAAGGAAAAATTAGCAACCTTGCCCCTCTATTCTTGTAATGACACTTTGATTCTTGTTTTGAGTCCTCTAATAAGTTCAAATGATGTTTTTGGACTTGTGTGCATGTTCAGATTAAGGATCTCAGGGGCTTAGGACACTTTCGACACCATTTCATGGAAATCAAAGCTATAAGATTTTTTAAGTTTGACTTGGGTTGACATTCTGCATTATTGTGCTTTACTTCGTGTTTTGGACTTTATATAACTTTATATCAAGATGGTTTGGAGGGATCCAAGGGGACTCATGTGAGTTTTGGGATGTTCTAGAGAAAGATTTTGACTCATGAGCTTTGTTGACTATACCTTATTTATCAGCCCAAAATCAGGGATCTCCCATTATGACTAACGGTCATTAGCTTGTAATCAGCAGATAATTAGGAATCCTACTCCTTGTATAAATCCCTCATAAATCCTACAATTTTATTATTCAAACAGATCACAATTCTTTTATATCTAACTGTTTTGAGTTTCTATCGTTATTCAACTTGGTATCAAGAGCCTCGAGCTTTTTCCTGACTACTCAGTTTTTTCCAGTAAATTCCTTTGATTCATCTTTGGTTTGGATTCTTAATCCATATTCATCACTCTCGTAGTCATCTCCAAATTTGTTGATTGATTCCCTTCGACTCCCTTTTTATTTTTCTCTTTGAATCAAAATGGATTCATGAGACACCTTGTCAACAAAATTTGAAGGGCATAACTTTCCTGTATGGAAGTTCCATTTCAAAGCTTTCGTTAGAGGGAAAGTCCTCCTTGGTATTCTGGATGGCTCAAAGGTTGTATCCACACAAGACAAAGAAAGAGAAGGGTAATTGTCTCCAAAAGTGACTCAACTTTAATTGTTAGACTGCCTTAAAACTAGATTTTCACTTGATAAAGGAGTTAATTTCTCAGATGGTGACTCAACTAATAACTTTTATCTTAAAAAAGTAATTCAACTTTGATTTGTAACATAAATGTCATTCAACTAGGGGTAATTGTCTCCAAAAGAGACTCAACTTTTATAACAAAAAGTCCCTCGATGAAACTAACTTGAGAAAATTTAACGAAAGGAGTCCCAAAAGTCTTGTTTTAACTTTTGGGACCCTTGACCAAGTGTAAGGGTCAAAGTAGTTTAAAAAATCAAATTAAGTTAATTGGGGACCCAATTAATATTTTTAAAACTTCTTAATCTTTTAAAAAATACAAAACAATCCACAACCATTTTAAATAAAAAACAAAAAGACAAAATCAGATTTTTATATCTCACAACTCCCTTCTCTCTCCTCTCAAAGGTCTCACCTCTCTCTCTCTCTCTCAAACCCAACAACTGTTGGAACTGACAGACAACAGATCGACGCGACAGCAGCCTCCGGCCACTTTCAACCTTCGGCGATGACAGATTCGAGTTCTTCATCGTTGCTTTTTAACTTTCAACAGTCAATTTCTCTCTATTCACACGTAAATGCTTCTCTGTTTTTTTGTTTTCAAAAAAAATTAGGTCTTTTTAGTTATGAAGAAAATGGTGAAGAAGAGTTAACTTCTCTTCTTAGTATGAGTTAACAATTTTAGTATTTGATGCTTAAAAAAGAAATGGGAACACAACAAATGGTATTTCTTCTCTTACTGTGGTGGTTGATGTAAATGGTATTTTTTTTCTGAGTGAAATATGATTCTTTGTTGTTGTTGTAGTTATTTTTCTCGAACATTGTTGTAAAAATAGTGAAACTTAAATTTTAAATTTTTTTTGGAGTTTATCTGTTGTGATCAAATCCAACAATTGTTGATTTTGTTGGTTTAAGTGAACACTTACTCAACAACTGTTGGTTTTGTTGGTGTTTGTTCTTTTTCTGTTTCTTCTTGAAATTTGTTTGTTGTTATTGTTGGGGTGTGTGTTGGTGTTGTTGGTGGTGTTGTATTTGTAAATGCTGGTAAATGTTCATGTTGTTGGTGTTGGTGTTTTGATTTGATAAATGTTGGTGTTGTTGGTGTTGGTGTATTGGTAAATGTTGGTGTTGATGTATTGATAAATGTTGGTGTTGTTCTTGTTAATATATGTATTATGTGGTAGAAATGTTGCTACTGGTTTGATTTTTTCCAACAGATGACTCATATGTTGCAACAGATGACCCATCTGTTACAACTGATGAGTCATCTATTGGAAAAAGCATAATAATTATTCCAACAGATTACTCATCTGTTACAACATATGGGTCATCTGTTGGATGAAATAAAAATAGTTATTCCAACAGATGACTCATCTGTTGCAACAGATGGGTCATCTGTTGGAAGAAATCAAAACAGTCTTGCCACTGGCTTTATTTCTTCCAACAGATAACCCATCTGTTGCAACAGATGAGTCATCTGTTAGAAGAAATAAAACCAGTGGCATTTTATTTCTTCCAACAAATAACCCATCTGTTGCAACAGATGATTCATCTGTTGGAATAACTATTTTGATTTCATCCAACAGATGACCCATCTGTTGCAACAGATGAGTAATCTGTTGGAAGAAATAAAACCAGTGGCAAGACTGGTTTGATTCCTTCCAACAGATGACTCATCTGTTGCAACAGATGAGTAGTCTGTTGGAATAACTGTTTTGATTTCTTTCAACAGATGACCCATCTGTTGCAACTGATGAGTAATCTGTTGGACGAAATAAAACCAGTGGCAAGACTGGTTTGATTCCTTCCAACAGATGACTCATTTGTTGCAACAGATGAGTAGTCTGTTGGAATAACTGTTTTGATTTCTTCCAACAGATGATCCATCTATTGGAAGAAATAAGCCAGTAGCCAAGATTGTTTTGATTTCTTCCAACAGATGACCCATCTGTTGTAACAGATGAGTCATCTGTTGGAAGAAATAAAACCAGTAGCAAGATTGTTTTGATTTCTTTCAACAGATGACCCATCTGTTTCAATAAAAAACCCATATGTTGCAACAGATGAGTCATCTGTTGAAACAGATAGGTCATCTGTTGGAAATATTTTGTTTTGTGTTGTATTTATTAAATTTACTGTTACCCTTTTTTTAATGATGCACAAATCAATTGTAATATTTTTTTTTTTATCTTGTTTGTAGATTAAATGGCTCCCAAAAGAAAAGAGAGTGGATCAACTTTTGACAACACAAGTAAAAAAGCTAAATTACAAACATCATTAGATGACCTTGCTGAACAAGCCCTTTCACAAACAAATGAAGATGTACAGAAAGAGAATGAAGATGTGGAAAGAGATAATGAAGAAGAAATTGAAGAAGAAACAGTTGAAAGTTCTAGAGTTGATGTAGAAAATAAAGGGGAGGAAGAAGTTATAGAGGAGGAAGATGAAAATAAAAATGAGGAAGAAGATGGAGATGGTGGGAATGGAGATGATGAAGAAAAAGAAAGTGATAAAAGAGATAAGCTGGAAGGTGAGGATGAAGGTGATGAGGAGGAGGAAAAAGAAAGTGAGGAAGAAGATGGAAGGCAAAGTGAGGAAAATGAAAGAGTTGATGATGATGCTGAGATATCGTTGATCTCTCATGAACGTAGATCGAAAGCCCAACATGATCTTGTCAAAACTTTTAGTATTGACAAGTTCGAAGTTAAGATGCCTATAGATAACCCTACAGATTTGACTGGTGATTTTGTAGTTAAATCTGTTATGGGTAAAGGTTTTGATGAATTTAGGAAGATATTGAGGGATGAAAAATTGGAGGATTACTTTAAGTCCAGCTGTTTAGGACACTTTCTTGATCTACCGGAGGATAACAATGTACACTTTCAAATGACCATGGCGTATGGTCTTCTCAAGCGCAGGATCAAGTATATGGGTGATGATACAACTTTGAAGGATAAGGAAAAGAAGATGGATGAGATTTGGATAAACTATTGTAGCATGCCGATTTGTTTTGGCATGAAAGAATTTGCCATAGTGGCCATCCTCCATATGAACCTCTTCCCACAGTTACACCTTTAAAAAAGCCAAAGGCAAGCAAGCCATCAAAATCAGCCAAGAAAGGAAAGACACCCACCAAAACCAACAAAGGCAAAGACAAAATAAATGAGTTGTTGGCTGTTGTTGGACCTAGCTATAAAGCCAAGCAATTGAAAGTTGATCTCCAAAACAAAAGGTTTTTGAAGAAGCACAAGGAGCCATTATGCTTAGTTTGGTTTGTGCATTCCATTTTATGGGCGAGAGACACCAACAAAGTCATAGAACCTGAACTGTTGGTGCTTTCTCAGGATTTGGAGGCATTCAATAATTATCCATGGGGATATGAAAGCTATTTCTTGACTGTCAAATATTTGTTGACAAAGTTATCTTCAAAGACGATCAGCTTATACGGCTTTCCTTGGGCTTTCATGGTAAACTTCACTCCTAGTTCCTTAGTGTTTCATTTAGTTATATTATTGACTAGTTATTCTGATTTTTTATTTGCATCATGTTTACATTTTTATGCGTGGGCATTTGAAGCCATTCCTCACCTTCGACAGCAAGTTAAGGACTATTCGGAAAAGGTTTCTCATCCCAGGATCATTAGGTGGTTGTCTGCCAAGAATAACTCAAGGATGAATCCCCTTGATCTCTTCAATCCTCCTGATGATGCAGTAAGTATTTTTTTAAATAGAATAACTTTACTCATTTTAACAAGCATTGCAACAGATAACTCATCTGTTGCAACAGATGACTCATCTGTTGCAACAAATGGATCATCTGTTGGAAGAAATCAAAATAGTCTTGCTACTGGGTTAATTTCTTCCAACAGATGTGTAATCTGTTGTAACAGATGAGTAATCTATTTGAAAAATCATAAAAATTATTCCAACAGATGGGTCATCTGTTGCAACAGATGGGTCACCTGTTGTAGTTCTGTGAAGCAGATGTCTTATCTGTTGCAACAGGTTACCCATCTGTTGCAAATTATGGGTTGATTTTAATATATCTACTTTTATTTATAAGTTGTGCATCCCTGGATAGTCCCTACTGAGCAAGAGTTGGAGATGCCTGCCTTTCTTACTCTAGGGATTGTTCAAACAAAACCAGACCCTAAGGTGGATTTGATAAAAAAAGAATTGGGTGGAGCAACTACCATCAAAAGGGAAGCACCTAAGGAAGGTCAGATTGTTCTTGATGACCCTGCTGTTGAGGTTTTTGGTGATGCTAAAACAGATTTGGGTGTTGGTGTTAATGTTGTTGGTGGTAGCGGTGATGGTGATGGTGTTGGTGATGCTGGTGTTAGAGATGATAGTGATGAGCATGTTGATGATGCTCATGAAAATTTTTTTGAAAAAAGGGTTGACCATGATGATGTTCATACTGGTGGTGGATATGGTGGATTCACCCCTTTCAGTGGGCATACCACCTCTTTTGGCCCCTCTTCAAGCTCATGTTCTGCATGCAAATGCCAAGAATGCAAGGACAGACATGACAACTTAATTAGTTCTATTGATGCTCTGACTGTTGCTGTTAAGGAATTGACATCTAAGAGGGGTGTCATTCCATCAAGGAAGATTACAGAGCCATTCACTCCATTGGAAGTTAAGAGGAGGAAAAGAGCAATTTCCAAGGTACTATCAGATATTAAATCAAGAAAAATTGCAACTCCTCTTCCTTGCACTGTTGAGCAACTTCCAAGGGCCATAGGAGAACAGGGAGAGTTGAAGAATGTGAATGTTTACAACTTGGTGAATGCCACAAGAAAGGCTAAGCTGAATGCCCTGATGAAATCAAAAAAGGCCCCAGAAGAGTACTCCATGCATCAATTTAGTGCAAAAGACTTCCAAAACATGACTAATATGAAGGTGTGGTACGAGGACTGGGTAAGTTACTTTTTCTAATCTTTTATTTATTTAAATTTCATTAGTATGTTCATTTAGATGATCCATCTGTTGCATTAGTTTACAGTATATGGGTAATTTGTTAACAAATTTAGAGAACTTATACAACAAATGACTCATCTGTTGTAACAAATTATCCACCTATTGCAACAGATAAATCATCTGTTGCAACAGATTACCCATCTATTGCATTAGTTTGCAGTAGATGAGTAATCTACTAACAGGTTCAGAGAACTTATGCAACAGATGGGTAATCTATTACAACAGATGATTTATCTGTTGCAATAGATGGATAATCTATTACAACAGATTACCCATCTGTTGCATTAGTTTGCAGTAGATGGGCAATCTACTAACAGGTTCAGAGAACTTATGCAACAGATGACTTATCTATTGCAACAAATTACCCATCTGTTGCATTAGTTTACAGTAGATGGGTAATCTACTAACAGGTTCAGAGAACTTATGCAACATATGACTTATCTGTTGCAACAGATTATCCACCTGTTGCAATAGATGGATCATCTGTTGCAATAGATTACCCATCTATTGCATTAGTTTGCAGTAGATGGGTAATCTACTAATAGGTTCAGAGAACTTATGCAACAGATGACTTATCTGTTGCAACAGATTATCCATCTATTGCAGCAGATGGATCATCTGTTTCAATAGATTACCCATCTGTTGCATTGGTTTGCAGTAGATGGGTAATCTACTAACAGGTTCAGAGAACTTATGCAACAGATGACTTATCTGTTGCAACAGATTATCCATCTGTTGTATCTTTTCAATTATTATTATATGTTACTAACTTATTTAAATTGTATTCTTATGTCAGTATGTTGATGAAATTCTTTGCCTGATGCGGGAGAGGCATCTCAAATTCACTGGGTACTATGATCTCGGGGATAGGATCATGGACCTCAACTTCTACAGTTACTTTTTAAGTAGGTACAACAAACTCAGCGAAGAAGCGACAACTCCTGGTGGCAGAAAAATTGAGAAGTTACTTACTGAGTTTGAATGGGATGAGGACATGATGGATTACTGTAGAGGGAAGAGGCCATATCCAGGTGCCATGGATTGGACGGAGGCAAAGAGGATTCTCGCAGTCCTGAACTTGGAGAAAAAATATTTTGTGACTGTTGAGATCCTTATGAATGAGGGAGTCATGAATGTTTACGACTGCAACATACCAGTTATTGAAGATTGGCAATTTTGGATTTGCATGGAACCTTTGTTGGAGTTGTTCCCAAAATTGTTGAAGCAAAGTGGCATAATGAATCACTTGCCAGAAAAGTTGCTCAACAAACGATGGGCTTTTGATGGTCGAAAACAGAACATTCCCAAAAATGAGACTGGTGCCGCTTGCGGGTCTTACTCGCTTGCATTTATTGAGCTTTTGATAACCGGCACTTGTATTACAACTCCCAAGACTCTATTGAACGATAATGCAGTTTCAAGGATGCAAGAGGTTTGGGTTGCTGGGGTGGCATTTAAGAGTTTGGAGCCCTAATTATATTATGTAATTGGCGATAACAATATTTTATGTTTGATAAATGTACAGTTTTTAATGTCATGAATTATGTTTTTTACTTAGATTTGAAAAATTTGGATTATTAAGCAGATATGCTCATCTGTTGCAGCTGACGTCTAATATGTTTGATTATTTCCTACAATCATCACATATATTGCAACAGATGATGCATCTGTTGGAAATAATCAAGCTGATATACTCATCTGTTGTAGCAGATGTCTAATATGTTTGATTGTTTTCTACAGTCATCACATATATTGCAATAGATGAGAAATCTGTTGCAACAGATGATGCATCTGTTGGAAATAATCAAGCAAATATGCTCATCTATTGCAAAAGGTTTGTCATCTGTTGTAGCAGATGTCTAATATGTTTGATTATTTCCAACAGACTCTACATCTGTTGCAACAGGTGACCCATTTATTGGACACAATCAAACAGATATGACCATCTGTTGCAACAGATTTAGACATCTGTTGCAGCATATGTCTAATATGTTTGATCATCTCCAACAGACTCTACACCTGTTGCAACAGATGACCCATTTGTTGCAATAGGTGACCCATTTGTTGGACACAATCAAACAGATATGACCATCTGTTGCAATAGGTTTAGACATCTGTTGCAACAGATGACAAATATGTTTGATTGTTTCCTACAGTCATCACATATATTACAACAGATGAGGAATCTGTTGCAACAGATGATGCATCTGTTGGAAATAATTAAGCAGATATGCTCATCTGTTGCAACAGGTTTTTCATCTGTTGCAGCAGATGTCTAATATGTTTGATTATTTCCAACAAACTCTACACCTGTTGCAACAGATGACCCATCTGTTGCAACAGGTGACCCATTTATTGGACACAATCAAACAGATATGACCATCTGTTGCAAGAGATTTAGACATCTATTGCAACAGATGTCTAATATGTTTGATTGTTTCCTACAGTCATTACATATGTTGCAACAGATGAGTAATCTGTTGGAAATAATCAAATAGATATGACCATCTATTGCAACAGGTTTAGACATCTGTTGCAACAGATGTCTAATATATTTGATCATCTCCAACAGACTCTACACCGCTTGCAACAGATGACCCATCTGTTGCAACAAGTTATAATCTATTGTAATAGGTTATGTAGTTAGTTGAACATGATCTTAATTGAAAGCTAATTATGGTTAAATAACCTTTTTTATTACCAATCATGATTCAATGAAGCAATTCACATCAATTTAGTCGATTGATCACTCTATTTAGGACGAATACAGTCAGTTGAACATGTAAATGATATTAAATTCATTAAGATTGTAATTGAACTTGTTAATTGAAAGCTAATTATGGTTAAATAACCTTTTTTTATTACCAATCATGATTCAATGTAGCAATTCACATCAATTTAGTCGATTGATCACTCTATTTAGGACGAATACAGTCAACTGAACATGTAAATGATATTAAATTCATTAAGATTGTAATTGAACTTGTTAATTGAAAGCTAATTATGGTTAAATAACCTTTTTTTATTACCAATCATGATTCAATGAAGCAATTCACATCAATTTAGTCGATTGATCACTCTATTTAGGACGAATACAGTCAGTTGAACATGTAAATGATATTAAATTCATTAAGATTGTAATTGAAAGCTAATTATTGTTAAATAACATTTTTTATTACCAATCACGATTTAATTTAATCAAACATATTAGACATCTGTTGCAACAGATGTCTAAACCTGTTCCAACAGATGGTCATATCCATATGATTATTTCCAATAGATGTATCATCTGTTGTAACAGATTACTCATCTGTTGCAACATATGTAATGACTGTAGGAAACAATCAAACATATTAGACATCTGTTGCAACAGATATCTAAACCTGTTGCAACAGATGGTCATATCTGTTTGATTGTGTCCAACAGATGTATCATCTGTTGCAACAGATTACTCATCTGTTGCAACATATGTAATGACTGTAGAAAATAATCAAACATATTAGACATCTGCTGCAACAGATGACAAACCTGTTGCAACAAATGAGCATATCTGCTTAATTATTTCCAACAGATGCATCATCTGTTGCAACAGATTCCTCATCTGTTGCAATATATGTGATGACTGTAGGAAATAATCAAACATATTTGTCATCTGTTGCAACAGATGTCTAAACCTATTGCAACAAATGGTCATATCTGTTTGATTGTATCCAACAGATGTATCATCTGTTGCAACAGATTACTCATCTGTTGCAACATATGTAATGACTGTAGGAAACAATCAAACATATTAGACATCTGCTACAACAGATGACAAACCTGTTGCAACAGATGGGCATATCTACTTGATTATTTCCAACAGATGCATCATCTGTTGCAACAGATTCCTCATCTGTTGTAATATATGTGATGCCTGTAGGAAAAAATCAAACATATTTGTCATCTATTGCAACAGATGTCTAAACCTGTTGCAACAGATGGTCATATCTGTTTGATTGTGTCCAACAAATGGGTCACCTGTTACAACAGATGGGTTATCTGTTGCAACATATGTAATGACTGTAGAGAAACAATCAAACATATTAGACATCTGCTGCAACAGATGATAAACCTGTTGCAACATATGAGCATATCTGCTTAATTATTTCCAACAGATGCATCATCTGTTGCAATATATGTGATGACTGTAGGAAACAATCAAACATATTTGTCATCTGTTGCAACAGATGTCTAAACCTGTTGCAACAGATGGTCATATCTGTTTGATTGTGTCCAACAAATGGGTCAACTGTTACAATAAATGGGTCATCTGTTGCAACAGGTGTAGAGTCTGTTGGAGCTGATCAAACATATTAAACATTTGCTGCAACAGATGACAAACCTGTTGCAATAGATGAGCATATCTGCTTGATTATTTCCAACAGATGCATCATCTGTTGCAACAGATTCCACATCTGTTGCAATATATGTGATGACTGTAGAAAACAATCAAACATATTTGTCATCTGTTGCAATAGATGTCTAAACCTGTTGCAACAGATGGTCATATCTGTTTGGTTGTGTCCAACAAATGGGTCACCTGTTACAACAGATGGGTCATCTGTTACAATAGGTGTAGAGTCTGTTGGAGCTGATCAACCATATTAGACATCTGCTGTAATAGATGACAAACATGTTGCAATAAATGAGCATATCTGCTTGATTGTTTCCAACAGATGCATCATCTGTTGCAACAAATTTCTCATCTGTTGCAATATATGTGATGACTGTAGGAAACAATCAAACATATTAGACATCTGTTGCAATAGATGTCTAAACCTATTGCAATAGATGGTCATATCTGTTTGATTGTGTCCAACAAATGGGTCACCTGTTGCAATAGATGGGTCATCTGTTGCAACAGGTGTAGAGTCTATTGAAAATAATCAAACATATTAGACATCTGCTGTAACAGATGACAAACCTGTTGTAACAGATGAGCATATCTGCTTGATTATTTCCAACAGATGCATCATCTGTTGCAACAGATTCCTCATCTGTTTCAATAGATGTGATAACTGTAGGAAACAATCAAACATATTAGACATCTGTTGCAACAGATGTCTAAACCTATTGTAATAGATGGTCATATCTATTTGATTGTGTCCAACAAATGGGTCAGCTGTTGCAACAGATGGGTCATCTGTTGCAACAGGTGTAGAGTCTGTTGGAAATAATCAAACATATTAGATATCTGCTGCAACAGATGACAAACCTGTTGCAATAGATGAGCATATTTGCTTGATTATTTCCAACAGATGCATCATCTGTTGGAACAGATTCCTCATCTGTTGCAATAGATTCCTCATCTGTTGCAACAGATTCCTCATCTGTTGCAATATATGTGATGACTTTAGGAAACAATCAAACATATTAGACATCTGTTGCAACAGATGTCTAAACCTATTGCAACAGATGGTCATATCTGTTTGATTGTGTCCAACAAATGGGTCACCTGTTGCAATAGATGGGTCATCTGTTGCAACAGGTGTAGAGTCTGTGTGAGCTGATCAAACATATTAGACATCTGCTGCAACAGATGACAAACCTGTTGCAACAGATGTCTAATATGTTACAACAAATGTGAATATCTATTTTATAATGTTCATTGAAGGATAAATCTGTTACAACAGATTACTAATCTGTTGCAACATATTTTATTATTTAAACTAATTTTCCATCTGTTGCAACAAATTATGAACACACACATACTACAGTAGTTGGATCATAAACAAAAATATATTTTATACAATAAATAACATACATTACATCACCAACTAAACTAAAATATGAGTTAAAATTATCAAGTCCACAAAACCAATAACAAGACTATACAATAATTATGGAGCATTTTGATTTGGACATGTAGTTCTTTTGTGGCCAATCGTCTTACATGTGGAGCACTTATTTTTTCTCGTTGGAAATGATTCTCCGACTCCACGCCTCCTTTTCTTAGCCCTTCTTCCCGGTTTGCTTGGGTCAACATATGGAGGAGGTATTTCTCTCTGTAAAATCTTCAAAGGAATAATCCACGAATCTTCGGGAGGTATCGGATTAATTTCCTCACAATATGCAATTATGTACTTCTCCACCGAATAATATGGAGATGCGTACTCATAAATCTTGTTTCCAAAATCTGCACCATATTGGACTCGAAGCACTGCTATAGCATGTGGACAAGGTATTTTATCCAAGTCAAAAACTCTACATGTACAAGCTCTCTTTTGAAGATCGACCGTGGCAACATCACCATGACCGATGATAGTGAACTTGTTGTTAGATATTTGATGAGCCAATAACTTGTTTCCCAAGTTGATGTACTTTGATATTTGTTTTTCCATTGTAGGAACGAGTCTGTTTGGTGAGTTGGTCAACTCCATACGCCTCTCGTGGAAAATTTTTGCAAACCTTAAGTTTATTTCGTCAAATAGAGCGACAATGGAAAATTCTCTTTCAACCTCAAACATTGCATTCACCGACTCAACAATGTTTGACGTCATAATATTATACCTATAGAAAAAAAACCACTTAGTAAGACATAGAATTACAATAAACTCAAACAAGACAATTACACTCAATTTATAATATTGTACCTATTTCCCGGACAGAATGCTCTGCTCCATTTGTGGAATCCGACACGTTCGAGATGTTCGGCTGTCTTGGGTACCATATCCCTTATTTGATTGAAATGGTCATAGAACTCACCTCTATCGTATGCTTTCGCTGCTTTATAAAAATAAGATACGACCTTTGAATTGTGAAAGTTGTTTCGAATATTTTCTCCAAGGTGCCTCATGCAACAACCATAATGAGCTGAAGGGTAGATAATCGAAACCATCTTTCCTATACTTGGATGCCTATCAGAAATTATGCACAACTCATTCGTATCATCTACATAGTTTCTCATTTGTTCAAGAAAATATTGGTATGAGGCGTCACATTCCTTGTCCACTACACAAAAATCCATCGGAAAGATATGATTCTCCGCATCTTGTGCCACCGCCATAGCAATACTCCTTCATACTTGCTCTTTAAGAATGTCCCGCCAACGGCTATGACTTTTCTCATTTGTTGAAAACCATGAATCCAAGCTGCATAGGCTACAAAAAAGTACTTGAACCTTCCATTTTCATCAACCTGCAATGCCGTCTTACTTCCTGGATTTGCGAACTCAAGAATATAACTGTACGCATCAAGCACTGCATACCTGTGCTCATGTGTTCCCCTAACCAAAGACTTTGCAATCTCTATGCCCTTATAAATCTTCCAATAACTCACCTTACAACCCAATTCTATACGAAGTTGATTGGTCATATCTCTTGTAGACGGGCCTTTACCATTGGGGAAGCTATTTTTGAAGTATTTACCGATGACCTTTGCCGTGGCGTGCTGATTATGGCTCGTAATATGCTCCGAACCACATGTGTGATACTTTTCATAAGTTCTAATACAGAATCTGTCAGAACTTATGAATTTCACAGCCCTCAACCACCACTTGCACTCCGAATGTGCACATCTGAAACAATACACACTACGCGAATTACTCACCTTCTTGAGTCTGAAATCTTTTTTCAAGCAAGCAATATGCAATGAAGTGACTAGTTCTTCCTTGTTCTTGAATGTCATTCCTTTGTAAAAACCTGTTTCATCATCTTGAAGATTGCTCGACTGTGTTGATTGAGAACTGCCCACTGTATTGCTCGCAACAACGGGTGTAGGTGTTTGGTCCTCCTCCTCTTCATCTCCACTCTCATCATCTGGAATATTCATGTTCGCACCATCCAATTCATCATTTAACATATCTTGTTGGTCTTGTTCTACACTCTGATTCTCTATCAATTTTTCAACCACGTACACCCTTAAAATGGGCCTAGCTGCATCACTTAGATAAGCACGCAAATGAACCTGATCGCTTATCTTAAAAGGTAGGACCTTCTGATTTTCAAAAGAGTTGTGCATGTAACTGATGACAAGATCTTTTGGTTGGCAATTAAGTCCACAATTGCTGATGATTAAGTTCACAAAATCATCATACAATACATCTCTTTGGACTATCATCGCTATCGTCTCTAACATGTCACCATCATTCCAACGCCAAATAAATCGATTCTTCTTCTCTATCCACTCACCATGACAATCAACACCTACTGTTATTGAATCCTCCATTAATGGTACCTAAAGAAATTTGTTTAAAAAATTTAATAATGATAGTAATTTGAGTGGCTATGTACAACAACAAAATTAAATGTACTATCATTGTCCCAACAAATAAGCATCTGCTACAATAGATGAGTCATCTGTTGCAATGGATAACTTATCTGTTGCAGTAGATGACCTTTCTGTTGGGTGCATGTTCAGATTCAGAAGCTCAATCCAACAGATAGAGCATCTGCTGCAATAGATAACTCATCTGTTGCAGCAGATGACCTTTCTGTTGGGTGCATGTTCAGATTCAGAAGCTCAATCCAACAGATAGAGCATCTGTTGCAATAGATCACTCATCTGTTGCAGCAAATGACCTACCTATTGGATTCATGTTACAGTAGCTCAATCCAACAGGTAGGTCGTCTGCTGCAACAGATGAGTGATTTGTTGTAACAGATTATCCATCTGTTACAGCAGATGACTAACCTGTTGGATTGAGCTGCTGTAACATGAATCCAACAGGTAGTCCATATGTTGCAACAGATTGATCATCTGTTGTAGCAGATCACTCATCTGTTGCAGTAGATGACCTACCTGTTGGATTGAGCTACTGTAACATGAATCCAACAGGTAGGTCATCTGCTGCAACAGATGAACCATCTGTTGCAACAGATGACCTAGCTGTTGCAGCAGATGGCCTACCTGTTGGATTCATGTTACAGTAGCTCAATCCAATAGGTAGGTCATCTGCTGCAACAGATGAGTGATCTGTTACAACAGATTACCCATCTGTTGCAGCAGATGACTAACCTGTTGGATTGAGCTGCTGTAACATGAATCCAACAGGTAGTCTATCTGTTGCAACAGATTAATCATCTGTTGCAGCAGATGACCTACCTGTTGGATTTAGCTACTGTAACATGAATCCAACAGGTAGGTCATCTGTTGCAGCAGATGACTAACCTGTTGGAACTACTTTAACAGTAGTCGAAACAATCCAACAGCTGTTGTAAATGAATACAACAGCTGTTGGATACGCTATAGAAAATTGTTGAGAAAACAGCAGATATACCCAGATGAGAAATTGAACTAAAAATTATTATTTTTACTTACCAAAATCACCAATGAAGTAATGCCCAGTTATATACAAACAAAATTTGGTCCAAAATTTCAAGCAAGAAGAAGAGGTAGTAGCAGCCACAACAACAATAACAATGGTGAAGAAGAAGAAGAAGAAGCAGTAGCAGCAGCAATAACCACAACAATGGCGAGAAGAAAAGAAAGAACAACAACAAGAACAAGTAGAAGAAGAAGAAGAAGCACCAACGACAATGGAGAAAAAAAAATCGCGCAGGAGGAGGAGAGAGAAAATGGGAGAAGAGGCAATTATTTTCCCTCTTTTTTTTTAGTTATAATTAGGGTTTTATAAGTTGGACCAAAGTGTAAAAAAAAAAACTTTGAGGGCAACTCTCACACACACCTCAAACTCCTTAATCCTTAATCTAATATTTGTCACCCCTACTCAATAATTAAAACTTGAGTCACCACAATTTCATTCTCAAACTTTTTGGTCACCCTTAATTCAATGCCCCAAGTAACTTGCTATTTTTGAAAAGACTGTTAATTTGCATGTATATATTCAATTTGATTAGAACCCTTGGTAAAGTAAAACAGCCACAAGATGATCATTCTATAACTGCTCCACACTAATAATTAAGTAGTGAAATATCCAAATCTCTTCGTACATTCTGCAAAGTGGAGAACAATAAACTACGAAAGGACGACCATTCCTCACACCTAAAAGACAGAAGAAAATAACATAGAAACGAGTGACATACAACAACACACATATATATACTACGCCCTCCGCTCATCTTTACTTGTCCACTTTTCTATTTTGAGATGTCCAAAAATAATTGTCCAGTTTGAAAAACAAATACATAATTTATCCTTTTTTTCCATTTTACCCTTGATATTAAATACTATTTGTTGACACCCAATTTTGACCTCCCAATACTTCTTTTAGGCTGCTATTTTACAAATTATTAGTTTTGGGTATTAATATTTCTTATTTTTGTATCGAATAAATCTTGACGTCTTGCATTCACAATTTTGAAGTATGTAATTTATTTTTTCATAATATATATATATATATATATTATTAATTTAAATATAATATTTTTACATAATTTTGTTAATATTTATTAACGTATTTCCGCAAATACGCATACTCAAAATTTACAAAACACATATTTATTATTATTATTACTATTATTATTATTATTATTATTATTATTGTTACTAATATTACTATTATTATTATTATTATTATTATTATTATTATTATTATTATTATTATTATTATTATTATTTTCATTAGTATTATTATCATAGCCTTTCTTAAAGTTCATATTCATAATTTATCGGCGCCTAATTTATTTCAAATTATTATTATCGTTGATTTCAAATAATATATCATGTGTCATTAATTTTTTATTATAAAATTTATAATTAATTGGAGTATAATTATTTTATGACATTGATTAATTTTGTTTGGTATTTTTATTATATATTTACCGATTTATTACTATATTTACAAAATAGCAACCTATTTCAATTCAACTCTTTCAATTTATTTAATTTCTAGCCTGGTTTCACTGAATTAATGTCAATTTTAGGCTAAATTGAGCTCAATCTGGCTCAATTTTAAACCCCAATTCTATTTCAATTAAACCCAAATTTTGACCCCTTTTTTGTAATTTTAAATCCTAGCCGTTGATCAAGATTGATCCAACGGCTGAGATTAACTCTCCTTTCTTTCCTTTTTAACCAAATAACCCCCTCAAAACCTAACCCTAGAATTCATTTTCTCCCCCACAGCCGCCTCCCTCTCTCTCTCTCTCACCTCTTCTCTCCCCACCGTCTCTCTCTCAAACTCTCTGTCGCCACCACATCACCGCCATAGCGGGCTGGCCAGAATACCACCGCCGCTGCACAGAAGCCGTGCAGCCGGCTACCATACCTCCCTCATCTCCGATCCTCCGCCACCGCCATCACTGGCTGGAAAAAGCCGCCGCACCAGTGCTGGTCGGCGAGCCAGCCGCCGCCACCCCTCTCTTATTTTTATTTCTTCGATGAACTTTGAAAGCTCCGATGAAGCAAGAACCGGGTCAAAAACATCAATGGCATCTTATGAATGTTTAAGATGATGAGAAATCACTCATGTCTTCTCTGTCTCTGTTTCAGCTGCGAGGTTATGATTTTGAGACGGATTCGTCAGAATCCGTCCCAGGTATGATCCCCATTACGTTTGATCGTTACTTTTTTTTTTACCACTTGATTTTTTTTAGATTCAAAATTCAAGGAATTTAGATGCAATTTTTTTTGGTTAAAAGCTCATGATTTTTACCCTCTTATTCCTTTAGATTATTATGCACGAAATTTCCCAAATGTTACCGAGCTCAAAATCTGCGTTGAACTTTAATCCTCGAATATACTAAGTACAATGTGAGATTGATACTTGTTACATATTACTCCCTCCGTCCCATTTTATGTGTCGCCTTTTGATCGGGCACGGAGTTTAAGAAATAAATGATGACTTTGTAAAGTTTACAAAATTGCCCCTATTAAAGTCACTTTAATGTTTTTCTTTTAGTTGTCTTTTATTATTAAGTGGGACCCAGTGAGGATAAAATGGGGATGATGTCATTAAATTGTTGCCAAATAAGGAAAGATGACATTCTTTTTGGGCCGAACCAAAAAGGAAATAGCGACACATAAAATGGGACAGAGGGAGTATTATTTCAAAATTTGGAATTTAAGTATGATATGATTGTGTCTCTGTCTCCTTCTGTCACTTGCTCAATTTGGCATAAAATCTAGGATTTTCATCCATCTAATTAGTCTCTTTCTTTTCTTGAATCAATTATGACAGCTTTATGTACTAATTAGGTAGTTGGTAATTTTATTTTCTTCTTAGTAAACTTTCAAACGTGTGACAATTGTAGCTCTATAGTGATTTGGTTATGGAAAATCTTTTGTGTGTCTCTGCAAGTTGTTTCCTTTCTTAGTGGGAACTTGAGCATTTTTGGCAAATTAAAGTACCTTTCATTATATCAAAGATTTCTTCTTTTTTTTAATGGAAAATTTAATGTGCCAATTTTATTTAGTATGTACAGATTCTTTGACTTGCTTGATATAATTTTTAGCCCTTATTTGACTCAATTTATGTGCTTAAGGAAAATGATTCCTTGATTGATCCCAAGAATATTTCTTTCCTAATTTTGCTGCCTTGATTTACTAAGCCATTACACTATAAAAACAACGCTTCACCTCACTTTTATGGGGAGTGCTTTCAAGGACTACTGTTTGGACACTTAAAAAAAAATTAAGCTTGGTTGGTTACATACAAAATACTTTGGGTCTTCATCTTCTTGTTGGTAGTCTAAAAAGTGACTATCTTTGCTTTCTGTTTCATTGTTCCCCACTTTGAGTGCTGTCAAAGTGTGGTTTTCTAATTTTGCTTACTACTATTAACCGGTTAGTTTCCTCCACGATGCATTTGGTATTTGTATGTTAAGTTTTTTTGTGATTCTTTTAATCTTGTTTTGGTGGGCTTTCCTTTTAACTCTTTGAGTGATGACATGCCACAGATTTTTAAACTGTCTATGTCTGTTTTATTCCGGGTAATCTATTAGATTACTAGATATGCTTCTTGCCTATATTAATAATTGATAGTCTCCTATAATACATGTTCGTGGGTTTACGTGTTAGTTTCTGTTGGCTTGTTGTGGCGTATTTGGTGTGTCTGAACAGGTACCATATTAAGCAATGACCGGGTTGTGATAAAGAGTTGCCTAGGACGGGAAGAGATAGTAAAGGCTTCCCAATTAGCTGTTACTTATTTTTCTTTCATTCATTCAATTTTTGTAATAAACATTGTGTAAACTTTATGTATAATAAAAATATTGGGATGCTAGGGCGTAATGACCTTCCCGGTCATTTCCCTCGTTTTCGTGTGTTCTCAGTGTTTAGAGCTTTTCTATAACTGCCCCAAGTTATTTATGACTTGCTGGGACTGACAGTTCGGTTCCCGGGTAGTTCGTTTGAGAATATTATTTAGACCGAGCACGTTGTAAAATATTAAATTAAATTTGAATTTGGTAAAATGACATAGTTAATTACCTTTCGAAAATATCTTTGAAAATTATAAAATTCTTTAGTTATGATACATCTATACTACTTTATAATAGTTTTATAACCTATAAATAATTTAAGCGGAGATAGTGAATTTAAATATGTTAAAATAATAATTTTATTTTATAGAGATTTTGTTAGAAATAATTTTCTATTAATTATGGTATATTTAAACTATGATATTTATTTTACCACGAACTTATACAATACCCGAATACATACGTATCGAGACAAGTAAAAGTCAGTGTTGCCACCTCTACTCCACGTGGAAGTGGAGGAAAAGGACAACAAGGTCTCTTTAGCATTTATTAAACGCTGCCACATCAAATTAGTAGCATGACAATATTTGCAAGGTTATATGTATGAAAGTTAGGCGAATATTCTTATTGAATGTTTCTCTTTATATACATTTTGGATTAAACACATATAATGTGACGTTTCTGTCACTGTTTCGTCTAATCCCTCACCATTTCTTATCATATAAGCTCAATATTGATCTAATCCATTGAGGTCTGAGCTCAATATAATATAAGCAAGCTAAAGTGCAGGGGGCATGCTAAGTCCGGGGTATAAGTAATAAATACATAAGTAATTGCCGAGACGTATAGATATGCTCAGGAAATAAATAAATGTGATACCGAATGATCGAGTAAATAAATGCATAAGTAAACACACAAGTCAAACATAACCTATCTGGGCCCCCATAAACCCGATAGGCACACGAAAGAAAATAATAACCCAGCCTGGCCCCCATAAACCGGCGGGACACACAAGAATAGTAAATGCATAGTCACCAGTGTCTCAAAGCTGTATCAGTGTCCAGTAACCACAGTACCCAGTACCAAAACTCTCCAATCATATCATAACCAGATGCCGGACTCGAATCGGAACTCATAATAATCAGTGGCCGGACTCGAACCGAAACTCATAATAATCAGTGGCCGGACTCGAACCGAAACTCATAATAATCAGTAACCATCATATCTGAATCATTGGCCGGACTCGAACCGAAACTCATAACAATCAGTAACCATAACAGAATCAGATGTCATATCGTATCAGATAAACGTGGAACATCAAGTACAGAAGCTAACCCACAACATGCTACAAGTCAACTTCGGGGTCCTTCTAGGTCAACTATCTACTATAAACAATATGTTTATATAAGTCTGGGTATACATGTCATGGAAAGGCGGGTCAGCGTTCTAAGTCAAACTAGCCGACCCCGATCAGATACGGGGCTATCAGGGACTAAAAGGCTAAATAGGCCAATTGGGTATAATCGGGGTGACTCAATACCTTCACAATCCTAACAGGTCATACTAGGACTTAACTAAGCTCAAAGGTGTCAAAGTTCTGACAAGTCGACTAAAAGGGTAACGAGGCCCACTATCGGGTCCCGGATACCAAGTCTAGTCATACCTGTCTAAGTCTGGGCTAAGTCTGCCTAAGCTTGGACTAAGGTTCAACAATAATACTCCCAAACTAGCAACAATAACCAAAAATACTATCCGACCCCAAATAGGTCATCTGTGGTGTACCACGAGGATAACGGGCCTGGAATATATCCGAATAACCCTACCCGACCTAGAAGGCCTAAATCACAGCAAACCACCACCACCAAGTTTATAATACCAGACCACAATACCAGAACAATAGCATACATATATCACACATAATTCCAGTCTAAGTGTAAAGGAAGGTAAACCTAGCCTACCTGGATGCCTGCCACAAGCCTGCCAAGAAAACCAGCTAAATAGGAGCCTTTCCCTTTTGAGAAGCCTCTGACTGTTTCCAAGCTACCAAAATAATAAACTACATGTCAAAATATGACTATTGATACCCATATTGCATTAGTTCGGAAAATGCCCAAAAATTCCACGTGGGGCCCGCTTGCGGAATCGCAAAATCAAAACAGTCACAGCATCCCAAATCACCCCGTGACCAATAGTCACAACTAACACTCCTCAATTTGAGCTCAAAATATAGCTCAAACATCAATACCAATCCCAACAGTATCACCGTGTAAATGAAAATTACCGTAAAAATAAGAAATTGTACCATAGAAATGACGAGAGTGAGTCCACAGACTCAAATATATAATCCCCTAAGCTCAAACCTCAATGGATTAGATCAATATTGAGCTTATATGATAATAAATGGTGAGGGATTAGACGAAACAGTGACAGAAACGTCACATTATATGTGTTTAATCCAAAATGTATATAAAGAGAAACATTCAATAAGAATATTCGCCTAAATTTCATACATATAACCTTGTAAATATTTTCATGCTACTAATTTGATGTGGCAGCGTTTAATAAATGCTAAAGAGACCTTGTTGTCCCTTTCCTCCACTTCCACGTGGAGTAGAGGTGGCAACACTGACTTTTACTTGTCTCGATACGTATGTATTCGGGTATTGTATAAGTTCGTGGTAAAATAAATATCATAGTTTAAATATACCATAATTAATAGAAAATTATTTCTAACAAAATCTCTATAAAATAAAAATATTATTTTAACATATTTAAATTCACTATCTCCGCTTAAATTATTTATAGGTTATAAAACTATTATAAAGTAGTATAGATGTATCATAACTAAAGAATTTTATAATTTTCAAAGACATTTTCGAAAGGTAATTAACTATGTCATTTTACCAAATTCAAATTTAATTTTAATATTTTACAACGTGCTCGGTCTAAATAATATTCTCAAACGAACTACCCGGGAACCGAACTGTCAGTCCCAGCAAGTCATAAATAACTTGGGGCAGTTATAGAAAAGCTCTAAACACTGAGAACACACGAAAATGAGGGAAATGACCGGGAAGATCATTACAATATCCACTACTAAAAGGACTTTCGTCCGCGAAAGTCAAGAAGAAGCACATACATGAAGACGTGAACAAGTAGGGCCTTGAATTGGGAAATGTTAATATGCCTCAAGATGAAGAGAGTGAAACTAACCTTGAAACTTCTAATCTTGATCTTACGATTGCAGTCAGGAAAGGACTCCATCTCTACTGTATAGTCTTTTGCTCTCGAGACTGTATTACTTGTTGTATATATTTGGTTTCGGTCTTGTATTTTGGACATGTCTAGTAGTGGCTCTTGTACCGACCTCACCAGGTCTTGGGAGGGGTTCTTGACTATATCTTCCTTCTCAGTCTCGGTATGGGTTTATTTTGGTTCTATTTGTCTTTATATTTCTAGTATGTTTATGAGTATGATTACTTCCATTTCATCTCTAGTTTTTGAGATTCCGCCCGTTAGCCTGTTGCTTATCGCTTCGGGCTAGGGTTTGGCTTGCCTATTGGTGGGTTACGGTAGGCGCCATCATGACTCAAATATTGGGTCGTGACATAGGAGGCGGGGATTCTATGTGTTAAATATTTTATCACCTAGATGTCATGCCTATAGGATTATTTAATAAATTTCATGTGTTAATTAAACTATTTTGTCACTTAGGCAAATAATATACGATCGTTAATCAATTAATTTATTGTTTTGGAATCATATCTTAGGATCATTACTTTGACATATTCGATTGATTTTTTACATACTAATTTAATTTAAGCATGTTTAATGAACTTTTGGCATATTATTAACAAATTTCCAATAATTTTTAAATAATTTCCAACCATTTTTAACAATTTCCAGCATCTTTTAATTAATTTTCAGCACCCTAAATTAATTTTCAGTATTTTAAGATGAATGTATCAACCTCATAATTAATTTTCAGCACTTTGAAATTATTTCTAGAATTGTCATTTAATTTCCCGCACTCTGAATTAGATTTTGATATTTTAAATTTAAGTTCCAGCAGTTTTAATTAATTTACCTACAACTTTAATTAATTTTCTGCGAACTTTCAGCATGTTTAAACTGTCTTTTAGCATGTTAAAATACTTTTCAGAAATTTCTAAATGCTTTTCAGTAATTACCAACACGTTTTTAGTTAATTTTCATAACATAATAATAACTTTTCAGCATATAAAAGATATTTGCCACCAAGTTTGTTTAGTTCTCCAGCATATAAAAATAATTTTCAACACTTTTAATAATTTTTTTAGTATGTTAATTCAAATTTTCATTATACTTAATCTGGTATCTTGCGTCCTAGCTAATTTCTGACACGTTGAATAATGTACCTCACCTAGAAATCATTCCTATAGGTCTCAATCACGTAAAAATGAATGGTTATCTTTTAAGCATGTTAATCACCTAATTAACTTTAACTAATCAAGAGGTTTATTTGAAACCGTTACATGCTACTTGTAAGTCCTATTTGTTTTGTATGACGTGAACCTCGAGTCTAATTAGGTAGCCTAGGCTTCTTCTTGTCTAGAACCAAATCTCAAAATAGTAAGTCCAACGCCTCTTGGACATTAAGTTGGGACGGGTAGGCATTTTAGGAATTTATCATTTTCTTTAGAACGCATTTAAGATTAATAACCAAAATAGGTGGGTGGGGTAGATAGTCGAAAATGATGGAAGTTTCCCCGAGCAGAATTCGGCAATGCGATATGCGACATTGTCACCCGTTAATAAGCCGGGCGCTGATCCGAATAGGATAAAACCAACCTTTGTCTAAGTCTTTTAAATCGGCTTTTCTTTTCTTTATTTTTGAATGTTTTGATTATTTTGGGTAGTCTAGGTATTACTTAATAAATCTTTTCATTATAAATTGTGTCTCTTCTATCTTCTTGCTTATTTAATTCACTTCTTTATTTATTTATGGATTTTATTACTTTATTTAGGTAATTAGACAATAACTAAGTTGCATGTTTAGTTTATTTATTATCTTTCAAGTTTTAAACACTTAGTTAATCTTAAGTTAATAAAAATAGTTGACCTTTGCTTATCATATAAAATTTCTCCACGTAATATATGGGTTCGGTCGGGACCCACATTTGTGGACCTCGAAAGGTGCCTAACACCTTCCTTTCAAGGTAACTTGAACCCTTACCCGAATTTCTGGTTGACGTAGACTAAATAATTAAAATAAGTTTGCAATTTATTCTCGAATGGTGCCCTAACGCACCTTAATTCGTTAGGTGGCGACTTTTCTTTACTAAACCAATCCTGAATAGAGCTGTCACGTCGAATCCCGCTTTTCTCCAGAAAATGGGGCGCGATAGCATGGCGATTTCACTGGGGATTAATACTTTGGGTCTTCATCTTCTTGCTGGTAGTCTAAAAGGCGCCTATCTTTGCTTGTTGTTTCGTTGTTCCCCACTTTGAGTGCTGTCAAAGTGTGGTTTTCTCATTTTGCTTACTACTATTAACCGGTTAGTTTCCTCCACGATGCATTTGGTATTTGTATCTTAAGTTTTTCTGTGATTCTTTTAATCTTGTTTTGGTGTGCTTTCCTTTTAACTCTTTGAGTGATGACATGCCACAGATTTTTAAACTGTCTATGTCTGTTTTATTCCGGGTAATCTATTATATTACTAGTTATACTGCTTGCCTATATTAATAATTGATAGTCTCCTATAATACATGTTCGTGGGTTTACGTGTTAGTTTCTGTTGGCTTGTTGTAGTGTATTTGGTGTGACTGGACAGGTACCATATTAAGCAATGACTGGATTGTGATAAAGAGTTGCCTAGGACGGGAAGAGATAGTAAAGGCTTCCCAATTAGCTGTTACTTATTTTTCTTTCATTCATTCAATTTTTGTAATAAACATTGTGTAAACTTTATGTATAATAAAAATATTGGGATGCTAGGGGGCGGGGATTCTATGTGTTAAATATTTTATCACCTAGATATCATGCCTATAGGATTATTCAATAAATTTCATGTGTTAATTAAACTATTTTGTCACTTAGGCAAATAATATAGGATCATTAATCAATTAGTTTATTGTTTTGGAATCATATCTTAGGATCATTACTTTGACGTATTAGATTGATTTTTGACATACTAATTTAATTTAAGAATGTTTAATGAACTTTTGGCATATTTTTAACAAATTTTGAACAATTTTTAAATAATTTCCAACCATTTTTAACAATTTCCAGCATCTTTTAATTAATTTTCAGTATTGTAAGATGAATGTATCAACCTCATAATTAATTTTCAGCACTTTGAAATTATTTCTAGCATTGTCATTTAATTTCCCGCACTCTGAATTAGATTTTGATATTTTAAATTTAAGTTCCAGCAGTTTTAATTAATTTACCTGCAACTTTAATTAATTTTCTGCGAACTTTCAGCATGTTTAAACTGTCTTTTAGCATGTTAAAATAATTTTCAGCAATTGCTAAATACTTTTCAATAATTCCCAACACGTTTTTAGTTAATTTTCATAACATAATAATAACTTTTCTGCGTATAAAAGATATTTGCCACCAAGTTTGTTTAGTTCTCCAGCATATAAAAATAATTTTCAACACTTTTAATAATTTTTTTAGTATATTAATTCAAATTTTCATTATACTTAATCTGTTATCTTGCATCCTATCTAATTTCCGAAACGTTGAATAATGTACCTCACCTAGAAATCATTCCTATAGATCTCAATCACGTAAAAACGAATGGTTTCTTTTAAGCATGTTAATCACCTAATTAACTTTAACTAATTAAGAGGCTTATTTGAAACTGTTACAGGCTACTTGTAAGTCCTATTTGTTTTGTATGATGTGAACCTTGAGTCTAATTAGGTAGCCTAGGCTTCTTCTTGTCTAGAACCAAATCTCAAAATAGTAAGTCCAACGCCTCTTGGACATTAAGTTGGGACGGGTAGGCATTTTATGAAACGTTAGTTTTATCGTTTTCTTTAGAGCGCATTTAAGATTAATAACCAAAATAGGTAGGTGGGGTAGATAGTCGGAAATGATGGAAGTTTCCCCGAGCAGAATTCGAAAATGCGATATGCGACATTGTCACCCTTTAATAAGTCAAGCGCTGATCCAAATAGGATAAAACCAACCTTTGTCTAAGTCTTTTAAATCGGCTTTTCTTTTCTTTATTTTTGAATGTTTTGATTAGTTGGGGTAGTCTAGGTATTACTTAATAAATCTTTTCATTATAAATTGTGTCTCTTCTATCTTCTTGCTTATCTGATTCACTTCTTTATTTATCAATGCATTTTATTACTTTATTTAGGTAATTAGACAATAACTAAGTTGCATATTTAGTTTATTTATTATCTTTCATGTTTTAAACACTTTAGTTAATCTTAAATTAATAAAAATAATTGACCTTTGTTTATCATATAAAATTTTCCCACGTAATATATGAATTTGGTCGGGACCCACATTTGTGGACCTCGAAAGGTACCTAACACCTTCCTTTCAAGGTAACTTGAACCCTTACCCGAATTTCTGGTTGACGTAGATTGGATAATTAAAATAAGTTTACAATTTAATCTCGAATGGTGCCCTAACGCACCTTAATTCGTTAGGTGGCGACTCTTATTTCCTAAACCAATCCTGAATAAAGTTGTCAGGTCGAATCCCACTTTTCCCGAGAAAAATGGGGCTCGACAGCATGTTGACTCTACTGGGGATACTTAGATTCTAACCATTACGAGTTTATGTGTTATGTGGGATTTTCGTTTTTAATTATTTTTCTTGAGTTGTTTCGACTTTTTCTGACTATGGATGTTAATTTTATTGCATCATCAGTTTTCTTAAATAATTATTTTGGCATTTCTAATTTATTGTTAGAAAGAATGTCAATCCTCTTCCCTTTCCTTATTTCGTTTTTCTTTTCATGTCTCTCCACTCTCCTTTTCCTTTTTAATTGATTACTTGTTATTTTTGTCTCCCTCATGTCCCTTTAGTTATGTATTTGTTAATTTTATCTAGTTTCATTATTATTATTTTTTTTATATATTGATCAACATGTTACTACTTTCTACTATGTGTTATGTGTTACTGCTTTATATACAAATGGCATTCCGCTCATATTTTCCTCCACTTGGAACCTCTTTTATTTTTTTTCAAGAACAGTTGCGTGGTTTCACGGACGTTCGTATTCTAAAAACACCTTTTGGAAAATGTCTCGTGAATCGATCGATCAGCGGTGCGTCGACAGTCATGAGCCTTCCCACTTTCAAGTTGTCCGCTTGAGGGAACCGTGTCAAAAATCACTCTTGTTCCTGGATACTGCCTGCCAATTCCTTTACTAAGGAATAGGCATTGATCTAAGGCGTATCTGTATGCCTTATTACCAATTTTGACCCATGTTTACCTTAGTTTTGAGAGCAATAAGTATGTATTTTATAATGTTTTGATGGAATATTTGATATTGTGCTAATAAATGTGATTAGGCTCTTGTAGGGGAAATTGGCGACTATTTGGAGCGTTTCTGGAGTGGAAAGCGAGGTTTAAAGGAGCTACGAGTGAAGGATATTGAAGATAGGAGGCAAGCTAAAGATTTGAACTTGAAGAATCCAACCAAATCCGCAAAGAAAAGTCGACGAAAGGAAGAAAATCGGAGCCTAAGTCCCAGGCGCGCCCAAGGGCGTACCGGGCCGCTTTGGACAAAATTTTTACCCAAGTGGACAGCAGAGGGGCGCACCCAAGGGCGTGTCGGGCCACTCAAGCACACCTTTTTAGAGGCAAAAACTTTTCCAAGTCCCAGGCGCGCCCAAGGGCGTGCCGGGCCTCTTTTTGGCAAATTTTTGCCCTGAGTTTTTGTCTATAAATAGGGATTTTGGGTTATTGTATCAGAAATCCATCATCATTAGACTACTTTGGGCTTTTTTTGGCATTGAAATTAGGTTTTATTCTTCTTCTTTTCATTTTTTATTTCTTTTTATGTTTTTTTATCAATTTATGATGTTAAGTCAAGTTATGAGTAGCTAAAATCCCTCATTCTTGGGGTTGAGGCTACGAACATGAATCTCTGGAGTTAAATTTTATTGGTTTTTGCTGAAGTTTATCTATCATTGGTTATTCTTATATTCTTGATTTTACTATTTTAATGTTTGATCACCATTGAAATAAATTTATTGTCTTGAGGTGAGCTCAAGAGAGAAACTAAGAGATAGAATGTGGAATATAAGAAGCGTGATCTTTACTCGAGTAAGGGATTCCAAGAGATTGATATGCGGTTAGGACCGACAGGTACCTAATTCTCCGCGCTTGTTCAAATACGAGACGATAGCTTAGAGGCGTTAGAATTGGTTAAACCTATCCCCGCTCGATGATGTAGTTAGGTTTCCAATTTCTAATAGAAGGTTATAGTTTGGAGACGAATATAATCATATTATTAACCTCGTGATCAATAACCAAGATAAACGAGTCAAATTGCTTAAACCAGTAATATTCATACTCTAGAGAGGATGTTCGGAGTGCCGTGACCCTGGGAATTTACTTTTTATTGACTTTTAAATCATATTTGCAAAAACTGAAGATACGGTAGCGAAGATAGTAGTTTATAGTACACAATCATTTAATTTTTAGTAACAAATCCCTCTTCCTTTTCGCAACCCTAGTTTTTAATTACTGTTTGATGTCTAAAATTGATTTCTATTGATGAAAGTCCCTTGGGTTGGATATTCGCCTCTTTTAAAGGAGCCATTATATTACTTGAACGATCACATGCACTTGCATGTATAGCTGGGTCGCAATAAGTTTTTGGCGCCGTTGCCGGGGACTTTCAAATAGATAGATTTCAATTATTGACGTTTTTACTCTAATTTTCAGCTAAGTGTTGACAACTTGATCTTAGCTATCTTATTTTGCAGGCTCACTTCATCTGAACGCTGGCAAGGAACAAAGATTTGGTAACCCCACAGTCTGAACCTGAAAGATACTTCCACAGATTGAGGAGACAGGCTGCTGATTACCCAATCCCGCAGTTTGAATTGGCGGACGAAGGTATACGGGGTGATCCCATAAGAATTGAAGACCCATTTATGGATAAACGTGAGCCGGTAGTGATGGTAGCTAGGACAGTTCGCGATGTGGCAATCCCACTCGCTACTAATGTAACCTCCAGTATTCAAAAATCGACAGCTGGAGGTAGATTTAAGCTTAAACAGAATATGGTGTAACTCTTGCACTCAAGTGGACAGTTTACAGGTCTTGCTCATGAGGACCCGTAGAGGCATATCCAAAATATTTTGGAGATCAGTGACACATATATTCCTGCGGATGTGTCTTCGGATTATGTGAGACTAACTTTGTTCCTCTTTTCTCTGTTAGGGGAAGCAAGGAGGTGGTTAGATGCAGAGCCGGCGAAGTCTATCACTACTTGGGATGATCTTGCTCGAAAATTCTTGATAAGGTTCTTTCCATCAGGAAAGACAGCAAAGCTGAGGAGTGAGATATTGAGTTTCAGACAAAGAGATGATGAAAATCTGTACCAAGCCTGGAACCGATTCAAATCCATGTTGAGGGATTGTCCTCATTACCACCAAGCAAATGAAGTGTTGGTGCATACTTTTATTGAGGCTCTTGACTCCAACACTAAAATTCTATTTGATTCAGCTGTGGGTGGACAAGATTTAGAGAAAATTTATGAATTATATGCTTTGTTGAATCATATTTTGCAGGGAAACTCTAGAAATTTTACAAAGAAGGTTGCTGGGAAACTAGATGTGGATGCAGTCACTGCATTATCTGCCCAAATTTCAACCATGCAAAACATGATGAACAATCACTTCAGCAGTTTGAATTTGGGGCAGCAACAAGCTCCCGTTAATGCAGTACAGCAATAGGTTTTTGTGTGGTGTGAAGTATGCAAAAATGGGGACCATACCAGCGAGTTGTGCAGTACAAATCCAGATTCCATGAATTTTGTGGGTAATGCCCAAAGAGGAGTTGAAGCACAAAATTATGGAAATACTTACAATGCTGGGTGGAAAAATCACCCGAACTTATCTTAGGGAGGTAATCAGAATCAATATAGGCCTCAAGGATATGCACCACAATACAACTAACAGAAGGGTCAAGGTAATCAATTGGGTGCTAAGCCTGGAAATATGAGCATGGAAGATATGTTGAAGCAGATTATGGCAGACCAAGCTAAGCTGGCAGCAGATGTAAGGAACAACCAGTTGGCTACTCAAAATTTGGAGAAGCAAATTGCCCAGTTAGCAAATGCACAAAATACAAGGCCTCAAGGAGGTCTCCCAAGTGATACTGATCCTAACCCGAGGCAGGTGAGTGCTATTGTTACTCGTAGTGGTAAGCATTTAGAGGATACAGTTCTACCAACAGAAGAATTAGAGCCGAAAGAAGTCGTGGTTGAAGGCGAACAAGTTGAGTCTGACAAAAGCTCCAAAGATGATAAAGTGATCCATAGTGTAAAGTTGCCTCCTCCTTTTCCCCAGAAGTTCAAGAAGAAGAAGGAAGATGAATGCTTTGGTAAGTTCATTGAACTACTTAAACAAGTGCACATTAGTTTGCCTCTGGTGGATATCTTGCAGGGAATTCCAAAGTATGCTAAGTTTGTGAAGGATATTGTGGCAAACAAGAGTAGATTGACTGAGTATACCACAGTTGCACTTACTAAGGAGTGTAGCTCTCGCATTCAAAACTGTTTACCCACCAAGCTGAAGGACCCTAGAAGCTTCACTGTAAAAATTACTCTGGGAGATCATGTCTGTGCTCGTGGTTTGTGCGATTTCGGGGCTAGTATTAATCTGATGCCCACTTCGGTTTTCAATGAGTTGGGTTTGGGTCGTCCTAAACCTACTACTATTATTTTGCAGCTTGCAGACCGATCCGTGACTAAACATGATGGTATTGTTGAGGATGTTCTGGTTCAAGTGGGTTCGTTGATCTTTTCGATTGATTTTGTGGTGCTGAATTTTAAGCCTGACTCGAAAGTGCCATTTATTTTAGGGCATCCATTTCTGGCCACAGGAGGCGCGATCATTGATGTAGAAGCAGGGAAATTGACTATGCGAGCTCATGATAAGGTGGAGGTCTTTGATGTATACAGGGCTTTGAAGCTGCCATAAATTTATGAGAACTTGTCTGTTATCATGACTATAGATTTGGCGTCTGAAAGCATCCATACTTTGTCTACAGATCCCGTGGAAAGAGTTTTGATGGGGCAAGATATTTTTGGTGATGCGGAAGCTATTGAATTGGTGCATTTTCTAGACCTTATGGGCATCTATGCCAAAAGGGGTGGATAGGAACCTTTGAATCGTCCACTCGGACCTCCACCCAAGCCATCAATTGAGGAGGCACCGAAGCTTGAATTGAAAGAACTTCCATCCTATCTTCAATACGCTTTCTTAGGTGACAATGAGACCCTTCCTATTATTCTTGTAGCAAATTTATCAAGGGAACAAGTTGATGCAGCATTGGTGATACTCAAACGAAGAAAAAAGGCTATCAGTTGGCAGATGTTTGACATTCCATGGTATTAATCCAGGTTTGTGTATGCATAAAATTTACATGGAGGAAGGGCATAAGCCGAGTGTGCAACACCAATGACGCTTGAATCTAGTAATGAAAGAAGTGGTAAGGAAAGAGGTAATTAAGTGGTTAGATTCGAGCATTGTCTACCCTATCTCTGAAAGTACATGGGTTAGTCCAATACAGTGTATCCCAAAAAAGGATGGTATGACGGTGATCACGAATGATAATAATGAGTTGATTCCTACAAGAACGGTGACTGGGTGGCGTATTTGCATGGATTATCAAAAACTAAATAATGCCACGAGGAAAGATCATTATCCAATCCCTTTTATTGATCAGATGTTGGATCATTTAGCCGGACAGGAATATTATTGCTTTCTTGATGGGTATTCCGGGTATAATCAAATTGCTATAGATCCTCAAGATCAAGAGAAGACTACATTCACATGCCCTTACGACACTTATGCTTTCAACCGTATGCCCTTTGGCTTGTGCAACGCACCGGCTACTTTCGAGCGTTGCATGATGGCAATTTTCTATGACATGGTGGAGGAGTTCGTGGAGATTTTTATGGATGATTTTTCTATCTTCGGTAACTCTTTCGAGGTATGTTTGCAAAACCTTGATAGATTCCTTGCTCGGTGTGAAGAAATTAATCTTGTTCTCAATTGGGAAAAATATCATTTTCTTGTAACGGAAGGTATAGTTCTTGGACATAAAGTGTCAAAGCAGGGGATCGAAGTTGATAGAGCAAAGATTGAAGTTATTGAGAATTACCTCCATCGGTGTCAGTGAAAGGGGTGCATAGTTTCTTGGGACATGCTGGATTTTACAGACGGTTCATTAAAGATTTTTCCAAGATTGCACGCCCCATGTGCACGCTCTTAGACAAAGATGTTAAATTTGTATTTTGTGAGTCATGTGTGAAGGCATTTGACATCTTGTAGAAGAAGTTAGTAGAGGCACCTATCCTTATTGCTCCGGATTGGGCTTTACCATTTGAGCTCATGTGTGATGCGAGTGATGTTGCAGTTGGTGAAGTTCTTGGGCAGCGGAAGAACAAGGTATTTCACTCTATTTATTATGCAAGTAAGACCCTTGATACAACCCAAGTGAATTACACAGTGACTGAGAAGGAGATGTTAGCTTTGGTGTACGCCTTTGATAAATTTAGATCATATTTGGTGGGCACTAGCGTCATTGTATACACAGATCATGCTCCCATACATTACTTGTTCAATAAAAAAGATGCTAAGCCGTGATTTATTCGATGGATATTATTATTACAAGAGTTTGATTTTGAGATTAAAGATAGGAAGGGGTCAGAAAATCAGATTGTCGACCATCTTTCTAGACTTGAGAGCTCGACACATGTAGTTGATGATGGGCGTATTTGTAAGGAATTTCCAGATGAGCAATTGTTAGTTTTTTGGGTTGACGAGTTTCCATGGTATGCAGACATTGTGAATCTATTAGTGAGTGGGTTATTTACTCCTGATTCAAGTCCTCAACAAAAGAAGAAGTTGTCGTATGAGGCACATTCTTATATTTGGGACCAGCCTTATTTATTCAAGCAAGGGCCTGATCAAATGGTGAGAAGATGTATTCCAGATGTAGAGGTGAAACATGTGTTGTAAAGTCTCCAGGCATCACCTTATGGTGGTCATCATGGTAGTGAACGCATAGCCCACAAAATTCTACAATCAGGTTTTTTCTAGCCTTCTCTATTTAAAGATGCACATGTGTTTGTGAAAGGTTGTGACCAATGACAACGTATGGGGACGATTGCAAAGAGGCATGAGATGCCTTTAACTAATATCCTAGAAGTTGAAATCTTTGATGTAGGGGGGATAGATTTTATGGGCCCTTTTCCGAAGTCGAATGGGAATCAATACATACTTGTAGTAGTGGATTATGTGTCTAAGGGGTAGAGGCTGCCGTTCTTCCTATGAATGATTCCAAGGTTGTGGTGAAGTTCCTTCAAAAACATATCTTCACAAGATTCGGAACTCCAAGAGCTATTATAAGCGATGGAGGTTCACACTTTATAAGCTATTGGGTGAAGAGTGTGTTAGCTAAATATGGTGTTAGACACAAGGTTTCAACGATGTACCATCCTCAAACAAGTGTCCAAGTTGAAGTGTCTAATCGCAAGATAAAACAAATATTCCAAAAGATGTGAATACTCTGAGAAAAGATTGGTCGCTCAAGCTAGATGATGCTCTTTGGGCTTATCGAACTGCATATAAAACACCTATAGGGACTTCTCCATATCATCTTGTCTTTGGGAAAACATGTCACCTCCTGGTTGAGCTTGAGCACCGAGCATATTGGGCGGTGAAGAAGTTGAACCTAGATCCGGAGTTGGCTGGTAAAAGGATCTTGTTGAAACTACATGAGTTGGAAGAGTTTCGCTCCCACGTTTATGAAAATGCGAAAATTTATAAGGAGAACACAAAGCGATGGCACGACAAGCACATTCTCCAACACACTTTCGAGCCAGGCCAATTGGTACTACTGTTTAATTCTAGACTTAGGTTGTTTCCGGGAAAGCTAAGATCTAAGTGGAGTGGTCCTTTTGAGGTAAGTCACACAACTCCTCATGGTGAGGTGGAAATCATGAATAAAGGAAATGGTACTAAATTTCTTGTGAATGGCCAAAGATTGAAGCACTATTTTGGTGAAGAAGAGAAGCATAAGGAGGACGTGCTTCACCTTGATGATGATTGAGCCGAGCTTGGTCGAGCCGCGACATTAAACAAGGCGCTTGATGGGAGGCAACCCATTAATGTATTGTAATAGTTAGGAATTATAAAGTAAAAATACAAAAAGAAGAGTCGTACCACGACCAAAACTGAGGCGCTTGATGGGAGGCAACCCATTTCTTTCTAACTTAGTCTAGGATTTATTGTTATGCAGAGGTACAAGGAGTATTTTTGCCATGGAAATCCACAAGAAAAAGGTAAATTGGAGGATTGATGATCTTTTGAAGGTGCCGGGAGGGTAGGAAATGCTTTGGAGTGAAGTTTTGCTTCATGAGACTTGTAAAAGCTCCAAATTATGTGAAAAAAATGTGAAAAACTACCCAGGTATGATGTTAAGAAAGAGGCACGGTAGGCAGCGTGCCAGGCCGCTCCTGCCCGAAACTCTTTGGCCTTAGGCAGTAAGCAGGAGCGACAGGCAGTATGCCAGGCTACTCCTGCCCGAAACTTTTTGGCCTCAGGCAGTGAGCAGGCGCGGCAGGCAGCGTGCCAGGCCGCTCCTGCCTAAAATATTTTGGGCTCAGGTAATAGGGTACCGCGACACCTAGCGTGTCGGGACGCTACCCCCTTAAAGCGAGGTTTGAAGGAGCTACTAGTGAAGGATATTGAAGATAGGAGGCAAGCTAAGGATTTAAACTTGAAGAATCCAACCAAATCCGCAAAGAAAAGTTGACAACAACAACAACAACAACAACATACCCAGTGTATTCCCACCAGGTGGGGTCTGGGGAGGGTAAAGTGTACGCAGTCCATACCACTACCTCAGATGAAGTAGAGAGACAAAGAAAAGTTGACAAAAGGAAGAAAATTGAAGCCTAAGTACCAGGCGCGCCTAAAGGCGTGTCGGGCCGTTTTGGACAAAAATTTTACCCAGGTGGACAGCAGAGGGGCGCACCCAATGGCGAGCCGGGCAGCATAGGCACATCTTTTTAGAGTCAAAAATTTGCCAAAAAGCGGCCTGGCACGCCCTTGGGCGCGCCTGGGACTTAGGAAAATTTTTGCCTCTGAAAAGGTGTGGCTGAGCCGCCCTGCACGCCCTTGGGCGCGCCCCTCTGCTGTCCACTTGGGTAAAAAATTTGTCCAAAGCGGCCCGACATGCCCTTGGGCTCTCCTGGGACTTAGGCTCCGATTTTCTTCCTTTCGTCGACTTTTCTTTGCCGATTTGGTTGGATTCTTCAAGTTCAAATCTTTAGCTTGCCTCCTAACTTCAATATCCTTCACTCGTAGCTCCTTCAAACCTCCCTTTCCACTCCAGAAATTCTCCAAATAGTCGCCAATTTCCCCTACAAGAGCCTAATCACATTTATTAGCACAATATCAAATATTCCATCAAAACTTTATAAAATACATACTTATTGCTCTCAAAACTAAGGTAAACATGTGTCAAAATTGGTAATAAGGCATACAAATACGCCTTAGATCACCCCACACTTACACCTTTATTCGTCCTCGAACAATAACCATACTCAACTCAAGGTAACTTTAGACAACCAACACACAATAGGTATTCCTGCATAGCTACACACCCACATTAATTGCATTATGCACTCAACATGCTAATATTACTTAACAAGTAAATAGCAAATTGAAACAATCTATCCTCACAAAACAACTCTACTAGTTGCGAACTCATGCAAGACACATTACCAATAGATCACCATGCTTTGCTAAACATGCGCCCTTACCGCAAGAGAATCACCCAGTATTTCACACAAATTTTTCAAAGTAACTATTGAATGGGTGCATGAATAAAAGTTCTCTCACTCTCGAAAAGAATTCACATGCAACACAAAATGAACCATAAGCTTGCCCTTAGTGTAGTACTCCACTAATATTAGAATGTCGAAGCTCAAGATCAAGTAGGACTTTAAGGGTTGTAATGTAGGCTAAGGGATGGGTAGGAACTATTTGGTCAAGAATAGTGACTATCTTCCCTAAGTGCTTTAATAAACTACACTTTACATTAAAATCACCTCCAACCAACCTATTTTACACCACTTTTGTCTTCCTAACTCTCTTTTGTTTTGCCCCATCTCTTTGGACTAGCTTACACATATTAGGCTAGGAGTATTTGATATCACCACATGATTCTTTTGGTAAAAAAAAATATTGTTTTTTTTTCAATACATTACTCCCTACCAACAACATATAAACTTTTCACACACCCAAAAGCTATTTATTTGGGGATTCAACTTCACTTTTTCCTTCTTCAATTTTTTCTCACTCCTTAACATCTTAATTTCTCAACTAAAGCGCTTAGGAGTTTTGGATCAAATTACGGTTAATTGAAAGAAAAGGATTAAGCTACATATAAGGCTACCAAAGAATAAGCTAAAGGCTCAATGGGGCTAACTAAGATCATGCAAAAAGGGTAGATAAAGTAGGTATAAAATATGGCTATCAAAGAAATGCATATTTCATCTCCTAAACTCAGCATCCTTTATTTCGCTTTGCAAACACATCGGGCAAGTTCTAGACATCAATACGCACATGGAATAACACAAAAACCTCACTCACACATGGCACATGTATAAATCAAGCAAGCTCACCATACAGTTTATACGAATTCATGCACGAGTTCAATATTAAGCAACTTATCAAGTTGACTAAGTGAGCATTAGATGTCTCAACACTTGCTATCATATGACTTAGCATGTTCCACAATTATACTAGATGTGTGTGTGTAATTATATAGCAAGCAAGAACACCCAACAACAACATGACTAATTTCCTCTTAAGACGGTCGTCATCCATCCATCATAGAGCAAAGCTCCTAATACTATGACTAAAAGAGACTCAATCTAAAAACAAAAAAAAATTCTACGGTTCAAAGGGACTATCCTTAGTAAAAGAACCGAAAACAAAGGCTAAGGAACCCAAAATAAAATAACTAAAAAAAACACATATACACATATAAAAGGACTCCCATAACACATCCCACCCCACACTTAAAAGATGAGCATTGTCCCTAATGCTATAAAAATGAAACAAGGAAAGAGTAGGGTGTAAGGATCTCCCTGGTTAGTCGAGGAAGTCATTATCCTCCGGCCCACAGACTGCTAGAGGTGTATCATTCGCTTCCACCTCGTCATTATTGGAATCGGGCTGGCGGTCATTCTCATCTGTGGGGACATTATCATCCACAGGCTCAACAAAATCTGGCCCAATCCGCAACAACGCTATGGTATACTTATTAAGAGGATAATCCCTCTCAACTTGGCTCAGCTAGTCCGCCGTAGAAGGTCTACCCCCAGTCCTATGATGTAGCATCTCCAAACCATACATACGGGCTAAGATCCCGTCATCACGAGCGTTCTTATCTGCTAGTGTGAGAGTGGGGCCGAGTGCATCAGGTGCTTTGGTTTGGGTGACATCAACAGGTGTCGTCACCAAAGGAGGATGATAATAAAATTCCTCCTCAGCCACTTTGAATGCTCTCATTAATTTAGTCAATACACCGCCAAAAGCATATCGAAGGCCGCCCTGCAGATGAGCTCGGCACATAGCCGACAGTACCACAGAACCCACATTAATTTCCACATCAGTCATTAGAGCATACACCAAACAGACTCGGTCCCTAGTGACCTCCGTCATATGGCTACCCGGAATCAAGCAACAACACATAATTTTCAACCAAATCCGCGCCTCTTTACTGAAATGAGCATAAGGTAGACTCATGTGGTACCCTTTTTTATGGTGGCGAAGCCATCTTGCTGTCGAATGCTGGCCACAAAGTATGTGTCAAATTTCTGCATAGGGAGGCCTAACATTCAGCTTGTGTAGGTCATGGGGACTAGCCCGAGTGTGTGCTCCCAATAACCTATTTAGGCTCAGGGAATCCAGTATAACATCCGACCCTCGTAAAACTACCGAGCTGGTAGGTGCATCTAGGTTCCAATTAGCATACAATTCCCTCACTAGATGAAGGTTGCAATCCATTGGTTTTTCAAAGATGAACCCCATACCCAATTGTACAATTCGATCCAATATTTTAGGGTGATTCCGAGCTAGACTGGCCCTATCAATACACTCATCCGCAAAGTATTTGTCTTCGGGGTGACTTTTATACCAATTCTTGTCGGCACTAGATACAGCATTTAGCCCATACTTTCTTTTCTGGCCTTTAGGGACTGGGGGAGCCTCTGGGACCTTATTTCCTGACTTTTGTCGCTTGTACGAACTTGAAGCTGCCACGTTAGATTTCGACATGGTACCTGTGACAAAGTTCAAACAAGTATGTCAATTACCCATGTAAAGATAGCCAAGCAACTCAATGTGTGATGGCTATAAGGGGGCCACCCCACACTTAGTTGCTTAGCACCAAGTCAAAATATATGGGTGTAAGGGTACTTACTTAGTTGCTTAGCACCAAGTCAAAATATATGGGTGTAAGGGTACTTAGACTTCCCTTCATCACTTAATGCCCAATTACAAAGTCCAACCCATATCCAAATTCAACATTCCCAACACAAGTTCCAATTTCCCATAATTATCAATAGAATGGCTTACTTGTTTTACTCAAGAATTCAAACAAGATCCTTGCATTTTCAACAATATATAGGTTATATCAAGTGATTACAACAAGCAATTTTATCAATCACTGCCATCTAAGCTAAACCCACTTGCATGTTATTCAACTAAAAAGAAGATTAATAAGAACACTTTCACTTGCCTTTCAAGTTCTCATTCATGACGCCCCATAACTTCCAACTATAGCATTATAATCAAGGCAAAATACAAAGAACCTACATGGCATCAAAAATTCGAAATTCAAGAATTCCCCAAATTTTCAACATTCTCATAGCAATAGAGAGAGAGAAAGCTTAAAGAAAACATACCTTGGTAGCTTTAATGTAGTCTTTCAATCACAATCCAAAGATGATAAGGTGAGAATCGTGCTTTGAGTGGGAAGGAGAAGAGAAAAGTAAGAGAGAAAATTTGATGTTTTGGGGAGAAAAATCAGTTTGTTTTTGGGTTTTGGGGTAAACTTGTGATGAATTAAAAAGAAATTTGGGGATTTTAAAAGATAGGGGGTGGGGTAGGTCGGGTCTAATAGGAGCCCCATTTAAAAAAAATTTAGTCAAAAAATTTAAGAGGGTAGCGGCCCGGCACCCTAGGTGTCGCGCTACCTCCATGTTAATTTTATCTAATTTCATTATTATTTTTTTTATATATATTGATCAACATGTTACTACTTTCTACTATGTGTTATGTGTTACTGCTTTATATACAAATGGCATTCTGTTCATATTTTCCTCCACTTGGAACCTCTTTTATTTTTTTTAAGAATGGTTGTGTGGTTGCATGGACGTTCGTATTCTAAAAACACCTTTTGGAAAATGTCTCATGAATCGATCGATCAGCGGTGTGTCGACAGTCATGAGCCTTCCCACTTCCAAGTTGTCCACTTGAGGGAACCGTGTCAAAAATCACTCTTGTTCCTAGATCCTGCCTGTCTATTACTTTACTAACGAATAGCATCTTAAAGCCTAGATACTTTGCTAAGAAAACTATTCCCTAAGTTCTAAGGGATTTTACAATCCCTAAAAGGACGCCCTCATAATTTATCTACATTTTTTAGAGATAAATATTATCTAAATGTTGTCGTTTGCTCATCGGGGGTAAGGTAGGCTAACCTTTTTGTTCTCCAGGTTCAATGGAACCACCTACATCATATCCAAGGTTCAGTGTGGTTTGGTGCATGCCAAAGCAGATGGGATCGTGGTGGCTAAACTTGGGTTTAGAAGGACAAGCTGCAGTGAGAAAGGTATTGGGGAGCTTGCCATCTCTTATGGATGTCACCCTGTGCAGGGAACTTATTAAGGCTGATACTGCATTTTGGTATAAAAAAGGTCTGTGTTCAGGTTCGGAAACATTGAGATGACCCCACTTCTTGAGGAAATTGGAGGATAGGTCGAAGATATGAATTTGTTGCCAAAAAAGAGTTGGCCTAAAGCTGAGGTCATTATTCTAAAAAGTGTCTCCTTAGAAGAGGTTCGAGACAAGTTAGGGCTTCAAGGCAGTATGATGGTGTCATATATGATGAAATCCAAGATTCTGGGAAGTCATTTATTTGATAAATTTGGACACCATCATAGTCGGCAAGCGTATGAAGCAGAGAGTCCTGATCCTAAGTCATAGGAAAGTAAGAGGGTTTTTGCATTTATCATCTACTTCTTAGGAATAGTGGTCTTCCTAACTAGGGTGGACGAAGTCGTACACACCTACTTAATCACGGTGGCCGATGCTTTGTGTAAGAGGATTAACAAAGGCCCGTACACGATTGTACCTATGATCCTAGCTGATATCTATCGGGCCCTGGGTTGTTGCAAGAATAGGGCAAGACGATTTGAAGGATGTAATTTTTTGTTACAGTTATGGTTGATCGAACACCTTCAAAAGGTGCATGGGTTGAAAAGAATGCGTACGCCAACTAGGACTGACAATATTGTTGCACATCAATTTTGAGTTACCATGGGGGTCACAAAAATCAAACGACAAATGAGGTAGAAAAGTGGGGACAGATGCTGAGCGCTTTGACTGAAGATTCTGTTCAATAGATGTTTGACTGGTTTTCAAGTACGAACTTTGTGATAGACAATCAACATCAAGTCTACTTGATTTTGATGGGACTTCATGGCCTTCAACCATATGCTTCTGCAAGAGTAATGAGGCAAGCAGGCAGGAAAATAATAGCAAAGGTGACCAACATGGATGAACATCGGGTGGATTATCAAAATAACAGAATTTCGCATGCTACTGATATTGCCAAAACTTAGGGCAAGAAGACTTTTCTGGACCAGAAGAGTATCGAATCGGACAGATATCAAGAAGGTTATGAAGTAGGCTATATTGAATGGTTGCACGCTGACTTGAAAAACAATGTGACTTCGAGCATTAGAAGGGGCAAACAGGTTAATGACAAAGAAGCTGAGGTGCAAGTCCTATACCGTAAGTTTAAGAAAAGGGCTTTGGAATCTGAGACACGACATCGGCAATTACATGATGATAATGTAAAGAAGATAGCAGAAATGGGCAAAGAGCTAGAATTTTGAGGCAGCGCGCTCTAAGTGTAGAGGAAAAAGTGCAAGAACTTCGTAAGGAGTTTGATCGACAAGGCAAAGAGTGTCTTAGCATGGGAAACCTCGGAGGAATGCTGGCACTAACATATCTCCTAACCAGCCTCCATCGCTTTGACAAAGCTTTAGATGCCTACAAAAAATAAGACAAAGAAGAAGATGTTTTCAGAATTCAGTTTATTTCTTTGTATTTTCAGTTTTTGAGACAATTTAGTTTAATGAATTTTCAATTTTGTTGGGGTTTATTTTATGAGAAAATGACATTATTTTACGACATATTATCTCTCAAACAATGATAGGCCCACCTCTGGCTCAAAAGAGGCACCTAAAATAGGAAACGTCGAACAATGTGTCTAATGTGTGTTGTTTTATTATTCTCTTTATGCCACTAACACACTAATTTTGGATCTTGTTGTTTTTGTCTTTCCTCTTTCCCAAAGGTTGATTTGTGCACTCTGGCCTATCACACGCGGTCAAAAGGGGATCCTCCTCCTACAAGTTTGAAAGAGACAATAGGAGATAACAACAGTGCTACAGATAAAAGTACAAAAGGAGAAAGTGTCATGGAACAAAATGAAATTATCCTAAGAATGGGACAACATATTCTTGAATTGCAAGGAGAATTAGCACAAGTGCGCAACTTGGCCAATCTTTCTGTTACCCTTAATACCCCTCGCGAACCACAAGTCGACGGTCATACTGGTGCAAAATCTCAAACCTCCACCCCAAGCCATCAATTACCCTCAGCTCAAAACATCCAAAACCTTCTTCCTCCTCAAAGCATCCAAAACCTTCCTCCTTCTCAAAACATCCAAAATTTTCCTCCTCCTCAAAACCTTTCTCCTCCTCAAAGCATCCAAAACCTTCGTCCTCCTCAAAACATCCAAAATTTTCCTCCTCCTCAAAATATCTAAAACCTTCCTCCTCCTCAAAACGTCCAAAACCTTCCTCCTCCGTAAAATATCCAAAACCTTTCCTTTCCTCAAAATACCCATAATACTCCAAATCCCATATATCCCACCCAACATGCCCAAAATACTAAATATCCCACTTACCTACATACGTCTTTCGCTAATGCATCCTACAACTAAGCATCTGGTAGCAACTCTTTGAACCCCATCTATGTCGAAACAACCCCATTCACCTACCCTGAGTATGCACCTGATCCTTCAGAAAAGGACCCCATGATGCAATCAGTGGTTGAGAGGCTGAAGCAACTTGAGGGAAGTAAAGGTTCAAGGGGGTTTAGTTATGAGGATTTATGTGTACACCCTGATGTGGAGTTACCGGAGGGGTACAAACCTCCAAAGTTTGAATTGTATAATAGGACTGGAGATCCCAAGGCGCATTTATGCATGTCTTATGATAAGTTGGCCGGAGTCGGGAGAGACGAGAAGATAAGAATGAAAATGTTCATGAGAAGTCTTATTAGGGAAGCCTTAACATGGTAGATTGAGCAGGATGAAAAGAAGTGGAAAGGCTGGATTGATATGGCATCAGATTTTATAGAACGGTTCGGGTTCAACATTGACAACGCCCCCAATTGGTTCTATATGCAGACTTTGAAGAAAAAGCCCAATGAGTCATTCAGGGACTATGCCATAAGATGGAGGTCTGAGGCTGCAAGAGCTCGACCTCTGATTGAAGCATCTCAAATTAAGGAATACTTTATTTGCGCGCAGGAGCCGCAATATCTTGAGAAAATGATAACCGTCGTAGATAAAAGTTTTGCTGAAATCATCAAGGTAGGAGAAATGCTTGAGGAGGGTTTCAAAAATGGAAGCATTATCAATCTGGTAGCTTTACAGGCTGCCAACAAGGCTTTACAGTCTGGAGGAATTGCTGAGAATAAGAAGAAAAAAGAGGTAGGTACAGTGATGTTATCCCAGCCTTCAAAGAGTGTGCCCAATTACCAAACTCCTATTACAACTCCACCTCCCTACCCACAATCTTCAATGCCATACCCGATATCTTCTTACCAAATGCAAACCCCAATGCCATATCATTCCCCTCTATACAAAGCACCTACCCATATCCACTACATCCACAATTCCAAAGCCCTGCTTACCCCGTGTATAATGTCCAACCCATTCATTTTCAAACACCCCAGCCTTCTCCCCAACAAAACCAAAGACCCAGAGCCAATTTCCAAAAAAAAAAAATGCACTCCCTTAGCCGAACCTATAGCCCAACTGTACGAAAGACTTAAGGAAGTGGGCTATGTCATGCCCATTGCTGCCGAACGTGAGAATACCCAAGCCAAACATTTTGATCTTACCAAGGTTTGCTCGTATCATTCTGGGATGAGGGGTCACACCATAGAAATATGCTATACTCTGAAGGATAAAATCCAGATGTTGATCGACACCAAGGCCATTCAGTTGAAAGATCCAACGCCGAATGTCACCAACAATCCATTACCGGATCATCAAGTAAACATGCTCGATGTTGATGAATTGGTAGACCTGGAAAATTCTATCTGGTTCATCGAGAAGGCAAATGGTACACCCATCAGTACACCAAAGCGGGCACCGTTTGAAGTAGAGGTAGTAATGCCTAAGACTCCCGTCACAGTCATCAGAGCCTCTCCAATTGCTTATAACTCCCATGCAGTTCCTTGGAATTATGAGCAGAACACTCCAGGTAAAGCAAGAGTGGCTGAAGCAAACATTACACAAGGTGTCACCAGATCTGGGAGAATATATACACCAAAAAATCTGACTCAAGGAAGTTCTAGTAAAAGCAAGCAACCTATGATAGAAATGGAGGAGAGTGGTATTTGGAAGAAGATACAGGCTAAAGAATACTCTGTGATAGATCAGGTAAACAAGACCCCAGCTTAAATATCCATCCTGACATTGTTACAGACTTCTGAACACCATAAAAATGCTCTGATGAAGGTGTTAAGCGAAGCCTATGTACCATCTACTCTAACATGGGGAGAGATGGGCCACATGGTCGGGCAGGTATTCGAGGCATACAAGATATCCTTTCACAAGGATGAGATGCCACATGAAGGAAGGTCACACAATAAAGCCTTGCATGTTATAGTGCATCATAGAGAAAGGGTTGTATCTCGAGTGTTGATTGATCCAGGTTCGGGATTGAATATATGTCCGTTGGGTACATTGACAAGGTTGGAGGTCGATTTGGCTAAAATGCAAAATTGGAAAATGAACGTGAAAACGTTTGATGGCTCCCAGCGAGATACTATTGGGGAGATTACATTGGACATAGTAATGAGTCCTGTCACTTTTCCTATAACATTTCAAGTGATGGACATCCCTGCTTCCTACTACCTCTTGCTTGGTAGTCTATGGATTCACATGGCAGGTGCAGTCCCCTCCATACTACACCAATGTCTCAAATTTGAGTACGATCACCAAAAGGTTTTAATACATGGTGAAAGAGGATATGCCGTATATGCTGTCGAGGGAAAGAAAGTTCTTGATGGATAAATGTTTCACACATTAGAGATGATTAGAAACGTGGAAGAAGAGCAAAGTTAGAAGATTAAAGGAGAGAAAATGCTCAAATCTGGATATGAGCCAGGTAAGGGTGTTGGGGCCAGACTACAAGGAATAGTTGAACCCGTACACCTTTCTATGAAAAATGACACTTCCTGGTTAGGCTACATGGACTAGGGTCAGGCACTTGATCCTTCATTTTCATTGTAGCAAATTTCCACTCTATCGGGTTTCTTAATGATGGTGAAGATGAAATATTGGATGGTCTAAAGAAATTGTTTTTGACTGAATTTGAAGAAGAAGGTTGTAACATCATCATCAGTGAGGAAAAAGGAGCCCCTAGTCAGAACATTAAACAAAAGGCTACACTCAGCAACTGGACTGCCACTCCTTCCAGGCCTCGCCGAGCACTTGGGTAGATTTGAAGATTTTGATTTTATATTATTGTTTGAAATAAATAGACTCGATTTTGAGCTAATTTACATCTTTTTAGTTATTTTGTTATGTTTGAAGACATTTAAAGTTATTTTAATTAATAAAAGATCTCTTTTCATTTTATTGATATTATTTATTTCTGTTTCTTTCAGCAAAATCACTTTTTAAAATGTTCAGTCTAAGGTTGTGACACATAATGAGACTACGCAACATAATATAAGTGAATTAGAAGAGGTGGAAGAAAGTGAAGTGCCCGAGGAATTTGTTAGTAAGGTTGAAGATTTTGAAGATAAACCCAAGGCAAACTTTGTAAAGTTCAAAATAGTGTACATAGGGAATTCTGAGACAATAAAAAAAACTCGTGTTAGTATTTATATGCCAAAAGATGAGAAAGAGGAATATATCCAGTTTTTGAGGAAACACCCAGATGTTTTTGCTTGGTCGTACGCCGATATGACAGGACTAAGCACGTCAATTGTAGCCCACAGGTTTCCCACTGATCCATCTTGTCCTCTTATTAAGCAGAAGCTAAGAAAATACAAACCCGATCTGAGTTTGAAAACTAAAGAGGAGATTTCAAAGCAAATTAAGGCCGGTATCCTCCAAGTAACTAAGTATCCAACCTGGTTGGACAATGTCGTGCTTGTTCCTAAGAAAGATGGAAAGGTCAAAGTTTGTATGGATTATAGGGATCTCAACAAAGCTAGCCCGAAGGATGATTTTCCTCTCCCAAATAAACATTTGCTAATCGATAATTGCGCCAAGCATGAAACATAGTCATTTGTGGATTGCTTCGCTGGTTATCATCAGATAAAGATGTATGATGATGAAGCTGAGAAAATCGCTTTTATTACCCCTTGGGGAACCTATTGTTACAAGTTTATGCCTTTTGGATTGAAAAATGCTGGAGCTACATACATGATGGCCATGACCGCTCTGTTCCATGACATGATCTACAAAGAAATTGAAGTTTACGTGGATGACATCATCATTAAATCCAAAAAGGGATCAAGTCATATGGACGACCTAGAAAAGTTCTTTAACAGACTAAGGAAGTATAATTTGAAGTTGAATCCTACGAAATGTGTCTTCGGGGTCCCTCGGGGTCCCTGCCAAAAAATTGTTGGGCTTCATTGTCATTCGACGAGGTATAGAATTGGATCCATCCAAGATCAAAGCTATTCAAGATCTTCCGCCTCCAAAAAGCAAGAAAGAGGTAATGACTTTCTTGGGTCGTCTAAACTATATCAGTCGCTTCATAGCTCAGTCTACAATTATTTGTGAGCCAATTTTCAAGCTACTGAAGAAGGATGCGGCTATAGAATGGACGACAGAGTGTCAACAGGCATTCGACAAAATCAAGAATTATTTATCAAATCCTCCCGTTCTGGTTCCTCCCGAACCTGGTAGGCCGTTATTACTATATTTATCTGTGATAGATAACGCTTTTGGTTGTATTCTGGGGCAACATGATAAGACAGGCAGAAAGGAGCAGACAATTTATTACATGAGCAAGAAATTTACATCTTATGAGGCTCGATATTCCTTAATGGAACGTACGTGTTGTGCTTTGACCTGGATAGCTCAAAAATTGAGACACTATCTTTCGGCATACACTACCTATTTGATATCCAGAATGGATCCTCTGAAGTATATATTTCAGAAATCGATGCCCACCGGGAAGCTAGCTAAATGGCAGTACTACTGAGCGAGTTTGACATAGTCTATGTCACACAAAAAGCTGTAAAAGCACAAGCACTGGCAGATAATTTGGCCTAGAATCCCTTGGATGAAAAGTATAAGCCGTTGAAAACTTACTTTCCTGATGAAGAAATAGCATTCGTAGGGGAGGATATCTCTTAAGAATATGATAGCTGGAGATTATTCTTTGATGGAGCAATAAATTTCAAAGGAGTGGGTATTAGTGCCGTTTTGATCTCGGAGACTGGTCAACATTATCCTGTGTCAGCCAAACTCAGATTCCCCTGCACCAACAATATGGTTGAATATGAAGCTTGCATTTTAGGGCTTCGTTTGGCGATCGATTTGAATGTCTAGGAAATATTGGTGATTGGAGATTCGAATTTATTGATTCATCAAGTATGAAGGGAATGGGCTATAAAAAATACAAAGCTCCTACCATACTCGGATTGCATACAAGAGTTGCGCAAGAGGTTTCGTAAGATAGAGTTCAAGAACGTCCCGAGAATCCAGAATGAATTCGCAGACGCTTTGGCTACCTTGTCTTCCCTGATCCAGCATCCAGACAAGAATTATGTTGACCCCATCACCGTTCATATACAGAAGCAGCATGCATATTGTTTTCATGTCGAGGAAAAAGTTGATGGAAAACCATGGTATACTGATATACAGGGATATCTGAAGAATGGAGATTATCAAGAGAATGTAACAAGTATCCAGAAGCACATATTTGAAGGTTAGCAAATCAATTCTTTTTTAAATGGGGAAATCCTATATAGGAGGACTCCAGATTTGGGTTTTCTAAGATGCATCAAAGCTAAGGAAGTATCCAGGTTAATTGAGGAGATACATGTTGGAACATGCAGTCCTCACATGAACGAATTTATGTTGAAAAAGAAGATATTGAGATCAGGTTACTTTTGGTTGACTATGGAGACCGATTGCATTCGTTATGTGCAAAAATATCATCAATGCCAAACTCATGCCAACATGATTCGAGTTCCTCCCAACGAACTCCACGTCACTAGCTCCCTTTGGTCCTTCGCAGCTTGGGGCATGGATGTCATTGGTCCTATTGAACCGGCCGCGTCCAATGGACACAGGTTTATTCTTGTTGCGATTGATTACTTCACTAAGTGGGTTGAAGCCACTTCTCATAAGTCAATCACAAAGAAGGTCGTAGATGATTTTGTTCAAAATCATATTATTTGCCGATTTGGAGTACCTGAGAATATCATTACAGATAATAGTGCCAACCTCAATAGTGATTTGATGAGAACAACATGTGAGATGTTCAGGATCAAGCATCGAAAATCCACAGCATATAGACCACAAATGAATGGAGTGGTGGAAGCTGACAACAAGAACATCAAGAGGATACTTCGAAAGATGATTGATAATTACAGGCATTGGCATGAAAAGTTACCTTTTGCCCTACTAGGATATCGCACTACAATCAGACCTCTACGGGAGCCACACTTATCTTCTGGTTTATGGTAGTGAAGCAGTGATACCTGTTGAGGTAGAAATACCCTCTCTCAGAATCATTCAGGAAACAGAATTGAGTGACGCGGAATGGGTACAAACAAGAGGAAATCTAAAATAAAAAGCGTAAATAACCTTTATCTGAACCAGTCTCAAGTAACTTTCCAATCCCAAATCCATAATAATAATATATATAAATATATATATATACACACACACATATATAGATCGGGCTTGAACCGAAACAAATGGGTAATAACAAGAGATTAGCCACCGGGGTTCGAACCGAAAGTAGTGGATAGTAACAAGATGCCAAATAATCCATATACAACCGATAGAACTCCCATTATCAGAACCAAGTGCAACTGCCAAAACTCCTAGTAATAACCATAACCAACACCAGAACACCTAAATCGTAGTCATAGACTGATACCGGACTCAAACCGAAACTCATAAATAACATACCATAACTGTAACAGATGATCTAATCAGAAGGAAATCATAGCCATACATAGATGCTAAAATCGTGCCAGAATTCTCAATAATCGCAATAGAGCACACCCGAGCATAAATCGGAACCGAAATATATATACATAGGGTCAGTTACTATCGTACTCGGAGAAAAGCTAATCAGGAAAGAAACCAAGTCTAAGTCAACTTCATCCCAAATTAAAAGCCTAAAGTAATAGTAAGAGTCCAACTAATCCTAAAGAAGCTTCATATCCAACATTTTTTTCTAAAAGGGCAATGAGGCCCATTATGGGGTCCCGATAAACCAACCAAAGTCAGTACCTACCTGAGTCTAGTCTTAGGCTTCCTAATCCCATCCCAAGGTACTATAAGCACTAATCCTAGTCCTAAAGGATGATAATACACTATACTAAGGAGAAACGAGCCCAGATTTTACCAAAAAGGGGCCCTAATTGGCTAAATACGATGTAAAATGCTAAAACAATAATCGGGTTAAAACTATCCACCCAAAACAAGCACAATAATTTATAGTACCACAATTAAGCTCAATTTAAAATAAGGATAAGCCTAACCTTCCTGGACGCCACCGAACACTCGTCGAATCCTCTACACATGAGCTTTCTCCTTTCTAGAAGCCTCCGAGAGATGCCATGCTATCAAAATAATGATCTATGTATCAAGACAACAAAATAGATACCCATATTGCGTATAAATGCTTCGGGTCAGAAGTCAAACTAAAAATCTCACGTAGGGCCCTTTTGTGGAATTACAAAATTAAAATCGTCACGTAGCTCAAGGATCAATTGCCACATAAATTTTGCTAAACTTGAGTTTAAAACAGTTTCAAAATTAGTCCCAACATCATTGAGAAATTTAAGGAATAAATCAAGGAAATAAGCTAGAAATTGAGCGAAGCTTACCAATATTTCAACTATCACCTACGCACCTACAAGCTCCCACGCTAATCCCGGCTTCAAACACTCAATCCCTCACAAAATCAGAGTTTACAATGGTCTAAAATGGTGGATTACACTTAAAAGTAAAAGCTGAAAAATGGAGATGATATATATATATATATATATATATATATATATATATATAATGCCAGTGATGGTCGCTTTAGCTGCTAAATGACCGCTAAAGCAGTCATTGCTAAAGTGCCCAACGATCACTAAAGCTATAGGGCTTTGGTAGGCTAGCTCCGCTAAAGTAGCCCTGGGCTGCTAAAGAGGCTATAGCTAAAGTGACGCCAGGCCGCTAAAGCGGTTGCACCAGATAACTTGGCTAAGTCCCAACGGACTCCGATCGGGTGCTCAGGATTGGTTCAAAATCCCCTGCTCGCAAATGAAATATGCTGCCCTACCAAATTCGACATTTCTGACTCAATAGAGCCATTAAAATCTCCATCTGTAGTCAATTAGATAAAAAGTGGGTCCCTCACCCCAAGGAGCCATTTTAGCCAAATTCCACCCAATAGCCTAAAATGAGTTCGAAAGCCTCGGGACTCGTACCAAGGGTCTCCCTAGCCTAAAATCGATGTTCCGAAGCTATTGAGATTTTCAGAAATGGCATCCAAGGCTGTTTACCTAAGATTTTTTCCCGAGACCCATTTCTTAACTTTAAAAGCTTCAAAAGAGGGAAATGGCTCTAAAAATCAAACAAACTATCGAGTAACCAAACTATCAGTACTAGGAAGTCATAAATGACTTAGGAAAGCTGTAGGAAAGATATAAATGTAGAAAAAGCATGAAAATTGGGAAAATGGCCTGGAGGGTCAGTACAACATCTACTACTAAAAGGACTTTCTTTTGCAAAAATAAAGGGCAAAGGTGTACCTGAAGGCTCGAACAGGTAGAGGTATTGGGTACGCATATCATGCTCGGTCTCCAAGGTAGCCTCCTTGACTAGACAGTGTCGCTACTAAACCTTAACTATAGGAATATCTCTGGAGCTCAACCGTCTGACATCTCTGGCCAAAATAGACATAGGCTCCTTTGTAAAGGTCAACCTCTCATCCAACTGAATCGAGTCCTATCGAAGCATGTGAAACTCATCCGAAATATAGCTTCGCAGTATAGATACATGAAAAACTGAATGGATGGCTAAAAAGGCTGGAGGCAAAGCTAACTCATATGCTACCTCTTCAACTATCTGTCGGATCTCAAAAGGCATAATTTACCTGGGGCTGAGCTTGCCCCTCCTCCCGAACTTTAGTACGCCCTTCATAGGTGATACTCGTAGAAAGACCTGGTCACCAAATTCACCCGAACTGGGTCCAAAGACTCATGAAGCAAATCTGTACCACAGGGCCTAACCTAAGAAGTCTCAAACCAGCCAACTGGAGATCGACAACGCCTCGAATGTGGCCATCTGAATACTCAAATAGAAGCCGTTATTATAAGCAAACTCCACCAAACCTAAAAACTGGTCCCACTGACCTCAAAAATCCAACACACAAGCATGGAGAATATCCTCCAAAACCTAAATAGTCCGCTCTGACTGCCTGTCATTCTGGGGATGAAAAGTAGGGCTAAGGTCAACCTGGGTACCCAAATCCTCCTGAAATGTCCTCCAGAAGCTATAAAAGTAAATTGGGAGCCTCAATCTGAAATAATAGACACGAGTACCCCCATAAAGGCAAACCACCTCTCGAATATAGATACGACCTCTCTGCACTGAAGAAAGTATGAATAGGGATGAAATGGGTAGACTTAGTCAATCGATCTACGATAATCCAAATTCTATTAGAACCACGAGAAGTGCAAGGCAAACCACCTACGAAATTCAGAGTGACTCGCTTCTATTTCCACTCCGAAATAGGTAGCCTCTGAAGCAATCCACCAGGTCTCAGATGCTCGGCCTTCACCTGCTAACAATATAGGCATTAAGCCACAAACCTTGCTATATCTCTCCTCATACCACTCCACTAGTAATGCTACCACAAATCCCTATACATCTTAGTTGTCCCGGGGTGAATATAATATCTAGAGCTAAGAGCCTCCCAAAGAATCAACTGGATCAAATCTCCGACCCTCGAAATACAAATACAATCGTCAAATCTCAAAACACCCTCAAAATCTAAGGTATCCCTCCTTGACTCACGTCTCAAAACCTGATCTCGAATGCCATAAAATCTGTTATCCTCAAACTGACGACCCAAAATCTACTCCAACAAGGTAGATCTAGCCTCGACACTAGCAAGAATCCTCTTAGGGTCAGAAATACCAAGACGAACTATCATGTTGGCTAATGACTAGATATCCAAAGCCAACAGCCGCTGAGAAACTGAAATGAAGGCTAAGCTACCCTTACTCACTGCCTTTTGGCTCAAGGTGTCCGCTACTACATTCACCTTGGCTGGATGGTATAGAATAGAGATACCATAGTCCTTCAGAAACTCAATCTATCTACGTTGTCTTGAATTAAGATTCCTCTGGGTCATAATGTATTGAAGACTACTGTGGTCAGTGAAAATCTCACAACGAACACCATACAAGTAATGCCTCTAAATCTTAAGCGCGAAAACTATCTCTGCCAACTCAAAGTTATGAGTGGGGTAATTGCGCTCGTGCACTTTCAATTGCCTCGATGCATATGAAATAACACGATCCCGATGCTTCACAACACACCCCAAACCAACGCCAAAAGCATCAAAATAGATGGTGAACCCTTCGCCCTCAACTGGAAGAGTCAGAATAGGAGCTAAAGTGAGCAAGTCCTTAAGCTTCAGAAAGCTCACCTCACAACTCATGGACCACTAAAATGGAACCTCTTTCCTAGTTAGTCTAGTCATAGGGCCTACAATAGTAGTAAATCTCTTGATGAATCACCTGTAGTAGCCTGTTACCCAATAAAACTGCAAACCTCAGTAGCAGATGTAGGCCTAGCAATATTTGCTGAGTCTACCATAATACCATCCTTGGATACCACGTGCCCCAAGAAAGCTACAGACTCAAGCCAGAACTTGCACTTTGAGAATTTGGCATAAAGCTTATAATCTCTCAAAATGTGGAGCACTGTCCTTAAATGCTGCTCGTGCTTCTCCCTACTCCTCAAATAGACAAGAATATCATTGATAAAAAATGATCACTAAAAAGTCCAAATAAGGCTTGAAAATGCAGTTCATCAAGTCCATAAATGTTGTTGGGGCATTGTTCAACCCAAAAGACATCATCAAGAACTTGTAATAGCCGTAATGAGTCTTGAAGTCTATCTTAGGGATGTCCTCAGCCCTAATCCTCAACTGATGGTAACCAGATCTCAAATTAATCTTAGAAAAAATTGCTGCACCCTAAAGCTGGTAAAACAGACCATCAATACACGGCATAGGATACTTATTCTTCATTGTCACCTTATTTAGCTGCTTGTAGTGGATACACATATGCATAGAACCATCATTTTTCTTCACAAACAAAACTAGAGCATATCAAGGCGATATAATCAGTCTGATAAAACTCTAGCCCAGAAGATCTTGAAGTTTAATATTTAGCTCATTTAGCTCTGCAAGAGCCATACGGTAAGGAGCCATAGAAATAGGTTGGGTGCCAAGCTCGAGGTCAATAGAAAACTCTATCTCGCGCTCATAAGGAAGTCCACGTAGGTCGGTAGGGAAAACATCAGGAAAATCATGATCAATAGTAACGAAATCAACCAAAGGACTCAAAGTACTAACATCTCAAACATAAGCAAGGAATGACTCACAACCCCTCGATACCAGTCTCCTAGCTCGAATATAAGAAATAATCTCCGTTAGTGCACATCTTAAAGAACTCTACCACACAACCGGGGGTATGCCAGGCATAGCTAAGGTAATGGTCTTGGAAAAGTAATCCAAGACTGCATGATGGGGGATAACCAGTCCATGCCTAGAATCACGTTAAAATCCACCATATCTAACATAATGAGATCAACCTGATTAGCATACTCTCGAACAGTCACCAAACATGTTCTATATACCCTATATACTACTAAAGAATCACCCACAGGAGTGACTACATGTAATGGCACAGACAAAGACTCCAAAGACAACCCCAATCGTGGTGCATAATAAGCAAAAATAAATAAAAATATAGATCTTGGATCAAATAAAGTAGAAGCTGGTTGATGGCATACTGAAATCGTACCTGTAATCACAGCATACGAAGCCTCATCATTCGGCCTACCAGATATAGCATACAAATGAACCTGCCTGCTATCAGATTGGGTGCCTGCCCGACCACCTGTCCTAACTTCCTGAGGACCACATCTGAAACCCTAAGGACCACCTCTACAACCCTGTGCACCACCCCTAGATAAAGGCAGTACTGATTTGATTGGCTGAAGACTCTGAGTTGTCGGTTTAATCATCCCACGGTGGGGATACTCTCTAGCAAAGTGGTGAAAAATACCATATTTATAACAAGGCCTGATTATTTTGCTTTGTCTAGAAGGTCCAGCTGACCAGGAATGGCCACCTCAACCTGATGACCCTGGTTGAATACCGCTCAAAGGCTGACTACTGCTCTGACCATCCAAACCACCATAGATGGGCCATCTAAAATATGAACTGCTGCCTAAACGGGCCTATTAGGAGGATCCTGGTGCTAATAATACTGATGTTGGGGGTACCTACCCTAAAATCCTCGACCCCTGCACTGTGAGCTATTATGGCCCCTATTGTAGCTACCCTAATAATGGGGCCTCTTATCGCTTTCCCTTTGGGCCTTATGATTCATCTCCTCTATAGTATAGGCTTGATCAGCAATATCAGTAAAAGACTTCCCCAAAGTCACCAAACTCTGAGTATCCCTGTAGAGCGGTAGTCTCAACCTTCTAACAAAATACTAAATCCTCACGTACTCTGTAAGCAAAATCATAGTGGAATGCCTCGCTAGCTCGTGAAACCTAGCCTCATACTCGACCATAATCATAGAACCCTATCTCAACATAAAAAACTCATCCTTAAGGCGTTCGCACATGCTGTGAGGCATATACTTCCCCAAGAGAGCTTCTGAGAACTGAGTCTAAGTCACAGGTGGAGATCCAACTGGCCTGGAATCAAGATAACCCCACCACCACAGCTCTGTCTAGCTGATAAGTAGTATAATCCACTCCACGTGATTCAACCAACCCTAAATTATGTAGCCTCTCCTCACAACTGGTAAGAAACTAATAAGCATCCTTTCTTAGGGCCCCATAAACTTGGGTGGAGTCAATCTCAGAAATTGGACCAGCATTTTTTGCTCCTCCGCAGTCATAACTGGCTGGGCTACTATCGGCTGTGAAACTACTGGTGCTAGAGGAACCTCTGCCCTAGGAGCCGTAGCTGCAGGCCTGCACCCCTATATCAATACCACCCTGGGTTGTTGTCTGAGCCTCATCTGTCATCTGACCACTAACTAACCCCAAAAGTTGAACCAATGCATCACGGACAACCAAAGAAGATATAAACCCCTAGCCCACCTACTGCTGTGGCAGCAGAATCTCTGGAGCTATCTCTGGCTTAGGAGAAATAATAGGATCTGGAGATGGCTCCCTAGCCTGATCTCGAGCTGGGGCTGTAGCTCTAGCCTACCCTCAACCTCGGGGTAGACCTCTACCTCTAATTGGATCCCTAGCAACAGGCTCGGGGTTCTGATCCCCAAACTGTCGTACCCCGCGTCCTAGCCATATGCGAAAGAGTGAAACAAATAAGAATTTAGAAACCATAAAGATTCAACACACGGAAGTGAACCAAAAAGATAAGATTTTCCTAAAAATGTCTTATAGACTCCCGAAGATAGGATATAGATGTCTTATTATCGATTCGTGGGACACTACTAAACGTCGGCTCCCTTACCAATAATACCGATGAATCTAGGCTCTGATACCAAGCTGTCACGACCCAATTTCTCAGGTCATGACGGCACCTACTCCAACCCACCAGTAGGTAAGCCAAGTCATAGCTTGGAATGGCAAGTAATGGGCTAATGGGTGGGAGATGAAAGGGAAACAAGAAGGAAACCAACAACAACAATAATATAAGTGAACGCAAAAAGATATGAATACATAATATACTATACAAGAGAAGGAAGAGGACCATATATACAAAATGAATTCCTCCCAAGACCCGGTAAGGTTGATATAAGAGCCGCTATAATCAAAAACAAAAGTATTAGACAGTATCCAAAATATACATATAAACATAGGAATCTTGGAAATACAAAATACTATAACTAAAATAGATGGAGGAGGATCAACTCCGGACTCTGGAAAGCTCACCCCATCTCCGAATTAGTAGCAAGGCCCAAGGACAATGTCAGTGTTGGTGGCTCATAATCGGATCGACATCAGGGAAGAGATTCAAAAAAGCAGCATGAGTACCAAAGCAATGGGTACTCAGTAGGCATCAACAACTGACTGAGCTTAAATATAGTAAAAGCATAAATATAATGCGAGAGTGTAAGCTAAAGTCAATAGTAAAGGGGGTATAAATATAAATATCAACTATACTCAACAAATGCGATAAGGGAAATAAATAACTCGAACAGAAAAGCAAAGGACCAATTACAACTTAACTGGGGACCCATAAGCCCAAAAGGCATACACAAGAAGATAATTAACCCTACCAAGCTCTCATAAGCCTGGTGGGTACAAACAAGAGAAAATATAAAATAAGGAGCATAAATAACCTTTATCCGAACTAGTCTCAAATAACTTTCCAATCCCAGATCCATATTGAAAATATATAGATGTACCGGCTTAAACCAGAACTAATGGGTAATAACAAGAGGCCAGCCATCGGCTCAAACCGAAAATAGTTGATAGTAATAAGAGTCCAAATAATCCATATACAACCGATAGAACTCCCATTACCAGAAACAAGTGCAACTACCAAAACTCCCAATAATAACCATAAGCAATACCAGAACACCCAAATCATAGTCATAGACTAGTGCTAGACTCGAACCAGAACTCATAAGTAACATACCATAACAGTAATAGATGATACAATAAGGAGCAAACCATAGCCATAAACCAATGCAAGAATTGTGCCAGAATTTATAGTAATCACAATAGAGCACACGCCGATCATAAATCAAAATCAATATATATATATATATATATATATACATACACACATAAGTGTGGAATAGCTAGCGGAAGTCCAGGGGTTTCAAGTCTTATCCCTAGTCTATTTGTTCACTAAGTACAATTCTCGGCCTGTTAAACCTACTCAGGCCCTATGGGTTCCCATTTCTAAGTCAAGGAGGAGTGGTCAAGGGTCGGTTACTATCCTACCTGGGGAAAGCTAATCAGGCAAGAAATCAAGTCTAAGTCAAACCTATCCCAAAGTAATATCCTAAAGTAACAGTCAAGAGTCCAACTAAGCCTAAAGAAGCTTCATATCCAACATTCTGTCTAAAAGAGGCAGCGGGGCCCACTACGGGGTCTCGATATACCAACCTAAGTTAGCAACTATCCGAGTCTAGTCTATGGCTTCTCAATCCCATCTCAAGGAACTATAAGCACTAATTCTAGTCTTAACATTGATAATACACTATACTAAGGGAAAACAGGCCCAGATTCTACCAAAAAGGGGCCCTAACCAGCTAAATATGATGTAAAATGCTAAAACAAGAACAGGGCTAAAAATATCCACCCAAAATTAGCACAATAATATGCTAATACCATAATTAAGCTCAATCTAAAAGAAGGGTAAGCCTAGCCTACCTGGACGTCGCTGAATCCTTTACACTAGAATTTTCCTCTTCCAAGAAGCCTCCGAGAGCTGCCACGCTATCAAAACAATGATATATGCATCAAGACAAGAAAATTAATACCCATATAGCGTATAAATGCTTCGGGTCAGAAATTGAACTAAAAATTCCACATGGGGACCACTTGCGGAATCGCAAAATTAAAATCATCACAGCATCCCATGCAGCTCAAGGATCAATTGTCATATATATTTGGCTAAATTCGAGCTGAAATAGTCCCAACATAATCGAGAAATTTAAGGAATAAACTGGGAAAATAAGCTAGAAATTGAACGAAACTTACGGATATTACAACGATCACGTACCCACCAACACGCCCGCACGCTAATCCCGTCTTCAAACACTCAACAATCCCTCACAAAATCAGAGTTTACAATGGTCTAAAGTGGTGGATTACACTTAAGAGTTAAAGCTGGAAAAAGAAAGAGATGATATATATATATATATATATATAATGCAGTGATGGCCACTTTAGCGGCTACATGACCGCTAAAGTGACTGGGCTTCGGCTGGCTAGCTCCGCTAAAGTTGTCTTGGGCCGCTAAACCGACGTCCAACCGCTAAAGAGGCTACCTCTAAAGCGGCTGCACCAGATAACTTGGCATCAGCCAAGTTCAACAAGTCTCAATGACTCCGAGCGGGTGGTCGAGATTGGTTTAAAATCCCGTGCTCCCAAAAGATCTATGTTACCCTATAAGATTTGATATTTTAAACTCAATGAAACCATCAAAATTTTCATCTGGGATCATTTCGATAAAAAGTGGGTCCCACACCCTAAGGAGTCGTTTTAGCCAAATTCCATCCAATAGCCCAAAATGAGTCCGGAAGCCTAGGGACCCGGAACAAGGTTCCTCCTAGCCTAAAATTGATGTTACAGAGCTAATGAGACTGTCAAAAATGGCATCAGAGGTCGTTTACCTGAGGTTTTGGCCCGAGATCCATTTCTCAATTTTAAAAACTTTAAAATAGGAAAATGGCTCTAAAAACCAAACGAACCGCCCGGTAACAGAAATGTCAGTCCCAATAAGTCATAAATGACTTGGGACAGTTGTAGGAAATCTCTAAACAAAGAAAAAACACAAAAACAGGGAATGACCTGGAGGGTCATTACAAAATGGGATTCCTATGTAGTGTTAGAATTGTTAGGACTCCTATATGTTTACTTTGCCAAAAATAATGGCACGAAGTGGCAGGGCTCCTATTGTTGTTTAGTTTGCCAAAAATAATAAAAAATTAATTATTAAATATTAGGAATTTTTTATTCGAGGAAAACAGTAAACGACTGTTTTGTCTATTGCGGGTCTTTTAATGGAGGGTAAATAAGTTCAAACAATATTTATAAGGACCTTCACACTTTTAATATAGTATTGATTTGTCTTTGTCATTCAACTTTAGGCACATATTTATCCTTGAACTGTTAAGTCTCATGTCCCTAATCTCATTATCCTACATGCCTATATGGCACCTACGTGGATAAATTTTTATCCCAACTAAAATTTGCTCTCAATTTAATTATTGGGAAAAGGACATGAGGTGACCATTAGAAAAAATAATGGTCCAAGTTTGACTCATATATCAATAAATGGTTTTAGGCCCAAAATAATCACAACTTATAGCCAATCTCTCTTTCTCCCCCCCCCCCCCTCCCTCTCTCTCTTGTTTTTTCTACTTTTTTTTTGTTTTTCCTAAAAATAAAAATTTTGTTTTTGTATTGCAGTTAAAGGTTGTATAGAATATGTATAGAAATTATACAATTATTATATAGAATATGTATCTGTATAAGATTTTTGTAGAAACAATACATGATGTGTATAGAAATTCTATAATTATTGTATAAAATATGTATATGTATAAAATTTCTATAAAAGTTGGATAAGATGTGTATAGAAATTGTATAATTGTTGTATAGAATAGGTATTTGTATAGGATGTGTATAGAAATTGTATAATAGTTGTGTAGAATATGGATATGTATAGAATCTTTATAGAAATTGTATCATTATTATTGAATAAAAATGTATCTATCACGATTGTATTGTATTGTATCTATGTATCACTTATATGTTGTATACTATCAATATATATCAGATTGTATATATGTATTGCATTGTGTACATATGTATTGTATTGTATCAATATTTATTGGATATGTATTGTATTGAATATATGTATCAATACTTTAGAATAATCAGATATGCTATTGTAACATATCAATATGTATCAATACATTAAAAGAAGAAGATACAATTATCCCGATACATATCTATGGTATCAAAGATACATGTATATGCGATCAAATATGCATTGATACATTCTTTTTTTCTTTTTTAGTTATATATGAAAAAATACTCTTTTTTCCATCTCGATAAAAAAAAATATGTTAATTAGTATGTATATATTAATTATACATTTATTACAGACAAAAAATAGATGTGAAGAATTATAGTGTGTTGATTTTTTTCTATTCTAACTATGAATCATAGAGAGAAAAATAAGAAATGCAATAAAATAGTATTTGATTATTAAAAGAGATTGAAGAGAAATTTTTTTAAAAAAATAAGTGCAGCAAAAAAAAGAGAAAAAAACTAGAGAAAAAAAAAATTGTTATGTAATATGGATGTCATGTGACATATATATGTGTGAATCTTATAAATGAGAGATAAGAGTTAGTAGTCAAATTGAACTTGAACACCAAGAGTTACTTATTCAAATTGTATTTGAATACCAAAGTTGCTTGTTCAAATTGGATTTGAATACCAAAGTTACTTGGCCAAATTGATATCCAAGTTACATGCTTATAAATAGGCATCTTAGTGTATTTGTAAATATACCAAGAAGTGAAGAAACAAAATCTCTCACAAGCATCTCTTCTCTACTTTTCTAACTTTGTTAATTATTATATTCTTGATAAATTATATATTATTTTATAACACGTTATTAGCACGAGACTCTACCATCTCAAGATAAGGCTAAGGTATGGCTAAGGTATTTTTGATTGGGGTATGATATTGGTGGTAATCTCTGCCCATGAAAACTTTTGCTTAGACAAAGTTTGAACTTTGGATTTATACTTAGTTGCTCACCTTTATTGATTTAATTATTGGACATCATGGAAGGTTAGTTTGCAATATATAATTCGTATATATATTCTTTCTCGGTTAGCATGCCATTGGACAGGTTTGGTTGGCATATTCTTATTCTTCTTTTTAATGTTAATAGTATAATGTGTAAGTGTTGGATCTATACTATTGAAATCAGTATTATAAGTTTGATTAGAATGGTGAGAAAATCTCTTTCACTATCTTAATGTAAGTTATTATCTGCTAAAACAGATGTACGCAAATGAATCCCAAATAGTTGATTTTCATGTTTAATTTTCTTTTGATAATATTCTTTTTAAGTCTCAAGGGTGAGTCCTATTATACTTTGATTTAATATGTGTTTATAGGTAAGATGGTGGATTCAAGATCCATCGCCCCAAAAGGGTAAGACAGAGTCCCGGTGCACCATGATGATAAGATATTGGGTTAAGGTCCCATCGATCTATGGCCAAATATGCCTTTTATTTGGATAAAACATTGAGTTTGAATCTCGATGCACCATATTGATGATATAATGATGACTAAGACAAAATTTTGGTGAAAATTCATGAAATATGCTCCATTCCCTGAAGTGAATGTGGTAGCAATGCATAATATGTCTGAAAGAAGACATGTGATTAAATTTATAAATATAAATATGGGTGTAGCAAAGGACAAAACCTTTCGTTACATCATATGTACGCCTCGATTTGCTCATGAAGGAGAAATATCTTGAAAGAGATTCTAAGCTATCATAATTTGATAGGCTTAAGCCACATTTATATTCCATTCCTGGGAATGAGAATTTTGATTGTTGAAACTACAGATCCATTCCCTGGGATGAATGTGATAGGAGTAACACCTCCAAAAAAGGTAGAATAATTGGAAGATTGAATATCTCCAAGTTACTATGGTACGAAACACGAATGTGAAAAGTTACCCAAGCATGATGAGATCACATGCCATAATAAACTAAAAGTTTATTGTTTATTGATACAAAATTCATGTCATAGTAAACCTGAAGTTTACTAAAGCAAAAATCATATGCATGGTAAACTTGGAGTTTACTCGTACAAATAAGTTCATAAGTTGGCATGAACGACTATGCCATTCCGAAGATGTGCATTGAGTATTGACTTGTAATGAAGAACTGAAAGATTTTTCAATAATTGTTGTATGTTGCTTGTTCTCGTGATAAGTTGGTTGGACCAACTAATGTTGGGATTGGATCCCTTAAAATTTGAAAAGTATAAAAGGTGAATATGGGCCCGTTCACCTGTCATGTGATATCTTAAATAGATGCATCTATAAAATAATCACATGTACGTTTGTTGTCAATCTGCAGTTTGACATTCATAAAGTTGTTTGCTCAATATAAATTGAGTTAAGAGCATAATTTCCAGATTGTGTAATCAAGACAATTCATCTTGATAATGTTGGTTTGGCATCGAATGCCTCCAATAAATAGTTGAATCATTGCTTATGAGAACAAAGCTTCATGTGATTGGTCTGAAATATGATAATCACATATTATAGCACTTATATGTATCAGACCAAATTATGGTTAATTTTCCCCTCTCAATTGGTTCAAGGTCAAGAATCAAATATTCCATCTAGTAATTTTTGATTTGCGGTATATGAGTAATGAATATATCATGATGCACAAAGATGTATTCCTCAAAGAAGATAGAGGAGGTATGCTAGTTTTTCTAACATAAGGGGGAGATAACAAGTAGCTATGAAATATGTTAGGAATTATCATCAGATCCTCATTCAAAAGATAATTCAAGTTCAAATGCTAGGAGTATTTGCTGACCCAAAATTGATCTCATATTTAGCTGTAAATGCTCCAATTGAATGTGCCTGAAGGACAAAGTTTACTACATGCATGAAGCATGGTAGATCATAATCGGTTCGAAATGAGTTAATCCTTGAAAAGGATAAGTAGCAAATGATCATAATAAGGAAAGGATGTGCTTTTGAAGAGCTTACAACATAACACTTCATGAAACCTTATAAGAGGTTCAGGTATCTGAAAATAATGAAGTGATGAGATCTCAAAATGTTATGTCACATTGCAAACCAATACAAAATGATATATCGTCGACGATATCTTTGATACAATATGGCGCAATATTGTAAAGGGATTGTGAGGATCTGAATTCTACGTTTAATTAAGCATGCTTACGTAGAAATATTTATCAAGTGACATAGAAGGATGCATCTTGGTAAGCATAAAACTTATTTGATTTGCAGTCCAGACACTAGAAGATGTCACACATAAAATGATTGAATATTGTAACTTGACAAAATCTATATGAAAATTTCTGAAGGATTCAAAATGCCTGAAGCATATAAAAGTTTCTGGAAAACTTGTTTATAATCCTTATAAGGGGTAAATTGATGATTTGAATATTATTCGAACTCTTGGAGAGTTTTCAAAAGCGATAAATTATCTGGTGAAAGTAGTTGAAACGAGAAACATGCAGAATTGGATTGGTCATAAAGTACCATATCTTGCAGAATTTGTGCATTTATACATCTTGCTATAACTATGAGCATGATATAGTTTTACTCCTACATGGGGATAGTGAAGTAAGATCACTTGCATATTTCAAATGAAAACCCCTGTATGAATGTGTTTATACTAACGAATATTGTTAAGCTTTTGAATATACAAGATATTCATATGATCGATATAAGAATTCGATATAGACATATTATCTATTTCCATGAAGGGTTATTGTCATACCATGCTATTTTACATGATAGTCTAATCATGTTGAGATAATAGCTATTCATGAAGCAAGCCGAGAATCATGCATGACCCAACTAAAGGGAAGGAGATAGAATGAAGCACATTTCACCAAAAGCTTTTCTACACACATGAACTCCAAAAGAATGGTGATATCAACGTGTTACAGATTCGTTTGAGTGATAATATGATTGATTCATTCACAAAGTATCTACCTAATGCAACTTTCGAGAAGATGATGCACAAGATTGAAATGTGAAGATTCAAGTTCTGTATTGATGTTCTCATCAGGGGGAGTTAATACGCGTTGTAATCTTTTTCCCTCACAAGTTTTTGTCCCACTGGGTTTTCCTTGTAAGGTTTTTAATGAGGCAACACTAAGGGCGTATTACAAGATGTGTGTATTCTTTTTCCTTCACTAGGCTTTTTCTACTGGGTTTTCCTAGTAAGGTTTTAACGAGACGCATTATCTATTAATGGACATCCAAGGGGGAGTGTTATGTAATATGGATTTCATGTGACATATATATACGTGTGAATGTCATTAATGAGAGATAAGAGTTAGTAGTCAAATTGAACTTGAACACCAAGAGTTACTTATTCAAATTGTATTTGAATACCAAAGTTACTTGTTCAAATTGGATTTGAATACTAAAGTTACTTGGCCAAATTGATATCCAAGTTACATGCTTATAAATAGGCATCTTAGTGTATTTGTAAATATACCAAGAAGTGAAGAAATAAAATCTCTCACAAACATCTCTTCTCTACTTTTCTAACTTTGTTATTTATTATATTCTTGATATATTATATATTATTTTATAACAAAAAAAAAAAGGCTACAGCGAGGAAAAAACACAGCTACCAAAATAGAAAGGGAAGGTGGCTAGCGAAAATAGGTGGCTAAAATATGGAATACAAATTCTTGGGTCATTCGGTTGGGTTATGATTTTTGTACCCATTTTAAACTGGGGCTTATAAATCCAACCAAGTCAGTCTGCTAGCCCTTGAGGCGTGATCGATGAGGAATTGACATATAAGTACCACCCTCATAAAATATTGACACTCTCATAGCCAAAAAATAATTAGCAAGAAAATATACTTAATCAATTGGTATTAGACAACCAACTCACACAAACTTGTCCCCTTTTTAAGGAATGAATATTTTTTTATCCCAAAAATTAACTGATAGTCACGTACTCTCTGTCTTCCTCTTCTTTTACTCTATTTCTTTTTGTACTCTCTCTCTCTCTCTCTCTCTCTCTCTCTCTCTCTCTCTCTCTCTCTCTCTCTCTCTCTCTCTCTCTCTCTCTCTCTCTCTCTCTCTCTCTCTCTCTCTCTCTCTCTCTCTCTCTCTTCTTTTATTTTTTCCCCTGTGAATCTAAATACAAATACATATATATCAAGTTATCAGTATCCATGAATTAAATGCTTACAACATATTTGTCTACATTATATTAAATTCATTAAAAATATATAATTGAACTGAATGTATTTAGCAAATTTATTTTATATTAGATTAACAAATTTCATTATATTTATGTATACTTGGACCATATGTATATGCTAAAATTACCTACGTTAAATTGAACGTTTACACATACTCATTGCAATACGTCAACATTGCTTTTTAAAATTTACTGGACATAAAATAATTCACATGCATAACATAAAATTGTCTATATTAAATTGTATCTGTACATATATATTTATAATATATAGGGAAGATGTTCAAATATATCATCAAATTATTAGTTCTAAGTAAATAAATACAATCTTCAATCAACGAGTGCACAAATCACGACATTGAAATGCATGTAAATCCTAAAAGTTGATGAATTTTTCGGTTAAAATATAGCAACTAAAACATAGTTAAAGGAAATAAAGCTTTTCGTGGATTAGAGTAGAGTGAATCCGTGATAATGGAGAAAATTCAGAATGAAAATGGAGGAGAAAATGGGGAAGAAATTGTGGAAAAAGGGAAATGAAAAAGCACGATTACGTTAATTTTGGGATAAATACTAAACAAATATGTTAAAAGTAAGAATGAGAATATATTAAATAATTAAAATAAATTTTAAATGAAGAGAGAAAAAAAGAATTTGGATAGTATCAATTTCAATTGGGCAAAAACGTTTAAATTGGACATTTGATGCCAAATTCAAAAGAATTGGCTACCCTATGCCAATATGAACCCATTGTTGTTATACCATGCCATTTATTCTTGATGGAGGTTTGGGCTGGGCTGGACCAGCCTATGGGCCGAAAGGTTATTTAATTTAGATTAAAAATATGAAGATTGTGAAAAAAGAAGTAAAAGTTAAGAAAAATAATTACTGAATAAGTCTTAATATCTTAGATAATACTTTACTTACTTAGTGTTAAATCCTAATCACCAAGTATAGAAGTTTTATTCATGATTGCTATTCAATTTAAACTTAAAATTTAAAAGAAAATTGTGAACAAAATGAATTAAAAATATAAATAGTGAATAAGTTCTAGCCAGTATCTTACACAATATTTTACTCATTTAACATTAAATCAATAATACTAAAATTCCTCACCATCGATATAAAATTTATTGATCATGAAATGTTTAAACACTTGTTGTACTAGAAATCGATTACATGACTTTATTCAAATTCAAAAATATTTTTAAGTGGATTTAAATATTATAAATTTTTGAGATATATTATTTTGATAATGTTTAACTAATTAGATTTGCATATAAATTTAAATGACGGTGGTGTTAATTATGATAATTTTATCAACGAATTCAAATGTGCTTGATGATTTATTGTTGTTGAATATGTCATAAGTTATCGTAGAATTATTTACTTTTATATAATCATATGTTAGAAATGATAACAAATTTGCATGCATATAAGTTCAATTATAGATTGAAAAAGAAAATTTAACTAAAAAAAGATCGGTAAAATGAAGGGCTAGCCCGCCCAGCTCGCAACCCTTTTAGGGCTGGGTTTGGCCATACAATTTATGGCCCTTTAAAATGAAGGGTCGGCCCGTTCTAGTCCATCAAATTCTTTGGCCCTCGAGGCTTGGGTCGGGTTGGGTTATGCCAGCCCATTTTGACAGGCATAACTTTATCCAACTCACCTAATCCATTAAATCCAACTCATAATTCCTTTTCTAATCGTCACTACTAACGGAGAAACATGAACATCGACAGAGCGCAAAGATTTAGGTGGCTGCCAACGGGAAGCATCGCTGGAGAAGTAAGACAACCTGAGATTTGTTGAGTGAAACGCTTTGGCTTCTCCGACAAATCTCAGATATTTAGGAAATAGGGTTTAGGCCTAAATCCTTTATTGGCTTGGACTGATTTTTATTTATTGTTCTTTTGTTTTCTCTATTTTAGGCCATTGGCCAGATTTTGTTTTACTTAGCCTATTAATAAAAATATGAGATAATTTTAAATATATATAATAAAGTAATTAGTTTACAACAAATACAGTCATGTTTTTAATTATAAAAAAAAATAGTTGAAACATAAATAAAACTCGCACTTTAGCCAAGGTTAAGTGGTATAAAAATCGTTGCTAAGTGCCCCCCGCCCCGCATCCCCCCATTTTGGATATAATCCCCAAGGAAAATTCATATATAACTTCTCAAATGTTGTATATGTAATGTATCGATATTGTATAAATAGTTATATAGTGTATATGTAATGTATCGATATTGTATAAATGATGTATAAACATGTATTGATATTATATAAATGGTGTATAATCATGTATCAATATTGTATAAATGATGTGTAAACATGTATAGATGATGTATAAATATTGTAATAATGTATAAACATATATCTATATTGTATAAAAGTTATTTAATGTATCGTAAATGTATAAATGGTGTATAAACGTGTATCTATATTGTATAAAAGTTATATAATGTATCAATATATTATATAAATGGTGTATAAACATGTATCGATATTGTATAAATGATATACAAACGTGAATTAATATTGTATCAAAGTTATGTAATGTATCAATATTGTATAAATGGTGTACAAACGTGTATCGATATTGTATAAATGATGTATAAACGTGTATTGATATTGTACAAAAATTATGTAATGTATCGATATTGTATAAATGGTGTATAAACATGTATTGATATTGTATAAATAATTATGTAATGTATATGTTATGTATCGATAACCATATTATTGACTATCATGCGTTCCAACCTAATAAATAAATGTATAAACAAAAAATAATAAAACAATATAAATATTCCTTTTTTCCCATAAAAAAATGAAACAATTAGAAGAACAAAAAAGGTTTTTAAAAAAAGAGCAATTTTTTTTAAAAAAAAAAGAGGAAGCAACTAATTTTTTTAAAAAAAAGAGCAATTTTTTTTTAAAAAAAAAGAGGAAGCAACTAATTTTTTTTAAAAAAAAATAATGAATTTTTTTTTTAAAAAAATAGCGGAGCAAAAAAGAAAACAACAATTTATTTTAAGACTAGCACAACAAAAATAAAAAGAGTAGAATGGCCAAAAAATGATGATGTCATATAAAGAATGACCGCCGACCAATTTTGTTGTAAATAAAATGGCCGACGGCCATTTTGTATAACTAGTTTAGCGGCACGTGCATTGCACGTGTGAGTCAAGTCATATAATATACAATTTTGTAAAATATTATCAATATCATTTTTTAAAAAAAGGTTTTTGAGTAAATAATTATGCCCGAATGGATAAATATATATTTATGCGACTGATCAATATGGATTATTGTATGTGGTGACTTATTTGTTAAGATCAAGATGATTGGATATCATTTGAACCTATAAATCCAACCAATAATCAAAGTTTGAAGTCTGGAAAGAAAGAGATATTTCTTTAGTAGTATATGATTTTCTACTTCGATAATTATTATAGTTTGTAGTTGTACACAATCAACTAAGTTAGTATTACTTTTTCTCACTTAGCTAAAAATTATTTTTGGATCTATCACTGTGTGTTGCTGTGTATATAATATTGAAGAGTAAACTTATACATCATAGAAATGTTCAAACAACAATAATTCTTCTAGTATATCAAATATATATATATCCAGTTTAATTGTTTCATTATTTTAGATATTTCAACAATATAATTTAAATGTGAATATGAATAACATCGACTATGATTGCACATGGTTCATGTTCTAAAGTTTCTGCCTTAATTTAAAAACATTGTAGCCTACTTTTCATCATTGCATACATATCGTGAAGTTATTGACAAATAAAAGTAGCATTTGTAGAAAGTGTACGAAAATATAATTAACATATATATGTCTTTCTAGGATGTTTTGTAAAAAATTATTAATTTCATATTATACAACTATGAATAACGTAGTAATAAATTGTGATAGAGATACTTAAGTTACATATTTATCTAGCACATGATATTGTTATCAATTTGCTTTAGTTTCATGTCAACTTAGTTATGGTGACAATATTTATTTAGTAAGTTGAAAATGTGTCATGTCTTCTCTAATCACCTCTCTCCAGTTCTTCGTCAGCCTACCTCTACCTCTCTTATAAACTGTTATTGTCAGCCTCTCACACCTCCTTAATGGTGCATTCACACATATCCTTTTCACATGTCCAAAACATCTTAGTGTTGCTTCTCTCATTTTGTCTTCTATGTAGGTCACTCCCACACCTTGCTGTGTATAACTATATACATCATTCTTAATTAATTCTATCTCTTCTAGTATGTCCATACATATCCATCTAAGTTTCTTTATTTATGAACATGTGTGTTCTTGACTGGACAACACTCTCTCCCATACAATAATATAGGTTTAATCATCACTCTATAGAACTTACCTTTATGCTTTGGTGACACATTCTTATCGCGCAATACCCCGAATGTGAGCCTCTCTATTTCGTCCACCCCACTCCAATACGATGTACGATAGCATCATAAATCTCCACATTTTTTTGGATTATAGACCCCAGGTACTTGAAACTTTCTTTCTTGGGTATGACTGTGTATAAATCTTCACTTCACCCTCCGTTTCATACGTAATGTCACTGAACTTGCACTCCAAGTACTCTGTTTTAATCCTGCTTAACCTAAAGTCTTTAGTTTTAAGGGTTTGTCTCCAAACTTAACTATGTGTCTCATTAATCAATACAACGTCGTCTACTAATAACACACACCGTGACGCCTCTCCTAAAATATGTCATGTCAGCTCCACCATCACTAAGGCAAATAAAAGCAGGCTAAGGGTTGATATTTGGTGCTACCCAATCCCGACCGAGAAGTGTTTTGAGCCACCTCCCAGTGCAACCCCATCCCGATCAAGAAGTGCTTTGAGCCACCTCCCATTCTTCTTACTGGGTCTTCATTGTACATGTCCTCAATTACGTAAGGTAAATCACAGGGGAACCTCTAAACTCCAAACACCTCCCTAGGAACTTTATCGTATGTCTTTTCAAGATCGATGAACACCACGTGCAAGTCTCTTTTTCTATCCATGTATTGCTTTAAAAATCTCCTTGCAAGATGAATGGCTTCTGTAGTAGATTGCCCCAGCATGAATCCAAATTGATTCTCAAATATAAATACAACCCTCCTCATCCTCATCTCGACCACCTTTTCTCAAACTTTCATGAGAACAATGAATCATTTACCTATAATATGGAGTGCATTGATAGTTGGGATGACCAGCAGAAAAAATAAAATTAGTATAGTAGTAATAATACTAAGATAGGTTATGTAAATTTTTTTTATTATGATTAATATTCTTGTTCGAAATAGACAATAGTGTAAAACTATTACAAAAAAAAAGAACAAAGAAGAAAAATTGACATCTTTTTCCCAGCAGTACCTAACATTTTTTTGGTTAGTAACAAAATAATTTTTTGATGGTTCACATATATAGCCATTTAAAATACTAAAACATGTGGTGATATGTTATACTATAAATTGATTGATTATTATAATAGTATTTTTTTTTTTTTGAGTCGTTATACTTTTGGAGATATATAAAAATTGAAAGGAAATAGTAATACTATTGTGCTCATCTACTACTACTTATATTCATATAGTATGGAAAAGTCACGTGTGAATCTGATTTCATTAGGCAAATTGGCACATTAGTTGATTGTAAAATTCTATTTTGTCCTTATTTTTTACACGATTTTTAGTTACTTTTTACCATATATTTTAATACTCCTAAGTTAAGAAAAAGTCTTACCATATATTTTAGTTGTGATCCCATATATTTTAGGAGTCAATATTATGAAAATAATTAAATAATAAATTGAGGAAAATGGTGAAAAGACAATTTTGTCTAAATGAAAGTCTTTTAATGAAGGATAAAAAGTTTAAATAATATTTATAAGGACCTTCACACTTTTAATATAGTATAGATATAGATAGATAGATATAGATAGATAGATATAGATTATTCCTAAAAGATCTACGGACCACCAACAAAGGATAATTTATATTGAATTAACCTAAAATATTTACCATACGTAGTAGTGAGAAAAACACACTATTAAAACTTCAAATATCAAACAATCAAGAGTATGCCGACGAATCCAGTCAAGCTAAAAAAATAATAAATTAAATAATTTCCCAAACATCCTTACCATTAATAATCATTATCCCATATTTTTAAAATAATTACATATAATCTCATAATTTAAGTTTTCTCTTTCCTTAAAACTTGATATAAAATACATCCCACTAATACAACCTTCACTCCACCAAACTCGCCCCTTTTAACCCAAATTTATCTTTCAAATATTTTCTTACCAAAAATCTCCATAACCTCTTCTCCTCCGTTCCAGCCAAAAAACAATAGGAACCACCAGACCTGCTTCCATCTTCCTCTTCACTCTCTTCTCCTCTATTCCATCATCAACATGGCCACTGTCGGCTGGTGAATTGACATCTCCCTTCCACCGATCTCCACCAAAAATCTTTGAAAAATAGTAGATTTGATCTCTTCCCCAAAGTTAGGTTTAAAAGATCACGATTGGATGTAATTTGATTTGAACTTTCCCCCAAAGTTTAGTTTGAAAAATCATGATTTGATTTCACAATTCTGACGACGTAGATTTTATCTCTCCCCCAAAGTTGTATCTTTTATGAAAAGTTAGGTTTCATGATTTTTCTTTCACGATTAAGATTGGTTGAAGTTTTAAGGTTGAAGATTTCGAGAAGAAGATGGTTCACGATATCGTTGTGGGTCAGTTGGTGTTTAAGGGAAGCGTTTGGCCGGTGTGGCCAGAATTAATGGAGGGTAATGTTGTTTAATTTGTTCATGATACATATGAATGTTTCTCTGTGCACATGTATCATAGTAAAAAAGAATGTAATTTTTTGTTCATAATACATATGAATGTACCTGCATGTCAATGTATCATATTCTACTAATTTATATGAAATATGAAACTTAGTGTTTGTTCATGACATATAGGAATATTTATTCAATCACATAGTTTGGGCTCCTAGAATATTGTGTCCTTGGGGTTTTCTATTTGAGTGTATCGAGGGCCCAATGAATTGGGATTTTCCTATAGGTCAAGGTCATTTCGGGATATATCTCTATACATATGTATCGTAGTTAAAAAAGAATGTAACTTTTTGTTCATGATACATATGAATGCATCTGCATGCTCATGTATCAAAATCCATCACTTTTTTTATGTGTCTAGTAGGTTAGTATGTGTTAATGATACATATGAAAGTATATGTGCGCAACTGTATTGTTTTTGATACATACGAATGTATCTATTGTACATGTATCATAGTTCAAAAATCTGTATGTATCTAAGAGGTTAGTATATAATTTACGCATTTTTTTGGATCCATCATGTATCAAAATTTATCATTTTTTTTATGTATCTAGGAGGTTAGTACGTTTCATGATATATATGAATGTATATGTGCACAATTGTATACGCATGTATCTAAGTCTTTAGTTTGTTGGATACATCAAATTGATAAAAGATACATCAAATTAATGAATTTATTATTTTAAAGAGTAATAAAATAAAATAAATTAAATTACATAATTAATATATACATGTTTTAGTCTTATATTAATGAAATTAGTGAATTTATTATTTTTAAATAGCAATAAAATGAAAATAATCAAATAAATACACATTCCTTGATTTCCGCCTTATATTAAGAGATTTAATTTTCCAGGTTAGTTGCTAATGTATCACAAAATTGGTGTATCTGTCCTTTTCATATGTATCACCATACCATATTATATGAGAATTTATGTAATATGCCAAAGTTGTGGGAGAGAGGATAATTAACTCCAAAACTTGTAGGATTTGTGTAAGTTAGCCAAGAAAAATAACATAACGATTAAGATCAAAATTGATTAAGAATGGATTAGAGATGAATCTTTAAAGCTTTCCAATTTTATATACATCACATGGCTATTTTTCGGATAATGCTACATTTATTAGAAACTCAACTGACAGTCGCTGGGCGCTGGTAGTTCATAGCAAGCAGAATTAATAGGTAGGAAATTAATGCAAAGAGTTATTCACACATGAGTAAAATTCAGATACATTTTGTTTGGTACATACATTGAAGTGAAGTTAGATATTCTATTATTAAAATTTATTATTTGTTAAATAAGAGAAATTCAACCCAATATATACATGAATCTGTCATTTGAAATAGTTCAAATTCAAGTAAATATAATTACTAAATGAGCGAAATTACCAGACTTGTATAGGTGAGAAATAGTAGGTATCTGTTCAAATAGTTAGGTGCACCTAAGGAGAGATGGGTCTACTAGGTTACGAGCAAGGCAAAATCAAGTACCTTTCGTACATATTTTATATTTGTGCTAAGAAATTCACTTAGGGTGCATTCGGTATGGAGGAAAATGTTTTCTTATTTTCTCATATTCGTTTAGCTAAAGTTTTGAAAAATATTTTCATTAGGAAAATAAGCTACTTCAAAATAAGGAAAATGACTTCCTTGATAAATATAGAGAAACAAGGCAATATCTCATACCACTATAAAAATCACTCGCCCAAAAACTTTAACCACCCCACCCCACCCCAATTCTTTTATTTTTTTTAAAAAAAATTCCTACCCGGGTACCTACCCCTACCCCCCTACCCCTAAAAAAAATTTTTTTTTTTTTAAAAATTTGTGTTAGATATATACAAATGCTTTTAGGAAAAAAAAAACTCTACTTGCGTACCGAATATAAGAAAATAGGTAAAAAACAACTTGTTTTCCTAAAAAATATTTTCCAAACATTTCCCTCGATACCGAACACACCCTTAGTATATATAAATTATCTGTTTCGAGCCCAATAATTGTTATGTCCTACAATCAAGGACCCATAAACTTAAATTCTTGGTTCTGTCAGTTATTAAAGAGGGCATGATTTGGATGAGAACTTTTGCAAAATACTTGGTCACATTGGAGGATTTCCAGAGTCTTGATTTAGAAGTTACGAACCACTACTGACACTTGGAATGGTTTAATCCTCAAGATTTTCAAAGTATGATTCTTTCTTTGGCAGAACGAAAAGCAATTCTCATATTGTTTGTTCTTTCTAGAAGGTAAGTAAAGGTGATCATGGATCCTGAATTAGCATTAACAAAGTAATTATCGTGTCATAATCAGCCACAATCATCCAAGAGGTGGAATATAACCATTCTTTGTTGGTTAAAACATCAACCCACTCTTCAGCCTTCCCTAACTCCTAAATTTAATCTTCAAAATTCGTTATACCACCATACAAAAAGACTTGTCCAACCTGATCTACTCTACCATTCCAAGTTTCCAACTTTCTTTGATAGTATAATTGAAATAAAATTACCCATTTTCACTTTCTCATCCCACAGTTTGCCGCGTGGAAGCTACCAATTCGCCAAGTAAATGATTCCCCCCCACCCTACTCAAATCTGACTAAAGGGCACAAGCATTTGTACTCGTTTAAGGGATGTCAATTTTGTTCAAGTCTTCCGAGAAAAAGGGGCCACCTAACCTGGGACAATGAATTAAGGGTGATCAAAAAATTTTAAAATTAACTTGTAGTGACTCAAGTTTTAATTATTGAGTAGGGGTGATAAGTTTTAGATTAAGGATTAAAGGGGTTTGAATCATATAAATTTCACATTCTCAAGATTTTTATTTTACATTCTGGCCCATATTATAAAATCCTAACAACTAAAAATGGAGGGGGGGAAACGCGGCCATTGTTGCTCTTGGCTCTCTTCTCTGTCTTCTCTTTTGGCCTGCGCTGCTCCCATTGTTGTTGTTTCGCAGCTGCTGCTTTTTTTTTCCTTCTTCTACTACTACTACTTCTCATCATTGTTGTTATTGTCGCCGCGACTGCTGCTACTGGATCAAATTTTTGGACCAAATTGTGTTTGTATATCACTTGGCATTTCTTCATAGGTGATTTTGGTAAGTAAAATAATGATTTTTAGTTCAATTTCTCATCTGGGTATATTTGTTGTTTTTCTAACAATTTACAGTAGCGTATCCTACAACTGTTGTATTTATTTACAACAGCTGTTGGATAGTTTCCACTACTCTTAAAAGTAGTTCCAACAGGTAAGCCATCTGTTAAAGCAGATAAGAAATCTATTGCAACATATGTCTTCAGTGAATCCAACAGATTAGTAATCTATTGCAACATATCACTTAGCTGTTGGATAGCTTTTATTAAATCTGGAACAAAACCAGAAGTTGAATCCAACAGATAAGTCATCTTCTGCAATAGGTAGGTCATCTGTAGCAGATGACTCATCTATTGTAACAGATAATTACCATGAGTCATCTGTTGCAACAGATAAATCATCTATTGTTGGATACATGTTACAATAGGTGGAAAAGCTAGGACAAAACCAGAAGATGAATCCAACAGATAAGTCATTTGCTATAATAGATGAGTTATCTGTTGCAACAGATGACCCATCTGTAGCAACAGATGACTTACATGTTGGATTCATCTTCTGGTTCTAAACATGTATCCAACAGGTAAGTCATCTGTTGAAACAGATGAGTCATCTGCTGTAATAGATGACCTACATGTTGTAACAAATGACTTACTTATTGGATTCACGTTACAACAGGTGGCAATACTGGATAGAACTAGAAGCTGAATCCAACAGATTAGTCATCTGTTGTAACAAAATAGTGATTTATTGCAACAAATGACTCATCTGTTACAACGTATGAGTTACCTGTTGGGACAATGATAGTGATCTATTGCAACATATAATTTTATTGTTATATGTAGCCACTCAACTTACTATACTATCATTATTAACTTTTGTATGACAAATTTCTTTAGGTACCATTAATAGAGGAATCAATAACAATAGAGGTTGATTATCATGATGAATGGATCGAGAAGAACAGTAGATTTATTTGGCGTTGGAAGGATGGTGACATGTTAGACACGATAGCGATGACAGTCCAAAGAGATGTTTTGTATAGTGATTTTGTGAACTTAATTATCAGCTACTGTGGACTAAATTGCCAACTGAAAGATCTTGTTCTTAGTTTCATGCACAACTCTTTTGAAAATTAGAGGGTCCTACCTTTTAAGATAAGCAATCAAGTTCGTTTGCATGCTTATTTGAGTGATGTAGGTAGGCCCATTTTAAGGGTGTACATGGTTGATAAACCGGTAAGAACCAGAATATAGAACAAGACCAACAAGATATGTTAAATGATGCATTGAAGGGGGTGGACATGAATATTCCACATAATGAGAGTGGAGATGAAGTGTAGGAGGATCAAACGCCTACACATATTGTTGCGAGCAATACAATAGGCAGTTCTCAATTAACACAGTCAAGCAATGTTCAAGATGATGAAACAAGTTTTTATAAGGGAATGACATTTAAGAACAAAGAAGAACTAGACACTTCATTACATACTGCTTGCTTGAAAAAAGATTTTAGACTCAAGAAGGTGATTAATTTGCGCAGTGTGTATTGTTTTAGATGTGCACATCCTTGAGTTCAAGTGGGGGTTGAGGGCTGTGAAATTCATAAGTTCTGACAGATTCTGTATTAGAACCTATGAAAAGTATCACACATGTGATTTAGAGCATATTACGAGCCATAATCCTCGCGCAACGACAAAGGTCATTAGTAAATACTTCAAAAATAGCTTCCCCAATGGTAAAGGCCCATCTACAAGAGATATGACCAATCAACTTCGTACAAAATTGGGTTGTAAGGTAAGTTATTGGAATATTTATAAGGGCATGGAGATTGCAAAGTCTTTGATTAGGGGAACACATGAGCACGGGTATGTAGCGCTTGATGCATACCATTATATACTTGAGTTAGCAAATCCAGGAAGAAAGATGGCATTGCAGGTTGATGAAGATCAAAAGTTAAGGTAATTTTTTATAGCCTATGTGGCTTGAATTCATGGTTTTCAATAAATGAGAAAAGTCATAGCCATCGATGGGAAATTCTTGAAGAGCAAGTATGAAGGAGTTTTGCTATAGGCGGTGGCACAGGATACATAGAATCATATCTTTCCGGTAGCTTGTGTATAGTGGACAAGGAATGTGATGACTCATACCAATATTTTTTTAAATAAATGAGAAGCTATATAGATGATACCAATGAGTTGTGCATAATATCTGATAGGCATCAAAGTATCCGAAAGATGATTTCAATTGTCTACCCTTCCGCTCATTATGGTTGTTGCATGAGGCACCTTGGAAAAAATATTCAAAACAACTTGCACAATTTAAAGGTCATATCTCATTTTTATAAAGAAGTAAAAGCGTACGATAGAGGTGAGTTTAATGACCATTTCAATCAAATAAGGGATATGGTATTCAAGGCAGTCAAACATCTCAAACGTGTTGAATTCCACATCTGAAATAGGACATTCTACCCGGGAAATATGTAAAATATTATAAATTGAGTGTCTTATTTGAGTTTATTGTAATTTTATGTCTTACTAAGTGATTTTTTTTGTATAGGTATGATATTATGACGTCAAACATTTCTGAGTCAGTGAATGCAATGTTTGAGGTTGAAAGAGAATTTTCCATTATCGCTCTATTTGACGAAATAAACATGAGGTTTGCAAAATTAATTCACGAGACCCATATTGAGTTGGTCAACTCACCAAACAGACTTATTCCTACAATGGAAAAATAATTATCAAAGTACATCAACTCAGGAAATAATTTATTGGCCCATCAAATAGCCAATTACAAGTTCAGTATAATCGGTCATGGTGATGTTGCCACGATCGATCTTCAAAGAAGAACTTGTACATGCAGAGTTTTTTACTTGATTAAAATACCTTGCCCATATGCTATGGCAACGCTTCAAGCCCAATATGATGCACAATTTGAAAACCAGAATTTATGAGTACTCATCTCCACATTATGTGGTGGGAAAATACATAATTTTATATTGTGAGAAAATTAATCCGGTGCCTCCTGAAGATTCTTGGATTGTTCCTTTGGAGATTTTAGAGAGAGAAATACCTCATCCACATGTTGACCCAAGCAAACTGGAAAGAAGGCGAATGAAGAGGAGACGTTGTAGGGGAATCATTTCCAACGAGAAAAAATAAGTGCTCAATATGTAAGACGGTTGTCCACAAAAGAACTACATGCCCAAATCAAAATGCTTCACAATTATAGTAATAGTAATTAGTGTTGTTGTTGATTTTATTATGAACTTGATAATTTTAGTTGGTGATGTATGTTAGTGAACTTTGTTATTATTTATTATATAAAATATATTTTTGTTTATGGTCCAACAGTTGTTGTATGTGTAGGAACAACTTTTGTTGCAACATATGTTATATCTGTTGCAACAGATGTAAAATCAGTTGGAATAATGAATTATGTTGCAACAGATGAATAATCTGTTGAAAATAATCAAACAGATATAGACATCTATTGTAGCAGATGAATGGTATGTTTGATTATTTGCAACATACTCTACATATGTTGCAATAGGTTCTATATCTGTTGCAACATATGAATAATCTGTTGGAAATACTCAAAAAGATATACACTTCTGTTGCAGCAGATGAATGATATGTTTGATTATTTCCAACATACTCTACATATATTGCAACAAATAAATAATCTATTGCAACAGATGAATACTCTATTGGAAATAATCAAACAGATATACACATCGGTTGCAGCAGATGTGTATATCTGTTTAATTATTTCCAACATACTCTATATATGTTGCAACAGATGAATAATCTGTTGGAAATAATCAAACAGATATACACATCTGTTGCAGTAGATGAATGATATGTTTGATTATTTCCAACATACTCTACATAGGTTACAATAGATGAATTTCTACATTAAACCATAATTAGTAATAAATAAAGTTATTTAACTATAATTAATTATGAACTAATAACTTCAATTGCATTCTTAATGAATTATATAGTAAATTACATGATCAACTAAGTGTATTTGTCCTGAATGGAGTGATCAAATGACTAAATTGATGAGAATTGCTACATTAAACCATGATTAATAATAAATAAAGTTATTTAACTATAATTAGTTATGGATTGATAACTTCAATTGCATTCTTAATGAATTAGATAGTAATTACATGATCAACTAAGTGTATTCGTCCTAAATGGAGAGATCAACTAACTAATTTGATGTGAATTGCTACATTAAACCATGGTTAGTAATAAATATAGTTATTTAACTATTATTAGTTATGAATTAATAACTTCAATTGCATTCTTAATGAATTAGATAGTAATTACATGATCAACTATATTAGTCCTAAATGGAGTGATCAACTAACTACTTTGATGTGAATTGCTACATTAAACCATGGTTAGTAATAAACAAAGTTATTTAACTATTATTAGTTATGGATTAATAACTTCAATTGCATTATTAATGAATTAGATAGTAATTACATGATCAAATAAGTGTATTCGTCCTAAATGGAGTGATCAATTGACTAAATTAATGTGAATTGCTACATACAACCATGTTTAGTAATAAATATAGATAAATAATATTGTTTATTATTAAATATGATTGAATGAAGCTCTTTTCACACAAATATTTGATTATTTTCAACAATTCTCCACCAAGGCCTGCAGCAGATTCCACATCTGTTTGATCATTTTCAATAGATTATTCATTTGTTGCAATAGATATAGAATCTGTTTGATCATTTCCAACAGATTATTGTCTTAGTTAATGTGAATTGCTTTATTCAACTATATTTAGTAATAAACAATGTTATTTAACTATTTATATAGTGATCAATTAATAAGTTCCATTACATTCTCGATGAATTAGATAGTCATTTCATTATTATAGGTGATCAACTAAGTGTATGCGTCCTAAATTGAGTGATTACTTGGCCTAATTGATTCTTAAAATATGTTGAATAAGTTGCAACAGATGTGTAATAATAGATCTGTTGGAACATATGAATAATATGTTGGAAATAATTAAACAAATAATAGATCTGTTGCAACAGATAACACATCTGTTGCAATAGATGTCTGTATCTTTTTTATTATATCCAACACATATACATCTGTTGCAACAAATTCCATATCTGTTTGATTGGATGTAGAGTATGTTGGAAATAATCAAGCAGATTGCTTGATTATGCAACAGATCTCTATATTTGCTTGATTATTTACAACAGATATACATCTGTTGCAACAAAAAATAGTAGAGTCTGTTGGAAATAATGCTCTAAATTTATACATCTAAGAAATTAATTCATACCAAAATAAAATTCATAACAAAAAATTAAACAGATAAATCCAAGTCATCACAAATTACATAAAATAATTCAACAAAAAATTGAAAATATAAAAATTGCTATGTTGTCAGAACCACCAATTACATAGAAATCCAATCCATCATAAATTACAAATCGTTTCACTAAGGCTCCAAACTCTTGCATACTACACCAGCAGCCCATACAGTGTAACAACCTTGATTGTGAAATTTTACTTTTTATGTATTTTGACCATTTTGTCCTTCCTCGTAGTTGTTACATGATGGTTATGAGGTGTGGGGATGGTTGGCACGGTCCCTGATGCATTCAGAGATTTGGGAGAGTTTGAGATTCTTAGAGGCTTTAAAAGCCATTAGTTTGACTTTGGTCAACATTTTGTATTTTAAGAGTCGGATGACGATTTGAATAGTTCCATTAGATCCGAAATATCAATTTTGGGTTAGTAGCATGGGTAGTTCAGGCCGGGAGACTTTATTTTGCATTTTGACCCTTAGTTTGAAAGCTAGAGAAAACTGCCTAAATAGGGTCCCGAGGGAAAACTTATTATAAGCGATCTCTTTTCAAAAATACGACATTTTCAATCAGTCTGAAACATCCAAAATAGCCTAGTAGCATATATGGTTTATTTCTGTGGGGTCTCGAATGAATCTTAAGGGTCCGTTTGGAGATATTTTTAATATGCAAAACCAGTTGGTGCAGTAGCATTTGCTGGTGCAAAGCTCCTTCTTTGCTAACGAGGAGAAGGATATTATCCTTCATCACGATCACAAAGGGTTTAGCTGATGTCGCCCAAACTATACCTCCAGAAAAGTATAACGCGGTCATTGAATCAAATATAGAACCCAACTAGGTTGGAGTCGATCCCACATGGAATAGGACGAAAGTCTGTCGAATGTTTGTCTGAGTAATTGGAAAGTAAGTAAAAAGGGGGTGGGGTGGGGTGGGGGGTTGTAAACAAATAGTAACAGTAACAATTGTTGATTGTAGGATTTGTGATCAATATGAGAAATACACTAGGACTGTAATTCCTGATGATTTCTTAACTCCACTGGTTACTTGTGCTCGCAAACTATCCCACTGCGTTGTATGCAAAATCTAACAAGATGGGTTCATTTAAACGTCTCTTGACCTTGGTTAGATGAATTTCACTCTTCTCCTCTCGGTCTCCGAGTGTCGCACTACTAACCCTTATTCTGGATCTCAGATAACTGTCCCTGTTACGGCTCAAGTTATTAGCTGAAGGTTGATAGCTTCAAATCTCTATTGTTATTCGCTTTTCCCAATCTCTACCTCTCTCTCAAGTAAATTTAGAATACAGGCGAGTTTCTAACGTTTGCAACCGTTAGAAGATTGATTAAAATAAAGGAAATAACAATACATACAGTCACACCGGTTTAGAATTGCTTCGCACTTAACCCATTTTGTTAATTCCTCATGGTTCACACAACCCTAGTTATGGGGTTTAGCTACGCATGATTGCAAGAACACAAGAAAAATTCATGGAAGAAAATGTAAATTGAATCATGCAAAGATGAATAAAACTGTAAAAGCAATACTTGTAAAATTCCAATAAAATTGTCTTGGAATCCCACAGAACAATGCAACAGAATAACAATATTGTTCAACACGTAAGAATAACCCTAACATAGTATTTATAGACTTAGAAATCCAAATCCTAACTAAAACAGGAAACTAATGTCGGCTGCTCTGGACGACAAGATTGTATGGTCGTGTGTTGAACATATGACCATGCCTTCATACTGGATTTTTTTCTTTTCAGATCATCCATCCCACGACCACATTGTACGGTCATGTAATCATTATACGGTCATGCGATCCATCGTCTGATCATGGCACACTTAACTCCTGCAGGTTGATTTTCATTGACATTGTACGATCATAATGTACAATCGTGCCTTCTTACGGTCGTACAACCTCTCCGTCTGATGAACTACTACACTTTACATCTCTGCATCAATGTATGACAGCCTAGACACGATCGTGGTAAGGTTCGTCTGATGCCACTTTGGTCCAGTTTTCTCTTTTTCCTCTCTAAGTCCTTCACAGCCTGCAAACACTTAACAAACACATTAAATCCACAAAAAAGTACCCTTCGACTAACAATTATTCGTTATTTTAAGCGTCTCAAGTGCTGCAAATTCATGGCACATCAGTAGCCACGATTACGAAGAACAGTTGGGACCGGGTCTGGTATTTCCTTTATCGCGAATGCGATCGGGCTGTCGCAAACACTATGGTCCGGGTTATCAGCCTTCGCAAATGCGAAGGTCTGGCTGCAAACATGAAGTCTAAATTATTGTCCAGATCAACATTGGCCCTCACGATCACGAGGTGTTGACCATGAGCGCGAGGTACTATTCATAGAACAGTATAAATACTCCATTTTCATGATTTTTTGACCTTGGAGCTTCAGGAAAGGGCGATTCTTAGGGTTTTCTTCACCATTTAAGGTTGGTTAAGATCCAAACTCTAATTTTCATTAATTTCCATAGATTTTATCTTTAAAATAGCTTCAAAATCTTCATTCCAAATTGGATTTTGGGGGGTTTTCCCGGTAAAGCTTTAAAATATTTTTCTTCAATTTGAGCCTCGTTTTTAACTCATTTTTGTGTGGGTTTTCAATTGTAGACTCCTATATTCTTAGGGAATGCATTTCTAAAATAAAATTTCAATTTTACCCTTTTCATTTTTGAACCCATTACTTGAACTAATTTTGGACCCGTTTTAAATATAGCTAATAAGGGTATCATTAGCTTCTTTTGACCCATTTCTTTTGACGAATTATTCATGAGATATTGATACCATTGAAACCCCATTTCAAATATAGCTAATAAGGGTATCATTAGCTTCTCAATCTACCCGACCGACACATCCTCGATCTAGGCATTTTAAAAGTGTCTCATTTTCTTTCAAAAACTAGTGTTTCTCAATGATACCAATATCTCATGAATATATATGTATGAAATGAGGATGTTATGTTCATAATCACATTAGTATGAAGATAACCAATCCATTCAATACGTGTATAAGTGAGCTCAGAAAATAACTCGATATGCCAATAATTCATGATATCAATTCTAGTTTGGTACCATTGGAATAAATATGCATATAAGACATCATTAATATAATATTAACCCATAACTCAGGTATTTTATCATGATAAAGGCAAACAATGCTCAATAGAGCCTATAGTATCTATTCAAGTCCACTCACGGGCATCACATTAAGAAGAAAGCATATAAATGCACAAATAAGGCCAATGATGTCAAATAAAGCCCCCACTCGGGCCACACACAGTATATGATATCACAAGTCAACAATAACAAGAATATAAGCCCCTACAAGGGCACACAACAATAATAATAATCTCAAAATACAATTTCCATAGTTATTTTCTCATATCCATAGCATGCTTTACTTATTTATTAACTACATAGCCTAGTCTGAAGAAAGTTAAGTCATAACCTACCTCAAAATGACAAAATCCAAACCCAAAGTCCTTCAACATGGAGCTTTCCCCTTTTGACTGGTCTCAAAATCAACTAAAACATACAAATGTAGCATCTACGTGTTAAAAGGAAGCTAACAATACCCATATTGATCAGATTTAAGACGAGTCCAAAATGGACTCAAAAAATGAGTTTGAAAATAATAGGATAAAACTGGAATTTTTTTGTAGAAACACATCCCCCAATGTTATAGGAGTCTACAGTTGAAAACCCACGCAAAAACGAATTAAAAACGAGGTCCAAATCGAAGAAAAATTGATTTTAAGCTTTACCAGCAAAACCCTCAAAATTCCATTTTGAAATCAAGATTAAAGAGTGTTTTTGATGATATAATCAATGTAAAGTAATGGAAATAAGGTTTCAAAGCTTACCCAAGCTCAAATGGTGAATAAACACTCAAAATTGCCCAAACTTGAAGCTCAAAGTCCAAAAATAGAGAAAATCGTGAAAATGGGGCATTTATACTGTTCTGTGAATAGTGCCTCACGAACGCGGTCAAACCTTCGCATTTGCAAAGGTCAACATTGACTGGCTAAAAACTTGGCCTTTGCATTCGCGGCCAAGGCTTCGTGTTTTCAAAGGCTAATGAATCAGGCATTCGCATTTGCGAAGAAGGAGCCGATCCAACCTGACCCTAACCTGGTTACCCTTCGAGATTGTGGCCACCACCTCACGATAGCGATGAAGGGAAAATTCCTTCTCCACTTTTGCGACTAGGGGTCCACATTCCCAAAGAAGGATCTGGTAGCACCAGATATCAACAAAGTGCTGAGTTTTGCATGCTTTCAAATTCTCCGAACGGACCTCGGGATTCGTTCGGTACCCTATAGAAATAAATCATATATTCTACTTGGTTATTTTTGATATTCTGCACTCAATGGAAATGTTATATTTTTGAGAAAGAATCGTTTTTAACAAATTAGTCCCCGGGACCCCTTTTAGGAAAATTTCACTAGTTTTTCAAACGAAGGGTTGAAATGCAAAACAAAGGTTCCGAACCTAAACAAACCTCGCTACTAGGCCAAATTCAACATTTTTGATCTAATGAAACTGGCCAAATTTCCCCCCGGGACTTGATTAATCAAATATTGACCGAAGTCAACTATGAAACCTTTAAAGCCTCTAAACACCTCAAACTCTTCCACATTCTCTCCAATCGCATTAGGGACCGTGTCAACCATCTACACACCCCAAAATAAATATGTAGCAACTATGAGTAAGGAGAAAATGGTCAATTCACATAAAAGTAAGACTTTCACAAATCCGATCATTACACATGACTTTACTCAAATTCAACAAAATATTTTCAAGTGAATTTAAATATTATAAATTTTTTATATATAGTATTTTGATAATGTTTAATTAATTAGATTTGCATGTGAATTTAGATGAAGGTGGTGTTAATTAAGATAATATTATCAACAAATTTAAATGTGCTTGACGATGTATTGGTTATTGAATATGTCATAAGTTATCGTAGATGTCACACCTCTTTTTTCACCACACTAAAGAGTGGTTTGAAGGGTTTTTCTAATTAAAGTGACGGTCTTGAATAAGAATTATTTTATTTACAGAGTTACCACTTGGAATTGAGTTATGGTGTTCCAAGTCACCTTATTGAATCCTCATTCAAAAAGAATGACTCTTCTTGTTATTGGTCTATGAACTAGAAATTCGAATAAGGAATTCTGTTGACCGAGGGGAAGGTGTTAGGCATCCCTCGAGTCCCGTGTTTTTAGCACGGTCTCTTTATTGACTTATAATTGGCTTAAGTTAATTCTTTAGGATACATTAGGTTTGATTAGTTGCTCAATTTGCCTAAGGATTATGAGAGAAATTATGACTTATGTTTTCGGCTGAGGAGCGTAACCACACACAGAGCCTTGTAATTACAGAATTTAATCAAGGAGCGTGGCCATACACATGATCAACCTCGATATATTATTAATTTAAATTCGTTCTTCTCTTTTTCTATTTTATAACTTATTTTTTCTCACCTCCCACTATTGGTTTTTCCTCTCTTTTCTTCTATTATCGCAATGAATCTTGAATTAATCCACAACACATATCACTTCCCATAATTAAACTACTCGGACACTAAATATTAGTCTAAGCCAAATTCCATTTCCAATATTTCCAAGGTCGACGCGACTTGATAATTAAAAAAAACGTAAAATGTAATTATAATATTAAAACCAAACCTTCAAATATTGCAATAAATAAAAAGATACTACAAAACATTAAATATGATGATCAAAATGTTAAATTTAACCTACCTTAATTGAAACATGGAAAATTAAATTATTAAATGAAGCCTCGGTTTTTTTTCTTAAAACAAACATATTAACAGTGACTTAAAACCAATTCAACATTAATTCTTAATAAACATAAGTAATCTTTTCTAGGCCAAACATAGTTGTTAAATGAAAAGTCCGTTTTGGAAATTAACTTCTCATCAAGTTCATGTTATTTCTTGTAACATTTAAAAATATCAAATAAAGCCAATTGTTAAAACTCATTTAGAATTCAACCATATTAATTCTATATTTTGCTAAATGTTAGTCAGAAAAATAAAAAATAAATATAAAAAAAATAAAATTAAGAAGACTAAATTTAAACCCATTATCGATCAAAAAGATATTTCACTTAACCTTACGATAATTAACTACTCGGAAGAATACTCCTTTATACACTTTAAATACCAGAAATAAAAAAACAAGCCTTCAAAATTCCTTGTACTAGACCTAATAATCTTTGAACTTCTTTATACATATATATATTTTTTTTCAACTTAATAACTACAAAGATGTTAACAGGAACTCCGAACTCCATTTTTATGCTTGCAGGATAAGTTTTGTAGTTTAGAATACCATTATACCCTAATTTGCATGTCCACTATACATGGGTTCGATGTAACAAATGAGGTCGAGAATATTCACAACTGCCTCCTTTAACACTATTAACTTTAAAAATGATCTCATCTAATGTTCGAAACCAATCTAATTAACATTATTTCAAAACGACAAACAAATTACAAATAAAGACATAGAGCACAAAACTTCATATAAATAATAAACTTTTCATACTAAATAATACACGAAACCATTTAAACAATCGATCATGCTTTAATTAAAAACAACTAGAAAAGTATTAAGTAAGAACTTGTGTATGAATTAACTAAAAAGATAAGTACGAACGTCGCCACCGGAAACTCAAACTGGAACCCGAACTCAACTAACCAATTCTTTTCCTTCCCCTTTCTCTTGTTTTCTTCTTCTGTTTTCTATCTCTTTTCAAGTGTTGTGTTTTTCTCCTCTGTCCGTTTTTTTTTCCTTTTTTTTTTTAAGTGTTCTCTTCTTGCTTTTCTTTTTCTTTCTCTGTACCTCTTTTTTTTCCTCCTCTCTTACCTTACTGTTTTTCTATCTTTTTGTTTCTAAGTGTTTTCTTTTTTGCTTTCTTCTATGTTTCCCTTACTCTAAGATGCAGGAGGTGAGGTTGCGTTGGTTCGGGCATATGATGAGGAGGTGCACAGATGCTCCAGTACGGAGGTGTGAAAGGTTGGCTGTGGATGGTTTTAGGCGGGGTAGAGGTAGGCCGAAGAAATATTGGATGGAGGTAATTAGGCATGACATGGCGCAGTTACAACTTACAGAGGACATGACCCTTGATAGGAAGATGTGGAGGTCGCGTATTAGGGTAGAGGGTTAGTGGGTAGGAAGGAGTCCGTATTGTGTAGGAAGGTATGTTTATGTGTATCAGTGCCTGTTGTTTCTTGGGCATATTCTTGTTAGTGTTGTTTTGGAGATGTTTGTAACCCTGAATAAATAGTCTATAGTGCTGCTTTGTGGGTGTCTTGCCTATTTCCGTATATAGTGATGTGTTGTCTCTTCTTCTTGTTTGTTTCTATGACTTTTGTTTGATTGTTATCTGTTCTAAGCCGGGGGTCTATCAGAAACAACCTCTCTACTTCATCTGAGGTAGTGGTATGGACTGCGTACACTTTACCCTCCCCAGACCCCACCTGGTGGGAATACACTGGGTATGTTGTTGTTGTATCTTTTTGCATTGTTTTTTCTGTCTGTCCCCCCCCCCCCCCCTTTTATTTTCCCTTGTGTGTCTTATATAGGGTGTGTGTGATATGGTGTGTATAGTAAGTAGTGTGCAGGTGTGTAGTAGTGTGCAAATAGTGTAGGAAGTGTCGTATGTGTTGTGTGGAAAAAGGGGAGGGGACGTGGGGTTATGGGTAGGTTAGGATTTCTTTTTTTTTTTTAATTAGATTAAAGATATTAATAATGATGATAAAATATTTACTAATTAATTTTTTATAGTAAGAAGATATAGGAAGAGTTTGTAACTAGACTAAAATAAAATATAATTAAGAGAATATTAAGATTACTAGCTTATTTATTAAAACCTAAATTAAAAGAAAACATATTTTTAGAAAAATTTCCTTTATTTTGCAAAGTAAAAATAAAACTTATACTAAAATGTGATTATTTTTTGACATATTTTCACAATTTTTCAACGAAAACCTACTAAAAATGAAATCGAAGCTAAAACAAAGATTAGACATATAATAAATATTTAAAACTAAAATAGGTTAAAGTTCGAGGAGGGTCAAAAATCACGTGTCTACATTTTCCCCTCTTTGTTTGGGAACACGAAGAGTTTTCAAACAAAGAAGTAGACAACGAGACAAGTTTTGATCCGACTATTATTTAAAATGAAAAGAAAAAGAAGGAAAAATGCGACCAAGCCCTGGTTTTGGACAACCTACATATCCCGAGTTATAAGGGAATCAGATCAAGTGTAGTTCAATGAGCTGGAAGGGTGATACGATGAGTTAGAGGTCGAGTGAGGTCCCGTCGAGTCTCTGGTTCGCAGCTCCTATTTTTACATCAAAATAAAAGACAAGAATAAAATGATCCTTCAAGTACAAGATCCTATCTATTCCGCTTCTGTTGAGTCTTGACTTGAATCTTCATGCTTCCTCAAGTGATGATATGTATGCTCTCCTCTTGAGTTGAACTCGACAGTGAACTTTTCTTCATGTCGATTTCGGTGATTGGAGATGAACTTGAAAATCGGTCCTATTCTTCAAGCGGACACTTGCTCCTTCTGACTTTGAATTCAAAAATCACCATGTTATCCAGGCTGGATCCTGAGCTCGAATTGAAAATTGACCCTATTCTCCAGGCGGCCTCCTAAGCTTCAAAACTGAAAGTAATCCCTGTTCTCCAAACGTGTTCTTAAACTCAAAATAAATAGTGAACTAGAAAAGTAAATCCCTTTTTCCAAGAGGGTCCTGATAAACTAAATCCCATTTTCCAGGAGGGTCCTGAACAGAAAATAAAGTCCCATTTTCCAGGAGGGTCCTGAGCAGAAAGGTAAAGTCCTATTATCCAGGAGGGTCCTGTTGATCCCATTTTCCAGGAGGGTCCTGAACAGAATATAAAAGTCCCATTATTCAGGAGGGTCCTAAGCTGAAAAGTAAAATCCTGTTGATCCCATTTTCCAGGAGGGTCCTGAGTAGAAAATAAAGTCCCATTTTTCAGGAGGGTCTTGTTGATCCCATTTTCCAGGAGGGTCCTGAGCTGAAAAGTAAAATCCCATTTTTCAGGAGGGTCCTGAGTAGAAAAGTAAAATCCCATTTTCCAGGAGGGTCCTGAGAAGAAAGTAAAGTACCATTATCCAGGAGGGTCCTGTTGATCCCATTTTCCAGGAGGGTCCTGAGTAAAAAGTAAATTCCCATTTTCCACAAGGGTCCTGAACATAAAATAAAGTCTCAATTTCCAGGAGGGTCCTGAGCAGAAAGAAAAGTCCCATTTTCCAGGAGGATCCTGAATAGAAAATAAAGTCCTATTATCTAGGAGGGTCCTGTGGATCCTATTTTCTAGGAGGGTCCTGAGCAGAAAATAAAGTCCCATTATCCAGGAGGGTCTTGAGCAGAAAGTAAAGTCCCATTTTCTAGGAGGGTCCTGACCAGAAAGGTAAAGTCCTATTTTCCAGGAGGGTCCTGAGCAGAAAGTTAACTCCCAAATAACACGAACAAAAATTTTGCCCCAGTTTGTACCAAATTTTTTTATGAGTGTTTGAAAAATCATAATTATTTGAAAAACAAAGAGGGTGAATCCAAGACCTACCCCATTCCCGAAAGTGCATCTTGCAAAGATAATAGATAATAAATTTTTACTATGACTGTAATCTAGCAAGCTTATATCGTAACATTGCTTCTTGCATTCACAGAAGAGGAGAATTACCTCTTTCTGATATCCAGGATTTGAAGCTTTTGATTTACAAGCAACACCTATCTCTGTTTCAAACAAAGAAAAATTGTGAGTTTGACAACATGGTGGTTGGTTCATGGCATTTGACTTTTGAGGCAATTGCTCCTGCACTTGTCATGTTCAGCTCTATTTTGAGCCGTTGACGAGTATCGTTAACTTGTTGTACTATCGACCTCAAAATTCTGGTTACCCAATGACTGTAACTCAAACCATATTTTCATTTCATAGTGCCTCTGAATTCAACTTCTGTCGCACCTTTGTGTTTTTACGAATCCAGAAACTGTCAAATGATGACTATTCTTAGGTATTTTGCTTCACTTTGAATCATGTTTCTTTTATGTGCTGGTCTTTTCCCTTGCTTTGCACCATTGAAGGAGTTGGTAGCAAGTTTTGAAGTCCTTTCTCACTTGTTTTGCCATGGACTTGACTCAAAGACTACAGAAAAATGAGGACAGTGATTTTTCATTTTGATAACAAAGACAAGAAAATAAAAATAGAAATATTGAACGGAAAGAAATGCAACAAGTGTCCCTATTTCCAAAAAGATGAATGAAAGAAAACTTATCTAAATGCTATAGCCGGCTCTAGTGACTATGATATGCATTTGGGATTAAGCAACCCAATCTTCCAATCTCAACCATTTTTCAACTTTTGCCAACCTATTGAATTGAAAACTGGGTTTCATTTTTGAACCTGTCGTCTCTAGATCACAGACCTCATCCGGCTAGTGAAGCCCCAAAGAGTTCTTACCAGCGAGCCTCTCTCATTTTCATTTTTTCTCAACTCACCATCGCCTTATGGTGCCCGTAAGGGTTTTCACTAATAAGACTCTCTCATTTTTGTTTCTCTCATCTCACCATCGCCTTATGGTGCCCATGAGGGTTTTCACCAATAAGACTCTCTCATTTTTCATTTCTGTCATATTTCCTTTATGTTGATGAAGACAAGTGCGGCCCAAAATATAGAACATCATATCACCATACCATGCTTAGCCTCGACATTTTCAAAGATTGATCTGAAGGTCTTTCTTTGGTTGTAACGTGGCTTCTGGATAGGGTTAGAAATAAAGGGTGGCATGAGGCTCAAAAGACACTTAAAATAGGGTGAGACTTACAACTTTTGGAATCGACTCACAAAGAAAATAACTTTTGCCCCAGTTTCTTTTAAACTGGGTAACTTGAATTTTTTTACTTGGTCGGACCGAACCCTAGAGTAGGGATGCCTACGTATCTTGTCGTAGCAAGAATCAGGTCAAACGTAGTTCAGGTATCTAGTTCTGATTTGTTGTTGTTTTCTTTTTTTTTTTTTTTTTTTTTGACTTTTGACTTTTGTCTCTATTTAAATTCAAAAAGAGGGACATGAAAGAAATTAAAATTAAGGCTCGAAAGGGATAGCAAATGACGACACAATATTTGGATAGCAGAATAAAATGCCTTCGTTATATCAATCTTTTAAATATGCCAGTACCAAACATGTAAATAACAATAACGATAAATAAAGATCATACATAATATCTCTTAACTGCATCGGCATTGATAGCCACTTCTACCATTTTGTCTTCTTCATCGGTCAAATATAAAGCACCATTGGGCAACACTTTCTTCACCATGAATGGACCTTGCCAGTTCGGGGAGAACATGCCTTTAGCTTCAACCTGATGGGGGAGGATGCGCCTTAATACTAACTGACCGACTTCAAAATGTCTGGGACGTACTTTTCTATTATATGCTCATGCCATTCTCTTCTAGTATAGTTGGCCATGACATACTGACGTTAAGCTTTTTTCATCAATCAAACTCAATTGGTCCAATTGGGTCTTGACCCACTGATCATCGTCAATCTCAACTTTCACAATGACTCGAAGAGATGGAATCTCAATTTTTGCAGGTATAACTACTTCGGTCCCATACACCAACGAGTAGGGATTCACACCTATTGAAGTACGAACTGTAGTACGATAACCCAACAAAGCGAAAGGTAACTTTTCTTGCCATTGTCGGGAGCCTTGCACCATCTTGCGGAGTATCTTCTTTAGGTTCTTATTGGCAGCTTCTACAGCCCCATTTGCCTTGGGGCGATATGGATTTGAATTTCGATGCGTAATCTTAAATTGTTGACATACCTCTTGCATCAGATGACTATTGAGATTCACAACATTGTCTGTAATAATTATCTTTGGGATACCAAATCGATAAATAATGTTGAAGTGAACAAAATTCACCACAGCTTTTTTGGTCACCGACTTGAAAGTTACCGTTTCCACCCACTTTGTAAAATAATCAATTGCTACCCAGATGAACCTGTGCCCATTTGATGCTTTTGATTCAATAGGTCCAATCACATCCATTCCCCAAGCCACGAAGAGCCATGGAGCAGACATTGTATGCAACTCAGAAGGAGGGGAATATATCAAATCCCCGTGCATTTGGCATTCATGACATTTACGAATGAATCGAATGGAATCTCGCTCCATGGTGAGCCAATAATAACCTGCCTGAAGTATTTTCTTTGCCAACACATACCCATTCATATGCGGCCTACAAACTCCAGAATGTATTTTCGTTATGATAGTGGAAGCTTCTCTGGCATCTACACATCTTAAAAGTCCCAAATCCAGAGTCCTTTTGTACAAGATCCCCCCGTTTAAGAAAAATCTACTAGCCATTCATCGAATAGTTCTCTTTTGGTTACCATCGGTATGTATTGGATATTCTCCAGATTGAATGTATTTTTTGATATCATGGAACCAAGGTTCACCATCGAGTTCTTCTGCGACCACATTGCAATAAGCATGCTGATCATGAATTTGTATATGCAAGGGGTCAATATGAGTCTTGTCGGGATGTTAGAGCATAGAAGATAAGGTTTCGAAAGCATCAACAATCTCATTATAAACTCTGGGAACGTGTCAAAACTTTACCAATACGAATTGTCGACAAAGGTCTTACAAACAATCACGGTATGGTATAAGCTTTGAGGCTCGAGTTTCCCAATCTCCTCGGATCTGGTGGACTAACAAGTCTAAGTTACCTAGCACCAACAATTATTGAATTCCCATGTTGATAGCTAGTCGCAAACCCAAAATACAAGCTTCATAGTCCGCCATATTATTGGTACAATAGAATCAAAGTTGGGCTATTACGGGATAATATTGTTCTCATTCTGAAACAAGAACTGCTCCTATTCCAACTCCTTTCACATTAGCCTCTCCATCAAAGAACAACTTCTAACCTAGATGCTATCATCAGAAACAGCTTCATCGACACATGATACCTCTTCATCAGGAAAATAGGTCTTTAATGGCTCATATCCTTTATCCACGGGGTTTTCGGCCAAATAATCCGCTAGCGCTTGGGTTTTCATTGCAGTCCGCGTCACATAGATAATATCAAATTTCGTGAGCAATATCTGCCATTTTGCGAGTCTTCCTGTGGGCATAGGCTTCTGAAAAATATACTTTAAGGGATCCATGCGGGAGTTGAGGTAAGTGGTGTAGGATGAAAGATAATGCTTTAACTTTTGTACCACCCAAGTTAGGGTACAACACGTCCTTTCGAGAAGTGTGTACTTAGCCTCATAAGTGGTAAACTTTTTCCTGAGGTAGTAGATGGCTTGCTCTTTTTTTCCTGTGATATCATGTTGACCCAATACACAGCCAAAAGAGTTGTCCAGAACAGACATATACAATATCAAAGGCCTGCCCGACTCAGGTGGAACCACTACAGGTGGATTCGATAAGTACCTCTTGATTCTATCGAACGCCTCTTGACATTCTTCAGTCCATTCAACTACAGCGTTCTTCTTCAATAATTTGAAGATGGGCTCGCATGTTGTTGTGAGTTGGGCAATGAATCTACTGATATAATTCAACCTGCCTAGTAAGCTCATCACCTCGGTTTTGTTCTTTGGTGGAGACAATTCCTGAATGGCTTTTATTTTTGAAGGATCTAATTCGATACCACGTTGACTGACTATAAACCCCAAAATCTTTCTAGATGGGACCCCAAATACGTATTTTGCTGGGTTAAGTTTGAGATTATACCTGCGAAGCCTGTCAAAGAATTTCCTCAGATCTTTGACATGGTCCAACTGCTTTCTTGACTTAATTATCACACCATCCACATAAACTTCGATCTCTTTATGCATCATGTCATGAAACATAGTGGTCATCACCCTCATGTAAGTTGCTCCTGCATTCTTTAGCCCAAATGGCATGACTCGATAATAGTATATCCCCCATGATGTGATAAATGATGTCTTTTCTGCATCTTCATGGTCCATGATGATTTGATGGTACCCCGCATAACAATCCACAAAAGATGCAAGTTCATGCTTGACACAATTGTCCAAAAAAATATGGATGTTGGGTAGCGAAAAGTCATCTTTTAGACTCGCTTTATTTAGATCACGATAATCAACACACATTCGAACTTTTCCATCTTTCTTCGGGACGGGGACGATATTGGCTAACCAAGTAGGATATTGAGCAACTCGAATGACTTTAGCCTCTACCTGCTTTGTGATTTCCTCTTCAACTATTACACTCATGTCAGTTTTAAGTTTTCTCAACTTTTGTTTGATCGGAGGAAAGGCGGGATCCTTTGGCAACTAATGAACTACTAGATCAGTGCTCAAACCAGGCATATCATCATAAGACCAAGCAAATATGTCTTTATAATCGAGCAAGGTCTTGATTATTTCTTCCTTTTGTTGTGGTTGCGCATGTACACTTATCTTAGTCTCCCTAATATTTTCATGGTCTCCTAGATTCATTGACTCCGTTTCATTCATATTGGGGTTGGACTTATTCTCAAACTGTTAGAAATCCTTGCTTATTTCCTCTAATACTTCATCTTGATCATACTCAACTTCTTCATTCATTATTTCATGATTAGTTTGAGTTTTAAGATCTGGCTGAAGATTCCGTATGCATGTCATATCACTACAATCAGCATAGAAAGAACTGTACAATAGGAAATAAATAAGTAACTATTAGACTCGAAATAGGAAGAGGGAAACTGCATTTTATTGAAAATAAAGATAGGAGGGTTTGAACATAAAAACAAATAAGATAAAGATCTGAATTACAACCCTGGAATAATTCAAATTACAGAAAGGAAAACAAAACAGACTACCAAGACTCCTTCTTAGTGGGGAGAGGAGTGGCCTCCCAATTGTTGAGTTGGACATCAGGGCCAATAAACTGCACATCTGCATTACTGGTGCCTTCCCCAATTTCAACCATATCATCCTCGAAAAACATGTTTTGGAAAAGGCCAGTTAACTCTGTATTGTCTTTAACCATTGGCTCTGAGACTGGTAACGTGAAGGACCAATAGCACTGGTTCTGATGAAAGACTGGTTGAGTGGCGGTATCGGCTTGGCAAGTGACCATAACTCTTTTTTCCACTTCTTAGCTTTCTTCCTATCTTCAAAAGTGGGTTTATACCATAAACCAAAGGTACCGAGGTTCTCATGAAGGCATAATGGATAAGTTCAACCCTGTAAAGACATCCCTAAACCTTTTCCTGGTTGAAAACCATGTTTTAACATTTCACTTGCCACCATAACGGATGCAGATGGCAACTGTGGTCTCAGAATGAGATTCCCCTCGAGGATATGCTCAACAACCACTATCTCAAAATCTTGATAAATCAGCGCTCCATGTGTATTGCCTGCCTCGATGAAGGAAATGGAAGAGTCTTTGTACGTGGACAAGTCCCCTTCACTGTGAACAACTATTTCTTTTCTGTCATGTTCAAACTTGATCATTTGATGCAGTGTCGATGGGACTGCCCCAGCCCTATGAACCCATGGCCTTCCCAATAGCAGATTGTAGGAAGCTTCAATGTTCAAGACTTGGAAATCTATGGCGAATTCAATAGGACCTACTGTCAGTACCAACTCTATCTCACCGATGGCATTCGTTTTTGCTCCATCAAAAGCTCTGACACATACATTATTGGGTCGAATCCTTTCCGCACCCACGTTTAATTTTTGTAAAGTTGATAGAGGACAAATATTAACAATAGATCCTTCATTGATCAAGACTCGAGTGACATAGGAATGCTCACATTTTACAATAATGTAGAGGCCGCGATTGTGTCCAGTACCTTCCACGGGTAGTTCATCATCCGAGAAAGTGACCCTATTTACCTCAAAATTTCTTCTAATAATTTTCTCTAATTGATTCACCATATTCTCACTGGGTACGTGTGCTTCATTCAAAATCTTTATTATAGATTTGCGATGCTCTTCTGAGTGGATCAATAACGACAACAAAGAGATTTGTGCTTTCCTCAACTGTTCCACAACAGAATATTCTGGCAACTTCATCTTTTTCAAGAATTCCTCAGCCTCTTCTTCAGTAATTGGCTTTTTGACTGGCCGCTGACCATCTTTATATTTTCTTAACTCTTCTGGGGTAAAGCATCTCCCTGAACGAGTTAACCCCCCTACTCCATCCACTTCTTCAATGACTTTCTTTCCCTTATATGTCATTGTCGTGCGATTATAGTTCCAAGGTACTGTCTTGGTGTAAACCATAGGAAGTTGTGACACTGGCTTAATAATAATAGGAGTTGTGAGAGCTCTTTTCACAATTATGAGGGGCTTGGCAAGCATTCTTGGCACAATCAACTTTGGGCTAATCTGACTTGCCCCAGTGCTTTCTGCAGATCCTTTCACAATAACCATGGGAGTATTCGACTGTTTGGGCTTTACGAGCATCTCGTTCACTTCTGAAGATACTAATTTTGTCAAATCCACCACATTTGTTGTCTTTTCCTCATCACTTTTGATCTTAATGATAGGCTTGTAGGAAATTGTAGATTCTTCGCCGCCATGTATCAACTCAAGCATGTTTGTTTCAGTATGAATTGGCAGTGGGTTTTGATTGATGTTTCGATCATCCGAGTTTTGCATCACAATTTGTTGAGTATCAATCAGCTCTTGGATGGCTTTTTTCAAGAACCAACATTTCTCTATATCGTGCCCTGGGGCATCAAAATAATATGCATATCTTCGAGAATAATCCACATTTTTGGGGGAAGGGTTTGATACTTTTCTCTCAATTGGGCTCAAAAGATTCAAGGCCCTCAACCTATGAAATAAGCTAGCATACGATTCTCCAATAGGAGTGAAATTATCTTTGGCTACGTTACCCCTTTTATACTCTGCTCTAGGAAGAAAATTAGGTTTAGGAGGGCCTTGGTAAACTTGTGGGAGTGGAGGATGATTTTAAGGGACTGGTTCACACCATTGCGGGTAAGAAGAGGGTTGGGCATCTGGCTGTGCATTATAAATGGGATACTGAGGAGATGGTATAGAATATAGTGGGTAGTGTTGTGGGTGGTTATATGGGTCTTGGGTATATATCTGGGGTTGAGATTGTGCGTATTGGTGAGGCGAACCTCTTGGAGTTTGTCGTGGCCCTGGCACAATAGTAGCCACATCCTCCTTCCTTTTCTTTCCCCCAATACCTCCCGAACCATTTTGAATCGCCTGTGTCATAGCTTTTAAAACATCTTGGCTTATAATCTTTCCGGACTTAATTCCATTTTCCACCATTTCGCCAACCTTAATAACCTCAACAAATGTTTTTCCAATAGTAGAAAGCAAATGATGGAAGTAGTTAGGTTCCTGTGCTTGGAGAAAAATATCAATCATCTCTGACTCCTTGATTGAGGGCTTAACTCTAGCAGCTTGCTCTCTCCACGGAAACCCTCAGTAGTCTTTTTCCTCAGGGTGGCAAGTGTGGTGCGATCTGGAATTATGTCAATATTGTATTGAAATTGTCGGACAAAATCCCTAGCCAAGTCATCCCAAACATGACAACGAGAGATATCCTGATCGATAAACCATTCTGAAGCTATTCTTGTCAAACTCTCTCCAAAATAATCCATAAGTAGCTCTTGTTTTCCCCCTGCTCCTCTTAGTTGATTACAAAACCTTTTCAAACGAGCTAAAGGATCACCATGCCGTCGTACTTGTCAAACTTTAGGGTTTTGAAACCTAGAGGCAAGTGGACATCGGAGAACATGCACAAAATTTTTGTAAGAAACACTCTTGTTCCCCCCTAGGCCTTGCATGTTCCTCATGCTTTACTCCAAACTTCTCATTTTTTGGGCCATCTCCTCTTGTTCCTCATTCTTTGTCGTCTTTTCAATCACAATAGGGGAGTTGTGCAGATAAGAAGGATTAGAGGATTCTGGGACCTTAAAAGTTACTCCAGTGGAATAGAATTGATCACGAGGTAGCTCACCCTCAGACTTCGGTACTGACTTTGGTTGAGGATCTATAGTAGTTGGTACTGCGGGAATGAAGAGTGGGTTATTTGTGAGAGATGGATTTGGGGGGCGTACAGTGGAGGTCCCAACTGTGCTAAGCACATTAGTATATAGGCCGAATCCTGGTGGGTAAAACGGATCATCAGTTTGGGCCTGAGTGGAAATTGGGAAAGTCGTGTTCGAAAGTCCAGGAATTGAGGAAGGGGGCACTTGCCCATTTATCCAGGCTTGATACATTTCTGCCATCTGTTGTTTCAATAACTTATTCTCTTCTATCGATTTAAATTCTTGTTGAGTCAACTGATTTTGGTATTCTTCGCTATCAAACTCTATCCCCTCTTTGTGTGTCATTTTGCCCTTTTCTTTGGATCTGGTATTGTACGGATGAGATGCAGTGTAACCACAAACCAACCACCTTACAAAATTTTAACCTTTTCTGTAACAAGTGGCAAATGGGTAAGTGTTGCACATTTAAATTTATATAACACATCGTATGTTATGCTCCTAAATGCATTTCCCATCTTAATGTGGGAGGCCTTATGTTTCATCCCGGCTTATCTAGGCGCATTTTCTTTTTCAATTTTTTTTATATATTTTTTTTTGAAAAATTTTGATCGAACCCGTTGAAGGGTTGCCTACGTATCATGTCGGTACACGAATCAGATCACTGCGTAGTTCGAAAAATAACAAAGCAGAGAGTTTTTTTTTTTTTTTTTAAACATATAACAAAATAAATAAAGATATTTAAATAAAAGCGAATCTTTTCCATTCATTTTCAAATATGCACTTTACAATACTCAAATGAAGGAAACGATAGAAGTACAAAAACTGCTATGGACTCAAAATAACTAAAAATTAAAAAAAACTGAGATAACACCAAATAGCTAAAAAGAGACAGACTCCAAAAGGACCATAATAAAGGATGTCTTCTTCAAGGCGTTCTTTGTGGCCTCTATTGCCCTCCTAGACTGGAGTATATGCTGGATAATATCTTTGGCAGATGTAGGGAGAGAAAACGTGCCTGTTCTCCCAAAATTTGGTCATCACGGTGGAAATAACCAACATACACATCGACAAGAATGTCCTTAAGCCGAAGCACTTGCTCTTTAGCCTCATTCATATTTTTGTGGCAGTTCTGCAACCAATCTTAAAAAGTGTAGACTGTCTGCGTCAGATCATCCTCTAGTTCCTGAAGCTCCTCCACTTGGTGGCCAAGTGCACCACGCTCAATCTCCCATAATTTTTCTCACTTTCAAATTTTTCCTGATAAGCTGTGAAGCGCTTGGCAATTTCCCTCTCTCGTTCCATGGAGGCTTTCACTTGAGCATGAAGCCTATCTTGGGTGTACATCAATTTGGACTTGTCATTTTCGAACTCATCCTGTTGTTGCCCCATTGCCACCTCAATGATACCCAAATTTTCTTGCAAAACCTGAATCAAGTGTTTGTCTGCCTCAACCTTTCTTTGTGCCGACTCAACTTTGTTCCCTAATTCTTTCTCCAATTGACTGTATTTTCTTTTGACACATCTTAGATCCTCTTTCACAACTTGGAGAGCTAACTGATGGTCTCTTTCCACTTCTTCCCGAGCCTGTGCAATTCTTGCTTCATATTCAGCTTGTTGCTCGTTCAATTTCTTTTGAAACTCATGTTCCACCTCAAGACGGGCTTGTCTGACTCTCGCTCGAACCTCTGATTCTCTATCCCATTTTCTTTTCCCAGAATATTCGAGTCCCTCTTCAAGTGAGGAAGGGCTATACAACCATGAAAGGTACCCAGAAACTACTTTCCCCTTATCACGATCTTCCACCATTTCACTCTTCTCAGATATTATACTCCCATACCAAAACTTTAGTATCTCATCACTATCAAATAGAAAACTTGGAGGAGTATCGTACATGAATCCACCCATGTTCTTTTTTCTAGGAATCTCTTGAAGTCGACCCAATTGGTGCATTACTCGAAGCGACACATAAGGTTGGATCCCTCTAAACCCAATCAACACCAAAAAAGGATGGTATGAGGACATATAAATGACATCTTGGGCTGTTAACCAGTAGTAGTTCAAGATAATCTGATCATCAGTCAGCTTAGAAACCTTCTCCTTCCATGCCTTGATCCCGATTGGGAGTTTACTTTTATTAGCTCTCTCCTCATGGCTAGTCACACGATTTAACCAGTCACTGGCTCCCGGCGCATAAGGGTAACAATAGAAATGTTCCAGAAACCTTATCTGCAGGAAAATATTACACCCTTCAAAGTATGTGGCACCCTTTTTGCACTTGGTTAGTGAGCGAAAGACATATCCAAGAATCATGGGTACAAGAGTGGGGTTATCCATCGTGGTTAGTGCTTGCACTACTCCAGCTAGACGGATATAGATATTTCCATCACGCTCCGAAAAAACTATCCTCCCCAAGAATGCAACCATGAAAGCAAAGCGGTTGTGTTTCTTCCATTCTTGCAAGTTCCCTTTATTATACAATTGACCCTGATACTCCTCGAATCCTTCCTCTCGACCAAATCTCTGGGATAAAAATTCCAAAGAAATCCAACCTTCCTTCAACCTTGCTATATTCATCTGATTGATATTCATTAATTTCAAGAACTTGATCCCATCCACATTCTTAGGAACTATAGGTCTCTTGTTTCTTAGATCTGAACCTCGGCGAATGGTGCCTACCGCCATGAAGGTTGCTAATTCCTCTAGAGTTGGGGTCATCTCGAAGTTTGAGAAATGAAACACATTGTTGTTGTGGTCCCAAGCTTCAATCAATGCTTCGAACACGTCTCTTCTGGGATTAATTTCCATCATATGCACAAGATGTCCCAAATAGTCTTTTACTATCCTCTTGTCCTGCTCCTCCATTCCATTCCACCATTGCCACAAAAGTAGAGGAGTCTGATCGACGATCATAAATTTGGGTATTCCTTCAACCCTGGGCCTTTTCTCACACTTCCCTCTAGTTCATGGATTCATGTTATACCTTTTAAGAAAAATAAAATAAAAAATGTTAACACTTACCTAGATACAAATTTGTTTAATAGTAAGAAAAGATGCATAAAAACAAATATTTTTTTTATTTTTTTATTTTTAAAAAAAAAAAGAAAAAAAGAAAAAGAATTTTGGTACTGAATAAATCTCAAACGACTATTTTTAGTGGAAACATATATAAATATATAGAAGAGTAGGGCCGAACCCAAGGAGGGTTGCCTACATATCACACCAAATGGTGAGCATCAGGCCCGCGTAGTTCGTGAAGACCATAAAAATCAAATTATGATTATTATTATTTTTTTTTTTAAAAAAAACATATATATATATCCCAAAAAGAATAATCTTTTTTTTCATTAAGGAAACTGTTATAAAAGTTGGAGGAAAAGTTACTCTCTTCGATTTCATTAAGCTGCCTAAAGCCGGTCAACAATCAAACAGGCCTTCCAAATAAATGTCAAAGAGCACATAGGATGCACATGTTGGTCATATAAAGAGGGACACCTGTCCTAGACGGACTCGGCCTCTGTGTCGAGTCCCGCTAAGTCAAATGCACATGATTCAGATAAAGCGGAGCCTAATAGGGATGTCCACGTCTGAGTTTCAGTTCTACTAGGTTTAACCTGATGGAGATGATGTCTAGATTGGCTTATCCAAGTGGACAACTCAGATCGGGGAGGTTCAGTTTACCGGTAGCAGAGCTATTCCGGTTCTACTGGTGATCCAACCCCGCCTAATATGTGTGACTAATATTCCTTAAACCAGAAGCGTAACCGAACACTGGTTCGTCTCATATAGAAGGTTTTGTGGAGCGTAGTCGCACACACAGTAAATAGTTATAGGTATATTCAGAGACTCAAATGGGTGCGCGAAAGAAGACAGTTTGCATTGCAATTCAGATAATATTAAAGCGGTAAACAAGCAAGAAAATAGTATATCAGGCCAACAAACACAATATATATCCAAGAATTAAAGAAGGTCAACAATAAGTCAATATACAAAGCTCGAATTCTAGTTAATTCCCCAGCAGAGTCGCCAGAGATGTCAAACCCCTTTTTTCACCACCCTAAAGAGTGGTTTGAAGGGTTTTCTAATTAAAGTGACGGTCTTGAACAGGAATTATTTTATTTACAGAGTCACCACTTGGAATTGAGTTATGGTGTTCCAAGTCACCTTATTGCATTCCCATTCAAAAAGAATGAATCTTCTTATTATTGGTCTGCGAACTAGAAATTCGGATAAGGAATTCTGTTGACCGAGGGGAAGGTGTTAGGCATCCCTCGAGTCCCGTGGTTTTAGCACGGTCGCTTTATTGACTTATAATTGACTTAAGTTAATTCTTTAGGATACATTAGGTTTGATTAGTTGCTCAATTTGCCTAAGGATTATGAGAGAAATTATGACTTATGTTTTCGGCTGAAGAACGTAACTACACACAGAGCCTTGTAATTATAGAAGTTAATCAAGGAGCGTAGCCACACACATGGTCCACCTCGATATATTATTAATTTAAATTCGTTCTTCTCTTTACTATTTTATAACTTATTTTTTCTCACCTCCCACTATTGGTTTTTCCTCTCTTTTCTTCTATTATCGCAATGAATCTTGAATTAATTCGCAACATATCTCACTTCCCACAATTAAACTACTCGGACACTAAATATTAGTCTAAGCAAAATTCCATTTCCAATATTTCCAAGGTCGACGCGCCTTGATAATTTAAAAAAACATAAAATATAATTATAATATTAAAACCAAACCTTCAAATATTGGAATAAATAAAAAGATACTACAAAACATTAAATATGATGATCAAAATGTTAAATTTAACCTACCTTAATTGAAACATGGAAAATTAAATTATTAAACGAAGCCTCGGTTTTTTTTCTTAAAACAAACATATTAACAGTGACTTAAAACAAATTCAACATTAATTCTTAATAAACATAAGTAATCTTATCTAGGCCAAACACAGTTGTTAAATAAAAAGTCCGTTTTGCAAATTAACTTCTCATCAAGTTCATGTTATTTTTTATAACATTTAAAAATATCAAATAAATCCAATTGTTAAAACTCATTTAGAATTCAACCATATTAATTCTATATTTTTCTAAATGTTAGTCAGAAAAATAAAAAATAAAAATAAAAAAAATAAAAATTAAGAAGACCGATTAAAACCAAAGACTAAACTTAAACCCATTATCGATCAAAAAGTTATTTCACTTAACCTTACGATAATTAACTACTCGGAAGAATACTCCTTTATACACTTTAAATACCAGAAATAAAAAAACAAGCCTTCAAAATTCCTTGTACTAGACCTAATAATCTTTGAACTTCTTTATACATATATATATTTTTTTTCAACTTAATAACTCCAAAAATGTTAACAGGAACTCCGTACTCCATTTTTATGCTTGCAGGATAAGTTTTGTAGTTTAGAATACCATTATACCCTAATTTGCATGTAAACTATACATGGGTTTGATGTAACAAATGAGGTCGATACTATTCACATCTGTCACCTTTAACACTATTAACTTTAAAAATGATCTCATCTAATGTTCGAAACCAATCTAATTAACATTATTTCAAAACGACAAACAAATTACAAATAAAGACATAGAGCACAAAACTTCATATAAATAATAAACTTTTCATATTAAATAATACACGAAACCATTTAAACAATCGATCATGCTTTAATTAAAAACAACTAGAAAAGCATTAAGTAAGAACCTGTGTATGAATTAACTAAAAAGAGAAGTACGAACGTCGCACCGAAAACTCAAACTGGAACCCGAACTCAACTCGCCAATTCTTTTCCTTCCCTTTTCTCTTGTTTTCTTCTTCTGTTTTCTATCTCTTTTCAAGTGTTGTGTTTTTCTCCTCTGTCCGTTTTTTTTTTCCTTTTTTTTTTTTAAGTGTTCTGTTCTTGCTTTTCTTTTTCTTTCTCTGTACCTCTTTTTTTTTCCTCCTCTCTTACCTTACTGTTTTTCTATCTTTTTTTCTTCTAAGTGTTCTTTTTTTTGCTTTCTTCTATCTTTCCCTTACTCTATCTTTTTGTGTTGTTTTTTCTGTCCGTCCCCCCTTTCTTTTTTTTTTCTTTGTGTGTCTTATATAGGGGGTGAGTGATATGGTGTGTCTAGTAAGTAGTGTCCAGGTGTGTAGTAGTGTGCAGATAGTGTAGGAAGTGTCGTGTATGTTGTGTGGAAAAAGGGGAGGGGACGTGGGGTTATGGGTAGGTTAGGATTTTTTTTTTTAATTAGATTAAAGATATAAATAATGATGATAAAATATTTACTAACTAATTTTTTATAGTAAGAAGATATAGGAAGAGTTTGTAATTAGACTAAAATAAAATATAATTAAGATAATATTAAGATTACTAGCTTATTTATTAAAACCTAAATTAAAAGAAAACATATTTTTAGAAAAATTTCCTTTATTTTGCAAAGTAAAAACAAAGCTTATACTAAAATGTGATTATTTTTGACATATTTTCATAATTTTTAAACGAAAACCTACTAAAAATGAAATAGAAGGCAAAACAAAGATTATACATATAATAAATATTTAAAACTAAAATAGGTTAAAGTTCGAGGAGGGTCAAAAATCACGTGTCTACAGTAGAATTATTAGTTTTATATAATCATATGTTAGAATAATAACAAAAGATCGATAAAGTTCATACATATAAGTTCAATTATAGATCGAGAAAGAAAAATTAACTAAAAAAAGATCGATAAAATGAAGGACTTGCCCACCCAGCCTGCAATCCTTTTAGGGCTGGGTTGGGTCATACATTTTAAGGCCCTTTAAAATGTAGTGCCGACCCATCCTAACCCAACAAAATCTTTGACCCGCGAGTCTTGGGTTGGGTTGGGTTGGACAAGCCCTTTTTGACAGATCTAATTTTATCCAACCCACCTATTCCATTAAGTCCAACTCATAATTCCTTTTTTAATCATCACTACTATCAGAGAAACACGAACATCAATAGAGGGCAAGGATTTCAGTGGATGCCAACAGGAAGCATCTGGATAAGTAAGGCAACCTGAGGTTTGTCCAGTGAAACGCTTTGGCTTCTCCGACAAATCTCAAATATTTAGGAAATAGAGTTTGGTCCCGAATCCTTTATTGGGTTGGGCCAATTTTTATTTATTGTTTTCTTTTTTTTGGGCCTTTGGCCTGAAGTTGTTTGACCTAGCCTATTAATAAAAATATGGAATAATTTCAAACATATACAATAAAATTTGTTTACAACAAATATAGCCATATTTTTAAGGGAAAAGTATATGAAATACCCCATAAAAGTAAACTAATTATGTAATGACCCTCCAGGTCATTTACTGTGTTTTCATACTTTTACTGCATTTAGAGCTTTCCCACAGTTTTCCCAGGTCATTTATGACTTGCTGGGACTGACAGTTTGGTTACCGACAATTCATTTCATTTTTAGAGCTATTTCCCTATTTTGGAGCTTTTAAAGTTAAGAATCGGGTCTCGGGCCTAAACCTCAGGTAAACAGCCTCGAATGCAATTTTTGACAGTCTTATCACCTAAAAAACATTGATTTTAGGCTATAAGGATCCTTAATCTGGGTCTTGAGTCTTTCAGACTCGTTTTAGGCTGTTCGGTGGAATTTAGTTAAAATGACCCTTGGGGTGTGGGACCTACTTTTTATCAAAATGACCCTGGATGGAAATTTTGATAGCACCGTTGAATCCAAAATGTCAAATTTAGTAGGGTAGCATAGTTCGTTTGCAAGAACGGGATTTTGAACCAATCTCGAGCACCCAGTCGGAGTCCGTTGGAAATGGTTAAACTTGGCTAGTGCCAAGTTATCTAGTGCAGTCGGTTCTACTATGATAATGCAGCTGAAGGAAAAGAAATACGAAAACAAAAATCCTCAGTTATGGTATACCCCCACCCCAATTATGAAATCATATAATGTCCCCTTTGCATGAAATTAGATAAGATAATGAAAACCAAGGGGAAAGGGACATACCTGGGGTGCCCTTGGCACCGATGGAAGGTGGGACACGTGGGGGTAAGGCTGGGTCCCTCATAGTGACATTAGCAATAGTGACCTTGGTTGTAGCTTAGGTGCTCAAACTCTCATAGGCCCCAATAGTGGCAGGGGCATTCAAATCAATGTTAGCCCCAACGGTGGTCGGGGAACTTATAGTAACAAAAACGGGGTCTGTCTCCGAACCCCCTTCAGTAGTACCCTCTGGAATGACTGCCATGAGATCTCCTTAGTTGTTCTCTCTCTTTTTCTTCTCTTCTTTCTAGATTTATTTGTACTAGTCTCTCCAGATTCGCTAACCCTCGACCTCTTCCGCTGTTCAAGGCCTCTGTCCTCCTCCTCATCAACTTGCTCTGACTGCTCAATAGGAGGAATATAGAATAGAGTAATTTGGGAGTCAATGTCCTCCTCAGGTGATGCCACTGACTGCATAGATGGTGGCGGAGGCGGAGGCGGAGGAGCCATATCAAGTCTGCCAGCAAGGGACTGAATGGCTGCCTTAAGCTCATCAATGTCTGCCCGGATTGGTGCCAAGTTGGGTGCTTGCACTGTATCAAGGCAGGCCATGACTCGATACTACATTCTATCCATGCTCGTCTATACCACCAGTACTGCCGCACAAATCTGATCATCAACATGGGGCTAGACCCCTACCTCCAAATTTTGGATCCGAGCATTGTGTAATTTTTGGTTTCGGTTAATGTCTGCCAACTAGGCGGCTGAAATCAAAGTATAACCAGTCGGAACCAATGGTCTAGGCTGAGTAGTAGCTGATGGTGTTGAAGACTGGAAATCTTCGACGTCAAAAGCAGACAGTATATCAGTTGTGGCATCCCCACCTACCTCTGGGATCCCCAAACCTCGAGCTGGCGCTGATAATCATGGTCAAGTCTGCAGTCTTAGTGGGCTGAAGAAATTTTTCCACTAATGATATCTAAGGTACCTCCGCATCCTGCAACAGCTGAGTCACCAAACACAAAAACAATCGTGTGGAGCTACTCTTAATAGCTCGGTCTCAGACCTCTTGCACAATAATGTACGGAACATTCATTTCTAACCCCACTAGAATAGAGGCAACTAGGAATGCATTCGTCGCACTCAGTGTGTTGTCATTTACTGTGGGTGCTAAACTATTCCTCACAATGGACCACCACGCCTTGACGGTGAATTTCAGGCTCTTCTTTGTGATATAAGAACCATTTATCCAAGTAGCATGTGTACCATCCTCTGCAATAATACCTGCCAGCCAAGTGAAATGCATGGTCTGGTGCATAGCGATCAATATTTTGACCTTTATCAACTCGATCATCTGATAATCAAACTCTGGCATTTTTGCTGGAGGAGTAAAATCAACCCTAAATAAAACCCTGGAAATAGCCGCCTCAAAAATATCAATCGCCATCCCCCGAACTATGATCATGTCCAAACGGGGCTTCTTCTTCATGTATCGATCTTTGTCGTAAGGAGTCATGTTCTTTATGGTCGTAACATAATCAGCATAGAACTCCCTCACTAGCTCTCTACTATATATACGAAGTGGCCTAGTCATCCACCACAGCAAGTACTGCTGAAATACCTGGGCCACCTCCAACATCTTCACCAAAGACACATTCAGAATGCGAGGTTCTTCTTGGATTCTCCTTTGTATGTTACCAATTTTCTTGATGGCAACCCATTACAAGTAATACTATTGGGCATTCAAAATGAGTCATCTCCTTGGACCAGGTCCCCTCTGATTGGACTCTACCGGAACATCACTGTTAGAAGGTTCTGAGTGTGACTCCTCGTCACCCTCCTCTGAAGAAGAAGCATCAGCATCCTCACCCTCTCCTTGGTGGTTCTCCTCCGTTCCCTCTTCAGAATGGGGAGCATAGATCGGGGTAGCAGCCTCAACAATGGCCTTGGAGATTGCAACCTCCTTGCCCTTCTTCTTGTTCCTAGTATCCATTATGGTAGCCTGATCGGAAGAAGAGCTAATATCATACTCTTTCTCCAACCAGCTAGAACTATACCCACTCTTCGAGCTACTTTGTGGGCCCTTCTCCTTCGAAATCTTCTCGCGAAGAGCCTTTCAGCAGTTGCCTTAGATTTGGGTGCCATAGTACCTGTATTAGTAACACATTAGTTTATAGATTAAAATAGGCACAGGTGCAATAAAACAATCAGATGATCAGAACCTACGATCGTGCAATGATTGTACGATCATACCTTCTGATCGTAGGTTGGTCTCTTAAAGAATGACTTGTAGTATAACATTTAGATGATCACAACATATGATCATACAATGAAGGTACAATTGTACCATCAGGTAGTAGGTTGTGTATCTGAAACCAGTCATTTTTAGTCACATACCACAATCATATAATGATATCACGATCGTGGGTTGTGTTTGTCTAATGAGCTCCTGAGACTTAACATCCAGTGTCCTACAACGATCAAACCTACGATCGTAGGTAGAACCCATGATTGTGTGTTATGTTATAATTTCACAAACACACCAGATTTGAAGATATTAACATTGGGACCCATAATTGACCCTTTCTTTGACCCCAGTTTTCACTATATATATATATATATATATATATATATATATATATATATATATATATATATATATATATTGTATGAAAAATAAAGAATTTTACAAAAAATAGCACTACAGAGTACTTAGACTTCCCCTGTGCATGTTGAACCAAACATTCCCATTACATACTTCTCTTATGCAAAGTTAAACAAACCCACCTAAACAATAAATGAAAAATTGTCCTTGTTACATTCCAAAGTTTAGGCAAACTTACTAGATGAATTAGAAGTGATGAGATCTTGAACAAATTTAGGGAATCTGACAAATCTGGGAGAACCGTAGTATGTTTTACCTTTGAAAGAGGTAGGGTTTGCTTTAAAAATGGTTTCAAAATGTTTGGAGAATGAATGGGATGGTTTCAACATATATTTATACTGTCACAACCCGAATCCCATTCGGGACGGACTGGCACCCGAAGTCGATATGGCCTGAGAGAACCAATCTTGCTCATGTACACTCATATGCATCTCTCTGTATGAACATCATTATGTCTCATGCAGCTATGCGGAAGTCATGGAAACATATGCTATATATATATATATATATGAACCTTGGCCGGTAGGGCCATCAAGTCAAAATGGTCATACATCGCTTACAATCATTCTCCCACATAGGTCTACAAAGCCTCTAACAGATACATTTACATAACCAACCTACATTCGGGATAAGTCCCCGCTTTATACAACATTTACCATGCCAAAACCAAAACCAAAATACGCATTAGACTTGGGAAGCCCCGAATCAACTGGAGCTCACCAATGACTGGCAAATGATCTGCAACCTACTGTGGAGGTCTACTAGCACCTGTGCCTGCAGAAAGTAAGGTAAGTCTCCCCAAGAGGGGTCAGTATGAAGAATGTACTGAGTATGTAAGGCTATAAGAAACTGTATGCAACATAGGATCACAAATGGGATCAATACATGTGAATAAACATTATGGGTCAATCACCGTTTTGCATATGTGGAACTATGTTGATTACTTCCATTGCTCTCATTAGTTTAATCGTTTTCATTACTTTCATTGCTTGATCATTTATTCATATCAATTTCATTCGTGAAATAACATTCCTTCATATTTTCAATTGCGTGACATACTTCCTTTGACTTTACGTTCATCTTTATTATCAGTCATCCACTTATTAGTGGGCCATAATATAGTAACCGTCATCCACACTTGGTGGGATATAATATAATACCAATCATCACCTTATAGGTGGCTTATAATATAATACCGTTCATCACCTTATAGGTGGCTTATAATATAATACCGTTCATCACCTTATAAGTGGCTTATAATATAATACCGTTCATCACCTTATAGGTGGCTTATAATAAAATAATAATAATAATAATAATAATAATAATAATAATAATAATAATAATAATATAGCATAATATTGGGATTGTTCCATCCGAGCTTATACCCTTTTGTTTTGATCCATACTCAATGAAACATAAAGTAACCATATAAGCATCACTTCTTCTCTTTACTTTGTTATGAGAGTGATACATTGGTGATTTGGAACATCATTGGGAACACGTGTATTCATTACTTCATTCCTTACTTTTATGAGATTGATACACTCACTCATGAGAGATTAATACATTCACTTATGAGAGATTGATATTTTTATTTGTGAGAGATTGATACTTTTGATAATTTTAACATTATTGGAACTTGGAACATTAACCAAAGAAAATGAGTCATGTGAATCACAATTGATGTAGGAATAAGGAACATATAAGTAACAATAATTAATAACCGGAAATGGGATACCTTTGAACATTTCGGAATAGGATAGGTACAATGTCAATGTGACTAATATGTGCTGCAGAAAGATACGGAAAGAATAACCTTACATACCTTCACTTCCCAATATGAATACACAATCCAATATGTGAGTACAACAATTCCGGTCCTTCCTTACGTTTCACTCTACATCACAAGTACATAATGGAACCAACATTAACCACAAGCTACATTCCAAGTGTATAAGACGACCATGAGTTACATGATTTCCCCTATAACATTATTTCACCCTGTACAATACCATTCATGGAATTTTCATACCAACAATACCATAACATTCTATACATTGACCAAAACATCATAAACCAATAGCTTTTCACACCAAGTTCCTCCTTTACATGTTCTCATTAACACCACCTCACCATGAATCCATCAAATCACTCCAATACATTTTATAACCAAAATTTCAGAATTTACTCATAGATAAAAATAACAAGTTATGGACATAACCACACCATACATGTTGAGATATCATCCACACCATTCACTTTCATCAAAACAACAAGTCCTTTTTCAAGTTTAATTCACAAGGATGCACATCTTTTAGTAAAAAGCCAAAGTGCACTATTCAACACTTGCAAACATAACCAACGTGATCTACATAGTCTTTCATGCTTATAATATGTTAAAGTACAAGAATATTCACTTACCCAAGCTTGGAAGATGATGATCTTGCCCAAGAGTTGATTGTTTTAGGGTTTGGAAATGGAAAGAAAATTCTAGAAATGTTATGAGAGATTTTGTGACTAAAAATCTGATTTTTGGCCTTATATAGCCTTCATTCAATGGTTATATTTAGCCACTTTGGGTCAATATTTGATTGGTCAAGGGAGAATGGGTCATTTGACCCATTGGGCCATGTCTTTAATTCTAATTTCCACTTTGGGCTTTAAATTGAGCCCAATAACACACGTCAACCTAGCCCACCAAATTCAAGGTGTAATTCATCATATATCTCATGTTTAATTAATTCCATAATTGCCACGACAATATTCACTTACGAGATTCCCGATCGTAGCCTCAATCGCAAAAATAGAAATTCTAGTCGCTCATGGCTTATTTGAACATAATTTGTTAAAATACTTGTGACGAAGAATTAACCCCAACTCGGATGCTAAACACACTTAAGAATAGTCCTACTATGATGGAGTAATGATACCATGACTCAAAGGTCTTATATACATCATAATAGTCAAAGAAATATTTTGGCGAAAACCACCCCGGCACGCCGCTTGGCGCGCCCCTTTGCTGCCTGTGGAAACAAAAATTTGGGCCAGAGCAACCTGACACGCCCTCTACAGCGCCCCATGCCAAATTTTTGATTTTGGCTTTTCTTTGCGGATTTGGTTGGATCTTTCAAGTCCTAACCTTTTGCTTACGTCTTAGCTTTAAGATTCTTTGCTTGGATGCCCCTTAAACCTCAATTTTTCACCCCACAAATGCTCCACAAAGTCAAAAACGCTACCTTCTACAAAGGTCTAACCACATGTACTAGGCCCAATATCAAATATTTCATTAATGACACTACAAAATACATACTAAACATTGTTCAAAGTCGTCAAGTAGGGTCGGGAAGGTACGGGGTGTTACATATACCCTTTCAATTTATTTTGGGTCAGGTCGGGTCGTGATTTAAAAACTGCTAATCCGCTCAAACGAAGGGATTGTATGATCGTGGTTTAATGGCACAATCGTGCATTCCTTACGTACATTGATGAAATCAATGAACTTTCCTGGGAACATACGATCAGAAGGTACGATTGTATGTTCCATCCACGATTGTGCCTTTGATCGTATGTGTGGTGCCCAGTTTTGCTGGTTTGTAGGAGTATCATCAGACGATGAGGAGGCATGATCGTACTATCATTGTATGATCGTGGTTCCCAATAGTGAGATGAATTCTTGATTTCCACCTAGCAGTACTCTAAACAGATGACTAAACCCACAATCGTACAATGTTTGTATGATCGTATAATCCCTGTCGTGGGTTTAGTCTGGAGTTCAGTTCAGCATCATTCTTTTCCTATAGCTTCCTACATCCAGAACACATACCCTATAAAAGTAAAGTACAAAAAACTTTGGTTGCCTCCCAGTAAGCGCTTGATTTGTCGTCGCGACATGACGAGGCTATGTTGGTTACTCAGACTTCACCAATAAGCCTATGGGTTGCCTCCCATAAAGAGCCAAATTTAACATCACGGCACGACCCATCTCCTTTGACTACTCAGACTTCACCAAGGCTGAACTTCTCAAAAAATCCTTATTTCTTCTGTAGTTCCCACATAGTGCTTCACACACTGACCATTGACCTTGAATAGGACATCGTCATCGCCTCTTAGCTCAATTTCTCCATGCGGGAACACCCTAACCACAGTGAATAGTCCCGACCATTGGACCTTAATTTTTCCAGGAAACAAATGAAGTCTAGAGTTATAGAGCAATACCACGTCTCCCGGGTGAAATTCTCTTCATTCAATCTTCCGATCATGATATAATTTCATCTTCTCTTTATACAATGCTGAACTTTCATAAGCCCAGAGATGAAATCATTCATCTCATTCATCTATCTCTAATCTCAATTTAGCCTTTCGCTCCATTCCAGATTCAATATCTTCAATGCCAATAATGCCTTATGTTTGATAGGGAAATGGCACAATTTACCAAACACCAACTGATATGGACATGCACCAATCAATGTTTTGAATGCAGTTCGATATGCTCATGATGCATCATCCAATCTTCTTGCCCAATCAGTCCTATTGGCATTCACAGTCTTCGCCAAAATAGACTTAATCTCACGATTTGACACCTCAACTTGTCCACTCGTCTGAGGGTGGTAAGGTGTTGCCACCTTATGTTTGACACCATATTTTTCAAGTAGGGCTTTGAACAAACGATTACATAAGTGGGATCCTCTATCACTAATGATAACTTGGGGTGTATCGAATCATGAAAATATGTTCTTTTTCAAGAACACCGTGACACTCCTTCCTTAATTATTGCGAAGCGTAATTGCCTTCACCCACTTAGAAATATAGTCAAAAGCTACCAAAATGTATTTCATCCCATGCGAGCTCACAAATGGGCCCATAAAGTCAACACCCCATACATCAAACTGCTCGAGCTCAAGAATAGTTGTCATAGGAAATTTGTGTCAGCGCGAGATGTTCCCTTGACTTTGACATTGGTCACAAACCCGAGCAAGTCATGAGCATCTTTATAGATGGTGGTCCAATAATACCCATATTGTAAGATCTTATGAGCAGTCCGCACACCTCCATGACGACCCCCAACTAGAGATGAATGACATGCTTTCAAAATACTCATCATCTCGACCTCTGAAAAACACCTTCGAATCATACCATCTGCACACACCCTAAATTAATAAGGCTCATCCCAGAAGAATTTTCTCACCTTATGCATGAATCTCTTCCTCTACTGATACGACATATCTTCCAGGACTAGATCACTTGCCAAAAAGTTGGTAAAATCTGCAAACCAAGGGATTAAATCTTGTGATGCTGCCAACACCTGCTCATCTGGAAAAGTATCATCAATATCAAGATCATCCCTTAATTTAACCATGGTCTCCTCCTCAAGGCGTGATACATGGTCTGCAACCTGATTCTCAGTCCCTTTCAGTCCTTGACCTCAAAATCAAATTCTTGCAATAGAAGCACCCACCGAATCAGTCTTAGCTTGGCGTCATTTTTTGACATAATATATCTAAGTGCTAAGTGGTCTGTATGTACAATCATTTTTGTACCAATCAAATAAGATCAAAATTTGTCCAAAGAAAAGACCATTGTCAACAATTCTTACTCGGTTATAGTATAATTTTTTTAAGCTGGATTAATTATTTTGCTAGTGTAATAAATCGGATGTAGAATCTTCTCACGCCTTTTCCTTAGGACTGCATCCAAGGCCACACCGCTAGCATCACATATAACCTCAAATGGGATCGTCCAATCTGGCGAAACAATGATATGTGCTAAAATCAACATCTCTTTCAGAAACTTGAATGCTTTTAGGTAAGCCTCTTCAAACACAAACTTCACCTCCTTCTCTAAAAGCTTGCATAATGGATGTGCAATATTAGAGAAATCCTTGATTAATCTTCTATAGAACCCTGCATGTCCCAAGAAACTTTGAATTCTTTTCACCTAAATAGGTGGAGGTAACTTTTCAATCACCTCAATCTTGGCTTTGTCAACTTCAATACCCTTCTTTGAGATTCGGTGCCCCAATACGATACCCTCATTAACCATAAAGTGACATTTTTTCCAATTTAGCACCAAGTTGCACTCCTCGCATCTTTGCAACACATTAGCAAGGTGGGCCAAGCAATCATCAAATAAGTCTCCCATAATAGAGAAATCATCCATAAAAAACCTCAATAGTGTCTTCCAACATGTTAGAGAAAATGGACATCATGCAACACTGAAAAGTGGCCGGTGCATTACATAAATCGAAAGACGTCCTTTTGAATGCGAATGTCCCATATGGACAAGTGAAAGTGGTCTTCTGTTGGTCCTCGAGAGCAATGAAAATATGATTATACCTCGAATAACCATCAAGAAAATAATACCATCCTCTACCAGCAAGACAGTCTAACATCTGATCCATGAAGGGCATAGAAATTGTGATCCTTTTCGGTCCAAGAATTTAAATTTTGATAATCCATGAAAACTCTCCATCCAGTAACCCACCTCATTGGGATTAACTCATTTTTGTCATTTGGAACCACAGTGATTCCTCCCTTTTTTGGCACACACTGAACTGGGTTCACTTGCTTGCTATTAGTAATGGGGTAAACCACACCTACATCTAACCACTTGATGATTTCTTTCTTCACAACTTATTTCATAGGTGATTTTAGATGATGTTGGTGCTCAATACTTGGTATGCACTCAGCATCAAGCTAAATTTTGTGAGTGCAAATATCAGGTGGAATCCAGATAATGTCATCAATGGACCAACCAATGGCCCTTTTAAGCCTTTTTAACACCAAAACAAGAGCCTCTACTTGCCACTCCATCAACTCAGCAAAAATAATAATGGGTAAGGTGTTGTTGGCTCCCAAAAATGCATAGCGAAGGTGAGCCGAAAGATCCTTGAGCTCCAAAACTAGACGCTCCTCAATAGAAAGACAAGTCGGTGGGGTCACTTTATTCTTCAAATCAGGATCAAGTTTCTTTGGAGCATAAGTGTATGATCCCCTACCAACAAGTGCACCAACCATCTCATCGTACTCATCAATACCATCGCTATCAAAGTTCATAATCACGGAAGCAAGGGCTTCAACTCCTAACCTTTCTTCGATAGGAACCACCGAATCTACTTTTTCAGTTGTATCAATCCCCGAAATTACACACATGTCTCTTGGTTGCGTCATGAAACAGTAAACATTGAAGGTAACATGCTCGTCATTCAACCTAAACTTCATCTGCTCAGTTTCCATGTCAACTAATGCACAGTCGGTGGTAAGGAATGGTCTTCCCAAGATTATAAGAACCTCAAAATCAACCTCATAGTCTAGAATTACAAAGTCAACTGGAAAGATGAAAGATGCCACCTTTACCAAAACATCATATAAAGTGCCAACTGGCTTTTTCACATTTCTATCCACCATAAGAAGTCTCATCTAAGTCAATTTTGGTGCTCCCAATCTTAGCTGTTTAAACACGGCTAGTGGCATCAAGTTAATGCTAGCACCCAAATCACATAGTTCCTTTGCAAAGTTGTAAGACCCCATGTACAAGGAATTGTAAAAGCTCTTGGATCTTCCTTTTTCTAGACAAGTGAACAAGAAGCAATTGCACTACAATGGTGTAAATTATCTATAGGCTCATGCTAGCAGTTCTCTTCTTCGTCACCAAATCTTTCATGAACTTTGTGTAACCTGGCATCTACTTTAGAGCCTCGATAAGATGGATATTTACCAATAACTCCTTTACCATTGAAATAAATTTCTGGTATTTATCCTCTTCAGCTTTCTTTTTCAACCTTCGAGGAAAGGGAAGAGGAGGTCATGAAATGGGTTTCAAAACTTGAGTAGCCTCTTTCTCCTTTCTCTTTTAAGACTTAGTGTCCTTATCAATATTTTGGGGCTTGTGAGCTGTGTTGCCATCAATCTCTGAATTCTCTGGCTCTATTTAAGCCTTTTTATCAACTATCACCAACTCATCTTTCCTACCACTATCCGCAGGCATAGCTGGGTCAGTCGTGCACTTCCCGCTTCTAATAGTAATGTCCAAACAATGACCATCATTCTTTAGATTCTGGACGTTATTGCTTGGAAGGGTGCCTGGTTGACGCTGATTCAATTCCATCGATATCTGTCAAAACTATTGCTCCAACTATTTTATGACAGTCGAATGAGATTCTACCTTCTGACTTATTCTCAAAATGTCTGACCTAATCTCCTTCAAGCAACTCTTCTAGATCTCTGACCCCTTAACCAGTTTATTAAGAAGGGCTTCCATTCTTGAATTTCCAAAATCAGCATCACGATTCCCCGGTGGAACATATGCACCACTCTTCTTTTTGTAATCATTCTTTCACCTCCAATCACCATCATGATATCGTTCTCTGTATTTATATCCTGACTTATCGTAGTTGTCTCCATAGTAGTTCCGACCTTGATTCCCTTGCCTCGAGTTCCAAGAGTCTTGGTTAGACCCTTGGTCCTTACCTCAGAAACCCGCCTCCTCATCAGATTTATAATTGTCATGCCTAGGTGTTTTTCCTTGTGCACCTATAGCATTCACCTTTTCAATATCTCCAACCACAATCTGTTTGGCTAGCAAGCCAATTTCTGTCCTCAACTGTGCGAACTCTTGAGCTACAAATTCATCTAAAGCCCATTGTGCTGCTAAGGCTCCAATAGCATACGTCCCAGCAGGTGTATCTGCCTCCCGAGTATGCCATCATCAGTTGGTATAAGTGATAAGATCTAAAATCTCTAAAGCTTATTCCCACTTCAGACTTATAAATGCTCCGCCAGTAATAGTATCTACTACAACCTTGGTATTGGTGCTTAATTCTCTGTAAGAGATCTTAAGCAAATTTCGACCATTCATCCTATGGTTTGGAACATTTTGCAACTTCTTCTTGAACCAAAGCCAAGTCTCGTAAAGTGCTTCAAAATGTAGCTGTCTGAAAGTGTAAATCTCATCCTTTAACTATAGCATCTTGGAGGGTGGGAAAAATCTCTCCAGAAACTGATTTCTTAATTCTTGACAAGTAGTGATGGAACCTCGTGGTAACTAGGCTAACCACAAAGTCACTTCTCCTGCTAGAGAGAATGAAAACAATCTCAATCGAATAACCTCTTATTCAACTCCAGGCAAATTATATGAAGTGCAGACCCCCACAAAGAACATCACATGCATGTTCGGATCATCTGTAGGAAGACCGAGAAATACGCCTTTCAAGTTTAGCAGCTGGATCATGGCACTTGTAATGTCGAACGTAGTGCTCTTAGGTAACTATGGTGAAATAATGGCACCAGTCTCAATCGGCTCAAAATAAGCCACATCCTCTTCTTCGGGATCATCATAAACTGGCACATAAGGTCTTTGTGGTGGTTGTTGCACCTTCAATCTTCTTTGTCTCTCTTCAAGTGCAACAAGACCTTGTGCTGCTTCTTGCATTCCTTGATGATCTCTATCTACTTGTCTAAGAGCTGCTTGTCTTGCATTCTCCTCAGCTGTTAATCGAGCAATGATTTTCTCCACAGTTTCATGACCAGCTGAATGAATTGGTGGCTGGTTATGAATACCTCCAGTGACTGTGTGATCCTAAACTCTGTCGGTGTTCACCATTATTCGGTTTGCTCTCAGTATTCTTTCTATCTCAGTATCAAGTGGAATTTGGGGATTACCTTGACTCCTAGTGTTGGTCATAGACTGGCGTATGCCCTCAAAAGTATAGAAAAATATAACCAATCAGCTCCAACAAGCAAACTAATAAACTCTGTAACCGTAGTCCCCGGTAACGATGCCAAAATATGATGTCGCCCAAACTATACCTCCAGAAAAGTATAATGCGATCATTGAATCAAATATAGAATCCAACTAGGTTGGGGTCGATCCCACAGAAATAGGATGAAAGTTTGTTGAATATTTGTCTGAGTAATTAGTAAGTATGTAAAAAGGGGGGGGGGGGTTGTAAACAAATAGTAACAGTAATAATTGTTGATTGTCGAATTTGTGATCAATATGAGAAATACACTAGGACTGTGATTCTCGATGATTTCTTAACTCCACCAATTACTTTTGCTGGCAAACTGTCCCATTGAATTGAATGCAAAATCTAACAAGATAGGTTCATCTAAACATCTCTCGACCTTGGTTAGATGAACTTCACTCTTCTCCACTCGGTCTCTGAGTGACGCACTACTAACCCTTGTTCTGGATCTCAGATAACTATCCCTGTTACGGATCAAGTTATTAGATGAAGGTTGATAGCTTCAAATTTCTGTTGTTATTCCCTTTTCCCAATCTCGACCTCTCTCTCAAGCAAGTCTAGAATACAGGCAAGTTTCTAACGTTTGCAACCGTTAGAAGATCAATTATAATAAAGGGAATAACAATATATGTAGTCACACCAGTTTAGAATTGCTTCGTACTTAACCCATTTCGTTAATTCCTCATGGTTCACACAACCCTAGTTATGGGTTTTAGCTACTCATGATTGCAAGAACATAAGAAGAATTCATGGAAGAAAATGTAAATTGAATCATGCAAAGATGAATAAACTCCAAAATCTCTACTAGAATTAAAATCGTAAAAGCAATACTTGTAAAATTCCAATAAAACTGCCTTGTAATCCCACAGAACAATGCAACAGAATAACAATATTGTTCAACACGTAAGAATAACCCTAACAGAGTATTTATAGACTTAGAAATCCAAATCCTAACTAAAACACGAAACTAATGTCGGCTGCTCCGGACGAGAGGATTGTATAGTCGTGTGTTAAACATATAACCGTGCCTTTCCTATCGTGCCTTCATACTGGATTGTTTTTGGTTTTAAGATCATCCATCCCATGACCACATTGTATGGTAGTGCAATCATCATACGGTCGTGTGATCCATCATCTGATCATGGAACACTTAACTCCTGTAGGTTGATTTTCATTTACATTGTACGATCATAATGTACAATCGTGCGAAGACCATTATCTGATCATGGAACACTTAACTCCTGTAGGTTGAATTTCATTTACATTGTACGATCATAATGTACAATCGTGCCTTCTTCTTACGGTCGTACAACCTCTCTGTCTGATGAACTACTGCACTTGACATTTCTGCTTCAATGTACGACAGCCTAGGCACGATCGTGGTAAGGCTCGTCTGATGCCACTTTGGTCCAGTTTTCTCTTTTTCCTCTCTAAGTCCTTCACAGCCTGTAAATACATAACAAACACATTAAATCCACAAAAAAGTACCCTTTGACTAACAATTATTTCATGTTTTAAGTGTCTCAAGTACCATAAATTCACGTCATAACAGTAGCCTCGATTGCAAAGAATAGTTGAAATCGGGTAGGGCATTTTTTTCATCACGAACACTATTAGGTTGTCGCGAACACCATGGTCCGGGTAATTAGCGTTCGCGAATGCAAAGGTCTGGCCAGGAAAGTGAACTCCAACATATTGTCCAGGTCAACATTGACCCTCACGATCACGAGGTGTTGACCGTGATCGTGAGGTACTATTCACCAAACAGTATAAATACTCCATTTTCATATTTTTTCCTGATTTTTTGACCTTGGAGCTTCGGGAAAGGGCGATTCTTAAGGTTTTCTTCACCATTTGAGATTGGTTAAGCTCCAAACACTAATTTTCATAGATTTTATCTTTAAAATAGCTTCAAAACCTTGATTCCAAATTGGATATTGGGGGTTTTTGCCAGTAAAGCTATAAAATATATTTTTTCTTCAATTTGAGCTCGTTTTTAACTCATTTTTATGTTGGTTTTCAATTGTAGACTCCTATAATCTTAGGGAACCCATTTCTAAAATAAAATTCCAATTTTACCCTTTTTATTTTTGAACCCATTGTTTGAACTAATTTTGGACCCGTTTTAAATATAGCTAATAAGGATATCATTAGCTTCTTTTGACCCCTTTCTTTTGAAGAATCCTTCATGAGATATTGATACCATTGAAATCCCATTTCAAATATACCTATAAGGGTATCATTAGCTTCTCAATCTACCCGACCAGCACATCCCTAGATCTAGGTGTTTTAAAAATGTCTCATTTTCTTTCAAAAATCAGTGTTTCTCAATGATACCAATATATCATGAATATGTATGTATGAAATGAGGATGTTATTTTCACAATTACATCAGTATGAAGATTACTAATCCATTCAATACGTGTGTAAGTGAGCTCAGAAAATAACTCGATATGCCAATAATTCATGATACCAGTTCTAGTTTGGTACCATTGGAATAAATATGCATATAAGACATTATTAATATCATATTAGCCCATAACTCAGGTGTTTTATCATGATAAAGGCAAAAACTGCTCAATAAAGCCTATAATATCTATTCAAGCACCCGCATGGGCATCACATTAAGAATAAAGCATATAAATGCACAAATAAGGCCAATGATGTCAAATAAAAACCCCACTCGGGCCACAGGCAGTATATGATATCACAAGTCAACAACAATAAGAATATAATCCCCTACACGGGCACACAAAACAATAATAATAATCTCAAAATACCATTTCCGTAGTAATTTTCTCATATCAATAGCATGCTTTACTTATTTATTAACTACATATCCTAGTCTGAAGAAAGTTAAGTCATAACCTACCTCAAAATGACAAAATCTGAACCCAAAGTCCTTCAAATTGTATCTTTCCCCTTTTGAATGGTTCAAAATCAAGGTAAAACATATAAATATAGCATCTACGTGTTAAAAGGAAGCAACAGTACCCATATTGACCATATTTAAGACGAGTCCAAAATGGACTGGAAAAATGAGTTTGAAAATAAGAGGGTTAAAACTAGAATTTTCTTGTACAAACACCTTTCCCAATGTTATAGGAGTGTACAGTTGAAAACTAACACAAAACGAGTTTAAAATGAGGTCCAAATTGAAGAAAAACTGATTTTAAGCTTTACCAGTAAAACCCTCAAAATTCCATTTTGAAATCAAGGTAAAGTAATGGAAATAAGATTTCAAAGCTTACCCAAGCTCAAATGGTGAATAAAACCTCAAAAATAGCCCAAACTTGAAGCTCAAAGTCCAAAAATAGAGAAAATCACGAAAATGGGGCATTTATATTGTTCGGTGAACCTCACGAATGCTGTCAACTCTTCACATTCGCAAAGGTCAACGTTGACTGGCCAAAAACTAGGCCTTTCCATTTGTGGTCAAGGCTTCGTGTTTGTGAAGGATGATGACCAGGCATTAGCATTCGCAAAGAAGGAGCCGACCCAACCTGATCCTAACCTGGTTACCCTTCGCGATTGCGGCCACCACCTCGCGATCGCGATGAAGGGAAAATTCTTTCTCCTTATTCGTGGCTAGGGGACATGTTCCTAAAGAAGGATCTGGCATGCACCAGATATCAACAAAGTGTTGAGTTTTGCATGCTTTCAAATTCTCCGAACGGACCCTCGAAATTCATTCGGGACCCTGTAGAAATAAATCATATTTGCTACTAGGTTATTTTCAATATTCTGCACTCAATGGAAATGTTATATTTTTGAAAAAGGATCGTTTTCAACAAATTAGCCCCCGGGACCACTTTTAGGAAAATTTCACTAGTTTTTCAAACGAAGGGTCGAAATGCAAAACAAAGATTCCGAACCCAATCAAACCTCGCTACTAAGACAAATTCAACATTTTGGATCTAATGGAACTGTCCAAATTACCACCCGGGACTCGAACAATCAAATATTGACCGATGTCAACTATGGAACCTTGAAAGTCTCTAAAAACCTCAAACTCTTCCACATTCTTTCCGATCTCATTAGGGACCATGTCAACCATTCCCACACCACAAAATTAATATGTAGCAACTATGAGTAAGGGAAAAATGGTCAATTCACATACAAGAAACACTTTCACAAGTCCGATCATTACACATGACTTTACTCAAATTCATAAAATATTTTCAAGTGAATTTAAATATTATAATTTTTTTATATATAGTATTTTGATAATGTTTAACTAATTAGATTTTCATGTGAATTTAGATGAAGGTGGTGTTAATTAAGATAATATTATCAACGAATTTAAATGTGATTGACAATGTGTTGGTTATTGAATATGTCATAAGTTATAGTAGAATTATGTAGTTTTATATAATCATATGTTAGAAATAATAACAAATTTTCATACATATAAGTTCAATTATAGATTGAGAAAGAAAATTTAACTAAAAAAAGATCTATAAAATGAAGGACTAGCCCGCCCAGCCTGCAATCCTTTTAGGGCTAGGTTGGGTCATACATTTTAAGGCCCTTTAAAATGAAGTGCCGACCCATCCTAGCCCATTAAAATCTTTGACCCGCAAGGCTTGGGCTGGGTTGGGTTGGACAATTCCATTTTGACTGATCTAATTTTATCCAACCCACCTATTCCATTAAGCCCAACTCATAATTCCTTTTTTAATCATCACTACTCTTGGAGAAACATGAACATCGATAGAGGGAAAGGATTTTGGCGGCTGCCAGTAGGAAGCATAGATGGAGAAGTAAGGAAACCTGAGGTTTGTTGAGTGAAATGCTTTGGCTTCTCTGAAAAATCTCAGATATTTAGTAAATAAAGTTTGGGCCCGAATCCTTTATTGGTTTGGGCAATTTTTTTTTTTTTTAGGCCTTTGGCCGGAAGTTGTTCGACCTAGCCTATTAATAAGAATATGGAATAATTTCAAACATATATAATAAAAAAATTTTACAACAAATATAGCCATATTTTTAAGGTAAAAGTACATAAAATACCCCATAAAAGTAAACTAATTATGTAATGACCTTCCAGGTCATTTTCTATGTTTTTGTACTTTTACTGCATTTAGAGCTTTCCCACAGCTTCCCAGGTCATATATGACTTACTGGGATTGACAGTTTGGTTACCGGGCAGTTCGTTTGGTTTTTAGAGCTATTTCATTATTTTGGAGCTTTTGAAGTTAAGAATAGGGTCTCGGGCCTAAACCTCATGTAAACATCCTTGAATTCCATTTTTTACAGTCTTATCAGCTCCAGAACATCAATTTTAGGCTAGGAGAATCCTTTTCCTAGGTCCCGAATCTTTCGAATTCGTTTTGGATTATTGGGGTGGAATTTAGTTAAAACAACCCTTGGGGGTGTGGGACCTATTTTTTATCGAAATACTCCTGGATGGAAATTTTGATAGCGTCGTTGAATCCAAATTTCAAATTTAGTAGGGTAGCATAGTTTTTTTATAAGAACGGGATTCTGAACCAATCCCAAGCACCCAGTCGGAGTCCGTTGGAAATGGTTAAACTTGGCTGGTGCCAAGTTATCTAGTGCAGCTGCTTAAGCGGCCAAGGGACAGCTTTAGCGATGCCCTCTTTAGCGGCTGGGCTCCACTTTAGTGGCATCTTCTATAGCGGCCCTGGACCTCTTTAACAGAGCTTGGCCAGCCTAAGACTGGCCGCTTTAGCGACCCTTGGGCACTTTAGTGGTGACCACTTTAGTGGTCATTTAGCCGCTATAGCGGCCATCGTTGATATGTTATATATATCACCCTCCACCATTTTTAGCTCATTTACCTAAGCGTAAACCTCCATTTTAGGCCACAAAAGCTCTAATTTTTTGAGGGAATTGAGTGTTCGAGGCCAGGATTAGCATGGGGGCATGTTGGTAGGCATGTGATCGTCGTTATCTCCGTAAGTTTTGCTCAATTTTAGCTTATTTTTTCCCAATTTATTTCTTAGATTTTTGACGGTGTTGGGACTAATTTTGCTACTATTTGGCAAATGATGCTTGAGCTATGTGAGATGCTTTGACGGTTTCAATTTCGTGATTTTGCAAGCGGACCCCACATGGGATTTTTAGATTGATATCTAAACCGGAGCATTTATACTTAATATGGGTATTTTTTTTCTCATCTTAATGCATAAATCATTATTTTGATAGTGTGGCAGCTCTCAGAGGCCTCTCGAAAGGGGAAAGCTCCTGTTTAAAGGACTCGACGGCGTCCAGTTAGGTTAGGATTACCCTGCTTTCAAATTGAACTTAATTATGGTATTAGTATACTATTGTACTAGTTTCGTATAGGTAGTTGTAGCCTGGTGATGTTTTAATACCTTTTTTGCTTTCTTTAGCCGGTTAGGGGTCCGTTTTAATAGATTTCGGGCCTATTCTCCCCTAGTATAGTGTGATATCATCATTTAGGGCTAGTTTTAGTGCTATTAGTACCTTGATATATGAATAGGAAGCCTTATACTAGACTCGGGTAGGTTCTGACCTAGGTATGGTTATCGAAACTCCGTAGTGGACCCCATCGCCCCTTTTTAAAAAAACATATTTGACATGCAGTTTCTTTAGGCTCAATTAGACTCATGGATACTACTTTAGTCTATTACATTAGGTTGGGTTTGACTTATATTTAGGTTTCCAGCCTGTTTTAGCTCCTTTTTCTCTGGTAGAGTAGTAAATGATCCTGTACCGCACCTCTTGACCAATTATTTGGGACCCGCCTTGCCTTAGTAAACTTATCCACCCAAGATGGATATTTATGACCTTATGGCTTAGAAATGTGCTCAAAACCTTTGGATTTCCTCCAGCTAGCTAGTTATGTTTATGTGTATGTAAATGCATTGCAGTTTCAGTTCGAGTCCGGCATATGCTTTATTGCTATTATTATTATGAGTTCTGGCATGATACTAGCATTGGTTATGTTCACTATTTACAAGCTTTGGTATTAGTCTAATACTAGTTAATGTTGGGGTTGGCTACTTATGAAATCAGTTGCTTCTGGTTACGGTATGGTTATTGTGAGTTTTGGTTTGAGTTCGGCATCTGTTTATGATACGATCAGGATGTTCTGCTACCCATTGATGCCGGTTCAAACCTGGTACATATATTGATTTTTCATCATGGATTTAGGGATAAAAAGGTTACCCAAGATTGTTTCAGCTATTGGTTACTTATGCTTCTTACTTTAGTTACTTCTTGTTTGTATCCGCCGGCTTATCGAGGCTCGGTTGGGTTAATTGTCTTCTTGTGTATGCCTTATGGGATTTTGGAGGCCCAGTTAGGTTATATTTAGCTTGTATTTCTTACTTTTGGGTTATTTATTTTTGTTATTGTACTTGTTTAGTACAATAGATATTTATATTTTACCCATGTTACCGTTGACTTAGCTTACACTCTCATTTTATTTTTATGCTTTTACTATATTAGAGTTCAGTCGGCCGATGATGTCTACTGAGTATCCGTTGCTTTGGTACTCATACTACACTTTTTCATCTTTTCCCTATTATAGATCCGAGTAGGATTCATCGACGTTGATGTTATTCTCAGGCCCAGCTACTGATCCGGAGATGGGGTGAGCTTTCTAAAGTCTGAGGCTGACCCTTCTCCATCTACCTCAGTTATAGTCTTTTGCATTCTGATACTGCTATACATATGTATATTTTGGATACTGTCTAACACTCCTCTTTTTATTGTAGTTGCTCTAGTACCTACTTCACCATGTCTTGGAAGGAATTCTTTTTGTTCATTTGTCCTCTTCCTCTCTTGTTTAGTGTGTTATGTGTGTGTATATATATACCTCCTTGCTTCCACTTATATTATTGTTGCATATTGGTTTCACTCTTGTATTATTTTATTTTTCACGTGTTAGCCTATTACTTGTCGTTTCAGGCTATGGCTTGGCTTACCTACTGGTGGGTTAAAGTAGGTGACATCATGACCTAAAAAATTGGGTCGTGACATCTTGGTATCAGATCCTAGGTTCACCAATATTGTTGGTACAATAGCCAATGTTTAGTAGATTCTCACAGATAGGTACGGAGTCGTTGTATCCTATCTTCGGGAGGCTAACAGATATTTTTAGGAAAAATCTCATCTTTTTGGTTCACTTCTGTGCGTTTTTTCTGTATTGGTTTCAAAATTCTTATTTTGTTTCACTCTTTCACAGATAGTTAGGATCAAAATAGGGAGATTGAGTGTGAGTGTCCTTTCGTACGTGAGTGTCCTCAGCATAAGGCGATTGAGCCTTCAGTTCAGACGGCATAGCCTATCAGATCTATACTTCCAGTAGGCAAAAGTGGTACACAGGGTTGTTGGGGTGGTCCCTAGGGTTCCTGAGGTGGAGTGCAAGGAGGTCGAACTAGTGGTCAGGTCGGTGCTCAGACTAGTGGTAGCCAGCTTCAGTTGTATGCCATACTGGATAGGCTGGAGGTTGAGGCTTCGGATGCAGTGATTACATATATGATTTTCATATGCCATCAGCCAGGTTATGCATTAGTTGATCCCGAATCTATGTTTTCTTATGTATATACTTATTATACACCATGATTGGGTTTATCTTCTGAGTCATTATCTGTGTCGTTACGTGTATCTACCCCCATTGGTGATTCCTTAGTAGTGGATCGGGCATATAGATCTTGTCTGGTGGCTATTCAGAAGTTTGAGACTCAGGTTGATTTTATTGTATTGTCCATGGTAGACTTTGATGTGATTCTGGGCATGGACTGGTTGCCTTTTCATCATGCAGTCTTGGATTGCTTTTCCAAGACCGTTACCTTAGCCATACCCGATGTACCCGCAGTGGTGTGGTAGGGTTCTGTTGGCCGCACACCGATATGGATTATTTCATATGTTCAGGCTCGTAGATTGATGGCGAGGGGATGTAATTCATTCCTTGCTTATGTTCGGGATGCTAGCATTGAGAGTCCATCACTTGACTCCGTCTCTGTTATTCGTGAGTTTCCTGATGTATTCCCGACTGATCTACCTAGCCTTCCTTCTGAGCGTGACATAGAGTTTATTATTGACCTCGAGCCTAGCACCCGACCTATTTTCATGACTCCTTACCGTATGGCACCTGCTGAATTGAGGGAGTTGAGTAGTCAGCTCCAAGACCTTCTGGGGAAGGGTTTTATCAGGCTGAGTGTATCATCGTGGGGTGATCTAGTTCTGTTTGTAAAGAAGAAAGATGGCTCCATGCGTATGTGTATCGACTATAGACCGCTAAATAAGGTGATAGTAAAGAATAAGTATCCTATGCCTCGTATCGATGATTTATTTGATTAACTTCAGGGTGAAGAAGTATTCTCGAAGATAGATTTGAGATCTGGCTATCATTAGTTGAGAGTTAGGGCTGAGGACATCCCAAAGACAGCCCTTAGGACTCGGTAAGACCATTATGAGTTCCTGGTGATGTCTTTTGGGTTTACTAATGCCCCAACAGCTTTCATGGATTTGATGAATAATGTATTCAAGCCATACTTGGACTCCTTTGTGATTGTGTTTATTGATGACATCTTGGTTTATTCAAGAAGCAACGAGGAGCACGATCAACATTTGAGGATTGTTCTCAGCACTTTGAGAGATCATCGGCTTTACGCCAAGTTCTCAAAGTGTAAGTTCTGGCTTGAGTCTGTAGCTTTCTTGGGGCATGTTGTATCTAGACACGGTATCATGGTAGACCCATCGAAGATTGAGGCTATTCGAGGTTGTGCTAGGCCGACGTCGCCTACTGAAGTTCACAATTTCGTTGGGTTGGCAGGGTACTGCAGGAGATTTGTTGAGGGCTTTTCGTCTATTGCGTCTCCTATGACCAGACTAACCAGGAAGGAGGTTCCGTTTCAGTGGTCTGAGGATTGTGAGGCGAGCTTTCTGAAACTTAAGGATCGACTTACTTCTGCCCCTGTGTTGACATTTCCAGTTGAGGGCGAAGGTTTCACCGTGTATTATGATGTGTCTGGTATTGGTTTGGGATGTGTTCTGATGCAACGGGGTCGCGTCATTGCTTACGCATTGAGGCAGCTGAAGGTGCACGAATGTAATTACCCCACTCATGATTTGGAGTTAGCAGCGATTGTGTTTGCACTGCGGATTTAGAGGCATTATCTCTAAGGTGTTCATTGTGAGATCTTTACAAACCACCACTGTCTTCAGCATATTATGACTCAGAGGGATCTTAATTCAAGGCAACATAGGTGGATTGAGTTGCTGAAGGACTATGATATCTTTATTCTCTATCGTCCGGGCAAGGCAAATGTTGTAGCAGATGCCTTAAGCCGGAAGACAGTGAGTATGGGTAGCTTAGCCTTCATCCCAGTCTCTCAGCGGCCGTTGACTTTGGACATTCAGTCCTTAGCTAACTCAATGGTGCGTTTGGATATTTCTGACCCTGGGAGGGTTATCGCTTGTGTTGGTGCAAGATCTACTTTGCTGGAGCAGATTCAGAGTCCTCAGTTTGAGGACAGCGGTCTTCGTATCATTCGAGATCGGGTATTGAAGGGTGAGTCTGAGAGAGCTACCTTGGGTTCTGATGATGTTTTGAGGTTTGACGGTCGTATTTGTGTTTCTAGGGTTGGAGATTTGATTTAGTTAATTTTGCATGAGGCGCACAACTCCAGGTATTCTATTCATCCTGGGAAAACTAAGATGTATCGGGATCTGAAGCAACACTATTGTTGGAGCGGTATGCGGAGAGATATAGCAGGGTTTGTAGCTCGATGCCTTTGTTGTCAGCAGGTAAAGGCCGAGCACCAGAGACCTGGAGGATTGCTTTAGCAATTGCCCATTCCCGAGTAGAAATGGGATCGGGTCACTATGGATTTCATTGTTTGATTGCCTCATACCTCCTGTGGTTTTGATAGTATTTGGGTCGTCGTGGATCAGTTGACTAAGTCCGCACACTTTATCCCTATTCGAGTTTCCTACAGTACTGAGAGATTAGCTCTTGTATATATTTACGAGGTGGTTCATCTACATGGAGTGCCTGTATCTATTGTCTCAGACAGAGGGTCTCAGTTTACCTCTAGTTTTTGGTGGATTTTCTAGGAAGAGTTGTGTACTCAGGTGGACCTTAGTACTGCATTTCTTTCTCAAATCGACAGGCAGTCGGAGCGGACGATTCAAGTATTAGAGGATATGCTCCACGCTTGAGTGTTAGACTTTGGGGTTCAGTGGGATCAATTCTTGCCTTTAGCAGCGCTCGCGTATAATAATAGCTTCCATTCCAGCATTCAGATGGCTCCGTTTGAGGCTTTGTATGGTAGACAATGTCGGTCTCTAGTTGGATGGTTCGAGATTTCAGAGGTCAGTCCTCATGGCACAGATTTACTCCGAGAGTCTTTGGACCGAGTTCGGGTGATTCAGGACAGGCTGCGGATAGCTCAGAGTAGACAAAAGAATTATGCTGATCGTAGACGTCGTCCGTTGAAATTCAGACTTGGTGATAGGGTTTTCTTACGAGTATCGCCCATAAAAGGCGTGATGCGGTTTGGTAGGAGGGGCTATCTTAGCCCCAGATATATTGGACCCTTTAAGATTCTGCGAAAAGTCGGGGAGGTAGCATATGTGTTGGCTTTACCTCCGGTATTTTCAGCTATTCACCCAGTATTTCATATTTCTATGCTGCGACAATACATTTCAGATGAGTCACATGTGCTTCAGTGAGACTCGGTTCAGTTAGACGATAAGTTAGCATTTGTGGAGGAGCTTGTGTCCATTTTAGCCAGAGATGTCAGACGGTTACGCTCCCGGGACATTCCAGTGGTTAAGGTACAATGGCTTCACCGTCTGGTTGAGGAGGCCACTTGAGAGCTTGAACATGATATGCGAGCCCAGTATCCCTACTTGTTCACGTCTTTCGGTATATGCTTACTCTTGACTTTCGCGGACGAAAGTTCTTTTAGTAGTGGATGTTGTAATGACCTTCCCGGTCATTTCCCTCATTTTCATGCGTTCTTGACGTTTAGAGATTTTCTATAACTTCCCCAAGTTATTTATAACTTGCTGGGACTGATAGTTCGATATTTGGACAGTTCGTTTGAGAATATTATCTAGACCGAGCACATTGTAAAACATTTAAATTAAATTAGAATTTGATAAAAAGATATTGTTGATTACCTTTCGAAAATGTTTTTGATATTTATAAAATTCTTTAGTTATGATATATCTATACTACCTTATAATAGTTTTATATTTTATTAATAGTTTAAGCGGAGATAGTAAATCTAGATATGTTAAAATAATACCATTATTTTACAGAGGTTTTATTTGAAATAATTTTCTATTAATTATGGTATATTCAAAATGTTGTATTTATTTTACCACGAACCTACGCAATACCCGAGTATATATGTAATGGAATAAAAGTAAACTTGTAGTATTCCACTTCCACGTGGAAGTAAGTGGAGGGTACAACAACATATGGTCTTGATGACTCACCAATACATGGCAAACATTAATTCTCCTATGTTTTAATCACATTACATGTGTAGGAAACCATGTTTTCAACAAACATTATTTTCTACTTGTCCCTATGAATATACGTGTGTATATATATTTTTAGTGGCTACCTTTCATTAATTTCTGCTTCTCTTTATCATGGCAGTTTTAAATTAGTACAATTATATGCAATTAATTTTAATATAAGATTTTGTACAAAAATATTTTAAAGTTATATTCGATCTCCGAATGAAAATTAATTATCCGTATCAAGTTATTCAAGCTTGGGTTCAAGTGAGGGAAGATTGGGATTGAGTGGGGGTGAGTCCGTGGACGTGTAATCATCGTTATTACGGCAAGTTTTGTCATTTTTACGATATGTTTTTTTATATATATTGTTGGTGGGATTGTTGTTAGTGCTAATTTAGAGCTTAATATGAGCTCGGATTGGATAACATCTGTTGTGACTATTGGTCACAGAATTATTTGGAACACTATGACGAGTTCAGTTTTGCAATTCTGCAAGCGGACCCTACGTGGGATTTTAGGTCATTTTCCGACCTAGGGCAATATGGATATCAATTTTCATATTTTGATACATAGTTTATTATTTTGGTAGCTTCGCAACAGTCAGAGGTCTCTCGGAAGGGGAAGGCTCCTGTATAGCTGGTTCTTTTGGCAGGCTTGCATCGTCGTCCAGGTAGGCTAGGTTTACCTTCCTTACACTTAGATTGGGCTTATGTGTGATATATGTATGCTATTGTGCTGGTGTTGTGGGCTGGTATTATGGACTTGGTGGTGGTGGTTTGCTGTGCTTTAGGCCTTCTAGGCTGGATAGGGCTATTTGGACACATTCCAGGCCCATTATCCTCGTGGTACACCATAGATGACCTATTTGGGGTCAGATAGTGTTGTTGTTGTTGTTGCTGGTTGGGGAATGTTATTGTTGGACCTTAGATCAGACTTAGACAGGTATAACCAGATCTGGTTTTCGGGACCCGATAGTCAGCCCCATTACCCTTTTTGTCGATTTGTCAGAACTTTGACTTCTTCGGGCTTAGTTAAGCCCTAGTATGACCTGTTAGGATTGTGACGGATTTGAGTCACCCCGATTATACTTGGTTGGCCTGTTTAGCCTTTTAGTCCTTGATAGCACTGCATATAATCAGGACTGTTGGACTTGGCTTAGAATTGGGACACGCCTTGCCATGAGCTACTCTAGATACCCGGACTGACCTAGATATTACATGATAGTAGACTATGGATCTAGGAGGACCTAGGGACTTACCTTGTAGCAGATGAGTGGTTAGATCCTTTACCTATACTTTAGCTTCGGCCTGGGACTAGCATGTTCCCCGTTTATTGGTTATGATGTGAAATTTAGCTCTGTTCTGGTTACTGGCTATGATGAGTTCTGGTTCGAGTCCAGCTACTGATTCAGGTATGATGATTTTGGTTATTGACTATTGGGTGTCCCGGTTCGAGTCTGACCTCGGATTGTGGTACACTATGAGTTCTGGTACTGGGTACCGTGACTATGATACTGTTATTCTCTGAGTTCCGATTCAAGTCCGACAGATATGATATATATGTGGCCTATTGTTATTACCCACTGCGTTCGGTTCGATTTCGGCTTCTGACCTCTTGTTATTACCCATTGGTGTCGGTTCAAGCCCGGTGCACTCTTGTTGGTTATTGTGTTTATTGGATACTGATACAGCTTCGAGACACTAGTGACTATATATTTACTATTCTTGTGTGTCCCGCCGGTTTATGAGGGCCAGGCTGGATTATTGTTTTCTTTCGTGTGCCTATCAGGTTTATGGGGGCCCAAATAGGTTATGTTTGACTTGTGTGTTTACTTACGCATTTATTTACTCATTATTTGGTATCACATTTATTTATTTCCTAAGCATATCTATACACCTCGGCAATTACTTATGTATTTATTACTTATACCCCGGACTTAGCATGTACCCTTGTATTTTAGCTTGCTTATATTACATTGAGCTCAGTCGGCCGATGATGCCTACTGAGTACTGATCTAAGGCATATTTATATGCCTTATGGCCGACTTTAACCCATGTTTACCTTAGTTTTGAGAGCAATACGTATGTATTTTGTATGGTTTTGATGGAATGTTTGATATTGTGCTAACAAATGTGATTAGAACCTTGTAGGTGGAATTTGCGACTATTTAGAGCATTTTTGGCATGGAAAGCGAGGCTTGGAGGAGCTACGAGCGAAGATATTGAAGATAAGAGGCAAGCCAAATATTTGAACTTGAAGAATCCAACCAAATCTGCAAAGAAAAGTCAAAAAAAAGAAGAAAATCAGAATTTAAGTCCCAGGCGTGCCAACTGGCGTGCCGGGCCGCTTTGGACAAAAATTCTACTCAAGTGGATAGCACAGGGGCGCGCCCAAGGGCGTGCCAGGCCGGTTGGGCACACCTTTTCAGAGGTAAAAATTTGCCTAAATCCCAGGCGCGCCCAAAGGCATGTCGGGCCGCTTTTTGGCAAATTTTTGCCCAGAGTTATTGTCTATAAATAGGGCTTTTGGGTTATTGTATTATTATTCCATCATTAATAGACTACTTTGGGCATTTTTTGGCATTGAAATTAGGTTTCATTTTTTCGTCTTTTCATCTTTTATTTCTTTTTATGGTATTTTATAACTTTATGATGTTAATTGAAGTTATGAGTGGCTAAAATCCCTCATTCTTGGGTTTGAGGCTATGAACATGAATCTCTTGAGTTAAATTTTATTGGTTTTTACTGATGTTTATCATTTATTGGTTATTCTTATATTCTTAATTTTACTATTTTAATGCTTGATCACCATTGAAATAAATCCCTTGTCTTGAAGTGAGCTCTAGAGAGAAACTAAGAGATAGAACGTGGAATATAAGAAGCGTGATCTTTACTCGAGGAAGGGATTCTAAGAGATTGATATGCGGTTAGGACCGAGAGGTACCTAATCTGCCGCGCTTGTTCCAATTACGAGAAGATAACTTAAAGGCATTAGAATTGGGTAAATCTATCACCGCTCAATGATGTAGTTAGGTTTCCAATTTCTAGTAGAAGGTTATAGTTTGGAGATGAATATAATTGTAACATTAACCTCGTGATCAATAACCAAGATAAACGACTCAAATTGCTTGAATCAATAACATTTATGCTCAGGAGATGACGTTCGGAGTGCCTTGACCCTGGAAATTTACTTTTTATTGACTTTTAAATCATATTTGCAAAAACTGAAGTTACAGTAGTGAAGATAGTAGTTTATAGTCCGCAATCATTTAATTGTTAGTAACAAATCCCTCTTCCTTTTTGCAACACTAGTTTTTAATTACTATTGGACGTCTAAAATTGACGTCTATTGACGAAAGTCCCTTGGGTTCGATATCCGGCTCTTTGGGTTCGATAACCGGCTCTTTTAAAGAAGCCATTATATTACTTGAACGATCACGTACACTTGCGTGTATAGCTGGGTCGCAACAAGTTTTTGGCTCCGTTGCCTGAGACTTTCAAATAGATAGATTTCAATTATTGACATTTTTACTCTAATTTTCAGCTAAGCGTTGACAACTTGATCTTAGCTATCCTATTTTGCAGGCTCACTTCATCTGAACGCTGGCAAGGAACAAAGATTTGGTAACCTTGCAGTCTGAACTTGAGAGATACTTCCATAGATGAGGAGACAAGCTGCAGATTACCCAATCCCGCAGTTTGAACTGGCGAACGAAGGCATACGGGGTGATCCCGTAAGAATTAAAGACCCAGTTGTGGATAGACGTGAGCCGATAGTGATGGCAGTTAGGACAGTTCGCGACGTGGTAATCCCACTCGCTACTAATATTACCTCCAGTATTCAAAAACCGACAGCTGGAGGAAGATTTGAGCTTAAACAAAACATGGTGCAACTCTTGCACTCAAGTAGACAGTTTACAGGTCTTGCTCATAAGGACCCACAGAGGCACATCCGTAATTTTCTGGAGATCAGTGAAACATATATTCCTGCAGGTGTATCTTCGGATTATGTGAGACTAACTTTGTTCCCCTTTTCTCTGTTGGGGGAAGCAAGGAGGTGGTTAGATGCAGAGCCAGCGAATTCTATCACTACTTGGGATGATCTTGCTCAAAAATTCTTGATAAGGTTCTTTCCGTCTGGAAAGACAGCAAAGCTGAGGAGTGAGATATTGAGTTTCAAATAGAGAGATGATGAGAATTTGTACCAAGCCTAGAACCTATTCAAATCCATGTTGAGGGATTGTCCTCATCACCACCAAGCAAATGAAGTGTTGCTGCATACTTTTATTGAGGCTCTCTACCCCAACTCTAAAATTCTACTTGATTCAGCTGCAGGTGGACAAGCTTTAGAGAAGACTTATGATGAATTTTATGCTTTGTTGAATCATATTTTGCAGGGAAATCCAGACTGGCATGGTTATAATTCTAGGAATTCTACAAAGCAGGTTACTGGGAAACTAGATGTGGATGCAGTCACGACATTATCTGCCCAAATTTCAGCTATGAAAAACATGATGAACAATCACTTCAGCAGTTTGAATTTGGGGCAGCAACAAGCTCCCGTAAATGCAATACAACAACAGGTTTCTGTGGTGTGTGGTGTATGTGAAAATGGGGACCATACCAGCGAGTTGTACAGTGCAAATTCGGATTCCGTGAATTTTGTGGGTAATGCCCAAAGAGGAGTTGGAGCACAAAATTATGGAAATACTTATAATGTTGGGTGGAAAAATCACCCGAACTTATCTTGGGGAGGTAATCAGAATCAATATAGACCTCAAGGATATGCACCATAATACAACCAACACCAGGGTCAAGGCAATCAAGTGGGTGCTAAGCCTGGAGATATGAGCGTGGAAGATATGTTGAAGCAGATTATGGCAGAGCAAGCTAAGCTGGCAGCAGATGTGAGGAACAATCAGTTGGCTACTCAAAATTTGGAAAAGAAAATTGGTCAGTTAGCAAATGCACAGAATACAAGGCCTCAAGGAGGTATTCCAAGTGATACCGATCCAAACCTGAAGTAGGTGAATGCTATTGTTACTCGTAATGGTAAGCAGTTAGAGGATATAGCTCCACCAAAAAAAGAATTGGAGCCGAAATAAGTTGTGGTTGAAAACGAACAAGTTGAGTTTGCCAAAAGCTCCAAAGATGATAAAGTGATCCATAGTGTAAATTTGCCTCCTCTTTTTCCCCAGAAGTTCAAGAAGAAGAAGGAAGACGAATGCTTTGGTAAGTTCATTGAACTACTTAAACAAGTGCATATTAATTTACCTCTTGTGGATATCTTGCAAGGTATTCCAAAGTATGCTAAGTTTGTGAAGGATATTGTGACAAACAAGAGTAGATTGACTAAGTATGCCACAATTGCATTGACTGAGGAGTGTATCTCTCGCATTCAAAACTGTTTACCCACCAAGCTGAAGGATCCTGGAAGCTTCACTATAAAAATTACTCTGGGAGATCGTGTCTGTGCTCGTGGGTTGTGCGATTTGGGGGCTAGTATAAATCTGATGCCCACTTCGATTTTCAAGGAGTTGGGTTTGGGTCGTCCTAAACCTACTACTATTATTTTGCAGCTTGCATACCGATCCGTGACTAGACCTGATAGTATTGTTGAGGATGTTCTGGTTCAAGTGGGGTTGTTGAACTTTCCAGTTGATTTTGTGGTGCTGAATTTTGAGCTTGACCCGGAAGTCCTATTTACTTTGGGGCGTCCATTTCTGGCCACAGAAGGTGCGATCATTGATGTAGCAGCAGGGAAAATTACTATGCGAGCTCATGATAAAGTTGAGGTTTTTGATATTTATAGGGCTTTGAAGCTACCAGAAATTTATGAGAACTTGTCAGCTATTAAGCTATAGATTTGGCGGCTAAAAACATCCACACTTTGTCTACAGATCCGTTGGAAAAAGTTTTGATGGGGCAAGATATTTTTGGTGATGCGGAAGCTATTGATATGGTGCAGGTTCTTGATCTTATGGGTATCTATGCTAAAGAGGGTGGATAGGAACCTTTAAATCGTCCACTCGGTCCTCCAACCAAGCCATCAGTTGAGGAGGCACCGAAGCTTGAATTGAAAGAACTTCCATCTCATCTTCAATATGCTTTCCTAGGTGATAATGAGACCCTTCCTAATATTCTTGCAGCAAATTTATCAAGGGAACAAGTTGATGCAGCATTGGTGATACTCAAAAGAAGAAAGAAGGCTATTGGTTGGCAGATGTCTGACATCCATGGTATTAATCCGGGTTTGTGTATGCATAAAATTTACATGGAGAAAGGGCATAATCCGAGTGTGCAACACCAACGACGTTTGAATCTAGTAATGAAAAAAGTTGTAAGGAAAGAGGTAGTTAAGTGGTTAGATTCGGGCATTGTCTACCCTATCTCTGACAGTCCATGGGTGAGTCCAGTACAGTGTGTCCCAAAAAAGGGTGGTATGACGGTGATCACTAATGATAATAATGAGTTGATTCCTACAAGAACTATGACTGGGTGGCGTATTTGCATGGATTACAAAACTAAATGATGCTACGAGGAAAGACCATTATCCAATCCCTTTTATTGATCAGATGTTGGATCGTTTAGCCGGGAAGGACTATTATTGCTTTCTTAATGGGTATTCAGGGTATAATCAAATTGCGATAGATCCTCAAGACAAGAGAAGACTACACTCACATGCCCTTACGACACTTATGCTTTCAAGAGTATGCCCTTTGGATTGTGCAACGAACCGGCTACTTTTCAGCGTTGCATGATGGATATTTTCTATGACATGGTGGAGGAGTTCGTGGAGATTTTCATGGATGATTTTTCAGTTTTTGGTAACTCTTTCGAGGTATGTTTGCAAAACCTTGATAGAGTCCTTGCTCGGTGTGAAGAAACTAATCTTGTTCTCAATTGAGAAGAATGCCATTTTCTTGTGACGGAAGGTATAGTTCTTGGACATAAAGTGTCAAAGCAGGGGCTCGAAGTTGATAGAGGTAATATTGAAGTTATCGAGAAATTACCTCCACCTGTGTCGGTGAAAGGGGTGCATAGTTTCTTGGGACATGCTGGGTTCTACAAACTGTTCATTAAAGATTTTTCCAAGATTGCACGCCCCATATGCACACTATTAGAAAAAGATGTTAAATTTGTATTTTGCTAGTCATGCGTGAAGACATTTGAGGTTTTAAAGAAGAAGTTGGTGGAGGCACCTATCCTTATTGCTCCTGATTGGGCTTTACCATTTGAGCTCATGTGTGACGCAAGTGATGTTGCAGTGGGTGCGGTTCTTGGGAAGTGAAAGAATAAGATATTTCACTCTATTTATTATGCGAGCAAGACCCTTGATGCAACCCAAGTGAATTATACGGTGACTGAAAAGGAGATGTTAGCTTTGGTATACGCATTTGATAAATTTAGATCATATTTGGTGGGCACTAGCGTCATTGTATACACAGATCATGCTATAATACGGTATTTGTTCAATAAAAAGGATGATAAGACGTGGTTGATTAGATGGATTTTATTGTTACAAGAGTTTGATTTGGAGATTAAAGACAGGAAGGGGTAAGAAAATCAGATTGCCGACCATCTTTCTAGACTTGAAAGCTCAACACATGTAACTGATGATGGGCGTATTGGTGAGGAATTTCCAGATGAGCAATTGTTGGTTTTGGGGGTTGATGAGTTGTCATGGTATGCAGACATTGTGAATCTATTGGTAAGTGGGCTATTTCCTCCTGATTCGAGTCCTCAGCAAAAGAAGAAGTTGTCATATAAGGCACGTTCTTATATTTGGGACGAGCCTTATTTATTCAAGCAAGGGCCTGATCAAGTAGTAAGAAGATGTATTCCGGATACGGAGGTGAAACAGGTGTTGGGGAGATGCCACGCCTCACCTTATGGTGGTCATCATGGTGGTGAACGCACAACCCGAAAAATTCTGCAATCAGGTTTCTTCTAGCCTTCTCTATTTAAAGATGCTCATGCGTTTGTGAATAGTTGTGGCCAATGCCAACGTATGGGGACGATTGCGAAGTGACATGAGCTTCCGTTAACTACTATCCTAGAAGTTGAAGTCTTTGATGTATGGGGGATAGATTTTATGTGCCCTTTCCCAAAGTCGAATGGGAATCAATACATACTTGTAGCAGTGGATTATGTGTCTAAGTGGGTAGAGGCTGCTTCTCTTCCTATAAATAATTCCAAGGTTGTGGTGAAGTTTCTTCAAAAACATATCTTCACAAAATTCGAAACTCCAAGAGCTATTATTAGCGATGGAGGTTCACACTTTATAAACTATTGGGTGAAGAGTGTGTTGGCTAAATATGGTGTTAGACACAAGGTTTCAATAGCTTATCATCCCCAAACAAGTGGCCAAGTGGAAGTGTCTAATCGCGAGATAAAACAAATCTTGCAAAAGACGGTGAATATTCAGAGAAAAGATTGGTCGCTCAAGCTAGATGATGCTCTTTGGGCCTATCGAACTGCATATAAAACACCTATAGGGACTTCTCCATATCATCTTGTCTTTGGAAAATCATGTCACCTCCCGGTTGAGCTTGAGCACCGAGCATATTGGGCTGTGAAGAAGTTGAATCTAGATCCGGAGTTGGCTGGTAACAGGAGGTTTTTGGAACTCCATGAGTTGGAAGAGTTTCGTTTCCACGCATATGAAAATGCGAAGATCTACAAGGAGAAAACGAAGCGATGGCACGACAAGCACATTCTCCACCGCACTTTTGATCTACGCCAGTTGGTACTACTGTTTAAATCAAGACTTAGGTCATTTCCGGGAAAGCTAAGATCTAAGTGGAGTGGGCCTGTTGAGGTAAGTCACACAACTCCTCATAGTGCAGTGGAAATCATGAATAAAGAGGATGGCATGACATTTCTTGTAAATGGCCAAAGATTGAAGCACTATTTTGGTGAAGAAGAGAAGCAGAAGGAGGATGTGCTTCACCTTGATAATGATTGAGCTGAGTGTGGTCGAGTCGCGACATTAAACAAGGCGCTACATGGGAGGCAACCCATGAATGTATTGTAATAGTTAGGAATTATGAAGTAAAAATATACAAAAAGAAGAGTCGTGCCACGACCAAAACTAAGGCGCTTGATGGGAGGCAACCCATCTCTTTTAAAATTTTGTATTTTCTAACTTAGTTCTAGGATTTATTGTTTATGCAGAGACACACAGAGTATTTTGCCATGGGAATCCAAGAGAAAAAGGTAGATTGGAGATAGATGATCTTTTGAAGGTGCCGGGAAGGTAAGACATGTTTTGGAGTGAAGTTTTGCATCATGGGACTTGTAAAAGCCCCAAAATTATGTGAAAAGTGTGGAAAAATGCCCAGGTATGATGTTAAGTATGAGGCGCGATACCTGGCGTGTCGGGTTGCACTTGCCCAAAATTTTTTTAGCATGGACAGTGGCCAAGTGCGCCAGACCGCTTAGGCTCAAAATATTTTTAGCATGGGCAGTGGGCAGGCATGCCAGGCAGCGTGCCAGACCGCTCCTACCCAAAATTTTGGCTAGATGGGCAGTGGGGTAGCGCGACAAAGGGCGTGCCGGGCCGCTACCCCCTTAAGTTTTTGGAAATTTTTTTTTAAAAATAGGACCCTACCCACCCCACCCCCTATCCTTTAAATCCCCAATTTTCTCTTTATTTCTCACAATTCTTCCCCAATTCCACAACATAAAATCGATTTACTTCTCCACAACATCAAAAAAAATAAAAATTCTCTCTTACTTTTCTCTTCTCTTGCCCACACATAGCACAATTTCTCACCTTCTCATCTTTGGGTTGTGATTACAAGACTCCATTAAAGCTATCAAGGTATGTTTCTTTAAGCTTTCTCTCTCTAGAATGCTATGAGCATATTGAAATTATGGGGATTCTTGCAATTTGAATTTTTGATGTCATGTCTGTTCTTTGTAGTTTGCCTTGAGTATTATGCTAGAGTTGGAACTTATGTGGTGTCATGAATGATAACTTGAAGTACCAGTGAAATTGTTCTTATTGCTCTTATTTTTAGTTGTATAATTGAAAGTGGGTTTACCTTTATTGGTGATAATTGAGAGAATTGGTGGTGAAATCACTTGATACAACCCATATATTTTTGTATATGTATGAAACTTGTTTGAATTCTTGAGTAAAATAAGTAAACCATACTAATGATAATTATGGGATTGTGGACCTTGTGTTGGGGATGTTGCTTTGTAATTGGGCATTAAGTGATGAGGGGAAGTCTAAGTACCCTTACACCCATATATTTTGAATTGGTGCTAAGCAACTAAGTGTGGGGTGTCCCTTAAAGCCAACACACATTGAGTTGGGTAGCTATCTTTACATGGGAAACTGACACACTTGTGGAACTTTGTCACAGGTATAATGTCAGAATCTAACGTGGCGGCTTCCAGTTCTCACAAGCGACGATGCTCAGGAAATAAGGTTCTAGCCGCTCCCCCAGTCCCGAAAGGCCAGAAACGAAAATATGGGATAAATGCAGTCTCCATTGCCGGCAAGAATTGGTACAAAAGCCACCCCGATGCCAAATACTTTGCTGATGAGTTTATTGATAGGGCCAGTCTAGCTCGGACTTACCCTAAAATATTGGCTCGAATTGTGCAAGTGGGTATGGGTTTCATCTTCGACAAACCTACGGATTGTAACCTTCATCTTGTGAGGGAATTGTATGTTAATTGGAACCCAGATGCACCTACCCGCTCGGTGGTTGTACGAGGTTCAGATGTTATACTTGATTCCTTGGGCCTTAATGGATTATTGGGAGTAAACACTCGGGCTAGTTCCCACGACCTACTCAAGCTGAATGCTAGGCCTCCCTATGCAGAAATTCGACACACTCTTTGCGGCCAACGTTCGACAGCGAGATGGCTTCGCCATCACAAAAAAGGGTACCACATGAATCTCCCTATGCTCATTTCAATAAAGAGGCGCGGATTTGGTTGAAGATTGTGTGTTGTTGCTTGATTTCGGGTAGCCACATGATGGAGGTCACTAGGGACCGTGTCTGTCTGGTGTATGCTTTAATAACCGATGTTAAAATTGATGTTGGTTCTGTGGTGCTGTCAGCTATGCGCCGAGCTCATCTCAAGGAGGTCTTCAATATGCTTTTGGCGGTATATTGACTAAATTAATGAGAGCATTCGAAGTGCCCGAATAAGCATTTGATTATCATCCTCATTTGGTGTCGACACCTGTGGATGTCACCCAAACCAAGGCACCTGATGCACTCAGCCCCACTCTCACCTTAGTAGAGCGTCACACTCGAGATGACGGGATTTTAGCCCGTATGTATGTTTTGGAGATGCTACGGCATAGGACTGGGGGTAGGCCCTCTACGGTAGAAGAGATAAGCCAGATTGAGAGGGATTATCCTCTTAATGAGCATGCCATGGCATTGTTGCGAATTGGGCCTGATTTTGTTGAGCCTGTGGATGATAATGTCCCCACAGATGAGAATGACCGCCAGACCGATTCCGATGATGATGAGGTGGAGGCGGATGATACACCGCTAGCAGTCCACGGGCCGGAGGATGACGATTTCCTTGACTGACCAGGGAGCTCCTTACACCCTACTCTTGCCTTGTTTATTTTTTGTAGCATTGGGGACAGTGCTAATCTTTTAAGTGTGGGGTGGGGTGTTATGGGATTCCTTTTTATGTATGTATATGTGTGTTTCTGTATGTTTCTAGTTGTTTTATTTTGGATTCCTTAGCCTTTGTTTTCGGTTCTTTTACTAAGGATAGTCCCTTTGAACCGTAGAAAACCACAAAAAGATTTTAATTGTTTTATTTTGTTTTTGTTTTTTTATTACTTTGAGTCTCTTTTAGTCATAGTATTAGGAGCTTTGCTCTATGATGGATGGATGACGACCGTCTTAAGAGTAAATTAGTCATGTTATTGTTGGGTGTTCTTGCTTGCTATACAATTGTGCATACATGTCCAGTATGATGGTGGAACATGCTAAGATATACAATAGCAAGTGTTGAGACATCTAATGCTCACTTCGTCGACTTGATAAGTTGCTTAATGTTTAACTCGTGCATGACTTCGTATAAATTGTATGGTGAGCCTGCTTGAGTTAAACATGTGCCATGTGTGAGTGAGGTTCTTGTGATATTCCATGTGCATATTGATGTCTAGAACTTGCCCGGTGTATTTGTAAAGCGAAATAAAAGGTGTTGAGTTTAGGAGATGATATAGGCATTTCTTTGATAGCCATGTTTTATACCGACTTTATCTACCCTTTTTGCATGATCTTAGTTAGCCTCGTTGAGCCTTTAGCCTATTCTTTGGTAGCCATACATGTAGCTTAATCCTTTTCTTTCAATGAACCATAATTTGATCCAAAACTCCTAAGCGCTTTAATTGAAAAATTAAGATGTTAAGGACTGTAAAAATTGAAGAAGGAAAAAGTGTAGTTGAAGCCCCAAGTAAATAGCTTTTGGGTGTGTGAAAAAGTTTATGTGTTGTTGGTAGGGAGTAATGTAATAACAAAAAAAAAAAAAAAAAAAAAGAAGTGAATCATCTGTTGATAGCAGTTACTCCTCACCTAATATGTGTAAGCTAGCTTAAAGAGATGGGGCAAAACAAAAGAGAGTTGAGAAGATAAAAGTGGTGGAAAACAGGTTGGTTGGAGGTGGTCTTAATGTAATTTGTAGTGTATTAAAGCGCTTAGGGAAGATAGTCACTATTCTTGACCGAATAGTTCCTACCCGTCCCTTAGCCTACATTACAACCCTTAAAGTCCTACTTGATCTTGAGCTTTAACATTTTGACATTAGTGGAGTACTACACTAAGGGCAAGTTTATGGTTCATCTTGTGTTGCATGTGAATTCTTTTCGATAGTGAGTGAACTTTTATTCATGCACCCATTTAATAATTACTTTGTGTGAAATATTGGGTGATTCTCTTGTGGTGAGGGCGCATATTTAGTGAAGTGTAGTGATCTATTGGTAATGTGTCATGCATGAATTCACAACTAGTAAAGTTGTTTTGTGAGGATAGGTTGTTTCAATTTGCTATTCACTGTTTGGTGATACTAGCATGTTAGTGCATAATTTGATGAATGTGGTTGTGTAGCTATGCAGGAATACCTATTGTGTGTCGGTTGTCTTAAGTCGCCCGGGTTTGAGTGTGGTTATTGTCTGAGGACAAATAAAGGTTCAAGTGTGGGGTGGTGATCTAAGGCATATTTATATGCCTTATGGCCGACTTTAACCCATGTTTACCTTAGTTTTGAGAGCAATACATATGTATTTTGTATGGTTTTGATGGAATGTTTGATATTGTGCTAACAAATGTGTTTAGACCCTTGTAGGTGGAATTTGCGACTATTTGGAGCATTTTTGGCATGGAAAGCAAGGCTTGGAGGAGCTACGAGCGAAGGATATTGAAGATAAGAGGCAAGCCAAGGATTTGAACTTGAAGAATCCAACCAAATCCGCAAAGAAAAGTCGAAAAAAGGAAGAAAATGAATTTAAGTCCCAGGCGCGCCAACTGGCGTGCCGAGCCGCTTTGGACAAAAATTCTACTCAAGTTGACAGCACAGGGGCGCGCCCAAGGGCGTGACAGGCCGCTTGGGCACACCTTTTCAGAGGCAAAAATTTGCCTAAGTCCCAGGCGCGCTCAAGGGCGTCCCAGGCCGCTTTTTGGCAATTTTTTGCCCCGAGTAATTGTCTATAAATAGGGCTTTTGGGTTATTGTATTATTATTCCATCATTACTAGACTACTTTGGGCATTTTTTGGCATTGAAATTAGGTTTCATTCTTTGTCTTTTCATCGTTTATTTCTTTTTATGGTATTTTATCACTTTATGATGTTAATTGAAGTTATGAGTGGCTAAAATCCCTCATTCTTGGGGTTGAGGCTATGAACATGAATCTCTTGAGTTAAATTTTATTGGTTTTTGCTGAAGTTTATCATTTATTTGTTATTCTTATATTCTTAATTTTACTATTTTAATGCTTGATCACCATTGAAATAAATCCCTTGTCTTGAGGTGAGCTCTAGAGAGAAACTAAGAGAGAGAACGTGGAATATAAGAAGCGTGATCTTTACTCGAGGAAGGAATTCTAAGAGATTGATATACGGTTAGGACCGAGAAGTACCTAATCCGTCGCGCTTGTTCAATTACGAGAAGATAGCTTAAAGGCATTAGAATTGGATAAATCTATCACCGCTCAATGATGTAGTTAGGTTTCCAATTTCTAGTAGAAGGTTATAGTTTGGAGACGAATATAATTGTAACATTAACCTCGTGATCAATAAACAAGATAAACGACTCAAATTGCTTGAATCAGTAACATTTATGCTCAAGAGATGACGTTCGGAGTGCCTTGACCCTGAGAATTTACTTTATATTGACTTTTAAATCATATTTACAAAAATTGAAGTTACGGTAGCGAAGATAGTAGTTTATAGTCCGCAATCATTTAATTTTTAGTAACAAATCCCTCTTCCTTTTTGCAACACTAGTTTTTAATTACTGTTGGACGTCTAAAATTGACGTCTATTGACGAAAGTCCCTTGGGTTCGATATCCGGCTCTTTTAAAGGAGCCATTATATTACTTGAACGATCACGTACACTTGCGTGTATAGCTGGGTCGCAACAAGTACCCGTTTTCCGGTACTCATACTGCACTTCTGCATCTTTTCCCTGATGTAGATCCGGGCACTAGTCGAAGGTTGTGACGTGACTCTCTTCTCAGCAGTGACTCCGGAGCAAGGTGAGCTTACTGACGTCCGAGGCAGATCCTACTTCATCTTCTACTGTATAGTCTTTTGCTCTCGAGACTGTTGTACTTGTCATATCTATTTAGTTTCTGTCTTGTGTTTTGGGTATGTCTAGTAGTGACTCTTGTACCGACCTCACCAGGTCTTGGGAGGGGTTCTTGACTTTATATACTGTCCTCTTCCTTCTCAGTCTTGGCATGTATATATATTCTGATTCTGTTTTTATGTTTTTGACATGTTTATAAGTATGGTTACTTCCACTTCATCTCTGCTTTCTGAGATTCCGCCCGTTAGCCCATCGGTTGTCGCTCCGGGCTAGGGTTTGGCTTGCCTATTGGTGGGTTACGGTAGGCGTCATCATGACTCAAAAATTGGGTCGTGACAAGTAAACTCCTGGGTCTATTTCCCTCCATATCGAACAGACCCTTAGGAGCCATTTGGTTACCGTATAAGGCCCAGCCTAATACATGAATAAATTGGTTATTCATGTATTAATTTTATGCATTGTTTGATTTGCAAATAGGATAAAAGTTATTTATTTATTAGTCTTATATGTTGTTTGGTTGAGTTTTTGTAATTATACATAATTAATAATCACATAACTTATGAGGAAATCTATGAATAATTTTTTGCGGGATAGAAGGTAAAATAAGTTATGTGGGTATCAGTTACAATAGATTTAAAATAATAAAATTACACATCTACCCCTATCAATTTACTTTTAAAAGCTTTTTTATTATGTATATTTAACGTGATTGAAAATAAGAAAAAATCATATGTAATTTGATCAATTTTTTCAGCTTTCATAATGCTCTTTTTTTTTTCAATCAAAGAACATTTTTTTTCTTCACTATCTCGTTCTACTTTCTTAATTTTAGCTGAATAGCCTTTTTTTAAACTTTCTGAATTTTATCAAATTTAACAAATTTTAGCTGAAAGAGCATATTTTCAGTTTTCTTAATCTTTTCAGCTTTCTTAATTTAACAAATTCCTTCACGGTATTTTTTTTCTACAAATTATGCAAACAAAAGTCAATCTTCAGATATCAAATTGTGATAACTAGATTTATGAGTACCTCTACTCTTTAATGACGGTGTTTTAATTTTATTTTTTCACAGTAATAGTGTATATTAATTTACGACAAACCAAAATTTAATAAGAACTAACTCATGTATTGTAATTCCTACATAACTCTAATACCTGCATAACTAATTTATGCATAACTAAAACCTACATAACTAATACTTGCAAAACTACTTCTACATAGCTAATTCCTGCATAATTAATTCCTATATAACTAATGCTTGCATAACTCTAACCAGTATCCAAATGGCCCCTTAGTATTTATAAAATATCCATTTCTCCCCCCAATAATTGTTATATCCTAAAATCCAGGACCCATAAGCTTAAATTCTTGGATCCGACAGTTATTAAAGATGGTATGATTTGGATGAGAACTTTTGCAAAACACTTGGCCACAATGGAGGATTTCCAGAGTCTTGATTTAGAAGTTACGAACCACTACTGACACTCCCTTTTGATCACTATCTTGGAATGGTTTAATCCTCAAGATTTTCAAAGTATGATTCTTTCTTTGGCAGAATGAAAAGCAATTCTCATATTGTTTGTTCTTTCTAGAAGGTATGTAAAGGTGATAATGGATCTTGAATTAACATTAACAAAGTAATTATCGTGTCATAATCATCTATTGCTTACCAAAAGGTGAAATATACATAGGAAGAGAAAATTAATTAACAACCATATTTTGTTGGCTCAAACTTCAACCCACTCTTTCACCACCATACAGAACGACGCATCCAACCTAATCTACTCTACCATTCCTAGTTTCCAACTTGTTTTGAAAGTATAATTGAAATTACCCATTTTCACTTTCTCATTCCACAGTTTGCCACGTGGAAGCAACCGATTCGCCAAGTAATTTTTCCACGTGGAAGCAACCGATTCGCCAAGTAATTGATGTGCTCCAGCCTACTCAAAGCTGACTAAAGGCTAAAAGCATTTATCCACGTTTAAGGGGTGTCAAATATTTCAAGTCTTTAAGAGAAAAAGAGGCACCAAACCTTATCAAACTTACCAAGCATTATATAAACCTCTTTCTAACAGAACATGCCCTAAATTCCTAACGGGCTACTACCAAATTCTTCTCCAAAAAAAAAAAAATTGGACTGGACCAGAGGCCACACTATAGGCCAGGGCTCTACAGCTACCGTTTCGGTCGCCATGTCACGCTGCTCTGGAGAGATTTTTGCTGTCAAATACGCGGAGCTGTCTCGGTCCGAATTCTTGCAAAAGGAGCAGACAATTCTGTCAACATTGAACTCCCCTGACGTAGTTGACTACAAGGGGTAAGATGTAACTAGGGAGAACAACATGGTCAGGTTCAATCTTACGATGGAGTACATGCCCGATGGAACATTCATTGATGAAATTAGGAAACAGGGAGGCCGATTGAATGAGAAGTTGATCCAATACTCACGAAGCAAATTGTTCAAGGACTAGATTACCTACATTCAAAAGGCATAGTGCATTGCTGATAGGGTCCATATCCATTTAATGGAAAAGAAAAATAAAAATGAATAACAAAATACAAGTAGCAAAACAAGTTGTGGGAAACAACACTTGTTTTTTTGTAGGTGACAATTTGCCAACTTGTATAAACTTGTTATGGGTAGATTTGCAAATTGTCAAGTTGCACAACTTGCAACAAATCCAAGCAAGATTTGCAAATTGTCAAGTTGCACAACTTGCAACAAATCCATGCATTTTGATTGGATGATATGTTGGTCATCTTTCATATAAATAGGAGGCATCACTTCCTCTTTTGTAACATATCCGAAAACAACAACTAAGAAGTAGTTGTGGAGAGCATCTCATAGAGAGTGTGAGAAAATAGTGTGTGAGGAAAAATAGAGAGTATGAGCGGTATTATAGTGAGGTGGAAAAATCAAAAGAGGGTTATTTCTTTTGAGTGTAGTGGTTCCTAGAGTATTTACTCGGACGTACAAAGTGTAAAATTCCTTATTATAGTGGATTATTTTGTTCCTCTCGGGCCCGTGGTTTTTTCCCTTATTCAGAAGGGTTTCCACGTTAAAATATTTGTGTCCTTGTTATTTCTTTTTGTTGATTACCGTATCACGGTGCTAGGTTATTATTTCGCTGTTATTACCGCAAATATTATTTCTGTGACGGGGTTTATCCCCAACAACTGGTATCAGAGCACAGGTTCTACTTATTTACGAAAATAATTTTTTGCGGTGGGTCATACTATACTCGGAGAAATAAAAATGTCTGGAGTAAAGTATGAGGTAGAAAAATTTAACGGTGATAGCGGTTTCTCAACATGGCAGAGAAGGATGAGGGATCTACTCATCCAACATGGCATATCCAAAAAGCCCGAATCCATGAAAATGGAGGATTGGGAAGAAATGGATGAATAGGCTGCTAGTACAATCATGTTGCACTTAACAGATGATGTGGTCAATAACATCATCGACGAAGATAGTGCATGTGACATTTGGACAAAGTTAGAAAATCTATATATGTCCAAAACACTGACAAATAAATTGTACCTAAAGAAGCAATTGTATGCCCTACATATGGGTGAACGTACGAATTTTTTGTCACATTTAAATGTGCTCAATGGACTAATCACGCAGCTGGCTAACCTCGGGGTAAAGATCGAGGAGGAAGATAAAGCCATTGTGCTCTTGAACTCGTTGCCATCTTCTTATGATACTTTGGCAACAATCATCTTGCATGGTAAGGACTCTATTGAGATGAAGGATGTCACGTCAGCTCTTCTACTTAATAAGAAGATGAGAAAGAAGCTTGAAAATCATGGTCAGGATCTCATCTCAAAAAGTAAAGACAGGAGTCACCAGAGGAGTTCAAGTAATTATGGCAGATCCGAAGGTCGTGGAAAGTCCAAGGTCCGATTTAAATCAAGAGCCAAAAATTGCTACAATTGCAATCAACCAGGTCACTTCAAAAGAGATTGTCCAATTTTAAAAAAGGACAAAGGTGAAAGTAGTGGCCAGAAGAATGACGACAACACAGCTGCCATAGTGCAAAACAATGATAATGTTGTTCCCTTCATAAACGATGAAGAGGAGTGCATGCACTTGGCAGGTCTAGAGTCAGAATGGGAGGTTGATACAGCAGCATCTTACCATGCTACGCCTGTAAGGGATCTATTCTGCATATATGTAGCAGGTGATTTTGGAACTGTGAAAATGGGTAACACAAGTTACTCAAAGATTGTGGGGATCAGAGACATTAGTATCAAGACTAATATGGGATGCACATTGGTTTTGAAAGACGTGCGCCATGTACCTGATTTACGAATGAACTTGATCTCGAGAATTACTTTAGATCGAGATGGGTACGAGAACTATTTTGCAAATAAAAAATGGAGACTCACCAAGGGAGCATTGGTGATTGCAAAAGGAGTTGCTCGTGGCACGTTGTACAAGACAAATGTAAAAATATGCCGAGGTGAATTGAATGCGGCTTGAGAAGAGATTTCTGTTGATTTGTGGCACAAAAGAAGGGGTCATATGAGCGAGAAAGGATTGCCGATTCTTGCTAAGAAATCACTCATCTCTTTTGCCAAAGATACGACAGCAAAACCATGTTACTACAGCTTATTTGGTAAGCAACATAGAGTCTCAATTCAGACATCGTCTGAAAGAAAGTTGAATATACTTGATTTGGTATATTCGGATGTTTGTGGTCCAATGGAGGTAGAATCGATGGGCGGTAACAAATATTTTGTTACTTTTATTGATGATGTTTCACAAAAATTATGGGTTTATATCTTGAAAACCAAAGATCAGGTGTTTCAAGTATTTCAAAAGTTTCATGCTCTGGTGGAAAGGGAGACTAGTCGAAAGCTAAAGCATCTCTGCACTAACAATGGAGGTGAGTACACTTCAAGGGAATTTGAAGGGTACTGCTCAAGTCATGGGATCAGACATGAGAAAACAGTTCCTGGAACCCCACAACACAATGGTGTAGCTGAGCGGATGAATCGCACCATTGTCAAGAAAGTGAGAAGCATGCTCAGAATGGCTAAACTTCCTAAGTCATTTTGGGGTGAAACAGTTTAGACGGCGTGTTACCTGATCAATCGCAGTCTATCTGTTCCATTGGAGTTTGATATTCCAGAGAGAGTTTGGACCAATAAACAGGTATCCTACTCACATCTAAAAGTGTTCGGTTGCAGAGCTTTTGCACATGTACCTAAGGAGCAGAGAACAAAGTTGGATGATAAATCGGCTCCCTGCATATTCATCATATATGGAGATGAAGAGTTCGGGTACAGATTATGGGATCTTGTTAAGAAGAAGATCATTAGAAGCAGAGATGTAGTCTTCCGAGAAAGTGAAGTCGGAACTATTGATGATCTGAAGGATAAGAAACAGAATGGTATAGTCCCTAACCTTATTACCATTCCTTCTGCTTCTAGTCATTCCAGGAGTGTAGAAAATACAACCTATGAGGTTACCGAGAAGGGGGAGCGATTTGGTGATATTACCAAGCAAGTAGAGTACCTGACTCAGGAAGAAGAACAATCTCAACCTCTAAGGAGATCGGAAAGGCAAAGGGTAGAGTCATCCAAATAACCTTCCTCAGAGTATGTCCTCGTCAATGATGAGGGAGAGCCAGAAAGTCTTAAGGAGGTGTTGTCCCATCTAGAAAAGAGCTAGTGGATGAAAGCCATGCAAGAAGAGATGGAATCTCTACAAAAATGGCACGTACAAGCTGGTTGAACTTCCAAAAGGTAAAAGATCGCTTAAGTGCAAGTGGGTCTTTAAACTCAAGAAATATGAAAATGGTAAGCTGGTCAGATACAAAGCTCGATTGGTGGTAAAAGGCTTCGAATAGAAGAAAGGTATTGATTTTGATGAAATTTTTTTGCCTGTTGTCAAAATGACTTCTATTCGAACCATTTTGAGCTTAACAGCTAGCCTAGATCTTGAGTTGGAGCAGTTAGATGTGAAAATTGCATTTCTTCACGGAAATTTGGAAGAGGAAATTGATATGGAGCAGCCAGAAGGATTTGAAGTAGCTGAAAAGAAACACATGGTGTGTAAACTGAATAAGAGTCTTTATGGGTTGAAGCAGGCACCGAGGCACTGGTACAAAAAGTTTGACTCATTCATGCAAAGTCAAGCTTACACAAAGACCTATTCTGATCCATGTGTATACTTCAAAAGATTTTCTGACAACAACTTTATTATTTTGTTGTTGTATGTGGATGACATGCTAATTGTTGGACAAGACAAAGAGCTGATTGTCAAGTTGAAGGGAGATTTGTCCAAGTCATTTGATATGAAGGACTTGGGCCCATCACAACAAATTCTGGGGATGAAGATTGTTCGAGAACGAGTAAACAGAAAGTTGTGGCTATCTCAGGATAAGTATATTGAACGTGTGCTCGAACGCTTCAACATGAAAAGTGCTAAAGATGTTAGTACACCTCTTGCGGGTCATCTGAAGTTGAGCAAGAAGATGTGTCCTGCAACAAAGGAGGAGAAAGGGAATATGGCAAAAAATCCTTATTCTTCAGCGGTCGGGAGTTTGATGTATGCAATGGTGTGTACCAGACCAGATATTGCTCATGCAGTTGGTGTTGTTAGTAGGTTTCTTGAAAATCCTGGAAAAGAACACCGGAAAGCAGTCAAGTGGATACTCAGGTACCTGAAAGGTACCTCTGGAGATTGTTTATGTTTTGGAGGATCTGAACCAATCTTGAAGGGCTATACCGATGCTGATATGGCAGGTGACCTTGATAATCAAAAATTCACTACTGGATATTTATTTGTCTTTTCAGGGGGAGCTATATCATGGCAGTCGAGGTTGCAGAAGTGTGTTGCACTATCTACAACTGAAGCGGAGTATATTGCAGCTACTGAAGCTGGCAAGGAGATGTTATGGCTGAAATGGTTCCTTCAAGAGCTTGGTTTGCATCAGAAGGAGTATGTCGTCTATTGTGACAGTCAAAGTGCAATACACTTGAGCAAAAACTTCATGTATCATGCAAGGATGAAACACATAGACGTGAGATATCACTGGATTCGAGAAAAGCTAGATGACAGATCTATGCATGTCAAGAAGGTCCCTACTAGTGAGAATCCTTCGAATATGCTGACCAAGGTGGTACCAAGAGACAAGTTCGAGTTATGCAAGGAACTTGTAGGTATGCACTCAAACTAGAAGCTCGGTGCCATCTCCTTCTGGTTAATGGGTCTGGAGGGGGAGATTGATAGGGTTCATACCCATTTAATGGAAAATAAAATAAAAATGAATAACAAAATACAAGTAGCAAAACAAGTTGTGGGCAACAACACTTGTTTTTTTGTAGGTGACAATTTGTCAACTTGTATAAACTTGTTATGGGTACATTTGCAAATTGTCAAGTTGCACAACTTGCAACAAATCCAAGCAAGATTTGCAAATTGTCAAGTTGCACAACTTGCAACAAATCCAAGCATTTTGATTGGATGATATGTTGGTCATCTTTCCTATAAATAGGAGGCATCACTTCCTCATTTGTAACACATCCAAAAACAACAACTAAGAAGTAGTTGTGGAGAGCATCTCATAGAGAGTGTGAGAAAATAGTGTGTGAGGAAAAATAGAGAGTGTGAGCGGTATTATAGTAAGGTGGAAAAATCAAAAGAGGGTTATTTTTTTTGAGTGTAGTGGTTCCTAGAGTATTTACTAGGACCTACAAAGTGTAAAATTTCTTATTATAGTGGATTATTTTGCTTTTCTCGGGCCCGTGGTTTTTTCCCTTTTTCAGAAGGGTTTCCACGTTAAAATATTTGTGTCCTTGTTATTTCTTTTTGTTGATTACCGTATCACGGTACTACGTTATTATTCAGCTGTTATTACCACAAATATTATTTTTATGGCTGGGTTTATCCCTAACAATTGCGACATTACGGGTCACAACATTTTGTTAGGTAAAACCGGTGCCAAAATTGGCGATTTCGGATGTTCCAAGCGGGTTGATGTTGTGCCAGCTAAGCTTGTCTATCAGGTTAAATGGAACGGTGGCACGCCTATGTTCATGTCACCGGAAGTTGCTTGTGGACTACTGCTAACCACCCGGCTTCATTGCTTTACCGATAGCATTTTCTGGCCAAACACCAGAAATACCAAAGTTTTTGTCATCACAAGCAAGGGATTTTTTAAGCAAATGTTTGAGAAGAGATTCAAACCAGAGATGGTCTGCTAAACAGCTCCTCAACCATCCATTCCTTGAGGAATATTCGTATACAAATTCCCCCACGACCATTCTTGATAAAAGCATTTGGAATTCAGAGGAGGAATTAGAAACAATTGATGATTCAACCCAAACAATTAGCTTATTGGATTCTATTCTGAAAAGGGTAAGAAAATTGGTTTTGCATTCAGGAAAGTCAGATTGGAGATGGGATGAGAGTTGGATCACAGTTAGACATTGTAGTGAAGATAAAGAAATAAATTGCATGGATAACATTATTTCTTGTAGGATATAACATAGAGCTGTAATTAACAGTCTCAATTTTGACATACACTTTACAAGTTCATTAAAAAAAGAAAAATCATTAGTTCAGTGTTTATAACATTTTCTTCTTTCTTACTTTTTTCATTTGCCTGCTTTCACATACCGATGGAAAGTTAACATTTTTGAATAAGTTTAACCATATGCACTACTAGTGTAAAAACTTAGTACTCCCTTCATTGATTTTTACTTGTCACATTTTGACTTGACACACTCATTAAGAAAACAATAATTGATAGAACTATTTTACATCACTACACCTACTAATTGATATTTAATATTAAGTCTTGAAAAACCGTTTGAGGAATAATTAATTAATCCTAAGAGTTACTCCCTCCATTCCTTTTTATATGCTCCCTTTTCTTTTTTATAGTCAAACGATACAAACTTTGACCAACATTTTAAGAGGTATTTCTTAATCAAATTGAAGAAAGGAAAATTGCAATTTATAGTACTATAGATGCTGAATATCTAAAATTTAATTTTAAAAATTAAATTAATCTAATCTAATTTAGCTTTGAAACTTAGTCAGATTGACTCACGCAAAACGAAGGGAGCATATAAAAAGGAATGGAGGGAGTATTAGGGAATTATTTTATTGTATTTTTTTTGTATGTCAAAAGTGACAAGTAAGAATACAAATTCATTTTAGAAATAAGTTACAAGTAAAAAATAAACAAGGGGAGTACTTAATAAATAAGACATGTTAGAATATACAATAACATAAGATATTGTGTCTTACTAAATTAAGAAGGGTGCTAACACCGAGGTTAGAACTCAGGCCACCAACTCGTATAAAGAACCAAAGGGGCACAACAACCAACTTCACCAATCAAATATATATGATTGAGGGGTACTTTGTAAAGAAAACTGAAGAATTAAATGCAGAAAATGAAGACACTACTGGAAAATTAAAGAAGAGACTGATTTGGAAAAATTTCTGATGATTTCATTGATTTCACTGTAGATGTATTTATACAAGTATATGCTGTAAAATAAATGTAAAATTATAAAAATAACTATACATGTGTCCTATTTCTCTTGCGTGTGTTATAACTGACTTTATCCAATACCATTAGATGATAACAATTGTCTATTCCCTTGATCAAAAGGATGAGAATTGTCTGATTTCCTTGACACGTGTGCACATCTAGTTAAAGGGGGCAAAATTTCCTTATAAACATTTTGCCCTAATCTCTGATTTTGAAGTCTAATTTCCCTCGAATTCCTTACCTCTTTCTCTTCCTCTAACTTCAAACTCTGTGAATGATTTCCATTCTTAACATCCCCCCTCAAGCTGTAGGGGATTGGAAACAGACCCAACTTATGGAGAATGGTGTCATGAGATGGTCCTGAAAGTGCCTTAGTGAACAAAGCGAGTTGAGGAGAAGCCGGTACATGAGTGAGATGAGACTAGCAAGCCGTTGCATGACAAAATAGCAATCGAGTTCCTCATGATTGGTTCTTTCATGAAACACGAGATTACGAGCGATGTAAATGGCTGACTGGCTATCGTAATGAACCAAAATTGGCAGCTCCGGCGAATAACCCAGATTGAGAAGAAGGTGGTTTAACCAAGTTAACTCTACTACTACACCTGCATGGAATGATACTCAGCCTCAGCCAATGATAGAGAAATGGAGATCTACTTATTTGATTTCCACAAAATAGGTGAACCCCCAAGAGTGATAAAAAATCCACTTACAGATCTCCGACTATCTCGACAAGAACCCCAATTTGCATCGTAGTAAGCAACTAATTTGAGAGAAGTATCAGCTGATAAGAAAAGACCTTGACTAGGGTTGATGCGGAGATATCGAAGGACTCGGAGTGCAGCATTATAATGTGGAAGACGAGGCAGTTGCATGAACTGTACAGATGTTGTACAACAAAATGAACATTAGGATGAGTATGGGTAAGATAATTCAATTTACCAATTAGTCATCTGTAACAAGTAAGATCTGTCAAAGGTTCCCCAGTCTGAGCTATCAACTTTGATGCAGGGTCAAGAGGAGATGAAACTACAGGAAGATGAGAGCAATCATACTCAGATAGAAGCTCCATAGTATATTTCTGCTGAGTGATAATCGTTCCATGAGATTCACGGAGAATTTCAAGGCCTAAAAAATAATGTAAGTGACCAAGAACTTTAATTTTAAATTCTTCATCAAGAAAAGAATTAAGTTCACTAAGTTGAGTAGAGTTATTCCCTGTGAGGATAATGCCATCCACATAAACAACAATGATTGAAATAGAACCCCCATCCTTCTTAACAAACAATGAATAATTATTTAAGAAGGAGGTAAAGCCCTTGTAGTTTAAAATTGAAGTGAGCTTTGCAAACTATTATCTTGAATCCTGTAGTAGTCCATAGAGAGACTTAGTAAGCTTGCAAACATGAGTGGGACTAGGAGGTGTCATTCCAGGTGGAAACTTCATGAACACCTCCTCCAAGAAATTCCCATGTAAAAATATGTTGCTCACGTCTAATTGAAAAATTCTCCAATTATTCTTGACTGCAATAGTTAAAATGCACCTAATAGTGGTCATTTTAACCATGGGAGAAAAAGTTTCATGAAAATCTACTCCTTTCCTTTGAACATCACCTCTTACTACCAACCTTACCTTAATCTTTCCAAACTCCCATCTGATTTTTTGCTTAACCTTATACACCCACTTGAAAGGAAGAACCTTCTTCCTAGGTGGTAGCTCAACAACTTCCTAAGTCTTATTAGACTCTATGGCTGCAAACCCAGATGCCATTTTTTGTTTCCACCCAGGATACATAACAGCATGTGCAAAACTAGTAGGCTCATGAATTGTAATTGTGGAATTAATAAACTGTTGATTTGCAGAAGAAAGAGTTGTAAAGGGATAAGTAGGTGGAGTAATAATCAAAACATGAATTAGTGAGAGTGGTTAAAAAAATGGCATTGCACATGTAATCAGATAGGTAGATAGATTTTTTTATTTGTCTAGTGGATTGCCTAGTATGATGAATTGTGAGACTTGGAGAAGAAAGAGTTCTATCAGAGGTGGAGGGAGAAGGATAAACTAGAAAGGGGAAAGAATCATGCTTTTTTTCCATGGATACTGGTAGAGAGAAAGATGTAGGAAAGTGAGAAGACATAGATTCAGCATCTGAAGATGTATGTGTGTTGGAAACTCGAAAATACTAGTAGGAGTAGGAGGAGAAGAGGCTTTGAAAGGGTGAATACGCTCAAGAAATCTAACATATCTAGACACAATAACCCTTGTTATATCAAGAGTCAAAACTTTATGACCCTTTTGCCCATTAGGATAACCAATAAACAAACAAGTTATAGCTCTTATCTCAAATTTAGGTCTAGATTGAGAGAGAGTATGTAACACTCTGAAAATCTAAGATAAAATTAGAATCAATCTTCAAGCATATATAGAACTATTACACAAGCATGACATGAGTATTAGATGATATTTAAGATCACAAGGAGTCCCTAACTCAAAGTTGAGTTAAAAACTCCTTTTTCGGCTAAGTTCTAGTATAAGATTCTTCTTGGGTCAACTTCAAACAACCATTTCTCTCAGTATATGAAAATTTAGGTGGCCTACTACCCACCAAATTAAATGTATTTGAATTATATTTCCAATGCCACCAACTGATCATAAATTCGGTATCGAAGTAAAAAGTTATGGCTAATTTACTTAAGCACAGTCAAAGCTAACAGTGACGACTACTCAGACCTTGCGAGTCATAAGATGGCCCTACGAGTCGTAGGGTGACTCATAGTGACAGTAGAGGGAAGAAAAAATTGAGTCCTAGGCGACGACTCGTAGCCATACCCTACGAGTCATTACGTGAGTTGTTGGGACTGATTCCAACAGCTTTTCAGACAATTTTAAAAGGGTTGTTTGGTCTTTTCCCACTCTTTTAACACCAAAACTGTGTCGTTTCACTTGTGAAAAGAGGGATAAGTTGAATTAGATACTCCAAACCCCTCATTACCTCAAAATTCATTCGCCACTTAGTATCTCCCAATGTAAGAATTAGGGTTCCTCAACTTCAGGCACTAAATTCGAAGGTTTCACTGAGATTTTCATCTCCAGATATGTGGGATTTCATCTTTGGGTTTCCTTTCACCCATTGAGTCCCAAAGTTAACTAAATTCCTGAGTTTAATTTCTCCCTCAGAGTCTAGGGTTCATGAATATTATGAACTCCTTTATATTTCAATTCCTTGTTATAATTGAGCCATGAACCCATATTTCCCCATCAATTTCAATATCATTACATGCTTATAATTATGAACCCTTAGTATATTGTATAATCCATGATTTTTGTACTTGACTTATGAAATTCCCCATTCCAGTCAGTTTATGAAAACTGTCATGAGTAGTTGCATTCTTCAGAGATGGCGAGGTATGAACATCTGATCCTAGGATTTTATGCATATGTTAATGAGTACTCTGTTTTATCCCTTTTTGAATTTGTTAAAAGGAGAATAAATTATTTAAAAGAAAATAATTTTTGACTTCTTAAATCATTTCAGAACTTAAAGAAAATTTCAAAATGACTCAAGAAAAATTACGGAGTCGCCACTTAATTTTTATAGAAAAAATTAAGAAAACTCAAAAGAATTCCAAAGTTTCAAAAAGAGAAATAAACCTTTAAATAAGAATTCCAATTTTAAGGAAAACAACTTTTTTTTTTTAAAGGGAAAGAGTCATATTTAAAGAAAAATCTATTTTGATAGTCAATGTTAATTAAAATCTTGATTTTGACAATAATAGATTTTAAGAAAAATACTAAACCAAAATAAGTAAGGAACATTTGATCAATTATGGAAAAGTTTAGATTTTTTTTTTTAAGAAGAAACCAATTCAAGGAAACCCTTTTTCTTTTTATGTTTAAGAAAACTCCCTTTAGCTAAATGAGACTGATTAACACATGAGTGAAAAAAATGTCATCTTAATACGAAAAGGCTTGTTTTCAAAAAGATTAACATAAAGTCCATTTTTTATTCTTTTTTTTTTAAAAAAAAAAAGAAGATAAAGTGGATAGGGATATTCGAATAACTAAAGGAAAGAAAACGAAGATAAAAATAAAAATGGCAAAATCTTAGAGAATTTATCTAGATTAATTAATTAAAGTGTTCAAGTAAATACAAATAAACAAATTAGAATGAGAAACAAATAGAGAAGAGTTACGATTGGGCCCCTTTAGGCCTATTAAAGGTCTGTCCAGCTTTTGGACTTCAGTTCTATGGACTTTGAGTCCATTTTTGCCCTGTATATCAGTTGTGTATCAACATCTATGTTCTTCATGTTTTTTGTATATCTCCGTGTATACACTATATACAAGTGCGGAAACCTGCAATATTTTCCTTCCATTTTTGATATACACAACATAAAAAGTGCAAAGCAACTGCTTCCCAGTGTGTATTCACCGTATATTAGGGTATATTTGTGTATATCAGCCTGTTTCTGCACGTATTAGTCCATTTTGGACTTGTCATGGGTCTTGACTCGATGGAAGCCGGTTTTGGCCCAATGCAATGCAAAGGAGAGCTTTGTGGAGTACAAGTCGATTTGGCCACACTAGTTCATGTGCAAGAGAAGAGGAGGAAAAAAAATTAGTGTATAGGTGAATATGATTTAATTTTGACATAAACAGGCTGAGAGTTGATAGAACAAGTCCAAAAACAAATTTATTTGGTCAAACGAATCATGGCAAAGAAACAACCAGTAAATCAACTCGGAACCATACAACAACTTCCTCACAAAATGGAGTTTCAATTAGAGATAAACAACCTTCAAGACATAATGAATCCTATCGATCCTTTGACCTTTTCAACATTATGACTAGACAAATGGTTGTTTCTAATTTAAGAGGTGAAATGGAGCAAATTTAATCCTTCCATCACAAAGTGACATTTAATCATATGAAATGTTCTAAGGACCCGGTTGGCCATGAAAACTAATAACGTATTCACTTTATTTGGTATTTTTGAAGTTGAAAATTGAGTTGGAGTTGTGTTTGGCCATAGTATTTTCAAAATATTTTAGACTTTGGATGTGGTTTTTTTATAAAGTGATAGGAAAAATTGAGTGCAAAAAAAGTGAAAACACCTCTTGAGTTGTTTTTCAAAAAAACAAAAACTGTGAAAACGTATTCCGGAATACGTTTTTGATTTTCATGGCCAAACAAGTATTTCGGAATAAAGTGAAAATGTATTCCAAAATATTGTGAATAATAATTATGGCCAAACGCCTACTAAGAGTCTAGAATGATAGCATGTAATGTTGTTACAAACACGTAAATGATCAGATTAAACTAATAGCCAATGGATGATTTTAGGATATCTCCACACATCCTTAGCCATCTTATGATGTATTCAAGATCAAAGGCTAATCTTTTTAAAGATATGGAAGAGCATGGTTATGGTAAAAGGAACAATGAATCGATAAGACATAACTCATTTCATAAAAAGCACGGTAGACCCAAAGTACAATAGAAAAGTTGTCACGCCCCGAATCCCATCGGGACGGATTGGCACTCATAGCCGACAAGGCCCGAGAGAACCAAGCTTTGCTTCATAAACAACAACACCATTACGTAAGAACATGAAAGGTGAAATACGAAAAACATGGAACATGGACATATATATATATACATATGAGAAACTTGGCCGTTGAGGCCATCAAGTCAAAAACGTCATATACCACCTTACTTTCATACACCCACATACGTCTACAAAAGCCTCTAACAGAAATACATACACGACCATCCTAAGTTCGGGACAAGCCCCGCTTTACATAATATTTACAATACCAAAATCAATGTACAACTTGTACACGGAAAGCCCCGAACCAACTGGAGCTCACCAAAGATCAGTATATGTCCTGCAGTTTACTGGGGAGGTCTACTAGAACCAGTGCCTGCAGCAAGTAAGGTAAATTCCCCAAGAGGGGTCAGTACAAAGAATGTACCGAGTATGTAAGGCTGTATGAAACTGAATCAGTATATAAGAACTTTCACGGAAAAATAATCACAAGGGACATGCCCATCATGGATAAGCCAGCAAACTACATATTTGGACCTGTGTGCATTACTTTCGATACTTACTTCATTTTTGTACCTCTTCTTACTTGCTTGCCAGTCATTAGTTATATATTACTCGGGCCCAACTGATCAGTGGGAAAATAATATCGTCATGCAGGTGTTCATGTCACCCCATGGATACACCCATAATATTGGGATAGTCATCATGCAGGTGTTTCTTTCACCCCATGGATATCGTCATGAAGGTGTTTATTACACCCCATGGATATACTCAAAATATTAGGATCGTCATCATGAAGGTGGTTATTTCACCCCATGGATACACTCACTCATGAGAGATTAATACATTGAGGATCATGACATTATTAGAAGCACACATATATGCATTTCGTTAGTCTTCACTTCATGAGATTGATACTTGATGGTTAAAATATTATTAGAACATGGAACATAACATTTTTGGAATTTTGGAATCATGTCCATGTTTATGTAACATATGAGCAACAACGACTAAAGAATGAGGAGCATATGACTTAACAATAGATGAGACGCCTTTGGACATTTCAGAATGGGGTAAGTACATAACTCATATGAACAACATGTTGCAGAAGGATAGAGATAGGACAACCTTACATACCTTCACCTCCAAGTATGGATACGCAATCCTATATATGAACACAAGAGTCCAGCCTCTTCCTTACGTCTTACTCTACAATACAAGTACATATCGGAGCTACATTAGCAACTAGTTACTATACAAGCGTACAAAACGACAATGAGTTATACGATTACCGTATAACGTCATGTCACCCCTTACAATACAATCCAATGCATTCTCATATCCACAACACCATAACATTACACACATTAACCAAGAAATCATACATCGATAGCATTTCACACCACACTTACCCTTCACTCTCTTCTCTTTATCATTCCGTCACAATTACTCCTTCATAACAACATATGAATAACCATCCATACTTAATACATTCCAAAACACCTCCATACGATACCTTAAAGTCATTAAAACGACACCACAAGTTGATAATTACATCCTAAAAAGGTATAGGGACCTTCGGGGATCAACTAGAGACGAAAACACACAAAAACAATTTTGGGACTGACCTGCGCTGCCACCTGCACCCGCAGGTGGATGAGGTGCATGCGCAGATGGCCTCTGGAAATTCCATGGGCATCTCCGTTGGCATCTGCGCCCGCAGATGCCCTCGTCTGCGGGGGCGGATGCCCGTTTTGGTCCGAAATGGCCTCTTTTGGGTCTTTTAATGCCATGAATGGTCCATGATCATAACCAAACTTATTTTGACATATTTTTGATCATATTAAACACAAAAATTCAGCCATGGTCTCACAACACACATAAAAACATCCAACACTACATTTCACGCCATGACGGCACCAAAACCATAACCAATTTAGCAATAACAATTCCAAACTTTATACACAAGTATTAAACAAGGTAATACTATAATCACATCTCACATGTCAATATTTACTCCACCAAGTTCATTTCCTTCAAGACCACAAGTGCATATTCAAGTTTACAAGACAAACCATCCTCCGATTTAGCAAACATGTAACATTTCACACCTTGTGAACTTCTCAATACTCCACCAACATAAACAACATAATATAAACCATATATAATGCACAAAATATATTAAACTATCATAAGAAACACTTACCAAGTCTTACAAGTTGATGATCTTGGCCACAAAGAGATGAGAGCTCAGGGTTTGTCTATTTGAGAGAAAAATGTGGAAAAGTTAGAAAAGGGCATGAGAGTTCAATGGTAATAAAAATCTTATTTCTCTCTTTATATAGTCCCTCAAGTCTCTCTTATCTCTTCCTTAGCATTAAATGCAAGGGTTGAGTTGGTCAAATGGAGCAAATTGGAAGAATGGGTCAAAAATCTCTTTTGGTCCATGTCTTTCCTTATAATTTTGGGCTTCATTTAAGGCCCAATGGTGTAAGACTTTTAAATGCCCACAATTCAATACATAATTCATAAAATCTCTCATGTTTTCATATTTCCATAAATATTACGGTAGTCAGCTAGACTCTGAGACGTACGGGGTGTTACATTCTCCCCCCCTTAGAAACATTCGTCCCCGAATGTTAGTGTTATCATTTCAAAGTAAACAATTACAAGTTTAGGAACATTCTTCATGTCATCATATAAAGATGTACTCAAAGCTTATAAATACTTACTTATCATTCTTCCCCTTGGAACAAATGAGGGTACTTGGATTTCATCATTTCTTCAGTTTCCCATGTGACCTCTTCTATTTGCTAATTTCTCCAAAGTACTTTTACAGATGCTATATCTTTATTTCTCAGCCTCTTCACTTATCTATCCAGAATGAAAATAGGTATTTCCTCATAGGTAAGATCCTCTGTAACCTGTACATCTTCAATGGGAATAATACGAGATGGATCTCCTATGCATTTTCGAAGCATCGAAACATGAAACACTGGATGGACTGAGGAAAGTTCTTGAGGTAGTGCCAAATCATACGCAACTTGCCCAAATCTTCTAATAATTTCATATGGGCCTATGTAACGTGGACTCAATTTCCCTTTCTTTCCGAACAGGATTACCCCTTTCATCGGTGACACCTTTAAAAATACCCAATCACCTATGGCGAATTCAAGTTCTCTTCTTCTAATATCAGCATAGGACTTGTGTCAACTTTGGGCCATTTGTATCCGTTGTTGGATCACTTTAACTTTTTTCATAGCTTGATGAACAAGATCCGGCCCAAGTAAAGCAGTTTCACCCGCTTCAAACCACCCAATTGGTGATCTACATTTCCTCCCGTACAAAGCTTCATAAGGTGTCATTTTAATACTTGAATGATAGCTATTGTTGTAAGCAAATTCAATAAGATACAAATGGTCATCCCAACTGCCTTGAAAATCTAACGTACAAGCTCGTAGCATATCTTCAAGTGTCTGAATAGTATGTTTTGCTTGTCCATTAGTCTGAGGATAGAAAGCCATACTCAAATTCACCTGTGTGCCCAAACTCTGCTGAAAAGATCTCTAAAAGTGCGCTGTGAACTGTGCTCCTCTGTCTGATATAATGGAAAGTGGAATACCATGCAATTGTACAATCTCTTTCACATACAACTTCACATAATCCTCAGCTGTACAGGTGGTCTTGACTGGTAGAAAATGTGTTGATTTGGTAAGCCTGTTCACTATGACCCATATAGAATCAAATTTCAGCAATGTACGAGGCAAACCTGTGATGAAATCCATATTAATCCTATCCCATTTCCAGACTGAAAGATTGATACATTGTATGTAACCTCCTGGTTTCTGATGTTCTACTTTCACTTGTTGATAATTCGGGCATTGAGCGACAAACTCTGCAATGTTCTTTTTCATATTTCCCCACCAATACACTTCTTTTAAATCATGGTACATTTTAGTAGCACCCGGATGAATAGAATAGCGCGAGTGATGCACCTCTGTCATAATTCGTTGCCTGAGCTCATCTACATCTGGTACACATAATCTACCTCGGCATTGGAGCATCCCTTCTTGTGTAAGATCAAATGCCTTTGTCAAATTCTGTTGTACATTTTCCTTTAGCTGCAATAAAATAGAATCCGCAAACTGCTTCTCCTTCACTTCAGCTATTAAGGAGGATTCTGCTGCATTTTGCATAATAACCCCTTCATCTGGAGATTCAATAAGTCGAACTCCCAAGCTGGCTAGTTGATACAAATCTTTGATTATCTCTCTCTTTTCAGTCAACTGACCACTAGTGCTTTCTACTGCCTTGCGGCTCAATGCATCAGCTACTACATTTGCTTTGCCTGGGTGATAAAGAATATCAATATCATAGTCTTTTAAAATCTCTAACCATATTCGTTGCCTCAAATTGAGTTCCTTCTGCTTAAAAAGATATTGCAAACTTTTGTGATCAGTATAGATATCAACATGAACTCCATACAAATAATGACGCCATATCTTTAAAGCAAAAACTACCGCTGCCAATTCAAGATCATGAGTGGGATAATTTTTCTCATGTGGCCGCAACTGTCGTAAGGCATATGCAATGACATTACCGTGTTGCATCAATACACATCCGAGGCCAACCCCGGAAGCATCACAATACACTGCATAACCTTCAGTACCTTCGGGAAGCACTAAAACTGGTGTGGAGGTTAATTTATCTTTAAACTTTTGGAATCTTTTCTCACACGCATCATTCCACTGAAATTTTACTGCCTTATGTGTAAGCTTTGTTAACGATGCAGCAATAGAGGAAAAACCTTCCACAAATCTCCTATAATAACCTGCCAGTCCAAGAAAACTACGAATTTCTGTGGGTGTCGTAGGCCTTGGCCAATTTTTCACTGCCTCAATCTTTTGTGTATCAACCTGTATCCCTTCATCTGACACAATGTGGCCCAAGAATGCAACTGATTTTAACCAAAACTCACATTTAGAGAACTTGGCATACAACTTATGCTCACGGAGAATCTGTAGCACCTGCCGTAAGTGATTAGCATGGTCCTCTGGTGATCTTGAATAAACCAGGATGTCATCTATAAACACCGTGACGAACACGTCCAAAAATGGCTTAAACACCCTATTCATTAAATCCATGAACACAGCTGGTGCATTTGTTAGTCCAAATGACATAACTAAAAATTCATAATGGCCATACCGTGTTCGAAAAGCTGTTTTGGATACATCTTCTTCTCTAACTCTAACTTGATGGTAACTTGATCTCAAGTCAATCTTTGAAAAACACTTGGCACCCTGTAACTGATCAAACAAATCATCAATTCGAGGGAGGGGATATTTGTTCTTGATCGTTACGTTATTCAATTACCGATAGTCGATACACATTCTCAATGTGCCATCTTTCTTCCGTACAAATAAGACCGGTGCACCCAACGGAGACATACTTAGCCTAATAAAGCCTTTGTCCAGCAAATCTTTCAACTGCTCCTTCAATTCACACAGTTCTACTGGAGCCATTCTATACGGAGGAATAGAAATAGGCAGAGTGCCTGGAATTACATCAATGCCAAATTCTACTTCCCGTTCTGGGAGTAAGCCTGGAAGATCTTCTGTAAATACATCCAGAAATTCATTGACCACTGGAACCGACTGCGGAGTTAGTGGTTCCACTTCAGTATCTTTCACCCGTATTAAATGACATATATATCCCTTGGCAATCATTTTTCTGGCTTTCAAATAGAAAATAAATCTTCCTCGTGGTGCCCCTACATTACCCTGCCATTCAAGAACATTTTCTTGCGGAAAGCAAAATTGCACCTTCTTGGCCCGACAATCTACCATGGCATAACAAGAGGCCAACCAATCCATTCCCATAATCACATCAAAATCCACCATGTCTAATTTAATGAGATCGGCAAGTGTATCATGACCACATACAGTTACCACACAGTTACGATATACTCTTTTTGCAATAATATATTCACCAACCAGTGTAGACACTTCAATTGACTTAATTAATAATTCTGGTGCCTTTACAAATTTTGCAGCAACCAATGGAGTAACAAAGGAAAATGTAGAACCCGATTCAATCAATGCATATACATTATATGAGAATAAGGATAATGTACCTGTGACAAAATCAGGAGAAGCCTCTGAATTCTGTCGGTCCACTAAAGCATAAGTGCGATTATGGACCCCACTCATGCTAGATGCTCCTCTGGCACCTCTACCACCACCCACAGATGGCACACCTCGACCTATAGAAGGAACCGATGATGATGATGCAACAGTCGATCCCGCAGGTCGCGCCACACCACCCAAGCCTCTTCGCGGGGCATCTCTCATCATGTGCCCCACCATACCACACCATTAACATACATTCATCCCCCGCCGGCATTCACCTGAATGAAACCGTCTACAATACTGACATAACGGGTGCAAATATCCCACTGTCTGTGAACCATGACTTTCGCTGCTTTGCCCCGGCTTGATTAAAGCCCCGGGACCCTCAGAAGCGAGAGGAAGTGCCTGCCGTGGAATGAGAAAATGAAGGCCTAGGTGGTCTATTAAAACTCCGAGGCCTGAACTCTGCTTGGGAAGCCATGGACTGTCCCGTAGATCTAGCTCTCTTGGACGACCCTTCTTCAAACCCTTGTGTTCTTCTCTGTTGCCTCTGATCTTCCATTTTCTACGTAAAGGCCTCTATTCTAGCTATATCCATGTCCCGATTTAGGGCAGCAATAGTGCAGTCTCGTACCAAATACGGCTCCAACCTGTCCACATACCGATGTACTCTATCTTTCATTGTGGCCACTACGTTTGGAGCATAACGAGCCAAGGAATTAAATTGCAGACTGTATTCCCTGACACTCAGATTCCCTTGACGGAGATTTAAAAATTGATCCGCATGAGCCTCACGGATCTCATAAGGAAGGTAGTGATCAAGAAATGCCACCTTAAATTCATCCCACATAGGTGGGTTTGCACCAATCCCACGAGCTTTCTTCCAATCCTCATACCATAATATAGCCTCGCCCTTCAATCGATATGCCGCCATCTCTACCGTTTCTACGCCCGACACATGCATCACCTCTAGAGCCCTTTGGATTTGATCTATAAAGTCTTGGGGATCTTCATTCGGGTCTGATCCTGTGAATGTGGGAGGATCTAATTTCAAGAAGTCCTGTGTTCTGCGACTAGCTGCCCTCGCTGCACTGTCATCACCTGTCATTGGGCCACCTTGTCCCTGAACCTGTGCAACTACTATTCGAGTCAACATTTGGACTGCATCCTTTAAGTCCTGATCAGTGGTAGTATTTACTGGTGGATCTACAGGTGCTCCTCTCCTACTTGACTTTTCTGGAACAGAGGGAGTGGAGGAAGCTCGTGACACAAATTCATGCTCAGTATCGCCTTGATTAATTTGATCAGGTGGTGGTATACTGGTTCCTTCACCAGCAATTCTATCTATCCTCTTACTTTTTCCTCGACCTCTTCTTGTCATCGGCATTTTTCTATAATATACAAGGACAACAATACTTGTGGTCAGAAACAATCCCACCTATAACTTCGGCTCTAATGCACGATCTAAAAATGAAGAAAAGAAACAACATCCTAAATGTCCCGTAGCCTCCTACTTAAAAATGTGGTGCACAACACATCGATAAGTAAGACTCTACTCAGACACTGCTTTGTATACACCCTTAGAATGACCTGCTATGATACCACTTTTGTCACGCCCCGAATCCCATCTGGACGGATTGGCACTCGTAGCCGACAAGGCCCGAGAGAACCAAGCTTTGCTTCATAAACAACAACACCATTACGTAAGAACATGAAAGGTGAAATACGAAAAACATGGAACATGGACATATATATATATACATATGAGAAACTTGGCCGTTGAGGCCATCAAGTCAAAAACGTCATATACCACCTTACTTTCATACACCCACATACGTCTACAAAAGCCTCTAACAGAAATACATACACGACCATCCTAAGTTCGGGACAAGCCCCGCTTTACATAATATTTACAATACCAAAATCAATGTACAACTTGGACACGAAAAGCCCCGAACCAACTGGAGCTCACCAAAGATCAGTATATGTCCTGCAGTTTACTTGGGAGGTCTACTAGAACCTGTGCCTGTAGAAAGTAAGGTAAATTCCCCAAGAGGGGTCAGTACGAAGAATGTACCGAGTATGTAAAGCTGTATGAAACTGAATCAGTATATAAGAACTTTCACGGAAAAATAATCACAAGGTACATGCCCATCATGGATATGCCAGCAAACTACATATTTGGACCTGCGTGCATTACTTTCGATACTTACTTCATTTTTGTACCTCTTCTTACTTGCTTGCCAGTCATTAGTTATATATTACCCGGGCCCAACTGATCAGTGGGAAAATAATATCGTCATGCAGGTGTTCATGTCACCCCATGGATACACCCATAATGTTGGGATAGTCATCATGCAGGTGTTTCTTTCACCCCATGGATATCGTCATGAAGGTGTTTATTACACCCCATGGATACACTCAAAATATTAGGATCGTCATCATGAAGGTGGTTATTTCACCCCATGGATACACTCACTCATGAGAGATTAATACATTGAGGATCATGACATTATTAGAAGCACACATATATGCATTTCGTTAGTCTTCACTTCATGAGATTGATACTTGATGGTTAAAATATTATTAGAACGTGGAACATAACATTTTTGGAATTTTGGAATCATGTCCATGTTTATGTAACATATGAGCAACAACGACTAAAGAATGAGGAGCATATGACTTAACAATAGATGAGACGCCTTTGGACATTTCAGAATGGGGTAAGTACATAACTCATATGAACAACATGTTGCAGAAGGATAGAGATAGGACAACCTTACATACCTTCACCTCCAAGTATGGATACGCAATCCTATATATGAACACAAGAGTCCAGCCTCTTCCTTACGTCTTACTCTACAATACAAGTACATATCGGAGCTACATTAGCAACTAGTTACTATACAAGCGTACAAAACGACAATGAGTTATACGATTATCGTATAACGTCATGTCACCCCTTACAATACAATCCAATGCATTCTCATATCCACAACACCATAACATTACACACATTAACCAAGAAATCATACATCGATAGCATTTCACACCACACTTACCCTTCACTCTCTTCTCTTTATCATTCCGTCACAATTACTCCTTCATAACAACATATGAATAACCATCCATACTTAATACAGTCCAAAAAACCTCCATAAGATACCTTAAAGTCATTAAAACGACACCACAAGTTGATAATTACATCCTAAAAGGGTATAGGGACCTTCGGGGATCAACTAGAGACGAAAACACACAAAAACAATTTTGGGACTGACCTGCACTGCCACCTGCACCCGCAGGTGGATGAGGTGCATGCGCAGATGGCCTATGGAAATTCCATGGGCATCTGTGTTGGCATCTGCGCCCGCAGATGCCCTCGTCTGCGGGGGCGGATGCCCGTTTTGGTCCGAAATGGCCTCTTTTGGGTCTTTTAATGCCATGAATGGTCCATGATCATAACCAAACTTATTTTCACGTATTTTTGATCATCTTAAACACAAAAATTCAGCCATGGTCTCACAACACACATAACAACATCCAACACTACATTTCATCGCAATAACAATTCCAAACGCTATACACAAGGATTAAAAAAGGTAAGACTATAATCACATATCACATGTCAATATTTACTCCACCAAGTTCATTTCCTTCAAGAACACAAGTGCATATTCAAGTTTACAAGACAAACCATCCTCCAATTTAGCAAACATGTAACATTTCACACCTTGTGAACTTTTTAATACTCCACCAACATAACCAACATAATATAAACCATCTCTCATGCATAAAATATATTAAACCATCATAAGAAACACTTACCAAGTCTTACAAGTTGATGATCTTGGCCACAAAGAGATGAGAGCTTAGGGTTTGTCTATTTGAGAGAAAAATGTGGAAAAGTTAGAATAGGGCATGAGAGTTCAATGGTAATAAAAATCTGATTTTTCTCTCTTTATATATTCCCTCAAGTCTCTCTTATCTCTTCCTTAGCATTAAAGGCAAGGGTTGAGTTGGTCAAATGGAGCAAATTGGAAGAATGGGTCAAAAATCTCTTTTGGTCCATGTCTTCCCTTATAATTTTGGGCTTCATTTAAGGCCCAATGGTGTAAGACTTTTAAATGCCCACAATTCAATACATAATTCGTCAAATCTCTCATGTTTTCATATTTCCATAAATGTTACGGTAGTCAGCTAGACTCTGGGACGTACGGGGTGGTACAAAAACATAAGCTCGAAAACATGCTAAGAATGAAAGCGAACCATTAGTTCTCCATCAAGCTTAGCGATGAAATGTTTCAATTAACAACAACTCAAAACAGAGGGCTCCTATCAGTCAAGAACTGTTACAGAAGAGAAATCTATAGCCATAATTTCACTACTATGCGGAGAAACATGAAACAAACATACTAACACACATCACACTACCGTTAAAAAAAAAGTTTTATAGCTAGTCCTTAGGCAACCCGATTCATGGTCAACTAACTCTGGAAATATGAGATGGATACAAAATTGTTTTTTCAAACCCAAAAACAAGATTCAAGAAACCATTAATGAAAGAGACAGGGATGAATTCAAATTAAGTGCAATGCCACACAACAGCAACGCCAACCAACTAATTTCCAATTAGAATAGGTCTTAATGCGTAAACTTCACAGTAACAAGCAAATAAAAAAAAATAAAGAAAGACCGCACTCTAACCTTACCAGATCGATACAAACAAACTCAAGACAAATTGAAATTCACAGAAACCACCTTGCAACGCTGAATGCAAATGAATCAAAACCACTTCAGAACTGAAAAACAAGACGAGAATTTTACTTTTCTTGAGGCAGGAATTGGAACGACGATTTTCCGGAATGAGTCTCCACACACTTAGACTCCTCTCTGAATGAGTTTTCAAAGGACATTCGGAGAGAATTTGAACAAAAGGAACTAAGAATTTTAGAAGTTCTAAACTCAAGGCTATGGAGATGATTTTTTCGATTCCAAAGCTATGAGAATTTTGTAGTTTGCAATGGGGATTCCAACTTCAAAAAACCCTCCAAAAAATGGAAACCAACACTATGTATTTATTGCCAAAAATATTGGTTTGAATTCAAAAAATAGCCGATTGAGTGGGAGATGAGAGATTGATTGGATGGGATGAACAAATAGACCAGTAAATGGAAAACATATCCCCCAAAATTCAAATTCGAATTGATGGCTTCTGATTCGAATTAGATTTGGGGTGAGAAAAACACAATCTTGAACCAACAGTCAACAACGATGGCTCTAGGTCTGTGAGTTTTTAGGGATGGAAGGTCATTTTTTTAATCTTGAAATCCGGCGTGCTTGGAGGATTTTCGCAGAGGATAAGGTCGGAGTTTGTCGAGGGGGAGGGTGTTTAAATATTGAAGATGATGAGGGAAAAGAAAGGTTATGGGTGTGTTTAAGATTAGGGGGCGTCTGGTTTGGCTTAGTATAGGTTTTGGGATTTGGGCTGGGTTTAGGTAGTTTTTGGGCCTGAAATTATCCATTTAATGGCTGAAAAATTGAATAAATTGGGGTCCAAATGACATCAAAATAAATAATTAAGGATTTTGCCAAATTTGAATAATAATATGGCCTGATTAGTTTAAGAAGGTACCAAATTCAACTTGAATCAAGATGAATTGAATTTTGATTTAACTAAATGAGCTCTGCCACTCTAATAATTCAAAATAATTATTTTATAATTCCTAATCATTTCATTTCAACCCAAGAAATCAATTATGCAACTAATTTTTAAGTTTAAAATAATTTTGAGAAAATAAAGTGTTCTTCAATTTAAGCATGATTTTCACTTGAAATAATTTCCAAAATATTTTTCTTAAGTAAAATACACATAATTCCATATAATTAATATAGAAAATATAGATTCAACTTAACAATGACAAAGTTGGCCTCGGAATAATTTGGAAAAAATAATCATTTCAAAAATTGTTCAAAGTTTGAAGGAGCTCAAAATTAATTCGGACTGGGGAGGGCAAGAATTGGGTGACAAACCCAATTGTGTCCGACCACTAATTTGTTTCTAGGAAACTATTTGCTTTTGGCACGAATTTCAAGGAATCATGGCCGAACCTGGGATAGAGTTTCCTACATATCTCAGTTATATGAGAATTCCGTCCATTTATAGTTCAAGACGCTTGATTTTACGCACGATTTCAAAGAATCCAAAAGCTATCCTGACTTCGAATTATGGAGAAATCAAAAAGTTAGGGAATACAAGGATTGGGGGAATGCAGTCGAGATTTCAACATAGATCCCGCCTACATATCCCAATACTAGGGGAATTAGACTTTTTATAGTTTGACTCAATCGGTAGAAAAGGCGGTCTTGTATGCTAAGACGACCTTTGGCTCAAGATGGGTGACAAAAGAGTCGAGTTATGGAAAAGAGGATTGTAATCACCCCAATCATGAATGTGGGGCCTTCACACCCGTAAATAAGAGCTACATGGATATAATTTCCAAGGCTCTAGGTACATCATCACCTAGATTTAAAGAAGAAGGGTAATTGTTTCTAGTGTGAGTTTGAAATAACCCTGGATGTGAAGCTGAAACTAAAAATAAATAAAACTCACATGCCTTCTGATAGGAGTGTGGTTTAATTAAAGTGTAAGTCGATCCTCAACTCGTGTCCAAAGAGTTTGATATTCCTCTTCGGACTATGACCCAGTTTGCTGCTAAGAAAAAGTTTCACGTTGTGCTGCGTCCTTTTTAGAGTGGTACGCACCTGTGGCTTTGGTTTGAGAATTTCATCCTCTCGTATGATCTTGACAACATATTGAAACAAGATCATTAGTAGTAAAAGTAATTCATTATGAAGATATAGTTTCTTTATCTCAACTCTGCATTGTGCTATGTCCCTTTAGGCGCAACTTATATCATACTTTGTGTATGACACTTTCTTTGATAATTTGTTGATTTGTTTTGTATTCTATACAATTATTTTATTGGATTAACCTTTGCGTGGGCTGATTTCTAAAAATTGATGTCATCATTTCCTGTCCTTATTTGGAAGATAACATTTTCCACAACAATATAGACACAACAACCTCTTAGTTGTTGAATATGATGTCCTTCTTGGCATTGAATCTTTTTCAAAATGGGGTGGCCTTCTTGGTCACCGATGACATTTTGAATAGAATGGTCTCTGCAATCGTGTAGATTTTCTTTTGATATAATAACCCTCTTGGTTACCCATAATACTTTTCCTATTCAATGTGGTAGCCCTTTTGGCTACTAGTGATGAATTTCTATGCATATACCCTGGGAAAGTCCTGCACATTCTTTGTATCGATATGATTTATAGATACCCCTCGAATTGTCAGTCTTTAGGTAATCTTGCACGTTATCTGATGTTAGATACGAGGTGGCTTACAGATATCCTTCAAATCACCAACTTTTGGGTAATCCTACACATATCCGACCTTAGATAAGAGATGACTTACAGATATCCCTCAAATTGCCAGCTGTTGGGTGATCCTGCACATCATCCAACCTTAGATATGATTTGGCCTATAGATGTACCTTAAATCATTAGTCTTTGGGTAATCCTAAACATAATCAATCTTGGATATGGCGCGGCTTATAGAGAACCCTTCGACTGTCAATTTTTGGTAGCCTCACACATCTTCCGGTAAGGATATTATTGTGGCTTATGGATAATTCTCAAATTGTCAGCTTTGGGGTAACCTTGCACACTATTCAATTTCAGACATCGCTGCGGCTTATAGATAACCTTCAACTATCAAATTTTGGATAATCTTACATACTATCTCGTTTCAGACATTGAGGTTTACAGATGACCTTTGGACTGTCAACTTTTAGGAAATCTAGTTTGTCGTCCTTCTTCAGATAGCGACTTAGACATTCCTTGGACCATCTACTTCTTGAGCTCTGGTATATGATGTTCTCTTTATGTTGATATATACCCTTCTATGTCAGACTTCATCATCTTTATGTGATTATCCGATATGAATACATATAATATCCTTCGATGCCAGACTCTATCGTCAATGAATGGATATTAAAATGATTGTATCCCTCAAAGCCAGACTTCACCGTCTATGCGTGATAAATGGATAGTAAAATGATTATATCCTTCAGCGTTAGACTCCTCCACCTCTGCATGATTAATGGACATATGTTCTCCAAGCTATCCTTCAGTGCTAGACTCCTTCATCTTTATGTGATTAATTAGATATGGAGACTTTTTATGATAACATGATAATGACCCTTTCAGCGATAATATGCAGATGGCCCTCTCGGCAATAATATAAAATGGACCTCTTGGAAATGATACACAATGTCCCTCTCGACATGAATGAATATGCAATGACCCTCTTGGCATGATATGATTTGGCCCTACTGGCAATGATATGCAATGGCCTACTCGGGATGAGTGAATATACAATGGCCTTCTTGGCATGAGTGGATATGCTAGCTCGAAGAAGACATCACTTGAATCAATTTGCTGGTGGGCTGGCTTTTTATATGTACCTACAATCAAGGTTAATCGTTAGCAACCACAGTGTCACTTTTACTAGCGACTATTATCAAAAGAAAAGCTTTTAAGGAAAACAATTGTAATGTAAAGAAAAGACATTGTTTGCAAATATCACACTCTCTCAGAGTGAGTAGACAAATGAAATTCCTTTTCCAGTATAAAGGAGTAAATAAGCCCTGTCTCTGGGGATGGTAACAAATACTGCTTTCGAACAAATGCCTGATTTATGACTTGCTGGGGATTTGAAAGAGATGTTATTATATCCTCCTTTTAACTAGTCATTGTAGTCTTCCCTTATTAGATTCCTCTAAATAAAGTGATATACTGATTAACATGTTTTTCACTGATCCTTTGTCAAGCTCTTTGATAATCTGTATCCACAGAAAAATTATTAGTTTTGGTAAACCTGATCTGTGTTGACCTCCTCTGGTTTTCTACTTCAATCTTTTCATCTTAAAGTGCCTGCTATTTTTGGCTTCTTGTCTTGCCTACTCGGTACATGATAGATGTAAGACAAAATCAATTTTTACCCAAAATATACTTTGATAAAGGATAAATTAGGTTTTTTTTAAAATATGTAAATTTTAAAATTTAATTGGGAGGGGGCTCTGCCGGTTTGTCATGTCATGTGTAGCTCAATGAACATCCCTGGTTTGAGGCCTTGACATATTTTTCATTTTATTGGCGAGCTTTGGAGATTTTTCATCATTATGGCTGGGGGGTTGAAGATGATCTTTTGCAAAATATGTCATAGCTGGGGATTAGTCTCTTTGGGACTATGTTGCAGCTGGGGGATGTTGAAGTTGTCCCTAAACTCTGTTGCTGGGGGAAATCCTTAGAGTTGGTTTCGGACTCTTAGCATACTCTTGATTGAAATTTTGAGGTCCCTCTGAAAATTTCTGCCCCAGTTAGACATTCCAAAGTAAATCTCAGAGTTTTCTAGGAAAGTTTGATAATTTGTGGGGATCTTGACATGTTTTGTCAAAATCTGTCCGGTTGTACTCTTCCATTCTGACTATCGGAGGATGATCTGTTGTTCTAAATTTTCAATATTCCTTCTTGAAAATTCTGCCCCAGTTTCCATTTCTTGGGGTGGTATGACCGAGCCATTGTGGCGCCTACGTATCCTGTTGAAGCAGGAATTAGGTCAAACGTAGTTCCTACAATATAGTGGAAATAGAGAGATAATCAAAGGGGTGACCGAATCCGACAAAGGCCGCCTACGTATCCCATTCTTGGGAATTCAGATCATCACGTAGTTCAAATAAAGGGAAAAATAGAATTTTCTAAGGGGTTGACCGAAGCTGACATGGCCGCCTATGTATCCCTTTCTTGGGAACTTAGGTCAAATGTAGTTCATACAAAAGGATGGGGAATTTTAAGCTATTTCAAAGCATAAAAATGATTACATTCAGAAAGTACAATTACAAGTAAAGAAACACAAAGGACATACTGACTTCAGACGTAGTATCTCTTTACTGCATCAGAGTTGATAGGCTTGGGCCACTCTTGACCATCCATCTCAGCCAAAATCAAAGCTCTTCCAGATAGCACTTTGCAAACCACATGTGGTCCTTACCAATTTGGAGCGAATTTTCCCTTGTATTCCTCTTGGTGAGGAAAGATCTTGAGGACCAGTTGTCCAATTTTGAACATGCGAGCTCTTACTCTTTTGTTGAAAGCACGGATCATCCGTTGTTGATACAGCTAGCCATGGCATACTGTGCTTATTCTTTTCTCAACGATCAATGAAAGTTGTTCTACTCTTGTACGAACCCATTCAGTATTGCTTAATTCACCTTCTTGAATGATTCTTAATGAAGGTATCTCAACCTCAGCTGGTATCACTGCTTCTGTTCCATACACTAGCAAATAGGGGATTTCCCCAGTTAAGGTTCAAACTGTTGTTCGATACCCTAGTAGGGTATAAGGCAACATATCATGCCAAGATCTATGATTATTAATCATTTTCTTCAGGATTTTCTTAATATTCTTGTTGGCCGCTTCCACAGCTCCATTCATTTGGGGATGATAAGTATTTGAGTTTCGGTAAGTAATCTTGAATTGCTCACATATATCTCTTATTAAGTGACTATTCATATTCGACCCATTATCAGTGATGATTGACTCGGGTATTTCGAATTGGCATATCAGGTTGTTATTGACAAAATCAGCTACTACCTTCTTCGTCAAAGCCTTGTGACAGGCAACTTCCATCCACTTGGTGAAACAATCAACTGCAACTGAGATAAATCTATGCCCGTTAAGAGCAAATGGTTTTATTGGCCCAATAACATCCATGCCTCAAGATACAAATCGTCAAGGCAAACTCATAGCATTAAGTTCATTGGGGATACTCGAATCAAATCTCCATGTATTTGACATTTGTGGCACTTTTGCACGAACCAACTGCAATCGTTCTCCATGGTCATCCAAAAATATCCATCTCATAGAATCTTTTTGGCTAAGATGAGACCATTCATGTGAGGACCACTTGTTCTGGCATGTACTTCTTCAAGCATTTTTGTAGCTTCAATAGCATCCATGCATCTTAGGAATCCCAGATCAGGAGTTCGCCTATAAAGGATTTCTCCATTCAAGAAGTAACTGTTAGCCATTTGATGGATCATTTTTTTCTGATTAACTGTTGCATCTTCTGAATATATTTTGGATTCTAGATACCTCTTTATGTCAAAATACCATGGTTTTCCATTTGGCTCTGCTTCAACTTGTGCATAATGCGTAGGTTGTTCCTTTAATTTATCTCCAACGGCTCGATATAGATTTGATATGATTGTTGTATCATGGAGGAGATAGTAGCCAAAGCATCTGTAAGCTCATTTTCTATCCTAAGGATATGCTTGAACTCGATCATTTTGAACCTCCTACACAGATCTTGCACCAGTTCCACGTATGGCATGATTTTGAATTTTTCACGGTCCATTCTCCTTGAACTTGATGGATCAATAGGTCAGAATCACTGATAACCAATAATTCTTGAACATTCATATCAATGGCCAATCTGATGCAAAGAACACAAGCTTCATACTCAGCCATATTGTTAGTATATAGGAAATGAAGTTTGGCTATTATCGGGTAATGTTGATCGGTTTCTGATATCAATACTGCTCCGATTCCTAAACCCTTGAGATTAACTACACCATCAAAGAATATCCTCCACCTAGGATATGATTCCGAGATGTATTCTCCCACAAATAATACTTCTTCATTTGGAAAATCGATTTGAAGTGGTTTATAATCTTCATCAACTGGATTCTCCGCAAGGTAATCCGCTAGGGATTTCCCCTTGACCACTTTTTGAGTCACATATACGATGTCGAAATCACTTAGTAACATTTGCCATTTGGCCAATATCCCCATAGTCATGGCTGTCTGGAAGATATATTTCAAAAGGTCCATTTTTGAAATGAGATATGTTGTATAAGAGGACAAGTAGTGTCTCAGCTTTTGAGCAATCTAAGTTTAACAAGTTCTTTCCAATAGAGTATAACGAGCCAAACTGACTTAGTAACATTTGCCATTTGGCCAATTTCCCCGCAGGCATGGCTTTCTGGAAGATATATTTCAAAGGGTCCATTTTTGAAATGGGATACGTTGTATAAGACTACAAGTAGTGTCTCAGCTTTTGAGCGATCCAAGTTTAACAAGTTCTTTCCAATAGAGTATAACAAGCCTCGTATGGGGTGAACTTTTTACTCAAGTAGTAAATTGCCCATTCTTTTTGGTTTCATCATGCTGCCCAGAATACATCTGAATGCATTATCTGAGACTGACAGATAGAGAAACAACAAGCTTCCTTCCCTAGGAGGGATTAACACAGACGGATTGGATAAATAATCTTTGATAGTCTCAAAGTCTTTCTGGTACTCTTCGGTCCATTTATTTGGTGCATATTTCTTTAGCAGCTTGAGAATAGGTTTGAAGATGACCGTTGACTGGGCTATGAATCGGCTAATGTAATTCAATCTTCCCATGAAGCTCATGACTTCTTTCTTGGTCTTTGGTTGAGGAAACTCTTGGATCGCTTTGACCTTTGAAGGATCGAGCTCTATACCTCTTCGACTGACTAAAAAGCCCAATAATTTTTCAGCAGGTACCCCAAAAGCATATTTTGTGGGGTTTAACTTCACATTGTACTTCCATAACCGATCAAAAAACTTTCTCAAATGATCCAAGTGATCTGAACTCTCACAGGACTTTATGATAACATCATCTACATACACTTCGATCTCTTTGTGAATCATATCATGAAAGATATCAAACGGCATAACTCTGTAGTGATGAACACCCTAAAGGTGTGATGAAAAATTTCTTTTCTGGATCTTCTTCATCCATCAATATCTGATGATAATAGGCAAAATAATCCATGAATGATTGTATCTCATGCTTAGCATAGTTTTCAATAAGGATATGTATGTTAGGCAATGGGAAGTTGTCTTTGGGACTTTCCTTATTCAGATCCCTGTAGTTCAGTAGATCCTAATCTTGCCATCCTTTTTCGATACCGGTTTGTGACTTCCACAACCCTAGCTTGGATCTACTTAGTGACCTCCTCTTTAATTCTCAAACTCAAAGTAGGCTTGAATTTTTGAGTCTTTTGCTTTACGGGACTAAACCCTGGGTCAATCGGCAACTTATGGCCACAATGTTTGTGCTCAATACCAGCATATCATCATAATACCATGCGAATACTTCAATATACTCCTTGAGTAATCTAATTAGTTCTCTCTTCTATGCTTCTGACAGATGAACATTGATCCTAGTTTCTTTGACTTCATCATCATTTCCCAAATTGACCACTCCAGTCTCTTCAAGATTAGGCTTTTTTTAGTTCTCAAAATTGTTCAATTGTTCTGTCAACTGTTTTGGAACCATAGTTTCTTCATCATATTCTTCATATTCATTATCATCTACCTCGATATGTTTATTTAGCTCTTGACATAACATGGCATTGGCAGGTTTTAAATTATTATTACTGAAATCACAAACAAATCAAGTTAGATAATAACAATTAGATAAATAAAATTGTTTTCAAAATAAGGGAGGCTTTTCATTGAATTTAAAAATACATGACAAACTTTGACTGCAACCCACACAAGCACGGGTCCATGCCTTTTGGAAAAATAAAAATAGTTCTAAGGAACATAAAAACATAAAGGGTGGGTCTCGGACCTCATCCGGACTATCACCCATTTTAAAACAAAAACTAAATTTATCCTTCATATATCACAATAGCCGGGAAGTCATGAGTAGATTAAATGTTCGGTTATGCAACTGCTTCTCAAGCTCAACTTTTTTTATCCCATATGCCTTCGAGAACTGTTCTAGGATCATATCACATTCTTCATAAAGATTTCCAATTCTATCACCAAGACCATCGCTTGTGGGCTTCTCGTACATGGGAAATGACTGGTACAGATATGGAAACGACTCTGGCAATTTCATCTTTATTTTGTTCGCTTTGGCTCTATCTTCATCCTCTTCAGTTGGCACATAGATTAACCCTACTTGAACAACTTCTCTAGGATCACAATTGGCTCAATGATGACATCTAAATTGCTCCCTAGGTTGAGGTCGGGCCCAAAATCGCTTCTTAGCATGACCGTAGCCAACATTTGGTGCATCAAAGGAATTAACACTTGGGGAGTTAGTTCTTTCTCTATGGCGTTCATGATCTCCACTGTGTAAAAATCAATCCCTCTGGAGACATCATTAATCACAGGTACACAATCATTAGGATGGCTCAAATGTCTCCCTTCACCCTAAATGACCACCTCGTGATCATCCCATACAAACTTCAGTAGCTGGTGCAAAGTCGAGTGAACGAATCCAGCCATATGGATCCATGGCCTCCCAAGAAGAAAATTATAACTGGTATTTATATCCATAACCTGAAATTCTTCCTGGAATTTAGCAGGTCCTAGTTGAATGCATAGGTTAACTTTGCCGATGGTATCTCTTTGGCCTCCATCGAAAGCTCTCACATTAATGTGACTCTGGCGAATCTTTCCCAAATTATAATCCAGTTGAGTCAATGTAGAGAGTGGGAAAATGTTCAATCCAGACCCATCATCTATCAGAACTCGATTGACAACCTTGTCCAAGTATTTGAGAGTGACATGCATAACTCCTTCAAAGGGCAGCTCTTCCTTGCTGAAATAGATACGATGACTTCCCACAACCTTGCTTATCATAGCAGCCAAATTCTCACCACTTGTACCTGTTGGCACATAGGCTTTATCGAGCACCTTCAATAAAGCTTGTCAATGATATTGGGAACTCATCAACAGTGCCAAAACAGAAATATGGGCTAGAGTCTTCTCCAAATGCTTGATAATAGGATAGTCCTTTGGTTGCATTCTCCTCCAAAACTCTGTGGCTTCTCCTTTGGTAATCGGCCCTTTTTGGGAGTCTTTTTTATATGCATCATTTGTCAACTCTTCAGGAATATAGTATCGACCTGATCGAGTCATCCCATGAGCATCGGACGTCTCTATAATGAATTCTTTCTTTTTTGGAACTAACTGGTATCGCCCAAAATATTCCTCCTCAGAAGTATAAAGCGGTCATTGTTTCAAATATAGAACCCAACTAGGTTGGGGTCGTTCCCACAGGGAATAAGACGAAATTAGGTTAAGTTCATTTCTGAGTGATTGGCAAATAAGTAAAAAAAAGGGGAAAGTATTTGTAAGCAGGTAGTAATAGTAACAAGTGTTGATTCTTTGGATTTGTTTTCAATATAAGAAATACAATAGGACGGTGCTCCCCAATGAGTCCTTAACTCTACCGGTTACTTGTGCTTGGAAAAACTGTCCCGTTGTGTTGCATACAAGATCTAACAAGATATGTTCATCTAAACGTCTCTCGACCTTGGTTAGACGAATTTCACTCTTCTCCTCTCGATCTCCAAGTGTCGCACTACTAACCCTTGTCCTAGATCTCAGATAACTATTCCTGCTATGACTCAAGTTATTAGATGAAGGTTGATAGCTTCAAATCTCTATTGTTATTCCCTTTTCACAATCTCTACCTCTCTCTCGAGCAAGTCTAGAATACAGGCGAGTTTCTAACGTTTGCAACTGTTAGAAGATCAATCACAACGAAGGAAATAACAATACATACATTCACACCAGTTCAGAATTTGCTTCGCACTTAACCCATTTCGTTAATTCCTCATGGTTCACACAACCCTAGTTGATGAGTTTAGCTACTCATGTATGCAAGAGCACAATAAGAATTCCTGTATGAAAACATAATTGTAAACTCACAATAAAGAAGAAACTTTGAAATCTCAATAATGAATAAAACCCTAGAATTGATGTACCAAGATTACAAAATCCAACAATGTATTTATGAACTCAAAATAATCAAAAACTATCTCAAAACAATGTAATGACAAACTCCTGAACATAGGAAAATACAAGGTATTTATAGATACAAGATTAATCTTATCCTAAAAAAAACAAGAGAACAGAGTCGGCAGTTTTCCATGGTATCGTGACTTGATGTCATGGAATCAAGTCACGCCACGTAGGTTAGCTCCGTGGAAATCAGGCACAAGTAGACATCTTTAGAAGTTGACTGATGTCACCCCGTCACGCCACATAGGTGGACTCACATCACGTGAGTCGTGTCTTGGAAATCAGGCTCTTTCACTCATCTGCAGGTGTCACCTACGGCATAGACTCACGCCACGTAGGTTGACTCACGTGACATGGGTCTTGCCGTGGGTTACCCCCCTAGTGCAAGACCTGTTTTTGTCATCTTTAGATACTCCATTTTGGTGCAATATTCTTGACTTTATCTCCATTTTAAATTCATAACCTATTTCCCTGCAAAATAGGACAGAGAACACATCATAACCACAGACATACCCAAGTTATTGCATACTTTCCTTGTTTTAAGCATCAAAAATGCCATGTAACCATGGCACATCAACACCCTCAACTTAGAACGTTTTCATATCCTCAGGCAAACAAAATAAAATAAACATAATGATGCTTAACTAAAAGAAACCTAAGAGACCTATGGCAATCGACTCATTTGCTTTTGACCTCAAAATTTTTCTGACCCCTCCTATTTAAATTAAAACCTCAGTGTGCATGCATAAAATATATCATCATAACTTAGAAGGGATCAAGTGATGGCATGAGATTATGGACAACCAACTAAGCATATGTGCAAATGACATTATCCGAATAGATAGAAGCTAACAATGCAACCCATGTACTCTCACAACAAAGACGTCCCATGCACTCACAGTATGCTAATGAATCTCAAAGCAGGGGCTCGGTCAAAACACTCTCTCTCACAAAGAAGTTCAAACGGTGTGCATGAAATAACATAGGCTTGCCCTTATTTTCTATGCCTTAGTTTTTCGGACAGTTGGACTAGGATCACTATAGGACTTTCATCGGCTTGTAATGTAGGCTTGGGGATGGGTATGGTACATATGGATATGGTGACTCAACCCTCCTTGACACTACACTATTTTTGGCTCCATTTTCCAACTCTTCTCCTTTTTATTTTCCCTTATTCTCCTTTATTTATTTCTAGATTTTTGGGTGTGATTTTCTTCATACTTACAAAATACAAACAATTTTCTTCTTTTTCTTCTTTTTTTTTCTTTTTCTTTTTTTTTTCTTTTTCCACCCAAATCTGTTCTCTTTCTCTTTTACTAACCCCTTCTTCATACCCAAATCAATATACGTACCCCTATAATAGCCACCCTCAACTTAGGTAATTTGCTTGAGTTGATGTACACAATGTCCAAGGAGGGACCATGGCCAAGACAGGTTCATTATAAGTCAAAATGGGAAAGTCAATAGGATAATGAAAGAAATAGGAAGATTAAGGCTCAAAATCGGGATCAAGGAATATTTATTTCATTTGGTCGGTCATTTAGGTCAAAAGTGGACTTATTCAAAAACGGCCTATGATCCTTTCCTAACCACTATCCTCTAACCTAGGCAAGACTAACAGGGCAAGTTCTGGATTTCATACACAGAGTGAACTAGGTAATGACCTCACACATACATAGCACGGGGTTACATTATCGATTACTACCTATCCGATTCATGCAATGCTAGCTACAGTAGGTTGTCTATAATACTAATGTCATAGCAAGATCCAACAGTTGTAACAAACTAACATGCTACATACACATTTTAAAATAAAACCTTCAGGAGGGGTATCCTTTAAATCATCAAATAGCATAACTTGTTCAAAACTGGACTGCACTAAGATTCCCCTATTTTTCTCCCATTTAAACAAGAAAACACATAAATACTATAAATAACAACCTAAACATGCCGGTTCTACTACGATAGCACACTTGGGGGAAAAGAAATACGGCAACAAAAACCTCCAAGTGGTGGTATAACCCTACCCCCAACTAAACAACGGTGCACTACCCCTAGGAGCCGAAAGTGGGCTCGCCCATAGTAAGCTCATCAGCATCCGGTGGAGGGGGCACCTGACTAGAGGATGCATCTCGTGCCCTTTGCTCCTGAGCGATCTGACTAGTATAGTACTCTAGCCTAGAGGCCTTAACCGCTCTCCAGAGATCACTTTCATACTCGTCACCACTATCAACCTGCTCCTCCGAACTGCATGGTCTTTTGCCTCTATCAACAGGAGGCTCCTCATCAGCGAACAAATCTACCTCAAAAACTGGCCGCATCAGAGCCAAAACAGGCATAGGTGGAATGACAGGAGTGTTGCTCGATGCTATAGCTTTAACTTCCTCTCTCAATGCAGCCATCTCCTATGTCAATCCTGCCATATCAGAACTCTGATCCGAACCCAATCGTGTAGCCATCCGTGCCTCAAAGCTATCTATTCATCCATGCAGCTCTGGCATAAAATTAGCCATAGATGCTGGGCCTCCACTCTAGCCTCAGCAGCCTCTACCGTGGTCCTAACCCATGGCTTAAGCTGGGATACCATCTTAGCCATCTGGGCCTCTGTGTAGGCTTGCCTCTCAAACATCTGTGTCTACCTATCAACTAGCTGCTGCAGGAAGTCTCTCGAAACCGAAACCATACCAGAGGGTAGCTGTGGTACGGTAGTGCCCGGAGCCGCATCATCAACCACCAAGCCTATGCCCTCAATAGGTTCAGGAATAGTATCAAGTACGCTCATCGGTACTGAAATAGGCATAGGTGTACTAACCGGCTCGTCCCTAGCTCCAGACCCTTCAAAAAGGGTTGCTCCTGATGACCTGGAAGGGTGAGACCGTCGTGGAACAATGGGGTTAGCTCCCCGCTGCTGCATCAACCCAATATCTACTATGCGGGTCACCTCGATATAGTGATCTATGGTAGGTAGCTCAACCACACCAGCCCTATCACATAGGTACTGAATCAAACAAGGGAAAGGAATACTGGTAAAGTCTCGAAAGGCATGCTCATGGATCTACCTGATAATGTACCGGGCGATATGGATCTCATAACCGGTGATGATGCTAGCTACCACAACAGCCCGGTCCAAGGTGAGGGAATTATCAACATTAGTGGGTCCCAAACGATGCCTAACAACCGACCACCAAAACCTGCCAGCAAAATAGAGTGTGGACTTCTTTATATCCAGCTTCCCAGTCACCCAACTAGCCTCAACACCCTCCTCTGCTATATAACCACAATCCACCTCAGTAATTCCAACCTCTGATCAGCATCCCTCATTTTAATCCTATTTTTGACAGTCTTCATACGGTGATTAAACTCAGCAGTCGTAGCTGGCAAAGGACGATCAGCACCAAATAAGAATCTATGGATGGTCTACTTAGATATATCAACTCTGGTCTCCTGAATCAAAGTATGAGTCAATGGAGGTTGGTCCTGGAGCCGCTGCCCAACAGGTGTGATCAACTCAACAGAGGCAGCGTAAGATGCATAAAATTCTCGAACCAATTTTGGGCTATAGCGACCAGGAGGCTCCGTCATCCATCTAAATCCATACTAAGCAAACACAGTCCAAATGTCGGGAAATTCCTTTAACTCTTTTATCCGATATTGGGGCTCCTCCGTAATACTTCTTCGCCATACGCCCCGCTCACTAAGCTCGGTATCCTAGTCATAAAAGTACCGCATGACCTAAACACACCATCGTTGGGTTTCCCTTCTCTGTGAGGAAGTTGGGGCACTCTGGTCACTCGTGCCTGAAAGAGATGGTGTAGCCTCTATCACAGACTCATCCTGCCCTGTAGTATTATTTGCATAGCTAGATAACAAATCATCCTCCCCCTCTTCAAATTGGGAGGCAGACTCAGAAGATTGATCAGGAACAACCGGCTTGACAGGCTGTGGAATAGGGCCCGGGCAGTAGCTTTTACCCGAGTTTTTAACCTCGTAGTGCGAGAATACCAATGCAGTATCATCAACTGTAATCTCAAGCTCCTCTTTGGACCCACTTGGATCTGACTCAGACGATTTATCATGCAACTCTGTGGGGAATTCAGGATTTTTTTGTTCGGATTCTCAATGAAGAACCCATGTCTCTATGTGTGAGGTTCGATTTGGGCGGCATTGTGATGAGTTTGGAATGGGGTTTTGGGTCGAGTTTTGGAAATTTTGGGTTCGGTGGGGTCAATTACGGGTCTAGAGAGTCGGATCCGGGTCTGGGGAGGGTCGGATTCGGGTCTAGGAGGGTCGGATTTACGGGTTTTGGTAAAGAGTAGGGGAAAGTCAAAATTAGTGTGAGGGAATTTGAAGATTTTGAATGTGAACTTTGGGAATTTTAAGAATTTAGGAGTGAAGTTATGAGGATTTGGTGAATTGTTGGAAGTAGGATTTATGAATGGGTTGCAATTGAAAATGGATCGGGTTGGGTCGGGTCTTGGGTACCCGTAGATTTTTGCTTCCCACGATACCACCCACGTGACGTGGGTTGACCCATGTCACGTGGGTCTCTGGCGTAGGTCAACTTCCGCAGGTGACAATTTTCCTCTGACTTCTATGGTACCAGTCCACGTTACTTAAGTGAAACTACGTCTCGTGAATCACTTTCGTGGGTAGTACTGGCACATACTCAGTTCAATACAGTGAATATCAGTGAACGTATTCACCGATGCTCAGATCTCACATAAAAAAACCTTGGGTTGCCTCCCAAGCAGCACCTGATTTAATGTCGCGGCACGATACGGCTAATTTGGTTACTCAGACTTCACCAACTAGCCCATGGGTTGCCTCCCATGAAGCGTCTGATTTAATGTCGCGGCACGACATGACTAACTTGACTACTTAGACCTCATCAAGCTCAAGCTCCAAACATGTGCTTATTTCTTCTGTGATTCCCACATAATGCTTTACACGCTGCCCATTGACCTTGAATAGAACTTTATCATCACCTTTCAGCTCAATTGCTCCATGTGGGAATACCCTGACCACCGTGAATGGCCTGGACTATTTGGACTTTAACTTTCCACCAAACAAGAGAAGCTTTGAGTTGTAAAGTAGTACCAAATCTCCCGGGTGAAACTCTCATTTCTCAATTCGCCGATCATGATATAATTTTATCTTCTCTTTATATATTGCTGAACTTTCATAAGTCCGGAGACGAAATTCATCCATCTCATTCATCTGCTCTAGTCTCAATTTAGCTGTGTCACTCCATTCCAGATTTAACCTTTTCAATGCCCATAATGCCTTACACTCAAGTTCAACAGGTAAACGGCATGATTTACCAAAAATCAACTGATATGGTGATGCACCAATTGGCGTCTTAAAAGCAGTTTTATATGCCCATAATGGATCATCCAATCTTCGAGCCCAATCAGTCCTATTAGCATTCACCGTTTTTGCCAGAATAGACTTGATCTCACGATTTGACACCTCAATTTGCCCGCTTGTCTGAGGATGGTAAGGTGTTGCCACCTTATGTTTAACACCATATTTTACAAGCAGGTCCTTGAACAGCCGATTACAAAAATGGGATCCTCTATCACTAATGATTACTCGAGGTGTACCAAATCGTGAAAATATGTTCTTCTTCAAGAATGCCATGACACTTCTTCGTTCATTATTGGGAAGCGCAATTGCCTCCACCTACTTAGAAACATAGTCGACAGCTACTAAAATGTATTTCATCCCATGTGAGCTCACAAAAGAGCCCATAAAGTCAATTCCCCATACATCAAACAATTCGAGCTCAAGGATAGGTGTCATGGGAAGTTCGTGTCTGCGTGAGATATTCCCTTGCCTTTGACATTGGTCACAAGCCTGAGCATGATCCTGAGCATCTTTATAAATGGTGGGCCAGTAATACCCGTATTGTAAGATCTTATGAGCAGTACGCGCACCTCCATGATGACCCCCAACTGGGGATGAATGGCATGCTTCTAAAATATTCATCATTTTGACTTACGGAATACATATTCAAATCATACCGTCAGCACACACCCTAAACAACTAAGGTTCATCCCAAAAGAACTTTCTCACCTCATGCATGAATCTCTTTCTCTGCTAATATAACATGTCTTTCTAGACTAGGTCACTTGCCAAAAAGTTGGCAAAATCTGCAAACCAAGGGACTAAGTCTTGCGATGCTGCCAGCACTTGCTCATCTGGAAAAGTATCATCAATATCAACATCATCTCCTAATTTAAGCATGGCCTCCTCCTCAAGGCGTGATAGATGGTCAGCAACCTGATTCTTGGTTCCCTTACGATCCTTGACTTCACAGTCAAATTCTTGCGGTAGGAGCACCCACCTAATCAATCTTGTCTTAGCATCCTTTTTTGACATAAGATACCGAAGAGCTGCATGATCTGTATGCACAATCACCTTCATACCAATCAAGTAAAATCTGAATTTCTCAAAAGTAAAGACCACCGCCAATAATTCCTCTTCAGTCACAGTGTAATTCTTTTGAGATGGATTAAGCACTTTGCTAGCATATTAAGTAGGATGTAAAATCTTCTCACGTCTTTGTCCAGGGATTGCACCCAAATCCACCTCGCTAGCATCACACATAACCTCAAAAGGCATTGTCCGATCTGGTGAAACAATGATAGGGGCTGAAATCAACTTTTCTTTCAAACACTCAAATGCTTTTAGGCATGCCTTATCAAACACGAACTTCACCTCCTTCTCTAAAAGCTTGCATAACGGATTAGCAAGTTTCGAGAAGTCTTTGATGAATCTTCTATAAAATCCAGCATGTCCCAAGAAACTTTGAATTCCCTTCACGGAGATAGGCGGAGGTAACTTCTCAATCACCTCAATCTTTACTTTATAAACTTCAATACCTTTCTTTGAGATCTGATTTCCCAATACGATACCCTCATTTACCATAAAATGGCATTTTTCCCAATTTAGCACTAAGTTGCACTCCTCACATTTTTGCAGCACATTTGCAAGGTGTGCCAAACAATCATCAAATGAGTCTACTAAAACAGAAAAATCATTCATGAAAACCTTAATAGTGTCTTCCACCATGTCGGAGAAAATAGGCATTATACAACGTTAGAAAGTGGACAGTGCATTACATAAACCGAAGGGCATCCTTTTAAACGTGAATGTCCCGTATGGATAAGTGAAAGTGGTATTCTCTTGGTCTTTGGGAGCAATGAAAATCTAATTATACCTCGAATAGCCACCGAGAAAACAATACCATCCTCTACCAACAAGACGGTCTAACATCTGATCCATGAAGGGCATAGGAAAATGATCCTTTTCTGTCCAAGAATTCAGCTTTCGATAATCCATGCAAACTCTCCATCCAGTAATCGGCCTCATTGGGATTAACTCATTCTTGTCATTTGGAACCACAGTGATTCCTCACTTCTTTGGTATACATTGAACTGGGCTTACCCACTTGCTATCAGCAATGGGGTAAACTACACCTGCATCTAACCACTTGATGATCTCTTTCTTCAAAACCTCTTGCATTGATGGGTTTAAAAGACGTTGGTGCTCAATGCTTGGTATGCCCTCAGGATTAAGTTGAATTTTGTGAGTGTAGATGCCGGGTGGAATCCCTATAATATCAGCAATGGACCAACCAATGTCCCTCTTAAATCTTCTCAAAACCGAAACCAAAGCCTCTACTTGCCACTCCACTAATTTAGCAAAAATAATCACAGACAAAGTGTTGTTAGCTCGTAAAAATATGTAGCGAAGGTGAGCCGGAAGAGCCTTAAGCTCCAAAACTGGAGGCTCCTCAATAGAAGGACGAACTGGTGGGGTCACCCTATTCTTCAAATCAAGATCAAGTTTCTTTAGAGCATAAGTGTAGAATCCCTTACCAGTGAGTGTACCAACTATCTCATCGTATTCCTCAATACCATCTCTATCAAAATTCATGATCACGGCCGCAAGAGCTTTTACCCTGAACCTTTATTCAAGATACACGACAATATCACTATCCTCAACTGCATCTATTACCGAAATCACCCGCATATCTTTCTGTTGCTTCATGGAACGACAAACATTGAAAGTGACTTGTTCATCATTCAACCTGAATTTCATCTGCCCTGTTTCCATGTCAACCAATGCACGCCCAGTGGCAAGAAATAGTCTCCCCAATATGATAGAAATCTCGAAATCAACCTCACAATCTAGGATCACAAAGTCAGCCAAAAATATGAAAGATGCAACTTTTACCAAAATATCATACAAAATTCCTACCAATTTTTTTACAGTCCTATCTGCCATAAGAAGTCTCATAGAGGTTAGTTTTGGTGCTCCCAATTCCAACTGCTTGAAAATGGCTAACGGCAATAAGTTAATGCTAGCACCTAAATCACAAAGTGCTTTAGCAAAGTTGTAAGACCCGATAGTACAAGGAATTGTGAAATCTCCTGGGTTCTCCTTCTTTTCATATAGGGAACGCGAAGCAACTGCACTACAATGATGTAGGTTATCTTCCGGCTCAAAACTGACAGTTCTCTTTTCGTCACCAAGTCTTTCATGAACTTAGTGTAACCTGGCATCTGTTCTAATGCCTCAACAAGAGGGAAGTTTACCGACAGCTCTTTCAACATTGTAATAAAATTTTGATACTTTCCTTCGTCAGCCTTCTTTTTCAATCTTTAAGGAAAGGGAGGAGGAGGTCATGGGATAGTTTTCAGCATTTGTGGGACCTCCTTTTCCTGCCTCTTTTCATATTTTGCCTTTTTGCCAGTATCATGAGGATTTGGAACTGTTTCAACCTTCGAATTATCTGGCTCTATCTCAGTTTCTACATCAACTATCATCGGCTTATTGGCCTTACTACTATCCACAGGTATAGATTGATCAGTTGTGCATTTTTCGCTTCTAGTAGTAATGGCCAGAAAATGACTATCATTCTTCAAATTCTGGACGGTGTTGCTTGGAAGAGTACCTGGCTTACGTTGGTTCAATGACATCAATATTTTGCCGAACTGTTGCTCCAACTATTTAATAGCAGTCGAATGGGATTCTACTTTCAGATTTATTCCTGAGATGTCTGACCTAATCTCCTTCAAGCAATGTTCTTGACTCTCTGACCCTTTAACCAGTTTATTGAGAAGGACTTCCATTCTTGAATTTTCATAGTCAGTATCGTTGTTTTTTGGTGGAACATATACGCCACTCTTCTCTTTATAATAATCCTTCCACCTCCAATCACCGTCACGATCTCGTTCTTTATCTCTATATCCCGACTTGTTGTAATTTTCTCCATAGCAGTTCCTACCTTGATTCCCTTGCCTTGAGTTCCAAGAGTCTTGATTAGACCCTTGGCTCAGAAACCCGCCACTTCTCGATCAAGGTACTTAGCCTTCTCATAAGATTCACTATCATCATGCCTAGGTGTTTTACCTTGTGCACCTACAGCATGCACCTTCTCAGCATCTCTGGCCGTTATCTGTTTAGCTAATAAACAAATTTTTGTCCTCAACTGAGCGACCTCTTGAGCCATAGATTCTTCCAAAGCCCGTTGTGCTACTAAGGTTCCAATAGCATATGTGCCAGCAGGCATTTCTGCCTCCCGAATATGCCATCCTCGGTTGGTCTTGGTGATACGATCTAATATCTCTGAAGCTCATTTCTATCTCAGACTCATGAATGCTCCACCAGTGATAGTGTCTGATACCGCCTTCGTGTTGGCATTTAAAGCCTTGTAGAAGATTTCAAGTAAATTCCTACCACTCATCCTATGATTTGGCACATTATGTAGCTTCTTCTTGAACCTTAGCCATGTCTCGTAAAGTGCTTCAGAATGTAGTTGTCTGAAGTTGTAAATTTCATCCTTCAACTGTAGCATCTTGGAAGGTGGAAAAAATCTTTCCAGAAAATGATTTCTTAACTCTTGCCAAGTAGTCATGGAACCTCATGGTAATTCTACCAACCACAAAGTCGCCTCTCCTGTTAGAGAGAATGAAAACAATCTCAATCGAATAGCCTCTTAGTCAACTCCAGAAAAATTATATGAAGTGCAGACCTCCACAAAATTCATCACGTGCATGTTTAGATCATCAGTAGGAAGAGCGGCGAACACACCCTTCAAGTTTAGCAGGTGAATCAAGGCACTGATAATGTCAAACTTAGTGCCCTGAGGTAACTCTGGTGGAATAATGGCACCAGTCTCTATTGGCTTGAAATAGGCCACATCTTCTTCCTCAGGATCATCATAAACTAGCACATGCGGTCTTGGAAGTGGTTGGTGAGCTATCAGTCTTCTTTGTCTCTCTTCAGACTCAGCCAGTCGTTGGGCTGCCTCTTGCATAGCTCGATTATCTCTCTCTGCTTGCCTAAGAGCAGCTTGTCTAGCTTACTCTTCTCGTGTTAACCAAGCTAGAGTTTGGTCTGCTGTTTTATGACCAACTAGCTGAATTGGTTGATTATGAATGTCTCCCAAGGCGGCAGGATCCTGAACTTCATCGGTATTCACCATTCTTCGATTTGCTCTAAGAGTCCTTTCTATTTCAAGATCAAGTGGAATCAGGGGATTGCCTTGACTCCTAGTATTGGGCATACACCAGCGTGTACCCTTAAAAGTATAGAAAAACAATACCAATCAACTCCAACAAATAAACTAATCAACTCCGTAATCGTATTCCCCGGCAACGGTGCCAAAATTTTATATCGCCCAAAATATGCCTCCTTAGAAGTATAAAGCAGTCGTTGTATCAAATATAGAACCCAACTAGGTTGGGGTCGATCCCATAGGGAATAAGAAGAAATTAGGTTAAGTTCATTTCCGAGTGATTGGCAAATAAGTAAAAAAAAGGGGAAAGTATTTGTAAGTAGGTAGTAATAGTAAGAAGTGTTGATTCTTTGGATTTGTTTTCAATATAAGAAATACACTAGGACGGTGCTCCCCAATGAGTCCTTAACTCTACTGGTTACTTGTTCTTGGCAAAATTCTCCCGCTGTGTTCCATGCAAGATCTACAAGATATGTTCATCTAAACTTCTCTCGACCTTGGTTAGACGAATTTCACTCTTCTCCTCTCGGTCTCCAAGTGTCGTAGTACTAACCCTTGTCCTAGATCTCAGATAACTATTCCTGCTATGACTCAAGTTATTAGATGAAGGTTGATAGCTTCAAATCTCTATTGTTATTCCCTTTTCACAATCTCTACCTCTCTCTCGAGCAAGTCTAGAATACAGGCGAGTTTCTAACGTTTGCAACTGTTAGAAGATCAATCACAACGAAGGAAATAACAATACATACATTCACACCAGTTCAGAATTTGCTTCGCACTTAACCCATTTTGTTAATTCCTCATGGTTCACACAACCCTAGTTGATGAGTTTAGCTACTCATGTATGAAAGAGCACAATAAGAATTCCTGGATGAAAATATAATTGCAAACTCACAATAAAGAAGAAACTCTGAAATCACAATAATGAATAAAACCCTGGAATTGATGTACCAAGATTACAAAATCCAACAATGTGTTAATGAACTCAAAATAATCAAAAACTATCTCAAAACAATGTAATGACTAACTCCTGAACATAGGACAATATAGGGGTATTTATAGATACAAGATGAATCCTATCCTAAACAAAATAGGAGAACAGAGTCGGCAGTTTTCCACGGTATCGTGACTTGGTGACGTGGAATCAAGTCACGCCACATAGGTTAGCTCCGTGGAAATCAGGCACAAGTAGACATCTTTAGAAGTTGACTCACGCCACGTAGGTAGACTCACGTCATGTGAGTCCTGTCTTGGAAATAAGGCTCTTCCACTCATCTGCAGGAGTCACCTACGGCATAGACTCACGCCACGTAGGTTGACTCACGTGATGTGGGTCTTGCCGTTGGTCACCCCTCTGGTGCAAGACATAGTTCTTTCATCTTTAGATACTCTATTTTGGTGCAATATTCTTGACTTTATCTCCATTTTAAATTCATAACCTATTTCCCTGCAAAATAGGACAGAGAACACATCATACCCACAAACATACCCAAGTTGTTGCATACTTTCCTTGTTTTAAGCATCGAAAATGCCATGTAACCATGGTGCATCACTATCGCAAAAGCTTGATGTGGGGCTGTCAACACCACGAACTGTGGTTTTTTGTTAACACTTAAGGCAGACACTGCCTTCTCTATATTTTGTACCCTTTATACTTTCTCCATTTTCTCCAGCCTTGCTTGGGTTATAGACTTGCTCACTAGCCATTCATCCTCACTTTCAATCATATTAATAGTAGACCCACTATGATTTGGCAAAGGATTGTTATTGACATTCGATGTTGGAGCCTGAAGAGTAATGACCTTTTGATCAATCAAATCCTGGATCTTGTGCTTCAAGTTGATACAATCCTTAGTCGAGTGTCCGACGCCCCCTGAATGATATACATAATTTTGCTCGGCCCGAAAGAATCAGGAATTAGTATTAGCAGGTTTTGATTATATAGGCTGAATGTATCCAGCCGCCCTTAATCTTTCAAAGAGTAAAATCCGAATTTTAGCTAATGGAGTGAAGGTCATGTGAGGTTTCTTTTCTATATTAGGATCGGGGAGGTTATTTTTATTGGCTAGTGGAGGCACTTGGTGGTAATTTTGAGTATTTGGGAGAGGATCTTGATAGGTAGTTTGGATGTTCTGGTAGTTTGGCAATGGAGCTTCGTAAATTGGTTAGTTATTTGGCTGTGGAGCTGGGTAATAAGATTGGGTATAGAAACTAGGTTGAATATTTTGTGAAGCTGGAGGGCAGATAAGCGGCAAAGGAGTTCCTCCAGGCCTAAAGGTCTTTTTCAGTTTAAGGATGAAGGATACGGAAGTTACATCCTCTTTCTTCTTTTTCAAAAATCCCAAAGATCTCGACTGTATTGGTGTCTTGCTGATCTTTCCCGTTCTGATACCTTCTTCGACTTTTTTGCCAATCTTAACCAAATCAGCGAATGTTGCATGAACTGCTAATATCATTTTGTCATAAAATTTTGATTTCTGGGCACGAGAGAACACCACTACGATCTTCTCTTCCATCATGAGAGGCTGAACTTTTGTTGTTTCTTTCCTCTATTGATAAACATACTCACGGAAATGCTCATTGGACTTTTTCTTGATTTTTTTCAAGGAATATTGGTCTAGAACCACTTCTACATTATAGGTAAATCTCTTAGCAAAATCCTTGGCCAAAGCTCCCCATCCGGGCTATTTTTTCAAATCTTGTGAAGTAAACCATTCTAAGGCTTCACCACTCAAACTTCGTCTGAACAATCTCATCAGTAATGCTTCATTTTTTCCAACACCAACCAGTTGATCACAGTATCCACTTAGATGAGCCATGGGATTTCCAGTACCGTTGAACGTTTCAAATTTTGGAACCTTATAGCCTTCGAATAGATTCAAATCGGGATGAATACACAGGTCGTCATAGCTAAAACCCATATTTTCAGATGGATCACAGAGTTCTCTTATCCTAGTAATCTCTTTATTCACCGCTAACATGTCTTTCTCATGTTTCTCTTCCATGGCCTTCCATTTCTTTTCCTTCTCCTCATAGTGATCAATATCGAGATTTGGAAAGGCAGTATATGGCTCTGGGGTAGTGGTGACATGAAATATGGTTGGGGCTATAGGTTGGACTGATGGTGGATTTTGGACTATTGGAGTGAAGTTTTATGGATTATTGACATTTGGATTATTATTTTGGCAAGTGGGGGGGATGTTTTGGGAACTATAGGTGTTTGGTGGAGTTTGGCAGGTGGGAGGGGGATTTTTGGGATAATAAGCACCTGGGTTATTATTATGATTGGTGTGTAGGGTAGGTGGGGTATGATTTTGGTATGTGAGTAGATTATTAATGACAGGGTCTATGGGAGGTTTAGGAGTGGAGGCAGATGGGATGTTATTTGGATAAATCTCGTGATTTAAAGAGTTGGAAGGAGGGAATTGGAGGGAAGTCCTGGAATCCTCCGAGACAGGCGTGTTTGCAGTAATGGCCAGTTTAGCCAGGTCTGTAGTTCTTTGCATCTCTTCCTTCTAGTCAGCTATCTGTTGTGCCAACTGTGCCATCATTTCACTTTGTTTTGCTATTATGTTGTCTTTCACGATGATTTCTGTCAAGGCATTATCTTCGTCATTACCAGTCATTTTTCCTTTTCCTTTAGACAAGCAACGGTCAGGGGAGGAACTTTTATTAGCTTTTGATCTGGTGTAGTAAGAGAGTTTTGCCAGCTTTTCAACACAAACCAATTTCTATTTATTACCTAATAAAGTAAAAATAACTCACACGACAAATGCGTTAGATTTTGTTCAAAATAATCAATACAATATATTAGACAGAAAATAAACAAATAGGTGTCACTTTATCGAAGATGAATTAACCCATAGGTGATTTTGAGAAAAGGGGAATTTAACGAATAAGAATTTGCCCATCGATTTTTTGAGATTACAGATTTTGACAGGAAAGTTGACTTGCATTGAGTCTTGATACTTATCACGTTGTTCTTCTAACCCTTATTGATGATAAGACAAAATTTTCAAACTTCTATGCATTACTTATTCAGTGTCCTTGAAAAATCAATCTCCTAAGAGAGAGGAATTACACTCTTAGAGGGTTTTTTTTATGGTGAGGTTTGAATTTTCTGGGAAACTTGAAAGACTTTGAAGTTAGATTTTGGTCGGCCTTATATAGTCTGGACTTATTACTGCCTATGATCTCTAAAAAAAGAATTCTTCAACAGGTGTGGCCTAATTTACCTTCGATTAGATCAACACATATCATATAAAGCATTTAAATCATATAATAGCATGTAAAAGTTTACACGTCCTAATATTGGGTGCCTCTTTCATGCCAGAGGTGAGCCTAAACAACAGATATTCAAGATTATGATAGATTATCCGAGCCATTAATTTGTGACAACTTTGAGTTTGGAGATAAAAGCCTGGTTTCATTGAAATATTGATAAAGAGTACAATGATTGAATGAACTAAAAATACATAAAAAAATAAAATAAAAATGATATAACATAAAGACAATCCTAGGACTTGGCCTAAATCTTGCTCTCGATTATGTTGATGGAGGAAGTGAAGATGATGCCCCAACATTGCTAGGTCCTGCTCCCACATTTTCCAAATACTGCATTATGTTCGCCATTTTAGTCCACATTTTATGAGTGACCACTGCAATTCCAAGACAAAAATGCCTTATCCAAATCATTACTCCAACATCCTCAAAACCTTATTTACCCACTGGGCTATGGTCTATGTTGCCGCGATCTTCTCAAATCCATACCTGATATTCTGGAGTCCCCTCTTCTAGTATGCATCCTATATCTATTGTGAGAATATTACTCTATTCATGCAGAATTTAATTGGCTCTAGGGACTCTAAAGTCTGGCCCAAAACGGATTTCAAAAACTCTCATTTTTGCTTAGAGGGGGATGATTTGTGTCTGACCAAACTGTCGGAGTACGCGCACCGGAGTATATGGATAGAGACCTCTTAATCCAATAAGCTAAATATAGTAAAGTCCTCTGTATTTTATGTAAGCCGTGAAACATGAGAGCAACAGGTATTTCCACTAGATTTGGTCACTGGAGCAGGAGGCCAAAAACTCGTACCATTCATTAGTGCTGATTGGAGACACTAACTCTCTCATCTTGTTATCATAAATGTTGATCTTATTTGAAAGACTAAATTATGTCGGTCATGTTGTCACGTTTGTAGAAATGCTCTGTTGCCCAGATCTGCAGAAGAAGATTGCAACCTTCAAAGAAGTTTGTTTCACCTCTTTTACACTTTTCAAGTGCTCAAAATATTTCTGCTAAAATCATAGGAACCAAGGTGATTTTTACGCCATCAACTCCTTTAAAAAGAGCTCGAGCCATAGAACATATGCAAGTGCTAATTTTCCCATGTTCTTGTGGAAATACCAAAGTCTCTAGCAAGGCAATGGCAAATGCAATCAGACGTCTAACCTGCCAATGGGTAGAAGTGCAAGAGAATTCTTTCTTGAACAACTTGTAACTTTCTCGACAACCATATCTCTCATATAAATGATTTAAAAAAAACCAATTGATTTTGAAGCATCGGTGTTCCTTAGTGTTCTTCAATCCAAAATAGTGAAGAAATTTCTTTCCTGATTGATTGAGCGAGATGATCTGACCTCTCCCTCGATACTTCAAATTAGTGAAATAAAAGATCTCCTTTAATGTGAGGTGAGTTCAAAGTCTTTGAATGCAAAAAAAACTCGATCTAGATCCCAAAATGAAATCATTGCTCTAACAACATGTTTGTTGGGAGAAATCTTGAATCATATCGGGAGGAACCTCAACTTTCTTGCAATCGCTACCTTTTCAGTCGAATCAAAAAATTTCCACCATATTCTCAACTTGTGCGAGACACCATCGACCATTCTAATTTTGGGCATTTAAGGGAATAAATCCATCCTACAATATAAATACAATAAAATAAATACGTATTTTCAAACTCGCAATGTCACAATTAGGCTTGGATCCATCTATCATTAGCACGTTGCACAAAGTATGCTTGTTGATCATTGGATCGTAAACTTGTCGACACATGGGAGGGTATCCTAAATGTAGAGTCGATATCAAGGACCAACCCAACTAAGGTGTATGCATGAATGACTTAAATTAAAAGGGTGGTACAACTCTATCTTAAGTTTTTCTAAGATTTGGCTTACTAGACACATGGTTCCTGAGCGGACTACTCGAGTGAGAAGGCTATGTGGTCACACGAAAAAAGATCTGGATACACCACGCATATGCCAACTCTCCTAAAATTTGGAGTTTTGAAAGAAGTTTGCAGGTGCGCAAAGTACGCAAAACACACCTCGCATGTACTTGTGTCAGTTTTCCAGAGTGAAAGAAGTATGAGCGAAATGACAGTTTATATGATTAAATAGATAATTGAAAATTAAACAAATAAAACAAATAGGAGTTAGCCGCAAAAACTTAGAAAAATCCATTTGGTTAGAACCTAGATGAATCCCCAGCAGAGTCGTCATTTCTGTTATATCCCTTTTCGAATTTGTTAAATGGAGAATAAATTATTTAAAAGAAAATGGCTTTTGACTTCTTTAATCATTTCAAAACTTAAAGAAAATTTCAAAATGACTCAAGAAAAATTACAGAGTCGCCACTTAATTTTTATTGAAAAAATTAAGAAAACTCAAAATAATTCCAAAGGTTCAAAAATAAAAATAAACTTTAAAATTAGATAAAATGAGTAAGATTCAATTAACGTCCTAAGAAGGGTTTTAATGCACTTAAGAAAATGGGTAAGGATTCAACTAACTTTTGCGAAAATGTCAATTTTAATGAAATTATCAAACTTAAATCAAGAGATTTTTAAAAATAGGTTTATTTCGTTCAAATCCAAAGAGTCCAGTTTAGCTAAAAGGAATCGATTTTGAAAGAAAAAATCTAAACAAAATTCCATTTTTTAGTAACACAATTTTAAGGAAAACAACTTTTTTAAAAAAAGGGAAAGAGTAATTTTTAAAGGAAAATTTATTTTGATAGTCAAAGGTCAGTTCAACTTTTGGACTTCAGTTCTATAGACTTTGAGTCTATTTTTGCCCTGTATATCAGTTGTATATCAACAACTATGTTCTTCACGTTTTTTGTACATCTCCGTGTATACACTGTATACAAGTGAGGAAACCTGCAATATTTTCCTTTCATTTTTTATATACACAACATAAAAAGTGCACAGCTGCTGCTTACCAATGTATATTCACTGTATATCAGTATATATTGGTGTATACCAGCCTGTTTCTACACGTATTAATCCATTTTGGACTTGGCATGGGTCTTGACTTGATGGAAGTCGGGTTTGGCCCAATGCAATGCAAAGGAGAGCTTTGTGGAGTCCAAGTGGACTCGGCCACACCAGTTCATGTGCAAGAGAAGAGGAGGAAAAAAATTAGTGTCTAGGTGAATATGATTTAATTTTGACATAAACAAGCGGAGAGTTGAATAGAACAAGTCCAGAAACAAATTTATTTGGTCAAACGAATCATGGCAAAGAAACAACCAGTAACTAGATCAACTCGGAACCATACAACAACTTCCTCACAAAATGGAGTTTCAATTAGAGATAAACAACCTTCAAGACATAATGAATCTTATCGATCCTATGACCTTTTCAACATTATGACTAGACAAACAATGGTTGTTTCTAATTTAAGAGGTGAAATGGAGCAAATTTAATCCTTCCATCACAAAGTGACATTTAATCATATGAAATGTTCTAAGGACCCGGTTGGCCATGAAAACTAATAACGTATTCACTTTATTTGGTATTTTTGAAGTTGAAAATAGAGTTGGAGTTGTGTTTGGCCATAGTATTTTCAAAAATATTTTAGACTTTGGATGTATTTTTCTATAAAGTGATAGGAAAAATTGAGTACAAAAAAAGTGAAAACACCTCTTGAGTTGTTTTTCAAAAAACCAAAATTGTGAAAACGTATTCCAGAATACGTTTTTTATTTTCATGGCCAAACAAGTATTCCAGAATAAAGTGAAAATGTATTCCAAAATATTGTGAATAATATTTATGGCCAAACGCCTACTAAGAGTCTAGAATGATAGCATGTAATGTTGTTACAAACACGTAAAAGATCAGATTAAACTAATAGCCAATGGATCATTTTAGGATATCTCCACACATCCTTAGCCATCGTATGATGTATTCAAGATCAAAGGCTAATCTTTTTAAAGATATGGAAGAGCATGGTTATGGTAAAAGGAACAATGAATTGATACGACACAACTCATTTCTTAAAAAGCACGGCAGACCCAAAGTACGATACAAAAACCTAAGCTCGGAAGCATGCTAAGAATGAAAGCAAACCATCAGTTCTCCATCAAGCTTAATGATGAAATGTTTCAATTACCAACAACTCGAAATAGAGGGCTCCTATCAATCACGAACTGTTACGGAAGAGAAATCTATGGCCATGATTTCACTACTATGCGGAGAAACATGAAACAAACATACTAACACACATTACACTACCGCAAAAAAAAAAAAGAGTTTTATATCTAGTTCTTAGGCAACCCGATTCACGGTCAACTAACTCTGGAAAATATGAGATGGATATAAAATTGTTTTTTTAAACCCAAAAACAAGATTCAAGAATAAATTAGAAATTATTAACGAAAGAGATAGGGATGAATTCAAATTAAGTGCAATGCCATACAACAACAACGCCAACCAACTGATTTCCAATTAGAATAGGTCTTAATGCGTAAACTTCACAGTAACAAGCAACCCAAAAAAAATGAAGAAAGACCCCACTCTAACCTTACCAGATCGATACAAACAAACTCAAGACAAATTGAAATTCACAGAAACTACTTTGCAACGCTGAATGCAAATGAATCAAAACCACTTCAGAACTAAAAAAACAAGACGAGATTTTACTTTTTTGAGGAAGGAATTGGAATGACGAGTTGCCGGAATGAGTTTCCACACATTAGACTCCTCTCTGAACTAATTTTCCAAAGGACATTCGGAGAGAATTTGAACAAAAGGAACTAAGAATATTAGAAGTTCTAAACTCAAGGCTATAGAGAGGATTTTTTCGATTCCAAATCTATGGGAATTTTGTAGTTAGCAATGGGGGATTCCAACTTCAAAAACCCCTCCCAAAAATGGAAACCAACACTATGTTTTTATTGCCGAAAATATTGGTTTGAATTCAAAAAATAGTTGTTTGAGTGGGAAATGAGAGATTAATTGGAAGGGATGAACAAATAGATCAGTAAAGGGAAAACATATTCCCCAAAATTCGAATTCGAATCGATGGCTTCTGATTCGGATTAGATTTTGGGTTGAGAAACATACAATCTTGAACCAAAAGTCAACAACGATGGCACTAGGTCTATGAGTTTTTAGAGATGGAAGGTCGTTTTTTTAATCTTGAAATCCGACGTGCTTGGAGGATTTTTGCAGAGGATAAGGTTGAAGTTTGTGGAGGGGTATGCTTAGGGTGTTTAAATGTTGAAGATGATGAGGGAAAAGAAAGGTTACTGGTGTGTTTAAGATTAGGGGGCATCTAGTTTGGCTTAGTATAGATTTTGGGATTTGGGCTGGGTCTAGGTAGTTTTTGGGCCTGAAATTATCTATTTAATGGCTGAAAAATTGAATAAATTGGAGTCCAAATGACATCAAAATAAATAATTAAGGATTTAGCCAAATTTGAATAATAATATGGTCGGATTAATTTAAGAAGGGCCAAATTCAACTTGAATCAAGACGAATTGAATTCCAATTTAATTAGTGAGCTCTACCACTCTAACAATCCAAAATAATTATTTTATAATTCCTAGTCATTTCATTTCAACCCAAGAAATCAATTATGCAACTAATTTTCAATTTTAAATCAATTTTGAGAAAATAAAGTGTTCTTCAATTTAAACATGATTTTTACTTGAAATAATTTCCAAAATATTTTTCCTAAGTAAAATACACATAATTCCATATAATTAAATATAGAAAATATATATTCAACTTAAGAATGAGAAAGTTGGCCTCGGATTAATTTCGAAACCACTTAAATTTTATAAAAATAATTATTTCAAAAATTGTTCAAAGTTTGAAGGAGCTCAAAATTAATTTAGACTGGGGAGGGAAAAAATTGGGTGTCAACATACTCAGTCCTCTATACTCAGTCTCAGATATCAATGTTATGAGCTTGTCATCTATTCAGTTTAATGAATTGTCCATTTATCAGTCGTTATTCAGTTGGGAGAAGTACTTAGCACCGAGAGGATGCAGGGATGAAGGCTCACCTGTCAGTTAGACTGAGACCTTTAGTAGAAATCCCTATGTCCCAAAACTACGGTGCCACCGTAGGTTCTAAAGGGTCACTCGTCAGACCACGCTTGATACCTTAGTCCTTTTTGGACATTAGTTTAGTGGATCCACATCAGTTAGTGCTCGTACCCTTGGCGAGGTACTAAACACCCTTCCAGCTGGGGTTATAGGTTAGGCCCCGGTAAGGTCAGATTGGGGTATGTCGGTTAGTAATAGCTCCCACAGTCCACAGTTCAAATTCAGATACTTGCATGACCTTGTATTTAGTTGCTTAGCTTATCATACAGTTACATGTTTATTACTTGGTCATTGCATCAGTTCACATGTCTCAGTTCCATGTTCAGTTTACCATGTCATACTTAACATATTTAGCTTATTTCAGTGTTTGCATATCTCACATGCTCAGTACATTCAAAGTACTAACCTCATATTTTCCTTTGAGCTATATTATCTTATAATATAGGTTCATACGTTCAGCATCCAGCTCGTGGTTAGTTGATCTTCTACTACATCAGCAACAGTATTTTGGTGAGTCCTCATCATTCAAGGAGTAGTTATCAGTATTTCTTTTCAGTATTATTATTTTAGTTTTCAGACAGTTAGAGTTAGATAGGGGCTTGTCCAAACAACTCATCTTATTTAGAGGCTTTCAGATAGACAATTAGATTTTCAGCATGTTGATTATGTCAAACAATCTTTGTTTTGACATTCAATATTGATTTTGCTTTTATTATGATTATATCATTCAGATCAGCTTCCACACCATATTTCATCAATTATTTCAGTATTCTTAGTGTCATGCTAGAACATGGGTTAGCTTGGGGTCACTTGTGACTCTAAGCACCGTGTTATGACTAGGGGTAGTCTCAGGTCAGGACAAACTAGAAACATAACAAAGACATCCAAAGCTTCTCAAGTTTGAATAAAAAGGTGGGTGACCATAAAGGAGGTGATAGGGAGTTTGTCCATTCAAAACTCTTGAAGGAAATCAATTAATGACAAAAGTGGTTGTAAGCAAGCATTCACCCCAATAAGAAATAGGTAGACCAGATTGAAACAAAAGGGATCTTAAAGTTTTCAAAAGGTGTCTATGTTTTCTTTCCACCACCCCATTTTTTGGTGGGGTGGCAGTTCAAGATGTTTGATGTAAAATCCCCTTTGAATTAAAAAACTCAATTGCAGAACTGCTTTTACCCAACTCTAAAGCATTATTAGACCTAATGATTTTGACTTGTTTGTTGAATTGTCTTTCTACCATAGCTAAGAAGTTTTTTAGCATAAAGAAGGCATTAACTTTGGTTTTTAGAACGTAAATCCAGGTTGCCATGCTAAAATTATCAATAATGGTTAAAAAATACTTAAAACCATTGTATGTGTCAGTTTTATATGGACCCCAAGTGTCAATGTGAATTAGTTTAAAAGTGGATCTAGATCTGATTCCACTAATATGAAAAAAGTGCTTAGTTTGCCTAGCAAGTGGACAAATATCACAAGAACAATTAGATATAGATTTAAAAATAAAACTTCTGATATATTTCATTGAAGTGATGGGCAAATGTCCTAGTCTATTATGCCATAGCATTACATCAGAATTTCTTTTGAGTACTACAAAACTAGAAGCAGAAACAAAATAGGAATCCTAGTAGGCAAAGCTTTATGTTGGACTCTCTTCTTGGAAAGCAAACTTGAAGTTTCCAATTAGTAAAGCCCATACCAGTGTCCTCTTCACAGAAGGGCCGCACAAAACACAAGTAGTGGACTAAAATAATAAGACAATCTAGTTGTACACAAAATTTGTGCACTGATAAAAGATTGATATTGAAAGAAGGGACATAAAGAACATTGTGAATGATAAGATCAGAAAACAAGGATATACTGCCTATATGAGTAGTGTTTACCCTACTATTATCAGGTAAATTCACAAGGATAGGAACAGGCAGAGGTTTAAGGGAATTGAACAAATCAAAATTAAAAGAAAGATGCTTAGTTGCTCCTGAATCTAAGATCCAATGAGTGGATTGAATAGAAATTAGACAAGATATAGAGAGATTTTTACCAACAACATTGGCATTAACATCTGATATTGCAGTCTCAGATTGGCTAATCTTAACTTGATGAAGAAGCTGTGAAAATTGTTCCTTAATGAGTTGATTTATACCTAAAGTGGAGTCCATTGTGTTGACACCCAATTTTGGCTCTCCTTTTTCCCAAAATTAATTTCTCGGTGCTTATGAGTCCTGAATATTTGTTTTCCTTATTATTTAACACTATTTTCAATAAAATTAACATCAATAACAACGTTTTCCAAAAATAATATCTTCTTCTTATAATTATTATTCCTCTATCAAATTACTTATATAGTATATTATAAAATTACCCGTAAAAATGAATTAATGATAATAATATATCTTAATTCATTACTTTCACTATTTTCTCTAATATATATATATATATATATGTGTGTGTGTGTGTGTGTGTGTGTGTGTGTGTGTGTGTGTGCGTGCTAGCGTATTAACTTTTATTTCAAAGATTCTAAATAATTCTCGCTATACCATTATATTTTTGTAAATTTACTTTATTTTACTTTTTATTTAATTTTGAATTATAGTTATACATATTTAAAATATAACATATATACATATTTAAATCGCACACATGTGTATACGCACCTATATGTGTGAAAATATATATGTGTCGCAATCCCTATTTTCATAAGGCGCAACTTTGGGACTCAAAAAATAATTAACAATTATTGTAAAAAAGAATTTAGAGTCGCCACCTAATTTTAGGAAAACTAGGAAACCAATTAATTAAATTAAAGAAAAATTAGTCTGCGAAACCAATTAGATTCTAGGTAAGGGTTCAGGTTATTCCAAAGGGAAGGTGTTGGGCACCCTTCGGAATCCACAAAGGTGGGTCCCGACTGAACTCATTTTTTAAATTGAGGAGGAGATAAAAAATATTGCATGTATGAGAAAAATAAAAAAAATGTACAAAATAAAATATAATATCTAACGACGATGGTCTAAATCGTTAATAAGAAATGAATAAATATAATAAATAAATTAAAAGGATCCTCGAATTCTTATTCGGGCTTCTTCTTCGAAAAATAATTTTGTGTACCTGTAAAAACACTTGGTAAAAGCGTTAGTAATGAACAAATATAAATAAAAATAAACTAAAGAAATAATAAAAAGTAAAACCCATCTTATATACATGGGAGGCCTTGGAAATCGATGAAAATTTCTTCATCAGCCAAGTATTGAAACTTGAATAAAATAGTTGAACTTAAAATAAAATTCGTCTTTTATAATGGGGAGACCTCGAAAATCCGACGGAGTAGATTTTATCATTGGCCAAGTATATTAATACTTATTATCAATAAGATGAAAAAGAGTAGAAAGCACAGAATAATCAAAAATAATACCAACCATAATGTCACACCAAAACCAAGTAATAGCACTTCTTTTGAATATGATAATTAATTGAAAAATAAATAAGAAGAATATTCTACCAAACAAAAAATGGAAACAAGCTGACATGAATTATATCCCACTACTCACTACAGTCATCACTTTATATCATATTAGTTAGCAACTATTCATTAATGAAATATAAGTAACTGTAACTACCAATGAAATACATTAACAATAAGAAAAATCACGAGCATTTAAAAAAAGAGCAAATCCGATCAAATTATAGGAGTAATAAGCAAATGTAACAATTATAATCCAACAATGTTTATACAAACAAATATATAAAATAACAAGGGACAAGCAGTTACTATCCCAACGGATCGAGTCAAAGCAGTCAGAAAACATAAGCCAATGACGGAGCAAAATTTCCAGGCGAAATTAGTAAAACATGCAAGGGAACCATCCAAAAATAATGGGATACAACCGAAAACTAAAATACGCATAAATATAGTGTCACGCCCCAAATCCCAATGAGGCGTGATTGGCACTCGTAACCAATAAGGCCCGAGAGAACCAAGCTTTGCCTCTTTTCAATCATATGCATGCCTCAAGAAACCCATAATCACATAATGGCTTTAGATACCAACAATGGAATTCATGGAACATGATATATATATACGTATGCGAAACTTGGCCGTTGAGGCCATCAAGTCAAAAATGACATGTACCCTCTTACATTTATGCACACACGTACGTCTACAAAAGCCTCTAACAGATGCATTGAATAAAACTAACTAAAAGTCAGGACAAGTCCCCGCTTTATACATTATGTACAATACCAAAACATATGAACAACTATGACTCGGAGAAGCCCCGAACTAACTAGAGCTCACCAATGATCTGCAACAACTGGCAACCTACTGTGGAGGCCTACTAGTACCTGCGCCTGCAGCATGAAGAATGTACTGAGTATGTAAGGCTCAAATGAAACTGTAGATAACATAAAGACTTCATTGGAGTTAAACACAAGTGAGTAGTCAATGTAAATAAACCAATGCATTTGAAAAAAAAGTATATTGCATTCATTGCTTTCATTGCGTCCATTGCGTTCATTACTTCCTTTGCTTCTTTACTTCAGTGCTGAATCATCTTTGTCTGTGCTATACTGTACCCGAGCCCCAACTGATCAGTGGGTCTTTACATAACATATCGTTATGTTGGGCTCGGCTCGAGCTAGGCTTATGCCTCTAGAGTTGCCACCCTGGGATCGACTCGAGCTAGGCTTATACCTCTAGAGCTGCCACCCATGAATCAATATAGCAAGTTCGGCTTGAGCTAGGTTCTTACCTCTAGAGCTGCCCCCTGTCAGGTTCGGCCCGAGCTAGGCTTAAGCCTCTAGGGCTGCCCCCTGATACAAAAATCTCGGGATCGGCTCGAGCTAGGCTTATGCCTCTAGAGCTGCCACCCGTACTCAATCATTAACCATATATATGCATTACTTTGTCCTTTACTTCACATTCTTTTTCTTTACTTATAAGAGATTGATACTTTGATATTCATGACATCACTTTGAACTTTGGAACATAACTTTGTTGGAAACATAACCTTATTAGAACCATGGAATCTTTGGAACATTAGCCAATGCATATGAGACATGTGAATAACAATTGATCAATGTATAAAGAACATGTGATGAACCATAATTGGTACCCGGAAATAGGATACCCTTGGCTTATGAGAGATTGATACTTTTGTAGCCATAACATTGTTGGAAGCTTAGGGCAATAACCAATGAGCAAGAGACATGTAACTAAACACTATTGGAACTTTGAAACACTACCTTATTGGGCTTTAGGAACATTATCAATGAATATGATGCATGTGATTCACAATTGATCAATGAGTAGAAAACATATGATATTGACCATTGGTAATCGGAAATAGAATACCTTAGCACATTTCGGGATGGGACAAACGTAATGTCAATGTGAATACTATTTGCCGCAGAAAGATACGGACAGAGTAACCTTACATACCTTGTATTCTCAATACGATTCTACAATCTTAAGTGCATACAATAGTCCCGCTCCGTCCTTATGTTTCACTCTACAACACAAGTACATACGGAACCAACATTAACCACCAATTACCTTACAATGGCATATAATAACAATGAGTCACATGTTTGGCTTTAAAAATGTCATGTCTTTCGCTACAATACCATTTTTGGCATGGTCATATCAATAATACCACAACATGCCCAAAATTGACCAAAATATTATTTATGAATTTATTATCCCAATAATCCCACAATATTCCATACATTGACCAATACATGATAACCAAGATCATGTCACACCAAGTTCATACTTTACACTTCTCCATCACCACAACATCACAATTATGCCATCAAATTACTTCAATACACCTCACAACAACAAATCGGCCCAAATCCCATAATTTATACTTATGTGAAAATAACAAGTTTAGGAACATAAGCACACCATACATGTTGATATTTCACCCATACCATGCATTTTCACCAAAACCACAAGTCACTTTTCAAGTTCAATTCACAAAAACGGCACATCTTGAGCAAAAGCAAAAGTTCACTATTCAACACCTTGCCAACATAACCACCATGATATACATAACCTATCATGTACATAATATATTAAATCACAATAATAAACACTTACCAATACTTGTAGGGTGATGCTCTTGCCCAAGAAGAGGATTTAGGGTTTGAGAGTTTGAGAGAAATATGTTGGAAATATCTCCAAAAAGGCATGTGTGTTTTAAGAAATAAAAATCTGATTTGTGGTGGCTTTATATAGGCCCTCATGCTCATCTCTATCCATACAATTAGTCAAAAAGGTTGTGTTTACTTGTCAAACACAAGAATGGGTCATTTGACCCTTTTGGGCCTCTTATTTTTGGCTCATTTTGGGCTTTAAATTGGGCCCAATAACATATCTCAACTTATCCCACCAAATTTCATGTATAATTCACCACATATCTCATGTTTAAATAATTCCATAATGTCACGACACTATTCTCTTACGAGATTCTCATTCGTCGTCTCAATCGCAAAAATAGAAATTCTAGTCGTCCATGGCTTCCTTGAACATTTTTGATAACTACTTGTGTTTCATGGTTTGATCATGTAGAAGTATTTAGGAGTTTATTGAGGTATTTGAATCTTTAAAAATGCTTAAATAACTCCAAGGAACCAAAAGAAACCATAAAAGAATCGACGTAGCATTGCGTTGCGAAACGGGCACGGAAGGGTAAAATCCTTGTGCCTTGCGCCACTAGCTGCAAAGCAAGCTTGTGGCGCAGGAAATGACACCCCTCTAAATCGTAGGCTTGCGCCACACCCCCTGAAACAGGGAGTGGCGCAAGTCTTGGTACTTTGCTGAATTTTTCGGCCACTTTTTCCAACACTTGCATATCATCCAACACCCTATCAAAACACTACAAAATACTTACTTAGTGATCTTAATCATCAAGTAAACATGACTTCAAGTCACCAAATGAGGTTGTAATATGTACGGGGTATTACACAAATTCCCCACGAACTCACAAAACACCTCCTACGAAGGTCTAATCGCATGTACGTGGCCAAATTTCAATTTTCTCGTCAGTAGCATTACCAAATACATACTTATATCTCTCGACACCCAAGCAAACATTATTCAACATCATCAAGTAGGGTTGGGAAGTTACGGGGTGTTACATTCTTTCCCCCTTAGAAACATTCGTCCTCGAATGTTAGTAACACTGTCTCAATGTAACAACTTAAGTCGAGGTGAATCCTTCACATTATCGTATACACATATAACACTTGTAAAGACTTTCTTATTATGACTCCAATTCTGTATCTTGGACTTTTCTTTCATGTACAACAATTACAAGTACCTTAGATTCCATTATTTCTTTGGATTCCCTCGTAATTTCTTCTACGCGCTAATTTCTCCAATGTTGCCTTTACGGAAGCTACTCCTTTATTTCTTATTGCTTTCGCTAATCGATCTAGAATAGTAAGCAGTACCTCTTCACATGTGAGGTCTTTCACAATTTATATATCTCCATTGGGAGCAATACGAGATAACCTCCTATACACTATCAAAGCATCGAATATAAGATACTGAATGACATGTGAAGAGTTTTTTTGGGCTAGTGCTAACAAATACGCAATTTTCCCCAAATCTTTGGACACTTTCCTTTCTTTTTGGTTCTCACTATTCCTTTCCTTTTCATTGGTCACACTGTCAAAATACCTAATCACCTATGGCACCCTTTAATTCCCTTCTTCTAATATCAGCATATGATTTGTATTGACTTTGGGCCATTTGTAGTTGCTGTTATATCACCTTCACTTTCTCTATAGCTTGATGAACAAAATTCGACCCGAGCAAAGCAAATTCCATCAGCTGCAACCCATTCAATTGATGATCTATATTTTCGTTCACATAAAGCTTCGTAAGGTGCCTTTTGATACTTTTATTGTAAGCAATCTCAATAAACAATAGATGTTCATCCCAACTAACTTTCAAGTACAATGTACAAACTCGTGACATATCTACAAATGTTCTTATAATGTGTTCTGTTTGTCCATCCATCAGAGGATGACAAGCCGTACTTACATCTACCTGTGTACCCATGCTTTACTGAAGGGACTTCCCACACTGTGCAATAACGTGAGCTCTCTTGTTTGATATAATAGTGAGTGGAACCCCATGTAATCGTACTATCTCTGTAACATACAACTTTGCATGATGTTCAGCTGTATCGGTGGTCCTAACTAGTAGGGAATACGCTGGCTCGGTGAGCCTGTCAATTATTACTTATATGGAATCAACCTTCGCAGTGTACGAGGTAACCCTATGATTAAATCCATGTTATTCATGTTCCACTTCCAAACTGGAAGGGTAATACATTGCATAAAACATACAGATTTCCAATGTCATACTGTTAATCAGTGACCGCTTGGACATTGAGCTACAAGTTCTACAATGTGCTTTTCATGTAACCTTACTAAGACATCTCTGCAAAACCATGGTATATTTTGGTTGCTTCCGAATGAATAAAATACCGTGAATGATGTCCTTCTGTCAAAATTCTTTTCCTTGACTCGTCTATACCCAGTACACACAATCTACATTGGCATTAAAGTACTCCCCCTTGTGTTCGCTCAAATACCTTTGTCAAACTTTTTTGTACATTCTTTTCAATTGAACTAAAAATAGGATTTACATATTGCTTTTTCCTTTATCTAGGATATCAATAAAAATTCTACCACCTTTGACACTTTCATCTGGAGTTTCAGGAAACAAAACCCCATATTGCCTTATTGATATAGATGTCTTGACTACACCTTTCTTTTCTGTGAGCTGGCCGTTAATACTTCCTACTGCCTTGCAGCTTAATGTATCAACTACCCCATTTGCTTTTCCCGAATGATACAAGATACCAATGTCCTAATCTTGTAATAGTTCAAGCCACCTTCGCTACCTCAGATTTAAGTCCTTCGGCTTAAAAATATATTACATTTTCTTATGACCAGTATATATGTCAACATGAATCCCTTACAAATAATGACACCGTAACTTTAAATCAAACATCGCCGCCGCTAGTTCAGGGTCATGTGTTTGGTAATAATTTGTTTTCTCATGTGGCCGCAACTGTCGTGAGGCATATGCTATTACCTTATCCTTCCACATCAATACACATCCGCGGCAAACCCCGAAAGCATTACCATACATTGCATAACATTCTTATGCCTTCGGGAAGCACTTAACACTGGTGTGGAAGTTACTTTATCTTTCAACTCTTGGGACGTTTTCTCATATGCATCATTCTACTGGAACTTGATTGCCTTGTATAAGTTTTGTTAAGGGTGTAGGGATAGAATAAAATCCTTCAACAATTCTCCTATAATTGTCAACCAACCTAAGAAAACGATGGATCTCTGTAAGCATCGTAGGCCTTAGCCAATTGTTCACCATTTCTATCTTTCACGTAGCAACTTTCATTTCTTCATCCTATACAATGTGACTCAAGAACTACATGGATTGTAACCAAAATTCATATTTAGAACATTCTATAACACTTGCTGCAATATGATTCGCATAGTCCTCTTGTGATTTTGAATACCATCCCCACACATGGTCACACACCCATTTAAAGGTGTCTTGAACACCCTATTCAGTAAACCCATAAACACAACAGGAGCATTTGTCAGCTCAAATGTCATAACTACGAATTCATACCGACCATACTTTGTGCGGAAGGCTATCTTGAGTATATTTGGTTTCTCTACCCCTTACTTGTTGCTTACCCGCTCTTAGGGTAATTGTTTGGAAGACCGATCAAAATAAATCATCACTCCTGGGAAAAAGCTATTGATTCTTACTTGTCACCCTATGCCTTTGCCACTAGTATATACACAGTCTTTTCATTTTCGTACAATGAACACTGATGCACCCCGAGGGAATGTACTAGGTCTTAGGACTTCCGTGTTCATCACGTCTTTTAATTTCTCCCTTAATCTCCTTATCTCTACCGGAGCCATGCCGTATGAAGGAAGACAACTTGGCTAAGTGCTTGACATCATATCATTATCTACTCATTCCTATATCGAGGAAGTCATGTACCACCAAAATCGATTGAAGAGTTGGTGGTTCCACATTAGTATCCTTCGCTATCACCAAGTGACATATGTACCCTCTTGGGTATCATTTTCCTTGCATTATAAGATAAGGAAAATAAAATTTTCCTCTTGGTGCCCCCACATGACCCTTGCCATTCAAGAACACTCTGTTGGGGGAAATGTAAAATGTAATTTCGTAGCTCGGCAATCGATTATAGCACAATCTCTTTGTAACATCAAAATCCACTATTTCCAGTTCAATAAGATCAACCAGCGTATCATGACCACAAATAACTCCTTCAGCTCTACTAAATTCACCGTTTGGTGTAGATACCTCCAATGGGTTAAATAATACTTCTGGTGTCCTTTCAGATAAACATTTGCAACAATTAATGGAGGGATATATGATAATATGGAACCTGGGCCAGTCAATGCATTTACCTTATGGAAAAATACTAATAATGTTCCTGTATCTGCATCAGGAGAAGACTCCAAATTCTGTTGATCCGCTGAGGCATAGGTATGGTTCTGGGTTCCACTGGAACTAGCTGCTCCTCTCAAACCTCTATTACGCCCCGTAGGCTGTACACCTCTACCTAGAGGAGGCATCGATAATGGCAATGCGACAGTTGGTCTCATAAGTCGTGTTGTACCACTCGTGCTCCTCTGTGGACACCTTTTCCTCACATGTCCCGGCATACCACACCAATAGCAAACATTTTTTCTGAACCAGCATTCACCTTCATGAAACTTCCCGCAGCACTCACACAGCTGACGAACAGGCCTTAATTGACTCCTACTTTCTTGTCTTCGATACCCCACTATTCGTAAATCCTGACTCTTACTTCTTTGCCCAAACTGGTTGCCTCTAAACCCTTGGAATAGAGGGGGAACATTTGCTGTAAGCAGAGAAAATAATGGCCATGATGGTTCGTGCAACATCCGAGGCTCAAATCCTTCTTGGGAGGCTATGAACTGCCTCTCGAGTCTAGCCCTTTTTGACGACCCTTCGTCAAAGCCTTGTGTCCTTCTCTTTTGCCTTTGTTCCACCATTTGCTGCTCCAATACTCATCTTTGAGTTTGTGCAGCAACTACACGGGTCAGTATGTGCACCGCACTCATTAAATCTTGCACAATAACAGTATTGGACAATTCCTCTGGAATTGAAAGAGTAGGAGAAACCCGTGAAACCAACTCATTTCCATCCCTACCTTGATCAACTTGCTCAGGTGGTGCTCTACTGGTTCCTTCTCCAGCAATACTGTCTATCTCCTTTCCGTTTCACCAACCTTCTCTTGCCATTGGCATTTCTAATCAAACACACAAGAAAACAATTCCCATGGTCAGTTATGATTCTGCGTACAACCTTTCTATAAAGGAAAACCACTATCATTGAGCACATATGATTCCACTTACAACCTTGGCTCTATTGCACGATCTAGAAGTGAAGGAAAGAAACAACTCCTAAATGTCTCGTACCCTCCCACTTATAAATGTGGCGCGCAACACATCGATAAGTAAGACTCTACTCAGACACGGCTTTGTAGACACCTGTAGAACGACCTGCTCTGATACCACTTTTGTCACGCCCCGAATCCCAACGAGGCGTGATTGGCACTCGTAACCAATAAGGCCCGAGAGAACCAAGCTTTGCCTCTTTTCAATCATATGCATGCCTCAAGAAACCCATAATCACATAATGGCTTTAGATACCAACAATGGAATTCATGGAACATGATATATATATACGTATGCGAAACTTGGCCGTTGAGGCCATCAAGTCAAAAATGACATGTACCCTCTTACATTTATGCACACATGTACGTCTACAAAAGCCTCTAACAGATGCATTGAATAAAACTAACTAAAAGTCAGGACAAGTCCCCGCTTTATACATTATGTACAATACCAAAACATATGAACAACTATGACTCGGAGAAGCCCCGAACTAACTAGAGCTCACCAATGATCTGCAACAACTGGCAACCTACTGTGGAGGCCTACTAGTACCTGCGCCTGCAGCACGAAGAATGTACTGAGTATGTAAGGCTCAAATAAAACTGTAGATAACATAAAGACTTCATTGGAGTTAAACACAAGTGAGTAGTCAATGTAAATAAACCAATGCATTTGAAAAAAAATATATTTCATTCATTGCGCTCATTGCGTCCATTGCGTTCATTACTTCCTTTGCTTCTTTACTTCAGTGCTGAATTATCTTTGTCTGTGCTATACTGTACCCAGGCCCCAACTGATCAGTGGGTCTTTACATAACATATCGTTATGTTGGGCTCGGCTCGAGCGAAGCTTATGCCTCTAGAGCTGGCACCCTGGGATCGACTCGAGCTAGGCTTATGCCTCTAGAGCTACCACCCATGAATCAATATAGCAGGTTCGGCTCGAGCTAGGTTCTTACCTCTAGAGCTGCCCCCTGTTAGGTTCGGCCCGAGCTAGGCTTAAGACTCTAGGGCTGCCCCCTGATACAAAAATCTCGGGATCGGCTTGAGCTAGGCTTATGCCTCTAGAGCTGCCACCCGTACTCAATCATTAATCATATATATGCATTACTTTGTCCTTTACTTCACATTCCTTTTCTTTACTTATAAGAGATTGATACTTTGATATTCATGACATCACTTTGAACTTTGGAACATAACTTTGTTAGAAACATAACCTTATTGGAACCATGGAATCTTTGGAACATTAGCCAATACATATGAGACATGTGAATGATAATTGATCAATGTATAAAGAACATGTGATGAACCATAATTGGTACCCGAAAATAGGATACCCTTGGCTTATGAGAGATTGATACTTTTGTAGCCATAACATTGTTGGAAGCTTAGGGCAATAACCAATGAGCAAGAGACATGCAACTAAACACTATTGGAACTTTGAAACACTACCTTATTGGGCTTTAGGAACATTATCAATGAATATGAGGCATGTGATTCACAATTGATCAATGAGTAGAAAACATATGATATTGACCATTGGTAATTGGAAATAGAATACCTTAGCATATTTCGGGATGGGACAAATGTAATGTCAATGTGAATACTATTTTCCGCAGAAAGATACGGACAGAGTAACCTTACATACCTTGTATTCTCAATACGATTCTACAATCTTAAGTGCATACAATAGTCCCGCTCCGTCCTTATGTTTCACTCTACAACACAAGTACATACGGAACCAACATTAACCACCAATTACCTTAAAATGGCATATAATAACAATGAGTCACATGTTTGGCTTTAAAAATGTCATGTCTTTCGCTACAATACCATTTTCGGCATGGTCATATCAATAATACCACAACATGCGCAACATTGACCAAAATATCATTTATGAATTTATTATCCCAATAATCCCACAATATTCCATACATTGACCAATACATGATAACCAAGATCATGTCACACCAAGTTCATACTTTACACTTCTCCATCACCACAACATCACAATTATGCCATCAAATTACTTCAATACACCTCACAACAACAAATCGGCTCAAATCCCATAATTTATACTTATGTGAAAATAACAAGTTTAGGAACATAAGCACACCATACATGTTGATATTTCACCCATACCATGCATTTTCACCAAAACCACAAGTCACTTTTCAAGTTCAATTCACAAAAACGGCACATCTTGAGCAAAAGCAAAAGTTCACTATTCAACACCTTGCCAACATAACCACCATGATATACATAACCTATCATGTACATAATATATTAAATCACAATAATAAACACTTACCAATACTTGTAGGATGATGCTCTTGCCCAAGAAGAGGATTTAGGGTTTGAGAGTTTGAGAGAAATATGTTGGAAATATCTCCAAAAAGGCATGTGTGTTTTAAGAAATAAAAATCTGATTTGTGGTGGCTTTATATAGGACCTCATGCTCATCTCTATCCATACAATTAGTCAAAAAGGTTGTGTTTACTTGTCAAACACAAGAATGGGTCATTTGACCCTTTTGGGCCTCTTATTTTTGGCTCATTTTGGGCTTTAAATTAGGCCCAATAACATATCTCAACTTATCCCACCAAATTTCATGTATAATTCACCACATATCTCATGTTTAAATAATTCCATAATGTCACAACACTATTCTCTTACGAGATTCTCATTCGTCGTCTCAATCGCAAAAATAGAAATTCTAGTCGTCCATGGCTTCCTTGAACATTTTTGATAACTACTTGTGTTTTATGGTTTGATCATGTAGAAGTATTTAGGAGTTTATTGAGGTATTTGAATCTTTAAAAATGCTTAAATAACTCCAAGGAACCAAAAGAAACCATAAAAGAATCGACGTAGCATTGCGCTGCGAAACGGGCACGGAAGGGCAAAATCCTTGTGCCTTGCGCCACTAGCCGCAAAGCAAGCTTGTGGCACAGGAAATGACACCCCTATGAATCATAGGCTTGCGCCACACACCCTGAAACAGGGAGTGGCGCAAGTCTTGGTACTTTTCTGAATTTTTCGGCCACTTTTTCCAACACTTGCATATCATCCAATACCCTATAAAACACTACAAAATACTTACTTAGTGATCTTAATCATCAAGTAAACATGACTTCAAGTCATCAAATGAGGTTGTAATATGTACGGGGTATTACACAAATTCCCCACGAACTCACAAAACACCTCCTACGAAGGTTTAATCGCATGTACGTGGCCAAATTTCAATTTTCTCGTCAGTAGCATTACCAAATACATACTTATATCTCTCAACACCCAAGCAAACATTATTCAACATCATCAAGTAGGGTTGGGAAGGTACGGGGTGTTACATATAGTTGAAATACGAAAGGGAGAGAGGGTCACCAGAGTGAGTATTTTTTCGACAGATTTGGACATCCCCAGAGTTGGGTGTTGCTGTTGACCGGAGATGGTGAGATCTGGTTCACCGCTAGAAATGGACATCATCATTGGTTGGCCGCTGGTTTGGTTGGAGCTCGTTGGAGTTGAACGAAGAGGAGGAAGGAGCTGATCGGAGCTCATGGGTTTGTTGTTCACCGTGTCGTCGTTGTTGCTTGTTCGTAGACCAGATCTGGACAACAAACGCCGCTGGTGGTTCGTGGAGAATGAAAAATGAGCTGGTTGGCGGTGCTCCGGTTACTGGAGCTTCGCCAGAGCTGTTTGTATGTTGAACGGTGGTGTTTTGTGGTGGTGGGTGGTGGAACTATGGCGATGGCTGGCTACGGTGTACCGGAGCTTCGAGTTCCAGCGTGATGGAACCGTGAAGGAAACAGTAGGGTTTTGGTTTTGAGTTGGTGGTCCGGTGGTGATGGTCACCGAAAAAATGAAAAGGGAGGGAGGCGACAGCTAATGCCAAAAATGGAAAGGGAAAGAATTTAGGGTTTCGGCCCTATTTGGAAATTTTCCACCACTATTAATTGTGAAGGGAGTGGTTAGTTTTATAGAAAAAATCAAAACCACTCAAGAGCAAAATCATGTGCTCAATACCATGGTTTTGAAAAACCATGGGCTATCCAAAATCATGAGTCATCCAAAACAATGACTATTTAATCTTATCCAAAACTATGAATATTTAACTTATCTGTACAAAAGATATCTTCTCCGTCTTTTATGATTTAACAGACTGTGATAAAAATAAATTAACAAATGTATTTAATATCAGATAAGAATTTGGTTTGAATTTAAAACAAAAATAATTATTTAACAAAACTCAAACAAAATTTGTTTATAAAAATAATTGTGTAAAAAATCAGTGATAATCAATAATTAATTTTAAATAGTAATAAATTGATAAATATCCTAATATTTTCAAGAAAAGGGATAATTACTAATAACTTGTGTTAAATTGAACCAAAATATGAAAAAATCGAATTTAGTGCTCTTTAACAAATAAAAAGCACAAAAGTGTTTATTTTGAAAATGTCGGTCCAAAATTGGGTGTCAACAGCTGCCCCTCAGCATCTAAGGATGATGAAAGAGTCTTTGGATGATGACGTTGACGTGTAGCCAATTTTGACCAGACGAAAAAGAAAGAGAATGACATATGCAAACAACAATGTCAAACATTAATAGACCTTAGCCAATACTCTTCAGCTGTTGAAAATGATGGATTGTCTTTTGATAAAAAGGGAAGAATTGTTTGAAGATAAAGCATTCACGTACCTTCGACATTGCTTCCAAAATTACCTCAGTGTCGAGATTGTGAGACGTTGGGCTTGCAAGGTTGCGTACCCATATGCTTTCTGGTAGAGGTGTGATTTGATAGTGATAGAAATCTTCCTTTAGCTCGCGTCCAAAAAGTTTGATATTCCTCTTAGAACTATGCTCCGATTTGCTGCTAAGAAAAAATTCCACGTTGTGCTGCGTCTTTTTTGGAGTCGTCTGCACCTGTGGCTTTGGTTTGAGATTTTCATCCTTCTCGGATGCTCTCGAAAATATCTTGAAACAAGACTATTAGTAGTAAAATTAATTCACATGGAGAGATAGTGTCTTTACCTCAACTTAGCATTGTGCTACGTCCCTCTTGGCTCAGCCTTCATCATACGATGCATATGACACTTTCTTTGATAATTTTGTTTATTCCCCTCGTCCTCTTAGACGATTTTTCTCGGGATAAACCTCTGTGTGGGTTGATTTCTAAGAAGTGATGTCATCCTCTCTTGTACCTATTTTGGAAGATAACAACTTTCGCAAAAGTAGACACAACAACCTTCCTAGTTGTTGCATATGATAATCTCTTTGAAGATTACACAATTTTTCAAAATGGGGTGGCCCCTTTGGACACCGACGACATTTTGAGTAGGATGGTCCCTACAATTATATGATCTTCTGGTTGATATGGTAACCATTTCGGTTTTCCATAATGATGTAGAAACAAGAAATCTTTGAATATGATAGCCATTTCGACAATGATATGCAATGTAAGAAATGTACAATATGAATATGCAAATGGCCTTCTCGGCGAAGTGAATATGATTATGAAATAAGTATGCAACATGATTATGCAATGGCCCTCTCGGCATGGCCCTCTCGGCGATGATATGTAATGTATGAATATGATATGCAATGGCCCTCTCGGCGATGAAATGAAATGTATGAATATACAATGACCCTCTCGGCGATGATATGAAATGTATGAATATGCAATGGCCCTCTCGGCAATGATATGAAATGTATGAATATGTAATGCAATGGCCCTCTCGGCATGGTATGAAATGTATAAATATGCAATGGCCCTCTCGGCATGGTATGAAATGTATGAATATGTAATGGCCCTCTCAGCATGGCCCTCTCGGCAATGATATGAAATTTATGAATATGTAATGCAATGTCCCTCTCTGCATGGATGAATATGTATGAATATGTAATGGCCCTCTCGGCATGGCCCTCTCGACAGTTGCACATCAGCCTCATGTGGTTTTGATGTGACTTAGAGATATCCTCAACGCCAGACTCCTCCGCCTCTGCGCTATATTAGATATGATGCCCTAATACCCTCGACGCCAGACTCCTCCGCCTCTGCGCTATATTGGATATAATGGGTCTTTGATTGCACATCAGCCTCCTACGGTTTTGATGTGACTTAGAGATATCCTCGATGCCAGACTCCTGTGCCTCTGCGCTATATTGGATATGATGCCCTAATACCCTCGACGCCAGACTCCTCTGCCTCTGCGCTATATTGGATATAATGGGTCTTTGATTGCACATCAGCCTCCTACGGTTTTGATGCGACTTAGAGATATCCTCGATGCTAGACTCCTCTGCCTCTGCGCTATATTGGATATGATGCCCTAATACCCTCGACGCCATACTCCTCCGCCTCTGCGCTATGTTGGATATAATAGGTTTTTGATTGCACATCACCCTCCTGCGGTTTTGATGCGACTTAGAGATATCCTCGATGCCAGACTCCTCCGCTTCTGCGCTATATTGGATATGATGCCCTAATACCCTCGTCGCTAGACTACTCCGCCTCTGCGCTATATTGGATATAATGGGTTTTTGATTGCACATCAGCCTCCTGTGGTTTTGATGCGACTTAGAGATATCCTCGACGCCAGACTCTTCCGCCTCTGTGCTATATTGGATATGATGCCCTAATACCCTCAACGCTAGACTCCTCCGCCTCTGCGCTATGTTGGATATAATGGGTCTTTGATTGCACATCAGCCTCCTGCGGTTTTGATGCGACTTAGAGATATCCTCGACGCCAGACTCCTCCGCCTCTGTGCTATATTGGATATGATGCCCTAATACCCTCGATGCCAGACTCCTCCGCCTCTGCGCTATGTTGGATATAATGGATCTTTGATTGCACATCAGCCTCCTGCGGCTTTGATGCGACTTAGAGATATCCTTTTTAACGTCAGCCTCCTTCGGTTTTGACGTAATACAGATATCATGGCCCTCTCAGCGGTATGAATGCAATGACCCTCTCGGCGGTATGAATGCAATGGCCCTCTCAGAAATAATAAATATACGATGATCTGTATGTACCTGCTTCCAGGCAAGTCCCACATTGTTGATGGGCAAAATTGACATTTTGTTCCATTTATAGCCTTTCTCTAAACTTGGCACTCTGGTTGAGAATATTTTATCGTGATCTCGAACCTTGGCTTGTTGGAGAAAATATCTTGTGAATTTTTGAGATCTCCTCAAAAATTTTGCCCCAGTTTCTGTTACAAAGAGAAACAGAAATCTTATGGGGAACATGACCGAGCCATTACGGCGCCTACATATCCTGTAGAGCTAGGAATCAGGTTAGACGTAGTTCCAATTTCTGGTGTAAGAACCTGAAATGAAACTATTAGTAGCCAATGCGGTATAAACATGAATCCAAAAGAAGAGTAACAAGAACTATTGGTCACATTTTTGGGGCGGACAACCGAATTAAGCAAAATAGGCGTCTTACCCTTGCAAGGTAAACCTATTGGTCACGTTTTTAGAGCGGACAACCCATTTTAAGAGAAATGCAACTTTGTTGTTGAATACCAAGTTACTTTGAAAGATATTAAAGGTGGGCGTCTGCCCATTCTAAAAAATTAAGGGAAGAGAATCAAATCTCGACCGCAATTGGTACCAACTGTTAGTATTTGCATGAAAATTCTTCTCATTTACTTCTCTTTAACTGAGACTGCTTCGAGGTAAGTCCAATAGCTTCGAGTGGTACCTCAAATACACCTAAGTATCAACAAGATCTGTTCGTCTTATTTTAAACAAAGGTTTTGAACTACACCTACCTTCATGCTTCAAGTGCCCTCACCACAAAGAATGTCCTATTCCACACTCATTTGAAGTATTTGTATTGAGGACTTTTGTGAAGTGCTCTCACACTCAGAAGGATGTTCAAAACATGCAATTGTGATGCCATATGCTTGAACTTCATGTAAGTCTCCACTAATATGAGAATGCTTGGAATAAGATCATGTAGGGCTTGTTATTAGCTTAAAATGTAGGCTTGGGGATGGGTAGGATATTCATTTGGGGTAAAAGTGACTTAACCCCTCCTTGAACATTGCACTGATTTTGGTGCTTTTGACGTTGGTGCACCTTTGGTGCTCGTTCTTCTTTGTTGTCCCTTTTCTTTTTGTATTTGGTTTTGACTTCTTTTGAATTTCTCTTACTTGAGCTTTTTCTCCTTTCATTTCGAGTAGTTTTTCCTTCTTCTTTTGAAGTTTCTCCCTTTTTGTTGGAGTAGAGTGCCTTCTTTTTTTTTTTTTTTTTTTTTTTTTTCTTCATTGAGGCTTCTGCATGTTTTGTGGGAGCTTTTGACTCTTTTCCTTTTTTTTCGAAGTCGTCTTTGCATTCTTGACTCCAGGGACTTATCATATTTTGCTTTTGGCAACTTCAAACTTGATCTTGGTCTATAATTTGCACACTTGCAACATGTTCAAGGAGGTCGGGCCAAGAGAGGGTTAGTGCACATAAGCACTTAGAAGGGTATAGGCTAAGAGGTGGTTGTCCAAAAAATAGGATTTAGGCTCAAAGTGGGACATTCTAAGGATTAATGTCATTTGGTAGGTATTGAAAGGCACAATTGGGTCAAAGAAGGCCTACGATCCTTTCCCAAACCAAGCATTACCCAGGATTTCGCCTCAACAAACATTCAGGCCAAGTTCTAGATCAACAATGCAATGCAATTGAATTAAATTAAATCTAAAAACTCACCACACAATGCACATGAAGCAATAAGGTCGGTTTCATTCTTATCTTGGATGTATGCAAGGAACATTTCGAGTGTCACAAGAAGTATCATGAGAGGTACCAAAAGAATCTATGGTTCACCATGAAGTCAGTCCTCTCTATCAAATCAATTATTTTTCTTTTCACACGCATTTTCCTAACCATGTTGGCACCAACCAAATCAAAAACACGATCCCTAAAAGTTTGTTGTTTTTTTTTGAATAAAAGGTACCGAACCCGAGGAGGGCTGCCTACGTATCTCGCTCCAAAGGATGAGAATCAGGTGTGTGTAGTTCGTGCAGATATGATAAAATATATGCACAAAAGAAATGCAAAGATGTATACAAACTCAGAGTGGTGCCTCCTAATCTTGATTCTTTCAGCCGAAAGGCGTCTGCCGATCATTTGCAAGTATTATTGCGGTCTCGCAATTATCTTGTGGCGACCATTTATTCTTGTGATCGTCACCTATTAGTTTGAGTGGCGATATTTTGATGGCCTCTCCATTATCCGTGAGGATACTTGTTGTTGGTTTGTATGAGTGTGGTTCCATACTTGCTTATAAAAACCTCTTGTTGTTGGAGTTTTCTCCCATATTGTAGAAGAATAGGGAGTTTCTCAAACATTTGTTGAAATCGTATATTATGGTAACCGTCCTCAACCATTATAGAGGATGACCCTCCTGTAAAGATACAAAAACGGAGTGAAAGTAGGGAAGTCATAAAATAACAGAATGGAAGGGTGTAGTCAAAGACTGCCCTGATTAGTTTTCCCAATTAAATATTGGTGTCTTGCCGAATTCAAGAGAAAATAACATCTTTCATGGCACGTAGGGATCATATCCTGCGAAAATTAGAAGGAAAAATATTAAAATCCTTCTTAGATTCATAAGATTAAAAGGATTAAGGTTAGGCTTTCGGCCAAGAGATTCGTCAAAATTGGAAATTCTTGTGATTCTCCAGCGAGTTCCTAGGATGATTTTTTTTCCTGCATCCAAAGAAAACTTCTTAGTCTAGGGAAGGGGTTGAGATTTTAGCTCTCTTCATCTTCATAATGCTCCTGTAAAAGGAAAAAGATCGGCATTCAAAGAAAAATTCTTAGTTTTGAGAGACTGATTATGTTGGCTTCGCCTTGCTGTTCAGTTGCTCCTTCCAGTGCTTGGCTTACAAACTCATTTGATCTTGAAGCGCAACCTTAATGGAACTTTTGAGGATCTTCCTCAAAAGTACTGCCCAGTTTAGAACAAATGGAACCCTTGAACATTGTTGTATTTCACAATGTTGCTTTGTAGGAACTTTCGAGACCTTCTCAAAAATTCTTCTTCTATCTAATCTTCAACAAGCTCTTGTATTCAACCTTTATTTGTTGTGGGATTTTTGAGATCTTCGCAAAAATTCTGCCCCAGTTTCCATTTGTGAAGAGAAATGAAAATCTTACGGGAATATGACCGAAGCCGACATAGGCCGCCTACGTATCTCATTTTTGAGAATTCAGGTCAAACGTAGTTCAGGTTAAGTAAGATTGAGATTACGAGGAAATTAAACCATAATGTGTGACTACAAAGAAATGAAAACTACAAAGTGCAAATTACATGGAAAGAAAGCAATAAAGTGCAATTACAAAAAAGAAAGCAATGATCATAAGATTGAAAGACACCAAAAGTACGACTTTTGGAGTGTTTCATTCTTCTTCACAACCAGTTATACTGAAGGCCCACTTCCATGGTTGGGTTGCAGGTTGTTGTTCAAACTTGGCTGAGATGCCACAAGATGTATCACCTTGTTGTCAATTAGGTCTTGCACTTTATTTTTGAGGGTGACACATTTTTCGGTATCATGCCCAATTACTCCTGAATGGTAAGCCCACCGTTTGCTCGGATCATACCACTTAGCTGAAGTATTTACAGACCTTGCTTTTACGGGATGCAGAATCCCTGCTACTTTCAACTTTTCATAAAGCTGAGCAAATGGTTCTTCTAGTGGAGTGAAGACTTTGGGAGGCTTTCTTTCAAAGCTGAGATGAGGTGCACTATTTTAAAAATCTTGTGGTGAATTCAGAGAATGATATGTTGGATATAGGTCATAGATAGGGCACATCATTTGGGGAGATTGAGGTTGACACAGGGGCAAAGTAAGGCGTGGAGAATATTGTCTATACTGAACATTGGGCTGGTACTGGGACGATCGTTGATGATATGACATACCTCCTCTTGTCATCGATCCCAAGATCTCTTTATCTTTTCCCTTTTTATTCTCGAGAGAGCCAACTTGAAAGGCCTTTTTAGGGGATTGTAATGTTGCCAAACTTGTTATTTTTCCAGTCTTGAGGCCATTTTCGATTCTTTCCCCTACCTTGATAACTTCATTGAAGGTTTCTGCGTCCATTACAACCAATCTTTCATAGTAGTCTAAATCTTGTGCTTGAATGAAATGGGTGATCATCTCTTGTTCATCCATGGGCGGGTGCACCTTATATGCTTCTTTCCTCCATCGTATAGCATATTCTCGAAAGAGTTCGAAGGTATTTTGCTTGAGCTTCCTGATTGAGATTCTATCATGTGTGATCTCAGCATGAAACCTATGTTGGTCCATAAAAGCTTTTGCCAAATCATCCCATGTATGCCATTTGGTCGCATCTTGCCTAAAATACCACTCTAATGCTTTTCCACTCAAGCTTTGACTGAACAATTTGATTCTTATCCTTTCGTTCTCCCCTACACTAATCAATTTGCCACAATAAGCTTCCAAATGAGAGTAAGGATTCCCTGATCTATCAAATTTTTCGAACTCTGGAATCTTGTAGTCCAGTCGCAACTCTGATTTGGGAAGCTCACACCGCTCTTCATACTTCACATTCTCATTATTAATGACCTCAGAATCACCTTTCACCACATCTTCTAATTCTTTGAGCTTCTTGTACATTACCTCATTATCACTAATTTTGACATCTCTTTAGTCTCACCATAAGGATCCGTATCTAGACAACTTAGTCGTTGAATCTGTGCTGCAACATAAGTATGGACAAGTGGAACATCATGTGTCATTGATACATTCTGACCATATGGGGAAGCAAATGCTTTCACAATGTGTGGAGTATCTTGAATTTGTGGAGGAGGGGTGAAGTGATTTTCCTTGTCAACTTCATTCGAAAGTGGCATAAGCCCTTCTTGATGAACATTAAGAGCTATGTTCATGCTTGGTGGGAGCTGTGAAGATGCATTGTTTTGTGTTATCATGGACCTTAATTCAACCACTTGCTTTTCAAGACGGGTAATGGCTTCCAAGTATGATTCTGATTTTGTTGTAGTGGTAGAGTCGGTTGCGATAGGCACATTAGAGATGATATTGATTGAACTGGCTTCCATGTTGAAATGGTTTCTTGAAACTGCCTCATCTTGATTGTTAATTACCAACACAAATCAGCCTCTCTAAGAAAGAAGAATAACTCAAAAGGTAAAATGTTAGTTTGTTGATCACAATAATTAACCCAAAATAATATAAAGTAGAAAATACTTGTTTTGCTTTAAACAGTAGACTTATCCAAAATTCGAACAAAGAGGCACCTCAAAAAAAAGATGGCTAAATGGACACGATTGTGACCTTTTAACGGATTTTGGGACTTTTATTATAAGAAGCAAAATGACCCATGAAGACACAAATTGACTTTCTGATTTGTATCTATTGAAAAATTATTTGAAAGTGATGGACATTTGATTAATTGGACATGATTGAATATTTGAAAATATTGACGCAGTCAACGTAAATTGGACGATGACCTCTCTCTTTTTTCTTTTCTTTTTTTTAATTATTTTTAAATGGCATAAAGTAGAAACTGATCGGTTTTGAACAAATTTGAGGATCAACTTTTGAAAAATGCTTTAGGAAGACTCACATTTTGAATTTATTTGCCCAACGATGTTCTAAAACTCTGGAAAAGTCATGTTTAAAGCAAAACATGTGCATTAAACACGCAATCACACAAGCATGGATAAAGCAAACTATATAACATAACATATGAATAGCATATGACGCGTCCTAGCATACGTGTGACCTTTTGAGCCAAAGGTAAGCCTAACGATTGAAGGATGCGTATGCCGTTTGTGAGACATTCTATTGCCCAAAAAACATATTTATACAAATTTATGAATAAACCGAATGGGAATACAAAATGAGGGAAGAGAATGTATAAAATAAATAACAGTCCCATGTAGGGGCACAATCCTAAACCAGGCCTGCCATGAAAAGTTCTTCATTCTTGAACATTTTGAAACTCCGAAAGCCTTTCGGTTGAAGATCTTCAAACCAAGCAACTACCTAAATATTTCCTACCCCGAGGGACAATGGTCCGTACACATTGACATCACATCCTTCAATTTAAACACATAAGGGATGATTGTCTTTTCGGACCGGAGGCCCTTTTCTACACAAGGTGGTCTTACTAATAGACCTGATACACCTTGGGTATCAGATCACTTAGGTCATAATGCTTATTCAAGAGAATTTGGTTTCGCTCTATCCTAGTTGACTAGAGTGGTTTGTTCGAATTGACTTGGAACCCGAAATGGACCTATCGAGGTAACACACTAAGTGACTGTTGACCGACTCGAATCAACTACTTCACTTGGTGGTTCAAAGAAAGATAAGGTGTTATACGGAAGGGCGGGTGCAGATACCCGCATAACCGCCCTTTTTCCTAATGCCTAATGCTTTGCCAGGGAGGCGAAAAATGCCATGAAAATGCAACAATCAATATATTATGAAAATTTAACAAATAATGAGTAAATGTAATAAATATACAAGATACAAATAATCTACAAAATATACGAGACAACACTAAAATTGTAAAAAAAAAAAACTCCTCAATTGAAAAAGTGAACTCATAATGGTTAGAACCTCTTATTCCCCAGCAGAGTCGCCATTCTGTCGCAATCCCTATTTTCATAAGGCACAACTTTGGGACTCAAAAAATAATTAACAATTATTGTAAAAATGAATTTAGAGTCGCCACCTAATTTTAGGAAAACTAGGAAACCAATTAATTAAATTAAAGGAAAATTAGTCTGCGAAACCAATTAGATTCTAGGTAAGGGTTCAGGTTATTCCAAAGGGAAGGTGTTAGGTACCCTTCGGAATCCACAAAGGTGGGTCCCGACTGAACTCATTTTTTCAATTGAGGAGGAGATAAAAAATATTGCATGTATGAGAAAAATAAAAAACATGTACAAAATAAAATATAATATCTAACGACGATGGTCTAAATCGTTAATAAGAAATGAATAAATATAATAAATAAATTAAAAGGATCCTCGAATTCTGATTTGGGTTTCTTCTTCGAAAAATAATTTTGTGTACCTGTAAAAACACTTGGTAAAGTGTTAGTAATGAACAAATATAAATAAAAATAAACTAAAGAAATAATAAAAAGTAAAACTCATCTTAAATACATGGGAGGCCTTGGAAATCGATGAAAATTTCTTCATCGGTCAAGTATTGAAACTTGAATAAAATAGTTGAACTTAAAATAAAATTCGTCTTTTATAATAGGGAGACCTCGAAAATCCGATGGAGTAGATTTTATCATTGACCAAGTATATTAATACTTATTATCAATAAGATGAAAAAGAGTAGAAAACACAGAATAATCAAAAATAATACCAACCATAATGTCACACCAAAACCAAGTAATAGCACTTCTTTTGAATATGATAATTAATTGAAAAATAAATAAGAAGAATATTCTACCAAACAAAAAATGGAAACAAGCTGACATGAATTATTTCCCACTACTCACTACATTCATCACTTTATATCATATTAGTTAACAACTATTCATTAATGAAATATAAGTAACTGTAACTATCAATGAAATACATTAACAATAAGAAAAATCACGAGCATTTAACTAAAGAGCAAATCCGATCAAATTATAGGAGTAATAAGCAAATGTAACAATTATAATCCAACAATGTTTATACAAACAAATATATAAAATAACAAGGGACAAGCAGTTACTATCCCAAAGGATCGAGTCAAAGCAGTCAGAAAACATAAGCCAATGACGGAGCAAAATTTCCAGGCGAAATTAGTAAAACATGCAAGGGAACCATCCAAAAATAATGGGATACAACCGAAAACTAAAATACGCATAAATATAGTTGAAATACGAAAGGGAGAGAGGGTCACCGGAGTGAGTATTTTTTCGGCAAATTTGGACATCCCCAGAGTTGGGTGTTGCTGTTAACCGGAGATGGTGAGATCTGGTTCACCGCCAGAAATGGACATCATCATTGGTTCGCCGCGGGTCTGGTCGGAGCTCGTTGGAGTTGAACGAATAGGAGGAAGGAGCTGATCGGAGCTCATGGGTTTGCTGTTCACCGTGTCGTCATTGTTGCTGGTTCGTCGACCAGATCTGGACAACAAACGTCGCTAGTGGTTTGTGGAGAATGAAAAGCGAGCTGGTTGGTAGTGCTCCGGTTACTGGAGCTTCGCCATAGCTGTTTGTGTGTTGAACGGTGGTGTTTTGTGGTGGTGGGTGGTGGAACTATGGCGATGGCTGGCGAACGGTGTACCGGAGCTTCGAGTTCCGGCGTGATGGAACCGTGAAGGAAACAGTAGGGTTTTGGTTTTGAGTTGGTGGTCCGGTGGTGATGGTCACCGAAAAAATGAAAGGGGAGGGAGGCCACGGCTAATGCCAAAGATGGAAAGGGAAAGAATTTAGGGGTCGTTTGGTTTGAACACAAGTTATGATGGGATTAGTTATGCTGGGATTAGTTATGCTGAAATAAGTTATGTTGGGATTAGTTATGCTGAGATTATTTCTTATTGAGTGTTTGGTTTGACATATTCAAATTAATATGCATTTCATAATCTCTAAGAATAAGTTGTTTGTTTACAAAAATATCCTCCAGCTTATTTTGTCTTTTTTATTTTTATATTTTCTTTGCAAGCTTTAGTTATTCATTCTTAAAAAAAAAAAATTCATCTTATTTAGCTTAAATATTTTTGTGTGTGCATTCTCATGATTGTGTCATGTTTTTTAAAATAAAACTTTCATCTTACGTTTGTTAAAATAAAATATATTCTATTGTTTATGTCACTTCATTTAAGTACATATCATTCTTATATTGTAAAATATTAAAGTTCTCTTTATTTCAATTGATATAGAAAATACAAATTTTCAAGTGATTAAAAGACTAATTGATTAAAAATATGTAATTAATTAGTGGAGTCAACATTAAGAGAAATCAAAATAAAAATAAAAATAAGAACAGTCAAATAAATTCAATGTATAATATATTCATAAATAAAAAATATATTTATATAGTTTAATTTTTTAATGAAAAAATATACTATCAAAAAAATAACTAGTAGTGAAGGTTGTGAATGTTATTATAAATGCTATTAAAAATTATGTCAATATATATGAATGTGAAAAGTGATGTCTAAAAGAGGGTTTAAGGGGTTACTTTTATTATTTTACACATATTATCCCGGGATAAGTTATCCCGGTATTAGTATTCCACCCACAGGTAAGGATAACTTATCCCAGTACTAATTATTAATCCTGGGATAAGTTATCCCACATTTTATAACCAAACAAAGGATTAAGGGGTACTAAAAACTTATCCCGGGATTATATCTTCTTGTCCATCACACCAAACGACCCCTTAAGGTTTTGGCCCAATTTGGACATTTTCTACCACTATTAATTGTGAAGGGAGTGGTTAGTTTTATAAAAAAAATCAAAACCACTCAAGAGCAAAATCATGTGCTCAATACCATGTTTTTGAAAAACCATGGGCTATCCAAAACCATGAGTCATCCAAAACAAGGACTATTTAATCTTATCCAAAACTATGAATATTTAACTTATCTGTGCAAAAGATATCTTCTCCGTCTTTTATGATTTAACGGACTGTGATAAAAATAAATTAACAAATGTATTTAATGTCAGATAAGAATTTGGTTTGAATTTAAAACAAAAATAATTATTTAACAAAACTCAAACAATATTTGTTTATAAAAATAATTGTGTAAAAAAATCAGTGATAATCAATAATTAATTTTAAATAGTAATAAATTGATAAATATCCTAACATTTTCAAGAAAAGGGATAATTACCAATAACTTGTGTTAAATTGAACCAAAATATGAAAACATCAAATTTTGTGCTCTTTAACAAATAAAAAGCACAAAAGTGTTTATTTTGAAAATGTCGGTCCAAAATTGGGTGTCAACAATATGTATATATGTACACTTTAATTAGAATGAAATAAGCATCGTTAAATTAGTTAATTGAAATTGATTTGAGAAAATTAGATTATAAATTAATTAACTTATTACTATTTGGGCCACTTCCTTTAATTTTATTTTTAATCCCACCAGCCCAAACCAATCTAAATACCTAACGCGGCCCAAAACCCCCCTAAACCCAACTAAAACCAGCTCCCTAATCTTCTCCCTCAACTTCATCGTTAAAAATCAATTGAACCAAAACCTCAACATCAACATCGACCTCTCCTCTCTCCTCTCTCCTCTCTGCCCAACGTCAACTCCACCGAAACCAGGGCACGATGGTGAAATCTAATGGTTTTCAACTGCCCGTCTCCTATTCTATCACCCCCGCAGCCCCCCATCAACTTTATATCTCCTCCATCGCCTTTTCTGAAAAAGCCGAACCTCAAAAATATACTCCACCGCCACTGCCGCTCCTAGGGAAGGAAAGAACGCGAAGGAACACCGGATTCGAGGTTATTTACTCTCTATTCCGATGGATTCGAACATGAACCATCCCTTTTGCCTTCAAATCGATCTAAAAAGGTAAACCCAACTCTTTTCTTTCTCCAAATTCATCATTACTCCTCTGAAAATTGGCTTTCCAAGAATTTAATTTTTGAATTCTTGAAGCTTCTTTTAGATCCTTGTAGCCCTAATTTCGTCTATAAAAAGGGAAAACGGTTCAGGAAAAAAAACATACATATCAATAGCTTTCTTCCAATTTCTCTCTAATTTACTCATCTATAATTGGCCTATTTTCTTCTTGGAATGCTTTTATTCACAGTTTGAATCGGAGTCGGAATCACTAGTTTGAAACTCAATACCCGACGACCTTAACCGCTGCCCCGAAAAAGGTGTGAATTCATCTCTTTTGTTTTCACTTCTCATCTCTTTCTTTTTTGTTTGTCTCGATTATGTGAATATGTGATTTTTCCTAAGTTTTGGTCAAGCTTATATTGTTGTTGTTGATTCTGAAAAATAGATTTGTAGGTGAATATGTGATCTTCTTGGTTTCATGTTTGGTTATGGTGTTGTCGTTCATTATCGGTACATCGAATTCATGATTTTGGTTTCATTTTAAGTTGTCTTTTCTTCAAATGGGGCTGTTTGTGTATAGAAGCAGTATGAATTAAAAAAAAATCAAATTTTGATGATGCAGTTTCGTCCTAAATTTGCTTTTGCATTTAAATATATAAGTAGACAAATATGTGACCTCTTTTAGATTCAAGTTTGGTTGTGGAATTGTTGTTTGTTTTCCTTGAAATCAAACTTAAAATATGATTTCATTAAAGGCACATTTGTTTCGAGTCCGAGTTGCTTTGAAATCTAATTCCCTATTTTGATAGCGTTTTTATTATCATGCTTCCATGATTTTAGGTGTGCACAAGCTGTTTAATTTTATTATTTTTTTTACATTATTTTACCAAAAAATAAGTCTCCTTTTTAAACAAAATGTTGTCGTCTTGACCCCATCAACTCTTCTCTATTTTTGCTTCAAAACCGTGAACCCAAACCCCTTCTCCCGTAATTTTAGTAAGTGTTAGTTAGAATTGGGTGAAGGTGTGTTTGTGTATTGAAGTGGGTGGAATGGGGTTGTTAAAGGAAAATGGGGAATTTCAGTTGGAGAAGTTTTGTTCTCTGGAAATTAGGATTGGAAGTTTAGTGTCGATGGTTTTGTTATTGTGTGTTATGTATTTAATTTGTTATGGTGAGGGAGGGATTATTTGATTGCTGGAAAAGGGTGGGGTTGTTACATGTTCATATATACCATCATCTGTGTTTAGTTTACGTATTGCATATCTTCGATTGCTAGATGTTTGGTTCAATATTTGTCCAAATCTGAAACTGTCAATGTGCCCTCAAAATCCTATGAATAACCATCTGTTAAAGTGCTTATTTTAAAAAATTCATATATTTCTTTAGAGGAAAATTTTCCCACTATTTTATATGCTAAACTTTGTTAACTTTGCACTCCGACCAAACAACAAGAGGACTTTTTGTGGTGGTTTGGGTATTTGAAAATAAATTTACATGCTCAAATGCTTATTTTTATTTGCTTATGACTCATGTTTTTACTTATGTATTTTATCCATTTGACCTTGTCATGTTACTTTTACTCATCCTTATCATCTTCTTTGTTTCATGTGAATTTGGGAGTGAGAGTTTCAATTGAAACTCATTTCGATCCAAACATCGGGTTGGCAGCTATAGGATGATCGCAGAGCCTCAGAGTCACGTAAATTAGAAGCCCAAACTCCGTTAGGAGCCTAGTATTTCTTAGTCCCTTCTCTTTAGTTATTATTCATGTTATGATAGTCTTTTGAAACTCGAAATAGTATTTAGTTATCATTGGTTTTTGAAATTTTATTTATCTATTTTTAATTATGTTTTATATTGCTTTAGTATTTGTGGATTCCTTTGAAGTAGATTAACGTCCTCACCTTTTCGCAATTAACACATAACTAGTTAAATGTATTTTTCTTAAATAAAAAGGGTGCTTCAGCAACTTTAATGTTTGGCTAATTTTCTTTTAAAACCAATTACTTGCCTCAAAAATATTTTTTTAATAAGAATGAACAATGTTGCTACCTCAACATTTTCTTAAAACAAAGAGAGTTTTAATATCGGTTTAATATCATTTTACGAATGGCTAAAATTCAAATTTCCTTTTAAAAGGAGTTAAATCATTAATCCCGACTTATTTCAATAAATTGATCCCAACCTTTTACTTTATTTTTATTTGTTTTCTCAACCATAGTTCTAAATTTTCAAATTCTAAAAATAATACACTCAAAAACACAAGGTACATATATGTATACACTACCATATACAAGATATTTTCACCACTATTTTTATTTATTTATTTTCCTTAGCAAAATTATTATTATTATTATTTAATCTTTATCTCAACTATATATTTATATGTGTATTTTTACTATTACATTCATTTCTACCTAATATTAACTATTACTTTTTTTTAAAAAAATGTTTATAAATAAATAAACGCTAGCATGATTTTTATATTTTTAAATCCACTTTTACTCTAGATAATATGTCTTCACACCTTTTATACGTTTTCATCTCACGACAATGTACATTTACATAAGTATATTTTCAAATTAAATAAATTTTCATACTTCTAGGTATACATATTTAGTATATAACCAATAAACTTTTTTTTACATATTTTAAAATTATATTTTTCTTTTACTTCGCAAAGATTTCATTAATATATTTTAACTTTCTATGCCATTAAACTTTATATTTTTTAAAATTATAAGACTGTTTACTTTTTAATATACATAATAAAATAAGAATGTTAACTTTACCCTTCGTTTTCATATATTTGAAACGTGCATGTATATTTTACAATAAATTACGTTACATTTTCGTATATCGTAAGTGTATATTTATATGCCTTGTGTGTTTCTTTTTATTTTAATTTTGATAAATTTTTGTAGTTACCTCTTTTTTAGCAAGTAATAAATAAATATTTTCCTAAACTGAGTTTAAGGACTATCTTAGGATAGGCTCTGAGGGGTGCCTAATACCTTCCCCTCGAGTAACCAAAATCCTTACTCAAAATCTCAAATGTTTTCGAAAGATCAAAAAACAGAGTTTTACATAAAAAATGGTTTTCCTAAATTTTTCCTTAAAATTTAGGTGGCTACTCTAAAAAATAAATTTTCAAAACCAGAGAGTCACCACTACCACCACATGTTGTGTGTTGTTTCGACCGGCTCGAAATAGGGCGCGACAGCGTGGCGACTCTGCTGAGGATCCTAGCTTAGGTTTTTACCTTAGCAGGCTTAGTTTAGGATTATTATTTGGAAATATTTGTTTTCATTACGTTACTTGCTTTATTTACATTTATATCCTGCTTTGGTTGAAAGGACGCAAGTCAAATCCAAACTTGCGTTCCTTATTTATTTGATCAACACTATTTGTTACTGCTTTATCATTTGCATTTTCCTATCGAGTCTTTGGCCGTATACAATTCACACACTGTGGTTCATGCAGGGGGTGTCACAAACTCCTCCAAACCTTCTTTTGGATTCCTTAGTTTCAGAGTCAGTACAATTAGGTTAGTGTGTCTTCTCGCAGCCATTCAGTCCTACTCTTAAACGTTTAGGAAAAACTCTTACACTAGAAATAGGTCATATTACATACACCTTAGGAGAGACGATCCAAGGCATTGTCTTTGTAATTAGGAAGCCACCCTTTTGTCAAAGGTTACAAACCTAACGACATACCTTTTATGTGATGATTGACGTGAATGATCCAAACTTAAACACATAACGGATTTGGAACAAACAAACTTTTCAAACCCTTTACCCTTTTTTTTCAGATGAATATCAATCAGAACCTACCAAATATCCAAATGGTTATCTCAGCTCCCGACAATCTACAAAACTAGTGGCATACTATTCATTTAGCACATGGTGGCGAGATTCGAGAGCATTTGGTGCTTTGTTATCACTCATGAGGATCCGAGCTAACAGAACCGTCATTACTCTGTTAATGGAAAGTTGGGATCCAACCACAGTGACTTTCAAATACCTGAATTTTGAAATCACTCCCACTTTGGAGGAAATCAGTGAATTTGATTAACTACGCTTAGAGGAAAATTGGCAGTACTCCCATCATCCGTAAGAAAGGAAGATTTTCTGAGGCTCTTAGGGTTGGACATTTTTTCGCCATTAAGGAATGTGGAAGGAGGAAAAGTGAGGTTGGATTACCTTTTTAGAAGGTATGGTAGTCTTGAAAGCTACGATGTCGAGGTGACTTTATTTGCACACATAGACAGTGGGTATATATGCGACCTAGAGTCTTCGTGCTGGCTTTCTTGGGAACCATGGTCTTCCCAATGAGATTTCATTGTATTGACATCAACATTTTATTGATAGTGATGAGTATCTTCGTAGAGCCGTAGAGACTTACCTTGGTACATATGATTCTTGTCGAGGTATTCAGGTCATTGTCTGTATGCACTAGAGGCCATAATTTCTTTGGAGGATGAAACTTATTATTGCAAATCTGGGCAATAGAACACTTTTATCGTCGTCATCCTTAAACGGACTACACCATTGACACGCGTCGTAGGATCTAAAGCCATGAGGATCTTCTAAGGTATTGGATTGCACCCACTGGAGAGGCAGAATGGCGCGAGTATTTGACTAATCTTACTAGAGATTCCATCCTATGGAAGTATCCTTGGATGACAGGATTGGCTTTCGTCAGGACACAACACTTTTACTTCATTGAGTTGATTGGACTAGGAGGCATTTAGCTGTATGCACCTCTCCGAGTTCTAAGAAAGTTCAGCGTTGTTCAGGATATACCGTTGTGGTCAGTTATGGTGCTACATGAGGATGGTTAAGGTAATTTAGTTCCAGAAGTGCATGTGAGTTTCTTGCAAGAAAAATGGGATTACATGATTACACTGCACATGGAAGGAGAGAGATGGTGCACGCCAGAATATTATGCATGGTGTACTATCATGAGCCACATGGTTCAACCAAGTGCAAATAGGTTCAGAGGGTTCACAGATGTTCAATGGGTTGAATAGGTTAGGAAAGAAGTACTTTGTCACATGGACCTCACCATTCCTATGTATAATCAGATAGTTCCAGGCTCTACCGATTATCTGATACCAATAATTGAGGATGATTCGGATGAGTTAGAGGAGGAAGAGGAAGCAGATCCTGAAGAATATACCATAGATGACCCAAAGGAAGAAATGGAGGAAGACCTAGAAGAAGATCCCATAGAAGACCCAGAGGAAGAAATGGAGGAAGACCTAGAAGAAGATCCCATAGAAGACCCAGAGGAAGAAATGAAGGAAGACCCAGAAGAAGACCCCGGGGAGGGTTCTGAAATTGGCTCCAACATTTATGATCCTGAGGATAGAGGGGTGATAGATACAGACTTAGCACCTGAGTATAACCCTGATGGATCCCTAGAGTACCACCCAAGGTCATATTATGATGTGAGCGATGATGATGATGATGACGCCGCCGCATGGCCTTAGATTTTCTTTTCTTGCTGTACTTTTTCCTTTATTTCCCCTTAAAAGCCGCATGTCCAATCCCATTGTATGCCTTTGCGGCCACCCATGTACTTTCAGTCCTTTTTTAGGCTTCCATTGCCCCATTTCATTGTAACCTTTTGAGGTCGTTTTTTGCTTAATAAAAGTCATTTATTCCAAATACAAATGTGTTTAAAATGGATCATTTATTATCAAGATGATTGCAATGTAGGCTTACCTCTGGCTAAAAGAGGCTACATATTAGGATGTATATTGAATGTCGCCAACTTGGCTTATATACGTGTTACTTATTTGTTACATTTTTAAATATCTCCCAAACTAACATGTTTTTTTTTTCTTTCTTTTCTCTTTTGTTCATTATTAATCCCCAAAAAAACATTGATTTGTGTCGATTTACAAACTGGCTGAATCACAATACAACCTTCGATCTAAACAAAAAATAACGAAAGAATCCAACAATGCCTCTATAGTACCGATAGATGGTGCCAAAAGTTCCCAAAAGCCGATAGATACTCAAAACGATGAACAAATGGCCAACATGGCTCAGGAAATTGAGATAATAAAGGAAGAACTGCGCCAAGAGCGGGACTTGACTAAGCTTAGGGTTGCTACCTTCTCCGCTCAATTCCAACTTCCAAATGCTGAATTACCTCCAGGATTCCCTGCAAACTTAACAAACCCACCTAAACAAACACCACATGTTTCGACTTATTCTCAAGTTGCACTTGCTCCTCCACCTGCCATCAGGGCTACACCTGATCTTTTATTGCCTACTCAGAACTTCATTGTTCCCATTCACCCAACAATGCAACACATGACTGAGGCACACGTCACTTGTGAGATACCTGTACCACCGGTATATGCTATTGAAGCTCCTACCTTTGCAACTTCCACAACTGTCAAAGTCCCATATAAGGTCAATCAATACACGGATCTAGAGAAGGATGTCCAATTGAATGGAGAAAGGTCGATAGTAGCTCAACTATAAAGTCTGAAAAGGGCATTCAGAAACATGCAAGTCACTAGGGAAATTGAGAGCTTGGATTATGATGACTTATGCATCCATCCAGACATCAACATGCCAGTTGGGTACAAACCACAAAAGCTTGTTGTAATTGATGGAAAGAGTGATCCTCACGCACACCTAAGAGCCTACTGTGATAAGTTGGTCGGCGTAGGAAGGAATGAGAAGTTAAGGATAAATCTGTTCATTCGAAGTCTGTCAGGAGAAGCTTTGACTTGGTACACTCGCCAAGACTCTCGTAAGTGGCGTGATTGGTAGGAAATGGCCAAAGATTTCATGAGTCATTTCAGGTTTAATACTAAAATTACCCAAGATAGATTCTCATTGGCCAACATACAAAGAAACCATCGAAGTCATTTTAGAAATATGCATGGCAATGGAGGACTAAGGTTGATAGGATCCAACCCCCACCAGACGAGAGTGAACTCTCTAAGTACTTTATCCAAGCCCAAGAAGGTGTTTACTTTGACAAGATGATGTCGATGATGGGACAGAAGTTTGCAGAGTTGGTCAAGATGGGAGATTTCATAGAAGAAGGCATCAAGTCAGGAAAGATTCAGTCTATGTTTGCATTGCAAGCCGCAAGTAAAGCCATACAGTCAGGTTCCATCGACGTTAACAACAAGAAGAAAGAAGATGTCTCAACTATTACACCATACTACCAACCTGGAAGTTCTTCCTACCATTACCCTAACAACCCCCAAATTATTGCACATGTCCCTGTATATACAATACTCAGCCACACTACAATTCACCTCGAGCTCTAGCACACCAAAATACACTAAGAACATATGCCCCTGTCCAAGCTCCTGTTCACCAAAATAGACCAGCATATGCACCTAGACCACGTCCAGATTTTAAAGCTAGAAATACCCACACCTACACACCTATTGCAGAACCTTTGGCTCAACTATTTGAAAGGATGAGGGAAACAGGATTATTGCACCCAGTCGAAGGAAAACCCCCTAATCCAACCCCTCAAAACTTTGATGGAAACAATCGATGTGCTTATCACTCGGGAGTCCAGGGGCATGACACGGAAGAGTGTTATGGTTTGAAGAACCAGATTGAGTCTTTGATCAAAAAATGAGTAATCAAATGCACCACAACTCCTCAAAATGTGAATAATAACCCTTTACTGAATCATGAGAATCGAGAAGTCAACTTGATTACTCTAGAGGAAGAGTATGACTTGGAGGGAGCAATTGTGCCTACATGTAATATAGAAGAATTTGCCACTACATCTCCAGCATAACCCTTTATCACAGTTCAGTGTCGTTGAATGTTCAAACCTACCTGCTGAGAGTTGTAGTAACCACTATAGCCGGTGGAAAGCCTGACTATAACACTAAAGCAGTCCCATGGGACTATCGAACAAAAACCAAAGGTAAGACGATAGACGCTGCAGTAGCTCAAGGGATAACCAGGTTAGGAAAGTGTTATTCCCCAAAGGATCTAAATCGAGGGGGTTTTGGGAAAGAACAAAATCCAAAAAAGCATGTTACTAATGTTGAAGCCGTAGAATTTTTGAAACAGTTGCAACCAAAGGACTATTTGGTCGAGGAGCAGCTAAAGAAAACGCCAACCCACATATCCATTATGTCCTTGCTTATGAGTTCTAAAGCCCATAAGAATGCTTTGAACGAAGTATTAAGCGGAGTTAGAATACCGAAAGAAACCACAAGTGAAACTTTGGCTGCTGCAATCGGATATATGGTGGAGGCAAATAAGGTCTCTTTCCATGATGATAAGCTACCGTCAGAAGGGGTCGGACACAATAAAGCACTTCATATCACCGTCAGATACTGCAATAAGGTCGTGAATAGGGTTCTAATCGACAATGGTTTTGGTTGTAATATCTATCCATTCTCCACTCTGAGAGATTTGGATGTGAATATAGAAAAGATAAGAAAGATTCGGGTGAAGGTCAGAGCTTTTAATGGATCGCAAAGGAGCGTCATTGGAGAAATCTACCTAACATTGCAAGTAGGGCCAACTGGATTTCCCATCTTATTTCAAGTGATGGATGTAGCATCCAGTTACAATCTATTGCTGGAAGGCGATGGGTTCACATGGCGAGAGCAGTTCCCTCAACTCTCCATCAGTGTGTAAAGTTCGAGTGGGGTCGCACAAAAGTTACCATTCATGGGGAGCTTAATCATCCCATCTATTCTGTTAATTTTGTTCCAGTCACGGAGGAGTTAGATGGAGCCACTTTCTATACTCTGGAGATCATGCAAGTTGAAAAGATCGATGAGAAAATAGAGTCAGTTGAAATGAAAATATCGAGTGCAGCAAAGATGGTTGCGTCAGAGATGTTGAAATATGGGTATCAGCCCAAAATAGGACTAGGACCAAAAGCCAACGGTATAATTAAGCCCATTTAGTTGAAACATCAGAGAGATAATATCGGGTTTGGATATAAGCCCATTCTACAGTGAAGGATCAGGAAAGACAGTGTTTGAACCAGCCCAAGTCCCAGTTTTTGAGCAAGCAGTTGATGAAGACATCATAGAAGGAATATGGACTATTTTTGTGGTCGTGATCGAGGAAGGACTGGAGATGGATCTTAAGGAGCTGACCATCTGCCATGCTGAACCTGGATAAGTCTTGCAGAATTGGACCATTAGCCCATCCCTGTTTCGACAGGAGTCCTGGTAGTGTGGAATTGTAATTGATTTCAAAGTTGGTTTTGCATGATTAATTGAGGCTTGAATCATGCTTAAGCCCTTTTGCTAAAAGTCGAGCGCTTCTTTCAATAAAAGTCTTTATTTTCTAAAATTATTCTCCCTATTTTTCATTAATATGTATTTATTTTAATCACCTTTTATACCATTCAACGCTAATATTAATAGAAATCCTCGTTCAATAATTATGACACGTAACGAATCCACTGAGCAAAATTCAAGCGATAAGCAGGATTATGAGGAATATGGCGAAAGCATGATGCCTGAAAACCTGCCACATGAGATTGAGCAACTTGAAAGTCAGAAAAACCCTAATCTGGATGAAACTGAAATTGTCTATTTGGGTGATGAAGAAACGGTCAAGAAAATGCGAGTCAGCATACACTTGGAAGCCGAAAGAAAGTAAGAATTGATAGAATTGCTCAAGCAATACGTTGATGTATTCGTTTGGTCTTATGATAACATGCCAGGGTTAAGCACCAATATCGTCACACACAAGCTACCAATTGATCCCGCCTGTCCACCGATGAAGCGAAAGACAAAGAAATTCAAACCAGATTTGAGTTTAAGAATAAAGAAGGAGGTGACCAAACAAATAGAAGCAAACATTGTAAGGGTCACAAATTACCCCCACAAGGTTGGCCAATATTATGCCAGTGCCGAAAAAGGATGAAAAAATAAGAATATGTGTAGATTATCGAGATCTCAACAAGACTAGTCCTAAAGATGATTTTCCTCTTCCAAACATTCACATACTCATTGATAATTGCACAAAACATGAGTTGCAGTGATTTGTTGATTGCTTTGCGGGGTATCATCAAATCTCGATAAATGAAGATGATGCTGAGAAGATAGATTTTATCACTTTGTAGTGAGTATATTGCTATCGGGTAATTCCATTTGGACTCAAAAATGCCGGTGCAACTTACATGAGGGCCATAACTACCCTTTTCCATGATATGATTCACAAGTAGATTGAGGTGTACATGGATGATATTGTTATCAAGTCCAAGAAGAGTTTAGATCACCTAGGCGATTTATGAAAGTTCTTCAAAAGGTTGAGACGGTACGATCTGAAGTTAAATCCACCCAAATGTGCTTTTGGAGTCCCCGCAGGGAAATTATTGGGGTTCATTGTTAGCAGGAGAGGTATAGAGTTAGATCCATCCAAAATAAAGGCAATCCAGGAGTTACCACCCCCTAAGACCAAGAAGGACGTGATGAGTTTCTTAGGAAGGCTCAATTACAAGTCATTTCATAGCTCAGTCAACGATAATCTGTGAACCCATATTCAAATTGCTGAAGAAGGACGCCGCCGTGGGATGGACGGAAAAATGCCAAAAAACTTTTGATGAAATCAAGGAATACTTATCCAACTCATCGATATTGGTTCCACCAGAACCCGAAAAGTCGTTGCTACTGTACCTATCCATTATGGATAGTGCGTTTGGATGTGTGTTGGGAAAACATAATAAGATAGGAAAGAAAGAGCAAGCCATTTACTACCTAAGCAAGAAGTTCACACCGTATAAAGCAAGATATACGTTGTTGGAACGAACCTGTTGTGCGTTGACTTGGGTTGCGCAAAAGTAGAGACACTACCTGTCTGTATATACCATGTACTTGATTTTAAGAATGGATCCACTCAAGAACATCTTCCAGAAACCGATGCCTACTAGAAAATTGGTGAAATGGCAAATTTTGCTGAGCGAGTTTGATATTGTGTACGTGACATAAAAAGCCGTCAAGAGACAAGCTTTGGATAATCACCTGGTAGAAAATCCAGTAGATCAAGATTACCAGCCACTCAAGACTTACTTCCCCGATAAAGAAGTGTTGTTCACAGGAGAGGACATCTCAGAGTCGTATGATGGATGGAGTATGTTCTTTCATAGGGCATCAAACTTTAAAGGAGTCGAAAATGGGGCAGTCCTAGTTTCAAAAATAGGTCAAAATTATCCAATCTCAGCAAAGATTAGGTTTCCTTGTACGAATAATATGGCGAAATACGAAGCTTGTATTCTCGGACTCAGAATGACTATAGACATGAACATCAAAGAGTTATTGGTCATAGGATATTCTGATTTGTTTATTCATCAAGTACAAGGGAAATGGACCATTAAGAATGTCAAGATCCTTCCTTATGTGCAATATGTCAAAGAGCTGAGCAAAAGATTCATGAAGATTGAGTTCAAACATGTCCCTCAAATTTAAAATAAGTTTGCCGACGCCCTGGCAACACTATCTTCAATGATCCAACATCCATGTAAGAATTACATCGATCCCATCAAGGTAGAGATACACGATCAACATACATACTGTTTCCACATAGATGAAGAACCAGATGGAAAGTCGTGGTATTATCACATCAGAAGGTTACTCGAAGTAGGAGAATATCCAGAAAGCGCCACCAGTAAGCAAAAACCAACTTTGAGAAGGATGACCAATCATTTCTTTCTCAATGGAGAAATCCTTTACATGAGGACTCCAGATTTGGGATTACTACGATGTGTCGACGCCACAGAAGCAACAAGACTATTGGAAGAAATACATGCAGGAACTTTTGGACCCCACATGAATGGGTTCATGCTAGCAAGAAAGATTTTGAGAGCCGGATACTTTTGGATGACCATGGAGAGGGATAGTATCCTATATGTGCAAAAATGTCATCAGTGTTAAGTGCATGGGGATTTTATATGAGTTCCACCAAACGAGATCAATGTGATGGGTTCTCCTTAGTCGTTTGCTGCTTGGGGTATGGACGTTATTAGCCCTATTGAGCCTCCCGCATCAAATGGACACCGTTTCATCCTGGTAGCTATTGACTATTTCATAAAATGGGTTGAATCCTCAACGCACAAGACAATGACTAAGAAGGTGGTAGCAAATTTCATTCGCAATAACATAATCTGTCGGTTTGGAATTCCAGATTCAATTATAATAGATAATGGGGCCGATCTTAATAGCGATCTTATGAGAGAGACTTGTGAAAGGTTTAAGATCTCTCACCGAAATTCCATAGCATATCGACCATAAATGAATGGAGCAGTTGAGGCCGCAAACAAGAATATCAAGAGGATTTTGAGGAAAATAGTGGACAATAACAGAGAATGGCATGAGAAGCTACCATATGCTTTGCTCGGCTATCGCACCACGATTAGAACATCCACTGGGGCAACTCCCTACAAGTTGGTCTATGGTTCAGAAGCAATGATACCGCAGAAGTGGAAATACCTTTCTTGAGAATCATCCAAGAGGTTGGTCTAGATGATGATAAATGGATTCGTAGTAGGATCGAACAGTTGATGTTCATTGAAGAGAAAAAAATGGATGCAGTCTATCATGGTCAGCTCTATCAAAACAGAATGATCAAGGAATTCAATAAGAATGTTAAGCCTTGATGATTCACACAGGGACAGTTAGTATTGAAAAAAATATTGCCTCACCAAGATAAAGCTAAGGGGAAATTTGTGGCAAATTGGCAAGCTCCCTACATGGTTCACCGAGTGCTCTCGGGAGGAGCAGTAATCCTTGCAAAAATGGATGGCACAGTGATCACGAAGCCGATCAATTCAAACGCTATCAAAAAGTACTACATTTGAAGACATTAGGACTAGTTTATATTTCTTTTTACTTTTGCAATTTCTCCAATGTAACAGAACTACGTATTAGCCTAACTTCCCACGACGGGATACAAAGGCAACCCTCATCGAGTACTGTATCCCTTAGAAAAGATCAAAAAATATCATCTTTTAAGTAGTTAGAACTACGCTCAACCTGACTTCCTTCAGTGGGATACGTAGGCAATCCTCATCGAATTCGGTCCTTTTATATTTTACTCTTTTATTGTATTGAACTACGGCTTGACCTGATTCCACTTGGATACGTAGGCAGCCTGAGTCAGGCTCGGTCATTGCATTTCATATTTTCATTTTTCTCCCCTTGTACTTGAACTACGTCATGACCTGGTTCCACTTGGATACGTAGGCAGCCTAAGCCAGGCTCGGTCGTTACATCTCATATTTCTTTCTCTACCATCGAACTACGTACAGACCTGATCCCCATTTGGGGATACGTAGCCAACCTAAAAGGTTCGATCATACCCTTAGGAACCCCCTTTTTGATCATAGTATAACCCCAGAATATAAGCGCTCTCGCCGTCAGAATCGTATTGGCATTTGCAAAAGCTAGAGGAGCATCATCCGAAGGATAAAGCTACGTAGGTTACAATCAATAAATGGAGGCTCAACAGATTTCAGAACATGTCATAATCTAAGAAAGATAGAGGATTACTATATATATTTACATTCAATATATACGTAATATATTTGAAAAAATACATATACTTTTTACTTTCCCACCTTTCCACCTACCAAGTCCCCAGATTAGGAAGATCAAGCAGTCGAGGAAGTATTGAAGGATTTTATTGACAACGCTAGAATTCCCGAGTCGACACAAATCAACACCCCCTTCCAACTAAGAACTTTTCTTTGAGCGAAGAAAAATAGGAATTAGGAGAGATGATATCAAGTCAAGCTCTTGGACATGATCGAAAACATCATGCGGCTTATCATGACAACATGAGCCAAAATATTCTCTCCCTACTCTATTTTTAAGGATATTTATATTGATCCTCACAACTCTAAGAGTTTTGTTTGGATTCTTTTGCAGGTACGTCAAAGATCCGGACCAGAGATGACAAACAAAGGATCCTCATATGACAATTATGCTATGTTACTTCTTCCAATAAACTCCACCAATCGGAGCTCACCACCTGATTGGGTCGAATAACTTCGCCAATCAAAGAATCACCGTCTAATTAAGTTGAATAACTCTGCTAATCAGAGAATATTGTCTAATTTCATTAAAGGCTCCACATTCCAAACACTGTACATAAGCAAACAAAGACAAGCTCCCATACTTCGAAGACTCTATATAAGCAAACGAAGTCAGACTTCAGTATTCCGAGGACTGTACATGAGCAAACAAAGTCAAGCTCCTGTATTCCGAGGAAAGTATATAAGCAAACAAAGTCAAACTCCAGCATTTCAAGGACTGTACATAAGTAAGCAAATTTCATGTTTCGAAGATTGTACATAAGCAAGAAAAGCAACCCTCCGCTATATCAGAGGTTGTATATGAGCAAAACGACACTCCACCAGATCAGAGATTATGGATAAGCAAAAAAAAGCTCTGCCACATCGGAGAATTGTATTTTAGCAAGCAAAGCACGCTCTGCCAATCAGAGATTCACACCATAGCAAAGCGGCATCAAAAATCCGCTATAGTAACAGCATCAGATTCCAATAGCAACATCATCATCGAGTTCGCATTGGATTACCTTGCTAGAAAAAGACGTTTACTTCTAACCAACTACCCCAACAGTCAGAGGCTTTTTCTTTTAAGAAATTTCCCCGCCAGTCGGAGGCTTTTACTTTTCAGCAATTGCTCCGCCGACAGAGGCTGTTACATTCCAGCAATTTCCCAGCCGACGGAGACTTTTACATTCCAACTGTTTCCCCGCCAATCGGAGGCATCTACACTATAGAACGGAGATTACAATCCTAGTTTGAATATCTACACTCTACTCTTTACATCACAATTTCAATTTATAATTTTTATACCGCAATAGGTACTTTGGTACCTTTTTACCTGTTTTGTAGGATAACACATTACAATGTGGAACTACCTCTAAGCAGTGATTGAGGCATTGCTTGATGAGGAATACCAAACTCACAAGCTAGAGTTCAAAACTAGCACTCCGACTTTAATTTTTGTAATCAATCATCTGTACCTCCCAAATCAGAGCACATCTACTCTTACGAATGTCATTACTCATCTTCCAGGATCCTCATTAGATACATTTGAGGGCCTACCCCCTGTCCATAATCTGACATGATCTTGTAGAGACGCAGAACACACTTAAGTAGAGCCCCATTTATGGTTGTGTTGTGCACCACATTTATAATAGGGAGGCTACGAAGTATGCCCTATCCCAAAAGAATTATGTCATCCAAAAGTTCATTCTACCATTAACAACATGATTTCTTTCCAAAGAAACCAGTGTCAACCATAAATCTTACACTGGGGAAAATTTTGAGGACTGCCTCAAAAATTGCCATAATTCTTCATTCCAGAACTACAACCGACCTGATTTCTTAGGGATATATATGTAACTCAATTTCGAGCACAGTCAGACCCACTCCATTTATGCCGAAGTACTCTTATCTCCATCACAATTAATACAAGTGTCATCATAAACCTGATACTGGACAAAAATTTTGAAGACCTCTCAAAATTTTATAATTTTCGAACTACATCGGCCTGATTCTCATGAAAACCGAGATATATTGGCTACTCAAATACCATAGTTCGGTCGAATCCATAATCACAATCATGGTGCCTTTAGCTGCTCCATTCCATCTTTTGGTTGCAGCCTTTTCGAAACCAATCTAATTTAACAGTCGAGACAAAATTGGTTTATGTCAACGGCTTCGTTCATAGACTATTTCATTATCTATGTACAAAGAGGGGCAACCTGTTGACACCCAATTTTGGCTCTCCTTTTTCCCAAATTTAATTTCTCGATGCTTATGAGTCCTGAATATTTGTTTTCCTTATTATTTAACATTAATTTCAATAAAATTAACACCAATAACAATTTTTTCCAAAAATAATATCTTCTTCTTATAATTATTATTCCTCTATCAAATTACTTATATCGTATATTATAAAATTACCCGTAAAAATGAATTAATGATAATAATATATCTTATGTCATTACTTTCACTATATATATATATATTAAATATATGCTAGCGTATTAACTTTTATTTCAAAGATTCTAAATAATTCCCGCTATACCATTATATTTTTGCAAATTTACTTTATTTTAAATTTGAACTTTAGCTATATGTATTTAAAATATAACATATATACGTATTTAAAATTGTGCACATGTGTATACGCACCTATATGTGTGAAAATGTATATGTATATACGTACACTTTAATTAGAATGAAATAAGCATAGTTAAATTAGTTAAGTGAAATTAATTTGAGAAAATTAGATTATAAATTAATTAACTTATCACTATTTGGGCCACTTCCTTTAATTTTATTTTCAATCCCACCAACCCAACCCAATTTAAATAACTAACCTGGCCCAAAACCCCCCTAAACCTAACTAAAACCAGCCGCCTAATCTTCTCCCTTAACTTCATCGTTAAAAATTAACCGAACCAAAACCTCAACATCAACATCGACCTCTCCTATCTCCTCTCTACCCAACGTCAACTCCACCGAGACCAGGGGACGATGGTGAAATCTGATGGTTTTCAACCGTCCGTCTCCTATTCTATCACCCCGCAGCCCCCCATCAACTTTATATCTCCTCCATCGCTTTTTCTGAAAAAGCCGAACCTCAAAAATATACTCCACCGCCGCTGCCGCTCCTAGGGAAGGAAAGAACGCGAAGGACCACCGGATTCGAGGTTGTTTACTCTCTATTTTGATGGATTCGAACATGAACCATCCCTTTTGGCTTCAAATCGATCTAAAAAGGTAAACCCAACTCTTTTCTTTCTCCAATTTCATCATTACCTCTTTGAAAATTGGCTTTCCAAGAATTCAATTTTTGAATTCTTGAAGCTTCTTTTTGATCCTTGTAGCCCTAATTTCGGCTATAAAAAGGGAAAACAGATCAGGAAAAAAAAACATACATATCAATAGCTTTCTTCCAATTTCTCTCTAATTTACTCATCTATAATTAGCTTATTTTCTTCTTGGAATACTTTGAGTCGAAGTTTGAATCGGAGTTGGAATCACTAGTTTGGAACTCAATACCCGACGACCTTAACCGCTGCCCCAAAAAAGGTGTGAATTCATCTCTTTTGTTTTCACTTCTCATCTCTTTCTGTTTCGTTTGTCTCGATTATGTGAATATGTGATTTTCCCTAAGTTTTGGTCAAGCTTATATTGTTGTTGTTGATTCTGGAAAATAGATTTGTAGGTGAATATGTGATCTTCTTGGTTTCATGTTCGGTTATGGTGTTGTCATTCATTATCGGTACATCGAATTCATGATTTTGGTTTCATTTTAAGTTGTCTTTTCTTCAAACGGGGCTGTTTTTGTATAGAAGCTGTGTGAATCGAAAGAAAAAAGTCAATTTTAGATGATACAGTTTCATCCTAAATTTGCTTTTGCATCTAAATATATACGTAGACGAATATGTGACCTCTTTTAGATTCAAGTTTGGTTGTGGAATTGTTGTTTGTTTTCCTTGAAATCAAACTTAAAATATGGTTTTATTCAAGGCACATTTGTTTCGAGTTCGAGTTGTGTTGAAATCTAATTCCCTATTTTGATAGCGTTTTTGATAGCATTCTAATAATCATGTTTCCATGATTTTAGGTGTGCACATGCTGTTTAATATATTTTTTTACATTATTTTACCAAAAAATAAGTCTCCTTTTTAAACAAAATGTTGTTGTCTTGATCCCATCAACTCTTCTCTGTTTTTGCTTCAAAACCGTGAACCCAAACCCCTTTTCCCGTAATTTTAGTAAGTGTTAGTTAGAATTGGGTGAAGGTGTGTTTGTGTATTAAAGTGGGTGGAATGGGATTGTTAAAGGAAAATGGGAAATTTCAGTTGGAGAAGTTTTGTTCTCTGGAAATTAGGATTGGAAGTTTAGTGTCGATGGTTTTGCTATTGTGTGTTATGTATTGAATTAGTTATGGTGAGGGAGGGATTATTTGGTTGCTGGAAAAGGGTGGGGTTGTTGCATGTTCATATATAACATCATCTGTGTTTAGTTTACGTATTGCATATCTTCAATTGCTAGATGTTTGGTTCAATATTTGTCCAACTATGAAACTGTCAATGTGCCCTCAAAATCCTATGAATAACCATATGTTTAAGTGCCTATTTTGAAAAAAATTCATATATTTCTTTAGAAGAAAATTTTCCCACTATTTTATATGCTAAACTTTGTTAACTTTGCAATCCGGCCGAACAACAAGAGGACTTTTTGTGGTGGTTTGGGTATTTGAAAATAAACTTACATGCTCAAATTCTTATTTTTATTTGCTTATGACTCATATCTTTACTTATGTATTTTATCCATTTGATCTTGTCATGTTACGTTTACTCATCCTTATCATCTTCTTTGTTTCATGTGAATTCGGAAGTGAGAGTTTCAATTGAAACTCATTTCGATCCAAACATCGGGTCGGCGGCTATAGGGTGATCACAAAGCCTCGGAGTCACGTAAATTAGAAGCCCAAACTCCATTAGGAGCCTAGTATTTCTTAGTCCCTTCTCTTTAGTTATTATTCATATTATGATAGTCTTTTGAAACTCGAATTAGTATTTAATTATCATTGGTTATTGAAATTTTATTTATCTATTTTTAATTGTGTTTTATATTGCTTTAGTATTTGCGGATTCCTTTGAAGTAGATTAACGTCCTCACCTTTTCGCAATTAACACATGACTAGTTAAATGTATTTTTCTTAATAAAAAGGGTGCTTTAGCAACTTTAATGTTTGGCTAATTTTCTTTTAAAATCAATTACTTACCTCAAAAATATTTTTTTTAATAAGAATGAACAATGTTGCAACCTCAACATTTTCTTAAAACAAAGAGAGTTTTAGTATCGTTTTAATATCATTTTATGAATGGCTAAAATTCAAATTTTCTTTTAAAAGGAGTTAAATCATTAATCTCGACTTATTTCAATAAATTGATCCCAACGTTTTATAATATTTTTATTCATTTTCTCAACCATAGTTCCAAATTTTCAAATTCTAAAAAAAAAAAAAAACTCAAAAACACAAGGTACATATATGTATACACTACCATATACAAGATATTTTCATCACTATTTTTATTTATTTATTTTCCTTAATAAAATTATTATTATTATTATTTACTCTTTATCTCAACTATTTATTTATATGTGTATTTTGCTATTACATTCATTTCTATCGAATATTAACTATTACTTTTTTTAAAAAAAAATGTTTATAAATAAATAAACACTAGCATGATTTTTATATTTTCAAATCCACTTTTACTCTCTAGTTAATATGTCTTCACACCTTTTATACGTCCTCATCTCATGACAATGTACATTTACATAAGTATATTTTTAAATTAAATAAATTTTCATACTTCTAGGTATACATATTTAGTATATAACAAATAAACTTTTGTTTTACATATTTTTAAAATTATATTTTTCTTCAACTTCACAAAGATTTCATTCACATACTTTAACTTTATATGCCATTAAACTTTATATTTTGTAAAATTATAAGACTTTATACTTTTTTAACATACATAATAAAATAAGAATGTTAACGTTACCCTTCGTTTTTATTTAAATGAAACGTGCATGTATATTTTACAATAAATTACGTTACACTTTCGTATATTGTAACTGTATATTTATATGCCTTGTGTGTTTCCTTTTATTTTAATTTTGATAAATTTTTGTAGTTATCACTTTTTTAGTAAGTAATAAATAAATAATTTCCCAAATGTTTTCATAAACTGAGTTTAAGGACTATCTTCGGATAGGCTCTGAGAGGTACCTAATACCTTCCCCTCAAGTAACCAAAACCCTTACTCAGAATCTCAAACATTTTCGAAAGACCAAACAACTGAGTTTTACATAAAAAATGATTTTCCTAATTTTTTTCCTTAAAATTTAGGTAGCGACTCTAAAAAATGAATTTTCAAAACCAGAGAGTCACAACGACCACCACATGTTGTGCGTTGTTTCTACCGGTTTGAAATAGGGTGCGACACATTGTAGATTGAGTAGAATCATCCTTTTCACCATGAGTAAAAATAACATTACTCTTCACACCTCCTTGCATCTTTTTAGTCTTGGTGAACTTGAAATCAGTGGGAAACCCAATGATTCTATAGCACTTGTCTACAGAATGTCTAGGCTTCTTGCAGTGTGAACAAATTAAGTTAGATCTCTTCCCTTTGAAATTATAATTTCCTGCAATATTTTGATAATTGTCCACACAGGAATGAGAATGAACTGCAAATTGAGAGTGAACAGAGGGTGCAACATGATGGTTACTAGCCATGTAAAAAGTGGAATGGCCTGCAAATTAGGATTGAACATAAACCTCCCTTTGTTTCTCATCCTGTACAATAAGAGAATAAGCTAGGTTGACTGGGGGCAAGGGGTTGATCATAAGAATATTAGTCCTTGCGGGTGAATACATATCATTTAACCCCATTAGAAACTGAATTAACCTCTCATCTTGTAGAGATTTACTTATGGTATTCTTTCCCCCACAAGTGCAATCACAAGAACAACAATTTTTAATATTTAAAATATCAAGTTCATCCATAAACCCTTCATTTTAGTATAATATCTAGCAAAATCATTTGATCCTTGAACTAAATCACTCAACTCTTTTTGCATGTGATAAAGTTTTGCACTATTTGGTTGCCCAAACTTATCCTTAAGATCCTTCCAAAGAGCTTCAGTTGTTTTAGAGTAGATAACACTCTCAGCTATGCCTTTGGAAAGAGAATTTAGCAACCAAGAAGGTACTATATCATTGCTTCGATTGCATAGTTTGAAATATGTTGAAGCAGTAAAGAGGGTCTTGCAACTACTATCAGCCCAACTTATTTTTAGCTGAGAGAGCAATAAGGATTGACCTATGCCAACCCCCATACCCTTTTCCTTCAAAGATGGAGTTTACAAGTGACATCTCAGGTGAATCTGATGAATGGAGAAAATATGGACTACTGATATCCATTGATTTGGATCCAGCAGAACCTGAGGACAAAGCAGAGGAAGTTTTCATGGAAAAGGAAATTACTCTTGCTCTGATACTATAAAGAAAACTAAAGAATTAAATGCAGAAAATGAAGACATTACTGAAAAATTAAATAAGAGACTGATTTGGGGAATTTTCTGATGGTTTCATTGATTTCACTGTCATTGTATTTATACAAGTATTTATTTTAAAATAAATGTAAAAGTATAAAAATAACTATACATGTGTCCTATTTCTATTGGGTGCGTTGTAACCGACTTTATCCAATACCATTGGATGATAACAATTGTATATTCCCTTGAGCAAAAGGATGAGAATTGTCTGATTTCCTCGACACATGTGCACATTTGGTTAAACGGGGGAAAATTTCCTAATACACATTTTGCCCCATATTTTGCCCTAATCTTTGATTTTGAATTCCAATTTCCCTCGAATTCCTTTCCTCTTTCTCTTCCTCTAATCACTACTAAAAAAAACCAAAAAAGCGACCACAAGTTGTGGTCGCACAAAAAGCGACCACATGTGGTCGGTTTTAATATTTTAAAATTGCGGGAAAGTAAATAAATTAACCCGGGAAAATATAATTCCTTAAAATCGACCACTTGTGGTCGGTAATAACAAAATTAAATAAAATTATTATTTAAAAATTCTTTTTAATTTTTTATACAAAATATATTTAATTTTTGTGAAAATTATTTTACAAAAACCGACCACTTGTGGTCAGTTTCAGATTTAAAAAAAAAATTATATTTTATAAAAAAATGACCACAATCGGTTTAAGATTTAAAAAATGTTTTGGTTTCCCAAAAAAATAATATAAATAAAATAAATAAAAAATGTAAATTGTTAAACTATATTAAATATATTTTTTAAAATTTAGCGACCACGTGTGGTCGGTTTATTTTTAAATAATAATAAAAATTAATTAATGTTTAAAAACCTACCACAAGTGGTCAGTTTCTGTAAAATGATTTAAGAAAGACCTACCACTTGTGGTTGGTTTTTATAAAAAATACTAAAAATAAATTAAGAAATATTAAATATATTAAATAAAATTAATAAATAACATAAAAAACAATCTTTATTTTTTACGTACGTTTCAATCAAATAAATATATTTTCCATTGAGTGTATATATATATATATATATATATATATATATATATATATATATATGTATGTATATATGTATACGCATCTATTGCATGTAGTTATTTACGTAGTAGTCAAAAGGTAATTGAATGTATACAAGTATATTGAATACGTTGATATGACATGATTGAGGCAATTATAATATATTGTTGGAGTTATAATAATGTAAGGTAAATAATTGATAATTCATTAGAGTATAAGTAATACGTTGTATTATGGGGTAATATACTCGTGCATGTGATCTATATGTATATTTCGTGTAGTGATGTATGTAGTCAAAAGCTAACTGAATCTTTCTAAGTATATTGAATACGTTGATATCATACGACCAAGGTAATAATATAATGTTGAACTTATAATAACGTAAGCTAAACTAACCGATAATTCATCAGAGTATATATGAAATATGTTGTATTACGGGGTAATATACTCATGTATGTGATGTATATATATATATATATAGTATGTATTTAGAACCTGATAGTCGATAGAGTGTATGTGTATATATGTATATCTCGTGTATTGATATACGCAGTAGTCAAAATCAATTTAAGTGAATCTATCCAAGTATTTTGAATAACACGTTGATATCACAAGTTCGGTGTAATAATATATATACTGTTGAAGTTATAGCAACGTAAGCTAAATTAACCGATAATTCATCAGAGTATATATGAAATTCGTTGTATTACGGGGTAATATACTCGTGTATGTAATGTATACAGTACGTATTTTGAACCTGATAGTCGATAGAGTGTACATGTGTAGATATACGTATATCTCGTGTAATGATGTACGTAGTAGTCAAAAGCAAGCTAAGTGAATCTATCCAAGTAGTTTGACTAATACGTTGATATCATACGATCCACGTACTAATATATATACTATTGAAGTTATAAAAATGTCAGCTAATTAATCGATAATTCATCAGAGTATATATACTCGTTTATGTAATGTATACAGTACGTATGTTGAATAGTCACTCGATATGTATATATATACGTATATCTCGTGTAGTGATATATATACGTAGTAGTCAAAAGCAAGCTAACCGAATCTATCTAAGTATTTTGAATAACACGTTAATAGCATACGATCGACGTAATAATATACTTTTGAAGCTATAATAAAGTAAGCTAATTAATGGATAATTCATCAGATTATATATAAAATATGCTGTATTACGAGGTATATAATTCATATTCAAAAGCTAACTAACCAAAAATTCATCCTAATATACGAAATACATTGATATTATTATACAATTGAGGAAATATACTACTTGTGTATGACAATGAATTAATTAATTATCCGATTTATATACATCGTATTAATTTTTTTTGTATTTGTTATGAATATAATACGATTTATTCAGGAAATATTTATTTGATTTTATTAAACCAAGAAGCTTAGGGTTAAATCGATTATTCATTTGTTTCGAATTTTGATTTATTAAATTTGGGTCGTAATCAAAATCAAATTGGTCATAATTGCAATGCAATTGGCCAATTGATTTTTGATTTGGTCTATAATTTAAATGACAATGGCTAAATAATCTAATTGGTCATTCTTTAAATGGCCTAATGTTTACCCTCTCCCTTTTTATTTTAATAACCTAATGTTTTGGGCCCAATCCCTTAACAGGCCCAAAACAGCCGACCCGGTCCAGCCCACACCCTTATATCCCCTTTTCTCCTTCACCCCAACACACCCCATAAACCCAGCAATAGACCGTACCTCCCAAAATGAAAAACCCGAAAAATGTAAACCCCCCAAAACGAAAAACCCCAAATCGATTTCCTCTCTTCGTCAATTTCGTACAAATACATGAGACAAGTACTCTGAGAGGTGCGAAATTCCTCTAGAAACTCCAATTTCCTCACAAATCCAAAAATACAAAAAATCCCAAATTCGAATTTCAATTTTTTTCGTACGATTCAAGGATTTCGTGGTGGCAAGGATTTCGACGAATCTCTTAGTTCCGTTTTGCTGCTCTAAGAAAGGTAAACACCCCCCTTCTTTTATTTTCTACCTATTTGAGAGGTTTTGTCTTTCAACATTTGCCAACGTTTTAAGGAGATGTTAACCACCTGCTTTTTTTAAATCCTATTATTAACTTGTACTTTTATCTTAAACTTGCCTAAACGAACATGTGTAAGAAAATTGTTTCCCTTCTGTTATTTCCCATTAATACATTAATTGAGGCTTAAATTTCTTCATCTTTGGTTCTTTGAATTTCTCTTGTCTTCAAATGTTGTCATATCTACCCTATACCATTCACTGTAGACATGAAAGAAGCTCTCTTACTAGTAAGAATTGATCTTTGCATTCCATTTTAGATATTTTTTGGTTTAAACATTCCATTTAAGATTAAAAATGTGAAGGAATTAATTATCCATTTTCCAACGCACCGTACCTAAATTCTCATAATTTGTTTCTTATGGCTGTGGCACATGCTTATGGGTATCGACATTGCTACCAAATGAAGTGGCCTTTTAGTTGCATCTTCAAACATTTCCCTTGAAATCTATCTGGACTGTTTCTTCCATCAAAAGCGATTGTATATTGGGCAAACTGATATTTATATACTGATTCAAGGATTTCGACGAAGCTCATAGTTTCGTTTTGCTTCTCTAAGAAAGGTAAACACCCCCCTTCTTTTATTTTTAGTTACCTTTAGGATTCCATTTTTGTAGTGTAGATTTTCTTTTGTCGTGTAGGTATAGTTATTTTGTAGCTGTCGGAATCTCACATTAGGTGAAAATGCTGGGATTATTTGTTGTAGAAGGCTATGAAGGCCGTAGGATTTTTTGTTGAAAGTTATGGCTTAAGTGTAATGACTTGAAAATGTGTATTTGTTACTTGAAAATGGTAGTGACTTGAAAATGTGTATTAGTTATTTGAAAATGGTTAAGTGTAGAGACTTGGTCATTTGAATTAGTTACTTGAAAATGGTAGTGGCTTGAAAATGTGTTTTAGTTATTTGAACATGGTTAAGTGTAGAGACTTGGTCATTTGAATTAGTTACTTGAAAATGGTAGTGGCTTGAAAATGTGAATTAGTGAAATGGTTAAGTGTAGTAAGATGTAATGTGAACTACTTACTTGAAAATGTGTATTTGTTGCTTGAAAATGCTCGAGTGTAGTTACTTGAAAATGCTTAACTGTAGTGACTTGAAAATGTGAATTAGTTACTCGAAAATGGTAGTGACTTGAAAGTGTGAATTAGTTACTTGAAAATGGTTAAGTATAGTAAGTTGTAATGTGAACTAATTACTTGATAATGTGTATTTGTTACTTGAAAATGGTTAAGTGTAGTAAGTTGTAATGTGAACTACTTACTTGAAAATGTATATTTGTTGCTTGAAAATGCTCAATTGTAGTGACTTGAAAATGTGAATTAGTTACTTGAAAATGGTTAATGGTAGAGACTTGAAATGTGAATTAGTTACTTGAAAATGGTTAAGTGTAGTAACTTGAAAATGTGAATTAGTTACTTGAAAATGGTTAAGTGTAGAGACTTGAAATGTGAATTAGTTACTTGAAAATGGTAATGACTTAAAAATGTGAATTAGTTACTTGAAAATGGTTAAGTGTAGTAACCTGAAAATGTGAATTAGTTACTTGAAAATGGTTAAGTGTAGCGACTTGAAATGTGAATTAGTTACTTGAAAATGGTAATGACTTGAAAATGTGAATTAGTTACTTGAAAATGGTTAAGTGTAGTAAGTTGAAAATGTGAATTAGTTACTTGAAAATGGTTAATTGCAGAGACTTGAAATGTGAATTAGTTACTTGAAAATGGTAGTGGCTTGAAAATGTGTATTAGTTATTTGAAAATGGTTAAGTGTAGAGACTTTAATTAAGATTTTGATTGCTCGTGTAGATGGAATTTGATTATAGCTGGATATATCAACGAAATAATGATAATAGAGTGGGTATGAGAGAGGAATTTGCAGCAGGTGTCAATCGATTTATCAAACATTCCAAAACACTTGATGATTGGTCAATTTTCGGTTTGATTCGTTGTCCTTGTGTAAGATGTGATGGTACATTCATTCTAAAAGAAGATGTTGTGAGGAATCATATTTATAGCAAGGGGTTTCATGAGGACTTTTTAATATTGAATACAAGTCATGAAGAAGTTGGGCAAAATAACTTTGATGTTGGTGAAAGTAGTAGGTCTGCGGGGCATAATAACTATCAACATACTAGGATTTCAGAAATGGTGTATGATGCTTTTGGGATACAAGGGGGGGTTCAAATCATGGAAAATGTAGAAGATGTTCCCAATGTAGAAGCACACCGTTTTTATGAAGAATTGTGTGCTGCTAGTCATACTTTGTTTGACGGGAGTTTGCACTCTCAATTGTCTATTGTTGTTAGATTATTAAGTATCAAATCTGATTGGAATGTTGCTGAAGGAGGAATGGACTCTATGATAGACCTTATAAAAGAGTTAGTTGACCCCGCTTTAGAGGTTCCTGATTCTTTTTATAAGGCAAAAAGACTGGTGTCTAAGTTAGATCTCTTGTCGATTAGAATTGATTGTTGTGAAAATGGTTGCATGTTATACTTTAAGGAGGACGCTGAACTAGAGTCTTGTAAGTTTTGTCAACACCCTCGCTATAAACGTGGTTGTACAGGAAATAAAATTGCTATTAAGGCGATGCATTATTTGCCTCTTATACCAAGGTTGAAGAGGTTGTTTGCATCAAATGGCTCAGCTCCTCATATAAGATAGCACAGTGAAAATAGAAGGCCCCCTGGTGCATGTGTCATCCGTCTGATGGAGAGGCTTGGTAGCATTTTGATGCAACTTATCCTGATTTTGCAGCTGAACCACGAAATATTAGGTTGGGGTTGTGTGCAGATGGTTTCTCACCTTTTTCTGTTGGTGCTGCGCCATATTCATGTTGGCCTATGTTTATTACATCGTATAACCTTCCTCCGAAAATGTTGATGACTAGTCTATATATATTTTTGAATTGTGTTGTTCCGGGCTCGCGTAACCCAAAAAATGAGATAGATGTTTACCTGCAACCTTTGATTGATGAGATGCAATTGTTATGGCATGACGGGGTTGAAACTTGGGACATTTCACTTAAACATAATTTTAATTTGCGTGCTTATCTAATGTGGACTATTAATGATTTCCTTGCTTATGGAATGTTGTCTGGGTGGATGACAGCTGGTAAGTTATCTTGTCCATATTGCATGGAAAATACAAAATCGTTCACATTGAGACATGGCTTAAAAAATTCGTGGTTTGATTGTCACAGTTGTTTATTGCCACCTGATCATGAGTTTAGGAGACTCAAAAATGCATTTAGAAAGAATAGAGCTGAACCTGACGGTCCGCCGCCAACATTAAGTGGTCATGACATTTCGGAGAGAGTTCAAGGTTTTCCAAATATTAGCGAGGAAAAACTGTATAGGTTTGATGGGTATGGCGTTTCACATAATTGGACAAAGTAGAGCATATTCTGGGAGTTAGAATATTGGCCAGATAACAAACTTAGACACAATATTGATGTCATGCATACTGAAAAGAACTATTTTGATAATTTGTTCAACACAGTTATGGATGTGACTGGCAAGACAAAAGATAATCCAAATGCTAGACTTGATTTACCAGAATATTGCAAGCGCAGTGAATTACACTTGAAGGAGGGGACCAATGGCAATTTGCTTAAGCCCAAGGCTAGTTATACATTCAAGTTGAACCAAAAATGGAAAATATGTGAGTGGGTCCAAAGTTTAAAGATGCCGGATGGATATGCCTCGAATTTGGGAAAGCGGGTTGACATGGAACATGGAATCTTACATGGAATGAAAAGTCATGATTGTCACGTTTTCATGGAAAAGTTGCTTCCGATTGCTTTTATTGGTTTGCCTGAAAACATATGAAAATCAATAGCAGAGATCAGTTTGTTCTTCAAAGACTTATGTTCCACCATATTAAAAGAAGAAAATCTGATTCGAATGGAAGGTAATATTGTTGTTATCACCAACAAATTGGAGAAGATTTTTCCACCTGCGTTCTTCGATGTGATGGAACATCTTCCCATCCACCTTGTCCACGAAGCCCAGCTAGGTGGTCCAGTTCAAACTAGGTGGATGTATCCAGGCGAGCGGTAAGCAAGTGCAAAACATTTAATTTATTTCTTAAATGTTTACATATATATATATATATCTATATATATATCTTTTGTTATATATTTGATGCATGCATAATGTAAAATTATGCAGGACCATTGGGAAATTAAAAAAAGATCCTAAAAATAAATATAGGGTTGAAGGCTTTATAGTTGCAACGTACCTTGCTAGAGAAACATCCCACTTTTGTTCTTACTATTTTGGTGATCAAGTCGGTTGTTTGAGAAACAGACCGAATCGACACCAGGATGATGTGAATGAGCCATATCTGCAACCAATATCAATCTTCAATCGATCAGGTAGTAGGGCAAAAAAGAGCAAATTTCACCGACTTACAGCCACCGAGCACAAATCAGCAACATTGTATGTTTTGTTGAATTGCCCGGAAGTTGAGCCCTTTTTAAAGTAAGGATATTAAATATTTACATATCAAATTTAATTACTAATTTCACTAAGGAAACTAATTGTGTTTGTATTGTGAATCTTCAGTTCATTTAATGCTCAATTCCACCCAAATCAAGTGTATGAGTTATTTGCAACATGGTATACATATCAGGTGTGTAATTGTAATAATAACACAACAAATTTAAAGCATTTAAGCATTCTCTACTAACCATAATATATACATACATATAGGTATTCCATTCACCAAATGCGGCTACATATAATCAATTCTTGAAAGATATTGCTTTTGGACCAGTTGAAGCTAGTTCAATGTCCCATTATACAATTAATGGGTTTAAATTTTCCACCGAGGAACACTCCAAAACAAGAAAAACAAACAATAGTGGTGTTTGGGTTAAGGGTGATGATGATGTTGATTACTTTGGCGTCATACAAAAGATTTTAGATATGGAGTATGGTGGTTATCCTATTAAAAAGATAGTACTCTTTCGATGTAAGTGGTTCGATCCAAGCATAAGAGGCGCGAGAGTACTTAAGGAGCATAACATCATTGAAGACACACTAGGACGTATCCTGCTTACGATCCTTTTGTTCTCGCACAAAATGCTAAACAAGTGTACTATGCTCCTTATCCATTGCGTAGGGACAAGTCTGATTGGTGGGCTATAATCAAAACCAAGCCTATGGGGCGGGTTGAAGTTGAGAATATTTTGGAGACTGCATATCAAAATGAAACGCAGACTGATCACCAATTAGTGTACACTCACTTAGTGGATAATTTGGACCATCCAGAACATATTTACGAAGAAGTTGGTCCAGAAGAGGCTGAATGGGTAGAAGAGGAGGAAACTTCCAAAGAGGGTGAATGGTTTAGTGGAGAATCTTCTGGAGAGGACGATTATTGATGTCTGCATGCTTTGTAGTACTTACCTTTTATGTTTATTTTTTTGGAAGTTTGTTGTGTAATAGCCTAAGTAAGATCTGCAAATGAATCAAATTCTTTTACCTATTGAAATTCTTGATTGAATTTATGACATGTTTAATTTGATATTGAAAAAGAAATGGTGTTCTGTGTTTAAGTGTTGTTTAATTTACTTATTAATTGATTGATTAATGAATTTCATAATCTTAACAAAATGATATTTGACCAACTGTTTTGTCTTTAAATAATTTAGATGGTAGGTAAGGGTGACAAGGGTAAGCAAATACTTGACACTAGTAAACCAAAAAAAAAAAAGGTACCGCCACCTTATAAACGACCTACAGGAATTCATATATTTGAGGGTCGGTCAAATGAAATTCCGGCACGACCCTCTTATTCTAGGTCGTCCCATCATTCATATAGTGCTCCTACGCATGTTGGTCCACTACATGGCTCTACTGAGACTCAGCATGCCCCCATCGCTATGCCACCACCTTCACAGTACTACCAGACGATCGATGGTACTTATACTCAACTACCATCTCCTGTGCTGCCTTCTGCTACCAGTCAGCTAGGGACTCATAGTGGTTCTACTGGATCTATTGGGCTGACCGATCTTCGTCTGAGAGACACCACCCCCAGTACTTCAGGTACACTCACGACAGCGCACTCAGGAGCACCAGCTCCATATCCAGGACAGAGAGATGCTAGTCGGCGGGAGTACATTATACCATATGGAAAAGGGTATGATTTCAATATATAACAATTCTATTTATTTTTCAATTACTATATTATGCTCTATGATATTAATGTTTGATCTTGTATTGCAGGTTTAAGCCTGATGATAGAATTGCCATAATTGTCCGCAAATGCATTCGTCGTAACTACAAAGGTTATTGGACAAGTTGGCGAAAGGTTCCACAAATTTATCGAGAGAAAATGTTCGAAGAATTTCAGGTAAGTTAGAATTTCTCACCAAACTTTTTAATTTTTGGTTGATGCTTTCTTATTTAAACTAGTCTAGTGATACATATTTGATGCTTTTACTTGTTAGATCCTGTTTATTTTAGATGTTTAAGTACTTTAGGGAATTAAACTTCTTAAATATAGACTTGTAATAACTATTAATGAGTACTATTATTTTTGTTTTAGAAGTATTTCTGGTATGATCCAGTGGACCATTATGCTATAAGGAGGAATTTTTTTAGGAGAGCCAGACTTAGACTTACTGGCTAATGTCTATGGCTATTCGAGAAAATGTTTTACGGAGAACATTACCTCTTCGGATTGTGGATCCTCATCTACCCCACTAGTTGATAGAGAAATCGTTATTTTGTTACAAAATACGGTTGCTCAACTCACTAGTCAAATCGCTGCAGAGGCTGAGAGGACGAGGAAGAGAGAAGAGGAAAATGCTGAGAGGACGAGGAAGAGAGAGGAGGATATGGCTATGCAAATGAAAATGTTGCAGGAGCAGATTAACAATTTTCGTCAAGCTCCACAAATACTTTCTCCGTGTCCCGGTGATGCACCTCGGGCTGCGAGAGGCCTAAACTCACTTGATGATTACACTACAGATGAGGAGGAGGATTTTGATGATGATGATGATGAAGGTGAGGATGACTTTTAGTTTATTTTTGATTTGTAAACTTTGATGTTTATATGTTTTGATTTTGATATTTGGATGTTTTGATTTTGATATTTGAATGTTTAAAGAGATGTTTTAATGTTTCTAAATTGGTGGGTTGTATTGAGATGATTGAATGTTTTTGAATTGGTGGACTGTGGAAATGCAGCATATATGCTGTAATTTTTTTTAAAAAAATTTCAGAAAACCTACCAAAACTTGTAAAAAAACCTACCACAAGTGGTCGGTTTTTCTGGAAACTTGTAAAAAAAATCGACCACAAGTGGTAGGTTTTTCTGGAAATTTGTAAAAAAATCGACCACTGGAAATTTGCAAGTTTATAAATAAATAAAAAAAATTTAAATGTTTTTTTTAATTAAAAAAATATTATTAATTTTTTTTTAACAAAAACCGACTACATGTTGTCGGTTTTCTAAAAAAAGTTTTTTTTTTTTTTTTACAAAAACCAACCACAATATGTGGCCGGAAAATTTTAATAAATTTTTTAAATATAAAAAGAATTTTAATAAAAAAATTTATTTAAAATATAATTAATATCAATTTATAAATAAATAAATATTTTTTGGAAAAAGCCCACATGTGGTCGGTTTTGGAAAAGCTTCCACTATTTTACCGACCACACGTTGTGGTCGGTTTTTTGATCGCAATACAGGAAAACCGACCACTTGTGGTCGCTTTTTGTGGTCGATTTTCCTGTTTATTTTAGTAGTGATAACTTCAAATTCTGTGAATGATTTCCATTCTCAACACTTTGAAAATATACAATAGTTCTTCAAGGTATATACAAAAAAATTTCAGAGGTTGATGGGTGCATGTGCACCCCTATTTAAGTCTAGGTTCGCCTATGTTAAAATCTTTTTCAGGGATTTGAAGTGGGCGCTCAGGAGGGTAGGGAAGGTTTGAATAATGTGGAGGAGATAATTTAGGTTTTGTGGATTTCTTCCAGTGAGAAAGTGAAAAAATGTCTATTGATAATAGCTACTGAAGATTCTAGTGGAATAGATAGGATTCCTTCACTTTTAATTAAACATGTCGGATTTCAATCTTGCAAATGAAAAGAATCTGGTAAAGAGTTGTTCTCTCATTAGTAGGTCTTAAGCAGCGCGAATTCAAATTAGTTGTATCTGAGGACCTAAGGAGGATACCAAACACCAAATATAAAACCAAAAGAATATACTAATGACGAATGCTTATGTAAGACTTAATATAAGTTAGACGCCATACTTTTGCCCAACTAACCAAACTTAACTTAAGAATGACATATAGAATAATTTTAATTCCCTAAATAGTAATAATGAATTAAAAGTTTGTTGGTTTACACTTCACGACTAAGCTCTATCTAATTGGATATTATTGTTGGTGGTGTTAGTAGCTAGTGAAGTGGTGCAATTAGTTGCAGCTTCTTTTAACCACCTTTCACTTTTTCTTTTCAACTCCATTATTTGAAGTTCTTCTTCACACCAATTCCTTATGTTTGAATTTAATTCTCTTAATATTTTTAATTAAAATTTTCACATTAAGAAACACTAACCACATAATTGATGTCAAGACACTAACCACATAATTGATGACACTCTTGACTTCATTAATAAGCAACGCATGGTTGGCCAGCATGTATATTATTTTTTCGTTTTTTCTATTAACAAAATCTTACGTTTTCTCTAATTAATTAGAGGCAACATTGGCACGTGATCAACGTACAATTTAAAATAGCACTCTGTGGGTAAAATCATGCAGAATAAATTTTCTTGTTTAATACTCTAATTAATTTGTATCAATATTTTGTGTCGCTGGGGGTAATTTCGGGAATGGTCATTCAACTTTTAGTTTATTAAACTATTTTTTGTAACATAAAATTACTCAACTTTTGTCAGATATCACCGAAAGTCACTAATTAATTTTTGTAACAAAAAAACACAATTCGAATTTGGCTTCAAAGCATCACTAACTTAAAAACATTTTAAATATTAAGAAAAGACCAAATTAAATTAAAAAGTGGTTAAAAGCCGGTTTGATTAGCTTTCAAGCCCACACAAACTGAACAAACACCCTCTAAGTATATATAAAATATCTCTTTTACTTCCTCCTAATATCTTTTGTGATACATAGACAAAGTTGAGACTTTTGGTTACAAAATTTAGTAATTTTCGTGATACTTAGCTAAAATCAAGCTATTTTATCTTTACTACAAATAGTTTTGTTACGTTAGCGCAAAATATTGGCACTTTTGTTTCATAAGAACGACTGATGGAATGAACTATAATAATTAAAAAGGAAGTCAAATCATTCCTCTTTATGGGATCTCAAAAGGATGTCATAGTCTTAGATTAATATTTTCTTCAAATAATATTACTCCATTCATTTAAAAAAGAATGACATATTTTGACATGACACGAAATTTATGAAAATAAAGAAGACTTCTGAATCTTGTGGTCCTAAACTAAAGTTATGTTAAATGTACCAAAATGTCTTTTAATCTTGTGGTCTTAAACATGCGAAGTGAAAAGTTGAAATTAAAGTGTTGCCAAAAAAGGAAAGAGGTCATTTTTTTTTAAACAGACTAAAAAGGAAACTAGATCATTCTTTTTGAAACGGAGAAAGTACAAAATTTCAACGCACCTTACTGCAATTAAACCATTAAAACAATGTTAAGATATGTGACACAATAGGGCTCAACGTTTCATTTTTCTTCCCTCCACACCAACCTACTGCAAAATTCTAAATTCCATGTTCCTAAGTGAACTAAGAAAACAAAAGGAAATAGTCACAACGTCACTGGAGAAAATTGAGTGGAGGGTGACAAAAAAGTCTTTAAATTAAAAATGGTGACAATTTTGACCAGCTAAGGTTAAAGCTTCACTTAAATTCTGATTAAGTTAATTGGGTGCAAAGTGTAATTTTTTAAAATTTATAATTTTTAAAAAAACTTCCTCCCATTCCAAATTTTAAATTTTAGAATTTCTCCCCTTCCTAATCTTTTCAATCTTTCTTTCTCTCCAAATTTCTTTCTCCCTATCTTCTTCTTCTTATTTTTTTTTTCTCTCTCTCCAGATTTTCCTCTTCCTCCATCTTCTATTCTTCTTTTTCTTTCCCTTTTTATCGTCGTTCTTCTGCTTTTTTTTAATTTTTATGGATTGTTTTTTTAAAAAAAAAAAATTGAGAACTTTGAAAAAAAAAATGATTTTTTTTAAATGATTGAAGAAATAATGCAAAAAATTAAGCAACTACGATAGTCTCTTCAACAACTACCATAGTTGTTACAGGAGTTACGATAATTGCTGCAACAACTACTGTTAGTTTCTACAACAACTACGATAATTGCTGCAACAACTACTATTAGTTTCTGCAATAACTACGATAATTGATGCAACAACTACTATTAGTTGTTGTGTTACAACAATTATTGTAGTTGTTGTAGCAACTATGGTTGTTGCTACAGCAATTTCGACTGTTGTTGTAGCAACCTCAACTGTTGCTGCAGCAACTTCGATAGTTGCTTAATTTCTAAAAAAAAGATGTGGTGGAGGAAGAGCCTACTAAGAAGATGGTATTTATATTAAGGGGGAGGTGGTGATGTTGGTGATGACGCCGAAGGAGAAGGTGGCGGTTGTTACGGTGTTGCTAGTGGTGGTGGTGGAGGAGAAAGGAGAAGAATAGGTGGCGGTGGTATAAGAGGAGGAAATGGTGGTGATTAGAAAGATGTGGTAATGGTGGTGGTGGTGATGGTGGAGGAAGAGGAGGTGATGGTGGTGGTGGCAGCAATAAAAAGGGTATGGAGGGTGTGGGGTATGCTGGGGAAAGTGGAGGTCTTTGTGTAAATAATAAAACTTGAGGGTTTTAGGATTAGTGTCATTAACACTAATCTTAAAATTGTCACCTCTACTCAATATTTAAGACTTGTGTCACTTTTTTTTAGTTTTGAAACCTTTTTATCACCCTTAATTAATTTTTCCACGTGACTGGCTCATGGCCAAAGTTTGGTAATTTGTTGTGCTTCATCCATATTGCTTTTTTTTTTTAAAGTCAATCATCAACCAATGTCTACGAAATATTAAATAAACAATAGAAGATTGAAAGTCATATTCAATTGTTCATAGTCATATTCAATTGTTCATTTTTCATATGGTTTTTGATCGGTTTATGTTTTTTATTGGTTGTTATTTAATGAGAGTGTGTCGGAGGGATAATTACCTAACAGGGCAAACTTAAACACTTTGGTTATCAAACATAGCGAAAGTTTAAAAAAAGATCATCAAATATGGCGAGAGTTTTTTGAAATTTATGTTTTATCAGTGATGCAACAATTTCTGAAATTCGCTCTATATTAGTGATACAACAATTTGCTCTGACACAATATAATTTTCTCTGAGAAGCCTACATAGTCAACAAATTCTCACTCTAATAATACTATTGGACAGTAAATGGCTTCAATTTGTCAATAAATTATGTTCGAACCAAATTGAAGTTGTTCGTTCAATAGAGACTTAGAGGATATATATATGGAAAATTAACTAGATTAGCAGCCCATATTAACAATAAACTTTTAATAGCCCTACTTTATTTAAAACAACACAAAATAGCCATTAAGGTATCAAAGTAAACTTTTTCTAGCCACAATTCTCTTTTTCTTTTTCTCCCGTCTCTTCTTCTCCAGTCATTCATTCTTTTTCTCCAGTTTCTTCTTCTCCAGTCATTCATTATCCTCCAACTTGAGGCAGATCTTATATTCTTCTTCTTTTCATTTTTTTTTTGGTTGTAATGGTGTGTGAGAGAATGGGTTGAATTTTTATTATTCAATGTCAATAGTGTATAATCACTGCATACTCGGTGTATTATCAGTGTAGAATATATACACACTAATTATATATGAATTATATGTCTATTATACATTCTATGCATTGAACTTTGCTTTAATTATACACTACAAATTTAATAATTATACACTATAAATTCAATGTCTAATTAGTGTATTTTTATTATTCAATGTCAATAGTATATAATCACTCCATAGTCTATGTATAATCAATCTATAATACACACACATTAATTATAGATAAATATAATTTTCTCTGAGAAGCCTACATGGTCAACAAATTCTCACTCTAATAATACTATTGGACAGTAAATGGCTTCAATTTGTCAATAAATTATGTTCGAACCAAATTGAAGTTGTTCGTTCAATAGAGACTTATAGGTGTCATACATTTTGAATTGTTACTTTATATATGGAATGTTACTTGTCTATATTTATGCAACTCTACTAGTGTCACAGATGATCGGACGAAATACCAAAAAGGTGTTGGGTATACCAAAAAACAAGTTTTATAATATACCTTGGTAGTGTATTTAAAAGGGGTGGTTTACTATCACGATCCAAATTACGACATCGTGCTACCAACTATTTGATATTAAGTCTATAAGAAAATTCCTTACTACGCAATCATTTTTAAGCGAAATTTCTTGAAATCAACATAATTATAAAAGGCAATTTAATTGAAAACTATATTCAAATCAGTGGTCTCAATCTAAGTTGCTCGGACTCTCCAAAAATGTTGCCGCACCCGTGTCGGATCCTTCAAAAATACATTATTTTTGAAGGATCCGACACGCACCCCCGTGGACATTTTTGAAGAGTCCGAGCAACATAGGTCTCAATTTTATACAAGTCTTTAATCCAAAAAATACAAAAATTCTCAAGGATCTAGACATGTATAAGCGCTTCTAATACAGAGTAATGACAACAAAAATAAAAGACACAACTCTGCCTGAGGAACAAGATACGCAAAAGTGGGTGATGAATACTCGTCACTTCAATCATCCTGCAACACACCTACACCACAAAAAGGGTATAGCAAGAATAGTAGCAGAACACCACACATACAGGTAGACATCATCGATCAACTAAGATCACTCTAGCGGCTGCAATCTATTATATCTTGCAGAAAAGGAACGGAGGATATTTCAACACAAAAGCACACCAGAGAAGGTATGATACGGTCATGCGGAGGATTATCTAAGAAGTTTATTTCAGAGCTCAGCAGGTCCCAAAGTTAACTACCTATGTTTGCAAGCTTAACTCGTATCCAGTGTAAAGGAACTTGTAGGATCCTGTGGGGATTACTAAAGGATGAGGGGTAAGAATGACATGAAAGGCGATACTAGATCTGGGGCAGCATGTCCAGACTAGTGAGTTTTTGTTTGGATTCTGTTTTTCCTTTTTTTGAGTTGTACATACATCACTTCGTAAATAAAATACTTTTACTTACGGAAAAAAAAAGATATAGAATTTTTAAGATTACTAATAATAGGTCCAGAGACTTTGATCAATTGTTTGATATTTTCATAATATATTTATATGAATATTATATGAATAATATTTTCATCATTAAAAAACTGAAATTTACGAAACAATCTACAATTATAAATGTCTTCTATCAATCTTGAAAGAATATAATTTTCACGTAGATTTAAAAATGAGCGCATTAGAGCTTGAATCATAAAATATTTACTTATGGCTTTATTGAAAGTGTATTAGCTTATTTAATTTTTAATTAGTGAAGTATGCATATCTTTGATACTTAAAAGTTTAAATAATTTTATTCTTTTTTATAACATTAAAAAAATTGAACCTTATGCATCTTTTTTATCTATAACATTCAAATATTTTTAAATGTCAAATATTGTTATGGGTGTATATTCTACAAGTTGCTATAACGGCCAAAAAGTCTTGGAATCAACGATATTGTTATTGAGAGATTTAAATATATTATTATTAATAATTATTTAACACTTCTCCCAAAAAAAGAGATTTTTATAAATTATGTCTCTTATAGAAAAAAAAAAAAAAAAAAAAAAAAAAGGGGGCGGAGGGTGGGTTGGGTTGGTGGTGGATTAAAATATGATTTTGATGCAATTTTGCAAAAAGCCAAAACTCTTTGCCACATTGGAGGATTGTCAAAGTCTTGATTTAGAAGTAAATTACGAACCACTACTGACAACCTCTCTGGTCACTATTTTGAAATGATTTAAAATCAAATCTCAAGTATTACCAAGTACATTAATAAGAAAATAATTGTCATAATTAACCATTAAGTACCCCCTTCCCCCTTGAATGCCTTCATCTCCACTTCAGTAAATTTGACCTTTAAACCTTTTTTTAAGATTCTAAAAAATCATCTTGTAATTGAAATTAGTGTAATTGGATGTAGTTATACTGCTAAATGATTTTAAGTCTAAATAACCTCAACATGAACATCTTAGATTGTACTCCCTCCGATTCATATCATGTATAGTGTTTTTGGCTTGAGCACATTCCTTAAGAAATTCACTTACTTTTAATTAAAAGGCAAGGTGTGTTTTCACTAAATCATCCTTAATCAAGCATCTCTCTAAGTTGATTAATGGGTATTGAAATTTGGAGTATTAGATTATTTAAGTTAACAGTAGTTAAGAAAGCATTGGAAGCATATGTACCTTTGAAAAAAATAGTACCACCTATTTAATATGATTTTTTGATTATGTAAATTAAAATTCACTTATCTAACAACAACAAAAAATTATTCAGTAAATTTCCACAAGTTGGGTATGGGGAAGATCGAGTGTACGCAGAGCTTACCACTACCTTGTGGAGATAGAGAGGCTATTTCCAAGAGAATATTTATTTAAATAAAAAATAAATTTCTTTTTGATATGTAAAAACTAAAAATCTATTTATTTTAAACTAAAAATAAAAGATAAAAATATCATATAACATAGTATAACTTCCAACAACATAGTATTAGTAAAAATTTGCACCCAAAAAATGCTCTCTAAACAAAACCCTAAAAAACCCTAGATTTGCCTAACTTTCACTGGTGACAATGGCCGTTGAACAACCTTCAGCCTCCTCCGGTGGAGGTTGGTCAACATCAAAACACTATTCTGTTGCAAGCAATTCACAGACAACTAACAATCACTTATGCCGCCTCGATGATACCACAAACCATGAAAAACCAACACCAAATTCCAATGAAGCCTATATCTTATTTACATAGGGAGCCAAGAATAGTTTGGAAAGAAGAAGAAGTGGAATAACTGAATATCAGAGAAGATCTACAATATGCTGTAATTGAAAAAAAATTTCATGGATGGCTGGATATTCAAGATCATTGCAGATTGTTTCCAAAGCAATGTGAATTGAAGAGTGATGTGAACATAGGTTTGTTAAGCAATAGAGACATATTGATTAGGGCATCGAATCTGGAAGATTACGTGAATCTATTGTCACAGCCTCAATTTACATTACACATAATTATTGGTCCTATCCAATGCATACACTGAAATGGAATCCACTATTTGATCTGGATGAAGAGACAACGACTGCCATTGCATGGATATCATTTCCATCATTAACTCCCAATTTATTTTAGGAAAGAGGCAACTTTTTCCTTAGCTGCAGCAGTGGGCAAATGTCATGACCCAAAATGGGCACGTGATGACACTTGTCACATCCTCCAGACAAGTAAGCCTATCCCAACCCAAACTCAACAATCAATTAAATCAGAAGCGGAAGAAAAATAATAATTCCCAAAATATATATAAAGAAGAAGCAAATATTCAAGATACATTCTAGGTCTGGTTGTCGCTAGCACAAGCCTCTAATATAGAATAGGAATAATAATCTTCTAGGATATCCTAGATGAGAATAAAACATAAGACATAAATAGAGAGATATGAGAAGTCCTGAAGTCCCTCAACTACTATCTTGATCTCCGCAATGCTAATACCAGAAGAAGACGATCTACAAACTGTTACTCAGCCTAATACCTGTGCGAGGTGCAGAAAAATAAGAAAAAGGAAAAAGAAAGCAAGAGTGAGTATGAAACCACATGTACTCAACAAGCATCGTTGATAACCAATTCTAATCCAAAGAGATGGCGGGAACCACCACCCTAACTACCCAAGGTTACTCAATCAATCTATACCCATCCAAATCACAGTACTTTATCCTATTAGGGTAACCCAACACAATGGTCAACAGACATATCAAAAGCAGGGTAGGCACACTAATCCAGGTGTGTCAACACTATTCATTTATATTCAACCACAAAGGAATTCATTTATGAAAAAGACTCACAAATACACTATAACAGGCCTAATCAATTATCATTAACCAATACTAAGGGATAGCAATAGAGAGAGTGTATATACTTAAGGGTACATCTCATACTACCAAAAGGTGCTACACCACTATCTGTCTGATCAAACCTCAGTCATACCCCACTTCTCATAATACCTCAACGTCCCAATCAATATAAGATGATATAAAATAATGTAATGAAATAAAATAAATGTTTAAAGACAGTATCTCAAACAAATTCTATCACGGTAATACAATACAAGAGTAAATACTAACACAATACTAAATCATACCAAGAAAACTCAATGCAATGCAATATAGTGATGATGAATCTTTGAAAGTTATCGTATAATTTTCAGTATACACCTATCGAGCAATGCTGCTCCGTAATAGGACCCATTGGGGATTCGCAACCCATATACTTTCCATAATATCAATCTCATGTCTCAAATCAACCTTGCTGATACATCCATCGGTATAGACATTTTATAAAGTGTCTCATTTTCTCACAAAATCAGAATGTCTCAGTGGTACCAATGCCTCATGAATATGCATGCGTGATATGAGGGTATAATGCTCACAATCAATCAGTATGAAGATCAATATCCATTCAATACATGTATAAGTGAGCTCAGAATAAACCCAATATATCAATAATTCGTGATATCAGTTTCCACTTGGCACCACCAGAATAAATAGTCATGTATTCATCAATATTATCATGTATTCATCAATATTATCATTTCTAACCCCTCTCTCGGGCATAACTATAATGAATATGCAATTACATGCACAGATAAGGCCTACAATGTAAAGTCAAGCCCCTACTTGAGCGACACAATCATAAATATGGCATTCCAAAGCACAGATAAGGTCTATGATGACAAGTCAAGCCCTCACTCGGGCGACACAATAATAGATAAGGTATTTAGTTTGCAAACATGACTAGTTACATCAAGTCAAGCCCCCACTCGGATATCACAATAATATATCCTCTCAATTCAAAGAAATATGCATATAATCCCTCACTCGGACACACGATCATAAATAATTACTCAAGTTTATAGTGAAGTTCACATAAGCCCCAAACGGGAAACACGGAATAAACAACGATCTCAATAACACTATATCGCGAAACTACCCAAATTTAGCTTATTTCATATGATAAGTCTCATCTACTATTATAAGTCCACTTATACTCTAAGTATTCTCTAAAGGTCATTAATCTCCAATCTTCTCAATAAAATTCGCTAAATAAGATTCAAGCTCTAAAATAGGCATCCAATACCAATATTTAAAGATCACTAAGTTATCTATCTACATTTCACTCTAAGTATAATTACAAGCAACAATACTAACTAAGAAGGGTAATAATCTAACTATAATCCACCAATAAATTCTGATACCCGCGAAAATGCTCGTCATTTCAACTACTCGGTACCCCCAATCCTAAACGAATCATAAAATACAAACAAACAAGCATACAACACATAAACACTATGAAAAAAGTCAACGTATAGCTTAACTTTCCTTAAATAAATATCCACAAGTTCAAACTCAGTTCAAAACCTCAACCGAAAGCTCAACTCTCTCGAATCAACACCAAATGCGTCCAATCTTGTCAAATATGTCATCTACAAGTCAAAAGGAAGCTAATGATACTCATATTGACCATATTTGAAATGAGTCACAAACGAACCTCAAAAATGGGTTTTGAAAATGAAGGGGTAAAACAGAAATTTTATTTTAAAAATACATTCTCCAATGTTAAAGGAACCTACAGCTGAAAACCCACACGAAAACGAGTTAAAAACGAGGTCCAAATTGAAGAAAAATCATTTTCAAGCTTTAACGGCAAAACTCCAAAAATCTATCAAAAATCAAAAAGGGTAAAAATGGAATTTTTGTTTGAAAATCATAATCCTCAAGTAAAAAAGACTCTATGGGTGAAAACCCAAGCAAAAGTGTGGAAGAATCGGAGCTCAAATCAAAGAAATACCAAATTTTCAATTTGGGGGAAAACCCCCAAAAATCCTCTTTTGAAATCTTTGATTTTGAATAATTTAGATGATAAAGTTAGTAGGAAATGAGCTAGGAACTTACCCGCACGAACTTACACAAGAAATCTCCCCCAAAATCTCCCTCCAGAGCTCCCAATATGATAAAAATGGTGAAAATGAGTAAAAGGGGAAAAAATTCCAAAATTTGGGCTGTTTCAGCAAGGTTGACCGCGCCTGTGACCGTTGACCACGCGTTGACCGCCGTCAACTGGTGATCAACAACCAACAATTTAAAAAAAAACTATTTTTGACCCTTGGAACTCATCCAGAACCCTATAAACATGAACCAATAGTGCAAATTGATCATAAAACACATTCTGGATCCAATAGAATCATCGAATTTATGAAAAAAGATAGTTTACAATAAATTAACCCTCGGGACCCCTTTAGGTCAAAATACACTATTTTTTAAATGGAGGATCAAAATTCAAAATAAAGGTTCCGAACCTGAACCAACCTCGTTACTAACCCAAAATTGACATTCCGGATCTAATGGAACTGTCAGAATCCTCATTCGAGACTCGAATCACAAAATATTAACCAAAGTTAAATCTATCCATTTAAGGATACTCAAAACCACAAACTCAAATAAAATACTCCAAATGCATCGAGGACCGTGCCAACCATCCCCACAACTAGTAAATAAGATTAAACAATTAGGGGGAGGGCCAAAATGGTCAAAACACAGAAAATTCTAAATTTCAGTGCGAGGGTCATTACAGTATCCACCACTAAGATTCACATTCGTTCTCGAACGTACAAGTAAGAAAAGACCAAAAAAAGATAAAGGATAAAAAAAATACCCTCGAGATACATCAACAAGCACTCCCACACGGAGTTACAACCATAGAACTATTGGCCTCACCATAGAACCAGAAATCTATCATATAAGGACTCACCAAGTCACAACACAAGCATCAAAAGGCCAAATTCTCAATAAAGCCTAATTCCTATATTTTCGAACTTCCTCTACACCAATGACTGAGTCAAACACAATAGAAGTTTTGAACCTACCCGACTAATCTAAACATGACCAAGGCACCACAAGACACGGGCTACAACCACAAGACCAAAAATCACCCTCAGGCCCACCAAATGCCAAGGGACCCATAAATCACATAACTACCCATCAAAACACTAAATCAACCTACCTAAGGCCTATACTATCTCTACCAAATCAAACCACACTATAGCCCCAGGCTAAAGCTACTAAGAAAGAAAACGGTATTAAAACTACACAAAACCTCAAAAGTCACACCTAGCATACTGAAGGCACTACACTATGGTTATACCCATATGCTCAACCCTCTAAGGCAACCGATAATCACCATAAAACTCTATATATACCATAGACATGAAATCTCTAAAAGACACTGAAACCTCAAGCAACTCATCACCATAGCCTATGTAGTCCTCAATGCTCAAGTAGCATCAATCAACCCAAAGCCCTCAATGCTCCGGTAGCATGAAAAGCCTCTACGAACATATATACATAAGCAATTAATCACAATAATATGTGCAGTCCTCAATATCCAAAAGCCATCAAAGAACCCATAGAAGAAGTGCAACAACCATTATACCTCACTGACGGATGCCCACATCACCAACCAGAACTCGGAGGGGAGGGGGGAACCACCTCTAGACTCTACACAAGCTACCAATGAACCACACAATCAGGACTTCAAATTTCTGACTAGAACCCATAGATAAATTTTGAATAAATCAAATATCCTTATGTACAAAATTTCTTATCTTTTTCTTAACTCTCTTCCCATTCAATATTCTTAAACACAAGAGTCGTGGACTAATAAGGTACAACTTAGACTGGCTCAATTTTCATTTAACATTCTTTAATACAAGGTCCACGGAGAATAACATATACTTAAATCGAAGCTTATGATTAAGAATATTCCACCAAGCCACCCAGTTACAAGAGTAACAATTGCTACAAACTAGGTACTCCTTTCTATTCAAAAATCTTTCAAAATCAGAAACAAACATCCTCATGAGTTGAAATCTTTCAAATCTGACTGAAGAGTTTATCAATACCAAATAGTGTATTCACGCAAGCAAAGGCCAAATACTAAGGAAGTAACAAATCACGAGGCTCGAATGCCGAATGCCTGAAATCTTCTCTTATCCAACTAGAATCTTTTACTCGCAACCCTTTCGAATCAATCACACCAGAATTGTAGGCTATCACAGGGTCTACCACTAATGAGTACCACTAGGCATGCTACAATCCGAAATACCAAACCACTAGGCCAATCTATTATACAATCTGAAAGTATGCCAAAATCTAGAATCGATCCACCACTATTCCATAACATAACCATCAAGGACACCATACCCAAAGCACCAAAATCCATAATACCTAAGAATTCAAACAAAATTAGCAATCTATTCTGAGCGAGTTCCAACATAAGATCGGCACACCCGATCCACTACTAAGGAAACATCTACGGGGTAGCAAATATCAACAACTCCAGCAAAATACATGAATCATATCAAGACTCTATGCCAAAAAAATAAAAACATAGGAGAATTTAGAACCACCATCAAATACCACTAAGCCATAAAAAAGGTGAACCAAGAACCATACCTGCGTCTACTATACAGAAAGCTCCTGCCTCGAGTCCAACCTGTGGAACATGATACCAGGATATGTCATCTCCTGGGGCAACTAGTGAAGCATCTCTATATTTAAGTCATGGGCAATCTCTTCTATAGTACCCAAGATTTCCACATAAGAAGCAACTGGAAGAAGTAAGAGCCTGTTGAACTAGGCCTGAAGAACTTGAATGACCACTTTGATCTAACCCTCTCCAAGCTTAACCATGAAGATCCTGACCTCCATCAAGCATATTGCGATGATCATCAAATCCCTGGGCCCCCTGACCCACAATCCTCTCATACCTACACACAAACTCCTTTGAAAATACTCGAGCAAACTGATCCCATAAAAGAGAAGATGATCCAACTGGTCTACTCTCTAAAAAAGTCCTCCACCACTATCTAGCTGGCCCAAAGAACCAAAAGGAAGTGAAGTTTACTCCATTAGAATCCACCAAGTCCAACCTGTGTAACCTCTCATGGCAATAAAGCAAGAACATATAAGCATTAATCCTAGGATCTCCATCGAAACGAGGAGGATCTATCCTTATGAACCCTACATATCTACTTTGTCCTTCCATGGACATGCAGAGTAAAGTCACTGTATGTGGAGTAAACTCTGGCAATACCTCATCAACACTAGGAGAACCCGTAGTAGTTACATGTGCATTGGGAGTCTGAAGCCCTGAATTAGCATGCTGAACCAAAATAAGAGCCACCCTCTGAAGAAAACCCAACACTCAAACCAAACAATCCTCAAGCATAGGTATGGTCACAGGTGGTGTTTGCACATGCCTCAACCCCTCTAACTCACTAGACCTACCACCACTAGCAACTCTAGAACCTGAAGAGATAACTCTAATCTAACATCTAGTTGGTCTGGACATCCCGATCCGACCACTACCTCGAACCCTGCTCCTATCAAGCACCGAAGGCACGGGCTCTGAATCTCTAGCCATGAAAGAACGCATGCTCACCATCTGTGAGAGAGTGAATAAGATATTTTTGAGTTACACAAAGTTACGAAGGCACGAAACTGAATGAAGAAGTGGAAATCTCCTAAAGTTATGTAGCCTCTCGAGGATAGATAACAGATGTATCAGCACCGATCTACAAGACTCTACTAAACTCTGCTTGTACTAATAAGCCCAATGAACCTGGGGCTCTGATACTAATTTTTCATGACCCAAAATAGGCACGTGATGACACTTTTCATACCCTCTAGACAAATAAGCCTATCCCCACCCAAACTCAATAATCAATTAAATCAAAAGCGAAAGAAAAATAATAATTCCCAAAATATATATAAAGAAGAAACCAATATTCAAGATACATCCCCGGTATAGTTGTCACTAGCATAAGCCTCAAATATAGAATAGGAATAATAATCTTCTAGAATATCTTAGATGCGAATAAAACATAAGACATAAATAGAGAGATATGAGAAGTCCTGAAGTCCCTCAGCTACTACGTTGATCTTCACAATGCTAATACCGAAAGAAGATGATCTACAAACTGTTACTCAACCCAATACCTGCACGGGGCTCAGAAAAATAAGAAAAAGGAAAAAGAAAGCAAGAGTGAGTATGAAACCACATGTACTCAGTAAACATCGTTAATAACCAATTCTAATCCAAAGTGATGGCGAAAACCACCACCCCAACTATCCAAGGTTTCCCAATAAGTCTATACCCTGCCAAATCACAGTACTTTATCCTATCAGGGAAACCCAACAAAATAGTCAACAAACATATCAAAAATAGGGTAGGCACACTAATCCAGGTGTGTCAACACTATTTATTTATATTCAACCACAAAGGAATTCATTTATGAAGAAAACTCACAAATACTCTATAACAGGCTCAATCAATTATCATTAACCAATACTTAGGGCTATCAATAGGGAAATGTATATATATAAGAGTATATCTTATACTACCAAAAAGTGCTACACCACTATCTCTCTGATCAAGCCTCAACCATATAGTATGTCTCACAATACCTCAACCTCTCAACCAATATAAGATGATATAAAATAATATAATGAAATGAAATGAATGCTCAAACACAGTATCACAAACAAGTTCTATCACGGTAATACAATACAAGAGTAAATACTAACACAATACTAAATCATACCAAGGAAAGTCAATGCAATGCAAATGATGCAATGCAATGTAGTGATGATGAATCTTTGAAAGTTATCGCATAACTTTCTGTATACACCTACCGAGCAATGCTGCTCCATAATAGGACCCATGGGGCTTTCGCAACCCATATACTTTCCATAATATCAACTCATGTCTCCAATCTACCTTATCGATACATCCCTTGGTATAGGTGATTTATAAAGCATCTCATTTTCTTACAAAATCAGAATGTCTCAGTGGTACCAATGCCTCATGAATATGCATGCGTTATATGAGGGTGTAATACTCACAACCAATCAGTATGAAGATTAATATCCATTCAATACATGTATAAGTGACCTCAGAATCAACTCAATGTATCAATATTTTATTATATCATTTTCCACTTGGAATCACTAGAATAAAAAGTCATGTATTCATTAATATTATCATTTCCAACCCCTCTCTCGGGCATAGCTATAATGAATATGCAATTACATGCTCAGATAAGACCTACAATGTCAAGTCAAGCCCCCACTCGGGCAACACAATCATAACTATGGCATTTCAATGCACAGATAAGGCCTATGATGACAAGTCAAGCCCCCACTCGGGCGACACAATAATAGATAAGGCATTTAATGCACAAACAAGACTAGTAACATCAAGTCAAGCCCCTACTCGGACATCACAATAATATATTCTCTCAATTCAAAGTAATATGCATATAAGCCCTCACTCGGGCACACGATCATAAATAATTACTCAAGTTTATAGTGAAGTTCACATAAACCCCACATGGGCAATACGAAATAAACAACGATCTCAATAACAATATTTCACGAAACTATCCAAACCTCACTTATTTGATACGATAAGTCTCATCTACTATTATAAGTCCACTTATACTCTAAGTAGACTCTAAAGGTCATTAATCCCCAATCATCAAGATTCAAGTTCTAAAATAGGTATCCAATACCAATATTTAAAGATCACTAAGTTATCTATCCACATTTCACTCTATGGATAATTGCAAGCAACAATACTAACTAAGAAAGGTAATAATCTAACTACAATCCCCCAACAGAATCTGGTATCCGCAGAGATGCTTGCCATTTCACCTAAGCAGGACCCCCAATCCTAAAGGAATCACAAAATACAAACAAACAAACATACAACATATAAACACTTTTGAAAAAGTCAAGGTATAACTCAACTTGCCTTAAATAAAGATCCGCAAGCTCAAACGTAGTTCAAAACCTCAACCAGAAGCCCAACTCTCTTGAATCAACACCAAATGCGTCTAATCTAGTCAAATATGTCATCTACAAGTCAAAAGAAAGCTAATGATACTCATTTTGACCATATTTGAAACGGGTCAAAAACGGACCTAGAAAATAAGTTTTGAAAATGAAAGGGTAAAACATCAATTTTATTTTAAAAATGCATTCTCCAAGGTTAAAGGAACCTACAACTGAAAATCCACACGAACATGAGTTAAAAACGAGGTCCAAATTGAAGAAAAATCATTTTCAAGCTTTACCGATAAAACTCCAAAAATTCATCGAAAATCAAAAAGGGTAAAAAATGAAATTTTTGTTTGAAAATCTTAATCCTCAAGTGAAAAGGACTCTATGGGTGAAAACCCAAGAAAAAACGAAGAAGAAAAGAAGCTCAAATCAAAGAAATACCAAATTTTCAATTTGGGGAAAAAACCTCAAAAACCCCTTTTTTGAAATCTTTGATTTGGAAGAATTTAGATGATAAAGTTGGTACGAAATGATTTAGAATTGAGCTAGGAACTTACCCACACAAACTTACGCAAAAAAAATTCCCCAAAATCTCCCTCCAGAGCTCCCAATATGATAAAAATGATGAAAATGAGTTAAGGGGGATAAAATCCCAAAATTTGGGTTGTTTCAGCAAGGTTGACTGTACCTTTGACCGTTGACCGCGGTCAACAATTGACCAACAACCAACAATTTTTAAAAACTTATTTTTGACTCTCGAAACTCATCCGAAACCCTATGAACATGAACCAATAGTGTAAATTGATCATAAAACACATTCTGGATCCAATGGAATCATCATATTTATGAAAAAAGATCATTTACAATAAATTAACCCTCGGGACCCCTTTAGATCAAAATACACTATTTTTCAAATGTAGAATTGAAATACAAAATAAAGGTTCCGAACCCGAACCAACCCTGTTACTAACCTAAAATCGATGTTCCGGATCTAATGAAACTGTCAGAATCCTCATCCGAGACTCGAATCACAAAATATTAACCGAAGTCAAACCTATCCATTTAAGGATACTCAAAACCACAAACTCAAATAAAACACTCTCGAATGCATCAGGGATCGTGCCAACCTTTCCCACAACTTATAAATAATATAAAGCAACCACGGGGAGGGGCAAAATGGTCAAAACACAAAAAATTCTAAATTTCAGTGCGAGGGTCATTACAACAAACCACTATAGGTAGACATGTCTACAAGAAATAAAACTAGGTCAAGTTGTGCAAGGGTGAAGGTAAAAGTGGATGTATTAAAGAAATTTTCTAAACGAATTAATATTGGGGTGAGAAAGAAGAAGACATGGGAAGTTATTGAGAAATGGATAATAATAAAATATGACTATGTCCCTAAGTATTTCAAAACATGCAAGCTACAGAGATACAATGAGAGAGACTATTTTGTTATCCATTCGGAGCTACATCCGCAGGAAGAAAAAAAGGAAAACAATGGAGATAATGTAAAAGAAGGAAAAAAGGAGAAAACACTGAAAGGTGATGGGAAGAAAAAGGAAAAGAAAGGAGAAGGTGAAAAACAAGAAGAAGATGGAAAGGACACAGAAAAAGATGAATTTAAAAAGCAAAAAAGAAAGAATGGGCGTAGAAGAGGTAGACAATTTGTAAAGGGAAGGCCTAAAAAGGTATAGAGTCCAAGAAATCATCAATAGTCAAATAATGAGTTGACTGCAACAAACAAATTTGGAGCCTTGGAGGAGGAAAAGAAAGAAGACAAAAATGAGAAGGCTAAAGACAATGAAGGATAAGGGGATGGACAAGACAAAGTGGAGACAAAACAAATAGCAAAAGAGTAGGTTGAGTAGATTTTTGAAATAGTTGACAGTGGAACAGGAAGTCTTTCTAAGACTAATGAAGAATTACCTGTCACAAGTAATCAGGAAGGAAATAAGGCACAAAGTGGAGAAGATAGCAGTGAAGAAAAACAAAGTACAGAGGACCATGAAGGTGAAAATCAGATGAGGAGAGAACCCACGAGGCTGACTTGACCAAACAAAGGTAACAAAAAAAAGAGTAGAGAGGTCTCTCTTGCAAAAGGGAGAAATTCAACTAGTCCAGCATAAGCAGAATCTGGTAATTTAAAAGTAGATAAAGAGCAGCAGAGCCCCACCATTGGAGGGACATATAAAGATGCAAATCAAAGCCCCTCTCATGAAACTAAAGCACGCAGCCAGACAAAAAAGGCCCCCAAGATCAATAAAATACCCCTACGTGAAATCAAGACAAGGCAAGAGAATGAGGAAGATGAATATTTAGATGCAAGTATTGACCATGTAGAGAGAAGAGTTGATTTGTCACCAGGACATATAGGGGAGTTGAAAGGCAGAAAAAAGAAAGGGAAACATGGAACAACAACATCAGAGATCAACACAAGGAGTAGGAAGGGTTTATCAAGCAATCAGGATCAATGATAAACATTATCTCATTCAGGAGCATTAGGTCAATAAAGACTCAAAATTTTTTGACATATTAATTAAGTTGTAAAAGAGACATCATTACACATATGTAGCTCTACTGGAGCCTCTTCAAAGTCCACCAAAATTGGAGATCAGGTGCGGCTCAATGATATTTGTTGTCTAAAGCGAAACTTCAACAAGAGACCTTTAAGTTTTTCGTTAAAGAAAAAAAACTATTTATTTTAGCTCTTTTAGATGCAAAATTATTAATAATTTATTTACAATTGATTTCTTCTAAGAGTTCTTTTTTGATTGATAATATGGTCAGTTCATTTAGTTTCTCTTCAGAAATTGTTAACCTTAGATAAAATTTTATTAATTTTACTTTTAAAAAATTTATTTTCGTTGATGCAAATGTTATGGGAATTGTTAACAGTATCTAGAAGTAATATAGGCTTTTGAAAAAGAATCAAGTCTTTTTACATGATTGAGCATATTGATTAATAGATCATTTTCCATATGTACAATTTCTCTTAACGCTTTTGATTTTAAAAAATAAATCTACTTTCTGATTGACAATTTTTAATTTTAAAAAATAACTAAAAAGACAATATACATACTATGAAGAAAAAAATAACAAATTTTAAATGCAAAATAACAAAATATAGAACAATGTAACTTGGTTCGACAACTACAAACTTGATATTATTTTCACTACTTGAATACTCTCGATGCAACGCTAGAACTTAGAGAATTCTTTTTAAAAAATTGGTAATTAAATTTTCTCTAATGAAGAATTGAGAAAGAACTAAGTGAAATATAAAGATATATTAAAATAAAAGTAAGGTACAAGTATAAAGACAAAATTAAAGGATAACTATAAATGTGGTATGTAAATTGTAATAATGATGAATTTGTACAAATAAGGAGAAAACAAAAGGCTATTTACACGTAGATGATGGGAGAGATTCCCAAAGTTATTATTTCACTTCCCAATTTATCTCAAAGATCTCATTAGTCCTTTTTTAAAATAAAAATTGTACTTTATAATTAATTTTTTAAAATTACATGTATCTACTAGAAAATTTGGGCTCCCCATAATGGTGAGGCCTAAAGCAATTGCTTGGGCTGCTTCACTTTTGGGCCGGTCCTGTTGTAGATTTACAGGAGAAAATTGGAATTAACAAATTCTTTGGTCAATTTCTCTGCCAATATATGGGTCTTTTGGAGTGATGAGTGGGAAGAACAAACAATATTTGACAACATACAACAATTAAGCATAAGGTTCAATCAAAGAGACAGTTATTTCAGCATAACTGCAATGTATGCAAGATGTAGTATCTTAGACAGGCTGGAGTTGTGGGATGACCTAGAGGAAATTGCCTCCAACACCCATTGCCCTTGGGTAGTTGGAGGTGGCTTTAATGTCATTCTTGATGAAAATGAGAAGCTAGGTGGCATGCCTGTAACTGCTCAGGAAACTACAGATCTTGTACATTGTATCAATAGTTGTGATCTCAATGAACTGAAATATACAGGTAGTAATTATACTTGGTGAAATGATAGAATTGGGAAAGCCTATATTTTCAAGAGATTGGATAGAGTTTTTGGTATACTGAGTTTATGAATTTGCTACCGGCTAGTGAGGTTCATCATCTGATTAGGCAAGGATTAGAGCATGCACCATTGCATGTTATTTGTAGCTCATTGAAAGATCAAGTGCCTAAACCATTCTTATTCCTGAATTTCTGGACTAAACACCTAGACTTTATGAAAGTGGTTGAAGAAAATTAGAAGTTGGATGAAGCAGGTTCACCATTTTCAATTGTGCATGCAGGGATGAAGAAACTTAAAAAAAGCTTTAGTTCAGTGGAACAAAGCTACTTTTGAAAAAAAAATTCAAGAGATTTCTACCTTAGAAGATACTATTAAAGTCAAGGAGGCTCAATTTGAGATCAACCCTTCTGAGGTGAATAGAGCAGATTTGAGCAAAGCAGAAGCAGAACTGAAGAGATTTTTGCACATTGAAGAGGAATATTGGAAGTAGAAATCAGGAATGAGATGGTTTCAAGATAGAGAAAGAAATACTATGTTCGTCCACTCTTATGTAAAAGGAAGAAGGAGAAAACTCCACATTTCAGAAATCAAAACCACACAAGGTGATGTGATTAATACAACTCAGAACATAGGGGAAAAGACAGTCAATGTGTTCAAAGAACAGTTTGCAGAAACAAATTTCTCCAATGATTTCAAAATGCTGGAATGCATCCCAAAGGTTATTACAGAGGATCAAAATTCAGAGATGGTGAAATTGCCTACATTATAGGAGGTGAGAGAGGTGGTTTTTGAGTAAAATAGAGATAGTGCAAGTGGATCAGATGGATTTTTAGGGAAATTTTTCCAGTCCAGTTAGAGCATAATTCATGAAGTCATTACTAATACGGTGAGAGCTTTTTTCTGTGGCCAGGAGTTGCCAAGATTCATAACACACACTAATTTAGTTTTGTTACCTAAAAAGGAGGTGGTAAGCACTTATGGAGATCTGAGGCCTATCAGTTTAAATACTTTCACTAATAAGATTATTTCTAGAATGTTGAATGAAAGGTTAGTATGATTATTACCTAACATCATCTCCAGGAATCAGACTGGATTTATGAAGGGGGGGGGGGAGTATTACAGAGAATGATTTGTTGGCTCAGAAGACTGTAAGAGATATCAACAAAAGATATAAACTGCATAATGTGGTGGTAAAACAAGACATGGCTAAGGCTTATGATAGAGTATCATGGATTTACCTCACCAAAGTTTTTAGAAAGTTTGGTTTCTCAGAAGCTATTATAGATATGGTGGTGAGACTAATATTCAATAATTGGTACTCAGTATTAATGAATGGACATGCCTTTGAGTTTTTTCAATCTCGTAAAGGTCTCAAGCAAGGGGACCCTTTGTCTCCTACTCTCTTTATTATTGCAGCCGAGATGTTATCTAGAAACCTAAATCTTTTGTATAAAGATCCAGAGCTCAGGGGATTTGTCCTTCCTAAATGGAGTGTACAGGTTAATCATCTGTCATATGTTGATGATACAGTTCTTTTTTTACTTAGGACACCCTGGATCTATGAAGAAAATGATGAATGTATTAAGGAAGCATGAAAATTTGTCAGGACAAATGATTAATTTGGATAAGAGCTTAGTATATCTATATGAGAAGGTCCTGGTGGGGCTTTGCAGTCAGATAAGAAGGATCACTGGAATAGGACAGGGCTCTTTCCCTTTCACTTATTTAGACTGTCCAATTTTCTATGGAAGAAAGAATTAGACTCATTTTAAAGATCTAATAAAAAAGGTGATGAAGAGGATGAATTTATGGTAGAATAAACTCCTATCATTTGGAGAAAGGTATGTGCTCATTAATCATGTCCTTTAATCTATACATATCTCTCTATTGTCAGCCATGAATCCAACAGTGGGTGTGATTAATGCACCACATAAGATATTTACAAAGTTCTTTTGAGTAAATACCATAGGGTTAAGGAGTAAACATTAGGTGACTTGGGACAAGATGTGTTTACCCAAGGCAGAAGGAGGGCTTGGTCGTAAATCACTGAATGATGTCTCAAAGGCACTATTTGCCTAATTGTGGTGGAATTTTAGGACAACTACTTCTTCTATGTGGAGTTCTTATATGTGGAACAAATATTATAAGAAGCAGCATCCTCTATTGGCTCAAGGATTTGGGGCATCACATATGTGGAGAAAAATGGCCTCTATTAGGGAAGAAGTGGAGCACAGTATCTAATGGCAAGTGAAGTCAGGCACATGTATCTTCTGATTTGATAATTGGACTAGACAAGGTACCTTGTATTTTACAGAAGGCGAGAATGCCAGAAATAAAGAAATAAAGGTCATAAACTTTGTCAACAGTGATGGATGGGATAGAGAGAAGCTTCTAGAAGTTATATCGGAAGAAATTACAGATCACATAGTTGAGTGTATTAAACCTCGTAGTAGGGAGTACACTCATGATGTACCTTGGTGGATGGACAGCACACAAGGTACTTTTTCTATCAAATCAGCTTAGGATATTCTAAGGCATAGAGAAAAGGTTAGGAGAGATTATGAAATGATATGGGAAAATGGCTTGCCATTCAAGATCAATTTTTTTCTATGGAGAGTGTGGAAGAGAAGGACAACAACGGATGAAAATCTTAAAAGAATGAGAATTCAAGTAGTTTCCAAGTGTTGGTGCTGAGACATATGCAGAGGAAACAATGTCCCACCTTTTTCTAACAGCTTCTATAGCCACTAGACTATGGAAGTAGTTTTCTAATTGTGCCGGTTTTAACATAGAGGGAATGCATCTACAACAAATCATAACCAACTGGTGGAAGCTCAAAGATGTACCAAAATTGCAGTTAGTGCATAAAGCTATCCCGACAATCATTATTGGACTCTATGGAAAAGGAGAAATGCAAGAAAATATGGTGGAGACACAAGTTATACTACTATGGTACAATAGGTTCAAGCTATAATAAAAAACTTATCAAGATGAGTTACCCATGGATCAAAAAACTGGCAAGGACTTGGCCAGATATCATTGATAAGTTGAGAGATTATAGGCCAAACTATACTACCATAGTGTTAAATGAAAGCCACCAGAAGGAAACATTTTGAATTGCAACACAAATGGTGCAAAAAGAAGCAATCCAGGACTGAGTGCTTATGGATATGTGTTATGAGATAGACATGGAGATCTGGTTTATGCCCAGGCTCAAGACATAGGAGAAAAACCAAACATGGAGGCAGAAATGAGGGCTATCTAGGAGGCACTTAAATATTGTCATGGGAAAGAATTGAAAGGGGTGCAGATTGAAACAAACTCTTTTAGTAGTAAGAATATCATACAGAAGGTGGGGAAGGTCCCATGGGAGTTAGTGGAAATTTGGATTCTTATGCAAGAACTACAAGCATAAATTAATCACACCTTCAGGGAAGTCAACAATTTAGCAGATACAATCACTACACATGCAATTGGGACACAAAGTATACATATAGACATCCATTTTGTGGAGCTAACAGTCATGCAGAGGAAAATATTAAATATGGACAAACATTGTGTCCCCACATTGAGAGTGAAAACCAGAAGACTCAATCAATAATGATAAAATTACAAGAAGATAGAATTATCAACAGTAAAGTTGCAGAATCAATCATAAGAACAAAGAAGGCAATGAAAAGTAAGAAAATACACATCAAATATATTAACAAGAGTACGCCTGGAAGGAGACATCAGGTTGTGTACATTCTAGGTAAGTTAAAAGACTCTAGCTACCAAAAACCTTCACTAAAAAACACGGATAACAGGATAAATCCAAACAACAAAGGAGCAGCATCAGTAGACCCCAACGGAGATAGAAGGTCATCAAAGTGAGATCTGACAAAAAAAGGTACAGAAAAGGGTAAGAGAAGAAAAAAGAGGATAGTAAGTGGCTAGATCTAAGAAAAACAGTACCTTGGGTACTGTGGGAATTGGTCCTTCTTTTTCTTCAGTCCCTTAGGGATGAGACCCAGACCACCTGCAAGAAAGGAATGTCATCGAAAGAAAAAGAGGTATAGAAAGTTAAAGGAAGAAAGGAATGAACCTATAGAAAGTGAAGCTGATAAAAAGAGTTCATGCCAACAACAAGAAGGTGCTAAGGTATACGTGACCCAGAGGAGGAGAGAACACAGCTGGAAATTCAGACAAGAAGCTTCTGGAAGCATGGTGAAGTGTATAAGATGCCTCTTGAACTACTTTTTCCGAAGAGGTAACAGATATATTACGTTTCCTAATAGATTTTTGGGTCAGGTCATTATTTTGGACTCGGTTTGTTTTCTTGTTTTGATTTTTATGGATTGGGCTTTTCGCTCCTCCATTTATGAGACTTTGTTGATTATTAATAAAAGGTCTATCGGACCACCAATTTTTTTATTTTTTTTTTAAATACCATATAACATGAATCGGATGGAGTAATTGTTAAAGCATAATTCTCTAATTTTTCTTGTGTCATTCAAGATCTTTAATTAGTCATTGCAAGTAAAGTGCTCTTTCTCTTTCCCCCATTTTTCAAACAATAGTTTGTATCTTTCTACATAGAAAAATTCCCTATAGCAGGTAGAACAAGAGTGATTTTGCATGACATCTAAGAGAATTTTCTATTCAGACCAAACATACAGCATCACTTGATCATTAGCATGCTTGCTTGTTCCCCTTCTATATTATAATAAATAATAATAAGTCATTTTTTGTTTGATTGCCGTTTTGCTTGTTTTCTCTAAAAGAGTATACCATTTATGGTAAATTTTGTTCGAAAAACATTTAAACAGTAATTCCACTACCTATAAGAAATGGGCAAAAGATCTTATCGGTACACGTTATTTACATCAAGTTAATGAATACATGACATATATCTTTACATATATTGTTACCATTACCACAATTAGGTCATATACATTCTAGCCATAATTTATCATTCAATCATAATTAATTAGGAGTTAATTCTCCAAATTGTCATTGAACTTGTGCAAATATTCCACTAAAGTCATTTTTGTTTCTTTTAGGACAATATTGTCATTGAACTATGTATATCTTTCCAAAATAAGGTGGAACTAAGAAATAGTTAAAGGTATGTTTGGAAAGGCCCAAGAGAATTGGAATTGAAATTGGACGTAGTTATACAGTTTGACATTACATGCAATGTAAATTAACAAGTCAACACTACTAAAGCAAATAAATTGAAACATAAATTCAAATATAAAAAATAAAAAAACATAATACTCTTTTTATATTTTTTTCTTTTAGAAATTTTTTTCTTTTTTTTCTTTTAACATTATTTATCTTTCATCTCTTTTCTTCTCATTTTCCAACCTTTACTTTTTATTCTTATGATTCAATATAATTGCTCGTATTTTTTATTTTCTTCATTTAGCACATAACTGCATTATTATTCTAGTGTTTGATTTAAAGTAAAATTTCATTAATCAGATTATGGACTTATATTTCTTTTCTTTTGAATTATACTTTTACTTAGCTTATGGTGAAACTTATTCTATTTTATGTTGGACTTTGATATAATATTATGTTTGTTTGTTTTGAATGTTGAATTTATGTTCCAATTTATTTGCTTTAGTAGTATTTTCTTATTATTTCATATTGCATGTCATGCCAAACTATATAATTACATCCAATTCTAATTTTCTTGTGGCCTTCCAAACATGCCTTTAACTATTTCATAATTTCACCTTATTTTGAAAAGATGTACATAGTTCAATAACAATATTGTCTTAAATAAAAACATAAGTTACTTTAATGGGATATTTGAACAAGCTCAATGACAATTTAGGAAATTAACTCAATTAATTAGTATGATTTTATATAAATATCGATGCAAATAAATTTTTGAGATAGTTGCCAATATATACCATTCATCCATCTAGTTTCAAATATGGTCAAAATATACACCACATATACACTCGATTGTATATGGATACGTTGTGTTTGTGTATATATATATATATATTAGTATAAAGTATAAATTATCTATACACGGTAGACATATTTGGTAAATTATAGATGATCCAAAAGGCATTGAAATGGAATTTTCTCTTAATTTTCCCCAAGAAATGGAATACACCAAGGAAGAAGAAAGATCCAATAGCAGTCATTTTGTTGGTCCAATCCAATCTATCCTCTCCAACTTGTTTTTGAAATATAATTTGAACTAAATTACACATTTCCCAGATTACCACGTGGCAACATCCCAGTATGCCACGTCATATCTCTCCTCCTGCCTACCCAAAGCTGCCTAAAAACCACAAGCAATTGGCCATATTAAAAGTACCAAACTTTTCAGGTCTTTAATAGGGAAAAGTCTACCTAAGCCTTACCAAACTAAACTCTTTACACTTCCTAACTGGCTCCTACCAAATTCTTCTCCAAAAAATATGGATTGGACAAGAGGCCATACAATAGGCCACGGCTCTACAGCTGCCGTCTCGGTCGCCATGTCACGCTCTAGCGAGATTTTTGCTGTCAAGTCCACGGAGCTGTCCCCGTCCGAATTCTTGCAAAAGGAGCACAAAATTCTGTCAACATTGAACTCCCCTTACGTAGTTGACTACAAGGGGTACGATGTAACTAGAGAGAACAAGGTAATGTTCAATCTTATGATGGAGTACATGCCCGATGGGACACTCACCGATGAAATTAGGAAACATGGAGGCCAGTTGAATGAACATTTGATTGGATACTACACGAAGCAAATTGTTCAAGGACTAGATTACCTACATTCGACAGGGATCGTGCATTGCGACATTTAGGGACACAACATTTTGTTATGTAAAACCGGTGACAAAATTGCAGATTTTGGTTGTGCTAGACTTGTCGATCAGGCTAAATGGAATGGTGGCACGCCTATGTTCATGGCACTGGAAGTTGCTCGTGGGGAAGAACAGGGGTTTCCTGCTGATATTTGGGCGTTAGGATGCACAATTATAGAAATGGCCACGGGTAGCTCACCGTGGACTACTGCTTACGACCCTGCTTCATTGCTTTTATCATATAGCATTTTCTTGCCAAACACCAGAAATACCAAAGTTTTTGTCATCACAGGCAAGGGATTTTTTAAGCAAATGCTTGACAAGAGATCCAAAACATAGATGGTCTGCTAAACAGCTCCTCAATCATCCATTTCTTGAGATGTCAAATTTTTACAACAAAGCAAATCAAGATTTCAACACAAGTTCTCCAACAAGCATTCTTGATAAATGCATTTGGAATTTAGAGGAAGAATCAGAAAATATTGATGATCCAACACAAGAAATTAGTGAAATGGATTTGCCTCTACAAAGGGTAAGAAAATTGGAATTACAATCAGGAAAACCAGATTGGAAATTGGATGAGTGTTGGATCACAATCAGAAACAAGAGTGAAGATTTGCCAACCTGTAAAAAATTAGTTTCTGGCATGACAGCTTTTTCAACTACTAATGAAATGGAGGTGGAAAGCTGTAATTGCCAGGATAACATTTTTTATTGCAGTAGTTGTAGTGTAATTAGCACTCTCAATTTTGTCACACATAAAAAAGGTTCAGCAAATAAAATTATGTTTTTATAAGTTTTCTTCTTTCTCTTTTACCTTACTTACATGACTTACTTCTTCTATTTTTCATTTTTCAGCTCTTCTTCGGACCACACACATAGCGAAAACTTTAGTGCATCGGGCTGCCCTTTTGTCGTTTTCTCATTTGCACTTACATCCTAAGAGAGTACTCCCTCCGTCCATCTTTACTTGTCCATATTTGATTTGACACCTTTTTTTTTATAACCGTATTGTCCGGGCCAGCTTGTGCGCATCTCGACTAATTCTACGGGAGACCTACCACCTACCACCAGCAACAGGTACCAGGTGACTCTGTTCACCAAGGCTAGAACAGATGTGAAGAAATCACCTAGTGCTTGTCTCTGTTGGGAATTGAACCTGAGACCTCATGGTGCTCACCCCAACTTCATTGAACCACTAGGCTACACCCTTGGGTGCGATTTTACACCTCTTAAGAAACAATAAATAAAAGACTAATTTACTAGATCACCGCTATTAGTTACAAGTCATTTTAGTATTGAGAAATGAACGTAGTGTTTAGTAATAGGGGTAAAATAGACACAAAACAGTAAACTATCTCTTGATTTTTCAAACTAAATAAGTAAAATTGAACAACTATTTATGGTATACTGAAAAAGTAAAGATAGACGGAGGAAGTAGCACAGAGAAGTAAAATTCAACTCCTAAAATAGTATAATATCGCTAACCTTTCCTACTTTACTATCTCAGATATTTGTAGAGCTAAATTCAGTGGTGGAGCCATCCTTTGGCAAACCTTCCACGGAAATCACTATATAGATATGTATATTCTTTTTGCACCCCTTCCATGGAAATTACACTATATAGATATGTATATTCTTTTTATGTATATTTACTGTATGTTGCATTACATTGATTTTTTCTTGTGTTTAATTTTTTATTTTTTGACTTTCTTTAGTAAAAATCTTGATTCCGTCATTAGTTAAAATGTTCTCTCATAGCCAAAAGAACTTGAGAAATCAAAGCATGAGACATGCTTCAAAAATTCCACATAGGATGATGAGTTGGTCATGTCCCATGTATGCGTACCTAAGCTAGCTAAGGTTTTAAAAGTATTTGATAGTTTAGAAAGCAACAAACCATATATCAAAAAAAAAAATAATCAAATCTACAGTTATCATTTTAATTAGTAAAGTGGAGTATTAGTTTAGTAATATATTTAAGGATAAAAAAGCTGTAGATTAGACAAATAATCTTTTGATTAAGACGCGAAATACATTTTCAAGAAATGTGCAAAATTTTAAAAAGACAGATAATATGAAATGGAATTACTACATTAGTAAGTTCTCCCAACTTTCGTGTTGGGTGGATATATTTTCCCTTTGCTACTAGTCTGATCTTAAAGTTAAGCTACTCAAATTGTTTGGCAGAATAACGTTAATCATTATTGGTCATTTTAGTTAGTAGTATCTTTTAGGCATATGCTTCAAAATACTTTATTTTAAATCTTCCCTGGATAAGCAAACAGTGAACGAATAGAATTTTGGTAATATAACTACATAATTTATTGTCAATACTTCCATGGTCATGACAAAAAGAAGGGAAAAAAAAACTTAATTGAATAGAGACTAGACCAAAATATCCAACCTAACGAGATTTTTCACTACCTAATCTTTATTAGGTACCATTACAAAATTATAATACTCATGACATAATTAATATGCAATTGTCTTGTGAGATTTAGTTGTGGAGTCAATTACAAATGGTATTTTGGCTATATGATTCTTCTCATCAGAAATCAGTAAAAGATTAATACATGATTTGTGTAAATAAAACATAAGAGAACTTAATACGGTTATTTTCTTCTATTCAAATAGCTAATGGCATAGGAGATCGTTTTCTCTCATCCAGAAGAGTTGATCTTTTTAAAGTGAATTTACTTGTGCCAAAAGATACACTTTAGGCTTATTTCAACCTCTCCACCTACTCATGAGGAAAGTAAAAGTAACATAGAAAGGGTGGCTACACAAGTACAGTAGTTTATTTGAGTGAACTATGTAGTATGTATTGTTAAGCTCCTTGTGAAAACATCGGATATTGAAACAATACAAAAACAAATTACGTGATCAATGGTACCCTTCAAAGCTGAATTCACATAGACAACCTCTGTTTGGCTTCCATCAAACATTCTATAATTAAATCATTTGTGTTCAGAAAACAGATCTAAACTTGGAGTGAGTTTGCTATGGAGGAAAACAACAACAGCAGACCCAATGTGGTCCCAGAAGTGAGCTCTGTGGAGGGTTGAGTGTACGTAGACTGGGGTAGGGGGGCTGTTTTTGATAGACACTCAGCTCCTTGTATGGAGGAAAACAATTTCAATTTTCCGATGTATGGTCAAAATGTTTAGAAAACATCTTTTCTAGAAAAACAAGTTTCTTAAAAATGAGGGAAATGACTTTCCTAATGGAAGTAGGAAAACAAGTTTCTTCAAAATGAGGAAAATGACTTCCCTAATGGAAGTAGGAAAACAAACTCCATAAGTGGCATTCCAAGTTCATTGTCTCCTCCCACCCATCAACGCCCCCAACCCCATCGCTTGACCATTCCTACCGCCCCACCCCCTGCAACCTCCTAAACCCCCACTCTCCCCCTCATTTCACTCTATATAGTCTTTTGCTAGATTACATATAAATGCTTTTGGGATATTTATTTTATTTACTTACCGAAGACTAGAAAATAATAAAAATCCTATTATTTTGCAAGAAAACATTTCCATTCATACCACACACCCTTAACAAAGCTCAGAGACCCTTCAATAAGCTCTGCTATTTTGGATTTCGGTGGCATTTACCAAGAAATGCGATGCTTGTTTCTTTAAGCTGGCTAAGCTCAGCCTGTGAGTATATGAATATGGTAACAAGGTAAACGAAGGATGCTTAAGTGAGATTGATGACACAGGCAAATAAAAAATGACTCCACAGGAAAGAAGCAACGTAAATTCGTCGCTTTTATTCACCTTTGGAGTAACCAACAGATGAAATTAAAGCTAAGTCTATGCACATCCAACTTTCAGTCATCAGTTCTCTTTGAGAATTTACAAAAGTTATACCGACACAGACAAGCATCTTTCAGTGGAAGTAAGTTGGTTTGTTGTCCTCAACACTGATAAATTGGTCTGCGGTGTCTGGGCGAGGATGATGAATGAGTGGCAGAGAAAAGGTACTCACCATACTTTGTTGCTGTTTCCGTTACATTCTCAAAATCTACACATTTTCCATTGTTTTCAAGTGTTGGGAACCCAAGCTTGGATTTCAAATTAGACCATCCGTTGGACTCATCAATTTTCTGAGCCTCGTGGTTTATTGACTGCAATTGGTTACGAAGTGTCTGATTGTAATCAAATAAACGATCATATTTAAGACGGAATTCTTCAAACTGGTTTTTTAATTTCAACACAATAGCTCCTTCAGCCCGAGCCTTATTAGCTTTCATCTGACAATCCATTTTCAGCTTCTTTATTCTAGCTGTCAAATTTGCAACCTTCCCCTGTAAAACTCTACGATGATCCTCCACATGCATTTTCCTTTCCCGAAGCATTCTTTTTTCAGTGTTGATAATGTTCCTAACTGAGACGTTCTCCGTCATTACAGGGTGCACTTCGTCCAACACCATCCATGCAAATAGTGAAAATCCTGCAAATCACAGGTTTAGCATTAAACTAATAGAGATTTGCAGAATGTGTTCGAGTATATGCACCTAGATAAATGTTACTCCTATTGGCAATTGGCGAACTCCAGCTTCAGTTTTAGGTAATACTTTTTTGGAGGGACGAAGCACTTACCCTATTTTCTTGATTAATCAAGAGATCTACCGCGATGAATGGATCAATGTAATTAGACAGAACAATGAGAATCACATGCATTACTGGTGGATATGCTAGACGCCACCTATAAGCTTCAAAGTCAATTTAGTAACTCATATCAATACAAAAGGATTCGACATGCTTTCATCAAGAAATGACCTTTCTTGGACTTGTAAAACGAGATCTGGGAGACAGTGAATTAACAAGAACCATATAAATGGCATCTGTTACAATTAGGATAGGAGGCAGAAAGCATCTCTACCTCTGAGGTAGAGGTACGATCTGCGTACATTCTACCTTCCCCAGACCCCACTTTGTGGGAGTATACTGGGCATGTTGTTGTTGTTGACAGACGACTGCATTTCATTTCCTTTTTCCTAATAGGTGGTTTATACACAACAAAAATAACTAGCAAGTCTTAACATGGAGTTCTCTGTCTTAAGAACCTGAGAAGCCATCTGAAGATCTGCTAGCATGCTGGAACTTCAAGGGACGAGTTGTTGATCAGGATAGACGCTGGAAAACCTTACCTGGATGTATATGGTGGACTTTTTGGAAGGAAAGGATCTCAAGATTCTTTGAAGGAATTTTTGTAGAAGAAGAAAGATTATTTTTTTTTCATTGACCACTAGGACACTTACTCTAGGTTTTTTCTGCTTTTCTGTAAGCTATCAACACAGCTCTCAGCACAACCTTTGTGCTGAATTTTGTATAGTAATATTACCTTTCTCAAACAATGTTATATTGTATCATTTGCATCCTTTCTGCTCTATTCAGGTAATATTAGAGAATTCGCATAGAGATTACTTTTTAGCTCGCTGTCAACAAACCTAATGTAACTCTCAGTTATCCGGGTTTGGGACTAACTTTGCTATGATGAATCACAGATAGACAAAGTTGGTAATTAGTATTGAACCATAATGTGTTAAAAGTATTTCTTTTTAAAAAGTAAATCTAGTTTCTTCTTTGAACATTTCGTATCTGGATATACTAAATTAACTTGCTGCTGTATCAGGATATCCTGAATTCTTGCAAAACAATTCATCATCTCTGTTGCTCCTAGTCATGGAATTGCCTTTGAAATTAATGTTCTAGTTATTGTTTTGTCTAAAGCTGCTTCACTCTGGATTTTGCATCAACAGAAAATCTGAACAAAGCAGGAAAACTTCTTTTAGAGAACTGCTGCTACTACATTTGTCCAGCCAGAAGAAGTGTTTTTCTTGTTGCCAACTTGAGTAGCCACCTTAACACTGAACTCTTGCCATAACTTGCTATGATGTTTCCATGGACCAACACTATGTGATGATCTGTCGACCTTGTTACGCCAGTTTATGTTCACTTAATTCTCACCATCTTCTTGAGGGAGCCTCGTCCTTTCGTCTCACCATCTTCTTGAGGGAGCCTCGTCCTTTCGCCTTGGGCCCTCTGGCCCATTCACCAAAAGAAACTTGTGTTGTCTACTATTCCCTAAAAACCTTCTTCTGATTTTGTCTAATTTCTTGAGAACCTTAACTGGGATTGGAAACAAGGGCATGAAATAGGTTGGAATGCCATCAACCACAGTACTGATCAAGGTTACCCTCTCTCCCAATGAAAGGCATTGTGACTGTCATGTGACCAACCTTTTTCAAACTTCTCTATCACTCATTGTCATAATTGAGTGCTTTTATATTTAGCTCCTAAAGGAAGTGGGAAGAGTGCCTATGTTGCATCCAAGTATCTCTGCCAACTCATGTGTGTTTTCCACTGTGTTAACTGGATAATTGATTGATTTTCTTCAAGTTAATGAGCAGGCCTGAGACTATTTCAAACACAATAAGCAACATCTTCAGATGTCTCTTATTGAGTTTCACAAAAAAACAGTGTACCGCCAAGCAAATAAGAGATGAGAAACTGAAATTTTTTCTCCTGTTTTGGACCCTACTGTGAACCCCTCCATTGGTTCTGAACTGCTTTTCATGTCATGCTACGACAAGCTTCCATAGCAGAAAAGAAAAGAAAAGAAGCATAGTGTCACCTTGTGTCAAACCATCTTTGAGGTGGAAAGAATCCCACAGCTTCAGCAATTCACCAAAATGTTCACTGTTTTGACTGAAAACGTAATCCAGTTAGGCCATTTTTCCTTGCAACCCATTTGTTGCAAGATGTTGAATAGAAATCACCAACAATAATGGTCATATGCCTTCTCCACATCAAGTTTACATCGAATCTCTCGCTCGTCTTATTTCATTCTCCAGTTCAGTACCTCATTTGCGATAAGAGAAGCATCCATAATATTCCTTCCTCTTAACAAAGCATTTTTTTTTGCCAGAAACCAAATTTTCCATAACCTTTTTCAAACTTTCTGCCAGCAGATTAGATATAATTTTATACACGCTTGCTATCAGATTAATGGACCTAAAATCTTTTAGATCTTCAGCACCCTTCTTCTTAGGAACTACAGCAATAAAGGAGGCACTGTAAGCTCTTGCAAAGCTGCTGGAAGCATTCTGCTAGGCCTAACATCCATGGCTAAGCTCCCTATAATCAGCATTCTGATTCAGGTCTCGAGTTTTGCTAACATCTCCTTTTTTTCTCTTATCTAACCTTCCAAAATCCTCCTTATCCATTTCTTATATCTCCTCTTAACCTCTTTACCATTTCCATAAGTACCTGAAAAAGACTGCCAGTAACATCATAGTTCTCCCACCACTCCTTTAATTTCTCCATGAACCTTCAACCTGAAACCACATTTCTCGAATTTGAATTAACTGATTTTCACCCATTCTTCACATTCTAGCATCACTGGTTTAATCTGAGAGCATTTTGGTGTAATATAATGTTTGATATCTTTAAAGGTCTCACCCCATTCAGCTGATATCAAGAACCTGTCAATCTTTGATGCTTGTAACCATATTTCCTCATTTATATTCATTTCAGGCCAATATTATACAGTAAAAATAAAAAGGACAATAAGTTCCCTTTATTTCCTACTAGCATAAAAATCTCTAACAGGGCTAAACGAATTATTGAAAGTTTAGGACCTAAAGTAAATGTGCTAACATGACTGACTTAGTTTTTCCAACTAATTGGTATTATTTATATAAATATTTTTCTACCATTGTGCCTCATCTTTTGCTAAATTTGCATCAATTCCAAGAAATTGTAGGTCTTTATAGATAACTTCCTTTCATGTGATTTTAGGTCAATTTTGTATCTTCTTAACACTTTTCACATACCATGCTCTCACACCCACAGACCGGGACATCCAAAGGTCAAAGCAGGACATGATTAAACTATCTCAAATGACCTTCTTCTTATTTTCTCCTCAATATGTGCTATTTGTACCTTTGAAAATATGTGCTTACCTAACTCATGTGACTGCATATCCATCTTAGCATCTGTATTTCTTTTAAACTCATTTTGTGGATTTGTTGGACTTTAGTAGCCCAACATTCACTCTAATATCACATTGTTAGCCTTATAATTGTTCTATAGAACTTGCCTTTCCCTCTATCAGATATACCCCAATAACACTTCTCTATTCCAACCATTCTTATAACTATTCCATGCAAGCTACTCCTACCAGAATTTAAAACCAAGGTTCCTCAAGCCCTAGCCACGAACTCAATTTATGCATTATGGGTCAATCACTCGAATACATCCTTTTTCCTGGTTTCGACCCCCATTGGGGACTGAGTAAATCTTAATCCGCACTAGGAAGTTGAGGGACAAAGTACTCCCTAACAAAGGCAACTCTGTATCTAGGGGATTCCTTGGACCTGATAACTCTGATTAAGAATGAAGGGGTACTTGCCATGTCTCGATCCCAAAGAAGTTGGAGTTGGCTACATGAATTCTCTACAGTAGTTCCTCTCTATTATTTTAATCTACTACTAAAAAATAGTACTTAAAGAAAAAAAAAAATATTTAGGGGCTTTGTAAATCTAAACGTGACTTATCCCTACATATACACTATTCACTTCCAGGTACTCCATACATACACATACATACACATACATACATATACATACAACAACAATAACAACATACCCAGAATATTCCCACAAAGTGGGGTCTAGGGAGGGTAAGTGTACGCAGTCCGTACCACTACCTCTGAGGTGACGTAGAAATGTTGTTTCTGTTTGACCCCCGGCTCAAGACAAAAACAAAGACATAATATAGGAACAATAGGTATTAACACAACAAATAATAACATAAACAAGACTATCACAAAGCAGTACTACAATCGATCTATCTATCCAAAACAACAAACATTACTAGAACTCCACAAACAAGACACTACAAACATAGCACTATGACCACTAGCACAGATACCAAAACAAACCACTCCTACCTATCCCCAGCATCAGGAACAGGTAACTCTATCCACCAATGCTAGAATAGATAGGAAAAAATCAACCTAGTAATTTTTTTGTCTATGATGAGATTTGAACTTGAGACCTCATGATTCTCCATATACATACATATATGTATGTATATATATATATATATATATATATATATATATGTATGTATATTCCAAAAGCTGTAAATCAATATAGAACAGTACATCAAGGATTCCGTTTTCAATAATTGGAAACAATATTGAAGAGACAAAAACAAAAAACAAAAAGGCGGCACCCAAGGGTGTGACCTAGTGGTCTATGAAGTGGGTTGAGAACCTGAGGTCTCAGGTTCAAACCTCCACGGAGACAGAAAAACACTAAGTGATTCTTCTCATCTATCCTAGCCTTAGCTGGTGGGAGGTGGCAGATATCCGTGGATTTGGTCGAGATGCTCGAGATGCGTGAAAGCTGACCAGGACAACACAGTTATTGAAAAAAATAGACAAAAAAAGAGCATTACCTATGAGAGAAGCTTGGAGAAATAGGAAATTGAGAGCAACCACATCACTCCAATTGATGGGGCCATGAAGAATCCTCCAACTACATAAAATGGAAATAATGTTGTATACCCAAAACACGAAAATAGAGAGCATCAATATCCGTATCCATAAAATCAAAGTACAGTTTTTTCCACGAGACAAAGCCACAAGAATTGGTCCTTGTAATGGGGTCTGTAAGCATATCCCTAAGTAGACAAATATTTCGCCCAAAACTAAGGAGGTAAGTATGAATACTATAAGGTATGTGACCAACATCTTTTCTTCAACTAAGGTCTCATGGCGTTTATTTACGCTATATATATATATATGCTCAAATCAAATCAACAAGTGGAATTTGACAATTGATAATTTGTCATCTAAAGATCCTCTTCTTCTTTTTCTTTTTCATTTTCATTTTTTGGGGTTTAAGTTCATTAAATACCCTTTGTACTATGACTCAATTACGAAAGAATTTCCTATATTTTAAAATTTAAAAATTACATTTATATTTGCACCCTTATTATGTACGGAAAAGGGACAAATATTATCCTTGAACGATGACAAATGATACGTATATATCCTCCGTCATACTTTGAGTACACATATGCCCTCATCGTTAATGAAATGATACGTATATGCCCCTCACACTAACGGTAGGGGCATATGTGTATCCAAAGCATGACGGATGGTATATACGTATCATTTATCATAGTTTGGGGTATATTTGTCCCTTTTCCATTTTAATTTTTTTATCTCAAATAAATAACTCAAACCCACTTCCCGACCCAATAAATTCACTACCTGATCTGATCCCAATTAAACCCAAGAGATGTCTGTCGCGCTTCATTTTTCTCACAAAAAGCGGGATTCGATGTGACAACACTTTTTAGGATGTTTAAAAAGAGAAGAGTCGCCACCTAACAAATTAAGGTGCGTTAGGGCACCATTTAAAACTAATTGCGGTTATTTAATTAGTCTACGTCACCAGAAATTTAGGTAAGGGTTCAAGTTACCTCGAAAGGAAGGTGTTAGACACCTTTCGAGGTTCACAAATGTGGGTCCCGGCCAAACTCATATATTACATGAGGGATTTTACATGATAAGCAAGGGTCTATTGATTTTAGTAAAAAGCTAAGAAAATGACTATGTGATAAACTTATAAATCAAAGAGTAACTAAATTAAACAGGAAATTGATAAAATCGCATGCGGAGCAATTAGACGTGCTAAATTATGACAAATTGAAAAGTGGACATGTAAACTTGATTAAATCTTAATTAATTTAAAAATTAAATGACTAGGTGACTAGTTACGAAAATCTCTTACTTTAATCAGCTAGTTCAAATATTAGCTACGTGACATAAATCTAGGTGATAAATGATTAGAACATGCAAACTATATTATTATTATTATTATTATTTAAACTAAGAGAAGACTACCAATTTAAATGACAAATGACTAGGTGATAAGATCAATTATAAACAAAGAAATAAATTTAGCGAGAAGCCAGTTTTACCTAATAAATATGAGAAAAAGTGATTAATAATAAATCGTTTATCCTAGAAAGAAATGTAAGTCAATAAATGATAATTATTCAGATAAGCGAAGGGATAGGAGTGAGACAAATATTTAAAGGAAATAAGCTAATTAATAACTTAAATTAGATTAAACTACCCCAAACGAATTAAAGGAATAAAAATAGCATAGTAATTAATTCAATAAGAGATCATTTTTTCGAGGTTTAGACAAAACCATGAGAGAGTTTTAAAACAAATAAAATGTTTGTTGCATTATAGGGATGATGTCACGATATTAATAATCACGCTCATTTGACCTTAGCAACATTTTTAATTGGAGGTCGGTCTTAAGTCATAAAATAGTAATATTATAGTTTTTAAAAGACAAGTAAAAATTTTGAGTTTTAGAATATAAACACATAAGAATATTTACGTATAAATACGCATAATCTCCATTTTTGAAAAAACAACTTTGGTAAGTGATACTCTCGGGGACATGTCGGCTAAATTTAAAAATTGGAAATTAGACCTCGTAATTCCTTTTACCTTCCCACTAACTATATTGTTAGGAGATGGTATTTATATATAGTTTCAAAATAAAATGTCATGTACGGTCCTAATTGTGAAAATGAAAACCGAACGATAACTTTGATAAAGAAATGGAGATTGATTTAAACAATAGAATTTGTGTTTAAAGCATTTGAATAAAAATAAAGGAGTAAAAAATTGATAATAAAAATCAGAAAGGAACACATAACACATAATTTCTCAACTCCCTATTGAGGAGCCCCTTAATTTCCATTATTTCTAGCATTCATCTATATTATTACGAAACTAAATGAATAACAAGGATGAAGATCCTATAAAATTAGGCGTCATGCAACAGAACAACGCCTGTGTCCTTAGATCCAAGCCCAGACCCTTGGTGACTCTTCAACAGCCCCAACCAATTTGCTTAGCAACCTGCTGAACAGAAGCACACACACATGCATACAAACAACACATCAGAAGACAATACGTCTAATAACAATTGCTTGAACTTTAAGAATCTAAGGCTTTATGCTTTAGTCAACAGGGCAAACTATGAATGGAAAATCATATACTAGAATAACAATCAAACCTCACATACTTGAAGGCTCGATTCTTAAGTGATTATATTCACACATAAATCTAACCCCATTAAAAGAAAAGAACAAGACATGGCCTAACAGACTAGGGTAAAATTAGAGAAAACAACAACACTGAGTCTTTTACATCTCTAGGCATGTTTTTCTATTAATTCTCGAGGAACAAATTAACACACATAAAGTAAGAGGGCATACCTGGACGCTCTCCATAATATGCTTAAGGCATTCAAGCTTTTCGACTATTTAATTATGCAAGATTTAAAGTTTACATAAAACTAACACATGAATATCGAATGCATCATTAAGAGAACTAACATGCGATGAACAAATTAATTATAAGAAAGGCAGAGACCAACCGCTTCAATAGTGCCCAAAATGAGAGCTTTTGAGTGATACGTAATGGAGAGTAGAGCAAATGAGCAAGATGTGTTTCAGGGAGATGAGTCGTAACGTCTTTGAGATGTAATGAACACAATATTTATAGTGAGAGAGTTCAAGAATTAAAATGATAAAAAAACAATAATAATTTATAGCAAGAATTTAGAATAGGAAAAGAATAAAATTTAATTTGAGGATGATTTGAAGGGAGATCATATCATGATTTGGGAATTAACTTAAGTAATAGGAAAAGTAACTAAGAAAAGAAAGTAAGAACTTAAAAGGAGAGAATAAAAGAAAGAAGATTGAAAAGAAAGAAAAATCAATTAGAGAAAAAAAAAGTGAGAAACGAGACATTGGAGAGGGAGTAAATAAATAGTACTAAATATAAAATAATAAAATAAAGCAAAAGTAATATCCTCTTCTTTTGAGTGGTTTTGATAGAAAATTATATTCTTCACATGAAAGGCAAGATAATAAGGAGGACTCTTGTAATGACCCTCCTGGTCATTTTCTACTTCTCCATATTATTTCGGCGTTTAGAGATTTCCCATAGCTGCCTCAAGTTATTTATGACTTGCTGGAACTGACAGTTCGGTTATCGGGAAGTTCGTTTGATTTTAGAGCCTTTTCCCTGTTTTGAAATCGTTACTTTTTAAATTTGGCTACCGGGCCTAAACATCAGGTAGAAGGCCTTGTATTCCAATTCTGATAGTTCCATCAGCTCTGGAACGTCGATTTTAGGCTAGAGGGACCTTTGGTTAGGGTCCCGAGCCTTCCGGGTTCATTTTGGGCTTTTGGGTAGAAATTGGTTAAAACGACCATTTGGGTGTGGGATCCACATTTCATCGAAATAACCTTAGATGAAAATTTTGATTGCACCATTGAGTCCGAAATATTGAATTTGATAGGGTAGCATAGTTCGTTTGCGTTCACGGGATTTCGAACGAATCACGAGGGCCCGTTGAAAATTTGGCAAAATATTGCCAAGTGCTGATGTTGCTTCAGCTGGTGCAACCTCTTAATCGGGCCTTTTGATGCTTAAGCGGAAGTAAGGCCCGCTTAAGCGGAAGCCGCTTTAGAGGCTTGGGCACCACTTTAGCGGCTGGGGCCTTGGACCCGCCTGTCCACTTAAGCGAAGGCTCATCTGCTTTAGCGGGGTGCGCTTAAGTGGAACTCGTCCTCTTTAGTGGATGTACACCCCGGGTCATGGAGCACTTAAGCGCTGATGGGGGCGCTTTAGCGGTGACTGCTTAAGCGGCACCTGCAGGGCATTTATTTCCCTTTTCATCCGTTTTTCTCTCATATTTTTCTAAGTATTAGAGCATAAGAGCTCTAGAGAGATAGTGGGATAGAAGAGACGATTCTTGGGTGTTCAAGGGAGCTTGGAGAGTTCGTTAACATTATTTTTTTCCTCATCTAAATCCTTGTAAGTTCCGTCTAATTTCTTGGTAAATTTCCCGTTTTAAAGTTTTAACCCTAACTAGCTTTATTGGTTGATTTTGGGTGTTGTGATGCTCGAAATTCACCTATTATTGAGGGTAAATGATCCTTGAGGGACGTTTTGACAGTTTCAAAATTGTGATTTCGTAAGCGGGGCACACATAAGATATTTGGCTCGATTTTGGACCTGATGCATTTATATGCAATATGGATATTTTTATTATCGTATTGATGAGTAGAGTGTTATTTTGATAGCGTGGCATCGTGTGAAGGCTTCTCGAAAGGGAAAGGCCCCACTTTAAAGGATTTTATTGAGCTTTCTTCGGCGTCCAGGTAGGCTAGGCTTACCCTATTTATAGATTGAGCTTAATTATGGTATTAGTATGATATTATGCTAGTTTTGGGTTAGAATTTACGGTTGGTTGCTTAGTTAGTAAAAGTTGGATTATTTGGCCGATTTGAGAGCGGTTTCGGAGGTAGAATCGACCTAACTACCCTTCCCTTAAGTAAATTGATGCTTTAGGGTTGTGATAGCGAACTTAGCTCCTTGTAGACTTAGGAGGCCTTCATTCACAACATTATCCTTGATCTTGAGCCTTAGACTACATAGCATATACCTAGTTCGGGGCTAGGTTAATGATCTTGAACTTATTTAAAGACCGGTTCGAGTTCGACACATTCTATTGGTTTATGTCATTTAAAGATCGGTTCGAGTCCGACACATTCTATTGATTTATGACATTTAAAGACCGGTTTGAGTCTGGCACATTCTATTGATTTATGACATTTTAAGACCGGTTCAAGTCCGGCATATTCTGTTGGTTTATGGCCTTTAAAGACCGGTTCGAGTCCGACATATTCTTTCTATTTATGACACTAAATTACCGGTTCGAGTCCGACACTTATGGTGAGTTGTGAGGAGGGAAATCCGGTTCAAGTCCGGTGTTTATGGGTTATTTCATGATATTATGATACCGGTTCCAGTCTGGTGAGTTGTGTGGTACGAAAGGGTTCATAAGCATGGTAGTAGTATATTTCCTTGATTGCATCCATTGGGCTTATGGGGGTTCGTATGGATTAGTCCTCTCTTGTTTGCACCTTCTAGGCTTATGGGGGCCTAGTTAGGCTGTAAATAGTTTACCTAAATTTCGGTATCGTGTATTTCGTTATTTATTTCTATATGTCGAAGCATGATCTCAGGGTTGCCCCTTTTTCCTTGACTTTAGCTTACTTTCTCGCATCTTATTATGCTTTTATTATGATTTAGTTCAGTCGGCCGATGATGTCTACTGAGTACCCATTGTTTTGGTACTCATACTACACTTCTGCATCTTTTCTAGTGCAGATCCGAGTACTAGTCGCCGCCGTTGATAATCCATCCAGCTACTACAGGTTTCGGAGATAGGGTGAGCTTTCAGAGCAGGAGTTGATCCCCTATTTTTGGATGGTCTTTCATTTCGAGGCTACATGTGTATTGATATTATTAGTACTCTTATTCTTTTGCTAGTGACTCTTGTACCGGCCTTACCAGGTCGTGGGATTCCTTTTATTCTTCTCCCTCTTTTATTTAGCCCTATATTTTCGTACATATATTTATGGGCATGATTTGTATTATTTTTGTATTCTTTCGCCATTGCGCCCATTACTTGTCGTTCCGGGCTAAGGCTTAGCTTACCTACTGGTGGGACATAGTAGGTGCCATCATAACTCAGAAATTGGGTCGTGACAACTCTTCTAAATATAAAAAAGATCTGGATGAATTTGAAATTTGTGCTCAATATTAAATAATATATGAAATTAGTAACTACTCAATTACTAAGTATAAAGAAAATATTAACTGTTATAAATTTCCACATTAAAAGGTGAGCAATAGTAACAACAACAACAATAATAATAATAAGTAATAATAATAGTAGTAGTAGTTGTAATAAAAAAAATAAAAATGAGATTGATAAGAAATGAATGAAAAAATAAGGAAAGAAAAAATAAAAATAAAAAGAAAAGAAAAGCAAGAAAGGCAAAGTAAAATAAAGAAAAGGGACGTTGGGAGGGAGTAAGTTAGGGAAAAAAATATCTCTTGGAGTGAATTATGGGATATTAATGTGGGAGATGGAGTAAAAATAAGAAGCAAGATTTGATAGTTTTTTTGGCAAAAAATATTTTATACATGGAAAGGAATTATACGAAGGGATTATTTTTTTGGAGAAAAGTAATATTCTTTCAAGTAAAAAATATTTTTGAATTTTGTAGGAGGATTTTATGGATATGGAGGGATTTGACCAAGTTTGAAAATTTGAAATTTAAGCTTGTTTTGAGTCAATAAAATTCTACCAAAAATATATAAAATGGGTAGCTTCTAAATTACTAAGTAAAGGAAAATATTACTAAATTATTATATCAAGTGAATTATATTTTATAGTAAAAAAAAATAATACATGATTAAATAATAATAACACTTAAAATATTTGATCAAATACTTATAAATAATTTTTTTTAAAAAATATAAAAGAGTAAGTAAACAATAATTTTGCAAGTGAATATTATATAATAATAATGGTAAAAAATAATTTAAAAAAATAATCATATAATAATGATAATAACAATAATAATACTAAAAATAATACTTAAATAATGTGAATAGTATCTCTTTTCACAACTTTTGATAAAAATAAGTAAAAGTAGTAATTTTGGCCTCGTAAACAAATAGACGCTTGAATGAGTAAATGATGAAAAGGAGAAACAAAATTGGGTGTCAACAGATGCCCTTCGTTGCTCGGGAATGATGGAAGAATTGTCGAGCAACGAACATTGACATAGTAGCCAATTTTGTCCAACCGAGAGTACGGTTCGTTGGAATCGAAACAACAAGAGGGAGGTTATTAATATGGTGTGGCCGAGACTTTGATTTCAAGTCGCCTACATATTTTGGGTTTACGAGAATCAGGCCGTGTGTAGTTCTAGATTTAGGAATGAATGAAATTCCTAAAGAAAATTGACAAATGTTGGATTTGAATGAAGATAGCACGAGTTGACGAGATTGGAGTATAAGTAGCTTTGAGATATGAAATCTGAATATGATTTAGGAGAGATATAGGGATAAAGAATTATGTTTCAGAAATGGAAGCATAATTTTCAAACGTCCTTCCTTAAGCTTTTTGGAGCTTACCTGCAGCTTCTAACACAACTAGATAAAATGGTTAGTTCATAAGCATAGAGAAGTTTAAGTAATGCGGTGAAAATTCATAGCAATAAATAAAAATAAAAATGAGAGGAGATAAGAAAGCGTATCCTTTTGACGTTGCGCTTGTTGCCCAAAATTTTTTGAGGAACCTCAAAAAATCTGCCCCAATTTCGACCTTTTAAGAAGATTGTGATCACATTGACTATATGTCTGCAAAATCAATTGTCCTTATTTTAGGGTGAACAAATCCAATTGTTTTATTTTACGGCAGACGATCCCGATATATCCTATTTTAGGATAGATGAACCCCGGCAGAAGAACCCGACATATCCTATTTTAGGGCTGATGACTCGATATATCCTATTTTAGGGTGGATGAACCCGACATATCCTATTTTAGGGTGGATGACCCGGTATATCCTATTTTAGGGTGGATGAACCTGGCATATCCTATTTTAGGGTGGATGAACCCGACATATCCTATTTTAGGGTGGATGAACCCGGTATCCTTTGCATTGTTTGTAACTTCTTTGCATTGTCTGCTGGTAGAATTTTTGAGGTAATCTCAAAATTCTTCCCCAGTTTTTACTTGTGAAGTCTTATATTCCTGCATCACTCAAAGAAAATATTAGTTCAAAAGAAACGGTTGTCTTGTATTCAAACATTGAGGTTCGACTTCAAATATGCAATTGTCATTTGAAGTCATGGAGTGGGTTAAAATAGCTTAGAATTTTTGAATAAACTCTTGTCAAAAGCTAACATGATTTGAATATGAAGAGAAAAGGGAAATTTTATTAGATTAAGACCGAACCCAAGAGTGGGCTGCCTACGTATCCAAATGGAAGTCAGGTCAAACGTAGTTCATGAGTACAAAGAGAAACATAAGCAAAAACAAGAAATTTTATTCATTGGAAAGAGAATTGGTACTTTGCTTGTGACGGTTTAGTCCTTCTTAGTTCCTTTGATATGCTTTACGCTTCCTTGTCAAATGTCTCAGGGTGATTTCTATTGGCTCACCCCTTGGACTGTCATTGTGCCTGTGGTAGGGTCATAGATGTTGTTTAGTGGCCCTTGTCATACTATAATCTTTCCCTTCTTAATCAAATCTAGGATCTTATACCTTAATGCTGAACATTCCTCAATATCATGTCCTTAGTTATTTGAATGATATGCACACCTTTTAGACTGGTCAAAATTCGAAGGTGGGTATTTAGGGATCCAGCCTTTTCTTGGTTTCAGAACTCCTTGAGCAAACAATCTTTGAAATATGTTGGCCAAAGGTTCAGTCAAAGGGGTAGAAATGCAAGGTTTCATTTTATTTGGTTGATGAGAATTGGATGGTATTTGATAAGTCTGTCGTTGAGAATCATATTGGTGAGAATTTGGGTATTGAAAACCTTATGGGTTATAGGTGTCAAAAACATCATATGCTTGTTGGGTATTTTGATAGTGTTGCTCTTGAGGTGGGATGGTTGAGATATTTTCTTCTTCTTCTTCTTTCAGTGAAGCTTTCAGTGCTTGAAAAGTAGCTTGTATTGCAGAAACATCAATGACTTTTTCTGTCCGAATACCATATTATAATCTTTTCCCAATTAGGATTAGATCGTCAAAGCTTTGAATACAGAAGCCGAATAATTTTTGATAGTATATACCATCTAGTGATCTGATGAAAGTTTGGACCAACTCTTCTTCAGGAACAAGAGGACGTATCTTAGAAGCTTTCAATTTCCATCGTGCTGCATATTTTTCAAAAGATTCATGAGTCATTCTTTTTACTTCGAGCAAGTCCAACATCGTCAGATTGATATTAAACTTATATTGTCTCACAAAATCTTGAGCCATGTCTTCCCATGTATGTCACTTGTCAAAGTTTTGTTTGACATACCATGTGAGTGCTATTCCTGACAAGCTCTGAATGAAAAATCTCATTAAGAGAGATTCATTGTGCTCCATGACAATTAGTCTACTACAGTAGTCCTTTAGATGCGTGATCGGATCTCCATGCCCATCAAACACATTAAATTTTGGGATTTTGTATCATGTAGGCAAATCAATCCTTAGATGTAGACACAGTTTCTCATACCTCAAGTCTTGAATGCCTTTGAAATGTAGACAATCATCCAACCTCTTTTCTAAGTCAAGAAACTTTTGTTGCAGTGTAGGTGACTCCCCATTATGTATTACCATATTTTGCAAAGTACCAAGATTGAAGTGTGTCAAAGATATTTTTTGAGGTAAGAAGGTATTTTGTACAGGGGAAGAAGCAAAATTTATGTTAGAAAAAAATGGATCAAGATGGTTAGGCATATTTGCCTAATTTCAGACTCTTAACCGATTTAATGTTCAAATGCTAGACAACCTTTAAACAAAATAACTAAATCAAACAAAAGTTACAATATAACACAGATAAGTTTAAAACATACTAAATATAAAACATAAGACATTCTAATATGAAGACCGTAACTTAATAAGTGATCTAAGTGTAGAGATTTGATCTTCTAACGCACGAGACAGGCGATAGTGATAAAACTTATGCTTTCGTGATGCTGAATTTGAAACTGTGGCGGTAAAGAAGATAAGAAAGCTAGGGGAATGAACAAGGTCGACTCATGTTGCATATCAGAGTTGTTGATCACTTTGCCAATCCAGCCAATTCCATAAAAGTACCGAAGAGGTAAAACATAGGCAAAAAGGAAATTTTTATTATGATGAGACCGAACTCATTAAATGAGCTCCTACGTATCCCCCTTATAGGGGAATCAGGTCAAACATATTTCCAATTACATAAAAAGGAAAGCATAAAAGACTCCATATTGTAAGTATGTAAAGCTTAAAGTAATTCATGCCAAACAAGTGCAAATCATGCTTAGGAAATTAATCAGTATCAAGATTTGGCCCTGTCACATTTATCACCTTGGTATCAATCATTGTTTGAATTCTATCTTTTAATGTTCGACATTCTTCAGTGGTGTTCCCTTTAATCCCTGAATGATAAGCATATGTTTTAGAGTGATCGAGCCAATTTGCATAAGTATCCCTTACAATGGCAGGAATTGGAGCGATATAGCCAGCAACCCTTAATCTCTCATAAAATTAGGCTATGGGCTCAGCCAAAAGAGTGTACTGTCTTAGTGGATTTTTCTGAAACTTAGCTCGAGGTCTAGCGGATTAATTGGATCATTGATTAGTTAGTGGATTTTGATAAGACACTGAACGTATTTTGATGTTGGAGCAATGGGTATAGGTGGGTACAAAATAGTTTGAGGATGAGGTTTTATAGAGGATTGGGGATAATAGGCTTGGGCATAATTTGGTGTTGGAATGATTTTGGAGATGAATACCATATCAATTGAGGGCGATTTTTCTTTACTATCCTCCCATTGCTTATCAAATTTTCTATCTCCCTCCTCAATTGGCGAAATTCATTTGTGTCATGACCAGGCATGCCAAAATGGAAGGCACAATGCTTTTTGGGATCAAAGAAAGGACTTGAAGGTCAGTAGGAACAAACAAACTTAGGCTGCAGAATACCATGTGACCTCAACATTTCAAAAGTGATTGACGGTGGTTCGTCTAAGAGAGTCATAGCTTGAGAGTTACTCACTTCGGGCTTTGGAGGCTTTGATGCCTCACTAATAATTTTCTTTCCATTATCCCTAAATCGTGGCTCAACCAAACCAACCTGGTCATGTCTTGGAGTTTCGACTATGAACTTCCTCTTTAGCCTATTGTCGAACCGCCCAATAAAGTCACTTGCCAAATTGTCCCAAGAGACTCACTTGCTTGTATCCTTCTCTGCGTACCACATCAATGCTAGATCAATAAATAAACTGACAAAAAGCTTTATCTTAAGACCATCACTTTGCCCTATAACCGATAGCTTATCGAGGTATGCTTCCAAATGGGAACGACGATCCCCAGACCCATCGTATAACAAAAAGTTCAAGTCTCAACTCTATCCTTACTTTCTTTTCCTGATTTGGATAGTTTATCCATCTCTAACTGTTGAGATAACCCTACCTTATGGTTAGAAATCTTTCCTTCTATTTCCTTCTCCTTGCCCATCTCTGTCAACTCATTGAGTGCTTTTTGCAGTGCGATTGAATACAAACTCGGAGGTACTTTTGCATCATAATCAGGCATGGTTAAGGTCATCAATACTGGAGACTCCATAGTGTAGATAAAGTTAGTTTCAGATAATTGCTCTGGGAAGCCTAGTGGTATATCAGATGACCTCGAAGATTAGTCATTATTCCTCTGATTCATTCTATTTTTCTCTCCATATTCATGATACTTGACTCAAAGGGAGTAACCTTGTCTTGGCGCAACAACAAACCCTCATGCTTAGTTTCACCGTTGACAAAATTAATAAACATTGCTTGACTGGCCATTCTTGATGTTCAATTTTAGTCAACCTTAAGAGAAAACAAACTCACGATTGGAAAAAAGTATGCACAAAAAAGTTTAGAATGAATATTCTACTTCTTTGAAAATAATGATTCAGGCTCATTTTGAGTGAATTGAAGTTATGAAGGCTCTATATGACTTAGAGGTCGCGAAGCTAGAGTACAACATGAATATGGAAACGTTAGTGGTCGAGAGTCATGGTAAGGACAATAGTAAGTAAATTTTTAAAGCGTTGAGATAAGGATATCCAAAAATGATGAGTTACCCCAAAAGATTATAAATGAGACTAAAACCTCCTATCAAAGAGAGAGTCACACCAAGAAATGATTAGTATGCTAAAATGGTTATCTTGGAGGCCAAGATCGACCCATGAAGATAAGTTGAAAGAGAGTATTGACACGAAGCCCTAAGATGGTATGATTCTTTCCTAAAGGAACAAAGGTAAAATAGCAAGAGTGAATTCTAAGAGTAAGAAACTCTAAGAGTAAGGAACAACTAAAAAAATAACAAGGTAAGTAAGATAGTAACACATGCATAGAAGTTTAACACATAGCAAATAAGATTATGCACCCTTTTGGGGTTGTGAACCCCTTTAACTTGAAGTTATGTTTCACTAATTAACATTCAACGCATTAAGGGTGCCAAGATATTCTCGGCTGAATGAGATGCATATTCCTCAGTAAAAGAACACACATCCACGACCTAAAGAACATGAATAGTTTCATGACACAGTTCCCTCACTTGGACAACTTGAGAGTGGGAAAGCTCATGACTGTCGACGCACCGCTGATCGATCGATCCATGAGGCATTTCTCGCAAGGGTGTTTTAGGAATGAACATCCGTGCAACCACACAACCTTTCTTAAAAGTAAAGAAAGTTGGTTCCAAGTGGAGGAAGGTATAAGCGGAATAACAATTAAAATAAAGCAATAAACACATAGCATGTAAATAAAGCGATAACAAATATGCAATTTATGAAAAACAACAATATAATAAAACAAGTAAATAAGCTAAATATAAATAAATAAGAAAAGCAACACACAATATAAGACGCATAAAAATATATATCAAATATTCAAGAACATGAAAAAATGAGAAGGGGAGAGAGATGAATATGGTGCAACAAATGACTCAAAAACGAAATAAATAAAACTAAATAAGGAGTCAAATTAACCATTTAAGAAAACAAATAAAGGAAGAAGGGGAAAGGGGTGAATCATGCAAGAATGTAATAAAAGCATGTAAGTCCTATTACCACAAATAAGTTTAAAAAAAAATGCAAAACAACATAAAACCCCCATATAAACACGAATTCATAATGGTTAGAACCTAAGTATCCCTAGTAGAGTCACCATGCTGTCGCACCCCATTTTTCTCGTGAAGAGTGGGATTCGACGTGACAACTCTTTTTAGGATGTTTAAAAAGAGAAGAGTCGCCACCTAACTAATTAAGGTGCGTTAGGGCACCACTCTAAACTGATTGCGGTTATTTAATTAGTCTACATCACTAGAAATTTGGGTAAGGGTTCAAGTTACGTCTAAAGGAAGGTGTTAGGCACCTTTCGAGGTCCACAAATATAGGTCCCGACCGAACTCATATATTACATGAGAGATTTTACGTGATAAGCAAGGGTCTATTGATTTTAGTTAAATGCTACGAAAATGACTATGTGATAAGCTTATAAATCAAAGAGTAACTAAATTAAATAGGAAATTGATAAAATTGCATGCAGAGCAATTAGACGTGCTAAATTATGACAAATTGAAAAGTGGACATGTAAACTTGATTAAATCTTAATTAATTTAAAAATTAAATGACTAGGTGACTAGTTATGAAAATCTCTTACTTTAATGAGCTAGTTCAAATATTAGCTACGTGACATAAATCTAGGTGATAAATGATTAGAACATGCAAACTATATTATTATTATTATATAAACTAAGTGAAGACTTCCAATTTAAATGACTAGGTGATAAAATCAATTATAAACAAACATATAAATTTAGCCAGAAGCCAGTTTTACCTAATAAATATGAGAAAAAGTGATTAACAATAAATCGTTTATCCTAGAAAGAAATGCAAGTCAATAAATGATAATTATTCAGATAAGCGAGGGGATAGGAGTGAGACAAATATTTAAAGGAAATTAGCTAATTAATAATTTAAATTAGATTAAACTACCCCAAACGAATTAAAGGAATAAAAATAGCATTGTAATTAATTCAATAAGAGATCATTTTTTCGAGGTTTAGAAAAAACCATGAGAGGGTTTTTAAACATATAAAATGTTTGTTGCTTTATAGGGATGATGTCACAATATTAATAATCGCGCTCATTTGACCTTAACTATATTTTTAATTGGAGATCGGTCTTAAGTATAAAATAGTAATATTATAGTAATTAAAAGACAAGTAAAAATTTTGAGTTTTAGAATATAAACACATAAGAATATTTACGTATAAATACACGTAATCTTCATTTAGAAATAACAACTTTGGTAAGTGGTACTCCCGAGGTCGCGTCGGCTTAATTTAAAAATTGGAAATTAGACCTCGTAATTTCTTTTACCTTCCCGCTAACTATATTGTTAGGAGATGGTATTTATAGATAGTTTCAAAATAAAATGTCATATCCGGTCCTAATTGTGAAAATGAAAACTGAACGATAACTTTGATAAAGAAATGGAGATTGATTTAAACAATTGAATTTGTGTTTAAAACATTTGAATAGAAATAAAGGAGTAAGAAATTAAGAATAAATATTACTCCCTCCGTTCGCTTTTACTTGTCACTAATTTCCTAATTAGATTTCTTCTTTTACTTGTCATTTTTGACATATCGAGAGAAGACAACTTCTTTTTTTCTATTTTACCCTTAGCATTAATTATTTTTTCTCCAAATTAATTTCAAGACATAATGTAAACATCATTTAATAGGGGTACTATGGTAAAATATTCATGTTATGAATTGTTTTTCTTAATGGGTGTGCCATCTCAATTTGTGATGAGTAAAACCGAACGGAGGGAGTAGAAAGGAACACATAACACATAATTTCCCAACTCCCGATTGAGGAGCCCCTTAATTTCCATTATCGCTAGCATTCATCCATATTATTACGAAACTAAAAGAATAACAAGGCTGAAGATCCTATAAAATTAGGCGTCATGCAACAGAACAACGACTGTGTCCTTAGATCCAAGCCCAGACCCTTGGTGACTCTTCAACAGCCCCAACCAATTTGCTTAGCAACCTGCTGAACAGAAGCACACACACATGCATACAAACAACACACCAGAAGACAATACGTATACCGACAATTTTTTTAACTGTAAGAATCTAAGGCTTTATGCTTTACTCAACAGGGCAAACTTTGAATGGAAAATCATATACTAGAATAACAATATAACCTCACATACTTTGTCACACCTCAAATCCCATTGAGATGGACAGGCACCCGACGCCCTAAAGACTCGAGAGAACCAACCTATAAGCTTATTGTCCAAGCAAATAACTATAATAGTAATGGGACTTTGACAAATATATACAAGCTATAGCAACGATAAAAGACTAACATAAAGATAGACCCAAAACATATATACGTGACTTGACCGTTGAGGCAACAACTGTTAAGGAACCAAACATAACTGCACTTTATACACTAGTCTACAAAGCCTCTATAAGATTGACAAACATGGTCTAGGTCGGGACAGGCTCCGCCTTACCCTTAACTATTATACAATACCAAAATATATACCAAAGACTCGGTAAAGCCCCGAATCAACTTGGAGCTCACCAATCACAACTGAGTGACCTGTGCTCCTATTGAGGAGGTATACTAGCTGGAGTACCTGTACCCGTGGCATGAAACACAGTGTCCCCATAAGGGATGTCAGTATGAAAGAATGTACTGAGTATGTAAGGCATAAAGTGACCATAGGTAAGACAAGATCTTAATAACATCAGATATCAATATATAATTGTATAGATAAGAATAAAAGACCACCTTTTCTTGTATTTATGGGATCATGTACGTTCCATCTTTTACTTTACTTTATCCTTCTTTGCATTATGAAATTGTAAAGTATATGATAAATGACCAGCTGATCAGTGGTAAAAGAGGATGACCCATGCTAGGTATTTTAACCCCTGGGATACGGTCCTCATAAATACACAAATTGATAGTGACCCATGCTAGGCTTTCCTTTCACCCATGGGATACCACTCGTGATATACAAGTTCTCCTTACATTATTTCTTTAATCTTTGAGATAGTTCTTTTGGTGGTCATAACATTATTGAGTTCTAAACTATGAACCAGTAGTGAAAGACATATGAATACGCATTTAAGGCGGTAACAATGACATAGGGAGAAAATGTAGCATCAATGTATTAGATCTCATGCCAAAGAACATAGAATCGAATAGCCTTACATACCTTGCTGTACAACTCCGATATTACTGCAAATTAAACTCCTGCATCTCAGACTACTTATCTACAATAAAGTAAGTGGTAAAACTAGTATTAGTAGCTAATCAACACATTTAAGACACTTAACCTCACTAAAACAGTAGCCGGGCAGTAAGCCTATAATTAATTTATTTAAGGGTGTTGTTTCAACCTTTAATCCTCCAATTACATTCACATACCATACAAATCCTTATAACATTCCCCGAAACAACTTTAGCCTCATTATACCCTCAAAACGGTATACAAAGTGGAGTGGGCAGTAGGCTTACATAATATTTAGTTCGGTGGTGTATCACCATATCCTCCGTCTATAATTGAATACAAGTCAGTTACATTTTTTACCAACACCAACCAAGCTGTCCCCAATATATACACATAACACAAGTCCTTAAACAACCCCAATATTCTTTATCATAGCAACCAAATATTGAACTCATCATCCCTTGAGTTCTTGAGAACAATATATACACAATTCTCCACCAAAACATGTATATAGGAAGGGGCAAAAATGGGCAGTAGCCTTACCTTAATTTTGTGATAGCTTATTCTCTTAACTTGTATTTCTTCAATATCTTGGTTCCTTCACACACAAACCAAAGTAGAAGAGAAAAATCTCTTAATAACCAAGAAAAATTAGATTGCCAAACTTATAGAGGTCTGCCTTATAATTTAAACATGAAGAACATAATTTCCATAGTTTTCTAGATAAGCTCATGATTTGTTCACTTACATTTATCTTGGAAGGAAGGTAAATCCCAAGAACCCTAATGGAATTATAGGGCTGCTGTAGAAGCTACTAGAGAGAAGAGAGAAAACCCTAGAAATTTGGTTTTTTTTTGCCTAAGTTAAAATGAATAAAATGAGATGTTTTCAATCCCTTTAAAGGGACTAGCTCTTGGACGAATTTCTTGTCCCTTTTTTGCCATAAAATACCAAGTATTTGGTGCACCTACTTGCCCATTATACTTGGGCCTTCGTGGATCTGAAACTATTGGGCCTTGGCTGCCCATTCTTCTCCTTTCCTCTCTTTTAACTTGGGCCAGAATTCATTCAAGTAGGTGGTAGTGCACTTGTCCCAATAAGCTGGTCAAAGGAGTCTTAGTAGGTTGATGCACCTACTTGGTTCTTAGATTGGTTAATAAGTCAAAGTAGGTGATGCACCTACTAGCTCAATTTAAGTCAAGCAAGTATCTCACTTATTTTATTTCATATTCTAAGTCTTAACCCCTTATGTTAACTTTATACTTATATAAACTTGGAAACTTGAATCCTTGAGGTAGAATACCACCTTACTATCTCGTGTTTAAGCACATTCGTTTAGGTTAACTTGGCCCATACATGCTGAAATGCTTGGGCCATTATAATATCTTTTAAATCCTCTTTAAACCACCACTAATCACTTAAGAAATTTGGTTCGTTACCTATATAACAAGGTTACCTCAAGTCCCATATCAATAGAACAAGTACACGAAAAATACGAGGTGTTACATCCTCCCCCTCTAGGAACATTCGTCCTCGAATGCTAGCATAATTAGCCTGCTTAAACATGTTCAAGACCAAGTTTAATGTAAGTGAATATCATCTATAAATACTATCACAAACACATCCAAGAATGGCTTGAACACTCTATTCATCAGATCCATGAAAGCTACTGGTGCATTGGTTAGGCCGAATGACATAACTAAGAACTCAAAATATCCATATCGTGTTCGAAAAGCTGTTTTGGGTATATCTTTCTCCTTCACTTTCACTTGGTGATAACCTGACCTCAAGTCGATTTTTGAGAAACACTTAGCACCTTATAACTGATCAAACAAATCATCAATTCCAGGGAGGGGATATTTATTCTTAATTTTCACCTTATTCAGTTGTCGGTAGTCAATACACATTCTCAATGTGCCATCCTTCTTACGTACAAATAACACGGGTGCTCCCTAAGGAGATATACTAGACCTTATGAATCCTTTTCTAACAAATCTTTTAATTGTTCCTTCAATTCACATAATTCTGCCGGGGCCATTCTATACGGAGGAATAGAAATAGGTTGAGTACCTGGGACAACATCAATACCAAACTCTACTTCTCATTCTAGAGGTAAACCAGGAAGCTCTTCAGGAAACACATCAGAAAATTCATTTACCACTGGAATGGATTGAAGAGTCGGTGGCTCCGGTTCTATATCTCTCACCCTCACTAAATGACATATGTACCCTTTGGACATCATCTTCTTTGCCTTAACATAAGAAATAAACTTACCCCTTGGTGCTCCAATATTACCTCTCCATTCAAGGACTGCCTCTTTTGGAAAATGGAAATGCACCCTCTTAGTTCGGCAATCTATTGTGGCATAACAAGAAGCCAACCAATCCATACTGAACAAATTTCACCATAACATATATATGTAAATGCACAATCAAATGAATATGATTAATATATGCATGTATGATGTATGTATCATCTCATTGTCATCTCAACATTGTCATATGTCATTCCCTAAGACTACCTCTTAGTCATAACATGATGCCTAGAGGTACAAGTTACCCCAAGCTAACCTATGGCCTGACATGACACTATGAATATTGAAGAATGATATAAACACTAAGCGAAAGATGAACTGAATGATGAAAAAATAATCAAACCAATATAGCAATATCTGAGTTTAAAAACACAAAGCTGAACATATAAATGTATGTCTAAAAGCCTCTACTAAGATGAGTTATTAGGACAAGCACCCAGCTAACTTTAACTCTCTAAAAAGTAAAAGGACATAAACGAAAGATACTGATATTTAGCCCTCGAATGATGAGGACTCACCAAAGTACTGCTACTGATGTAGTAGGAGATCATACTATGCGTGATCCGAATGTTGCATTTTAGAACCTATATTATAAGATAATATAGTACACATGATAGTATACGGTCAGTACTTTGAATGTACTAAGTATGTGAGAAAGGAAATAATTGACATAGGCTAAACATAATACATGTAACATGGTAAACTTATGCAAGACCAAGTAATAACCAAGTGATGTATGATATAGTGGACAACTAAATACGAGGTCATGCAACTATCTGAATCAGAACTGTGGACTGGGGGAGCTACTATTAACTGAAATACCTTAATCTGAGCTAATCGTGGTCCAACCTATAACCCTAGCTGGATGGGTATTCGGTACCTTGACAAGGGTACAAACACTAACTGACAAGAATCTAATAAACTAATGTCCAAAAGGACTAAGATGTTAAACCTGGCCTGACGGGTGACCCTTTTAGAACCTACAGTGGCATCGTAGTTCAGGGACATAGGGACTTCTACTAGAGGTCACAACCTAACTGATGGGTGAGCCTTTATCCTTACGTCCGCTCTGTGTTAAGTACTACTCCCAACTGAATAACAACTGATAACTGGAATGCTTAATAATATTAATACTCTGAAGACTGAAAATAAGTACTTTGTCTGAAAGCATTCAAATCATGAAAAATGAAGGATTAAATATTTGTAAATATATGAAAGAAATCCTAAGTCATCGGGTGCGGGTGTTCATAACCCGCCATCTCTGAAGAATGCAATTACTTTTCAAATTCCCATAAACTGAACAAAATAAGAAATTTTATAACTCAAGTCTGAGAATCATGGATTACATAATATAGTCAGAGATTTCAATTATAGAAATTCAATGATACTGAAATTCATGGTAAAACATGGATTTATATCTCACTGATAACAAGGAACTGAAATATCAAGGAATTCATAATATTCATGAACCCTAGGCTTTGAAGAAGGAATTAAACTAAGGATTTGAGTTTACTATGGGAATCAATGTGAGAAAGGGACCCATTTATGAAATCCCACATACCTAGAGACAATAATCTTGAAGAAATCTTTAAACTTGGGGACTAATATTTAAGAACCCTAATTCTGCCTTGGGAAAATAAAATCACCTATTTCTCTGTGTTTTTGCTAAGTATCGATTGTATTAGGAGGAATGAGGGACTTAGGGTAATATTAGGCTTAATAATCATCCTTGAAATAGCTTAACTACATAGATTTGATGTAAAATGAGTGGGAAAAGACGAAAAAACTCTTTTAAAATTGTGTGGAATGTTGTTGGAAAGAGTCCCGACGACTCATGTAACGGTGCGTAGGGGCTGGCCACGGGTCGTGGCCTGAATCGTCACCTAGGACTTGATTTTTACTTCCCTAAGAATTGTCCATGAGACACCCCATGTCCCGTGGGGCCTCCCCATGACCTATCAGGTTTTCTGATGACCCGTCGTGACTCCTGATGGCCCGTCGCTAACAGCTTTGACAATGCTTCAGTAAAATAGCAATAAAGTTTTACTCCGATACCGGATTAACAAGAAATCAAATAACTTGGAAAGATATTTCAACTATCTATCATTTGGTGGGTCTTGAACTAAAAAATATTTAAGAATATAGGATTTATTCTCGTTTGAACTTGGCTATGAGCTAGGAGTTACTTGTGGCCCTAATACATGTCTAAATCACTTCTCATACTATTAAAACATGAAGTTTGATTGTACATATACTTGAAGCATGGTTCTAGTCTTGGCTTGGATTTTTGGGGTGTTACAATATCTCCCCCTTGGGGTCATTCATGCCCGAAAGGAAACTAACTAAGCTGAAAAGTTAGGAAAAGAGTTACAATCCCAACACTGAATTTCTAAGAGTTGAATACTGACATGATGATTGAGTCTATAACTAAAATATGGACTAGACTTGACCTATAAATGCATGATGTGACATGATATTAACTGAGTTACATGTGTTGAAAATAATTAATTAAGGGGAAACTATTACCTCAAGCTGGAACAGAATTCGAAGAAAAAAAATGAGGGTACTTAGTCATCATATCCGCCTCTGCTTCCCAAGTAGCTCCCTAAACTAACTGGTTCTACCAAAGAACTTTTACCGAGGTGAATTTCTTATTCCTCAACTTACGAACCTAACGGTCAAGAATCTTAACTAGGACATCCTTGTAAGAAAGACTGTCATTCACACCCACACTCTCTAACGGTAAAATTGATGTGGGATCACCAATGTATTTCTTCAATAAGGACACATAGAAAATCAGATGCACTACTACTAAGTCTGCAGGAAACTCTAACTCATAGGCTACGTTGCCAAAACGACCCATAATCTTATAAGGACTAACATAGCGGGGACTAATCTTTCACTTCTTACCAAATCTCTTCACCCCTTTCATGGGCAAAACTTGTAAATAGACAAAATCACTAATAGGAAACTCAAGCTTTCTTCTTCTCACGTTTGCATATGACTTTTGAAGGTTCTGAGATATTTTTATCCTTCCTCTAATCAGCTGAACTTTCTCCATAGTCTCATGAATTGAATCAGGCCCTATCAATGTAGCTTCACCAATTTCAAACCAACCAATTGGCGATATACACTGCCTACCATAAAGTGCTTTGAATGGGGCTATCTAAATACTGGAGTGATAGATGTTATTATAAGTAAACTCAATTAAAGTCAATTGGTCATCCTAACTTCCCTTGAAATTGATCACATATGCTCTTAACATATCCTCCAAAGTCTAAATAGTCCGCTCTGCCTAACCATCCATTTTCGGTGAAAAATCATACTGAGATGAACTTAGGTACCAAGATAGAGTACCTTTATTTGACATGATAGTCAAATGGACTCCATACAATTTCACCAACTTTTTAAGATAAAGTTTAGAATAATCCTCGACTGAATCTGAAGTGTTAACTGGTAGGAAATGGGCTCACTATAACCCAAATAGAATCATATTATTAACGAGTACAAGGCAGCCCTGTAATGAATTCCATATTCACCACTTCCCACTTCCATGTAGGAATGTTGATATCCTGACGCATACAACCATGCCTCTGGTTCTCAACCTTAACCTACTTGTAATTTGGACACTTAGCCATAAATTTCGTGATATCCTTCTTTATGCCATTCCACCAAGAGACTTTTCATAGATCAAGATACATCTTAGTGGATCCTAGGAGAATAGAATACTGCTAACTGTGAGCCTCTATTAGCATCCGTTGTCTCAATTCATCCACATATGGAACACATAGTCTGCCCTGACAATGAAGAACACCATCTTCCCCTTGGGAGAAAACCTCAACCTTCTGGATCTAGACCGCTTCTTTCAACTTAATCAAAATAAGATCATTGTCTTTCTTTTCTTTCACCTCAGCTATCAACGAAGATTCTGAACCAAGATATTACCTTCGACTAAATCAACCAATCGAACTCTTAATCTAGCCAGCCTGCTGATCTGAGGCATAATTATATGCCTTAGTAGCGACGCTAACCCATGATTACCCTAGTTTTGAGAACAATACTTGTGTATTATATAAGTTTTTGATGGAAAATAAGATAATGTGCTAACCAATATGATTAGACTCTTGTAGGTGGAATTTGCGACTTTTTGGAGCATGTTTGGCATGGAAAGTGAAGCTTGGATGAGCGCCGAGTGAAGAATATTGAAGATAGGAGACAAGCCAAAGAGTTTATATTGAAGAATCCATCCAAATCTGTGAAGAGAAGTCAACGAAAGCTAGAATAGTACAATAAAAAGGGCCTGGCGCGCTAGGCAGCGTGCCAGGCCGCTTTTGGCGAAAATGTGATCTGTCCAGGCAGTGCCCAGGCGCGCTGGCCAGCGTGACACACCGCCTGGGCGAACCCTTTTTGCGGAGGCAGAATCTGCCTAAGTGCTAGGTGCGCCCAATGGCGTGCCGGGCCGCTTTTTGGCCGATTTTTGCCTCGACTTGGGTCTATAAATAGGGCTTTTGAGTGATTGTATTAGGATCCATCATCCTTAGAATTTTTGGGGGCGTTTTCGGACATCGTAATTAGGTTCCATTCCTCTTTTTTTTTCCAGTTTTTGAGCATTCTTATGTTATTTATTTACTTTTGGATGTTGATAAACATTATGAGTGGCTAAAACCCCTCATTCTTGGGGTTAAGGCCAAGAACATGAATCTCTTGGGTTAATTGTATTGGTTTTTGCTGGAGTTTATTATAAAGTGGTTATTCATATATTCTAAACTTCATTATTTTGATGCTTGATCACCATTGGAATATATTTATTGTCTTGAAGTGAGCTCGAGAGAGAAACTGAGAGATAGAACTTGAATGTATGAAGTGTGGTCTGTCTCGGAGAAGTAATTCTAAGGGATTGACCTGTGGTTAGGACCGAGAGGTACCTAACCACCCACACTCGGTCAATTTCAGGAAGAAAGCTTGAATGCTCTAGAATTGGTTAAGCTTACCACCACTCACCAATGTAGGTAGGTTTCTAAGCTCTAGTAGACAATTATAATTTGGAGACGAATATAGTTGTAAAATTAATCTTGGGATCGATAACCATGATAAACTAACCAAAAATGCTTAAACCAACAACAATTATGCTCTAGAGATGATGTTCAGGGTACCTTAGCCCTGGGAATCTACTTTTCATTGATTTTTTTAGCAAATTTGCGAAACCCAAAGTTACAGTAGCGAAGATAGAAGTTCTTAGTCCGCAATCATTAAATTTTAAGCCCCAAATCCATTGTTGTTTTCGCAACACTAGTTCTTTATTATCGTTTGACGTCCAGAGTTGACTTCTGTTAACGAAAGTCCCTTGGATTCGATATTCGTCTCTTTAAAAGGAGCCACTTTATTACTTGCACGATCACGTACACTTACGTGTATAGCTGGGTCGCAACAAGTTTTTGGCGCCGTTGCCGGGGACTTTCAAATAGATAGATTTCAATTATTGACGTTTGAACTTTAAGTTTCAGCTACGTGTTGACAACTTGATCTTAGCTGTGCTATTTTTGTAGGTTTACTTCATCAGAACACTAGCAAGGAATAAGGATTTGGTAGCCCCGCAGTCTGAACCTGAAAGATATTTCAATAGATTGAGGAGACAGGCTGCAGACTACCCGATCCCACAAGTCGAACTGGCTGGCGAAGGAATACGGGGTAATCCCGTGAAAATTGAAGAACTAGGTGCAGAGAGACGTGAACCGGAAGTGATGGCAGCTAGAACAGTCCGCGATGTGGCAATCCCACTCGCCATTAATGTGACCTCCAGTATTCTCAAACCGGAAGCTGGAGGTAGATTTGAGCTTAAACAGAACATGGTGCAACTCTTGCACTCAAGTGGACAGTTTACTGGTCTTGCTCATGAAGACCCGCGGAGGTACATTCGAAATTTTCTAGATATAAGCGACACATATATTCCTGCGGGGGTGTCTTCAGATTATGTGAGACTTACTTTGTTTCCCTTCTCTCTGTTGGGGGAATCAAGAAGGTGGTTAGATGCAGAGTCGGCTAATTCTATCACTACTTGGGATGATCTTGCTCGGAAATTCTTGATAAGGTTCTTTCCGTCTGGAAAGACAGCAAAGCTAAGGAGTGAGATACTAAGTTTCAGACAGAAAGATGATGAGAATTTGTACCAAGCTTGGAACAGATTCAAATCCATGTTGAGGGATTGCCCTCACCACCACCAAGCTAATGAAGTGTTGGTGCATACGTTTATAGAGGCTCTCGACCCCAACACTAAAATTTTACTTGATTCAGCTGCAGGTGGACAGGCTTTAGAGAAGACGTATGATGAATTATATGCTCTGTTGAATCATATATCACAGGGAAATCCAGACTGGCATAGTGATAATTCGAGGAATTCTACAAAGAAGGTTGCTGGGAAACTAGATGTGGATGCAGTCACTGCATTATCTGCCCAAATTTCGGCTATGCAAAACATGATGAACAATCACTTTAGTAGTTTGAATTTGGGGCAACAACCAGCTCTCGTGAATGCAGTCCAGCAATAGGTTTCTGTGATGTGTAGCGTATGTGGAAATGGTGATCATACCAGCGAATTGTGTAGTGCCAATTCGGATTCAGTAAATTTTATTGGTAATGCCCAAAGGGGAGGTGGAGCTCAGAACTACGGTAACACTTATAATGCCGGGTGGAAAAACCATCCGAACTTCTCATGGGGAGGAAATCAAAATCAATATAGGCCTCAAGGATATGCCCCTCAGTACAACCAACAGCAAGGTCAAGGAAATCAAGTGGGTTCTAAGATGGGAGATATGTGTGTGGAGGATATGTTAAAATAGATTATGGCTGAACAAGCGAAGCTAGCAGCAGATGTGAGGAACAATCAGTTGGCTACTCAGAATTTGGAAAAGCATATTGGCCAGTTAGCTAATGCACAGAATACAAGGCCCCAAAGAGGTCTTCCAGGAGATATGGAGCCAAATCCCAAGCAGGTGAATGCTATAGTCACCCGTAGTGGTAAGCAGTTAGAGGATACCGTTGCACCAGCAAAAGAATTGGAGCCGAAAGTAGTGGTGATAGAAGACGAACAAGTGGAATCTACCAAAAGCTCCAAAGATGATAAAGTGAGACTTAGTGTGAAATTGCCTCCTCCGTTCCCTTAGAAGTTCAAAAAGAAGAAGGAGGATGAATGCTTTGGTAAGTTCATTGAATTACTTAAACAGGTGCACATTAATTTGCCTCTTGTGGATATCTTACAGGGTATTCCAAAGTATGCCAAGTTCGTGAAAGACATTATAGCAAACAAGAGTAGATTGACAGAGTATGCCACAGTGGATTTGACTAAGGAGGTTAGTTCTCGCATTCAGAACCGGTTACCTACTAAGCTGAAAGATCCTGGAAGTTTCACTGTGAAGATTACTCTGGGGGATCGTGTTTGCGCTCGTGGATTGTGTGATTTGGGGGCAAGTATAAATCTGATGCCCACTTCGGTTTTCAAGGAATTGGGTTTGGGTCGTCCGAAGCCTACTACTATTATTTTGCAGCTGGCAGACCGATCTGTGACTAGACCTGATGGTATTGTTGAGGATGTCCTGGTACAAGTGGGGTCATTGATCTTTCCCGTTGATTTTGTGGTGTTGAATTTTGAGTCTTACCGGGAAGTCCCATTTATTTTGGGGCGTCCGTTCCTGGCTACAGGAGGTGCAATCATTGATGTAGCAGCAGGGAAACTTACTATGGAGCTCATGATAAGGTTGAAGTCTTTGATGTATATAGGGCTTTGAAGCTTCCAGAGATTTATGAGAACTTGGCGGCTATCACAGCTATAGATTCGGCGGTTGAAATCATCTACACTTTGATTACAGATCCGTTGGAAAAAGTTTTGATGGGACAAGATGTGTTTAGTGATGCAGAAGCTAGTGAGATGGTGCAAGCTCTTGATCTTATGGGTATCTATGCTAAAGAGGGTAGATGGGAGCCATTGAATCGTCCACTCGGTCCTACAACTAAGCCCTTAATTGAGGAAGCACCGAAGCTTGAATTGAAGGAACTTCCATATCATCTTAGATATGCTTTCCTAGGGGAAAACAAGACTCTTCCTATTATTCTGGCAGCAGATTTGTCACAAAAACAAGTTGATGCAGCTTTGTTGATTCTAAAACGAAGAAAGAAGGCTATTGGTTGGCAGATGTCTGACATCCATGGGATTAATCCGGGCTTATGCATACATTAAATATACATGGAAGAAGGGCACAAGTCGAGTGTGCAACACCAGCGACGCTTAAATTCGGTAATGAAAGAAGTAGTAAGGAAGGAGGTAATTAAGTGGCTGGATTCTGGCATTGTTTACCCTATCTCTGATAGTACGTGGGTGAGCCCAGTACAATGTGTTCCAAAAAAGGGTGGTATGACGGTGATCACAAATGACAATAATGAACTGATTCCTACAAGAACTGTGACAGGATGGCGTATTTGCATGGATTACCGAAAACTTAATGATGCTACGAGGAAGGATCATTATCCAATCCCTTTTATTGATCAGATGCTGGATCGTTTAGCCGGGCAGGAGTATTATTGTTTTCTTGATGGGTATTCCGGTTACAATCAAATTGCTATAGATCCCCAAGATCAAGAGAAGACTACATTCACATGTCCTTACGGCACATATGATTTCAAGCGTATGCCATTTGGATTATGTAATGCACCAGCTACCTTTCAGCGTTGCATGATGGCTATTTTCCTCGACATGATGGAGGAGTTTGTAGAGATTTTTATGGATGATTTCTCAGTCTTTGGTAACTCTTTCGAGGTATGTTTGCACAACCTGGATAAAGTCCTTGCTCGGTGTGAAGAAACTAATCTTGTTCTCAATTGGGAGAAGTGCCATTTCCTTGTGACAGAAGGTATAGTCTTGGGCATAAAGTGTCAAAGCAGGGGTTGGAAGTTGATAGGGCAAAGATCGAAGCTATTGAGAAACTTCCTCCACCTGTATCGGTTAAAGGGGTGTGAAGTTTTTTGGGTTATGCGGGCTTTTACAGAAGGTTTATTCAAGATTTTTCCAAAATTGCATGTCCCATGTGTGCACTCCTGGAGAAAGATGTGAAGTTTGTATTCTGTGAATCATGTGTGAAGGCATTCGAGGTGTTGAAAAAGAAGTTGGTAGAGGCACCTATTCTCATTGCTCCTGACTGGGCTTTGCCATTTGAGCTCATGTGTGACGCAAGTGATGTGGCAATAGGGGCGGTTCTAGGTCAACGGAAGAATAAGGTATTTCACTCTATTTATTATGTGAGCAAGACCCTTGATGCAGCCCAAATGAATTAGACGGTGATGGAAAAAGAGATTCTAGCTTTGGTATATGCATTTGATAAATTCAGATCGTATTTAGTCGGCACAAGTGTTATTGTATACACGGACCATGCAGCGATACTATATTTGTTCAATAAAAAGGATGCTAAACCGCGCTTGATTAGATGGATCCTATTGCTACAGGAGTTTGACTTAGAGGTTAAAGACAGAAAGGGGACAGAAAATCAAATTGCCGACCATCTGTCTAGACTTGAGAATTCGACACATATAGAGGATGATGGGCATATTTGTGAGGAATTTCCAGACGAGCAGTTGTTGGTATTAGAGGTCGAGGAGTTTCCATGGTATGCAGACATTGTGAACCTATTGGTAAGTGGATTATTTCCTCCTGATTCGAGTCCTCAACAGAAGAAGAAACTGGCATATGAGGCACGTTTTTATATATGGGATGAGCCGTATTTATTCAAGCAAGGGCCTGATCAATTGATACGAAGATGTATTCCGGATGCTGAAGTTAAGCAAGTGTTAGAGAAATGCCACTCCTCACCTTATGGTGGACATCATGATGGTGAACGAACAGCCCAAAAAAATATTGCAATCAGGTTTCTTCTGGCCTTCGATTTTTAAAGATGCTCATGCCTTTGTAAAGAATTGTGATCAATGTCAACGTATGGGAACGATTTCCAAGAGACATGAGATGCCCCTTAACAACATCCTAGAAGTTGAAATTTTTGATGTATGGGGGATTGATTTCATGGGCCCTTTTCCACAGTCGAATGGAAATCTATACATACTCGTCGCAGTGGATTATGTATCCAAATGGGTAGAGGCTGCAACTCTTCCTACTAATAACGCCAAAGTTGTGGTAAAGTTTCTTCAAAAGCACATCTTCACTAGGTTCGGAACTCCAAGAGCTATTATTAGCGATGGAGGATCACACTTCATAAATTATTTGGTGAAGAATGTATTAGCAAAGTATGGAGTAAAACACAAGGTCTCAACAGCGTATCATCCCCAAACAAGTGGCCAAGTGGAAGTGTCTAATCGGGAGATAAAGCAAATCTTGTAGAAGACGGTGAATACTCACAGGAAGGACTGGTCACTTAAGCTGGATGATGCTCTTTGGGCCTATCGAACGACATATAAGACTCCTATAGGGACTTCTCCCTATCATTTGGTCTTTGGGAAAGCTTGTCACCTCCCAGTTGAGCTTGAGCATCGAGCATATTGGGCAGTAAAAAAGTTGAATCTAGATTCGGGGTTGGCAAGTAAGAAGAGGTTGTTACAACTCTATGAGTTGGAAGAATTTCGCGCCCATGCATATGAAAATGCGAAGATTTACAAGGAGAAAATGAAGCGATGGCATGACAAGCATATTCATCCTCGATCGTTTGAGCCGGGTCAGTTGGTACTCTTGTTTAACTCAAGACTTAGGTTGTTTTAGGGCAAGCTAAGATCTAAGTGGAGTGGGCCTTTTGAGGTAGGTCGCACGACACCTCATGGTGCGGTGGAACTTGTAAACAAAACGGATGGTACAAGGTTTATGGTAAATGGCCAGAGATTGAAGCATTACTCCGGTGAGGAAGAGATTCAGACGAAGGACGTGCTTCGCCTTGATGACAACTGAGCTCTTATAATTGGTCGAGCTGCGACATTAAACCAGGAGCTACATGGGAGGCAACCCATGCATGTGTTGTAATAGTTAGATTCATAAAGTAAAAAGTACAAAAAGAAGAGTCGTGCCCCGACCAAAACTAAGGCGCTTGATGGGAGGCAACCCATCTCTTTTACAGTTTTTGTTTTCTAATGTAGTGCCAGGATTTTGTGTTCATGCAGAGGCACGGGGTATGTTGGTCTAAGAATCCACAAGACAAAGGTACATTCGGAGGATGGATGATTAATTGAAGGTGCCGGGCAGGCAGGACATGTTCTGGAGCAGAGCTTCGAGTTTTAGGACTTGTAAGAACCCCAAGATTATGAAAAGAATGTAAAAAAATTGCTCAGGTATGAGGATGAGTGGTAGGTGCGCTACCCAGCGTGCCGGGATGAAACAGCTAAAAAAATTTTTTTGGGGGCGGTGGGGAGGCGCGCTGGCCAGCGTGCCACGCTGCCTTCCCCAAAAAACCAGCACTCATGGGCAGTGCACAGGAGCGCTAGGCAGCGTACCACGCCGCCTGTGCACAATTTTTGGCTCAGGTTGGCAGTGCACAGGCGCGCTAGGCAGCGTGCCACGCCGCCTGTGCACAATTTTGGATAAGTTGAGGCAGTGGGGTAGCGCGCTAGGCAGCGTGCCACGCCGCTACCCCTTATCAAATTTTTTTTAGTTATTTGCTTAAAGGAGAACCGACCCACCCCCACCCATCCTCTTTTAAATCCCCAAATTACTTCCTTCTTCACAAATATTCCAACTCTCACACCCAAACTCACGATTTTCTTCCCCCATTTTCAAAAATTTTCTCTATTATTTTTGTCTTCTTGCCCACACAAAGTTCAACTATTTGCTTTCTCACTTGGGGATTTTGTGCGAGTCGCAAATCAAAGCTCTCAAGGTATGTCTCCTTCACTTTCTCTTTTTACAAGTTGCCATGAATTATGCGATTTTGGGTATTCTCGATTTTGTTTATGAAAATCATATTTTCATGGTTTGTTGAATTGCGTCCTATCATATGATTGGGGTTTCTGGGGTGGCATTGCATTGAGCTTGGAAAGCCTATGCAATTGTGGTTAATAATCTTATTGTGGTGCATAAAGTGAAAGTGGGTTATCTTTATTGGTGAAAATTGAGCAAATTAGTGGGGGAAATCACCAAATACAACTCATGTGTGTGGAATATATATGCTTGTTGCTGGATTTCTAAATTATGAATGTACATTTATTTATGGTGGGATATTGGTTTTGGGGCATTGAGTGATGAGGGGAAGTCTGAGTACCCTCCACCCATATTTATTTTGACTTGGTGCTAAGCGACTAGGTGTGGGGTGGCCCTCAGTGTCACTGCACATTAAGTTGGATAGTCAGTTGCTACATGTTTTTTTGACTTGGTTGTGGACCTATGTTACAGGTACTATGTTTGATTCTAATGTATCGACCTCTAGCTCTCACAAGAGACGTCGGTCAGGTAATAAGGTGCCCGCAGCTCCCCCAGTCCCAAAAGGGCAAAAACGAAAGTATGGGCTACACGCGGTCTCCAGTGCTGGGAAAAGTTGGTACAAAAGTCATCCGGAGGCTAAATATTTCTCCGATGAGTGTATTGATAGGGCAAGCCTTGCTCGGGCTTACCCAAGAATTTTGGCTCGGCTTGAGCAAGTGGGGATGGGCTTTGTTTTTAACAGACCTACAGATTGCAACCTCCACTTGGTGAGGGAATTGTACGCAAATTGAAACCCTGACGCACCTACATGCTCGGTGGTGGTCCGAGGTTCGGATGTGATACTTGACTCTTTGAGCTTGAATGGATTATTGGGGGTTCCCACACGGGCAAGTCCTGAAGACATACTCAGGCTAAATGCCAGGCCTCCATATGCTGAAATTCGACACACTCTATGCGACCCCACGTTCAACTGTGAGGTGGCTTCGCCATCACCAACGAGGGTACCACAAGAGTCTACCCTTTTCCCATCTCAACAAAGAGGCTAGGATTTGGCTTAAGATTGTGTGTTGTTGTTTAATTTCGGGGAGCCACATGACTGAAGTTACAAGAGATCGCGTCTGTTTGGTATATGCTCTCATGACTGATGCAGAGATTAATGTTGGTTCTGTTTTGTTGTCAGCAATGCGGCGAGCTCGTCTTCATGGAGGTCTTCGATATGCTTTCGGTGGACTATTGACCAAATTAATGCGAGCATTCGACATGCCTGAAGAAAATTTTGATTATCATCCTCCTTTGACGACAACGCCTGTGGATGTCACCTAGACTAAGGCGCTAGATTCACTCGGCCCCACTTTGACATTAGCAGAGCGACATGCTCGAGATGACGGGATTCTAGCCCGTATGTATGGATTGGAGATGCTTCGACACAGAACTGGGGGTAGACCCTCCACAGCAGATGAGCTGAGCCAGGTAGAGAGGGATTATCCTCTCAATGAGCATGCCATGGCCTTATTGAGGATTGGTCCCGACTTTGTGGAGCCTGTGGATAATGATATCCCCACAGATGAAGAGGACATCCATAGTGGTTCGGAAGCTGAGGAAGCTGAGGTAGATGATCCACTGTTAGAGGTCCGTGGGCCGGAGGATGACGACCACCTCGACTGACCAGGGAGCTCCTTACATCCTACTCTTGCTTTGTTTATTTTGGGTAGCGTTAGGGACAGTGCTAATATTTTAAGTATGGGGTGGGGTGTGATGGACTTCCCTTGTATGTATGTATATGTGTGCTACTGTGCTGCTGTATGCTTTTATTTTGGGTTCCTTAGCGTTTGTTTTCGGTTCTTTTACTAAGGAGAGTCCCTTTGAACCATACAAAAAAAAAATTTTTTTTTTTGAATTTTTGATGTTATTTTGTGTTGTTTTTGGGGTTTATTACTTTTTAGTCGACTTAGTCAGAGGACTAAGGGATTTGCTCTATGATGGATGGATGACGACCGTCTTAAGAGCAAATTAGTCATGTATTGTCGTGTCGGGTGTTCTTGCTTGCTATAAAATTATTCTTACACGTGTGAAACATGCCTGGATATATAATAGCAAGTGTTGAGACGCCTAATTCTCACGTAGTTGACTTGCTAAGTTGCTTAATATTGAATTTATGCATTATTTCAGAGTTTTTATGGTGAACCTGCTGAGCTGAACATGTGCCATGTGTGAGTAAGGTTTTGTATGATATCCCATGTGCATAATGATGTCTAGAACTTGCCCGGGGTGTGTGCAAAGCGAAATAAGAGATGTTAAGTTTAGGAGATGATATAGGCATTTCTTTGATAGCCATATTTTAGACCTACTTTACATACCCTCTGTGCATAATCCTAGTATTAGCCTCGTTGAGCCTTTAGCCTTTTCCTTGTTAGCTTTACATGTAACTCAATCCTCTTCTTTCATTGAACCAGAATTTGATCCAATGAGTCCTAAGCGCTTTAAATCGGAAATCGAGAGGTGAAGGAGTGCGAGAGTTTAGGAGAAGGAGAGAGTTAAGTTAAAGCCTCAAGCATGTGTCTCATAAAGGTGTGTGAAAAAGCTTGTGTGTGTTGGTGGGGAATATATTCAAAAAAAAAAAAGAAAAAAAAAAAAGAGAAGAAATAAATAAATAAAGAAAATTGTTGTTGGAAGCAATGGGTGATAACAGTATTCCTTATCCAGTGTGCGGAAGCTAGTAAAGATAGGGGGCTTAACAAAGAAAAGTTGGGAAGAGAAAAGTAGTGGAAAATAGGTTGGTTGAAGGTGCCCTGAATGCAATTTGTAGTGTAACAAAGCGCTTAGGAAAGATAGCCGCTAGTCTTGACCAAACAGTTCCTACCTGTCCTTGCGCCTACATTACAACCCCTACAAAGTCCTACTTGATCTTGAGCTTTAACATTTTAACATTAGTGAAGTATTACACTAACGGCAAGCTTATGGTTCATCTTTGTGTGTATGTGAATTCTTTTTGAGAGTGAGTGACTTTCATTCATGTACTCGGTTAGTAATTACGTTGTAGAATTGAGGGGTGATTCTCTTGTTGTGAGGGCACATGTTTATTGAAGTTTGGTGATCTATTAATACTATGTCACGCATGAATTTGCAACTAGTAAGTTGTTTTGTGAGGGTAGGTTGTTTCAACTTGTTATTTAATTGAGTAATATCCTAGTATGTGGTGCATAAGTGATAAGTATGGTTGTGCTGTGCAAGAATGCTCATTTTGTGTCTATTGTTTAAAAGTCGCCCTGAGTTGAGTATGGTTAATTGTTCGAGGACAAACAAAGGTTCAAGTGTGGGGTGGTGATCTGAGGCATATTTATATGCCTTAGTAGCGACGCTAACCCATGATTACCCTAGTTTTGAGAACAATACTTGTGTATTATATAAGTTTTTGATGGAAAATGAGATAATGTTCTAACCAATATGATTAGACTCTTGTAGGTGGAATTTGCGACTTTTTGGAGCATGTTTGGCATGGAAAGTGAAGCTTGGATGAGTGCCGAGTGAAGAATATTGAAGATAGGAGACAAGCCAAAGAGTTTATATTGAAGAATCCATCCAAATCCGTGAAGAGAAGTCAACGAAAGCTAGAATAGTACAATAAAAAGGGCCTGGCGCGCTAGGCAGCGTGCCAGGCCGCTTTTGGCGAAAATGTGATCTGTCCAGGCAGTGCCCAGGAGCGCTGGCCAGCGTGCCACGCCGCCTGGGCGAACCCTTTTTGCTGAGGCAGAATCTGCCTAAGTGCTAGGCGTGCCCAATGGCGTGCCGGGCCGCTTTTTGGCCGATTTTTGCCTCGACTTGGGTCTATAAATAGGGCTTTTGAGTGATTGTATTAGGATCCATCATCCTTAGAATTTTTGGGGGCGTTTTTGGACATCGTAATTAGGTTTCATTCCTTTTCTTTTCAGTTTTTGAGCATTCTTATGTTATTTATTTACTTTTGGATGTTGATAAACATTATGAGTGGCTAAAACCCCTCATTCTTGGGGTTAAGGCCAAGAACATGAATCTCTTGGGTTAATTGTATTGGTTTTTGCTGGAGTTTATTATAAAGTGGTTATTCATATATTCTAAACTTCATTATTTTGATACTTGATCACCATTGGAATATATTTATTGTCTTGAAGTGAGCTCGAGAGAGAAACTGAGAGATAGAACTTGAATGTATGAAGTGTGGTCTGTCTCGGAGAAGTAATTCTAAGGGATTGACCTGTGGTTAGGACCGAGAGGTACCTAACCACCCACACTCGGTCAATTTCAGGAAGAAAGCTTGAATGCTCTAGAATTGGTTAAGCTTACCACCACTCACAGATGTAGGTAGGTTTCTAAGCTCTAGTAGACAATTATAATTTGGAGACGAATATAGTTGTAAAATTAATCTTGGAATCGATAACCATGATAAACTAATCAAAAATGCTTAAACCAACAACAATTAGGCTCGAGAGATGATGTTCAGGGTGCCTTAGCCCTGGGAATCTACTTTTCATTGATTTTTTTAGCAAATTTGCGAAACCCAAAGTTACAGTAGCGAAGATAAAAGTTCTTAGTCCGCAATCATTAAAGTTTAAGCCCCAAATCCATTGTTGTTTTCGCAACACTAGTTCTTTATTATCGTTTGACGTCCAGAGTTGACTTCTGTTAACGAAAGTCCCTTGGATTCAATATCCGGCTCTTTAAAAGGAGCCACTTTATTACTTGCACGATCACGTACACTTGCGTGTATAGCTGGGTCGCAACACCTGCGAACCTCACTAATTAACTCTTTGTTCTCATTGTCTAAATACACAACACTTCCCATAGATAAAATACTAAGAGCATCATCCACTATATTGGCTTTATTCGGATGGTATAGGATACTCATACCATAATCCTTCAACAACTCTAGCCACCTTCTCTGACAAAGATTTTGATTTTTCTAGCTGAACTCATACAGAAGTCTTTTGTGTTCTGTGAACACATCAACATGAACCACATAAAGATAATGCCTCTAAATATTTAAGTCAAAAACTATTGCTGCCAACTCAAGATCGTGAGTCGTGTAACTCTTCTCATCAGGCTTAAGTTGTCTAAAGGTATATGCTATAACCTTGCCATGCTGCATCAACACACAACCAAGTCCCAATCTATAAGAATAATAATAAACTATAAATTTATTTAAAAATCCTGGCAGAGTCAAAACTGGAGCGGAGGTGAGTCGAGTCTTCAACTCCTAAAAACTCTCCTCCCGGGGAAGTGGCAGTGCCCTATTTTCCACTATTTTTGAGCCTCATGTTTTTCTTGTTTTATTTGATGTGTTGAGTACGAAGCATTGCATGAATATGGAAATCGTATAAATACGGTAAAAGCAGGTTATATTATTAATGCGGATAGGAAAAATTAGCATCCATATGCGATAGTAAAGAAATGAAAAAGGTACAATGTCTAGTACATACCCTAAACGGGGGCAACCCAAATCATAAAACATATAAAAAAGGGGGGAAAGGAACCTAGTTGGGAACCTTGTCAGTCGCGGGATACTAGGGTAGGTCACGTCAGAAATGTTACCCAATGGATAAATTCTCTGGTACACTAGGTTTTGCTATCTCCAAGCATTGGCTAAAAAATAAGTGATAGTAATACCCTCGGTGGAAGGCCAGTAGGCCTACTCCTTAAACTTCTCTAGAGCTAGTATGTCCCGCAGCTGTAGATTGTTTATCTTCCAGGCCTTGGCCAAATACTAGGCACTGGAGACGTGTGGCACCCAGAGCACTTCATTGATAGTGCATATGCCTGTCGGGACATCCACTCCCCAGATGAGGATGGTGGGGTTGGGGGAAACCCAAAGCATACTCGAGAGTATAACATAAAACTCCATGACCTAGCTCGATACCCTGTTAGGGAGAGCTATCACCAGTGCACCCAAACGAAATTCTTGAAGTCGATTATAGAATTTTGACACTTTCTCTTCCACCCCTCTCATGTCAAAGCCCTGCTCATAGAAAAGTCAGTCCACGTATAGTAGTGATATCCTTCCTGACTAGATTCATCAGGAAATCTTTCATAGGCAGGAGCATTCTCTTGGTTTTCAGCTATTAGAGATGAGTTACCTGCAAAATTTTGGTAAGAAAACCTATTAGAAATCATAAGCGTCGATGAAGGAATCAAATTTAGAAAAGTTAAAATTTAGCTTTTTAATGGGTGGCTACTGCCTACAGCCTCCCACTATAGCAACAGGCATGTCGATATAGCGACATCATTATAGCGGAACTTTCTCCACGATAGAAGTGTCTCTATAGAGTCGAGGTTGTTATAGCAACCTTCATCGTCTCCAGCAGTTAAAAGGTGAAATAATGGCGCCTCTTGACTTAAAAATTTCTATTTTCAATTTTTTGACTTTATATCAGTGTTCCAAAAGTCCCCTAAAACCATTTTACACAAAAATTCAGGCATGGTAACTCCTAAATCATGCCCAAATCTTCAATTTGAACCCAAGAAGAACCCTTCACATTCTCTTGCATTTTTTGGCTCATTTAACCTGTGAACTCCGAGATTCTTACGCTTAGAACAGAATAGAAGCGTTGTAAACTAAGAGAAGTAACCATGCTTCAAATTTTCAACTCAACCAAGCCAAAAATTGAATTTCGAAAATCTCAACTCTAAAACCCTTTTATTCAAAAAAATTCAAGCCTAAATCATACAAAATCACGAGTAATGAAGTAATAGAGAGTAGGGAATCGAGTGTTACCTTGTTCCAAAGACGAGGGCAAAGCAGTCGGTGGAGAGAAAGAGATAGAGAGGATTTTCAAGTAAAGGAAGGAAAAATGGGTAATAAACCCATCACCTTTCTTTTAAACTATTTTAGGTCACTATAACAACCTTAGGTCACTGTAGCAGGGTCCTGACTCAAACCTTGTAAAAAAAATTGGGTTTTAAAATTTTAAACGCCTTGTCTGATGTCCATAATTTGATGAGTCCCTGTGTACCTCGGGCACTCAGAGAATGAGTTCCTCATTATGCATCATACCACATTTGAGCACGGAATTTAGGTACTAGAATTTTAGTAATCAGGGGTTTTGGGTGTTCGTACTTTCATAAGTTCATCTTGTATTTCAATCAAAAATTAGGGTTCGGTATCTGAAACTAGTTACCTACTATATCACAAGGAGGGTGTTAAGTTCAAATGTAGACATGATCTGATCGTCTTTCATGATTGTTTGGGGACGAACGTTGGGTAAATTGGTATCTATTGTAGTGATCTAGTCCGTCATTACTAGGAAATATCTCGAGATGGGTACGGGGTATGGGGATTATCAGGATTACATTTATAAACTTGAATGGGGCCACATAAGTCAAAATTTTGGAATTTAAAAAGTATTGGTTGGGTTGATGTCATTCCGCTATAGCAGGACTTATTCTGCTATAGCGACATCGCTATAGCGATACCTCCCACTATAGCGAAATGATGCAAACTAGATACCTCACTTAAGAGGGTTTTAATTATTTTCTCTCCATAAGTTGAAATCAACAATGTGGTAAGGCTCTAAAAACTTTTAGGGTTGCCTCCCATGTCTTGGAGCAATGAAGAGGGGAAAATGGGTGCGAACGGGGTGCAAACCCATGGATTTTTGAGGAATAATGCATCTGTGATGTTAGCACAAGGTTGGAATTTGCATTTGTTCATCCTTCCTACAGCTGGTTGACATCCAGGTAAGCTAAGGTTAATTGAACAGTGTAGACCCAGGTTAGAGATCATAAATAAAATGTAGATGGACGGGGGATTTCATGACTAGGCCCTCGGGCATGGAGTTTGGGTGGCTAAAATTGGTTAACATTAGGGTAACTTATGTGAAGGTGGATGTTTTGTATATCTTATTATGTTATGCTGTAGTTATTCTATAATTGGGTGGTTCACGATTTTTTACTCGTAATTAGGGTAGTGAGAAGGGCAAATTATCTGTCCTTAGCTTACAACCCTAAACAAAGCAATGATACTGTACAGGGTGTTGGTAATTTCTAAAGCATCTAGGATGGTAACACGATTGGTTGTCTAGAATAAGGGATATAGTTAAGTGGCAAGTTTAGGGCTCTAGATGGTAGGGTAGGTGATGGTATTGTAGTTTAACCAATTTGCACTAAATGTTCATGCTAACTACTTCTTAGTATGGCTTGTAAGTGCATGTTTTTTGGTTTGATCAATTCCAAATGAACTTATATTATTGTATGATTTTGACCTATTTTATTGTTAATTGTGGAATGGTTTGGTAATTGGACATTCTTATGGATTATTAGTGGAATGAGGTTGGCAGACACTGTTGTCTATGATTTAGGTACATAGATGGAACATGACCCCTGCAGGTTATGACTAGAGGGTGGTTACAATACCCTTACCGTATATATCCAAGGTACATGTGAGTTTGACGGTTCTATGAGTGGATCGAGTAATGCATATATATAAGTGTCATTGTATTTGGTGCTTGACTTGAATCAACTTGGTTTGGCTTGAATATTAATTCTTGTTAGTTGCTTGACTTGTTATATTATCTCTTGTAGCAAATGACCCTTGTGTTTAAGGTTGTATGAGGATTTCTTTATAAGCAGGATATTGTGAAGACGATTGTAGGTTATCGGTTAAGACTAGGATAATGACTTGGGGCCTTATTGCGGTTTACTTATCTGGAAGAATCATTTCCATGAGTGCTAGGTTGACTTATTTAAGGTCTTGACACTTGTTAGGGTCATCTTTGATGTAGTTGTGTCTTTAGGATTTGTAGTAGTCCTTGGTGTAAGGCCAGACTTAGTGGTTCAGGGTAGTGGAGTCGTAAGGATAACAACGGTACCTCAAAGTACCTAACCCGAAGGTAAACATGAGGTAACTAGATTAGGTTGGGGAATTGGGAAGATAAGGCTAAGTAGTTACTAGGTGTCCATACTGGAGAAACGGGTATGTGGGGTTGGTAATAAGAATAATGAGATGCATGTTTTCTTTTGAATATTTCTGTTATGTTTGTGTAATCTAATTAGGGTCGATCTATGAGTCTTACTAGTACATGGGGTTTGTATTGATACAACTCTTGCTATACCATTTTCGGGGTATAGTCTTTTGCATTGTCAGTGTTGGTTTCATGGTTTTTGCAGATAGTGATTCTTCGACAGCTCCCATTCCTCTTACTCATGGTGGAAGTTGTGTCCAATTTTGCTTTTTCCTTAAAAGTTCTTGTATCTATTTAGACTAGATCCTAGGGGTGTTTATACTTCCGCACTTGTTTTGTAAAAGCTTCTATAATAAAGATGAGTTATTGTTTAAATAAAGACTTCCGCTTAACTTCTTAAGGGGGTCGTAAGGGGTTCTCCTCGCTAGGTGGATTAGAATAGGTGCCCTCACGATTCTATAATTTGGGTCGTGACAAAAGCTCTTTCCAACTATGGTTTGTATTCGATGACTTCTTTTGAGGAAGATCGTGTCATACACCAGAGTTGTAGTTTAGTACCTGTTGCCTACAATAATAGAAAACTTGAGATGTTAACTAAAATAAATAAAATAAAAACCTGAATTAATACACAAAACTATCAAAAACAACTTAATCCCAATCCTCTGCAACGGCGCCAAAATTTGATGAGCATATATTATGCGCTTCACTACCCAAAGACAGTATAGTATTTTTAGATTGTCTACACAAGGATTAGTACAAATAAAAATTCAAATAAAATCTTACTACGTATTATCAAGCGAATCAAAAATTGATTTGCTGTGGTTGGAACCACGATTTATAACTTGTAATGTAAATTTAAACAATTGATTCAAAGAGCAACAATTACTATCAATGTGAGAAGTAAAGGTAGTGGACATGGCTGGTGCAAGACAATAATTGGCATATTATTCTCTTTATATTCGCATATAAAGTTCTATTGATTCTCAAGTATTTTATAGTTAATTAGAGAATTTCTAAGATTTAGATTTCTCTTTAGATTAAATCTAAACCTGAAAGAATAAACTAATTGAAGACCTGTGAACATAGATATGCAAGAATAATGATTAGGGTTTAGTCTTAAGAAAAAAATGTCTTTCGAATAGTTTTCCTTTTAGTTTAATCAACAATTTCAACAAGCTCTTTCGATTACTTTAAAGAAAACATGATTTAAACCAAACAAGCTAATGAAAATTTATCCACTAAAATATTTCTCTTTATGTTAAATAAAATAGTGAACAAATTCTCAATATAATTCAAACTCCTTAGAAGAATTCATGTATTAAATTGTAACGACCTGTTTCGTCGTTATTAAAAGACAACTCATTATGGGTATGAGTTACGGAAATTTTTTGAAATATGATCTCGAATCCGTATGGGGTGACACGAACTAAAAATTTTGGAGTTTGAAATTTTGGTCGGGCTGACATCATCCTGCAATAGCAGGAATTTTTCCACTATAGGAGCGTCGCCATAGCAGTCGGCAGGCTACTATAGCGAGATGACAGGACCAGAACCTTAGGTTTGTTTTTAATAATTCTCTCTTCTTCTCTTCAATCGTAAAAAGGATGAGGGTTACTCTAAAAATCCTCTTAGGGTTACCTCATGCCCTGAGAGCAATAGAGAGGAGGGATTTCATGTTAATAGGGTAAAACACATGGTTTTCCTACTGATTTCATGTCAAATTCACCTTCACGGAGTCTAAAGCTTTCGTTTATGCCTCCGTAGCAGCTTCTTGGCATCCAGGTAGGATAGGTTTAACTGAGTAGTTTAAACCTGGGTTAGAAAGCATAAGCATGACATAGATTGATGGGAGATTGCATGACTACGCCTTCAGGCACGGTGTTGGATGGATAAAATGGATGAAAATTGGGGTAATTTGGTGGGAAATTGTTGTTATGTTGTGATAATGAAATTGTTCATGAATTTATGTGTTTACCGTGTTATTGTTCATCCATGAATGATTAATAACAATGTGGTATCCGAAATTTGAGGTTAATCTAATTAAATGCTTATTTCATTAAGGGTGGTTAGTGTTGGTGGATTCAGAAAAATCTACGATGGTTAACAGAGGAATAGAAAATTGATAATGTGTTAAACAATTAGAAAGAACGTTGGGGGTGGGTCATAACGCACATGTCATATGTGTAAATTATAGGTGATGGTCTTCATGTAGTTGAAACCCAACTTGTATTATGTGTGCATGTTAACTATTTTTAGTATTGCTTGTACAATGCATGATCAAGGAAATTGAATGACTGTTTGATATCCTAAGTGTTAATTCCATACTATGAACTTATATATGAAGCTTGTTGGTCATTAAAAGTGTTGTTTTTGTATTCATTAAGGTTGTGATTGTTGTGATATCTGTCTTTTTGTTGGATGTACCGGTATTTTGTCATCTTCATGGGATTGGTTGATATAAGGTTTGCAGACACTTGATTTCTTGGATTTGGTACATGGACAAGAGCTTTTCCTCTGTAGGTCAGGACTAGTGGCCAACCATAAGAGCCTTAGCATATATGTACAAGGTACAGGTGAGTGTGACGGTTCCTTGAATGAACCAGAGATTATGTGTTTTATTGATTATATTGGTTCCCTGAGTGAATCATGCTTATTTGTTTACTTGATGTATATGTTAGTTATTGAGTGAACCAGGCTTATCTACTACTTGATGTACATGTTGGTTCCTTGATTGAACTGGGCTTATCTGCTACTTGATGTATATGTTGGTTCCTTGAGTGAACTGGGTTAAACTGTGTATATGACATATTAGTCCCCAATGTAGACCGAGAATTATGTGGTTTGGTGTTATATTGGTTCCTTGCGTGAATCAGGTTATGTGATGACTTATGTATCAGGATTTTCTATGAAATGGGACTTTTGATTATGACTCTTTCCATTGTTGAAAAGGATCTATGAGAGGTTTGGGTTAAGAGTATAAAAGAAGAGTCTATATTCTGTATTGTCTACTTACTTAGGTGAATGAGGCAAGGGTTGGTATATTATGGTTGAGTCGTGGTTGTTGATCTGTTACATACCTATATTGACTATGCTTATTTGAACGTCTGAGGTTTGTAGTGGTGTGTTCAGCTGAGCTGATATCTATTTTAACCCTCGCTGGATTAAACTAGGTAGCGGGGTAGGTAAGGGTTGACCATAATAAACTGGAGTAAGGCTACCCGGTAGGAGTTAGTGTTTGTAATTATGACATATGTAGGGTTAGGGGTCTATCGATCCTTGCACTTGAGGTCGGGATGGCGGGGCCTTGTTGTTTTGTTATTTGTACCGCATACACTTAAATGAATATAAGGGTGCTTGAGTGTTAAGGTATAACTTGACTTGTAAAACATGGCTAAGTAAATCGTAAGGTTCTTAACTGCCTACTTGTTAAGGATAAGAACCTTGAGGGTCGAATATTGTAGAACTCACAGGTAGTAATACTGAATACGGTTGACTTAAGACACAGTTAATACGGTGAGAGAAAGTTGCTTAAACATGATGGAGATGGTAAAGGATAAGGGTATTAAGGTGAGACGATAATGGAAATTGCTTGGCCATTAACTTTTAAGTTGTATGCCTATTTCTAGATATTTATTTGATGTTTATGTGATTTAATTTGGGTCGACTTATGATGCTTACCAGAACGTGTTGTTTGTATTGATACTATTCTTGCTATACCCTTTTTTGGAGTATAGTCTGGTTGCAAGATCAGGTGGTGTTTCATGCTTGATACGGTGAAGATCTCCAACAGCTTCTATTATTGATCCTATAGTAGAAGCTGGGTCTTTGTTTTGTACTTCTTCTTAGTAGCTCTTGTACCTATTTAGACTAGTTCCTTGGGAAATGTTTTTAGTTGTAATTAAAGTTTTATAAATTGATTGTAATAAATAAAGTATTTCTTGTTTCTTATTGAATTCCATAAATATTTTACAATGGGTGGTGAGGGTTCTCCTATCTAGGTGGATTAAAGTAGGTGCCCACACGATCCAGCTAGTTGGGTCGTGACAAAAATCAAGAATCAAAATCCTCAATACATTATCAATACACCATTTCCGACTAAACCCTAAGAAAAACTACTCCATAATAGAAGAATAAAACAGAGATGAATAAGAAATAAAAACCCAGTACAACCGACGATTTATTCAAACTTTAATATTGAATCGAATCATGTTGGAAAGTAGTGAATTCCTTCTTCACTAGCCTTCTTCCTACTTGTTGCTCTCCAAACCAAGATAACCTAATTTGGAACCAGTTTCAACTCATATAGTGTGGCCTTCAATTGCAAAATTTTCGAATTGCCCTAGCAAAAAAATGTTACACCCGAGCTTCGTGCGCTGGCGTGCACCTGGGAATAGGATGTGCAGGTGGGCGTGCAGGCATCAAGTGTTGGGTACCTTTGGACGACTTCGGAATTCAAATTTTTTGCATTTTCTTCTTTTCTTTTTCGATTTAATTTTCTTTATTCGAATCTCTTTATTTTTACACTGCTTTATTCACGTTCAATTTTTTCTTGAACCACTAAATCAAACTTGATTAATTTTCTTGGACTTCTACTTAGATTTCAAAGTCTCAAATCACTTGTTTTAGCTTCAATCTCATTCGTTATCTCAGGAATACGTCTTACACATAAAACACAATTTATGAGTATAAATCCATCACATATCAGCTCAAACTCAATTAAAGTGTAGTAAATAATAAGCAAAGAATAGCTAAAAATTCATGTTTATAGCCTATCATCACTTGTCACGATCCAAAATAGGGACCCTGATGGAACCTATCAATACTCTCTAGTACAGGTAAGCCTATCCCACTCCAAACACAATAATCAAAGTAAAACAAAAGTGGAAGAAGTAGGAAATCTATCTAATCCCCAAATTATATAAAAAGTGGAATGATCTCAACACAGCATCCTGGGTCTGATTGTAACTAGTACAAGCCTTTAATATCGAATACAATGAAATAAGTTGAAATATCTTAAATGCGAATAAGCATAGGATAAAATAAGGAGATATTTGGGTAAGCTCTGAGATCTGATAGTCTCTACCTCAATCTCTTGAAATGACGACACCAGGAGTGACAATCAATGCTCAACTACTCGCTCAATACCTGCAAGTAGTGCAGAAAGTGAAAGAAAAGTAAGGGTGAGTACGAAACACATGTACTCAGAAATCATCATCGATTACTGACCCTAATCCAAAGTGATGGTGAGAATCACTACTCCAACCATCCAAGATTACCCCAAATAAACCTGCACTTAGAAAACTCCCAGCCTACTCTAGCAGATAGCAACAGTTAACAGGGTAGACAAATAAGTTCAATTAAGCTAGACACGTACAAGTTTATTATCAACAATAATAGTAATAAGTTACATCAACATAATATATTATATCCACTCACCACACTAATGCAACAATCCAGGATAAGATAGGGAAAATGCACATGATGCAACCAATGGATATGATGCAACAGTCTCAACGGATCAAGCCATAACCAATTCACAACATATAGTAATATCTCAATCATAATATCACCCAAGAGAAAGTGTAATGCAATTTAGTGATATGAGATGAAATGAAATGTCCAAATGCTCACTTTGTATACACCTTCCGAGCCTAAGCTTCTAGGAGAGGACACATGGGGGGTTAGCATCCCATATACTAATCACAATCTCATCAATCAATCTTGCCGGCATATCCCTCGGCTAAGACATTTTGTAAAATGGTTCATTTTCTTTAGCTAACAATCCAAGTTCCATAGTAGTACCAATTCCTTGAAAATGAGTGATGTATGAATACACATGATCATGACAATATAAACGATGGACAATAATCAGTTCAAATGGCATAAATTAACCCAAGTCACCCAAATCTCAGCAAATCATGATACAAGCCTCCAACACGTGCACCACTATAGTAAAAGAAGCAAATAAGACATCAATGAGGTCAACACAAACCCCCACTTGGGTATCACAATGATAACAATCTCTTAGATCAATGATAATATTCACACAAGTCCCATACAGGCATCACAATAATGATAATCAACCTAAATAAGGTAGACATTGAGAATTCGTCCGCCCCGCAGCATGTTTTACACGGTAAGTTTCCTACTTTTTCCCCAATAATGGCACAAAAAGACTCAACTGATCGAAAGGGAAATATAACCATTAACAAGCATGTTTAGAATTTCACTTTCACTTACATTACATATCAATTACCCATAATTCCTCTTTTTAACCTTCTCATTTATAGTCACAATCCCTTTATACCTTTAGTAATAACTAAACACCAATTATTTCATTAAATTCAACCAAGCATGATTCAAGCCTTCAAGTATATACTTACTATCAATTTATTTATTATTAATAATTCATTTATCAACACCATTTACCATAAACATGTAAACAAGTAGAGGGAACATTCAATATGTTTATTTTATTACTCTTAACCCTATAATAAACACCAGTACCAGCATAGATACTCGCCATTTCATCTATACAGGACCCTCAAAGCCCCAGTTATTCATAAAATATAAGAAAATAGTACATAGCACATAAACACTTCAGAAAAGAGTCAAGGTATATCTCAACTTGCCTTAAAGAAGACCCACTAAGCCAAACCACAGCCCGAAGAATCAAAGAAAAGTTTAGCACTCTCAAAACGCCTCTGAACTAGCCCAATCTATTCAATTATGAGATCTACACATAAATACGAGTCCAAAGATACAAAGATTGACCTACTTTAGTTCCGTATCTAAAATCACCTTGAGAATCAACCCCAAAAATAAAAGGGAAAAATGGAAATTTAGCAGAAAGTCACTTTACTCATAATCTAAGGGTTTCAAATCTAAAATTCTATTGAAAATAGAGTTGAAATTGAGTTAGAAATTATCAGAATATCAATATTTTACTTTACCAGGAAACCCCAAAATTTTCATGGTCAAATGCGGTTTAAAAATGAGAAAACGATTGATAAATCTGTAAATTTTTATCAAAATCCATTTATACATAAAATAAGGATCCTAAATATGAAATTTTATCAAAAATCAAATCCGAATAGACAAAACACCAATTTTTCTCTGATAAATTCATGGATAAAAAAAAAACCAATTTAAGAAATCATGGAAGAATACAAACCTAAGCATTAGACACTTGCCCCTAGGTAAATAGAGAAGAATTCAGCGAGAATTTATACAACTCCCAATATGCTCAAAATACCAATAAACACAGTCTTAAATTTAAATACCTTGTTCAGAAAATCTGCACCAACTATTTATGCACCAGAATTGATACCTCTAAAGATCCCACTTGGTTGAATGGATCACCTTAGACAAATTGACCGATTTTACAAGTGTATCATCTGAGGATCCTTGAATTAGGCAAAGGAACATCAACTGATTTGTTAGCATTCTTACCAAGTGAAGGAAAAGATTCATATATCCAGGCCTGAAACTAAACAAATAGTAAAAAAGGAAATAATAAATAACATAAAATCTATAATATACATCTGTTTGGTTTATAATATTAACCATAAATGCCTAGGACAATCCATCTATAGCATAGGATACATTACTCTTCTCTTCAAAGGTAGTGTGCTGCTTGATCATATCGATCATGTTCTTGAGGTAGTCCAAAGTTAGGTCAAATATTTTCTTTACTCAAGGATATTTCTCAAAGAAATCTAAGGAATGCACCATTCTAATGTAATTAAAGTCCACTAACTTGAACATATCCCTAACAAGAAAGATGGTAGATACAAATTATACAAGACAACATTTCAATTTCTCATCCTTGTTCAACCTACTCCTTTGCTAATCCTTTTGCAAAAGGCTTCATCAAATGGAAAGGGGATCGATTACTTAAACGTGTCTTCAACGCAAACTCATTCAATTCAAAACTGTCAATACCCAACTAATCGGATCGTATGGGTACCTAATCTAATCTATCTAGATAGGAGAACCCTTACCACCCAATTACAAATATGCGAATGTCATAAAAGAATACCATTAATCTCTTAAAAAAATACTATAAAACTCATTACAATTTCTTTGATACATCAAATGAAATCCTTTACCTCGAGGACCTAGTCTAGACATATACAAGATCTACTAAAAGGACAAGGCTAAATACATAAAACTCAACTTCCACCATAGGAATGAGAAGACGGAAGTTGCTGAAGATCTGTAACCGCACCAAGCAATGAAACCTCAATTGAACTTGTAACCAAACCACACCTCGAAAAAAAATTAGCAAGAGTAGTATCGGTACAACCACACATACTTACGCATTATCGGTCGATCGAGGTTAAATCACATAATATATAATATAGAAATTCAAGATAAATCCAGTACATATAATGTGACAGTTTAACTTCCCTCAGTCTAAAGTTCATGTCATCACTTACTGTAAATAACTTTTATTTTCCACTCAAATATACTAGCCTTTAGATCTCCGACCTAGGTCAAATATGAGAGCACACAACTCCACAACCGAGCTAGGACTACAAGGATTAACTACCCAATATTTCCTTAACCTTCATTGTTCCTAAATCATCGCTCTCAAACTATTTGTTCATTCAACCCCACCAACCCTCCAATATCCAATTATCACTTTATTTGCATCCTTAAAACTTAATCTATTAAGCTACTTAATTGTCAATTACATAGTTAAGGTTTAATTTACCAATATCAAGTAAAACCATCAATATCATCTCCACTTACCATATTACAGGAACAACCATGGCAAATAATTCAAATCACCAACAATAATGTCTACACTTTGATAGATATAAACCTAACGACAAGTCAACACATAAAACTATTTTACAACAAACTCTAATTGTTCTTTATTTCCTGAAATCTTGTCTAATATCAAAATTACAATTCTGATCATGAAAAGGATAATTATAAACCATAGAAATCAGTTCATACCTGAAATCCAAGTTAAAATAGCAAGTTCGAATATCAATTCAATAGTTCACTAAAGAAACCCAACTTAATAATATTAGTAGTGGTTCACACAAGGAGCACTGCATATATATATCACATCGAGCCACACAAGGATTCTAAATATCATTATCAAAACTAGACCATAAAAGGATCTAAATATATACCAAGTAAATCGGACCTCACAAGGATCCAAATATATCAAAAAAATGGAATAACCGGGTTCACTCAAGGAACCGTCGAATTCTCCATTTTATTGTACACACATTCTAAGGGTCTTATTTATGCCCAATATGCATGACCTGTGGGGGATGAGCTCAGTCCATGGACCAAATAACCCAAGCAACTAGTGTCTTCCCCCTTATCCCAAACCATGTGTTATACTATCCTTATTTTAATGTCCCCATCCTTATACTCCCTGAAATCCACAAAATTCAAGACGATTAACCTTTATCGGTTCATCTCACAATATTAAACAATAACATAACATGTACAATCACACAATGAGATAATTCAACCACACTTGCATATCAAAATAAGTCTTTTTTACATAATCTCATTACAGGTGATCAAAAACCAACTTTTATATACACCCAACAAGTTAACATTCAATATCATGCATTGCAACAAGTAGTCAAATAGTTAGTTAACATGCACACATAATTCAACTTGAGTTTTAACTCAAATTCAACCACAGGTTAAGCATATAGCATTAGTCATTTCACTATCACAATCATAATAAATCAACTATGAATTCAACATAAATAATCACATCAACCATGTAATGGATCAAGTTTAATCATCAAGAAAGTTTGTAAATATTATCACTTGCACAACAATGCAATCCTTATCCAGAAATACAATGATTTCATTGTTCAACAACATTTGTGATAAATTATTTAACAAGTTCAACAACTTCTCAAGGAAAATCAAGTATTCATATTTACTAGAATGTAGTGCAACCAATGATCAACCATTTAGATAAATATGCTCATTCATCAACAGTTAGCTTTAATTTGATTCTCAATAACCATATAATTATGAAAAGGATTTAGCATAAACTAATTCATCACCCAATTGCTCAATTATGATTACAATCTATCAATTCTCCCAAACTTTTTAACCTATTCACTATCATTTCTGTTCCACTATATTCAGCTTACATCAAGACCTTCCAAATCTGGACAAAACCCATAATTACTAGCTACTAATTTTCACTACCAGTAGTCCCATAATCGGACAACAACATTCATATATTCGCATGAATTATTACAAATAGCACATAATCTAAAAAATCATTAGAGAATTACCCAAAAATAATAATTATACCAAATTAAATTTAATTCATGTTCACATTTTGATTATTACCAACCATTCACCATGCCCACAGTCAAGGCATCCCACATCCAAAAGTTAAAGGTGGAAGACATGAGAATGTTGTGATTAATGTGTGGACTTACTAGGATAGATGGGGTTTGGAATAAGAGAATTCAGGAGAAGGTGAGAGTGGCTTCAGTAGATGACAAGATGCAAGAAGTGCGGTTAAGGTGGTTCGGGCATGTGATGAGGTGCTGTATGGATATCCCAGTATGAAAGTGTGAGAGATTGGCTATGGATATATTTTCACGGGGTAGAGTTAGTCCAAAGAAATATTAGAAGGAGGTGATTAGAAATGACATGGAGCAGCTACAGCTTACTGAGGACATGACCCTAGATAGGAAGGTGTGGATGGAGCGAATTAAGGTAGAGGGTTAGTGGGTAGGAGTGCATCCTGGCTAGTAGGAAGGTGTGCTTTGTTTGCTTCTGTGCATGTATTCGTAGTGTTATGTGTGTGTCTTGTAGTTCCTTGTTCGTGGTGTTTTGGTGATGTTTGGGATTTATGGATAGATTGTGTATCGCATTACTCTGTGGGTGTACTATTTTTTTAAATTTCCTATGGGTGTGTAATCCCTTTTTGTTTGTTGTTTTTATGTTTTTATTATACTTTTATTTGTCCTGAGCCTGGGGTATATCGGAAACAACCTCTCTTCTTCGTTCAAGATAGTGGTATGGACTGCGTACATCTTACCCTCCCCAGACCCCACTTTGTGGGAATACACTGGGTATGTTGTTGTTGTTGTTGTTGTTGTCACCATGCCCATAGTCCAAAGCATGAAATCTCCCATCAAACTATATTATAGTCATTCAATTTAATCAATATCTACTAATCAATAAACCTAGCCAACCTGGGTACCAAGATGCTGCAACAAGTAAGTTATACCACGGATGCTCTTCATTTTCTCCATGTATCCAAATGCTAAATTATCTAATAAACAAACAATTATAAGAGTAATAAATCAAAAAATCTTCAAATAAATACTTTGTAAATTCAAACCCACTAATTCTACCCTTATTCATGGTCTACAAGATTACCCAAGGATTGATTAATCATTAACTAGTTCTATCATACTCAATCTATCTCTATTAATGATGTTTTAAAGATAAAGATCCTATTGTTATTGAATTCAGGGTCCCAAACTATAAAAATTCATGTTTTATAATAATAAATTCATACTAGGAATCATTAGTTTACAATCTAAAAGCAATTTTACGTAAAAATACACATACCCGTAGGTTTTCCTCAAAATCTCATGAACCCAGGGTTATAACCCTCAATTCCATCCATAAATATCATTATAATTATTGTAAGATGTTATGGGATTAAAAGATAAAGAAGATGACGGAAGAACTTACCTCAACGAAGAAATTTTACCCTAGACCTTGGAAAATCGCCCTTTTAGGGATTTGGAACAAATATTTTTAGTTCTGGATCTAAAACCCAGAAAATATAGGCATATATACAACCCGAATCCAGCTATAGCAGCCCGTATGCAACTATAGCAGCCTGATCCCACTACAGCAGCCTCAACATTTCAGCATGGGTAGTCTTCAGTAAAATGACCATAACATTTTACTCAAAAAGCATAGTAACAAATAGTTGGTGAAGTTAGAAAAAAGACACAAAGATATTTAATTTGGTGTGTATTGGCTCCAAAAATCTTCATATTCTAGGTGGAGTGATTGTTTAAAGTTGACCCTAGTTTAAACTTAGACTGAAATTCAATCGGTAAGGACACTTCCGACTTAACTTTGCGCTAAGGGTGTTATATGATGCTAATTCATATATAATGCACTCCCATACCAAAAAATTGATACTAACACCTATGAAGAATAAGATTCGTATACATTTACCATAAATATTTTCAATAATGATGGAATGGGTTGTTATATTAGATATCAATTTACCAACCATTTGTCCTAGAAAGGATATTAGTAAAGAGGAGTAAAAGTTTGGGATTAGAAGTAAAATACTCTTTGATTTTCTTATATTTCACCCTTACTTACCCACTCTCTATCATTTATTGATTAAACCACATTTTATACTCGACCTCTCTATCGAAGCTTTTCAAGACAAGAAGATGCGTAGCCAAATATTTACACATGAATTAGTTATTTTTATCACAATGGTATAAAAATTAAACCTTGAGAGTTCCAAATGAGACAACATCTAAACTTGGAGAAAACTAAACATTTACTACATCGAGCCCGCTATTGTGGCCCTATTCCCGCTATAATAGTATTGCTATAGCGGGCGGATCAAACCAAAGTTGACTTACATTATAGCGGAAAAATTTCCACTCTAGCGGGACCGTGTTAGTAGCCTGCCTCTTGCTACAGCAAAGTAGGCAAGGTAGAAACTTTGGTAGCTTCCTAGTTTATCCATATTTACAACGCAATCCTGAGATTTTGACATTACTAACTAACTTCTTTAGGTCAAACACTATATCTAGGATTCCACCAGCCCAAATTCCTTTCTGAAAGTTTCTACGGGCTATAATGTGTAACGACCCAAAATGTTGTTACACTGAAATAGAGAGTAAAACCTCATCTTAGTATTTCCCTAGACCAATTTTATGAAATTCATAGCTAGCCTAGTTTTAGGAGATTTTGAATGTGGTGTGGTCTAGGAAAATTTGGTAGTTATTGGTGTGGTGATTAGTAATTTTGAGTTAGTAAGGTGTTAGAAAGTGAGTTTAGAAAGTCATAGAAACTTCTTATGCATAAAATGGGTTAGTACAATTCTTGCTATAGTGATTATTATGAAAGGGTTAGTTCGAAAGGTCAAAATTCGAGAAATGTGTTGTGAAATAGATAGAGATAGGAATGGATCCTGAGCTAAAATTTTGATATCTATTGCAGCAATAGATCTATCGCTGCAGTGACAGAAGTGTTTCCATAGCGACAAGCCCTTTTATCCTGAGTGTCACTGCAATGATAGATCCATCACTGTAGCGATGAATGCGTTGCTATAGTGACAAAAACACAGTTTCATAGTTTAAAACAAAAATATTACATTTTTTATTCCCATTATTCCAAATTTTGTTCAAAGGTTGAGAGAGGACAATTTTCACCAAACTTAAGGGTTTTCCATCTTTGAGGTAAGGTTTCGTTACAATTCAAATTTGAATTTACTCCTTTTGATTCTTAGAATTGTAAGAATCATAGCCATTTTTGAAAATTGGGATTTAGCCCTAAGTTCACGAACTAGTGAGAATTAGTAGGGAATGACTTGATTTTAGTTGTTTTTTTATCCTAGGTTGCTAGAAAACACATTCAAGTGTAGAATCCTTCATTTTAATAATGAAATACAAAGAATTCAAAGAGGTTATAGGGAATAAAACCCTATAATAATGAACTATGTTAATTTTATAGGTTGAAATTGATGGGTTTCGGTTTATAATGCCTAGAAGTGTGGAGTATAATATTGAATTATGTTTATTGGTTGTTTATAGACAAAGAATGAATAGAAATTTAAAGAAAAGGCAAGGTTTTTACCAAGTAGTGCTTCGGACGAGGATTTGAGGTAGGCTATGGTTTAAATGTAGTTATAGACTTAATTTGACTCTGTGCTTATATGTAAGTTGAATGTTTGTAATTAGCCTTTGGGTATTACTTGTGATTGTTGATTATCGTTATGCATTGAGTATTGTATTTGAGATTATTAATTGATATGATATTGGGATTGGGTGTCATACTGACACTATTATTGGATCGGGTGTTACGCCGACACTGGTACATAGACTGAGCTAGTCCCCTACAGGTCATAGCTGAAGGTCCCTACTAACTTTAGTATGTGTGTACACTTTGCATGTATTCCATCATTATTTTATTTGCACATATATTGTCTTGACTATTGTTGACCTAATTTGCCTAAGTGTAAGTAATGATCTTGTATAAATTGAATACTGATTTATATGAAGAGAGATGTTGTTGGTTTTGTATGTTGGAGTGTTATGAATTTAAATTTGATTGTCAACTGATTATGAGTTGTATCTTGATTGCTTCTTACCTATATTTGACTTATTTATTTGTATGATGTTGGGTTAAGCCAGCAGATGATGCTTACCAGTATGTAGTTGTTGTGCTGATACTACCTATACTGTTCCTTTTGTTCAATGCAGAGCGTGTTCTAGTGTTTGAGATGAGATCTCGACTTTATTTCATGATTCCAGCTTTGATTCCAAGGTGAGCACCATGTTCGGGAAACAGTTGGATCATTTCTTAGTTCATGTCCTTTTTTCTAGACAATGACTTTTCGATTTGTTTTAGTATTTTGCATTATGCCTTAAATCTTGTTCTAGATATTCAGAGTTCTTGTACGGTGACTTTTGGGTCCTAGGGGATGTAATAGATAGAGATATTTTCACACTTTTTGTTGTTTTTGTATTAATAGATATTTAGATGAATTATTTTTTCTTAAACTGTGTTAAGTATGATAAATGGTGGTTACTTAGAAAAAGGGTAAATGTGAGTTTCATATTAGTTGGTTAAAGATTAGGTTAAATGATTCTCCCATTGAGAGTTAGGGTGGGTGCCACTCTTGATCATTTGGGTCATGACAAAAATGGTATCAGAGCACTGGGTTCAATAATCTTTTCATACAAGAATGGTCTAGAAGAGTCTTGCGGAATGTTACGGAGATGTATGTACTTTTTTACTAGAGCCTACAGGACTTTAGGAACAATTTTCAGTTCTTTCTTCCTTTTATGCTAGTACTTGATTCCTATTGGCATTTAATGATCCAAATTGGTTTCTGACCTCCTTTATTCTTATTTTGCAGATGTTGAACACTCGTTCTATAAGAGCCACAACAGCCGTAGTTGTAGTATCAAAACTGGTCATTGGGTCAATAGTTTGGGGAAAACCATAGGTTAAAGGTAGGGCGAGAAGAGAAAGAAGAGGGACAACACCTATCAGGGGTAGGGCCCAGGCAGCTGGAAGACCAGTTAGGTAGAGATCACCATCCCTTCCCCACGACAGGCTGCTCTAGACTTATTTTGGGATGAAGAGGTGGTGGTTAAGGAGGAGGAAGTTCTAGTTCCAGCTAATGTGGTGCCAATACAAGATGGTTTATCTCAAGTACCAATGTCCACAGAATTGATTCAACAAGTGTTGGGGTTTTTGTGTAGTTTGGCTGGCACCAGTACTACTCTGGCAGTTCCTGCTTTCTAGTCCCCAACCTTGTAGTATGTCGATGTTGTAGCACCTCGAATGGGTGAGGTTTCAGATATGGGACTTTTCCCCTGATAGGTATTGGGTCCAGTTATGACCAATGATGAGCATGGTTTGTTTTTTAGTATATGAAAATGAAACCTCCAGTGTTTCAAGGGATAGAGTCAGAGGATACATTTGAGTTTCTTATTGACTGTCTTGAACGTCTGAATAAAATGGGTATTATGGAGAGATATGGTATGGAGTTTGTGAATTTTCAGTTAATGGTAGAGGTCCTTTGTTGAGTGTAGAGTTGGTTTGCCTCAACTTACTTGGTCTCAGTTTCACAATGTGTTTTTTGACAAGTATATTCCTTGTACCTATCAAGATATGAAAAAGGATGAGTTCCTGAGACTTGAGCAGGGTGATATGACTGTGGCGGCCTATGAGGCCAAATTTTATGCCCTGTCCCATTATGCATTGCAAATGATTACTACAGAGGAGGAAAGAATCAAATATTTTGTGGAAGGTCTAAAAATGGGTGTTCAGGTGGATGTACTAAAAGTGGCATCATTCGGAAAGACTTTTCAGGAAGTGATGAAATTTATAAAGAAAGTGTAAACAGTGAAGAAGCAAAGGGAAGTGAAAGTAGAGGAAAAGAAGGCTAAAAAATAAGGTCATTTTAGTGGTGCTTATTCGATGGGTTGTGATTTGCAGGGTCTCTTCTTACTTGTTCCATTCAGCTATGCCTGTGTTCACAGAGGGCCTGTCAGGGGTCAATTATCAGCCCTCCTGAATAGACAGTTAAACACTTTTAGCATCATTGGTCCAGAGTTCTAGTTTATACATGGGATGCCACGAGTGTGGAAAAGTTGGTCATATTCGGAGGTTTTGTCCTAACTTGTTATCCGTTGGTCAGTTAACTCAGTAACCAGCTTCTAGTTCTTTAATTCCAGCAGGTCATGGTGGGGTAGGATGTGGAAAAGGTCATCCATATGGTAGGCGTGGTAGTTTTGTTTCAATTTTTTAAAACACTACAACACCCTGCAACTGGTCGAACAAGTCATCTATCCTTGGTAAAGGATACTTATTATAAATTGCCACCTTATTCAGTTGTCGATAATCTATGCGCATCCATATAGTACCATCTTTCTTCTTAACAAAAAGCAAAGGAGCTCCCTAAGGAGAAATACTAGGATGAATAAACTCTTCCCCAACAACTCCTGCTACTGATATTTCAATTCTCTTAACTCTGCTGGAGCCATCCGATAAGGAGGAATGGAAATAAGGCGAGTGCCCAGCTCTAAGTCTATACAAAAGTCAAAGTCACGGTCAGGTGTCATCCCAGGAAGATCATCAAGGAGCACCTCTAGAAATTTACACATTACTGAAACCAAAGCAATAGGAGGGATTACAGCACTATCATCCCCAAAATGGGCTAGAAACGCCTGACTGCCCCTCGTAACTAGATTTTGGGCAAGAATAGCATAAATAATTCTCAAGGGAGAAGGCTTATAAACGCCCTCCTACTCTTACCTTTCCATTCAAGGCATAGCTACAATGACAATCTTAGCGTAATAATCAAGGACAACATGATAAGGAGACAATCAAGTCATCCCAAATTAATATCAAACTATTCCATGTCTAAAATGACTAAGTCTGCCAAAGTTTTGTACGCCATAAACACTATAGGACAAGCTCAATAAACCTGATCAACACACATAGAAACTCCAATCGAAGTAGATACATGCATAGGTGCCTCAACCATTTCACAAGTGAAACCCTAGACCAAGAAAACTTCATTAGACACATAAGAAAAAGTAGTCCCTGGATCAAATAACACAGAAACTATACAATCATAGACAAGAATGGTACCTGTGATCTCAGCATCAAAAGCCTCAGCTTCAGGATGACCTAGGACTGTATATCGATGAGCCTTATCACCACCCTGATTACAACCTCAACTATCCTACACTCTATCCCGACCAACCTGCCCTCCACAACGGTTGGCTTGATAGCCAGCTCTACTACCTCAATGCACACCCTATGAATGACCTCTACCGTTGTCTCCCTCACCATGACCTACTGGAACTATGGCTCTTGAAGTTGGCTGCTAAGTCAACTGACCTGCAGGAATAAGGTTAGGATAATACCTCTGAATGTGACCCACTTCTCCATACTTGTAACATCTAATGTATAAAGCAGGCCACTGAACTGAAGATGCAGAAGGTGTAGATCTATTTTTTCCCAAATGGCTGATAATTGACCCCTGATAGGCCCCCAATAGACATAGGCATAGCCAAATGAATAGGTCGGGTAGACTGACTCTACGAATCACAGCCCCAAAAATAAGAACCCATAAAATGGCCTAACTTTTGAGCTCTTTTCCCCTCCAATCTAATACTACCTTGTTGTTTCACCCCTTCCACTTTCTTCAAAAAATCCACCACCTCCTAAAAATTATTCCCGAAAGAATATACTTAAAGTGTAGCCTCTCGAAGACCTGCATTCAAACCCTTCACAAAATATCTAATTCTTTCTTATTAGGTAGTAATCAACTACAAAGTATACTGGGACAAAGCATGAAATTTGGCCTCATAGGCTGCCACTGACATATCAAAACTCAACCATCTTTCTTGTAACACCCCGTACGTTCCCAACCCTACTTGACGACGTTAACTACTATGTACGTCTGTATCGAGAGCTATAAGTATGCATTTGGTAAGGCTATTGGTGAGATAATTGAATTTGGCTTTTGTTATGTGGTTAAACTTGCATAAAAGGTGTTTTGGAATTTTCATTGTGCATTTGTGGGGTTCAAAATGAGGCTAAGAAGACCTCTAAATAAAGTATAATAAGGTTAAGAAGTGAGTTAAAGAATAGGACGTGAAGTATCTAACCAAACCCGCGAAGAGAAATTGAAAAATGGAATTTTCGGAAAAAAAATTAAAGAGGGGCACGTTTGAGACCGTGCCACGCCGCTCTGGGCTAAAATTTTTAGCCCATAGGCAGCAGGTTGGCGCCCCCAGGAGCGTGCTACCTTGGGTTTTCCACTTTTTCGAAAGTTGGAAATTTCTAAGTCCCAAGGGTATCCGGGGAGGTACCGAGCCAATTTTTGCTACGTTTCTTATACAACCAAGAGTATATACATGAAATGAATAAAATATTACATTGGTATGATAAAATTACTCGAGAACGAATTTGGGGTCAAAATGACAGTTTTGCCCCTAAGGTCAAAATAAGCCAAACATGGCTAGAATCACTTGTTTTTGGGACCGAAGCTACGGATATGAATATTATGAGTGGGAATATTATTGTAATACGTATAAAGATGAGAAATTATTGATTTTATTGGGTTAAGTGATTTGGGCTCAATAAAAGCCCAAAAATATGATAAAAGGCATGGGTCACATGACCCAATCTTCTATTGACTTGGTCAATTAAGGCATTAAATATCAAGAAAGGCTAAGGATGACCCAAGGACTATAAATAGACCCACAAAATCAGATTTTTATTCATTTAACCTCTCATGCTTTCTAGACATTTTCTCAAACATTCTACACTATTCTCTCAAGAACCCTAAAGACTCAAAAGGCAATTTTGGAGCAAAATCATCCCTTTACAAGTTTGGGTAAGTGAATATTATTATGGATTCATATATTATATGCATGAAAGAGTATGTAAATCATGTTGGTTGTGCTTGGAAATGTTGGATATGGTATTTTGTGCTTTTGTATAAGATGTGTGATCCATGGGGTTTGAACTTGAATTAGGACTTGTGCCTTTGATGAAAAATCATGGTATGGATAAAATATGAACATATATGGAGTTATTTTTGTTGTTAAACTTGTTCTTGTCTATAAGTGTAAATTGTGGGAATTTGGCCGATATGTGCTATGAAGTGTATTAAGGTGAATTGATGGATTGTTTGTGATGTGGTATGGATAAGGAGGTGTAAAAGAGATTTGTTATGGTGAAATGCAATGATTATTATGTATTGGTCAATGTTGAGAATATTGGAGGATTTTTGGAATAATGATGCTATCAATGGTTTTGTCAAGGGGAAATGACATGTTTTAAAGCAAACATGTACCCCATTGACGTTATATGCATTTGTGAAGTAGTTGTGGTTAATGTGAATTCCGTTATGTATTTGTGTTGTAGAGTGACACATAAAGAAGGAGCGGGACAATTGTATGCACATCTAGGATTGTATATCCGTATTGAGAGTACAAGGTATGTAAGGTCACTCTGTCCGTATCTTTTTGCGGCCAAACGTACCCACATTGCGATTTCACTAGTCTTACCTCGAAATGTGCTAAGGTATCCTATATCCGTTTATCAATAGTCATTGTCATATATTTCCTACTCATGGATCATTTATGAGTCTCATGTCTCATAATCATGGTTAATGTTCCAAAAGCTCAAATAAGGATATGTTCCAATATTCCACTAGTGATATTACTTATGCCTCTTGTTCATAGATTATTGTCCCATAGTTCCCATGGTGTTATGATTCTAATAATGTTATGTTGCCAAGTTATTCACATGTCTTTCACTCATTGGTTAATGGTTCAAAGTTTCCAATAATGTTATGTTCCAAAGTTCAAGTGATGTTATGACTATCAAATAGCAATCTCAAAGTAAAGATCAAAGTAATGCAAATGTGGTCAATGATCAAGTATGGGTGGAAAGTCTAGGGGCATAAGCCTAGCTCGACTCGATCCCGATATGTTGATTTATGGGTGGCAAGTCTAGGGGCATAAGCCTAGCTCGACTCGATCCCGATGCATTGATTTATGGGTGGCAGGTCTTAGGGGCATAAGCCTAGCTCGACCCGATCCCAACATGACGATAAGTCATGGAAAGACCCACTGATTAGTAGGGGCCCGGGTACATTGTGACACATGTATTGACAAGCAAGCATTGAATGTAAAGAAAGTAATGAAAGCAATTCACATGGTTCCCAAAATGCAACATGGTGACTTATTCACATTGTCTAGTCATTTGTATTGAGTTCATTGGTATATTCATGTGTTTCAAAGTTTCATTTGAGCCTTACATACTCAGTACTTATTTCGTACTGACCCCCTCTCGGGGAATTTACCTTACTTGCTGCAGGCGCAGGTCCCAGTAGGCCTCCTCAGTAGATTGCCAGTGTTAGCGGTTCCTTGGTGAGCTCCAGTTAATTCGGAGTTTCTCCGAGTCAGAGTAGCTATATGTTTTGATAATGTACATGTTGTATAAAGCGGGGACTTGTCCCGACTTTTGGTTTGTATTGGTCAATGCTCTTGTTAGAGGCTTTTGTAGACGTATGTGGGTGTATTAGTGTAAAAGACATATGTTATTTTGACTGGATGGCCTCAACGGCCAAGTTTCATGTACATGTATAACTATGTCCCATGTTATCCTTTATTCGTCTTGCATGTTCTTACACAGTGGTGGTTATGATTATGATATGCATTTGATTGAACATAGGCAAAGGTTGGTTCTCTCGAGCCTTATCGGCTACGGGTGCCAATCATGTCTCGATGGGATTCGGGGCGTGACAAAAGTGGTATCAAAGCAGGTCGTTCTAAGGGTATCTACAAAGCCGTGTCTGAGTAGAGTCTTACTTATCAATGTGTTGTGCACCACATTTATAAGTAGGAGGCTATGGGACATTTAGGATGTTGTTTCTGTTCTTCACTTCTAGATCGTGCAATAGAGCCAGTGTTGTCAGTTGAAGTGTGTCTGATCATGGTATTTTGTTTTTCTTTGGTATAGTCAAAATGCTAATCACTAGAGGTAGAGGTAAAGGGAAGCAGGTAGATATGCCTGCTGGAGAAGGAATGAGAAGATTACCACCTGACCAAGCTAGTCAAGGTGGAGCAAATGCTGAAATATCATCGCGGTCTTCATCTACCCTCCCAGTTTCGTAAGAGCCAATTGGTACAGAAGTACCTGTAGAGCCGTCGATGAATGCCACGGATCAGGATCTTAGGAATGCTGTACATATGTTGACACAGTTAGTGGCGGCACAAAGCCAGGGACGAGCTGGTGTAGTGGCACATGATGATGATGCGACTAGAATGGCGAGTCGCAGGACACAGGATTTCTTGAAACTTGAACCTCCTATTTTCACTGGGTCAGATCCAAAAGCAGATCCACAGGACTTCGTGGATTAAATTCAGAGGGCCTTGGAAGTTATGCATGTGACAGGAGTCGAAACAGTTGAACTTGCTGCATATAGGCTGAAAGGAGAGGCAATATTATGGTACGAGGATTGGAAGAAATCCCGTGATATTGGTGCAACTCCACTTACGTGGGAAGAGTTTAAAATTGCTTTCCTTGATCATTACTTGCCCTATGAGATCCGTGAGGCACGTGCAGATCAGTTCCTAAATCTCCGTCAAGGAAATTTGAGCGTGAGGGAATATAGCTTGCAATTTAATTCCTTGGATCGATATGCACCAAATGTTGTGGCTACGATGACAGACAGGGTCCATAGATATGTGGACAGACTAGAGCCATACTTGGTACGGGATTGCACTATTGCTGCCTTGAATAAGGATATGGACATTGCTCGAATACAAGCCTTCGCTCAGAAAATGGAAGACCAACGACAGAGAAGAAGAGTGCATGAATTTGATAGGGGACAGTCCAAAAGGGCTAGACCTATGGGACCACCTATGATTTCCCATGGAGGATCTAGGCCCCGCATGTTTCCTAGACCACCTAGACCGTGGTTCTCTTATTCCACAGGGGGTGCTCACTCACAGTTTCGAGGGTCTAGGGGTGGTCCATCGGGGCAGAGTAGCGGATCCCAGGAAGCAGGTTTTCCTCGTCAGCAGTGTCAGCACTACGGGCGTATGCACACCGGTACATGTCGGTTAGGGATGAATGTCTGCTTTTGGTGTGGTATGACGGGGCATATAGCGAGAGAGTGTCCACAGCGGAGCATGGGTGGTATAGCACGACCAGCTGGGTCGGCTGTTGCGTCATCAGCATCGGTTCCTTCACAGGGCCGAGGGGTGCAGCCTATTAGCCGTGGTAGAGGTGACAGAGGAGCAGCCAGTACTAGCGGGGTCCAGAATCGTACTTATACTTTAGTGGACCGCCAGAATTCAGAGGCTTCCCCTGATGTTGTCACAGGTACATTATCCATATTCTCACATAATGTATATGCATTGATTGATCCAGGTTCTACGTTTTCCTATGTTACCCCATTGATTGCTGCGAAATTTGCAAAGGCACCAGAATTATTAATTAAATCAATTGAAGTGTCTACACCGGTTGGTGAGTATATTATTGCAAAGAGAGTGTATCGTAACTGTGTGGTAACTGTGTGTGGTCATGATACATTGGCCGATCTCATTGAACTGGACATGGTGGATTTTGATGTGATCATGGGAATGGATTGGTTGGCCTCTTGTTATGCTACAGTAGATTGCCGGGACAAGAAAGTACATTTTGGTTTTCCGCAAGAAAATGGTCTTGAATGGCAGGGTAATGTAGGGGCACCACGAGAAAGGTTTATTTCCTATTTGAAAGCCAGAAAAATGATTGATAAAGGTTATATATGTCATCTAGTACGGGTGAAAGATACCGAAGCGAAACCGTTAACTCCGCAGTCGGTCCCAGTGGTCAATGAATTTCTAGATGTATTCCCAGAGGATCTTCCAGGTTTACCCCCAGAACGGGAAGTAGAATTTGGCATTGATGTGATTCCAGGCACTCAGCCTATTTCCATTCCTCCATATAGAATGGCTCCAGTAGAATTACGTGAATTAAAGGAGCAATTGAAGGACTTGCTAGATAAGGGCTTCATTAGGCCTAGTATGTCCCCGTGGGGCGCACCGGTCTTATTTGTGCAAAAGAAAGATGGCACCTTAAGAATGTGCATTGACTATCGGCAATTGAATAAGGTAACGATCAAGAACAAATATCCCCTCCCTCGCATTGATGATTTGTTTGATCAGTTACAGGGTGCCAGGTGTTTTTCAAAAATTGACTTGAGGTCGGGTTACTATCAAGTCAGAGTTAGAGAAGAAGATGTACCCAAGACAGCTTTCCGAACACGGTATGGCCATTATGAATTTTTAGTTATGTCATTTGGACTAACAAATGCTCCAGCTGTGTTCATGGATTTGATGAATAGGGTGTTTAAGCCATTTTTGGACGAGTTCGTCACGGTATTCATAGATGACATCCTAGTTTATTCAAGATCACCGGAGGACCATGCTAATCACTTACGACAAGTGTTACAGATTCTTCGTGAACGGAAGTTGTATGCAAAGTTCTCCAAATGTGAGTTTTGGTTGAAATCAGTCGCGTTCTTGGGTCACATTGTATCAGATGAAGGCATACAGGTTGATACCCAAAAGATTGAAGCAGTGAAAAACTGGCCAAGACCTACGACACCCATAGAGATTCGCAGTTTTCTGGGTTTGGCAGCTATTACCGGAGATTTGTTGAAGGGTTTGCTTCTATTGCAGCACCATTAACAAAGTTAACTCACAAGGCAATTAAGTTTCAATGGAATGATGCATGTGAAAGAGGGTTTCAAAAATTAAAGGATAAGTTGACTTCCACACCAGTGTTAGTACTTCCTGAAGGCACAGAGGGCTATGCAGTGTATTGTGATGCTTCCGGGATTGGTCTCGGATGTGTGTTGATGCAGCATGGTAGGGTGATAGCATATGCCTCACGACAGTTGCGGCCACATGAGAAAAACTATCCCACACATGATCTCGAATTGGCAGCGGTAGTTTTTGCTTTAAAGATATGGCGTCATTATTTATATGGGGTTCATGTTGACATCTATACGGATCACAAAAGCTTGCAATATCTTTTTAAGCAGAAGGAACTCAATTTGAGGCAACGAAGGTGGTTGGAGCTTTTAAAAGATTATGACATTGATATTCTTTATCACCCAGGCAAAGCAAATGTAGTAGCCGATGCATTGAGCCGTAAGGCAGGAGAAAGCACTAGTGGTCAGTTGAATGAAAAACATGAGATAGTCAAAGATTTGAATCAATTAGCCAGCTTGGGAGTTCGCCTTATTGAAAGTAATGCAAATGTGGTCAATGATCAAGTATGGGTGGCAAGTCTAGGGGCATAAGCCTAGCTCGACTCGATCCCGATGTGTTGATTTATGGGTGGCAAGTCTAGGGGCATAAGCCTAGCTCGACTCGATCCCAATGCATTGATTTATGGGTGGCAGGTCTTAGGGGCATAAGCCTAGCTCGACCCGATCCCAACATGACGATAAGTCATGGAAAGACCCACTGATCAGTAGGGGACCGGGTACATTGTGACACATGTATTGACAAGCAAGCATTGAATGTAATGAAAGTAATGAAAGCAATTCACATGGTTCCCAAAATGCAACATGGTGACTTATTCACATTGTCTAGTCATTTGTATTGAGTTCATTGGTATATTCATGTGTTTCAAAGTTTCATTTAAGCCTTACATACTCAGTACTTATTTCGTACTGACCCCCTCTCGGGGAATTTACCTTACTTGCTGCAGGCGCAGGTCCCAGTAGGCCTCCTCAGTAGATTGCCAGTGTTAGCGGTTCCTTGGTGAGCTCCAGTTAATTCGGGGTTTCTCCGAGTCAGAGTAGCTATATGTTTTGATGATGTACATGTTGTATAAAGCGGGGACTTGTCCCGACTTTTGGTTGGTATTGGTCAATGCTCTTGTTAGAGGCTTTTGTAGACGTATGTGGGTGTATTAGTGTAAAAGACATATGTTATTTTGACTGGATGGCCTCAACGGCCAAGTTTCATGTACATGTATAACTATGTCCCATGTTATCCTTTATTCGTCTTGCATGTTCTTACACAGTGGTGGTTATGATTATGATATGCATTTGATTGAACATAGGCAAAGGTTGGTTCTCTCGGGCCTTATCGGCTACGGGTGCCAATCATGTCTCGATGGGATTCGGGGCGTGACATTTCTATCCTTCAAGGTACGAGGAACATACTTTTCAAGAAATACATTCTAAAACTGAGACAAAGTTAGTATAGGTAAAGTATCCATACACTCAACAAATAATCTCCACAACTGCTTGGCTTCTCCTTGTAAGTGAAAAGTCACAAATTCCACTCCATGTCTCTCTACAATCCAAGTCTTATGAAGACGCTCATAAAAGTCAATCAAAAACTCATACACATCCTTTGATTCAGCACCTTGAAACATTGGAGGTTTCATTTTCAAAAACTTAAAAAATAGATCATGCTTATCACCAGCCATAATGGGACCCAATACCTCCTAGGAAAATACTCTTGTCTTAGAACCCTCTTCCATCTGAGGTGATATAGCAGCGACATGCTACACAACTGAAGGTAAGAAAGGTGGAACTGTCTGAGTAGCACCAGTGCCAGCTAAACAACTCAAAAATCCTAACACTTATTGGATCACTTCTAAGGACAGAAGGACTTGAGTTGCACAACCCTGCACAGGCACAACATTTCCTGGAATTAGAACCTCCTCCTCCTCAATGATCACCTACTTATTTGGAACCATATCTAAAGCAGCCTCATGTGGGGGAGGGGACAATGATCTAAGTCTAGTAAGTTTTCTGACTGACTGGTCTCCACTCGGGGCAGGTGTTGCCCTTCATCTTCCTCTTCTGCCTCTTCCTCTCACCCTATCTCTGCCTCCAAACTATGGCGCCATTAGATGGTCCAGTTGTTGCTGCTACTGCTCTAACCGAATGAGTATTCACCATCTGTAAAATAAGAATGAAGGATGTGAGATACCAATTTGGATCACTAGATATAAATTGGAATCAAGTACTAGCACGAAGAAGAGAAGGAAGTAAAAGTTTTTCCTAAAGTCATGTAGCCTCTCAAAGAAAAGTATAGATGTCTCCGTACCATTCTACACACTCTACTAGACCCATTCTTGTACGATGAAATCATTAAACCCAGTGACTCTGGTACCATCTTTGTCACAACCCAAACATTCATAAGTGGCACTCACTCTAACTCTATAGTGGGAAAACCAATTAATCCAACCCTTAACCCAATAATGTATCCTTACACTTAATCATTTACTAACCCAGAACACAAATTATTAACTGAAAACTTGCCAAGCAATATAATTCAATCTCTTATCTCTATTAATTTAGACATCATAAAAAAATGTGGAAGTATATCTTACTATTACAACCTCCAAAACCCAAAAGTCATCATACAAGAACTACTAAATCAAAACAAAGTCTGAAACATAATTCATAAATACTAAAATCAATGGAAAGTCATTGTCCAAAAACAAAGGACATTATCTAAAAAAGATCCAATGGTTGCATGGACATGGTGCTCACCCTTGAATAGAAGATGAAAATCACAAACTAGAGCTGAGGTCTCATCTCAAATATTGAAACACACTTTGCACTTAACAAAATGAAGAGTGATAATGTTCAAGATATACCTCAAGATATATGCGGTCTCTAGCAATATAATTTATACCCAACATTGAGTCAGGGTCGATTCCACAGGTAATGAAGGTGATACATTCACCTTCGAGTGTTGTATGTAACAAAGTGTTTGCACGTAATTCTAAAAATAATGTGATAAAGTAAATGGGGGATGGGGGATTAATTCAAAAAGATTTTGTGTTCAAATTATCAATTTTGACTTTGGGTTGTCAAAACAGATGCTAGAGAATGTAATCGATAGGTAAAAGCACTTGGGGTTACGCCCCCTTGAGAGTGATTATAAGCATGGATAAGTGAAAATGCACCTAGATTCGATTGATATTTATGACTAGGTTTGGGCTTAGGTATTGGAGGTAATCTTTAAATCGACCACCAAATTTCATATGGGTTTATTTCAAGCACCCACATGTATACAGTACCAAGCAACCAATGACCTTAACTTAGTTAGCCTATTTCTAGCACTAGCTATTAAATGAGAATTTCTCATATCTTTGTTAACTAAATCTCTTCACTTTTTTCTTCTCTTTCAAACAAGATGAGATCTAAGCATGAATAGAGTTTGCAACCTGAATCCTTGAGTAGAAACATAAAGATTTAGCTAAAATCATAACATTAAACCAAATAAGAAGGTAAATATTCACTACCCACACAATAATCAACACTTAATAATGTACAACCCCAAGTTTGGGAAATTAGCTACTATAACAAGAGAAAAATGAGATATACCTATATTGTCATTCAAATCTTCCATAGATTCCAATATTTCCAAAGAAATTTCAAATTCCAAGCGAGAAATAAGCAATAAGTAACTAAGATTCAAACTAGGGTTTAATTAAAAGCTTTAGATTCAAGATATGGCAAAAGATAGGGTTCCAAGCTGCCAAAAAGGCTTAAATAGCTTCAGCAAAAATGGGCTCAAAATTACAGAATTGCCACCGCATCTAAATTGGCTGAGGAAATAACCATCGCCATACACTTTGGCGATATACTGACTGACCATCTTATCGCTGAATTGGCATTAATCTCAAGCTTAATGGGATGGTATCTATTACTTTTGGCGATGAGGATTTGCTCCGCCAATCACTCCGTGCCCATTAGCCCTTCCTCATCCCCTTTTTGCTAGGATTAGAACTGAGCTGAACTATTTTTTTCAGTGATACAACTTGATATTTGTTAAAATTCCAAGCATTTTGACGATGCAATGAATTACTTTGGCGATGCTCCTTGGCATTTTTAGCTCCAATCATCCATCTTATTGTTTGTTTTTGCTCTTTCAACCAATTCTTGGCCTCAGCCCTAAAATTAAACAAAATTAACATTAAAACTTATTCAAATTAGCATTGTGGACTTTATTTCTTACCATTTTTAGGCATAATGAGTCGCAATTTGCTGATTCATCAACACCCCAAACTTAAATCTTTAATTGTCCTCAGGTAAATCAATGCACACTCAACAAAATCAACAATGCCTACAAATGGTACTACTTGGGAGCTTAGATACATGATTCTTTTGTGAAAACACTTTGCTCTCTTGGTTTTGGAAACAATGAAATAAGTCTCAACTATCAAATGCTCATTTTGTGAACAACGTGCCTCAATTGTTGACTAAATGTTACCATACCACACACATGCTCATAGACTCCAACTAAGATTAATAAGCGATCAAGCATTGCAATCAAGTGCCCTTACATAAAGAAGTCCTTTCTCTCAAGAACCAATCAACATTAAAATAAAGGTCTATCACGAATCACTCGCACTTCAAAATATGATCATAAACATGAGAACCATATTATGGGTTTGCCCATAAGCTCCATTTCACCACATAGAAGCATGCTACTTCTGAGATCACTAAGGGCTTACTTCAGCTTGTAGTGTAGGTGACGGGTAGGATAAGAAAGGTTAAAGTTATAGTGACTCTACCCCTTCGAAGCATGTAAAGAGACCTCAATTACATTTATTTCCCATAACTTACTTCTTAACCAATTACAAGGACCAATTCTCTAAGGTTTTCATGCTATCTTCCCCCTCATATCCTTTCAACACAAAAACTTCCTAATTATTTGCAAGCTAACAAAATTGCAACTCTTTTTCAAATCTTTTCATTCTTTTTCTCTTTTGATTTCTTACTATTCACAAGGAATACTAGGATAACTATGAGGAGGGGAAGTTATTGGTCCTAAAATTTATGAACATCCTATTACAAATCCCACTCGGGATCTCTACCACCCCAACTTAGGCTTTTGTCCTAAGTTGGTTTTCAGTCTTACATAAACACTTCAAGAAGGGTTAGGTTCAAAAAAGGGGACTTTGAAAAATGGGTTTTGCCTTGTAATGAAGTTACCTAAGAAAAGGGTTCCAAGGTTCAAATAAGGGACAAAATCGGTCACTCAACTCACAAAGTGATAGCTATTTTTGTCAAATTAGAGGTTTACTCTCGATCAATGGCCTAAGTTCAATTCTTCAACATCGCACACACTTTGCTTTAGAATTAGAGAAACGGGGCAAGTTCTAGGTGGACTCGATGAGCAAGATCAAGTCAAATTCTTGCCCACACATGGTACTCAATTACATACTCGAAGCACCCTTCCTCAATTGATGTATCACATTCATAACACATATCAAAGAAGGTACTCAAGTAGTCAAAATAAGATGCGGGTGTTCACAAATAATAAATTCCTAACTAGTTTAACTAAACCAAAGAAATTTTTTGAAAAGGGGCACATTTTGAAAAATGGAGTAATTCACAATGGTTTATCATTTAAAAAGTTGCACATTTGAAAAATCTTCCTAATAGTAACATTTGAATCAAAGTGTTCTATTACTAGTACACTTTTCTCTTAAGTAAGCATGCCAAAAAGGATTTTTATTTGCAACTAAGCTAAAAATAAAAAGTAAAGAAACGAAAATGAAAAATCACACGCCACACTAAACGAAATCTAAAACACCAAATCTAAAATATTACAACCCAAATGAGAAATATCCAAATATCATCTGAATCAAGACCACACACAAAATAAAACAAAGTATTCAAAACAAATATCTAGAAACAGGCTAAAATATTACAAATCCAAATAAAAAAATACCCCACCCTAACTCTAAAGTATGCATTGTCCTCAATGCAATAGGACTAAGAGAAATAAAGGAGCATAAGAGTAAGGGCCCCCTTGAACATGGAAAAGCCTGTGGCGGTGACTGGCTCATAGAAGTGGCCTCTTTCTGGGCATCAGTGCCTGGCTCATTCCAAGTGTGGCCTAGGGGGATAGATCTAGTACTGTGTCCTCGGTCTTTATAGAAGCAGATGAACCGAAGGTTCCAATCTGGTTTATCTCTCTAACTAAAGTGGAAGCAAGAATGACATCATCAATCTCCTGCCTATCACATTATGCATCAACCAGTCCCTTCTTGTAAAAATAAGTATCAATCTCAGCATGAAGGGCGGTCCTCCTCGTCCTCCTCCTCCTTCTCTGCAACTACTACAACATCAGCATAACCAGGTGGTGGTGAGGTTGGTGTCTAAGTAGGAGCTCCCTATAAATGTGTCAAGTTTAGAAACCAGAGTTTATCTATATGCTTTTGTAGGGAAGAAAGCTCATCCTATATTTTCTGTAGCACACTAGCTGGAACTGCAGGCTGAGAAGTACTCAACTGGTCTAACTTGGTTCCATATCAACTGGTCTAACTTGGTTCCATAAATATGTAGGGTCTCATGAATACGCCCTAACTCCATATGAGCCGACACCATGGCAGCTTTCACCATATTAACAATCATCTGAGATATCTAAGCCTCCAATCTGGATGATCTTATATCTCCTAAGTATCCATCCTGGATAATCTCATATCTCTTGAGTATGCTAACTTCCCCATATGGATAATATCTTCTTTTTAACAACCTCTTGCATTAGAGGATTTAACCTTCATTGATTTTTAACACTCGATACATAATTGGGCTCTAACTTTATCTTATGAGTACAAACACCAGGAGCAATCCCGATAATATCCACAATAGTCCACCTAGTAGCCCAAATATATTTTCTTACAACTGACTTCAATGCTTCGACTTGCCATGGTAAAATATCTCCCACTATAATAATAGGTAAGGTGTTACCTTTCCCCCAAAATACATAGCATGGGTGTGGTGATAATGGCTTGAGCTCAAGTTGTGGTGGGTCCATAGTTGAAGGTTTCACGGGATGACTCTCCCGATTCTTTAAGTCAAGATCTAATTTGTATGGGTTTTTGGTGTAGGAGCCAAGACCCATCAAAGAAGCCACTAACTCATCATACTCCTCAACCTCTTCACTTTCATAATTTGACAACACTCCCGTTAATGGATCACTAATAAAATCCACCTTCATAGCATTAGCCACGTCATCATCAATCACATCAATCATTGGAATCACTTGCAAGTCCCTCAATTGCTTCATGGACTTGCACAAGTTAAATGTCACCTCTTCTCCATTCACTTGAAACTTCATTTCTCCACATTCCACATCAACCAATACCCTTCCGATAGTAAGGAAATGCCTACCATTAATGATTGGAAATTTTTGGTCTATCTCACAATCTAGGATTACAAAGTTGGTGGGGAATATGAATTTGTCTACCCAAATAAGAACATCATATAGAATTCCCACCGGTCATTTAATGGACCAATCTGCCAGTAATAATCTCATGGTTGTGGGCTTTGGAGAACTCAACCCCAATTTCTTGAATATAGCTAGAGTCATAAATTTATACTTGTCCCTAATCCTCACAATGCTTTGCAAAATGGATACACCCCAATGGTGCAAGCAATAGTGAATACACCGGGGTTTTCTGTCTTTACCACTGTATGGATTGACATGATAGCACTACAACTATGTAAGATCTCCACCATTTGGATGTTCGTTGTTTTTTTATTTGTCACCAAAGCCTTCATGAGTTTTGCATACCTAGGCATATCTTGCAAGTCTCCCTACAAAGGAATGTTCTATGATAAGTTGCTAAATATAGAGAGGAACATCTTGAACTTTGTATCATCCTCCTTCTTCTTAAGCCTTTGTGGGAATGGTGGAGGTATTTTTATTGGCGGCTTGGAGACAACCGGGCTTTCCTCCAGTTTTGAGACATTATCATCAACCACTTGTGGTCTCTCTTCACTTTCAACCCTTTCTTCTACTACTTTTGGATTTTCTATATTTGGATCATTCCAAATAGGGAGTTTATCATTTTACTTTTCAAGCCTTTTTCTCTTTTAGTCCACTTGTTCCTCAACCCCCTACTTATTGAGGTCATCATCGAGATTCACAACATCATTACCGAGAGTTCTGCCACTCCTTGTGACAATTGCCATGATTTGGGTATCATTTTTTGGATTTTTCATGGTGTCACTAGGTAAACCACCCTTTTGTCTTGTGTTTAGATGAGCCGAGATTTGGCCCAATTGCATTTCAATTTGCTTGATGGAGGCCGAATGCTAGGTAACTATTTGATTGAGTTACGAAAAGTCACTTTTCATATCTCTTAACATCTTGTAACTCCCCTCGACCCGTATAAAGATACGAACAAGCACATCTTCTTTCTTATAACTTTCCAGGTCCACACTGGTAGTCTCTTTACCTTTTTGACTATTGTAAGGAGGTATGTATCTATCATGGTCATGTTACTTGTCTCTCCAATCGTGATCCCTATCTCTTTTTTTATATCCCCAATCTATATCATAATCTCGATCTATCCAATTGAGGTCTTTCCAATCACAGTCCCTTTCCTTCCAACCTTGATTCCCACCTTGCCTTTTATAGGTAGGTTGGGAACCCGTCATTTGGTTTGACAAGAACTAGATTTCTTCATCTAGTGACTCTGCATCATCATCTTTATATGCTTTAGTCCCCTTTAAAACTATGACATTGACTGCCTTTGGAGTTGTACTCATAAAATGTTTTGTGAGGAGATCTAATTGTGTCATTACTTTGGCCATATTTTTGTCTCTCTCCTTATCCTTATTCCTTTGTTCTTGGCTCACATAAGACTCGTAGCTATCCCCCATGGCCACCTCGGTATCTCGTGTGAGCCATACTCTACTTTGCTTTGTCACTTGGTCAATTAATCCCGAAGTAACTCCAAATAATTGGTTTATCAAAGATCCTCGACCGCGTTATCTGCTACTATCTTATTCAATTGGTCCAATGCTCTATAGAAGATTTGTAGAAGCATCTTATCAGGCACTTCATGGTTTGGTCATTGTAATAATTTCTTTTTGAATCTCAACTACACTGCATGCAATGGTTCACCACTTACTTGCCAGAAGTTTGTTATATCATCCTCAATTGAAGCACGCGAGATGGTGGAAAGAATCGGTCAAGAAAGGATTTTATCAACTCAACCCAAGAGGTTACAGATCCCTCGAGAAATTCCCATAACCACAATACCACATCACCTGTCAAAGAGAATGGGAAGAGCCTTAATCGGATATACTCTTATGAGATATGAGCAATGTCGAACTGGTTGCAAACATCTATAAATTTTTTCAAGGGGATGTATGCATCTTCATGATCTTGACCTCTGAATAACCCCTTCATTTGGAGTAAGTAGACCATTACACTAGTGACATGGAATACTCTATTACCCTCCGAAGGTGGAACGTGAACTGCACTAGCCCTTCCGTCAATCCCTAGGTGATCTTTATCTTCAAGTTGTCCATCAAAGGTAGCGGTGTTGCTACCATGTTGACTCGTCATGCTTTGTTGACTTAGATTATCACCTAAACAAGACAAAAACAACAAATAAAGTAAATTTTACACTACAACTAACAAAGGTAACTTATAACACTACAATGAATGAACAATACATTTCATACCCCGGCAACCGAGCCATTTTAATAACACTCAAGATACACCTTAAGATATATGCAGTCGCTAGCAATATAATTTTTACCCAATTTGAAGTCGGGGTTGATTCCACAGGGAATGAAGGAGATAGGTTCACCTTCAAGTGTTGTAAGTGACTAAGTGTTTGTACGTAATGCTAAAAACAATGCGATAAAGTAAATTGGAGTTTAATTCAAAAAAATTTTGTGTTCAACTTATCAATTTTGACTTTGGGTTGTCAAAACAAGTGCTAACGGATGTAATCAATAGGTAAAACCACTTGGGTTTACGACTTCTTGAGAGTGATTATAAGCATGGGTAAGTGAAAATGCACCTAGATTTGATTGATAGTTATGATGAGGCTTGGTCTTAGGTATTGGGGGTAATCATTCAATCTACCACCAAATTTCATATGGGTTTCTTTCAAACACCCACATGTATACAATACCAAGCAACCAATGACCTCAAATTAGTTAGCCTATTTCTAGCACTAGCTATTAAATGATAATTTCTCCAGTCTTTGTTAACTAAATCTCCCTACTCTTGTCTTCTCTTTCAAGCAAGACAAGAAGTCTAAACATGAATATTGTTTGCAATCTCACTCCTTGAGTTGAAACATAGAGATCATTTAGCTAAAATCATAACATTCAACCAAATAAGAAGGTAAATGATCATCACCCACAAAATAATCAACATGCAATAATGCATAAACCAAAGTTTGGGAAATTAGCTACTCATAACAAGAGAATAGGAGATATCTATATTCTCATTCAAATCTGCCATAGAATTTAAATATTTCCAAAGAAATTTCAAATTCCAAGCGAGAAATAAGTAATTAGTAACTAAGATTCTAACTAGGGTTTAATTACAAGCCTTAGATTCAAGATATGACAAAAGATAGGGTTCCAAGCTGCCAAAAAGGCTTAAATAGCTTCAGCAAAAATGGGCTTCAAAATTATAGAATTGCCACCGCATCCAATTCGGCTAAGGAAATGACCATCACCAAACACTTTGGCGATATGTTGATTAACCATCTTATCATTGAATTGGCATAAGTTTTAAGCTTAATGGGTTGGCATCTGTTACTTTCGATGATAGGTATTTGCTCCTGCTGATCACTTCGGCGATGCACCAATTAACCCTTTCTCATCTCCATTTTGTTTGGATTAAAACTGAGATGAACTGTTTATTTCAGCGATGCAACTTGATATTTGGTGATACGCTAAGCATTTTTGTGATGCACTGAATTGATTTTGTGATGATATTTTGCATTTTAAGTTCCAATCTTCCATGTTTTTGCTCTTTCAACCACTTCTTGGCCTCAACCCTGAAAATAAACAAAATTATCATTAAAAATAGCATTGAGGACTTCATTTCTTACCGTTTTAGGCCAAATGAGTCTCAATTTGCCAACTCATCATAGAGCACAGGAAGTATCATTACAAAAACTATGCACTTGTCATGACCCAACCCACTAGATCATGTAGGGCACCTACCTACACCTACCCCATATAAGAGAACCCTAAATAACCCATCATTCAATCAATATGGATTTTACTATAATATTCACTTAGTCAATCTATGTCTTCCATAAATTAATCAACAGTTGAAATACGATTACTCAATCAATTCGTCCTATAACTTGTTTAAATACATCAGATATGTAAAGAAAATGTGGAAAATAACTACAAGTGACTCCCCAGAACCTAGCTTAAATCGGTACAAGAGCACTAGAAAAGGAGTAGGGACATCCACGATGCAAGATCTATGCAGAAGAGAGATGCTAAGAGCTGGTGCTGAGTGATAGGTATCGTGGTTATAGAAACTCCAACTAACCTGCACCATGGCTATACCCCTAAATAGAGGTATAGTAAGTGTAGCATCAGTACAACCATAAGCACTGGTAAGCATTATCGCCCAATTAGGGTTAGAAACAAATAACATCAATAATAAATATGGAGAGAGTCATAACTTAAAGTAAAGTTTCAATTCTAAACCACCAATTATAGAATCCTCAACATATCATTTTTACATCTCTATGACCCATCTCTCATTTAACATTTTCTTATATCTTTCTCCTTTGACTTAATATTTTCATATATCTTTGTCCTTTGACCACCTATTACAGCCTGTACCTCTTCCTCCCATACCGACTCATTCTTAAGTTACCTACAATTCCTTAATCTACATCCACCCAAGTCCTCTCGGTACTCACTATTACAAGACATTATAGTACCACATCCCATGAAAATCCAAATTCTAACAATCATATTCTACCATAACTAGTCCTCTCAAGGGATCATAAAATCTCACCTCTAACCTAGTCTGCACTAAGGATCTAACGTACATTCGTACCTTCTTTAACCATTTACCACAACAAGAACATGTATATGAACATATATAAAATGGAATTGCATTCAAAACATATGTATGAATGCATGTATGCAAGACGTGCGCATCATCTCTCCTCACCCCTTCTCATCAGTATCATCACTATTATTAATATCATACTGTACCGGCATGGTACCCGACCCATATCACAACAAATCATATCTGCACCGGCATGGTACCTAACCGATATCACAATAAATCATAACTACACTGGCGTGGTAACCAACCCATAGCACAACAATATCATCACAATGCATATGGAGGTGTGCATATAATCAATAAATCATAAGTCATGCAAAAAGACATTCACAGATGTTCAGTTCACAACAAACACGGTCCAAGTCAATCTAAATATTACATCAGTCGTCTAACTCATTTTGATCAGTGACCATAGTCTATACAAATATATATATATATATATATATATCCACAACCATCATGTACCATACATCCTTACAGGCTGTCGTAGCCCAAGTTCACTTTATCATTCACTTCCTCTCTATCCACATCCCAACCTCACATTTTTCTCATTATCCTCTAATATTCTCTAATTACCTCTAACGGGAATTCTATTATTTACTTAACATTATTGCTCTTTTATGCTCTGTCATTAGTGACGGGATTCGGTTATGCTACTTACTAACCCCCAACTTACCATACCTCACCTCTTAGCCATTTCTTTTAGTGAAATCTGAACATTAAGACATTTAGAATTAATCAAGTTCCCTTAATTTCCCTTTTTACTATTCCATCACTACAATATTTTAGGCTTTTGGCCACACTAAATCTTGACAACGCTTGTAAAGTGTTGCCTGAAATTTTTTTGACTAAGTTTTTAAAGCGTAGCCTTAATTATTTGCTTTTGGCCACATTATTACTGGTAACACTTGTAAAATGTGGTCTTTAATGGTATAGGGCATACTTTATAAGTGCTGATGTAATTGGCAACACTTATTCACACGTATAACTACATGTTAAAGTGTGTTATTTTATATTTATAAAGACAACACTTTACAAGTGTGGCCTTATAATCTACCTAAAATTTTTACTAAAATATGTATTCCCTCTAACATATTTCACTGAAACAACATATTTCTAATTCACCAAAAGAAAAATAGAAAATAATTATACAAAATCTTCTAAGCTCACTAATACTGCCCAAAGCACGAAACTTCTCAGCTCTTTGCCGAAACCCCTTGTAAGCACTCTGTCCAAATCACAATAAGCTCAGATCTTTGCCCAAATCATCTCTAATTTAACAAAGATTTCTTTGAATTTCACCAGGTACTTATTTCTTTTTTCAGTACAGCTCACGATTTTACCCCAATTTCTTATTTGTATGAATAATTTGTGATGTTTCAGTGATGCCCTAATTTCAGTTATGTTTTATTGGAAATTTCTGCCCTGATTTTAGTTCTTATCGGTTTCAGTTACGGTGGTGAGTTTCTTCTCCAGTAGGCCATTTTCATCCTGTTTCTAAGCATGCATAGAAGTAGAAGTTGTTGAAAACGCTCTTGAAAAAGGTATTCTCTTTTCCTAAATATTAAATGGATTTCCCTTTGCCTAAATCTTAAAAGGGTTTTGATTTACACAAATCTTAGAAGGATTCTATTTGCACGAATCATAAAAGGGTTTTTCTTTGCATATTGACAAAATTACTGCAGTCTTCTCTACCTTAAAAGTTCAAAGATAATCAATTTTATTTATTTACTCTTCTTGGAATCCCTCAAGTTAAAATCGAATTTGGAGTAAGCCCAAATCGAGTTTGAAACTCAACACTCGACAGACTCAATTTCGACCCTACACAAGGTAAATTATATCTCGTTTAATTACTTTATATTTAGGTTTGTGATTTGTTGATCAGTTGAGTTTGGTTGTTCTTATTTAGCTGATTATGAATATGAAGTAAAACAGTGTCTAGTTGTTTGGTTTTGTTCACGTTAGACGATGTGTTTATAAAATATTTATAGTTTGTGATTTGACTTAAATGAAACCTATAAAGTTTGAGGTTTCAAATGGAGTGGTTGGTTCATCTCACTGGATGTGAGTTTGAACTAGAAGTAAAGTAGTTCTTGAGTTGTTTGGTTATTCGATGGTCCGTTCAGTAATTATACCTATGAACTAGCTCAAACTAATCTCTATGAAATTTGAAGTTTTTAAGTATGGCTATCTATCTATTACAATGTCATTAGGACATGAATTAGAATATTTGAATGTGGCACTATCTATTTAGTTATATGTTTGTTTTATTGTGTGCATACAAAGTGTTGGCGGCCTTCATTTTTGCATGAAAAGGGCTTAAAACTTTAAGTACGTTTAGCTACCCAAGTATAAAATCTTTGTAACCTTTAGCTTGAATATTTGGACATGATATTAGTTGCTTGACATGTCTTGGATTAGCCGTGTACTTGAATGAGTTGTCAACTTATAAATTGAAGTGAAAAATAATGCTCCAGAAGTTTTAAACTCTAAAATATAATTCATTGTTTGTTAGTATTTCACTATATGTTTGATTTCATTGCGTAAATATGGAATTAGTAATTTGAATTTTTTAAAAGGTGATTAAATAAGCTTGAACACTAACTCTTAAGGTGAGTAGCTTCATGAATAAGTATTGTGCCAACCTAAATCACTTGATATTGGTAACTAGCTTAAATAATGACACTAATTTAGGTTCCAAGTAGAAGTTAATAGGCTGTGACTATCAATATCTAAAAGATTGTATATACACATGATTATTTGGGTAAAGACTAGCATATGCTAATCGCCTAGCTATAATTTAATTAAGTTGAATAAAGAGCTTGATATTAACCCATGAATTATTTGTGTAAGGTCCGAACATGATTCTCATTTTTAAGTTGGATCTATTGAAATGTGAAACTTTTTGCTTGCTTGAATGTATGTTTGTGACACACATGACTATAAAAAAAATGGAGTGCTAACTCACTTGATGTTTCAGTTGACTTATCAGATCCTTAGAAAGGAAGTTGCAATTAAATCAGCAAAAGTTGTTATAGGCTGATCTAGTTTAGTCCAAAATAAAGTTGTTGCATATGCACATAACTTTTTTTGATGCAACATTTCTAGAGCATCAATTTCTTCACAGGGAGAGAACATTAAATTTGTGATTGCATCATATATATTTTTTCAAATGTATTGACTATGTAGTAGGATTAGATGAAACTTCCATGTTGTAAGGGTCGTTTACAATATTTTGTCTTGCCAGTATTCTTTCATACAGGTTATCCAACTTTGATCTATCTAGTACATCCCCCTGTATCTGTAATAGGAGACACAAATGATTCAAACATTAGTTGTTTGAAACTTTTCCAAGACACATTCTCTACGGGACCTCTTAGTTGTTTGTACACAAGACTGATCTGCAGCATGCCATGTTTAACCATACCTTGTTATTGTAGGTGTAGCTAGTGTTTCCTCTTGTTCAAAATCTTCATGACCACCCATGATCTCTGTTGAGGTATTAATTAATATGTCTTTTATAATCAAATTTTAGGTCGTGAGAGAGGAGAATTCTCAAAAAAAAATAAAATAGAAGTAGAGGCATCAGATTGAATCTATTAGTTTTGAACGAGTACGTATGGCATTGGTAATATTTAGTATTTAATTTGTAAAAAATTTGAATTTCATTTTTTCCGTACTTTGTCAGAATATATTGATGTTTGCTTTTTACTATATTTTGATAAAATTTGTAGCGTGTTGTAACACGCCAAAAACTTGAGCTAAGATTAGAACCATTCTTCAAGTACATGTATACTCCAACATCATGTTTTGCTGGTGTGAGAGATGGTTTAGACATGTATTAGAGCCACAAGAAACTCCTAGCTCATTACCAAGTTGAAACCTTCCATACCGGTGGTTTTCTTGTGAAGGATCTTTCTATAGTCAACTTCATTGAGCATTACTCCTAGGTTCTGAGGTATTTTGAGCTCAAGACCCACCAAATGATATATGTCTAAATTATCTTTCCAACGCATCCAATTTCACCTTAATTCGATATCAGAGTAAAAAGTTAAGCTTGTTTATACCTAAGGGTGTCTGTCTGTCCAGAGATTGATGACCTGAGTTGACAAGCCGTCAACAAGTTGATGGGCTGTCAATTGAAGTCGTCCACCTTAACTAGTAAAGATAAAAAATGTCCAGAGATTGACAACCTGAATTGACAAGCCGTCAACTGAAGTCGTCAGGTAGAAATTTATGTGTTTTTAAAACATTTTTATAGGGGTAGTTCTGTCTTTTCCCACCCTTCTAACATCAAAACTATGTCGTTTTAACTATCTTAAGGCTGAATATGAAGCCTAAGTTTACCCTATGTACCTCATTACTCAAATTCAGTCGATACTTAGCATTAACAGAGAAAAAGAGGCGACTTCTCTTCTCCAAAGCAAAAGCTAGGGTTCCTCATTTTTCAAGATTTAAGTCCAAGTTCTTTACTTCCAAGTATGTGGGATTTCATCAGTGGGATTGAGTCCCAAAAATACATACAGTTGCTCAGATAAATTCATGATTCAAAATTAGGGTTTTTCATTAGAGCCATGATTCGTCTTGTACTTTCATTCCCCATAACTAGTGGACTATAAAAACATGTTTCTCCATGAAATTTAGTATGTTGATAGTATCATGTCCATTCACTCTAAGTATAATGATATTCCATGATTTTTGGGCTTGTATTATTTAATTTCATATTCCATTCATGTCTTAAAAGTTGTCAGGAATAGATACATTCTTCAGAGATGGCAGGTTATGAACACCCAATGACCTAGGATCCCATGCATTGTTTATTATACACTCATCCCTCTTTATTTACATGTTTTAGGATCCTTTTAGATAGAGGGTCTATTACTAAATCTCAGTTTATCCGTACTTTCAGTGTTATTGACCTTCAGAGTGATTTTCCAATAAAGTATACATATTAAATAGTATTTTTAGATCATACATACTTTTTAACTACTATCATCTTCATGAGTCAAGAATTAGGATTTAGGTCCAGCCTTCTAAGGTCATTCTAAATCTTAGCCCTCATGTGTTATCTTATGCATTTTACTCCAGCCACCTCAGATCCCCCATGAACTTACAAGTTACAGTGTTCAAAAATACATGACGCGTATATATATATACATATAAATATACGTCCTCATACCATGATTAGGATCTTTAGTTTGTAACAGTAATTTACATGACATGCATTACATCCAGATATGCCATCAATGCTCTTAAACACTCTTTTTTATAAGTAAGTTCCCCATTAGTATGGTATCTGGAATGCCATCAATAATAATGGACCAGTTTTCTTATAAAAGCATAGTCACTAGTAGTATAACAGTCAGGTATGGCATTCAGAATCATGATCAGGTTGACATCCAGTCGAGCTATCAATTATGTTCAGTTGGAAGTAGTACTTAGCATCGAGAGAGCGATGGGATGAAGGCTTCCCCGTTAGTAGTCTGGGACCTTTAGTAGCAGTCCCTTAGTCATAGAACTATGTGCAACCATAGGTTTATTTATACCACATTAGATCAGATCAGCCTTTATACCCTGGCAAAGTATATTGGGCCCTCATCGATATGGGATTACACATCGAACTCCGTGTTTATATCACATAGTTATATGTCGGTTAATAATATCTCCCACAACCTCACACTTTGGTATTTGCATGACCCTCAGTTCAGTCTATTTCACAGTATCTCAGTTATATCAGAATATTTATGCAATCAGTATTTATGATTATCCAGATGGGTCCTTGCATCTTAGTATACCTTAGTAGTATGTGATTGATTTAAATATTCTATAGTTAGTACGTTAGTTTGTATACCTCGTATGATATTTAGAATGTCCTTGTACTCCTATAGTTTAGGCTTAGATATTGTATAATCATGTACTTAGTTTATTCAGCATATTACTATTGTTCAGTTACATGTTTATTCACTTAGATATTGCATCAGTTTACGTTCCTCACTCCATGATTATTTCATTTTCTCATGATCAGCATATATAGTATAGTGCATATCTCACATGCTCAGTACATTTAAAGTAATGATCGCATACTTTTTCTTTGCGCTATATTGTCTTATAATATAGGTTCTGACACTCAGAATCCAGATCGCGCTTAGTACAATTCCACACCATATCAGCAACATGGTTTCATGAGTCCTTATTATTCAAGGACTAGTTATCAATATTTTATTTTATCTTATTTTAGTTTCAGACAGTTAGAGTTAGTTGGGGGCTTGTCCCAGCAACTCATCTTAGTAGAGACTTTCAGACATACAGTTAGATGTTCAGCTTTTTTATTTTAAACTCAGATATTGTTAATTGTTTTAATTACTATTTCATTATTCAGTTCATCTTCCACACACTGTTTATATCTGCTACTTTATTATTATTAGTGTCATGCCAACCATGGGTTAGTTTGGGGTCACTTGTGAATTTAAGTACCGTGTTACAACTAGGGGGTAGTCTCGGGTCGTGGAAAACTTGGTATCAGAGCCTTAGGTTTAAAGTGTCCTAGGGTGTCTGAAAACCGCATTAAGTAGAGTCTTGTTCATGGGTGTGAAGCGCGCCACACTTATGAGTGAGAGGCTATGAAATATTTTAGGAAATAAGTTTCACTTCTTTTATGATCATATCGTATGATGGAGTTTAACTCTATTCATTCTTCTAACTCATGCCTTACGTGTTTCAAAATATGTTTCCCCCAAAAAATATCAGTCAGAAAAGTGATCAAAATGGTAACCCTTCCGCACCAGTTGATCAGACTGCAAGTGCTGATATTTCTAATGCAGAGTTTCGTAATGCTATCCAATTGTTAGCTCGAGCTATGACTGCTAAATTAAATCAGCAAGTAGTAGTCCCTGTAAATCCTGTTAGTAAGAAGAGAAGAAGGGAGAGCAAGAGGGTCATACCTAGGAATAACAACTCTAACCGTCAGAATATTTCTAGTGGGAACCAATTTTCTTTTCCTCAAAGGTCATCAGGTCCAACACTATCATCCTCTATTACTTCGTCTCTAGCCCACAGACCTTGTTATGATCAGAAGGATGAAGCATCTGGCTCTCATCCTCAGAAAAATAAGGTAAGAGAAAAATCCCACTCCACTTGCAAGAGGTGTTGTAAAAAACATATAAGAGAGTGTATGGCAGGCCGTGAAGGTTGTTTTGGCTATGGAAATCTAGGCCACAAGTTGAGAGATTGTCCGGTAGCTTCAGCAAAGGGCAGAGAGGTTCGTTAATAGGCTCAACCTACTTCCTCCACAACCCCTCAAGATCACCCAAATTAGTAGGGTGCCTCTCCTAGTGTAGGCTGTGGCCAACACTTAACTCAATCCCATTCATCTTCCAGCTAGCTAGGTCAGGATGGTTCTCCTAAAGCCGAGTCAAGTATGTTTCCAGATTTTCTCCTTCATATATTTATAGTCCTCAGACCCTTATCCTCTTAAAATTGTGAATAGTTATAGTTTAGAATGAAGTTGTGATGGTGCAAAGTAACAGCAAAGTAGACAATATTAAGAGAGATAATCTTAGCTGGTATGAGAAAGCGTAAAATCAGAATAGATCCCAAAGTGGTATGTCTTGATTGTTTGAGTGAGTTTAGTTAGAGAGTTGTGAGAAAGAAGACTTACAAACTTAATATGGTGACTTTGATACAAGGGAGAGATACTAGAGTGTAAAACCCATTAAGTTTTAGAGATTTAAGTAGTAGTGTTAGCAAGTTCTAGAACAGAGTTAGTTGGAGGTAGAGAGCCATTCTTATCCTAGTCTATTTAGTATACTTATGTCATCACGACACTTTACTCCTGCTTGGCATCACTCTGATGTACACACTTCATTCAGATGTATGTCTATTCTTAGTTCCTAGTATAAGGAGTAATAGTCTTGCTCAAAAATCCAAACTATGCTCTGTGAACCCATAAACATCAGTCTCATACCATACAGCTCATGACTCATGCACCCATAATTTTCCAGCATGCTTAATCCTGCATACTCATAATACGTTTTCAATGATCAGTGAAATCACCATGTCATGTATATTCTTAGACCAAACTTCTGGAACAAGATCGTTCATATTATAATGTACTTCTCAGACCTATATTGAGGGTAAAGGGTTATGGAAGTCTTCAAGTCATAATTTTGTAGTACCCTTCTTACTCTATATCTTCCTAGTAGAGTTTCTTTGACTTTTAGTATACCTTGGTAGTGGGGTTGGTGACACACCAATTTGGAAGTTATCGATCGTTTTGCTAAAAATGTAGAACTCATATCATTCCTTCTGTCCCAAGATACTCTTACTTCATGCTATAAAATTTCAAGGTAAATTTGTCTTATGGTTAAATATATATTATTCTATTTTTCCTATATACTCAGATTAGTGGACCAGGATGCTCAAACCATGTCAAAACTTCCCTAGTCGGATGTAATACTCAGACCATACTTATGATTCCTTTCCTTAGTAGTAACTAAAATCCCTTACTAAGAGTGTGGGAAGGAACAAAGCTCTTTACTTAATGACTATCAAAAATTTTATATCACTATCCATTGCCTCATAGTTCCATGTATATGTTTCAGTTACAAATACGTCAGTGAGTTCTAAATTCTCAATATGGATCAGTCCGTTTAGCCAATGGTTTAGTTCAGAGATCAGGCGAATAGTACTAGTGACTTCCTCTTTTTCCTTTTTGTCGTACTGTCCTAAGTCCATGTCTGTGCTTATTCTCTGCAAGCTCTTTTGTACATTCGTAATGTAAGTAAATATAGTCGAGTCTTATTCTCAGCCAAAAGTCAGTCCAAGGTAGCATTTTCCTCCCAATTACTTTCTTCACTCTCATGTCCCTTAGTAACTTCCATGTCATAGCACACATTCATAAGTCTAGTTCTGTCCATGTTATAGTAAAGAATCAGTTATCATATTTATATTCATCTCCAACCAACTCAGTGTTAGGATTGTAGCTCCTTCCCTATTCTCTCAGCTTAGTAATGTTCATTCAGGGATGAATGATCCTAAGGGGGAGATATAGTAACACCCCAAAAATTCAAGATAAGATTAGAACCATGCTTCTAGTACATGTATAATACAACACCATGTTTTGGTTGTGTGAGAGATGGTTTAGACATGTATTAGGGCCACAAGTAACTCCTAGCTCATAGCCAAGTTGAAACCTTCCTTACCGGTGGTTTTCTTGTAAAGGATTTTCCTATAGTCAACTTCAAACGAGCATAACTCCTAGTTTCTGAGGTATTTTGAGCTCAAGACCCAGCAAATAATAGATGTTTGAATTTTCTTTCCAACATATCCAATTTTGCCTTAATCCAATATCAGAGTAAAGAGTTATGCTCATTATACCTGAGGGTGTCTGTCTGTCCAGAGATTGATGACCTGAGTTGACAAGCCATCAACCTATTGATGGGATGTCAACCGAAGTTGTCAGGTGGAAATTTTTGTGTTTTTAAAATGTTTATATAGGGTAATTCGGTCTTTTCCCTCCCTTCTAACATAAAAAAAATGTCGTTTTAACTATCCTAAGGCTGAACATTAATCCTAAGTTTACCCTAAGTCCCTGATTACTCAAATTCAGTTGATACTTAACATTAACAGAGAAAAAAAGGATACTTCTCATCTCCAAAGAAAAAGCTAGGGTTCTTCAAATTTTCATGCTTCAAATCCAAGTTCTTAACTTCCAAGTATGTGGGATTTCATCAGTGGGTATCCTTTCGCCCATTGAGTCCCAAAAATACATTCAGTTCCTCAGATAAATTCATAATTCAAAATTAGGGGTTTTCATTTTAGCCTTGATTCGTTTTGTACTTTCATTCCCCATAACTAGTAGACTATAAACACACATTTCTCCATGAAATTCAGTACGTTGATTGTATCATGTCCATGTACTCTATGTATAATGATGTTCCATGATTTTTGGTCTTGTATTATTTAATTTCATATTCCATTCATACTATAAAATTCGTCATGAATAGTTGCATTCTTCAGAGATGGCGGGTTATAAACACCCAACGACCTAGGATCCCATTCATTGTTAATTATTCACTCGTCCCTCTTGACTTACATGTTTTAAGATCTTTTTAGATATAGGGTCTATTACTAAATCTCAGTTTATCCATACTTTCAGTATTATTGACCTGCAGAGTGATTTTTCGATAAAGTATACATATTAAATAGTATTTTAAACTAATACATACTATTAGACTACTAACATCTTCATGAGTTAAGAATTAGGATGTAGGTTCAGCCTTCTAGGGTCATTCTAAAGCTTAGCCCTCATGTGTTATCCTATGCATTTTAATCCAGCCACCTCAGATCCCCCATGAACTTACAAGTAACAGTGTTCAGAAACACATGTCACGTATATATATACATATACATATACGTCCTCATACCATGATCAGGATCTTCAGTTCATAACAACAATTTACATGACATGCATGACATCCAGATATGCCATCAATGCTCTTGAACACTCTTTCCTAAAAGTATTTTCCCGATTAGTATGGTATCTGGAATGTCATCAATGATCGTGGATAAATCTTCTTATAAAATCATAGTTCACTAGTAGTATGACAGTCAGGTATGGCATTCAGGATCATGATCAGGTTGACATCCAGTCGAGCTATCAATTTTTTTAGTTGGGAGTAGTACTTAGCACTTAGCGAACGAAGGGATGAAGGCTCCCCCGTTAGTAGGCTCAGACCTTTAGTAGAAGTCCCTAAGTCAAAAAACTACATGACACCATAGGTTTATATACACCACATTAGATCAGCTCAGCCTTTATACCCTGGCAAAGTATATTGGGCCCTCTTCGATTGGGGATTATACATCGAACTCCATATTTATCTCACATGGTTATAAGTCGGTTAATAGTATCTCCCATAGTCTCACACTTCAGTATTTGCATGACCCTTCATTTAGTCTATTTGACAGTATCTCAGTTATATCAGAAAATTTATGCAATCAGTATTTGTGATTATCCAGATGGGTCATTGCATCTTAGTATACCTTAGTTGTATGTGATTGATTTAAATATTCTATTGTCATTATGTCAGTTTGTATTACTCTTATGATATTCAGAATGTCCTTGTACTCCTATAATTCAGACTTAGATATTGCATAATCTTGTACTTAGTTTATTCCGCAAATTACTATTGTTCAGTTACATGTTTATTCACTTGGACATTGCATCAGTTTACGTTCCTCACTCCATGTTTATTTCATTTTCTCATGATCAGAATATATAGTGTAGTGCATATCTCACATGCTCAGTACATTCAAAGTACAGATCACAAATTTTTCCTTTGCGCTATATTATCTTATAATATAGGTTCTGACACTCAGCATCCAGATAACACTTAGTATGATTCCGCACCATATCAGCAGCAAGGTTTGGTGAGTCCTCATCATTCGAGGACTAGTTATCACTATTTTATTTTATCTTATTTCAGTTTTAGATAGTCAGAGATAGCTGGGGCCTTGTCCCAATAACTCATCTCAGTAAAGGCTTTCAGACATACAGTTAGATGTTTAGCTTTGTGGTGTAAAACTCAGATATTGTTATTTGTTTTAATTACTATTTTATCATTCAGTTCAGCTTCCGCACAGTGTTTGTATCAGTTACTTTATTATAATTATTGTCATGCCAGACCATGGGTTAGCTTGGGGTCACTAGTGACTCTAAGCACCATGTTAGAACTAGGGGGCAGTCTTAGTTCGTGACACGTGCAGCCAAGGAAAATGAGGAACCATCAAATTCTGAATGTTTATTGCAATTCGTACAAAGATAGGGGAAGAAGTTCAGGATGATAGCCAAATTGTAATAGTAAGTCATTTTTTTGCTACATTTCTTCTTGTTCTTCCTCTTTGCTGGACTGTTCACTGGGAGGGGATAGGATTTTTTTTAAAAACTCTTGATCGAATTTACAGGACTATTTGTTGGGAGGCGATGCGAATATTTTTTTAATTCTTGATCTTAGTTGTAGGACTGCTGGTTTCATTCAAAAATGTGAAACAAATAGAAGAATTGATTTGAGGATTACTTCTTGTACATTTTTTGTTTGACTAATATGACATCTCCATTACATACATCATTTGCACAAAGAATCACCAAGTTAATTACTCAAAGATCTAAAAACAAAAGGGAAAATACAAGAATCATAAGTGAAATAGAGATTCTCTGAGGTGTTGATGCCAAATATTAACTATCAGTACAGTTTATGGTAAAAGATCAACTGGTACATTGTCTTTGACCATTTCTATCTTTCATATTAACTATGGAAACGCACCTGGAGCTTAAAGAACGTGACCTGGTGCCTTCTACATGCTAGAAGCAAATCATAAAAAGCTAGAGTCCTTAAGCTAGTCAGATCTAGAGTTTAATTATATCAACCCATACGCCTCTGCATTTCATATAAATGGAATTTCTTTACATGAGTTCATCACATAAGGAGTTTTGTGTTTGTGCTATCTGATACAAGTCATTGGATTATGTCACTTCTCTGTGTTCCATATATGTACTACAATTAAGATTATAAGTCTCCGCTCATCTTTTTGCTATCTGATAACAAGTCATTGAATGTTCAAGATATACTAGGATGTGTCAATCTAACCATCCTTCACCACTTGTTACAAGTAGTGCACGAGTTGTAAGAGAGCAAAATCTTCCAAATTCTTCCAGCTTAATTCATGCTTCGGTTCTTGAAAAGGTGTTTTATCTTTCACATTCACAAGAAACTTGAATCTTGAACTTTTATTATTTTTTATTTTTAAAGTATTGATTATTACATGAAATGAGTCTAAATGAAGAAGCAGGATTCATATAGTCGATCCCAATTTGTTTGACTTAGACATTGTTGGCACTGTTGTATTATGGATTGTTGTTGACTTGTAATGTAGTATGGAAACACTAATACTCTTTGTTCTTCTTTTATCACAGGGTGCATTTACATATCAATATTTAGACCAAGATCTCAATTTTCTTGCCACTAAAAATGATCCTTTTACAAAGAAGGTATACCTTGTAGACCCTTAATCCCATCTTGTCAATCCCTGATAAACAACCCTTTCAATAATGAATGGCAATATCTTTGTTGTACTTCTAAGTTTTAGATGCACTTGTGTATGTTTGCAGGCTATCAGGAAGCTGATTGTCAACACCAAGCCAAAAGATATATGTTCAATAATTTCAGGTAATTCGGCTAAACAATTAAAGATGTTGGCTAACTTCAAAGATTTGATGGAGAGACTCTTTGTATTAGATCCTGTAAAGAGAATTTTGCTTTCTCTTAGCCGTTGGTATTTTTACTTTATATATTTGTCTTTCAAGGTCTTATAAATTGGATAGGAAACTACTTTGAGATTTATTGTGGTCTCATCCAGTAAGTAACATAAATTAGTAGACTCAAGAAGTAAATAGTTATATGTTAGAGAGACATATTCACACAGGAGAAAAAAGCTTCTAGAAATCAGGCTAAAATAGAAGGTTGTATCAACGACTTTAATAAATTTTGTTATTTATAGGTTAACATCTGTTAACTCAGTATGGACCAACAAAAGATTCATATATGTGATGACATCAAGAAGAAAAACAAGCCTATCATGTTGTCCCATCGTATGATAATCCTTTTATAATTCAGATTCTCTTTTTACTTGACTAACTCTTCTGTTTCATATGTTTGTTTCCTTATCCTTATGATCTTGGTATGCATATATGCTCCCTAGATTGCAGGAAGGTCAAGTGATTGATTGAGTCTTGATTTTAAAAATGTAGCTCGTAAATTGTGTCTATTCTTCCACTTGAGTCTTCAGCAGCCGCTGAGACACATTTCCAGTAATCCTTTCTTCTGCCTCTGTCCATATTTTTCATTGGCTAAAACTGAAAGAATGTGATCAAACTTAATGATTTCCTTACAATGCAATGATGGCATAGTTGATTTGTTTAGTTTGGAAGACAAAATTGAGCTCATCCTTCTATTAGGGACTATTTTTCTTTATCAGTTCAACCTCTAAGATGGTAGCATTTTAACTCATAAGTTACCCCTTATGATTAGTAACTATTCAGTCCAGTCATTCACAATTTAAGACATGTATGGATCAACTTCATCTGGTAGCCCGCTACTTGTATCAGTAAATAGCCCTGTAGCACTTCTAATTAATTGTTTATACAATGTGTTATAGAATTATTTTGAGTGTTTGTGGTAACTCTATTGCGTCTTCATTTTAGATCAAGATTTTGTGCGCTTACTAGCATTTAACGGATGTTCTATACTAGTAAAGTTGCTTGAGCCCTAGGATTGTGTTGCACATATCATTTCTATCACTGTCAACTTCTCTTAGGTTAGATTGTGTTGGAAATCATTCTACTTGGGCACTCACAGATTCTTTTAATCTTTCATACCTATTAAGATTTGTGTATTTGTTTATAGTTTTTGGATCAAATCTTGCATATAGTCGGTTAACCTTTTAGTTGTTAGTGAGCTATTGTAGTGATTTTAGCAACTTATATCGCAATTTTCTTGTTTATTGTATATTTCATCATGTCTTTAAGTCTATTTGTTTGTTTACTAAATGTTAGTATGGTTCTGATGGATTTTAAAATGTATCTGATCATTGTGATATTGTATATTAAGATATCACACTCTGAGACTAAATCATAATCACTTCCCAGAAAGTATAGCAGGAAATAGTGAGTTTATAAGCTCAATTATCTAAGTTATGATAAGGGTCATCACTTGTTGTTTGATAAATCTCTACTATAGTTCATACAAATTTAGAAAATTAGTGGAATGTAAAAGGAACACGAATCAGTGGCTGAAAACTCCTGATTAAATGTGGTCCTTACTGCAAGATCTTGGTGGTTGGAATAACACTTTGGAAGTTCTCTGGATCCAATTCTAAATATATATGTGCCAAAACAAGAGTGAAGTTGCATCATAATTAGCTTCATAGATTAATATGATTGATTATTGGTTTAGTTATATACTTACTAATAATTGTCTGTTGGGTCCAAAAGGTAAATTTTGACAAATAATTTAAAGATAAAAAAAACACCACTCATGTCTTGATGTTTTATACTTTAATAGTTTAGAAAGTGAAGAAGTACTTGGATTGATTGAACTGTAGTTAAGAGAGCAATAAGAATCGTAATGCTTGAATTGATTGAACTATAATGCTTCTCACTCTTCAAAATATGGATTGAAATTCATCCATCACAAGTTCACTCATGTAAGAGAACTTGTTGACTGAATGGAAATTAAGAGCATAACATCTAGTTTCTGAAAATTAAGAGCATAACTTGTTGTACGTTTTATATCACTACCAAATTACTTATGGATGACATAGTTGGTCTTGTTGCATTGAAGTATTTTTCTCTCATAGGATGATTAACCATGACCAGTATTGAACATGTTTTTTTTTCTAACTTTTAATTTCATTTTGAATGCATGTGTAGGGAAATGCCGCTGATCGAATTTGAATAGTGGCCACAAGTCAACTCAACCTATTGAAGTAAATGATAAAAGAGTTTTTGAACTATTTTGATATATGTTTGAGTACATTTTGTTTCTTGTGGAATTTATTTTTAGTACAGATCTTGAAAATTTTGCTTTCTAGGCATGTGTAGTACATTTTGAATACACTATTATTTTCGAAGTTTATTGCAAATCTATACATTTGAATATTTATTTGATAATTTGGTGCTTGAGATCATTTATATATGTATGTGTGTATATATATATATAATAATAATATTAATAATGTGATTTGTGAATATATGCAAACAAAATCATTATTTTCTAATTAGAATTAGAATTTCTGGCCATAAAATTCTAGACAATGTTGCCACACTTCAAAAGTGTGGCTATAGGAATGCCAATTGTGAGGTTACACCTATAAGTGTTGTTGTAGAAGAGGTACAAAAGTCTACGCTTTTAAAGCGTGGCCAATAATAAAGCAAAGGCCATGCTTTCCAAGTGAAGAATTATCAAATAAAAATGTTGCCAATTAGATGATACAAAGTGTGGCCTTTGTAACTCATAGAACACACTTTTAAAGCATAGCTTCTATGGCCACACTTAAAAAGTGTGGTCTAAAGTCAAAGGTTACACCCTTTTAGCCCACCCTCAGAAAAGAGTGGCCTAAAGTCCTAAAGCCTAGCCTTTGATGAAAGGCCATACTTTTTGAAACTTTAGGCCACACTTTAAGACTAAAATGTTGTAGTGCATGTTTTCTCATTCAACTTTCTACTATATTCAAGCTCTGAAAGATATTAAACTACATATACTCGCTCCACATTTCTATCTGTCTGTCGTTGCAATTAAACTATCAACATAATGTACAATTATACAATCATATTTGAGCCTAACCAGATTTCAAAGTGTCCATCTATCCAACTTCATGCTCGAAGGTATAATGCGTGAGATTTCCAACATTACTAATAATGTTAAATGCATCTAGCCTAAGTCTAATTGATACAAAATAAACTATAGCTTACCTTTTAGGCGAAACATATTGCTACAGAGATGAGTGAGTTGTCCTGCGCGTGCTAAGTGTATTCCCATGTCGGGTTCTCTCCATGTGTGTCTTAAAAATGCCCTCTTGTACCTTGACCTTTGAAATCTCATGATTGGGGAGATAGGGATTTTTAGAATATTTTTGGAGAAAAGAGGCGACCTGGAGAATTAAAAAGAAAGAGGGTTTTTAAAAATCCATCGGCTGGGCTACTGCTTTTTACCATTGTAGCGGTTCTTTTACCACTACATTAGTTACCCAATAGTTGTAGTGGTTATCGGTAGTTCAACCCAGTACATTATTGGGCCTCATTGCCTAATTCCCTGAGTCCCTGCTTTTTCTTTCCAATTTAAATTTTCCAAGTCCATTTGAGCCTACTATTCATTATAAATTATTTTTGGGGCGTTTTCACATGTAATGACAGTTTGGATCGTTACACTAGATACCAATTTACCCACCGTTTATCCTCGAATAGTCCTAAGGGTGAGGTTTGGACATATGCACGTGCACTCAATGAATTTTAATAACAATAAGCCCTTAGGGGAATTACTTTAACGTATGATAGCTCATTACACATCCCTTCTCCCCAATGCTCAACTACTAAAGTACCGCCTAATCTAAGCCTGACGGTTATTCCCATTTTACCCTGAGTTGATGTACATAATTAATTCACGGAATAACTTCCTAATATGATTATCTCAACACTGTACGACACTACAACACACGAAAGGTTGTGACGAAATTGGTTTTGAAAAATTTTTACCACTACAACGAAAGCCAACCGTAGCAGTGGTTCGCGACAGTTAAGTAGGGGGAAATGAAATTTTCCCCCATTTTCACTTTATTCTCTTCGAATTCTCTTAACTCCATCTGTGAAATCCCACTCCAACAATGAATTCAAGGTATTCTCTTCATCTCTCTATTTAGTCTATGTATTTCTTATTGTAGACCGTAAGAATTTTGTTGGAAAATAGGGTTTTCAATTAGTATGTTGGTGCAAGTTTTGAACTTGACTTTTGGTGGTTCTTTTGAAGATATATGTTGACATGCTAAGTTCTCTTATGTTTTCAACGCTCCTACAGCATTTGGGATGTAAGATTAACATAATCCATAGTAGATTTTTGCTATGGGAGGGGTGAAAGATGAAGGGTCATCTTCTCTAATAATTTTCTTCGATTTGGGTTGGATTTCAGGTGTTCCACACCCCTTTTTTAGTGAAAAAAGGTTCACACACACTTCCCTAAGTCCGATCTGTACTTAATTTTCAAAGTTATAGAGAAAAGTTGAAAATCCTCAATGGCAGAGGAGGTTGACGTGTTGAAGATGATGAACCACTGCAGCGGTAACTTTTTCCACTACAACGGTAAGTTTCGCTGCTGTGGTACTGGGCAGTAACCCTCCCTTCCTGCCCCCCCCCCCCAATTTTTTTTTGCAGTTCTTGAAATTTTGAATTTTTCTTCCCTCTCTTAGTGTTTCAATATGGTTCTAAACTATTTTTGTGGTATTTACAGGATCATCAGGGCCTAACAACCTACCTACCACAGGTTTTCAGACAATGCCAATTGCACCAAGTTCGAGGAGGGGTGGTTCAATAGGAGCTTTCTCAATGAGAGAGGATTCATGATGGATGATGTGGAGTATAGGCTACCTGAATTTAGCGATTAGCTAAAAGTTTTTTGCTGGGAGATGCTGACCGAGCAGGTCCCAAACTGTAACCTGACCTGGGTTTGCAAATTTTATGTTATACCCCTATGGTGGTGTGGGCAGTACCCCATCCTACCATCCAGATTCAAGGAAGGAATATACCCGTGGATGCCACCACCACCAATTAGGTCTTAGGTGTTCCCAACCCCTCTAATATAGCCTTCGAGACAAAGATTTGGGAGTGAGACTTGAGGTTGGTGGCTCAGTATTTGGTGTAAGAGGGAAAAGGTAATGAGGTGAAGTGGACCAATCAAGAGGGACCAAGAGTGCATACTTCTCAACCGAGGCCAATATCTGGTTACAGTTGGTGTCTCAGAAAATTCATCCTTCGAGAAATGTTATGAACGTTGTATATTACCAAGCTTTGGTAGAGGCACGCATTATGATGGGAATCATGGTGAACGTGGGGGCACAGATCATGGAAGAGTGGTAGTACTTCTACACCTGGGAGAGATCAACATGGGATCTATTCTTGCCTTCCCAGATCATGAAGTTGTGCAAGCGAGTGGATGTCCCCAAGGAGGACCATGATACCTTGGAGGAATTCAACATGCTATATAACCCCCTGAGAAGAAGGAATACCCAAGGTAGAGGCAACAAGAAGTGAAAGACATGAAAGGAGGGTAAGAGCAATAGAGTTGGTGGGAGTGGAGATGCCTCCCATTCCCGGACACCTGTTCCTCCTAGCAACTAGGTGGCTGATCTTGCTGCTATATGAGGCTACATAGAGAGGACCCAGATGTCCCAGCTGGGGTTAGATCCTTGGAGGTCTACTGCTCCGGTAGACTCGGCCCTAGCCTATGCTGATCTTCGAAGAAAGCTAGATGAGGAGATGAATGAATGTTACTACCGAGACTGCATGCTAGTAAGAATATGGAAGGTTGTTCGGGTCATGTTCGCATGTAACTTCCCAGATAAGAAGCTCTCAAAGCTGACTATGGAGGACACTGAGGAGTTCTTCTTCCTCAACAACTTAGATGAGAAGGGCCCGGATGCCACAAGTCTTAGAGATGACGCCACCAGCTAGATATTTATCTTCCCCCCCCCCCCTCTTTTTATGTTTTTAAGCACTTTTGGATTTGGGTTGACCCTATTTGGGGGATGTAATAGACAATAACTCTTTTTATTTCTCACACTTTTAAGACGTTTTTCCTCTCCTACCCCTTAATAATAATAATATTTGCAAATAATGCGTGTCAGATTGACCTTTGACCTTTCATTATTTTTAAAAGGACTACTTTGCAAAAATAGGGCAAATACCTAGTAGGACACTGCCTGGAGCCGCTGCAGTGGTTAATCTTACCACTGCAGCGGTAAAAGAACCATTGCAGTGGTAGCCTCTAGTAGCTCCGCCTTTCATTTTTTTTACCCAGACTCAAGCCCTCTCTCTACACAATGCTCTCTTTATGCATGTTCTAGCAGCATAAAAACCTCTTGTTTATACGTAATATAAATTGAATTCACATTTTCTATTGCTTCCAGACTACCACTAATACAATTTTAATCTGTCAAACTAATAGTACTACACTTTCATCAATCTTTTTTTTTTTTACTTACTCAATTCACTATCCTCAAAAAGTGTTCCACCAACAGCCAGGCATTTGGTTGGTTCTTATATGATTGGATAGAAGTCAAGTAGTACTACAAATTACAGCGAGATGATCCATAGCTCAAGTCGCAAAAATGAGGCCATTCTCGAGATCACACCCGGTCCTAAAGTCCACTATGCTGATTGGATACACATCATACAACCATACATACACTGTTAACTAATTATATCCAGAAGTTTAAGCATCTCAAGCATGTTATCATATATTCACAATAACAAACAAACATGTGATATATTGCAATGCCTCATTGCGTCAGCATCGTTACCTAATGCCATTACTAACAAGTCGTAACAATCCACTTCCTATGTTTCTTATTGAACTTTATTCATTGAACGTTTAGGTTCAACCTTCCAGTGTTAATAGATACCAATTGGTGACAAACAGTCCCAATTATGATAGTTGAGATACCAATTGGAATATACCAGATACCAATTGGACCAATCCTAGGGAAACAACATAGAGAGGGTACAAAAGGAGAGAAGAAAGTGGACCTAATTCCTAGATCCCTTATAGCTTCCTGAAGATTTGATGTGGATGTCAACACACCAATCCGCAGGACTCTACTCGACATTTGATCTTGTATTGGAAGATCGATAACTTGAGCTCTGATGCCATTTTGTCATGACACAACCCACTGGATTATGTTAGGCACCTACCTACACATAACCCACATAGGAGAACCATGAATAACCTACCATTCAATCAATGCAGAAATTACTATAATATTCACTTAGTCAATTTATGTCTAACATATGAATAACTAATCAACAGTTGAAATACGATTATTTAATCAATTAGTCCCATAACTTGTTTTAATACATCATATATGTAATATAAATGCGGAAAATAACTACAAGTAACTCCCCATAACCTAGCCTAAATCGGTAAAAGAGCACTAGAAAAGGAGTAGGGACATCCACGACGCAACATCCTACAGTAAGTGTAGCATTAGTACAACCACAAGTACTAGTAAACATCATCGCCCGACCAGGGTTAGAAATAAATAACATCAATAGTAAATATGAAGAGAGTCATGACATCAAGTAAAGTTCCTATTCTAAACCCCCAATTATAGAATCCTCAACATATCATTTTAGCATCTATGTGACCTACCTATCATTTAACATTTTTGCATATCTTTGTCCTTTGACTTAACATTTTCGTATGTCTTTGTCTTTTGACTTAAATTTTGTATATCTTTGTTCTTTGACCACCTACTCCAGCCTATTCCTCTTCCTCCCAACCGACTCATTCTTATGGTACCTATAATTCCTTAATCTACATCCACCCAAGTCCTCTTGGTACTCACTATCACAAAACATCACAGTACCATATACCATGAAGATCCAAATTCTAACAATAAAATTCTACAATAACCGTTCCTCCCAGGAGACCGTAGAATCTCATCTCTAACCCAGTCCGTACTAGGGACCTAACGTACATTCGTACCCTCTTTCAATATTTACCACAACAAGAACACGTATGTGAACATATATAAAATAGAATTGCATTCAAAACATATGTATGAATGCATGTATTTAAGATGTGCGTATCATCTCTCCTCACCACTTCTTGTCAGTCTTAACACCATCATCAATATCACATCATACCGGTGTGGTACCCGACCCATATCACAATAAATCATTCGTACCACATGGTACCCGACCCATATCATAACAAATCATATCCACACCAGCGTGGTACCCGTCCCATATCACAACAATATCATAAAAATGTATATGGATGTATGTATACAACCAATAAGTCATAAGTCATGCAAAAATACATTTACAGATGTTCAGCTCACAATATACACTACTTTGATTGGGAATTCTATGCTTTACTTCACAATATTGCTCTTTTATGGTCACTCATCAGTGATGGGATTTGGTTATTCTAATTACTAACCCCCCCAACTTACCATAGCTCACCTCTTAGCCACTTCCCTTAGTGAAATCTTAACATTAAGACATTTAGAATTCATCAAGTTCCCTTAATTTCCCTTTTTACTATTTCATGATGTCTCATTCAACTTTCCACTATATTCAAGCCCTGAAAAATATTAAACTATGCACATTCGCTCCACCTTCCTATTCATCTCTCTTCACAGTTAAAATATAAACATAATGTACAGTTATACAAGCATTTTTTAGCCTAACCGGATTTCAAAGTGTCCATCCATCCAATACCGTGCCCGAAGGTCTAATGCATAAGATTTTTGACATTACTATCAGCGTTAAATGCATCTAGCCTAAGTTTAGTTTCTACAAAACAAACCATAGCTTACCTCTTAGGTGAAACATACTGCTACGTAGAGGAGTGAGTTGTCCCACACTTGCTACGTATATTCCTATGTCGGGTTCTTTTCGGGTGTGTCTCGAAACTGCCCTCATGAACCTTGGCCTTTGAAATCTTATGGTTGGGGAGATAGGATTTTTCAGAGTATTTTTTGGAGGAAGGGGGCGAACTGGGGAATTAAAAAAAAAGATTTTTTCCCTCGGCTGGTCTACTACTTTTTATCGCTGCAGTAGTTATTCAACCGCTGTAGCGGTTACCAGCAGTCTAGACCAGTCTATTATTGGGCCTCTTGGCCCAATTCCCTTAGGCCTCCATTTTTCACCTCAATTTAACTTTTTCCCGGTTCATTTGAGCCTACTATTTATTATAAATTATTTTTTGGCTGTTTTTACACGTAACAATGGTTTGGGTCATTACATTACTGATAGGCATCATCGGCCGACTTAACTCAACCCCATACAAATAGATAAGTTAAATAAAAGTAAGAAGCAATTAAGACACAATTCATAATCAATTAACCAATTTCAATTTAGCTTTATAAACACCTCAACTTACAAACAAAACAACTATACTCATCATACCAATTCCTTTTTAGCTGTTAGAATCAATTACTTTACATTTAGGCAAATCAGTCAACAATAATCAAACAACAACCACATGTGCAATGCAACTAATGAATGCATGCATAAAAATAATGTACGTACACACTAAGGCCGGCAGAACCCTTAGTTATGACCTGCAGGGGATGAGTTCAGTCCATGTACCATACTGGCATGGTATCCGATCCTAATATCAATATATGTTGGTATGACACCTAATCCCAATATCATCAAAGATAGGTAAAACCCTAACAACATGCTTAATGTACAAAAACAATCAATATACTTGTTTATACTGCAATCGTCAACACTTTAACTTTCAAGTTAATCATTTCAACTTAGCTTTAATATTATCTCAACCAATAATTTCAAGCATGCCAGAAGGCTAATCACAAACACTAAACTCAAACTCAAATATAAGCATAGAGTCAAATCATCTCTATAACTACATTTAAACCATAACCTACATTGTATCCTCATCTGAAAGCACTACTTGACCAAAGCCTTGCCCTATTTTTTTAATTTTCGCTTGTTCTTGGTCTATAAACAATAAATAAGAATAATTTAATACAACATCCCCCACTTCTGGGCATTATAAACCCAAACCCATTAATTTCAACACATGAACTTAACCTAGATCATCATTCTAGAGTTTCTACCCTTTAATCAGTTTGAATTCTCCGTATTTCATGATTACAATGAAGAATTCTATGCTAGGAAGTGATCTCTAACAACCTAGAGTAAATAATAATGGAATTTAAGTTATTCCAAATCAATTTCCATCAGTTCATAACCCTAAGCTAAACCCTAATTTTCAACCATGATCATGATCCTTACAATCCTAAGAATCTAATGGAGTAATCACAAGTTTCAATGATAAAGAAACCTTACCTTAAAGCTGGAAAAAAATCCAAAATGGTGAAAATCGCCCTCTTTCAACCCTTAGTCTAAAATTGAAATAATAGAGAATGAAAAATATTAATTTCTATTTTATTTGGGAATTTTGCGGGTTCATCGTTGCAGAGGCAGATTCATTGCTACAGTGACACACCTGTTGCTGAAGCGACACTCAGGCCAAATGTACTTATCACCGTGAAGACATTTCTATTGTTGTGGCGACATTGCTATAGCGGCAAACCTATCAGTGCAGTGATTCCTAAATAGTAGCTCGCTAATTTTTCCTATCCATATCCATTTTATTACACACTTCTTAAATTTCGACATCACTTTCTGACCTTTTCATGGAAATCGCTACAATCGGAGTTCTACTAACCTATTTTATGCATGGAAAGTTTTTAATACTTTGTAAATGCCACATCCTAAAATACCCCCAAGACGTGAGTGACACCTGCTAACACCACTTGTCGGGTGAACTAAACATCCATTCACTTACCCAACTATATATGCACTGAGATATGATATGTATAACTCCAAATGCTTCAATAATAATCAATAAATAGGGAAACATAATACAAAAAACTCCATAATCTATTTATTAATTCAACAATTAATCAAATACTAATTCTCTAGCCCAAATCCCACACTGAGATCATAGCGCATCTAATAGAGTTACATGAGTTCAACTGTCGGGCATGAAAACCCAAAAATATAAATAAATAATAAACATAGATTCAGCAGATATGATAGACTCCACGAAAAATGTGATGTCTCACCTCAGCAAACAAATCTCAACAATGAACTCGTCAGCCACTAGTCTCACCTTCCGCAATTATCTCTGTATAGACATGCAAGTAAGGAGTGAGCTATATATAAATATAACCCAGTAAGATCCCTGACCCGCTACTTTAATACCCCTGAAACAAGTGTTAGAAAATACAAAGCATAATGATCACATAAATGGTATGCACAACATATATCTTAATATAATTGTAACACCCTAAAAATCCAAGCTAAAATTAGAAACATTCTTCAAGCATATATAGAACCAAACTTAGTGATTTGTTAGTATGAGAAGTTATTTATACATGAATTAAGGCCACAAGTAACTCCTAGCACATAGCCAAGTTGAAACCTTCCTTACCAATTGATTTCTTATGTCTATAGTAAAATTAAAACGACCATAAAAGCTAGAATATAAGGATTTTTGAGGCTCAAGTCCCACCAAATTAAATATATTTGAATTACCCTTCCAACGCATCCAATTTTGCCTTAATCTGATATCGAAATAAAATGTTATGGCCAATTTACTGAAGCATTATCAAAGCTGTCAGTAACAACGAATCAGACATTACGAGTCATCGGGAGATACTACGAGTCATCGTCATACCCTACAAATCATAGCGTTACTCGTAGTGACTGTATAGGGAAGTGAAAAATGAGTCCTAGATGACAACATAGGTCACGACTCATCGCCAAATCCTACGAATCATCACCAGAGTCGTTGGGACTGATACCAACAACTTTTCAGATGATTTTAAAAGGGTTGTTTGGTATTTTCCCACTATTTTAACCCCAAAAATACGTCATTTCACATTTTACTATAGGGATAAGTCTATTTAATCAACACAAATCCCTCATTATTTTCCCCATTCTATGTCAGAAAATCAACTGATTCAACTCTCAAGCAAGCCTAAGCCTAGGGGTTTTCTCAAAGACAGATTCCCAAGCTTCAGTCCTAGATTCCTTCAATTTAGGTATGCGGGTATTCAATAATGGATTCATTTCATCCTTATGCCCAAAACCTAGTTTTAAAATATGAATTTCAGTAATGATTTCTATGAACTCATGATCTAGGGTTAACACCCAATTATTCCAAATTCTTGAAAATTTGATTTTTTCATGTTATTTTATTATTATAGTTCCCATTCAAAGTTATTATATATGATTTTCATGGCTTTAACTCAGTTATTTTAATACGTTAAGAATTATGCCTGTTTTATAGATTTCAACCTCTTTCAGAATGAATTATGCATGACTTGGTGGATTTCAGTCTATATTAGTTGACATGCCATGTGTTCCCATGAAATTTAATATATTTACAGACTTTTCATTTTATGTCTCCTCAGTATATTTATATTCAGTATTTTGGACTTGTGTAATGAAATTTTCCTTTTTCCTTCTGATTATTAAATTATCATTATTAGTTGCATTGTTTAGAGATGGAGGGTTATGAACACCTGATGACCTAGGATACATGCATTGTCAGTCAAACTCCCAGTCCTTCAGTTTTCATGATTTAGAATACTTTCGGATAAAACTCGTATCTTTCAATCTCAGAACGTCAGTATTATTGAGCTACTCAATATACCATTCTTATCATGATTTTTAGAGATAGTAATTGCATATAACTAGTTCCATAATTTCAGTCATTCTCATATATTGCAAATTTAACTAGTTTATGTATTTTACTTAGCTTTCAGTATAAATATGAGCATATGTATATAGGTATTCTCATATCATGATCAGGTGCTTTGACTCATAACAGTCAGATACATGACATACCAGATATGTCTTCAATGCTCTTGAACATTTTTCCAAAAAGTAAGTTTCCCAATTAGTATGGTATTCGGAATGACATCAATGATCGTGGATTAGTTTTTTTGTGAACTCAAGATTCACTAGTAGTATGGCACTCAAGTTTGGCATGCATGATTATGGATAGGTTGACATCCATATATGTCATCTCAGGTTGACATCAAGATATGTCATCTCATCGAGCTATCAATTATGTTCAGTTGGGAGTAGTAGTTAGCACTGAGCGGACGAGGGGATGAAGGATCACCCACCCATTAGGCTGAAACCTTTAGTAGTAGTCCCTAAGTCACAAAACTACATGCCATCATAGGTTTATTTATTCCACACCAAATCAGCTCAACCTTTATAAGTTTGCAAGGTATATTGGGCCCTTTTTGATGGGGATCGTACATCGAACTCCATGTTTAGCTCATATGTTTATATGTCGATCAATAGTATCTCCCACAGTTTTAGACTCAGTACTTGTACATGGCCTTAGGTCAGTTTTAATTGCTTTTAAACTATGATTTTCCAGATTATCATTGTATTTTAATGCATTTGTATTTCATACAGGATCATTGTACTCCAGTTTAGCTATTTGTATTTAGTTAGCATTCAATACAGTTTTATAGACCTGAATTAAATGCATATTTCAAGAAATTGCTTATGTCCTTAGTTTTAAAGCATGATTTAAGTGTTTCATGACTAGTGCATATCTCACATACTCAATATATTCAAAAGTACTGATCGCATACCTCTTCTGCCTACATTTTTTATATGATGTAGATTCAAGTGCTTACTATCAAGATCATAGTCAGACATATCACAGCATCCAGACAACAGGTGATGAGTTCTATTATTTTAAGGACTCAAGTCAGTTTGCATTTCCAGTATTTCATTTCTATTCTTATATATTGATTACAGATAGTTGGGGGTAATATCCCAGCTACCCCAAGTCAGTATTAGTAGAGGCTTCATAGATAGTTAGTAAAAATTATTATATGTTGTTTCAATTCCCTTTTATTTCAGATTATAATGTTGTAAACTTTTAACAATAACGTATTGAAACAACTTATCTCATGGTTATGCTTCCGCTCAGTCAGTTTAACTCTTAGACATGTTTTAATTAGTTGGTTATGCATTATGCTAGTACCATGGGTTAACTTGGGATCACTTGTTGTTCTAAGCACTGTATTACGACTAAGGGGTAGTCTTGGGTCATGACAAACTTGGTATCAAAGCACAGAGTTCAAGTGTCCTAAGGTTTCTATGAAGTCGTGGCTAGTAGAGTCTTGTCGAATGGTATGGAGATGTCTATACTTTTCTTCGAGAGGCTACAGGACATTTAGGAAATGTTTTCCCTTCTTTCACATCTCAGCTCGTGTAGTAGAAAAGACCTCTAAGAAATTTATATAGGTTTGAGCATTGCTCCTTTTACGTTAACTATGCCTCATTCTCGAGGTAATAAAAATAGTCAAGCTTATATTCCTACTGATAGAGTTTTCTCAGATAGAGCCTACAAACAGTTATAAGATTGCACAAGGGCTTAAGAGAAGCACATTAGTTCTACCTTCGGTGATTCGAGAAAATTCACCCTTTTTCATAAGAATCGTGCATTGATCTAAAGTATGATGTGCTCTCAGATCCCTTAACTTAGAACCCTAAGGTAGAATGACCCCAGAGTTAGAAGTATGACTCTAGAAGTGTAGCAACTATAGAATGGTTAAAAGATCAGCATATTTTAGATAGCACCTTATGATGTTGAAGAAAAGGCCCTTGATCCTTGAGATTTTAGGAAGCCCATTTGGGGAAGAGATGCATAATAAGGTAGTAAGGAAGTGTAGTAAGATCAAGAAGTGATGTGTGCTTGTAGATTGAAGTTAGATAGAGTAGGTGGTTAAGATTCATTGTTTTCATAAAATTTTGAGTCGACTAGTGTTTCATGATTCCTATCCAGTAGGATAAGTTATTATAGTGCATGAAAAGTTGTGGGGATATCCATGTTAAGTGTTAGAATCTAAGTTTGGATTATGGATGATCAAGCAAACAGAGAGAAGAGTTTTGAATTTTAAAAGAAAGAAAGATGTACCTTGGTATTGTGACGCTTTAGAAGATTCTAAGTTAGTAAACATTTAAGTTATAGTATGAGGACTATTGAGGCTAGAGGAAGTTAAGAGTTGTAACTAGAAGGAAGTACTAGTAGCGGGTTTTACACTTTCAGATATGGATTTAATCTGCAGAGTAAAGTGATTGCAGTTCATTTTAGAGTTTATTGAAGAGGTCCGCAAATATAAAATGATGGATTTAATCTAAGAGGGAGCTGATAGAACAAGGAACCAAGTTAGGTTTTCAAATTCTAATAATTATGCTAGTGAGTTCTAGAACAGTACTAGGGGAAGTAGATACCTGACCCATTTTTATCTCTATATATTTCTTGTACTTCAATCATTACAACACTCTAGTCATGACTTACATGTCTTCTCCATTATCATAACTCATACCTATGCACTTCATATAGAATTTTATCCATCCCCAAGTCCTAGAATAAGAAGTAATAGCTTACTCAGTTGTTTGGATCATACTCTATGAATCTATGAGTTCCAGTCCCATATCATACAACTCATTACTCATGCACTCATGTTTGACGGTATGTTCAATTCTAGGTAATCATGGTAAGTCCTAAATGACTAGTAAAATCACACTACATCATGTATGTGCTCAGATCTGATCTTTTGTTCAAGTTTGTTTGTCTAATATTTTACACTTATTTACGTGTTGAAGTCATGAAAATATTTAAGTCAAGATTTTACAGTATCCCTCTTATTCCAGATCCTCATATTCTAGTTCTTCATTATCCCTTCTTATACTTTGAGGGTGATGTTGCTACCAATTGAGGGATAGACTTGAATGATTTATTAATATACCTGCTAATAATGACTTATGGTGGTTAGTGACTCTATGATTAGAACTTAAGGTTGATTGTTTAAGGTGACAAGAAGAAGTGTATCTTTGATGGTGATAGCTCCAGGTGAATATAGAATATAGATTTCCATATTTAAGACCAATGTAGTCCTTTCAATGTTAGAGCCTTGTATCTCCAGATTAAGATTGGATAGAGTGAGAGCATTTAGTTAGGCTAGACATATCCTCTAGCAGCCATTTATTATGTATCCCTTATAGAGTTAGTAGTTTCATCTAGTTAAGTGTGGAATGTTTGTGAGAAAGAGCATGGCCGAAAAATATTGTCAAGTTGGAAGGTTATCAGTCACATTGCTTAAAGCATATTAGTCCTATCCTTACTTTCGGCCAAAGATATTCTTGTTCATGATAGTTACTTTCAGACTAAAGGTGTCTCAAGTTCAACTCTAAGTCATTCCTATTCTATGAGCTCAGACTAGCAGACTAGAATGCTCAGACCATGTTACAATCCTTATTTAGATATCTCCCTCAGAGCATGCCCAAAATTCTTTCCTCCCCAATGTTATTAGAACCTCTGACAAGGAGCGTTGAAGGTAACAGATATTCCTGTCTTAGTGACTCTTAGTAATGTCATGTCATTATCCATTACTTTATAGTTCTACATATACATTCTTACCAGGAATGCTTCAACTGAGTTATAAACTCTCAGTATGAGTCAGTCCATATAGCCAGCAATTCAATTCAATGATCATACAGACAAGCTCCTGTAGTTTCCTATCTTTTCATCTAGTCTTATTCTCCTAAATTTCATATAAGTGCCTATTCCATGGGGTTCTTTAATTTCATTCATGATATGTGTAAATTCAGTTGAGTCTTTACTCCCAGTATAATCAGTCACCATGTAAATTCAGTTGAGTCCTTACTCCCAGTCTAATCAGTCCCAACCATAACAGATATCCAGATTCAGAAATCAGTATCATGTTAGTTATCCAACTTTAGAAGTCAGTCAGACAGTACAAGTAAGTTCCCTCATTTTCATACCAGTCCAAGTTTTAGTTGGAAATTCAGTCATAATGTCCATAGTCAGCTCTTAGAATTCAATATTAGGGATTACAACTCTTTCCCTATCCTTTCTGCCTAGTTAGTCAACATTCGAGGACGAATGATCCTAATGGGGTGATATTGTAACACCAGAAAATCCAATATAAGATTAGAAACATTCTTCAAGCATATATAAAACAAAACTTAGTTAATTGGAAGTATGAGAAGTGATTTAGACATGAATTAAGTCCACAAGTAACTCCTAGCACATAGCCAAGTTGAAATCTTCCTTACCAATTGATTTCTTGTGTAGAATCTTTTAATAGTCAAATTGAAACAAGAATAAATACTAGATTATGTGGATTTTTTATGCTCAGTACCCACCAAATTAAAGGTAATTGGATTACCTTTCCAACACATCAAATTTTTCCTTAATTTGGTATAGGAGTACAAAGTTATGGCCAATTTACTTAAGCACTGTCAAAACAGGCAGTGATGACGACTAAGACACTATGAGTCATCGGGAGACACTACAAATCGCTGTCATACCCTACGACTCATAGGGTGACTTATAGTGAATACAGAGGTAAGTGAAAAATAAATCCCATACGACGACTCATGCCACAACTCATCCCCGGACCCTACGGATCATCACTAGAGTCATCGGGACTGACACCAATAACTTTTCAAACAATTTTAAAAGGGTTGTTCGGTATTTTCCCACTCTTTTAACCCCAAAACTACGTTGTTTCACCTGTTACAAGAGGTATAAGTCCATTTAATCACCCCAAATCCCTCATTATTTTTTCAAAACTCATTCTATGTCAGAAAATCAAGCGATTCAACTCTCAAGCAAGCCTAAGCCTAGGGTTTTTCTCAAATCCAAATTCCCAAGACTTCAGTCCTAGATTCATCCAGTTAAGGTATGTGAGTATCAATAAGAGGCTCCTTTCACCCTTATGCCAAAAACCTGGTTTTAAAATTTTAATTTTAGTTATGATTTCTATGAATTCATGATATAGGGTTAACACCCAATTATTCCAAATTCTTGAAAATTCGATTCTATTATGTTATTTTATTATTATAGTTCCCATTCAAAGTTATAATGCATGATTTTCATGGCTTTAACTCAGTTATTTTAACACGTGAATGAATTATGCATGGCTTGGTGGATTTCAATTTATATTAGTTGACATGCCATGTGTTCCAATGAAATTCATTATCTTTACAGACTTTTCATTTTATGGCTCCTCAGTATATTGATATTCAGTATTTTGGACTTGTGTAATGAAATTTCCCTTTTTCCTTCTGCTTATTAAATTTTCATTATTAGTTGCATTCTTCAAAGATGACGGGTTATGAACACCTGATGACCTAGGATACATGCATTGTCAGTCAAACTCTCAGTCCTTCAGTTTTCATGATTTAGAATACTTTCGGATAAACCTCATATCTTTCAATCTCAAAACTTCAGTATTACTGAGCTACTCAATATACCATTCTTATCATGATTTTCAGAGACAGTAATTGCATATAACTAGTTCTATGATTTCAGTCATTCTCTGATATAGGAAATTGAACTAGTATATGTATTTTACTCAGCTTTCAGTATAAATATGAGCAAATGTATATATGCATTCTCATGTCATATTAGAAGCTTTGACTTATAACAGTCAGATTCATGACATGCATGACATCCAGATATGCTATCTATGCTCTAGAACATTTTCTATAAAGTAAGTTTCCCGATTAGTATGGTATTTAGAATGCCAATAATGATCATGGATCAGTTTTCTTATAAAAGCAAGGTTCACTAGTAGTATGGCAGTCAGGTTTGGCATCGATGATTATGGACAGGTTGGCATCCGCATATGTCATCTCAGGTTTACATCAATATATGTCATCTCATTGAGCTATCAATTAGGTTTAGTTGGGAGTAGTATTTAGTACCGAGTCGAAGAGGGAATGAAGGCTTACCGTATTTAGTACCGAGTCGAAGAGGGAATGAAGGCTTACCTACCCATTAGGTTGACACCTTTAGTAGCAGTCCCTAAATCATAAACTACGTGCCATCATAGGTTTATTTATTCCACACCAGACCAGCTCAGCCTTTATAACCTGACAAGGTATATTGGGCCTCTTTCTATGGGGATTATACATCAAACTCCATATTTGGCTCATATGATTATATGTCAATTAATAGTATCTTCCACAGTTTCAGACTAATTACTCGTACATGACCTCGGTTAAGTTTTACTTGCTTTTACACTATGATTTTCAAGATTATCATTGTATTTAGTGCATGTGTATTTCATATAAGATCATTGTACTCCAATTCAACTATTTGCATTTAGTTAGCATTCGGTACAACTTTATAGACATGAATTAAATGCATATTTCAAGAAATTGCTTATGTCCTCAGTTTTAAAGCATGATTTAAGTGTTTCATGACTATTCCATATCCTACATACTCAGTACATTCAAAAGTACTGATTGCATACCTCTTCTGCCTACATTTTTCATGTGATGTAGATTCAGGTGCTTAATATCAGGATCATAGTTAGAAAGATCACAACATCCAACCAATAGGTGATGAGTTCTCTTATTTGAAGGACTCAAGTCAATTTGTAATTCCAAAATATCATTTATATTCTTATGTCATGTCCCGGCTACCCCAAGTCAGTAATAGTAGAGGCTTCATAGATAGTCAGTAAGAGTTATTGCATGTTGTTTTTCAGTTCCCTTTTATTTCAAATTGCTATGTTGTAAACTTTTAACAATTACGTATTGTAATAACTTATCTCATGATTATGCTTCCGCTCAGTCAGTTTAACACTTACACATGTTTTAATCAGTTGCTCATGCAATATGCCAGTACCATGGGTTATCTTGGGATCACTTGTAGTTCTAAGCACCGTATTACGACTAAGCGACAGTCTCGGGTCGTGACAAACTTGGTATCAAAGCACAGAGTTCAAGTGTCCTAAGGTGTATATGAAGCCGTATCTAGAGAGTTTTTCAGAATGTTATATGGATGTCTATACTTATTTTTTTGGAGAGGCAACATGATATTAAGGAAATATTTTCCCTTCTTTCATATCTCAGCTCGTATAGTAGAAAAGTCCTCTAAGAGATTTATATAGGTTTGAGTAATGCTCCCTTTTTGCTTACTATGCCTCATTTTTGAGGTAATAAAAACAGTCAAGCTTATATTCCTATTGATAGAGTTTTCTCAGATAGAGCCTACAAACAGTTATGAGATTGCACACGGGCTTAAGAGAAGCCCATTAGTTCTACGTTTAGTGATTCAATAAAATTCACCCTTTTTCATGAGAATCTTACATTGAGCCAAAGTATGATGTGCTCTAAGATCCCTTAAGTCAGAATCCTATGACAGAATGACCCCAGAGTTGGAGGCGTGACTCTAGAAGTGTAGCAGCTATAGAATGGTTAAAAATCAGCATATTTTAGATAACACCTTATGATGTTGAAGAAAAGGACCTTGATCCTTGAGATTTTAGGAATACCATTTAGGGAAAAGATGCTTAATGAGGTAGGAAGGAAGTGTAGTAAGATCAAGAAGTGAAGTGTGCTTGTAGATTAAAGCTAGATAGAGGAGGTGGTTAAGATTGATTGTTTTCATAAAATTTTAAATGGACTAGTGTTTCATAATTCCTATCCAGTAGTAATAAGTTATTATAGTGCATGAAAAGTTGTGGGGATATCCATGTTATGTGTTACAATCTATGTTTGGATTGTGGATGATCAAGCAAATAGCGATAAGAGTTTTGAATTCTAAAAGAAAGAAAGATGTGCCCCGGGTTTTGGGACACTTCAGAAGATTCTAAGTTAGTAAACATTTAAGTTATAGTATAAGGATTATTGAGGCTAGAGAAAGTTAAGATTTGTATCTTAGAAGGAAGTACTAGCAACAGGTTTTACATTTTCAGATATGGTCTTTCAAGGGAGTTTAGTATTTATGAGTATATTTGTACCCAAACCGCTAGAGTAAAGTGATTGCAGTTCAGTTAAGATTTTATTGAAGAGGTCTACAGACTAAGAATGATTGTTTTAATCTAAGGAGGAGATGATAGAATAAGGAACTAAGTCAGGTTTTCAGATTCTAGTAGTGATTCAAGTGAGTTCTAGAACAACACTAGGGGAAGCAGATACCTGACCGATTTTTGTCTTTGTATATTTCTTGTACTTTATTCATTATGATACTCTAGTCATGCCTTGCATGTCTTCTCCAGGATTATAACTCATACTTATGCACTTCATACAGAATTATGTCCATCCCAAGTCCTAGAATAAGAAGTAATAGCTCACTCAGTTGTTTGGATCATACTCCACGAATCTATGAGTTCCAGTCCTATGTCATATAGTTCATGACTCATGCACTCATGTTTTATGATATGCTCAATTCTAGGTACTCATGATATGTCCTAATTGGCTAGTAAAATCACACTACGTGATGTATGCTCTTAGATCATATCTTTAGAGCAAGTTTGTTCATATAATATTTTACTCTTTAGGCCTTATTAACATGTTGAAGTCATGAAAATCCTTACGTCAAGATTTCACTGTATCCCTCTTATTCTAGATCCTCATGTTCTAGTTCATTAGTGACCCTCCTTATACTTTGAGGGTGATGTTACTAGCAGTCGAGGGATAGACTAGAATGATTTGTTGATATACCTGCTGATAATGACATATGGTGGTTAGTGACTCTATATTAGAACTTAAAGTTGATTGTTTAAGGTAGCATGAAGAAGTGTTTCTTTGATGGTTATAGCTCCAAGTAAATATAGAATATAGGGTTCCATAGTTAAGAATAGTGTAGTCCTTTCAATGGTAGAGCCTTGTATCTCCAGATTAAGATTGGATAGAGTGAGAGCATTTAGTTAGGCTAGACATATCCTCTAGCAGCCATTTATTATGTATCCCTTATAGAGTTAGTAGTTTCATCTAGTTAAGTGTGGAATGTTTGTGAGAAAGAGCATGGCCGAAAAATATTGTCAAGTTGGAAGGTTATCAGTCACATTGCTTAAAGCATATTAGTCCTATCCTTACTTTCGGCCAAAGATATTCTTGTTCATGATAGTTACTTTCAGACTAAAGGTGTCTCAAGTTCAACTCTAAGTCATTCCTATTCTATGAGCTCAGACTAGCAGACTAGAATGCTCAGACCATGTTACAATCCTTATTTAGATATCTCCCTCAGAGCATGCCCAAAATTCTTTCCTCCCCAATGTTATTAGAACCTCTGACAAGGAGCGTTGAAGGTAACAAATATTCCTTTCTCAATGACTCTTAGAAATTTCATGTCATTATCTATCACTTAGGATTTCTACATATATGTTCATTCCAGGAATGCTTCAATTGAGTTATAAACTCTCAGTATGAGTCAGTCCATATAGCCAGCAATTCAGTTCAGCGATCAGACAGACAAGCTCCTGTAGTTTCCCATATTTTTATCTAGTCTTATTTTTCTAAGTTTCATGTATATGCCTATTACATGAGGTTCTTTGATTCCATTCATGCTATGTGTAAATTTAGTTTAGTCCTTACTCCTAGTTTAAATCAGTTCCAACCATAACAGATATCCATATTCAGAAATCAGTATCATATTAGTTATCCAACTTTAGAAGTCAGTCAGACAGTACTAGTAAGTTCAAGTATTTTCAGACCAGTCCAAGTTTTAGTTGGAAATTCAGTCATTGTGTCCATATTCAGCTCTTAGAATTCAGTTAGGTAATATAGCTCTTTTCCTATCCTATCAGCCTAGTCATTCATTATTCAAGGACGAATGATCCCAAGGGGTAGATATTGTAGCACCCCGAAAATCCAAGCTAAGATTAGAAACATTCTTCAAGCATATATAGAATCAAAACTAATGAATTGGTAGTATGAGAAGTGATTTAGACATGAATTAAGGCCACAAGTAACTCCTAGCACATAGCCAAGTTGAAATCTTCCTCACCGATTGGTTTCTTGCGTAAAATCGTTTTATAGTCAATTTGAAATGAGCATAAATACTAAATTAAGAGGAGTTTTGATTCTTAGTAACCACAAAATTAAAGGTATTTGAATTACCTTTCCAACGCATTAAATTTTTTCCTAATTTGATATTGGAGTAAAAAGTTATGGCCAATTTACTTAAGCACTGTCAAAGCTGTCAGTGACGACGCTCAGACACTATGAGTCATCGGGAGACACTACAAATCACTGTCAGACCCTACGAGTCATAGGGTGACTCATAGTGAATACATAGGGAAGTGTAAAATGAGTCCCATACGACGACTCATGCCATGACTCATCCCCAGACCCTAAGGATCGTCGCCAGAGTCGTTGGGACTGATACCAACAACTTTTCAGATGATTTTAAAAGGGTTGTTTGGTATTTTCCCACTATTTTAACCCCCAAAATACGTAATTTCACATTTTACTATAGGGATAAGTCTATTTAATCACCACAAATCCCTCATTATTTTCCCAAACTCATTCTATGTCAGAAAATCAAGTGATTCAACTCTCAAGCAAGCCTAAGCCTAGGGGTTTTCTCAAACCCAGATTCCCAAGCTTCAGTCCTATATTCCTTCAGTTCAGGTATGCGGGTATTCAATAACGGATTCCTTTCATCCTTATGCCCAAAACCTAGTTTTAAAATATGAATTTCAGTAATGATTTCTATGAACTCATGATCTAGGGTTAACACCCAATTATTCCAAATTCTTGAAAATTCGATTCTATCATGTTATTTTATTATTATAGTTCCCATTCAAAGTTATTATATATGATTTCATGGATTTAACTCAGTTATTTTAATACATTAAGAATTATGTCTGTTTTATAGATTTCAACCTCTTTCAGAATGAATTATGCATGACTTGGTGTATTTCAGTCTATATTATTTGACATGCCATGTGTTCCCATGAAATTTATTATCTTTACAGACTTGTCATTTTATTGCTCCACAGTATATTGATATTTAGTATTTTGGACATGTGTTATAAAATTTCCCTTTTTTCTTCCGATTAGTAAATTGTCATTATTAGTTACATTTTTCAGAGATGACGGGTTATGAACACCTGATGACCTAGGATACATACATTGTCAGTCAAACTCTCAGTCCTTCAATTTTCATGATTTAGAATACTTTCGAATAATACTCGTATATTTCAATCTCAAAACTTCAGTATTACTGAGCTACTCAGTATAGCATTCTTATCATGATTTTCAGAGATAGTAATTGCATATAACTAGTTCCATGATTTCAGTCATTCTCTGATATAGCAAATTGAACTAGTATATATATTTTACTCAGCTTTTAGTATAAATATGAGCAAATGTATATATGTATTCTCATATCAGGATCAGGATCTTTGACTCATAATAGTCAGATACATGACATGCATGACATCCAGATATGCCATCAATGCTCTTGAAGATTTTTCCAAAAAGTAAGTTTCTCGATTAGTATGGTATCTGGAATGCCTTCAATGATCGGGGATCAGTTTTCTTATAAAATCAAGGTTCACCAGTAGTATGACAGTCAGGTTTGGCATCCATAATTATGGACAGGTTGACATCTAGATATGTCATCTCATCGAGCTATCAATTATGTTCAGTTGTGAGAAGTACTTAGCACCAAGCAGACGAGGGGATGAAGGCTAACCCGCCCGTTACGTTGAGACCTTTAGAAGCAGTCCCTAAGTCACGGAACTACATGCCACTGTAGGTTTATGTATACCACACCAGATCAGCTAAGCCTTTATACCCTGGAAAGGTATATTATACCCTTTTCGATGGGTATTATAAATCGAACTCTATGTTTAGCTCATATGGTTATATGTCGGTTAATAGTATCTCCCATAGTTTCAGACTCATTACTCATACATGACGTCAGTTCAATTTTACTTGGTTTTAAACTATGATTTTCCAAAATTATCATTGCATTTTAGTGCATGTGTATTTCATACAGGATCATTGTACTCCAATTTAGCTATTTGCATTTACTCCAATTTAGCTATTTGCATTTAGTAGCATTCAGTACAGTTTTATAGACATGAATTAAATGCATATTTCAAGAAATTGTTTATTTCCTCAGTTTTAGAGAATGATTTAAGAGTTAAATGACTAGTGTATATCTCACATACTCAGTACATTCAATAATACTTATCACATACCTCTTCTGCCTATATTTTTCATGTGATGTAGATTCAGGTGCTTACTATCAGGATCATAGTCAGACAGATCATATCATCCAGCCAGCAGGTGATGAGTTCTCTTATTTCAAGGACTCAAGTCATTTGCAGTTCTAGTATTTTATTTCTATTCTTATGTATTGATTAGGGATAGCTGGGGGTCAAGTCCTGGCTACCCAAAGTCTGTATTAGTAGAGGCTTCATAGATAGTCAGCCAGAGTTATTGTAGCGAGTCCGAGTTATTGTATGTTATTTCAGTTCCCTTTTCTTTCAGATTGCAATGCTATAAACTTTTAACAATAACGTATTGAAACAACTTATCTCATGATTATGCTTTCATTCAGTCAGTTTAACACTTACACATGTTTTAATCAGTTTCTCATACATTATGCCATTACCATGGGTTAGTTTGGGATCACTTGTGGTTCTAAGCACCGTGTTACGACTAGGGGTAGTCTCGGGTCATGACAATCTCAATAAGGTACAGATAAATATTTCAAAAGTCACTATGTATCTCCACTCAATCCACTCTCACAACTTGTCATTAACAGCACAGAAGGTGATCAGACTAGAACCCCGATAACTCCACAACAACATACATAATTCCCTAAAATTATACTACGGTAGCATGTACAATGCCCCTAACATATTACGGCAACACATGTATGCCCCTAGTAAATATATCATGACAGAAAGTACAAGGCCCCTAACATATTATGGCAGCACATGTATGCCCCTAGTAAATATATCCAATGTCCTAACGTCACATATTACCATTAAATAACTCTCGGTATACTTCACAAAATACATATTCGTAGCTGGTCAAAAACCACCGATTCTATCAAGCACACATTTGTCCCAACACATGGACCGGATAGAAAAATACATTTTATAAAGCAGGTTTGAAAAGCAAGAACCAAAACTTAAATTCTCACTTACCTCAAATTTGCAACTCAAGCACACTTATCAATACATCATAACTATTCTCATAGATCTCTGAATCACCTCAAACTATGCAAAATGGATTTAGAATGATCAAAAATCCTTATATGAATATTCTCTTAATTTTTAGAATAAGTCAGACTCACAATAAAAGGGTTGCTCAAAAAGTCAACTCTAGTCAACGGGACAAAATTATGAAACCATGACCCCCAATATATTCTCCTCTACAAGATGATTCCAAAACACTATTCAAAATTTAATTATGATAACGTTTGCCCTTTCAAATCAATTATTTGTATTGAAGAACCCTAGGGCTGAGCTTTATCAATTCCTGTAATTTTCTCCATGTTTTTGCCATATAAATTCACTCAATAATGTAATAAACTTAGATAAAAGATTAGAAATATTACCTTAATGATTTGAGATGAAAATCTTTATTTTTCTACTCTCCTTTCCTCTCACTTTCTTCCCTTTTTTTTCTTTTCAATTGAAGCATTTATTTTGGTTTCTGCTCGTGCATATTGTATGCTTCAACTGAAGCCTTTCTCTATATTATAAGGTATGCAGCCTTTTGTTAAAAAGAATCTATTATCGGCTTGGCCCACATTATTATGACGAAAGACATAATTGCCCTTCTTCTACCTTCTCTTTCTTTTATTTATTTGTCATGGTATTAATAAAAAAAAAATTGGGATATTACACTAAACTCGTCATCTAACACATTATTAACTCAAATCCCCCAATCAACATATCAATAACTACCTGATTTTCCTAGACCACTCAACATCCAAAATTCTCTCAAAACTAGGCTAGCCTTGAATTTCATAAATTTAGCTTATGGAAAGTAGTCTGGAATTTTACCCCTAAACTTACTATAACGATGTTTTGGGTCGTTACAATAAATTTGACAGAATATTGGTTGATAAAGAGGTGAAGATCATTGTTTACCATGAAATTTATCAAGGGATAATTTGGTGTGATGTCTACCCTTTGTCTACTGGTTTGTTATGTTTAGGAGCTCCTTGGTTCAAACACAATAAGTTTTGGTTTGATAGAAATTTGAGAAAGTTTGTTGTTGTAGATTCGATGGAACGAAAGCATGTCTTAACTCATATGGTCATTAAGCAATCTTCAATAACCAATGAGGAAGTCAAAAAAGTGAAAGTGAATACTACTTACTTAAAATTTAATGTAGAAAGTCATTCCATCAATTCAAGTAGAGTCTTTGGAACTTCTAGTAATGCTAAGTTCAAAGTCGAAGTAAAGAGTCATCCCAATGACTCAAAAGGGATCCTTGGAGCATATTGCACTCCTAATAAAATGAGTGAGAGAGAAAAGAAAGAGAGGGGTAAGGGTGTGATTAGTGGCAACTCAAAAGATGAAAAAAGGAAATATATTTTGAATACAGTGAGTGAGTGGCTATAAGCACAAAACAAAAGAGAGTTGAAAAATTAGAGTGAGTTGTCACAAGAAGAAAAGAAGAAAAGTGAGGCAAGTGAGAAAGAAGAAAATGAGATAAGATAAAAAGAAGAGAGTGTGAGTTGGAGGGTTTTTTTATTTTAACTCTAAAATTATGAATTCTTATTCTTGTAGTGTTTTCACTTCTTCTAAAGGTATTCTTGAAGAAGATCACAAAAAGGATGACTCAATATGGAAAGAAATTCAAAAACTGAAAGAATCAAGTCAAGTTGAAACTACTTCTTCAAGTGAGCAAGTGAGCTTAATTTTAGAAAATCAAGGTAAAGAAGGTTCTTTAAGTGCTCATCAAAGTAAAAAGACTAATCTTAGCTCTCTAGTTACTTCAAATGAACTTGATGGTGACCCGAGTGTGAATAGTAGACCATCTTTTGGTGAGGTTGATGATTCTTTACTTTGTATTAATATACAAATGGATGATGATCATACACTAGTTGAATATGTTTATGGATCTATAATTGTTATTAATTGTGAGCTTAAAGGATTTCAGGAAAGCGTTATATCAAATATGGAAAAATATGGTGTTTTCTTGAATTCTTGTGATAAAGATGAATATTTTTTTCTTTAACTACTTGAAACACTAAAAATGTGATTAATGATGAATTTATCTTTGCACGTGATTTTGATTGTACAATTCTTTATCTTGTAAGGACATGAATTTGCTTTGTGGTAGTACTCTTGGAATGGGGCATGAAAAGTGTCATGATATCCTTTTTGAACCTAAGAAATGTCGAATGTTCAAAATATTTGACAATCCTTTATTTGGTTAAAATATTCAAGAAGGTTTGAAAGGTGATCTTTATTTTGATAATGTGAGTCATTTTTTGAGTTGTCCTAATCTTCAATGTATGAATCACGTTGAACACTATTGATTAAATCCAATTGAATGATTCATTCCTTGTTGACTCATGTGAACTTGATGAAGTGATGATCTAAAATTTTAAGAATGGATTTGTGAAAATGATTCTTATGGCTTACTTGAGGGTGCTAATTGTTGAGATGTTAGTAAGCTAACTCCCAAAATGTTTGTTGAGAGCACATCTTGTGTTGAAAAGTCCTCTAAAGATGAAGAATACTTTTTAAAGAATGAGGGAGGCACAAGCCATAGTAGTAATAAATTAATCGATGCTGATTTTTATGTCAATTTATTTACTTACTCTAATCTTACCTTTGAGGATATATTTTGGATTGTATTTTTGAATGCTTATAGAAATAAATATAAACATTATCTATTTGAACCATTTCCAAATATCTATGGACGTAAATGTGATAATCCTTCTTTTGATGAGTTTAATAACTTTCTTGATTTATTTGTGAAACATCATCAAGAGATGATCTACAAAGAGGTAAGATACTTGGGAGCATCTTTTGTGCTACAAAAAGGTTTGAGGTATCATTATCTTCTAAGGACAAGAATGATTTGTTTGAATGACTAGAGCTTATTTTTGGGCTTTCTAAAGCCATGAAGGAAAATTTATATGCCTTTTGACAGTTATAGTAGTAACTTTGTTATGATTAGTGAAAATTCTTTAATGTTGTTATTTGATTCATGTTGTGAGTTACTAAGTGAGAAATATAAGAAAGTTTTGGAATTGATATTTTTGTTTGAACCCGGAAATACATACTTGTATTTAAGGTTTATGAATGATATTGTTAGTTCTCTTAATCTTGTGGTTAGAAGAGTATAATTAAATTGTGAATTGATGAACTAGTTGGCCCAAGTTGTTGAAGAAACTAGCTTTGACTTGAAAGTTCTAATATGTAGAATTATTGGTTTCTTTAATCTATTTTATGATTATGGTATACATTTGAGTCAAATTTTTGATACTATGCTTGAAAAGTTGATTTTTATGAGATTTCATGATTCTTGGCTCTATCACAAAAGTGTGTATTTTTTTGGAGTGGTATGTAACTTATTTGGAAGATTATTTTTTTACTTGGCTACTAATTTCCTTCTATGATTATCAAGGTTCAAATTCGAGGTCGAACTCCTTCAACTAGGGGAGAATGATGCAAGTTCGGGAAGTACATATTGCATGGACGAAAACGGAATTCAACTTGACATCAAGATCTTGGAGCATTTCAAGAGAGTATGGAAACCAAGAATCAATACAAGAAAAGATTAACATAATATTTAGGATCCTTTTGATGATAATATCATGTACATGTAACTAAGGACATTTATATCTTCTTTTTTTTTTTTTACTTAACCCTAGTAATATAAATAGAATGGGATGGGGATTATTTAGGGAGAGAACATTTTTAGTTGAACACTCTTTGGTGAGGCTGGGGGTTTATCTCTTTATCTCTACATTGGATCTCTCTTGAATATCTTTTGGTAAGATTATTCATGTATGAGTTCAATTCTCTTCTCCCTTGAATTTAATCTTATAGTTGTTTGTTCAAATTAGAAAATTACAAATCTATATTTGTTTAGTCTGTAGTTTACTTCAATTGTGGGATTATTCTTTCTTTCTTCTCTATCTTCACTCAATTTTTTGATTATCTGTTGATTCTCCCTATCTTGTATTTATTTTACATTACCCATGCATGGCGCACGGTCCTATTCCTCAGTCCATGACATCCTTTACATACCCAAACTTAACTTAAACGTTTTCTAACCTTTCTAAGGGTCAAATGACTTCATTTTATGGATCTAAACTTATGGGTAACTACTACGACCATGAAAGAACTTTTGGGGATGTTACACAACATCAATGTCCTTTGCACAGTGTGGAAAGGACAGTGATGATCTTCATTTACTGAAACAGACTACTCCGAAATAGATTGCCCAGTATCAACCTCAAGTTTATTCCCTTCATCATCATACTCATCAAACTCATTAAACTCGTCAGAGTTAGAAACATTATGATTTCTACAATCTTTCTCTCTTATTATCTCGTGAATCATCTTCACTTTTTCTTTTCTTACTAACATAACGGGTGATTATGTTCCGTCCTCCTCTACTTCTTATCATTTTTATGATCTACATATAAATAATATACTAGTGTTGACCAATCACGATACAAAAACAACAATAATCGAAGAGAAGTATAGTAATTGACTATCAAGATGGATGAATATTAACAACAAAAACTCTAAAACTCTGAAGATGGATGAACATAAATAGCTAAAATGTCATTGTATCAATCTAATAACTAGAAATAACACAAAATTTCAACAAGAAAACGGAATAAAATTAATAAATCAAAAATTTATGAAGTCAAAAGTTAAATATCACGAATCTCTGAAAAACTATATCAATATGGAACTAAAAATGCTTCGAATGACAAAAGAACTTACCTGAACACGACGAGAATGAAGAACAATGCCGACAAGAACGAAGAACAATGCCCGGAAGAAGATAGAATGCTTGGGTGAAGAATTTGTTTAAAAATATTTTAAGTGTGGAGACCAAAGAAGCAGGAGAGAGGAGACATTAATATATTTAATGAGTAGATGAGGACCCAAATATATTTTAATAGACTTAAAACTATGCACCGAACTCTTTGAAATTATAAAAGCACTCCAACCCCACACAGACCCTACGCTTTTTCTATTTTCTAAACTCTAACCCTAAAAAATAAAGCAAAAAGAAAATAAGTGATTTTTTATCAATTGAGTTTGTAAAGTGGCCTATTTGCCAATTCTTCTCTTGTAACTTTACTCAATTAGTAATATTTATTTTATAGAAATTTCTCCTTTATAAATTTTATTTATTTATTCTTTCATTTCAAAAAACTAAGGGTTTTCTTACTTATTTTTTTGTGTTCGGTATGAAAGCAAAAATATTATCCTAAAACCATCTCTAAATAATCTAAACAAACATTATGGGAGGTGGGGTAAGGGGTAGGGGGTGAGAGTGAAGATGAGGTGTGTTGAATGATGAGATACAATCAATATGTAATGTTAATTGTGGAACTTGTTTATCCTATAATCAATGAAATTTTCTGGTTTCCTCCATGCCGGAGACACCCTTAAGGCTCGTTCGTTTTTTTGTCATAATATAATACTTATTATTTATCTAAAAGATTCAATACATACTACATCTCACAAAACAGTGGCAGAGAATATAAAGGAGGTAGAATCATGATTTCACAGCAGACATATTTATCCTAAGGATAAGTAGGAGTAAGCTGCATATATGCACTCCAAACTTATTCAACATAAGATGAATGAAAGTGATGTAAGCTTAACCTAAACGTAAGCAATTCACATATTAAAGCTCCATTTTTCTATGAGAATAGTATGATACAAAAAATCAGGATAAGACAATTGAAATGAAAAATGATACTGGAGGGTTATGTAATAAAATATCAGACCTGCCAAAGTAAAAAACAAAATTGTACAAATTAGATGCAAGACCAATAATATTACATTTTAGTAAATGTTGGGCATCTATAACTCAACGTTTCCATAAGATGAATGACACTCATATATGAATCTGGGATGTATGTATCATCATACCTGATCAGACAAAGATTAAGATCACCAAATTCGACAAAAATTCACATCCAGCAGATGATAAAGTTAAGGTCAAAGCAAAGCCAACAGTCCCTCTAAGAAGATCAAAAGAAGTATTGTCTTTCCTACTTGGCAAAATCAACAACAATAGGGACAAGATTCTAGCAAGAAATTAACTAAACAAAGTTCTAATGATCTTTCCGGCTGAACCAACTAACAGAACATAATCTAATTTAGGTTGCAAACAAGAACTTCAAGTTTGCCTCTATTAGCTTCCCCAAGGCCTCGGAAGAGCCATCGACGGTCCTACACAAAACATCAAAATATTGGATAAATCAGCACATCAGAGAGAGAAGGAGGAGTGTCAGAGTAAAAGAGGAAAATCGAAAGCCAAGCGTAAAACGAAATAGGCCACTAATATCTATCCAAAGAAGAATTTAAGTTTTTATCGCTGCGACTTATATGAATGAGAAACACTAAACAATCTATTTGCGCTCTCCAGGTATGACCTTATTCCTTTTTCAAAGAAAGTAGAAGAAGAAGAAGATAAAACAGCGTATGATCCTATTTCAATCCCCAGCCCAACTGTCTTAATTATTACTCCTTCCATTTCAATTTGATCATCCGATTTTGACATGATACGGAGTTTATTAAATAAAGAAGACTTTGTAATTTAGTAGTCTTAAATTAAAGATATGTAGAATGTACTAAAATTTCCTTTAATCTTGTGGTTCTAAACATGGCCTGTGAAAAGTTGAAACAAAAAAGTTGCCAAAAAATAAAGAGACATTTTTTTTAACCGGATTAAAAAGAAAAATAGGACAAACAAATTGAAATGGAAGGAGTAGTTGCAAACATTTAGACAACAACTAAGCTCTGGCCACATATATTGCTCCATTCAAAGCTCATCTTAGCCCAATATTATATATTTTTGATAGCACAAAAGTTACTTGATTTATCTTGAAGTCATTTCTGAGGAAACACATCAAAGTTACTCAACAGTTTCCTGCCATCAAATTATCTTCTCTGAATGCACATGCAACTAGCACATCGAAGTTGCAGAAACCCTGCCAAAACTAGTTCCTTCTTCTCTTGCAACTTTAAGAGCCTCTCCTCAATTGTATTCTCAATCACAAGTCTCACAATCCTAGAAATGAGAAAAGAACAATAAGCTTCTTTCATTGGTATAACCGGTTGAAAAAAATACAAACACGCACCTGATTGGTTTATACTGCCCTATTCAATGGATTCTATCTTGGGCTTGCTGCTCCACAGCAGGATTCCACCAATGATCCATCAAAAAAACTTAGTTTAAGTGCAAGAGAAGAGAGACACATCAAGGAAAGTAGTCTAGGTCATTCAACAAAAAATTACAAGTCTAAAAAGTATCTTTATTTTTTAGGTGCACAGAAAAATTAAAATATTCCAAACAAAATAATATTTGGAATGTGAAGAGAGAAAAAAATCCAACAATAGATTCAAACCACTTGGTATTTAACAAGAAATGAAGAATATGTATTGACAGAGAAGGGAAAGAAAACCCTTACTTGTGATGCCACTGTAAGATTGAGGGCAACACCTCCGACTTTCAAGCTCATAAGGAATATCCTGCAATCTGGATCATTGGTAAATCTAGTAATTGCAGCATCTCTTGCAGAGACAGTCACGGATCCATCTAATTGAACACAATTGACGGGCGACTACCAAATGCACACAAGACATGTTTTATTGCGGTAACTACTGATGGCAAAAGGAGGGGTAGGTGTGAAGGTGAAATAGAAAACATGTCTCAACATGTCTCACCTTCTGTAGAAAATAGTGTATCACATCCCAAAATATTGTGAATTGGCTGAAGACTATTGCTTTTGCAGAACCGTCTCTTTCAACCATGAACCTTATTTCTTCTCTCTAGAACCAATAAAAAAAAAAAATGAGAATGAAGTATAGGAGTTCTTACTACCATAACAGAGGTACCGTAGATGTTCACAAGAATAAGATCAAATAAGTTTAAGCCATAACGTCAAAAGATATAAATAAGAATGAAACCACAACGAGAACTTATTATTCCTCTATTAGTTTGCATTCAAAGTGGGGGTGGTATTTGATGTAACATTTCTAAATGGTAAGCAAAACTTCAATTAGACATTATGTATCCCCCAATTTTCAGACAACCAAACTTGATAAGAAATTATCAATTTTCCTATGTGCATATCAAGCAAATTCACCAAGATAAAAAGTCTAGAAAGACTGAAACCATCATCCTGATCTTCTGCATGTGTAACATCATTCTTATCCTAAATTTGGTAAATTAGATGGTATGGGATCCTTTGGAAACATATCTAGTTCCTGTAAACGATGCAGTATTGCAGCCCCTTGCACTCTGTGTGAGAGGAAAATAAAATCATTAAGCAAAATATAAAGGCAAGATAAAATATAGTTCTTGATAGAAAAGTAATTGTATACAAAAGCATCTATTTTTGTGCTTGTCTAGAAATCATCTAGACGAATTCTGTTCAGTATACTTGAGGACCTAAACCCTTTGATAGTCGCTTTAGATTTCTGATCGCCCTTGTCATTTGAAGTGAAATCCATTGTGAGTGGTTTAGAACATGAAGGGCATGAAACTTGTCCCACGCTTGAAGAAAAATCTGTCATACATGACTTGCAAAAGACATCTGTGCAAGAAGTAACCTGCAACAATCAATAGAGGTGCACATTTTTTTTAGAAAGGTGGCTTAAACGACAGAATAATAGTTAAGGAATTTATAACATCCTTATTAGGTTGTCAAGAAATGAGGTACAAGAATTTAAATCACGAAGTCCACGAGTTTTATGGAAGTCCTTTTAGGTGTTAACAGTCATTTCGAAAAGTATTTCTTGTTAAAAATTGGCGTCTTTCGTATGGCGCCGGAAAAGATTTGCAGAAGCTCAAGCACTGAAAGAAGGCTTGAGAAACTATTCAAAATAGTTATTGAAAAGACATTTGTAGACACAAAAAAGTTTGAAAATTTAAAAAAGGTGACACAAGTTTTAATTATTAAGTAGAGGTAATAATTTTGTCATTAGTTTTAATGACATGCAGCAACTACCGAAGTTGCTGCAGCAACTATTGTAGTAGTTGTAGCAACTTCGAAAGTTGTTGCAACAACTTCCTAATCACTAATTAACAAAAAATTTGACTTAGGTTTATTAAACTTGTAACCAATTTTAATTTCAACACTTTTTTGTCACCTCCTCCTCAATTTCATCACAAAGTCCATACACTCTCACACACTACACACTAATCGGGTAACCCACCACCTAACAGATCCTCACACACAAATAGCCGTCGGAAACCACCGCGTCTTTACTGCGAAGCACCATAAATTCCAGAGAGAGCATTAGGTTCGGGGAAAAACAGAGGAATCTGAGTTTGAGGTCACCGATTTAGTTCCGTTCGCAGCTCCGGTCAGCGTTCTTTCTACATATCAGTCGGTTTATCAAAAGAATTTCACGATTTAAGGTCCAATCTTTTCTGTCTCCTTAATTCACGATTTAGTGCTTTATGGCTTTTGTTTCCAAAAATTAAAAATTCAAAAACATTTTGTCTTTCATGTCCATTTAAAAAAAAATAAAAAAAATCAAAAAGAGTTTCTTAATTTTCATTAGCATGCATTTATAACTAGACAGGAACGTCTGTATGTTTTCAGGATGACTTAACACATAGCAATCAGATAAAACATATACCATGCAAACACTCAATCTAAACACCAAAGGAAATGACCATGAGCTTACCTTTTTATACAAATTGAATAAGAACATTACCTTGAGTAGCAAATGAAGATTGAAGAGCAACAAAAAAGTAAAGGTGACTTTCAAACCAGAAAGCGTCTAGTTGCACAAGTACTGACTAAAGTAGATGACATACGCATTGAATTGTGCCTGGCTTTCATTGTTCAGTAATGTGTAGTAGTCTTCTTTAGCATCCAATGAATCTTTGCGCAAGGTTACCTGAATGCAAAAGTAAGTAACAGGCTAGAGTGGAGAGAAAATGATTATCAACTCGAGCACGACGTCAATGTGAACTAAAACTTACACTCTTTGGAGGAAGTGCAAGATTAGCAGCCCTCCCCTTTTTAGTATGTCTTAGCAATATGCTTTTCAAAATTTTGTGTTTCAACAAAAACAATGCATTTCTACTAGTCTCATGATTCCCTTGAGATTGTATGGGTGTAGCAATATACTAGAAACAGAAGATGTGTCAAGCTCTCCATGTCAGCAACAATTTTTTTGTTAGAAATAACAGGAAGCACCAAAATAAGTATATCAATTTGATAACTTACTCTATTCCACCAGCAAAAGTGGCGAACAGATTTGTGGGGGCAATGTGGACAGTCGGATGAGCTAAAATAATTAAAAACATAAAAGGGAATAAAAAGAGATCAAAACGGTGGAAAATAAAAAGAGATTCACCAGTCATAGAAACTTTCAACCACAAACTCTCTCGTAAGAAAGAAATAATATAATAGAATAAAAATAAAACAAATTTTGAGCTAAGGGAATGAGAATCACTTCAGAAATCTAGGGAAATGTGCATTTTAGAGTAGGGCGGGATCTAAAAGCTCCCCAACATGTTGTGGAGCCTTCAACCGTGAGAGGGTGGATATAATAAAAGCCCAATTAGGCTTTTATGGAGCTTGGCCTACTTTTGCATTATCTCACCATTTGGTGATTTGGTTCATAGCAACCAAACTATATCCATGAGTTTCTTTTACATGATACGCTATCCTCAGCAATGATACTGTCATCAGACATGAGTGGGTGGCTGAGCATTATTGCAAGCTAATTCCGCCACTGAATGTTCCATTTTCGTTAGAGAAATCGTTAGTATTGTCATTTGGTGTTTTGGAGTTTTCTAAGCGGTTCTTCGTACGCGGAGTGACTAAGGACTTTTTTCTGTCTCTTGTCACATGTTAAGATCCTTAGTTAGTTCCATTTCCCTTGATCCTGTAATGAGGGCTATTATGTCTAAGAATCTTCTATTGTTGTATCATTTATGGGAAACTTGGTATTGGGTGTATACTTGGTGCACGACACCTCCTAGGAGACACTGGAATCAGTATTTCCTCGACTTTCACTCACCAATCGAAGTGTTTCCTCTCCCTTTTTGGATCTAGTTAAGCGCAACCATTGGAAAACACTTAACTTCTTATCAACAAGGTATGGTGAGGGGACCTAATTAGGCTCTTGACCCCTTGTTTCTTGAGAAACTCGATGGTCTCAAAGTTTTTCAAAGACTAGTCAGAGTACGAATGGTTAGGGGGCATGGGTTTTGTCCGAATGGATGAAGTCTATTCTCTCTTACTGGTATTGGTATTACATTATTGTGGAGGAAAAAAAAGACTCCCATTGAGGCGTTACTTAGACCGTAGGTTGTGCCACTGCTGACTAACCATACAAATAAATTCAATCATTTTAATAATAACTAATAACGGTGTAGTCTTCCAGTGTTACGACCTGGTGCTCTCTTGTAAAGAGCCAAAAACTCTTGACATACGGAGGTTCAGACCAGTATGTTCACCTCAATTTGCGCCTTATTTGAGACTAACGCAGGTGGGGTACCTCGTCTTAAGATAAGATATAGGAAATAAGACTGTAAGTGCACCTAAGCACCTTTGCCCATAGAGAATACTGGGGATGAAAGTCTCTAGGATGTGTGTGTTCTATGGAGCAAGTTTCCCATTGCTTTCGCAAACCAGTGGGAACAACCCCCCAAAAAATGAGTTTTCCATGATGCAATCTTTATTTGAAATATGAACTGCTAAAAATTATCCCATTTAACTGTATTTACCCCTATCAACCTGATGCATACAAGTCTTTCTATTTGTTGGAAGGCTTATACATAATACATAACCATAGGAATGCTTATAGTGTATCCATTACCTGATAAAACGATCTTTTCCAGTAAAAAAAATAATATTTCCCTTATGTTCGACTTTAGTGGAAACCCCAAAATCTAGAGCTTATGGTCTTAAGTTTCAACACAGTTATAACAATGCACTTCTTCGGCACATCGTCGATTGGGGAAAGCAGAACTGCTTGATGTTGTATACTAAATACAACAAGCCTTATTCATATCATTATGCTCAATAAAAGAAATGGGGGAAGCTAAAATCCAAATTATTGGAATTGGAAGAAAGGGAAAATTGGAAGATCAATCTTTTCCCTGGAGTTGGAACAACTTGTTCTTCCTGATATGATTCAATGCCAAAAGATGGCTTGTCCCTACCATAAAGTATTCATACTTCCTGAAGAAAGCATTTGTTCCTTGATCTCTAAGATATTTCATAAAATTCTATATGGATCCTTAATCACCAATCCTGGCATGAATATGCGTTGTGCTCGAGAGGCTTTGAATTGATTGGACCTGCCAATCAAATGAATCGTAACACTCATAATCATAAACTTTATAAAGATTTCATTGGATTCTAGAAGCTCGTAGCATTGGTACGACACAATTCCTAAACTTAAGCACCCCGACTTAGGAATCAGGACCCACCGAAGAAAAGAAAAAAGGATATCGCGATGTACCTCTCTTTGATTAAGCTCTTAAAGATGCCTAAGTTGACTTTATTTAGAAGCCACATCGAGGACTTTTTCAAAGATCTAGAGCCAAGTATGTGCACTAAAGAACTCGAAGATCAAGAATAAGTCTTTTATTGTTAAATAGACTGGAAGTCTTTGGCTAGTGCGCTGACCTACTCACACTCACCGAAATAAAGACAAAGCCTTTTAGGAAGGTTGGCCCATGGTTTCTAAACTGGAGACATCACATTGGAATGCATTTTCCACAACAGACAAGAAGACTCAAGAAAAAATATTGATCCCTTTGATGACTCTCCTCTTCGTCTTCCCGGGTTGAATAAAAGAATACAAATTAAGGAAATTGGAAAGAGATAAGAAAGTCTCTCTTTCTAGATCCCCTCTAGCATCCAGTAAAAGTCTTAGAAGTAGAATGTAACTATTCTTGAACAGATTCTTTCCAACACCATTAGGAAGATGACGGAAAGGGGAAAAGAAGTTAAATTCGCTATTTTTGACAACTACGGTAGTAGAGAAGGAGAGGCATTACTTATGAGAAAGAGTAGTTTTCTATTCTACTTTCAAGTATTGAACCAGGGTGCTTTGGTACTAGACTGGATGGGTGAGACATAATCACAGGGGAGAAAGGGTAAATGCATTGTTTTTGAATGAATACTCGGTAGCTGTATCAAAGGAAAAAAAGTGTATAGGCTCTGCCTGATCTTATCTCAGGAGATGGAAGAACTTCTGACCCTGGCCCTGGCTTAACTATACTAAGACTTATTCAGTCTATTTTCCAGACTGCTATTGAATCAGAAAAGAAGACTTGAAGTGTGTGTAAGCGGCCTATCTCATTCCTTTCATTTAGAACAAACAATGGCATTTTGACTATCAATGAGAATGGATTAAATGTCTATGGCTAAACTAACAGTTGACAGAAAGCTAATAGTCCTGCGTCAAGCCATTTTCCTTAATCAAGTTTGACTTCGATTATCGTCTCCCATCTGCTCAATATTGATTTGGCTTTGGCGATTGACCATTTGAAAGATGAGAGAACACTATTGGCACAAAACCTTAAAAGTTTGGTTCTGTTTCAACCATAGGCATTAGTGAATGAATAAATAAAGTAGGTATATGTGAATAAATTCATTAATTCTTAATGCCAATGTCTTCCAATAGGGTTAAAAACAAAAACAAAATGGAAATGAATCTTGGAGTCTCCTTACTTCTCAGCCCTACGCTAAGTCTTCTTTAATGACCAATCACTATGCATATTCTGGTAAAGCCTTAAAGGCAAGGAAAGCTTTAAGCTAATAAGCTACTTAAGAAAGAAACTAAAGAAAGAAAAAAATTGAAAAGACAGAAAGGAAAGAGTACAAAGAGAGATATGAAAAAGTTTAAAAGCAGGGGATAGGACAGTAATATGATGGCATTTCCCGTATGAATGGATTAGGTATAGGTGGAAGGAGATGAAAGCTGGTGTATAAGTAATGTAAGGATGGCTAAGGGCTTTCTTTTTACCGATTTGAAAGGAAGAGTGTGTCATGGTGAAATGCAAGACAGAACAGAAAGCAAGGAAGGTGAAAGGTTGTTGACAAATTCAATACAAAATGTCCCAAGTGGCATTGTTGAATGAATTGACTTCTGTTTTATTTCCTGAAATACAAGAAGATCAGAACAATAGAACTTATAATATAATAAACAAAGACAAAACCAAATATTTGAGTACTTGAGAAATGAGAATAAGTCCCTCTAAGGGAAGAATACCTAGCCCATCTTTCTTTTTGAGTCATCAATAATTGCCGGCTTTCAATGGGTCCGGCTATCCTTTCACCGATCAATCAGTTATGGAAGACTCTGCTGGATCAAACCCTGAATATCATAAAGAACATTTTACCATTTTTCATAATGGAAGGTAATTATGAATAAGAACATATAACATTCTGCTAGAGAGAGAAGGTACAAAAGAGAGAGGGCACTAGCCTGGGTACATAAGTATTAGGTCCACCAGTGCACACAATTATTCTGTTATTATCTCCTGCCCATTTAACTACTTCTCGAGATATTTCTATTGATGGCCCTTGAATTGTAGCAGGAGCAACCTCAATTGCAGTACCCAGGCGTCGGTCTCGATAAGTTTCTAGAATGTTTAATTTGTATGGTCTCAGTGATGAGAATATTTTGTGTGCCACTTCTGATGAATGCATTAGGGGCAAGTATATGTTAGTTCCATAGATCAAGGCTTTCAAGGACTCGTGAGTTGGTGATTTATCACCATGTAGCACATTACATATTAGCAGATGGATGCTATAAATTCTTCTAAAAAATTACAAAATACTGTGCGACCATACAATATACTCTAAATTCTCGTTGTTGAGGGAAGTGAATCACCAAATGCATGCAAGGAGGGATGTAATTCAGGAGGTGTAGTTCATCTAAACATTCATCTATAACAAGAACAATAGATGAAGACATTCTGGAATCACAAACTGGAAAAAAACCAGGTCTCTTGTTTCTAGTTTTTTTTCTTAATCAACCATAGATAATGACAGTTCTGGTGAATTTCAAGGAAGCATGACTCGTTTGTTAGGCTTTATGTATTTTCTTTTCTATGACCTACATAGGCACGGTGACCTATCCTATAAAGTGAAACAAAAAACAGTAATTAGTCTTTTTGCCTGGTTTTATGCTTATTAAAATAAACTTAAAGGAGAATTCTTTATATATATATATATAAATTTGAAACATGAATCCGGTTATGTGGTACTCTCTAAGGCCTGGAATGCTATTTATCCATATTTTTTTTGTTTTTTTTGACATTTTTCCTCCTTTAAAAGATGAAAAATTTACCTTAAAATTTTATAGAATATTAAAGATAGCCACATTTAATTCTTTTCATCTTCAATGCTATTAGTACCTTTTTAAAACTTTCAGAATTTCTTTTTTTTTACATTGTATGTTTTTCCTTCTCTTAATTTCATCATCAATGCTATTTATACCATTTCCTTAAATCACTTCTTTTCCTTTTCTTTTTATTTTTGAATTTTTTTCTTATTTTATCTTTGAAATTTCTTCAGAAATCTTGGTACTCCTAAACTCTCTCTTTACTAATTATTACTACTACTATTTTTCTTTTAAAAGAAACCCTCCTTTTGCCTTTTCTATCTTCATTTTTTTCTTCTTTCCAATAACTCTAATTATTTAGTTTTCTCCTCCCCCATGATTAATATCTATTATATTGTGCAATAAATGTATATTTACGCTACTTATTACTCCTATCACGTTAGTGCTATTCATCCCAATAGTCACTTTAAATTTTCTTAATCTCCTTTCATTACTCATGCACTCTTTCTCTACCCCATTTCTTATAATTATAATGTATATTAAAATGTAGTATTTATTGGAATAAAAATGCTTAAATTTCTTTTGTATATATAAATCAAACAAGACAACGAGAGTTGGACATTTATATATTGTCACGACCCAAAATCTCAAGTCATTATGACACCTGCTATAATTCATCAGATGGTAAGCCAAATTCATAGTTCGGAATGAGAAGTAATGAGCTAATAAGCAGAAAAGAGTACACAAGGTAAAATAATTAAATAAAACTACTAACATAAGAAATAATACTAGAACTTACATATAAAAGTAGGGAGACAAAGACAAAATATATAAAATAATCCCCCAAGACCTGATATCAGTCAGTACATGAGCTACTAAACATAAAAGCAAATACAATATATATAGAACTGTCTCTAAAAATATAAAATAAAGACTAGTCCAGCAAAATACAGAGAGAAGGAACAACCCCGAGGGTCAGGAGCTCACCCCCAATCTCCGATCCAAAGTAGCTCCACATGAAGAATAATCAGCAATGAGAACTCGTACTAGGATCTTCATCGGGAAAAAGATGCTGAAGTATAGTATGGGTACGAAAACATGCGGTACCCAGTAGGCATCATAGACCGATAAGCTCAACATATAAATGCAAATATAAATGACATGAAAGGAGATAATGAACAATGTAAGTAATATGAAAGGAGATGATACACAAACCAGGAAACTAGAAGGAAAGTACTTACCTATAGAAACTAGCCTAACAGTCTAACACAACAAGAATCATCTTAAGGAAGAATATCAACAGTAGGATACTTAGAATGTCTACCCAAAGTCAGAGAAATAGCAAGATAGTCTAACACTAGAGCTGGAAATGCTAAAAAAGGAGTCCACAAGACATACCTAGACTGTGAGTACACGTCAGAAACTACATGTCACAAACTAAGAAGTAATAATCAAATAATAACCTAACCCGGCCCCCCAAAGGCCCGAAAGGTACACAACAACAAGCAAAACCCAACCGATCCCCATAAGCACGGGATGCACCAAACAACAATCATACAAGTGATGCCAATGCATATGAGTAGATGAGCGCAATGGAAAATAAAGTGATGCAACATGAGGTAAGTTCCAAGTCTAACCATAGTGTATACACCACTCCAGCCATGTGGCTCGCAAAGGAAGGATTTATGGGGAACACCTCTCCTTCAGCACTGGTGGCTCACAGACGGAGAGATCCATAGAGGACTTGGGATATCCATATATACTGCTCGATTCTGAACTGGGACTTCCAAGTAATAATCAGTAATTCATATGAGTATAAGAGGTGCCTAGAATTGAACCAGGGCTAAAATGATCCAAATAGTGTAAAAAAGAAATGAGTCCTCATCGCTCGAAACAAGTAAATGATAAATAAATGAATAAAGCACAAATGAACCTGAATCCTCATTGACCGAAGTTTTCAAGGTGGTGCATTTTAGTTTAAAAGTCGTCATCAAAATGTAAAGGTGGAATGATTTACGTTTTAAATTCAATTTACAAGTGAAAAATGAGAATAAATTCCTTTTTTAAAATAGTAGTGAAAGTCAATGTTTTCCCTAGAATCGTACCACAATGCATGCCAATGTGCATTCAAAGGTATGCATGCCATCACTAGTATACACATAGTAAGAGCATAATCACCCAAGTATCCATAAATAGAAATCACTGCTGCTCTAGAGCAAAGAACACTAACCTGATGTTCGACTTGTCCATATCCAAAGCCACGGTCCCACCAACATACAGAACAACATGCATCTATATATATAAATAAGAAAAGAGAGTAAATGAGGTATCCATAATACTAAATAGCAACCAACCAATGAATACTAGTCCCATTCTGAAGTACTATCACTAACGTACACTAATGGTCGCTAGCCTAATCACAACACCATGGAAACATACAAATATACCTAGCCTATTCCTTAACGCTACAACAAGCATACAAATATACCCATCTTAATCCTAACACTAGGACAAGTATACAAAACTAAGGTGCAAGCTAATGGTCTTCTCTAAGATTTTCAAAGGAAGGTGAAACAGTGAAAATGCTAAAAAGATCTCAAATCTATCCCTAAACCCTAACCCCACATGCAATTTATCCAATACACAATCTCACAGAATGAAGTCTATAAAAAGGTAGATTGTAGCCTACCTCATAGTCGAACAACAACCTTGGATCATCAACGAGCTGTTTGTCCCCACTACTCTATCTTAGAAAGTCACTACACTATCAAAATCATAATCTACATGTCAATCCAAGTAAACCAAGACCCATAATTCAATTACTTAATCCGAGTCTAAAATTGAGTGAAAAATGGACCCTCAGGACCCGTCGACAAAAACAAAATTTAAATCCGCAATTGTCTCTCCAAAAGGAGTATGAAACTTGCGCCCAGAAGTTAAGCAAAGATGAATTTGGATTTGGACCTCAATTAATCCAAATAGATCACCTGATCAAGGAAAAAAACCAAGAATTTGACCGACGAATCGCGGATAAAAAATGGAATTGACACTAGAAAAGAGGATAGATCGCAATTACGAAGGAAAAGAGCTTAGCTTGCAAAGAATCTGGAAAGAATCGACCAAACACACCCTTAACCGTGCTCCCAAACACGTAGCATAAATGACCAAGTGTTTGGATAAGAAAGGATTAAATAACCAGCGATCTCCGCTTAAGCGAATATTTCATCACATAAAGCGGCTTTTCTTAAGCCACAAAACTTCCGCTTAAGAGGAAGCCACTTAACAGGTGAGCCTCCACAAAAGCAAAGGATGCTCCGCATAAGCGAGAAAGGCTCCACTTAAGTGAGAGGCACTGACATCAGCAACCTCCGCAAGACTACCCAGCCTTCCACTTAAGCGGTTTTGCTTAATCGATCCTGGCACCACTTAAGTGACTGCACCAGAAAACCAGCTGCATTAGTAGCTAAGCCAAGTGTTCCAATTCTCAAATGGACCCTCGGAATTCATTTAGAGTCCCGTGAACACAAAAGAGAATATGCTACCCTACTGGAAATGGTATTCCAGACTTAATGGAGAGAGAAGGAACAACCCCGAGGGTCAGGAGCTCACCCCCATCTCCGATCCAAAGTAGCTCCACATGAAGAATACATCAGCAATGAGAACTCGTACTAGAATCTTCATCAGGGAAAAAGATGCTGAAGTATAGTATGGGTACTAAAACATGCGGAATGTGGGTCACACACCCACACTTTTCATTTTTAAATAAAACCAATCAATAGCCCCAAATGAGCACGAAAGCCTCGAGACCAGAACCAAAAGTACCCGTAGCGTAAAATCCACATTACAGAGCTAATGGAATTATTAGAATTCTCATCCAAGGCCATTTACTACGAGTTTTGGTTAAAGACCAAGTTCTCAACTCTAAAAGCTACAAAATAGGAAAATTGACAGAGAAATCAAACGAACTGCCCGAAAATCGAACCATCTATCTTAGCAAGTCATAAATGGCCTAGGAAAACTATAGGAAAACTCTAGACGTAGGAAATGCATGAAATGAGGAAAACAATCAGGTGGGTCATTATAATTTTTTTGCCAAAGTTTTGTTTAACTTTTGATAAAATTTGGTATTTTTGCTTTCTAAATTCTAACCTTTTAAGTTTAAGCTTCTTTTTTACATACTTTATTATTGATTAAAATCCTTTATCTTTCTGAACTTGTACCACTTTTTGTTGATGTCTCATGTCATCTTAGTAATAATATTGTAAGTTTTCTTATGTAGGTGATTTTGAAGAAAATATTAATTGAGATAATGAGATTATAAAATAATGTCAAGGCTTCAAGTTTTGGTGCAAAGTCTTTATTTGAAAGGTAATTAAGATACATAATATAAATTTTTTTGGCATGTTTTTATCCCATGTGTAATATATACATAACTTTTTCTAACATAACTTTTTCTAAGTTTTAATTTGACTTACATTAGCTTATAATTTTTGGCAAAATGATTTATTGACCCTTGTACTTGTCTGAGTTAGTAATGTGACACCTCTACTTAGCCCTTTGTCATCTGAACCCCTCAATTCTGTAATGACCTTCCCGGTCATTTCCCTCGTTTTCGTGTGTTGTCAGCGTTTAGAGCTATTCTATAACTGTCCCAAGTTATTTATGACTTGCTTGGATTGACAGTTCGGTTCCCAGGCAGTTTGTTTGAGAATATTATTTAGACCGAGCACATTGTAAAATATTAAATTAAATTTGAATTTGGTAAAATGACATAGTTAATGACCTTTTGAAAATGTTTTTGAAATTTATGCAATTCTTTAGTTATGATATATCTATACTATTTTATAATAGTTTTATAATTTATTAATAATTTAAGCGGAGATAGTGAACTTAAATATGTTAAAATAATATTTTTTATTTTATAGAGGTTTTGTTAGAAATAATTTTCTATTAATTATGGTATATTCAAAATTTTATATTTATTTTACCACGAACTTATACAATATCCGAGTATTTATATAACAAGGTAAAGATATTAATCCACCTCACTTCCACGTGGAAGTGGGTGGAGTAAAACATCCTGTTACTAATAGTATGAGTGACATATGTAGTGTTATACCTAATGACCTAGTGAATAGATTGGAAGCCGTGCTTGTATAGATATATACCCACATTAATCTCTCATCATTTTCCTTATTCATTTTTAGGTGTTGGTAGGTTCACTGTAAGCAAACAAAATATAGCATATATATATGTCTTACACTTCTATTTATTTCATGAATATTACGTAAGAGAAAAACATCATAATTAGGTGCTTTTACTAGTGCACAACTCCTCATATTAATTATCTATGTCAAGTTATTCAAGCTCGGGTTCTAGTGGGAAAGTGTTTGTGGACGTGTAATAATCGTTATTTTGGTAAGTTTATTTTATTTACGGTAGTTTTCTTATACGTTGGTATTGTTGATGCTTATTTAGAACTTAATACTAGCTCGGATTGGATAACATCTGTTGTGACTATTGGTCACAGAGTTATTTGGGACACTATGACGGTTTTGGTTTTGTAGTTCCGCAAGCGGGCCCCACGTGGACTGTTCGGACATTTTTCGAACTAATGCAATATGGGTATCAATAGTCATGTTTTGACATGTAGTTTATTATTTTGGTAGCATGGCAGCAGTCAGAGGCCTCTCAGAAGGGAAAGGCTCCTATTTAACTGGCTTTAGCAGGCGTTCGACGGCGTCCAGGTAGGCTAGGTTTACCTTCCTTTGCACTTAGATTAGGCTTATGTGTGATATATGTATGCTATTGTGCTAGTGTTATGGGCTGGTGTTATAAACTTGGTGGTGGTGTTTTGCTGTGATTTAGGTCTTCTAGGCCGGATAGGGCTATTCGGATATATTCCAGGCCCGTTATCCTCGAGATACACCACAGATGACCTATTTGGGGTCGGATAGTATTGTTGTGTTGATTTCTGGTTGGAGAACGTTATTGTTGGACCTTAGTCCAGGCTTAGGAAGACTTAGCCCAGACTTAGACAGGTATAATTAAACTTGGTTTTCGGGACCCGTTAGTGGGCCCCGTTACCCTTTTGGTCGACTTGTCAGAACTTTGACATCTTTGGGTTTAGTTAAGCCTCTATGACCTGTTAGGGTTCTGACGGGATTGAGTCACCCCGATTATACCCGGTTGGCCTGTTTAGCCTTTTTAGTCCCTGATAGCACCGTATTTGACCGGGATCAGCTAGTTTGATTTAGAATACGGACCTACCTTTCCATGACTTATGATGTATACTCAGACTTGTATATACATATTTTTTATAGTAGATATTTGACCTAGAAGGACCCCGAGATTGACTTGTAGCATGTTGTGGGGTTAGCTTCTGTACCTATAAACTAGTATTGACTTGGAACTAGGGCGTTCCCCGTTTATCTGATATGATATGACATTTGATTTTGTTCTGGTTACTGGATATGATAAGTTTCGGTTCGAGTCCGGCTACTGATTCAGGTATGATGATTTTGTTTATTGACTATTGGGTGTTCCGGTTTGAGTCCGGCCCCGGATTGTGATACACTATGAGTTCCGGTTCGAGTCCGGCATCTGGTTATGATATGATTGGAGAGTTTTGGTACTGGGTACCGTGATCATGATACTGTTGTTATATGAGTTCCGGTTTGAGTCCTGCAGATATGATATATATGTGGCCTCTTGTTATTACCCACTGCTTCCGGTTCGATTCCGGCGTCTGGCCTCTTGTTATTACCCATTGGTGCCGGTTCAAGCCCGGTGCACTCTTGTTGGTTATTGTGGTTACTGGATACTGATACAGCTTCGAGACACTGGTGACTTTGCATTTACTATTTTTGTGTGTCCCGCCGATTTATGGGGGCCAGGCTGGGTTATTGTTTTCTTTCGTGTGTCTATCGGGTTTATGGGGGCCCAGATAGGTTATGTTTGACTTGTGTGTTTACATACGTATTTATTTACTCAATTATTCGGTATCACATTTATTTATTTCCTAAGCATATCTACACGCCTCGGCAGTTACTTATGTATTTGTTACTTATACCCCGGACTTAGCATGCACCCTCGCATTTGAGCTTGCTTATATTACTTTGAACTCGGTCGGTCGATGATGCCTACTGAGTACCCGTTGCCCCGGTACTCATGCTGCACTTCTGCATCTTTTTCCCCGATGCAGATCCAGGCACTAGTCGACGGTATTGACGTGACTCTTTTCTTAGCATTGACTCCGGAGCAGGGTGAGCTTACTGACGTCCGAGGAAGATCCTACTCCATCTTCTACTGTATAGTCTTTTGCTCTCGAGACTATTATACTTGTTATACATATTTGGTTTCTGTCTTGTATTTTGGGTATGTTAGTAGTGGCTCTTGTACTGACCTCACCAGGTCTTGGGAGGGGTTCTTGACTTTATATATTGTCCTCTTCCTTCTCAGTCTTGGTATGGGTTTATTTTGGTTCTATTTGTCTTTATATTTCTAGTATGGTTATGAGTATGGTTACTTCCACTTCTTCTGTTTTTTATGAGATTCCGCCTGTTAGCCCGTCGCTTGTTGCCCCGGGCTAGGGTTTGGCTTGCCTATTGGTGGGTTATGATAGGCGCCATCATGACTCAAATATTGGGTCGTGACAAATTCATCAAAACACAAGATTTAAAACCCTTTATGGCAAGTACAAGGGTCCAATAGACTATTTTGCCATAAAGGAAATCAATCCTATGGTGGCAGTTCAGCGAAAAAAAGGTTTTATTTTATTGAAAATGATATATTGATCTCTTTTGGGATCATTCTCAAAACATTCACTTGAATACAAAATTAAGATTCGACAGAAGGTAGTAAAGGTTTTTTTGTTTCTTTGGGCATATCTAATTTCTTTTTTAGTTTTCTTTTCCTATCAAATGGCTTTCTTCCCTATACTTAATACTTTTCATCATTTTATGTTATGATTGCATTACGTGACTCTAGAATATGACTTTTTAGTTCATATGAATTCTTAGATTTTTGCTACACTATTGAGTGAACGAAATGATATACTAAACACAGAAAAGAAAGGAAGAATATGCTCATCTTGGCAAACTATAAAAATTGAGAACATTAGGAAAACGTGATTACTCATGACACAAAAACTACATAAGACAAATGGGTATGATAATACACAAAGTAAAAGGAAATTTTAGCTTTTCTTTGTTTTTTGTTTTGTGGCTTCTCTTTATATATTTATTTATTTATTGTAAAGATTATTATTTTAACATAGTATAGGAAGTTTTCAGTTAATATGAAGTGAGATGTGGTTATTTAATTTGATGGATTGTTCTTTTAATTTGATTCAATAGGCGTAGATATATTGACATCAGTTTTGTGTTTTTTAAAATATTTTTGTATTGCAGAACTTTACTTTTGTAAATGTGAGTATAATTTAATATTGGATGCTTCCTCAAATTATGTTCGGAATTCTCTTTCTCTTGTATTCTCAGTTTTCTTTAAATGTTTTTAGCATTTTCCATAACTAATCCTATCCTCTGTTATTCCTCCTTTTATATTTCCTAGAAGGATAAAGTTTAGCTTACTTTTACTTTAGATTTTGAAAAGAAATATTAATATGTTGCAATTAATTCATTTTATAAGTAGTTGCATACAAAAGGAGGCAACACTAAATCAGGTATATATCAGAAGATGAATAAGTTTGTTTTTTTCGAAAATCTTTTATCAAGAACGCTATCTCATTTTCAATTCCACTAGATGCTTGAAGGCACCAGTGATACTCTTGCAAAAAGTTTAACATTTCTATGTTGATCACTTAATAAGTATCGATTGTCATGCTTTAAGATGCTTATGAATTTATTGTTGATTGTCATAAAAAGCTTCATAATATGGGAGTGGTAGGGAGGTATGGATTGAAGTTTGTTTCTTTTTAGCTGCAGAAGGATGCCAAAATGTGTTGGAGGGCATTCATTGAGTGTAGATCTGTAGGTTTGCCTCCATTGACTTGGACTCAGTTTCATCATGCCTTCTGGAGAAATATGTGCCACGTACTCTGACGGGCAGGAAGAAGGATGAGTTCACTAGACTCAAGCAGGGAAGTATGTTGGTTGCGGCCTATGAGGCCAAATTTCATGCCTTGTCCAGATATTCGTCGCAGTTATTGACTTTTGAGGAAGAGAGGATCCAATTGTTTATTAATGGGTTGATTATAGGTCTTCAAGTTTCTGCTCTTCAGATGACATCATTAGGTAAGACCTTCCATGAGATGGTTGATTTTGTGAAAAAGATAGAGGGTGTGAGGCAGGATGGTTACACCAAGTCAGGGTGAAGAAGGCTTCTAAGGTGTGTAACTTTGGTGGTTCTTATTCTCTGAGCCAAAGTTCACAGGTCTACCCTTCCCAGCCCATTCAGTTCGTGATGACTGTGCCTTCTGGGGTCATCAGGGGCCACTCTAAGATTTTGGTGGTTATGTTCCTCTATCATCGTCAGTTCAACAACCCACCCTGGACCGTATATGCTATGAATGTAGTGAGGTTGGTCACATTCAGAGAAATTGTCCGAATTGTCGACACTTTGGTCAGCCAAGCCATCAACAAACTTCCCCAGCCTTGGTTCGACCAGGTAAGAAAGGTGGGGGTAATGGTAGGGATCGTCCACAAGGTAGGCGTGGTGGTCACCAAGAGGATTGAGGTGGCAACCAGGCCAACTGGGGTGTGGACATACAGGTCAATATGGTGCACAGGACCATAGGGGTGCCGCTCAGATGGGTGGTAAGACCCACTTTTATGCTTTCCCATCTAGGCCCGAGGCCGAGGCTTCAGATGCGGTGATCACAGGTACTATTCTTGTCTGTGACTGCATAGTTGCTATTTTATTTGATTTGGGTTTTACATTCTTGTATGTTATTGTTAAAATTGCTTTGTCTCTAGAAATGGTTTGTGAAATGCTTGATACTCGTACGTATGTATCTATGTTTGTTAGGGTTTTGGTAGTTGTGGATTGGGTTTATTGGGCTTGTTCTGTATTGTTCATGGGATATCAGACTTGGGCTGATTTGGTAATTCTAGATATGGTGGATTTTGACATCATTTTGGGATGAGTTGGTTAACTCCATACCATGCAATTCTTGACTGTCATGCCAAAACAGTCATGTAGCTATACACGAGATGGATAGGTTGAAGTGGGAGGGTGATTGTAAGCCTGCTCCTCTAAGACTTATATCTTTTATTCATGCCAAGAAGTTAGGTGGGAAGGGGTATCAAACTTTTCTGCTCATCTTTGGGATACTAGTGCTGAGGTCCCTCCCATTGCATCAATTCCAGTGGTATGTGAATTCTTGTAAGTGTTTCCTAAATTCTTGTAAGTGTTTCCTGATGATCTACTTGAGATGCCACCTTTTCGTGACATTGATTTTTGTATAGACCTAGAGCGGGGGACTCATCCCATTTCCATCCCTCCTTATAGAATGGCACCAGCTGAACTAAGGGATCTAAAGGCTCAATTGCAGGAGTTGTTAGGTATGGGATTCATTCAGCCTAGTTCTTATCTTTGGGGTTCTCCTATGATGTACGTTATAAAGAATGATGGTAACCTTCATATGTTCATAGACTACCGATAGTTGAACAAGGTTATGATTCGTAACAAGTACTCATTGCCCAGAATAGGTGACTTGTTTGATCAATTACAAGGTGTTGTTGTATTTTTCAAATTTGACTTGAGGTTCGGGTATCACCAGCTTAAGATTCGGGCTGAGGAAATACCCAAGACCGCCTTCCAAATCCGTTATAGGCACTATGAATTTTTTGTGTTGTCTTTTGGTTTGACTAAAGCCCCAACTGCTTTTCTAGGATTGATGAATGGAGTATTCAAGAAATAATTGGATTCCTTTATTATTGTTTTTATTAATGATATTTTGGTGTACTCCAAGAGTAGGGAAGAGCATGAGGCTCACTTGCGCAATGTGTTGGGATTGCTTAGGGAGAATAAACTTCATGCCAAATATTCTAAGTGTGAGTTTTAGTTGTCATCAGTGTCATTCTTGGGGCACATAGTTTCAAAGGAAAGGGTTATGATAGACTGTCACGACCCAACTAGGAGAATTGTGCGGCATCTACTCTGTTCTAACTAGATAGGAGAATCGTTACTACCCATTCAATTGATATGCAAAAGTCATTAATAAACCAATTTATTACATCATTAAATTACTTATAATAAAAATATTACAATCTTTGTAAATCTATCTATCTATATATATATAAAAGAGGGACATTAACCCCGTAAAGTGGCAGCCTTACAGGTCAGGAATTCTATTTTAAAATTTTCTCAATTTTTTTGCTTTATGTTTACTAATTTATTTGTAAGTTGCATCTTCTCCAAAGAATTGGAACTTTTGTCGCCAACGGAATCGACACAACTTTACGTAGCATTAATTGATTTTTGAAAGATAATTTCCAGCAATAACAACTTTCCGTTACATATGGTATCAAACATCAATTAGTCAAAGGAAATTCTGTTCAGCACACCACTACTTCCGATGACAATTATACTACACCGATGGATAATAATCAAAATTGCCTTCATCCATTAGGGGAATTTCGAGAGACGAACCAAAATCATACATGTCAGTAAAATCTTGATTGAATTTGAAGACCTTTTTCATCATACTCTTAACTGAAATTTCACTGTTCTTACCATCAAATTTCTACTTCATTTACTGACAGTTTCAAAACAGTAGCTTTGAATTATTAGCAGTCCTGTTTCATTATTTCCACCCCCGTAAAAACACTAGGTCCTCTGACTCCATCAGTTTCTTATCACTACAACAAATGTCATATATAGCTACGAAATTACTAGCTACGACACAAAATTCGTCACTAATTATTCACTTTTCGTGACGAAAATTCTATTTCGTATTTAAATTTAAGAGGCACATACTTTTAGTGACAAAATACAAAAAATTCGTAGCAAAGCTTTGTCCACTAAAGTTTCCCACCAAAAATTGATTTGGCACCATTTATTGAGTACTATTAGCAATGAATTTAAATTTATCAATGACATGATATTTGGTCACTAAATCATGTATCCAATTTGTGACAAATTATTTTTTGTCCTAAAATTTAGTAATTTTTGGGCACGAAAAGTTTTCGTCACAAAAAATTGATCGATACAATAGCGACAAATTTCAAATTGTAGTTAATCATTGTAAACTTTAGCCACAAGATTTATATTTAATTGTGACATTATCTTTTGTCACTAATAAATTGAACAATTAGTGACAATTGTTTTATTGTCTCTATTTAACCACAATTTAGTTACAAAAAAAATTTGTCACAAAAAATACAATTTTTAAATGGCTACGATTTAAATTTCATAGTTAAATAGTGCAATTACTGTCTGTAAAAAAATTGTAGTTATAGATGAAAAAATCATAAATGATAGTCACATCTTGATCTAAATGCAATAAAAATTAGAGTTTTATTAGTTAATAAATATGCATCAACAATCATAATTTTATCTAAAATACTCGATTATACTGCTAATTAACTGGGTCAATGAAGAAGTAGATCCTTCGAAGATAGATGATCAGGCGAGTATTGAAGATATCGATGATAGACATATTCAGACTGATCCCTACAGATATAATTAAAGTAAAGGGAACATGATAATTATGAAAACGTCTAAATTTCGCTATATGTGATATTTCATTTAATCTCAATGAGATTTCATTTTTTGCTTTTCTTTTTTCTCATTTTTCTAGCCTTTTTATTTTCTCCTTTATTGTTCATTTATTTTATTTCCAAATCATGTTATTTTTTATTTTCTTCTTTTACCATGATTAGTTTTAGTTCCCTTGTTTTTTAATTTTTTTTTTTAAGTATTTTTTTCTCTTTATTTTTTCATTTTTTAATTTCTTGTTTAATTTCTAATTTAATTTTTCCTCCATAATATTTTTTTATTCATCATTTTGTTTGTTCTTTTTATTTATTTCTTTCTTATATAATAAAAAATAATTAATATAGTGAATATTAGTTCTTTTTTTTTCCTCTATTCCTTTTTGTTTTTTCTTTCTTTTCTCGTTTATTTCTTTATTTTTTCCTCCTTTTTCATTTATTTTTCTCAAATCATATTATTCTTTAATATTTTTCACCATAATCTAATTTCACACTCAATTTTGGTTTTTTTATTTTATTTTTATTTTTATTTTATTATTTTATTTAATTCTTTTTTTATTTTTACTCGTTAATCTAATTTATTCATTTTATTTTTTTTTTGCTCTTTTTCATTGAGGTATGCTTCAATTCTTTAATTTAACACTATCCAGTCCTCCATGTTGCCATCACAATATATCTAAATACTGGCACAATATCATGCAAAACTGCTTCAGTTCTTCAACGTGAAACTCCTTAGTATATCATCACAATATATCTGTATATTGTCGTAGTATCACGGAGGAATGCATCTTTCCTTCAATGAGACTTCCTTAGTATACCATCACAACATATATACATATTGACATGTTATCATGGAGGACTGCTTGAGTCCTTCCATGCGACACTCCTTATTCCTCCATGATATCATCACATTATACCGATATACTGCATAGTATTATCCTTCAATGTGACACTACTCAGTCCTTCATATCATCATTCATATCATCATAGTATATCTATATACTAGCATGGTATCATAGAGGACTTCTCATTCCTTATAGATACTTATCAGTATATCATCATAATATATCTATATATTGACATGGTATCACCCTTCGATGAGTCACTACTCAGTCCTCTATGATACAATCACAGTGTGTGTGTGTGTCTCTCTCTATATATATATAGACACACACACACACTGTGATTGTATCATAGAGGACTGCTTCCGTTCTTCTATGAGATACTCCTCACTATATTATCATAATATATCTTTATACGAGCATGATATCATCTTTCAATAAGACAATCCTCAAGTCTCATGATATCATCACAATATATACTGGTATGGTATTATGGATGACTGCTTCAGTTCTTCAGATTAGACACTCTTCAATCCTTCATGATACCATCACAGTATATCAATATATACTGTAATCTTATCATTGATGTCTACTTCAATCATTTTGTGAGATTTCCATGATAGTATTACAATATATCTATATACTGTCATGGTATCATTGAGGTTTACTTTGGTCCTCAATGATACCATTACAATATATCTATATATTATCATGGTATCATTGAGGTTTGCTTCGGTCCTCAATGATGCCATTACAATATATCTATATATTGTCCTGGTATCATTGATGTTTGCTTCAGTCCTTTAGTTAGACTTTCGTGATATTATCACAGTATATTATATGTTGTTATGGTATCACTGATGACTACTTCAGTCCTTTAGCGACCTTCATGATAACATTACAATATATTTATGTATATTTATATACTGACATGGTATCATTGAGGTATGCTTCAGTCCTTTAATAGACCACAAGATTCAATTTTTTTTTTACTTTCTTAAACTCTGTGTCAAGTCAAAACATGACAAACAAATTGAAATGGAGGGAGTATATGTTTTGTTTTCATTTGCAAAAGCGAAAAGATTATAAAAATATATATTTCATTAATTTAGATTTTAATGAACAAGCTAGTAGAGTTTAATATGTTTTTTTAATTTATTTCTTATTGTAGTATAGTATTTAATTGGTTTAATTCTTATTAATCTAAAGGTAGTTAGATATTTTTATCTTTGTGTTTTATTTTTGATTTTTTTCAAATGCAACAATATAGAAAAAACTCGTTTGAAATAAATTTTACATATTTGGAAACTAAGTAAAAAATACTATAAGTCATAAAAAAATGATAATTTAAAATATTTAAAACACATATAAAAAAAAATTACGAGTCAAATAAAGACACGTTTGAATCTCAAAATTTGAAAGGTGTCACATAATTGGGACGAAGAGAGTATTAAAAAATAGCTAGTTACTACCGTTGTTATTATTTATTTTTTGCACCGATGAATCTGTATAACTAATTGTAATTTGATGAATTACAGTAACTGATAATTATATTATTAGTAATTTTTATTAAAATATCGTGTTATAATTTTTGGGTTATATATTATTTAATTCGTTATAATATTTAATAGGAAGTCATTAAGTGAAGGAAATCAATTACGAGAACATATTTTACACTGAAATATTAGAGGGAAGGTAAAATAACAAAACTTTAACTTTCAATTATTTCACCTTCCCCTCACTTTCGTTCTTTCAATGTATAAAGTTCCCTCTCACTCACTCCCCATTTCCCATCCTAGTAACCCACGAATAGGAAACTACCCACTCACATTTTATTTTTTTTTAATCAAAATTTACCCACTCATTTTAAGTATTCAATTCAAATGCAAATGCATACATTTCAAAATAAAGGAGATTTTCTGTATGTATTCGGCTCTTTCTTCTTTTTCTTTCTATTTTATCAATTGATGTCCACTCATCATTTACCAATGCTCTATGACTCTAATAAGCTAGATATTTGTTTTGGTTAGCAAGAGGAGCAATTATTTCACAGAGTTCTTATTCAACTTCTTCACAAAATTTTACCTAAATGGAGAAATTCTTGACATCATTTTGATAAGGAGATAAGTTTTTACTGATTGTGATAATTGAATAGTTAATGATTTTGTATAAAAGAAACTATTCTTTTCTAATTCTATTTTTTATAATTTGTTTCACTAATTAATGTTAGTTTGTAGGATTAAAGTTTGAACACATATTTTGTTCAAATCATGATATCAAAAAGTATATATCAAAATTATATACTTTGTTTTCACATAGATATACGAAGGTGCAAAAAGCAACTCAATAAGTGAAGATTTTAGATAAAGGAATACCGACATATGAGGAGACAACTTTCTTATATCTTTTTAAATTCACTGTTATTCTTGTGCCTTAGTTAAACTTTTTATGATTGAGTAGTTTTACTTTATTTACTCAATAAAGTTTGAACTCAAATGTTATTTCCGAATACTTGTAAATGTAATAAGTATACCATTTGGTATGTATACCATTTGGTATGAATTTTTGGTATTATATTTCTCTTTTATTTTTGTTATGTTTTTATTTACATAAGCTCCATACTTTTAAAAATTGAAATGTACATGTAATTACAAAATAGTTTATTTACAATTGAAATATACGTACTTATAATTGTAATAATGCTGAACATTTTAAGTACAGATTTAAATAGTATTATTACAAAACATTAAATACTTAAAAATATTTGTCATAAATTATTTAATCCTTAAATATTTATACATTTTAAGAAATCATATTTTGGTCACAAAAATATCTTCTTCATCGGCAAAAAGTAAATCATATTGTTATATTTTATTTTCCACTAATTGATTATATTTAGTGACAAAAATAATTTATACCAAAATGACATTTATATATTGATGGCATAATATTGGAATCAAAATTTAAATTAATTAAAAAATATTCTAGTATAATTATATTTTTATCTACGAATTAACTCGTCACTAATACTGTATATTCTATACCAAAAATAATTTTTAACCACGAAATAATTATCTTTTAGTGACGTAATCACATTCTTTTAACTACAAATTATGCATAGCTTTAAAGACAATCAACATCGTCACTAATTAAATTTATAATTAGTGACAAATTAGATTTGTCAGTATTAACCATATTTTTAGCGACGATACGATATTTTTAGCTACAAAATATTTACGTTTTCAAGACAAACAAGCTCGTCACAAATACTACGGATTTAGAGACGAATTTTCTTTTTGTAAGTAATATATTCTTTTTAGCGACGAAACACTAAATTGTCTTTGTATATTTTCAGCGACCCACGTTTAGAGACGAAAGATTGACGAAATTTTTTCGTCAATAAAAATTTTTTGTGACGAAATATGATATTTAAGTGATAAAATAATTCCTCACTGATAATCAATTTTCTTGTACTGTATGTCGGAATTTTACTTTCAATTTTCTTCCACTGCACGAGGATAATTTATGTGAAATGAGTATGATGATCAAAAGATTCTCCAATATACGCGAGGGTGAAATATTTTAACCTATGAATTCTTGAAATGGACTATTTTGCCTAGATTTTAATTTGGGTATTGGGAAGAGGGAGTAATACATTTACGATCTCACCACTGGTAAATACAGGTTTGTTCCACTACCAGACACAATCAACGAACCCCACTTGGTAAAATCTACTATGAATTTAGCTTTTGATTCTAAAAGGCCAGTGGATTAAAATGTTGTGTCTGATTATAGGTTCGTGGTGTATTCTTCATGTGATGGGGGTGTGGAGGCATTCTGCGGAATGTTATGACTGCACTGAGTACGAAACAATGATTCTCTGTCATAACAGTTATGGTGTTCTATAACAACATATTGCTCAACTTAATGGTGAAATTGGTATAATATATATAATATCCTTCCATTCCTTTAAGAATTCTTCTTATATTGTTATTTTATTGGAGCAATATTATTGTTTATTAGACGTGATGTCTTTCTATTTTAGTAGATCCAAACAAATCAACATTGTCCATGACGGTTTACTATATGAAAGTTTGATGCCAAACAAAAATCGTGCTTAATATCGTGATCAACAAATCACAATGTCAATCAAGGTATGGTTTCTTAAACTATTACACCATTTTTTCATGTTTTCTTTTTCTTTTAAATTGTGAGAGTGAAAAATCTACAAAATCTAATATTAGGTGTTTGAGGGTGAAAGATCCAAAGAATTGAAACTTTTGAAAGTACCTAACTTAGTAAAAGTGTATTTTTATTGAAAAATTTGAGAAAATGAGTGATTCTTCCAATTAAGCGAAACTGTTGAGAAAGGGTCCAAGAAGATGGTGCATCGAAACAATTAGCGACTTCAAAAGTCGTAATAAGATTAGCTACCAGAAATGTATCGCATCAGCAAGTTAAGTTCGAGCTCGTTTGAATAATCTATACTGACAATTAAAATTTCCGTGGCTTATAGAGCCAACTATCCCTTTTCATTTCCTTGAATTTTGTTTTCCTGTATACTATTATATCATCAAAGCTTTCAATTATAATTTTATATTCAAAATTCCATTTCTAAGAAATGAATCACCATCCATATTTTCATAAGACATTTTCAAGAAAAAAAGACCTCTTCAAATTTTTGCATGTAAACATTAGCCTATTCATTTGGTTTTCAAAAGAGATGGAGGACAAGGGAAAAGAGTCAGAGAAGGAGAGCAAGAGAGTAATGAGGGGTTTGTAGACATTCCAAGAAGCGAGGAAGCATAATATATGAGATTGGAATTTATTTTTAGGGTAGAGGAGATATTTTGGGATGATTCTATATTGCTAAATATAATTCATAAATAAAAGAAAAAATAGAAACGCAAAGGATTTTTTTTTTTGGTTTCCACTCGCTGTACGGTACCCACATTGGAGCATCGACTAATTCGGATCACATACTGTACGGCCCATTCTGGGGGTGGCTCCCAATGGCAAGGGATATATAATCACATGCTTATGCTGCTATACAAATTAAAAAATTAATAGAATTATGATTTTTTTTTTCAAATTTACGATGGTGATTTACACAAGATTCGAAAGTAAGTCAGCGTTTTACTAACCTACTACGTGAAGATAGTAGACTAGCATGCTACCCACTTTTTAATTTTTCCTAATAAGACGCTATCCTTTGGGATTTGTTTTCTATTTTCAATCTTAGGTAATTTATACTAATTTTATTTTATTAATAAAGATAAATCTTCATCGATTTTCACATCAAAATTATATTAACTTATCAAAATTAAGTAACCTAATGAGTGAGAATACATTACGTAACCATGATCAAGAGTAGTGTAACTTGAAATTAGAATTAAACAATAGAGAAATACAATTATCGACATTAGAATGATTGTGCTATGATTTTTTTACCTAACATAATCCTATCAAGTGTGTAAGTTCAGATGTAAATCGCGCGAAGCACGGGTAAATTAGCTATATATGTATAAAAGAGGGTCATAACCGGGTGACGTGGTGCATCCTTGAGCCAAGAAAAATATTTGTCTTTTTTCCCCATTTTTTGTCTTTCTACTCATTCTATCCATTTAATTTATTCATGTTAAAACGCTGAAAAATCAAAAAACACAACTTTAACGAAATAACTGTTACTCCATGTAGCTGATGTAATAAGTAATTCCACCGTTTCATTAATCATTTTGGGCCAAATTCATTTAGATTCCTTTTATGAAGTACAACAGTTGGGTTGAAGCCATCAAAAACTATGCGGCCATTTTCCCTTCAATTGTAGTATTTCCTTCTCCTTTACACTTTGAGTCAATACACTCTGATTGTTGACTCCCTTACTTGTATGTATATTTCTTTTAAATCATAGATAGTCGTCTCAAGCAGAACACGATATATATTTCTTTGTTTCTTATTTCTTTATCGGTAATTTATAATTCTCTATTTTTTTATTTCCTGATGGGTCATTTATGGCAATTACTATAGAAATGGTAGGTAAGTTGGCGAACAGAATGTGATAAATTGATGGTTTAAAATATTTCTCTTTTTATTCATGTACCAAGAGTCTGCACAAAAATATGTTTTCCATGGACAAGCTACTCATAATTCTAGGAATGAGTAAGCTAATGTGAAGTTTTTCTATAACCAAGAAATATAATTAATTTAACTTTTAGTTTGGCTGTTAAAAATTTTAAGCATTGCAAAATGCATACAGATTGAAGTTATAAAAATGTGTGTTTAGATAATCTTTTGAAAGAAAAACTAACGATTAACTTCAAGTTTCACAAAACATATTTTGTGATGTTTTAGATTTCAAATAACTTTTAAAAAATTAAACTATGAATATAAGATGGTATTTTACGACTGCACGAAGCGCGGGTAAATTTACTAGTATACAATAAAATAAAAATATCTCTCCGAGGACCTAGTCTAGACATGTACAAAAGCTTCTAATACAATAAAGGATAAATATTCAATTAATTATTACCTATTCAATTAATATGCGGAAGTGATTAATAAACCAATTTATTAAATCATTGAATTAATTATAACAAAAATAGTACAATCTTTGTAAAGATACAATAAAAGAAAACATCTCCCTGAGGACCTAGTCTAGACATTTACAAGAGTTTCTAGTATAATAAAGGACAAACAAAAGGCACAGCTCCCACCGAAGGAATAGAATGAGCAGAAGTTGCTGATGAATAAGAAACCTCAATTGATCCTGCAACCAGACTACACCCCCAAAAAAAGGTGTAGCAAGAGTAGTATCAGTACAACCATAAGTACTGGTAGGTATCATTGATCAACGATGATTAGATTATGCAGCACCACATAAAATCAAACAAGATAAACATGACAACAATTTAATTCACATCACTTTCACCCACTTATGGTATCTTTCTCTGTCATATTACCTGAGAGTGTTTCCATTATTATTCTCACTTAGTTGTACCAAATTCATTATTAGTAGGCAATCTGTACCACCGACATTCCCCTTATATCATTCAACACTTAATATCACTAATCATGCATTGCTCTTTATATCAAATGTCATCCATCATAATCCTCCACCCAGAATTCATGGCAACCCAGTAATATGAGAGTTATGTACATCAGCTACAACAACCAGAACATACTATTGTCTATTTAAAACATATATGGTCATCAATTAGAATTTCAGTCATCAAGTAAGCTTTCGGATCATCATGTAGATATTTAAGTCATCAAGTAAGCTTTCAGTTCATCAAGTGGACATTCAAGTCATCAAGTAAGCTTTCAATTCATCAAGTAGACATTCAAGTCATCAACTAAGCTTTAACAATGGTCATATCAATAATCTCACACAAGGGTAAATTACACCCATTTCAGCTTGCCATTTAGGACATCAGTAATTTCATCAAGAATATCATTATCATATTATCACATCAAGAATCGATCTGCACAAAGAACCATAGTGTATCACAAAATATAAATCAATCCACATAAGGAACCATAAAAAATCTCCTCAACATAATCGATCCACAAAAGGAACCATAATATCTCATCAATAATAGATGGTCCACACAAGAGACCATAATATCTCATCAAATAATTCGTCCACATAAGAAATCATAATATATCATCAAACATAAATGGGTCAAGGGACCATCAGACTCTCCATCCATAGTGTACACACATGCTATGGGACTTATGATTGTTCACTAGCCATGACCTGCAGGGGATGAGCTATGTTCATGTACCAAATCACAATAGACAACTATGTGTCTTGCCACACTTATTCCAAACCAAATGTTATGACACCCTTATTCCAACGTCTCCTCCCTTATACCACCTCAATCCACCAATTGGAACCATAGATCATGTGTGAAGCATCGATCATTTCACAACATAAAACAATGTACAATCACAAGTACAATTCATCATACAAGTTCATTACTCACACTCTTGAATATTAACCATTATTCATCATTTTATCATGTATAAACATGTTCCAAGGAAAAATCAACAACATATTTATTCCAGCATTATCAAACAATACCTCATCAACCACAAGTATGCTCGAAGACTAATCAACAAATAATCAGTTAAGAGCACACAAACAATCAAATTGAGTCTAAGCTCTAATTTTATAAATATGTATATATATGCGTACTTCCATAAGTCTACAATTCATCCCTAGCTACAACACCATTAACTCCTCAACTTCCATCTATATGTTGTACCACAATTAAACCATCATCAATATTCAACATACAATATTAACCTGAGTTTAATCATCTTACAACATGTTATGCTATAGCGTCTAGCCAAGTCTCTCTCAAAACCTTATGATAGAACATTGCTTCTCTTTCCCCCTTTATACTCAACGTACTAGATCAATTTACAACATGGGGGACACGTAATCCAGAACACACCACACACAATGGTCACTATTATATTATTATCATTATATCATAATTCACAACACATCATGAAGTCATACAAATACATATCACACCTCAGGTATTTCATATATCAATATATTACAATATGTATTAGATCATTATATCATTAAATTCATATTTTATCCATCCAAACACCATGCCCGAAGGCCTAATCATGCATTATCCCATCAATTCTACACAGTGTATACATTTACGTAATCCGAGTCTACTGCTCTTAAACCATAAGTTACATCAATGTCAAGTTGTTGCAACAAGCAAGCTATACTACAAATGCTCTTTCTTTTCCTTCAGGTTTCCAAATGTTCAATCATCTAATAAACAAGTAATTGTAAGAGTAATTAATTAACTATTCTTCAATTAAATACTTTAAGAATTCAAATCCATTAATCTTACCCATATTCTTGGTCTAGAACATTACCCAAGGGTCATCCAATCATTAACTAGTTCTATCATACTCACATTATCCCAATTAATGATGTTTCTACTCTAATTACCATCTTTTTAAGAATTATTCAACTAACGGTTCCATTCTTTATGAACTCAAGGTTTTCTACCACCATAAAACATGTTCTTGAACAACAATTTCATACTAGGAAAGATTAATATATGATCTAGAATCAAATATAGATGATACTACCCCAATCCATAGATTTTCTTCAAATTCTCATGAACCTGGGGTTCTAACCCACAATTCCACCCGTAAATATCATTATAACGATGTTAGATGTAATTGGATTAATATAAGAAAAAGATGATGGAAAAACTTACGTCAACAAAGAATTTTTACCCTAGACCTTGAAAAATTGCCCCTCTAGGGTTATGGAATGAGGTTTTTGAGTTTAGGACTAAAACTCAGAAGAATTAGGCATATAAACTACCCAAATGTCACTATAGCATCCCGAATCTCGATGTAGCGTCCTCGTTGCAACGGCCTAATCTCATTACGACAGACTCAACTTTTTAGCACAGACAGGCTTTAGTAGAATAACTATAACTTTTTACTCTGATGTTGGATTAACAAACGGTCGGTGACGTTGGAAAAAAAAACTTGAATACCTTTAGTTTGGTAGGTCATGGACCATGTAACTCTTTATATTCTAGGAGGAGTTCTTATTTGAAGCTAACCCTAGTAGAAACTTAGACCGAGACTCAATCGATAAGGACACTTTCAACTCGACTTTGGGATAGGGGTTTTGTATGATCTTAGTTCATACCCAATGCACTTCCATGCTAAAGAATTGTTATTAATACTTATGACCAAATAAATTTCATCGGGTTCATGTCTATCTTCATCCATCGAAAAGCTCAAATCTTAGCTTAAAAACTTGAGGTGGTACATAACAAAGTAACTGTTGTTTGGACTCAAATTCATATTGGAGGAATGAAAATTTAAAATTCTCACTCTTTTACCACTGATAATTCAGTAACGACGGAATTGGTCGTTACATTAGATACCAATTTACAATTCCTTCATCCCCGAACGGATAATGGGTTACGAGGAGAAGCACGAGGTCAGAATTAAACGGACACTACTCTCAGAGTCACTTATATTACACCCTTACTTAGCCACTTTCTCTTATTTATCAAGTAGACAACATTTTGTACTAGGCCTTTCAAGTTAAGGAGGTGCAGTAGCAAAAATTTATGCACGAATCAAATCCTTTCTCTCATGATTTTCCAAACTTGGGGAGGAATATATTTGTGCAAGTGCTTTTCAAGAATCAAGAAATGTGAGAATATGGACCTTGTGAGATGCCAAGGTTTGTACGATCCAATCCTTAACAAAAGACCGTGCAACAACAACAAGTAGAGAGTCATTCTCTCACAGCGGTCTAAATAAGAACCCTTGAGTCTTAATGAAATGACATCTAAACTTGGAAAACTGACTATTTACTACCCTGGTCCCACTACAACTACCTGATTTTCGCTGCAGTGGTACCGCTGTAATAGAATCTATTTTCTGTAGCGGGCTAGTCAATAATGAAAACTCCACTGTAGCGGTCCATAGCCTACCATAGAAGGCCCACTGCAGCGGCCCCCATTTTCACTGTAATGAAATCATGGTAGAAACTTGAGATGGTTTCAGCTCTATCCCCTTTTTACAATACTCTCTAGATTCTAACAACATGGAAAGTATCCTTCTAAGGCAACACATATAAGCGAAGTTCTACAAATCTATTTGTCATTCTGAAACTTCCTACATATCATTATATCAGTCGACTAGCCCTCAGTAACCTCATTACCATCAATCATCACACCATCATCCACAATTCAATAATAAACCACACAACACCAGATTTTTAACCTAAACTAAACTATTTTGAGGTTTATCTTTTTCAAACTAAGGAAAAGCCAAGTAGGGTATTTATGCCCTAACCATGTTATAACTCAGGATAGTCACTCGACCCTCGATAATTAATTTTTATATAAATGAACCAGTTCATCAGTTATCACGCAAGGAAAAACTATACTCATTTAGCCTAACAATTAGCTTATGATTAGTTAAATTACCAACTCAACATACCTCAAACACTTAATGAGCAATACAAACCAAGTTATATCATATAACAAGACAAGATCAATCATGTCATATAATAAATCACTTATCTTCTCCAATTTAGAGACATTTATTAATTGTTAGGGGGTGTAACTAAGCCATTTGATTTTGCATTATCACTGCTGACACCCAATTTTAACCTCCCGATATTCCTACCGCGCTGTTATTTTATCAAAAATATTAGTTTTAAATTTTTTAATATTATTTTGGTACCAAATAAATTTCGACCTTTCGTATTCGTGATCTTAAGGTATACAATTTATTTTTTAGCATTTAATCTTTTATTTTTTTTATATAATATATAATTTACTAATTTAAATATAATATAATTTTGTAAATATTTATTAAATTATTTTTGCAAATATGCATACTCATAATTTACAAGCACGTGGTCCATTACTATTGCTATTATTATTATTATTATTATTATTATTATTATTATTATTATTATAGCATTTATAGGTGCCTAATTTATTTCAAACTATTATTTTTGTCAATTTCAAATAATATATTAATTGAAAAATAACGATTTTATGACATCCATTAATTTTGTTAGTGTCTTACTATATATTTACTATTTTATCACTATATTTATTAAATAACAGTCCAATTCAATTCAATTTCTCTAATTTATTTAATTGTTAGCCTGATTTTTACGCAAGTAACATCAATTTTAGCCTAAATTGACCTTAATCTGGCTCAATTTTAAACCCCAATTCTATTTTAACTGACCCAATTTAAATAAACCATTTTTTAACCAATTCTTGCAATTTTAATCCCAGTTGTTGATTATCCAACGACTGAGATTAATTCTCACTCTTCTTTCCCTTTTAATCCTTCAACCCCCCTAAACCTAACCCTAACTCATTCTCTCCCAACACTAAAGCAGCCACCAACCCTCTTTTTCTCTCTCCCGACCTCTCTCCTCTCTCGATCCCGCCTCACCACCACACCACCGGCGAGCCTCTGCCAGTGAACCACCACCAACGGCGCCTCTCTCATCTCTTCTTTTCCCTTTCCCTCTCCAATCTCCTTTCTCGCCATCATCTCCCTCTCTTCTCTCTCCGATCTCCTCTCCAACCGGAAAACACCGCAACACCACCAAATAAAACCCATGCTTTCTCTACTCAAAAAATCCAAAACCCAAAATTCTCTCTTCTCCAATGAACTTTGGTAAAATTGATGAGGCAAGCATCGCTTACGGGTCGTTAATGGTTTTCATGGTTGAATTCGGCTTTGAAGTCAGCCACTCCATCTTGGTTTATGTTAAGCTTCGAGATTACGAGTTTCTTACAGATTATTACGAGTCCGTGTCTGGTTTGATCTCTTTCATGACTTGATTATTAGTTTGTTGTCTTGTTTGGGATTTTGTTCGTATCAGATCTTTAGAGATAAGATTAGTAAAGATTGGTTGTGATTTCTTGTTCGAATCTTCTGATTTAGTGTTCGTTTAAACCCTTTAGGCTATCATATGTTAAAATGCCCAATTTTCGTTAACCCTAGGTTTCTCTAAGCTTGGGACTGATTTTCTAAAAAGGCTTGCTATCTCACTTGCTAAGTGGGTAATTTGGTACAATGAGCATGACATTTTCCTGCGCATTCAAATTTCAATGAACTTTTTATACTTGCTTACTGTCATTGGAGCTGTATACCTTCGAAATTGTTTATATTATTTTTTTTCGATTCTCTGTCCTTAATTGAAACATGACTGATTTTTACACCATTAATTATGGTATGTGTGATTAGGATGAGTTGGCTATTATATGGTTAGTAAATTGTTTAATTGTCTTTCCTTTGTTACAATTTATAACAACTACTAATTTAGCTTTTTATGGTAAATTTCGACATCTTGGTTAATATTTACCCCTCTCCTTAAATTTGAATATTCTTATCTACTTATTTATGGTAAATGGAGATTCTTTTTGCATTGAATTGATTCATCCGTTTTGTTTAAAGAAAATGAATTCCTTTAATTGATTGGCCAAATATTCTTCTTTCCCTTTTAATAATTGACACAATAGCAACTCCCCACTATGTAAACAGTCCTTCTCTTTTCATTTGGGACAAGCTTTTGATCATCTATTCTCTCTAAAAAAAAACACTTTACAATTCTATTTTTGTTTTTGACTTTGGAAAAGTCGACTTTTGGTTTCGTCTCACTACTTCATCCTTTCATTGTTGTTGCTTGAAGTTTCTATTATTATCTATTTGCTGCTCATACGGGTTAGTCTCTATCGATGCTATTTTTTGATATCTATATGGTGGTTTTCATATTTTGAACCCAGAGAATGCTTAAAGGATCAAACTTGAATTAATGTTGTCCCGTTTTTCTCGTATGTGTGTACTTCTCTGTGGTTGTTGTATGTTTGTTTTCGTGATTTTGGATGCAATTTGGTGATTAGCAGGTTCTGTTAGAAGGCAAACTTTTCGGACTTGAACAGTCGTTTGAGAGTTGAAAGGCATTAGAAGGGCTGCCTAGCCTGTTTCTTTTTTCTTATAGTTAAACTTTCTATTTTGTTTCTTCATTGGTTCTGTAATAATTTTACTTAAACATTGATATATGTAAATAATTTAAGTGGACTGCTTATGGGGATAGAGATTATGTGATCATTTAGATGCTATGTCTATAGGATATTTTACGCATTTACAAACCTGTAATTGAATTATTTTATCATTTAGGCAAATATTCTAGGGTCATTATTTGTTATATCGCTCAGAAGTCATGTTCTTTAGGATCATTAAATAATATCTGACATATTAGATTAATTTTGAATATGTTAATTTAATTTAAGCATGTTCAACGAACTTTTAGCATACTAAAAAATAATTTTTCAGTAAGTTTTATGTAATTTCTAGCATGTAAAATTTTAATTTCCAGCATATAAATATTAATTTTCAGCATACAAATATTAGTTTCGAGCATATAAATATCAATTTTCAGCAACTTTAAATTATTTTTCAGCATTAATAATTGAATTTGCAACACCTTAATTTTGCTTTCCAGCACTTTTACTTTCATTCTTAACATATTAAATATCATTTTTCAGCGTGTCTAAACTATTTTTCAGCATGCCTAAACTACTTTTAGAATGTTTAATTACTTTTCAGTATTTTGAAATCAAGTTTCAGCAACTTTAAATCATTTTTAGCATATTTTGTAATTTCCAGCTTTTAAAACTAAATTTTCAGCATATTTTAATAATTTTCCAGCCTTCTAGAATTAAATTTTCAACATTTTAATAATTTCCAACAACTTTAAAACGTTTACAGCATGTTAAAAAATTAATTTTTCAGCACTTTAAATCACTTTCCAGCACTTCTAATTAAATTCTTGCAGGTTCAATTAGTTTTCCTGCAACTATCCATTAACTTTCAGCATATTATTTAAATTTTCGACACCTTGATTAATGCTCTTCGCCTAGAAATCATGCATATAAGTTCCAATTACGTAAAAATGAGTAATTGTTTAGTATTTTAATCGCCTATTAACTTTAATTAAATAAGAGGCATATTTGAAACCGTTACGTGCTAAATGCTAGTCTTGTTTGTTTTGATTGACGTAAATCCTGAGTCTAATTAGGAAGCCTAAGACTTTCTTGGTGTCTAGATCTTTACCCAAAATAAGTCGTCCAATGCCTCTTGGACATTAAGTTGGGACGGGTAGGCATTTTAGGAAACGCTAGTTTTATCGCTTTCTTTAGAACGCCTTTAAGATTAATAATCGAACTAGGTGGGGTAGATAGAAATTCGAAAATGATGGAAGTTGCTCTGAGCAAAATTCGACAATGCGATATGCAAAATTGTCACCCGTTAATAAGCCGGATGCTGATTCGAATAGGATAAAACTAACTCCCTATGAATCGACTTTGCTTTTCTTTATTTCGAGTGTTTTTCTTTAATTATTTGGGGTAGTTTAAGTTTATTATTTAAGTAATAATTTTAACTATACAATTGTGTTTGTTCTATCTCCTGGCTTATCTGATCCATATTCTGTTTATGTTTTAATAGCTATTGTCACTAAGTTATTAATTATGATAAAAATAGAAGTTTTCATGTTTAAACACTTAGTTATTATTAAGTTAACAAAAATAAGTCGATCTTTTGCTTATCACATAGAATTCCCCCACGTAATATATGAGTTCGGCCGGGACCCACATTTGTGGACCTCGAAAAGTGCCTAACACCTTCCTTTCGAGGTAACCTGAACCCTTACCCGAATTTCTGATTGACGTAGACTATTAAAATAATTCGCAATTAGTCTAGAATGGTTCCCTAACGCACCTTAATTTGTTAGGTGGCGACTCTTCACTCTTAAACCATCCCCAAAAAAGTTTGTCACGTCGAATCCCGCTTTTCGCTAGAAAAATAAGGCGCTACAACATGACGACTCCTCAAGGGATACTTAGGTTCTAACCATTACGAATTTATATATTATGTGAGATTTTCATTTTTAATTGTTTTTCTTGAGTTGTTTCGAATTTTTCTGATTATACATGTTAATTTTTATTTCTTTTGCGTTATCAGTTTTCTTAAACAATTATTTTGGCACTTTTAATTTATTATTAGAAAGTATGTTAATCCTCTTCCCTTTTCTTATCTCGTTTGTCTTTTCATGTCCCTCCACTCCCCTTTTCCCTTTTGATTGCTTACTTGTTTTTTTTTTATCTCCCTTATATCCCTTTAGTTATGTATTTGTTAATTTTATCTAGTTTTATTATTTTTTTATATATATTGATGTCACGACCCAATATTTGAGTCATGATGGCGCCTACCGTAACCCACCAATAGGCAAGCCAAACCCTAGCCCGAAGCGACAAGCAACGGGCTAACGGGCGGAATCTCATAAAACAGAGAAGAAGTAGAAGTAACAATTTTTATAAACATGCTATAACGCTAAAGACAGAATTAGAATATGTATATATGCCAAGACTGAGAAGGAAGAGGACAGTATATAAAGCCAAGAACCCTTCCCAAGACCTGGTGAGGTCAGTACAGGAGCCACTACTAATATACCCAAAATAAAAGACAGAAACCAAATTGGTATAACAAGTACAACAGTCTCGAGAGCAAAATACTATACAATAGAAGATGGAGTAGGATCTGCCTCGCACGTCAGTAAGCCCACCCTGCTCCGGAACCAGTGCTGAGAAGAGTGTAACGTCAAAACTGTCGGCTAGTGCCAGGATCTGCATCGGGGAAAAAGATGCAGAAGTGCAGTATGAGTACCAGGGCAACGGGTACTCAGTAGGTATCATCGGCCGACTGAGCTCAATGTAATACAAACAAACTAAAATGCGAGGGTGCATGCTAAGTCCGGGTTATAAGTAATAAATACATAAATAACTGCTGAGGCGTACAGATACGCTCAAGAGAAAAATAAATGCGCTACTGAATAACGAGTAAATAAATGCATAAGTAACACACAAGTCAAACATAACCTATCTGGGTCCCCATAAACCCGATAGGCACACGGAAGAAAACAATAACCCGGCCTGGCCCCCATAAACCGGCGGGACACACAAGAATAATAAATGCATAGTCACCAGTGTCTCAAAGCTGTGTCAGTATCCAGTAACCACAATAACCAACAGGGGTGCACCGGGCTTGAACCGGCACCAATGGGTAATAACAAGAGGCCACATATATATATCATATCTGCTTGACTTGAACCGGAACTCATAATACTCCAGTATCATAATCACGGTACCCAGTACCAAAAATCTCCAATCATATCATAACCAGATGTCGGACTCGAACCGGAACTCATAATAATCAGTGACCGAACTCGAACCGGAACTCATAGTGTACCACAATCCGGGGCCGGACTCGAACCGGAACACCCAATAGTCAATAACCAAAATCATCATACCTGAATCAGTAGCCAGACTCGAACCGGAACTCATCATAGCCAGTAACCAAAACAGAATCAAAGGTCATATCATATCAAATAAACGGGGAACGCCCTAGTGCCAAGTCAATACTATTATATAGGTACAGAAGCTAACTCTATAACATGCTACAAGTCAATCTCGGGGTCCTTCTAGGTCAACTACCTACTATAAAAAAAATGTATAGACAAGTCTGGGTATACATTACAAGTCATAGAAAGGCGGTTCAGCGTTCTAAGTTAAACTAGCCGACCACAATCAAATACGGTGCTATCAGGGACGAACAAAGCTAAACAGGCCAACCGGGTATAATCGGGGTGAATCAATCCCGTCATAACCCTAATAGTCATATAGGGCTTATCTAAGCCCAAAGATGTCAAAGTTTCGACAAGTCGACAAAAAGGGTAACGGGGCCCGCTACCAGGTCCCGAAAACCAGGTCTGGTTATACTTGTCTAATTCTGGGCTAAGTCTGTCTAAGCCTAACATTCCCAGACTAGCAACAATAACAACAATACTATCCACCCCAAATAGGTCATCTGTGGGGTACCACGAGGATAACGGGCCTGGAATATATTCGAATAGCCTTATCCGGCCTAGAAGGCCTAAATCACAACAAACCACCACCACCAATTCTATAATACCAGCCCACAATACCAGCACAATAGTATACATATATCACACATAAGCCCAGTCTAAGTGTAAAGGAAGGTAAACCTAGCCTACCTGGACGCCTGTCTCAAGCCTGCCAAGAAAACCAGCTAAATAGGAGCCTTTCCCTTTTGAGAGGCCTCCGACTGTTGCCAAGCTACCAAAATAATAAACTACATGTCAAATTATGACCATTGATACCCATATTACATTAGTTCGAAAAAATGTCCGAACAGTCCACGTGGGGCCCGCTTGCGGAATCACGAAACTGAAACCGTCATAGCGTCCCAAATAACTCACTGACCAATAGTCACAACTAGCACCATTAAATCCGAGCTCAATATATGTCTCAAATAGCAACAACAATACCAACGTATAGGAAAACTATCGTAAATACGATAAAACTCACCAAAATTACGACGATTACACGTCCACAAACACTTTCCCACTAGAACCTGAGCTTGAATAACTTGATGTAGATAATTAATTGCACGTGAATAATCCGTATTGGGAATATTTGTAATAACTGTATAACGTATGTTTTGTAAGAAGAATCAACCAAACAAGATATTGTTTATGTAAGTGTATATGTATAAATGTAGTTACAATAGCTATATATACATGTGTATGCCTTGCCCTTTTGAGAGAAATGAAAGTTAAAGAAGTTACAGTAAGTAGAAAACGGCATATCTCACTATTACTTACTTAATAAAATATTAATTGCAAAGTGATGACTTGATTAACACATATGTTATTCATTTCCTCATTCTTCCAAGTGTTTTGGAAGGTGTCAACACCTCACCTATCCTTATCTAATAGATTTTGGATGGGTTGATGGTGCGTGTATACTCGGGTATTGCATAAGTCCGTGGTAAAATAAATACAATATTTTAAATATACCATAATGAATAGAAAATTATTTCGAATAAAACCTCTATAAAAGAATAATATTATTTTAACATATTTAAATTCACTATCTCCGCTTAAATTATGAATAGGTTATAAAACTATTATAAAGTAGTATAGATATATCATAACTAAAGAATTTATAAATATCAAAAATATTTTTGAAAGGTAATTAACTGTCTTTTTACCAAATTCAAATTTAATTTAATATTTTACAACGTGCTCGGTCTAAATAATATTCTCAAACGAACTGCCCGGGAACTGAACTGTCAGTCCCAGCAAGTCATAAATAACTTGGGGCAGTTATAGAAAAGCTCTAAACGCCGAGAACACACAAAAACGAAGGAAATGACCGGGAAGGTCATTTTCTCAAACGAACTGCCCGGGAACTGAACTGTCAGTCCCAGCAAGTCATAAATAACTTGGGGCAGTTATAGAAAAGCTCTAAACGCCGAGAACACACAAAAACAAAGGAAATGACCGGGAAGGTCATTACAATTGATCAACATCTTACTGCTTTCTACTATGTGCTATGTGTTACTACTTTATATATAACTGACATTCCATTCATATCTTCCTCCACTTGAAAACTCTTTTTTTTTTAAGAACAGTTGAGTGGTTGTACGAACGTTCATTTTTCTAAAACATCTTATGGGAAAGGTCTCGTAAATCGATCGATCAGCGGTGCGTCGACAGTCATGAGCTTTCCCACTCTCAAGTTGTCCACTTGAGGGAACCATGTCAAAAACCACTCTTATTCCTAGATCCTGTCCGTCTATTCCTTTACTAAGAATTAGGCATCTTAAAGCCTAGAATATTTTGCTAAAAAAACCATGCCCTAAGTTCTAAGGGATTTCACAATCCCGAAAAAGACGCCCTCATAATTTATGTGCATTTTTGAGAGATAAATATGTCCAAATATTGTCATTTTCTCTTTGGGGGTAGGGTACGCTAACCTTTTTGTTCTCCAGGTTCAATGGCACCACCTACATCATATCCAAGGTTCAATATGGTTTGGTGCATGCCAAAGCAAATGGAGTCATGGTGGCTACACTTGGGTTTAAAAGGACAGACCACGGTGGGAAAGGTATTGGGGAGCTTGCCATCTCTTATTCATGTCACCCCGTACAAGGAACTTATTGAGGCTGCTACTACATTTTAGGATGAAAAAAGGTCTGTTTTCAGGTTCGACGACGTTGAGATGACCCCGCTTCTTGATAAAATCGAAGGATATGTTGAAGATATGAACTTGTTGCCAAAAAGTAGTTGGCCTAAAGCTGAGGTCATCATTCCAAAAAGTGTCACCTTAGAAGAGGTTCGAGACAAGTTAGGATTTCAAGGCAGTATGATAGTGCCATATGTGATGAAATCCAAGATTTCAGAAGTCATCTGTTTGACAGTTTGGACACCGTCATAGTCGGCAAACGTATGAAGCAGAGAGTCCTGATCCTAAGTCATGGGAAAGTAAAAGGGTTTTTGCATTTATCGTCTACTTCTTGGGAATGGTGGTCTTCCCAAATGGAGCGGACGAAGTCATACACACCCGCTTAATTACTGTGGCCGATGCTTTGTGTAATGGGATTAACAAGTCTGTGCACGATTGTACCCATGATCCCAGCTGACATCTATCGGGCCCTGGGTTGTTGCAAGAATGGGGCCAGACAATTTGAAGGATGTAATTTATTGTTGCAGTTATGGCTGAGTGAACACCTTCAAAAGGTGCATGGGTTGAAAAGAATTCGTACACCAACTGGGGTTGACAATATTGCTGCACATCAATTTTGAGTTACCATGGGGGTCGTGAGAATCAAACGACCAAATGAGGTAGAAAAGTGGGGATAGATATTGAGCGCTTTGACTGAAGATTCAGTTCAATGGATGTTTGGCTGGTTCCCAAGTACGAACTTTGTGATATACAATCAGCACTAAGTGTACTTGATTTTGATGGGACTTCATGGCCTTCAACCATATGCTCCCGCAATAGCAATGAGGCAAGCAGGTAGGAAATAAATAATACCAAGGGTAACCAACATGGATGAACATCGGGTGGATTATAAAAATGACAGAATTCCGCATGCTATTGATATTGCCAAAACTTGGGGCAAGAACTTTTCTGGACAAGAAGAGTATCAAATCGGACAGCTATCTAGCAGGTTATGTAGTAGGCTATATTGAATGGTTGCACGCTGTCTGGAAAAATAATGTGATTCGAGCATCAACATGGGCAAACATGTTAATAACAAAGAAGCTGAGGCACAAGTCCTGTACCGCAAGTTTAAGAAAAGGGCTTTGGAATCTGAGACACAACATCGCCAATTACATGATGATAATGCAAAGGAAATAGCAGAAATGGGAAAAGAGTTAGATTTTTGGAGGCAACATGCTCTAAGTGTAGAAGAAAAAGTGCAAGAACTTAATGAGGAGTTTGATGGACAAGGAAAAGAGTGTCTTAGCATGGGAAATTTGGGAGGAACGCTGGCACTATCATATCTCCTAATCGGTCGCCTTCGTTTTGACAAAGCTTTAGAGGCCTACAAAAAGAAGACAAAGAAGAAGACGTTTTCAGAATTTAGTTTATTTCTTAAATATTTCTTTGTAGTTTCAGCTTTGAGACAATTTAGTTTAATTAATTTTCAATTTTTGGGGTTTATTTTATGAGCAAATGACATTATTTTACGACATATTTATCTCTCAAACAACGATAGGCCCACCTCTGGCTCAAAAGAGGCACCCAAAATAGGAAACGTCAAACAATGTGTCTATTGTGTGATGTTTCTTTTATTCTCCTTATGCCACTAACGCACTAATTGTTGATTTTGCTGTTTTGTTGTTTTTCCCTCACCCAAAGGTTGATTTGTTTACTCTGGCTTATCATACATGGTCAAAAGGGGATCCTCCTCCTCCTCCTCTCACAAGTTTGAAAGATAAAGAGAAAATGGGAGATAACAATAGCGCTACAGACAAAAGCACAAAAGGAGAAAGTGTCATGGGACAAAATGAAATTATCCTAAGAATGGGAGAACAAATTCTCGAACTACAAAGAGAATTAGCGCAAGTGCACAACTTGGCAAATCTTTCTGTTTCCCTTAATACCCCCCTCGAACCACAAGTCGACGGTCATACTGGTGTAAAATCTCAAACCTCTACCCCAAGCCATCAATTGTTGTCACCTCAAAACATCCAAAACCTTCCTCCTCCTCAAAACATCCAAAAGCAATCCTTCCTTCAAAATATCCAAAACCTTCCTCTCCCTCAAAATACCCATAATACTCTAAATCCCCTATATCCCACTCAATATGTCCAAAATGCTAAATATCCCCCTTACCTACATACGTCTTTCACTAACATATCCCACAACCAAGCATCTGGTAGCCACTCTTTAAACCCCATCTATGTCAAAACAACCCCATTATCCTCAGTATGCACCCGATCCTTCAGAAAAAGACCCCATGATGCAATCTGTGGTTGAGAAGCTGAAGCAACTTGAGGGAAGCAAGGGATTAAGGGGGCTCAGTTATGAGGATTTATGTGTACACCCTAATGTGGAGTTACCGGAGGGGTACAAACCTCCAAAGTTTGAATTGTATAACAGGTCTGGAGATCCCAAGACACATTTGCGCATGTATTGTCATAAGTTGGCCGGAGTCGAGAGAAATGAGAAGATAAGAATAAAAATGTTTATGAGAAGTCTCACTGGGGAAGCCTTATCATGGTATATTGAGCAGGATGCGAAGAAGTAGAAACGCTGGATCGATATGGCATCAAATTTTATGGAACAGTTCAGGTTCAACATTGACAATGCCCCCAACTGGTTCTATATACAGACTTTGAAGATAAATATAGATGAGTTATTCAGGGACTATGCTATAAGATGGAGGTCTGAGACTGCAAGAGCTCGACCCCCGATTGAAAAATCTCAAATGAAGGAATACTTTATTCGCACGCAGACGCCGCAATATCTTGAGAAAATAATAACCGTCGTAGATAGTTTTGTTGAAATAATCAAGGTATGAGAAATGCTTGAGGAGGGTCTCAAGAATGGAAGCATAATCAATCTAGAAGTTTTACAGGCTGCCAACAAGGCTTTGCAGTCTGGAGGAATTATTGAGAACAAAAAGAAAAAAGATGTAGGTACAGTGATGGTAGCCCAAGCTTCAAAGAGTGTCCCCAATTACCAAACTCCTATTACAACTCCACCTCCCTATCCATAATCTGCAATGCCATACCCGATATCTTCTTACCAAATGCAAACCCTAATGCCATATCAGACCCCGCTATACCAAACACCTACCCCATATCCACTACATCCACAATTCCATAACACTGCTTACCCCATGTATAATGCCCAACCCACTCATGTCCAAACACCCCAGCCTTGTCCCCAATAAAATCAGAGACCCAGAGCCAATTTCCAAAAAAAACAAACAATACACTCCCTTAGCCGAACCTATAGACCAACTCTACGAGAGACTTAAGGAAGTAGGCTACGTCACGCCCATTACTGCTGGACGTGAGAATACTCAAGCCAAGCATTTTGATCCTACCAAGCTTTGCTCGTATCATTCTGGGATGAGGGGTCACACCATAGAAACATGCTATACTCTGAAAGATAAAATACAGATGTTGATCGACACTAAGGCCATTCAGTTGAAAGATCCGATGCCGAATGTCACCAACAATCCACTGTCGGATCATCAAATAAACATGCTCAATGTTGATTAATTGGTAGACCTAGAAAACTCTATCCGGTTCATCGAGAAGGCGAATGGTACACCTATTAGTACACCAAAACGGGCACCATTTGAGGTTGAGGTAGCAATACCTAAGACTCCTTTCACAGTCGTCAAAGCTTCCCCAACTACTTATAATACTCATGTAGTTCCTTGGAACTATGAGCAGAACACTCCGGCAAGAGTAAGGGTGGATGAAGAAGACGTCGCTCAGGGTGTCACCAGATCTGGGAGAATCTATACACCGTAAAATCTGATCTAGGAAAGTTCTAGTAAAAGTAAACAACCCATGATAGAAATGGAGGAGAATGGTATTTGGAAGAAGATACAAGCTAAAGAGTACTCCGTGGTAGATCAGGTGAACAAGACCCCGACTCAGATATCCATCCTGACGTTGTTACAGACTTCTGAACACCATAAAAATGCTTTGATGAAGGTGTTAAGTGAAGCCTATGTACCATATACTATAATAGGGAAGAGATGGCCCACATGGTCAGGAAGGTATTCGAGGCGTACAAGATATCCTTTCACGAGGATGAGTTGGCACCTGAAGGAAGGTCGTACAACAAAGCCTTGCATGTTACAATGAAACATGGAGAAAACGTTATAGCACAAGTGCTGATTGATCCAGGTTCGAAATTAAACATATGTCCCTTGGGTACACTAACAAGGTTGGAAATCTATTTGGCTAAAGTGCAAAGTTGGAGGATGAACGTGAAAGCATTTGATGGCTCCCAGCGAGATACCATTGGAGAGATCACATTGGATGTGGTAATGGGCCCTGTCACTTTTCCCGTAACATTTCAGGTAATGGACATCCCTGATTCCTACAACCTCTTGCTTTGTAGGCCATGGATTTACCTGGCTGGTGCAATCCCCTCCATACTACACCAATGTCTCAAATTCGAGTATGATCACCAAGAGGTGGTAATACATGGTGAAATAGGATATCCCGTATATGTTGTCGAGGGAAAGAAAGTTCTTGATGGAGAAATGTTCCACACATTAGAGTTGGTTGGAAACATTTAAGAAGAGCTGAGTTGGAATATTAAAGGTGAGAAAATGATCAAATCTGGATATGAACTAGGTAAGGGTCTTGGGTCCAAATTACAAGGAATAGTTGAACCCTTACAATCTTTTATGAAGAATGACACTTTTTGGTTAGACTACATAGACGAGGGTCATACACTTGATCCTTAACTGTCATTGTATCAAATTTTCCACTCTACCGGTTTCTTGATGATGTGAAGATGAAATACTGGAGAGTCTGAAGAATTTGTTTTTGACTGAAGATGAAAGAGAAGATTATAACGTCATCATCAGTGAGGAGAGGGGATCCCTGTTGCGACCCAGCTATACACGCAAGTGTACGTGATCGTGCAAGTAATAAAGTGACTCCTTTTAAAGAGTCGGATATCGAACCCAAGGGACTTTCGTCAACAGAAATCAACTCTAGACGGCAAACTATAATTAAAAACTAGTGTTGCGAAAACGACAATAGATTTGGTGCTTAAAATTTAATGATTGCGGACTAAGAACTCCTATCTTCGCTACCGTAACTTTGGTTTTCACAAATATGCTTGAAAAATCAATGAAAAGTAAATTCCCAGGGCTAAGGCACCCTAAACATCATCTCTTGAGCATAATTGTTGTTGGTTTAAGCATTTTGAGTAGTTTATTGTGGTTATCGATCCCAAGGTTAATTTTATAACTATATTCGTCTCCAAATTATAATTGTCTACTAGAACTTAGAAACCTACCTACATCCGTGAGTGGTGATAAGCTTAACCAATTCTAGAGCATTGAAGCTTTCTTCTTGTAATTGACCAAGTGTGGGTGGTTAGGTAACTCTCGGTCCTAACCACATGTCAATTCCTTAGAATTACTTCTCCGAGACAGACCACACTTCATATATTCAAGTTCTATCTCTCAGTTTCTCTCTCGAGCTCACTTCAAGATAAGAAATATATTCCAATGGTGATCTAACATCAAAATAATGAATTTTAGAATATATGAATGACCACTTTATAATAAACTCCAGCAAAAACCAATAAAATTAACCCAAGAGATTCATGTTCTTGGCCTTAACCCCAAGAATGAGGGATTTTAGCCACTCATAATGTTTATCAACATCCACAAGTAATAAATACTCTAAGAATTAATTAAAACTGAAAAGGAGAAGAATGGAACCTAATTTAGATGCCCAAAAACGCCCAAAATATTCTAAGGATGATGGATTCTGATACAATAACTCAAAAGCCCTATTTATAGACCCAAGTCAAGGCAAAAATCGGCCAAAAAGCGGCCCGGCACGCCATTGGGCGCGCCTAGCACTTAGGCAGATTTTGCCTCAGCAAAAAGGTGCTCCCAGGCGGCGTGGCACGCTGGCCAGTGCGCCTGGGCATTGCCTAGGCAAGTGGAATTTTTGCCAAAAGCGGCCTGGCACACTGCCTAGCGCGCCAGGCCCCCTTTTTTGTAATTTTTTGCTTTTGTCGACTTCTCTTCGCGGATTTGGATGGATTCTTCAAGATCAACTCTTTGGCTTGTCTCTTACCTTCAATATTCTTCACTCGTAGCTCTTCCAAGCCTCACTTTCCATGCCAAACATGCTCCAAAAAGTAACAAATTCCACCTACAAGAGTCTAATCATATTAGTTAGCACACTATCCCATTTTCCATCAAAAACTTATATAATACACAAGTATTGTTCTCAAAACTAAGGTAATCATGGGTTAAAGTCGCTACTAAGGCATATAAATACGCCTTAGATCACCACCCCACACTTAAACCTTTGTTTGTCCTCGAACAATTAATCACACTCAACTCCGGGCGACTTTAAATAATAGACACAAAATGAGCATTCTTGCACAGCTTACACAACCACATTTACAACTTATGCACCATATACTAGGATATTACTCAATTAACTAACAAGTTGAAACAACCTACCCTCACAAAACAACTTACTAGTTGCAAATTCATGTGTGACACATTATTAATAGATCACCAAACTTCACTAACCATGTGCCCTCAAAATAAGAGAATCACCCCTCAATTCTACAACGAAATTACTAACCGGCTGCATGAATGACAGTCACTCACTCTCAAAAAGAATTCACATGCAACACAAAGATGAACCATAGGCTTGCCCTTAGTGTAATACTTCACTAATGTTGAAATGTCAAAGCTCAAGATCAAGTAGGACTTTGTAGGGGTTGTAATGTAAGCACAAGGTCGGTTAGGAACTATTTGGTCAAGAATGGTGACTATATTTCCTAAGCGCTTTACTCCACTACAAATTACATTCAGAGCACCTTCAACCGACCTATTTTCCACTACTTTTCTCTTCCCAACTTTTCTTTGTTTTACCCCATAACTTTAAACTAGCTTCAGCACACTAGATAAGGAATACTGTTCTCACCCATTGATCCCAAAAACATTTTTTTTTTTTTTTTTTTTTTTTAAATAAACTCCACCAACATGCACAAACTTTTTCACACACTATAGGTGACATGCTTGAGGCTTTAACTTAACTCTTTCCTTCTTCCAAACTCTTATACTCCTTCACCTCTTGATTTCCGAATTAAAGCGCTTAGGAGTTATTGGATCAAATTCTGGTTCACTGAAAGAAGAGGATTGAGCTACATGTAAAGCTATCAAGGAAAAGGCTAACGGCTCAACGGGGATAACTAGGATTATGCACAGAGGGTAGGTAAAATAGGTCTAAAATATGGCTATCAAAGAAATGCCTATATCATCTCCTCAACTTAACATCTCTTATTTTGCTTTGCACACACCCCGGGCAAGTTCTAGACATCGTTATGCACATGGAATATCATAAAAAAAAACTTACTCACACATGGCACATGTTCAGCTCAGCAGGTTCACCATACAACCTCCGAAATCATGCATAAATTCAATATTAAGCAACTTAGCAAGTCAACTAAGTGAGAATTAGGCATCTCAACACTTGCTATTATATATCCGGGCATGTTTCACACGTGTAAGAACAATTGTATAGCAAGAAAGAACACCCGACATGACACTACATGACTAATTTGTTCTTAAGACGGTCGTCATCCATCCATCATAGAGCAAATCCCTTAGTCCTATGACTAAGGCGACTCAAAAGTAATAAACCCCCAAAACAATGCAAAATAACATCAAAAATCCAAAATTTAACAATTTTTTTTTTGTACGATTCAAAGGGACTCTCCTTAGTAAAAGAACCAAAAACAAACTCTAAGGAGCCCAAAATAAAAGCATACAGCAGCACACATATACATACATACAAGGGAAGTCCATCACACCCCGCCCCACACTTAAAAGATTAGCACTGTCCCCAATGCTACCAAAATAAACAAAGCAAGAGTAGGATGTAAGGAGCTCCCTGGTCAGTCGAGGTAGTCATCGTCCTCCGGCCCACGGACCTCTAACGGTGGATCATCTGCCTCAGCCTCCTCATCCTCAGAACCACTCTGTAGGTCCTCTTCATCTATGGGGACATCATCATCCACAGGCTCCACAAAGGCAGGACCAATCCTCAATAATGCCATGGCATGCTCATTGAGAGGATAATCCCTCTCTACCTGGCTCAGCTCATCCGGCGTGGAGGGCCTACCCCCAGTTCTGTGTCGCAGCATCTCCAATCCATACATGCGGGCTAAAACCCCGTCATCTCAAGCATGACGCTCTGCTAATGTCAAAGTGGGGCCGAGTGAATCTGGCGCCTTAGTCTGGGTGACATCCACAGGCGTTGTCGTCAAAGGAGGATGATAGTCAAAATTTTCTTCGGGCACTTCGAATGCTCGCATTAATTTGGTCAATAGTCCACCGAAAGCATATCGAATACCTCCATGAAAGCGAGCTCGCCGCATTGCTGACAACAAAACAGAACCTACATCAATCTCTACATCAGTCATGAGAGCATATACCAGACAGACGCGATCTCTTGTAACTTCAGTCATGTGGCTCCCCGGAATTAAACAACAAGACACAATCTTTAGCCAAATCCTAGCCTCTTTGTTGAGATGGGCAAAGGGTAGACTCTTGTGGTACCCTCGTTGGTGATGGCGAAGCCACCTCACAGTTGAACGTGGGCCGCACAGAGGGTGCTGAATTTCAGCATATGGAGGCCTAGCATTTAGCCTGAGTATGTCTTGGGGACTAGCCCGAGTGGGGACCCCCAATAATCCAGTCAAGCTCAAGGAGTCAAGTATCACATCCGAACCTCGTACCACTACCGAGCATGTAGGTGCGTCAGGGTTCCAATTTGCGTACAATTCCCTCACCAGGTGGAGGTTGCAATCTGTAGGTCTGTTGAAAACAAAGCCCATCCCAACTTGCTCAAGCCGAGCCAAAATTCTTGGGTAAGCCCGAGTAAGGCTTGCCCTATCAATACACTCATCGGAGAAATATTTAGCTTCCGGATGGCTTTTGTACCAACTTTTCCCCGCACTGGAGACCGCGTGTATCCCATACTTCCGTTTTTGCCCTTTTGGGACTGGGGGAGCTGCGGGCACCTTATTACCCGACCGACGTCTCTTGTGAGAGCTAGAGGCTGCTACATTAGAATCAGACATAGTACCTATAGTATAGGTCCACAAACAACTCAATAAAACATGTAAAAATAGCTAACCAACTTGATGTGCGGTGACGTTGAGGGCCACCCCACACCTAGTCGCTTAGCACCAAGTCAAAATAAATATGGGCGGAGGGTACTCAGACTTCCCCTCATCACTTAATGCCCCAAAACCAAGTTCCCACCATAGATAAATGTACATTACCAATAAAGAAATCCAACAATAATCATACATATTCCACACATATGAGTTGTATTCAGTGATTTCCACCACTAATTTTCTCAATTTTCACCAATAAAGATAAACCCACTTCCACTTTTTGCACCAAAATAAGATTATTAACCACAAGTGCACAGGCCTTCCAAATTCATTGTAATGCCACCCCAGAAACCCCAATCATATGATAAGACGCAAGTCAACAAACCATGAAAATATTATGTTCATAAACAAAATCAAGAGTACCCAAAATCGCATACTTCATGGCAATTTGTAGAAAGAGAAAGTGAAGGAGACATACCTTGCGAGCTTTGAATGGAGACTTGAACACAATCCCAAAGTGAGAAAGCAAAGAGTCGAACTTTGTGTGGGCAAGAGGAGAAAAATAATAGAGAAAATTTTTGAAGATGTGGGGAGAAAATCGTGAGTTTGGGTGTGGGGTGTTGGAATATTTGTGAAGAATGAAGTAATTTGGGGATTTAAAGGAGAAGGGGTGGGGGTGGGTCTGTTCTACTTAAAGAAAAGAACTAACAAAATACCAAAAAAATTTTAATAAGGGGTAGCGGCGTGGCACCCTGCCTAGCGCGCTACCCCACTGCTAACCTGAGCCAAAAATCGTGCACAGGCGGCGTGGTACGCTGGCCAGTGCACCTGTGCACTGCCCATGCGTGCTGGATTTTTGGGGAAGGCAGTGTGGCACGCTGGCCAGTGCGCCTCCCCACTACCTCAACAAATAATTTTTTTAGCTTTTTCATCCTGGCACGCTGGGTAGCGCACCCCACACTTATCCTCATACCTGAGCAATTTTTCACATTTTTTTCATAATCTTGGGGCTTTTACAAGTCCCAAGACTCGAAGCTTTGCTCCAAAACATGTCCTGCCTGCCCGACACCTTCAATTAATCATCCATCCTCCAAATTTACCTTTGTCTTGTGGATTCTCATACCAACATACTCCGTGACTCTGCATGAACACAAGATCCTAGAACTACATTAGAAAACAAAAACTGTAAAAGAGATGGGTTGCCTCCCATCAAGCGCCTTAGTTTTGGTCGGGGTACGACTCTTCTTTTGTATTTTTACTTTATAAATCTAACTATTACAACACATGCATGGGTTGCCTCCCATGTAGCGCCAGTTTTAATGTCGCGGCTCGACCAATTATAAGAGCTCAATTATCATCAAGGCGAAGCACGTCCTCCGTCTGCTTCTCTTCCTCACCGAAATGATGCTTCAATCTCTGGCCATTTACCATAAATCTTGTACCATCCGCCTTGTTTAAAAGTTCCACCGCACCATGAGGTGTCGTGCGACTTACCTCAAAAGGCCGACTCCACTTAGATCTTAGCTTTCCCGGAAACAACCTAAGTCTTGAGTTAAACAAGAGTACCAACTGACCTGGCTCAAAAGTACGGGGGAGAATATGCTTGTCATGCCATCGCTTCATTTTCTCCTTGTAAATCTTAGCATTTTCATATGCATGGGCACGAAATTCTTCCAACTCATGGAGTTGTAACAACCTCTTATTACCCGCCAACCCCGGATCTAGATTCAACTTCTTTACCGCCCAATATGCTCGATGCTCAAGCTCAACTGGGAGGTGACAAGCTTTCCCAAATACCAAATGATAGGGAGAAGTCCCTATAGGAGTCTTATACGCCGTTCGATAGGCCCAAAGAGCATCATCCAGCTTAAGTGACCAGTCTTTCCTCTGAGTATTCACCGTCTTTTGCAAGATTTGCTTTATCTCTCGATTAGACACTTCCACTTGGCCACTTGTTTGGGGATGATACGCTGTTGAGACCTTGTGTTTTACTCCATACTTTGCCAATACATTCTTCACCAAATAATTAATGAAGTGTGATCCTCCATCGCTAATAATAGCTCTTGGAGTTCCGAACCTAGTGAAGATGTGATTTTGAAGAAACTTTACCACAACTTTGGCGTCATTAGTAGGAAGAGCTGCAGCCTCTACCCATTTGGATACATAATCCACTGCAACGAGTATGTATAGATTGCCATTCAACTGTGGAAAAGGGCCCATGAAATCAATCCCCCATACATCAAAAATTTCAACTTCTAGGATGTTGTTAAGAGGCATCTCATATCTCTTGGCAATCGTACCCATACGTTGACATTGATCACAATTCTTCACAAAGACATGAGCATCTTTAAATATCGAAGGACAAAAGAAACCTGATTGCAATATTTTTCGGGCTGTTCGTTTACCACCATGATGTCCACCATAAGGTGATGCGTGGCATATCTCTAACACTTGCTTAACTTCCACATCCGGAATACATCTTCGTACTATTTGATCAGGCCCTTGCTTGAATAAATACGGCTCATCCCATATATAAAAGCGTGCCTCATATGCCAGTTTCTTCTTCTGTTGAGGACTCGAATCAGGAGGAAATAATCCACTTACCAATAGGTTCACAATGTCTGCATACCATGGCAACTCATCGACCTCTAATACCAACAACTTCTCGTCTGGAAATTCCTCACAAATATGCCCATCATCCTCTATATGTGTCGAGCTCTCAAGTCTAGAAAGATGGTCAGCAATTTGATTTTCTGTCCCTTTTCTATCTTTAACCTCTAAGTCAAACTCCTGTAGTAATAGTATCCATCTAATCATTAGCATCCTTTTTATTGAACAAATATCGTATCGCTGTATGATCCGTGTATACAATAACACTTGTGCCGACTAAATACGATCTGAATTTATCAAATGCATATACCAAAGCTAACATCTCTTTTTCAGTCACCGTGTAATTCATTTGGGCTGCATCAAGGGTCTTGCTTGCATAATAAATAGAGTGAAATACCTTATTCTTCCATTGACCTAGAACCATACCTACTGCCACATCACTTGCGTCACACATGAGCTCAAATGGCAAAGCCCAGTCAAGAGCAATACGAATAGGTGCCTCTACCAACTTCTTTTTCAACACCTCGAATGCCTTCACACATGATTCACAAAATACAAACTTCACATCTTTCTCCAAGAGTGCACACATGGGACGTGCAATTTTGGAAAAATCTTGAATAAACCTTCTGTAAAATCCCGCATGACCCAAAAAACTTCGCACCCCTTTAACCGATACAGGTGGAGGGAGTTTTTCAATAGCTTCGATCTTTGCCCTATCAACTTCCAGCCCCTGCTTTGACACTTTAACTATACCTTCTGTCACAAGGAAATGGCACTTCTCCCAATTGAGAACAAGATTAGTTTCTTCACACCGAGCAAGGACTTTATCCAGGTTTTGCAAACATACCTCGAAAGAGTTACCAAAGACTGAAAAATTATCCATAAAAATCTCTACGAACTCCTCCACCATGTCGTAGAAAATAGCCATCATGCAACGCTGAAAGGTAGCCGGTGCATTACATAATCCAAATGGCATACGCTTGAAAGCATATGTGCCGTAAGGACATGTGAATGTAGTCTTCTCTTGATCTTGGGGATCTATAGCAATTTGATTGTATCCGGAATACCCATCAAGAAAGCAATAATACTCCTGCCTGGCTAAACGATCCAGCATCTGATCAATAAAAGGGATTGGCTAGTGGTCTTTCCTCGTAGCATCATTAAGTTTTCGGTAATCCATGCAAATATGCCATCCAGTTAAAGTTCTTGTAGGAATCAATTCATTATTGTCATTTGTGATCACCGTCATACCACCCTTTTTTGGAACACATTGTTGACACCTAATTTTTGCCCTCCCGTACTAAATTTAATCCTGAGTTTCTTCGATCTTAAAATTGAAATAATTATTTTATCCGAATAAACGCGTTCTAAATTACTTTTGAGCTAAATTTGCCATTTAAGTGATGAATTATACATTTTCGTATTCTTGTATACGAGATCGTATAATTTTAGTCGCTTAATACTCACTTTATAAAATAAAAAATAAAAAAAGGTTTTGATCGAGACTCGTCTTGAAAATTAATTCAAATGGGATAAATCTTGATTTAAATCTATTTTTCCTTTAAAAATGAATTATCTAGAAAATAATCATCTGATTTTATTAAGCCAAGAAACTCGGGGTTAAATCGATTATTAATTTGTTTCGAATTTTGACTTAATTTGGCCAAACTTATTAAATTTGGGCGTGATTTAAATCAAATTGGACACAATTGCAATGCAATTGGCCAATTGATTTTCAATTTGACCTAAGTTTAAATGATTTGACTAAATCCTAATCTGATTGGGCTATTTATTAAATAACCTAATTTCTACCCTCTCCCTTTTTATTTTTAATTACCCTAATTTCTACCCAATAATTAAATCTCTACTCCTAATATCTACCAGCCCATTCTACACTCCAAACCGACCCGGCCCACCATATTTTAACCCTTTAACCTTTCTTCCCCACAATATCAATAACCCAACTTCAACAAACGGCAGCAGCAAAACAACAACAACACCAGTAGCAAACGAAATACCCAAATCGCCCAAAGCCTACCCGATTCTTCTTCCTCTTCGTACCTCGTCATGTGCAAAGCACGAGGGTCGTACCACGGATGTTCTAGAACCCGCGACGTGGTGTCCATATACTCGTCCCTCATTTTCTATCTGTTGATTCAAAATTCGAATTCACCAAATTCGTACAAGGTTGGTACGATTCCAGCTCCTCATCTTTATCCCTTAGTTCATTGGAGCAAAATCTCGAAAAATCCCTCAAAGCCCTTGTTCCCACATCGGCAAAAATCGAAATCGAACCCTAAAATTTGCTTCTATATAAACCCCATTGATTCCACTGATTCAGGAAAAAAAGTTGGAATGAGAGAGGCATTAATAGCAGAGAACCCCAATTGAAAGGGATTTCGCTAGAACTGAGAATTCATGCGCTGAATTCTTAGAGTTTCGGCCAAAGAATTTGGTTCAAGTTCCGTGGTGGGAGGAATAAATCCGATAAAAAGCTCATAGTCTCGGATTGCTGCCTCCAAAAAGGTAAACCCCTCATTTCTTTCATTTTGTTCTCATAATTCTTTTTCGTCAACAATGAAGTAGTGCTTTCGGTTTTCTTTTTAGTGTGTTAATAATGGTAGTGAAACCCACGTTCGATTGTGGGGGTGGTTTTGTTGCTGTAGTATTTAGGTTGTGTTGTTTTTACCATTTCTGAATTTTTGCAATTGGCATGGGAATGAATTTGTTTCTGGTTTATTTGTTGTCGATATAGATGAGTATAGTTTCATAGATTTGTTTGAAGAGGTTGTTTGCTTTAGCCATGTTTTCTCCTGTTTCTTTTGACAAAAAATGAACTTTTGAAAATGATTCCGCCCTTCATTTTGTCCTGCCAATGTGACAAGAGTGTTGATTGTGTGCTTGGGATTTAGTTGAATAAGTCTTGTTTGAAGTCTATGTTATCTTGAGTGATGTGCCATTGTTTCAATTTATTTCTTTAACTCGAACGTAATTTCAAGCTAAGGACCCTCTTATTGATTCTTTATATCGAGTAAAACACGTATATAAGGAGACGAAACTGTCCATTTTCACTCTTTATGTGTTTCAAATTCTTTTCTTTAAGCTGGGGTAAAATTATGCTAGTATCCTCTCCAAAGTTTGATGTTTAAAATCCATTCTTTGTCACTGGTATGATGCTTTCCAGTAAGCATTCTTAGTTGTTTGCCACAGATTTCATGAATTTGTGATAGAAACTATTGGCATCAGTTCTTTTTGACGGAGATTTATACCATTCTTGATTATATCTGTTAACTGGTTTATCTAAGAGTTATGACCTTTAAATAGTCAAGTTCTTTCCTTAAAGTTTTATCATTTTGTAGTTAATATGTGTGGTTAATTTCAAGAGCCAACTAAGAACAATATATGTCCTTGCTATGACTTACCCCTTAGTTCTCTCTTCTGTTAGATACCCATGCTATATTTCCTTTTCTGAATATACTGTTTGAGCCATGAGGTACCATGACTAAGTGTAGCGGGCCTGCGAAGAGGATATAGGATTTTCATCCTTAAACCCTTTCAAATCTGGAAACAATTATACTTACAGTGGGAGCTCGCAAAGGCCCTTTTGGCGGTCTTTTGATTTAAGTAAATGATATTGCTTCAACAAGCATCTAGTTTTTTCTTAAAGTAATTTTGTATGGCGTGAGTTATGTGAATTTACTCGTTTTAAATTATTTTGTTTAAAGGTTATAGTAGTTGCTTCAAATACCTTTCTTTAGACTAATGAGAATTAGCGAGTCTTCAATGAATGTTTATCTTTATTCGCATTAGTCGTAATCTGTCAAAGAAGAATGAAATGATAAAACTCCTGATTTTGATCGTGACGTTCCTCCCTCTTCTATTTTAGATGTTACGTGTTCAAGTGTGTTTCATTTGGAAAAGAAGTTGTTTAAATTTTGTCGATTGCTGATTTTTGGTGTAATGTGTGTGTTTAAGGCCATATAGAAAATTGGTGTTATTTTATTTGGATTCTAATTCTCATCTCTTCTTTGCATGTGAAACTTGCCTTGATTCCATCGTGGACTCTTTCTCCTTGCCTACCTCCAATGGGCCACGGAGGCCCAATCTGTCGAGTCTTAGCCCCGAAGACAAAAGTCCCAAAAGATTAAGATACACTAGTATACAGCAGTATACAATTATGCAGGTGATATACGGATTTTGGAAGCTGATATACAGGTTCAAAAGAGTAAATAAATGGAAAGGGCAGCAGGTGAACATGTCATACATGCTAGTATACAGTGTATACTGAAGAAACGCAAAGGAATGTACTGATATACAGCCAGTATACAGGCAGCGAAATGGACTCAAAATCCATAAAATGAAGTCCAAATCTGGACAAACTCTGATGGGCCAATCAGGAGCCCAAATTCTCAACTTCTCTTTATTCATTTGTAATACATATTTGATTATTTGTGCTAACTCTAATTTTATTTAGCTTAGTTGATTATCCCCTTTAGAGAACCATGTTGTTTTGAAAACACGTCATCTTTACTTATTTAAATTAATTATCCGATCTTAGAGTTTTAATTATTTCCTTAAAATCAACGCTTAAACTCGTTCGCAAGTCTTTATCACTTTGTCTTGATAGAAATGAATTTTCATTAAAGATAATTACTCTTTAACTAATTTGTCATTTAGCCTAATTAGTTAATTCTCTTGCAAGTGTTTCTTAACTAATCAATATGAAATTGTTCTTGAAGAATCATTTCTTTACTTACCAAATTTTCACTATTTTCAAGTTAGTCAAATAAAGTTGTTATCAAATAGACCGGATAACCGCAAGTTAGCGGATACTCTTGGTGTCTTAACACCCTTCCAAGAGTATTAATTTGAACCCTTACCTGGATCTTTTATTTTTTAAAGATTTTTCTGTTTTTAGTCTTTAGAAAAAAAAAATAAAAATTTAAAAGGTTTTCTTAGTTTTTCCTAAATAAATTAAGTGGCGACTCTGTTTTAAATTGAGTTTGAAACTTTTCCCAAGTTTTTCGAATTCAAACAAGTTTTAATCATTTTCTCCGCAAAACAGAAATGGCGACTCTGCTGGGGAGTTCAACTAGGTTCTAACCAAATATTTGAACTAACTTTATTTGACTAACTATTCGGTTTTGTAATAATACAATTGCTTTATTTGCTTTATTATTACTTATTATAACTGTCGCATTTCATGGCATATCCCGCCATTCCTGGCAAAGCATTAGGCATTAGGAAAAAGGGCGGTTATGTGGGTTTCTGCACCCGCCCTTCAGTATAACACCTCAACTTCTTTGAACCGCCAAGTGAAGTAGTTGACTCGAGTCGGTCAACAGTCATTTGGTGTGTTACCCCGAAAAGTCCATTTCGGGTTCCCAGTCAATTCGAACAAACCACTCTAGTCAACTAGGATAGAGCAAAACCAAATCCTGAATGACTAAGCATTAGCCAAGGTTGGCTTAATATCCCAGGGGATATTAAGTCCATTAGAAAAACCGCCAAATGTGTCAAAAGGGTTCATGACCCGCCGACACCGCATCCGATTATGTGCTATTCGAAAAGACGTATGTGTTGTAATCGGACCATTGTCCTAGGGTAGGGCTTAACAGTTTACTTGTTTTGTAGGATATCATGATTTTCGAGTTTTAGCATGGTGTTAAAGAAACCAATACACTTGGGGAGATCCCGAAAAAAATACAAGAGAAGAACAATGAAGGAAGGATCGTCTCCAAGATCACATTGGCTCTCGCCCCTGCGTGGGCTCACATCTTATGTATTTTTTATGTTCCCAAAATACCCCTGTGTGGGTTAGCTTGTTTGCCCCTGCGCGGGTTTTCTTTACGTTTATCCCCATTTATTTTTTTTAAAAAACTAAAAATAAAAAAAAATGTCCCCCTTTATTAAAGGGCTTTGTATCCCTTTCGGGAAATTTTTATTATATACACATATACCTATTTTGGGGCAATGGAATGGTTCAAAAACAACACATACGTCTTTTTGAATAATCGTTAGGCCCACCTTTGGCTAAAAAAAAAAGGGTCCCTTAAATAGGACGCGTACATTGTTACTATGCTTGTGTGATATAAACTGTTCTATATGTTTATATGTGTTATGTTGTTTGAATCAAAGGCAGATTGATCCACTCTTACTTTAGAGCCCCTTTAAGCAAAATATACACCACTATACAAAAGTCCGACCAAAATACTCCAAAGTCTCCAAGTCTCTCAGAAAAGTCCGCAACCATTTTTAAAATTCCTAAAAGTTATTCCTACCATTTCAGGAAGGTTGACTATGGATTCAGAAGAAGCTATTGTAGGAAGGACTGAAAAGGGCGATAAGAGAATTGCTCAAGCCAAAAGGCGATTTCGAGAGTTAGGCCAAACGGATGAGATGTTTAAGGTGGAAAGCAAGAAGGTGGTTATGACCGAAAGAAGGTTTGCCAAAGTCAATTTATCGATTGCACAAGAAAATGATGTTGCCATAGAAAAAAGTAGGGAATTGGAGGAGCAAACCGCCCTAACCAAAGCAAAAATCACTATGTTCGACCAAATGCTGAGGAAAGGAGAGGAAATACCAAAAACAGACCTTGCTAGAGAGATCAAACAATTGGCCATGTAGTTTGAAGCGGCTGCTGAGATAATTGGAAAGATGATAGGACAAGGTAAAAGAAAAGAAACAGAAAGTGGTAGCCTTGTGCAAGAACAAACACCAATGACTCTCGAAGAACTCATGAGTGAAATGAAAGAATGGTCAAAAGACACGGATAAGAAATTCTTGCCTTCGAGGTTCAGGCAAGGAGACGAACAGATCACACTCAAAGCAAGTGCAAGGAGCTGCTTGAGAAAATCAGAAATTGTGAAAGTCTCAGAAATTTACCAAATGTTACAGGCTAAGGGAACTTTGCGCTCGGTTAAGACTCAAGGTCCACAATGTGACCCCAGGAATGAGTATAAAAGATGTGCTTACCATTTGCTTCAGAAAGGTCACACCACAGATGAATGTCGTGTGTTGAAAGCCAAAATATGCTATTTGATCCATAATGGAAAAATTTCTCACTTGTATGGACCACATGCTATGCTGGCATGCGATAGAATTGAACTAGGGGCACCCATTACTAGTGATGTCACATTTCATCGTTTGAACTTTACGGCTTTCAAGGATAACTATGAGGACATCTATTCCAAATTGGTCCAAGCAAAAATCCTCCATCCAGTCGAGAGAAGGGAATTGAAAGGGTCTGCAAAATGGAGGAAAGACGATAACATCTGTCATTATCACAATGGAACCAAAGGACATGACATTGAGAAGTGTCGTGCTTTCCGCTTTGATTTGGAACACTTGATCAGAATTGGAAAGGTGCACTTGGAATTCGTGCCAGACCATCTGTGAAGCAGAAGAAGGCTAGAGAAAACGAGAACACTTTACACTTCCCAAAATCAAGCTTTAAATGTAGCAAGTCTATCCGTCTTTATTTTCCATGTATTTATGTTTCCCCCAATGTAATGAAGATTAGCGAATGAAATGAACTGAAACAACTTTATCTATTTCGAACTACGTAGGGCCTGATTTCTCCTTCGTGGGATACGTAGGCAGCCTTTTGGCTCGGCTCCTATCTTCAAAAAATTTATTTTCTCCCATTTTGGCGAAGGGAGACATAAGGACGGAAAGAAGAAGAGTCAACCTTTATGATAAAATTCACTTACCCAAAATCAATGAGCAAAATCCTGTTCATCGAGATCTTTGAGTCATCACCTCCCCGTGGATCAATTTGCCTGCGATGAAAAATAACTCTATGTGTTTCCTTTCTTGACTAAATATCTTGTATGACTTATTACTGATGGGATCTAACATATTTGCCTTTTTGAGTTGTTTTTATTTCATAGGTAACAAAATAAATAGAAATTGATCTGTGTTGACAAAAGAGCTTGCCGAACATCCTCACTTCACCTGGTCAAGAGTGCATAAAAAGTTCCTTACCTAGCCATTATTTGACTGAAAATATGACTGGTATCAACGACGAGAACTCATTGGCTATCAGGGGTAACATGATGACGGAACAGAGCGAGATGATTACTGAGCTCGCAAAGAAGGTGGAAATGCTCCAAGAGGAGATGAATCGCACTAGAAACCAGGCCAACACCACTAACGCTCCTATTCCGGAAAGATACAGGCCTCTACTCCAATTCTCCTCTCTCAATCCTCCCAACCTTGGGAATCATCCAAATAACAGAACATATGCCTCTGCTCCTCAAATTCCTATAGACCCTGTCACTATCAACCCACCAACTTGTCAAAGCCATACTCCACCCAATCAGCATGCTAATCAAAATGACAACCCCGATGCTTACAATCCACAAAATAACCCGCAAACCTCCCAAGCTCCACCAAACACTTATGGGTCCCAAAATGTCCCCCTTTCTTACAACCCAAATTCTATTCACTCCCAAAATCATGCATCCACATACCAAAATCTTTCCTCTACCATCTGAAATACCTCTCATATCCAACCCATACCCCCAACTGCCTTTCAGGTCACCATCCCTCCTGAGCTCTACAAAACCTTCCCCAATTCCGAGGTGGATAGTTATGAGGGAAAAGAAAAAGAGTGGAAAATCGAGCATGAGAAAATGTTGTTGGCAATGAATGAAGAGATTACTAAGATCAAAGAGTTTCATGGGTCAGTCGATAATAATGGACTTGGTTAAGATGATTTGTGTGTCCATCCCGATGTGGACTTACCGGAAGGATATAAGATCCCCAAATTTGAAACATTCGATGGCACCGGTAATCCCATGGACCATTTAAGGAAATATTGTGACCAAATGGTCGGAGTAGGAAGGAACGAGGCCTTGTTGATGCGCCTATTCAGTCGAAGTTTAAGCGGTGAAGCCTTAGAATGGTTTGCATCCCAGGTATTGAAAAAATGGTCTGGCTGGAAGGCCCTAGCCAAAGACTTTCTTGACAGGTTTGCATACAATGTGGAAATAGTCCCTGACCGGTATTCATTAAATCGGATCAAGCAAGAAAGCAATGAATATTTTCGAGACTATGCCTATCGTTGGAGAAAGAAAGCCGCTAAAGTACAACCTCCTATGACTGAGGAGGAAATGGTAGCAGTGTTTTCCCGTGCCCAAGAAGGAGAGTTCTATACTAAAATGGTGTCTGCAGTTCGTGCGACATTCTCGGATTTGGTAAAGATTGGTGAATCACTTGAAGAGGGTATTCGAACAGGAAAAATTAGCAAGACTTCGTCGTCATCTGAGTCCTCAGATTTGTTGAAGAAGAGGAGAGAAGATGTAACTACGGTGTCATTTGATACTGAGCCAAAAAGGAAGTTCAGGCCTAGAAACACTTTTTCTCCTTCTATCTACTCCTCACCGCCGCAGGGTTCTCAATCCATCTTTTATGCCCAACCCCAATACCAAGCTCCACAGCCAAATTACCAACCCAATGTCCAAACTACTATCCTAAATCACCAGCCTAACGTCCAAGCACCTAAAAATTACTATCAAGTACCTACCTACGCCAACCAAAACAATTACAAACTTTCCCGTCCAAATTCTGAGAAAAAGCTTCCTCGAGTTTTCACTCCGTTAACTGAAAGTCGTACTCAGATCTTTGAGAGACTAAAAGCGGTTGGACTAATTCAGCCCATTGCACCAAGGCCCGCTAATCCATCATCTAAATTCTTTAAACCTGATCGACATTGTGCATATCATTCAGGAAGTGTTGGACACACCACTGAAGATTGCCTCAACTTGAAACACCAGATTCAAAATCTAATTGATCAGAAGGTAATCACTTTCCAGGCACCAAATTGACGAAAGTATCATGTTATCCATAAGGTGCTATCCAGAGAAGTCTCGATTTTATCCGAGAAGGATGACCAAGAATGACCTAAACCAATCAACTCTAATGCAGTGAAGAGATACTATGTCTGATGACACTCTTTTCCTTATGTTTCTTTCCTGTAATTGTGTTTTGCTTAATGTAAACGTCTTATGCTTAAAGTTCCTTCCCTTTTCTGTATGAACTACGTTTGACCTGAATTCTCAAAAATGATATACATAGGCGGCCTATGTCGGCTTCGGTCAACCCCTTAGAAAAATCTATGTTTCCCTATCATAGATTGGAACTACGTTTGACCTGATTCCTGCTTCAACGGGATACGTAGGCGCCCCAACGGCTCAGTCATATCATCCCAGGAAATGGAAACTGGGGTAAAATTTTTGAGAAGGAATCTCAAAAATTCAGAGGAAGAAGATCCACCCTTCAACAATCAGAATGGAAGGTCGTAAAGAAGAATGCCACTGAAATAAGTTTTGAGAAGGGTCTCAAGATCCCCACATAGTCAACAACTAAAGACTCGTCTCAAAAGCATCTAACTGGGGCAGAAATTTTGAGGAAGATCTCAAAATTTCCACTAAAGCTTCATTCATGAGTTCAGATTCTCAGAATTCCCCAATAGTAAGAGATCCCAATTTCGTTTATGTTGGGTAAACTATATTTGACCTGATCAGCTCGGTCCTATCACTTGGAAATAGAAGCTGGGGCAAGATTTTCTGGGAGGAATCTCAAATATGCTAAAGAAGAAGTTCATCCGTCAACAAAGTCAAATGGAGAATCTTGAGAAAGAATCTCAAGAACCTCGCGGAGTGTCAACTCTTTCCTTAACGAGTCAAGACTTACCTCAAGATATCTAACTGGGGCAGAAATTTTGAGGAGGACCTCAAATTTCCACCGAGCTGCATTTATGAGTTCAAACTCCAAAAATGTCCAGCACCAAGAGATCAGAATCAATTACAACAAAGTCCAAGTGGACCAATCCCCAGCTACAATGCTGAGAAATCTCTAGACCTCGCCATCAAATGTCAGACATGGCAAGCTTCAAACCAGAGAGGCTCATTGAGCTAGTGCGTGACATGAAAAAACTGATTGGGAAAGTCGAGGCAAGCGCCCGAAGATGACAAACACCCAAAGAATGGCAAGAAAGGAGCAGAAGGTCAACACAGATCAGTTTCATCAAAATTAACAATTTTTCTTTGGTTGCAGGGGTCAATGGATGAGGGGTTAACAATGACATTCTTTTCAAATGTCCAACAAATCATAGGATCAAAACGAACACATGATGTTCGAAAATGGTATGCGCAAAAGGAGTCGACACAATAGAGCAATCAAAGAGATAAACCAATAAGTAGAGAGCAAAGATATCCTTCTCTGACCTATCATGGGTCAAAAACGAACTCACGATGTTCAAAAATGGTACGTGCAAAAGAATCGACACAATGGAGCGGTTGAAGAGATCACCCGACTAGGAGAGTAAGGACGTCCTCCTCCAATCTATCATTATATAACATTCGAAAGTGGTATTTATAGTTGTCCCCAGAAATGAGGTTCAACTATTTATTCACCTCTAAAATGACTTCTTGATTAGCTATTCACCTTGGGAAAAGGATGACATTTGCAAACGAAGTCATTTATATTGTGAATACTTTCTTTAAAGCTTTCTAAGATTTGACTATAGTCGCTAGCAAAAGCGACATTGTGTCTACTAATCGTTTACTTTGAGCGTAGGTACACGCAAAAGAGCCAACAAGTCAACAGAATGCTGAAAGAGGCTATCACATTGTGTCAAACCGAAAGAGGTTGACGCCTGTCAATACCAAAATGGGATGACAAAGCCATGTCAATACCGAAAGAGGATGACATGGATCGCCGAAAGAGGCTATCATCATTGTGTCAAACCGAAAGAGGTTGACGCCTGTCAATACCAAATTGGAATGACAAAGCCATGTCAATACCGAAAGAGGATGACATGGATCGCCGAAAGAGTCTATCATCATTGTGTCAAATCCAAAAGAGGTTGACGCTTGTCAATACCGAAAGAGGATGACATGAATCGCCAAAAGAGGCTGTTATATTGCGTCAAATCCGAAAGAGGTTGACGCTTGTCAATACCGAAAGAGGATGACAAAATCATGTCAATACCGAAGGAGGATGACATGAATCGCTGAAAGAGGCTGTCATATTGTGTCAAATCCGAAAGAGGTTGACGCCTGTCAATACCGAAAGGGGATGACAGAGCCATGCCAATATCGAAAGAGGATGACATGAATCGCCGAAAGAGGCTGTTATATTACATCATATCGCATTCCATTGCACCATATGGCATTGGATTTCATTGCATCACATTGCATCATGTTGCATCCCGTCATATTGTGTCACATAACATTTAATTGTGTTTCATTATATGTCATCTTAGCTCATTGCAGGACATTCCATTCCATGCCGCGAGGGCCACGCCGAGAGGGCCATTTCATTTCATTCCATTGCCGAGAGGGCCATGCCGAGAGGGCCATTTCATTCCATTTCATTGCCGAGAGGGACATGCCAAGAGGCCCATCATATCATTCAAACAAGTCTCCATAATCGCTCACCATGCAAGACAATGGAGTCTAGCTTTGGGAAGATGCTTTGGAACACCTATATCCGTTGACCACGCGAAGATAACATAATCTAGCATTGAGGACATCTCATTATTCTATATCTGTTGACACGCAGAAGGTGATGTAACCCAGCGTCGAGGATATCTCAGCATATTTGTATCAACATATCGAAGTTGAAGAAGTACATGATCCAAAGGGATGTCCTTAAGTCGTTATCCAAAGACGGACGACAAACTGGACTTCTTAAAAATTGACAATCTGAAAGTCATCTGTAAGCCATCTCTTATCCAAGGTCGTATAATATGCAGGATCACCCAGAAAACCGTCAACTCAAGAGACATCTGTAAGCCATCTCTTATCCAAGGTCGTATAATATGCGTGATGACCTAAATATTGAAAATTCAAGGGATATCTATAAGTCGTATCGATACTAAGGATACGCGAGACTTACTCGAGATCATATGCAAAAGAGCATTATCGACAGCCGAGAAGGTTATTAAACAAAAGATCAAGTGGTTGCAGGGACCGCTCTATACAAAGTGTCGTCGGTGTCCAAGAGGGCCACCCCACTTTGAAGATATTTCAATTGCCAAAAGCCATTTATTCAACAACCAAGAGGGTTGTTGTATCTATTATTGCAAAGAATTGTTGTCCTCCAAAATAGGTACACGAGAGGACGATATCGTTTCTCGAACAAAAACTCACGTGGAGATATGGTAAGAAGCTATATACCCCTTCGTGAATTATGTTTATCACTAACAATTTTTTGTTTGAGATATTGTTGAGAGCATCCGAGAGGATGAAAATCTCAAACCAAAACCACAGGTGCGGATGACTCCAAAAAGGACGCAGCACAACGTGGAACTTTTTCTTAGCAGCAAACCGGGACGTAGTCCAAAGAGGAATATCAAACTCTTTGGGCGCGAGCTAAAGGATGACTTCCACCACCATCAAACCACACCCCTATCAGAAGGCATGTGGGTATTTTGGGATATTTAGTTTTAGTTTCACCTCCGGGATATTTCTAAACTCATACTGGAGGTAACTTTCCCTTTCTTTAAAATTCGAGTGACATCACACTCAGAGTTTTGGAAATTATATCCTAGTAAATTCTTTCCTATGGATGTGAAGGATCCCACATTCATGGTTAAGAGGTTACAAGCCTCTTTTCCATAACTCAAATCACTTGTCATTCATCCCAAGCCAAAGATTGTCGAAAATAAAAGACTATCTTTTCTACCTATCGAGTTGAACTACAAGCAGTCTGATTCCCTGATTCTAAGGGATATGTAGGCTGGGCTCTATGTTGAAAACTCGACTGCATTCCAACTCCCCCCAATATTCTCTTATTCCCCAGCGTTCTGATTTCACCAAAAATTCAAAACCAGGATAGCCTGTGAATTCTTTCAAAATCGTGCTTAAAAATCAACGTTATGAACTACAAGTGGCCTGAATTCTCATGTAACCTGAGATATGTAGGAAACCCAATACCGGGGTCCGGCCATTACTCTTTAAGATTCGTGCAAAGAACCAACATCTTCCAGAGATAAATTTTGGGTCGGTCAAAATTAGGAACGTCAAACTCCCTTTGTCCAGGGTTACTTGCATCCACCCTACCCCAAGGGAGGGGGCAGTTGTTGACACCTAATTTTTGCCCTCCCGTACTAAATTTAATCCTGAGTTTCTTCGATCTTAAATAAAATTGAAATAATTATTTTATCCGAATAAACGCGTTCTAAATTACTTTTGAGCTAAATTTGCCATTTAAGTGATGAATTATACATTTTCGTATTCTTGTATACGAGATCATATAATTTTAGTCGCTTAATACTCACTTTATAAAATAAAAAATAAAAAAAGGTTTTGATCGAGACTCGTCTTGAAAATTAATTCAAATGGGATAAATCTTGATTTAAATCTATTTTTCCTTTAAAAATGAATTATCTGGAAAATAATCATCTGATTTTATTAAGCCAAGAAACTCAGGGTTAAATCGATTATTAATTTGTTTCGAATTTTGACTTAATTTGGCCAAACTTATTAAATTTGGGCGTGATTTAAATCAAATTGGACACAATTGCAATGCAATTGGCCAATTGATTTTCAATTTAACCTAAGTTTAAATGATTTGACTAAATCCTAATCTGATTGGGCTATTTATTAAATAACCTAATTTCTACCCTCTCCCTTTTTATTTTTAATTACCCTAATTTCTACCCAATAATTAAATCTCTACTCCTAATATCTACCAGCCCATTCTACACTCCAAACCGACCCGACCCACCACATTTTAACCCTTTAACCTTTCTTCCCCACAATATCAATAACCCAACTTCAACAAACGGCAGCAGCAAAACAACACCAACACCAGTAGCAAACCAAATACCCAAATCGCCCAAAGCCTACCCGATTCTTCTTCCTCTTCGTACCTCGTCATGTGCAAAGCACGAGGGTCGTACCACGGAGGTTCTAGAACCCGCGACGTGGTGTCCATATACTCGTCCCTCATTTTCTATCCGTTGATTCAAAATTCGAATTCACCAAATTCGTACAAGGTTGGTACGATTCCAGCTCCTCATCTTTATCCCTTAGTTCATTGGAGCAAAATCTCGAAAAATCCCTCAAAGCCCTTGTTCCCACATCGGCAAAAATCGAAATCGAACCCTAAAATTTGCCTCTATATAAACCCCATTGATTCCACTGATTCAGGAAAAAAAGTTGGAATGAGAGAGGCATTAATAGCAGAGAACCCCAATTGAAAGGGATTTCGCTAGAACTGAGAATTCATGCGCTGAATTCTTAGAGTTTCGGCCAAAGAATTTGGTTCAAGTTCCGTGGTGGGAGGAATAAATCCGATAAAAAGCTCGTAGTCTCGGATTGCTGCCTCCAAAAAGGTAAACCCCTCATTTCTTTCATTTTGTTCTCATAATTCTGTTTCGTCAACGATGAAGTAGTGCTTTCGGTTTTCTTTTTAGTGTGTTAATAATGGTAGTGAAACCCACGTTCGATTGTGGGGGTGGTTTTGTTGCTGTAGTATTTAGGTTGTGTTGTTTTTACCATTTCTGAATTTTTGCAATTGGCATGGGAATGAATTTGTTTCTGGTTTATTTGTTGTCGATATAGATGAGTATAGTTTCATAGATTTGTTTGAAGAGGTTGTTTGCTTTAGCCATGTTTTCTCCTGTTTCTTTTGACAAAAAATGAACTTTTGAAAATGATTCCGCCCTTCATTTTGTCCTGCCAATGTGACAAGAGTGTTGATTGTGTGCTTGGGATTTAGTTGAATAAGTCTTGTTTGAAGTCTATGTTATCTTGAGTGATGTGCCATTGTTTCAATTTATTTCTTTAACTCGAACGTAATTTCAAGCTAAGGACCCTCTTATTGATTCTTTATATCGAGTAAAACACGTATATAAGGAGACGAAACTGTCCATTTTCACTCTTTATGTGTTTCAAATTCTTTTCTTTAAGCTGGGGTAAAATTATGCTAGTATCCTCTCCAAAGTTTGATGTTTAAAATCCATTCTTTGTCACTGGTATGATGCTTTCCAGTAAGCATTCTTAGTTGTTTGCCACAGATTTCATGAATTTGTGATAGAAACTATTGGCATCGGTTCTTTTTGACGGAGATTTATACCATTCTTGATTATATCTGTTAACTGGTTTATCTAAGAGTTATGACCTTTAAATAGTCAAGTTCTTTCCTTAAAGTTTTATCATTTTGTAGTTAATATGTGTGGTTAATTTCAAGAGCCAACTAAGAACAATATATGTCCTTGCTATGACTTACCCCTTAGTTCTCTCTTCTGTTAGATACCCATGCTATCTTTCCTTTTCTGAATATACTGTTTGAGCCATGAGGTACCATGACTAAGTGTAGCGGGCCTACGAAGAGGATATAGGATTTTCATCCTTAAACCCTTTCAAATCTGGAAACAATTATACTTACAGTGGGAGCTCGCAAAGGCCCTTTTGGCGGTCTTTTGATTTAAGTAAATGATATTGCTTCAGCAAGCATCTAGTTTTTTCTTAAAGTAATTTTGTATGGCGTGAGTTATGTGAATTTACTCGTTTTAAATTATTTTGTTTAAAGGTTATAGTAGTTGCTTCAAATACCTTTCTTTAGACTAATGAGAATTAGCGAGTCTTCAATGAATGTTTATCTTTATTCGCATTAGTCGTAATCTGTCAAAGAAGAATGAAATGATAAAACTCCTGATTTTGATCGTGACGTTCCTCCCTCTTCTATTTTAGATGTTACGTGTTCAAGTGTGTTTCATTTGGAAAAGAAGTTGTTTAAATTTTGTCGATTGCTGATTTTTGGTGTAATGTGTGTGTTTAAGGCCATATAGAAAATTGGTGTTATTTTATTTGGATTCTAATTCTCATCTCTTCTTTGCATGTGAAACTTGCCTTGATTCCATCGTGGACTCTTTCTCCTTGCCTACCTCCAATGGGCCACGGAGGCCCAATCTGTCGAGTCCTAGCCCCGAAGACAAAAGTCCCAAAAGATTAAGATACACTAGTATACAGCAGTATACAATTATGCAGGTGATATACGGATTTTGGAAGCTGATATACAGGTTCAAAAGAGTAAATAAATGGAAAGGGCAGCAGGTGAACATGTCATACATGCTAGTATACAGTGTATACTGAAGAAACGCAAAGGAATGTACTGATATACAGCCAGTATACAGGCAGTGAAATGGACTCAAAATCCATAAAATGAAGTCCAAATCTGGACAAACTCTGATGGGCCAATCAGGAGCCCAAATTCTCAACTTCTCTTTATTCATTTGTAATACATATTTGATTATTTGTGCTAACTCTAATTTTATTTAGCTTAGTTGATTATCCCCTTTAGAGAACCATGTTGTTTTGAAAACACGTCATCTTTACTTATTTAAATTAATTATCCGATCTTAGAGTTTTAATTATTTCCTTAAAATCAACGCTTAAACTCGTTCGCAAGTCTTTATCACTTTGTCTTGATAGAAATGAATTTTCATTAAAGATAATTACTCTTTAACTAATTTGTCATTTAGCCTAATTAGTTAATTCTCTTGCAAGTGTTTCTTAACTAATCAATATGAAATTGTTCTTGAAGAATCATTTCTTTACTTACCAAATTTTCACTATTTTCAAGTTAGTCAAATAAAGTTGTTATCAAATAGACCGGATAACCGCAAGTTAGCGGATACTCTTGGTGCCTTAACACCCTTCCAAGAGTATTAATTTGAACCCTTACCTGGATCTCTTATTTTTTAAAGATTTTTCTGTTTTTAGTCTTTAGAAAAAAAAAATAAAAAAATTTAAAAGGTTTTCTTAGTTTTTCCTAAATAAATTAAGTGGCGACTCTGTTTTAAATTGAGTTTGAAACTTTTCCCAAGTTTTTCGAATTCAAACAAGTTTTAATCATTTTCTCCGCAAAACACACATTGTAGTGGACTCACCCACGTACTATCAGAGATAGGGTAAACAATGCCAGAATCTAGCCACTTAATTACCTCCTTCCTTACTACTTCTTTCATCACCGGATTTAAACATCGTTGGTGTTGCACACTTGGCTTATGCCCTTCTTCCATGTAAATTTTATGCATGCATAAACCCGGATTAATACCATGGATGTCAGACATCTGCCAACCAATAGCCTTCTTTCTTCGTTTTAGAATCAACAATGCCGCATCAACTTGTTCCTGTGACAAATCTGCTGCCAGAATAATAGGAAGAGTCTTGTTTTCACCTAGGAAAACATATTGAAGGTGAGATGGAAGTTCCTTCAATTCAAGCTTCGGTGCTTCCTCAATTGAGGGTTTAGTTGGAGGACCGAGTGGACGATTTAATGGTTCCCATCTACCCTCTTTAGCATAGATACCCATAAGATCAAGAACTTGTACCATCTCACTAGCTTCTGCATCACCAAACACATCTTGCCCCATCAAAACTTTTTCCAACGGATCTGTAGACAAAGTGTAGATGCTTTCAACCGCTGAATCTATAGCTATGATAGCCGACAAGTTCTCATAAATTTCTGGAAGCTTCAAAGCCCTATTTATATCAAAGACTTCAACCTTATCATGAGCTCACATAGTAAGATTCCCGGCTGCTACAACAATGATTGCACCTCCTGTAGCCAGGAACGGACGCCCCAAAATAAATGGGACTTCTGGTTCAGGCTCAAAATTCAGCACCACAAAATCAATGGGAAAGATCAATGACCCCACTTGTACCAGAACATCCTCAACAATACCATCAGGTCTAGTCACAGATCGGTCTGCCAGCTGCAAAATAATAGTAGTAGGCTTCGAACGACCCAAACCCAATTCCTTGAAAACCGAAGTGGGCACCAGATTTATACTAGCCCCCAAATCACACAATCCACGAGCGTAGACACGATCCCCCAGAGTAATCTTCATAGTGAAGCTTCCAGGATCTTTCAGCTTAGTAGGTAACCGGTTCTGAATGCGAGAACTAACCTCCTCAGTCAAAGCCACTGTGGCATATTTTGTCAATCTACTCTTGTTTGCTACAATGTCTTTCACGAACTTGGCATACTTTGGAATACCCTGCAAGATATCCACAAGAGGCAAATTAATGTGCATTTGTTTAAGTAATTCAATAAACTTACCAAAGCATTCATCCTCCTTCTTCTTTTTGAACCTCTGAGGGAACGAATGAGGCAATTTAACACTATGTATCACTTTATCATCTTTGGAGCTTTTGGTAAACTCCACTTGTTCGTCTTCAATCACCACTACTTTTGGCTCCAATTCTTTTGCTGGTGCAACTGTATCCTCTAACTGCTTACCACTACGGGTAACTATAGCATTCACCTGCTTGGGATTTGGCTCAGTATCTCCTGGAAGACCTCCTTGGGGCCTTGTATTCTGTGCATTAGCTAACTGGCCAACCTGCTTTTCCAAATTCTGAGTAGCCAACTGATTGTTCCTCACATCTGCTACCAGCTTCGCTTGTTCAGCCATAATCTATTTTAACATATCCTCCACACTCATGTCTCCAGGCTTAACACCCACTTGATTTCCTTGGCCTTGCTGTTGGTTGTACTGAGGGGTATATCCTTGCGGCCTATATTGATTTTGATTTCCTCCCCACGATAAGTTCGAATGGTTTTTCCACCCGGCATTATAAGTGTTACCGTAGTTCTAAGCTCTATCTCCCCTTTGGGCATTACCAACAAAATTTACTGAATTCGAATTAGCACTACACAAATCGCTGGTAGGATCACCATTTCCACATACACTACGCATCACAGAAACCTGTTGCTGGACTGCATTCACGGGAGCTGGTTGTTGCCCCAAATTCAAACTACTAAAGTGATTGTTCATCATGTTTTGCATAGCTGAAATTTGGGCAGATAATGTTGTGACTGCATCCACATCTAGTTTCCCAGCAACCTTCTTTGTAGAATTCCTAGAATTATCACTATGCCAGTCTGGATTTCCTTGTGAAATATGATTTAATAGAGCATATAATTCATCATACGTCTTCTCTAAAGCCTGTCCACCTGCAGCTGAATCAAGTAGAATTTTAGTGTTGGGGTCGAGAGCCTCTATAAACGTATGCACCAACACTTCATTAGCTTGGTGGTGGTGAGGACAATCCCTCAGCATGGATTTGGATCTGTTCCAAGCTTGGTACAAATTCTCATCATCTCTCTGTCTGAAACTTAGTATCTCACTCCTCAGCTTTGCTGTCTTTCCAAACGAAAAGAACCTTATCAAGAATTTCCGAGCAAGATCATCCCAAGTAGTGATAGAGTTGGCCGGCTCTGCATCTAACCACCTTCTTGCTTCCCCCAGCAGAGAAAAGGGAAACAAAGTAAGTCTCACATAATCTGAAGATACACCCGCAGGAATATATGTGTCACTGATCTCTAGAAAATTCCGAATATGGTTTTGCGGGTCTTCATGAGCAAGACCAGTAAACTGACCACTTGAGTGCAAGAGTTGCACCATGTTCTGTTTAAGCTCAAATCTACCTCCAGCTGTCGGTTTGAGAATACTGGAGGTCACATTAGTGGCGAGTGGGATTGCCACATCGCGAACTGTTCTAGCTGCCATTACTTTCGGTTCACGTCTCTCTGCACCTGGTTCTTCAATTCTTACGGGATTACCCCGTATTCCTTCGCCAGCCAGTTCGACTTGTGGGATTGGGTAGTCTGCAGTCTGTCTCCTCAATCTATTGAAATACCTTTCAGGTTCAGACTGCGGGGCTACCAAATCTTTGTTCCTTGCCAATATTCCGAGAAGTCAGCCTGCAAACTAGAACAGCTAAGATCAAGTTGTCAACACGTAGTTGAAAATTAAAGTACAAACGTCAATAGTTGAAATCTATCTATTTGAAAATCCCCGGCAACGGCGCCAAAAACTTATTGCGACCCATCTATACACGCAAGTGTACGTGATCGTGCAAGTAATAAAGTGACTCCTTTTAAAGAGCCGGATATCGAACCCAAGGGATTTTCGTCAACAGAAATCAACTCTAGACGACAAACTATAATTAAAAACTAGTGTTGCAAAAACGACAATAGATTTGGTGCTTAAAATTTAATGATTGCGGACTAAGAACTCCTATCTTCGCTACCGTAACTTTGGTTTTCACAAATATGCTTGAAAAATCAATGAAAAGTAAATTCCCAGGGCTAAGGCACCCTGAACATCATCTCTTGAGCATAATTGTTGTTGGTTTAAGCATTTTGAGTAGTTTATCGTGGTTATCGATCCCAAGGTTAATTTTATAACTATATTCGTCTCCAAATTATAATTGTCTACTAGAACTTAGAAACCTACCTACATCCGTGAGTGGTGATAAGCTTAACCAATTCTAGAGCATTGAAGCTTTCTTCTTGTAATTGACCAAGTGTGGGTGGTTAGGTAACTCTCGGTCCTAACCACATGTCAATCCCTTAGAATTACTTCTCCGAGACAGACCACACTTCATATATTCAAGTTCTATCTCTCAGTTTCTCTCTCGAGCTCACTTCAAGACAAGAAATATATTCCAATGGTGATCAAACATCAAAATAATGAATTTTAGAATATATGAATAACCACTTTATAATAAACTCCAGCAAAAACCAATACAATTAACCCAAGAGATTCATGTTCTTGGCCTTAACCCCAAGAATGAGGGATTTTAGCCACTCATAATGTTTATCAACATCCACAAGTAATAAATACTCTAAGAATTAATTAAAACTGAAAAGGAGAAGAATGGAACCTAATTTAGATGCCCAAAAATGCCCAAAATAGTCTAAGGATGATGGATTCTGATACAATAACTCAAAAGCCCTATTTATAGACCCAAGTCGAGGCAAAAATCGGCCAAAAAGCGGCCCGGCACGCCATTGGGCGCGCCTAGCACTTAGGCAGATTTTACCTCAGCAAAAAGGTGCTCCTAGTAAGCGTGGCACGCTGGCCAGTGCGCCTGGGCACTGCCTAGGCAAGTGGAATTTTTTCCAAAAGAGGCCTGGCACGCTGCCTAGCGCGCCAGACCCCCTTTTTTGTAATTTTTTGCTTTTGTCGACTTCTCTTCGCGAATTTGGATGGATTCTTCAAGATCAACTCTTTGGCTTGTCTCTTACCTTCAATATTCTTCACTCGTAGCTCTTCCAAGCCTCACTTTCCATGCCAAACATGCTCCAAAAAGTAACAAATTCCACCTACAAGAGTCTAATCATATTGGTTAGCACACTATCCCATTTTCCATCAAAAACTTATATAATACACAAGTATTGTTCTCAAAACTAAGGTAATCATGGGTTAAAGTCGCTACTAAGGAATTTAAATACGCCTTAGATCAATCCCCTAGTCAGAACATTGAACAAAAGGCTACACTCAACAACTGGACTACCACTCCTTTCAGGCCTCGCCGGGACTTGGGTAGATTTGAAATTTTTTGATTTTATCTTATTATTTGAAATAAATAAACTCGATTTCGAGCTAATTTACATCTTTTCAGTTATTTTATTATGTTTGAAGACATTTAACGTTATTTGAATTAATAAAATCTCTCTATTCACTTTATTGATATTATTTATTTCTGTTTCTTTCAGTAAAATCACTTTTAAAAATATTGAGTCTGAGATTGTGACACATAATGAGACTGTGCAACATAATATATGTGAAATAATAGAGGTGGAAGAAAGTGAAGTGCCCGAGGAATTTGTTAGTAAGGTTGAAGATTTTAAATATAAACCCAAGGCAAACTTAGTAGAGTCAAAAATAGTGAACATAGGGAATTCTGAGACAATAAAAGAAACCCGTGTTAGTATTTATATGCCAGAAGACTAGAAAGAGGAATACGTTCAGTTTTTGAGGAAAAATTCAGATGTTTTTGCTTAGTCGTATGCTGATATGACAGGACTAAGCACGTCAATAGTAGCCCACAGGTTGCCCTCTAATCCATCTTGTTCTTCTATTAAGTATAAGCTGAGAAAATACAAACCCGATCTGAGTTTGAAAACTAAAGAGGAGATTTTAAAGAAAATTGAGGCCGGTCTCCTCCAAGTAACTAAGTATCCAACCTGGTTGGCCAATGTCATGCCTGTTCCTAAGAAAGACGAAAAGGTCAGAGTTTGTGAAGATTACATGGATCTCAACAAAGCTAGCCTGAAGGATGATTTTCTGCTATCGAATATACATTTGTTAATCGATAATTATGCCAAGCATGAAACATAGTCATTTGTGGATTGCTTCACCAGTTATAATCAGATAAAGATGCATCAGGATGACGCTGAGAAAACTGCTTTTATTACTCCTTGGGGAAACTATTGCTACAAGTTTATGCCCTTCGAGTTGAAAAATTCTTGAGCTACATACATGAGGGCCATGACCGCTTTGTTCTATGACATGATCCACAAGGAAATTGAAGTTTAGGTGGATGATGTCATTATTAAATCCAAAAATGGATCAAGTCATTTAGCCGACCTGGAAAAGTTCTTTAACAGACTGAGAAGGTACAATTTGAAGTTAAATCCTTCGAAATGTGTCTTTGGGGTCCCTACTGGAAAATTATTGGGCTTCATTGTCAGTCAATGAGGTATAGAATTGGATCCAGCCAAGATCAAAGCTATTTAGGATCTTCCACCTCTAAAAGGCAAGAAAGAAGTGATGAGCTTCTTGGGACGCCTTAACTATATCAGTCGCTTCATAGCTCAGTCTACTATTATTTGTGAGCCAATTTTCAAGCTACTGAAGAAGGATGCAGCTATAGAATGGACGACAGAGTGTCAGCAGGCATTCGACAAAATCAAGGATTATTTATCAAATCCTCCGGTTTTGGTTACTCCCAAACCTGGTAGGCTGTTATTACTACATTTATCTGTGATGGATAATATTTTTGGTTGTATTCTGGGGAAACATAATGAAACAGGCAGAAAGGAGCAAGCAATTTATTACATGAGCAAGAAATTTACATTGTATAAGGCTCAGTATTCTTTGCTGGAACTCACGTGTTGTGCTTTGACATGGATAGCTCAAAAATTGAGACACTATCTCTCGGCATACACTACCTATTTAATCTACAGAATGGATCCTTTGAAGTATATATTTCAGAAACCAATGCCTAAAGGGAAGCTAGCTAAATGGCAAATATTATTGAGCGAGTTTGACATAGTCTATGTCACGCAGAATGCTATAAAAGTACAAGCATTGACAAATCATTTGGCCAAGAATCCCGTGGATAAAGAATATAAGCCGTTGAAAACTTACTTTCCTGATGAAGAAGTGGCATTCATAGAGGAAGAGGAAGCCGTTGACAAGCACGTCCTGAGAATCCAGAATGAGTTCGCAGACACTTTGGCCACTTTGTCTTCCATGATCCAGCATCCAGACAAGAATTATGTTGACCCCATCCCCGTTCACATACAAAAGCAGCCTACATATTGTTTTTATGTAGAGGAAGAGGTGGATGGAAAACCATGGTATAGTGATATACAGGGATATCTGAAGAATGGAGATTATCCAGAGAATGCAACGAGTATTCAGAAGCGCACCATTTGGAGGTTAGCTATTCAATTCTTTTTAAATGGAGAAATCCAGTATAGAAGGACTCCCAATTTAGGTTTTCTAAGATGCATCGAAACAAGGGAAGCGTCCAAGTTGATTTAGGAGATACATGCTGGAATATGCGGTCCTCACATAAATGGATTTATGTTGGCAAAGAAGATATTGAGATCAGGTTACTTCTGGTTGACTATGGAGTCCGATTGCATTCGTTATGTGCAAAAGTGTCATTAATTCCAAACTCATGCCGACATGATTCGAGTTCCTCCCAATGAACTCCACGTCACTAGATCCCCTTGGTCGTTCACAGCTTGGGGCATGGATGTCATTGGTCCTATTGAACCAGCTGCATCCAATGGACACAGGTTTATTCTTATTGCAATTGACTACTTCACTAAGTGGGTTGAATCCACTTCTCATAAGTCAGTCACAAAGAAGGTCGTAGATGATTTTGTTCGAAATCACATTATTTGCCGATTTTGAGTACCTGAGTCTATCATTACAGATAATGGTGCCAACCTCAATAGTGATTTGATGAGCACAACATGTGAGATGTTCAAGATCAAGCATCGAAACTCCACAGCATATCAACCACAAATGAATGGAGCGGTGGAAGCTGCCAATAAGAACATCAAGAGGATACTTCGAAAGATGATTGATAATTACAAGCCTTGGCATGAAAAGTTTCCTTTTGCCCTACTAGGATATCGCACTACAATTAGAACTTCTATAGGAGTCACACTTTATCTTCTGGTTTATGGTAATGACGCAGTGATACCGGCTGAGGTAGAAGTACCCTCTCTCAGAATCATTCAGGAAGCAGAATTGAGCGACGTCGAATGGGTAAAAGGTAGATTTGAGCAACTGGCACTTATAGACAAAAGGAGGATAAATGCAGTCTGTCATGGTCAACTCTATCAAAATAGAATGTCCAAAGCTTTCAACAAGAAGGTTAAACTGAGACACTTCTCGCCCGGGCAGTTGGTTTTGAAAAGGATTTTTCCACACCAAGATGAAGCAAAGGGTAAATTCTCACCGAATTGGCAAGGTTCTTATGTGGTTCATCGGGTTTTGACAAGAGGAGCACTCATACTTGCAGAAATGGATGGCAAAGTTTGGTCCAAGCCTATCAATTCAAATGCTGTTAAGAGATATTATGTTTAAGCTTTATCTCTTACCTTCTTACCTTGTATTTGGAACTACGTTTGACCTGATTCCCATTTAAGTGGGATACGTAGGCGCTCCTTGTGAGTTCGGTCCAATCATAATAAAATTCTCCTATTTCCCCTTATAAGCATGTAACTGGGGCAGAATTTTTGAGAGGATCCAAAAAAATTCCATGGGATAGCATTTGCGCAACTATGATACTGGGGCAGAATTTTTGAGAAAATCTCAAAAAATCACAGCAAGTAACCTTCACCTACCGAAGCAATCAAATCTACACCGGGGCAGAAATTTTTGAAGATAAAAAATTTCTAAGACAAAAAGATATTCACTTATAAGAAGTTATGTTGTCTCGAAATGTGTCACAATCAATGATTCAATACATTTCCTTTACAATAATGTTTTTCATTTCTCAGTTTTCAAAAGTAAACATTTTCAAAACATGATTTTTAAACTTGTTTTTATTTTTAACCAAGTGAAAACCTGGACGAAGCCTATTATCAGTCCATGATATCAAGCAAGGAGGAAACACGCCAGTTATAGCAGAGACACAAATCAACCTTCCCCTTTTACAAACTTACAATTTTCTTTGAGTGTAGGATAACAAGTACAATTTCATGCACTACTCTATTATCAACGTGGGAAAAACAACTAAGCTACCCTATCTACATTGCACGGCCCCTGGAAGAGTCAATATTGCATGGCTCCTGCAAGAGTCCACACCGCAGTGAATCTACATAAATCTACATCGCATAGCTCCTGCAAGAGTCAACATGGTATGGCTCCCACAAGAGTCCACACCGCAGTGCATCCGCAGAAATCTACATTGCATGGCTCTTGCAAGGGTCAATATTGCATGGCTCCCGCAAGAGTCCACACCGTAATGCATTCGCAGAAATCTACATTGCACGGCTCTTGCAAGGGTCAATATTGCATGGCTCCCGCTAGAGTCCACACCGTAATGCATTCGCAGAAATCTACATTGCACGGCTCCTGCAAGGCTCAATATTGGATGTCTCCCATAAGAGTCCACACCACAGTGCATCCATATAAATCAACATCGTATGGCTCCTGCAAGAGTCCACACCGCAGTGCATCCATCGAAATCTACATTGCATGGCTCCTGCAAGAATCCACATAGCAAGGCATCTGCATAAATATACATCACATGGCTCCTTCAAGAGTCCGCATTATATCGTACCTGCAAAATCCGCAATCAAGCATACAAATTGCATCAAGTTGCTGAATCACGTCAAACTACTATAGACTAAGATACTCAAATCACTCGACGACACATTATGCTACTCAAGACAGATACGCTCTGTTTAATCATTATATAATTACCCTAAGGTGTCATAGTTTAAAGGCATCATTTTCATAGCCTGTGAACATCATTTCATGGCTTAAAGGTTTACTTTTTGCTTATCATGCTCTGAAGGCGTCATGGTCTAAAGGCGTCATTTCATGGCCTATGGACATCATTTCATGGACTAAGGATTTACTTTCTATTTATCATACTCCAAAGGCGTCATAGTCTAAAGGTGTCATTTTCATGGCCTGCAGACATCATTTCATGGCCTTAGGATTTACTTTTCGTTATCATGGACCTAAGACATCATAGCTTAAGACATCATCTTTGTCGTCTTAAAGCAAATGCTCATGGTATAAAAGGGAAATTGCATCATGTTTAAATATTTACAACAATTACTTATCATTTATTCACATGCTCTAATCATTTTTATCTAGTTATGCTAGAAAGTACACAGGTAACGAAAGAAGAATGAGTTAAAAACGGGAGTAACTCTCACTCCCATTTTCAAGATACAACTCCACTTTCTTTCAGTCACTCCAATACAGCTTGAAACACATTCACCTCTCATTCTCACACTTCTTATTCAACTACTGTTTTGAATTCTACTCACTCCAATCTCACCTACTCATACTACCTTTGTTGTTGCCCGTATACTGTATCATTGGCATTCTTTAAGAATATTATTCGTTCCTAAATCCAAAACTACACACGACCTGATTCTCGTAAAATTCGAGATATGTAGGCGACTTGAAATCAAGTCTCAGCCCCATTATTTTGAAAAATTCCCTTTTATGTTTTACTCCAGCAAACCATCCTTTCGGTTGGATAAAATTGGCTACTACGTCAACGTTCGTTGCTCGACAATTCTTCTATCATTTTCAAGCAACGAAGGGGCAGCTGTTGACACCCAATATTGACCTTCCGATATTCCTCCGGTACTGTTATTTTATCAAAAATATTAGTTTTGAATTTTTTTTTTTGTATTATTTTGGTATCAAATAAATTCCGACCTTTCGTATTCGTGATCTCAAGGTATGCAATTTATTTTTTAGCATTTAATATTTTATTTTTATTATGCTAATATAATTTTGTAAATATTTATTAAATTATTTTCGCAAATATGCATACTCATAATTTACAAACACGTGGTCCATTACTATTGCTATTATTATTATTATTATTATTATTATTATTATTATTATTATTATTATAGCATTTATAGGCGCCTAATTCATTTTAAACTATTATTATCGTCAATTTCAAATAATATATTAATTGAAAAATAACGATTTTATGACATCAATTAATTTTGTTACTGTCTTACTATATATTTATTGTTTTATCACTATATTTATTAAATAACAATCTAATTCAATTCAATTTCTCCAATTTATTTAATTGTTAGCCTGATTTTTATGCAATTAATGTCAATTTTAGCTTAAATTGAGCTTAATCTGACCCAATTTTAAACCCCAATTCTATTTCAATTGACCCAATTTAAATAAACCAATTTTGACCAATTCTTGCAATTTTAAATCCCAGCCGTTGATCAAAATTGATCCAACGGCTGAGATTAATTCTTACTTTTCTTTCCCTTTTAATCCTTCAACCCCCCCCCCCCCAACCTAACCCTAACTCATTCTCTCCCAACACCAAAGCAGCCGCTACCCCCCTATTTTTTGCTCTCCTGACCTCTCTCCTCTCTCGATCTCACCGCACCACCACACCATCGGCGAGCCTCTGCAGGTGAACCACCAACAACGACACCTCTCTCATCTCTTCTTTTCCCTTTCCCTCTCCAATCTTCTTTCTCACCATTATCTCTGAGTGGAGAACCACTACAGCAGCACCCCATATCGCCGCCACCACGACTCTCACAATCTCCAGTGAGAGCACCACCTCACTGCCGCCTCAACTCCCATTCTTCTCTCTCCGATCTCCTCTCCAATCAGAAAACACCGCAATACCACCAAATAAACCCCATGGTTTCTCTAGTCAAAAAATCCAAAACCCAAAATTCTCTCTTCTCCAATGAACTTTGGTAAGATTGATGAGGCAAGCATCGCGTACGGGTCGTTAATGGTTTTCATGGTTGAATTCGTCTTTGAAGTCAGCCACTCTATCTTGGTTTACGTTAAGCTTCGAGATTACGAGTTTCTTACGGATTATTATGAGTCCGTGTCTGGTTTGATCTCTTTCATGACTTTATTATTAGTTTGTTTTCTTGTTTGTGATTTCGTTCCTATCAGATCTTTAGAGATAAGATTAGTAAAGATTGGTTGTGATTTCTTGTTCGAATCTTCTGATTTAGTGTTCGTTTAAACCCTTTAGGCTATCATATGTTAAAATGCCCAATTTTTACTAACCCTAATTTTCTTTAAGCTTGGGATTGATTTTCTAAAAAGGCTTGCTATCTCACTTTCTAAGTGGGTAATTTGGTGCGATGAGCATGACATTTTCCTGTGCATTCAAATTTCAATGAAATTTTTATACTTGCTTACTGTCATTGGAGCTGTATACCTTCGAAATTATTTATATTATTTTTTATCGATTCTCTGTCCTTAATTGAAACATGATTGATTTTTACACCATTAATTACGGTATGTGTGATTAGGATGATTGGCTATTATATGGTTAGTATATTGTTTAATTGTCTTTCCTTTGTTACAATTTATAACAACTACTAATTTAGCTTTTTATGGTAAATTTCGACATCTTGCTTAATGTTTACCCCTCTCCTTAAATTTGAATATTCTTATCTACTTATTTATGGTAAATGGAGATTCTTTTTGCATTGAATTGATTCAACCCTTTTGTTTAAAGAAAATGAATTCCTTTAATTGATTGGTCGAATATTCTTCTTTCCCTTTTAATAATTGACACAATAGCAACACACTATATATAAATAGTCCTTCTCTTTTCATTAGGGACAAGCTTTTGATCATCTATTCTCTATAAAAAAAAACACTTTACAGTTCTATTTTTGTTTTTGACTTTGGAAAAGTCGACTTTTGGTTTCGTCTCGCTGCTTCATCCTTTCATTGTTGCTGCTTGAAGTTTTCTATTATTATCTATTTGCTGCTCATACCGGTTAGTCTCTATCGATGCTATTTTTTGATATCTATATGGTAGTTTTAATATTTTGAACCCAGAGAATGCTTAAAGGATCTAACTTGAATTAATGTTGTCCCATTTTTCTCATATGTGTGTACTTCTCTGTGGTTGTTCTATATTTGTTTTCGTGCTTTTGGATGCGATTTGGTGATTAGCAGGTTCTGTTGGAAAGCAAGATTTTTGGACTTGAAGAGTCGTTTGAGAGTTGAAAGGCATTAGAACGGCTGCCTAGCCTGTTTCTTTCTCTTATAGTTAAACTTTCTATTTTGTTTCTTCATTGGTTCTGTAATAATTATTGCTTAAAAATTGATATATGTAAATAATTTAAGGGGACTGCTTATCGGGATAGGGATTATGTGATCACTTAGATGCTTATAGGATATTTTACGCATTTACAAACCTGTAATTGAATTATTTTATCACTTAGGCAAATATTCTAGGGTCATTATTTGTTATATCGCTTAGAAGTCATGTTCTTTAGGATCATTAAATAACATCCGACATATTAGATTAATTTTGAATATGTTAATTTAATTTAACCATGTTCAACGAACTTTTAGCATACTAAAAAATAATTTTTCAGCAAGTTTTATGTAATTTCCAGCGTGTAAAATTTTAATTTTCAGCATATAAATATTAATTTTCAGCATACAAATATTAGTTTCCAGCATATAAATATCAATTTTCAGAAACTTTAAATTAATTTTCAGCATTAAAAATTGAATTTCCAGCACCTTAATTTTGCTTTCCAGCACTTTTACTTTCATTCTTAACATATTAAATTTCATTTTTCAGCGTGTCTAAACTATTTTGCAGCATGCCTAAACTACTTTTAGAATGTTTAATTACTTTTCAGCATTTTGAAATCAAGTTTCAGCAACTTTAAATCATTTTTAGCATATTTTGTAATTCCAGCTTTTAAAACTAAATTTCCAGCATATTTTAATGATTTTCCAGCATTCTAGAATTAAATTTTCAACATTTTAACAATTTCTTGCAACTTAAAAACATTTTCAGCATGTTAAAAAGTTATTTTTTTAGCACTTTAAATCACTTTCCAGCACTTTTAATTAAATTCTAGCATGTTCAATTAATTTTTCTACAACTTTAAATTAATTTCCAGCAACTGTCCATTAACTTTCAGTATATTATTTAAATTTTCGACACCTTGATTAATGCTCTTCGCCTAGAAATCATGCACATAGGTTCCAATTACATAAAAATGAGTAATTGTTTAGCATATTGATTTCATATTAACTTTAATTAAATAAGAGGCATATTTGAAACCGTTACGTGCTAAATGCTAGTCTTGTTTGTTTTGATTGACGTAAATCCCGAGTCTAATTAAGAAGCCTAAGACTTTCTTTGTGTCTAGATCTTTACCCAAAATAAGTCATCCAATGCCTCTTGGACATTAAGCTGGGACAGGTAGGCATTTTAGGGAACACTAGTTTTATCGCTTTCTTTAGAACGTCTTTAAGATTAATAATCGAACTAGGTGGAGGTAGATAGAAAGTCGAAAATGATGGAAGTTTCCCCGAGCAAAATTCGACAATGCGATATGCGACATTGTCACCCGTTAATAAGCCGGACGCTGATCCGAATAGGATAAAACTAACTCCTTATGAATCGACTTTGCTTTTCTTTATTTCGAGTGTTTTTCTTTAATTATTTGGGATAGTTTAAGTCTATTATTTAAGTAATTATTTTAACTATACAATTGTGTTCGTTCTATCTCCTCGCTTATCTGATCCATATTCTGTTTATGTTTTAATAGCTATTGTCACTAAATTATTAATTATAATAAAAATAGAAGTTTTCATGTTTAAACACTTAGTTATTATTAAGTTAACAAAAATAAATCGATCTTTTACTTATCACATAGAATTTCCCCACGTAATATATGAGTTCGGCCGCTCGAAAGGTGCCTAACACCTTCCTTTCGAGGTAACCTGAAACCTTTTCTGAATTTTTGGTTGACATAGACTATTAAAATAATTCGCAATTAGTCTAGAATGGTGCCCTAACGCACCGTAATTCGTTAGGTGACGACTCTTCACTCTTAAACCATCCCAAAAAGGGTTGTCATGTCGAATCTCGCTTTTCGCTAGAAAAATGAGGCGCGACAATCACCATCTTAAGGATTGCTATCGTCACGACCCAAACTCTCCACGAGCGGCACCCACACTAACTACCTGGTGGGACAACCAACTAACCCAAACCATCACTTAACACTTAGTCAAAACATAGGCTACTAATCCATTGTCGTTAAGAAAACCAACAATTCGATAACTAAAATCCAAAGAAATAATGCAGAAAATACGAATCTAACAAATCCCCTGGAATATGAAAGTCATGGTACCAAAACACAAATAAGTATCAACTAAAGGGATCTATCCAAAACAACTGAAACATCTCTAAGTCCAAAACAATGGACCAGAAACTGAATGAAGAACTCATGGTAGACAGGATGATGTAGCTCACCCTTGAGTTCGACCACTATTTGAATCACAGCTGAGGTCTCAAAAAAGTCGCTAAAATATTCTTTGCACTACAGAAAGTAAAAGCTCGTGTAGTATCAGTATACAAGAAAACAACGGTGTACTAGTAGGGTCATCGGCAAACCCAAAATGAGAAATGTGAACACATAACCATAAATTAGTAAACATTATTGAGTTTAGTCAATACAAGTCAATATAGATAACAAGTCAAGTCAAAAACCATGAATACCAACAACACTCCAAGCTGACAACCATGAATCAAACATTATATCAACCATGTCTCAATTACAAGTAAATAGACAACAATAGTTATGACACAACTTCAATTAGCCTGGACCACTTAAGGATCCATAAGAACAACAATAATTACAATTATCATGCAACCTAATTTACATAAAGAAACCACACCCGGTTCACGCAAGGAACCAATAAAACAAGTCAACACGTAAGCTCGGTTCACTCAATGAACCAATATAACACATTAATACATAATCCTCGGTTCACTCAAGGAACCGTCACACTCACCTATACCTTGTAAATACATGTTAAGGGTCTTATGGTCACCTACTAGCCATGACCTGTAGGGGATAAGCTCTGGTCCATATACCAAATTTCAAACATCAAGTGTCTACAAACCTTATATCAACCAATCCCGTGAAGATGTCAAAATACCGGCACATCCCACAATAATAATATATATCCCATAAAATGTCAAAATACCGGTACATCCCACAATAATGATATCTATCATAACAATCACAATGATAACAAATAACACTTGTAATGACAAACAAGCTTTAAAATAAGCTCATTGCATGCGATTAACACTTAGGATAATAAACAGTCATTCACTTTTCTTTAACATGCATTGTAAAAGCAATACAAAGGAACAATTTTCATGCACACATAACATAAATTGGGTTTAACTACATTAAACCACCACCTACCTCAATCCCGGCCTGAAAGGCTCTAACGAAGTTAGCCTTCCCTTTTCTTACAAACTCGGCTTGATTCTGGTTTAGAAATAGGAATATAACGCATAATCAACCAAATTACCTACAATATTGAGTATTATAACCTAATCCCAAATCCCAAGGCCAGTTTCATGGTTATTCCTTTCGTCTTAAGGTTTTTCCACCATAAATTCAACTAAACCTACCAATTTCATGGTTAGATTAGTTAATTGTTGTCATGCCAGAGTAAATTATTAATATTAATCCAAAACCCAAGGGTTTTACACCTAATTTACCCTATTACAAAAGAAAAATCAACCAGGCTAAGTTAAATCTCCCCAAAACTTGTAATCTAGTGATTCTAAAGTTTAGAAGTCGAAAAACTAGTTAATGGGAGTGATTAACTTACCTTTATAAAGAATTTTGGTGGAAAATCACCCAAAATTGCCTAAGCATTCCTAAAAATGAGTTTAGAAAATAATAAACTAATTTTGGAAAATTTCTGCATAAATTTGCCTATATCCCGCCATAGCAGCCCAATCCCGTTATAGGGGAACACACTCGCTATGGCGGGATTGATCGAGTTTTACTCCCGCTATAGCGAGAATTTCTCTACTATAGAAGCATCATCATAGCGGCCTACTGCCCTATAGCGGGTGTGGTGAGGAAGAAACTTGTGATTGCTCTCAATTTTATCTTTTTTACATCACACCCATAAACCATGGAATTCCAGACTAACCTATTTACGTCAAGTTTGATATCGGGAGTTCTACTTACACGAATTCATTTTTGAAAAGTCCTACGGATTCCATAACATTTTAGCTAACATAAGAACATACTAAAATTTATTACATTTATTCAATCCATTTTTGGATTATCTTAGACCATACCTTGCTCGAATTTTGTCCAAGACTAGCCTAGCATAAAATTGTAACTCCTAATTTGGGGAAAGACATAACTCAAATTTTTGCACGTTAGACTTACCCGTAAATACATAAAGGGTCATTACAACAAATACAAATTTACCCATCGTTCGTTCCTAAACAATCAAATGAGAAAACTGAGCCAAGTCAAGAAAATGAAAAAATGCACGTATTCTCAAACAAGTGAGGGTACTTGTCCAACATGTCCTTCTCGGTTTCCCAAGTATCTTCCTCAACTGGATGATGCTTCTATTATACCTTTACCGATCAAATTTCTTTTTTCCTCAAATTACAGATGTCCCGATCAACAACGGCAGCCGGTTCCTCCTCATAGGAAAGATCTTTAACAAGAATAACCAAATCCCATTTTATAATGTAATCCCCATCCCCATGATATATTTTAAGCATGGATACATGGAACACCGAATGAACCCCCGATAAGCTTAGTGGGAATGCCAACCTGTATGCTACCGGACCCAAGTCCTCAAGAACCTCAAATGGACCTATATACCGAGAGCTTAGATTGCCCTTCTTGCCAAATCTCATGACTCCTTTCATAGGAGATACCTTTAACAAAACTTGTTCACCAACGTTGAATGACATGTCCCTTACCTTATGATCTGCGTACTCCTTTTGCATGCTTTGGGTTGTCAATAACTTGGTTTGGATGAACCTCACCTTTCCTGGGCTTTCTTCACCAAATCCGTGCCCAAAGGCTTCACAACACTAACTTCAAACCATCCTATAGGTGATCTACACCTTCTCTCATAGAGTTCTTCGAATAGAGCCATATCAATGCTGTAGTGATAGCTATTGTTGTATGAAAACTCACACAATGGGAAAAACTTATCCCAATGACCACCAAATTTAATCACACAGGCCCTCAACATTTCCTTAAGCACTTGAATAGTCTTCTCTGACTGACCGTCAGTCTGAGAATGGAAAGCGATGCTAAAATCGATCTTAGTACCCAACACTTCATGTAACCTATCCTAAAACTTAGAGGTAAACTGTATACTTATATCAGAAATGATGGAAATTGGCACCCCATGTAGCCTAAATATCTCTTTGACATAAATCTTGGATAACTGCTTTGAACTGTAATCCATCCTAACTGGGATAAAATAAGCTCTCTTGGCATGATGCTCCAAGGTCTTAGGAAGACCCACCACGAAGTCCATAGCTATCCTTTCCCACTTCCACTCGGGAATGGGCATCCTCTGAAGTAAACTAGCAAGGGTTTGATGCTTGTACTTCACCTGCTGGCAGTTGTGGTATTTATAATCATACTCCACTATATCCATTTTCATTCTGGGCCATAAATAAAGCTGTCTCAAGTCACGGTACATCTTGGTTAAACCCATATGAATAGAGTGTTGATAACCATGAGCTTTTGTAAACAAACTTGGAGTAAAATCTCTAGCTTGGGGCATGCCCACCGTCCCCTCACCATCCATACTCCACATGCATCAAGTGTGTCTTCAAAAGCTTCACCACGTACTACCTTGTTCCAAAGTTTGTTCAACTTCTCATCCTGAAACTGTCTGGCCTTAATCTGATCAAGGAATGTTGACTGTACCTCCATACTACCTAATAGTCCACCTCTTTTAGAAATACCAAACTGCATAGACAGATATGCTAGAGTCTAAATCTCTCTGGCCAAGGGTCAATAGACACCCTCAAATAAAGTAGACTACCCATACTTACCATTTTCTGGCTCAATGCGTCTGCCACCACATTGGCCTTACCCGAATGGTACTGGATGGTCACATCATAGTCTTTCAACAATTCTATCCATCTTCTCTGCCTCAAATTTAAATCCCTTTGTGTAAACACATGCTGCAAGCCGTGATGGTCTGTAAACACCTCACACTTGCTACCATAGAGATAGTGTCTCCAAATCTTTAGTGCAAAGACCACTGCCGCCAACTCCAAGTCATGGGTTGGGTAATTCTTCTCATGCGGCTTTAATTGCCTTGAAGCATAGGTAATTACATTTTTATCCTCCATCAACACTGCACCCAAACTAGAAAGTGAAGTATCACAAAATACAACAAATTCTTTACCTTCTACTGGTAGGGAAAGAATAGGAGCTGTAGTAAAAAGTGACTTGAGCTTTTGGAAGCTCTGTTCATATTTATACGACAAAACAAAAGGCACCTTCTTCTGAGTCAACCTAGCCAAGTGAGTAGCATTAGATGTAAAATTCTTGAAAAACCTGTGATAGTAACCAGCCAGGCCCACAAAACTCCTAACCTCAGTCACAGAGCTAGGCCAAACCCAACTCTTAATAGCCTCAATCTTGTAGGGATCTACTATCATCCCCTTTTTCGAAATCACATGCACTAAGAAGGCAACTGAAGACAATCAAAACTCGTATTTCGAGAACTTAGCATATAATTGCTTCTCCTTAAAAATCCCCAACACAATGTGAAGATTGCCTGCATATTCCTCCTTACTCTTAGAGTAAACCAAAATACCATCAATAAAGATAATCACAAAAGAATCCAAGAAGGACTTAGTGATACCATTCATCAAGCTCATGAAAGCTGCTAGCGTATTAGTCAACCCAAATGACATTCACCAAGAACTTATAGTGCCCATACCGAATCTTGAAGGTTGTCTTGGGTATATCCTCCGACCGAATCTTTAGCTGATGGTAACCCAATCTCAAGTCTATCTTAGAGAAAATAAAAGCACCCTGCAACTGTTTAAAAAGATCATCTATATGGAGTAAGGATACTTATTCCTGATGGTAACCTTATTCAACTGCTTGTAATCAATACAAATCCTTAGGATACCATTCTTCTTCTTAACAAACAACACTGGAGCACCCCAAGAAGAAGTACTAGGACAAATAAATCCTTTATCAAGTAACTCCTGTAACTGATTCTTGAGTTGCCTCAACTCGGTTGGCGTCATTCGTTAGGAAGGAATCAAAATTAGGTGAGTACCCAACTCTAAATCAATACAGAAGTCAATGTCCCAGTCCGAAGGCATACCAGGAAAATCTGTGGGAAACACCTCCTGAAAATCCAACACCAGAGTGACTGACTCAATAGAAGGAAATTCTGGACTAACATCCCGAAAATGGGATAGAATAGCTGAACACCCTCTTCCAACTAATTTCTTAACCTGAATAAAAGCTATGTTCTTTACAGGCTTAGTCTTATACACACCTTCCCACTCTAACTTATCCATTCTAGGCATCTATAGAGTCACTTTCTTAGCATTATAATTTAAAATAACATGATACAGAGATAGCTACGTCATACCCAGGATAATGTCAAAGTTAAGAATATCCAAGATTATCAAATCTACCCAAGTATGGAAACCATGAAGATAACAAAACATGCAAGATAAACATGGGTCTCTACCACAGACTCTCCAACCAAAGTAGACACATAAACATGAGAGTCAAGCAAATCACTTATCAAGTCAAATCCCAAAATAAATATAATAGATACATGAAAATAAGTGAAACCTGGATCAAACAAAATAGTAGGCATCTGGTCACAGACAAGAATAGTACCTGTAATGACGGTGTCAGACGCCTCGACCTCGGTCTTGCCTTTGATGGCATAACAGTTAGCTATATCATTAAGCTGGGCAACCTCCCTAGTAGGTTGCGCTCCATCCTTCCCTGTACTCCCATTACCTCGGTTTCAACCATGACTTCCTTGATTATTACCTCGCCTACCCTCTGGACGACCCTTACCATTACCATTATCTCCACCACCTCTACCAGTAGGTACCACAACCTTAGCCTGTTGCTAGATCTGTGACCCAGCCTGCCTCTGAGGACACTCTCTATTGAGCGCCCCACAGCACCATAAGTTTAACAACCTCGCTTAAGAGAAGGACTGTTGGCCAAAGAATAAGAAGACCCTTAGCCTCTAGCAAGTAAGGGCTGCTAAATAGCCCCTGAATTACCACCTGTAAATGCTAGCAGAGCTGACTGAATTGGGTGATCCAAATAAGTCTACAACCTAGGACCCCTGGAGTAAGAACTACCAAGTTACCCCCATTTTGAGATTTCTTTTCTAACACCTTATCCTGACCAACCTATTTAACCCCTTCAAGCTTTATCACATAGTCTGCCGCATCATTGAAGTACTTTCCTGCAAAAGTCATATGCATAGAAAAAACCTGCAAGTTAGTGTTCAGTCTCTTCATAAACAACCAAATTCTCTATTCCTCTATATCATGTAACTGAGTAGTATAACGATACAAGGCATGGAACTTAGCCTCATTAGTTGAAACTGACATATTGACCTGCTTAAGGGACAAAAATGTATCTTTTTTCTATCAAGAAGAGTACAGGGTACATACTTCTCCAAAAATAGGGTATGAAAATGAGCCCACGTTAGTGGAGGCAAAATGTCACGACCTAAATAGTCATGATTTGCACCCACCCTAACGGATGGTGGGAGAACCATGCCTAACCCAAATCCTCAAGTAACCCCATGTCACATTTACATCCACTTTACACTACTTCATCATTAAACAAGTCTAACTATTTTTATTATATTATTGGGAAATCAACATCAAACCAACAAAATTATCCAACCACTAATAGAGTTCGGAAACCTTTATTTATTACAATCCCCAGGACATAAAGTAACCGTACAAGGACAACTAAGAATGTCTAAATAGGTAACTAATAGAATATCCAAAATACAGAAGGAAAACTACAAAAAGTCTTAGTCCAAAAGCAAGGGACATAAACACAAATCAAAAGAATCAATGGCTGCCCGGTCATGGTGCTCACCCTTGAACCTGAGATTGGAACTTCTGGCTAAAGTTGAGGTCTTATCAAAAATGCCAGACCACGCTCTGCACTCAATAAAAAGAAGAGCACAGGTACCATCAGTACATCAACAAGTACTGGTAGGCATCATAGGTTGACTCAACCCAAAACCATACAAATAGGTAAATCACAGAACTTATAATTAAAGAAAAATACACAATTATGCCACTTCACTTTAGAGGGAATACAAACTCATACTCATGTATGTTTACACTTAGCAAATTCAGCAACAAGTTGTATCACAACATATGGTTATAACTGAATATTCAATCCATATGAATGAATGTATGAATTCAAGATGTGCACATCTTATCTTTATCTTCTCAATTTCATCAACATCATTTGCACAACATCAATATGTATGAATATGCAATGTAGTCAATAATCACAAGTAGTGCTCGAAAGCCATCACAAAACTTAATTCACATATAAGCACAGAGTCAAGCAAGTCTAATTGCTACAGTAAACCATAATCTACCTCGATTCTTTGCTCAAAGTCACCTCTAGGCCACAAGCTTGCCTTTCCTTTTCCTATCAACTTATTCTTGATCTATAGCAATAAGATTACACACCTATTTCAATGAATTCATCCCCCTTTAACCACTAGGGATTGATAACTAACCATTTTAACCATAAAATTTCCTTAAATCATCATCTTAGGGTTTTCCCCTCCTTAACCTCATGAATCCTACTTTGTTTAGCATAAACAAATATGATTCTATCTTCATTAGTGTTTTCTAACATGCTAGGATCATTATCTACTGATTTTATACTCAATCCTACCAATTTACATCAATTTCATAAACTAGGGCTAAACCCCAAATTTTCACCATGAACAAGTTTTCTATGGATTTTACGGGATTATAAACAGTAATTTCAAGTTTAGAATGTACGAAACTTACCTCCAAATATGAAACTTATAAAATTCTGCTGAAAATTACCTTTCCCAGAGCTCATTCATGTTTTCCAGAAAATGGGGAATGAAAAATGTTTTCTAGTTTTAAAACTGAAAGTTACTGCATTTTACTACTACAGTGGTAAGATTACCGCTGCTGGTGCAGCATTAAAGTTACCGCTAAAGTGGTTCATGATGCAAAAGACGATTTCGCTACAGCGGTACCGCTACAGTAGTCTTGGGCAGAAACTCAGTACCTTTCCCCAGCTTTGTCCATTTCACAAGACACTCCTCGAATTACAACATCGCAGACCAACCTTTTCACGGTAAACTCTATAACCGGAGTTCTATAACTCTGTTTTTTGTGCTAAAAGTTGCTACGACTTTGTAAACTCATTATCTATCCACAAATCTAGTCAAACATCTCCACCAATGCTCACATTAACACCAGATTTTCCTAGAATAGTACATCCTTAAAATTTGTCAAATACTAGGCTAGCCCTGAATTTCTTAAAAATCACATAAGTAAAATTTGGTGGGATTTTCAATTCCTATTTTTAGTGTAACAATGATTTGGGTCATTACAAAAAACTTGTGACTGATACTCCACATATGTCCTCCACAACTGTTGACATCACCTTGCAGCTGAAAAGTAACAAAACTCAACACCGTGCTGCTCAATAATACCCAATTTGTACAACATTTCATAACAATCAATAATGAACTCAAATGAATCCTCCATCTCAGATCCAACAAAAGTAGGAGGTTTCATCTTTAGGAACTTGGTCAGCATGTCATGCTCAGTCTCAGTCATAACAAGACCTAACATCGAATGAGGAAAGATCTCAGTCCCTAAAGCGTCACCCATCCTAGGTGTAATTATAGCAGTCGGCTAAAAACTTAGAAACAGATAAACAGATATAACAGGAGTGACCCTAATACTTCCTAATCCACTAAGAAAAGAAAACACCTGCTGAATCATCTCAAAATACATAGGGGAAGTGCTGTATCTCCAACTGGTGCCACATCCTGCTGATCCACAACATCCTCATTCATCTCCTCAACCTTTTCATAATGATCTTAGGGTAGGGGAGGAGTCACTGATCTCTGACGAGACTGATCAGATGCTGCCTGAGCTCCATCCGTAGAAGGTGTTGATCTGTCTCTTCCTCTTCCCCTACCCCTTCCGCATCTTTATCCCCGAAATATTGATTCCACAGCTGAAGCTACTGGTTGTGGCTTTGGCTCTATTCGCCCTATTATTCATTATCTATGAACAAAAGAATGAAGATGGTCGGATACTAATTTGTACCACCAGATACCAATTGGAATCAATTCATAGAATGAAAGAAGAAAGAAATGATAGTTTCTTAAAGTCCTATAGCCTCTCGAAGAAAAGTACAGATATCTCTGTATTATTCCGTAAGACTCTACTAGACCTATTTTTGTACAATAAGATCAACGAACCTATGGCTATGATACCAACTTTGTCACGATCCAAACCCATTGTGAGTGGCACCCATACTAACACCCCGGTGGGAGAACCACCTAACCCAAGCCATCACTCAACACTTAGCCAAAACATAGCTAACTAGTCCATTGTCATTAAGAAAACCAGCAATTCGATAGCTGAAACCCAAAGTAATAATGTGGAAAATATGAAATCTAACAAAACCTCGAGAATTTGAAAGTCATTATACCAAAACACTAATAAGTATCAACTAAAGGGATCAATCTAAAACTACTAAAACATGTCTAAGTCTGAAACAAATCTGAATGAAGAACTCATGGTAGCCTAGATGATGTAGCTCACGCTTGAGTTCGAACACTATCTGAATCACAACTGAGGTTTCATAACAGTTGCTTGAATATGCTCTGCACTCAACAAAAAAGAAGAGCACGTGTAGTATCAGTACACAAGAAAATAATGATGTACTGGTAGGGTCAATGGACAACCAAAAATGAGAAATATGAACACATAACCATCACTTAGTAAACATTATAGAGTTTAGTAAATACAAGTCAACATGGATAACAAGTCAAGTCAAAAACTATGACTACCAATACGACTCCAAGTCAACAACCATGACTCAAACAACATATCAACCATGTCTCAATTACAAGTAAATAGACAACAAGAGTTATGACACAACTTCAATCAGCCCGTACCACTCAAGGATCCATAAGAACTACAACAATGAAAATTATCATGCAACCCGATTTACATATAGAAACCACCTTTAGAAAATAAGCACATAACCCGGTTCATGCAAGGAACCAATATAATAAGTCAACACATAATCCCGGTTCATTGAAGGAACCAATATAACACGTAAATATATAATCCCTAGTTTACTCAAGGAACTATCACACTCAACTGTACCTTGTACATACATGCTAAGGGTCTTATGATTGCCCATTAGCCATGACCTGCAGGGGATGAGCTCTTGTCCATGTACCAAATCCCAGACATCAAGTGTCTACCAACTTTATACCAACCAATCCCGCGAAGATGTCCAAATAGCAGTACATCCCACAATAATAAATATAAATCCTATGAAGATGTCCAAATATCGGTACATCCCAAAATAATGGCAGATATCACAATAATAACAATGATAACAAATAACACTTGTAATAACCAACAAGCTTTCAGATAAGTTCATTGCATGTGATTAACACTTAGTACATCAAATAGTCATTCACTTTCCTTAAACGTGCATTGTACAAGCAATAAAAAGGAACAATTATCATGCACACATAACACAAATTGGGTTTAACTACATTAAACTATCACCTACCTCAATCGAAACTTGAAATGCTCTAACAAACTTGAGTATTCCCTTTTCTTGCAACCTCGGCTTGATTGCAGTCTAGAAATAGGAATATAACACATAATCAATCAAATGATCTACAATATCAAGGATTATAACCTAATCCCAAACTCTAAGGCCAATTTCATGATCATTCATTCTGTCCTAGGGTTGTTTCACCATAAATTCACCTTAAACTTACCAATTTCATGGTTACATTAGTGAATTATAGCCATGTAAGAGTATATTATTAACTTTAAACAAAAATCCATTGGTTTTACAATTAATTTACCCTATTTAACTAGAAAATCAACTAGGCTAAGTTAAATCCTCCCTAAAACTCATAATCTAGTGATTCTAAGGTTTAGAAATCAAAAAACTAGTTAATGGGAGTGATTAACTTACCTTCACGAAGAACTTGAGTGTAAAATCATGCAAAATCGCCCCAAATCACCTAAGATTTCCTCAAAATGAATTTAGAAAATAATAAATTGTTTTGGAGAAATTTACGCATAATTCCATGCATATCCCGTCCCAATCCCGCTATAACGTAACACGTCCGCTATGGCGGGATTGACAGAGTTTGACTCCCACTATAGCGGAAATTTCTTTGCTATAGCGGGTCTGGAGAGGCAAAAACTCGGGATTGCTCCCAGTTTTTCCTTTTTTGCAATGCACCCTCATATCATAATATTTCCTCATATCATAATATTTCGGACTAACCCCTCTACTTCAAGTTTGATATCGGGAGCTCTACTTAGCCGGATTCACTTCCAAAAAGTCCTACGAATTCCATAACGACGTCATAGATAACATAAAAACATGCTAAACTTTATTACATTTAGCCAATCCATTCTCAGATTGTCGTAGACCATACCTCGCTTAGATTTCATCCAAGCCTAGCCTAGCCTAGCCTGAAAATTTCAACTCCCAATTCGAGGAAAAATATAACCCAAATTTTTGCACGTTAGACATACCTGTAATGATGGAAAGGATCATTACAACTATCCTTTAAGGTTGTCATCTCTCAGCTATTTCTATGGTATGTCTAAATACACAATTCAACCATAAGGTTAATTCAATAATAAATTAATCTTCTCAACATTTCCCCTAAACAATGGTAACCACAATTACTCGACCAATACTTCTATGCCAAGAAAATCACTGACTCAATACTTCATTAGAACTCATGCCAAGAAAATCACTAACTCAATACTCATCACAACAAATTATCAAGTCAGGTCACCCCTATATCACTAACACCAATTTAAGATATAGAAAGCAATCATATAAAGTAACGTGCAACGGTAGATTTATTCTTATTTTCCCCCTTACTGCATTGTCATTACATGCTTTATTAGCTCATAAACACCTTAAAGATTAGTCTCCATACAATCATTATATGAGAAAGTCCAAAAAATAATCAGCCAATTACAAGTCATGTTTGAAATTCAATCAACAAGTCATTTCGTTAATCAACATATGAGTGACTAGTTTTACCAATGGCAACCATAATTACCATATTCACAAATACAAAGGAACTTAGTTCTACCATAATCTCGCGATTTCCTCATCAACTACACACTATCATCACAATACAAGTAGTTTACTAAATGAACAGTGAAAATCACCAATTCAAACAAAGTTTGATGTTTAAATATGTATATCACATCAAAAAGACAACAACACCCACATCAAATATTTAACCTATCAACACATCATATTTTATCAACCATATCATTGATCTTTCATGCCAAGAGCTACTATATCCACCCCCTCAACTAGCCTTCTTTTATTATTAATCAATGCATGTAATTCAAGTTACAATTTCCAAGCAAGTCACACAACTACAAATATCCATCAAAGAATTCATATAACACATATCAATACAAAAATTCAGAGCTATTTACGTAGATTTTAGGTTATTATGTATCCACATGCCATATTACCATTGACTAGACAAGTAATACCTAACATCACAAAGTCACAATCAATCAACCAACACGAAGTGATCATAAAAATTAGTTACTTACGTATCAACGTGACTCTTATTGCTAGATACCAATTGGAATCGGCTAGATTCTAATTGGAAAATTACCAAGATACTAATTGGAATCGATTAGATACCAATTAGACTCATCCAAGTACCAATTAGAATCTATTAAATACCAATTGAACTCGACTCAGTGGATGATAGATAGAAATAGCATGACATGAAAGAAGGAACGGAAATAATTCCTAGAATGCCTCATATCTTCCCAAAAATTTGATGTGGATGTCTACACACCAAACTGCAGGATTATACTCAATATTTTCTCTTGTATATGTGAGACCGGTAACCTGCTCTATGATACCATCTATCACGACCCAACTAGGAGGATTATGCAAGCACCTACTCTATTCTAACTAAATAGGAGAACCCTTACCACTTATTAAATTATTATGTAGAAGTCATTAATAAACTAATTTATTACATCATTGAATTACTAATAATAAAAATATTACAATCTTTGTAAAGATACAATAAAATAAAAGCATCTCCTCGGGTACCTAGTCTAGACATGTACAAGAGCTCTTAATACAATAAAGGACAAATAAAAGACACAACTCCCACCGTAGGAATAGGATGAGCATAAACTACTGATGAATATTCGCCGCTTTATATAAGAAACCTCAACTGATCCTGCAACAAAACTACACCCCCAAAAAAGTATGTAGCAAGAGTAGTATTAGTACAACCACAAGTACCGATAGGTATTATCGACCGACTAGAATCAGGTCACGCAACACCACATAAAATCAAAAAAGATAAACATGATAATTAACAACTTAATTCACATCACTTTCACCCACTTATGTTATATATCTCTCTTTCTCTCTATCGTATTACCTATGAGTATTTCTATTATAATTCTCGCTAACTTAGTTGTATCCATTTCATTACTAGAAGGCAATCTATTCCACCGATATTCCCTTATACCATTCCACACTTAATCTCACAAATCATACATCGCTCTTCATATCAAATATCATTCATCATAATTCTCCATCCATAATTTATGGCAACCCAGCAATAGGGGAATTATGTACAATGTCAAGAATATATAGTTGTCAATTTAAGACAAATATGGTCATCAATTAGAATTTCAATTATTAAGTAATTTTTCAGATCATCAAGTAGACATTCAAGTCATCAAGTATGCTTTGAGTTCATTAAGTGGACATTCAAGTCATTATGTAAGATTTCAATTCATCAACTAGACATTCAAATTATCAAGTAAGCTTTCAATTCATCAATTAGACACTCAAGTCATAAAGTAAGCTTTAACAATGCTCACATAAATAATCTCACACAAGGGTAAATTACACCCGTTTCAGCTTGCCATTTAGGACATCAAGAATTTCATTATCATATCATCACACCAAGGATCGGATCCCATAAGGAACCATAGTATATCATAAAACATAAATTGGTCCACATAAGAAACCATAAAACATCTCATCAACCTAACTGGTCCACATAAAGAACCATAATATCTCATCAATAATAACTGGTACACACAAGGAATCATATTTCTCATCAAATAACCAGTCCACACTAGGAACCATAATATATCATCTAGCATAAATTGGTCCACTCAATGAACCGTCAAACTCTCAGCCATAAATACACACATGCTATGGGACTTATGGTTGCCCACTAGCCATGACCTATAGGGAACAAGCTCTGTCCATGTACCAAATCATATTAGACAACTATGTTTCTTGCCACCATTATCTCAAACAAAATACTATGCCACCCTCATTCCAATGTCTCCCTATATACCACCTCAATCCACTAGTTAGAACCATAGATCATACATGAAACATTTCATTTTAGAACATCAAAAAATGTACAATCACAAGTATGTTGGAAGACCAATCAACAAATAATCGGTTAAGAACACACACATAATCAATTGAGGCTAAGCTCCAATTTTATAAATATGTACATATATGCGTACTTCCACATGTTTGAAATTCATCCCTAGCTACAACACTATTAACTCCTCAACTTTCATCTTAATGCTATATAATAATTAAATCACCATCAATATTGTACATACAATAGTACCCTTAGTTTATTCATCTTACAACAAGTTATGCTATATTGTCTAGCCAAGTCTCTCTCAAAATATTATGTTAGAACATCATTTCTCTTTTCCCTTTTCATACTCAACATATTAGATCAATTTACAATAAGGGGAACACGTAATCTTGAACACACTACACACAACAGTTACCATTGTATTATTATCTCTAGATTATAAATCACAACACATTTTGAAGTTTAATTTAATGTTTTATGGATCCAAACACCATGCCCTAAGGCCTATTCATGCATTCTCCCAACTATTATACATAATGTATACGTTTAGATAATCTAAGTCTACTACTCATAAACCATAACCTACCTCAATCTCAAGCTATAAAAGCAAGCTATACCACAAATGCTCTTTCTTTTTCTTCACATTTCTAAATGCTCAATCTTCTACTAAACCAATAATTATAAGAGTAATTAATCAACTATTCTTCAAATAAATACTTTGAGAATTCAAATCTACTAATCCTACCTTACTCTTGGTCAATAACATTAGCCAAGGGTCATCCAATCATTAACTAGTACAATCATACTCACATTATCCCAATCAATGGAGTTTCTACTCTAATTATCCTTTTTTAAAGAAGTATTAAGCTAACCATTACATCCTTTATGAAGTCAGGGTTTTATTCACCATAAATCATGTTCTAAAATCAAAATTTCATACTAGAAGGAGTTAATTTATGATCTAGAATCAATTCCAAGTTTGAGGCAACAACAGGTCTGTGATGCCCTTAGATGTTCTGAGCCACATGCGCGCTACACTGATATATTCAACTAGTTTATAGCCTTGGCCGATAGGCAATAGGGCATTTACATAAACTCCGAAACTGTACCCAGGGATCTTACATTAGGAAACTCCCAAGCTTGTCGAGGAAGGAACAAAACAGAGAAAGACACCGTCCAACCATTTTTTATGTGCGCGTACCACTTTTGAGTATCTTTGCACTCGGGTAATCTTTGAAATTTCATCATGATGGGGATAGATCATTGCAATTATTGGTATTTAATGAGGAATTCCTAGTAAGCACGAGTCATCAACTCGCGTTGACTATATCCCTGTCCTTTGTACACACTGCCCGTTGCTCCTACCGATTGAATGATCCGGTGAAATGTTTAGATCGCAGCGACATGTGAGGTTTACTGCCAACGACATTGTCAGAAGTCTATTGAATCTTATCATTTAGAGGAAGGACAAGTCGTAACAAAGTTTTCATAGGTGAACCTGCGGAAGGATCATTGTCAAAACTTGCAAAGCAGAATAACTCACGAATATGTTTAAACACTGGGGAGGCCGCGCGGGCGGGGTGCTTCGGCCCTCCGTACGTACGCCTCTCCCTCTCCCCCGATGCACACGCTTTCATGTTCGTTGGGCAGCTAATAAACCCAGTGCAGAGAGTGCCAAGGAATACTTAAATTGACTGCCTGCCGCTCACACCCTATCTGTGGTGTGTGTTGGTGGGACTTTTACTTCTTTTGAAACAAAAACAACTCTCGACAATGGATATCTCGGCTCTGTATTTGATGAAGAACATAAAAAATGTGATACTTGGTATGAATTACATAATCCCGTGAACCATCGAATCTTTAAATGCACGTTGCGCCTGAAGCCATTATGTTGAAAGACACGTCTGCCTGGGTATCATGCATCGTATCCCAGACTTGGGTCACTTTTTCATTGCGGGGAGGATACTGGACTCCCATGCACCTCGAGCTCATGGCCAGCCTAAATGCCCGTCACACGTCTGGACTCTTAGTCCCTTCCTATGCTTAGGCACTCAGACCGTGACCCAAGGTCAAAAAGGACTACCCGCTCAGTTTAAGCATATCAATAAGTGGAGGAAAAGAAACTTACAAGGATTGCCTTAGTAACGGTGAGAGAACTGTAAATAACCCAGCCTTAGAATCAGGCAATTTTGCCATCTGAATTATAGTCTGTAAAAGCTTCCTCAGTAGCGATCCAGGCCCAAGTCCCCTATAAGGGGGCACTAGAGAGGGTGAGAGCCCTGTTGTGCCAGAAACCTGTCACACCACGAGGCACTGTCTACGAACTGGGTTGTTTGGGAATGCAGCCCAAATTGGGCAGTGAATTCTCTCCAAGGTTAAATACAGGCGAGTGACTAATAACGAACAAGTACCGCGAGGGAATGATGAAAAGAACTTTGAAAAGAGAGTCAAAGAGTGCCTGAAATTATTAGGAGGGAAGCAGATGGGGGGCGATGATGCACCCCTATCGAATGTGGAATGGTGATGATTCGGTCTACTAATTGACTCGGAGCATGGACCAGGGTGGATTGGGGGGCGGCCAAAGCCTGAGATCTCGGTACGCTGGTGGAACACTGTCTCCTCAATTGTGGTAGGCAGCGCACGCCTCCGGCGTACTTCGGCATCTCTATGATCTAAGGTGTATTTATATGCCTTATGGAAGACTTTAACTCATGTATACCTTAGTTTTGAGAGCAATAAGAAAAGTCAACGAAAGGAAGAAAATTTGAGTCTAAGGGCCTGGCGCGCCAAGGGGCGTGCCGGGCCACTTTTGGCATAATTTCTACTCAAGTGGGCAGCAGGGGGGCGCTCCCAAGGGCGTGTCGGGCCGCTCAGGCGCACCTGTTCAGAGGCAAAAATTTGCCTAAGTCCCAAGAGCACCCAAGGGCGTGCTGGGCCGCTTTTTGGCAAATTTTTGCCCCGAGTTTTTGTCTATAAATAGGACTTTTGGGTTATTGTATAATTATTCCATCATTACTAGACTATTTTGGGCATTTTTTTGGCATTGAAATTAGGTTTCATTCTTCTTATTTTCAGTTTTTATTTCTTTTTATGGTATTTTATCACTTTATGATGTTAACTGAAGTTATGAGTGGCTAAAATCCCTCTTTCTTGGGGTTGAGGCTATGAACATGAATCTCTTGAGTTGAATTTTATTGGTTTTTGCTGAAGTTTATCATGAATTGGTTATTCTTATATTCTTAATTTTACTATTTTAATGCTTGATCACCATTGAAATAAATCCCTTGTCTTGAGGTGAGCTCGAGAGAGAAACTAAGAGATAGAACGTGGAATATAAGAAGCGTGATATTTACTCACGGAAGGGATTCCAAGAGATTGAAATGCAGTTAGGACCGAGAGGTACCTAATCCGCAGCGCTTGTTCAATTGCGAGAAGATAGCTTAAAGGCATTAGAATTGGTTAAACTTATCACCGCTCAATGATGTAGTTAGGTTTCCAATTTCTAGTAGAAGGTTATAGTTTGGAGACGAATATAATTGTAACATTAACCTCGTGATCAATAACCAAGATAAACGACTCAATTTTCTTAAACCAGTAACAATTACGCTCAAGAGATGACGTTCAAAGTGCCTTGACCTTGGGAATTTAGTGCCTTGACCTTGGGAATTTACTTTTTATTGAATTTTAAATCATATTTGCAAAAACTGAAGTTACGGTAGCAAAGATAGTAGTTTATAGTACGCAATCATCTAATTTTTAGTAACAAATCGCTTTTACCTTTTGCAACACTAGTTTTTAATTACTGTTTGACGTCTAAAATTAACTTATGTAGACGAAAGTCCCTTGGGTTCGATATACGGCTCTTTTAAAGGAGCCATTATATTACTTGAACGATCACGTGCACTTCTGTGTATAGCTGGGTCGCAACACTATACGCTCTGAAAGCTGGCCTGTGGGCTCCTTATTTAACCCGTCTTGAAACACGGACCAAGGAGTCTAACATGTGTGTCAGTCAATGGATGAGTAAACCCATAAGGGGTAAGAAAGCTGATTGGTGGGTCCCCCGAGGGGTCTATCATCGATCGACGTTAATCTTCTGAGAAGGATTCGTGTGTGAGCATACTTGTCGGGACCTGAAAGGTGGTGAACTATGCCTGAGCGGGGCGAAGCCAGAGGAAACTCTTGTGGATGCCGACATGATACTGACGTGCAAATCATTTGTTTGACTTGGTTATAGGGGCAAAAAACTAATCGAACCATCTAGTAGCTGGTTGCCTCCGAAGTTTCCCTCAGGATAAATGGAGCTCACTTGCGAATTATATAGGGTAAGGACAATGATTATAGGACTCGGGGGCGCAATGCCCTCAACATATTCTCAAATTTTATATAGGTCGGACAACGTGACTGCTTTGTTGAGCCTCCTCACAAAATTAAGAGCTCCAAGTAGGCCATTTTTTGTGAGCAAAACTGGCGATGCGAGATGAACTGGAAGCTGGGTTATGGTGCCAAACTGTGTGCTAACCTAGATCCCACAAATGGTGTTCGTCGATCAAAAAAGCAGGACGGTGGTCATGGAAGTCAAAATCCGCTAAGGAGTGTGTGACAACTCACCTGCTGAATCAACTAGCCTCGAAAATAGATGGCGCTTAAGCGTGCGTCCTACACTCGGCCGTCAGGGAAAGGAGGCTAAGCCCTGATCAGTTGGAGGGTTCGATGGTTGCTGCAAAACCTTGACTTCATAAAGGATGGAATGGTTAGCTTAATACTTCTTAAAAAGTGGATAATTAGAGTAGAAACTCCATTAGTTGGGATAATTAGAGTAGAAACCCATAGATTTTCTCACGAAAATCTCAAGAACCTAGGGTTCTAACCCATAATTCCACCATTAAAGATCATTCTAGTAATTCTAAGATGTAATTGGATTAATAGAAGAAAAAGATGATAGAAAAACTTATCTAAACGAAGAATTTTCACCCCTAGACCTTTAAAAATCTCCCTATGGTTGTGGAATGAGGTTTTCGAATTTAGGAACTGAGACTCGGCTAAAAATAGGCATATAAATTACTCGAGGGTTACTTCTGCAACCCGAATCCCACAAGAGTGGCCTAATCCTGTTGTGTCGACCTCTGCTTTTCAGCATAGACAATGATTAGTAAAATGGCCATAGTTTGATATCGAATTAACAAACTATTGGTGGATTTGGAAAGAAGACTCGAAGACCATTAATTTGATAGGTTATGGGCAACGTAACTCTTTATATTCTAGAAGGAATAATCATTTGTAGTTGACCCTAGTTATGCCACGACCCAAACCCATTGTGAGTGGCATCCACACTACACATCCGGTGGGAGAACCAACTACCCTGAAGATCATCCCATAATCAACACTTAAAATAAATAAGCAGAACTAATCCATCAATAGAATAATATCCATTCTAAACCAAAAACCATAAGTACAACTTAAAGAGAAAAATGTACTTAGTAAAACATCCCTAAGACCCAAAAGTCATCTGTACCAAAACATCTATGAACATAAAAAAGGGGATGCAACCCTAAAACTAAGATAAACATAAGTCCAAAAATAGAGAACAATGTCAAGAGAGAGATTCCATGGTAGCCGGATAAGTTGCTCACCCTGAAATCTTGAATCAACGGCTGGAATCACAAGTATGGTCTCGTAGGAGCCGCTGGAATATGCTCTGTACTCACAAAGGTAAATGCAAGTATAGTATCAGCACACAAGAACAACAGTGTACTGGTAGGGTCATTTGGCCAACCCAAGATGAAAATATGAAAGCTTAACCAAATGATAGTATAACAAGTTAATCCATGCTATAAACATCATACACTTAGCACATAACACCAAAAAGATAGTTCAAGATTAAAAACCAGCAAGTCACCAAATATCACTATGTCAAGTACATTCAAGACACATATACCATTATACAGCATAGATAAATACATATCCTCGGTTCACTTATGGAACAGTTAAACTCACATGAACCTCGTACATAAATGCTATAGGTAATACATCCACCCTCTAGCCATGACCTATAGGGGACAAATACTGTCCATGTACTAAAACCCCAGACATAAGTGTCTACCAACCTTGTTTCACCAATATCCCATGGGAACCTCCCAAATATCAAACATTCCACATTTTAGAAATAAGGTTGGTCAAATCTTTAAGCAAGTATAATCATTACATTGACCATACCAAACAATATGCATTAACCAGCCACACTACAAAGTAGTTATCATGCACATATAATACAAGTTAGATTAAACTACAATACCATCACCTACCTTGAATCAAGCTTGCACAACCCTTTAAGTCAGAGGTTTGCCTTTCCATGCAATTACCATTTGCTCGTGGTCTAGAACATGCATATAAATACATAATTAAAGAAATGACCTTAACATGTCAGTATTTACAACTCACACCCAACCCCTAAGGTCAAGTTCATGATCATTACCTTCCCGCTCTAGGGCTTTTCTACCATAATTCACCTAAAACTAACAATTCCGTAGATAAATTAGTGAATTAACGAAATGCAAGGGTAAATTAACCGCTAATAAAAAAAAACCATTAAATTATTCCTAAATTTCCCCATTGCACCACCAATTAACCAAAATCCACCCTAAAACCCTCCCCGAACTCCATGTATTAACAATTCTAAGGCATGATAATTAAATACGAGTTAACGCGGATGAATTCCTTACCTTAATGAGTCAAACGATGAATTTCCAGTATATTTCACCCTAAATTTCCCTTCCCTTGCCCCAGAATGAGTTTTAGAAAAATAAACTATTTTGAAGAATTATTTTAATAAATCTGCGATTTTCACCTCTATAGTACCGCTATAGCAGTTGTTGACTACCTTTGACCGCCGCTATAGAGGGAATTTCTCTGCATAGAGCTTACCGCTATAGTGGTAGTGGTGTTGATGGAACAGAATATCCATCTTCGCCCAAAAATTCCACCTCTTGCTTCACACCTTAAACCTAGGACATTCCAAACAATGTCCTTTACACTAAGATCAATTTCGGGAGTTCTACTAACCCAAATTTAATTCCGTAAATTTCTATGGGTCCTTTGTCGTCTTAGCTAACTAGAACTCAATACAATTTCCACAAAACTATTCTAAATCATTCCTAGATTTCCTATTCCACACCTCACTATGAATTCAATCGAAACTAGCCTAGCTTGAATTTTGTTATTTCCAAATCGTAAGGAATATGGATATCAATTTTTAAACATAGGATTCATGTGTAATGATTAATTGGGTCATTACAACAGATACCAATTTACCTATTATTCATCCCCAAATGATCAAACAAGAAAAATAGGCTAAACAAAGAGGAAGAAAAAAAGTACATGTATCTTCAAACAATTGAGGGAACTTGTCCTGCATGTCTTTCTCGATTTCCCAAGTGGATTCCTTGATCGGATGATGCTTCCATTGAACCATTACCTAACAAATTTCTTTCATCCTCAATTTCTGAACATCCCAATCTAGAATCGCTACTGGTTCCTCCTCATAAGCCAAATCATTATTTAGAAGCACTGAATCTCACTTAACGATGTAGTCTCCATCCCCATGATACCATTTTAGCATAGAATCATAAAATACCAGATGGACTTCTGACTAACCCAGTGGTAGAGCTAACCTGTATACGGCTAGACCTATATCCTCAAGAACCTCAAAGGGACCGATATACCGAGGGCAAAGCTTACCCTTTTTACCAAATCTCATGACCCCCTTTATGGGAGACACTTTAAGAAACACCTGCTCCTCAATATTAAATTCCACGTCTCTTACCTTGTGGTCCACATACTCCTTTTGTCTACTTTGAGCAGCCAACAACTTGGTTTGAATGAACCTTACCTTTTCTTAAGCCTCCTTTACCAAGTCTGTGCCCAAAGGCTTAACATCGCCCGCCTCAAACCACCCAATAGGTGACCTACACTTTCTTTTATAAAGTGCCTCAAATGGTGCTATATCAATGCTGGAGTGATAACTATTGCTATATGAAAACTCACACAATGGAAGAAAATGGTCCCAATTACCACCAAAATCAATCACACAGGCCCTCAATATGTCCTCTAACACCTGAATTATCCACAACAACTGCCCATCAGTTTGAGGATAAAATGTTGTGCTAAAAGGGAGTCTAGTGCCGATTCGACAAAAAGTGAGCTAATTTTGTCAACCGATCCGCTATCACCCAAATGGAGTCATACTTTCCCAATGTCTTAGAAAGATCCACCACATGACAATATGCTCCTATTTCCACTCAGGAATAGACCCTTTAATGTAAACTAACAGGCCTTTTGTTTTCATACTTTACCTGCTGACATTGTGACACTCGGACACATAATCCACTATGTCCTTCTTCATCCCGGGCAACCAATAAAGCTGCCTCAAGTCACAATACATCTTGGTCATACCCGGATGAATAAAATTACGCGATTTTGGGGCCTCTGAAGATACATCACAAATAAAATTTCCAACCTGAGGAACACATAATGTTCCCTTAAACCATACCACTCCACCTATTTCTAGAGTGGCACCCGCTATCTCTCCATACACTACCTTTTTCAGAAGGGCATTCAACTTTTTGTCCTCTAATTGCTTGGCCTTGGTCTGTTCCACAAATGTCGACTTTACCTCAACACTAGCCAATATACCACACTTGTCTAAGACCCCAAATTACATGCTTAAAAAGCTAGAGTTTGAAACTCTCTAGCTAACGGTTGCCTAAACACTCTCAAGAATGACAAACTACCCATACTTACAACTTTTTGACTCAATACGTCATCCACCATATTGGAGTTACTTGGATACTAAATGGTCACGTCATAGTCCTTCAATAATTCCATCCACCTCCTCTGCATCACATTCAAATCCCTTTGGGTAAACACGTGTTGCAGGCTACAGTAGTCTATGAAGACCTCACACTTGACACCATAAAGGTAGTGTCTCCAAATCTCTAATGCAAATACTACCACTGCCAACTCTAAGTCATGGGTAGGGTAATTCCTCTCATGAGGCTTGAACTATCTCGAAGCATAAGAATGAAACTCCTATCCTGTATCAACACAGCACCGAAGCCCAAAAGTGAAGTAGGCAACAAAAGAATAGGTGCTGTAGTCAAGAGTGTCTTGAGTTTTTTGAAGATCTCCTCACATTGGTCTGACCAAACAAATGACACTTTATTCTAAGTCAACCTTGTCAAGTGCATTGCAATGGATGCAAAGTTCTTTACAAACCTACGGTAATAACTGGCAACCTCCACAAAACTCGTTACCTCGATCACTGAACTAGGTCGAGTCTAATTATTTACTGCCTCAATCTTCTGGGAATCCACTACCACCTCTTTTTCAGAAACCACATGCCCCAAGAAGGTGACAGAAAACAACCAGAATTAAAACTTTGAAAACTTAGCAAATAACCATTTCTCCCTTTAAATCTCCCAAACTATGCAAAGATGGATTGCACACTCTTCCTTACTCTTAGAATAAACTAGAATATCATCTATAAACACAATGGAAAAAGAATCTAAGAATGACTTAAAGATCCCATTCATCATACTCATAAAGGTTGCAGGTGCATTAGTCAACCTGAAAGACATCACCAGATATTCATATGACCATATCGAGTCCTAAAAGTTGTCTTTGGTATATCCCCCGATCTAATTTTCAACTGATGATAACCAACCACAAATCAATCTTTGAAAACACCGATGCACACTATAACTGATCAAACAAATCATCTATGTGAGGCAAAGGATAGTTATTCATGATAGTAACCTTGTTCAGCTGCTTATAATCAATGCACATCCTCAAACTACCATCCTTTCTCTTAACAAATAGAACTGGAGCACCCTAAGGTGAAGCACTTGGATGAATAAAATGCTTATCAAGTAGCTCCTACAGCTGCGTTTTAAGCTCTCTAAACTCCGCTGGAGCCATTTTATAAGGGGAATAGATATAGGGTAAGTGCCTGGCTCTAATTCAATGTAGAAATCGATATCTCTATCTGGAGGCATAGCTGGTAGGTCTGAAGGAAACATATCCTAAAATTTAGAAACAACTGAAACTGACTCTATAGAAGTTGACCCTGCGTCTACATCCTGAAGATGATCTAGAACCGCTAAACACCCCTTTCCTACTAACCTTCTAGCCAGGTAAATGATGTACTTTTCACTGGCTTAGCCTTATACACACCCTCCCAATCTAGTTTATCCAATCCCGACATCACTAGAGTCACTATCTTAGCATTAAAGTATAAAATAACATGATATGGATATAACTAGGTCATAACCAGAATTACATCAATGTCTAACGTATCCAGAATAATCAAGTCTACCCAAGCCTGAAAAACCCATAAAAAACACAAAACAAGAACGAAAAACATGGGTTACTACAATAGACTCATCAATCGTAGACGACACAAAAATAAGGTGAACAAGTATATCAAAAACCAGGGTCAGACCCATCTCAAACTTAACAGATACATAAGAATAAGTAGACCTCGGATCAAACAAGACAGAAGCCATCTGGTCACAAACAGAAATAGTACCTGTGATCACCGCATCAGAAGCCTCAGCATAAGTCTTTCCCAAAAATACATAGCAGTGAAATAAATCATCAATCTATGCTAACTCCTTTCCCAACTATGCTCCTTCCTCTGCGCCGCCATTTCTTCAACCACCCCGACCACCTGTATGATTTCCCTTCCCACCCTATGGATGACCCTTGCCATTACCTTCCCTACTTCTACCTGCTGAAACTATAGCCTGAGTCTGCTGTTGTGCCTAGCCATTTGCCTACCTCAAGGGACACTCTCTCTTAAAATGACTAACAACACCATAATAGTAACATTCATGCTCAATAAAAAAATGACTGACAAAAGATTAAGAAGCTCCTTAGCCCCTATCAACCTATGTCTGAGAAGAACCCTTGGATGGAACCACAGTACAAGCTGGCAAGGCTGACTAAATAGGACGGGCTGAATAGGCCTGCTGCCTGTGGCCCTTTAAATAAGATCTACTAAAATACCCAACATTGTGGGACTTTTTAGCTAACATCTAAGCCTGACTTGCTTGGGTAACCCCCTCTAACTTCTTCATATAATCTGCAACTTTATTGAACCCTTTCCCTGCAGAAGTCATATGAATAATTAAAACCTGAAGATCATTGTTCAACCCCTTGATATACAATAAAATACTCTCCTCTTCAGAAGTCAACAACTGAGTAGCATAGTGCAACAGTGCATGGAACTTAGCCTCATAGGCTGCAGCTGACATGTGACCTTGCTCCAAAGCTAAAAACTCATCCTTCTTGCAATCACGGAGGGTCCATGGAACATATTTCTCCAAGAACAAGGCATAAAATTGCTCATAAGTCAACGGAGGTAAAATCGGTGATCGACATTTAACTTACTCTCTGTATGATTGCTTACCATACTTCTCCAAAAGAAAAGTCACAAAATCAGCCCCATTCTACTGAATAATGCCTATTTTGTGCAACCTCTCATAACAATCAATGATAAACTCAAAAGCATCCTCAGACTCAGATCCTTGGAAGGTAGGTGGTTTTGTTTTAAAAAACTTAGTTAGCAGATCATGCTCCATACCAGTCATCATAGAACCCAACACCAGACGAGGAAAAGTATCAGTCTTTGAAGCCTTATCTATCCTTGGAGCCATAACAACAGTAAGGTGAATAATCGGATCCTAAAAATCGGTACAGTAGGAGTAGCTCTAGTCCTTGCAACCCACTCAGAAATGCTAACACTTGTTGAACAACCACAACAAACATATGAGGAAAAACGACAACCCAAGCTGGTGCCACCACCTCGAGCCCCACTTCCTGCTTCTCTACTAATTTATTCTCCTCAAAATGATCCTAAGGTGGGGGAAGGCATACTGACCTTCCATAAGCATGGCCAGCAGCTGCTTGAGCTCCACCTCTAGCGGGTGTGGCTCATCCCCTTCCTCTCATACCTCTTTTTCTCACTTGTCCTCTCCCTCTTACGGTTGGCTCCTAAGTTGAAATGGCTAGTGTGGGGGCTGCCGTTTGGGTTCTGTTGGGCTTAGAGTTAACCATCTATGGACAATAGATTGAAATACCAGATACCAATTTGGATCGCTAGTTACCAATTGGAATCAAGTGATAGCATGAAACAAGTAAGAAAGAAATTTTTTCTAAAGTCCTATATCCTCCCGAAGAAAAGTACCGACGTCTTTATATCATTATACGAGACTCTACTGGACCCATTTTGGTACTACGATATCAATGAACCTAGGCTTTGATACCAACTTTGCAATGACCTAAATTCATCATGAGTGGCGCCCACGCTACTCCTCCAGTGGGAGAACCAACTACCCCAAAGACCATCCCATAATCAACACTTAAAATAAATAAGCAGAACTAATCCATCAATAGAATAATATCCATTCTAAGCCAAAAATCGTAAGTACAACTTAAAGCGAAAAATGCACTTAGCAAAACATCCCAAGGACCCGAAAGTCGCCTGTTCTAAAATATCTATCAATGTCAAGAAGGGGATGCAAACCCAAAACCAAGATAAACATAAGTCTTAAAATAGAGAACTATGCCAAGAGAGAGATTCCATGGTAGCCGGATAAGCTGCTCACCCTAAAATATGGAATCACAAATGAGGTCTCGTAGGAGCCACTGAAATATGTGCTGCACTCACAAAAGAAAATGCAAGTGTAGTATAAACACACAAGAGCAACATTGTAATAGTAGGGTCATTTGGCCAACCCAAGATGAAAATATGAACACTTAACCAAATGATAGTATAACAAGCTAATCCATGCTAAAAACAACATACACTTAGCACATAACACCAAAAAGATAGTTCAAGATTAAAAACAAGAAAGTCGACAAATATCACTAAGTCAAGTTCAGTCAATTCAAGTCAAGACACGTATAGCATTTTTCAACATAGATAAATACATATTACCCAGTTAACTCATGGAACCGTCAAACTCACCTGAACCTCTTACATACACGCTATAGGTAATACATCCATGCTCTATCCATGATCTATGGTGTACAACTATCTTCCATGTACTAACACTATAGACATAAGTGTTTGCCAACCTTATTTCTCCAATATCGCTTGAGAACGTCCTAAATATCAAACATTTCACATTTTAGAAATAAGGCTGATCAAATCTATAAGCAAGTAAAATCATTGCATTAACCACACCAAACAACATGAATTAACCAGCCACACTACAAAGTTGCATATATAATACAATTGGAGTAAACTACAATACCATCACCTACCGTGAATAAAGCTTGCACAACCCTTTAAGTCAGGGCTTTGCCTTTTCGTGTAATTCCCGCTTGCTCGTGATATAGAACATGCATATAAATACATAATTAATGAAATAACCTTAACATGTCAGGATTTACAACTCACACCCAACCCCTAAGATCAAGCTCATGATCATTACCATCCCAATCTAGGGCTTTCTATCGTAATTCACCTAAAACTACTAATTCCATGGATAAATTAGTGAATTAACAAAATGCAAGGGTAAATTAGCCGTTAATAAACAAAAACCATTAAATTATTCCTAAATTTATCCCCTTGCACCACTAATTAACCAAAATCCACCCTAAATCCGTCTTTGAACTCCGTGAATTAACAATTCTAAGGCTTAATAATTAAATATGAGTTAACGAGGATGAATTCCTTACCTTAATGAAGCCAAACGATGAATTTCTGGTGTATTTTGCCCTAAATCGCTCTTCCCTTACCCTAAAATGAGCTTTAGAAAAATAAACTATTTTGGGGAAATATTTTAATAAATATGTGGTTTTCACCGCTATAGCGGTACCGACCGCTATAGCGATCATTGACCGTCTTTGATCGCCGCTATAGAGGGAATTTCTCTGTTATATCGCTTATCGCTTAGTAGTCGGAAGACCGCTATAGCAGTGTTGACGGGATACAAAGTTCTTATTCACCGAAAAATTCCACTTTTTGCACAACACCTTGAACTTGGGACAGTCCAAGCAATGCCCTTTATGCTAAGATCAATTTTGAGAGTTCTACTTACCCAAATATGATTCTGTAAATTCCTATGGGTCCCTTATTTTCTTAGCGAATGAGAAATTAATATAATTTCAACCAAACCAATATAAATAATTCTCATATTTTCTAGTCCATACCTCACTTTGAATTTGATCGTAACTAGCCTAGCCTGAATTTTGTAACTTCCAAACCATAAGGAATCTGGACGTGAATTTTTAAACATAGAACTCATGCGTAATGATAAAGAAGGTCATTAAAATTTAAAAATTAGACCGAAACTCAATTGGTAAGGACACTTTTAACTCAAATTTGGAATAGGGGTTTCGTATGACCTTACTTCATACCCAATGCACTTTTATACAAAATAATTGGTCTTAATACTTATAAAAAAATAAATTACATTGGGTTTGGGTCTATCTACACCCATCAGAAATCTCAAATCATAGTCTAGAATTTTGAGGTGGTATAAATAATAAAGTAATTGCTATTCACTCTTTTACCATTAGTAATTCAGTAATAATAGAAGGGGTTGATACATAGACCCACTAAAGATTAAGGCAATTAGAAATTATAGTAGACCTACATGAGTGACTAAAATTTACAGCTTTATGGGGTTGGCTCCTTACTATCATAGGTTTGTAAAGGGGTTTCCTTCTATTACCTCATATTTGACTCGATTATCTTAGGAAGAGGTGCCTTTTTTATGGATTGATGAATGTGAAGAGAGCTTTCAAAAGCTTAAGACTTTGCTGATTTCAGCTCCTATCATTGCCCAGTTGGTAGACGGTAAGGACTTTATTGTGTTTTGTGATGCCTCATGTTTGAGTTTAGGTGTTGTCTTGATGCATGAAAAGAATGTCATTGCATATGCTTGTAGCCAGCTGAAAGTTCATGAAAAGAACTATTGTACCCACAACTTAGAGTTGGTAGCTGTGGTATTTACTCTCAGAATATGGAGACATTATTTGTGTGGGGTGAAGTATGAAGTATTCAATAATAATCATAGCTTGCATCATGTCTTTACCTAGAGGGATCTGAATCTGAGACATCAGAGGTCGATGGAACTACTCAAGGATTATGATATTTTTATTCTTTATAATCTGAGCAAGGACAATATAGTAGTGGCTGCATTGAGTTAGAAGATGAAGAGTATGGACAGTGGACAGTTTGACATGTTTGGATGTTTCTAGACGTCCATTAGCTAGGAAGGTTTAGACCTTAGCTAACAGTTTTATGAGATTACAGGTGACTGAGAAAGAAAGACTAATAGCTATTCCTTAGGTGTAGTCTACTTTTCTTGACTAAATTAAATCTAGATAGTTAGAAGATGTGATGTTGAGTATGATTCGCAACAAAGTGTTGCAAGGTGAGGCTAAGGAGACTATTCTTGATGATGAAGGTATTTTGAGGATTAGGGGATGAGTGTGTGTACCCTATATGGATGACTTAATTCTTACCATACTTGCTAAGGCACATAGTTCGAGGTACTCTATACATTCTAGTGTGACCAAGATGTACTTTGATCTAAGGCAACACTTTTGGTGGCACCGAATAAAGTGGGATATAGTGGACTTTGTGACTAAGTGTCAGAATTGCTAACATATGAGGTATGAACATTAGAATCCTGGTGGTACTCTTCAAAGAATAGCCATTATTGAATATAAGTGGGAAATAATAGCCATCGATTTTTTTGTTGGTCTTCCCAAGACCTTGGGAAAGCATGATTCTATATGGGTGATTATGAATCAGTTGACTAAGTTTGTACACTTCATTCCAATGTAGTAACTTATAATACAGCTAAGTTGGCCATAATTTATGTTAAGAAGACCGTCCAACTATATGGGGAACCCATTTTAATTATATTAGATAGAGGTACCCAACTTACCTCTAACTTTTGGGAGAAATCTTAGGAGTAGTTAGGCACTAAATTGGATATAAGTACATTCTCTCATCCTCAAACTAATGGGTATTCTAAATGGATGATCCATATGTTGGAATACATGCTTTCAGCGTCTGTCATAGATTTTGGTGGTCATTGGGACAAGTTCTTACCTTTGTGCAACTTTGCACATAACTAAAGTTATCACTCAAGTATAAACATGGATCATTTTGAGTTTTTGTATGGGAGGAGGTGTAGATCTCCCACTGGGTGGTTTGATGTCTTATATGTGAGACCATGGGGCACTAATTTGTTGAAGGAGTTGATGTAGAAGGTTAGATTTATACAAGAGAAGCTTGTGGAAACTCAAAGCTGGAAGAAGGAGTATGAAGATAAAAAGGTGAAAGTTATGCATTTCATAGAAGGCAAGAAAGTATTGCTCAAGTTTTCACCCATGAAGGGTGTGATGCAATTTGGAAAGAATGGCAAGCTTAGTCCAAAGTACATTGAAGCTTTTGAGATCTTGAAGGGTGTAAGGATGGTGGCTTATAGGTTGGCTTTACCTCAGAATTTGTTAGAAGTCTATCCCGTGTTTCATGTTTTTATGCTCAAGAAATATCATAGGAATTTTGACAATATCATTCATTAGGATTCGGTATTTCTTGATGAGAACCTCTCTTATGAAGAGGAACCAATTTCCATACTTCACCGGGGTGTCCAGTAATTGAGAACAAAAGAAATCTCATTCGTGAAGGTCCAGTAGGGGAACCATCCTTTTAACAAGGCCACTTATGAGACTAAAGTGGATATATGTAAGAGATATCCATAGTTGTTCACCGACTCAGCTAATCCTTGTTTGTTTTTCCTTCTTTCCTTCTTGTTGTCATTGGGGGATGAATGATTGATTAATTTATATCTGATGTAATGACCCATCCCATCATTATAACATTGTTTGCAGTGTAATAGTTCAGGTAGAGTTTTCCTTAGGATGAGAGTTGTGAAAATCTCCGGCTACGATAAGTTTTGATAAAAATTAAGGATTGTATGGTGTAGAGAATGGTTGTGTCCCATAGTGATTTGTAAGATGGTTTTATGGGTGTGATGTGTTATATTAGAGATTTAGAAATCCATAGGAACTTTTGGTGTGGTATTCGAGTGGGTAGAACTCTGATAATGGCTTCTGCCGTGATTAGTATTTTCATATTATCAGAAAACCAAGGTTGTGTTGTGAAATATGGGAGTTTTGGGACCTCCCCCAATGTTCTACCAGTCACCACTATAGTGGGATCTTGTTCACTATAGTGGATAGCTAACAACTTTAGCGGTCAATGAGTGAATCATTGGGACTACCGTAGTAGGTCCTAATCCGCTGTAGTGGGACCACCGTAGTAGGTCCTAATCTGCTGTAGTGGGACCAACGTAGTAGGTACTTGATCACTATAGTGGGACTATTGTAGTGGGTCCCTACTATCTATAGTGGGCACCAACAGTTAAAAATGTTGCATGTCCTATTTTTGGCCCTATTTCATTGAAACCTCTATATTTTCAACTAAGTGCTTGAGAGAGTCAATTTTCTTGCTACTTGGGCAATTTCTATTGTTAAGGTAAGTCTATTACCCAATTCTAACTTAGAATTATTCCCTTAAGTTCATAGAATTGTTTGAATAAGTGTTCTTGGTGAATTTTGGAGTTTAGTCCCAAGGTTGATGAAAATTGGGGAGAATTGCCATAAGTAGCCTTAAAAGTGATTAATAATGATTCTAGGATGTTAATTTATACTCTCTAGTGCATAATTTATTTCCTTTAATATAAATTATGGAGAATTTGGATGGATTAATGGGTGAAAAACCCTGAATTGGTGTTTTAGGCTATGAACTAGGGTAAAATCATTGGGTATTAGTTCCCAATGCCTATAAATGGCGTATAAGTTGTTGATTTCTCCTTATTTACAATTTTTAGACAGAGAATAATCCAAAGATACAAAGAAAGGGCAAAGCTTTAGTGGATAGTGCATTTCGGGCTTGCATTTAAGATAGGTTATAGTTTAAATTGTAGTTATAAACTTGATTTAGATTCAATGCCTATTTATAAGTTAAGTGTTTGTGAATTGACCTTCAGGACTACTTGTGACTCTGTCAGTTGGTGGATATCGATTATATACATGAAATGATAAATCTAAATTTGACTAAGTGTTTTGACAAAGCGTGTACGTGCATATTGGTGCACTTCATTATACCCTGGTTGATATTTGATTGGCATTCATACATATTGATATTTGGAGGGTCAAATAATGCACCGATACAAGTTAATTTTTTTTATTGATATTTGAAGGATTAGGTACCACGCTGATATAGTACATGGACGAAGCTGGTCCCCTACAGGTCATGTCTATTGGGCAGATAAGTCCCTTTAGTCTGTATGCACAAATTGAGATGAGGTGATGATAGTTTGATGCATTGTTACATGATCATAGACGTTTGATTGTTCATTTACATTTCATAGCATGTTGCATTGAAATTGAGGTGACAGAGGTCTACTCTTATGAGATGGATTGGTGATAATTGGTTGATGTATCTACTTTAGTGGTATTAAAAGGGGTCATGGAACCCTCCATTTTGTTGTTGAACTTATGTGTATAAAGGATGATCTAGTTGAGATTAATGGTTGACTAGGTGATTAACTGTGGCTTGGTATTTTTTGATTGAATTATTTGTTATGTTTTGAGTGTTAATTTGTTCATATTTGATTTATGCTTAAGTGTAAGTCTGAGTTGAGTTGGCTAATGATGCCTGCTGTGACAAATGATATTTCAAATAAAATCATGCTACGTATTATCCAGGGAATCAAAAATTGATTTGTTGTGGTTGGAACCATGATTTATAGCTTGTAATGTAAATTAAAAGAGTTGATTCAAAGAGAAACGATTACTATCAATGTGAGAAGTAAGGATAGTATACAAGACAGGTACAAGAAAATAATTGGGTTATGACTCTCTTTAATAGTCACATCTTAAGTTCTATCGATTCTCACGAATTCAATAGTTAATTAGAGAATCCTAAGATTTAGATTTCTCTTTCGTTTAAATCTAAACCTAAAAGAATAAACTAATTGAAGCCTTGTGAACATAGATATGAAAGAATAATAATTAGGGTTTAGTCTTATGAAAAAATGTCTTTCGAATATTTTTCCTATTGGTTTAAAGAAAACATGATCTAAACCAAACAAGCTAATGAAAATTTATCCACTAAAATACTTCTCTTGTGATTAAATAAAATAGTGAACAAATACTCAATTTAATTCAAACTCCATAAACAAATTCAAGCATAAAAATAAGAATCAAAATCCTTAATACATTATCAATACACTATGTTTGTCCAAAACCCTAAGAAAAACTACTCCATAATAGAAGAAGAAAACATAGATGAATAAGAATTAGAAAATATTACAACCGACGACTGATTCAAACTTTTGTATTGAATCGAATCGTGATAGGAAGTAGTGAATTCCTTCTTCTCTATCCTTCTTTCTAGTTTTTTCTCTTTAAACCAAGATAATCTAATTTGAAACCAGTTTCAACTCATATAACGTGGCTTTCAACTACAAAATATCCGAATTACCCTTAGCAAAAAAAGTTACAATCATGCTTCATGTGATAGCCAGCACCTGAAAATTTGATGCGCAAGTATGCGCGTAGGCATCAAGTTTTGACTACCTCTCTGAGCCTTCGAAATTCAGTTGTTCTCTCTCTAGAGTACGACAATTTTGAATTTTCCTTTTTTCTCTTCTAATTTAATTTTTTTTTATTCATATCTCTTTATTTTTACGCCACTTTATTCACGTTCAATTGTTTCTTGAACCCCAAACTCAATCTTGATTAATTTCCTTGGACTTATACTCAGACTTCAAAGTCTCAAATCACTTGTTTTAGCTCCAAACTCTTTCGTTATCTTAAAAACACATCCTACACAATAAAACATGCATAATGAGTATAAATTCATCACATATTCGCTCAAACTCAACTAAAGTGTAGTAAATAATAGGCAAAGAATAGATAAAAACTCATGTTTGTAGCCTATCATAACACTCCATACTTAAACCATTGCTCGTCCTCAAGTAATCAAACTACACTTTAAAAAACGAACGATCATCCGACAACTCTTCGTAAATTGTCATGCCAAGAATATTTAAAATAATTTAGCACCTGTCCATAATCACCTAGCCTCATGACTCGACTCATAAGCACTTTTAACCACCTCACTCATTTTCTTCATAAAAGGAGCTAAGGAATACATCGTACCTTTCGTAAATCATGTGCCCCTTACACAAATGACAGAGAACTATCCCACACACATAAAATTTAAGATAATTAGGGACTCAATATAGAAAGAATTTATGCTCTCTCTCAGAAAGAAAGTTCATGCCATAAAAGATGTACCATAGGCTTGCCCTTGATGTAATGCTCCACTAATTCAAGATCATTCAGCCTAAGATCAAGCAAGACTTTGTCTTTTTGTAACGTAAGCTAGGAGAAGGATAGGATACATATGGATAATAGTGACTTGTAATGACCCCCCAGGTCATTTTCTTGATTTCTACATGATTCTAGAGTTTTGAGCTTTCCCACAGTGGCTATAGGTTAATTATGACTTATCATAATTGTCGATTTGGATATCGGATAGTTCATTTGGATTTTAGGCTCATTTCCCTTTTTTTGGACCAAAACTACTAGTAAACGATATTAGATGAAAATTTGACAGTGCCATCAGCTTCGAAACATTGAATTTAGGCTAGGGGACCCTTGGTTCAGGTGCCAAGGATTTCAGACTAGTTTTAGGCTATTGGGTAGATTTGATGAAAAATAGAACTATGGGTGTGGGCCCATATTTAATTGAAACAATCTCGGATAAAAGTTTTAATGGTTCCATTGATTCCGAAATGTCAAATTATGTATAGTAGCATAATTTGTTTGCGTGCATGAGATTTTTAATGAATCTCGAGCCCCCGATGGGAGTCCATTTGGACTTAGTTGATTTACTGATATACAGCATCTGGTGCAGCCAAAATTTGGCCTTCTTGTTTGCGAGGCTATGGCCTCATTTGTAAAGGTCAAGGATGTTGGCCTCCTCATTCGCAAGCCAGTCATTGCATTCGCAAAGGGTAAGCCGACTTGACTGGTTAAGCCTTACTCTTTGTGTTCGTGGTTGACCGACCGCATTCATGAAGAGTTTCCCCGGTCCAGTTATGCGTTCATGGTGGGGCCCTGCATTCATGAAAGGAAATGCCCTAGTAGTATATAACTCTTCTTCTCCACAATTTTCTTCATTTCTACGCCCTAATTGCCATTATTGGCATTGAGAACTCAAGAAAAGTGTGGGAATCGATCAAGTGATGTTGGGAATGCAAAGGGGATGATGAAGTGACCATTTCCCATTAATTTCTTCTTAAGTTGTCGGTCTAATTCCTCTGTTAATTCTTGTTTTTCCTCTTTTTTCCACTTTACCATTCGGGGCTGATTTGAGCTCCAATTTATACTCCATTTGTGCTCAACTTTTGAGTACACATTCCTTGTCCTTCGAGGGACCTCGTGATGGATTCAATTTTAGGTTTCATTTGTTGTAACACCCCGTTCATTTCTGAACCTAGATTATTACCGTAGCAATTATGGAATTAATTAAACATGATATTGTTGGGGTATTAAACTTTAATGGTGATGGGATGAATTTAATTTGTGCTATTGGGCTCAATTGAGGCCCAAAATTAATCCAAAGACATGGCCCAACAAGAAGGAGATGATCCATTCTTCTTTTGACCAAATCAACACATCAATTATTGACCAATATATGGCTAAGGATGACCATTAAGGGGCTATAAAAGGCACCAAAAATCTGATTTTTATTCATTTTCATCACATGTGCCAAGTCTAGAAATTTCCACAAGATATTTTTATCTCAACTCAAACCCTAAGCCACCTTCCTCTTGGGACAAGATCACTCCTTTAAAAGCTTTGGTAAGTGTTTACTCTCATGGTTTAATATATTATATGCATGTAATATGGTGTAGATCATGTTGGTTATGTTGGTGCAGTGTGAGAAGTTCACTATGTGTGAAATAATTTATGTTTGCTTAATCGGTGAAGGGTTTTGCTCTGTAAACTTGAAAATGGACTTGTGGTATTGAAGGAAGTGAATTTGATGGATTCAATATTGACATGTGAGATGTGATTATAGCCTTAACTTGTTTTATTCTTGTACATAATGTTTGGAATTGTTATTACGAAATTGGGCATGGAATTGGTGACGTATTGAAAGGAAAATGTAGTTTGGTGATGTTTATGTACGTTGTGAAACCATGGATGTTCGTTGGAATCTAAGATGATCTAAAATATGTTAAGAGAATGTTAGTTATAATCATGGACCATTTATTACAAAAAAGGACCCAAAAGACCCTTTTTGACCGAAATGGGCACCCGCCCTCGCAGACGAAGCACCTGCGGGCGCAGGTGACTTCACAGGTGCCCCTAGACACTTCCAAGGGTCACCTGTAGATGTAGGTCAGCCATCTTCGGGCGCAGGTGTCTTCGCAGGTCAGGCCAGAACCCCGTTTTGGTTGTTTTTGCAACTCTTTGACACCCCAAAGCCCCTATACCCTTTATGGATGCAATTATCAACTTATGGTACCTTTTAAATGACTATAAAGGATTATCCCGGAGGTATTTTTAATGGTATAAAATATGGATTGTTTTTAATGTGTTATTGTGAAAGCTATCGAGTGACTTGATGGAGAAAAGGTAACGTAGTGTTAATGAGGAAGTGTAAAGGGTAAACTTGGTGTGAAATGTTATTGGCTTATGATGTCTTGGTCAATGTATGGAATACTATGGTATTGTTGGTCTGATAAAGCCATGAATGGTGTCGTAAAGGGAGAAATGATGTTCTAGGGCAATTATGTAACTCATTGTCATCTTATGCACTTGGAATGTAGCTTGTGGTTAATGATGGTTCCGTTATGTACTTGTGTTGTAGAGTAAGATGTAAGGAAGGAGCTGGATTATTGTAATCATGTATAGTATTGTGTATTCATATTGGGAAGATAACGTATGTAAGGTTACTCTTACCGTATCCTTCTGCAGCACATATTGTTCGCATTGTCATCGTACTTGTTCCATTCCAAAATGTCTCAAAGTATCTCATGTCAGGTTATCCTATATTGTTATTCATATGTCTCATAATCATAAACTAATGTTCCAAGCTCCAATAATGTTATGGCTATCAATATATCAATCTCTCAAAAGTAAAGAATGAAGTAATGCATATATGTGTTCCAATAATGTCATGATCCCCAATGTATCAATCTCACATAAGTAAAAGACATTAGTAATGCATTGGAGTAACGAAAGAAGTAATGCATATATGGTTACTTTATGGTTACTTTATGGTTCTTTGAGTACGGGTGGCAGCTTTGGGGGCGAAAGCCTAGCTCAAGCTGATCCCGATATTATTGGATCAGGGGGAAAGCTCAGTGAAGCAAAAGCCAAACTTGATGCCGAACCTGCTTCATTGATTTCTGGGTGATAGCAGGGGGGAAGCTCAGTGGGGTAAAAACCTAACTTGATGTCGAACTTGATAGGGGGTAGCCTAAAGGGCCGAACCTGTTGCATATATTGACGGTTACATTTATTGACAGTTGCATATATTGACGGTTACATTTATTGACGGTTGCATATATTGACGGTTATATTTATTGACGGTTGCATATATTGACGGTTACAATTATTGACGGTTGCATACATTGACGATTACATTTATTGATGGTTGCATAGAGTGATGGTTATACATTTAACGATAATGGTCGATGGTGATGTACATAAGGCAAGAAATTAATGAACATAAAGTACATGGTTCCAAACATTTAGATTGATGGTTTATCCACATTGGCTATTCTCTCATATTTGATTCCATTGAGGGCCTTATGTATCATGCAGTTTCTTACAGCCTCACATACTCAGTACATTCTTTGTACTGACCCCCTTGGGAGACTCACCTTACTTGCTGTAGGCACAGGTGCTTATAGACCTCCACAGTAGGTTGTGGATCATTTGCAGATTATTGGTGAGCTCCAGTTGGTTCGGGGCTTTCTGAGTCACATGACTGCATTGATTTTGGTATTATGTACATGTTGTATAAAGCGGGGACTTGTCTCGACTTTAGGATGGTTATGTACATGTATCTTATAGAGGCTTTGTAGACGTATGTGGGAATGTGAAAGTAAGAGATGTATGTCCATTTTGACATGGTGGCCTCAACGGCCAAGTTTCATATATATGTACATCACATGTTTGTCCATGACTTCCGCTATTAGCATCTTGTATCTATACGTGATGGTAATGTTTCTTGAATGACATGTATATGAATGGACATGAGCAAAGATTGGTTCTCTGGGGCCTTATCGACTTCGGGTGCTAGTCCGCCTCAATGGAATTTGGGGCGTGACATTTGTGGGCCCCATGGGCTAGTTCTTGACCCATATTTTGACCCAACCTATAATATAGCAATATGAGTCTCATTTTACTTGTATTAATGTGTAGATGATTGTTTTGATAGTGTGGTGGTATTTCGGGATCATAGATCAAAGTCGATCAATTTGTGGGCAATTCAAGATTTATCGTTCGACATCGAGGTAGGCTTCGGTCTACTTTTCACTATGCAATGATGTAAACTGTAGATTGCATGCTAGGTAGGGATTATAGGATTTGTGTATGAATAGATCATGACTTAGCCCATTTCGGGAATTTGGGCTAGGAGTGTGACCCGAACCTTAGTATAAAATACCCAAGATGGTCATAGTATCCTATTATCCGTAATAAACATGTTAACCATAGTTTGATATTAAGGATCTTTTAGTATAAGATTTACCATTTGACTTAGAGATTTGGGTGGTGTTTCCCCATCCTTTAGTGACTTTACGCCCTCATTTATCGTAGTCCCCAAAGTTATGAGGCGTTATTATGTTGGTTATATGTTGTTGGGCCTGAGGCCATGGTTACAATGCCAGTTGGACTCCAGGTGTGTATTTTATCCTTTAAGAGGACATGATTCTAGTTTATAGCCGCTTAAGCGCTTCTGGTTGTATTATTTGGATACTGGTGATGGCATGAATACTTTAGGGCACATTTATGCTCACTTAATGGTATGATTCCAACCAAAACCTTGATTTTACTATTGTTTTTCAAAAGGGATTTATTTCCACTTTTCATTTTTAAAATGGATTCTTTTATGACGGATATTGTACCACCTTAATTAATGAATTACGAGCTTCTAGAATTTAATATGATACTTTGGAAATCCGATCAAGGATGATTTCAGTCCATTATTAATCCACTTATTTTACCACTACTATTTACTTCGATCGAGGGAGATTCCATCCCTTTCTATATTATTACATCAATTTAGTCTACAACTTGATCTTGGGCAATGGATTTAAAGACTTACACTGTTTTATTCATGGTTTGAGTTTGTACACTTATTATATTTATATATCTCTAGGGTACTGGATGGAGTAGAATGATTATGATGGTTACTGGAAGTCCTAGTTCAGGACCAGTGTCACGACCCAAATCCCATTCGGGCCGGACTGGCACCCGGAGCCGATAAGGCCCGAGAGAACCAATCTTTACTCATGTGCTCTCACATGTATGTTCGTGTATGAATATCATCTCATGATCTCATGTAAGTAAATATCATTAGCGAAAGGCATGGCAATATGTGCAATATATGAAACTCTGCCGTTAGGGCCATTTCATCAAAATGGACATACACCTTCTACTGTCATCTTCCCACATATACCTACAAACCCTCTAATAGATACATGACCATGTATATACAATATGTTCAAATACCAAAATCTACTATGCACATGTGACTTGGGAAGCCCCGAAGCAACTGGAGCTCACCAACAGTCTGCGGATATCTCGCCACCTACTGCGGAGAACTACTAACACCTGTGCCTGCAGCATGTAAGGTAAGTCCCCCAAGAGGGGTAAGTACGAATAAAGTACTGAGTATGTAAGGCCATATGAAACTAGAATAACACATAAGTACTTCCAAGAAATTAAAGCGTAAGAGAATAAACAATATGGATATACCTTCGTCCTGAATATGTGGAACCATGTTCATTACCTCTATTATTTCATTACTCAGTCATACCGTCGCATCATCATTATCATTATCATAACCTTTATTTTTATGTATTCATGCAAGGGATAAAGTCTCATCTTCATTCCAACTATCTTTATTATTAGTCACTCAACTAGTTCGTGATTCATAACACCTTATGGATCATCTCCTTATACGTAAGTATATAATGCCGGGCCTCCACTTTTAGTGGGATATAATGTATATGTATTTAGTACCGGGCCTCCATCTTGGTGGGATATATAGTACCGGCCATCCACCTTGATGGGATATCATAAATAAGTATATAGTACCGGGCCTCCATCTTGGTGGGATATATAGTACCGGGCATCCACCTTTGATGGGATATAATATATATATATATATATATATATATATATGTATATGAATATAGTACCGGGCATCCATCTTGGTGGGATATATATAGTACCGGGCCTCCACCTTTGATGGGATATCATATATATTTGCATATGTATAGTATTTGATATTGTTCCATCTTAACTTAAGATTGTTCCATCTTAACTTATACCCTTTAGTTTGTGATCCATACTCAATGAAACGTAAAGTAACCATATGCACATTACTTCTTTACAATACCCTTTTTACTTTCCATACTTATAAGGGTGACATATTAGAGATCATGACATTGATTGAAACACACTTACATGCCCATACTCCTTTACTTCATGAGTTTGACATCTCCACTTATTAGGAATAATTAATTAACTTGCACCTCACCTTTCTTATTACTCTTATGAGATTGATACTTCAACTTGTGAGAGATTAACACATCCACTTATAAGAATCACACCTCTTTTATGAGACTTATGAGATTGGTACAAAGATAGAATTAGAACTTGGAACATACGTTATCGGAGTTTGGAGTCATAATATTGTTGGAACTTTGGAATTGTGTCCACCCCCTATGATCTTCCTTCATTCTTGCAACCAACAAACATATATAACCAAATATATTTCTTTTGAGAGATTGATATATTGAGGATCGTGATACTCTTGAAAACACAAACACTTTACTTCATTCTTCACTCTTCATGAGATTGGTACTTTTACTTATGAAATATTGGTACAAGGATAATTATCATATTAAAGGACTTTGGAACAAGGCATGATTGGAAAATGCCATCCAAGATTGAATAGATCCTCTTATGTTATTATTCTCTTGAACTAGGTCCTTTAGAGATTTCAACGTTATGACAACTTTCCTTGAAGCTTCGGATCAGTAACCAATGGGTAAGAGATATGTGAATAAACAGTGTGAGAAGCATAACATTATTAGAAACATAACACTAGTGAGACCATTGGACCATAATCCATGAACAAGGGACATGAGTATAATAAAACATTGGAACGTAACCTTATTGCTTTTGGAACATTAACCATGATTATGGGACATGAGATCCACCAATGATCAATGAATAGGAAATATATGACCATGACCATGGATAACCGGATATGGGATACCTTAGTACATTTCGGGATGGAACATGCGAAATGTTAATGTGAGAACAATTTGCCACAAAAAGATACGAACGGAGTGACCTTACATACCTTATCTTTCCAATGTAATTACACAATCCAATATGGCTCAACCATTTCGCTCCTTTCCTTACGTTTCACTCTACATCACAAATACATAATTGAACCAACATTAACCACCACCACCTTACAAATGCATATGACAACAATAAGTTACATGTTTATCTTTAAAATGTCATTTCCTTCTCTACAATACCATTGAAGGCATTAACATACCAACAATGTCCCATTCATGTCATACATTGACCACAAGTTACATTTCAAGTGTATAAGACAACCATAAGTTACGTGAGTTCCCTATTCACCCTTTACAATACCATTCATGGCCCTTTTCATGCCAACAATACCATAACATTTTATACATTGACCACAACATCTCATACCAATAGCATGTCACCATAAGGTTTCTCCTATACACTTCCTCATAAGCACCATATCACAATTATTCCATTAACTTGCTTTAATACACCTCATAACAACAAATCGGCCAAAATTCCATCATTTACACTTATAGAAAAATAACAAGTTTAGGACCATAATAACACCATACATGTTGATATTTTATCCATACCATGCTTTTTCATCAAAACTACAAGTCATAATTCAAGTCACAATCCCATGGATAACACATCTTTTTTCACAAAACCAAAAGTGCCATATACAACACTTACAACCATAACCAACATGATATACATACTCTCTCATGCTTATAAGATGTTAAAGTACCATAATAATCACTTACCCAAGCTTGGATGATGATGATCTTGTCCAATAATGCCTTAGGGTTTGAAGAGCCACCAAGAGTCCTCTTGAGAATATTCTAGAAAATGAGAGAAATGTGTTGTGTGTCTAATGAAATAAAAATCAGATTTTTGGCCACCTTTTATAACATCATAAGTTCATCCTTAGACATTAATCCACCCTTTGACAAGTCAAGGCAAGAATGGGTCATTTTGACCCATTGGGCCTTTCATGTTTTGTTTCCTTTTGGCCTCAAATTAAGCCCAAAAGCCCATATCATCTTAAATCACTCACATCAATGTGTAATCCATAATATACGCATTACAACGATATTCCCACTCATGCAATGCATACTCGAAGCCTCAATTCAAAAAGCAAGCAATTCTAGCCACGTATGACTCATTTTGACCCAAAGGGTAAAATCATCATTTTGACGCCAAATTCATTCTCGAGATATTTTATCATACCAATATAATATTTTACTCATTTCATATATATGTTCATGGTTGTAGAAGAAATGTGGCAAAAATCAGCTCAAAACATCCCCGGATACCCTTGGGACTTAAGAAAATTTCCAACTTTGAAAAAGTGGAATTTCCAGTGTGGCACACCCCTTGGCGCGCCAACTCTCTGCCTTTGCCCAAAAAAATTGGGCAAAATCAGTGTGGCACGCCCCCTGGCGCGCCCCAGGCCTAGTTTTTTGAAAATTTCATTTTTCGACTTTTCTTCACGGGTTCGGTTAGATACTTCAAGTCCTATTCCTTAACTCACTTCTTAACCTTAATATACTTTGTTTAGATGTCCTCTTAGCCTCATTTTGAACCCCACAAATGCGCCATGAAAATCGTGAAACACCTCCTACGCAAGGTTAATCACATACACAAGGCCAAATTGTAACTTTTACCAAATGCATACTTATAGCTCTCAACACCTACGTAAACATTGTTCATAGGCGTCACATTGGGTTGGGAAGGTACGAGATGTTACAACCAGGCAGTGTATACAGATATCTCGAGTCCCCTAGGAGACCCTTCATCTGCGAGCCATAGTACCACAGAATGACGATCACCGCAGGTCCTGCCTTTGCGAGCTACTGATCTAGAAGAGGTGTATACACTTGTTACATTATGGAACTTGGATCAGACATGGTACTACTGATTTATGTTGCATTCATTCATATACATTGCCTATCACCAGTATAATTGTTTGGCGCCTGTATCTATCGATCTTATGGGGGGACATATAGGTATAGGTTATGATCATTGTTTGTGGAGTGCTTTCGTGAATCTTCTAGGCTTATGGGGGACCGGTTAGGTTATTGTTTGTCCGGGCTAGCCGGTTACTTTATTAGTGATTATTATGGTTAGTTTGTGGCAGGATGGTTATGGCCTGGTACCCGAGATTGGCGGTACATTTCTAATTTCCTTCTTTATTATGGTAAATTACACTATTTATAGTTACCTCAAAGTTAGACATTATGGTTACGGACCCTGATTATGCTAGTACTAGCTTCCTTACTTGGATATGATCCCTGAGATGTTAGGTGGACTCCCTTAGGATGTTACTTGTGATTTAGGCCTATACTCATATATGTATATATATATATATATATATATATATATGGTATTACCGTATATCCCCCTTTTTCCTTATTTATTCATACTGTATATGTATTCTTTGGCCTAGTATTATTACTATATATCCTTCTTTCCCTCCTCACTTGTATATTGTCTAGTGATATACGTCATTGCATTTTAGCACTAGAGTACTGCTAGAATAGGATAGTTTATCCTTATTGCCCTATTTTCATTATTATTTTTAGTTGCTTGGATAGTTTTCTTTAGTTTACTTTCCTGCCTTGCATATTATTTATACTTGTATTATTTCTGGAGCTCAGCCGATCGATACCTACTGAGTACCACGTGTTTGGTAGTCATACTACACTTCTACAGCCTACAGATCATAATATGAGTTATCGCTGTTGATGAGTGCACCGTGCGGAGCAGCCATGGATCGAAGATTTAGGGTTTCCTCTTGACGCTCGGAGCTGCTCCTAGTTTCTCTCTTTTATTGTTAAACTGATCTCTATGTTTTATTCATATACACCTTTGTATAAATATATATTTATCTTGTATTTCACTTGTACTCCCGATGTATTAGAAGCTCTTGTACTGGCTCCACCAGATTTTGTGATTATGTTAGCCTTTTTATTATATTTATTTTGCAGTTTTTTGTTTTCTCTTGGTAGTCCATTACTATACGTTTCAAACTATGAGTTGGCTTACCTACTGGTGGATTAGAGTAGGTACCATTAGAACCTGGGAAATTGGGTCGTGACAAATAGGTATCAGAGCATAGGCTTATCGGTGTTGTTGGTACAAGATCTAAGTGTCCAGTAGAGTCCTTTGGATCGGTACGGAGATGTCTGTATCCTATCTTCGGAGGCTATAGGACATTCTTAGGAAATTCAATTCTTGACTCCCTTCCGTGTGTCCATGTTTTTATGAACCTCTACTACTTTCTTTGACTTTATTCCTTCCAGATGGATGGCACGATGTTATTGATAGATATGAGCAGTACTTTTATGCGTGTTACTAGGATTTTAGTCCAGCGATGGACTAGGGAGTTAGGGATTGATATCGAGGATCTTCAGCGTCGGCCAGATGATCTGGGGTCAGCTCAGGCTCTAATAAAGTTTGTGACCGCCTCAATTTTTTAGGATGTTGTGTAGGGGATTTTGGGTCTGTTCTTGGATACGTTACAACCAACAGTGGTACCCGATACATTGAGTAATTCTCAAGCCAAAGTTGGATTTGTTGGTGTTTAGTAGGGATCCTTATCAGTTTCAAAGTATGAGAATTGGTTTCTCAAGTGGGCCAGTCAGACATCTATGTTATATGTTGCAGTGCATGAGATGGTGCAGATATTTATCAGAGGATTAGCTTTGCCACTCCGCTTAGCAATGAAGCATTTGGTAGCAACTGGGTCCACTATCCTTCAGGTTATTGAGCATGTGAGGACCACAGAGATGGCATGTATTAAAACCTTTAGAAGTGGTGGTAAGAGGGCATGCCAGCAGTACAGTGTTAGTGGTATTCCATCTGGAGGTCAGGATCTTCCCAGCCAAGATCAACATCATTCGTAGCCTATTAGGCCTATACAAGTAGAACCTCAGAGTATGGGTAGCTCTCAGATAGATTGTGGTGGTCTCAGTGGACAGAGTTCTAATCGGACAGTATAGGTTATTCGATCTAGGTTATCAGGCCGTGACGGCCATTCTAGGCCAACAGGTAAAGTATATCAGAGAGTCCCATGAACATGTTTCAATTGTGGTAAGATTGTTCTTTGGTCTAGGGAATTCCCCAGTCATCCAGTTAGGGACAACTCATGTTTCTCGTCAGGTTAGAGCTTTAAGGGATTGTTATGACTATAGAGCGATAGATCATTAGTACAGAAAGTGTCCTCAGAGTGGGATTATTGGACAATCAATGCTGCCAGATCAGTTTCATAGAGTTGTGGCACCTTCGGATAGAGGTAGTGCACTTAGTACCTCAGTTGGTCATGCATATGCTCAGTCCGAGTTTGGGCACGTTCATGTGTATTTTATCCTTAAAGAGGACATGGTTCTAGTTTATAGACACTTAGGTGCTAATGGTTGTATTATTTGGATACTGGTGATGGCATGCATACTTTAGGGTGCATTTATGCTCACTTAATCGTATGATTCCAACCAAAAACTTGATTTTACTATTATTCTCCAAAAAGGGATTTATTCCCTCTTTCACTTTTAAAATGGATTATTTTATGACGCGAATCGTACCACCTTAATTACTGAAATATGAGCTTCTGAAATTTAATATGATACTTTAGAAATTCGATCGAGGTTGATTCCTATCCATTATTGATCCACCCTTTTTACCACTACTATTTACTTCGATCGAGAGAGATTTCGACCCTTTCTATATTATTACATCAATGTAGTCTCGAACTTTATCTCAGGCAATGGATTTACAGACTTACACTATTTTAGTCACGGTTCGAGTCTGTGCACTTTTTATATTTATATCTCTCTCTGGTACTGGACGGAGTAGATTGATTATGATGGTAACTGTAAGTCCTGGTTTGGGACCAAGCAGTGTATACGGATATATCGAGTCCCCTAGGGGCCCCTACATCCATGATCCACAGTGTCGGAGAAAGATGGTCGCCGTAGGTCCTGCCTTTATGAGCTACTGAGTTGGAGGAGATGTATACACTTGTTACATTATGGCATTAGATCGGACATAGTACTGCTAGTTTATGTTGCATGCATTATCTATCACCAGTATAATTGTTTGGCGCCTGTATCTATTAGTCTTATGGGGACCGTATAGGTATAGTTATGATTGTTGTTTGCGGAGTGCTTCGGTGAACCTTCTGGGCTTATGGGGGCCCGTTTAGGTTATTGTTTGTCTGAGCTAGTCGGTTACTTTGTTGTTGATTATTATGGTTCGTTTGTGGTAGGATGGTTATAGACTGCTACCCAAGATTGGCGGTGCATTTCTAATTCTTTTTTTTATTCTGGTAAATTACATTATTTATAGTTACCTCACAGTTAGACATTATGGTTAGGGACCCTGGTTTTGCTAGTATTAGCTTCCCTACTTGGTTATGATCCCTGAGATGTTAGGTGGACTCCCTCAGGATGTTACCAGTGATTTAGGCCTATATGCTTATATGTATATATATATATATATATGGTATTACAATATATCCCCCTTTTCCCTTATCTATTCATATTGTATATATATCCTTTGGCCTTGTATTATTACTATTTATCCTTCTTTCACTCTTCATTTGTATATTTTCTGGTGATATATGTTATTGCATTTTAGTTCTGGAATACTGCTAGAAAAGGATAGTTTATCCTTATTGCCCTGTTAGCATTATTATGTTTAGTTGCCTATAGTTTACTTTCTTGCCTTGCATATTATTTATACTTGCATTATTTCTAAAGATCAGTCAGCCGATGCCTACTGAGTACAACGTGTTTGGTACTCATACTACACTTATATAGCCTGCAGATCATAGTACGAGTTATCGCCGTTAATGTGTGCATCGTGCGGAGTAGCCTTGGATCGGAGATTTATGGTGAGCACTTGACTCTCGGAGTTGCTCCTACTCTCTCTCTTTTAATTTTTAGACTGATCTCTATGTTGCATTCAGAGACACCTTTGTATAGATATTTATCCTGTATTTCACTTATACTCCCGATGTATTAGAAATTATTGTACTGGCTCCACCAGGTTTTGGGATTATTTTAGCCTTTTTATTATAATTATGTCGCAGTTTCTTCTTTTCTCTTAGTAGTTCGTTACTAGCGGTTCTGGACTATGGGTTGGCTTACCTACTGGTGGGCTAGAGTAGGTGCCATCATGATCTGGGAAATTAGGTCATGACATGACTACACCTCCCTAAGTACTTTAATACGTACAATTTCAAACCTCACACGTCACACTTATGTTGAACACAAATTTCCCAATTTAAATGCTCACACCCCAAAATCATACCAAGAGTTACCACTAGCAAGGGATGTTTTTTCCCTTTTTTTTTCAACAACACAACTTTCCCAATTTTTTTCAATTCCTTACTAGTAGCACTCAACCTTTTTTTCTTTAGTTTACCTTTCTCCTATCTTCTACATTTCCACTCAACACCCAATAATTCTTCTCTTAGCTTTTCAAAGCTCATAAGACAATAAATGCTCATGGGAGATTACAGGTTCAAAAAGACGGGTCATTCAAACCATTAAGTTGGGCTTGTTTTGTGGTTGCTCAAAGAAATAGGATTGCAGGCTCAAAGGGGCTGACTAGGATACATGCAATTTTCTTGTTCAAAGACATATATAACTCAATAAAAAAAGCCTCTATCACTTCCTAAACTGATCAAGACTTATCATTTCGCTTTGCAAACACTCAGGCCAAGTTCTAGGCATCAATTACAAGCACAAAACATATCAAAATCTCACCCACATATTGGCACAAAATTACTCAGAACAAAATTCCCTGACTCTCTCCTCAGAAATAAGTTGAGACAAGATGATTATTTCTAGCACTTATACGTGAGTCAAGATGACGCCACAAGCAAGGAACTTATTGTTCTCTAGGAATAGAAAAAATTAGGAAGTGTGTCACTAGACTGCAAAAAATATATAAAAACTAACTACGCCTGGTACAAACAAAATCAACCCTAAAAAAATAAACACGGCACAAAAAAAAACTAAGGGGTTATAACCTAAAAAAAATATAGCTAAAATTATGCGTGATAAAAACTAAATATCTGAACGTACATTTCCAACCCCACACTTTAAATTGTGTCATGTCCCCTAGAAACACAAATAAATTAAGAGGTAAGAAAAACTCCCTTAGGCTTAAAGCCTAGCCATAGGCATCATCAGGTGGCTCTGAACCAACTTGCTCCATATTAACCTTGCAACATGAGTAAGCAGTTGACTCTTCCTTAGAGTCTTTTAGCATCTTTCTCATCTAGAGTACCACTTTCTCTTCTCTAACTCAAAAAGTGAGTCAACCTTCATATATGTCCAAGATTGCTCTGCCAGTGCACAAAAGAGGTCTCCCTAATATAAAAGATATATTCGTATTTGCTTCCATATGCACAATAATTAAATCTACAGGGAATACAAATTTATCAACTTTGATCTTGAAATCCTCAAAAATTCCTTCTAGTATGATGGTAGTCTAATTAGCCAGTTCCAGCAAAATTAGTACAACCTTGAGTATTCCCAATTCTCCTTTTAGACTTTTGAAAGTAGAAAAGGTCATAAGATTGATTGATGCCCCTGAGTCACATAAAGCTTTATCAAAATTAGAACTTCTAATAAATCAAGGCACAATGAAACTCCCAGGATATTTGCAAATCTTATTTTTTAGTATGGCACTGTACCGTGCATTTAACTTGACCACTGAAGTCTCCTCACATTTTTGTCTTCCAGAAAAAAAATTCTTTAGAAAATTGGCATATGAAGGCATCTGAGTGAGTATCTCTACGAAAGGAATATTCACGTATAATTCTTTTAACATCACCAAGAAATGACCAAAGCATTTATCTAATCTCTCTCTCTTGTCCTTCTAAGAAAATGAAACGACAGGTATGAATTGCCACTCTTCAGCTCTCCATTCCAACTAAATCTTTTTGCACAACTATATCTTTTTTAATCTCTTGTCCCTTACTCTACTCAACTTCCTTTGGGACCACCCCACACTTGAAATTTTCACAATGTTCAACCAAAATTTTTCCATTTCTTAGTAATATTACACTCACAATTTCCTATATTGTCTTCTCAGAGGCACTTGCATGAGTTTCTTGAGGACTCTATGATAGTGTGGTAGCAATTTACCCTACTTGTTTCTCCAAGTTCCATATTGTTGCATCATGATTAGAAAATCTCTCATCTACCTTGGTGATGAAAGCCTTTATAAGTTGCTCAAGACTTGATAGATTTTGTTGCGGAGGATGATATGGTTGCCTTTGTTGGTTTTGCAAACCTGATAAGGCATGTTGATTTTACCAAAAATTTGAGCTACCATTTGGAGAGTTCCATGGAAAAATAGGATGCCTCTATCCCATATAATTAAAACTACCTACAATATTTACCTCTTTAGTTATCACAAACCGTTGTTGGCATTCATGAGTTGGATCTCCACCTCCACAAAAATCATACATTATTGGTTGTGTTATTTGCGCTTGGGATATGGTCAACGGTTTTGCATCTTTTGCAATGACGGCGATCTGGGATTGCAAATTAGTGTAAGCATTAACTTTGTGTACCCCAACAGTCTTCTTCTTTCCTGAAGTGTCTGCAACCCTTGATTAGCATCCTGCGACAACTCATTTAGAATTTCAATAGCCTCTTTTGGTGTTTATTTTATAATCGTACCCCAACTGCATTATTCAATATTCTTCATGACGTTGGTGTTAATCCATCCCAAAAATCTGTCAGTTGCATCAAAGGTTCAATCCCATTGTGTGGTCATTTTCTCAATAATTCCTTAAACCTTTCCTATGCTTCAAGCACGGTATCCGCATCTAACTGTCTTAAATCGCTAATTTCTTTCCGGATCCTTGTTGTTTTAGCCGGTGAGAAGTACTTATCCAAGAAAATAATTGTCATATCTCCCCAAGTTCTGATCAATCCTAATGGTAAACTCCTCATCCATATCTTCGCATCATCCTTCAGAGAAAATGAAAATGCACTTAAATATATATCATCATGCTATGCCCCATTGTAGTGAAGGGTATTCATGATTTCATTAAAGTCCATAAAATGGCTATTTAGATCTTCATTCTTCTTTCCTTTGAAAACACATTTTTTTGGATTGCTTGGAGAATACTACGCTTGATCTCAAAGTTGTTGGCTGTATTAGGAGGGTATCTTACACTAGACTGCATCCGATTGTAGTTTGTCTAGGCATAATCTCCCAACAATCTCCCTTCTCGACTATTATTTTGATCCATTTTATCCTTAATCTCGGCAGGTGGGTGATTGTTCCTCCAATTACCAACCCCTTGGTGTTTAGCTTCATTTTCCACCCAGTTGGGCAATTCAGATTAACGGGGTTGAGTGGGTCATTCAGAGCTGCATTTTGAGCATCATCTGCCATATTGTTCTGGCTCTGAGATTGCCCTGAAACCTTATGTGTAAGTTCCTTCTTAAGTAGGTGTAAAGCTCTTTCCAACTCTGGGTTGTATTCGATAACTTCTTTTGAGGAAGAACATGTCATACACCAGAGTTGTAGTTTTGTACCTGTTTCCTGCGATAATAGTGAACTTGAGATGTTAACTAAAAATAAATAAAATAAAAACCTGAATTGATACATAAAACTATAATGAAAACTACTTGTTCCCAATCCCCGACAACGGCGCCAAAATTATACAATTGCAAAACACACTATAAATTATTTGCTTAGTTAGGCAAGATAGTATAGTATTTATAGATCGTCTCCATAGGGATTGGTACAAATAATAATTCAAATAAAATCTTGCTACGTATTATCCAGGGAATCAAAAATTGATTTGTTATCGTTGGAACCACGATTTATAGCTTGTTATGTAAATTAAAACAGTTGATTCAAAGAGCAATGATTACTATCAATGTTAGGAGTAAGGGTAGTAGATAAGATAGGTGCAATACAATAATTGGGATATGATTCTCTTTAATATTCACAATTAAAGTTCTATCGATTCTGACAAATTTGATAGATAATTAAAGAATTCCTATGATTTAGCTTTCTCTTTTGATTAAATCTAAACCTGAAAGAATAAACTAATTGAAGCCCTGTGAGCATAGATATCCATGAATAATGATTAGGGTTTAGTCTTAAGGGGAAAAAATGTCGTTCAAATATTTTTCCTTTTGGTTTAATCAGCAATTTTGATTACTTTAAAGAAAAGATGATTTAAATCAAACAAGCGAATGAAAATTTATCCTCTAAAATACTTCTCTTTAGATTAATTAAAATAGTGAACAAATTCTCAATTTAATCCAAACTCTTTAAACAAATTCAGGTATAAAAAGAAGAATTAAAATCCTCAATACATTATAAATACACCATGTCTATCTAAAGCCCTCAGATATTACAACAGATGATTGATTTAAACTTTCGTATTGAATCGAATCATGATGGGAAGTAGTGAATTATTTTTCCTCTAGCCTTCTTCCTAATTTTTTCTCTCCAAACCAAGATAACCTAATTTGGAACCAATTTCAACTCATATAGCTTGGCCTTCAATTGCAAAATTTCTGAATTGCCCTTCACAAAAAAATGTTACAGACGAGCTTTGTGCGCTGGCTGGCATCTGGGAATTAGACGCGCAGGCGGGCGCACAGGCATCAAGTGTTGGTTGCCTTTGTGCAACTTCAGAATATAGTGAGTTCTCCAGCATACAATAATTTTGCATTTTCTTCTCCAATTTAATTTGTTTTGATTCAAATCTCTTTATTTTCACTGCTTTATTCGCGTTCAATTGTTTCTTGAACCCCCAACTCAAACTTGATTAATCTTCTTGGATTTCTACTCAGATATCGAAGTCTTATATCACTTGTTTTATCTCAAAACTCATTCATCACAGATCAACTCAAACTCAATTAAAGTATAGTAAATAAAGTTAAAGAATAGCTAAAAACTCAATGTTTATATCGTATCATCACTTGTCATGATCCAAAATCGGGCATGTGATGGAACCTATCAATACCCTATGGTGTAGGTAAGCCTATCCCACCCCAAGCATAATAATCAAAGTAAAACAAAAGTGGAAGAAGTAAGAAGTGTAAATAATCCCCAAATGACATAAAAAGAGGTATGGTCTCAACACAATATCCTAAGTCTAGTTGTCACTAGTACAAGCCTCTAATATCGAATACAATGAAATAAGTTGAAATATCTCAAATGTGAATAAGCATAAGATAAAATAAGGAGAGAGATGTGTAAGCTTTGAGATCTGACAGTCGCTACCTCAATCTCTAGAAAAGCCGACACCAGGAGCTAAATCAATGCTACTACTCGCTCAATACATGTACGTAGTGCAGAAAAAAAAAAGCAAGGCTGAGTACGAAACACTTATACTTAGCAATCATCATCGACTATCAACCTTAATCCAAAGTGAAGGTGCGAACCACTACTCCAACCATCCAAGATTACCTCAAATAAGCATGCACTCAAAAAAGTAAAAACCTATTCTAGTAGATAGCATCAAATAACAAGGTATCCAAATCCTTTCAATTAAGTCAGACACATACAAGTTTAATATCAATAGTAATAGTAATGGGTCACATTAAGAGAGAATTTCACTGACACAGTATATTATATCCACTTACCACACCAAACCAACAATCTCGGATAAGATAGGGAAAATGCATATCACACAACCAATGGATATAATGCAACAGTCTCAACGGATCAAGCCATAACGTATTCACAATATATAGTAATATCTCAACCATAATATTATACAAGAGAAAGTGTAATGCAATGTAGTGATATGAGATGAAATGCAATGGCCAAATGCTCACTTTGTGAACACCTTCCGAGCCTAAGCTTCCTGGAGAAGACCCATGGAGGGTTAGCAGCCCATATACTAATCACAATCTCATCAATCAAACTTGTCGACATATCCCTCGGCTAAGTTATTTTATAAAACGATTCATTTTCTTTTTCTAAGAATCCAAGTTCCATAGTAGTACCAATTCCATGAAAATGAGTGATAAATAAAGATGAACGATCTCAACAATGGACAACAATCATCTCAAATGGTATAAATGGACCCAAGTCACTCAAATCTTAGAAAATCATGATACAAGCCCCCAACACGGGCACCACAATAGTAAAAGAAGAAAATAAGACATTAATGAGGTAACACAAGCTCCCACTCGAGTATCACAATGATAACAATCTCCTAGATCAAGGATAAGATACACTCAAGCCCCACACAGGCATCACAATAATGATAATCAACCCAAATAAGGTAAAAATTGAGAATTTATTCGACTCGCAGCATGTTTTACACGGTAAGTTTCCCAATTTGTTTCCAATATGGTACAAATAGACTCAACTACTCGAAAGGGAAATATACTCGTCAACAAGCATATTTAGAATTTCAATTTCACTCACATTACATATAAATTACCCATAATTCCTCTTTTTAACCTTTTCATTTAAAATCACAATCCATTTATACCTTTAGTAGTAAGTAAACCCTAATTATTCCATCAAATTCCACTAAGCATGATTCAAGCCTTCAAGTATATACTCACTATCAATTTATTTATAATTAATAAGTCAGTTATCAACACCATTTACCATAAACATGTCAGTAAGTATAAGGAACAATCAAGATATTAATTTTACGACTCTTAACCCCACAATAAGCATGGGTACCTGCATAGATACACGCAATCTCATCTATACTATAACACCCCGAACTTCTGAACTAAGATCTGAATCATTTTTCAAATGCGTATATACCAAAACCTAATGATTTATAATTATACATAGGTGATAATACCAATTAATTAGTGTGTGAATAGCTTTGGACATGAATTAAGGTCATAGGGAACCTCTAGTGCAAAGTTGAGTTGAAAGCTTCTTTACCGATTAAGTTTCCAATTAAGGTTTTACTAGGGTCAACTTCAAATGAGTGTAACTCATAGAATATGAAGAGTTTTGTATATAAAGACTTACAAAATTAAAGTTCTTTGAGTCTTCTTTCCAACGCTACTGACTATTTGTTAATCTAATTCTGGAATAGAAAGTTATGATTGTTTTACTAAAACGTATCAGTGTTGAGAAAAGTTTGGCGAATCCCAGAACAATCTGGCGATGCGCTAAACTAGCTTGCCAAAATTCCCTGAAAACCTTTAGAAATTGTTCATTTTAGAAATCTCGGGATGAAATTTGGTGAACCATTGGATAGTTTGACGATATCAACTCTAAATCGCCAAAATGGCTGATAGGATTCATTAAAAGGTCATTTTTCCTACTTTTCCCATTTTTTTTTTGTTTCCCATCAGCCCCAAGTTGGTATTTTCTCCTCTCCTCATCCTCCAACCCTAACGTAAGTTACTCCCATGCAATTCTAAGCAATTTCTAGTGTTTCAATATTCTTTTTCCCGATTATTAATTAAATTCTACACCATAACATAGGGTTATCAAGAAAGTTCAACCAAGATTCCAAGAACAGAATTCTTGGAGATTCTTCCTCATATTTGGTTCCTCCTTTACTTTTTGGAAATAATTTAAGGTATGTAGGACTTCAATTGGATTTTTCGTTCATCCCCATGTACAAAACTTCTTATTTTTCATGAAATCAAGATTAAGGTTACGGTTTAAAACTAACTTTTAAAATCGTCTTTTATGAAGCATATTCCATGATTTATTGATGTTTTTAAACATGATTATGAATTCCTTAAACATTGCATTTATATTGTTGAAGCACAATTCTTTATATGATACTTGAATATTGTTTTTCTTGAAATTTACATCTTAAGCATGATTTTAGAATCCTTATGACATTATGAATTTTCAAGAAGCTTAAATAAACCCAAAGAAGGGGAAATTCCATGATAGTTATGAAATACAAATCTTTTTAAATATTCAAGCTTTATGCATGAATAAGCATGATTTATGTACAATCTAAGTATATGATATTAACTAGATTTGTGAGCAGTATTTAGCACCGAGAGAATAAGGGTTCGTAATAGACCTAAGTTCCAAAATTATGTGCCACCATAGGATAAGGGTCTTCTGTTAGTTGAGGTTGACACCTTTGCCCTTTTTAGGCACATTTTCAGGATCCTTATGTTTATGGTTCTAACTTTGGCAGGTTAGAACAACTTTTTTCAGATGGATGTATGACACTGGACTCCATGATACTCACCTAGTTTATGTCGGTTATAAGAAACTTCCCAATTATGAGATTAACTTCACTTTTATGGTTTTCATGATATGATCTTATACGCTTTGTATGACATGAATCTGATATGATTTTAGATATGCACCCCACCCTTTAAGATATGATTTTTAGAAAAATATGGTTTCATGTATGCATGGTCTTTTAGAAATACTCATTTATTGTCTTTAAAATGTTTTACTTCCAGTTTATTTCTGTCATTTTTATTAATGCACATTTATGCGATATCTTTATGTCAAATTGGTTATTTCCTTGATACTCAGTACATTCAAACGTACTAATCGCATACTTCTTTTGCCTACATTTGTCATTTAATGTAGATTCCAGTGCTCACTCTCATGCACGTGCCTAACTATCCATCAGCTTAGACTCCAGTAGTGGTGAGTACTTATTACTCGAGGCCTTAGTTTAGTCGCTCCTTTTCATTTACTTTTAGACATTGTTTTAAGGTTAGTCGGGGGGCTTGTCCTAGCATATTATGTTATTTAGTTTACAGGCTTTCAAACATTAGAGAATGGATTGTGTTGGCCCTTCAGGCTGAGTATTTTGTTTCTTTGAACTTGTAGTTGTGTTTCAAACCTTATAAGCCTATGCATTTAGTTTCAGCTTCTGTTTTATCTCATTTTATATGCTTAGATCTATTATGCTAAGGGTTAGCTTGAGACTACTAGTGGTTCTAATCACCATGTCTCGGCTAGGAGGTAGACTCGGATCTTGACATATGCGAGACCTTCCTGGTCATTTTCTTCATTTTTGCATGTTTTCAGTATTTTGTGTCTTCCTATAAATGTTACATGACATTTCTAACTTTTTGAAACTGTCCGTTTGTTTTTTTGGCAGTTCTTTTGGGTTTTAAGCCCATTTCTCTATTCTGGAGCTTTTGAAGTTGAGAAATTGGTTTTGGATCAAAACTTCTAGAAAATGGTCTTGGATGAGAATTCTGACATTGTCATTAGCTCCAAAACATGGATTCTAGGCTAGGGAGACTCTTGGTCCAGGTCTCGAGGCTTTCGAGCTCATTTTGGGCTATTGGGTGGAATTAGATGAAAAACAAAACATTGGGTGTGGGGAAAACTTCTTATCAAAACAACATTGGATGGAAATTTTGATGGTTCCATTAAGTCCTAAATGTCAAATTTGGTAGGGTAGAATAGTTTGTTTGCATGCACGGGGTTCCAAGCAAATCCCAACCACCGGATCGGAGTCGGTTGGGATAGCAAATTTGTTGGTGTCTAAGTTGCTGGTGCAGCCGCTTTAGCGGCCAAATTACTACTTTAGTTGTAGCCACTTAAGCGGCCAACTGACTGCTTTAGCAGTAGTCGTTTTATTGGTCAAATGACCATTTTAGCGGTGGCTGGCCCACCACAGCATGGTCATTTTAGCGCCCACCTTAAATTTTTACCGATGACTGCTTTAGCGACCATTGCTGGTAGTTTTATATATTTCTTTTCTCCTCGATTTTTAATTATTTTCTAACCATTTTCCACTATTTTTGGACCTAAGAGATAAAAAACTTATGAAAAATCATAAATTGGAGCTGGGGAGGAGTAGATGACGTTGAGGTGATCATTTCCCGTTAGTTTCTTCATAGGTTTTTGACCTAATTCTCCGTTAAATTCTTGATTTTCTCTAGCTCTTGGGCATGATTTGAGCACTCAAAGAGAGTCGTTTTGTTCTCAAATTTTGAGCATGCATTCCTTTTCCTTTGACGGACCTCATGATAGATTTAATATTGAAATTTCATTTGCAAGCCCCACAGCCTATTTTTGACCCAATTTTTGGCCCAAAATTTTATATTGGAATATGGGTCCCATTTTGCTTGTATTAACGTATAGATTATAATTTTGGTAGCGCGACATCATTCAGATATTATGGAGTAAAGATGAATAGTTTGTCGATAGTTTGAGACTGTTGTTCGGCTACGGTCTACTCTTCTCTATGAAATAGTGTATTGTATAAATTGCATTCTAGGTAGGGGTTATAGGATAGGTTTATGCTATCTGTACCTCGATTATAATTCTTGGCCTATTTAGGGAACTTAGAATAGAAATGTAAATTAATTCTTAGCCTAGAATACCCTCTATTGTTATAAGATTCTAGTATTCCTGATGATATACTTGTTTGAACTTAGGTTGACATTATGAATCCCTTAGCATAAGATTGACTGTATCACTTAGTGATTTGGGCGATATCCCTCGATTAGATCCTTCCAGTATCTTGATAGTTGTATTTACCTTATTCTTTTTAGTTATAATGTCATTATCCAGATACTTTGTACATTGTTGGTCCTGAGGCCTTAGTTACAATACCAGTTGGATGCTAGGTTAGTTCTTTATCCTTTGAAAGGACGTGGTTCTTGTTTATAGATGCTTGAATGCTTATAGTTGTATTGTTTGGATATTGGTGATGGCATGCATACATATATACGTATTTATTCTTATCAGTGGCACTATTCCAACTGAAACCTTGGTTTTACTACTATTTTCCAAAAGAGGGATTTATTCCCACATTTAACTCTAAAGTTGATTCTTTAAATGGAAGTCATGACACCTTTATTAATGACATGAGCTTTATATTAAAGTTACTATTTTGGGAACTTAGATAGAGCTTGATTCCGGTCCATTTCTGATCAACTCTTTCTTCACTATTGACTTACTTCAGTCGAGGGAGACCCTTTCTATATTATTATTGCATTTTAGTCTCGGATCTCATCTTGGACACCAGACTTTACGAATTTATACTTATTTAACTTCGTTCAAGTCCGAACACCTTTATATAATATTATTTCTCTCTAGGACTAGACAAAGTAGATGTGTTGTGATGGTTATTAGAAGTCCTTGTTCGGGACTAGATAGTATATATGAATATCTTGAGTCCCCTATTGAATCCTCAGTTATGGGACCACGTGCTGGAAGAGGTGATATCCTATGTCCTACCTTGCTAGCCAGTGAGTTGAAGGAGGTGTATATAGTTGGTATGGTTTTGCACTCAGTTGGTATGGTAGTATTGGTATATGTTGCATTAGTTTGTTCATGTGCATTACCTATCACCAGTATAATTATTTGGCATTTGTATCTATCGGTCTTATGGGGGCTATGTAGGTATAGGTTATGGTTGTTGTTTACTAAGTGTTGTTTTTGCCTTTTGGGCTTATGGGGACCAGTTAGGTTATTGTTTGTCTAGGCTAGTCGGTTACATTATTATTCGATTATTATTGTATAGTTTGTGGCAGGATGGATATGGTTTGGTACCCGAGGTTTTAGGTACGCTTCTGAGTTCCTTTCATCTTTGTTATGGTGAGTTTTATTATTAGTAGACTACCTTATAATGGTCCTTATTTCGGTTAAACACTCTAATAATGGTAGAGTTAGCTCCCCTATTTAGTTATAATACCCAAGATGTTACACTAGCTCCCTCAAGTTTATTCCTTCTTGTTCAGTCCTATATATATATTATTATCGTATATCCTTCTTCTTCCTTATCTATTCTTATTGTATATAACCTTCTTACCTTTTACTACTACTATATATATCCTTTATTTACTCTTCATTTATGTATTGACTAGTTATGTATGGTATCACACTTTTATCATGGATCATTTGTAGTGTACGATTGTTTACATTTAGCTTACTATTACTATTAGTATGTCTCATTTCTTAGATATTTGTCTGTAATGTATATTCCTGCTTTCCATGTTATTTATTCTTACATTATCTTTGGAGCTTAGTTGGCCGATGCCTACTGAATACCTCATGTTGGTACTCATACTACACATCTGCACCCTAGAGATCATAGTATGAGTTCTCGAGACTTTCTGCACTCCTGCTTGGATGGTTTCAGTCTCACGAGACTTTCTGCAGTAGCTGGTTGACAGGCAGACAGAGATGTTTGAGCGCCAGGCTCACACTGAGACTCAGATGGCTAAGTTGGTATCTCAGCTTAAGCCTTGGGTTCGATCTACAGTCGAGGCTGTGGAGACTAGGGTGGAGGCTCGGATGAATGCAGCTATGGACCAGTTTATGAGGGGACTGCATGGGAGGATTGACAGTTTTGAGGCACGTATGGCCTCCCGCTTGAGTGCTGCACCGAGCCCTGATATGGCCGGCTTGACCTAGGAGGTAGCTGCATTGAGAGAGGAGGTTCGGGCACTGGCATCGACTAGCACACCCATTATACCACCTATGCCTGTCCCGACCTCTGCACGACCAGCATTTGAGGTTGATCTATTTGCTGATGAGGAGCCGCAGATGGATAGAGGCAAGAGACCCCGCAGTCCAGCGGATGGGGGTGCTAGTGATGATGAGTTCGATAGTGATCTGAGGAGGGATGTTAAATCCTCCCGGGTAGAATACCACGCGAGCCATATTGAGGCAGAGTAGAGGGCGCGTGGTACATTTGCCAGTCAGGCTATCCCCCCACCGGATGCGACTACTGCACAGTCTGATGATCCCGCTGCTGGCGGGCCAACTTTTGGCGCTTAGAGCGCCACAGGTATGTCTTCACTCCCTTGTTTTTGATTTGATATCGGTGCATTGAGGGCATTGCACCATGTTTAGTTGGGGGTGGGGGTGTACCACCACTTGGGGTTTTTTGTTGTCGTATTTCTTTACCCCGAGTGTGCTATCATAGTAGAACCGACATATTTAGGATGTTATTGTTGATGTTTTTATGTTTGTTGCTAAATTAGGAGAAAATGAGGGAACTATAGTGCAGTCTAGGTTTGGATGATTTTTAAATATTTTGACTATACCTCTCCTGAAATTTTTGAATTGTGTGAATAGCATGCTTGTGTGTGACTGCTGTTGGATCTTGTTATGGCACTAGAATTATAGGAAAACAACCGTAGCTAGCATTGCATGAACGGATAGGTAGTAGTTGGTAATACAACCCTGTGCTATGTGCGTGTGAGGTCACTACTTAGTTAGTTGTGTGTGTGCGATCCAGAACTTGCCCGGTTAGTCTGTCCTAAGTTAAAGGATAGGGATTAGGAAAGGATCATAGGCCGTTTTTGAATAAAGTCCACTTTTATCCTAAACGCCAAACCAAAGGAAGAAGTATCCCTTGATCCCAACTTTGAGCCATAATTATCCTATTTCTTTCATTTAGCCTATTCACCTTCCCATTTTAATCACAATGAATCTGTCTTGGCCCTGGTCCCTCCTTGGACACTGTGTACCTCAACTCAGACAAATCGCCTAAGTTGAGGGTGGCTATTATAGGGGTGCGTAGATGGAGTTAGGAATGAAGAAGGGTTAATAAAAGAAAAAGAGAAAACAGATTTGGGTGTGAAAAAGAGAAAAAAAAGAGAGAGAAAAGAAAATAAAAAAATATATATGTGTTTAAAAGTTTGAGAAGAAAAATCACACCCAAAATCTGAAAAATAAAAAAAAAGGAGAAAAAAAATGGAAAAAGGTGGGAAGTTGGGAAGTTAGCTAAGATCTATGTGAAAGAGATTGTTAGGCTTTATGGGGTGCCTTTCTCTATAGTGTTGGACAGAGGTATGCAGTTTATCTCTAATTTTTAGGAAAAGATTTAAGCAGAGTTGGGCACTAGATTAGACCTAAGTACAACATTCTATCTGCAGACTGAAGAGTAGTCAGAATGGATGATTCAATTATTTAAGGATATGCTCTGGGTGTGTGTGATGGACTTTGGTGGTAGTGGGACCAATTCTTTCCTTTGTGTGAATTTTCACACAATAGCAATTACCACTCAAGCATTGATATGGCTCTTTTTGAAGGTTTGTACAAAACAAGGTATAGATTGCCAATTGGGTGGTTTGATGCCTTCAAAGTAAGACCTTGGGGAACTGATATATTGAAGGAGTCAATGGAGAAAGTGAGGTTCATTCAAGATAAGTTTGTAGCAGCTCAGAATAGATAAAAAGAATATTTGGATAATAAGGTAAGGGATGTTCATTTTTAGAAGGGTGAGAAGGTTTTGCTAAATGTGTCACCCATAAAGAGTGTAATGTTGTTTGGAAAGAACAGTAAGTTGAGTCTTGAGGTACATCAAACCATTTGAGATATTTAATAGAGTAGGGTCAGTGGCGTATAGTTTGGCTCTACCTCTTAGTTTTTGGGAATCCATCTAGTTTTCCATGTTTTGGTGCTTAAGAAATATGATGGTGATGAGGATTATAACATCCGTTGGGATTTGAAGTTATTCAAAAAGGAGATCTCTTATAAAGAAGTTGAGACCATGGTGATTTTTTCCATGAAATTCTAGTGGAGGGACCATCCTTTTAAAGAGGCCACGTGTTAGACTAAGGCGGATATGCGTAAGACCTATCCTCACGTATTTGTTGAGTCATGTAATTTATTACATATTTTTTCACCTTTTATTGTTAGTTGTCATTTGGGAATGAACAAGAGGTAAATTGGTATATAATGTAATGACCCAAAATGTTGTTATGTTGAAATAGAGAGTAAAACCTTAGCTTAGTCTTTCCCTAAACCAATTTTTTAAAGTTCAGGCTAGCCTAATTTTAGGCGGATTTTGAATGTGGTTTGGTCTAGGAAATTCTGGTAGTTATTGGTGTAGAAATTAATTATTTTGAGTCAATAAGGTGTTAGGAGATGAGTGTAGGAAGTCGTAGAAATTACTGGTGTGTAAAATAGTTTAGTAGAACTCTGGTTATAACGATTATCGTAATAAGTCCAGTTCGTAATATCAAAATTTGATAGATGTGTTGTGAAATGGACAGAGCTGTGAACAGATATTGAGCTACAATTTTGGTGTCGCTGCAGTGACAGATCCATCATTGCAGTAAGGTCTCCACACCAACAAAAGTGCCGCCACAGTGACAATCCCTTTTTGCCTGAGTGATGTTGTAGCGACAAAAATGCAGTTTCACAATTTAAAATAGAAATTTACATTTTTCATTTCCAGTATTCTAAATTTTGTTCAAGGGTTGAGAGAGTGTGATTTCACCAAACTTGGGGGTTTTCTATATTTGAAGTAAGATTTCTTTACCATTCAAACTTGAATTTACTCCTCTTAATTCTTAGAATTGCAAGAATCATAGCCATGGTTGAAAATTGGGATTTAGCCCTAAATTCAAGAACTGGTGGAAATTTGTCGGGAATGACTAGACTTCAGTTGTTTTTTATCCTAGCTCCTTAGAAAACACTTCCTAGTGTAGAATTCTTCATTGTAATCATGAAATATGGAGAATTCAAAGAGACTAAAGAGTAGAAACCTTATAATGATGAACTAGGTTAAGATCATAGGTTGAAATTGATGGGTTTGGATTTGTAATGCCTAGAAGTGGGGAATATTGTATTGAATTGTGTTTATTTATTGTTTATAGACCAAGAAAGAACAGAAATTGAAACAAAAGACAGCTTTGGCCAAGTAGTGCTTCAAACGAGGATTCGAGTTAGGCTATGGTTTAAATAGAGTTATAGACTTGATTTAACTCTATGCTTATATGTAAGCTTAATGTTTGTGATTAGCCTTAGGGTATTAATTTTGTTTTTTTATTTTCGTTATGCATTGAACATTGTATTTGATTTTATTCATTGAGATGATATTGGGATCACGTGTCACACCGACACTATTATTAGATCGGGTGTTACGCCGACACTATTATTGGATCGAGTGTCATGACGACACTGGTACATGGACTGAGCTCGTCCCTTGTAGGTCATACCTAAGGATCTCTACCGACCCTAGTATATATGTACACTTTTCATGCATGCCATCATTATTATATTTGCATATATACTGTCTTGACTATTGTTGACCGAATTTGCCTAAGTGTAAAGGATTTGCTTGTATAACTTGATCACTGATTTATATGAAAAGAGTTGTTGTTGGTTTCATAATTTGAAGTGTTTATTAATGTACCTTTATTTTTCAACTAATTATGATTGGTCTCTTGATTGTTTCTTATCTGTATTTGACTTATTTATTTGTATGGTGTTGGTTTAAGTCAGGAGATGCTTCTTACCAGTACGTAGTTGTAGTACTGATACTACTTGTACTCTTCTTTTTGTTGAGTGCAGAGCGTGTTCCAGCATTTGAGATAAGACCTCGGCATTAGTTTGTGATTCTAGCTTCGATTCAAGGGTGAGCACCATGTTCGGGCAACTATTGGATCATCTCTTAGTTCATGTTCTTAGTTCTGGACAATGACTTTCCTATTTGTTTTAGTATTTAGAATTATGTCTTAGATCTTGTTCTGAACAATTAGAGTTATTGTACGGTGACTTTCGGGTCCCGAGGGATGTAATAGATAGAGATATTTCTGCACCTTTAGTTATTTTGGTATTAATGGATATTTAGATGGATACATGCATCCCATAAAGCCTAACAACCTCCTTTACATAAATCGTAGCCAACTTGGCTGCATTATAATCCACTCGCACTGGAATAAAATATGCAGACTTGATCAATCGATCAATAATTACCCAAATGGAATCACATTTTCTTAAGGTCTTTGGAAGACCAACAACAAAATCCATAGTTATTCTCTCCCGCTTCTATTCTAGAATGGGCATCCTCTGAAATGTGTTACTAGGTTTTCGATGTTCATATTTAACCTATTGACAATTTTGACACTTAGTTACGAAATCAAAAATGTCTCGCTTCATCCGTTGTCACTAATAATGTTTTCTTAAGTCTCTATACATTTTAATCGCACCAGAATATAGAGAGAGTATTTAGAAGTATGAGCCTCTGCAAGGATAATAGAAATCAAGTTTCCTACATGGGGTACACACACACGTCCCTTTATTATCAACACACCTTCTTCATCAAGAATGGCTTCCTTGGCCTCACCTTCTAACACTTTATCCCAAATTTTATTCAATTTCTTATCCTCAAATTTCCTTTCTTTAATATGGTCAAGGAAGGTGGATCTAGCCTAAACATTGTCTAAAAGCCCTCTCTTGCTAGTCACCTGTAATCTCATAAAATTGTTAGCTAAGGTCTACAACTCCCTAGCCAATAGACGTCTCGACACCTCCAACCATGCCAAGCTTCCTATACTCACAGCCTTCCCACTGAAAGCATTTTCTACCACATTAGACTTGCCCGGATGATAAAATAATCAAAATTTCATAGTTTTTGTGTAACTCCATCCACCTTCGATGCCTCAAATTCAAATCCTTCTCAGTAAAAAATGTTGTAAACTACGGTGATCCTGTTGTGAGGCCAAAATTATATATATTTTTTCATTATTTACCTGATATTTAGTATTTTTATTTATCTTTTTTGAGCATTGATTTTATGGATTATGCTTAATATTATATTTTTATGTGTAGGATTAAATTAGGATGGAGATGCAGAAATTTGGAGCAAAAAGAAATTAAAAATGGAAGATTGTATAAGGAAATCAAACAGACAGTTTAATGAAATAAATTTAATATAATAATGTACATATGCATAAAATCAACAAATTGATATTAAATGGAAGTGCTCTGACATGTGGCACTATCTGAGGACAAGAGAAAAGAAAGGTTGAGGTGGCATTGTTCGATGCGTAACAGTCCAAATCAGCTCCGTTTTTGGATTTTCCTGTCCATTTTTGACTCAATTATTTTATTTGGGGATTTTTATTACACCTATAAATATTCTTAAAAAATAATTTGTACATAACTTTGATTGAGGAAGATCTAGGAGGCCGCCTTGGAAAGACCAAAGAATAATTGATTTATTCTTTTCTTCTCCATTTTTATTTATTTGTACGCACAATGATTGATTTTTAAGTTTGAAAAACACATTACATTGTTTTGTTTTTGGATTATTGAGATATTATTCACCTATTGATTCTTGATTATTAAATTTTTTGATAATTCAAATGTTTGGGTTTCATTTACTATAGTCTTGTAAGTTTATAGTTATGCATTCATCTATGATTTCTAATTGTGAACCTTCAAGCATGAGTAGCTTAATCCCGTAACTAGGGTTGTGGGAACCATAATTTATTAAAAAAGTAGGATAAGTACTTAGTGATTCTTGAATGGTGTTTATGCATGTATTATTCTTCCCTTTGTATTGATTGCTTTTCAATGGTTGAAAATGTTAGAACGCGCCTTAATTCTTTACTTGCTGGACCAAAGATGTACAAAATAAGAAAAGGGATTAACAACTGAGATTTGAGGCAATCGACCCTCATCTAATAACTTGACCTTGTATGAAAATGGCTAATCTAGGATCAACGGTAAGGGTTAGTAAAGCAAACACTCTTAGACAGAGCAAGTTGCATAGTGATATTCATCTATTAAGGGGATCAACCATTTAGGCGAACTTAACTTACCGATTATGCATGTTAAGCACCAGGACAGATCACTAGTACGTCACTCTTACTAAGTTATGAAATGATGGGGAACACAATCCTAGACTATCATCATTCTTGATTACAAACAAAATAAAGTTGTTACTTGGTTACTAAAATCTTGCGACTTAATACTTGTCACTTTAAATTCCCCCGTTTGAAAATAGTCAACTAATAGTCTAAATAACTACATTGACCTAGCACCTAACCTAGCCATATTTCCATTGGGATCGACCCTAATCTAGTTGGGTTCTATATTTGATTCAACTACCACTTTATACTTCAATCACGATATGTAATTTAAGTGACATCAGATCCGTGAACACCTCACATTTCACCCAATAAAGATAATGCCTTCAAATTTTTAGAGCGGACACCACTGCTGGCAATTCTATGTCATGGATGGGATAGTTATTCTCATTACTTTCAACTACCTCAAAGCATAGGCAATCACATTTTTGAAAGTTGCCTCGAAGCATAGGCAATCACATTTTTATCCTGCATCAAAATAGCACCCAAACCAGAACGTGAAACAACAGAATACATAATGAAATTTTTACCTTCGATTAGCAAGGTAAGAATGGGAGCTGAAGTTAGCAAAGTTTTGATCTTTTGAAAGCTCTCTTCACATTCGTCAACCCATACAAAAGGTACCTCCTTCTGAGTCAATAAGTCTTTTTGGGTTAAATTTTTTATTTTATTTCTTAAAAAAAAAATAAAATACACAAACATAGGGCAAAGGGCCAAATCTGTCACACAAATACGAAAAAAATCAAAGCAAAAATGAAAAAAGGCCTAGCCAAAATCATACCAGGTCCATCTATCCTACTCACATATATAAATAGTTTTAGGTTTCCTATTACACTCTTCACTATCCACTTTCCAAAACCCCTCCACACCTGAGAAATGTTGTCGTCATGGATTAAGAAGAAGCTTCTCCTCGTCTTGCTTTGGATCATCAATGTCCTGGTCTGATCTACCATGCGTGCTGATATATAAGCTATCAAGAGTAAGATACCTCTTTTCCTACCTTTATTCCCTAGATTTTAAATCTTTTTCTGACTTATGTGACCATTCCAATTATGTTCTCTGGTGGATGGGCTAAGCTCATTGGTTCCAACTGAGGAATCTCATCTACTGGTGTTGTGCTTTATCAGTTGGTGAGTTTCTCGTTGATTTTTTTTTTCTATTCTCATGAGTGAGCTCTAATTCTTGTCCATATGCAGGTGGAATTGGAATGGAGTGCATGGGAAGCTCTAATCCACTGCCACCTTTCAGTGATTTACTCAGCATCCAAATTACACAACTCTAATCTAACAAAAGACCCTCCCATTTTGCCAAGTCTTTTTTGTTAGCTGAAGTAGATTAGGATAGATAGCATTTTCACACTTTTTTTTGCCCTCGTGGCTAGTAATTATACTTTTGTGAAAAACTTTATGCTTTAGCCTTCCCAGACCCATTATCCCTTGTTTGGATACACTCTTATGCACGGACATTTAAGTTTATCACTATTTATTATCCATCTTCCTGTTGATTCCATGCTTTGAACATTTACATACCTTCAATTTCCTTTGTCTATAGCTAGATTTTCTAAGTAATATGCTAACTGATTTCCTTCCCTTATAATATGTTGGAATTGACACTACTTCCCATAGAGAAGTAGTTTAATTTCTAAAACTACATCGACTAACTCCAAGGGTAAGTCCACTCACCTTCCAGAACCTTCTTTAATAATAAAGAGTCAGTCTGGATAATTATTTGATTGTACTGAGTGTTCTTGATGTGTTTAAATGCCTCCCTTATTGCTTTAGCTTATGCCTGTGTATTTTTGGTGTTCTCCATCTTAGTTCCTTCTGCATATAATATATCTCCATGTGCATCTCTTCGACAAAAAACATAAGAGCTTAATCCTGGATTGCCTCTTGATGCTCCATATATATTATATAACTATCTGAAGGGAATTCCCACAGGACTTTGGTGATCTTAATGGTGGGACAAAATTCCTCTAATTCCTTTAGCATACCTGGCCAATTGCTAGGAAATCTCCTATTTTGCTTCCTCACCTTAAGTATCATATGCAAAGTTCTGGCAACATTGTGTATGATCCTTTGAGTGGATATACTTTTGCCCTCATGCTTGCTAACATTCCTTCTTTTCCATAATTCCAATACAATAATGCTTGGTTGAGCCTTATAGCATAGTTTCATGCCCTTCTTAATATCAGTTGCCCACCATGACATGATTACTTCTTTTAGGTGTAGCCCTTCAATACTTAAACCTGTAAAAGAAGAGAAATAGGACCAGGTCCTATTAGTAGTAATTGATCTTAGGAATACATGTTTCATAGTCTCCTGATTAGGCCTTTCACAAAACCAACATCTAGATGGACCTTCATATCCCCATCTTCTTACTCTATCATCCTGTCATGACCCAAACCCGTCATGAGTGGTACCCATACTACTCACCTGGTAGGAGAACCAATAACCCCAAAAGAATTGATCAACACTCAAGTAAAAGTACGAGAACTATCCCATAAATAGTGTAATAACCATTCAATCTAACAACTTAAGAATGTGCGGAAACAAAATACCAAATAAAAATCCCCTAGGACCCAAAAATCGGTGTACCAAAACATACTAAGATTATCAAGTAGGTATGCAACCCTAAAACTATAAGAAGTAACAAGTCTAAATAAAGGACAATGTCTAAATAAGAGAAATATCTCATGGTAGACTTGATGTGTTGCTCTCCCTGTAATTCGAAATCGACTGCTGAAATCACAAGTGAGGTCTCAATGAATTCAATAGAATATGTTCTGCACTCACAGAAGTAAATGCAGGTGTAGTATCAGTACACAAATATACTATAGTGTACTGGTAGGATTATTTGAATAACCCAAGATGGAAATATGGATGCTTAACCAAAATATAGTACAATTATATAAGACATGCTTACACATCAAACATTCAACATATAAGTACTAGTAGCATTCAAGAGACAAGCCAACAAGTAAACAAGTGTTATTAAGGAAATAATATGCAACTCAACTCAAGGTGACCAAATAAGGACAAGCACAACAATACAAATTCCATGGTTCACTCAAGGAACCGTTATACTATTACATACCTTGAAAACCCATACACATATGCTAAGGTCATATATCCACCCTCTAGCTATGACCCGCAGGGGATAATTATCGTCTATGTACTAAAAAACCCAGACATGAATGTCTGTAATCTTTAATCCAACAACTTGTGAGAACAACTCAAATGCCAAAACATTCCACAATTTATAGTATGAAGAGGAAAAATCATAAAACAAGTAGACTTTGCAATGACCAAGAACACCACACGGATTAACCAATCACACTACAAAGTAGTTAATATGCACATATAACACAAGTTGGATTAAATACACCCCATCACCTACCTCAAACCAAGCTTGCACAACTCTAAGCTAGAGCTTTGCCCTTTCGTGCCCTTTCCGCAAGCTAATGGTCTAAAACATGCATACAAATACCGCATTAATGAAATGACCTAACATGGAGGGAGTTATAAGCCACCCCCAATCCTTAACCGTTCTAGGGCTATTTCCCTCGTAATTCATATGAAACTACCAAATTTATGGAATTATTAGTGAATTAATGGAATGCAAGGCCAATTTCATGGTTCATGTAAACAACCCATTAACCTAATGCTAAACTTCACCCTTGCACTAAAAAAACATACCAAAACCCACCCTAAAACCGTCCCCCAAACTCCGTAATTTATGCCTTTTAAAGATTAAGAAGTAATTACAAATTAAAGGGAGTGAATTCCTTACCATAACGAAGTTAAACAGAGGTAAACCAGTGATTTTTGCCCTAAATTGCCTTTCGCTTGGCCCAAAATGAGTTTATAAAATAATAATTTTTTTTGGGGTACTATCCTTTTAATTTGTGGTTTCTACAGCTATAGCTGTACTGCTATAACGGTACCTGACCGCTATAGCGGTAAGCCACCGCTATAGCGGCCTTGAACATTTTTTACCACCACTATAGTGGTGTGTCAACCGCTATAGCAGTGTCAACTGGACAGAATGTTCTTATTCACTCAAAAATATCTCTTTTTACAACATACCTTGATCCTGGAATATTTCAAACAATGCCCTTTACGCTAAGGTCAATTTTGGGAGTTCTACTAACCCAAATTCAGTTTCGTAAAATCTTATGGGTTACTTATCACCTTAGATATCTAGGAATCAACACCATTCCCACCAAACTAGTCTAAATTATTCCTATATTTTCTAATACTACCCCTCGCTCTGAAATAGAGCGAAACTACCCTAGCCTAAATTTTTTAACTTCCAAACCGAAAGGAATTTAGACACAAAATTTGGAACGTAAGACTTTTACATAAAGACCAAGAAGGTCGTTACACATACACTATTATTTTTAATTTCCATGGTCTCCATACGAAAAAGGCAATTTTTAAAGGCAATTCTTTCATCTAAATTGTCTTATGTATCTTATTAGGCTACTCTTTCTATCTGATATACTGCCAAATTGATTTCACTGTGAAAGTACTTTTAGTATCTAGCATCCACCTTGGTTTATCCATCTCCTCATCCTCCTTAGGAGGTTTGACATACTCTATTATATGGTCCAAAATCTCTTGGGGGAGAATATCCTTTAAAACTTCTACATCCCATTCTCCATTGTCAGTCAATTCATTGACATTCTGATAATTATAATTTCATTCAAATTCATCCCCTATGATAGTGTATAAATTCCCCGAACCAGTCCAATTATCATGCCAAATCAAAGCTGATCCCATTTTTGGCTACCACCAAATTTGATGTTCAATAAGATCCCATGCTTGTAACATTTTTTTCCACATCTATGATCCACCATCTCCTGTTTTCCATACCACGAGATTTTGATTCACCTTTTTGCAGAAATTCCACCTGAGTTTACAAAAATGGGCCATTAACAAATCTGTTACAAGTCTAAAATCAAGCCCTCCCTCCTCATCTGGTAGGCATAAATTGCTCCATCTAGTCTAGTGTCTACCACTTCCCCCTATTCATTTGCTAAAAAAATTAAGCCATCGTCTTTTGGATTTGAGTGATTATATTAATTGGAGGGTTCATTACTGATAAACAATTCATTGGGATACTTCGTAAAACATGCTTAATTAGTATTGCCCTCCCTCCATAAGATAATAACTTTCCTTTCCATTCTACAACATTGAGCTAATACCTTGTATCATCTGTTTGTTGGTAATAGGCCTTCTATTTCCTATTATAAAAAATAGGGCATCCCAAATAAGTAAAAGGAAACTCCTTCCTTAGAATTACTGTTTCCACTTCACCTGTAATAATAGATCCCCAGGCATACTATGATGTAAGTAAATGGCACTCTTCTCTTTGTTGATCTTCTGGCCTTAAACTCTTTCATATCTCTCCAATGCTTCAAGGATCAATTACATGGTTCTAACCTCTGCCTTATAAAGAATAATCATATCTTCAGCAAAGGCTAAGTGATTAATTTTAGGGTTCCCTCTTGGCATTCCAAACCTTTTGAATTCCTTTTTATTCATTAGAGAGTTTAGAGATTTTGACATCACTTCAGCTGTTAAGATAAATAGTGTAGGAGATAGAGGATCACCTTATTTTAGACCTCTTGAGGACATTAAAAATCCTTTTAGCTGACCATTCAAAAGAATAGAGAGCCAATTATTCCCTACCAATTTGTACACCATATTAATGATCCTTTCCCCAAATCCTAATTTTCTCAGTACTTTAGTCAAGTACAACCACTCCACCCTGCCATATGCCTTCATCATGTGCAGTTTAATGACAAGATTAGGGGGTTTATCTCTTTTTCCTAATTTATGTAATGATTTTCTACACCAGCAATACATTTTATGTTATGCTCCTTCCTTGTACAAACCCTATATGTTCTAGAGATATGGTCTTTGGCAATAATGTTTTAATTCCCTCATGGATAATTCTTGAGAAAACTTTGTTTAAAAAATTGTTCTGGGATATGGGCCTTAAGTCTGAAAATGTTTTTACTGATGTCTTCTTGGGTATATGGACTAGATTTGTTGAGTTACAAATCTAGGCAGCTCTGCACCTAAGAAAAAGGCTCCTACCATGTTACAAATATCTTCTCCCACAATATCCCAAGCATCCTAACAAAAACCTCATGTCATCCCATCTGGTCCTCCTGCACTATTTCCATTCAGTCCCATGACAACATTTTTAACTTCCTCCCTAGTGGCACTCTATGCAACTTCTCATTCTACTCACTGTTTATCAATATTGACAATTTTTCTAGTCTCTCAAATTCTAAATAGTCAGCTTGTTTTGTGAATTACTTCATATAGAAATCCACTATTGCTTCTACTATATCTCCCTAATCTTCTAACCATTCACCCTCTTTATTTTGAATTCTACTTACCCTTAATCTGCTCCTCCTCCCATTGAATATAGTGTGAAATAACTTAGTATTTACTTCCCCATCTTTGAACCACTCCATACCAACTTTCTACTTCCAAAACTCTTTCTCCCAGTGAAAGTGCTTATTCAAACTTGTTTGGGCTTTGTGAAGTATTTCTGTGTTAACTCCTGATGGGACCAACTCAAATAGAACTTCTTGCACTTTAATGACTTCTTGTAAAGTAGCTATCTCCTGAAATATGTTCCCAAAGGTTTTCTTACTCTATTGTGCTATTCTTAACCCTTTTCAGTTTATAATGGAACAAACTAAAGGGATTTCCTTCAATGTTTGCCTACCATATTATCTTACCCCTTCCTTGAACGATTCCTCATTTAACCAGAAATTCACAAACCTAAAAGGTTTAATCATAATTTCATTGCTAGTTCTACATGTAATGAGAAAAGGATCATGATCTGATCCACTTCTTATCAAATGCTCAACCTCCAAAATAGGAAACAGGCTTTTTATCAAGTCATTACAAAGTACCCTATCCAATTTTTTAAAGATACACTCTTCATCAGTTCTACCATTCTACCATGTGTACTTTCTCCCTTTGAAGCATTGATCTTCTAGGTTACATTTATTTATACAATACATAAAGTCTCTTACCTTATTTTCTATAACTGGAAGGCCTCCAAGAAATTCTTCCTCATTAGTAATCATATTAGAGTCACCCCAACCAACCATGGTTGTTGGATTGTTCTTGACACATCATATAAAGCTTTCCATAATTTTAGTCTTTCCCTCTGTGTGCATTTTGCATACACTAGAGTGATGACTACCTCTACTCCTTGCTCCTGATTTTTTAGTAGTAAAGTCAGTTGTTAGTCATCATCAACTAGGGTCACAAATTCAATTACTTAATCTATGAATGCCCAAATCTTCCTATTCACATTAGCTACTGCATGTTGTAACCCAAACTTTTGCCTATACACCTCCAACTCTTGTCTATCTTGGAAATATTCCATTAATCCAACAAAGTAAAAAATGATATCTCTTCTGCATATTAATCATTATAGTGTGCGCCTTTTGAATATTCACAAACCTAATACTCCATACTAGTGCATTCATTGATACTTATTGATTTTAGTTGTTGTACTCCTCTTCTGCTTTGCTAACGCTTGGGAGGACACATTTTCCCTAATTTCTTTCTTCTTTTGTTTTGTGTGACTCTTTTTGATATTGGTAGTCTACTTTGGAGATAAATCACCATCTCTAGCAATCTTTTCGATATTATGCTCCAGGCCTTCTTTATCAATACTCTCTTTAATCAGAGTAGTATCCGCCTTCTAACTTCCACCTTAAACTGCCAGAGGGAGTACTTCATTGTTACCCACTTCTAATATCACAAACTCTCCTTTATCCCCTTCTGGATTTCTCTTCTCTTCTTTCTTCTTCTACTCTCAATTTTGGTTGTGGCTCTTTTGCATTATATCCTTTTGCTTATTATTTTATTCCCTGTCATTACTTTGTTGCTTGTTCAAACATGCTTCCCTCTCTTTCTGATGCTGGTCAGCTACTTTGGTTGGTGATTTCTTTACCTTTTTTCCAAAACATTAACTAACCCAATCTTTTGTATTTTCTTTTATTGTGTTTCCTTCCCTTAGTTCAACTTTCTCTTGATCTCATTCTTCATCATCCCTTAATGCATCAAAGGGATTATCATCATGATATTCATGTTCTCCTTCTATATGCCCATACTTGTCCTTACTATATTTATTTCTTCATCTCTTCATCCATTTTTTCTTGTTATGATTGTTTCCAACCACTTTTCCACCTATTAAGACCCTCCTTTGGTTCGTTGTTTTGCCCATGATTTGCTTAGTTGGTTGGGCTTCTGGTTTATCTTTCTTACTATCTTCTTGCTTTGTTTCAAACCACTCTGGATAGATGGTCCAATAATTTGTTTCATCATGTACTTATAAGTAATATTCCCTACAGTATTTCAGCATATAATCATATTAGATCTTAATTAATTTAGACTTGAATTCTCCCGTAATATCATTTTCTTCATTGATTCTTACTCTTTGAGGCAGTTTTGCTACCAAATCGACTTCAATCATAGCCTTTGCACAACTTGGCCTCATTTGATAACTAGCCGCCATGTCAACTGCGAGAAGTCTTTCCACTGCTGATATAATTGAGAAAATTGCCTCCTTTGCAAAGAAATTTGGTGGTAGATCTGGTAGTGATATCAAAGTCACTCTAGTTGTTGTTTCTACATCTGGTTCAAGCCAAGGATCCTACTTAAGGGTTCTTATCTACCAATAAATCTCCTTGCTTTGACATAAAATACCGATGTTGATAACATTTGTACATAATCCTCAAAACTTGTAAGCTTTATTAGTATATGCCTCACATCTAATACTCCCAACGTACATTCACTCTTTATTCCACACTGCCCAGGGATTATTCTCCTAAATTCCTAGATTTCAGGCTTGCCATACGAGCATTCACCCACAATAGCTTATTGTGAGTTCTCTTGTATTATGAGAGATTTTATTTCTGATACTTTCCATGTGATATTAGGTTCTCCATACAACATCACAACTGGTTTAGGGGGAACTATAGGAGTGGGTTGGTTGTTTAGTTTTGGCTCAAAGATATTAGCATATTGTGGGATAGTTTGGTTAGTAGGGTTTGAAGATTCTAGTTTATGGTTGTTTTGTGAAGGTAGGGGCGGAAATTCCTCCGGTGGGGCAGTCCCACCGGTGGTGGTGCTGGCTATAATGACCGATCTCAATACAAGGTTTTTGGAGGCTAGGGTTTTTCTTTAGAGAGCCTTAAAAAAAGATACTTCTGAGTAAATCAGGTCATATGAGAAACAACGGATGAGTAAATCGGGTCATATGTGAAGAAATGGATACAAACCCTTTCACAAACCATAAATAATAGTTCGACAATCCTACAAAACTACTAATTTCTTTCACATTGGTTGATTTGGACCAATTTCTAATAGCCTCAATCTTATATGGGTCTGATGTCTCCCAAATTACACCTCTAATAAAAGTATAAAGCGGTCATTGATCAAATATAGAACCTAACTAGGTTGGGGTCAATCCCACGATGAATAAGCCAAAATTTCAATCAATGTGTCTATCTAAACAATCAATAAGTAATTTCTTGGGGGGGGGGGTGTTGTAATTCAGACTTCTAATAGTAACGATTGTTGATTTTAATTGGTTTGTAATCAATATGAGAAGAGCACTAGGACTTTGTTCCCCATGACGACATAACTCCATAGGTTATTCGTACTAGTGATCTCTCCCAGTTCATAGCATGCAAAATTGATAAGTTATGTTCATCTAAATGAATTTATGCCCCTAGATGACTATCCTCAATCATGTATTATCATCTCATCAGTCTTGCACTACTAACGTGTATCATGAATCCCAGATTAGCTATTTACCGACTAAAGCTATTAAATGGAGGTTGATAGCTCCAAGTCTCATTGTTGATTACCTTTTCCCATCTGTTACACCTTTTTCATTATGAGTAAGGATAAGGCAAGTTCTAACATTGAGCATTATTAGAAAGCAATCAAACCTAAGAGAACAACAATATAGCCCAAGCACCTTTTAAGAATCACTTCGTCCTACAAACACTGGTTTTTTAATCTGTCATGGTTCCCACAACCCTAATTATAGTATTTAGCTACTCATGATTATCAGAACACAATAAAATTCTAAAGAAAAATCATAATCATGCACTTACAAAGAAGAATATGAAAACCTATAAATCTCAATTATGAATAAAACCCTAAAAATCGATGTTTGTACTTCAAAGAACAATAATATGCCTCAAAAGTATCAAGAGAATGTAAACTGAAACAATAACCCTAATAGGAGTATGTATAATACAATAGAATCCTCTCCTAAATAAAATAGGATTTGCATAGTTGGTGCATCAGACGAAGGATAGGAATATCGTTGGTAGATACCACGATCGTTCCTTGTGCTCGTTGCTTGGTGATACCTTTTTGCCAACTTTCAGATGTTTGCTAGAATGATGTTCGGGATAAGCACATCCTTTATAATTACAATAGTGGCATCCCTTTGTTGTTTGCACCCTTGATTTGCATAGTTTCTGGACTTTCTTCCCACGATCGATTTAACGATCGTTGTATCAACTAACGATCATGGGATGTATTCTCTGCAGACCATCATATATTCACTTCTCTACTTCAACCAACAGTTGGATTAGACGATCGTTGTTAGATCGAACGATCATTGTATGGCTTGTATGATGCTCCTATGTCTCATTTTCTGAACTTTACTTCTTTGGACTGTTTCAACCTGCGAATACCATCAAAGCACATCATATCCATATAAAAATGCCTTTGTACTAGCGAATTTCCATAGTTTTAAGCATCAAAAGTGTCGTGAGTCCATGGCACATCAGGGTCTACCATAACCCCTTCGTTAGATACCACGTGTTCCAAGAAGGATACCAAAGACAACCCAAATTCACACTTGGAATACATAGCATAAAGTTGTTTCTCTTTAAGCAACCACAACACAGTACACAAGTGAACTTCATGCTCCTCCTTACTCTTAGAGTGGACAAGATATCATCAATGAAAATAATAATAAATGAATCCAAATACAGTTTGAATACCCCTTTCATCAAACCTTTAAAAGCGGTTGGGGCGTTAGTCAAGCCAAAAGACAAAACAAGAACTCGTAATGGCCATAACGAATCCAAAAGGCAGTCTTTGGGATATCGTTTTCACAAATCTTAAGATAATAATAACCTACTATTAAATCAATTTTTGAAAACACTATAGCACCCTACAACTAGTTGAACAATTCATCTATCCTATGCTAAGGATACTTATTATGAATTGTCACCTTATTCAACTGCCGGTAGTCTATACACATCTACATACTGCCATCTTTCTTCTTAACAAAAAGCACAGGAGCACCCCAATAAGAAATACTAGGACGAATAAAACTCTTCCCTAACAACTCATACAACTGAGATGTCACAGTCAGGTGGCATCCCTGGAACATCATCAAGGAACACCTCTAGAAATTCACATACTATCGAAACCGAAGCAATAGGAGGGATTACAACACTATCATCCAAATGGGCTAGAAATGCCCAACACCAACTTATCACTAGATTTTGGGCATGAATAGCCGAAATAATTCTCAAGGGAGCAGGCTTATAAACACACTCCCACTTTTACCTTTTTATTCCAGGCATAACTATAGTGTCTATCTTAGAATAACAATCAAGGATAGCATGATGAGGAGATAACCAACTCATCGCAAAATAATTTCAAACTCTTCCATGTCTAAAATCACTGTCAGCCAAAGTTTTGTACTCTATAAACATTACTGGAAAAGCTCAATAAACCTGATCAACACACATAAAAACCTCAATCAGAGTAGATACATACATGGGTTCATCAACTATTTCACAAGTTAAATCCCATCCCAAGCAAACTTCACAGACACATAAGAAAAAGTAGACCCTGGATCAAATAACATAGAAGATATACAATCATAGACAAGAATGGTACCTATAATCATAGCATTAGAACCCTCGACTTCAGAATGACACAGAATTACATATAGTTGAGCCTTATCACCACCCTAATTTCCACCTCTACCAGCCTACGCTCCATCCTAACTAACCTGTCCTCTGCCACAGTTATCTTGATACCCAGCTTTACTACTACCACGCCTACCCTATAGACGACCTCTACCATTACCTCCCTCTCCATGACCTGATGGAACTACAGCTCTGGAAGATGGTGACTGAGTCAACTAACCTACGGGAATAAGGTTAGGACAATACCTTCGAATGTGACCCACTCATCAACACTTATAACATATATAGTCTAAAACAGGCTGCTGAATAAATCAATCAAGTAGAGAGACTCTAGAACCACAACCTCATAAATAAGAACCACTGAAATGGCCCAATTTTTGGGCTCTCTTCTCCTCCTCTCTAACACTACCTTGTTGTTTCACTTGTTCCACTTTCTTCACAAACTCCACCACCTCCTAAAAATTCTTTTCATAAAAATCCACTTGAAGTACAGCCACTTGAAGACCTGTGTTCAAACCCTTCATGAAATATCTGATTCTTTCTTTTTCGGTAGTAATAAACAACGAAGCATATTGGGACAAATCATGAAATTTGTCGATTCTTGATATTAGTTTCACTCATTTTCTGAAAATAAATGAGCCAACAAATCTACTTAAACACTAAATCAAGAACAATTAACTGAGTTAATGTGAGTATAAATAAATTGAGTGATCAGATTCTTGCTTTATTTCATTCACAATGATCAAATAAACTGTCTTACTACAGTTTTAGAATGGCTTGTTTGATTATATTATGATCTAACATATTGAAATATATGAAATTGAACAATGTTAAAGTGTGCATGATCTAACCTTGAACTCATCAAAGTGCCAATACTCGAGAAGATTCTTGAAATCATATTCTGAAACATCGTCGGGCTTGTTTGCCAGTCAAAGATCGTCATTATCAAAGGGTCTAAAGTGCTTCCTACACAAATGATTCTTGTACTTCCTCCGAGCAGATTGAATTCCATCCAAAACCCACTTCTGTCCAACATCAGGAATGTTATATTTATCCTACAATTTCTTTTTTTGATTAGTATTATAAAAAGTAGAAATTGTTCTTAACCAAAATTAAAGAAGTACGAGCTCAAACCAGGGTATATTCCTATAAGTCCTTTTTTGTATCCACATGATTCCACTTGTGTATATGAAGAGGACAAAGCATTGCATTTCTTGCCAAAGTTCCAACAAAGCTACTGTGCTCTGCTATAATTGCTTTTATAAGACCAACCGATTGTTTGTAGCGATTCAGAACAATGAGTTTACAATTTTTCCGCGCATGTACATGGTGCATTATCGTATTTCCTCTTCTTTTTTTTAAGCTCAAAGGGACTACGATAAAACGAAGAAGAATTGAGCAGCATATAATACAATAATGTAAGCTGATTTTATAATGAAATGCATCTCAATATTTAAAAGTAAATTTAGATGTGTTTGCCTTGTTCTCCACAAGGTTCATTTTCTGCAAAATTCACTGGTTCTTATTGAACTTGGTTCTGGACATTTTATCCTTCAATAATGGTAGAAGCTATTGGCACTTGCTGTAATTGTTTCTCTGCAACTTCTGTTACTCTATTGGGAGAATTCATAGGCACTTGTTGTAGTTGTTCCTGAACAGCTTGTGCTTTAATAGTGGATGAATTTCGAGTCACCTGTTTCAATGATTCCTGCACAACCTGTGGTTCTACATTGAAAGATTTTTTTAGGAGACTTTCGAATTGCTTCCTGCATAGCCTGTGCTTTTACATTGGTTGAATTTTGAGACAATTGTGGCACTTGCTTCTATACAGCTTGTGCTTTCACAATAGTGGAATTTCGAGGAGACTTTTGAGAAACTTGTTCCTATAAAGGTTGTGCTTTCAAAGATGCAGAATTTTCAACTGGAGACTTTCGAGGCACTTGTTCCGACATAGCTTTTGCATTCAGAAGGGAAGTCTTTCGTGGAGACCTTTGAGGCACCAGTTCCTGTATAGCTTATGCTACTAGATCAACATGAGATTTTTTGCGTAGAATTTGTTCACCGTCAGTATTTGTTCTCAATGACGACAATCGTTTACAGGTCATGGATGTAAGACTTCCAGCCACCATGTATTTCCTTCCTTTCACATTATTGTATTTTCTTGGAGTTATGACTATTGAATCTAGCAAACCAATACTACACGTCAGTATCATACTTATAAACTGATAATTACATACCAAGTTGTGAAAAGTAAATATAAAAAAGTGCAAGAAATTTAAATTTGAATCAACAGGTGCAATAACTCTGCATCTAGTTAATTAGATAGCAATACAAACCTTGAAGTAGGTATAATCAGAAAGTAGCAACAATCAAGTCGAGACACCCTTCAACGATTCACCAGCTAGCTCGCACTAGATGTTGAATGTCCTGTAAAAATTAAGCAACTTATAACAAAATTCTAATGAAAAAATAACTAATAAAAGTGAATAATGAGATACAGGAACGAAACATTACCAAAGTATTTCTGCCAAAATACCTTTATCAATCTCTCAAAACAAACTAAAAACATATGAACAATATATATTTACATTAAGTTCAGATTTTTTTCGGAAGTAAATAGGTATTATTAATAAGGACCATCTGGTTGAGTTTACAGTCAAACAGCTACCGAAGAGGTAGCACCAGTACGAGATCCTAATCAAGAGTCAAATAGGTAACCAAATCGACAAAAATGTCAATTACAGAATACAAAACATTCCAGGAAAACAAGTTTACTAGGCAGCTAGCTTTTACAGAAATATTTGAGCTACAAAAGTTCTGAATTTTGCTATTTAATCATCCGCCTCCATCCAATCCCAATCAGTATCATCATAATCATCCTCCTCTTTTGATGTTTCCATATTTACAACTTCTAAATGTTGCACATCAGGTGGTATATCAAATACGGCTACAGGGATATCTTCTCTTGACCATCTTTAATTTGTTTGAGGGACTAATATCTTCAGTAGGCTCCCTCTAAAATGTTTCTCCTATATTAGGGCAATTTTCTTCCTCCAAGTCATACAAATTGACAGAAACTTTATTCCTTGCATAGTAAACATCTGTCGCTGTTGGATCCTCCATATAGAAAACTTGACGCCAAAATGAAAGGGTCATCCGTACTACGTGATCTGTTAAAGTACACACGGGTCAACCCATACTCATATTTTTCATTATGAAACCAAGCACATCTAAATAGTAGAACACAAAAACAACCATAATAATCAAATTCAATAATATTGTCAATAGCACCATAATAAATAACCTCTCCATCAATGGGATTCTGATCCCGAGCACTAGAAAAACTTTCAGTTATCATAGCCAAAGACACTCCACTGTTTTGAGACTTCCGTATGGAATCTCATTTTAACGTATGAAATTGGTATCCATTAATGAATGATGTCGTATAGCTTCTAATTGCCACCTTATTAGGCCTTTTAGCTAGCCATCTTAACTGATTAGGAACTTCAGTAGTTTTCACTTTCTCTTTCAACCAGTTGCCGTAATCTAAACTATGAATCCTTGCTCTTGTCCATGCGTTTGATCTAACAGTATCCTCAATTAAAGTTTTATGTTTCCTGTAAGTATGAATAATTCAAATTCAACCATTAGATATTTATAATTGAAATTTGCAGTATAATAACAAAATATATAAAGTTCAAAATATAAATACTTGATAAAATCCTCTACTTGTTCATCGCCAGTATTGAACAGAATATATCCATGTGCTTCACTTGATAAATGTTCATCAATCTTCAAAGCCTTTCCTTTTGTTTTCTTTTCTTTTCCAATTGGATAACCTATCTTAGAAAATATAGTTGGTACATCATCTTGCTATTGTTCAACATCCTCATCATCCTCGATTTGGTACCTACTGAATCTTGTCTTCACTCCATTATGTAGGTATCTTGAACAAAAGGTCAAGCACTCTTGGGCAACAAACCCCTTTATAATTGAAGCTTCCGACTTAAATCAATTATGAACAAACTCCTTCAACTCACACAATTCTCTCTCCATTGAATACATATATCGAAGATGATTTGGAACCCCCAACTTAATTTCATCTACATAATGAATAGGCAAATGCTCCATTATATCAAAAAAACTTGGAGTAAAAATCTCTTCAAGCTAACATTGAACTTCTTTGATTTCTGCCTGCAATCCCTCTAAATCTGTGTGCTTTACAAACTTACTACAAATGGATTTAAAGAAGTTCCCCTACCTAATCAAGACTACTACAACATTCTTGGGCAATGCTTTTCGAAATGCAATTTGGAGCAAGTAATGCATCATAATATGAGCATCATGACTCTTATATCCTGATATTTTCATCTGTTCCATATCTACACGCTTTGATATATTTGAGGCACACCCTTTTGGTAACTTGGCATTCTTAAACAAACTGCAGAATATTTTTTTTCTTCTGATTTCATGGAAAAACAAGATTTAGCTAAAAAAGCTTTTCCCCTTGTATTATCTTTTACTGGATGAAACTCCTTCCTTATCCCCATTTCTTGCAAGTCACAACGAGAATTAATGTGATCCTTAGACTTTCCTATAATATCAAAGTAGCAATCAAACTGTCAAAAAATTTCTTCTCAATATGCATCACATCTAGATTGTGCCTCAACAAATTTTTAGGCCAATATGATAATTGAAAGAAGATGGATTTTTTCTTCCATGGACCCTCTGTAGTCCGACGCCTTTTCTTTCGTCCCTTTCCAAACACATTGTTGAAATCTTGAAACTTTCCAAGTACCTCTGTGTCCAACAACAGTGTAGGTACAGGTTTGTGATCCTCTGCACCATTAAATGATTTCTTGTCTCTTCTAAATAAATGATTAGGCGGCAAAAATGCTCGATGACCCAAGTAACACATCTTAGACTATGTTTGAGGTACTGAGAGCATGTGTTATAGTTACAAGTTGGGCATGCCAATCTCTCCTTAGTGCTCCATTCGGACAACATTGCTAGTGCTAGAAAATCACTAACTGTCCATAATAAGGCTGCACGTATTTGAAATGTTTGCTTTGAATGTGCATCATATGTTTCTACCCAAAATTCCCATAGCTCATTCAATTCATCAATTAATGGTTGTAGGTACACATCAATATTATTTCCTGGAGAGTATGGACCTGGAATGATAATTGACAGCATTATGTACTCTAGTTTCATGCAAATCCACGGTGACAAATTAAAATTTATTCGCATAACTGGCCATTTTCTATGGGAAATGCTCATGGTTAGAAATGGATTAAACCCATCACTTGACAGACCCAATCTGATGTTTCGAGGATCATTTGAGAAGTTTGGATGCAAAGAAGCAAAATGCTTCCAAGCTTCTCCATCAATAGGGTGTCTTAAATTCCCATCATTAGGTCATTTAGTAGCATGCCATCTCATTGCAACTGCAGTTTCAACACACATAAAAATTCTCTAAAGTCTAGGCTTCAAAGGACAGTATCTCAAAACCTTTCCCAGTATTTTAGAGGTTGCCCTGGTTGAACTATCACCAATATTCATCCATCTAGAAGACCCACACACAGTATAATTATTTGCTTCTACCTTGTCTTTCCAAAATAACATGCAATCATTAGGACATGCATGTATTTTATCATAACCGAGACGCAGATCTTTAATCATCTTTTTAGCCTTATTGAAAGACTCAAGTAGTTAAGCAAAGGGAAATGCTTCTTTTAACAAGTCTAACAGATCTAAAAATGACACATTACCATGTAGGCTTTCAAGCAAGTATAATCAAATGACGAAGCTCAACTTGCTGAACTTCTCACCCCCTGGATATAACTCTTTTTTCCCTTCTTCGACTAATCTGAAAAACTTCTTTACATCTTCAGATAGTCCTTCTCTCACTCCTTCATTCCCTGCATCATCCTCTATATTTCCAAATGTATCATGAAGCAGTCCATCAATATCGTCATGACTGTTACAATCCTCATCATTACTACTTGGGTGTGGTGTACTGGAGGATACTCTTTTCCTGTGAGAAATCCACCTGTTGTATCCTTCAATAAATCCTTTTGCAAACAAGTTATCTTCCACCACATTTCTGTAATACCAATAACGATTCTTGCAATCATCACAATGGCACAATATTTCATTTCCCTTAGCAGCTAGCTCAAAAGCCTTTTCAAGAAACTCCTTCACTCTATTTATGAACTCAAGGGAGCTTCTTCTTAAACTCATCCAACTTCTATCTAAATTATTATCGTAAGCTATGTGAAACAAGAAATCAAAATATTTATGACATATGAGAAACTATGAAACATAAAAGGCAACAATCTTCAGCAAGCACAATATAATTTTCAGCAACCACTTCACAGTATTACACATTTTTAATACAAAGAGAAGACAGATTAACATCTAGGAAATTAGTAATTTAAATTTTCATAAAAGACACACTAGCAAATCAACAGTTCAGCAAATGTGATTTGCTTGGCACTTTAAGAAAAGACATTTTCAGACTTATATTTTTTGAACAAACAATGGAGGTCACTTTCTTAGTATGAAACTGATACATGTTGATCTAATTTTATTATCAAGACATGACTAGGATGCTAGACTTTCTTATAATAGATCTGTACATTTCTAAAAGGGTGGCCAGCATTCCAGTGGCCAACACTACAAACTCTTAGTCATAATAACTTCAAAGTGGCTTAATTAAAATAATTTAAAGAAAAACTCTCAAGGTAATAACTAATTAAATTAAAATTGCCCCAAGTTTTTTCCTATAACTTCAACAAGTTTATCATGCTTCACAAATTTATGTTGTCAATGACTTATGGACATTCGAGAAAGGCAAGATAGTTAGACAAACTATTATTAGAACAAAAAAAAAGATCCAGGTTTAACCCACGCTACCTAACTTAATAGCTCATGCATCAGAAAAGCCAACATCAATGGCCTGGGAGATATGGAGTATAGTAAACAATTTCACCATAGCTACTATCAAAATTTAGTCATACAAATCAATTATCACAAAAAAAAAAAAAACAGAGATAAGCCATACTACCAGATTCATTAATAGCTCATGCAACAGGAAATCCAACATCAATGATAAGAGAAATAAGGTGTAGAGTAAATAATTTCATCCTAGCTACCAGCAAAATTAAGACCCACAGAAGCAACACTCTAAACAATCTTAGATTAGTATATATTGAGAATGCATATATTTCAGGAGGGAACAACAGAGTGTTCAACTGACCAGATCAAGAATTCGTTGGATCAGTGAACAAAAGTTACTTGTAGGTCTCAGACAGATGAACGTTCTTCAATAATCAATTGATAAATGATGAAACTTTAGGAAATATGAGTTGTTTGGTTGCAAACATGAAATATCCAAGGAAAGTGAGTAAAATTAACATGTCCATGTACGAATTAAAATACTTGTGGCATGCAAATAGTAAGCAGAAGTTTTATACAATCCAAATAAGAATAAAGTCTATCTTGCTCGAACTCTTCTAAAATATCATATTGTGTAAGTATAAGATCCTCCGCAAGTAGTGCATTTTTTGCAAGATCAGACACAAGTACAGTAATATTTTTGGACAGTTCGAGCAACAGAGAATACAATACTTTCCATATGTAGCTTTCCATAATAAGAAGAGGCCAAATTACATTCAACTAACAATAAGAAGGTTCACATTCATGCTAAGCCACAAATACATTACATATAAACTTTGGCAAAAGGACAAACTAGTTCGACATTTTCTTTTGAATATGATCTTTGTCACGCCCCAAAATCTGAGTGAGGAGTTACACGACAACTAATGTCTTTTAATTTTGACTGAGCAACTAATTAAATATGACTAACCATTCCCACAAAATTATATGTGTTACAGTTTAAGATAGTACACAGACTCAATGAAGAAATTGTCAATGAAGGGAATACTCTTAAAAAGAAAAAACTGATGCCCTGTAAAATTTTACTAAAACACATAAGCATGAGAATACTGGACAAAACAATCTCTTTTTTTATCAATAACACCTTCTTTCAATCAAGTCTTGAGGAAAGCATAGCCAAAATCAGTAGATGGCACTTCAATAAAATACATTCCACAGTTAAGTAGACACACCAAATAAACCAATAACTTAGTCAAAATCAGTAACTTAAATGAAAGAAATGACCCACTAAATAAACCGTCAGGCTAGCCAAAACAAGTAACATAAATAAAAGAGATGTCACACTAAGTAAACCAACAACTTAGACAATGCTTGGACAATAAAAGATGTCACACTAAGAAAATAGATTCCACAATTAACTATTTTGAATAAACAATGGTCATTACTTGTAAGGAAGCTGATACATTTTAATAACACATACAACAGCAAAATCCCACAATTATACCATACCTAACAACAACAAATTAAGACCACAAACAATACCTAATTTAATAGCACACGTAACAGCAAAATCCCACATTTGTACCATACCTAACAACAACAAATTAACACCAACACACAGAACCAACTAAATTGTACATGCAACAAAAAAATTCAATAATTTTACCACACCTAACAACAACAAATTAACACCAACACATAGACCAACTAAATTGTACATGCAACAGAAAAATCCCATAAGTTTATCATGCCTTACAACAATAAATTCACAACAACTAAATTTGAACAGCAAAATCCAACAAAATCACTAACCCCCAAACAAACAAAATAAGATCCACTCACAGTGACAACCTAACAGCACATGCAATAACAAAATCCGATAATTTCACTAACCCCATAGCTCAAAACTTAAATAGAAAATAAGAGATTAAAGAAAAATACCTTAAGAGATTAAACTTATTGAAGAAATCCAAGATTTATCACATTCAGCTCCTGTCACAAATAGGATTTTGTAAAATTTAAGAGATTAAGCTAAAATCGGCTCCAGCTCCAATTATAATAACCAAAACACCAACTAAAATCACACAAATCCTCAAAGAGATGAGAGGGGTTTGCAGATTTTAGCTCGTAATAGTCAAATACAAGTAGAGATTAGCATAAATCTTAGAACATTGACTCAGATTAACAGTGAAGCTCTGGTTCGAGAATAGAGGGGTCTGTTTTGACCTATAGAGAGGTTAGAGAGATGAGAGAGTGAGCTTTGAGAGATGAGTATAATTGCCAAAATGAATTTTCTGTCTATAAAACTATTTCTAAAATGTATCTTAAGAAATAAAGAAAAATTGAAAAAAAATATTATTATTGGCGGGTGATGAAAATTGTTTAGGAAAAATGTGGAGGGAAATGTGATGGATTTAATGAACCGTTCCAACAAATAAAAAATTTCAAACAACCGTTACAATAGATGGGCATACCGCAATGGTTGTCTGAACCGTTGCTATAGGTAGACCTATTGCAACGGTTATATTTCAATGGCAATGGTCATATATTTAATCCATATCAATAGCGACCAAAACCTTTGGCAACAGTCATAACCGTTGCAATATACTATTTTTAGCATCGGTTTTAAAATGGTTACTAGAATATCTGTTCCCGTAGGCCCATTTTTCAGTAGTGTGAGAAACCCTAAATAATCAATTTGAGCTCTCCAAGTATGATCCTGTTCCTTTTTCAAAGAAAGAAGAAGAAGGTAAAATAGTGTATGACCCTACTTCAATCCCCAGCCCAACTATCTTAATTATTACTCCTTCTGTTTTAATTTGATTATTCGATTTTCACATGACACAGAGTAAATGAAAATAAAGAAGACTTTGGAATTTAGCAGTCTTAAATTAAAGATATGTAGAATGTACTAAAATCTCCTTTAATTGTGTGGTCCTAAACATGGCCTGTGAAAAGTTAATACTGAAGAGTTGCCAAAAAATAGAGACATATTTTTTTGGAACCGGATTAAAAAGAAACATAGGACAAACAAATTGAAACGGAGGGAGTGATTGCAAACATCTGGACAACAACTAAGCCTCTGACCACATTGCTCCATTCAAAGCTCATCTCAGCCCAATATTATATATTCTAGAGAGCATAAAAGTTACTTGATTTATCTTGAAATCATTTCTGAAGGAAATTACTCAACAGTTTCATGTCATCAAATTATCTTTTCTGAATACACATGCAACTACCACAATGAAGTTGGAGAAATTTTTCCAATTCCTTAGCACCACGATCAACATCAAAGTACTTTGATTCTGAAATTTTAATTTTGCCATATTCTTTGCCACTATGCAACGAACCAGCAACAAGCCGATGAAGGACCACCACATCCACCTTCAAATCTTTATTTTCCTTCAAAGGTCCCTTAATTTGTGTATCCACAGTTTCATTGAAAGTGACAAGACCATTCAATTGACTATCAACAGCACCATGATAACTTGACAGTTCTTTGTTAATGTAATGAATTTGAGTCATGACATCAACCAGTTCGTCTACATCATCTGTCAAGCCAACCAACCTCTCCACCCTTGCAACTTTTTTACCCAACTTGTTGTAATTAGTTTTGCTAGTCATCGCAATATAAAGCACTTATACCAATTGTAAGGAGGTCAACTTTTTTTATCAAACCCACTTCGGCAGCCACACGTACTATGGCTTCAGCCCTCTCTTTTTCCACTCAATACTTAGTTTGCATAGGCTTACAAAATAGAATAGATACAAGCACATACAGGAATCTCTTCCCAACTTTGTACTTAACGCATGCCACAAAGAAGCACACAAAATTGGTCTTACAAAAATCGGACCAACACAGCCAAGTCTGGCTTATGACAGTCTGCATGTGCCTATTTATAGGCCACAACTTCTGTCACATGCCCAACACATGTTTAACACACGCCTCTATCCTAATTCAGTTGACATCCCCAACTGATAGGATAATTCAAAATTCAAATACAACATTTAAATAAGAACAACAACAAAGCCTGCCAAATGTCAAAGGCGGTTGTAACTGCCCAACTGTTGGCATGAGCAAGGCACATGCCCAGTGCCAGCACATCCTTGGCATCACTTGTGCCAATTTTGTACCAGGACCCTGGGCGTCTGTGCATACGCCCATGCCACTGCCTTGTCAGCACCCAAGTCAACTCTGATTGCCTTGTCTTAGCCATGTCACCACAACATGACTTGCCTTAGCTTAAATCAGTCTTAGTCTTGTTCTTTCGTAGCTTTTCGGCCCTTGTTATGCCTTAGCCACGCCACTGCCAAGGTCTTGTCATGCCCTGCCGACACGTACCATGCCATGCTGACATGCCCATGTCGGCAGGCTGGCCAAGTGAATCTAACCTTGACCGAAGTCATTAGGTCTTGGCTAGGTTGATCATGTAAATCCCTAGCCAAGACCAAGCCGTCTGAACCATCAAGCTGAGGGTCGAAAAGATAGCCTAGTAGGAAACTCAATCCACCTCCAAATCATATAAACGTGAATTTTATTAATCAAGGGAACATAATAGGAAAGGATCACTATCGGACTCCTTGGTAGGGGGTTCTCATGGGTGGAGTTTACCCTTTATCATATAGAAATAATAGTAATGAATATTACAAGATGAAAAAATTAAATAGTGTAGAAAAAATGAAGGAAAAAAGATTAATCAAATTGAGAGAAAGTGCATGCAAGTACAAAATGGACTGAGAAAAGGAAAAGGCAACACAAAAATATTACAAAAGTAAAAATATAAGCGATGAAGGAAAAAATCCCAAGGGAGGAATATAGATGCTGTGAAATCGGTGTTATGGATAGCAAGAAATGGAAAAACACGACGAAGATTCGCTTCACCAAAGCAAGAAGTGTGAAGTGAAATGCAAACCTTTTTCCACTAAAGTGCTATTTAGTACAAAAATAAAACGATAGGTAAAATAAGTCCTGTGACCACTCTTTTCCCTGACTAGATTATCCACTCTTATAAATTATAAATTATACGGAACAAGATATTCTAGCACAAGAAAAAAGATATATATATTATATGTCGGTGATCAACCTCTTTAGGAAGTGAATAATGCGACAAAAAACATAGCTAAATATAAACCAATCTATCTACTTCCTTACCAAGATCTCTTAGTTTTTGTAATACCCCCTCCTTTTGTGTCTAATCCTTACAAAACTTTGAATATCAGAAAAGTAACTTCTTATATTCTTTCAGTTTTATATATATAAATAATTTGAGTACACAATTGTTCAATAAATACAATTTATATAAGGTTTAGAAAAACAAATAGTTGTGGTTTTTATAATAACAAATAACTATTAAGACAAAGATACAACAATGTCCCATTAGCACCAAAATATCAACCATGTTCCTATAATAGTCAAAGATCCTTCATGAAACTGTGAGTATAAACAACAGGAAGTACCAAAATAAGGATATCAATTTGATAACTTACTCTATTCCACCAGAAAAAGTGCTGAATAGATTTGTGGGGGCAATGTGGGCAGTCGGATGAGCTAAAATAAATACAAACATAAAAGGGAACAAACAAGAGATATCAAAACGGTGAAAAATAAAAAGAGATTCACCAGTCATAGAAACATTCAACCACAAACTCTCTGGTAAGAAAGAAATAATATAACAGAATAAAAATAAAACAAATCTTGAGCAATATGTTTCTCCCTCTGGCCAAGTTAGGCGCAAAGATCAGAAAGAAACTTTTAAGTCTACCTATAGTCGAGAACACTGCAATCACAATCTTTGCAGAAGTAGTACGAGTAAGGAATAATTTGCAGGAAATGGACCTGTCCAAAAGTAAGGATGTATTTGTTTCAGAGAGTGAAGTTGTGAATTATGTTAGCCACAAGAGAACATTAATCCCAAGAAACTTACAAGTGAGTACAGATCTCCTACCCGGTTCTGGAGGGGAGTACCACTTAAGGCCCACTTATAAAAAGATTCTAGCGCAAGAATAGCTCTCGTAGTGTTGCTGCGTCTATCTTTCACATAATGGGCCCTATGCCACAAAAGTTCAATCAGTTAGAAAACTGCAGATGAAGTGTTTGTGTCACATGTAAAGAAGAATTTTTAGATGCAGTTGCAAACACATCATGCCTTATGTGAACTATAACCATATAGTTGGAAGTAACAGACTGCTCATGCTTCATTATGAAGACCAAAATTAACAAAACTTTGTTTAAAATGGAAAAACAAGGTATGAAGACCAAACAAGAATGCACATAAAAGTTTCATGTCATAAGAGTGAATATTGCAATGTCTTTAGGACAAAGACAAAACTTTTTTCAATTTATTATTATTTCAAAAGCTGATCACGTAAAGCCTTGTATTATACATGCATGTTTTCGCCCAGTGTTAAATCAGTTCCATATGCACCATACCAATCTTAATTCTGTACCACCTTAAAAAATCACCATTTTGATCCCCTCAGTTCAGCTTTACATACTTTATGAATAGCTTGATTGTCTGGAAAAAGTTGATGCTTGAGCTCCCACTCACAAAAAGGAGGATAAAAGTTTACAGGAACAAAGTGCTAGAAAGAAAATGGGCACCATATCTTAGGAAAGCAACAAGTTTCTCAAACGTCACATAAAACCTATAAATGTGAACTTTGAGAAGATGTCAGTCAAATACAACAACATCTAAATATATGTTCAAGTAGAGGTTTGGGGGGGAGGGGGGGGGAGGGAGGGCATCATCCCCTAGTTCGGAAGGTTGCTGTTAAATCCAAACAGACTTCTCGGTCAACAAAACAAATATGTTGGTCTAGTTATGCAATGATTACCTCATCCAAAATGATATGATTCCATTTCAAAGAGTGCAAAATTGACTTCCTCATGGACGTATCTAGTCCGACACAAGTAGAACCAGCATCAGTCTCGCTTTTGCGCTTTATGCCGTTCCCACGACCTCCATCACCCGTATCAATCTCTGAACCACTGTTTGTCTTAGCCTTACTTCAATAGAATCCTTTTTCAGCTTTGACGTGTTTCCTCCTGGCTTTGACTTCTTGCTCTGCTGTTTTGATTGTTTAGCAGTTTTAACAGCATCTGGTCCACAAAAGTACTTCTGGTGAAAAGACAGCTTTTCTTCATAAAAAGACTTTCCACACCAGTCGCATTTTTGTTTTGGTGGCATCACATTTTTCCTATACTCAACCTCCACTGTGGAGTATGTGGTGCTAACAAAATCATACTCCGCAAATTTGTCAATATTTTTCTCCCTGTTGGCACCATGATAAACAAGAACTTTGTTGCTTCCCTTAGTGGTGAAGCGGTCCATCTCACTGACCCACTGAATCACAGCAACAACAGGACATATGACAAGGGTTCTTTTCACTGCTGGGAGCTCCTGGGAAGTACAAGAGGCAGATGAGGGCAAACTGGAATCAGAAACTGCCTCTAGCAGTAGATTCTTCTGCCTCTATGGCTTGAACCGTATTCCCCATTCCCATCTCATCAGCAAGAATACCGCCTCTAGCAGTAGATTCTTCTTGCTTCAACGCCCAAGCCAACCACTCTTTCTGGTATCTCAGCAAGGGCATGATCAAATCAGATGGTGGTTCAGCAGCTTCAGTCACCAACTCGTTCTGACTATTGAAGTCTAGATCATTTGTATAGTTTTCAGCTGTCCACCTATCGTTATCTTCTTCCAAGATCTCCCACTTCAAAGTGGGTCTCTTCTGTTTATTCTTGTCACGTTTCTTCTTCCTATCCTCTATCCTCTCCATCAATAGGAGGTAGGCAGCATCTACTTCACCACCCCCTCCTACTTCATTCATTTCCCAATCTTCATGCTCCTCTTCTTTTAGCTGCTCTTCTTTTATTTTAATACTCTTTTGGCCCTTTTGATTAACTGACCAAACGTCCTCAGTTAAATCCATATCAAGAATTCCACTACCTTGGGCTTCGTTCAACAAATTAATTGCTTCATCTGTCTCATCTGCATAGATGATAATCAATTAGTACAATCAGATAATTAACCTCTTGCATTAACTATTCAATGCACATCCACATAGGTTAGCCAATAGGGATCATGCATCAGTGAAAAGAAAGTCCCAGCACGCTATAAAAATGTCACTGTAGTTGCAACAATTAAAAAAGACCAAATTGAGGGCATATTAATTCTGTTCATAAGCAGATAATATTTAAAAGAACGTCATCCTCATCAGAGCTGTCTAGAAATTGGCAACTTTGATCTTATACTGGCATCTGGTCCATCTTAAAATATAGCTAATGAGGAGAGGATTGTCCAAGGTCATATAAGGAGACCACCATCCCTTAAAGGGGCGATGTGGGGATCTTAACAATAACAATCTCAGTTCAATCAATCAACTCCTTACTCCTTAATAAAAACACACCCTAAAGAAATTCCATTTTACTCGCTCAAAAAAAAAGGCAACCCGGTGCACTAAAGCTCTCGCTGTGCGCGTGGTCCTGGAAGGGCCGAACCACAGGGGTTCATTATACGCAGCCTTACTTAGCATTTCTGCAAGAGGCTTTTTCCACGGCTTGAACAATCAGTAAAATTCAAGCAAAAAAATTTTAAAAATGGATATTCACATCAAAAGAAATAAGATCATGTATAGAGCACCAAAAATAAAAATAAAGGAAGAGTAAAGAAAGGATTTTTCGAGCGAACCTTTGGCCGAAGATGATGGAGGATGAGAATGGAACATCATTTTCCACGAAGATAAATAGTTGCGATTAGGGTTTTGAAGATAAAGGGGATGAAACACTCTTAACAATCGTGACTCATGTCCCTTAAGAGAGAGAGAGAGAGAGAGAGAGAGAGAATGTTTGTGTTGAGAACAATGAGTAGGAAGTGGTGCGGCAAAAAAGCAATTAATATAAGCCAGAATTGATAATTCCGGGCCCTTTATGCTGATAACAAAGGATGGACCATTTAAGGATGTAACAAAAAAGCATTGTCTTTATCTAGAATTTTCGGATTTGAGCAATCAAAATTTGACCATTGACTAGAATTAGTGGGGATGATGTAACGCCCCTCATAATCATTTCGAGATTTCTGCGTATTTTTTTTCTGTTTTGACCCTTCCCGTAGCTTCTGCATATCCAAGAGAAGAGGAAATAAAAGCTTAAGTCTATGCACCTCCAACTTTCAGTCATCAGTTCTTTTGGAGGATTTACAAAAGTTATACTTACACAGACAAGCATCTTTCAGTGGGAGCAAGTTGCTTAGTTGTCCTAAACACAGATAAATTGGTCTGCGATGTCTGGACGAGGATGATGAATGAGTCGCATAGAAAGGGTGCTCACCACATTCTGTTGCTGTTTCCATTACATTCTCAAAATCTACACATTTTCCATTATTTTCGAGTGTTGGGAACCCAAGCTTGGATTTCAAATTAGACCATCCATTTGACTCATTAATTTTCTTGGCCTCACGGCTTATTGAATGCAAATGGTTCCGAAGTGTCTGATTGTAAACAAACAAAGGATCATATTTAAGACGCAATTCATGAAACTGCTTCTTTAATTCCAACACAATAGCTCCTTCTGCCTGAGTCCTATTAGCTTTCATCTGATAATCTATTTTCAGTTTCTTCATTTTAGCTGTCAATTCTGCAACCTTCTTCTGTAAAACTCTACGATGATCCTCCATAATGACCCTAACAGGGATGTTCTCCACTATTATAGGTGCACTTTGTCCACCATCCAGGGAAATATTGAATTCCTGCAAATCTTATCAAAGAGATTTAAATGTTACTCCTATTGGCAATTGGCAAAATTTGCACAATCTAGATAAATGTTACTCCTATTAAAAATTGGCAAACTCCAGCTTCAGTTTTAGGTAATACTTTCTCGGAGGGACAGATCACTTACCCTATTTGCTTGTTTAATCAAGAGATCACCCATAATTAATGGATCACAGGCATTATTGGTGGATATGCGGAAAGTCACCTATAAACTTCAAAGTTAATTTAGCAACTCATATCAATACAAAAGGATTCAACTTGCTTTCATCAAGAAATGACATTGGAGAAAGAACATAGATCAAGAACGGAGGCAAAAAGAAAAAATGTTATAATCAGCAGTTAAAGGAGTCGCAATATATGCTCCCAATCCCACACGACATTGGAGAAACGTTCAAAGAAATGAAGAAACCATCTATTTGAGGAAGAGGAAACAGTTACCAAAGGGATGACAAAGCAACACACTAGTTCCAAATGCTCGTGGATAGTGATTCAGAAGATGAAAAACCACATCCCCCTTTGGGCATTTCATGTGCTCAAAGGTAATTGATATGATTGTTACTTGTAAATAATAAACTCGGTGGCATTTCGCCAGAAGAATGACATGCTTCCAGAAAGTGTGAAGTTCCTTGGTGCCTTGTTATTTATTAAAGAGCAGTCACTCAGCACGTTTATCGTATCTTAAGTATGACTTTGAATTTAAAAATAATACGATTTTAGTCACCTATATAGTTTGAATATTATGTTTGATAATAAAATCAAAATTAAAGAAGCAAATGGTCACATGTATATGGTGGCTACTGTTTGGTGGCTACATAAACATTATATACATACAGTGCGCATTTGACTTCCTTATAATTTTCTCGATATCAGAATCTTCTCTTTTGGTAAATATGTATCTTCAATCTTGAACTACTTTTTCAAGGATGGGTAAAAATATACAGGAAGATTAGCACCATTAATATGGTACTAGATAATTAATAATCATAATTGTTGGAATATGTAATTAGTATGATCATATTAGTACGATCAGCAGAAGTTCGAAATCTCAGTTTTGAAATGCAGGAAGAATATATTGGCTAGTTAATCGAATTACCTACTGAAAAAAATAGAAGAAAAAAACTAATCATGAAATTATGACAAAAAAATGCACACGTCTAAGTTATAAAATATACATGTCAATCGTATGAAAGGTGGAGAAATAAATATACATACCAATTCTTGAATAAGAAAGTGTAGGGCAAAGTTGAGCTTGAAAAAGGCTGAAGCTAATAGAACGGATGGTGACATCATTGATGTTAGAGTGAGATTAGCTGAACCGAAACTCTCCTTCTTTGAGCAGAGATTGCAGAGAGATGCAAATTAATTGTCAATGCATTAAAAGCTTCCAAATAATGATTTACAATTGATTCAGGAGAGCGAGGGGTCCAGATAAAAAACTGAAGGATTAGTTCATATAATTATAAGATACAATAAGTGACTATGGATGGTTTTGTCATTAGAGTTATTAGTATTTAAATACAAGTTTAATATGTAACTAAATAAAGAACATTTACTAATTTTCTAATATTTAAAACAGTAAAATCAACTACGATTTTGATTATAAAATCATTCCTTATTGAAGTAGCTAGGTAGAGAATCCTAACATTTTTGTACATAAATTAAATAATTAAAATCTTATCGAAAAATCCCAATTTTTTTTATTTATTCAAAACAGGTGTCCCTATGGGTTATGTGGTGTCAACAATGTTGTGATATCAAAACAAAATATAACAACAACATATCCAGTAAAACCTCACAAGTGAGGTCTGTGGAGGTAAATATCAGAATCTTTTCTTTTGGTAAATATGCATCTCCAAGAAATGAGAGAAGCTTGGAGAATTAGGAAATTGAGAGTCACCACATCACTCCAATTAATGTTGTATATCCAAGAAATGGAGCATTACCCATAGCGTTTATTCATTATGCTCTGCTCAAAATCAAATCAACAATTGGTATTTGACTATTGACAATTTTTCTATAAAAAGGAGAATATTTTTTCCGGGGGGGGGGGGGGGGGTAAACTGAGTTAAAATCTTTGAACTATGACTCAATTAGTACGATTTATGAAGATACTCTCTCTATTTTAAAATTAAATACTTGTCCTTTATATAATATGAAAATTCTACACTTATATACCCTTATGATGTATATCAGTAATCAAAATATATTAAAATTATGAATTAGTCTTTTCAGAATTATTTCCAGGAAATTCTAAAACAAAGATAAAAAAAATTATTTTTCTTTTAATTTAAAAAACAATACAACAACAACAACAACATACCTAGTGTATTCCCACCAGGTGGGGTCTGGGGAGGGTAAAGTGTACGCAATCCATACCACTACCTCAGATGAAGTAGAGAGGTTGTTTCCGTTAGACCCCCGGCTTAGAACAGATAACAATCAAACAAAAGTCATAGAAACAAACAAGAAGAAGAGATAACACATCACTATATACGGGAATAGACAAGACACCCACAAAGTAGCACTATAGACTATTTATTCAGGGTTACAAACATCTTCAAAACAACACTAACAAGAATATGCCCAAGAAACAACAAGCACTGATACACATAAACATTCCTTCCTACACAATATGGACTCCTTCCTACCCCCTAACCCTCTACCCTAATACGCGACCTCCACATCTTCCTATCAAGGGTCATGTCCTCTGTAAGTTGTAACTGCGCCATGTCATGCCTAATTACCTCCATCCAATATTTCTTCGGCCTACCTCTACCCCGCCTCAAACAATCCACAACCAACCTTTCACACCTCCGTACTGGAGCATCCGTGCACCTCCTCGTCACATGCCCGAACCAACGCAACCTCACCTCCCGCATCTTAAAATAATACGTATTTTTAAAAAATATTTATTGCTCGAAATTCAAATAAATAAAAAGAATGAAAGATAAATTATTTAATAAGATATACCAACTATTAGTTATAAATTTATTGCAAATGTAGGTTATTTGTAATTTACTTAATTATAATATTTATTTATAGAATTTTATCTTTTTTATTTATTTATTCATTCCAAAAAAATAAATAATTTCTTACTCATTCTTCTGTGTTCGCTTTGTGATAAAAAAAAAAATATTATCCTAAAAACATTTTCGTTATAAAATTAAAACTAGTGCTAGAGTAAATAACAAGAAGTAAAGAGATAGGGGGAGAACTACTAATTATATTACTTTTCTCTCTTTTTTACATCTGTAACTTGATGAAATAAGGGCTTTTTATAAGCCAAGCAGCACAACCACTTGGTAAAAGAGATAAACAAATTGGATTTGACTATCAAGTTTGAAAAGTAACTTAGAACATAGGTTTGCTAGTTACCAAGTTGGAAAAGTAACTTAGCAAATAAGTTTGCTACCATGCATAAGCTACATGGACATCCATATATTTCTTGCAACTGGTTCTTGTCCTCAAACAAAATAAATATTTGAAACCAGGAGAGAAGAAGGAATCCAACAATAGATCCAAACCATTTGGTATTTGACAAGAAATGAAGAATATGCATTGACAGAGTAAGGAAAGAAAACCCTTACTTGTGATGCCACTGTAAGATTGAGGGCAACACCTTCGGCTTTAGGGCTCATAAGGAATATCCTACAATCTTGATCCTTGGAAAATCTTGTAATTGCAGAATCTCTTGTTGTGACAGACATGGATCCAACTAATTGAACACAACTAACCCCGACTGTTAAATGCACACAAAACATGTTTTTTTTAATATAACCACTTATGGCAAAAGGAAGGGTAGGTGTGAAGGGGATAAAGATAACCTGTCTTACCCTCTATAGAGAATAGTGTATCAGATCCAAAAATAATGTGATCATTGGTTGAATACTATTGCTTCTGCGGAACCATCTCTTTCAACCATGGACCTTATTTCTTCTCTTTTGAACCAATAAAACAAGCAATGAGAACGAAGCATAAGGGTTCTTAGTATCGAAATAGAGGTACCATAGATGTTCACAAGAATAAGATAAGAAAAGTTTGAGACACAGTGTCAAAGGATATAAATAAGAATGAGACTACCACAAGAACTTATTATTCCTCAATTAGTTTCCACTCAAAGTGGTATGGTAAGTAAAATTTCAATCAGACCTCATGTATCCCCATTTTGCACACAACCAAACTTGACAAGAAATTATCAATTTTTCTATGTGCATATCAAGTGAATTCACCAAGATAAAACATTTAGAAAGATTGAAACCATCATCTGAACTTCTGCATTCGTAACATCATCTTGATCCTATATCTGGTAAGTTTGATGTTATGGTAGCCTTAGGAAACATATCTAGTTCCTGTCAATGATGCAGTACTGCTGCCTCTTGCACTTTTTGCAAGAAGAAATAAAGCAATAAAGAAAAATATAATGGAAACTAATGCATCTATTTTGTGTTAGTCAGGAAATCATCTAGACAAATTATGTTCTGTATACTTGAGGACCTACACCCTTTGATAGTCACTTTAGATTTTTTATCTCCCTTATCATCTGTGATGAAATCCACAGTGAGTGGTTTAGAACATGAACAACATGAAACTTATCCCACACTTGAAGAAATATCTGTCAGACATGACTTGCAAATGTCGTGTGTAAGAATGTTACAACCCTTATTGTGCTTTTTGACTTTTGATGTATTTTTATTGTTTTACCCCTCTTAGTAGTTTTATTATGGTTTTTGTGCTATGCGAGAGTGTATGATGTGGTTTTTGAGATGATTGGTTTATTATTATGCGAGTCTTTCATTATTGAAAGATTGGAAAGTTGATAAAGTTGACTTTAGTCAGCATCCATAGAAGTTGAGCTCGTATCAAAATTATGTCTGCACCATCAGCTCTGAAACGTGATTTTTGGGTTAGGAGGACTATTGGTTTTAGTCTCGAGACATTCAGATGAGTTTTGAAAGAGTTTTTGAGTTTTGAAAGTTGAAAACTTAAGAGAGTTAACCAAAGTCAACGTTTGAGGTTTGAAAGTTAATTTTCAAGTTTTGATGATTCCACTAGGTCCAAAAAAGGAAAAAAAGGATAGTAGCAAAAAAAAAAAGGAAAACGGCTGGAAATATTGAAGATTGAACAAGTACCAATAAGTTAGGTACTTGATTCAAACAAAAAGAAATCAGTCAAAGATACAACTTCCAAGGAGCATTCATTGAAGACTCAAAGGAATGAAGAACAAAATAATAAATGGAGCCGGGAAACTAAGAAGAAAGCATTCAATCCATATCTAGTTCAAGATTAAATTTCCAGAGATCAAGAAGAAATACATGGAAGACCAAAAAATGCCAACTAAAGTCAAGGTGTGACTTTGCCTTATTCTTGGAGAAGAAATCACTTACTTTTCTAAGGATCAAAAATCTCTTGGGTTGCTATCTCTTCAAAAATCCTCCAAATGACTAGCTTCCATCACTATATAAATAAGCCCTTGGAGAATCAACTGAATATACAAATAGTTTTAGCCAACTACAAGTCTTTGCTCTGCTTTTAAATAAGCATTGTATTACTTAGTGTTTTACTGTGTAACAAAAAAAAGATAGGAGAGAAAAATACTATTGGTGAGGCATTCTATCAAAGAAAGAAAAGAAAAAGAAGAGAGATGAAAAATATTAAGAGAGAAAAAGATAAGAAGACGATTGAGAGGAGACAAGAAAAAGAATGAGAAAAAAAGAGAGAAGAAAAAAGATTGAGAAGAGAGACATTGATAGTAGTAGTAGAAGTTCTATTCTCAAAGTTGTACCAAACCCAAACATTTGCAAAGACTTAGAAGAGAACACCCTTGCAACCCAAGGGGATTGTACATAAGATCCACATTGGATCCCAACCAGTATAAAATATTTGGTGTCATTTACATTCCATCTCTTTACTTTCCAGCATTTTTTTTATAGTTCTGTGTCTGCCAGTCGACTAACTACATTTACTAGTCGACTAAGAAAATGAAAAATAGCAATTCACCACCACCACCACCTCTTGCACTTTCAATTGGTATCAGAGCAAGGACTCACATTAAATTGCTTAACAATAAGTGAGAAAAGATCACAAACAAGACCTCCTTACTTTAATGGCAAGTATTTCTCACACTGGAAAATCTAAATGGAAATATTCATAAAGTCCTATGATGTTAAAGTCTAGAGAGTTATCAAACTTGGTGATCTACTTATCCCTCTGAGACTATGACAAAATGGTCAACCATCAATTTTATCCCTTGAGAATTACACTAATGAACAAATGGAAATTATCCAGATTAACTCAAAGGCAAAGAATGTTCTTTATAATGCTATCAGTAGCGAAGAATATGAAAAACAATTCTTATTGTGACACTGTTAAAGAAATGTGGGATAAATTGGAAGTCACATATGAAGGAACAGAAAAAGTCAAGCAAACCTTGATTGGTATGTTAGTATATGAATATGAATTGTTCAAGCTGAAAGAAGGAGAATCAATTGAAGATACTTTTGCTCATTTTGGGAAAATCATTAGGGAACTCAAAGCTGCTGGAAAAACTTATCCTGTGTCAGACCAAATCACTAGAATTCTCAGTAGCCTACCTTCCCAATGGATCTCTAAGGTAGTTGCTCTTGAAAGAATAGATCTCAATACTTTGTCATATGATGAAGTTAGAGGAGATCTCATTGCATTTGAGAAAGCTCATCTAAACAAAAATCTAGATGAACACAAGAAAAAGAATGTGGCTTTCAAAGCCACAACTGATGAAGAAGAGGAGGAACCACTATCTGAAGATGAAATTGCTCTCATCACTAAAACTTTAGTAGAAAATTTCAAAAGATCCAAAAACCAAAGAAGAGGTAGACAAAACCTCTCAAAAGGTAAGATGATTGAATATAGAAATGATGGAAAATGCTACATTTGTTGAAAATAGCCATATTACAAAAGACTGTCCATAAGAAAAGAAAAGATACTCAAAAGGAAACTCCAAGAATGGGGCATTTAGCAGTTGGAGTGATGAAGATCATTCAGATAATGATGAGAATGACAATGTTGGAAATGTCTGCTTCATGGCAATTGGAGAGACAAGTGATGTAAGGACAAACTTTTGCAATGATTGCTCTAATATGAAAAAATTGTTAGATCAATCCATAATTGACTTAAACAAAGCTAATGATCAAAATAGAGCTCTGTTAAGAGAAAGAAAAGACTGAGAAATAAAACTTGAAGTGTGTGAAATTGAAAAAAAGAATCTACAAGAAGAAATTGATGAATTAAATATTAAAATAAATAGTTTTCAAAAATCACCCAGTCATAGTGTTGTAAGATCAAATCAATTGACTTCCTCACACAATTTGAATGATAAAAGAACTGATAGTGATACATCTGAATCAAGTAACAAGTACTATAGTTGTGATAAGTCCTCCAAGTCGACTAGCTCTGGAAAGTCGACTAAGAGTACTAATCGTAATTATAGTTATTCTAGATCAATCACTAAAAAATCATTCCTCTTTCTCATGCTATTATTGTGGAAAATCTAGGCACAAGCATTACAATTGCAAATTTTGTACGAATAATTCTTCTAAATGGATTTGGAGACCTAAAGATGGATCAAATGACCCAAATAACTCAAAAGGACCCAAGAAAGCTTGGGTAACTAAGAATAAGTAACAAGGTTTTTTTGCAGGAATATTACTCAAGAGCTAAAGGGAAATGGTACCTTTATAATGTGTGTTCAAATCATATGACAGAAAACACAAACCTATTTAAATCTGTAGCTGACTATGATGGAGGAAGCATTCAATTTGGTTATAACTCCAAAGAAACTGTAATAGGTATTGAAACTATTCATTTTAATGAATCATGTGATATCACTAACTTTTATCTTGTGAAGGGTTTGAAATACAACTTGCTAAGCATCAGTCAACTATATGATGCTAAGCATCAGTCAACTATATGATGCTAATCTTAAAGTCAAGTTCAAAAAGACAGGATGTACAATAGAAGACAAATCAGGAAAAATTATGCTTCCAGGAAATAGAGAAAGAAATGTCTACATCCTAGACTCCATCAAAAGGAGTAAGGAACACATTTGTCTTGCATCTATATTTGAGGAACCATGGGTATGACACAAAAATCTTGGACATGCTAGCATGCGACTCATAGAGAAACTTGCTAAGCTTGATTTGGTTCTTGGACTATCCAAACTTGATTATACCAAAGATCACATTTGTGATCCATGCCAAAAAGATAAACAAACAAGAAACTCTTTCTCTTCAAAGGATATTGTGACTACTACGAAACCCTTGCAACTGCTTCACATTGACTTGTTTGGTCCCACTAGGACTGACTGCAAGTATTGGAGGTAAAATATATGCTTTTGTTATTATTGATGATTATTCACGATTTACTTGGGTTATATTTTTATCTAACAAATATGATACTTTACAAAATTTAAAGTTTTTCTGTGTAAAAGTACAAAGGGACAAAGGATACTACATTTCTTCTATAAGAAGTGATCACGGAGGAGAATTTGAAAACAGAGCTTTCGAAAGCTTTTGCAACAACCAAGGATACACTCACAATTTCTCATCTCCTCACACCCCTCAACAAAATGAAGTGGATGAATGAAAGAATAGAACTCTTCAAGATATGGCAAGAACAATAATCTGTGAGCATTCTCTTCCAAATCATTTTTGGACAGAAGCAGTAAGTACCGCATGTCACATCTTGAACAAATATCTCATCAGACCTATTCTAAAGAAGACTCCATATGAATTATGGAATGGTAAGGAACCAAATATCAGTTATTTCCACCCATTTGGATGCAAGTGTTTTGTTCAAAATAATGGTAAGGACAATATTAGTAAATTTTATCCATGAAGCGATGAGGTATATTTCTTGGTTACTCAAACTCCAGTAGATCTTATAGAATTTATAATAAACGTACACTATGTGTTGAAGAATCAGTTCATGTTGTTTTTTATGAATCTAACCACATTGTTGAGAAAAGAATTAGTACAGATGATGAGGAAGGACAAATTCCTCAAGTTGCTACTTCTTCTTCAAAGATAGTCAACCCAGAGACTGAGTCAACAAAAAAACAAGTTGAACCAGAAGTCATTCCAAATGAATGGAGAGGAGAACCAAAATATCCAAATAAATTCATCATTGGAGAACCAAACTATCCAAATAAATTCATTATTGGTGATCCAAAAGAAGGAATGAGGACTAGAGCATCTAGCAAAAGATATGGAAACATTGTTCTTATTTCACAATTGGAGCCAAAGAAAGTGGATGAGGCTCTAAGAGAAAAAGATTGGGTTTCTGCAATGAAAGAGAAACTAGATCAGTTTGAAAAGAATAAGGTATGGACACTTGTCCCCAAACCTGAAAATTCCTCTATCATTGGCACTAAGTGGATATTCAGAAATAATATGAATGAAGATGTAAAAGTGATTAGACACAAAGCTCATCTTGTTGCTCAAGGCTATTCACAATAGGAAGGAGTCGACTATGATGAAACTTTCACTCCTGTTGCAAGGTTAGAATCAATTCACATACTTCTTACATATGTTGCTTACAAAGGTTTTAAACTATTTCAAATGGATGTCAAAAGTGCTTTTTTAAATGGTTTTATTAAAGAAGAAGTGTTTGTTAAACAACCTCCTGGTTTTGAAAATTCATATCATGTTTTCAAATTATCCAAAGCACTTTATGGTCTAAAACAAACCCCTAAAGCTTGGTATGATAGATTCAGTAGTTTTCTTAGTGAACATGGTTTTACAATAGGCAAAATTGACACTACCTCGTTTATTAAAAGAAGCTCATCTGAAAATCTTATTATTTAAATTTATGTTGATGATATTATATTTGGTAGTACTAATGCTTCTCTTTGTGAGGAATTCTCTAAGCTTATGCAGAGTGAATTTGAAATGGGCATGATGGGTGAGTTAATCTTTTTTTGGGGGTCACAAATTCACCAATCTAAAAAAGGTACATTTTTGTGTCAAAGCAAGTACACTAAGGAACTTATTCAAAATTTTGGCATGAAAAATGCAATATTCATAGAAACTTCTATGAGTTCCACTTGCTATCTTGAAAAATATGATGAAGGAAAGTTTGTGGAAGAATTAAACTGCAGAGGTATGATTGATTCTTTATTATACGTAACAACTAGTCGATCAGATATCATGTTTAGTGTTTGCAGGTGTCAGCTCCTAAGGAGCCACATCTTACAACTGTTAAAAGAATTATCAGATATCTTATTGGCACCCCCTCCTTAGGATTATGGTATCCAAGGAGTGATAATTTCAAACTATAAGGATTTTCAGATGCTAACTTTGCTGGAAACAAGTATGATAGGAAAAGCACTAGTGTATCCTATCTATTACGGGTAAATTCCTTAATTTCCTGGAACATCAAGAAACGAGGAAGTCTATCCTTATCAACCACTGAAGTTGAGTAAATAACCATTGGGAAATTTTTCTGCTCAACTCCTGTGGATGACTCATCAATTAAGTGATTATGATTTATTCTTTAAACCTGTTAAAATATTTTGTGATAATTCTAGTGCTATATGTCTTTTAAAAAATCTTGTGCATCATTCTTGATCAAAGCATATTGACATTAAGCATCATTTTATTAGAGATCATGTTCTTAAAGGTGGCATTGAAATTTCTTTCATTAGTACTGATTTTCAATTAGCTGACTTCTTTACTAAACCTTTAATGGAAGAAAGATTTTGTATGTTACAAAAATTTCTTGGAATTATTTCAAATCCTTTTTAATTGTTGTGATTCTGTTTGATTTATGTGTTTGTGAACACACTCTTGCATTAATTGTTTCAGTATATGTGCCAACATTTGAGTTTGTCAGTACACTTCACCAAAATTCATCATAATACCGTTTAGCTTCCCCAAGCTGCCACTCTTTCAAATCAATCCATCACCCTTTCTCTTCTATTTTCCTACTTCTTTATATTCCCTCTTTAAATCTCCTTGACCGCCTCTTCATGTTCCTCACCTAATTTTTCTTTAAATTCCTAACTTATGTTTTCTTCATTCTTCACTCAAAAAATTTATTTCTTCTTCTTTCTTTCTTTCAATGGCAAAGAAACCCTCTCCTGCTTGAAAAATCTCCAAGGTAAAAGGAAAGGGAAAAGCCTCCAACCCTGTAACAGTTGACTCCGACTACTCTTCTCCAGTCACCTCTTCTGACTCATCTCATTCCAAATTATGTAATCACTCTTCAGTTGTTAATAACTCCGGGTGCTCTAAGAAGAAAATCATGTTTGATTTTGAAAGCTCTCTTGATTTGAAGCATGATTTCTGGAATCCATCTCTTGAATCTCTGAAAGATAAGACTATTGTGTATGACAGAATTATTGATTTGGATCTTTTTGTTTCTCTCTCTTGTCCCATAAAAGAGTTTTTTGAATTTCAAGGATGGAAAAATATTTTTTCATTTCTAAAAGTTGTGTATGAACCTCTTGTAAGGCTGTTTTATCCAAATCTCAGATCTTCCAAAATTAATGAACTGGAGACACTGGTTTTGGGAAAAAGGATTTTCTTAGATTGTTTTTTGTTTGATGAAAGCTTCCTCCAAGAACTCTTGGCCCGCAGATTTCAAAGTCTCTTTTGATCAAGCAAAGAAAATTCTTGCTTTGGACAATGCTGGGGGTTTTCCATCTTAGTTATGTCCTAAGGTTATATCTTTTGAAACTCGTGTTCTTGCTCACATTGTTGCTACTACTTTGTTCCCTCATTCTACCTTGTCTCAAAGGGATACTTTCTTAAACTACTATCTCATCAAAAGATGCAAGGTCAAGTTGTCTTCCTTTATTCTCAGTTATATGATTAAATTTGCTGCTAATCCATCCAGTCTTCCTTATGGTTTACTTATCAATCTCATCCTTGAAGCTCATAACATTAATCTTGATGACTTTTCTACCATCACTGTAAAATAATATTATGATTCTAATGCCTTCATCAGTATGGGGTATGTTTGCTCTCAAAATTCCTGGTCTCTAAAAGTTGAAGGGGATATTCATGACATTCCCTCTTCCTCCAAGCCTATTGTTGCTAGTGATATTCCATTATCTTCTTCCTCTGGCTCCGTCCTTGAAAAATTATTTGTTTTAGAAGCTAAGGTGGATGAACTTAAGTACTTGGTCGTGGCCATTCATTTTCAGATGCAGAAGGTAAGTGATGTAACAAAAGAAATAGGTACTGATCTTGTAAAACTAAGGATCAAGATGGATCAAGTTATCAAGGAAGCTGTCAAAGTTGCCTCCAAAATTCAGGCAAATTATGATACCTTGTCCACAACTCTCTCTGAGCAATTCACAGAACTCAAGGATGGATGTCTGAATACTATCTCCTACTTCTTTCACCATTATGAGCCTAAGCAGCCTCTGTGAACTATGTGTTTTTATGTGACTATTTCAGACAATCTTTATATTTTGTTTTGTTTTGGATGACTGTAATTGAGTATAAGCTTAAAACATATTTTTTTTTGTCTTTTTAAACTGCTGAACTATTAGGTAATTCCGTGATCTATCAAGTTATTTGGACTATTACCTTTGTTTTTCTTTTAAATAATGTCAAAAAGGGGAGAATAGATGGCATAAATGTAGGGGGAGCTATCACAATCAAGGGGAGTTGACTATCTGCAGGAACAGTCGACTCAACTAGTAGTCAACTCAAGACAAAAGAAAGGGAAGTATACTGCATTTAAAAATTTCATCATCATAAAAAAAGGGAAGATTTTAAGTATAATTTTAATGATGACTTTGGTTTTTGTGCAGTACAGCAGCAAAACAAAAAGGAAAATGACTGGAAACATTGAAAATTGAACAAGTACCAATAATCTAGGTACTTGATTCAAACAAAAAGAAATCATTCAAAGATACAACATCCAAGGAGCATTCATTGAAAACTCAAAGGAATGAAGAACAAACCAATAAATGGAACTGGGAAACTAAGAAGAAAGCATTCAATCCACATCTAGTTCAAGATTAAATTTGTAGAGATCAAGAAGAAATAAATGGAAAACCAAAAATTCCAACTAAATTCAAGGTGTGACTTTGCCTTATTTTTGGAGAAGAAATCACTTACTTTTCCAAGGATCAAAAATATCTAAGGTTGCTATATCGTCAAAAATCCTCCAAACGACTAGCTTTCATCACTATATAAAAAAGCCCTTGGAGAATCAACTGAATATACAAATAGACTTAGCCAACTACAATTCTTTGCTCTACGTTTAAAGAAGCATTGTATTACTTAGTATTTTACTGTATAACAAAAAAAAGGAGAGAAAAATATTGTTGGTGAGGCATTATTTCAATGAGAGAAAAGAAAAAGAAAAGAGAGAAAAAAAAGATTGAGAGAAAAAGAGAGAAGAAAAAGATTGAGAAGAGAGAAGAAAAAGACCGAGAGAAAAAGAGAGAAGAAAAAAGATTGAGAAGAGAAACATTGAGAGTAGTAGTAGAAGCTCTATTCTCAAAGTTGTAACAAACCCAAACATTTGCAAAGACTTAGAAAATAAAACCTTTACAACCCAAGGAGACTGGACGTAAGATCCACATTGGATCCCAACTAGTATAAAACATTTGGTGTCATTTACATTCCAGCTCTTTACTTTCCAACATTTCTTTTTACAGTTCTGTGCATACCAGTCAACTAACTACATTTACTAGTTGACTAAGAAAATGAAAAATAACAATTCCCCCCCACCCCACCCCACCCCCGCCCCCCTTACACTTTCAAAGAGGGTGATTTTTAATATAGTTAAAGGTTTAGTCCAGTTTTCGAGGCTATTGAACAAGTTTTGAATGTTTAGATGAGATGTTGAAAATTTAGGCCTGCAATTAACTTTGGTCAATGTTTATTGATAACGAGCTCCGCTGGTAAATTTAATGATTTCATTGAGTCTGAAATATCGTTTCCACACTAGTAACATAATTAGTTTGTGTTTGGGAGATTTTGGATGAGTTTCGAGTGAATTTTTGAACATTTTGGGTGCTTTAACCTTGTTTAAGTAAAAATCTATCGACTAAAAGGTCCATTATTAGTTCTAAAGATTGAAAAATTATTTTGAGACTTTTGAAATTTTAACGTGAATTATAATACTGACCTGAAAAGTTTGGTGTAATTTTCATAAGTCGAGATGGGATTTTATCGGAGAATATAAAATAATTCTTTAACGAGCAAAAACAATATCTGACTAGGAAATCGAGCATGAAAGTGTAGTTCCGATTGCACTAGTATATCTGTATTCTTATTTTGGAATCATAGGAATAAAATTGGTGCATTTCATCACCGTATAAGGGATTTATGACATTTTTAGTGAAAATATGATTGTTGGTGCACACCTTTAGACCAGAAATTGCACCTTTAGTGACCAGATTTTTGTACTTTTAGCGACCAAAATGTCTGTATGAATTTTAGCCTTGGTTCATTCACTAAAAATTGATTAATATGAGCTAGGAAGCTCCGATTGAAGTAATTTTCAATGATTTTTTCTCGTATAATCATTGGTTACGTGTTTCTACTCTCATTATTCTCATTTTCCATGATTACCCATTTCATTTTTCATGATTTTGATTCAAAAAGTTGAGATTTGAAATCCCAATGTTAAGAAATCAAAAGTTTTTTATTTGAGGGTCAATTTGTGATGGGTTTTTATTTATTTTTGGAATTTAATGTTCTGGTAGTATGAGTAAACTTATTTTGGCATAAATTCACCAAATTTTATCGTTTTAAACCATGTTTAAGCATTGAAGTTTGGAGTTTTCCTGGTAAAGTGAAATAATAGTATTTTGGTGATTTTTAACTTGCTTTCAACTCTATTTTCAATGAGTTTTCAGATTTGAACTCTTTGGAATATAGGTAAATTGATTTTCTATAAAATTCCAGTTTTGCTCTTAGGGTGACTTTTTAGACTCGGAACAAAAGTATATCAATATGGGCATCGTTGAACTCGTATTCACGTGTAGAACTTGTTCTTGATAGATTCAAGGTGATTTGAGGTTGTTTTAGAAGAAAAGCTATTTTTAGTGGTGGTTTTTGGTGCATTTCTTTAGTTTCAAGGTAGGTTATAGCTTAACTTTTTTAGATTTAGCTTGGATAGGAACTTATCATGTAAAGCATGTTATGAGATGGGTAAATTATCGGTTTTCACATTGTTGGGTTTGAATTATATTGTTTTGATACCTGTGTTGGAGCCTATACTAACTTTGCTAGTGATTTGAGCCGATTCTTATTGTTTTGATTTCCATGTGGGGGGATTGTATTGAATTTGTTAGTGATTTGAGTTGATTCTTATTATAGTGATGCCTGTATGGGTGTCATGACCCAAATCATGGATCATACGTGTATCTCTCCAATTCTACCCTAGATAGGAGAATCCTTAGCGCCAACCTTCAACACTGCAGAAAACATTGTTAAACCTTAACATTGATAGAGAATAAATATTTTATTGCAGACAAAGCTTTAATACATAAGACATTGCGAAATTTAATTACACAACTCTCCAGAACCTAGTCTAAATAGGTGTGAGAGCACTAAATAAATGAAGGACAACTCAAGACACAACATCCATGTAAGAGTAGATGACAGGAGCTGCTAAAGAATAATCAGTGTTGCACCTATAGACACTCTAACTGACTTGCCCTATGGCTATATTCCCAAAAAGAGATATAGTAAGTGTAGTATCAGTACAACCATACGTACTGATAGGTATCATCGGCCAACCAGGGTTAGAAACAAATAATAGCAAATAGAAATTAAGGAGAGATCATGGAAGTAATAACTACTTAGATAACTGAACCTTGATAACGCCTCTCAACATTTCCCAACTCTCAACCTTACCACCCTCTCTTTTTATGATATCCCTATTTTTATTTTCCTAAGCAACCAAGTAACCACAACTCCATAGAACTACTAATGTATGTATTATTTATGCCCTTACCTTCCTTAAACATCAACTAATGTCCCGTACTCATGACAATTCTGACCTGCTACTCTATTTCTACTTCCCACCGATAACGCAACTACTCCAGCCCACTAATAGACAACCACAATATCACCAGAAAGATAACACAATATCTGTCACGCCTCGAGTTCCAACGAGGCCGACATGGCACCTGAAGCCGTTGAGGCCCGAGATAACCAACCTATCATTCGCATGGAACACAATATGTATGCATATGGACACGACATCGTAAAACTGAAAGCGTGGAAAGACATTTATATATATAAGAAACTCGGCCGGTAGGGCCGCAAAGTCAAAATGAGAAGACATCCCTTCATTTACTGTACAACGTCTACAAAGCCTCTAGCAGAAACTAGACCAAGTCTATAATCGGGATAAGTCCCCGCTTTACACAAACATGTACATAACTTCAAAATCAACATGTACATATGACCCGAAAAGCCCCGAATTATCCTGGAGCTCACCAACTGTATGCAGAGAGTCAGAATCCTACTGTGAGGGTCTACTACCTCTTGTTCCTGCAGCAAGTAAGGTAGGTCCCACAAGGGGTCAGTACGAAAGAATGTACTGAGTATGTAAGGCAATAAGCAACTGTATGACATATAGGAACGCAAATGGAATCAAACACAAGTGAATAAACAATAGGAATATACCACCATTCTGTATGTGTGACACCATGTACATTACATTCATTACTTTACTTTTACGTTCATTAGCATCATCAATAATTCATACGCACCTGGGCCCCAACTGATCAGTGGGTCATAACATTATCTGGGTTCGTCTCTATGCTGGGCTTTACTCCCCCTCGAGCTACCACCCATATACAATCAAGCAGGTTCGTCCCTTGCTAGGTTTTCACCCTTTTTGGATACCCCCTGTGTCCAATAATCAAGCGGGATCGTCTCTATGCTGGGCTTTACGCCCCCTCGAGCTACCACCCACACTCAATAAAATCATATATGCATTACTTCAATTCGTCACTAGGAAACCATGGGCAATGAATAAGAGGCATACCAACAACAATTTCCAATTATTTACTTGGAAGGAGACACTTTACAACATTTTGGAGGGATGGTTAGTTCAGGCGAAATACGAACAATAGGTGTGACCAAAGGTCATAGGAAAGAGAAACCTTACATACCTTAACCTTTCAATATGTGACTACAACAATTCCACCTTTCCGTAAAATGCTACTCTACAATATACATACATAAGGGAACTTACATTAGTAACCACAACTTATTACAAATTCACAATATGGTAATGAAACCATCCAACCCTCTTAACATAGGATAAATCATTCCACCTTCCCTCCTACTACCATATAACTTTACCACAAACAAGTGGACTTCTCAACACTTTGGAACATAACCATCACGACCTATACCACCTTTCATGTATATACTAAATTAAGCCATAAGATTTATAAGAGTAAACACTTACCAATAATTGCAAAGAGATGATCTTGTCCCAACCAAGTGTTGTTGCCTTAGGGTTTTGGATATAGGAAGCTTTTGAGAAATATCTAGAAATGGCATGTGTATTTATGTGAATAAATGCTGATTTTTGTGTCTTGTAAAGCCCCTCAAGTCCAATTAATCCTTGGCCACAAGTTTGACCCATGTTCAATGGGTCTTTCTTTTATTTGTTGAGGCCCATGCCTTATTACATGATATTTGGGCCTCAACTATAGAATACAAATCCAACCCAACACCTGTAATGGATCCCACACTTAAATATTTCATCTAGTTAAAATAGGTCAATAAAATTGGCAAAATTTCACGGTATCGTGACTGGTGTCTACGACACCAGTCACACCACGTAGGCTGTGTCGTGTAAATCAGACGACATTTTCTAGGTCTCTGAAGTTATTCCACGGTACCCACTCACGCCACGTGAGTGTAGTCACGCCACGTGACTCCTGCCGTGGAAATCAGGCCCTTTTTCCAACTCTCTGAAGTTGGTCACGGCAGCCACCCACGTCACGTGGGTGGGACTCACGCCACGTGAGTCATTCCGTGACTCACCTCTAAACCTCAGTTCTTTCCTTCTTCGAATGCTCGTTTCCAACGCAGGTTTCTTCACCTTTCCTTCATTTAGCCTTATACCTCAACTATTGTATATTGTCATGTGACCATAGTACCTGAGGTGTTACATTCTTCCCCCCTTAGAAACATTCGTCCTCGAATGTTAATAACAGTATCCAGGGTATACAAATGCTTGTCCAAGTAGACATCATATATATACATATACCTATAATATTGACAAATGGATGTAGGCTTACTTGTTATTGCTCTCCTTCTGTACTTTGAACTTGTTCTTCCGTGTGGAAAAAATGTGGGTACTTTGATTTCATTATTTCTTCCGCTTCCCATGTGATCTCTTCTACTTGCTGATTTCTCCAAAGTACCTTTACGGAGATTACGCCTTTATTCCTCAATCTCTTCACTTGTCTATCCAGAATAGCAATAGGTCTTTCTTCATATGTGAGGTTTTATGTAATTTGCACATCCTCAATGGGAGAAATTTGAGATGGCTCTCCTATGCACTTTTGAAGCATCGAAACATGGAATACGAGATGAACTGTGGAGAGTTCTTGGGGTAGTGCCAATTCATATGCAACTTGTCCAAATCTTCGAACAATTTCATATGGGCCTATATAACGTTGACTCAACTTTCCTTTCTTTCCAAATCTCATTACCCCTTTCATTGGCGACACCTTCAAGAATACCCAATCACCTATGGAACATTCGAGCCCTCTTCGTCTAACATCAGCATAGGACTTGTGTCGACTTTGGGCCGTCTGTAGCCGCTGTTGGATCACTTTAACTTTTTCCATGGCTTAGTGAACAAGATCGGGCCCAATTAAAGCAGTTTCACCCGCTTCAAACCATCCAATTGGTGATCGATATCTTCTTCCATATAAAGCTTCATAAGGTGCCATTTTAATACTTGAATGATAGCTATTGTTGCAGGTAAATTCAACAAGTGGTAAATGATCATCCCAGCTGCCCTTCAAATCCAATGTGCACGCCCGTAGCATATCTTCAAGTGTTTGAATCGTACGCTCTACTTGTCCATCTGTCTGAGGATGAATAACCGTACACAAATTCACCTGTGTACCCAACCTCTTTTGAAAAGATCTCTAGAAATGCGTTGTAAATTGAGCTCCTCGATCTGAGATAATAGAGAGTGGAGTCCCATGCAATCTCACTATCTCTTTGACATACAACCTTGCATAATCTTCAGTTGTATAGGTGATCCTAACTGGTAGAAAATGCGCCGACTTGGTAAGCCTGTCCAATATCACCCATATGGAATCAAACTTCTGCAGTGTACGAGGCAAACCTTTGATGAAATCCATATTAATTATATCCCATTTTCAAACCGGAAGATTGATACATTGCATATACCCTCCTGGTTTCGGATGCTCTACTTTGACTTGTTGGCAATTTGGACATTGAGCCACAAACTCTGCAATGTGTTTTTTCATGTTGCCCCACCAATACACCTCTTTCAGATCATGGTACATTTTGGTTGCTCCCAGATGAATGGAATACCGCGAATGATGTGCCTACGTCATAATCCGCTTCCTCAGCTCATCTACATTCGATACACATAACCTGCCTTGGCACTGAAGCGCTCTCGCATGTGTAAGTTCAAATGTCTTTATTAGACCTTGTTGCACATTCTCCTTCAGCTGCAATAAGATAGGATCTGCATACTGTTTCTCCTTCACTTCTGTCACAAATGAAGATTCTGCTGCATTTTGCACTAGAATTTGTTCATCTGGAGTTTCAAGAAGACGAACCCCCAAGCTTGCTAATTGATGTAGATCCTTGACTATATTTTGCCTTCCCCTCAATTGATCATTGGTGTCTCCTGCTTTACGACTTAGTGCATCCGCTACCACATTTGCCTTTCCTGGATGATATAGGATATCTATATCATAATTTTTCAATAACTCAAGCCACCTTCGTTGCCTCAAATTGAGTTCCTTCTGCTTAAAGATATATTGAAAACTTTTGTGATCCGTATAGATATCAACATGAACCCTATACAAGTAATGGCGCCATATCCTTAAAGCAAATATTACGGCTGCTAACTCCAAATCATGTGTGGGATAATTTCTCTCATGTGGCCGCAACTGTCGTGAGGCATACGCTATTACCTTACTATGTTGCATCAATACACATCCGAGGCCAACCCCGAAAGCATCACAATACACTGCATAACCTTCTGTGCCTTCAGGAAGTACCAATACAGGCGTAGAAGTCAACTTATCTTTCAACTCATGGAAATTTTTTTCACATGCATCATTCCACTGAAACTTACTTGCCTTGCGCGTTAGCTTCGTTAATGGTGCGGCAATAGAAGAAAACCCTTCCATAAACCTCCGATAATAACCGGCCAAGCCAAGAAAACTACGAATCTCTATAGGTGTCGTAGGTCTTGGCCAATTCTGCACCACTTCTATCTTTTGAGAATCAACCTAAATTCCTTCATCTGACACAATGTGACCCAAGAACGCCACGAATTTTAACCAAAATTCACATTTCGAGAATTTGGTATACAACTTACGATCACGCAGAATCTATAACACCTGCCATAGGTGATTAACATGGTCCTCTTCGGATTGTGAATAAACCAGAATATCATCGATAAATACCGTCGCGAACACGTCTAGAAATGGCTTAAACACCCTATTCATCAAATCCATGAAAATAGCTGGTGCATTTGTTAGTCCAAATGACATAACAAAGAATTCATAATGGCCATACCGTGTTCGGAAAGCTGTCTTGGGTATATCATTTTCTCTAACCCTGACTTGATGGTAACCCGATCGCAAGTCAATCTTTGAAAAACATTTGGCGCCCTGTAACTGATCAAACAAATCATCAATCCTGGGAAGGGGATATTTGTTCTTGATCGTTACCTTGTTCAACTGTCGATAATCAATGCACATTCTTAACGTGCCATCTTTCTTCTGCACAAACAACACTGGTGCACCCCATGGGGACACACTAGGTCGTATGAATCCCTTGTCCAACAAGTCTTTTATTTGCTCCTTCAATTCCCACAATTCAGCTGGAGCCATTCGATACGGAGGAATAGAGATCGGTTTTGTACCTGGGATCACATCAATACCGAACTCTACTTCCCGTCCTGAAGGTAGCCCTGGAAGATCCTCAGGAAATACATCGAGAAATTCATTGACCACTGGGACCGATTGAGGAGTTGATGGCTTCATATCAGTATCCTGTACCCGTACGAGGTGACATATATATCCCTTGGATATCATTTTCTTCGCCTTGAGATAAGAAATAAATTTGCCTCTTGGTACGCCAACATTACCTTTCCATTCAAGGACGGTCATTTGCGAAAAATAAAAGGATACCTTCTTCGCTTGGCAATCCACCATGGCATAGCAAGAAGCCAACAAATCCATCCCCATTATAACATCAAAATCCACCATCTCTAGCTCAATAAGATCGTCCAAGGTATCATGACCACCAACAGTGACTATACAGTTACGATAAACCCTGTTAGCTATAATGAATTCACCGAAAGGCGTAGCTACTTCAAATGACTGAGTTAATAATTCCGGCGTTCTTTTGAATTTTTTTGCAATTAATGGAGTGACATATGATAATGTAGAACTCGGATCAATCAATGCATATACAGGATGTGATAAAACAGATAATATACCTGTAACGACATCAGGAGAAGCCTTCGAATTCTGCCGGTCCACTAGAGCATAAGTACGGTTCTGTACCCCACTAGAACTGGCTGTTACTCTCACACCCCTGCCACGCCCCATAGGTTGTACACCTCTACCAAGGGAAGGAACCGATGATGAAGATGCAGCGGTCGATCCCGTAGGTTGCGCGCTGCACCACCTAAACCTTTTCGTGGACAGTCTCACATAATGTGCCCCGTCATACGGCACCAATAACAAGCATTTGTACCAAATCGGAACTCACCTAAGTGAGGTCTTCCACAATGCTAACATGACGGACGAGGAAACCCTGCAGTCTGTGAACCGGAGCAACTGCTTTGCCCAACATAACCGCTCCTAGACCCTCGAAACTGGGATGAAGTGCCTGCAGTGGAATGAGAAAATGATGGCCTAGGCGGTGTAGGAAACATCCGAGGCTGAGATGCTCCTTGGGATACCATAGACTGCCCCATAGGTCGAGCCCTTTTTGATGGCCCTCTTTCAAACTCGTGTACCCTTCTTCTTTGTCTTTGATCTTCCATCTTTTGTGCGAAAGCCTGAATTTTGGCTATGTCCATATCTCTGTTAAAAGCAGCTATAGTGCAGTCCCGTACCAAATATGGCTCCAATCTGTCCACATATCGATGGACTCTGTCTGTCATTGTGGCCACTACGTTTGGAGTATATCAAGCCAAAGAATTAAACTGCAGACTGTATTCTCTGACACTCATGGTTCCTTGGAGAAGATTCAGAAACTGGTCTGCACGTGCCTCTCGGGTTTCATATGGGAGGTAGTGATCAAGGAATGCTATTTTGAATTCCTCCCATCCAGCTGGAAGTACATCAATACCCCTCAATCTTTTTCAATCCTCATACCACAATATAGCTTCACCTTTCAATCTATAAGCCGCAAGTTCAACTGTTTCTACCCCAGTCACGTGTATAACCTCTAGGGCCCTTTGAATTTAGTCCACGAAGTCCTGTGGATCTGCCTGTGGGTCTGACCCAGTGAATGTGGAAGGGTCTAGTTTCAGAAAATCCTGTGTCCTGCGGCTCGCTACCCTAGAAGCATCCGCCTCATTTGTCGTTGGACCATCTCATCCCTACGTTTGTGCTGTAACTAGCTGAGTCAACATATGCACTGCATTTCTTAAATCCTAGTCAGTGGCATTCATAGGCGGCTCTGCGGGTAAAGTAGAAGAATCCCGTGACACAAACTCTTGTTCAACACCACCTTGGTTAGCTTGGTCAGGCGGGACTCTACTAGTTCCTTCTCCTGCAATTCTGTCTAACCTCTTACTTTTACCCCTTCCTCTTCTTGTCATCGGCATTTCACTATAATATAAGAAAAACAATTTCAACTGTCAGAAATGATTCCACCTATAACTTCGGCTCTAATGCACAATCTAGAAATGAAGGAAAGAAACAACCCCTAAATGTCCTGTAGCCTCTTACTTATAAATGTGGTGCATAACACATCCATAAGCAAGACTCTACTCAGACACGTCTTTGTAGACACCCTAGGACGACCCGCTTTGATACCACTTTTTGTCACGCCTCGAGTTCCAATGAGGCGGACATGGCACCCGAAGCCGTTGAGGCCCGAGAGAACCAACCTATCATTCGCATGGAACACAATATGTATGCATATGGACACGACATCGTAAAACTGAAAGCGTGGAAAGACATTTATATATATAAGAAACTCGGCCGGTAGTGCCGCAAAGTCAAAATGAGAAGACATCCCTTCATTTACTGTACAACATCTACGAAGCCTCTAGCAGAAACCAGACCAAGTCTATAATCGGGACAAGTCCCCACTTTACACAAACATGTACATAACGTCAAAATTAACATGTACATATGACCCGAAAAGCCCTAAATTAGCCTGGAGCTCACCAACTGTACGTAGAGAGTCAGAATCCTACAGTGAGGGTCTACTACCTCTTATTCCTACAGCAAGTAAGGTAGGTCCTACAAGGGGTCAGTATGAAATAATGTACTGAGTATGAAGGGCGATAAGCAACTGTATGACATATAGGAACACAAATGGAATCAAACACAAGTGAATAAACAATAGGGATATACCACCATTCTGTATGTGTGACACCATGTACATTACATTCATTACTTTACTTTTACGTTCATTAGCAACATCAATAATTCATACGTACCCAGGACCCAACTGATCAGTGGGTCATAACATTATCTGGGTTCATCTCTATGCTGGGCTTTATGCCCCCTCGAGCTACCACCCACATACAATCAAGTAGGTTCATCCCTAGCTAGGTTTTCACCCCTTTGGGATACCCCCTGTGTCCAATAATCAAGCGGGATCGTCTCTATGCTGGGCTTTACGCCCCTTCGAGCTACCACCCACACTCAATAAACTCATATATGCATTACTTCAATTCGTTCATTAAGAGAGTGATACATTGGTGGTTGCGACATTATTGACACTAGGAAACCATGGGCAATGAATAAGAGGCATACCAACAACAATTTCCAATTATTTACTTGGAAGGAGACACTTTACAATATTTTGGAGGGATGGTCAGTTCAGGCGAAATACGAAATAGGTGTGACCAAAGGTTATAGGAAAGAGACACCTAGCATACCTTAGCCTTTCAATATGTGACTACAACAATTCCACCTTTCCGTAAAATGCTACTCTACAATATACATACATAAGGGAACTTACATTAGTAACCACAACTTATTACAAATTCACAATATGGTAATGAAACCATCCAACCCTCTCAACATAGGATAAATCATTCCACCTTCCCTCCTACTACCATATAACTTTACCACAAACAAGTGGACTTCTCAACACTTTGGAACATAACCATCACGACCTATACCACCTTTCATGTATATACTAAATTAAGCCATAAGATTTATAAGAGTAAACACTTACCAATAATTGCAAAGAGATGATCTTGTCCCAACCAAGTGTTGTTGCCTTAGGGTTTTGGATATAGAAAGCTTTTGAGAAATATGTCACGACCCGAAATCCCATTCGGACCGGACTGGCACCCGAAGCCGATAAGGCCCGAGAGAACCAATCTTTGTTCATGAATCTTCGTATGTATATCCGCGTATGAATCTTATTATACCTCATGCAACTATGCGGAAGACATGACTATGGAAACATATGCCATAAATAGAAATATCAAACTTGGCCGTTGGAGCCATTACGTCGAATTGAACATACATCTTCCATTCATATACCCACAAATGTCTACAAAGCCTCTAACAGATACATCTATTTATACCACCTTTACAACATCAAAATGAATATACAACTATGACCCAGAAAGCTCCGAATCAAGTGGAGCTCACCAAAACTTCTGCAACTGATCCACAGTCTACTGAGAAGGTCTACTAATGCCTGCACCTGCAACATGTAAGGTAAGTCCCCCGAGGGGGTCAGTACGTAGAATGTACCGAGTATGTAAGGCTATAGAAATTACATCATACATGAGAATGTCAATGAAATAAATATGAGAGATTTTCAATATGGATAAACCAACAGTCTAATTGGAAACTTATCTATTGCTTTCGTTATGAACATTTTAGGACATCCTTACTATTCATAGAATATCTTTCATATTCATCTACACTCAAGAGACTCTTCTCCTCTATTCATGACCACTATTGTTCTACTACTTGGTTAGTCAATTATGAAAGAATAACATTCATCCACACACACACACTCTCTTGGTGGATTAATACTATGGGTGGGGTATCATACATCCACTCTACATGCTTCTCTACCTTACCTTACTTCACTTAATCACTTCTTAATCATACACTGCCCGGGCCCAACTGATCAGTGGGAAATTCATAGAACCATCATGCAGGTGTACATTGCACCCCATGGATAATGTAAGGATAACCATCATGCAGGTGTCCATTGCACCCCATGGATAATGTAAGGAGAACCATCATGCAGGTGTCCATTGCACCCCATGGATAATGTAAGGAGAACCATCATGCAGGTATTTGTACCCCATGGATAAATTATCATCATCATGTTGGGATCGAGTCGAGCTAGGCTTATACCCCTAGACTTGCCACCCATACTTGATCATTGACCACATTTGCATTACTTTGATCTTTATTTTGAGATTGATACTTTGATAATCATAACATCACTTTGGAACATAACATTGGTAGAACCATGAAATATTTAGAACATTACTCAAAGCATATGACACATGTGAATGACAATGATCAATGCATAAAGAACATATGATGAACCATAATTGATACCCGGAATGAGGGTACCTTGACTTATAAGGGATTGATACTTTTGTAGTCATAACATTGTTGGAAGCTTTGGAACAATAACCAATGAGCTAGAGACATGTATGTAAACATTCTTGGAAACATAGCTTTCATGGAAACATAATACTGTTGGAACCGTTGAACAATGATCAATGAACAAGGTACATGAGTATAATCACTATTGAACCCTTGGAACATAACCTCATTGGACTTTTGGAACATTACTCATGAATATGAGACACGTATATAACTCCATTGAAACTCTGGATCATGACACTAATTGGAACACACCCATATACTTTACCTTACTCTTGTACTTTATGAGATTAACACCTTAGCCAAACACGTACTTACATGCACATCTCACTTCACCCTTTTATCTTATGAGATTGACAATTTCACTTATGAAGTATAACTATACTAATTTGCACATCACCTCTCTTATTACTCTTATGAGATTGATACTCTTACAATTGGCACAAGGATAATCATCATACCATAGGATTCATAACATGATTGGAACAATGATATTCAACTAAACAAGCTCTCTTTACCTCATTGCTCTTATTGGGATAATTCTCTTAGGATCAACAACATATGACAACTTAAGAACTTCCGCCCATAAATAAGAACTACGTGATTCAGGATTTGTATAGAAGTGAAACACATATGACTATCAACATATCAACCCTAGTTGGAATACTATAGAACCCCCTTGGTATAGTACACTTTTGGAACCTTAACATAATGATCACTAAATACGATACAGGTGGATACTAACTATTCATCACCCTGCGATGCAATACCTTAGACCATTTGGAACTTTTGACATATTAGCCAATGAACGTGAGTCAACCAATGGACATGAGTCAATCAATAAATATGAGTTATACGATTCACCATTGACCAATGAATAAGGAACATATGAATGAGTAATTCTAGCCAACTATTGAATATGAAATACCTTAGAGTATTTCGGAATCAAGTGAGTGATATGACAGTGTGAACATCATATGTTGCAGAAGGAGATAAAAGTAACCTTACATACCTTATCTTCCCAAGGTAAGCACCCAATCAAATATGTGAGCGCAACAATTCCGCTCCTTCTTTACGTTTCACTCTACATCACAATTACATAATGGAACCAACATTAACCACCAATTACTTTGCAAATGCATACGATGTCAATAAATTACATGTTTGCCTTTAAACATGTCATTTCCCCTTGACAAATCCATTGACAAAATTATTATTCCAAAAATTCCATAATATTCCCAACATTGACCAATACATGATAATTGATACATTTCACCACAACACTCCTCCTTTACACTTTCTTAACCACACCACATCACAAATAATCCATCAATTCACCTTAATACACTTCATAGCACATATCGGCCAAAATCTCAAAATTTACACTTATAGACAAGAACAAGTGTAACAACAAAAATAACACCATAGACGTTCATATTTTATCCATACCATGATCTTTCATAAAAGGCACAAGCCATAAGTCAAGTTCAAAGCTCATGGATGGCACATCTTGTACAAAAACCCAAAGTACTATGTTCAACTCTTTCAAGCATAACCAACAAGATTCATATACTCTCCCATGCATATAATATATGAAATCATAAGAATATCCACTTACCAAGACTTACCAAATGATGATCTTGGCCAAAAAGTTGGCTTAGGGTTTTGAAGATATGAGAAAGCTCTCCTTTAGTTTCTTGGAAAATAATAACAGTGCTTGTGTAGTTTTAATGAATAAAGGCTGATTTTTGGTGCCTTTTTATAGGACCTTTAGTCATCCTTAGCCACTTGGGATCAATCATTGATGTGTAGGACTTAGTCAAATGGAAGAATGGGTCTTGTGACCCATTGGGCCATGCATTCTTTTTATTTTTGGGCCCAATTCACTTAACCCGATAAAATCAATAATTTCTCGTGATTTAATCATCTCATATGTATTATGACAATATTCCTACTCATGTCATTCATATCCGTAGCCTCAATCCCAAAAACAAGCGATTCTAGCCATGTATAGCCTATTTTGCCCAAAAGGGTAAAATCGTCATTTTGACCCCAAATTCGTTCTCGAGTAATTTTATCATACCAATATAATATTTCACTCATTTCATGTATATTATCATGGTTGTAGAATAATCGTGGCAAAAATCGGCTCAATACGTCCCCGGGAACCCTTGGGACTTAAACAAAATTCCAACTTTTGAAAGGTGGCCAATTCCAGCGTGGCACGCTACCTGGCGTGCCCCCTTGCTGCCTCTGGGCTGAAAATTTCAGCCCAGAGCGGCGTGGCACGCCCCTGGGCGCGCCTAGCCCAAAATTATTATTATTATTATTATTATTATTTTTTTTATTTTTTTTTTAGTAGACGTTAATACAATAGCAATAGTCCATCAAAACCAATACCAAATATACACTTATTGCTCTCAAAACCAAGTTAGACATGGTTCAAATATGACATATATATCACCAAGCAAATAGGGTCAAAAAGGTACGAGGTGTTACAAAATATCTAGAAATGGCATGTGTATTTATGTGAATAAATGCTGATTTTTGTGTCTTGTAAAGCCCCTCAAATCCAATTAATCCTTGGCCACAAGTTTGACCCATGTTCAATGGGTCTTTCTTTTATTTGTTGAGGCCCATGCCTTATTACATGATATTTAGGCCTCAACTACAGAATACAGATCCAACCCAACACCTGTATGGATCCCACACTTAAATATTTCATCTAGTTAAAATAGGTCAATAAAATTGGCAAAATTTCACGGTATCGTGACTGGTGTCTACGACACCAGTCACACCAAGTAGGTTGTGTTGTGTAAATCAGACGACATTTTACAGGTCTCTGAAGTTATTCCACGACACCCACTCACGTCACGTAAGTGGAGTCACGCCACGTGGCTCCTGCCGTGGAAATCAGGCCCTTTTTCCAACTCTCTGAAGTTGGTCACGGTAACCACCCACGTCAGGTGGGTGAGACTCACGCCACGTGAGTCATGCCATGACTCACCTCTGAGCCTCAGTTCTTTCCTTCTTCGAATGCTCGTTTCCAACACAGGTTTCTTCACCTTTCCTTCATTTAGCCTTATATCTCAACTATTGTATATTGTCATGTGACCGTAGCACCTGAGGTGTTACAATATCCTCACATTTATATTATACACACAAAACATAAGATCTAAACACAGTCAAGACATATTTAATACCCAAGTACTCATGTCCGTCACTTATACTTAACCAATTTAGTAAACAATAATCACAAGACAACCACATGTGCAAATGTAGCAAATGAATGTATGCATGCACGGTGTACACATATACTAGGGTCAGCAGGGACCCTTAGTTATGACCTTCAGTGGATGAGATCAGTCCATATACCAGTGTTGGTATAACACTCAATTCAAATAACAATGTCTGCATGACACCTGATCTAAATAATAGGCATGACACCCGATCCAAACACAGTCTGTGTCGGCGTAACACCCAATCCTAACATTATCTCACTGAATAATCTCAACACAATGCTCAATGGATGATGGAATTTAACAATCACACGTAATGCCCGAAGGCTAGTTATGAACATTCAACTCAAATATAAGCACTGAGTCAAGTCAAGTCCATAGCTACATTTAACATACTTATACATATCTAACCATCAAGGATCATTACCAACTGATTGTAATCTATACTTATCCCGACCCCCCACATATACTTAAGTACGCTATAAACCTACCTCTTTCCCTCTTTTATTATAATAATATCAATCCTAGTACGAGCGACTAACCCTAATTTGGTTTCACACACACAACCTTCTTCTATTGCTCTTAACACCACCATAACTATTTTTCAAATCTACTGACTCCTCCCTCTAAAATCAACTCTATTCCTACCCTCTTGTTGTTGAACTGAAATATATGCAAGGTAACTCCATGTCTACTCAATAAGTTCACCCGTTAACCTGCCTTTTTTAATGCACTCGTGGAAACCCCTATTTACCGACCTACCCCTAGTTTTGTACAAGTATCATAACTTCCGAACAATCAAGGGTTCAACACAGTTCATTAACTCAACATGCACCACCAAAATTTATCATTCATTATCCTAAGTTTAGTTTGATATCAATCCATCCAAACTCTGTGTCTATAGGCTTAGGCATGAAATCTTCCATTATAAATATAGTTATTACAAGCATCTAGTATTGTGGTGCATACTATTGCACGACCTAGAGTATGAAAGAATGGGAAATATTTCCTAAATGCCCTATAGTCTCCTGATTATAAGTGTGGTGCATAACACACCCATAAGTAAGACTTTACTACACATGGCTTCATAGACATTCTAGGACACTTAAACTTTGTGCTCTGATTCCAAGTTTGTCATGACCAGAGCCTAGACCCTGAAAGTAACAGGCACCCAGAACCATAAAGATCCAAGAGTACCTCTCAGAATTCATAATGAGCATTCAACTAAAAGGTACAGAAGAAATATTTAAACTCATAAAGGCAATTGCAGAAGTTAAACCCATTTCATATATACTTAAATCCTTAAAACATGAATATGGTGAAATTTCAAAGTAATTGTATAAAAGTTGAAACATCTTTAAGACATTTAAAAATTGACATCTACATAGGTTTATGAAGCCTATACATAACTTGACTTAGTAATTATGTTGGGAAAAGGCTCCGGCTATACCATAAATATTTAGACAAGATTTGGACATTAAATGGACTATGCCTTTTGGAGAATGGAGGGCTCACCAAAGCTGAAGTTGTCCTGAAGAATCCTAATATTGCATAGATCCACGAGAAAATTCCTTCGGCCTACATCATGAAATGATGTAGCATCTGAGAACGGTTAGTACGATGAGTACTGGTATGCAACCTAGGGGAAGGGATAAAATAGTTTATAAGCAAGTCATAAAAATTTGAACATAAGTCATCATAATATGGAAAATATGTGACAAGTAACTCGAAGCATAAAACATAACCATTTGTTAACTTTAATTCTTAACTAAGTAGTTTCACTGACATTAAGTAACCCAGGGGCTATATAGGTCCAGTCCATACCCAACAGGTGGAGACTCAATCCATATTTGCTACATGAATTAATATATACGTCATTTGGCCATCATATCATCCTCATAGAGGGAAACATCATAAGGTTGTCCCATTAAGGAGCGAATCATCCCTATGTCGGAAAAACACAGGTTTCAGGCATTGGGTCACGAGGACTTACACCTTCTCGGTGAACTACATAATTCTCTTTAGGCCTAATTCTTGCATTTTTATGAACATTTACCATTTGACATTTATTAAATCTTTCATAGGGTAATCGTTATATTGGTATCATCATACCAAGACTTGAAAGTCATACATATCATGCCATAACCGTTTCACATATCCATTGGGAAAAGACATCAAAACCACCTTAAACTACACCCAAAAGTCGAAGACACACCTAAACTATTGAAGTGACCTAATATACACATGTACTACTGAAAAGTGAATTTAGTTACACCATGACACACATTTAACCAGTCACATGGTGGGAGGTGTTTTACACTCGCCCACCACATCAGTTCTATGTAAGAAATCTTATAAAAAAATTATATTCTATTCCTTTTTTTCTGTTATTAGTTATCACTAATTAATCCCTAATTAATCATTAAAATCATTCAATAATTATATATTCTTCATCAATAAACCACCACACCTACTCCATCTCTCATCTCATTGGAAACACCATATACGCTATCAGTCGGCCACCACCATCACCACCTATTCTTTACTCTTCACCACCAATAACAAATCCACTATCATACTGCTTCGGTTTCTTCTTCTTCGCAACCCACCACCATTTTCATTATCAATTTTTTCTTCTTCACCACCTCCAATTTCTTCTTGTTCATCACCCACCACTAACAAACCCATCGTCAAATATCTACACAGTTACTTTTCCTTAAAACCTCATTCCCTTCTCTTTTAGTTCTATTGGTGCTTTTTTTTTCTTATTAAAGTTTTATTGAGTAGGAGAAACATTGATTCCTCATCAGAAAAATAATATTTTGTCAACTTGTATTTTGTTGATTGTATTTAACTTGTATCGATTCCTTTTAATAAAGTGGGTATAATTTTTTTCTTGAAAAAGAAGAATAAAGATAAGATTTGAAGGTTTGAAAAAGAAGAATAAAGATAAGATTTGAAGGTTTGTGATGATATATATGAGGTTTGTAATGATATTGAGAGAAGGGGGGGGGGGGGGAGGGGAGACAAGTTAAGTTTTCTCTAAAGATATGTTGAGTTCTTAGTTCATGGTGGAAATGGTGTTGTTGGGTACAATTGGAAAAAGAGAAAGGGAAGTGATGAAGATAGAGTAGAGTAAGAATTTAAAAAGTATAAAAAGGTGTGAAAATAATAAAATAAAAGGAATAAATTGTAACAAACAACCTATTTCTATTTAACTTTATTTTTTATGCCACATCAGCTTGTAGGGTGGAAATAAATTCACTTTTAATCAGTATAGGTGTGTAATAGGTCACTTCAATAGTTTAGGTGGTTTTCGACTTTTCGGGTATAGTTTAAGGTGGTTTTGATGTCTTTTTCATTAAATCATTAGCCCCACCATTTTTGAAAACATACAATAAACATATTTGAATATCCTTTAAAGATTGAAGATTTTATATTAAGTATCAACATTTTACAAAACCAAGGGATGTAATAATTTACATCTTTCACCAAAATCAAGTTCATAATAACAAAAAGTGATTTGTAAAAAGAAACATGAGTTCTTGACCTCAACATGTCCCAATATAAGTTCGTAATAAGAGGATTTCATAATTTGAGTACTAATATCCATTTTCAAGTTCACATAATGATTTAAGAATAATTACATAGAAAAAGGGTTTGCAAGCTTAAGTCAATTCATCTTTAACCATTCTCAAAACCAACCTTCACAGCTCATATAAATACATAATTTCGTAATAGGAAATCAATCATTATAGATTTACTTGAAAGGGGGTTGTTCAACATACCTTAGATAAGAATTTGAGAATAATTCTTGGAATTGGGAACCCTAACTTGAAATCTATAGAATCCATTGATGACTTACTTGACTTGGATTTGTTCCACATTCCCTTGATGACAAATTTGATGATAGAACATTGAGAAGAAACTTTAACCTTTGATATTTCTTGAAACTTTAGGGTTGGGAGTTTGGGGTTTTGGAAGAGAAGAGAAAGTAGTTAGATATGGGGATTAGGGTAAATATCGTATAGGGAACGTTTGAAGTAAAGGAGTGGTCGGTTTCTATAAAAGACTAAAATACCCCAAAAGATGTACTTTAAAAAAAAAATTCTCGGAATCAGGTTTTACGACTTCGTCCACGGGTCGTGGAAACATCCATGGTCCGTGAACCAAATTCATGGAAATTAGGTAGATTTTGTAAACTTTCAGGACCAGGTCCACGACTTGGTCTACTGGTCGTGGAACCTTTCACGATCCGTGAACTAGATTCGTGGAAATCAGATAGATTTCCACTGTCCGTGGAAAGTTCTACTTTTCGTGGAAACATTTTCACTGTCCGTGGAAAAACCTGGAAACTAGAATTTTCAGCCTAAATTTATACCAAATGTTGGATACATGAAGATTTGCAACAACGTTCGGGGTGATACATTTATCTAACTAGAAATCATTGGGTTCGGGCTTAAATGCTTATGAAGAATGGTTCAAATTCTAGTTCGAAAGTGTGGGGTGTTACAAAACGTACCTTGTAGTCATTGAAAGAGAGTCACAATAGTCACACAAAAGAGAGAAATGTTTGGAAAGAAGTACATAAATGTTTTTACAAGATTTAAAAAAACCTAGTTAAATCTAACATCGGCTAAGTGAACATTTTCTCATTTTTTTATTAATGTTGCGCTTCTCGCTTCAGTCCTAGAAGTGTTCAGTTTTTTACCATAGCATCGCTTCAAGGAATAAAAGAAATAGTCTGCCTCTATGCTTTATTAGTTATAAAAGAAAGACCATGAAGATCAACGTTGTCTAGAATGTCAAAATGAGGACAAGAAGTTCAGGATGTCATTGGGTATGCCAGTAGTGATGATCGTGAACTGTACTAACAACACGGGTGGAAAGATTGTACATTTTTTCCGTTAAAAGTGATCAATTTTACCAGGTTAACTTTAGCTTATATTGGAGAAGTGTTACGCCCACTGTCAACAAGAGTAAGCCAGGTCTTAAGAAGAAGGTTATGCCTGTTGTCATTGTTCGCACGCTATGACTATATATATATATAGAGAGATAGAGAAAGAGAGAGAGAGAGCTGTAGATAAAGGGTTTTTATCACATGTAAAGAAGAATTTTTAGATGCAGCCGCAGACACTTTATGCCTTATGTAAAGTATAATCATATAGTTGCAAGTAACAAACTGCTCATGCTTCATTATGAAGACCAAAAATAGCATAAGTTTGTTTAAAATGGAAAAACAAGTATGATAAAATGAATATTCCAATGTTCTTTGGTACAAAAAACAAACCTTTTTCAGTCTTTCATTATTTCAAAAGCTAAAAACGTAAATTCTTGTATAATATAGGCATATGCTTGTCCTAATTCGATAGGTCAAAGACAAGTGGATTAGTAGTTTAAATATAAATCAGAACTTACTTGAGAAGAAACAATATCCATCTACAACGGATTCACAATGCTCTTCTGAATAGTTCAATTAAATTTAATTAATTGTACTTAAATATCTATCCACAGTTCCTTCCAGCAGTGAAAGGATCCCTTATTATATGTCCTGTAGGCACCATGATAAACAAGAAATTTGTTGATTACTTTATGGTGAAGTGATCAATCTCTCTGATCCACTGAATCACATCAACAACAGGACATATAACAAGGGTTCCTTTCACTGTTGGGAGATCCTGGGCAGTACATGGGGCAGGTGAGAGCACACTGGAATCAGAAACTGCTTGCCCTAATTCGCGTTTAGCAAGCACCCGTCTTCCCATCCCCATCTTCTTATTTCAATACCAAATACAAACCATTATTTCTGGTATTTGTGTCATCTACGTAGATGATTAAACCAATTACTACAATCATATTATTAACCACTTTCATCCTTCCAAAGGGATCATGCTAATCTTCTTTGAATGATTTCAAGTCTTATTGGTTCACAGGGTTTAGTTTGATGTAAAAAAAGATAATCTTCAAATAATACACTCCCTCTGTTTCATTATAGTTGACCCCAATACTAAAATATTTGTTTTAATTTACTAGTCCAATTTATGAAATCAAGAGGATTTAGTTACATTTCCCCCTTTCTACCCTTAGTTTAAATAACTAAGTAAAGTAGTAGTAGCCAAATTTAGAATTTCAAAGCATCATTAATACGGTTATTTTAGTAAAATACTGTAACACCCCATACCTTCCTAACCCTACTTGACGATGTTGAGCAATGCTTACTTAGGTGTCGAGAGGCATACATACGTATTTTGTAATGCTATGGATGAGACACTTGACTTTTGGCCTCGTAAATGTGATTAAACCTTTATAGGAAGTGTTTTATGATTTTCGTGGAACATTTGTGGGGTTCAAAACGAGGCTAAGAGGACCCCTAAACAAAGTATATTAAGGTTAAGAAATAAGTTAAAGAATAGGACTTGAAGTATCTAACCAAACCGGCGAAGAGAAGTCGAAAAATGAAATTTTCGAAAAAACTAAGTGTGGGGAGCATTTGGGACCGTGCCACGCCGCTCTGGGATAAAATTTTTAGTCCATAGGAAACAATTTGGCGCGCCCAAGGGCGTGCCACGCTGGTTTTTCCACTTTTTTGAAAGTTGGAAATTTCTAAGTCCCAAGGGTATCCGGGGTCGTATTGAGCCTATTTTTGCCACGTTTCTTATACAACCACAAGTATATACATGAAATGAATGAAATATTATATTGGTATAATAAAATTACTCGAGAACTAATTTGGAGTCAAAATGACAGTTTTGCCCTTTAGGTCAAAATAAGCCAAATATGGCTAGAATCACTTGTTCTTGGGATTGAGACTACGGATATGAGTAGCATGAGTGGGAATATTATTGTAATACGTATAAGATGAATTAAACACGAGAAATTATTAATTTTATCGGGTTAAGTGAATTGGGCCCAAAGAGGACCCAAAAATGAAAAGAAAGCATGACCCAAAAATGGGTCAAAAGACCCGTTCTTGCCTTGACCTTCTAGAAGGCCACATTAAATGTTAAGAGTGGATAAGGATGGAATTAAGGGGCCTATATAATGGGAAATAAATCTTATTTTATTGCCTTCAAAGTCTCATGTCTTTTAAGATATTTTCCCCAAATATTTCTCTAGTTCCAAAACCCTAAAGCAAATATTTCCTTTGGACTCTTTGGTGAAGATAATCCTATTACAAGCCTTGGTAAGTATTTATTCTCATGGATTAACATATTACATGCATGGTATATTATGTATACTATGATAGTTATATTGGCAAGGTGGTGAATAGTGTATTTTTGCTTTTGGTGGAAGATGTGCTATCTTGGTGATTTGAACTTGAAATATGGCTTGTGCCTTTGATGAAAGATTATGGTATGGATGAAGTATGAACGTGTATGGTGTTATTTTGTTACTAAACTTTTTATTTTTCTATAAGTGCAAATTGTGGGATTTTGGCCGACATGTGCTATGAAGTGTATTAAGGTGAATTGATGGATTATTTGTGATGTGGTGTGGATAAGAAAGTGTAAAGGAGAAGTGTTGTGGTGAAATGTATTGATTATAATTTATAGGTCAATGTTGGGAATATTGGGGGATTTTTGAAATAATAATCTTATCCGTGGTTTTGTCAAGGAGAAATGACATGTTTAAGGGAAAACATGTAACTCATTGATGTTATATGCATTTGTAGAGTAGTTGGTGGTTAATGTCAATTCCGTTATGTATTTGTGATGTAGAGTGACACATAAAGGAGGAGCGAGACTATTGTGTGCACGTCTAAGGTTGTTTATTCGTATTGAGAGTACAAGGTATGTAAGGTTACTCTGTCCGTATCTTTCTGCGGCAAATAGTATTCATGTTAACATCTCACTAGTCCTATTCCGAAATGAGTTAAGGTATTCTATATTCGGTTATCCATAGTCATTGTCATATATTTCCTACTCATTTAACATTGGTGAATCTCATGTCTCATATTCATGGTTAATGTTCCAAAAGCTGAAATAAGGTTATGTTCCAATAGTGATTATACTTATGTCTCTTGTTCATGGAATATTGTCCAATGGTTTCCTTCGTGTTATAGTTCTCATAATGTTAAGTTGCCAAGTTAGTCACATGTCTCTTACTCATTGGTTAATGATCCAAAGCTTCATATCAAGTTGTGCATATCATGGTATCAATCTCAAAGTAATAAACAAAGTAATACATATGTGGTCAATGATCAAGTAAGGGTGGCAACTTTGGGGCAAAATGCCTAGCCCAAGTCGATCCCAAAATAAGGGGGCAGTCCTAGAAGGATAAGCCTAGCTCGGACCGATCCTTACAGGGGGCAGATCTAGGGGTAATAACCTAGCTCGAGCCGAACCTAAAATGTTGTATGGGTGGCAGCTCTAGAGGTACTAACCTAGCTCGAGCCAATCCCGATATATACATCGATTCATAGGGTGGCAGCTATAGAGGCATAAGCCTAGCTCGAGCCGATCCCAACATAACATGATGTTATGTTTAAAAACCCATTGTTCAGTCGGGGCCCTGGTATCACAGGCCAAAGGCAAATATAAATAATCATTGAATCTTAAAATACAAAGAAAGTACCAGAAGCAACATACATGGTTTCCAAAGTACAGAATAGTGACTCGTCTACATTGTGACTTATCCATATTGGTTATGCATTTGAACTTGAATTCTTTGACATACTTACATATCTTACAAGCTTCATATGGCCTTACATACTCAGTACATTCTTCGTACTGACCCCTCTTGGGGGATTTACCTTACTTGCTGTAGGCAAAAGTACTAGTCGGCCTCCACAGTAGGTTTGAAAGTTGTTGCAGATCTTTGGTGAGCTCCAGTTAGTTCGGGGCTTCTCCGAGTCACTATTGTACATATGTTTTGGTGTTGTACATGTTGTATAAAGCGGGGACTTGTCCCGACTTTTAGTTCATTTTGGTCAATGCATTTGCTAGAGGCTTTTGTAGATGGTTGTGGGTGTATAAATGTAAGAAGTATATGTCGTTTTTGACTTGGTGGACTCAACGGCTAAGTTTCGCATATGTGAATATATATATGTTCCATGATTCCATTGTCGATATCCAAAGTTATTATGTGATTATGGATTTCTCATAGCATGTACATGATTGAATAGAGGCAAAGCTTGGTTCTCTCGGGGCCTTGTCGGCTATGGGTGCCAATCCGTCCCGATGGGATTCGGGGCTTGACAAAAGTGGTATCAGGGCAGGTCATTCTAAGGGTGTCTACAAAGCCGTGTCTGAGTAGAGTCTTACTTATCGATGTGTTGTGCACCACATTCATAAGTAGGAGGCAAAGTTGTAAGTGAAATGATATCTGATCATTGAAATTTATTTTTCTTGTTATAATAACAATGCCAATGACAAGAAGAGGTCGAGGAAAATATAAGAGAATAGATAGAATTGCTGGTGAAGGAACCAGTATACCACCACCTGATCAAGTTAATCAAGGCGATACTGAGCATGAATTTGTGTCACGAGCTTCCTCCACTCCCTCTGTACCAGAAGAGTCGAGTGGGAGAAGCGTACCTGTAGAACCACCAGTCAATGCCACAAATCAGGATCTTAGAAATACAGTTCAGATGTTGACACAGTTAGTGACAGCCCAGAGTCAAGGACGAGCTGGCCCAATGACACATGATGATGATGCGACTAGAGTGGCAAGTCGCAGAACACAGGATTTCCTAAAATTGGACCCTCCTATCTTCACAGGGTCAGATCCAAAAGCAGATACACAGGACTTCGTGGATCAGATTCAGAGGGCCTTGGAGGTTATGCACGTGACGGGGGTAGAGACAGTTGAACTTGCTGCGTACCGATTGAAAGGAGAGGCAATATTGTGGTACGAGGATTGGAAGAAATCCCGTGATATTGGTGCAACTCCACCTACTTGGGAAGAGTTTAAAGTGGCTTTCCTAGATCATTATCTTCTGTATGAGATCCGCGAGGCACGTGCGGATCAATTCCTAAATCTCCGTCAAGGAAATCTAAGCGTCAGGGAATATAGCTTGCATTTAATTCCTTAGCTTGATATACGCCAAATGTGGTGGCTACGATGACAGATAGAGTCCATAGATACGTGGACAGACTAGAGCCATATTTGGTAAGGGATTGCACAATTGCTGCCTTGAATAAGGACATGGACATAGCGAGAATTCAGGCCTTTGCCCAGAAAATGGAAGATCAAAGACAGAGACGAAGGGTGCATGAATTTGACAAGGGACAGTCCAAACGGGCTAGACCTATGGGACCACCTATGATGTCCCAAGGAGGATCTAGGCCCCGTATATTTTCGAGACCACCTAGACCATCGTTCTCTTATTCCACAGGGGGTGCTCACTCACAGTTTCGAGGGTCTAGGGGTGGTCCATCTGGGCAAAGTAGCGGAGTTCACGGATCATAGGCAGCAGGTCTTCCTTGTCAGCAGTGTCAACACTGCGGGCATATTCATATAGGTACATGCAGAGTGGGGACAAATGCTTATTTCTGGTGCGGCATGACAGGACAAATGATTAGAGAGTGTCCCCAGAGGAGCATGGGAGGTGTAGCACGACCGGCAGGATCGGCTGTTGCGTCATCAGCATCGGTTCCCTCTTTGGGCCGAGGTGTTCAGTCTGTAGGCAGGGGTAGAGGTGCCAGAGGAGCAGCTAGTACTAGTGGGGTCCAGCATCGCACTTATGCTTTAGTGGACCGACAGAATTCATAGGCTTCCCCTGATGTTGTCACAGGTACATTACTCGTATCCTCACATAATGTATATGCATTGATTGACCCTGGTTCTACATTTTCCTATGTTACTCCATTGGTTGCTACGAAATTTCCAAAGGCACCAAAATTATTAATTAAATCAATTGAAGTGTCTACACCGGTTGGTGAATATATTATTGCAAAGAGAGTATATTATGACTGTGTGGTAACTGTGTGTGGTCATGATACGTTGGTCGATCTCATTGAATTAGACATGGTGGATTTTGATGTGATCATGGGAATGGATTGGTTGGCCTCTTATTATGCCACGGTAGATTGCCGGGCCAAGAAGGTGCAATTTTGTTTTCCGCAAGAAAGTGTTCTTGAATGGCAGGGTAATGTAGGGGCACCACGAGGGAGATTTATTTCCTATTTGAAAGCCAGAAAAATGATTGCTAAAGGTTACATATGTCATTTAGTACGGGTGAAAGATAATGATGTGGAACCACTAACTCCGCAGTCGGTTCTAGTGGTCAATGAATTTCTGGATGTATTTCCAGAAGATCTTCCAGGGTTACCCCCAGAACGGGAAGTAGAATTTGGCATTGATGTGATTCCAGGCACTCAGCCTATTTCTATTCCCCCATATAGAATGGCTCCCGCAGAATTGCGTGAATTGAAGGAGCAATTGAAAGATTTACTAGACAAGGGCTTCATTAGGACTAGTATGTCCCCGTGGGGTGCACCGATATTATTTGTCTGGAAGAAAGATGGCACATTGAGAATGTGCATCGACTATCGTCAATTGAATAAGGTAACGATCAAGAACAAATATCCCCCTCCCTCAAATTGATGATTTGTTTGATCAGTTACAGGGTGCCAAGTGTTTTTCAAAGATTGACTTGAGGTAGGGTTACCATCAAGTCAGAGTTAGAAAAGAAGATGTACCCAAGACAGCTTTCCAAACACGGTATGGCCATTATGAATTCTTAGTTATGTCATTTGGGCTAACAAATGCACCGGTTGTGTTTATGGATTTAATGAATAGGCTGTTTAAGCCATTTCTGGACGTGTTCGTCACGGTATTTATAGATGACATCCTAGTTTATTCAAGATCACCGGAGGACCATGCTAATCACTTACGGAAAGTACTACAGATTCTCCGTGAGCGGAAGTTGTATGCCAAATTCTCTAAGTGCGAGTTTTGGTTGAAATCAGTTGCATTCTTGGGTCACATTGTGTCAGATGAAGGCATACAGGTAGATACACAAAAGATTGAGGCTATGAAAAATTGGCCAAGACCCACGACACCCACAGAAATTCATAGTTTTCTTGGACTGGCAGGTTATTACCGAAGATTTGTGGAAGGTTTTTCTTCCATTGCTGCACCATTAACAAAGCTTACACATAAGGCAGTAAAATTTCAGTGGAATGATGCATGTGAGAAAAGCTTCCAAAAGTTGAAAGATAAATTAACCTCCACACCGATTTTAGTGCTTCCCGAAGGTACCGAAGGTTATGTAGTGTATTGTGATGCTTCCGGGGTTGGCCTCGGATGTGTGTTGATGCAAGACGGTAATGTCATAGCATATGCCTCACGACAGTTGTGACCACATGAGAAAAATTATCCCACACATGATCTTGAATTAGCAGCGGTGGTCTTTGCTTTAAAGATATGGCGTCATTATTTGTATGGATTTCATGTTGATATTTTTATCGATCACAAAAGTTTACAATATCTCTTTAAGCAAAAGGAACTCAATTTGAGGCAACGAAGGTGGTTAGAGTTCTTAAAAGACTATGACATTGATATTCTTTATCACCCAGGCAAAGCAAATGTAGTAGCTGATGCATTGAGCCGTAAGGCAGTAGAAAACACTAGTGGCCAGTTGAATGAAAAGCATGAGATAATCAAAGATTTGAATCAATTATCCAGCTTGGGAGTTCGCCTTATTGAATCCTCAGATGATAGAGTTATTATGCAGAATGCAGCAGAATCCTCCTTAATAACTGAAGTGAAAGAGAAGCAGTTTGCGGATTCTATGTTATTGCAGCTAAAGGAAAATGTACAGCAGAATTTGACAAAGGCATTTGATCTTACATAGGAAGGGGTAATTTAATGTCAAGGGAGATTATGTGTACCGGGTGTGGATGAGCTGAGGACACGAATTATGACAGAGGCGTATCATTCACGCTATTCTATTCATCTGGGTGCTACTAAAATGTACCATGACTTGAAAGAAGTGTATTGGTGAGGAAATATGAAAAAGAACATTGCAGAGTTTGTCTCTCAATGCTCGAATTGTCAACAAGTGAAAGTAGAGCATTAGAAATCGGGAGGTTACATGCAATGTATCAATCTTCGAGTCTGGAAATGGGATATGATTAACATGGATTTCATTACAGGTTTGCCTCGTACATTGCAGAAGTTTGATTCTATATGGGTTATAGTGGACAGGTTTACCAAGTCAGCACATTTTCTACCGGTCAAGACGACCTATACAACTGAGGATTATGTGAAGTTGTATGTGAAGGAGATAGTACGATTGCATGGTATTCCACTTTCCATTATATCAGACAGAGGAGCACAGTTCATAGCGCACTTTTGGAGATCTTTCCAGCAGAGTTTGGGTACACGGGTGAATTTGAGTATGACTTGTCATCCTCAGACTGATGGACAAGCAGAACGTACTATTCAGACACTTGAAGATATGCTACGAGCTTGTACGTTAGATTTTCAAGGCAGTTGGGATGACCATTTGCCTCTTATTGAATCTGCTTACAACAATAGCTATCATTCAAGTATTAAAATGGCACCTTATGAAGCCTTGTACGGTAGGAAATGTAGATCACCAATTGGATGGTTTGAAGTGGGTGAAACTACTTTACTTGGGCCACATATTGTTCATCAGGCTATGGAGAAAGTTAAAGTGATCCAACAGTGGTTACAAACGGCTCAAAGTCATCACAAGTCATATGCCGATGTTAGAAGAAGAGGTCTTGAATTTGCCATAGGTGATTGGGTGTTTTTAAAGGTGTCACCGATGAAAGGGGTAATGCGGTTCGGAAAGAAAGGAAATTAAGTCCACGTTACATAGGCCCCTATGAAATCATTAGAAGATTTGGGTAAGTTGATTATGAATTAGCGCTACCTCAAGAACTTTCCTCAGTCCACCCGGTATTTCATGTTTCGATGCTTAAAAAATGTATAGGAGATCCATCTCGTATTGTTCCAATGGAAGATGTCCAAGTTACAGAGGATCTTACTTATGAAGAGTTACCCGTGGCTATTCTAGATCGACAAGTAAAGAGATTGAGGAATAAAGACATAGCTTCTGTAAAAGTCATTTGGAGAAATCAACAAGTAGAGGAGATCACATGGGAAGCGGAAGAGATGATGAAATCCAAATATCCCCATCTATTTCAAATGGACCAAGAAGTTCAAAGTGCGAAAGTGGGGCAATAACAAGTAAGTTTCCATGAGCTTTAAGTGTTTATGTATATGCATACTAATGTATAGATACAATTGTTGTAATTGAAATGATATGTTAACATTCGAGGACGAATGTTCCTAAGGGGGTAAGAATGTAACACCCCGTACCTTCCTAACCCTACTTGATGATGTTGAGCAATGCTCACTTAGGTGTTGAGAGCCATACATACGTATTTTGTAATGCTATGGATGAGATACTTGACTTTTGGCCTCGTAAATGTGATTAAACCTTTATAGGAAGTGTTTTATGATTTTCGTGGAACATTTGTGGGGTTCAAAATGAGGCTAAGATGACCCCTAAACAAAGTATATTAAGGTTAAGAAGTAAGTTAAAGAATAGGACTTGAAGTATCTAACCAAACCCGCGAAGAGAAGTCGAAAAATGGAATTTTCAAAAAAACTAAGTGTGGGGAGCGTTTGGGAATGTGACACGCCACTCTGGGATAAAATTTTTAGTCCATAGGCAGCAAGTTGGCTCTCCCAAGGGTGTGCCACGCTGGTTTTTCCACTTTTTCGAAAGTTGGAAATTTCTATGTCCCAAGGGTATCTGGGGTCGTATTGAGCCTATTTTTGCCACGTTTCTTATACAACCACAAGTATATACATGAAATTAATTACATATTATATTGGTATGATAAAATTATTCGATAACGAATTTAGAGTCAAAATGACAGTTTTGCCCTTTAGGTCAAAATAAGCCAAACGTGGCTAGAATCACTTGTTCTTGGGATTGAGGCTACGGATATGAGTAGAATGAGTGGGAATATTATTGTAATACGTATAAGACGACTTAAACATAAGAAATTATTGATTTTATTGGGTTAAGTGAATTGGGCCCAAAGAGGACCCAAAAATGAAAAGAAAGCATGGCCCAAAAATGGGTCAAAAGACCCATTCTTGCCTTGACCTTCTAGAAGGCCACATTAAATGTTAAGAGTGGATAAGGATGGACTTAAGGGGACTATATAAGGGTCAAGAAATCTTATTTTATTGCTTTCAAAGTCTCATGCCTTTTAAGATATTTTCCCTAAATATTTCTCTAGTTCCAAAACCCTAAAGCAAATATTTCCTTTGGACTCTTTGGTGAAGATCATCCTATTCCAAGACTTGGTAAGTATTTATTCTCATGGATTAACATATTACATGCATGGGAGATTATGTATATTATGATAGTTATGTTGGCAAGGTGGTGAATAGTGTATTTTTGCCTTTGGTGGAAGATGTGCTATCTTGGTGATTTGAACTTGAATTATGGCTTGTGCCTTTGATGAAAGATAATGGTATGGATGAAATATGAACATGTATGGTGTTATTTTTTTATTAAACTTGTTATTTTTCTATAAGTGCAAATTGTGGGATTTTGGCCGATATGTGCTATGAAGTGTATTAAGGTGAATTGATGGATTATTTGTGATGTGGTGTGGATAAGAAAGTGTAAAGGAGAAGTGTTGTGGTGAAATGTATTGATTATCATGTATTGGTCAATGTTGGGAATATTGGGGGATTTTTGGAATAATAATCTTATCAATGGTTTTGTCAAGGGGAAATGGCATGCTTAAGGGCAAACATGTAACCCATTGATGTTATATACATTTGTAGAGTAGTTGGTGGTTAATGTCAATTCCGTTATGTATTTGTGATGTAGAGTGACACATAAAGGAGGAGCGAGACTATTGTGTGCACGTCTAAGGTTGTTTATTCGTATTGAGAGTACAAGGTATGTAAGGTTACTCTGTCTGTATCTTTCTGCGGCAAATAGTATTCATGTTAACATCTTACTAGTCCTATTTCGAAATGAGTTAAGGTATTCTATATCCGGTTATCCATAGTCATTGTCATATATTTCCTACTCATTTAACATTGGTTAATATCATGTCTCATATTCATGGTTAATGTTCCAAAAGCTCAAATAAGGTTATGTTCCAATGTTCTAATAATGATTATACTTATGTCTCTTGTTCATGAAATATTGTCCAATGGTTTCCTTCGTGTTATAGTTCTTATAATGTTATATTGCCAAGTTAGTCACATATATCTTACTCATTGGTTCATGATCCAAAGCTTCATATCAAGTTGTGAATATCATGGTATCAATCTCAAAGTAATAAACAAAGTAATGCATATGTGGTCAATGATCAAGTAAGGGTGGAAACTTTGGGGGCGCAATGCCTAGCCCAAGTCGATCCCAAAATAAGGGGGCAGTCCTAGAGGCATAAGCCTAGCTCAGATCGATCCTGACAGGGAGCAGCTCTAGGGGTAATAACCTAGCTCGAGCCGAACCTGAAATGTTGTATGGGTGGCAGCTCTAGAGGTACTAACCTAGCTCGAGCCAATCCCGATATATACATCGATTCATAGGGTGGCAGCTCTAGAGGTATAAGCCTAGCTCGAGCAGATCCCAAAATAACATGATGTTATGTTTAAAAACCCATTGTTCAGTCGGGTCCCGGGTATCACAGGCCAAAGGCAAATAAGAATAATCATTGAATCTTAAAATACAAAGAAAGTACCGGAATCAACATATATGGTTTCCAAAGTACAGAATAGTGACTCATCTACATTGTGACTTATCCATATTGGTTATGCATTTGAACTTGAATTCTTTGACATACTTACATATCTTACAAGCTTCATATGGCCTTACATACTCAGTACATTCTTCGTACTGACCCCTCTTGGGGGATTTACCTTACTTGCTGCAGGCGAAAGTACTAGTCGGCCTCCACAGTAGGTTTGCAAGTTGTTGCAGATCTTTGGTGAGCTCCAGTTAGTTCGGGGCTTCTCCGAGTCACTATTGTACATATGTTTTGGTGTTGTACATGTTGTATAAAGCGGGGACTTGTCCCGACTTTTAGTTCATTTTGGACAATGCATTTGCTAGAGGCTTTTGTAGACGGTTGTGGGTGTATAAATGTAAGAAGTATATGTCGTTTTTGACTTGGTGGCCTCAACGGTCAAGTTTCGCATATGTGAATATATATATATATGTTCCATTATTCCATTGTCGATATCCAAAGTTATTATGTGATTATGGATTTCTCATAGCATGTACATGATTGAATAGAGGCAAAGCTTGGTTCTCTCGGGCCTTGTCGGCTATGGGTGCCAATCCGTCCCGATGGGATTCGGGGCGTGACAAATACACCTCTAATTAAAGTTTTCTTAAAGGGTGTGTCAGGTCAGTAGGGAGACCAAGTAATAGAAAACAAAAGGAGTATTTATTATTTGGTTAGTGATGTTGAATAAGATTCATTTTTTTCATAATAACTGTGAAATATTACATCCACCTTCTAGGAAGGGTGATATAACGAAATAGGCCTACAATAAACCAGAAAAACTAATTGTCCAAAGTCATATGAGGATACCACCATCCCTTAAAGGGACAATGTTGGACTCTTAATATAAACAATCTCAGTTCCATTAATCAACTCCTTAATAAAAAATAACCCTAAAGAATTTCCATTTTACCCGCTCAATCAATAAAATTCAAGCAATTTTTTTAAAAAAAATGTGAATTTACATCAAAGGAAATAAGATCATGTGATCGCACATGTATAGAGCACAAAAAAAATAACAGAAGAGTAAACAAAAGGATTTTTTCGAGCGAACCTTTGGCCGAAGATGATGAAGGACGAGAATGGAACATCATTTTCTATAGAGATAAATAGTTGTGATTAGGGTTTTCAGTTAAAGACGATGAAACAGTACTCTCAAAATTGTGAGTAGTGTCTCTTCCCAGAAAAGAGAGAGAGAGAATGTGTGTATTAAGAACAATGAGTAGGAAGTCGTGCAGCAGGAAAGCAATTTATATAAGCCAGTCGGGTGGCCTGGACCCTTTTTGTTGATAACAAAGGATCGACCATTTAAGAGATGTAATAAAAAGAATTTTATCTTTAAATAGAATTATCAGATTTGAGCAGTCAAAATTTGACCATTCACTAGAATTAGTGGGGATGATGTAACTCCCCTCATGATCATTTTGAGATTTTTGCACTTTTTTCTATTATGACCCATTTTGTAGCTTCTGCATATCCAAGAAGAAGAGGAAATTAAAGTTTAAATCTATGCATATCCAACTTTCACTTATCAGTTCTCTTGGAGAATTTACAAAATTATACTTACTATCACGACCCAAATGGTGGTGAGTGGCACCCAAACTAACCCTCCGATGGAAAAACCATCTAACCCAAAACATTACCGAACACTTAGCCATTTTAAGAATAGAATATTCTATAAAACAATACTATTCATAATTATCTCGAGAACTACTAAATAAAATATAGAATTAATTCAAACTAACTATTACAATCTCCAAGGATATGAAAGTTACTGTACAAGAACATTCTAACCAAAAATAAAGTCTAATATAAATATCCAAAAATAAAATAAAACAAGTTAATCACTATCGGAAAGAATGGACCCGATCAATGAGATGATCCAATGGCTACCTGAAAGTAGGTCCTCACCCTTGGATCTGAAAGCTGCTAGTCAAATGCTATATCTGAGGTCTCATCTAAACCGCTAGAACGTTATTTGCACTCAACAATAGAAGAGCACATGTAGTATCAGTTAACAAAACACTTTGTACTGGTAGGCACCATCGATCGACTTAACTCAAACCCACACTTAAGCATAACTCAAATATTAGTGAATAGGCACTCAACCCATAACAAGTAATTCAATCAACAAATACCAAACCACTGTTAATGACTTAGTCAACTACTAGTCTCAACTAGACCCTCCTTTATACACATAAATTCAACAACAAAAGGGAGGGTTCTATGACCCCTCTGAGTGCCACCAGAGTAGATACATCAACCAATTATTACCAATCCATCTCACAAAAGTAGACCTATTTTAATGACCCTCCAGGTTATTTTCTCTATTTTTGCATATTTTTGGCGTTTTTACCTTCCCATAGTAGCTATAGGCTATTTATGACTTACCAGGACCGTGGGTTCAGTCTTTGGGTAGTTCATTTGGGTTTTCAGCCCATTTTCCTATTTTGGAGCTTTTAAAAGTAAAATATTGGTGTTTGACCAAAAATAGTAAACGGTCTTGGATAGAAATTTCAACAGTGCCATTAGCTTCGAAACATAGATTTTAGGCTAGGGGACCCTTGGTCTTGGTCCTGAGGCTTCCAAACTCATTTTAGGCTATTGGTTAGAAATTGGTAAAATAAAATAGTGGGTGTGGGGCCCATATTTTGTCAAAATGACCTCGAATGGAAATTTGGATGGTTTCATTGAGTCCGAAATACGAATTTGGTAGGGTAGCATAGTCCATTTGTACGCATGGGGTTCCGAATGAATTTTGAGCCCCGATCGGAGTCCATTGGGACATAGCAGTTGCTAGTGCCTAAGTTGCTGGTGCAGCTGCTTTAGTGACCAAATGACTACTTTAGCAGTAGCCATTTTAGCGGCCCATGACTATTTTAGTGGTAGCCACTTTAACGACCAAATGACCATTTTAGTAGTGGCTGGCCAGAAAAGGCAAGGTCTCTTTAGCACCCACCTCGCTGATTTAGAGATGATCGCTTTAGCAATCAAATGACCGTTTTAGCGCCCATTGCTGGTAGTTTTATATATTTCCATTCTCCCAAATTTTTCATCATTTTCTAACCCTTTTTTCCTCTATTTTTGGACCTACGATCTCAAGAACTTATGGGAAATCATAAATTGGACTTGGGAAGGGTAGAGGACGTTAAGGTGATCATTTCCTGTTAGTTTTTTCATAAGTTTTTGGCCTAATTCTCCGTTAAATTCTTGATTTTCTCAAGCTGTTGGGGTTGATTCGAGCACCAATTGAGACTCCGTTTGTGCTCAAATTTTGAGCATGCATTACTTGTCATTCAAGGGACCTCATGACGGATTCAATTTTGGAATTTCATTGATGGGCCCTACCGGTATATTCTTGAAGCGATTTTTGGGCTGGAGTTTTATATTACAATTTGAGTCTTGTTTTACTCGTATTAATACATAGATTATGATTTTGCTAGTGCAATATCATTCAGAGATCATGGAGTAAAGACGAGCAATTCATGAGTAGTTCGAGACTGTTGTTCAGCTATGAAGTAGGCTACAATCTACTCTTCTCTATGATATTGTGCATTGTATAGATATCATGCTAGGTAGGGATTATAGGATGGGTTTATACCTAGTTGTATTATGACTTGACCTATTTAAGAGATTTAAAATAGAAATGTAACTCGAGCCTTAGCCTAGAATACCCGTTATGGTTGCAGGATTCTATTACACCTGATTATAGACTTGTTTAACCATAGATTGACACGAAGGTTCTTTTAGTATAAGATTTACCATATTACTTAATGAATTGGACGATATCCCCCGATTATATCCTTCTAGTAGCTTTATGTCCTTGTTTATCGTAGTTTCCTAAATTATGGTGTTGATATCCTATTAATTTATATATTATTAAGCCCTAGGCCATGGTTATGATACCAGTTGGACCCCAGGTTAATATTCTATTCTTTAAAAGAATGTGGTTTAGTTCTTAGACGCTTATATTTATATTGTTTGGATACTGTTGATGGCAGCATACATTTAAACACATTTACACTTAGTAGTGGCACGATTCCAACTAAAACCTTGGCTTTACTGCTATTTTCTAAAAAGGGATTTATTCCTACTTTATAACTTTAAAATTGATTCTTTAAATGAAAGTCGTGCTACCTTCATTAATGACTTATGATCTTTTAAACTAAATATACTAATTTGGAAACATAGGCCGAGGCTGATTCTGGTCCATTTTTTATCCACTCTCTTACTCACTATTGACTTACTTCAGTCGAAAGATATTTCAAATATCATGACACAACCTACCGAGTTATGCCGAGCACCTACCTACACCTACCCTAGTAATTGAACCCTAATAATCCCATGATTCAATCAAATGCATAAGTTAAAATGATAAACACTTAGCGAATTTAATATTGACCATCTAGATGTCTAATCAAGTTGAAATACTAATCCTTATTCAATTCCTTTCAAAACTTGTTTTAATACATCAATTATGAAAAGTAAATGTGGAAAATAACTACAAGTGACTCCCTAAAACCTAGTCTAAATCGGCACAAGAGCACTAAACAAGGAGTGGGGACATCCTTGATGCAGCATCCATGTAGGATAGAAATGGTAGGAGTTGTTGTTGAATGATCAACATTACTGCTATAGAAACTCTAACTGGCATGCACCATGGCTATACCCCCGACTGGAGATATAGTAAGTGTAGCATCAGTACAACCACATGTACTGGTAAGCATCATTGGCTATCCAAGGATAGAAACAGATAACATCAATAATAAATATGGAAAAAATTACATCATCAAGTAAAGTTCCATTTTTAAAACCTCAAATTATCAACTCTTATTAACCCTTATTTATCATCTCTGTGACCTACACTTAGAATCTCTGTGACCCACACTTAAGATATCTGTGAACCATACTTAGCATCTCTGTGACTTGCCCTCATTTAACATTTTGTATATCTTTGTCCTTTGACTTAACATTTGTATATCTTTGTCCTTTGACTTACATTTTGCATATCTTTATCCTTTTAATTACATTTTTTATATCTTAGTCCTTTGACTACCTACTCCAACCGTTACCCCTTTCCGCTCATACCAGCCCATTCTCATGGTTCTTGCAATTCCTTATGCTATAATAAATCAAATCCTCTCGGTACTCGCAAGCACAAGGAATTACCATAGAATCTCACCTCTAACCCAATCCGTAAAAGGACCCAATTTACATTTACAACCCTCTTCCATCATTCACCACAACAAGGTATCACGTAAGAGAACATATATATAATAAATAAATAATATTCATCGTATGAATAAATTCATGTAATGCAAGATGTGCACATCATCTCTCCTTATCCCTCCTCATCTCATCATCATAACGTACTGGCGTGGTACCCGACCCATTACCATAACACATCATGTTGTACCGGCGTGGTACCCAACCTATTATCATAACATATAATTTTGTACAGCGTGGAACCCGACCCATCATCTCAACATCTAATCATAATGCATATGAATGTTTGCAAAATATCAATAAATCATAATTCATTCAAGGGATAATCACAAGTATCAATCTACAATGCAACACGGTTCAATCCTGTCTACCATTACATCAACCATCTAATTTATTTATTCAGTGACCTTAGTCCTTACATAATACACAATCACAACTTACCAAGAACCCCTACGGGGCTACCGTTACCCATGTTCACATTCTTATGCACTTTTCCTCCAATCGTACCCCAACCTCGGGATTTTTACATTACCTTCTACTAGGGAAAATATTGATCATGACAATATGACAAGCAATGCCAATAATGCAAACCGGCTAACCTTGATACTTTTTACTCACTCTCTCATTTTCTAAACTCTGGGAAACATCATTCATGACTATCAAGACATTTAAGTTATACAAGTTCCCCTAATGCAATTCGGACGTCTTAAACATTTATGTATTAGTCGGGTCACCTTAGACTTTTGTTTTACCATTTCAAATTATTGCATTCAATTATCCACCGTACTCAACCCCGGTTAACAATAAATTACACACCTCTGCCTCTTATTCTTAACCATTATATATCCCAAACAGCCTTAACATAAGATATGGTAATTCAACATATTCAAGCCTATCCATATTTTTACATGTCCATCCTTCCAACTCCATGCCCAAATGCCAAATGTATGATACTCCCAACATTACCATTAATGTTAAATGCATTTAGACCAAGTCTAGTTGCTACAATTTAAATATACCTTATCTTACCTCTTAGATGAAACATACTACTATGGAGAGGAGTGAGTTGCCCCGCAGGTGCTAGGTGTATTCCCATGTCAGGTTCCCTCAGGTGTGCCTCAAAACCGCTATCATAAACCTTGGCCTTTGAAATCTCATGGTTGGGGAGTTAAGGTTTTTCAGGGTGTTTTTGGAGAAAGGAGGAGACTTAGGGAAATAAAAAGAAAGAGAAATTTTATATTTCGCCCGCTGACACACTGTTTTCTACCACTGCAGTGGATCTTTTACCGCTATAGTGGTACCACTACAGCTATTAGTTTTCGGCTATAGTAGCTACCAGCAGTCCTGTACAGCCCCATTTTAGGCCTCTTGGCCAAATTGTCTTATGCCCAGATTTAAATTTTTCCCGTGTCCATTTTTTAGCCTATTATTTTTTGCAATTTATTTTTGGGGCGTTTTCACAAGTAACGATGATTTGGGTCGTTATATTAGATACCAATTTACCTACTGTTCATCCCCAAATGGCCCTAAGGGTGAGGTCGGAGCATTTTCATGAGCGCTCGATGAATTCTTAATCATAACTAGCCATTAAGAGAGTTACCTAATGTATGCTAGCTCATTATATAACCATACACCTTAATGGACGACCACCACAACATTGCCTAGTCTATTCCCGATGATTATTTCCACATATTTTTCTGAGTCGATGTACGCAATTAATTTATGGGATAATTCTTAGTTATGGTTACCTCAACACGGTACCACACCACAATGCATAAAAAGTCGGGACTAAATTGATTCCAAAAAATTTTTACCAGAACAACGGTTCGCGACAGTTTTATAGGGAAAACTTTATTTTTCCCCATTACACTCAATTCTTTCTAAAAATTCTCTCAACACTCTATGCAAAATCTCCCTCCTTCAATAAATTTAAGGTAATTTCTTCATCCTTGCTACTTAATTTACTTATATTCAGTTGTAGAATCGTAGAATTACGTTAGAATTAGGGAGAATTCAAGTGGGTTTGGGTGTAACTTGAAGAACTTGATTTTGGGTGCTGTTTTTGGAGGCAATAGTTGGTATGCTTAGTTCTCTTACATTTTTAATGCTCCTAAAGCATTCGGGATATAAGATTGACGTAGTTCATGGTAGTTTTCGGCCTTGGGAGGGTTGAAGATGATAGGTCATCTTCTCCAAGAATTTTTCTTCAATTTAGGCTTGATATCGGGTGTTTCACACCTCCATTTTTGTGAAAAAAGGTTCACACGCACTTTTCCAAGCCCGATCTATGCTTAATTTTCAAAATTAATAAGAAGATTAAAAATCCACCATAGTTGTAGAGGTTGGTGGGTTGAATATAATGAACCACAACAGTGGAAACTTTAACGCTTCAGCAGTATCACCATTACGATAACTAACCACCGCTGCGGTACCGCTGGAGTGGTTTTTTTTTCCGCTGCAGTGGTACTGGGCAGTATGTCCCCAGTTTTCTACATCTTCCAAATTTTAATTCTCTTTCCCTCCCCCGGTGTTCCAATATGGTTCTAACTATTTTTCATGGTATTTGCGGGATCGTAATGTCCCCATAACCTACCTACCGCAGATCTCCAAACACTAAATGCCAAGACCATTACGAGGAGGGGTTGTATACTAGGGGTTTCCTTTGTGAGTGGGGGATGGTGATGAGAGATGTGAAGGAGGAGTTGCTGGGGTTTTATGACTGATTGAAAGCTTTTGGGTGGGAGATGTTGATCGATTTAATTCCTTAGCATAATATAGAGGTCATTCAAAAGTTTTATGCTAACCTCCCAATCATGGACTGGTCGGTACCTCACTCCACTGTCCGAGTATGAGGCAAAAGGGTCCCAGTGGATGTGGACACCATTAATGAAATATTAGGTATCCCTAATCCTTTCAATGCCGCCTTTGAAGTGAGTGTTAAGGCACCAGACTTGGAGTGGGCGGCCGGGGCCTTGGCGTAGGAGGGGCTAGTTGTTCAGGTGAGGCGGTCCAGTATTAAGGGTAAAAATAGCACTTATTTCTTGATCGAGGATAGGGTATGGTTATAATTAGTGTCTCGGAGGATACGTACCTCGAGAAACATTACAAATGTGGCCTTCCACTCGGTCATGTTAGTGGCTTGCATCCTTGTGGGGATCCTAGTGAATGTAGGGGCGCATATTATGGACAAGTAGCGGTACTTATATGCTAGGGACGGGTCACCTAGGGTCCTTTTCCTTCCTTCCTTGGTTACCATGCTGTGTGACAAGGTGAATATACCTTGGGATATTTAGGACACTATGGATGACAGTGAAGTGGCATACAACCCATTAAGGGGTAAGGGCATTCAAGGGGGAAGTAAGAAGATAAGAAAGGTGGGGGAGAAAAGTGAGAGAAGTCATGCTGGTGGGTCTGGGGTCGAGTGCTCCTCCTACTTTGTCCCCTACACCTATTGGTGGTTGGGAGACTGATCTTGCTGCTGTCCAGGGCTACCTAGAGAGGTCTAAACGGCCCCCTCTTGAATCGGGCCCTCTGAGCTCTACCGCCCTACCAGACCCAGCCCGAGCTTATGTAGAGCTTCTAGAAGAGCTGAAAAAGGAAAAGAAGAAGCATCACTCCCATGACCGCATGTTTGTGAGAATATGAAAGGCGGTCCAGGTTATATTCGGGTGCACCTCTCCCCAGAAGAAGTTGCCAAAGCTGACCAGGAAGGACGCCGAGGAGTTCTCCTTCCTTAGGGGCATGGAAAAGGAGGGTTCAGATTCCTCGAGTCTCAGAGATAGTGCCAATAGCTATTCCATTTCCCCCTTTGGTTACATTTCATTGTTTTTGGATTTTGGGTTGCTTCTATTTGCGGCATATAACAAACAATCTCTTTTTATTTCTACATTTTTAGATGTTTTCCTCCTGTTCCCCTTTTAATAATAATCGTACTTACTTATAATGTGTGTTGGATACCTTTTCTGTCATTTTATATCTCTTAAACAGGATTGCTTCACAATAATTGAACATTGCAAAAATAGGGAAATATTGCCTTACCGGATTCTGCGTGGAGCTACTGTAGCGGTTAATTTAGATAAGCTGTAGCGGTAGCCTCCAGTAGCTCCACCTTGGTTTTTCTTTACCCAGTCTAGGTTCTTTCTGCACAAATCCCTTTATATTCCCATTTAGGTAGCGTAATAAGCTCTTGTTATACTAATTCACATTGGATTCACAATTTTATTACTTTCGAACCATATCCAACACAACTTTCCATCTACCTAATTAAATAGTGTTACACTTTCGTCAATCCTCTTACTCTCTCAATTCACTATATTCCAAACTATTCTACTAACAACCAGGCATCCTGGTGGTTTGTACGGGATTGGGTAGAATGCAAGTAGTACTCCAAATCACGAAGAGATGAATTGTATCTCAATTTGCATAAATAAAGACACTATCAAGATCACACCCAGTCCTTACGTCCATTGGTCTACTTAGCTACACATCACATAACCATACACACACTCAATAATTATATGGAGAGTTTAAGCATCACCAACCAAATTAACATCTGCAACCATTAACAATCGTACACATAACATATATTTAACATATCATTGGCTCATCACAAGTAATTTACACCATATCAAATACACATCACAATCCACTTCTTAGGTCCTTACTGACTTCTATTCGTCGAGCATTTTGTCCCAGCATTTTCATATTAAAAGATACCAATTGGGATTATTTAGTTCCAATTGTGATGATTGAGATACCAATTGGAATCGACTAGATACCATTTGGACTCAACCAGGGGATATGACATTAGAACGACACGATAAGAGAGAAGAAAGTGAGACAAATTCCTTGATGCCTTATATCTTCCTACAGATTTGATGTGGACGTCAACACACTATTCTATAGGACTCTACTCAACATTTGCTCTTGTAGTGAAAGACCAGTAACCTAGGCTCTAATACCATCTCTGTCATGACCCAACCCACCGAGTCGTGTCGGGAACCTACCTACACCTATCCCAGATAGGAGAACCCTGATAATCCCATGATTCAATCAAATGCAGAAGTTAAAATGATAACACTTATTTAATTTAATATTCACCAAGTGGATGTCTAATCAAGTTGAAATACTAATCCTCATTCAATTCCTTCCAAAATTTATTTTAATACATCAATTATGAAAAGTAAATGCGGAAAATAACTATAAGTGACTCCCCAGAACCTAGTCTAAACCGACAAAAGAGCACTAAAAAAGAAGTGGGGACATTTATGATGCAGCATCCATGCAGGATAGAAATGGTAAGAGCTACTGCTGAATGATCGACATCACTATTATAGAAACTCCAACTGACCTGCACCATGGCTATACCCCCCAATTGGAGATGTATTAATTGTAGCACCAGTACAACCATATGTACTGGTAAGCTTCATCGATCTGCCAGGGTTAGAAACAGATAACATCAATAATAAACACAGGAAAAATCACAACATCAAGTAAAGTTCCAGTTTTAAACCCTCAGATTATAAACTCTTATTAAACCTCATTTAGAATCTCTGTAACCTACACTTAGCATCTTTATCACTCACACTTAGCATATCTGTGACCTACGCTTAGCATCTCTTGACCTGCCTCTTATTTAACATTTTGTATATCTTTTTCCTTTGACTTAACATTTTGTATATCTTTGTGCTTGGACTTACATTTTGTATATCTTTTTCCTTTGACTTACATTTTGTGTATCATTGTTATTTGACTTACATATTATATATCTTTGTCCTTTGACTACCTAGTCCAATCGGTACACCTTTTCGCTCACACAAGCCCATTCACACGGTACTTGCAATTCCTAAAGCTATAATCAATCAATTCCTCTCGGTACTCGCAATCATAATACATTACCATAGAATATCTCCTCTAACCCGGTCCACACAAGGGACGACATTACATTCGTAACCCCCTTCCATCATTCACTACAATAAGGCATCACATAAGAGAACATATATATAATATAAAAATCATGTTCAATATATGAATGAATGCATGAACATGTGCACATCATCTATCCTTATCCTTCCTCATCTCATCATCATAACGTATGGTGTGGTACACGACCCATTATCATAACACATCATATCATACTGGCGTGGTACCCGATCTATTATCATAACACATCATATTATACCGGCGTGGTACCCGACCCATCATCTCAACATCTCATCACAATTCATATGAATGTATGCAAGAAATCAATAAATCATAATTCATGCAAGGGATAATCACAAGTATCAATTCACAATGCAACACGGTTCAATCTCATCTACCATTACATCAACAATCTAATTTATTTATTCAGTGACCTTATTCCTCACATAATACATAATCACAACTTACCAAACACCCCTACGGGGCCCAAATTCACATTCTTATGTACTTCTTCCCAAATCGTACCCCAACCTCAGGGTTTTTACATTACCTTCTACTCGAGAAAGTATTGATCATGACAATATGACAAGCAATGCCAATACTTCACACTGGCTAACCTCAATACCATTTTACTCACTATCTCATCTTCTAAACTTTGGGAGGCATCATTCATGACTATCAAGACATTTAAGCTATACAAGTTCCCCTAAAATAATTCGGAAGTCTTAAACATTTTTGTATTAGTCGGGTCACCTTAGACTTTTATTTTACCATTTCATATTATTGCATTCAATTATCCACCATACTCAACCTCGGTTAATAATAAGCTACACACCTCCACCCCATATTCTTAACCATCACATATCCTAAACAACCTTAACATAAGATACGGTAATTCAACATATTCAAATCTATCTAGATTTTTGCACGTCCATCCATCCAATTCCATGCCCAAAGGCCTATTGTATGATACTCCTGACATCACCATTAATGTTAAATGCATCTAGCCTAAGTCTAGTTGCTACAATTTAAATAAACCTTATCTTACCTTTTTGATGAAACATACTGCTACTGAGAGGACTGAGTTGCCCCACGTGTGCTAGGCATATTCCCATATCGAGTTCCCTCTGGATGTGCCTCGAAACCACTCTTATGAACCTTGGATTTCAAAATCTCATGGTTGGGTAGTTAGGATTTTTCAAGGTATTTTTGGAGGAAGAGGGCGAGTAAGGAAAATAAAAAGAAAGAGGGTTTTTAAATTTCCCCTGACTAACACACTATTTTTTACCACTGTAGCAATGTTTTTACTATTTTATTAATACCATTGTAGCAGTTAATTTTCCACTGCAACAACTACCAGCAGTCCGGCCCAGCCCCATTTTGGGTCTCGTAGCCCAATTATCTTAAGCCCCAATTTTCTCCCCGATTTAAATTTTTCTTGGCTCCATTTTTTAGCCTATTATTTATTGAAAATTATTTTTGAGGCATTTTAACATGTAATGACTATTTGGATCATTACACCGACCCTTTTATACATTTTTATACCATTTTAGTCTCGAATTCAATCTCGAGCTATGGATTTACAGATTTATATTTATTTAGTATCAGTTTGAGTCCGAGCACCCTCCCTATTTTATACCCTTATTTCTCTTCGACACCGGATGTAGTAGATTGCTTATGATGGTTATTGAAAGTACTGGTTTGGGACCAGGCAGTATATAGGGATATCCCGAGTCCTCTATTGATTCCTCTGTTTGGGGACCATATATCAAAAGGGGTGATATTCATAGGTCCTTCCTTGTGAACCGACGAGTCAAAGAAGGTGTATATACTTGGTATAGTTTGGCACTCAGTCGGTATAGTAGTATTAGATTACAATACATTCATTCATTCATGTGCATTTCATATCATCAGTATTATTGTTTGGCGCTTATATCTATTGGTCTTATGGGGGGTTGTATAGGTACAAGTTATGGTTATTATTTTCTGAGTGTTTGCTTGTGCCTTCCGATATTATGGAGGCCCAGTTAGGTTATTGTTTGTTCGAGATAGCTGATTACATTATTGTTTGGTTATTATTGTATATTTTGTGGCAGGTTGGTTACAGATTAGTCTCTGAGGTTGTAAGTACGCTTCTGAGTTCCCTTACTCCTTATTATGGAAAGATACCATTGTTGTTAGATTACTTTATGATTATTCACATTTTTATTAGAGACCTTGATTATGCTAGAGTTATCTCTCTTATTTTTTATAATACTTCTGATGTTAGACTAAATCCTTTAGGGTAGTATCTTCATGTTTGGTTATATGTGTAGAACGGTTGTGCATGCATTCTTCTCTATCTACTTTTTTATATCATTTCCTCCCTTCCTACTATTAATATACATTGTATATTTACCTTTCTTCACTCTACTATCGTATATTGACTAGCTACTTATGGTATTACACTTTTGTCCCTGATTTCTTATAGTGTCTGATAGTTTATCTTTACATCTCCATTGCATTATTATGTCTCATTTCTTAAATAGTTGCATGTAGTTTATATTTTTTCTTTACATGTTATTTATACTTGCATTATCTTTGGAGCACAGTCGTCCAATGGGTACTGAGTACCTCCTGTTTGGTACTTTTACTACACTTTTGCATCCTGCATATCATAGTATGAGTTCTTACTGCTAATGTGTGTATCTTACGAAGCTGCCATAGATTGAAGATTTGGGGTGAGGTCCTGACATTTGAAGTTGTTCTTGCTCTCCCTTAGTTATTGTACTGATTTTTATTTTGCATTTTGGAGATAGTTTTGTACATATATATTATTCTTACCTTGTACTCTTGATTGGTTAAAAGCTCTTGTACTGACTTCACAAGGTTTTGGGGTTACTTCCCTATGTTAGTTCCTTTATTGGACTCAGTTTACATTGTTTTTTTCTTTTCTCTTGATAGTCTGTTACTCGTTATTCAAGACTATGGGTCTACTTACCTATCGGTGAGTTATAGTAGGCGACATCATGACCTGAGAAATTGGTTCATGACAAATTGGTATCTGATCATAGGTTAACCAGTGTTATTGGTACAAGAGTAATTGCCTTGTAGAGTCCTACAGATCAGTACAAAAATGTCTGTATCCTATCTTTGGGAGGCTATGGGGCATTCTTAGGAATCCTAATTCTTGACTCCTGATCGTGTGTCTGTACTTTTATAAACTTCTAAATACCTTTTTTGACTCCACTCCTTCTCAGATGGATAGCACGAGGTTGTCGATAGATGAGGATGAGGCTTCTATACGTGCTTCTAGATTTTTTACTCAGAGTCTGGCTAGGGAATTAGAGATTGGTATTGAGAATCCTCAGCATCAGCTAGTGGGTTTAGGGCCAGCCCAGGCTCTGACAGAGTTTGTGACTGCCTCAGCTTTTTAGGATACCGCGTTAGGGATTCTGAGTCTTTTTGTGGATGCTTCACAGTTAGTGGTGGTCCCCAATCTATCGCATGGTTCTCAAGCCAGAGTTGGATTTATTGGTATGCAGCAGTGTTCTTTATCAAATTTAGAGTATGAGATTGGGTTTCTCGAGTAAGCCAGACATACTCCATTGTTATTTCCTACAGAGCTTGAGATTGTGTATGGATTCATTAGAGGATTGACTTTGCCACTCTACTTGGCATCGGAGCATTTGATATCAGCTGGTTCATTGCTTGGTAGTTGTCTTGATCTTGGTGTTGGTGTTAAGTTGAGAACTCCATTCTTTCTATGATGTAGTTTATGGTCCAGTTTGTTTGAGGTTAGTTTACATGGGTTAATTGAGAAATTTCTCATTTTGGTATCTATTCAACCTAGTATGGCTTCGTGGAATGCTCCTTCTTGGTGGTATGTTCCTGAGTACAGTTATTGGTAACCAAAGCGGGTATCTGTTGGGAGCAAGTATTTGTTGTCATATATTGAGTAATGGTTTGACCAAATTTAAGCTACGATTGTATTTTCTAAGTTGCTCGAGATTTGGGTACTATCAGGACTCTTTGCAGTCCCAGTAAGTTCTTAGTTATGCCTTGATGTATTGTGCTCTCAGCAGATGTGGATTTGATACTCTTGTAGTTAGCATGTTGTTTTGTGCTATTGTGTTGGTTTTCTTTTTCAACATTTCAGTTTCAGCCATTGTGGGAAACGTTGGGTATATGCTTGGTCTCTAACGGTAAGATTGGTTTGGGTATTTGACATTAGTAAAGACTTGTTGGCTCCAGTTGTGATTTTTGACATTTTAAATAATGGCTTGAGAGTTATGATAGACTTAGAAGTGTGGATGCTTACTCGTCAGTAGGATCGGTAAGATAGTCGAGGTTGAGTGGTTCAGCTCCAATTTTGAGATTATGGCTATGGATTGTATAACTTAGTTGCATCCCCTATTTTGAGATTTTGATTCAATTGAGAGTTTATTGACAGGCTGACTAGGCCTACTCATTACCCACCGACTCAGTTTTCTTCAGTTCAGGGAGATGGTATTAGATAGATGATCAAAGGATGGTTTGTTGGCACATGGTGTTGATTTTTACTGCTTTTGACCTTGGTTCTCAGTCATATTTGGACTTTTGGATGTCTACTCAGCGGAAAAAGTGCACTCAAGTTAGGCTTAGCATGATTTCACCCATCGTCAGTAGGGCATCCTGGATCGGATCATTCAGTTTTGAGAGAGTGTGCTTTGGACTGATGAATATTGGCACTTGTATTTATCGATCTTATGGGGGGCTGTATACATGCAGGTTATGGTTACTGTTTGCTGAGTATTTGCTTGTGCCTTTCGGGCTTATGGGGGCCCAGTTAGGTTATTGATTATTCGGGCTAGCTGGTAACATTATTGCTTGGTTATTATTGTATAGTTCGTGGCAAGTTGGTTACAGAATGGTACCCGAGGTTGTTGGTACGCTTTCGAGTTCCCTTACTCCTTTTATGGCAAGATACCATTGTTGTTAGATTACCATATGATTATTCGCATTTCGGTTAGAGACCCTGATTATGATAGAGTTTGCTCTTTTATTGTTTATGATCCTTCTGATGTTAGACTAGATCCCTCAGGGTAGTGCCTTTTTGTATATCATTTCCTCCCTTCCTACTATTAATATATATTATATATATATATCTTTCTTCACTCTACTCTAGAATATTGACTAGCTAATTATTGTATCGCGCTTTTGTTCCTAATTTCTTGTAGTATCTGATAGTTTATCTTTACCTCTCTATTGCATTATTATGTCTCATTTCTTAATAGTTGCATGTAGTTTATATTTTTGCTTTACATGTTTGTTATACTTGCATTATCTTTGGAGCTTAGTCGGCTGATGCCTACTGAATACCTCGTGTTTGGTACTCATACTACACTTCTGCACCCTATAGATTATAGTACGAGTTCTCACCATTGACGTGTGCATCGTGTGGAGTTGCCATGGATCAAAAATTTGGAGTGAGCTCCTGATGTTCATAGTTGTTCCTGCTCTCCCTCAGTTGTTGGACTGATCTTTATTTTGCATTTTAGAGACAGTTCTGTACATATATTTTATGCATTCCTTCTACTCTTGATTTGTTAGTGATAGAGAAATGGACCTTGGGCCTAAATCAACCCCAAAAGCTAGCTCATGAGGGGAGGGTTGCCTAAATCCATGTAAGTAAACCAATTACCCATCCCATTTTTGATATGGGATACTTAACACTCCTCCACACGCCCAGGCCTCATTAACTGGAGTGTGGACAGTATAATATGGGGCCCAATATCGCTGAACTTGGGATGGGTTAAAAGCAATGCTCAAGTTGCATCCTATAATGATGTAAACCAATATGATTGAATATCCAACCAAGTATGTGTTGGATGCAAGGTGGATGTTCACTGCCACCCCTTATTAAAAAGAATTTTCACAAAGTGTGCTCTCCCTAACAACTTAAGCTTTTAGATGAGTTGGTCAGACACTTTAACATGGTATCAGAGCCAGGCCCATCCCAATTCTTTGTTCGTTGATGTTGTGCCCCCATATTATATTATCCACGCTCCAGTTAACAAGGTCTGGGCATGCGGGGAAGTGTTAAGAGTCCCACATCAGAAAAGGGATGGGTGATTGGTTTCCTTATATGAACTTGGGCAATCCTCCCCTTATTGACTTCACAAGGTTTTGGGGTTACTTCTCTATGTTAGTTCCTTTGTTGGACTCATTTTCTGTCTCTTTCTTCTTTTCTCTTAATAGTTTGTTACTTGTCGTTTTGGACTATGGGTCGGCTTACCTATTGGTGGGTTATAGTAGGTAACATCATGACCTGAGAAATTGGGTAGTGACACTTATTCCACCTCGATTTCAATGGAACATTCTATGAAATGCAAATAAACAATCAAATGTCAATGAACATGTAATAAGGCATCAAACAATCATCACATCATCTCAATCTTTACATTCATACTAAAGGGACTTATCTGCCAATAAACATGACCTGTAGGGGACCAACTTCATCCATGTATAGTACCGACATGGTACCCTACTCTCCAAATATCAATAGAAAAGTAACATGTACCTGCGCGGTACCCGACCCTTTGAATATCAATATGCATTAATGCCAATCAAATATCAACCAGGATATAATGCAGTGCACCAATATGCAAGTACAAAGTTTGTCTAGACACTTAGTCAAATTCAGGTTCATCATTTTATGTATACAACCAATATCGACCAACTCATAGAATCACAAGTATGACCGAAGGCCAATTCACAAACACTTAACATATGAATAGGAATGGAACCCAAATCAAGCCTATAAATACAATTTAAACAATAACCTACCTCAAATGCAAACTTGAAACACACTAATCCTCTAAAGTTGTGCCCTTTCTTGTAGTTTTATATCGTTCTTGGTCTAAAAATAGTAAACAAGAAGAAATCAACAACTTATTCTCCATATCTAGGCATTAGGAACTAAAACCTATTAATTTTACCCTATTTCATAGCCTAAAATATCAATAGGGGGGGTTTTCACACAATAATCTACCCGAAGTCCCTGTAATTTACATTAAAGGAAAGTAATTCTAAACTAGGAAACATAAACTAACATCCTAGAATCATTATCTATCACTTTTAAGGCTACCCATGGCAATTCTCCCCAATTTTCATCAACCTTGGGACTAAATCCCAAAATTCATCAAGAACATTTGTTCTAATGATTCTATGAATTTAAGGGAGTAATTCTATGTTAGAATAGTGTAATAGCCTTACCTCAACAGTAGAAATTGCCCAAGTAGGAAGAAAATCGCCTCTTCCAATCCTTAAGTCGAAAATAAGAAGGTTTTGAATGAAATAGGGCAAAAAATCAGAGTTCCAACATTTTTAACTGCTAAATCCTACTATAGCAAGCAACGACCCACTGCAGTAGTCCCGCTATAGCAAGAAGGAACCCACTACAATGTCCTACTACAACAAGCAGGGACATACTATGGCGGTCCTGCTTCAGTGGATCAGGACTCACTACGGCGGTCCTGATGATTTCCTCACCGACCACTATAGTGGTTGGCTCTCCGATACAACGAGCAGGGTCCCACTATGACAGTGACTGGGTGAACATCAGGGGAGGTCCAAAACTCCCCCATTTTACAACACAACTTGGTTTTCTAACAATATAGAAATACGTTGGAGAAACCATAACCGGAGTTCTACCCACCCGATTACTATGTCAAAAGTTTCTATGGATCGCTAAATATCTAATATGACATGTCAAAACCATAAAACCATTGTACAAACCACTACGAGACACAACCGGTCTCTACACCACACAACACTCAGTTTTTGTCTGAAGTCACCCTAGCCGGAGATTTGTACAACTCTCATCCTAGGGAAACTTCTACCCAGACTCATTCAATTTTTTTTTGAAGCAACCCTAATAGGAGATTTGTACAACTCTCATCCTAGGGAAAACTCTACCCAGACTCACTTAGTTTTTGTTTGAAGTCACCCTAGCTTGAGATTTGTACAACTCTCATCCTAGGGAAAACTCTATCCAGACTTTACAGTGCAAATAATGCTATAATGATGGAATGGGTCGTTACACACCACAACCTTTTTTTGTTAAAGTAGTTGTATTTTTTTATTTTGAGACCTCTCCCTTAACTCTATCAGATCTGGTTTGCAAGAACTTTACCAAAAAGGAAAATAAATAAAGTTGAAGCATGAATCCAGTGATGGGGGGCTCTCTAAGGCCTGGATTGCTATTTATCCTTTTTATGGTTTTTTTGACATTTTTCCTCCTTTAAAACATGAAAAATTCACCTTAAAATTTTATAGAATATTAAAGATAGTCACATTTAATTCTTTTCATCATCAATGCTATTAGTATCTTTTTTAAAACTTTCTGAATTTCCTTTTTTACATTGTATGTTTTTCTTTCTCTTAATTTCATCATCAATGTTATTTATACTATTTCCTTAAATCACTTCTTTTCCTTTTCTTTTTATTTTTGAATTCTTTTCTTATGTTATGTTTGAAAATTCTTCAGAAATGTTGGTACTCCTAAACTCTCTGTTTACTGGTCATTACTACTACTATTTTTCTTTTCAAAGGAAACCCTCCTTTTGCCTTTTTTATCTTCATTTTTTCTTCTTTCCAATAACTCTAAATATATAGTTTTCTTCTCCCCATGATTAATATCTATTATCTTGTGCAATAAATGTGTATTTACGCTACATATTATTCCCGTTAGTGCTATTCGTCCAAATAGTCAATTTATTTTTTCTTAACCTCTTTTAATTACTCATGCACTTTTTCTCTTCCCCATTTATTATAATTATAATGTATATTAAATGTGGTATTCATTGGAATAAAAATTCTTAAATTTTCTTGTTAGATAAATCAAACAAGACAATGAGAGTTGGGTATTTATATATTTTCACGATCCAAAATCTCAGGTCATGATGAAACCTACTATAATCCACCAGTAGGTGAGCCAAACCCATAGCCTGGAATGAGATTTAATGGGCAAATAAGTGGAAGAGAGTACACGAGGTAAAAGAACTAAATAAAATGACTAATACAAGAAATAATACCAGAACTTACATATAAAAGTAAGGAGAGAAGGATAAAATATATAAAATAATCCCCCAAGACCTGGTATTAGTTGGTACATGAGCTACTAAACATAATAGAAGTACAAAGAAAATACAATAAATACAGAACTATCTATGAAATACAAAATAAAGACTAGTCAAACTGTAATAACCCTCGTTGTGATTATTAGAATTTTCTGTATTTGACCATTTTGCCCTTCTTGATTATTGTTTTATATCATTTATGAGTTGAAGAAATAGTTTGCACGGTCACCAATGCATTCGGGAGTGATTTATATGAATTTGTGGTTTTGAATAGTCTTTAAAGTGGTTAGTTTGACTTCGATCAATATTTTGTGATCCGAGCATCGAATGGTGATTTGGTCAGTTTCAATAGATCTAAAATGTTGATTTTGGATTATTAGAATAATTAGTTTGGGTTTCGAGCCTTGATATTTCGTTTTTAGTGTTTGGACAAAAATTAGTTAAAATATCCTAAAAGGGGTCCCGAAGGTTAATTTGTTGTAAACAACCACTTTTCATAAATCCAATGATTTTATTGGATCCAAAATATTTTTTATGATCAATTTGCACAATTGATTCATGTGTATAGGGTTCCGGATGAGTTCTGAGGGCCAAAAACAAGTTTTGGAAATTGCTAGTGTTGGTGTAGCTGCTTAAGCGGCTAGTTGACCGCTTAAGCGGCCATTGACCATTTGACTGAGCCGCTTAAGAGACCATTTCACCATTTAAGCAGTAGTTTAACCCTTTGATTAGGCCTCTTTGTCAAGTGATGCTTAAGCGGCAATCATTGAGTTTAAGACCAAACCAAACACATTTTGTATTTTGGACATTTTGGGAGCTAGGAAGCTTTATTTTAGGAGATTCTTGATGTATTTTTCTTGTATAATCATTAGGTATGTGATTTTACCTTTATTTCATTCATTTTCCAAAATTATCCATCTTGTTTTTCATGATTTTGATCCATAAAGTTGAGTTTTGAAATTCAAAGTTATGAATCAAAAATTCTTGATTTGAAGATCAATTTGGAATGGGTTTTCATTATGTTTTGAGATTTAAAATCCTTGTATCACAGGAAAATGAATTTTGACAAAAAATTTCCAAAACATAATTGCAACCGATTTCAACTCAATTTTACTTGGGTTTTCTGATTTAGAACCCTAAAATTATAAGGAACACGATTCTTAAATAAAATCTTGATTTTTCCCTTATATTTTTGGAACTGATTTTCAAAGTGATTTTTGACCCACAATCAAAATATATCGATATAGGCATCGTTGGACTTCTTTTGACTTTTAGATGTTATATTTGATTAGATTGAATGTGTATGGTGATGATTCGAGGGAGTTGAGCTTCCGTTTGATGCTTCAGACTATGTTTAGGCTTGCGGATCTTCTTTAAAGGCAAGTTGAGATGTACCTTGACTTTTTTTGAGATTTTTATGTATTTTATGCTTATTTATTTGTGGTTTGTGAATCTTTTAGGATTAGAGGTCTCTCTTAGATGAAATGGTGAGCATCGCCGCGGTTACTGAAGTCATTTGATGGATTGTAGTTATATAATAGTTTATCTTAGTTATTCTAGCCTCTTGTGATTATGTTTAGAATAGATTGTAGATAAATAGCTTATGGGTCTAGAGTAAATTAGTAGTGGGTACCTATTTAATAACTTGAATCATGTTTAGTGGAGATTATTGTGATGTTCAGGGCTTAGTGACCTTTTAGGGGATAATTTTGTTTTTATTATTATTTGATGGAATGATTGAGGTTTTGAAAATGCTTAGAGTATAAATAGACTTGTAATAGTTGATGTGATTATCGGGGTTTAGTATCTCTTATTAGAGCATATTATTAACTAGCTTAGTTCTCCTTTTAGTTATTTAGTATAATGATGCCATCTTTGTTAAAAATGAGACTTATTGCATGAGACAAGCTAGGTTTGGGTAAGATTCGCTATATATATATATATTGTTGTTTGGATTGTTTACTATTTTTGTGTTGCCCGTGTGGGGGATTATGTGAATTTTATTATTGACTTGAGAGATTATTATTTTGTAATACCCAAGTGGGGGCTTGAATTGATATTATTGGCCTTGTTTGTCCATTAACTGTCTTATTATTATGATGATGCCTGAGTGGGGGCTAGAGTTGATATTATAGGCCTTATTTAAGCATTAAATTGTGTTATCATTATAGTGATGCCCAAGTGAGGGGTTGAAAATAATATTATTAATGTCTTACATGATTATTTATACCAGTGGTGTCCTGCGATGGCTTATATGATGAATCATTGTCACATTGAGTTGATTCTGAGCTCATTTATACTTGTATTGAATTGATTCTTATCTTTATACTGATTGGTTATGAGCATTACATCCTCATTTCATCCATACATATTCATGAGATTGGTACCACTGAGAAACACAGATTTTGAAAGAACATGATATTTTATAAAACCCTTGATCGAGGTTATTTACCGACAAGATTGATTGATATATTTTAAAACCCTTGGCTGAGGTCATTTATCGGCAAAGTTGATTGTGATATTTTGTAAAGGCCCTTGGCTGAGGTCATTTGCCATCAAGGTTGATTGAGGTAGGAGATTGAGTTTGTGAAAGTATATGGGTTGTGAACCCCCCATAGGTCTTGTCCTGAAGCGCTAAGGCTTGGAAGGTGTATACGAAGCTATGTGATGGCTTATATCAGTAACATCCCATCATTATCACTACATTGCATTGCATTTCTTGGTATGACTTGATATTGAGTTTGATTATTTACTTTTGTATTGAATTACCGTGATTGAATCTTGTTTGTGATATTATGTATTCTACATTCATTCACTATATTTCATCCTATCATGCCATCTCTTGGTTGATTGAATCTTGTTTTTAATATTGTGTATTCTATATTCATTCACTACATTTCATCATATCATACTACCTCTTCGTTGATTTGGGGGTTGAGATATTATGAGATGTAGGGTATGGCTATGGCTTGATTAGAGAGACTATTGTATTACACCTATTGGTATCATGTTATACACATAATGTAGACTATCACTATTTTATACCAGAATATTGGTTGAACTTGATTGATTGACCATGATAAACTGTGTTAGTGAGTCTCCCTCATAAATGACTTTCTTTACTTATTGATCATAAAAAGACTAGTGTTGTCTCACTTGGATTATTTTTCCTACTCGGTATATTGATATTCCTATGATTGTTGTGTTGGGATACCATGTTGGGATGAAGTGGTGTATTTACTTGTTGTAGATTTATTGGGTGACTTGGGTAGTTGGGGTGGTGGTTCTCGTCATGACTTTGGATTAGGGTCGGTTATCGACGATGCTTGCTGAGTACACTTGTTTTGTACTAATTTTTGCTTTTTTTCCCCTTTTTCTTTTCTTCTGCACCCCGTGTAGGTATTAGTTTAAGTAGCAGATAGTAGATTGCGTTCCCTCAGTATAGACGTTGCTAAGATCGAGGTAGTGGCTGCCGTTTCAAAGAGCTTACCCCGATCTCTCTTTATTTATCTTATGTTTTATCCGTATTTAAGATACTTCAGATTATTGATATTATTCTATATTAGAGGCTTGTACTACTGATAATCAGACCTGGAATGTATCTTTAAAATTATTATTTCATCTTTAAATATTTTGGGATTATTCTATTCTTTTTCTTCTTCCACTTCTGATTTACTTTAATTATTGAGTATGAGTTGGGATCTGCTTACCTATATCGGAGGGTGTGATAGGTGCCATCACATACTCTATTTTGGGTCATGACACAAGCAAAATAGAGGTAGAAGGAACAACTTCAAGGGTCAGGAGCTCACCAAATCTTTGATCCAAGGTCGACATGAAGAACACGTCAGCGATGAGAACTCATACTAGGATCTGTATCAGGAAAAAAGATGCAGAAGTATAGTATGAGTATCAAAACATGTGGTACCCAATAGGCATCAAGCTCAACATATAAATGAGGTATAAATGACATGAAAGGAGATAATGAATAATGTAAGTAATATGAAAGGAGATGATACATAAACTAGGTAACCAGAAGGAAAGTACTTACCGATAGAAACTAGCCTAACAATCTAACACAACAAGAATCATCTTAAGGAAGAATATCAATAGTAGTATACTTAAAATGTCTACCCAAAGTCAGAGAAACAGTAAGATAATCTAATACTAGAGTTGGAAATGCTAAAAAGGGAGTCCACAAGACATACCTAGACCGCAAGTACACACCAGAAACTACCTATCACAAACTAAGCAATAATAATCAAATAATAACCTAAGCAGGCCCCCATAGGCCTGGAAGGTACACAATAACAGACAAAACCCAATCCCCTATAGGCACGGGTTGCACCAAACAACAATCATACAAGCTATGACAGTGCATATGAATAGATGAGTGCAATGGAAAGTGAAGTGATGCAACATGAGATACGTTCCACGTCTAACCATAGAGTATACCTCTCCAGCCCTATGGCTTGAAAAGAAAGGACCCATGGGGAACACCTCTCCTTTGGCACTGTGGCTCACAAACGAGAGAACCATAGAGGACTCGAGATATCCATATACACTACCCGATTCTGAACTGGGACTTCTAAGTAATAATCAATAATTCGCATGAGTATGAGAGGTGCCCAAAATTGAACCAGGACTAAAATTATCCAAATAGTGTAAAAGGGGCAAGAGTCCTCATAAAATGTAGAAAGTAAATGATAAATAAATGAATAAAGAAAAAATAGACATGAATCCTCATCGGCCTAAGTTTTCAAGGTGGTGCATTTTAGTTCTAAAAGTCGTCATCCAAATGTAAAGGAGGTATGATTTCCATTTTAAATTCAATTTACAAGTGAAAAATGAGAATAAATCCCTTTTGAAAATAATAGTGAAAATCAATATTTTTCCTTGGAATCGTACCACAATACATGTGAGTGTGCATGCAAAGGTATGCATACCATCACCAATATACACTCAATAAGAGCATAATCACCCAAGTATCCATAAACAGAAATCACTATTTCTCTAGAGCAAAGAATATTAACCTGATGTCCGACTGGTCTATATCCAAAGCCTTGGTCCCATCAACATACAGAACAACATGTGTATATATATATATATATATATATATATATATATATATATATATATCAATAGGAAAAGGGAGTAAATGAGGTATCCATGATTCTAAATAGCAACCAACCAATGAATACTAGTCCCATTCTGAAGTAATATCACTAATCTACACTAAAGGTCGCTAGCCTAATCACAACACCATGGAAACATACAAATATCACTAGCCTAGTCCTTCCTCTATAGCAGGCATACAAATATCCCCATCCTAATCCTAACATAATGATAAGTATACAGAACTATAGTACAAGCTAATGGTCTACTCTAAGATTTCCCAAGGAAGGTGAAACAGTGAAAATTCTAAGATGATCTTATATCTATCCCTAAACCCTAACACCATATGAAATTTATACAATACACAATCTAATAAAGCAAAGTCTATAAAATGTGTACTATAGCCTACCTCAATGCCGAACAACACCCTCGAACCATCAACGAGCTGCTTGTCCCCACTACTCAATCATAGAAAGCCACCACGCTGTCAGAATCATAATACATGACGCTTGTCCCTACTACTCAATCATAGAAAGCCACCACACTGTCAAAATCATAATACATGACAATATGAGTAAACCAAGACCCATATTACAATTATGAAATCCGGGTCTAAAATCAAGTAAAAAATGGACCCTCGAGACCCGTCGACAAAAACCAAATTTAAATCCATAATTGTCTCCCCAAAAGGAGTAAGAAACTTGTGCCCAGAAGTTGTGCAAAGACGGAGTCAGATTTGGACCTCAATTGGTCCAAATAGCTCACTTGATCAAGCAAGAAAACCAAGAATTTTACCAACAAATCATAGATAAAAAATGGAATTGACACTAGAAAAGAGGATAGTTCGCAATTACAAAGGAAAGGAGCTTAGCTTACGAAGAATCTTCCAAGAATCGACCAAACACACCCTTAACTAAGCTCCCAAACACGTAGCATAAATGGCCAAGTATTTGGAGAATAAGGGATTAAATATCCAGAAATCTCCGCTTAAGTAGATATTTCATCGCATAAATTGGCTTTGATTAAGCGGTAAAACTTTTGCTTAAGAGGAAGCTACTTAACAGGCGCGCCTTTGCAAAAGCAAAGGATGATCTGCATAAGTGGCCTCGCTTTAGCAGGAAAGGCTCCACTTAAGTGAGAGGTAATGACATCATCAGCGTCCGTAAAACTCCTAGCCTTCCACTTAAGCGGCTTTGCTTAAGCGAGCCTGGCACCGCTTATGTGGTTGCTTCAGAAAACCAACTGAATCAGCAGCTAAGCCAAGTGTTCCAAGTCCAGAATGGATCCTCAGGATTTATCCCATGAACACAAATGAGATATGCTACCCTACTGGAAACGGTATTCTAGACTTAACGGAATTGATGAAATTCTATATGGAGGTTATTTCAATGAAATTTGGGTAACACACCCACTCTTTCCATTTTTAACTAAAACCAACCAATAGCCCAAAATGAGCACGGAAGCCTCGAGACCAGAGCCAAAAGTTTTCCTAACCTAAAATCCACGTTATGGAGCTAATGGAACTATCCAAATTCTCATCCAAGGCTGTTAACTAGGAGTTTTGGCCAAAGACCAATTTATCAACTTTAAAAGCTCCAAAACAGGAAAATTTGCATAGAAATCAAACGAACTGCCCGGGAACCGAACCACTGGCCCCAGCAAGTCATAAATGACCTGGGAAACTATAGGAAAACTCTAAACATAGGAAACATATGAAATGAAGAGAATGACCAGATGGGTCATTACAACTATTTTGCAAAAGTTTTGTTTAACTTTTGATAATATTTGGTATTTTTTTCTTCCTAAATTCTGACCTTTTAAGTTTAAGTTTTTATTTACATATTTTATTATTGATTAAAATCCTTTATATTTCTCAACTTGTACCACTTTTTGTTGATTTCTCATGTCATCTTAGTAATAATATTGTAAGTTTTCTTATGTAGGTGAGTTTGAAGAATATATTAATTAAGATGATGAGATTATAAAATAATGACAAGGCTTCAAGTTTTGGTGAAAATTTTTTATTTGAAAGGTAATTAAGCTACATAATATAATTTATATATTTTTGAATGTTTTTATCCCATGATATACATCACTTTTTCTAATACTCACATTAGCTTATACTTTTTCTAGGGAAATAAAAGGAAATCAAGCCTATGGTGGCAGTTCAGCTAAAAAAAGGTTTTATTTTATTGAGAATGATATTATGATCTCTTTTATGATCTTTCTCAAAACATTCACTTGAATATAAAATTAAGATTCTACAGAAAGTAGTAAAGGTTTTTTTTTGTTTCTTTGGGCATATCTAATTTCTTTTTTAGTTTTCTTCTCCTATCAACCTGCTTTCTTCCCTATACTTAATACTTTTCATCAATTTATGTTATGATAGCATTACGTGACTCTAGAATATGAATTTTTAGTTCACGTGAATTTTTAGATTTGTGCTACACTATTGAGTGAAAGAAATGATATACTAAACACAGGAAAGAAAGGAAGAATATGCTCATCTTGGCAAACTATAAAAATTGAGAACAACACAAAAACTACATAAGACAAATGGGTATGATAATATATAAAGTAAAAGGAAATTTTAGCTTTTCTTTGTTTTTTTTTATGTGGCTTCTCTTTATATATTCACTAGATAATTTTCCCATGCTTTGCGTGGCCATGAATAATCTCATTAAACTTATGGCTAATCATTTTCTAATATCCAAATTGTACAAATAATGAAAAGATAAATCATTATTAAAGCTAAATATACTACTCTAAAATATCCCAAGATAAATAAGAAGATCTGTCATATTTAAATATCTCAAGAACCTCCAATGAATGATTGCAAGTCTTCCTCTTTGATCAATTTTATCTTCTATATATTTCCTGATAGAATCTAAAATTTTACATTGTACATTATACTTGTTCCCAAGAACCTCATGATAATAAACAACACAGGAAAAAAACCAATGATAATCTTAATTCGATATTGCATAGCACAATGTTCATTCAATAATCCTCATCCTTCATGTCCCCATTGGAATCTTAGCTTTATAGTTCGATGGCTAATGAAGAATAATAGCTTAAGTTGTCTGAAAATTTCTATAATATAAGTTCTCTGACACATAATTTCACAACAAATAGAGTACCCCAAAAGTATTGCTACACAGCTTCCTGCACAAAGAAACTGAACTAGAAGTAAATGGGAAAGATTCCATAAACTCGGAAGTGAAATCGAAGGCATTGATGACCATCAATTCCAAGTGTGCAGTTTATGTGAACAAACACATTGCTAAAAAGAATAGATGCCAAGAAAAAATAAATAAAAATGAATTCAAATATAAAGTTGAACATATCCAAGTAACTATTTAGTTTGTGAAGAATCATAGTAGGCATAGTAAGCAAGTCAAATAAGTGACGTGAAAATGACTTCCTGCTTAACAAAAGTGAGAAAGAAATACTGATGTGTCATGGTTTCATGGAACTTTCGATGATTAAAATAAGGAAAAGATTCAATAACTCGGGTATGTTTGGTAGGTATGATGTGTGTTCTATTCTATATTGCAGGAGAATTGGTTTTTAAGGCAAAATGAAGGAAAAGGGCTCAAAAGTGACAAAAGGGAAGAAGCATGCATTGGAATAAAGTTTTTGAAGACAAAAGAACGGAGTTGAAATTTTCACAAAAGTGACCCACGGTACTGACCTACGGGGCGTAGGTCAAGTGACCCACGACACACTTTTGAAAGTGTGCATGGAGGCCTGATTTCCACGGAACCTACCCACGTCACGTGGGTTAGACCCACAAAACCATGGAAAGTTGCCGACTTTTTTCTCCTACTTTGTTTAGGATAGGATTCACTTTGTATCTATAAATACCCCTATGTTTTCCTATGATTAGGGGTGGAAAAAATACATTATTTGAGAGTTAGTCACTACATTATTTTTAGTTATCTACTACATTATTTTGAGGATTGATCTTATAATCGCAAATATTGATTCTAGGGTTTTTATTCATATTGAGATTTTGGAGTTTTATTCTTATTGTGAGTTTACAATTGTGTTTTCATCATTGAATTATTCTTGTGTGCTTGCAATCATTAGTAGCTAAACCTCATAACTAGGGTTGTGTGAACCATGAGGAATTAACGAAAAGGGTTAGTGCAAAGCAATTCTGAACCGGTGTGAATGCATGTATTGTTATTTCTTTCGTTGTGATTGATCTTCTAACGATTGCAAACATTAGAAACTAGCCTGTATTCTAGAATTTCTTGAGAGAACGGTAGAGATTGGGAAAAGGAAATGGCAATAGAGATTTGAAGTTATCAACCTTCATCTAATAACTTGAGCCGTAACAGGGATAGTTATTTGAGATCCAGAACAAGGGTTGGTAGTACAGCTCTCGGAGACCGAGAGGAGAAGAGTGAAATTCGTCTAACCAAGGTCAAGAGAAGTTTAGATGAACCTATCTTGTTAGATTTTGCATGCAAAACATCGGGACAGTTTGCCAGCACAAGTAACTGGTGGAGTTAAGAAATTATTGGGGATCACAATCCTAGTGTATTTCTCATATTGATCTCAAATCCAAAAATCAACAATCGTTATTGTTACTATTTGCTTACACCCCCCCCCCCTTCTTTTTACTTACTTGCCAATTACTCGGACAAGCACTCGACCTAATTTCATCCTATTCCATATGGGATCGACCCCAACCTAGTTGGGTTCTATATTTGATTCAACGACCGCTTTATACTTTTCTGGAGGTATAGTTTGGGCGACATGAAATTTTGGTGCCGTTGTCGGGGAATACAATTACGAATTTGATTAATTTGCTTGTTGTAGTTGATTGGTTTTATTTTTCTATACTTTAAGGGCACACGCTGGTGTATGCCCAACAATTGGAGTCAAGGAAATCCCCTGATACCACTTGATACTGAGATAGAAAGAACACTGAGAGTAAATCAAAGAATGGTAAACACCGACGGAGTTCAAGATTATGCAATCGCGGAAGGTATTCATAACCAACCACAAATTCATTGGGCTGGTCATGAAACTGCGGAGAAAATCACTGCTTTATTAACGACTGAATAGAATGCGAGGCAAGCAACTCTTAGACAAGCAGATACAAATCATCAAAGAATGCAAGAAGTAACACAACGTCTTGCTGCACTTGAACAGAGACAAAGAAGAATGATGGTGCAACCACCACCTCAATGACCATATGTGCTAGTTTATGATGATCCCAAAGAGGAGGATGTGGCTTATTTTGAGCCGATTGAGATTGGTGTCATTATTCCACCAGAGTTACCTCAGGGCACTAAGTTTGATATTACAAGTGCCATGATCCACCTACTAAACTTGAAAGGCATATTTGCCGGTCTTCTTACAGATGATCTGAACATGCATATGATGAACTTTGTCGGGGTCTGCACTTCATATAATTTGCCTGGAGTTGACCAAGAGACTATTTAGTTGAGATTGTTTTCATTATCTCTAACAGGAGAAGCGACTTTGTGGTTGGCTGAATTACCATGAGGTTCCATCACTACATCACAAAAATTGAGAAATCAGTTTCTGGAGAGATTTTTCCCACCCTCCAAGATGCTATAGTTGAAGGATGAGATTTACACTTTTAGATAGCTACATTCTGAAGCACTTTACAAGACTTGGCTTTATTTCAAGAAGAAGTTGCAAAATATTTCAAACCATAGGATGAATGGTCAAAATTTACTTGAGATCTTCTATAGAGATTTAAATGCCAATACCAAGTTTGTAGCAGATACTATCACTGGTGGAGCATTTATGAGTCTGAGGTGGGAACAAGCTTCAGAGATTTTAGATAATATCACTAAGACCAACCGAGTATGGCATACTCAGGAGGTAGATACACCTGTTGGGACGTATGCTACTGGAGCCTCGGCAGCACAACGGGCTTTGGATGAATCTGTAGCTCAAGAAGTTGCATAGTTGAGGACAAAGATTGGCTTGCTAGCCAAGCAGATTGAGGCTGGAGGTGCTGAGAAGGTGCATACCGTAGGTGCACAAGATAAAACACCTAGGCATGACGATTATGGATCTGATGAGGAATCTAAGTACTTGGATAGAGAGGTGGCAGGTTTTTGAGCCACGGGCCAAGGGTCTAATCACGACTCTTGGAACTCAAGGCAAGGAAATCATGGTCGGAACTATTATGGAGACAATTACAACAAGTCAGGATATAGAGATAGAGACCGTAATCATAACGGTGATTGGAGGTGAAAGGATGATTACAAAGAAAGGAGTGGTGCATATCTTCCATCGGGGAACCGCGATGCTGATTATGGAAATTCAAGAATGGAAGCGCTTCTTAATAAACTTATTAAGGGGGCGGAGATTGAAGAAAACTGTCTGAAGGAGATTAGGACAGACATTTTGGGAATAAGTCAAAAAGGTTGAGTCTCACTCGACATCCATTAAAAAGTTGGAGCAACAATTTAGGCAGATATCTTCAGCATTGAATCAGCATCAACAAGGTACACTTCCAAGCAACACCATCCAGAACCTAAAAAATGATTCTCATTGTATGGCTATCACAATGAGAAATAGGAATACTCTTAGTGAGGCACCCAAATAAGTTGAGGGTGTTTATGCTATGCTGGAAGAGCAAACAAATACCACAAAAAAGGTAAAAGAAGCTCTAAAGAAGTATGTTCCATTCCCAAAACTTCCTCCTCTTTTCCCTCAACATCTAAATAAAAAGGTGGATAAAAATAAAATTTTTAGTGGAGAGCTCATGAAAGAAGTTGAAGAGCCTCAGACTGATGAAAACAAGGTGAATGCTGAAAATGAGAAAGAAAGGAAGCCCCACAAATTCTAACCCCTATTCCTAAGCCACCACCTCCATTCCTTCAACACTTGAAGAAGAAGAAGGAGGATGGAAAATTTCATAAGTTTATGTCCATATTGAAGCAACTTTCTATAAATATTCCATTGGTTGAAGCTTTGGAACAAATATTGAGACATGTAAGTTCATAAAAAAGTTGGTCATGAAGAAGAGAACTGTCAGTAATGAATCTGTCGGTGATTTGTACCATTGTAGTGAAATTGCATCCTGTTCTCTTGTGCAAAAGAAAGATGATCCCGATGCCTTCACAATTCCATGTACAATTGGGTCAATTAACTTCGCCTGAGCTTTGTGTGACTTAGGTACAATCATTAACTTGATGCCGCTGGTAGTATTTAAAAAATTAGGCTTGGGAACCCTCGAGCTAACAAAGATTTGATTATTGATGGTGGATCGTACGATCAAGAAGCCTGTGGGTATATTATTTGATATTTTGGTCAAGGTTGAAAAATTCATCTTTCCTACTGACTTTGTTCACTACTAGAAATTAGGGCTATGGCAACAATTATTTTGCAACGGTTATACAACTGTTGCTATAAATTATCTACTGTGATGGTTAAAATCGTATCATATTCTTATTGGATCTAATAGCAGACTAAATAAACAAACCGTCGCAGAAATAGTCATAACCGTCTCATTAAAGGTATGTATGGTGACAGAATTTAAAACCGTCCCTGTAGAGTATCTGTGGTAACGGTTATTTTATGCTAAAAATGAAGGACCCAGGAAATTTCCCTCCATTTATTTGGTGAACCCGCGTTTTTTATTTTTTAATTAAAAAAAGTGAAAAATACAATGCTCTCTCTAGAATAACTACAATGTCTGAACCCATTTCTGAATAGATACAATGTTTGAACCCATGAAAATTCTCTCTCTAGAATTTTCTGAGCTCACTTCTCTTAGCTAATTCCATCTCCACCGGAAAGTGTTGTTCTCCATTTATGATATTTTGGTATTTTCTCTAAGCTATGATGTCTTCTCTGTGCTAATTTTGTGTGAAAGGTCTCCATTGAAAGGTCTTCTTCTCAAGTGATTTGGCCTTTTTCGCAGATTCTAATTCTCCGTTGAAAGGGCTTCTTCTCCGGCAGGTCTTCTTCTCCGGTGAAAGTGTTTATCTTAGTGGGTTTTCTTCTCCAATAGTGTTCTTCTTTTCCAGTGAAAGTATTTATTTTTGTGGGTGTTCTTCTCCATCAGCAGACTATTTGCATGTAAGAATCCATGGACCCTCTGTCTCTTATTTGCCCTGCATGTACTATTTTTCTTAATCAGATGGATTTTGTAAAATTTTTTAAAGAATGCACAAATGGGTTTCTGCGAAATCTATGTTAATGTTCTAATTTGTGATTGTAATATAATGTATTTGTGTTTCAGATTTTTGTTTTATGTATTACTTATAGTTTGATATTATATATACACTAAATTCACAGAAAAAGAGAAAAAATTACGTTTTTGTTGTTTCTTTTGGAAATTTTGTTCTGGTTTTAGGGGAATTTTGTGGTCTGATTTGTTCTGGTTTTAGGTAGTGTTTTACCTTTTGCAAGTTCGTTCCCATCTCACAAACTTCTAGGCGATCTCGCAAATCCAAATTCACCAACATTCATGAATGTCCCTGCAGTACCATTCAGATGTAGGATCCATATAAGGCACAAATATCAATAGAAGTAGTGAAGTAGGTTCAAAAGTGAAGGATGTCTCATCCAAGATCCCTGTATGACCTTTCCTGACACATAGAAGTTATTTTGAACTTGTCAAGGAGACGGGGAAGGATGAAATAGGTTTAGTTGATTAATTGTAGAATTCATGTAAGTATTTTTCTAGTTTATTCATTCAAGTTTTGCGGTCTTTTGATCTTAAGTGTGATCTATTACTTGTTTGTTTCTATGTGCTAAACCAGTCTACCATTCAAGCTTCTCTTGACTCAAAATGTCAAGTAGAAGTAGAAGGCATGTCATAATTATTTTAATTGATCCTAGGGTTCCTCTAGGACATTTTGACACTCGAATCTGTGTGATTTTTCAAAGAGAGGAATAGGATGTTTAGATGACTAAAACAGCTCTTTTATGTGTTTTACTTGATTTTATCCTTCTTAGTTAATTGAGATTATTTGAGCATGTTTGAGTTCTATATTTGTATAGTTTTCAAATGGTTTTGCTTTGAGAAATGTTTAGTCTTCTTTGGTTTTTTTTATTAACTGTTTAGACTGTCCTGCATTTTTCTTTGTGTGTTCAAAGGCATGACTTTTACATTTTTTTGGTTTATAATACCAAGAGAAAGCTAATGTTGCCTAAAATATGAAGTTTATGTTGAGGATCCCCCTAAAATTTTTATATGTGTGTTGACATGTCAGTTCAAACTAAAAGGATAAACTAAGCTAAGTCTATCCTTAGGAGTATGTAAATTGAGGTAAATTTCAAATGTGGAATGAGCGTCTTCATGGCTTGATTCTCTGTTTTTAAGAGATTCATGTGTTATTTAGAGTTGACATGTGAGAAACTCAAACGGGCCAACAGTAAGTATGTAATCAAACCTTCTTAAAAGAATATGAGAGGTTGACTGTTCTATTTTTTTTTTTAGTTAACTTCTTACCACGCGAAGTATTTGACTATCTGTTTCATTCTTTCTTGTTTATTTTATTTGTTGTTACTGGTAAGCGTGTATAATTTCTGTTTTTAACTAATTTGCATAAGGGTTTAGCAACTTATAGTGTGCTTTGCTAATCTTCTTCGGATTCTTTTATAGAACAAGTATCACTACAAGAACTTTTCTTTTATAGAACAAGTATCACTACTAGAACTTTTATAGAACAAGTATCACTTCAAGAACTTTTATAGAACAAGTATCACTGGAAATCAGGTCTGTACCGACAATTATTTTGCAATGGTTATATAAGCTTTGCAATAGATTTTCAGTCGCAACAATTTCACAACAATTATAAGCATTGCAATAGCCCACTGAACATAATGAAACATTTTTACATATGACACTCAGAAATTCAAACCACCTGCATTCTTAGCATTGGATATGTATGGCTAAATTTTTTTGTGCTAAAGTTAAAGCTATTCATTAGTTCTAAGAAGACATGCTGATATGGTTAACTATTTTCTACGCTTCCAGTTTACAGCCGAGTGGTTCAAGAGTTGACGAGAAATTCAAGCTGACATAATTTCTTCTACAAAGAAAGGTGCTAACTCAAACTCTTTTGTAAAAAGTTTCTTTTATTTGGTTAATGTGTTGTTACAACTGAGAATGATGTGATGAGAAAATCTTTCCTTTCTTTATCTAATTTTAGTTGGATTGAGAATTTTGATTTGTGTTTCAATTTTGGTTATTGACATTGTTCTGATGGACAAATTTATGTTTGTGCACCTTGATTTTTTAAGTTATTGGGCTGTTCTCATGGAAAAAATCAAAGTTCACTGGGACATTTATACTTTTACTGTCTTTTGGGCAAAAATGCGAATTGTTGCTATGTCATACTAGTTGCTTAAGATTACACTGGGCTGCTGCATTTTCTTGATATGGCAAGAGCGAAATTTCAGAATTTTAGGACAAACATAGGGACCCAACAACACTAATGAGGTTGATTATTCAGTCTACTATGTATAGAGCAAGGCTGACGTACACCACGACTAGCAGGGAGAGTAAGAGACTTAAAGTTTTATCCTTAGCTAATATAGTTTAGCATGTAGTCGTTATCGAGGGCTGGAAGTATTCTGCACCTTGGGACTGCTTGTAAATAACATACAAAATGATTTTGTTTGTACAGAAAAAGTATGTGTTTCCTTTGTAATAATAATTTGATCATCATTGTTGTCTATTTTGTGGGGTTTCACTCAAGTAAATAGCTTACAGTGGCATGCCTCTTTAACAGTTGAGTTGAAAAAAAAATTCCACATAAAAACTTGTCTGTTTGTCTACTTAGGAGTCTGTTAGTAAATAGTTTTTGTGTTTCTTGTTGCTATTTTTTCTAAAATAAGTAAAATATGTAACTAAATGTAGGATTAGCATTTCTTTGTTTCATTCTCTATTAAATATATGTTATAAAAATACTGTTTGTACTCATGAAAGGTAAAGTATTCTTGATGTTGCCTGAACTCAATAACTTTTGGCTTTGATTTTTTATTCATGTCACATAGGATATTTGATGGATATTGGAGAGAAAAGTTGGATGTATTTCCCAAGATCCACCGATGTGTATGAACGTGGAGTCAAGGATTTTCTCGATAAGGCATTTGAACGAGCTTCCCTAGGAAATCAAATATTATGCCCTTGTAAAAGGTGCTTTAATCGTTATTGGCATTGTTGAGAAGTGGTGGAGGATCACTTGTTTGGTCATAGGTTTGTTCCTAACTACACCCAATGGGTTTTCCATGGAGAAGGTTTTTCCTCCAGAAATATGCCACATCCAACTAGTGATGTTAAAACTTCTCACATGCATGATGATATTGATAAAATACTTCATGATACTTTTAGAAATATAGAGGATGACCAGCGGCTTGAAGGAGAAAGAAAGGGAGCATCTGAAAATGCAAATAAGTTTTTTTAAATTGGTGAATGAAGGTAAACAAGAGTTGTATCCAGGGTGTAAGAATTTTTCTAAGCTAAGTTTCACCATCCGGTTGTACTAGTTCAAATGCATTCACGGGCTGAGTAATGTGGCCTTTACAGACTTGTTAGCATTAATAAAAGAGGCTTTTCCATTTTCTCAGATACCCGAGTCTTTCCACAAAGCAAGAAAAGTGATAAAAGATTTGGGTCTTAATTATAAAAAAATCCATGCATACCCTAATGATTGCATGTTATTCTGGAATGACAATGCAAAGCTCGATGATTGCTCTGTGTGTGGGTCTTCTAGGTGGAGGAATTTTCCTGATGAGTTGACTAACAATACTACTAAAGTTCCAGCAAAGGTTTTAAGGTACTTTCCTTTAAAGCCTAGGCTTCAGAGAATTTTTATGTGTTCTGAAACATCTGTAGCTATGAGATGGCATGCTACTGAACGACCCAAAGATGGAAATTTAAGACATCCTGCGGATGGGGAAGCTTGGAAAGACTTTGATTTCTTGCACCCCGACTTCTCTAAAGATGCTCGTAATGTTAGATTGGGTCTTTCAACAGATGGTTTCAATCTATTCCGAAGTATGAGCATTTCTCATAGCACATGGCCGGTTGTGTTAATGAATTATAATTTAGCACCATGGATATGCATGAAGACGGAGTATATAATATTGTCAATGATTATTCCAGGTCCCTCGTCTCCCGAAAATGATATAGATGTATACTTACAGCCACTAATTGCGGAGTTGAACGAACTATGGCAAGTGGGAGTGGAAACATATGATGCTGAAACTAAGGAAACATTTAATATGCGTTCAGCTTTGTTGTGGACAGTAAGTGATTTTCCAGCACTTGCAATGCTTTTTGGATGGAGCACCAAGGGGAGATGGGCATGCCCTACTTGTAATCATGATACTTGCTCTCAATATCTCAAACACAGTCACAAGATGTGTTACTTGGGTCATCGAAGATTCTTGCCTCCTGATCATCCATATCGAAAAGATAAAAAATCATTTGATGGTAAAGAGGAGCATAGAGTTGTGCCAACTACCTTATCAGGTGAACAAGCACTTGAAGAATTACGTGAATTCACTAATGTTTTTGAAAAGAGCCAAAAGAAAAGAAAATGAAACAGCAATGGTCCATGGAAAAAAAATCCATATTTTTTGAGTTGCCGTATTGGCCACAAAATAAATTGAGGCACAATCTTGACCCGATGCACATAGAGAAGAATGTGTGTGACAGTTTGCTGGGTACTTTGTTGGATATACTTGGAAAGTCCAAAGATCATGTAAATTCTCGCTATGACTTACATGAGATGGGGATACACAAAGAGCTTCAACCAATGGAAGATGATAACAGTGGAAAAGTTCATTTGGCTAAAGCTTGTTTCTCCATGAAACCAGAGGAGAAAAGGTTGTTTTGCACCGTATTAAAAGATGTCAAACTACCAAAAGGGTGTGCCTCTAATATATCAAGTCGTGTGCAAGTAGATGATATGAAAGTATCAGGATACAAAAGCCATGATGCTCATTTCATATTGCATTACTTGCTCCAGATTGCAGTTAGGAAAGTGTTACCCAAGAATGTGTCTTTGGCCTTGATTAGGTTGGGGAATTATTTTAGAGCCATTTGTAGTAAGGTTATAAGAAGAAGTGATCTTGATAAATTGAAGGCAGAAATCATAGCTATAGAATGTGAGCTTGAAAAGATTTTTCCTCCAACCTTTTTTGATATAATGACTTATTTGCCTATCCATTTAGTAGATGAAATTAAACTTGGGGGCCCGATTCATTTACGTTGGATGTATCCATTTGAAAGAGAATTTTGTGACTTTAAAGGGCTTGTTCGTAATCGAAATACTGCCGAAGCATCAATAGCAGAGGTTTTTTTGGTTGTAGAATGTTTGAACTTTTGTTCGAGATACCTGGATGATAGGGTGAAGACAAAGTTCAGTAGGTATCCAACAGAGGATGATAAGGACATTCAAACAAAGGAAAATGATTTTTCACATATATTTCCTAAGACAGGCCATCCAATTGGAAGTAAGAAGAAAAGGAAAGGCAATACTTTTGACATGGATAGTCAACAGTGTGTTGAAGCACATCGGTATGCTTTGTTCAAAACTGGAGATGAACAAGTAGAAACATATATCAAGTAAGATAAAGTAGTTATTTTTATTTTAGCTTCATTTATATGTTATTATAATCTGTTTAAATTTCATTTATTAATTAAATTTGTAATACATGCTTGCAGGGAACATAAATGTTTAATTGATAATCATACTAGAGGAAATGCATGGGTAAAAGCACGGATTCACAGTCGAGAATTCGCGGATTGGTTTAGAAAAAAAGTTAAAAATGTTGAAGTGCCAACACATTTAAAATGGCTAGCTATAGGGCCTAATTTTGTGGCTAAAATATATACTGGATATTTTATAAATGGATATCGATTTCATACGATGACACGGGATACCCCATGCAAGACTCAAAATAGTGGAGTGACTTTGTCAGCAACAACAGATAGTTTTGCTAGTGCTAAGGACCAGAATCCTATCGATGGAATGGTTATCTATTATGGAGTTATTCAGGATATCATTGAGATGGTTGCTTTAGTGTTGTACTGTTTAGATGTGATTGGTTTCATAATGAAGTAGATGAATATGGGCTGACTCGGGTGTATTTCAACAAAAAATGCAGCTCAGATTACCCTTTTGTACTAGCATCTCAAGTGCATCAAGTTTTTTATGTGGAAGATCCAACTGAGAAAAATGTTTACTATGCAAGAAATAAAGTCCCTGTTGATTTGTATGATTTGGAAGAAGAGAGGTGTCCTAATATTGAAGAAACATATTAGGGGGAGCCTAATGATGACATTGGTACATCAGAAAGAGTACACAATGTTGATGTCAGATGGTCGAGAGAAGATCTCCCTGTTGATATCATTGATGTGCCTTTTGCTGCACAACATTCACAGGATGTAACTACGGAAACATCGGATGAGGAGGATGACATTGATGATACTGATTGGAATTGGATGGAAGCTGATGACTGATAAATTAATTTTTGGGTCACTGTTTTTTGTTTGTTAGCTATGGAGGTTTAGTGCTACTCTACCATGTTTCAATACATTAAAAATACAGGTAATGTGTGGATTTTAAATGACACATGAATCATTTTTTCTGAATACAAGTGTGCTTTAGAAGTCAATTAAGGTTAGAGTTGTTGTTCTTTCTTCTGGATTTCTGCATCAATGTCTGTATAAAGAATTTATGTATTTCCCTGTCAATATATGTATTAAGAATTTCTTGATTTCCTATAGTAGAGGGTCAGTCAACTTTTGATTCATAATTGAGAAAGATTCTGATAATTTTGTTCCATTTTTTATTTACACAGATTTGGATAGTCATGAATCAACAAGGGCCTTCAACAAGAAGCAAAGGAAGGAAAAAAAGGACATTTGCTAAACCTGGACTGTTAACAACTTTGGCAAATAAAAGACGGCGGATAATGACAACAAATGAAACTGTTCAAGCCATATGGTCGGAGAAAGAGCATCTTCTAAAATTAGTTGGTGAACAGCAGCCAGTAACAGAACAAGTAGCACAATCTGAAGCATCTGTAGAATCTGCAGCGGAGCAGTTTGTAGAGGAACAATCTGTAGCGGATCAAGTACAAATAGATTTGACCACTCCTCCAAAAAATGAACAGTCTGAATATCAAGGTAACATATAGCTTAGAACTAATTGAATTCTAATAGTCTCTTCTAATTTCTTGTATGTTCTTATAGCTGAAGGACTTTCTGTTAAAAAAACCAGAGGCAAAACACAAATGCACAAGGTACATGGCCGAACTGAGAAAAGATTGATCCTACTAAATAGTGCAAAACAACCCATTGGTCCTACTAATGAAGTTGTAACAGAGCTAAGTAGCTTCCTAGGCACACTAGCAAGAAATGTAACCCTTTGTCCATTGGATATATTTGATTGGAGGCGCATGGACACTAAAACTGGTATATGAGAGTATATCCAGGTTTGAAGTTTTCAATATTTAGTTATTCATAAAAGTATTTTACATATATTAGCTAACTGAATGACACCACATTGTAGATGAAATATGATATCCCTGATGAAGCGAAAGGGTGGGCTTTGGAAAGAATTCGAGAGGCTTGGAGAAAGCATAGAGCTGATTTAAAGCTAGATTACTACCATCCATTTCGCAATGATGAAGTTCGAATGACCAAAAAGCCTGATGGTATCCCAGACTGTCAATTTAAAGAGCTCCTCATATATTGGAAGTCTGAGAAATTCAAGGTAACACTTATTTGAAATGTAAATCAAATTCAACTAGAGCGGACTGGACAGATTAACTAGTTGAAATGCTCCAAAGTATAAGAATGTATCTTCGACTAGCGACTCATAAATGAATCTGGACTCATATCTAAGATTGGAAACTTGAAAGATTAATGTCCTAAGTTAGAAGAAGAGTAAAATAGACATGATACTGCTATTACTATATTAGCGTCGAATGAGGAAATATGTACTTCGTTACTGATTTTTATAGATAATTTAACTATATCAAAATATCTAGAAAGACAAATGTCATATTCCACATTGGTTGCTGGTCTCCAGGGTTTCTGTTCACTTTCTCATTTATACATATACATTTATAAGTATCTGGTACTTTTGTAGGAGTGTGTGAAAATCATGTGACTTATACATAACATGCAAATATGTTTCGGTTGATAATAGACCTGAAATGCCAATAATTTGACCACTTCACGTAGCTGAATGACTTTGATTTTCTTTCTTTAACATAGTTGGTTTTAGCCTAATTCTAGTAAGAAATTCTGTTTCCTTCAAATTAGTTTTGTTTTCTTTCTTGCTCTATTCAAATCTTGTATGATAATAAGCATGAATGCTTTTCTCTACTTTAGTAAGTCAAGAATCCGTTTTCTCTAAAATGGACAAAAATTGTGTTGATATAGTCGCTGACTTGTGTGTGTTAATATGAAGAGTTCGTTATGGTCAATCTCATAAGAACTTTATCAAGTTTTAATTTCTGCAGCCATCCTTATTGAAAATATACTCAAGATAGTCATTTTCATTAACTGAAAAATGTTTGAAGTTTGAATTTTGGAGTTCCTGTGATTATTTGCATATGGAGGGTGTAAAGTGAATCGGCTGCATCATCTGTAAACATGAATACTCCTTTTTTTCCTTCTGTAAACACAAATTCTCCTTTGAGCATAGTGGAGAAGTCATTAGGTAATTGGAGATAAGGACTGGTGATTGCAAGGGTATCATTTCAATATTACTGCTAGAGAATCCAAGTTCTAGTGATTGAGCAATATCTTGTAAATCCATGATTTGTTTGTAAGGTAGAAAAAAGATAGGAAACAGTACAAGGAAACAGATTGACTTGCAACAACTGAAGTTCAAAGTCACTTCAACGACAAAATGCAGCATTATCAACCAAGGAAACATTTTGCACTATGAAATAGGAAGTTTTTAGTCAAGCATGATATAGATAAGGTTTTATTTTGAGTATTTCTTATGCTGCAGAAATACTGAAATAGAACACATTAAAACTATTCCTAGTGCATCTTTGTATTTTATTTTTAGTCTGTTGATTCAAGTGTTGTGGGATTTCATATAGTATGTTTCTTGGAAGTCTGATAACAGAATATAACTGATCAACACATAGGCGAATGCCTTTTTTTCATGGAAGTCTGTTTATTCAAGTGTTATGGGATTCCATCACTCTATCTTGTTCTTCACTTACTGTTTTTTTTTCCAGCACATGATCAGTGGTCTTCTTTTTCAGCAGCATATATATCTTGGTTTTCAACATATATATCTTAGTTTTCTTTTTCAGTAGCATTCAAAACTTTTTTCATCTCTTTTCCAAAGTTTCAACTCTGATGCTTAGCCTTTTATGCTTTCAGTTAACATTTATTGATCATTTATTTACAGAAAATGTCTGAAAAAAATGTCGAGAATCGGAAGAAGCTGATGAATCCACACACTGCTGGCAAAATTAGTTTTGCTTTAATCCGTAATAAATTGGTGTGTTCTCTTATCTATTATAAACTTAATCTGTCGTCATTTCAAGCAACTTTTGAAATCCATTTTCATTTGACTAGGAAAAGGAGAAGGGAACTGTGTCTCTTAAGGATATGTTTGTGGCCACAAGAGCAAGGAAACCCGGTCATTCGTACAAGACCTCGAATGAAGACACAACTACTAAAATTGTACGAACGTTATCTATTTTCCAGTTTTATTGGCATCAATTATTTGTTCTTAGTTTTTATTTACTTGGATGTGTTGTTTGTATACGCTTTATTAGGTTGCAATGGAGGAAATTGAAACACATTATTCGGGTGTGGATGGTCAGTCTGTTGATGCATTTTCAGTTGTCATGGGTCCTGAACATCCGGGTCGTCTGAGACTGTATGGTGCGGAGGTGACAAAAACTTCTTTGAAAAAAACAGTTGGCAATTCTGAACCAATTTCAAATGCCACAAATGATGCAGTAAAACAAATGCAAGAAAAAATACAAAACATGGAGAAAGAAATTGAGGAACAAAAGAAAACAATACGACAAGAAATTATGGAAAATTTAATCGCACAACTTCAACAAGCAGGATTAATTGATTCTAACATACTAGCAACGTTGTCTGTTCCTTCACCAAAAGTATCTGCTTCTGCATAACCTACTATAGGGAGAAACAAAGGTTAGTGTTGCTACTGACTATTTTTCTCGCTCTTCCTCTTCTTCTTCTTCTCGTGTCTCTGTTGCGTCTATTTTATTGCTTCTTGAAAGTGGGATTTGGTTATCTTTTAGCCACTGTAATTTGGTTAGTTCTTGAAAATATCTTTTGCTGTTGTTGGTGCTGATTTTGTTGCTCTTATTGGCTGTCTTTTCTCCTTTTTTTCTGAGTTTACCACTGATTTGGGAAGTGTGATACACATTGGTTATAATCTTTTAGACACTGTTTAATTGATTGGTTCTTGAATTGTTTGTTGAATACTTATAACTGCTTGTACTGATGTGCTGAGTCAGGAATCCAGTGACACGGTTAAGTAGCACACTGAAATTTATGTCAAGAAAAAATATGGCTCTGACTCCCACATATGAAACTAGTTGTCCCAATGTAATTGTCAAAACTACGCAGTTGCCAAAACCTCCTCTTTTGCATCTCCTTGTTTGGTTGCTAGCTGTGCTAGAATGCACCCGTCCAGTAAGACACAAGCAAACGAACTTCATAAAGGAAATGAGTAAGATGCCATATTCTTAAAAATAAATTGGCAGCAATTATTATCAGATTAGAGGGTGGAAAAAAGAAATTATTGGTAAATTTACTAATGATTGCAACTCATCAACATGCATAATGCTTCTTAATGCATAATGCTCCTTTTACAGTACACCTCACGTCCTACAAGCATAATGTATTATTTTCAGTAAAAGGCCAAAAAAGAACAGCCTGGTGATAAAGCATTGGGAAGTATACATCAAACTCTTTGTCATTCACCATAAATTTACCATCGCCTGGTTCATTTCACCATTAATTTAGCCACTGTTTGGTTGGTTCTTGAATTGTTTGTTGTGATTTAAACATTATGAAAGCAGTAGGTCACATATTACTAGATGGCTAGAAAAGGTTAATATTTACCCAGCTTAGGGAGTACTGATGTGAGTAGTTACTTGCATGGTAAAGCATAGTTTGATTCAGAGAATGACCAGAAATTGGAACATGTTGCTCATTACTCTTGTCTGCAACTTTCTTTGAGCTCTGTAACTCCAAATTTGGTAATGAAATTTTTTTATATATGGTTGGCAATTGTACATGTGGTTATTTATATAGGACACACAAGTTCTTATTAATTATTTTCTATTATCATTGTAGGTGATGACATTGAAGATGGGAATGAAAGTGATGAACTAGACCTGGCCTAGGCCAGATCGATCAAATTGGGTTCATGCTAGGTCATATTGAAAATTTTGACTAAGTTTCAAACATCTTTTATTGTTGAACATTGAAACTTATGTACATGTGTTGCCCTTTTTGAAGGTGTAAAAATATTTGGCTTTTGGTTGTAATGACTAGGTTCTACTGTTTGTCCAAAAATATTTGGTTCTTGGTCCAAAAAACTTGTGTGTTTTATGTTATGCTTAATTTATAAAATCATTGCAATAACTAGCCTAATAAATATAAATCTTGCAGTAGCCTATAAATAATTGTTGTAGTAGCCTTATAAACCGTAGCAATAGCCACCAAAGAGTACGGTCGCAACCGTAGCATAAGATGAACATAACCGTCCCAACCGATGTAAAATATTGAATAGAAATAAACGTCGCAATAGCAGATAGACTACTGTTGCATAAAATTCTAATGGGACGGTTCATACCCGTTGCATAAAAGATTTATTGGGACCGTTAGTAGCCGTTGCATAAAGATCTATTTGGGACGGTTTAAACCCGTTGCATAAACTCTACTGGCACGAGTCGTAGCCGTCCCAATAGATCTTTAGCCGTCGCAAATATTGTGGAACGAAAACCGTCCCAAAAATCCCCATTATTGCGACGGTTATATAATAACCGTCGTTATTGATATATTGTCACGGGACCAGTTGTATCGGTGTGGTTAACCATTTCCATATCTATATAGAGACGGGTTTTATATCTATGGGGACGGTAATTGAACCATTGCTATACGCCTTATTTCTAGTAGTGGTTGTATTGGACTGTGAGGTTGATTTTGAGATGCCATAATTATAGGAAGACCATTTTTAGTGACCGATAGAGCATTGGTGGATATGGAGCGGGGTGAGCTAAAATTCAGGATGAATAATAAGAAAGTCATGTTCAATGTTTGCAAAACTATGAGGTAGCCAAAGGACATGAGGGTGGTTTCCATAATAAATATTTTAGATGACCCTGGAGGCAAACCCAAGGGATATCTTGATGAAGTCTGAGTAATCAAGACACACACATCATGTCGCGATGTTAAATCAGGTGCTGCTTGGGAGGCAACCCAAGGTGTCTTGCTATTCCTACATTTGCTTTGATTTTTGTTATTTTGATTGACATTAGACCCACGCACCTAGGGTGCCACAGGTATGTTCCTAACTCTCTTGTTGTATGTTCCTAACTCTCTTGTTTTACTTTGGTCTAATGCATTGGGGACAATGCATGCTTATTTGGTGAGGGCGGAGGTACTTGTGGGTCTATACATCCTTTTAGGGGTTTTTGTTATCGTGTTTCTTTTCCCTCAAGTGCTATCATAGTAGAACTGGCATATTTAGGTTGTTATTTATATTATTATGTGTTTTCATGTTTAGTTAGTAGAAAAATGGGGGAACCTTAGTGCAGTCAATTTTAAACATAAACAAACTTTGAATGATAATGATGCTTTTTGATTGTTTAAAGTACACCCCTCCTAAAAATTTTGTTTCGGACTGTGTGTGTAGTATGTTAGTTTTTGATAGCTGTTGGATCTTATTATGGCATTAGTATTATACGCAGAATGACTATAGCCAACAATGCATGAACTGGATAGGTAGTAGTCGATAGTGTAACCCTGTGCTATGTGTGTGTGAGGTCATTACCGAGTTCACTTTGTGTGTACGATCCAGAACTTGCCCGGTTAGTCTTGCCTAGGTTATAGGATAGTGGTTAGGAAAGGATCATAAGCTATTTTTTAATAAGTCCAGTTTTAGCGTAAATGCCTGACCAAATGAAGTAAGTATCCCTTGATCTCGAATTGGAGATTTAATTGACTTTTTTTCTTTCATTAGCCTATTCACTTTCCCATTTCACCTTACAATAAACCTGTCTTGGCCCTTGGCCCTCCTTGGACATTGTGTACCTCAACTAAGGCAAATCTCCTAAGTTGAGGGTAGTGCGTAGCTTGATATGGTTATGAAGAAGGGGATAGTAAAAGAGAGGAGAACAAAGTTGGGTGTGAAGAAAAAGAAAGAAAAGAAGTGAAAAAAATAGAGTTTGCAAAAATAAAGAAAAAATATTGAAATCATAAATAAAATTACACCCAAAAAAATCTGAAAACAAATGAAGGAGAATAATGGAGAATAAAATGAGAATGGTTGGAAGTAGACCCAAAAATAGTGTAGTGTCAAGGAGGGTTAAGTCACCATATCCATATGTACCACACCCGTCTGTAAGCCTACACTACAAGCAGATGAAAGTCCTATAGTCGGTCCAACTGTCCGAAAAACTAAGGCATAGAAAGTAAGGGCAAGCCTATGGTATTTGACGTACACTGTTGAACTTTTTTGTGAGGCAGAGTGTTTTGATTTGATATTCATTAGTATACTATGAGTGTATGGGACTTCTTTGTTGTGAGAGTACATGGGTTGCATTGTTATCTTCTATTTGTTCGGATATTGTCATTTGCATATATGCTTAGTTGTTTGTTCATCATCTGATGCCATCATTTGATCCTATCTGTGTCATGATAATATGCTTCATGTATACACACCGTGGTTTTGATTTACAAATATGAGAGGTCAGAAAAGTTTTGGTACCAAAAGCAATGAGTCGACTGTCATAGGTCTCTTAGGTTTCTCTTAGATAAGCATCGAAAGTAGTTCTTTTGTTTTGTTCGCCTGAGGACATGCAAATGTTTTAATTTGAGGGTGTTGATCTGCCATGGTTTCATGGCACTTTCGATACTTAAAATAAGGAAAAGATGCAATAACTCGGGTATGTTTGGTAGGTATGATATGTGTTCTGCAGGAGAATAGGTTTTGGAGGCAAAATGAAGGAAAAGTGCTCAAAAGTGACAAAAGGGAAGAAGGATGCCCTGGAATAAAGTTTTTGATGACAAAAGAGCGGAGTTGAAATTTTCACAAAAGTGACCCACGGTACCGACCTACGGGACGTAGGTCAAGTGACCTATGAACACTTCTGAAAGTGTGCATGGAGGCCTGATTTCCACTTTTTTCTCCTACTTTGTTTAGGATAGGATTCACTTTGTATCTATAAATACCCCTATGTTGTCCTATGATTAGGGGTGGAAAAAATTCATTATTTGAGAGTTAGTCACTACATTATTTTTAGTTGTCTACTACATTATTTTGAGGATTGATCTTGTAATCTCAAATATTGATTCTAGGGTTTTTATTCATATTGAGATTTTGGAGTTTTATTCTTATTGTGAGTTTACAATTATGTTTTCATCATTTAATTCTTCTTGTGTGCTTGCAATCATTAGTAGCTAAACCCCATAACTAGGGTTGTGTGAACCATGAGGAATTAACGTAATGGGTTACTGCAAAGCAATTCTAAACCAGTGTGAATGCATGTATTGTTATTTGTTTCATTGTGATTGATCTTCTAATGGTTGCAAATGTTAGAAACTCGCTTGTATTCTAGACTTGCTTGAGAGAGAGGTAGAGATTGGAAAAAGTAAATGGCAATAGAGATTTGAAGCTATCAACCTTCAGCTAATCACTTGAGCCATAACAGGGATAGTTATCTGAGATCCAGAACAAGGGTTAGTAGTGCGGCATTCGAAGACCGAGAGGAGAAGAGTGAAATTCGTCTAACCAAGGTCGAGAGAAGTTTATATGAACCTATCTTGTTAGATTTTTCATGCAATGCATCGGGAAAATTTGCCAGCACAAGTAACCAGTGGAGTTAAGAAATTATTTGGGATCACAGTCCTAGTGTATTTCTCATATTGATCACAAATAAGAAAATCAACAATCATTACTATTAATATTTGCTTACAACCCCTCCCCCCCATTTTTACTTACTTGCCAATTACTCGGACAAGCACTCGACCTAATTTTGTCCTATTTCTTATGGGATTGAACCCAACCTAGTTGTGTTCTATATTTGATTCAAAGAACGCAGTATACTTTCTGGAGGTATAGTATGGGTGATATCAAACACCTTATGTAAAAAGAAATTTTTAGCACAAGAATGTAATTCAAATAGAACACAAATGGAAAATGTGAAATCCAACCATAAACTCAAAATCTCTAGCGGTTGAAGAGGCATGACTTTTGGAGGAAGTGGTTGTGTGTTGGAGAAAGAGACAGAGCTTCTAGATAACAGATAAAAGACAATAATACTTGTTTTCTGATCATTACACTTGTGTCACTATATTAAATGCATAAGTTGATCTTAAACCAAAACACAAAAAAGTATAACAGGGAATAATAATAGAGCATGATAACTATTATAATAATACAAATATAATATAAATTCTTATAATCGAAAAAAATATGATGAAAGGAAGTTGAACCACCATCATACACAGTAGGTACCAATTTAGCAAAATTTATAGTATTTTACTATTTTAGCCCTTAGTTGGTAATTGTTAATTTGCAAAAGTAGTAGTACTTCAGAATCTATGAATTCTAATGATTAAAGGACTCGATTATTTTGAACACTAAGGACAAATGTTTAAGCATATATGTGCTAACGCATGAGTTAAATACAACATAGCATGGAAAAAAGCATATCCATGAAAAGAGTATGGACTTACTGCCATATTACGTAGGGATTCCAAAAAAATTCAAGAAATAGAGCGCAGCACATCTTAGTTTCTTCAAGGCAAATAGCGTACTTTTTGTTCTCTCTGAAAACAGAATAGTAGCATTCAAGGTATTCTTCCAGATAAAAAGCATAAGAACGAATCCAAGTAGAAGGGTCCCAAACTTCACAATCGGTTGAATTTAATGGGAGAACTACAAAAATGACCCTCAAAAGTAGTGGCTTTGCTTTTTTATTCCCCATAAAAAGAGTGTTATAAAAATAGCCTTCACTTACTAACCTTGTTTTATACATAAAAAAGAAAGAAGACTAGTCTTTAAAGGCTTTTCTTATGTGGGACAAAAAAGTAAAGTTATCCACTATGGGGGGTCATTCCATGTAATTACCTGAAATTTAATTGATACAATTGATCAAAATCAGGAACGAAATGAACGATAAAATAGATTACACGATGCACCAAGCATACATGAAAGAAAACCTAGAATCACCGGAAAAGAAACGTGAAAAAGAAACTAAAAATATCCAAAACAGAAACCTGTAATAAAGTCGTAAAATCTAAAAAAGAAACTTACCTTAGGTGAGCCCTGATGGAAGAGAAAGAGAGGAATATTTGACTCTCTAGAAAGAAGGACAAGAAACAGTTGAGATGGAAGCATTGCAACTTGTTACAGGAGAAAAAAGATACAGAAACATGGAACACCATGTAAACATGAAAGGAATAACAATATTAATATTGAAGGAAAAACATAAATTTACCAATTGAGAGAAACAATAGAATCGAGATAAATTCTTCGTGGGAGGAAAAGTCAAAAAGAAATCCAAAACAGAAGATGAAGAAGGAGAAAAGAGGAAGCGTTGAAGGAGATTTACCTGGAAGACAAAGATGAGAACGGTGATTAAGATATGTTGCAGAAAGAAATTTGGAAGAAGCGACTCTTATGAGGGTTTTTTCCTCTTTCACATAGCACCGGTACAAAAGTGATGACACTATTATGTTTTAACAAAAGCACCAATTTTGTTAGTCATTACGACTCTTCGTGTGGTTTTTTTTCCTTTTTGTTTCTCCATGGGAAAAGATAAAAAAAGATATAAATTTAAATCCTGTTTCCAGAGTGCGCTACATAAGCGGGTCTATGATGCTCTTTTATATATATATATATATATATATAGATAGATAGATAGATAGATAGATAGATAGATAGATAGATAGATTTATTTTTTGTAAAGATTATTCTTTTGACATAGTATAGGAAGGTTTCAGTTAATATGAAATGAGATGAGGTTATTTAATTTGATGGATTCTTCTTTTAAATTGATTCAATAGGTGTAGATATATTGACATCAGTTTTGTGTTTTTAAAAATATTTTTGTATTGCATAACTTTACGTTTGTAAATGTGAATATGACTTAATACCGGATGCTTCCTCAAATTATGTTCTGAATTCTCTTTCTCTTGTATTCTCAGTTTTCTTTAAAATGTTTTTCACATTTTCCATCACTAATCGTATCCTCTGTTATTCCTCTTTTTATATTTCCTAGATGGATAAAGTTTAGCTTACTTCTACTTTATATGTTTAGATTTTGAAAAGAAATATTAATATGTTGCAACTAATTCATTTTATAAGTAGTTGCATACAAAAGGAAGCAACACTAAATTAGATATATATCAGAAGATGAATATGTTTGTTTTTTCGAAAATCTTCTATCAAGAACGCTATCTCATTTTCAATTCTTCTAGATGCTTGAAGGAACCAGTGACACTCTTGCAAAAAATTTAACATTTCTATATTGATCACTTAATAATTATCGATCAGCGATTGTCATGCTTGAAGATGCTCAAGAATTTATTAGTGATTTTCATAAAAAGCTTCATGATATGGGAGTGGTAGGGAGGTATGGTATGGAGTTTGTTTCTTTTCAGTTGCAGGAGGATGCCAAAATGTGGTGGAGGGTATTCGTTGAGTGAGCTGCAGGTTTACATGCATTGATTCGAACTCAGTTTCATTATGTCTTTTTGGAGAAATATATTCCACGAACTTTGAGGGATAGGAAGAAGGATGAGTTCACTAGACTCGAGAAGGAAAGTATGTCGGTTGCGGCTTATGAGGCCAAATTTCATGCCTTGTCTATATATTTTTCGTAGTTGTTAACTACTGAGGAAGAGTGGATCAAATTGTTTGTTAAGGGGTTGAATATTGGTCTTCAAGTTTTTTCTCTTCAGATGTAATCATCATGTAAAACCTTCTATGAGATGGTTGATTTTGTGAAAAAGGTAGAGGGTGTGAGGAAGGATGGTTACACTAAGCCAGGGGGAAGAAGGCCTGTAAGGTGGGTAATTTTGGTGGTTCTTATTCGTAGAACCAGAGTTCATCAGTCTACCCTGCCCAACCTATTCAGTATGCGATGCCTGTGTCTGCTGGTTGTCCTTAGAGGCTATTCTCAGATTTTTGTGGTTATGTTCCTTTGTCATCATCAGCTCAGTGACCCACCCTAGATCGTATATGCTATGAATGTAGTGAGATTGGTCACATTTAGAGAAATTGTCTTAATTAAAGGCACTTTGGTCAGCCAGGCCAGCAACAGACTTCCCAAACCTTGGTTCCAGTAGGTAAGAGAGGTGGAGGTAATGGTAGGGACCGCCCACAAGGTAGGCATGGTGGTCACCAAGAGGGTAGAGATGGAAACCAGGTCAATCGGGGTGGTGGACATGCAGGTTGAGGTAGTGCACAGGCCCACAGGGGTGGCACTTAGATGGGTGACAAGACCTACTTGACCAGGTTGGCCCGAGGTTGAGGCTTTAGACGCAATGGTCACATGTACTATTCTTGTCTATGACTGTATGGTTGCTAGTTTGTTTGGTCTGGTTTTCACATTCTTGTATGTTTCTGTTAAATTTGCTTTGGGTCTGATATAGTTTGTGAAATGCTTGATACTTCTATGTATGTGTCTATGTTGGTTTGGGTTTTGGTAGTTGTGGATCAGGTTTATTGGACTTGTTCTATATTATTCATAAGATATCAAACTTGGGCTTATTTGGTAATTCTAAATGTTGTGTAATTTGACATTATCTTGGGGATTAGTTGGTTAACTCCATACCATGCGATTCTTGATTGTCATGACAAAATAGTCACTGTGGCTATGCCAGGGATGGATAGATTGAAGTGCGAGAGTAATAATAAGCCTGCTCCTCTGGACTTGTATCTTTTATTCATGCCAAGAAGTTAGTTGGGAAGGGATGTCGAGCATTTCTATCTCATCTTTGGGATACTAGTCTTGAGGTCCCTCCGATTGGATCGGTTCCAGTAGTATGTGAATTCTTAGAAGTGTTTCCTGATGATCTACTTGAGATACCACCTGATTGTGACATTAATCTTTTCATAAACCAAGAGTCGGGAGCACATCCCATTTCCATCCCTCCTTATAGAATGGCACTAGCTGAACTAAGTGAGCTAAAGGCTCAATTGGAGGAGTTGTTGGGTAAGTGATTCATTCATCCTAGTGCTTCTCCATGGGGTGCTCCTTTGTTGTACATTAAGAAGAAGGATGGTAGCCTTCATAGGTTCATAGACTACCGATAGTTGAAAAAGGTTATGAATCATAACAAGTACCCATTGCCCAGAATAGGTGACTTGTTTGATTAGTTACAAGGTGTTTCTGTGTTTTTCAAAATTGACTTGAGGTACGAATATCACTAGCTTAAGATCGGGGCTGAGGACATATCAAACACTGCTTTTCGAACCCGTTATGGGCACTATGAATTTTTGGTGATGTCTTTTGGTTTGACAAAAGCCCCAGCTGCTTTTATGGGGATGATGAATGGAGTATTTAGGCCATAATTGGATTCCTTTATTATTGTTTTTATGGATGATGTTTCGGTGTACTCCAAGAGAAGGGAAGAGCATGAGGCTCACTTTCACATTGTGTTGGGATTGCTAAGGGAGAAAAAACTTTATGCCAAATATTCAAAGTGTGAGTTTTAGTTGTCGTCAGTGTCCTTCTTGGGGCATGTAGGTTCAAAGGAGAGGGTTGTGGTAGACTATCACGACCTAACTAGGCGGATCCTGACCTACTCTATTCTAACTAGATAGGAGAACCCTTACTACCCATTCAATTGATATGTGAAACTCATTAATAAACCAATTTATTACATCATTACATTACTTAGAATAAAAATATTACAATCTTTATAAATAAATAATAAAAGAAAAACATCTCCTTGAGGACCTAGTCTATACATGTACAAGATCTTCTAATGAAATAAAGGATAAATATTCAATTAACTATTATCCATTCAATTAATATACGAAAGTCATTAATAAGCCAATCTATTACATCATTGAATTAATTATAACAAAAATATTAAAATCTTTGTAAAGATACAATAAAAGGAAAATATGTCCCCGAGGACCTAATCTAGACATGTACAAGATCTTCTAATATAATAAAGGACAAACAAAAGACACAGCTCCCACCATAAGAATAGGATAAGTAGAAGCTGCTGATGAATACTTGCCACTTCATATAAGAAAACTCAATTGATCCTGCAACCAGACTAAACCCCCCAAAAAGGGTGTAGTAAGAGAAGTATTAGTACAACCACAAGTACTGGTAGGTATCATCGACTGATCAGGATTAGATCATGCAACACCACATACAATCAAACAAGCTAAACATGACAACTAACAATTTAATTCACATCACTTTCACCCACTTATGTTATCTTTCTCTCTCATATTACCTGAGAGTATTTTTATTATTATTCTCACTAACTTAGTTGCACCTAATTTATTACTAGTAGGCAATCTGTATCACCAGCATTCCCCTTATACTATTCCACACTTAATATCACTAGTCTTACATCGCTCTTCACATCAAATGTCATCCATCCTGGTCCTCCACCCACAATTTGTGGCAACCCAGTAATATGGGAGTTATGTACAGCAACCAGAACATACTATTGTCAATTTAAAACATATATGGCCATTAATTAGAATTTCAATCATCAAGTAGACATTCAAGTCATCAAGTAAGCTTTCAGTTCATAAAATAGACATTCAAGTCATTAAGTAAGCTTTCAATTCATCAAGTAGACATTCAAGTCATCAAGTAAGGTTTAAATTCATCAAGTAGACATTCAAGTCATCAAGTAAGCTTTTGATTCGTCAAATAGACATTCAAGTCATCACGTAAGCTTTAACAATGCTCATATCATAATCTCACACAAGGGTAAATTACACCCGTTTTAGCTTGCCATTTAGGACTTCAAGAATTTCATCAAGAATATGATTATCATATTATCACATCAAGGATCGGCATGCACAAGGAACCATAGTATATCACAAAACATAAATCGGTCCACATAAGGAACTATAAAATATCTCCTCAACATAACCGGTCCACACAATGAACCATAATATCTCATCAATAATAGATGGCCCACACTAGGAACCATAATATCTCATCAAATAACCGATCCATATAAGAAACCATAATGTATCATCAAACATAAATGGGCCCACTTAAGGAACCATCAAGCTCACTAGCCATAGTGTACATACATGCTATGAGACTTATGGTTTCCAACTATCCATGACCTGCAGAGGACGGGCTTTGTCCATGTACCAAATCATAATAGACAACTATGTGTCTTGACACCCTTATTCAAAACCAAATGTTATGCTACCCTTATTCCAACATCACCTCCCTTATACCACCTCAATCAATCAATTGGAACCATAGATCATCTGTAAAGCATCAATCATTTTGCAACATAAAACAATGTACAATCACAAGTACAGTTCACCATGTAAGTTCATTATTAACACTTTTGTAGATTAACAATTAGTCATCATTTTATCACTTACAAGCACGTCCCTATGACAAATCAAAAACATATTTATTCTAGAATTACCAAACAACTCATCAACCACAAGTATGTCCGAAGACCAATCATCAAATTAGAAGTTAATAGCACACACACAATCAAATTGATTCTAAGATCTAATTTTATAAATATGTACATATATGCATACTTCCACATGTCTATAATTCATCCCTATCTACAACACCATTTGTAACACCCCGTATATTTTTGAACCTATTTATTTACCGTAACATTTATGGAATTATTTAAACATGATATGGTTGGTTTATTACACATTAAGTTAGTGGGCTGAATTGGTCATGTGCTAATGGGCTCAATAAAGGCCCCAAATTAAGCCATAAGACATGGCCCAAATGGAGAAATGACCCATTCTTAAGATTGACCAAGTAAACACATTTAATGTTTGTCTAAGTATGACATGATGTAATATAAAAGGGAACAAAAATCATATTTTATTCAACAAGACACACTTGCCAATTCTAGAATTTTCCACAAGATATTTTCTCTTCATTCAAACCCTAAGCAACCATTTCCTTTGGACAAGATCATCCTTTTGAAAGCTTTGGTAAGTGTTTAATCTCATGGTTTAGTATATTATATGCATAATATGGTGTGTAAATCATGTTGGTTATGTTGATAAAGTGTTGAGCAGTTCACTATGTGTGAAACAATCTACTTTTGCTTAATCGGTAAAGGGTTTTGTCTTATAAACTTGAAAGAAGACTTGTGGTCTTGAAGGAAGTGAATTTGATGGATTAAATGTCAACATGTAAGATGTGTTTATTTCCCTAACTTGCTTCCTCTTTGTCTATAACATTTGGAATTGTCGTTGTGAAATTGCACATGGAACCGGTGGCGTATTAAAGGGAAAAATATAGTTTTGTGATGTTCATGTGCGTTGTGAGATCATGGTTGTTTGTTGGAATCAAATTTAACATAAAATATGAAAAGAGAAGCTTACTTATGGCAATGGACCATTTATTATAAAAAAAGGACCCAAAAGAGACCCATTTTTGCCGAACTAGGCATCCGCCCTCATGGATGGGGCACCTGCGGGCGCAGATGCCAATGTAGGTGGCCCTGGACAAGGCTATATGGGCACCTACGGCCGCATCTCACCCACCTGCGGGCACAGGTAGATAAACAGGCCATTCCAGAATTTTATTTTATTTGTTTTTGCTTCTCTTTGACCCCCCAAGGCCCCTATACCCTTTTTGGATGCAATCATCAACTTATAGTACCTTTTGAATGGCCCTAAGGAGTAGTCTAGAGGCATTTTGAATTGTATCAGCTCCGGAAAAACAGCAGGCACGTGTTCTAAAATGGCATACAGAGTTTGCTGCCGTTGGCGCTTTGCATTTTCAACATTGAGAATTCCTTGATTAATTTGAGAAAGTCGATTGTTGTTTTATGTTTTATGGTGAAAGGTATTGAGATGACTTGATAGAATAAGTGTGATGTGGTGTTAGTGAGGAAGTGTAAAGTATAAACTTGGTGTGAAATGCTATTGGTTTATGATGTCTTAGTTGATGTGTGGCATCTTGGTTCACTAATTTCCCAAAGATCTAACAATTTTATAACCACCAATGTATCAATCTTACAAAACTAACGGAATGAAGTAATCCATAGTTGTTTATTGTTTGAGTACAGGTGGTATACTAGGGGTGGAAGGAACACCTAGCATGGGTCGATCCCAATATCACGGGTGGTATCCCAGGGGTGGAAAGAACATCTAGCATGGGTCGATCCCACAACCACGGGTGGTATCCCAGGGGTAAAAACAAAGCCTAGCATGGTTCGATCCCGATTGATTATTATTACTTCCCACTGATCAGCTTGGGGCCCAGGCATTATATGAATGAATGAGCGTGAAAGCAAAGAAAGTAATGAACGTAATGTACACGGTTCCACACATAAACAATAGTGGTTTATTCATATTGATTATTCACTTGTATTTGATTCCATTTAAGTTCTTATGTTACATGCAGTTTCTTATAGCCTTACATACTCAGTACATTCTTCGTACTAACGTCCCTTAGGGAAATTACCTTACTTGTTGCAGGCGCAGGTGCTAGTAGGCCTCCACAGTAAGCTACGAGTCATCCGCATACTGTTGGTGAGCTCCAGATTAGTTCGGGGCTTTCTGAGTCATTATGAACATTGGTTTTGGTATTGTATAAAGGACTGTATAAAGCGGGGACTTGTCCCGACTTTAGGTTGGTTATGTATATGTATATGTTAGAGGCTTTGTATACGTTGTAAGACAAATAAAGGCATGTGTGTCTATTTTGACATGATGGCCCTAACGGCCCAGTTTCATATCTATTGAATGTTTTTCCATGACTTTCACCATTGGTATCTTGCATTTATATGTGATAGAGTGTTGTTCATTTAAATACATGCATATGAATTTACATAGACGTAGGTTGGTTCTCTCGGGCCTTAATGGCTTTGGGTGTCAGTCCGCCCCATTGGAATTCGAGGTGTGACAAAAGTGGTATTAGAGCAGGTTGTCCTAGGGTGTCTATAAAGTCGTGTCTGAGTAGAGTCTTTCTTATGGATGTGTTGTGCACCACATTTATAAGCAGGAGGCTATGGGGCATTTAGGAGTTGTTTCTTTTCTTCATTTCCTAGATCGTGCATTAGAGCCAAATTTGTAGGTGGAATTATATCTGACCATTGAAATTGGTTTTCTTTGTTATAGTTAAATGCCGATTACAAGACGAGGTAGGGCCAAAGGTAAGTAGGTAGATATGCTTGTCGGAGAAGGAACGAGTAAATCACCACCTGACCAAGATAGTCAAGGTGGGGCTGACACCGAGTTTGCATCGCGAGCTTCTTCTTTTCCAGCTCCAGAAGAGCCGAGAAGGAGAGAAGAACCTGCAGAACCACCTGTTAATGCTACTGAGCAAGATCTCAGAAATGCGGTGCAAATATTGACTTAGATAGTTGCTGCACAAAATCAAGGATGAGCTGGTCCAACGACAAGTGATGATGGTGCGGCTAGGTCAGCTAGTCGGCGGACACAGGATTTTCTGAAATTAGAACCTCCAACCTTCACTGGGTCAGATCTGAATGCAGACCCACAGGACTTCATAGATCAAATTCAAAGGGCTTTATATGTTATGCATGTGACTGGTATAGAAACGGTTGAGCTTGCGGCCTATAGATTGAAAGGTGAGGCTATATTATGGTACGAAGATTGGAAGCGATCTCGTGGTATCGGTGCAAATCCAGCTAATTGGGAAGAATTTAAAGCGGCATTCCTTGATCACTATCTTCCATATGAGATTCGAGAGGCTCGTGTGGACCAGTTCTTAAATCTTCGTCAAGGGAGTATGAGCGTCAGAGAGTACAGTCTTCGGTTTAATTCTTTAGATCGATATGCTCCTAGTGTAGTAACCATGATGGCTGACAGAGTCCATCGATATATGGACAGATTGGAGCCATATGTGGTAAGGGACTATACCATTGTTGCTTTGAACAGAGATATGGATATAGACAGAATACAGGCTTTTGCACAGAATATGGAAGATCAGAGCCAAAGAAGAAGGGCACACGAATTTGAAAGAGGCCCGTCAAAGAGGGCTAGACCTATGGGACAGTCCATGGCGTCCCAAGGAGAATTTAGGCCTCGAGTTTTAAATAGACCTCTGAGACCATCATTTTCTTATCCTACAGAAGGAACTCAATCCCAATTTTGAGGGTCTAGAGGCAGTCAAACTAGGCAAAGTAGTGGGATTCGACCTATCCTACAAATATGCATACTTCCACATGTCTATAATTCATCCATATCTACAACACCATTTGTAACACCCCGTACATTTCTGAACCTATTTAATTACCATAACATTTATGGAATTATTTAAACATGATATGGTTGGTTTATTACACATTAATTTAGTGGGCTGAATTGGTCATGTGCTAATGGGCTCAATAAAGGCCCAAAATTAAGCCATAAGACATGGCCCAAATGGAGAAATGACCCATTCTTATGATTGACCAAGTAAACATATTTAATGTTTGGCTAAAAATGACATGAGGGAATATAAAAGGGGAAAAAATCAGATTTTATTCAACAAGACACACTTGCCAATTCTAGAATTTTCCACAAGATATTTTCTCTTCATTTAAACCCTAAGCAACCATTTCCTTTAGACAAGATCATCCTTTTGAAAGCTTTGGTAAGTGTTTACTCTCATGGTTTAGTATATTATATGAATAATATGGTGTGTAAATCATGTTGGTTATGTTGACAAAGTGTTGAGCAGTTCACTATGTGTGAAACAATCTACTTTTGCTTAATCGGTAAAGGGTTTTGTCTTATAAACTTGAAAGGAGACTTGTGGTCTTGAAGGAAGTGAATTTGATGGATTAAATGTCAACATGTAAGATATTTTTATGTCCCTAACTTGATTCCTCTTTGTGTATAACATTTGGAATTGTCGTTGTGAAATTGTGCATGGAACCGGTGGCGTATTGAAGGGAAAAAATGTAGTTTTGTGATGTTCATGTGCCTTGTGAGACCATGGTTGTTTGTTGGCATCCAAGTTAACATAAAATATGAAAAGAGAAGCTTACTTATGGCCGAACCGAGCATCCTCCCTCACGGATGGGGCACCTGCGGGCACAGATGCCAATGCGGGTGGCCTTGGACAGGGCCAAATGGGCACCTGCGGCCACATCTCACCCAGCTGCGGGCGTAGGTGGTTCCACAGGCCATTCCAGAATTTTATTTTGTTTATTTTTGCTTCTCTTTGACCCCCCAAGGCCCCTATACCCTTTTTGGATACAACCATCAACTTATGGTACCATTTGAATCGTATCAATTATGGATTATTGTTTTATGTGTTATGGTGAAAGGTATTGAGATGACTTGATAGAATAAGTGTGATGTGGTGTTAGTGAGGAAGTGTAAAGTATAAACTTGGTGTGAAATGCTGTTGGTTTATGATGTCTTCGTTGATGTGTGGCATGTTGTGGTGTTGTTGGTATGGTAATGCAGTAAATTGTATTGTGAAGGGTGAAATGACGTTATATGGCAGTCATGTAGTTCATTGTCGTCTTATGCACTTGTAATGTAGTTAGTTGTTAACGTGAGCTCCGTTATGTACTTGTGTTGTAGAGTAACATGTAAGGAAGGAGCTGGATTGTTGTATTCACATATAGGATTGTGTATTCGTATTGGGAAGATAAGGTATGTAAGGTTGCTCTTTTCAGTATCCTTTGGCAGCGCTTATTGTCCTCATTGTTACCGACCTTGTTTCCATTCCAAAATGTTCCAAAGTATCTTATTTCAGGTTTGACATATATTGTTATTCACGTGTCTCTTACTTATTGACTAATGTTCCAAAGCTCCAACAATGTTATAACCACCAATGTATCAATCTTACAAAACTAACGGAATGAAGTAATGCATAGTTATTTATTGTTTGAGTAAGGGTGGTATCCCAAGGGTGGAAGGAACACCTAGCATGGGTCGATCCCAATATCATGGGTGGTATCCCAGGGGTGGAAAGAACACCTAGCATGGGTCGATCCCACAACCATGGGTGGTATCCCAGGGGTAAAAAAAAAGCCTAGCATGGTTTGATCCCGATTAATTATTGTTACTTCCCACTGATCAGCTTGGGGCCCGGGCATTATATGAATGAATGAATGAGCGTGAAAGCAAAGAAAGTAATGAACGTAATGTACATGGTTCCACACATACAGAATGGTGGTTTATTCATATTGATTATTCACTTATATTTGATTCCATTGAAGTTCTTATGTTACACTTATAGCCTTACATACTCAGTACATTCTTCGTACTGACGTCCCTTGGAGGACTTACCTTACTTGATACAGGCACAGGTACTAGTAGACCTCCACAGTAGGCTACAAGTCATCCGCAGACTTTTGGTGAGCTCCAGATTGGTTCGGGGCTTTCCGAGTCATTATGTACATTTGTTTTGGTTATGTATAAAGGACTGTATAAAGCGGGGACTTTTCCCGACTTTAGGTTGGTTATGTATATGTATCTGTTAGAGGCTTTGTAGACGTTGTAAGAAAAATGAAGGCATCTGTGTCCATTTTGACGTGGTGGCCCTAACGGCCCAGTTTCATACCTATTGAATGTTTTTCCATGACTTCCGCCATTGGTATCTTGCATCTATATGTGATAGAGTGTTTTTCATTTAAAGACATGCATATGAATGCACATGGACATAGGTTGGTTCTCTCAGGGCCTTAACAGCCGCCCCGTTGGAATTCGAGGCGTGACTCCATTAAATCCTCAACTTCCATCTTAATGTTGTATCATAATTAAACCGTCGTCAATATTCAACATACACTAGTAAACTTGGTTTATGCAACTTACAATAGGTTATGCTATAGTGCCTAGCCAAGTATCTGTCAAAACCTTATGATAGAAGATCATTCTCTTCTCTCCCCCCCCCCCGCCCCTTATACTCAATATACTAGATCAATTTATAACACGAGGGACACGTAATCCAGAACACACCACACAAAATTGTTACCATTATATTATTATCTCTAAATTATAATTCAAAACACATCATGAAGTCATACAAATACATATCACACCTCTGGGATTTCATATATCAGCATATTACAACATGTATTAGATCTTTATATCATTAACTTCATATTTTATTCATCCAAACACCATGCCCGAAGGCCTAATCATGCATTAGCCTGTCAATTCTACACAGTGTATACCTTTAGCTAATCCAATTCTACTACTCTTAAACCATAACCTACCTCAATGCAAAGTTGCTGCAGCAAGCAAGTTATACCGCAGATGCTCTTTCTTTTCCTTCACATTTTCGAATGTTCAATTATCTAATAAACAAAGAATTGTAAGAGTAATTAATCAACTACTCTTCAAATAAATACTTTGGGAATTCAAACCTATTAATTCTACCCTTATTCTCTATAACATTACCCAAGGGTCATCCAATCATTAACTAGTTTTATCATATTCACACTACCCCAATTAATGGTGTTTTTACTACAACTACCCTCATTTTAAGAAGTATTCAGCTAATGGTTCCATTCTTTATGAATGCAAGGTTTTCTACCACCATAAATCATGTTCTAAAACCATAAACTCATACTAGAAAGAATTAATTTACTATCTAGAATTAATTCTAGATGATTTTACCCTAATCCATAAATTTTCTCCAAAATCTCATGAACCTAGGGTTCTAACCCATAATTCCACCAGTAGAGATCATTCTAATGATTCTTAGATGTAATTGGATTAATAGAAGAAAAGGATGGTGAAAAACTTACCTCAACAAAGAATTTTCACCCTAAACCTTGAAAAATCTCCCCTCTAGGATTGTGGAATGAGGTTTTTGAGTTTAGGACCTGAAACTCGGCAAAAATAGGCATATAAATTTCCCAAATATCGCTACAATAGACCGAGTCTTGCTGTAGTGGCCTAATACTTCTGCAGCGGGATGGCGGACTCAGCTTTTCGACATAGATTGGCTTTAGTAGAATGGCCATAACTTTTTATTCCAATGTCGGATTAACAAATGGTTTGTGGCATTTGAAAGAAAAATTGAAGACCTTTAATTTGTTAGGTCACGTGCCACACAATTTATATTCTAGGAGGAATGCTTTTTTGAAGTTAACCCTAGTTGAAACTTACACCAAAACTCCATTGGTAAGGACACTTTCAACTCGACTTAGTGCTAGGGGTTTCATACGACCTTAGTTCATACCTAATGCACTCCCACACTAAAGAATTGGTCTTAATACTTATGAACAAATAAATTTCATTGGGTTCAGGTCTATTTAAACCCATCGAAAAGCTCAATTCTTAGCCTGAAAGCTTGAGGTGGTACATTACAAAGTAATTGTTGTTCGGCCACAAATTCATATTGGATGAATGAAAATTTAAAATTATCACTCTTTTACCACTAATAATTTAGTAACGATGGAACGGGTTGTTAGATTAGATACCAATTTACAATCCATTTGTCCTTGAATGGACATTGGGTCAAGTGGAGAAGCACGAGGTCGGAATTAAAAGGACACTATTCTCAGAGACACTTATATTGCACCCTTAATTATCCATTTGCTCTCATTTGTCAACTAAAAACATTTTGTACTCAGCCTTTTCATCGAGGCCTTTTAAGACATAGAGGTGCAGGATTAAATATTTACGCACAAATCGAATCCTTTCTCTCGCAATTTTCCAAACTTGGGAAAGAATATATTTATGCAAGTTCTTATCAAGAATCAAGAAATGAGATAATATGGACCTTGTGGGATGCCAGGGCTTGTACCATCCAATCCTTAGCAAGAGACCATGCAGCAAAAACAAGGGGAGAATCACTCTCTCACAGTGGTCTAAAGAACCCTTGAGTTTTAATGAAATGACATCTAAACTTGAAAAACAAACTATTTATTGTCCCAATCTCGCTATGACTACCTAATTTCCGCTGCAATGGAATCCATCCGCTATAGCAACCTAGTCAATAATGAAATCTCCAGTGCAACGACCCCTATTTTCACTATAACAATATATAGATAGAAACTTGGGATAGTTTCAGATCTATCCCCTTTTTACAACAATCTCCAAATTCTAACAACATGGAAAAAAAACCTCTAAGGCAACCCCTATAAACGGAGTTCTTCAAATCCATTTGTCATTCTGAGACTTCCTACATAACACTATATCAATCAAATAGCCCTCAGTAACCTCATTACCATCAATCATCACACCATCATCCACAATTCAACACTAAACCACACAACGCCAAATTTTTAACCAAAACTATGCTATTTTGAGGTTTATCATTTTCAAACTAAGAAAAATCCTAGCAGGGTACTTATTCCCTAACCATGTTATAACTCACGGAATTCACTCTATCGTCAACAATTAATTTTACATAAACAAACTAGTTCATCAGTTATCACACAAGGAAAAGCTATACTCATTTAGCCTCACAATTAGCTTATGGTTAGTCAAATTACCAACTCAACATACCTCAACCACTTAATGTGCAATACCAACCAAGTAATATCAAATAATAAAGGCAAAATCAATTACGACATATAATAAATCACTTATCTTCTCCTATTTAGAGCCATTTCTTAATTATTAGGGGTGTAACTAATCCATTTGATTTTGCATTATCACCATCTTAGGGATTGCTATCATTTAAAGTCGTCATCTATCAGCTAATTCTATGAGATGTCTAAATACACAATTCAGCCACAAGATTAAGTCATTAATCAATTAATCTTCTCAATGTTTCCCCTAATGCACAAACCACAACTAGAAGTCATGCCAAGAAAATCACTAACTCAATACTCATCACACGACAAACACTTCACTGTCAAGTCAGGTCACCTCTATATCACTAACACCAATTTAAGATATACAAGGCCATTATATTTAGTAACATACAATGGTAGATTTAGTCTTATTTTCTGCCTTACTGCATTGTCATTACAGGCTTTTTTAGCTCTTCAACACATAAGAGATTAGTCTCCATACAATAAGCATATAAGCAAGTCCAAACAATAATCATCCAATTACAGGTCATGTTTGGAATTCAATCAACAAGTCATTTTGTTAATCAACATATGAGTGACTAGTTTTACCAATGGTAGCCACAATATCATATTCACGAATACAAAGGAACCTAGTTCCACCATAATCTCACAATTTCCTCATCAATTATACATTATCATCACAATACAAGTAGTTTACTCAATCAACAGTTAAAAACACCAAGTCAAACAAAGTCTGACATTTACACCTCAAACAGACAACAACACCCACATCAGACATTTAACTTATCAACACATCATATCTTATCAACCACATCATTGATCTTTCATGCCAAGGGCTACTATATCCTCCCCCCTGAAACAACCTTCTCTTATTATTATTCAATTTATGTAATTGAAGTTACAATTGCTAAGCAAGTCACACAACTACAAACATTCATCAAAGAATTCATATAAAACATATCAATACAAAAATTCATAGCTATTTACGTAGTTTTTAGGTTATTATCTATCCACACACCATATTACCATTGACTCAACAAGTAACACCTAATATCACAAATTCTCAATTAAATCAATCAATACTACATGATTACAAAAATTATTTACTTACATATCAACATGACTCAATGCTAGATTCTAATTGAGAAATCACCAATATACCAATTGGAATCGACTAGTTACCAATTGGACTCGTACAAGTACCAATTGGAATCGATTAGATTCACTTGACCCAGTGGACAATAGACTAAAATAACACGACATAAAGGAAGGGAGGGAAATAATTCCTAGAATGCCTCATAGCTTCCCAAATATTTGATGTGAACATCTACACACCAAACTGCCAGACTCTGCTTGACAAGTGCTCTTGTATTTATAAGACCGATAACCTACGTTGTGATACCAACTATCATGACCCAACTAGAAGGATTATGCAGGCACCTACTCTATTCTAACTAAATAGGAGAACCCTTACCACCCATTAAATTAATATGTGGAAGTCATTAATAAATTAATTCATTACATCATTAAATTACTAATAATAAAAATATTACAGTCTTTGTAAATATACTAAAAAAGAAAAGCATATCCTTGGGGACCTAGTCTAGACACGTACAAGAGCTTTTAATACAATAAAGGATAAACAAAAGACATAACTCCCACTGTAGGAATAGGATGAGAAGAAGATGTTGATGAAGACTCGTTACTTTATCTAAGAAGCCTCAACTAATCTTGCAACCTGATTAAACCCCTAAAAAGGGCATACCAAGAGTAGTATTAGTACAACCATAAGTACTAGTAGGTATCGTCGACCGACAAGGATTAGATCACGCAACACCACATAAAATCAAACAAGATAAACATGACAATTAACAATTTAATTCACATCACTTTCACCCACTTATGTTATCTCTCTCTTTCTCATATTACCTAAGAGTATTTCCATTATTATTCTCACTACCTTAGTTATACCCAATTCATCACTAGTAGGCAATTTTGACCACCGGCATTCCTCTTATACCATTCCACACTTAATCTCACTAATCCTACATCGCTCATCACATCAAATGTCATCCATTGTAATCCTCCACCCATAATTTATGGAAACCTGACAATATGGGAATTATGTACAACAACTAGAGCATACAGTTGTCGATTTAAAATAAATATGGTCATCAATTAGAATTTCAATCATCAAGTAAGCTTTCAGATCATCAAGTAGACATTTAATTTATCATGTAAGCTTTCAGTTCATTAAATGGGCATTCAAGTCATTAAATATGATTTCAATTCATCAAGTAAGCTTTCAATTCATCAAGTAGACATTCAAGTCATCAAGTAAGCTTTCAATTCATCAAGTAGACATTCAAGTCATCAAGTAAGCTTTCAATTCATCAAGTAAATACTCAAGTCATCAAGTAATCTTTAACAATACTCATATAAATTATCACACACAAGGGTAAATTACACCTGTTTCAACTTGCCATTTAGGACATCAAGAATTTTATTATCATATTATCACATCAAGGATCGACTTGCACAAAGAACCGTAGTATATCAAAAGATATAAATTGGTCGATATAAAGAACCATAAAACATCTCATCAACATAACTTTTCCACACAAGGAACCATAATATTTCATCCAAAAACTAGTCCACAAAGGAACCATAATATATAATCAAACATAAATTGATCCACTCAAGGAACCATCAAACTCTCAGTCATAGTGTACACACATGCTATAGGACTTATGATTGCCCACAAGGCATGACCTACAGGGGATGAGCTCTATCCATGTACCAAATCACAATAGACAACTATGTGTCTTGCCACCCTTAGCTCAAACTAAATGTTATGCCACCCTTAACCAATATCTCCCTATGTACCACCTCAATTCACCAATTAGAACAATAGATCATACATGAAACATCGATCATTTCACAACATCAAACAATATACAATCACAAGTATGTCCAAAAATCAATCATCAAATAATTAATTAAAAACACACAAAATCAAATTGAGTCCAAGCTCCAATTTAATAAATATGAACATATATGCGTACTTCCACACATCTATAATTCATTCCTAGCTATAGCACCATTAACTCCTCACTTCCATCTTAATGCTATACCATAATTGAATTGCCATCAATATTATACATACAATAGTACCCTTACTTTATTCATCTTATGTCAGGTTATGCTATGTTGCCTAGCCAAGTCTCTCTCAAAATATTATATTAGAACATCATTTCTCTTTTCCCCTTCATACTCAACACACTAGATCAATTTACAACAAAGGGAACACATTATCCAAAACACACTACACACAATAGTTACCATTGTATTATTATCTCCAGATAATACTTTATAAAACATTATGAAGTCATACAAATACATATCACACCTTAAGGATTTCATATATCAGCACATTACAACACATATTAGATCTGTATATCATTAGTTTCATGTTTTATGCACCCAAAAACCATGCCCAAAGGCCTAATCATGCATTCTCCTATCAACTATACACAATGTATATGTTTAGCTAATTCGAGTCTACTATTCATAATCATAACCTACCTCAACATCAAGCTATAACAAGCAAGTTATACCACATATGCTCTTTTTTCATATTTTTGAATGCTCAATCATCTAATAAACAAGTAATTATAAGAGAAATTAATCAACTATTCTTCAAATAAATACATTGAAAATTCAAACCCACTAATCCTACCCTTATTCTTGGTCTATAACATTATCCAAGGGTTATCCAATAATTAACTAGTTCTACCATACTCACATTATCCCAATTAATGGAGTTTCTACTCTAATTGTCCTCTTTTTAAGAAGTATTCAGCTAACCATTCCATTCTTTATGTACTCAAAGTTTTCTACCACCATAAATCATGTTCTAGAATAAAAATTTCATACTAGGAGGAGTTAATTTATGATCTAGAATTAATTCTAGGTGATATTACACCAACCCATAGATATTTTCCCCAAAATCTCAAGAACCTAGGGTTCTAACCTACAATTCCACCATTAAAGATAATTATAATGATTCTAAGATGTAACTGGATTAACAAATGAAAAAGATGATAGAAAAACTTACCTCAATAAAGAATTTTCACCCTAGACGTTGAAAAATTTCCCCACTAGAGTTGTGGAATGAGGTTTTTGCATTTAGGACCTGAAACTCGACAAAAAATAGGCATATAACATGCCTGAGGGTCTCTAGAGCAGCCTAAATCCCACTATAGTAGCATGATCCCACTGCGACGGCCTCAGTTTTCCAGCATAGACATTCTTCAGTAAGATGGCTATAATATTTTACTCCGATATTGGATTAACAACAATTGGTGGCATTGGAAAGAATACTAGAATACCTTTAATATGGTAGGTTATGGGAAACATTTCTCTTTATATTCTCGAAGGAGTGCTCATTTGAAGTTGATCCTAGTTGAACCATAAATCGAAACTCAATTGGTAAGGATACTTTCAACTCGACTTTATGCTATGGGTTTCGTAATACCTTAGTTTATACCTAATGAACTCTTATATTTAATGTATTAAAACTTATGAAAAAATAAATTACATTGGTTTTGGGTCTATCTACACCCATCGAAAAGCTCAAATCTTACCTGGAAGTTTGAGGTGGTACAAATAATAAAGTAATTTCTATTCAAACTCAAATTAGTATTTGAGGACTGAAAATTCAAAATTTCACTTTTTTATCACTGATAATTCAGTAACAATGGAATGGACTTATAGATAGACCCACAAAAGATTAAAGCGATTAAAAATTGTACTAGGCCTACCTTGGTGATTGAAATATGTAGCTTTATAGGGTTTGCTAGTTACTATCATAGGTTTGTAAAGGGGTTTGCTTCTATTGCCTCACATTTGACTTGGTTGACTTAGTAAGAAGTGCCTTTTTATGGATTGATGAGTGTGAAGAGAGCTTTCAAAATTTCAAGATTTTATTGACTTCAACTCCTATCATTACCTTGCCTGTGGAGGGTAAGGACTTTTTTATGTTTTGTGATACCTCATCTTTGGGTTTAGGTGCTCTTTTGATGCAGGAAAAGAATGTGATTACATATGTTTCTAGGAAGCTAAAAGTTCATAAGAAGAACTATCCCACCCACAACTTAGAATTGGCAGCGATGGTATTTTCTCTCAAATAATAGAGATATTATTTTTGTTGGTGAAGTGTAAAGTATTCACCGATAATAGTAGCTTGTAGCATGTCTTTACCAAGAGGGATCTAAATCTGATACATTAGAGGTGGATTGAACTACTCAAGGATTATGATATTTTGATTCTTTATTATTTGACCAAGGACAATGTGGTAGTGTATACATTGAGTTGAAAGATGGACAGTATGGGAAGTTTGGCATGTTTGGATGTTTCTAAATGTCTGTTGGCTAGGGAGGTTCAGACCTTAGCTATTCATTTTATGAGATTGCAGGTGAATGAGAAAGGAAGATTGCTAGCTATTGTTGAGGCAAACTCTAATTTTCTTGACCAAATTAAAGCTAGACAGTTCAAATATATGATGTTGAGAAAGATTCGTGACAAGGTGTTACAAGGTGTGGCCAAGGAGGCCATTCTTGATGATAAAGGTATTTTGAGGATTAGGGGATGAGTTTTTGTACCCCGTGTGGACGACTTGATTCCGACCATACTTGTTGAGGAACATAGTTCAAGGTACTCCATACATCCAAGTGCAACCAAGATGTATTGTGATTTAACGCAGCACTTTTAGTGGCACCGAATGAAGTGGGATATAGTGGTCTTTGTGACTAAGTATCAGAATTGCCAACATGTAAAGTATGATCATCAGAAGCCTGGTAGCACTCTTCAAAGAATACCTATTCTTGAATGGAAGTGGGAAATGGTAGCCATGGATTTTGTTGTCGGTCTTCCAAAGACCTTGGGAAAGCATGATTCTATATGGGTGATTATGGACTGATTGACTAAGTCTACACACTTCATTCCAATATAGGTAACTTATAATGTGGCCAAGATTGCCAAGATTTATTTTAATAAGATCATCTGACTACATAGGGTACCCATTTCTATTGTATCAGATAGAGGTACATAGTTTACCTCTAACTTTTAGGAGAAATTTTAGAAAGAGTTAGGCACTAAATTGGATCTAAGTATACCCTTTCATCCTCAGACTGATGGGTAGTCTGAGAGGATGATCCAAGTGTTGGAGACATGCTTCGAGCTCTGTCATGAATTTTGATGGTCATTGGGACCAATTCTTAACTTTGTGCTAGTTTGCATATAACAACAATTATCACTCAAGTATCAACATGGCTTATTTTTAGGCTTTGTATGTAAGGAGGTGTAAATCTCTCATTGGGTGGTTTAATGTCTTTAAGGTAAGACCTTGGGAAAAAATTTATTGAAGGAGTCGATGTAAAAGGTTAGATTCATACAAGAGAAGCTTTTGGTGACTCAAAGCCGACAAAAGAAATAAGCAGATAGGAAGGTGCAAGATATTCATTTCATGGAAGGCGAGCAAGTGTTTCTCAAGGTTTCACCCATGAAGGGTGTGATGCAATTTGGGAAGAAGGGAAAGATTAGTACAAGGTACATTAAACCTTTTGTGATCTTAAAGGGTGTAGGAATAGTGGCTTATATCTTAATCTCTAAGTTTTTCAGAAACCCATCCCGTGTTTCATATTTCAATTCTCAAGAAATATCATGGGGATGGTGACTATATCATTCATTAGGATTTGGTATTAATTAATGAGAACCTCTCTTATGAAGAGAAATCTATTGCCATACTTGAGCGAGATGTCCAGAAATTGAGAACCAAATAAATCTCATTCGTGAAGGCCCGGTGGAGGAATCGTCCTAGTGAGGAGGCCACTTATGCAACTGAAGCGAACATATGAAAGAGATATCTATAGTTGTTCACAGACTCAGGTAATCCTTATTTATTTTTCCTTCTTTCCTTCTAGTTGTCATTAGGGGATGAACGATTATTTAATTGGTATCTGATGTTATGACTTCTCATATCATTATGGCATTGTTTGCAGTGTAAGAGTTCATGTAGAGTTTTCCTTAGGACGAGAGTTGTGAAAATCTCTGGCTAGGGTGAGTTCTAATAAAACTTAAGTATTGTGTGGGGTAGAGACTAGTTGTGTTCTGTAGTTGTTTGTAAGATTGTTTTATATGTGTGATGTGTTAGATTAGAGATTTAGTGATCCATAGAAACTTTAGGTATGGTACTCGGATGGGTAAAACTCTAATTAAAGCTTCTGTTGGGATAGGGTACTTCTGTGTTGTCAGAAAACCAAAGTTCTATTGTGATATAAGGGAGTTTTGGGACCTCCCCTGATGTTCTACAAGTCACCACTACATTGAGACCCTGCTCACCATAGTGGAGAGCCGACCATTGTAGTAGTCAATAAGGTAATCATCAGAACTGCCATAGAGGGCCCCGATCCATTATAGCGGGTCCTTTCTTGCTATAGTGGGACCGTTATAGTGGGTCCCTACTAGTTATAGAGGGCACCAGTATTTAAAAATACTGGAACTCCTATTTTTGGCCCTATTTCATTCAAAACGTCTATATTTTTTACTAAGGGCTTGGGAGAGGCAATTTTATTCCTACTTAGGCGATTTCTATTGTTAAGGTAAGGGTATTACACCATTCTAATATACAATTACTCCCTTACATTTATAGAATTGTTAGAATAAGTGTTCTTGGTGAATTTTGGGGTTTAATCCCAAGGTTGATGAAAATTAGGGAGAATTGCCATGGGTAACCTTAAAAATGATCAATAATGATTCTAGGATGTTAGTTTATACTTTCTAGTGTAGAATTACTTTCCTCTAACAAAAATTATGGGGAATTTGGGCAGATTAGTTGGTGAAAACCCCTGAATTGGTGTTTTAGGCTATGAACTAGGGTATCGATGGGTTTTAGCTCCTAATGCCTATAAATTGAGAATAAGTTGTTGGTTTTTTCTTATTTACTATTTTTAGATCAATAACGATCCAAAGCTGCAAGGAAAGGGCAAAGCTTTAGCAGGATAGTGCTTTTTGGGCTTGCATTTGAGGTAGGTTATAGTTTAAATTGTAGTTAGAGACTTTATTTGGATTCCATTTATATTCATAAGTTAAGTGTTTGTGAATTGACCTTCAGGCATACTTGTGATTCTATGAGTTGGTGGATATCAGTTGTATACATGAAATGATGAACTTTAATTTGACTAAATGTTTAGACAAAGTTTGTACTTGCATATTGGTGCAATTCATTATTTCCTTATTGATACTTGATTGATATTCATACATATTGATTTTTGGACGGTTGGATACTGCATCGCTGCATGTTACTTTTCTATGTATATTTGAAGGATCGGGTACTGCGTTGGTATGGTACATAAAAGAAGTTGGTACACTGTAGGTTATGTTTATTGTGAAGATAATTCCCTTTGGTATGTATGTACTGATTGAGATGAGGTGATGATAGTTTGATGCATTCTTACATTTTCATTGACATTTTATTGTTCATTTGCAATTCATAGCATGTTGTATTGAAAACGAGTTGGAGCAGGTCTACTCTTGTGAGATGGATTGGTGATAATTGGTTTATATATCTACTTTAGTGGTATTCAGTGGGGTCATGGAACCCTCTCTTTTATTGTTTAACTTATGCGTATAAAGGATGGTCTAGTTGGGATTAATGGTTGACTAAGTGATTAATTATGGCTTGGTATTTGTTGATTGAATTACTTGTTATATGTTGAGGTCTAATTTGTTCATATTTGATTTATGTTTAAGTGTAGGTCTGAGTTGAGTAAGCTGATGATGCCTACCAGTACATAGTTTTTTGTAAACTGATACTACCTGTGCTCTACTTTTGTTGAATGCAGACAACATTCCAGCGGTTGAGATGAGACCTTGTATATAGCATTTGACTAGCAGCTTTCAGATCCAAGGGTAAGTATCTACCTTCAAGAAGCCATTAGATCATCTCATTGATTGTGTCCATTCCTTCGGACAATGATTCACTTGTTTTATTTTATTTTTTGATATTTACCTTAGACTTCAGGTTTGGTTAGAATGTTCTTGTACGATGAATTTCGGGTCCTTGGGGATTGTAATAGTTAGGTTGAATTAATTCCACATTTTATTTACTAACTTGAGATAATTATGAATAACTTTGTTTTCTTCTATTATTTTGTTTTAAAAATGGCTAAGTGTTGGGTAATATTTTGGGTTAGATGGTTCTCCAATCGAAGGATTAGTTTGGGTGCAACTCATGACCTTTTGGGGTCGTGACAGGTGTATCTATGAAAGTGGCAGAACCTGGAGATGTGGCAGAAGTGGCTATTTACAAGTAGAGCACAGATTGATGATTGCTTTTTTGATCTCATAATTATTTTTTTTAAAACTATAAAAGTGTGTAATCTGATGTCACCCAAATTACACCTCTAAACAAAGCATAAAATAGTTGTTCAAATATAGAACCCAACCAAGTTGGGGTCGATCCCATAGAGAATAGGCCAAAATATCAATCAAGAAGTCTGTCTAAGTAATCAATAACAATCTCCAATAAAAGAGGGAGATTTCTAAATAAGAAATTGAGTAGTAACAACTGTTGATTTGTGATCAATATGAGAAAGGCACTAGGACTTTTTTCCCCAATAACTTCATAAATCAGTAGGTTCTTAGTACTTAGCGATCTCTTGTGGTGCTCGACATAGAGAATCGATAGGTTATGTATCATCTAACCGACTATGTTACGCCCCTTGTAGATGACTATCCCCAAGCACAAAGGTTCATGTGTCATGGGTTTTGCATTACTAACCGCTATCTATGATCCCAATTTAGTGTCATTCATTTACCAGTTCAAGCCTAATTAAATGGAGGTTGGTAGCTCCACGTCTTGGTATTGATTCCCTTTCCCCATCCGATTACCTTTGCTAAAGTCCAAAGTAGAGATAAGGAGGGTTTTAACATTGCGCAGAGATAAGGCAGTTTTTAATGTTGCGTACCATCAGAAAGCAATCAATTCAAAGAAAATTAACAATACATGCCTAAACACCCTTTTAAGAATCACCTCGAACTACGAACACTACTTTGTCAATCCGTCATTGTTCCCACAATCCTAATTGTGGTGTTTAGCTACCCATACTTATAAGAACATAAGAAGAATTTTGATAAGAAAGTATAATTATGAACTCACAACAATAAGATGGAAACTCCAAAATCTCCCTTCGAATTAAAATCCTAAAAATCGATGTTTGTAATTTCAGGAACAAGAATATGCCCTAAAACCTTAAAACAGTATAATAAGTCATAATAATGTGTAAACTGGTACAACAGAACCAATAGGAGTATTTATAAACAAAATAAAAACCTATCCTAAACACAGGGATTTGCTGAGTTGGTGCCTCGGACGAGTGAAGGTATGATTGTGGTTTGATTCCATGATTTTACTTGGTGCTCATAGGTTTGATATGGATTGGAATTTGTCATTTTGCATGTCATGGATGGTACGACACTCAACATGAGCTCGTGGCTTCTATGTACGATCTTTCTTTCCTCTTGTGTGATCCTCTTACACTTCAACTTCTGCAAACTTCAAATTTGAACTTCCTTCCCACGACACATTGGTACAATCATGACTTTAAGGCACAGACGTGGGAAGTTGTCCTCTGATCTTCTTCAGTTAACATCTACAACACTATTTCGAGGACCTCTTCCCATGATCAGTTTCTATGATCATAGGATCAACGTACGATCGAGTCCATCCTCTACTTCAACCAACGATGGTATGTTACGACCGTGGTCAGATCCCACTGTCGTGCAATTGGTCATCTAGTTAGCACTCCACTTCTCTGAACTGGTTTGACCTGCAAATACCCAAAAACATGTCATATCCACATAAAAGTACCTTCGTACTTGCAAATATCCATCGTTTTAAGCATCGAAAGTGTCGTAAGTTCATGGCACATCATTACAAACATCGACTTATTACATTTTTTTAAGGTTTCAAGGTTTGATGTTACCCAAATCACACCTCTATGTTACCCAAATCACACCTCTAAACAAAGCATAAAGTGGTCTTTGATCAAATATAGAACCCAACTAGCTTGGGGTCAATCCCACAGGGAATAGGTCAAAATATCAATCAAAAAGTTTGTCTAAGTATTCAAGAACAATATCCAGTAAAGGAGGGGTATTTCTAAATAAGAAATTCAGTATTAACAATTGTTGATTTGTTTGGATTTGTGATCAATATGATAAAGGTACTAGGACTGTTTTCCCCAATAACTTTTTAACTCAGTAGGTTCTTTGTACTTAGAGATCTCTTGTGGTGCTCGGCATAGAGAATTGATAGGTTATGTATCATCTAACAGACTATGTTACACCCCTTGTAGATGATTATCCCCAACCATAAAGGTTCATGTGTCATAGGTTTTGCATTACTTACCCCTATATATGATCCCCATTTAGTCTCGTTCGTTTACCGGTTCAAGCCTAATTAAATGGAAGTTGGTAGCTCCAAGTCTTGGTGTTGATTCCCTTTTCCGATCTGATTACCCTTGCTAAAGTCCAAAGTAGAGATAAGGCGGTTTTTAACATTGCACACCTTCAGAAAGCAATCAATCCAAAGAGAATTAACAATACATGCCTAAACACCCTTTTGAGAATCACCTCAAACTACGAAGACTACTTTGTCAATCCGTCATGGTTCCCACACCCCTAGTTGTGGTGTTTTGCTACCCATAATTGCAAGAACACAAGGAGAATTCTGATAAGAAAGCATTATTATGAACTCACAATAATAAGATGAAAACTCCAAAATCTCCCTTCTAATTAAAACCCTAAAAATAGATGTTTGTAATTTCAAGAACAAGAATATGCCTTGAAACCTTAAAACAATGTAATAAGTCGTAATAATGTAATCCTAATTTTGTCTTCAGTTTCTTCTTTCAGTACAACTTCAGAGTGGTGATGTCTTTCTTACCGCCAACTTTTGAATATTGTTTATCTAAATTAAGGCTTCACAGGGTTTCTAATTATTTATTCAGTGTATTAAAATTTTATATGCATATGTATTAAAATTTCACCTTTCTTTATCTTTACTAAATTTATAAGAAATCATTGCTAAATTCAAGATATATATCTTTCATAACCGCGCGAAGCACAGACAATTTAACTAGTAAAGAATAAATAAAATTATAACAGGAGATGTGCAACTAATTAAACGTCATAGCACAACTTTGTTACATCATATAAGAGTCTCCATCAAATGGTGACATGATACTAAGAGTTTAAGAACAAGTAATGGTTCCTAGATCAATAATATTTAGTTAAAAGGCGATAAGCAAATAAATAAAATTAAAATAGGAGAGATGTCATCATTTAAACATCATAGAACCACTTTGTTACTTCATATTAGAGTTCCCATAAAGTGGTTAAATGATATTAAGAGTTTAAGGACAAGTAATGGTCCATATATCAATAATATTTAGCCAAAAAGGTGATAAATAAATAAATAAAATTAAAATAGGAGACTTGACGTCATTTAAACATCATAATAACACTTTGTTACATCATCATATGAGAGTCCCTATTAAGTAGTGACATGATCTAAAGGGTTGTTGAGAATAATTAATGGTTCTTAAAGCAATACTATTGAATTAGCATGAGAACAAGTTATGATTCTCAGAGCACAACCTTGTTGAAGAGCGCAAAACACACTATAAATTATGCGCTTCGCTAGTATAGTATTTATAGATCATCTCCACAGGGATTGTTACAAATAATAATTCAAATAAAATCTTGTTACGTATTATCCAGGGATGGTTGGAACCACGATATATAGCTTGTAATGTAAATTAAAATAGTCAATTCAAAGAGCAATGATTACTATCAATGTGAGAAGTAAGGGTAGTAGACAAGACAGGTGCAAGACAATAATTGGGATATGATTCTCTTTAATATTCACATCTAAAGTTCCATCGATTTTCACAAATTCGATAGTTAATTAGAGAATTCTTAAGATTTAGATTTCACTTTCGATTAAATCTAAACGTGAAAGAATAAGCTAATTGAAGCCCTGTGAACATAGATATGCAATAAAAACAATTAGGGTTTAGTCTTAGAGGAAAAATCTCTCTTGGATATTTTTCCTTTTGGTTTAATCAACAATTTCAACAAGCTCGTTCGATTACTTTAAAGAAAACATGATTTAAACCAAACAAGCTAATGAAAATTTATCCACTAAAATACTTCTCTTTCATTAGATAAAATAGTGAATTCTCAATTTAATTCAAACTCCATAAACAAATTCAAGCATAAAAACAAGAATCAAATTCTCAATACATTATCAATACACCATGTCTGTCCAAAAACCCTAAGAAAAACTACTCCATAATAGAAGAAGAAAACATAGATGAATAAGATTTAGAAAATATTACAACCGACGATTGATTTAAACGTGGTGTTAAATTGAATCGTGATGGGAAGTAGTGAATTCCTTCTTCTCTAGCCTTCTTCCTAGTTTTTGCTTTCCAAACAAAGATAACATAATTTGGAACCAGTTTCAACTCTTATCGCATGGCTTTCAATTATGAACTTTTTGAATTGACCTTAGCAAAAAAATGTTACAGTCGAGCTTCGGGCGCTGGCGCGCTCCTGGGAATTGGAAGTACAGGCAGACGCACAGGCATCAAGTGGTGGCTGCCTCTGTATGCCTTCAAAATTCAGATGTGCTTTCTAGCGCAGGACAATTTTTCATTTTATTCTTTTCTCTTCCAATTTAATTTGTTTTGATGTGAATCTCTTTATTTTTACACCGCTTTATTCACGTTCAATTATTTCTTGAACCCCAAACTCAATCTTGACTAATTTCCTTGGACTTCTACTTATACTTCGAAGTCTCAATTCACTTGTTTTAGCTCCAAACTCATTCGTTATCTCGAAAACATGTCCTACACAATAAAACACACTAAATGAGTATAAATACATCACATATTTTCTCAAACTCAATTAAAGTGTAGTAAATAATAGGAAAAGAATACCTAAAAACTTATGTTTGTAGCCTATCATCAACACCCCACACTTAAACCATTGCTCGTCCTCGAGCAATCAAACTCCACTTTAAACAATGGACAGTCATCAAACAACCCTTCCTAACTTATCATGCCAAGAATATTTAAGAAAATTAAAGCACCTGATCATAATCATCTAGCCTCATGACTCGACTCACAAGAACTTTTGACCACCTCACTCATTTACTTCATAAGAGGAGCCAAGGAATATACCGTACCTTACATAAATCATGTACCCCTCACATAAATGATAGAGAACTGTCCCATACACATAAAATTTAAGATAATTAGGGACTCAAGATAGAAAGAATTTACTCTCTCTCTCAGAAACAAAGTTCATGTGCCGTAAAAGATATACCATACGCTTGCCCTTGGTGTAATACTCCACTAATTCAAGCTCATTTAGTCTAAAATCAAGCAGGACTTAGTTTGATTGTAATGTAATCTAGGGGACGGGTAAGATACATATGGATAATAGTGACTACACCTCCCTAAGAACTTTAATACGTACAATTTCAAAACTATAACCCCACACTTATGTTGAACACGAATTTCCCAATTTAAATGCTTACACACCACTTTCTTTTCTATAAGCACAATCATACCAAGAGTTACCACTAACAAGGGAAGTTTTTTCCTTTTTTTCTAACAACATAACTTTCCCAAAAAACATTTTCAATTCCTCAAAAGTAGCACTCTTACCTTTTTTGCTTTAGTGCACCTTTCTCATGTCTTCTACAGTTTCATTCAACACCCAACAAATCTTCACTTAGCTTTTCAAAGATCATATCACAACAAGTGCTCAGGGGAGGTCACAGGTTCAAAAAGATCGGTCATTCAAACCATTAAGGTTGGGCTTGTTGTGTGGTTGCTCAAACAAATAGGATTACAGACTCAAAGGGGCTGCCTAGGATACATGCAATTTGGTTGTTCAAAGGCACATATAACCCAATAAAGAAATGTTTTTATTACTTCCCAAACTTATCAAGACTTATCATTTTTCTTTGAAAACACTCAGGGAAAGTTCTAGGCATCAATTACAAACATATCAAAAATCTCACCCACACATTGGCACAAAATTACTCAGGACAAAATTCCCTGACTCTCTCCTCAAAAATAAGTTAAGACAAGACGATTATTTCTAGCTCTTATACGTGAGTCAGGATGACGTCACAAACAAGGCACACATTGTTCTCTAGAAATAGAAAAATTAGGAAGAGTATCACTGGACTCCAAAAAAAATATAAAAACTAACTACGCCCAGTTCAAAGAAAATCAACCCTCGAAAAATAATCATGACACAAAGAAAAACTAAGGGGTTATTACCTAAAAAAATGTAACCAAAATTATGCATAATAAAAACTAAATATCTAAACACACATTTCCCACTCCACATTAAATTGTGTCATGCCCCATGGCACACAAATAAAATAAAAGGTAAGAAAAACTCCCTAAGGTTGAAAGCCTGATCGTAGACGTCATCAGGTGGCTCTGAACCACCTTGCTCCATATCAACCTTACAGCATAAGTAAGCAATTGACTCTTCTTTAGAGTATTTTAACATCTTTCTCATCTGGAATACCACTTTCTCTTCTCCTACTCTAAAAGTGAGTTGCCCTTCACATATGTCCAAGATTTCTCTGCGAGTGCACAAAAGAGACCTCCTTAGTATTAGAGGTATCTTCTTATTTTCTTCCATATCCACAATAATGAAATCTGTAGGGAATACAAATTTATCCACTTTGATCTTTACATCTTCAACAATTCCTTGTGGTATGATGGTAGTTTGATCCACCAGCTGCAATGAAATTAGTACAGCGTTGAGTATTCCCAGTTTGATTGATTCTTCTGAGTCACATAAAGCTTTATCAAAATTAGAACTTCCTACAGAGCAAGGCACAGTGGAACTCCCAAGATTTTTGCACTTTTGAGGAATATTATTTTGTCTTATGGCATTGTACTGAGCATTTAACTTAACCACCAAAGTCTCCTCAAATTTTCATTTTCCAGACAAAATTTTCTTTAAAAACTTGGCATATAAAGGCATCTGAGTGAGTACCTCTGTGAAAGGAATATTCATGTACAATTCTTTTAACATCTCCAAGAAGCGACCGAAGCACTTATCTAATTTCTCTATCTTAGCCTTCTAAGGAAACGGCAAGGCATACATGAATTGCCTCTCTTCGGCTCTCTATTCCAACTTCTGCACACCCTCATTTTTCTTAGCGCCTTTTTGTACAACTATATCTTTTTAATATATTGCCCCTTACTCCGCTCAACTTCCTCTAGGACTACTCCACACTTGGAATTCTCATAATGTTCAACTAATATTTTTCCATTTCTTAGTGATACTACATTTAGAATTTCTCGTATAGTTTTGTTAGAGCCGCTTGAAGGAGTTTCATTTGGCCTCTATGATATTGTGGTAGCATTCTACGCTACTGGCTTCTCCAAGTTCCATACAGATACATCATGATTAGCAAATCTCTTATCTACCCTAGTGATGAAAGCTTTGATAAGTTAATCAAGACTCGATTGATTTTGCTATAGAGGCTAACATGGTTGCCTTTGCTGGCTTTGGAAACATGATGAAGCATGTTGATTTTGCCAAGAATTTGCACTACCATTTGGAGAGTTCCATGAAAAACAAGGATGCCTTTGTCCCATTTAATTGAAATTACCTATAATATTTGCCTCTTCAGTTTTCACTGACCCCTGCTGGTATTCATGAGTTGGATGTCCACCTCCGTAAAAATCACACATTATTGGTGGTGCTATTTGCTCTTGGGCTACGGTCAACTATTTCTCATCTTTGGAAATGACAGCGATTTGTGCTTACAAAGTAGTGTAAGCATCAACTTGGTGTACCCCAACAGTCTTCTTCCCAAATTCTGATTGTTCCCGATGGTGAAATCCTCAACCATATTTTTGCATCATCCTTCAGAGAAAATGGAAATGCCCTTAAATATATAGCATCATCCTATTGTAGTGAAGGTATTCATGATATCATCAAAGTTCATCAAATGACTATTTAGATCTTCATTCTTCTTTCCTCTGAAAACATAGTTGTTCTGGATTGCTTGGAGAATACTAGCTTCATCTCAAAGTTGTTGGATGCAATAAGAGGATATCTCATACTAGAATGCATCCCATTATAGTTTTTCTTGGCATAATCTCCCAAAAATCTCCCTACCTAGCCATTATTTTGATCCATTTGGTCCTCAATATCGGCAGGTGGGTGATTGTTCGTTTGATTACCTACCCTTTGATGTTCAGCATCATATTCCACCCCAGGTGGGTAATTCAGATTAACAGGGTTGAGTGGGTCATTCTAAGATGCATTTTGAGCATTATTGGCCATTGTGTTATGACTCTAAGATTTCCCTGAAACCCTCTCTGCATGTTCCTTCTTAAGTAAACATAAAGGTCTTTCCAACTCTGGGTTGTATTCGATAACTTCTTTTGAGAAAGATCATGTAATACACCAGAGTTGTAGTTTAGTACCTATTGCCTGCGATAATAGAAAACTTAAGATGTTAACTAAAACTAAATAAAATAAAAATAAGAATTAATAAATAAAACTCTATTGAAAAATACTTGTTGCCAATCCCCGACAACGACGCCAATATTGACGAGCGCAAAACACACTATAAATTATGCTCTTTGCTAGCCAAAGATAGTATAGTATTTATAGATCATCTCCACATGGATTGTTACAAATAATATCTCAAATAAAAACTTGTTACGTAGTATCCCAGGAATCAAAACTTGATTTGTTGTGGTTGGAACCAAAATATATGGCTTTTAATGTAAATTAAAATAGTCAATTCAAAGAGTAATGATTACTATCAATATGACAAGTAAGGGTAGTAGACAAGACAGGTGCAAGACAATAATTGGGATATGATTCTCTTTAATATTCACATCTAAAGTTCCATCGATTTTCACAAATTCGATAATTAATTAGAGAATTCTTAAGATTTAGATTTCACTTTCGATTAAATCTAAATGTGAAAGAGTAAGCTAATTGAAGCCCTATGAACATAGATATGCAAGAAAAACAATTAGGGTTTAGTCTTAGGGGAAAAATCTCTCTCGGATATTTTTCCTTTTGGTTTAATCAACAATTTCAACAAGCACGTTCGATTACTTTAAAGAAAACATGATTTAAACCAAACAAGCTAATGAAAATTTATCCACTAAACTACTTCTCTTTTGATTAAATAAAATAGTGAATAAATTGTCAATTTAATTCAAACTACATAAACAAATTCAAGTATAAAAACAAGAATCAAAATGTCACGACCCGATTTCTCAGGTCATGATGGCGCCTACTCTAACCCACCAATAGGCAAGCCAACCCATAGTCCGAAATGTCTAGTAGCGAACTAATATGAAGAATTGAAAATAAGATCAAGTGCAAGGACAAGAGAGTCCACAGAATACCCCAATACTGGCGATACTAGTACAAGAGCCACTCATAACCTATAGTACAAGATAAACATAATGTAACTATATTTAGAACCATCTTTGAGATACAATGTAAAGATCAGTCCAGCAAAAGAGAGAGAGTAGGCACAACTCCGAACGTCTGAATCTCACCTTAGGTCTCCTATCCATGACTGCTCCGGAAGATGCACAAATTAGCGACGAAAACTCGTACTAAGAATTGTAGGGTGCAGAAGTGTAGTATGAGTACCAACACGAATTACTCAGTAGGCATCGACCGACTAAGCTTCAAAGACAATGCAAATATGAATCACATGTAAAACAGGTGTAAGTAGTGCAGGTAGCTATCTATAATAGGAGATATCATAATGCTAGGACTGTAAGTCAAGCTAAGGGTAGCTAACATAAGCTATCACCGTATAGGTATCTTGATACCAGGCTATACCAACAAAAGGCTAGTCTCCGTACCGTGGTGTAATGAAGAAGGAGATATGGGATAAATAATGGCTATATGAAAGAAGAGTATACAAATGATATGTAGTGGTGGTAGGAAGGAAGAAGTGTATAAATACGGATATATATATATATATATATATATATATATATATACACACACACCACCACAGGGACATCTGGTCATATAGTGTAAATATAACTATGCTGGGCCTGCTAACTAAAGGCAGCGGGCCCATTATATCAATAATCATTCCCAACTAGGGGAGCTAATCCTGACGTAAGAAGGGTCCCTAAACAGGGTATGTAGGTCCTCCTATAAGGCTCAGTATACCTAAAGGTCACCCTAAATGTAAGTACAGAATTAGGGATACTCGAGTCCCTAGGTGTCCAACTATAACTGACAAGTGTCGGTCGTACAGAGCTGTCATCACCGAAAATCCATAGTCAAGTAATCAGAATCTAGCCGGCCAGTCCGAACACATCATCACCTAACTGGCTATCATCCCTCCTCTGACAAGTTAGAAAGGCACACACTGCAAATAAAACCCGACCTGGACCCCATAATCCGGAAGGACACTGAAGCACATAGAACCACCCAATAGGCCCCCTATACACCACGGTGGGACACATAAGTGAGAACTATACTGGTGATAGGCGATGCATGGAAGGAACAAAACCATATCTAGAACTTATTATTGATGTAGAGTGAAACCAAATATACATCCCCTCCAGCTCACCTAGCTCGCAAAGGTAGGTCCCACGATGACCAACCTCTTCCGACACTATAGTTCTCAAATAGAAGGGCTCATAGGGGACTTGGTAAGTCCGCATACACTGCCTGGTCCCGAACCAGGACTTCCATAACCATAGTCCAGAGCTATATTTCATATCAGTAGCTCGTAGACCAAATGCTCCATAACCATAAAATAATTATAGTTGGACTCGAACTGGACCCCAAGGTGATAATAATAGGCCTGATAATATCAGCATCACTTATCGAGTTTGAACTGAACTCACAGGATAGTAACAAAAGGCCTGGTGATATCAATAACAAAGGCCGAATTCGAACCGGATCCTCAGGGTAATAACAAAAGGGCTAATAAATTATAATTGTGAACCACTACTGGACTCGAAATGTAACTCATAGTCCATGTACCTATAACCAGCGCTCCTAACTGAGGTTAATATCAGTATAAGTCAATGCTAGATCCCACTGTAGCTCCTAGGTGTAACATAACTAGTGGTAAATCGGTGGTCCTAAACCCGCAACCACCCGTATGTATATATATATACATACTAGATATCTAAGACTACAGCCTCGAGCTAGTAAGATGAGCTACAACTCTCTCTAAGGGTAATGAAGCTAACTAGGTATTCTAACCAATCTAGGCATACTCAGGTCTGGGGTAACACCTGCCGATATACATGTGTCATCTAAATCCCAGAGACCACCCTGTAAGGCTATCTACTTGGAAGAAAGGCAGTGGGGCCTCCTACCGGTCCCTACAACTCATTCAAGTTATAAAGCCTGCCCAAACTGAGGCTAAGGTGCCTCAATCCTGACCCAAAGTGCTGATAAGGGACCAAGTCTAGCCCAAGGCGGCTATTTATCAATAAATGGGAATTCAAACCTAGCCTCCAACGGTAGGGTCACTAATCAGCTACTACATGCGTGAACAATGCGCAACCAATGCATACCATCACCAGTATCTACACAAGTCAAGATAAGCACCCACATATCCATAGACCAAATCATAACTTCCCAGCAAGGTGTAAGGGAACTAACCTAGTATCCATGGTCTTGTAACCAAGGCCTCGGGCCTAATAGAATAATATATGACATGTTCACAAGGTATATCCATAAGCAAGAATCCATACATCAGACCAATCAGACTCATATCATACAACAAGGTATACACTATCAGGGTATGGCATCAAGGATGTGTATCATACTACCAGGGGAGCATAATCAAGTAAATACCAGTCGAATGTGCAGATACTGCCCTAACTGCCATAATAGGGATATCCAAGACCAATCTAAGGTCACGTATAATACACAACCAATCAGGTCTACCAATATACCAAAGCTAGGGCGGGTAGTCTAGGCTAAGGTTCATAAAATAATCATGTTGCAGCAAAGTCCATAAAGTATATGCCAAAAGATAAGTAAAGCAGTCTGGGTCATAACCCCACCTAGCACATAATCAATATTAAACAATGTCTAATAGAACACACTAGACCTAAGCCTACCTGGACACCATCACAAGCATATCTACGAATCAGGTACATAAAAGCCTTCTCCTTCCAAAAGGCTTCCAATCACTGCAACGCTATCACAATAGTAAACTACAAGCCAAAATATGACTATCGATACCCATATTGCATTAGGTCGAAAAATGACCAAACAACCGGCGTGGGACTAGCTTGTGAAATTGCAAAACTAAAACCGTCACAATGTCCCAAATTACCTCGTGACCAATAATCACAACTACCATAACCAAATCTGAACCTAAATAATAGCTCAAACACCAATAACAATAGCAGCACCACCAATGTAAACGAAAACAACCGTAAAACTGGGAAAATATACCATAGAAATGAAAAGAATGAGCCCACAGATCCAAATATACCAACCCCCAAGCTTGAACCTTAAGAGAATAGCTCAAAGTTGAGATTTTATGTCCAGAAATGGAGTATATAAACATGTCCACCGCTTGGAATGAGAGAGAAGAGTGGAAAGCATATATATATATATATATATATATATATATATATATATATATATATAGGCTGTAGGTGGCGCTAAAACGCCCTTATAGGCACTTAAGCGCTCAGTGCTAAAGCGCCATAAGTGGTCGCTTAAGCGCTGCCCACCGCCCCATCGAGTGGCCGCTTTAGCGTACCTTAGGTGGCTTATGCGCCCGTGCGCTAAAGCCAACCCTTGGCCGCTTAAGAGCCTGCCCATGGCCTGCCATGGTCGCTTTAGCACGCCTAGGGCCACTTAATGACCTAGCACTAAGGCTCGTCCATGGATTCTTAAGTGCATGACCATGGCCCAAAATTGTCTAAGTCCGGGCCTTTCCGACTATGTGCTTGAGATTGATCCGAGATCCCGTGCACACAAAGAAACTATGCTACCTGACTAATGTTGATGCTACAGACTCAATAGCACTGGCGGAATTACCATTAGAGGTTTTTTCGACAAGAAGTGGGGACTACGCCCCAAGGGCTGACATAGCAAAGCCAATGACCGACCTTTAGCCCAAAACAAGTCCGGGACCCTCCAGACCCGAACCAAGGGTCCATATAGCCTAAGGTCGATGTTTTAGATTTGTTGAGACAATCAGAAATAGAGTCTAAGGCCTTATAACTGGAGTTTATTCCTGAAAGCCATATCCAACTACCTAAAACCTCTAAACAAGAAAATGATTCTAAAAGCTAATCGATCTGCCTGATGACTGAACCGTTAGTCCCAACAAGTCACAAGTGACCTGGGGCAACTATAGGGAAGCTATAAGTACTTGTAAATACATGCAAATGAGGGAAATGGCCTAGAGGTTCATTACACGAAATCCACAATACATTATCAATACACCATGTTTGTTTAAAACCCTAAGTAAAACTACTTCATAATAAAAGAAGAAAACATAGATGAATAAGAATTAGAAACATTACAACCGATGATTGATTCAAACTTTCATATATTGGATCGAATCGTCATGGGAAGTAGTGAATTCCTTATTCTCTAGCCTTTTCCCTAGTTTTTGCTCTCCAAATCAAGATAACCTTAGTTGCAATTAGTTTCAACTCATATAGCGTGGTCTTTAATTGCAAAATTTCTGAATTGCTCTAGAAAAAAATGTTAGAGTCGAGCTTCATATGCTGGCGTGCCGCTGGGAATTGGACGCTCAGGCGTGAGAGCAAGCATCAGGTGTGTGTTGTCTCTATGTGCCTTCAAAATTTAGTTATGAGCTCGACCGCATGATAATTTTCCATTTTCCTCTTTTCCTTTCGATTTAATTTTTTTTATTCGAATCTCTTATTTTACACCTCTTTATTCACGTTCAATTTTTTCTTGAACTCCAAACTCAATCTTGATTAATTTTCTTGGACTTCTACTCAGACTTCGAAGTCTCAAATCACCTTTTTTAGCTCCAAACTCATTTATTATCTCGAGAACATGTCCTACACAATAAAATACACTTAACGAGTATAAATTTATCACATATCATCTCAAACTCAATTAAAGTGTAGTAAATAATAGGAGAAGAATAACTCAAAACTCGTGTTTGCAACCTACGATCACTTGTCACAATCCAAATTAGGGACCGTGATGGAACCTATCAATACCATATGGTACAGGTGAACCCATCCCACCCCAAACACAATAATCAAAGTAAAACAGAAGTGTAAGAAGTAAGAAATGTAAATAATACCCAAATGAAACAAAAAGAGGTATGATCTCAAAACAACATCCCAAGGCTTGTTGTCACTAGTACAAGCCTCTAGTATCGAATACAATGTAATAGTTTGGAACATCTCAAACGCGAAAAAACATATGATAAAAGAAAGAGCAATATGGTAAGCTCTGAGATCCGACAGTCGCTACTTCAATCTCTATAAAAACCGACACCAAGAATCAAAATCAACGCTCAACTACTCGTTCAATACCTAGACGTAGTGCAGAAAAGAAAAGAAAAGCAAGGGTGAGTATGAAACATGTGTACTAAGCAAGCATCGTTGACTACCAACCCTAATCCAAAGTGATGGCAAGAACCACTACTCCAACCATCCAAGATTACCCCTAATAAATGTCATGCCTCGAGCCTACACCCTAGATGTAACATGGCAGCTGTAACCATGAATGATCCCAAGTTGACCCTTAGCCTGGCAAAGTGTTCATAAAACTCAACTTTGAAAATATGTAGAAGCTAAAAATATAGTTATGGGCTAATTCGCCAAAAATACCATAAACTTTAATTGAACTACTGAATGTCAACTTGAAAGACAACAAAACAACTAACTGTCTAATGTCTAATGAAGCCTCTATACCTCATGAACTGAAAGAGTTGCTGGGACATAGCCCTAAGCTACCTTTATTAAGAACTAACAACTGAAACTGAAACTATTTAATAAGCTGAAAATTTAGCAAATCATCACCAAGTCCTCTAAATGCAAGGAGGACTCACCACAAGTTGATATAGTAAGGTTTAACAAAAGGTATGGCTGCGGTCCTGAGTCTGTATACCATAATCTACATCACGAAAAGATATAACATACTAAGAGAGATCAATACTTGGAATGTATTGGTACGTAATAGCAGAATTAAAACAGTAACATAAACTAACTAAAACTGACTAATCATTTGAAATAAATCCCAACAGATGCCATGAGTAAGGATGTGTGGAACAAAAGACTTACTAAACTTTTCTTGCAAAGTTGTCGAGATTGAAATAGTGTAATAAATGAGTTACTTAAAATATTGAAAGCATGTAAGAACTTAAATAAACACTTTATGAAATGTAAGCAATAAAATAATCAATTACATTGCTATAGTAAAACCACTTTAATGCAAGTATCATAAGTAAAAACTAAGTTGAGCAAATACTAAGTATTTCTAGATTTTGGGGAGTTTCTCTTAACTGACATAAACTATGTGAGCAACATAGAGTCCAATGTCTTGCCCACTTTGAGAAGAGCCATCCTACACCTTGCCGGGGTATAAGACGAAACATAACCTATGGATCCAACTCTTAGCCCGAAGCTAAAACCTACAGTGGCGACGTAGTTATGGGGCATGTGACCTCGGACTCATTCCCAACTCAGTGCTAAATAATCCTCCCCAAAACATAATAGCTTCTCATATCATAAGTCTTAAAAATATTTTCTGAAACCATAGTAGTCTCTAAAATATCGTATGAAGAAACATATCTTTCTCTGTGAGCCGTTGCTCTAAATCGTTACAACTTACTTTACTTTTCAAGATACGATAACTTCTTTTCACTTTTCAAGTCATGATACAACACATAAAGGTTTTTCATAAACTTTTCATAAATTGACTACCTTTGAATATACTTTATAACAAGACTATAGTTAAACCCATTGAAGCATGAAATCAACTTTCAATACAAATTACCAAGTCATAAACTTTATGTGAAAACTAACTCTTGTTTATGGACATTAAATTTAAGTTTAAGAAATGACCTTAACTCAGGGAATAATTCCCAATACTTAAAGCAGATAGAAGAAAATTATAACTAAACTCATGAACAACACTTAGAAGATTTAAATCTTAAAACCCTAACATGAAATCATGACTTAACATGGAACTATAACTTAATTGTGGGGATGAACAGGGTTCCCCATGAAAGGTATTACTCTTACGTACCTCGTAGATGAATGATGGGGAAGAATCCATTGGATTTGGAGCCCTAGCTTGATTTCTCTTATAACTTGAAGGTTGAGAGCTTGAGAGAATAAGAGAGGGTTTTGATTTGAAAGGGTGAGGGTTTCTAAGGTTTTGATGCATATATAATATAAGATGGATGGTTTCTAGAAGTAAAAAGACCATTGTATCCCTAATATAAAATGAAACTAAAGAAATATAACATCGGGGAAGGGGGTCTGGGACTCGGGGTCTAACACGCCACCCCCTACTGCGAATTGCACCTCCCAAAGCGGAGGGCTTCCAATGATTTATTCTCCCATGCTCTGCCGTGAGAGGGTCCTTGTGCATGGAACATGGGCCTATTTCTATGTCTAAAATATCACTTTAAGTACCGGAAGGCAACCTTAATGATTCAGCTCGATTCAAGGGACTCAAGACTTGATTTTTGAAGTGTAAATTTGTCTATAGAATACTAGGATCATGGAAAAAATTTTGGGGCATTACATTATCTCCCCCTTGGAATCATTCATCCTCGAATGATGGGTAACTCTAAGATGAAAGAATAAACCAAGACATTAACAACCCTGAGCCAAGATGTTTCAACTTAAAATTAGGATATCTACAACGCGTACATAGACACGAAGTCTTTAGAGTACGAAAACCATGACTTAGAAGTTATGGAATATCCTTAGGAGTTAACAAGACAAGTAAGGCCTTCTCTTCTTTCTCTAGGGACTAATCATGGACTAGGAGAGAAAGTGTTAACACACAAAAGTTGGATTAGAGTAGCATCTCAAATAACATAGAAAGGAAATACGCAAGCAAGATAAAACATGATCATGCACTAGCCCAAATCTCTGAAAGAAACTCAATGACACTAAGACTAGCCTTTGCTTAATGATTCACCATATCCCCCTTAGACTAAAGTCAATAACCTAGGACTGCAACTATTCCCATTTACTAAACCATCCCTAATAAAATCCACAAAACAATATCTTAACAAACATACACAAATTAGACACCCAAAATCAACATTACTACCTTCATTTTACTTACTCATCTAGGTTCTAAGCTAAGACAACTAACATTAAGAAATAAGGGCCTGGGGACACTAATTTTACTACACACGAGGGAAGTTAAACAACGTACCGGTCGACATCGATAGATTTATCTGAATTCTGCTGACAAGTCAAGGAATACAATCGGCTTCAACCTTCTCCTACTCCTGAATTAGTTTTTTCTAAGCCACTTGGCCTGTCGGAGCGGATGATCCTGAGATAAGAGTCTTACCCTTATCATTGTGCTGCGTAAACCAACATTCCTTCAAGAATTTACCCACTTTCTGACATTGAAAACACCCGTCTATACCAATATTACACTCTCCCAGGTAAGGCTTACGATACTTTCCACAAGAATGATAATTAGAGAGCCTTTGGGAAACACTACCAAAGGGCTGGGATTCACGTACAGGTGTACTAGATAAAGATGGGGCTGGACCAGATGACCACTTAGGAAAGAAAGACCTATTACCTTTCTTCTTATGATTTTCCTTATAGTGTGTTGATTTTGCCTTTTTGCTTTGACGCTCCTCAGCCTCCGCTTTCTTTTTCTTTTCCTTCTCTACCTATTGAGCATACACCACCAACCTAGAAATATCTATGTCATTGTTCAACATTGCCCCTTTACACTCTAGTTTCACATCATCAGACACACCAGACACAAATTTCCTCATTCTAGCCCATTAGTAGACACCAACTCTGGAGCATAGCTAGACAACTGAGTAAATTTTAGAACATACTCCTTAACACTCATAGTTACCTGTGTTAAGTTTATTAATTCCTCAGCCTTAGCATTTCTTAACTCCCGAGGAAAGAAGTGATCAAGGAAGGCCACAGAGAAACTTCCCAAATATCAAGTTCAGCATCCTCACCCCTAATCTCTTCCCACTCATCATACCACTGATAAGCCATACCTTTCAGTTGATAAGCCGCCAACTCAACTCCCTCTGTATCACTGACATGCATAACCCTAAAAATTTTCTCCATCTCATCCATAAAATCTTGGGGATCCTCTTCAACTTTGGACCCAATGAATACCGTAGGGTTCAGTCGCATGAACTGACTTACTCTAGTAGAGTCTGCAAAATTATGTGCAGAACCAACATCAACTAACTGGTAAGACTGAGAGGACACAATCTAAGCAAGCATCTGAATTGTCTGTCCGAACTCAGCATTAGAAACTTCACCCTGAGGGGATTGGGTATGTGTAGAGTCATTTCTAAAGGCCCTTAAAGGACTAACTGTGGCAAGAGGGACCCTAGTAGGAGAAAATGGGGTAGAAGTGCGGACTCCATTATGGGTCTGTATCCCATGAGTAGGAGGTACAAATGTGGTATTGGCCCTAGTTACGATGCTAGAAGTTATTGTGGCTCGCTGACCAGAAGTTTGTTTTGGAGGTATGATCTGAAATATGAAAGGGTAGGAGTTAGAAGATTCCTCTTGGAGTTTTAACAATATTGCATGAACTAGACCATGAAAGAAGGGGAACATTCCTAAATGCCATGTAGCCTCCTGATTATAAGTGTGGGGCGCTTCACACCCATAATTAGGACTATACTAGACACAGCTTCATAGACACCCTAGGACACTTGAACCTTGTGCTCTGATACCAAGTTTGCCACAGCCCAAGCCTACACCCTGGACCTAATATGGCACCTGGAACCACGAATGATCCTAAGAGGACCCTTGGCCTGGCAAACTGTTCATAAAACTAAACTTTAAAATATGCAGAAGCTAGAAATACAGTTACGGGATGATTCATTAGAAATACAATAAACTTTAATTGAAATACAAAATGTCAACTTGAAAGACAATAAAACAGCCAACTGTCTAATATCTAATGAAGCCTCTATAACTTATAAACTAAAAGAGTTGCTGGGACATGGCCCCAAGCTACCTTTATTGGGAACTAACAACTGAAACTGAAACTATCTAATAAGCTGGAAATCTAGCAAATCATCACCAACTCTTATTGATGCAAGAAGGACTCACCACAAGCTGATACGGAAAGGTCTAATGAAAGGTATGGTTGTGATCCTGAATCTAAATGACAGAATCTACATCATAAAAAGATATAGCATAAAAAGAGCGATCAATACTTGGAATATATGGGTACGTAATAGCAGAACTAGAACAGTAACATAAACTAACTGAAAATGACTAATCATTTGAAATAACTCCCAACAGACTCCATGAGTAAGGATGTGTGGAACAAAAAACTTACTTACCACTTCTTGGAAAGTTGTCGGGATTGAAGTAATGTAATAAATGAGTTACTTAAAATATTGAAAGCATGTAAGAACTTAAATAAACACTTTGTGAAATGTAATCCTGAAAATAATCAATTACAATGTTGTAATAAAACCACTTTAATGAAAGTATCATAATTAATAAGTAAGTTGAGCAAATACAAAGTATTTCTAGATTTGGAGGAGTTTCTCTTAACCGACAAAAACCATGTGAGCAACATGGAGTCAAATGTCTTGCCCATATTGAGAAAAGTCATCCTACACCTTGTCGGGGTATAAGATGAAACATAACCTATGTTTCCAATGCTTAGCCCAAAGCCAAAACCTACGGTGGCGACGTAGTTATGGGGCATGTGACCTCAGACTCAGACCCAACTCAGTGCTAAATAATCCTCCCCAAAACATAATAGTTGCTCATATTATAAGTCTTAAAAACATTTTCTGAAACCATACTAGTCTCTAAAATATCGTATCAAGAAATATATCTTTCTCTGGGAGCCTTGGCTCTAAATTGTTATAACTTACTTTACTTTTCAAGATACGATAACTTTTTTTCACTTTTCAAGTCATGGTACAATACATAAAGGTGTTTCATAAATTTTTCATAAATTGACTACCTTTGAATATACTTTATAACAAGACTATAGTTAAACCCATTGAAGAATGAAATCAACTTTCAATACAAATTCCCTAGTCATAAACGTTATGTGAAAACTAACTATTGTTTATGGACATTAAATTTAAATTTAATAAATGACCTTAACTTAGGGAATAATTCACAATACTTAAAGCATGTAGAAGAAATTTATACCATGACTCATGAACAACACTTAGAAGATTTAACTCTTAAAACCCTAACTTGAAATCATGACTTAACATGGAACTATGACTCAATTATGGGGATAAACAGGGTTCCCCACGAAAGGTATTTCTCTTACGTACCTCAGAGATGAACGATGGGGAAGAATCCATTGGATTTGGACCCCTAGCTTGATTTCTCTTGTAACTTAAAGGTTGAGAGCTTGAGAGAATAAGAGAGGGTTTTGATTTGAAAGGGTAAGGGTTTTTGAGGTTTTGAGGCATATATAATATAAGATGGATGGTTTCTAGAAGTAAAAAGACCATTGTATCCCTAATATAAAATGAAACTAAAGAAATATAACTTTGGGGAAGGGGGTCCACGATGCATGGACTAACACGCCACCCCTACTGCACGATGCGCCTCCTAGAGCAGAGGGCTTCCAGTGATTTCTTCTCCTATGCTCTATTGTACGAGGCTAAAAGTGGGGGTCCTTGTGCGTGGTGCATGGGCATTATTTCTACGTCTAAAATCTCACTTTAAGTACCGGAAGACATCCTAAATGATTCGACTTGATTCAAGGGACTCAAGACTTAATTTTTGAAGTGTAAACTTGTCTATAGAATACTAGGATCATGGAAAAATTTCTGGGGCTTTACAATAAACTAACACTCAAAAAAGTCCCAATCTATTCTAGTATATAGCAATAATTAACAAGGTAGCTGAATTAGTTCAATTAAGGAAGACACGTACAAATTTAATATCAACAGTAATAGGTCACATCAAGAGAGAATTTCACCAACAAAGTATATTATATCCACTCACCATACCAAACAACCAATCCAGGATAAGATAGAAAAATGCATATCGCACAACCAACAGATGTGTTTGAACAGTCTCAACAAATCATGTCGTAACCAATTCACAACATATAGTAATATCTCAACCACAATATCACCGTAGTGATATGAGATGAAATGCAATGGCCAAATGCTCACTTTGTATACACCTTCCAAGCCTAAGCTTTCAGGACAGGACCTATAGGGGATTATCAACCCATATACTAATCACAATCTCATCAATCAACCTTGTCAACATATCCCTCGACTAAGGAATTTTATAAAATGATTCATTTTTTTTTGCTAAGAATCCAAGTTCCATAGTAGTACCAATTCCATAAAAATGAGTGATGAATGAATATGCATGATCATGGCAAGAGCAACAATGGAAAATAATCAGCTCAAATGGTATAAATGAACCCAAGTCACGCAAATCTTAGCAAATCATGACACATGCCCCTAACATGGGTACCACAATAGTAAAAGAAGCAAATAGACCTCAATGGGGTCAACATAGGCCCTCACTCGGGTATCACAATGATAACAATCTCCTAGGCCAATGATAAGATTCACACGAGCATCACAATAATGATAATCAACCCAAATAAGGTATACATTGAGAATTCATTCGACCCGCAACATGTTTTACATGGTAAGTTTTCTACTTTTTTTCCAATATGGCACAAATAGACTCAACTTCTCGAAAGGGAAATATACTCATCAACAAGCATGTTTAGAATGTCACTTTCACTCATATTACATAGCAATTACCCATAATTCCTCTTTTTAACCTTCTCATTTATAGTCACAATCCCTTTATACCTTAAGTAGTAACTAAACCCCAATTATTCTGTCAAATTTCACTAAGCATGATTCAAACCTTCAAGTAAATACTCAATATCAATTTATTTATGATTAATAAGTCATTTATCAACACTATTTACCATAAACATGTCAACAAGTAGTGGGAACAATCAAGATGTTCATTTTATTACTCTTAACCCCACAGTAAACATTGGTACCCACATAGATACTTGTCATCTCATTTATATGGGACCCTTAAATCCCCAGTTATTCATAAAATACAAGAACTAGCACATAGCACATAAGTACTTCAAAAAAGATTCAAGGTAAATCTCAACTTGCCTTAAAGAAGTCCTGCAAAGCCAAACCACAACCTGAAGACTCAAAGAAACGTTCTATTCTCTCAAAACATCTTTGAACGACCCAATCTATTCAAATATGATATCTACATGTAAATATGAGTCCAACGATATCCATATTGACATAATTTAGTTTTGGATCCAAAATCACTTTGAAAATCAATTCCAAAAATAAAAGGGAAATATTGGAATTTTAGTAGAAAATCACTTTGCCCATAATCTGAGAGTTTCAAATCTAAAATTCCATCAAAAATAGAGTTGAAACTGAGTTAGAAATCATCAAAATGTCAATATTTCACTTTACCAGGAAACCCCCAAATTTTTATGTTAAAAAATAGTTTTAAAATGAGAAAACGATTGATAAATTAGTAAATGTTTGTCAAAATTCGTTTATCCATAACAAAAGGATCCCAAATATAAAATTTCATCAAAAAACAAATCTGAATCGATAAAACTCCAATTCTTCTCCAACAAATTTATGGATAAAGAAAGAAAACCAGCTGAAAAAATCATGGAAGAATACAAACCTAAGCATTAGATACTTTGCCACTTGGTAAATCAAGAAGAATTCTGCGAGAATCACTTAATTCTGAGCTCTAGAACTCCTAATATGCTCAAAATATCAAATAAACATAGTCTGAATTTAAATACCCTATACCGAAAATCTGCACTAGCTATTTATGCACCAGAATTGATACCTCTGAAACTCCAACTTGGTTGAATGGATCAGCTTAGACAAATCGATTGACTTTACAAGTGTGTCATCTAAGGATCCTTGAATTAGTCAAAGGAACATCAACTGATTTGCCAAAATTCATAACAATAGAAGGAAAATTTTCATATATCCAGGCCTGCAACTAAACAAATAGTGAAAAAGGAAAATATAAATAACATAAAATCTATAATCTACTGATTGTTTGTTTATAGTATTTACCATAAATGCCTAGGAAAAGACATATAGAGCATAACATACACTCCTCTTCTCCTCAAATGTAGTGTGTTGCTTGATCATATTGATCTTGTTCTTTAGGTAGTCCAAAGTTAGGTCAAATATTTCCTTTCCTCGAGGATATTTCTCAAAGAAATCTAAGGAATGCACCATTCTAATAAAATTAAAGTCCACGACTTGGACACATCCCTAGTAAACAAGATGGTATGCAAAAATTACACAAGACAACATTTCAATTTCTCATCCTTGCTCTAACTTACTCCTTTTAGCAAGCATCATCAGCCAATCTAGCATTACCTTATTGCCCCGACTAATCCTTTTGCAAAAGGCTTCATCTTTTGCATATACCTTTTCCAATTTTCCCTTATGGAAAGGGGATTGACAACTTAAACCCATTATCAACTCAAACACTTTCAATTCAAAACTGTCACTACCCAACTAACTGAATCATGTAGGCACTTACTCTAATCCACTTAGATAGGAGAACCCTTACCACCCAATTAGAATTATGCGAAAGTTATAAAAGAATACCATTAATCTCTTCAAACATACTAGGAAACTTAGTACAATTTCTTTAATACATAAAAGGAAATCCTTTACCCCGAGGACCTAGTCTAGACATATATAAGAGATACTAAAAGGTCAAGGTTAAATAAACAAGACTCTGCTTCCACCATAGTACTAAGAAGATGGAAGCTGCTAAAGATCTCTTTCCACACCAAGCAATCAAACCTCAAATGATCCTGCAACTAGATTAGACCCTGAAAAGGGTATAGCAACAGTAGTATCAGTACAACCACACATACTGGTAAGCATCATCGATCGATCAAGATTAAAGCACATAATATATTATATAGAAATTCAAGATAAATCATGTGCATATAATGTGACAGTTTAACTTCCCTCGGTCTATAGTTCATATAATCACTAAATGTAATTAACTTTCATTTTCCACTCAAATATACCAGCCTTTATGTCACGCCTTGAATTCCAATGGGGCGGACTGGCACCCAAAGCCGTTAAGGCCCGAGAGAACCAATCTTCATTCATGTACACTCATATGCATGTCACTAAATGAACAACACTCTATCACATATAGATACAAGATGCCAATGGCGGAAGTCATGGAAAAACATATGATATCTATGAAACATGGTCGTTAGGGCCATCAAGCCAAAAACATACGTTCCTTACATTCCTTCATTTGTCCCGCAACGTCTACAAAGCCTCTAACAGATATAGACCCAAACCTAAAGTCGGTACAAGTCCCCGTTTTATACAACATTTACATAATACCAAAACAAGTGTACACATGTGACACGGAAAGCCCCGAACCAACTGGAGCTCACCAATATTCCGTAGATGACCCGCAACCTACTGTGGAGGTATGCTAGCACTTGTGCCTTTATCAAGTAAGGTAAGTCCCTCAAGGGACGTCAGTATGAAAGAATGTACTGAGTATGTAAGGCTATGAGCAACTGCATAAAATATACGAACATCAATGAAATCAAATACAAGTGAATAAACATTATGGATAAACCACCGTTCTATATGTGTGGAACCATGTACATTACATTCATTACTTTCTTTGCTTTTACGTTCATAACATAACATATCATTGGGATCATTCCAGCCAGGCTTATGCCCCTCAGATTGCGATCCGTAAATAACATACATATCATTGGGATCATTCCAGACAGGCTTATGCCCCTTCTATTGTGATCCATAAATAACATAACATATCATTGGGATCATTCCATCCAGGCTTATGCCCCTTAGATTGCGATCCAGACTCAAACAACAACTATGCATTACTTCATTCCTTTACTTTTGTGAGATTGATACATTGGTGGTTACAATACTACTGAAGCTTCGGAATGATAGTCAATGAATATGAGACATGTGAATAACAATATATGTCAAACCTGAAATAAGATACTTTGGAATATTTCGAAATGGAAACTAGTGCGGTACGATATAAACAATAGGTGTTGCCAAAGGATACGGAAAAGAGTAACCTTACATACCTTATCTTCCCAATATGAATTCAACAATCAAATATGTTAATACAATAATTCCAGCTCCTTCCTTATGTTTTACTCTACAACACAGGTACATAACGGAACTCACGTTAACAACTAACTGCATTACTAGTGCATAAGACTACAATGAGCTACGTGACTGCCATATAGCGTCATTTCATTCTTATACAACACATCTCACTTCATTACCATACCAAAAACATTCCACACATTAACCAAGACATCATAAACCAATAGCATTTCACACCAAGTTTATATTTTACACTCCCCCTTCAATACAATGTCACATTTACCTCACTACGTCACGTAAACACTTTCACAACAACACATTAAAGACAATACATATTTGATACCATTCAAAATACCTCTGGGATACTCCTTTAAAGTCATTCAAGAGGTACCATAAGTTGGTAATTGCATCAAAGAAGGGTATAGGGGTTTCGGGGATCAAAGAGAGACAAAAACATGTAAAATAGAGTCCTGGAGGGACCTGTGGGGTCACCTGCACCCGCAGGTGGGTGACATACAGATGCAGGTGACCATATGGCCCTATACAGGGCCACCTGCATTGGCATCTACGCCTGCAGGTGCCCCGCCCGTGAGGGCAGGTTCCCGTTTCAGCCTCCAGGGGTCATTTTTGGGTCCTTTTTCGCAATGAATGGTCCATGGTCATAAGTAAGCTTCTCTTTTCATATTTTAGGTCAAATTGATGCTAATGAACAACCATGGTTTAAAAATGCACATGAACATCACACAAAATTACCTTCTCCTTCCACTACACAATTACACAACAACATGTCTACAAATCACACACAAAGAGAAACAAGTTAAGGCCTTAACCACATCTTAAAAAGTTAACAAACACACCCTAACATGTTTATATCTCATCCACACCATTCACTTCCATCAAAACCTCAAGTCTCCTTTCAAGTTCAAGTCACATAGATGACAAATCTTTTAGCAAGAAAGCAAAAGTACACTACCCAACACTTTTAGACATACCCATCAGGATCTACACAATCTCTCATGCATATAATATATTAAAACACAAGATTAAAACTTACCCAAGCTTTCAAAGTGATGATATTTTCCAAACAAGTGGTAGTTGCTTAGGGTTTGCAAGAGAAGAGAAATATCTCTTTTTTGGAAAAGTCTACAATTGGCATGTGCCCTTTTGTGAATAAAAAACTGATTTTCCACCTTATATAGTCCTTTTAAATCTCATCCTTAGCCACACTTTGATCAATAATTGATAGGTTTACTTGGTCAAAGATGAATGGATCATTGCCTTCTTTTGGGCCATGTCTTTTTGCTTAATAGTTGGGCCTTAATTGAGCCCATTAGCTCAAGATTAGTTTAGCCCAATAACTTCCATGAATAATATACGAAATATCATATCTTAATTAATTCTATAAACATTAGGGTATTCGCATGAGTTCAGAAATGTACGGGGTGTTACATCCTTCCCCCCTTAAAAATATTCGTCCTCGAATGTTAGTAACCTTATCCAATCTAAGCAAGTTCAAGTCTAAGTGCATTCTTCATATTATCACATACATATAATTCTCACATATACTTTCTTGTTTTTTCTCCAATTCAGTTTCTTGGACCTCTTCTTCGGTTTGAAACAAATATGGGTAAGCTACTTCTTTATTACTTAAACTCATCACTTGTCAATCCAGAATAGCAATGGGTATTTCTTCATATGTGAGATCTTCCGTATATTGCACATCTTTAATGGGAACAATACGAGATGGATCTCCTATGCATTATCGAAGCATCGAAACATGAAACACTGGATGTATTGGGGAGAGTTCTTGGGGTAGTGCTAATTCATACGCAACTTGCCCAAACCTTCGGGTAATCTTATATAGCACGCTATATAGGGCCAACTTTCCTTTCTTTCCAAATCTTATTACCCCTTTCATTGGTGACACTTTTAAGAATACCCAATCACCTATGGCAAATTCTACTTCCCTTCTTCTAATATCGACATATGACTTGTGTCAACTTTGGGCCATTTGTAGCCATTGTTCTATCACCTTAAATTTCTCCATAGCTTGATGAATAAGATCTGGCCCAAGTAGGGCAGTTTTACCAGCTTCAAACCATCCAATTGGTGATCTACACTTCCTTCCATATAAAGCTTCGTAAGGTGCCATTTTGATACTTGAATGATAGCTATTGTTGTAGGCAAATTCAATAAGCGATAGATGATCATCCCAACTACCTTTAAAGTCCAAAGTGCAAGCTCGTAGCATATTTTCAAGTGTTTGGATAGTACGTTCTGCTTGTCCATCTGTCTGAGGATGAAAAGTCGTACTCAAGTTCACTTGGGTTCCCAAACTCTTCAAAAAAGATTTCCAAAAGTGTGCGGTAAAGTGGGATCCCCTGTATGATATAATAGAGATGGGAATTCCGTGTAAACGCACTATCTCTTTAACATACAGCCGTGCGTAATCTTCAGTTGTATAGGTGGTCTTGCCAGGTAGGAATTGTGCTGACTTGGTAAGCCTGTCAACTATTACCCATATGGAATCAAATTTCCGCAGTGTACGAGGCAAACCTATGATGAAATCCATGTTAATCATGTACCACTTCCAGACTGGAAGATTTATATATTGCATATAACCTCCAGGTTTCTAATGCTCTACTTTTACTTGTTGACAGTTTGGACATTGAGCTACAAATTCTGCAATGTTCTTCTTTATGTTACCCCATCAATACATTTTTTTTTTATCATGATACATTTTGGTATCTCCCGGATGAATAGAATACCGTGAATGATGTGCCTCTGTCATAATCTATTTCCTTAGCTCGTCCATATTCGGTACACACAATCTACCTTGGTGCTGAAGTACTCCTTCTTGCGTAAGATCAAATGCCTTTGTCAAACCTTGTTGTACATTCTCTTTCAGCTGCAATAAAATAGGACCCGCATACTATTTCTCTTTTACCTCAGCTACTAATAAAGATTCTGTTGTATTTTTCACAATAACCCCTTTATTCGGCGGTTCAAGCAGGCGAACTCCCAAGTTGACTAGTTGATGTAGGTCTTTGACTATACTTTGCTCATCCGTCAACTGGCCACTAGTGCTTCCTATTGCTTTGCGGCTTAATACATCGGCTACCACGTTTGCTTTTCCCGGATGGTATAAGATATCACTATCATAATCTTTTAGTAATTCCATCCACCTTCTCTGTCTCCAGTTTAGGTCCTTCTGCTTCAAAATATACTGCGAACTTTCATGATCAGTATATATATCAACGTGAACCCCATACAAATAGTGGCATTATATCCTTAAAGCAAATATCATAGCTACTAGCTCAAGATCATGTGTGGGATAATTCCTCTCATGTGGTTGCAACTGTCTTGAGGCATACGCTACTACATTGTTGTGCTGCATCAATACACATACTAATCGAACTCTTGAGGCAGCACAATATACCGCATACCCTTCTGTGCCTTTCGAAAGTACCAATATGGGTGTAGTCGTCAATTTGTCCTTCAGCTCTTGGAAACTCTTTTCACATGCATAATTTCACTTAAACTTGGTTGTTTTATGTGTTAGCTTTGTTAAAGGCGCTGCAATGAAAGAAAACCCTTCAACAAATCTTCAATAATAACCTGCCAATTCAAGAAAACTACGAATCTCTGTAGGCATCGTAGGTCTTGGCCAATTCTTCACCGCTTCTATTTTTTTGTGTGTGTATCAACCGTTAGTCCTTCATCTGACACAATCTGACCCAAGAATGTTACAGATTTTAACCAAAATTCACACTTAGAGAACTTTGCGTATAACTTACGGTCATGAAGAATCTGTAACAACTGTTGTAAGTGATTAGCATGGCCCTCTTGTGATTGTGAATAAACCAGAATATAATCTATAAACACGGTCACGAATACATCTAAAAATGGCTTGAACACCCTATTAATCAAATCCATAAAAACTACGGGTGCATTTGTTAGCCTAAATGACATAACCAAAAATTCATAATGACCATACCGTGTTCGAAAAGCTGTCTTGGGTATATTTTTTTTCTCTAACCCTTACTTGATGATATCCCGATCTCAGGCCAATCTTGGAGAAGCATTTGGCACCCTATAATTGGTCAACCAAATCACCCATTCTGGGGAGGGGATATTTATTCTTAACTATCACCTTATTCAGTTATCGATAATCAATACACATTCTCAACGTTCCATCTTTCTTCCATACAAATAACACTGGTGCACCCCAAGGGGACATACTAGGTCTTATGAATCCCTTGTCCAGCAAGTCTTTTAATTGCTCCTTCAATTCCCATAAATCTGCTGGAGCCATTCTATATGGAGGAATAGGGAGATTCTGAGTGCCTGACATCACATCAATACCAAACTCTACTTCCCGTTCAAGAGATAAACCCGAAAGATCTTCAGGAAATACATAAAGGAATTCATTTACCACTGGAATCGATTGAAGAGTTGGTGGCTTCACATCAGTATCTTTCACTCTTACTAAGTGGCATATGTACCCCTTGGATGTCATTTTCCTTGCCTTAAGATAGTAAATAAATGTACCTCTCGGTGCTCCAACATTACCCCTCCATTCAAGGACGGTCTTTTGTGGGAAATGGAAATGTACCTTCTTAGCTCGGCAATTTACCATGGCATAACAAGAAGCCAACCAATCTATACCCCTTATAACATCAAAATACACCATTTCCAACTCAATAAAATCAATTAGTGTTTCATAACCACAAACAGTTACTATACAATCACGATATACTCTTTTAGCTATAATAGATTCACCAACTGGCGTAGATACCTTAAATGGCTTAACTAATAATTCTGGTGTTCTTTCGACTTTTTCAGCAATCAATGGAGTAACATATAATAGGGTAGAGCCCGGATCAATCAATGCATATACATTATGTAAAAATATGGATAATGTACCTGTAGCTACATCAGGAGAGGTCTCCAAATTCTGTCGATATGCTAAGGCATAAGTATGGTTCTGGACTCCACTAGAACTAGCTGCTCTTCTAGCACTACTACCATGACCAGCAGGCTGCACACCTCGGCCTAAAGAAGGAACCGATGATGATGATGCAACAGTTGACCCCGTAGGTCGCGTCATACTACCCGTGCCCCTCTGTGGGCAGTCTCTCACTATGTGCCCCGATAAACCACACCAGAAGCAAACATTCATTTCGACCTAGCATGCACCTAAATGATACTTCCCGCAGTGTTGACATGGCTGGCGTGAAAGTCTCACTGTCTGTGAACCCCGAATTCCACTACTTTGCCCAACTTGACCTCCTCTAAACCCTTGAAATTGGGATGGGGTACCTGCTGTAGGATAAGAAAATGATGGTCTAGACAGTCTAGGAAAAAACTGAGGCCTAAATTCTCCTTGGGATGTCGTGAACTGTCCCATAGGTCTAGCCCTCTTTCAAATTCCTGCACCCTTCTCCTTTGTCTCTGATTCTCCATTTTCTATGCAAAGGCTTGTATTTTGGCTATATCCATATCCCTGTTCAAATCAGCAATAGTACAGTCCCTAACAAAATATAGCTCCAATCTATCCACATACCGATGGACTCTGTCCTCTATCGTGACTACTACATTAGGGGCATATCGAGCCAAAGAGTTAAATCGAAGACTGTACTTTCTAACACTCATGTTCCCTTGACGAAGATTTAAAAACTGATCCGCACGAGCCTCTCGGATCTCATATGGGAGATAATGATCAAGGAATGCCATTTTGAATTCCTCCCAACTAGCTGGAAGTGCACCTATACCCCTAGATCGTTTCCAATCGTCGTACCATAATAAAGCCTCGCCTTTTAGTCTATATGGTTCAATCTCCACTATTTCTATACCAGTCATATGCATAACATCTAGAGCCCTTTTGATTTGGTCCATGAAGTCCTGTGGGTCTTCATTCAGATCTGACCCGATGAACGTGGGAGGGTCTAATTTCAGAAATCCTGTGTCCACCGACTAGCTACCCTATCTGCACCATCATTACTTGTCATTGGACCAACTTTTCCTTGACTCAGTGCAGTAACTATACGAGTCAATATTTGTACCGTATTTCTTAGATCCCGCTCAGTATCATTAACAGGTGGTTCGGCAGGTTCTCCTCTCCTTCTCGGCTCTTCTGGAGCTGGAAAAGTAGAGAAAGCCTGAGATGCAAACTCAGTTTTAGCCCCACCTTGACTAGCTTGGTCAGGTGATGTTCTACTAGTTCCTTATCCAGAAATCCTATCTATCTTCTTACCTTTTCCCCAACTTCGTCTTGTAATCGACATTTTACTATACAAAAGATGGTCAGATATGATTCCACCTACAACATTGGCTCTAATGCACGATCTAAGAAATGAAGAAAAGAAAAAACTCCTAACTGTCCCGTAGCCTCCTACTTATAAATGTGGCGCGCAACACATCCATAAGCAAGACTCTACTCAGACACGGCTTTGTACACACCCTTAGGACGACCTGCTTTAATACCACTTTTGTCACGCCTAGAATTCCAACGGGCGGACTGGTACCCGAAGCCGTTAAGGCTCGAGAGAATCAATCTTCATTCATGTACACTCATATGCATGTCACTAAATGAAAAACACTCTATCACATATAGATACAAGATGCCAATGGCGGAAGTCATGGAAAAACATATGATATGTATGAAACTTGGTTGTTAGGGCCATCAAGCCAAAAGCATACGTTCCTTACGTTCCTTCATTTGTCCCACAACGTCTATAAAGCCTCTAACAGATACAGAACCAAACCTAAAGTCGGGACAAGTCCCCATTTTATACAACATTTACATAATACCAAAACAAGTGTACACATGTGACACGAAAAGCCCCGAACCAACTGGAGCTCACCAATATTCCGTAGATGACCCGCAGCCTACTATGGAGGTCTACTAGCACCTATGCCTGCATCAAGTAAGGTAAGTCCCTCAAGGGACGTCAGTATGAAAGAATGTACTGAGTATGTAAGGCTGTGAGCAACTGCATGAAATATACGAACTTCAATGAAATCAAATACAAGTGAATAAACATTATGGATAAACCACCGTTCTATATGTGTGGAACCATGTACATTACATTCATTACTTTCTTTGCTTTTACGTTCATAACATAACATATCATTGGGATCATTCCAGCCAGGCTTATGCCCCTCAGATTGCGATCCGTAAATAACATACATATCATTGGGATCATTCCAGACAGGCTTATGCCCCTTCTATTGCGATCCATAAATAACATAACATATCATTGGGATCGTTTCAGCTAGGCTTATGCCCCTTAGATTGCGATCCAGACTCAAACAACAACTATGCATTACTTCATTCCTTTACTTTTGTGAGATTGATACATTGGTGGTTACAACACTACTGAAGCTTCAAAACATTAGTCAACGAATAAGAGACATGTGAATAACAATATATGTCAAACCTTAAATGAGATACTTTGGAACATTTTGAAATGGAAACAAGTGCGGTACGATATAAACAATAGGTGCTGCCAAAGGATACGAAAAAGAGTAACCTTACATACCTTATATTCCCACTATGAATTCAACAATACAATATGTGAATACAATAATTCCATCTCCTTCCTTATGTTTTACTCTACAACACAGGTACATAACAGAACTCATGTTAACAACTAACTACATTACTAGTGCATAAGACAACAATGAGCTGCGTGACTGCCATATAGCGTCATTTCATTTTTTTACAATACATCTCACTGCATTACCATAACAACAACAACACAACATTCCACACATTAACCAAGATTCATAAACCAATAGCATTTCACACCAAGTTTATATTTTACACTCCCCCTTCAATACAATGTCACATTTACCTCACTACGTCACGTAAACACCTTTCACAACAACACATTAAAGACAATCCATATTTGATACCATTAAAAATACCTCCGGGCTACTCCTTTAAAGTCATTCAAAAGGTACCATAAGTTTATAATTGCATCTAAGAAGGGTATAGGGGTTTCGGGGATCAAAGAGAGACAAAAACATGCAAAATGGGGTCCTGAAGGGACCTTTGGTGTCATCTGCGCCCGTAGGTGGGTGACATGCAGCCACAAGTTCCTATCTGGCCCTTTCCAAGTCCACCTGTGTTGGCATCTGCGCCCGCAGGTACCCTACCCGCGAGGGCGGGTGCCCATTTCAGCCTCCAGGGGTCATTTTCGGGTCCTTTTTCGCAATGAATGGTCCATGGTCATAAGTAAGCTTCTTTTTTTATATTTTAGGTCAACCTGATGCTAATGAACAACCATGGTTTCAACATGCACATGAACATCACACAAAATTACCTTCTCCTTCCACTACACCATTACACAACAACATGTCCACAAATTACACACAAAGAGAAACAAGTTAGGGCCATAACCACATCTTAACATGTTAAAAACCACACCCTAACATGTTTATATCTCATCCACACCATTCACTTCCATCCAAACCTCAAGTCTCCTTTCAAATTCAAGTCACATAGATGACAAATCTTTTAGCAAGGAAGCAAAAGTACACTAGTCAACACTTTTAGACATACCCATCATGATCTACACAATATATTATGCATATAATATATTAAACCACAAGATTAAACACTTACCCAAGCTTGAAAAGTGATGATATTGTCCAAACAAGTGGTAGTTGCTTAGGGTTTGCAGGAGAAGAGAAATATCTCTTTTTTGGAAAAGTCTAGAATTGGCATGTGCCCTTCTGTGAATAAAAATCTGATTTTCCACTTTATATAGTCTTTTTAAATCTCATCCTTAGCCACACTTTGATCAATAATTGATAGGTTTACTTGGTCAAAGATGAATGGATCATTGCCTTCTTTTGGGCCATGTCTTTTTGCTTAATAGTTGGGCCTTAATTGAGCCCATTAGCTCAAGATTAGTTTAGCCCAATAACTTCCATGAATAATATACCAACTATCACAACTTAATTAATTCCATGAACATTAGGGTAGTTGCATGAGTTCAGTAATGTACGGGGTGTTACACTTTAGATCTCCGACCTAGGTAAAATATGAGAGCACACAACTCCACAGCCGAGCTAAAACTATAAGGATTAACTACCCTATATTACTTAACCTTCACTGTTCCTAAATCATCACTCTCAAATCATTTTTTCATTCAACCCCACCAACACTCCAGTATCCAATTATCACTTTATTCACATCCTTAAAACGTAACCAATTAAGCTACTTAATTGTCAATTACATAGTTAAGGTTTAATTTACCCATATCAAGTAAAACCGTAATTATCATATCCACTTACCATATTATAGGAACAACCATGGCATATAATTCAAATAACCAACAACAACGTCTACACTTAGATAGATATATACCCAACTACAAGTCTACACACAAAACTATTTTACAACAAACTTTAGTTGTTCTTTATTTCATAAAGTCTTGTCTAACATCAAAATCACAATTATCATCATGTCAAGGATAATTATAAACCAAGGAAATCAGTTCATACCAAAAATCCAAGTTAAAATAGCAAGTTGGAATTTCAATTCAATAACTCACTCAAGGAACCTAATTCAATAATATCAGTAATGGTTCACACAAGAAGCACATATATATATATATATATATATATCACACCGGAAAACACAAGGATTCCAAATATCATTATCAAAATTGGACCATAGAAGGATCTAAATTAAATATATACCAAGTAAACCGAACCTCACAAGTATCCAAATATATCACAATAGCAATATAACCTGGTTCACTCAAAGAACCATCAAATTTTCCATTACCATGCCCATACATGCTAAGGGTCTTATATATGCCCACTAGCCATGACCAGCAGGGGATGAGCTCAGTCAATGTACCAAATAACCCAGACAACTAGTGTTTGTCCCCTTATCCCAAACCAAGTGTTATACCACCCTTATTCCAATGTCCCCACCCTTATACCCCCTGAAATCCACCAATTCGATGATCAACCTTTATCGGTTCATCTCACAATATCAAATAATACCATAACATGTACAATCACATAATAAGATAATTCAACCACACTTGCATATCAAAACAAGTTCTTTTTACATAATCTCATTACAAGTGATCAAAAACCAACTTGTATATACATCCAACAAGTTTAACATTCAATAGCATGCATCCTTATCCAATAGCTTGCACAACAATGCTATTTTGGTCATGGCTAGTGGGCATATATAAGATCCTTAGCATTTATGGGTATGGTAATGGAGAATTTGATGGTTCTTTGAGTGAACCAGGTTATATTGCTATTTTGATATATATGGATACTTGTGAGGTTCAGTTTACTTGGTATATATTTAATTTGGATCCTTGTATGGTCCAATTTTGATAATGATATTTGGAATCCTTGTGTGGTCTGGTGTGATATATGCATGTGTATATATATATATATATATATATATATATATATATATATATATATATATATATATATATATATATATATATATATATATATTTAATTTGGATCACTTGCACAACAATGCAATCCTTATCTAGAAATACAATAATTTTATTATTCAATAACATTTGCGATAAATCGTTTGGCAGGTTCAATAGCTTCTCAAGCAAAATTAATTATTCATATTTACTAGCATGTAGTGTAACCAATGATCAAGCATTTAGTTAAATACGTCTATTTATAGACAATTAGCCTTAATTGATTCTCAATAATAATACAATTATGACAATGCTTTAGCATAAACTAATTCATTACCCAATTGCTCAATTATGATTACAATCTATCAATTCAACCAAACTTTTCAACATATTCACTATCATTCCTACTCCACTATATTCAGCTTACATCAATACCTTCCAATTTTGGAAAATACTATAATTTGTAGTTACTAGTTTTTACAACCCGTAGTTCCATAATCGGACAACAACATACATATATTTCCATGAATTATCACAAATAACACATAACCCATAAAATCATCAAAGAATTTCTCAAAAATAATAATTATACCAAATTAGATTTAATTCATATTCACATTTCAATTATTACCAACCATTCACCATACCCGTCGACCTAAGCATGAAATCTCCCATCAAACTATGTTACATTCATGAAATTTAACTAGGATCTACTACTCAATCATATTAGCCTACCTGGCGCCAAGCTGCTGCAACAAGTAAGCTATACCACAGATGCCCTTTCTTTCCGTCATGTTTTCAAATGCTAAATCATCTAATAAATAAGAAATTATAAGAGTAACTAATTAACTACTCTTAAAATTAATACATTGGGAATTCAAACCCACTAGTTCTACCCTTACTCATGGTCTACAAGAATTGATAATCATTAGCTAGTTCTATCATACTCAGCTCATCTCCATTAATGGAGTTTTAAAGCTAAAGGTCCTACCTTTGTTGAATTCAAGGTCCCCAACTATCAAAATTCATGTTCTAGAATAATAAATTCATACTGTATTATTAGATAAAAAGACAAAGAAGATGACAAAAGAACTTACCTCAACGAAGAATTTTCACCCTAGACCTTGGAAAATCACCCCTCTAGGGATTTAAAAGAATGTTTTTTAGTTCTGGAACTGAAACCCAGTAAAATTAGGCATATATACTACCTGAATCCTGCTATAGCGGCCCGAATGCCGCTACAGTGGCCACAACTTTTTAGCATAGACAGTCTTCAGGAAAATAGCCATAACATTTTACTCCGAAAGTGGATTAACAAACGGTTAATGGTGTTAGAAAGAAGACTCAAAGATCTTTAATTTGGTGGGCATTGGGACACATAACTCTTCATATTCTAGAAGGAGTGATCGTTTAAAGTTGACCCTAGTTTAAACTAAGATTGAAACTCTATCGGTACACTGCCAACTTAACTTTGCGCTAGGGGTACTGTATGACCTTACTTCATATCTAATGTGCTCCCATACTAAAGAATTAATCCTCAGACCTATAAAGGATAAGATTCTTCTTCCTTTGACATAGATATTTTCAGTAATAATGTAATGGGTCGTGGTATTAAATACCAATTTACCAATGGTTCGGCCCTGAACGGACATTGGTGAAGTGTAGTAAAAGGTCAGGATTAGAAGGACAATACTCTGAGGTACTTATATTTCACCCTAAATTATTCATTTGCTATTGTTTATCAATTAAAATATTTTATACTCGACCTCTCTATCGAGGCTTTTCAAGACAAGAAGATGCATAGCCAAACATTTATGCACGAATTAGTTATTTCTCTCACAACGGTCTAAGAATGAAACTTTGAGAGTTTCTAATGATTTAATGTCTAACCTTGGAGAAATCATAACAGAGTTGCTATAGCGGGAAGATCTGACCAAAGTTGACTTTTGCTATAGAGGAAAACTTCCCACCATAGCGGTACCACGGTAGTGGCTTGTCTATCAGTACATCAAGGTAGGTAAGGGAAAAACTTTTGTAGCTTCTCACTTTTGCCATTTTTACAATGCAATACTCAAATTTTGACATTATAAATTAATTAACCCTTTTACGTTAAACACTATGGGTTCTACTAACCCAAATTCCATTCCAAAAGTTTCTATATGCTACTAGGTGTAATGACCCAAAATGTCATTACGCTACAATAGAGAGTAAAACCTCATCTTAGTCTTTCCCTAAACCAATTTTGTAAAATTCAGGGCTAGCCTAGTTTTAGGTAGATTTTAAATGTGGTGTAATCTAGGAAAATTTGGTAGTTATTAGTGTGGTAATTGGTATTTTGAGTTAATAAGGTGTTAGGATACGATTTTAGGGAGTAGTAGAAACTTCTGGTCGGTAAAACGGGTTAGTAGAACCCCAGTTATAGTGATTACTGTGAAAGGGTTAGTTCGTAATGTCAAAATTTGAGAAATGTTGTTGTGAAATAGACAGATATGGGAATGGATCCCAAGCTACTATTTTGGTTTTGTTGCAGTGATAGCTCCATCATTGCAGTGACGTTACCACAGTGGCAGAAGTGTCACCATAGTGACAAGCCCTTTTTGCCTGAGTGTCTCTGCATCGATAGATCCATCGCCACAGCGATGAATCTATCGTTGTAGCGACAAAAACACAGTTTCACAGTTTAAAATAGAAAATTACATTTTTCATTCCCATTATTCCAAATTTTATTCAAGGGTTGAGAGAGGGTGATTTTCACCAAACTTGGGGGGTTTCCATTTTTGAGGTAAGGTTTATTTACTATTCAAACTTGAATTTAATCCTCTTCATTCTTAGAATTGTAAAAATCATAGTGATGGTTGAAAATTGGGATTTATCCCTAAGTTCATGAACTGGTGGGAATTGGTTGGGAATGACTTGATTTCAATTGTCTTTTATCCTAGGTTATTAGAAAACACTTTCTGGTGTAAAATACTTCATTGTAATAATGAAATATGGAGAATTCAAAGAGATTAAAAGGTATAAAACCCTATAATGATGAACTAGGTTAAGTTCATAGGTTGAAATTGATGGGTTTGGGTTTGTAATGCCTAGAAGTGAGTAATATTGTATTTAATACACTGGGTATGTTGTTGTTGTTGTTGTATAGACTTGATTTAACTCAGTGCTTATATGTAAACTGAATGTTTGTGAATAGCATTTGGGTATCACTTGTGATTGTCGTTATACATTGAGCATTGTATTTAAGATTATTCATGGAGATGATACAGGGATCGGGTTTCATGCCAACACTGTTATTGGATCGGGTGTCTCGTCGACACTGTTATTGGATCGGGTGTCACACCAACACTGGTACATATACTGAGCTCATCCCCTGTAGGTCATAGCTGAGGGTCCCTTATCACAACCCAAACGGTCATTATTAGCACCCACCCTAACACTATTACGGGAGAACCATTTAACCTAACTCTCACAAACCAAGTTCAACAGTCAACATTGACTTTCCACCATCCTTATCCTTAAGCCCAGTTATTTATTAAAGAAATAAAGTTCAAATCCAAAACAATCATCAAACCATTAATAGAGTTCAGAAATTCTCTATTTATTACATCTCCGGGACCTGAAGTCACCGTACAAGAACGACTAAGAATATCCAAACTATAACCAAAATATTATCCAAAACACTAAAGGAATAATGAATATCTTACTCCTGAAACAAGGGGAAAAAATAAAAGTCAGATGACTAAATGGCTACCTGAACATGGTGCTCACCCTTGAATCGAAGTCCAAAACTGCTGGCTAGAGTCAAAGTCTCATCTCAAATGTTGAAACACGCTTTGTACTCAACAAAAAGAAGAGTACAGGTAGCATCAGTACATCAACAAGTACTGGTAGGCAGCATAGGACGACTCAACTCAACACCATACAAAAAAGCAAGCCAAATAAATACAACAACAATCATCAAGAACTTATAACTAAGGACAAACAACATGTTTATAACACTTCACTTTAAAAGGGATACAAGCTCATATTTATGTGTTTTTACACTTAGTCAATTCATCAATAAGTTTCATCACTATATATAATTACATTTGGACATTCAATGCATATGATGAATGTATGTATGCAAGATGTGCGCATCATCTCTTTCTTTTCTCAATACCATCAACATCTGTGAATTTACAATGATCTCAATATCATCATCACAATTATCAACACATCATGATCAATATCATGATCAATACCATCAATTCATCTTCTCAACGTTATCACTATCATCAACAACATGTCTGAGTATGCAATGCGGTCAATAATCAAAAGTAATGCCCTAAAGAAATTAAAAATATTCAACTTACATATAAGCACAGAGTCAAGCAAGTCTAATTGCTACAAATAAATCGTAACCTACCTCGATTCCCTACTTGAAAATAGTTTTAGGCTACAAACATGCCTTTTCTTTCTCTTTCACTTCGTTCTTGATCTATAATAACAAGTTTACATACCCAATTCAGTCATTTCATCCTTTTCAACCACTAGGGATCAATAATTAACAATTTTATCCATAAATTGTTCCTAGTTCTTCATCTTAGTATTTTCTACCCTTTAAACCCCATGAATTCTACTTCATTTAGCATAAATAACAATAATCCTACTCCAAGTAGTGTTTTTTAAAAACCTAAGATCATTACCAACTGATTTATACACATTCCCTTCAATTTATACTAAGTTCATAAATAAGGGCTAAACCACAATTTCTACCATGAACAAGATTTTAGCAATTCTCAATAATTTTAAGAAGTAATTCAAGTTTAGAATGTAAACAACTTACCTCCAAAGATGAAAACTCCCAAAATTTGGTAAAAAATCGCCTCCCTTAGAGCTCTCTCACGTTTTTGAGAAAATGGGGAATGAAAATGTTTTTTTGAGTTCTAAACTACTAAAATTGTGTTTTTCCACTATAGTTGTTCGCGATGAAACTGAGGCTACCACTGCGTGGTACCACTGCAGAAGTCCCGAGGAAAAATCTTGGGGCTTCTCCTCAATTGGGTCTATTTTACAACACACGCCTCAAAATACGACATCACAAACCAACCCTTTAACGGTAAACTCTATACCCAAAGTTCTATAGCTCTCTTTTACATACCAGAAGTTACTACTGCTTCCTAAAATCATCCTCTATCTAGAAATATATTCAAACACCCCTACCAATGCTTGCATTAATACCATATTTCATTAGACTAGTACACCCTCAAAATTCATCTAACACTAGGTCAGTCCTGAATTTCTTAAAATTTGTCTAAGAGAAAATTTAGTGAAGGTTTACTTCTTATTTAAACATAACAATGATTTGGATCGTTAAATTAGATACCAATTTACCACCCTTTCATCCCCAAATGACATCAAGCCTGAAATGACATAGCTAAGTCAGAGTATATATTTGAGCCTACAAACAAGTGCGGGTACCGCTTGCGCATGTCCGCCTCTGTGTCCCAAGTTGCTTCTTCAACTGTATGATTCCTTCATTGGACCTTTATAGAAGAAATGACTCTAGTTCTTAATTTTCACTCATCCCAATTCATTAAAGTAATTGGTTCCACTTCATAAGATAATTCTTTATCAAACAACTCGGGGTCCCAATGAATAATGTAATCCCCATCTCTGTGGTACTTCTTTAACATGGATACGTGAAATACTGGGTGAACCCTAGACATGCTAGGAGGCAAGGACAGCTTATAGGCTACTAACCCCACTCCCTTCAAAACCTCAAAGGGTCTGATGTACTTCAAACTTCACTTGCCCTTCTTGCCAATATGGATCACACCCTTCATGGGTGACACTTTCAAGAGTACTTTCTCCCATTTTTTAAACTTCACATCCCTCACTTTATTTTCTGCATACTCTTTTTGTCAGCTCTAGGATACTATGAGCCTTTCTTGTATAAACCTTACCCTTTTCTATGAATCCTTAAGCATATCAGTACCCCAAGGCCTCACTTCAAATACATCAAACCATCTGATTAGAGACTTGCATCTTCTACCATATAAGGCTTCAAAAGGAGCCATGTAATACTAGAGTGGTAGCTATTGTTGTCGGCAAATTCACACAAAGGTAGATATTAGTCCCATTGACACCCAAAGTCCATTACATAAGCCCAAAGCATAGCCTAAAGCACTTGGATAGTTCATTCTGACTGTTCGTCGGCCTGTGGATGGAAAGTTGTACTTAGGTCCAACCTAGAACCCAACTCTGACTGAAACTTCTCCCAAAAATTAGAGGTAGATTGAGTACCTTTGTCTGATACAATCGAAATAGGTACCCCATGGAGCCTTACAATCTCCTTTATATAAATTTTGGTCAACTTAGCCGCATTATAATCTACCCTTATAAGTATGAAGTGAGCCGACTTAGTAAATCGATCAACAATAACCCATATAGTGTCACACTTCCTCAAGGTCTAGGAAGACCAACAACGAAGTTCATGGTTATCCTTTGAAATGTGCCACCATGTTTTCGATGCTCATACTTGACCTACTATTAATTTTGACACTTGGTCACAAAATCAACAATATCACGCTTCATACTTAGCCACTAATAATGTTGCCTCAATTCCTTGTACATCTAGGTTGCACCCAAATGAATAGAGTACTTAAGAGTTGTGAGCCTCAGCAAGAAGAGTCGAAATCAAATTGCCCACATGAGGTACACACAAGCACTCTTGAATCCTCAATACTTATTTTTCATCAAGAATGGCCTCTCTACCCTCACCTTGCAACACTTTTTCTCTAAGGTTGCTCATCTTCTTTTCTTCAAACTTTCTACTTTTAATTTGGTCAAAGAACATGGACCTAACTTACACATGGTCTAACATTCCCTTCTCACTAATCACCTTTAATCTTAGGAAATCATTAGCCAAAGATTGTACCTCTCTCGCCAATGGGTGTTTTGACACCTCCAGCCATGCTAAACTTCCCATGCTTACTGTCATCTAGCTCAATGTGTCTGCCACCACATTGGCCTTGCCTGGATGATATAGGATTAAGATGTCATAGTTTTTGATCGACTCAATACACCTTCTCTATCTCAGATTCAGGTCTCTCGGGGTGAACATATGTTGTAAGCTATGGTGGTCAATAAGCACTTCACACTTCACCCCATAGAAGTAATATATCCAAATCTTCAAAGCAAAGACCATAGCCGCTAATTCCAAGTCATGTGTGGGATAGTTTTTCTCATAAGGCTTCAGTTTCCTCGAAGCATATGCAATCATGTTCTGATGCTGCATCAAGATAGCACCTAAACCCAACTGTGAGGTATCAAAACACAATGAAATCCTTACCTTCAATAGGCAAGGTGAGAATTAGGGCTGAGGTTAGCAAAGTTTTGAGGTTTTGGAAGCTCTCCTCACACTTTCCATCCCATACAAATTGAAATTCTTTCTGAGTTAGGCAGGTCATATGTAAAGCAATGGTAGCAAACCCTTAACAAATAGGTGATAATAACTGGTCAACCCCACAAAACTATGAATTGATGTCACATTCGTCTGTCTAGCCCAATTTTTAACAACTTTAAATTTCTGTGGGTTTACTATAACCTCTTCCTTAGATACCATGTGGGTCTACCGTAACCCCTTCCCTAGATACCATGTTCCCAAGAAGGACTCTGAAGATAGCCAGAATTCACACTTGGAATATTTAGCATATAGTTGCTTCTCCTTAAGCAACCCCAATACTATATCCAAATAAGCTTCATGCTCTTCTTCACTCTTGGTGTAAATTAGAATGTCATTAATAAAAATAATGACAAAAGAATCCAAAAAGGACTTAAAACCCTATTCATCAGAGCTATAAAAGAAGTTGGGGCATTGGTCATACCAAAAGACATGAATATAAACTCATAATGCCCATAACAAGTTTGAAAAGTAGTCTTTGGGATATCTTCCACCCTAATCTTGAGCTGATGATAACCTAACCTTAAATCAATTTTGTATAATACTATAGCTCCCTGAAACTAGTCATATAGGTCATCTATCCTAGGTAAAGGATGCTTGCTGTGAATGGTTACCTTATTCAACTGATGGTAGTCTATGCACATCCTCATGCTACCATCCTTCTTTTTCACAAACAAAAATAAAAGCACCCCAAGGAGATACACTTGGATGAATAAAACCCTTCTCTAATAATTCTTGCAACTGAGACTTCAATTCCCTCAACTTTACGGGTGCCATACGATAAGAAGGGATAGAGATGGGTGAGTTTCATGCTCTAAGTCTATATAGAAATCAAATTCATGGTCTAGAGGCATACTAGGAAGGTCATTAGGAAATACTTCTAAGAATTCACACACAACTAGGACTGAAGCTATAGGAGGAACTATAGATTTATCTTCTTGAAGATGGGCTAAAAATGCCCTACACCCCTTCTGTACTAATTTCTGGGCATGAATAGCTGACACAATTATTATAAGAGTAGGCTTAAAAGTACCCTCCCACTATAAATTTTCCATCTCGGGCATCGCTACAGTGACAGTCTTAGTGTAACAATCAAGACTAACACGATAAGGAGACAACCAACTCATCCCCAAGATAATATCAAACTCCTTCATGTCTAAAATTACTAAGTCTGCCAAAGTGTTGTACCCTATAAACATCACATAGCATGCCCTATAGACCTGATCAACACATACTAACACACCAACTGGTGTAGACACATACATAGCAGCATCGGGTAATTTATATGTTAAGTCCTAACCCAAAGCTAATTTCACAGACACATAAGAGAAAGTAGACCCGGGATCAAATAATACAGAATCCATATGATCACAGATAAGAATAGTACTTGGGATCACAGTATCAAATGCTTCTACTTCAGGATGGGCCATAACAGTATAAAGTTAAGCTTTATCATCCCCTTGACCGCCACCTCTACCAACTTAAGCACTATTTTTACCAATCTATCCTCCACCTCGATTGTCTTGGTAGCCACCCCTTCCAACAAGCTAGCCACCATGCCCACCTTAGGGATGACCTCTACCATTTCATCAACCATTATGACCTGCTGGAACTAAAGCACTAGAAGCCAGTTGTTAAGTCAACTGACCTACAGATAAGAAATTAGGACAACTCCTTCTGATATGGCCCAAATCTCCACACTCATGGCACTTGATGCCCAAAGTAGGTCTCTAAATAAAAGAGGACAAAAGTGTATAGCTGCCTATCCGTGAAGGCTGATAATTGACCCCAAATAGGCCCCTTATGGACATAGGCATGGCTGAATGATATGGCTGGGAAGAAGAACCTTGAGAACCACGACCCTTTGAAAAAGTACCACTGAACTAGATAGACGTCTAGCCTTCTTTTTTTCTGCTTTCACTTTTTCTTATTTCCCAATTACCTCATCCTTTTAGCAAATTCCACAACCTCTTAGAAAGACTTTCCCAAACACACTATGATAAAGTAACCATTTAAAGTACCTGATCCACCCCTCTGAAGTGATCAATTGAAGTGCATAACAGTACAAAGCATGAAATTTGGCCTCATATACTGCCATAAACAAGTCATCCTGCTCTAACCTCAAGAAGTCATCCTTATTTTGATTACGATAAGCATGAGGAACATACTTTTCAGGAAAACCATTTTGAAATTGTACCTAAGTAAATGGAGGTAAGGCAGCCCTAGACTCAACAAATGACCTCCACCATTGCTTGGGTTTGGCCTACAGTTGAAAAGAAATAAACTCCACATTGTACCTTTCAACAATACCCATCTTATGCAGATGTTCATGGAAATCTATCAAAAAATTGAATGCATCCTCAGACTTTATACCCTAACTGGGGGGTTTAGTGGCATGAACTTACAGAAAAGTCCATACTCACCATCAGTCATCACCGTTCCAAATATTGGTCAGGGTTACACCCCTATCTTAAAGCCCTCATCCATCTTTGGTGCCATAGTAGTTGCATGATATAAAGCAAAGGATTGGAATATAGGAATAGCAGGAGTAGCATTTGTGCTAGCCAAACTGCCTAAGTACCCCAACACTTGTTGAATCAACTCTGCAGTCATAGATACCTAGGCAGCACCATTCTGTGTAGGTATCGCATTGTCAGGAATCCCCATTTCCTCCTCCTTAAAGGCTACTTCCTCATCCTATGCTAACTCTAAAGCACTCTGTTGTAAAGGATAGGAGGGGCTTCTTTGTCGAGATGGTACTTCGACTGCTTGAACTCCACCCCTAGCAGGTGTTTCCACTCTTCCTCTTCTCCTAGTATAGCCACTCACGCTGGGTATGCCCTGAACTACAGTCTCAACTGCTGGTGTAGGTATTCTTGCTGGTGCTGGTACTGGTGTGGTTGTTGCTGCTTTAGAAAAACATGTATTCACCATCTGTGAAACAAGAATAAAGGAGTTAGATACCAATTGGAATCATGTAATAGCATGAAAAAAAAAAGAATTTGTTTCCTAAAGCCCTATAGCCTCTCGAATAAAAGTACAGACATCTTTGTACCATTTCGTAAAACTCTACTAGACTAGTTCTTGTACGGTGAGATCTACAAACTCAGTGCTCTAATACCATCTTTGTCATGACCCAAAAGGCCATGATTGGCACCCACCATAACATTATGGCGGGTGAACCATTTAACCCAACTCTCACTAACCAAGTTCAACAGTCAACATCTACCTTCAACCATCCTTATCATTAATAAACTCTAAAGCCCAGTTATTTATTAAAGAAATAAAGTTCAAATCCAAAAACAATCATCAAACCGTTAATGGAGTGTGGAAATTCTCTATTTATTACATCCCTAGGACTTGAAGTCTCCATCCAAGAATGACTATGAATATCCAAACTATAACCAAAAGATTATCCAAAATATTAAAGGAATAACGAATGTGCTAGTCCCAAAAAATGGGACATGAATGAAAATCAGATGACTCAATGGCTGCCCTAACATAGTGCGCACCCTTGAATTAAAGTCCAAAACTGCTAGCCAGAGTCGAGGTCTCAACTCAACTACTAGAACACGAGATGTACTCAACAAAAAAAAGAGTACAGGTAGCATCAGTACATCAACAAGTACTAGTAGGAATCATAGGATGACTCAACTCAACACCATACAAATTAGCAAACCAAATAAATACAACAACAATTATCATAAAACTTATAACTAAAGACTAATAATACATTTATAACACTTCACTTTAAAGTGGATACAAGCTCATATTTATGTGTTTTTACACTTAGTCAATTTCATCAATAAGTTGCATCTTAACATATAATTACAACTGGACATTCAATGCATATGGTGAATGTATGCATACAAGATGGGTGCATCATCTCTTTCTCTTCTCAATACCATCAACATCTGTGAATTCACAATGATTTCAATATTATCATCACAATAATCAACTCATCATCATTAATATCTTTATCAATATCATCCTCAGTATGATCTCAATATCATGATCAATATCATCAATTCATCTTCTCAACATCATCATCATCATCATTATGTCTGATTATTCAATGTAGTCAATAATCACAAGTAGTGCTTGAAATCAATTACGAATATTCAATTTACATATAAGCACATATTCAAGCAAGTCTAATTGCTATTAATAAATAGTAACATACCTCAATTCCCTGCTCAAAATCATTTTTAGGCCACAAGATTCCTTTTTCTTTCTCTTTCACTTCGTTCTTGATCTATAACAATAAGTTTACATACCCAATTCAATGATCTCATCCTTTTTAACCACTAGGGATAAATAATTAACATTTTTATCCATAAATTATCCCTAGTTCATCATCTTAGGGTTATCTACCCTTAAACCCTATAAATTCTACTTCATTTAGCATGAGTAACAATAATCCTACTCCAAGTAGTGTTTTCTAACACCCTCGATTCATTATCAACTAATTTTATACACATTCCCTTTAATTTATTCTAAGGTCAAAAATTAGGACTAAACCCCAATTTCTACCATGAACAAGATTTTAGCGATTCTCAATGATTTAAAGAAGTAATTCAAGTTTAAAATGTAAAGAACTTACCTTCAAAGATAAAAACTCCCAAAATTTGGTAGAAAATATCCTCTCTTAGAGATCTCTCATGTTTTTTAGAAAATAGGGAAATGAAGACATTTTTTGAGTTTTAAACTGTTAAAACTGTGTTTTGCTGCTGCAGTAGTTCGTGATGAAACTGAGGCTACCATTGCAACGGTAGTTTTACAGCTGTAGTGGTACTGCTACAATGGTCCCAAGGCAAAATATTTTGTACTCTCCTACATTGTGTTTATTTTACAACACACACCTCAAAATACAATATCGCGAACCAATCCTTTCATGGTAAACTCTATAATCGGAGTTCTATAACTCTATTTTACATGTCGGAAGTTGCTACGACTTTCTTAACTCCTCCTCTATATAAAAATAAAGTAAAAAATCCATACCAATACTCACATTAATAACAAATTTCCATAGACTATTATACCCTCAAAATTCATCTAACACTAGGCCAGCCTTGAATTTCTTAAAAATTATCTAAAGGGAAATCGGTCGAAGGTTTTACTTCTTATTTCATCAAAACAACGATATGGGTCATTACATCCCTGATGACCCTAATATGTGTTACACATTGCATGCATGTCATCATTATTATAATTGCACATATATTATCTTGACTATTATTGATCGAATCTGCCTAAGTGTAAATGATGTGCTTGTATAACTTGAACACTGATTTATATGAATAAATTTATTATTGGTATTGTAAGTTTGAGTTTTTATGAATGTACCTTTGATTGCCAACTAATTATGAGTTAAGTCTTGACTATTTTTACGTACATTTGACTTATTTATTTGTATGGTGTTGGGCTAAGTCGATCGATGATGCTTACCAGTACGTAATTGTTGTACTAATACTGCCTGTACTCTTCTTTAAGTTGAGTGTAGAAATTTTTCTAGTGTTTAAGAAAATACCTCGACTTTAGCTCATGATTCCAGCTTCAATTTAAGAGTGAGCACCATATTCGGACGACTGTTGGATCATCTTTTAGTTCATGACCTTTGTTCTGAACAATGACTTTCCTATTTTGTTTAGTATTTTGAATTATGTCTTATATCTTGTTATGGATATTTAGATACCTTGTACGGTGACTTTCGGGTCCCAGAGGATATAATAGATAGATTTATTTCTGTAAATTTTAGTTATTTTGGTATTAATGGATATTTAGATGAGTTATTTTTGCATAAACTGTGTTAAGTATGATAAATGGTGGTTAAATTAGAAAAAAGTTAAATGTGAGTTTCATATTAGTTGGTTAATGGTTGGGCTAAATAGTTCTCCCACTATAGAGTTTATGTGGGTGCCACTCATGACCGTTTGGATTGTGACAAAGATGGTATCAAAAACCTGGGTTTGTTGATCTTATCTTACAAGAATGGGTCTAGTAGAGTCTTGTGGAATGGTTCAGAGATATCAGTACATTTTTTCAAGATCCTACAGGACTTTAGGAATAATTTCACTTTTTTCTTCCTTTCGTGCTAGTACTTAATTCCTAATTGTATCTGGTGATCCAAATTGGTATATGACCTCCTTTATAATTATTTATAGATGGTGAACACTCATTCTACTAGAGTAACAACATCTACAGTAGCAGCTTCAAAACCGACCACTGGGGTCGCGATTTGAGGCAGACCCTAAGTAAGAGACAGCTTAAGAAGGGGAGGAAGAAGGGTAGCACCTATTAGGGGTTGGTATAAGGAATTTGAAAGACTTCCTGGGTAGAGATAACCATCCCTTCCCCTACAATAGGCTACTTCAAACTTAGTTCAGGATGAAGATGTGGTGGTGAAAGAGAAGGAAATTCTAGTTTCAGAAAATGTGGTGTCAGTACAAGATGGTGTAGCTCAGGTACTAATGTCCGTAGAATCGGTTCAATAAGTGTTGGGGATTTGGAGTAGTTTTGATAGCACCAGTACTACTCGGGCACTTCTTATTTTTTAGTCTCTAGCCCTGCAGCATGCTACTGTTGTAGCACCTAAAATGGATGAGGGTTCTGGGATAGGAGTTATCCTCTGACATGTATTAGGTTCATTTATGAATGATGATGAATATGGTTTGTCTTCTAAGTACATAAATATAAAACCTCCAGTGTTTCAAGGGGCTGAGTCGGAGGATGTATTTGAGTTTCTGATTGACTGTCATGAGTGTCTACACAAAATGGGTATTTTGGAGAGATATGGCATAGAGTTTATGACTTTTCAGTTACATGGAGAGGACAAACAAAAGCGGAGGTCCTTTATTGAGTGTAGAGCTGGTTTACCTCCACTTACTTAGTCTTAGTTTTAGAAGGTGTTTCTTGACAAATATATCCCTCATACCTATTTGGATATGAAGAAGGATACGTTCTTGAGACTTGAGCAGGGTGATATGTCTGTGGCAGCCTATGAGGCCAAACTTCATGCCTTGTCCCGTTATCAATTGCAATTGATTACTAAAAAGGAGGTAAGGATCAAATATTTTATGAAAGGTCTAAACACGAGTCTTCAATGGTTTTACTGCAAGTGGCTTCATCCAAAAAGTCATTTTAAAAAGTGGTGGAATTTATGAATAAAGTGGAAGGGATGAAGAAGCAAGTGGAAATGAAAGCATAGGAAAAGAAGGCTAAAAAATTAGGTCATTTCAGTGGTACTTATTCGAGGGACCAAAGTTTGCTGGGTTACTCTTCTCAACCATTACATTTAGCTATGAATGTGTCTGCAGGGGGGCTTTTAAGGGTCAATTATCAATCCTCTTAGATAGACAATTATACATCTTCAGCATCTTCAGTCTAACAACCTGCTTTAGACATCAGATGCCACGAGTGTGAAGGAGTAGGTCATATCTAGAGGTTTTGTCTAACTTTTTATCTATGAGTTAGTTGACTCAACAGCCATCTTCTATTACTTTAGTTCCAGTAGGTTATAGTGGTGGAGGATATGGTAAAGGTCATCCACATGGTTGACATGGTAGTCATACTATAGGGAGGGGCAGCTACTAAGCTAATCATTGTGGCAGTTGGTCGGGGTGGCGTGCAGACTGGTAGAGGTGGTGGTCAGGTTGGTGATAAGGCTCATTTATATATTATTTCGGGTCATCCTGAAGTTGAAGCTTTAGATGTTATGATCGCAGGTGCCATTCTTATTCGTGATCTTATAGATTCTGTGCTATTTTATATGGGGTCTACTTTCTCTTATATGTCTACAAAAAATTTTTTTGGTTGGGCTAAATAATTCTCCCACTATAGAGTTTACGTGGGTGTCACTCATGACCGTTTGGATTGTGATAAAGATGGTATCAAAAACCTGGGTTTGTTGATTTTTCCATACAATAATGGGTCTAGTAGAGTCTTGTGGGATAGTTCAGAGATGTCTGTACATTTCTTCATTAGCCTACAGGACTTTAGGAACAGTTTCACTTTTTTCTTCCTTTCGTTCTAGTACTTGATTCCTATTGGTATCTGGTGATACATATTGGTATATCACCTCTTTTATTCTTATTTATAGATAATGAACACTTATTCTACTAGAGCAACAGCATCCATAGTAGCAGCTTCAAGCAGACTACTGGGGTCGCGGTTCGAGGCAGACCCTAAGTGAGAGGCAGCATGAGAAGAGGAGGAAGAAGGGTAGCACCTATTAGGGGTGGGTACCAGGAAGTTGGATGACTGGCTAGGTAGAGATAACCATCCCTTCCCCTACAGTAGTCAACTTCAAACTTAGTTCATAATGAACAGGTGGTGGTGGAAAATGAGGAAGTTCTAGTTCCAAAGAATGTGGTACTAGTACAAGATGGTGCAGCTCAGGTGCCAATGTCCGCAGAATTGATTCAACAAGTGCTAGGGTTTTTGAGTAGTTTGGAAACCACTAGCACTACTCTGGGACTTCTTACTTTCCTGTCCCTAGCCCTGCAGCATGCTACTTTTGTAGCACCTTGAATGGATAAGGGTTCTGAGATAGGAGTTTTCCCCTGACAGGTATTGGGTCCAGCTATTACCGGTGATGAATATGGTTTGTTTATTCAGTACATAATAATGAAACCTCCAGTGTTTCAAGGGGCTGATTCAGCAGATGCATTTGAGTTTTTGATTGACTGTCATGAGCGTCTATACAAAATGGGTATTATGGAGAGATATGGCATAGAGTTTGTGACTTTTCAGTTGCAGGGATAGGATAAGCAAAAGTGGAGGTCCTTTATTGAGTGTAGAGTTGGTGTACCTCCACTTACTTGGTGTTAGTTTCAGAAGGTGTTTCTTGAGAAGTACGTTCCTCATACCTATCTGGATATAAATAAGGATAAGTTGTTGAGACTTGAGCAGGGTGATATGTCTGTGGTGGCCTATGAGGCCAAACTTCATGCCTTGTCCCGTTATGCATTGTAGTTGATTGCTATACAGGAGGAAAGAATTAAATATTTTATGAAAGTTCTAAACACGAGCATTCAATGGTTGTACTACATGTGGCTTCATCCAGAAAGACTTTTTAGGAAGTGGTGGAATTTAGGAAGAAAGTGGAAGGGATGAAAAAGCAAGTGGAAGTGAAAGAATAGGAAAAGAAGGCTAAAAAATTAGGTCATTTTAGTGGTACTTATTCGAGGTACCATAGTTAGCAGGGTTACTCTTCTCGACCATTACATTCAACTATAAATGTGTATGCAGGGGGCCTTTTAGGGGTCAATTATCAACCCTCTTAGATAGAGAATTATACACCTTCAGCATCTTTAATCCAACAACCTGCTTTAGACATCAGATGCCACGAGTGTGAAGGAGTAGGTCATATTCAGAGGTTTTGTCCTAACTTTTTATCTACAGATCAGTTGACTCAGCAGCCAGGTTCTAGTGCTTTAGTTCCAGTAGGTTATGGTGGTGGAGGATATGGTAAAGGTCATCCACATGGTTGGCATGGTATTCATACTATAGGGAGGGGCATCTATAAAGCTAATCATGGTGGCGGATAGGTTGGTTGGGTTGGCTTGCAAACTGGTAGAGATGGTTGTTAGGTTGGTGATAAGGCTCGTCTATATATTATTTTGGGTCATTCTGAAGTTGAAGCTTTAGATGTTATGATCGTAGGTACCATTCTTATTTGGGGTCTACTTTCTCTAATATTTTTGAAAAATTTGCTTTAGGTTGGGCTAAATAGTTCTCCCACTATACAATTTATGTGGGAGCCACTCATGACAATTTAGATTGTGACAAAGATGGTATCAAAAACCTGGGTTTATTGATCTCATCATACAAAAATGGGTCTAATAGAGTCTTGTGGAATAGTTTAGAGATGTATGTACATTTCTTCAAGAGCCTACAGGACTTTAGGAACAGTTTCACTTTTTTCTTCCTTTCGTTCTAGTACTTGATTCCTATTGGTATCTGGTGATACATATTGGTATATCACCTCTTTTATTCTTATTTATAGATAATGAACACTTATTCTACTAGAGCAACAGCATCCATAGTAGCAGCTTCAAACAGACTACTGGGGTCGCGGTTCGAGGCAGACCCTAAGTGAGAGGCAGCATGAGAAGAGGAGGAAGAAGGGTAGCACCTATTAGGGGTGGGTACCAGGAAGTTGGAAGACTAGCTAGGCAAAGATAACAATTTTTCCCCTAAAATAGGCTACTTCAAACTTAGTTCAGGATAAAGATGTGGTGGTGGAAAAGGAGGAAGTTATAGTTCCAGAGAATGTGGTGCCAGAACAAGATGGTGCAGCTCAGGTGCCAATGTCCGCAGAATTGATTCAACAAGTGTTGGGGTTTTTGAGTAGTTTGGATAGCACTACCACTACTCGGGCACTTCTTGCTTTCCAATCCCTAGCCTTGAGCATGCCATTTCTGTAGCACATTGAATGGATAAGGGTTCTGAGATAGAAGTTTTCCCATGACAGGTATTGGGTCCAGTTATGACCGATGATGAGTATGGTTTGTTTTTTAAGTTCATAAAGATGAAACCTTCAATGTTTCAAGGGGTTGAGTAAGAGAATGCATTTGAGTTTTTGATTGACTGTCGTGAGCTTCTACACAAAATGGGTATTTTAGAGAGATATGACACAGAGTTTGTGATTTTTTAGTTGCAAGGAGAGGCTAAGCAATAGTGGAGTTCCTTTATTGAGTGTAGAGTTGGTTTACCCCCACATACTTGGTCTTAGTTTTAGAAGGTGTTTCTTAAGAAGTAAGTGGATATGAAGAAGGATAAGTTCTTGAGACTTAAGCAGGGTTATATGTATGTGGCGTCCTATGAGGACAAATTTCATTCCTTGTCCAGTTATGTATTGCAGTTTATTACTATAGAGAAGGAAAGGATTAAATATTTTATGAAAGGTCAGAAAATGGGTCTTCAGCTGGTTGTACTGCAAGTCTCTTCATCCAGAAAGATCATCCAGAAAGACTTTTTAGGAAGTGGTGGAATTTATGAAAAAAGTGGAAGGGATGGAGAAGCAAGTGGAAGTGAAAGCATAGGAAAAGAAGGCTCAAAAATTAGGTCATTTCATTTGAACTTATTTGAGGGGCCATAGTTAGCAGGGTTACTCTTCTGGACCATTACATTCAACCCTCTTAGATAGACAATTATACACCTTCAGCATCTTCTGTCCAACAACCTACTTTAGACATCAGATGCCACGAGTGTGAAGGAGTAGGTCATATTCATAGGTTTTGTCCTAACTTTTTATTTGTATGTCAGTTGACTCAGCAGCCAACTTTTAGTACTTTGGTTCTAGTAGGTTATGGTGGTGGAGGATTTGGTAATGGTCGTCCATATGGTTGGCATGGTAGTCATACTACAGGTAGGGTAGGCTACTAATCTAATCATCTTTGCTGGCATATTGGTCGGGGAGGCATGTAGACTGGTAGAGCTAGTGGTTAGGTTGGTGATGAGGCGCATCTATACATTATTTTGGGTCATCCTGAATTTGAAGCTTTAGATGTTATGATAGCAGTTACCATTCTTATTTGTGATCATATATATTATGTGCTATTTTATATGGGGTCTACTTTCTCTTATATGTCTACAGAATTTGCTTTGGGTTGGGCTAAATAGTTCTCCCACTATAGAGTTTATGTGGGTGCCACTCATGACCGTTTGGATTGTGACAAAGATGGTATCAAAAATCTGGGTTTGTTGATCTTATCAAACAAGAATGGGTCTAGTAGAGTCCTTCGGAATGGTTTATAGATGTTTGTACATTTCTTCAAGAGCCTACAGGACTTTTGGAACAGTTTTACTTTTTTCTTCCTTTTGTGCTAGTACTTGATTCCTTTGGGTATCTGGTGATCGAAATTGGTATATGACCTCTTTTATTCTTATTTATAGATGGTGAACACACATTATACGAGAGAAACATCATCCACAGTAGCATCTTCAGAATCGACCACTGGGGTCGCAGTTCGAGGGAGACCCCAAGTGAGAGGCAGCATGAGAAGAAGAGGAAGAGGGGTAACACCTATTAGGGGTGGGTACTAAAAAGCTGGAAGAATGGATAGGCAGAGATAACCATCCCTTCCCCTACAGTAGGCTACTTCAAACTTAGTTCAGGATGAAAAGGTGGTGATGGAAAAGGAGGAAGTTCTAGTTCCAGAGAATGTGGTGTCATTACAAGATGGTGCATTTCAGGTGCCAATGTCCGGTTAATTGATTCAACAAGTGTTGGGGGTTTTGAGTAGTTTGGATAGCACTATCTCTACTCTGGCACTTCTTGCTTTCGAGTCCCTAGCCCTACAGCATGCCACTTTTGTAGCACCTCGAATGGAAAAGGGTTCTGAGATAAGAGTTTTCCCCTGATAGGTATTAGATCCAGTTATGACCGATGATGAAGATGGTTGGTATTGTAAGTACATAAAGATGAAACCTCCAGTGTTTCAAGGGGCTGAGTCAGAGAATGCATTTGAGTTTCTGATTTACTATCAAAAGCTTCTGTACAAAATGGGTATAATGGAGAGATATGGCAAAGAGTTGGTGACTTTTCAGTTGCAGAGAGAGAATAAGAAAAAGTGGAGGTTCTTTATTGAGTGTGGAGTTGGTTTACCTCCACTTACTTGGTCATAGTTATAAAAGGTGTTTCTTGAGAAGTATGTCCCTCATACCTATTTGGATAAGAAGACGGATAAGTTCTTGAGACTTGATCAGGGTTATATGTCTGTGGAGGCCTATGAGGACAAATTTCATGCCTTGTCCAGTTATGTATTGCAGTTGATTACTATAGAGCAGGAAAGGATTAAATATTTTATGAAAGGTCATAAAATGGGTCTTCAGGTGGTTGTACTGCAAGTGGCTTCATCCAAAAAGACTTTTTAGGAAGTGGTGGAATTTATGAAGAAAGTGGAAGGGATGAAGAAGCAAGTGGAAGTGAAAGAATAGGAAAAGAAGGCTAAAAAATTAGGTCATTTCATTTGTACTTATTCGAGGGGCCATAGTTTGCAGGCTTATTCTTCTCGACCATTACATTCAACTATGACTGTGTCTGTAGGGGTCTTTGAGTTGTCAACTATCAACCCTCTTCGATAGACAATTATACACCTTCAGAATCTTTAGTCCAACAACCTGCTTTAGACATTAGATGCCACGAGTGTGAAGGAGTAGGTCATATTCAGAGGTTTTGTCCTAACTTTTTATCTGCAGGTCAGTTGACTCAGCAGCCAGTTTTTACTGTTTTGGTTCTAGTAGGTTATGGTGGTGGAGGATTTGGTAATGGTCGTCCATATGGTTGGCATGGTAGTCATACTACAAGTATGGGTGGCTACTAAGCTAATCATGGGGGGTGGCTACTAAGCTAATCATGGTTATGGACATGTTGGTCGGGGAGGCGTGTAGACTGGTAGATATGGTGGTTAGGTTGGTGATGAGGCGCATCTATATATTATTTTGGGTCATCCTGAAGTTGAAGCTTTAAATATTATGATCACAGGTACCATTCTTATTTGTGATCATATAGATTATGTGCGATTTGATATGGGGTTTACTTTCACTTATATGTCTGCAAAATTTTCTTTGGATTGGGCTAAATAGTTCTCCCACTATAGAGTTTATGTGGGTGCCACTCATGACCGTTTGGATTGTGACAAAGATGGTATCAAAAACCTAGGTTTTTTTATCTCATCATACAAGAATGGGTCTAGTAGAGTCCTTTGGAATGGTTCAGAGATGTCTGTAAATTTCTTCAAGAGCCTACAGGACTTTTGGAACAGTTTTACTTTTTTCTTCCTTTCGCGCTAGTTCTTGATTCCTTTTGGTATCTGGTGATCGAAATTGGTCTATGACCTCTTTTATTCTTATTTATAGATGGTGAACACACATTCTACGAGAGCAACATCATCCACAGTAGCATCTTCAGAATCGACCACTGGGGTCGCAGTTCGAGGCAGACCCCAAGTGAGAGGCAGCATGAGAAGGAGAGGAAGAGGGGTAACACCTATTAGGGGTGGGTACTAAAAAGCTGGAAGAATGGATAGGCAGAGATAACCATCCCTTCCCCTACAGTAGGCTACTTCAAACTTAGTTCAGGATGAAAAGGTGGTGATGGAAAAGGAGGAAGTTCTAGTTCCAGAGAATGTGGTGTCATTACAAGATGGTGCATTTCAGGTGCCAATGTCCACTTAATTGATTCAACAAGTGTTGGGGGTTTTGAGTAGTTTGGATAGCACTATCTCTACTCTGGCACTTCTTGCTTTCGAGTCCCTAGCCCTACAGCATGCCACTTCTGTAGCACCTCGAATGGAAAAGGGTTCTGAGATAAGAGTTTTCACCTGATAGGTATTAGATCCAGTTATGACCGATGATGAAGATGGTTGGTTTTGTAAGTACATAATGTTGAAACCTTCAGTGTGTTGTGAATGGCTTCATCCAGAAAGACTTTTTATGAAGTGGTGGAATTTATGTAGAAAGTGGAAGGGATGAAGAAGCAAGTCAAAGTGAAAGCATAGGAAAGAAGGCTCAAAAATTTGGTCATTTCATTTGAACTTATTCGAGGGGCCATAGTTTGCAGGGTTACTCTTCTCGACCATTACATTCAACTATGATTGTGTCTGCAGGGGGCCTTTTAGGGGTTAATTATCAACCTTCTTAGAAAGACAATTATACACCTTCAGCATCTTCAGTCCAACAACCTGCTTTAGATATCAGATTCCGCGAGTGTGAAGGAGTAGGTCATGTTCACAGGTTTTGTCCTAACTTTTTATCTGTGGGTCAGTTGACTCAGCAGCCATCTTCTAGTGCTTTAGTTCCAATAAGTTATGTTGCTGGAGGATTTGGTAAAGGTCATCTACATGGTTAGCATGGTAGTCATACTACAGGAAGGGGTGGCTACTAAGCTAATTATTGTAGCGGATAGGTTGGTCGGGGTGGTGTGCAGACTGGTAGAGGTGGTGGTCAGGTTGGTGATAAGGCTCATCTATATTTTATTTGGGGTCATCCTAAAGTTGATGCTTTAGATTTTATGGTCACAGGTACCTCACCTATATTTTATTTTGGGTTATCCTAAAGTTGAAGCTTTAGATGTTGTGATCACACGTACCATTCGTATTTATGATTCTATAGATTCTATGCTATTTGATATGGGGTCTACTTTCTCTTATATGTCTGCAAAATTTTCTTTGGGTTGGGATTTAAAATTCAAAATTCTTAATGTACCCATGTATGTGTCTACACCAGTTGGCATTTCTACATGTGTTAATCAGGTTTACCAGGCATTTCCTATGATGTTTATGGGGCATAGGACCTTGGCAGACTTAGTGATCTTAGCTATGGAAGAGTTTTATAGTATTTTGGGAATGAGATGGTTGTCTCCCATCATTCAATTCTTGATTGTTATGCTAATACAATTGATGTCACCCAAAATATACCTCCAAAAAAGTATAATGCGGTCGATGTATCAAATATATAGTCCAACTAAATTGGGGTCGGTCCCACAGGGAATAGGACGAAATTATGTTGAATGCTAGTCTGAGTAATTGGCAAGTAAGTATAACCAGGGGGTTATAAGCAAGTAGTAACAGTAACGATTGTTGATTTTCGGATTTGTAATCAATATAAGAAATACACTAGGACTGTGATACCTAATGATTCCTTAACTCCACTAGTTACTTGTACTAGCAAAACTGTCCCGCTGTGCTGCATGCAAAATCTAACAAGATATGTTCATCTAAACATCTCTTGACCTTGGTTAGACAAATTTCACTCTTCTCCTCTCGGTCTCCGTGTGTCGCACTGCTAACCCTTTTCTTGGATCTCAAATAACTATCCCTGTTACGGCTCAAGTTATTAGATGAAGGTTGATAGCTTCAAATTTGTGTTGTTATTCCCTTATCCCATTCTCTACCTCTCTCTCGAGCAAGTTTAGAATACAGGCGAGTTTCTAACATTTGCAACTGTTAGAAGATCAATTATAATGAAGGTAACAACAATACATGCAGTCACACCGGTTCAGAATTGCTTTGCACTTAACCCATTTCATTAATTCCTCATGGTTCACACAACCCTAGTTGATAGGTTTAGCTACTCATGATTGCAAGAACACAAGAAGAATTCAATGATGAAAACATAATTGTAAACTCACAATAATAAGAAAACTCTGAAATCTCAATATGAATAAAACCCTAGAATCGATGATCCAAGATTACAAAATAAATAATGTATTTTTTTCCTCAAAATAATGAAATAACCAACTAAAAATAATGTAGTGACTAACTCCTAAACATAGGACAATATAAGGATATTTATAGATAGAAGATGAATCATATCCTAAAAAAAATAGGAAAACAGAGTCGGCACTTTTCCACTGTACCGTGACTTGGTGTTGCGGAAGCAAGTCACGCCACGTGGGTCCTGCCATGGAAATCATGCCACTTCACAAACTTACAGGAGTCGACTCATGGTACTGACCTACGTCACGTAGGTCGACTCACATGACGAGGGTCCTGCCGTGAGTCACTCCTCTGGTATGGACTTGGCTCTTTCATCTTCAGATACTTTGTTCTCGTGCATGATTCTTACTTTTTGTCCATTTTGCCTCCAAAAACCAATTCTCCTATAACATAGAACAGAAAACACACATACCAACCAAACGTACCCAAGTTATTGCATATTTTCTTTGTTTTAAGTATCAAAAGTGCCAAGAAACCATGGCACATCAACACCCTCAACTTAGAACGTTTGCATGTCCTCAGGCAAACAAAATAAAATAAACACAATCGATGCTTAACTATGAGAAACCTAAGAGACCTACTGCAGTTAACTCAATTCTTTTGGAACCAAAACCTTTCCTACCCCTCCTATTTGTAAATCAAAACCACGGTGTGTATACATGCAGTAGATTATCATGACACAGAAGGGATCAAGTGATGGCATCAGATTATGAACAAACAACTAAGCATATATGCAAATGACTCACAACAAAGATGTCCTATACACTCACAGTATACTAATGAATATCAAAGTAGGGACTAGGTCAAAACACTCTCTCTCACAAAGAAGTTCAAACGATGTGCATGAAATATCATAGGCTTGTCCTTATTTTCCATACCTTAATTTTTTGGAAAGTTGGACTAGGATCACATTAGGACTTTCATTAGCTTGTAATGTAGGCTTGAGGACGGGTGTGGTACATATGGATATAGTGACTCAACCCTCTTTGACACTACACTATTTTTGGCTCCACTTTCCAACCATTCTTATTTTATTCTCCCTTATTCTCCTCATTTATTTTCAGATTTTGGGTGTAGAATCTTCATACTTTCAAAACACACTTTTTTTTTCTTTTTCTTTTTTTTTTTCCTTTTTTTTTATTTTTGCAATTTCTATTTATTTCACTCATCATTTTTTTCTTCTTCACACCCAAATTTTTTCTCTTTTTTTTTTTACCAACCCCTTCTTCATACCCAAGTTAAACTACGCACCCCTATAATAGTCACCCTCAACTTACGCAATTTCCCTGAGTTGAGGTACACAATTTCTAAGGAGGGAACAGGGCCAAGACAGGTTCATTGTAAGTCAAAACGAAAAGGTGAATAGGCTAATGAAAGAAATAGGTCAATTAAGGCTCAAACTCGGGATCAAGGGATACTTACTTCATTTGGTCAGGCATTGAGGCTAAAAGTGGACTTATTAAAGAACGGCCTATGATCCTTTCCTAACCACTATCCTATAACCTAGGCAAGACTAATCGGGAAAGTTCTGGATCGCACACACAAAGTGAACTAGGTAATGACCTCACACACACATAGCATAGGGTTACACTATCAACTACTACCTATCCAGTTCATGCATTGCTAGCTACCATGATGTTGCCTATAATACCAATGTCATAACAAGATCCAACAGCGGTCACAAATTAACATGCTACACACACACTCCAAAACAAAAATTTTTAGGTGGGGTGTCCTTTAATCAATCAAAAAGCATCATTATCAAAAACTTGTTCAAAACTTGACTGCACTAAGGTTTTCCCCTATTTTTCTCCTAATTAAACACGAAAACACATAAATAATCTAACTAACAACCTAAACATGTCGGTTCTATAATGATAGCACACTTGGGTGGAAAGAAAACACAGCAAAAAAAACCACCAAGTGGTGGTATACCCCCACCCTTAACAAAATAATGATGCACTACCCTTAGTGTACAGCTATTAATATGATAAGTGTAAGGGAGTGAAGACATACCTACGGTGCTTTAGGAATTGTATGTGTGGCCATCCACATCAGTATCATCTGTATGCTCTCTGGGCTCTATGCTAGGTGCGTCTGGTAGAAGGGGTGGCTGACTAGAGGATGCACCTCGTGCCCTCTGCTCAAGGGAAATCTGACTAACATGGTACTCTTCCTAGGAGGCCTTAGTCGCCCTCTGTAGATCACTCTCAAACTCGTCTCCACTGTCAGTATGACCCTCAGAACTCTGTGGCTGCTTGCCTCTAGCAATAGGAGGCTCCTCGTCAGTAAATAAATCCATGTCAAAAATCAGTGTTGAAGGTACCGGTGTAGGTATGGGTGGAATGATAAGAGTATGGCTAACTGCTAAATCTCAAACCTTTACCCTCAATACAGCCACATCCTTGGTCAACCCTGTCAAATCTAGGATATGGTTCTCTTTCAATCGGCTACCCATTCAGTGCTCAAAACTGTCAATCTTCCCATGCAGCTCACGCATAAACTTCTCCATTGCAGAAGTCATGCGAGCCTCAACTCTCACCTCAGAAGCCTCTATCGACGTCATAACCTATGGCTTAAGTTGAGATACCAACATAGCTATCTGGGCCTATGTGTGAGCCTGTCGCTCAATAACCTGCGTCTGTCTATCCACTAACTGCAGCAAAAACTCTCGTGAAACTACAACCATGCCAGATGAGGTTGGTGGTGCGGTAGTGCCTGCTACCCCCTCATCAGTCATGGGGTTTGTGCCATTGGTAGGCAACCTCCCAGCCTTGGGGTCGCTAACTGATGCTGAAATGCTAACCGGTTCCACACGATCCACTTTCCCTTCAAAAAGGACGGCGCCTGATGAAGTAGAGGGTTGAGACCCCCTCTGGGAAATCGGAATAGCACCTCGCTGCTGCATCAATTCTACATCAGCTAAGTGGGTCACCTCAATGGTATGCTCTACTACAGGCATCGTAACCACACCAGCACTATTACATAGGCCCTGAATCAGGCAGGGGAAAGGGATGCTGGTAAAGTCTCTAAAGGTGTGCTCATGAATCTCCCTAATAATGTAGCGGGAAATGTTGATGTCATATACGGTGATGATGTTGGCTACCAGAACAGCTCAGTCAAGAGTAAGAGAATTATCTGCACCTGTGGGACCGAGATGTTGTCGTACAACTAACCACTAAAACCTTCCCATAAAGTGAAGCGAGGACTTCTTAATATCCAACTTCTTAGCTACCCATTTCGCATATACGCCATCCTCAGTGATATACTGTGCAACCCACCGTAGTATCTCTAAACGCTAATCGGTATCCTTCATTTTGTTTCTATTTTTCACCATCTCCATGCGGTGATCAAACTCAGCAATACTAGCTGGAAATGGACGTTCGGCACCAAACAAGAACCTGTGGATAGTCTGCTCACAGATGTCCATTATGATCTCACAAACCAAAGTGTGAGTCAATGGTGGTTGGTCCCAATATCACCGCTCATTTGGTGTGATTAATTTAATAAAAACAGCATATGAAGCATAAAACTCACGGATCAACTCTGGGCAATAGCTCATCTAACCAAATCCATAGTGATCAAACACTGTCTTAATCTCGGGTAGTACCTTTAACTCATCTAACTGATACCGGGGCTCCTCAGTGATACTTCATCTAAACACACCCCACTTAATCAGCTCTGCATCCCTATCATAAATGGCCTTCATACCCTAAACACACCACCTCTTGTTTTCCCTTTGTACTACAGTTGCAGCTCACTGTGCAGCCACCTGTCTCTGTGAGAAAGTCGTGAAATCCTGAACACCAGTGCCTGAAATAAAAGTTGTCTCATCAGCCTCACCAATACCAGCGGACTCAGAATCATCTGCACCCTTGGCAATCTCATCGGTCCCAGGTGCATGAGCCTCATCTTCAGTATCACCGATTACAGAAGCATCCACCCCCTCTTCAGACTGGGGGGAGGAATCAAATGACTGAATAAGAGTCACCAATAAAGGCTGAGTCATGGCCCGGGTTGCAGCCTGTGCCCTGGTTTGTTATCTTATGGCGCAAGGCACAAGAGCAGAATCATCCCTAGTGATCTCATAAACTTCTTCGAACCCACTTTTCTCCTTCTTCAAAGGCTCATCTCTCAGCCTTGTTGTGACTTATGGGTTCTTGGTGCGGATTCGCAAAGAGGAACTTATATCTCCGTATTTAGGGTTTCCTTTAGGAGGCATTGTTTGAAATGGTCGGGTCTTTGGAGGTGTTTGGTCGGGTTGGGTATGGGTTTCGAGTTAGGGTTTCGTGGTGTATGGTTGGGTCAGGTTTGGGAAATTTGGGGTGATGGGTCTTGAAATTTTTTACAATTAGAGTGGTGGGGGTATGAATTTGAGTGTTTGTACTTGGGAATTTTAGTGATTATAGGACTAGAGGTGTTAATTTGGATGAATTTTAGGAAAGAAATTGGGTATTTGGAATCTTGGAAAATCGGGTTTAGGGTTTTTGAATGGGTAGTGTTGGGTTTTATTAAGAGTAAGCTGAAATTTCGGGTTGGGTCGGCTCAGATTTTCACATTCAGGGTGGGTTTGATTCTCACGATACCAACCCACGTCATGTAGGTTGACCTACATCACATGGGTCCCCTATCGTGGGTTGGATTCCGCAATCAAAAATATCCTCTGATTCTCACGATACCAACCCACGTCACGTGGGTTGACCTACGTCACGAGGGTCACCACCTTGATTGAAGCTGTACACTTTTTAGTTCACATCTTTTTTTTCAACTTACGATTGGTATCAATCCTTGGGTTGCCTCTCAAGCAGCTCTTGATTTAACATCGCGGCACGACGTAGCTAGGTTGGTTAATCAGACTTCACCAACAAGCCCATGGGTTGCCTCCCATGAAGCGCCTGATTTAACGTTGTGGCACGACCTAAATTACTTGACTACTCAGACTTCATCAAGACTAAACTCCTCACATGTCCTTATTTCTTTCGTGGTTCCCACATAGTGCTTTACATGCTGTCCGTTGACCTTGAATAGAACATTGTCATCACCTTTTAGCTCAATTGCTCCATGCGGGAATACCCTAACCACCGTGAATGGTCCAGATCATTTGGACCTTAGTTTTCCAGGAAACAAGCGAAGCTTGGAGTTATAAAGCAGTACTAAGTCTCCTGGGTAAAACTCTCATCGTTCAATCTTCCGATCATGATATAATTTCATCTTCTCTTTATACAGTGATGAACTTTCATATGCCCAGAGACGAAATTCATCCATCTCATTCATCAGCTCTAGTGTCAATTTAGCTGCATCACTCCATTCCAGATTCAACCTCTTCAATGCCCATAATGCCTTGTGTTCAAGTTCTACAGGCAAATGGCACAATTTACCAAACACCAGCTGATATGGAGATGCACCAATCAGTGTCTTAAATGCAATTCGATATGCCCATAATGCATCATCCAATCTTCTTGCCCAGTCAGTCCTATTGGCATTCACCGTCTTTGCCAAAATGGACTTAATCTCACGATTTGACACCTCAACTTGCCCACTCGTCTGAGGATGATAAGATGTTGCCACCTTATGTTTGAAACCATATTTTTCAAGCAGGGCTTTGAACAGCCGATTACAGAAGTGGGATATTCCATCACTAATGATAACTCGGGGTGTACCAAATCGCGAAAATATGTTGTTTTTTTAAGAATGTCGTGACACTTCTTCCTTTATTATTGGGAAGCGCTATTGCCTCCACCCACTTAATAACACATTCAATAGCTACCAAAATGTATTTCATCCCATGTGAGCTTACAAATGTTCCCACAAAATCGATTCCCCATACGTCTAACAATTTGAGCTCAAGAATAGCTGTCATAAGAAGTCCGTGCCTGCACAAGATGTTCGCTTGTATTTAACATTGGTAACTGTTGACACCCAATTTTGTCTCGTCTTTTTTCCTTTAATTATTTTTTCTATGCTTCTAATTGATCCTAAATAATTTTCTAAATAAACTCGTATTTTAATTTCTATGAATTTTTTGAAAGAGTGAAAATAAGGTTTATTTTTCCCCTATCATATTTTTAAATATTTTAATTAAATATAATTAGTTATTTAATATTAAAAATGACACAAAATATATATATATAAAAATATATATATATAAATATATATATATATATATATATATATATATATATATTTTGATACTCGCATTCACATTTTTTCTTCTAATGATATTTTCATACTCCATTATTATTACTATTTTATTTTATTACAAAATTATTGAAGTTAAATACATATACTAAATTATTTATATATAGTTTATATACGTATATATTTTAGAAGACTAATTAGGAGAAAAGAAGCATCGTTAAATTAATTAAAAAAAAAATTGAGAAAGATAGATTTTCTTGTAGACTAATGTCTACACAGACTTGGGCCAATTTCTTTTATTTTGCTTCAGCCTAAATCCCATTTCATACCCAAGCAAATTATTATCAACCCCGAGCCCCTACTTTCCAAACTCCATATCCACACCAGCCTATCCAAGCTCTAACCCACCAAAATTGCCCACATGTTGCACCCAGGGCCCGTTCAAATCCTGAAACCAAAACCACTCATAACTATACCAAAATAGCTGAACCATATGCTCAGTTATTTGAAAGATTGAAAACAGCAGTCATGATACAACCTATTGAAGAAAAGATCCCAAATCCTATTCCAAAATGGTTCGATGGTTCCAAGCATTGTGCATATCATTCTGGAGTTGTTGGGCATGACACTGAGGATTGTTATGGTCTTAAAAATAAGATTGAAGCCTTAATTAAGGAAGGAGCGATTCAACTTGTTGGACCTCAACCCAACGTGAACAATAACCCTCTACCAAATCACTGAAATGCTAGTGTGAACATGATAACTATCAAAGAAGATTGGGATTTGAAAGAAACCATCGTGCCAATTGAAAAGGTCAGAAAAGATGCATCATCGACAGCAGTCCAAGAACCAGCATCAACTGAGGTTACTGCTACTAGCACCAAGACACCGACCATTTGGGGTGCCGAACCAGAAGAGGCTTTGAAGAATTGGACTTGTACTCCATACCTGGGGGTCTTGGTAGATTGAACAAGTAGTAGAACTTTTGAAATAGCACGATTCTATAAATTGAGGCTTGATCATGCCTAGAACTTTATGTTGTTTTGCCTCATCTTTTGAAAGCTTAATTGCAAAATCTATGAATGCATTTTCTATTTTCCTTTAACTTTCTACTACGTATTACTTTCTATCTTTCTTATATAAATTATCAAATCTGCCAATTACGATTGCGACATAATGAAACAAATGAACAAAGTTCGGTACCAAGCAAGACTCTAAAGGATATGAAGCTGACTAAGAGTTTGAACAACAAACCAAGGAACATAACAAGCATGGGAATATTCGAGCACAAAGAATATTCATTCAAGAGAAGTCAAGACACCATATAAAGTAAGGCTTTAGATAGGTTTTGTGTGAATGTAACTTTCACTTTTCATATAACCTACGAACTACATTTTGACCTGATTCCCTTGGCGGGATACGTAGGCAGCCCACATTCGGTTTTACTATAGCAAAAATCTAAAAAAAAATATCTCTTATTTGTAATAAAAGAACTACGCCTGACCTGATTCCCTCAGCGGGATACGTAGGCCACCCACATATGGTTCGGTCACATTAGGGTAGAAACTAGAAATCCTTACTTATGTAATTTTGAACTACACACGGCCTGATTCTCTTGGCGAGATATGTAGGCAACCCATATCGGGTTCGCTCCCTTTATTAGAAATTTTTTATGTACCTTGAACTACGTTCTGACCTGATTCTCTCAGTGAGATACCTAGGCAACCTATATAAGGTTCGGTCTCATCCCTAACAAAATTTAGTGTGCTTTTTAGAATCCAAAACTGGGCAGATTTTGAGAAGACACGGACGAGGATGATTGGACATTGTTAAGATATATTTGACTCGGACTACTAGACAAGGAGTAAACAGATAAATGATGTTCATTTGTTTCAAGAGTGTCACGATCTGAAATTAACAGAAGTCTTACAACATATTATATATATATATATATATATGTATCCTTTAAATGCTTATATTTCTTCAAAAGCTTTCACTACTTGTTCATTCGCTAAGTCTCGATGGAGATCACAAGGTCGGAACAGACGAGATGAATGGAGGATCAACAAAGTCAAGCTTCGAGTCAACATGAATCAACATCCCCCCTCCCTACTAAGAATTTTTCTTTGAGTGTAGGGACAACAGAGATACAGGATGAGAACACTAGGTTAATAACGAGTCTACCAATCATGGCCAAAAACATCATTTGGCCCCTACAAGGAACTACTGCATTAAGGATAAATATCGAAGATCAGAGAACGACATTCAACCAATCATAATCGCCATCTGCAGCCGAGCGGCTCCACTTATTTTATTCTTTACTCTACTAACTTATTTTATAATTCACTTTCTCCATTTAATAATTTCACTTTGAATTTTTGTAGGAACCAATGTCAGGTCTTCAAAGACAAGTGGATGTATCATTTGGCCATACGACTCCGTCATCATAGGCCCCATGACTTTATTTCTCACCCGTCATATACTTTACTCTTACTTCATGACTTTATTCAATAACTTTACTCTAAAATTTCTGTTCAGGATTTACAACAATCAACATTAGTCCCCGAAGACAACCGGAGACACCCTCATTATCAATGTCTTCAAAAACAACTGGAGACGTAATGCATCGTTAATTCTCCAAAGACAATCGGAGACATCATCAAGTCCCTGAAGACAAACGGCAGCCTGATTCAACATTAAAGTTTTCAAAAACAAACGGAGATTTCATTACATCATCAACATAAGCCGAGCGGCTACACTCTTACTTTACCCTCTACTTTACCAATTATTTTAAATCACTTTACCTACTTTAATGACTTTACTTCAAATCTTACCTACATCACTAATCATCAAGTCTTCAAAAACAACCGAAGACTTCATGCATCATTAACGAAGATAACCGGAGACATCATTCATCATCAAGTCCTCGAAGACAACCGGAGGATTTCCAATAAACAACATTGGTCCCCGAAGAGATTTCCAATAAACAACATTGGTCCCCGAAGACAACCGGAGACCCATTCATCATCAAGTCCCCAAAGACAATAAGAGGATCTGTCACGACCCAATATTTGAGTCATGATGGCGCCTATCGTAACCCACCAATAGGTAAGCCAAACCCTAGCCCGGAGCAACAAACGACGGGCTAACGGGCGGAATCTCATAAAACAGAGAAGAAGTAGAAGTAACCATATTTATAAACATGCTATACCGCTAAATACAGAATCAGAATATGTATATCTACCAAGACTGAGAAGGAAGAGGACAGTATATAAAGTCAAGAACCCTTCCCAAGACCTGGTGAGGTCAGTACATGAGCCGCTACTAACATACCCAAAATACAACACAGAAACCAAATATGTGTAACAAGTACAATAGTCTTGAGAGCAAAAAACAATACAGTAGAAGATGGAGTAGGATCTGCCTTGGACGTCAGTAAGCTCACCCTGCTTCGGAACCAGCGCTGAGAAAAGAGTCACGTCAAAACCGTCGACTGGTGCCTGGATCTGCATCGGGGAAAAGATGCAGAAGTGCAGTATGAGTACCGGGCCAACGGGTACTCAGTAGGCATCATCGGCCGACTGAGCTTAATGTAATATAAACAGGCTAAAGTACGGGGGTACATGCTAGGTCCGGGTATAATTGATAAGAAAATGCGATACTGAATAATAAGTAAGTAAAAGGGTACATGCTAGGTCCGGGGTATAAATAATAAGTACATAAGTAACAGCCGAGGTGTATAGATATGCTCAGGAGAATATAAGTACGATACAGAATAATGAGTAAATAAATGCGTAAGTAAACACACAAGTCAAACATAACCTATCTGGGGCCCCATAAGCCCGATAGGCACACGGACCCAGTCTGGCCCCCATAAACCAGCGGGACACACAAGAAAAGTAAATGCATATTCACCAGTGTCTCGAAGTTGTATCAGTATCCATTAACCACGGTACCCAGTACCAAAAATCTCCAATCATATCATAACCAGATGCCGGACTCGAACCGGAACTCATAATAATCAGTGGCCGAACTCGAACCGGAACTCATAATAATCAGTGGCTGGACTCAAACCGGAACTCATAATAATCAGTGCCCATCATATCTGAATCAGTGGAAGGACTCGAACCGAAACTCATAATAATCAGTACCCATCATATCTGAATTAGTGGCCGGACTCGAACCGGAACTCATAATAATCAGTGGACGGACTCGAATCGGAACTCATCATAGCCAGTAACTAGAACTGAATCAAATGTCATATCATATCAGATAAACAGGAAACGCCCTAGTCCCAAGTCAACACTAGTATATAAGTACAGAAACTAATTCCACAACATGGTACAAGTCAATCTTGGGGTCCTTCTAGGTTACTAACTACTACAAACAATATTTATATACAAGTCTGGGTATACATTATAAGTCCTAAAAAGGCGGGTCAGTGCTCTAAGTCAAACTAGCCGACCCCGGTCAAATACGGTGTTATTAGGGATTAACAGGGCTAAACAGGCCAACCGGGTATAATTAGGGTGACTCAATCCCTTCACAACCCTAACAGGTCATATAGGGCTTAACTGAGCCCAAAGATGTCAAAGTTCTGACAGGTCGACAAGAAGGGTTACGGGGCCCACTATCGGGTCCCGAAAACTAGGTCCGGTTATACTTGTCTAAGTCTGGGCTAAGTCTGTCTAAGCCTGGACTAAGGTCCAACAATAACATTCCCAAACTGGCAACAACAACAACAACACGATCCGACCCCAAATAGGTCATCTGTGGTGTACCATGAGGATAATAGGCCTGGAATATATCCGAATAGCCCTATCCGCCCTAGAAGGCCTAAATCACAGCAAACCACCACCACCAAGTTTATAATTACAGCCCACAACACTAGAACAATAGCATACATATATCACACATAAGCCCAATCTAAGTGCAAAGGGAGGTAAACCTAACCTACCTGGAAGCCTGCCAAGAAAACCAGTTAAATAGGAGCCTTTCCCTTTCGAGAGGCCTCCGACTGTTGCCAAGCTACCAAAATAATAAACTACATGTCAAAACATGACTATTGATACCCATATTGCATTAGTTCGGAAAATGTCCAAACAATCCACGTGGGGCCCGCTTGCGAAATCGCAAAACCGAAACCATCACAGCGTCCCAAATCACCCCGTGACTAATAGTCACAACTAACACTCCTCAATTTGAGCTCAAAATATATCTCAAACATCAATATCAATCCCAACAGTATCACCATGTAAATGAAAATTACCGTAAAAACAAGAAAACATACCGTAGAAATGACGAGAGCGAGTCCACGGACTCAAATATATAAACCCCTAAGCTCAAACCTTAATGGATTAGCTCAATATTGAGCTAATATAATCAGAAATAGTGAAGGAATTAAATGAAAACAGAAGAAAACGTTATGTTATATGTTTTATTCAAACTCATAACATACTGCATGCATATATATATATTTCATTTGCCATTATGGCAAGTGGTTGCCACCTCTTGCATGTGTGCCCCTCCCCACTTTCCACGTGGTGGTGGAGGTGGCACCGCAATGTAATATTTATCTCATTATATATATATTCGGGTATTGCATAGGTCCGTGGTAAAATAAATATAATATTTTGAATATACCATAATTAATAGAAAATTATTTCTAACAAAACCTCTAATAAAGAAAAATATTAATTTAACATATTTAAATTCACTATCTCCGCTTAAATTATTAATAAATTATAAAACTATTATAAAATAGTATAGATATATCATAACTAAAGAATTTTATAAATTTCAAAAATATTTTTGAAAGGTAATTAACTATGTCATTTTACCAAATTCAAATTTAATTTAATATTTTACAACGTGCTCGGTCTAAATAATATTCTCAAACGAATTGCCCGGGAATCGAACTGTCTGTCCCAGCAAGTCATAAATAACTTGGGGCAGTTATAGAAAAGCTCTAAACGCTAAGAACACACGAAAACGGGGGAAATAACCGGGAAGGTCATTACAATATCCACTACTAAAAGGACTTTCGTCCGCGAAAGTCAAGAATAAGCACATACCTGAAGACGTGAACAAGTAGGGATACTGGTCTCGCATATCACGTTCAAGCTCCCAAGTAGCCTCCTCAACGGGACGGTGACGCCACTGTACCTTAACCACTAGAATGTCCCGGGAGCGAAACCGTCTGACATCTCTTGCTAAAATGGTCACAGGCTCCTCCACAAATGTTAACTTACCATTTAACTTAACTGAGTCCCACCGAAACACATGCGACTCATCTGGAATGTATTATCGCGGCATAGAAACATGAAACACTGGGTGGATAGTTAAAAATGTCGGAGGTAAAGCTAGCACATAAGCCACCTCTCCAACTGTCCGCAAAATCTCAAAGGGTCCAATATATCTGGGGATAAGCTTACCTTTTCTACCAAATCGCATCACGCCCTTAATGGGCGATACTCATAAGAAGACCCTATCACCCACCCTGAATTTCAATGGACGACGTCTACGGTCAGCATAACTACTCTGTCTACTCTGAGCTGTCCGCAGCCTATCTTGAATCACTCGAACTTGGTCCAAAGATTCTCGGAGCAAATCTGTGCCACGAGGACTGACTTCTGAAGTTTCGAACCAGCCAACTGGAGATCGACATCGTCTGCCATATAAAGCTTCAAATGGATCCATTTGAATGTTGGAGTGGAAGCTATTATTATACGCGAACTCAGCTAAAGGAAAGAATTGATCCCATTGACCCCCAGAGTTTAACACACAAGCGCGGGGCATATCCTCCAATACCTGAATAGTTCGTTCAGACTGCCGGTGGTTTGAGGATGAAATGCAGTGCTGAGGTCCACCTGGGTACCCAACTCTTCTTGGAAAGTCTGCCAGAAACTGGAGGTAAACTGAGACCCTCGGTCTGAGATAATAGATATTGGCACTCCATGTAGGCAAACCACCTCCTGAATATATACACGAGCTAACCTCTCAGCACTATAGGAGACTCGAACAGGGATAAAGTGTGCAGACTTAGTCAACCGATCCACAATAACCCAAATACTATCAAAACCATGGGAGGTACGATGCAATCCAACAATGAAATCCATAGTGACCCGCTCCCATTTCCACTCGGGGATGGGTAATTGCTGAAGTAAACCATCGGGTCTCTGATGTTCGGCCTTTACCTGCCTGCTGACAACAAAGGCATCGCGCTACAAATCCTGCTATATCTCTCCGCATACTACTCCACCAATAGCGCTGCCTCAGATCCCGATACATCTTAACTGTCCCAAGGTGAATAGAATACCTGGAGCTGTGCGCCTCGTGCAAAATCAACTGAATCAAATCTCCAACCCTCGAAACACAAATACGGTCGTCAAACCTCAAAACACCATCAGAACCCAAGGTAGCTCTCTCAGACTTACCCTTCAATACCTGATCTCGAATGCTGCGGAGACCGCTATCCTCAAACTGATGACTCTGAATCTGCTCCAGCAAAGTAGATCTCGCACCAACACAAGCGATAACCCTTTCGGGGTCAGAAATATCCAAACATACCATCGAGTTAGCTAAGGACTGAATGTCCAAAGTCAACGATCGCTGAGAGACTTGAATGAAGGCTAAGCTACCCATACTCACTGTCTTCCGACTCAAGGCATCCGCTACCACATTCGCCTTGCCCGGATGATAGAGAATAGAGATATCATAGTCCTTCAGCAACTCAATCCACCTGCGCTGCCTCGAATTTAGATCCCTCTGAGTCATAATATGCTAAAGACTGCGGTGGTCTGTAAAGATTTCACAATGAACACCGTAGAGATAATGTCTCCAAATTCGCAATGCAAACACAACGGCTGCTAACTCCAAATCATGAGTGGGATAGTTATACTCGTGCACCTTCAGCTGCCTCGATGCATAAGTAATAACACGACCCTGCTGCATCAGAACACATCCCAAACCAATACCAGACGTATCACAATACACGATAAAACCCTCGCCCTCAACTGGAAGAGTCAACACAGGGGCAGAAGTAAGTCGATCCTTGAGCTTCAGAAAGCTTGCCTCACAATCCTCAGACCACTAAAATGGAACCTCCTTCCTGGTCAGTCTGTTCATAGGAGATGAAATAGACGAGAAGCCCTCAACAAATCGCCTGTAGTATCCTACTAACCCAACAAAACTGCGAACCTCGGTAGGTGACGTGGGCCTAGTCTAACCTCGAATAGCCTCAATCTTGGCTGGGTCTACCATGATACCGTGTCTGGATACAACATGCCCCAAGAAAGCTACAGACTCAAGCCAAAACTCACATTTTGAGAACTTGGCACAAAGCCGATGATCTCTCAAAGTGTGGAGCACAATCCTCAAATGCTGCTCGTGCTTTTCGTTACTCCTCGAATAAACCAAGATGTTGTCAATAAACACAATAACAAAGGAGTCCAAGTATGGCCTGAATACACGATTCAACAAATCCATGAAAGCTATTGGGGCATTAGTCAACCCAAAAGACATCACCAGGAACTCATAATGGCCGTACCGAGTCCTGAAGGCTGTCTTTGGGATGTCTTCAGCCCTAACTCTCAACTGATGATATCCAGATCTCAAGTCTATCTTCGAGAATACCGCTGCACCCTGAAATTGATCAAACAGATCATCAATACGAGGCATAGGATACTTATTCTTCACATTTACCTTATTCAACTGCCTGTAATCAATACACATGCGCATAGATCCATCTTTCTTCTTTACAAACAAAACTGGAGCACCCTGTGGAGATACACTGGGCCTGATAAAACCTTTCCCCAATAGATCCTCAAACTGACTACTCAACTCTCTCAACTCAGCAGGATCCATATGATAAGGAGCCATAAAAATAGGTCGGGTGCCTGGCTTGAGGTCAATAATGAACTCTATATCACGCTCAGGAGGAAGGCCAGGCAGGTCAGTCGAGATTACATCAGAAAACTCACGAACAACAGGGACGGAGTCAAGCGATGGACTCTCAATACTAGCATCCCGAACATAAATAAGGAATGAATCACATCCCCTCGACATCAATCTACGAGCCCGAACATATGAAATAATCCCAGTCAGTGTGCGGCTAACAGAACCCTGTCACGCCACCGGGGGTACGCCAGGAATGGCTAAGGTCACAGTCTTAGCAAAGCAATCCAAGACTGCATGATGGATAGACAACCAGTCCATGCCCAGAATCACATCAACGTCTACCATGGCCAATACAATAAAATCAACCCGAGTCTCAAACTCCTGAATAGTCACCAGACAAGATCTATATACCCGATCCACTACTAAGGAATCACCAACGGGGGTAGATACACGTAAGTGTATAGATAATAACTCAGAACATAAACCCAACCGTGGTGCATAATAAGTATATACATAAGAAAACGTGGATCCAGGATCAAATAATGCAGAAGCTGGCTGGTGGCATATGGAAATCATACCTGTAATCACTGCATCTGAAGCCTCAGCCTCTGGCCTAGCTGACACGGCATACAACTGACGCTGGCTACCACTAGTCTGAGCACCGACCTGACCACCAGTCCGACCTCCCTGCGCTCTACCTCGAGAACCCTGGGGACCACCCCAGCGACCCTGTGCACCACCTCTACCTGCTGGCTGTATAGATCTGAGGGGCTGTGCTGTCTGAACTGAAGGCTCAATCGCCATGCACTGAGGACACTCACGTGCAAAATGACTGACAACCCCACAAATATAGCATGCTCCTGGCTTCCTGCTCGACCTAGAAGGTTCGGCTGATCCGGTATGACCCCCTCTAGTCGAGGAACTGGACTGACCACGTCCCTGAGGCTGTCTAACAGAACCACTATAGGCGGGCTGACCTCTATCAGATATTTTCAAAGCTGACTGTACGGGACTACTGGGCTGACCCTGTCGCTGAAAAGACTACTGATGCTGCTGTGGGTACCTACCTTGAAATTGGAAACCACGACCTCTGAACTGCGAACCACTATGGCTCCCACTGAAACTACCCTGGACACGAGGTCTCTTATCACTTCCCCCTTGGGCCTCGCAATCCATCTCCTAAATAGAGTATACATGCTCAATAATCTCTGTGAATGACTTCCCTGAAGTTACTAAATTCTGGGTAGCCCTGCGAAGTGGCAATCTCAGTCCCCTGACAAAACATTTAATCCTCTCGTACTCATCAGGCAAGATCATAGTAGCATGTCTGGCCAAATCATTGAATCTCACTTCATACTCAGCTACTGTTATAGACCCCTATCTCAACCTAGAAAACTTATCTCGAAGACGCTCACGCATGCTGCGGGGCATATACTTCCCCAAGAACACCTCGGAGAACTGTGCCTAAGTAACAGGTGGAGATCCAGCCGGCCTGGATTCAAGATAACCTATCCATCATCTCCTCGCGATTGTATCAAACTGATAAGAAATAAAATCTACCTCACGCGACTCCACTAATCCCAAATTTCTCAGCTTCTCCTCGTATCTGGATAAAAACTCATAAGCGTCTTCTCCTGGGGTACCCGCAAAACTGGGTGGAGCTAGTCTCAAAAAATGACTCAACATTTTCTGATCTAGGGCTGCTGTTCTGCCCTGCCCCCGACCTCTGGGTCTACCTCGGCCCCTAACTGGTGCTCTCACACCACGCGTCCTAGCCTTCTGCGTAAAGAATAAAACAAACGAAGATCAGAAACCAACACAGACTCAACGCACAAAAATGAGTCAAGAAAATGAGAGATTCTCCTAAGAATGCTCCGTAGCCTCCCGAAGATAGGATACATGCGTCCCCGAACCGATCCACAGGACTCTACTAAACATTGGCCCATGTACCGACACTAGCTATACAACCTGGCTCTGATACCAAGCTGTCACGACCCAATATTTGAGTCATGATGGCGCCTATCGTAACCCACCAATAGGTAAGCCAAACCCTAGCCCGGAGCAACAAACGACGGGCTAACGGGCGAAATCTCATAAAACAGAGAAGAAGTAGAAGTAACCATATTTATAAACATGCTATAACGCTAAATACAGAATCAGAATATGTATATCTACCAAGACTGAGAAGGAAGAGGACAGTATATAAAGTCAAGAACCCTTCCCAAGACCTGGTGAGGTCAGTACATGAGCCACTACTAACATACCCAAAATACAACACAGAAACCAAATATGTGTAACAAGTACAATAGTCTTGAGAGCAAAAGACTATACAGTAGAAGATGGAGTAGGATCTGCCTCGGACGTCAGTAAGCTCACCCTGCTTCGGAACCAGCACTGAGAAAAGAGTCACGTCAAAACCGTCGACTGGTGCTTGGATCTGTATCGGAGAAAAGATGCAGAAGTGCAGTATGAGTACTGAGCCAACGGGTACTCAGTAGGCATCATCGGCCGACTGATCTTAATGTAATATAAATAGGCTAAAGTACGGGGGTACATGCTAGGTCTGGGTATAATTGATAAGAAAATGCGATACTGAATAATAAGTAAGTAAAAGGGTACATGCTAGGTTCAAGGTATAAATAATAAGTACATAAGTAACAGCCGAGGCGTATAGATATGCTCAGGAGAATATAAGTACGATACAGAATAATGAGTAAATAAATGCGTAAGTAAACACACAAGTCAAACATAACCTATCTGGGCCCCCATAAGCCCGATAGGCACACGGACCCAGTCTGGCCCCCATAAACCAGCGGGACACACAAGAAAAGTAAATGCATATTCACCAGTGTCTCAAAGTTGTATCAGTATCCATTAACCACGGTACCCAGTACCAAAAATCTCCAATCATATCATAACCAGATGCCGGACTCGAACCGAAACTCATAATAATCAGTGGCCGAACTCGAATCGAAACTCATAATAATCAGTGGCTGGACTCGAACCGAAACTCATAATAATCAGTGCCCATCATATCTGAATCAGTGGCAGCACTCAAACCGGAACTCATAATAATCAGTACCCATCATATATGAATTAGTGGCCAGACTCGAACCGGAACTTATAATAATCAGTGGACGAACTCGAACCGAAACTCATCATAGCCAGTAACTAGAACTGAATCAAATGTCATATCATATCAGATAAACAGGAAACGCCCTAGTCCCAAGTTAACACTAGTATATAAGTACAGAAACTAATTCCACAACATGGTACAAGTCAATCTTGGGGTCCTTCTAGGTTACTAACTACTACAAACAATATGTATATACAAGTCTGGGTATACATTATAAGTCCTAAAAAGGCGGGTCAGTGCTCTAAGTCAAACTAGCCGACCCCGGTTAAATACGGTGTTATCAGGGATTAACAGGGCTAAACAGGCCAACCGGGTATAATTAGGGTGACTCAATCCCTTCACAACCCTAACAGGTCATATAGGGCTTAACTGAGCCCAAAGATGTCAAAGTTCTGACAGGTCGACAAGAAGGGTTACGGGGCCCACTATCGGGTCCCGAAAACCAGGTCCGGTTATACTTGTCTAAGTCTGGGCTAAGTCTGTCTAAGCCTGGACTAAGGTCCAACAATAACATTCCCAAACTGGAAAAACCAACAACAACACGATCCGACCCCAAATAGGTCATCTGTGGTGTACCATGAGGATAATAGGCCTGGAATATATCCGAATAGCCCTATTCGGCCTAGAAGGCCTAAATCACAGCAAACCACCACCACCGAGTTTACAATTACAGCCCACAACACCAGCACAATAGCATACATATATCACACATAAGCTCAATCTAAGTGCAAAGGGAGGTAAACCTAGCCTACTTGGAAGCCTGCCAAGAAAACCAGCTAAATAGGAGCCTTTCCCTTTTGAGAGGCCTCCGACTGTTGCCAAGCTACCAAAATAATAAACTACATGTCAAAACATGACTATTGATACCCATATTGCATTAGTTTGAAAAATGTCCAAACAATCCACATGGGGCCCGCTTATAGAATCGCAAAACCGAAATCGTCACAGTGTGCCAAATCACCCCGTGACTAATAGTCACAACTAACACTCCTCAATTTGAGCTCAAAATATATCTCAAACATCAATATCAATCCCAACAGTATCACCGTGTAAATGAAAATTACCGTAAAAACAAGAAAACATACCGTAGAAATGACGAGGGCGAGTCCACGGACTCAAATATATAAACCCCTAAGCTCAAATCTTAATGGATTAGCTCAATATTGAGCTAATATGATCAGAAATAGTGAAGGAATTAAATGAAAACAGAAGAAAACGTTATGTTATATGTTTTATTCAAATTCATAACATACTGCATGCATATATATATATTTCATTTGCCATTATGGCAAGTGGCTGCCACCTCTTGCATGTGTGCCCCTCCCCACTTTCCACGTGGTGGTGGAGGTGGCACCGCAATGTAATATTTATCTCATTATATATATATTCGGGTATTGCTGTAATGACCTTCCCGGTCATTTCCTTTGTTTTCATGTGTTTAAGCGTTTAGAGCTTTTCTATAACTGCCCCAAGTTATTTATGACTTGCTGGGACCGACAGTTCGGCTCCCGGGCAGTTCGTTTGAGAATATTATTTAGACCGAGCACGTTGTAAAATATTAAATTAAATTTGAATTGGGTAAAATGACATAGTTAGTTACCTTTCGAAAATATTTTTGAAATTTATAAAATTCTTTAGTTATAATATACCTATACTATTTTATAATAGTTTTATAATTTATTAATAATTTAAGCGGAGATAGTGAATTTGGATATGTTAAAATAATATTTTATTTTATAGAGGTTTTGTTAGAAATAATTTTCTATTAATTATGATACATTCAAAATATTGTATTTATTTTACCACGGACTTATGCAATACCCGAATATATATATAATGAGATAAATATTATATTGCGGTGCCACCTCCACCACCACGTGGAAAGTGGGGAGGGGCACACATGCAAGAGGTGGCAGCCACTTGCCATAATGGCAAATGGAATGTATTAATGCATGAATTATGTTTTGAATAAAACATATAACATAACGTTTTCCTCTGTTTTTATTTAATTCCTTCACTATTTCTAATCGTATTAGCTCAATATTGAGCTAATCCATTAAGGTTTGAGCTTTGGAGTTTATATATTTGAGTCTGTGGACTTGCTCTCGTCATTTCTACGGTACGTTTTCTTGTTTTTACGGTAATTTTCATTTATACGGTGATACTGTTGGGATTGATATTGATGTTTGAGATATATTTTGAGCTCAAATTGAGGAGTGTTAGTTGTGACTATTAGTCACAGGGTGATTTGGGACGCTGTAACGGTTTTGGTTTTGCGATTTCGCAAGCGGGCCCCACGTGGACTGTTTGGACATTTTCCGAACTAATGCAATATGGGTATCAATAGTCATGTTTTGACATGTAGTTTATTATTTTGATAGCTTGGCAGCAGTCTGAGGCCTCTCGAAAGGGAAAGGCTCCTATTTAGCTGGTTTTCTTGGCAGGCTTGCGGCAGGCGTCCAGGTAGGCTAGGTTTACCTTCCTTTACACTTAGACTGGGCTTATGTGTGATATATGTATGCTATTGTGCTGGTATTGTGGGCTGGTATTATAGACTTGGTGGTGGTGGTTTGCTATGATTTAGGCCTTCTAGGCCGGATAGGGCTATTCGGATATATTCCAGGCCCGTTATCCTCGTGGTACCCCACAGATGACCTATTTGGGGTCGGATAGTATTGTTGTTGTTGTTGCTAGTCTGGGAATGTTATTGTTGGACCTTAGTCCAGTCTTAGACAGACTTAGCCCAGATGTAGACAAGTATAACCAAACCTGGTTTTCGGGACCCAGTAGCGGGCCCCGTTACCCTTTTTGTCGACTTGTCGAAACTTTGACATCTTTGGGCTTAGATAAGCCCTATATGACTATTAGGGTTATGACGGGATTGAGTCACCCCGATTATACCCGGTTGGCCTGTCTAGCTTTGTTCGTCCCTGATAGCACCGTATTTGATTGGGGTTGGCTAGTTTGACTTAGAACGCTGAACCGCCTTTCCATGACTTGTAATGTATACCCAGACTTTTATATACATATTTTTATAGTAGGTAGTTGACCTAGAAGGACCCCGAGATTGACTTGTAGCATGTTGTAGAGTTAACTTCTGTACCTATATAATAGTATTGACTTGGCACTAGGGTGTTCCCCGTTTATTTGATATGATATGACCTTTGATTCTGTTCTGGTTACTGGCTATGATGAGTTCCAGTTCGAGTCCGGCTACTGATTCAGGTATGATGATTTTGGTTATTGACTATTGGGTGTTCCGGTTCGAGTCCGGCCCCGGATTGTGATACACTATGAGTTCTGGTTCGAGTCTGGCCACTGATTATTATGAGTTTCGGTTCGAGTCCGGCATCTGGTTATGATATGATTGGAGAGTTTTGGTACTGGGTACCGTGATTATGATACTGTTGTTCTATGAGTTCCGGTTCGAGTCCGGCAGATATGATATATATGTGGCCTCTTGTTATTACCCACTACTTCCGGTTCGAATCCGGCGTCTGGCCTCTTGTTATTACCCATTGGTGCCGGTTCAAGCCCGGTGCACTCTTGTTGGTTATTGTGGTTACTGGATACTGATACAGCTTCGAGACACTAGTGACTATGCATTTACTATTTTTGTGTGTCCCGCCGGTTTATGGGGGCCAGGCTGGGTTATTGTTTTCTTCCGTGTGCCTATCGGGTTTATGGGGGCCCAGATAGGTTATGTTTGACTTGTGTGTTTACATACGTATTTATTTACTCAATTATTCGGTATCACATTTATTTATTTATATCTACATGCCTCAGCAGTTACTTATGTAATTGTTACTTATACCTCGGACTTAGCATGCACCCTCGCATTTTAGCTTGCTTATATTACTTTGAGCTCAGTCGGTCGATGATGCCTACTGAGTACCCGTTGCCCCGGTACTCAGACTGCACTTCTGCATCTTTTTCCCTGATGCAGATCCAGGCACTAGTCGACGGCATTAACGTGACTCTTTTCTCAGCATTGACTCCGGAGCAGGGTGAGCTTACTGATGTCCGAGGCAGATCCTACTCCATCTTCTACTGTATAGTCTTTTGCTCTCAAGACTATTGTACTTGTTATACATATTTGGTTTTTGTCTTGTATTTTGGGTATTTAGTAGTGGCTCCTGTACTGACCCCACCAGGTGTTGGGAGGGGTTCTTGACATACATTCTAATTCTGTCTTTAGCGTTATAGCATGTTTATAAATGTGGTTACTTCCACTTCTTCTCTGTTTTATGAGATTCCGCCCGTTAGCCCATCGCTTGTCGCTCCGGGCTAGGGTTTGGCTTGCCTATCGGTGGGTTACGGTAGGCGCCATCATGACTCAAAAAATTGGGTCGTGACAGCTTGGTATCAGAGCCTAGGTTGTATAGGTAGTGTCGGTACATGGGCCATTGTTTAGTAGAGTCCTGTGGATCGGTGCGGGGATGCCTGTATCCTATCCTCGGGAGGCTACGGAGCATTCTTAGGAGAGTCTCTCATTTTCTTGACTCATTTTTGTGCGTTGAGTCTGTGTTGGTTTCTGATCTTCGTTTGTTTCATTCTTTACGCAGAAGGCTAGGACGCGTGGTGCGAGAGCACCAATTAGGGGCCGAGGTAGACCCAGAGGTCGGGGGCAGGGCAGAACAGCAACCCTAGAGCAAAAAATGTTGAGTCATTTTTTTTATACTAGCTCCACCCAGGTTTGCGGGTACCCCAGGAGAAGACGTTTATGAGTTCTTATCCAGATGCGAGGAGAAGCTGAGAAATTTAGGATTAGTGGAGTCGCGTGGGGTAGATTTTATTGCTTATCAGTTTGATACAATCGCGAGGAGATGATGGAGAGGTTATCTTGAATCCAGGCCAGCTGGATCTCCACCTGTTACTTGGGCACAGTTCTCCGAGGTGTTGTTGGGGAAGTATATGCCCCGCAGCATGCGTGACCGTCTTCGAGATGAGTTTTCCAGGTTGAGACAGGGTTCTATGCCAGTAGCTAAGTATGAGGCGAGATTCAATGATTTGGCCAGACATGCTACTATGATCTTGCCTGATGAGTACGAGAGGATTAAATGTTTTGTCAGGGGACTGAGATTGCCACTCCGCAGGGCTACCCAGAGTTTAGTGACTTCAGGGAAGTCATTCACAGAGATTATTAAGCATGTATACTCTATTGAGGAGATGGATCGCGAGGCCCAAGGGGGCAGAGATAAGATACTTCGTGTTAAGGGTAGTTTCAGTGGGAGCCATAGTGGTTCGCAGTTCAGAGGTTATGGTTTCCAGTTTCAGGGTAGGTACCCTCAGCAGCAGCAACAGTTTTTTCAGCAATAGGGTTAGCCCAGTAGGCCCGTACAATCAGCCTTGCAGATATCTGATAGGGGTCAGCCCGCTTATAGTGGTTCTGTTAAACAGCCTCAAGGATATGGTCAGTCCAGTTCATCGACTAGAGGGGGTCATACCGGATCAGCCGGACCTTCTAGGCCAAGCAGGGAGCCAGGAGCATGCTATACTTGTGGGGTTGTCGGTCACTTCGCGCGTGAGTATCCTCAGCACATGGCGATTGAGCCTTCAGTTCAGACAGCACAACCCCTCAGATCTATACCGCCAGCAGGTAGAGGTAGTGTACAGGGTCGTCGGGGTGGTCCCCAGGGTTCTCGAGGTAGAGCGCAGGGAGGTCGGACTGGTAGTCAGGTTGGTACGCAGACTAGTAGTAGTCAGCATCAATTGTATGCTGTGCCGGCTAGGCCGGAGGCTGAGGCTTCGGATGCGGTGACTACAGGTATGATTTCCGTATGCCATCAGCCAGCTTCTGCATTATTTGATCCCGAATCCACATTTTCTTATGTGTCTACTTATTATGCACCACGGTTGGGTTTATGTTCTGAGTTATTATCTATACCCTTACGTGTATCTACCCCCGTTGGTGATTCCTTAGTAGTGGATCGGGTATATAGATCTTGTCTGGTGACTGTTCGGGAGTTTGAGACTCGGGTTGATTTTTTTGTATTGGCCATGGTAGACTTTGATATGATTCTGGGCATAGACTGGTTGTCTTTCCATCATGCAGTCTTGGATTGCTTTACCAAGACCGTTACCTTAGCCATGCCTGGTGTACCCCCGGTGGTGTGGCAGGGTTCTGTTAGCCGCACACCGACAGGGATTATTTCATATGTTCGTGCTCGTAGATTGATGTCGAGGGGATGTGATTCATTCCTTGCTTATGTTCGGGATGCTAGCATTGAGAGTCCGTCACTTGACTCCATCCCTATTGTTTGTGAGTTTTCTGATGTATTCCCGACTGACTTACCTGGCCTTCCTCCCGAGCGTGATATAGAGTTCATTGTTGACCTCGAGCCAGGCACCCGACCTATTTGTATGGCTCCTGCTGAATTGAGAAAGTTGAGTACTCAGCTCCAGGACCTTCTGGGGAAGGGTTTTATCAGGCCGAGTGTGTCTCCGTGGGGTGCTCCAGTTCTGTTTGTAAAGAAGAAGGATGGATCAATGCGCATGTGTATTGATTACAGGCAGTTGAATAAGGTAACTGTGAAGAATAAGTATCCTATGCCTCGTATCGATGATTTGTTTGATCAACTTCAGGGTGCAGCGGTATTCTCAAAAATAGATTTGAGATTTGGATACCATCAGTTGAGAGTTAGGGCTGAGGACATCCCAAAGACAGCCTTCAGGACTCGATACGGCTATTATGAGTTCCTGGTGATGTCTTTTGGGTTGACTAATGCCCCAGCAGCTTTCATGGATCGATGACTCGTGTATTCAGGCCATACTTGGACTCCTTTGTGATTGTGTTTATTGACGACATCTTGGTTTATTCGAGGAGTGACGAGGAGCACGAGCAGCATTTGAGGATTGTGCTCCACACTTTGAGAGATCATCGGTTTTATGCCAAGTTCTCAAAGTGTGAGTTCTGGCTTGAGTCTGTACCTTTCTTGGGCCATGTTGTGTCCAGAAACGGTATCATGGTAGACCCAGCGAAGATTGAGGCTATTCGAGGTTGGACTAGGCCCACGTCACCTACCGAGGTTCGCAGCTTTGTTGGGTTGGCAGGATACTACAGGCGATTTGTTGAGGGTTTCTCGTCTATTGCATCTCCTATGACCAGACTGACTAGGAAGGAGGTTCCATTTCAGTGGTCTGAGGATTGTGAGGCAAGCTTTCTGAAGCTCAAGGATCGACTTACTTCTGCCCCTGTGTTGACTCTTCCAGTTGAGGGCGAGGGTTTTACCGTGTATTGTGATGCGTCTGGTATTGGTCTGGGATGTGTTTTAATGCAGCAGGTTCGTGTTATTACTTATGCATTGAGGCATCTGAAGGTGCACGAGCGTAACTATCCCACCCATGATTTGGAGTTAGCAACAGTTGTGTTTGCATTGCGAATTTGGAGACATTATCTCTACGGTGTTCATTGTGAAATCTTTACTGATCACCGTAGTCTTCAGCATATTATGACTAAGATGGATCTTAATTCGAGGCAGCGCAGGTGGATAGAGTTGCTAAAGGACTATGATATCTCTATTCTCTATCATCCGGGCAAGGCGAATGTGGTAGCGGATGCCTTGAGTCGGAAGACAGTGAGTATGGGTAGCTTAGCCTTCATTCCAGTCTCTCAGTGACCTTTGGCTTTGTACATTCAGTCCTTAGCTAACTCGATGGTGCGTTTGGATATTTCTAACCCCGGAAGGGTTATCGCTTGTGTTGGTGTGAGATCTACTTTGTTGGAGCAGATTCAGAGTCGTCAGTTTGAGGATAGCGGTCTCCGTAGAATTTGAGATCAATTATTGAAGGGGAAGTCTGAGAGAGCTACCTTGGGTTCTGATAGTATTTGGGTTATTGTAGATCGGTTGACTAAGTCTGCATACTTTATCCCTGTTCAAGTTTCCTACAGTGCTGAGAGATTAGCTCGTGTATATATTCAGGAGGTGGTTCGCCTACATGGAGTGCCAATATCTATTATCTCAGACCGAGGGTCTCAGTTTACCTCCAATTTCTGGCAGACTTTCCAGGAAGAGTTGGGTACCCAGGAGGACCTCAGCACTGCATTTCACCCTCAAACTGACGGGCAGTCGGAGAGGACGATTCAGGTATTGGAGGATATGCTCCGCGCTTGTGTGTTAGACTTTGGGGGTCAATGGGATCAATTCTTGCCTTTAGCATAGTTCGCGTATAATAATATCTTTCATTCCAGTATTCAAATGGCTCCGTTTGAGGCTTTATATGGAAGACGATGTCGATCTCCAGTTGGCTGGTTCGAAACTTCAGAAGTCAGTCCACGTGGCACAGATTTGCTCCGAGAATCTTTGGACTGAGTTCGAGTGATTCAAGATAGGTTGCGGACAGCTCAGAGTAGACAGAGGAGTTATGCTGACCGTAGACGTCGTCCATTGAAGTTCAGGGTGGGTGATAGGGTCTTCTTACGAATATCGCCCATGAAGGGTGTAATGCGGTTTGGTAGGAAGGGTAAGCTTAGCCCCAGATATATTGGACCCTTTGAGATTTTGCGGACAGTTGGAGAGGTGGCTTATGTGTTAGCTTTACCTCCAGCATTTTCAGCTATCCACCCAGTATTTCATGTTTCTATGGTACGACAATACATTTCAGATGAGTCGCATGTACTTCAGTGGGACTCGATTCAGTTAGACGAGAAACTAACATTTGTGGAGGAGCCTGTGTCCATTTTAGCCAGAGATATCAGACGGTTACGCTCCCGGGATATTTCAGTGGTTAAGGTACAGTGGCGTCACCGTCCGGTTGAGGAGGCTACTTGGGATCTTGAACGTGATATGCGATCCCAGTATCCCTACCTGTTCACGTCTTCAGGTATATGCTTATTTTTGACTTTCGCGGACGAAAGTCCTTTTTAGTAGTGGATATTGTAATGACCTTCCCGGTCATTTCCTTTGTTTTCATGTGTTTAAGCGTTTAGAGCTTTTCTATAACTGCCCCAAGTTATTTATGACTTGCTGGGACCGACAGTTCGGCTCCCGGGCAGTTCGTTTGAGAATATTATTTAGACCGAGCACGTTGTAAAATATTAAATTAAATTTGAATTGGGTAAAATGACATAGTTAGTTACCTTTCGAAAATATTTTTGAAATTTATAAAATTCTTTAGTTATAATATACCTATACTATTTTATAATAGTTTTATAATTTATTAATAATTTAAGCGGAGATAGTGAATTTGGATATGTTAAAATAATATTTTATTTTATAGAGGTTTTGTTAGAAATAATTTTCTATTAATTATGATACATTCAAAATATTGTATTTATTTTACCACGGACTTATGCAATACCCGAATATATATATAATGAGATAAATATTATATTGCGGTGCCACCTCCACCACCACGTGGAAAGTGGGGAGGGGCACACATGCAAGAGGTGGCAGCCACTTGCCATAATGGCAAATGGAATGTATTAATGCATGAATTATGTTTTGAATAAAACATATAACATAACGTTTTCCTCTGTTTTTATTTAATTCCTTCACTATTTCTAATCGTATTAGCTCAATATTGAGCTAATCCATTAAGGTTTGAGCTTTGGAGTTTATATATTTGAGTCCGTGGACTTGCTCTCGTCATTTCTACGGTACGTTTTCTTGTTTTTACGGTAATTTTCATTTATACGGTGATATTGTTGGGATTGATATTGATGTTTGAGATATATTTTGAGCTCAAATTGAGGAGTGTTAGTTGTGACTATTAGTCACGGGGTGATTTGGGACGCTGTAACGGTTTTGGTTTTGCGATTTCGCAAGCGGGCCCCACGTGGACTGTTTGGACATTTTCCGAACTAATGCAATATGGGTATCAATAGTCATGTTTTGACATGTAGTTTATTATTTTGATAGCTTGGCAGCAGTCTGAGGCCTCTCGAAAGGGAAAGGCTCCTATTTAGCTGGTTTTCTTGGCAGGCTTGCGGCAGACGTCCAGGTAGGCTAGGTTTACCTTCCTTTACAGTTAGACTGGGCTTATGTGTGATATATGTATGCTATTGTGCTGGTATTGTGGGCTGGTATTATAGACTTGGTGGTGGTGGTTTGCTATGATTTAGGCCTTCTAGGCCGGATAGGGCTATTCGGATATATTCCAGGCCCGTTATCCTCGTGGTACCCCACAGATGACCTATATGACTATTAGGGTTATGACGGGATTGAGTCACCCCGATTATACCCGGTTGGCCTGTCTAGCTTTGTTCGTCCCTGATAGCACCGTATTTGATTGGGGTCGGCTAGTTTGACTTAGAACGCTGAACCGCCTTTCCATGACTTGTAATGTATACCCAGACTTTTATATACATATTTTTATAGTAGGTAGTTGACCTAGAAGGACCCCGAGATTGACTTGTAGCATGTTGTTGAGTTAGCTTATGTACCTATATAATAGTATTGACTTGGCACTAGGGTATTCCCCGTTTATTTGATATGATATGACCTTTGATTCTGTTCTGGTTACTGGCTATGATGAGTTCCGGTTCGAGTCCGGCTACTGATTCAGGTATGATGATTTTGGTTATTGACTATTGGGTGTTCCGGTTCGAGTCCGACCACGGATTGTGATACACTATGAGTTTCGGTTCGAGTCCGGCCACTGATTATTATGAGTTTCGGTTCGAGTCCGACATCTGGTTATGATATGATTGGAGAGTTTTGGTACTGGGTGCCGTGATTATGATACTGTTGTTCTATGAGTTCCGGTTCGAGTCCGACATCTGGTTATGATATGATTGGAGAGTTTTGGTACTGGGTGCCGTGATTATGATATTGTTGTTCTATGAGTTCCGGTTCGAGTCCGGCAGATATGATATATATGTGGCCTCTTGTTATTACCCACTACTTCCGGTTCGAATCCAGCGTCTGGCCTCTTGTTATTACCCATTGGTGCCGGTTCAAGCCCGGTGCACTCTTGTTGGTTATTGTGGTTACTGGATACTGATACAACTTCGAGACACTAGTGACTATGCATTTACTATTTTTGTGTGTCCCGCCGGTTTATGGGGGCCAGGCTGGGTTATTGTTTTCTTCCGTGTGCCTATCGGGTTTATGGGGGGCCAGATAGGTTATGTTTGACTTGTGTGTTTACATACGTATTTATTTACTCAATTATTCGGTATCACATTTATTTATTTATATCTACACGCCTCAGCAGTTACTTATGTATTTGTTACTTATACCTCGGACTTAGCATGCACCCTCGCATTTTAGCTTGCTTATATTACTTTGAGCTCAGTCGGCCGATGATGCCTACTGAGTACCCGTTGCCCCGGTACTCAGACTGCACTTCTGCATCTTTTTCCCTGATGCAGATCCAGGCACTAGTCGACGGTATTAACGTGACTCTTTTCTCAGCATTGACTCCCGAGCAGGGTGAGCTTACTGATGTCCGAGGCAGATCCTACTCCATCTTCTACTGTATAGTCTTTTGCTCTCAAGACTATTGTACTTGTTATACATATTTGGTTTTTGTCTTGTATTTTGGGTATTTAGTAGTGGCTCCTGTACTGACCCCACCAGGTCTTGGGAGGGGTTCTTGACATACATTCTAATTTTGTCTTTAGCGTTATAGCATGTTTATAAATGTGGTTACTTCCACTTCTTCTCTGTTTTATGAGATTCCGCCCGTTAGCCCGTCGCTTGTCGCTCCGGGCTAGGGTTTGGCTTGCCTATCGGTGGGTTACGGTAGGCGCCATCATGACTCAAAAAATCGGGTCGTGACAATTGCATAGGTCCGTGGTAAAATAAATATAATATTTTTAATATACCATGATTAATAGAAAATTATTTCTAACAAAACCTCTATAAAAGAAAAATATTATTTTAACATATTTAAATTCACTATCTCCGCTTAAATTATTAATAAATTATAAAACTATTATAAAATAGTATAGATATATCATAACTAAAGAATTTTATAAATTTCAAGAATATTTTTGAAAGGTAATTAACTATGTCATTTTACCAAATTCAAATTTAATTTAATATTTTACAACGTGCTCGGTCTAAATAATATTCTCAAACGAACTGCTCGGAAACCGAACTGTCAGTCCCAGCAAGTCATAAAGAACTTGCGGCAGTTATAGAAAAGCTCTAAACACTGAGAATACACGAAAACGGGGGAAATAACCGGGAAGTTCATTACAGGATCTCATAACAATCATCATCATGTCCCTGAAAACAATCGGAAACGCCATTCATCATCAAGTCTTTAAGGACAACTGGAGACGTCATGCATCATTAACTCTCTGAAGACAACCAGAGACATAATTTATCATTGAGTCCCCGAAGACAACTGAAGGCCTCATTCAACACTAAAGTTTCCAAAGACAACCGGAGACGTCATTACATCATCAACATAAGCCGAGCGGCTGCACTCTTACTTTACCCTCTACTTTACCAATTATTTTAGATCACTTTACCTACTTTAATGACTTTTCCTCAAATGGTACAGACATCATCAATCATCAAGTCTTCAAAAACAACCGAAGAATTCATGCATCATTAAGTCTCCAAAGACAACCAGAGGCATTACTCATCATTAAGTCCTAAAGACAATCAGAGACAACATTTGGCTATACATCCGCATCATCTCATGAGCCACATGGCTCCATCCTCTTTCTTATCCTCATATATTTTCTTATTTTAACTCTATCTTTGATTCAACTGTTAATTTTACCGTGGGTTTCATTTTTGTAGAAAATACAATTTACAACAACTAGACATACATCACGACGTGGAACTATGTCTAAGCATCAAACTGGGGCAAGCTAGCGGAATGTTAAGCATTCCTAGCTACGTCAAGGATTCATTCTCGAAACTCAACTCAACTCAACTTTTACATTCATATTTGATTTCATAGCTCTTTTATATCCCAGTGCCATTATAACTCGACACTAGGATAGTTTCTTTTAAAAAGGCTTGCGATCATTCTTTCTTTAAAAATCCTCAGAGAAATTGCTATCAAGCGTTTCTCATTTCAAGTTATGTTTCTCATTTCAAGCTATCTCGAAGAACTACATTCGGCCTGATTCCCATATTCAGGAAAATGTTGTTAAGCTTAGCTTAAACACAGTCATATCCATTCCATTACTACTAACATCATCACCAAAAAAAAAACTCAGTGTTACCATAATTCTACACTGGGCAAATTTTGAAGTTGATCAAAATTTGTCATGATACGAACTACAAGTGACCTGATTTCTCGTGAAACCCGAGATATGTAGGCAGCTCAGAAACCAGAGCTCGGCCATAATCTTCCAAACTTTCTTTTTCGCCCGAGACAAATTGGCTACGTCAACTTGATTGCCCAAAGATTCTTACGTCATCTTCGGTCAATCAGGGGCAACTGTTGACACCCAATTTTGGCTCATCTTTTTTCCTTTAATTATTTTTTCTATGCTTCTAATTGATCCTAAATAATTTTCTAAATAAACTCGTACTTTAATTTCTATGAATTTTTTGAAAGAATGAAAATAAGGTTTATTTTTCCCTTATCATATTTTTAAATATTTTAATTAAATATAATTAGTATTAATATTAAAAATCACACACAAAATATATATATATATATATATATATATATTGATACTCGCATTCACATTTTTTCTTCTAATGATATTTTCATACTCTATTATTATTACTATTATATTTTATTAAAAAATTATTGAAGTTAAATATGTATACTAAATTATTTATATATAGTTTATATACGTATATATTTTAGAAGACTAATTAGGACAAAAGAAACATCGTTAAATTAATTAAGAAAAAAAATTTGAGAAAGATAGGTTTTCTTGTAGACTAATGTCTACACAGACTTGGCCAATTTCTTTTATTTTGCTTCATCCTAAATCCCATTTCACAGCCCAAATAAAATGCCTCTACCCGGCCCAAATTCACTCAATTAACCTGACTAGATCCTAATCAAGCTAACCAAACACCCTCAAATCCCTTTCTTCTTCACATTAGAACACAACCAGAACTCAAACATGCTCTCTCCTCTCTCAACAATGGCAGCGCACAGACTATCGGAAATTGATATTTTCAGATGTTCTTCCATATTTCCCCTTTACTTTTTTGCCTTTCTATCAACCTCGCCACCTCCCATCAACTTTATATCCTTTCCATCACTTTTTCTCTACTCAAATCAGACCCCAAAAGATCTCTACCACCACTGTTGCTTCTGGGAAAGGGAAGAAATTGAAAGCCTACAGGATAAGGGGACTGTTATCTTCTCAATCCGATGGTCCATTGAAACCGATGAACTTCCCACTTTTTCCTTTCACATCGACATAGAAAAGGTAAGAATTCAGTCCTTTTCTTTCTCAAATTTAATCCCTCAGTTTCTCTATGTGATTGAGCTTTCCAAGAATTCAAAGTTTGAATTCTTGGAACTTCATTTGAGAGTCGTTACAGCCCCAATTTGCAGCTATAAAAGGAGACCTTTGGCTTTCATTTGAGCGGGGGTAGAGAACAAGAATTGAAACCTAAGTATCAACAGGCTCATACTACTACTTTCTTCTTATTTTCTTGCTCTCTTTCCGAGCTCGAGCGTGAGTTCAAGTTTCGGGGTCGAGTTCATAGTCGAGATCTTGATGGAAAGCCCCAGTCTTGCTGCCCAACAAAAGGTGCGAATCCACCCTCTTTTCGTTTGTTTTTCACCTTCTTCTCTTCATCTTATTTGATTTTATGGATATGTGGTTTTTGTTTTGAAACTCATGTTGTCATTGTTGTCTTCCTTTGAATCTACGTATATAGATAAATTTCAATTCTGAAAAGCTATTTCGTGGGTGAACACGGATATGTGAATATGTGTATATGTGAATTTATCTCGTTTTTAGGTTATTGATCGTTCGGGTTTTTCTGGAATTTGGACTATGAATGTAATTTTTGGGTCTGAAATATGTTTGGTGTATATATAGGATCTATTTTTGACTTCAAGTTGGTTGTGGTATTGTTGTTCGTCCCGCGTGAAATCGAGTTCAAAACGTGAATTTGTTTTAAGTTTCATGGCTGCGTGTTTACCCGAATTAGTTTGGGGTTATCGACAAGGTATTACCAAATGAAAATGAACCTTTGTTAGGACCAAATTTCAGTTTCTTCATTAATTTGGATTCGCAAATGTCTTTCATTTTGGGTGCTTTGTTCTGGCTTATTTTGTCGTTGGATCACTTTTGCTATGAGTTTGAAAATTACCAATTCCGGTTTTTGAGTTTGGGACTTACGCTTTAATCCTAAAACGCTTAATGGATCACTTGTTCTATTTTTTAGCAATAAGTAATAGTCGGGTCGGTTACGACATGAATTTATAGCTTTAAAAAATAGGCTAAATCGTATCACCTGGGATTTCTTTCCCGTCTTGTTAATACAAGATATATATATATATATATATATATATATATATATATATGTTTCTCACTATTTCTCCCCTACTATTTTGTTTTTGATCCAAGTCTTGGTGGGGATGTATTTGAATAATCCTCAAATGAGCACTGTTTTGACATCTGGTTATGAGCTTTTAAGTGTTAGTTCATAGATGTGCTAATTAATAAGGATCAAATGTAGTTCTTCTCCAATTAAATTGTTAGAACTCTTGTTAGTTTATTTTTCTGCTTCACGCTCACTTGGACTAAGTTAGTTGTTTAGTTGGTAAATGTTGTTCAAAGGGAACTTTATTTCTAAATGTTTCGTTTACAGTAGATGCATGTTGCCTTGTTCTTTATATTTCTTACAATTTGATTAAGAGGTCATGGCTATTCATTTATGTGTTTAACGCTAGGTAGTAGTTAAAATTCAATATTTAAATGTTTGTGTGGGTATGTGTTTCCTTTAGTTTATCCTATGTTGTTGTGACGTTTATTGAATTCAGACTGATGAATATAATTTTTGATCCTGAAGAATTGTTTCGTTTGTGAATATATGGGTCCGTGAATATATGTGTATTTGCGTGTTTATTTGTACTGTTGGTCATTCTCGAAAATCAAGTTTCATGAATGGGTTTATGTCTTAGTCTTGGTCTGTTTTGACATATACTACTGCTTTGCGTCTGGACATGGGAAATGGCATAAAATTCTATTCTAATAACTCAATCTTGACTCTCTCCTTTTGGTTCCATAGCTTTATATATTTGTGATAGTTGCTGCTTTGTATAACTTTATGTAAATTTGTGCTATTTGTTATATTGGGTAAGTGTTTACATTTTGAGGAATCCTTTAATTCCGTCATTAAAAAAAAAAAACTCGATCTTCAATTTTCTACATATTGTGTTAATTTGTTAAGTTGTGTGTGAGCTGAAAAATTATTTTCGTTTTACCTTAAAAACTCAATCTCGATGGAGATGAAAAAATCTTTTCGTTCTACCTTAATAATTTGGTGTCGGAGTTTATCAAGGTCAAGGTAACATCTGCATCAACAGTTATGTGTTTAGCTCATAAGAGCGCCCTCTCTGAAAAATGAAGTGAGAACAATAGAAATCTCTAATGAGGCCTTTTGATTAATTTGCTTTGTTCCTATCTATTTGGATAGAGTAACATAAGTCTTAAGCCGTAGAGAGAATAACTAGTTGTCCCTGTGATTTGTTCTCGTAAAATTTGTTCCTCGATTGCAAGCACGACCAAATTTATCTCTACCGCATTTTATTATAACTTCTCTTGTTTCAGTTTTGTATCAACACTCAGATGATTACTTTTCGTAAGTTTTGCAGTCCAGCTGAGTTTTTGTTTTAGATTTATCTAACACCAAATGTATTGTTGTCCGGACTTTTCCTATGCTGCTACCAGTAACAAAATGTTCTAATTGATTGTATTCTTGTTTTGCCTTAGCCTAAAACTGTTACTTTTTTCTAAAACATTATCTAACAAGGTTGAAAACATATTTATTTATTTATTATAAAGTGCTCTTATTCAAAGCATGCTCTCCCTTAATTTGCACTTATAACTTTATTTTATTAGTCACTAATCCTTATCCCTTTTTTTTCTCATGTGAACCCGCGAGTTGGAGTTTCAACCGAACCTCATTTTGACCCAAATATCGGGTCAATAGCTATAGGATCGTCAGAGCTCGGGTCTAAATCTCTAGGAGCCGGTTCCTTCAATAGGAACTTATAGTATCGAGTTCTTCACCTTCCTCATTACTTTATTGTTCACATTTATTTCACTAACTTTGTATTACTTTGAATATGTACTTGTGTGGTTTGATTAAAATTGATTAGCTTTTATTTTGTTTAATTTTGCTTAGCTTAAAATATCTCTTGGTTTCCTTCGGTCGATCTCTTACTCACTCGATGTTTATATATGTAGTAGCGTCATATTATTTAAACATTTATTTTATACTCACGAATAAACTTTTTTAGAATAAAAGAGGTAAATTTGGTTATAAATGCAATCTCAAATGAAAAATGCATTTTTAAGATTGGTTAAAATGGTTAGCTATACTCTTTATAAATATCAATCAACGATTTTTATCATCTTAGATAGAATTCTTCAAGTAAATCACTAAGTGACTTTTAATTGACAGACCCTTTCATTTTAGCAAGTAACTCACCTATTGGAATTAGACTTTTCTTATATATAACTTAATATAGTTCAATATTTTCCGCTTTCTATATTTATTTCTTAACATTATTTCAAGTTTTCAGATTTTCAAAGTCCCCGAAAAGCAAGGTATATACGTGTTCTTACACTACCATATAAAAGATGTACTTTTACTATTATTATTCTTATTATCATTATTTTTACTACTATTATGTTATTATTTATACGTTATTTCAACTCTATACATGTATTTTACTGTCACGTTTTACTTACTAAGTTTTTAATCTATTCGGATTTCACAAATTAAATAATTTTTTTACCTCTTTTTCATATACTTTTAGATACACATATATTTATGAGCATTTTCTCGTAAATGAATTCTTGCTTTCTTTAAGAGTATACTTTCTTTTACTTTATACGATAATTTCATTTACGTACTTAACTTATATACCCCTAAACATATATTCTTATAAAATCATAAGACTTTATACTATCTAGCATATATTATTACAATTATATTACTATTAACTTTCTTTTTCTTCTTATTTTCATATTTTTGAAACATACTTATTTTTGCAACAACTATATCACACCCTTGTATATCGTAGCGGTCCATCCTATATGCCTTGAGTTTCTCCTTCTCAAAAAATAATAAAGGTTTTCTTATCACTTTTTTTTTAGCAAATAACGAAGCAAACATTTCCTAAATATTTTTCTAAACTGAGTTTAAGGACTATCCTTGGATAGGCTCTGAGGGGTGCCTAATACCTTCTCCTCGAGTAACTAAAACCCTTACTCAGAATCTCAACGATTTTTTGCAGACTAAAAACAGAGTTTTACATCACACAAAATGGTTTCCCTAATTTTTACTAAAAGTTAGGTGGCGACTCAAAACAAACATTTTTCAAAACCACAGAGAGAGTCCCAGCCACATTTATGTTGCGGTGCTGTTTCGGCAGGTTCGAAATGGGGCGCGACAGTAACAAACCCGAGCATAGTAAAGAGCGTCTTTATAGATGGTGGGCTAATAATACCCGCATTGTAAGATCTTATGAGTAGTCTAGGCACCTCTATGATGACCCCCAACTGGAGATGAATGACATGCTTCCAAAATACTCATCATCTCGACTTCCGAAATACATCTTAGAATTATGCCATCCACACACACACTAAATAAATAAGGCTCATACTTGAAGGACTTTCTCAACTCATGCATGAATCGCTTCCTCTGTTGATACGACATATCTTCTGGGACTAGATCACTTGCCAAAAAGTTGGCAAAATTTGCAAACTAAGGGATTAATTCTTGTGATGCTGCCAACACTTGCTCGTCTGGAAAAGTATCATCAATATCAAGATCATCCCTTAATCTAAGCATGGCCTCCTTCTCAAGGAGTTATAGATGGTCTGCAACTTGATTCTCAGTCCCCTTTCGATCCTTAACCTCAAAATCAAATTCCTGCAATAGAAGTACCCACCGAATCAGTCTTGGCTTGGAGTCCTTCTTTGACATAAGATATCTAACTGTTGCGTGGTCTGTATGGACAATCACTTTCATACCAATCAAGTAAGAGTGAAATTTCTCGAAATCAAAGACCACTGCCAACAATTCTTACTCGGTTACAGTATAATTTTTCTGAGCTAGATTAAGTGTTTTGTTAGCATAATAAATTGGATGTAGAATCTTCTTACATTTTTGGCCGAGGACTTCACCCAAGGCCATACCTCTAGCATAACACATAACCTCAAATGGCATAGTCCAATCTGGTGAAACAATGATAGGGGCTGAAATTAACTTCTCTTTCAGACACTCAAACACTTTTAGACACGCCTCATTAAACACAAACTTTACCTCCTTCTCTAAAATATTGCATAATGGATGTGCAATCTTAGAGAAACCTTTGATAAATCTTTTATAGAAACCTGCATGTCCCAAGAAACTTTGAATTCCTTTAACCGAAATAGGTGGAGGTAACTTTTCAATCACCTCTATCTTAGCTTTGTCAACTTCAATACCTTTCTTTGAGATTTGATGCCCCAATATAATACCCTTGTTAACCATAAAATGACATTTTCCCAATTTAGCACTAAGTTGCACTCCTCGCATCTTTGAAACACATTAGCAAGGTGGTCCAAGCAATCACCAAATGAGTCTCCCACAACAGAGAAATGTCACACCCCAAGTTCCAACGAGGCGTGATTGGCACCCGAAGCCGATATGGACCGACAGAACCAATCTTTGCTCATGTCCACTCATATGCATGTCACTCAATAAGCAGAACCATCACGTAGAGATATAAGATGTCAATTGCGGAAGTTATGGAAACATGCAATTTATACATATAAGGAACTTGGTCGTTAGGGTCACCAAGTCAAAATGGATATACATCTCTTACAATACATCTCTTCCATTCATTTTCCCACATATGTCTACAAAGCCTCTAATAGATACATAACCATGCTTATCCAATATTTACATAACAACACAAAAACCCATGTACACATGTGACTTGGAGAAGCCCCGAAGCAACTGGAGCTCACCAATACTCAGCAAAAGATCAGCACCCTACTGTGGAGGTCTACTAGTACCTGCGCCTGCAGCAAGTAAGGTAAATTCCCCAAAAGGGGTCAGTACGAAGAATGTACTGAGTATGTAAGGCAAATAGTAACTGTGCAAGATATAAGAACTTTCAGGAGTTCAAGTACAAGTGAATGATTAATGTAAAATAAACCATGATTCTATGTACATTTGGAAACATGTATCTTGCTTTCTTTGCATTTACATTCATTTGTAATTAACCATTATCACGTGATACCCGGGTCCCAACTGATTAGTGGGTTATAACAGATCATTCGGATCGTTCCAGCCAGGCTTACGCCCCTTAGAGTGCCACCCATAAATGATATATCAATAGGATCATTTCAGCCAGGCTTATGCCCCTTAGAGTGCAATCAATGAATAATAATAGTGGGAGCGTTCCAGCCGGACTTATGTCCCTTAGATTGCACTCCCCAATTGAACAATTATGCATTACTTCTTTACTTTTGAGAAATTGAGACATTGGTTACTATTGCATTATTGGAACATTTGGAACAATATTGGAATATTTGGAATAATATTGGAACATCTATGTAACACATGAATAATAAGTTATCAACATATGAGAAACATGTGAGTAACAAGATAACTACTTGAGTTGGACTACTTTTGGACATTTCGGAATAATACAAGGACATTGCCAATGTAATCAATATGAGCTGCAGAAGGATACGGACAGAGTAACCTTACATACCTTAATTACCCAATATGGATACACAATCTTATTCATGAATACAACACTCCAGCTTTCTCTTTATGTCTACTCTACATACAAGTATGTAACAAAGCTTATATTAACCACTAACTACATTACAAGTTCACAAGACGGTAAGTAGGTGCTTAACGGAAAGTAAAAACTATCCAACCTCCAAAACACATGGTACATCACTCCCCTCCCCCCCCCCCCCTTCATTATATTACCAAATAACATTATTCCACCACACTACACTATAACTTACTGCTTTAGCAAAACAACAACACCAAATCAGTCCAGACACCACCAAAACAGTCCACATATCGCCGTAGACATCACAAACCGATAGGATTTTACACCAAGTTTCTACTTTACATTTTTGCCTCAATACAACTCCACATATTTATCCCATCAAGTAACCTAAATACCTTTCACAACAATATACCAAAACCAGCCCACACAATTTTAGAATTCACTTTAACATAACAAGAAAATATTCTATTTCACTTCGCCAAACGTTCCATGCACAATTGCGTAAAAACATTTCCATCAAGCCATACACAAAAGTAACGAATTAGGGACAGAACCACACTTTAAATATGCTGAAATTTCATCCATATAATTCAATTCCTTCAAGACCTTAAGTCCCCTTTCAAGTTTAAACCACATAAAAGGCAAATCCCTTAGCAAAGAAGCAAAAGTGGACTTCCCAACACACATTAAACATAACCAACATGATTTAAACACCCTATTATGCATATGATATATTAAACCATAAGAATAAACACTTACCAAGTCTTGCAAAGAGATGATCTTGTCCAAAAGGGATGGTTGCTTAGGGTTTGAGAGAAGAGAGAAATATCTTGGGAAATTCTAGAATTTGCAAGTGTGTTGTGGTGATTAAGAGATGATTTTTCAGCCTTATTTATGTCATCCTTAGCCAAACTTGGTTCAAAGATGAGGTGTCTACTTGGGTCAAAGATGAATGGATCATTTTCCCCTTTTTTGGGCCATGTCTTTTGTTTAATATTGGGCCTTAATTGAGCCCATTTGCACAAAATTAATTCATCCCAAGAGAATTAGTGAGTAATACACCAACTATCACAATTCTTAATAATTTCATAAACATTAAGGTAGTCAGATAAGTTTGAAAATGTACGGGGTGTTACACCCTTCCCCCTTAAAAACATTCGTCCTCGAATGTTAGTAGTAGTAGTAATTATCCCAAGCAAATTTAAGTCTAAATACATTCGTCATATTGTCGCATACTTATAATGCTCATATATACTTACTTGTCATTACTTCAATTTGGCGTCTTGGCCCTTCTCTTCGGTTTGGAATAAATACGGGTACTTCGCCTTCATTTTTTCTTCAGCTTCCCATGTAAGTTCTTCTACTTGTTGATTCCTCCAAAGCACTTTTACGGAAGTTACATCTTTATTTCTTAACCTCTTGACTTGTCTATCTAGAATTGCAATGGGCACTTCTTCATAATTGAGATCCTCCGTAACTTGTACATCCTCGATGGGAGCAATTTGAGATGGATCCCCTATGCATTTTCTAAGCATCGAAACATGAAATACTGGATGAACTGCAGAGAATTCTTGGTGCAATGCTAATTCATACGCCATTTGACCAAATCTTCGGATAATTTCATATGGCCCTATGTAACGTGGACTTAGCTTTCCTTTCTTTCTAAATCTCATCACCCCTTTCATTGGTGATACCTTCAAAAATACCCAATCACCTATAGCAAATTCAAGCCCTCTTCTTCTAACATCGGCATATGATTTATGGCGACTTTAGGCCATTTGTAACCGTTGTTGGATCACTTTAACTTTCTCCATAGCCTGATGAACAATATCTGGCTCAAGTAAAGCAGTTTCACCTACTTCGAACCATCCAATTGGTAATCTGCATTTCCTTCCGTACAAAGCTTCATAAGGTGCCATTTTAATACTTGAATAATAGTTATTATTGTAAGCAAATTCGATAAGAGGCAAATGGTCATCCCAACTACCTTGAAAATCTAAACTGCATGCTCGTAGCAATCTTCAAGTCTTTGAATAGTACGTTCTGCTTGTCCATCAGTTTGAGGATGGAAAGCCGTACTCAAATTCACTTGTGTGCCCAAACTCTGCTAAAAATATTTCCAAAAGTGCGCTGTAAACTGTGCTCCTCTGTCTGATATAATGGAAAGTGGAATACCATGTAACTGCACTATTTCTTTAACATACAATCTTGCATAATCCTCAACTGTATAGGTGGTCTTGACTGGTAGGAAATGCGCTGACTTGGTAAGCCTGTCCACTATAACCCATATAGAATCAAATTTCCATAACGTACGAGGCAAACCTGTAATGAAGTCCATATTAATCATATCCCATTTCCAGACTGGAAGATGGATACATTGCATGTAACCTCCCGATTTCTGATGCTCTACTTTCACTTGTTGACAGTTCGGGCATTGAACGACAAATTCTACAATGTTCTTTTTCATATTTCCCCACCAATACAATTCTTTCAAGTCATGGTACATTTTAGTAGCACCCGGATGAATAGAATAGCGCGACTGATGAGCCTCTGTCATAATTCGTTTCCTCAGCTCATCTACATCTGGTACACATAATCTTCCTTGACATTGAAGTACCCCTTCTTGTGTAAGATCAAAGGCCGCAGTTAGACCCTGTTGCACACTCTCTTTTAGCTGCAATAACATAGAATCCGCAAACTGCTTCTCTTTTACTTCAGCTATTAAGGAAGATTCTGCTGCATGTTGCATAATAACCCCTTCATCTGGAGATTCAATAAGACGAACTCCCAAGCTGGCTAGTTGATGTAGATCTTTGATTATCTCTTGCTTTTTAGTCAACTGACCACTAGTGCTTTCTACTACCTTGCGGCTCAATGCATCAGCTACTATATTTGCTTTGCCTGGATGATAAAGAATATCAATATCATAGTCTTTTAAGAGCTCTAACCACCTTCGTTGCCTCAAATTGAGTTCTTTATGCTTAAAGATATATTGCAAACTTTTGTGATCAGTATAGATATCAACATGAACCCCATACAAATAATAACGCCATAGCTTTAAAGCAAAAACCACCGCTGCTAATTCAAGATCATGTGTGGGATAATTTTTCTCATGTGGCCGCAACTGTCGTGAGGCATATGCTATAACATTACCGTGTTTCATCAATACACATCCGAGGCCAACCCCGGAAGCATCACAATACACTGTATAACCTTCGGTACCTCCACTAAAACTGGTGTAGAGGTTAATTTATCTTTCAACTTTTGGAAGCTTTTCTCACATGCATCATTCCACTGAAATTTAACTGCCTTATGTGTAAGCTTTGTTAACAGTGCAGCAATGGAGGAAAAACCTTCCACAAATCTTCTGTAATAACCCGCCAGTCCAAGAAAACTATGAATTTTTGTAGGTGTCGTAGGTCTTGGCCAATTTTTCACTGCTTTAATCTTCTGTGTATCAACCTGTATCCCTTGATCTGACACAATGTGACCCAAGAATGCAGCTGACTTTAACCAGAACTCACACTTAGAGAACTTGGCCTACAACTTACGTTCACGCAGAATCCGCAACACTTGCCGTAAGTGATTAGCATGGTCCTCTGGCGATCTTGAATAAACCAGGATGTCATCTATAAATACCGTGATGAATACGTCTAGAAATGGCTTAAACACCCTATTCATCAAATCCATGAACACAGCTTGTGCATTTGTTAGTCCAAATGACATAACTAATAATTCATAATAGCCATACCGTGTTCGAAAAGCTGTCTTGGGTATATCTTCTTCTCTAACTCTAACTTGATGGTAACCCGACCTCAAGTCAATCTTTGAAAAACACTTGGCACCCTGTAACTGATCAAACAAATCATCAATTCGAGTGAGGGGCTATTTGTTCTTGATCGTTACCTTATTCAATTGCCGATAGTCGATGCACATTCTCAGCGTGCCATCTTTCTTCCGTACAAATAATACCGGTGCACCCCATGGGGACATACTAGGCCTAATGAAGCCCTTGTCCAGCAAATCTTTCAACTGCTCCTTCAATTCACGCAATTCTGCTGGAGCCATTCTATATGGAGGAATAGAAATAGGGTGCGTGTCTGGAATCACATCAATGCCAAATTCTACTTCCCGTTCTGGAGGTAAGCCTGGAAGATCCTCTGGAAATACGTCAAGAAATTCATTGACTACTGGAACCGACTGCGGAGTTAATGGTGCCACATCATTATCCTTCACTCGTACCAAGTGACATATGCACCCCTTGGCAATCATTTTTCTTGCCTTCAAATAGGAAATAAATTTTCCTCTTGGTGCTCCTACATTACCCTGCCATTCGAGAACATTGTCTTGGGGAAAACAAAAATGTACCTTCTTGGCTCAACAATCCACCGTGGCGTAACAAGAGGCTAACCAATCCATTCCCATAATCACATCAAAATCCACCATGTCTAATTCGATGAGGTCGGCCAGTGTATCATGACCACACACAGTTACCACGCAATTACGATATACTCTTTTTGCAATAATACATTCACCAACCGGTGTAGACACTTCAATTGATTTAATTAATTACTCTGGTGTCTTTGTAAATTTTGCAGCAACTAATGGAGTAACACAGGACAATGTAGAACCCGGGTCAATCAATGCATAGACATTATACGAAAATATGGATAATGTACCTGTGACTACGTCAGGAGACGCCTCTGAATTCTGCCTGTCTACCAGAGCATAAGTACGATTATGAGCTCCACTGGAACTAGCTGCTCCTCTAGCACCTCTACTATGACCAGCAAGCTGTACACCCCTGCCTAGAGAGGGAACTGATGATGAGGATGCAACAGCTGATCCTGTCGGTCGTACTACACCGCCTGTGCCCCTTTGTGGGTAGTCTCTCACTATATGCCCTGACAACCCGCACCAGAAGCAGATATTCATCCCAATACGGCATGTACCTACATGATACTTTCCGCAACGCTGACATGGCTGATGAGAAGATCCCGATGTCTGTGATCCTGGCATACCAGTGCTTTGCTTATTGTAACTGCCCCTGAACCCTCGAAATTGAGGTTGAGCGCCCGCCGGGGAATAAGAGAATAAAGGTCTAGGCGGTCTAGGATACATCCGGGGCCTAGAGTCTCCTTGGTACACCATAGACTGTCCCATAGGTCTAGACCTCTTTGAAGGCCCTCTCTTAAATTCGTGTACCCTTCTTCTCTGCCTCTAATCTTTCATTTTCTGTGCAAAAGCCTGGATTCGGGCTATGTCCATATCTCTGTTCAATGCAGCAATGGTGCAGTCTCGTACCAAATATGGCTCCAACCTGTCCACATATCGATGGATTCTATCTGTCATCGTGGCCACTACATTTAGATCATATCGGGCCAATGAATTAAATTACAGGTTGTATTCTCTGACACTAAGATTCCCTTGATGCAGATTCAGGAATTGATCCGCTCGAGCCCCACGGATCTCATAAGGAAGGTAGTGATCAAGGAAAGACAATTTAAAATCTTCCCAATTAGGTGGATTTACACCGACACCCCGAGATTTCTTCCAATCTTCATACCACAATACCGCCTCTCCTTTCAATCTGTATGCAGCAAGTTCAACTGTTTCTACCCCGGTTATATGCATAACATCTAAGGACCTTTGAATCTGATCTATAAAGTCTTGTGGATCTTTATTCAGATCTGATCCAGTGAATGTAGGAGGATCCAATTTCAAGAAATCCTGGGTCCGTCGACTAGCTGCTCTCGTTGCACTATCATTACCTGTCATCGGACCACCTTGTCCCTGAACTTGTGCAGCAACTATTTTAGTCAACGTCTATACTACATTCTTTAGGTCCTGGTCAGTAGTATTCACTGGCGGCTCTACCGGTACGTTTCTTCCTCTTGACTCTTCTGAAACTGGAAGAGTAGAAGAAGCCTGTGATGCCATCTCTGGTTCAGCGCCGCCTTGATTAATTGGTTCAGGCGGGACTTTACTAGTTCCTTCTCCAGCAATTCTGTCTAGTCTCTTACTTTTACCTCGACCTCTTCTTGTCATCGCCATTTTCTATAATATACAAGAACACCAAAGTTTATGGTCAGAAACAAGTATACCTATAACTTCGGCTCTAATGCACGATCTAGAAATGAAGGAATGAAACAACTCCGAAATGTCCCGTAGCCTCCTAATTATAAATGTGGTGCACAACACATTGATAAGTAAGACTCTACTCAGACACGGCTTTGTAGACACCCTAGGACGACCCGCTCTGATACCACTTTTGTCACACCCCAAGTTTCAACGAGGCGTGATTGGCACCCGAAGCCGATATGGCCCGAGAGAACCAATCTTTGCTCATGTCCACTCATATGCATGTCACTCAATAGTAGAACCATCATGTAGAGATAATAAGATCTCAATTGCGGAAAGTTATGAAAACATGCAATTTATACATATAAGGAACTTGGCCGTTAGGGCCACTAAGTCAAAATGGATATACATCTCCTACAATACATCTCTTCCATTCATTTTCCCACATATGTCTACAAAGCCTCTAATAGATACATAACCATGCTTATGCAATATTTACATAACAACACAAAAACCCATATACACATGTGACTTGGAGAAGCCCCGAAGCAACTGGAGCTCACCAATACTCAGCAAAAGATCAGCACCCTACTGTGGAGGTCTACTAGTATCTGCGCCTGTAGCAAGTAAGGTAAATTCCCCAAAAAGGGTCAGTACGAAGAATGTACTGAGTATGTAAGGCAAATAGTAACTGTGCAAGATATAAGAATTTTCAGGAGTTTAAGTACAAGTGAATGATTAATTTAAAATAAACCATGATTCTATGTACATTTGGAAACATGTATCTTTCTTTCTTTGTTTTCTTTGCATTTACATTCATTTGTAATTAACCATTATCACGTGATACCCGGGCCCCAACTGATCATTGGGTTATAACATATCATTCGGATCGTTCCAGCCAGGCTTACGCCTCTTAGAGTGCCACCCATAAATGATATATCAATAGGATCATTCCAGCCAGGCTTATGCCCCTTAGAGTGCGATCCATGAATAATAATAGTGGGAGCGTTCCATCTGGACTGATGTCCCTTAGATTGCACTCCCCAATTGAACAATTATGCATTACTTCTTTACTTTTGAGAAATCGAGACATTGGTTACTATTGCATTATTGGAACATTTGGAACAATATTGGAATATTTGGAATAATATTGGAACATCTATGTAACACATGAATAATAAGTGATCAACATATGAGGAACATGTGATTAACAAGATAACTACTTGAGTTGGACTACTTTTGGACATTTCGGAATAATACAAGGACATTGCCAAAGTAATCAATATGAGCTGCAGAAGGATACGGACAGAGTAACCTTACATACCTTAATTACCCAATATGGATACACAATCTTATTAGTGAATACAACACTCCAGCTTTCTCTTTACATCTACTCTACACACAAGTACGTAACGAAGCTTATATTAACCACTAACTACATTACAAGTTCACAAGACGGTAAGTAGGTGCTTAACGGAAAGTAAAAACTATCCAACCTCCAAAACACATGGTGCATCACTCCCCCCCCCCCATTATATTACCAAATAACATTATTCCACCACATTACACTATAACTTACTGCTTTAGCAAAACAACAACACCAAATCAGTCCACACACCACCAAAACAGTCCACATATCGCCGTAGACATCACAAACCGATAGGATTTACACCAAGTTTCTACTTTACATTTCCGCCTCAATACAACTCCATATATTTATCCCATCAAGTAACCTAAATACCTTTCACAACAGTATACCAAAACCATCCCACATAATTTTATAATTCACTTTAACATAACAAGAAAATATTCTCTTTTCACTACGCCAAACTTTCCATGCACAATTGCGTAAAAACATTTCCATCAAGCCATACACAAAAGTAACGAATTAGGGATAGCACCACACTTTAAATATGCTGAAATTTCATCCATATAATTCAATTCCTTCAAGAACTTAAGTCCCCTTTCAAGTTTAAACCACATAGAAGGCAAATCCCTTAGCAAAGAAGCAAAAGTGGACTGTTTTACCAATAAGTGGACTTCCCAATACACATTAAACATAACCAACATGATTTAAACACCCTCTTATGCATACAATATATTAAACGATAAGAATAAACACTTACCAAGTCTTGTAAAGAGATGATCTTGTCCAAAAGGGATGGTTGCTTAGGGTTTGAGAGAAGAGAGAAATATCTTGGGAAATTCTAGAATTTGCAAGTGCGTTGTGGTGATTAAGAGCTGATTTTTCAGCCTTATTTATGTCATCCTTAGCCAAGCTTGGGTAAAAGATGAGGTGTCTACTTGGGTCAAAGATGAATGGATCATTTTCCCCTTTTTTGGGCCATGTCTTTTGTTTAATATTTGGGCCTTAATTGAGCCCATTTGCACAAAATTAATTCAGCCCAAGAGAATTAGTGAGTAATACACCAACTATCATAATTCTTAATAATTCCATAAACATTAAGGTAGTCGAATAAGTTCGAAAATGTATGGGGTGTTACAAGAAATCATTCATAAAAACCTCAATAGTGTCTTCCACCATGTTGGATATAATGGACATCATGCAACGCTGGAAAGTGGATGGTGCATTACATAAACCGAAAAGCATCCTTTTGAACGCGAACTTCCCATATGGACAAGTGAAAGTGGTCTTCTCTTGGTCCTCAAGAGTAATGAAAATTGGATTATACCCCGAATAACCGTCAAGAAAACAATACCATCCTCTACCTGCAAGACGGTCTAATATCTGATCCATAACGGGCATAAGAAAGTTATCTTTTTCAGTCCAAGAATTCAGCTTTCGATAATCCATGAATACTCTCCATCCAAAAACTGGACTGGGCTCATCCACTTTCTATCAGCAATGAGGTAAACCACACCCGCATCTAACCATTTGATGATTTCTTTCTTCACAACCTCTTGCATAGGTGGGTTCAGACGATGTTGGAGCTCGATGCTTGGTGTGAACTCAGGATCAAGCTGAATTTTGTGAGTACAAATACTGGGTGGAATTAAAATAATGTCAGCGATGGACCAACCAATGGCCCTCTTAAACTTTTTTAACACCAAAATAAGAGCCTCTACTTGCCACTCCACCAACTTAGCAGAGATAATCACAGGTAAGGTGTTTTTGGCTCCCAAGAATGCATAGCTAAGGTGAGACGAGAGAGCCTTAAACTCTAAAATTGAAGGCTCCTCAATAAAAGGTAGAGCCGATAGGGTCACCCTATTCTTTAAATCAAGATCAAGTTTCTTAGGATCATAAGTGTATGATCCCCTACCAACGAGTGAACCAACCATCTTATCGTATTTGTCAATACCATCACTATCAAAATTCATAAGGCCGCAAGAGCTTCTACCCCCAACCTTTATTCAATAGGCACGATAATTTCACTCTCTTCAGCTGTATCTATTACAGAAATCACCCATATATCTTTCAGTTGCTTCATGGAAGGGCAACTATTAAAAGTCACATGTTCATCATTCAACCAGCAATTAATCTGTCCAGTTTTCATGTCAACCAATGCATGGCCAGTGGTAAGGAATGGTCTTCCCAAGATGATGGGAACCTCGAAATCAACTTCACAATCTAGAATCACAAAGTCAGCCGGGAAGATGAAAGATGCAACCTTCACCAAAACATCATACAAAATGCCCGTTGGCTTTTTCATAGTTCTATCCGCCATAAGGAGTCTTATAGAAGCCAGCTTCGGTGCTCTCAATCCTAACTGCTTGAAAACGGCAAGTGGCATCAAGTTGATGTTAGCACCCAAATCAAATAGAGCTTTTGAAAAATTATAGGACCCAATAGTACAAGGAATTGTGAAGGCTCCTGGATCTTCTTTTTTCTCAATAAGTGAGAGAGAAGCAATTGCACTATAATGGTGTAAATTATATGTTGGCTCAAAACTGACAGTTCTCTTCTTCGTCACCAAATCTTTCACGAATTTCGTGTAACCAGGCATCTGTTCTAAAGCCTTGACAAGAGGAATATTTACTGATAATCCCTTTAACATTGAGATAAATTTTTGATATTTATGCGATTTAACTTTCTTTTCCAATTTTTGAGAAAAGGGAGGGGGGGTCGAGGAATTTGTTTGTACACTTGAGGGATCTCCTTTTCCTTCCCGTTATCAGACTTCGCCGTTATCAGACTTCGCCTTGTTAAAATTATCTCCATAGTAGTTCCGACCTTGATTTCCTTGCCTTAAGTTCTAAGAGTCTTGATAAGACCCTTGACCCTTGGCTAAAAAACCCGCCACCTCTCAATCCAAGTACTAAGACTCTTCATCCGATTCATAATCATCATGCCTAGGTGTTTTGCCTTGTGCACCTACGGCATGCACCTTTTCATCACTTTCAGCAATAATCTATTTGGCTAGCAAGCCAATATTTGTCCTCCAACTATGCAACCTCTTGAGCTACAGATTCATCCAAAGACCGTTATACTGTTGAGGCTCCAGTAGCATACATCCCAGCAGGTGTATCTGCCTCTCGAGTATGCCATCCTCGGTTGGTCTTAATGATAAGATCTAAAATCTCTGAAGCTTGTTCCCACCTCAGACTCATAAATGTTTCGCTAGTGATAGTATCTGCTACAGCCTTGGTATTGGCGTTCAAAGCGCTGTAGAAGATTTCAAGTAAGCTCCTACCACTCATCCTATGATTTGGAACATTCTGCAGCTTCTTCTTAAACCTTAGCCACGTCTCGTAAAGTGCTTCAAAATGTACTTGTCTAAAGTTTTAAATCTCATCCTTTAACTGAAGCATCTTGAAGGGTGGGAAAAATCTCTCCAAAAATTGATTTCTCAACTCTTACTAAGTAGTATGGAACCTCGTGGTAACTCGGCCAACCACAAAGTCGTTCCTCCTGTTAGAGAGAATGGAAACAATCTCAAACAAATAGCCTCTTGGTCAACTCCAGGTAAATTATATGAAGTGCAGAGCCCCACAAAGTTTATCACATGCATGTTTGGATCGTCTGTAGGAAGACCAAAAAACACACCTTTCAAGTTTAGCAGGTGGATCATGGTACTTGTAATGTCAAACTTAGTGCCCTAAGGCAACTCAGGTGGAATAATAGCACGAGTCTTAATCGGCTCTAAATAAGCCACATCCTCTTCTTCGGGATCATCATAAACCAGCACATATGGTCTTTGAGGGGGTTGTTGCACCCTCAGTCTTCTTTGTCTCTATTCAAGTGTAACCAGTCGTTGTGTTGCTTTTTGCATTCCTTGATGATCTCTATCCACTTGTCTAAGAGTTGTTTGCCTCATATTTTTCTCAGTCGTTAATCGAGCAGTGATTTGTTCCGCAGTTTCATGGTCAACTGGCTGAATTGGCTGGTTATGAATATCTCCCACGGCTGTGGGATTCTGAACTTATTCTTGTGGATGAACTCATTCTTGTCATTTGGAACCACAGTGATCCCTCCTTTCTTTGGCACACACTGGACTGGGCTCATCCATTTTCTGTCTGCAATGAGGTAAACCACACCCGTATCTAACCATTTGATGATTTCTTTCTTCACAACCTCTTGCATAGGTGGGTTCAGACGATATTGGCGCTCGATGCTTGGTGTGAACTCAGGATCAAGCTAAATTTTGTGAGTATAAATATCGGGTGGAATCCAAATAATGTAAGCGATGGACCAACCAATGGCCCTCTTAAACTTTTCTAACACCGAAACAAGAGCCTCTACTTGCCACTCCACCAACTTAGCAGAGATAATCAAGGGTAAGGTGTTGTTGGCTCCCAAGAATGCATAGCTAAGGTGAGACGAGAGAGCCTTAAACTCCAAAACTGGAGGCTCCTCAATAGAAGGTCGAGCCGGTGGGGTCACCCTATTCTTTAAATCAAGATCAAGTTTCTTAAGAGAATAAGTGTATGATCCCCTTCCAACGAGTGCACCAACCATCTTATTGTATTCCTCAATACCATCGCTATGAAAATTTATAACCACGGCCGCAAGAGCTTCTACCCCCAACCTTTATTCAATAGGTACAAAAATATCACTCTCTTCAACTGTATCTATTACAGAAATCACCCATATATCTTTTGGTTGCTTCATAGAATGGTGTCGCGCCTTGAATTCCTACTGGGCGGACTGGCACCCGAAGCCGTTAAGGCCCGAAAGAACCAATCTTTAATCATGCACATTCATATGCATGCCTCTGTATGAATATCATTCTATCTCATGTAACTATAATATACCAATGGCGGAAGCCATGGAAAACATATGCTATATATGAAACTTGGCCGTTAGGGCCATCAAGTCAAAATGTACATACGTTCTCTCATTCATCTCCCCACGTACGTCTACAAAACCTTTAACAGATACATGTACATGAACATCCTAAAGTCGGGACAAGTCCCCGCTTTATAAAACATTTACATTACCAAAACAAATGTACACATGTGACTCGGAAAGCCCCGAACCAACTGGAGATCACCAATACTCTGTAAATGATCCGCAACCTACTGTGGAGGTCTACTAGCACCTGTTCCTGCAGCAAGTAAGGTAAGTCCCCCAAGGGACGTCAGTACGAAGAATGTACTCAGTATGTAAGGCTATATGAAACTGCATGACACATAATCACTTCAATGGAATCAAATATAAGAGAATGGCCAATATGGATAAACCATCGTTCTATGTATTTGGAATCATGTATATGGCTTTCATCACTTTCTTCGCTTACTTGCTTCTATGTTCATTCATCATCATTCTCGTTCATTACTTAACTTTATCTATCTTTGCATTATAAAACCATAATGACCAACTGATCAGTGGTAAAAGAGAATTACCCATGCTAGGTATTTTAACCCCTGGGATGAGATTAACCCATGCTAGGCTTTTCTGTCGCCTCTGGGATGAGATTAACCCATGCTAGGTATTTTAACCCCTGGGATGAGATTAACCCATTCTAGGCCTTTCTGTTGCCCGTGGGATGTTACTGTGATAACCCATGCTAGGCTTTTCTATTGCCCCTGGGATGTTACTGTGATAACCCATGCTAGGCTTTTCTATCTCCCCTGGGATGTTACTCAAGAATATACAAACAATTATGCATTACTTCTTTCTTCCATTATAAAAGTGATACATTGGTGATTCTACATTATTGGAACTTTGAAACATTAGTCAATGAACATGAGACATGAGAATCACAATTGGTCCTATGGGTAATACTATATGACAACTTGAAATGAGATACCTTTGGACATTTCGGAATGGAACAAGTACAATGTCAATGTGAACAATATATATGCTGCAGAAGGATACGGAAAGAGTAACCTTACATACCTTATTTTCCCAATATGAATACAATAATCCAGCTCCTTCTTTACGTGTTACTCTACAACACAAGTTTATAACTGAGCTCACATTAACAACTAACTACATTACAAGTGCACCAAATGATAATGAACAACGTGACTGCTATATAGCGTCATTTTGTCCTTTACAATACAATTCACTGCATTAGCATACCAACAACATTATAACATTCCACACATTGACCAAGACATCATAAACCAATAGCATTTCACACCAGGTTTACCCTTTACGCTTACTCATTAACACTACGTCACAATTATTCCATCAAGTCGCCTCAATACCTTTCGTAAAAACATATTAACAACAATACATGATTTATATAATCCAACATGCCTCCAAACTCCCCCTTAAAGTCATTCAAAAGGTATCATAAGTTGATAATTACATCCAAAAAGCGTATAGGGGTCTTTGGGGATCAAAGAGGGACAAAAACATACAAAATGAGATTCTGGGCTGACCTGCGAAGCCACCTGCACCCGCAGGTGGTTGAGTTATGTCCACAGGTGGCCCTTGGCCCTGTCCAGGTCCACCTGCATTGGCATCTGCGCCCGCAGGTGTCCTGTCTGCAAGTGCGGGTGCCCGTTTCAACCTCCGGGGGTCATTTTATGGTCCCTTTTTGTAATAAATGGTCCATGGCCATAAATAAGCTTATATTTACATATTTTAGGTCACTTGGATGCTAAAAAACCATCATGGTTTCAAAACACACATGAACATCACCAAAACCACATTTTCCTTTCAATACACCACTAATTCCATGACCAATTTCATAACAACAATTCCACAAGTTATACACATAAAGAAAGTAATTTAAGAACATGACCACATATTACATGTTGATATTTAATCCATAAAACTCACTTCCTTCAAGACCTCAATTCCACTTTCCAGTTTAGTAGGCAAAACCCTTCACCGATTAAGCAAAAGCACATTGTTTTACACATAGTGAACTGTCTAACACTTTGCCAACATAACCAACCTGATTTTCACACCATCTTAAGAATATCATATACTAAACCATGAGATTAAACACTTACCAAATCTTGCAAGAGAGTGATCTTGTCCAAAGAAGTAATGACTTAGGGTTTGTGTGAGATGAGAAATGTCTTGAAAATTCTAGAAGTGGCATGTGTGTTATAATGAATAAAAATCTGATTTTTTGCCTTATATAATGTCTCAATGGTCATCCTTATCCAACATTAAATGCATGTTCTCTTGGTCAACATGGAATAATGGGTCATTTCCATTTTAGGCCATGCCTTTTACTTCATTTTGGGCCTCATTTGGGCCCCAAATCACAAGATTAAATTCAACCCATAAAATTTAATGCATGATCCGCCAACTATCTCATGTTTAATTAATTTCATAAATGTTAAGACAATCAAGTAGGGTCAGAAATGTGCGGGGTATTACAAACGGAAACTATTAAAAGTGACATGTTCATCATTCAACCAGAATTTAATCTGTCCAGTTTTCATTTCAACCAATGCATGGCCAGTGGTAAGGAATGGTCTTCCCAAGATGATGGGTACCTCTAAATCAACTTCACAATCTAGAATCACAAAGTCAGTCGGGAAGATGAAATATGCAACCTTCACCAAAACATCATACAAAATGTCCACTGGTTTTTTCATAGTTCTATATGCCATAGGGATTCTTATAGAAGCCAGCTTCGGTGCTCCCCATACTAACTGCTTGAAAATGTCTAGCGGCATCAAGTTAATGCTAGCACCCAAATCAAATAGATCTTTTGAAAATTTATAGGACCCAATAGTACAAGGAATTGTGAAAGCTCCTGGATCTTCGTTTCTCTCAATAAGTGAGCGAGAAGCAATTGCACTATAATAGAGTAAATTTTCTGTTGGCTCAATACTGACAGTTCTCTTCTTTGTCACCAAATCTTTCACGAATTTCATGTAACCAGGCATTTGTTCTAAAGCCTTGACAAGAGGAATATTTACCGATAAGTCCTTTAACATTGAGATAAATTTTTGATATTTATGCGATTTAAATTTCTTTTCCAATTTTTGATAAAAGGGATGGGGAGGTCGAGGAATTTGTTTGTACACTTGAGGAACCTCCTTTTCCTTCCCGTTAGCAGACTTTGCCTTTTTGTCAGCATTATGAGGCTTTTGAACTTCATCACCTTTGAATTCTCTGGCTTTACCACAGTTTCTACATTAACTATCATCAACTCATCTTTCGTACCACTATCCATAGGTATGGATAGGTCAGTCGTGCACTTCCCACTTCTAGTAGTAATAGCCAAACAATGACTATCATTCTTCAGATTCAGGACAGTGTTTCTCAAAAAGGTACTTAGTTGACGTTGGTTCAATGCCACCAATAGCTGCCCGAACTGTTGCTCTAATTGATTAATGGCAGTAGAATGAGATTCTACTTTCTGACTTATTCCCAAAATGTCTGACCTAATCTCCTTCAAGAAACTCTTCTGACTCCCTGACCCTTTAAACAATTTATTTAGAAGGGCTTCCATTCTTGAATTTCCATAATTAGCATCGCGGTTCCCTGGTGGAACATATGCGCCACTTTTCTCTTTATAATTATTATTTCGCCTTCAATCACCGTCACGGTACCATTTTTTGTCTCTATATCATGACTTGTTAAAATTATCTCCATAGTAGTTCCGACCTTGATTTCCTTGCCTTAAGTTCTAAGAGTCTTGATAAGACCCTTGACCCTTGGCTAAAAAACCCGCCACCTCTCAATCCAAGTACTAAGACTCTTCATCCGATTCATAATCATCATGCCTAGGTGTTTTGCCTTGTGCACCTATGGCATGCACCTTTTCATCACTTTCAGCAATAATCTATTTGGCTAGCAAGCCAATATTTGTCCTCCAACTATGCAACCTCTTGAGCTACAGATTCATCCAAAGACCATTATATTGTCGAGGCTCCAGTAGCATACATCCCAGTAAGTGTATCTGCCTCCCTAGTATGCCATCCTCAATTGGTCTTAATGATACGATCTAAAATCTCTGAAGCTTGTTCCCATCTCAGACTCATAAATGTTTCACCAGTGATAGTATCTGCTACAGCCTTGGTATTGGCGTTCAAAGCGCTATAGAAGATTTCAAGTAAACTCCAACCACTCATCCGATGATTTGGAACATTCTGCAGCTTCTTCTTAAACCTTAACCACGTCTCGTAAAGTGCTTCAAAATGTACTTGTCTGAAGTTTTAAATCTCATCCTTCAACTGAAGCATCTTGGAAGGTGGGAAAAATCTCTCTAGAAATTGATTTCTCAACTCTTACCAAGTAGTATGGAACCTCGTGGTAACTCGGCCAACCACAAAGTCATTTCTCCTGTTAGAGAGAATGGAAACAATCTCAAACAAATAGCCTCTTGGTCAACTCCAGGTATATTATATGAAGTGCAGACCCCCACAAAGTTTATCACATGCATGTTTGGATCGTCTGTAGGAAGACCAACGAACACACCTTTCAAGTTTAGTAGGTGGATCATGGCACTTGTAATGTCAAACTTAGTGCCCTAAGGTAACTCAGGTGGAATAATAGCACGAGTCTCAATCGGCTCAAAATAAGCCACATCCTCTTCTTCGGGATCATCATAAACCGGCACATATTGTCTTTGAGGGGGGTTGTTGCACCGTCAGTATTCTTTGTCTCTCTTCAAGTGCAATGAGTGGTTGTATTGATTCTTGCGTTCCTTGATGATCTCTATCCACTTGTCTAAGAGCTGTTTGTCGCACATTTTCCTCAGTCGTTAATCGAGCAGTGATTTGTTCTACAGTTTCATGGTCAACTGGCTGAATTGGCTGGTTATGAATATCTCCCGCGGCTATGGGATTCTGAACTCTGTCGGCATTCACCATTCTTTGATTTAATCTCAGTGGTTGTTCTATCTCAGTATCAAGTGGAAGTAGGGGATTGCCTTGACTCATAGTGTTGGGCATACACTAGCGTGTGCCTTTTAGAAAAGCACAGAAAAATAAAACCAATCAACTCCAACAAGAAAACTAGTCAACTCCATAACCGTAATCCCCGACAATGGCGCCGAAATTTAATGTCGCCCAAAATATACCTCCAAAAAAGTATAATGCGGTCGATGTATCAAATATAGATCCCAACTAGATTGGGGTCGATCCCACAGGGAATATGACGAAATTATGTCGAATGCTAGTCTGAAAAATTGGCAAGTAAGTAAAACTGAGGGGGGTTTATAAGCAAGTAGTAACAGTAATGATTATTGATTTTAGGATTTGTAATCAATATAAGAAATACACTAGGACTGTGATCCCCAATAATTCATTAACTCCACTGGTTACTTGTGCTAGAAAACTGTCCCGCTGCACTGCATACAAAATCTAACAAGATAGGTTCATCTAAAAATCTCTCGACCTTGGTTAGACGAATTTCACTCTTATCCTCTCGGTCTCTAAGGGTCACACTACTAACCCTTGTCCTGGATCTTAGATAACTATCCCTGTTACGGCTCAAGGTATTAGATGAAAGTTGATAGCTTCAAATCTCTGTTGTTATTCCCTTTTCCCAATCTCTACCTCTCTCTCGAGCAAGTTTAGAATACAGGCGAGTTTCTAACATTTGCAACCGTTAGAAGATCAATTATAATGAATGTAACAACAATACATGCAGTCACACCTATTCAAAATTGTTTTGCACTTAACCCGTTTCGTTAATTCCTCATGGTTCACACAACCCTAGTTGATGTGTTTAGCTACTTATGATTGCAAGAACACAAGAAGAATTAAATGATGAAAACATAATTTTAAACTCACAATAAGAAGAAAACTCTTAAATCTCAATATGAATTAAACCCTAGAATCGATGTTCCAAGATTACAAAATCAATAATGTATTTTTTTCCTCAAAATATGAAATAACCAACTAAAAATAATGTAGTGACTAACTCCTAAACATAGGACAATATAAGGGTTTTTATAGATACAAGATGAATCCTATACTAAACAAAACAGAAAAATAGAGTGGCACTTTTCCATGGTACCGTGACTTGGTGTCGTGGAACCAAGTCACGCTATATGGTTCCTGTCGTGGAAATTAGGCCACTTCACAAACTTGCAGGAGTCGACTCACGGTATCGACCTACGTGACGTAGGTCGACTCACATGATGTGGGCCCTTTTGTGAGTCACTCCTCTAGTATGGACTTGGCTCTTTCATCTTCAGATACTTCGTTCTCATGCATAATTCTTCCTTTTTGTCCATTTTCCTCCAAAAACCTATTCTCCTACAATATAGAACAGAAAACACATCATACCAACCAAACATACCCAAGTTATTGCATATTTTCTTTGTTTTAAGCATCGAAAGTGCCATGAAACCATGGCACATCAACAATCACTGTAGATATACCCAGGATGGAGAGGTTAGAGTGGAAAGTTTCTTGTAAGCCTGCCCCTTTGAGAATGGTTTCTATTATTCATGCCTAAAAGCTAGTTAAAAAAGGGTGTAAGGCGTTCCTAGCTCATCTTCGGAATAATAATTTGATAGTCCCTTCTATTGCTTTAATTTCAGTAGTGTGTGAACTCATAAAGCTATTCCCTAATTATCTCTCAAGTATGCCACCTGACTGTGAGTTTAACTTTTGTATAGACTTAGAGTCAGGTACTTGCCCTATATCCATCACTCTCTTAGGACGGCACCGACGGAGTTAATAAAATTGAAATCCCTTTTGTAGGAGTTGTTGGGAAAGGATTTTATTCATCCGAGCACTTCTCCTTAGGATGCCCCTGTGTTTTTGGTGAAAAACTACAATAGCAGTATGCGGATGTGCAAAAACTACCAACAGTTTAACAAGGTGACCATTCATAGCAAGTATCCTTTGCCTAGGATAGATGACTTATTCGACCAGTTACAGGGAGCCGCAGTGTTCTCAAAGATTGATTTAAGGTCGGGTTATCACCAGCTTAAGATTCGGGCAGAGGACATCCCAAAGACTACTTTTTGGACTCATTACAGCCGTTACGAGTTCTTGGTAATGTCTTTTGGCTTGACCAACTCTCTAGTTGCTTTTATAAGCTTGATGAATGGAGTATTCAAACCTTATTTGGATTCATTTGTTATTGTTTTCAATGATGATATATTTGTTTACTCTAAGAGTAAGGAGGAGCATGAAGCTCACTTGTGTACAGTGTTGGGGTTGCTTAAGGATAAGCAACTTTATGCTAAGTATTCAAAGTGTAAATTTTGGTTGTATTAAGTGTCCTTCTTAGGGCACATGGTGTCAATGGATGGGGTTATATTATACCTACAAAAGGTTGAAGCTATTAACAATTGGGCTAGACCCACCAATGTGACAGAGGTTCATAGTTTCATGGGGTTGGCCAGTTATTATCATTGGTTTGTGAAAGGTTCTCCTCCATTGCTTTACATATGACTCACCTGACTCAGAAGGAGGTACCTTTTATATGGAATGTTGAATGTGAGGAGAAATTTCAAAAGCTCAAGACTTTGCTAAATTCAGCTCCCATTCTTACCTTGTCTATTGAAGGTAAGGATTTCATTATGTATTGTAATGCTTCATGGTCTGGTTTAGGTGCTTATGCTTTGAGGCAGTTGAAGTTGTATAAGAAGAACTACCCTACCCATGATTTGGAACTAGCAGCGATGGTGTTTTTTCTGAAGATATGGAGACATTACCTCTATAGGGTGAAGCATGAGGTGTTCATAGACCAAGTATCCAGCATGTATTTATTTAGCGGGATTTGAATTTGAGATAGCAAAGATGGATGGAGTTGATCAAAGATTATGAAATTTTGATTCTTTATCATCCGAGTAAGGCCAATGTGGTAGCAGATGCATTGAGTCTGAAGCCTACGAGCATGAGAAGTTTGGCATGGTTGGATGTCAAGACCTCCGTTGGCTAGAGAGGTACATACTTTGACTAACGATTTTATGATGTTGCAGGTGACCAACAAGAAAGGATTTTTAGCCCATGTTGAGGCTAAGTCCACCTTCTTTGAGAAGATTAAAGAAAGGAAATTTGAGGGTAAGAAACTGAACAACTTTAGGGAAAAGGTGTTATGAGGTGAGGCCAAGGAGGCCATTCTTAATGAAGAGGGAGTATTGAGGATCCGGGAACGTGTATGTGTGCCTCGAGAGGGAAACTTGATTCCTATTATCTTTTCAGAGGCTAACAATTCTAAGTACTCTATACATTCGGGTACAACCAAAATGTATAGAGACTTAAGGTAGCACTATAGGTAGCGCAGGATGAAGCGAGACATTGTGTATTTTTTGACTAAGTGTCAAAACTTTCAATAGGTTAAGTATAAGCATCAAAAACCTGGTAGAACATTCCAGTGGATGCCCATTCCAGAATGGAAGTGGGAAAGAATAACTATGGATTTTGTTGGTGGTCTTCCTAAGACCGTAAGGAAATGTGACTCCATTTGGGTAATCGTTGATCTATTGACCAAGTCTGCACACTTTTTTCCGGTATGGTTGTACTATAATGCATCCAAGTTGGCTAATATTAATGAGAAAAATATTGTTAGACTTCATAGGATGTCTGTCTTTATAGTGTCGGATAAAAGTATATAGTTTACCTCTAATTTTTGGGAAACGTTTCAAGTAGAGTTGGGCACTAGGTTGGACCTAAGTATAGCCTTCCATCCGCAAATTGATGGGCAGTTGGAACGGATGATTCAGGTACTTGAGTATATGCTCTGGGTGTGTGTGGTAGACTCTGATGGTCAGTGGGACCAATTCTTGCCTTTGCATGAATTGCATACAATAACAACTACTATTCAAGGATTGATATGGCTCCTTGTTAAGCTTTATATGGAAGAAGGTATAGATCGCCAATTGGGTGGTTTGATGCCTTCAAAGTGAGATCTTAAGGAACTGATATGTTGAAGGAGTCAATGGAGAAAGTGAGATTCATTCAAGAGAAGTTGGTAGGAGCTCAGAATAGACAAAAGAAGTATGCGGATAATAATGTTCATTTTGAGAAAGGTGAGAAGGTTTTGCTAAATGTTTCACTCATGAAGGGTGTAATGCGGTTTGGAAAGAAAGGTAAGTTAATTCTGAGGTACATCGGACCATTTGAGATATTGAATATAGTAGGATTAGTGGTATATAGATTAGCTCTACCTCCTAGTTTGTCAGGAGTCCATCCAGTTTTCCATACTTCGATGCTTAAGAAGTATCATGGTGATGGGGATTATATCATCCATTGGAATTTAGAGTCGTTCGACAAGGAGCTCTCTTATGAAGAGTAGTTGATTGCTATACTATATAGAGATATAGGGAAGTTGAGAACCAAGGTAATACGGTCCATGAAAGTCCAGTGGAAGAACCGTCCTGTTGAGGAGGGCACGTGGGAAATTGAGGCGGATATGTGCAAGCACTATCCTTTATTTGTCGGCCTAGTTAGGTAATTTCTTGATTATTTGTTCACCTTTTCTTATTAGTTGTCATTTGAGAATGAACGAGGGGTAAATTGGTATCTATTGTAACGACCCAAAATGTTGCTATGCTAAAATAGAGAGTAAAACCTCAGCTTAGTCTTTTCCTAGACAAATTTTATGAAATTTAAGATTATCATAGTTTAAGGAGGATTTTGGATGTGGTGTGGTCTAAGAAAATATGATAGTTATTAGTGTGGCTATTAGTGATTTTGAGTCAATAAGGTGTTAGAAGACGAGTTTAGAAAGTCATAAAAACTTCTTGTGCATAAAATGAGTTAGTAGAACTCTGGTTATAGCAATTACCATGAAAAGGTCAGTTCGTAATGTCAAAATTTGATAAATGTGTTGAGAAATGGCTAGAACTATGAACAGATCTCGATCTACTATTTTGGTGTTGCTACAGAGATAGATCCATCATTGCAGCAATGTCGCCACAGCGACAAGCCTTTTTTGCCTAAGTGTCGCTGTAGAGACAAATCCGTCACTGTAGGGATGAATCTATCACTGCCGCAATGAAAATGTAGTTTCACAGTTTAAAACATAAATTTATGTTTTTCATTACCATTATTCCAAATTTTGTTCAAGGGTTGAGAGAGAGCAATTTTTACCAAACTTGGGGGTTTTCCATCTTTGAGGTAAGATTTCTTTACCATTCAAACATGAATTTACTCCTCTCGATTCTTAGAACTATAAGAATCATAGCCATGGTTAAAATTGGGATTAATCCCTAAGTTCATGAACTGGTGGAAATTAGTGAAGAATGACTTGATTTCAGCTGTTTTTTATCCATGTTGTTAGAAAACACTTACTAGTGTAGAATTCTTCATTGTAACCATGACATACGAAGAATTCAAAGAGATTAAAGGGTATAAAATCTTATAATGATGAACTAGGTTAAGTTCATAGTTTAAAATTGATGGATTTGGGTTTGTAATACCTCAAAATGGGGAATATTGTATTGTACTGATATTACCTATACTCTTCTTTTTGTTGTGTGCAGAGTGTATTCCAGCATTTGAGATGAGACCTCGGCTTCAGTTTGTGATTCGATCTTTGATTCAATGGTAAGCACCATTATCGAGCAACCGTTAGATCATCTCTTAGTTCATGTCCTTTGTTCTAGACAATGACTTTCTAATTTGGTTTAGTATTTTGAATTATGTCTTAGATCTTTTTCTGAATATTTAAAGTTCTTGTACGGTGACTTTCGTGTCCCGAGGGATGTAATATATAGGACATTTCCGCACTTTTGGTTGTTTTGTTATTAATGGATATTTAGATGAATTATTTTTTCTTAAATTATGTTAAGTATAATTAATAGTGGTTAACTGATAAAGAGGGTAAATGTGAGTTTCATATTAGTTGGTTAAGGGTTGGGTTAAGTTGTTCTCTCACCGTAGAGTTAGGGTGAGTGTCACTCATGACCATTTGGGTTATGACACAATGTCCCTCACCTATAATGGTATCACCTTAAATTCATCAAACACTACACCTCGAGACACTAAATATCTCTAAAGCACACAACACCATATTTCCATTGAAACCCACCCTAGCTTGAGATCTTATCAACTCTTTTCCTAGCAAAAACTCTACCCGGGCACTCACACCCTAACCAATGCTATAACAAACACAACACCACCAAACACTACACCATGTTTTCCCCTCGAGACATCTACTTTATGACTTTTTTCACACCTCCATGATCAACGTACAAGCATAAATCCTCTAGAGTACAAACACCTACCAGCACATGACTATGGGTTTCATTAACATATAAATTCTCTACCATAATTCATATTAGGCTATTCGACCTTTAACAATCAACCTTTTATAAAAAAAACTAGCTCATAAGTTATCATCCAAGTACAAGCTATACTCATTTAGCCTCACAACTAGCTTACGGTTAGTCAAATCACCGACAACATACCACAACCACTCAAGGAGCAACACCAACTAAGTATTATCATGTGACAATACGAGCGATATGAATATGCATAAACACATCTAATAACTCTACTCCCTCAATCGACCCTACAACTAAGGACCATCAATAATAATGAAGCTAACTTATTTCACAAACATTAGTAATTTAATTATACCACAGTCAAGGGATACTATCAACCGATAATTACTCCCATAGAATAAACATATAAGTAATGTCAAACGCAATCAGCCAATTACAAGTTATTTTGTTAATTAATACATGAGTGGCTAGTTCTACCAATAGACAACCACACTTACTGTTTCACTAATAAAAGGAACCTAGTTCCACCATCATCTCACGATTTCCTTATCAACTACACATTATCATCACAATACAAGTAGTTTACTTAATCAACAGTCAAGACCACTATGACAAACAAAGTCAGACGTTTAAATATGTATGTCACCTCAAACAGAAGGTAACGCCCACACCAGACATGCAACTTATCAACACATCATTCAACTTTCATACCAAGGGCTACTACATCAACCCTATCAACCAGTTTTCTCTTATTATTAGACAATTCACGTAATTCAAGTTACAGTGGTCAAGCAAGTGACACAACTACAAACATTTATCAACGAATTCATATAAAACATATCAATACAAAAATTCATAGCTATTCAAGTAGTTTTCATGTTATTATCTATCCACACGCAATATTACCATCGACTCGACAAACAATACCTAACATCACAAAATCACAATTAATCAATCAACACCAAGTGATCAAAAAAAATAGTTACATATGCATCAATGTGACTCTTATCATTAGGTACCAATTGAAATCGACTAGATTCCAAATGCAAAATCACCAAGATACCAATTGGGATCGACTAGATACTAATTAGATTCATCCAAGTACCAATAGGAATTGATTAGATACCAATTAAACTTAACCAGTGAACAATAGACTGAAATAACACAATATGAAAGAAGGAAGGAAATAATTCTGAGAATGCCTTATAGCTTCCCGAAGATTTGATTTGGATGTCTACACACCATTCTTTAGGACTCTACTCGATATTTGCCCTTGTCCCAGAACTACGGTGCCACCGTAGGTTTTAAAGGGTCACCCATCAGACCAGGCTTGACACCTTAGTCCTTTTGGACATCAGTTTAGTGGATCCACATCAGTTAGTGTTCATATTCTTGGTAAGGTACTGAACACCCTTCCACTTAGGGTTACAGGTTGGACCCCAATTATCTCAAATTAGGGTATGTCTGTTAACGGTAGCTCCCACTGTCCACAGTTCAAATTCAGATATTTGCATGACCTTGTATTCAGTTTGTTCAGCTTATTATACCACTACATATTCATTACTTGTTCATTGTATTAGTTTGCATGTCTCAGTTTCATGTTCATTTTACCATGTTACATCCAGCATATTCAGCTTATATTAGATCATGCATATCTCACATACTCAGTACATTCACAGTACTGACCACATACTTCTCTTGCATTATATTTTCTTATAATATAGGTTTCATCACTCAGCATTCCACTCGAGGCTAGTACGATTCAGTATCATATCAGTAGTAGTGTTTTGGTTAGTTCTTATCATTCGAGGACCAGTTATCAGTATTTCTTTTCCATTTAGTTTTATCTCAGTTTCAGACAGATAAAGTTAGTTGGGGGGATTATCCCAATAACTCATCTTATTTAGAGGCTTTTTAGACAGACAATTAGATTTTCAGTATGTTGGCTATGTCAGACAGTGTTAGCCTTGACTTTTAGTATTAATTTCATTTATGATTATACCATTTTAGTTTAGCTTCCGCTCAGAATTTCATTAGTTATTTTAGTATTCTAGTGTTGTGCCAGGTCATGGGTCAGCTTAGGGTCACTTGTGACTCTAAGCACTGTGTTACGACTAGAGGATAGTCTCGGGTCATGACATAAACTTAGACCAAAACTCAATCGGTAAGGACACTTCAAATTTAACTTTATCCTAGGGGTTTGTATGACCTTAATTCATATCTAATGCACTACTATACTAAATAAATGATCTTAACACCTATGAAGAATAAGATTCTTATGCCATTACCACAGGGTCATTACAAAAATACAGAGGCTAGTCATCCATGAACAATCATATCTCATGCTTCTTCTTCTCTTTAACACGTATGAAGTAGCATGTAGTGTATCATTTGTCTATTGAATTTGTTAAAATGTTCTGAAAACTTTTTGAATTGACCAAATCGGGATTTCTTGAACGTTTTCCAAAGTTTTTGATAAGTCAAAACATTTTTTAAAATCAACAAGACGGCAACCTAGACCTAACTGAATTTTTTGCTAGAAAAGCTTCTATTACATTCATCCAAGTACTAATATCATATTTATCAACATAAATTCCTTTTGCACAGTATGGAAAGGATATATGATCATCATCTTTATTTTTTGAAGCAGACTTCCCAGTACAAGCCTCAAGTTTATCCTCTTCATAACCATACTCATCAAACTCATCTAAGTTAGAAATATTTTGATCTTGTACAATTTTTTTTCTTTTACTATCTCATGAATCATCTTCACATTTCTTTTTCTTTTTACTAAAAGAATGGGTGATTAAAAAAAATTTAAAATCAACAAGCAATGACAACATAGAACTAACTGAAATTTTTGTTGGAACAACTTCTACTAAATCCAGTAAGTACTCATACCATATTTATCAACATGTCATACCTCGAGTCTACACTATGGACATGACAAGGCACTTGAAGACACTAGTATCCCCAAGCAGACTCTTGACATAGCATACCTAAGAACAATAAATGAAACTAAAGCGGAAGATGTAAACTAAAATCATAACTATATTATGAATTCAAATAAAACATGTTTATTACAACTGAATATTAATGTCTAAAAGCCTCTAAAACTGAATAAAATAATTTTTCCTAGACAAGCCCCCTGCTACCCATAAGAAACCCAACTCTAAAATAAGAAGAAGAAGAAGAAACAATTAAACTACGTCCCCAAATTAAGAGGACTCACCAACTGTGGAGTAGGAATCTACACTATCTAGCCACAAGCTTAAGAATGAACACTAGTATCTACATCAATGAAAAGATCTAGTGCAGAAGAGGAATGTGATCAGTACAGAGATGGTACTGAATATGTTATAAAAAATCCAAATAATTTGAAATCACATTTGTAACATACTTTAAGAAAACAACTGAACAAGATCTCCAAAGAATGTAAATATAAAGTGGAGAATAAATTTAGTTAAAATCATAAGCAAGGATTTTTGAAGATGCATATTTACTTAAAATCATAAGCAAGGATTTTTGAAGATGCATATCTAAAATCATACTATATAAGACTATAAAAATGATCATATCAAATAGACTTACAAAATAAGCTAAGTCTTTAGGTGGGAGTTTCTTACAACCGAAATACATCACATGAGCTAGTGATGTCCAACATCTAACTCGATTGGGAGGGTTGCCTCATACCTTGCCAGGGTATATAGGACCTTTCTATCTATGTGTGGATCCACTAAGTTAACCTTTTAGGCTAGAAATACCAACCAACTTGTGGTATGATCATAAATCCTATGGTGGCACGTAGTTGTGGAATTTGGATTTTCCAAACCCGTATCCTCTCGATTCTAAATAATTCTCGCAAAAACAATCATATAGTCATATGTTCATAATGTAATCAAATTTTATTTCTATCTATATGTAAAGCTTGAATCTTTACTAAATTCATCTTTCAAAACTACCTTCAACTTCACCCTTCTATGGGTTTAGACAAATCTTGAAATTTCACAATAACTATAAGGTTCTTGAATCATACTTCAAAACAAAACTTCAACAAAAATGCATAAGATCATATTTAAATTTAAAAAAGGCAATAAGGAAACCTTGGAAACCTTATAAATAATTCCAACATATACAAAACCAATAATAATTGATAAATATTTCAATAAAAATCATTTAATTTGCTAAATATATAGAAAATTAGAAGTAGACTTACAAACCCTAACACTAAAGTTTAAATCATGAGAACTATAAAATTATGGGCGTGAGAATGGAAGGAATTTCTCAATGAATTCTTACATACCTAAATTCGGAAGAACTCGTGGAGAAAAGCTTGGATGAGAAACCTTTGAACTTGAACTTGAGAAACTTTTTTTTTGAAGTTTTTGAAATAGGAAAGGAAGAGAATGAGGAATTGTAATGACCCTCTAGGTCATTTTCCTTATTTTCATGTTTTACTACATTTATAGCCTTCCTACAGCTACCCCAAGTCATTTATGACTTATGTGGACTGACAGTTCGATTATCGGGCAGTTCGTTTGGTTTTTAGAACCATTTCATTATTTTGGAGCTTTTAAAGTTAAGAAATGGGTTTCGGGCCTAAAACTCAAGTAAACACCCTCAGATGCCATTTATAACAGTTTAATCAGCTTTGAAATGTTGATTTTAGGCAAGGGTACCCTTGGTCCGGGTCCCGAGGCTTTCGAACTCATTTTGGGCTATAGGGTGGAATTTGGTTAAAACAGCCCTGGGGTGTGGGATCAACTTTTTATCGAAATGACTCCAGATGGAAATTTTGATGGCTCCATTAAGTCTCAAATGTTAAATTCGGTAGGCTAGCATAGTTCGTTTATGAGGACAAAATTCAAACCAATCCCGAGCACCTAGTCGGAGTCCGCTGGAAATGGTTGAACTTGGTTGGTGCCAAGTTATCTGGTGCAGCCGCTTAAGCAGCCAAGGGACTGCTTTAGCGATGTATGCTTTAGAGGAGTTGGGCCAGCTTAGGGTTGATCGCTTTAGCGGCCTCCTGGGTGCTTTAGCAGTAGCCACTTAAGCGCCCCTGGAGCATTTAAGTGAAGCCCATCCAGCTGAGGCAGGGTTGCTTTAGTGACCCTGGGGCACTGTAGCGGTCATTTAGCAATTAAAGTAGTCATCGCTGGTGTTATATAAATATTTTATTCTCTTTTCTTCCAACTCATCTATCTAAGAGTAGACCAAAATTTTAGACATTGCAAGCTTCTATTTAGTGAGGTTTTGAGTGGGTGAAGTTGGTTCTTAGCTCAGGGTCATGGTGATGAGCGTGTAGTGTCTCTATCTAGTAAGTAATTCGAACAATCTTTGCTTGATTTGGGTAATTGGGTTCTTATTTTACGAATTATTATTGGGACTGATTTTGCTATCATTGAGCTTGAATTTAGACAAATTTATTACAGCAATTGATCCTTGAGCTCTGTGACGATTTTAATTTCGCAATTTTAAAAGTGGACCCACGTGATTTTTGGTCCTATTTTTGACCAGAAGTGTGTATACATAATATGGGTATCATTTTTCTTGTCGTGACGCATAGATTGTTGTTTTGATAGCGTAGTAGCTCTCGAAGGCCTCTCAAAAAGGGAAAGCTCCAATTTAGAGGATTCGACGAGCGTTCGGCGATGTCAAGGTAGGCTAGGTTTGCCTTAATTTTAGATTGATCTTACTTATGGTATTAGTATACTATTGTGCTAGTTTTGGGCAGGTAGTTGTAGCTTGGTGCCATTTAGTACCTTTTTTGCTTTCTTTATCTAGTTAGGGCCCTATTTTGATAGATTTCGGGCCCGTTCTCTCCTAGTATAGTGTGGTATCATCCTTAGTACTAGAATTAGTGCTTGTAGTACCTTGGGATGGGATAGGGAAGCCTTAGACTAGTAGGTTCTAATTTAGGTTTAGTTATCGGGACCCTATAGTGGGCTCTATTCCCCTTGTTATATAGTGTATTATGGCATGAATTCCTTTAGGCTCAATTAGACTCCTGGATACTACTTTAGGCTATTATCTTGGGTTGGTTTTGACTTATATTTAGGTTTTTGGAGTATTTTAGCTCTTTTTTTTCGCGGGTCTGTAGTAATTGATCCTGTACCACAACTCTTGACCTAGTATTTGGGAACCACCTTGCCTTAGTGGACTTATCCACCTAAGATTGGTATTTATGACCTTATGGTCTAGATTTTGGCTTGGAAACCTTGATTTTCTTCCTGTTAGCTAGATATGCTTATTTTTATATAAATATATTTCAGTTTTGGTTCGAGTCTAGCATATACTTTATGACTATTATTATGAGTTCTGGCACTATACTGGCATCAGTTATGGTTATGGTTATGGTTACTATTTATGAGCTCCGATATGAGTTAGGCATCAGTTTACTGTTGAGGCTGGTTACTTATGGGATCACTTGTTTCTGGTTACGATATGGTTACTATGAGTTTCGGTTCGAGTTCGGCATTAGTTCATTATTATGGTTGGGATGTTCTGGTGTTGTTTATGGTTGTTACTGTTAATTCTGGCAGTGGCATTGAGTTCTATTATACATGTTTCATGTTGCCTCTCGTTATTACCCACTATTTCCAGTTTGAGCCTGGCGTCTGGCCTCTTAGTACTACCCATTAGTGTCGGTTCAAGCTTGGTGCACATCTAGATAGTTTTATCATGGATTTGGGATCAGATGGTTACCTAAGATTGGTTCAGATAAGGTTTATTTATTCTTCTTACTTTAGTTGTTTCTTGTCTGCACCCACTGACTTGTGGGGGCTCGGTAGGGTTAATTGTCTTCTTTTATATGGCTTCTGGGTTTATGGGGGCCCAATTAGGTTATAGTTAGCTTGCCTTTCTTACTTTTGAGTTATTTATTTTTGCTACTATACTTGTTTAATACAGTAGATATTTATATTTTACCCATATTACTATTGACTTAGCTTACTCACTCGCATTATATTAATGTTTTTACTATATTTGAGCTCAGCCGGCCGATGATTTCTACTGAGTACCCATTACTTTGGTACTTATATTGCACTTTTGCATCTATTTTTGATGCAGATCCAAGTATGATCCACCAGCGTTGACGTTATTCTCAAGCCTAGCTGCTGATCCGAAGACAAGGTGATCTTTCTAAAGTCTGAGGCTGATTCTCCTTCATCTATTTCAGTTAGAGTCTTTTGTATTCTGAGACTACTGTATATATGTATATTTTGGATACTGTCTGGTACTCTTCTTTTGGTTAAAGTGGCTCTTGTATTGACCTTACCAGGTTTTGGAAAGGATTATTTTATATATTTTGTCCTCTTCCTTCTCCTCTATGGTATATTATGTATGTATATTTCTTCGATTTCACTTATTTTATTGTTGTTGTTGGCTTCCTTTTTGTTTCTTTTCATCTTCCGTCCTTTAGCTCATTACTTATCGTTTTGGCTTTGGCTTGGCTTACCTACTGGTGGGTTGAAGAAGGTGCCATCATAACCTAAAAAATTGGGTCGTGACAGCTTGGTATTAGAGCATAAATTCACGAGTATTACTGGTATAAGAGATAATGTTTATTAGAGTCTCGTAGATCGGTAGGAAGACGTCTGTATCCTATCTTTGGGAGGCTACAAGACATTCTTAGGAAAATATCTTCTTTTTGGTTCACTTTCGTGCATTGTTTCTGTGTTGGTTTCTAAATTCTTAATTTGTTTCACTTTGTCGCAAATGGTTAGGATGCGAGGTGCAGCAGTCTAGGATCACAACCCTGAGCACACTAAGCTCCAATCTGAGGCAGAGGTCGACCCCGAGGTCAAAGGCAGGCTAAAGCTGTAGCCCCAGCTCGAGATCAGGCTAAGGAGCCATCGCCAGATCTTATTATAGCTCCATAGATTCTGCCGCCATAGTAACAGGAGGGATAGGGGACATCCCAAGGCCCTCTCCGGGTTTATATCTTCGTAGTGCTCAGAGATGTTTTGGTTCAGCTATTAGGGTTAGTTGGTGGTCCGCCGACAGACGGGGCTCAGAAAATAGCCTAGGGTGGTATTATTTTAGGGGCGCAGCCTGTAGCTGCGGCTCCTAGAGCAGAGGTTCCGCCAGCACCAATAGTTTTGCAGCCGGTAGTAGCCCAGCTAGTTATGAATGTGCAAGAATGAAAGATGTTGGGTTGATTTTTGAGATTGACTCCACCTAGGTTTGTCGATGCTTATGAGTTTCTAACCAGTTATGAGGAGAGGTTGCATAATTTGGGGTTGGTCAAGTCTCGCTGCATGGATTATACTACTTACCAGCTTAATAGGGTAGCGAGATAGTAGTGGAGGGGTTCCCTTAATTCCAGGACAGTTGGATCTCTACTCGTGACTTGGACTCAATTCTCCGAGATTTTCTTAGGGAAGTTCATGGCTCACAGCATGCGTGAGCTCCTCAGGGATGAGTTTTCTGCATTGAGACAGGGTTCTATGACTGTGGCCGAGTACGAGGCAAGGTTTTATAAGTTAGCCCATCATGCGACTATGATTCTGCCTATAGAGTACGAGAGGATTCGGTATTTTTTTCGAGGGTTGAGACTACCACTCCACAGGGCTACTCAGAGTTTGGTGACTTCGGGGAAGTCTTTCATTAATATTACTGACCATGTCTATACTATTGAGGACATGGATCGTGAGGCCCAAGGGGGAGCAGTAAGAGGTCCTATTATTAGGGTAGTTTTAGTAGGAGCCACAGCGGCTCATAGTTTAGAGGCTGAGGATTTTAGGGTAGGTATCCCCAGCGTCAGTCTTATCAGCACCAAGGTCACCCTAGTAGGCCCGTTCAAGAAGTACTTTAGATTTTAGATGGGGGGTCAGCCTAGCTATGAAAGTTCGGGTGGTCAGAGCAATAGTCAGCCTGTGAGGGAAGTTCAGTCAGGGTCATCAGGCCGAGGTGGCCATTCTTAGTCTGTTGGACCTTCTAGATCGAGCAGGTTGCTAGTGGCTTGTTATGAGTGTGGTGTTGTTGGTCACTTCGCCAGAGAGTGTCCCTACCATGGGGTTATTGAGCCTACAGTTCAGAGTGTTCAGCCAATCAGATCAGCACCATCGCAGGTTAGGAGTGGTTCTTAAGGTCGTAAGGGTGGTCCCCAGGGTTCTAGAGATGGTCCTCAAGAAAGTAGGACTGGTGGTCGGGAAGGCACCCAGTCCGATAGTATATAGGGCCATTTGTATGTTGTACTGGGTAGGCTAAAGTTTGAGTCTTCAGATGTTGTGATTACAGGTACGATCTTAGTATGCCAGCTTCTACTTTATTTGATCCCGGCTCCATATTTTTATTTATTTCTGCTTATTATGCACCACGGTTGGGTTTGTCTTCAGAGTCTTTATCTGTGTCATTGTGTATAGCTACCCTCGTGGGTGATTCTTTAGTAGTGGATTGAGTATATAGATCATGTTTGGTGACTATTTGAGAATTCAATACTCTAGTTGATCTCATTCTATTAGATATGTTGGATTTTGACGTAATTTTACGCATATACTGATTATCCCCCTATCATGCGATCTTGGATTGCTTTGTCAAGATTGTTACCTTAGTAATTCCTAGCATACCCCCGATGGTATGGCAAGATTCTTTTAGCCGTACGCCGATGGGGATTATTTCTGATATTCTGGCTAGGAGACTGGTATTGAGGGTTTGTGAGTCATTCCTTACTTATGTTTGGGATGTTAGTGCTATGAGTCCTTTGCTGGACTCCGTTCTTGTTTTTCGTGACTTTTTTTATGTTTTTTCTATGACCTACCTGGCCTTCCTCCTGAGCGTGAGTTTGCTATTAACCTCGAGCCAGGCACCCGACCTATTTCTATGGCTTCTTATCGTATAACTCCTACCGAGCTAAAGGAGTTAAATATTCAGCTTCCGGATCTTTTGGGTAAGGGCTTCATCAGAACGAGTGTATTGCCTTGGGGTGCTCTAGTTCTATTTGTAAAGAAGAAATATGGTTCCATGTGTATGTGTATCGACTACATGCAGCTAAATAAGGTGACAGTGAAGAATAAATATCTTATGCCTTATATTGATGATTTATTTGACCAGCTTTAGGGTGTAGCAGTGTTCTCTAAGATTGGTTTGAGGTATGGTTACCACCTATTGAGGATTAGGGCTGAGGACATCCCTAAGATAGCCTTCAGGACTCGTTACAGCCATTAAGAGTTCCTAGTTATGTCTTTTGGGTTGACCAATTCCCTAGCAATATTTATGGACTTGATGAACCATATTTTCAAGCCTTATTTGGACTCTTTTGTAATCATTTTCATTGATGAAATCTTGGTATATTTGAGGTGTAGGGAGGAGCACGAGCAGTATTTAAGGTCTGTGCTCCACACTCTGAGAGATCATAGGCTCTATGCCCAAATTCATAAACTACGATTTCTGGCTTAAGTTTGTAGCTTTCTTGGGGCACGTGGTGTCCAAGAATGGTATTATGGTGGACACAACATAGATTGAGGCTATTCATGATTGGGCTAGGCCTACGTATCCTATTGAGGTTCCCAGTTTCATTAGGTTAACAGGCTACTACAGCAGTTCATCGAGAGATTTGCTTTTGTTGTAGCCCCTATGACTAGGTTGACTAGGAAAGAGGTTCCGTTTCCGTGGTCTATGAGTTGTGAGGCAATCTTTCTTAAGCTCAAGGACTTTCTTACTTCAACTTCTAATCTGACTCTTCCAGTTGAGGACAAGGGGTTCATCATATATTGTGATGCTTCTAGTGTTGGTTTGGGATGTGTTCTGATACAGTGGGACCATGTTATTACATATGTGTCGAGGCAGCTGAAGGTGCATGACCGCAACTACCCCACTCATGATTTGAAGTTGGTAGCGGTAGTTTTCGCACTTAAGATTTGGAGGCATTACTTGTATGGTGTTCATTGCAAGATATTCACTCACCACCATAGTCTTCAGTAAATTATGACCTAGAGAAAGCGTAATTTGAGGTTGCATAGATAGATTGAGTTGCTGAAGGACTATGATATCTCTATTCTATACCATCCGGGCAAGGCGAATGTGGTAGCAGATGCCTTGCATAAGAAGACAGTAAGTAAAGGTAGCTTGTCCTTCATTTCAGTTTCTCAGCGGTCATTGGCTTTGGACATTCAATCTTTAGCTAACTTGATGGTTCGTCTTGATATTTCTAAACCTAGGAGGATTCTCGCTAGTGTTGAGGCCAGATCTAACTTATTGGAGCAGATTCAGGGTCATTAATTTGAGAATGGTAGGCTTTGTAGCATTTGAGGTCAAGTGTTGAGAGGTGAGTCCAAGAGGGCCACCTTAGATGTTGAGGATGTTCTGAGATTCGATGACCGAATTTGTGTTTCGAGGGTCAGAGATTTGATTCAGTTGATACTTTGAGAGGCTCATAGCTCCAGATATTCTATTTACCCTGTGACAGCCAAGATGTATAGGGATTTAAGGAAATATTGTTGGTGGAGTGGTATGAGGAGAGATATAGCAAAGTTTGTGGCTCGATGACCTTGTTGTCAGCAGGTAAAGGCCAAGTATTAGAGACCTGGTTGATTTCTTCAGAGGCTACCCATTCTCGAGTGGAAATGGGAGAAGGTTGCTATGGATTTCGTACATAGTTTGCCTTGCACTTCTCGTAGTTCTGATAGCGTTTGGGTCATCATAGATCGATTGACCAAGTCTGGCTATTTCATCCCTATTCAGACTTTCTTCAGTGCCAAAAGGTTAGCTCGTATCTATATTTGAAAGGTGGTTCTCCTTCACGGGGTACCCGTATCCATTATTTTAGATCAAAACTCTCAGTTCACTTCCAGGTTTTGGAGGATATTTCAGGAGGAGTTGGGTACCCATGTTTATCTTAGCATCACTTTTCATCCCTAGACTAATGGGCAGTCGGAGCGGACTATTCAAGTTTTGGAGGATATGCTTCATGCTTGTGTTTTGGATTTAGGAGGTCAGTGGGATCAATTCTTAGCTTTGGCAGAGCTTAAGTATAATAACAACTACTATTCGAGTATTCAAATAGCTCCATTTGAGGCGTTGTATGGTAGTTATTCTCGGTATCTAGTAGGTTGGTTTGAGACTTCTGAGGTTATGCCCCATGGTACGGATTTGCTACGTAAGTCTTTGGACTGGGTTCGGGTAATTCAGGATAGGCTACACGTAGCTCAGAGCAAAAATAAGAGTTATACTGACCATAGACTTTGTACTTTGAGGTTCAGAGTTGGTGACCGGGTCTTTCTGTGTGATGAGGTTCAGAAGGAGGGGCGGCAATTAGGGAGGTAGAATATAAGTTAGATTTGCCTCATCCTTTTTAGCCATCCATCTAGTTTTCTATGTATCTATGTTGCGGCAGTATATTCCAGATGAGTTGCTTTGGTGGGACTCGATTCAGTTGGATGAGAGGTTGACTTTTATAGATGAGTCTGTGTCTATTTTGGCCAGAGATGTCAGGCGATTACCCTCCAAAGACATTCCTATAGTTAAGATTTAGTGGAGACACCATCCATTTGAGGAGGCTACCTAGAAGACTGACCATGATATGCGGGCCTAGTATCCCTAACTGTTTGAGCCTTCAATTACATCTTGATCTTTTCATTTCGTAGATGAAAGTCCTTTTAGTAGTGGATGTTGTAATGACCCCCCAGGTCATTTTCCTCATTTTCATGCTTTTACTGCGTATAAATCCTTCCCAGAGCTGCCCCAAGTCGTTTATGACTTGCTAGGACTGATAGTTTGGTTATGTCACGCCTCGAATTCCCACGGGGCGGACTGGAACCCGAAGCCATTAAGGCCCGAGAGAACCAATCTTCATTCCTGTACACTCATATGCATGTCTCTATATAAATATCATTCTATCTCATGTAACTATAAAATACCCATGGCAGAAGTCATGGAAAACATGTGCTATATATGAAACTTGGCCGTTAGGGCCATCAAGTCAAAATGGACATACATTCTCTCATTTGTCTTCCCACGTACGTCAACAAAGCCTCTAACAGATACATGTACATAACCATCCTAAAGTTGGGACAAGTCCCTGCTTCATACAACATTTACATAATACCAAAACCAATGTACACATGTGACTCGGAAAGCCCCGAACCAACTGGAGCTCACCAATGATCTGCAAATGACCTGCAACCTACTGTGGAGGTCTACTAGCACCTACGCCTGCAGCAAGTAAGGTAAGTCCCCCAAGGGACATCAGTATGAAGAATATACTGAGTATGTAAGGCTATAAGAAACTGCATGATACATAAGTACTTCAATGGAATCAAATATAAAAGAATGGTCAAGATAGATAACCCATCGCTCTGTATGTTTGGAACCATGTATATTGCCTCCATTATTTTCTTTGCTTCTTTGCTTCTATGTTTATTCATCATCACCTGTGTCATATCGTACCCGGGCCCCAACTAATCAGTGGGTCTTAACATAACATAACGTTATGTTGGGATCGTCCCGAGCTAGGCTTATGCCTCTAGAGCTGCCATCCATAAATCTATATATCAGGTTTGGCCCGAGCTAGGTTCTTACCTCTAGAGCTGCCCCCTGTCAAGTTCGGCCGGAGCTAGGCTTATGCCTCTAGAGATGCCACCCATCAACCAATATATCAGGTTCGGTTCGAGTTAGGTTCTTACCTCTGGAGCTGCCCCCTGTCAGGTTCAGCCCGAGCTAGGATTATGCCCCTAGAGCTGCCCCCTGATCCAATAATCTCGGGATCGGCTCGAGCTAGGCTTATGCCTCTAGAGCTGCCACCCGTACTCTTACAACCAACAACTATGCATTACTTCATTTCTTTACTTTTGAGAGATTGATATGTTGATAGTCATAACATTATTGGAGCTTTAGAACATCAGTCTATGATTAAGGGACATATGAATAACAATTGATCCACTAATAAGGAACATATGAATCACAATACATGACAACCTGAAATGAGATGCCTTAGAACATTTCGGAATGGAACAAGTACGATGACAATGTGAACAATATGTTCTGCAGAAGGATACGGAAAGAGTAACCTTACATACCTTATCTTCCAAATATGAATACACAGTCATAGATGCGAATATAATAATCCAGCTCCTTCCTTACGTGTTACTCTACAACACAAGTTCATAATAGAGCTCACGTTAACAACCAACTACCTTACAAGTGCATAAGATGACAATGAGTTACATGACTGCCCTATAACATCATTTCACTCTTTACAATACAATTCACTACATTACCATACCAACAACACCATAATATTCCACACAGTGATCAAGACATCATAAACCAATAGTATTTCACACCAAGTTTATCCTTTACGCTTCCTCATTAACACTACGTCACAATTATTCCATCAAGTCACCTCAATACCTTTCATAACAACATATTAACAACAATCCATAATTGATATAATCCAACATGCCTCCAAACGACCCCTTAAAGTCATTCAAAAGGTATCATAAGTTGATAATTACATCCAAAAAGGGTATAGGGGTCTTTGGGGATCAAAGAGAGACAAAATCATACAAAACAAAATTCTGGACTGGGTTGTGGAGCCACCTGCGCCCATAGGTGGATGACATGCGGCTGAAGGTGCCCCTCTGGCCTTGTCCAGAGCCACCTGCGTTGGCATCTGCGCCTGCAGGTGCTCCAGACGCGAAAGAGGATGCCCGTTTCAGCCTCCAGGGATCATTTTAGGGTCCTTTTTTGTAATAAATGGTCCATGGACATAAATAAGCTTCTCTTTACATGTTTTAGATCAACTTGGATGCCAACAAACCATCATGGTTTCACAACACACATGAACATCACCAAAACCACATTTCCTTCCAATACACCGCTAATTTCATGACCTATTTCATAACAACAATCCCACAAGTTATACACATAAATAAAGAAAGTTAAGAACATAACCACATCTTACATGTTGATATTTAATCCATCAAACTTACTTCCTTCAAGACCACAAGACCACTTTTAAGTTTAGAAGGCAAAACCTTTCACCGATTAAGCAAAAGCACACTGTTTTACACAGTGACCTATCTAACACTTTTTCTAACATAACTAACATGATTTATACATCATATTAAGCATATCATATACTAAACCATAATAATAAACACTTACCCAAGCTTGGAAAGGAGTGATCTTGTCCAAAGGAGTGATGACTTAGGGTTTGTGTGAGATAAGAAATATCTTGAAAATTATAGAAATGGCATGTGTGTTATAATAAATAAAAAACTGATTTTGTGCCTTATATAATGTCTCAATGGTCATACTTAGCCAACATTAAATGCATGTTTACTTGGTCAACATGGAAAAATGGGTCATTTCCATTTTGGGCCATGCCTTTTACTTCATTTTAGGCTTCATTTGGGCCCCAAATCACAAGATTAAATTCAGCCCATCAAATTTAATACATGATCCACCAACTATCCCATGTTTAAATAATTCCATGAATGTTAAGACAATCAAGTAGGGTCAAAAATGTACGGGGTGTTACATCCTTCCCCCCTTAGAAACATTCATCCTCAAATGTTAATGACATCATCCCATTTACAACAAATGCACCTTTATGCTAGCATATACATATATACACATAATGCTTATAGATACGTACTTGTTATTGCTCCACTTCCGTACCTTGAACTTTTTCTTCGGTGTGAAATAATTATGGATACTTTGACTTTATTATTTCTTCAGCTTCCCATGTGATCTCTTCTACTTGTTGATTTCTCCAAATGACTTTTACGAAAGCTATGTCTTTATTCCTTAACCTCTTTACTTTTCTATACAAAATAGCAATAGGTATCTCTTCATAGGTGAGATCCTCCATAACTTTCACATCTTTAATGGGAGAAATACGAGATAGATATCCTATGCACTTTTGAAGCATCGAAACATGAAATACTGGATGAAGTGTGGAGAGTTCTTGGGGTAGTTTTAATTCATATGCAACTTGCCCAAATTTGCTGATAACTTTGTATGGGCCTATGTAACGTGGACTCAACTTTCCTTTCTTTCCAAATCTCATTACCCCTTTCATTGGTGACACCTTCAAGAATACCCAATCACCTATGGCAAATTCGAGCCCTCTTCTTCTAACATCGGCATATGACTTGTGTCGACTTTGGGTTGTTTGTAGTCGTTGTTGTATCACTTTAACTTTTTCCATAGCTTGGTGAACAAGATCTGGCCCAAGTAAAGCAGTTTCACCCGCTTCAAACCATCCAATTGGTGATCTACACTTTCTTCCGTATAAAGCTTCATAAGGTGCCATTTTGATGCTTGAATGATAACTATTGTTGTAGGCAAATTCAATAAGAGGTAGATGATCATCCCAACTACCTTTAAAGTCCAATGTGCAAGCTCGTAGCATAAGTGTTTGGATAGTACATTCTGCTTGTCCATCTGTCTGAGGATGAAAAGTCGTACTCAAATTCACTTGAGTTCCCAAACTCCTCTGAAAAGATCTCCAAAAATGTGTAGTAAATTGAGCTCCCCTGTCTGATATAATAGAGATTGGAATCCCATGTAATCGCACTATCTCTTTAACATACAACCTTGCATAATCTTCAGTTGTATAGGTGGTTTTGACTGGTAGAAAATGTGCTGACTTGGTAAGCCTGTCAACTATTACCCATATGGAATCAAAATTTTGCAGTGTACGAGGAAAACCTGTGATGAAATCCATGTTAATCATGTCCCACTTCCATACTGGAAGATTGATGCATTGCATATAACCTCCAGGTTTCTGATGCTCTACTTTTACTTGTTGACAATTTGGACATTGAGCTACAAATTTTGCAATGTTTTTCTTCATATTTCCCCACCAATACATGTCTTTCAAATCATGATACATTTTGGTAGCTCCCGGATGAATAGAATATCGTGAATGATGTGCCTCTGTCATAATTCATTTCCTTAGTTCATCTACATTCGGTACACATAATCTACCTTGGCATTGAAGTACTCCCTCTTGCGTAAGATCAAATGCCTTTGTCAACTCTTGCTGTACATTCTCTCTCAGGTGTAATAAAATAGGATCCTCATATTGTTTTTCCTTTACTTCAGCTATTAAGGAAGATTCCATTGCATTTTGGACAATAACCCCTTCATCTGGAGATTCAAGAAGACAAACTCCCAAACTAGCTAATTGATATAGATCCTTAACTATATCTTGCTTTTCCGTCAACTGGCCATTAGTGCTTCCTATTGCTTTGCGGCTTAATGCATCGTCTACTACATTTTCTTTTCCTGGATGATATAGGATATCAATATCATAATCTTTTAATAGTTCCAACCACCTCCGCTGCCTAAGATTTAGGTTCTTCTGCATAAAGATATATTGCAAACTTTTGTGATCAGTGTATATATCAACATGAACCTCATACAAATAATGGCGCCATATCTTTAAAGCAAATATCACAACTGCTAGCTCAAGATCATGTGTTGGGTAATTTCTCTCATGTGGTCGCAACTGTCGGGAGGCATACGCTATTAAACTACTGTGCTGTATCAATACACATCCTAGGCCAACTCCGAATGCATCACAATAAACTGCATACCCTTCTGTGCCTTCGGGAAGTACTAATACGAGTGTGGAAATTAATTTATCTTTCAACTCTTGGAAACGCTTCTCACATGCATCATTCCACTGAAACTTAGTGGCCTTATGTGTTAACTTTGTTAAAGGTGCAGCAATAGAAGAAAAACCTTCCATAAACCTCCTATAATAAACTGCCAATCCAAGAAAACTACGAATATCTGTAGACGTCGTAGGTCTTGGCCAATTTTTCACTGCTTCAATCTTTTGAGTATCAACCCTTATTCCTTCATCTGACACAATGTGACCCAAGAATGCTATAGATTTTAACAAAAATTCACATTTAGAGAACTTTGCATATAACTTACGATCACGAAGAATCTGTAACACCTACCGTAAGTGATTAGCATGGTCCTCTTGTGATCTTGAGTAAACCAGAATATCATCAATAAACACGATCACAAATACATTCAAGAATGGCTTGAACACCCTATTCATCAAATCCATGAAAACAGCTGGTGCATTTGTTAATCCAAATGACATAACTAAGAATTCATAGTGACCATACCGTGTTCGAAAAGTTGTCTTGGGTATATCTTTGTCTCTAACCCCGACTTGATGGTAACCCGATCTCAAGTCAATCTTTAAAAAACATTTGGCACCCTGTAACTGATCAAACAAATCGTCAATTCTGGGGAGGGGATATTTGTTCTTGATCGTTACCTCATTCAATTGTCGATAATCAATACACATTCTCAATGTGCCATCTTTCTTTCGTACAAATAACACTGGTGTACCCTACGGGGACATACTAGGCCTTATGAATCCCTTATCCAGCAAGCCTTTTAATTACTCCTTCAATTCTCACAATTCTGTTGGAGTCATTCTATACGGAGGAATAGAGATAGGCTGAGTGCCTAGAATCGCATCAATACCAAACTCTACTTCCCATTCTGGGGGTAAACCTGGGAGATCGTCAGGAAATACATCAAGGAATTCATTAACCACTGGAACCGATTGAAGAGTTGGTGGCTTCACATCGGTATCTTGCACTCATACTAAATGACATATGTACCCCTTTGACATCATTTTATTTGCCTTAAGATAGGAAATAAATTTTCCTCTCAGTGCCCCCACATTACCCTTCTATTCAAGGACGACCTTTTGTGGGAAATGAAAGTATACTTTCTTACCTCGGCAATCTACCGTGGCATAACAAGAGGCCAACCAATCCATACCCATTATAACATCAAAATCCACCATTTCTAGTTCAATGAGATCAGCCAATGTATCATGACCACACGCAGTTACCACACAATTACGATATACTCTTTTAGCAATAATAGATTCACCAACTGGTGTAGATACTTCAAATGACTTAATTAATAATTCTGACGTTCTTTTAAATTTTGTAGCAATCAATGGAGTAACATATGATAATGTAGAACCCGGATCAATCAATGCATATATACTATGCGAGAATATGAATAATTTACCTGTGACTACATCAGGAGAAGCCTCCAAATTCTGTCGATCCGCTAAGGCATAATACAGTTCTGGACTCCACTAGTACTGGCTGCTCCTCTGGCACCTCTACCACGACCAGTAGACTGCACACCTCGGCCTATAGAAGGAACCGATGATGATGATGCAACGGCTGATCCCGTAGGTCATGCTATACTACCATGCCCCTCTGTGGACACTCCCTCATCATGTGCCCTGACATACCGCACCAAAAGCAAGCATTCGTCCCTAACCGGCATGCACCTAAATAAGTTCGTCCGCAGTGCTGACACTGCTGACGAGAATATCTTGTTGCCTGTGAACCTTGAATTCCACTACTCTGCCCAGCTTGACTGCCTCTAAACCCTCGAAATTGAGAGTGAGTGACTATTGTGGAATAAGAGAATGATGGTCTAGGCGGTCTAGGAAACATCCGAGGCCTAGATTCTCCTTGGGACACCATAGACTACCCCATAGGTCTAGCCCTCTTTGGCGTCCCTCTTCAAATTCGTGTACCCTTTTTCTTTGCCTCTGATCCTCCATTTTCTATGCAAAAGCCTGTTTTCTGGCTATATCCATATCTCTGTTCAAATTAGCAATGGTACAGTCCCTCACCAAATATGGCTCTAATCTGTCCACATCTCGATGGACTATGTCGTCCATTGTGGCCACTACATTTGGAGCATATCGAGCCAAAGAATTAAACTGAAGACTGTATTCTCTGACACTCATATTCCCTTGATACAGATTTAGAAACTGGTCTGCACATGCCTCCCGAATCTCATATAGGAGGTAGTGATCAAGAAAGGCCATTTTGAATTCCTCCCAACCAGCTGGAAGTGCATCAATACCCCTCAATCTTTTCCAGTCTTTATACCACAATATAGCTTCACCTTTCAATCTATAGGCCGCAAGCTCAACTTTTTCTATGCCAGTCACGTTCATAACATCTAGAGCCCTTTGAATTTAGTCCACGAAGTCCTATGGATCTGCTTTCGGATCTGACCCAGTGAATATGGGAGGGTCTAATTTCATAAAATCCTGTGTCCGCCGACTAGCGACTCTAGCCGCTTCATCCTCACTTGTCGTTGGACCAGCTCGTCCCTGATTTTGTGCAGCAACTATCTGAGTAAACATATGCACTGTATTTCTTAAATCCTGTTCAGTGGCATTCATAGGCAGTTCAGCAGGTTCTTATCTCCTTCTCTGCTCTTCTGGAGCTGGAAAAGTAGAAGAAGACAGCGATGCAATTTCAGTGTCAGCCCCACCTTGACTAGCTTGGTCAGGTGGTGATTTACTCGTGCCTTCACCGGCAAGCATATCTACCTATTTACCTTTGGCTCTAACTCGTCTTGTAATCGGCATTTTATAATAAACAAGAAAACCAATTCCAATGGTCAGATACGATTCTACTTACAACATTTGCTCTATTGAACAATCTAGAAATGAAGTAAAGAAACAACTCCTAAATGTCTCGTAGCCTCCTACTTATAAATGTGGTGCACAACACATCCATAAGCAAGACTCTACTCAGACACGGCTTTGTAGACACCCTTAGGACGACCTGCTCTGATACCACTTTTGTCACGCCTCGAATTCCCACAGGGCGGACTGGCACCCGAAGCCGTTAAGGCCCGAGAGAACCAATTTTCATTCCTGTACACTCATATGCATGTCTCTGTATGAATATCATTCTATATCATTGATGTCTCCCAAAATATGCCTCCTAAGAAGTATAATGCGGTCGATTGTCAAATATAAAACCCAACTAGGTTGGGGTCGATCCCACAGGGAGTAGGACAAAGTTGTTTAGAATACTAGATGGTATAATTGGAAAGTAAATAAAACAGGGGGGTTTTGCAAATGAATAGTAACAATGATGATTGCTGGTTGTATCGAGTTTGTAGACAATACGAGAAATACACTAGGACTGTGATCCCCAATGATTCCTTAACTCCACCAACTACTTGTGCTAACAAAACCGTCCCGCTATGTGGCATGCAAAATCAGACAATATATGTTCGTCTAAATGTCTCTCAACCTTGGTTAGACGAATTTCACTCTTCTCCTCTTGGTTTCCAAGTGTCGCACTACTAAACCTTGTCCTGGATCTCAGATAACCATTCCCGCTAAGGCTCAAGCTATTAGATGAAGGTTGATAGCTTCAAATTTCTATTGTTATCTCCTTTTCCAATCTCTACCTCTCTCTCGAGAAAGTCTAGAATACATGCGAGTTTCTAACGTTTGCAACCGTTAGAAAAGCAAGCACAACAAAGGAAATAACAATACATGCATAGACAGCGGTTCAGAGTTGCTTTGCACTTGACCGGTTTCGTTAATTCCTCGTGGATCACACAACCCTAGTTGATGGGTTTAGCTACTCATAATCGTAAGAACACAATAAGAATTCAGAGATGAAAGCATAATTATGATCTCACAACAATGAAGAAAAACTAAAATCTCCATTATCAATAAAACTCGAATTAGGGTTTTTGACTACAAAACCAAGAATATGTCTATAATCTCAAAAACAACATGAAATAGCTCTCAAAACAATGTAATGACTAACTCGAATTAGGTTTTTGACTAAAAAACCAAGAATATGTCTATAATCTCAAAAACAACATGAAATAGCTCCCAAAACAATGTAATGACTAACTCTCGCACCTAGGACTATACAGGGGTATTTATAGATACAAAAGTAATCCTATCCAAAACAAAATAGGAGAACAGAGTCGGCAACTTCCACGGTATCGTGACTTGGTGTCGTAGAACCAAGTCACGCCACGTAGGTTGGTGTCGTGGGAATCAGGCTCAATTAGACGTCTTCAGAAGTTGAGTCACGACATGCTTCCACGTCATGTGGGTGGTAGTCAAGCCACGTGACTCCTACCGTGGAAATCAGACAACAGTTTCAATCTCTGTAGTGGACCCACGCCAGCCACTCACGTCACGTGAGTGGCAGTCATGCCACGTGACTTGTGTTGTGGGTCCCTGTCTTGTGCAGGTTCTTGTTCTTTCTTCCTCTGACACTTCGTTCTCTGGCTTGATTCTTCCTTTTTGATCATTTTGCCTTTAAAACCTGTTTTCCTGCAAAGTAGGATAGAAACCACATCATACCAACAAAACACACCCAAGTTATTGCATATTTTCCTTGTTTTAAGCATCAAAAGTGCCATGTAACCATGATGCATCAACACCCTCAACTTAGAACGTTTGCATGTCCTCAGGCGAACAAAACAAAAATACACATACACAATGCTTAACTAATAGAAACCTAAGGGACCTATGGCAGTCTACTCGTTGCCTTTAGCACAAAACTTTTTCCGACCCCTCCTATTTGCAAATCAAAACCAAATTGTGTATACAAGCAGCATAGTATCATGACACAGAAGGGATCAAGTGATGGCACCAGATTATGCACAAACAACTAAGCATATATACAATTGACATTTCTCGAACAACTAGCAGCTAATAATGCAACCCATCTGCTCTCACAATCAAAGAAGTCCCATGCACTCACAGTATACTAATGAATATCAACGTAGGGACGAGGTCAAGACACTCACTCTCACAAAGAAGTTAAAATAGTGTGCATGAAATACCATAGGCTTGCCCTTATTTTCTACGCCTTCGTTTTCGGACAGTTGGACTAGGATCACTATAGGACTTTACTCGGCTTGTAATGTAGGCTTAGGGACGGGTATGGAACATATGGATATGGTGACTCAACCCTCCTTGATACTACACTATTTTTTTGGATCCAACTTCCAACCTTTCTCATTCTTATTCTCCCTTATTCTCCTTTCTTTTATTTTCAGATTTTGGATGTGATTTTCCTCACTTTCAAAACAAAATTTTCTCTTCTCTCTTTTTTTTTCTTTTTTTTCTTTGCAATTTCTCTTCTTTTCACTCTATATTTTTTTTTTCTTTTTCTTCACACCCAAACCTGTTTTCTCTTTTTCTTTTATTAACCTCTTCTTCATACCCACTCAATCTACGCACCCCTATAATAGCCACCCTCAACTTAGGCGATTTGCCTGAGTTGAGGTACACAGTGTCCAAGGAGGGACCAAGGCCAAGACATGTTCATCGTAATTAAAATGGGAAGGTGAATAGGCTAATGAAAGAAATAGGTCAATTTTGGCTCAAAGTCGGGATCAAGTGATACTTATTCATTTGGTCAGGCATTTTAGGCTAAAAGTGGACTTTATTCCAACACGGCCTATGATCCTTTCCTAATCCCTATCCTCTAACCTCGACAAGACTAATCGGGCAAGTTCTGGATTGCACACACAAAATTAACTAAGTAGTGACATCACACACACATAGCACAGGGTTGTATTATCAACTACTACCTATCCGGTTCATGCAATGCTAGCTACAGTTATTTGCCTATAATCCACGTAGCATAACAAGATCCAACAGTTGTCACACACAAGCATGCTCTTCACACAATTCAAAATCACAATTTTCAGGAGGGGTATCCTTAACCTTCAAAAAGCATAATTTTCAAACTAGACTGCATTACAGTTCCCTCATTTATCTCCTAATTTAGCAAGAAACACATAATAATGTAAATATAAACCTAAACATGTCGGTTCTACTATGATAGCACACTCGGGAGAAAATAAACACGGCAACAAAAACCCCCAAGTGGTGGTACACCCCCACCCCTAACTAAACATGGTGCAATGCCCTCAATGCACCAATATCAATCAAATACAAGGGAGTGAAGACATA